>OX383311.1:0-10000000 GCA_947523025.1 Dryobota labecula | reverse complement strand
GCTAGGGGATCGCCTCAAGAACCAGGCCCGGGCCACCTCAAAGTGATGTCAGCACGCACTGATGGGGTCCGCCAGGACCGATGCCTGCCAGGGTTGCGGTTTTCTCCGAAAGGGATACCGTGGCCCTGGCACACAGGCCACTGAAGGAACACGAGTGGGTTTTAGTCAGTAAAATTCTGTCACGCTCTCCCGCTCCGCCCAGAGCGGGAGAAGTTATTAGATAACTTCCCAACCAAAAAAAAAAGGGGGTCAAAGTCTCTTTTAAAGTCCAGACATAATAAATAATAAATTAAAAAGAAAATAAAACCTGGCTATAAACATTGGATTACATACAGACTGAAAAATGTATATATATAAACTATGATATACATGCACACGCACGCTCACGCATCCTCACACACGCACCCTCACACACACACACACACCCACACACACTCACCCTCACATGCTCACATATACACACACATGGATACAAACCCACCCTCACACATACGCATCAAGCAGGAATTGTATAATTTAAAATTCTTTAAATTTTATTGGATAATATCTGTGTAAAACTACTGGGAGAAGACACTGATTCCTGTAACACAGGTTACACCTAGCGCAGGAGTCAGGGTTTCCATATAAATGTAACATACTTTTATGTCAATAAAAATATTATTATATATTATTATAATCTTGGTCACATCATGTGAGGACCATGTGTGTGTGACCAAATCTGTGTCGGAGGCCCTAGTGTGAGTTTCTTTTAACTTTACACATCGACCGGCGCTCCGATTGGCCCCTCACCAATCCTCTGGCCTCTGTAATGGTCTTCTCGTTTCGTCTGTTCCGTCGGCAGCAACGTACGTGATGCCGGCTTAGAGTAATCTGTGCTAAATAAATAAGAAGTAAGCACACAACACAAGTTCCATATACAGGAAAAGTTTTTAGTGCGCAAATTTTGCCAAATTAAACATAAACGTGTTTTATTATACACCTATTTCTTATTTTGATATGTCTCAGTACAAAAAAAATAAGTTATCGTTAACGAAAGATGTTTATTTTGAAACTGGTATAATGGATACTCGTCGCGCCACGCGCGGCCGCGGTCAGTGAAGTGGAACGCACTATCAGCTGTGCGCTCGCCCATTGATATTATTACGAATAGATTGTATCCATATTTTGCTGATTTCAACTGGACCAAAAAAAAGAAAAGTATTGAACAAATAATGGCAATGTGTTTTATTACTGATACTGAATTACCAACAAATATTTGCGCACTGGTAAAAGTACTCTGTAGTACTCAATGACAATCACACCACTCCTGCGTACCTGTAGTACATCAGTTTATGTAACGTGTACTTTCATGTGAAAGTCAAATGTTTGATATAGATTGTTAGCGTTAAACTCAGCTTGTTTTGTTAACCTGATACTAATGGCTATAAAGGATAGGCTACGTTCATACCGTGACATAAAAGAGAACATACTCAAAGACAAAGCATTTATTTCAAATAAACCAATTACAGGCACTTTTGAATTGTCAAGGGGTTGGTCAGTAAGAAAAGTGAAGCTAGTTGCCCATTCCAAAGCGTAGTAGGTACTCCTAATGGGGAAGAACGGGCAAAAACTCCACGGACACTCTTTTAAATCAAACTAGTATGATTACAAACTATTAGTTACATCATTCATGTTGAAATTATACGTGTGAGAACGATGCAGATCGTTAAAAGTGTCCGTAATAAATATATATATTAAAAAAAAAATATAATAGGCCGTGGCAGCTAAGAGATGACCAGCCCCTACTGACAGCGCCCCTTCACGAATATGACGCAAGGATTAGCACCATTCTGCTCAAACATTTTGAAGGTACACGCTCCACCATCAGCGAGACTTTAGAGTGAGCATAACATGCTCTCAGCCGCCAGGGCACATTCAGCTCAATAAAGTCATAGATTCACAGATAAATTAAGCTCACTTAATTTAAGCGTGGAAATAAGTAGCCTGGTACAAAATAAATTATCGATGACCCCGATGCTAGAAAAACCTGTGTTACAGGGGTCATCCATCCATCTATTGTGGATGTTATAATAGTTACTACAACAGTTATTTTTTTATTTTGTTTCCAAAGAAAGAGCAGTCCCTTTTTTTGGGTGGGATATTATCAAATCACTTCTCCCGGTCTGGGCGGAGTGGGAGGGCGTGTCAGACTCTTACTGACTAAAACCCACCCGTGTTCCTTCAGTGGCCTGTGTGCCAGGGCCACGGTATCCCTTTCGGACAAAACCGCAACCCTGGCAGGCATCGGTCCTAGCGGACCCCGTCAGTGCGTGCTGACATATCTTTGAGGCGCGCGTGGACCACAACATGCCGACGACCCGGGCCTGGTCCTTACCAGATGGCGAGCTGCGCATAGCTCGCCGTCCGCAAGCCCGCGCCTGCTGTGGCTGAGAATCGCGGCTATCGATTCCCACCACCCAGGATGTTTCCTGCGGCGACTAGGGGCATGAGGGCGAAAAGACTGCCGATCCCTCACGCGTTCCGCGTCCTCCTACGCGAGCATTACTTCTTCGCAGAAGGAGGTTACAGCCTTCCATGCACTCTCGATCCGTACCATGACCTGGACCAGAGCCGGATGCGAGAGATCGCCGCCGCTGATCACCTCCGTGAGGACACGGCGGTGCGGTGCGGATCTACCCAAGCCGAGCAGACCTCCACCGTATGCTCCACCGTGACCTCCAGGCGATCCACACAGTGGTAACACCCGGGCGTTTCCTCCCGCCTCAACCAAAACAGGAACCTCTCGAAACAACCGTGTCCGGTGAGGACCTGTGTCAGGTGGAAGGTGAGGTCGCTGTGGCGCCTCTCTAGCCACTCCTCAAAGAGGGGACTTATCGCCACATTTGTGGCGTGCCCACTATCGCCCCTACCTTTTGCAATAGACACGGTATATAGACAGATATTTTGTATGAAAAGGAGATTGTTCTGCATCCATACATCGTTCGCCCCAGAACCAACAGCAAAGGAAAATTATTTTGCGTGTTCTAAATTACAAACAGAAAAGATTTATTTCAAAAGAAAACAAAGATTTTGAGGTTATACCTATTTAGTAAAAAACAATCCTTTCAATACTTCGAAATACATGCTAATAAATGCATGTCACTGTTATTTCTACTGCCTGTATGTGGTTAGTTAAGCTAAGAGAGTCAGAAAAACATTTAAGAACTTACCTAAAGTACCTATTAGCTATTTGGTAAATCTTCTAGTTTTTGTATTAAAATAGGTAGGTAGGTAAATAAGTAATAATTTATTTAACTTCAATGCAAACGACTTTATCCTAATGTTTATTTTTTATTTTATTTATTTACTAGCTTTTGCCCGCGGCTCCGCCCGCGTGGATGTCGGTTATCGCGTAAAAAAGTAGCTATGTCCTTCTCCATATCCCAGGCTATATCTCTGCCAAATTTCATGATGATCGGTTCAGCGGTTTAAGCGTGAAAATGTAACATACAGACAGACAGACAGATAGACAGACAGAGTTACTTTCACAGTTATAATATTAGTATGGATATGGATACTTAGGTAAGAAGTCATATTACCTCATGTATTTTAGACATGTTATTGAAACATTGGACATCACTAATTGTCATGTCTAATCTAATTGTCAAAGATGGCGGTACATTTTATGTGATGTCGATAGTCGCTCTTTTCATTGTTCATTATGGAACGCAGAATATCCGTTTCATACAGATATTCGGAATTAGTCCAATAAAATATATTTTTAATTATTATGTAGGTCAGATGTTTGTTGGTCCTGGGGCCATTTCCGACGATGTCCTTTGATAAATTAAAATCTGATGAATTATTAAAGTCATAGAACCAAAGTTGTTGTTTATGATGTTAGAAATATAGTCCCGAAAGTTTTTTTATTTTTTACCAATATCCCTGTATAAGTATGGTTTGGAAAGGCTATGATATTGGGCCGGATGGCAGGAATTAGGAAAACGCGCACAAGGCAGAGCACCGGCAAGATGGTCAGACGCGATCAATAAGGCGGTTGGAGGCAGCATTTACCGAGCGGTAAGGCCGCTTGTACACGCTAAGAAAATTTACCGTGTCTGCTGCAGACATGACCAATTCATCATGGACACGACAAGAATTTTGTCGGACTAGGCACTAAAACTTGTCATGTCTGCTGCAGACAAGACAAATATGAACGTGTACACGATGAGATTGTTTTGGGCAGTCGTGTGTAGGGTATGGTAGGCTGCTCTAGTCAAGTCTGTTATTAATTTGCAATTGTTTGTGAGTGAAGAACACGTCCAAGCGTTAAACGTACACTAACAACCTGAAACACCTCACCTGCCCCGTCCCTCCCTATACCGCAGCAACTCAGAGCGCGTCGTGTCTAGCGCAGACACGATTTTTTCGTGTTCAGCACCGTGGTAGTGTACACAGTTCCTGTGTATGTAGAAACGACACGAATTCTTGCGGAGGCCTTTTCTTAGCGTGTATAAGCAGCCTTACTTGGAACTTGGAGACGCGTCCTATGTGGTCGCCATCCTCAGCATTGAGAGAGCGATGAAGAATATAGGAATACAGGAGTACCTATATAACGTTACATTATGCAACAGAACTGCTCCAATATGAACAAAACCTAACTGTAAACACGCTCTAATTTCAACAATTACAGGTGCACAACCTCATAACCACAGTTCTACTTCAGATACCCAGTAAACACCACTTTAAACCAAAATTTCCATAACTATAGAAAAACCTTCCTCTATTATTAGTCTTAATTTTGAATAAAACTAATTCTACATCTAAAAATGATTTTGAAAAAGAATAATAAGATTCCATTTTCGAATGTAGAATACGCGTTTTAATAGTAAAAAAATTGATTTTAATAAAATAATGACGAGTATTATTTATTATGTGATAATATTAATATTGTTAAGATTTAATTATATTTCGAGTGTGAAAAGTAAAATTGAATGTGGTTACAAGGTATGTATTATTTCGTAACATAAGACTTTAGACAGAATAGCGAATAGTCGTGAGTTCGAACGGTACTATGGACAAAATTTTGTGGACTTGCGGCTAAAAATAACTGCGTAAAACAGCCTGCAAATGGCTTGAAATGAATTTTTTTAATCTGTAAATCATATCCAATTCGAGAAGAAGAAAAAAAAACAAAAGTTTTGTAGTCTAGTGTTTTTGTACACTACAAAGGGACTCCTGAATGAGCGAGTCCTATTACTGGTTGGAAGTACGACGCGTTGCGTGAGCTCAGTACAGAACACGCAAGCTAACCACTCAAGGTCACTGGTATATATCTGCTTCTTAAAGGATGCGGTGACATTTTTTTTATTTTTTTTGAATAATACCTTATAAGTCATACAAATATTTTGTTTTTGTTTCAGCAATGTCCTCAAACAAGAGATGGGGCGTTGAACGTGCATTTAATACCTCACTCACACATGGACGCTGGATGGGTGAAGACCTTTGATGAATATTACTATGGAAGTAAGTGGCAAAATTGTACCTTCAACAATTAAAAAAAAAATTAAAACTTCTTTAGCCGCGTTGAGCGATTTTTGGTAGAAGAAAAACTTATGGGTTCGCGGCACTGCATCACCGAAAAGCGCGACATGCTCGTGACGTTTCGCGCCAGACTGTCAGTTATTCCAAAGTTTTAATTTGTTTTTAATATGAAAATATTTTTTATAATGCGCACAGCAAAGGAGTGGAACTCTCTGCCTGCGTCTGTGTTTCCGAACGCATACAACCCTAATCTATTCTAAGTGAGAGTGAACAGGCTTCTTCTGGGTAAGCTCACTCCATCGTAGACTTTGTCTCTGTCACCCAGACCTAGACTAGAGTCAAGAGCAAACCAATACTAAATTTAAAAAAAAAATCTTTAGGCACGTTGAGCGATTTTTGGTAGGGGAAAAACTTATAAGTTCGCGTCTCCGCGTCACCGAAATGCTCGACATGATCGTGACATGTTGCACCAGACTGTCAGTTAATCCAAAGTTTTGAGATTTATGAAGTGAAAATATCTTTAGCCGCGTTGAGCGATTTTTGGTAGGGAATAAACTTATGGGTTCACGGCACCGCGTCATCAAAATAGGCGACATGCTCATGACTTGTTGCACCAGACTGTCAGTTATTCCAAAGTTTTGAGTTTTTGAAGTGATAATTTCTTTAGCCGCATTGAGCGATTTTTGGTAGGGAATAAACTTATGGGTTCACGGCACCGCGTCATCAAAATAGGCGACATGCTCATGACTTGTTGCACCAGACTGTCAGTTATTCCAAAGTTTTGAGTTTTTGAAGTGATAACTTCTTCAGCTGCGTTGAGCGATTTATGGTAGGGGAAAAACTTATGGGTTCGCGTCACCGCGTCATCAAAATAGGCGACATGCTCATGACTTGTTGCACCAGACTGTCAGTTATTCCAAAGTTTTGAGTTTTTGAAGTGATAACTTCTTTAGCCGCATTGAGCGATTTTTGGTAGGGAATAAACTTATGGGTTCACGGCACCGCGTCATCAAAATAGGCGACATGCTCATGACTTGTTGCACCAGACTGTCAGTTATTCCAAAGTTTTGAGTTTTTGAAGTGATAATTTCTTTAGCCGCATTGAGCGATTTTTGGTAGGGAATAAACTTATGGGTTCACGGCACCGCGTCATCAAAATAGGCGACATGCTCATGACTTGTTGCACCAGACTGTCAGTTATTCCAAAGTTTTGAGTTTTTGAAGTGATAACTTCTTCAGCTGCGTTGAGCGATTTATGGTAGGGGAAAAACTTATGGGTTCGCGTCACCGCGTCATCAAAATAGGCGACATGCTCATGACTTGTTGCACCAGACTGTCAGTTATTCCAAAGTTTTGAGTTTTTGAAGTGATAACTTCTTTAGCCGCATTGAGCGATTTTTGGTAGGGAATAAACTTATGGGTTCACGGCACCGCGTCATCAAAATAGGCGACATGCTCATGACTTGTTGCACCAGACTGTCAGTTATTCCAAAGTTTTGAGTTTTTGAAGTGATAACTTCTTCAGCTGCGTTGAGCGATTTATGGTAGGGGAAAAACTTATGGGTTCGCGTCACCGCGTCATCAAAATAGGCGACATGCTCATGACTTGTTGCACCAGACTGTCAGTTATTCCAAAGTTTTGAGTTTTTGAAGTGATAACTTCTTTAGCCGCATTGAGCGATTTTTGGTAGGGAATAAACTTATGGGTTCACGGCACCGCGTCATCAAAATAGGCGACATGCTCATGACTTGTTGCACCAGACTGTCAGTTATTCCAAAGTTTTGAGTTTTTGAAGTGATAATTTCTTTAGCCGCATTGAGCGATTTTTGGTAGGGAATAAACTTATGGGTTCACGGCACCGCGTCATCAAAATAGGCGACATGCTCATGACTTGTTGCACCAGACTGTCAGTTATTCCAAAGTTTTGAGTTTTTGAAGTGATAACTTCTTCAGCTGCGTTGAGCGATTTATGGTAGGGGAAAAACTTATGGGTTCGCGTCACCGCGTCATCAAAATAGGCGACATGCTCATGACTTGTTGCACCAGACTGTCAGTTATTCCAAAGTTTTGAGTTTTTGAAGTGATAACTTCTTTAGCCGCATTGAGCGATTTTTGGTAGGGAATAAACTTATGGGTTCACGGCACCGCGTCATCAAAATAGGCGACATGCTCATGACTTGTTGCACCAGACTGTCAGTTATTCCAAAGTTTTGAGTTTTTGAAGTGATAACTTCTTCAGCTGCGTTGAGCGATTTATGGTAGGGGAAAAACTTATGGGTTCATGGCACCGCGTCATCAAAATAGGCGACATGCTCATGACTTGATGCACCAGACTGTCAGTTATTCCAAAGTTTTGAGTTTTTAAAGTGATAACTTCTTTAGCCGCGTTGAGCGATTTATGGTAGGGGACAAATTATAGGTTCGCGTCACCGTGTCACCAAAATAGGCGACATGCTCGTGACATGTTGCGCCAGACAGTAGCGACACAAAGGAACGGCGTGTCGCGGGCGATTCGCGTTGCAAGTCGCGCCTGTTTTAGGAGCTTTAATCAAGTCAAAGCACCCATTTTATTTATTTATTAAAACTTTATGCACAAGTAAAAAAATACTGTACAAAGGCTGACTTAATACCTGAGGCATTTTCTACCAGTCAACCTTCAAAACATGGCAGGTGCAACATAAGAGATAGATAACATTTTGTAAGAGACAAATTGGCCTCCACAGGTACGTTTTCTGATCCATTTGTTTACATTTCCATGAGATAGTTTTGGAATAGAGATTAAGTTGCCGTAAATAAATGAATTTAGAATATTGGGGTCAGTTTTGGCGTCAAACAAGAAATTTTTTTTTTTGCAAACTGTACCGTGTGACATATCAAATGAAAGGGCTTACTATGAGGGTCTCAAATATATATATTTTTTTTTAATAAATTTAAATATATTTTTTTAAAGTTATAATTGAAAATAGACGAAAATTGACCTATCTCCAAAACTACTGAACCTAAAATGTTGATAAAAAAAACAGAAAATAGTTCTATACTTATAGATTACAGGAAAATCTATAAGAAGATGTTCTTAAAATAACATGGTAAATCTCTCGATATTGTGCGTACAAATTTACATTTGCAGTTGGAATGTATGGGAGATTAAGTTTGTTCTTAGGATAAATTCTTTCCAAGTACGGAACCCTTCATTGTGCGTGGTGCGACACGCACTTGGCCGATTTTTTTTTTTTTTTTACGCTGAGATATGCATTACGCATGCCCGCTCGCCGAGGGACGAGACGGGGTATGTGGGTCTCCTTGCCAAAATGACAGTAGGTATACCCACTAAAACTCATCGGTGTTCCCTCATCGCCTTGATGGGGGGGTCATGGGAAACCGGCTCAGCCTTTACATCCACAACCCTCCCGGCGCATGCCCGCCTAGCTGGCGGGCCCCGCATGCCACCCAGCTGGGTGGCTACGGGAATGGCCGGGAACACCTGGCCATTCCCGTCCGACACTGGTGGAGGCCTGTGTTGCCTGCTGGCCTCCACACCTAATACGGACCTGCAAAAAACATAAGAAAATTTTAATTTCGTTGGCTACAATGGCGCTTTCGCCTAAGTTATGGGGTGCGTCCGCGATATCGCACCAGTCTGCGCGAACCTTTTTTTATTTATTTGATATCTTATTATTGTTGGTTACAATTTCTACAGTTTTTAAATTTGTATTTTATAATATTTTGACATTTCATTTTACAATTTTGACATTTTTACAATTTTTATTATTTTTAATGGACAGAGAATTGAAATGTTATTAATCACAGTTTTAATTTTAGGTTTTTATTTGTTTTAAATACTATTATTATTATATTTATAATTTTAATTTTAAGGTATGTGTGTGTCTATGGACTATGAATGTCTGAATAAATAAATTATTATTATTATAATTATTATTTAAGTGAAATGTTTACAGTTCAAACGAGCTATGCTCAGCTCAGCTTAGAAGCAGAAACCTTCATAGTGTATTCTTTGTTACAGCTAAAACGACAGTTAGCACCGCTAATGTGCAACTGATCTACCATTCCGTACTTTCGGAGCTGCTGCACGACAAAAGACGAAAGTAAGTTCCTTACCATCATGACATTCGCCCGGCAAAAACGGCTCAATCGACTATATCGGTAAGTGTGTCTAGAATTTTCTAATACCTTTTATAAAGTTTCATATTGAGACACGAAGCAACAAAATACGATCTAGAGGAATGTGGCCGTTTTTATTTAGATCGAATTTTGTTGCTTCGTGTCTCAGTATGAAACTTTAAGAAAGATATTAGAAAACTCTAGAAACACTTACCGATATAGTTGATTGAGCCGTTTTTCATAATTCCTTCTCAGTCACGAGATAATATGTTTTTAAAGTAGGTAGTGGCGCTAGTGGACCGGTGACAACCCTCTTAAGAAGGCGTACAAGGGTCCACTAGCACCACGTGTTACGTCCAGCCAGTCATAGGACTCGTCAATCCAGGGCCTCAAGTCTGCTATTACAATAGTGTCAGAATGGTCTCGCCTTTGTATTTGACAGTGTTTGTATGGCAAATCTGTCAAAAACTCACAATGAAGAGACCATTGCAACGTTTGTACATTATTAGTAGACTTGGCCCCCAGGAGCGCTGTTTTCATGCAGGGCTGCTTACGATATAATTAATAAAAATTAAAAAATAAAATCTATAAATAAATATTTGGTACCGCCGCGAATCATATTTAGATTCAACTTGATAATGACGAGCAAATTTTTTTTTTTTTTTTTTTTTAATCCTTACGCTTTCACATCTATTAGCTAGGTTATTCTAAATTGACACTTTTTTTTTTTCTCGATACATTATTTTTCAACTTTTTATGTAACAGGCAAGAGATTCAAGTTTTATTTTCTAATTACATCTGTTCCATTTCTTATATCGGATAAGTTTTTAACCAGTGCACAATTTTTTTTTTTTTTTGTGGTTCAGTATCAGTAATAGAACACATTTCAATTATTCGTTCAATACTTTTTTTTTGGTTCTACTTGAAATCAGCAAAATATGGATACAATCTATTCGTAATAATAGCAGCGTTTTACCTGAAATAAAACGCATATTAAAATACTTACCTCACTGGAAGCTTTATTATGAGATGGCATTTCCGTTTCCGTCGATATCTTACCAGTTTTCGTACTTTTATTCCCTCTATACTTCCGGTTCAGTGGTGCCACCTGGTGGTTGCGGGTAGTTTTTAGTTCTTGTAAAAGGTGTCACGCCATTTTGTTCATTGTCTCATATAACCAGGCAGAAATAAAGTGAAAGCTTCCAGTGAGGTAAGTATTTTAATATGCGTTTTATTTCAGGTAAAACGCTGCTATTAAACTACTTGACCGTCACTGGAAGCTTTATTATGAGATCTGTTTGTTATCGCCTGGTGACGCCACTTTGATGTATATACTTGGAAGTATGTAGTATGACTATAGGCCAATGTGATAAAGCATGAAATTAACAAAAATGTAATTAATAAGTATGCCTTTATTTAAATAAATATATAAGTAATGTAATTCAATTAAAGTACCTAGATAAGTGTACTTTAGCTTACAAATATAATTAGCATAATTTAAATTTTTTGTATAATGAAAAATCATAAATTCTAATCATTAACAACCAATTTAAGAAAACAAAATATTTATTCAGCAATGTTAATCGATTGGATTGAACAATTGTGTCACATTTTGTGAATCAGTACTTCTCATTATTTCTCGTCTATAAAACTTATTGAATGTATTGGCTGATCGCCAATTTCCACGAGCCAAGATTTCGTTTAGGGGATGATTTTGAAACCAGCTTTTGGAGGCTACAGCAGACCGGGTGCTAACTGGAGTGGCTACAATGCCAGCTTCCCCAAACAGGTTCTTTACCCACCCTGCAATGACTGTACGTGAAGCAGGTTTAGCCACACCTCTTACCGTAATAAATAAACTAGTTGATTTTGCCGCATTACGTCTGTCGTTTAATAACGCTATAGTTTTTTCTATCCAGAATATAGGGTCAAGATTAGAGTTATCGGTATTTAAAAGCAATTTCCAGCCGGATTGCCTATAATTACTGCTGTCCGTTTTGGAGCCAAACTGAGGCCACAATATTATACCGTTATCAGATCTTATGCAATGATTAGGATCAATACTAAGCAGAGTTAGATCATGTATTCGCCTACCAGAACAAAGCAACAGTAAAATTGCTGTATGACGTGACGTTTGAAATAAGTTATTTGAATCAATTGTGTAATTAGTCAAAAATGAAATTAATTTACTAACATCCCAAACTGGAGGCTTCGTGACCTTTGGATTTTTTAGGGCAATTGATTTTAAAACATGTCTTACTAGAACGTGTGAACTTAATCGACTTGAATTTTCAGCGCTACCTAGTGTAGATATTACTGATTTATGTAAAAGTATTGAATTATACGAGAACTTATCAATTAAGTATAAATCACATAAAAACTGCGCTAATTGTGAACCAGGGGGATTCATTAAGTCAAGGTTTTTATTATGACACCACAACACCCACCGCTTCCAGGCTACCTCATAGGTTTTTAGAGTCGGTTTTCGCCAAGAATTTTTAAGCAGTGATAGTTGTTGAGCGTTCCATGTCTTTATCGTGTCGGACCACCCCCACATTTCCAAACTTCGAGGACGATGTTCTCGACCTTCGGTGGTGGGAGGCTCGTCGACGTGTCTATTAGGTATCTGTGTAGGTTTTTCAGAGTTAATGGGGCCGCGAGCGCTCGGGCTTTGAGATCCGCACGCCAGAATACCCTCTACCATCGAGGTACTACTATTAGGAATATTCCTGTCGACTGGTTTAAATGAGACAGGACTTTGGGAACTAGGAATGGTGGTGGAAATATCCATGCGAGCTGGTAATTCC
The DNA here is from genome assembly GCA_947523025.1 of Dryobota labecula. Taxonomy (NCBI): domain Eukaryota; kingdom Metazoa; phylum Arthropoda; class Insecta; order Lepidoptera; family Noctuidae; genus Dryobota; species Dryobota labecula. Next base: position 9,987,550 of record OX383311.1, on the reverse strand, counting down.
ATGGGACACTGAAGGCATCGTGGAACAGAGCTTGAGGATCTTTCAGATCTAGGGACACATAATTGTGTACTACGTGAGCAGTCGCCGAGGCAAATAGATGTATTATTGGCGTTCCCCATTTTGCAAACACTATTTCTACACAAGTCTGTAGTAAGTGCCATTCTGGAGGTTGGCGAAGGCGCGATAAGTGGTCCGCATGATTGTTGTATTTGCCCGGAATGTAGTGTATGCTGAAGTGTATCTGATGGTGGTATAACAAATTCAGAATTCGATAGGTTATTTCAAACTGGGATAATGTCCTCGTACCTCCTTCCTTTCGTAGGTAAGTGACCGCAGTTCTGTTGTCGCTTTGAATGAGGAGCGAACTTTGATGAAGCCAATGAACCTGGTTCTGAAGAGCGTATAATATTGCTAGCATCTCTTTTTGATTGCCATGAAGCATTTTCTCTTCTTGCGACCAAGTTCCTGACAAAGCCAAATTGTTTAGTTGTGCCCCCCACGCTTGATCTGATGCATCTGTGGCCAGAAAATTTATTGGAGGAGGATACTGAAGAGGTTTTGACCTTTGACAATTTAGGGCCCACCAATTTAGTTCCTCTAAGACACCTTGTGGTAGTGGGTAGGTTTTTGGTGGCAGGACTGGCAGTGAATTCATGAAAATTACTAACTGTCGATGATTGAGCCGACCCCGTGGGACAACAAAAACTGGCAAAATTTAAAAGTCCTACTATTTTCTGCAACTCCTTTAGAGTTAACTGCTCTTGTTCGAGAGCCTGATTTATCTTTGTGATGATGCCCTGAGCCTTTTCCTTTGGTAGGATTTTTTGATTTTCCCATGGTTTCCATAGTATCCCTAAATAAACTATACTCTTTTGAGGAGAAAGAACAGATTTTTTGAACTTGATTTGCCACCCCAGTTTTTGCAATATTTGTACACTTACTTTGACATGCTCGCGAAGCGTGTGAACATTCTGGTGTACTAGCAAATAATCGTCCAGGTATACCAGGATCCTCATGTTCCATTTTTCCCGCAATGTTTGGGCCACCCAGTTCGTAAGCATGGAAAAGGTTTTTGGAGCAGTGCTCAGACCGAATGGAAGACAAGTCATTTCTAACAACTCCTGGTTGTATATTAGGCGCAGAAAGCGTCTGTGCGATTTGTTTACGCTTACATGAAAATATACTTGGGACAAATCTATTTTGCAGATCCAGTCCTGAGATTGTAGAAAAACCCGGAATGCGGTACATATTTATTAAATGAAACGGCTCGGTCATCACATATTCGTTTAGTGGTTTTAGATTGAATATTGGGACGGGCAGATCCGTCGGATTTTGGAACCAGAAATAGAGGGGAAATGAAGCTTGGCGAGGGTAGCGCTTTCTTTAAAATTCCCTGCTGTTTCATTTTGTCTACAACTGAAGACATTTGTTCTGAAACATGAGTTTGAAAAGGCCCCTTCGTTACATCTGGATAGACAAATGGGGGCTTTTGAAAGAAAGGTATGCGATACCCTTGAATTTATTTGAGAACTATTTCTGTTGCTCCCATTTCCGCCCATTGTGTTTGGTAGTGTATCAACCGACCCGCCCGAAACGGTGTCATGTCATTGTTTATACCTTTTTCCCCTGGAACTTTTTGAGGAGTTTGCACGGCCTCGTGTACTTCCACGTTCGGGCCGCGAACCTCGGTTTCGAAATGAACTTCTAGTATTGAAGTGATCACCTTGATTACTCGAAGAGTTACCTCTGAAAGAGTGATGTGTATGTTGGCACTGACCATGGTATTCACCCCGCGAGGGTGGATTATGACAGGTATGCATATGCGATCCTGGTTCGTTAAATTGAGTTCCACGCGATGGAACTGTCGGTTTTCGTGTGCCTTGCCCCCGCGAGGGGCGGCTACTAGGTTGGTATAGCTTTTGTGAAGACCTTTCAGTTTTTGGGGGCCAAAAAGCCTTACGGACCCCGCCAGCCTTCTCTAGCGTAGAGGTAAAGGGCTCGGCATTAAATATGTATGTACTTGAAGGAGGTATTTTATTCAGAAAAGCTTTCACTAGTGGATCTCTAACTTGACTCGTTATAGTTTCTCTACGCATTTCAATACATTCGGCTCTATGGCCGCAGGCTAATTGCAAAAGGTCTCAAGATATTTTATGAAACTCGCCCTTCTGAAATAATTCGTCAATTTTCCCATTTAAATTATCAAAATTGATACATTTTGTAGTTTTTGCCCAAGAAAGAAGATTACGAATACCTTCCTGCAATGATTGTCTTTGTTTTAATATGCAGTAGGTTAAGGCTGCATAGGATTTATCGGCATGTGCCAGATGACGTAAGGTGTCATATGCTTTTACCTCCTCATTTGTATCCAGGTCTATAAAGCCAGGAGTATGATTATACAATTTTTGCGTATCGGCGTATCTCACTTCTGACCAAGAAGTACTACCAAAACGCTGGATATCTACCAACTTCTTTAAAAAACTATCGGGGGTTTTTGGAACTAATGGTCCCTTAAGCTTAGTATCAATGTCAAAAGTGAAATCTAAACTTATATTTTGATGTTCTTGATTTGAACAACCCTCGTCACTAATTTGTTCATAAAGTTGACCACTAATTTCAGAACAAACAGAAGCATTATCATAACAAGCTGTATCAATGTTACTTGTCGAATTAATTTGTTTGCGAAGCTCACCCATTTTTGTGATTCAGTCCACTCGGACCAGCCACAGCCTGTGGCTGGGTATCAGGGTTGTGGTTATTACTCTCCATCACTGCCAACGAATTACGTTAGATCTGCAATGGTTTTTTTTTTTTTTTTTTTACAATTCAAATATTGATTACGAAAATTTACTGGCAAATATTCAAAATAAAAAATTACAGTAGTGATCCGAACAGAGAACCCGTTAAAAACATTGATCACGTACAAATTATTCAAAAAGTGTTACCTCTAAAAGAGGGTATTTACGGTTCAAGACTTATCCTCTTTGAAGAACACTTTACACTTTTTTACTTAATCACACTAATGTATAAAATATGTATTCACTTAATATTCACTTTTACGTATTCTGCAACTGTCTCGAACGCAGTCACTGCGGACATGTTGCTTCGACGGAGAATAAAAAGCCAATGAACAAAATGGCGTGACACCTTTTACAAGAACTAAAAACTACCCGCAACCACCAGGTGGCACCACTGAACCGGAAGTATAGAGGGAATAAAAGTACGAAAACTGGTAAGATATCGACGGAAACGGAAATGCCATCTCATAATAAAGCTTCCAGTGACGGTCAAGTAGTTTAATATCAATGGACGAGCGCACAGTTGATAGGTACCTAGTACTGCGTTCCGCTTCACTGACCGCGCCGCCGCGGTTTGAAATTTTTGTTTTGAAATTTTTTTGTTACTAAGTCATATCAAAATAAGAAATTGGTGTACGTAGGCTGTTCCATAAGTGTTGCAATAGAAAGAATGTAACAAGTTTGGACATGTACGACTGAGCGTATGGTTATCTGCCACTTATTCCAAGTCCATGCACGCAGTGTTTGTTAAGATTGACATCAGTAATCTATGGTAAATAAATAAAAAAAATTGTGAAAATGGCTAGTCTCGGTAACCGCGCGTACAGAGTGATTTTCTTTTACAATTTCAAACGTGGATTGTCTTACCAGGAGTGCCACGAGGAAATGTTTAATACCTTCGGTAAAGAGAGCCCTTCTCTTTCTACTGTGTTCAGGTGGTATAAGGAATTTCAAAGAGGTTGAAAGTAGAAAGGACGATGATTTGCAACTGATGACGAATTAATAGGTGCATGGGATGAGGCCTGTGCCAGTGTCACAAAGGATCAGTGGAAGATTATGTTTAATACGTGGTTTGAACGCATGCATAAGTGCATTAACAGTGATGGTTCTTATTTTGATTTTTTTTTATAAATAGTTAGATTTTTGCAAGACTTATGGAACATCCTATGTATAATAAAACACGTTTAAGTTTAATTTGTCAAAATTTGCGCACCGATTACAAACTTTTCCTGTATAAAGTTATCGTGTTTAGCTATCGTAAAAATACTGAAGTGTTAATCGACTCTCATTTCTGACAGTAGGTACCACGAAAATAAATGTTAAACCCATCAATTAAGTCATTCAACTCCTGTCGTTATCCCAATTAGTTTTCTTATTCTTCCGTCTCAATAGTTAGCCAGAGAAACATAAATTCCGTCACCTTCCACGCATGCTTCGGGCTTTCTCCGCAATATACGCTACTTTTAACTAACTTCAAAAAAGGAGGTGCTTCTCACGATATTTGTATTTTACTCTCCCTAGGTTCACGTTTTCCGAGACAGCTTACTTCTGGCGCTGGTGGAAGGAACAGCGTCCCACAACCAGAGCCACCTTCAGATCTCTGGTCCAGGAAGGCCGTGTGGAATTCGCTGGTGGTGGCTGGGTTCATAACGATGAAGCTACTCCTGATTACCTACATATTATTGACCAATTTACTTGGGGGTTAAGGTAAGTTCATCATTTTTTGACGTATTGACGTGACAACGTCTAATAAATCGATGAACGCCTTCTGCATGCACGAAAAAGGATGACTCATTGTCCCGTTACGCTCATTGTCCCGTTACGCTCACTGTCCCGTTACGCTCATTGTACGGATGAACGCCGGCTGCATGCACGAAAAAGGAATGACTTATTGTCCCGTTGCGCTCATTGTCCCGTTACGCTCATTGTCCCGATACGCTCATTGTCCCGTTACGGTCATTGTACGGATGAACACCGGCTGCATGCACGAAAAAGGATGACTCAAACCAACTTTACAGATAACCAATTTTTTTTTCTTTTTTTTTTTAATCAATGTTTCCGGAAATATTTCAAAACGCAAATACAGTAGAGTAGAAAGACACAAAAATATTAATCTTAAACTAAATTAGCAATTCTACTTATGTTTGGAGACCGACTCAAAGAGTAATATTTGATTGTTGGAAAAACGGCAGATTAGCATAAAAGGGCTCATACTCTGTAGAGGGACCAAAAAGGACATGAATGATGATCTTAATATGAATTCAAAGGTTTTTACTTATTTTATTTATTTGCAGAAAACTAAATGACACTCTAGGCCCCTGCGGCAAACCAAAAGCCGCGTGGCAGATAGACACATACGGACACACGAGAGAACAAGTCTCCTTGCTGGCTCAAATGGGCTATGATGGACTGTTCATAGGTAAGTCAAACTCATTAATATCTCAACTGAAAGACGACTACTGGACTGAGATCCTGCGCTTCTCGCATCCAGTGGATTTCGAATAGTTAATCGTTAGTTGCTGAGAATAGAGCTGAATGACGTGCAATTGGCGAGGCCTAGGACATAGGCCTCACACATGCACACATGCACACATCATCTGATTATGCCTATAATCAGATGATGTATGCATGTGTGTATACAGTATGTTCACCTGTTCCCTCATAATTCCTAAACTAGTCGTCTTATTTTGACAAACGAGGTGTTTAATAGAACCTATAGGCGAGAGGTGACAGGATCTGGACCCACCATAGCAAATTCGCATATAGAGGAGGTCATTTACTAATTATTGAACCTTACTTTCCCTAACTAAAGTTTTATAGTTTGGGAGATACATACATTTTTATACTTTTCCAAAATGTTACATTCAAGCATTCATAACTTTTTTTTTGTATTATTTTAGTAGTTTTTGTATTATTTGTTGGAAGTCATAAACATTTGTGATTAAAATACCTCAGAACTTCCCTCAAACTAGGGTTAAAAATATAATAGTACGCTTTAAACAAAAAATCTTTACGATCAAATTCAACCTGATGATTTTCTGACACCTACTAATGATATACGAAATAGAAAATGTTTACCCACATAAAATAACTGATCTCTTATCATCACAATGGCGTATCCAATTTCTATTGGCCAAACTGCTCAATCGTAAAATAAGCAATTTACATTCGTAAAAAATAAATAGATTCAATTACCTTTGACCTTTGTCATATCTGTCAAAGAAATAAACCCCTGCCAAGAAAAATGCGTGGGAAAAAAAAAAAGGCGCGAACTGCCTTTGACCGTGGCGTCATGACAGCTGTCAAAACTTTTAGTCGAGTAGGTTGTTTGATTTCAAGTCTTGTGTAAATTTAACCGCTCCCAAATAAATATGTATTATTTTTTATGGTTTACGGTTTAAGAAAAATTATTTCGCTCAAAAAGAATACAATTATTCACTTCTATGAGGAAAATTATAATAATTAAGATAAGCGACGGTTTCGCTTGGTAATAAACTAAGATAAAGTTAAAAAAATACATTATTATTCAGGTGGTGCTTTAATAAATAGCCTTTTAAAAGTTGGAAGCGACTTCGATTCCTTAATTACTTTAGGTATAGAGTTATAGGGGTTTATTTATAAACGCTGCTTAAGTAATGATTAGCGACTGTTTAACCATACATTTCTGACGTTTGAACGTTTCTTAACTTTAAGGGTGTGTAATGTTTGGTATAATTACAGATAGTCTAATTTCATTTGACATAACTTTCATATGCTATAAAAACATTTAACCTAATTTCATATGATCTAATGTTATATTTGATATAATTTTCATTTTCTCTAATTTCATTTAGTATAACGTTCATTTCATATAGTTTTCAAATTGTATAATGCTCTTTTTATATAATGTTCATTTGACCTTTCATATTAACTTATTTTCTAAGGTAACGCTACTATACTAGGGAGAGTGGGGAGGTGTAGAACCCCCCTGTGATGGAAAAAGTGCGGAGCACCCCCCCCCCCCTTTATGAGATATATATATTTTTAAACTACAAGGTGCGGGTCTAAACTGGTTTCCAAACGAAATTTTCAAGGTCAAGGTCAACACCCCAAAAGTCAAGGTCAAACCTAAATATACTCGGATCTTGGAATATTACTTTGTGACAAGCTCTGAGGTCAAAGGTATTTTCGATAAAGAGACGTCTTGAAGTAAGGCGTGGTCGACGGAGCCCCGCTTCGCGGGGCTCCTACTTCTGAGTGGTTTAAAAGAAGATAACCACGAAGGGGATGGCGGAGTCAAGTGAGCGAGCGAAGCGAGCGAACAGACCCCGCCATCCCCTTCCAACCTAACCCATCCGAGTCGGGGTGCCCCAAGTCCAGAGCTCGCTTCACTCGCTCTTGCATCTTAAGTTTTTATTTGCCTCACTGACAGACTACGTGAAGAGACAACAAAATGGCGTCGTTTTACGTTTGGTTTCCACTAACGGCAATAGTCGGTAAATTATTCTGTTAATTTAATAGCACTAATTTAAATCAGCAAAATATATGTAATATAATATGTAAATAGAAACAATAATGTATATAAAAAAGTATCTAAATCACTCAAATTTACGTATTTATTTCATTATTAATATGAAGTAAAACATTTTACTTAAAACGAAAGGTTCAATGGCGAGACAAAAGTTTAAGTACCACTAGCGCCATCTAGTATCAAATAGCAGAACTAGTGACGACTGGCGCCATCTAGTATCGACTAGTAGAACTAGTAGACTCGAGATTCTTCTAGAAAATTCGATGCTAGAACTTTCTAGAACTTTCGACATCTGGTCAGTCGGGGCTGGTATGTACTTGAACATTCTAGATGTTTCTACAGTGGAAGGTTCTGGAACTTTCTAAGGACTATATAAGGCCGGTAAGGACCCCGACCGGACTCAGTCGAAACTTCAAACGATACAAGCGATCTTCAAGTGCCACTTGAGAGTGATCCGTAGTGCATTTGTGTTTCATAATTAGTGTGTTTGATTAAGTGTCGTTTAGTGTGATTTTTGGTTTTTAAATCGGCAGTTTTTATTGTCACGGACCGCAAGCTCGTAGCAATATATTAACTAGTTGCATGCTAGCAACATATTGCAAAACTGCATGGAATATTGAGAAAAATAAAAGACTTAATAATAATAATAATAATTTTATTTAATCAATCAAATAACAATGTTAACATTAAATTAATAATATCGTATGCAGGTACACTTGACTTATGCTAGTTAACAACCAGCACCCTTACTAAGTTATATAATAACTTGTATTAAGGGCACTGGTACATACATCCCATAAATATTTCAGTTTCTCAAAAAAAAATTGCAGGCAGAACTAGTGTTAAAATAGAAACTATAAAAACTAGAGTTAACATATTATATATTATAACCATAAATGCAGAATTCGAAAATTACAAATTATAATTTTATTTGACATTTGTATAAATCGTATATTTGTATATGTGTGTGCGCGTGTGTGTGTGAGGGTGTGTTGTGTATGCGTGAGTGTGTGTAATGGTGAAGTTTTCAGGGTGGGTTATAATCAGAAAAAAGCAGGCGTTCTGTATCCAGGTAATTATTTGTAAGTAGAAAGTTATTTATTAATTATATTATTATTCTATTATTACAGGTCGAGTAGACCATAAGGAAAGAGAAGCTATGATAGAAGAAGACAGGATGGAGTTCATGTGGAGGGGATCGGATGTTCTAGGTAAGAACTGTTGAAAATACCTCATCAAGTCTCTTATTTGTAATTTTATGTGATACTAGCTTTTATCCGCGGCTTCGCACTCGAGGAGGTCGGTAATTATCCCACAGAAACGTACTATTGGGGACATCCGAATCTGCACACTTTCAGTTGTCCCAAGTTTGTTCTTAGGATAAATTCATCCCAACCACCGAACCCTTCATTGTGTGTGGTCCGACACGCACTTGGCCGGTTTTATTATTTTGTCATTTGTATTTTATGTTCCAGGAACTGTAACCAAATAAACATCATTCTTTCTTTCTTTCAACAAATTATTATGATTTATTTATTTATTTAATTTAAAAAGAAAGCTAATAACAATCTTGAGTATCCTGCATAAATTTTAAAATTTTCTTAGTTACGCGTTATTTGCCTTGACTAGTTACAGCGAATTGATTAAGTAAACCAGGGCTCGGAAACGTTATTCAAAATAACGTTTTTAAAACGTTTCTAACAGTTCTCGTTCTTATTTGTACACACGGCTACACATCCAGCTATATATTTCCAGTATAAGCTGATCTCGCATTGTATAGGATTTCCATTTAATGAGAGATCAGCTTATTCTGGAAATGTATAGCATTAGCATTTTGTTCGGAATGAAAACGAAATGAGACCGTTTTCAAAAACCGGTTTATTCCGCAGGCGCAGTCGCACAAGTGGCGTGCGCCGACAAGCATGAACTATTTTAGTTAAATTTTACCTTAACTTCAATTCATTACATCATTGATTCCAATGCGCTTGCCGCTTACGTATTGATTAGAGTTGTGTTGCGAGTTTCCTATCGATCAACCAAAAAATTGGATAAAAAAACGGTTAAAAACGTTTGATTAACCGAGAACTATATAAATTTTGTTCCTCAAAAACGTTTTTATAACGTTTCGTTCGAACTTAACCGAAACAAATCGTTTCTTAGGTTTTTAAGATGAAACAGTTTTGAAAAATAAACCGTCATCCGAGCCCTGAAGTAAACAGATTATAATGTAAACATATTAGGTATGTCGAGACAATATAATTATTAGTTATGTCAAATCGTGCATTATCAAGATTATTATGATTATTATTATTTATGCAATATAAATTCCAGGCAAAATGTCAGACATAATGACTCACACGCTCTTCAACCTGTACAATGCTCCTGAAGGGTTCTGCTTCGACTTCCTTTGTAACGACGAGCCAATAATTGATGACCCCGATAATAAGGTTTACAATGCTGATAAAAGGGTAAGATTTGGCAACTCCATACTTTAATATTATAAATGTGAAAGTAGCTCTCTGTCTGTCTATTACGTTATCACTTATCACGCCTAGAGATGAAACAATACCATTGAGGTATCGATACTTTTACTCGATACTGTATCGGTCGTCAAGTATCGATACTTACTCAATATCAATTGAAAAGTATCGATTCTTACTCAGTATCAATTGAAAAGTATCGATACTTACTCAGTATCAATTGGAAAGTATCGATACATACTCGTATCAAATCGTTTTTGGAAAAATTTGAGTAAAAACCGTAAAAACGATTGGTTTTCTTTATTAATAAGTACAAATTTATAAGAATTTATGAAAAAAAGCCTGTTTTTGTAGTACTTCCCAAAAACATTAATTTTTCCTAATGTTTGCCTGTTAGGCGATTTTTGGAAGCAGTGCCAGCTTTGGAAAAGAGCCTTTCACAAGGATCTTTTTTTTTCGGGCATAGACAAACAAGCTTGCCAACTATACCCAAAGTCTCAAATTCAGATAATTTATGTAAACAAAGGGGATAACATATCAAAAAAATATCTTCGTAATGATAATTCACATAAAATGGCAAAAAAAAAGGTTCCATTTTCTTTTAAGTACTGAATTTAAGAAATAATAATTAAAAAATAATCATACCGTAATTATTTTTATAAAATTTCGGTTTTAAACAAAGTTATTAAAAAAAGGAGATTTTCTGGTATAAAATATTTTATGATACTGGTAACAATGCAGGGGATCCAAACATTTTCACATTTTTTACATCTTCAACAACACTAATGTTACAACTCTCATTCTTAGATTCATATGGTATGTAGCATATCTAGCCACATTTTGGATGAAAACGGCTGTGAACTGTTTTGAGTGGTAATCGATTTTGGGAGGCCTACGTCTAGCAGTGGACTTAAAAGGGCTGATTATGACGATCATAGGCCGTGTCTCCGACACACTACATAAAACATTGTTTGGCAACGGTATTTTGTTTGCATAGTTCTTATAATTAATTCACTTTAAATTCATAGATGATTATTTACAAATAAAAATATGATAAAATGTTTTGTACCACTGTCCCGTCATTTTGACAGTGACATTTCTTGATATTACTTTGTTTACATAAATTATCTGAATTAGAGACTTTGGGTATACACAAAACTAAGACTAGGATGCGTTCAAAAACTTCAATTTAAGATATGCAATTTTTTATCAATGTTAAAATGAAATAGTGACATTGGCATTGGCATTATGAGTACTTTTGACCGATACTTACTCGATACTTAATTTCAAAGTACCGATACTAAAAGTACTTGGTATCGGAGAAAAGTATCGAGTATGTACTTGTTTTTACTCGTATCGTTTCATCCCTAATCACGCCTAAACCGCTGAACCGATCGTCATGAAATTTGGCAGAGATATAGGCTGGGATATAGAGAAGGACATAGGCAATTTTTTTGCGCGATAACCGACATCCACGCGAGTGGAGCCGCAGGCAAAAGCTAGTATAATATAAACATAAAAATATAACCTACCCTAACCTAACTAAAACTATTAACAAACTAAAATATGGCGTCGAAGTCTTCCTCCGCATCGCTGTCGACTGGTAATTCAAGGAAATTTTGTGCCCGTTTATTGAAAACAGGTACTACAGTGACTTAATAACTTTACTATAATTGGCGTGATGAGGTTGTACTAAGACAACCGACTTGGTTGTTGACCAAAGTTCTGGACATAGCTCACAGAATAAGCAAGCTGAAGTGGCAATGGCCCAGGTAGCATTTTTACGTCATTATGTCGTCCGTTTACGGTACTACATTACGCATACTGCATTACTATGGGCTACATTTATATCTGTAATTTTTATGGTGTACATAATAAAGAGTATTCTATCTATCTATCTATCTACTGCTCGACGTAAGAGACGTCATATCTTGACGTCGCGGGGTCCCATCAGATGACGTCAATTTGTCACAGCCTCAAGACATGACGCTAAATCGACGTCACCAGGACGTTCCGTTGAGAACCAGACGTTAAAATGACGTTAGTGTGACGTACATAATCGACGAATAAACTACGGACCCTAAAATGACCTTGGGATGACGTAATTTTTATGCCGCAGACGTCATTTTGCTACCTGGGGGGCCGGCCATATTAGCCGTAGGACCGATAACCGTTGGGGACGTGTTCTTGAGTGTAGACCGCGAATCGACAAACGTAAGGTAGGACGTCCTCAGGCTAGGTGGAGCGACGATCTTCGCAGGGTGGCTGGTAGCAGCTGGATGAGAGTCGCCGAGAATCGAGCTGAATGGCGTGCAATTGGAGAGGCCTATGTCCAGCAGAGGCTGCTAATGATGATGATGAGGTTGTACTATTACATCTCTGCTGGTCTTTTCGAGGAGTATCTAGTGGATAGGGATGATGACAAAAAAAAATATTTTTTGTCCGTCATATAGATTATTAAAAAATATTGGACACGTATTTTTTCTTTTTTTACGTAAACAAAACATTACGGCGATACATTGAATTCAATGTGGCATGATGTCACTTCTCACTAGATTTTATGGTTGTACGTTGTTTCATAGCTTATAGTTTTATAGAATTTCGTTTCACATAATTTTTTTCTCATGTTTTCGTTTCATAGAATAATCAATACGCAGAATACTTACTTTGAAGATTTTGAAATCATAGATTTTTGTTTCACATAAAGTTTAATGTTAGAATAGTCATATCATAGAATAACAAATCAAATATTCTTTATCCTTATATTGTTTATTTAATATAAAACTTATTACCAAGAATAACATTTTATCCATTTTCAACAGCATTTTTTTTGCATTTTGCAGCATGCAAGCAAGCATGCTACATGCAGCGTGCAAGCAAGCATGCAGCATGCAGCGTGCAAGCAAGCATGTAGCATGTAAGCAAGCATGCAGCATGCAAGCGAGCATGCAACATGCAGCAGGCATGGTTTCTGTCACGACTCCGGCGCTGCAGGGCTCCGGCGGTCCCACGCAAACTTATCGTCGCTGATGGTATTCACGCTTACCACTGGCGGCGGCGAGCGTTAAAACCACCTGCTCCTCAGCTCGTGGGCTGCCTTGCCCCTCCGCGCCTACGCGGATTTAAATTACACTCTAGGGGTAGGGCAGACAAAACTATGTGGAGTCGGTTTTGCAGCGATTCGTTTCTGTCACTAACTTATACCGAACAAACAATATTCGTTAAAAATAATTCTACTGTTTGATAAGTTTGTTAAACAAAAAAATGTGATTAAAAAAAAATTCATTGAATTGTGTTTCTGTTAAATATTTTTCATTCAAGTAAATAGTCTTTGAAACAATAATATTCGAAGTAAAAATACAAGGATCAAATATTATATGAAACATTTTCTGGGAAACGAAATTCTATGAAATTTCTGTCTGCGAAATAAGGGGACACCAGATTTTATACGTAGCTGTGACGTAACGAGCCCCCACTCCCCAAGTTTAATGTGTTTTATCTAAGTAATTTTTTATTAATATGATAAAGCAAAAAATACGTGTCTAATATTTTTTTATTATCTGATTGACGGGCTAAAGAGTTTCTTTTTATTTTATTTTTTAACCCAGGACACATCCCTATTGTGGTAAACAATAACATTTGTCCACAGGTTAATGACTTCATATCACAAATAGAGAGACAAGCGAAGTACTACGACCACGACAATATAATGGTGACCATGGGAGGAGACTTCACTTACCAGAGTGCTGCCAACTGGTTCATGAACATGGACAAACTTATCAAGTGAGTCTTCAGCAGCAGGGCTGGCCCACTGATAGCCCGTCTTACCAGTTGTAGGTCGTTCAGGCAGGCACTTTACATTCGGGAGGGTCGTGGACGTAAAGGCTGTGCCAGTTTCCTATGGCCCTCCCATAACGGCATTGAGGGAACACCGCTGGGTTTCTTAGTGGGTATACCGGTTCTACCGGGGAGTCCCACATACCCCTCCCGTCCCCCGACGGGAGGGTATGCGTAATGCATATTTCCCAGCGGAACAAAAAAAAAAAAGGCACTTTACATTAAACAATTTATTTCATCAGCAAAACTGTCAAAACATGAAGAAACCGCATGTCCTTAAACGAAACAAAAATACATGTTATATCCACCAACATGCGCTTGGCCCACGTGGTGAGACAAAGCCCACAGTCTCACAGAGAGAAATAAATTTTGCCATTTTCAACCTACATAATCTATTTATTAGCCCCAAAGATTAGTTGAAATTAGTGTTGAAATATGGAAGTTTTGACGCTCAGAAGTTCCTAACCAATATTTATTTCCCAATTCTTCTTCCATACAGGACTAGATAATGGCGAGACAAATTGATTTTATTTTTATTTTAAAATGTACACCGTCAAACATACGAGTAATCACCATACTGCGTTTGTATGGAAGAATGACTGACTAGAGTGTCCTTATGTCCGGAACACTCCGAACCGAAACTGCTTGGCGGCAGAAATATGTATGGTGTTGAAATTGCTTTCCATAGAATTCCAGGCACTTATCAAGTAATTTATTTCTTTTGCAGCCACGTAAACACGCATCCAGCGAATTTGTCAGACATCAATATATTTTATTCAACGCCCTCTTGTTATTTGAAAGCCATTTATTTATATGGCAGAAGGGATAAAGCTATTTATACTGAAAAGGTAATTGTTTTAAGACGAAACTATGTGTAAAATTCAACTTTATGAGAAAATCGATATTTTAAGCACTAACATTTTATTAGGAAGCACATTGTAGATCTTGAAATTGGTAAAGAAATGACGATTAAATCGTCGTATACACATGAGAGTTTTTTCATTGGATAGAGCTTCAAAATGTGAAAAAGACTGGCGTAAAAAAGTGGTTTTGCCAAAAGTGACACAAGAGGTCTTAAAGTCGCAACGACGATAAGCACCATTATAAGATCTGATCTGACAAATCTCATTTTAACTGAGCATTATAATGATATTTGACTTGAGTTTGATAGTTCGTTTACCAATTTGTGTGTTGAGAACCAGGGGGTTAACCAAATCAGCGGGTAAAAGATAGTTCAAAATTCGTTTGTCATCGGGACTACGCGAGCAGTGGTGGCCCAGTGGGAGCACTAGTGGCCCAGGGGGAGCAGTGGTAGCCCAGTGGGAGGAGTGGTGGTGGTGGCTCAGTGGGAGCAATAGTGGCCCAGTGAGAGCAGTGGTGGTGGTGATGGCACAGTGGGAGCAGTGGTGGCCCAGTGGGAGCAGTGGTGGCCCAGGGGGAAGAGTGGTGGCCCAGTGGGAGGAGTGATGGTGGTGGCTCAGTGGTAGCAGTGGTGGCCCAGGGGGAGCAGTGGTGGCCCAGTGGGAGTAGTGGTGGTGGTAGCTCAGTGGGAGCAGTGGTGGCCCAGGGGGAGCAGTGGTGGCCCAGTGGGAGGAGTGGGGTGTTGGCTCAGTGGGAGCAGTGGTAGTCCAGTGAAAGTAGTGGTGGCCCAGTGGGAACAGTAGCGGCCCAGTGAGAGCAATAGTGGCCCAGTGAAAGCAGTGGTGGCCCGGTGGTATCGACCCCCACTTATGAGTTGTAGTTCGTGAGTTCACTCTCACGCTGACATTTTTTATTTATAATTTGTAATTTCAATGATCTGCTACTTATTTTAGATGTTTTATTATAGGAATTGTAAACCTTTGCATGCCCATGCAAGTGACGGTAAAATATGGAGAACTTTATCTTACATAAAGACACCTATGTTCAGTCAGTTACTGCAGTTAACTGACCCCCCCCCCCCCTCTTGTATAAATGGTTGAGATTTTTTTGAACACGAATCGATAGAACTTTATAATTCTTAATTTTATTTAAATACCTATACATAAACTACACAAAAAAAAAATGAAAAACGTACGATTTGTTAGTAAAAAACCACAACCGTTTGAGCAAAGGGGGATCAGCTAATTGCAGTACTATACCCATGTTCGCAAAGAAATAAATGACTGACTGTAATTGATTAATTATATATTTTCAGGGAGACCAGCTTCCTTACGGCAGTGATTCAATGACCTATTGGACTGGCTACTACACTTCTAGACCGAGTCTCAAATACTTCACTAGAAGAGCTCATGTGTTTTTGCAAGTAAGTGTAATAAATAGCGTAGAATACATTTAAATCCAACACAATAATATACAACATTATTTTGTATACAACAATACTTGATTTTCGGGTTCCGTAGTCAACAAGGAATCCTTATAGTTTGGCCATGTCCGTCTGACTGTCAGTAATTTTTATTTTTATTCTAGGTACAGACGCCCGCACATCAAGCTACTACAATCTATCAAAATTCTTTAATAGATTTTCAACTTAATCACTACAGCATAAGGTTCAAGGTTGATTGCGAAAATTTGACAGTTTCGGGTAGCTTGACCTGCTGGCGTCTGTACATCGTCTTCACCTATAATTATTAATTAATGTATACAAACTATTGTTAACATTTTAAAAGAGTAAGTATGGAGTTTCTTGCCCATTCTTCTCCATACATAACTACCTTTTGGATGGCGCAACTAGAATCAATTAACTATTCATGTAATTTTTGACGTTCAAAAGTGCATCTTCGTGCCTATTTGAAATAAATTATTTGAATTTGACTTTGACTGTCTGTCCGTCCATCTGTCCGCGTCTTAGCTCAGAGACTCTTAGTACTAGAAAGCTGAAATTTGATATGGGTATACTTATTAATCACGCCGGCAAAATGGTAAAAAATCTTGAAATAATATATTTTATATAGATTTTTTTTTCTCATCTAAATACTCGTATCTCATGGTGTGGGGTATCATTGGATAGGCCGTTCAAAAATAATTGTGGGTCTGTAAAAACCATTTTTCGATTCAGGGGCTTTAAAGAGTTTATGATCAGAGTGTCTAACTTTCAATTCGTCTACAAATTTTCTATAAATTTTAAGCAAAATGCCTAAAATTTATGTCTGCGCAGCAAATTGCCTAAACTGTAAATCGCCTAGAGGTCAAAATGTTTAACAAGCAAAATGCCTAAAATGCAATAATTTCAAAGTAGTCGAGATGGTTAAAAAAAACTCACACTAGGGCCTCTGAACTGTAGGTTAGAACTGTGACCACACAACGCCAGAAACGGTACTCCCTTTCTTCTCCTAAAATAATAGACATATTGCAAGGCAGGCATTTTGGTTCATAGTCAGAATAAGGTATGTGGGTGAACTTGGCAGAGCATTTCCCAGCAGAGCACGAAAAAATTAGAGTTCTATTCGCATGCGGCAGAGTTCTAGAGTTCCTTATACTTAAAAAAAATAGTTCTGCCGTTTTTGCCTGAAAAAAGTCAAATGAAAATATGCTCTGCTAACTTCCGCTAGCAGATCATTTTTTCCAAAATTTAAATTTTAAAACTGATTTATGTGCACAACGGTGAGTTCTATAGTTCCTAATACTTTTCCGAAAGAGTTCTGCCGACCTAAATAAATAAAAAAAAGAATTTTGAATTGTTACTGGAAAAAGATAATCATTTTTATAAAACAGCCATGAATAACGTATTTTTTGGATTTCCGTAAATTCTTCGGGACATAATTATTAAAAAAGACTCCAGAAATAGAAAAAAATACTAGATCAAAGCAGAAGTCTCACGGAAATATCAACAGAGCCGTGTGAAAAGATAGGCTAAAAGAAATCGAACTTTCACGCTGTGTTTAAGTTAGTGAGATCAAAAGAGAATTTAAGTACGACCAAAGAGCGGGAACTCCTCGGTTTCTGATGCATCTATAACAGAACAATGCGAAAACATGACAAAATAACAGAGAACTCTCACTAAAGTATCAGCAGAGCATGGGTAAAGGTTTGAGTAAGTAGAAATCAAGATTTAATTCAGTGTTTCAGTAAGATGGATCAAAAAAAAAATTGAGTAGCACTGAGGAGCCGGAACTCCTCGTTTTCTGATGCATTTATAACAAAACTATCTAAAAACATTAAAAACTAATCCAGAACTCTCACTCAGATATCAGCAGAGCATGGGTAAATGTTTGAGTTAGATTAAATCAAGATTTAATTCAGTGTTTCAATAAGAAGGATCAAAAAAATAAACAAAGTAGACTGAGGAGCGGGAACTCCTCGTTTTCTGATGCATGTATAACAGAACTAGCTGATAACCTGAAAAAGTAACCCAAAACTCTCACTCAGATATCAGCAGAGCATGGGTAAAGTTTTGAGTTAGATTAAATCAAGATTTAATTCAGTGTTTCAATAAGTAGGATCAAAAAAATAAACAAAGTAGACTGAGGAGCGGGAACTCCTTGATTTCTGATGCATGTATAACAGAACTAGCTAATAACATTAAAAATAAACCCAGAACTCTCACTCAGATATCAGCAGAGCATGGGTAAAGGTTTGAGTTAGATTAAATCAAGATTTAATTCAGTGTTTCAATAAGAAGGATCAAAAAAATAAACAAAGTAGACTGAGGAGCGGGAACTCCTCGATTTCTGATGCATGTATAATAGAACTAGCTAATAAAATTAAAAACGAACCCAGAACTTTCACTCAGATATCAGCAGAGCATGGGTAAAGATTTAAATTAGATTAAATCAAGATTCAATTCAGTGTTTCAGTTAGTAGGATCAAAAAAATAAATAAAGTAGACTGAGGAGCGGGAACTCCTCGTTTTCTGACGCATGTATAATAGAACTAGAAGATAACATGAAATAGTAACCCAGAACTCTCACTCAGATATCAGCAGAGCATGGGTAAAGGTTTGAGTTAGATTAAATCAAGATTTAATTTAGTATTCCAGTTAGTAGGATCAAAAAAATAAAAAAAGTAGACTGAGGAGCAGGAACTCCTCGTTTTCTGATGCATGTATAACAAAACTAGCTGATAACCTGAAAAAGTAACCCAGAACTCACACTCAGATATCAGCAGAGCATGGGTAAACGTTTGAGTTAAATTAAATCAAGATTTAATTCAGTGTTTCAGTTATAAGGATCAAATAAAATATGTGTTAGACGGAGGAGTGGGAACTCCTCGATTTCTGATGCATGTATAACGGAACTAGCTGATAACATGAAAAAGAAACCCAGAACTCTCACTCAGATATCAGCAGAGCATGGGTAAAGTTTTGAGTTAGATTAAATCAAGATTTAATTCAGTTTATCAATAAGAAGGATCAAAAAAATAAACAAAGTAGACTGAGGAGCGGGAACTCCTCGTTTTCTGATGCATGTGTAATAGAACTACCTGATAACCTGAAAAAGTAACCGAGAACTCTCACTCAGATATCAGCAGAGCATGGGTAAAAGTTTGAGTTAAATTAAATCAAGATTTAATTCAGTGTTTCGGTTAGTAGGATCAAATAAAATTTGTGTTAGACGGAGGAGTGGGAACTCCTCGATTTCTGATGCATGTATAACAGAACTACCTGAAAACATGAAAAAGTAACCCAGAACTCTCACTCAGATATCAGCAGAGCATGGGTAAAAGTTTGAGTTTAATTAAATCAAGATTCAATTCGATGTTTCAGTTAGTAGGATCAAATAAAAATAATGGTAAGACGTAGGAGTGGGAACTCCTCGATTTCTGATGCATGTATAACAGAACTAGCTGTAAACATGAAATAGTAACCCAGAACTCTCACTCAGATATCAGCAGAGCATGGGTAAAGGTTTGAGTTAAATTAAATCAAGATTTAATTCAGTGTTTCAGTTAGTAGGATCAATAAAATTTAATAAACAAAGTAGACTGAGGAGCGTAAACTCTTCGTTTTCTGATGCAACTGTAAAAGAGCTAGCCGAAACCATGAAAATGTATCCCAGAACTCTTACTCAGGTATCAGCAGAGCATGGAAGAAATTTTAAGAAAGTTAAAATCAAGATTTAATTCAGTTTTTAAGTAAAATGTATAAAAAAAAATTGTGTAGCACTGAGGAGGGAGAACTCCTCGATTTCTAATGCATGAAAATAGAGGAAAAGAAGAAATCTAGGAGTTCCCACTCCTCCATCTAACTAATATTTTTATTCGATCCTACTAACTGAAGCACTGAATTAAATCTTGATTTAATCTAACTCAAACTTTTACCCATGCTCTGCTGATATCTGAGTGAGAGTTTTGGGTTACTTCTTCATGTTTTCAGCTAGTTCCTTTATACATGCATCAGAAATCGAGGAGTTCCCACTCCTCCGTCTAACACATATTTTATTTGATCCTTATAACTGAAACACTGAATTAAATCTTGATTTAATTTAACTCAAACTTTTACCCATGCTCTGCTGATATCTGAGTGAGAGTTCTGTGTTACTTTTTCAGGTTATCAGGTAGTTCTGTTATACGTGCATCAGAAAACGAGGAGTTCCCGCTCCTCCGTCTAACACATATTTTATTTGATCCTTATAACTTAAACACTGAATTAAAACATGATTTCAACTTTCTTAAATTTCACCCATGCTCTGCTGATACTTGAGTGAAAGTTCTGGGATACTTTTTCATGGTTTCGGCTAGCTCTTTTATAGATGCATCAGAAAATTGTGAAGTTCCCACTCCTCCGTATAACACATATTTTATTTGATCCTACTAACTGAAACACTCAATTAAATCTTGATTTAATCTAACTCAAACCTTTACCCATGCTCTGCTGATATCTGAGTGAGAGTTCTGGGTTACTTTTTCAGGTTATCAGCTAGTTCTGTTATACATGCATCAGAAATCGAGGAGTTCCCACTCCTCCGTCTAACACATATTTTATTTGATCCTTATAACTGAAACACTGAATTAAATCTTGATTTCTACTTACTCAAACCTTTACCCATGCTCTGCTGATATCTGAGTGAGAGTTCTGGGTTACTTTTTCAGGTTATCAGCTAGTTCTGTTATACATGCATCAGAAAACGAGGAGTTCCCGTTCCTCAGTCCACTTTGTTTATTTTTTTGATCCCACTAACTGAAACACTGAATTAAATCTTGATTTTAACTTTCTTAAAATTTCATCCATGCTCTGCTGATACCTCAGTGAGAGTTCTGGGTTACTTTTTCATGTTTTCAGGCCGTGACTTGAAAACCATGACTTGAGAACCATGACTTGAGAGCCGTAACTTGAGAGCCATGACTTGAGGGCCGTGACTTGAGAGCCGTGACTTGAGAGCCGTGACTTGAGAGCCATGACTTGAGAGCCATGATATGAGAACCATGACTTGAGAACCGTGCGCCTGTCTGTCTGTCTGTGCGTCTGTCTGTCTGTCTGTCTGTCTGTGCGTCTGTCTGTCCGTGCATCTGTCTGACTATCTGTGCGTCTGTCTGCCTGTCCGTGCGTCTGTCTGTCTTAAGCCCTAGTTATAACTCGAAAACAATGTTTGTGCTTCTGTCTGACTGTGAGAACCATGACTTAAGCCAAAGTAATAACTTGAAAACGATGTTTGTGCGTCTGTCTGACTGTGAGAACCATGACTTGAGAACCATGACTTGAGAGCCGTGACTTTAGAGCCATGACTTGAGAACCATGACTTGAGAGCCGTAACTTGAGAGCCATGACTTGAGAGCCATGACTTGAGAGTCGCGACTTGAGAGCCGCGACTTGAGAGCCGTGACTTGAGAGCCGCGACTTGAGAGCCGTGACTTGAGAGCCGTTACTTGAGAGCCGTGACTTGAGAGCCGTGACTGTGAGAGCCGTGACTTGAGAGCCATGATATGAGAACCATGACTTGAGAGCCGTGACTTGAAAGTCAGGATTACAGTTGATAATACAAAAGAACCATGAGAACCATGTCTGTCTGTCTGTCCGTGCGTCTGTCTGTCTGTCTGTCTGTCTGTGCATCTGTCTGTCTGTCTGTGCGTTTGTCTGATTGTGCGTCTGTCTGTCTGTCTGTGCGTCAGTCTGTCTGTCCGTGCGCCTGTCTGTCTGTCCGTGCGTCTGTCTGTCTTAAGCCATAGTTATAACTCGAAAACAATGTTTGTGCTTCTGTCTGAATGTGAGAACCATGACTTGAGCCAAAGTAATACCTTGAAAACGATGTTTGTGCGTCTGTCTGACTGTGAGAACCATGACTTGAGAACCATGACTTGAGAGCCGTGACTTTAGGGCCGTGACTTGAAAACCATGACTTGAGAACCATGACTTGAGAGCCGTAACTTGAGAGCCATGACTTGAGAGTCATGACTTGAGAGCCGCGACTTGAGAGCCGCGACTTGAGAGCCGTGACTTGAGAGCCGCGACTTGAGAGCCGTGACTTGAGAGCCGTGACTTGAGAGCCATGACTTGAGAGCCATGATATGAGAACCATGACTTGAGAGCCGTGCGCCTGTCTGTCTGTCTGTGCGTCTGTCTGTCTGTCTGTCTGTGCGTCTGTCTGTCCGTGCATCTGTCTGACTATCTGTGCGTCTGTCTGCCTGTCCGTGCGTCTGTCTGTCTTAAGCCCTAGTTATAACTCGAAAACAATGTTTGTGCTTCTGTCTGACTGTGAGAACCATGACTTAAGCCAAAGTAATAACTTGAAAACGATGTTTGTGCGTCTGTCTGACTGTGAGAACCATGACTTGAGAACCATGACTTGAGAGCCGTAACTTGAGAGCCATGACTTGAGAGCCATGACTTGAGAGTCGCGACTTGAGAGCCGCGACTTGAGAGCCGTGACTTGAGAGCCGCGACTTGAGAGCCGTGACTGTGAGAGCCGTGACTTGAGAGCTGTGACTTTGAGAGCCGTGACTTGAGAGCCGTGACTTGAGAGCCGTGACTTGAGAGCCATGACTTGAGAGCCATGATATGAGAACCATGACTTGAGAGCCATGACTTGAGAGTCGCGACTTGAGAGCTGCGACTTGAGAGCCGTGACTTGAGAGCCGTGACTTGAGAGCCGTGACTTGAGAGCCGCGACTTGAGAGCCGCGACTTGAGAGCCGCGACTTGAGAGCCGTGACTTGAGAGCCGTGACTTGAGAGCCGTGACTTGAGAGCCGTGACTTGAGAGCCATGACTGTGAGAGCCGTGACTTGAGAGCCGTGACTTTGAGAGCCGTGACTTGAGAGCCGTGACTTTGAGAGCCGTGACTTGAGAGCCGTGACTTGAGAGCCGTGACTTGAGAGCCGTGACTTGAGAGCCGTGTGACTTGAGAGCCATGACTTGAGAGCCATGATATGAGAACCATGACTTGAGAGCCATGACTTGAGAGTCGCGACTTGAGAGCTGCGACTTGAGAGCTGCGACTTGAGAGCCGTGACTTGAGAGCCGTGACTTGAGAGCCGTGACTTGAGAGCCGCGACTTGAGAGCCGCGACTTGAGAGCCGCGACTTGAGAGCCGTGACTTGAGAGCCGTGACTTGAGAGCCGTGACTTGAGAGCCGTGACTGTGAGAGCCGTGACTTGAGAGCCGTGACTTTGAGAGCCGTGACTTGAGAGCCGTGACTTGAGAGCTGTGACTTGAGAGCCATGACTTGAGAGCCATGATATGAGAACCATGACTTGAGAGCCGTGCTTGAGAGCATGGAAGAAATTTTAAGAAAGTTAAAATCAAGATTTAATTCAGTTTTTCAGTAAAATGTATCAAAAAAAAATTGTGTAGCACTGAGGAGGGTTCGTCCTCCTCAGTGCTACTCAATTTTTTTTTGATGCATTTTACTGAAACACTGAATTAAATCTTGATTTTAACTTTCTTATAATTTCATCAATGCTCTGCTGATACCTCAGTGAGAGTTCTGGGTTACTTTTTCATGTTTTCAGCTAGTTCTGTTATACATGCATCAGAAATCGAGGAGTTCTCACTCCTCCGTCTAACACATATTTTATTTGTTACTACTAACTGAAACACTAAATTAAATCTTGATTTAATCCAACTCAAACCTTTACCCATGCTCTGCTGATATCTGAGTTAGAGTTCTGGGTTACTATTTCATGTTTTCAGCTAGTTCTGTTATACATGCATCAGAAATCGAGGAGTTCTCCCTCCTCAGTGCTACTCAATTTTTTTTTTGATCCATCTTTCTGAAACACTGAATTAAATCTTGATTTTAACTTTCTTAAAATTTCATCCATGCTCTGCTGATACCTCAGTGAGAGTTCTGGGTTACTTTTTCATGTTTTCAGCTAGTTCTGTTATACATTCATCAGAAATCGAGGAGTTCTCACTCCTCCGTCTAGCACATATTTTATTTGATACTACTAACTGAAACACTGAATTAAATCTTGATTTAATCTAACTCAAACCTTTACCCATGCTCTGCTGATATCTGGGTGAGAGTTCTGGGTTACTATTTCATGTTTTCATTTAGTTCTGTTATACATGCATCAGAAATCGAGGAGTTCCCACTCCTCCGTCTAACACATATTTTATTTGATCCTACTAACTGAAACACTGAATTAAATCTTGATTTAATTTAACTCAAACCTTTACCCATGCTCTGCCGATATCTGAGTGAGAGTTGTGGGTTACTATTTCATGTTTTCAGCTAGTTTACATGCATCAGAAATCGAGGAGATCCCACTCCTCCGTCTAACACATATTTTATTTGATCCTACTAACTGAAACACTGAATTAAATCTTGATTTAATCTAACTCAAACATTTACCCATGCTCTGCTGATACTTTAGTGAGAGTTCTCTGTTATTTTGTCATGTTTTCGCATGGTTCTGTTATAGATGCATCAGAAACCGAGGAGTTCACGCTCTTTGGTCGTACTTAAATTCTGTTTTGATCTCACTAACTTAAACACAGCGTGAAAGTTCGATTTCTTTTAGCCTATCTTTTCACACGGCTCTGTTGATATTCCCGTGAGACTTCTGCTTTGATTTAGTATTTTTTTCTATTTTTGGAGTCTTGTTTACTAATTATGTCCCGAAGAATCTACGGAAATCCAAAAAATACGTTATTCATGGCTGTTTTATAAAAATGATTATCTTTTTCCAGTAACAATTCAATATTCTTGTTTTATTTTTTTATTTATTTAGGTCGGCAGAACTCTTTCGGAAAAGTATTAGGAACTATAGAACTCATCGTTGTGCACCTAAATCAGTTTTAAAATTTAAATTTTGGAAAAAATGATCTGCTAGCGGAAGTTAGCAGAGCATATTTTCATTTGACTTTTTTCAGGCAAAAACGGCAGAACTATTTTTTTTAAGTATAAGGAACTCTAAAACTCTGCCGCATGCGAATAGAACTCTAATTTTTTCATGCTCTGCTGGGAAATGCTCTGCCAAGTTCACCCACATGAATAAGGTTGAGTTCAAATACTGTATAGACATATTGCAAGGTAGGCATTGTGCTTCCTAGTCAATATAAGGTTTAGGCAATACTTGGCATAGACGTTTTGATTTCTAGTCAGCATGATCATAAAGGCTTTAATGTGCAAATTTTTACTAGACTCAAGTCTCCAGCTAAATGGTTGTTTTTTGATATTGACATTAGAGTGAAAACCCCGAGAATGCAATTTTGGTCATTTTTATTTATTACATTTTTGGAAAGAAAACCTCGCAACGCACGTCCTGGAGCCTAAGTCTACTAATTTACAAACGTTGCAATGGTCTCGCGATTGCGAGTATTTGACAGTGTTTGTATGGCAAATCTGTCAAAAACTCACAATGAAGAGACGCCCTATAACTAGAGATCGGATATTCGGATGCATATTCACCTAAAGTTGAGATGTTGGGTAATATGGAATGCGTTTTTGTATCGAAAAAATCCCGCGGTTCTGGGATCTACAAGTTTAGGTTTCTGATATATGTTTCTGGTATATTTACTTACTTTCAAATGTTGGTAAAAATCCCAATTTTAAATAAATATGCATCAGATTAGTTATGCCATCCAAGAATCCCGGGTTTTTTATTTTTATTTTAAACAAATATATTTTCAGAAGTCACGTACTACATACACACTCGACTAGTTATGCATTCCCGTTGTTCCTGGCGACTCGGGATTTTTTTTACAATAAAATATTTTAGGAAGCCGCTTCCATACTTTCATAGCTCAAAATTAACTTTAGGTAAATATGCATCCGAATATCCGATCTCTACCTATAACACGAGTTTGAATATTGCACACTAAACTTTCAGGTAGTAAAGCAGCTGACAGTGATCGCTCGTCTCGGAGACTCGTATGAGCTACATCTTCTAAGACATGCTGTGAGCCTGGTACTACATCATGATGCTATTACAGGTACCCACAAATCGCACATCCTCTATAAAAAACTGTCGTAACACAAAAAATACATTACATTCATTATTTCCATTCATTTCATTTACATTTGACATTCTGCAAATAGTTTGATATATCCTTGGTTGATTAAAATAATAAAAAGCTAAAAATCTGTAACCTGAAAGTCACATTAACATTAGTTTATTGGAAAATAATTAAAATCGGCTTTTTCTCAAAACTTGTTTTCGGCGTGTTACAACAGTTTTTTAGACGATGTCCGAAATATTTTAAGCAAAATAATTAATTCTGCCGAATGAACATGGACAAGACAAAGGTCATGTCAAATGCCCATGTAACACCCACTCTCATGAATATCGGAGACGCTACACTCGAAGTTGTGGACGAGTATGTTTACCTAGGACAAACTGTCCAGTTAGGTAGGTCCAACTTCAAGAAAGAGGTCAATTGTCGAATCCGACTCGGCTGGGCAGCGTTCGGGAAGCTACGCAATATCTTCTCGTCCCACATACCGCAGTGTCTCAAGACGAAAGTCTTTGACCAGTGCGTGTTGCCAGTGATGACATATGGCACTGAAACGTGGTCGCTCACAATGGGCCTTATTAGAAGGGTAAAAGTCACCTAATGGGCAATGGAGAGGGCTATGCTTGGTGTTTCCCTACGTGATCGAATCAGAAATGAAGAGATTCGCAGGAGAACCAAGGTAACCGACATAGCTCGAAGAATGGCCAAACTTAAGTGGCAATACGTAGCGTTGGAAGGCCTCCCACAAGGTGGAGCGATGACCTTATGAAAGCCGCAGGAATCCGCTGGATGCGGGAAGCACAAAACCGGTCGAGGTGGCGGTGCTTGGGGGAGGCCTATGTCCAGCAGTGGACGTCTTTCGGCTGAAATGATGATTGATTCTGCCGAATGTTGAGTTCGGCTAAATATTCAGGAAATAAGTAAAATCGCGCTGCCCAGTCCGCAACTGAATTTCTTGAACTTTAGAGCACATTTTTGTCTAGCACGAACCACTTACGACTGAATCCAACAAACAGGCGCGACACGCGATGCGATACAAAGGCACCGCGAGTAGCACGACGAGCGGCGTCTTTGTATCGCGTCGCGTGTCGCGCCTGTTTGTAGGACCCTTAAAATCGGCCAAACCCTGAAGTTAGATAAAAACTTCCAGTCCATCATTCATCACCAGTTCACCTTTATAAATTACGTCTTTCTTTTTGCCTGTATCATTTTGTAAGGAAATCTCTGTAAATAATAATAATACATTTCTTTAATCAAGTAACAAGGACTCGTTGTGTTAGTAAACTTACGAACTATGTAAGTTTTTTATTCTAATTAAAATTAAAATTTATTTCATCCCATGGGAGATGGCACTGCAGTGATTGATATAAATACAACATTATTTTTAGTATATGCAAAACCTGAATATAGTTTGTTCAGAATGAGTAACTGAATCGATGCCAATAGTTTTTACACCATGTTATAATTTTTCCCAAAAATATTTAAAAAAGGTTACAAGTTGGACACCGAGCGACACTAAGTACCTATCCGCGCTTGACCATTACGACAAAGTCCAAAGCCTGCAAGTGTGATGGAAAATGTTATCATCAGTTAATTACATTACAATCGTCGTACGGTTAGGTACCTACTACCAAATTAATATTATTATTAATGAACGTAAGGCGCGGGTGCGCCGCGTGGTGAGCATGTTTTTGTACGGACAACCAGGTAACATAACAAGCTTATAATTTTGTTATTTTTCATGATACAGTTTTGATATTTTGTACATAAATTCTTTACATAAAAATACTAGATACGTGTTTCGGGTTTCGCATAAACTAAAACTAATGTTGTATAATATGCAATCGGCCTGCTAGCGATCATTTTCAGGATATTGTTAGAGCTGGCCCATACTCGCGCACCAGCACCTCATTCGTATCGTTGCGTAAAAGCAATTTATATGTGCGTCCGCGAACATTCCCGATGCGCTACAAAAACAGGGCAGCCCCCTGAAAGCGTTGTTGTATTGAACATGAAGGGATCTTTCCTAAGAACCTATGTTCTTAGCAAAACGGTCAACATCATATTATTTATTAATACGAGTAACCAACTTATATTCACAATTTGCACCACACATACAAGTTATCGGTCAATTTTATGATTTTATTTGTTATTCATTATCACTGGATAATGAATAACAAATAAAATCATAAAATTAGGTTAAATTACATAAAACTAGACAACATTTTATGAAATTAAACCTTTATAAATTCAGAAAAATCCATTGATGTATAAAAACAGGAAGATAGGGCACTGCTCTAATGTCATGTAAACACTATTACACTCACACAACTACATTTCCCGATGTCGTGCGTCATGCATCAACAACCGAAATAGAGAGATATGACGCGGGCTGTAGCGGGAACGAGATAGCAATAATTGTCTCTGTACCCATAACAACTCAGAAACTAATGGCGACCTAGAAAGCAATATTATTCAGGAGAATTTAAAAAAAAATTTTTTTGGATGTGCTTACGAGTGGACAGTAATCCCGTGGAACTTGTTTTTGGTTTGTGAATTATTTGTGCCTATTAACACTGTTATTTGATAATATTGTAAAGCCAATTATTTTTAAAAGAGTAACCGTGGAGTTTCTTGCCGGCTCTTCTCCATAGGAAACGACTAATTGGAACCGTGCACCTAACTTCTGACGTTTCATAAGTGCCCATGTAGGTTTATGTGAAATAAAATATTTTGATTTTGATTTTTTTATATTTTAATCTTCCTTTTTTTATACATCAATGGATAAATCAGATAAAATTGATCACGTGAAAATCGAATTTCTTTGAATTATCTTGCCTAGGCACCAGCTTTCTCCCTGTGTTTACAACCTCTTCTGTGTCTTTTAACAGGAACAAGCCAACAGCACGTGACATTCGATTTTATCAGAATCTTGAGTGAAGCCATCGATGCGTGCACTAAGAAAGTGTCTAGTTTGCTCAGGTATGTTCTACTGTATAGTTAACTACAATATGAATATGGGTTTAACTGAATTAATGCACGTTATGAACGTAGTTTGTTCAGAATCGTTTGAGAAATCGATTTCTGTCATTTTTAATATACGTAATATTTTACCCAAAAAAAAAAAGTACTACGTAAATTACAGTCGCACTTTATGTGCGTGTGCTGTGTGTGGCCCCTTAGTTAAAACTCTTTGAAAATGTGCTTAGGATTTAGTGAACATTCCCAAAGAATAGTGAAAGTTGGAATCAGATTTTGTGAAAGTCAAATAACCGAGTTATGGACTGTAACGTTGAGCCCTCAGTTCTCACATAGAGGATTGAGGGCCCATCTGAACCTGATAAACTATGGCCACTACAGAAAAAGTCTTTATGCCAAAATCTAAGCTAATGCCTAACAAAATTTGTGAAAACAAGATATTATCGCAAAACACTGTCCTACTTTGTATATCTTCGTACAAGATGGGCCCTCGATTCTCATACACGTAAAATTATTGCGCAAATAGCATGAAATCATTAACATACAGCTACTGTTAGAAATCCTTTATGCTACTAAATAAATTGTGAAAATTTGTGAAAGCAAGAACAGGTCACCACTTCTTGTTGTTTGAAAGTTATGACCTTGATAAAATTCGGGCCCTCAGTCCTCCATTTCTTTTGCTTTCGTTTTTATTACGCTTATCGTATGAAAGATAAGACAAATACAAAATTGTCTCTTTTTGTGAAATAAATTGTGCAACAATTTGTAACAAATGGTTACAAATAATAAATATTGTTACGCGCCACATAAGTTTAAGTACCACTAGCGCCATCTAGTATCGAATAGCAGAAATAGTGACGACTGGCGCCATCTAGTACCGAGTAGCAGAACTAGTAGACTCAAGATTCTTCTAGAGAATTCGATGCTAGAGCTTTCTAGAACTTTCGACACCTGGTCAGTAGGAACCGGTATGTACTCGAACATTCTAGATGTTTCTACAAGGTTCTGGAACTTTCTAAGGACTATAATAAGACCGGTAAGGACCCTGACTGGACACAGTCGAAGTCGAGCGACAAGTAGCGATACCAGTGATCTTCGAGTGCGATCAGTAGTGCTTTATAATTAGGCCTGTGTTCACCAACATTTAAATCAACTGTTTAGATATTTAATCAGTTGTTTACTCAAAACTTCATAGGAAATTTGACATAAATCAACTGTTTAAATACCTAACCGCTGGTTTGAACGTTGGTGAACACATGCCTTAGTGTGTTCGAGTTGTTATCAGTGTTGATTAATTAAAGTATCATTTTTGGTTTTTAAATCGGCAGTTTTTATTGTCACGAACCGCAAGCTCGTAACAATATGATAAAACTAAAAATCTTAAGAGATACCGAAATCAACTATTTTTTAATTGTGTATCTGAGTAGGGTGACAATAATTTATTTTTACCCTCATTTTATATACCTTGTTAGTGGCGATTCACACCACACGCACATTGCTCTTTCGCGGCGGTCAAAAGTCTATCAAAACAAACAAAATGGACGAAGTATCTACTTACCCTTATACGTGTGCGACTGTGTGCGTGCGTAGATGTTTTAACAATGTTTTATACATAATAATAAAAATTCAGTGTATGTATTATGATTATAACATAATATTCTAATGGTGTCCCCTTATTTCGCAGACAGAAATTCCATAGAATTTCGTTTCCCAGAAAATGTTTCACATAATATTTGGTCCTTGTATTTTTAGTTCGAATATTATTGTTTCAAAGACTATTTACTTGAATGAAAAATATTTCACAGAAACACAATTCAATGAATTTTTAATCAAATTTTTTTGTTTAACAAATTTTTCACACGGTAGAATTATTTTTTAACGAATATTGTTTGTTCGGTTAATGTTAGTGACAGAAACGAATCGCTGCAAAACCGACTCCACGTAGTCTTGTCTGCCCTACCCCTAGAGTGTAATTTAATCCGCGTAGGCGCGTAGGGGCGAGGCGGCCCGCGAGCTGAGGAGAGAGGCGTGAATACCATCTGCGACGATAAGCTCGCGTGGGACCGCCGGAGCCGTGACAGAAACCATGCCTGCTACATGTTGCATGCTCGCTTGCATGATGCATGCTTGCTTGCATGCTGCATGCTTGCTTACATGCTACATGCTTGCTTGCACGCTGCATGCTTGCTTGCACGCTGCATGTTACATGCTTGCTTGCATGCTGAAAAATGCAAAAAAAAATGCTGTAAAAAACTTGAAAATGGATAAAATGTTATTCTTGGTAATAAGTTTTATATTAAATAAACAATATATGGATAAAGAATATGTGATTTGTTATTCTATGATATGACTATTATAACATTAAAGTTTAAGTTTATGTGAAACAAAAATCAATGATTTAAAAATCTTCCAAGTACTTACTTTGAAGATTTTTAAATCATTGGTTTTTGTTATCATGTCATAGAATAATCAATACGCAGAATACTTATTCTGCGTATTGATTAGAAACGAAAATATGAGAAAAAAAATTATGTGAAACGAAATTCTATAAAACTATACGCTATGAAACAACGTACAACCTATTCTAATTGGGTTGTTTGGTGTGCGTTAATTCTGGGACATGTTGTATAATCTAAAGACAATCAATCGTCTAGGTTCGAACCTACGACCTAAAACTCCTAAGTCGCGGTCGGGCCACCACTGCTCCTTTTGCTTACTTGGGACTAATATCATAACTGGCAAAATATCGGTGTGCTCTTCTACCTGTCTCTTCGTGAAATACAAGCGTGATGGCTTTTCTTTACAGTTATTTAACTCCTACTTGGGGTGGAAGTCGCAGAACTAAGAATAACCAGCAGTTCGTGATATGTCATCAATTAAACATGAGCCAATGCAGAGTAAGTCATCTTTTCTTGATGATCAATATAAAATAACAATGTTTTACTGTGTCACTGCAGTGAAAAAGTGTTTTCTCATACGGAGAAGGAACAAACCCAAATCAAAATCTTTTATTTGCATAAAATGTGGTGGGTAGGTACAAAAAAAAAACATATTAGATAATATATTATATTATTACGTAACACCTGGCCATAATGTGAGTTTTACCGCACGCGTAAAATTGTGTACTCACCACGGGCAGTAAAAAAGAAAGCCCTCTATCGCATATTTACAACCCTCGCCTGCGATTTCGGGCTTTCTTTCTTTTACAGCCCTCGGTAAGTAATGTACTATTATTCCATGCAAAGACACATTCCGCCATGAAGTAAAGGCACGCAAATATTTAATGAATGTTAGTCTGTTAAACAGTAACATACAAATATAGACAATTTAATAACAATTTTTAGTTATTAAATTAGAATTTTAGCGTTAAGATATTTTATGAACGAAAAGAACAATTTATTCAAATCAATACCAATTTGAATAAAAAAATTGAATTAGAAAAAAAACATTCCATCTGTGACTCCAAACGATTTAATCAGACTTAGACTGCGAATGTCTAACAAAACAAGCCATCTTGCCTGATGAAATGTTTTAAAATAAATCTTGTCACTAAAATTTATAAAATAAATAAATTAAAAAACATTTTTTTATAGGTAAAGAAACACGTTCTACTAAAGTGATTAATCTGATTTGATAATTCGCATTTTCGCGTAAACTCGAAAGCGACTCGTGTTTTTGCAAAAACCCTATCTTTTTCCAGTACGATTGTGAAATATTTTCACCATTGTCTCAATCCGTGCTTTCACAATATCCCTCCGCAAAAAAAAACGGATTATAAAATCATCCTACGACATTATATACAAAGCGAAAGGTCTCCGATTTACTCGCTGACAAAACAGATAAATAAAATTGTCATTTCTTTTGGGGGACCGTTCTGTGGAAGACTTTATCTAAGAGGTCCCCCGACTTTCCGATCCAGGCATTTAGAAGTTATGCTGGAATAAAGAAAATATTACACTCTTTTTTTTGGGTAATCGTGTAATAAAGAATTAGAGCTAAAAACAAACTATGGACCCTGTTAGTGCACAGCTTATGAGGTGCTTTCTGAGCACACTTCAGTTACAATAATATGAGGAGCTGGTGAATAGAACCGGATTAGTCCGCTAAATTAAATATTACAGGATAGCTAAAAAAAGAATATCAATTTATGGAGGAGATTAATAAGACAATATTGCATTATTATTGATAGGTGGATTAGATCTATTGTTGCATGAGTAATTAATTTTTAATTTACTTTTATATTCTAGAAGTTATTCAAGAAATAAAAATTTACTATTCTGGTTTTGACAGAAAAAAAAAATTTTTTTTTTTTTTGCTGCACATTTCCGCTTTTGATTAAAAATATGTTGAAAATATGAATACTACATGGGACTAGTCCGCTTCAGAATGAAAAATGGATAATTTATTTATCAGAATCTTTGGTAAAAATTCTGACTAAACCGGTTTCGTTTGAAAATGCAATTTTAAAGCAAATTTTCCCTACTTAGAGCCGGTTTTGATTGAAAATCGACGCAACGGGGTCCAAGATATCATGATTAAAAAAAAAACTGTTCTTATTATAGTGGACTAATCCGGTTCTGTTCGCCAACTCCTCATATAATATTATCATAACAATTGACTTTCGGCTAAAGTTCACAGAGAATCAAGAATCAATATTGCTGCTGGTCTACAACCCTCTCAGTGTGAAGACATACCATCACGTACGACTCCCAGCCATCGCTCTGCATTACTCTATCAGGGATTTTAATGGTAAGCTTATCTGAAGCACAGATTAATACAGATGGGACACTCCGCAAAATCATTTAAATAATAAGCGAATCTTGCTACGACACAATAAAGTGCAATTCAGGTCGCACAACGCTTATTACCTACAGTTATATTAGCTAGCGACCTGCCCCGACCCAGCTTCGCACGGGTGCAATGTAGATACTAATGGGGCAACCCACCACCTCCCATGGCCCCACCGACATCAAGTCATATGGGCCGATTCGCGGCGCGGCCGACTGGTACGCCTTGGACAACAGGATGAGCGCAGGCCTCTGCGTCCTCAACAGCGTGGCCTTGACCACGTCGTAGGTGTTCACGCGCTTCCACCAGCATCCCACCGCATAGGTGATCGTCGCGACAAAGATACCTTGGTACAGGACCTTAAGGGCCCTGTACCGGATTCCCCAGGATGATGCTGAGACGCACGACATCTTGTCCAGCCCCGCTGCAGCACGCGCGCCGAACGACTGAGCGTGTTCCCCGAATGACAGACTCGCGTCGATTGTCATACCCAGGACTCTGGTTGAGCGCACGCTCTTGACTGAGACCCCACCGAGTCTGACCGTGGGCGGCTGCTTGGCCAAGCCCCCCTTCATAGTCATGGAGTATGACTTTGAAGGGGAGAAGGCCAGCCTATTCCTGACCCCCCACTGGCTCATTAGCTCCATGGCGCATGAGGCCGAGGCCTCGTTGCCGGATCGAGAATCAGACTCGATGAGGTCCGTTACGTCATCTGCGTATGCAACCACCCTTCCACCGGCCGGGTATGGCAACCGAAGCAAGTCATCCATCAGAAGGCTCCACAGCAGCGGTCCCACCACAGAGCCCTGCGGGCAACCCATGGTCGAGGCTTTCCACACGACCCTGCTCCCGGCGAAGAGACCGACACGTCGGTTCGTGAAGTACGCCGCCAGCATTCTTTAGATGTTTGGCGGGCACTCCCCCCCCCCTTCGCCTTACTACTAATACTAATGGGGCAGTGTGGAGTGATTAATAATTATTATTATGATTAGTCTATACTATACATTACAATATTTACAGCAGATTTTTCATGAGACAGTACCGCTGCCAACCGCGACAAAAAGTACTGCCCGCCAATCGCTATGCCTCTGCTTTTTAAATCTCTGATATCTTCTCCATGTGAAACTACCTTTTGAAAAGGGCAACTAGAATCAATTTTACGTTCAAAAGTGCCATTTATGTGCCTATGAAATGCTTTGACTTTTACTTAAAAATCGTCACGACGGTGCCTAAGACTATATACGTATTCTTAACCTGGAATTTTCACAATATTTACTATTCTCACTGTTAGATGAGGAGGTGGAATACCAGCTCCTGCCTCTGCCAGCAGCCATCATCAACCTGCCAGGCAGATCCTCTACAGCAATCCAAGAGTTGTGCTTTGAAGCTGAGAACATACCGCCTCTTGGGTTCACAGCATACTATATCGCTCCTGTCAGGGATCAATTGGTGAGTTTACTTGGCAATTACTTATTAGTAAGTACGAGTACACCTCGCACGAAGTTTTAGCAAAATGGTACTTACATTGAAGAATTCTTCTAAACTTCATGACTCTTTTTAGAATTTTGCTGTATGCACCTTAAAGTCAGGGGACAGCGTGAAACTTTAAACGATGTTTTTTTTTTATGATATCGATAAAATTTATTCTATAGCAGTATGAAAATTGAGAAAAAATGAGCCGCCATCTAAGACCGGACACCGTTCCGGTGTGCGGTGTTGCAGTTTTTAACTCATAGCGCGACCCCTACTTAATCGACTCCCCGCACCTCTTAGAGTCTATTGTATTCCGCTCAGTGAACGTAAAATGCCGACCTAGTGACACAACACTCAAGCATGTCACCCCGCTGCCCGTTCCGCCATGGCAGTTAGAGATGGGCGATTGTTACTGATTCCAATAATCGAATGGTTTGATACTACTAATATTAACATTTGAATACAAAAACAATCGATCGCTAGTTCGCAAATTCAAATAAAACCCCTAGTTCATTCATTCGCTTTGCAATACAAAATTGGTCTGTTTTCTCGTACAATAAAGTCTATTTTAATTGATATTCGTATTAAAAAGTAAATACTTAGTTACTGATTTGCGAACCGCTAGTTCATTCATTCAGTTTGCCATACAAAATTGGGCGTTTTTCTTTTACTATAAAGATTACTTTTACTTGACAGCAATAATTAGTTATGACTAATTTTCGAATACTTCCGAAAGGGTCGAAAATGTTGTCGTTGCCCTTTCCTCGAATCGCGCACACAGACAGCTAAACTAGTACTTATTAATGAAATTTTCTTAATTACTTCTCGCTTTTTTTTTCAAATTCGTATGAGTTGTAAGGTTATTCGAATAATTTTAATGACTTCTACAATCGAATTATTCGAATAATGTCATTCACAATCCCATCTTTAATGGCAGTCAGTCGCAGATACCCAGGAACAGCGCACGTGCTCGGCGAACGTACTCTTACGCCTCGCGAGCCGTCCATTTTGTACACACTAATTTCATGCACCTACATTTCGTTTTATAACAATAAGCAGTTTACACGCACTATAGTAGGAGTTTTCTTTTCTGTAAAGTACCAGTAAAGTAAGTAGAATCTTGACTTGTATACAAAAACCGTACACACACTGAGCTCCGCAGTACCGTACGGATTTTTGTATTGAAAGACGTATGCGTAATGGATCTCGTCATAGATAATAGTACATTACTTACCAAGGGCTGTAAAAGAAAGAAAGCCCGAAATCGCAGGTATTTGTGACCCGAGCCGCAGTCGAGGGTTGTAAATATGCGATAGAGGGATTTCTTTTTCACTGCCCGTGGTGAGTACACAATTTTACGTCTTCACCTGGCCATAATGCGAGTTTTACTGTACGCGTAGCGTGCGGTAAAACTCACATTATGGCCAGGTGTGACGTAAATTTATTTTCGAAATAGAAAGCCGAATCTAGCAATCTAGGACTTGAAATGAACCCCGCAGCGGGATGCGTGCGGTGGCAATGTGATAACCGCCTTAGTACCAAGAGTTTCGTTCAGTGAATAGAATTAAATGTTAATCATTGATGTATGTATAAAAAAGCAACATTAGGTACACGCTCCTCGACGTGGACCGCATAACATATGCCGACCGGCACATCTGAACTTAGTCACAATCTAACTGGCGTTTGTGTAGAACATGTGTAGCACGTTAAGTAAAATTACCGTAATCGTCTAAATAAGCAGCAACAATGCCTTCCTGTGTATTCAAAATGTGCACAAATAATTCACAAACCAAAAACAAGTTCCACGGGATTACTTTCCACTCGCAATACATCAAAACTTATTTTCTTTAAAATTCTCCTGAATGCTTTCTAGGTCGCCATTTGTTTCTGAGTTGTTATGGGTACGTAACAGTGACAATTATTGTTATCTCGTTCCCGCTGCAGCCCGCGTCATATCTCTCTATTTCGGTTGTTCCACGACATCGATGGGTGTGTTTACATGTAATTGTTTCTAGTCCAATAATGTTTACCTGACATTAGAGCAGTGCCTTATCTTCCTTTTTTATAAGCAAATCAATGGTGACCAGTAAAATATTAAACGCTTAATGTAACTTTTTTTGTAACAGGAGGAGAATGAGTTCGCCAAAAAGTTCTCAAAATCAAGTTCAGGAAAATCGGAAGCTGAACAAGAGATTATTCCTTTCATTTCTAATGAGGTAAATATTAAGAAATAATACTTAATACATCGTGTAGTGCCGGACTTAAAGAATAGCACCATCCTATTTCCTCCCGTGGGTGTCGTAAAAAGCGACTAAGGGACTTCCTAGAGAATGGGCAGCAGCGTTTTCTATGCATTTTTAACACCATACTGCGATTGCCAACCCGCCTGCTAAGCGTGGCGATTATGGCAAACCTCCCCCCCCCCCTATTGGGGGAGGCTTATGTCCAGCAGTGGACGTCTTTCGGCTGAAATGATGATGCAATGATGACTTTATACAGGGTAAATTTATAGCCAATACGCAATTTTTTTCCATTATTTGTTCAAAACTTTTTTTTTTGGTCCTACTTTAAATTAGCAAAATATGGAAACAATCTATTCGCGTCGGCGGCGCGGTCAGTGAAGGTGATAGGTACTTATCACCTTCACTGACCGCGCCGCCGACGCGTCGCGTGACGAGTAACCATTAAACCAGTTCAGGTTCGTTAACGATAACTTATTTTTTTTTGTACTAAGACATATCAAAATAAGAAATAGGTGTATAATAAAACTCGTTTAAGTTTAATTTGTCGAAATTTACGCACTGATTAAAAACTTTTCCTGTATATAAGCGGTACAATTTGGGTGAAATAAAAGCCTCTTCCTTTCGGGGAATAACTACATTAGTGGCACTTTGTTATTTTTCGTTAGTTAACAAAAAATAAAGGACCCGTCTTGCATCGGCATTACCAGTCGTAACGGTCGATAATGGTTAGACATAAAAAACCACCTATTTTTATTTGTGAGAGCCCTACAATACTCGTATTAGATTGATATACAAGGTGCTAAAATGAGCCATTTATACGAGGTAGTTTTACTCCCGAACTTTAGCGAGGGAGTAAATAGAAACCGAGTTATAATGGGTTTTTAGCGCCGTGTGTTAACTCTACTTTTCACTACGATTGCGAGAAAATAAAATAATCCAATTCAATATTAAAAATAAATTACGGCCTCTAATTCAATTTGCAAATTAGAGAAAAATTCTAAAGAATGCCCGTCAACGACTTTTTTTTAATTTCTTCTGTAGCCGCAACAACGCAATGCACGCATTCTACCGTAGAGTCTAGTTCCATTTTCAAACACAGAAAAATATAAAAAAATAACACTTTTTCCCCTAGAGTTACCTCTAGGGGAAAAAGTGTTATTTTTTTAATACCATATTTACATATGGTATTTTTTCATCAGTCTGATGCGAAAACTAAGACAGCCTTTTTGAGCAAGAGGAGTGAAAAAATATTTAAAGTACATCTCTTTTCCACCAGTACCTCAAAGTGTCAGTGAACAAAGCGAGCGGTCTCCTCGAAACTATCCAACATGTTGACGGAGTCAGGATCGACGTCTCGCAGAACTTCTTCTTCTACGCCCAGGGTCAACAGACTCTGCAGTCAGGAGCCTACAGCTTTAGGCCAGATCGACAGAGACCTATTCCTGTAAGTCATGTAGATTTTTAGCCTTACGCGTATATTTATTTATCTATTTATCTTCTTACATCTACCATTACAGGATTACCCAATGCGATAAATGCGCCTATCCTCTAACTTAATAAATACTAACATAAAATGTATGTATAACATATTATAAACATAGCATTCCTTGTGAATTCACTCAGAGAACAAAATAATAAGTCAGTCACAATCGTTATGAGGTTGAGCGTGCGGAGTGCACGCGTTAGTGGCGCCTCCCTTAAGAGTCTATACTACCTCAGCGCCACCTCACTCTGTTTCTCGCTCGCACACTATTGCTACCGGTCACGCGAGCAAGCGAGACAGGGCGGCAGGGAAAAGGCTCCAAGTCGCCGACAGTTTAGGTAATTTCTTTTTACGGTGAAAATAATATTTATTATTTATTTATTTATTTAAACTTCATGTACAATAGTGGTACATAGGCGGACTTAATGCCAATAAAATAATAATAATGTAAAATAATGTAAATAAATAATGGTGATTTAAAAAAAGTAAATAATATAAGACCTGCTTTATAGTTAGTTCAGTTAATATGCAAAGTTTCATTATCTAATTTGAAGTATTTTTTTAATACCAGCGGTTTATTGTTCGGTTTGGAGGTAATTTTGGATTTTTTTTCTATAGAGAAAATTTTATGGAATCGTGTTTTCGGCTAACATAGTACTTAACATTAATCCTCAAATTTACCATACATTTATTTCAAAATTAATGCTGCAGTATTTTCGACATAACGGAGGATCATGCTAAGCCATTTGAGGTAATATAGGCCCTTAAAAGGTTGGTCTGAGCGCGCGGTTCCACTAGCAGTGGCGGCTGCCTTCGTCGCCATACGTCTGGAACACACCTGCCCTAAAATAACTGCATTGTGCACCTTTCCTCTGAATAATTTAAATATATAATAAATAAGGTTGCAAACATTAACGGATAATAAGGGATATATTCCGTAATAACGCATATACAAACAAATATCTTATAAAATTATTTTGTACCCTCTCCAGCATGAGATTATTTAGCTTTATGTGGAGCCCAGATGACTGCATTACATTCTAACTTGCTCCTTACCAATGCTTTAATAGCTTTTATATTCGTGAACCCTCGGACCGTACGAAGCATGAAATCTACATTTCTATACGCTATATGGGAACGAAACTAATTTATTGATATACGAAAAGTTTACACCCGCATGTTGCATGTTTAAGGCTTGAAACTGCGTTCGGTTAGTAAAGTACCAACTTTCTGCACTTGACTCGTTAGAAAGCAGAGCGAAAAAGCTTATAGGTTCGGAAACATTGGTATCTAGGCTTCACAGCCTGGCTCATCAGCGTAATGTTGCTTGCCTGTCGGTCTTCTACAGACTGTACTACGGAGAGTGTGCGCAGGAGCTCCAAGACCTGATCACACCATCGCCCTTTTATTACCGGACTACCAGACGTACTGCAGGGTACCATGCGGACTTGGTTAATATCCCGTCCAGTCGTACTCAGCGCTTCTCCTCCACATTTATTATGCACACAGCCAAAGTGTGGAACTTTCTGCCAGTGTTCATTCCACATATAATCCGTCTGCATTCAAAGCAAGAGTGAACAGGCATCTTCTGGGCACGCTCGTTCCATCATAGACCTCATCTATCGCTTTCCATCAAGCGAGATCCTGGTCAAGTGCAGGCTGAATCAGTAAATTAAAGAAAAAATGGACCAGAAAGTTAAGCGGACGCCCGCGTCGGGTACCCGTTGCGTGTCTACACACTTGGACACGCGGGAAGGCTTAATGGGAACGCGATTACTCATCGCAATTAATTACCAAGGACTTTGTAATTGAGTGACAACTTGCTTTTTGCATTGAGAACGGAGTGGAGCCGCCTCTTTTGCTCTCTGTAGGCTCCACCTACAGAGAGCAAAAGAGGCGAGCGAACGCACCTGCTTTATATGCTCTGAAAACGAGAGATGATGATCGAGAGTCACACCTAGATGGCTCGCTTCTTCCATGGGATCGGCTTACCGAACATGGTGATCGCTCGGGAGGGGGCGAGGCTTAAACGTGGCTTCGAAAAGAGAACCGCTTGACTTTTGTCGGGACTTACTTCGATTCTCCACTTTCTAAACCACGCGCCGAGCTTATCGGCTGCGGTGTGGAGAGTGCGAGTAATCATGTCTTGGCTAAGTCCTTTGTAATTGTCCTTGTTATTACAGACGTTTTGATGGAGAACTTAATATATTATTACCTAACAAAACCACGACAAAAAACGACAGCCAGTAAGCTGGCGCTGTCGGGCCCCGAGCGGGCCCCGCGATGGATTCTGTCGCACGGAGGAGCTCCCCGCGACGGACGTTCGTGCTGATCCCCGCGACGGAGCACTTTTGTACGGAACCGCGCAGGCGTCCGCTTAACGCAGTTTCAGGCCTTAAACCATGTCAAATGAAAAACCTTGATTTGTAATAAGACAGACGCCACAGACAGATGCTGGTAATTTATCCGGTGACAGCAACAAGTGGTCAGTTATTATCCACAACTGTATTGAAAAACGTCGTGTGATACACGGGTGATACTTTCCACCCTTATATCACAATGTACTATTCTCTTTCTTATTTCATTAGGACGGCTTATTAATGTTACATTTCATGTTACACTTAACTATTCTCTACCCATACCCATTACAAACGAGGATACTCCGCTAATACTCACTCCTATTTCAGGTGACAGACAAAGCAGCCTTCAACACGATCAGAGGCTCCCTAGTCAAGGAGATACGCCAGAGGTTCAGCGACTGGATCACACAGATCATCAGGTTATACCGCGGTGAGGAGTTTGTGGAACTGGAGTGGATTATTGGACCTATTCCCATTGGGTAAGGATCCAGTAGAATCAACAAACCCAGCCCTTAGCAGTCCACTGCTTAACCGAAGCCTATTTAAGTCGGCCCCAACCATTTTATAGGTTTAACGGTCCATTTGGCCAGATGTTGTCCCACTGTCTTAGAGGAACAGCTTGCCAAATGAAGAAGGCCACTGATGGCCACCGGAACTCCTCAATGATAAGTATTTCGTGGGTGGCGATATCTCAATTAAGATAGTTAAGCGACTATGGAGCTAAATAATTCTGATGAAAATGGTACCATCGAATTAATCTGAAGATGAAGCCGGAAGGTATGCACCAGAACTCTGTAATAAAACAATGTATCCTAGCCGTGTTTGAGCTTATTGGAATTGACATGAGATACAGAAACTACGGATCCAGGGACACCGACTTCCGAAATTAAAGTTATTTTTCATTTTTTTTTTTTCCTTGTTAAAAAGGTTTTATTACTTAAATAATGTCGTAGGTTGACACTATCACTATAGTTTGTCCGATACCGCACCTTAGGTATGTGCGCGGCGAGACGGAGGGCAGTGCAGGCCGCTTGTCAACTCTCACGGCGTCCCGCCGCTCGTTCGTCAACGCTCACTGCGTCTCGCCGCTCATTCGTCACCGCTCACGACGTCCCGCCGCTCATTCGTCAACGCTCACGACGTCCCGCCGCTCATTCGTCAACGCTCACAACGTCCCGCCGCTTATTTGGCAACGCTCACAACGTCCCGCCGCTCATTCGGCAACGCTCACGGCGTCCTGCCGCTCGTTCGTCAACGCTCACGACGTCCCGCCGCTCATTCGTCGAAACTCACGGCGTCCCGCCGCTCATTCGTCAACGCTCACGGCGTTCCGCCGCTCATTCGTCAACGCCGCCTCCCGCCTCGCCGCGCATTCCTAAGGCGCGGTACAGAAATACCGGTCAAACTATAATGTCTCTATCTGAAAAGGAAGTTAGAAAATGCATCATGAGATTGGATATTATGTAACATTTCTGTATGGTATTAATAATAATCCTTTGCTTTAGACATTTATTTATTTGGTACACCAACAGCAGTACATACAGAATATTAAAAAAGAACAATAAAAAAATAAAAGTACTAGTATGTATGCCTATTATAGGTGTACACAGCATTCACCACAAAACAACCTCTTAATTAACTAAAAATAATAATAATGAAGATAATTAAAAAATACAAATAGAATAAGAAAACAAAATTAAAATAAGTGGATATTTGAATTATACTAAATAAAAATAATTAAATGAAATCACGAAAGGTGGAAGGTGAAAAAGGGTATGTGTAATAATGATATCTAAGGTTAAATATGATTAAATATGAACATGAATTTACAAAAAATAAAAACGTGTTAGTTAGTATATGCACTCCCGTATATCAGAGACAGATCTTCTAAACTTAACTTCGGTTCCCTACAAAGTGGTTGAGCTGGATGGTGCTGATCCATGCGTCATGTTCGTGAACGGGCGCCGTCAGTTGGGACTGGTCATCTCTTGACTTCCAGGGCTTATTTTTAATTTGTAATTTTATATTTTGAATTGTTTTATTAGTTTTTACATTGTCTCACATATAGAAGCAACAAGAATAATGTACCCAGGATTATGTAATATCTTGATTTAAAAGAGTGTCCTTGGAGTTTCTTGTCCGTTCTTCTCCATAGTGATCTACGTATTGGAATGGGCATCTAGCTTCAACTTGCCGACTCTGACTAACTGACCGTCTCTTTGACAATTCAAAAGTGCCTGTAAATGGTTTAAATGAAATAAATGCTTTGAGTTTTTTGAGTTTTTTTTTTGAGTTTTGAGTTTTCTTATCAGACATAGGTAATTTATGAAAATAAAAAGCCCTTTTTATACCTAATTATTGTAACCTTTCAATCACCAGGACTGATCTAGGCAAGGAGGTAGTGAGCCTATTCTCCACAAACGTCACCAGCAACGGAGAGTTCTTTACAGACTCCAACTCAAGGCAGATGATGAGAAGAACCTGCTGGAACGAATCAGCGAGTAAGTTTCATCGTGCATACTAATCTTATATTCTATACCATACAAATAACTTAAAATTGAAGTTTCTGTTTTTAATATCAAAATAACAGCTTTTTACTATGAAAGTATTATACGGACAAAAACCAAAAAAATATATATTTGTCTATCTGTCGTTCTGTTTGTTTCGGCTAGAAGTTAAAATCGGTTGAACGGACCGTAAAAAAGGTTTATTTAAATGTCTAATCCAGTGTTTTTCAAACTTTTCCATAGTATGGCCCCCTTAGTATGGAAAAATATTTCGCGACCCCCTATCCTCTAACTTGAAATTCAAGCCTGTCACTTTGGTTACTTTTTGGTTAAGCAGAAAAATAGAATACCCACAATTAACCACAGAAGCTTCGAAGTGTTTGATTCCATTTGGAACCTCCTACTTGTTCGAGATAACGGTTTTCATCGATGGTTCAATTAAAAGGCAAACAGAGAAATCGCCGAAATTTAGAGAACGAGTAAACGTATATGTGTAAAAAAAAAATTGGTTAACGAGAAACAGGCTCAACCATCACAATAATGTGAATGGGTGCGTATGTTCAACTTCACATTAATAATTCATGTGACTACTAGGTATTTGTTGATTTGTGTTAATCTAATCCTTTAATATATTTTTTTTTGTTAACAAATATAACATTTTGAACTAATATGATTTTATATTTATAAGCTTTAAATTTTAAAGTAACGGCGACCCCCTTAAAGAGGCTTGGCGACCCCCTACGGGGTCGCGACCCACACGTTGAAAAACACTGGTCTGGGTAATCTTATTTCAAATGGAGTATAGTATTTCCTTGATATTTTCTATTTTTTCTTTCCCAGGTCAGCAGCAAAAGAAACCAGTAGCTGCGTGTTACTACCCCGTGACTTCCCGCATCTGTATTCACTCTCCCAACACTAGCGTCGAGATGTGTGTCCTAGTCGACAGGACTCAAGGAGGTA
Source organism: Dryobota labecula (assembly GCA_947523025.1). Taxonomy (NCBI): domain Eukaryota; kingdom Metazoa; phylum Arthropoda; class Insecta; order Lepidoptera; family Noctuidae; genus Dryobota; species Dryobota labecula. The sequence continues at coordinate 9,942,821 of OX383311.1, read as the reverse complement.
CCTCCTTTAATGATGGCGAAGTGGAACTTATGGTAAGAGTCCTTAAAACTACTATTCTAGGTGGACAGGATCTTCTCAAGGTGGATGGGAAAGTTTTATGCTTACCAAAATGTCTACAAAGTGCAGCATCATTCATCATTTCAGCTGAAAGACGTCCACTGCTGGACATAAGCCTCCCCCAATTGGGGGCTTTGCCATAATCGCCACGCTTGGCAGGCGGGTTGGCGATCGCAGTATGATGTTAAAAATGCATAGAGAACGCTGCTGCCCATTCTCTAGTAAGTCCCTTAGTCGCCTTTTACGACATCCACGGGAGGAAATGGGGTGGTGCTATTCTTTACGTCCGGCACCACTCGGCACAAGTGCAGCATATCATCAATGAACTGTGAGAGGAAGGCGCCTGTGTCTGTAACATAGTTTATACTAGCACAGACACAGACATTCACTCTCTCAAAAAATGCATAGCGTTGTACTTCATAGCGTCTTCCGGTACGCGGTCGCCACTCCAGAACCTCTCGGCCCCATCGGCCATCTGATCTGATAAACTTAATCTTAAACATATAGGGGTTTATTTATAAACGCTGCTTAAATTTAAGTAATGATTAGGGACTGTTTAACCATACATTTTTGACGTTTGAACGTCACTTAACTTTAAGCAACGTTTATGAATAAACCCCTAAATCCTGATCTTTGGAAGATTCTAATCAAGATGATTATTTGCAGGTTCATAGACGCCTTCTAACTGATGATGGATTCGGGCTAGAAGAGACGCTAAATGAAGAAGCTTATGGAGTAGGCCTGGTTGTCAAGGGAAAGCACAGGATCCTATTCGGGAATTATAGACAGGAAGGTGAGTTTCATCGCTTTCTTGAGAAAGGTTACCTAAAGTGGAATTATTATTTCACTGGAGTATGCTAGCTGTCACTTTGTATAATAAAATGGTCATATTCATTGTAATGGTGATCGTTTAGTTTAATTCATTTATAAAGTGTAAAATAAATGTATAATATATGTATTGTATAAGTGTAAAAGTCTAGAATACAATACATATTTCCTTATTGTTTAAAAATGTGACAGCTAGCATCTGTCAGTTTCCTCTAGTGAATTAATTATTCGACATTACTTCGATACTATCTAACCATAAAACACCGCCTAAGAGCGAGTAAGCAATATCAATTATTTTGGGGAATCCCTAAACATGAGGTTGCCATCCATGTTCAAATCAAAATCAATTAAATTTTTAAAGAAAAATCTAAAAAATCAATAAATAATAGTTGCTGACGTAATTACCATCCAGACCCCATGTCATCAAAAATAATCAAAGCAGAGACCCCCCCCCCCTTTAGTGTGATAATACTAAAGGGGGGGGGGGGCTCAATAATGTCAATCTCCCGTAATACTTGTGTGGCTGCTTTTTATACAGGAAAAGTTTGTAATCAGTGCGCTAATTTTGACAAATTCAACATAAACGTGTTTTATTATACACCTATTTCTTATTTTGATATGTCTTAGTACAAAAAAAAAATATTATCGTTAACGAAATATATTTATTTTGAAATTGGTATAATGGATACTCTTCGCGCAACGCGCCGGCGGTGCGGTCAGTGAAGCGGAACGCAGCAGTAGGTACTTATCAGCTGTGCGCTCGCCCATTGATATTATTACGAATAGATTGTATCCATATTTTGCTGATTTCAAGTAGGACCAAAAAGAAAGTATTCGACAAATAATGGAAATGTGAAATTACGCACTGGTTAAAACTTATCCTGTATACAACAACATCCCGACATCAACCGTCGGGCAGTTGCCCACCACACACAACACCCGTCTGGTCGGAGGATCCTCCCTTTACTATAGAGTATGAGTGAACTTTACACCCTTTTCCTCATACCTCTGTACTTGGATGACCCCTTAGACTGGAAGCCGACCCCAACATAGTTTGGAAGAGGCTAGGCTGATAATGATTAAGTATGATGATTTTACTTCCAGTGGATGACCAAACATTCTCAGAGAGGATGAGTTTATTCACAAAAAGATGGCAGTACGAACCCTGGCTCTTCCTAACTTCAGGCGAGAAGCTGAACAGGAGGAAATGGCAGAATGTCAGAAACAAAAGGGTTAGTAGAGTTTTTTGTAGTAATACATATATACATACATATATATAATCTCATGCCTTCTTCCCACAGACATAAACTATAGAACGCCACCTGCTACGCTCCTTACATACTTTGCTTCGTTTACATTTACACATCTGGTCATCCACGCACGCCGGTTGCGAGTACTACGCACCTGACCTTTCTCAAGAACATCACCAATTAGGTCACTATATGTCCTCTCCTAGGGCGTCCCCTCCCGGCGTTTCCACTCACATCTGCCTTGTAAATACCTTTTGTAAGTCGCCTTTCATTCATCCTCTCAACATGACCAAACTACCTAAGCATGGTCTTTTAAATTTTTGTCACTACATCTTTTAAACCACACCGTTGTCTTATCACATCATTTTCAGCCTATCATTCATAGTCACGCCAGACATGCTTCGCAATGAACGCATTTCCACAGCATTTATTATACTTTCATGCTTCTTTTGCCACACCCAACATTCACTTCCATACATAAAAGCAGGTACCAGCACAACATTGTTAAAATCCAGTCGAGTCTTTTTGAGCATTGACTGGTTGGTCACAATCTCATGTATAGCACCATTTACGTTATTTTCCGCATTTACTCTCCTTTCCACATCTTCATCAATCTTTCTATCTTTTATAAACCGACTTTCCAAATATACAAACTCACTTACTTGCACACTCTTATCATTTATTTTCACATCACCCACCGATACATCCTCTGGGTTGCTATAAATTGTTAGTATTATGAGATCGAGGAGCAAAATAATAAAAAGCATAAGCAAAATTTTTGTACAAGGTTCATATTCGGTTTGCGTAAATATGACCATGTTTCCGAATTTCGTGTGCAGCTGAATTGGTAAACAATACCTTTTGTAGTAATAATAATAATATATAATAGTCCTCCAGACCGTATTTCGGCCATGGCGACCAATCCCAGCGGAGATCAGCCTTCGCAGACACAATGCACTCTCTCTTCCCTCACTCTCATAGTCGTATGGGATCGGAGAGAAATTAGCGTGTCAGACATTTACTGACTAAAACCCACCCATCTTCCTTCAGTTGCCTGTGTGCCAGGACCACAGTACCCCTTTTGGACAAACCCGCAATCCTGGCAGGAAATCTATTCTGCCCGTGATTCGAAATTCATCCAATCTGTTCCATAGTTTCAGTATTAGTAATAATGTTGCGCGCCACAATTAATACCCGGTACATCGTGACAAGTTTAAGTACCACTAGCGCCATCTAGTATCGAATAGCAGAACTAGTGACCACTAGCGCCATCTAGTATCAAATAGCAGAACTAGTGACCACTTGCGCCTTCTATTATCTAGTAGCAGAACTAGTGGAGTCAAGAATTTTCTAGAAGGTTCAATGCTAGAACTTTCCAGAACTATCGACATCTGGTCAGTCGGGGCAGGTATGTACTCGAACATTCTAGATGTTTCTACAGTAAAAGGTTCTGGAACTATCTAAGGACTATATAAGTCCGGTATGGACCGCGACCCGACAAAGTCGAAAAAGAAGCGATCAAGCGACAAGTACGATACAAGCGATCTTTGAGTGCGACTTTAGAGGGATCAGTAGCTCAGTTGTGTTTTATAATTAGTGTGTTTGAGTTGTTATCAGTGTTGTTTAATTAAAGTGTCATTTTTGGTTTTTAAATCGGCAGTTTTTGTTGTCACGAACCGCAAGCTCGTAACAGTCATAATAGTCCTCTAGACCGAATTGCGGCCATGGCGACCAATCCCAGCGGAGACCAGCGTTCGGCGCGAGAGATATAATAGTACAGGCGTACGCGCAGACACAAGTGCACTCTCTCTTCCCTTACTCTCATAGTCCAATGGGACGGCAATCTGACAATCGCGAAGAGAGATCAGGGACCCAAGTCTGCTATTTTTATAAATTCGTCACTCCAACACGATCCCATTGTCATTTTGCTAAAAGTTCGTAATCTGCTAAATTCATAATGGTCGATCATTGGTCGGTCAATGGTCTCGTAATAGAATTGTATTACAATGGCATTTGGAACATTTATTCATGCCAGATTTCATTTATATATATTTTTACATATTAGTTAGTTAGTATATGCACTCCCGTATATCAGAGACAGATCTTCTAAACTTAACTTCGGTTCCCTACAAAGTGGTTGAGCTGGATGGTGCTGATCCATGCGTCATGTTCGTGAACGGGCGCCGTCAGTTGGGACTGGTCATCTCTTGACTTCCAGGGCTTATTTTTAATTTGTAATTTTATATTTTGAATTGTTTTATTAGTTTTTACATTGTCTCACATATAGAAGCAACAAGAATAATGTACCCAGGATTATGTAATATCTTGATTTAAAAGAGTGTCCTTGGAGTTTCTTGTCCGTTCTTCTCCATAGTGATCTACGTATTGGAATGGGCATCTAGCTTCAACTTGCCGACTCTGACTAACTGACCGTCTCTTTGACAATTCAAAAGTGCCTGTAAATGGTTTAAATGAAATAAATGCTTTGAGTTTTTTGAGTTTTTTTTTTGAGTTTTGAGTTTTCTTATCAGACATAGGTAATTTATGAAAATAAAAAGCCCTTTTTATACCTAATTATTGTAACCTTTCAATCACCAGGACTGATCTAGGCAAGGAGGTAGTGAGCCTATTCTCCACAAACGTCACCAGCAACGGAGAGTTCTTTACAGACTCCAACTCAAGGCAGATGATGAGAAGAACCTGCTGGAACGAATCAGCGAGTAAGTTTCATCGTGCATACTAATCTTATATTCTATACCATACAAATAACTTAAAATTGAAGTTTCTGTTTTTAATATCAAAATAACAGCTTTTTACTATGAAAGTATTATACGGACAAAAACCAAAAAAATATATATTTGTCTATCTGTCGTTCTGTTTGTTTCGGCTAGAAGTTAAAATCGGTTGAACGGACCGTAAAAAAGGTTTATTTAAATGTCTAATCCAGTGTTTTTCAAACTTTTCCATAGTATGGCCCCCTTAGTATGGAAAAATATTTCGCGACCCCCTATCCTCTAACTTGAAATTCAAGCCTGTCACTTTGGTTACTTTTTGGTTAAGCAGAAAAATAGAATACCCACAATTAACCACAGAAGCTTCGAAGTGTTTGATTCCATTTGGAACCTCCTACTTGTTCGAGATAACGGTTTTCATCGATGGTTCAATTAAAAGGCAAACAGAGAAATCGCCGAAATTTAGAGAACGAGTAAACGTATATGTGTAAAAAAAAAATTGGTTAACGAGAAACAGGCTCAACCATCACAATAATGTGAATGGGTGCGTATGTTCAACTTCACATTAATAATTCATGTGACTACTAGGTATTTGTTGATTTGTGTTAATCTAATCCTTTAATATATTTTTTTTTTGTTAACAAATATAACATTTTGAACTAATATGATTTTATATTTATAAGCTTTAAATTTTAAAGTAACGGCGACCCCCTTAAAGAGGCTTGGCGACCCCCTACGGGGTCGCGACCCACACGTTGAAAAACACTGGTCTGGGTAATCTTATTTCAAATGGAGTATAGTATTTCCTTGATATTTTCTATTTTTTCTTTCCCAGGTCAGCAGCAAAAGAAACCAGTAGCTGCGTGTTACTACCCCGTGACTTCCCGCATCTGTATTCACTCTCCCAACACTAGCGTCGAGATGTGTGTCCTAGTCGACAGGACTCAAGGAGGTACCTCCTTTAATGATGGCGAAGTGGAACTTATGGTAAGAGTCCTTAAAACTACTATTCTAGGTGGACAGGATCTTCTCAAGGTGGATGGGAAAGTTTTATGCTTACCAAAATGTCTACAAAGTGCAGCATCATTCATCATTTCAGCTGAAAGACGTCCACTGCTGGACATAAGCCTCCCCCAATTGGGGGCTTTGCCATAATCGCCACGCTTGGCAGGCGGGTTGGCGATCGCAGTATGATGTTAAAAATGCATAGAGAACGCTGCTGCCCATTCTCTAGTAAGTCCCTTAGTCGCCTTTTACGACATCCACGGGAGGAAATGGGGTGGTGCTATTCTTTACGTCCGGCACCACTCGGCACAAGTGCAGCATATCATCAATGAACTGTGAGAGGAAGGCGCCTGTGTCTGTAACATAGTTTATACTAGCACAGACACAGACATTCACTCTCTCAAAAAATGCATAGCGTTGTACTTCATAGCGTCTTCCGGTACGCGGTCGCCACTCCAGAACCTCTCGGCCCCATCGGCCATCTGATCTGATAAACTTAATCTTAAACATATAGGGGTTTATTTATAAACGCTGCTTAAATTTAAGTAATGATTAGGGACTGTTTAACCATACATTTTTGACGTTTGAACGTCACTTAACTTTAAGCAACGTTTATGAATAAACCCCTAAATCCTGATCTTTGGAAGATTCTAATCAAGATGATTATTTGCAGGTTCATAGACGCCTTCTAACTGATGATGGATTCGGGCTAGAAGAGACGCTAAATGAAGAAGCTTATGGAGTAGGCCTGGTTGTCAAGGGAAAGCACAGGATCCTATTCGGGAATTATAGACAGGAAGGTGAGTTTCATCGCTTTCTTGAGAAAGGTTACCTAAAGTGGAATTATTATTTCACTGGAGTATGCTAGCTGTCACTTTGTATAATAAAATGGTCATATTCATTGTAATGGTGATCGTTTAGTTTAATTCATTTATAAAGTGTAAAATAAATGTATAATATATGTATTGTATAAGTGTAAAAGTCTAGAATACAATACATATTTCCTTATTGTTTAAAAATGTGACAGCTAGCATCTGTCAGTTTCCTCTAGTGAATTAATTATTCGACATTACTTCGATACTATCTAACCATAAAACACCGCCTAAGAGCGAGTAAGCAATATCAATTATTTTGGGGAATCCCTAAACATGAGGTTGCCATCCATGTTCAAATCAAAATCAATTAAATTTTTAAAGAAAAATCTAAAAAATCAATAAATAATAGTTGCTGACGTAATTACCATCCAGACCCCATGTCATCAAAAATAATCAAAGCAGAGACCCCCCCCCCCCTTTAGTGTGATAATACTAAAGGGGGGGGGGGGCTCAATAATGTCAATCTCCCGTAATACTTGTGTGGCTGCTTTTTATACAGGAAAAGTTTGTAATCAGTGCGCTAATTTTGACAAATTCAACATAAACGTGTTTTATTATACACCTATTTCTTATTTTGATATGTCTTAGTACAAAAAAAAAATATTATCGTTAACGAAATATATTTATTTTGAAATTGGTATAATGGATACTCTTCGCGCAACGCGCCGGCGGTGCGGTCAGTGAAGCGGAACGCAGCAGTAGGTACTTATCAGCTGTGCGCTCGCCCATTGATATTATTACGAATAGATTGTATCCATATTTTGCTGATTTCAAGTAGGACCAAAAAGAAAGTATTCGACAAATAATGGAAATGTGAAATTACGCACTGGTTAAAACTTATCCTGTATACAACAACATCCCGACATCAACCGTCGGGCAGTTGCCCACCACACACAACACCCGTCTGGTCGGAGGATCCTCCCTTTACTATAGAGTATGAGTGAACTTTACACCCTTTTCCTCATACCTCTGTACTTGGATGACCCCTTAGACTGGAAGCCGACCCCAACATAGTTTGGAAGAGGCTAGGCTGATAATGATTAAGTATGATGATTTTACTTCCAGTGGATGACCAAACATTCTCAGAGAGGATGAGTTTATTCACAAAAAGATGGCAGTACGAACCCTGGCTCTTCCTAACTTCAGGCGAGAAGCTGAACAGGAGGAAATGGCAGAATGTCAGAAACAAAAGGGTTAGTAGAGTTTTTTGTAGTAATACATATATACATACATATATATAATCTCATGCCTTCTTCCCACAGACATAAACTATAGAACGCCACCTGCTACGCTCCTTACATACTTTGCTTCGTTTACATTTACACATCTGGTCATCCACGCACGCCGGTTGCGAGTACTACGCACCTGACCTTTCTCAAGAACATCACCAATTAGGTCACTATATGTCCTCTCCTAGGGCGTCCCCTCCCGGCGTTTCCACTCACATCTGCCTTGTAAATACCTTTTGTAAGTCGCCTTTCATTCATCCTCTCAACATGACCAAACTACCTAAGCATGGTCTTTTAAATTTTTGTCACTACATCTTTTAAACCACACCGTTGTCTTATCACATCATTTTCAGCCTATCATTCATAGTCACGCCAGACATGCTTCGCAATGAACGCATTTCCACAGCATTTATTATACTTTCATGCTTCTTTTGCCACACCCAACATTCACTTCCATACATAAAAGCAGGTACCAGCACAACATTGTTAAAATCCAGTCGAGTCTTTTTGAGCATTGACTGGTTGGTCACAATCTCATGTATAGCACCATTTACGTTATTTTCCGCATTTACTCTCCTTTCCACATCTTCATCAATCTTTCTATCTTTTATAAACCGACTTTCCAAATATACAAACTCACTTACTTGCACACTCTTATCATTTATTTTCACATCACCCACCGATACATCCTCTGGGTTGCTATAAATTGTTAGTATTATGAGATCGAGGAGCAAAATAATAAAAAGCATAAGCAAAATTTTTGTACAAGGTTCATATTCGGTTTGCGTAAATATGACCATGTTTCCGAATTTCGTGTGCAGCTGAATTGGTAAACAATACCTTTTGTAGTAATAATAATAATATATAATAGTCCTCCAGACCGTATTTCGGCCATGGCGACCAATCCCAGCGGAGATCAGCCTTCGCAGACACAATGCACTCTCTCTTCCCTCACTCTCATAGTCGTATGGGATCGGAGAGAAATTAGCGTGTCAGACATTTACTGACTAAAACCCACCCATCTTCCTTCAGTTGCCTGTGTGCCAGGACCACAGTACCCCTTTTGGACAAACCCGCAATCCTGGCAGGAAATCTATTCTGCCCGTGATTCGAAATTCATCCAATCTGTTCCATAGTTTCAGTATTAGTAATAATGTTGCGCGCCACAATTAATACCCGGTACATCGTGACAAGTTTAAGTACCACTAGCGCCATCTAGTATCGAATAGCAGAACTAGTGACCACTAGCGCCATCTAGTATCAAATAGCAGAACTAGTGACCACTTGCGCCTTCTATTATCTAGTAGCAGAACTAGTGGAGTCAAGAATTTTCTAGAAGGTTCAATGCTAGAACTTTCCAGAACTATCGACATCTGGTCAGTCGGGGCAGGTATGTACTCGAACATTCTAGATGTTTCTACAGTAAAAGGTTCTGGAACTATCTAAGGACTATATAAGTCCGGTATGGACCGCGACCCGACAAAGTCGAAAAAGAAGCGATCAAGCGACAAGTACGATACAAGCGATCTTTGAGTGCGACTTTAGAGGGATCAGTAGCTCAGTTGTGTTTTATAATTAGTGTGTTTGAGTTGTTATCAGTGTTGTTTAATTAAAGTGTCATTTTTGGTTTTTAAATCGGCAGTTTTTGTTGTCACGAACCGCAAGCTCGTAACAGTCATAATAGTCCTCTAGACCGAATTGCGGCCATGGCGACCAATCCCAGCGGAGACCAGCGTTCGGCGCGAGAGATATAATAGTACAGGCGTACGCGCAGACACAAGTGCACTCTCTCTTCCCTTACTCTCATAGTCCAATGGGACGGCAATCTGACAATCGCGAAGAGAGATCAGGGACCCAAGTCTGCTATTTTTATAAATTCGTCACTCCAACACGATCCCATTGTCATTTTGCTAAAAGTTCGTAATCTGCTAAATTCATAATGGTCGATCATTGGTCGGTCAATGGTCTCGTAATAGAATTGTATTACAATGGCATTTGGAACATTTATTCATGCCAGATTTCATTTATATATATTTTTACATATTATTTATTAGTGTTATAAGCAATCTGAAGTAGTAGGAAGTTGGAAGTTTCATTTGTCATTATGTACGAGATTACCAAATCTTTCAATGGAGTGTCAGTGGCTGACCATTGGAAAGTCATAATGACGCCATTATATTAGTAGATTACCAAACTTGTCAAAATCAACAATTATGAAATCAATGATAGAACATTCTGTCACTATTGTAATAGCAGACTTGAGGCCCAGGCGCAAGGCCAACGGCTTAATGTGAACGATAATCCCAATAACACTTTTCCCGACTGAACCAGGAATCCAGTACTTAACAAAGAAACATGTCTAATGCCAATCAAAAACTCTTTTAACAGTTTTCAGGATTGAAGCTGCACGGTCTACCTCGCCACATCCATGTGTTGACTCTAGAACCTTGGAAGGCTGGCACAGCGCTGCTTCGACTTGAGAATACGTTGGAAAATCCTATTAGAGGTAAATATAGGTACTAGAAATAACTCTTTTGTAAACTTCTACGAAAATACTTCAGTTAGTGCCAAAAAGTATCTTATTTAGAAAATAGGTGCTGCCGCGGCTTTGCCCGCTTTTTCTAAAATATAAGTTGCCTAAGTTACTTCTTACAACATCAGCTTTTTTCCAGTGAAAATCCCGTCAAAATCGGTCCAGCCGTTTGGCCGATTAGCCGGAACGAACAGAGAGACAGACAAAAAACTTAAAAATGTTTTTTTTTGTTATACTAAATACCGTATATTATACTTTCATATGCATTTAGTAAAAAGTTTTGAAATTACAAATAGACACTTCAATGAGGACTATTGCGCTTGAATTCGCCACTAGAGGCCCTAGTGTAGAGTGAGGTCTCTAAAAATGTCAAATGTGAAACTAAACGTTCACTGTTTGCGGGATTTTCTATCGCAAATTATTACTAATTATTCATAATTGTAAAGATTGTGCCATTCCTGATAAATAATGGCTTAAGATTTTAAGTTATAACTTAGGATATAATTTCATAGCACTTGGAGGAAGAATAATATTTGTCTGCTTAATGCTTGCCAATTTTAGGAACATTATAATGCAAATATTCATTTGATATTTCAAAATGTAATAAAATAAACTTTTATGAAGTAATGAGTACTTAAACATATCCAAAACCTATAAAATAAAAGTACTGACAGCAGGACCTTACTCGCCAGTGGCGCCAACTGGTGAGCATAAAAACAATAGCAATTTATTTTATAGATTGACGTATTTACTTAGGAACTCTTTCTTTTACGAATAGACTTTTGATATTGTACAAGAAATAGGACAACCGATTTAGTGTAATATACTGTTTTAAAACACAGAACACCTTACTTTAGGAAGGATTAGAAAGTATCACTTAATTTTAAGAAACACCTCCACATATCAAGCCTTCACTTGGTGCCACCACGATATGTTTTTAAGTGTATTTTTAGAGTTCCATATCTCAAAAGGAAAACACGGAACCCTAATAGGATCACTCGTCTGTCACAGCCGGTTTGCTCCGAAATCTAATGGACCAATTAAGTTGAAATTTGGTACACATATCAATTTCTGTGACCCAAACACGGACGTGTTACGTTAGTAAATGAATTTTGAATATAGGTATCACTTTTGGGAGAGGAATAGGAAAATTAAAATAAAAGTTTTGCATACTGTACCTTGTGACATATAAAATGAAAGGGCTTACTGTGAGGGTCTCAAGTATATTTTAAAAATTATTTAAGAAAATAAATGAAAATTGACCATTCCTTACCTTCGAGCTTATCTCCAAAACTACTGAGCCTACAATTTTGAAAAGAATACTGAAAATAGTTACACTTATAGATTACAGGACCGGGATTAATGGTACCGTGTGGTCCCGGACGTAAAGAATAGCACTATCCTATTTCCTCCCGTGGGTGTTGTAAAAGGCGATTAAGGGACTTACTAGAGGGCAGCAGCGTTCTCTTTTTAACACCATACTGCCATCGCCAACCCGCCTGCAAAGCGTGGCGATTATGGAAAATCCGGGAGGAATTCTCCCTTTTGGGGGAGGCCTATGTCCAGCAGTGAATGTTTTTCGGCTGAAATGATGATGATGATGAAGGGATTACAGGAAAACCTATAAGAAGTCTATGGTCTTAAAATAACAAGGTATCTAAATCTCCCAATATTGTGCGTACAAATTTACATTTTCAGTTGGAATGTATTAGACATTCCAGTAAGTTTGTACACCATGTTTTTCGACTACAGTGTTAAGTTTGTGTACGGTGAATCCGCACATGTCGTTACATTAAGTAGGTTAAGCTACATCAGCGTTTTCATACGCGCGATCATTTAGCGAACTGGCTAAGTAAAATAAATCAGTGATTTTACCACACTCAACACGGGTGGTTTAGTTCTTTATCCCCGGGTTTGCATCATCACAAGTGTACAGGACAATCATTTGTACGCTTGAACAAAGTGTATAGACTATCCGTCGTACATTATTTTTTGGTCCTTCGAGCCGGATTCCATGCTCAAGGCAATATAATTCCCAGCAGGCGTTACATTCTTGGGATAAATACATCCCAACTACGGAATCCTTCATTGTGCGTAGTCCGATACGCACTTTTTAAATCATTTTTTCCAGAACGCTACAGGAGTGACAAAACAGACAACCCAGATGACTACAACTCTAAACCAACTCATATAACAGTGGAATTACGGAAGATATTCCTACAAATGAACATCAAAATGGTCAGAGAAACTACGCTAGCTGCTAACCAATGGCTAGACGATGCGAGGCAGATGGATTGGAGCACCAGGTAGATTTTTCTCAACTAGCTCCCTAATGGCGTAATACATTTTCAATCACAATCCCACGTTTTGAAAGAAATTCCTAATCCATTGTTTCATATACAATATATCCCGGAATATCCGTAATAGGTGTAGAAATTTACCAATGTTTGTAGGCGATCGAGAAATATTTTATTTTTAGTGGACTGTATTCTAGAGGTTACTGATGATCGCCTAGAGGGAATTATATGACGAACAGGCGAACAATTAGGAGGTATTGATATGTATTGAGGAGGTTGAGCACGCGTACCTGTTATCTTCGATGCACGTGGCACGCGGCAGCAGACCGGCAAATCCTGCTTGCAGCACTGACTTGCTTCACACGCACTCACAGGTCCTTACCCGCGGGAGCAGTTCATCATGATTCGATCTCGATGCGGAGATCGTAAGCGTTTAAGCGTTTACACTAGCGGAGCGAGCAACCGTCTAAATGTTCGCAAAAGTGGCGTCCAATTGTAGGCGCCGCGTGCTTGCTGAGAAAGGGACAGCTCGCCTGTTCGGACAGTGACGTCAAATGACAGAACTATCCAGCGTAATTAAACTAAGAAACATCGAGATATATAATAATTAATTCTAATTCTAATTCTCCATATCCCAGGCTATATCTCTACCACATTTCGTAACGATCGGTTCAGCAGTTCAGGCGTGAAAACGTAACAGACAGACAGAGAGTTACTTCCACATTTATAATATTAAAGTATGGATAATTCCTAAATTTTCAAAAATCAACTTTTATTGCAAATATCAACACGACATTTTAATTAAATTCTTCAGACAAGATCTTCGTCCATTCATCCGCGAACACAGTAAGCTTAGCGTCCAAGAGAGCGTTGAGCGCAGGGACAGGAGACAGCTCGAGCGACGGTTGACTCAAATAAGATGACACAATTTGTTAACAGATACGTATACAGTGGAGCTGATGATGGTATACTGCCGGAAGACGCTGAGGAAACTGACGATAAACCTTTGAAAGTGCCTCCTGAGAATAAAGATTCAGGTAGGTGACATAACATCAAGCCCCTATTCCCCCGAAAGGGAAGACAGACATGTATATAGTACACACGGCTACACATCAAGCTATACATTTCCAGAATAAGCTGACTTCTCATTATACGGAAATCCTATATAATGTGAGATCAGCTTATACTGGAAATGTATAGATTGATGTGTAGCCGTGTGTACATACAGTACAAGCTATTCGGGACAGGCGAAATTCAGTTATTCAAATTAGGCTGAGAATCATCACTTTTCGAACGTCAAAATTACATAAGACTGTCCCCCAAAATGCCAGCCCTTCACCACTTCCTAGTGCTTTAGCTGGGAAGAAGAAGTGGAGCAACAAACTCCCCGCAGCACAGCGGTCTGTTCAAAAGCTGCGTCTTACTTTGCGTCATTTTTACCGCAAATACCTATATATATATTTTTTTTTTTTTTGTAATCGCGCTTGGTACAGTCGAGTTCATTAATATATTGGCACTGTCAAGGATTCAAAATATTGTGAGCGTTGGAAAGCTCAATAAATTATATAGAACCTATAGATCAAAAATATGTCCTTATGTGAACGGTGCAATAATATGTGATCACCCTTTTCAAAAATATATCTAAACTGTATTGGCTTTAAAAATATGTGAGCAGGCTAAGCTTCTTAATTATCTCTACATGCATAGTAAAGTCAATTATTTGCTCGAACAAATAAGATCTAGTTTACATTGTTACAGAAATGACAGTAGTTTCCATTGTTTTTCTCACGTTTGCTTTTTAAGTTTTAAAATGGGTGCCTTTCAATGCCGTATGTTTTCGTACAGCTGGGCCATTCAAGAATTGTAAAAAAATTACAGGTGTGTAATTTATATAGTAACATGATTCAATGATAAATAATGTTGCAAACTCCTTGACCATGCAATTTTAAGATTGCTAGTAAAATCATCTTTATGACGTAATAATAAGGTTGAATTTGAATTACATTAACTTGCTCAGATATTATTGTATTCATGTGTGCATACATCGTTGTGAATCCTACATTTTTCAGATAATATGATCTTAAAGTGGTTCATATAATGATGTGCCTTTGGCTGTATATATGTTACTGAAAAAAAGCAGTCACATATTAATTAATCTAAATCTTGACAATTTAATGATTCTTATAGGTGTTACAATATTATGAAGTTTTTAGACGTTCATATATTTTTTAAGCCAGAAAGGGCCAATATATTAATGAACTCGACTGTACCAATAGACCAACGTAGCATCATTTTGAGAATAGTTTCTTGATATCAAACACGTTTATAATTATAACGGTTTTATTATTCTCCTAGAACTTTCGTGAACTAATCAAATAATTAAAGTTTTTTCATGTGTTTTGTTTGAAAAGGAGAACATAAGATTATGACGCATTCTACGAAAATGTAGTCAATAAACTTACACCCGACTTTGCAAAGGCCCAAAAAAAGCATTATATTTTCTCCGTCGATTGAGTTGGTACTGTCTTGATAGAAAAGACTTGGCTGTATTTATATTATATTTAATTTTATCCCCCAGGCCACCAATCTGACGAGGACCCAGAATATTCCCGCAAAAGATACCTCCGCCCCCGTTTCTCAGACAAATCCCGCTCAAAAATAAAAATGCCTACTTATGCAGACTACGAAAGGAAAAAACGTTCTGTAAACATGACAGAAAATGTCATGGAAAACATAATTAATGACACTATAGTTGATGATATTCGATTCAACGAGACTACTGAACTACCAACTCTCTCAACATTAGGTTTCACTACCCGCTTGGGGGTGAATATTACGAACTTCCCGGAGCAGTTCAGGTTTTTAGTCACACAAAAGACTCCCAGACTGAGTTTTTTGAGTAGAATGAAGTCTAGTAAGCTGACACCGGATTGGGGGGGAGAAACGGGAGAAGTTGTGTCTTCTGAGGAAGATTTCTCTTCTAATTTAAAGAAGAGATTGCCTAGAAAACGGGGTGCGAAGGGAAAGGGGTTAAAGAGGATTAAGCCTGATGGTGAGTTTTATATACATAGATACACATTTTTCTTTGATTAACTCTTTTCAAACAAATCTTTCTCCAAATACACAGAACCAGTAGTTGATGATACAGACGATGGCATAACGAAATCAATATACGAAATGTACTACAAACATCGACCCAGAAACCGATACCGCTCCCATCCTAAGAGTTCATTAGAAGAAAAGGCAAAGAAGAAGAAGAAAGCTAGAAGAATGAGGGAGAAGAGCGATTATGACTATGAAATTGAACAAATTACGCAAAGATATTCTAGGAGTAAGAACAAAAGAGGGAGACGAAGAGGTATTACAGCTGATATGCCGTTCTTTATAACTGATGGGAGAAAGCATAATAAAGGAGATAGAGAGTATTTGGCTACGAATGGTGGTAGAAGAGAGAGGGAGAAGATTGTGGCGGATGATGCTCAGTTAAAAGGTATTGATGTTAGTCTTTAAATTTTTCAAACTCAAAGCATTTATTTTTTTGAACTGACAAAGGAGTCGGTCATTCAGAGTGATGAACCTAGTTGCCCATTCCCAAGTGTATTAGATTCTAAAGAGAGAGAGAAAAATATATGCTTAGATGATTTGGTCATGGGAGAGGATGAATAAAAGGCGATTAACAAAAGGTATCTACAAAGCATTTGTGAGTGGAAACGCCGGGAGGGGACGCCCTAGGATTATAGTAACCTTATTGGATATGTTCTTCACAAAGGTCAGGTGCGTAGTACTCGCTACCGGCGTGCGTGTATGACCAGATGTATGAACCTAAACGAGGAAAAAGGAGTTTGTAAGGACAGTAATAGTAGTATTCTTTTTAAGACATTAATTTTTTGATAAGTTTAACGCGCACCATGACTTTTTTTTTTTTTGTAAAATCATCTAGTTTATCAATATTTGTAAATATGTGAGCACCATGTATCTAACACATAATTAATTTATCCGTCATTGCATTTTTTATTGTTTTTACCTGTTGTGGTAAAGTAATTTTATTCTGGGTACATCGTCTTCACATGTAATGATATAATTGATGTGTAAACAGTTTAAAAGAGTAACGGTGGAGTTTGTTGCCCATTCTTCTCCATGCGAAACTACATTTTGGAAGGGGCAACTAGAATCAATTTTATTTCCGTGTAAATTTTGACGTTCAAAAGTGCCATTTATGTGCCTATTTGAAATAAATGCTTTAACTTTGAGTAGCAGGTGGCGTTCTGTAGTTTCTGTCTACACCCATGGGAAGAAAGCGTGATTTTATGTGAGTATTTATTTTCAGAAATTCCAATAAAGTCTACAGTGCCTCATTCAAGGAAACGGAAAGACAACAGCGGTATGGAAGTTCAAGATTATTCTGAAGAAGAAGATTTTGACAACGTGGAGAGAGAGATTGTTAATAGAAGACCAGAGAATAATAGGAGAAAGAGGTGAGTTGACCCATATTAATTTCGCCAATTATGTTAAGTCCTATGTAACAGGGGGCGAGCCCATTGCCATCAACCGGGCACAAACCCAGACTCCGCGCTGCTACTGAAAAATTCTAAATAGATAAACCCAATTTTTCCATACCGCTGTTAAACCCGCGAAGATTTGTGTGGTATGTTTAAACGTCAACAATTTTTTGTAAAAAGATTTTGATTAATAAAAATAAAAAATAAACACTTTTCCCGACATGAGAATTGAACCCAGGCAGTGGCGTTGCTAAGTCCTAAATAGCCCTGTATCAAAACTTTGATGGGGGCCCTCTTTACCCGACTGCGGAGAAACTCCAAAACAGTGTAGGCAATTTTCATTGCCATTGTACAGTCAGCTGTAGAGAAATCTCACCCCCTAGCAATGAATAAATACATTGCTAGGGGGTGAGATTTCTCTGCAGCTGACTGTACTAAGCAAATGAAATGTGCATAGCCGAAATGAGCTTGAAAATGGAACATTTGGATTTCGATAAGTTAGAATTTCCCTGCGAATTTACTAAATGAATGCTTGAGAATTGGGCCACACCTGGGGGGCCCCTGTAGCTTGGGGGCCCCTTAACATTTATACGGCTGATACCGCAGTAGCTACGCCCCGCACGCTATGCACAACAGTAGCGATATGTGACCACTACATCAACGAGACAGACGACGAGAATTGTTTAGAGTAAGGCCCTTTGTACACACACGTTATTTTGAAGGACTGTTTGATACACAGAACATGTATATAGGTCGTGTAGTACTCGTATCCCAAGAAGGGATTTCTTTTCACCAGTAAGACCAAAAACCTTAAAATAACTTTGTTTATTACCACCATTTATTGTTTATTGTGACATAATAATTATGACGTAAAACAGAGCTGCATTTAGCTAAAAATTTCGCGGCTATATCGGATGTTCCCCCTTATTTATTTATGAAGTCCACACTATTCGTAAATCGTACCCCGTCCCCCGCTCGTATCGTACTCTAATCGTACCCCGTACTCCCGAAATTAATGCGAAAAATTACAAAACTGAAAGTAACAAAATTACAGTAATAGTATCGATACAAATAATCGCCCTTTTGCTCACCGTAACATATATGAGAAATTAATGTGTGTGTGTGTGCGTGTGTGTGAGAGAGAGGGTGTGTGAGGGTGTGTGTGAGGGTGTGAGGGTGTGTGTGTGTGTGTGAGGGTGTGTGTGAGTGTTTGTCAATCAGTGTTTGCGTTAGTGTGACAACCAATAGCAAACTCGCGCGTACGTATTGGTCTCTTGCTTGTAATAGAGTTAGAGTGGGAGACAAGCGGCGACACGCGTATTAAAATATGTATGTTTAGGTTAAGGTATTTTTCTATGGGCCTGTGTTGCCTGAAATAAATGGTATTATTATTATTATTATTTAATACAAATCAGGAACTATTTCCTTTCTAACCTCTTTTATCTGTTCTTTGGTTTGATACAGAGAAATATTATTGGAATCTGTCACCACGCTTTGTCTGTGTGTGCACCACAACATGTGCAATGTATGTGAATTTGCAGTTTCAGAACTGTGCAAGTATGTTGGCAAGTCCTGGTTTCCTTACAATTTATATTCTTTCACCAAAAGGCTTTGGTGTTTCAAGCACTTTTTCACTTCTCATGCTCTAAAAGTTCATCTTTATGTTGTGCGTAGGCTACATAAAGTCCCCTTTCTTATGCTCTAGTGCATAAAGTATATTTTTTTCTAAGACTAAGATAATCAGGCCCAACAGCCACACCACAATAAAACGACGCAGATTAAAGTCGTTATTTTACTTCATTTGATATAATTTATATCACATCCGTGTTTTCTATCGTTAATTTAATAAAACCAGATAAAATAGTCCTTTATTATTTAAAAACGAAAAGAAACGTTTATTATGACTTGGCAGTATAATATGCAGTCGAATGGCACATATTGAAAATGAAAAAATACTAAATATAATACTGTTATATACTATAAGCCTGTTTAATTTTCTCGCAATCGAAGTGAAAATCAGAATGTTATAACTCGGGTATAAATGAGCCATTTTACCCCTAGACTTACCTATCCACCCTCGCCTGCGGCTCGGGTAGCGGGTGGCTCAGCGTAATGTGGCTTCTTTTATGCACTAGCTGTACAATCTACTACTTTTTGTGTAATAATAATATTATTATCTAATCTGTCTTTTCAGAATGCTGCCAAAAGACGACGAGCCACCAATTCCTGATGCAGGAACCTCTGAACCAGTTGAAGACATCGATTTTGTCGTCACATTACGACCAACACAGATTCGAACATTTGTCATTTGGTTCGAGACTAATAGGAAGAATTATAATACATGAGGTGTAACCTAAACTTATGCTTTGAGTTTATTAAATAGTATTTTTCAAATTATGCTGATAAGGTGTCTCATTTATGTATGTCCTCGTAATTAGTTTACTACTCTAAGGTTAAATATCTCTTGCGCTGGCGGACAAACGGGGCAATGGCGATCAGCCCCGGGCCCGAAATCTCGAGCAGCACTTTTAAATCAAATCCCAAAAAAGGTCAAATAATTTCAGTAAGTAAAAGGCAATTTTTGGTTGGGCCCGAAATTTTCGAGCTCGCTTCGCTCGGGCTTGCATCTTACGTTCTATTATTCTCAAAATTGTTGCATAGGTCGACAAAGTCCTCTCAAGTACTTCTCTATGAATCGTCAAAGAAAACTTTATCTTTCCAAGGCGGGGTGCCAAAATGTTTGAGCTCGGTTCGCTCGCTCTTGAACACTACCTCTCCTAGTTCTCAAACTTTTCTGCATACTGCGGGGTAACTGCGTTATACAATTACAGTAGCAATGGCTTTCATTTTGACAGTTGAACAGCATTCATTGCGTTATTTACGTTGTTGAGCAAACAAATCATTCGAACATACACACATCAATAAAAAAGTTTGTGCATAAGCTGATTTTTCTATTTTTTTTTTTTATTGAACTTTTATTAAAAAAATCTTTGTGTTTTCTTTAAATAGAAGTACCCTGTTTGAAAATAAAACTATTTTTTATTTAAAAAAATTGAGTAATTAATCATAATGTAATTGTAACAGAAATTTGATAGAAAAATAAATGTTTAACCAAACTTAAACAAAAATGTAATAATAAAAGGTTTATATTCAATATAACTCCTCCCCTGGCTCGAACAATGCGGTGATCTTCCTGGGCATGCTGAGAATAAAGTTATCCAGCATTTCTTGGGGTAACCTGTCTCATTCTTGAATAGCGGCTTCCCTGAGCTCTGGCACTGTCTGGGGACGTGACTGACGATTCTAAACAGCTCGCTTAAGAGCATCCCACGCGTGCTCTATTGGGTTTAAGTCAGGCGAGCCGAATCATAATATAATCTACCGTACTTAACAAAAAGATTTTGATTTTCCAAAGTGATCGCAAACTTTTTTTGATGTGTGTATGAAGCAATGGATTAGCAATATCCTTCAAAATCATTCAGATTGTGATTTATAGTCAGTGGCAGCGCAAGACCTAAACTTAATGTGGGCAAGGTACATTTCGCGAGGCACTATGATGGTGCAAGAAGAAGGGAATAATCAAATAAAAAAGCGAGACTGCGTCTGCATGCGATAGGTACCTACATTGATTGTGGCGCTAGTGGACCGATGACAGCGCTCTTAAGAGACATCAAATTTAATAAAAATATTTGATCAATATTTTTATCGGGTTCGTTGCGGTAGTGTTGTGACGACTAAGTATTTTTATAGCTGTCAAATGCGACTTCTTAGATTGTCACGATTATAGCTTGAACATTCATCAAATCATCACACATCCGATCCGATAGTTGGATCGGATGTGTGTTGAATGTCAAGCAAAAGAATGGCTCCAACGCCTTCCGATAGTTGGAACCGACTATCTGATGAAAAAATCTGACGTGTGGTCCCAGTCTAAGACGCGGCATAAGGCTCTTCATGCTTGCTATTTCCATCACTTCTGTTTTCTTCTGTCTTCGAGTCTTCAAATATATTCTTCTTTTCTTCCGCTGAAAAAAATACCAGATCTTTCGACCCGTTTTAACCACGTTTTTGACTTCTGCAAGAAACACAGAACCATATTTATTTTTTGGCGGCCGCATCTTTTCTTTTTTTTACAAAAACAAACTGAAAACGCTTCACAAGTCACTTTTTTCTTGTGTTACAAATATAGCCGCCGTGATTGTAACTTAAAAAATATATTTTTTCCGCCAAATTGTATCTTTTTAACGGCGCGACTAAATTTTTTTGTAAATGTTCTTTTTTACAAGTCTGTTTATTA
This sequence comes from Dryobota labecula, assembly GCA_947523025.1. NCBI lineage: Eukaryota > Metazoa > Arthropoda > Insecta > Lepidoptera > Noctuidae > Dryobota > Dryobota labecula. The sequence continues at coordinate 9,921,219 of OX383311.1, read as the reverse complement.
ATAATTAAATATAGCTAGTATGTACATATATTTGCGACGCTCGTCCCCTTGACTATTTTATTGCTTAGCAAGTACGTTATTTCTTTAAGAAGGCATTTTGACCTCTTTGATTAAATCATAATTATTTGATTAATGAGACAATAAGTAATCCTAATTCTTAAAAAGAAACGTTATTATAATCAAATCAATAGCCACTTAGAATTTTGACAATAATTATCCTAAAACAATTTATGTATTACACTATAAACCCTAATTTCTTAAAAAAATTACATCTGCCAAATCTCACTTCAACTGTTAGCCAAGGTAGCACGGGCAATATAATAACGCAACGATTATTTAAAGCGCACTGGATTTACAACTCTCGGTGTTGAGCAGAGCATTGAGAATCCCACAGCGAGCATCACAGCGCGACAAAAAAACACACTGTTGGAATTTCAACTCTCGGCGTTAAGCATTGCGATTAAAATCCGCTGCGCGCGAAAAAATAGCCCGTGCTTACGAGAGCTTACAAATGACTAACATAAAATTCAAACAAAAATCAACCCTAACATACTTTAAATAAGTGTCAAAATTTATTCACAAATCCTGGTTCCTAATACCAATATTCTTTCCCCTATTTTGGATCGAGAGAACGAGCGCACGCGACTTATATCTAAGAACAAACATTATTTATTTACAAAAATAATAAAATAGAACGAAACATCTAGCGATAAACAGCTATGTTTAAACCTTGCTGCGCTTTCAAGCGATTGCTTTTTAGCTGAGCCATGGACTGGGAATATTGACCACTCAATAAAAATACTGACAAACAACGCAAAGCCTAAACCGCTGGGTCTAAAAGCTGAAATATTGCACAAAGAAAAGTCAACTTTAAGGAAGGATTTTTTGAAAATTCCCTCCCTAACGCAGTTAAATGAAATTTTGTATGGAAGTTCGTCTTTTTTACCGAGGGGAAATACCATACAAACACTTTTCTACGAAGACTACAGACGTGCTGTTTTGTTGATATTACCTCTTTCTTAACTTTTGAAGTGAAAACTTCTTAAGCCGCGTTGAGCGATTATTGGTAGGGAGGAAAACTTATGGGTTCACGTCACCGAAATGCGCGACATGCCCGTTACGTGCTGCGCCAGACTGTCAGTTATTCCAAAGTATTGAGTCCTTACAAATGCAATTTTTTTTTTTTTTTTGTTACTGTATTTCACCTACAATGTTATTACCACTTTTCTGACAATATTTGCCCTAGTTTTTATTGCATAATGAATTATCCTACTGCAGGGCAAAGGTACAGAATAGTAGAGAAAGTCTGCTCTACACAACGAGCGAAAACCGGCGCACGCAAACGTACGTACGACGATCTCAAGCAAGCGCACTCACTGTACGTGAGCGTGTCTATGCGTGCGTGCAATTTCACTCGTTTTAAAGAGCTTTTGTACTATTCTGTGGCAAAAGTTTATTGATATCCAAAGAAAGAACTAACATTAAGTAAGCAACTAAACCCATGTTTTCTCCAAACAAAATGAGAATATAGTTTCGGAGTATATCTTGGCCTGAAGCGAAATGCTTATTATTATAGAGGTATGAGGAACGGTGTAAAGTTCTCATCCTCCATAGAAAAGGGAGGATCGTCCAACCAGACGGGTGTTGTGTCTGGTGGGCAACTGCCCGACGGTTGATGTCGGGAGGTTGTATATATACAAGTCGCGCGGTAAACTCTGATTGCGTGATGCAGGATTTGTGTGACGTCAGATCTTTGATGCGTAGTTCGCATGTGGCGTTGTAAGTTCAGTTTTTCAAAAGGCGAATTTCTCAGTCCATGCCTCAACCTTACATCCATGCCTACCGCAGAGCAAAAACATTTCGTTAGTAAAACGCGACAAATCAAATCAAAATGAACTGAAATAAAAAAAAAACATGTTTTGAAAGACATTGAAATATTTTTAAGGACTTGAAAATTCGATTAAAATTTTGTAACAACTAATAAGCTGACTGGTTGTTTACAATTTTACACGGTTCAAGCCATAAACTTTTAGTAGCATGACTAAATACTGGAATCATGTAAGCGATTTTCAATACGTAGTTTATTGCTTGTATAAATTTCAATGTTTTTCATAATATGTCAAACTTAAAATTAATATAATAATAAAAACTAAATCTATATAATTTATTAATAAAAAATAAGAATAAGTAACATTATTGAAGCTCCAATTGTCAACGGAATTCAAATAGGATTCACACTGTATCGTCCAAAAACGTGTTTTGTTTATTAGTCTATTTAAATTATGTATTATACAGCGTGGCAGGGACATCAACGCGCAACCTGTTAACCATGGATTTAGTACATGATTCCGGACTGCGTTGAATTTTTATGACAGTTATAAAAAAATATATTTGTATTCCATTAATTTCGACCGCGTAGGTATTGCACTTTTCCATGAATCAGCAGATTTTTTTCGATAACCGACGGTAAATTTCTACGCTAGGGGGGGGGGGTCTAGAATCATATGCTGAATTTATGGTTACAGTTTGCGCGTCGCTGTCTCTGCCAACCTGTATAGTTTTCAATCATATTTGTACGATAATATATAATCTTTCGTACCGATCAATTTTATATATTTAGGCTAACCTCAAATCTTATACCGTACGTCTATTTCACGCGTTTTAGAAGTGAAAACTTCTAGGCGCACTTTACGCTCTATCTGAACAGTGAACGAAACTGAACCGTCACGCTCGGGTCGGTGACGCTGAATCGAGTATACTCGGCTCATCGGTCGGTGACGCTGAATCGCGTATACTCGGCGCTGAATCGGGTATACTCGGCCCCAGTCGGTCAGTGACGCTAAATCGCGTATACTCTGCGCTGAATCGCGTATATTCGGTGCTGAATCGTGTATACTAGGCTCCAGTCGGTCGGTAACGTTGTATCGCGTATACTCGGCGCTGGATCGGGTATACTCGGCTCCAGTCGATAGGTGACGCTGAATCGCGTATACTAGGCGCTAAATCGCGTATACTACGCGCTGAATCGCGTATAATACGCGCTGAATCGCGTAAACTAGGCGCTGAATCGCGTATATTTGACGCTAAATCGCGTACATTAGGCGCTAAATCGCGTATATTGGGCGTTGATTCGGATATACTCGGCTCCAGTTGGGCAATAACGCTGTATTGCGTATACTAGGCGCTGAATCGCGTATACTAAGCGCTAAATAGCGTATACTCGGCGCTGAGTCGCGCATACTCGGCTCCAGTCGTTAGTTTTCACTTTAATCGTGTGGTCATAAGCACACACCCTCTTTTAAACTAATATACCAACAGCTTTAAATACAATATATCAATCACTCCAATACCTATAATATATAACGCAACGTTTTCGTCCGAAACAGTGTGAAAATTCCTTTAATAAAAGCCTACCTTCGTAACGGTTATAGATAACGAAAAAAAAATAAAAAACCTTGAAATAATAAATGATTCTAGGCTCAACAAAAAAAACTTCTTTAAGAAATACCGCTCCGCGGTCTTAGTTCAGGAGCTAGAGACCATTCTATTATTATCAAGTAAATGATTTCTATATTGAGTGTGTTCTTTTCGGACAAAATTAACCGATGGTATTTATAATACCAATAAAAGACTGGTAGACAAGTGGGAGCTTGCAGAGTAAGCAAGCTGAAGTGGCAGTGGGCTTGCCATGTTTGTCGAAGGACCGATGGCCGGTGGAGCTCACGAGTCCTGCAGTGGAGACCGCATATCGGCAAGCGTAGTGTGGGACGCCTCCCAGCGACGATGGACAAACGATCTTAAAATGGCAGCTGGGACAGACTGGATACGGACGGCGGAGGACAGGGTGTCGAGGCGCAGCATAGGAGAGCCTATGTCTAGCGGTGGACTGCGAAAGGCCGAGTTGATTGATTGAGACAACTAGTCTTATCATGTCGTATCGTGTTACACAGTAACTGAGTTGTGGAGGTCAGGGCCTCAAGTCTGCTATTACAATAGTGTCAGAATGGTCTCGCCATTTTGAGTATTTGACAGTGTTTGTATGGCAAATCTGTCAAAAACTCACAATGAAGAGACCATTCTTACACTATTGTAATACCAGACTTGAGGCCCAGATAGACAGTCGCTCCATGTAAAATACTGGTATTCAGCTGCTAAATTGTTGATTACTCAATTTGTAATCATCTTTCAATGTGGAAAGAAATCACTCGATATAATAATAATTTATACAACTAAAACAAAAAGGTCGCTAGCTCTTTGCCTATAGTTCGTGCTTCTTATCCGATTCCATACGACTATAATTTCTGAAGCATATATAAGGTAATATTCGTGCAATCGCGATAACAATAGTTCACATAGGTACTAGGTAACTCCAGACATTTTATTGCAAGTGCATTGCATGCATTATGCATTGAATCGAAATTCTTTCAGAATCGAATGGAGTTTTGAATCGAATCAAATTTTGAATCCAATCGAATAAAAAAAAAAAAACAATTTTTATCTAAAAGAATTCTCCACAGAACTTTCGAATCAAATCGAAATCGAATCATTTCTGAATCGAATTAAATTATGAATCCAATTCTAAATCGAACAGAACTCTCTAAAATTACTATCGAATCATTTCTGAATCGAATTCTGATTAAAATCTAGTTCAGAACCGAACTGATATGTGAACACACGAATAAATGACCTCTGCTATACAGAAAACTGAGCGTGGCAAGAGCTAATTACCCGCTCCCGCTCCGTTTTCTACATAGCAAACCCTTATAGCAGCCTCAGAATAAAGCGGTTTCCATTACTAATAATGTATCTAATTCTCGACTAAATCTGGCTAAATTTGAACTTTATATCTCCGAGCCATTTTGGCTGGAAGACTTTTATTTCATATAAGCGCTTCAGGAAGCCTATTTAATTTTCTTAATTATTCATTTTTGGAGTATAATTTGATTCGTTTTTTTTACAGATTTTTTTCGATGGTAAAGTATTATATATGATTTTAATTATTGTGAATGCGAAGACTATGTGGGTCATAGTTTATTTCTTTTATTCTGTGTTTTTTCTGTTATTTTTTATCATGGTCTAGTAGTTTGGGTAATTTATGCGGCCTACCCAAGTGTCCTTTCTTTGGTATTGTTCGCCGAATCGTTGAGCTCCTAAAGTTTTGAGTTCAGCTACACTGAGAAATGCGTGCACTGACTGGACAGGTCCACTCAATCTGTGGTTCTTTAATCAATAGACCATTTCAGACTCTAGCATACATGGTCTTCACATTATCTGATCAAGATATGTGGACTTTAAAAGAGACTGTGAGCTCTGAGTTTGTTTCGGTGTTTCTTCCCAGAGTCTGACTACTCTGGAAGGAAGGGAAGTAACATAGTTAAAAAATATATATATTGACGTGTAAAAGGTTCAGGTTTATTTTGATACAGCAATAAATATCATCTTCATCCCGAGCTGTTATCCTTTTTGAGGGTGACTGAACTATACATCTGTGCCGCTTCAAGGAATACATGCGCGATGCCATTATTTACTATTACTGTTAGCCGGGATAATCCCACTACTGGACAAAGGCGTCTCCCCATGACTTCCAGCTCCTTTATGATCATGCTGACTAGAAATCAAAACGTCTATGCCAAGTATTGCCTAAACCTTATATTGACTAGGAAGCACAATGCCTACCTTGCAATATGTCTATTATTTTAGGAGAAGAAAGGGAGTACCGTTTCTGGCGTTGTATGGTCACAGTTCTAACCTAACCTACAGTTCAGAGGCCCTGGTGTAAGTTTATTTTAACCATCTCGACTACTTAGAAATTATTGAATTTTAGGCAATTTGCTTGTTAAACATTTTGATCTCTAGGCGATTTACAGCTTAGGCAATTTGCTGTGTAGACATTAGTTTTAGGCATTTTGTTTCGTAGACGAATTGAAAGTTAGACACTGATCATAGAGCTTCCAGCTCTTTCGATCCAGGGCTAATGTGGACCACTGGTCGTTTATTTTCTCCAGCTCGTCTCGCCATCTTCTACGGGGTCTACCGCGACGTCTTCTGACTGTGTCAGGGCTCCACAGTGGTTAATTTGGCCCACAGTTCATTGGGCATACGGCAGACATGGCCAGCCCAGTCCCACTTCATTATTTACATTAATGAAATCCATCAAAAAAATCAGTAAAAAAAAACTATTATGAATCGCTTGGTTTTAAGTCTATTTGGTGTATGTTTTAAGACAACATTTTGTTATTATTTACGAGAGTTAAGTCCAGTATGTCGTATTTTACGTTTTCGTAAAGTTAATATTCGTCATATTAAGGACATACGGACGCACCATACGTATAGGGGAATTTATTAGTGTAGTAATAAGACCAGGAATGGCCTAATTGGGATATATATACGTTTTCAGAAACAAAAAATCTATGAATTTTGTGTACGAACATATTTCGGATATGTCCGGCTAGTTTCGGACATGACTGAAGCCCTAAAACGTCGCCAAATATCCGAAATACAAGAAAATAAGACCTTTTAACACACGCTCGATGTGTATGACTACTACATACTAGTATTCAGTTGCAACAGGTTAGATTGCAAGCCGACCCCAACATATTCGGGAAAAGGCTAGGTAGATAATGACTAAACATGGTTTTCACTGACAGTTACATCATTACATGGTTTTCACTGACAGTTACATGTTTTTAGCTGACAGTAACATGGTTTTCACTGACAGTTACATGTTTTTCGCTGACAGTAACATGTTTTTCGCTGACAGTAACATGGTTTTCACTGACAGTTACACAGTTTCACTGTCAGTTAACAGTACCTGAAGTGTGAAAATGGCGCTTGCACATTCCTTTTCTTATATCAATCTACCCCAAGATTCAGAACTTTACAATCATATCTTATAAAATTATTTTAATTCACAATCGGTATCGACTGTTTTTTTTACCGACTTTTGCTGTAATAGTTCGTCGTTAAAATGTTAACTTTTAGTATCGAAAAGTTCTGTATTAGGGGGCAAAATCATGGGGTAAGGAGGGGGATTAATTCATTGTATATACTGTCACAATATGGTGACAAAAAAAGTTATATTTTTAGTTCGATGGTAGCAGAAAATATAGAGTAAGGATATATAACACTTCGTTTAAAAGCAAACTGAGCATGTGTAAGTGTATTACGCCCCCAAGCTGGAATATTTGACCGGATTCGGGGCGATTTAATGCTTTATTTGTGAGTTAAAGAAGGATATAGAAGAAAAACTAGGCGTATTGTACGTTCCGAAACTAAATTTTAGAATGTTTGTCTGCTACACGAAGAATTATCTCATTTAGTGTAATATAGAAGAAAAACTGTGCGTACCATACGCCCTGAAGGTGACAGCTACGGAATTTTTCGCTGATATACGAAGTATAATCATTTCTATGATACAAAAGGGTATCGAACCAAAAGAAGGCGTACCATACGCCTTGACGCCGTAGAATATGCATTCAGAGCGATGGTTTCTCTGCTACATAAAGAATAATTTATATTTGTTAGGTATAAAAGCGAAACTGGGCGTAGCATACGCCCCGAAAGAAACTGTAAAACATTTTTTTTTTTATCGCTTGTCTTTCACTTTTATACGAAAGGTAAGGTAGAAGCGCAATTAGGCGTATTATACGCCCAAAAACTTCCGGAATCCATAAAAAATCAGCTATTTTATACATATTCCAGAAGTTTCGCCTCTATAATTAATATAATTTCTATTTTTAAGGGCTACTATGACTAAAATCCTGTGTTACAACAGCGTGCAGAGCGCGTGCCTCGGCACTCGCTAGGCGTGTGAACGTCAACGTCTCCAGGAGCGATCCTCGTCTGCATCGTCCTCTTCCTCTTCATCAAAACGTAGGAGCGTGTCCTCTGGGAGTTCTGCTGGCGTCTGTTGGGAAATGGAGAATTTTATGTTAGGTGTTGTCTAGGGATGCATCCGATACCGGCTTATTCCACAAATCCCCCCTGAAAAATCCCCCTTAGGAGGAAAAGTGGAATATATAAAAACCAGTCTATAATTCACACCTGCTTATTTCACTAATCCCCCAGAGAATCCACCTTAGTGGGGAAAACTGAACCAACCGTGACAATTGCAATTATGTTTCGTGACAATTGGATGTTTACTCTGTATCAGAATATATGTCAAATGATAAAAATAGTCACCTATAATAACAGCAGTGAACAAGCTATACAATAAATTATCTTTGGACTAAAACACTATGCTCATCACTAGGCCCTTTACTCTCAATTATTTAATTATTTTGACATTGAATTTTACATAATATCCATACTAATATTATAAATGTGAAAGTAACTCTGTCTGTCTGCATGTTACGTTTTCACGCCTAAACCGCTGAACCGATCGTCACGAAATTTGGCAGAGATATAGCCTGGGATATGGAGAAGGACATATGCTACTTTTTTACGCGATAACAGTCTAAAATTCACCCCTGATAATCCCGCTTAGGGGAAGCGGGATTATCAGGGGTGAATTTTAGACTGTTTTTTATAGATTCCACTTTTCCTCCGATATATTGGCATCGGCGATATTTTTATGGCCGATTCAACGATACTTTTCTCATCAATGTTAATTTTAATTACTAAAATTATTAACTAATGTCAACCTGTCTATAGTTTTAAACGGTGTTAATTAGTTTGTCCTGTTATTTGTTCTTTTTATATAAATTAAAAAAATAAACTGACTTGTTTTATTTATTTTACCTTCATTTTTAATTAAATAAGCGTATCGGTATCGCCGATATTTTTATAAGAGCATCGGTATCGTATCTGCAAAAAGGCGTATCGAGGCATCCCTAGTGTTGTCTATGGAGAGACGATAGGGGATCAAATAAAAAGTTACTCAAAAACGGTGACTTGAATAAGACATAGATGAATGTATAAATAACTAGCTACAGCACGCGGCTCCGCCCGCATGGCTATTTCTAAAATAAAAGTAACCTGCCAAGTTACTCCTTAAAACATCACCAGTGCCAATGAAAGTCCCGCCCGATCCCATTCCGTAAAATCAAAAATCGGTCCAGCCGTTTCGGAGATTAGCCGGAACAAATAGACAGATCGACTGACGGACAAAAACTTTTATTTAAATTTTAATTAGTACTGTAGAGGTTCAATGGTGATACATCATCCTGGTCACTAATAAATACTGGCAGCTTGGTAAATTTAAATATTTAAATAAGAATAAAGAAAATAGAGAAGACAATTGGAATTATGTTTCGTGACAATTGGATGTTTACTCTGTTACTCTGTATCAGAATATATGTCAAATGATAAAAACAGTCGCCTATAATAACAGCAGTGAACAAGCTATACAATAAATTATCTTTGGACTAAAACACTATGCTCATCACTAGGCCCTTGACTCTCAATTATTTAATTATTTTGACATTGAATTTTACATAATATCCATACTAATATTATAAATGTGAAAGTAACTCTGTCTATCTGTCTGCATGTTACGTTTTCACGCCTAAACCGCTGAACCGATCGTCATGAAATTTGGCAGAGATATAGCCTGGGATATGGAGAAGGACATATGCTACTTTTTTACGCGATAACCGACGATAACCGGCGAAGCCGCGGGCCAAAGCTAGTATTATATAATTACCATAGTCACTTCGTCCTTATCTTCCCGTGTGTCACCGTTGCGCGCGGGGCGCGTGTCGGGCGCGGGGCGGGGAGTATTGTTTGTACTCGCGTTCGTATTTGCCGTCCACGTTATCTGTTAAACAAAGAGAAATAATTTATTATATTATTCATACCTAGATTATAACCTCCTTACTAATAAACGTTGTATAGCGTCTGTATAGTTACACACCGATTACTCTCTTTCACTCGTCAGTAATTTGACTTTCGAAAGAAGAAGACAAAGCGTTGTGTAACTATACAGACGCTATACAACGTTTATTAGTAAGGAGGTAAGGAATTATGTGGTCACTTATTACTGAAGAAAGAAAGAAAGAAAAGAAAGAAAAAACGTTTATTTGCGGTAAACATGACGCAAAAAAAGAGAACACAAACAAAAAAAAAAAGTTGGGGGAAAATATGCGTCGCATCCACGCAAAACGGCCATCCCTCAGCATAATGCTGCGACCCTATGCGAGACAGAGCCCCAGCGCTGGTTTTCAGCGACAGCCGGCGTTAACGTGATAACGTCGACCGGTACAGCATACAATGATATAAAAACTAAAATAAATACACAATACATAATACTAAAGGTTTTTATAAAAATAATATTTAAAATGGCAACATTCCATTTCGAAGAAGCTCACATAAGAAACACACGTGATCCATAAGCATTGACCCGGACCTATTCATCTGAAGTCACTTGTTCGTGTAGCTCTATCCCTTTCTGTCGCTCAGAAACCTATACCCAAAGTCTCAAATTCAGATAATTTATGTAAAATAACATAATAAAAAAAATATCTTCGTAATGGTAATTCACATAAAATTGCGAAAAAAGAGGTTCCATTTTCTTTTAAGTACTAATTTTAAGAAATAATAATTAAAAAATAATCATACCGTAATTATTTTTATAAATATTTCTGCTTTAAACCAAGTTATTAATAAAAGGAGATTTTCTGGTATAAAATATTTTATGATAGTGGTAACAATGCAGGAGATCCAAACATTTTCAAATTTTTCAACAACACTAATATTACAACTCTCACACATTGATTCATATTGTAAGTAGCATATCTAGCCACATTTTGGATGAAAACGGCTGTAAACTATTTCGATTAGAAATCGATTTTGGAAGGCCTACGTCTAGCACCGGGCTTAAAAGGGCTGATTATGACGATCATATACCGCGTCTCCGACACACTACACAAAACATTGTTTGGCAACGGTATTTTGTTTATTGCATATTACTTATAATTAATTCACTATAATTTTATCGATGATTATTTACAAAAACATTTAATGATAAAATGTTTTGCATCACTGTCCTGTCATTTTGACAGTGACATTTCTTGACATTACTTTGTTTACATAAATTATCTGAATGAGACTTGGGGTATAGTTGATTGGATCGTAAGAGAAGTGGCTTCGGCCCGCCCGGTGCTTTTAAGAAGGTGTACAACGGTCCACTAGCGCCAATGGTTATAATAATATTATCTCGTGACTGAGAAGGAATTATGAAAACGGCTCCAATATGGAACCTTGGTAAGTGTGTTTAGAATTTTCTAATACCTTTTATAAAGTTTCATATTGAGACACGAAGCAACAAAATTCGATCTAAAGAAAAGCGGCCACATTCCTCTAGATCGTATTTTGTTGCTTCGTGTCTTTACAGACAACCAATTTTTTTTTAAAGCAGTGTGCCTTTGTATTCCCTCTTAAAGAGGATGTTCTAAGGTACCCGCGAAATTCAAATTTTCTTACGTTTTTTTACGTTAATTTGCAGGTGAGCGTCAAGTTGTATGTTGATCTAAATATGATTCGCGACCGTAGGACTGCGGACTGTCAGCAACCAGCGCGGCGCCTTCCGGCAGGGGGCTGTACTTCGCGACACACGCGGCGTGCGTACGCGCTCTTTGATATTATTACGAATAGATTGTGTCCATATTTTGCTAATTTCAAATCGGACAAAAACTTTTTTTTTTTTTTTTTAATAATTGTAATTTGTTCTATTTCCGATACTGAACCATCAATTTTTTTTTCCTGTATACATCATCCCGACATCAACCGTCGGGCAGTTGCCCACCAGACACGACACCCGTCTGGTCGGAGGATCCTCCCTTTTCTATGGAGGATGAGTGAACTTTACACCTCATTTCTCTATAAACTCACCGATAGCGTCCTGTCATTGTAATGCTTGCCGTTAGCGGCTGCGTGTTCTGCGTGCAGTCTACACTTGTACTGCAGAACTAGCTGCGGTACTGATAGTTCCACTTCTTTGCTTATTACTTCGCCGTATTGCTGAAACAAAAATATATTGTTATTTACAGGTCAATAAAAACAATATTCAGAGACAGTTATGAAATGTCAGAATTTAGATGAACGATTCCAATTTCTAAGCAAACGACCTGGAACCTAAACGTCCTAAAAACACAGGGACAGTGGGATTCGTTTATCAAACGACAAAAGCAAGCTAGTTACATCTACCGCATCTCAAACGACCAATAGGCCTAAGGCTGGACTCACACATTCTCAATTTCTCTCTGAATTCAGAGTTGGAATTCATAATTTGAATTCCGGCAAGCTGCCTCACACATATCTTAAAAAATCAGATAAATCAGTAGTCTCGTGTTTCTCTGCTCAGGCAAACGTCTTGGATATGGAAGAAGAATTAATACTCATGGCTCTACTTTTAGCTTTAAAGAATAAAACAAATTGGAATTATAATTGTACATATTTCCAACCACGCCATGTCTTTGTTTTGCTGTCGTGGTATACATGGGCGGCTTTCAACGCAAAATATTAATTTTTCCGTGTCAGACATCACGCCAGATCACACGTGTCAGACATCACGCGTTATGAAAATATAATCTTAAATATTCCGTTACGGAATTCAGAACGCTCGTCAGTGTCATTCTTACAGATCGATCTGAGAAAATCATAATCTGAAAAAATCTGAATGTGTGTGGAGCATAATTAAATTGTATGTTATTCTGGGCTTTCTTAATTAATAATATGAATTCAGACTCTGAATTCAGAAAGGAATTCAGAATGTGTGAGTCCAGCCTTAGACCCTTCGAGTTCCTTTATAATATGGCATACGACATTCTCAGACCAAATAAAAAACCAAGACAGAGCGCTGCGAACAATACAGTGAAGCATGCCAAAACTACACCTCCGCGCTGTGCGTACACGCTCGCACGCACACATTTACAACCATTTACAATCAAACTACACCTTACTAAGTGCACCATGTTTACGAAACCGGCCTCACGTCACTGTTGACAGCGCTGTCTTGTGGTTCGAGACGACATTGCGGTGTGCCTATTCGGATAATTATGGCGGGATAAGCCAAACTCCTTAACCAAAGCCTACTCCGTAGTAGCCGTAGGACTGTTTAAATTGAGGCAAATTCGTGGGATTCGCCTCAGTTTAAACAGAGCGTTAGTTAGAAACGAATGTATGCAAAACTTGTAAGCAGGGGCCTTACTCCCGACAGCATCGAGTTTTGAATCAATCGAATTGGATTCGAATTAAATGCCGATCCATACTCTTGAATGCGACACTAGCGCACGATCGTGCGGTGGTTCGAAGCGACACTAACTTCGATCGAAAGATTCGTTAGGATCGAAAAGTTCGTACTCCGCACGCCATCTAACAGATAGATATCGAGTTGTTGGATCAAAACTAAACGTCAAATTACACGATATCAAAGAAGCTACTTTATTCAGATCGAGTGAGATAACTACCTAAAAGACAAAGCACTTGACGATGGCGTAATCCCCCGGATACGCATAAAACGACGCTGATAACACTCGAACCTATGTCGATCTTGGTTTACGATTCGAATTGGTTCGGGAGTAAGGTTTTAAATCGAGTTCGAATCCGAAGCAAAATCAAACTCGAATCGTTTTCGGGAGTAAGGCCCCTGGTCTTTATCCTGCATTAGAAAAAAAAGAAGCAAGATCTGGATCCAGCAAAAACGTCACATTTCCTCTGTAGTAAATGTCTACGAGGCAGATCGAAGAATTAGGGAAGGTTGCTTGAATCTACCAGATGATGGCAGTGCAGCACCAATCACGGTCATGAGTGGCCTAGATTTAGGGATGTGTTTGCGTGTGCGTGCGTGTGCTCGTGCGTGTGCGTGTGGAGACTATGTATATTAGGGTGTCCCTTATATGACATTTTTTTTAATTTATTTTTTTATCGATACGCATAGCCTCTAATTTTTTTATAATTCTAAAATATACTCAAATATGAAATTTCAGCTTTCTAGCATGATCGCAACCCGTGCCGACTGAGCTTCAAAGTTTATTTAAAATCGTGTTTTGTCCTATTATTCCGATCTGCTATAAAACTAATATAAATGCATCAAATTTGGTGAGTATGAGGTAAAATAAAATAAGGTAAACATTAATCTTTATTTTAAAACATAAAATTATAACAATCAGCGGGTAACTTCTCTTTAGTGTAGTTTTTTAACAGTCCAGATACAAATTTCTATGTTCCTGGGCACAGCGCAAAAAGCATTGTTTTTGCTCTTCTTCTGCCGTGTTAAGTAAGGTTTTGAGTTAGGAATGCATTAGACTGTTTTTAGGACGAATTTATAAACCTGATGACGACAACCGAAAACCAAAAATTCTCTCTCTAACGTCTGCTCCAAAACAGCACAAGCTCCATTAAAATGACCAGTATTTTAAGCTTTTGTATCGCAGCACATTATTTGAACTTTATTATTAAGGTTTCAGTCAAAGAGAGCAGATGAGACGGCTTTAGCTTGATGTTATCCAGAAGAACTCTCTAGTTTTGGCACTGCAAGAAGCTGTTCTCTATCTTCAAATGAAGCAATAATGGGGCAAACGTTCTTCTTTTGAACTTCGTACATCCAATCCGGGTAATAGTTTTCCATCCCAATGGACTGTGACTACGTCAGGTACCTTGTTTTGAAAGTCAGTTTTATTGCTTCTGCCCTTGTTATTCTCGTCTGAGTACAAATTCGCTGAATCGAGGATTTGTTAATAGCGAAATCGTCGCTGCTCAGACCAAGCGCTTCTACGAGACCGCATGCAGAAAGTAAATGGAGTCTCTATGCTTAACTGACATCGATCTAAAACTGCGACAAGTTTAGGCGTTATAATATCCTTTCTACCTCTTTTTTAACTTTTTTTAGGGCAGGGAACGTCTGGCAAGCTGAGTTCAGTATTCAAAATCTGTTCTTCGTCCGAATCTTCTGGACATTCAAGATATTTGAGCTAGAAGTAGATGCAACAGCCAAAAACTCTCTTTGTCTCACATTCCTTTCCTCCTCTTCTAATCGTCTTTGCATTAGTCTTTCTTCTTTCGTCGCCAATTTTTTGTCCACACCACCTAAGTATTCCGGTCGACCTGGCTCTCTCTGTTTCCTTAAAAGTACTTTGTCTTCCTCTATTTTCATTCTTTCAAAAGCATCAGCATGTGCAATATCAAATAAGTTATCAAGGTTAATTTTAAAATTATTTTGTTTATCACTCCGTAATTCCATCGACATCTTTATGCAATTAACAATAGCGCATTAATAGTTAAAAATTACGAATGAAATGACAAATTAAACACGTAGTTACAGTTTGCAGCGCATTACCCGCGTAACTTATATGGAGAAGTTTAAAATGCAAGTCGGCACGGGTTATCGTATATAAAACGGGCTAATATTTTTTCCTAGACAATATTGGGTTATTACGAAACTTTTAAGAAGGTATGCGTAAAAATATATTGAACTTAAAATTTAAGGGACACCCTAATGTATATATAACTCACAGAGAAGTGCGCGAGCAGTGCGTCCAGCTCGTCCGCCTCGAACCCTGAGATGAGAAGCGCGCGCGGCCGGTGGTCCACCGACTGGTTCACGCTGAACATGTTAGTTGTGATGCCGCCTCGGGTGAAGCGGGTCGGTGTGTTAAATCTGCCTCCCCTGTGGATAAACAGTTGAATATTTTAGATTCCATGGATTTCATTGTATAGCTTGTTGTTGACATGTTTTTTCCCGTCAAAATCTACGATTTGGTGGCATATCGTGTATCTGACCATAGCCAATATACAGTGGATTTTTACGGCGTAAAAACTTGTACTAACAAGTAGCCTAGTGGTTTATAACAAGAGGGGTTAAAAGCGCCGAAATAATAAATGCCTGTTCGTGTTCCTGATAAGAAAATATATCAAATCTTATGACTCTAATAATAATAGTAGTCCACCGGTATCGGGAACAAATTCTACGGTATGGCGGTCAGGGCTCCAGAGAGAGGAACCTCCTAACAATGCAAGCAGTGTCTTTTTTTTTTGTTTTAATAAAGGAGATTGAAACATTTGATTTGATGGTACGGATGCGTTCGAGTTGGTACTAATTTTATTTGTTCCAATTTTACACACAGGGACGATACTTTCACCTCTGTCGGACGAAATGCAAGATCGCCGTATAAAATGTTGTACTAAATTGTTAATTAAACCTAAAAACGGCTAACAGACAAAACAGAAAGCATAAATAAAACAGTAAATAGCTGTCATCTCACCTAATTTTCCTCTTCACAATGCGATAGCTTGAAAAGTTAATAAGATCATATTTACATCAAAACCAAAATTCATTTTTTCAAATTAGGCTGAGAGTCAGCACTTTTCGAACGTCAAAGTTACATAAGACAATCCCCCGGCACGCCCGCCCTTCACCAATTCCTAGTGCTTTAGCTGGGAAGAAGAAGTGGCGCAGCCAACTACCCAGCAACATTGAGTTTTTTAACACTTAAGATAAATACCCCATAATACATAAGTTACAACTAAGAATATGTAAAGTAATTACGCCAAAACATTTAAACAAGAAATTAAAAACCGGCCAAGTGCGTGTCGGACCACGCACAATGAAAGGTTTCGTAGTTGGTATGAATTTATCCCAAGAACAAACTTAACATCATACTTGAAAAACATGTTCTTCCATACGGAATGTATGGGAGAACATGTTTTTCGTGACGCCTACTTGGCTGTGATAGTTTTCCTTTAACTTCGTTATTATATACAACTGCTGTGGTTTTTTTTTACATATCGCACCCTTAATAAAGTAAAGGCATATTTAAAAAATATCAACTTTTGAGAAAACGTGTTTAAAGATTCAGGGAACCCGATGTTTTTGCTTATTATATTATTATTATTCATAATATCATAATTTAAAGTGTTATAGCTCTGATTTTTTTTGTACGTAATCTACGGTAAATGTACTATGGTATTAATAGCTGAAACATTACAAAAAAAAAAATATTTAAGAACAATTTTTTTTTTTTTAACTCTTCCGAGTTAGGCCTCTTTTTCACTATTTTAATTTTTGTTTTTGAAGGCAAATATTGTCTTTTTTCTCTTTCTGTTAAAGCCAAGTGGTAGAACAGTTGATATTGAGCCCATCTAACACAAAAACTAAAAAACTCAATATTTCGACTTGTGCCCTTACATTACTAAGGGTGCGATATCCAAGTAGATTTAGCTGGCACTTAACTCCTTTTCGACAATTAGCACTTTAAAGCCTAATATTTCAGAAACTGATCCCTTAATCGAAACATTGTTTTCACAAACCCACAACATTTTTCAAATACCCATCTAACAATACCCCACACCAAAGGGTAGGCGAAAAAAAAAAACATCCCTACTATTATACATGTACAGGAGATACCCTAAATAACAATTTTTTTCATGATTTTATTTTAGCACGTTGCCGGCGGATTAATATGTATATCCATGCCAAATTATAGCGTTCTAGTACTAAGATTCTCTGAGCTAAGCTGGGGACGGACAGGCGGACAGACGGACGGACTTGTTGACCACGGAACCCTAAAAAAACGGTGATGACGATCTCTTTAAATACTGTAATATCATGAATGTGTTGAATCACATACGGAACACAAAAAAAAAAGGGATCTTTTTAATACATAACATTTAAGTATTATATTTAAAAGTGGTTTATTTACATTATTTCTTTGACATCTTCATTATTACCAGTTCAAATTTTCTGTCGCCCCTAACTGACAGTTTTCATAAACTTACCTTGTATGCGGCCTCCTCATCATGTTATGCGAAGGAAACTGTATGGACATCTGTCTGCGCAGCTCTACGATCCTCTTCGTAAGTTCTGTGACGTCATGGCCTTCCTGTTGATGACAAATTAAAAACAATTTAAGGCGAGGTTCTTAAAGAGTGCCGTTCCGCTCGGGACTGTGCGGCGAGGTGGCAGCGGGGCGCGAGTAAATTGTGCCGTGAATTTCGTTAATTTTGGGTTGAAAATTATGTTTTACGATATTAACAATGTTAAACCCGACACACATTACATCATCATAGATGTTTATTTTGATGTAATTTTTAATACATAAAGTAGTATAATATTGAAATAAAATGAGTTTTAATCAACAAAATATTGATAT
Source organism: Dryobota labecula (assembly GCA_947523025.1). Taxonomy (NCBI): domain Eukaryota; kingdom Metazoa; phylum Arthropoda; class Insecta; order Lepidoptera; family Noctuidae; genus Dryobota; species Dryobota labecula. Next base: position 9,903,133 of record OX383311.1, on the reverse strand, counting down.
GTTTGGATTGTTTTTCTATCGAGTGAACTTTGTCCAATTATGTAACGAGTACCCGACGTACCTACGGAAACGTCTCAAAAGCAACATAAAAATTTTCACGAGTTTAATCATCGAGACCCCCACCCCCACGTGAGATTAGGTGAGATTCGGCTCGTCCACCTCCCCACTAAACGCCTCACGTAATTAATGGATGCCCCCTAATAGACACTACCAAAAAATAATTGGTTAAAATGACATTTTTTTCCCACATACCTGCTGCTTAGTAAACAGGTCCAGCTCAGCATCCAGGATCTCCTTCTGAGCCTCTTCCTTGGTCTTCGGTTTCTTTGCCTGCTAACAAACGTAACAGAAGCCTAGTTAAAGCTATGTACAAGGCTTTGAGTATATGAAACATTTATATAATGGTCGTGAAGTTATGTTGCGTCTCGTCCATGACAGATATATTAAGAGTTCTTAGTTTCAGCGCACATAGAAGTTTTTGATGACATTGGATAATGCTAGTGACATAATATCTCGGGACCCTGGGGTCCCGGACCTTTGGAAGGCGTATGAGGGGCCGAAGCCAACTCGCAGAGGCCCCTTAGACAATTTAAAATGTTGAGGAGGCACCCACCGACGATTATCCCTGTATGCACATGTAAGTGCACCCAAGGACAACCCCCGGTTGATGCAGTACTATTTCAGAACATGGAAACAACATGGACTGGTTACCTAGAACTATGGAAAGACTATGGCCCCTGCTTGACCAACGTTTTATATAAAATACACAGGTAAAATGGCCGGGGGTGACCTGCACACTCAATAATAGGCCCCCGAAAACGGTCGCTAGCACATAGTGTCGTAGCGACAAGGGGGCAACATTTCCTGAGGTGCTGATGAGGAGTGGAGAGGTATCCCACGGCTATCAGGACAATCCTGGAAATACGGTCAAGATCCGTACCAGCATCTTACCAGAATACTTCCTTCCTCCGAGCACGTTTGCTATGATATTAATTTTAATATTATGATATTTTTTTATGCTAGTGATATGATGAATTGCAAACTTGCGGGCGTAGGAACGCTCGAGGATGCCCGGAAAGTTGTTGGATGTCTGTGTCAATGTTTTCACAACTTTGCACTTTATAACATTACAGTTAAAGTGTATTATTTATATAGTATGCTTAGATGGTTTGGTCATGTTGAGAGGCTGAATGAAAGGCGACTTACAAAAGGTATTTACAAGGCAGATGTGAGTGGAAACGCCGGGAGGGGACGCCCTAGGAGGACATATAGTGACCTAATTGGTGATGTTCTTCAGAAAGGTCAGGTGCGTAGCACTCGCAACCGGCGTGCGTGTTTGACCAGACGTATGAATGTAAACGAATTAAAGAGCGTAGCAGATTGCGCTCTATAGTTTCTGCCTACCCCCAGGTAAGAAAGTGTGAGTTTATGTATATATGCGTGTATTATTCAATGTCATCGTAATTTGCTGCTCGCTCCTGACTAAGATGGTCAGAGTTGTGTAGCTCGACAGTTCCACCGTAGACAAGACGCTTTCTATACAGGATATAAGGGACAGCTCTCCGCAAATTGATGGAGTGAATTCAATATATCATACTAAGATGACCGGTACATGAAATTATTTCAGGAACGTTATGGGAATCCAATAAACCTGGTTTGTTTTATTACCTGACACGCAATTTATCGTTACCGTGGCAAAACGCAAGTAGCGAACGACAGCGCAGCGAGAGAATTCGATGAACTCTGTAGCTATCCAGAAAGTGAACAGCTGATTTTGCGCGTCGTTCGTTAGAGTATTTCAACATCCATTGCTGGTTTTTAGATAACTGGAGTGCTGCATACAGAGATTGTTATTTTACATTGAAATAAATGAATAGTAATTGAAAAAAGGATTTAAAAAATGAAATTTAGCTGAGCAAATTTCCGGTGGAATATGATTCAAAATCAGGAGCTGAATGAACCCTGTTAGTTTGCGGAGGGCTGTCCCTTACACCCTATATAGGATGTCCCAAATTTTACGCAATTTTTTTTTTTTTTTTCTCATTATAATTTCTTTATTGTTGAATCATAAAGTAGTAGTAGGGCTTGTGGCTAAGTACTAACAGCCGCGCGGGTCGATCGATCAGGTTAAGCTACGCTTGCCGTGGTTGGTCCGTGGATGGGTGACCATCTTTACATACCAAAACCCCTCCGTGCCTCGGAAAGCACGTTAAGCAGTTGGTCCCGGCTGTCATTCGTAGATCTTTAACAAACGTTAAGGATCGACCGAAGCCCAAAAGTCTGACAATCAGTCTTACCAAAGGGTATCGTATTACGTATTAGTAACTGGGTTATGGAGTTCAGATAGGCAGTGGCTCCATGTAAAATACTAGTATTCAGCTACATGCAGTTAGACTGGAAGCTGACCCCCAACATAGTTGGGAAAAGTCTAGCAATCTGTCTAGCCTAGCTATTTCCGAGAAGGTAGGAACTAAATGCTTACCGTTCCCTATCTCTAGAACGAGACTCTGTCTCTATGTTCTCTGTCGCGGGACATTCTGTCTCGCTCTAATTTGTGGGGTGCTCTCAACCTGTCTCTTTCCTGCTCATGGTCGCGTTCGCGAACGGTAGGTGAACTCGATCTGTGCAGATGAAAGTACATAGGCCTGGGGTATGTATGGTATAGTAACACATCGGGCAACTAGCCCTCACATACAGCCCGTGAAACAATTCAATAACTGCATAAGACCTACCACATACCTTCTCGTCCCACATACCACAGTGTCTCAAGACGAGTCTTTGACTAGTGCGTGTTGCCAGTGATGACATATGGAACTGAAACGTGTTAGCTCACAATGGGCCTTATTAGAAGGCTAAAACTGGTCCAAAGAGCAATGGAGAGGGCTATGCTTGGAGTTTTCCTACGTTATCGAATCAGAAATGAAGAGATCCACAGGAGAACCAAGGTAACCGACATAGCCCGAAGAGTTGCGAAACTTAAGTGGCAGTGGGCAGGACACATTGCTCGCAGAACAGATGGCCGATGGGCCGAAAGAAACCGTAGCGTTGGAAGCCCACAAGATGAACCGATGACCTTGTGAAGGCCACAGGAATCCGCTGGATGCAGAACAGCACAGAACCGGTCAAAGTGGCGGTGCTTGGGGGAGGCTTATGTCCAGCGGTGGACATCTTTCGGCTGAAATGATGAGACATTTCCTGGTTGTGCACTCTACCGTTTTGGTGACTAGAATTGGCCCCCTAGATCATGTGATTTAACACTACTGGATATATTTTGATGGGGGTTTTTTTTTTTAAGTGAAAGGTCTGTGCCAGCAAAACCACACCCTCCCGTGCATTGAAGGAGGAGTTTCAATGCTGCATCAACGAAAATCAGCCACATTTATGCCAATAAGTCATGGAAAATTTCGACTTTAGAGTGCGTATATGCCAGCTAGGTCGTGGAGACCATTTACCCAATAAACTATTCCATACAAACGTTAGTCTATATACAGTCAGTCATAGCAAATAGCTGACCTGACCCCCCTTTGCTCAAATGGTTAAGGATTTTTTACTAACAAATCGTATGATTTTCAAAGTTATTTTCCTAGTTTTGGGTAGATTTCAAAATCAAAATCAAAATATTTTATTTCACATAAACCTACATGGGCACTTATGAAACGTCAGAAGCTAGGTGCATTTCGTATAGGTATTTAAATAAAATTAAGAATTATAAAATTCTATTGATTCATATTCTAAAAAATCTCAACCATTTATGCAAAAGGGGATCAGCTAATTGCTATAAAATAAAATACATTTATTTCGAGCAAACTTAACTCATATTTGGAGTACACACAAATACAAAAACAATAAAAACTATAATAAAAATAAAAACAAAAAACCAACAAAAAGACTCAATACCTAACCGGACCTGCTGACGGCAACATGCCTCCCACAGCAGTGCCGTATGTATGACCAGTCAATCCGGTCGGCGATTATCGCCAGGACGACATTGGTGCTGCCCCACACCCTACGCACCAGGGATGCGCTCCGCTTGCGCAAGGTAGCGTGGAAGCAATCGGTACGGGCTTCAGCAAACATACCTGAGGCGCGCAATAGCGAGGCAGCCCCAATACTGCCCTGAAAGCGTTGTTGAACTGGACGCGGAGGACTCCGTATGATGCACACGTGTACCTCGCCCACAGACTGCACGTGTAGAGACGTGTAGTCTGTGCGTTATTTTCACCTCCCTCGAACAACGCGCAAACCTGCGTGCGAGCATGTTCGCCCGCACTGATAAAGCCGTCCGTTATAACTGACTGTACTTTATAGTTCCATTCATCAAGACATTATACTGAGCAACCACCTGTTCTTGCATGGATGTGACGCACGGCTTAATTGTTATTGTTGTTAGTTTGATACAAAGGTAGTTATTATTCCACTCTGCTATCGGCATTTTGTTTTTGTTGTGATGGTTTATTTGTTGTTATTTGCCAGTGTCGCAACACAGTGTAATTATGCAATGTAAATTGTATTTGGTCCCTGGCCCTGATATCAAGCAAAAGATTAAATTGTCAATACTTTTATAGCTTGAACACGAGGCTTTTGAGTACTTTGCATGTGTGTATTTTTATTTTTTTTGAAATGTGCGTATTGTTTGTGCAGATTTTTTTTCTTTCTTTCTTTAAAGGAAATCATAAGAAAAGAAAAGAAAAACTGTTTTCTATTTAATTGAAATCTTGCGTAAATTTCGGGACAATCTTAATATACCGTTCCAAATGAGAAAATATGATATGATAGGTACATTTACACAGTTGATGGACCCACCCTATATGATTGTGAATCTGTAGGAGATATGACGGCGAAAAACTTTTTATCAATTTGCAAATTATTGATAACATTGTGAAAGACAATGCAGTCACTCCGTGTCTTTTGTCTCAAATGGCTCATTTATACGGAGACACAAACATTTTTTTTTTCGCGCAATTGATTTTCAACTCTCGTTATTCAGCCAAGTGTTGAGAATCCAACAGAGTGCATCCCACGCAGTGCACATCAAGAAAACACTCAGATTTTCAACTCAAAAAAAATTGCCCGTGCGAACCGAAACGGTGTTTTTGGTCTCGTATAGCGACGAGGCGAGAAATTATCTTCGTGTAAATTTGCCACATCCGTTCAAATGGAGTTTCATAGAAGACGTCTTAAAAGTCATACTTTAATGACCAATCTCCTTTTCAGATAGTTGTTTCGTTGTACGGTGTCCAGCACAGCAATTTGCCACAAACTGTCAGATTTTCTCGTTCGATTTTGAACTTAATCAACAACATTTTAAAGTTTAAAATCGTTTGGAGAAATTTGACAGATTCTTGTAGCTTTATGTACTGGCCACTATACATCAAGTTAGGTTAGAAAGTCTTTGAAAATTGAGCTAAGCGTGGCGATTAAGTTGTTACACACACCCACACCAACTCGATTAAAGAGGTCGGTTTTTATCGATTCATCTATTTGCTATGATGTAAGCTAAATACAATTAACAAAGCTATGATTAGTAGTCACAAAAATACACACTTTGTATAACTAATATTAGAGATACACTAAATTACACAACTTTTATACATAAACACACGAACAAAACCAATTTAAGTGTGAATACAGATGGACTGTTACGTTGGCGGGCAAGCGTCCTGCTATGCCATGCCAGGAATAATTTTTGGGCTGCGTCTAAGAGGAATCTTCAAATATAAAGAAGCTTTAGATGCACACTATTTATTGTACAGCTTTGGGTACACAACCGTTGACACAATACTTACTATCTTATTTTATATTCTTTAAGGCGATACCCCGAGCAAAACGCGTTTTTTAGAGGCTATTAAGCTCATTAATTCAGATAATAAAATACATCTAAAAACACATTATTAATGTACGTCATCCTATCATCACATTGCACGTTCTTATTTATTTTTATGTGTTTTAAGTACATTTGAAATCTCCGTATAAAAAAAGTAATAAAATTATTGATTGCATGCATCTTTTGCTAAAGTTGACGTTCCATTAATTTGAGAGTTACACTAAAGGATAGATAATTTAAAAATCTTAATAACTCACGTTTTATTTAATTTCAAAAGATCAATCTTTTTGTTTTATTAAAAGAATTCCAAAAATTTATGTCCATATCAACCACGCGGCCAACTCATAAAATTTGATTAAACTTTGCCAGGAATTAGTGGTAATTTGTTACAACACACCCCTCTTTTCCTGAATTGGTTGCAAAAAAAATTAAGACGCTATGACCAAAAATAGTTGGCCGCTAGAACCGCCACTTGCCGTAGTCATCGCCTGTGATTACCAGAGATCGGAGTAGGTAGATTGAAATAACGGAATTTCATGACGTCGTACATAACATGGACATGCCTTTTTTCCGGAAAATTCCGGTTTTTTGTGGGATTGAATTATTTAGTGATTTCGTAACTACTACATTCGAAATTTGATGGAAGCGATACTAAAATATTAAAATTGATTTTTATTTATCTCTTGAATAATAAAACGTATGTTAGTTTTTTTTTGCAACGTGCTTCCAAAAAATTCATCCGATTGAGTCCGATTGAGTTGAAACTTTGGCGAGTATCTTAATAATTTTAAAAATTCCGGAATCCCAAAGGCATGTCCATGTTAACATACACGTTTGAGGTCAATGATCCCAATTCAATCTACCTACTACGATCTTTGGTGATTACACAGAAACTAAATAACGCAGATAGGCGAATCATGCACCTCAATCTTAATTTGTTGTAATTGTTGCAAAAATAAAAAACATCAAAACATAAATACACAAAAAGTTATGCTATGTTTAGTTTCCAGGTTATAGGTAGGTAGGTATCTCACCATAAATATCAATTAATAGAGGCTTATGTGTATGGACAATTAGTTGCTAATTTGTTGCAGCGAATAAACAAGAAAAATTACTAGAAAATAGGTTCAATAATTTGTTAGAGTCGATTTTAGTTGGCCGCTCGGACTATGTATATGTGTCAGTTCATGAACCCCAAATCAATCTACCTTCTCCGATCACTGGTTATTAATTACACCGGCAACCATACCGATTTTAATCTCAAACGCAGTATCGCTGTTTGCATGCGGCAAACATAGGTAAAGAGAATTACAAAAAGTATAATTTATCTATGAAGTCCATCCAAATTCACCCTTAATTCTATATTATTTACATAAAACTATTATGATATAACATGGCATTAATGTCCAACAATAGCTCAATCACACTGTAAGTAGAAACTAATCAAGATACACAGCGCCGGCCCTAGTAGAGCAAGAGGAGCGGTCGCCCTAAGCGCCAGATGGCAACGGGAGCCAAAAAGCTCCATGCGGAAAACTATTTCCAGCGCAAAATAAAATGTTGATGGCGCCTTTTGAGAGGCGCGGGAACAGTGTTGCCAGATCAGATTTTTTTAATCCGTAGGTTGTCGCTGAAAAATCCGTAGATCGCCACTAGATAAATCCGTAGATCTACAGACTTTTATACACCGTGACATTTTTGGCATCTTACAAAGGTGGTCCACTCAATGTATCCGACATAAAATAGCTCTAGGCGCGATTAAAAAAAGAAAGATCGAGATTTAGATTCAGTTTGAGTTGCAATAGTAAGAAACATTATTTTTGCGTTAGGGAGAATGAACTCTGATAAAGATGTCGCCGCTCCATTCCGCGCCGCCCTTGGAACACAAGGCTCGGACTGCGCTCGTAAAAGGGTGTTTCAAACTATATAATGCGTCATAATTAATAAAAGTAAAAAATAATGCGTCATAATTAATAAAAAAAAAAATATATTCATACATATTTTTTTTTAATGAATCTTTAGTAGTCATTGGATACATGAAGTGGGCTGTCGTTGTAAGACGACTAAAATGCAACGGTGTATAAGCTAAATCTGTTTGGAGCGGCTAGACTAGCCTTGAACCTAGTCCATTACATTGGTGGCATCTCTTTTGTGTACAGCTGAAATAAGGGCTTCATAACGGCTGCGACCAAAGGGCGCCGAAAGACAATCTCGCCCCACCTTGATCAAAGTCTAGGGCCGGTGCTGAACATATAGCTGTACATGCATGTTTTGGCGCTCGAATGACGTTGACAGGGCAAAAAACAAGATGGCGGCGTTAGATCCGATTTCGGACACGCGCCAAAAGATCCTTGTACAGCCATAGTAATTTATTTCATACAATGACCGATGAGGAACTAACACATTTTAATATAATTAATTATGTACAATACTTAGTGAGTTTTGTGACTAATGACAAATAGAACGAGTTGCGATACGCATGCGTGATGCTATTTTTACTCAAGTTTTTTACGCTATGTTACGAATAGGGGGTAAACATAACGAGCGTTTTTCTAATAGTAAGTGAGGCTTATTTTTTCAAATTTAGGTCCACTCTTTTGATGTTTCAACTTTTAGGTTTTTTTTTTTTTTCTTTCATATTTTATGTTCACTTAATTTTACACTAACCCTACGACCTAACCGAAAGCCAGATCACGCTATGGTTTACATGAATTATGGCGTACAAACGCGACTTGATTGATTACGGGAGTACGTCATATTCATACACAAGTGGTCGCGACATTGCGTAGTCGCGCGACAGTCACTTTTGATTAGGACGCGGCCGGAGTGACTGAAATTAAACTGTGATTTTACACAGCACTTACAAACTGATTTTAACATATTCTTGACAAATGTCATCGCAAGAAACTCTACTAAGAAACACAATGTTTTATTGTTGTAAGAAGAGTTTTCTAGCAAATCAAGATAGTTATCTCAATAATGTGCGTTATCATTAAGTCGCTCTCTTAAATGTCGAAACTGACTTATGCTATTTTAAATGTGAGCTACAAACAGTGACATGCATTCTTGAAGTGTGAATATTAAAAAAAACATTCCAGTATAAGTATAATAGATCTTGAATTAACATTAACATAAATAAATCATTATTATAACAAAAAAGAAATTAGATTCTGATAGCCTGATCAGTAAATCTGTTGTGGAATCCTATGTTAGCTGATGTCATAAGTCAACCAATCAAATAAGTTAAAAGCAGATTTGACAATTCCCGCCTAAAGTCTATTTAAGGCTTTTGGCAACAGATAATCAAATTAAAATGAATTTCAATAAACCCCATTTATTTATTTATTTTTGAGGACTTTTGAAAAAGTTTGTACTTGATCTGGTGTGTTGGGACATTGTTCAAAACTAAAAATATCCATAAGTATATTTAACTGGCAGATAGAATATGTATCCAATTATAGACAAGAGAGAAAATGTATCGCATTATAGAAAAAATGTATCAAATTATAGAGAAATGTATCAAACAACAAAATTTGTGTTCAAGGAGGAAATGAAAATCAAGATGCACTTCATCCAAAAATGCAGTGTGTGTTTCATATGAATGTTTAAGGCATTTATAATAAGAGCCATTTTACATTGCAGATAGTTAATCGGTTATCAATTTACCGATTTAAAATCTACAATCTGCAATGATTCTTTTAAATAATTCAGCTAAAATCCTAAGGATGTATGGGCCAGTTTTTAAATATGGGCTTTATTTTTATGACTAAAAGGTGCATTTTCGCGCGGTCAACGCAATTTTTCTGAGTCATTTATCCGAAAAAAAAATGCCTTTCTCGGAAATTGAGCTTAACTAAACTCTGAAATAAATTCTATCAAAACTTCATAGACAGCTTTTATTTCTGGTCTTGTTTACTTTTAAATTTTTTCGTACGAAGATCACAATTCGAATTTATGTAAACTCAAATCTTACAATTGCTTTGTTCCAAATAACCCCCGAAAATCCAAATAGCCCCGTTCTACGGTAGTTTTTTTTATTTTTGTCTGTATTCTGGTATAATGATCAGCCTCTCTTGTGTCTACGTGTTTTTAGCTGAATAGTCTCAAACAAACGCGTTACAAATAATGCACGGCATGCGAAACGCAACTGCTCAGTACCTGCGCTAGCTGCAGTCGGGACATATTCCTCGCAACCGACTCGTCCTGTCGTGTTACAATAGTTTTATTGGCATGTTTTATACAATAATAATTATTTTTGACTTGTTGGAAGACCAATTTATATTGTAGAGACTAGAGGTTGGTCTGGAGTAAGAATGTTTTCAATTTGTGCAACTTTGGCGCATAAAAACTTGTGCATCTGTGGTGGAAAAAGATTGCCCATCTTTTTATTATCAATCATTCATACACGAAATATTTTAAGAGAAACATCTTTAAGTAGTAAAAAAGCCATAGTAATGAATTTTTATTTTTTAATCGGTGTTTTTATTTTTACGTAATTATTATAATTTTAAATTTGCTTGAGACATTTTGCAAAAAAACCTTTACTTATTCTATGAATGACCCACCCTAACACGGCGATGGTGGCGGCGCGAGCGCGGTGCCTTTTGATAATTAATCATCATAATAAGTAATTTTAAATTATTTAATTTTTTAAATATTATACTTAGATTTAAAATAAATCACATGGCTTCTTTATCACCTTAGCTTTTAGCTTCTTTATGGTGTATCTCTTAAAATATTTCGTGTATAAATAGAACACCGTATATACACTTACGTGCAAAAAAATCGGCCCACCCTGTGCGCTTCGATTTGAAACAAGGTATCTCAAAAAGTACAATAAATAAAAAATAAACGCCACGGACCTCTCGAAGACGCTGTTGCACTTAAACACCAGTAAGGTATCGATTTCGCAATGATGTTGACACCAACGGTCATCTCATTGTGATGTATCACGATTTTTTCCCGAACCCAGTCGTCAAAACTTTCCGGTCTCTAGAAACCTTCGGTATACCCGACTTGTACGAGTGGAACGGTATCCCTCAGAAATTCTTAGTAACTTTAATGGTCATCAAGGAAAATCCGGATGGAAGCTGCATTGAGGACGATCGCGCTTGAATTACCCGTTAGAGGCGCAACTGTTGAGTGAGGTCTCTAGAAATTTTGAATGTAAAAAAGGAACGTTTACTGTTTGCGGGATTTTCTATCGCAAGTTTTTACTTATTATGCATAATTGAGGCGTCTAATTGCAAACCCCGCTAAAACGATTTTTCTGGATATTGAGTTATTGATGAGTTTAAATTCAATAAAATGTAATCGCACTCCTTGGTGCACGACACATTTACACAAGTCTCCATTGGTCCGCCATACTATTCGTAAGGTCACTTGGTGCAAAAGCAAGCGCTGTGATTGGTTGTTTTCGTTGTAGAGGAATTTGAATTTTACCCATGCCATTTATAGTGGATTTTGTTACCAAGCATAAGGTTGGAGGCTCAATTTAGTACTGTTAGAGAGGGATTTGCTCGGTAATGAGTTTGTCAGCAGCAAGTTCAAATAAATGGTATCAATTCATTCGGTTTAAAAGTAAAAATGGGTGTTCCACAAGGCTCGATATTGGGTCCTTTCCTTTTTTTAGTGTATATAAATGATCTACTCCATTTATTAAAAATCAACCACAAATGGTATTATTTGCTGACGATACTTCCTTAATTTTTAAGGTAGATAGACGTGCTACAAATTTTGACGACGTAAATAACGCTCTATTGCAGGTCCAAAATTGGTTTACTGCTAATAATTTAGTATTAAATGGGAAAAAAACGAAGTGCATAAAATTTTCTTTACCAAATGTCAAAAGTAGTGATTGTGAGATAGTATTGAATCAAGAGAAACTAGAATTCGTCGATAAAGCTGTGTTCCTGGGGATCACGCTCGATTCAAGACTACAATGGGGTCCTCATTTAACAGCTCTTGCAGGACGGCTAAGTTCAGCAGCATATGCTGTCAGAAAAATCCGTCGATTTACTGATGTAGATACCGCGAGGCTAGTCTATTTCAGTTACTTCCATAGTATAATGTCTTACGGTATTTTACTTTGGGGACGGGCTGCAGACATCGAGTCTATTTTTATTCTGCAGAAAACAGCCATCAGAGCCATATATAATCTCCGCAGGCGCGATTCTCTAAGGGAACTGTTTAAGGATATTAACATCATGACGGTACCTTGTCAATATATCTACGAAAACATCATGTACGTAAGGAAAAATTTACATCTTTTTAGAAAAAGAGGTGAAAGACATAATTATAGTACTAGAAATAGGGACCTATTAGCTCAACCAGGTTTCAGACTGGCTAAAGTAGACTCATCTTTCATGGGGTACTGTTTAAAATGTTACAATAAAATTCCTCCCCACATACTTCAACTGAATGAGACTAAATTTAAATCTTGTATAAAACGCACACTATGCAGGCAGGCATATTATAAGTTGGGGGATTACATCGCTGATAAAAATGCTTGGCTGAATGCTGGTCCTGCTCCACAACCTCAGCTAGTTAATTAACATTTGACAATCATGTTGGAGCTGCTGAAGATTGTAAACTATTTTTGCATTGTATAAACTCAATGTCCTTGAATTATATAATTGCATAGCACAGGTGTGAGTACTATGTACTATAGAGCTACCATTTACCGGGTAATATGTCTTTTATTGACTTGAATGTGCCCTGGCGGCTGAGAGTATGTCATGCTCACTCAAATGTCTCGCTGGTGGTGGCGTGTGTGTTGGATCATTAAGTTCCCTTCAAAATGGTTGAGCTAAATGATGCTGATCCATGCGTCATGTTCGTGAACGGGCGCCGTCAGTTGGGACTGGTCATCTCTTAGCTGCCACGGCTTATTTTAATTTTTGAATTGTTTTTATTACGGACGCTTCTACCGTGCACGTCTTTCTACATTGTTCTCACATGTATAACTTCAACATGAATGATGTAACCCATATTTTGTAACAATATTTTGTTTTAAAAGAGTGTCCGTGGAGTTACTTGCCCGTTCTTCTCCATAGGAACCTACTACGCTTTGGAATGGGCAACTAGCTTCATCTTTCTGACTGACCGACCCCTTGACAATTCAAAAGTGCCTGTAATTGGTTTATTTGAAATAAATGCTTTGAGTTTGAGTTTGAGTTTGAGTCACTTAGTACAGAATTCAGAAAATTTTCAAAAAAGAGAATAAGCTCGGTTTCAAGGTAAAATCGTTTTAGCGGGGTTTGCAATTAGACGCCTCAATTGTAAAGATTGTGCCATTCCTGATTAATTATGGCTTAAGATTTTAAGTAACAACTTAGGATCTGATATGGTAGCACTTGGAGGAAGAATAATATTTGTCTGCTTCATGCTTGCCAATTTTAGGAACATTATAATGTAAATATTCATTAATGTTTTAAAATGTAATAAAATAAACATATGAAGTAATGGGTACTTAAACATATCCCAAACATATTTTTATATTTATTTTTTTATTCTACTATGAGTTTGCTCTTGACTTTAGTCTAGGTCTGGATGACAGAGACAAAGTCTACGATGGAATGAGCTTACCCAGAAGAAGCCTGTTCACTCTCACTTTGAATAGATTAGGGTTGTATGCGTTCGGAAACACAGACGCATATAAAATAAAAGTACTGACAGGACCTTACTCGCTAGTGGCGCCATATGGTGAGCACACAAACGATAGCCCCCCGGGCAAGGGGTGGTATTAATTATTGAAACAAGTTTATTAGTGTTTTTTTAACAAGAAAACAAATATTATTGTTGAAAATCGACGAATATAATGTTGCGCTTATTATACCGTTTTTTTTTTTTTTTGAAGCGTGTCATTTTGATATCCAATTTTCAATTTCGATTGTCAATAAATTTATTGAATCCTAACCTTTTCCCTTTTATTTCTTTTTATTAAATGGTCTCCGAAGTAATTTTTAATCATTGTACTTTTCGAGATATTTTGTATCAAATCGAAACACACATGGTGAGCCGATTTTTTTGCACGCCTGTGTACTTTTTGTTAATTTTAAAATTAATTTAACTTCGCTTCGTAGACAACAAGATTTTTTTTTATTTGTATGAAGCACACCACTTAGCAAGCACTGTTGCACTGTCGCCCAAATTGAAAGGATTCGTATTGTCCAAATAGAACACGATTGCGCGATCATTGTTAATCGATACTTCAGCAAATATCGATTTCATTAAAGCTTTTACATACAACAAGCAGCCTTTACCCTGAATAAAATACAGGATGTAGGGGACATCGACGCGCAATCTATACACCGTGTAAAATGGGAATAGCTGATATGTCGGTTCGCGTGACGCTCGCGTAATCGTCTTCTATAAAACAAATCTAGATTAGATAGATTTTGAAAAATCCCACAAATAGTCTTATCTACTCGCACATTGAATTTCTCCATTTAGATCAACAATTTAAATTTTTGTGTTACCTAATCCCTAACTTATCGCGTTCCTGAGAAAAGTATGCATTTCGGGAATTACCGTCTATCTTCGGATGATGATCTAATAAGGAGCTGTTCAAAATAATAGCTGCCAAGGTTTGTTTTAATTTTTGAATTGATTTTTGTTTTTATTTTTTTTAATTACGGGCACTTCTAACGCACGTCTTTCTACATTGTTGTCACATGTATAATGTCAACACGAATAATATACCCGATATTTTGTTTTAAAAGTGTCCGTGGAGTTTCTTGCCCGTTCTTCTCCATAAGAACCTACTACGCTTTGGAATGGGCAACTAGCTTCATCTTTCTGACTGACCGGCCCCTTGAAGGGATGATGACTAAAAAAACATTTTTTGTCCTTCATGTAGATTATGAAAAAATATTGGACACGTATTTTTTCTTTTTTACGTAATCAAAACATTACGGCGATACATTGAGTTCAAATGTGGCATGACGTCACTGCTCGCTAGATTTTATACGTAGCTGTGGCGTAACGAGCCCTCACTCCCCAAGTTTAATGTGTTTTAACCTTTCGTATGCCAGAACGCAGGTCTGCGCTCCAATTTTTGTAGATCTGCGCGATATTAACTGTACTCGAAAAATCATCTAATTACAATAATTAAAGGGCCTATAATAGCGTGAAAGTGCCGGAAAGATCGAGTGAACTAATCAAACAATATAAAACATACGCTCTAGTTAGTCAACCGGAACGTAGATCTACGCTCTCGTGCCATTTCATGAATAATTATTTTGAACCTCTTTTTTCAATGTTTAGACTCAATAAATACCATTTAATTTTAGCTTATCGTAAAAAGTATATACTATACTGTAATTTAAAACGTAATAAAAGCTTGAAACTTTTGAAAATTATTTTTATTTAGTAAGATTCTTCCAAGAAACATATTATTCAGGAACCTCGAAAGAAAAACATCTGTAGAGAATAATAGAAAGGCTATAAAGATGTGAAATATTTACTAAAATGCAGTATAGACACCTATTTATCCGATACATTTAAATTAATCACGTAGGCATTGCGTCTAGTGTTTTATTTATAACTAGACGCAATGTGCAACGTGCGTTTAAAATGACGCGGCAGATAGGACATTTTATCGAAAGGTTAAGTCATTTTTTATTAATATGATAAAGCAAAATACGTGTCTAATATTTTTTTATTATCTGAATGACGGACTAAACAGTTTTCTTTTTACCCAGGAAACATCCCTATTCAAAAGTGCCTGTAATTGATTTATTTAAAATAAATGCTTTGGAGTTTGAGTTTGATAGATAAACAACTGTATGCAATGAGTTCTCTATGCTATAAGTGTGTTTATTTTAAAATGTGATCTTCCTGTATCGTCTCTGAGTCTCAATAAATACTTTTTCTTTCTTTCTTCTCTTTCAATGACGAAATGACGATCTGAGAACGGAGTAGGTAAACCGACGGAGACAAGACTTCATACAAACGCACAATGATCGGTGCAAAGCACGGTAGTACAAAATTTAGAAGCATTGCCATTCGTGCAAGTTCCGAAACACGAATATTTCCGAAGCGCATACTTTTCTCTTCTCTTATAATAGTACACTAAACACATGTAATACTTGTAAAGCTACATACCTGCATCTGTTTAAGCGTTCCGTTGTAAGCAACTAGCTCTTTACGCAGCTTCTCAATGCCTTCCTGGGCAGAGTTGATCGCTTCTAGCAAGGCTGCGCGTTGAGGACCGGTTACGTTGCCTGCAAATACAAAAGGTAGACGTTATAGGTTTCTTAGAATCGTGACAATCTAAGAATTCGGATTTGACGGCTATAAAAATACTTTGTGTAGTGATGGGAAAAAAATCGGTTGCTTTGAAAACCGATTCTCGAGCCATATCGATTTATCATACTTAAGAGTTTGTTATTGATAATTTAGTTACATTGCTTAAAACTGATTCACGGGGCATAGCGTTTTATTATACGTATTACACGTACGAGTTTATAATATTTAACAGTTATTACCTAAAACCCATATAAGTTTATACAGAATGAGTTTAATAGGAGTACGTATATTTTAGGAGGTAATCAGGTGCATAAAACTAGACAACTTTCCCCAAGGAACATAGGTCGAAATCTTAAAATTGAAAATCGACTTTTCATACAAAGTCACTGGTCACGTGACTTATGTTTGTATGAGAAGTAGAATTTTATTTTTTAGATTTCGACCTATGTTCCTTGGGGAAAGTTGTTTAGTTTTATGCACCTGATTACCAACAGAGGGCGCCACGAAAATGTTTCCACCCATCACGTCAGTGCAGTTTTGCTAGCTAATTTAATTTGAACCACTACATATCAACTTACCAGACTCGAGCCGCTGTATCAACAACATCTGTTGTTGTAGTTGAGTCTCCAACAACGCTTGTGCTCTCTTGTGCATCTCCATGACTTGTTTGCTTTTAGTTATCGACTGTTTCACGATTTCTTTCTTTGGTTCTTGCCCGTTCGCTAGTTCTTTTTCTTTTTCCTGCTATAAAGATAGAAAAAGACCGAGTTAGCATAATATGCACGGTTCCACTAAATTTGCTATGTGCGTTTCCTATGGATTAGAGATGGGCGATTGTTACTGATTCCAATAATCGAATGGTTTGATACTACTAATATTAACATTCGAATACAAAAACAATCGATCCCTAGTTCGCAAATTAGAATAAAACCACTAGTTCATTCATTCACTTTGCAATACAAGCGTCAATACGAATTCTTTCTCGCTTACGCTTGTTTCGTTTATATTTTTATTCCCTCGTACAAGTTACTTAGGTTTTACAATCAAAATAAAAACTACGGATATTCAAATACAAACTAGTAATGTTCGTTAACTCTTGAAATGTCAAGTGCATCAATGCGGTGCATAAGAGCAAACACCCGAAATGTCTAATTTTTGTTAAAAGTTATGCACCGCATAGGTGCATAACTTTCAATCAAGGTCACCTTCGCAATTGGTCGAGGTATTTGACATTTATTTTGTACTTGCAACACGATCTGGCTGTAGAATTCGATTAATCGACTAATACTTGACCGGTTATAGTAACATTTTAGCGGGAACACCACTAAACGAACGATAAAAAAAGCAAATAAAATACGTCTGTGGTCGTGTGGCCGGACGACGCCATATTGTAAACATTCACCAACGATAAACGTGTTTATTGTTGTGCGTAAAGTAATGGATTCAATGAGAAAATGGTTTGATCTTATTAGAATCCTATACAGAATTACTAAGTGAATAAGTGTAGTGTGCGATGGTTTGATGATTCAATTTGCCACGCGAAATTGAGTATTTTTTCTCAGTAGATAGAGTTTACTTTTAGATGAGGTTACGGATATTCGAATATATAAACTAGTAGTAATGAAATTTGAATCGGAAGGAATGAGACGACGCAATACATTCTTATTTACTTCTCGCTTTTTTTTCAAATTCGAATGAGTTGTAAGGTTATTCGAATAATTTGAATGACTTCTACAATCGAATTATTCGAATAATGTCATTCACAATCGCCCATCATTACTATGGATTTTTTTAAGAGAGCGTACAAGGGTCCACTAAAAAAAATATTATCTCGTGACTGAGAAGGAATTATGAAAAACGGCTCAACAAATACCTCGGTAAGTGTGTCTAGAATTTTCTAATACCTTTTATAAAGTTTCATATCGAGATACGAAGCAACAAAATTCATTCTAAAGAAAAACGGCCACATTCCTCTAGATCGTATTTTGTAGCTTCGTGTCTCAATATGAAACTTTATAAAAGGTACTAGGAAATTCGAGACACACTAACCGAGGTATTTGTTGAGCCGACTGCCTATCTGACCTCCACAACCCAGTGACTGGGTAATACGATACCCCTTGGTAAGACTAGTTGTTAGACTTTCAGGCTTCTGACGACCTGTAACGACTGTCAAAGATCCACGAATGACAGCCGGGACCAATGGCTTAACGTGTTTTCCGAGGCACGGAGGGGTCTTGGTATGTAAAGATAGTCACCCATCCACGGATCAACGGAGGCAAGCGTAGTTTAACCTGATCGATCGACCCGTTTGGCTGTTATTACTATGGCAATAATAATTGAATTTCGCTTTATGGTTTTAGGTACAAACTAAAAACATCCATACTATCCATACTAATATTAGAAATATGAAAGTAACTCTGTCTGTCTATCTGTCTGTCTGTATGTTACGTTTTCACGCCTAAACCGCTGAAACGATCGTCATGAAATTTGGCAGAGATATAGCCTGGGGTATGGAGAAGGACATAGGCTACTTTTTTACGCGATAACCGACACCACGCGGGCGGAGCCGCGGGCAAAAGCTACTAAATAATAATCAATATTATGTTTTTAATTATAACCAGTAACAAATCTTTGTAAGTTATATTTTTGAACGGCCTATACAACGATACCCCACACTGAGATAGGTGCGGACAGCTTAGGTCAGAGACCATTAGTACTAGAAAACTGTAATTTAGCATGAGTATAATAGACATATTAATCACGTCGACAAAGTGGATAACTAAAATCTTGAAATACATTTTTTTAGGGTTTTTCTCGTCTATCCCAGCGTTGTGTCGTTGGTCGTTTAAAAATATAACTGTACAAAGATTTGTTACTGGTTATAATTTTTTTTTTTTTTTTTTTTTAAACGTTGCCCCACACTAAGATTTCTCCTGTATCGTGGGTGCGTTTACAAACATTTAAACTCACATACACAAACAGCCAGACCCGGAAATACTACTTGTAGATCATACAAATATTTGTTCCGTGCGGGAATCGAACCCGGGACACGCAGCGCAGCAGTCAATCGCTTAACCACTGCGCCAACCGTGCCGTAATATTGATTATTATTTATGTTTTTACTTTGTACCTAAAACCATAAAGCGAAATTCAATTATTATTGCCACATTTCAGAGCAGTATTATGTTGAAGGTATGTTCCGTCGAAATAGAGATCCGCCGAACAAGTGCATGTCGAAGAAGGCTTCTGTCGAAGTAGTGTGCTTCGAAGGTGTGAGTTGTCGAAGTATGTTCTGTCGGACTAATGCTTGTCGAATATGTGTTCTGTCGAAGCAATGAGTAGTCGAACTATTGTATTTCGAAATATAGACCGTGTCGAAATAATTAACTGTCGAAATTCAGAATGACACTCATACGAAACGAATTTGTAAAATTTCTCCAAACGATTTTAGACCTTAAAATGTTGATGGTTATGTTCGGTTAGTAGCTTGATGTGCTGGCGATCGCAAATTTTATCAGGGTCCCCGCTGACACCCGCCGCGTGAGCACGCGCTCATTGATATTATTAGAAATAGATTGTGTCCATATTTTGCTGATTTCAAGAAGGAACAAAAAAAAAAAGTATAGAACAAATAATGGCAATGTATTCTATTACTGATACTGATCCACCAAAAAAAATTTGCGCATAGGTTAATTTTTTTTCCTGTATATTTTTTTAATATTATTCTCACCTTCTCCATAAGCTGCTTCGCATTGTTGTCGGCGGTGGCTTTAATGTTGTCTCTGTTGATGAGCACCTTGTTATGAGACATCGGATACTGCGAGTTCTGTCTGTCTGCCTGTTTGTTGGCTAACTGCCCTCCCGGCGCCATGTTCTCTTGTTTGTTCTGTTGATGGAAAGACTAGAATGAAATTCGTTTTAAACTTGTTGCTACCCCTGCGAGCGTAAAGTAACACCCCCAGTGTTACAGGCAGACCAAGATAAATCGATCGACATTTTAGTGATTAAGAGCGTTCATCCGTCACGGGTTGACAACGTCGCATCTAGAGGTTTTTAAAGATTATTTTATTAAATTTAAATCAAAGCTTTTTAGCATTTCACGTCAAAAATGTGACAGTTACGTAGAAAGTGACGCCCTCATTTAATTTCTACTATTTTATGTCGCACTGTATGTATTTTTTTTATATGATAAATGTTATACTAACCTCAGGATTATGCCAGAAGACTTTAATAAACCTGTTATTAAGTACTGCCTCCGTGCTCTTGTATGCAACATTCGCTTCAGTCGGGTTGCTGAACGTAATGAGAGCCGCTTCTGGGTCGCCGTCGTAGGACACCTGAGGAGAAAATAGAATATGGTTTAAGGCTATTATGGCATAATCGCCACGCTTGGCAGGCGGGTTAGCGATCACAGTATGGTGTTAAAATGCATAGAGAACGCTGCTGCCCATTCTCTATTAAGTCCCTTAGTCGCCTTTTACGACACCCACGGGAAGAAATAGGGTGGTGCTATTCTTTACGTCTGGCACCACACGGCACGGAGTTAAAGTATATTCAACATTTCAGCCGAAAGACGTCCACTGCTGGACGTAGGCCTCCCCCAAGCACCGCCACCTCGACCAGTTTTGTGCTTCCCGCATCAAGCGGATTCCTGCGGCATTCATAAGGTCATCGGTCCACCTTGTGGGAGGCCTTCCAACGCTACGTCTTCCGGTACGCGGTCGCCACTCCAGAACCTTTCGGCCCCAACGGCCATCTGTTAAGGTAACCGTCATAGCTCGAAGAATTGCCAAACTTAAGTGGCAATGGACAGGGCACATTGCGCGCAGAACAGAAAGTTCAAATATTCATCACAAAAAAATAAAATTAATATCATAAAAATTATACAATTAAATTAGCAACCAGTTTGATTAATTTGTCTAGACTCTAAATTGCCTTTGGAGCAGGACCAGCATGTTTCCAAGCATTCTTATCTTTGATATAATCCTCTAATTTGTAATATGCTTGTTTACAAAGTGTGCTTTTACTATGAGTTTTAAATTTTCTTTAATTTAATTGTAATATAACAGAAGGTATTTTATTGTAACATTTAACACAGTACCCCATAAAAGAAGTATGTACTTTAGATAATCTGCAAATGGTTGATCTCATAATTTTTCATCATTTCAGCCGAAAGACGTCCACTGCTGAACATAGGCCTCCCCCAATTGGGGGGCTTGCCATAATCGCCACGCTTGGCAGGCGGGTTGGCGATCGCAGTATGGTGTTAAAATGCATTGAGAATGCTGCTACCCATTCTCTAGTAAGTCCCTTAGTCGCCGTTTACGACACCCACGGGAGGAAATGGGGTGGTGCTATTCTTTACGTCCGGCATCCTACCTAATGGTTGATCTATTTTATCTTTATTTCTAGTATTAAAATTATGTCTATCACTGATTTTATTGTAGTAACAGTTTTACTGTAGCAAAACCGCGCGTAAAAGCTATTATGGTATAAATAACTTGCCTGAATATTAACAATCTTGCCAAACTTGCAGAAGTGATTGTTGAGATGTGTTATGTCGTTCAGTCCGCGCGGCACTTTCTTAACTTCTAAAGAGCAATTTGCCGCGTTCGCTGGTAGCGGGGGACGAGCGGGGCCTGAAAATTAAAAAAATATTAATTAGATGAGTTTTTTATTTATTTATTTATTTTATTATTTATGTACACACAGTTAAATACATAGAGATACGACATAATTATAATTTCAGTACAAAGGTACTGCTTATATCTTAAGAAATTTCTTCCAGCAGACCTGCGAAAAGAGAAATGAAAAAGAAATGTAGACAATAGTGTGTGAGAACATGAAGAATTATTCCTTTCATTTCCTTTCCTGTAGTTGAAAAGGCGTATTTTTATGTACACTCAGTGGTAGTGATCCAACGAATACGAATATTCGTATTCGCCTAATACTATCAAATTACCAAATATTCGTATTTGCCGAATACTTGCATGACATTCGTAATTAGTGACTTCCTAGAAACTCCTTTCTTTCATTTCATTTCCTTTCCTGTAGTTGAAAAGGCGTATTTTTATGTACACTCAGTGGTAGTGATCCAACGATTACGAATATTCGTATTCGCCTAATACTATAAAATTACCGAATATTCGTATTCGCCTAATACTATAAAATTACCGAATATTCGTATTCGCCGAATACTTGCATGACATTCGTAATTAGTGACTTCCTAGAAATTCCTTATAGATATTGCGTTGCGACCGAGTTGACGGACAAAGATGCATTTATAAAATCATAAACCTTTCTTATGTTGATCCACAGATCATGACGTCACTCTGTGCTAAATTTCAAGGTTACTAAAGGTCAAGAGCAGGCCCAATCACTAATAAAAAAAAATCTTCACAACACAATGTGTTTTTTTTTTTCTTGTTAAGGGTTAAAAGTTGGTAAGTAAGCATCTCAAGAACCACCTCTGTGGTCTAATGGCCAGACCACCTGTCTCAGACCCAGAGGTACTGGGTTAGATTCCCAGCAGGGCAACATTTTCTGCTCGGTTTGGTTGGTGGTAGGGCTTGTTCTAAGTCCGCCTGGCTAGCTACCAGCATCTTATATAAGCCTGTCGCCATAACAAGAATGTTAACAGCATTGTTGTGTTTCGGCAGTTAGAGGTAAGATAGCCAGTTCCTCTGTGGTTGAGGATTCCGGGTGCAGCTCGCGCCCACCTCTGGCCTTACCATAACTAATTAGTAGCGTAGAGGATAAAAAAATGTGATGTGTACTTACCAAATCGATTGTAGTCGAAGTTCTTCTTGTGCGGCGGCGGATGTCTGGGCGGAGCGTTGCTAGTGGCGCCTGCGCCGCGCAGCATGGGCGGCTCGTGACGGATCCTAGAAGTGAATCTAGAAATAATATAATTATATTTCTGTTTATAATCAAATCATGAAAACAAAATAATCGGATTTATTTGATTTAAATCAGTTTTTTTATTTATTTACATACTCCAATCTTTTTTCATCTGGAAGTCGGTTTTTTTTTTTTTTTTTTAAACAAGCTAGCTGCAAGCAGACTTTTTTGCGCCATAATAAACCCAACTTCAATCTTTTTTTCTGCCAGCCATTTTGTTGTATTCACGCTTTCACTAATCAATCACGAATGACCGGATGAAAATACATCAAGTCGCTTGTTTAAATTTCGGGGAATACCCAAACAAAATAGATAAACCTAGCATTGCACGTTTGTGTGCGTCGTAGTTTTTTATCGGGGAAATCTTGACACTCTTTGGTTGATTTCGTTGCGATAAAAAAGGTAATTTATATCCACGATTTTTTTTATCACTTGATTTTAGTCGCGATTAAAATCACTGATTAAAATCAGGTGATTTGCGACTTGAGTGGTGACTTTTGATTTTATTCAGGGTTAAGATGATATAAATTTAAATCATCTTAGCCCTGAATAAAATCAAAAAATCAAGTCATTTATTCAAAATAAGCTGAGAATCATATACTGAATCTATGGTAACAGATCGGCGTCGAAGTCCCTCCCATCCTGTATAATTCGTACCGACACGAAAGAAGATGAAAACTACTGACCTAGGTATAGGTATAAGTTCCCTCGGCGGATGCGGATGGTGCGGGTGTGGCGGAGGGTAGGCAGGGAACCAAATATCCGGCGTTAGAGGGTTGTATTCTGGAAATAAAGCAAAATAACATGTATTAATTAGAAACGAAACTGGGGGAGAAGACTGGAGGCGCTCGTGGCTAAGTAATAACAGCCACACGAGTCGATCCATCAGGTTAAGCTACTCTTGCCGCGGTTGATCCGTGGATGGGTGACCATCTTTACATGCCATGCCTCGGAAAGCACGTTAAGCCATTGGTCTCGTTCCGTATGTGGCAAATATCGCATAAAGACTTA
This sequence comes from Dryobota labecula, assembly GCA_947523025.1. NCBI lineage: Eukaryota > Metazoa > Arthropoda > Insecta > Lepidoptera > Noctuidae > Dryobota > Dryobota labecula. The sequence goes on along the minus strand of OX383311.1, from coordinate 9,879,147 downwards.
CTTAAGACACGGGGTCAGGCTACGTTCGGCCGAGTATCCGAATATCCTGCTTATAAAATGGCCGGATATTCAGCCAACTATCCGACCTAGTATTAGTATAAAGTACTGACCGGGCACGCTCGGCGCAGGCGGCAGTGCCAGCACGGAAGACAGCGCGGCTGAAGCGTCTTCCAGCACGACTGGGTCGCTGCCGTGGTCCCATTGACACAAGTCGCCGCGCATGCAGTAGCCCTTCTCTGTAAACAAACAAATATCCATTAATTTTCATGAGTGCAAGGCGTGGTTCAGTGCATGTTCTGCCTATTTATGCTCAAAGGTGCGGCTCTGCGGGTGATGAGCAGCTCCAAGTATCTAGGCCACATTGTGACAGTAGACAAGATGATGCAGACATAGAGAGGGAGCGCAGAGCATTGAAATTGTTAATAATTTGTATGCCCAAGTGGCTGATCATGGAATGAACATTATCCATACTAATATTATAAATGTGAAAGTAACTCTGTCTGTCTGTCGGCCTGTCTGTATGTTACGTTTTCACGCCTAAACCGCTGAACCGATCGTCATGAAATTTGGCAGAGATATAGCCTGGGATATAGAGGACATAGGCTACTTTTTTACGCGATAACGGACATCCACGCGAGCGGAGCTGCGGGCAAAACCTAGTTAGTATATAATTATGTAATGAACACCTGCATTTAACCCATGTTTTTTTTTTTGTTTTTTTATTTTACTATGAGTTTGCTCTTGACTTTAGTCTAGGTCTGGATGACAGAGACAAAGTCTACGATGGAGTGAGCTTACCCAGAAGCCTGTTCACTCTCACTTTGAATAGATTAGGGTTGTATGCGTTCGGAAACACAGACGCAGGCAGAGAGTTCCACTCCTTTGCTGCGCGCATTATAAAAGACGTTTGAAAATGCTTAGTGCGAGTTGGTGGAATATCAACTAGGTAGGGGTATGTATCACAAATAAACGATTTAATTTGATTTGAAAGTCTCTGCCAGGGTTGCGTGTTTGTCCGAAAGGGATACCGTGGCCCTGGCACACAGGCTACTGAAGGAACACGGGTGGATTTTAGTCAGTAAAAGTTCCGCCCAGAGCGGGAAAAGTTATTTGACAATTTGTCACCCAAAAAAAAAACGGGGAATATTTTTAGACGCAGGTTTGCTCGCTGCTGGAGGACAGTGAAAATTACTCTTTTCAAGGCGTACTGCCAATCGTTATTATACTCGAGCAGTCTGTGGTTAATCTTTACTCGCCGGGCTGCTAGTACTCTGCGTGTCAATACAACTATGTGTAAGCGGGCACGCCCTTTATGCCAGGAGACTTTTATTTAGGTAATTCGTTTTTAGTTTTTCACTACTTTTGCTGGTATATTGAGGTGTGCTAGCTGACATAAGACAAATAATTGAATTTACTGTGCTGTGTCTCGTACTGTTAGTTACTTTGCATACCTACTATTGTATAGAATCAAGTTTGTCTAATTGAACAGACAGATGTGCTGCTGGGGAGTTTGTTCCGCCACTTCTTCTTCGCAGCTAAAGCACTAGGAAGTGGTGAAGGGCGGGCGTGCCGGGGGGACAGTCTTATGTAATTATGACGCTCAAAAAGTGCAGCCTAGTGCGGTGTGTTCTCAGCCTAATTTCAATAAATGAGTTTTGATTTGATTTTTGACATAGCAAAAATTGTACTCACCGTCGAAGTCTCGACAACGTCGCTTGTAAGCGTCGTTGTGTTCCAGTCTTGTCTCAGGGTGCGGTGACGTCGAACCACGAGAACGGTCGCGTGATCTCTCGCGGGATCTGCGAATAATAAATAGAGATGGGTTGTAACAGGTTAAACACGATATCTATTATCAGTGTTACTGTTACACAAAAATAACAGATCCAAATATCTGTTATTAAATAACAGCCTGTTATTTTTGTACGACAGTAAGAGTCAGAAGTAAACATATTTCGAAGTAAATAATAGTGTTTCTCTTTTTAGCAAGGGTAATTTCTTAACGAGGAAGAGAGAGAAATTGATAAGCTTGCAATATTGCTTGTGTAACAACCGTAGTAACAGTCTGTGTGGAGATTGTTATAATGAATTAACAGTAGCAGCCGCTGTAACAGTCCTTGAGGGTCTGTTATTTTAAGTAACAGATAAGTTATATTATTAGGAACAATTGTTATTTGTTTTTTTTTTTTTTTTCTATGTGTTACGATTAAATACGCCTCACTCCTAATAATAAATTATCATCATAATCAGCGTGTGGCGGTATCAACAACGCCACATGCGAACTACGCATCAAATACCTGACGTCACAAATCCTGCATCGCGCAATCAGAGTTTACCGCGCGACTAGCATATACAGTATGGAAACCACATTATATGCAATAAATTATACCACATACTTGTTATTGCTTTTTCTGACGATATACAAAAAAATTACAAAATCGGTCGTGAAAAAAAAATCAGAATACTACAAAACAGAATAAAATAAATATTGAAGGGGGCTCCCATACAAAAAACTTGATTTTTTTGCTCGTTTTTGCTCGATATTGATAACGGAAACAGGTAGACGCTTGAATTAATCACAGAATATTTAGTTATAAATTCACTTTAAAAATAAATAATTAATTTAAATAAAACAAATATTTAAGGGGGGCTCCCATACAACAAACATGATTTTTTTGCCGTCTTTATAGAGCGTAGCTTTATACGAGAAGGTAGGAACTAAATGCTTACCGTTCCCTATCTCTAGAACGAGAAACCCTGTCTCTATGTTCTCTGTCGCGGGACATTCTGTCTCGCTCTAACTCGCGGGGTGCTCTCAACCTGTCTCTTTCCCGCTCATGGTCGCGTTCGCGAACGGTAGGTGATCTCGATCTGTGGGAAAAAAATTATATAAGTTTTCCAAATTCTCTTGTTCTACTGTTAAAAGGAAATTCAAAATAAATTCAGGGGCCTTCAAAACTCAAATCATTTATTTCAATTAAACCATTTACAGGCACTTTTGAACTGTCAAGGAGTCGGTCAATAAGAAAAATGAAGCTACATGCCCGTTCCAAAGCGTAGCAGGTACCTAAACGGGCAAGAAACTCCATGGACACTTTTAAATTAAATTGCTACAAAAATATAAGTTACATCTATAATGTTGAGTTTATAACTAAATGTGAGAACGATGTAAAAATAAAAACGTACACGTTAAAAGCGTCCAGAGTAGGTACAATAAATAGAAAAAAAAAATAACCCATGGCAGCTAAGAGATGAGCAGTCCCAACTGACGGCGTCCGTTCACGAACATGACGCATGGATTAGCAGCATTCAGCTCAACCATTCTGAAGGGAGCTAAATGATCCAACACACGCGCCACCATCAGCGAGACATCTAAGTGAGCATGACATACTCTCAGCCGCCAGGGCACATTCAAGTCAATGAAAGACATATTACCGGTCAATGGTAGCTCTCTAGTACATAGTACTCACACCTGTGCTATGCAATTATATAATACAAAGGAGATTGAGTTTATACAATGCAGAGATAGTCTTACAATCTTCAGCAGCTCCAACATTATTTTCAAATGTTAATTAATTAATTGTGGTTGGTTGGTTTACTAATTTACAAATGTTGTAATAGGCTAGCCTTTGTGAGTTTTTGATAGATGTTGTATGGCAAATATCGTCGCCTTGGAGGGTAATGGAACTGAGAGAACATTTAGTGCGTTGAATTTTAAAATTTCCCCTCTATCGCATATTTACAACCCTCGTCTGCGGCTCGGGTCACAAATACCTGCGATTTCGGGCTTTCTTTCTTTTACAGCCCTTGGTAAGTAATGTACTACTATTTTTGTATGAAAGTCTGATGAATTTTTAAAAGTCATAGAAAAAAAGTGCTGAGAGGTTGTTAGTTTTACCAATGTTTGTATAAACAAACATTGGTAAAACTAACAACCTCTCAGCACTATATTACTAACATCATAAACAATAACTTTTGTACGTGTTTGTTTATACAAACATTGTTTATTTATACAAGATTAAGGCAAAGAATAGGCTCCTATAGGTGTACCTACTATGGGCACACCTCTGCTTAACCCTTCGGGGAAACAAGGCGTGATTTTATGTATGTATGTACATAGGTGATACATACCTAGATCTGCTATTCGGTCTGTCAATAGTCGGTGGAGGGGGACTGCGGTTTCTGTACCGACCGCGCGGTGACGGTGAGCGAGACAGGACCCGTCTGTCGGACAAACAGATCAACATTATACTACACTACAGCAAGCTTAGCATGACACTTTTTATTTCTACGAATTTAATAGACACAGCTCTATACAGGAATAGTACATTATGATACATGTGTGCTAAGTTGATCATTGCGCTCGAGGCGGTATTATATAAGCGGCGATAAGGAAGCCGAGAGTGTAATGATCAATGCACACGCGTTTCATACGACGTTTTTTAACACACTTGCGAAGAAAAAAACAGACTTGTATTGTTATTAACTTTATGGAAAATGGCGCTGGTTTTGTTTTTCCGCAGGTGTAAATAAAGGCACTGGCAAAACCGCTAAGTGTTGTCTTTTGTCAAATTGTAGTTTAGTTAGTATGGAATTAGAAAGTACTATTGGCATAGAGAAATATTCATTTGTTCAGTGAGAATCCGCAATAATAGAACGCCAGTCAGGGTCTTTTTCGTCTTTTTGGTTCCGGGATGGACCACAGACAATTTAAGGTAAATTTTTAGTTCATTTTGGGACTAAGGACAAAACAGACAATTAAAAAAAAATGTGAAATATGCATTATGGCTCCATTATTATAGAAGTCTCTTTGAGATTTAAAAAAGCGCAATTATCCGACTAGTAAATAGTAATCTGTGGCGTTACAGCACTATTGCGGTAACGTAAAGTAAAAAGCACGCGTTTTTATTACACTGCATTATGGACCTAAAAGCGGTTAATTAAGAGCCACTTTACGAGCAAGCGTGTTGAAAAAGTTTTTAATCAGTGCGCAAATTTTGACATGTCTTAGTACAAACAATGAAGTTATCGTTAACGAAAGATGTTTATTTTGAAACTGGTATAATGGATACTCGTCGCTCAACGCGCCGGCAGCGACGCGGTCAGTGAAGCGGAACGCAGTAGTAGGTACCTATCAGCTATGCGCTCACCCATTGATATTATTACGAATAGATTGTATCCATATTTTGCTGATTTCAAGAGGTCATCAAAAAAAGTATTGAACAAATAATGGAATGTGTTCTATTACTGATAAAGTGACATTTCGTTTCTCCATTTTTGACATTGCACCATAGAAATCCTTATACAATCTCGTCCTTTTTTATGTAGACTATTTCAGAAGAAAGTTATCTATCCCAAACTGTCAAAATCCCACTGACAACTGACAGTTGTCTAAGGTAGTGAAGACAATTTGATTTTGTAATCGTCATGCTAAAGACAGTATAAAACTTTCTACTCGACGACCACAAAGTATATATTATACGGTTATCTACAAAATTATGATTTTACAGGAGAGCGTTTTGAACGCAAAACTGTGATAATTAATAGAAGGAATATAAAAAATCTGGAATGGAGTTGAAATACTCTAACGAACGACGCTCGAAATCAGCTGTTCACTTTCTGCGCTAGAGAGGGCGGCCGACGGCTCGCTGCGCTGCCGTTCGCTACGTGCGTTTTGCCACGGTAACGATACATTGCGTGTGAGGTAATAAAACAAATCGGGTTTATTGGATTCCTATAACGTTCCCGAAACAATTTCATGTACCGGTGGTCTAACTAAGTATGATATACTGAATTCACCCCATCAGTCTGCGGAGGGCTGTCCCTTACATCCTGTATATATGCGTCTGAGCGTGACGGTCACGCGAGTTCAGTGCTTTTTCCCCATCCCAAAAGTGCCCAACGAGCCTAAAGTTTTCACTTTCAAAAAAATACTGTCGAGATTGCGTTGCCAAACTATGCGTGGTGTTATATTACCTTCTGACTTCATTGTTATGTTCGGGGTCGCGCGCATGTCTCCTTGCGCGCGCGCGTCTCTCCCACGACCGAGAGCGACGTCGTCTTCTGTCTGTGTCGCGGGTCTGTTGAGGAATTAATTTAACTATATTATATACAGGATGACATTTTTTACCGTCTCGAAAAAAATTGGATATACTCGGTGAATGTGTAGTAGAACCTACGAAATAGCTTTTTTTTTTCATTAACCTATAAAGAAATTGATCTATCCATAAATACCACACATTTGAAGTAAACTTATCATACTAGAACAATAAACTACAAAAAAAAAAACAATTAAAAATATTGAAATTTAAATCATGCACCCAAATTTCAATATTTTTCTATCGGATTATTTTTTATTTTTTTGTTTGTTAAATTGTCATTCGGTTTATACAGGGTGAAATTTTATAACCTCACCTGGAGGGAAAGTACTCTAAATACTGGAGATAGCAAATTTTACTCAAAGGAAACATTCCTTTATTTTTAAAAAGAAATAAAATCTGCATTCAAAGATTTTTGTAAATTCAATAAAATGATATAAGGAGTAACTGAGTCTTCTTTTATTTTAGAAAAAGCCACGCGGGCTGTGCCTCGGGCAGTAGCTTAAATCGGCATATTGTTTTTGTTTTGATCGTTTGTTTGTTGACATTTTTGCCAGTGACGCAACACAGTGTAACAATCACAGACCATAAAGTATTGTAACAATGTAAATTGTCTTTGGTCCCGTCAACTTTTTATTGCTTGAATAGGAGGCTTTTGGCTACTTTAATGTATGTATTTAATTTAAAAAAAAATTGTTAAGTGCGTTTTGTTTGTGCAGAATAAACAAATTTTCTTTCATCTTTCTTTCTTTCTTAGTTAATTTTGTTATAAGACAAAGAAGTTTAGGTTTAATTGTATATACTGACTGTGTCTCCTCTTCTGTCACGTCTTCTTGGAGGCTGGTCTACAGGCTCTTCAAGTAGTTCAGTTAACGGCAATACCTGTACAAGAAATTAACATTTCAATATTATTATTAAGAAAAAAAGAAGATATTATTAACCCTCGGCATGCCTGATAGGGTCTGACAGACCCAACTAGGCACATAAACCGTTGTATTTCTTTCAAATTTTAATTTTATGCTCCAAAACTCTAAACAGCTGGGTGTTATGAACCACTCGAAGCATTTCATAAAATAATGTAGTATGAATTTCGCGAGCTAACTTAGCTCATGCACCTTAAGTAGATAATTATTATTTACCTTAACAAGCGTATGCTCATTGTGCGGATGTCCTCTCGGCACAGCGCCTACGGGAGGCGCGGGCGCCGCTATCTTCGCGCCGCGTGACACGACCAGCCTCGCTCTCATCGCACCCGCGCCCAGTCCGCCCGCGGACAATCCGCCTGCGCCCAATCCGCCCGCGGACAACCCGCCCGCGGACAACCCGCCCGCGCCCAACGCGGCCGCGCCTAACACGACCGGCGCCGCGCTCGGTGCAACGCCGCCCGCCAGCGTGCCGGCGCACGGCGAGCGGCCGCGCGTCTCGCCGCCAGATACGGGAGACGGGATCAGTGGGGCACCGGCTAAGGGAAAAATTATAGGGATTATTACTCTGAAAAGTTGCCTTAAAATAGTACATTACTTACCAAGGGCTGTAAAAGAAAGAAAGCCCGAAATCGCAGGTACTTGTGACCCGAGCCGCAGACGAGGGTTGTAAATATGCGATAGAGGGCTTTCTTTTTTACTGCCCGTGGTGAGTACACAATTTTACGTCTTCACCTGGCCACAATGCGAGTTTTACTGTACGCGTAGCGTGCGGTAAAACTCACATTATGGCCAGGTGTGACGTAAATAATAATAATGATGTCATAACGGGTAAAAAAACTTCAAGATAAAAATAGGAGGATTGTGGCAAAGTAATAAAAGTCGCGCAGGTCGATCGATCAGGTTAAGCTACGTTTGCCGCGGTTGGTCCGTGGATGGGTGACCATCTTTACATACCAAGACCCACAATCGAATTGTTTTGTGTTTTTAAATTACTTGAAGACTGCACTCAAATTAGTAATTCCCTCCCACTACACAATGAAAATAGAAATCTCCCAAAGAGTTCTGTAACTAAATTCTTTGAGGAGGCCAATGATATAAAAATATTGTAGTTGAAATTATACTGAACAGCTATTACTGTAATTGTTTCATCATCTGTTAGGGTCAGCTTCCAGTCTAACCGGATGAAGCTGAATTAAATCTTAGCACTTCTCTTACTTACCATGGTTCTCCATCTCGGGTTCTTTCGACGGCTCAGCGTCGGCGGGCGGAGGCGACGGCAGTATCTTCTCCTCTCTACCCGGCTTCAAATAATCATTGCTTTCAAGAGCCTTGAATAGCATCTCCACAAATGGTTTCGTTTCTGTAGACAAAATAATAGAGTTTGAACATTGATGTATAAAAAAAGGAAGATTAGGTACGCGCTCCTCGACGTGGACTGCATAACCTATGCCGACCGGCACAACTGACCTTAGTCACAATCGAACTGGCGTTGGTGTAGCACATGTGCAGAACGTTATGTAAAATTACCGTAATCGTCTAAATAAGCAGCAACAATGCCTTCCTGTGTTTTTCTTTCCGCCTATCATGCCTATGTAACGTACTTAGATATGGACTTATTTATTGGGGGAATGCTACGGACAGGGAACTCGCCTTTAGGGCGCAAAAGAAATGTTTTAGAAGCATTTGTGGCATACGAGCCTCAGTTAGCTGTATGCCATATTATAAAAAGTTTAAGATTTTAACCTTTCCTGCCCTCTAAATCTATGAGGTCGCTATATTCGTAAAAACGAATAAGGAAAAATTGGGTTTCTGCACTCCCGTCGATATGCCGACAAAATAACAAATATGCAAAATGTTCAAAAGTGCAATGATATTTAAATTTCTACCTTATGTCAAGGTCATAAGGTTCAAAATTTATATACTTTTGTTTTATTTTTATATATGATAAGGTACTGACTGTGTAACTGATATTCAGATTATTTGTCATTAAAGATTTTATTTAATTAGGTAGGTAGGTACAGACGCAAGCACATCAAGCTACTACAATCTGTCAAATTTCTTTAATCGATTTTCAACTTTATCACTACACTATAAGGTTCAAGGTTGATTGCGAAAATTTTACAGTTTCGGGTAGCTTGACCTGCTGGCGTCTGTACTTTAGTAATATGTTGCGTATATGTTGGAATATTAAAAAGATAGTTGTTTATTTTATAATTCCACCAAAGAGTCTTCCAGATTTTTATGTAATGTACAATTAGAAAGACTGTACCTATGGGAAGAATCTAAATGATAAATAAATAAATAACTAGGTAAATATAATATGTTTAGGATCATCAAATGTGTGGACCAACATAGTGAATGTATACTTCGACTTCGAGCTGTTGAACCAGTATTTAAAATGATGTGAATTTGTTAACATGAGTATTTTAAGAGATAAATAAATGAATTAAATGAATAAATGAATTAAATATGCCATCAAAAACAGCCCTACATTCTAAGAGTTTCTTTGGAATGTCTTCACGAATTTATAATAAGCTTCCTAAACAAATAAGACAAATTGAAAACACTAATTTTTTTAAGAAAAAATTAAATGACTTCTTGGTAAATAGACCATATTTACAGTACATGAATTTTTGTCCGACAGATTCATGATGAGGTAGTCCCAAGCTGTGTTTATGTCTTGATGTAAAATATAGCTCTATTTAAAAACATGTCTATTTGAATTAATATATATCATAAACTCATAAACTTCTCTAACTATTGTATGCCTAAAATGGTGGAGCAGTGCAAACGCACACCAAAATAACACAATAACAACTCTATAACCACTGTCTCACAATAAAGATCTTTGACTTTAAATGTGCACTAATAATTCACAAACCAATTAAGAATAAACAATTTTTATTTCTTTCTTTTATTTATATTACATGAAGAATGTAATGCCTTCATCATCAGACACTTACCATGCTGGAGAAAGACATCCAGCTGATCCACCATCACCTCCCGGAGTTCTTCCAGGGGTTTGTCCTTTTTAACCAAAGCGTACACATACTTAGCGAGGGCGGCTGGGTCGGCATCGCAGCTGGAAACAAATGAAAGGAACATTGTTAGTAACTAGCTGATGACCGCGGCTTCGCCCGCGTTGCTTTTTTTCTTCAAATTAAAGTACCCTAATTTACTCCCTATATATATATTAGCCAGAACTGATCTTTTTTTTTTTTATACGTCCCGTATATACTTTCTAATGCATTAAGTAAAAGGCTGTTATTTTGACATTACAAACAGACACTTCATTTTTATTTATTAGAAGTATTTATTATGAACTCTTTTATCTGTAAAACATTATGTCAGCATATTTTTATGTAACAATCAAAGGAACTGTTATCTCATAGCCTCTATGGTGATAAGACCAAACAGTATTATTACAAAGTTTGTTACTATCTGTAGACTTTTATCTACTACTGGTAGAATAGTAGTAGTATCTATTACAATTACGCAGGTTGCCACTGCAACCCTGTGAAACACAAAATATGTGGCTTGGTGCTACCAGAATACCAGAACTTATTTTTAAATGTTGCAGCATCTTACTGAGACCTTTTGGCCCCGTGCAGGGCTCTGTTTTTGTTTTTTATTTAATGTTTCTATGAGTGTGTTAAGTATAAAATGTGGTCTTCCTGTAAGAGCCCAAATAAATACATTTTCTTTCTTTCAATACTCAATATATTTATTGCTTCCACATGTGAACGTAGTAAGAACGGTGGTAAGTTTTACAAAGATATGATCATTGTGGACCCTGTCGGGCACAGCTAAAGTAGGAGGGAGAAAGAGGGGCTTTTATTTTTCCTTTTTTCTTTCAAAGGGCCAAAGTACGTTTTTGTGAGAAATGAGGTATATTCCCGATGTCTCCATCGCCCGAGTCCCCATTAATGGTAATTCTCATAAAATGGCGAAAAAAAAGGCTCTATTTTCTTTTAAGTTGGTACTGATTTAAGAAAGAATAATTAAAAATCAGTACTTAAAAGAAAATGGAACCTTATTTTTTTTTTTTTTTTTTCATTTTCGTCATTTTATGTATGTTCATGGTGTTACTGACAATCTCCAGACTACCTACCCTGGTGAGATTTTCAGTAACACCAACATATTGCTTCCCTTCCTTGGGGAGCTGGGGTGGATCGAATAATCGATTTTCTCATCTGTACGCAAAATATGCGCATGGACGTGCATTTGCGGACACCAGCCCGTATTAGGTACCTATTACTTGATCAACTACTCTATAACACACCTTCGTTGAATCTTCTATTGCAGATATACAGTCAAGTAAATTAATTGTTAAGCAAATTAAAACCTCATGACAATTTTCCGTGTTATACGAATATACGGACAATTTAAATTAGTAGTCAATTTGTTAACTATTCATTTCCCTTTCATAGGCGCAATGCCTACTTGTCATAAGTTGCAGTCACCAGCATAAAAATATCTGAATACATGATTCATCCATTAATATGCCATTACAATATCCAGGTTGAAATGGACTCTTATTACTCTGGATCTTTTAAGAGGAGTTTAAAACAGCCTAATCACCACTCAATGAATGTCTGGCGCGGAAAGGAAGACATCTCAAAGATGTGATATAAATAATAAATTTATTTTCTTACACTTATAATGAAGACTTATTTATACTCCAACTGTATTGGTTTTTGTGTACTTATGCTTGTGCTTGCTTTCTTTTGTATGATATGTAAAAACATTTAAAAATTAAATCTATAAAAAGTTTACACTCAAGACATTACCAACCTTATGTCAGACATTATAAATAAATGCTTCGAGATGTTTAAATTCTATTTCAGTAAGACCAACACATAGGTTATAATTAACCGTTACTTGTTTATTTTTAAACTGTGCAACAACAGTTAGATCTAGATGTAAATGGTAAAACCACACAGGTGTTACAATAATAGAATATGTACAATCTATGCATGCCTGTGAAATTAGACAAACAGTTTAGCCTGAAGCTTAAATGATAAATAGGTTTATACGTATGTTTGTACAAACACTTTTACACATCAATCACATTTTAAAAACTAGATAAGGTTGGTGTTTCCTATTCAACTACTTTGAGAAGAAAGGCCGAAACAAACTCAGAGGTCACAGTCTCTTTTAAAGTCCAGACATAATCTTGGTCACATAAATTTTTCTGTTTATTTATTCTTATAATAATAATAATAATAACCCCACCGCCGTATCTCTACGTTTCCGAACTCTAGGTCTGTGCCCGTAGGGTTTACTTTACCGGAACATGTCTAGGGTGAGGAGCCAGACCAAGAGAGATACAGAAACCCGCAGGACAGCATGTGGCGAGCTGTGATTGAGTTTTTGAGTTTGAGTTTGAGTTCAGCAGTGGACTGCGATAAGCTGAGTTGATTGAACCCAACTAAAACTATTCACAAACTAAATAATAGCATGGAAAAATTGCTCCACATCACTTTTGGCTGGTAATATACCCAAGAGACTTGTAGCAATGGCACATTGTATGGCAATGCTTCGTCTCTGGCAATGATAAAAGCCAGCCCTTGAGTCACGGGAAGTGTCAACCAGCTGAATAGAGATTTTCTCTTTGTGTCTTATGTAGTAAACAAATATGGTATTACTATGGCTAATAGTAATGATCTATTTTTGTTTAAGAATATTTTTTTTTTTTTTCAGTAGTCATTTATTCAAGATGGTTTTTTGGCAGTTGGCATGTTATGGCCTCATTAAGTATTTATTTGGAAAAAATGGCGCATGGATGTAAAGAGGTTCGCCATCCCTAGTTCATGAAAATTTAGAGCGTATCAGAGCCGATGAAGTCTAAGAATTGGGTTAAAAATCACCATTCTTTCAACATTTATACCACACCAACACTCGTCATTCAAATTTGTTTTATTTAATTTTAAGATTCTTGCTTTTGTGTCGATGGATAACAATTGAATATAAAAACATAAAGCCAATTATAGGTTCTCACTGGTAAAAACAGAAAAATCAGTAGAAATCTTAGGATCACTAACAAGCACGATAGAAAAGATTATCAATATAATATTTAAGATACAATAAGCACTATACACTTCTAAAGAAGTCAGCGTTCAGCTGTGCGGAATAGGTTTTGGTGGTAAATGGGTCAAATGAATGAATGGTCATGAGGGTCATCAGGAGTTTCACCAAAACTGAAGCAGTGATTTATTGATCAACTAGCTTCTGCCCCTGACTTTGTTTGTGTAAAACTCCCTCAGCCCCAACCCGACCCAACGCATCGCATCGCAGTGCCCAACTGCACTGTTACTTCGTTTTCGCTAAGCATTCTTTCTAACTTTTTTCCTTTTTGTTCGGCTCCTAAGGGTCGTACCGTAATGTTAAGTAACCATAACCTTCACAACCATACCATAACCTTCCACAAGAATTGGGCTATCAAATACGAAAATAATTTTTCTAATCCGAATGCTAGTTCTAGAGATTAGCGCATTCAAACAAAAAAAAAACTTTATATAATTAGCTTATACATAGAATGGGTTCTGATCAATAATGTTGCATTGTGATTGACTCATTGCTCTGATTAGACTAATATTAGCAAGTCATAATAACAACAGTAACGTAATTTGAATTGAAAAATGGAGAGGTTACAATATTTTAGCTGTCAATTTGCCATATTATAATAAATGAAAACGTAATGATAAATCTAATCTACTCAATCTAAATCAACGAGATAAAAAGTTGACTCTACTGTTGTACCAACTGCAAAAATGCAAATTTGACCAAACTTGATCGTAATGTCATTTTAATCGAATTATTCTCTCATTTCTTCAATAACAACGAAGAATTTGAAAGGATTTACAGCTACACTGAAACTAAAGCAGGGTTCTGTCATTTAAAACGTTTAGAATCACGAAAATAAACGCCATGTGTGTACGTCAAATAAAAAAATAAAGCTAAATGAAACGTGATACTTTTACTCATTAATTATTCATGTTGCATGGAAATATCCCCGCAAACTAAATCAATGTAATGATTCGTGGAATACCATAAAAGTTGCGAATTTCTTGTAAAAAATCGCAATAGTGTAAATAATAAAATATGGCAGCAGATGTACTCACAGGGGCTCCAATATGGAGGTCAACCACGACTTGAAAGCGTCAGGATTTTCAATAATCATCTCGTTGCAACAATTATATCGTCCACAGATGACAATTCATCCACAACGCACTTATTAAAATAGAGAATTTGCAATTATATCTACAGCAAAAATTATAATCACTTGAAAATAATCGTCCTTCACGTTTCACTGTACACTTCACTTTTATGTAACTTTTTTTGATAAATGAAGAAATTTATACAAGGGTGTCAAGTTATTCTGCCTAATCAATGTTGCCATCAATAAAAAAACATGTTTCTACTAGTCCGTGCCCGTACAGCGTGCTCAGTATACAAAATTACGTGCGGCGAAATAGTGAACTACAAAATTTGTTTTCATATAACCTCCTTACTAATAAACGTTGTATACTTGTATAGCGTCTGTATAGTTACACAACGCTTTGTCTTCTTCTTTCGAAAGTCAAATTACTGACGAGTGAAAGAGAGAAATCGGTATGTAACTATACAGACGCTATACAACGTTTATTAGTAAGGAGGTAATATTATAAAGCTGAAGAGTTTGTTTGTTTGAACGCGCTAATCTCAGGAACTACTGGTTGGAATGGAAAAAATATTTTGTGTTGGATAATCCATTTATCGAAGAAGGATAGAGGCTATATAACATCACGCTACTACCAAAAGGAGCGGGGAGCATAAAGTACGTACTACCTCCAACTCACTCAAACCCAATTCAACAAAACGCAGTCTTGCATATTACATCTTCGCAACAGAGAAACGGGCCGCAAACTTAACATCGTTTGGGGTGTCCATTAAGCACAGCATAACTACCTATAATATTCCCAGTTCCCACTGCTGGGTCCTCCTCTCTGAGAGAAGGAGCGGGCCGTAATCCATCACGCGGGCCCAGTACGGGTTGGTAGATGACAAATGTCTTTTTGGTTCTAGGGCATGCCGGTTTCCTCACGATGTTCTCCTTCAACGTTTTGGGAGCAGTGGTGATGATAAAATTGTTGTGTCCATTATTGTATATATGAGAGAGAGAAAAATAATAAATCGCAAGAAGAACTTTGGCAACACCATCAGTTGACGATTGGTTAAACAAGTGATAGGCCGGTTTTGCATTAAATTTTAGCATTTTTAAATAATTATTCTTAGATAAGTCAGATTATGAAAAATTGAGGGTTAGGCCGCTTTTGCGCTGACAGCCTCATATGCAGGAACTATTTAGTTAGGGTAACTCTTTTAAGAAAAATATATGCTGTGCTTATAGTGTTCTGTGTGTGTGCTTCTCGTGTCATCCCCTGTCAAGGGATTATCTCCAATAGTCTCCATCTTAGACGAATAAAACAAGCAATTAATAAACTCCAACCTTTTATTTCGCTCCAATCCACTGTCAAAAATAACCTGAAAATACATAGAGCGTTGGGTTTTAAAGCAACCATGTGGCGTAAAAACAAAATCTAATAATGATTTAAAAATCACTAGCTTTTGCCCGCGGCTCCGCCCGCGTAGATGTCGGTTATCGCATAAAAAGTAGCCTATGTCCTTCTCAATATCCCAGGCTATATCTCTGCCAAATTTCATGACGATCGGTTCAGCGGTTTAGGCGTGAAAACGTAACATACAGACAGACAGACAGACCGACAGATAGACAGACAGAGTTACTTTCACATTTATAATATTAAGTATAGAATTTATAAATCACTAGCTTTTGCCCGCAGCTCCGCCCGCGTTGATGTCGGTTATCGCATAAAAAAGTAGCCTATGTCCTTCTCAATATCCCAGCCTATATCTCTGCCAAATTTCATGACGAACGGTTCAGCGGTTTAGGCGTGAAAACGTAACATACATACAGACAGACAGACCGACAGATAGACAGACAGAGTTACTTTCACATTTATAATATTAAGTATAGATAGTATAGATAATTTTCAATTTAAAATACACGTAGCGCCATCTATATTCATACAATATATGAATGGTACTTCATCATTGACCTAGATGGCGCTAGTAGTACCAAATTAGCAGGGACTCTTGCTTGACATGAAGAAATTATGCTTATTTCCACTTATTTCTGTAAGTAGAACTTTTAAGACACTTACCTCTTGGACCCATCA
Source organism: Dryobota labecula (assembly GCA_947523025.1). NCBI lineage: Eukaryota > Metazoa > Arthropoda > Insecta > Lepidoptera > Noctuidae > Dryobota > Dryobota labecula. The sequence continues at coordinate 9,862,887 of OX383311.1, read as the reverse complement.
TCTGTGCTAACATAATATCACGCTTGCATTACCAAAAGGGTTAGGCAGGCAGAGATATAGGTACACCTAGCCTAGGCTGTTCCCAAATAAGCTGAGATCGACTTCCAGTCTAACTGGAAACAACTGGTCTTGTTTCAGTAACGGTAAGAGATAGCCAGTTAACATTGCAGACCACGCCTTGCTCTAATTTTCTATACCATTATTGTTTCTGCAGAACACGTACTGCTTCTATTCCTACTGTTGGGAGGTTTTTGTAGGGCCAATTACTGCTACTCCAACGGTGTGGTAGCGGGGTGTGTCATAAACATGCACTATTTGCCCAACGGATAGCCAACGACGGGCCTGCTGCTTCTATTCCTACTGTTGGGAGATTTTTGTAGGGATTTAAGGTATAATGACAACATTGGGCCAACTAACGCGGGTCTGCTGCTTCTATTCCTACTGTTGGGAGATTTTTGTAGGGCCAATTACTGCTACTCCAACGGGGTGGTAGCGGGGTGCGCAGGGAGCGGGCGGCGGCACGCGTCTCCCGGCCCGCCCGCCATTTTGTTATTAATTTGTGCACCTGCGGCTGCGGAGTGTTTGTGAGTGTTTGTTTTGTTCGCATCAACAAAGATATTAGCCTGATATTAGGCTGGCAGGCTGTGTTTTAGTTTAGTTAGTTAACCTTTAGTGTTTGTGAAAGTGTTAAGTATATGTATAAAGTTGTGGAGTTTTATGACGATGATGGTTGATGATGCACATGAACCTTATCGGCTTCAAAATAAGGTTGGTTTTTCAAAACAAATCGCTAAAACCAACCTTATTTCGAAGCCGATAAGGTTCATGTATAGCGACGCGCGTACGGCCGGCGCTGGCGAGACGCGTCGCTCTGAAATCAGCCATAGAACCAACCAACATACAACCGCTTGCCTAAATGTATTGTGTCGTTGGGCCTACCCATAACACGTTTTCGTCGGGCCTTCGTAGGGCAACGTACATTGGCCCCATCGCAAGTTGGGCCTTCGTAGGCCATCAGTTGTTGGCCCAACGCGCAAACTGCCCGCCAATTGTATGCATTTGCCAACTAACAAGAGGTAAGTGGCCCAACTAAATGCCAACAAAAAATGCTACTAGGGCCGTGTCTACCGCCTTACCATTCACATTATTTTGGCTGTTCCGCCATCACGGCGGACTCTGCTGCACTTCACTTCACTCCTGAGACGAAAGGCACGCCTTTCTTTGATACAATCAAGCAAGTGGAAGAATGCGACAGAGTCGGGAAAGTCAGAAAAGCGGAGGAAAAGGAGAAAAGAGAAAAACAGTTGACCGCTCTATGGAAACCGTTGTGAGCAGCCTCAGATTATAGAATAAAAGATAGACCGCACGGAACACCGAGAGTGCGGCCAACAAAGCAAATACAAATTCAAAAGCGAATACAATCTCGAGTCAGTATGGCACGAACCCCATATTATATGTTCTGTGGGTCAATCTGTCTTATTCTATAATCTGAGTGAGCAGCATATGACCTATTTAATTTAGTTATTGTTATTTATAACCCAAAGTCTCAAATTCAGATAATTTATGTAAACAAAGGGGATAACATATCAAAAAAAGTTCTTCGTAATGGTAATTCATATAAAATGGCGGAAAAAAAAGTTCAATTTTCTTTTAAGTACTGAATTTAAGAAATAATAATTAAAAAATAATCATACCGTAATTATTTTTATTCGGTTTTAAACAAAGTTATTAAGCACGAACGGGATATTTACCAAGTTTATTATTTGTTGTGAGTTCCCGATATTTCGGCGCTGTTGCAAGCACCATGATCACGGATAAACTAAAGTCATTGCGGGTACTGTACAAGAAAGAGGGTAGACCGTTTTGTCTGCTCAAAAAAATAATAAACATGGTAAATATCCCGTTCGTGTTAAATAATAATATTAGTGACCATGACAGTTTAAAAACTTATAAAGTTATTAAAAAAGGGAGTTTTCTGGTATAAAATATTTTTCAACACACTTGCTCGTAAAGTGGCTCTTATTGAACCGCTTTTGTGTCCATAATGCAGTGTATTACAAACGCGTGCTTTTTACTTTACGTTACAATACGAGTGCTGTAACGCCACAGATAACTGTTTACTAGTCGAAAACTTGCGCTTTTTTTTTTTAAATCTCGTCAAAGAAACTTCATGCCAAAAGGAATCCGCGCGTTCACTTTTTTTTTAAATAGTCTGAATTGTCTTTGGTCCCAAAATTAACTAAAATTTATTTATCTTAAATCAGGAGTGGGTTGTAACAGGTAAAATCCCCATATCTGTTTCGCCTGTTTCTGTTCCACGTAATTAACAGTTCCAACTGTTATTTCATACTATGTGGGAACAAACTATTGTGTGTTGTCTGTTACCACAGCTGCACAGTTATAATACACGGAGGTACTCTTTCTAACTATGGTGTTACACCTACATATGCGAGAAAAGGAAAGAGCTTGTGACGGACGATGTAACAGAGTGTCACAGTGAAACAGTAACATTTATTATCTATATTCTAACTAAGGTAACTATCATAAGCATGAATAGACAAAAGCTTGTGACTGGATGGATTCTGTTATCTCGTCGTGGAACAGAAGCTTTTTTTTTTTTGTCTATTTGTTACAGTTACAGTCTGTTATCTTGTGATACCTGTTGTATTTAGCTGTTACGATATATACGTCTCACTCCTACCTTAACTTGTCCGTGGTCCCTCCCGGAACCAAACAGAAGACATCCTGACTGACGTTCTATTATTGCGGATTCTCACTGAACTAATGTATGCCAATAGTACTTTCTAATTGCATACTAACTAAACTACGATCAGACTTTTTTTTATAACGGCTGTTTAGCGGTTTTCCAGTGCCTCTATTTACACCTGCGCGCGCAAGACAAACGGGGCGCGCGGAAAAAAAAATACAAAACCAGCGCGCCATTTTCCATAAATATTTGTTTTGTGAACGTTTTCTTTGTGTTGTTATAAGTTTCTATCAAAAATACGAAATGTAAAGTATTGTCACCAACCGACGTTGAACAGTTGTTAAAAAAAACGTCCGGATAGTCAGTACCTGGCAACAACGGGCAGTTGAACTTTATAAATCTAAATGTATCATCTCTATAATTACGTTATTGTAGCATAAGTTTTTACAACAAGTCTGTTTTTTTCCTCGCAAGTGTGTTGAAAAACGTCGTATGGAACGCGTGTGCATTGATCATTACACACTCGTATCATAATGTACTATTATGATACTGGTAACAATGCAGGAAAACCAAACATTTACACATTTTTACATCTTCAACAACACTAACCTCCTGACTAATAAACGTTGTATAGCGTATGTATAGTTACACAACGCTTTGTCTTCTTCTATCGAAAGTCAAATTACTGACGAGTGAAAGAGAGAAATCGGTGTGTAACTATACAGACGCTATACAACGTTTATTAGTAAGGAGGTAAAATTACAACTCTCATACATAGATTCATAATGTAAGTAGCATATCTAGCCACATTTTGGATGAAAGCGGCGGTAAACTGTTTCGAGTGGAAATCGATTTTGGGAGGCCTACGTCTAACAGTGGACTTAAAAGGGCTGATTATGACGATCATAGGCCGTGTCTCCGACACACTACACAAAACATTGTTTGGCAACGGTATTTTATTTGCATAGTTCTTATAAATAATTCACTTTAATTTCATAGATGATTATTTACAAAAATATAATAATGATAAAATGTTTTTCACCACTGTCCTATCATTTTGACAGTGACATTTCTTGACATTACTTTGTTTACTTGTATTAAATGAATTAGTGACTTTGGGTTTAGGTAATAAAGTATTGAAAATATACACAGATACAAATTATGTTCTCGCGCCATTTGATTTTACATTGAGCGACCGCCTGCAGTTTCAAGTGGGTAACAAGATAACCGTTGATAAGGCTGATTGTCAAACTTTTGGGCTTCTGACTAGGTACCCGTAACGACTGTCAAAGATTTACGGATGACAGCCGGAACCAACGGCGTATTTTTTTTTTTTTTTTCTTTTACCGAGCGTAATGCTTACACACGGCTAAATATCGAGCTACAAAATCCACTTTACGTTGGTCTCCCATTGTATAGGATTTCCGTACAATGAGAGATCAGCTTATACTGGAAATGCATAGCTTTATGTGTAGCCGTGTATACCTATAAAATTAAAAGATAACCAACAATTTCACTATTCTTAAAACTTATGTTAATATTGTTAAGAAATCAGTTGCCTTAACATCAGCAATTGTAAGAACTCATGCCGCCTGTGATACAGGTTTATTCTAGTACAGGCATCTACTTTGTAATACCTACATTATTTCTAAGACATAAACTGTATTTTTGCAATTTTTATTTTTGAATAAAGGCTCGTACAGACTTGTGCGATATCGCGGGTGCGACGCGACACTAGTAGCACAATTTCTTTGTCGGTGCCTGTCGCGCCCGCGATATCGCGCGAGAATGTAGGAGCCTTTAAGGCGAGGTTCTTGAAGATAACCTCTAGGAAATGTAATTTTATTTAGAAACGGTAATTATTAAACACGTGAAAAAATTATGTTGCTTTTGGGACCTTTCTGTAGGCACGTCGGGTACTCGTTACATCCTAGTGTGGGGCAACGTTTTAAAAAAAAATATATATATAATAATTGGACAAAGTTCACTCGATAGAAAAAAATCCAAACATACCCTTATTTTATAAATTAAAACTCATTTTATATCAATATTATACTACTTTATGTATTGAAAATCACATCAAAATAAACGTCTAGAATGATGTAATGTTTGTCGGGTTTAATATTGTTAATATCGTAAAACATATACTTTTAAACCCAAAATTAACGAAGTTCACGGCACAATTTACTCGCGACCCGCTGCCATCTCGCCGCTCAGTCCCGAGCGGAACGCGTTGGAGGTCGGATGTGTGCCAATTTTTGCGAACCCGCCACCCCGCTGAGTTCTGTTACCGGCTGAGCCCAAATTAGCTTGTAAAATAATAATAATACCTGTAAAAAGTTTACTTTTTAGATACTTGTAATATTATACGTAGTTATACTCCATTTGAAATAATGTTTGACTAAGTAAACCTTTTTTACAGTCCGTTCAACCGATTTTAACTTCTATTCGCGCGCTATTTGATTTGACGAATAAAGGCTCCTACACACAGGCGCGACACGCGACGTCACATAAAGACACCGCGTAAAATTTAGATTTTCTAACTATATCTGACTATTTTTAATTGCGATTAAAAAGGTGTGGAATAAAATTAGTTGTCATGAACTAAAAATTCACACCAACACCTCGACTTCGGGTGCAAAAACGGTACTGTATATTTTTTTCTTTTCTTTTGCTTATATCTCGAAAATGGTGCATCCTATCGCAAAAATAATGAAAATTTCGACCCCCTTTGCAACGCAAATCCCTGAAACTACATGTAGGTAATATTATTTTTTATTTTCCATGCAAAAAGTGAAAAATTCCATTAGAGAATTTTGTTTGCAGAATAGCTTTAAGATTCTCATAGCCAAAAGTAAAGAGTTTTAGTGATAGTTAAGTAAAGAGTTTTAGAAGTGTTGATGTGAATTTTTAGTTCATGACAACTAATTTTATTCCACACCTTTTTAATCGCAATTAAAAATAGTCAGATATAGTCAGAAAATCTAAATTTTAGTTTAAAAACGTGAAATTCAGAATAGCAAAATTCCCATTTTCACTCAATTAAAAACTCAGTACCATCTTAGTGTTGTCAAACTAAAAATAGTTTAGTTGTGTCACTTTAGTCAATTTCAGAATAGGAAATCGTCGTTTGACAGGAATAAACTAAATTTTGGTGATTTTTAGTCTAGTTTAGAGAATTTTGTGGCAAGAGAACCGGCACCATTATCGGCTCTACCGCCCTCGAAAACCATGAAAACGATACCCATGAAGGAAAATATGAAAATTTTGGTAGCCTCTATCTAGGATTTTTATTTTGATCTCACTATCAGCTCTAGCACTCTCAAACACCATGAAAACGACACCCATGGTGCAAAATTTAAAAAAATTCGCAGCCGCCATCTAGGATTTTAATTTATAGGTGGTAAAACCAAAATTTCGTTTGATGCGCATTTAAAAATAAAAAAGGGGTTGGTAGTTGGTACCATCTGACGGCTAAATCTACCACCACACGCGCTCATTGGTCAAATCAAATAACGCGCGCTTCCCCGGCTTCATGTTACACACTTCCGTCCCTTTTCACGAAATCACTCCCGCAGATTGCAGGAAAGGGAGAGGAAAGATGTTACACATCAAAAACAAAATAAACTTATACTAATCAATTCAAGTTGATCTACTGCATTGCTCTATTCTGTGTTGCGACGTGTTCGTGAACTCATGAGAGCGGTGCGTTAGCGCGCGCGTCTCCCGCATAATTTGTTACGTATCGCTACTCATTGCGGGGGCTGGGGTAAGCGTTACATGCCTACGACGCTCGGGGAACCTCGCCTTAAGTTTATTATTTTATTATAGGACTAGGCACTAGCTCTTGCCCGCGGCTCCGCCCGCGTGGATGTCGGTTATCGCGTAAAAAAGTAGCCTATGTCCTTCTCCATATCCCAGGCTATATCTCTGCCAAATTTCATGACCCTCGGTTCAGCGGTTTAGGCGTGAAAACGTAACATACAGGCAGACAGACAGACAGACAGATAGACAGACAGACAGACAGAGTTACTTTCACATTTATAAAATTTTATTTATTATTTTATTATAGGACTAGCTCTTCCCCGCGGCTCCGCCCGCGTGGTTGTCGGTTATCGCGTAAAAAAGTAGCCTATGTCCTTCTCCATATCCCAGGCTATATCTCTGCCAAATTTCATGACCCTCGGTTCAGCGGTTTAGGCGTGAAAACGTAACATACAGACAGACAGACAGAGTTACTTTCACATTTATAATATTAGTATGGAGTATGGATATGGATATTAGTATGGATTAGTATGGAAGTATAGATAGCATAAAACATTAACATTAAACTTACATTTCATCATGAAATCGCGATGTTTTCTCAAGTCGTAAAACCGTACGAAGCAGGGGTGGGTCGTTAGTTAAAGATAACTAGCGAAATATGGGTGTACCTAAAAGTAACAATGCGAGAAGTTTTGTGACAGGTAAGCCGGTGTGTAATACTCGTATTTAATAAATAGTATTTGAAAAAACCATTGGGGCGCGGGAATTACATTGTTATTATACTATTATTAAATAAAACACCGGTCAAGAGCGAGTCGGACTCGCGCACCGAAGGTTCCGTACCATCAAAAATCATCAAATAATTCATTAGTTCCACTATCGGTCAAGAGATGGCGTTGACTTAAAACTGCAATAAGTATTAGAAAAATTGGGGTATTTAGAGACATAGTTTTATTTTTCCCGTAATCTTTACATAAACTTTTATCACTTACAATACTTTCAGATTTTTCACTATGCAAACTTCGGAGAACGTTATATTTTTTTTACATTTTCCGTCAAAAGTCGAATACTACGTGGCCTAAAAAAAAATGTTTGAGTATGTGCAAATAGCACTATATCATATGTTAACCTCACAGTAGCCCCACTTCCAATTTTTAAGAAACCCGTTCAGTCCCTATTGCAAAAAAAAAGGAAAGACCCTGGGTAGGTAGGTAGGGTAGATAGGGTAGGGTAGGGTAAGATAGGGTCCCCCCCGGTGGGTTCCCGCATTGTCGAGGCGGGGGGGCTCCCCCCCGGTGGGTTCCCGCATTGTCGAGGCGGGGGGGCTCAGTAGCCGTGGCTTGGAGGGTCACGGTGAAGCTAAGAGGAACCCGAGGAGGGGCCGCTCGTCAGGGCTTTTGCGGATAAGCCGATGACGTAGCGGCCGTAGGTTGCGGTGCCGCTTCGGCGACATCGCAACTGAGGCGGGCCGTGATGTCGAATGGGCGGCATCGCGGCTGAGGGCGGGAGGCCGCGGCGGGAGAGGAGTGCCGGTATTGAGGTGCGCCGTTCTCCCTACCTTCCGCGGCCTTGACGGGGTCGCCACCGTATGATGGTGGACGCGGTGGGGCCGCAGAGGAAGAGGAGTGTCGGTATTGCGTTGGCCGCTCTCCCTATCCTCTGCGGCCGAAAAGTGGTAGGCGGCGGGGCCAATCATCGGACCCGTCGCGGGGGGACCAGGGACGCGAGGTCGTCTGGTGCCCCTGTGCTGGTCTGGTCCCTGGGGTGATGGGGGGTTACTCCCATGTGGAGGCCAGCAGGCAACGGGTGCGGGGGCACCCTTGCCTGTATTGCACAGGCCTCCACCAGTGTCGGACGGGAATGGCCAGGAGTTCCCGGCCATTCGGGATCCGGCATCCGGGGCATGCGGGGCCCGCCAGCTAGGCGGGCATGCGCCGGGAGGGTTGTGGATGTAAAGGCTGGGCCGGTTTCCCATGACCCTCCCATCAAGGCGATGAGGGAACTCTGCTGAGTTTTAGTGGGTATACTGCCATCTTGGCAGGGAGTCTCACATACCCCGTCTCGTCCCCCGACGAGCAGGCATGCGTAATGCATTTCTCAGCGTCAAAAAAAAAAAAAACAAAAAAAAAAAAAAAGGTTAAGCTGTCAAAATGAAACCCTTTGCTACCGTTAGCGTGTAACACAACTACCCCGCAGTCTGAATACCAGTATTTTACGTGGAGCGACTGCCTATCTGAACTCCACAACCCAGTTTCTGGATAATACGGTACCCTTTGGTAAGACTGGTTATACTTACCCTTTGGTACGACTGGTTGGGCTCATCCTTTGGTAAGACTGATTGGGCTTACCCTTTGGTAAGACTTTCAGGCTTCTGACGACCCGTAACGACTGTCAAACTCAAGCTCAAACCATTTATTTCAATTAAACCATTTACAGGCACTTTTGAATTGTCAAGGAGTCGGTCAGTAAGAAAAATGAAGCTACATGCCCATTCCAAAGCGTAGTAGGTACCTAAGGAGAAGAACGGGCAAGAAACTCCATGGACACTCTTTTAAATTAAATTGTTACAAAAATATTAGTCTCATCTATAATGTTGAATTTATAACTAAATGTGAGAACGATGTAAAAATAAAAAATAAATACTTCCACGTGAAAAGCGTCCAGAGTAGGTAGGTACAACAAATACATAGAAACAAAATAAAATAATTAAAATAACCCGTGGCAGCTAAGAGATGACCAATCAATCATAGATCTTGGAATGACAGCCGAAACCAACGGTTTAGACGTGCTTTCCGAGGGGGGAGGGGTCTCGATATGTAATAGATGGTCACCCATCCATGAACCGACCGCGGCAAGCATAGCTTAACCTTCGATCGACCCGTGCAGTGCCCTAACAAAGGAAAAAGGGAAAAAAAAAAACTGATTCAACAAATTACCGATCAAACGTATCGATTCTATGGTGGCACTGCCGCAGCACTAATTCTAAAAGTAGAGCAGAGATACCCATCTGAGTTCAGGGATCATACGATAAAAATGTACCCATTTACCCAACCAAACAAAAAAGCGCTTTCCAGCGCTTCCCACCCACGCACACAAAAGACGCAAAACATTGCTACAAGGACATACATCGCTTGAATTCAGTGTCACGCGTAGTTATGACAGAATCGCGTTCGCATAATTTACGTGAGAATAAATAAAATAAGCAGCCAATTAAACGTTTCATAAATAAAGTTAAGTGTTTGTTGATAATATCACGTAATTATATTACGTTAGGTAATTAATATTGTAGGCTCGAAGTGTGAGTACAGCGTTGGACGCGAACGGTTGGCACATGTCAAAGTTTGGCGGGAAATTTGATCAGTCGGCAACATGCAGTGACAGTGTAGTGATGTGATAATTTTTCGAATACTTGATTTTATGTTTACGGTTATCTTTTTTATCGGATTTGTTTTAGTTTTTGTTGTTATTAAGTTATTGGAGTGGGCTGAGGATATAAGTGAGTATTTTTTTTTAATTTTTTTTTTATTGTGCATTTAGTTTTTTAATCTCATGGAACAATATGTAAAATGATTAAATGATGCACTAAAGATTTTTTTATTGCTATCCTGGATATCGTTTCCACTAGAAAGTAAGGAACGGTTATTTCGAAATTATTGATGAAAAGTGTACCCAAATTTTGTCATCTTTTAATAGTAAGTACAGACGCCAGCAGGTGAAGCTACCCGAAACTGTCAAATTTTCGCAATCAACCTTGAACATTATATTGTAGTGATAAAGTTGAAAATCTATTAAAGAAATTTGACAGATTGTAGTAGCTTGATGTGCTGGCGTCTGTACATAAAACTCACACGATCGCGTAGAAAAGTATAACGCGTGAATAACAAATCTTATGGACTGACGACAATGTCAACTAATTTGCATATAATAGCGCATAATGTTCTTGCTCTTTAACATTTAGTCGTATTCGAATACATTTACCTCTGACGCCCAGGAATTCATGCATCGTAATTATTGTGTATAGGGAAAAAGATTAGAATGAAAACTTTTTGGTTTAGCACCGATGTTGTGCACGAGCCATATTTTTTCCTTGAGTTTTTTAGAAAATCACGCGATATCGCGGGCGCGACTAGAGTCGCGCTGCCTGTCGCGCCTGCAATATCGCGCTAGTCTGTACGAGCCTTAAATAATGAAGACTTTTACTACTTACCTGCTCACTTATAAGTTGAAAAATCAGCGACATAATTTTTTATTAAAATGTTTGCAAAATATTTTGTCATTTCTTCTATGGACTCTTTGTATAATGTCCTTTAGTTAAAATGTGCATGAATTCAAAATAAGTATACGGTACTGTTATATGTAGTCAATACGATGACATTTATAAGTTATTTCCTTGTGCCTAACTTTTTAGACTGCTATATACCTAATAAAAACAAGTTTACGGTTTTAAAACCGTATAACTTATTTTTAGTCTTTATTATTTTAGGGACAAAAGTATCAAGAAATAATAATAATCATGTACGGTGGCCACTGGCCAGCACATAAGTTAGGTACCACAAACTGTCAAATTTCCTCGTTCGATTTTGAACTTAATCTTCATCGTTTGGAGAAATTTGACATTTTCTTGTAGCTTGATGTACTGCCCACTGTACAATTCTATAAAAAAGGGAGTGGAAAGAATAATAGGGCTAGAAAAAACTCGTCCGCATCGTTTTCAACAGGAAAAGTGCTCAAAAGGCTGGCAGCATTGCCATGTTGTATGGCAATGCTAATTCTTTGGACAAGAAATAGGCCAGCCCTCTAGTCAAGTGAAGAATCGACCAAACGTTTGGCGATATCTCGAAAAATAGTATCAAGATGACTCCCACATGGGGTTGCCAGGTGGCCGGGAAAGCCGGGATTGTCCCGGAATTATGTGTCATGTCCCGTGTCCAGGAGTTACACTTTTATAAGTCCCTGATTTCGACTAACTACAATTTTTTTTTTTCTTATGTTACGAGTAAGTACCTACGATGCGCTACGTGCGTACCGTTTGCCATCTGCGCTTCACGTTCACGTTGTATATTCGCAGCCGGCGCACAGTGGTCTGCAAATTGAGCTCCATAGTCATAGAAACTTGTAGTGAAGTATTAAAAAAAAAATGTATTGTCTCTGGTATGTACCTCCCTTTGAAAATACACTGCGTTGTACGAGTAATGTAGGTTGGGAAATTAATTTTATATGTTTTTAAAATATTACAAGTAAAGCGATTTACAAAAATAACTATCTATTTTCATATATTTTCCTACTGACCGAATTCGTGACCCTCAAATTGTCCCGGAATTGAAATGCCTGTATCTGGCAACCCTGCACAGCTGGGACTCAGGTTCTCCGTATGAATGGACCGTGCGTAATCAACCACGTGGGTCCAGTGCGGGTGTCACATGTGTCCGAATTTTCGGTTCTAGAACATCGGCTCCCTCACCATATTGTTTCTTAAGCATTACAATTTAATTTTCTGTAGTAATTATTTAATATTCATGACTATGAATGATAGGCTGAGAAATTATGTGATAAAGAAACGATACTAAAAAAATATTTAGGGACAAAAATTAAAGATTATGCTTAGATGTTTTGGTCACGTTGAGAGGATGAATGAAACGCGACCAACAAAAGGTATTTACAAGGCAGATGTGTATGGAAAGATGGAAACGCCGGGAGGGCACGCCCGCGCCCTAGACATATCCCTAGTAGCATTTTCCGTTGGCATTTAGTTGGGCCACCTTCAGAGGTATGTGGCCCAACCAAACGCCAACAAAAATGCTACTAGGGATAGATGTGACCTAATTGGTGACGTTCTTCATAAAGGTCAGGTGCGTAGCACTCGCAAACATCGTGCGTGTATGACCGGAGGGGCCATTCAAGTATTACGTAAGCAGAATTTTAGTAATTTTGAACCCCCACCTCCCCCTTGTCAGCAAAAGTAAACAAAGCTCATACGCCCCCCCCCCCCCCTTTGCTTACGTAAACATTGGTATTTTTTTAATCTTTTCAGGTTTCTTTACTGTTATTCATGAGTCTAGAAATAAGGAATTTATAGACTAAAAGTAATTGAATGCCCATTTAAGTAAATTCCCTACTTCGGTTTTTTCTAACCATAAAATATCGCGTGAGAGCGAGGAAGCAATATCAATTATTTTGGGGAATCTCTGAACCATGGGTTGCCATCTTTCTTCAAATCAAATTCAATTAAATTTTGCCATTGAATCTGAAAAGTAAATTAATAAATATTACTGACGTAATCCTACCATCCAGACCCCCATCCCCCATGTCACCAAAAATAATCAAAGCAAAGACCCCTCCACCCCCCTTTGGTGCTTACGTAATAATTGAATGACCCCAAAGGCCCTAGTGTGAGTTTATTTTAAGCATCTCGATTTTACGCATCGACAGCGTTCAGCACTCCGATTGATGAAGGGCCAATCGGAGCGCTGAACTTTTTTTTGAAAGTCAGTTATTTTTTCTTTAAAACGTTTTTTATTTTTCACTTTTTAGTTCTGGTATCTACTCCACAACAATTCGATTACCATTACTTGCTACACCGCACAAACAACAGTAACACAAGATATACGAAGTGGATTAAATAGGCGTATTATCGAAGCTAACTTAACTACTCAAGCAAAGTTAATAAAAATCGGTTAAAAACCATTTATAGCCCGAGTGCATCTCGTGACAATTCCAATAAGCCCAAACACGGCTAGGAAACATTGTTTTATTGCGGAGTTCCGGTGCATACCTTCCGGCTTCATCTTCAGATCAGTTGGATTGTACCATTTTCATCAGAATTTTTTATTTAAATTTGCTTCATAGTCGCTTAACTATATTAATCGAGATATTATCTTATCGCCACCTGTGAAATACTAATCATTGAGGAGTTCCGGTGGCCATTTGTTGAGTTTTTGATGAAAATACAAAAATTGCTATATGGTTGCCTATAAAATTTGAGGAGTTCCCTCAATTCCTCATGGATCTCATCATCAGAACTGGATTTTGATAAAAATGGGACCAATCTGGAAGTATATCCTTTCAAATAAAAAATGAATTTTTAAATCGGCTCATAAACGACGGAGTTCTGAGGTAACAAACATAAAAAAAAATACAACCGAATTGAGAACCTCCTCCTTTTTTGAAAGTCAGTTAAAAAAGTTTTTATTTTGACATTACACACAGACATTTCAATTTTATTTATTTGTAGTACGTTCCTATGGACAAGAACGGGCAAGAAACTCCACGGACACTCTTTTAATTAAAGTAACAAGCTGAATAAGATTTAAATTAATTCGGTGTTTTTGTGACGTCCAAAACTAAATTCGCACGTTGTATTGACCCATTGATTTAGTAGGTTTTGAATAATTTATCCGTATACAATTAAATTAATTTCTTCTTTTTTTATTTAATCAAATTCCGTCGCAGTCGTTACGTGTAGTCAGGAGCCCGAACGTCTGAAAACCAGTCTTACGAGTACTAAGGGGTATCGTATTACCCAGTAACCGGGTTGAAATCGCGGGACGTTCTGTTTCTATAGCTTTGGAGGATGCGTCCCTCTAAAGACGTGTACGGGACGCCAATTGTCCCGTTTTATCGTATACACGGTTACTTAACAAGCTATACATTTCCAGTACAAGCTGATCTCTTAGTATACGGAAATCCTATACAATGCGAGACCAGCGTAAACTGGATTTGTTTAGCTTCATATGTAGCCATGTGTACCTACCTACGGCTAAACTTTCGGGAAAAAGTTCTAGTGATTATTATTATGGTATAATAAATATTCTTATTGTTTCAACTTTTGTTATGTAAGTCTTGAAATTGTATGCCGCCAAAGTAAAACATTCAATAAAAACATTTAAAATTACTTCTAAATGTATTTTTCGCCTCCCTATTCTTAGACAGCTGAGGCCCGTTTTTTTTTTGCCATGTCCCGCACTTTGATTGCCAAAGTTCCGATAAATTCATGCAAAGCAACAGGGGCAAAATTTCCAAAATGCCAAGCTCAAAATGTTGAGCTGATGTACTGACGTCTACTTTATTCAGTTACCCCCACCCTTTGGAGAAGAAAAATAACCAAGTATTACGTAATACTCGTACCAGCTTCAGCCCGCACGGCTGAAGATTAACACTAGATTTTTCCCGCGGCTCCGCCCGCGTAGATGTCGGTTATCGCGTAAAAAAGTAGCCTATGTCCTTCTCCATATCCCAGGCTATATCTCTGCCAAATTTCATGACGATCGGTTCAGCGGTTTAGGCGTGAAAACGTAACAGACAGACAGACAGAGTTACTTTCACATTTATAATATTAATATGAATTACTTAGCTATTTGCTAAGAGGCTTCTAAAAACAGGCGCGACACACGACGCGACACAATGAGACCGCTCGTCGCGCGGTGTCTTTGTGTCGCGTCGCGTGTCGCTCCTGTTTGTACGAGCCTTTAATCGGTACAGCCGTATCGGAGAGTCTGAATCGGGCTGGCAAAACCTAAGTCTTCAATAAATTTATCGTTTGTTGCCTCAGCACAATGTATTCGCAATCGATCATGACTGCGGTGTTTTAACCCCCCCCCCCCCTCCCCTTCCACTACTGAACTACCAGACGTACTGCAGGGTACCATCCCCACTTGGTCGATATACCGAGTAGTCGCACTAACTCAACGCTTCTCCTCCACATTTATTATGCGCACAGCCAAAGTGTGGAACTCTCTGCCAGCGTCTGTGTTCCCTTCCACATATAACCCGTTTGCCTACAAAGCAAGAGTGAACAGGCATCTTCTGGGCACGCTCGTTCCATCATGGACCTCATCCATCGCTTTCTATCAGGCGAGACCGAGGTTAAGAGCAAGCCAATTTTGCAATAAAAAAAAAAAACAAAAAAAAAAACTCATCTTGTTTTATTATGCGAATGTTCTTCAAAATATGTAAATGATGGCTAGTCAAAACTACTTAGGTACTCAAAACTATTTACTATGTTTCATATTGAGAGACGAAGCAACAAAATTCGATCTAAAGAAAAACTGGCCAAGTGCGAGTCGGACTCGCGCACGAAGGGTTCCGTACCATTATCTATTAAAAACGGCAAAAAAATTATGTTTGTTGTATGGGAAAGCCTTAAATATTTGTTTTATTTTAATTTAATTATTTATTTTCAAAGTGAAGATATAACTAAATATTCTGTGAATATTTCAAGCGTCGTCCTGTTGCCGTTATCAAAATCGAGCAAAAACATCACGTTTGTTTTATGGGAGCTCCTTAAATATTTATTTTATTGTTTTATTTGTATTTGTTGTTATAGCGGCAACAGAAATACATTATCTGTGAAAGTTTCAACTATCTAACTATCACGGTTCATGAGATACAACCTGGTGACAGACAGACAGACGGACAGGGGAATCTTAGTAAAAGGGTCCCGTTTTACCCTTTAGGTACGGAACCTTAAAGGTAAGTTAAAGGTATTTTTTCTCTTTTTTATTTTTTTATTATAGCGGGCATGTCCATACACACTGTGCGAGTCCGACTTGCACTTGGCCGCTTTTTTCATTTCATCTACAAGAAATAAATGATAATTTTAGATTAGACGCTGCCCTATATTGACGCCATTGCGTTTATAACCTCAAATCAGATGACATACATACGTAAGTCGCTCCATTGTTGGTCAATTGTTATTTTCCGTGAACGTTTTCGGCACAATAGCACTATGATAAGATTACCTATGTATCTTATCTAATAGTTTGTAGCGAAAGGTTTACGCTTATTTACTCCGCGAGATCTAATCTTTAAAACCATCCAATCCATACTAGTCCTAATTAATATTATAAGTTGTTAAGTTAGTAAGTTTGTTTGTTACCTTTTCACGCCTAAACCCCTGAACCGATCATCCTGAAATTTTGCATACCTTTAGAGGTATGAGGAACAGGGTCCTCCGGTCTCCGGAGGGGAGTGATGTGGTGGTATCTATAACGCCACATGCGAACTATGCATCAAAGACCTGACGTCACAATCCTGCATCGCGCAATCAGAGTTTACCGCGCGACTAGCATATATACAACATCCCGACATCAACCTTTGGGCAGTTGCCCGCCAGACACGACACCCGTCTGGTCGGAGGATCTTCCATTTTCAATAGAGTATGAGTGAACTTTACACCCTGTTCCTAATATCTCTATACATGTGTGGCGTGATAGGCTGAAAAATGATTTGCAACGCGAACGCTGTGGTTTAAAAGAAGATGTAGTGACAAAAATTTAAAAGAGTATGCTTAGATGGTTTGGTCATGTTGAGAGGATGAATGAAAGGCGACTTACAAAAGGTATTTACAAGGCAGATGTGAGTGGAAACGCCGGGAGGGGACGCCCTAGGAGGACATAATAGTGACCTAATTGGTGATGTTCTTCAGAAAGGTCAGGTGCGTAGCACTCGCAACCGGCGTGCGTGTCTGACCAGATGTATGAATTTAAACGAAGCAAATAGACCATGTAAGGAGCGTAGCAGGTAGCGTTCTGTTTTGCCTGCCTATCCCCATGGGAAAACGGCGTGAGTTTGTCTAACGTCGGTATGTATGTATAAACTTCTCAGTTCTAACTTCAGTGCTAACGCAAATAAGTACTATTTGTTGCTGAAGCGCACTAATTGACTAATCAAACATTTTCATGCAACTCAAACACAGACAGTAGGGTTCTGCAAAATAAGCATTTCATTTAAGGCCCAGATATATGCCAGTGATCTTGAGTGGTTAGCTTGCGTGTTCTGTACTGAGCTCATGCAACGCGTCGTACGTCCAGCCAGTAATAAGACTCGCCCATACAGGAGTGCTGTCACAAATAAAACGCATTATTAATTTATTCAACATAAAACAAAAGGTATTTTAATAAAACACGTATACTAAAAGATCAATAATTAAATTATCTTTAAAAAGGTGAAGGTTTCAGAAAAATACGCTTGATATATTATGCATGATTCTCAGTTTTTTATCCGCGTTAGACATAATTTTACAAATTAATTTCACTATGTAATATAGACATAATCTAAAATATTCACATATTAAGTTATTAAGAAAATGCTCTAATTTAACATATATTTTCTCCAAATCATTAACACTACTCGTTTAGACGTGATCTTCAATATGAAATCAATAAAAGTCGGTTATCGTCGCCTTAACTAATTCATGACCAGAGATCGGAATCAGTAGGTTTATTTACCTAAAAATATTAAAAATTATTTATTTCAGGTCTTTATCCCATATAAAATTAAAAACAATTTTTTACAAATTGCCAGGCTTGCACTAAAAATGTTACATACTATTATTACTTACAGATTAATAGACATATAAAATAATTACAGAAATTGAAAATGAATTTAGAATTATAAGTCAAATACAAAATATTCAAAAATGTCAAAAAAATAACAAAAAAATTATTCAATATAACAAAAGAAAATGTCACACAATGTCAAAAATTTAGTTGAAAAATGAAATGACATGTTATTTACCTAAACTCCGACGAAGGAATTTACATAGACTGGATAATACCCTGCTTATCGCAATATACAGGGTGTTTGGCAGAACGTTGAACATACGAAAATGGTGGATAGGTGGGGTCATCTGCTACTTACTCAGGCCTAATTTATTTGGCCCTGGCCCCCTGGATATTAAAAAAAAAAATTTTTTGCTTTCTTCTAGTTTCACCACTTTCTTAACTTTAAAGTGTAATTTGTATTAAAAATGGGTAAAACAGGCAATATTTTTATTTATTACATCTTTCTGTAAGTTTGAGGAGTCATAACTTTTTTTCTAGCTAACATCTGAATAAAGCAATAATTTTATAAGAATCTGCCAATATTAAAGATAAAAAAATAAACTAAAATATTGCCTGTTTTACCCATTTTTAATAAAAAAATACACTTTAAAGTTAAGAAAGTGGTGAAACTAAAAGAAAGCAAACAAATTTTTTTTTTATATTCAGGGGGCCAGGGCCAAATAAATTAGGGCTGAGTAAGTAGCAGATGACCCCACCTATCCACCATTTTCGTATGTTCAACGTTCTGCCAAACACCCTGTATATATAAATATTTTTTTTTTTTTTTTTCTATGGTGCCTTCTGTCCATTACTGACATTCAGCATCGTTTGTGTTAAGCTTCCTTAGTCATGCTTGGTATGCGCCCAGTGGTGCATCCACATCAATCCGTTTTATGGTTTGTCAGTTGTCATAGTATCAGGTCTTGTGGGGTTTGTCTTTTAAGCCTTTTGAATGTCTTGGTTTTCATCAAGTTCGTAGCCAGTTTATTGGGATGAGTAGCAATCTTATTCCTGTAGGCACTGACTGCTTGCGTAATTTGTTCTTTCACCTTTGGTGTTTCTAAGTCCCGATGTAAGCTATCATTAGTCATGTACCATGGTGCATTAGTTATAATCCTAAGCACTTTTGATTGGGACCTTTGGAGTATGTCAATGTTTGAATTTGCTGCCGTGCCCCACAGCTGTATTCCGTATGTCCAGATAGGCTTTATGATACACTTATAAATCCTGAGCTTATTTTCCAGGGAGAGCTTGGATTTGATAGTAGCCAATAGTGTTTCCTTAGTTGTAGGCTCAATGCTTTACGCTTCGTGAATATATGTTTTCGCCAGGTTAGGCGCCGGTCTAAATACATTCCAAGGTATTTAGCTTCTTCGGCTTGGGGGATCACAACATTATTTAGTCGTACAGGTGGGCATGTATCTTTTCTTGTTGTGAATGTCACATGTACAGATTTGGTTTCATTTGCTTTTATTGTCCATTCTATTAGCCAGTTCGAAATTTCATCTAAGCTTATTTGTAGTATCTTAGATGCTTGCGTGGGATCTTCATGCACAGCTAGTGTAGCAGTGTCATCGGCAAACGTGCCTAAGACTACTCCTTCTGACACGGGGAGATCAGCTGTATTGAGAAGGTAAAGAGTGGGACCCATCACACTGCCTTGAGGAACTCCTGCCCGAATTTCATGCAGTCCAGTTATTTCATTGCCTTGTTTTACAAAAAAGCATCGCTTTTCTAAGTAAGATTTAATAAAAATGTAGTAATTTATTGGGAGTGTTTTTTTAATCTACACTATATATTATATTTATATATATATATATATATATATATAATATATATATATATATATATCTACATCTACACTAATATTATAAAGAGGAAAGATTTGTACCTATTTTTGTATGTTTGTAATGAATAGGCTCAAAAAGTACTGGGCCGATTTAAAAAATTCTTTCACCAATAGAATGCTACATTCTTCCAATTTGACATAGGCTACATTTCATTTTGAAAAAAATTAGGGATCGTTGGTAAAATTTGAACAATGTAACCGAAGGTGTAGAAAAATGAGTCTTAAAATGTCTTTCGTCGAATGCGCTGCCGAAACTATTAGCGATAGAACAAAATAATGTACAACAATATTGAAGAACATCATAATGTCTAATAATATTTTTTAATAAATAAAAATATTTGTGAAAAAAAGTGTTTTATATCCAAATTTCCAAAAATAAATAATTGTCTACCCCGTGCGAAGCCGGGACGGGCTGCTAGTTTTATATAAAAGGCCCTCGTGCCAAACTCGATCGAAAGCTTGAGATATGTCTAGAAAAGCAGCCGAGCAGTATTTTTTTTCTTCATATGTTATATGAATTTTTTCGACCAGCCGATGTATTTGTTCTATACGAGTAGTTCCATCACTTTGTCTAAACCCGAATTGGTGATCAGGTATCAAAGAATTTTGGTCTGTCAGTGGTCTTAGTATTTTCATGAACAAAGTAATAGTTATATATATATTTTTTTTATATTTATATATATATTTTATATACAGGGTGTTTGGCAGAACGTTGAACATACGAAAATGGTGGATAGGTGGGGTCATCTGCTACTTACTCAGCCCTAATTTATTTGGCCCTGGCCCCCTGAATATAAAAAAAAAATTTGTTTGCTTTCTTTTAGTTTCACCACTTTCTTAACTTTAAAGTGTATTTTTTTATTAAAAATGGGTAAAACAGGCAATATTTTAGTTTATTTTTTTATCTTTAATATTGGCAGATTCTTATAAAATTATTGCTTTATTCAGATGTTAGCTAGAAAAAAAGTTATGACTCCTCAAACTTACAGAAAGATGTAATAAATAAAAATATTGCCTGTTTTACCCATTTTTAATACAAATTACACTTTAAAGTTAAGAAAGTGGTGAAACTAGAAGAAAGCAAAAAAAAATTTTTTTTAATATCCAGGGGGCCAGGGCCAAATAAATTAGGCCTGAGTAAGTAGCAGATGACCCCACCTATCCACCATTTTCGTATGTTCAACGTTCTGCCAAACACCCTGTATATATTTGCTTGGCTTCGCCCGCGTGGATGTCGGTTATCGCGACCAAAAGTAATCAAGAAATTTTGAGCCCGTTCCCGCAACCCATAGGAACCTATTCCCGGAATATAAAGTAGCCTATGTCTTATTCCAGGCTATAATCTATGTACCAAATTTCAGCCAGATCCAAGCCAGACTGCTTATTATTTTCCGACACCTCCAACAAATATCATTATATTTTAGCCAATGTATAAAAAACTTAATAAATTATATACTACAACCTTCCTCGAGAACCACTCTATCCATTGGTGAAAACAGCATGAAAATCGGTGCAGTAGTTTTTGAGTTTATCACGAACAGACAGACAGACTGACGCGACGGAGGACTTTGTTTTATAATATTTAATTTAAAAGCTCTTTAATTTAATAGTTTTGGTACAGAACCCTAAATTTTTTTTTATATTTTTCTTCAAATCAACAATAAAATTAGTAACTATGAATAAAGTCCAATAAATAATTCGTGGTTTTTAAATCCCGGGATTTTAGAGGAGGTTTTTCCACTCTATGTATTTTCCTCGAAGTTTATTATAGATAAATAAATTCAACATAATATATTGCGATCTCTGTTCATGACGCATAATGAGATTATTTTGTAAAAATATGCAGACCAATTAAACAAATAATTAGTAAAAACAAAAACTACACTCATTACAACAACATCGACATTTGCTAGAATTTTTCGGCGTGGTCACCGCGTGTTTGAGAGGCTATCACTAACTTGATGAACATCTATATTGAATGAGAGGTACTGATAATGATGGAACTACCTAAATATTGTTATCATCACCATTCACAAGGTCACAGAATACAAGAATTATTATCATCATCCACTCTGGAATTCGTAACTCGAGCCCCAAGATTCAGACTAACTGTCTAGTTTGGGGCTCACTGGCAAAGTATTTATTTTATCCTAGCTAGCTGTAGATAGTATTGTAAGCTACTCATGTCGTCTTAACTTGCTTATAACTACAGATCGGATAATCAGATGCATATTTATACCTAAAGATGAGATGTTAGCTATTATGAAATGCACTTTTGTCTCGAAAAAATCCCGCGATTCCGGGATCGACGAACTTAGAGTTCTGATTATAGAATCGAATGAAAGTATATTTACTTACCTACGTTCGTTTTGGCTAATATGGAATGCACTTTTGTATCGATCGTACAAAACTCGCAATCAAAAAAAAAAATTTTTTTTTTCAGGCATTGTATAAGCTTATTGTCAGAGTTTTTACACGGTAATCTTTGGGTCAACTACTCGAAAAGGTCGCTGGATGTTCTACGCGTCCAATACAACAATGGTTTTAGGATGCTGTTGCGACTGCCTCGTTTTTGCAGTGCCTCGGAAATGTTCGCGGTAAATCATACCGATGGATTTCATGCCATCAAAAAAACGGCCTCACTCCTGAACAGAATAAGAGGCAGTCACAATAGTATCCTGAAGGCGGTGGCGGCAGACACTTCCTCCGCCATAATAAGGCAATTTGTGCGAAGACTTATACCATAGTTAGACCATTACCATTTCTCGTTGCGTCTAGATGTTGGGTGGTCTTCTCACAAATTCGTCTTTAGTTTAAGTTACTAACAATAGTGATTTAAGTGCAAACATGTTACTAACAATTTATGGATCTTTTGTGTTATCCGAAATAAAATGATTTTATTTATTTTTATAAGTAGGTACATAGAAATACATTTCACCCATAGTGCCATGTCATAGATAAGTAAACATTAGGTAGGTATTATTATTGAAAGTCTCTTTGAGATATCTTATTATTATTAAGTTATGTTAAGTAGGTATTTTAGATGTTACAAATTACAAATTATAAATCATTATTAGAAATTATTATTAGATAATAATATTTAATAAATTAAATTAGATAAATGAATTCGTCATTATTACTTGATTACCGACCGATACCGGAAAAGCAATACCGGAATTCATAAATTTACCACATTTTGACTATAGGATCGAATGGTAGCTTCTGATGTAAAGTTTATTTAACTATATTACATAATTATGTATTTAAGAAGTGTATTGAAGATTTCCATACCATGTATCCGATTAGTTGAGCATTCCCGGATTTTCTGGAATCCCGGGAAAAATCCCGGGATTCCAGAAAATCCGGGAATGCTCATTAACAAAAATTTTATTTAATTAATATGAATTTCATAATTTCATAGATAAAAATTAACTTTAGGTAAACATGTATCCGAATAATATCCGATCTCTACTTATAACCTGTGAACCTGTTTACTGTATTACTTCTGGACAATAAAATATTTCTCTATTTTCTTTTTCTATCTTCTTTCAATAACCAGAAACTGGGTTGTGGAGGTCAGATAGGCAGTCGCACCATGAAAATTCTTGTGTTCAGATGCATCAGATTAGACGCCGGAAAAGTGTAGGAAGATGATGACAATCCTCTTTTAGTAGTCCACTGCTGGACTTGCCTCTTCAATTTCAGGTTATTTAGCTCCTCGACTAATCTCATAAAACCAAGTTGTTTCCCCATCTAGCCTGAGGGCGCCGCACCTAGGGTAGGAATTTGGGGTCACGAGCGCTCAGAGTGGGGAAACTGTCCGTTCACTGAGTGACTTCAGGGGTAACGGCGCACATTGGTCACGTGCTGCGTCGCACACTTGTACAGTTAGGTTTCAGAGAGACCCCTTTGCAGTTTCCCCAGAGATCTCAGAGCTGTGCCCCCAAAAGGCGTTGCACAGAGGGGTTTCTGATCGATCTTTTCAACATTTTGTAGCTTATCTCCCTTGCACGTAAAGTGGGGATGATACTTTTTTGCGTTATATGTTTTGGGAAAAAATCCACGGCAGTAGTAGGTATATATAACGAAGATAAAAGGAAAAGTATCACATAAAAGTAGGCTTTATAAGATATAACCAGTCAACCAACTTACATTTGTAGATGTTTTTTTTTTCTTTTTTTTCTTACTATGGGTTTGCTCTTGACTTTGGTCTAGGTCTGAGTGATAGAGACAAAGTCTAGGATGGAGTGAGCTTACCCAGAAGAAGCCTGTTCACTCTCACTTTGAATAGATTAGGGTTGTATGCGTTCGGAAACACAGACGCAGGCAGAGAGTTCCACTCCTTTGCTGTGCGCATTATAAAAGACGTTTGAAAACGCTTAGTGCGAGTTGGTGGAATATCAACTAGGTAGGGGTGGTAACTTGCAGTGCGTCTAGATGTCCGATAGTAGAAGGGGGCCGGTGAAATGAGGTCGTGGAGTTCATGGGCACACTCGCCGAAGTACAATCTGTAGAAGACCGACAAGCAGGCAACCTTGCGGCGTTGAGCCAAGCTGTGAAGCTTGGCATCCACCAGTTTTACGTCGCCAATGAGCCTCTTAGCTCTGCGTTCCACTGAGTCAAGCGCAGCAAGTTGGTACTTGGGAAAACATGTATTTCAACTACATCGTTAAGGTGGTTCTTGTATGTATTTCAATTACGGAATTCTTTATTGTGCGGGGTACGAAACGCACTTGGCCGGTTTCTTTTTCACAAACCTAATTCAAAAATTGTTTACTAACAGCGCCCCCTGTCAGCGTCATTCCAGCTCCAAAACATCCTCGATCAAAAATAAAAAGAGAGAACAGATGTCATCCAAAGTCAATCTAACTCGTACATTTGCCCTTTATTTCACTTCCGAAGATTTATCGTTCGTCCTATTTCACCTTCAGAACGCGCATGCGCTGCCCGAACGAGAAATGTCAGTCTCTGACACCGTGTCGACATTTGAACTTCGATAACCGTTAATTTAGATAACGAAAAATAACAAGCTGTGAAATAACCGATATCGGATATAACTCTTCCTCAACACTAGTGTTTTTCTTTTTTTTTATGTTGCACGCGTGATGGGTGTGTTTTTAAGTGTTGCCAGGTGGTTAAAGAGTTTTGTTTTTGGTTGGAATGATGAAAAAGGTAGAATGGTTTTGTTTTTTCTTTTTAATCTGTGCTTTATTACTTTTAATCTATGTTATAAAATAAATAATATTAAAAAAAGAGATAAAATTTGTTTGTAATTTTGTAAGTAGTGGAATCTCTGGAACTACCAGTCGGATTTGAAAAATTCTTTTTGCATTTGATAGTCCAATTCTGGAGGAAGGCTATAGGCTATTAAACATCACGCTGTGACCCTTAGTAGCCGAGTAAAAAGAAACAGTCAGAAAAAACGCTAAGTGAAAACAATAATATCGCGGGCTATAGGTCGAGGGAACAAGCACGCGGAGGAAGTCGCGGGTTGTAAATTAGTGTAATAATAAAAAGAGGTAACATTTGTGAGTTTTTATTTAGGGGGTAATCTTCCGAACTATGATCCGATTCCGAAAATTCTCTAACTAATGAGAAGCATTGCCGAGTGTCTTACTATATCATCATCATCATTTCAGCTGAAAGACGTCCACTGCTGAACATAGGCCTCCCCCAATTGGGAGGGGTTTCACCACGCTTGGCAGGCGGGTTGGCGATCGCAGTATGGTGTTTTAATGCTGTTCTCACTATATATTTCGGGTCGCGGGCAGAAGCTAGTGATTTTTATGATTTGATAAAGTGCAAGAGAAATTATTATAAGTACGTTGTAAAAATAGTGATCTCCCTGTTCAAGGTGTCGGCGGTATTATACAGGATAAGCGCTTGCACGACGAGTAGCCATTGTACCAGTTTCAAAATAAACATCTTTCGATCTTTCATCTTTAACGATAACTTAATTTTTTTGTACTAAGACATATCAAAATAAGAAAAAGGTGTATAATAAAACACGTTTAAGTTTAATTTGTCAAAATTTGCGCACAGATTAAAAACTTTTCCTTTATGCTGATGTGTGGTACTACACAGCAATCCCGCTCGTCTCCCTTTCCTTTAATGGACTGTATCATGGTTTAAATGCCAGGAGATGAGGGATAGGAAGAACAATAAATAACTCACAAGTTACCTTGAATACGAATCCGAAGACTTCTTTATTCTAACATCTTTATAACGCCTAATAAACGAGTTATTGTCTAATATTGTTGAAATTACTGCACTTTAGAACTTTAGAGTTATTTTTTTAATGTAAATGGTAAATAGATTACAGTGCTTTGTATTTATCGTGAAATAACGGAGTTCATTAAACGTTTACATCCAAATAACGAAAGGGTGAGAACAGTTATTTGTCTAATCCATACTAATATTATAAATGTGAAAGTAACTGTCTGTCTGTCTGTATGTTACGTTTTCACGCCTAAACCGCTGAACCGATCGTCATGAAATTTGACAGAGATATAGTCTGAGATATGGAGAAGGACATAGGCTACTTTTTTACGCGATAACCGACATCCATGCGGGCGGAGCCGCGGGCAAAAGCTAGTGTTATAATAAATGGAGTGTAGGTGTGAACAAACAACTGACAGATCATCAGTCAAAATGACAGTAGTACAATGTTATCATGTGTAAATATTAACTAAAATGTTGCAACTTCCAACACTCCCTTATCAGTTTTCACAGAATATAATTTTTGTCGTAAAAGATGACCTTTCTTTTGAAAGATAACCTTAAGGCTAACTGACCACGGACTTGTCATTTGACGAATGCATGCAACCTTTAAATAACGATAGGCGTGTTTCGCATATTTGATATGTCCACGCTGCTTCGTGCAATCGTCAATCACGCTACAAACCATCACAGTTTTCATTCAACAACAAGTGTGCGTCTCGCGAGTCGGTCGAGTAGTGACATGCTGCCGCGCGCACCGCATGACGAACGCATGACGAGAGGCTGACGTGACGTTGCCGCTCCGTGGACACAAGTTTTGATTGTTTCTACGCAAGATGCAAGCTTTCGTCTTGCAATCGTCAATTGACGAAACCGTGCGCATGACGTGCGGTTTACGTGGACAATAGGCCTAACTTGGGTGTTGCGAGTAAACTAACTGTATAATATACAGCGTGTTACGGAAAGGGTATATCCATACAAACTGGGTGAAGAGTGTATCTGGTTCAGAATCTCTGTACAAAATTTCAGCTCAAAAGCACTAACTAGAAAATGCTTAATATTTTTTTTATTTCGATAGTTTATTAAATTTAAATCATAACAAACGTGTTACCGTCGCTTCTTTGTGTGTAGTTTATTGACACCGATCAGCTGACTTGGTCTAGTGATGTGTAGAATTCAATTGGAAACATTTGATTTTTAGTTAAATGTTTCTTAACTTTTTATTTATATATGTATAGGTATTAAAAAATATTGCCCTGTAGTTTGTTATCACCAAAAGAATCCGTGCCTTTGATATGTATATACCCTTTCCGTAACACGCTGTATGTATCTGACCAACAGCCTAATTGCGTAACACTATCAATGACAATCAGAATGATTTTGAAGGATATTGCCAATCCATTGCTTCTTATGTACAAAAAATTTGTCTGCTTAAGGCGAGGTTCTTCAAGTTAACCTCTAGGAAATGTAATTTTAATGTAATTTGTGTGTAAAAAGAAAAAAAAATATGTTGCTTTTGAGACCTTTCTGTAGGTACGTCGGATATTCAATACCTAATTGGACAAAGTTCGCTCGATAGAAAAAAAACCAAAGATACCCTTATTTTGTAGATTAAAACTCGTTTTATTTCAATATTATACTATTTTATGCATTGAAAATCACATCAAAATAAACTTCTATGATGATGTAATGTCCGTCGGGTTTAACATTGTTAATATCGTAAAACATAAAATTTTCAACCCAAAATTAATGAAGTTCACGGCACAATTTACTCGCGCCCCGCTGCCACCTCAAGAACAAAAATGCATGCTTGAAGAACCTCGCCTTAACATCTTCAATATGTGATTGTGTCTACTAACTTGTATGGAGGTGTTCAAACAGGCGCAAATAGTCGAATGACTTCCTAATCGCTAAAGCACTCGTGCCCTCGTCGAATACGTAACCTCCTCTTTTTTTAAGAAAGCCGGAAGTTTTTTCTAACTTAATCTCGGAAATGAAATTCGAGATCAAAAATGCAAACAAAGAAATGTCATTGTCAAATTGACGTTTCAGAGGTAGTCAACATTTCTCTAGTCATTCTAATTATTTGATTTTATTATATTACATACAAACACGTAAAATACAACAATGAGAAACTTAACAACAAATATGAACTCTGAGGGACACATTCAATCACGGCAAACGTCAGAAACCGAATGGCAATATTACTTTCCTCTATGCCGAATGAGCAAAACAAAATGGCGACCAGTAGGGACGCCCAACTTGAATCGGTTATTAGAAAACGCAACATTATTTACGATTAAAATAATTAAAATTGCGGTATAAAAGGTTCCATTCTCTTTTAAGTACTGATTTTGGAAATAATAATATTTTAAAAATTATCACACCGTAGGTAAAAAACAGAAGATTTACTGGTATATTATGTGTAAAATACTATTATGATTCATAAAAAAGCTAGTCTATGAATATGAGTCGTAATATTTGTGTTGTTGAAGATTAAATTTTTTGAAAATGTTTGTATCTCCTGCGTTTTTACCAGTATCATAAATTATGATACTGGTAACTTACTTGTGACTAGCTTTTTCCCGCGGCTTCGCCCGCGTTTATGTCGGAAAATATCCAACGGGAACGTACTTACTACCGGGATTGAAAGTACCCTATGACCGGGATTAAAAATAACGTTATACCATAATGGTATGGAACCAACGTAAGCGTGGTAAGCCTACAGGGCCTCAAGTCTGCTATTACAATAGTGTCAGAATGGTCTCGCCATTGTGAGTATTTGACAGTGTTTGTATGGCAAATCTGTCAAAAACTCACAATGAAGAGATCATTCTGACACTATTGTAATAGCAGACTTGAGGCCCAGGAGTGCACTTTGATATACAACTTTATGAAGGATATACATAGATGTTATATGAATACCGACTTAGTTTTATCATACTTGTTCAATATATACGTGTAATACGTGTCCTTCATGTCATGTCTGAGTCTATTTGTAGTCCAAGAAATTTTGTACATACTGTTTATTTGTTCTTAAACATTAATTGATGTATACCGCCAACTTTTGAGTTATTCAAGGGCACGCAGTAAAATTCTCCCCTAAAAACTTAATTACCCCTCGATCCCCCGTTAGGGGAAATAAATTTCCAATTCTGGAAAACTCCATATTTTATACTAGAAATCTTTTTTTTCTGTCAAAAGAGCAGCGAGTTTCGAATTAATCGAACGATTCTTCCATATAAACATTAACACTCCCTAGAGTCCTTTTGCGGGGATGTTTTGAAAAAAGAATTCTGACAATCTTTGTTACTGTGTTAATTTTTTTGGATGTCGGTTTTTTTTTTTTTTTTTTTACTCAGATAAGCATTCGTGCCAAGTTTCAAGTTTATAAACTCAAAGAATAAGATTTTCCAAACAATCGAAATCCCCCCTTTTTACCCCCTTAAAGCTTGAAGATTAAAAAATCCTTTCTTAGGTGACGTCTCCTACTCATAATCTACCTCTGTGAGTCGGCCAAATTTCGTCTCCGGAGGTCCAGTAGTTTGAGATTTCGTGATTAATCAGTGAGTGAATGAATGAGAGTCGCTTTTATAGGTATACGAGTATATAGATTCAAATTGTAAGTAGCATATCTTGCCACACGTTGGATGAAAACGGCTGTAAACTGTTCCGAGTGGAAATCGATTTTGGGAAGCCTACGTCTAGCGGTGGACTTAAAAGGGCTGATTATGATGATCATATGCCGCGGCTCCAACACACTATACTAAAAATTGTAAGGTGTATTTTGTTTGCATAGTTCTTATAATTAATTAACTTTAATTTAATAGATGACTAGCTTTTGCCCGCGGCTTCGCCCGCGTTTTTTTTCGATAAAAAAAAAACTCTTAACACTACTAAAGTTTCTATATTAATATCATTCAATCATGATTCGAAAGACACGTGGCGCCATCTATTTATTATAAGAACGTTATTGTTGTTTTCCTCGGGAACAGTACTTTTTTTCGGGATGATAGGTATCCTATGTCCGTTTCTGTACACCTGACAATGTATAATTATGCAAAACAGAATGATCGGTTCAGTGATTCAGGCGTGAAAAGGTAACAAACAAACAAACAAAATTACTTTCACATTAAATAATATTAGTTAGGACTATTTGTAAAAAAAAAACAAATATAAAATGTTTTGAACCACTGTCTAGACATTTTGACATTGACATTTCTTGGCGTTTCTTTATTTAGATAGATTATCTGATTATGAGACTTGGGGTATAATTATCGCAACGTTATTCTTTCTTTCTTTCAATGAATGTTGTTAAACTGTCAGAATGAAAGCCATTGCTATTGTGTGTTACGCAATTACCCCGATGCTGGTTTCCCTATAACAAGCAATACGATTAATATTACTAAGAGGACTTCGATAATGGCATCTGCCCGCAGAATGGAATCTCATCGATTTTCATCAACGGATGCCATCTGGCACTTCAAAAAGCTACAGAATAATGAGCAGAAGGTTCAATTTGCGTATCTTCTTCTCTTGGATCGGCACGAATGAAATAAACAAAAATGAGAATAGGTAAAAACTTTTTTTTTGTTGTGATTTGGTTTCAACAATCACTTTTACACGTTAAAAAAGAAAAGAAAGAAAGAAAGAAAAAACTTTATTTTTTGCGGTAAACGTGACTCAAAGAAAGAACAAAAACACGAAAAGAACAATTTGGGGGAAAATATGCGTCCCATCCACTCAAAACTGCCATCACTCAGCAACTGAGGATCAGGAGGGATCTCGCACTCATCTCGTACATATTCAAGATACTTAGAGGGAAGGTACATAATGCGGATATTTTAGGGCACATAGGATTGTGTGTTCCGGACAGGTACGTCTGGTGACGACGACAGCCACGCTGACGTGTAAATCCAATACACTGTAACTCGAGTTACAGTGTTTTGCCTTAATAGCGCTCATTTGATTATTTAGAGGCAGTTACATATCCCTATATTATTATTTTTTCATTTCATAGTACGTAGAAGGAGATATGAGCATATACAAAACACTGCATTTTAGTTACAATTATGGTTTGTTATGGCATAATACTGTGATTGAAGTTACAGTGTTTTTGCAGAATAAAATACGCGAGATTAGTTGAAACTCTGAGATACAGTGTTTTGGATAACCAAACAAACTGGAGACGTCGCGCGCGGCGACATGTCCCTACGCGTAGTAGGTGCACGATACGCGGGGGGCAGGAGGGCGAGAGCTCAACCGTTAGTGGTCGTGAATCATTGCTGTTGCTTGGGCGTGCGGACGGTGTTGTGATCGACAGCGCGTACGCTGCGTTCTGTTTACGTTCGTTTTGATAAGTTTGTGTAACTATGTAAGAACAATAACAATGAGTGGACACCGTAATAGACTATTAGTGAAATTGTCACAAAGCAATATACAACATCACAACAAATCATGTACCACAATGGCTTCAGAGCTTAACAGTGTGTTAAATGAAAAAGAGAATATCAACGGCAGTAATAAGGAGCGTCCTGGTATAAATACATCATACGATTGTGATAAAATTGAATTTGATTGTTCTTCGTATGTATTTGATTCACGTAATATCAGCCCCTTGATACCCCTTAGTGAATCTCAAATAAATGAATGTATTGCTGACAACCTCGGCGACGACGTCAACTACGCTGATTTATTACCAGTACCTGCTTCTAGTACCATTCAAGAGTTATCTAAGGATTTAAGTAGCCAAATCTGCCCAGAGAGTCCATCATTGCAAAGGAAAAATTCTGATACTGGACTAATAATTACTGTGGACACGGTTTCCTCTTCTACTTCTAGCGCGGAGTGCCCCGATACGTCAAGTGCTGTATTGCCTTCTGAAACGCCAGAAGAATCTTATGCTATACCAACCAAAAGAAGTCGCGATCCTAAAGTTATTTTGGGAAATCAAAAAAAAAAGCATCCCATGAGACCTCCCTGCCGAAACTGCAAAAAAAAATTGTTCCGTTATAATCTCGGAAACGGACAGAGAGATCATTTACAATCAGTTCTGGAGTATGGATAGACAGAGACGACGGGATTTCTTGTCAAGGCAGGTGCACAAAATGCCCACGGCAAGTAAAACTGCTGGCCCCAACTCAAGGAGACACAATACTTTAACATGGACTCTTAATGAGTTTAAAATTTGCAAAACATTTTTTTTAAATACCTTAGGATTTAGTAACGATGAAGCAGTCCAGGGTGTTCTAAAACAAAACCACTTAACACAAAATAAAAATCCAAAAATTAGTGCTGCTCCTGATCCTAGAGGTCGTCACACACCTTATAATGCTTTTCCTGCAGAGTACGAAGACGAAATGAAAAATTTTATATTAAAATATAACCCTATGCCATCACACTATAATATAAATCATGCGCCAAACAGAAGATATCTTCCAGTAGGTGTGAATTTTACAGGCATTTACAAAGAATTTCAACTATACTGCTTCGAAAAAAAATTGAAAGTTTGTAGTTGGGCACATTTTCACCATATGATAAAACATCTTAATCTTTCTACAGCAGAACCAGCTCAAGATATTTGTACGAAATGTAGAAACCATGAGTTAAAACATAAAATATTACCTCTGCCGTGTAATTGTAATGACTGTATAGACTTAGGCAAACATCTCGAAAACAAAAGAGATTCAAGAAGAGATTTGAAATCAATAGAAGAAATGTGTGAAAATTCTGAAGGGCGAGACATGCTATATACTGTAGATATGCAAAAAGCTATTTGTATGCCACTGTTGACTACAAAAGAATATTTTTTCTCAAGAAAACTCGTACTTTTCAACGAATCTTTTGTGCCCCCAGGAAAAAATAAACAAGCTGTCTGTGCAGTTTGGCATGAGGGAGAAAGTGGTAGAAAAGCTCATAATATTGCTTCTACATATACTCATTTTCTCAGAAAATATTGCAGGGACCTAAAGTCTGTAACATTTTTCTTAGATAACTGTAATGCCCAAAACAAAAACAAGATACTGTTCTCTGCTTTAATAAGAGTAATTAATGATAAAATTACAAATTTAGACAAAATTACTCTGGAGTACTTTGAGCCAGGACACACTTTTATGGCCGCAGATGCTGTACATGCTGCAATTACAAAGAAATTGAAATCTAAGGGCCAAGTCTACGATATAGATGATTTTATATTCAATGTCAAAAGTTCACGAAAAAACATGCAAGTCGATTTATTAGGTCACAAACAAATGATCATATTCAGTAACGATTCCAAAGCAGCATTCCCCAAAGGGTATAATATACACAACCTGAAAGTCATAGAATTCAGAAGACATGAATTAACAATATTTGTCAAGAATGAATATAATGCAGAATTTAAGGAGATATCTTTTTTGAAAAAGAAAATAGAACTTGAATTGCGGAAAAAACTTGCAAAGGGTGTTATTGATCTTTTGGAAGAGATACCTAAAGAGACTGAACCTAGAGGTATTAGCGAAACAAAAAAAAGAGAGTTATTAGCACTGTGCAAATCAATGCCTCAAACAAGAATAATTTTTTATGAAAATCTTGTTGTCTCGGAATCACCGGATCTTGACGAACACATTGACACTGATTTAACATAGTAGTAAACCTCAGATCTCAAAGTAATTCATAGACTGATTATTAATAAAATGTTGATCTCATTATTAAATTGTTTCATATTTTATTTGCGTTGTTAGTTTTATAATGCCGTTGTTTTAACTAAAATTTGATTCGAAGAGAGAGATAATGATCAATTTGAAAAGAATTCATTCCTGGGTTGAGCTTTTGTTAATTTCGTATTTTTGTTCTTATTTCACTAAATATTTGATTTAAATTTTAATCTTTCGTGTTATTGTGACTTGATTGATATTTTTTAAATTGTTTCATTGATTCATTTAGATTTGATTCGAAAAGAAAGATTCAGTACTTACTTGAGCTTTTCTTATTTTTTTGTTTATATTCTAATAAATATTTTTAAAGAAATATGAAATAGGTTTTATTGTCTTTGACGTACCTAACCCAAATTGAACACGCAAAATACACTATGTTATTGCAAACTGTGGTTAGTATTGTTTATTCTTTCTTCTTTCGGAGGCCTTACTCGTATTAATGTCTAAGCTTTTTAAAGTAATAGGTACACTGTATTTGAAAATACAGTATTTTTGGATGATCCAGTAGCTCTTTTCTCATAAAACCAATACACTGTAACTAAACACACAGTGTTTTGCTCAAACAATCGGGAACATTTCTTTAAGTTTTATAGAGACAATACACGTTTACTTAGTTAATTCTAATTGTATGGATGGTATGGTTGTAAAATTTACATGGCTAGATAAAACGTAAAATTACCTTGAATTCAGTACCTATTACATAATATAATGTTATCATAATATTACTAAAACATACTAAAAACCAAAAAAACTTATAAAAGCCTTTTTCTCGAAATAGGTATTTCTGAGATACAGTGTTTTGGATTCACACGTCAGCACGGCTGCTGGCGGAGCCGCGAGCACGAACCAATCTTTTAAGTGAGGCGCCACTGACGCGTGCACTCCGTGTTTGTATCCAAACATAGATTTAAGTTTATTTTGTTTATGTGGTCACATTTTAAGCTGTTTTTTTTACTGGTAACATTATTGATGGTTCTTCCGTGGGAGTATTCACTAGAAATGCCGTTGACCGACCATGTAAGAAATTAATAGTGTGAGATCATATCAAATAAAGTGATTTCTTTATAATTCACTTGCATAATTTTATTTATGTTTTCGCCACGAACACTCCGCACTCTTAACCTTATAGCTAGTGACTCGGACCTATTTTGTTGTTCTCTGAGTGAGTTCACACATAATCCTTTATTTATACTAAGTTACAAAATGTAATTATAATAATAAGTTAATTATAAGTTAGAATAAGATTAGATAAGTACGCTATCGCAATAGGTTACCCTGTAAGGTTAGAAGTAAGTTGAAAAACAAACAAATAAATACAAAATTATGGCTCGCGCAGACTGGCGCGACATCGCGGTCGCGACAAGGGTCGCGCTGCCTGTCGCGCCCGCAATATCGCACCAGTCTGTGCGAGCTTTAATGCTGCGACCCTATGCGAGACAGAGCCCCAACGCTGGTTTTCAGTGACAGCCAAAACTATGTGAGGTCGGTGTTTGCGAGTAGTTCGGCGCGTCTGCTAGAACTCAACCCGAGATTGTGACGGGCCAATGTGCCGGAAAAACAAAACACATCTTGTTTCACATCTTAATCTTGTCCACACACTGCCGTCGCGTCAAGTTATTCCACTCAGAGCACTGCCGGTCGATTCTGTAAAAATCTCACCGTGAAAACTTAGGTGAAGCGATCTCGAACTGAACTCAATTCCATCTGAGACACTCGATGACGCCTGTCACTACTCCATACAAGTTTAGACGTGATTAAAAACTTGCCGACTAAAATTACGTCAATTTACGTCAAGCGCTGATTAATTTGACATGACTAAACTAAAATTTATCTCCTGTCCTTTTCATAATGAAATAGAAAGAAAAAGATGAACTGAACTTAAATTTAGTTTAGTTTGTGAACAAGGGAATCGGCACCAATGTTAATTAACGTTATATTACTAGTAATGTTATCGAGTAACGTTACATTTTTGTAAAGTTTAATAAGGTATAAATATTGAAATTTAACTTTACGTAACGGTTATGGTGTTGTTATTTGGTAACGGTAAGAAGCCCTGGTTTACGCCTTCATGAAGTTGTATTACAATTTGGGCCTTCTGCGTATTTTGTCCTATGATACTTACCTCAAAAGAATGTAGGTCGGTGGTCGGAATTGTCGGGAAATTCTTATTCTTAGGCTAATGCATTGTTTAAGAGTTCCGTGATGTTATTATGTGGTTTATAAATATTTCTCATTAAGGCGACGATAACCGACATTTAATGATTTTATATTGAAGATCACGTCTAAACGAGTAGTGTTAATGATTTGAAAAAAATATATGTTAAATTAGAGCTTTTTCTTAATAACTTAATATGTGAATATTTTAGATTATGTCTATATTACATAGTGAAATTAATTTGTAAAATTATGTCTAACGCGGATAAAAAACTGAGAATCACGCAAAATCTATCAAGGGTATTTTTCTGAAACCTTTACCTTTTTAAAGATAATTTAATTATTGATCTTTTAGTATACGTGTTTTATTAAAATACCTTTTGTTTTATGTGTAATAAATTAATAATGCGTTTTATTTGGGCCAGCGCTCCTGGATGGGCGAGTCCTATTACTGGCTGGACGTACGAAGCGTTTCGTGAGCTCAGTACAGAACACGCAAGCTAACCACTCAAGGTCGCTGGCATATATCTGGGCCTTAAGAGGGCTGTCTCGGGTCCACTAGCGCCACTCCTTTAAAAAAATATTTATATCTCGTGACTGAGAAGGAATGATGATGACAAAATTCGATCTAGAGGAAGTTGGCCGTTTTTCTTTAGATCGAATTTTGTTGCTTCGTGTCTCAATATGAAACTTTATACAAGGTATTAGAAAATTCTAGACACACCGAGGCAGCTGATTGAGCCGTTTTTCATTATTCCTTCTCAGTCACGAGATAATATTTTTTGGCGCTAGTGGACCCGAGATAGCGCTCTGTTGCAAGCTTTTCAAGTGAGAGATTTACGTTATTTCGCAAATAATTATTAATAATCATTTATGATAAGTCTTTGATAACACATTGGGTTGTCGGGGTCAAGAAGGCAGTTAAGAGTAGTTGTGTCACCTCGTTTTAGTGATAAATAATTACATAAAATCGACGCATCTGGCGAGAATGAAGACAAGGCAAGAATGGCCTTGGAAAAACCTGTGGACTGTTCCAAAAGTATCAAATGAATGTTCAAATGATAGTTCAACAACATTAATTGCGTTATTTATCATTGTTGAGCAGAACATAATGAAGCCATGGATTAGCAAAAATCCTTCAAAATCATTCAGATTATGATTGAAACTATGGAGTACCGAAGTTCTAATATTAAATAACACCTTATCGTTGCATTTTCATTTGACAATAAATTCAGGTTAATTTTATAACCTCAATTTCCTCGATGTTTTATTTTTAATTTAATTCAATTTATTTATTTAATTCAGACACAGTGATCCATATTTTTGTTAGTATACTTAAGAATTATGTTAGTAACCAAAGATTATACACACCACAATCAAACTATTATATTATCTAAAAATAAATAAATGAAGTACTCACATAAA
Organism: Dryobota labecula; assembly: GCA_947523025.1. NCBI lineage: Eukaryota > Metazoa > Arthropoda > Insecta > Lepidoptera > Noctuidae > Dryobota > Dryobota labecula. Next base: position 9,825,753 of record OX383311.1, on the reverse strand, counting down.
TAAAATTACAATTATCATTAAATTAATTAAAATTGTAAAAATCAATAGTATTATTTAAAATAATAAAAAAATCATAAAAATCTTTAAATTAATTAAAAATATAAAACAACAAAATAAATAAAAATAAAAGCTATAATTTCATCAGTTGCTGTCCTTTACGACATGCAAATGTACACAATGCCATAATATTGGGCAGTCAATACTGCCAGCTACAACGCTAAGAATGCTGTTGCCACTGCCGCAGGCACGACTTAGCAACGATGCAGGGGGCCAAGTCTACTAATGTACAAGCGTTGCAATGGTCTCTTCATTGTGAGTTTTTGACAGATTTGCCATACAAACACTGTCAAATACTCACAATCGCGAAACCATTCTGACACTATTGTAATAGCAGACTTGAGGCCCAGGACAGTAAAGCTAGCAGTTAAGCTTCAAGTTATCTGATGACCTTAATTTCGTATGGGAGTCGTAAAGAAACAGGAAACGTTTTTTAAGATAGAGAGGGGACTATGTTGGGGTAGGCTTCCTTCAGTCGAACCGGATACAGTATTTTACATAGAGTGACTGCCTATCAGATCTTCACAACCCAGCCATCATAACCAGCTCTCTTCCTGCGGATGGCATGGAAGCCATCAATACGAGCATAGGCAAACTACTTTTTTAAATTACAATCTTCTTCTTTTTGAGTCGATGGTACTTTGTTATATAGGATCATTGGAAGATGGGTGCAAAGCTTTAAGGCGAAGATAGTACAGACAATTTAGAACCATTTAAGCCATGGTTATCTTAGACGAGAGGTGAAGAAGGTTTTAGAAAAATACTCTTGATAGATTTTGCGTGATTCTTAGTTTTTATCCGCGTTAGACATAACTTTACAAATTAATTTCACTATGTATTATAAACATAATCTAAAATATTCATGCATTATGTTATAAAGAAAATGCTCTAATTTAACATATATTTTTAAATCAAATCAAATCAAATCAAAAATGTTTATTTGTTAGGTTATGGTACAATAGATGTTATAAATATTGGTTCCAGCATACCCTGCCATAGTATGGCGTACAAATATTTCCAAAAACAAAACCTTTTATTACTAATCTACTAATAATTATGAATAATAATGAATTAGAGAATAAAATATGAATGCATAATAGTTAAGTAATTGTATTGTATTGATTGTATTGTAGTAATAATATTAATTATTAACGAAATTATGTAGTTTTTGCATATAGCGGAATTAAAGGTTATTTTTACTTTATTATATTATTAACTAGCTTTTGCCCGCGGCTTCGCCCGCGTGGTTGTCGGTTATCGCATAAAAAAGTACCCTATGTCCTTCTCCATATCCCAGGCTATATCTCAAAATTCTAACTTAATATTAATTTTAATGTGACTCACTATGTGAATAGAAACCGAAACAAATGATTTAATATAATAAAAGTACTTAGGTTCTGAACGTGAATAAGTCTTTACATAAAGATAACAAACACAAAATCAAAATACGAAATTTCACTCAAATTCTTAAAGCAATCAAATTGTACCAAATTACAATACGAAATAAAAGTGCGACACAAATGATAATTTTAAAATAATTCACGTAAGTACCAAAAATGTGAAAACAAAACGAAATCCTCCGAAATGTCGCATGATACACCATTTGTGCTGATAAAACGCTCGAAATATATAATAAACACCATTGGTGCATAACTTTTCTCAGGGTCACGTTCGCAATTGGACGAAATACCTATTTGACATTTATTTTGTACTTGCAACACGATCTGGCTGTAGAATTCAATTAATCGACTAATACTTAACCGGTTCACATTTTAGCGGGAACACCACTAAACGAACGAAAAAAAAAAAGAAAACAAAATACGTCTGTACTCTGTGGTCGTGTGGCGGTGTGATGCGGCGCTTAATGTAAACATTCATCAAGGTTATACGTGCGTAAAGATTCAATGAGAAAACGGTTTAATCTTTGAAGAATCTTATACAGAATTACTGAGAAATAAGTGTAGATTTCGTATTGAGTGTTAGTTTATCGAAAAGTGATAAATATGTCAGTGAAAAAGTAACGAAAGTTTTGGAATGCACAAATTTTGATCATAAGACCGCCGTGTTTAGTAATGTTTTTATGATAAATATTCTTGTACACTGTTTGAAATACACATAAGTAGCTAGCTTATTTATCTACAAACAGAATTTGGCTAATAGCTACTGATATTATAGCGTATTGCTATCGTAATCGTATTTCCAAGAGTAAAATTCGGCAAACAAATACCTACAAAAAGTCAATAAAATGGATATAGTATGTTATCCTTAAGAGATAGACATTAGTGCTTCCAAAATTACGGATTTGCTAATTACGTAACTAGTTACGCATTTTGATGCTTCAATTACGTAACTACGTAATTACGTACTTAACTGTTTTGATTTTTTAAAGCACGATAAATTCTGGGCTTATTACGTATTTTAGAAGTAAAAAATCAAACAACTTCAAATGAAAAAAAATATAATATTAAGGAATTAAAAGTAAATTACAGATTAAAATGATAATTTTAAAATTAAACTCAAAATCAAAATCGTCAATCAAATCAAAATGTAATATTTTGATTTGATTGACGATTTTGATTTTGACTAAACTCAATCAACAATTCAAACAAAACATGTACCACGCACAAATGGTTTAAAAGTAAGAAACAATATAAAATATGGTTATTTTTCCAATCTTTGTTCTTGATAATATGATCTCATAAATGATAACGAATGCAATGTTCTGTCACCAAGGGAACTTCTTAGTTTAGAACAAAGATAGCCGGCAGAAGAAAATGCCCGTTCTGCTTCAACACTAGTAGGCATTATACATAGTAAATAATTATAAGCTGCTGTTAGGAAAACTTCACGACCGCCGCCAGTGCTATCGTAGATACACATTTCAACTCTGATGATGGATTCAAGATCTGTGTTTACTCCAGATTTGTTTACTGTAGACATAGTTTTCTGTATTTCTTTTTCTAGTTGCTGTGCAACAGTCAACTCGTCGCCACAACCATCATTAGCATCATTGTCATCTGCTTCGGAATCTAAACTCATTTGTGTACTTGTAGGCGGTGTAAATTTGAGCCTTTCTAATAAGTTTGCAACATATGTTCTAATATAATCCGACGTCGGTTTTGTAAAAGTTTCTGTTTCTTCGGTTTTATAATATTCTTCATTATTATGCAAATACTGCAAGACACCAGACACATTTGTTCGCCTTTCTTTTATTCTTTTTCTAAGGGATACAGCAAGCTTGTCACTGAGCCCATTGGACTGAGCATCAAGCTTATTTAACATAAACTGAAGCGCAGCATCTGCTGCTAACAAATTCGAGTCACGGCGACACAATGCCATCACTGTAGTTTTTATTATATCTAAACTATGATGAATGTTATGTAGATCTTGTATTTCTGTGTCTGTGAAACTTATATTTGATTTTAAGTCTAATAAAGCCTTAAATAAACTTGATTTCAATTTCAGAAATCGTCCAACCATATCTGATAAGCTGTTCCATCGCGTTTTGCAGTCTAGTATAAGATCGAGGCTTTTACCATGCTCTTGTAAAGAATATTTTTGCAACAAATCGGTCTTCAGTGGTGATTTTTTGAATGATTTAACAAGTTTTCTTACTTTTACTATAATATCTTTGTACAGAAACTCTGGTTCTAGAACTCTAGGTACTTCTATGAAAAGTCCGCCATCGTTTTCTTCAATTTCTTCAGTGTCAGTATCTGAAGCTTCATCTTCTAGTTCTGGTTCAGTAGTTGTACTTTTCCGTGTCTTATATAATACGTCCAGCACTGCAAGTTGTATTCCGTGAGCAAAACACAACTGATGGTGACCATCAAAATTTTTGCCCATTTTAACCATAACACTGGCTCCGTCCGTTGTGAATGCAATTATATCTTCAAGTTTCAAATAAAAGTCATTTAGATGATTTTCTAACAGTACAGTTCCAACGTGAGCTGGCATTGAACCCTTTATCCTTACTAGTCCTAAATTTTTATATTTAGCTGGTTCTAGGTCTTTATTATGAATATTTATATTCATATACCTCCGGTTCCGGGTAGAGGTCCATTCATCAAACGTTATAGTAAACCGTTTTTTTTGGGACTTCATATCTTTAAACTGATTTATTATTTGTTTTTTTATGGCACAACTCTGTTCCAGGACAATTTTGGTAATAGTTGAAGGAGATTTCGGTAGATCATAGCCAGATTTTTTGAAAACATACCTTAGATCTTCAGAAGTACAAAATTTGCTTAATGGGATGCCATCCAATGCTGCCATTCTAGTCACTATAACGTCCAAGGAATACTCAGTGGAAAAGTAATCCGTTAGTTTAGTTTTCTTCGATGGAGGTTCTAAACTTTTTCTTGCTTGAAAGCACGATGAAGTACTTGCCCTTTGCGCATCTTGCTCTTGTGACATCTCGCCAATATGTTTAGCACGCATATGTGTATGTAGTGCTCCAGTAGCACCACCAGGAGTCTTCAAATTTTTTTGACAATGTTTACATTGGACACTTTGCCCATTTTCAGCCCTCAAAAAGTGTTCCCATATAGCTGATTGTGTGCGTTTGTTCAAAAACTCCTTATAAATAGTCTTCTTTACTGCAGACCTAAAACAATATATAAATATTTCATAATTTAATAGTTAGGTAATACATATAAATAGCATCTATAGTTAGGCACTACACTTAAAACGGGATACATTTACATACGTACCGTGAACTCATAATCAATGTCTATTTGCACAGACATCTAACAAGCAACAATAAAATAAAATCGCACATATTTTTTTTTTTTTTTTAAACGTCGCACCACACTAGGAATTACTGCTGTATCGTGGGTGCACTCACAATCATGTAAACTAACATACACAGGACACCCAGACCCGGAACACCTATCTGTAGGTCATACAAATATTTGTTCCGTACGGGAATCGAACCCGTGACCCGCAGCGCAGCAGCCAATCACTCAACTACTGCGCCAACCGTGCCGTCAACAATATAAAATCAACTACTAAATTATATGTATAAACTCTCACACAATACCCTAGAAACAAAGTAAGTAGACAAGTAAAGTAATGTTAAAATAGGTACTTACATTTTCGTTGAAGTATCTCTACTCGTGTATGGTGATATCTACTTAGAAACTTGTAATGAAAAGCTTCTGAAAACCAAGCGTCAAACTTTGCGGCACATACACAAAATCACAAAAGTCAATAAAATAAGCTTAGACCAGGCAGGACAGTATCTCGCAGGTGTACGTAAGACGACTGAGTACCGAGTATTGAGATTGTTTCTAAATTCACGAAAGTAAAGAAAAATGTAGGGAGTTCCCTTAGCTTGCTCAATCCACAATATTAAACTTTATTATCTACGAGGTAGATCAAATACTTGCGAAACACTTATAAACTTTGATTGTGTTACGTACCGAACTATCCACAACCAACGGGGATTCCCTTCGTTTCCCGATTGGTCAACAATGAACTCTATTCTGTACGACTAAGAAATTAAATCTTGCGGACTCAAATTGGAAGTTATAAAATAAACCCCGGGAATTCGGGGGATACCCACAGAAAGGGTTTTGGTGTTGTCATAATGTAAGTCGTAGGTTAACTAAATTAAGGTAAATTGTAAATACACAGATAAACCCATGCCTTTTTCCCATGGAGTAGGCAGAAACTATAGAACTAAATAAATGGGTACCTAAATTAATTAATATTATCCTATAGTTACGTAATTACGGACTGCAGCTCTTCAGTTACGTATTTGTGAGATTTCTAAAATCTGTCCGTAATTACGTAATTGCGTAATTACGTAATTACGTAATGGAAGCCCTAATAGACATATGCCATCGCGGACTTTTTTGAAGACTTTTATAAGATACATAATTCCACCATACATTATTTTGTTATATCTCAAAGGGTTTAGACAGCATTTTCGTTGAAAGCTCCCAGACGGCTTATTTTTTTCCGACACCTCCAACAAATATCGTTAATTCATACAAAAATGCATACAAAAACATAACAAATTATATACTAAAACCTTCCTCGAGAACCAAGCTATCCATTGGTGAAAACAGCATGAGAATCGGTGCAGCAGTATTTGAGTTTATCGCGAACAGACAGACAGACAGACAGACAGACAGACGCGGCAGAGGACTTTGTTTTATAATATGTAGTGATGATTTATCCTCTAAGTATTCTTGAACACTGTAATAATTTTTTTCTAATAATAGTCTGAACAATACCCTTTTGAACAACGGCAATGGCAAATCTTGAGTACAATTTGGCAAATGGTTATATATAATAATTGCCATGCAGTAAGCATTTCTTTTAAATAGCATCATTTACACTACTCGTTTCGACGTGATCTTCAGTATAAAATCGTTAAAAGTCTGTTTGTCTCTTTAGCTAATAGAATGCAAAAGATGCGTCGAGCAAAATATGATAAGCGTCACTGTAATGAACTAATGACCATGACTTTTCGCCTTAACTACAGATTAGCTCAAGATTTTACGATAAAACACAATGACTATACTACAACATCTGCCTAGCCTTCAGTCAGTTTCTAGTATAATCGAATACAGCTGAATGCCAGTATTTTACATTAAGCGGAAGCCTATCTGACCTGCACAGGCTCCAAGTACTGGGTAATACTATCCAACCACTGTTACATACTAGATTTTGTCCCTCTGAATGTAAAGGAACAAAACCCCAGATGCAAGATGGTTATGTATTGAAATGCAAGAAAACAACAAACTGTTTGAAATCTACATCTACACTATCTACATCTACACTAATATTATAAAGAGGAAAGATTTGTACCTATTTTTGTATGTTTGTATGTTTGTAATGAATAGGCTCAAAAAGTACTGGGCCGATTTAAAAAATTCTTTCACCAATAGAATGCTACATTCTTCCAATTTGACATAGGCTACATTTCATTTTGAAAAAAATTAGGGATCCTTGGTAAAATTTGAACAATGTAACCGAAGGTGTAGAAAAATGGGTCTTAAAATGATAATTGTCTACCCCGTGCGAAGCCGGGACGGGCTGCTAGTAACCTATATTTACAAAAATATATCTCCTCCATACAACAGCACATGGTAGCCTTTAGGGGACTACCGCAATAATAAGTTGTGACATCAAACCCTTACAATTTACGTTAACATGTAAAGTAGGTAGGTGACTATAATTGTCACTTATTAATGCCAGCCAGCTTATACTTCAGCAGAAAGAACCAAGGTCGTGGGAAGTTGGAGATATACCCCTTGCTAAGACTGGTTGTCAGACTTCCGAGGCTTCTGACGACCCGTAACGACTGTCAAAGATCACAATTGACAGCCGGGACCATCAGCGATTTCTACCACCACCGATATTTCTACCAGCATGGCTATTTCTACCACCAAAGCTATTTCTACTACCATGGCAATTTGTAATTTTTTGTTTTATAGCTAATCGTTTCACTAACGTGCTTTCCGAGGCACGGAAAGGTCTTGATATGTAAAGATAGTCACCCATCCACGGACCAACCGCGGTAAGCGCAGCTTACTTAACTCGATCGATCGACCCGTGTGGCTGTTAAACAGTGCCATGCGCATACAGTACAACAATGCGTTCAGGGTGCAGCTGGGGCTACCGCGGTTTTGCAGCGCTTCTACGATGTTCGCACAGGCGCACACTGATGATTTTTATGCTATTATTAGGAAGCGAAGCGCCTCGCTACTAAGGCCTATTGTCCACGTAAACCGCACGACATGCGCACGCTTTCGTCAATTTATTGACGATTGCAAGCAGTGTGACCATCTTAAAATTATCGATACTGCCTTAGTTTGGTTTGAAACCTGCCAAATCCTGCCAAAGACTCGAGTAAAAAATGCCAAAAAATTGCCAAGTTTGTTTAGCATTTTAATAGTAGTAGTGAAAAAATAAAAATACTTTTTTTACCATATTTTTATTATTAATTAGGTCAAAGTAATTAGCCTCATATTCTTCATTTTCTATCTCTTTATACATGGTTTTATTCATACGATTAATGGCACTACGAAAGTAATGGATCTTGCTCCCACTCTGCTCTCTATGTTCTTTCGTATCTGCGTTTCATCTTCCAGATACCGATTATAAATATCACCAAAATAGCTACCGATCGCCGTAAAATAGAACCGAAACTAAAGTATCTACATCTATGACTGATTGAATTAAATAACATAACAACCTTAAACTTACGTAGGTATAAAGAATACTCGTTTTACGATTATCAACTGTATAACTACTATGTTCTTAATTGAATGAGACACAAACATAACACGAGAAGTACGCGGGAATCCCTTACACAGACTACTTACATTATAGAATATCCTTACGATCTGTTTTTAGGGTTGCCATTTTCGACAATTTGAGATGACAGGGATTTATTTTCTACTTTGCAATACTGCCAAAAACTGCCAATTTTATAAAACGTTACCTATACCCAAAGTCTGTAATTCAGATAATTTATGTAAACAAAGTAATGTCAAGAAATGTCACTGTCAAAATGACAGGACAGTGGTGCAAAACATTTTATCATTAAATGTTTTTGTAAATAATCATCGATAAAATTAAAGTGAATTAATTATAAGAACTATGCAAACAAAATACCGTTGCTAAACAATGGTTTTTGTAGTGTGTCGGAGACACGGTATACGATAGTCATAATCAGCCCTTTTAAGCCCAGTGCTAGACGTAGGCGTCCCAAAATCGATTTCCAATCGAAACAGTTTACAGCCGTTTCCATCCAAAATGTGGCCATATATGCTACTTACAATATGAATCTATTTATGAGAGTTGTAATATTTATATGTATAGTGTTGTTGAAGATGTAAAAAAATTGAAAATTTTTGGATCTCCTGCATTGTTACCAGTATTATAAAATATTTTATACCAGAAAATCTCCTTTTATTAATAACTTTGTTTAAAACCGAAAATTTATGAAAATAATTACGATATGATTATTTTTTAATTATTATTTCTTAAAATCAGTACTTAAAAGAAAATAGAACCTCTTTTTTCGCAATTTGATGTGAATTACCATTACCAAGATATTTTTTTGATTTGTTATCCCCTTTGTTTACATAAATGATCTGATTTGAGACTTTGGGTATAACTAAACATCCGGAGGCTCAAATAGGAGGCCAATCCTGCCAAAAAGGCAGGAAACTGCCACATATGGTCACACTGATTGCAAGACGAATGCTTGCATCTTGCGTATAAACAATCAAAACTGTGTCCACGGAGCGGCAACGTCACGTCAGCCTCTCGTCATGCGTTCGTCATGCGGTGCGCGCGGCAGCATGTCACTACTCTACCGGCTCGCGAGACGCACACTTGTTGTTGAATGAAAACTGAGATGGTTTGTAGCGTGATTGACGATTGCATGAAGCAGCGTGGACATTGCAAATATGCAAAATACGCCTGCCGTCATTTGTAGGTAGCATGCATTCGTCAAATGACGAGTCCGTGGACAGTTAGCCTAAGTCGCTTCAGACGCAGCACTAACATTGTCCGAGCGGTGGGACTCGGTGTTGTTGGAGAGGTGGATGCACCTGCATGCCAGTTCATCACCTTTTATTAAATAATGATTAATCTTTTATTATAATGAAATTTGATGAAATTGAATAATGTTTTAATGTGTAATGTTTTAATGTATATATTATGAATCCTTATGTTTAATTCTATAATTTGTAATGCTTGATATGGGAATAACTTCCTGAAATAAATGATTATTATTATTATACCATAGCCACAAGCCCCAATTACTATACTACATATGTACCTAAGTAAATTCACGCCTCTTGCAAGTGGGGTAAGTAGAGTCCGACCAAATTTCGATTTCGGTTTTCATAAAGTTTCGGCTAAAACATCCTTTTTCATTTGTTCAGAGGAAATCGGTAGTTACACTTTCTAAAGGCTCGCTTATCACCTCAAATTGTTTGATTATTAATAATTATATTATTCTCTGAGAAAAGTACCTATTCACAATGTTTCGTTTAATTTAAAACAGTTTTGTTTTTTTTTTTAAACATGTATTTTCCAACTGCTAGTCACAGGCATTCCCCACCTTTTGCGTTAACCAAAGAAAACCTATTAACAGTAAAAAACACATTTTATCATTTACAGTTTTGGTTCATATTCGGAATAAAAAACCATTTTCGGTCGGATTCTCGTGGGATGGCTGAAACTACAGAAACCCACTTCACTTCGTCATCCTTCCATAACTACTATTGCTTCGTCCACATTTACCTTAGTACTACGCATCGAGTTCTAAAAATACCATTTGAATGTCACACGACTCACTGCAGGGCCTCAAGTCTGCTATTACAATAGTGTCAGAATGGTCTCGCCATTGTGAGTATTTGACAGTGTTTGTATGGCAAATCTGTCAAAAACTCACAATACACAAGAGACCATTCTGACACTATGATATTGTAAAAACAGACTTGCGGCCCTGGTTCATTACTTTTTACGCTGAATTTTGCTAGGCACGCCTACACATATAACGTTAAAGTTGTTACTCGCAACTTGTTGCTATTCACATTTTGATAGGAGTTTAACATTACTAACTATAGCTCGTACGAATTATTTATTCACCTTAATTATACTCCATTTACTATAGCATTAGACAATTAACGGCTAAACAACGACAGTTATTGTGTAATATTGTTGAAATTACTGGACTTTAGAGTTATTTTTTAATGTAAATGGTAAATTATTTTATCGTGAAATAACGGAGTTTATTAAACGTTTTCTTTCTATGTCATTAAGAAAAGGACAGAAGATACATTTTAGTTTAGTCCTGTCAAATTAAGCAGCGCTTGATGCAAATTGACGTAATTTTAATCGGCAAGTTTTTAATCACGTCTAAACTTGTATGGAGTAGTTACAGGCGCTGATTAATTTGACAGGACTAACTAAAATTTATCTACTGTCCTTTTCTTAATGAATTAGAAAGAAAAAGATGCACTCAACTTAAATTTAGTTTAGTTTGTGAAAAAGGGAATCGGCACCAATACAAACTGTTTGCAGCTGCCATTTGTCATGCCAACAACGCAATAGAAGTCAAAATCGGTTGAACGGACTGTAAAACTAAAAAGGTTTATTTAAATCAGTGGCCTATTCCTAAAGGGGCTCTGTATCAACACTTTGTTGGGGGCCCTCTTTACCCGACAGCAGCGAAGCTCCAAAGCAGTGTAGGCAATTACACTACACTGCTTTGCTAAGAAAATGAAATGAACATATCCGAAATGAGTATATCCGAAATGAGCATATCCGAAATGAGCATATCCGAAATGAGTATATCCGAAATGAGCATATCCGAAATGAGCATATCCGAAATGAGCATATCCGAAATGAATATATCCGAAATGAGCATATCCGAAATGAGCATATCCGAAATGAGCTTGAAAATGGAACACTCTGATTTCGATAAGTTAGAATTTCCATGTGATTTTACAAAATTAATGCAAGAGCTTAAGAATTGGGCCGCACCTGGGGGGCCCCTGTAGCTTGGGGGCCTCGTATCATTGATACGGCTGATACTGCCGTAGCTACGCCCCTGATTTAAATGTCTAATGATATTTTAAATGAAATATAATCAATTCGGACGGGTTGTAAAGGTGGGCTAAGTCGTTTCATTGCTAATGGTACGTATCAGGCGTTCGCGAAATATTGCGTTATGAGCAGTGTTTCTTTCAGGCAAAATTCTCCAGGGGCGCGGTTAAGAGGTCTGGGGGGGGGGGGGGCGGAGTAAATAAAGTAATATTTAAAATAAATTCCAATTATTATTATTTAAATGAATAAAAGATGCTATAAGCTGAACCAAAATTGTAAAAGTAACATTGTAAAAAGCCACGAAGAATATATTCATTACATTGCGTACAAATCAACAACTTTTTCTAGAAATTCTTCTTTTGGAGTCTCTGGTCCCTCGATGCTAATCATCATACTGCATCAAAGTTTCAGGTAGCATTCTGTTTGTTGCCTTATTTAGTTTTCTGTTCATCGTACTACACGATCTTTCGACGGAGGTAGTGGTTACGGGAATGACCAGAAGGATTTCACGAATTTTTTGTAATTCGCAGTACCCTAAGTCTGCTTCTAAGATTTTGCGATTAGATTTTCACCTGTCTATGAGCGTTGCTGTTTTATGATGGCTGGGTTGTGAAGATCTGATAGGCAGTCACTCCATGTAAAATACTGTATCCGGTTCGACTGAAGGAAGCCTACCCCAACATAGTCCACCCCTCTCTATCTTAAAAAAATGTTTCCAGTTTCCCACACGAAATTTTTAAGGTCATCAGACAACTTGAAGCTTAAAATGCCCATGCATTCCACAACTTTCCTTGACAAATCCTTTACTGTCCAGGCCGCTCGTTTGTGGAATCCATTGCCAGATTCAATAAAAAGCGCGTAATCGTTGCCTGTGTTTAAAAGACTCGTGAAGGAACATTACTTGTCGTTGTGATTTTGTTCTCGTTATTAGCTGTAATAATCTATAGTCTTCATTTAATTACTTTGCTTATATAGTTAGTATGTATGTATCTATTATATAGCATATATCTGTGTATCTATTATACGATATTGTACTGTTATACTTTTTATTTGCACCAATGACAAGCACATTTTATGTCCAGAAATTCACTGTCCATGCCAAGGTTGCCTGGAAGAGATCGCAGTATGCGATATGGCCGCCCATTGTATATTTTGTTGTGTATAAATTTTTCTTTTCTTTTGTAATGTGTAATTTTATGTACTATAAAGTATACATAGATAAATAAGTTGGGAAAAGGCTAGGTCACGAGTGGCTAGCGTGTGCGGTCCCGCCCAAACGGCTCACACCTCTCCAGTTTCTGGACTCTCCGTGACCTGATTTCTATAACCCAGTCTCTAATTCAGATATGTAAACAAATTAATGTCAAGAAATGTCACTGTCAAAACGACAGGACAGTGGTGCTAAACATTTTATCATTTTTTTTTGTTGTAAATAATCATCTATGATATTAAAGTGAATTAATTATAAGAACTGTGCTAACAAAATACCGTTGCCAAACAATGTTTAATATAGTGTGTCGGAGACACGGCCTATGATCGTTACAATCAGCCCTTTTAAGTCCACTGCTAGATGTTGGCCTCCCAAAATCGATTTCCACTCGAAACAGTTTACAGCCGTTTTCTTCCAAAATGTGTCTAGATGTGCTACATACAATATGAATCTATGAATGAGAGTTGTAATATTAGTGTTGTTGAAGATGTAAAAAATGTGAAAATGTTTGGATCTCCTGCATTGTTACCAGTATCATAAAATATTTTATACCAGAAAATCTCCTTTTTTTAATAATTTTGTTTAAAACCGAAAATTTATAAAAATAATTACGGTATAATTAATTTTTAAATATTATTTCTTAAATTCAGTACTTAAAAGAAAATTGAACCTTTTTTTTGCCATTTTATGTAAATTACCATTACCAAGATATTTTTTTGATATGTTATCCCCTTTGTTTACATAAATGATCTGAATTTGAGACTTTGGGTATAGATAGTCATATACTAAAATATGTTCTTTTTTATTTATTTTCAGGGCATAAGATGGCCGAGCAACAGGATCCGGCCCGTTGTTCATCAAGTGAAAGCGATAATTTTGAGAAGATTGACTCTGAAGAGGCGAAGGAAAATGTAAGTATCTGCTTCAAGTATTTGTGTTTACTACATCGAGTCTGAATCACCCGAAAAGACAGGTGTAATAGGAAAGGCGTCCGCCAAATTTCGCCTGTTTTATTACAAATCTGCGCTGAGAGCAGACATGTAATGGGAGCGCTGTCTCGGGTTCACTAGCGCCCATAAAAAAAAAAATATATCTCGTGACTGAGAAGGAATTATGAAAAACGGCTCAATCAGCTGCCTCGGTAAGTAAGAATAAGAATAAATTTATTTAGCTAAGTTTACATTCAGGTGGATTCAAGTGGATTGAATTACTAGACCTCACACTAGGATTCCCTGTGTTGTGAGATCCAGGCTCCTTCGTTCCGTTAACAATTATATTTAAAAAAAGATACATTTTTAAACCTAAAATGGTAACCTATAAAAAGAGTGTATGCATGGTGGTGCAATTTGTGTCAGTTGTGTTGGTGTTGTAAGAGGTTGTCTGTATGTTACACGCATTTAGTGAGTGCACGTGTATTTGGGAATTGTCAATGTGTGTACTGTGTTTTTTTTTTTTTTTTTTTTTTTTTTTTAAGTGTATCTAGAATATTCTAATACCTTTTATAAAGTTTCATATTGAGACACGAAGCAATAAAATACGATCTAGAGGAATGTGGCCGTTTTTATTTAGATCGAATTTTGTTGCTTCGTGTCTCAATATGAAATATTATAAAAGGTATTAGAAAATTCTAGACACACTTACCGAGGCAGCTGATTGAGCCGTTTTTCATAATTCCTTCTCAGTCACGAGATAATTTTTTTAGGAGTGGCGCTTGTGGTACCGAGACAGCGCTAGGTCATAGGTTCAAACTGACAGACGCTGTACTTTGTGTAAATAATTTCATCACCATGTCTCAAAACGGTGAAGGAAAACATTGTGAGAAAACATGGCATGTCCAAGAACCAAAAATTCTAAGACATGTGACATCTACCAACGCGTAGGTCCTGGGCCTGCTTAGCAGATTACAGCCCACTTCCTCTCGAATATTATAGGCTGATTATGAGTGTTATGTGAACGTATGTGTTATAAATCTCATCTAAAAGGAAAAGGGTTGAACTTATAGCCATCATCGAATTATAAATACAGACTTCAATGAACTGGGCCAGTCCCTTACCCAGTGCCGGATTAATCACGTAGCAAGAGTAGCAATTGCTACAGGCCCCGCGCAAAAGGGGGCCCCGCATATTCAAACCCGCCCACCTCCACAAACAATAATAATTTTCCCGAAGATGACAGAAATACTGACAATCCAACTTTAATTTCGAATAACTTTTGAAAAAGTTAATTTATCGAAAAATTATGAGAGACTTTTTTATAGAACGGTTTTCCTACAAAAACATGTATCGCGCTAGGTGGTAAAGTGCTTGTGAGACCAGGTGTAAAATCCCAAAGACCACATAAAATTCAACAAATAATATTCTTGTTTTTTTTTTTTACTACTTTATTTGAGAACCCATAGCAGATAGCAGATCAAAGGCCCCTCGATAGTAGGCCCCGCGCTTGCTTAATCCAGCACTGCCCTTACCAACGAAAAAGAAATAAATTGTTTTAAGATATAATTGCACAACATAACAGATTTAAAAAACCCAAATCAATCCAATCCCAAATCCCAATCTATACCCAAAGTCTGTAATTCAGATAATTTATGTAAACAAAGTAATGTCAAGAAATGTCACTGTCAAAATGACAGGACAGTGGTGCAAAACATTTTAACATTAAATGTTTTTGTAAATAATCATCGATAAAATTAAAGTGAATTAATTATAAGAACTATGCAAACAAAATACCGTTGCTAAACAATGGTTTTTGTAGTGTGTCGGAGACACGGTATACGATAGTCATAATCAGCCCTTTTAAGCCCAGTGCTAGACGTAGGCGTCCCAAAATCGATTTCCAATCGAAACAGTTTACAGCCGTTTCCATCCAAAATGTGGCAAGATATGCTACTTACAATATGAATCTATTTATGAGAGTTGTAATATTAGTGTTGTTGAAGATGTAAAAAAATTGAAAATGTTTGCAATGTTTGGAAAATGTCTCCTGCATTGTTACCAGTATCATAAAAAATGTTATACAAGAAAATCTCCTTTTATTAATAACTTTGTTTAAAACCGAAAATTTATGAAAATAATTACGATATAATTATTTTTAAATTATTATTTCTTAAAATCAGTACTTAAAAGAAAATAGAACCTCTTTTTTCGCAGTTTTATGTGAATTACCATTACGAAGATATTTTTTTGTTATGTTATCCCCTTTGTTTACATAAATTATCTGAATTTGAGACTTTGGGTATAAAGCGCTATACAGTAAAATAAAAAAAGAACACGAGAAATTAACAAAATTGAAGAAACAAAGAAGGTACGGTGGCCAGCACATCAAGCTACCCGAAACTGTCAAATTTCTCCAAACGAGTCATTAAAACAGTCATGAAACAAGTCGTAGGTTATTAAAAATGTACCAAGTGTAAAAGAAAACCTAAAGGTGTAAAAATTACAATCATTGGAAGCATAAAAACTCATGTCTTCCTCCCACTTTTTCCAGGGCACAGCAGCAAACTTCGTGATTGGCGAGGAAGTGGAACAAGAGCCTGTAGACGATGGACCAGCTCATGAGGGAAGGGATTTCTTCCCCGGCGCCCCAGTACCTCGACCGAACAGGCCACGGCCACTCACAGTGGCCCAGCAGCTCGCTCTAGCTGAGAAAAGGAGTACTCTAAGGTAAGTTGTTAATTTTGTGTGCGAAAGATGGCGCTGTTTTAAATTTTGAGGCAGTTCGAATGCGGATATTTAAATAAATAGTTTTTTTTATTGCTTAAATTTTAGGATTATTAACTTATGTTAGCAGATTTTGTTCTGCATTTATAATTGTCCTGGGACTACCGTTTACTTGACGAGGAATCTTATTTTCTCCAAATTTCCAAATAAATTACGCAACGTGCAAAAGTTTAGGTTATAGTAAACAGTTTGACTGCATAGATCACCAGGTTATTTTACGTAACTTTTAATTGGCACTGGAATA
Organism: Dryobota labecula; assembly: GCA_947523025.1. Taxonomy (NCBI): domain Eukaryota; kingdom Metazoa; phylum Arthropoda; class Insecta; order Lepidoptera; family Noctuidae; genus Dryobota; species Dryobota labecula. The sequence continues at coordinate 9,808,946 of OX383311.1, read as the reverse complement.
TACGGATTTAATCTTTATCGATGGGTTTTTTTATTTTCAAAGAGATCTCATATCTTTTAAGTTGCAAAATTTCCGTGCAATTAGAATTTATTCCTATCTGGAGTTCCTCAGAGATCTATTTTGACTTATATATACACCGACATATATATATGTATGTATATATATATGTCCGTCTACGACGTCCCTGATCCGTTTCCACTCACATCTACCTTCAGATCTTTTCAGTAAACCACTACCAGCTACTAAACTACTTTAAATGACTATCAATCCAAACGCGCCTCTCAAACTTCAACTTTTTACAATAAGGCTCCGTGCACGAAAAAAACTCTTTTGTCAATTTCTTATCTAATTGTGAAAAAAAAAAAGTACAGTTTCCATGGTGCTAAACACAGAACAGAAAAAAACAGTAGAAGTCGCAAGTAGGCGGGGCCCGCGTACCCCGTGTTTTGCGGAGTTCCGCGTATGTCTGCTTCCACGCCCACATTACGCACATCAGTCGAGCTACAACTGTCACGGTAAAAAGAACAGGAAAAAAATACAAAAATGCCCTATTGTGCTGTTTTACGATAGCAGAACCAAAAATTTATCAAATAGAGGAATATCATAGGCTCCGTGCACGAAAAAAACTCATTTGTCAATTTCCTAATTGTGAAAAAAAAGTACAGTTTTCATGGTTTAAATCATTCGTGTCAGTCGCAGCAGCTGTTAATAGTTTCATCATTTTTGTGCTCTCCAAAATATAGTATATTTCGCCGTTGATTTACTTAGTGAAGATAGGTATTGTATAATCATTAAATAAAATTTTGATTATATTTCAAGGATAGCTGAAGACTAATTTGTGTTTAAATTTCTTGATATGATTTGCTAAATAATAGGAAAAAACATATTACTGACGGGGTTTAAAACAAAAAAAAAGGTTTTTTCACTATTATTTATCTGCTATATTTTGTATAGAAGTTGAAAAAAGTGGTTCAGCCACATGCAAGTAGACCATATAATGATGTTGATGATATTTTTTAATGTTCTAAATCAAAAGTAGTTTCTTGTACTCGTAGAATGATGATCAAATGTCAGTCTCGCGTTATTTTTCGGAAAACTTGTTGCGAATATTAGTGATTTACCGTGAATACTTAATTTATTTGAAAAATCACTTTTAACCACATGCAAAAAGAAGAACACGACTTTTCAAATCACAAATAATTTTGTTTAAATTATTTTTCCCTTTCTCACAAAAATTGTACAAAATTGATCAAAATCAGTCGATTTCGTGCACGGTCCCATAACAGTCACACAGTCAATACTCAATACACAATATCTTTATTGCTTTACCATAATGTGTACTTAGGTGGTAACTACTTATATAATTTAAATCATTATGGACCCTGTAGGGCATAGCAAAAGGGTAGGGGAGAGAGGAAGCCCTGTTTTAGGTATGGGAACAAGTTTTAACTTACTTACAATCAAAGTCAGGAGATCGTGAATGAGATACTAACATTTCGCTTATCTATTATATAAGTACTATTTTATCTGCAAATGTACATTTTAGATTATTTTTATAAACCTGTGTATGTATTATAATTCTGTTTATTCATATAAATAAATTGTTTTTCTTTGAATAGTTATTATTTCTTATTTATTTAAGTATTATTATTACACAGTCACATCAATAAAGCCAAAAGGCAAAGAAAAAAAGTCAAAGTAATTTATTTGTCAGAAACACGGTGCATAGGATATTCATACTTACATTTAAGAATTAAGATCTAAATGTTTCGCCATTAATTTGTATACAATATTAATAACAAGATTTCAAATTAATTCAATAAAAAATAAATTAGAATGAATTAAAATTAATTGGAATACATTATAAATACCCAATTAAATTGTCACTCTTAGTTAAAAATAACATTAAAGCACATTAGCACAGCATGAAGCTACTTTCGGTCGACTGAATAAAATATCGTAAAATGAACAGACATTTTCTAACCGGTTATCAAAATGCAATAAACGTCATATTACGTAATCGGTCAGGGCCGGCCATTTTTATTTGTGACGTTGATCATTTTCGCGGCAAAGCCTCCAGTACCTCTCGGCCGTCGCGTGAGACACTACGTCTAATTCCATTCCAATTAATAACATCGTGTGAATTTTTTCGTAGTGATTTCCGAAACTGTGTTTACTCTGTGTTTTGAAGTGTTAGTGAAGTGAATTAACGCGGGAGATTATAATTTTTTAATATAACATTCTTGTCATTTGGATTTTTGGTTTGTTTATGGATGCTCATTTGTATGTTTTATCAAAGAAAATAAAACGAAGTTTAGATTACCTACCTACTGGTTATTTTAGAAATGCAGTGAGGTACCTACATATTACATAATATTTTAAATTCATCTGCAGTAGGTAACTGACCAAATATTGAGATAAATGGTATAATATTATAATATATAGGATGTATCTATCTATTCAAACACGAAATATTTTAAGAGATACACCTAAAGGTACTAAAGAAGCCATGGAAACGATTTTTTTTAATCGGAGTTTTTTATTAAAAAAATTGAATAATTTAAAATTACATGATATTATGATGATCAATTTTATTATCAAAAGGCACCGCGCTCGTGCCGTCACCGTTGCCGCGTCCGGGCAGGTAATTCATAAATAAAAAAAAAGTAAATACTTACTTATTTTTTTTGGGTTTTTTTGTAAAATGTCTCGAGCAATTTTAAAATTATAATAATTATGTAATTTTTTTTTTTTTTTTTTTACCACCTTTGTAGATGTTTGTCTTAAAATATTTCGTGTATGAATAAATACACCTTAAATATTTTAATGCTTTAATAAAATTGACTTCCAAGAATTTATTACATTGTTTATTTGTTAGTTACAAGTGAAGCTAATAAAAGTGTATTAAATTGAACACTATAGTAGATAAAGGCAAAATTCCATTTGTAAGTAAGACATAATAATATGCTATCTAAATCTTCTATCAATTTATAACTAAATTAATGCAAATTATGAAAGTACTTTGTTCGTAAGTTGCAATCACACTTCCACTGCACAGTCAAAACAAACCAAAATAGACGAAGTAGCTACTACGCGAGACCTTTATACAGTGTGAGTCTTTATAATGTGCACATAACGAAATGAGGGAATCTATGCTTAATTTTATCTACGGAAAAAATACAAAAAAAAATCTAAATTTATTTTTTAATTTTTTATGGAATTTTTAATTTTTATTTCAAAATTTCTCAATAAGACGCCCCCTTATTGAGAAATTTTACAATTATTGTAAAAAATAATGAAAACAAAAATTTGATTTTTGCAAAAAAAACATGTTTCTTTTCAATTGAGGGTAGTTTTATCCCCAATTTTTATTTTATGAGGACGCCTAATTACTTCCAATCATTATGGAGTTTGTTTCATCGTGATAGATAATTTAGTTTAAAAGTTACAACGTTTTGTTTACACTGGGAACAATATTTTTTTAAATTCCATAAAAAATAAAATAAAATATTTATATATTTTTTTATATTTTTGCCGTAGATAAAATTAAGCATAGATTCCCTCATTTCGATATGTGCACATTATAAAGACTCAAACTGTATGTGTGCGTACGTAGATTTGTAATGTGACCACAATTTTCTCGCACAATCAGTATAGCTAATTTAATAAATAAAAAATATTTTATACATAATAATAAAAATTCAGTGCATGTATTATAATTACAACATAATATTCTTATTGGGTGTTTGTTGGTGTTTGTTAATTCCGGGAAATGCTGTATAAAAAAATGCATCACTTGAGAAAAGCTGGATCGATTTGGCTATTTTTTTGTTGTTTTAAAATGTTCGTGAAGTCCGAATTAGGTTTTTATGGCAAGAAAATTTGAAAACATTGCCCGAAAAATTGGATAATTCGGGAAACGAGTAAAGAATCTCGCGCTCTAATTGCGTAATATACTATCAATAACAATCTGAACCCATTTCCTCCCGTGGGTGTCGTAAAAGGCGACTAAGGGACTTACTAGAGAATGGGCAGCAGCGTTCTCTTTGCATTTTTAACACCATACTGCGATCGCCAACCCGACTGCCAAGCGTAGCGATTATGGCAAATCCTTTGGTGGAAGCCTATGTCCAGCAGTGGACGTCTATTGGCTGAAATGATGAATGCTGAAACAATCTGAATGATTTTGAAGGATATTGCTAATCTATTGCTTCATATTTCCATGACCTGATCCCACCATCGCCCTTTTATTACCGGACTACCAGACGTACTGCAGGGTACCATGCGTACTTGGTTGATATCCCGCCCAGTCGTACTCAGCGCTTCTCCTCCACATTTATTATGCGCACAGCCAAAGTGTGGAACTCTCTGCCAGCGTCTGTGTTCCCTTCCACATATAACCCGTCTGCCTTCAACGCAAGAGTGAACAGGCATCTTCTAGGCACGCTCGTTCCGCCATAGACCTCATCCAACGCTTTCCATCAAGCGAGATCCAGGTCAAGAGCAGGCCCTATCAGTAATAAAAAAAATCTTCGAAAAACATGTCTGCTCAACAAAGTTAATTATCGCAATGAATCTTGTTGAACTGTCAAAATTAAAGCTATTGCTACCGTGTGTTAACGCTATTACCCCGCCGTTTCAATAATTCATACAAAAATCGTCTGTCGAGTCAACTAGTATAATAATTATAATAATCTAACGTTTAACAAACTCGTTATGAAGTAATTATTTATTCATTTTATTAAAACTTTATGCATAAATAATAAAATACTGTACAAAGGCGGACTTGAACCTGAGGCATTTTCTACCAGTCAACCTTAGGGTGATGCAGAGACAAAATATGGCAGGTGCAACATAGGGGATAGATCACTCGAAAAAGAATAAATCTACTAATTACATACATATATATATATATATATACATACAGAATAAACTTCATCATCATCATCATCATTTCAGCCGAAAGACGTCCACTGCTGGACATAGGCCTCCCCCAAGCACCGCCACTTAAACCAATTCAGTGCTTCCCGCATCCAGCGTATTCCTGCGGCTTTCACAAGGTCATCAGTCTACCTTGTGGGAGGCCTTCCTACGCTATGTCTTCCGGTACGCGGTCGCCACTCCAGAAGCTTTCGGCCCCAATGGCCATCTGTTCTGCGAGCAATGTGCCCTGCCCATTGCCACTTAAGTTTGGCAATTCTTCGAGCTATGTCAGTTTGGTTCTCCTGCGGATCTCTTCATTTCTGATTCGATCACGTAGGGAAACTCTTAGCACAGCCCTCTCCATTGCCCTTTGGGTGACTAAACTTTAAGATAAATAACGATAAGTAGAGGAGAAAACGAATCCAGCAAATCAGGGCTGTGATGATTCTTTCAACTTCTTACGAATATGTTCACGTGCCTTTACCTTAAAACATAACTGGGTGATTGCTTACCTGATGTTCAGTGGGAGCGCATTCCAAAGAAAGACCGCCTTGACAAAGAATGAAGAATCAATGAAGCCAGAGCGGTGAGAAGAACATCGTGGAAGACGATTGTTGGTGGAACCAAGTTTTTGTAATATGGGCAGAGCATAAGTGTTGAATTTGGAAGTCAGGTAAGAAGGAGAAGTGGGTTTGTCAAGAATAGACAACAACATAAATAGAGCCCTCAACTAATATAATTACTATATCCAAACCTAATAAAATAAAATAAAATAAAAATACCTTTATTCCCTATAATTTAAAATTCTATATTTTTGAAATAACTTAACCTATTAAGGGGTCATCCATCTCTGGATGAAGGCCTCCTCCATCTGTTTCCATCTGTATCTATCTTGGGCCGTTCTGGTCTACTCTATCCCTGCCAGTGCGACGATATCGTCTCGCAATCATTGCAATGGTCTGCCGCGGTGTCTGTTACCGTTTCGTGGATATCAGTGCAGGACGCGCTCGCTCCACCTGTTGTCTGTGGTCCTCGCGATTTGGCCTGCCCAATTCCACTTCAGTTTCTCAGCCATATACAAAGCGTCAGTGACTTTGGTCTTCGCTCTGATGTCGCTGCTCTTTATGCGGTCGCTTATTTTTAGGCCAAGCATGCTTCTTTCTGCAGCTCTTTGAATGACCCAAGTCTGACATCCGTATAGAAGAGTTGGCAATATATTTGAGTCGAATAGCTTCCTTTTGATGTCGTTTGAGAAATTTCCTTTAAATATTTCTTTAAGTGACCAATATTTCATCCAAGCAATGGTTATCCTTCGTTTGATTTCTTTCATAGTCCTATCGGCAAAACATATATTACATATTATAAACATATATCCAAACCTAATATAAATGAATAAATACCTAGTATCAGCTTGACTATGTACCTATACAGGTAGTAGACTATCTAATCTTATAAACTCCTACCTAATAAAAAAAAAAACAATATTATGAATAATATCACAAATAGATAAACGAAACGACACAATCTTTCGGTAATGTTGCTGATGTTACTCATTATTATTGATAAGCACTAAGTTTCATATTTGCTATCAGCTAAAAATTCACAGAATACGTGTTACTATGTTGATGGGTATAAGATTAGAGGAAGAACAAAGAAACTATGGATGGACTATGTGAAATATGATGTGGCTGGAAAGGGAGTGACTACCGAGATGATTGCTAATAGAGCTCAGACCAAATAAAAAACCAAGACAGCGCTGTCAACAATGACGTGAGGCCGGTTTCGTAAACATATGTGCACTTAGTGAGGCGTAGTTTGATTGTAAATCGTTTTAAATGTGTGCGTGTGAGCGTGTACGCGCAGCGCGGAGGTGTAGTTTTAGCATGCTTCACTGTATTGTTCGCAGCGCTGTCTTGATTTTTTATTTGGTCTGAGCAATAGAGAAGTATGGAAGAAAAAGACATATTGCGTCGACCACAAATAAATTGGGTACCAGGAGAATGATGAATGATGATGAAGCAGACAGACAGACAGACCGACAGACAGGCCGACAAAAATGTTAAATATTGTTTTTTTTTTAGATATTTTGATTAGATATTAACAAAGACCTATTTGAAAACTGTGAGCAGTAGTGGCCTAGTAGAAACGGCCGCGAATCACGAGTTGTTAGGTCGTTGGTTCGAACATAGGGAGCCCCCTTTCCTTTGTGTAAATAATTTCATCACTACTACTCTCAAAACGGTGAAGGAGAACATTGTGACGAAACCGGCATGTCTAGAACCAAAAATTCGAAGACGACATCTACCCTGGGCCCGAAAATATTTCCAAGAAGGTTACGTGTCGCTTTATTTGTCGAAAAATACTATAAAAAATCCATCCTATCTGCGACAACGCTTTTCCTACGATCGTCCTTCGGATGCACCTTGCAGGTCGCATCTTAGAAATCTCCTTAGACTCCCTCCCCACTCATCCGACTTCTACTCCTACTCATTCACTGTGCATGCGGCTCGGTTGTGGAATTAACTGCCACCTGACATTAGGGACTGCCAAACTTTTGCAGCCTTTAAAAGAAGAGTAAAAGATCACTATCTTTCTACTTCGTCATAGTTGTATATTATTATGTATTTATTATTTTCCACTACATTGTAGTTCTAAGTATATATTTGAGTGATATTTATTTTAGAAGTATGTATGTAAGTAGTATATTCTCTTATTGTATATTTATAAGTATTTATATTAGTGTATAGCTATTTTGATTTTATGTATATTTTTTATTTTATTTTTTCTCTTCTACACTTACACACGTTGTCTACATCTCTATATCTACTTTCCTATCGCAGGTATGCTGGAAGAGATTTCATTAGAAATAAACATCACCTTTGTACGTATTTTTCTGTTCCTTTCTTCTTGTCTGTTTATATATGTGTGTACATAAATTGTTAAATAAATAAATAAAAATACTATAGAATTTAATTTGTAAATTTTAATTTGAGTTTTTAGTCATAATTTTAATTTTATCTTAATTGTATTTAATTTGAATTTTATTATAGGTTTATATGTTATTCTGTTATGAGTCTATTGTTACTTGAATTAAAATTATTTGAATTTGAATTTGAATCGCCCTTCACCAATCGGAGTGCTGAACGCGGTCGAGACGTAAAGTCGACGTAAACGAAGCAAAAGGATGTAAGGAGCGTAGCAGGCGTTCTAGAAGTTTCGTTTCTAAACGAAGTAAGTTTGTTTTCCTAAGCCTAATCTAAACTCATAACGACAGGAAGGAAAAATTTAAAGTAAACAGATCATGCAAGGCCCACTTTACAATATTATCCTTATGTACTTCCTGTGATACTTACATAACATAGATAGGTAGAATACTGCCGCACTAACGAAAAATGCAATAACTCGATTTTGCCGCTTTCGAGAATTGTATTTTTGATTATTGAATTTGTTATGAATTTTTAGTTATTGCATTCTTGCTTACAGAAAAACCGAGTTCCTGAAGGATCAATAAAAAGTTGCTTAAAGAGAATTAATAGATTTCGATTCGCTGCCTCCAAATAAATGACTCAACGAATATATAACTCAAAATCTTCCAAAATCGAGTTATTGTCATTCTTCGTTAGCACGGCAGAATAGCCTAGAATAGAAAAGACATTTATTTTGCAAATATGGGTAATCCATACTATCCATACTAATCCATACTCATATTATAAATGTGACAGTAACTCTGTCTGTCTCTATGTTACGTTTTCACGCCTAAACCGCTGAACCGATCGTCATGAAATTTGGTAGAGATATAGCCTTGGATATGAAGAAGGACATAGGCTACTTTTTACGCGATAACCGACATCCACGCGGGCGGAGCCGCGGAAATAAGCTAGTAAATAATATGTAGGTGCAGTTAGTTACTATAAATAGTTGACCCCCCCTTTGCTCAAATAGTTGTGGTTTTTTTGCTGTACGTTAAAGCTCAGCCATATTTCACCATTCGGCATGCAAACATTTATACAGGGTTATATATATATTTTTTTTTTTTAAAACGTTGCCCCACACTAGGAATCTCTACTGTATCGTGGGTGCGTTTACAAACATTTAAACTCACATACACAAACAGCCAGACCCGGAACAACTACTTGTAGGCCATACAAATATTTGTTCCGTGCGGGAATCGAGCCCGCGATACGCAGCGCAGCAGTCAATCGCTTAACCACTGCGCCAACCGTGCCGATTATTGAAAAAACACTAACAACCTTTCAGGGCTATGTATATTACTAAAATAATAATCACATTTATTTTATGACTTTTAATAATTCTCCACATTTTAATTAATCAGACTTTCATACAAACATATTTAAATTCAACGCTCGAAGGGGTTTTTGTTTTGCTTTCAGGGCCATTGTATATTACTAAAATCATAATCAATAACTTGGTTCTATGACTTTTAATAATTCACCAGATTATAATTAATCAGACTTTCATACAAAAATACTTAAATACTACGCTCGAACAGGTTTTTTGGTAAATATAATTATGTCTAAAGTCTTAAAACAAAAGTTGTTGTAAGGTCGGCGTTTCCTATCTGACTACTCTGAGAAGAAACAAACTCAAAGGTCACAGTCTCTTTTAAAGTCCAGACATAATCTTGGTCAGATCATGTGAAGACCATGTAGATTGGTAACTGAAATGGTATTTTGATGAAAGAACATCACAGAGTGGACAATATACCGGGTGACATTTTTTACCGTCTCGTAAAAATTTGGGTATACTAGGTGAACGGAGTAGAAGCCTATGGCATAGTTTTTATTATTTTTTCTTTAACCTAGAAAGAAATTGATCTATGGATAAATACCACACATTTGAAGTAAACTTATCATACTATAACAATAAACACAGAAATTTAACAAAAAACATAATTCAATAAATAAATACGATAAATAATATTTAAATTTAAATCATACGCACCCAAATTTCAATATTTTTATCTTTTATTTTAGTTTTATTTCTGAAAAAAAAAAAAAAAAAAATTGCTATGCCATAGGCTTCTACTCCGTTCACCTAGTATACCCAATTTTTTTCGAGACGGTAAAAAAAGTCATCCGGTATACAATGAAAATATTATGTATGTTCGAAGTTACAGGCATAATTTTAACACTAGAAATAGGAAAAAATTAGATCAACCACGCTTCAGATTGTCTAAAGTACACACTTCTTATATGGGGTACTATGTAAAATGTTATAATAAAATACCACTCAATATTCATCAACTAAACATTAAACGCACACTATGTAGACAAGCATATTATAAGTTGGATGATTATATCGTAGATAAAAATGCTTGGCTAAATGCTGGTCCTGCTCCACTGCCGAAGTTGCTTCCCCCTTTTTTATTTTATTTTATTTTCTGACATTACGAACTTAATGTTTATTTTGTTAGAATTTTTTATTTAAGCATGTTTTTATTGTTGAATACTCCAATAGATACTCGTAATAAAAAAAATATTTCTTTTTTGGTAGTAAATTTTTATTCAACTCTCAAAAACATTGCAAACTATCTGTATAATTTAGCAGCATTTTTTCAATTTTGTAAATTTGAATACCATGGAGCCGTTTATTATGTTATTATGATTTATGTTGACTTGAAAGAGCATGGCAGTTGAGAGTATGTCATGCTCACTTAAATTCTCACTGATGGTGGCGCGTGTGTTGGATCATTCGGTTCCCTACAAAATGGTTGAGCTGGATGGTGCTGATCCATGCGTCATGTTCGTGAACGGGCGCCATCAGTTGGGGACTGGTCATCTCTTGACTGCCAGGGCTTTATTTTTAATTTTTATTTTGAATTGTTTTATTTATTATTACATTGTCTCACATATAGAAGCAACAAGAATAATGTACCCAGGATTTTGTAATATCTTGATTTAAAAGAGTGTCCTTGGAGTTTCTTGCCCGTTCTTCTCCATAGTGATCTACGTATTGGAATGGGCATCTATCTTCAACTTTCTGACTACCTGACCGTCTCTTTGACAATTCAAAAGTGCCTGTAAATGGTTTAATTGAAATAAATGCTTTGAGTTGAGTTGAGTTGGACCTGTCCAGTCAGTGCACGCACGTATTTATCAATAAATGGCAGCTCAATTCAGAAATCTACGAGCTCGACGATTCGGCGAACAATATTAAAGAAAGAAAATTTGGGTGTAGTGGTCCATAGTTGCGGGTATACTTGCATAATCCGCGCCTGTCACAATCACAACACCAATTTATTTTATATCGTCAGCTCGACGTCCGTGTGTCACTGCAGGGATCCAGCAGAATATCAGCGTCAGGTATATCTGCCTGACACATGCTGAGCTGGACTCCCATTTGGTGCAACCTTGAGACGCACACCGCACCTTGTATATTCGTTATTTAATAGAATTATGTCATGTTTGTCTGTTTAATAATATTCATGAAATTTTTAATCGTTTGTGCTCTTGTGTGTTGTGCTATGTCTTTTGTGTGCACTGAATAAATGTTTTATCTATCTATCTATCTATCTATCTACAAATTACTCAAACTGTCAGACCATGACAAAAACGAACTGAGAAAAAACACTAAACAATAAAACAAACTCTGACCCCCTTATTCTTCACATTCAATTATTTGACTCATCCTCTAAAAACTTATTCCTTCTAATGATGCACACTTTTTTAAATAACCTATTGAAACTCTAAAAAAATTATGCGCGTCTAATGATGCACACTTTTTTTCAAATAAGTAATGGAGTCTCTTTTTAATAATATAATAAAAATAAATAATAAAATATCTTTATTGCAGACCACCAGATCCACAAAAAAACACAATAGAAAATTAAAAAAGTTAATACAAAATAAATGTCTAGTAAAATAATATAATAAGTGTAACTAAAATAGTATCATTTAACCTGTAACTAAGGTTAAAACATAAAACACAATAATAAAATAAATTGTTCGTTATTATTTAACTACAAAAAAAAATTTTTTTAGCTCTCCCTTATTTGCTAACGTGAAGCACACATAATCTTCGACACTGGTCTTTTAATTTGTGAACCCTTACATCTTAAAATAACCACTCGCGTAATTCCGTCCAACCCAGGGTGTTTTTGAGTCGTCTGGTGCCCCTGTGCTGGTCTGGTCCCTGGGGTGATGGGGGGTTACTCCCAGGTGGAGGCCAGCAGGCAACGGGTGCGGGGGCACCCTAGCCTGTATTGCACAGGCCTCCACCAGTGTCGGACGGGAATGGCCAGGTGTTCCCGGCCATTCCCGTATCCCCCCCAGCCGGGGGGGCATGCGGGGCCCGCCATCTAGGCGGGCATGCGCCGGGAGGGTTGTGGATGTAAAGGCTGAGCCGGTTTCCCATGACCCTCCCATCAAGGCGATGAGGGAACTCCGCTGAGTTTTAGTGGGTATACTGCCATTTTGGCAGGGAGTCTCACATACCCCGTCTCGTCCCCCGACGAGCGGGCATGCGTAATGCATTTCTCAGCGTCAAAAAAAAAAAAAAAGGGTGTTTTTGAGTGATGATACCATAAAGCCACATCATCATTTCAGCCGAAATACGTCCACTGTTGCATATAAGCCTCCCCCAATTGGGGGGGTTTGCCATAATCGCCAAGCTTGGCAGGCGGGTTGGCGATCGCAGTATGGTGTTGAAAAATGCATAGAGAACGCTGCTGCCCATTCTCTAGTACCTAAGTCCCTTAGTCGCCTTTTACGACACCCACGGGAGGAAATGGGGTGGTGCTATTCTTTACGTGCGGCACCACACGGCACAAAGCTTGCGGTCAAATCGTGCTCCTTTACCAGAACAATATCACCAATGGCTGGTTCCGGAGTCTGATATATTTATAACGATACATGAACTGAGTTAAATACTCTTTTGACCAGCGTCGCCAGAAACAAACATACAAATCCCCTGTTTCCTCTCTTGAACAATAAAAAAAAAAATACAAACATCTATTTGGCTATTTCGAACCACCGCTTGTAGGTCTTGGTAGCATACATCCTATCAGCAAGGTATAACCCCAACTATACTCTTTCTACACGTACCAACCCTGGACATGAATGATGCATTTCTGCTTCTCTGTATGGCATTGAACACGTTCAACCTTGCCTCCGCGAAGATTCCAGAGGCACTACAGTAGCGCTTAAACCCCATTAGGTGTCTATAGATGTTATTGTACTGAAAACGTACGCCATTCTGTCTCGTTTTTAACTTTCTGGACTTTTCTCACAGTTGGTTACAGTAACTAACATAGGGCACCAACTGAAGGTTGCAGTAACTGAACAAATGGGTTAGGTTAGATTAGAACTGTGACCAACCGCGTTGGTCACAGTAACTTGCCTATTTAGTATTATTAGGACCCAATAATAGGAAAATGTCCATAAACACCCACTCTCATGAAGATCGTAGACGCTAAACTCGAAGTTGTGGTCGAGTATGTTTACCTAGGACAAACTGTCCAGTCAGGTAGGTCCCAACTTCGAGAAAGAGGTCAATCGTCGAATCCGACTCGGCTGGGCAGCGTTCGGGAAGCTACGCAATATCTTCTCGTCCCGCATAAAATGCAATGTCTCAAGACGGAAGTCTTTGACCAGTGCGTATTGCCAGTGATGACCTATGGCACTGAAAATGGAGAGCTCATGCTCACAATGGGCTTTATTAGAAGGCTAAAAGTTACCCAACGGGCAATGAAGAAATCAGCAGGAGAACCAAGGTAACCGACATAGCTCGAAGAATTGCCAAACTTGAGAGGCAATGGCAGGGCGCATTGCTCGCAGAACAGATGGCCGTTGGGGCCGAAAGGTTCTGGATTGGCGACCGCGTACCGGAAGACGAAGGGTTGGAAGGCCACCCAAAAGGTGGACCGATGATCTTGTGAAGGCCGCAGGAATCCGCTGAATGCGGGAAGCACAGAACCGGTCGCAGTGACGGTACTTGGGGGAGGCCTATGTCCAGGGCCTCAAGTCTGCTATTACAATAGTGTCAGAATGGTCTCGCCATTGTGAGTATTAGACAGTGTTTGTATTTCAAATCTGTCAAAAACTCACATTGAAGAGACCATTCTGACACTATTGTAATAGCAGACTGAGGCCCAGTTGTGGACGACTTTTGGCTGAAATGATGATGATGATTTTATTTTAGGAGAGCACATAGAAATTCTTAGAGGTTCGACATTATTTAAGTGAGGGCCCACTTTATGGGTGTGGCCATCTCCCCTTCGGTAGCCACTTAGCCACGAACCTCTTCAAACACAGATGCACAGACATACGTCATCGTATTAGCTAAGGAAGCAAACAGTACGGTTCGACCTTCACAGCTGTTTAACTCACTTGACATAATTCATTACTCGGTAAAAATAAACGAACTTAAGCGTGTATAAGTACCTACCTAGTGGTGTTAGAATTCTTCTTTCGTTTCTATACGAATTATTAAAAAAACTTTTTTACACAAAAATTGGTTGTTTGTAAAGTCGATTTACGGACGATAATTTTACGTGATAACGTAACACAAGCCGAACGCTTAGGTCGATCGTGCTTCTCTATCGCTTGTCCCGCGCTCTCGCTTGCACACTCGGCTCAGGCGGAACGTGACAATGAGTCATCCTTTTTCGTGCATGCAGCCGGCGTTCATCGATTTATTAGACGTTGTCACGTCAAAATAAAAATAATATACAGAGTGACCCGAAAAAGGTGACGATATTTTTCAAAATCTTTGTTGTTAGTGTTTTTTACGTAAGATTTTTGACGTGACAACGTCTAATAAATCGATGAACGCCGGCTGCATGCACGAAAATGTCCCGTTATGCTCATTGTCTCGTTACGCTCATTGTACGCTTGCGCCGCATCAATGTTTTGTTTTAATATTTTTTTTTTTTTTTTTTTCTAAACAAATCGCTTATTATTTTTATACAATATGTATAAAATGCAAATTAAACAAAAAAGCAATAATAAAGTTAATGATTTGATTTTTTCTCGAAAGCGTCGTGTTCATCCATGAGTAAGAACAAACAGCCAACCTAATGATGAATACAGTTATAATAAAATTATAAAATATATGCATAAATAAATTGCTAATTGTTCTCCATAAATAATGAATTTATCAATTAATCAACAAAACTTGAAAACTTCAGTACCGGTAGAACGGGGCTATTTGGATTTTCGGGGGTTATTTGGAATAAAGTAATTGTAAGATTTGAGTTTATTTCACCAATGACGTTATAAACATATTATATCGCTGTATGTATGTTATGTGGCTGTCGCTGAAAACCAGCGTTGGGGCTCTGTCTCGCATAGGGTCGCAGCATTATGCTGAGCGATGGCCGTTTTGCGTGAATGTGACGCATATTTACCCCAAACTTATTTATTTTTGTGTTGTGTTCTTTTTTGCGTCATGTTTACCGCAAACAAAACGTTTCTTCTTTCTATATGTATTTTTTAAAATATATAAAAAAGTACCCATAAATACACAAAGATCTTTATCATATACTTGCATATTTCGAAAACAAAATACTTAGTACCTTATCAAGATATACAGCGAGAATATACTTCTAAAGTGTTTTTAACGACATTTTAAAAAGAATTTGATTGCTCAGATCATCTTTATTGTAATTTGAAAAGTAGGCAAAGTGATTGGAGTTGCTATTTAGTAACAAAAAACAACAGCCGCATGGGTCGATCTTTAGGGTTAAGCAACACTAGCTAAGGTCGGTCCGTGGATGGGTGCCCATCCATGACATGCCAAGACCAGACCTCCATGCTTCGGAAAGCACGTTCGGTCCTAAGATATTATTTTTAACATCAGGTATCTGTCAGTGAAAATGTCAAAATTGGTCCAGCCGTTTCGGAGATTAACCGCACAGACAGACCGATAATTTTTGTAAAAAACTTATTTTACTACATTACAAACAGACACTTCAAAATGAAACGAAATTTATTTGCAAGAATTTTATTTATTTGTACAGATTTCGATACCTCTCACGCAAAAAGTCGTAACATGTTTTTTTTGTAAAGTGAGATAGTACTATAATGTAATCCATACTAATATTATAAATGTGAAAGTAACTCTGTCTGTCTGTCTGTTTGTATGTTACGTTTTCACGCCTAAACCGCTGAACCGATCATCATGAAATTTGGCAGAGATATAGCCTGGGATATGGAGAAGGACATAGGCTACTTATTTACGCGATAAACGACATCCACGCGGGCGGAGCCGCGGGCAAAAGCTAGTATTATATAAATACTACACATTCTTAAAAACTATATTTTCATATTTTCACAAAAAACCGAGTTTCTAACCCGCTAATAGTCTTATCGTATTTTTTTTTTGCGGCTGATCAACACAAAGATGACGTTAAAAATCTCTCTCCTTTAAAATCACAATTTTTAACATACAAAGAAAGAAATAAAAAGTATTTATTGTGACTCGCACAGGAAGATCACAAACTAATAAACACACAATCAAAACATCAATCATTCGTACCTTATGCGCGGGAGGTGTCGATTTGATACTACCACTACCTCATTTAAAATGTGCAATGCTTATGGCCAAAACACGTCATCCTGTATACATCGAGGTGGTGGGCGGAAACTATAAATGGCGCATACCTATTGAACGATTTCTATTTTCTCAAAATTTTGTTTTGGAGATATTATTAAGCAAGTTCTGAGGTGTAATCGTAACGTTTCGAAACTGATCCTTTTTAGATTTAAGTAGCTTCTGCTTGCAATTTTGTCCGCGTGAAATTTCTGGTTTTAAGGCGGTAAGATCCGGTGCTCGAGCCGACTGAAGTTGGGGTCTCGAATTCGCGAGTGAATGCCTCGCGCATTTGGTAGGTATTATATAATACATTATTATTATTTACATTATTTTTATTATTTATTATTATTACATAAAAATTATTATTTCATCAAGACAAACTCAGCGAATTGTACTAAACAATCTTACTACCTTTTCATTTATATAAAAAAAGAAAGAAAAGAAAAACGTCTGTTTTGTAGCTATGAGATTGATTAAACATTACTAAAAGGGGTAACTTTGGGATTTTTTTCTATCCAGCAAAGTTAATATAATCGTGTTATTAAAAGCGATTGCATGTCTGCCGGATCATTAGCTAAGATGTTATCTTTATTTCAGAACTAGCTTTTGCCCGCGGCTCCGCTCGCGTGGATGTCGGTTATCGCGTAAAAAAGTAGCCATGTTCATTGCCTATGACCTTCTCCATATCCCAGGCTATATCTCTGCCAAATTTCATGACGATCGGTTCAGTGGTTTAGGCGTGAAAACGTAACATACATACAGATAGACAGACAGACAGAGTTACTTTCACATTTATAATATTACTAGCTTTTGCCCGCGGCTCCGCCCGCGTGTATGTCGGTTATCGCGTAAAAAAGTAGCCTTTGACCTTCTCCATATCCCAGGCTATATCTCTGCCAAACATGACGATCGGTTCAGCGGTTTAGGCGTGAAAACGTAACATACAGACAGATAGACAGACAGACAGAGTTACTTTCACATTTATAATAATTATTAGTATGGCTATAGTATAGTATGGATTTAATAATACTGGTATTAAGGTTCCGTAACTCAAAAGGAAAAAATGTAACCCTTATAGGATCACTTTGTTGTCCGTCCGTCTGTATGTCCGTCTGTCTGTCAAGACCCTTTATCTCGGGAACGCGTGGAAGTATTGAGTTGAAATTAAAATCATATACTCAGGGCCTCAAGTGTGCTATTACAATAGTGTCAGAATGGTCTCGCCATTGTGAGTATTTGACAGTGTTTGTATGGCAAATCTGTCAAAAACTCACAATGAAGAGACCATTCTGACACTATTGTAATAGCAGACTTGAGGCCCTGTAGAGCAATTCTGTAAAAATATCACGGTGAAAAGTTAGGTGAAGTGAGCTTGAAGTGATGTGTAATTCCACCTGATGCTTGGGATTGATACTATTGACAGCTCACTCCACGCTCACTTCACCTTAGTTTTCACGGTAAGATGGTTACCGAATAGCACTGCAGGTCTACAGTCCCTTGAAGCTGTGAACAATCAAACTAAGTTAATGTAAAAAAAAAGATACGGCCGATTATGCCGCAAAAAACGTATATTTCAACACTCTCAAGAGAATGAAAATTTATAGAGGACTTTTAGTTGACCTAGAACTATGAAATTTGGCAAGTAATCTCGTCTTGTACTACAAGTACAGGTAGGTATAGGTTTATCCTTATACACCGTGGCATTTTAGTCGTCTTACAAAGACAGCCCACTTCATGTATCCAATGACTACTAATCATGCATGTAAAAAATTTTGAACATTAAATTTTTTAAATTATTTTTATTAATTATGACGCATGACATAGTTTAAAACACCCTGTTACGAGTGCAGTCCGAGCCTTGTGATACAAGGGCGCCGCAGAATGGATTTAGATTAAGTTTAAGTTGTAAAGAAACACATATTTGCGTTAGGGTCGAATGAACTCTGATAAAGATGTCACCGCTCCATTCCGCGGCGCCCTTGTAACACAAGGCTCGGACTGCACTCGTAACAGGGTGTTTTAAACTATGTAATGTGTCATAATTAATCCAAAAAAAAATCAATTGTTCATAATATTTTTTTTTTTTTAAGTATGATTAGTCATTGTATACATGAAGCGGGGTGTCTTTGTAAGACGACTAAAATTCCACGGTGTATTTTAATAAAATGTATTCCTCAATTTTCGTAATTGCACCTACCACTGTTTGTCTCTGCACCACCCAAAGGTTGACTGGTAGAAAATGCCTATGGCATTAAGTCCGTCTCTGTACATTTGTGTAAGAAAGTGTTAAATGAAAAAATAAATAAGTACAGGGAAGAATCTGAAAACTGTATATTTGTAATTAAATCATACAAAATATAATACTTATTTAATCAATACCTATAAATTTGTACGGAACCCTCGCGGTGGGCGAGTCCGACACGCACTTGTCCGGTTTTCATGTTTCCCATGGATCCAAAAAAACTAGTAAGCGCGGTCTTTGTCGGGTCATACCGCCTTAAAATGACTTCGTAAACAACAACATACCAAACAGGTTTTATTAATCTACTTATCTATGCTATCTATACTAACCTCCTTACTAATAAACGTTGTATAGCGTCTGTATTTACACACCGATTTTTCTCTTTCACTCGTCAGTAATTTGACTTTCGATAGAAGAAGACAAAGCGTTGTGTAACTATACAGACGCTATACAACGTTTATTAGTAAGGGGGTAATATTATAAAGCTGAAGAGTTTGTTTGTTTGTTAGTTTGAACGCACTAATCTCAGGAACTACTGGTTGGAATTGAAAAATTCTTTTTGTGTTGGATAGTCCATTTATTGAGGAAGGTTATAGGCTATATAACATCACGCTACGACCAAAAGGAGCGGAGCATAAATGAAAAATGTTGCAAAAACGGGAAAAATTATTCCTTTTTGAGAGTTTCCGTTGCGTGCGCTGCGTAAACGGTTTAAGTTACGCAAATACCATGTATGATGGAATTGTTCCTCTTCAAAAGTTCTAAAAAAAATCCGCGACAGCATATGTCTATCTTTTAAGATTGACTCCTTTTATCCTTTTTTTATGGTAATCAAATTTGTTCGAAATTAATGCATTATTTGCGAAGGAGTTTTGTCAACATAATATGAATCCTTATCCAAATAAATATGTTATTAATCACAAGTATTTAAATGTAAACAAAATTGTCCTTGACATCACTTGATTTCAATCATCATCTTAGAAGATATCATAATTTTAAAATAACTTCGCAACAAAATAAGTGTATAGGCTATTAACATCACGCTACGCCCCTAAGGAGCCGATCAAAATGACAAAAAGTCGGAAAAAACGCTAAGCGAAAACGAAGTAATTGCGCGGACGGGCGATGCGATGCGACGGGATGGGTTGTTGGCCGAAATATTACGCGGACGAAGTCGCGGGCAGAAAGGGCGCATTTCGTGAGTTTGTGTATATGAAACGGCTCAACCGATTTTGACGGGACTAGCAGATAGCAGGGAGTAAAGGCTCCAACAAACAAGCGCGACACGCGACGCTTCACAAAGAGACCGCTCGTCGTGCGGCACGCGGTGTCTTTGTGTCGCGTCGCGTGTCGCGCCTGTTGGTAGGAGCCTAAACTTAGGCTTCTTTTATTTTAGAAAACGACACGCGGGCGAAGCTGCAGGCATCAGCTAGTATCTAATATTATAACTTTAGGGCAAAGGTTTCTCATAAAGATAAACTGTAAGCACTGATCAACATGTTTGCTCACTGCGTATTCTTAGAATATTATTAAATAAACAAATCTACGTACAATATTATTTCTTATCATTTATAATAAATTATATTAAAATTATTAAAGAATATATAATATTAATAATTTAATATTTATTTGAATTATTTTTATTATTTATTTTATTTATATTACTACCTGTGCTCCGCGGTATCACCGGTATAAGTCTCGATTCCATGGGAATATCAGGATAAAAAGTATCATAAGTTTTAATCCAAGTTATAAACAATTTGTGTGCCAAATTTCATCCAAATCCGTTGTGCCGTTTTTTCGTGATTGAGTTACAACTATCCAAACATACAAACTTTCACATTTTATAATATTGTATATAGTAGGATCATCTTTTAGTATTATATTATTTAAATGCAGCATCCATTGAACCAACCTACCTAAAAAAAGTTGACTGTGTAACTAAAAACAAGTGCCAACATAAAAACAAGTGAGTGTGCTAAAAAAGCAATGTTCTGAACATGTTCTGAACAAATTCTAAGTTTATGAATGAACATATTCGAATCAATATACGAATTCGTGAGCAAATTCTTCACCATGATGAAAAGGCGGACTTCTAAGCGTTTTGTGCTGGGTGAGAACTCGGAAACTCAGTCGTTTGACGATGAAGAAGCTACTGAGGTTCTTCCTAACTTGACGCAACAGTTCCAAATGACACTGAGTGTGGAGCCTGAAGAGAGAATACTTGATGCAGAGCAAAGACAGCAGGATGGAAGACTTTTGAGGACCCCGAACACTGGGACTTTGCAGTAAGTTTTTGGGTGATTGTTTTTGACTTGAAACGTAACAAAAAACTTTTTTTTTTTACATACAACGGGGAAGCTCTTTGCTTTCATCTCACCTGGGGCCCAAGTCTGCTATTTTTATAAATTCGTCACTCCAATACGATCCCATTGTCATTTTGCTAAAAGTTCGTAATCTGCAAAATTCATAATGGTCGATCATTGGTCGGTCAATGGTCTCGTAATAGAATTGTATTACAATGGCATTTTGAACATTTATTCATGCCAGATTTGATTTATATATATTTTTACATATTATTTATTAGCGTTATAAGCAATCCGAAGTAGTAGGAAGTTGGAAGTTTAGTAGGAAGTTTTATTTGTCATTATGTACGAGATTGCCAATTCTTTCAATTGAGTGTCAGTGGCTGACCATTGGAAAGTCATAATAACGCCATTATATTAGTAGATTACCAAACTTGTCAAAATCAACAATTATGAAATCAATGATAGACCATTTTGACACTACGCGACGCGACTCAAAGAGATCACTCGTCGCGCGGCACGCAATGTCTTTTTGTCGCGTCGCGTGTCGCGCCTGTTTGTAGGAGCCTTATTGGGGACACGGGCGATGGGAACAGCGGGAATACACCGCATTTACCTGTAACATTCCTTTCTATTTTACTTTGAAATGTCAGATCAGGGCCTCAAGTCTGCTATTACAATAGTGTCAGAATGGTCTCTTCATTGTGAGTTTTTGACAGATTTTCCATACAAACACTGTCAAATACTCACAATGGCGAGACCATTCTGACACTATTGTAATAGCAGTAGGCTTGATGAAATGTTACACAAATTCGATCGTTCGTTTGCAAAATCAAGTTGTAACATAGCATGATAGTATCGAGTGTCATGCTCATTGTTTGGTTCTTGGGTGACACATTAGAGCGGCTCGATGTTTAGATACAAGTAAATGCTCTTACCTTTATACAGGGTGGAACAAATTTAAGGGCCCTGGAGGGGAACTACCTTAAATCCTTTAGTTAGCTCATTTTACTGAAAGGAAACATTCCTTTATTTTTTTTAAGAAACAAAACTGCATTCAAAGATCTTCTAAAATTGGCTTGTCTCGCCGGGAATTGAACCAACTAAAAATTAAAAAAATAAACCCTCGCTATTTTATTAAACGAATCGGTGGGATTATTGTTCAGGATAAAGTTTGTCTAATAAAAAATAAGTGAAAACTAATATTAATTTTATTTTATCATCTTCTTAATATCCGTCTTCGTTAAAAAAATGTTTCATGTTTATGTGTTCTTCGTATTGATGATAAAACAAGGATTATTTTTTTTAATTTTTAGTTGGTTTGATGCCCGGGTGAGACAAGCGAATTTTAGAAGATCTTTGAATGCAGTTTTGTTTCTTAAAAAAAATAAAGGAATGTTTCCTTTCAGTAAAATAAGCTAACTAGAGGATTTAAGGTAGTTCCCCTCCAGGGCCCTTAAATTGTTGCCACCCTGTATAGCACATAACATAACATCACGCCATGTTTCCCCGAAGGCTTAGGCAGAGTTCTAAGTACACCCACATTTCGCCAGTTATTAATAAAGTCCCATGTAATAGGGGGCAAGTCTATTGCCACCAATTGCTATTGTTTTGACTTAAATATCTATCAATACTACCTGCGTTTGTCCTCTGTGATACTAAAAATGTTCAAAACCGGTTCTAATCTATAAATAAACGTCATTAAATTTGTGGCCTGGTGCCAAAAGAGCCAATATCAATAATTCTTATTTTCAGTAATAAGTATTAGAACAATAAACCAGCATTGATCGTTATTATTTACATATTCACTGCTCTCAAAACGGTAAAGGAAAACATCGTTATGTCCTAGAACCAAAAATTCAAAGAGATGTGACATCTACCAACTCGCAATAGGTATGGCCGGCCCATTGCCACTTCAGCTTGTTTATTCTGTGAGCTAGGTCGACAACTTTGGTTCTCTGCCGGATCTTCTCGTTCCGGATTCGATCCTTCGGAGAAACTCCAAGCATAGCCCGTTCTATAGCTCGCTGAGCCCTTTTAGCACAAATAAATATATCACTTCACTATATATTTATAAAACAAAGTCCTCCGCCGTGTCTGTCTGTTCGCGATAAATTCAAAAACTACTGCACCGATGTTCATGCTGTTTGCACCAATGGATAGCGTGATTCTCGAGGAAGGTTTTAGTATATAAGTAGTTAATTTTTTGTGTACATTTTTGTATACATTAACGATATTTAATGGAGGTGTCGGAAAAAAATAAGCCGTCCGGGAGCTTTCAACGGAAATGCTGTCTAAACCCTTTGAGATATAACGACTATGGGTTTGGGTGGCTAAAGTAAATTAAATCATCCAAAGTCAAGTAATTTCGACGTTTTAGGGAGTTCCTCGTTAAATCGCGTTAAATGGAGTTTATACTATACTAACTTTTGCCCGCGGCTCCGCTCGCGTGGATGTCGGTTATCGCGTAAAAAAGTAGCCTATGTCCTTCTCCATATCCCAGGTTATATCTCTGCCAAATTTCATGACGATCGGTTCGGCGGTTTAGGCGTGAAAACGCAACATACAGACAGACAGAGTTACTTTCACATTTATAATATTAGTATGTATTTCCTTTGCGCGTAGATAAACTGCCTCAGTTACAACAGCTTTTGACAGAATGAAGTCTCCCGCTCCCGGGTCAGCTAGTTTTTAATAATTTGGCAGAAAAATGTCTAACAAAAACTACTAAACTACTTTGGCCCTTTTAGAACCAAGACGAAATATATTGTATATTTAACCCAAGGACGTTGATTCACCTTTGACAAAGTAATGCGGTGACATTGTTTACGGCATTAATAATCTTAATATTGATGAGGCTTGTACGAGTAACTAAAGAATCTACTACCCGTTTTGACAAACACTTTAAATGACTGTTGTTAACTTGTTATTCCGGTTTTTTATTTAAATACATTTTAATTAACAAAAAATCTGTCTTTCCTTTTCTCAACTATGTTGGGGATGACTTCCATGCTAACCGTAACTGGGTAATACTATACCTAGGGTTGGCAGACGTCATCTTTTTGACCGACGAAAAAAAACGGGAGCCCTTAGGGCCTGTGCACACCACGCTATTTAAATGCGCCATTGACGCGCGTTTTAGGGCTTTGTCACACTAGCGAGTTGCGAGCGAGTTCGCAACATGTGCCGTTTGCGGAACGAGAGCGATTGACGTGACTGTACAAGAGAAAGTGAGACAAGCGAGTGTACAATTTTGTAAAAACGTGGAGATCACGTCGCGTAGTTGCGGCTACCGCGTTTCGCACCCGCGGCGAGTTCGCTGCGCTTTCGCATCGCTTTGAAATCGCTCGCAACTCGCTAGTGTGATAAAGCCCTTAGAAACATGCATCGACGGCGCGCTTTTATCCTACAGAGTTTTATGAAATGAAATGAAATCGTTTATTCTGTAAATAGGATATCGGAATCACTTTTGCACGTCATATAAAAAATATAAAAACAAGCTTGAGGAAGTCGACATTTCCTATCTGACTATCCCTGAGAAGAAATGGCGAAACAAACTCAGGGGTCAAAGTCTCTTTTAAAGTCCAGACATAATCTTGGTCAGATCATGTGAGGACCATGTAGGTCCGTGTCTGAAATGGTCTTTTGAGGAAAGAACCACACAATTTTGAGTGGACCTGTCCAGTCAGTGCAAGCATTTGTCAGTAAACGTGTAGCTCAACTCAGGATTTAAGGAGCTCAACGACTTGACGAACAATACCAAAGAAAGGACATTTGGGTAGGCCGCATAAAGTACTCAAAATACCAGACCATCATTAAAACTACTTAAGAAAGAGGAAAAAGAGATAATCTTAAAGAAAACAAATGACCCACATAGTGCTCACATTCACAATAATTAAAGTAATATATGTAATACTTTTCAAAGTAAATATTCATGTCATTTTGTATATAATATTTAATAATGTCAATAATTAGGTATGTATATAATGAAACGTGGTATCTGACACGCGTGCGTATCGCGTCTGTATAGCGTCAACGGCGCGTTTAAAAAACGTGGTGTGCACAGGCCCTAAGGGTTCCCTGTTGACTACGGAACCCTAAAAAACAAACAACTTAGAAAATTCAAAGGAAATACCATCGAACACTTTATCATCCGTCAATAGTTTTTCTTATAATTGTTATACTAATTATTTTGTAGCGTAAATAATTATATATCGTGGTTTTTCCTATCCGTGTTGTTTTAATATCTATGCAATTAAAGAACTAATATTAGTTTTTAAACTGTCATGGTCATTTATATTATTATTAACATAAGCGGGATATTTACCATGTTTATTCATTGTTCTGAGTTCCCGACATTAGTGTCAGTGACTTCAGTTTATCCGTGATCATGGTGCTTGCAACAGCGCCGAAATATCGGGAACTCAGAACAATGAATAAACATGGTAAATATCCCGCTTATGTTAATAATAATAGAACTAATATTGTTACTTATTTTTAAATGTCACAGCATCATCCTACCTTTTATCCTCATACAGGACTCTGTTTTTATTTTGTATACTTTTATAATTGTGTGTTTAGCTTGTGATCTTCCTGTGCGAGCAGGGCTTGTTAACGTTACCAAATAACAAAATAATAACCGTTACGTAACGTTAAATTTCAATGTTATGCCTACTAACGTTACAAAAATTTAACGTTACTTGATAACATTACCAGTAATATTTGACTTTAAATTATTTGACTTTGACTTTGACTTTGAAGTAATATAACGTTAATTAACATTAACAAAAATACGATAACTAACGTTAATTTATACTCCATTTACTATAGCATTAGACAAATAACGGCTAAATAACGACAGTTATTGGGTAATATTGTTGAAATTACTGCACTTTAGAGTAATTTTTTTAATGTAAATGGTAAAAAGATCACAGTGCTTTGTATTTATCGTGAAATAACGGAGTTTATTAAACGTTTACATTGAAATAACGAAAGGGTGAGAACAGTTATTTGTCTAATGTTATAATAAATGGAGTATAGCTACGTTGCCGTTCTGTGGGTAAGAATTAGGTAGATTCAGGCAACGTTTTGATCGGCACGGCATCAGAGAGGCGCGAGGGCGCGGGCGGGCTCCCGACACGCCGCACGCCTCAAGCCCCACAACTTACATCTCACCCGTTTAAAATAACGATAAAATTAATAGTCGCATAAATAACGTTAAATCGATTACCGTTATTTTAATAATTACGTTAACTCTGTCAATAAATTTTTGTTTTCGTTATGAATATTTACCGGTATTTAAAGCCCCGTGTGCGAGTCACAATTAATACTTTTTCTTTCTTTCAATTATTTGTGGCTCGAACAATCAATTTGTCTAGCATTTTTCCAACTATGTTGGGGTCGGATTCTAGTCTAACCAGATGCAGTTGAATACCAGTATTTTACATGGAGCGACTGCCTATCTGACCCCCAGAACCTAGTTACAAACTCCTACAATCAATATAGGTAGGTAACTAATTTAATACTTAAATAAACAATGTTTTCGAAGTGAAAACTTCTTAAGGGTCCGTGCACGAAAAAAACTCTCTTTTGGCAATTTCTTATCTAATTGTGAGAAAACTTGAAATAATCGAAACATTAAGTCTGTGTCACTATAAAAGTACAGTTTTCATGGTGCTAAACCATTCGTGTCAGTCACAGCAGCTTTTAATAGTTTCATCATTTTTGTGCTCTCCAAAATATAGTTTATTTCGCCATGGATTTACTTAATGAAGATATTGTATAATCATTAAATAAAATTTTGATTATATTTCAAGGATAGCTGAAAGCTAATTTGTGATTTTTAAATTTCTTGATATGATTTGCTAAATAATAGGAAAAATATATATTACTGACGAGGTTTAAAACAAAAAAAGGTTTTATCAATATTATTTTTCTGCTATATTTTGTATTGAAGTTGAAAAAAGTGGTTCCGCCACATGCAAGAAGAGCATATAATGATGTTAATGATATTTTTTAATGTTCAAAATCAAAAGTAGTTTCTTGTAGAATGATGATCAAATGACAGTCTCGCGTCATTTTTCGGAAAACTTGTTGCAAATATTAGTGATTTACCGTGAATACTTAATTTATTTGAAAAATCCCTTTCAGCCACATGCAAAACAAAGAACACGACTTTTCAAATCTCAAATAATTTTGTTTAAATTATTTTTCCCTTTCTCACAACCAATGAACAAAATTGATCAAAATCAGTCGATTTCGTGCACGGCCTCTTAAGGCCCGGAATCCACCAAAGCGGAGATGTGCGTAGATGTCCGAAGTGGATACGAGAAGAGATGTTTTTCAGCAAGGGTGTATCCACCGAATCTGTGCGGAGTTGCGTACTGGCTAGACTGGAGCGGAGATGTGTGCTGGTAAGGCTGAAGCTACATTAGGCCGCGACGCGACCTGCGACACGTGAGCAATTAAAACAAATAAATGAATGCTTACGTATGGCTACACCTTACATCAAATATCACTAGCGATTTTTGATTTCTTTATGCGATGGGAACAACATTACTGTAATCACGGCATCGGCTACATCAATATATCAGCGAAATTTAACACGTTGGCTGCCATACGAGTATACTCGTAGTAACTTTTTTTATATGCACATTGCCACCATATAAAACAAAAAAACTAGCGATACACATTTTTGAAATCTACATTCATTACGCCTTCATGATCTACAACCAACACGTCAACCTTTTTCTGGAAAAAAAATTGGATGCCCTTTGGTTTAAAGACGAAGTCGTAAAACATCTTTTAGGGGAGAAATTTACAAAAGTATAGTCATCATGTATCACTCTTCCTTGATTTCACAGTGATGTACCCAAAAAATAAAAACTAACTTTTTTTTCTGATTAAATAATGTTTTACTAGAAATGCCAAAAAATTTAACCCCGCCCTCCTTCAACTTACTCTTCTAGAATTCGTTAGAAATCGCATATAATCAAGTACGAGAATACTCGTAGTTAACAGTGGGGCCCAGATATTGTACTACGAGTATACTCGTGGGTTGGCAGTCAACGTGTTAAGCGATTTTTTTTGAAAATTTCTCACTTGCACGACTAGTTCAATAGTGCTACTAAATATGCGTGTGGCTACATCATGCGTAGCTATTCATGCGGCTACACTATCCTTTTTATAGTGCAGCCACATGAATCGATTTTGCTAATTCGTTGTACTGTAGCCATGTCATCGCCGAATATACGCCGGATTTTCGCTTATAATGTAGCCATACCATGTTTATCTCGTATCGCTCTTCCAGTCGCATCGCAAATCGCTGCCTACTGTAGCCTCAGCCTTAGAGCAGAACTGAGCTGCGTGCGGCGAGCGTTGGATATTGAGATGAACGCACAATTTAGCGCGATGCGCACTACACTACGCTCACAACTCTTCTCGTCTCTGCTGCGCACCGTCGCCAGCTTACGAGGCACAACTCACATCTCCGCTTCGATCGCGCCATACAAATATGATACATCTCCGCTCAGTGGTATCCACTGAAGCTGAGTGGAGACATGTGTGAATAACGAAATTCTATTGGTTGTGTAAAACACATCTCTCCTTTCGTCTCGTCTCCGCTTTGGTGGAGTCGGGCCTTAGGCTCGTTGAGCACTTTTTGGGTGAACAAAATTCATGGGACTCGCGTCATCGTCACCGAACGCTTTCCATGAGCTATATATTGTATACTGTGTATGTATGTGTACTTTTTGGGTGAGCAAAAATCATGGAACTCGCGTCATCGTCACCGAACGCTCGAAATTAATAATCTAATAGCTCGACCATAAAATTCACAAGTTAGGTACTTATAGTTTTCACTTCTATCGGCCATTTTTTTTATACATAGTTGTAAAAATTCAGTGTATGTATTATGATTATAGGGAACATTATTCTAAATTGGGTGTTTTTGAAACGTAGTTTATGTGTTATCGATAAAATGCAATAAAAGGTTGATAGTGCAAACAACCACAGATTAGTTGCATCAGAATTATGTTTACAAAGACCGTTGCACGGTATTTAGATCAATGAAATGGCATAGGTCGTGATGGAATTCAAGAGATAATTAAATTAAATTTTGAAAAGACATTTTCATTATGCATTAGTAAGAAGCTGTATTCTGAAATTAGTAACAGACGCTTCCATTTTATTTATTTGTATGGATGTATACAGAAGGGATCAAGGGACATCGACGCGAAGCCTGTTACCATGGGCTTAGTCCATGATTCTGAAAACCCTGTGCTCGGTAATTAAAAAAAAAAAAAATTGCTGTCCCATACATTTTGACCACGTAGGTTACTTTAGCGCGTAGGGCACTTTTGTAGGAAATACTGAGCAGTTTTTTTATTTTTTTTAATAACCGACGCAAAATTTCAACTTACCCGAAAGAATAAGAAAAGCAAAAAAATCCATCTTTTTACAAATAAATTAAAAAACCTATTGATAAGTAAATGCTATTACAGTGTTAACGAATATTTAAATGATAAATCCCTTAAATGCAATTAAAATACAAATGTTTTATTTCTATTATTATTTTAAATTATGTTAGATTATAAATCGTCTTCTCTACTTCCTGTTTCTTTTGCTGTGCCCGACAGGGTCCACGATTGTTTCTTAATAAAATTTATGTTTACCACCTAAGCTTATACATTGTGGAATACAATAAAGATTTCAGTATTGAGTATTGAGAATCATGTACACACGGCATGTGTACACACGGTTACATAATATCAAGCTATACATTTCCAGTATAAGCTTATATCTCATTGTACGGAAATCCTATACAATGCGAGACCAGTGTAAACTGGATTTGTATAGCTTGATATGTAGCCGTGTCTACTGCATCCATGTTATCCGGCTTAGAGTCGATGTCCTTTCCACCACAGACTAAAATAAACAATTGGTTGTCTGTAAAGTTGGTTTACGGACGATAGTTTAACGTGTTACCGCGCAACGTCATAACAAAACATAATTTTAGGATACACCTCTGCCTAAGGGGTCATTCAAGTATTACGTAAGCACCAAAGGGGTGGGGGGTCTTTGCTTTGATTATTTTGATGACTGATGACAACAGAACAAACTTGATTTTAAGTAAAATTAAAACTCTACACGTTTTTTTTAAATATATTTTTTTATATCCGGTTCGCAAATTATCGGGCTGTTTCAGAAAACGGGACAATTTTGCGACCCCAGGTTTTTTACGGGGACACCTGGACGAAGAACCGAAAATAGGGACGTTCCCGTTCAAAATGGGACGTATGGTCACGTTATCTATACCTTATAAATTACCAACTAGCGACGAATGACGAATGAAGACGAACGAGCGAATCGATGAACGTCGGCTGCATGCACGAAAATGTCCGTTTACGCTCTTTGTCCCGTTACGCTCATTGTACGCTTGCGCTGCATCAGTGTTTTGTTCTGACGTTGTCACGTTAAACTGTTGTATTCTCAAAATTGAGTTTCCTTTATGAGTCGACCCTACTAATTGAGATAAATAAATCGATGTCCCGTTTTAAGTAAAAAAATAAATGGTCACGTTAGGTATAGATAGCTATATCAAGTGCTAGACGAGGCTCAGATATTGAAGTTAGCCTTGAATTCATACAGAATAAACAGAGTATTATTTGCTTTATGATTTGCAAGTGCGATTAAAGGTATCCGCGTCAGTCATATTTTTGGGAAAAAATATATTTACACCTACTTATTTAGATTTGTGTGAACAAGTTTATATCCGTGTACTAATCAATCGAAATAAACAATTTTTCAATACAGTTGTTAACATGGCGTACCTACTTTCGGAGGCTATGACTTTTGTTTACGAGCTCGATCATTTTGTTTTGCAGTTGAGTTTTAAATTTATAAGACAATTTAAAAAGTTTAGTAGCAAGGAGTTTTCATACACAGAATAAAATGGGATAAGAATTGGGCTATCAAATGCAAAAAATAATTGAAGTTCCAGAGATTAGTATGTCCGACTTGCTTGACAAAAATTGTGATTCACTAGTTTTTGGTTGTGAATATTAATAGAATCCTTTTGGCTGAACCCTATTTTTTAAGATACAGGCTAGTCCTAGTTTAAAGGATAGAGTCTACTATTGCATAATAATGTAAAATTTCAAACGATGTATTATTATGTAAGTATTTATTTCTCAAAAAAAAAAAAACAACACTTTGCATTGTGCAGTGTTGTTTTTTTGAGAAATAAATACTTATCTATTATTATTATTATAATATGGATGATATAAAGATAAATAAAATAGCAAAGATATAGCATACAGGAATAAAGCAGCTACATATTAGTGAAAGAATTTTCAGAATCCGTTCAGGATTTTCAGAAATTAGGTACACACCGCGTCATTATGTCCTAACCCCTCAAGTTTTAAAATGTTACACTGCTACAATATTGAATTCGTTACGAATAATCTAAAGAATACTTCAAAAAGAGTTTACTAGTTCAACTTGGATTCGAACCCTCGCATTACCGAAGGTCGTCATACTCATACCGGCAGTTTGACAGACTAGCCAGCGAGCCCATGAGAATTGCAATGAAATTGTTATCCACTATCGACCAAGTAGTTTATCTTTAGGTCTCTGTCTAATCGATGGATGTTATCATTTGAGGGTATCTAATAATTTTACTTACTTACGTTTTCTTTATAAAATTAATCCATACCCTCAAATTATAACTACAACGTTGTCTAGGGACCCGTTTGTGTCAGTTGGCAAAATATGTAATGACTAATGATAACAGTGTATTATCAAAATTTTCCAATAAAAAAATAAAATAAAAAAACAAAGAACTAAACTATTAACTAGATTTATTTATTGTTT
This sequence comes from Dryobota labecula, assembly GCA_947523025.1. Classification (NCBI taxonomy): domain Eukaryota; kingdom Metazoa; phylum Arthropoda; class Insecta; order Lepidoptera; family Noctuidae; genus Dryobota; species Dryobota labecula. The sequence goes on along the minus strand of OX383311.1, from coordinate 9,777,050 downwards.
ATTTAATATATTTAGACTAATTAAATATATTAAATAAACAATAAATAAAAAGATTGTGAAGATAATATAAATTATTATCTTTATAATATATATATTTTTTAGTAAAATAAGATCACAATTTTGTAAAATAATAGTAATAATAAATATTATTATTAAAATATTTTATTTTTCTTGATTTTTTTACCCTTTCTATGTATTAGAAAGAAAACACATGTTGTGCCTAGTATTTGAACCTCCAATATTATGCACGGCAAGCGGTCTTGAAACCTCCGGACTACTTAGACGATGTCTAAGTCTTTGTAAATGTTAAGCTTATTGTTGCTTGTCATTATATGCATTAATACAATTATTAACTTTTTATTGAATAAAAACAATATTTAAAACAGAAAATACTTATTTATTCACTAAAACAATACATTAATTGTAATAACATGTTTTTGCAAAATACAAAAACCAACTTGGGCCTATCACGGATTTGAACGCACATGTCTTTTGGGGGGGTAAGCCGGGTAAGGACTTAATGGAGCTTTGTGTACCTCCTTGTACAAACTTACAAAAAAAAAAATACCTCTTTATAATATTATATAGGTAGTATAGATGATACTCGGCAATTTTTTTTTTATTGCAATTGTTTTCGGAATTAGGGTGCCCTGTCCTAATTCCGAAACACCCTTTCAATCACAATCCGACAGTTTTGTAGTCAGTTGTTGTTTTGTTTTGTTTTCATAGGTTTGCAAAATTCGTCATCTCAACAACGTAATTTAAATAACGCTATGATGTGGGTCAACTGTCAAAATGAAACCCATTGCGATCAATTGTCATTTTATGTTTGTTAGGCAATTAGCCAGCTGAACAGTAGTTCCGAAGATCACCCCCTACATCCAAACACTACCTCTTTATAATATAATCATCAGGGATGCCTCGATACGCCTTTTTGCCGAAACGATACCGATACCGATGCTCCTATAAAAATATCGGCGATACCGATACGCTTATTGAATTTAAAAATGAAGGTAAAATAAATAAAACACAAGTCAGTTGTTTTTTAAAATTAATATAAAAAGCACAAATAACAGGACAACCTAACTAACACCGTAAAACTATAGACAGGTTGAGATTAGTTAATAGTTTTAGTAATCAAAATTAACATTGATGAGAAAAGTATCGTTGAATCGGCCATAAAAATATCGCCGATGCCAATATATCGGCAAACTTCGAGTATCGCCGATATATCGGCATCGGTATCGGTATCGGATGCATCCCTAATTATTATAGTAGGTAAGTAATATCGCGGTCAGCCGAATCGGTTCTCTTTCAAAACAAAACCCCGTGCTCTCGGCGCCCACATCTGCTAAGCTCCCCTTTTTGCATCGACCAAAACAAAATTTCTCAGTCTCTGTTATAATGATCACATTTGTCAGATCATCCTTTTTCGACGAATAGGATTAGAACAATAAAATACCCAAGGACGAGAAACCAACCGAATACCGAGCGCTGCAAACAGAAATAGTCCTTACGGTGACAACGTCATTATCTGCAGCAAGCCCTATAACTCCGACGGCTGGTTGCTCTCAGACCTCTTGCGGCAGCCTGCTCCTCTGAGGTTGGCGACTTGGAGGCCTGACTCGAGGCTTCTTCTTCATGAAACCCCTGGACCTCTCATTCTCAAGGACCTCCAACTTTTCTTCTCCCCGGTTTCCCTGGCTTTGTATAATTTCAGTTAGGACCCTCCAGCACCCATTTGGTAGGGCTTGATAAATCTAATATGATAGTATGATAGATTAGGATATAATATGTTTCATTTATTAAAACTATTTACTGTTAACTCTTTTATTTTCTTTTAAGTCGCGACTCCTCCAGTTCTGATGATTGGTAGGTGTTAGTTCTTTCACTCTCCTTACATTTTGCCCCTCCCAGAAAAATGTAACGTTACAATTCACCGTAAGGACTATTTCTTCTTGCAGCGCTCGGTCTTTGGTTGGTTTCTCATCCTTGGGTATTTTATTGTTCTAAACTTCTAATCCTATTGCTCGAAAAAGGATGGTCAGACAAATGTGATCATTGTAATGTAACAGGGGCTGATGCGGTGGTCCGATTCGGCTGTTCGCTATAGTACCTTTAGATTTCTTGTCGAAATTTGATGATTTTCAGATCTTAACTTACTTTAACTTATGTCATAAATGGCTTCGAGGTGACATCATGAATTTTGACTTATTGATTTAACATGTATTAGCAAATTAAATTGAAATCATCGGTTATTTGCGATGTGATGACCTTGACAGCTCAAGGTCATACACTAGGTTAGCACTTAGCGTAGTACAGAGTAGTAATGTAGCGGATGCAGTTTTTTTTTACATCCGCGCGTACAACAAAATACAGAATTGAAATGTGTTTGATAGAACAGTGGAATCTTGAAGGTTTGGTTTTGATAAATGTATTATGTTTTCTACCGTGTGGTGCCGGAGTACCGTGTGCTGCCGGACGTAAAGAATAGCACCACCCCATTTCCTCCCGTGGGTGTCGTAAAAGGCGACTAAGGGACTTACTAGAGAATGGGAAGCAGCGTTCTCTATGCATTTTCAACACCATACTGCGATCGCCAACACGCCTGCCAAGCGTGGCGATTATTTATTTATTTATTTATTATGGCAAACCCCCTCAATTTGGGGAGGCCTATGTCCAACACTGCACGTTTTTCTGCTGAAATGATGATGATGATTATGTTTTGTGTGTGTATGTATACTAACCAAGTGGCCTATATTTATGGGTCCGGAATAAAAGTTTTTTTTTTACAAACGGATTGAGAACCTCCTCCTTTTGTGAAGTCGGTTAAAAATACAAATTAACAGTCAATAACTTTGTTGTTTAATGTTCTAATTGACATTGAAATAAGAAAAAACTATGTGCGGATGTACCTATATGTTTATTTATAGTTTTTTACTGTTCAGGTCTGACACAAATGATGAACATTGGTAATTATAGTACGGCGGCCTGCACATTAGGTTATACGAAACTGTCAAATTTCTCCAAACTATTTTAAACCTTAAAATGTTGATGGTTAAGTTCAAAATCGAATGAGAAAATTTCACAGTTTGTGGTAATTTGATGTGCTGGCGACTGTTCAAGTAGTGGTTTAAGATTGTTTGCATGTAAAAACGTTGTGATGATTGTATTACCTAAGTTTTTTATCTCAGCTTCTTGCCCCCTAGCTTTGAATAGGTTTTCTTGGGTGTTCTATAAATATATTTGGTGGAAAAGTACAGCTTATAGATTACCGCTTTAATTCAGCTAACGTAGTTTTTATCCTCAACGCCCAACGGGTTAGCTCTTGGCCTTCGTTTTCACCTGATGGTGATTTAAATTCAAATTGATTTAATTAGCTTACTAAAGTTCTTAAATATACAAGTAACATGGTATGAAATTCTCACTAACAGAAGGCGTAGACACATTTTGACGATAACCGACTTTTAATGATTGTATATTGAAAATCACGTGTAAACGAGTACCTAGTGTTAATGATTTGGGACAAAAATATGTTAAATTAGAGCATTTTTGCTGCGCTTGACTCGGTGGAACGCAGAGCTAAGAGGCACATTGGCGACGTAAAACTGGTGGATGCCAAGCTTCACAGCTTGGCTCATCGCCGCAAGGTTGCCTGCTTGTCGGTCTTCTACCACCGGCCCCCTTCTACCATCGCACTGCAAGTTACCACCCCTACCTAGTTGATATTCCACCAACTCGCACTAAGCGTTTTCAAACGTCTTTTATAATGCGCACAGCAAAGGAGTGGAACTCTCTGCCTGCGTCTGTGTTTCCGAACGCATACAACCCTAATCTATTCAAAGTGAGAGTGAACAGGCTTCTTCTGGGTAAGTTCACTCCATCGTAGACTTTGTCTCTGTCATCCAGACCTAGACTAAAGTCAAGAGCAAACTCATAGTAGAATAAAAAAAATAAAAAATAAATCCTTATAACTTAATATGTGAATATTTTTACATTTTGTTTATATTACTTAGTGAAATTATTTTGTAAACTTATATCTAACGCGGATAAAAAACTGAGAATCACGCAAAATCTATTAAGCGTATTTTTTTGAAACCTTCACCTCTAAAGATAATTGAATTATTGATTATATACACAGTGGCATTTTAGTCGTCTTACAAAGACAGCCCACTTCATGTATCCAATGACTACTAATCATTAAAGTAAAAAAAAAAAAAAAATATATTTTTGAACATTTGAATTTTTTATTTTTATTAATTATGACGCATGACATAGTTTAAAACACCCTGTTACGAGTGCAGTCCGAGCCTTGTGTTACAAGGGCGCCGCGGAATGAAGCGGCGACATCTTTATCAGAGTCCATTCACCCTAATGCAAAAATGTGTTTCTTACTATTGCAACTTAAACTTAATCTAAATCCATTCTGCGGCGCCCTTGTATCACAAGGCTCGGACTGCACTCGTAACAGGGTGTTTTAAACTATGTCATGCGTCATAACAAATAAAAAAATAATTTAAAAAAACCCAATGTTCAAAAAAATATATTTTTTTTACATGAATGATTAGTAGTCACTGAATACATGAAGTGGGCTGTCTTTGTAAGACGACTAAAATGCCACGGTGTATAGAGAGTAGAGTTGCGCTAGCAGAACATATTTAATTAATAACTTTGTGTAGTGTTTGGGTCACTAAGATACAGGCTGTGCCTAGTTTGGGACCCTCTGTTTAAGGCCCAGATATATGCCAGTGAGTGGTTAGCTTGCGTGTTCTGTACTGCAACTAAGCTCACGCAACACGTCGTACGTCCAGCCAGTAATAGGACTCGCCCATCTAGTAGCGCTGTCCCAAATAAGACGCATTATTAATTATTATACATAAAGCAAAAGGCATTTTAATAAAACACGTATACTAAAAGATCAATAATTAAATTATCTTTAAAAAGGTGAAGGTTTCAGAAAAATACGCTTGATAGTTTTTGCGTGATTCTCAGTATTTTATCCGCGTTAGACATAACTTTACAAATTAATTTCATTATGTGTTATAAAAATAATCTAAAATATTCACATATTAAGTTATTAAAAATGCTCTAATTTAACATATATTTTTTCCAAATCATTAACATTACTCGTGTAGGCGTGATCTTCAGTATAAAATAATTAAAAGTCGGTTGGATGTAACGACTGTCGAAGATCCACGAATGACAGCCGGGAGGCTGTCATTCGTGGATCTTTGACAGTCGTTACTGGTCATAAGAAGCCCGAAAGTCTGACAACCAGTCTTACCGAGGGGTATCGTATTACCCAGTTACTGGGTTGTGGATGTCAGATAATAATGAAAGGCTACCTACATAGATTGATTGAAGTGATTTATGAGCGTCTTGTGTTTGTCTAGCTTGCGTGTCGCTGAGGGATACTTAAGAGCGCAAATATTAACTTGTAACATGGTTTCTTCTATTGGTATGGCAAGGTCGTGGCGCAATACTCGCAATAGGAATCAGAATTACGTGATAACTCCTGCCCGCGACTTCATCATTCATCATTATTTACTGCTGGACAGGTATTTTAATAAAACACGTATACCAAAAGATCAATAATTAAATTATCTTTAAAAAAGTGAAGGTTTCAGACAAATACGCTTGATAGATTTTGCGTGATTCTCAGTTTTTATCCGCGTTAGACATAACTTAACAAATTAATTTCACTATGTAATATAAATATAATCTTAAGATATTCACATACTAAGTTATTAAAAAAATGCTTATTTAACATATATTTTTTCAAAATCATTAACCCTACTCGTTTAGACGTTATCTTCAGTATGAAATCATTAAAAGTCGTTAATCGTCGTCTTAAAGGATTGATTGGCTTGAATTTAATAATTTGTTGTTGATGTATGATTTTGCCAAAGAAAAGGGCCGTTACAACATACCAACACCAATAATACCTTTCACGTCCATCGAACCAACTGGGTCAATTAGTAACAACTGCTGTACTGTAGCCAAAACACATTTGTGAACTACTTTGATTGATCTCGCATAGGTACCTACTTTATAAGAATAGAGCAATTGATGTTGATTTGATGTGGGGCTGAATTGAAATTGTCAGTTAGTTTGAGAGTTGCCAAAACAGCTTTCGTAAACTACTATAGTAGTCAATAGTCGATGGAGCTCCACGACCTGATCCCACCATAGCCCTTTTATTACCGGACTACCAGACGTACGGCAGGGTACCAAGCGTCATTATTCATTATCTCAGCTGAAAGACGTCCACTGCTGGACAAGGGCCTATTTGCCATAATCGCCACGCTTGGCAGGCGGGTTGGCGATTGCAGTATGGTGTTAAAAATGCATAGAGAACGCTGCTGCCCATTCTCTAATAAGTCCCTTAGTCACCTTTTACGATACCCATGGGAGGAAATGGTGTACCAAGCGTACTTGGTTGAGATTCCGTCCAGTCATACTCATAACTTCTCCTCCACATTTATTATGGGCACAGCCAATGTGAGGAACTCTCTGCCAGCGTCTGTGTTCACTTCCACATATAACCCGTCTGCCTTCAAAGCAAGAGTGAACAGGCATCTTCTGGGCACGCTCCTTCCATCATAGACCTCAATTTAAACCGTCAATATCGTAGCTTTAGAAATTATCATCATCATTCTCCTGCCCTTATACCAATTTATTTGGGGTCGATATAACATGTCTTTTTCTTCCATACTTTTAATACATTTTTTTAATATTTATTATTAATTATTACACATGACATAGTTTAAAACACCCTGTTACGAGTGCCGAGCCTTGTGGTACAAGGGCGCCGCAGAATGGATTAGACTTATTTGGGACAGCGCTACTAGACGGGCGAGTCCTATTACTGGCTGGACGTACGACGCGTTGCGTGAGCTTAGTTGCAGTACAGAACACGCAAGCTAACCATTCAAGGTCACTGGGATATATCTGGGCCTTAAACAGCGGGTCCCAAACTAGGCACAGCCTGTATCTTAGTGACCCAAACACTACACAAAGTTATTAATAAAATATGTTCTGCTAGCGCAACTCTACTCTCTATATATACATGAACATATTATTATTTTAAGACTTACCATATCTACATAGACTTATCCTAATTAATATTATAAATGCGAAAGTAAGTTTGTTTGCTTGTTTATTCCTTTCCACGCCTAAACCACTGAACCGATCATCCTGAAATTTTGCATATACGTCGTCACGTGTACTTGCAGAAACGGACATAGGGTACCTTTCGTCCCGAAAAAAAATACTGTTCCCGAGGAAAACCACAATAACATTCTTATGATAATAGATGGCGCCACGTGTCTTTCGAATCATGATTGAATTATATTATTATATAAACTTTAGTAGTGTGTTAAGAGGCTACCGAGCGCACAGTGGCGCCCTCATCGTTTGTTCGGTGATATCTTTTATTTTAGAATGAAAATGCAGAAAATAAGCACGTCAAGTTGTGCTTCATAAGACTATACGTTATTATTACTACAAACAGTAGTTTTAAATTGTTATGTTTTATTGTAATCATTAAAACGGAGCTTAGTGGCCACTATTTTTCGTTTTAATGATTACAATAAAACATAACAATTTAAAACACCGCAATAACGATGAGGGCGCCACTGTGCGCTCGGCGTAGTCTTAAGAGTTTTTTTTTTAATTTTATTTAAACGCGAGCTAAGTCGCGTGTAAAAGCTAGTAATATAATAAAGCTGAAGAGTTTGGTTATTTGAACGCGTTAATCTGGAACTCCCAGTCGGATTTGGAAAATATGTTTTTTATTTGTTAGCCCAATACTTAAGGAAGGTTATAGGCAATTTAACATCACGCTGCGACCCTTAGGAGCCGAGCAAAAAGAAAAAAAGTCAGAAAGAACGTTAAACGAAAACGGAGTAATAGCGCGGGCGGGCGATACGATGCGATGCGGTGGATTGGGGGTCGTAATTTCACGCGGAAGAAATCGCAGGCTGAATGAAGCTAGTATATTATGTAAATATTATCTAATTTCAAATACATAAATCACCTACATTTCTTGACGTCAAAGAAATTATTTTATCATAATTAGACACCAATCTACATGGTCTACACATGATTTGACCAAGATTATGTCTGGACTTTAAAAGAGACTGTGACCTCTGAGTTTGTTTCGGCCTTTCTTCTCAGAGTAGTCGGATACGAAACGCCGATCTCATCTAGTCCATACTATCCATACTAATATCTATACTATCCATACTTCCATACTATCCATACTAATATTATAAATGTGAAAGTAACTCTGTCTGTCTGTCTGTCTATCTGTCTGTATGTTACGGTTTCACGCACCGCTGAACCGATCGTCATGAAATTTGGCATAGATATAGCCTGGGACATGGAGAAGGACATAGGCTACTTTTTTACGCGATAACCGACATCCACGCGGGCGGAGACGCGGGCAAAAGCTAGTTTTAAAATATGATTGACGTGTAAAAGTGTTTGTAAAACCCTACTTAAAGAAATAAAATCTTTTATCATATATGGTCCAGAGCCGTTGGTCCCGCCTGTCATTCGCAGATCTTTGACAGTCGTTACATGTAGTCAGACGCCCAAAAGTCTTCTGACAACCAGTCTTTATCTTTGAGGTTTTCCGAATGGTAGTCGTTCCATACAGATTTATTGGCACTTTTCTATTTTGTTAAGTACCTGGTAATTGTTGAAAGGCCTACACTGTCCTCCCATACCTATTAACACTGTTATTTGATAATATTGTAAAGCCAATTATTTTTAAAAGAGTAACCGTGGAGTTTCTTGCCGGCTCTTCTCAATAGGAAACGACTAATTGGAACCGTGCAACTAGCTTCTGACGTTTCATAAGTGCCCATGTAGGTTTATGTGAAATAAAATATTTTGATTTTGATTTTGATACGAAATACTGATATTCACCTACATCTGTTTAGACTGGAATCCGACCCCAAGACAGTTGAGAAAAAGTTAGTAAAAATTTCAACAATTTGGCATCTACTTAAACTAAATTTAAATTATTCGCACGTAGTTTTGGCTTGTGTCATTGAATTACAAACTCGTCAGTAAAAGTAAACTGTGAATAACGTAAACCATGAATAAACAAGAATTTCAGGTTCAAGTTAGTGTTAATGGGGTTAGTGGTTTTTTTATTCACTCGAAAGTTTAAAACTGCGCGGAGTGCACAGTGGCGCCCTCATCGTTATTTCGATGATTTCTTTTATTTTAGAATGAAAATGCAGAATATAGGGTCTTCAAGTTGTGCTTCACAACACCATACACTATTATTACTACAAACAGTAGTTTTAAATTGTTATGTTTTATTGTAATCATTAAAACGGAGCTTAGTGGCCGAACGTTTTAATGATTACAATAAAACATAACAATTTAAAACTACTGTTTGTAGTAATAATAACATATAGCCTTGTGAAGCACAACTTGACGAGCTTATTTTCTGCATTTTCATTCTAAAATAAAAGAAATCACCGAAATAACGATGAGGGCGCCACTGTGCACTCGGCGCAGTCTTAATGAAATAGAAAGAAAAAGATGCACTGAACTTAAATTTAGTTTAGTTTGTGAACAAGGGAATCGGCACCATTATTTAATAATAAAATAAAAATTATTGTCTAAAATATTTATAATAATATATGTATAATAATATTTATTTGCGTAAAACATGGTATAGGTACAGTGGCCAGCACATCAAGCTACACGAAGCTGTCAAATTTCTCCAAACGATATTAAACTTTAAAATGTTGATGATTAAGTTCAAAATCGAACGAAATTTGACAGTTTGTGGTAACTTGATGTGCTGGCCATCGTACAAAAAACTCCTCAATGGAGTAGAAATTGTTTGTATTCAGTACAATTTATTTTTATATAGCTTGTAATTTTGTGTTTTTCATGTGTTTGGTCATTTTATCCATACTAATATTATAAATGTGAAAGTAACTCTGTCTGTCTGATTGTCTGTATGTTACGTTTTCACGCCTAAACCGCTGAACCGATCGTCATGAAATTTGGCAGAGATATGAAATGGGATATGGCATAGGCTACTTTTTTACGCGATAACCGACATCCACGCGGGCGGAGCCGCGGGCAAAAGCTAGTTTATTATAAATGTGAATGTAACTCTGTCTGTCTGTCTTTATGTTACGTTTTCGCGCCTAAACCGCTGAACCGATCGTCATGAAATTTGTCAGAGATATAGCCTGGGATATGGAGAAGGACATAGGGTACTTTTTTACCTGATAACCGACATCCAAGCGGACGGAGGCGCGGGCAAAAGCTAGTATTAAATATACGTACACACATATCCAGTTAGCTTTTTACTGTTGGTATTTTGTTTACCGATTTAGAGCACTGACATCATCTGCTGTTTTGAACTGTGCTTTAGTTTCCGTACAAACATACCTACACACTTCATATTGATATAAAATATAATAATTATTGTTAATCTACTCTGTAGGTACGGTGGTCAGCACATCAAGTTATACGGAACTGTCCAATTTCTCCAAACGATTTTAAATCTTAAAATGTTGGTGGTTAAGATCAAAATTGCATAAGAAAATTTGACAGTTTGTGGTAACTTGATGTGTTGGCGACGATTTATTATTTCCGCGTTTGAGCCCTGACTATTGAATTAAACTAGGGATATCTTTTTGAGGAAAATCAAAACGAGGAAACCGCGTTATATTGTAATATCAGTAATACTTAGAGGATATTGTTATCTGAAGGATAGAATTTTGTAAAAAAAAACTCGTGTTTCAATATACCTAATAAAGCTCATTTATTCCATATTTTCTTCACATATTGTTTTTACAAATTCGTAGTTACATATATATTTTATTTGGATATAGATCCCTTTTGGGTAAAAGCCTCCTCCATCCCGTGCCAAATTTTCCCTGTTTTGGGCCGACTCCATCAACAACAGGGGCAGATCACGCAAGAGATGGGCGGATGACATTATTGAAGTAGCTGGTCCGAGTTGGATGGAGTCAATATACCTATGTTTTACCAATTAATTCTCACGTTACTTTGGACTTTGTTCGCAATGTCCGCTCATGAATTAACAACGTAATACGAATTTCGCACTTATTCCACGATAACTCCAAGCTTCTAATTATAAATTAACGTATTCATGAATATTTTAATTAGTAAGATAATCACATATGCTTGATAAACGTGCATCAAATACAATAATAACATAATGCACGCAAATTATTTTTATCTTATCGAATCGAGTTGACCCTTTCCCAACCCTAACGTTGTGATAAACAAGTTTTCATACGCAACCTTCTTGCAATTTCCTTATTATGGCAACTTTGACCAATTAGTATGCTCCCTCTTTCACACGCGCTTAAATGAATGATCGCGAGCGAGAAAGCACGATCGTACGATCCGTCATGCGAGTTCATTGCGAATCCTTTACGTCAAAATAAGAAAACAAAACTGAGTCGCTTCTTTGATTGAATAAATTTTAAGTTATAATCGTTTTAATGAATTAATTAATACTGTGATCTGTTCTATTGTGTGAAATAGTGTTATCAGTGATTTTTCATTGATTAAAATGTATCAAGGGATGAATGGATTATACTCTGATGCGCCTTACAGGTTAGAAAAGAATAGTTTTATGCTACTTTGGTTTTTTCGTAATTTATATAGAATACGTTCGGTAAAACCATTTAGATTGTTTTTTTAATTAGTTTTGAAGTTGATTTTGGAGTTAGCGAGTCCAATAAGTAGGTATTACGTGACGAAATGCGAAAAGTATGCCACGGGCCGTGATTTCTCTTTAGTTTTCTAGTTTCACTAAATACCTTATCAAAACTACTGTATACTAAATTCATGGTAATATAAATTGTCATTCTACATATACCCGTCATGAGATAATATCTGTGAATTTTTTTCTGATAAAACCAGTTGTTCTAATGTAAGTAAATAATTCAGATTATTTATCAAAGAAATAATTATTTCTGGTGCTTAAAACGCAATAAATTAATGGTTTTATATTCTTGAAGTTACAAGTTTAATTTGAGGGTATACTTGTGTAAAATAGTGGTGTTCAGCTGAATTTGGTAAGACTGGAAGCTGACTCCAGCATAGATGGGAAAAGTCTATGCAGATGTTGATAAAGAGTTTGTGTAAAATACAAAAAAAAACTTTATTACTACTAGTTTTAAAGTCATTCATAAAATTAATATTTTTTGAAGTTTTGAGTAAGAATGTGCTACATGAGTACAGGAAGACCGAAGAAACAATAGAATAGAATTGAATATATTAAAATAGAATATTATTTATTTACAAGAATACAAGTACCTATACATTCCGTCCACTGAGAGAATGCCTGTTTGACACCTGTCAGTTTCATACAAACAAATGTGTTTTACAATTTTATTTTTTTAACTGATTTTATTTATTATTAGTTCTAAATATAGTCGACATCGATTTGCTTGCCATATATTAAAAATAGAATAGAATTAGTTCCAAATCTTGTACAAATGACAGGTGTCAGAAAAGCATTCTCTCAGTGGACGAATTATAATAAGTTGACAAATATATATAGTTTTCTGTCATAATTCTACCAGGTATTTGGTGTTCAAATCTAAATTAAATGTGCATGTGATGCATATTTACAAATGCAACAATTTTTTTTATTTATATAAAAATCAAAAGCAACATAAAAAATGAATAAAAAAAATATGAGTCTAAAAATTAAATTAAATGGATATATTGTGTGAACGAGGATATGGAAAGGTATTCTTCAACCCAGGCTGCTACCCAGAAGTTTGGATTTGTATTCGATTGATGGCAATTGGCTTGCCTCTTATTAAAAAAATAAAAATAAAATAAAATTCATTTATTTCAGGCAAGTTTTTTACACATACACCCATCGTATTAGAAAAATTAATTGAATTAAAAATGAAATAGATATTAAATTAAATTATATTATATTATATTGAATTATTACATGGGACTTAAACACAACTGGCGAAACGCCATCCTGTAAGGACCAGGGCCTCAAGTCTGCTATTACAATAGTGTCAGAATGGTCTCGCCATTGTGAGTATTTGACAGTGTTTGTATGGCAAATCTGTCAAAAACTCACAATGAAAGAGACCATTGCAACGATTGTACATTAGTAGACTTGGCCCCCAGGCCCGGGTTGACAGCGCATTGTGTTCCACGCGCGCGTTAAAGAGTTGTCAGCACGCACTGACGGTGTCCGCCCAGACCGGTGTCTGCCGGGGTTGCGGGTTTGTCCGAAAGGGATATCATGGCCCTGGCACACAGGCAACTGAAGGAACACGGGTGGGTTTTAATCAGTAAAAGTCTGACATACCGGAGCAGCAGGCTCCGCCCAGAGCGTGAGAAGTTATTTGATTGATAATTTCTGAACAAAAAAAAAAAGGTTGCTACTGAGAATTTCCTGATGGAAAACCCAATTACACTTTGCCCCACCTGAGAATTGAACCCAGGACCTCATGCTCAGCAATTACGCTTGCGACCACTAGACCAAAGAAAGTAATCAATCAATTATCAATAATCATTGCAAAATTATCAAATCATGATTTCAGTTACCTGATAAAATTATTATTGCAGTTGATCACTTGTTTATTTTAGTTTTGTGGTAACAATCACACAATATAGTGAATAATTATTAAAATTTTAAGGTTGCTCAATCAAAATTAATTGATTAAAAATAATTGAAGCATTTTTACTTAATTTGCTAAGTAGAAGGTTGTCTGTAAAAAAATCGCTTTTAACGATAAGACCGCCCATTGTGACACTCTATGTAACAGTTCTACATTTATATCTGTAATTTTTATGGTGTACATAATAAAGAGTATTCTATCTATCTATCTAATGTTGCTTCAAATTTTTATTTGCTTTGTCTTTTTTTCTAAAACTACTTAGTGTTCTTGTATTTTTCTGAGTTTTTTGGATTTATAAAATGTGGACAATATGGTACGTATTATTAAAAAAAAAATATGTGCATTATTTTGAAAAAAAAAAAGAACATCAAAAAAAATTTTTAAGTACTATTTTGACTTGGTCATTTACTATAGATTACTAAGTTCAAACAATATTTTCAACTAGCTCAGGCCTGCGGCTTTGTCCGCGTGAAATTTCTAGATTTTTTACATATAATATATTATGATGTATATTATATGTACTATTTATATGTGTATGTATGTTTATTTTATATAGTATAGTTTTGTTTTAATTTAAATTTTCTTGTTTAACTTCTCTACACATTGTGTCTACATTTCATAGGGGCCATTCAAGTATTACGTAAGCAGAATTTTAGTAATTTTGAACCCCCACCTCCCCCTTGTCAGCAAAAGTAAACAAAGCTCATACCCCCCCCCCCTTTGCTTACGTAAACATTGGTATTTTTTTAAATCTTTTCAGGTTTCTTTACTGTTATTCATGAGTCTAGAAATAAGGAATTTATAGACTAAAAGTAATTGAACGCCCATTTAAGTAAATTCCCTACTTCGGTTTTATCTAACCATAAAAAATCGCGTGAGAGCGAGAAAGCAATATCAATTATTTTGGGGAATCTCTTAACATTGGGTTGCTATCTTTGTTCAAATCAAATTCAATTAAATTTTGCAATTGAATCTGAAAAGTAAATTAATAAATATTTCTGACGTAATCCTACCATCCAGACCCCCATCCCCTATGTCATCAAAAATAATCAAAGCAAAGACCCCCCCACCCCCCTTTGGTGCTTACGTAATAATTGAATGACCCCTAATATCCAACTTTCCTCTCGCAGGTCTGCTGGAAGAAATTTCTTTTGAAATAAGCAGTACCTTTGTGCTCTTCTATGTTATTATATTGTCCTGTCAAGTATTTTGTGTGTCCATAAATAAAAATAAAAAATAAAAATGATATCCGGTATGACACTCGGAAATACTGTAGCTTCCCATTCGTGAATGTATTTTCGGAATTGGATCAGTAGTTCCGAAGATTTACATAAATTATACCTCCATAGGAAAACCACCAATGACAGGCGTCATTGTGGTTTCTATTGGGAGATTACCAATATATTTTTTTATCCTTTATTGAAAAGAACCAGGTTCTTAATAATCAATTACAATCTAGCTTTTATGACTAACTAGCTTTAGCCCGCGGCTCCGCCAGCGTGGATGTTGGTTATCGCATAAAAAAGTAGCCTACTTATGTCCTTCTCCATAACCCAGGCTATATCTCTGCCAAAGTTTAGAAATAATATTGACAATGAGACACGTATAACACATGAACAAAGTGTATATATTATTATTAGGGATGCCTCGATACGCCTTTTTGCCGATACGATACCGATACCGATGCTCTTATAAAAATATCGACGATACCGATACGCTTATTGAATTAAAAAATGAAGGTAAATTAAATAAAACACAAGTCAGGTTATTTTTTTAAAATTAATATAAAAAGTACAAATAACTTGACAAACTAAATAAAACCGTTTAAAACTATAGACAGGTTGAGATTAGTTAATAGTTTTAGTAATTAAAATTATCATTGATGAGAAAAGTATAGTTGAATCGGCCATAAAAATAACGCCGATGCCGAAATATCGGCAAACTTCGAGTATCGCCGATATATCGGCATTGGTATCGGATGCATCCCTAATTATTATATCAGACTCTAAGAAAGTGCAACGTACGTATGTAAAGTACAATCAACATATTCTAAGTTTTAAAATAATTATGCCTTAAAAAATTAAGTTACATTGAAATTGCTTTATCCCTACTACTTTATAACGTTTTCACGCCTAAACCGCTGAACCGATCGTCATGAAATTTGGCAGAGATATAGCCTGAGATATGGAAAAGGACATAGGCTACTTTTTTACGCGATAACCGATTTTCACGCGGGCAGAGCCGCGGGCAAAAGCTAGTAGGCACATAAAAGGCACTTTTGAACGTCAAACTTTACACAAAATTAGAATTGATTCTAGTTGCCGCTTCCAAAAGGTAGTTTCGGTATGTTATCCTGCATACACGTGTTAATTCTCATATGTACACATATTTGAGCTAGTAAATATGTATTTGTGGCTTTAACGTATGCATGTATTTCTGTTACAGGCCGTCCATGTCCCAGGGTACAGTGATTCACAGCCAGCGGTTCCAAGAGAAAGACTTCACAGTAGCTACACCTGAAGAGTTCGTTAGGAGGTTCCAGGGTACCAAGCCCATTAACAAGGTCAGTGTTGCCATATCTGTACCTTAGGTATACAACATTATGTAATGAAACGAAAATTTTACAGGAGAGGCAAAAATGCGCGGAGTGAAACTTTGAATGCTATTGGTTTTTTTTTAAATATTGTTTTGAAAAACTAATACTGTTGAGTTCAACAGTATTCAGGGCCGGATTTAGGGCAGGGCAACAGGGGCTCTAGCCCCGGGCCTCCACAAAGAAGGGGCCTCCACAATCAGTTTTTTTTTTATAAGAAAGAATACATCTTTTGTCAAAGAAAAACAAGTTCACATTCACAAGGTATCTTTTTAAATTGTTTTTTTTTTTTTGGGTGTTCAAAAAAATCATGGGGTAACGAAGAAGTGGAGACCACTTCTTGGTTGCCCCAGGGCCTCCACACCTTTAAATCCGGCGCTGACAGTATTTTTTATTATTATTAGATGAATCTTATCGTCATTTGAGGTCCTATACCCATTAGACGTTAGTGGATTTAATGTCTTAGACGATTGGATATTTCCTTTCACAGATGTCATAGGACTTAATGTCGTATACCAGTATTTAGAACTGGTTCTCGCGATTTTAATGGTGCAAGAAACTAATTTTCGAAAAAAGTGGTGTTACTATTGTATACCTCTGAAGTACAGATATTTAGTCGGTAATAGGTAATCGGGCTGGTGTCCGCAACTCCACGTCAATGCGCGTATTTTTCGTACGGATAGAATGGAATGCGAAATGATATACCTAAAGCTCTTAGATAATACACTTTATCATAATTTATTAGTGATGATTTGATTAATCAACAATCAAAAACTTAAAAATAAATCTTAGTAGATAAATATTATTGATATCATCATTCTCTTGCATCATTAAGATACTGAGACTCCTCCGTGCCTCGTTAAGCATGAAAATGTTGGTCTCGGCTGTCATTTATGGATCTTTGACAGTCGTTACGGGTCGTCAGAAGCCTGAGAGTCTGACCAGTCTTACCGAGGGGTAATAGGTAATACGGGCTGGTGTCCGCAACTCCACATCAATGCGCGTATTTTGCGTATGGAAGGGAATATCGATTAATCGATCCACCCCAGCTCTTCAAAGAAAGCCAGCAACGCCTTGGTGTTACTGACAATCTCACGTAGGGTACCTGGGTTACCGAAGTACTTGGCCCCGTTTGTGGCGACCACCGGGCAGTTTAGTAGCACATGAGCTGCTGTCTTGTCGTCCTCCATGCAGGCCCTGCACAGCGGACTGTGTTTTTATTTTTGGGTGGGGAATTATCAAATAACTTCTCCCGCTCTGGGCGCCCCGGTCTGACTTTTACTAACTAAAACCCACCCGTGTTCCTTCAGTTGCCTGTGTGCCAGGGCCATGGTATCCCTTTCGGACAAACCCGCAACCCTGGCAGGATAGCGGACTGTCTGTGACTCCTATGACAAAGAGGTGTTTATTAAATGACCCATGGCCTGTTATAGCTGCTGTAATATTGCCATATGTCATAGAACTTTGGTTTTTTTTCGACGCAGAGAGCCAACAAAGTCCTGCGCGTGCAGTATAATAATGGATTTAGGATGTTGATGAGGCTTCCACGCTTCTGCAGCGCTTCGCAAGTGTTTGCCCATATTGTCTATTTTCATGCCATTATGAGGTCTTCCTCAGCAGCGTCAAGAATCGGTAGGATGCGCGGACCCCAATAGCGTCATAAAAACAATATTTGACTAGCTAGACAACCCTTTTATTAGAGACTAGCTGCCCCCGCGGTTTCACCCGCATAAAGTCTAGATTCCGTGGGAATATCGGGATAAAAAGTATCCTATATGTTAATCCAGGGGCCTTCCCGAAAACGATTCGAGTTTGATTTTGATTCCGATTCGAACTCGCTTCTGGGGCCTTACTCCCGACAGCATCGAGTTCTGAATCAATCGAATTGGGTTCGAATTAAATGCCGATCCATACTTTTGAATCCAACACTAGCGCACGATCGTGCGGTAGTTCGAAGTGAAACTAGCTTCGGTCAGTTTTAAGTTTTAAATCGAGTTCGGATCAGAAACGAAATCGAATCGGAATCAAAATCAAACTCGAATCGTTTTCGGGAGTAAGGCCCCAGGTTATAAACTTTCTTTGTGCCAAATTTCATCCGAATCCGTTCTGCCGTTTTTTCGTGATTGAGTAACAAACATCCATCCATCCTCACAAACTTTCGCGTTTTTAATATGATGATGACTTTTCTACATCTATAAGATTCCACCATACATTATTTTGTTATATCTCAAAGGGTTTAGACAGCGTTTTCGATGAAAGCTCCTAGACGGCTTATTTTTTTCCGACATCTGCAACAAATATCGTTAATGTATACAAAAACCTTCCTCGTGAACCACGCTATACATTGGTGAAAACAGCATGAAAATCGGTGCAGTAGTTTTTGAGTTTATTGCGAACAGACAGACAGACGCGGCGGAGGACTTTGTTTTATAATATGTAGTGGTTGTATGGAGGCACGTGTCAACATGTGTTGGGTTATGTTTTTATTCCCAGATCTGGCAGTGTTATTGCGTTTTTTCATCAGGAATTTCTCATTGCCGTTTGATGGCAATAGGCTCGCCCCCTATTACATGGGACTTAAGAGCGTTGTCAGCGTTGTTTGTTGTTGTTGTCGTTGTCGTTGTTGTCACTAGCGCCACTCCTTAAAACATATTATCTCGTGACTGAGAAGGAACTATGAAAAACGGCTCAATCAACTATATCGGTAAGTGTGTCTAGAATTTTCTAATAACTGTATGTAGGGTTACAAAGTATTGTCTTAAAATTAAAATCAAAATATTTTATTTCACATAAACCTACATGGGCACTTATGAAACGTCAAAAGCTAGGTGCACGGTTCCAATTAGTCGTATCCTATGGAGAAGAGCCGGCAAGAAACTCCACGGTTACTCTTTTAAAAATAATCGGCTTTACAATATTATTAAATAACAGTGATAATAGGTATGGGAGGACAGTGTAGGCCTTTCAACAATTACCAGGTACTTAACAAAATAGAAAAGTGCCAACAAATCTACACTCTACTAGGCCTACAACGTTCTCACATTCACAAAATAGAAAATAATCTAAGTATATAAAATATTAATGACATGATTGCAATTACAACTACAGTAACATATCTGAATAAATATCATGTCTACAAAACTAATAAAGAATTGGAATTCGATTTGTAGGTAAATAATGTCAAATAATGAAAAGATTATGTCAAAGAGGTATGTAAAAAAAATATTAAAAATTCTAAATAAACATCGTGATATATATATATTATCTTAAAACTATAAGGACCTCTTTACATTCTACCATTAAACGTGGTCTGCAAATATTTAACTTTAACGTGCACAATCTTATTATCTTAATTAAAATAGGGTCTGGCTGTTTGTGTATGTGAGTTTAAATGTTTGTAAACGCACCCACGATATAGGAGAAATTCCTAGTGTGGGGCAACGTTTAAAAAAAAAAAACAGAAACAACTACTTAAGGTCTCTGCACACAGCGGGCGCGGCGCGGCGGGACGGGACGCCGACGCGACGCTGAGCAGTTGTCATGTACTAGATATTACGGACGACGCACGGTGGATCGAAAACCGGCTGTAGAAGACATAGGATCTCGATTTCTTAAATGTTATTTTTTTTGCTGGAAATGACTTCTGCTGATCATTACTATGTACAAAAATGACACCCGAGTTAATTCTGCCCAAAAACGAAGGAAATATATATATAATAAATTTGTATGAAGCTAGTATGAAAAATCGAATTATCTCCTAAACGGCATGTTTAACCGTAATATCCCTGGAGGTGGTCATAGTGCTAATTATTTATGATTTTTTGGTTGCCGATTTGACGAAAAATTTAATGCCGTTTTTTTAAAAAAATCGTCAAAATATTTTTATTTATTTTTACATGTAAAACGATCCCTTTTAGTGTCCAAGTTAAAAATTTCGATATGTTATTAACCCAAATATTAAGAACACACAAAACAAGAAAAATTAAATAAAAAAATTGCTGTTTTTTGACACATTTTTATTAATTTAAAGATTATCAAACTCTTATTTAAGTAACATATAAAGTTATATTATATACAAAATAATTTAATTTAAGGAATTAATACTAAGCATTTGTAAAATAAAGTAAAATAAATTAAAAAAAAGACAAAATATCATTAAATATTACAAAAAAAAAACCCAAACAGACTCAAATACAAATTTACAAATAAGTACATATATAATTTTTTTACAAATTTTCCTTATCACTCTCGTTGTCAGACTCCAATTCTGAGTCAGCATCCAGATTGGATATATCCAAAAACTCGAACTGAGTTTCCTGAAATTGAATTAAGTCGAGAGTTTCAGCAAAAAAGCTCTGCTTTTTCTTGGCATCTAACTTAGGCCTTTGCGCACTTAGCAAAGGATCCGAAGAAACAACAAGCATATTTAAAATGTCTTGATTGGAATCCTGCCTGCTTCTTTTCCGCGAATGATGTTCTCGAAACCTCCTAAAATCTTTGTTTCGAGACTCTGAGGCTTCTTCCGAGAGAGTCCCAATCAGCACAATATTATTTTTCTCAATTATGTCAGCCCCATGGATTAATAATTTATGAACGGTGGACGACATGTAGTACCAGTCATATACTAATATATAATAATAATAATACGTACTTTTCTGCTGTTTTGCGGGCATAATCTCTAAATTTTATTATATCGACCTGCTCTCCAGATGTAATTGCTTGTAAAATTACAGCAAATCTTTTGATGAGGTCTTCATCCAAACCGGTTATAGCTGCGGTTTTATTAGGAAACTCAAAGAATTTTCTTGCAGTATTCCCGTCATTGGTGGTTCCCGAGCCTTGTTTTACTATATCAATCAACAGATTGAGCTCATCTTTGAATTTATTTTGAATTATTTTCTTCCTTGTCTGTAGCATTTCTTTGTGCTCATCACTTCTCGCTGCCCACCGTTTGAAGTCGAGCCTGTATGCAATGTGTAACAGACATTCCATACAATTTATACGGGCGTGTAGGGATGACAAGCCAAATTCATACAGGTCAGAACACACAATTTTTGATGTTACAGCATCTAAGCGGTTCATTTCTGTAGGCTTTGCTAAGCACAGGTAGCACGATGCATTTGATCTAGCTTCAGAAAGGTAAGTGCAAACTTTAGCGTCGATCATCGTCATCATTAGTTCATGAGTCACCCTATTATTATTATTGCACTCTGTGGGGATAAGGGCCTCAATTTCTTCATCCAACTTCTTCACTCTCCTTTACAAAAGTAAACTGAACTGGACGACAATACAAAACTGAGCATGGTTTTGGGTTCGTCCATAAGATGTTGTCTCCATCTGTCAGTTTAAGTGGCACCAAGGAGGTCATGAAAATGCTCGAGTCATCTTCCTCACCCTCCATTTTCTGCTTGTATCGGCTTTGGTTAGAAGCACCATCAAATCCCCACTTGGATATCAGCTTCAACTGCTTGTTATGCTCTTCCTTAGAAAGGCTTTGAAGGATTCTTGTAACTGTGATATCAAGTAAAGCTTGAAGTGTAATCCTAGCCGATGAATCAGTAACTGTCACTGATTGCTTCGGAGGGTAGCAATCAAGCTTAGTTTGTTGCACTTTATAGTAAGATGGATAAATATCCTTAGCACCTTCCCGAATGGTAGCCTCTCGCAACGTAATATATTGCCACTTTGAGAGTTTTAGCGAAAGAAGCAATCCAAGCGCCTTTTCTGACGTAAATATGATTGTTTTCGCTGGTTTCTTAAGCGTTTCATTTAATTTAGCGGCTGCTTCAGGATTTTTCACCATGTATTCGATGACAGAGGCGATATCTCCATGCCCTTCTTCTTTTAAACGTGCTGCAGCTGCATATGCCAATTCACTGGAATCTTCGCCTGTGTGTTCATCAGATCTTCTCTTTTTTTGTTTACTTCCCAGATCTTCGAATGGTTTACGGGATCTTTTCGTCATTGTTCCAATGGACGTTGATGTCGACGGTTCTGGAGAGACTGAGGGCGCTCTTGGTATCTCATCAACACTTGGTTCTTGATTAACTAAAGTTTGCACAAAACTCGGCCAATCAATATTTGCTCCCAACCAATTCTCGTACTTTCTCCTGAAATTATCAAGGAATCGGTTGGATTTCTGCCACCTTTGTAAAGCGGCTCGCGTAAATCTCCGACAAAATTCTTTGAGAACAACACGATCTTCGTCAGACAGGCAATCGCTTATGCGGGATACAACTGCACTGAACAATACTTTATGATCAAATGAAGTACTCTCACTTCGTAGAAGAACAAACAAGTCTAAATTCGTGATTAAACTTTCCAATCTAAGATTTTATAGTCGCAGATTTAGTGTTAGCAGTTACACAGTTGTGAACAAACTAAATTATAAAACAAAACTTTAGCCCTTTTATTGCAAAACGCCAATTATTAGGTAACTACCCTCATTAGTTATCTTCTCATTAGCTAATGAAAATTTATAATTGTCACTAACTATTCTTAGAACTCATAGCACTGCTAATTGACAAATTAGCTTACTTATCAGGAAAAGTTGAATGTAATCCATAGTTGGCATTGTCGTGAGATATTGAAAATCATTAAATCACCTATAAAGACTCATTAGAAGACCTAATCAGTGTAGTTACTTAATCACTTCTTTTCGGACTCATTAGAAGAGTAAACAATTGGTAATTTGGTTGTATGAAAAGTTTTAAAACTCATGATGTGTTGATAAATATCTAGCTCAAGCATAGTTGTCTACGTGTGGGTGTACTATAAACCTCTGCCAACTCCTTCGGAAATATAGGAGTGATGCTATTTTATGTTACGTGTAGTTAAAAGTCCGTGTTCTTCAACATAAACACTAAAAGTTTCATATGAAAAAACAAATGAAAATATTTTGACAATTTTTAAAAAAAAACGGCATGAAATTTTTCGTCAAATCCGCAACCAAAAAATTATAAATAATTAGCACTATGACCACCTCCAAGGATATTACGGTTAAACATGCCGTTTAGGAGATAATTCGATTTTTCATACTAGCTCCATACATTTTTTTCTTATAAAAATTATAACTCTTCCATTTGTGCACACATTTACTTCATATGACATTTTATAGAACAGTAATGATCAGCAGAAGTCATTTCCAGCAAAAAAAATAACATTTAAGAAATCGAGATCCTATGTCTTCTACAGCCGATTTTCGATCCACCGTGCGACGCCACACAGCGTCGCGTCGGCGACCCGTCCCGTCGCGCCACGCCCGCTGTGTGCAGAGACCTTAAGAGCTCATGCTCAAAGTTTCATATTGAGACACGTAGCAACAAAATACGATCTACAGGAATGTGGCCGTTTTTATTTAGATCTAATTTTGTTGCTTCGTGTCTCAATATGAAACTTTATAAAAGGTGTTAGAAAATTCTAGACACACTTACCGATATACCTAGTTGATTAAGGAGTGGTGCTAGTGGACTGGTGACATCCCTCTTAAACATAACTAGAGAAATGTAGGTGTAATATGGGTACTCCTCTGCCTTAACCTTGATTACAGGCGTGATGACAAGTATGTAAAAATAAATAATGTGTTCTCTTGCCAACAGGTCCTGATCGCGAACAACGGTATCGGCGCAGTAAAATGTATGCGTTCAGTCAGGAGATGGTCGTACGAGATGTTCAAGAACGAGCGGGCTGTGCGCTTCGTTGTTATGGTGAGTTTATTACACACTAGCTTTTGCCCGCGGCTCCGCCCGCGTGGATGTCGGTTATCCCGTAAAAAAATAGCCGATGTCCTTCTTCATATCCCAGGCTATATCTCTGCCAAATTTTATGACGATCGGTTCAGCGGTTTAGGCGTGAAAACGTAACATACAGACAGACAGAGTTACTTTCACATTTATAATATTAGTATGGACTAGCTAACTCGATAGACGTTATCCTGTTCAAATTTAAAAATCCCATAGAAAAAAGAGACGTTCAGTTTTTCTCGAATTTGAACATTTTCCGGGAAATTTTTCATAAGAACCTTCCTCGAAATCAAGGAATATTTAAAAAAGAAGTTAGCTAAGTTTGTCCAGCCGTTCTCGTTTTTTGCGCTTAGCGATTCATTTTTATTTATATACAGAAATTATTTTCTTTGTATGAAAGCGAAACTTCAAAATAGAAAGACAGAAAAATACGTTTATTTGCAATAAGGCATGACTTAAAGAAAAAAAAAATACACACAAAACAAAAAGTTAAGGGAAAATATACGTAACACCCACGCAAAACTGGATTAAATTGCAGAATTGGAAAAAAACCGTTTGAAAATCGAGAAGCGACATGCTATTGAAACGCTTGAATTTAATATTGTAGTTTTTATTTACTACTTACACTAAATAGTTTTAAAGTTATTTAAGAAAATAAATACTAATATGTACAAGTATATAAAAAAGGGAGGGAAAAGAATCAAAGGGCATCAAAAAATTCCGCATCGCTGTTAACAGGAAAAGTGCCCAAAAGGCTGGCAGCATTGCCACGTTGTATGGCAATGCTGATTCTTTGGGCAAGAAATAGGCCAGCCTTCTGGTCACGTGAAGAGTCGACCAACCGCTTAGAGATGTCTCGAAATACCATGTGGGCACTCGGACCCCATGGTCCTAGTGTTTCAACCCCAAACGGCTCAAACATATAACTCCCAATAAGGTTGTTGTTATATTTGCGCCGTTTGAGGTTTTCCACACCCGCAGCAGCCGCCCCGGCACAGCCCGCCGTGCTAGGAAGATGAATTTAATTAATTCATTTATTTCAGGTCAATAAATAACCCATTGCCAAACATATGTACATTAATATAAATCATCAGATAAAACCAAATAAGAGCAAATAAAATAAAATTAAATCACATTCTAATAGAATTAAATTTAATCATAATAAAATAAATACCTTCTCCGACACTGGTACAGCATCGTGTCTGCTGGTTCAATGTCGGATAAAGGGGCAGTCCAGCGGTGAAGCAATCATCATCAGTACGATGTTAGGGCTAACTCGTACCCTGCGCACGCGTGGAAGCGGTGCGCGTGCGCTTGGTCGCGTGAAAGCAGTCGGTGCGCGCCTCTGCGAACATACCCGAGGCGCTGTAGTATTTTGAATTTGAATTTAAACATGCCCTTTCCCCCCAGGTGACGCCAGAAGATCTGAAAGCCAACGCGGAGTACATCAAAATGGCTGACCACTACGTGCCTGTGCCCGGCGGTTCTAACAATAATAACTATGCCAACGTCGAGCTGATTGTGGACATCGCTATCAGGACACAAGTTCAGGTGAGAATATTGTTTTGGCCCAGAACCCTCATTGCAATCACTATCTAAATCATTTTGAAGGATATAGGGTTCTTGACAAAGAAAAATTTTTTTGTCCGTCATGTAGTTTATAAAAAAAATTTGGACACGTATTTTTTCTTCCTTTACGTAATTCAAAAATTAAGGCGATACATTGAAGTTCAAATGTGGCATGACGTCACTCTGTGCTAGATTTTATATAAATTGTGACATAAGAGTCCCCACTCCCCAACTTTAATGTGTTTTATCTAAGTCATTTTTTATTAAAATGATAAAGTAAAAAATACGTGTCTAATATTTTTTTGTTATTTTACTGACGGACAAAAAAAAAATTCAGCTTTATTATTAGTAGGTATAGATTTTGAAAACGCGCAGAACACGTTGCGAGGTCGCGGCTAGCTCGCTTCGTACCTACGGAGAGCACGTTCACGAATCGCTTCGATGCAAACACGCTAGCAAATCGTCAGTGTCATATCTAAGACATTGGTGCCGATTCCCTTGTTCACAAACTAAACTAAATGTCTAATGTAAAAAAATGACTTAGATAAAACACATTAAAGTTGGGGAGTGGGGCTCCCCAACTTTAATGTGTTTTATCTAAGTCATTTTTTATTAAAATGATAAAGTAAAAAATACGTGTCTAATATTTTTTTGTTATTTTACTGACGGACAAAAAAAAATTCAGCTTTATTATTAGTAGGTATAGATTTTGAAAACGCGCAGAACACGTTGCGAGGTCGCGGCTAGCTCGCTTCGTACCTACGGAGAGCACGTTCACGAATCGCTTCGATGCAAACACGCTAGCAAATCGTCAGTGTCATATCTAAGACATTGGTGCCGATTCCCTTGTTCACAAACTAAACTAAATGTCTAATGTAAAAAAATGACTTAGATAAAACACATTAAAGTTGGGGAGTGGGGCTCCCCAACTTTAATGTGTTTTATCTAAGTCATTTTTTATTAAAATGATAAAGTAAAAAATACGTGTCTAATATTTTTTTGTTATTTTACTGACGGACAAAAAAAAAATCAGCTTTATTATTAGTAGGTATAGATTTTGAAAACGCGCAGAACACGTTGCGAGGTCGCGGCTAGCTCGCTTCGTACCTACGGAGAGCACGTTCACGAATCGCTTCGATGCAAACACGCTAGCAAATCGTCAGTGTCATATCTAAGACATTGGTGCCGATTCCCTTGTTCACAAACTAAACTAAATGTCTAATGTAAAAAAATGACTTAGATAAAACACATTAAAGTTGGGGAGTGGGGCTCCCCAACTTTAATGTGTTTTATCTAAGTCATTTTTTATTAAAATGATAAAGTAAAAAATACGTGTCTAATATTTTTTTGTTATTTTACTGACGGACAAAAAAAAATTCAGCTTTATTATTAGTAGGTATAGATTTTGAAAACGCGCAGAACACGTTGCGAGGTCGCGGCTAGCTCGCTTCGTACCTACGGAGAGCACGTTCACGAATCGCTTCGATGCAAACACGCTAGCAAATCGTCAGTGTCATATCTAAGACATTGGTGCCGATTCCCTTGTTCACAAACTAAACTAAATGTCTAATGTAAAAAAATGACTTAGATAAAACACATTAAAGTTGGGGAGTGGGGCTCCCCAACTTTAATGTGTTTTATCTAAGTCATTTTTTATTAAAATGATAAAGTAAAAAATACGTGTCTAATATTTTTTTGTTATTTTACTGACGGACAAAAAAAAATTCAGCTTTATTATTAGTAGGTATAGATTTTGAAAACGCGCAGAACACGTTGCGAGGTCGCGGCTAGCTCGCTTCGTACCTACGGAGAGCACGTTCACGAATCGCTTCGATGCAAACACGCTAGCAAATCGTCAGTGTCATATCTAAGACATTGGTGCCGATTCCCTTGTTCACAAACTAAACTAAATGTCTAATGTAAAAAAATGACTTAGATAAAACACATTAAAGTTGGGGAGTGGGGCTCCCCAACTTTAATGTGTTTTATCTAAGTCATTTTTTATTAAAATGATAAAGTAAAAAATACGTGTCTAATATTTTTTTGTTATTTTACTGACGGACAAAAAAAAATTCAGCTTTATTATTAGTAGGTATAGATTTTGAAAACGCGCAGAACACGTTGCGAGGTCGCGGCTAGCTCGCTTCGTACCTACGGAGAGCACGTTCACGAATCGCTTCGATGCAAACACGCTAGCAAATCGTCAGTGTCATATCTAAGACATTGGTGCCGATTCCCTTGTTCACAAACTAAACTAAATGTCTAATGTAAAAAAATGACTTAGATAAAACACATTAAAGTTGGGGAGTGGGGCTCCCCAACTTTAATGTGTTTTATCTAAGTCATTTTTTATTAAAATGATAAAGTAAAAAATACGTGTCTAATATTTTTTTGTTATTTTACTGACGGACAAAAAAAAATTCAGCTTTATTATTAGTAGGTATAGATTTTGAAAACGCGCAGAACACGTTGCGAGGTCGCGGCTAGCTCGCTTCGTACCTACGGAGAGCACGTTCACGAATCGCTTCGATGCAAACACGCTAGCAAATCGTCAGTGTCATATCTAAGACATTGGTGCCGCGATTCCCTTGTTCACAAACTAAACTAAATGTAAGTTCAGTGTATCTTTTTCTTTCTATTTCATTATGAAAAGGACAGAAGATTTTTTTTAGTTTAGTCCTGTCAAATTAATCAGCGCCTGTCACTACTCCATACAAGTTTAGACGTGATTAAAAACTTGCCGAATAAAATTACGTCAATTTACGTCAAGCGCTGATTAATTTGACAGGACGAAACTAAAATTTATCTTCTGTCCTTTTCTTAATGAAATAGAAAGAAAAAGATGCACTGAACTTAAATTTAGTTTAGTTTGTGAACAAGAGAATCGGCACCAATGTCACATCAAAATCACCTCTAACCACCATCCCTCTCTCCAGGCCGTATGGGCTGGCTGGGGTCACGCCTCCGAGAACCCCAAACTCCCCGAGCTGCTGCACCGCGCGGGGGTCGTGTTCATAGGACCCCCAGAGAAGGCCATGTGGGCTCTCGGTGACAAAATCGCTTCCTCCATCGTCGCTCAGACCGCTGAGATACCTACTTTACCTTGGAGTGGTAGTGGTAAGAAAAAATGTTGATTATTGAACCCTTTAAAAGTCTGTGGGACTCTCCAAAACCCTTTTGGACTCGCTGAAAGACAGCGAGACTCGTCAGAATACTAACTAGAGAGTTAGTTAGTATTCTGACGAGTCTCGCTGTCTATAACACAATATGATTTTATTTAAATTTTTATATATATATTTTTTGATTAAATTCGGTTTGTTCTAATTTATTTATTTATGCTCAAATCTATTGTTTAACATTGTATGGATTTATATTTTGTGGAGATGATTGGAAACTGAAATAAATGAATAATAAACTTAACTCAGACTTAATTATAAAAGACTTGGGTGCCGATTCCCTTGTTCACAAACTAAACTAAATTTAAGTTCAGTGCATCTTTTTCTTTCTATTTTATTAAGAAAAGGACAGAATATAAATGTTAGTTTAGTCCTGTCAAATTAAACAGCGCTTGATGTAAATTGACGTAATTTTAGTCGGCAAGTTTTTAATCACGTCTAAACTTGTATGGAGTAGTGACAGGCGCTGATTAATTTGACAGGACTAAACTAAAATTTATCTTCTGTCTTTTTATTAATGAAATAGAAAGAAAAAGATGCACTGAACTTAAATTTAGCTCAGTTTGTGAACAAGGGAATCGGCACCTTGGTCTCTCCAAAAGAATGTTGGACTCTCCAAAATACACTTGAACTCTCCAAAATACTGTTGGACTCTCCAAAATACAGTTGAACTCTCCAAAATACTTTTGGACTCTCCAAAATGTTGTTGGACTCTCCAAAACACTGTTGGACTCTCCAAAGGATAGTTGAACTCTCCAAAATATTGTTGAATTCTCCAAAATAATGTTGGACTCTCCAAAATACTTTTGAGCTCTCCAAAATACTGTTGGACTATTATTAACACAAACGGGATATTTACCATGTTTACTATTGTTCCGTTGTTTTATTTATCCTGTTTGTGTTAGTAATAATGTTAGTGACCATGACAGTTTAAAAACTTAGACTGTTGGACTCTCCAATATACTGTCGGACTCTCTAAAATACTGTTGGACTCTTCGAAAGACCTTATAAGTCTCCTAAGAAGTAATTTCCGTATATTCATTAACTTTGGGTTTGTGTTACAGGTCTGAAAGCAGAGTACAACAGCAAGAAGATCAAGATATCTTCGGAGTTGTTCGCTAAAGGCTGCGTCACAACGCCCGAGCAGGGTCTGCAAGCTGCACAGAAAATTGGTGAGATTTGTTCTTAAGAGCGCTAAGGTCCTATTAAGGCGACGATAACCGACTTTTAATGATTTTATACTAAAGATCACGTCTAAACGAGTAGTGTTAATGATTTGGAAAAAATATATGTTAAATTAGAGCATTTTATTAATAACTTAATATGTGAATATTTTAGATTATGTTTATATTACATAGTGAAATTAATTTGTAAAGTTATGTCGAACGCGGAAAAAAAAACTTAGAATCACGCAAAATCTATCAAGCGTATTTTTCTGAAACCCGATCAATAAATAAAAGAACAAAAAAAAAAAAGGAAATACCTTGGAATTATCTTTAAAAGGTGAAATTATTAAATATAATTTAATTATTGATTTTTTAGTATACTTATTTTACTAAAATACCTTTTGTTTTATCTACATCTACATCTACACTATCTACAGTAATATTATAAAGAGGAAAGATTTGTACCTATTTTTGTATGTTTGTAATGAATAGGCTCAAAAAGTACTGGGCTGATTTAAAAAATTCTTTCACCAATAGAATGCTACATTCTTCCAATTTGACATAGGCTACATTTCATTTTGAAAAAAATTAGGGATCCTTGGTAAAATTTGAACAATGTAACCGAAGGTGTAGAAAAATGAGTCTTAAAATGTCTTTCGTCGAATGCGCTGCCGAAATTTCCAAAAATAAATAATTGTCTACCCCGTGCGAAGCCGGGACGGGCTGCTATGTATAATAAATTAATAATGCGCCGTCCCAAATATGGGACAACGCTCCTGGATGGGCGAGTCTTATTACTGGCTGGACGTACGACGCGTTGCGTGAGCTCAGCACAGAACACGCAAGCTAACCACTCAAGGTCACTGGCATATATCTGAGCCTTAAATGACTATTTCATGAAATCATGACATTTGTGGACAATTCTAACTGAAGGAGTTGTGTTGCTAACAAACTATTAACTACAATTTAAAAGACTTCGGCTGCCACCAGTAAAACTAAAATTATTTTAGCACATCAAGTTACCACAAACTGTCAGATTTTCTCGTTCGATTTTGAACTTAATCATTAACATTTTAAAGTTTAAAATCGTTTGGAGAAATTTGGCAGTATCGTTTAGCTTGATGTGCTGGCCACTGTATATGTAAAGACAAGATGACGTGGTTTTATAAAGCAAAATACCACTTTTTTTTTTCCAGTAGATGATGCTTTGTTATAAACAGGGTTCGAAGAAATCCGATTTTTATAATAAACATCAAAAATCCGATTTTTTTATATATATCGGATATATATTATATCCAGGCCAAGAAAAAGAAGCGAATTTCATTCTGTAAGGGGATTAAACACTTAAAAATGTGAAAGGAATTGTAAAATAATATGTGTCAAATTACCACATTTTTTATTTAAAATAATTAACGAAAGAATAAGTGTTTATTTGAGAAATATTTTTTTAATGAACACTTAAAAAAACAAGTACCTATTATTATAATAATCTTCATTTTTGTTTGTGAGATAAATCAACTAATTTTAATAATAATTTGTAATCATAAAAAAGTAAAAAGTAAATTATTCTGAATTGTAGTTTTTCGCTACGTGTTGCCAGGGTAAACATTAATCTCCAAAATTTTTAGTTCAGAAGACAGGAAAATATCAATTGATATATATCCGCTGATATACAGCGTGTTACGGAAAGGGTATATACAAACGGGGTGAAGAGTGTATCTGGTTCAGAATCTCTGTACAAAATTTCAGCTCAAAAGCACTAACTAGAAAATGCTTAATATTTTTTTTGTTTCGATAGTTTATTAAATTTAAATCATAACAAACGTGTTACCGCCGTTTCTTTGTCTTTAGTTTATTGACACCGATCAGCTGACTTGGTCTAGTGATGTGTAGAATTCAATTGGAAACATTTGATTTTTAGTTAAATGTTTCTTAATTTTTTATTTATGTAGATATAGGTATTAAAAAATATTGCCCTGTAGTTTGTTATCACCAAAAGAATCCGTGTCTTTGATATGTATATACCTTTTCCGTAACACGTTGTATATCGGCGAACCTTGGTTATAAGTGTGTAGTAACCTAGCCTTCTTTACCCAGGTTTCCCGGTGATGATCAAAGCCTCTGAAGGTGGTGGGGGCAAAGGTATCAGGAAAGTGGACGGTCCTGACGAATTTAACAGCTCGTTCAGGCAGGTTAGTAAAACTATACTTCTATTACTTCAGCCTACCTATGTAAAATGTATGCCAATAAATTATATACCGTAAAACGGGGCTATTTGGATTTTCAGGGGTTATTTGGAATAAAGTAATGGTAAGATTTAAGATGGTTGAGCTAAATGGTGCTGATCCATGCGTCATGTTCGTGAACGGGCGCCGTCAGTTGGGACTGGTCATCTCTTAGCTGCGACGGCTTATTTGAATTTTTGTGAATTGTTTCTATTACGGACGCTTCTAACGTGCACGTCTTTCTACATTGTTCTCACATGTATAACTTCAACATGAATGATGTAACCCATATTTTGTAACAATATTTTAAAAGAGTGTCCATGGAGTTTCTTGTCCGTTCTTCTCCATAGGAACCTACTACGCTTTGGAATGGGCAACTAGCTTCATCTTTCTGACTGACCGACCCCTTGACAATTCAAAAGTGCCTGTAATTGGTTTATTTGAAATAAATGCTTTGAGTTTGAGTTTGATGACATAAATTCTTCCAAAACACCATAGACAGCTTTTATTTTATTTCTGGTCTTGTTTACTTTTACAATTTTTCGTACGAAGATCACAATTTGAATTTATGTCAACTCATTGCTTTGTTCCAAATAACCCCCGAAAATCCAAATAGCCAATCCAAATAGCAGTTCTACGGTAGTTTTGTAATGAGCTCATCAAGGTCTTCAATTTGATACTCATATTGTAAATAAATAAGTTTTCTTTTTCACATTTGAATATGGAGCTATACCGCCGCCATATTGTTTTTATTATTAAAAAAAAAAAAAAAAAAACCAGTGTCACTTGGCATGATGTAAGCATACTAAAGACACTCCATGCATCCAAATCTGTTAAGGCATTTAAAAGTTATGGTTGAATAAAGTAACTTACATACCTACATAGATGCGTAAACCCTGAAAATATTACACTCCTTTTTTGGGCAGTTGTGTAATGAAAGAACCTTGTAGCGTTATATGCGGCTATCATTCCAGCAGTCGTTTTTAGTACACTATACTCCATTTACTATAGCATTAGAAAAAAGAGGCTCGTAGAAGCAGGAGTGCGAAACATTTTATTCAAAGTTAAAAGTTTAAACAATTAAACTAAAAATGTTTTAACATAACTTTGATAAATAGGTCGTAATAACATCTTCATCACACATTACTTACAACGAAACGAATGAATGAAACAAACGATTACGTCGTGATGATTTCAATTTAATTAAGATTAAAGGAAATAAAAGTCTTTTTTTTTTTACAATATTTTATTTAAAACAACAACTTTCAAGACACAATAGTTGGTGTAACTTCTTCGTCTTCATCATATAATTTAGTCACTATCATCAGAGAATAAAGATGAAGAAGTTTCACCGACGTTACCTAATAATAAATCTTTCTACCACATCATCCATTATGCTTTAACTTTTCCTCTCCTTTAATTGCATGAGCAACGCAAGACTGCCATCGTTCTAGCGTAATACTATCCAGATCTTGTGGGAGTAATTGTTTCTCCTTGTCTAATTTGAACGTTTTGTTATGTTGAGCCACATACCCCATCATTTGAGCCCATATTAATTCTATAGGATTGAACTCGCAGTGGTAGGGTGGGAGGCGCAATACTGAAATACCCTTCTGTCTAGCCATCTCATCTACAACAAACTTTTGGTATAAATGTCTTTGTATTTTTGCTTTTTCTAATAAAGTTGCCCTAAGATCTTTTTCCTCAAAAGGAATATTTTTGCTTTTAAACCATTCCTGTATATCTGCCTTTCATGTAGCTGCGGTGGGCAGCTTGTCCAATGTCCTTGAGTGGTATAGCGCATTGTCCATAACAATTACAGCGCCACTCTCAATTTTTGACAAAATTAACTTGAACCATTTTCACTTTTGTCTATCGCGCTTCTATAACATATTCCCTGTAAATTGAGAGGTCTGGCTCTTATGAAACAGGAAATCCAGTTTCATAAGAGCCAGACCTCTCAAGTTGGGTTTTTAATGGATGCTTCCATTAAAAACCCTTCACAAACCCTGTGAAATAAAATTAATACAAGTCAATTATTCCGTACCCCCTATATAATTTCACTGCTGGAAATAGGTCATAGATAAATACTATAACAAAATGTATAACTTTAAAAGTTCGCTTTGCATGCGTTAATTCATAATACAATATAATATGTATTACTTAATTAATAGTCAATAACAATGGGGTGTTCATTTTTTTATGGCGAGGACAGTCCATAAAATAAATACCAGTATGACCGATTATAAGTTGGATTTTTTAAACCAGCAGATAGACCTTCCCAATGTGCTTCTTTTGAAGACTTATTATTAGTGTCATGCCATATTAGGCGTTTCGTGTGACCTGTTTGTATGATAAAAGGTTACTAATATAAATACCATTCATTTCACGAACCAATTTTATGAAATTATGTTTAATTGTATAATTAATTATAATGTTATTGAATGCATGAGGTCATACACTGCTTAGTGCATAAATAGCTGTTAAGAAATTTAGAAGCACTGTACCTTCATTTAGCCAAGTGTCATCTAAATAATAATATATTTTCCTTCCTTTATTCCTTAGCCTTTTTATTTCATGAAGATATTTTAGTGTCCAAAGGACGATCTCCTGCTTGTCTATGACTTCTATGAGTGCACTTTTTCTGCTCCGTTTGATTTATGTGAACTTTAATGTTTATTTAATTATTTTATACAGACTGCTTTTTTTTAAATCTGGCAGAGACTCGTCACTGTTAACTGCTTCCAGCATCTTGTCCAAGGTGGGCAACTCATTATTAAAGAAGAAGGAATGAATTTTCCTGCATATTCCACTAAATGTGATGTCATCAAAATCATCACGTTTCATGTGCTTCTGTTGGGGAGGGGGAGATTGCAGGCGACTTTTTATGTTGTACTCTTTGAGAATATTGGACAGAGTAGCCCGAGATACGCCTGTAAATAATAAAATCATGTGCGGAGTTTCTAAAATATAATACATTTTATCACAATGCATGTTAGTTTCAAATATTTTTATAGTAATAATTTTATGAATCATCCTTACCGGCAACTTCTGCGATTTTGTTTATCATCTCAGTCTTATAATGAGGAGTATCTGCAGGCCAGGACTCCAATTGCTTAAAAATATTTATCACAGGTTGTTTTTCTACAGCACGCAGCGTTCTCTTTTTTTTGGGAGACATTATTATTTCGTCGGAGTCAACTTTTGGACCACGTTTTTTTCGCCGCTGGCTTTGGTCAGACTCAGCACTTATATATTGTAAGCCACTCGGTCCCGCACCGGGATCACTCATAGTTCAAAAAAAAAAAGTAACGTTTTGTACAAACAACCCAATGACAACACTGATAACAATACAATAACAAAGAAATAACTAAATATTATTTATTATTTTAATAAATAACAACAAAATCACGAAAATTAAACAATAACAAACAAAGTATTCACAAGTAAATGACATAATGACAATCTTAGAACATTGTCAAGTCAATTTCACAGACGACATAAACCAGTAAAATTAGAAATCCCCGGCTATCACAGCTTATGAAGGGATTAAGTAACATTTTAGGTTTGGTAGGATTATAGTGAAACAAAAAGCGTTGCAGTATTGTTGACTCCTGCTTCTTTTAGGTTTTTAGCATAGGCACTGTAATTTTAAATTGGAATGAAATAATATATCTAAATGGAAGCCACTTAATTTCATATGGTTGTTTTTTTAAATGATTACAATTAAGTGTGATAGCTGATATATAAATTCATTTTAATCGATTTGGCGTCAATCGTAACTATAACAAGTTTATTGTACTTTTGTTATAAAGTGTGCATGAAAAATAACCTTTTTTAACTTCTGTCTAATGCTATTATAAATGGAGTATAGTTCACAGTAAGAAAAATACCGAATTTTGTACTCTAGAGATTTTAACTCGTAACCATGAGCCATAAAATACAAAAAAAAAGCTTGTAAATGATTTTATATTAATTAATATTTTTGAGAATAAATTCTGTAAAAATAAAGCTTTTGGTCGCGTGACGTTGAACGCGAATCAGAGCGCGACACGACACAACTTGACGACAGTATCAAATTGTAAATAGAAACATACTTTATACGTCAGACATAAAGTTTCTTTTGCATTATCAATAGACGTACGAAATGGTGTGGTATGGTAAGGAGCAACATTGATTGGAAGTGTGGCCCTCTCGCGAAGTGTGGTAGTATTCATTATTCATTTACTAAATGAGTAGTATTTAGTCATATTTTGTGTAGGCACATTAATAGTAAGGAAATGGAAGTCGTCTACCTAAGGTTATTTTATTTTGTTTCTATTTGTTGTACCTACTCTTGACGCTTTTAACGTGTAAGTTTTTATTATTTTTATTTTTACATCGTTCTCACATTTAGTTATAAATTCAACATTATAGATGTAACGAATGCTTTTGTAACAATTTAATTTAAAAGAGTGTCCATGGAGTTTCTTGCCCGTTCTTCTCCATAGGTACCTACGCTTGGAATGGGAATGTAGCTTCATTTTTCTTACTGACCGACTCCTTGACAATTCAAAGCTGCCTGTAAATGGTTTAATTGAAATAAATGATTTGAGTTGAATTGGGTTGTCAAAGTAAACATTAACACAAACATTTTAATTGTCCGCTGTGGTTTTTTTGTAATATTTAAAAACGTTGTTAATAATATTCTGACCGAAGTAATAAATAAAGTTCGATGCGAGCAACACTGTTTTTTTTTACA
Organism: Dryobota labecula; assembly: GCA_947523025.1. Lineage (NCBI taxonomy): Eukaryota > Metazoa > Arthropoda > Insecta > Lepidoptera > Noctuidae > Dryobota > Dryobota labecula. Next base: position 9,740,168 of record OX383311.1, on the reverse strand, counting down.
AGATTTAACAGACTGAAAGTGTTGAAGTCAGTCAAGCCGCCATGAGAGAATGTATTGATAGTCAAAATTAAATGCCGTTATAAATAATAAAAATGAAGTATTCATAGTTTAATGTAAATAAACGACTATACCCTAATTCAGATAATTTATGTAAACAAAGGGGATAAACATGTCAAAAAAAAAAAAATATCTTAGCTCTATAGCTAAGATGACATGTTTTTTTTTTGAAATTTATAAAAACGTCTAATAACTGTTTGTCCACACTTTTTTTTTTAATTACTATTAATTATTATATAAGTTCAAGTAAGTAATATATTTAATAAGTTTTAAACAAAGTTATTAAAAAAAGATTTTCTGGTATAAAATACTTTATGATACTGGTAACATATATTCATAGATAGAATTGATTGACAAATGAATGAGCGTATCTTGTACGCCATACAAAAACAACCTTTTAACTTTTTTTTACATACCGTCGGCACAGTCTACAACGAAACTGTTTTATTCTAAAATATTCATAAGCCTACCATGTTAATTATTTTTCCAGGTGCAAGCAGAGGTGCCCGGGTCTCCTATATTCGTGATGAAGCTCGCTAAGTCTGCTCGGCATTTGGAAGTGCAACTCATAGCTGATCAGTACGGTGAGTTTATACAAAAATCTTCTTGGTATTGTGCACTGAAGTAAAAGTTTTCCTTCAGCTCAAAGACTTTGGGATTTGTCAGCTTAGGTAACACATTCAATTTCTCTCTTTTGAAGGACTATCATTCATAACAAAGCTATAAAAATTATAATATTGTGGCGGCATCTATAAAGTCACATGCGAACTACGCAACAAAGACCTGATGTCACACAAATCCTGCATCGCGCAAGTAGAGTTTACCGCGTGACTAGCTTCCCGACATCAACCGTCGGGCAGTAGCGCACCAGACACGATACCCGTCTGGTCCCTTTTCTATGGAGGATTAGTGAACTTTACACCCTGTTCCTCATGCCTCTATAATATATGGCTTCACCCTGTAACTAAGGAATCTGGAGGAGGTTCCTGTAAGGAACGACCATTGGTCACCATTTATTTATTTAGATTAATTTAAATGGTTAAAACCAATAACAATAATCAAAGAGACACATGTAAAAGAGAAAATTGAAAATCATACCTTGAATGAGCTTTCTCAAAGTATAATAATGTGGCGGCATCTACAACGCCACATGCGAACTACGCATCAAAGACCTGACGTCACAAATCCTGCATCGCGCAATCAGAGTTTACCGCGCGACTAGCATATATACAACATCCTGACATCAACCGTCGGGCAGTTGCCCACCAGACATAACACCCGTCTGGTCGGACGATCCTCCCTTTTCTATAGAGGATGAGTGAACTTTACACCCTGTTCCTCATACCTCTATAATATCACCCTGTAACTAAGGAATCTGGAGGAAGTTTCTATAAGGAATGACCATTGATTACTATTTATTTATTTAGATAGAAAGACACACATAAAAGAGAAAAATTAAAATCATACTATGCTATCTCAAAGTGTAATAATGGACAAACTGCAGCCCGCGACTTCGCCCGCGCGGCTTTTTTAAAATACAATCAAATTATTTAAAAAAATAGAAAAACAAGCATTATAATTTAGAGAATTGAGGCGTCTAATTGCAAACCCCGCTAAAACGATTTTACCTTGAAACCGACTTTATTCTCTCTTTTGAAAGTTTTCTTAATTCTGTACTAAGTGACAAACTCATTTCCGAGTAAATTCCTCTCTAACAGTACTAAATTGAGCCTCCAACCTTATGCTTGGTAACAAAATCCAATATAAACGGCATGGGTTAAATTAAAATTCCTCTACAACGAAAACAACCAATCACAGCGCTTGCTTTTGCACCAAGTGACCTTACGAATAGTATGGCGGACCAATGGAGACTTGTGTAAATGTGTCGTGCACCAAGGAGTACGATTACATTTTATTGAATTTAAAACTCATCATGAATTCAATATCCAAAAAAATCGTTTTAGCGGGGTTTGAAATTAGACGCCTCAATTTTGGTTTTGCAGGCGGGGACGAACCAATAACCTGAAATATGGTTTAACTTGTTTGTCCCCGCCTGCAGTACCAAACTTCTATAGATTATAATGCTTGTTCTTCTCTTCTCAGTAATTTTTTTGCAGTTGGGTTTTTTTTTTTTCTTCAAGTTCTTGAGTTTTATTAATATACAGGCTAAAAGAGAAACTGATGCAATCAAAGTATTTACTCTCCTCTTTACTTTTACTCGAAAAGAAATGGTATAACTATTTATTTCAAACTCAAAGCATTTATTTCAAATAAACAATTACAGGCACTTTTGAATTGTCAAGGGGTCGGTCAGTCAGAAAGATGAAGCTAGTTGCCCATTCCAAAGCTTAGTAGGTTCCTATGGAGAAGAACGGGCAAGTAACTCCACGGACACTCTTTTAAAACAAAATATTGTTACAAAATATGGGTTACATCATTCATGTTGAAGTTATACATGTGAGAACAATGTAGAAAGACGTGCACGTTAGAAGCGTCCGTAATAGAAACAATTCAAAAATTAAAATAAGCCGTGGCAGCTAAGAGATGACCAGTCCCAACTGACGGCGCCCGTTCACGAACATGACGCATGGATCAGCATCATTTAGCTCAACCATTTTGAAGGGAACTTAATGATCCAACACACACGCCACCACCAGCGAAACATTTGAGTGAGCATGACATACTCTCAGTCGCCAGGGCACATTCAAGTCAATAAAAGACATATTACCCGGTAAATGGTAGCTCTATAGTACATAGTACTCACAAATTTATTAACAATGTATGTACACACATACATTGTTTTCTGATGGGATTTCTCATCGGCAACAATGACGAACTTCCCTTTAGGGGAATGATTTTCAAAAATCGTTCCTTTTCTTCTCCTCCTACCCCTTCCTCACGTTCACACACATAAGGAACTCTTATGCAACATTTCATGCTTCTAGACCCAGCAGTTTAGGCTGTGCGTGATCTGTTAGTAATCAATAGTTATACCATTTCTTATGCTAGCGAGGTATGCTGGAAGAGCTTTCTTCTTCTCTGTTTATATGTGTGTACATATAAACAAGACGAAGAAAGCTCTTCCAGCATACCTGCGATAGGAAAGTAGAAAAAAAAAAAACTAACAAACATTAATCATACCTTCCAATTGCAGGTAATGCGATCTCCCTGTTCGGTCGTGATTGTTCCATTCAACGTCGTCATCAGAAGATTATTGAAGAAGCACCCGCGGCCATTGCCAAGCCAGAAGTGTTCATTGAGATGGAGAAGGTATGTCATCAACTCGAACTTCGAGGAAGAAAGTAACATAGAGTGGATAATGGAGCCGATTCCCTTGTTCACAAACTAAACTAAATTTAAGTTCAGTCCATCTTTTTCTTACTATTTCATTAAGAAAAGGACAGAGGATAAATTTTAGTTTAGTCCATTCAAATTAATCAGCGCCTGTCACTACTCCATACAAGTTTAGACGTGATTAAAAACTTGCCGACTAAAATTACGTCAATTTACGTCAAGCGCTGATTAATTTGACCGGACTGAACAAAAATTTATCTTCTGTCCTTTTCTTAATGAAATAGAAAGAAAAAGATGCACTGAACTTAAATTTAGTTTAGTTTGTGAACAAGGGAATCGGCACCAATACCTCCTCTAAAATCCTGGATTAATTATAATGACGTTTAAATCCCGGGATTTAAAAATCATGAATTATTTATTGGAGACCCTGCTACCCTGTCAAATTATTTATTTAATTTTATATTTCAGGCCGCAGTACGTCTAGCTAAAATGGTGGGCTACGTGAGTGCCGGTACAGTAGAGTACCTATACGAGCCGGCTACAGGCGCTTATTACTTCCTGGAGCTGAACCCTCGTTTGCAAGTGGAGCATCCTTGTACTGAGATGGTGGCCGATGTCAATCTACCCGCCGCACAGCTGCAGGTTTGTAGACCAGATCAGAAGACTAGTAGACCAATAGACCGAGTAGACCGATAGACCGAGTAGGCTGCAGATTTGTAGTATCGGTAGATTGGTTGATTTATCATCTTCGTATGACTTGGATGGTTTTATCTTCTTCGATGAAGTAGCCCAAGTGGCGAGAAAATGAATGCAGTAGAAAAAATAAATTTTAACATGTACTTTTTTATGAATAAATTGCACATTGAGCAGCCGAAATGTATTTTACAAAAACGAATCTGACTATATTCTCCAACTAAAAAGATCGTCTAGCATTCAATAAATCTTTTTCTTTTATATGTAACACAAAGTAAAACACGAGTCAACTGATTGTCAAAAATCAAGTTTTTGCTGTTAAACAAATTTTTTTTATTGATCAGAATGAATAGAACTAACCCAAAAAGCCCTAATTTGAAACATAAACTTCGATGTTGTACAACTTTTAGTTAATACAGCGTTTTATATGTCTGGGCATATAAACATTATTAATCTTTCTTCCCAGATCGCCATGGGTCTGCCCCTGTACCACGTGAAAGACATCCGTCTGCTGTACGGCGAGTCGCCGTGGGGTCTCTCTCAGATAGAGTTCGACGAGCCTAAGCAGCGCCCCTCGCCCTGGGGACACGTCATTGCTGCCAGGATCACTTCCGAGAACCCTGATGAAGGTGAGAAGGTCATAGGGAAAGAAGAAAAGATAGTGGATGTAGAACTTGGGTAACTTCAGATAGCAGTGCCTTTATATAACACCGCTAAAAGACGGCTATCTTTGAAAAAGGCGTTAGTTGACACCCTAATGTCAAATACTGACTGTCATTTTCATGAAAGCTGTCGCTAAGCGGCCGCTTGATACCTGTCAAGTTTTAGAAAATAGTTTATATAGACGATGTTCTAGTTAGGTTGATTCTGATTTTGGTCATGAAACCTATTGGACGTTTCGGAGAGTGTGAGTAGACCGTGGTCTAATCAAGTAGATTGGAAGTAGACCAGCTTAGATAGCACTCTACCACGTGAAAGACATCCGTCTGCTGTACGTTGAGTCGCCGTCGCGTGGGGACTCTCAGATAGAGTTCAACGAGCCAAAGCAACGCCCCTCGCCCTGGGAACACGTCATTGCCGCTAGAATCACTTCCGAAAACCCTGATGATAGTGAGAAGGTGATAAAAGAAGGAAGAAAACCTTGATTTGACTGAAAAGATCGTGGATTTAAAGCTTGGGTTTCGTCAGAAAGTGGAATACATCAACAAGAACTAATTTGACTGCCTACTGTTCCATAATACTGTATGAATGTGTAGGTACGGTGGCTAGCACATCAAGTTACCACAAACTGTCAAATTTTCTCGTTCGATTTTGAACTTAATCATCAACACTTTAAAGTTTAAAATCGTTTGGAGAAATTTGAGTTTCGATTAGCTTGATGAGCTGCCCACTGTATAAGTTTTGTGGCTACACATTGACCTCCTTACTAATAAACGTATTATATCTAGTGAATAGTTACCGATGTCTCTCTCATAGAAGAAGACAAAGCGTTGTGTAACTATACAGACGCTATACAATGTTTGAATTATTGTCTATGTATACAACGTTTTGAGGCTGACCGTACCTACTAGCTACAGATCTGCATAACCTTTCGGGGAAAAGATGCGTAATATTTTGTGTTATTTTTTTACATATTTACCTCTCATTCCTTGTCTCCAGGTTTCAAGCCGTCCTCCGGTACAGTCCAGGAGCTGAACTTCCGCTCTTCAAAGAACGTGTGGGGCTACTTCAGCGTGGCCGCGTCCGGCGGGCTGCACGAGTTCGCGGACTCGCAGTTCGGGCATTGCTTCTCTTGGGGAGAGACCAGAGAGCAGGCTAGAGAGTGAGTTGACGTTTTTGTTTAACGAAGATTTCTAAACTGCCTCATTGATCTATTGACCACAAACGCTACTGCTGAGGTCCAAGGTTCGATTCCCAGATCGGGCAAAGTGTTTTTGGGATTTCCATCTGGAATTTATCGGTAGGAACCCGGAGTCTAGATTCGTGTTTTTGTGTCTGGTTTTATGGTAGTAGGGTCTTTATTACTACGTTATTACTTGGGACTTTTTTTTTTTCATTTATTTATTTAGCAGAATAGCATTTTTAAACCACTAAGGTTTGTACTTAATGCTACATGTAATTCTACATCGTAGTAAAAACAAAATCAAGGTAAACAATAAATATAACATAATACCTTATTTCGAAATTTGGTAACTTCATCTCAGGTGATATGCTAGTTACTTCGTAAACCGCATTTCACATTGCGCATTCAATGAGAGAGCGTACCGAGGAAACGATACGTAATTGCGAAATAATTGCGTTCGTTTGATTCCTTGCTGCATCGTTATTACTTAACCTTTAGTTATGTAATTAATATGTAAGATATTTAAGGATTCGCTCTATAAATCGTACACTTTAGAAACACGTTAACTTTTAGTTTCCTGTATAGAAAAAAAAAAATACACATCTCTAAAAAACTAAATATACCCTTAGTACGGCGTAAATACTTCACGGAAGGTCATCAGTTTTTTAATATTAACAAAACTACGTGTTTTCCATAACATATACATTTTACATTTTTTAAATGTGTATTTGTTCTAATAATACGAAGGAAAAACCTAAATTAAAACTACCTACCTACTAAACCCGAAAAAGGTCGCTAGCACATAGTGACGTAGCGCCAAGGGGGCAACATTTCCTGAGATGCTCGAGGAGTAGAGAGGTTTCCACGGCACTCAGAAACAATCCCAGAGCCCGGAAGATGGTCAAGATCCCTACAAGCACTTACTGGAATACTTCCTTCCTCCGAGCATGTTTGCTCTTGCGAATCTCCACTCAAGCGGCCAATAAAGGCAAGAATGAGGTGGGAGCTCAGTTCCTCGTCAGTTTTCACTCCAGCCGGCCAATAAAGGCAAGCCAGAGATGAGGATCATGACTTCTCCCGGGAGATAGGGTCCGTGGGGTCGCAACTGCCCAACAGCTCGCCACATGCTGCCCTGCGGGTTTCTGTATCTCTCTTGGTCTGGCTCCTCGCCCTAGACATGTTCCGGGAAAGTAAACTCTTCCGGCACAGACCTAGAGTTCGGAGCGCGCAAGCCCCACCACGACGTCAACGTAGAGATACGGCGGTGGGGTATTATTATTATGTTATAGCTGGTGAAATGTTTGTGTACATAGATATACCTCTGCCTATCCCTTCGAGGTCTACAGGCGTGATGTTACAATACTAAATACTTTCTCTCTTCTACAGAAACCTGGTCATCGCTCTAAAAGAGCTAAGCATCCGTGGTGACTTCCGAACCACAGTGGAGTACCTGATCACGTTGTTAGAAACAGGCGCCTTCCAAGCCAACGATATCGATACCGCCTGGTTGGACGCGCTTATTGCTGAGAGGGTGAGTAGATCGAATAAAAAAACCGGCCAAGTGCGTGTCGGACCACGCACGATGAAGGGTTCCGTAGATGGGATGAATTGATTCCAAGAACAAACTTAATATTGTAGTTGAAAAACATGTTCTCCTATACAAAATGACTGCAAATTTAAGTTGTTCGACTATTACTCGGTAGCTTGTAAAGCCATCGATACTTAAATCTAACAAAAATTTGCACATTATAGCTTAGGGTGAAGCCGGACGAGCGTAATTTTTTGAGTTGTGAGTCGCGTAATTTCAGTCGCTTAATTTCTGCTACATTCGGTTTCATACAAAAATCCTGTTTCGTTCACACGGCGACGCAAAATGAGTTGTCTGCCGACTCATGCGCAGAATCCCGGCTGAATTGAGTTCGCGGCGCAAGGGGGGCGACTCGAGGGAATAAAAACACTTTAAAAACTTACTTGAGTGTTACTATTAGTCTTTCCTCTGCACTAGTCCTCTGATGGCTAGTCTCAAATTTGTGTCTGATTTAGTAATAAAAGGTTTTACGAGATGTAATAATTCTTGAAAAACATATAAGCATATGGGAGTAATTTTGAAATATATCTGGATTTGCACATAAACGTTCATACAATACATGAAACTGTCCGCGCATCAGTCTTTCACGGTTGAGTGGATTCACCCAGTATTTTCTTCTATCATCATCTTCTGTGTCTTCGCTTTAAGCTTCGTAAATACACAACGTTTTTATTATATCCATTGCACTACACAAACACCCAATACAAGCGTTGAAAAGCAACTGAATAAATTACGCTCGCTGGCAGACCAACAGAATTTTTGCCGAGCAGAAATTACGCGACTCACAACTCAAAAAATTACGCTCTTCTGCCTTCACCCTTAATATTACGCAAACGGATCCCTGAATCGAAAATAGTTTCACAAACCCGCAATATTTTTGAACGGCCTGTCCAACAATACCATTTTAAGGTATCCTAAATAAAAATATTTCACAGACGACACAATATATATGTACTTACACACCTAAATTCACACTGGAGAGAGGCATATTTTTTTTCTTCTTTATTTTGTTTTTGTACTCAAACGATAGCTACTAACCCAATTGCAACTCCGTACTGTTAATATATATTAGAAAATTGCTGTAGGTGATAGGGTAAAGAAAACGCACTAATTTAGGTAGACAAAGGGAAAAGGCGTTGGTGCGAGCGAAAGGATTCAACGCGGCGGTATGTAAAAAAATAAAATAATATAATAAAAATAAAAAATAAATTACATACTGCGGGTGCACGAAACTTTCATAGGAAAAATGTATAAATATTAAAGTAGCTACCCACCAACGTCTTTATAATTATTTATTTATAATTAGCCCGCTAGATGGCGTTACACGTTCAGAAATAAAGTATCTTACAACTAACAATAACTAATATTAATATGCGTTACCTACAATTGTATTAATAGAGAGAGACCTGGCACAAGTTTAATCTTAGCTTGGGTGCCATAGGTAATGAAAATGCCATAGGAAATGAAATCTTGTTCACCAACTAAACTAAAGTTCAGTGCATCTTTTGCTAAAGAAAAAAACAGAAGATATATTTTAGTTTAGTCCTGTCAAATTAATCAGCGCCTGTCACTACTCCATACAAGTTTAGACGTGATTAAAAACTGTCCGACTAAAATAACGTCAATTTACGTCAAGTGCTGATTAATTTGACTGGACTAAACTAAAAAATTTCTTCTGTCCTTTTCATAATAAAATAGAAAGAGAAAGATGCACTGAACTTAAATTTTGTTTAGTTTGTGAACAAGGGAATCGGCACCAATAATTAGTGATTTATTATTGTCATAGTATTAACCTATCGATTTTGTGTAAATTGTAAATTTGGAAATAAAGTTTCCACCGATCCAAGATTATAAGAACCAAGACCCAGAACCCTCTAAACAACGCACTGACCGACCCAGACGACCCCACCACTCTCATCCAGGAGAGTCGTAGGGAAACCAGTACAGCTCGTAGAGTACACACACGCACACGATCCAAATTCCGACCTCGCTTTAGAGGTCCCGCGCGAAACCCACCCCGACCTACTATTATTATCGTCAATAATAATAGCCCTCCCCGTCCCTTGACGCCGCTTAACGATGTGCCAGCATGTGGTTTAGCTGAGCCTGTAATCCAAACTCCCCATATTAATAATCAGAACCCTGATGTTATCCAGCCACCGACGGTCCCTTGCCACCCTCCCTCCGACACTGCCCTAAGCCGAGGTTCGAGCCCCACCTGGGGTGCCCTTAGCGAGCAGTCGTCTAGTTTAAGTAGATTATAGTTAAAAACTCCCCTGGCTGGAGGCGTAAACTTCGTTTAGGAGCTTGCGGCACCACAGGAAAGCCCGGTTAAGGAGCAGGAACCCCCAGTGGTTATACCTCCGAGATGCCATACACAAAAAAAAAAAAAAAAAAAACCCTCTAAACAAATATTTTCTTACAGATGCAATCAGAGAAGCCGGATATAATGCTGGGTGTTATCTGCGGATCCATCCTCATAGCTGACGCGCACATCACTGCCAATTTCCAGGAGTTCAAGAGTGCGCTTGAGAAGTAAGCCATTAACATTATACTCTGTTTCATGGGCAGGAGACGTCCGATTTTTGTTTATTTTTTTTAATTTTACTATGGGTTTGCTCTCGACTTTAGTCTAGATCTGGGTGACAGAGACAAATTCGACGATGGAGTGAGCTTACCCAGAAGAAGCCTGTTCACTCTCACTTTGAATAGATTAGGGTTGTATGCGTTCGGAAACACAGACGCAGGCAGAGAGTTCCACTCCTTTGCTGTGCGCATTATAAAAGACGTTTGAAAACGCTTAGTGCGAGTTGGTGGAATATCAACTAGGTAGGGGAGGTAACTTGCAGTGCGTCTAGATGTCCGATGGTAGAAGGGGGCCGGTGGAATGACGTCGTGGAGTTCATGGGTAATTTTGACCAATCGATCTCGTTTCTTAAAAGGATCAAAATATTTTGTCGGACCAACTGAGGTTTGATAAAAACCTGCTAAACTGAGCTGCTGCCTGCTGTTTTTTGGTTTGCTAGAAAAGTCAGAAATCGCAAAAAAAAAAAAACTTTTCCCATACATTTCGTAGAAAATGAGATTAACTTACTTTTTAATGAAGTGGCCAGTACAAAAGCCAGAAATCTAAAAAAAACCCATTACAGTGTACTTAACCGTTCTAAACTATTACTAATATTATATTACTAATATATAAAGCTGAAGAGTTTGTTTGTTTGTTTGAACACGCTAATCTCAGGAACTACTGGTTGGAATTGAAAAATTATTTTTGTGTTGGATAGTCCATTTATTGAGGAAGATTATACGCTATATAACATCACGCTACGACCAATAGGAGCGGAGAATAAAAGCGAAAAATGTTGCAAAAACAGGAAAAAATATTCTTTTTTGAGAGCTTCTTTTGCGTGCGCTGCGTAAACCGTTTAAGTTACGCAAATATCATGTATGATGGAATTGACACTCTTTAAAAGTTCTAAAAAAAGTCCGCGACAGCATATGTCTATCTTTTAAGATTGACTATAACCTTTTTTTTATGGTAATCAAATTTGTTCGAAATTAATGCATTATTTGCGAAGGAGTTTTGTCAACATAATATTAATCCTTATCCAAATAAATATGTTATTAATCACAAGTATTTAAATGTTAACAAAATTGTCCTTGACACCACTTGATTTCAATCAACATCTTAGGAGATATCATAATTTTAAAATAACTTCGCAACAAAATAAGTGTATAGGCTATTTAACATTACGCTAAGCCCCTAAGGAGCCGAGCAAAACAACAAAAAGTCGGAAAAAACGCTAAGCGAAAACGAAGTAATTGCGCGGACGGGCGATGCGATGCGACGGGTTGGGTTGTGGGCCGAAATTTTACGCGGACGAAGTCGCGGGCAGAAGCTAGTTTTTAATATAGGTAATTTTTAATCCCAAAAATAATGAAAACAACGTAAGCTACAGTCATATTTGTTCTTGGCCAGTCCCCTGATTATAAAAACGACTGACAATTTTTTTGTCTTTCCTCATATAACATAAATCATTCCGTCTTTATAACCTCCAACATTTTGTCTCCAGGGGTCAAATCCAGGGATCCAGCGCCCTTTCAAACTGGGTAGAAGTAGAGCTGATCCACACCGGATCCAAATATAAGGTTTCGGCGACCAAGTCGGGTCCCACCGCTTACTTCCTCGCGATGAACGGCAGCTTTAAGGAAATGGAGGTGCACAAGCTCACAGATGGCGGTAAGTAACAATATTTAAAAAAACCGGTATTAAAAAAACAACACTGGGCCATCATGGTCCATCACGAAGCAATATGAACCATCATGGTCTACCATGATGGCCCATTGTGTGAAATTATACTGGGCCATCTTGGACCACCATAGTCCATTGCGAATGGGCCATCATGGTCCACAAGAGTAAGTATGGAGTTTCTTGCCTATACATAACTTTTGGACGGGGCAACTCGAATCAATTAAATATTTTTGTAATTTTTGACGTTCAAAAGTGCATTTTACGTGCCTATACATACTAATATTATAAATGTGAAAGTAACTCTGTCTGTATGTTACGTTTTCACGCCTAAACCACTGAGCCGATCGTCATGAAATTTGGCAGGGATATAGCCTGGGATATGGAGAAGGACATAGGCTACTTTTTTACGCAATAACCGACATCCACAGCAAAATTTCATGACGATCGGTTACTTTCACATTTATAATATTAGTATGGATAGGCACGTAAAATGCACTTTTGAACGTCAAAAATTACAAAAATAGTTGATTGATTCTAGTTGCCCTTTCCAAAAGGTAGTTATTTATGGAGAAGAATGGGCAAGAAACTCCATACTTACTCTTTTAAATGTTAACAATAATTTGTATACATTTAGAAAATATGGTGTTAAATAATGTGACAACCTAATCGCCACACTGTGTAATATTCTTATGATTTTAAAACCTTATTTTTTCCTTCTCCCAGGCATGCTACTATCAATCGACGGTGCTTCCTTCACTACCTACCTACGAGACGAAGTGGACAAATACAGGATAGTGATAGGAAACCAGACAGTAGTGTTTGAGAAGGAGAAGGACCCGTCGAAGTTGCGTGCGCCCTCTGCCGGCAAACTGATCAACACTCTAGTGGATGACGGCGGCCACGTGGACAAGGGGCAGCCCTATGCTGAGATTGAGGTTTGTGACACACATACACATAAACTCATTACTTTTTACATAGCGGTAAGGGGCTATCCATAAATTATGTCACACAAATTTTAGTATCTTGTAACCCCCCTTCCCCGTTCTTGTCACAGGTGGTCACATTTTTGGAACCCCCTCCCCGTTGGTGTGACATCACATGTTTTTTTAATTTTATATCAGTAATAATTAAATTAAAACAGCAGTATATTATATATATATATATATTTTTTTTTTTCATTAAAAAACAAACTTAAAAGTGAAAAATAACTTTAATTTCGGAAGTCGGTGTCTTTGGTTCTGTATTATCCTTTTTTGCCCATAAAAATCATCAATACAACTTTCTATATTCATTCGTATAATCCTATTGAATGACTATTTCATGAAATCACGACTACTATTATTATTTATACACTTTTAGGATTATACTAACTTAAGGAGTAGTATTACTGATTCTAATGATTATAATTCTGTAAATTCATATTTGTTACGGTCGCGAATCATACTTTAATCAACATACACCCAGACAATGAGCTGCAAATTGCAAAAAACTAAAGAAAATTTAAATTTCGCGGGCTACCTTAGTGCTTTCCCATTAAGAATCCAAGAATTCGCTCCTAAATAAAATATTACCCGTTACGTACACGTATTTACGTAAAACACACGGCCGTGTCCACGACACAGCCACACCCAGACTTTGTTCCATTTTATTTCCTCTCTGTTTCTTTCTCTCTATGTCTCTTTCCCTCTCTCTCTCTCCCTTCTCTCACTCGCCCTCTGTCTCTCTCTCTCTCTCTCTCTCTCTCTCTCACTCTCACTCTTTCACTCGCTCTCTCTCTCACTCTCACTCTTTCACTCGCTCTCTCTCTCTCACTCTCACTCTTTCACTCGCTCTCTCTCTCTCACTCTCACTCTTTCACTCGCTCTCTCTCTCTCTCTCTCTCTCTCTCTCTCTTTCTCTCACTCTTTCACTCGCTCTCTCTCTCTCTGTCTGTCTCTTTTTCTCTCATTTCAAGTATTTCATTTTATTATAATCTCATCCACAGGTAATGAAGATGGTGATGACGCTCGCAGCTCCCGAGTCGGGCAAGGTGACCTGGATCTTGCGGTCCGGTGCGGTGTTAGACAGTGGCGCTATGATTGGCACGCTCGGTAAGTTTATTATTATATTAATTTATTTCAATTTTCAAATACATCTATGTAGTTTTTAGTATCACAGAAATGCTTATAAGAAATTAATGTTAGTAATGACAAGACATTAATCTTTAAAAACTAAATACAAACATAACACTATGGGCACATCTGGCGAGGCGCAGCGCAGCGAATTCGTCACTCGTGCCGATTCCCTTGTTCACAAATTAAACTAAATTTAAGTTCAGTGCATCTTTTTCTTTCTATTTCATTAAGAAAAGGACAGAAGATAAATTTTAGTTTAGTCCTGTCAAATTAATCAGTGCCTGTCTTTACTCCATACAAGTTTAGACGTGATTAAAAACTTGGCTACTAAATTGCGTCAATTTACGTCAGGCGCTGATTAATTTGACAGGACTAAACTAAAATTTTTCTTCTGTCCTTTTCTTAATGAAATAGACAGAAAAAGATGCACTGAATTTAAATTTAGTTTAGTTTGTGAATAAGGGAATCGGCACCACTGCCAAACAAATATCAATCTTGCGTTAGTTGAAATAAAATTGAAAATAAATAAACTTCCAGTAGCTCGTGAGCGCGTCGAATCGGAAAAAGCGCGTGTCTCAGGTTATTTTATTCTCAACATTTTTAAGTACGACCAATGAAAATGAGCGTGAATTGTCGCTGCGACTATACCTGAAGTCTCTAATTCAGATAATTTATGTAAACAAAGTAATGTCAAGAAATGTCACTGTCAAAATGACAGGACAGTGGTGCAAAACATTTTATCATTAAATGTTTTTGTAAATAATCATCGATAAAATTAAAGTGAATTAATTATAAGAACTATGCAAACAAAATACCGTTGCCAAACAGTTTTTTGTAGTGTGTCGGAGACACGGTATATGATAGTCAGCCCTTTTAAGCCCAGTGCTAGAAGTAGGCGTCCCAAAATCGATTTCCAATCGAAACAGTTTACAGCCGTTTTCGTCCAAAATGTGGCTAGATATGCTACTTACAATATGAATCTATTTATGAGAGTTGTAATATTAGTGTTGTTGAAGATTAAAAAATGTGAAAATGTTTGGATCTCCTGCATTGTTACCAGTATCATAAAATATTTTATACCAGAAAATCTCCTTTTATTAATAACTTTGTTAAAAACCGAAAATTTATAAAAATAATTACGTTATGATTATTTTTTAATTATTATTTCTTAAAATCAGTACTTAAAAGAAAATAGAACCTCTTTTTTTGCAATTTTATGTGAATTACCATTACGAAGATATTTTTTTGTTGTGTTATCCCCGTTGTTTACATAAATTATCTGAATTTGAGACTTTGAGTATAGATTTAGAACGTTTTTAATTACGGGCATTTGCCTCCAGTTTAGGATTGCTTGCACCACAACAATAAATCTCAAAGTAAATTTAGTGCTTAAGAACAACGGCCATTTTGTACTAGGATAAACCAGAATTTCTAACCGAGATGACACTACCAAAAATGAAGTAATATATCATTAATTTATATTTAAAAGCAAAGGAAATGTTAAAAAATAAACAACTTATGCTTATCAGAACGCATGATAATATATCTTATTTTTGAACGCATTCGTAAATGTTACATTTCTAGAGATGTCCATACTTTTTCTAAAGTCTTACCCCGCGTCCTATTTAAAAGCGATCGCCGCGCGAATACGCGAGCGTCGCGTGCGCTTCTAAACATGAAGCGGCCTGAATCGATTTTATTTCTTAATCGCAGACAATATCAACCATATAAACTCATGATAATTATTAAAAAAATAAAAGCCATTTGCAGCTATTACTTATTATTAAAGAGTTTTAAGAAAACCAATATATTTATTAAAAACATGACTTTACTTTTGCAAACCAGTACTATCTTAAATCTATTGAAACCAATAAGTCCTCAATGAACTGAAATAACAAATCTCTTTTCTTCTTTTAGAACTCGACGACCCATCTCTAGTAACAACGGCAATACCGTACAAGGGACAATTCCCCATAGAAAATAACCCTAACCTGTCGGAGAAACTGAACCATTCTCACCTGAAGCTGAGGGACGTGCTCGAGAATACGTTGCAAGGTAAGACCCCCATTGTATGAGGAGAAAATGGGCCATCATCGACCATCATGGCCCATCGTGTGAAGACAAAATGGGCCATCGTGGACTAACATGGCCATCATGGACTTCTATGGTCAAACGTCTTAAGCGACAATGGGCCGTCGTGGACCACTATGGTACACTGTGGAATGCACGAGTCGTCTTGTAATAACAACAGCCACACCGTCAAAGGGACAATTCTCCATAGAAGATAACTCTAGCCTCTCGGAAAAATTGTACCATTTGCCACCTGAAGCTGAGAGATGTGTTCGAGAATACATTGCAAGGTAAAACTCTTTTCACATCTAGGATATTCTAGCTCATTATGTTAAGAGAAAATGGGCCATAATCATTCACAATGGCCATGCGTCTTGAGGGACGATGGGCCGTCGTGGACCACTATGGCCTATTCTGTGAAGAGTAATAGGGCCATCGTGGGTGAGTAATGGTGGCCACCATTACACACCGGCCTGGACAGGCTCGTGGCTATGGCCACTATGTTAGTTCTCCTTGTACTGCATGAGTCATCTTTAGTAACAATGGCAACACTGTACAAGGGACAATTCCCCATAGAAGATAACCAAATTCTGTCGGAGAAACTTAACCATTCACACCTGAAGCTGAGGGATGTGCTCGAGAACGTTGCAAGGTAAGACCCCCATTTTATGAGGAGAAAATGGGCCATCATGGCCCATTGTGTGAAGAGTAAATGGGCCATCATGGACGTACTTTTCCCAAGCGTTCTTTCCTAGTTATAATACGTAAAATATCATATTGTTCCCAGGTTACTGCCTCCCGGAGCCGTACAACACACCTCGACTCCGCGAGGTGGTTGAGAAATTCATGCAGAGTCTCCGCGACCCTTCATTACCACTGTTGGAGTTGCAGGAGGTAAGGAATTAGTATTATTATAATGCTCTGTCTGAGATAACTTTATTGGTAGCTTGAAAAAACAAATTTTCAAAACATTCACTCAAATTAGATTTTTAATTGCATACATTTATTTATTTTGGCTGTTTCTGCATCCAAAACTATATTATTTTTCCATGTTGTTTTTATATTATAATATTTTTATACTTTGACATATATAAATTTAATTTGTTAGACTAATTCTTTATTTTTTAATTTACTTTTTTTTATAAATATCGACGCTTGAAAGGCAATATTGACTAAACGACATGTTGGCAAATTTATACTAGAACATCTTAAAGTATTTTTCTCCAAAAAAAAAAAAAAAAATTTTATATTTTTTTTGTGTATACTACTTACTACTACTAGAAGAGTATACACAAAAAAACAGCATTTTTTTTTTTTTTTTTTTTTTAATCTTTAAAATGCTCTAGTGTAGTTGCCAACATGTCGCTTAGTCAATATTGCCTTTCAAGCGTCGATATTATTGTTAACTTACGAACAGGTCTGCTATTTTTATAAATTCGTCACTCCAACATGATCCCATTGTCATTTTGCTAAAAGTTCGTAATCTGCTAAATTCATAATGGTCGACCATTGGTCGGTCAATGGTCTCGTAATAGAATTGTATTACAATGGCATTTTGAACATTAATTATTCATGCCAGATTTCATTTATATATATTTTTACATATTATTTCGACGGCTCCTAAGTATACTGAGTCAACTAACAAATTTCGACAATTGTACTTTTTGTACAAACAATTAAATCATTTACTATCTACCTGTGTTAAAAACGTTCATATTATTAGAAGTACAGTTGACTCAGTATACTTAGGAGCCGTCGATTTATTAGTGTTATAAGCAATCTGAAGTAGTAGGAAGTTGGAAGTTTAGTAGGAAGTTTCATTTGTCATTATGTACGGGATTACCAATTCTTTCAATGGAGTGTCAGTGGCTGACCATTGGAAAGTCATAATGACGCCATTATATTAGTAGATTACCAAACTTGTCAGAATCAACAATTATGAAATCAATGATAGACCATTCTGACACTATTGTAATAGCAGACTTGAGGCCCAGGTCTTCGGGTCATTTGTAACGTTACAAACTTTGGGTAAGAATAGCCTCTCAATAACTATTATTAAAACAAAAATACTTCTCACCAGGTCCTATCGTCGACATCCGGACGTATTCCCATCGCAGTGGAGAAGAAAGTTCGCAAACTAATGGCTTTGTACGAGAGGAATATTACCAGTGTTCTCGCACAGTTCCCTAGTCAACAGATCGCCAGCGTCATTGACCAGTAAGTTCATTAAACACCTCACACTGACTCGTGGGTCTAGTGGTCGCAAGCGCTCGGTTCGATTCCCGGGTCTGGCGAAGTTATTGGTGTAAACGCCGTCAATAGTCATATTATATATAATTAATAAAATAAATAGACTTTGAAACGGGTTTATTTCTATAGTAGGAACACTTGTCAACCATATAAAAAATCAGGCATTTTTTTAATAAAAAAGATTATGATGTGTCATCATAGCAGTGCTGGTCACTTTTTCACGGAGTTTTGTTATGTCTTAACAATTGGGTTTTTCCATTAAGAATTTCTCAGTAGCAGCCCGTAGTCTGGATTCGTGCCGGGTTGATGGCAATGGGCTCGCCCCCAATTACATGGGACTTAAAAATATCTGGCGAAATGTGGGTGTTCCTACTATGGGTACACCTCTGCCTAACCTTTCGGGGAAACAAGGCGTGATGTTATGTTAAGTTAATTAAAATACTACTTTTGCATCATTGTCAATCCGTGGACAATAGTGTGGGTTAAACGTTTTTGCGACTATAATATAACTACCTTTTGTAAATGCTGTAATGTATAACTGTTTTTTGTCCCAAATATATAAAATAAAAATAAAATTGTCAAAATCACTGTGATCTTTATTCATGTTACAATAAGGTTGCTGTCATTAGCAATTAAGAGCGTTCATCCCGCGCGGGCTGGCAAGGTCGCTTTTCTAAAGGTTTTTCGAGATTATTTTATTACAATAAGAATAATTTAGTTTAATATAATTTAATTTAATATCTATTTAATTTTTAATTCAATTAATTTTTCTAATACTATGGGTGTATATGTAAAAAAGTTGCCTGAAATAAATGAATTTTATTTTATTTTATTAAATTTTAATCAACATACAATTGTTTTTTTTTTTCAGTCAAGCACTAGATCTGTATTAGTCTGTGCTTATAATCTTATTTTTTGTTACAGCCATGCAGCTTCCCTAGCAAAGAGGGCCGACAGAGATGTGTTCTTCATGAGTACTCAAGCTCTCGTCGTTTTAGTGCAAAGATATAGGTAAGCAAAATGGCTTATTTACGACCAAACGTTGGTGTCTAGGCTTCACAGCCTGGCTCGTTAAGTTAAACGAGTAAAGGTGCTCACATGATGAAGTTGATGATAACAGAATCAATAAACAATTTTTCAATACAGTTGTTAAACATGGCGCACTTTCAGAGGCTATAATTATGATTCGAAAATTGAATATTTTGCACAGGCATCTTTTGTTTACGCGGTCGTGACTTTTGTTTACGAGCTCGATCATTTTGTTTTGCATTTGAGTTTTAAATTTATAAGCCAATTTAAAAAGTTTAGTAGCAAGGAGTTTTCATACATAGAATAAAATGGGATAGATTTTATACGAGGAAAAATGAATGAGTCCGTACGTCTTAGCATTGAATTCTCAAAAGTCTTTTAATATATTTAATTATAATTAGTTGTTTAATATATTTAATTACCAGTTTTTTTCACATCATAATTTGTCAAAAATCGAATAGGCTGTATAGGCGGTTTTCGTTGTAAAAACAAAAATGTCCAGTTGCAAAAATGCGCCATTTTCTGAAAATTTTAATTTGTGTGTAATTTTAATTAAACTTAATGCCTACACATAATTATTGTATGCCAATTAGGCAGGACATATTGGAACTGAATTTTTTTGTTAAGACCTGTAACAAACATATGCCCACAATAAAGATATTTTGAATTTTGAATTTTGTGATAAATTGATAATTTTTTTTATTAGTTTTTTACTATTTCCCACAACTGTATTGAAAAACGTCGTGTGATACACGGGTGTGTAGGTTATTGCAAACTCGTGTCAATAAAACCCTCGTCTTCGGCTCGGGCTTGTTAATGACAGCTTGTTTGCAATAACCTACTTCCCACCCTTGTATCACAATGTACAATTTTTATATTCCTTTTTTTATGTCGAGTAATAATGGCAAGTATTTGACTATTCGCCATGGCGATTAATCGGTATTCGACTATTCACTGTAAAAACTATTCGCGGCATCTCTAAAATAAAGTCTTTTTTTATACATACACTAGCTTCTGCCCGCAGCTTCGCCTGCGTGGCTTTTTCTAAAATAAAAGTAGCATAGCAGGATACACAATTCCACCATACATTATTTTGTTATATCTCAAAGGGTTTAGACAGCGTTTTCGTTGAAAGCTCCCAGACGGCTTATTTTTTTCCGACACCTCCAACAAATATCGTTAATGTATACAAAAATGTACACAATAACTTAACAAATTATATACTAAAACCTTCCTCGAGAACCACGCTATCCATTGGTGAAAATAGCATGTAAATCGGTGCAGTAGTTTTTGAATTTATCGCGAACAGACAGACAGACAGACGCGGCGGAGGACTTTGTTTTATAATATGTAGTGATACTGAGTACATTTTATAAAAACTTATTTTTCTTCAGGAACGGTATTCGAGGCAGAATGAAGGCGGCTGTTCATGATCTACTGAAACTCTACTATCAAGTAGAAAGCCACTTCCAATTAGGTGAGTATTAGCGATATAATTATGTATCTATTCATACACGAAATATTTCAAGAGAAACATCTATAGGTGGTAGAAAAGCCATAGCAACCATTTTTTTTTTTTTTTTGATCTAAGTGTTTTTATTTTTTCGTGATTATTATAATTTTAAAATTGCTTGAGACATTTTGCAAAAACCCTTTACTTACTTATTCTATGAATGGTCCGCCCGAACGCGGCGATGGTGGCGGCGCGAGCGCGGTGGCTTTTGTATATTATAACAAGTAATTTTAAATGATTTTATCTACACCCATGCTATAAATCCTCTATAAAAGTTTCTGAAACAGTTAGCTTATTGCCAACATTAAAACAATCGGTTTCATAATAACCATAATATCATCCAAACGAGTGTTATAATGTTGTATACTCCATTTACTAATAAATGCTAAATAACGACAGTTATTATGTAATATTGTTGAAATTACTGCACTTTAGAGTTATTTTTTTAATGTAAATGGTAAATAGATTACAGTGCTTTGTATTTATCGTGAAATAACGGAGTTTATTAAACGTTTACATCGAAATAACGAAAGGGTGAGAACAGTTATTTGTCTAATGTTCTCCTTTGCGTTTTCGATTCCTTCCTTACTCATCAAACAGCCACAATTATGAATTTCAAAAAAAGAACATTGTCATGCACGCGCGTTTTACTACCAGAGCGCCGTAATTAAAAAAAAAAAAAAACCTTATATAAATCACGTCTAATTGAACACTCATTAAATTATGGA
Organism: Dryobota labecula; assembly: GCA_947523025.1. Lineage (NCBI taxonomy): Eukaryota > Metazoa > Arthropoda > Insecta > Lepidoptera > Noctuidae > Dryobota > Dryobota labecula. The sequence goes on along the minus strand of OX383311.1, from coordinate 9,718,737 downwards.
CAAAACTGCATCATCTAGGCTCCGCCGTATGATAAATGATTTTATTTCTGTAAGTAGGTTTTTACAAACACTTTACACGTCAATCATATTTTGAAACTAGATAAGGTCGGCGTTTCGTATCTAACTACTCTGAGAAGAAAGGCCGAAACAAACTCAGAGGTCACAGTCTCTTTTAAAGTCCAGACATAATCTTGGTCAAGTCTTGTGAAGACCATGTAGATTGGTGTCTGAAATGGTCTTTTGAAGAAAGAACCACACAGATTGAGTGGACCTGTCCATTCAGAGCACGCATTTGTCAGTAGGTAATCGTGACAATGCACTGCCAAATGTAGGTCGTGATCAAAGAGCAAATACACGAGCCTACTAACTAACTTATTGCCTCAAAAATACATATTTTAAAACCATGTACGTTGACCGTACACGATCCTTTGCAAACATCCTCCATCCATCCAGAATTCAGCAATAAAACGAGTCTTCCAATAGGGATGTGTCCTGGGTAAAAAAAAAAAAAAAAACTGTTAAGTCCGTCAATCAGATAATAAAAAAATATTAGACACGTATTTTTTGCTTTATCATATTAATAAAAAATTACTTAGATAAAAACACATTAAACTTGGGGAGTGGGGGCTCGTTACGTCACAGCTCCGTATAAAATCTAAAGAGAAGTGACGTCATGCCACATTTGAACTTAATGTATCGCCGTAATGTTTTGATTAGGTAAAAAAAGAAAAAATACGTGTCCAATATTTTTTAATCTACATGACGGACAAAAAATTTTTTTCTGTCTCCCTATTATCCTGCGGCGTATACACTAACCTCCTTACTAATAAACGTTGTATAGCGTCTGTATAGTTACACAACGCTTTGTCTTCTTCTTTCGAAAGTCAAATTACTGACGAGTGAAAGAGAGAAATCGGTGTGTAACTATACAGACGCTATACAACGTTTATTAGTAAGGAGATAAAACCATAAACAGCTGTCACTAATTAAATATTTCACAGGTTCTTACGACAAATGCGTGATGGCTCTCCGCGAACGCTACAAGGACGACATGCAACAAGTTTCCAACATTATATTCTCACATAACCAAGTGGCTAAGAAGAATTTGTTGGTGAGTCTACTATATTAAGATTTATGTTTGTTAAGGTGCGTACAGACTGGTGAAACGTAACATGAAATGTAACATGCAATGAATGAATTTGCCGTCCACATTGTCGCAATGTATCATGCAATGTAACAGAATTCCCATAGTGTGGACCGCTTGCGCGCACGAACCGTGCTCAATACGCGCACGAACAGAGCATTTCAACTCGTGCGCGCCGCGATCCGCCATTTGTCGGTTTTTTCGCCGAAAACAAAGGGGCGCGCAGCGTGCACGAAGCGTCAGTGTGGACGGGTTGTGTGTCTGTACTGCGGAACGCGCGCGAACCATGAAAGAAAACATAGTTACTGTAGAGGAGCTGAGACTGAGCTATGTTCGCCGCGCGCATGCCGGAAACAGATGTGAGTACGTACATGCTCGGTTCGTGCGCGCCCTGCGTCCACACTTATGAAATGCTCCTTTCATGTTATATTGCATGCTACGTTTCGCAAATCTGTACGCGGCTTTAAGGTGCGTACAGACTGGTGAAACGTAACATGAAATGTATCATACTGCCTTTCATTGCATGTTCGCTGCAAGCGTGGACGCGTAGCGCGCTCTTGCCGCGCATTCACTACGAATCTCCTTCGCTGCTGCCCCACGCACACCGCACACCTCTTTGTGTTCGTTCGAAAAACCGACAAATCGCGGATTGTAATGCTGATAGCTTTCGCGTGTGCGAGACGTCCAAACTATGAGAAACTGTTACAGTGTTACACCTTTCATGATACATTGCAGCAACGTGTACGACAAATTCTTTCATTGCATGATACATTTCATGTTACGTTTTACCAGTCTCTGCCCACCATAACATTTTGCATTGAACAAAATTCGTTCTAAAAAAAAGCGGCCATATTCCCCTACATCGTATTTTGTTGATTCGTGTCTCAATATGAAACGTTATAAAGAATTAATTATTTAATAATAATTTATTTATTTCATCATCATTTTGAAACGTCCTTTTCAGCCACATGCAAAACAAAAACACGACTTTTCAAATCACAAATAATTTTGTTTAAATTCTTTTCCCTTTCTCACAAACAATGAATGAAATTGATCAAAATCATTCGATTTCGTGCACATCCCCTTAATTATTCTTACAGAACGCATTTCTTTTTGGCATGTATTTAACGCGGCGACAATCTAATCTGATTTAGGGTTTTAAAAATAATTAAAATGGGTAGCAAAAATAATAGGTTGGCTGGCAGTTTACAGTGAAGTAACATTTTAAGTATAAAGTAGCTTTGTTTAAATTTAAATTGGCAGAGAAAATAGGCTTTCATAAATTATACAATGAGGTTGTTTATACCTCATTGTATAATTTATGAAAACCTATTTTCTACTTTGATAATTAGACAATGGTAAAACATTTCTGCTAGCAACTTGAAAGTAGCGCTCGCCGGCCGCTGCCGCGGCACCGCTCGCTACGCTCGCTCGGCTCGCGCGTGGTTGGTCACAGTTTTAACCTAACCTAACCTATTTCACTCAGTTCAAAATGACGAATCACACAATCTGCCGCAGAAATGTTTTTACTATTGTCTAATAACTAACATTATTAGTCGCCAAGTCATTATTTATAGCTCCTCGCCTAATATTTTATTTGACTGGTATAGTTTATTTGCTACCTAAACGCAGCTGCTAGTTTTTAGTTTTTATAACACCTTTAATTTTGAACCTTACATAATATAATAGTCGCGAAAATATTTAATCGCTGGCAAGTTATTTTATTTGTTGCAAACATTTAGTCGACTTTTAAGTTATTAGTCACTCGGAAAATAATAAGCTTTTCTTTTTCACACAGGTGACTCTTCTAATCGACCACCTATGGTCGAACGAGCCTGGTCTAACAGATGAGTTAGCGACCACACTCAACGAATTGACATCGTTGCACAGAGCCGAACATAGCCGAGTAGCTTTGAGAGCGAGACAGGTGACTATTGCCATATTTTACTCATCATGCGCGTTGCGCGACGAGTAACCATTAAACCAGTTCCAAAATAAATATCTTTCGTTAACGATAACTTCATTTTTTTGTACTAAGATATATCAAAATAAGAAATAGGTGTATAATAAATAGAGATCGGATAATCGGATGCATATTTACCTAAAGTTAATTATTACTTAATTATTAGTATGGAAGCAGCATCTTAAAAAATATTTTTTTGTAAGAAAATATCCCGTGATGCCAGAAATACCGGCAATACATAACCAGTCGGTAAATATTATTTATAAAAAAAAAATAACCCCGGGATTCTTGGATTGCATAACTATTCAGATGCATATTTATTTAAAATTATTTTAACCCCCTATGCAAATATGTGTATGTAGGGTGTAAGAGTAGGGGTGGAGTGTGTTAGTTAAAATAAAAATAAAACACCGGAACCCCAGGATTTATTCGATACAAAAGCGCTTCCCATAATAGCAAACATCTCAACTTTAGGTGAATATGCATATTATGCATCCGAATATCCGAATTCTAAATTAATAAAACACGTTTAAGTTTAATTTGTCAGCACACTGTTTAAAAACTTTTCCTGTATAAATACAGATTTTATTTTTGTTTAATGTTGCCCAAGATACAGTCTATCTAGTTTGGGACCAACGCTATCTCCATATTGTCATTTTTATGTTGACATTTTTATTATTTAAATGAAAAGGTTATGATTTTAATGTAATATAGTTTTATTCAGCAAAAATATATCATACTTATTACAAGAGAACATAACTCAAGGTTGCCATATACAGGGTTATTGGTAAAAAAAACTAGTTACCTTGCAGGCCTGTATTAATAACGTCATAAACAACAACTTTTGTTCTATGACTTTTTACAAAACATAATACGTTTACCAAAAACAAAACTTCAAGGTTTCCTTGTTCTGTGTAAGGGGCGTCGCTCACTGGTAAGTAGAGGCGGGGTCGCGGTGGCGTCGAGGCGTGGTCTCTTGGAGCGGGCGACTATGCTTCCTTCACACATTCCAATTCATTCAACATAAAAAAAAAAATGAATGCAATGCCGCACGAAACACAATGACAAAATGACGGTGGAGTCTCGTCGCCGTCGGTCACAGCGCCCCCGCCGCGACAGTATATGAGCGCACTGCCATTTATTCCTAAAGACACCGTCGGCAAAATCCCGTCCTTCCTCCGACTCTGCCCTAAGCCGAGGTTCGTACCCCACAGGGGGTGCCCTTAGCGCGCAGTCATTTAGTTAATAAGTTTTACGCCCTGGCTGGAGGCTTTCAGTTTTTAGGAGCTTAAGGCAACCACAGGAAAGACCGGTTAAAGAGTCACGATCTCTAATGATCAACTTTGAGATGCCCTAGATAAAAAAAAAATCCTAAAGAAAACGTAGAAGCGGCACCCCGCTTGTGCGCCCGCGCCTTGACGCCGCCTCGACTCTAGCTCGTGTGAGCGACGCCCCTAACACATTTCAATTCTGTATTTTGTTGTACCTACCTACGCCTCCCGTGCACTGACACTCGTAAGACACGGCAGTTTGTTTTGCTAAGCATAGAGTTCGTAACATTTAGAGCGTTGAATTTATATATTTATATTTTTGTATGAAAATCTGATGAATTATTAAAAGTAATAGAACAAAAGTTATTTTTTATGATGTTAGTAATATTATAGTCCTGAGAAATGTTAGTGTTTTATCAATGACCCTGTATATTGGAATAATAAACAAGCTAAATTGGTAACGCAATATCTTCTCGTCCCACATACCGCAGTGTCTAAGACGAAAGTCTTTGACCAGTGCGTGTTGCCAGTGATGACATATGGCACTGAAACGTGGTCGCTCACAATGGGCCTTATTATAAGGCTAAAAGTCACCCAAAGTGGCAATGGAGAGGGCTATGCTTGGAGTTTCCCTACGTGATCGAATCAGCAATTAAGAGATCCGCAGGAGAACCAAGGTAACCGACATAACTCGAAGAATTGCCAAACTTAAGTGGCAATGGGCAGGGCACATTGCACGCAGAACAGATGGCCGTTTGGGCCGAAAGGTTCTGGAGTGGCGACCGCGTACCGAAAGACGTAGAGTTGGAAGGCCTCCCACAAGGTGTAACGATGACCTTATGAGAGCCGCAGGAATCCACTGGATGCGGGAAACACAAAACCGGTCGAGGTGCCGGTGCTTGGGGGAGGCCTATGTCCAGCAGTGGACGTCATTCGCCTGAAATGATGAAATTGGTAGTGTTGCCAACATACAAAACAGATCGTATGTTTTACTTTATTGCCAACAGAAATAAACGTATTAACTTTTACTAAGACTGCCTAAACAGCAAATCTAAATATACCTACTATTTTCTCCGCAGGTCCTCATCGCAGCCCATCAACCAGCGTACGAGTTACGTCACAATCAAATGGAATCCATCTTCCTATCAGCGGTCGACATGTACGGACATGACTTCCATCCAGAGAACTTGCAGAAACTTATCCTGTCGGAGACTTCTATCTTCGATATACTGCACGATTTCTTCTATCATACTAATGCCGCGGTAAGTCATAGTTATATAAGTTTTGCATACTTTCAAGAAACTTCCACGGAAAATACTTGCACGCAGTATACTTGCAGACAAGATACTTTCAGGAACAATACTTGCACATAAGACAATTGCACGCAAGCTACAAACATGTAATATAAGTACTTGCACATGGAGTCGATATTCTTATCGGCTACTGACACGACTTTCATCCGGAAATCTTGCAGAAACCAATCCTGATTAAGACTTCCATCTTCGATATACTGCACAGTTGCTTCTATAATACTAGTATATAGTATAAGTTTTCATACTTGCGTAAATGGAACATACTTGCAAGAAACTTGCATGGAAAATACTTGCACACTGGTTACAAGCTCGAAATTTGCTCGCAAGAAACTTGCTTAAAACATACTTGAATGCTTGCCAGGAAGCTTATTTAACGTGAGATTCTTCGGCACTCGATATTTATGAAGTTTTAAGTATAACTTATGAAACATTAACGCAAGTTATAACACAAAAAACTTGGCGACAGTAAAACATATTTTTAGTGAGAAATCGTTTTATTGTGGCAAATAAATAATGTTATTATGTTACCCAAGTGTTACTCTTTGGTTATTTCTTTCAAAATGGTGTGCTGTGTGCTAAATAAAAACTATTGCCAAAGGCGTGTTACATAATAGTGAAAATATTTATGATCTCAAAAGCGTAAACATCGAGTATGATGACTGCAATATCTGAAACAAACATTTATTCATTAATTCTAGGAATTACAAGAAAATAATCCAAGCTGGGGAAAACCAAGCTTTATATTAACATACTACCTTCTGCCCGCGATTTCGTTCGCGTCGAAGTCGCAAGATACACAATATTCTGAAATATCAGTCTCATTTTTATATCACTCGGCCCTCGTCACATCGCATCGCCCACGCTTTTACTTCGTTTTCACTTAGCGTTCCCTATTCCTATCCCTATTATTGTATGCCTATTAGGCAGGGCATATTGGAACTTTAATTTTTTGTTAAGAGCGCATACATCGGTTCACTAGCACCACTCCTTAAAAAAAATATTATCTCGTGACTGAGAAGGAATTATGAAAAACTGCTCAACAGCGACCTCGGTGTGTTTAGAATGTTCTAATAGAGCCGTTTTTCATAATTCCTTCTGTCACGAGATAATATTTTTTTATCTACTCTCATATCGTAAAATTCGAATTATAAACTTCAAAACGAGTTTATATTGACATACTTTTTAAACACAATACTGAAATTTAAAAATAGAATCATATTACAATACTTTTTATCTAAAAAAATAATGTTATAAAACGATTTTTTTTCCATTACGATACAGGGCAAATCAAATAAGTTAACCAAGAAGTTTCTATCAATTTTTTTTTCTAATGGAATGCCTTATGTTTGGATCCACACACAGTTCGGCTTCTATATGTGTGGCACCTGGCAGCAGGCCACCGGCTGTGTGTGGATCTAGCTTTATAGAACGAATATGCTGGGCGCGCCATTTTTATGGCATTACAAAAAATATAAGATTCCAATTTTTACTTGTCTGTGGTAGACCCCACTTTAGCGCATGCGCGTTGATGTGCTGGGGCTTGGCGCCATCCATACGCTTTGTTGTATTGAATTTCGTGGGAAAATATTTCTTACTCCTTTTAACTTTGATCTATTATTTAGTAGGTTCAATCCCAATGTATGAGAGTAGATAAAGCAGTGTATGAAACTGCACATAACTAGGTATTAAAACACTCATTATGCGACAGTTTCATCGTCATCTTAAGACCTGTAACAAACATATGCCCACAATAAAGATATTTTTAATGTTGAGTTTCTTGCCGGCTCTTCTCCATAGGAAACGACTAACTGGAACCGTGCACCTAGCTTCTGATGTTTCATAATGCCCATGTAGGGTTATGTAATTTTTTGTTTTTTATTTACTGAGGGAAACTGCGCAGTGATACGCGGACTCGAAAATTCATTAACTTGCTTTCAAATCACTTACTGAAGTAAACAACTCCATATCAAAAGCCAGCATATTGAAGGCAGTGATCGCGATGGGCGTCTGCGCCCGCGCCACCATGAACAGTATCATGCCCCTCACTCGCTGGTCGTCCACGTACTCCCAGCCGCTGCTGTAGATGCGGTTCGATGTCTCCACCGACTATGATAATCAGAATACTTATAATCAATTTTAATTTAAAAGTGAAAATAGATGAAGAGAGAGAGAGAGAGAGATAGAAAAAGAGAGAGAGAGAAAAAGAGAGAGAGAAACGAGTCAAAAGGAGTATGTAAGGAGCGTAGCACGTGGCGCTCTATAGTTTCTGCCTACCCACCATTTTAATTTAAAATTTATATAAGAACATATTTGTATTTTTACTAAAGTACCTATTGGGTATTAATGTATAGGTATAAATAAATAAAATTGCAGAGTCTGTTTGTAAAGTCAAAAACTGCTTTTTATTAAATGCATAATGGAGTACGCATACGGGACTTATAACAAAAAAGGTTTTATTTTTTATTTTTCTGTGTCTGTCTGTTTGGCTGTTTGTATCTGCTAATCTCCGAAAAGCCTGGACCGATTTTGATGGGACTTTCATTAGCCGATGCTATAAGGAGTAACTTAGGCTATTATTATTGTTATTGACACATTTTAAACGATTTAAGTTAGTTTTTAAAACAGAAATACTTTTCGCTTCTTTTATTGTGCAGTAGCCAGCACATCAAGCTACACGAAACTGTCAAATTTCTCCAAACGATTTAAACTTTAAAATGTTGGTGATTAAGTTCAAAATGGTTGAGCTAAATGGTGCTGATCCATGCGTCATGTTCGTGAACGGGCGCCGTCAGTTGGGACTGGTCATCTCTTAGCTGCCACGGCTTAATTTAATTTTTGTGAATTGTTTCTATTACGGACGCTTCTAACGTGCACGTCTTTCTACATTGTTTTCACATGTATAACTTCAACATGAATGATGTAACCCATATTTTGTAACAATATTTTGTTTTAAAAGAGTGTCCATGGAGTTTCTTGTCCGTTCTTCTCCATAGGAACCTACTACGCTTTGGAATGGGCAACTAGCTTCATATTTCTGACTGACCGACCCCTTGACAATTCAAAAGTGCCTGTAATTGGTTTATTTGAAATAAATGCTTTGAGTTTGAGTTTGAGTTCAAAATCGAACGAGAAAATCTGACAGTTTGTGGTAACTTGATGTGCTGGCCACCGTACATGTTATAACATCAATATTTCTTTTCCAATTCACTGTTCTGGGAGGACGTGTTACTACTATTATTGATCGAAGCTGATGACAGAAGAACAGTGGATTACTTACCATAGATTTCAATTTGGCTGCATAACGGCACGGCAGATAAATATGTATAACGGCGCCAATTACGAATATCATGTATCGCAAGTCAAAGCCATATCCCTGAAAAAATTAAATAAAGGTGAAAGGGATATAATATATTATTTATTTATTTGGGATCTCCAACAAACGATACAAGTGTGCGCTTAAAATTATAGGTGACCACAACAGTTACTTATAATCTAGGTACAGTAAGTTTCACAAGTATTTTTTTATTTTTTTTTGTATAAATTCAAATACATAACAAGAAAATCGTACAAAGGAAACAAAGTGAAATACATAACAAATTAATAATAATAATAAAACAAATTAATAAAAAATAAAAAAAGAATAACCATAAAAGACAACAGACAAAAATAACAAAGTATTACAACTTGGATTATAAAAATAACATAGATACCTCAGTAATATGATACAAACAAGTACATATTTGTATCATAGTTGCTAAGAATATAAGTCCCAACCATATATTGAAAGTATCTTGAATTATATCAACATATCTGTAAAAGAAAAAACATCATGACGGCAGGCTGCCTAAACTGAGGGGAATCCCGTGCGGATTGCGAGAAGAAATTCGCCCGATTGTGTCAAATAACTAAATAAATAATATTTTTTTTATTTACTTCAATTGTACAAAAAACACATAATAAAACAAAATGCAGGGTTACAACTAAGACAAAGAGTGTTTTAGATGAACTCTGGCACCCAGAGTAAGATTTAACTTGTGTTTAGGGTGCCAGCGTCCTCACCTATAATTTGAACATTTAACAATAGCTGTAAGACGCGCACAGTATATTATTAATAAGATAACTACCTACTTGCTAGCAAATGAAGTATATGAGATATATGAAGTTGCCTATTAAAGTACCAATGTGGGGGGTATGTATATGTGTATGTATTGAGAGAGAGATAAATTTGGTGAAAACTTGTGTTTATGTAAGTCGGTATAAATATAATTATAAATGTATAAATTGTGTGGAAGTGTTCAAACTATAGTTTGACCGATACCGCTGTATCGCGCCTTAGGTATGTGCGCGGCGAGACGGGGGGGGTAGTTCAGGCCGCTCATTCGTCAACGCTCACAGCGTCTCGCCGCTCATTGGTCAACGCCGCCCCCCACCTCACCGCGCATTCCTAAGGCGTGAAACAGCGGTACCGGTGAAACAATAGCAAGAATAGTCATGTGACTTTTTAATTATTAAAACAAACACCGCACGTTGTCGCGTACCGCGCGGGATTCACCTCAGTGCCAGGCCATAGTTATTGCACGTTTGATTTTCAACTCTCGGCACTGAGCCGAGCGTTGAACTGCGTGATTTTATTTAGGCTCTCATTTATTGTGGTGTGGTTGTACCACAGCAAAAAAAAAACGAAAACGACAAAAATATTACTGTTTCATTGGTCTACGCAAAAAGGGACGTTAACTTGTGTGGTCATCGTGTTCACTGGATTTTGTTTTCGTTCTGCTTAGTTATGCCTTTCCTCGATAGTACGTGTGATTGGCCCCTTATTAAGTTAATCATAGATCTTACTTAAACAAACGACACTGCTCCTTGATAACACCAATGACTCTCCCACAAACCTCCTCCTTAGGAGCCACCATGGCTTCCTCCAAAGCTTTGCAGTACATGTCTATTTTCAGACAGGCGTGGTTGATCGACAGCCCAAAGAAACCGTCGTAACCGATGAAGTTAACCACGTACAGAATTGAGCAATAGAACATGTAGATAAACATTATCTGAAATGTACAATAGGTGGTTTATTTGAAGCCATTTGTGGGGCTTGTCGAAAGTCTTCTATAGCTATCTATATTGATGGGTATCAATATAGATACCCATCAATATATATGGATAATAGATATGGGGAGGAAGGGTCCCCTCCCCCCTAGTCTTGGGTTCGGTTCACGGGCCCGGGCAGTGTTATTGGGTTTTCCATTAGGAATTTCTCAGTAACAGCCCCAGAGTTAGGAAGTTGGCGGTGTGATAACCCTGTCAGTGATAATTCCGCTCCTATTGGTCGTAGCGTAATGTTATATAGCCTATAACCTTCCTCGATACATGGACTATCCAACACATAAATAATTTTTCAATTCCAACCAGTAGTTCCTGAGATTAGCGCGTTCAAACAAACAAACAAACTCTTCAGCTTTATAATATTAGTATAGATATATATCTGAAATCCTTTTAATAAGCCCTTTCATTTGATATGTCACAACTCACATGGTACATTAAGCAAAAGTTTTTTTTTGTTTTCTAATTTTTCCCCTAAAAGTAACCCCGATATTCAAAATTCATCGAATTACGTTACACGTCCGTGTTTGGGTCACAGAAGTGCATATTTGTACCAAATTTCAACTTAATCGGCCCAGTAGATCCGGAGCAAATCGGCTGTGACAGAGGGACGGACAGATAGACACACGAATGATCCTATAAGGGTTCCTTTTTTCCTTTTGATGTACGGAACCCTAAAAACAAATAAGCATCATAAAGAACCTCAAAATACGGAGTCTCAAATCTCGCTTCCGGCGCAGCAAATGGCTTCTGCAAATCATGTATCATATACTTCTCTGGCTCAGATAAGAACGTGAAGTTATAAATATTCAATACTATAGCAATGACTGGAAATGTCATGACACACGTAGATACAGTGATAACCCAGCCTCGTTCGCTGTATACTTGGCTGTTCTTTATAGAAGCGCGCGCTATATCCTTGTAACATTCGGAGAATTCGTTCAAGACGTGATGGTCTCGGTCTATTTCGTCCAGGATCTCCTTGGCTTGGATTCGCTTGTGGAACATTAAGATCATCTGTAAAGAAAGTAATTTAGAAAATTTACTTATTGTCTGTCCACCGAGAGAATGCTTTTTCAGCTGTACAAAATTTGGAACTAATAAAACTTAAATTTGTAAAACACTTTTTGGATAATAATAACAATTTATTTGTTCAAAAATATACAGACATTTAAATAAATAAAACACTTTATCTTCAGAAATTGAACATCTGTGTCCGAACTAGATATAAAATATCTGTAGACATCAGCGCTCTTTCCCTGTTGTAGGCGACACTTAGAAAATAACATATATATGTTATATGAAACTGACAAATGTCAAAAAAGCATTCTCTCGGTGGACGGATTATAAATGAATTGACGAGACTTCACAGTCTTGCACCCTAATTGCGTCCGTTATCAATCGCAATCTTAATGAGTTTGAAGCAAATCTGCTTCAAAATCATTCAGATTGCGATTGCTTATCCATTGCTCAATATGTTCGAAAATTTGTCTGCTCGAACGCAATGAATATTGTTGAACTGTCAAAATGAAACCGATTCCTACTGATAGTGTATAGTAATAAGGTAGGTAGGTATACTAATAATGTGTAAACACAGTTCAGAAAATTAAAGTTTTGATGTCTATTTTAAAAATTAATAAAACTAACAAGGTAGTAATTTTCAAGTAACAAAGACTCATAACGTTAGTAACAATTTACTTACAAACTATGTTAGTAAAATTTACAAAACATAAACAACTTAACAACAGGGGAGAATTTCGTTCTCATCAAACACGTCTGACAATCAAATATGAAAAGCTAAGCAGTCTTCACTTACCTTAAAAAATCCACCAAGAAACGGCCCCACTACAGTGCTATGTCTGATAATATTCACAATGTCCATGACCAGCATGCATTTGTACATGTCAATGAAGATCATGGTGGCAAGTGGCGCTATGGAGGTCACTATTATAGCTGTTGAAAGAGGGTAGATGTTACTATATTAACCTTGTGCAAAATAAAACATCTCTCATCATCTCTCCCTCTTTTCCTCTCTCTCTCCCTCTCTCTCTCCCTCTGTCTTACTCCCTCTCTCTCTCTCTCCCTCTCTCTCTCCCTCTCTCTCTCTCCCTCTCTCTCTCTCTTCCTCTCTCTCTCTCCCTCTCTCTCTCTCTCTTCGCATTCTCTCCACTCTTTCTTTCTACTTCGTATAAAGTTACAGTCTATTCCAAAAGTGTCAAATGAAAGTGTAAACCAATCCTGTTCATGTTAAATTCTTACACAATCAATCACTAAAAGCGCCCTCCTAATTAACATTTTGCGAACCTTAATACAGGTTACCATGTAACTTAGCTAGGACGCCAGATTCAATTATGTTGTTACTCTCTTTACGATTTTTCCCTAAATTGTTAAATCTTTGTTTTTTATTTGTAACAGACTGTATGTACACACTTTTTTTTTAACTAAATAAATTATTATTATTATTTTTATATATTTTACATATCTCGGGACCCTCGGGTCCCGGACCTTTGGAAGGCGTACGAGGAGCCGAAGCCAACTCGCAGAGGCCTGTTAGACGCTTTTTAATGAAATGAGGCACCGACCGACGATTATCTCACTATGCAAGTGCACCCAAGGACAACCCCCGGTTGGTGTAGGACTATTGCAAGATATGGAAACAAAGATATTGGACTATGGGTTTGGGTGGTTAAAATGGTCTGGTTACCTAAAACTATGGAAGGACTATGGCCCCCGCCTGATCAATGTTTTATTATACACGGATAAAATGGCAGGGGGTGACTTGCACACTCAATAATGGGCTTCCGAAAAACGGTCGCTAGCACGCGTGACGTAACGACAAGGGGGCAACATGTCCTGCGGTGCTCGAAGAGTGGAGAGGTATTCCACGGCTCTCAGAACAATCCCAGAGCCCGGAAGATGGTCAAGATCCCTACAAGCACTTACTGGAATACTTCCTTCCTCCGAGCATGTTTGCTCTTGCGAATCTCCACTCAAGCCGGCCAATAAAGCCAAGAATGAGGTGGGAGCTCAGTTCCTCGTCAGTGTTCACTCCAGCCGGCCAATAAAGGCAAGCCAGAGATGAGGATTATGACTTCTCCCGGGAGATAGGGTCCGTGGGGTCGCAACTGCCCAACAGCTCGCCACATGCTGCCCTACGGGTTTCTGTATCTCTCTTGGTCTGGCTCCTCACCCTAGACAAGTTCCGGTAAACTCTACCGGCACAGACCTAGAGTTCGGAGCACGCAAGCTACACCACGACGTCAACGTAGAGATAGGGCGGTGGGGTATTATTATTTAACTATGGTCTGTTTCAAAAGTATCTGACGAAAATGTAAACAAATGGTTCAGATAAAGCACGTGTGTGCTAATTTGTAGTGAAACTTAAAAATAGAGTGCTCTGATTTGATTATTTAAATATTGAATAACCGTTGAGCGCCCTCTTCAGCTATTACACAAAAGCTACAACTGACATTTAGAATTTCGCGGGTTCCTTTGAAGAAACCACCTTAAGCAATGGTAAAGTAGAGTTTGACAAGTTCTCGACTTTTAATTCTCAGAAACTGAATCAATCATAAATAGCGTATAATGTTTCCACTGCTGGAATACAGGCCTTCCAGGACAATCATATGCCAGGTGAGAGGAAGTGGGCCGTAATCTACCACGTGTGCCCAGTGCGAGTTGGTAGATGCCACATTTTGGTTCTAGGACATGCCGTTGTCCTCACAATGGTTTCCTTCACCGTTTCGAGAGCAGTGGTAATGAAATGATCATGAGTCTTGGTTCGAACCTACAAGTCGTCTCTGCGCGGCGCTGCTCTCAGAAATTGGGTGTGTTTTATTTCTTGGTCATAGACAAAGTTATAGATAAAATAAAAGAAGCCATTGAAATTATCTTACGTATACTAGCCAGTCTCCATTTGTCGGTCTTGGGATTCGGGTATATCATACCGACGCTTAAAGCGAATGTTATCATCTTGTATGTGTCGCTGAACGGTTTGAATTCTAACTCTTCTTCCATTGTCACCTGAAAATTTCTTAAAACTGTTTAGTAAGTACGTTATAAAAAATAAAACAAAATTGTTACAGAATAGATTAGAATAAAATAACTGGTGATAACATTTTCCATCACACTTGCAGGCTTTGGACTTTGTCGTATTGGTCAAGTGCGGATAGGTACTTAGGCCCGTATTACAGAACGTCACTCAATACTCAAGCATTACTTAAAACTAGTTTCAACCAATCAAATGGCTAGAATCTAGTCTTAAGTAATGTTTGAGTATTGAGTGACATTCTGTAATACGGGCCTTAGTGTCGCTCGGTGTCCAACTTGTAACCTTTTTTAAATATTTTTGGGAAAAAATATAACATGGTGTAAAAACTATTGGAATCGATTCAGTTACTTATTATGAACAAACTATATTCAGGTTTTGCATATACTAAAAATAATGTTGTATATTAGAACAAACGTTGTTTATGATGTTATTAATGTAGTGGAGTTCTCCCAAAAACGCGTGTACTATCTTTGTTAAAAATTGCAGCGTGAATGTTTAATAGAACATTTCCTTATTTATCAAAAATAATACATTACCAGTAAATTCTTTCCATCAAAAGGAGTGCCTGAGGCGTTAAGCTTTGATTCAAGCAGTAATTGATTAAATTAAACCGATCATTCAATTATTCTTTTACTTCATAATGAGTAGCAGTGATGTTCTTAATTAGAAACAATTTCTTTGTGAATTTAATTTTCTTTGATAGGCTAAATACCTACGGTATGATTATTGTGTAATAATAGACTTTTCCCTTGGATAGGCTCGCTTGTTTTAAGAGGTTTGTAGGGTTCCGTAACTCAAAAACAAAAACAACTAAAAAACTAAAACAACTAAAAACTCTCGCGCAGGTCTGCTGGAAGAAATTTCTTTGGAAATAAGCAGTGCCTTTGTACTCTTTTATGTTAATATATTGTCCTTTCAACTATTTTGTGTGTACATAAACTTAACATAACTTATTGTTATAGCCACTTTGCTCAGATTATACTGGACCGACTAAACTGAAAGGACATCGTCGGAAATGGCCCCAGGACCAACAAACATCTGCCCTACATAATAATTATAAATATATTTTGTTAGACTAATTGCGAATATCTGTATGAAACGGACATTCTGCGTTCCAAAATGAACAATTATCGACATCACATATAATATGCCGCCATCTTTGACACTGAGATTAGACATGACAATTAGTGAAGTCCAATCTTTCAATAACATGACTAACATACATGAGGTAATATGACTTCCTACCTAACTATAAATAAATAAAATAAAAAATAAAAACATTAGGATAAAGTCGTTTGCATTGAAGTTAAATAAATAAGTACTTATTTACCTACCCACCTATTTTAATACAAAAACTAGAAGATTTACCAAAAATACATATTTCGAAGGATTGTTTCTTACTAAATATAACCTCAAAATCTTTCTTTTGAAATAAATCCTTTCTGCAAGTTGTCCGTCATTAAACTTTGTCTTCATGGGCATATACTTGTAATTTTGAACACGCAAAGTAATTTTCCTTTGCTGTTGGTTCTGGGGCGAATGATGTATGGATGCAGAACAATCTCCTTTGGTACACATGTCGGAGAGCAGACGCACAGACATTGTAGCTGTAATTTTGTGAGCTAAGATTTTTACTCTAGTTGACATCGTTATTATAGTTGTTGCTAGTCGTATTGTGCGATTATGCTTTGGGTGATAATCAGGTCGAAACCTATAATGTGATCCTACTGATATACTGTGATTGTTACCTGTTATAGAATAGAATAGAATATTTTTATTTCAGACAATTTAGTCCATATGGTTAGTAACAATTTTACTTAACATCTAGTGTTAGTACAGAGACACAAACAATCAAACAAACAATTAAAATTCAGCGTGGAGCTGCGTCCACCTCCGCCACATCGGGGAATCCCAGCGATCTGCGAACACACTGAGAATACTGTTGGCGCTGCCGCGAACCCGCGACATCAGGGATGCACATCTTTTTCTAATAATGGCGGCCAAACCATCAATATTGTTGTCCGCAAACATCCCTGACGCACTACAACGCCACGGCAGCCGCAGCAGTACTCTCAGTGCATTATTGTATTGAACACGCAGGTCGCCGTATGCCCGCTGAGTGAAGTTGACCCACAGGCTGCACGTGTAGAAGGACTGACAGTAAGCTTTGAAAAGCGTTACATTATAGTTGCCTTGTGAATAAATAAATAAATATGAATGTCTGTGACCCAAACAGGAATATGTTACGTAAATAAAAGAATTTTGAATATGGGGTTCACTATAGGAGGAATAAGAAGAAAATTGAAAAAAAAAAAAAATATATATATACCGTGTGACAAGTAATCTAATAAAAAGATTTGTTATGAGGATTTCAATTATTTTTTTAAATAATTTTAAAACAATTATTCTTAATGTTATTAAAGAAAATAGATGAAAATGTATCTTTCACCTGTAATATAATGTATTAGGGAAGAGTGAGTGCACCTGTGTCTGTAAAACACTTGTGCACTATAATATCTCATAGATGGCTAGTCTCTGTTGAGATTGGTCGCCATGGCTGAAATTCAGTCTGGAGGACTATATATAAATCAATAAATAATAATAAGTACTTTTCTTTTCTCAGGTAGGCAACGCAGCTCTAGAAGTATACGTCCGGAGAGCATACACATCTTACGACATCACTTGCCTGCAACACTTGGCGTTGTCAGGAGAACTGGGCGTCGTCCACTTTCAGTTCATACTGCCTACTGGACATCCTAATAGGTAGGTTATTGTTCAGGCATCATTTTCGTGTTAGAACACAGTGCTGCGCTCTAAAACACAAATCCGACGTCACCCAAAAAGCAGCCAAGCCTAAGTAGGACTGGGCCGGATACGTTTGCCGCATGTTGAATAAGTCATGGCCAAAGATCGAAATCAGCATCATCATCATCATTACAGCCGAAAGACGTCCATTGCTGGACATAGGCCTCCCCCAATTGGGGGGGTTTGCCATAATCGCCCCGCTTGGCAGGCGAGTTGACGATCGCAGTATGGTGTTAAAAATGCATAGAGAACGCTGCTGCCCATTCTCTAGTAAGTCCCTTAGTCGCCTTTTACGACACCCACGGAAGGAAATGGGATGGTGCTATTCTTTACGTCCGGCGCCACACAGAAGAGATCGGAATAGGTAGAGTTAATTTACCTAAACTTCGAGAAAGGAAGTAACATAGAGTGGCAAATACCTCCTCTAAAATCCCGGATTAATTATAATGACGTATAAATCCCGTGATTTAAAAACCACGAATTATTTATTGGATTTTATTTATAGTTACAAATGATTGATTTGGAAAATCATATAACATTTTTAATGGTTCTGTACTAAAACTATTAAATTTAAGAGCTTTTTTTTCAGACTGTCGGGTTTTCTCATTCGAATTTGAACTTAACCACCAACATTTTAAGGTTTGGAATCTTTTGGAGAGATTTGACGGTTTCGTGTAACCTAATGTGTTGGCCACCGTACCGATCTACCTACCTATTTGTTCATTAAGCTGTTTTCAGACTACGCTATAATATAATAGCATTATAGTATAAAGCTCATACATTGTTGTGGACACGTTCACACTGTACTGTAATATATATTATTGGAATGTATGGTGCGCGATATTGTTGTGCTATGAGCTATATAATAATACCAGCCTATAACTGTCCCACTGCTGGGCAAAGGCCTCTTCTCATACAGAGAAGGCACGAGCATTGATCACCACGCTTGCTCAAGACGGGTTGGCGATTTCAGACTTATATTAACTATAAGTCCAGGTTTCCTCACGATGTTTTTCCTTCACCGATGTCAGTAATGTCCAAGATAAATTCAGAAAGTACATATGAATTGAAAAAGTCACATTGGTACTTGCCCAGATTTGAACCCACAACCTCATGCATAAGAGGCGAAGCCTTAACCAACGGGCCATCATGACACTATGAGCTATATACTATATGCTATTATATTATAGCGTAGTCTGAAAGCAGCTTGAATTAATATTTAGTGGCACCGAGATACCGTGTCTGGCTATACCGCTGGTAAACCCGCGACGTTTTGTGTGGTATGTTCAACAAATTCTGGTAAAAAGATTTTTGATTAATAACAGAAAAAAAAAACTATTTTAGTAGCGTGGAGCCGTCCAAAAGCAGCGAGACCGTCACCAGCGTGTACAGGATCCACGCCAACTTCTTTGAACTCACATTTTAATCTTCCATCTTCTTCCACAGAATACCTATCAGCCAATCAGAGATCGAGCTGGCATCCGGTACAGACGCTGAGGGCATTCCCGCCGAGCTGTGCACGGCCGCCATGCGGAAGTGCCACCACCGGACGGGCGCTCTGGCCTCGTTCGAGTCCTTCGACCAGTTCGTGCAGTACTCGGACGAGCTGCTCGACCTGGTGCACGACTTCGCTAGCTCAGCGACTGTTAGGAGAGAGGTGAGTGAAATGAAATGAAATCGTTTATTCGGTAAATAGGATATCTGAATCACTTTTACACGTGAGGAGCGTCGGAACAAAAACCGATAAATCACATTTGGACATTTTTTTATTATTATGGCAATTGGTTGTTCTCGTACATATCTTGCTCTATGGTTAATGTAACCCGGTCAAAAACTGATAAATCTGCTCTAAATTCGTCCTCAAAATACACGGATCTGAACATAAACTGATAAATACATTAATCGTACTAAACAACGATGGCGATCGGAACTGATACCGATAAATCCCTAACATTTTTCATTGTTGACTCTTTTGATTCTGTCAAAAACCGATGTATCGAATTTAGAGTTTCTCATGACAAAAACTACAATTGTAGGATAAGTGGTATAAAGCGGCCTTACCGATATATCCTACTGTGTTTTTATCAAAAACCGATATATCCAGTTGGTTTGGACAATAACCGATATATCCATTTTCTTTTTTTTTATAACTCAACAAGTACTACAGTCACGAATGCAGTATTTAGGTTTCCAAACAGCGATGCTAACACCAATAAATTAATAGATTTTGTTTAACTCTAAATTAGAAAACCATGAACTTGGCCATATTTTTACACTTTTCCACAAAAAACAACAATGTGATTTATCGGTTTTTGTTCCGACGCTCCTCACGTTATATAGGGTCTTAGTTCTGGATTGATCAATAAGAATATTAATGTTTGTAAAGTTAGTAGTTTTAGGTGAGGGACGAGGTGACTTGTATTAAAATTGTTTATGTTGCTTCTTTTTGGGTACCTACTGCAAATATTTTCGACACAAATGTATCTTTGTTATGAAATAAATAACTTGAACTTGAACTATAAAAAAAATAAAAACAAGCTTTGTGAAGTCGACATTTCCTATCTGACTACCCCTGAGAAGAAATAAACAAACGGCAAATGGTGAAACAAACTCAGGGGTCAAAGTCTCTTTTAAAGGCCAGACATAATCTTGGTCAGATCATGTGAGGACCATGTAGAACCGTGTCTGAAATGGTTGTTTGAGGAAAGAACCACACAGATTTGTTCAACGGCCTCTTGTAACGTGAAGTATGAGTTGAGATAATCTGTTTTTGGGCCCAGTGCGTGGCGTTACGCCATTTCTTCTCAGGGGTAGGCAGATAGGAAATATCGACTACATATAGCTTACATTTTAAATATTTGTTTAATATGACGTGTAAAAGTGTTGGTCAGTGGATGGGTGACCATCTTTACATACCGAGACTCCTCCGTGCCTCGGAAAGCACGTTAAGCCGTTGGTCCCGGCTGTCATTCGTGGATCTATGACAGT
The DNA here is from genome assembly GCA_947523025.1 of Dryobota labecula. Classification (NCBI taxonomy): domain Eukaryota; kingdom Metazoa; phylum Arthropoda; class Insecta; order Lepidoptera; family Noctuidae; genus Dryobota; species Dryobota labecula. The sequence continues at coordinate 9,698,102 of OX383311.1, read as the reverse complement.
CGTTAAGGGTCGTCAGAAGCCCAAAAAGTCTGACAACCAGTCTTACCAAGGGGTATCGTGTTACCCAGTTACTGGGTTGTGGAGGTCAGTTAGGCAGTCGCTCCATGTAAAATACTGGTATTTAGCTGCATCCGGTTAGACTGGAAGCCGACCCCAACATAGTTGGGAAAAGGCTAGGCAGATTGATTTTTATGACGTGTAAAAGTGATTCCGATACCCCATTTACAGAATAAACAATTTAATTTCACTACCCCAAAAAATCATAAGTTTACGATATCCCATCAGGTATGTCGTGTTTCGCCAACTAATTTAATTTGACCTTTATACAAGGTCAAATTAAACCATCCCGTCGAGGTCTTAAATAAGATGTTAACCATATAATCTTGTTCCAGGATCTAGCAGCATTGCAGGAAGGCAGCGAGAGTCGGGACAGCACCAGCATCAACGTTGGCATGGACTTCAAACCAGTTGACGCTGATGTTGAGGTAAACAACCATACTTTTTCATTTGTGCAATTGTTTTGTGAAAAAAAAAACAACATGGCGCCGGTAGTACCGATTTTGGCCGCACGCCAAAAGAACCTTGTGGCTCTCTATGTATTATTTGTATTTCAAGTAAAGTTACAAAATAAGGCATTTATGGTAATAAGTAGGGATGCATCCGATACCGATACCGATGCCGATGATATATCGGCGATACTCGAAGTCCTTCCAATCCTCCTCGAGGTCCTTGACAATTCAAAAGTGCCTGTAAATGGTTTAATTGAAATAAATTATTTGATTTTGAGTTTTGCCGATATATTTATGGCCGATTCAACGATACTTTTCTCATCAATGTTAATTTTAATTAACACATTGACTGCCACCGCGGTCACCGGTGACCGCTAACAATAGTTTTTCTATTGTGTCTGTTGTCTGGCAGTCAAAGCCTTAATAAAACTATTAACTAATCTCAACCTGTCTATATAGTTTTCAACGGTTTTATTTCGTTTGTCATGTTATTTGTTCTTTTTATTATTTATTTATTTAACAATTTATGTACACACATATAAACAGACAAGAAGAAAGGAACAGAAAAATACGTACAAAGGTGATGCTTATTTCTAATGAAATCTCTTCCAGCATACCTGCGATAGGAAAGTAGATATAGAGATGTAGACAACGTGTGTAAGTGTAGAAGAGAAAAAACATTTTTATATTAAAAAATAACCTTTTTTTTTTTTTTGGGTGGGAAATTATCAAATAACTTCTCCCGCTCTGGGCGGAGCGGGAGGGCGTGTCAGACTTTTACTGACTAAAACCCACCCGTGTTCCTTCAGTTGCCTGTGTGCCAGGGCCACGGTATCCCTTTCGGACAAACCCGCAACCCTGGCAGGCACCGGTCCTAGCAGACCCCGTCAGTGAAAATAACCTGACTTGTGTTTTATTTATTTTAGCTTCATTTTTGAATTCAATAAGCGTATCGGTATCGTATCGGCAAAAATGCGTATCGAGGCATCCCTAGTAATAAGGTCAACAACTTTTTTAAAGGATGAATAATAAAAATAAAAATAATTGCTAAAAATATAACATGGCTTTTACGTTTAGACAAATAATTTTTTTTATGGTATACCCTCCTTATTAGATTACCATATAAATCAGAACTAAAATATGTTTGATACAAATTACAAAAAAAAAAATATATTTAATAAAATCTAAGAATCAAAATTATAGAAAACATAACAAAAAAATTGAGAAAAAATAGTGGTGCCGATTCCCTTGTTCACAAATTAAACTAAATTTAGTTCAGTGTATCTTTTTATTTCTATTTCATTATGAAAAGGTCAGAAGATAAATTTTAGTTTAGTCCTGTCAAATTAATCAGCGCCTGTCACTACTCCATACAAGTTTAGACGTGATTAAAAACTTGCCGACTAAAATTACGTCAATTTACGTCAAGCGCTGATTAATTTGACAGGATTAAACTAAAATTTATCTTCTGTCCGTTTCTTAATGAAATAGAAAGAAAAAGATGCACTGAACTGACTGAACAAGGGAATCGGCACCAATATGTGAATGAATTAAATATTTCTCTTACTTTTTCTTGCAGGCACCTCTAGAACCCATCCACATTCTCATGATCGGTGTCCGAGATTCAGGCGAGAGCGACGACAGCACTGTGTCGCGTCGCTTCGGCAACTTCTGTCGCGCCCACCGACAAGAGTTGCACCAGAAGAGGATCAGGAGGATCACCTTCATGTTGCTCATCAAGTGAGTATAGCGTCCGAGCCCTCTAGGAGTCGTCAGCGCTGCCTATCACTATTTATTTTAGTTTTATTTACTTAGGACTAGCTACCACCAGCGGCTTAGCCCGCTATCTTTATAAATTGTAGCCTATGTTACTCAGTGATAATATAGCATTCTACTGGTGAAAGAATTTTAAAACCGGTCCAGTAGGAGTTTATTCATACATAACATACAAACATAAAAATCTTATCTCTTATAATAATTATATAATCTTAATATTAGTGCAGATATACCTGCAAAATATAACAGTTTTAAAATAGTAGATTTTTTGCCAAGGGAGCAAGCAACTATTTTGAAGGTGAGAGTGTTTAACTTTAGAACCCCTCGCTGCGCTTGGGATTCTACTCTTGAATCCTTCGCTCCGCTCTGGATTCAAAGTACTCCCGAGGTGGACACTACTCTTTATCACCCTCTATGAAAAAATAAGTACGTGCAACTTATGAATAAGAATAGTACGTTTATTTATTTGTATCACATTTTTAGCGGTCTCTTGAGTTAAAATAATACTTTAATTCTCACTATTTGATGAAGACACACAATTTTTTTATAAAACTAAGTAAAATCCGAATTTGAGTAAACAATTACGAACGAAGGTGGAATTCATTCTTACAAAAGTTTGTGAAAAAATAAAAAACGCGCGAAATGAATTCCCATTTCGCGCGTTTTTTGCGGTTTGCTTTATCATACAGCCTGTTACTTGTTCATACAATGTTCGGCCTTGATCTCTTTGATGATTGGAACTTTTACTAACAATATCCACATTCGAAATTCATACCACTTTTTAGTCCCTAGGGATTAAAAAGCTATTTTAGTCCCTGTAAACAGGGAATAAAATAGCTTTTTTTGAATAGATGTGATAAAAAAAAATGCTATACAATAGTAAAATTTTACTATACAAAAAAATAAAAGGAACACGAGAAATTAACAAACAAAAAAATTAATGGCACTCATAAGAACTGCCGAGAAAGTCACATTGGTACTTGCTCAGATTTGAACCCCATGCATGAGAGGCGAGGCCTTAAGCAACGGGCCATCACGATCAATATACAATATACTATAATACTTAATTACTCTAAAAACTAACCCTCAGCATCTCTTTCCAGGCGACAATTCCCCAAATTCTTTACATTCCGTGCCCGCAACGACTTCACCGAAGACACGATCTACCGTCACTTGGAGCCAGCTTCAGCCTTCCAGCTGGAGCTGTACCGCATGCGCAGTTACGAGCTCGAAGCGTTGCCCACCAGCAACCAGAAGATGCATCTGTATCTGGGCAAGGCTAAGGTAAAGAACGAACAGAGTCATTATGCTTCAGATATTGCAAATGTCAATAATGACCACTTAGGGATCGTCCATTAATCACGTGAGGCGAGTGATCGAGGGGGAGGGGGTTCGGAAAAATCACGATATATCACATGGGGGTGTAGTGAGATATCACGTGTATTTTATTTTTTCATTGAACGCGTGATTTCTATAGCGAAAAGCGACGCGTGAGTTGCCGACTATTCTGAATTTTTTAAGATACCACCAAAAAATACATGTGATTTTGGATAGAGGGGAGGGGGTTAGTCTAAAATCTCATCATGTATCACGGGGGGTTGGTCTGGAACCTCATCACGGGGGGGTTTAGTCTGAAACCTCATCAAGTATCACGTGGGGGGGTTGATCTGAAACCTCATCACGGGGGCGGGGCGTTAGTCTGAAACCTCATCACGTATCACGGGGGGGGGGGGGCGTGAAACAGTTGCTAAAAAACATCACGTGAATAATGGATCTTCTTCCATCGGCTGGGCCACCTGCCATTAATAATATCGAATAATAGAAGCAAATCCACTTGACATCATATTTTTCCTCTACAGGTTAAGAAGGGACAAGAGGTGACCGACTACAGGTTCTTTATCCGTTCCATCATCAGACACCAGGACCTCATCACCAAAGAGGCTAGCTTCGAGTATCTACAGAATGAAGGAGAGAGGTAAATATTTAGCCCTTAAATGCTCACTTTCAAATATGAGGTTTATTTGTAGAAAGCCCTGTATTACAAATACAACACACAAACATACACACACACCCTCACACAGACCCTCCAACACACACACACACTATGTTTTATTGTGTTATGTTTAAATATGTACATATGTTTAGGTTAAGGTATATTTATATATGGGCCTGCGTAGCCTGCAATAAATGTATTATTATAATTTTCTTTATTTCAATAAATCCATATAAATTATATTTTTAAATATTAGAATATAAAAACATTTAAAAATATAAAAAATAGTAGCCCACCGGTATCGGGGACAGGGTCCAAGCTACAGGGCTCCAGATAGAGGAACCTCCCAACAATGCGAGCCGTTTCCAGTAGTACCGCTCTCTGAATCAAGCCCTTGATCCAGCTGCCCAACGAGAGCCTCTTTAGGTGTTGGTGGAGGCTCTTGGCATTCAAGCCATTGGCTGATACGACTATCGGCACAATGATCGTTGAGTCCACATCCCACATATCGACAACCTCGCGAGCCAAGTCAAGATACTTGATTTGTTTACCTTTCTCGGCTTTCACGAGGTTCTCGTCTTATGGGATTGTTATGTCAATAATCATTGCGCGCCGCTCTATACGATCCACCACCACTATATCAGGCTTATTGGCAACAATAGTCCTGTCAGTGATGATGGATCGATCCCAGTACAATGTGATATGTCCATTTTCGAGAACTGGGTCGAGGACATACCTATAGTACGGCACTACCGATTCCACTAGGTTGTATTTCAGAGCAAGTTGCTGATGGATAATCCTGGCTACAAGGTTGTGTCTATGCAAGTATTCTTCGTTAGCTAGACGAGGACACCCGGAGATAATGTGTCGGATTGATTCTCCCGGACGGTGGCATGCCCGATAGATATCAACCGTGCCATCCTTCACTTAATATTATTATTATTTTTATATATTTTACATATCTCGGGACCCTGGGGTCCCGGACCTTTGGAAGGCGTACGAGGGGCCGAAGCCAACACGCAGAGGCCCGTTAGACGGTTTTTAATTCAATGAGGCACCAACCGACGATTATCCCTGTACGCACTATGCAAGTGCACCCAAGGACAACCCCCGGTTGGTGTAGGTCTATTGCAGGATATGGAAACAAAGATATTGGACTATGGGTTTTGGTGGTTAAAATGGACTGGTTACCTAAAACTATGGCAGGACTATGGCCCCTGCCTGATCAATGTTTTATTATACAAGGATAAAATGTCAGGCGGTGACTTGCACACTTAATAATGGGCCCCCGAAAACGGTCGCTAGCATATAGTGACGTAGCGACAAGGAGGCAACATATCCTGAGGTGCTCGAGGAGTGGAGAGGTATTCCACGGCTCTCAGAACAATCCCAGAACCCGGAAGATGGTCAAGATCCCTACAAGCACTTACTGGAATACTTCCTTCCTCCGAGCATGTTTGCTCTTGCGAATCTCCACTCAAGCGGCCAATAAAGGCAAGAATGAGGTGGGAGCTCAGTTCCTCGTCAGTGTTCACTCCAACCGGCCAATAAAGGCAAGCCAGAGATGAGGAACATGATTTCTCCCGGGAGATAGGTTCCGTGGGGTCGCAACTGCCCAACAGCTCGCCACATGCTGCCCTGCGGGTTTCTGTATCTTTCTTGGTCTGGCTCCTCACCCTAGACATTTTCCGGGAAAGTAAACTCTACCGGCACAGACCTAGATTTCGGAGCGCGCAAGCCCATATTATTATTATTATTACTGATTCTAATTCTGTAAAAACATATTTGTTACAGTCGCGAATCATACTTTAATCAACATACACCCAGACAATGAGCTGCAAATTGCCAAAATCGTATGAAAATAATGTGATATTTTCTTCCCCAGAGTACTACTAGAAGCCATGGATGAGTTGGAGGTGGCATTCTCGCACCCACTTGCTAAGAGGACAGATTGTAATCACATATTCTTGAACTTCGGCCCCACTGTCATCATGGACCCGGCTAAGGTAAAAACATAATTATTTCTTAAAGTATCATCATCATTATTTCAGCCGAAATACGTCCACTGCTGGACATAGGTCTCCCCCAATTGGGAGTTTTGCCATAATCGCCACGCTTGGCAGGCGGGTTAGCGATCGCAGTATGGTGTTGAAAATGCATAGAGAACGCTGCTGCCCATTCTCTAGTAAGTCCCTTAGTCGCCTTTTACGACACCCACGGGAGGAAATGGGGTGGTGCTATTCTTTACGTCCGGCATCACACGGTATACGGTCTTAAAGTATAAAACTCCATATTGCAAACATCATTTGAAGAAGGGTATTTAATTTTGATAATTTCAAAAAATGTTTGTAGTCTAGCAAGGAATAGATAATGTTTTATCTCAAGTTTAAATCGGACTTCGGGGACAGTTAAAGGGTACTTGACAATTTGTTTGAAGTATTCAAAATCAAAATCTGTTTTCAATTAAGAGCGTTGTCCGCGACTCCATTAAAAACATATTCTCGTGACTGAGAAGGAATTATGAAAAACGGCTCAATCAACTATATCGGTAAGTGTGTCTAGAATTTTTTAATACCTTTTATAAAGTTTCATATTGAGACACCAAGCAATAAAATACGATCTAGAGGAATGTGGCCGTTTTTATTCAGATAGAATTTTGTTGCTCCGTGTCTTTGGATAGTTAAAATGGACTGGTTACCGAAAATTATGGAAGGACTATGGCCCCTGCCTGATCAATGTTTTAGTATACACGGATAAAATGGCAGTGGGTGACTTGCACACTCAATAATGGGCCCCCAAAAACGGTCGCTAGCACATATGAAACTTTAAAAAAGGTATTAAAAAATCCTCGCATGCGCTCGGGTACCAACATAACACTCGTGCATTAATGACTCACTTTGCGCTCGATGCAACAATCTACTATTATATCTCGATGATTAAACATGGAAGGCTGTGTGGAGAGTTTTCTACGCAAACACAAACTGGTTTGAACAGTACGCGCCGCCTCGCCGAACGCTACTTTACTCCTGTTAAATACTCACATTTTGTTATCTCTTTATGTTTGCAGATTGAAGAATCAGTACTTGGCATGGTGATGAGATACGGCCCTCGTCTTTGGAAGCTCAGGGTTTTACAGGCTGAGATCAGATTCACACTGCGGAATGGTATTTATCATACTAATTTAGATTTTTACTTTTACGAGTTATCTTTTTTTATTGTTTATTAATTAAAACAAAATATAAACACAAAAACCTCAATAGGTTTGTCTGGATGTTGAAACACTTGAGCAATTTTAATTATTACTAAATATAAGTATTTATGATTAAAACATAGTTCATAAAACACTAGCTTTTGCCCGCGGCTCCGCCCGCGTAGATGTCGGTTATTGCGTAAAAAAAGTTATGTCTTTCTCCATATCCCAGGCTATATCTCTGCTATATTTCATGACGATCGTTCAGCGGTTTAGGCGTGAAAACGTAACATACAGACAGACAGACAGAGTTACTTTCACATTTATAATATTAGTACGGATTCAAAGGGAAGAGATGATTGGGTTGACTCTACACTATTTGTTATGAAAAACAAGTTATGTTGGATCTTCAAAGAAATAAAAAACTGACTGTTTTCATTTAAAATTTCTACTTTATTTGGTACAGGACCCGGTGCGCCCACCAAGAATGTAAGGCTATGTTTGTCCAACGGTTCCGGCTACTCATTAGATGTCTACACTTATGAAGAGATTTCTGACCCTAAGATTGGCGTAGTAAGTTTTTTTTTAATATTTTAATAACGGGTGTTTTTTTTAAAGGTTGATTGAAATTGAAAAATAAAAAAAACAGAAAAATGTTTTTAATATCCATAAAATTAACTTTATTTGACAGATCATTTTATGACATTAATATTTGATGATAAGGTCGAAGGTGGGAGCCCTTTGCCTTATGGCGACAGACTTAGATATATTATCTGAGCATCTTCATTCATTTAACTTAATTTTTCAGATAATGTTCCAATCATTCGGGCCCAGACAAGGTCCCATGCATGGTCTACCGATCTCCACGCCATACGTTACCAAAGATTACTTGCAGCAGAAGAGGTTTTTGGTAAGTTCTATTTAATACTAGCTTTTTAATAATAATAATTAGGATGGTATTTAAAAGTACTTCAATTTTATTTAAAAGTACTCCCATTTCATTTACCTAATTTTGCCTGTGTTCCAAATATACTGAATGTGCACCAAAATATAACCTAACCTAACCTAACCTTTAATATTTGGTGCACGATCAGTATTTTTCGGGGAAGAATAAAATTTTAGAAATGCATACATAGATGTACCTTAAGGTTTTTGGTGAACACAAAAATATTATCCTAATAATTAAACGTTTATTTCGACCAACAAGGGTGCACTGCAACATTACTACTTGAACATATGTAATATGTATGTTGTAATTGTTTATTATCACTTAATAAGTAAATAAAAAAATCTAGGGCATTTTTTTGTTAGCGTCCAACACTCGAATGGACCTGGCAACACTGATATCACCATACTTACTTCGACAATTTTTTTTGTAGGCCACGTCGCAAGGAACTACATACGTATACGATATCCCTGACATGTTCCGTCAAATGATTGAGAGGAGATGGCGGGAGTGTATCGAAGATGGCAGCGTTGAAGGTACTGTATACAGCGTGTTACGGAAAGGGTAAATACATATCAAAGGCACGGATTCTTTTGGTGATAACAAACTACAGGGCAATATTTTTTAATACCTATACCTACATAAATAAAAAGTTAAGAAACATTTCACTAAAAATCAAATGTTTCCAATTGAATTCTACACATCACTAGACCAAGTCAGCTGATCGGTGTCAATAAACTACACACAAAGAAATGGCGGTAACACGTTTGTTATGATTTAAATTTAATAAACTATCGAAATAAAAAAAATGTTAAGCATTTTCTAGTTAGTGCTTTTGAGCTGAAATTTTGTACAGAGATTCTGAACCAGATACACTCTTCACCCCGTTTGTATGGATATACCCTTTCCGTAACACGCTGTATAGCTTATTACTTTTTTTTTTTCGTGGCTTCTGTAAACGAGAAGAGGCATTTCAATTCAATTCAATTCATTTATTTCAGATAATTACAATCACTGGAAGTTATTATAATCATCTTTAGGTTTTTTTTTAAATAATAATATAAAACACACACAACAATAAAAACATTGGATCAGGACCGCACCACTCGCACATGTAATTTTGTCCAATGCTCCATGAACGAGCAATCCAAATCCATTCTCCCTGCAATAAGCTGCAGGAAGCTGTTCTTTTGCGATGTATCGCTTGAATGCCATCCACTTGAGCGACTGCAAACATACCTGATGCGCTAAAAAAGCGTGGTAACTCCATAAACATTCTGAGCGGATACGCAGGGCACTGTAAGTCTTCTGCGTATGCTTCACCCATAGGCGGCACGTATAAAAAGACTGACAAAACGCTTTGAATAACGTTATTTTTACCTATGCGTGCAAACCTACGGGTCAGCATATTAGCTCTAACTGACAATGCCCTGCCCTGCCTGCAGTAGGACAAGTGAGAATAATAGGCTGGTGCCAAAAATCTGGCTCAGAAAGTACTGAACGATCAATGTTTTTATTGTAGGTCCTATGCCAGACAACGTGATGACAGTAATGGAGCTGGTGGTTGAACCGGACGGTGAAAGACAAATCGTCGAAGTTACCAGGTTACCGGGACAGAATAATGTAAGTAGATAATACAGGAATTTTTTTTTACATAGGCGCAATTTTCAGTATCAGTAATAGAACAAATTTACATTATTTTGTTAATACTTTTTTTTGTCCGATTTGAAATCAGCAAAATTTTGACATAATCTATTTCTAATAATATCAATGAGCGTGTGCGCGCGCGGGGGGTGTCGGCGGGGAACCTGATAAAATTAGCGATTAAAATAACTCGCTTAAATGGGCGGAGCTAGGCTGGCTTTGTTAGCCAGAATCCCCACGCACAACGGACCAAATGAGAGTAAGTGCGGAGAAGGGAGCCCCATCATCATCATCATCATCATCATCAACCCGCTTAAATACCTACGTCGGTGAATTGCGCGGGCGCACAGCTGATAGATACCTATTACTGCGTTCTACTGCTACACTACACGGCGCGCGGCGAGTTACCATTAAACCAGTTTCAAAATAAACATCTTTCGTTAACGATAACTTATTTTTTTTGTACTAAAACGTATCAAAATAAGAAATAGGTGGTTATTAAAACTCGTTTAAGTTTAATTTGTCAAAAATTGCACACTGGTTAAAAACTTTTCCTGTATATCAGTTGAAACCTTTATTATTGAATAAAGCTGGGTTTGACAGCAATAAAGAAGGATATTCTTGGAGAAAAGCAAAAGAAAGTGTTGACACCACAAGTCAACAAGCCAGCAAGTTTATTGTTGACTCCACAAGACAATTTTTGAGTTATTTATTCTTGAATTCAGTCGTTTTTAGGGTTCCGTAGTGAACAATGAACCCTTATAGTTTCGCCATGTCCGTCTGTCTGTCCGCGGTTTAGCTCAGAGACTCTTAGTACTGGAAAGCTGTAATTTGGTATAGGTGTACATATTAATAATAATAATAAAAAATAAAAAATCTTTTATTACAGGCTAAGTTAATTTAGACACTAACACAATGTGGGTCTACCCACACACAATGTGGGTCTACCCACATTGTGTTAGTCTCTAAATTAACTTACAATGTTAGAATATACTTAAAAAAGAATACAAAAAAAAAAGAAAAAAAAAAGAAAAGAATAGAAAAAAAAAGAATAGAAGAAGAAGAAAAAATATTACCCTAGCTTTAGCCCGCGGCTCCGCCCGCGTGGATGTCGGTTATCGCGTAAAAAAGTAGCCATGTCCTGCTCCATATCCCAGGCTATATCTCTGCCAAATTTCATGACGATCGGTTCAGCGGTTTAGGCGTGAAAACGTAACATACAGACAAACAGACAGAGTTACTTTCACATTTATAATATTAGTATGGATATGGACTAAATTGTCTGAAATAAAAATATTCTATTCTATTCTATTCTATTAATCACGCCGACAAAGTGGTCAAATAAAATCTTGAAAAATACTTTTTTTTTCTATACGTAAAGTATGGCTGATATTTTTGTTTCTCGTCTATCCCATGATGTAGGGTATCATTGGATAGGCCGTTCAAAAATCTGACCTCATTTCAATTTTTTTTATTATTACTCTACTATTTTGTTCCAGGTCGGTATGGTTGCATGGCGTTTAACCCTATATACCCCGGAATGTCCTGACGGTCGCGACATAATACTGATCGCAAACGACTTGACATACTACATGGGGTCCTTCGGACCCGCCGAGGACTGGGTGTACTACAAGGCATCCGTATATGCTAGGGAGCTCAAAATACCCAGAGTAAGTATTATTTACACAATAATTTAACCCAATGAAATTCCCACCTTTTTATTAAAGGTAATCAAAAATTTCTGAAAGGAACAATTTTAGCTGAAAACAATTTTTTCTTCAATCTTCTCAGCCAGCAAGAAGAAGAAACAGAGTGGTTTTGAGTAAACTTAATGCCTTATGATCTGAGTGTCTCTAACTTTCAATTTGTCTACGAAGCAAAATGCCTAAAATTAATGTCTACACAGCAAATTTCCTAAGCTGTAAATCGCCTAGAGATCAAAATGTTTAACAAGCAAAATGCCTAAAATGCAATTATTTCTAAGTAGTCGAGATGGTTAAAATAATCTCACACTATAGGGCCTCTGAACTGTAGGTTAGGTTAGAACTGTGATCACACAACGGCCAGAAACGGTACTCCCTTTCTTCCCCTAAAATATAATAGACATATTGCAAGGCATTGTGCTTCCTAGTCAATATAAGGTTTATGCAATACTTGGCATAGATTTTGATTTCTATACTCCATTTATAATAGCATTAGACAGAAGTTAAAAAAGGTTATTTTTGATGCACACTTTATAACAAAAGTACAAGTCCGCAGGCGCGATTCTCTAAGGGAACTGTTTAAGGATATTAACATCATGACGGTACCTTGTCAATATATCTACGAAAACATCATGTACGTAAGGAAAAATTTACATCTTTTTAGAAAAAGAGGTGAAAGACATAATTATAGTACTAGAAATAGGGACCTATTAGCTCAACCAGGTTTCAGACTGGCTAAAGTAGACTCATCTTTCATGGGGTACTGTTTAAAATGTTACAATAAAATTCCTCCCCACATACTTCAACTGAATGAGACTAAATTTAAATCTTGTATAAAACGCACACTATGCAGGCAGGCATATTATAAGTTGGGGGATTACATCGCTGATAAAAATGCTTGGCTGAATGCTGGTCCTGCTCCACAACCTCAGCTAGTTAATTAACATTTGACAATCATGTTGGAGCTGCTGAAGATTGTAAACTATTTTTGCATTGTATAAACTCAATGTCCTTGAATTATATAATTGCATAGCACAGGTGTGAGTACTATGTACTATAGAGCTACCATTTACCGGGTAATATGTCTTTTATTGACTTGAATGTGCCCTGGCGGCTGAGAGTATGTCATGCTCACTCAAATGTCTCGCTGGTGGTGGCGTGTGTGTTGGATCATTAAGTTCCCTTCAAAATGGTTGAGCTAAATGGTGCTGATCCATGCGTCATGTTCGTGAACGGGCGCCGTCAGTTGGGACTGGTCATCTCTTAGCTGCCACGGCTTATTTTAATTTTTGAATTGTTTCTATTACGGACGCTTCTAACGTGCACGTCTTTCTACATTGTTCTCACATGTATAACTTCAACATGAATGATGTAACCCATATTTTGTAACAATATTTTGTTTTAAAAGAGTGTCCATGGAGTTTCTTGTCCGTTCTTCTCCATAGGAACCTACTACGCTTTGGAATGGGCAACTAGCTTCATCTTTCTGACTGACCGACCCCTTGACAATTCAAAAGTGCCTGTAATTGGTTTATTTGAAATAAATGCTTTGAGTTTGAGTTTGACAATAAACTTGTTATAGTTACGATTGACGCCAAATCGATTAAAATGAATTTATATATCAGCTATCACACTTAATTGTAATCATTTAAAAAAACAACCATATGAAATTAAGTAGCTTTCATTTAGATATATTATTTCATTCCAATTTAAAATTACAGTGCCTATGCTAAAAACCTAAAAGAAGCAGGAGTCAACAATACTGCAACGCTTTTTGTTTCACTATAATCCTACCAAATCTAAAATGTTACTTAATCCCTTCATAAGCTGTGACAGCCGGGGATTTCTAATTTTACTGGTTTATGTCGTCTGTGAAATTGACTTGACAATGTTCTAAGATTGTCATGTATGTCATTTACTTGTGAATACTTTTTTTGTTATTGTTTAATTTTCGTGATTTTGTTGTTATTTATTAAAATAATAAATAATATTTAGTTATTTCTTTATTATTGTATTGTTATCAGTGTTGTCATTGGGTTGTTTGTACAAAACGTTACTTTTTTTTTTGAGCTATGAGTGATCCCGGTGCGGGACCGAGTGGCTTACAACATATAAGTGCTGAGTCTGACCAAAGCCAACGGCGAAAAAAACGTGGTCCAAAAGTTGACTCCGACGAAATAATAATGTCTCCCAAAAAAAAGAGAACGCTGCGTGCTGTAGAAAAACAACCTGTGATAAATATTTTTAAGCAATTGGAGTCCTGGCCTGCAGATACTCCTCATTATAGGACTGAGATGATAAACAAAATCGCAGAAGTTGCCGGTAAGGATGTTTCATAAAATTATTACTATAAAAATATTTGAAACTAACATGCATTGTGATAAAATGTATTATATTTTAGAAACTCCGCACATGATTTTATTATTTACAGGCGTATCTCGGGCTACTCTGTCCAATATTCTCAAAGAGTACAACATAAAAAGTCGCCTGCAATCTCCCCCTCCCCAACAGAAGCACATGAAACGTGATGATTTTGATGACATCACATTTAGTGGAATATGCAGGAAAATTCATTCCTTCTTCTTTAATAATGAGTTGCCCACCTTGGAAAAGATGCTGGAAGCAGTTAACAGTGACGAGTCTCTGCCAGATTTAAAAAAAAAACAGTCTGTGTAAAATAATTAAATAAACATTAAAGTTCACATAAATCAAACGGAGCAAAAAAGTGCACTCATAGAAGTCATAGACAAGCAGGAGATCGTCCTTTGGAGACTAAAATATCTTCATGAAATAAAAAAGCTAAGGAATAAAGGAAGGAAAATATATTATTATTTAGATGACACTTGGCTAAATGAAGGTACAGTGCTTCTAAATTTCATAACAGCTATTTATGCACTAAGCAGTGTATGACCTCTTGCATTCAATAACATTATAATTAATTATACAATTAAACATAATTTCATAAAATTGATTCGTGAAATGAATGGTATTTATATTAATAACCTTTTATCATACAAACAGGTCACACGAAAAGCCTAATATGGCATGACACTAATAATAAGTCTTCAAAAGAAGCACATTGGGAAGGTCTATCTGCTGGTTTAAAAAATCAAACTTATAATCGGTCATACTGGTATGTATTTTATGGACTGTCCTCGCCATAAAAAAATGAACACCCCATTGTTATTGACTATTAATTAAGTAATACATATTATATTGTATTATGAATTAACGCATGCAAAGCGAACTTTCAAAGTTATAAATTTTGTTATAGTATTTATCTATGAACTATTTCCAGCAGTGAAATTATATAGGGGGTACGGAATAATTGACTTGTATTAATTTTATTTCACAGGGTTTGTGAAGGTTTTTTAGTGGATGCTGCATTAATATTTGATGCAAAGAAAGGTGATGAAGATGACCATTTCGAAATGGACGCCTTCAACTTTAATAATAATAATTATTTATTTATTTACACTTCAAGACACAATCATCTGTGTAGCCCTGACTCTTGTACTAGGATTTCCTGTTTCATAAGAGCCAGACCTCTCAATTTACAGGGAATATGTTATAGAAGCGCGATAGACAAAAGTGAAAATGGTTCAAGTTAATTTTGTCAAAAATTGAGAGTGGCGCTGTAATTGTTATGGACAATGCGCTATACCACTCAAGGACATTGGAGAAGCTGCCAACCACAGCTACACGAAAGGCAGATATACAGGAATGGTTTAAAAGCAAAAATATTCCTTTTGAGGAAAAAGATCTTAGGGCAACTTTATTAGAAAAAGCAAAAATACAAAGACATTTATACCAAAAGTTTGTTGTAGATGAGATGGCTAGAGAGAAGGGTATTTCAGTATTGCGCCTCCCACCCTACCACTGCGAGTTCAACCCTATAGAATTAATATGGGCTCAAATGATGGGGTATGTGGCTCAACATAACAAAACGTTCAAATTAGACAAGGAGAAACCATTACTCCCGCAAGATCTGGATAGTATTACGCTAGAACGATGGCAGTCTTGCGTTGCTCATGCAATTAAAGAAGAGAAAAGGTTAAAGCATAATGGATGATGTGGTAGAAAGATTTATTATTAGGTAACGTCGGTGAAACTTCTTCATCTTTATTATCTGATGATAGTGACTAAATTATATGATGAAGACGAAGAAGTTACACCAACTATTGTGTGTTGAAAGTTGTTGTTTTAAATAAAATATTGTAAAAAAAAAGACTTTTATTTCCTTCAATCTTAATTAAATTTAAATCATCACGACGTAATCGTTTGTTTCATTCATTCGTTTTGTTGTAAGTAATGTGTGATGAAGATGTTATTACAACCTATTTATCAAAGTTATGTTAAAACATTTTTAGTTTAATTGTTTAAACTTTTAACTTTGAATAAAATGTTTCGCACTCCTGCTTCTACGAGCCTCTTTTTTCTAATGCTATAGTAAATGGAGTATAGTCAGCATGATCGTAAAGGAACTTGATTTCGGCACTGACACTGGCTTGCACTGACTGCCACTGGACCTGTCCAGTGGCAGTCAGTGCAAGCATTTGTCAGTAATAGTGTAGCTCAACTCAGGACTTAAGGGCCTATACTACCTCAAATGGCTTAGCATGATCCTTCGTTATGTCAAAAATACTGCAGCATTAATTTTGAAATAAATATGTGGTAAAGTTGAGGATTAATGTTAAGTACTATGTTAGCCGAAAACACGATTCCATAAAATTTACTCAATAGAAAAAAATCCAAAGTTACCTCCAAACCGAACAATAAACCGCTGGTATTCAAAAAATACTTCAAATTAGATAATGAAACTTTGCATATTAACTGAACTAAAAAGCAGGTCTTATGTTATTAAATTTTTTTAAATGACCATTATTTTCACCGTAAAACGAAATTACCTAAACTATCGGCGCCTTGGAGCCTTTTCCCTGCTGCCCTGTCTCGCTTGCTCGCGTGACCGGTAGCAATAGCGTGCGAGCGAGATACAGAGTGAGGTGGGGCTAAGGTAGTATAGACTCTTAATAGCCAACTAGTCGCGGGCTCGAACTCACTGGTGGGCATGGCCAAAAAGCACGCTGTCTCACCTAGCATCGTGTCCGTCATCGTGTGTTGAGTGAAATGCACGATAATTCAGAGTAAACCGCGCGCGTAAAAAATTACGAAAAGTCCTTTGGAAGGTTGAGTTTTATGAAAAAACTACTAGATAAATCATATACAAATAAAGTTGATTGAAATCTTCGATAATGGAGCTTTGTCGAACGGACTTTGTTTCGGAGATTTTACACTTCTTTTATTACTTATTTACGCCCAAAGTTGCGTTAAATTTAGCAGGAAAAACAAATCTTTGTTGGCCCATAACTTATGGCTTAATGGCTTTCTATTTTAATATTCTGCTTCCGTACAGACAAAATTAATAATAAGACAAAACGATATCATGTTTAACTTTGGATGTACAATGTCAAACTGAAAAAGTATCGACTAGTTTCATCTTAAGGAGCTCAACGACTCGACGAATAATACTCTTTCTTTCCACACAGGTATACATCAGCGTAAACTCCGGAGCTCGCATAGGCGTCGCCGAAGAGGTGAAGTCAGAATTCAACGTGGCCTGGCTTGATTCTGAGCGACCTGACCGCGGATTCAAATACCTGTACCTGACGCCCGAGTCGTACTCTAAACTAGGTATTTATATTATTATACATACATATTTCGGAGAACGGAAGCTTTCTCTCGTTATTATCAGCCGTATTTTAACTACTGTGGGCGTACTGTGGGTAGTGTTGGTTATTGCGCAATAGAAAAACCGAATTAAACTCAAAAGTCATTTACTCAGTCTAAGCTGTGAATCAAAATTACATAAGACAGTCCCAAAACGCACATCCCTTCACCACTTCCTAGTGCTTTAGTTGGGAAGGAGAAGTAGCGGAACAAACTCCCCAGCAGCACATCTGTCTGTTCAGTTAGAAGAACTTGATTCTATACAGTAATGGGTATGCAAAGTAATTAATGTTGGTATACGACACAACTATACCGAACGCGCAACAGTTCCTAGACGTCTTCGCTGATTGACCGCTACCGATGCTCCGCACCGCACCGTTGCTTGTCGAATGTGCGGCGATCACTTGTCGCCGGTAGAACGTTATGTTGTACTCCGTCATGCGCCGCTAAAAGCACTGGCGTCCAGATTAGTCAAGACTCGTTGGCGCGAACTCCAATAATTTCATCGAACGCGACTAGATGGCGCTGGCGTACCGGATACAACTCGTCTCCGATACATACATAAACTCAAGCCGTTTTCTCATGGGAGTAGGCAGAAACTACAGAAGTCTACCTGCTACGCTCCTTACAGACTCCTTTTGATCCGTTTACGTTCATACATCTGGTCATACACGCACGCCGGTTGCGAGTACTACGCAACTGACCTTTCTGAAGAACATCTCTAATAAGGTCACTCACTATACAGGGTAGATTTTGAGACGGGGCAGTAAGTGTAGGTACCTTAACAATTCTCCATTCACAGATTTTGAAAATAAAACGTACTGTATTTTTTTTTTTTTTCCAAAATCTGTGTATGGGGATCTAGATTTCTCAAAAAAATAAGGACAGTCTCCTAAGACCGTTTTCCTGTAGCTACAACCGTTAATGTAAGTAACTGCCCCATCCCAAAAATCCACCCTGTATATGTTTTTCTTGGGTGTCTTCCTGGCATTTCCATTCACATCTGCCTTTTAAATACCTTGTTTAAATCAACTTTATACCAGTGTAAATTACTTTTATTTCAGAATAACTACTTAAAGCTATTTTTCAAAAAGATGATCTTTATGTGTGGGTCTTAAAGTCCTTTTTCCAAAAACACATATTTGTTTGCATGTTTAGACACTAAATCACGAATGCAGTGTTGAAATGAATCTATCAAAATTAAATGAGTCGGCTTCTTATGCCGTCTTGCATAATATGTTATACTAGCTTTTGCCCGAGGTTCCGCCCGCGCGGATATCGGCCATCGCGGAAAAAAGTAGCCTATGTCCTTCTCCATATCCCAGGCTATACCTCTGCCAAATTTCATGACGATCGGTTCAGCGATTTAGGCGTGAAAATGTAACAAACATACAGACACACAGAGTTACTTTCACATTTATAATATTAGTATGGATAACTTATACTATTATGTGATGACAATATTTATTTTCTTTCTTTTTTTCTAGGCGCACTTGGCTCAGTGAAAACCACGCTCATTGAAGACGAAGGCGAGTCCCGGTATAAGATCACTGACATTATTGGTGAGTTATTATCTTATACTAGTTACAATAACAAGGTAACCGACATAGCTCGAAGAATTGCCAAACTTAAGTGGCAATGGGCAGGGCACATTGCGCGCAGAACAGATGGCCGTTGGGCCGAAAGGTTCTGGAGTGGCGGCCGCGTACCGGAAGACGTAGCGTTGGAAGGCCTCCCACAAGGTGAACCGATGACCTTATGAAAGCCGCAGGAATCCGCTGGATGCGGGAAGCACAAAACCGGTCGAGGTGGCGGTGCTTGGGGGAGGCCTATGTCCAGCAGTGGACGTCTTTCGGCTGAAATGATGAAGATGAGTTACAATAGAGTTCATTTTCGCGTGGCTGGATTCTGGTTCAAGTAAATGGAATTTACGTAAACCAATTGAGACTTCAAGTCTCGGTATCTAACCTCCAAATAAATACTATTTGATTATTTACTATAACTCTAAAGTTAAACACTATTTGAATATTGTCTGACCCGTATCTCCTCCCCACAGGTAAGGAAGACGGTCTCGGCGTGGAATGTCTGCGCGACGCCGGTCTGATCGCCGGCGAGACGGCGCAGGCCTACGAAGACATCGTCACCATCTCTATAGTCACCTGCCGCGCCATCGGTATCGGCTCATACGTTGTTAGGTATGTATTAGGGGTACATTTTGGTAGGGGTCAAAATTGAGGTAATATTTGTGGAGGTCAAAATTTGGGTAATTTCTGTTTAGGGTCAAAATAACCTTAATTTTGTTCGAGGTTAAATTAGGGGTCAAGATGACCCAATTTTTTGTTGGCTGTTGATCTGGCTAGCCTCTGGCTGCCTATTCCCAACTATGTTTTGGGATCGGCTTCCAGTCTGACCAGTTGTATTTTACATGGAGCGACTGTCTATCTCACATCAACAAACCAGTTACTGTGTAACACGGTACCACCATTTTTATGGTTTCGTAGTAAACAAGGAACCCTTATAGTTTCGCCATGTCGGTCTGTCTGCCTGTCTGTCCGTGGCTTAGCTCAGAGACTCTTAGTACTAGAAAGCTGTATTTTCGTATGGGTATACATATTAATCACGCCGACAAAGCGGTAAAATAAAATCTTGAGCAATTTTTTTTTTTTTAGTGTACCTCCGCTACTTGTAAAGTGGGGATGATACATTTTTTTTCTCGTCTATCTCATGGTGTGGGGTATCGTTAGATAGGCCGTTCAAAAATATTGCGGGTTTGTCAAAACCTTTTTTCGATTCCTTAATCGACACGGAAACGGATCCCTTGGTCCGTTTGCGTAATCATTTAGCTTTTAAGTGCTAATTTCTGTTAAGAGTCAAGTGTAGTCAGTGGCGTGCACAGAGTTTTTAGACAGGGTAGGCAGAAAAATTAATCTTACCAAAAATACTTCATGCTGGTTTTGGTTCGTCGTCTTGTCGATTAAATAATGATGCCATCTCAAATATCCTTTATAGATTGACCGATTTTATAGACTTACTAGCTTTTGCCCGCGTGGATATCGGTTATCGCGTAGAAAAGTAGCCTATGACCTTCTACATATCCCAGGCTATATCTATGGCAAATTTCATGAGGATCGGTTCAGCGATTTAGGCGTGAAAACGTAACATACAGACAGGCAGACCGACAGACAGACAGACACAGAGTTACTTGCACATTTATAATATTAGCATGGATTAAATCTACACTATCTAATCTATCTTTCTTTAAGAAAGTCTGCAATATGGAAACGTAAAAGGTGGGAAGGCGTTTCATATGTAGGTAAATTGGTAGGTAAGCAGTTTTTTTTCTATTGAAATCATGGAAAGATCTGTAAGTCGTCGCTGTCCTTGGGTATTTCTTAAATATATGCTTATAGGTACGTCTTAGTGACCAGAATGACTTTTCGGTCAAAACACTGCTCGCGGGAACTGTAAAACTCAATTTTGCCAAACGCAGTACTTCGGGAAAAACAGTAGGTATTTATGATGTGATTTTCGTAAAAAAAATCTATATTTGTGAATACTAAGGTTTTTGAATTCGACAGATTTATAAACACATAGGAGCCTTGTCAACCTTGACTTTACCTTTAGTTTGTATTAATTCAAATCCCATTCACGATCACTTGTTTTTTGTGACCGAAAGATAGTTTTGAAAACGCATCATTTCTTATTTTCTTCATACACACACCATCGTTTTTCACACTAATATCAACGTTAAAATCTATAATAACTGATAGCAAAGCTCACAACCAAATCAAAACCTTAAAATAATTACTATACTCTTCGATCAAAACAAACAAAATAATAGCGGCTGACGCGGCTCAGTACCTACAAAACATACGGCAAAAAAAAATGGTACTCTATGTAGCGAAAATTGAATGAAACAATGCTACTTTTTAAAATAGTTGCATAGCTAACTTCGGATCGGAAGACTTCGGTACGTGTCGTAATTTGCCGTGTTGTCAAAAAGACAGTGTCTACTCGGTGCGGTGGTGTGCGTTATTTGTGACAATGTGTGCCTCGTATCTATAGGAATGCACACCCATTAAATCTGTATGACCACGAGAGCACACATATACACATTTAGACGCGAATAGTTTGTGTCTTTCCCGTGGCGCTCAGCGGCGCTAGTGCAGTGCAATGTGAAATTACGTCAAATTTTACGAACGAGCTACTCTATATCGATGTTACCCGTCACTCGAAAGGTGGCGCTGAATTATGAATTAAGATTTTTTGGTACTCGTAGATAAAAATATGTTTGACTAAGATTATAAATAATTATCTGACTTAGGTAGGGTAGGCAGTGTCTTTCTGTCTTTATGAAATGCACGCCACTGAGTGTAGTGTATGTCGGAAGCACTGTTGGATTCTCAATGCTTGCCTTAAAACCGAAAATCTCGCCGCGATATTTTTACGTCCGTGAGATCGTGGGTTAATACTTACTTCTCCTCCACAGATTAGGTCACAGAGTAATCCAAGTAGAATCCTCGTACATCATTCTCACCGGTTACGCGGCTCTCAACAAAGTGCTCGGTCGCGCTGTGTACGCGAGTAACAACCAACTGGGAGGACAACAAGTGATGCACCACAACGGAGTGTCGCATGCCGTCGCTCCTACTGATCTGGAGGCCGTGAGGACCGCTTTGAGGTGGCTCTCATTTGTACCTAAGGTAAGCTGAGGTCAAAAATTTAATTATTTTTTTGAAATTAAAAAAAAAAATAGCCTTTTGTATAGGGGACAAAATTGGGGTCATGTTTGGTGAGGGTCCAGATTGGGGTCATTTAAGGTTTAATTCAAAATAAGGGTAACTTTTACTAGTGGTCAAAATCGGGATAATTTTTGGTAGTGGTCAAAATTGGGGTAATTTTTGGTAGTGGTCAAAATTGGGGTAGTTATTGGTAGTGGTCAAATTATGGCAAATTTTATATTTAAAGTCAAAAATATTACAGTTTCGTATTTTGACGCTTTAATTCTGGTTAAACCGTTTTAAAATGTTAAAATATTAGCTAGTCAGTCTATGGAAAATTATTTCTGCTCTCTACCCTGTGGACATTACGAAAAGCTGTTCTGAATATGTTTTTTTTAAATAAAACTAATCTTGTAGCAATACATACTTTAATTAATTTTATGATAAGTTTAACTCGCACACTGACTTTAAATTTGTAAAAAATGTAGTAAAATCATCTAGTCTAACAATATTTGTAAATATGTGAGCACTATGGTTAATTTATCCGTCAGTGCTTCATTTTTTATTGTTATTACCTATTGTGGTATAGTAATTTTATTCTGGGTAATCGTCTTCACATGTAATGATATAATTGATGTATACAAAGTATTGTAAAACAGTTTAAAAGAGTAGAGTAGAGTGGGTGGAGTTTCTTGCCCATTCTTCTCCATGCGAAACTACCTTTTGGAAGGGGCAACTATATGTGTTGACGTTCAAAAATGGCATTTTCTATTTGAAGTAAATGCTGTGACTTTGAGTCTGATTGCATAAGTGTAAGAAAATAATGTCAGTGCCTCCTCCGCAGAACAAGCTCAGCATGGTGCCCATCATGCGCGTGTCGGACCCCATCGACCGGCCCGTGGAGTGGGTCCCGCCGAAGGCCGCGCATGACCCGCGCCTCATGCTGGCCGGCGACGCGGCGCGGCCTGGCTTCTTCGACGTGGGCAGCTGGGACGAGATCATGCAGCCCTGGGCTCAGACCGTCATCACCGGTAAGTTCTCTTCATCATTATTGCCGATTTTATAACCAAAAATTACACTTTCATTACTCAAACACACTAATTATAAAACACAACCGCACTACTGATCACTCTAAAGTCGCACTTGAAGATCGCTTGTATTGTTTGAAGTTTACTTGTCGCTTGATCGCTTTTTTTTCGACTGTGTCGGGTCGGGGTCCATACCGGCCTTATATAGTCCTCAGATAGTTCCAGAAACTTCTACTGTAGAAACATCTAGAATGTTCGAGTACATACCGGCCTTATACACAGTGGCATTTTAGTCGTCTTACAAAGACAGTTACTTCATGTATCCAATGACTACTAATAATTCATGTAAAAAAAAATTTTTTTGATCATTTGAATTTATTTTTTATTTTTATTATTAATTATGACGCATGACATAGTTTAATACACCCTGTCACGAGTGCAGTCCGAGCCTTGTGAACGGCGCCGGTGAACAGTCAATCAATCTGCCTAGCCTTTTCCCAACTATGTTGGGGTCAGCTTCCAGTCTAACCGGATGCAGCTGAGTACCAGTATTTTACATGGAGCGACTGCCTATCTGACCTCCACAACCCAGTAACTGGGTAACACGATACCCTTTGGTAAGACTGGCTGTCAGACTTTTGGGCTTCTGACGACCCGTAACGACTGTCAAAGATCCACAAATGACAGCCGGGACCAACGGCTTAACGTGCTTTCCGAGGCACGGAGGAATCTCAGTATGTAAAGATCCAACCCCGGCAAGCGTAGCTTAACCTGACGAATCGACCCGTGCGGCTGTTATTACTAAGCCACGAGCTCCTCATTAGGTGAACAGTGTAAACATTAATTAGTTAATACTGAGCTTACGTTATGTTTCTTAGGTCGCGCCCGCCTCGGTGGTATCCCAATTGGAGTCGTGGCTGTAGAAACGAGGACAGTTGAGCTGACACTACCCGCCGATCCTGCAAACTTGGACTCCGAAGCCAAGACCTTGCAACAGGCTGGACAGGTCAGTAACAAACAAAATGAAGCATTTACACGGTGCTATTTAATTGGCTCTGGCATGCCATAAAGCCCTCATTTACACGATGCAAGTTTCTTGCCTGTGATCACACTATCACACTAATATTATAAAGGCGAAAGTTTGTGAGTGTGTGTGTATGTTTGTCTCTTCTTCACGCTCAAACGGCTGGACCAATTTTGATAAAATGTTGTATGGAGGTAGCTGACACCCTGGATTAACATATAGGCTACTTTTTATCCCGATATTCCTACGGGATCGACACTTTTGCGGGTGAAACCGCGGGGCGCAGCTAGTATACAATAAAATTGAAGCAAAGAATGACTTGCATCATCTAAACATTATATAGACGGTGATTTTTTTTTTGTGTCACCGGCTTTGTTAACGAAAATAAATGAAGACTATAGATTATTACAGCTAACAACGAGACCAAAATCACAACGACAAGTAATGTTCCTTCACGAGTATTTTAAACACAGGCAACGATTGCGCGCGTTTAATTGGATCTGGCATTGCACAAACGAGCGGCCTGCTGGACATTAAACAATTTGACAAGGAAAGTTGTGGAATGCATCGGCATTTCAAACTTCAAGTTATCTGATGACACAATTGTAATATTCACCTTACTTTATTATTCAAACAGGTATGGTTCCCCGATTCTGCCTACAAGACGGCTCAGGCCATCAACGACTTCTCCCGTGAAGGTCTACCCATCATCATATTCGCCAACTGGAGAGGTTTCAGCGGTGGACAGAAAGGTAAGAATTTAGTCATAGTAATTTTATTTTCTCTCAAAAAGGTACAATTTTGATTCATAGCATCAAGTAAAAATTTTCAAAACATCCTTTTAATAATAAAAAAAACCCTCGCAAGTAATAAGAGGAAGATAATTATTACACATCAAAGGAGATGTGCTATGTGTGTCTTTGGAGTGTTTTGTATCCGTGAGTGCAATATAAGTTCTCACGCCCAGCACGTTTAATTAATCTATACTAATATTATAAAGCTGAAGAGTTTGTTTGCTTGTTTGAACGCGCTAATCTCAGGAACTACTGGTTGGAATTGAAAAATTTATATAAGGGACTTACTAGAAAATGGGCAGCAGCGTTCTCTATGCATTTTTAACACCATACTGCGATCGCCAACCCGCCTGCCAAGCGTGGCGATTATGGCAAAACCCCCCCCCCCCCCCCCCAATTGGAGGAGGCCTATGTCCAGCTGTGGACGTCTTTCGGCTGAAATGATATAACATAACTGGCGAAATATGAGTGTACTATAGGTACATCTCTGCCCAATCATTCGGGGAAACAAGGGGTGATATTATATTAGAAATCTCAAAATAACCATCCGTTTCCCCCCCCACAGACATGTATGAACAAATCCTGAAATTCGGTGCTGAGATCGTGCGCGCCCTGCGAGGTGCGACCGCGCCCGTCATCGTGTACATCCCGCCCGGAGGGGAGCTGCGAGGAGGCGCCTGGGCCGTCGTGGACCCGTCCGTCAACAGCCGTCGCATGGAGATGTACGCCGACCCGGAGGCCAGGTGACCACTATTTAATTATTTATAGTCCACTAGCTGCACCCCGCGGTTTCACGCGCACAAGTCTCGATTCCGTCAGAATTTCGGGATTAAAAGTATCCTATATGTTAATCCAGATCATAAACTACTTGTGCGCCAAATTTCATCCAAATCCATTCAGTAGTTTTTTGCGTGAAAGAGTAACAAACATCCATACATACATACATACTCATAAACTTTCGCGTTTATAATATTATTAAATAGGATTAACACGGTACAATACCAATTACATTAATCCATACTTATATTATAAATGTGAAAGTAACCCTGTCCGTCCGTCTGTATGTTACGTTTTCACGCCTAAACCGCTGTACCGATCTCAAACTCAAAGCATTTATTTCAAATAAACCAATTACAGGCACTTTTGAATTGTCAAGGGGTCGGTCAGTCAGAAAGATGAAACTAGTTGCCCATTCCAAAGCGTAGTAGGTTCCTATGGAGAAGAACGGACAAGAAACTCCATGGACACTCTTTTAAAACAAAATATTGTTACAAAATATGGGTTACATCATTCATGTTGAAGTTATACATGTGAGAACAATGTAGAAAGACGTGCACGTTAGAAGCGTCCGTAATAGAAACAATTCACAAAAATTAAAATAAGCCGTGGCAGCTAAGAGATGACCAGTCCCAACTGACGGCGCCCGTTCACGAACATGACGCATGGATCAGCACCATTTAGCTCAACCATTTTGAAGGGAACTTAATGATCCAACACACACGCCACCACCAGCGAGACATTCGATTCAGATCGTCACAAAATTTGGCAGAGATAAGAATATGGAGATAGAGATATGGAGAAGGACATAGACTACTTTTTTACGCGATAACCGACATCCACGCGGGCGGAGCCGCGGTCAAAATCAAGTAGTATATAGTACGAAGTTAAAAGAAAAATTATCACAGAAAAGTAGGCTTAACCAGATAACGAGTATACATAGTCAACCAACTTACATTTGCAGTTGGAATGTATGGGAGAACATGTTTTTCAACTACACTGTTAAGTTTGATTTTGGGATAAATTAATCCCAACTACGGAATACTTCATTCTGCGTAGTCCAACAAGCACTTGGCTGAGTTTGTTTGTATTAAATTTTTAGCATAACATATTTGACCATGTCATTTTGTTCTCAGGGGTGGTGTCTTAGAAGCCGAAGCTATAGTTGAGGTGAAGTTCAAGCAGCGAGACATTCTCAAGACCATGCACCGTCTGGACCCTGAGCTACAGAGGGTTGGAGCCAGGATTGCAGGTATGTGGAACTTTCCTATCGTCTCTGAACAGGAGGATTTTTTTTATACTTCAATACAATGTGTCACTGAATTAAGGAGGAAGTGCTAAGGTAGCCCGCAAAATAAATTTCTCATACATGTTACGGCGACCAAAAGGTCGATTATTTATATCGATAAAATTACTTTTATTTTGTTAGTTTCAGTATTGCAATTCTCGATTCAATTTCGGGACGGGGTACGAATAGTGTGGACTTCCAAAATGAATAAGGGGAACATCCGATATAGCCGCGAAATTTAGATTTTCTTTAGTTTTTTGCAATTTACAGCTCATTGTCTGGGTGTATGTTGATTAAAGTATGATTCGCGACTGTAACAAATATGTATTTACAGAATTATAATCATTAGAAACAATAATACAACTCCTTAAGTTAGTATAATTCTAAAAGTCATAATTCCATGACAGTCATTCAATAGGGTAACTAAGAGAACTTTATTGATGATTTTCATGATTGTAATTATGTAAATAAATATTTGATACGACCTAGAATCTAGGAGTGGGGGTTGCGACGACGAACCGTTTTCAAAGACCGTTTTGTGTTCTGCGACGGTGAAACCGTTTTAAGTCCTGGGTTCAAACAGTCTTCGTTGCACAAACCAGTCTTCTTATGTAGTGCGATTTTTTATTTTACGTCTATGAAAATACAGTCGAGAACGCAATGAGTCAACTATCTCGTTGGTCGCTTCGTCATTCCGCGTTCGTTTACAAAACAGTCCTTGCAATAGACAGGTGAACTTTAATGTCAATGAAATACAGTCGATAATATATTACCTTACCTACCAGTTATCAATGCTGTCATTCGTGTTGCGACGATCAAACCCGTTGATAGTTGTAAGAAACTGCAACTATTTTACTCGACGAAAACGCAATTCTATTTCATGTTGGATAAGTTTCGTCGTCCGTCGTCCGTCTTGCAACCGAATTCGTCATCGGGAAAATGGTTGCGTTTCGTCCGTCAAAAATTCGACAACGACCCACCACTACTCGAATCATATTTAGATCAACATACAACCTGATACTGCCGTGCTGATAGTACCGTGTACTTGCCGTACGTAAAGAATAGCACCATCCCATTTCGTCCCGTGGGTGTCTTAAAAGGCGACTAAGGGACTTACTAGAGAATGGGCAGCAGCGTTCTCTATGCATTTTTAACACCATACTGAAATCGCCAAACCGCTTGCCAAGCGTGGAGATTATGAGATTATGGCTTGTAGTAGTGTACCTATCATAGCGCGGTTGTATAAAGTTTTGGCTCTGTTCCGTTTTTTTACTCATGTGCCTATATCCTCCAAACCGGGACGCAGCAACGCTCTTTGGTTACAGTATTGCCTTGGACGAACTCTTTTGAAAGAATCTCGACTACTTACTTCATATCGCACACAATATTCGATTATCTAAATGTGATTAAGTCACATGATGCAATTTGAATATAATAAAACTTAAAATAATTTGTATTGTTACAGAGTTGAAGGAACAAATCAAGGAGATCTCAAAGGGCTTGGATCGCAGAGGGTCTGTTGATGAAAGCCTCATCAGAACCGATGCCGGCAGAACAGGTAATAAACCGAAACATATACATAGACTAATGTAACCATAAAATATCAATCAGCTGTAATCATTTAAAAAAAAATGTATAAAAAAAATCTGCATCGCCACATGCAAACTACGCGTCACACTGACGTCACACAAAATTCTGCATCGCGCAGAGTTTACCGCGCGACTGGCATATACAATGTGTAACTGAATTAATGCACATTATGAAAGTAAAGAATTAATTTTAAATATTTTATATTTCAGAATCATTTAATGAATCGATTTATGTTATTTTTAATATTCAGGGTGTAAAGGATAGCCCTCCGCAGATTGATGGGATGAACTCAGTGTATTATTAAGATGACTGGTACCTTAAGTTATTTCAGGAACGTTATGGGATTCCAATAAACCTGATTTGTTGTATTATCTCACACGCAATGTATCGTTACCGTGGAAAAATGCACGTAGCGAACGGCAGCGCAGCGAGTGAGTTCGATGAACTCTGTAGCTAGGCAGAAAGTGAACTGCTGATTTCGCGCGTCGTTCGTTAGATTATTTCAACATCCATTGCTGGTTTTTTTTATTTCAGCTGTTTTATTTACATAAATGAAGTGCTGCACACAGAGAATGTTATTTTACATTTAAATAAAGGAATAGTAACTGAACAAAAGAACTAAAAAAATAAAAATTTCCTGAGCAAATTTCCGGTGGAATATGATGCAAAATCAGGAGCTGAATGCACGCTGTTAGTTTGCGGAGGGCTGTCCCTTACACCCTGTAGATAACTTTTTATCCCAAAAATAATGAAAACTACGTAAATCACACGTAACACTTCTGGTGTACAGTCAAAACAAACCAAAATGGACGAAATACCTACTACGCTAGACTCATAAACATGTGCGACCATAACTTTCTCCCACAATCTATAACTAATTTTATCTACACCCATGTTATAAATCTTCTATAAAAGTTTCTGAAACAGTTAGCTTATTGCCAACATTAAAACTACCGGTGTCATAGTAACCATAATATCATCCAAACGAGTGTTATAATGTTGTACTTTTCATTATGCAACTCCTTTGCGTTTTCGATCCCTTCCTTACTCATCAAATAGCCACATTTATGAATTTCAAGAAAAAGAACATTGTCGTGCACGCGCGTTTTACTACCACAGCGACATAATTAAAAAAAAAACTTATAGGGTATTCGAGTTCACGTCGCACCCCGCCAATTTTGTTCGATATTAGTATTGCAAAAATTTATAAGTTTGTTGTTTACAAAAATGAGTGATACAAGCTTTGATAACACATCAACAGATGTTTCTAATTCAGCAAAGGACATTTCTTACCAATTATTACCAGAAAAGTCTAAAAAACAATATGAAAAGGCGTACCAAGATTTCATGAATTGGAAAATATCAAAGAGTAAATAACATGAGTGTAGATAAAGTCTTGTATGCAACTGTACATAATTAGGTATTAAAACACTCATGTGATACTAAATATTAATAAACCTAAATTCGTGTTTTAATACCCCTTATTATACAACAGTTGCATAAATAACTATAATTAATGACGTGATGTCACGGTTGGCGCAGTGGTTAAGCGATTGACTGCTGTGCTGCGTGTCGCGGGTTCGATTCCCGTACGGAACAAATATTTGTATGACCTACAAGTAGTTGTTCCGGGTCTGGCTGTTTGTGTATGTGAGTTTAAATGTTTGTAAACGCACCCACGAAACAGGAGAAATTCCTAGTGTGGGGCAACGTTTCTTAAAGAAAAAAAAAAAATGTTTTATGCATAATAGTAAAAAAACTGTGTATGTATTATGATTATAACGTAATATTCTAATTGGAGTGTTCGGTGGTGTGCGTTAATTCCGGTACATGTTGTATAACCATTTTTATCACTTTCGAATCCCACCAGACACGACACCCGTCTGGTCGGAGGATCCTCCCTTTTCTATGGAGAATGAAGAACTTTGCATACTGTTCCTCATACTATAAAATAGCTAACCAGAGTTTCTGGTCAATTCGTCGGAAAACCGACATACTAATAAATATTTCAAAATTATCTCATCCTCATCATCCACAGCGCGACTTCATACACTGCTGAGCACAGGCCTCTCATTGCTTGTGTCAATCCCCACGCTCCTGTGCCAGCCTCATCCAGGTTTAATTATATCGTCTAACTAATTAAATCAAATAGCTTCATTTATATCCGAAATAACATAATTTAATATCAATAAATTCAGTTGAAACTAATAAATTCACTGCAAAACTTCACTGCCATGCTTCAGAGTGTTTAGCGCGAATGCGCAATGTAAACATAGCGTAAATTGGAATGATTTCAAAATTGAAGATACTCATTTCTCACAAATTATTTTTTATACAATTATAATTGTGTTTAGTTTTTGATCTTCCTGTGCGAGTCACAATAAATACTTTTTCTTTCTCTTTCTTTCTTTCTAAATTATGTCTTTAGCTTTTATAGTTGAAACTATGGGTGATAATAATTGTGCTTGTCGCAAAAATTTGAATAAAAATTATATGAGACAGTACTAATTTCGATTTAAAAACTGACCACGCACAATGAAGGGATCCGTAGTTGAGATGAATAAATCCCAAGAACAAACATAACATTGTAGTTGAAAAACATGTTCACCTATACATTCCAACTGCAAATGTAAGTTTGTACGCACAATATTTAATGATTTACCATTTTATTTTAAGACCATAGACTTCTTATAGGTTTTCCTGTAATCTGGGCCTCAAGTCTGCTATTACAATAGTGTCAGAATGGTCTCGCCATTGTGAGTATTTGACAGTGTTTGTATGGCAAATCTGTCACCATTCTGACACTATTGTAATAGCAGACTTGAGGCCCAGGTGCAGTGTGCAAAACTTTTTTTTCCTACTTTTTCCCCAAAATTGAATCCCATATTCAAAATTCATTTATTTATGTTACACTTTCGTGTTTGGGTCACAGAATTTCATATGTGTACCAAGGTTCAAATTTATCGGCCCAGTAGATTCGGAGCAAATCGGCTGTGACAGACAGAAAGACACAGACACACGAGTGATCCTATAAGGGTTACGTTTTTTCCAATCGAGGTACGTTGGAGGGGTACGTTCGAATTTACGTTATGTTTACTCCGCGCGTTTGTACTAGAACTTTCAAACTTTTTCACATAGAACTCTACAATACTAAGTTGTTATTTTGTTACAGCTGAAAATCGAGTACGGGAACTAGAAACAGAACTATTAGCCGCCGAGAAGACGGCTAAGGCACGCGAAAAGGAACTCAGCCCTATTTATCACCAGGTAATGCCTCGTTCGTCTTGTGGTCGCTAATGCGCTCAGAATTAGCGCATCAACGACCAATTAGAAGCCACATTCAAAACTCAGTTGGTGGATTTTGTAGACAAAGTCTACTATGGGAATTCAACGACCAATCAGAAGCCATATTCAAAACTCAGTTGGTGGATTTTGTAGAAAGTCTACTACGGTCCTTCAACGACCAATCAGAAGCCACACTCAAAATTCAGTTGGTGTATTTTGTAGACAGCCTACTACGGGAGTTCAACGACCAATCAGAAGCCACAATAAAAATTCAGTTGGTGGATTTTGTAGACAAAGTCTACTATGGGAGTTCAACGACCAATCAGAAGCCACACTTTTGAATAAAAATAAATAAATTTCGCGGGCTATATCCCCCTTAAAGACTTATTCCGTCTCCTTTCAAAATGAGTTCTAACTTTATTCCAAACTGAAACTTAAGCCAGTTTTTGTATTTCGAACTTTATTCTGATAACATTAAAGTTCTCAATACAAAACTGACAACTTAGACCAGATTTTAAAAGCAGTTTTCGTATTAAGAACATTACTATTTAAATAGGAACTTATCATTGATGTATAAAAAAAAAGAAGGCACCGCTCTAATGTCACGTAAACATTATTAGACTAGAAAAAATTACATGTAAACACCCACACAATTACATTACCCGAAGTCGTGCGCCATTGCCATGCAGGAATCGAATACGCGATACGCAGCGCAGCAGTCAATCGGTTAAGGGACCGTGCACGAAATCGACTGATTTTGATCAATTTTGTTCATTGTTTGTGAGAAAGGGGAAAATTATTTAAACAAAATTATTTATGATTTGAAAAGTCGTGTTCTTTGTTTTGCATGTGGCTGAAAGGGATTTTTCAAATAAATTAAGTATTCACGGTAAATCACTAATATTCGCAACAAGTTTTCCGAAAAATTACGCGAGACTGACATTTGATCATCTACAAGAAACTACTTTTGATTTTGAACCTTAAAAATATCATTAACATCATTATATGATCTACTTGCATGTGGCTGAACCACTTTTTACAACTTCTATACAAAATATAGCAGAAAAATAATATTGAAAAAACCTTTTTTTTTTGTTTGAAACCCCGTCAGTAATATATTTTTTTCCTATTATTTAGCAAATCATATCAAGAAATAAAAAAATCACAAACTAGTCTTCAGCTATCCTTGAAATATAATCAAAATTTTATTTAATGATTATACAATAGCTTCATTAAGCTAATCAACGGCGAAATAAACTATATTTTGGAGAGCACAAAAATTATGAAACTATTAACAGCTGCTGTGACTGACACGAATGGTTTAGCACCGTGAAAACTGTACTTTTATAGTTACACAGACTTTGTTTCGATTATTTCAAGTTTTCTCACAATCAGATAAGAAATTGACAAAAGAGATTTTTTTTCGTGCATGGAGCCTTAATGTAACGCTGCTGTTATTGTAAGCTATTGTGATTGGTTGTCCGAAAAACAACTTGTAACTGCCGTAAGACTTGACAGCAATTTTTTTTTATAAGCTTTATGTAGAACCTTATAAAGACCATTTTAGTAATGTATCCCCCATTTTGTTTTATTTTAGATCGCAGTACAATTCGCGGAACTACACGACACAGCCGAAAGGATGCTAGAAAAAGGATGCATATTTGTGAGTATTAAACTATAATATATATATAATTATATCAACCCTTTTTCTCTCCTTATGTATTAGGTTTATGAAAATTAAATTATTATTAAATATACAGGGCGTCCCACGACTTTGTCAAATGGCGACATGCTCTGTATTTGACGCCTATACGCGATGTAACTTTTTTAAATTGATTTTTAATTATAATTAGTTATATAAAAATATTTATTAAAGAAATAATTACATAAAAAGGAAGAACAATTATTATAATCTAATCTAAATGTAAAATTAAAACTAAAACTAGTCTAATAGTCCGCTACCAGTAGGCAAAGTTCCCAAAATGCTGGCAGCCCACGTTGTATGGCAATACTTAGCCTTTGGGCAAAATAAAAGCCAGCATTTTTATCAAACAAAAAAAAAATGTATGAATAGGAAAAAAAACGAGAGAGAGAGAGATAGGATTTTTAGGTATATGATCAGAGTGTCTAACTTTCAGTTCGTCTACGAAGCAAAATGCCTAAAATTAATGTCTGCGCAGCAAATTGCCTAAGCTGTAAATCGCCTAGAGATCAAAATGTTTGACAAGCAAAATGCCTAAAATGAAATAATTTCTAAGTAGTCGAGATGGTTAAAATAAACTCACATTAGGGCCTCTGAACTGTAGGTTAGGTTAGGTTAGAACTGTGACCACACAACGCCAGAAACGGTACTCCCTTTCTTCTCCTAAAATAATATACATATTGCAAGGTAGGCATTGGTGCCGATTCTCTTATTCAAAAACTAAACTAAATTTAAGTTCAGTGCATCTTTTTCTTTCTATTTCATTAAGAAAAGGACAGAAGATAAATTTTAGTTTACTCCTGTCAAATTAATCAGCGCTTGACGTAATTTTAATCAGCAAGTTTTTAATCACGTCTAAACTTGTATGGAGTAGTGACAGGCGCTGATTAATTTGACAGGACTAAACTAAAATGTATCTTCTGTCCTTTTCTTAATCAAATAGAAAGAACAAGGGAATCGGCACCATTGTGCTTCCTAGTCAATATAAGGTTTAGGCAATACTTGGCATAGACGTTTTGATTTCTAGTAAGCATGATCAAATAGGGATTTTTAAAGTAATTTAGCTATGGGAGTCTGAGGTATCAGTTCATTTTGGAATCCCCTGGAGGGCCCTTGTCCAAAATAGTTCAGGAATCCCTGTTTAGATGCTATTTTATTTAGAAGATATAAATGTATATGATACAGTAAAATTACTTACAGGTATTTTTTACATTTAGCGGGTTCGATTCCCGGTTCAGACAGGCGATTATTTAAAATTCTTTGAATGCAGTTCGTATTGTTTTAAAATAAAAATGAAGTCTTCATTCCGTATTTTTTTCTATCTACAGTATTTAAGGTACATTCTCTCCATGTGGCAAAGTCGTGGGACATCCTGTATATATACATTTTAGCGCCACTCCTATAAAAAAATATTATCTCGTGGCTGAGAAGGAATTATGAAAAACGGCTCAACAGCGACGTCTGTAAGTGTGTCTAGAATGATCTAATCCCTGTAATATAAAGTTTCATATTGAGACACGAAGCAACAAAATACGATCTAGAGGAATGTGGTCGTTTTTCTTTAGAATGAATTTTGTTGCTTCGTATCTCAATATGAAACTTTATAAAAGGTATTAGAACATTCTAGACACACTTACCGAGGTCGCTGTTGAGCTTTAGGAGGACATATAGTGACCTAATTGGTGATTTTCTCCAGAAAGGTCGTGCATGTATAACCAGATGTATGAATGTAAACGAAGCAAAGGGAGAATGTGAGGAGCGTAGCAGGTGGCGTTCTATAGTTTCTGCCTACCCCCATGAGAAGAAGGCGTTTTTTTAGGGTTCCGTAGCCAAATGGCAAAAACGGAACCCTTATGGATTCGTCATGTCTGTCTGTCTGTCTGTCCATCCCTATGTCACAGCCACTTTTTTCTGAAACTATAAGAACTATACTGTTGAAACTTGGTAAGTAGATGTATTTTGTGAACCGCATTAAGATTTTCACACAAAATGAGTTTTTTTTTTTTTTTTTCATCAAACCCATACGTGTGGGGTATCTATGGATAGGTCTTCAAAAATTATATTGATATTGAGGTTTCTAAAATCATTTTTTTGCTAAACTGAACAGTTTGCGCGAGAGACACTTCCAAAGTGGTAAAATGTGTCCCCCCCCCTGTAACTTCTAAAATAAGAGAATGATAAAACTAAAAAAAAATATATGATGTACATTACCATGTAAACTTTCACCGAAAATTGGTTTGAACGAGATCTAGTAAGAAGTTTTTTTTTTTGAATACGTCATAAATCGTAAACCGCAATTGCTGCTACGGAACCCTTCATGGGCGAGTCCGACTCGCACTTGGCCGCTTTTTTTG
Source organism: Dryobota labecula (assembly GCA_947523025.1). Lineage (NCBI taxonomy): Eukaryota > Metazoa > Arthropoda > Insecta > Lepidoptera > Noctuidae > Dryobota > Dryobota labecula. The sequence goes on along the minus strand of OX383311.1, from coordinate 9,662,051 downwards.
TATGTATGTGTAAAATAACAGCTATTTTGCTTGTAGGACATAATCCCGTGGCGCGATTCTCGCCGCCAGTTCTACTGGCGCCTCAAGCGCTTGCTGCGTCAGAACGAGCAGGAGCGCAGAGTGCAGGAGGCCGTGAAGCCGGCCGACGACATGGAGCAAGGGCCCGCCGCCGCCACGCTGCGGCGCTGGTTCACGGAGGACAAGGGGGAGACGCAGGTCGGTACTGAACGAGCAGGACGCAGAGTGCAGGAGGCCGTGAAGCCGGCCGACGACATGGAGCAAGGGCCCGCCGCCGCCACGCTGCGGCGCTGGTTCACGGAGGACAAGGGGGAGACGCAGGTCGGTACTGAACGAGCAGGACGCAGAGTGCAGGAGGCCGTGAAGCCGGCCGACGACATGGAGCAAGGGCCCGCCGCCGCCACGCTGCGGCGCTGGTTCACGGAGGACAAGGGGGAGACGCAGGTCGGTACTGAACGAGCAGGACGCAGAGTGCAGGAGGCCGTGAAGCCGGCCGACGACATGGAGCAAGGGCCCGCCGCCGCCACGCTGCGGCGCTGGTTCACGGAGGACAAGGGGGAGACGCAGGTCGGTACTGAACGAGCAGGACGCAGAGTGCAGGAGGCCGTGAAGCCGGCCGACGACATGGAGCAAGGGCCCGCCGCCGCCACGCTGCGGCGCTGGTTCACGGAGGACAAGGGGGAGACGCAGGTCGGTACTGAACGAGCAGGACGCAGAGTGCAGGAGGCCGTGAAGCCGGCCGACGACATGGAGCAAGGGCCCGCCGCCGCCACGCTGCGGCGCTGGTTCACGGAGGACAAGGGGGAGACGCAGGTCGGTACTGAACGAGCAGGACGCAGAGTGCAGGAGGCCGTGAAGCCGGCCGACGACATGGAGCAAGGGCCCGCCGCCGCCACGCTGCGGCGCTGGTTCACGGAGGACAAGGGGGAGACGCAGGTCGGTACTGAACGAGCAGGACGCAGAGTGCAGGAGGCCGTGAAGCCGGCCGACGACATGGAGCAAGGGCCCGCCGCCGCCACGCTGCGGCGCTGGTTCACGGAGGACAAGGGGGAGACGCAGGTCGGTACTGAACGAGCAGGACGCAGAGTGCAGGAGGCCGTGAAGCCGGCCGACGACATGGAGCAAGGGCCCGCCGCCGCCACGCTGCGGCGCTGGTTCACGGAGGACAAGGGGGAGACGCAGGTCGGTACTGAACGAGCAGGACGCAGAGTGCAGGAGGCCGTGAAGCCGGCCGACGACATGGAGCAAGGGCCCGCCGCCGCCACGCTGCGGCGCTGGTTCACGGAGGACAAGGGGGAGACGCAGGTCGGTACTGAACGAGCAGGACGCAGAGTGCAGGAGGCCGTGAAGCCGGCCGACGACATGGAGCAAGGGCCCGCCGCCGCCACGCTGCGGCGCTGGTTCACGGAGGACAAGGGGGAGACGCAGGTCGGTACTGAACGAGCAGGACGCAGAGTGCAGGAGGCCGTGAAGCCGGCCGACGACATGGAGCAAGGGCCCGCCGCCGCCACGCTGCGGCGCTGGTTCACGGAGGACAAGGGGGAGACGCAGGTCGGTACTGAACGAGCAGGACGCAGAGTGCAGGAGGCCGTGAAGCCGGCCGACGACATGGAGCAAGGGCCCGCCGCCGCCACGCTGCGGCGCTGGTTCACGGAGGACAAGGGGGAGACGCAGGTCGGTACTGAACGAGCAGGACGCAGAGTGCAGGAGGCCGTGAAGCCGGCCGACGACATGGAGCAAGGGCCCGCCGCCGCCACGCTGCGGCGCTGGTTCACGGAGGACAAGGGGGAGACGCAGGTCGGTACTGAACGAGCAGGACGCAGAGTGCAGGAGGCCGTGAAGCCGGCCGACGACATGGAGCAAGGGCCCGCCGCCGCCACGCTGCGGCGCTGGTTCACGGAGGACAAGGGGGAGACGCAGGTCGGTACTGAACGAGCAGGACGCAGAGTGCAGGAGGCCGTGAAGCCGGCCGACGACATGGAGCAAGGGCCCGCCGCCGCCACGCTGCGGCGCTGGTTCACGGAGGACAAGGGGGAGACGCAGGTCGGTACTGAACGAGCAGGACGCAGAGTGCAGGAGGCCGTGAAGCCGGCCGACGACATGGAGCAAGGGCCCGCCGCCGCCACGCTGCGGCGCTGGTTCACGGAGGACAAGGGGGAGACGCAGGTCGGTACTGAACGAGCAGGACGCAGAGTGCAGGAGGCCGTGAAGCCGGCCGACGACATGGAGCAAGGGCCCGCCGCCGCCACGCTGCGGCGCTGGTTCACGGAGGACAAGGGGGAGACGCAGGTCGGTACTGAACGAGCAGGACGCAGAGTGCAGGAGGCCGTGAAGCCGGCCGACGACATGGAGCAAGGGCCCGCCGCCGCCACGCTGCGGCGCTGGTTCACGGAGGACAAGGGGGAGACGCAGGTCGGTACTGAACGAGCAGGACGCAGATTGCAGGAGGCCGTGAAGCCGGCCGACGACATGGAGCAAGGGCCCGCCGCCGCCACGCTGCGGCGCTGGTTCACGGAGGACAAGGGGGAGACGCAGGTCGGTACTGAACGAGCAGGACGCAGAGTGCAGGAGGCCGTGAAGCCGGCCGACGACATGGAGCAAGGGCCCGCCGCCGCCACGCTGCGGCGCTGGTTCACGGAGGACAAGGGGGAGACGCAGGTCGGTACTGAACGAGCAGGACGCAGAGTGCAGGAGGCCGTGAAGCCGGCCGACGACATGGAGCAAGGGCCCGCCGCCGCCACGCTGCGGCGCTGGTTCACGGAGGACAAGGGGGAGACGCAGGTCGGTACTGAACGAGCAGGACGCAGAGTGCAGGAGGCCGTGAAGCCGGCCGACGACATGGAGCAAGGGCCCGCCGCCGCCACGCTGCGGCGCTGGTTCACGGAGGACAAGGGGGAGACGCAGGTCGGTACTGAACGAGCAGGACGCAGAGTGCAGGAGGCCGTGAAGCCGGCCGACGACATGGAGCAAGGGCCCGCCGCCGCCACGCTGCGGCGCTGGTTCATGGAGGACAAGGGGGAGACGCAGGTCGGTACTAGAACGAGCAGGACGCAGAGTGCAGGAGGCCGTGAAGCCGGCCGACGACATGGAGCAAGGGCCCGCCGCCGCCACGCTGCGGCGCTGGTTCACGGAGGACAAGGGGGAGACGCAGGTCGGTACTGAACGAGCAGGACGCAGAGTGCAGGAGGCCGTGAAGCCGGCCGACGACATGGAGCAAGGGCCCGCCGCCGCCACGCTGCGGCGCTGGTTCACGGAGGACAAGGGGGAGACGCAGGTCGGTACTGAACGAGCAGGACGCAGAGTGCAGGAGGCCGTGAAGCCGGCCGACGACATGGAGCAAGGGCCCGCCGCCGCCACGCTGCGGCGCTGGTTCACGGAGGACAAGGGGGAGACGCAGGTCGGTACTGAACGAGCAGGACGCAGAGTGCAGGAGGCCGTGAAGCCGGCCGACGACATGGAGCAAGGGCCCGCCGCCGCCACGCTGCGGCGCTGGTTCACGGAGGACAAGGGGGAGACGCAGGTCGGTACTGAACGAGCAGGACGCAGAGTGCAGGAGGCCGTGAAGCCGGCCGACGACATGGAGCAAGGGCCCGCCGCCGCCACGCTGCGGCGCTGGTTCACGGAGGACAAGGGGGAGACGCAGGTCGGTACTGAACGAGCAGGACGCAGAGTGCAGGAGGCCGTGAAGCCGGCCGACGACATGGAGCAAGGGCCCGCCGCCGCCACGCTGCGGCGCTGGTTCACGGAGGACAAGGGGGAGACGCAGGTCGGTACTGAACGAGCAGGACGCAGAGTGCAGGAGGCCGTGAAGCCGGCCGACGACATGGAGCAAGGGCCCGCCGCCGCCACGCTGCGGCGCTGGTTCACGGAGGACAAGGGGGAGACGCAGGTCGGTACTGAACGAGCAGGACGCAGAGTGCAGGAGGCCGTGAAGCCGGCCGACGACATGGAGCAAGGGCCCGCCGCCGCCACGCTGCGGCGCTGGTTCACGGAGGACAAGGGGGAGACGCAGGTCGGTACTGAACGAGCAGGACGCAGAGTGCAGGAGGCCGTGAAGCCGGCCGACGACATGGAGCAAGGGCCCGCCGCCGCCACGCTGCGGCGCTGGTTCACGGAGGACAAGGGGGAGACGCAGGTCGGTACTGAACGAGCAGGACGCAGAGTGCAGGAGGCCGTGAAGCCGGCCGACGACATGGAGCAAGGGCCCGCCGCCGCCACGCTGCGGCGCTGGTTCACGGAGGACAAGGGGGAGACGCAGGTCGGTACTGAACGAGCAGGACGCAGAGTGCAGGAGGCCGTGAAGCCGGCCGACGACATGGAGCAAGGGCCCGCCGCCGCCACGCTGCGGCGCTGGTTCACGGAGGACAAGGGGGAGACGCAGGTCGGTACTGAACGAGCAGGACGCAGAGTGCAGGAGGCCGTGAAGCCGGCCGACGACATGGAGCAAGGGCCCGCCGCCGCCACGCTGCGGCGCTGGTTCACGGAGGACAAGGGGGAGACGCAGGTCGGTACTGAACGAGCAGGACGCAGAGTGCAGGAGGCCGTGAAGCCGGCCGACGACATGGAGCAAGGGCCCGCCGCCGCCACGCTGCGGCGCTGGTTCACGGAGGACAAGGGGGAGACGCAGGTCGGTACTGAACGAGCAGGACGCAGAGTGCAGGAGGCCGTGAAGCCGGCCGACGACATGGAGCAAGGGCCCGCCGCCGCCACGCTGCGGCGCTGGTTCACGGAGGACAAGGGGGAGACGCAGGTCGGTACTGCCACACGGAAGGAATCCATTTTTGTGTCTCTTCACACAATGGCCCATTTATTTATTGGATCGCCAACAGAGGCTACACAATTACACGAATGTTAACATCATCATCATCATTTCAGCCGAAAGACGTCCACTGCTGGACATAGGCCTCCCCCAAAAGGGGGGATTTGCGATAATCGCCACGCTTGGCAGGCGGGTTGGCGATCGTAGTATGGTGTTAAAAATGCATAGAGAACGCTGCTGCCCATTCTCTAGTAAGTCCCTTAGTCGCCTTATACGACACCCATGGGAGGAAATAGGGTGGTGTTATTCTTTTCGTCCGGCACCACACGGTATGTTAACATGAACAGGGACAAATACAAGTGTGCGCTTCCAATTATAGGCAACCACATCATTAACTTAAAATCTAGGTAGGTACAATCAGTTTTACAGTACACGAAAATCATGGTTAGGAAAACAAAATCAAATCAAAAGTAAAAGCCAAAGTAAAACAGTAAAAGTCCAAAAATAAAAACAAAAAATTATACAAGATAATACAAGCCAATTCCAAACAAATCAAAATAAAGTAATAATCAAAGAAGTTCAAAAATTACTTGGATACTAGGACTTTTAGGTCTTTTTTAAACTTTGATAGTTTAGACGTAATATCCAATAGGGATGATGCCTGGGTAAAAAAAAAGAAAACTGTTTAGTCCGTCAATCAGATAATAAAAAAATATTAGACACGTATTTTTTGCTTTATCTATTAATAAAAAATGACTTAGATAAAACACATTAAACTTGGGGAATGGGGGCTCGTTACGTCACAGCTCAGTATAAAATCTAGTGAGAAGTGACGTCATGCTACATTTGAACTCAATGTATAGCCGTAATGTTTTGATTACGTAAAAAAAGAAAAAATACGTGTCCAATATTTTTTAATAATCTACATGTCGGACAAAAAATATTTTTCTAGTCATCATCCCTTTTCGTTATGCTTCGATACTTCGTTTATACTGCCTACAGAGCCTTGGCAAAACGGACATAAGGGCACGGCCATAAACCATAAGGGTACTTGCATAAAGCAACTGGTTTTCCGGTACAGATCGCTGCAGATCAATATTTTAACATGCGTTTATTAGCTTCACTTGTAACTTATGATGTCCATTTCAACCGCGCGGCCAACTCACAAAATTTGATGAAACTTTGCCCGGAATTAGTGATAATTTGTTACTATACACACCTCTTTTCCTGAATTTGTTGCAAAAAAAAAACTAAGACGCTATGACCAAAAATAGTTGGCCGCTAGAACTGCCACTTGCCGTAGTCATCGCCTGTCATTGCCGTAGTCATTACACAGAAACTAAATAATGTAGATAGATTCATTCATTCATTCATCATTCATTCATTCATTCATCATTCATTCATTCATAGGCGAATAATGCATCAAAAGAAAGGTCTTAATTTGTCGTATTTGTTGCAAAAATAAAAAATCCTTAAAACTTAAATAAACAAATATATGCTATATTTAGTATCCAGGTTATGGGTAGGTAGGTATATCACCATAAATATCAAATTAATAGAAGCTTATGTGTATGGACAATTATTTGCTAATTTGTTGCAGTGAATAAACAAAAAAAAATACTAGAAAATAGGTTCAATAATTTGTTGGAGTCGATTTTAGTTGGCCGCTCAGACGGCGATACGCCCAAAATACAATGGCGTTTATTTCGTTATTAAAAATAGGTTCAAACTTAGTTAAAGTACTTATCGACAGGTAATGTAACCTAGTTTGGATAAATGTGGCGAAAATAACGGTGAAATTCATATTTTAGGAGATATTCACTGAAATATAGTAGTATGAAACTGTATTAGAGTATGGTGACCATGAATTTTCACAATGAAGTGAGACTGCATCGTGATTATTGGAATGTTCGATAGTCATATATTTTTTTTTTTAGGGCGAGTGACGAGTCTCTTTAAGGCATCCTATAACATCCATACTAATATTATAAATGTGAAAGTAACTCTGTCTGTATGTTACGTTTTCACGCCTAAACCGCTGAACCGATCTTCATGAAATTTGGCAGAGATATAGCGTGGGATATGGAGAAGGACATAGGCTACTTTTTTTACGCGATAACCGACATCCACGCGGGTGGAGCCGCGGGCAAAAGCTAGTCCTTACTAATATTATAAATATGAAAGTAACTGTTTGTCTGTCTATCTGTCTGTCTGTCTGTATGTTACGTTTTCACGCCTAAACCGATGAACCCATCGTCATGAAATTTTGCAGAGATATAGCCTGGGTTATGGAGAAGGACATAGCCTACTTTTTACGCGATAAGCGACATCCACGCGGGCGGAGCCGCGGGCAAAAGCTAGTACTTTATAAAAGTCACAGTCACAGATCGTTTAAAACTTATTTATTCAAAATAAACACAAAGGCAAAAAAATCAAGTAATAAAAATCAACAAGATAAATACAAAATCTTTATAAACTAACATAACATTTATAAATTAACTGACACAAATATAAGACACAGAATGCAGACATTATGCACGCGACGATCGCGTATTAGACACGGGGTAAAACCTTCGCGACTGGTACTTCATAAAGGGCAAGAGGGAAGACTGTAAATTAGTCTTTATTTCCTAGCAGTAAGGGCGGTTTTCGTAACTCAAATCTAAACCGTACTAAATCAAAGACAGTAAACTAGTCTATCCAAAATACTAATCATACTTTCTCTTCCCGCAGTCCCACCAATGGGAGCACGACAACGAAGCAGTCTGCAAATGGCTGGAGGAACAAGCGGCCGACGATAACTCCGTGCTCGAGAGCAATCTACGCTCCATACACCAGGACGCGCTGTTGCAGGCTGTTAATAACCTTGTAGTGGTGAGTAGATGCTTTTTTTTTTTTTTTCGTTTATGTTTACGTGTATACTTTTTTAATTTTTTTTAGGCTATGAATGCCATCTGTGGAATTCCCCCATACAGTTATTCCATACCTTAAAACAGAACAAACATGGCTATGTTATACCAATATTTGCACAAAGTCCTGTCTGGGTTCGAACCTACGAAGTCTTTCTCTTTGCGTATTACGTAAACAGAATTTTAGTAATTTTGAACCACCACCTCCCCTTTGTCAGCAAAAGTAAGCAAAGCTCATACCCCCCGTCCCCCTTCTATGCTTACGTAAACATTGGTATTTTTAAACTGTTCGGGTTTCTTTGTTATTCATGAGTCTAGAAATAAGAAAGGAAATGTCTGAAAATTGATTTTTTTTAACAGTAATTCTATCCAGGATAATTGAAAATATTTCGATATACATCCCAAAAAGTAGTGGTTCTAACAATATTATATTTTTTTAAGACCTCCAATTTTGAGAAAAATCGTATTTATTTCAGTGTGAATTTACTCCTAAAACGAAAAACCTTTCATATTATCTATGTTAATAACGTGAACACACCGTAAAAATGTTGTAAACTTGTCAAAATTGACATATGGTACTGTCATTACTGTCAATCAAAACGTTATTAAAATCAGAGTACCATTTTATAGATGAATATAATCATCTGTCAATTAAGACATTGTCAAAGTGTGTGGGAGTTTTTATTTAGCTTGCCATCACCAGATAAAATATAGGTACTAACATTAAATAGTTTATAATTTTTCTCTTAAATGGAGGGGTATAAAAATATTATTTCAGTGGTTTAAAGTTCCATAATTTTACCGCTTTTATTTACGTTTAGGTTGATGCTGGTTAGATTTTTCTCTGAATAAAAAACCAACGTCCATACAAAAAGCGGACATCTCCTTTATAGACTAAAAGTAATTGAATGCCCATCTAAGTAATTTCCCTACTTCGGTTCTTTCTAACCATAAAACACTGCGTGAGGGCGAGAGAGAAACATCAATTATTTTGGGGAATCCCTGAGCATGGGGTCGCCGTCTTTGTTCAAATCAAAATCAATTAAATTTTGCAGAAAAATCTGAAATGTAAATAAATATTGCTGACGTAATCACTATCCTGACCCCGTCCCCCCGTCCCCCAGTCCCCCATTTCATCAAAAATAATCAAAGCAAAGACCCCCCACCCGCCTTTGGTGCTTACGTAATAATACGTAATACTTGAATGATCACTAACCACTGTGCAACCACCATTGCTCGCTGATGTGATGTTATGTGATAGGTATTAATTGTAAAATATTTCTTTTTCAGGAACTCACGCCGTCACAACGGGCAGAGTTTGTCCGAAAACTGTCGGCGTTAGATATGGAACACTAATTTTATAGTTAATTTTAATGACCTAGAACGAACAAATTATGTAGGGTATATTTATTGTTGGGGCTTTTTAGATGCGACCAAGTCTGATATATTTACTTTATGATTCCTCGGAAAATCTCTGTAGTGTGGAATTTCTTGATAGCAACATTTTTACCGGCAATTGGTAAGCTGACTAAAAGTCTTGTCCAAGGGGTATCTATTACTCAGTTACTGGGTTGTAGAGGTCAGATAGGTAGACACTCTGTGTAAAATACGGTATTCAGCTGCTACCGGTTAGATTGGACGGCTTTCAGTCTCTAAGAAGTTATCACGGGTGAAATGCTAGTATACACCGTGACATTTTAATCGTTTTACAACGACAACCCACTTCATGGATCCAATGACTACAAAATACTCACTGAATTTAAAAAAAAATATGACGTAGTTTGAAACACCCTGTTACGAGCGCAGTCCGAACCTTGTGTTCCAAGGGCGGCGCGGAATGGAGTGGTGACATCTTTATCAGAGTTCATTCATCCTAATGCAAAAATGTGTTTCTTACTATTGCAACTTAAACTAAATCCTTCTTTTTTTAATCGCGGCTAGAGGTATTTTATGTCGGCTACATTGATTGGACCACCTTTGTAAGACGACAAAATGTCACGGTGTATAGTTCACAAACGGACGGAACAAATAAATAAAATATTGTCTCCTTTTTTCCTACGACGTCATGTTCCATAGAACAAATGGGAAGTACCCAATAGCTCGGCCCATATTACAGAGGACTTAAATATATCTGGCGAATAGGGATGTGTCCTGGGTAAAAAAAAAAGAAAAACTCGTCAATCAGATAATAAAAAAATAATAGACACGTATTTTTTGCTTTATCATATTAATAAAAAATGACTTGGATAAAACACATTAAACTTGGGGCGTGGGGGCTCGTTACGTCACGCATAGCTACGTATAAAATCTACTGAGAAGTGACGTCATACCACATTTGAACTCAATGTATCGCCGTAATGTTTTGATTACGTAAAAAAAGAAAAAATACGTGGCCAATATTTTTTAATAATCTACGCGACGGACAAAAAATATTTTTTTAGTCATCATCCCTATTGTGAGTGTACTGTACACACTCTGCTAATCCCTTGGGCGCGATGTTATATTGTGTTGTATTAAAAAAAGCTATTTACTTATACAGGTTGTATAACTATGGCAGCTATCTGCCAAATAAGATTTAATATATGAAATTCGTTAAGAGGTTTTCTCTCAGATTGAAAACTGCATTTAAGAAAAAAAAATAATAACGAAATTATAATTATGGCTAATTTGAATAAAAAAACGAAATGTTGCTACAAATTGATGAAATTTATATGTTAATGTATGGATTTTCCGAAGAATCACTCTGCTGCAAAATTGTGTTAAAATCAGGCCTAAGTAAGGTTAGTTAAAATGTTGTAGTTACAATATAACAGACTTGTGTGTTTTAAGTTCAGAATTTACTAAAGTTAAATTTCACAGCCTAAAGAAAGAATATTAATTTAAAAAAATACTAATTTATATATCACATTAAGTTCCTGATATATATCGGATATTTGTTTCTAGTATTCATGTCTTCCATTTTCTATAATCTAGCCAAAACTCATATCTTATATACTGCCATTGGTTAGACTCCTTTTCCAATCCATATATACTAATTTAATGAAGCTGAAGAGTTTGATTTTTGTTTGTTTGAGCGCGATAATCTCCGGAATTTCCTGTCGGTTTTGAAAATTTATTTTTTAATTTGATAGCCCAATTATCGAGGAAGACTTTAGGCTATTTTTCATCACGCTACCACCCTAAGGAGCCGAGCAAAAATAAAAAGAATTCAGAAACAACGCTAAGCGAAAACGTAGTAATATCGCCGGCGTGGGTCGGGGGAACAAGAAACTTCACGCAGACGAAGTCGCGGGCTGAAGCTAGTCCTTATATAAAGGGTAAGGGTAATTACCCTCCTCTCTACCTCTTTTTTTACCCCTTTGTAAGAATTTAAAACCTAGCCAGAGAACATGTCTATGAATCAAAGCTAAAATCAGATACGCGGTTTTGGAGCACTTGAAATGCACTAAAGGACATTCGGAAAGACAGCTGAGCTAAACGGCTGAGTGGATTTGAACCAAATTTGGTCCTTAGATACACCATCCTCCTGGATTAAAACATAGGATGTTTTTTATCCGAATATACAGAGTGGTGATTAAGTTATCACATTAACTTTTTGACCGGCACGTCAAAAAAGCGTGCCCTCTGCGCCAAGATACGAATTCATCCTTTCGAGTTTTTGTTATCTTATGCTAATATAGATGAAATAAAAAGAAAGAAATTCTACTAATATAAATTAGGATGGAACAAAGGAAATATAAAAACGATGTTGTCTTATGAGCTTTTATTTACATATGTACGTATAAGTCTGTCATATAGTCGTGACCGCGGCGTGCTGGCTAAAAAATAATATTCTTTCGTTCGGCTGTGAAACTCAGTAACATGACAATTTTTGTATAGATTCTCTTTTTTTATTTATTACATACACCTAGTTACCTCTCGGTACGTAAAGCATGGACGTTGGTCCTACTTGGTTACCCTTTTGACCGTCAGACTATAACCAACTGGCTAAATGGCTGAACAGGCTAAAACCATAAGAGCAATAATGTTGTTTCAGGGAGTTATGTCAATTCTTTAAGTAAATAAATTTTAAATATTTTTGCTTTGTTCTTAGAATGTTGGAAGCGCAAAACTGTGAATAGGTAGTATATTTAGTAAATAGTCAATATATGGTAATTAGAGTTGACATACTCCACAGTGTGTACAAGATGTCACAGAATTAACGCGCACCACCAAACACCTCAATTAGAATATTATGTTATAATCATAATACATACATTTTATGAATGAAAAGTTAACTTAAATACTTATTATCTCTGACTTAATTTAATATTGTTGACATTTCCATACCTAATATTTGACTAATTTGCAATTTGAATTTTATCCTATTTTATTTTATTGAATGTTATACTTAATAATCTAACCAAAATCCTGAAAATGTATTTGTACGCCGGAAACGGCAGAATATTATGAACTTTTAAAAATGTATTTAACAACTCTGTAACAATATTCTGACAAATAAATGGACTATTACTATTACTAAATTTTTCAAACCATGTATAAAAAAAAAAACTAAATTAGTTATACTGATTTTGGGAGAAAATTGTGGTCACTATTAGTATTAGTAAAAATTCGGTATATGTTTTACGATTATAACATATAATATTCTAATTGGGAGTTTGGTGGTGTGCGTTAATTCTGTGACATGTTGTATTTCTATCTCGTGTCGACACGAGTAATACGAGGATTGTTCATGCCGTGGTGGAAATAGCCAGTTGTAACAGACATACTAGAGTATCGTCTTCCGTAGAGGCTCTACAAATGTACCTTGTATTGTCATTCTCACACCTAACGGTCAAAAGTAAAGTAATCTGTTTGAATTCTCAAAAATGTATAAATTATACATAAAGAAAAAAATATTGTAAAATTGTATACATAGTGTCATATACTTGTAGCGAATGTGAACAAAAAAAAAATGTGTTAAATGCATTTTTAATCAGCTAATTTGAGGCAATTTATTATGTTTAATTTCAATCCTTGTGTGTGTGTGCGGTTTGGAAAATATCTGTTTTTGGAACGAAGTTGTTCAAAGCGGCTTGCGGTTGGACTGGTGTAGAAATCGTAACGAAAGGTAAAATCGTTATGCCCCTTCCATGCGACTTTCTCTCTCTAACTCTTTCTATTATATACGTGTGTGTGTGTGTGCTTGCGAGTATCGCGTAAGGAACTGCGTTCCTGGCGGGGTCGCCCGACCGCACACCTTTTTTTTTTAAATATAAAACTACTAAGTATGAATCTTATGCCGTGACGGCAGACGGCATGACGCTGTCGTGATGCCCCCTCTACGCAACCGCTTTCGACTCTCTTGTGTGTGCGGGCGCGTTTATTTCTTCGTTTTAATGCATATTTCATTATAGGTTTTTATTAATTATGAATTCTAATATTAACATATACATTTCACATCTGCCGGACGACCCGTGTCTGCCAACTTTTTTTTTTTTTTGTGATAATCTGACTAATACTGAAATATAGAAAAAAAAATCTGCTTTATCATTATAACAATGTAATATCTAGTATACTTACCCAATGAAAATTGTAGATATTTTTTTCTCCATTTATAGCTGGTACAAGTTGTTCCTAATCATGAGTACTATTTACTTCTTAAAATATACAAGGTAAAATTAAATTAACTAGCTATACATCATACCTATAAAGTTTTGCCAGTTCCGTTTGGTAAAATAAAATTAAAAATATTTTATTTCACATGGGCACTTAAGAAACGTCAGAAGCTAGGTGCACAGTTCCAATTGGTCGTTTCCTATGGAGAAGAGCCGGCAAGAAACTCCACGGTTACTCGAATTTAAAACTATTCTTGAATGTTTCTCAAATTCGATCATTACTTTTAAAATATAATGGCATTTGAATCTCTATGTTTAGGGTAATTTTACCCTCTGAAAGGGTGAGGGGGTCAAACTTTCAGGGGGTAAAATTACCCTAAGCAGATCTACTGTTAAAGTAATTCAGAAATTTTCCACGCCGCATAAAACCATGTAGTAATAACAATATAATCATTGTGTTCATTTATTATTTAAAAAAAGTGTGAAACCTGCTTTTTGTACAAAATGTACTACAAATACATTCCCGTGTTTAATTTTGTTAAATAATTTTATATTGTTGAAAAGCTTGCGGTTGGAACTCCATTCGCTAATAAATTATAAACGATCCTTTCACAGTTATTTTACTTCTGACAGCAGCAATCCAACAGCGACCTAAAGGTCGTAGCACATTTATCAAATCGGAAAGGGATCGTAACCGTACGCCTTTCGCGTCGCCGTCAAACAGTCGTCAACCTTACGTAAGCACGTAACCAAAGCGGATCAGAAGCTCCGATACGACGACTCGGCTACGGTTAGGCGACGCCGCGCCTACGGCTCGCCGACTGCTGGTTGACGGCTAGTCATTGATTCTATGTCACACCTCTTGTTTGGGGTCGATCCACTGTGCGCGGGAGGGGCGTGGACGAAGAGACGTAAGCTAGGGTACGGAGAGCCGTAAGCGCGGGAACTGCAAGTCGACCACGCACCGCACCGCGGTTGTGAGCTTGTCCCGAGGCGAGGCGATTACGTTACGATTCCGATTAGTGTGCGTTGCAGTAGGGAGTTTCATACAAATAATACTGAACGGCTCGAGTTGATACGGTGACGATCCCTTTCCGATTTGATACGTGTGCTACGACCTTTATCGTAACGAGGTTAAAGATCATTGTGGTTTGGACACACTCGCCAGTGGCAGCAACCCAAAAGCAACCTTATTACAAAAAGAATAAAGATCACTTTGGTTATGAAAGTGATGCAAAATCAGGGTTAAAATAACTTTGAAAAGACCGTATATTGTACAAGCGAATGCCTCTTCTGTCATAGATTTTAAGTCTGTAATGCATTCAAAATAAACAAATAATTATATTGGTATATGGGTCGGAGAATGATTATTTCTTTATATTGCCATACGTAAAAACTTAGCTCAATGGAGTTTCAACAACACAATAAGTTTTTTTAAGTGTAGCAACACTGAAACGCTACAAGCCGCTATTTGAGTAGTGATATTATTATTATCTGCGCGTCCGTAAAACACGTTATTTATTATTTAATGTTATTTATGTTTAAAATGGGACCAAATAAATAAATGGTGTATATTATTTTTTCTTTTTTTTCTTTTTAATAACCTCTCTGCAATCTCGAATATGAACTTTATTATTATGCGTATAATCCATACTAATATTATAAATGTGAAAGTAACTCTGTCGGTCATATCTGTCTGTCTGTATGTTACGTTTTCACGCCTAGACCGCTGAACCGATCGTCATGAAATTTGGCAGAGATATAGCCTGGGATATGGAGAACATAGGCTACTTTTTTACGCGATAACCGACATCCACGCGGGCGGAGCCGCGGGCAAAAGCTAGTATTCATATAAATACTATACCCAAAGTCTGAAATTCAGATAATTTATGTAAACAAAGGGGATAACATATCAAAAAAATATCTTCGTAATGGTAATTCACATAAAATGGCGAAAAAAGAGGTTTCATTTTCTTTTAAGTACTGATTTTAAGAAATAATAATTAAAAAATAATCATACCGTAATTATTTTTATAAATTTTCGGTTTTAAACAAAGTTATAAGAAAAAGGAGATTTTTTGGTATAAAATATTTTATGATACTGGTAACAATGCAGGAGATCGAAACATTTTCAAATTTTTACATCTTCAACAACACTAATATTACAACTCTCGTTCATAGATTAATATTGTAAGTAGCATATCTAGCCACATTTTGGATGAAAACTGTTTTGAGTGGAAATCGATTTTGGGAGGCCTACGTCTAGCAGTGGACTTAAAAGGGCTGATTATGACGATCATAGGCCGTGTCTATGAAACACTACACAAAACATTGTTTGGCAACGGTAATTTGTTTGCTTATTTCTTATAATTAATTCACTTTAATTTTATAGATTATTATTTACAAAAAAATAATATGATAAAATGTTTTGCACCACTGTCTTGTCATTTTGGCAGTGACATTTCTTGACATTACTTTGTTTACATAAATTATCTGAATTAGAGACTTTGGGTATAGGTGTAATTTTTATAACTAAAAACCTCAACCCTTCATATGCCGAACGTAGATCTACGCGAGACGCAATGGGTTTTTAATTGTGTCTCTAATATAAAATATCAAAATGGTGAAACGTGCGGTTAAAATTTGTATGTCACGGTCTGAAAAGATTAATAAAGCGAGTGATGTTACATTTCACAAGTAAGTTGGCTAAATTTTCTTCAGATTATTAAAAAAAAAAAACATTACGAGACGAATTAGATTGTCAAATATTTTTTTGCCATCAGTGTTACTAGTAAAAACGATTTTGTTTTTACCAGACTGTTAGGAGTTAAGTGTATGACGAATGTATGTTCCTGTAAATCGAAATTATTATTGTAGTCTGTTTGGTAAACATTGAAATAGTATAATTCCATTTTAAACAATAGTTATTTATCTTATACGTTTTGAATAACCGATCGTTAAAATCGTTTGGGGAAATTCGACAGTTTAGTGTAACTTATTTGCTGGCCACTGTACAGTCAAATTTTCTCATTCGATTTTGAACTTAACCATGAACATTTTAAGGTTTAACCTATTAACTGGCCCGGTCGGATTAATACGACAAATGTTTTGCCGTGCCGTGCCGATGCCGCCTCAGTCGTATTTATACGACTGAGAGTTCGTTTTGTATTTTTTATATCATTGCACGACCATAATTGTCGTAAATATTATTATTATTTGTAGATTTATGAGCCGGTCGCTGGGGGCACGGCAATTAATATAAAACCAAGCGGTCAATAGTTTTAAATCGTCCACCACCGGCCACCGTACTTATAAAGAAGGCACAGTGCCACACGAGGAGCGTACCTCGGAAAGCACGTTAAGCCGTTGGTCCGGTTGTCATTTGTAGATCTTTGACAGTCGTTACGGGTCTGAAGGGCTTTTTATTTCTTTGTTGTTTTATTGTTCCTAATTGTATGTAAATAAATAAACGTACTATTCTTATTCATAAGTTGCACTTATTTTCTCATAGAGGGTGATAAAAAGTAGTGTCCACCTCGAGAGCAACACTATTTTAAGCCCTCGCTGCGCTCAGGATTATACTTTAGAATCCTTCGCTCTGCTCTGGATTTTAATTTAAAATTTTTCGCTCCACTCTGAATTCAAAGAAACACTCTCGCCCTTAAAATAGTTGTTTGCTCCCTAGGCAAACAATCTATTTTCTTTTTTTTTTTTACTAAGAGCATAAATGTAAAGTAGGTACTATGAATGGCTACCAGTTGAGCTATGAGTATGTGTTCGTGATATGTAGTGGTACTACTGTATCTAGTGTATTCTTGATCAAAGCCCTGTATAGTACAAATACAAGGGAAATATTTAATCCTATAAAAACTATAAAAATCCTATAATTTGTTTATTTTTCATACGTGTTGACCTTCTAATGATGCTGCACACTTTTTAAATACCTACCTAAATGAACTTTCTGCCCTTTTTTCACAATTGGTCGCAGTAACCAAGCTAGGGTACCCTGATCAAACGGGTTAGGTTAGGTTAGAACCAACAGCGCACGAGCCGAGCGCACGAGCCGAGCGCGAGCGAGCGAAGCGAGCGGTGCCGCGACAGTAGACGGCGAGCGCTACATCCAAGTTGGCCGCAGTCACTTGGCTATTAAGTATTTTAGGACCCCAAAATTGTTATTAAAGAGGCGCAAACATTATATTAGAGTGTTCAATAATATTTTTAGAGTGCGTTATGGGAATTATTAGATGTTCAATTACATATATGACCAAATTAAACAACAGATAGGTAGTTAAAAATATATTTATTTAACACAGTATATCACATTAAGTACCAGTGGTACGCGATAGTGGCGCGTTTGTACATTAACAGGACCAGTAACAAAATTCAACAGAAATAAATGGAATTGTTGCAAAATATCGTTAAAACACAAAACTTTTATGAAAAGACATCAAGATAAATTAAATCCTGATAGGAATCGCACTTTTTCTGCATTTTAACGATTTTTTTTTTATACATGACGGAGACCACAATGCAACAATAAATTATACCTCGTATATCCTATGACATTCCCAGTTAACGGGTGAAGACACTGGCTCCTGTAACACAGGTACCACCTAGCTCAGGAGTCAGGGCTTTAAATTAAAATGTAAAAACTTTTTTATGTCAATAAAACATATTTTATTTTTTATTATTATTTTATTAGTTTGCATATGAAAATCCAACCAAATATATTCAGTAAACACTTAAACTCAAGGATTTATTTGATAGTTCCAAAATACTCCTATGCATTAATATGCCGTATTGTCGTCTCCACATTTGTATACTATTCCGTCTATTTTTATTGACATACAATATAAGAATATATAATATTTAATGTACTACATAATATTTTACTAATAACTTACATAATCGTTAAATTAAAATTGACATAATTAAAATAATTACAAGAAAATTGGCTAATTATATATTATTAATTCTCCTAAGTAGTACTTCCGACATACATATAAATACAAATGCCGCAAAAACTTTCAATTATATTGCAAAAACATATTTGTTTACTGTAATCAGGAATTAGGAGACGGAATTTTGAGACAACGCAACGTGTGGTTTAAAATATGTAGTAATATATATTTTTTTAATTATGCTACGGGGTTTGGTCATGTTGAGATGATGAAAAGCCTCCAAAAGGTTTTTGATCCGTTACGTATGGCATTATTTTACCAAGTTATAGCAATATTGTTATCATAGGACACACAAAATTATATTTGAATTCAGAATCTGAGATAGTTACCACGTTTTGGAACAACAAACTCAATGACATACACGACAAAGTTCAAATTCAATTAAAGCAAAAAAAAAATGAGCCTTTTTGTCACGAATTGTCACGCAAAAATCAACTTAGAGCACAACGGTAAAGTAGATAGTTGAGTTAGTGGCGGTGGAATGTAAATTATCTGAGATTATGAAAAGTACAGACACAAAGCTTTTAAAATACTACCTGTCCTTTTCATTTTAGTATCAATGAAATGAGAGGGCAATACAATTTAGTGATTGGTAGATGTGAATAAGGGTAATTTTGTTATAGTTTGACCGATACCGCTGTGCAGTACAGCGGTATCGGTCAAACTATATCAAAAGTCTTAGGAATGTGCCCGGCTACTATAGTTCCATTATTTAACTTACGACAAATGTGATGTTCTGTCTCTTTCTAGTATGTTAAATATCTTACTCTAACTTCTCGACCATTTTATAATTAGAATTAAGTTTTTATGACTAATTAAAAATAAACAAATTCGAGTAAAAACAAACGTTCAATGTTAAATAATTTACTTACACTTTTATTTTAAGTGCAATGAAAAAATACTGGTAATATTCATGTTTATCACATTATTCACTTACTTTTACAAAAAAAGATAACATAATTTATGTAGAAATAATCATTTAAGTGAGAATGTCGAAAAATCGTTTTTATAACAATTTAAGAGAATAATTGCAAACATTTTAAGTAGATGTAGAATTTATGTAGAATTTATTGTCGTATGACAATACGACAATAAATTAAACGTCGTATAAATAATTATGTTCCCAGTCTGCATACAAACATTCAATCAAATATATCCAATAGTTCAGTAACGCTAGTCAAAGATTGGCCAAACCTTAAGTCGCCCCATCACTAAAATTTTACTTGTTTGAAAAAATCACATTTTTAATATCGATATTAAGATTTATTTTATCCACTCACGTGTCCGACCCCTGCGCGTCGCGCTGTGTCAAGTACAATATTTTGTTATGCCCATATCAACCAACGCTGCCTAACGAAAATATCAGGAATTCCAATGGGTTTTTTGTCAATACAAGAACGAAAGCTGTAGCTGAATATAAAAAAAAAAAAACAATAAAACACGCAGCGCTGTCTGCAAAAAATTCGCACAAAAAATTCAAGTCCACTCTCGTGGCATTGGACATTTCAGCGTTTTCGCTCAGCGCCAGTTGATTGGATTGGACTCGTGAGTGGAGTTCCAAAATACTCCTATGCATTCGTGTTTCCAGTATTTTCATCTATTGCCGTATTGTCGTCTCATCATTTTTAGGAACAAAATGGTGACATGACGCGAGTAAGGGAACATGCGCCAAAAGTTTGAAGAGCCTATTTCAGACCGACCATATATATGGAGGGGGGGGGGGGCAGAATGGTCTGGTGCCAAACCAAATGACAGAAATCGATTCAGTAAATGATTCTGAACAAATAACTTTCGCAATTGTAGATTCGATCATCAACAACAACTTTTAATATCGATAAAGTACCCAAATTGTAAAGAGTTTTAACGACATTTTTTTTCACATTCAAGTTAATTATATAATTTGTAAGAATTGACAGAAGATTCTGATAAGACATTGATATACATGTACCAATTGACTATCAATAAAATTCAAATTGACAAGCATTTAACCATTACTAAATCCAATAAAGACATTTACCAAATCTGTAGTAGTTATGTAGTATTTAATACATTTTATACACGTTTCCAAATTGACATAATAATTATCCTAATATTCGGTAAATTTATTTGAATGTCGTTGCGGCAGAGCGAATTTAACGATTTCAATCGATCAGAAGGATCGACGATAGATTCATCCAACACTAAAAATTTTCATGAAAACGTCACAGTCTACACATACAAAGGCATCATAAGGCATTTTAAATTGACGCTAATAAGTACTAATTACATTTTAATAATTAATTTGTATAATAATTACAATATTTTGTTTAAATACTGGCTGTATAAAGATTACCGTAAATGGCAGCTTTTTGCGCCTTTTCTATGACTGGCCAATGAAAGCTTACGTCTACAAGGTCAAATTTAGTTAGCTAGCGAAACTTTGCCGACGGGATAAGTATGTACATATATCTGAACATAATAAACTAGAAAAAGAAAATGGTTTGTTTTTTTTTTTTTTTTTTGGGATCAACAACCGTATTTATTTATTAAAATTTTATGCACAAGTAAAAAAAGGCGGACTTAATGCCTTTTTTTATGTGTTTTTTTATTTTATTATTTACCACTTACATTTGTTTTTAAGGCGGAGACTGACTTGCAACATTTGTTTGTAATGTATCTGGTTTTTGTAACGCGTTACATTAGTCAGTGCAGCGTGCTGAGCCGCTCGATGCGAGCATAATGAAGCGCACAAACAACCCCTACGTCCGCCTTTATAAAAAAAAAAATAGAGCACACTTGAGTCAATGGTATCGTTTTTGTGCTCACTAGTTGGCGCCACTGGCGAGTAAGGTCCTGCCGTTGCAAGTCAGTCTCCGCCTTTAGAGGAGGGAACCCAATACAACGAAGTAGTCACAATTTCCACGTCACCCAAAAACCAAATCCAGTTATACTTGGATATCAAAACCCATCACGTCAGTACTTTTGCTAGCTAATCTAATTTAACCCCGTATATTTTGAGGTGAAAAAAGTTAAAGATAAAAATCCTAAATAGTGTGTTTTTTTTCTAGACGTTGGCTGGCATTGGTCGGCCATCGTGTAAAGGCACTTGGAAGGAATGTTTTAAGTCACAATTGTGTGCGATTTCACGAGTTCTTCTTCGCCTCCATCATATTGTTGTAACTCTGTAAAGAAAATTTTAAATCATTTAAATAAAAAAGTGTTAGTAAATAATGCTTTCAGAATGCTGTTGGGGTTGCCGCGGCATTTTAGTGAGTCGCAAATGTTTGCAAATGCGAGCGTTGACGGTAACCACGCTTTACACCGTGGCATTTTAATCGTCTTACAACAGTAGCCCACTTCATGTATCCAATGACTACAAATCATTCATATTTTTTATTTTCATATTTATGAACATTTGAATAATTCAAAAAAATTTAATATAATTAATTAAGGCTCAAGACGTAGTTTGAAACACCCTGTTACGAGCGCGGTCCGAGCCTTGCGTTCCAAGGGCGGCGCGGAATGGAGCGGCGACATCTTTTCAGAGTTCATATAATACACCCTAGCGCAAAAATGTGTTTCTTACTATTGCAACTCTTAATCTTAATATCAATCTTTCTTTTATAATCGCTCCTAGAGGTATTTTATATCGGATACATTGAATGGACCACCTTTGTAAGACGACTAAAATGGGTGTATACGGGGATATATTGAATTGTTTTTATTATGGACGCTTCTAACGTGCACGTCTTTCTACATTGTTCTCACATGTATAACTTCAACATGAATGATTTAACCCATTTTTTGTAACAATATTTTGTTTTAAAAGACTGTCCGTGGAGTTTCTTGCCCGTTCTTCTCCATAGGAACCTACTAAGCTTTGGAATGGGCAACTAGCTTCATCTTTCTGACTGACCAACCCCTTGACAATTCAAAAGTGCCTGTAACTGGTTTATTTGAAATAAATGGTTTGAGTATGAGTTTGATATTGGTAAAAAAACTAACAACCTCTCAACTTTTGTTCTATGACGTTCAATAGTTCATCAGAATTTAATTCATCAGACTTTCATACGAAAATAAAAATATTTAAATTCAACGCTCTCTAAATGAACAACGAAATCTTGAAGGTTTGTTTTTGGTAAATGTATTATGTTTTGTAAAAAGTCATAGAACAAGAGTTGGTGCATTGGTGTTGGTGATGTTCGTACTACAGTCCGGCAAGGTTGTTAAGTGTTTTAGCAATAACCCTGTATAGTGCGTAAGAAAGTGGCATCGCTATTCCAAAGACTGCACGGTACCACCAACAGCATTTTGCAAATGAATGCATCCCGAAGTGACTATCCCATAAACGGCACATTTTTCTTGAATTAAGTACAGTACGACATAAAATAGTAGAAATTAAATGAGGGCGCCACTTTCTACGTAACTATCACATTATTTGACGGAAAATGCTTAAACATGGCAACAAATTAGTATGGAATTTTTTAAGTAACATTTTATTTAATTTCTACTATTTTATGTCGCACTGTACACACGGCTACATTTCAAGCTATAACATTTCGTCGTAACGACGCAGCTGACGAGCTAGCAAGGAGAGCATCCAGCGCATCAGTCTGTGGTCCCGAGCCTATCATACCCATCCCCTTCAACCAACTACGCAGGTGGCTTCAGTTCACCCACACACAAGCGGAAAACTGATAGACCTCGACACCGGGCTGCAGGCAGTCCAGAGAGGCTATGCCATCCTTAGATGTTAGGCTGACCAGGCGGTTATCGCGCCTGGACACGAATGGTCTGCGCCTGGTGACAGGGACCATCACGGGACACTGCTCGCTAAACAAACATTTTCACACAATAGGGATAACGGACAGCCCTCTGTGCAGGGCCTGCATGGAGGTGGAGGAAATCGTTGCGCACGTGCTCTTCGAGTGCACAGGCTCACCCAGATTAGGACAGAAACCCTCGGGACACCCGGATCTTTCACCAATGTTCTGGACAGACTGGGAGACATTATTAACTTCTGGAAGGAGGTGGGCTGATTGAAATAACCACCGACGGCCGTTATGGCTCACACACAATGGTCCGCCTGAAGGACTAAGTGCGGAAACTAAACCCTCTAACGTAGATCATAGAACAGTTCTAGTATAAGCGGACCTCTCATTGTACAGAAGCCTACACAATGCGAGATCAGCTTATACTGGAGAATTTTATTTTATTTTGCTAGTGCACCAATGACCCTGTATAGATAAATGTAGATAAGAAACATATATTATTACCTCTTCAGCCATTTGATACAGCAACCTGGCTGTCTCCGGCCCAGTCTGTTCCACTAACGTCTTGAATATACCGCCGCTGTCAGGTTCTGATGGTTCAGATCTGTGAAAATAATAATAATATTACGCTACGAGAATATTATGAAAATTCAAAGTCAAATTTAAATAATTTATTTCAAATAGGCACATAAAAGTCACTTTTGAACGTCAAAATTTACTAAAATAATTAATTGATTCTAGTTACCCCTTCCAAAAGGTAGTTACTTATGGAGAAGAATGGGCAAGAAACTCCATATTTAAAATGTTAACAATATTTTATATATTTACATTAATGTGAAGACGATGAACTTTAGAATAATATTACTATACCACAATAGGTAAAAAGAATGAAAAGTGAAGCAATGACAGACAAATTAATTATGCGTTAGATAAATGGTGCTCACATATTTCAAGCATTGTAAAAGTAGATGATTTCCCTAAAATTTTAATATTTAATAACCTATGTCAGTGTGTGAGTTAAAGTAATCACAGAAAATAAAATTAATATCATAAAATTTATACAATTAAATTAGCAACCGCTAAACCGATCGTCATGAAATTTGGCAGAGATATAGCCTGGGACATGGAGAAGGGCATAGGCTACTTTTTTACGCGATAATCGACATCCACGCGGGCGGAGCCGCGGGCAAAAGCTAGTTATATAATAGTTTAAGTTTATACTATTATAATAATAGGTCTTATCTCAAAGTTGCAATCGTTTTTCACGAGAAAATTGCTTTTGAATTTTGCTAAGTGTATACATATTGGTGCTCGTGACTGTACAAAATACAGACGTATAAGCTCAAATTGACATCAACGCTAATGACGAAGTTTCTCGCTATGATATTTTTAGTCTGTGTTTACAGATGATGATGCCAGAAGGATGGCCTTACCTTTCAGAATAGGTCCTTATTCTGTCTCTAGATAGCACTAGTGTTTCGTTTTGATCGCTCTTTGCCGAGCTTGGATCGAAAGTGAAGTTCTCTGGTATGGCTAGAGGTGCCTGAAATCATAATTATAACATAGTTTTAATTCTAAATTATGTTTCTGATAAACTAGCCAGAAAAGGATGAAAGAAGGATCCTGAGGCAAAAGTGCGTGGACGTAATTGACAACATTTCAATCAAATCGATTGAATATGTAAATTGCACCTGTGCGAAGCCGGGGCGGGTCTAGTCTTAAATAAAATTACATTAAAAAAAACTAAGACATCCGTATTTTTATTTTTTTCTAAAGTTGTTTTCATTTAACAAAAAGATGTTTTTGTAAAACATGTTATTTTTTTTTACTATAAGATTTTTTTTAGTATACACCATGGCATTTTAATCGTCTTACAACGACAGCCCACTTCATGTATCCAATGACTACTAATCATCAATTTAGAAACAAAATATTTATGAACATTTGAATAATAGTTTTTTTTTTTCAAATTAATTATGACGTAGTTTGAAACACTATGTTACGAGAGCTCGCCCGAGCCTTGTGTTCCAAGGGCGGCGCGGAATAGAGCGGCGACATCTTTATCAGAGTTCATTCACCCTGACGCAAAAATGTGTTTCTTACTATTACATCTTAAACTTAATCTAAATCTCAATCTTTCTTTTTTAATCTCGCCTAGAGGTATTTTATGTTGGCTACATTGAGTGGACCACCTTTGTAGGACGACTAAAATGTCACGGTGTATAGTTCACAAACGGACGGTACAAATAAATAAAAAATTGTCTCCTTTTTCCTATGACGTCATGTTCCATAGAACAAATGAGAACTACCCAATAGCTCGGCCCATATTACAGAGGACTTGAACATATCTGGTGAATTAAATGATAAATGATTTTATTTCTGTAAGTAGGTTTTTACAAACACTTTTACACGTCAATCATATTTTAAAACTAGATGAGGTCGGCATTTCGTATCTAACTACTCTGAGAAGAAAGGCCGAAACAAACTCAGAGGTCACAGTCTCTTTTAAAGTCCAGACATAATCTTGGTCAAATCATGTGAAGACCATGTAGACTGGTGTCTGAAATGGTCTTTTGAAGAAAGAACCACACATATTGAGTGGACCTGTCCATTCAGTGCACGCATTTGTCAGTAATCGTGCAGCTCAACTCAGAACATAAGGAGCTCAACGATTCGACGAATTGTCAGTGTATTAGCGATAAGCGCGATGTTATATTGTGTTGTATTAAAAAAAAGCTATTTGCTTATACAGGTATTTAATATATGAAATTCGTTAAGAGGTTTTCTCTCAGATTTAAAACTACATTTAAGGATTTTTTTAATAACGCTTAATTTTATTTTGGCTAAATTGAGTGGACCACCTTTGCAGGATGACTAAAATGTTACGGTGTATAATTATTGTTGATTATGGGAATGTGTTTCGAATTAAATGTACTTTATTTAGGTAAATCATATTTATTACTTAACACATTGACTGCCACCGCGGTCACCAGTAACCGCTAACAATAGTTTTTCTATTGTGTCTGTTGTCTGGCAGTCAAAGCCTTAACATATTATTAAATGCTACTAACACCTATTGTTAGTAGTCCTCAATAGTTGTCTATAAATAAATACAGGATAAGTTTTTAACCAAGCCGCAAATTTTTTGTTGGTGGTTCTGTGTCAGTAATAGAACACATTTTCATTATTTGTTCAATACTTTTTTTTTGGTCCTACTTGAAATCAGCAAAATATGGATACAATCTTTTCGTAATAATATCAATGGGCGAGCGCACAGCTGATAGGTACTTATACTGCGTTCCACTTCACTGACTGCGCCGCCGGCGCGTTGCGCAACGAGTATCCATTATACCAGTTTCAAAATAAAAATCTTTCTTTAACGATAACTTCATTTTTTTTGTACTAAGACATATTAAAATAAGAAATAGGTGTATAATAAAACACGTTTAAGTTTAATTTGTGCACTGATTTAAAACTTTTCCTGTATATTATGTTTTTTTTTTTTATTAACTCTTACCTGACTTTTCGACAGTAGTCGGTTCCTAGGCACGGTATCATCTTTCCTCTGAGCGCCTCCTTGAGTTAACAGCTCGAATGGATGACCTGATTCAGCTACACGACCCCTGTTGAGAAAATAATTAATAATAATAATTTATAATTGATTTTCATAGCACGGAACAAATATTTGTATAACCTGTAAATAGTTGTTCCGTGGATCTACGCTCTGAAGGGTTAAGGGTTACTTGTTCATGAAAATTACTCTATCGTAGCCGTGGATAATAGTTTAATTATGGATGTATGAAGGACTAACTGCTGTCCCGCGACTTCGTCCGCGTGATGGTAAATAGTAGAAAGTACATATTAATATCGGTCTACAGGACCTTATCAAATACACAATTATAATGGCTTGAATACCATGCGATTAATACCCCCGTTGGGTCTTTTGCTTCTAATAGTTTAATACACCTAGTACAAACATTAGGTTTAATACACATTAATGTAGGGGCGGTGCAGAACAGCCCTGCCCCTGACCACTGTTGTATTTTGTGAAATTTCGGCCCCCGACCCTCCGCGTCATATACCGTTGTCCACCCTAGCGCGGGTGGTTCGCGGGTAGCGCGGTTACTTCGTTTTCACACAGCGTTCTTTCTGACTTTTTTCCTTTTGTCCGGCTCCTTAGGGTCACAGCGTGATGTTAAATAGCCTATAACCTTCTCCAGGAATTGGGCTATCAAACACAAAAATAATTTTCACAATCCGTTCAGTCGTTTCAGAGATTACCCGCCCATACAAACATACAAATAAATTTTACATCTTTATAATATTAAGTATAGATGAATCAAACTCAAAACATTTGCTTCTTGATTAAACCATTTACAGGCACTTTTAAACTGTCAAGGAGTCGATCAAACAAAAATATGACGCTAGTTGCCCATTCCAAAGGTACTTATGTAGAAGTACAGGCAAGATACTCCATGGACACTCTTTTAATGAATGATAAGTTGATAACGGATGGAAGACGATTGGATGACGTATACTAACTTGTCCATGACGATGACTCTGTGGTAGTCCATCACGGTGTTTAGTCGATGCGCAATGGTCAGCACGGTTGAGTGCGCGAACTTGGTGCGAATGGTTCGCTGTATGTGTTTGTCGGTGCTATGGACAAAGATTTTAAATTTTATATGCTGTATAATAAAACATACAAGCCGTGTGCCCGATTGGATGTCCCATCGGCAACAATACAAAATTGTATCCCCCATTTAACCCCCACAGGGGATGATTTTTCAAAATTCCTTCCTTACCGCTCACCTTCGTTATACACCGTGGCATTTTAGTCGTCTTACAAAGACAGCCCACTTCATGTATCCAATGACTACTAATCAATAATGTAAAAAAAATTTTTTTTTTGAACATTTGAATTTTTTATTTTTTATATTAATTATGACGCATGACATAGTTTAAAACACCCTGTTATGAGTGCAGTCCAAGCTTTGTGATACAAGGGCGCCGCAGAATGGATTTAGATTAAGTTTAAGTTGCAATAGTAAGAAACACATTTTTGCGTTAGGGTGAATGAACTCTGATAAAGATGTCGCCGCTCCATTCCGCGGCGCCCTTGTAACATAAGGCTCGGACTGCACTCGTAACAGAGTGTTTTAAACTATGTCTTGCGTCATAATTAATCAAAATAAAAAATATACAAAGGTTAAAAAAAAAAAAATTTTTTCATGTATAGTAGTCATTGGATACATGAAGTGGGCTGTCTTTGTAAGACGACTAAAATGCCACGGTGTATAAGGAACTCTGGTGCAAAATAAACTGGGATAAGGGCAAGAGAATGATGACTGTAAACTTTAAAATTCGCCTCGTCAAGTATTAGCACCTTACATCCCGCTAAAGCTGTTGTTGTCTCTGTCCCACTTATAGATGAAGCACTAATTTATTAAAGCACTAATAGATGAAGCACTGATTATTGAAGCACTAATAGTTGAACACTAATAGTTAAAGCACTTACTCAGTATCAACGTTAGCAGTCGCCTCGTCAAGTATTAGCACCTTACATCTCGCTAGAGCTGCTCGAGCTAAACAAATGTGATGTCGCTGTCCCGCTAATAGGTGAAGCACTTATACATGAAGCATTAATGGTTGAAGCACTTACTCAGTATCAACGTTAGCAGTCGCCTCGTCAAGTATTAGCACCTTACATTTCGCTAGAGCTGCTCGTGCTTTAGCTCGGACATCTCATCTGTTTACAGATGAGATGTCTCTGTTCCGCTAATAGGTGAAGCATTAATGTTGAAGCACTTACTCAGTATCAACGATAGCAGCCGCCTCGTCAAGTATTAGCACCTTACATCTCGCTAGAGCTGCTCGAGCTAAACAGATGTGATGTCGCTGTCCCGCTAATAGGTGAAGCACTTATACATGAAGCACTTATACATGAAGCATTAATGGTTGAAGCACTTACTCAGTATCAACGTTAGCAGTTGCCTCGTCAAGTATTAGCACCTTAGATCTCGCTAGAACTGCTCGAGCTAAACAGATGAGATGTCTCTGTCCCGCTAATAGGTGAAGCACTTATACGTGAAGCATTAATGGTTAAAGCACTTACTCAGTATCAACGTTAGCAGTCGCCTTACAAGTATTAACACCTTACAGACCGTTAGAGCCGCGTGAGCTAAACAGATGAGTTGTCTCTGTCCCGCTAATAGGTGAAGCACTTATACGTGAAGCATTAATGGTTAAAGCACTTACTCAGTATCAACGTTAGCAGTCGCCTCGTCAAGTATTAGCACCTTACATCCCGCTAGAGCTGCTCGAGCTAAGCAGATGAGTTGTCTCTGTCCCGCTGAGAGGTTTCCGCCACCGTCACCAACCTTTGTGTTGAGACCGGCTGGCATGTTGGTCACCATTTCTCGGAGTTCAACCTGGGTAGATAAAGAAATTTAATAAATACATACATGTAGGATAAGTTCTATTTTTCTACAATAAAACTGCTGATTGCTTCCTAATTATTCATGTTCACGTCTCGTTTCACTGTCCTGTCATAACGTTCCATTCCTACATACATATGAAATAACACTACACAGACAGACAAAAACTACAAAACGCAACAATCGTTTTGCTTGGTGCAAATCTAGATCGTTTAGAAAAATCCAGAGGAGTGCGAATCGGACTCGGGTTCTAAGTGTTCCGTACCACCATAACTACGCTATACATACGTTATACATACATACGGTTATAATTTTATAGAAGACACATATACAGGACCAGTTTTTAATCAATGCGCAAATTTTGACAAATTAAACTTAAACGTGTTTTTTATACACCTATTTCATATTTTGATATGTCTTAGTACAAAAAAATTAAGTTATCGTTAACGAAAGATGTTTATTTTGAAACTGGTATAATGGATACTCGTCGCGCAACGCGCCGGCGGCGCGGTCAGTGAAGCGGAATGCAGTAGTAGGTACCTATCAGCTGTGCGCTCGCCCATTGATATTATTACGAAAAGATTGTATCCATATTTTGCTGATTTCAAATGGCCCAAAAAAAAAGTATTGAAAAAAAAATATGGAAATGTGTTCTATTACTGATACTGAACCACCAAAAAAAATTGCGTTTTGCTTAAAAACTTATACTGTATAATATTTACTGTAATATATACCTACTTTTTTATAAATATATACCTATAACAAAACTGACCCGATCCAAAGCCCAACGTAGTAGGAAAAAGGCTAGCCAGATGAAGAAGTGGCATCTATGGTATATCCCTCAGGAACCGTCTATAAAATTATGTAACTGACCTGATCCAAAGCCTTGTAAATATCAGCATCTCTATAAACCCCCTCGGGGTCCAGGTTGTCTCTGAGCGTGGCCGCAAACAGTGCGGGCCTCTGCGGCAGCGCGCACAGCCGTGAGCGCCACGCGCGCAGCCCAGCTGTCTGAGCTGCCACACCGTCTACTAGCACTGAGCCTGACACGCGGCCTAGCCTGCGGACATAGGAGGAGCATACAAAATGTTGTGTGGGGATGTAGTTCAAGCCTGGAGCATGTAGTTGCCGCTGTAAATCGATTTTTATATTTATTAGCATAGTTTTTCCACCGGAAATTTTCACAGGAAATTATTCTTTTTTTATAAATTTTTTCAGTTACTATTCTTTTATTTAATAGTAAAATTACATTCTCTGTACGCGGCACTCCATGTATGTAAATAAAACAGCTAAAATAAAACAGCAATGGATGTTGAAATACTCTAACGAACGACGCGTGAAATCAGCTGGTCACTTTCTGCCTAGCTACAGAGTTTATTGGGAGGGCTGTCGAAGGCTCACTGCGCTGCCGTTCGCTACGTGCGTTTTGCCACGGTAACGATACATTGCGTGTTTACTGGATTCTCATAACGTTCCTGAAATAATTTAATGCACCGGTCTCCCTATCAGTCTGCGGAGGGCTGACTCTTACACCCTGTATATATATACAAGGAAAGCTTTAAATCAGTGCGCACATTTTGGAAAATTAAACTTAAACGAGTTTTATTAAACACCTATTTCTTATTTTGACATGTCTTAGTACAAAAAAACTAAGTTATCGTTAACGACAGATTTAGAAACTGGTTTAATGGCAACTCACCGCGCGCCGCGTCGTCGCGGTCTGTGAAGCGGAACGCCGTAGTAATTACCTATCAGTTTTGCGCTCGCGCAACACGCCAACCGACAATTGCCACCCCGTATGGGAACGCACCCCACTGACAACCACCGCGTGCGCCGCTAGGCGAGTGCGCCCATTGATATTATTACGAATAGATTGTGTCCATATGTTGCTGATTTCAATAATGGAAATTTGTTCTATTACTGATACTGAACCACCATAAAATTTTTGCGCACTGCTTAATTTTTTTTCCTGTATATGTAAACTCTGTGTAACTCTTAGAGTACGAAATGAATGCACGCTCAACTCTCGATCCGGCGGGGCGGCGCGTGCGGCGTTCATGTTAAACACATACAATCCCTCGCGAGTGTCCTGATGGCGGCGAGCGACGCGCCGAACAATCTTCGCCGATTGCACGCGACGCAAAACGCCCCAAGCACGCCTTTTCACTCAGGCCGTACACTGAGCGTGACGGTCACGCCAGTTCAGTGCTTTTTCCACATTCCAAAAGTGCCCAAAGTGCCTAAGTTTTCACTTAAAAAAAAAACAATATTTAAAAAATTGCCTCACTGAAACAGCGCGCTAAGCAGTGAACTCTTCCCAGCTCCCGTTCGTCCCACCACGGCGACTTTCTCAGAAGCTTTGATAGAGAAGTTGACTCCTTTGATAGCGTACGTCGGTTCACCGGCCGCGCCCGGAGGCTTCTCATACTCGAGGGAAACATTGTCGAAGACTATTTCGCCTGAAATAAATATTTATTAAAATTCTCTTGTTGGGAAAGACAAAAAAAAAACATTTTTTAAATTGAAGTTGATAAACAAACATCAACAAAACAAAACAAATATCAACTTTATGCGAAGTAAATTAGGTTCATTTCAGAATGACTAGTTCTATTAAAAAGGATGTGGAGTTTGTTGCGCCACTTTTTCTTCCTAGCTGCAGCACTAGGAAGTGGTGAGGGGCGTGCATGCCGAGAGACTGTCACATGTCATTTTGGCGTTCATAAAGTGCTAATTCAAACTCAAACTCCAAGCATTTTTTACAAATAAACCAATTATAGTAATTATTGAATTGTCAAGGGGTCGGTCAGTCAGAAAGATGAAGCTAGTTGCCCATTCCAAAGCGTAGTAGGTTCCTATGGAGAAGAACGGGCAAGTAACTCCACGGACACTCTTTTAAAACAAAATATTGTTACAAAATATGGGTAACATCATTCATGTTGAAGTTATATATGTGAGAACAATGTAGAAAGACGTGCACGCTAGAAGCGTCCGTAATAAAAACAATTCAAAAATTAAAATAAGCCGTGGCAGCTAAGAAATGACCAGTCCCAACTGACGGCGCCCGTTCACGAACATAACGCATGGATTAGCACCATTCAGCTCAACCATTTTGAACGGAGCTAAATGATCCAACACACGCCACCATCAGCGAGACATCTAAGTGAGCATGACATACTCTCAGCCGCCAGGGCACATTCAAGTCAATGAAAGGCATATTACCCGGTTAATGGTAGCTCTATAGTATAGTACTCGAAGATCACATTGATTAAACGATTTCTGCATTTTTTTTTTTTTTTTTGTGTTTCTCAATAGTGCATAAAAGATAAAATATTATAGATCAACCATTTTTTCAGATTATCTACATACATCTTTTAAGGGGTACTGTGTTAAATGTTACAACAAAATACCTTGTGATATATATTCCAATTAAATGAAAGAAAATTTACACGTACTCGTAAAAAAAGTACACTTTGTAAACAAGCATATTACAAATTAGAGGACTATATGCAAGATAAGAATGCTTGGAAACATGCTGGGAGCTGCTCCATAGGACAATTTTTTTATTTTTTTTTATTAATAAAAAAAAAATATTTTTACAAACATTTGTTGAGGTTTAAACATACCACACAAACCATCGCGGGTTTAACAGGTATCAAACTGGTTTCAAATTTACTGTAAAACCAATGTCATTAAAAAAAAAAAATATATATATGTCATTGATTTTACATTCTGTGATTAATTACATTACCATGCATAATGATTTATTACTTGTAAGTATTTTAATCAAAATCCTCTACTTTTACAATGTTTGTAAATCTGTGAGCACCATGTAGGTATCTATCACTTATGGAATTTATCTTCCATTGATTCATTTTTAATTCTTTTTACCTATTGTGATGTAGTAATTTTAGTCTAGGTGCATCTTCGTCACATATAATTATATAATTAATATTTACAAATATTGTAAAATATTTAAAAGAGTAACGGTGGAGTTTCTTGTCCATTCTTCTCCATACGAAACTTCCTTTTGGAAGGGGCAACTAGAGAATCAATTATATTTTTCTGTATATTTTGGCTTTCAAAAGTGCCTATTTGAAATAAATGATTTTGACACCCGCTAAGTATACGTATGTATCTGCCAGATACACGAAACGGCTTTTATTGCATTTTTGGTATCTATATACCTCATACAAGTTAATTTTATTTTTTCAATTAACCCAACATACTTTTTTCTCAAACGTATATAGAGGCTTAAAGAAATTGAAATCTTCAATTCGCTCTCCTATAAAATTTGCATTTGTCAGTTACTTAGTTGTACTTAGGAGGTGTCGATTTGACTTTGACCCTAGTATCACAGGTGCATTGTCATTTTGGAGACAAAGCTCAATTGTCTACCTACCTTTATTGGGCCATTTTTCAAAGTCGAGATCAGCATGGTCCTTCTTCAAAGCATCCGTATCCACATCTAAAGGTTTTTCCGGTGGAAGATTCGTATATTCTAATATTCTTTCAACCTGAAAAAAAATTGCCATTTTAGATATTACTAGCTTTTGCCCGCGGCTCCGCCCGCGTGGATTAAAGTAGCCTATGTCCTTCTCCATATCCTAGGCTATATCTCTGCCAAATTTCATGACGATCGGTTCAGCGGTTTAGGCGTGAAAATGTAACATACAGACAGACTGACAGACAGACAGACAGAGTTACTTTCACATTTATAATATTAGTAAGGATAATTATTGACAGCAGGCTACATTCCGATATAAGCCGTTATCGCTCATAGCCAATCACTAAAAAAAACAACAGTTCCTCTCTCCTTAAACATCATCATTACTTAAAGTTCCTTGCTCTTGTATCTTGTTTATTATTGTATATATATATATATTTATATGGATAAGTATCTATATGCTTTGTGTATGTGTATTTATTGTATATATGTAAATGGTACACCACTGACTACCTGCAGTATTGTCTCTCCTTCTACTTTTTGATCCATCCAAAGGTTGTCTGTAAAAGATCGCTTTTAGCGATAAGACCGCCCATTGTGACACCCTATGTAACAGTTCTACATTTATATCTGTAATTTTTATGGTGTACATAATAAAGAGTATTCTTTCTATCTATCTATCTATAGCACTCACATGGATAATTTGCGTTCCGATTTAGAATATCACGATTATGACAGGCGAGAGCTGTTTGATAGCGCTTACGGTAGTAGTAATAAAGGGTATGGTCGGCGTTATCGCAAGATGGCGCGTGTCATGACGTCATCTATGACGATTCCCGGGACATCGTTATCGCCCTCACGCCAATTCGGTACGCGTTTAAGCACGCTCAAATCGATTACAGTGCAATTCGGAATGCGGGATTAATGTGTTACTTACAGAAGTCATTTGGTTCTCCACTTCGGCTGTTTGCCTCATCCCGTATTGACACATCCCCACTAAGCCTATTACTTGAGTTATAGCCAAGCCGACGTTGCCTCCTAGAGTGTCTGGAAAAAAAAGAAAAAAATCAGCATCGTTTATTAATTTTTTAAGGGAAAACAAACAGTAGTATATTCAAAATACAACAGAAAAAACTTAACAAATACAGCGTGTTACGGAAAGGGTATATACATATCAAAGGCACGGATTCTTTTGGTGATAACAAACTACAGGGCAATATTTTTTAATACCTATATCTACATAAATAAAAAATTAAGAAACATTTAACTAAAAATCAAATGTTTCCAATTGAATTCTACACATCACTAGACCAAGTCAGCTGATCGGTGTCAATAAACTACACACAAAGAAACGGCGGTAACACGTTTGTTATGATTTAAATTTAATAAACTATCGAAATAAAAAAAAATATTAAGCATTTTCTAGTTAGTGCTTTTGAGCTGAAATTTCGTACAGAGATTCTGAACCAGATACACTCTTCACCCCGTTTGTATGGATATACCCTTTCCGTAACACGCTGTATACTACCCACTACATTTTCCACAGATTACAACTTAGATGGTTGGATGGTTTGTTTGTTTGTTTGAACGCGCTAATCTCAGGAACTACTGGTTGGAATTGAAAAATTATTTTTGTGTTGGATAGTCCATTTATCGAGGAATAGTATAGGCTATATAACATCAGACTACGACTAGTAGGAGCGGAACATAAATGAAAAATGTTGCAAAAACGGGAAACATTATTCCTTTTTGAGAGCTTCCGTTGCGTGCGCTGCGTAAACGGTTTAAGTTACACAAATATCATGTATGATGGAATTGTTCCTCTTTAAAAGTTGTAACAAAAAGTCCGCGACAGCATATGTCTATCTTTTAAGATTGACTCACTATAACCTTTTTTATGGTAATCAATTTTTTTCGAAATTAATGCATTATTTGCGAAGGAGTTTCATCAACATAATATTAATCCTTATCCAAATAAATATTTTATTAATCACAAGTATTTAAATGTAAACAAAATTGTCCTTGATATCACTTGATTTCAATCAACATCTTAGGAGATATCATAATTTTAAAATAACTCCGTAACAAAATAAGTAGAAAATTCATTACTTAAACCACTCTCTTTTTTTTAGATGACGCAGACGAAGTTGCGCGGGTCAGCTATATATTATAAAGCTGAAGAGTTTGTTTGTTTGGTTGAACGCGCTAATCTCAGGAACTAGATACTGGTTCGAATAGAAAAAATATTTTAGTGTTGGATAGCCCATTTATCGAGGAAGGCTATAGGCTATATAACATCACGCTATGATCCTTAGAAGCCAAGCGAAAAGAACAAAAGTCAGAAAGAACGCTAAGCGATAACGAAGTTAGGCTTATTCCACAAATCCCCCCTGAAAATCCCCCTTAGGAGGAAAAGTGGAATCTATAAAAAAAAAAGTCTAGAATTCACCCCTGATAATCCCGCTTAGGGAAGAAAACTAGAATTGAAAAAAAAAAACTTATTCTAAGACCTCCCTGAAAGTGATTTTTTTACATTAGGGTTCGGTTTCCCCACTGAGGGAGATTGTCTGGGGGATTAGTGAAATAAGCAGGGGTGAATTCTAGACTGGTTTTTATATTTTCCTCTTTTCCTACTAAGGGGGATTTTTCAGGGGGGATTTGTGGAATAAGCCCGAAGTTACAGCGCGGGCGAGCGACGGGATGCGACGCGATGGGTGGGCCGAAATTTCACGCGGACGAAGTCGCGGGCAGAAGCTAGTTATAATGATAAAGCTCTTATAAAAATTAATAAAAAAATAAACTCCTTACCTTCAGAAGTAAACAAGAAGAAGCTAAATGTAACGAACGCGAGATAAAGACAGCATATCATATCCATCCAAAAACCGAACGCCCTGGTTGTGTTGAGCACAAGGCTCCAACATGAAGAGTGCAGGTCCTGTTGCTTGTCGAACTCTCTGACCAGGGTGCGTTGGTGCTGGCGAGCTGACCTGATGGTGGTCAGACCGGAGACTGTTGCTGATAGGTGGTTCAGGGACTGGCTGCGAGCTGGTGGGAGAAAGCATTATGTTAGAAGAGTCATTGAGGAAATCAAAATCAAAATATTTTATTTCACATAAACCTACATGGGCACTTATGAAACGTCAGAAGCTAGGTGCACGGTTCCAATTAGTCGTTTCCTATGGAGAAGAGCCGGCAAGAAACTCCACGGATACTCTTTAAAAAATAATTAGCTTTACAATATTATTAAATAACAGTGAATATAGGTATGGGAGGACAGTGTAGGCCTTTCAACAATTACCAGGTACTTATCAAAATAGAAAACCGCCAACAAATCTACACTCTAATAGGCCTACAACAACATTGAACATTACATTACATTGTAAAACATGTATTATTTTTTAGACATTAATTTTATGATAAGTTTAACTCGCACACTGACTTTTTATTTGTGAAAAAAATTTAGTAAAATCATTTACTCTAACAATATTTCGTTCACTGAATACAAAAGGGCCACAAATCAAAAAAATCTGAAAATAATTTTATTGCTTAAATGAGGTCCAAATCCTGATTTGAACCTCATTTTTGCAATAAAATTATTTACAGAATTTCGTAATTTTGAAATTTGTAAATATGTGAGCACCATGTATTTAACACATAATTAATTTATCCGTCATTGCTTCATTTTTTATTGTTTTTACCTGTTGTGGTAAAGTAATTTTATTCTGGGTACATCGTCTTCACATGTAATGATATAATCGATGTATACAAAGTATTGTAAAACAGTTTAAAAGAGTATCGGTGGAGTTTCTTGCCCATTCTTCTCCATACGAAACTACCTTTTGGAAGGGGCAACTAGAATCAATTTTATTTCCGTGTACATTTTGACGTTCAAAAGTGCCATTTATGTGCCTATTTGAAATAAATGCTTTGACTTTGACTTTGAACGCCTCTTAGACCAATAAACTTCGTATAAATACATAAAAAACGTACGAAAGATGTGTATCGGAACGCATCACATCACATTGCATCGCACTATTAATGAATAAGTGCATACGAAATGCAAGATTTTTTTTTCCGTCCCCGGGATTTACTAGGCCCGAAATGCCCATCATATTTTTCTATTTTTTTTTTTTTTACACCCACCGGGGAAGCTCTTGGCCTTCATCTCACCTGATGGTAAGTGATGATAAGGCCGAAGATGGAAGCGAGCTTCACCCGGAATCCTCAACCACAGAGGAACTGGCTATCTTACCTCTAACTGCCGAAACACAACAAATGTTGTTAACATTGTTGTTTGGCGACAGACTTAGATAAGATGGTGGTAGCTAGCCAGGCGGACTTAGGACAAGCCCTACCACCAACCAAACCGAGCAGAAATTTTTGCCCCCGCTGGGAATCGAACCCGGGACCTCTGGATCTGAGACAGGTGGTTTTACCACTAGACCACAGAGGCGGTTCCATAGCAAAAAGTAATCTATACAAATTAATGAAATTGAAGTGTCTGTTTGTAATGTCAAAATAACAGCTATTTAAATATTTAAGAAAGTATTACGGCACTTATAACAAAAAAAAAATATATATATATATAAATATATATATATATATTGAAAAAAAATAAAATTGTCTGTCTGTCTGTCTGTCTTTCGGCTGTCTGTAAATCGGTTGAACGGACTGAAAAAAGGTTTATTTAAATATCTAATGTTATTACAAATGGATTATACAACGTGTAACGTTAAATGCGCAAAACCTCAGACACCCCAACTGATTATTAATTCAATTAACCTATTTCAGAGAGAAAAATAATCATGAAAAAAATTGTAAAGGTTTTATGTGCTGTTTTACTGGCAATTCTGATCGTTCTATCGAGGGAGGGGTCGTCACCGGGCCGCTCGCTGCGCCGCGCTGACATTATTATTTGTATATCCCGCTTGAGAAAATTTCAATTTATTCGACAACCATTTGTGTTTGTTTAACTATTTTGGCGGGTTTGCGCATGTGATGGTTTGACCTATTAATAAATAAACACGACAAAGATTTTAATGAAGGCTTTCTAGGACAAAAAAAAAAAAAATTCAGATAATTTATGTAAACAAAGGAGATAACATAGCAAAAAAAATTCTTCGTAATGGTAATTCACATAAAATGGCGAAAAAAGAGGTTTCATTTTCTTTTAAGTACTGATTTTAAGAAATAATAGTAAAAAAATGATTATGCCGTAATTATTTTTATAAATTTTTGGTTTTAAACAAAGTTATTAAAAAAAAGGAGATTTTCTGGTATAAAATATTTTATGATACTGGTAACAATGCAGGAGATCTAAACATTGTCAATTTTTTTACATCTTCAATAACACTAATACTACAACTCTCATTCATAGATTCATATTGTACTCGTAAGTAGCATATCTAGCCACATTTTGGATGAAAACGGCTGTAAACTGTTTCGAGTGGAAATCGATTTTGGGAGACCTACGTCTAGCACTGGATTTAAAAGGGCTGATTATAACGATCATATGCCGTGTCTCCGACATACTACACAAAACATTGTTTGACAACGGTATTTTGTTTGCATAGTTCTTATAATTACTTCACTTTAATTTTAGCGATGACTATTTACAAAACAAAAATATGATAAAATGTTTTGTGCCACTGTCCTGTCATTTTGACAGTGACATTTTTTGACATTAATTTGTTTACATAAATTATCTGAATTAGAGACTTCGGGTATAGGTAGGTCCAACTTCGAGAAAGAGGTCAATCGTCGAATCCGACTCGGCTGGAGAGCATTCGGGAAGCTATGCAATATCTTCTCGTCCCACATACCGCCGTGTCTCAAGACGAAAGTCTTTGACCAGTGCATGTTGCCAGTGATGACCTATGGCACTGAAACGTGGTCGCTCACAATGGGCTTTATTAGAACGCTAAAAGTCACCCAAAGGGCAATGGAGAGGTGATCGTATCAGAAATGAAGAGATCCGCAGGAAAACCAAGGTAACCGATATAGCCCGAAGTATTGCCAAACTTAAGTGGCAGTGGGCAGGGCACATTGCGCGCAGAACAGATGGCTGTTGGGGCCGAAAGGTTCTGGAGTGGCGACCGCGTACCGGAAGACGTAGCGTTGGAAGGCTCGCACAAGGTGGACCGATGACCTTGTGAAAGCCGCAGGAATCCGCTGGATGCGGGAAGCACAGAACCGGTCGAAGTGGCGGTGCTTGTGGGAGGCCTATGTCCAGCAGTGGACGTCTTTCGGCTGAAATGATTATGATGATCTAGTACACTGATTAAAAATAACTTACCGATAGCCTCAATTCTCTTCAGCTCTCGACTGGTGTGTAGGAACAGGTCCCTCAGTAGGAACAGCAGCACAGCCACTATGCCAGTAGGTATCAGGAGCCACCAGTTCACCAGGCATACCACCACTAATATGGCCATCACTTCTAGGAAGAACTGTGGAATTAAAAGAAGAAAAATAAAACATTTTAAATTTTAAATCTATCTACAGGAAAAAAAAACAATCAGTGCGCAAATTTTGGCCAACTAAACTTAAACGTGTTTTATTATACACCTATTTCGTATTTTGATATGTCTCAGTACAAATAAATGAAGTTATCGTTAACGAAAGATGTTTATTTTGAAACTGGTATAATGGCTACTCGTCGCGCAACGCGCCGGCGCGGTCAGTGAAGCGGAACGCAGTAGAACCTATGAGCAGTGCGCTCGCCCATTGATATTATTACGAATAGATTGTATCCATATTTTGCTGATTTCAAGCAGGAACAAAAAAAAAAGTATTGAACAAAAAATGTAAATGTGATACTGAACCACCAAAAAAATTTGGGCACTAGTTAAAAACTTATCCTGTATATAAATAAAAATCAATGTTTGTATGTTTGTCCTCTATGCGTTCCTAAACCATTGATCAGATTGTGATGAAACTTTGGTAGGGTGTTCTGAGGACGCGAGGCATTCTGGCCTAATAAAAAAAATCGTCCAAACACTTGTGTACTTTACATGGCATTACAACGCCGAGTGCAGCTAGTAATATTATAAATCCAAACCCAGCGGTTTAAAGAAAAAAATCTGCTTTGTAGAATGTTGTCTCTATCACACATACATGTGTGACAGTCTCTTACTAAAGCTCGATATATTTGAATTCAGAATCTCCGATAATTATCATATTTTGGGAACAAAAACTCAATGTCATACATAACAAAGTTCAAATTCCATTGCAACTGTAGGACCTTTTATTACAAACGGACAAGCAAAAATCTACTTAGACTACATAATTCTTAAGTAGATAGTTGTTTAAGGCCCTGGTATATGCCAGTGACCTTGAGTAGTTAGCTTGCGTGTTCTGTACTGAGCTCACGCAACGCGTCGTACGTCCAGCCAGTAATAGGACTCGCACATCCAGGAGCGTTGTCCCAAATAAGACGCATTATTAATTTTTAATTTATTATACATAAAGCAAAAGGTATTTTAATAAAACACTTATACTAAAAGGTTAATAATTAAATTATCTTTTAAAAGATGAAGGTTTCAGAAAAATACGCTTGATAGATTTTGCGTGATTCTCAGTTTTTTATCCGCGTTAGACATAACTTTACAAATTAATTTCACTATGTAATATAAACATAAACTAAAATATTCACATACTAAGTTATTAAGAAAATGCTCTAATTTAACATATATTTTTTCCAAATCATTGACACTACTCGTTTAGACGTGATCTTCAGTATAAAATCATTAAAAGACGGTTATCGTCGCCTTAAGTACTAGACTCACCCCAAGACAGTCGACCAAAGCGACAGGAAGCAAAGTGTCCACTTGACCCATATCTTTGGAGAAGCGGTTAAGAATCCGACCTGATGGGTTGTGGTGGAAGAACCACATAGGAGCGCTCGTCACGCCTCTGTGGAAATAAGAGTCAAGTCATAAAATTCAAATAATTGACTAAAAATAGGCACATAAAAGGCAGTTTTGAACGTCAAAAATTACATCCATAATTAATTGACTCTAGTTGCCCCTTCCAAAATGTAGTTACGTATGGAGAAGAATGGGCAAGAAACTCCATACTTCCTATACCACAATAGGTAAAAATAATGAATACTGACAGTAATGACAGACAAACTAATTATGTGATAGATACATGGTGCTCACATATTTACAAACATTGTAAAAGTTGATGATTTTTCTAAAAATTTACATACTTTTTTTTTGTATATTAATCGTAGAAAATAAAATTATTGACATAAACATTATGAATTATACAATTAAATTAGCAACCAGTTTGATTTTGTCTATTGTCCTATGGAGCAGGACCAGCATGTTTCCAAGCATTCTTATCTTGGATATAATCCTCTAATTTGTAATACGCTAGTTTTTTTTTTTTTTTTTACACACAACGGGGAAGCTCTTGGCCTTCATCTCAACTGATGGTAAGTGATGATAAGGCCGAAGATGGAAGCGAGCTTCACCTGGAATCCTCAACCACAGAGGAACTGGCTATCTTACCTGTAACTGCCGAAACACAACAAATGCTGTTAACATTGTTGTTTGGCGACAGACTTAGATAAGATGGTGGTAGCTAGCCAGGCGGACTTAGAACAAGCCCTACCACCAACCAAACCGAGCAGATATTTTTGCCCCCGCTGGGAATCGAACCCGGGACCTCTGGATCTGAGACAGGTGGTTTTACCACTAGACCACAGAGGCGGTTAAAGTTTACAAAGTGTACTTTCAATATGATTTTTAAATGTTCTTTAATTGTAATCCGGCTCGAAGGACCATGTAGAAGGTAGGAAGATATTCAATGATAATGCTGCGGATAAGGTGAAATAATTATATTAATCGGAACAAAGGTTTTATATAAAGGAGCGAGGGAGCACACGCGATGACCGCTAGTCATGTACTAATTGCTCAATTGATATTAATTAATTATGTTACTAAAAACTGCTTAGTCGTTGGTAGTGTATGGTTTCACCGTACAATATCAGAAGATATTTTATTGTAACATTTAAGAGCGCTGTCTCGGGTCCACTAATGGAGTGGTCCATTAAAAAAATATTATCTCGTGACTGAGAAGGAATTATGAAAAACGGCTCAATCAGCTGTCTCGGTAAGTGTGTCTAGAATTTTCTAATACCTTTTATAAAGTTTCATATTGAGATACGACGCAACAAAATACGATCTAGAGGAATGTGGCCGTTTTTATTTAGATCGAATTTTGTTGCTTCTTGTCTCAATATGAAACTTTAAAAAAGGTATTAGAAAATTCTAGACACACTTACCGAGACAGTTGATTGAGCCGTTTTTCATAATATTGCTTCTCAGTCACGTGATAATATTTTTTCCTTTTCTTTTGTAATGTTTAATCCGATGTACAATAAAGTATACATATATAAATAAATAAATAAACCCTCTTAATACTTTATTTTTAAAACCTGTCATTTTCACCAGTATTTTTGACATTAAGGTGTCAAACGCTCTGTATTTGAACAGCCGTTATTGTGAGATCGAAATCAAACTTTACTGGGTTATTCGATACTTCTTGGTAAGACTGGTTGTTAGACTTTCGGTTTTTTGACGACCCATAACGACCGTCAAAGATCTACGAAAACGATCATACCTGAACATATTGTCGTGCAAATTGGTGGAGGCACGAATACATGTGTTGTAGAAGATGACGAGTTTATTCCACGTAAACACTATGCAGATTCCGATAAGCCCGCCATAGATGTATAAACACTGTTCTCTGGTCAAGTTGAAGCGGTTGGTCGGTATGTCTTCGAAGTTCACAACTGAAAACAAAAACAAAAAACATTAATTATATATCATTTATTCCATCCGGGCACAAGTCGCCGAGGCCTTATTGGAGAGCCTTAAATAGAAGATGCAGGAATACTCACAAAATATTACGTAGGTAGCCTATTAATAAACAAAACCGAAATTGTAACTACAAGTAACATAGAGAGGTCCTTTTCTACACTGCGTCGTGTTAAAACATGGCTGAGAGCAACGATGACTGAAAACCGTTTGAACGGTCTACGCATGCTCAGTGTACACCGAACCATGGTACAAAAAACTAAGGATACAATTGAATCTGAGGTGTTAAAACGGTTTTGTGAAGAACCTCGTCGACTACTTTTTTTGTAAAATAAATTCACTGATTGATATTTTGTTTTTCATTTTTAACATAACCAAACATTTTCACATTTTTTACATCTTCAACAACACTTATATTACAACTCTAATTCATAGATTCATATTGTATGTAGCATATCTAGCCACATTTTGGATGAAAACGGCTGTAAACTGTTTCGAGTGGAAATTGATTTTGGGAGGCCTACGTCTAGCAGTGGACTGAAAAGGGCTGATTGTGACGATCATAGGCCGTGTCTCCGACACACTACATAAAACATTGTTTGGCAACGGTATTTTGTTTGCATAGTTCTTATAATTAATTCACTTTAATTTCATAGATGATTATTTACAAAAAAATAATAATGATAAAATGTTTTGCACCACAGTCCTGTCATTTTGACAGTGACATTTCTTGACATTACTTTGTTTACATAAATTATCTGAATTAGAGACTTTGGGTATAGTTTGGTTGGTCTTCGGAAAAAGGAGCGGTTAACGG
The DNA here is from genome assembly GCA_947523025.1 of Dryobota labecula. Classification (NCBI taxonomy): domain Eukaryota; kingdom Metazoa; phylum Arthropoda; class Insecta; order Lepidoptera; family Noctuidae; genus Dryobota; species Dryobota labecula. The sequence continues at coordinate 9,617,534 of OX383311.1, read as the reverse complement.
ATTTTGTTTTCACATTGTACATTATTTATTTATTTTTTATTACATGCACTCCATACATTTTATGGACGTGAACGTCCACGAAAATGTCGTCACATTAGAAATTTTAAAAGCGCACATCGTTGTTGCGACTTTAAGACCTCTTATGTGTCACTTTTGGCAAAATTACTTTTTTACGCCAGCCTTTTTCACATTTTGAAGCTCTATCGAATGCAAAAACTCTCATGTGTATACGTCGATTTGATCATCATTTCTTTACCAATTTTAAGATCTACAATGTGTGTGCTTCCTAATAGAATGTTGGTGTTTAAAATATCGATTTTCTCATAAAGTTGAATTTTACACATAAGAGATCTTAAAGTCGCAACGACGACATTGACTTCTGTTTCTTATAATAAAGGAGCCATTATTTACCCGGCGGTGGTTCTGCAGTGGAGTTTGATATTGTTGTTGGCTGGTTAGCTATTTTTATTGCACTGTTCGCTTCTTCTAAGTTAACCCTGAAAAATGAAGAATTATCAAAAACTATTTACGTGCCTACATTCTGATGACCCGAATAATTCGAATTTAGTGTTGAGGAATTTCTTCGTAAAATACTTTTTTTTTTTTTTGGGTGGGAAATTATCAAATAACTTCTCCCGCTCTGGGTGGAGCGGGAGGGCGTGCCAGACTTTTACTGACTAAAACCCACCGTGTTCCTTCAGTTGCCTGTGTGCCAGGGCCACGGTATCCCTTTCGGACAAACACGCAACCCTGGCAGGCTTCGTCTGCCTGGAGTCTATGTACTCGGGTATAGCAATAGCATAAGTATATTCAGCCTTATAATGTACCCGCTGTAGCAGGCCTCCTCTCTGTTAGGCCTCTGCCTCGAAACTTGCGGGCAGCGAGACGGAGGCGGCGGCGGCGCGGGAGCGGCAGTATCTAATGCGTAAAATCAAATGGACCGGCCCTCCAAAACAGCGGCGCGGCAACGAGCGGTGCACTCCAGTCAAGCGGTGACCGCCAGCGCGTCTGCATTCAGTGTTGTGCAATTTATTTTTGTGACGTTAGGAATAAATTTGTGTCAAAAAGATGTTGTCGCCGTTGTTCAGACATTTCGTTCGCGAATAAAAACAAATATCTCGTCGACACAACCACGACCACAACACTACGCCGCTATAGTGCCGCGCGATCTGCTCGCTGGTTGCTGGTTTCGAGAACGGCTCTGCGTTGCCCGCGCCGCTACCGCGCCGCCGCCGCCGCCGCTTCGCTGTCCGCAAGATTCGAGGCAGAAGCCTAAGACGCTATAATCTACCTCGCGGGCACAGTGCAGATTGGCTGATGTCACATGTCTTTGAGTTTTTGGTTCTACACGTAGAACATGTTTTCCTTCACCATTTTGAGAGCAGTAGTGATGAAGTGAATGGCACAAAAAATAGTAATGTTTAAGAAAACTCACCATTCTTTCAGCCACACATCAGTTGAAGAGTAGAAGAATTGCGCCAGTAGGAACAGTAGGATTAGCAGCGCCATAGAGAGAACACTGCCACCGTTGCGTATGTACGACACGTACACACTGTTGTCTACTGAGCCCTTCTTTTGACTCTCCCCTAGAAGGAAAAGGTCGAAATTTAGTCAAAAAAAAAGGGTATCATTTATTTCAAAAAATTCGATTTTAAGTTATTTATTTTATTTTTTATTCCTACATTTTTTATTTTTGATATGATATGAATTAATTCAGATAATGATGTTATAAATCAAGTTACTCTTAATTTTACTGTACTTTTGTAATTTTTACATGTACATTTTAATTTTAATATTATTATGTACCTATATTGTTTATATTTTTTATTTTTATGTATTTCTAATTTTAATTATGTATTCTGATAATGTGTAAGCTGTGGTTACCTGTAATTGAGTGTGCATTACAGGATAATGTATTGTATACAAGTTTTTATTATTGTAAAAGATAATTGTAATGTATCTCGTTGGTAATCCTTAAATAAATAAACACGAAATATTTTAAGAGATTCACCTATAGGTGGTAACGAAGCCATGGAAATTATCTGAGTGTATTATTAAAAAAAAAAAATTATTTAAAACTACTTGATATGATGATTAATTATCAAAATTCACCGCGTTCGTGCCGCCACCGTCGCCGCGTCCGAGCGGGTCATTCATAGAATAAGTAAAATTTTTGAAAATGCAACTCCTTTGCAAAATGTCTCAAGCAATTTTAAAATTATAATAATTATGTAAAAATATAAAACACTTAGATTAAAAAAAAATCGCTGCTATGGCCTTTTTACCACCTATAGACGGTCCTCTTAAAATATTTCGTGTATGAATAGATACACCTTATATAATTATATAAAACACAAATTATGTATTACAAGTATTAAGTAAGCACTACAGGGGGGCTATTTGTTATGCTTATTTTTGATGACATGGGGGATGTAGGGTCTGGATGGTGATTTACGTCAGCAGTTATTTTTTCGAATTTTTCTACAAAATTTTGTCGATTTTGGTTTGAACACATATGACAACTGTACTTGTCTATGCTTGGAAACGAAACGCATTTTCAGGAATTCCCGAAAATAATGGACACGTTTACTTGCTTAGAAGGGGAATTACCGCGCGCTATTTACGCGTGTAAATTATTTCGACTATTTCTAGACTTATGAAGTTCATGAAATGAAAAGTGAAGTAATGACAGATAAATTAATTATGTGATAGATACATGGAGCTCAATATTTTTTCAGTTGTTAAAATACTACAGAATAGTTATTACAACACTAGCTTTTGTCCGCGGCTCCGCCCGCGTGGATGTCGGTTATCACGTAAAGAAGTAGCCTATGTCCTTCTCCATATCCCAGGCTATATCTCTGCCAAATTTCATGACGATCGGTTCAGCGGTTAAGGCGTGAAAACGTAACATACAGACAGACAGACAGAGTTACTTTCACATTTATAATATTAGTATGGAAGTATGGATGTTTTGGGTTGTGGCAACAGCCTTCGTAAGAATAAAGGTTCGTTTTTTATCGGTGACCGATTTTCAATAGACAAAGGCCGAAATTGGTTTTTATGAAATGATCATAAAAATATGTGTCACTATTGTCCTTTCTTTACTTTTTATGTGGTAATTGACTAATCTGATGTCAGAGCTTCTATGCCGCCCATGGGCCTATGACTTAGCTTCACATGCCGTCGAGAAATATCTCTCAGGCCAGCTGGTTTCCTCACGATGTTTTTTTTCGCCGTTTTTTAAGCAAGTGATAATTATTCAATACGCACGCGAATTCAAAAACTCAAAGTTGCCCTGGTTTCGAACTCGATACCTATGACTTGGCAATCCGACGGTCACACCACTAGGCTATCACTGCTGTTAATTTAATCTCATGATGTAAAGACAAGGTGACGTATTTTGACCGACTTTTGTACACCTGGCCATAATGTAAGTTTTACCACACGCTACGCGTACGGTAAAACTCGCATTATGGCCAGGTGAAGACGTAAAATTGTGTACTCACCGCGGGCAGTAAAAATGAAAGCCCTCTATCGCATATTTACAACCCTCGCCTGCGGCTCGGGTCACAAATATCTGCGATTTCGGGCTTTCTTTCTTTTACAGCCCTTGGTAAGTAATGTACTATTGTTCTTGCCAAAAGTGAAAGTAAAATATTTACTAAAGAAAATAACTCTTACCTTCATATTCAGGGTCTAAATTGTTGTCTAGATCCATATTGAAGGACAATTGTGATGCTTCAGACATGGAGCGCTGCGATCTGAGTTTGTAGCTGTGTTCCTGAAATTACATTACATTAAATTAGAATATAATAATAAAATAGAATACTCTTTACTATATTACTCATACGAATATCAGATGTAAATGTAGAAGTTTTACATAGAAACGAAATGAAATCGTTTATTCTGTAAGTAGGATATCGGAACTACTTTTCACAAATGATATTACATAATTTTTGATCCTTATAGTTACAACTGATGGAGTTTAATGATCAATCAGGATTCTACGAAAAGCCTAAATTAACATGATCTGTAACTTGCTAGCTGATATTATGAACATAGATACATACCTACTGTTAAGGTATTCATTAAAATTATTCAAATTACTAAAATAAAAATAAAACTAACGCTTCGTTTTAAGTCCGCTTTGTCTGATTTTACCATTACATTATAAACCTAGTGAGAAAGAAATAATTTTACTTAATATTTTCTATTTATGTATTAGTCCTACGGGAGGAGCTCGTGGCTAAGTAATAACAGCCGCACGGGTCGATCCGACAGGTTAAGCTACGCTTGCCGGGGTTGGTCCGTAGATGGGTGACCATCTTTACATACCGAGACTCCTCCGTGCCTCGGAAAGCACGTTAAGTCGTTGGTCCCGGCTGTCATTCGTGGATCTTTGACAGTCATTACGGGTCGTCAAAGCCCAAAAGTCTGACAGCCAGTCTTACCAAGGGGTATCGTGTTACCCAGTTACTGGGTTGTGGAGGTCAGATAGGCAGTCGCTCCATGTAAAATACTGGTATTCAGCAGCATCCAGTTAGACTGGAAGCCGACCCCAACATAGTTTGGAAAAGGCTAGGCAGATTGATTGTATTAGTCCTACACTCAAATGTTTATTTTATACTGCTTTTTCATGACGATCGGTTCAGCGGTTTAGGTGTGAAAACGTAACATACAGACAGACAGACAGACAGAGTTACTTTCACATTTGTAATATTAGTATGGAAGTATGGATTTTACTATCTACAATGCATAGAAACGAGTTTTTCTATTAAGAAATTCTCAATAGCTGCCCGAAATCTGAGTTTGTGCACGGAACTTGTAACATTACTGGCCAAATGTGGGTTTCGATTCTTTTGTACGCCTCTGTCTACACCTTCGGGTTACAAAGGCATACATTTATATTAAAATTATGGATTCATCGAAAAATGACTGACTAATTGATAATAAATCTATCGATTGAATGACAAATTAATAATTGATTTATAATAGTATATTACTTACCAAGGGCTGTAAAAGAAAGAAAGCCCGAAATCGCATGTAACACTATTTATTGATTTGTAAATTATTGATTAATACATTATTGGTTAATAAATAATGGATTAACAGTTACATAACTTACCACATTCTCAGTATTCTCATAGGTGGTAGCTTTCTGTTTTTCCTCTTTAACCTTCTCTCCCATTTCTATTAGTTTCTCGAATTCTGCCACTCCGTTCTTTAACTCATGGTATGTGCCTTGGGCTTCAATCTGGTGGGGAAAGGATAAAATATAATCTGCAGGGGGTTATTTAATACATTAGCATTTTCTCTGGGGGTGAAAATAATAAAATATAATCTACAGAGAGTTCCTGAAATCAATGATTTTTTTCTTTGCGCCCCTGAGAAAATGCCGATGCATTTATTCAGCATTTTCTCAGGAGGGGAAAAATATAATGTGGGTACAGGGGGATAAAGAAATCATTAGCACTATCTAAGGGGGTGAAAATAATAAAATATAATCTACAGGGGGCTATTGAAATCATTAGTATTTTCTGGGTGTGAAAATAATCAACTTTTACTCCTGGACTAACTCTGAAATAGCGAGAATATGGATATGTTTCATGCATTCGGAATGGGTCAGTATTGCATTTTTCTCAAACATGCATAGAAATGTTGTCATTATTTTCGAAAAAAGAACACGCGAAGTATCGAATTTACGGACAAAGAAAATCAAATCCATTGCAGGAGCGTTTTTTGAATTTGGAACATTACAACGCTCCAGCAATGTTGTAAGAAATGGCGTGCTGCTTTGATTGGATCTCTTTTACCATTCTTGGCATACCAAAGTAAGTCTATTTGCTTAGCACAAATTGCGTTCACGTGGCTGTATAGCCATAAATGCGTTTGCCTTTTGGCACAGATGATATATAGAAAATTGGCGGCAAAGCTGAAAACTCGTCTTGATTTGTTAATTGCATATGTACTTCAGCCATCTACCACTACATCCAATGCCCACCTGCAAACCTCATCGGAATTTCAACAAACAAACATAAATGTACCGGGAAAATCAATAACATTTTCTTTTAGTAATTGCCCCAATATGACTAATGTAACTTTTAATATTAATTAAATTAAATGTATAATATAAAAAGTATGTTTTATTTCCCTGCATTCTTTTGAGAAAAGCACTATATATGCCTCGGCGGAAATGGCAATTGCCTGTCTCGTATTAGCGAAGTCCTCGCCTACGGCTCGGCCTTCATACTAATACTCGACCTGCAATTGCCTATTTCCCGGCCTTTGCAATAATGTACTATTATTTGAAACAGCAGATATTTTCCCATAGTAGAAGCACAGATAATATGGTGAAAGTAAGTATTCATGATTACTTACACCTCCTGACACACTTCCATTAAGTTTAAAGTCACCCGGTATCCGGTAGACATGACGCACAACGGACCAAATGAGAGTCTAAGTGCGGAGAAGGGAGCCCCATCATCATCATCCGGTAGACATTTACTTTCTAATTGACACACAAACAGTTTTTCGCCTTCAATAGGTGGTAGGATTATCGTTAGAAAATCAACCAGTTGAGCAGTTCGCACAATTCTGCCATTTTTGTTAATCGTCAAAGTCAAAGTCAAAGCATTTATTTCAAATAGGCACATAAATGGCACTTTTGAACGTCAAAATTTACACGGAAATAAAATTGATTCTAGTTGCCCCTTCCAAATGGTAGTTTCGTATGGAGAAGAATGGGCAAGAAACTCCACCGTTACTCTTTTGAACTGTTTTACAATACTTTGTATACATCAATTATATCATTACTATACCCACCACCCCTCCACCCTCCCCTATCATACACCGCACCACATCACACCCCATCCCACTCACACAGCCATCCCCCCCCCCTTTTATACACATACTCTTTCATATTCATAGTTAAATCAGGTCATTATGGGTTTATTAACACACATAAATAAAGGTTTCTTTTGTAAACGAAGTTACAGTAGAACACTGACTCCTAGCGAAGTTACAGTAGAACACTGACTCCTAGGTCACAGGGTTCCCCTAGTTTAGGAGGCAGGGTTTTTCACTATTTGTGCAGCCTTTTTCCCAAAATTCCATGTGAAATGTTTTGGTGTTGTCATGCAAAGGTATTTTGTGTCAATAAACTTATTTTTATGTTTTTTATACCACAACAGGATTTTTTTTAAAGAAAATCGCTTGTGTGTAAACAAATGGGTGGTGATAATAATGGCTAGGCTACCATGGGCACTCTCATTACTCGACGGTCGAGTAAATCTCCTAGTGTAAATGAGCCTTAAAACTTACCCGCCCCGATCTCATAACGCACACATTATGCGCATGCTTTGCGTACTGTACGTGATGCGTCACTAACACGGTCGCCTTGTCACGGAGGAAGTTCTTGATGCAATCCTCGTATATAGCATGGGCCACCTGAAACAAAGGTTATATTGTTAATTCCTACTGTAATAAAATCTTTTTGTATTTTCTCTCTTCTGTCTTTTAGTTTTGGCGACTCTTATTAAAATATGTATTTTTAAGTTAAGGTATTTTTCTATGGGCCTGTGTTGCCTGAAATAAATGGTATTATTATTATTATTATTTGTGATGGGCTGGAACAAGACCAGAAGGCTCGAACGTTCTTAAAAATGCCGGAAATTTCCCCTTCAGTTTGCGATTCTCGACCGAGTTAACCCCAGTGCTGGATTAAGCAAGCGTGGGGCCCGTAGCAAATTCTATTGAGGGGCCCTTGATCTGCTATGGTTTCTAAAGTATAGAGTGGTAAAAAAAACAAGACTCATTAATTACGTTTATTTGCCATCTATAGGTTAAAATTTGTTTGGTGTTTAATAGTAAGTACAGTAGATTACTATAGGCTCTGTTGGGCTCTGACAAGTACAAAAGCCAGAGATGAATTGCCCTGGGAATTTATTTTACTTTCGGATTTTATATATGGTCTGACAAGCACTTTGCCACCTAGCGCGATACATGTTTTTATAGCAGATTGAAAGTTCTATAAAAAGGTATCTTATAATTTTACGATAAATTCACTTTTTCAAAAGTTACTCGTGATTAAAGTTAGACATACCCTAAATTGACAGTTTTTCTTTCATTCTTGGCAAAATTATTATTGTTTACTTAAAAAAAAAACATCTCCGGGTTTGTATACGCGGGGCCCCCTTTTGCGCGGGGCCCGTAGCAATTGCTACTCTTGCTACGTGGTTAATCCGGCACTGGTTAACCCCGTCACTGGCTATTCCCTGACTTCGTGTACGAATATAGTTCAGAACAGTTCAGTACTGACTCGCTTCGTCTACGCGCTAGTCTGCACCACATGCTTTTGAACTGACTCGCAAACTGCCTCGTGTCCGGAGTCTATTACGTCAAAAAAATTGCTTGAACAGTATTTTTCTTTTCAAGATTATTTTTCTTTGTTTGAATTTACTCGTTCACATTTTGAAAGGAAAGCGGTATTTATTATTTATTTAATGTAATCCGTAAATAATATACAGGATGACTTTGAAAACAATCTACAGAATTTAAGGGGGTGTTCCACCCATCAATATAAACAACTTTTATTACGGCAATAAATTCGAATTCGCAAAAAAAAAAATGACTTTCTTATACAAAATGTTCCAGGTTTTACCTTTATATCGTCGCTGTAGAATGATAACCTCGTATGTCCAGAAATCCAAATTTCACAGGAAACGAAAAAAACGGTTAATTTCGTCAATGTTTAAAATATTTTTATGTGCTTTTGTGTCATGTTTTACTCCATAGATGGCACCAGTAGTCATATACTGGGTTCACGGTTTCGCCGTATTATAAAATACGTGGTTTTCATACGATTTTTACAAAAAAAAAAAAAAAAAGATTTTTTTGACATACGAGGTATTCATTCTACAGCGACGATATGGGAAGTTAATTTTATTTTCGCGAATTCGATGTTTTCCAGTAGTAACAGTTGTTTATATTTATGAGTAGAACACACCTTTAAATTTTGACGATTATTTTAAAAGTCATTCTGTATAAGTTCAAGATAAGTATTGAGTATAAAAAAACCGATTTTACTAAGAACATTTTTCGGTCAACCAAATCACTTACATTAAATTTAATAGCTAACTGAACTGATCAGACTTTCAGAAGCCATTGGTCTTTTAAAACTGTATGTTTATTATTATTATTTCTATATGTTTACATATCTCGGGACCCTGGGGTCCCGGACCATTGGAAGGCGTACGAGGGGCCGAAGCCAACTCGCAGAGGACCGTTAGACGCTTTTTAATTAAATGAGGCACCAACCGACGATTATCCCTGTACGCACTATGCAAGTGCACTCAAGGACAACCCCCGGTTGGAGTAGGACTATTGCAGGATACGGAAACAAAGATATTGGACTATGGGTTCGGGTGCTTAAAATGGACTGGTTACCTAAAACTATGGAAGGACTAAGGCCCCTGCCTGATCAATGTTTTATTATATTATTATTTTATGATGGGTTTGCTCTTGACTCTAGTCTAGGTCAGAGGTGACAGAGACAAAGTCGACGATGGAGTGAGCTTACCCAGAAGAAGCCTGTTCACTCTCACTTTCAATAGATTAGGGTTGTATGCGTTCGGAAACACAGACGCAGGCAGAGAGTTCCACTCCTTATGTTTTTCTTACCTTAGCATCCACAGCCGCTAAGGGGTCATCCAGTAGATAAACATCAGCGTTCTGGTACACGCAGCGCGCCAACGATATCCTGGCGCGTTGACCACCGGATAGGGAGGCACCTAGAAATTAGTTCTTAGTTAATAGAGGATTCGACATATTTTGGTTAGATGAATTTGAGAGATGTCTGTCCTAGTCGACAGGACTCAAGGAGGTACCTCCTTTAGTGACGGCGAAGTGGAACTTTAGGGTTAGAGTCCTTAAAACTACTATTCTAGGAAATAAAATGAAATGAAATCGTTTATTCTGTAAATAGGATATCGGAATCACTTTTACACGTTATATAAAAAATATAAAAACAAGCTTGGTGAAGTCGACATTTCCCCTCCTGAAGAAAGAAATGGCGAAACAAACTCAGGGGTTAAAGTCTCTTTTAAAGTCCAGACATAATCTTGGTCAGATCATGTGAGGATCATGTAGATCCGTGTCTGAAATGGTCTTTTGAGGAAAGAACCACACAATTTTGAGTGGACCTGTCCAGTCAGTGGGTGGACAGGATCTTCGCAAGGTCGATGGGAAAGACCAAGAATGGAATATAGTGGCATGCATTTGGAAAGGCCTGTGATCAGGCTCTCCTCGAGTTTTATGCCGTATATTCAATTAAGAATAGCTCTTCTACGATTGGATAGGCTACCGATGATGTGTGTCTAGAATTTTCTAATACCTTTTATAAAGTTTCATAATTAGACACGAAGGAATAAAATGCGATCTAGAGGAATGTGGCCGTTTTTATTTAGATCGAATTTTGTTGCTTCGTGTCTCAATATGAAACTTTATAAAAGGTATTAGAAAATTCTAGACACACTTACGGAGGTTCCTAATCGAGCCGTTTTTCATAGTTCCTTCTCAGTCACGAGATAATATTTTTTTAAAGAAGTGACTCTTAAGTCGCGACCGTTTACGACTGGGCTACCACTGCTCTCTTCTAAAAATCTAAGTGTTTTAAAGGTAGACGCACATTTGGGTTACACCGCAACGCATTGCAAAAATCTTTCTACACCACTTCCGTTCATTTTTTTATGAACCATCTCATAGTAAAGGCGGGCCGCACCGCACTTTTTTTTAATTCAGTGCCTTACGCTGCGGCCCGATGCGGCTGTATGTGCGCTGGCCATAAGCTGGGTGCTGACCGGCGTTACGGGGCGTAATGTAACGTGTTACAGAGCGAGCGTTCGTGCAGTCAGTACGGAGTAGTAAGGCGCACGTAACGAGCAACGAGCGGCTCGTTGCTCGTTGCGAGTGCTCCACCCCGGTGTCGGTTTTTTGGCGAATCGTTTGAGTGTTACGCGCTTCAGTCAGTAGGTGGCACAAGAGTCGATTCTAAGTACTTCGGGCCTTTGGTTTATAAATTATTTGTTGTTAAAAAAGATGGAATGGGACTAAGAGAAAACTCTGTATTTCAAAGACAAATATAGAGAAGAATCTGTTTTATGTGAACCAATTAATTAATTTAATTTATACAATAATTGAGTAAAATCAAAGATCCCAACACAACTTCGTCGTCCGACATCTTGACTACCGAACGAATCTGGAGCTGGCGACCAAAGAGTTCGAAACGAGCATGTTACACGGAGTTTAGAACACGGCGTAACGTAACATGCTCGCTGCGAATGATACATTACAGCCCGTAACACCGGTCAGTACCCACCTTTAAAGCTAAATGGTGGACAGCATTTAACGCGATCAAGTTCAGGGTCGAGTATTCCGAGCCGAGCTGTCTCGGAGTCGAACTGTCCTGTTACCCATCTTTGTAAAAAGTACCCAAGATAATTTCAATGATCCACAGTCCGATAACAATGTCATTCAATGAACTCACCTCGTTCCCCCACCACAGTTTTATCACCATTGGGCAAAATCTCAAGGTCAGTCTTTAGTTGGCAGCATTTTATTACTTGCTTGTACCTCCGCAGGTCCATGTCTTGGCCGAAAAGGATGTTTTGACGGACCTGGACAAAAGAGCATGTTATCAGGATTAATACAGGGTGTAAGGGGCTTATTCCAAAAATCCCCCCTGAAAATCCCCCTTAGGAGGAAAAGTAGAATCTATAAAAACAGTCTAGAATTCACCCCTGATAATCCCGCTTCAAGGGGAAAATTAGAATTTAAAAAAAAAAAAAAAAAATGAAAGTGATTTTTTTTTACATTTGGGTTCAGTTTTCTCCACTGAGGGGGATTCTCTCAGAGGGGATTAGTAGAATAAGCCATGTAAGGAACAGCACTCCGCATACTAACAGGATGCATTAAGCTCCTTATTTTGAATCATATTCCACGAGAAATGGGAGTATACTCCCCAGCCGCGCCACCAAAACTTCATGATATTAAATTATTCCTTGAGGTACATTTTTTTTCATTATCCGTACCGAATGGTACATAAACGGTACAATTTATCTAAAAACAGGTTTTTTGTATTTTTCCAATGTGGCGCGGCCAGGGAGTATGACACTCATAAACAACTTTGGTTCTATGACTTTTAATAATTCATCATATTTTTTTTTTTTTAAATCTACGCTCTAAATGTTGCGTAGCATAACAAACTACGATATCTAGTGGAAAAGGAGCGACAGTGCACGGGAGGCGTAGGTAGGTACAACAAAATACAGAATTGAAAGGTCTTAGATAGAACAACGAAATCTTGAAGATTTGTTTTTGGTAATAGTTATTTGCTATACAAGAGTGCAGTTGCTTTTTAACCGCGTACCCAATTTTGATGACCGAGCAAGCGAAGGATTCTAAAATTGAATCACGAGCGCAGCGAGTGCTTCAAAAATTAGAATCCTGAGCGTTAGCGAGGGAATCAAAAGAGCACGAGGTGAAAAATCTTTGCACTCGAGTGCAACACGTAACTTTACATCCCACCTCAGCGAGGAAATTACTATATCGACGGTGAAGTGCCAATACCTCCTAACTTACATTTTTCTAGAATTCACTTTTTTATCATTTTGAACTTAAAGGGGTTATTCGCATGTTTTAGTGAAATCTCCATTTTTTGTTGTTAAACTATAGTTTAACAACAAATTAGTTAGTTTAGTTGGAGGTACTTCCACATATATGTGGAAGTACCTCCAACTAAACCAACGTGTCTATTTTATGGCATTACCGCCACGCATGCATCCTCATTCAGTTTGTGTACATTTTTGACTTTGTCAGTTAGGTGTTATTGGCACAACAACGTCGAAAGGCAAAAAAAAATCATTTACAATCACACACACAAATGGTGACAACACTCAGTGCACACGATGTTCTAAATTCAATTGACTTTATCCTCTAGCGGATAAAAACGAATTTTGCACTCAGATATCGAAGACCAAAAACACTCTTTCCGAGATGGGGGGATGAAAATGTATTAAGTTTTATAACAAGTAATAGAACAAAAGTGGTTGTTTATAATGTTAGTAATAGTCCTGAGAGGTTTTTAGGTTTTTGTGTGACCCTGTATACAACATCCTGACATCAACAATCGGGCAGTTGCCCACCAGACAACATCCGTCTGGTCGGAGGATCCTCCCTTGTCTATGGAGGATGAGTGAACTTTACACCCTGTTCCTCATACCCCTATAAATTTAACCTTCCGAAGGGTGGTCAAGCCTCCACAAGATGATCCTATGACCTGGTGAAGATCGCGGACATGCGCTGGCTAGGAAAAGCACAGGACTTGTAGTTGCAGTGATGCTTGGAGAAGGCCAATGCCTAACAATGGACGTTTTTCAGCCGAATTATGATAATGAAATACTTACTGAAGCTTCAAAAAGCCACGGTTCCTGCGACGCATAGGCCACGATAGCATGGACATGCAGATGTCCACTAGTAGGCGTCAACTCTCTCAACATTGCTTGCAGTAGTGTAGACTTGCCTGAACCAACCGTGCCCACTATGGTTGTTAAGGATTCTGGCTTTATCTGTGGACAAAAAGACGTCATGGGTTATTTTTATCAATTTGTGTCAACTTATCATAATGCACAAATCTTTTGGCGATCCAATTTTTGTTTATTTTTTATTTTTAATTATAGTAATATTATTTATTTTCCAGAATACACGTATAATAAGTTGACAAAAAATTATATCGTTTTCCGTCATATTCTACCAGGGCCTCAAGTCTGCTATTACAATAGTGTCAGAATGGTCTCTTCATTGTGAGTTTTTGACAGATTTGCCATACAAACACTGTCAAATACTCACAATGGCGAGACCATTCTGACACTATTGTAATAGCAGACTTGAGCCCCTGGTATCTGGAGTGCAAATCTTAATTAAATAACCCGATAACCCCATTTTATGTCCACAAATTCACTATCCATGCCAAGGTTGCCTGGAAGAGATCGCAGTATGCGATAAGGCCGCCCATTGTATATTTTATAGTGTTCATGTTTTCCTTTTCTTTTGTAATGTGTAATCTGATGTACAATAAAGCATATATAAATAAATAAATAAAGCACTTAAACACAATAATTTACAGAGGCACAAAAAAAATACAAAAACAACCGTTTAAGGCTTTGACTGCCAGACAACAGACACAATAGAAAAACTATTGTTAGCGGTCACCGGTGACCGCGGTGGCAGTGAATGTGTTAAGAGGCTATCGAGCGCACAGTGGCGCCCTCATCGTTATTTCAGTGATTTCTTTTATTTTAGAATGAAAATGCAGAAAATAAGCTCGTCAAGTTGTGCTTCACAAGACTATACGTTATTATTACTACAAACAGTAGTTTTAAATTGTTATGTTTTATTGTAATCATTAAAACGGAGCTTAGTGGCCACGATTTTCCGTTTTAATGATTACAATAAAACATAACAATTTAAAACTACTGTTTGTAGTAATAATAACGTATAGTGTTGTGGAGCACAACTTAACGTGGTTAATTTCTGCATTTTCATTCTAAAATAAAAGAAATCACCGAAATAACGATGAGGGCGCCACTGTGAGCTCGGCGTTAGTCTTAAAAAAAATAAAAATTACTAAAAACTTTTGCGATTTTATTGAGACTTTTTTTTTATAAATTTAAATTGAAAAACGGAAAATTTTGATGTGTCAGGCCTGTCACATAACAGATAAAAAAATTGAAGTCTCTAATTTTTTATTTAAACGAAAAGGATCCAATCCACAAAAAGTCACTTTAGAGATATATTGACGTTTGAAGTTTAGAAAGTATTTAAAAAAATAAGTACTTACATTAAAATTGAAAAATACAGAAAATTGAGATCTGTCATCCTGTTTGACAGTTGACTTATTTTATATTTCCGTAAATATTGGTTCTGAGGTTGATCAAAATGATAAACTGTTGTTTATTTGCTTGGATCTTTTTCACTGGCCTATTAGTATCGATATTTAGCATCAGTTTGATACACTTAACTCATTTTTGATCATGATTCTACTTACAGTAAGATTAATGTCCACAAGAGCCGGAATCTTCCCATCAACGGAGTCATCGTCCACGTTCTTCCAGTGAGCTGTGTAGTCCTTCATAGCGATCAGGACTTGAGGCTTCAGCTGTTCCAGGTTGTTTTCCGATTTGATGTACGATTGCTGACTGATGGGGAATAAATTACGAGTTGTAATAGAGGATTTAGGTCTGAACTAAACTCGGCTCAATCACAGCCTGATTTCTTATAACAAAAAAAGGTCTGATTTTACTATCCGGCCGGATAATGAATAGTAAGTAAATATCCGGCGAATATACAAAAAAAGTTCGATTTTCATAAGCCACTATAATGAAGATTTCACAAAATCTACTTTACTATTTTAATTATAACCAAAGAGGTGATCTTTTCTTTACTGATGACATTTTTCATAATTGACATTGACAAACTATTTTCACTATTAACCTCGAATAAAATAAATAAAAGTGAAGGTGTTTGCAATGTGCAACAAAACAAATAACTATTATGTCCATCGCTCGCTTCATTTGTGAACCCGAATCCATACTCAATTGTCTGCCAAAGTTAGGCTGAATATCCGGCCATACAACTCATAATATTGCCAGATATTCTGTATACAGTATCAAGCCAAATAGTTATCCGTTTCATCTGTAATACTCGTATTTATTCAACACGCCAGCGACATACAAAAAAAAATGTAAATAGAAACTCACCCGTTTCCAATTTTTTCAAAAACGCCGTTAGTCGTAACAACATTCTTCTCATCAATAGTCAACAAATCAACACCATCTTGATTATCAACCTCAGGCAACAACAAAAACTCTTGCATCCTTTTCACACTCACATAAGCTTCCAGTGTAAACGTAATTGCGAGAGGGAGAAAGTCGACAAGCGTGTATTTCAGAATTTCGTAGTAGGAAAATATGACGAATACTTTTGCTGCAGTTAAATCGTTTCCAAATGAAATGTAAGACATTATGCTCAGTAAAATGGCCACTTTTGTGTTCAGTTTTACGCAAGATATCATAACTGCACGCAGCCATGACATTTTTTTTATGACGTTCATTTCTTTCCTGAAAAAAAAAAAAAGTTATCTTATATCATGACTAGAGACCGGATATTCGAATTCATATTTACCTAAAGTTAATTTTTGGGTATGAAATTATTGAAGCAACTTCTTAAATATTTTTTTGTTAACATAAATTCTGGGATTCCAGAAAATCCGGGAATGCACGACTAATTTGATACATGGTATGGAAACGAATTTATTCTGAAATATGTGGTTATTTAACTTTACTCCATAAGCTATCATTCGATTCTAAAGACAAAAAGTAGTAAATTTATCAATTCCCGTTCGATTCTATAATCAGAACTCTAACTTCGTCGATCCCGGAAACGCAGGATTTTTTCGATACAAAAGCACATTCCATATTAGCCAACATATCAACTTTAGGTGAATATGTATCCGAATATCCGATCTCAAATCATAACCCATACAACTAACTGACTTATCAAAGGACCTCCAAAACGGGGAAGAGATCCTATCTGCTACAGTCTTCAAGATTTCGTTGCGCCTACCCCTTTCTGCAGATCAGGGACACCGTCCTTTTGTGAATGATAGCATGAAAGCATCCACTTAGACTGGAAGCCAACCCATAAGTAATTGAGAAAAGGTTAGGCATCTGATGACTTGGTCCGACATGGGAATCGAACCCAGGCCCTCGAATATTTTTTTTTTTTACACACAACGGGGAAGCTCTTGGCCTTCATCTCACCTGATGGTAAGTGATGATAAGGCCGAAGATGGAAGCGAGCTTCACCCGGAATCCTCAACCACAGAGGAACTGACTATCTTACCTCTAACTGCCGAAACACAACAAATGCTGTTAACATTGTTGTTTGGCGACAGACTTAGAAAAGAAAGTAGTTAAAATGTGGATAGGAAAAATCGAATGATACTTACTTTCTCGCCTTCCCAATAATTCTAACAAATGCATTTTCCCAGGCATACATTTTAATCGCTTCAATACTTTGTATAACTTCGTTCATTAATCTAATTCTGTTGTCGGTCCGTATAGCCGTTTGTCGTCTCAGTTTACTTGTTATTTTGCCGAGATAACCTGAAAATGTATAAGGATTAATATTGGAAAATGTTAAACTAAGTTGTCCAATATAACAACGCGTTCAGGGCAGTGTTGGGGCTGCCCCGCTTCTGCAGCGCCTCGGGCATGTTTGCGACTGTTCACGCCACCATGCGCAAGCGGAGCGCGTCCTTAGTGCGCAGGGTGCGAGCTAGCTCCAACACTGTCCTGGCGATGACTGCTCAGCGACTGGATTGCCCCTACGTCGGGCATTGTTTATTTATTTATTTATTTAAACTTCTCACACACAATAAGGTACAAAGGCGGACTTAATGCCATAGGCATTCTCTACCAGTCAACTAAGGGTAGTGAAGAGATAAGATGGCAGGTGCTCTAATTAATAGGGAGGAGAGGAGATAATAATAATAAAAATATTAAAAAGATAACAAATACAATAGATACACAAGTACATAAATATGTAGTAAACTGTCACTGTTGTTGTAGCAGGCATAATGCTGGTGCTTGATTTGTCTTTTTTTTATATTTAATTTTGAATTTTTATATAACTGTGTAATGTTCTGTGATTGAATGAGCCTTATGGATAATTATTATAATATTTGCTTCTGACATAACTTCATTAACTTAATTTAATTCATTGTACTATTTAATTAATTTTTATTTTGCTCTTGTACTTTTGACATTAATTGAATTGATCTGTAATTTATTCGTTACATAATAATTGCATTTTAACATTTACAACAATTTAGGTTTTGTTTATAAAATTGACAAAATTGTGTATTGTGTATGAATTAATATGGGTCAAGGACCTGAAATAAATGAATTTTATTTATTATTTATTTATTATAAGTTAACTTGCGAAACTCCATAGAAGTGCTGGGTAACCTGGGTTTTAAAAAATGCGTGAGAGAATCTCTCTACGAGACCGATCTGAAGGGTTAAAAAAAAAACAATGTTATGTAACGCGTAGTTCAAACCCCCCTCCCGCCCATGTAACGTTTTGCAAGACCCCCCTCCCCCCAAAATCGTTAAGTAATACTAATATACCAACATAGTTTTTTTCTTTTTTTCTATACTTTCTCTCTTTCTTTATAATAAAAAAGAAATACTAACCTTGCAACGGAATAAACATGATCAGAAACGCGACCCCAATCAGGGTAGCAACACCAATCTGCCGATACATCAGGTACACAATCAGGGTGCTTTCAATCGGGGTCCTGACGAGGTCCATCATGAAAAGACTGGCCATGTCGAATCTTTGCGCGTCCGTGGTCAGTAAGTTGACCACATGGCCAGCTAGACCTTCGGATGCTTTGCCTCCTTTTGTTAAATCTAGGCGGAGTAGCTGGAAAATATAATAGTTATAAATAATACGGAAGAAATATGGGTGGATGTAGAGTTTTGTGGATTTTATGTTGTATCTTTTTAGTTTTATATATATATTTGGAATTGTCTCATTACTAGCTTTTTCACTTCTCATGCTCTAAAAGTACGCCAATATAGCCCTACGAAGCGGGACTAAAGTGACCACTTTAGTCTCTAGGGAGTGAAAAATACCTAATTATTTTTTAACTTCCTTCATGTGACATAGACAAACTCAAACAGCCAGTAAATATACTATTATCTGTGGAGTGTGAACCATCTTCATTGCGAAAACGTTGAGAGTTTTAGTTCCATGGTTTTTCCGCAAAGAAGGTGGCGCCATGTGTTTTAAATTGTTAATCTGTGACTGGTTTGGAAGAAAAAACTGACCGCGAAAATTTCAGAATTTTTGTCGAGTGTAAATTTGTTCGGTTTTAAATAAATTTATTAAGAATGTCCAGTGACAGTGAAGAGTTTGACGTCGAGCAAAGAGCAAAAGACATAATAGATAATCTTTTGCCGCCAAAATCGCGGAAGATTTACCTAAAAACTTACGAAAGTTTTATGGACTGGACGAATATGTTTTTGTACTAAATTGACTATTTTTCTCACATTCAAAATGAAAAGTACAGTTTGCACCTCGAGACTAAACGTCAACTTAATATACCCTTGGTTTCATTGACTCGCACGCTCGGGAGTCGAACCACCTCTGGTATATTATGGCTTCGTTTAGTCCCTCGATATAAAATATACTATTGTGTGATACCAATATTGTAGTAACTTATTTAAAAAAAAACCTTCCCCTCCCTTTTTTTTTATTTCACTGATGTCTGAGATACAGATATGTTTATCTAGTTCAGACACAGATGCCTTCAGTATAAAATGAAGAAAATTTTAATGTGTCCTGTATATCTATTCAAATTTAACGTATTCAGTGTCGAATAAATCAATTATTATTATTATATATAAATATTATATAGCATATGTCACTCCCACAATTAAGACGTATCTAACGACACCTCATATGTTAAATTCCTTCAAGCCGTTTAGGCTACAGAGCGTACCAAAGAAATTTACATACATACATACATACATACTTTCGACATTATTCTTCTTCTGGGGCAGTCGGGTAAAAATAGAACACATGCACGGTGCAAGTCAAAAATGCTTAAGAGCGCTGTCACCTTTGACTGAGAAGGAATTATTAAAAACAGCTCAATCAGCTACCTCGGTAAGTGTGTCTAGAATTTTCTAATACCTTTTATAAAGTTTCATATTGAGACACGAAGCAACAAAATACGATCTAGAGGAATGTGGCCGTTTTTATTTAGATCGAATTTTTTTGCTTCGCGTCTCAATATGAAACTTTATAAAAGGTATTAGAAAATTCTAGACCCACTTATCAAGGTAGCTGATTGAGCCGTTTCTCATAATTCCTTCTCAGTCACGGGATAATATGTTTTTAAAGGGCGCTAGTAACATTTTAAATTAACGGATATTAAAACGGTTGACTGTCCGTGCATTATGACAATGTAATGCAAATTATATTGGCTTTTGTGAGTTGGACGTTTGAACTAGAAAAAATATTTTGGCAGACGTATAGACAAAGATACAAGGACATTAAAACACAAAAAAAAAAATAACTTAAAAACAAAATTCCAAATTCAAAAAATTTATCGAGCTCAATAATCCGGACGTCTCGTGGTACATAGTGAATTTTGCTTGGACAGTCAACGTGTTAAAATAGCATGACTGTTTTATAACATTAGTATTAGACATAAAATAAATACCTTTCTGTATATAAGTGATCCACAAGCGACTCGTACTTTCATCGCCATAGTAAGTAACCATAGCAACATTGGATGAACTAAACTAGCACTAAACGCCATGAAACTGAAATAAAAACAATAATTTAATTGATTTAAAAAAATGGCAGACTGCCGACAGAAGTGGAAACACAAAACTTTGGAATAACTGTTCTTTAATACGTACACACATCAAAAAAGTTTGCGATCACTTTGAAAAATCAAAATCTTTTTTGTTAGGTACGGTAGATTATATTATGATTCGGCTCGCCTGACTTAAACCCAATAGAGCACGCGTGGGATGCTCTTAAGCGAGCTGTTAGGAACCGTCAGCCACGTACCCAGACAGTGCCAGAGCTCAGGGAAGCTGCTATTCAAGAATGGGACAGGTTACCCCAAGAAATGCTGGATAACTTGATTCTCAGCATGCCCAGGAGGATCACCGCATGTGTTCGAGCCAAGGGAGGAGTTATATTATATTGTTAATAAACCTTTTATTAATAAATTGTTGTTTAAGTTTGGTTAAACAGTATTTTTCTTTGTATCAAATTTCTGTTACGATTCTGGTACATTATGATTAATTACTCTTTTTTTTTTTAATAAAAAATAAAAATAGTTTTATTTTTTAGTTTCAAACAGGGTATTTCTATTTAAAGAAAACACACAACAAAGAATTTTTCATGATAAAGTTCAATTTAAAAAATTATATCAGCTTAAGAGCCATTTCACAAAATTTTAACGCTCGAGTTTAGGTAAAAGACGGCAGCGCTGTGTATGTGAGCGTAACTATCCACACATACACAATTTAAGCAGTGTAACGCGAGTGTCGAGACGGACTAAATAATCTTTAGCCATTATAATAATAATGCGGTATTTAGAGATTTATTAAAAAAGTTATTTTATTTATTCAGTCTACTAAAGCTTTCTAGACTAATAAAAATATACAAATATATGTTTTGAAAGTATATAATAAAAATGAACAGGAAAACAATCACATCGTACAAAATATAAGTGTTGGTCATTATTATTTGACAATAATGTCAAGTAATAATGACTATCACTTACGTTAAATAAATATTTGTCGTAAAGGCATTGATCTTGCTTTTCTAGGGTCTATAATTTCCGACAATACGCAATCTTCGTAAAAACGAGTCAATTTGGGAAGCATCAAAATGTTGTGGTCGTAGTATAATATCACGGTTACGATATGAGCACTCGACAATTGAGATGCGGGAAAAAGTAGCACAGGTCCTTCCTCGATGGGCGCTCGCGCTGTACTAAACGGTGCCCACTTGTGCATCGCAATTTATTCTTTTTTAGAGTGTTTAAAAAAAGGATATTGTGGCTAATTAAATGAAGGGATTTTAATCAAACTTGAGAATTCGATTTGTTAAAGAACATAGTTCATTTTGAGATGATTTTTAAAATGTAATTACGCTTTATTCAAACAAAAAAATCGCAATATAATTGCGAATAAATCGTAAAAATTGTCCTAAGTCTTTATTTTTTTTACCTATTAATGTTATTAATAATCGAAATTCTAGTACGTCATTTGTCGACAAAACTATATGTCTGATGCTTTGTGTATTTTTTTCAGTCAAATTTATAAATATTAATTATAGAAATAGGAGTCTGAAATTGCCTCTGCGATGATTTTTCAGTAAACTAGTTCTGGGAGATTAATAACTACAAAGTACACAAATAAGTTTTTGTAAATGTGTTACATGAAGTGTCAATACGAAAGAATCATCTATTATTTACATATATTCACCAATACCAGAGAATTAACTAAGATGGTAAATTAGGCGACTAAAATCTTAGATATTCGCGCGAAAACGTAAAATGGCTCTTAAGTGATCACAAACTTTTTTTGATGTGTTACCTTGGTCTTATGCGGATCTCTTCATTTCTGATTCGATCACGTAGACCAGTTTGATACTAAGAATGTAAGATTATGGTGTTGTATTTCTAGACTTACCCTACTACTCCAATCGCATACAGATAAGCTTCGTGTGCTTTCACTCCAGAGTGAGACGGCGAGAAGTAGTGGATCAGGCCTTCTAAGCATAATGGTATTGATAGCCTGTGAAAAAAAAAAAAAAAAACATCAAGCCTGTACTCTAACCAGGGGTAGCATACCTAAGCATAATCAGCCCGTAATTTTATTAGTTTTTAGAGGTTTGAGGAACAGGGTGTAAAGTTCACTCATACTCTATAGTAAAGGGAGGATCCTCCGACCGAACGGGTATTGTGTCTGGTGTGCAACTGCCCGACGGTTGATGTCGGGATGTTGTATATAATTTTGCTAGTCGCGCGGTAAACTCTGATAGCGCGATGCAGGATTTGTGACGTTAGGTCTTTGATGCGTAGTTCGCATGTGGCGTTGTTGATACTGCCACATTACTCCCCTCCGGAGACCGGAGGTCGATAGTGGGCTGAGTGAGTGCATATGATGCTTGCCGGGGCCAGTTGTGATTCCAGTGAGTCGGAACCGGGTGCCGCATAGTTCACGGTGATTCCCCAGTGAGTCAGGATGGCGCTGCGTTTGTTGATCCCGCCACAAGTTTATGCCCTGACTGGAGGCCTTAATTTATTGGGGCACCACAGGAAAGTTCGGTTAAGCAGACGATAACCTCAGGTGGACCTGTCACATTACATTTGGGGCTATTCAGAAAGTGCTCATTCTGTGGCGATGCCCAATGTATGAGGAGCAGTGGTGCAAGATGATGGATGGGGTTACTCGCCTGGAGGAGGGACCGGTATACTACGGCGACCTCGTGGCCACGGAGGCCAACTTCCGGCGCTTAGGGACTTCGCACATGAGTGGCATACGGTGAGGAGTGGACTCGAGTGAGTGGAGGCTGCCAAGGTCGGGTAGCGAAGCCGTTATTGTACTGTCGACCCAAGTGAGGGGTACGTTAGTATGCCGCCCCAGAAAAGGGGGAAAGGCATAAGGGGGACTGGACGAGATAACTTGTATAGGAGTCAAGAAGCGACTGCGGTGATAGCGCGTCCATACTGGGCGGGCAATTTCCGAAGCCGTCTCCTTGAGATTCGGCCCATATGACTTGATGTCGGTGGGGCCATGGGAGGTGGTGGGATTTGTTCAGAAAGTGCTTTTTATCAGGGTAGAGCGATATTGTCTTTGGTCGAAGCCATTATGAAGACCTGATTTCAGCTGTGCCCAAAAGAGTTGTCACCCATGTAATTTTACAAGAAACGCTGTTTACGGACTAGGTTCAAGGCTACTCTAGCCGCTCCAATCAGTTAGATTTAGCTTTAAAAAAGTCAGATTTAGCTTTAAAAAAAGTCGGATTTAGCTTTTAAAAAAGTCTGTAGATCTACGGATTTATCTAGAGGCAAACGTATTTTACAGCATCACCCTACGGATTAAAAAAAAACTGATCTGGCAACACTGCTCACGCGCCTGTCAAAAGGCGCCATCAAAATTTTATTTTGCGCTCGAAATTGTTTTTTGCATTTGGCTTTTTGGCTCCCCTTGTCATCTGGCGCTTAGAGCGACGGCTCCTCTTGCCCTACCCCAGGGCTGGTGTCACCCTCTGGAATTCCGCCAAAGAGCAAGTAAAGATATCCAATCGCAGAGATACGCTGTTGATTTGATTAGAATGCGAAAGTTCCTAATAATACAGGAGGCCTATGTTTAGCTCTCATCAGTGGAAGTTCAAAGGCACTTACCTAATAGCAGCATCCGCGAAGGCGTATATAATATTTCCTATGATGAAACTTAGACCGTATGCCCGGATTATTGCGCGTAACAGGGACGGCTTCTTGCCTTTTTCTGAAAATTAAAAGATACCAAATGTTAACAAAATTAACAATAACCAGATATTCTTTACTGCATTACGGCATTACGTAACGGAGGTCCTTATAGATCATGAAGATATCGAACGCCAGCGCCAGACTCTTGCTGTTAGAAGCAATATGCTGGTTCACCGGTTTGTTTGTTGTAGTAAGGAGGTTAAGATGTTGCCCAAATAGGGACCCCGTAAAACGTCCTCTTTTTCGTCGCACAGTTAGAGGTTTACAAGCCAAAAAAATAAAAAATAATACAAAGCATAGTCAAGTATAGAGGAAAAGATTTAATATACAAAAATATTTTATAGAAATAATCTTGCATCTAGAAAAAAAAAAATCGCAACACAAAACACGAAAAAACTTTTTCGTCTCGAAATGCTCAATATTTTGCGACAACTATTCATATTTTTCCTCCAAGCACCCCCACTTCGACCGGTTCTGTGCTTCCCGCATCCAGCGGTTTCCTGAGGCCGTCAGAAGATCATCGATTCAACTTGTGGTAGGCCTTCCAATGCTACGTCTTCCGGTACGCGATCGCCACTCCCAGAACCTTTCGGCCCAATCGGACATGTGTTCTGCGAGCAATATGTCTTGCCCACTGCCACTTAAGTTTGGCATTTCTTCGGGCTACGTCGGTTACCTTAGTTCTGCGGATCTCTTCATTTTATATTTGATCTCCATTGCCTTTTGGGTGACATTTTTGCGGATGGAAAATCCCATCGCTCACACGGCTTGTACGCCCCATATAATAGGGGCGAGATTTTGGTGGCAAACACGCAAACTGCTGTTGTTAAGTGATTACCACCCCAAAAACCAGATGATAAATGATTTTATTACTGTAAGTAGGCTTGTTCAAACACTTTTACACGTCAATGATATTTTAAAAACTTGATGAAGTCGGCGTTTTTTATCTGAATACTCTGAGAAGAAAGGCCGAAACAAACTCAGAGATCACAGTCTCTTTTAAAGTCCAGAAATAATCTTCGTAGACCATGTATATCGGTGTCTGAAATGGTTTTAGAACGAGCTATTTCACAAAGAGTTTTAGGACGAGCTATTTCACAAAGAGTTTTAGGATGAGCTCTTTCACATAGAGTTTAAGGAACAGCTCCTTCACAAAGTGCTCTACTACTAATAGAAGACCTAGTTAATAAGTCTACTGACCCTTTTTCTCCAGCTGTTTCTTCCATTGTACCCCCAATGCATCGCCACGTGGAGTCGCTTTGTGTCCCGGTGTACACCTGGAAATGTAGATTAAAACATTCAATAATATCTATATCTATAAAAATACATAAAATTGAAATTTCCGTTTGTAATGTCAAAATAATAGCTTTTTACTAAATGCATATGAAAGTATATACGGTAGTTATAACGAAAAAACATTCTAAATGGTTTTTTTTTATTTTTGACTGTCTGTTTGTTTGTTCCGGCTAATCTCCCAAACGGCTGGACCGATTTTGACGGGACTTTTACTGGCAGATAGCTGATGTTACACGGAGTAACTTAGGTACTTTTATTATAGAAAAAAGTGTGGCTTTTTTGTTATAAGTACCGTATAAATAAAATAAAAAATATTTCAGATAACTAAATATTAAAATAAAACAAAATAAAATAGAATTATATCACCCGCTTAATAAATGATCTCCATAACGGGGAAGAGATCCTATCAGCTAGTCTTTAGAATTCCGTTGCAGCTGCCACGCATTCTGCAGATCAGGGATACAGTTTTCTTGCGTATGATGGCATGAAAGCCATCAGTGCGATACAGCATAAACATCCCCGATGCACTACAGAAGCGAGGCAGCCCCAACATCATCCTGAAGATGTTATTATCTTGGACGCGCAGGACATGCAGCAATCTTTTGGTGTGGCTAACCCACAGATTTCTCGTATAAAAGTTTTGACAATAAGTATATACTTTCATATGCATTAAGTAAAAAGTAGTTAATTTGAAATTACAAACACTTTTTTATTCATTTATCTACGCCCATGCTATAAATCCTCTATAAAAGCTTCTGAAACAGTTAGCTTATTGCCAACATTAAAACACCCTGTGTCATAGTAACCATAATAGCATCCAAACGGGAGTTATAATGTTGTACTGAATTTCATTATGCATCTCCTTTTCAAAAAAAGAACATTGTCATGCCCGCGTAGTACGAGGATGATGATCCCTTCCTTACTCATCTGTTTGATGAGTAAGGAAGGGATCATCACCCTCCCTTCCATTCTCACTACTCAATTCGTGGTATCTTTATGAATTACAAAAAAAGAACATTGTCACGCACGCGCGTTTCACTATACTATACCATAGCGTCGTATCCCGCCATTTTTGTTCGATATTAGTATTGCAAAAACTGTTTTAGAACCTTTTATAGAGGATTCATGTGGAGTGAGGAGTCATACATAGGTGTAGATAAAGTCTTGTATGCAAGTATAATAAATACCCCTTATTATACAACAGTTGCATAAATAACTCTTGTATATTACTTAGACAAAGAATAAAGTCATGAACAGAGCTTTCGGGTGACAATGTCGGGTCGTTAATGGTCGGTTCGGCAGCCATTTTTCCCCTCGACCTGTTTTAATGAAACACATAATCAAGAATTTGACCTTGTACTTAAATATAGGGTGGCCAATTCGGGTGTTTACAACTTTTTTTTAACTCCCATTCTGGCTAAATTTTGTAGTTATTTGATGTCTATTAATTTATTTAGCAAATTTGGTGTGCACATGATGAAAGTGGTTTGTTAAGAATAGTTTACTGAATCGATTTCTGTAATTTTTTATACGAGTATAGGTAATTTTGGCTTATTCCACAAAACCCCCTGAAAAATCCCCCTTAGGAGTAAAAGTGGAATATATAAAAACCAGTCTAGAATTCACCCCCGCTTATTTCACTAATTCCCCAGAGAATCCCCCTCAGTGGGGAAAACTGAACCCTAATGTAAAGAAAATCACTTTCAGAGGGTCTAAGTTTTTTTTTTTTTTCAATTCTAGTTTTCCCCCCTAAGAGAGATTATCAGGGGTGAATTCTAGACTGTTTTTTATAGATTCCACTTTTCCTCCTAAGGGGGATTTTCAGGGGGGATTTGTGGAATAAGCCGTAATTTTGTATCTCAAAAATTATTAAGAGCGTGTACAACGGTCCACTAGTGCCACTCCTCCAGCGTCCACGCAAAAATATTATCTCGTGACTGAGAAGGAATTATGAAAAACGGCTCAATCAACTATATCGGTAAGTGTGTCTAGAATTTTTTAATACCTTTTATAACGTTTCATATTGAGACACGAAGTAACAAAATACGATCTATACCCAAAGAAATTCAGATAATTTATTTAAACAAAGTAATGTCAAGAATTGTCACTGTCAAAATGACAGGACAGTAGTGCAAAACATTCACATCTCCTGCATTGTTACCAGTATCATAAAATATTTTATTCCAGAAAATCTCCTTTTTTTAATAACTTTGTTTTAAACCGAAAATTTATAAAAATAATTATTATTTCTTAAATTCAGTACTTAAAAGAAAATGGAACCTTTATTTTCGCCATTTTATATGAATTACCATTACGAAGATATTTTTTTGATATGTTATCCCCTTTGTTTACATAAATGATCTGAATTTGAGACTTAGGGTATAGAGGATTGTGGCCGCTTTTCTTTAGATCGAATTTTATTGTTGCGTAAAGCTTAATATTACGCAAACGGATCCCTGAATCGAAAAATAGTTTTAACAATACCGCAATATTTTTGAAGGGCCTAGCCAACGATACTCCACAATATGGGATAGACGAGAAAAAAAAAATATCATCCACACTTTACGTATGGGTTATTTTACCACTTAGTCAGCGTAATTAACTAGTACGTTTACCCATACCCAATTACAGCTTTCTTGTACTAAGAGTCTCTGAGCTTAACTACGGACAGACAGACGGACGGACATGGCGAAACTATAAGCGGTCCTTGATTACTATGGAACCAAAGTCAAAGTCGAATCATTTATTTCAAATAGGCACAAAGATGCACTTTTGAACGTCAAAAATTACATGAATAGTTAATTGATTCTAGTTGCGCCTTCCAAAAGTTAGTTATAATATGGAGAAGAATGGGCAAGAAACTCCATACTTACTCTTTTAAAATGTTAACAATAGTTTGTATACATTAATTAATAATTATAGGTGAAGACGATGTACCAAGAATAAAAATAAAAATTACTTACCACAATTGGTAAAAAGAATGAAAAGTGAAGTAATGACAGAAAAATTAATAAATGCGATAGGTACAACCCTAAAAAGGAGGAGATTAGGCAGGTCTTATTAACCGTATATAATTGCAAAGCCGAAATAATTATGTAGAAAAATATCAGGTAATTTTTGTTTTTAATAAAAAATAATTTAAAGTTGTATACTTCCGAATTGGCCACCCTGTACATAAACATAGCATACTGACCTATATACATCTGATATACTGAGCTGGCCTTTCCTGCCCTTCGCGAATACGGACCGTGTATACCTGAAAACAGAGTTCATTTTGCAGTTAGATAAGATAAGATCATTTATTTGTACAAAACATGAGTATACACCTCTTTTGGGTTTGAAAAATGACATTCTTATTTATTTATTTTATATATAGTTTATATTATACTTTATTGTAAATCAGATTACACATTACAAAAGAAAAGGAAAACTTATACACTATAAAATATCGTCGCATTGGAGGGCAATGGAGCTAAGCCACAAATTTTGCGAAATGGAGTTCAGTGCATTAACGTGTTGAGAAAGAGCCATAGTTTATATTAGTCAATAAATTTAACAGATATCATGACTGTAAGCGGTTTTTTTAAAACGCTAAAGACTCTTGATTTATGTTATATCACTGTTTTACGCGCATCATTAATTTTTTAAACGGTGTAACTGAGAAGTGTAGTTCTGTGGTATAGCTCCATTACCCTCCAAGGCGACGATATACAATGGGCGGCCTTATCGTATACTGCGATCTCTTCCAGGCAACCTAGGCATAGACAGTGAATTTCTGGATATAAAATGGGGTTGTCATTGGTGCAAATAAAAAGTATAAAAGTACAATATCGTATAATAGATACACAGATATATGCTATATAATAAATACATAGATACATTCATACTAACTATATAAGCAACGAAAATAAACGAAGACTATAGATTATTACAGCTAACAACGAGAACAAAATCACAACGATAAGTAATGTTCCTTCTCATGAAAGAACATTACTATCGTTGTGATCTTATTCTTATTTGTTGAATTGCCCCAAAAAATTACTCCGTATCTTAAATTAGAGGACACTAAGCCATGATAAGCAGTTAGCAGCGCATCAACATTTAAGATCGGGGCTATTACTACAGAGCTTATGTATTTACTGTCTACAGTTACTCCAAGAAATTTCATTGTGTCAACTTTGTCTACGTTAGTTTCACAATAGTGTACATTAATATTTGGAATGGTTGATCTTTGCGAAAAATGCATAATATTAGATTTTTCAAGATTTATTTTGAGATTATTGTTTTCCAAAAATGTTATCATTGATCCGATCAAATTGTTAATGTAAGCTTCGTACGTTTCTCTATTTTTACAAGCGATTGTAACGGTACTTTCAAACTGAAAAAAGTGTCATTGCGTGTTCGATACTTTTGGGTAGGTCATTAATATATACTTAGTATAAAAAATAGTGGGCCTAGGACAGTACCTTGTGGTACGCCAAATTTAACGACACGCTCTTTTAATTTATAAATTACTTCATGTTTGTTGCTTTTATTTACTTCCGAAATTTCTGTAAATTGTCTTCTGTTGCTTAACATAACATAACATCGCGCCTTGTTTCCCCGAAGGGTTAGGCTTAGGTGTACCTATAGTAGGTACACCCACATTTCGCCAGTTATGTTTAAGTCCCATGTAATAGGGGGCGAGCCTAATGCTGATGGCATTAGGCTCACCTCGACGAGCACAAATCCAGACTCCGGACTCTGCTGCATAAATAAGATTGAATGAGGCTGGAGATATTACCTCTAATGCCATATGCTTTTAATTTCTCAATTAGTGTGTCGTGACGGACATGGTCGAATGCCTGTGTCATGTCAAAAAATATCGTAGACTGGTATATTCGCATCTACTACTGGCATGACATTATGTAAAAAATCATATAGTGCCAAGTTTATGGTTTTACCATTTCTGAACACTTTTCTGTTCATTAGCGAGTAGGTATATTATCTTTTTCGAGATAAGTATATATACAACTGTTATATATATACTTTTTAAATATTTTTCATACTATACTAATTAGGGATATGGGTGTATAAAATTGCATTAACAGTATATATTTTGATTGCTTCAAGAAAAACACCAGTCTCTATGCAAATATTATTTATATGGTTTAAATGCGTTGATATTTCTCCCGCTTCTGCTTTTATAACTTTTGTTGATACACCACCGTATCCTACACTATTTGTGTTTTTTTATGTTTTTATAAATTTAAACACCACGATTGGCAGACATGGGGCCAGAAAAAAAAGAATATTTTCTTGTATGTATCAATGACGTAGCTTTTTTCCCTGATCCTGCTATAGGATTAATTTTATCAACGAAGTAATAATTGAAAACATCTGCAATGTCCTTTGGGTCAGTGATAATATCATTGTTCTCACGAATTTTGTCAATACAGTTTTTCGGAATGTTGAATTTTGATTTATTTATTATTTTCAAAGTAGCTTTTGATTTATTATCTGAAATATTGATTGTGTAGTTATTTTGTGCCCTTTGAGTGAGTTTTACAATTCTTTTAAATATGTAGTTTAGAGTACCTATATAAGTAATAAGGTTTCTTTTGTTAATCTGATTTGGTTTAAGTCTGAATTACCTTAAAAGTAGTCTTTATAATATTAATTTTAACATTCATTTCGAGGGAGCATAATTTATAAAATAATGAAAATATGTCAAGCAAAGATTTGTACGCTTCATTAGGATTATTAATTTTATAAATGGCAGAAAATGATAAATTATTTAAGCAACTTTAAAATTTTGTCTTATTTTCATTGCAGTATTTTTTTTTTTTTTTTTGTTTATTTATCTTCTTACATCTACCATTGCAGGATTACCCAATGCGATAAATGCGCCTATCCTCTAGCTTAATAAATACTAACATTACATTGGTGTATAACATATTACAAACATAGCATTCCTTGTGAATTCACTCAGAGAACAAAAAAATAAGTCCGTATCAGTCGCTATGAGGTTGAGTGTGCGGAGCGTGCGGCGTGCTTTATTATATTTTCATCGCAGTTGTTAGTAAGATTGCCAATACAGAGTCAAATTAAATTAACTGACGAAAATTCACAGACGTTATAATACTGGACAGTATGCTCTAGATACATTATGGCAATGGCACTTTTTTAATTTTTCTACTAGCGCATCTCAGAGTAGACCTTTAGAGATCGTGACTGTTTAACCGGACTTTCCTGTGGTTGCCTTAAGCTCCTAAAAACTTAAAGCTTCCAGCCAGGGCGTAAAACTTATAAACTAAACGACTGCGCGCTAAGGGCACCCCCTGTGGGGTATGAACCTCGGGGCTTAGGGCAGCGTCGGAGGGAGCACAGCAAGGGACCGACGGTGGTGGCTGGATAAAATCATGGTTATGATTATTATCAGGGGAATTTAAAGCTACAGGCTCAGCTACGGCGCGGGCTGGCGCTTCGTCGAGCAAGGGTCGGGGAGGACTATTTAGTCGGGGATTTCGCGATGGGCCTCGGCGGCGAGGTCGGAATGACGGTCGTGTTTTACGTTTGCGAGCTGTACTGGTTTCCCTACTGCTCTCCTGGAGGGGAGTTGTGGGGTCGTCTGGGTCGGTGAGTAATGGCACTTTCTTTCTGGCTTCCTGCTTTATGTTAAGCCGTTGGTTCCCGCTATCATTCGTTGATCTTCGACAGTCGTTGCGGGTAGTCAGAAGCCCGAAAGTCAGACATCCAGTCTTACCAAGGGGCATTGTGTTACCCAATAACTGGGTTGTGGAGGTCAGATAGGCAGTCGCTCCATGTAAAATACTGGTATTCAGCAGCCGGTTAGACTGGAAGCTGACCCCAATATAGTTGGGAACAGGCTAGGCAGATGATGACATAAAAATTAGCATATTGTAATAATATACGTACCAGAAACAAAACTTCGATAAAAAATTCGCTGTTTCTCTTGGATTCTGTTTCCTTTCAATATCAAAATATCCAGGATCCATTTTTCTTCACTTAGGTAACTATTAACTATTTGGCACTTATAGTGACTTCGTAAATCTTCGCAATTAAGTACTTAGATCATTTAAGTATTAATACCAGCATTTTTGGGTACCTGTAACAAAAAAAAAATTTTTTTTTAGAATAACGATATAAAATATCCTCACGCCTGTATGAGCAATAGGTGTAGGCAAATACATACAGGATTTTTTTTTAATCAGTGCGCAAATTTTCACAAATTAAACTTAAACGTGTTTTATTATACACCTATTTCTTATTTTGATATGGCTTAGTACAATAAAATTAAGTTATCGCTAACGAAAGATGTTTATTTTGAAACTGGTATAATGGATACCCGTCGCGCAACGCGCCGGCGGCGGCGCAGTGAAGCGGAACGCAGTATTAGGTACCTATCAGCAGTGCGCTCGCCCATTGATATTATTACGAATAGATCGTATCCATATTTTGCTGATTTCAAGTAGAACCAAATAATTAAAGTATTGAAAAAATATGGAAATGTGTTCTATTACTGATACTGAACCACCAAAAAAAAATTGCGCTCTGGTTAAAAACTTATCCTGTATACGAGTACAAGGTCAAATAAAATTGTTATAAATTGACTGTTTGTTAACTTTGCAATGTCACAATAACAGTTTTTTATTAAAAGCATAAGATTTTTTTTATTTTTTTATTTCCTCTTCCAGTTCTCACACACTCTTGTCTACATTTCTTTTTCATTTCTCCTTTCGCAGGTCTGCTGGAAGAAATGTCTTAAGAAATAAGCAGTGCCTTTGTACTGAAATTATAATGATATCGTATCTCTATGTATTTAACTGTGTGTACATAAATAATAAAATAAATAAATAAGAAAGTATATACGGTATCTACTTATAACAAAAATATTTTTTTAAATGTCCGTCCGTCTGTTTTTTTGACAGATCATTCACTGGCAATGGTGCCGATTCCCTTTTTCACAAACTAAACTAAATTTAAGTTCAATGCATCTTTTTCTTTCTATTTCATTAAGAAAAGGACAGAAGATCATTTTAGTTTAGTCCTGTCAAATTAATCAGCTCTTGACGTAAATTGACGTAATTTTAGTCGGCAAGTTTTTAATCACGACTAAACTTGTATGGAGTAGTGACAGGCGCTGATTAATTTGACAGGACTAAACTAAAATTTATCTTCTGTCCTTTTCTTAATGAAATAGAAAGAAAAAGATGCACTGAACTTAAATTTAGTTAGTTTGTGAACAAGGGAATCGGCACCAATAGCTCATGTTATACGGAGTAACTAGGCTAGGAGTAACTTTTATTTAAGAAAAAGCCACGCGGACGAAGCCGAGGCCTGCAGTTAGTTATCAATATACCATACTCTGGGCTGCAACTAAGAAATTAATTAAAATTAAAATTAGATATGTAAAATGAACCGTAAAGTTGGTTCAACGTACGAAACAAGATATTTGCATGTATTTACATAAATTCAGGGACGGTGATCTTAGGCACAGAATAAAGAAACGGAACAGAGACAAAGCTTCTAAAGAGCGTGCAAAATTTATATCTATTTTGGCATGGTTGGCACAGGAGGATAAAATGAAATAAACAGACCGCTAATCAGCTTACGTTTTTCAATTTATAAACATAATTATTCAATCACTGTCAATAAGTCGGTAGGTATTACCTACGTATTTCAGGTCATAAAGACATCATCTGGCATGAATCGGGCTCACATACAACTAACGTGATTTTTTTGCTCGATATTGATAACGGCAACAGGTAAACGCTTGAGATACCGCGCTTGCTTGACTCAAAAGCTACTACACTATTAACGAATATTTTAGCGATACATTTCAACAACAATAAAAACTATTTTTTACATAATACATTTCATTGTAAATTTCACTTTAAATATAAATTTATTTTAGAATACTAAAATACTGATATAAAAATAAATATGGTAAACAGTTGCATAATTAATAATAACATTCTACTCGTACAAGACTAAATAAAATTCTAAATATTTATTTTATTGTAATTTATAATATTAATAATGTAAATCGTGTAATATATAATATAAAAATATTTAAATATAACTTAAAACCAAATATATAAATACTTAAGTATATAAAATAGTAATACCATAAAAGCAAACGATACTATTTTAATGATACTATTCCAATTTAATTTAACATTATTTTTTATTTATTTCTTTCTAAAAAGCGCCTTCGTCCTCTCTCCTATTAAAAATTAACTTTGCTGTGCCCGACAGGGTCCATAATTGATTTGATGTTTTAACATACCAACTGTTATATGTACACATTATGGAATGCAATAAAGTATTGAGTATTGAGTATTGATATTCACAGAATATTTAGTTATAATATACATTCACTTAAAAATAAATAATTAAATTAAAATAAAACAAATATTTAAGGGGGGCTCCCATACAACAAAAATGATTTTTTTGCCGTTTCGCGCACGAAGGGTTCCACCATTCGTGCGCGAGTCCGACTCGCACTTGGCCGGTTTTTTACAATTTGCAAGTCAGTATCAGGTTGTATATGGTGGTCAAATTATGATTCGAGACGGTAACAAACACGTATTTACATAATTATAATCATAAAAATCATAAATACAACTCCCTACAGTAAGCTCCGGCAAAAAAAAAAACTATAGTTTTTTCTAAGCTTAACTTTAATTAAGCAACATTATCATATCAGTCAAGTCTATCTACCTATAAGAGTGTAAAAAGACACTTAACCAAGCCGAGAGTCACATATAGTACATAGTTGTTAATTATCTTTTTGTATGCACGTGTTTCTGTGACAAATAAACCTATTTTTCTTTCTTTTCTTTCTATATACTCCCCGTCATTGTAATCATTTTTTTGTACTGGACCATACCTGGGAACTCTCTGGTTACGTAGATATTGAAGGTCAAAGTTCCAACTTATTTTTCTTTTTTTTTTTCACGAAAACAAGTTTTAAATGTTATAATAGTATATTTTATATCGAAGGACTAAACGAAGCCATAATATACCAGAGGTTCATTGACTCCCGAGTGTGCGAGGGAGTCAATGAAACCGAGGGTATATTAAGTTGGCGTTTAGTCTCGAGGTGCAAACTGTACTTTTCACTTTGAGTGCGAGAAAAATAGTCAATTTAGTACAAAAACATTTAATAAATATTATTCCTCCAGTCCATAAAACTTTCGTAAGTTTTTAGGTAAATCTTTCGCGATTTTGGCGGCAAAAGATTATCTATTATGTCTTTTGCTCTTTGGTTGACGTCAAACTCTTCATTGTCACTGGACATTCTTATTAAATTTAAACCGAACAAAACACTCAACAAAAATTCTGAAATTTTCGCGGTCAGTTTTTTCTTCGAAACCAGTCACAGATTAACAATTTAAAACGCATGGCGCCACCTTCTTTGCGGAAAAACCATGGAAGTAAAACTCTCAAAATTTCCGGAATGAATATGGTTCGCACTCCACAGATAATAATAGTATATTTACTGGCTGTTTGAGTTTGTCTATGTCACATGAAGGAAATTAAAAACGAATCACTTTTTACTCCCTAGACACTAAAGTGGTCACTTTAGTCCCGCTTTGTAGGGCTATATTGGCGTACTTTTAGAGCATGAGAAGTGAAAATTTACTTTAAATAACTCCATAACTCTTGTACCGTTGCATGCACCCATAAGCACAATGTTTTGCGTGCGTTACATTGCGCGCTGCAGTAAACAGCGATTTTTCACACCAAAAATGAAAGTAGTTTCCCAGCAATAATTTTTACTCAATGTTGCTTAGTTTGACGTACAGAATGCGTAGGTATGGGCTATGTGATGGGTCTTTTTACACCCTGTATATTCAATCTACTAATATTTTTGCACGCAAAAACTCAATCAAGTTGACAGAAAAAAATCAAAGGTCAATGTGCAAAGGTGTCAGATTATACCTACCAGACTACAAGAAGTAGGTCGCAATTTGCACGCAACAGTGTAGACCAGACCGGCGACAAGAGGTCATAAAGTAGATAATGTGACAGAGACTAAGCTAAAGCGTCAATACAAAATAATACATGGCGTCGTCTACATTTCTGCGGGCGTTGACCTTGGTTTTCTAGGTCAACAACCACAGCTGTGTCAAGAAAATTACATTTTAAAATTTCGAGTTTCGTATTCTTTTGTAAATGTACGACTTGAAAAGTGAATCGGTCTTTTCTTGTGCCTTACGTAACTTATCTAGGAAAATCGAAGTAATATGTTTATTTGAGTCCCATTACACCAGTTTTACCACCTTATTCAAATTAGCATTGTATCGTCAATGCTATACAATCCATATACTAGTATACTATATACTAGTATTATAAATGTGAAAGTAACTCTGTCTGTCTGTCTGTCGGTCTGTCTGTATGTTACGTTTTCATGCCTAAACCGCTGAACCAATCGTAATGAAATTTGGCAGAGATATAGCCTGGGATATGGAGAAGGACATAGGCCACTTTTTTACGCGATAACCGACATCCACGCGGGCGGACTCTCGGTCAAAAGCTAGTATATAATAATACCTATTTTATTTATAATTCATAAGGTATTTTGTGTTATATTATTATTTATTATCTCCTCTCAATCAAAGCACCTTCCATCTTATCTCTTCACCACCGTTGGTTGACTGGTAGAGCATGCCTTGTACCTTACTGTGTGCGAGAAATTTAAATAAATAAATATCGCACCCTGATTATGAAGCTTATGCCCATTATATAAAAGCGCGCTGTTTTTCAACTTTCGGCAGGAACCGTTAAATATCCAACAATACGCTTTTATTTAGGCCTTCATTTAGGTGTCGCATAGTGTTGTCGATAAAGAAAAAGAAAGAAAGAAAGAAAAATTGGTTTATTTGTCACAGAAACAAGTGCATACAAAAATATAATTAACTCGAGCAGGTAGGAACACAAAAAAATTGAACAAAATAGATCTCAACGAACGAGCATTAGTCTCTCGTGGATATCTACTCCGGGGCTACAGGCGCCAAGGATCTCGATTTTATTGGGGCACTCCCATTTACAGAGGGTGTAATGATTCGGAGGCTAGCAATGCCAGGACGCCAAAATTCTCAAAGGATATGCTATTGTTTACTTTACTCAGAAGAAAAAGGCAATCATCATGTGCGTTGCCTTTTCTCAACTCAAACTCAAATCATTTATTTCAATTAAACCATTTACAGGCACTTTTTAACTGTCAAGGAGTCGGTCAGTAAGAAAAATGAAGCTACATGCCCATTCCAAAGCGTACCTATGGACAAGAACGGACAAGAAACTCCATGGACACACTTTTAAATTAAATTGTTCAAAAAATATTAGTTTCATCTATAATGTTGAATTTTTAACGAAATGTGAGAACGATGTAAAAATAAAAAATAAAAACGTATACGTTAAAAGCGTCCAGAGTAGGTACAACAAATAGGAACAAAAAAATAAATAAACAAACAATTAAAAAAAAATAAGCTGTGGCAGCTAAGAGATGACCAGACCCAACTGACGGCGCCCGTTCACGAACATGACGCATGGATTAGCACCATTCAGCTCAACCATTTTGAAGGGAGCTAAATGATCCAACTATAAGTTAGATAGAATATGTTGTGGTTGGTATCCAGTCTAATCAGATGCCGGTGATTTAACATGGAGTGTCCATCTGAACCCTACAACCCCGATATCCCTTGGTAAGTCTGATTGTCAAACTTTTGGGCTATCCGTAACGACTGTAAGATACATATCCACGAATAACTACCGCGACGGCACGTGCTTTCCGAGGCACGGAGGAGTCTCGGTATATAAAGGTGGTCCATCCAAGGACCAACCCTGGCAAGCGTAGCGGGCCCAGTGTGTTAACAGCCATTACATTTTGACTGAAGACCATTGACGCGCCGTTTATTACACAGTCATATTTGTAGTCCCAGTCAAAGGAGAGGGCTATGCTTGGAGTTTCCTTACGTGATCGGATCAGAAATGAAAACATCCGCAGGAGAACCAAAGTAACCGACATAGCTCAAAGAATTGCCAAACTTAAGTGGCAATGGGCAGGGCACATTGCTCGCAGAACAGATGGCCGTTGGGGCCGAAAAGTTCTGGCGTGGCGACCGCGTACCGGAAGACGTAGCGTGGGAAGGCCTCTCACAAGATGGACCGATGACCTTGTGAAAGTCGCAGGAATCCGCTGGATGCGGGAAGCATAGAACCGGTCGAAGTGGCGGCGCTTGGGGAGGATTATGTCCAGCAGTGAACGTCTTTCGGCTGAAATGAATGAATGAAGGATTTGTAGTCAGTCGTTTAGTGCATTCGATGACAGCAAATGACACTGGTTTTTTTTTTTTTGCAAGGAATCCCATAACTGCCTTTGAAATCTTTATGAGTTCCCTAAGTGCATCATCGCTCACCATCAGATTTGATAGCGGTCAAACGCGAGGCAGCAGTCCGTAGTCTAGATTTGTGTCCCATTCATGGCAATAGACCTGCGCATCATCACATGGGATATTAACAGACATCAGGGGCGCAGCCTCCATACAACCCGATTCCTATCGGCTTTCCTTCAGAACAGCCGCTCTTCGTACACCTGTGTGTGTATCACATCACATTACAGATATTTAATACCAGTTTAAAACACAGTTTTTTTTTTATTATATGTATTTTTTTTCTCTTCTACTCTTACACACGTTGTCTACATCTTTTTTTCTACTTTCCTGTCGTATGTATGCCGGAAGAAATTTCTTTAGAAATAAGCATCACCTTTGTACGTATTTTTCTGTCCCTTCTTGTCTGTTTATATGTGTACATAAACTGTTAAATAAATAAATAAGATTAAAAACATTAGAAAAATACCTGCAGTTTCTTTTTTTGACGAACAAAATATAAAATAAATTTAAATAAAAGATA
Organism: Dryobota labecula; assembly: GCA_947523025.1. NCBI lineage: Eukaryota > Metazoa > Arthropoda > Insecta > Lepidoptera > Noctuidae > Dryobota > Dryobota labecula. The sequence goes on along the minus strand of OX383311.1, from coordinate 9,578,167 downwards.
AAATTCCAACCATAGGGGGCGTTAAATTTAGAAAATTAAAGGACTGACTTAAGTTTTTGAGTTAATTAATTTTGATGTTATTTAGGCGCCATCTCTACGGGCGAGAAAATCGCGGCGTGTCTCTAGATTCAATAGAATCACTATGAATCAATCTCAATCACACGACGATATCATCGCGGCGATTATTTGAGGCACAGCGTGAATATCGCCAAGATTCTCTCGTCTGTGGAGATGGCGCCTCAAAATTTATGAGAACTGAACAAGTTTTTCTTCAGGGGCCTTACTCCCGAAAACGATTCCAGTTTGATTTTGTTTCCGATTCGAACTCATTTCTGATCCGAACTCGATTTAAAACCTTACTCCCGAACCAATTCGAATCGTAAACCAAAATCGACATAGGTTCGAGTACCTATTATCAGCGTCGTTATGCGTATCCGGCGGATTACGTCATCTTCAAGTGCTCTGTCTTTTAGGTAGTTATCTCACTCGATCTGAACAAAGTAGCTTCTTTGATATCGTGTAATTTGACGTTTAGATTTGATCCAAAAACTCGATATCTATCTGTCAGATGGCGTATGGAGTACGAACTTTTCGATCCTAACGAATCTTTCGATCGAAGTTAGTTTCGGTTCGAACCACGTCACGATCGTGTGCTAGTGTCGGATTCAAGAGTACGGATCGGCATTTAATTCGAATCCAATTCGATTCATTCAGAACTCGATGCTATCGGGAGTAAGGCCCCAGCTTCCCTCTAATAAAAATTATAGCTTCGCTACTGACAGACAACAAAATATGGGCCTCTGCCAACCCTTCGGGAAAAATAGCAGTGTTTTGTTGGTTTAGTCCCATCTCTTCCCCTATGCGTTGATAGAAGAGATGGGACATTTTTGTGGTTATAAACGCATAGGGGAAGAGATGGGAAGGGGAAGAGATAGGACTAAACCGTTTTGCTATCGATCGTGCAAAAGAAAACGTTGGCCTTACATTAACTTCAAAGAAAGGTCAATGGCTATATTTGTCCATTGATTTTCGACGAGCCTAGCCCATGGCGTCATCGGTAGACAGGCTTAACGACGCGACGGGGCTATTCCCATAATCGGCGGTTAACCTAAATGGAAATTGCAGTTATTTTTTGGTCTATTTTATGAGAAACCTATTAAAGACCATTTTTTTTTTCTCGTTTTGAATATTCGGAAGTATTTTTATTGAATTTTATTGTGTATGTGTTAATAATTGTAGTTACACAAAAACGGTTTCAGGAGGCTGTCCATAATTTTTTGAGAAATTTTGATCCCCATTCACAGATTTTGAGAAAAATGTACAGTCAGCAAGAAAATCGACCATTTACACAAAAACTGTTTTTGATGCTAATCGATCCTGTTTCTTATAAGAAATAAAAAATGATATCGGACCAAATGAGGTTTGAGTACTAGAAAAGTCAGAAAATGCAAAAAACAACTTTGGTTTTTACGATGGATAGACTGGACGCTACAAAAATCGCAAAAAACTTTTCCCATAACAGTCTAAACGTTGTAAACTATTGAGGGATTTTTTCACAGAATTTCCGAAATCACAAGCAACAAACTATCTTAATTCTCAAAGTAAATAAAATTATAACGCGTTTTCAGTCTAAATCCGAAGTTTATTTTATTTTAGTTCATTTTCTGCTAGCTTTTATTGTAGCGGCCAGTCTATCCATAGTAAAAAAGTTTCACTGGCTGAAACTTTTTAAACGAGTTTCCAAAAAGGAGGAGGTTATCAATTCGGTTGTTACCTCATTACTCCGTCTTTTATGAACCGATTTGGAAAATTCTTTTTTTAATTGAATGGATATACTTGCAGATTGGTCCCATTTTTTTCAAAATCCAGTTCTGATGATGAGATCCATGAGGAATTGAGGGAACTCATCAAATTTTATAGGCAAACATATAGCGATTTTTGTATTTTCATCAATAACCCAAGCATTTGCATTCAGAAAGTATCATTTGATGAAGTGGAACTGATGAAGAAGACCACAAATGGCCACCGGAACTCCTCAATGATAAGTATTTTAAGGGTGGCGATAAGATATTTCGATTAAGATAGTTAAGCGACTATGAATCAAATTTCCATAAATAATTCTGATGAAAATGGTACCATCGAACTGATCTGAAGATGAAGCCGGAAGGTATGCACCGGAACTCAGTAATAAAACCATGTATCCTAGCCGTGTTTAGGCTTATTGGAATTGTCATGAGATGCACTCGGGCTATAAATGGTTATTAACCGATTTTTATTAATTTTGCTTGGGTAGTTTCTGAGTTAGCTTTGATAATACGTATTTAATCCACTTCGTATAGGTATTTAGCGTCACTGTTGTTTGTGCGGTGTAGCAAGTAGTGGTAATCGAATTGTTGTGGGATAGGTATCATAACTAAAAAGGGAAAAATAAAAAACTTTGACTTTCAAAAAAATAAAACACTTAAAAGTGAAAAATAACTTTAATTTTGGAAGTCGGTGGCAAAGAACGAAAATACAGAACCAAGGACACCGACTTCCAAAATTAAAGTTATTAAATGAAGTTTCACTGGCTAATGTTATAAACGTAAACTTCTTTTATTTAAAAAAAAACCTCGCGGACGAAGCCGCGGGCAGCGCTAGTATAATTATAAATTTCGTGCCGACTGTAGAGAAGTTGGTCAAAAGTCGAATTGACAAGGCCTTCATAATATATCAAAGCTAAAAATGTAGCTTACAAAAGATTATAAATATAAAGCAAACCTGCAGAACATGCTAGTCCAAAAATAATAACACAAAACCACTGTATTCAAATGCCAGTATAATCATTTGATGAAGTATAAACGTTTTAGTATGAACCATTATTTCCTGACCTATGTATCTACAGGTTGTGGCTTAAATAGTGGTCCAACGTGTAGGGGACGATACACCATATATTCAGCTATCACATGCCACAATTTAAACAATTTTTTATAGGTCTCCGAATAATATATATATATTTTTTTATTTTTTATTGAAAAATGTTCACCTTGCATTACTAATTTAGCTGTAATTTCTAGAAATGACAGTCATTATTTTTAAATTAGTAAAGCAAGGAGTCAACTTTTTTATATATTTTTTTAATTATATTTTATTCTGCGACCAATATTTTTATTTTTTATTTGGTAAGTTATATCTGAATATATGGTGTATCGACCCCTAATGCGGGTTGCAGACCAAGAGCTAAGCTAAGTTAGTTGAGCTTAGGTTGCACAGCTGACGCAGTTTTTCATACTTGTGATCATAGTTTGCGGTCTGCACACAAGTATGAAAAATTACCTCAGGTATGTGAGCTAAGCTAAACTAACTTAGCTCTTGATCTGCAACCAGCATTAACGTTGGTCCACTATTTATTCCACATCCTGTATATTACTAAAGTTTTACACCACGGCTCAAGAAATACTGGCTGTACATCTGGGTCAATAACACCGTCAAACGTTTTGCTATAATTCGTAGACATAACTACATTATGTTATACCAAATGACTTTTTTTACCGTCTCGAAAAAAATTGGGTATACTAGGTGAACGGAGTAGAAGCCTATGGCATAGCAATTTTTTTTTTTTTTTTTTCAGAAATAAAACTAAAATAAAAGATAAAAATATTGAAATTTGGGTGCGTATGATTTAAATTTAAATATTATTTATCGTATTTATTTATTGAATTATGTTTTTTGTTAAATTTCTGTGTTTATTGTTATAGTATGATAAGTTTACTTCAAATGTGTGGTATTTATCCATAGATCAATTTCTTTCTAGGATAAAGAAAAAATTATAAAAACTATGCCATAGGCTTCTACTCCGTTCACCTAGTATACCCAAATTTTTACGAGACGGTAAAAAATGTCATCCGGTATAATAATTATTCATAATTTATAATAATTATCGAATCGCGTAGTCAGAAATCCACACTTACTGGGAAAGCCTAGGCAGAACATGAATGAATACATTACATACTTATCATTTACGCCTTTCTTTTGATAATAAATATCAAAAGATCGTGGATAAGATGATCGATCACTACGAAATGTAGGTATGAAAGAAGCTTTTGTAAATTTTTGGTTTTTATAGTACTGTAACCTCATTTAGTCCAAAAGAACCTTAGTAGGTTTGTAAAAACACTTTTACACGTCAATCATATTTTAAAACTAGATGTGTTCGGCGTTTCGTATCTGACTACTCTGAGAAGAAAAGCCGAAACAAACTCAGAGGTCAGTCTCTTTTAAAGAACCGCAAAGATTGAGTGGACGTTTCGAGTCAGTGCACGTATTTGTCAGTAATCGTGCAGCACAACTCAGAACATAAGGAGCTCAATAATTCGACGAACAATACAAAAGAAAGGACATCTAGGTAGGTTGCATAAATTACTCAAACTGCCATACCATGATTAAAAACAAACTGAGAAAAAAAAGAACAATTACCCACATTGTCTTCACATTCACAATAATTAAAATAATAACATTTTCACTTCTCATGCTCTAAAAGTACGCCAATATAGCCCTACGAAGCGGGATTAAAGTGACCACTTTAGTCTCTAGGGAGTGAAAAGTAATTCGTTTTTTAATTTCCGTCATGTGACATAGACAAATTCAAACAGCCAGTAAATATACTATTATCTGTGGAGTGTGGACCATCTTCATTACGAAAATGTTGAGAGTTTTAGTTCCATAGTTTTTCCGCAAGGAAGGTGGCGCCATGTGTTTAAAGGCTCGTACAAACTAGTGCGATATCGCGGGCGCGACGCGACACTACTAGTACAATTTCTTTGTCGGTGCCTGTCGCGCCCGCGATATCGCGCAAGTCTGTACGAGCCTTTAAATTGTTAATCTGTGACTGGCTTAGAAGAAAAAACTGACCGCGAATATTTCAGATGTCGAATGTTTTGTTCGGTTTTAAATAAATTTATTCAGAATTTCCAGTGACAGTGAAGAGTTTGACGTCGACCAAAGAGCAAAAGACATAATAGATAATCTTTTGCTGCCAAAATCGCGGAAGATTTAAGTAATATTTATTAAATATATGTATGTACTAAATTGACTATTTTTCTCGCACTCAAATGAAAAGTACAGTTTGCACCTCGAGACTAAACGCTAACTTAATATACCCTCGGTTTCATTGACTCTCTCACACTCTCGGGAGTCAAACCACCTCTGGTATATTATGGCATCGTTTAGTCCCTGGATATAAAATATACTATATACTTCTTTGAATCCTTATACGAAACTGCATCGATAGGCATCGTAAAATTAAATGTAAGATTAACGTTTTTCTAGTTGACTATAATATTTTTCCAAAATCGATCAATGAATTTACAAGGCAATTACTAGGGACGTTTTTCTGTAGCTACTGCAGTTAAAGTAGCTTCCCTTACTGCCTCGTCTCAACTTCCAACCTGTATTACTCCGATCGGACAAGGAGTCAAGACAAAGGCCATTGGAGTTCTTGTACTAAATCTAAATACCTTTCTAATGATATATCATTTATTCCTATTGGAGGGAGTACCAGCTTCCATGCTTCCTTTATTATTTTTACTCTCTATAATTGAAAATTGCTCATTCAAATTCAAATTCAAAGATTTATTTGCAGTTATATATGGTTACAATAGTTCTTACAAGGGTAGTATTAGCTTAAAATATTTAATCATAACATAATAACATGCAAATTTTTGATATAAGTACAATTAGATCATTTTAATTTCATCATCATTTCAGCCGAAAGACGTCCACTGCTGGATATAGGCCTCCCCCAAAAGATGGGAATTTGCCATAATCGCCACGCTTGGCAGTATGGTGTAAAAAAATGTATAGAAAACGCTGCTGCCCATTCTCCCTCCCCCGTAAGTCCCTTAGTCGCCTTTTACAACATCCATGGGAGGAAATGGGGTGGTGCTATTCTTTTCGTCCGGCACCACACGGTACCGGTACATTTTAATTTAAACTGAAGGAATTCTTTTATAGGATAGAAAGAATTCTCAATTAACTAACTGCGTAAAGCCCTTCTGAAGAGGACCAATGGAATTTCGTTAATTTGGTTAGGAATCTTGTTATAAATCTGAATACAAAGACTAGAATCATAGGGTATCAACTTCGCCCATATAGTTCCGTTTTCATTCTAGGAATAATTAATCTATTAGGATATCTAGTTCCACGCGCGCCTCAAAGAGATGTCAGCACGCACTGACGGGGTCCGCTAGGACCGATGCCTGCCAGGGTTGCGGGTTTGTCCAAAAGGGATACCGTGGCCCTAACACACAGGCAACTGAAGGAACACGGGTGGGATTTAGTCAGCAAAAGTCTGACACGCCCTCCCGCTCCCTTCAGAGCGGGAGAAGTTATTTGATAATTTCCCACCAAAAAAAAAGATATCTAGTTTTGAACTTACATTTATCTCCCAGTTTTTCAAAAATCTCAGGGTCATTACCTTTTCTTTCCGTAACTGTGAGTGTACAGTCACGGAAAGAAAAGGTTTACACCCTTGGACTTTGAATTCAAGGAAAATCATCATAAACATCTACTCTCGCAAGAAATTACGGTATTTATGACGAACAACGGAAAACTATAATGCGGTATTACTTTAACTATTACTATTTTCCTTAGGCACCTGTCCCAGCCCTCCTCGACAACACTGATCTAGTACAAAGACTTAAAAAAAAAACCGGCCCAGTGCGTGTCGGACCACGCACAATGAAGGGTTCCGTAGTTGGTATGAATTTATTCCAAGAACAATCTTAACATCATAGTTGAAAAACATGTTATTCCATACGGAATGTATGGGAGAACATGTTTTTCAGCTGTAAATGTAAATTGGTTGACTATTACTCGGTGACGCTTACTTGGCTGTGATAGTTTTCCTTTTAACTTAGTTATATATCATTTGGTAAAATGTGATGCAAAACCTCAGATTATTGTTTCTCATCCTTATTGATAAGAGGCCCGTAATTCTCTCTTCTCAATCGCTATCTCACTGCTGAGAATCGTGACTCCTTTTCAAATTGTCTTTCTCCATCTGTTGCGATCGGTGGCACCTCCAGTTGGTCAGAGAGACTCCAACTTGGTACGTGTGTACCAAGCGGGAGTCTCTCAGCGAGTGTTCTCGTTCTGACGACGACAATACTAGCAAGAAGTCGCGCACTCGCTGCTCGTTGCTCGCCAACTAGTTTTTAGTTGCTAGCTCTATTCGCTTCTTGTTAATCGCCGGCACTTAACCTGGGCCTCAAGTCTGCTATTACAATAGTGTCAGAATGGTCTCTTCATTGTGAGTTTTTGACAAATTTGCCATACAAACACTGTCAAATACTCACAATGGCGCGATCATTCTGACACTATTGTAATAGCAGACTTGAGGCCCTGTTATTATACATCATCATGACTCATCAATCATTGACTGTAGGTACTAACAATACCTACAGTGTTTAATTTGCTATTCAATTAGTCATCTTCATCTCGTACGAATATGAATCAATTGAGGTAAAAGTTACATAGGTACATAGGACACGTGTTTTTAATAGATCATGTAAAACAGGAAAGTACATAATGTCGTAATTTTTTGCAATGGTTTTACAAACAGTCATACAGGGCCTCAAGTCTGCTATTACAATAGTGTCAGAATGGTCTTTTCATTGTGAGTTTTTGACATATTTGCCATACAAACACTGTCAAATACTCGCAATGGCGAGACCATTCTGACACTATTGTAATAGCAGACTTGAGGCCCAGCTTGCATACAGCCTTACTTCCCAGCGTGTCGATGATGGCAATCCAAATGTGAACAAAATGGACTCGGCTCAGAATTCGGCTACAAGTTTGGCGTAGTTCCTCTCTGTTCTCGCCACTTCAGCTTTCACTGAGAGTTTTTTCTGTTATCAATCTGAAGTGGTTAGGATACATGTTTCTCTATTCTCGCCACTTCAGATTGATAAATATAATAAAATACGATTTATTTATTTATTTAAATCAAAATGTCAGTTGTAAAACTAGCTTTGAAACTTTCAAAGAAAACAAAAAATTGACAGCGTTTGCTTAAAGCATCCAAAAATATGTATTTAAGGGAATAAAAACACAAGTACTTTAAAAATACTTTCTTTTTTCTATTCATAGAAATTGATATGCTATTTTTCTCAAAAAAAAAGTTGGCAACCCTACTTACACAGCACCAGCTAAAATTAACTTTCACCAACTGGTTCACCTTACTTTCAAATCGTTTTGAATTAAGTCTGCTTCATTGACTTAATGACAGTTGCCACGGTCGAATCAACTTGAGGTCTAAGGCCTGTATTCTAGAACGATGGGAAAGTAATGTACATCTTCGAATATAATATATGCACTGCACCTTTCTTATTATGCAATTTTTTTTTTGTTCCGTTATTTGCACTTGCTTCATAATTATTAGTGTATTATATTTATTAGGGATGCATTCGATACCGATACCGATGCCGCAATATCGGCGATACTCGAAGTTTGCCGATATATCGCATCGGCGATATTTTTATGGCCGATTCAACGATACTTTTCTCATCAATGTTAATTTTAATTACTAAAACTATTAACTAATAATCTCAACCTGTCTATAGTTTTAAAGTCAAAAGTCATAGTCAAATCATTTATTTCAAATAGGCACGAATATGCACTTTTAAACGTTAAACACGAAGCAACAAAATATGATCTAGAGGAATGTGGCCGTTTTTATTTAGATCGAATTTTGTTGCTTCGTGTCTCAATATGATACTTTTAAAAAGGTATTAAAAAATTCTAGACACACTTACCGATATAGTTGATTGAGCCGTTTTTCATAATTCCTTCTCAGTCACGAGATAACGACACCTGCAAGGAATAACATTGTAACTAATATTTAGTAACTTTACAGGAGAGCGCGTCAAAGATTTTTTAAAATCTCTCAGATTTCGGTTAAGTCTTATTGCCAACCAACCTTGAAAATATGAGTCAACGAGGGATTAGCTACACTTTCGTATGATTATATTATTATATATGTATATGTATATTTTAAGACTTTTTTGACGCGCTCTCCAGTAAAGTTACTAAATATTAGTTACAATGTTATTCCTTGCAGGTGTCGATAATATGTTTTTAAAGGAGTGGTGCTAGTGGACCGGCGACAACCCTCTTAAGCTCTAAATTAAGCGACTTATTTTTTTTTCCTATATTATTATACCTTTATATTCATCGTCATAATTCTCCGGCCCTTATCCCAATTTATTTGCGGTCGCCGCAACATGTCTTTATACTTCTTTAGTAGTCACTCCCTTTCTAGTCCTTATCATCTTTCACATAGTTCATCCATCGTTTCTTTGGGCTTCCACTACTCGTATAGCCCTCCACATTCATACTCAAAACATTATGTTATGAATAATTTACGATTGGAATGTATAGGAGAAGTAGGGTTGGCAACCCTAGGCCAACCCTACTATATAATATAGTATCCTGCTATATTAGAGGCCTAAATACTATATTATTTCTTTAAAAATATAGTAGGCGAAACCAGGCCTCCGTCACTCCATTTACTTGCGTGCTATAATTACCTACCGCTCGGCCGAGCGCTCTCGGGCCGTTTGCGGACCAAATTCAGTGCGGTTTTCGCAAGCGAAGCGCACGCACGTTGTTCAATTTTAATCGTTTATTCATAATTTTGAAAAAAAATATGAAACAAAGGCCGGGTAGTACTCTAAGAAATTTTAAATGACATGCATTTTGATTCTCTCTGTCATTGTTTCCCAAATATCTAATAAAACTTTTTATTAGATTCAGGATTTTTTCTACACTAAAATTTAATAACCGAGAATATAGAAGGGGTAAGAAAATAAAAAAATAATATAAAAATAAAACACATGGTAACTTCTAAATTTTATTTTTATTTTATCTACACACTGACCTCTGATCGAAGTATCTGTTACGTAATAACTATTAAATAATCTGTGGCGAAACTACTATATTTTTTATTTCAATACAAACAGCGAGATGATCGCAAGGGGACCAGTACAAGATGATGTGGTTTTATAAAGCAAAATTCCACATTTTTCCCCAACAACCCCGCAAAATTTTCGTCTCAATGAAAATGTTGAAGGTTTAAAATAAGTCCTTGATCTAACATATAACATCTTTCACGTTTTCGTCAGAAACTCTCATTCAATCACACGTAGGGGATATGGTTCACTTTCAATGATGCTTACTCCACAAGAAAATATTTAGTTACCATTACTGAGACTTATTATTTTCAAACAGGGCCTCAAGTCTGCTATTACAGTGTCAGAATGGTCTCTTCATTGTGTGTTTTTGACAGATTTGCCATACAAACACTGTCAAATACTCACAATGACGATACCATTCTGACACTATTGTAATAGCAGACTTGAGGCCCAGGTGTCGCTCATAAAAGGGGAAGTAATGGTATTTTGTAAATTTAGTGTTAAAATAGTTACTAGACATTTAAAATTAAAATAAATAACCTGTTAATAAAGTTTTATATTAGCAAAAATATGCATTTAAAGAATAAAAATGTTTATGAAACATACCTACTATATTTTTCGCTATCTACTATATTTTTACAGACATTTTGGTGCCGATTCCCTTGTTCACAAACTAAATTAAATTTATGTTCAGTGCATCTTTTTCTTTCTATTTCATTAAGAAAAGGACTAAATTTTAGTTTAGTCCTGTCAAATTAATCAGCGCCTGTCACAAGTTTAGACGTGATTAAAAACTTGCCGACTAAAATTACGTCAATTTACGTCAAGCGCTGATTAATTTGACAGGACTAAACTAAAATTTATCTTCTGTCCTTTTCTTAATGAAATAGAAAGAAAACGATGCACTGAATTAAATTTAGTTTAGTTTGTGAACAAGGGAATCGGCACCAATGGCTTCGTAAATACTATATTTGATATTAAAAAAAAGTTAGGAACCCTAGGGAGAACATACAATGTTGAGTTTGTTCTTGGGATAAATTCATCCCCACTACAGAACCCTTGGCCAGTTTTAATTTCCTTGATTTCATCCAGCTCATCACGCTATGTTCTACTTGATCAGTCTGGCTGTGTCTGAACTCCACCAAGCTATGTCATTGTTATATCCTTATCGCACATAAAAGTATTGATTATGAAATCTGTCACTCCTTATCAGTTAGTGACATTATCTGTGGCGCCCATCATTGAGGAAAACTTTGAATAATGCGTGAACACTTCGTGAATCATGGCTCCTAAAATATTGTCATACTGATTACTGACACCGTTCGAGGAAGGACTCCCTATCCGACCTCCTACTAGCCTATCGCAGTCTTCTGCTGGAGATAGGCCTATCGAGACCAGGCTGCGCCACAACACCCTGTCCTCCGCCTTCCGCATCCAGTCTGTCCCAACCTTCACCTTTTTGAAGTCATCGATCTTTCTAGCTGAGGGGTGTCACACACTACGCTTGCCGATACGCGGTCTCCACTCCAGGGGCCCAAGTCTGCTATTTTTATAAATTCGTCACTCCAATACGATCCCATTGTCATTTTGCTAAAAGTTCGTTATCTGCTAAATTCATAATGGTCGATCATTGGTCGGTCAATGGTCTCGTAATAGATTTGTATTACAATGGCATTTTGAACATTTATTCATGCCAGATTTCATTTATATATATTTTTACATATTATTTATTAGTGTATAAGCAATCTGAAGTAGTAGGAAGTTGGAAGTTTAATAGGAAGTTTCATTTGTCATTATGTACGAGATTACCAATTCTTTCAATGGAGTGTCAGTGGCTGACCATTGGAAACTCATATTGACGCCATTATATTATTAGATTACCAAACTTATCAAAATCAACAATTATAAAATCAATGATAAACCATTCTGACACTATTGTAATAGCAGACTTGAGGCCCAGGAATCGTCTGCTCCACCGCCCATCGGTCCTTTGACAAACATGACCAGCCCACTGCCACTTCAGCTTGCTTACTCTGCAAGCTATGCCAATAACTCCGAGACAGGATTGAATAATTTAAATTGGGACAAACCCAACCAACACGTGGTGACGTGGTTTATCGAGATGATATTAAAAGCGGAAGTCTCAAAAGAGACGAGATTAGGTTATTACTTTACTGTTTTTCGCAGGTGCCGCGATACGTAAGCTTCAGTGATAACTTTATCAATATTTTTACGGTTCTTGAGATAAAAATGGCGTAAAATAGCGGGATGCTGATAGCAACATAGTTATTTTGACCTACAATTCTAATTTCAATCATTCTTTTTAGTAGCTTTTGTGGTCATATGATATTTATTCAGATTTGTTACTGTAGTTGTAATGGCAATCATGTCATTTGGTTTAAATAGGTTCTCATTTTAATATATTTTCTGATGTGTAACATCTTTCCTCTCGCTTTCTGTGGAAGTGATTTCGTGAAAAGGGACGGAAGTGTGTAACAGGAAGCCGGGGAAGCGCGCGACATTTGATTTAACCAATCAGCGCGCGCGGTGGTAGAGTTTGCCGTCAGATGTTACCAAACCAACCAATTTTTTTTTATTTTAAATGCGCGGCAATCGAATCGTCAAATTTGGTTTTACTACCTATAAATTAAAATACACAAATTACAAAATATACAATTAATTTTAATATAATTTTCCATCATAGGTGTCCTTTTCATGGTTTTCGAGGGTGATAAAACGGAGAGTGAGGTCAAAATGAAAATGTAAGAGCCATCTTTCAATCAATATATATATTTTTTTTTTTTTTAATGTTCGCAGCCGCCTGTCTTTTTTTTATTTTGGATGTCGTTTTCATGGTTTTCGAAGGTGCTAGAGCCAAAATGAAAATCCAAGACGGCAGCTGCGAAAATTTTAATAATTTTCATCATGGGTGTCGTTTTCATGGTTTTTAATTCCTGTTCGTTCCACTAACAAAATCAGTGGGACGAACAGGTATAAATTTAATCATATTTATTACGTAGATTCCCGTTCGTCCCACCAACGAACGACGGCAATGAGACGAACGGGAATACACGCTATTAAATTTATTTATTATACATTTATATAATAAATAAATTTATATATTATATATATATTTATTATATATTTTTATATATTATTTATTTATTTACTGGTTTTGTTAGTGAAACGAATGGGAATAATTCAGTAATTTATGTTTAATTCCCACTAAACAATCTGTAACTAATAATGTAGTCGGGAAAAATAAGGTGGAATCGGTTGGGCAAATGATATTTGTGGATTAAACAAAATATTATAATGGTTTAGAAAATCCCGCCATAGACATATAGCGTACAACTAAGTAAGCGGAAGTACATCGTTAGCTCAAATAATAGTGTTTTCAACATTTTATAGAGGGCGTCCGATAACAAAAACAAATATTTAACATAGCTCTTGAATGCAGGGTGATATTTTAAGGCCCAGATATATGCTAGCGACCTTGAGTGGTTAGCTTGCGTGTTCTGTACTGAGCTCACGAAACGCTTCGTACGTCCAGGCAGTAATAGGACTCGCCCATCCAGGAGCGCTGTCCCAAATAAGATTATTAATTTATTATACATAAAACAAAAGGTATTTTAATAAAACACGTATACTAAAAGATTAATAATTAAATTATCTTTAAAAAGGTGAAGGTTTCTAAAAAATAAGCGTGATAGATTTTGCGTGATTCTCAGTTTTTTATCCGCGTTAGACATAACTTTACAAATTAATTTCACTATGTATATATCTTTAAAAAACCTTTTTAAAGATAATTTAATTATTGATCTTTTAGTATACGTGTTTTATTAAAATACCTTTTGTTTTATGTATAATAAATTAATAATCTTATTTGGGACAGCGCTCCTGGATGGGCGAGTCCTATTACTGGCTGGACGTACAACGCGTTGAGTGAGCTCAGTACAGAACACGCAAGCTAACCACTCAAGGTCGCTGGAATTATCTGAGCCTTAAGTAATGCTTGAGTATTGAGTGACGTTCTGTAATACGGGACTTTTAAGATCAGCACCTGTTATTTATATTTCTATGTCAGCATCCGAGAGTTTTGAAAGAAAGAAAGAAATAAATTTTATTTGCTCGAACATGTGTGTACATACAGAATTAAAAGAAATACGTGCATGCAAGATCTTGAAATAAGTGGCTCACGACATGTCTACCATTTCTCATGGCGTGGAAATATATTTGTACAATTATTAATAATGAATTAATGATTTTTAACTATTACACTTATACATATTTTATTATTATTCTTATATTTACACTATCCAATTATTTATTATTATTTTTTATTTATTTTCCTTATCCAATATTACAGATTACAATTATCACAATAACGATTTATATCACTTTTTATAGGCATTCACTTATTTATAATATAAAAATGAATCGCAAAATGTGTTGGTAAGCGCATAACTCAACAACGCCTGGACCAATTTAACCAATTCTTTTTTTTAAATGTTCGTTGAAGTCCAAGGATGGTTTTTACGTTTTTGTTTTTTTTTTTTTTTTAATGGTTTTTACGAAAAATTAGGGTAGGGTAGAGTAGGGTAGGGTAGGTAGGTAGGTAGGTAGATAGGGTAGGGTTAGGTAGGGTAGGGTAGGTAGGTAGGGTAGGGTAGGGTAGGGTAGGGTAGGTAGGTAGGTAGGTAAGTAGGTAGGTAGGTAGGTAGGTAGGTAAGGTAGGTAGGTAGGTAGGTAGGTAGGGTAGGTAGGTAGGTAGGTAGGTAAGTAGGTAGGTAGGTAGGTAGGTAGGTAGGGTAGGTAGGGTAGGTAGGGTAGGTAGGGTAGGGTAGGGTAGAGTAGTGGAGTTTATACTATAGCTTTTGACAGAACGAAGTCTGTCGGGTCAGCTAGTTTATAATAAAGTTATATTTAAGTTCTTCACTACTACCTGACCATATTTACTATACCTAATGTTAGTTATATTTATTTATTTATATTAATCACCATGAGTCGTTTAAAAAATCTGTAATACTATATGCTTTTATGTGGCTAAGTAATAACAGCCGCACGGGTCAATCCGTCAGGTTAAGCTACGCTTGCCGGGATTGATCCGTGGATGGGTGACCATCTTTACATACCGAGACTCCTCCGTGCCTCGGAAAGCACGTGGTCCCGGCTGTCATTCGTGGATCTTTGACAGTCGTTACGGGTCGTCAGAAGCCCAAAAGTCTGACAGCCAGTCTTACCAAGGGGTATCGTGTTACCCAGTTACTGGGTTGTGGAGGTCAGATAGGCAGTCGCTCCATGTAAAATACTGGTATTCAGCTGCATCCGGTTAGACTGGAAGCCGACCCTAACATAGTTGGGAAAACGCTAGGCAGATATATATATATATATTACTATATATGCTTTTTGTGCCAAAACAAATTTCATTGTGTGTTTAAGTTTAGGTATAGTTATCTCTTTCATACTTTTGGGCAATTTGTTATAGATAATAATTGGTGCCATACAAAAAACACTTTTGCGCATAAGTGCAGTTTTCGATGTATGTACACATATTTTGCACTTTTTTTTTTCTTGGAAATATGTCTGCCATAAGAGGAAACAAATGTGGATTTGCTTTTACAAACATTGCTATTTCTAATATATAAAGTGAAGGTAATGTTAATATACATACTAATATTATAAATGTGAAAGTAACTCTGTCTGTCTGTCTGTATGTTACGTTTTCACGCCTAAACCGCTGAACCGATCGTCATGAAATTTGGCAGAGATATAGCCTGGGATATGGAGAAGGACATAGGCTACTTTTTTACGCGATAACCGACATCTACGCGGGCGGAGCCGCGGGCAAAAGCTAGTATGATATATATTGAATTAATTTTTACAGCTATCGGTAGAAACATAGATCTTACGCGAAAAAACTTGATAATCCATTGCAAAATAGGTGAAAAATACTAAATTAATACTAATATTAATTACTCGCCACTTGACTAACTTGCAATGGGTTTAATTTTGACAGTTCATCAACATTAATTGCGTTATTTACGTTGTTGAGTAGACGAATTTTTCGAGCATATGAAGCAATGGATCAGCAATATCCTTCAAAATCATTCAGATTGTATTTATTTATTTTATTATTTATGTACAGGTACACACAGTTAAATACATAGAGATACGATATCATTATAATTTCAGTACAAAGGTACTGCTTATTTCTTAAGAAATTTCTTCCAGCAGACCTGCGAAAGGAGAAATGAAAAAGAAATGTAGACAATAGTGTGTGAGAACTAGAAGAGGAAAATATGAATATGCAGTCTTAAACGAAAACATTAAATATAACATATTATTATACTTAAATGAAGCTAAAAAACATACATACATATATATATATATATACATAAAATACTCACAGTTGAGAGGAAAGGTAATGCTCTTTTACTCGATATTTGAATAGAGATACAGTTTTTAAATCGCGAATGCTAGGCGGAAGCGAGTTCCATAATCTTACAGCATGGACAGATAAGGAATAAGAATAGTAGCTAGTTTTATGAGGATGAGATGGCTCATTACGCACTGTCGACTTGTCGCCGGCGACTCGATCCCTCGGCGACCAAAACATAAGCAAGCGACCGGCGACCAAGTGCGCAAACACCTATTTAAACTATAGTAAGTCACAGTTGCGACTAGTCGACAGTGCGTAATAGCTCTAAAGAGCTATTACGCACTGTCGACTAGTAGTAGTAGTAGTAGTAGTCTAGTATAGTAAGTCACAGTTGCCGTCGACCGAGTCGCTGACGACTAGTCGACAGTGCGTAATGAGCCTTAGGCTCATTACGCACTGTCGACTTGTCGCCGGCGACTCGATCCCTCGGCGACCAAAACATAAGCAAGCGACCGGCGACCAAGTGCGCAAACACCTATTTAAACTATAGTAAGTCACAATTGCCGTCGACCGAGTCGCTGACGACTAGTCGACAGTGCGTAATAGCTCTTAGAGCTTGCTTATGTTTTGGTCGCCGAGGGATCGAGTCGCCGGCGACAAGTCGACAGTGCGTAATGAGCCTTAGAGCTATTACGCACTGTCGACTAGTCGTCAGCGACTCGGTCGACGGCAACTGTGACTTACTATAGTTTAAATAGGTGTTTGCGCACTTGGTCGCCGGTCGCTTGCTTATGTTTTGGTCGCCGAGGGATCGAGTCGCCGGCGACAAGTCGACAGTGCGTAATGAGCCTAAAGGAGGGATCTAAGATGTGGTCTACACGGTGCGTCGCTAGGACGAACGTATGAAAAACGCTCACGTAGGTAGGGATTGTAATTTATAGTGTATTACGCAATTAGAGCTTTACAACCGACTAGCGACTACTAAACAAACGAGGCAATCTTCTTAATAAATATTACAAAATACCTTGCAAGTTTCATCATTAATAAAATACATTAAATTACGCTAATATTTGATGTCGGCAAAACAAATACACCTTGTACTGATAATTTATTATAATATTGTTTATTTAACAAATATTGTTGCTGATAAATAATTACTTTATGAATGTATCTGTTTGATAAGTAAGTATCTAGAATATCATTGGTAGATATGCTGTTATTTTTCTCAATTCTTAGAATTCTAAGATCCTTTAGTTCATATTGGTGCGCCGCAAATAACAGTCACGCAAACATAGGTAAGGTGTAGTAACATATATAAGTCATTCGACATAACAACAATGTTAAGGCCCAGATATATGCCACTGACCTTGAATGATTAGCTTGCGAGTTCTGTCTAGCCAGTCATAGGACTCGCCAATCCAGGAGCGCTGTCCCAAATAAGACGCATTATTAATTTATTATACATAAAAAAAGGTATTTTAATGAAACACGTGAAGGTTTCAGAAAAATACGCTTGATAGATTTGGCGTGATTCTAAGTTTTTTTTATCCGCGTTAGACATAACTTTACAAATTTATTTCACTATGTAATATAAACATAATTTAAAATATTCACATATTAAGTTATGAAGAAAATGCTCTAATTTAACATATATTTTTTCCAAATCATTAACACTACTTTAGACGTGATCTTTAGTATAAAATCATTAATCATCATCAATTATGCAGACACGGAAAAACTACTAGAAATTTTAAAATAATATCTCTAGCTACCTACTCTAATATAAGTCTCTTCCTTTACCTAAATAATAATGGTGTCCACTTTATTTACTTTAATATTATTTGTTAATTTATTTAAACACTAGCAGCCCGTCCCGGCTTCGCACGGCAGCGCATTCGACGAAAGACATTTTAAGACTCATTTTTCTACACCTTCGGTTACATTGTTCAAATTTTACCAAGGATCCCTAATTTTTTTCAAAATGAAATTTAGCCTATGTCAAATTGGAAGAATGTAGCATTCTATTGGTGAAAGAATTTTTTAAATCGGCCCAGTACTTTTTGAGCCTATTCATTACAAACATACAAAAATAGGTACAAATCTTTCCTCTTTATAATATTATTATTATATTATTATTATTATATTATTATTATTATATAATATAATATATATATATATATAAGTGTAGATAGTGTAGATAATCATAATCTTACATAATCTATTAGTTTTAAAGTAACCTATTGTTGTCTTCTTTTTAAATGTTTATGTAAATTGATGGCCTAAAACACAGGTTTTTAATAAACCTAGATCAGGCAGGTCTACATTACAGTCAGAATAAAATGTTTCTCGATTGTAATTAATCTAAATCATAATTTTACTTTATACTTGAATAAATTATATTTTATTTTATTTTTTATTACAAGTCGGTTATCGTCGCCTTAACAGCATTTATTGTGTTTCGGCAGTTAAAGGTAAGATAGCCAGTTCCTCTGTGGTTGAGGATTCCGGGTGAAGCTCGCTTCCACCTTCGGCCTTATCATCATTTACCATCAGGTGAGATGAAAGTCAAGAGCTTCCACGTTGAGGACGAAAAAAAAAAGGTATAGTATTGTTATCTCTCGAAGCGACGCGCGCTGTACTTGTGGTAACCGATTGTACAAACGCTCTATGAATGTGTGCGTGAAGACGAGTAGCGTCAGCACATACGCACATACACCACACCACACCACACACACTTCCGACTAAGCCCGTGTCCCGAACGGTCAATATCAAAATCAAAATATTTTATTTCACATAAACCTACATGGGCACTTATGAAACGTCAGAAGCTAGGTGCACAGTTCCAATTAGTCGTTTCCTATGGAGAAGAGCCGGCAAGAAAATCCACGGTTACTCTTTTAAAAATAATTGGCTATACAATACTCGTATTATCAAATAACATTGTTAATAGGTATGGGAGGACAGTGTAGGCCTTTCAACAATTACCAGGTACTTAACAAAATAGAAAAGTGCCAACAAATCTACACTCTACTAGGTCTACAACGTTCTCACATTCACAAAATAGAAAATAATCTATATAAAAGAGATGTATATATATATAATAAAATGAAACGGTACCAAGAGCTCCTGCGCTTACACACACATTCGCAGCGTGTTAGTAAACTTGGTAACCACGAGTGTAGCGCGCGTCGGTCGCTTCGTGAAGTAAAAATATTATATTTATATACCTATATCTGTGCAAGTAGTTAGTTCAAGCACCTAATAAAACAATAGTTTACAGTTATACTGTACTAACTAACCACAAACAATAATATTAACCACAACTATTTTAAAGACCTAATTGTGTTTTCCATAAAAATACTTAGTTTTTCCTGCGGTCAAAATAAAAATAAATGTTACAAAAAAAGTCCCTGCTGTTTTACCTAGCTGCTATTTCGATTTCCATGATGATTTTCATAAAAACAGTGATTTTTTTAGATGGGAGAGAAAGGGCAGTTTTGTACGTAAGGCGCTGAAAAGAGGCAAATGATCTAAGAAGGCTTGTCTTAAAAGAAAAAAAGCATCCACACGAAACCGGTTACCATAGATTCAGTACAGTCAGTTACCACAATTAGCTGATCCCCCTTTGCTCAAATGGTTAAGGTTTTTTTTACTAAAAAATCGTACGATTTTCATTTTTTTTTTTCGAGTTTTGGGTAGATTTCGTATAGGTAAATAAAATCAAATCAAATCATTTATTTGCTTGAATATGGGTACATGGGGTGATAAATACAAGAAAAGTTCTTTAAACCATATCCTACCTAAGCAGGTGTGCAAATATCTATTATTCTTAATTAAAAACACTTATTACATTATTCATTAACTCATTTTTTTTTTTTTTAATTAAAATAAGAATTATAAAATTCTATCAATCCGTATTCTAAAAAATCTCAACCATTTATGCAAGGGGGGGCTAATTGTCGTAACTGACTGTACATAATTCTGGACCGTTTTTTTTTTGGTGTGAATTTAAATGATTAAATAACCTGTCCCGCTTTGGGCGGAGCGGGCAGGCGTGTCAGACTTATTTATACTGACTAAAACCCACCCGTGTTCCTTCAGTTGCCTATGCGCCAGGGCCACAGTATCCCTTTCAGACCAACCCGCAACCCTGGCAGGATTCTGGACCCCGCTAAGTTGAATATTTCGTCGGTTATTTAAAAAAAAAAAAAACATCTATTACCTACCAAAGTGCAATACTTACGCGGTCAGAATGTATGGAACAGAAAGTTTTTTTTTAAATTACCGAAGTAAAAGTTACACGAAGCAACAAAATTCGATCTAAATAAAAACGGCCACATTTCTCTAGATCGTATTTTGTTGCTTCGTGTCTCAATATGAAACTTTATAAAAGGTATTAGAAAATTCTAGACACACTTACCGATATATGTAGTTGATTGAGCCGTTTTTTCATAATTCCTTCTCAGTCACGAGATAATATGTTTTTAAAGGCGTGGCACTAGTGGACCGGCGACAAAATTTTTGACAGCATTCACAGATATATAATATGTCTTTCATTGACTTGAATGTGCCCTGGCGGTTGAGAGTATGTCATGCTCACTTAAAGGTTTCGCTGATGGTGGCGTGTGTGTTGGATCATTTAGCTCCCTTCAAAATGGTTGAGCTGAATGGTGCTAATCCATGCGTCATGTTCGTGAACGGGCGCAGCCAGTTGGGACTGGTCATCTCTTAGCTGCCACGGGTTATTTTATTTTATTTTGTTTCTATTTGTTGTACCTACGCTTGACGCTTTTAACGTGTAAGTTTTTATTATTTTTATTTTTACATCGTTCTCACGTTTAGTTATAAATGCAACATTATAGATGTAACGAATACTTTTGTAACAATTTAATTTAAAAGAGTGTCCATGGAGTTTCTTGCCCGTTCTTCTCCATAGGTACCTACGCTTTGGAATGGGAATGTAGCTTAATTTTTCTTACTGACCGACTGCTTGACAATTCAAAAGTGCCTGTAAATGGTTTAATTGAAATAAATGATTTGAGTTTGAGTTTGAGATAAAAAAAAAATACTGTCAGCAAGAAAATGGCAAACTTTCACAAAAACTTTTTAGATGCCAATCGATCCTGTTTCTTATAAGGATCAAAAAACTATCAGACCAACTGAGATTTGATAACTAGAAAATATAAGTGGCCGCTCAACCAACACTTAAAACCTCTTACATACAGGCGCGACATGCGACGCGACAAAAAGACAGTGGTGCCGATTCCCTTGTTCACAAACTAAACTAAATTTAAGTTCAGTGCATCTTTTTCTTTCTATTTCATTAAGAAAAAGACAGAAGATAAATTTTAGTTTAGTCCTGTCAAATTAATCAGCGCCTGTCACTACTCCATAAAAGTTTAGACGTGATTAAAAACTTGCCTACTAAAATTACGTCAATTTGCATCAAGCGCTGATTAAGAGGCTACCGAGCGCACAGTGGCGCCCTCATCGTTTGTTCGGTGATATCTTTTATTTTAGAATGAAAATGCAGAAAATAAGCTCACAAGACGTATAATAGTCTTGCGAAGCATAACTTGACGAGCTTATTAAACGGAGCTTAGTGGCCACTATTTTCCGTCTTAATGATTACAATAAAACATAACAATTTAAAACTTCTGTTTGTAGTAATAATAACGTATAGTCTTGTGAAGCACAACTTGACGAGCATATTTTCTGCATTTTCATTCTAAAATAAAAGAAATTACCGAAATAACGATGAGGGCGCCACTGTGCACTCGGCACAGTCCTAATTTGACAGGACGAAACTAAAATTTATCTTCTGTCCTTTTCTTAATGAAATAGAAAGAAAAAGATGCACTGAACTTAAATTTAGTTTAGTTTGTGAACAAGGGAATCGGCACCAATGCGTGCCGCGCGACGAGCGGTCTCTTTGTGTCGCGTCGCGTGTCGCGCCTGTTTGTAGGAGCCTTAAAATGTAAATAAATCTCCATCACACTTGAGCAATAAAATCAAGTGTCACATAATTTACAATCGACACGACAATTGAAGTGCCTACTTAGCTAATAATTAATAATTAGCAATTAATATTTATCGCAGCAGAAAGTAATTACACTGAGTAATGATCACATTGTGGTTGACAGAACATTGTATCTCACAAAATAAATAAATACAGAAGGTCGGCTTCATAAAACGAGCGAAAACGCACGCACACGTTGGTACAACATGTACCGGAATTAACGCACACAACCAAACAACCTAATTAGAACATTATAATTATAATACGTACACTGAATTTTATTATCCATACTAATATTATAAATGTGAAAGTAACTCTGTCTGTCTGTCTGTATGTTACGTTTTCACGCCTAAACCGCTGAACCGATCGTCATGAAATTTGGCAGAGATATATAGCCTGGGATATGGAGAAGGACATAGGCTACTTTTTTACGCGATACCCGACATCCACGCGGGCGGAGCCGCGTGCAAAAGCTAGTTATGTATAAGACTTTGTTTATTTATTAAATTAGTTATACTGATTGTAGGAGAAATTTGTGGTCACCAGGGACCGATATCGATACTCGAAGAATACCGATATTTTGAAGAAAATACCGATAACAATATCGACATCTGGCATAAATACTGCTATTTTATATCAGTAATTTGAGTATCGATATAAAATATCGATACTCAGTACTGATATCAGGCTACAATGTGACGTCACAGAATCTTTATTGATGATTCGTTATTTGTTACAGTCGCGAATCATATTTTGATCAAGATAAAACCTAACGCTGAAATACAAATTGCAAAAACGCAAAAAAAATAATAATAACGGTATTATATGTATACCCAAATACCGGTATTTATAGCGATATTTTGGTATCATGTATCGAAATTATATCGGTATTCAGTCCCTGGTGGTCACATCAAATATATGCACGCACACAATCAGGCTCTAAAGTCGAATAATTAATTAACTGGAGTAACCTGACATGTGCTAGCTGTCACTTTGTGTAATAAAATGGTCATATTTATTGTAATGGTGATCGTTTAGTTTAATTGATTTATAAAGTTTAAAATAAATGTATAATGTATTTATTGTATAAGTGTAAAAGTCTAGAATACAATACATATTTCCTTATTATTTAAAAATGTGACAGCTGTCAGTTTCCTGCAGTGAATTAATAATTCGACTTTAGTCTAGAGCATGGCAAAAAAAAAACAACTTTTTACAATTTGGAACCTATCGAAATTAATAAATAATAAATCTTGATTTTGCCAAAAAAAAATAACAACCAACCGATTTTACAAGTACTTACTTATTTTCTATGAATCTAAAAGATTAGATATCCAATTAGTAACTCAGTGCACAATAATAGATTCTTGCCCAAATACTCAAACGTCACTTAACTTTAAGACGTTCTTATAAGTGTTTCTGTCGCTACAAAACAGTTTAAAGTGACAGAGACAGCATTAGACTTGACGGCGACTTAAAATTGAATTGCGTTTGAGTATTCAGCAGTAAGTCCCGTATTATAGAACGTCACTCAATACTCAAGCGTTACTTAAGACTAGTTTCAACCAATCAAATGGCTTGAATCTAGTCTTAAGTAACGCTTGAGTATTGAGTGACGTTCTATAATACGGGCCTTAGGTTGTTACGAAACCGATTCACCCTGACCCCCGTACTAGTCATAAACTGTATTACGGTGGGACAGCTTTCCTCGTTCTGTTTACAATATTCTAATAAGCCGATTTGAGATAAAATAATTTGATAATCTCACTTTTCAAATAGTACAAAGCAAAACTGTGGGTAGAATGTCTCACACATTCAAATTGTTGTTTACTTGGATTTTTTTACTTTTTAGGTAGTAGCGTAAGTTCACATAGTATATGCAAAATTTTTCGGGTTCGTTAGCTGGCGCAGAAACGTTTCGCTAGAACGAAGCAAAATGTTTATAATTTGTTTCTAATTATGTAGAACATGATTACTTGTGGAAATCAACACTAACATACTGACGCAATTAATGTTGTTGAACTGTCAAAATGAAACCAATTGCTACTGTGTGTTACAATTAGGGATGCCTCGATACGCCTTTTTGCCGATACGATACCGATACCGATGCTCTTATAAAAATATCGGCGATACCGATACCGATACGCTTATTGAATTAAAAAATGAAGGTAAAATAAATAAAACACAAGTCAGTTTTTTTTAATTAATATAAAAAGAACAAATAACAGGACAAACTAAATAACACCGTTTAAAACTATAGACAGGTTGAGATTAGTTAATAGTTTTAGTAATTAAAATTAACATTGATGAGAAAAGTATCGTTGAATCGGCCATAAAAATATCGCCGATGCCGATATATCGGCAAACTTCGAGTATCGCCGATATATCGGTATCGGTATCGGATGCATCCCTATTTACAATTACCCCGTAGATATGTTTTTTCGCTCGTTGTAAGGAGCCGACCTTCTGTACCCGTCCATTCTGTAGTATGGACATGCAAATAATAATCTTTGGCTTATTACATTGCTAAATGTTGTCGCCGATAAGAAAAGTAGGTTATAAGCACAAATTGTGATTAACTCTGACAGTTAAGAAACTAAGTCAAATAGTTAATGTTTATAGAGGTATGTAAAGGATATAAACTCATCCGCTAAAGCAGTGTTTTTCAACCTTTTTCATAGTGTGGCCACCTTAGTATGGCAAAATATTTCGCGACCCCCTACCCTCCGCAGTTTCTAACTTGGAATTCAAGTCTGTCACTTTTTTGGTTAAGCAGAAAAACAGAATACCCACAATTAACCACAGAAGCTTTGAAGTGTTTGATTCCATTTGGAACCTCCTATTTGTGCGAGATAACGTTTTCATCGGTGGTTAAATTAAAAGGCAAACAGAGAAATCACTGAAAATTAATCGAATGTGTTAAAAAAAAAAATTGGTTGACGAGAAACAGGCGCAACCATCACAATAATGTGAATGGGTCCAACTTTTAATGTTCTACTTCACATTAATAATTCATATGACTACTAGGTATTCGTTGATTTGTGTTAACCTAAGCATATATATATATTTTTTTTTTTTAACAAATACCTATTACATTTTGAACTACTATTACCTATTTTATATTTATGAGCTTTAAATTTTAAAGTAACGGCGAACCCCTTAAAGAGGCTTGGCGACCCCCTAGGGGGTCGCGACCCACACGTTCGTCCGACAAGACGGGTGTCGTGTCTGTTGGGCTACTGCCTGATGATTGATCTCGGGACGTTGTATACAATATGTAACAGAATTAATGAGAAATTCTTGATTGAATAATCTAACAACACTGCCCGACCTCAGAATTGAACCTAAGACCTCATGCCTAGCAGTAGCACTTGCGTGCGACCACTCTAGACCAGGGATGGGAATACTACGGCCCGCGGGCCATCTCCGGCCCGCGAATGGTTGCAATCCAGCCGGCCTGCCTGATTGAACCTGATTTGTTTTATAACCTCACTCACACGCAATGTATCATTATCGTGGCAAAATGCAGGTAGCGAACGGCAGCGCAGCGAGTGAGTTCGATGAACTCTGTAGCAAGGCAGAAAGTGAACAGCTGGTTTCGCGCGTCGTTTTTTAGAGTATTTCAACATGCATTGCTGGTTTTTTTGTTTGTAGCGGTTTTATTTGGAGTGCTTCGTACAGAAAATGTAATTTTACATTAAAATAAAGGAATCGTAACAGAAAAAACGATACAGAAAATGAAAATTTTCCTGAGCAAATATCCAGTGAAATATGATTCAAAATAACGAGCTGAATGCACCCTGTTAGTTTGCGGAGGGCTGTCCCTTACACCCTGTATACGAGTTTTTTGGCCTGTAGTTAAAAAAAAAAAAACTCGAAAATTCCGCCAAATTGGGAAAGTTATTTATACTGAAATAATTCTGTTTACTTCCCAAACACACCACATAATTATGATATCTCAAATCCATAGAACTTGGGCAGTATTATTTGCACGTATTACTAAGTCAATAATATAAACATAATACGAGTATTAGCGAAACTGGCAGATAACTCGGTAGTGCCCGGGAACATTGTATATTATCAGATTGACGAGTAGTGACGACATAATTATAACAAGTGGGGTTCAACGTTCAAGTATTATACACGTGCTTTAATTATTATGAAATACAGTGTATACAGAGTCATTGGGTGCACTAACAAAATAAAATAAAATTCTCCAGTATAAGCTGATCTTGCATTGTGTAGGCTTCTGTACAATGAGAGGTCAGCTTAACTGGAAATGTATAGCTTGTTATGTAGCCGTGTGTACCTAATACGAGCAAAATGTGCCTGTATGGGACAGTCACTTCGGGAATCGGGATGCAATCATTTACAAAATGTTGTTGGTGGTACCGTGCAATCTTTCCACGCCACGCCACTTTCTTACGCACTATACAGGGTTATTGCTAAAACACTTAACAACCTTGCAAGACTGTATTACTAACATCATCAACAACAACAACTTTTGTTTTATGATTTTTGCAAAACAGGATACATTTGTCAAAAACAAACATTCTAAATTTCGTTGTTCTAGAATTTTTCAAATCAGTCTAGCCGCCTTCGAGTAATCGGAGAACATAAATAAAAAAAATTCCGACGAACTGAGACCCTCCTCCTTTTTTTGAGGTCGGTTAAAAAAAAATGGTCCCCAGTGTCATTCATTACCTAGGGATAAAACAGAAGAATACGTTTGTATGGAATAAATGCCATTTTAAAACAAATTATTTTCACACATAGCCGGTGCATGTCAAACCAAATAATTTATTTTGCTTGAATAAGGGTACATTCAGAGGTGATACAACAAAAGTTCTTTAAACCATATCCTACCTTAACAGGTGTGCAAATATCTATTATATAAGTAATATAAAACGTATGGAATTGACATTTTCATTCAAAGTCGAAGTCAAAGCATTTATTTCAAATAGATATTATAAATGGCACTTTTGAACACGAAAGCAACACACACAAACAAGCAGCAGTCATTCTAAATATTGTAAATACTTAAGTCGGACAAAACAACAATAAGGTGAAAAAAAATTAACAATATGGGGCTAAATATTTTATTCCTTGATTGTACATTAAAATTATCCAAGTTCCGTGTGGTGCCGGACGTAAAGAATAGCATCACCCTATTTCTTCCCGTGGGTGTTCGTAAAAGGCGACTAAGGGACTTACTAGAGAATGGACAGCAGCGTTCTCTATGCATTTTTAACACCATACTGCGATCGCCAACCCGCCTGCCAAGCGTGGCGATTATGGCAAACCCGCCCAATTGGGGGAGCCCTATGTCCAGCAGTGGACGTCTTTCGGCTGAAATGATGAATGATGATGATGACATTTCAATTTTATTCAAGTAAAATCCTGTGTGAAAATTCCATTGCGAAATCGTGTGTGAAAAAAAAAGAAATTAACTGTAATTGGTTGCAAAAATCTGTTAGGAAATATTATATCGTAAAGTATTTGTTTCGCGTAAATTTATGTTACGGCATTTATTCCTATCACTATCCCAATTATCATAATCTTGTTCTAGACCTCGGAAAGCGTAGTGTGCAAGTCAAATTTTAAGATATATATTGTTTGTATTTTTTAAGCTCGACAACACATACACAAGAAGTTGGCAGATTCGTCTCAGAATTAAGTTGTAGGTTTTCTTTTAACTCTCATAACTTTTTATTTTTTTGTTGTATGTATGTATGTATATATGTATTTATTCTTGTATCTTAGTTATAAATTAAAATAATTACATTGTTAAAATACCTACAAATGCGCGAGGAAACCCCTCGCGACTTCGCGATCCTACTTCAGTTGGCTCGAGCCGAATCATAGCGCCTTAAATTTTCGCTCCATGACTGGACACAGTTTCAATTTTTACCTACAAGTACCTATGGCAGCCCATCACGAAACATTTGAGAAAGCAGTCTCATGTTATATCAACACACGACTGCTGGATACAAACACAGACACAGTTTACAAGAAATTCGAGAGTTTTTGCCATTATCTGTGATTTTTTTCCATAAACAACGCCTCTGCTTCCAATATTGCAAAACATTGGAGGAAAACAACGTGAGGAAACCGTATCCTTTTTTTTTTTTGTTGTGATATTATCAAATAACTTCTCCCGCTATGGGCGAAGCGGGAGGGTGTGTCAGACTTTTACTGACTAAAACCCACCCGTGTTCCTCAGTTGCCTGTGTGCCAGGGCCGCGGTATCCCTTTCGGACAAACCCGCAACCCTGGCAGGCACCGGTCCTGACGGACCCCGTCAATGCTTGCTGACATCTCTTTGAGGCGCGCGTGGAACACAACGCGCCGTCGACCCGGGTCTGGTCCTTACCGGACGGCGAGCTGCCCATAGCTCGCCGTCCGCAAGCCCGCGCCTACGGTAGCCGGGGATCGATTGCCGCCGCCCAGGGCGTCTCCTGCGGCGACTAGGGGCGTGAGGGCGCACAGACTGCCCCGCTCCCTCACGCGTTCCGCCTCCTCCTTCGCGAGCATTACTGCTTCGCAGAAGGAGGTGACTGCCTCCTATGCACTCTCGCTCCGGATCATGTCCTGGACCAGAGCCGGACGCGAGAGATCGCCTCCGTGAGTACACGGCGGTGCTCTGCCCAAGCCGGGCAGACCTCCACCGTATACTCCACCGTGTCCTCCGGGCGATCCACACAGTGGCAACACCCGGGCGTTTCCTCCCGCCTTATCCTGAACAGGAACCTCCCGAAACAACCGTGTCCGGTGAGGACCTGTGTCAGGCGGAAGGTGAGGACGCCGTGAAAACCGGCATGTCCTAGAACCAAAATTCGAAGACATGACTGTGACATCTACCAACCCGTACTGGGCCCGCGTGGTGAATTACGGCCCGCTCCTTCTCACAGAGAGAAGGCCGATATCCCAGCAGTGGTAACATTATTATAGGCTGATTATGCTAACAGAACCAAGTTAGTTAGTGATCAGTGCATAAAAAGCCTAAATTTTTTGCACAATACCAAAGTAGAAATAATTGAAGTTATATTTAAAGAACCTATTAAATACGCGGAAGCTTCGGTAAGTAATTACTTTTAAACCAATTAACTAAATACAGGCGCGGTCTAAAAATGTTTATCTGTTTTCAAATTACATTCTTTAAGTACACTGTGTGCAGTAAAGTCATTCTATATCTACTTCGATCAATAATAGCACGCTACGTGCTATTATTGATCGAAGTATATCTAAGTCCGTATTACTTTTTATTAATAGTAAAGCTGCTTTCAGACTACGCTATAATATAATAGTTTATAGCTCATAGCACAACAATATCGCGCACCATACATTCCAATAATATATAGTACAGTACAGTGTGAACGTGTCCATAACAATGTATGGTGCGCGATATTGTTGTGCTATGAGCTATATAATATATGCTATTATATTATAGTGTAGTCTGAAAGCATCTATTCTAACAACTTTTTGCTAACATAAAAGTCATGAATCTACAACAAAAAAAAAACGGGGCAGTCTTTGGGGACTGCAGATAGAAGTGAAAACTAAGTAACTTGAAAGCGTTCGGTGACGATGTCGCGAGTTCCATGATTTTTGTTCACCCAAAAAGTACACATATATACACAGTATACATATAGCTCATGGAAAGCATTCGGTGACGATGGCGCGAGTTCCATGATTTTTGCTCACCCAAAAAGTGCTCAACGCGCATAAAGAAGTTTTCACTCCAAAAAATGTATGAGTTTTTCTGATTCAACTCATTTCTTATATTTATCAAAAATATTCGGTGTAAAATATAATAAAAATTGATTGAAATAAAATGGTTAGTTTAACCTTACAACAAAGGGGTGAACTATCATTTCTCCATGAAGATGGCTTGAATATTAGTACTATAACACGAGAACTCAATATATCTCGATTCAACGTGAGATAATGGATTCGGCGTCACGAAAAAGGGCAAAAAACTGATCAATCTGATCATAGAAGCAATACAGGACGAACGCCGATACTAACCGCCGCGATTTGGTTCGATATTACGAAGAGTACGGCTTCAAACCAACTAGTTATTTTGCTGCTTAGTATGATGTGAGTGAGTCCTCGGACGTTCGACGGGCCTTGCACCAAGCGTGGCTACACTACAGACATCCTGCTATAAAAGTGGCGGCCTGCTACACAAGTTTTTGACGCGAGTATGCCTTTTTTGCTTCCATAGTGGGAGGTAATTCAGAAAACTGATAATAACAACATACACACATAGGATATTGTACGAGTCATGTATCGTACATGGCACGCGCGCATTTCATAGATCAGCACTTTTCCGTCGCCTTACAAAAATTATAGTGTAACGCGATAGTACTCAATTAGCGTTCATACTCAGCTGTACTCATTCACACAATATTCATATAGCATAAGTTACGTGGTAGTGAAATATATTCAGTAAACCATCATCTTTAGCTATCAGTGTCTTATCATTTCAAACTAACATCCAAGGTGCGTGCGACCCATACAGCAGCGCATACAGATATAGTTACAGTGGGGATACAGTTTGGTGTTGCAGTTGCAGCTACATATTACGAGATTCATCTAAAATTTAATGACACCACTTGACAGCTAAAGGATCAAAGAATTCGTAACCACCGCCATTTTGAGGTCGTTTCGCTGCGTCACATAATTTCCGTTTAGTATAAATTTCGTCTCGAAGAAGCTACGACGTTCGTCTGAGTTTCAATCGTCAGCTCTCGTCAAGATCTATCGATTGGTTAAAGCATAAGTGTGAAATAGTTATCGTGAATATATTATAATGGTGTTAAAGTAAAAAAAATTGACAAATAATGCAATGTCGGCCTATACTCGTGAAAAAGCCTAATCAAAAATAAAGAAATTGTATACGGTTGGAAAGGGCTTCTCATGAGCAATCCAGTGATACCCATAAAACACCTTAGGACAAAGTGAAGCGGTGCCGGGAATGTAAAAGAATGAAGGCATCCGAGCGTATCACCAACGGCACCAGTACCTGGCCAAAAATATTATCCGTTACGTACACTTATTCACGCAAAGCCCATGTTCAAGACACAGCCATAGCCGTATTTTCAGTGATAAACAAAACTCACAGGATTAATTTCAAATAAACCAATTACAGGCACTTTTGAATTGTCAAGGGGTCGATCAGTCAGAAATATGAAGCTAGTTGCCCATTCCAAAGCGTAGTAGGTTCCTACGGAGAAGAACGGGCAAGAAACTCCATGGACACTCTTTTAAAACAAAATATTGGTTAGGTACATCATTCATGTTGAAATTATTCTAATGAGAACAATGTTGTAAGACGTGCATGTTAGAAGCGTCCGACAATTAATTTTTTTTAATAATTTAAAATAAGCTTTGGCAGCTAAGAGATGACCAGTCCCGACTGACGGCGCCCGTTCACGAGCATGACGCATGGATCAGCACCATTTACCTCAACTATTTTGCCATTAACAGCGAGACATTTGAGTGAGCATGACATACTCTCAGCCGTCAGGGCACATTCAAGTCAATGATAGACATATTACTCGGTAAATTGTAGCTCTATTGTACATAGTACTCACACCTGTGCTGCGAAATACGCCATTTACGCATGAAAGAGGGAGCGCTCAAAGCTATACAATAATAGCTAATGGAACTGGTATCACGGAAGAGCTTATGATACTAGGAAGTAAAAGTGACAGTAGTGGACCTTGTACGGTCATAGCTGTTCACTAAGACATACCTATAGCGAAATAACATGGGAAATTATTGTCATGTTTCTGATAGGTCGTGTTGATCGTAGCAAAAAATATAATTGCTGATTTTCAATATACAAAAATATGTAGATTAAAAAATAAATTACTGACCCCGCGTGGTGAATTACAGCCATAGAAATATTAATAACAGTGTACCAGCAGCGGGAACCTTATGGATTACTAGCTTTTGCCCGCGGCTCCGCCCACGTGGATGTCGGTTATTGCGTAAAAAAGTAGCCTATGTCCTTCTCCATATCCCAGGCTATATCTCAACCAAATTTCATGATGATCGGTTCAGCGGTTTAGGCTTGAAAACGTAACATACAGACAGACAGATAGACAGACACGAGTTACTTTCACATTTACCCCCTTACTAATAAACGTTGTATAGCGTCTGTATAGTTACACAACGCTTTGTCTTCTTCTATCGAAAGTCAAATTACTGACGAGTGAAAGAGAAAAATCGGTGTGTAACTATACAGACGCTATACAACGTTTATTAGTAAGGAGGTTATAATTTAGTATGGAAGTATTGAAGTATGGATAGTATGGATAGGCTGACTATTTTATGTTATCTTACTTATTTACTTATAGATGTTCCCGCTGCCGCTGCTGTTGATGATTGAAAATCTAATACACAAACATAAGTAGGTACTACGTAATACAACATAATAGACGCCCGTCATTCGGCCTTCAAGGCTGCAATTCTTAGTAATTGAAAGTAAGGAAAATGTGTTGTTTGTAGTAGACAAGCTGTACTTTTAAAAGTACTAAATTTGAAACTAAGAGGTTACCTAGGGTTGCCAAGTTTTTGTACTTGCAAGAAATAATAGTACATTATGATTTATGATACAAGTGTGTGCTATGGTTGGTAATTTAATTAATCAAGGCGGTATTATTCGCGCGAGCCGTAGACGAACGCGATAAGGGAGCTGAGTGTGTGTAACACATAACAGAGATCGGAATAGGTAGAGTTAATTTACCTAAACTTCGAGGAAGATAGTATTTAACCCTAAAAAAATTATATGATTTATAAAATCGATAATTTGTAACTATAAATGAAGTCCAATAAATAATTCGTCGTTTTTAAACCAGGGTTCGAAAAAATCCGATTTTAATAATAAATATCAAAAATCCGATTTTTTATATATATCGGATATATATCTAGGCCAAGAAAAAGAAGCGAATTTCATTCTGTAAGGGGATTAAACGCTTAAAAATGTGAAAGGAATTTTTTAAATAATATAAATGTCAAATTAGCACATTTTTTATTTTAAAAAAGTAACAAAACAATTAGTGTTTATTTGAGACATAATTTTTTTAAGAACACTTAAAAAAACAAGTACCTATTATTATAAATAATAATCTTCATTTGTTTGTGAGATAAATCAACTAATTTTAATAATAATTTGTAATCATAAAAAGTAAAAAGTAAATTATTCTGAATTGTAATTTTTCGCTGCGTGTTGCCAGGGTAAACACTAATTTCCAAAATTTTAAGTTCGGAAGACAGGAAAAAATCAATTGATATATATCAAGATAAAAATCAATTGATATATATCAAGATAAAAATCAATTGATATATATCAAGATAAAAATCAATTGATATATACCGTGATATATATCATGATATATATCCGCTGATATATATCGGCGAACCCTGTTTTAAACACTAAAAAGTGGAAAATAACTTTGATATCGGAAGTCGGTGGCAAAAAACGAAAATACAGAACCAAGGACACCGACTTCCGAAATTAAAGTTATTTTTCACGTATAAGTGTTTTTTTTTTTTGGAAGATGTTTGTTTTATTGTTAAAAAGTTTTTTTATTCCTCACTTTTTAGTTATGTTAGTTTATAGAAAAGAAAAATATCATCGATCAAATATCGTCTATGTTCAGTATCGTTGGATAGGCCGTTCAAAATTATTGCGGGTTTGTCAAAACCATTTTTCGATTCAGGAATCCGTTTGAGTAAGAAAATGCAAATTTTTGTTAGAGTTAAGTGCAGAGGCGGGGCCTCTGTCATGCCAAATGCGCCATGCTAAATGGTTGCATTTGGATATGTGAAAAAAATCACAGCAGGAGATATCGCTGCTTTGCATGAATAACCGCACAATCCAAAAACACACATTTTACAGGGTAGCTATTTGACAATTAAACAAAATATTTAGTGTCATAACTTTTCATGTATTTGATCAATAGAATGTATAAATCGAAAAGGCATTAATCAATGTTTAATTAAATAAGAACTATTTTGCATTTGGCTGTGTTATAAACTTAAAAACCAGTATTTTCAAAATTTTGGTTTGTGCGGGTATTCATGCAAAGCACCGATATAAAGAAGTTAAAAGAAAACTATCACAGCTAAGTAGGCTTCACAAGTTACCGAGTAACAGTCGACCAATTTAAATTTGCCGTACATTATGTATGGGAGAACATGTTTTTCAACTACAATTTTAAGTTTGTTCTTGGGATAAATTCATCCCAATTACGGAACCCTTCATTGGGCGTGGTCTGACACGCACTTTTTTTTTTCGCCCGCACGACTGCGACGTCTCCTATCTCTGTTCTTGTCTATCGTTAACTGTAGGTTTGCGACTGTGATCACACTGATTACAAATGTGTTTGTTTTGGTGCATGTAGTCGTAAGCCGAGCCCAGGGGCCTTACTCCCGAAAACGATTGGATTTTGATTTTGATTCTGATTCGATTTCGTGGTGATCCGAACTCGATTTAAAACTTAAAACTGACCAAAGTTAGTTTCGCTTCGAACCACCGCACGATCGTGCGCTAGTGTCGGATTCAAGAGTATTGATCGGCATTTAATTCGAACCCAATTCGATTGATTCAGAACTCGATGCTGTCGGAAGTAAGGTCCCAGAAACGAAATCGAATCGGAATTAAAATCAAACTCGAATCGTTTTCGGGAGTAAGGCCCCCAGTTTACTGATTGCGATGTTAGCGCGTAACATTTATCTTCCTCCTTTTAATATATCAATGTTAAAAATGCATATTTTGGCCGCACTTGGCCGGTTTTAAAACGTAAAAAAGATAGAAAAAAAAAACGAATCACCATTATATGCATAAGAATAACCAGCCTATAATATTCCCACTGCTGGGACACAGGGCTCGTCTCTGTGAGAGGGAGTGGGCCATAAGCCACCACGCGGGCCCAGTGCGGGTTGGTGGATGTCACATGTCATTTTTATTGGTTCTACGACATGCATACATTACATACCTACATAAAATATTATGTAAACACCTACAATATATTATTTACTTTGTTGTTTCTTTAATGTTGCTAAGCGTACTATGTAAATGTTACAAGTTCAAAGTAAAATGCCATGAGTCATGGCTTGAATAACCTTAGGACTGGCAAGCAATAACTTAACTAGCATAATATAATCCTATAATGTTCCCGGGACTAGTGATTTGCCGTTACCATTTTTCCTCTACCAGTATTTTACCAAACGGAAATATTCCCAGTAAGAGCTGGGGCCTTACTCCCGTTAACGCTTCGAGTTAGATTTTCATTCCGATTCGATTTCGTTTCTCGATTTAAAACTTAAAACTGACCGAAGTTAGTTTCGCTTCGAACCACCGGACGATCGTGCGCTAGTGTTGGATTCAAGTGTATGGATGGGCATTTAATTCGAACCCAATTCGATTGATCCAGAACTCAATGCTGTCGGGAGTAAGGCCCCTGGTTCACATTAGGTCGGACCGGCAGTTTTATCGGACCGACCGACGAACGCACAGTGACGGCTCGTAAGTTACAAAATCGCCTACGGTTGACAACGGGTACTCGTGTCAGTGACCAAACGATCCGTAACCGATTGCATGAAGACCAGCAAATTTCAAAACGTCGAGTTGTTCGAATTCCTTTGTCCAGAGGCCCTAGTGTGAGTTTCTTTTAACCATCTCGATTTTACGCATCGAGCGCGTTCGGCGTTCTGATTGGCCTCCGATTCGCCCTTCACCAATCAGTGCTGAACGCGCTCGATGCGTAAATTCGAGATGGTTAAAATAAACTCACACTGCCCTAGCGTGAGTTTATTTTAACCATATCGAATTTACGCATCGAGCGTAAACTCAGGGCTCAACGTGCAAATCGTTTAAGTTTCTCCCGTCAATATTTAGACTGGGGCATAAACGAGTGGGGCATGGTGCTTTTCACCGACAAGTGTAAAGTAAAATTATTTAATGACGATCGGCGCATTAGAGTATGGAGGCGATGTGGCGAGCGATTTTCTGAAGCCTGCATTCACGAAGTTGACCGTTTCGGTGGACCCAATGTAATGATTTGGGGTGGAATAAGTTTACACGGCAAAACAGGGGACTTACTCCCGAAAACGATTCTAGTTTGATTTTGTTTCCGATTCGAACTCGTTTCGATCCGAACTCGATTTAAAACCTTACTCCCGAACCAATTCCGAATCGTAAACCAAGATCGACATAGGTTCGAGTAATATCAGCTTATATATCAGTTTTATGCGTATCCGTCATCGTAAAGTGCTCTATGTCTTTTAGGTAGTTATCTCACTCGATCTGAATAAAGTAGCTTCTTTGATATCGCGAATTTGACGTTTAGTTTTGATCCAACAACTCGATACTATCTGTCAGATGGCGTGCGGAGTACGAACTTTTCGATCCTAACGAATCTTTCGATCGAAGTTAGTTTCGCTTCGAACCACCGCACGTTCGTGCGCTAGTGTCAGATTCAAGAGTATGGATCGGCATTTAATTCGAATCCAATTCGACTGATTCAGAACTCGATGTTGTCGGGAGTAAGGACCCTGAACTCGCTATTTTAAATGAAGGTTCCGTAACTGCTCAGCGTTACATTGAGGAAGTCATCAGGCCTCATGCGATTCCATTTGCACAGCGAATGGGTCCTGGGTTGGTCCTGATGCAAGACAATGCCCGTGCACACACACACAGCTCAAGCGACCCAGTCTGTACTGGAAGGCTCTCACATTCAAGTGTTGCCGTGGCCAGCAAACAGTCCGGACTTAAATCCGATCGAGCACATGTGGGACCAATTAATACGAAAGGTTAGATAGAGTACGCAAGAGGTCTACATCCAGCAGCAACTGATTGACGCTTTGAAAAAGTGCCTGGGAAAAGATCCCAGCTTAAAACGTGAGGCATTTGATAGAGAACATGCATTCCAGGCTACAGGAGTGCATAGCCAAAAGAGGAGAGCAAAACCCGTTATTAAAGAAGAGAAAAAGAAATAAAAAGTCAAGTTTTTTTTTTTTAGTTTTTAGTGACTGTTTGTTATTTGTGTTTTCATCCAAAATTGTCATTTTTTATCAAAAGTTAAATAAACATGTTTACTAATCACTAATGTCAACAGTTACTAGCCTAAACGGTAAACAATTACATTGTTTGAAGTTTACGTAAATTGAACAATGTGTTAATTTTATATTTTTCATGGTATACCTTAAATACCTAGTGGCTCTTATTTTGTTTTGAGTAGGATATACGGTCGAATTGAGAAACCTCCTTTTTTGAAGTCTGTTAAAAATACCCAGAAAGTTACTGTATGGGACGCTACTAAGTTTCTCGAAACTTACTCTGTAAGTTACTAGGAATATTGGGAAATTAATATTTAAAATAAAAATTTTAGCTAGTTGTACTTATACATATAAAAAAATCATCAATGTCAATGTGATAAAAATCCGAAATGATGAATTATGATGATTCATCGAACTAATATCTTCAAGACGAATACAAGGGGTTATCAGGCCCATAAGTACCAACGCAAAAGTTCAAGCTTAAATGAAAAAGTTCAAATGAAAGCGGTAGCCAATAAGCGAACAGCTGGACAATTAAGGCAAACGATCCTAAATTGAATGTGTACTACAACATGAGTTTGATGCACAACTGTTCTTCCCCTTCTTTTATTCAAACTTATCCCAACTAACCTCCTTACTAATAAACGTTGTATAGCGTCTGTATAGTTACACACCGATTTCTCTCTTTCACTCGTCAGTAATTTGTCTTTCGAAAGAAGAAGACAAAGCGTTGTGTAACTATACAGACGCTATACAACGTTTATTAGTAAGGAGGTAAGTATGTTGCGGTCGGCTTCCAGTCTAAGTTGTCTGTAAAAGATCGTTTTTAGCAATAAGACCGCCCATTGTGACAGCCTATGTAACAGTTCTACATTTATATCTGTATTTTTTATGGTGTACATATTAAAGAGTATTCTATCTATCTATCTAAGGGTCAGCTCACAACACCGAGATGCGACGCGACGATATTGGAAGAGGCCAGTGAGCGCGCACCGCCGCGACGCCACACAGAGCCGTCCGGCTCGACGTGACGCGACGCGACGCTCTGTGTGGCGTCGTCCGTAATATCTAGTACATTACAACTGCTCAGCGTCGCGTCGGCGCGCGGCGTCCCGTCCCGCCGCGCCGCGCCCTCTGTGTGCAGCTGCAGGGACCTTAACAAAGGTATTTTAGCGACTTTCCGGTATTTTACGCCACATAATTGTGACTTTTAGGTAAAAATGGTCACTTGGTGGTTACGTAACGTTTTACTAGGGGGATGGGGATACAGAAAAACGTTACGGCGCGTTACATAGGGCGGAGGGGGGGTCTAAAATCTCCAAAAATCGCTACACTCGCTATACTCAACAGTTGCGCCACTAACGTCTGAGCACAAAAACGATAGCCCGCATTAGAAACGTATCTGCCGCGGAAGAGGATACACCAGTACACTAGACAATGCAATGACTGCATTTCGCATGAATTTCTTTATATTTTAATAAAACATTTTCCTCAATCTGGGCGGGAAACCCCGATGCGTAAAGTACCTACTTTATGTTTAGTACCTACTTATAAATAGGGTTGCCATCCGTCCGGGTTTCCCCGGATATGTCCTAGTTTAGAGGGCGTCCGGGGAGCGTCCGGAAGGGGTTTTCTAACTTAACCTAACTTTTTGTGTCAGGGGAATCTCAATTAATTGGAAGATAAGCAATAAATAAAACATTTTTACGAATTCCTGATGTAAAAGAAAGACATTTTAGCAAAAATTGGAAATTCTGAAAAGTACCAAAAAAAAAAGTAAAAATAACTAAACCAAAAATTCTTTGATTTGTAAATTTTTGTTTAACATAGTTAAATAAAGCGCAAACAGGCTGTTTGAATGAATTAAAAAAATAGAATGTAAGTTTTTGTGCAAAAATATTTTTTAGGGACGTTCGGGAAAAAAAAACTCAATTTCACCTAAATGTCCGGGGTTTTGTAACTTTTTGTCCGGCGTCGGTAATTAAGGTGATGGCAGCCCTACTTATAAACAACGTGGTATGGTATTTGGATTGTTTTAATGAAATATTATGCAGCGTTACCTACTGTAAAATACAATAGAAACTCACTGTGTTGACAAAGATTTAATAATATTATGTAAGACATCATTTGCCCAGCCTTTTCTCAACTATGTTGGGGATCGGCTTCCAGTAAGATGAGTCCGTTATCATGTCACATGTAAAAATCATCGATATTTTGCACACCCGCCGCGCGCCGGTGCAACACGGTCACTTATGCAAAAAGTAACTTTTATTTTGTTTAACATAATAAAATAAAAATAAAAAATATTATTACAAAACACAAACGGGATATTTACCATGTTTACTATTAGTTTCGAGTTCCCGATATTTCGGCGCTGTTGTAAGCACCATGATCACGGATAAACTGAAGTCATTGCGGGTGGGTGTTTATGAGCAGACAAAACAGTCTACCCTCTTTCTTGTTCGTTTTTTGCGCTCAGTACCGCTACTACTGTCACTCGCACACAACAACATGAACATACAACAACAACAACAATGAATACTACAATGCAATGGATGCAACATGGTAAATATCCCGTTTGTATTAATAATAATATTAGTGACCACGACAGTTTAAAAACTTAAAAAAAACAAGTCAGGATATAACGTATCCATCTTCCCTAAATGGATTTCATAAAAAAAATGGTGCCCCAAATCCCGATTAATTTATTTGTAGTAAAATCATGTACCTATTTGATGTTAAAAAAATATAAATAGTGATAGGTATAAATGATGGAAATAAATTGATAGTTGATAAAAAAAAAATGATGTGCATTTAATAATATCCCATTATTCGATTACTAGCGTAAAATATCTTGTTCCGTTCTCGAGATATCACTAAAAAAAGCTGTTCCATACAAAATGTACGAGATTTTTTTTTTTTTTTTTTTTTTTTTTTTCGCGTGTTTTAATAGTTGTTCTGCTATTCGGGGCGGAGACAAATCCAACAAATCAAAGATCATAAAAATCGATCCCGCCGTTCTTGAGTTATAAACGGTGTAAGTGTAACTAACCAAACTTTGTTTTATATATTTAGATTATATATTTTTACGTTACATAAATAAAATAAGAAGTCATGAAAAAAAAAAGGCCTTGAGACGTCAGTCAAGGAATAAGTTTATTTGAAAATTTTGTTAATGCCCGAGATACACGACTCGTGACTGTCCAACGGAAGTGTGACTGTAACTTACGTACAAATCAAGCTATACATATCCAGTAGGTATAAGCAGACCTCCTATTGTACGAAAATCCTACACAACGCGAGCTCAGCTTATACTGGAAGTGTATGGCTTGATTTGTAGCCGTGACCGTCGGACAGGTGCTCACCAGACACAACACCCGTCTGGTGGGAGAATCCTCCCTTTTTAAATAGAGGATAAGTGAACTTTACACCCTGTTCCTCATATCACTATAGGTGTACAGTCGAGTTCATTAATATATTGGGCACTGTCAAGGATTCAAAATATTGTGAGTGTTGAAAAGCTCAATAAATTCTATAGAACCTATAGATCAAAAATATGTCCTTATGTGAACGGTGCAATAATATGTGATCACCCTTTTCAAAAATATATCTAAACTGTATTGGCTTTAAAAATACCTGAGTAGGCTAAGCTTCTTAATTATCTCTACATGCATGGTAAAGTCAATTATTTGCTCGAACAAATATGATCTAGTTTACATTGTTACAGAAATGACAGTAGTTTCCACTGTTTTTCTCGCGTTTGCTTTTTAAGTTTTTTAAATGGGTTTCTTTCAATGCCGTATGTTTTCGTACAGCTGGGCCATTTAAGAATTGTAAAAAAATTGAGGGCGCCACCTGTAATTTATATTGTAACATGATTCAGTGATAAATAATGTTGCAAACTCCTTGGCCATGCAATTTTAAGATTGCTAGTAAAATCATCTTTATGACGTAATAATAAGGTTGAATTTGAATTACATTAACTTGCTCAGATATTATTGTATTTATGTGTGCATACATCATTGTGAATCCTACATTGTTCAGATAATATGATTTTAAAGTGGTTCATATAATAATGTGCCTTTGGCTGTATACATGTTACTGAAAAAAAGCAGTCACATATTAATGAATCTAAATCTTGACCACAATTTAATGATGCTTATAGGTGTTACAATATTATGAAGTTTTTAGACGTTCATATATTTTTGAAGCCTGAAAGGGCCAATATATTAATGAACCCGACTGTACCAAGGTTCTAGGTTGCTATCCTAGCTTTGAAAAACTAGCTTCGTGTATCTCGGGCATTACGGAAAATTCTTATTATGGGATTGGAATGATGCCCAATGACTGTCAATAGCTGGCTACATTTCAGATGGCACTTTAGAGTAACTATCATTAGCAGACCGTGGATTTATGAGAGAAATGATAACAGCCGCACGAGTATACTCGCATGTAGGGTTCCCAGATTAATAAAATTGGTTTCCGGAGGAAAATCTGGACATTTATTTATTTATATTATACTTTATTGTACATCAGATTACACATGACCAAAGAAAAGGAAAACTTTTACACTATAAAATATAAAATGGGCGGCCTTATCGCATACTGTGATCTCTTCCAGGCAACCTTGGCATGGATAATGAATTTCTGGACATAAAATGGGGTTGTCATTGGTAAAAATAAAAAGTATAACAGTACAATATCCTATAATAGATACACAGATAATATGCT
The DNA here is from genome assembly GCA_947523025.1 of Dryobota labecula. Lineage (NCBI taxonomy): Eukaryota > Metazoa > Arthropoda > Insecta > Lepidoptera > Noctuidae > Dryobota > Dryobota labecula. The sequence continues at coordinate 9,536,010 of OX383311.1, read as the reverse complement.
ATATCATAGATACATACATACTAACTATATAAGCAAAGAAAATAAATGACGTGTATAGATTATCACAGCTAATAACGAGAACAAAATCACAACGAGAAGTAATGTTCCTTCACGAGTCTATTAAACACAGGCAACGATTGCGCGCGTTTTATTGGATCTGGCAATGCATTCCACAAACGAGCGGCCTGGGCCTCAAGTCTGCTATTACAATAGTGTCAGAATGGTCTCGCCATTGTGAGTATTTGACAGTGTTTGTATGGCAAATCTGTCAAAAACTCACAATGAAGAGACCATTCTAACACTATTGTAATGGCAGACTTGAGGCCCTGGACCGTAAAGGATTTGTCAAGGAATTTTGAAATTTTTGGACTTTTCCTTCTAAAATTTTAATTTTGTGGCATATTGGTTTCTTATTGTTCCTCAATATAATTTAAAAGAAATAACGGTGTATTCCCGCTGCCCCCACACCGCCCGTGTCCCCATTAAGACTGCGCCGAGCGCACAGTGGCGCCCTCATCATTTGTTCGGTGATTTCTTTTATTTAAGAATGAAAATGCAGAAATTAACCACGTTAAGTTGTGCTCCATAACACTATCCGTTATTATTACTACAAACAGTAGTTTTAAATTGTTATGCTTTATTGTAATCACTCGTCGAATGTCAAGTGCACCTATGCGGTGCATAAGAGCAAACGCTCGAAATGTCTAATGCACCGCATAGGTGCATAACTTTCAATCAAAATAAATGTCAAATACATCGACCAATAGCGAAGGTGACCTTGATTGAAAGTTTTTTTTAGACATTTCGAGCGTTTGCTCTTATGCACCGCATAGGTGCACTTGACATTCGACGAGTTAAAACGGAGCTTAGTGGCCACTATTTTCCGTTTCCATGATTACAATAAAACATAACAATTTAAAACTACTGTTTGTAATAATAATAACGTATAAGTCTTGTGAAGCACAACTTTACGTGCTTATTTTCTGCACTTTTATTCTAAAATAAAAGAAATCACCGAACAAACGATGAGGGCGCCACTGTACGCTCGGCGCAGTCTTAATGGTATGCATATTATATTTCACATAAAATGGCGAAAAAAAGGTCCATTTTCTTTTAAGTAAGTACTAATTTTTTTATTATTATTTCTAAAATCAGTACTTAAAATAAAATTAATGGAACCTTTACCTCCTTACTAATAAACGTTGTATAGCGTCTGTATAGTTACACAACGCTTTGTCTTCTTCTTTCGAAAGTCAAATTACTGACGAGTGAAAGAGAGAAATCGGTGTGTAACTATACAGACGCTATACAACGTTTATTAGTAAGGAGGTTAGTTTTGCCATTTTATGTGAATTACCATTAATGGTGACACAGGCGGTGGGGACAGAATACACCGAAATAACACGTCAAAACTTAGAGAAAGGTTAGTAGCAGAATATTGTAGGGTTCCTGAAATTGAGAATTTGTAATTTGTAACCCCTAAAATACCTACTTAACATAATAATAATAATATTACCTACCTAATGTTTACTTATCTATGACATGTAGTCACTATGGGTAAAATGTATTTGTATTTTTGTGTACCTGTTTTTTTTTTTTTTAATACAAGCGAGCTAACACGGAACTTTCTGTTCCGTGTGAGATAATTATAAAAGTACAACCTATAAGTGGAATTCCATTTGCGATCGTGGTCTAGACGTTTATTTATTATCTTTTTATACTTACATTGTTCGTTACATTATTTTTTTATACTATCTAATGAATGTCTGGACTCTAGACTTCAAGAGACATTTATCCTTATGTTTTTAGGTGACAATTTTATTTTAACACATAACATTCATCCTGTAGGTAATACCTCAAAAAAAATTAAATTTTGGTATCATTGCATTTCATTCTATATTAATATTCACTCTTTTAATAATAATGTTTGCATGCCTAATATAAGGATTTAAAATTTTATTTAATGATTATAGATAATTATTTTTTAAGTAATAATAATATGTACAAATATATTTCAAAAAAAAAAGGGAGGGGAAAGAATCAAAGGGCATCAAAAAATTCGTCCGCATCGCTGTCAACAGGAAAAGTGCCCAAAAGGCTGGCAGCATTGCCACGTTGTATGGCAATGCTGATTCTTTGGCCAAGAAATAGGCCAGCCTTCTGGTCACGAGAAGAGTCGCCCAACCGCTTGGCGATGTCTCGAAAAACCAAGTGGGCACTCATTAATATTTTTATTTTAACCTTTTTCTACTCTTATTTGGAAATTCCAGACATTTAATATGCAAAGTTTCATTATCTAACTTGAAGTATTTTTTGAATACCAGCGGTTTATTGGTCGGTTTGGAGGTAACTTTGGATTTTTTTTCTATCGAGAAAATTTTATGGAATCGTGTTTTCGGCTAACATAGTACTTAACATTAATCCTCAACTTTACCATATATTTATTGCAAAATTAATGCTGCAGTTTTTTCGACATAACAGAGAATCATGCTAAGCTATTTGAGGTAGTATAGGCCCTTAAAGATTCCCCCCGCATTCTGGACAATGAGATAAAATTCCGGACTTACGTGTGGCAACCCTACTTGCATAGGCATTTATTAGAAATCTATTATTTTGGCAATACAAACTGACATTAATTATTTGTATAGATTATTACTCGAAATAAACGTTGAAGATTTAATATCCGACCGAATTTACTTTGTGTTGTGTTTAAATACCTAGTATTGTTTTAATAAGAAACTTATGAATGTTCCCATTGTTAAGACTCAAGCCTCCTTCTCTGTGAGATGGACGTATCAGATCGCAGTTAGAAAAATAATTATAATAATCCATACTAATATTATAAATGCGAAAGTAACTCTGTCTGTTACGTTTTCAGGCCTAAACCGCTGAACTGATCGTCATGAAATTTGTCAGAGGTATAAAATGGAATATGGAGAAGGACATGACTACTTTTTACGCGATAACCGACATCATGCGGGCAGAGCCGCGGTCAAAAGCTAGTAATAAATAAATTTATATCGCTCTCAAAGTAACACGTGACAATGAACTCGTGGCAATTGTGCCATTTTACGTGTTATTAAAACATTTGATTCGAGATAAGTATTTTGGGGTTAATAGCAAGTTTATCTATACATAAAAATTTACAAATAAATAAAATTGAAGTGTCTGTTTGTAATGCCAAGATAACAACAAGTTTTACTAAATACTTATGAAATTATTTATGGGTACTTTTTTTTTATTTTTTATTCTACTATGAGTTTGCTCTTGACTTTAGTCTAGGTCTGGATGACAGAGACAAAGTCTACGATGGAATGAGCTTACCCAGAAGAAGCCTGTTCACTCTCACTTTGAATAGATTAGGGTTGTATGCGTTCGGAAACACAGACGCAGGCAGAGAGTTCCACTCCTTTGCTGCGCGCATTATAAAAGACGTTTGAAAACGCTTAGTGCGAGTTGGTGGAATATCAACTAGGTAGGGGTGGTAACTTGCAGTGCGTCTAGATGTCCGATGGTAGAAGGGGGCCGGTGGAATGAGGTCGTGGAGTTCATGGGCACACTCTCCAAAGTACAATCTGTAGAAGACCGACAAGCAGGCAACCTTGCGGCGATGAGCCAAGCTGTGAAGCTTGGCATCCACCAGTTTTACGTCGCCAATGAGCCTCTTAGCTCTGCGTTCCACCGAGTCAAGCGCAGCAAGTTGGTACTTATAACAAAAAAACTATATCTAAATTGTTTACAGTTTCTTCCAGCTTATCTCCGAAACGGCTAGACCGATTTTGACTGGACTTTCACTGGCAGATAGCTGATGTTATAAGTAGTAACTTAGGCTACTTTTATTTTAGAAAACGCAACGCGGGCTAAGCCCCGGGCATCCCTCCGACACTGCCCTATGCCGAGGTTCGAACCCCACCTGGGGTGCCCTTAGCTTAAGGGTCCGTGCACGAAAAAAACTCTCTTTTGGCAATTTCTTATCTAATTGTGAGAAAACTTGAAATAATCGAAACATTAAGTCTTTGTAACTATAAAAGTACAGTTTTCATGGTGCTAAACCATTCGTGTCAGTCACAGCAGCTTTTAATAGTTTCATCATTTTTGTGCTCTTCAAAATATAGTTTATTTCGCCATGGATTTACTTGATGAAGATATTGTATAACCATTAAATAAAATTTTGATTATATTTCAAGGATAGCTGAAGACTAATTTGTGATTTTTAAATTTCTTGATACGATTTGCTAAATAATAGGAAAAATATATATTACTGACGAGGTTTAAAACAAAAAAAGGTTTTCTCAATTTTATTTAAGCTATATTTTGTATGGAAGTTGAAAAAAGTGGTTCCGCCACATGCAAGAAGAGCATATAATGATGTTGATGATATTTTTTAATGTTCAAAATCAAAAGCAGTTTCTTGTAGAATGATGACCAAATGTCAGTCTTGCGTCATTTTTCGGAAAACTTGTTGCAAATATTAGTGATTTACCGTGAATACTTAATTAATTTGAAAAATCCCTTTCAGCCACATGCAAAACAAAGAACACGACTTTTCAAATCTCAAATAATTTTGTTAAAATTATTTTTCCCTTTCTCACAACCAATGAACAAAATTGATCAAAATCAGTCGATTTCGTGCACGGCCTCTTAAGTAGCTTTTAGTAAAAACTCCCCTGCCTGGAGGCGTAAACTTCTTTTAGGAGCTTGCGGCACCACAGGATAGCCCGGTTAAGGAGCAGGAACCCCCAGTGGTTACACCTCCGAGACGCCATAAACAAAAAAAAAAAAAAAAAGCCCCGGGCAGCAGCTAGTAATGCGGAACAGTACTGGCTTTATCTCCAACTTCCCACGACCTTAGTTCTTTCGGCTGAAGTTTAAGGCGACGGACGATAACCGACTTTTAACGACTTTATACTGAAGATCACGTCTAAACGAGTAGTGTTAATGATTTGGAAAAAATATATGTAAAATTAGAGCATTTTCTAAATATGTGAATATTTTAGATTATGTTTACATTTGCATAGTGAAATTAATTTGTAAAGTTATGTCTAACGCGGATAAAAAACTGAGAATCACGTAAAATCTATCAAGTGTATTTCTCTGCAACCTTAACCTTTTTAAAGATAATTTAACTATTGATCTTTTAATATACGTGTTTTATTAAAATACCTTTTGTTTTATGTGTAATAAATTAATAATGCGTCTTATTTGGGACAGGGCTTCGGATGGGCGAGTCCTATTACTGGCTGGACGTACGACGCCTTGCGTGAGCTCAGTACAGAACACGCAAGCTAACCACTCAAGGTCGCTGGCGTATATCTGGGCCTTAAGCTGGCTGGCATTAATAAGTGACAGTTATAGTCACCTTCCTATGTTACAGGTTAACTTAAATATAAGTGTTTGATGTAATAAATTATTATTTCGGTAGACCCCTAAAGGCTACCGTATGTTGTTATAAGGAGGAGTATTTTTATAAATATATGTTATTTCAAACAGTTTATTGTTTCCTTGTATTTCGATACATAACCACCCTGCATCTGGGCTTTTGTTCCATTACAACTAGGGGGACAAAATCTTATTTTAATCATGCACAGTGCACTGGATGTTTTTATCAATAGACACCATTGATGTATAAAAATGGCCTAATTAAATATTTTTTATACATTCGAATTTGGGAAATCACAATGATCAAAAGAAAGAAACAAAAGAACCCACTTTCTAACGCAGTCTGGTAAAACAGGCGTTTATTCGACATAATGTCCGAAACTCCGAAATCGTACAAATAGCGATGGTAAAAATAAGGTACGGTACGAAATTGGGTCGATACCTCGACACCACAGGTAAGTAGGCCCAAGTAGGTAAATAGTACTACAATAATAATAATAGCACCATATGGTGGTTTCTATATATTATTAACAAACGTCACTCAACGAAATAGAACAGTATTCCTGTCTGCTTCCCAGAAATCTTTCAATGAGTTGTGCAATAATAAAAGTAAGTAGGTCATAAACACAAACCCCATGAATGAATGAAACTGTTTACCTACATACGGCGAGAGAGAGTATGGGGCATGGCATTAAATAAAACTGAATTGAGATAAATTTAAGTATGTATATAATTGGCAGTTTGCGTAATATTTATACAGACATAGTAGATAACTATTACAATAGATTTCGTAATCGGAAACACAAATAATTAATTCAGAAATCACCAAAATTCGAACGAGCTTTCAAGCCCCGCAAGTGCCGCAAGCGACAAAAACATATCACAAGGCAGTCACGTAAAAACATTACAAACGTTCGAAAAACTTTTTAATTAAAACTTGCAAAAAGTTGAACAAAAAATCCATAGCTACGCGAACTCTTTTTTTTGTCTCACCGTCCATAGCAACAACCTTTATGAACTTTTCATTGAACTTGAAATCGGAAACAACCTTTTTGCAGAAAACTGTGCAATAAAAAAATTGCTGCGTGCCATAGATATAATTGGCAATTGAAAATAAAATACTTTTAATTCAGAATAGATGAAATTCATCGTAATATTGTCTTGTTTATTCTTTCTATAATAAAAAAAGGGATAAATTACAAAAATAACTTACCAAAATTGGAAGTTCACAACGAAATCAGCTGTTGCACAGCTGACTTATTATAAATCATATAGCACAAGCACAGCACCAAAATTATAACTAGGATAACGATGTAGGTTTTTATCTATTATTTTATACAAACACAACAAACCGAGAACAAAATTGGGCCGCACAAAGGCACAGAAATTCGAAAAATTGACTTTCGCCTGTCACGGCTGCCACCGACACGAGACAGCTGCACAGGGAACGAAAATGAATGACAGAATTCACGACACGACGAATCAAAACTTCTTTGTTGGTGCTGCCATTTTAAAATAAGTTATTGGTTTTTTCTCAAGCTTCGCAGTATAAAATCGATTTAATTTAACCATTTTCCTGTTTTGAATTGTAGCAAAGATATATTTTTGTTTGTAAATGTGTGTTCAGTAAAAAGTATTTTTTTGTTTCAACAATGATCTTCACTGACTGACAGTAGTTTTACGTATGTCGTTCCTAAGTATATTTATAGATGGCGCTGTTATAAATGTTGTTTTAGATTTAAATGACACCATTCTCAAGGGGATAAGCAGGCACTAAACTAGGACTGGTCGAACTTAAAACGGTACAAACTAGGACTATTAGGGCTTTGACGCGACTCACTATAGTGTTTTACTAAGACTAGGACCATGAAGAGGTCTTGGTCTTTATTATGTAGGTACGCTAGGCTCTACGACCTACAACTCGGTAAGACCAATAATTAATGTTCCTTGTAGTTTATTTTCCTCAATTGCCTCAAAATGTGAATATTTCAGCGAAATATTAAAATTGACAGCACATTTTTATTTTTATCATATTTAAATTATTGTCAAACCGGTACTGTCATGGCGGATCGCAGCTACATTTTACGGTGGTTAAATTTTGCTCTTGACTCTAGTCTAGATCAGAGGTGACAGAGCCAAAGGCGACGATGGAGTGAGCTAACCCAGAAGAAGTCTATTCACTCTCACTTTGAATAGATTAGGGTTGTATGCGTTCGGAAACACAGACGCAGGCAGAGAGTTCCACTCCTTTGCTATGCACATTATAAAAGACGTTTGAAAATGCTTAGTGCGAGTTGGTGGAATATCAACTAGGTATGGTAACTTGCAGTGCGTTTAGACGTCCGATGGTAGAAGGGGGCCGGTGGAATGAGGTCGTGGAGTTCATGGGCTCATTTCTTTCAATCTGTCAAAACTGCGGGTTTTTATGAACAGCGTATATAGTTTTTACAATTTGAAACTAGCAGTGATAAAGCCTAGTGGTGTGACCGTCAGAGTGCCAAGTCATAGGTCTCGAGTCGGCAGATCCAAGGAAACTCTGACGTTTCGGATTTACGTGCGTATTGTATAATTTTATTATCACTTGAAGGAAATCGTCGTGAAGAAGCCGGCCTGAGATATTTCTCGACGGCATGTTTAGCCAAGTCAGAGGCCCATGGGCGACATAAAAACTAGACACCTGGGGCCAAGTCTACTAATGACAAACGTTGCAATGGTCTCTCCATTGAGTTTTTGATAGATTTGCCATACAAACACTGTCAAATACAATAACGAGACCATTGCAACGTTTGTAAATTAGTAGACTAAGGCCCCTGGTTAGTTACTAACCACACAAGACGGTTTGAAACTTTCGTTTGGAAGTAGTGACGGACGTGTCGCGCTTTGCGTTCATTTGATGTGTACAAAACTAAAAAATAAAACAGTGAAATTATAAAAATATAAGTCTTTTATTCACTAGAAATAACAAGCAAGAGAAAGAAAGTTTATCATAACGTTCTAAGCGTACATTTTTGGTGTTAAGAAAATAAATTGTATACAACTTGCTTATCCAGAAGCGAAAATATATTTACACACAACATCATTAGAACAAAGAATTATTATATAGTTAATTAAGTATTAAGAACATGATTGGTATAATTTTATTGTGGAATACATGCATTATGTGGGTAGTATACACTTCTGTGTACCCTATCTGGAAACACAGGCGTCATGGAAGGGTGAAAACACGCTCATGTCAGTGGCGCATTAACCCATTGGGCAATAAGGCCATGGTCTGGGGCGACAGACTGCGAAGGACGGCGCGAGGCGCCCTTTGCGACGAACTATTTGCCATAGAGAATGGCGATTAATCGGTATTCGATTATTCGCTATAACAACTATTCGCGGCATCTCTACTAATAGCGATATATTTCGGCTGCCCCCGCCAAAAGTTAGTTTGACAAACATGGTTTTACTTACAACACTTATCTTAGAGCCACAGAGAAACGTAACAGAATAATCAACAAATGGAATACTAAAACACATTTTTTTTTTTGTCTACAGTTAAATTCACTGCCTTTTCAGCGTTAGACTGCAGTTGTATGAACATAAACGATGCAGACAAAGTATGTAAGGAGCGTAGCAGGTGGCATTCTGTTCTGCCTACACCCACGGGAAGAGGGCGTGAGTTTAAGTATGTAGACTGCTGTTATACTTTTTAATGTTTATAGGCAAGAATAGACAGATAAGAAATGCGAGTTTTTAATGGAAATCGATCAAAGATGGTGAAGTTAATTATCCTTGCATTAGCTTGAGTTTAAGCTGTATCTTTCCAGTTCGTCGTTTATCTTATACTGGCACCACACTTGGCGTATTTGTGCAAATATCCATACAAAATGGAACTTTATTTCAATACGCATATGGCATATTTTGTAATGATCCAAGCAACACAAATATATACTGTATCTCTGTTCAAAAATAAAGTAAAAGAGCATTACCTTTCCTCTATATATATATAGATATATGTATTTATATCTTTTAGCTTTATTTAAGTATATTTAATATTTGAGTTTAAGACTTCGCATATTCATATTATTCTCTTCGTGTTCTCACACACTATTCTCTACATTTCTTTTTCATATCTCCTTTCGCAGGTCTGCTGGAACAAATTTCTTAAGAAATAAGCAGTACCTTTGTACTGAAATTATAATTATGTCGTATCTCTATGTATTTAACTGTGTGTACATAAATAATAAAATAAATAAATAAATATTTGGTCAAATACGACAACTGTATATTTGCACATTAGTACTCCATTTGCTAACTACTCTATGCTTGGCCAGCAAGAATAACTCTATGCTAGATAATTTAGTAAAACTTAGCCCATACTTTAGCTTAAATATATTCCCGTCTCAAACTTGCATTTGTAGTTATATTTATACCGCTACAAGGACCTTTTGGCGCGTTGTTGGTAAACATTTGTTCAACTGTTTAGTGGAACGTATTGATAAAACACAACAGTCTTTCACAATGGGACTCATTAGAAGGCTGAAAGTCATCTAAAGGGCAAAGGAACGCTCCATTATATGCGCTAGGAGTTTTCCTGCGTGATCGAACCAAGGTAACCGACATAGCCCGAAGAATTGCCAAACTTAAATGGCAGTGGGCATATTGCTCGCTGAACAGATGGCCGATGGAGCCGAAAGGTTCTGGAGTGGCGACCGCGTACTGGAAGACGTAGCGTTGAAGGCTCCCACAAGGTGGGCCAATGACCTTGTGAAGGCCGCAGGAATCCGCTGGATGAGGGAAGTACAGAACCGGTCGAAGTGGCGGTGTTTAGGGGAGGCCTATGTCCAGCAGTGGACGTCTTTCAGCTGAAATGATGATGATGATGACTGAAACACCAACATAGCGGCATTCCTACGCTCCAAAAGGGGCTTGTACGTGTATATGCGACAGTGACAGGAATAATGTTTAGCCAAAGTGCGTGCTAAGTACCGTTTATAAATCTCGGCTTTTATACACTTTCTAAAACTAAGGCGTGCCATACAGACTCCCGTTCGGTACAAATACAGGTTTTTCTCCCAACACCAACTCGTCTGCTTGTCGGACGGAGGTACAAACTTGCAAGGGAGTGCGTTTGTGTGCGCTACAGTGCGTACTCAGCCTTCCACTGCGCCGGACGGGAGTTATTGTGTACCTTGGAGCTTCTAACTGGGTTGAATTGCGTCTGAAAAATAAACAATAAAGTTTTTAATATTGGATATGCAGCATGAATGAAAATATGGATGAACGTATATGTTTTGTGCAGCTGGGGATCGATTGAATCTTCTAAAATCTCGGTAGCATATAGGCTTTGTTTTTTTTTTTTTTTGTTATGAAATAATTTATACAAAGCGCCTGTCTGGTTTTGAACCTACGTCCCACACTACGAACTACAAGATCCCGACACTTTTGCATTGAAATTCTTCTGTTACTGGGAATAATTAAATTTGTATAACGCATTGATTACTGTGAGAATGTATTTGTCCGATTTTTCGAATTTTACCTCTACAATTCGCTGTTTCGACTTTAAGATCTCTTATGTGTAAAATTCAACTTTATGAGAAAATCGATATTTTAAGCACCAACATTTTATTACACATTGTAGATCTTGAAATTGGTAAAGAAATGATGATCAAATCGTCGTATAAACATGAGAGTTTTTGCATTCGATAGAGCTTCAAAATGTGAAAGAGGCTTCCAAAAGTGACACATGAGGTCTTAAAATCGCAACGACGAATTGGGACTTTGTTATCTCGAGAACGGATTGGGGAACAGGAGGAACAGAAGCTAGGTTAAGTGATAAATAATCCTGGTCCCTTGAGATCCCACTTATTCCCCTTTACTTGATCAGAAAACAAGAGGATAAAAACCGACTAATGTGTACTTTTTACTTGCAGTACACCAATTCTTAGTAGATAAAGAAAACATTCGCCCACCTTCACATTTCACCATGAGCCAACGGACAGATCAAGTCAATAGTTTCTTTATTATAGGACCTCCAAATCATTTCTTTGAAGGTCTTCCAATATTCTGAGACCTCTTGGTACCTGGAGATGACCTATTCTTTAAGAGGTATGTGCCAAAGTAGCCCACGAAATACAAAATCAAATCATCATCAATACAAATCTCTAAGTTCAAATTGCTCTATTGAATGACAATTTCATGAAATCAGGGAATACTCTTATCTTAGAGAGATTTATTGATGATTCTAATTCTGTAAATACATATTTGATACGATCGTACATCACATTTTGATTAACTTTAAACCTGATACTCATATGCAAATTGTAAAAAATAATAAGAAAATTTTAATTTCGCGAGCTACCCTGGATTTTCGACTTAAGCGACATGAAGTTAGTGCATGAAAATAGCCTCCACGAGCTGCTTGACAGGTTCACTGTCCCATATGCAAACAAACAATGGAACAAACCACATATCGTCGCTTAGGTAACAATACCGCGTAAGTCGAAAATTGGCCATGTGATATTTTACTTCCTCGGCTGCTTCTGACGAACCGTAACAACTGTCAAAGATCTACGAATGACAGCCAGGACCAACGGCTTAACCTGCTTTCCGAGGCACGGGGGGTATGTAAAGATGGTCACACATCTATGGACCAACCGCAGCAAGCGTAGCTTAACCTGATCGATCGAACGGTGCGACTGATATTACTAATGACGCGTATATAATAGGTCGGCTACCGTATACGGCGATCGCCTTCGGTTGAACCGGATCGGTTAACAGAATTGGGTTGCTTACATAAGGTTGGTTCACCGAAATCGGCGATCGCTTACGGTTTTAAAATTGGGTTGTTTAACAGAATTGAGTTGTTTACATTAGGTTCGTTCACCGAATTCGGCGACCGCATTCTTCAATTGAGATGCGGGCGTCTCGTCACCCGAATACGGCCAACCGAATACCTGTTTACACTATTCGGTGACAGATAGATAGATAGATAGATAGATAGATAGAAAGAATACTCTTTATTATGTACACCATCAAAATTACAGATATAAATGTAGAACTGTTACATAGGGTGTCACAATGGGCGTATAGAGTACGAGCTGAGACCGTATACCCCCAACCAAATACCTGTTTAGACTAGTCGTTGACCAAATACGGTTGCAGCCGAAGGCCTAACCGACCTAATAATGCAGACGCGCGATAAGCCACAAGCTCCTTCCAAACTTCCTACTACTACACCACTACAATAAAGGAAATAAAATGAAAAATTTACTCACAATTTAGCCTGTTGAACAGCAAATCTAATGATAGTGCTTTTAAACACATTCTTGATATCAACTAGCTTGGGATCAGCTTGGCGCTGCTTGCCGCTGTTGGGACTTATCTTTAACTGCATAAACTTATCTAGCAGCTGGTCCAGGTTGGCTTCTACTACTGAATGCTGAAATAAGATTGAAATTACCATTAATTTTTATGGAGGCACTCATCATCATCATCAAAACTGTAAGACATCCACTGCTGGACATAGGCCTCCTCCAAACAGCGCATTTCGACTGGTTTGCGTAACACACTTAGAAATAGCAAGACAACAAGAAACACACATACAAAGGTGATGCTTATTTCTAAAGAAATCTATTCCAGCATACCTGCGATAGGAAAGTACAAAAAAGAGATGTAGACAACGTGTGTAGGAGTAGAAGAGAAAGAAAATTACATAAAATCAAAAAACTAGGTAGGTAGGGTAGGGTAGGGTAGGGTAGGGTAGGGTAGGGTAGGGTAGGGTAGGGTAGGGTAGGGTAGGGTAGGTAGGTAGTTTAGGTAGGGTAGAGTAGTGGAGTTTATACTATAGCTTTTGACAGAACGATGTCTGTCGCGGGTCAGCTAGTCTATAATATAAACAAATACGTCATAATCTTCTGTAATCGTCTCAAATTCTGTTAAGTTGAAATGAAGGTTTGTCAGAAGGAGACAAAACAGTTTGATAGCTAATAGTTATTTATGCAACTGTTGTATAATAAGGGGTATTAAAACACGAATGTGGGTTTATCACATGAGTGTTTTAATACCTAATTATTACAGTTGCATACAAGACTTTATCTACACCCATGACATAAATCCTCTATAAAAGGTTCTGAAACAGTTTTAGCAATAATAATATCGAACAAAAATGGCGGGATACGACGCTATGGTATAGTATAGTGAAACGCGCGTGCGTGACAATGTTCTTTTTTTGAAATTCATAAAGTAATAATAGTAAGTAGTATAATTGAGTAGTGAGAGAATGGAAGGGAGGATGATGATCCCTTCCTTACTCATCAAACAGATGAAAAAGCAAAGAAGTTGCATTATTAAATTCAGTACAACATTATAACTCCCGTTTGGATGATATTATGGTTACTATGACACTGGGAGTTTTAATGTTGGCAATAAGCTAACTGTTTCAGAAACTTTTATAGAGGATTTATAGCATGGGCGTAAATAAAATAGGTTTATGAAGCGGATAACTTTATTATGAATAAGACGGTTAGAGTTTATAGTTACAAACCTCAGTCCCCTTAGCAATAGCTTCCTCCCAGCATTGCACAGAGGCCGGCAAGTCTCCCCTCCTATCCTCCAGGGCGGCACGACACTCCCAATAAGCAGCAGAGTTGGGCACGGAGGGGAACCTCTCGCGGATAGCCCGCAGCCAGCGAGCGCATTGTTCCCAGTCGAAACCCTGGAAGGAGTAACAGAAAAATACTTTAAATTAAACTATGTTTGGCATAATTGTGACATAATGGTACTATCATGGACATCCGAATTGGACTGTAAGGACTATTTTTGCTTGCAGAGCGCTCGGCCGCTATAGTAACGTTTACCTACGCTCATCAATCAATAGCATCGAAGCATTAGATTTTTGTTAAGCCCCTTACTTTTGTAAATATTAAAAAAAAAACCTAAAAAACCAGCCGAGATGATCATTGTAACAGAGCCTGAGAAACTTATTTAAACAAGTTTTTTTTTATTGGTCGTCGTAAAAAAGAATTTGAAAATTTGGCGATTTTGCCTTAAAATGACATTATTTTAATATAATTAAAATGCTGTTGTTACAAACCAAGAACACGTGATTCTCCAAATATACGAAATAAATCAATATGCTGAAAAAAATCTAGAATCAAAAAGATGGTCTCAAATACTGGCAGTCAAAGATGAAATAAAAAGCTTTATCAAGTCATATAAAGAAAGAATAACTCGCCACCTAAACATCCTGGCAAAACACCTCAAGAATAAAAAAGGAACTGGCAGGTTAAAACACAAAATTCCACAAGATCTCATCGGACAAACTTAGCTTTATGCTTTAAAAGTAATAGGATGCATTGGCATGTATCTTATTACTTTTAAGGCGAGGTTCTTCGAGCGTGCATTTTTGTTCTTGAGGTGGCAGCGGTGCGCGAGTAAATTGTGCCGTGAACTTCGTTAATTTTGGGTTGAAAATTATATGTTTTACGATATTAACAATATTAAACCCGACGGACATTACATCATCATAGACGTATATTTTGTTATGATTTTCAGTACATAATGTGGTATAATACTGAAATAAAATGATTTTAATCTACAAAATAAGGGTATGTTTGGATTTTTTTTTCTATCGAGCCAACTTTATCCAATTATTTAACGAGTACCCAATGTACCTACAGAAAGGTTTCAAAAGCAACATAAATATAATTTTTTCACGTGTTTAATCATTACTTTTGATCATTATCATTGCCTTTGAAGCAATTCTTGCCTAACCAAGTTGTAACAGCATGGAATAAGCTCCCATAAAAAAGGTTGGGACGGCTCCGACACTAAACTGCTTCAAGAACCGATTGGACAGATTAAATATCTCCAAGCTATTTGAAACACACGCATCAGCTAATTAGCTGCTATTGTGTCTTATAAATAATAATAATAATAATTACCGTTTCTAAATAAAATGACATTAAAATTACATTTCCTAGAGGTTAACTTGAAGAACCTCGCCTTAAAGCATAAATCTAAGTTTGCTTGGTAGCAAGACATTTAACATGTCATACAAATGATTTAATGTCCTAATACACAATGCTAGATTGTAACAAAAAAAGAGGCAAAAAAAGGAAAGTCTCTTACCTCTCGCAGCAACTCAGTCAAGTCCTTCAAAGCTCCAACAACAACTTCATCATCATGATTAATAACATCTCTAGGAGTCATTGTAGTGTCATTGTCATGTGACTCGTTGAAATCCACACTATCACTCACACAACTAGCGGTCCTCCACTTCTCCATAGACTGTACTTCATCATTCATATTCTCTGCGTAAGAACCATCATCGCTGTCCGATTCTACAGCAATGTTTTCTTTATCCTCTTCATCAAACACTTTGTGATTGAATTTAATTCTGTGTGGTAAGTGGTGGATACCGAAACATTGCAGATGGTGGTAGGAGTCTAAGGATTTCCCTCGCTTTTGAAGCCAGGACTTCAGTCTTGCTTGCAGTTCTTCCGGTCTTGGTGTATTAAAGTTACTCATTGGAGTCATGAATGTGACTTTCTTCCTCTCACTCTTGACAGCGGAGACTACTTTATCTTCATGGATATTTTCGTCCTCATTCACATGTTTAAGGTGTACGTTGTTCAGTTTATCACCGATAGAAGACCATTTATGAATGCAATTGCTGAGTTCTTGTTTGCCAATGCGTTTGAAATGTACTGCAGATATAGAACGACGTACAGGCACTGCTACTTTAGGTTTGTTATGCTCAAAAACAGTATGACGCTTGTTCAATATTATTCCTGAATTGCGAATTACTTTCTTCAAGTAGTCAGGATCGTTATGAAGCTTTTCGACATCATTAATGTGAGTGGTAGGGATTATTTTCGGTTTGTACAGACGTTCAAAGACAGAGCATTGTGATGTGGATATTGAAGCACTTTGTGGGATCATAGATTTTCTGGCTATGTTAGGTTTGGGCTTATTATTGGTTACCGCTAGGCTTTGTCGCGACTTCAAATTAGTTGTCACAGTCTCAGGCTTTCTTATAGCAAAATTTTGTTTTCTCTCACCATTTAAAGCAATGCTGTTGTTGTCTTTCTTCTCAGATTTTGGTAAATGACTGACATGCGTAACCTTTTTGTCATTATTTTGCATTTTCTTATCAAAAGTTGTTGTGTAAAGTTTTTTGTCATTGTTCACAGAATTCGCAGGTTTAGTAGGGAGCTTCTTTCTAAAATTTGAAGCCGAAGCGAGAGGAATATTGGAATTAAGACTTTTTCCAGCAGGTTTATTAGTGAGATCAACACTAGATTTAGGCTTTGTCAATTGTTTATTCAGTGGTTTGAGTGTTGGTACCGTTATTGGTCTCTTTGTAGTTCCGTTGAACTGGAATTTATTTTTAACAGCTCCAGTAATGTTTGTTTTCAAATTTAGCTCTGATTTCAGAGATTTGTTGGTTGTGGATAGGTTTGACATGGAGTTTTTAAATGGCTCCTCCTTGCTATACTTTTTGAGATTCAATTCTCTAAGCTGAAATCAGTGAAGAGTTGCATTAGAATTTTTTAAACATAAGGAAAAGTAAACAAGTATGTAAGCTTCAAAAATCAATTATAAAAAGAAGGGTTAATTATACCTGCTATCCACAATTGCTAACAAAATAACCAAGACTGAACTCTCAGATATAAAGATAAACCATCTGACCTACATTTCTTAAGAATCAGAGTAAGTTTGTAAGTGAACTTGATTATGACAAATAGTTATTTACAAAGAATACTCTGTATTGCACACTAAAATAAAATTACAGATTTTTATGAAGAAATTTTACATGGGTGAACATCTGGGCATATACTTGGTTACACACATTATTCTGAGCTTGACCTGACCTGAGACCTGATAAAAATTGCGAAAAAACCGTTCAGAGAATCGTTTCTCACCAGAAGTAGCGAGAATTGTTAAATAACAAGAAATAAATCCGTGGCTTACCTTCTCAATTCGCGCCTTTTCCCTTGCAATTCGTTCTTCCCTCAGTTTATTCAAACGATCAGTTACGGAATCCATTTTTTTCAGATACTTACAGTAAAAATGAACTAGTACTATTAATCCTACGGATTATATTGTAACGTGCAATAAAATAGATGTTGCGTGCGATAATACAAATTAGTTTTGTATGCTTTTGTTAAATAAATAAATCTACACTAAAACTACAGCACTGCATAAATGTCTAATGTTTTTTCAAAGTTATTTATTACACTTAACTTTTTCACTAATAATAATGAAGCTACACACAAATTACTTCTACTATAATTTCACTATAGCAACAAAATACAATTCAACTGTTTCAGTCAAAATTATCACGACGCGTTCGTTTGAAATCTTCAACTGGAAAAATGGCGGTTGGAAACCGCTAAGCGTTCAAATATCAAAACAAAAATGCTAACGCGCTCCAGTTACTTTCAAGACTTCGTCAACATTTGAAGCATTGTTTTTGTAATGCCGGTATCTTACATTTGCCATTGGGGGATGCGCTACCGGAAAAAGAGCTGCCAACTTACTTAAAAACAAGAAGTAACGTTAAATAATTATCCTTCCTTTATCGATAGATTTTTGGGGAAAGCGCTAAGGTAGCCCGCAAAATTCATATTTTCTTAAGATTTTTGTAAATTGCAGCTCATTGTCTGGGTGTATGTTGATTAAAGTATGATTCGCGACAGTAACAAATACGTATTTACAGAATTTTAATAATTATAATCAGTAATACAACTATTTAAGTTAGCATAATCCTCAAATATCATGATTTCATGAAATAGTCATATAATACGATTTTATGAAGTGAGAGAGATATATTGATGACTTTTATGTTTGCAATTCTGTAAATAAATATTTGATACGGCCGCGAATCATATTCAGATCAACATACAAACTGACACTGACCTGCAAGTTGCAAAAAACGTAAGAAAATTTTAATTTCGCGGGCTAGCCTGACGCTTTTACCTTAAGAGTCTCACCTCAGCGCTACCTCACTCTTTATCTCACTCGCACACTATTACTTCCGGTCACGCGAGCATGCGAGACTGAGCGGCAGGGAGAAGGCTCCAAGGCGCCGATAGTTTAGGTAATTTCATTGATAAGATTTTTTTCTAAGATTAAGATTTCTTCTCTGATAAGATTCTTTTCTAAGTTTTTTTTTTTTTTCGGCTTTCTAACTGAAGCCCATTATTTTACATGGAGCGACTGCCTTTTGACCTCCACAACGCAGTTACTGGATAATTAATCCTTTTCGGTTTCCACGCTCTTCTAAAACATTTAAAACTGTTAAGAAAAAATATGTTCCACAAGGAAGTATCAGTAACCTTTGTGTTTATATGATCCACGCCGCCTTTGAGACAGATTGATAAAGTTGTAGTAAAATCGTAAATGGGACATCATACATAGTAATTTCCGAAAAAAATAATAATAAGTAATACAATTTTTTTTAAATGTTGTCCCACACTATGAAATTCTTCTGTATTGTGGGTACGTTTACAAACATTTAAAACTCATATACAATAACAGCCAGACCCGGAACAACTACTTGTAGGTCATATAAATATTTGTTTCGTGCGGGAATCGAAACGCGACACACAGCGTAGCAGTCAATCGCTTAACCACTGCGCTAACCACTGCGCTAACCATGCCGTCGTATTTCCTCCTATACTGAACACTATAATATAACACTATAATATATTTAATCGATCCATACTCATAAATAATCACTGATCCGCATAGTCATAGAAAATGGACTGAGCCTCACAAAAGTAACCGCTTTCTAGAAAGAGACAAAGCGACTGTGCGGCTATCCCTAGTAGCATTTTTGTCGGCATTTGGTTGGGCCACATACCTCTGAAGTTGGCCCAACTAATTGCCAACGGAAAATGCTACTAGGGTAATACCTGTCTCTTTTCTGTAATAATCGCAGAAAAATTAGTTACATCCATATGTCAGTAATTATTATTTCTAGACGTTACTGGCTGAGGTTTGAGATTGAAAGATTTCTTTTTATCCATATTTTTTTCTTCACAAGAGAAATTAAATTTTCATATGAACCTGTCCACATTTGTGAGTTGCAAAAATACGGGAATGTATAAAATTCACAAATATGGTAATAACGGAAAATCACTGGCTTTCCAGTTTTATTATTTGCAGACCTTTTTTCCACAATTTTCTTTACTACAAATTGCAGACAATTTTATCGTATAATAAACACTATCAGAAACAAGATGATGACAGTAAGTACTGCTTCAGTCACACAGACGAGCTTTCAGTTTTTAACCCCATTTGATTACCGATGCGGATGACTGGCATAAGCCCACTAGTGTTTTTGAATGTAAAAGATATCGTTTTACTTGACGTTCTGGGTCTGGAACGCTGTTTGTTAAATGGCTGCGTTCATTTCAAGAGTTCATTGAACTTTGAGCATGTAGCGTTCAATAATTTCACAAAGAATTTATTCATCAATAAATTCTTCACTCATCCGAATTAAAAAATTATTACGCGTATTTTTCGAATTGCCTCTAAATTATTTCTAATGAATATAATTACTAAAATTACTTATGATGATGATGAGCAGAATGGGCAGCAGCCTTCACGTCTGCAAAGTTATATTAAATACATAACATACTCTATGCTGCAAAGCAAGCAAACCTCGCCATACCACCAACATAATAACAAGAACGCCGTCTGCCGTCATCTGTCACGTTGGCACCTCCGTCAGTGCTAATGTACGCTAGGGTCACGAGTGTGCGCTGGTGAATTGCATTTTTAGCGAATTATTGAATTAAAATACGGATTAGTTTCGTGCCAGTTTAAATTACAGGTGAGTGTTAAAATAATAATTACAATTTCAGCTTCTTTTGTGTTTTCCATGTGCATTATCTAGCAATATTTGTGTAAAAAAAGAAATAAAAAAAACTTAGCCGACGCACCGGCCGCGCGAAATCGTGAGATTTTTGCAAACAGGTTTTCTCGGCCGCTTTTGTTTTATAAACTTTATTTTTACTGCGTAGCGAATCGGGTTATATCAGTTAATGTGCCTTGTTAAACTTAAAACGTTAAACAATAAGCTTAGTGTAATGTACCAACACGATTCCTTGCATTTTATTAATGTTTTTATTTGGAATGGAATAGAATAAAATTAAACAAGGGGAAATATTTTTTTGCGGATAAAAAATAGGAAAAAATAAGTAGGTATATTTTTGTTAAGGTTTTTATTGAGGGTAGATTTCAAATTTTAGGGAATGTTATCATATATTTAGATTACTGGACACCATAGATTCGAAAATTAAGCTGTTATAGGTAGGTCGGTACCTGCTGCATCATGCAATCTTTATTTTCAAAGCAAATCTAAATAAGTATCTGTCTTTGTATCCAAATAAAATATGATATCATTAAAATACAATTGTCGTTATTCAAATTTAACATACAATGACAGCTTATTTAAAACTTTTGATATTTTAATTTTACACAAATGCCACAATGAATTGAGGTAAGTCGATATTTTCAAAACATTCCGTATAGGTATAATCTCGCTGTGTACCATAATTTATTTATTTTCCTTCCGATACAATAATAAATCACCCGGCAAAATATATTACTTACAGCAAAAACGCTTTATATAATAAAACATCACCGGTATCATCATAAAGCAGTTCTCTGCCGGACTTGAGCCTTTCTATTGCTGTATTAAGAATATCACAATCCTCGCCCATTGTAATCAAACTCAAAGCATTTATTTCAAATAGGCACATGGCATTTTTGAACGTCAAAATAATCAACGTAGTCCATCCAGAATCCATTGAAAAATTCAAATCGGATGAAAGAAAAAATACGATGATCGTCGACCGTCAAAAAGTGTGTAAACCTCTTTTAAAATGCATCTGGCTCACTCAACCAATGGGAAAACCGATGGCGTCATCAAACTGGAATCCTATTGGATAGTTTTAATTTTATTTTTATCAAAACTAAGAGCTAACTAATGGTTTCGATCATTTATGCCAGTGTCATCTTTGAGATTTCTAAATGGATTTTTTATCGGAACTGCCGTTAAAGTTTTTAGTGATAAGAATATGGATAAAACAATACTAATTAGGTGTTCAGCATATCGCAGTCCACGACGTCTGCTGAGCCATAATTTCTGAAGCAGTTATCCTTCAGAAATGATAGCTTTTCACATAAGATCTGGCAGTCCATTTGTTTCTAAAATCTGGAAGACTGGACCCAGGGTTAGTTGTGCGAAGTAGCTTTCATATTGGCGGACAAACAACCGTATTTTTTCCCGCTATTAAATACCTAAAGATTTGCTCTTTAGGTATTTCATAGCGGGAACAAATACGGTTGAAAATGGCGATACGTTTGATCTCACGTCCGCTACTAAGAAAATTACTTCGCAGTTTAAATTTAATTTAAAAAAAGAAAATACACCAATAAGTTAAAACATTTTTACATATTTCTTTAGTTGGTTAAATATCATTTTTTTTATAGTTATAAAAATATGAATAGTTGTCGCTCAAAATATTGAGTATTTCTAGAGGAAAAAGTTTCTTCCTCATCTTCAATTCTATAAAATGTTTTAATATTGTCTTTTTTTATACACTTGACTCTATATACACTGTATTTTTTTGTGCTTGTAATATTTAGCAATACTGCTAACTGTGCGACGAAAAAGAGGACGTTTTAAGGCTCCTTCAAACAGGCACGACACGCGACGCGTCACAAAGAGACCGCTCGTCGCGCGGCATGCGATGTCTTTGTGTCGCGTCGCGTGTCGCACCTGTTTGGAGGAGCCTTTACGGTGTCCTTGTTTGAGAAGCGCCTTAATTCTGAATGATCTTTCCCTAGAACCGTAAGAGTTTGCAACTCTCTCTACAATGATGGATTAGGATTCTAGCTCCAAGCAAATACGTACTCCTTGAATAAAGTTTCTAAAGTAATTGAAAAGGTTGTAGATTGTTTGGCACAATTCGCTGAGTTTGTCTTGATAAAATGATTAAAAAAATTACTATGTGATTCGTACCAAATGCGGGGCAACCTCTCGCGACTTCGCGAGCCTCCTTCAGTCAGCTCGAGGATCATAGGGTCTAACTGGGAACTTTTAGGCGCTATGATCCGGTTCCGTAGCGTACCGTTTCCAGCGAAAAATTTGGAGCACTGCTGATTGGTTTGAAAATAATAATTATTTTACCGACTGTTTCACATATTTACATAGCATTTATCAGTCAGCTGAAATTTTTACATCTTCTGCTGGACTTAGGCCTCTCCTTCAAGCATCAGTTAATTATTGTAATAAAATAGTCATCAAGCTGGAGTCAAGTTTGATCCATCTCCTATAACTCCTCTCACTGTGGCCAAGACACCTTTAGCCATCACCGGTCCTATGAGTTAGTGGGATCGGCAGTGAGAAAACCATTACCTGTGTACATTGCACGACGTACACAAACCCCTATTCCTACCCAAACTCCGTCTGTTAACGTAGGTCTCCTTGTAACAGATTTCCCGTACGTACATAAAACCAACGTAACCACGTTTGGTATTGTTTGTATAGCTAGGTTTGTAGGGTAACTATAACAGGGTGCTAGGTAATTTCTTAGGGCCAGGTTTGTAGTCTTAGGTAGATAGTAGGTACCAGGCTCAATTGTCTCGAACATAGTCTCACTGTAGGCATTTGGAATAACGGCCGTACTAAGCTGTAAGTCCCGGTGCGTACAGTGACAACTACCGCTCCTGTGCCAACCGTATCCACCATATCTAGCCGGTGACGAAATGTTGCTAGGCATCACAGCCTGGCTCATCGGCGTAATGTAGCTTGCCTGTCGGTCTTCTACAGACTGTACAGTGGCCAGCACATCAAGCTATACGATTCTGTCTTTCCCCAAACGATTTTAAACTTTAAAATGTTGATGATTAAGTTCAAAATCGAACGAGAAAATTTGACAGTTGGTGGTAACTTGCTGGCCACTGTACTTAGGAGAGTGTGCGCAGGAGTTTCACGACCTAATCCCACTATCGCCCTTTTATTACCGGACTTACAAACGTACTACAGGGTACCATGCGTACTTGGTTGATATTTCGTCCAGTCGTACTTAGCGCTTCACCTCCACATTTATTATACGCACAGCCAAAGTGTGGAACTCTGCCAGCGTCTGTGTTCCCTTCCACATATAACCCTGGAAGAGAAGCCTGAGAGCCTGGAAGAGATCGCAGTATGCGATAAGGCCGCCCATTGTATATTTTACAGTGTTTATGTTTTCCTTTTTTTTTGTAATGTGTTATCTGATGTACAATAAAGCATATATAAATAAATAAATAAATAACCCGTCTGTCTTTAAAGCAAGAGTGAACAGGCGTCTTCTGGGCACGCTTGTTCCATCGTAGACCTCATCCATAGCTTTCGATCAGGGCCTCAAGTCTGCTATTACAATAGTGTCAGAATGGTCTCTTCATTGTGAGTTTTTGACAGATTTGCCATACAAAAACTGTCAAATACTCACAATGGCGAGACCATTCTGACACTATTGTAATAGCAGACTTGAGGCTCAGGCGTGATCCAGGTCAAGAGCAGGCCCAATCAGAAATAAAAAATAAAAAAATACTATTATGAAATGCTATAAAAATCAAATATTAATAAAACAAGGATAAATACTTCCATAATGAATGTACTTCTATTGGGTTGGGTTAGTTACACGTAAGGAAATACACGCCATTTTCCTGTAAACATTAAATAGAGTATATTTCAGGACCGTGAAAGTATCCTTATCTAAGAATATATGACAGGTTTTTCCAATTTATTGGTGATAGGGACAGCTTTTTGTCAGAGACCCACACACTAAATGATTCGGTACCTAATTGTTCACTAAGGCCATAGATTAATGCAGATGGGACATTCCGCAGTTTAGGTATGAATCTATAAGTAAGCGGCGGGCCCATCTCACTGGGCAAATTTAGTAGGACCGACGCGCTCCGCCGGTATAAGTTACGCGATAGAGAGGCAACATGTAGGTGAATATAACTGTAGGTAATAAGCGTTGTACGACTTGAATTGCACTTTATTGTGTCGTAGCAAGAGTCGCTTTTTTAGGGTTCCATAGTAAACAAGGAATCCTTATAGTTTCGCCATGTCCATCTGTCTGTCTGCGACTTAGCTCGGAGACTCTTAGTACTAGGAAGGGTATCCTGCCTAACAATAATTCTACCAAATGAAACGTTGTCATACAAAAATTTGCTAATCGTTAGTTGTCAAAGTGAAACATCGGCGAAACGTTGGTTGGCAAGTGAAAATCTGCCAAACAATTTTCGGCGAAAAGGCAGAGAACCATTAGGAAGTAATACATTTGGTATCGGTATACATATTGATCACGCCGACATAGTGGTAAAATAAAATCTTGGGTACATCTGCTACTTGTAAAGTATGGATGATATTTTTTTTTCTCGTCTATGGGATAGACGAGAAAAAAAATTGGTATGGGGTATCGTTGGATAGGCCGTTCAAAAATATTGCGGGTTTGTCCAAACTATTTTTCGATTAAGCGATCCGTTTGCGTAATATTAAGCTTTAAAGTGCAAATTTTTGTTAGAGTCAAGTGTCCCCCCCCGCCAGCCATTACTACTACTTTATGTGTGTTATGCAATTACCCTGCTAGGAGACTCTTAGTATTCAAGTTTCAAGTGAATAGGGTCGTCTTGGCAAGTGTACACTATCGTCAATTCCATCATAGCAACTCATCATGTGAAAATGTGCTTCATCTGCCTCTTTCTCAAGATCCTGCTTCATTTGAAGACCGAATCTTACAAGCCACATTATCAACTGTTTAAAAAAAAAAACAATTACCGGAGTTCTTCTTTTGTATCGGCACGAACTATCTGAGAATAGCTCATGCTTTGGTAGAAATATTAGCCATTCAGCAAGGTTGTGTAACGAGGTTTGGATCTTGCATCATTTGAAGACCGAATCTTTACAAGCCACATATCAACTGTTAAAAAAAAAACAATAACCGGAGTTCTTCTCTTGGATCGGCACGAGCTTTCTGAGAATAGCTCATGCTGGGGTAGAAATATTAGCCATTCAGCAAGGTTGTAACGAGGTTTGGATCTTGCATCATTTGAAGACCGAATCTTACAACACATTATCATTCAACCGTTTTTTTTAAATCAATAACCGGAGTTCTTCTCTTGTATCGCCACAAACTATCTGAGAATAGCTCATGCTATGGTAGAAATATTAGCCATTCAGCAAGGTTGTAACGAGGTTTGGATCTTGCATCATTTGAAGACCGAATCTTACAACACATTATCATTCAACCGTTTTTTTTTAATCAATAACCGGAGTTCTTCTCTTGTATCTGCACGAAATATCTGAGAATAGCTCATGGTGTGGTAGAAATATTAGTAATTCAGCAAGGTTTTTATCGGGTTTTGACAATGCCCAGAGTGGGCCAGACTCGTAGTCCATAGGGCGTAGAGCTATTTAAATGCACGCCAGAGAATTCTAAGGTTTCAATGCTCCTTCCTTTTGAAATAAGGGCGTTTGCTATAATGGCTTCTCGCAGTTCAACCTGGGAGGTTGTCATCTGATTAACTGGTGCCGTATTATGACGTTTTAATGCAATCATGATTCCAGAGCAAGGGAGAGACGAGAGCTATACACGACCGCTAGCACCATCCCTTTTTTGGTCAGAAATCATAATGGCATTTATACTTCACTAGCTTCTGCCCGCGACTTCGTTCGCGTGGAAGTCGTCAGAAACCACAATATACTAAAATACCAGCCACATTTAAATTTTTTTCCGACACCTCCAACAAATATCGTTAATGTATACAAAAATTTAAACAAAAACTTAACAAATTATATACTAAAACCTTCCTCGAGAACCACGCTATCCATTGGTGAAAACAGCATGAAAATCGGTGCAGAAGTTTTTGAGTTTATCGCGAACAGACAGACAGACGCGTCGGAGGACTTTGTTTTATAATATGTAGTGATAATACGGCCTCTGGGCTTTTCTGTGGGTGCCTCAACAAATTAAGGCCTCCAGCCAGGACATACAACTTAAAACTAAGCGACTACACGCTAAGGGCACTCACCTGCAGAGGTACGGACCTCGGCTTAGGGCGTCGCTGGAAGATGACAGCAAGGGACAAGCTGGATCGGATTGTAAATTCGATGCGACAATCACATACACTATATTCATACCTCTCAATTATTTATCAATAAAACTTTAAAATGAAATAATGGCAAATGCATCAGACCCCAGACAGAAATAGTATATGACGTCACGTTAAAAATATGCGTGTGACACCCGTTGCAGGTATTTTTTTTTCGTTTTTACTCCGCGTCGTCGCAGCCTGGCTCAGATACGCTACCATATGTTTTGATTGAATGATGCAGCTGCTTAGGAATTTAAAGTAGTGGATGGACGAAATAAATAAACGATTTTCGCCATTAATAAATTCGCTGGACTGCGGCTCAATGACTTTATTGCATTGGAATTTTGAAGGATGGGCAGTAGCCCAGTTTGCTAGTAACAACAAATTGGGATCATCGATCTGTTTGCTAAGCTGTTAGCCCTTTTCCAACAGTCTACGGTTATGGGTGGATCAATTAACCAAACATTTAGAAATTCGGGGTTCTATTTCAGTGAGCCGTGTGTATACACTCATTCCGTTCTTTCTCTTTTCGCGCCATACATATTGTAGTGTAAACTCTATGGGGAATAAATCTATCTCTTCTTGGCATTTTTGCTTAGATCTCACTTCATCTATTTTGACAAACTTACATGTCTTGCCGTACCGTGTGGTATCGTGTGGTGCCGGACGCAAATATTAACACCACCCTATTTCCTCCCATGGCAGCAGCGTTCTCTATGCACTTCTAACACCATACTGCGTTCGCCAACCCGCCTGCCAAGCGTGGCGATTATGGCAATCCCCCCCCCCCCTCAACTGGGGGAGACCTATGTGGACGTCTTTCAGCTGAGAATGATGATGACATGTTTTGTTTGATTCCTGCCATTCGTAGTTTGAATCCAGCTTAGCAACTTGTTAACCCACAGCAAGCAACGCAGTAAGATATCTTACGGCATCTATAAACATGAAAAGGATAACTGAAAATCGATTCCATCTGCAAGATATTTCTATCTCAAACATGAGTACACTGCTTCAAACATCTTTTGGCGCTCGAATAACGTTTACTTACAGGGGGCGCTGTTAGTAAACATTAATTGTGTAATAATGTTTTGCGATATGTATTGCGAAAACAAGATGGCGGATTTAATTCCGATTTTAAAAGATCCTTGTACTATCGAGGTCTCGCAGATTGAACTACCTGCACCCTACTACTTTGTGGACTATTCTTGCTTGCAGCGCTCGGCCGCTATAGTAACGCATAAGGCCTGCGCAAACGAGGGACAATCCCCGGCGTACTTTTTCGTCCTTCAAAATAGATGCCTTCAACTGTATTGAATAACGCACACAATGGATTAAAAGTACCGCGTACGAAAAGTCCCCCGAACAACCGAGGACATCGATAGACCGGACTAGACAAAAGTAAGGGGGAGTCCCCGAAAAAAATAGAACTAACGTGACTAGGCGCAGCAAAGCACACAGCGAACTTTGCTTTTTTGCTTCCATAGCGTCCGCTTCACAAAATTTCCGAGCCACAAAATGATAGAACACCGTGTGCGTTGAGTCCGTTGCTAGTTCTCGTTAGACATTTTATTCACGGTTCAGGGATTTTCGTCTTCTGCGGACAAAAGTCCTTCGTCTACGCAGGCTTTTACCAATAAAAGTAAATTTTAGCATCGCAGCATCAGATTTTTGCAGAGCCATTGTTTTTGCGTATGAAAAAAAGAGACCGTAAAAAAAACCAGCCGAGGTGATCAGACATCTGTGATCATTGTTACAGAGCCTGAGAAAATTATTTAAACAAGTTTTTTTTTATTGGTCTTCGCAAAAAGCGGTCAACAGATGTGGTCATCGTGTGCACGGGAGTTTGTTTTGAAAGTGTGGCGGTTCAGATGCCCGCGATCGTACAGATAATATATAGATCGTATACTAGCGCCAGGAGACGCCCTGTGACCTAGACAAACACTGACTTTATTACCGACGTCCTACAAAAGGTTATGTGCGCGTACATACCGGCGCACGTGCTAAAAGATGCATTAATGTGGAAATACAAAGAGTATGTAACGAACGATCAATACATATTTACGGCGTTGTGTTGGTACTCTGCTTATCTCTTGGGGTTTGTCGTGCGTGATGTTTCATGTTTTAAAATTAATTAAATTTTAAATTATCATGTATGTAGGTGTAACTTAACTCTTATCAAATGAACTTGGTAGACTAACAGACGTGTGTGGGAAAGGGAGACAGAGGTCTTTGCCCAGCAATGGGACATTACGGTCTAAATTATTTATGTTATTATTATTTATTTATTTTGTTAACATTTTTTACATTGTATAGAAATGTATTAATTAAAAACTCAAACAACATGAATTAATTATAAATTATATAATAGCTTTTGCCCGCGGCTCCGCCCGCGTAGAGGTCGGTTATCGCGTAAAAAAGTAGCCTATGTCCGTCTCCATATCCCAGGCTTATATCTCTACCAAATTTCATGACGATTGGTTCAGCGGTTTAGGCGTGAAAAGGTAACATACAGACAGACAGAGTTACTTTCACATTTATAATATTAGTATGGATTCTTTTGTATTTCGGATACATGAGAGAAAATTGCAAATTCAATTAAATGGTACTTACATTAACACCGATACAAATCTCATGAAAAGGAAAAAAGAATACATAATTATCATATCATCAAATTTGGGTACTGACATTGAAAACAATAAAAATATCAAGAAAAAGAAAATACATGTCAATAAAAAAAATTACGTAGGTACAGTCGGGCTATGAGTGCTAATGTTACAGACACATGAGACATGTGACATTCACCTGTCTCTGGGATAGCAACGCACTATAATCCGTCCACCGAGAGAATGCTTTTTTAGCACCTGTCAGTTTCATACAAACGAATAAGGTGTTTTACGAATTTAAACTTTATTACTTCCAAATCTTGTACGGTGGCCAGCACATCAAGTTACCACAAACTGTCAAATTTTCTCGTTCGATTAAAACTGGATGTCAGACTTTCGGGCTTCTGACGACCCGTAACGACTGTCAAAGATCCACGAATGACAGCCGGGACCAACGGCTTAACCTGCTTTCCGAGGCACGGAGGAGTCTCGGTATGTAAATATGGTCACCCATCCACGGACCTACCCCGGCAAGCGTAGCGGGCCCAGTGCGTTGACAGCCATGACATTTTGATTGAAGACCGCTGACGCGCCGTTTATTACACAGTCATATTTGTAGTCCCAGTCAATGGAGAGGGCTTCGAGTTTCCCTACGTGATCGAATCAGAAATGAAGAGATCCGCAGGAGAACCAAGGTAACCGATATAGCTCGAAGAATACATGTAGCCAAACTTAAGTGGCAATGGGCAGGGCACATTGCTCGCAGAACAGATGGTCATTGGAGCCGAAAGGTTCTGGAGTGGCTTCTGACGACCCGTAACGACTGTCGAAGATCCACGAATGACAGCCGGGACCAACGGCTTAAAGTACTTTCTGAGGCACTGAGGAGTCTCAGTATGTAAAGATGATCATCCATCCACGGACCAACCCCGGCTAGCGTAGCTTAACCTGATGGTTCGATCCGTGTAGCTGTTATTACTTAGCCACGATCTCATAACCTTCCTTATACAATACTAACATTAAAGTATTGTTAGCACAAGATAAGTAAAGTATTGTAAAACAAAATAAACTAGCCACTTAATGCGGTAGACACTTACAAGGACTTTGACCGTAACATTGATAAGAAACGAGAAATTCTTATTCAATGCATCACTCTGTAGATGAGAAGAAAATGCACAGATTTTAAATACCTAACCGTTTTTATTTGACTACATTTTTTTTTGGGTGGGAAATTATCAAATTACTTCTCCCGCTCTGGGCGGAGCGCGTGTCAGACTTTTACTGACTAAAACCCTGGCAGGCACCGGTCCTGGCGGACCCCGTCAATGCGTGCTGGCATCTCTTTGAGGCGCGCGTGGAACACAACGCGCCGTCGACCCGGGCCTGGTCCTTATTTACCGAACGACGAGCTGCCCATAGCTCGCTGACCGCAAGCCCGCACCTACGGTGGCCGGGAATCGGCTACCGATTCCCGCCACCCAGGGATTCTCCTGCGGCGACTAGGAGCGTGAGGGCGCACTGACTGCCGCTCCCTCACGCGTTCCGCCTCCACCTTCGCGAGCATTACTGATTCGCAGAAGGAGGTGACTGCCTCCCATGCACTCTCGCTCCGGACCATGGCCTGGACCAAGGCCGGACGCGAGAGATATCTGCCGCCGATCGCCTCCGGGAGGACACGGCGGTGCTCTGCCCAAGCCGGGCAGACCTCCACCTAAAACCAAAAATTCTAAGACATTGTAACATCCACTAACTCACACTGGACCCACGTGCTGCATAACGACCTGAGAGAGGAGGTCTGAGTGCCAGCCGTAGGAATATTAAAAGCTGTATTACCTCTTAAAGAGGTTCAGTCTTACCCAGGGGTGTCGTGTAGGGAGGTCAGATAGGCAGTCGCAGCCGATCCCAACATAGTTGGAAAAAGAAAAGGTTTTTCTTGGCTAAAGGCGAGGCTAATTGAAATGAGAGTATACACAAGTCCTTGAAAATCCATTACAGTAACGTTAGTCACCGCTTTACCTGCGCTTATCGTGCTATACAAATTTTTAAAGCGTTTCATTTTATTTGTATAGAAACTATGATTATTATTACTTGTAATTTTGTTCTTTATAGAAGTCTGGTATATATGTATGAGCATGTTTTCTTTTGCAAAACACAGTGTGACTTTGAAATTGTCTTCACGTTAAAATGTGCGAATGGCGCACCCTGGACAGTCCGGCCCGCTACCACCCTGCTGTCTGGCCGACTAGAAGGTGAAAGCGTCAGGGTAGCCCGTGAAATTCAAATTTTCTTACGTTTTTTAATGAGACAGAACTGTGTCAAAGACTGCAAGATCCTCTAGACAAGAAATTTATTTAAAAACAAAACGAATGTATCATTTGGTATATCTTGTGACTCTTAAAATCCTCCCTGGATTGGTCATATTTCGTGATTGTTTATTTGGTTTGCACAGGTTAAAGTTGATCGAACCCGGCTTTAAGGCCATGTAAATCACTGTGACATTGTCCTTGACACCTTGCCAACACCTCAAACTTAACCATTTTAATCAAATTCATCAATTCCCTATTACTTAAAAGGAGGCCTTAATTAGTGTTGCTGTTTTAATTTAATATAAATAAATGAATGGGGCATGGGGCTAAACATAAGTGTCAAGATGTGGTTGTACTATAAAGTCTATACACGCACACGGCATCGACAAGCTAACTTCTTAATAATCGACAAAAAATTCATCGCTGGTGGGACAAATCATGCAGGATTCATGGTAACAGTTTGCGCGTCGATGTCCCTTACAGTATACCTCTGCTTTCCCTTTCGGGAAATACAGGCTTGATGTTTGATAGATAATACTATTGATAGATTTCAAAGGAACACTTTCTCTCCCACCAGACATTGCAAAATCTCTCGTTCGCCAAATTCCCTGCTCACTACTATAAGGTAGCTCCAAGGTTTTGCGGCGACGCGTAGGTAGCGGTATCGTGTGCGAGTATCGAGTGACAGGCTGTAGTAGCTATGTTTGTTATATTAATAGTATTTATTTGTGTTCTTACGACCCTTTTATCGAGTTGTTTCCCTATAGCTCCTTGTGTATTTCAGCGTTCGTGACAAGCCAAGGAACGCCACTAATTGACCTCAATCATACAGAGAATGCAGAATGCTATTTTGACATTATGGTATCAAAAAACGCTCTGTATCAAATACAGAGCGTTTTTTGACACTATTGTTACCCTATAGCCGTTATTGTATGACCGTTCGCTGCATTCTTAGGAAACCAAAACTGCACCACTAATCGCGAACGGTCATACAATAACGGCTGTTCAAATACAGAGCGTTTTTTGACACCATAATGTCAAAATAGCATTCTCTGTATGATTGAGGTCGATTAGTGGCGTTCCTTGGCTTCTCACGAACGCTGAAATACACAAGGAGCTATCGATGAATACCGTCATGGACGAGATCAAAAATATCACAAAAAAGATACAAGGAAAGACTGAAAAGGCACCCCAACGATCTGGCTTCCGCAATGAAAACAAGAAAATACAGGAAAAACATTGTGTAGTCCAGTCACACCTGTGAGCTGTGTGGACCTAAGCACAAAATATACGGAGTAGATGGCTCGCTGGAGTCATGCTCTTCCCGCCAATGTTTACTTCCAAATCATCCGCTAAAAGTACAAAACTGATCGCGGATTGCCACAGAAAAAAAAAGTCACATACTGGTGAAAATTACAGATTTTTATGACGGCCGATAAAATATGACGAAACGCTCTTCTAGGAAACTGTATTTAAACGTCGCTCTTTTTCACGAGACAGAAAGATGTTCTAAATATTTTTAGCACTAAACACCTTTAGTCATTCGTGATGCAAGCAGACCTATGAATGTACACGGAAAACAAAACAGTAACGTAAACGAAAAGCAAAAATCAATGTGAAGTAAAAACTGAACTGAAAAACAGGTTTTTATACAGACAGATAACACCACTTTCGCTTGCAGATAATAACTTGTATGAAACAACGTAAGGTTTCCAAAAGTACATGAGTATTTAAGGATTACTTTATCACTGTCACTTGTACAAGTCATGACCTTGCGAGATATTTTTCAGTTTCCGTATAATAAAACGTGTAGACATTAAGTCGATGTTTTCTGTGGTCATTTGTCTACATTATACATATATACATAATACATACCAGTATTTTATTGTCCCACTGAGCATTGGTCACCAGGCTTGCTCAAGACGAGTTGGTGATTTATATTAACCATTAGCTTCTGCCCGAGGCTTCTCCTGCGTTTTCTATACAAATATAATAAATAAATAAATAAAATTACAGTGTCCGTTTGTAAGGTAAAAAAAAAATTTGTCCGTTTTTTTATGTGAAATATTTTATTTTTATGTTTTTATTTTAAAACGAATTTCCTGAAATAATTGAACGAAACGAAATAAATTATAAAAACGTTCAAATATGTGGCATCTACAACGCCACGTGCGATCTACGCATCAAAGACCTGACGTCACACAAATCCTGCATCGCGCAATCAAAGTTTACTGTGCGACTAGCATATGTACAACCTCCTGTATATAAATGTACTCTATATATACAACATCCCAACATCAACCGTCGGGCAGTTGCCCACCAGACACAAACACCCGTCTTGTCGGAGGCTCCTCCCTTTTCCATAGAGTATGAGTGAACTTTTCACCCTGTTCCTCAAGCCTCTATAAATATTTACATTTTTATTTTATGGACAAAAATACCATCGCATTCAATAAAATGAGACCACTTTTTGAACTCTGTTCAAAAAACATTCACAGGACCAAATACTGCACCCTCGGGAATTCTCAACTCCAACTAAAATTTTCCTTACAATTTTTTATGTGAAATGAATACTTTCACAACAAAATTAGTTACCTTGCTCGCCCTAAACACCCACGCAATATTTTGAAAGGTCAGCCTATTATTAGTTCAGGTCTACACGGGTGAAATATTAATAAAGGAACGGCTAACTCGTCTCGAAAGCTTTACTTAAAATAGCCCTCATTTTGTGTAGTTGGTAGTTTATTATACTCCATTTGCTATAACATTAGACAAATAACTGCTCTCACCCTTTCGTTATTTCGATGTAAATGTTTAAAAAACTCCGTTATTTCACGATAAATACAAAGCACTGTAATCTATTTACCATTTACATCAAAAAAATTACTCTAAAGTGCAGTAATTTCAACAATATTAAACAATAACTGTCGTTATTTTGCCGTTATTTGTATAATGGAGTATAGGTACATTTATTTTTAACTAACTGCACCCGGCGTCGCATTGTATAGTAAAACAGTGTTTGTTCGAACATTTTTTTTTTTCTGGCCCCAACATCATTCATCACAATCTGATCAATGGTTTAGGAACGCATAGAGATTATATTGATTTTTATTTATTTATATAAAGATAGATAGATAGATTTCATCACTACTGCTCTCAAAACGGCGAAGGGAAACATCGTTGGAAACCGGCCTCGTCCTAGAACCAAAAAAATCGAAGACATGTGACATTACCAACCCGCACCGGGCCCGCGTGTTAGATGACAGCCCACACCCATTCACAGAGACGAGGCCAGTGTCCCAGTAGTGGGAACATTACTAGACTTTTATTATAGAAAAACACGGGCAGTAACTAGTTAGCTGGGCCATCCTAAATAAGGTGAGGCGATACTTCATATCTGGACAGCTTTTAAGTTTGTACAAAGCACAGATCCGTTCCTGTATGGAGTATTGCAGCCACTTATGGGATGGCTCAGCCAAATACCAACTTGCTGCACTTAACTCGGTGGAACGCAAAGCGAAAAGCCTTATAGGCTACGAAACGTTCGTGTTTAGGCTTAACAGCCTGGCTCATCGGCGTAATGTTGCTTGCCTGTCGGTCTTCTACAGACTGTACTTCGGAGAGTGCGTAGGAGATCCACGACCTGATCCCACCATCGCCCTTTTATTACAAGACTACCAGACGTACGTATTGCAGGGTATGCGTACTTGGTTGATATCCCGTCCAGTGGTACTCAGCGCTGCTCCTCCACATTTATTATGCCCACAGCCAGTGTGGAACTCTCTGCCAGCGTCTGTGTTCCTTTCCACATATAACCCGTCTGCCTTTAAAGCAATAGTGAACAGGCATCTTCTGGGTACGCTCGTTCCATCATAGACCTCATCCATCGTTATCCATCAGGCGAGAACGACGTCAAGAGCAGACCCAATCAGTAATTAAAAAAAAAAAAGATAAAATGACAAAATACGGTTTTTAGACCATCGATCGCTAAAAAAATTATCGTAGAGTCTGAATCATTGCAGCTGAATATTTCGGTATCACATCCTACAAGATGGAATTCGAATCCCAGACACTAACACACTTATTTTTTATATCGGTTACAGTAATATCATTCACGCTTCATCGTATACCACACTTGAGTGCTTACATACATGCGTTTATGTACTTTGTATGTATCTACGGCCATATAGGTATTTCCACTTCGATGTGGTATTGAGAATGAACTGTTTACGCGTACTCAAACTCAAATTCAAAGCATTTCTTTCAATTAAACCATTTACAGACACTTTTGAATTGTCAAAGAGACTGTCAGTTCGTCAGAAAGTTGAAGCTAGATGCCCATTCCAATACGTAAATCACTATGGAGAAGAACGGGCAAGAAACTCCAAGGACACTCTTTTAAATCAAGATATTACAAAATCCTGGGTACATTATTCTTGTTGCTTCTATATGTGAGACCAGAGTACCAGCGCTGCGGCACTTATTTTAAATGTCGCAGCATCATGCTGAGATAGGAGCCTTTTGGCCTCGTACAGGACTCAGTTTTTTTTTTTTTTAATACTTTTGTGATTGTGTGTTTATTAGTTTGTGATCTTCCTGTGCGAGTCACAATAAATACTTTTTCTTTCTTTCAAATACAATGTAAAAACTAATAAAACAATTCAAAATATAAAATTCTAAATAAGCCCTGGCAGTCAAGAGATGACCAGTCCCAACTGACGGCGCCCGTTCACGAACATTATGTCTTGGAATTCTGAGGTTGTGGATTAAGAGTCTGGTGTACATAGGGCCTTTTTAGTGCATGTCCTAATATCCTTTTTTTGGGTTCTGTAGTCAACAACGCAGAGAAGGAACCCTTATAGTTTCGCCATGTCCGTCTGTCCGTCTGTCTGCGGCTTAGCTCAGAGACTCTTGGCATGGATATACATATTACTCACGCCAACAGTGGTAAAATAAATATTTAAATATAATTTTATTTTAGAGCAACTCCCATTCACGTAAAGTGGGTATTTCTCGTCTATCCCATGGCGTGGGGTGTCGTTGGATATAATGTAGGCTTTAAAAATTATTGCGGATTTGTGAAGAAAAAAAAAAAAAAAAAACAATTCAGGGATCCGTTTGCGTAATATAGCGTAATATGCGTAATATAGCTTTAAAGTGCAAATTTTTGTTACAGTCAAGTGTTCCCCCCCTGCCAGTTAAATGATTGTTCTTAGTTATGTATGTGAAAAAAATCACGGCAGTAGTATTGTATAACGAAGTTAAAAGGTAAACTATCACAGAAAAGTAGGCTTTGCAAGACAACGGGTAATAAGTCCACCAACTTTTTGCAGTTGGAATGTATAGGAGACCATGTTATTGCACTACAACGTTAAGTTTGTTCTTGGGATACATTCATACCAACTACGGAACTACTAATTACTTTTAACGTCTTCCCAGCTAAAACACTAGGTAGGGCGGTTTTGGGTGATTGTAATTGACGTTTGGGGTGCGAAGTATCCCCGGAAGGGATGACCGATGACCTTGTGAAAGCCGCAGGAATCCGCTGGATGTGGGAAGCACAGAACCGGTCGAAGTGGTGGTGATTTGGGGAGGGCTTTGTCCAGCAGTGGACGTCATTCGGCTGAAATGATGATGATGATGAATTGACGTTCAAAAAGTGCTGATTTTCAGCCTAATTTGAATAAATGATTTTTATTTAAAACAATAGTGACTAATGATGAAGAAAAACCTTGCATCTTTGACACTTACTTTGCTATGACTCTCTGCCAGAGCCTGAACGCCCCTCCCTCACTTGTTATTTTCGTGTTTGTCTTCTTTCTCTGCGTCATGTTTACCGCAAATAAACGTATTTTCTTTCTTTCTTTTTCCCTCCCCCCTAAAGCAGATTGGTGATCTTCGTAAACTAAGAGATAGTTCACCACCAACGATCACCAATCTGCTACCTTATAGCCAACCATAACCATAGTATTACACGTAACAGCCATAGCGTTAAGCTGCTTTCAGACTACGCTATAATATAATTGCATTATAGTATATAGCTCATAGCACAACAATATCGCGCACCATACATTGCTATGGACACGTTCACACTGTACTGTACTATATATTATTGGAATGTATGGTGCGCGATATTGTTGTGCTATGAGCTATATGTATACTATATGCTATTATATTATAGCGTAGTCTAAAAGCAGCTTTACCCTGATATACCAGATGTGACATTGACATACATTATATTATGTCTTGCCAAACATCTATAATAGCACCCATCAACTACCTGCGACCTTCACGGGGTCATCTGCCTAATAAAGGACGTCATTATACGTAGTAAGAAAATGACTCATGTATGTATGACTAAAGCAAAAATGCATGTCAGTTGTGGTATTTGCTTTATAAAACCGCATCATCTTGTCTTTATGAATGTACATAGTATAGAAGGAGCTGACGTTCTTTTATTCGTTTAGACTGGCGGTATCAACAACGCCACATGCGAACTACGCATCAAATACCTGACGTCACAAATCCTGCATCGCGCTATCAGAGTTTACCGCGCGAATAGCATATATACAACATCCCAACATCAACCGTTGGGCTGTTGCCCACCAGACACAACACCCGTCTGGTCGGAGGATCCTCCCTTTACTATAGAGTATGAGTGAACTTTACACCCTGTTCCCAATAGCTCTAAAAGACCTTTTCATCTAAATCTATGTTTTCATGTATGAAATCGTATCATACTCACTCAACTTACATTTTACACTTTTATGAATTACATTCTTTAATATTCATACTTTTGATTATTTTGGCTGTTTCTGCATCCAAAACCATATTATTTTTCCTTGCTGTTTTTCTAAATATTTTTATAGTTTGACATATTTATCATGAATTGTCATGTCAGTTTACTTTTTTGTATTTCAATTATGGTAGTCCTGTATTGTCTATGAACCTCTTGTAAGGCGAGTAATATGGCTAAGTCTTTTCTATATTCTTTTGTATACATCATCATCATCATCTTCATGCCCTTGTCCCATGTTACTTGGGGTCGGCGCAACACGTTTTCTTTTTCCATTCCCCCCTGTCAACCGTCACTCTATCATTCACTCCCTTCTCTTTCATATCATTCTTCACACAATCCATCCATATTTTTTTGGGCCTTCCTCTCCCTCTCCATCCATCCACATTTATCTTCATCACTCTCCTTGTCACATGCGTTTCCTCCCTCCTCATCACATGCCCATACCATGCCAAACGACGTCCTTTCAACTTTTCTTTCAAGTTTGAAAGTCGGGCCGCGACTTTCAAACTTCCCCTTATATACTCATTTCTGACTATTTATCCATTATCGTCACTCCACACATCCATCTCAACATTCTCATCTCCGCTACATGCAATCTTTTTCATCCGTCTTCTTCACGGCCCAGCATTTCGATCCATACAATACGACAGGCCTTATCACAGACTTGTAGAATTTCCCTTTTAACTTAAGGGGCATCAGTGGGTTGCAAGTTGTTCCTGTGACCTGTCGCCATTTCATCCATCCCGAGTTGATCCGGTGCGTTACGTCGCGGTCTACTTCACCATCACCTTGGACAAGCGACCCGAAGTACCGAAAGTCGGAGCAGATCGGTAAGGGCGTTTTAAGGCAGGTCTAAACTATATGTCGTTATTTTGCTCTTGGCCGGCTAATCAAACTTGACATATCTTGAGTCAAGTTTTGAAAAGCTTTTTAGGAACAGAGGAGTTAGAGCACTACTGGTCATTTTCCCTGGGCCTCAAGTCTGCTATTACAATAGTGTCAGAATGGTCTCTTCATTGTGAGTTTTTGACAGATTTGCCATACAAACACTGTCAAATACTCACAATAGCGAGACCATTCTGACACTATTGTAATAGCAGACTTGAGGCCCTGATTTGCCATTTTCGTTAATTCGTCAGTTTCCCCAATTCGTCAATTTCTAATTCGCCATTTTATTCAATAAGTCACTTTCACTAACTGGTCAATGTATAGTCGCAGTAGATATTTAGATTATGTTTGAACCTGATATTTTTATGCGAATGACATTACGATATTATCCAATATGAGGCCAATATGAATTAATGAAGTGGTCTTTAACATAGTATCCTTCAAGTAATTGCTGAGAAGTATGACTCTGCAGTCATGAAGGCTTTCGTTCGGATTCTGGTCAGATAGCGAGGAAATCTATCCTGAACTCGAGCGAGAGTTTTCATGACTACACACCTTGTGTATGTCTGTACTAACATAATTTGTAAGATATTTTTGTGGAGTGTAAGGAGGATTTGAACAATGCGTTGCGTTTCGGCCCACCCCAATCTGCGCTAGCTTTAAGGGTTAATTCATCATTAAAGTTGCTAGAGGGGGTTACTTACTCCGGAAATGGTCCCCTGTGCTTCGTTCCTACCTGTTGTTAGGTGGAAGTTCTTTTAATATTATGTCTCCAAGCCTGTCTCAAATATGTATGCAGAGGTGTTTAGTATACCCCATTTCGTCCATTATAAGTTTCATCATGTAATTGGCGATCGTTCTGCCAATAACTGGGCACAAATCCAAAGATTTGAACTGAATAAAAGATATCTATACATTTTATAATACAAATAAATAAAATAGAAAGTGTCTGTTTGTAATGTCAAAATAACAGATTTTTACTAAACGCATAATTATGATCTCTTAATCTTTCTGTCTCGTCTATTTGTTCCGGCTAATCTCCGAAACTGCTGGACCGATTTTGACGGGACTTTCACTGGCAGATAACTGATGTTGTAAGGAGTAAACTTAGGCTTTTATTTCAGAAAAAGCCACGCGGGCGATCTGCGACCAGCACCTAGTGTTGTATTGAGTCACAAAACTTCAAATAAAACCATTGTGTACCTACATAAAATATCGGATTTTGAATGACTCATAATTTTATCGATATATGTAGTAAAATTATTCATCGAACATGCTTTACGTATCGTGAAGGGTATTTAATTAAGATTTGTCGGTGACTGTGTCATAGCCGAGTCATAGGTGT
Organism: Dryobota labecula; assembly: GCA_947523025.1. Lineage (NCBI taxonomy): Eukaryota > Metazoa > Arthropoda > Insecta > Lepidoptera > Noctuidae > Dryobota > Dryobota labecula. The sequence continues at coordinate 9,495,537 of OX383311.1, read as the reverse complement.
TAAAGTATTACAAATCCAAGGATTTATAGCTTCCTTTTGAGCTGTACTATCATTAACAACTCGCTTAAGAAAGGAAGAAAATACGTTTATTTGCAGTAAACATGACATAAGTAGGTATTTATTAAAGTAAATATTATGTATCTATGTCAATTAAAAGTTTATAACCTATTTTAGTACTTGATTTGTGATGTTTTAATCATCATCATCATCTTCATTTCAGCCGAAAGACGTAGGCTTCCCCCAAAAAGGGGGAATTTGCCATAATCGCCACGCTTGGCAGGCGGGTTGGCGATCGCAGTATGGTGTTAAAAATACATAGAGAACGCTGCTGCCCATTCTCCAGTAAGTCCCTTAGTCGCCTTTTACGACACCCACGATGTGATGTTCTGACATTCGACCTGCTGCAGCATGCGCCGCTAACGCGCGCCCTGCATGCACTCAATATGGTGTCACAACAGATTGACTGCTTCAATTGTTCTCTGAGTGAATTCACACGGGCCGCAGTTTGTAAAATAACTCTTGGTTGTTCATAATAGTATATGTACCTAATTGTTAGTCTAATATTTGTTAGCTAGATAACTACACTATTGTATTAGGTAAGCCTGTGATGATAGTTGTATGTGTTTTTAAATAAATAAATAAATACATGTTTTAATATTATTATTATTAATAAAAAATAAAAATAATAATATTAACAATAAAAAATAAAAATAATAATAATATGTTATTATTAATATTAGAGGAGATAAAAATAATAATATTAATATTATTATCTCCTTTTAAACACAGCACCTGCCATCTTATCTCTCACCAGTTGACTGGTAGAGAATGCATAGGGCATTAAGTCCGCTTTTGTACAGACGCCAGCAGGTCAAGCTACCCGAAACTGTCAAATTTTCGCAATCAACTTTGAACCTTATCCTGTAGTGATAAAGTTGAAAATCGATTAAATAAATTTGACAGATTGTAGTAGCTTGATGTGCTGGCGTCTGTACCTTATTTTGTGCGAGAAGTTTAAATAAATAAATAAATAAACATGACGTAAAGACAAAACACAAACACGAATAGAACAAGTTGGAGGAAATATGCGTCATATACACGCTTCGTCATTGGAGTAGTATTTGAATATTTGGAATCTCACTCAAGTGAGCAGCAATTCGAAAGCGAACTCATTTGTTTTTAAAGTAAGTAAATCATCTCTTATTCACACCGTTAGAATTTCGAAACGATGTTATAACAGTATATTTCGTTTATTATAACATTGGACAAATAACGGTTTCGTTATTTCGATACAGACATGTTAATAAGCTCCGTTATCTATACTAATATATAAAGCTGAAGAGTTTGTTTGTTTGTTTGTTTGTTTGTTTGAACGCGCTAATCTCAGGAACTACTGGTTGGAATTGAAAAATTATTTTTGTGTTGGATAGTCCATTTATTGAGGAATGTTATAGGCTATATAACATCACGCTACGACCAATAGGAGCGGAGCATAAATGAAAAATGTTGCAAAAACGGGAAAAAATACTACTTTTTGAGAGCTTTCGTTGCGTGCGCTGCGTTAACGGTTTAAGTTACGCAAATATCATGTATGATGGAATTGTTCCTCTTTAAATGTTCTAAAAAAAAGTCCGCGACAGCATATGTCTATCTTTTAAGATTAACTCGCTATAACCTTTTTTATGGTAATCAAATTTGTTCGAAATTAATGCATTATTTGCGAAGGAGTTTTCATAAACATGGTATTAATCCTTATCCAAATAAATACGTTATTCATCACAAGTATTTAATTTTGAACAAAGTTGCCCTTACATCATTTAATTTCAATGAATATCTTAGGAGATATAACTGTTTTATAATAACTCCGCAGCAAAATAATGATCAACTCTGCGAGGTAGTCTATTCTAAAGTTGAAGAGTTAGTTTTTAGGGTTCCGTACCCAAAGGGTAAAATGGGACCCTATTACTAAAACTCCGCTGTCCGTCTGTCTGTCTGTCTGTCTGTCCGTCTGTCACCAGGCTGTATCTCATGAACCGTGATAGTTAGACAGTTGAAATTTTCACAGATCATGTATTTATGTTGCCGCTATAACAACAAATACTAAAAAACAGAAAAAAAAATATATTTAAGGGGGGCTCCCATACAACGGACATGATTTTTTTTGCCGATTTTTTTGCCCCGCCCGCGTGGATGTCGGTTATCGCGTAAAAAAGTAGCCTATGTCCTTCTCTATATCCCAGGCGGTCTATCGGCGGTATCTCAGCGGTTTAGGCGTGAAAACGTTACATACAGACAGACAGACAGAGTTACTTTCACATTTATAATATTAGTAAGGATTTGTATGGATGGTACGAAACCCTTCGTGCGCGAGTCCGACTCGCACTTGGCCGGTTTTTTGTTTTTTGAACGCGCTAATCTCTGGAACTGCGAGTTGGATTTGAAAAATCTTTTTGCATTTTACAGCCCAATTCTTGAGGAAGAATAACATTCCTATTAACTAGGACACAATTTTTTTTAAATGAAAGTTTATGCGAAAATGAAGTAAAATCACGGGCAGGCAATGTGTTGCGACGGGGTGGGTCGGGGGAACAAGAAATTTAACGCGGACGAAGTCGCGGGCAGAAGCTAGTTTCACAATAAATACAAAGCAATTTAACTATTTCAAAATTAAAATATTACTTTTAAATGCAGCCATTTCAATATTACACAATAACTATCGTTATTTGTCCAATCCATACTAATATTATAAATGTGAAAGTAACTCTGCCTGTCTGTCTGTATGTTACGATTTCACGCCGAAACCGCTGAACCGATCGTCATGAAATTTGGCAGAGATATAGCCTGGGATATGGAGAAGGACATACGCTACTTTTTTACGCGATAACCGACATCCACGCGGGCGGAGCCGCGGGCAAAAGCTAGTGCTGTAATAAATATAAGTATAGATCATGGATCTTTCGGACCGTGTTGAAAAGTGCAAGTTACTACTTTTAAATTTTTTAAATTATTTTTTTACTTATTTCCTTGACATAATCTTTTCATTTTTTGACATTATTTACCTACAAATCGAATTCCAATTCTTTATTAGTGGCTTTTGTGGACATGATATTTATTCAGATATGTTACTGTAGTTGTAATTGCAATCATCTCATTAATATTTTATATACTTAGATTATTTTATATTTTGTGAATGTGAGAACGTGTAGGCCTAGCAGAGTTGGCGGTTTTCTATTTTGTTAAGTACCTGGTAATTGTTGAAAGGCCTACACTGTCCTCCCATACCTATTATCACTGTTATTTGATAATATTGTAAAGCCAATTATTTTTAAAAGAGTAACCGTGGAGTTTCTTGCTGGCTCTTCTCCATAGGAAACGACTAATTGGAACCGTGCACCTAGGTTCTGACGTTTCATAAGTGCCCATGTAGGTTTATGTGAAATAAAATATATATTTTTTTTTTGCGCTTAAACGGCACTGAGCAAAACATGGTACTGGTTTTGAATGGACTAAACTAGACACATAATAATTCTATTAATAAATATAAAATAGGGCCACATCGAGAATCATAATTATTTTAATCGACGTACAATCTGACACTGACCAGCTTATTGCACAAAAAACGTAAGAAAATTTTTATTTCGCGGGCTATCCTGACGCGGTATTATAAATGTCTTGTGTTAAGACCATTGTGGGTGGCAAAGATATAATTGAAACTCGGTTGCGTTTCTTGCCAAGTGAGTAGTGACAACTAATTAAAGCCCAGGTGGTCTGTATTTAATTAGCCTCCACGAGTACCTAGCGATAGTTCAATGTAACCCCGGCGCACCTTTTTTTTTTGTGTGGGAAATTATTAAATAACTTCTACCGCTCTGGGCGGAGCGGGAGGGCGTGTCAGACTTTTACTGACTAAAACCCACCCGTGTTCCTTCAGTTGCCTGTGTGCCAGGGCCACGGTATCCCTTTCGGACAAACCCGCAACCCTGGCAGACACCGGTCCTAGCGGACCCCGCCAGTGCGTGCTGACATCTCTGAGGCGCGCGTGGAACACAACGCGCCTTCGACCCGGGCCTGGTCCTTACCGGACGGCGCATCCTGGACCGTCAGCCTTGCAACCACTTGCTGACTGGGTAATATTTTTACCACGGCATCGGCATGGTACCCTCACCTGAGAGCAAGGTGAAACTTGCCCAGGATCGAGTTGAATGGCATGGCGTCCAGGAGCGGTCTGCTACAGGCTAATGAGAAGTTATCCTCCTAAACGACAGGGGCCAGCGGAGTAATTGCGCAATGGCTTTAATTTTGATAATTCAACAACATTAATTACGATTTTGAGCGGACAAATTTTTCAAACAATGAAGCAATAGATTAGCGATAGGGGCAAAAGGGGGAAGGGGGGGTCTTTGCTTTGATTATTTTTGATGACATGGGGAACGTGGGGTCCGAATGGTAATTACGTCAGCAATATTTATTTATTTACGTTCAGATTTTTCTGCAATCTTAATTGATTTTGATTTGAACAAAGATGGCAAACCTATTTCAGGGATTCCCCAAAATAATTGATATTGCTTTCTTGCTCTCACGCGGTGTTTTATGGTTAGAAAGAACCGAAGTAGGGAAATTATTTAAATGAGCATTCAGTTGCTTTTAGTCTATAAATTCCTTATTTCTAGACTAAAAAATACCAATGTTTACGTAAGCATAGGAGGGGGGGGGGTATGAGCTTTGCTTACTTTGCTGACAAGGGGGAGGTGATGGTTCGATTGAATTCGTTCTAATACCAAAAACTAATACCATTGATATTTGTTTCATCAAATTTGTTGAAAAACATACATAGTGGTATTAATTTTTGGTAGTAGAACGGAATAAATCGCTGTTTTAAAATTACAAAAATTCTGCTTAGGTAATACTTGAATGGCTATCCCTATCCATCGAAATCATTCAGATTATGAAGGAATTACGCAATTGGTGTACTAGTTAACGAGCCCTGACCAATCAACCTGGAAACCCCAAGCGAATCCGAGCTAAAACTGCAGTGTAAAAACAACAATGATCAAAGAAATCCTTTTGCAAAACAATCGGAGGAAGACCGGAGTGACGATTGTATGATAAATAATGACGTTATTCTATGTACAACCTATTTTGAAGTTTTAATGACCTCATTGTGTACCTGGGTTCAACGATGGATGGACAGGCATATTAAAAGGAAACTGATGGCGAAACAAGAGAAAGATGATTTTGATGAATGCTTCGTTTGCGTTAAGGGTCCGTGCACGAAAAAAACTCTCTTTTGGCAATTTCTTATCTAATTGTGAGAAAACTTGAAATAATCGATACATTAAGTCTGTGTAACTATAAAAGTACAGTTTTCATGGTGCTAAACCATTCGTGTCAGTCACAGCAGCTTTTAATAGTTTCATCATTTTTGTGCTCTCCAAAATATAGTTTATTTCGCCATGGATTTACTTAATGAAGATATTGTATAATCATTAAATAAAGTTTTGATTATATTTGAAGAATAGCTGAAGACTAATTTGTGATTTTTAAATTTCTTGATAATGCCAAATAATAGGAAAAAATATATTACTGACGGGGTTTAAAACAAAAAAAAAGGTTTTTCAACATTATTTTTCTGCTATATTTTGTATGGAAGTTGAAAAAAGTGGTTCCGCCACATGCAAGAAGAGCATATAATGATGTTAATGATATTTTTTAATGTTCAAAATCAAAAGTAGTTTCTTGTAGAATGATGATCAAATGTCAGTCTCGCGTCATTTTTCGGAAAACTTGTTGCAAATATTAGTGATTTACCATGAATACTTAATTTATTTGAAAAATCCCTTTCAGCCACATGCAAAACAAAGAACACGACTTTTCAAATCTCAAATAATTTTGTTTAAATTATTTTTCCCTTTCTCACAACCAATGAACAAAATTGATCAAAATCAGTCGATTTCGTGCACGGCCTCTTAATACATCTGCACATTCTGCACCCTTTTTAGTTTTGTTTTTTTGGGTGGGAAATTATGAAATAACTTCTCCCGCTCAGGGCGGAGCGGGAGGGCATGTCAGACTTTTACTGACTAAAACCCACCCGTGTTCCGTACCGAGTCCTGGACCATTCTGAAAAACATTTAAATGTCAATTCTCGTTATTATTATTAAATGAACATACATAATTATATTACGTGTTTTATGATAAGTAACAGGATAACGTCTAAAAATATGCCATGTATTATCCCTGTCTGTCTTTTCCTCACGGCAAGGGATATAAATAATAGCAGATAATTATACATAAAACATGTAGAAGTTACATTGGAGGTAACGAGTTGGCAGCTTCAGTCAATAGCCATGTGCAGTTTGATTCTTATAATTCTAAACCCACTGCAATCCGAAAGGTACTCTTCTTATAAAGAGAAGATTCGAGCATTGATCACTACGACTATCTACTCGCTGCTTGTTTGCGATTTCGGACTGCTAAGCTAAGTCAACATAATATTAAGGCGCTATAATCGCATAATACGAAGGCGCTCGAGCAGACTGAAGTAGTAGTGGGTCGTCGTCGAATATTTGACTGACGAAACGCAACCGTTTTCCCGACGACGAAAACGGTTGCAAAAAACGGTCGTCGTTACAACTGGTTTGAAGACGGACGATGGACGATGGACGACGGACGACGAAACTTATTCAACATGAAATAGAATTGCGTTTTCGTCGAGTGAAATACAATAGTTGCAGTTTCTTACGACTATCAACAGGTTTGATCGTCGCATCACGAACGACAGTTTCATTATCGACTGTATTTCATTGACATAAAGTTCACTTTCTATTGTAAGGACGGTTTTGGAAACGGATGGAACGAGACGCATTGACAAATGGTTATACATTATCGACTGTATATCATTGACATAAAGTTCACTTTCTATTGCAAAGACTGTTTTGGACGACGACGCGACTGACGAGATAGTTGACTCATTGCGTTCTAGACTGTATTTTCATAGACGTAAAATATAAAATCGCACTAAATAATTCGAAGACTGGTTTGTGCGACGAAGACTGTTTGAACCCAGGACGTAAAATGGTTTCATCGTCGCAGAACACAAAACTGTCTTTGAAAACGGTTCGTCGTCGCAACGCCCACTCCTAGACTGAAGTAGGCTCGCGAAGTCGCGAGTGGTTGCCTCGCGCATTTGGTAGGGTATTTCAACATAGTAATTATTTCAATCATTTTGACAAGACAAACTCAGCGAATTGTGCTAAAGAATCGAACTACCTTTTCATTTGTACTTATATAAAACTAGCTTTTGCCCGCGGCTCCGCCCGCGTGAATGTCGGTTATCGCATAAAAAAGTAGCATAATGTCCTCCATATCCCAGGGTATATCTCTGCCAAATTTAATGACGATCGGTTCAGCGGTTTAGGCGTGAAAACGTAACATACAGACAGACAGAGTTACTTTCGAATTTATAATATTAGTATGGATAAGAAAAAATCGTCTTATTTTGTAGCTATGAGTACGAAAAGGTGTAACTTTCGGATTTTTTTCTATGCAGCATAGTTAATCTAATCGTGTTATTATAAGCGATTTCATGCCCGCCAGATCCTTAAATAAGATGTATCTTTTTTTTTTTCTTCAGAATGTTATAACACTGTTTTTTATGTTTTCCATGGATTTAAAAAACTAGTAAGCGCGGTCTCTTTCGGATCATACCGCCTTAAAGAAAGCGCAAACATTGTCACTTCTTTTTTTACGCCGTATCAAATTATCAATGACTAGCTTTTGCCCGCGGCTCCGCCCGCGTGGATGTCGGTTATCGCGTAAAAAAGTAGCCTATGTCCTTCTCCATATCCCAGGCTATATCTCTGCCAAAATCTCACTGTGAAAACTTAGGTGAATTTCATGACGATCGGTTTAGCGGTTTAGGCGTGAAAACGTAAACAGACAGACAGACAGAGTTACTTTCACATTTATAATATTAGTATGGATTATGTGGAATTCATACTAATATTATAAATGTGAAAGTAACTCTGTCTGTCTGTCTGTATGTTACGTTTTCACGCCTAAACCGCTAAACCGATCGTCATGAAATTCACCTAAGTTTCCACACTGAGATTTACACAGAATAGCACCACTGAATAGGAAGAAAGTCGCATCTCTTAAGACAAAGAGTTTTACATGTTGTTACATCCGCTGTTCTCGTGATATGTTATAATATTATGTATGTTGACGTGATAAGTCGGTCATTGATTTGTAATAAATTCTATCAGTACATTCAATAGTATAAACATTATTGTACAGGATGTGGAAGTTGCAACTTTTGACAGATGAAAAGAGAGCGATTATCGCGTAAAAAATAGCCTATGTCCTTCTCCATATCCCAGGCTTATATCTCTGCCAAACATGACGATCGGTTCAGCGGTTTAGGCGTGAAAACCTAACGGACAGACAGAGTTACTTTCACATTTATTATATTAGTTTGGATTTTAAAATGACATGCAAAATAGATGATAAATGAATTGAGAACTGCTATAAAGACAGACACAAGGGTCAGAAGAACTGTCTTCATTTCCTAAGAGTTCGACTGTAATCAGCTAAACGTATTGTATTGTTATTAAAACTACACGTGTGTTGTGTTTTTCGCCTTCCCGCAATTCGTTTGAATTGTGATAGGCATGCTTATTGATGACATGCATCAAGTTACCACAAACTATCAGATTTTCTCATTCGATTTTGAACTTAACCATCAACATTTTAAGGAATAAATTGGTTTGGAGATATTTGACAGTTTCGTATAACCTGGGGCCCAACTCTGCTATTTTTATAAATTCTTCAGTCCAACACGATCCCATTTTCATTTAGCTAAATGTTCGTAATCTGATAAGTTCATAATGGTCGATCATTGGTCGGTCAATGGTCTCGTAATAGAATTGTGTTACAATGGCATTTTGAACATTTATTCATGCCAGATTTCATTTATATATATTTTTACATATTATTTATTAGTGTTATAATAAGCAATCTGAAGTTGTAGGAAGTTGGAGTTTAGTAGGAAGTTTCATTTGTCATTATGTACGAGATTACCAATTCTTTCAATGGAGCGTCAGTGGCTGAACATTGGAAAGTCATAATGACGCCATTATATTAGTAGATTACCAAACTTGTCAAAATCAACAATTATGAAATCAATGATAGACCATTCTGACACTATTGTAATAGCAGACTTGAGGCCCTGATGTGCTGGCGACTGTATACTCGACAATGTTGCCGATTGGCCACTGTTCACCCTTATGCCCTTAGTTACAAACATAACATCATGCCTGTAATCTCCAAAGGTTAGGCAGACGGGTATCTTTAGTACAACCCACATTTCGGCAGTTCTGTTGTAAGTCCCATGTAATAGGGGATGTAGGAACTACAGGTAACAAGCGGGGCGAAATGCAATGTACCCGGCGCATAGAGTTTAGCGACCAAAAGTCTTCACTGCGCCGTCGCAATAACTTGTGTTCTATTAACTTAAGTAATAAGTATCACTGTGCTTAATATTCATGGTCATCTGTCAATAGACTTTATCTTGAACACTCGAATTTCATTCTATACTCCTTCTCCACCCACGATACTCAAAGGTTCCAACAGGGGGGAGCCATTAACCGGGCCGGAATCCAAACTTCGGGCTGTTACTGCTATTCCTTATAGGAAAACCCAATAAAACTTTGCCCGACCTGGGAATTGCATCCTGAAACTGATGCTCAGCAGTACCGTTAGCGATCACTAGACCAATGAGGCAGTTAGTTAATATTAAGATTGAAAAACAGACTGTACAGTCTTCAGCACATCCGGTTATACGAAACTCAAATTTCTCCAACGATGTTAAACCTTAAAATGTTGATGGTTAAGTTCAAAATGGAATGAGAAAATTTGTCAGTTTGTCGTAACTTGATGTGCTGGCACAAAATCACATGGCTGTACATGGACCAGACTATTAGTCGGGTGTGAATCTGTAAAGTGGTGTCGTAATAAAAGTGAATTATTGGTACTCCGCTTTAAGAATGTTGAAAATCAGGCTCAAAACTTGGCAAGTGCCACTGGATCGATAGCTAGACAAGCACTTCATATATCTAGTATAATTCACCTACTTAAACAGCCCCACGAGTCGCCAATACTTAAAAGAACGCCTGCTGATCTATACTGTAAAATTCTCACCGTGAAAACTTAAGTGAACTGAGGTGTCATTTCACCTGGGGCCCAAGTCTGCTATTTTTATAAATTCGTCACTCCAACACGATCCCATTGTCATTTTGCTAAAAGTTCGTAATCTGCTAAATTCATAATGGTCGATCATTGGTCGGTCAATGGTCTCGTAATAGAATTGTATTAAAATGGCATTTGGAACATTTATTCATGCCAGATTTCATTTATATATATTTTTACATATTATTTATTAGTGTTATAAGCAATCTGAAGTAGTAGGAAGTTGGAAGTTTAGTAGGAAGTTTCATTTGTCATTATGCACGAGATTACCAATTCTTTCAATGGAGTGTCAGTGGCTGACCATTGTAAAGTCATAATGACGCCATTATATTAGTAGATTACCAACCTTGTCAAAATCAACAATTATGAAATCAGTGATAGACCATTCTGACACTATTGTAATAGCAGATTTGAGGCCCTGATGTGATACTGTATAGCCTAGCCACCAATGTATCGTCGTCTATAACTGTAGGTAAGTAAGCCTTTTTGCTCTGCGCTCAACTGAGTCAAGTGCAGTAAAACAAAACATAACACCATCATCGGCCTCAATAGCTTTTACGGCTTCCAGTCTAATAGATGCAATACCAGTATTTCACTTTTACTGGGCAATACGATAGCCCTTGGTAAGACTGGTTGTCAAACTTTCGAGCTTCTATCTACCCGTAACGACTGGCAAAGTTCAGTCTTTGAATGTCAACCGAGACCAACGGCTTAATTTGGTTTCCGAGGCAACAAACTAACAGCCTGTATAATAATTAACTGTCCACCCGTCGGAAAACAATTAAACTGTAAGATAATGAGAAACGCCAGTGCACATATTCACACTTTGCTTAAGGGGGGACGAAGCGCTAAGGAAGTTCGCGAAATTCAAAGTGTCAGATTGAAGATGATCAAAATTATGATTCGCGACCATAACAAGTAACTAAGTATTAAAAGAATTATAATCATTAGAATCAGCAATACAACTCCTTATGTTAGAATTGTCCTCAAATGTAATGATTTCATGTAATAGTCATTCAATAGAGTAACTATTGGTCTTAGACAGTGTTGTACGAGTATATCTTGATTTAAAAGGGTGTCCTTGGAGTTTCTTGCCCGTTCTTCTCCATAGTGATCTACGTATTGGAATGGGCATCTAGCTTCAACTTTCTGACTAACTGACCGTCTCTTTGACAATTTAAAAGTGCCTGTAAATAGTTTATTTGATACTAGCTTTTGCCCGCGGCTCCGCTCGCGTAGATGTCGGTTATCGCGTAAAAAAGTAGCCTATGTCCTTCTCCATATCCCAGGCTATATCTATGCCCAATTTCATGACGATCGGTTCAGCGGTTTAGGCGTGAAAACGTAACATACAGACAGACAGACAGTTACTTTCACATTTATAATATTAGTATGGAAGTATGGATAGTATGGATAAATGCTTTGAGTTTGAGTTTATTGATGACTCTAATGATTACTTATAACTGTGTAAATACGTACTTTTTACGGTCGCAAATTGTATTTGATCAACATACAACCTTAATACTGACCTCCAATTTGCAAAAAACGTCAAAAAAATTGAATTTCAAGGATTAACTTGACGCTTTCTCCTTAAGAGCGCTTTCACATTTAGGCGACTTTAGCAGCGCGACAGTCGCGCGGCTGACGCACGACTGTCGCGCTGTCAGAATTTCATAGTTTAAACAGAAGCGCGGCGGTCGCGCGCTGTTGCCGGCCGCCGCGTGCGCTCAGTCGGCGACAGTGCTTCCAGATCCCAAAAGTAAAATTACTAGTAAAATTAATTAGTTTCGTTTTACGTATTAGAATTGATAAAGCTATATGAATATTAAACACAGTATATTCCATACACAGTATTTTATCATTACAGTATACAGTAGAAAAGTCTAAAATACAGTAAATCTACTGTAATTACAATGAATCTGGAAGCACTGGTCGGCGATTAGCCAGTGTTGCAAACGTACGTAATTATAGACTACACAATGAGCGAGTTTGATACCGAACGATTTATTATTGAAATTCAAATGCGTCCTGTTTTGTGGGGCTCAAGAAGCAACAATTACCACAACAGAACCCTAAAAAAGAATAACTGGCAAGAATTATGTGCATTGTTTATTCCTGATTTCGAAAAATATGAATTTATATTCGAATTTTTGAAATGAAGTGCGCCACACTGATCTAAACGACGCGATAGCCACGCTGCTAACGCGCGGCTGTTATTATAATGTGAAGGACTGTGCTTCTGCCGCGCTACTGTCGTCCTCATGTGAAAGCGGCCTAAGAAGGCGCTCACCGGTCGACTAGCGCCATTATGAAAAACGGCTCAGTCAACTATATCGGTAACTGACAACAAAATACGACAGTCAACAAAATACGATCTAGAGGAATGTGGCCGTTTTTATTTAGATCGAATTTTGTTGCTTCGTGTCTCAATATGAAACTTTAAAAAAGGTATTAGAAAATTCTAGACACACATTGCACGGGCAGGCAATGTGATGAGACGGGGTGGGTCGGGGGAACAAGAAATTTCACGCGGACGAAGTCGCGGGCAGAAGCTAGTATTTAATAACCATAGGCAACGATTTAAAAAAAAAAACCTTCCTCAATGCTCACGTTCGCTATAAAAGGAAATCTTCTGCAAAAGGAGATCGTTTTCTTTGTCCGGCGATTAGGCCCACCAGAAATTGTGGCGTATACGTATGTTGATTTGTTCCTTATGATCTCTAGATTACAGTGGTAGTAATAATTATACTTCGTCTAACTTGAATACTAAGAAATACGATATTCAATACTCAATACTTTTATTGCATTCCACATGTAATTAGAATTAGATCATTAAGGACCCTGCCGGGCACGGCAAAATAAGTGAGTTAGGAGAGAGGAGGCGATCATAGCTTCTAGACCCAACGGTTTAGGCTGTGCGTTGTCTGTCACAAGAATTTTATTTACATTGCATACTATTGTACAGAATTAAGTTTTCCTAACTGAACAGACAGCTGTGCTGCTGGGGAGTTTGTTGCGCCACTTCTCCCCAGCAAAAGCACTACGTGGTGAAGGGGAGGCGTTTTCATGGAGGGACTGTCTTATGAAATTTTGACGTTCGAAAATTGCGGATTCTCAGCCCAGTTAGTAGTTTGAATTTGATTAATTTTGATTTTATTTACTAGAAGATTATTCCACATTACCAATGTTAGAATCTTTACCGTTCTTAGCCAGACGTATCCATTCAGGTCTGACCCGGTCCCGGTTACAAGAATGAAAACTGGTCCTTTCGCCCCCGTCGCGTCGGCTATTTATATCCATTTCCTTACCGGTATTGTTAGCGGCCTTGAGGACCGGGCTAGTATTTAGCGCTTCTAGACTGCCTGTTTTCTGTTCCTTTCATACCTGTGTCTATGCCAGTTCTGGACTCCTGTTGCGGAGCACACTTTAAATCAAAATCCGCCAGATTTTAAAGGAAATTCCTAACCCATCGCTTCATATGATTGAAAAGTTCGTTAGCTCAACGACATAAGTAAAGTAATGAATGTGGTTAATCTGTCAAAATTAACGGCATTGCCTTTGTGCTATTGGGATTTTCAATAAGGAATTTCTCAGTAAGTTGCCGTTTCTCGGAAACAGTGTCTCCAACAACGCCGTATTTACGGTAAACCTACCGTAATTTGAACATATCTACCACCTACCATAAACATGTTCAATTCTACCGTAATTTCGTCTTTATGAGTGGTGCCTTAAAAATGATTTAACCAACCTTACATACAGTTTATTTGAAACAATGTTTCTGTCATTACCCCACTCCCAACGCCGATTGCTTGCGAGCGCATTTTCTGCCACATTACCGACTTGAACCAATTGTCACCAAAATCGATTGTTGGGAATCTATTTACGCAGCAACTCATTAAGAGAACAGGCAAAAACTGCATAGATTTCCATCCTACCGATAAAATGATTAAAAGTATTAATGTCCAATTCCATGTACAAAAAGGCTGAAGCTTAATGTTTAATTGTGAAATAAAGTTATACCGTAAATTTACCGTATTTTAAATTTTTGATCTCCCGTATTTTTCCGCCATATACCGTATTTTTAGACTGGCAACACCGTAATTTTGACTAATAGAGTTGGAGACACTGCTCGGCCGTTGAGCCGTTGGTCCTGCGCCTGATCTCTCCGGTCGTGTCGGATTATCGTCCCATCGGACTATGAGTGAGGGAAGAGTTAGTGCACCTGTGGCACCACACTCCTGCACTATAATATCTCCCGCGTAGATGGCTAGTCTCCGTTGAGATTGGCTGCCATGGCCTAAATTCGGTCTGTAGGACTATGATACGCACTTACCCTGCTAACTTTTTCTTTGTGCAGTACAGAAGACCCTATTCTTCTGTGCTGGCACGATCTTCTATAGTACATAGGTTTCGTTTTACAGCTATATCCCCTGATGTTCAGCCATTGCCGGATTTATATTTTTTATGAGTGTAGGCCACTTTATTTCCGCCACCCCTTGTACCTTTCTAAAATAATAATTTTCCATTTTTAGTAAGGAAGGCACTAAAGTTAAATAAACGAATTAATTAGTCATTAAGAAAGAGCGTAAAAAAGAAACAAGAAATACAATTTTTTACGGGACTTTTTAATAGCAAAATCATCTATAATATCATCATAGTTTATGGTGTTGATTATCTCTGCTTCTATGTCGAGAAGAGCGAAAGAATTATTTTTTTCTTGAGACAATGAAGACCTTTGATAATTTTTCACGCGTTTTAAACGGGAAAAACTCCTTTCTCCAGAACAATTTGTAGCCTGAGTGCAAAGTGCGATGCGGAGAGCTATGTATATCCAAGTTAGGGTAAACATTAGACAGAGATTGGTTCCTCAAAAACGATGAGAGACTGAGTAGTGAGTTTGATCCAGGCTTCACTGCACACTCTGCAGTCCTCTGAAATCTGCCGCCCCTAGGATGCGGCTATACGGCCTATTGACAAATCCAGGACTGTGTTCAGTTCGATGACTTAGTCGAGGATGGTGCACAACTGCCTTTAAGCATAGTTTTGAGTTTGAACTGTACTAAAAGTAACCTATTCGTTCGAGACTTGAAAACCCCAGAACTCGTCCAGAAATAGCTCTTGCTTGATGAGATTAGTATCCATTCAACAAAATTGTTAGTGGAAGGGCTAACTGTCGAGGATGCACTGGACGTATATGTATAGTTATTATTTTGGTAAGACACACTAGCAGCTAATTAGCTGATGCGTGTGTTTCAAATAGCTTGAAGATATTTAATCTGTCCAATCGGTTCTTCCGGGAGCCTATTCCATGCTGTTACAACTTGGTTAGACAAGAATTGCTTCAAAGGCTCTTTCTTTGACGAATTCATCCATAGCTTTAGGGAATGTCCACGCAAATATTTTTTGGCTTTCTGTGAGTAAAGTTCTTGAAGGCTGGGCCTCAGTGGCTGTGTGTAGGTGAAATATTTTTTTGTTGATGACCCAAACTGTAGATTTTTGTCTAGTAGAGAATTTCAGAATGTAACATCAATAAGTGGCCTTCCCTGAGATGCAATTGCAAATCAACAAAAACTTTTTAATAATTGCTTTCAATAATTAAAATTAATGACGTTATTGTGATTACTTGGCGAGAATTTAACACGCAACCACGTTCTGTGATCGTGCTGAATTAATGTGAGTTCTCACTGACTATAAAATTGTTAGAATATTGCTACTGTATAGTTTAGATCGGTTGATGAATTAGGTTAATCGACATTGCTTTTGATTCAGACTTGCATCGATCGTTGTCTTATTAGTTAACGTTAGCTATGCTCACGGCTACCGGTACCGTGCCGTGTGGTGCCGGACGTAAAGACTAGCAGCAACCTATTTCTTCTCGTGGGTGTCGTAAAAGGCGACTAAGGGACTTACTTAGAGAATGTGCATCAGCTTTCTCTATGCATTTTTAACACCATACTGCGATCACCAACTCGCCTGCCAAGAGTGGATGCAACCCCCCCACCCTTCCAATTGCGGGAGACCTATGTCCAGCAGTGGACGTCTTTCGACTGAGATGATGATGATGATGCTGCTCAAGGCTCCGCTCGCGTGGACTTTAAATACAAAAAAAAAAAACTATGTTAATAATAATCGGATTAAGGATTGTTTCTCGTGCTTTAAAGTGGTCTAACGGACAGACGGACAGGGAGACATTGCGTTTACATGCAATGCTAGGAAGGAAAAGTATGAACATCAGAGTGTCATAGCAGGGAGATTGCCGACCTAAATTAATAATTTAAATAAATGACCGCCACTTTTAACCTTTGTTGGACAAGATCCAAAAAATAATGCAGTTGTAAAAGCTGAATTTGACGGTACGGCTTGCGTTCTAAGGGCAATTGCTTCATATACTCGAGAATTTGGGCTATATTTAAATGCTAATACTTAACCTAACCCTACAATGGGGCTATCGGTTTTGTGGTCACCAGTTGGCGCCACTGTTGATTAGTGTCTTGTCAGTGTTTATTTTATATGTTTAAGGGCCTATACTACCTCAAATGACTAAGCATGATCCTCCGTTATGTCGAAAATACTGCAGCATTAATTTTGAAATAAATATATGATAAAGTTGAGGATTAATGTTAAGTACTATGTTAGCCGAAAACACGATTCCATAAAATTTTCTCGATAGAAAAAAAATCCAAAGTTACCTCCAAACCGAACAATAAACCGCTGGTATTAAAAAAATACTTCAAATTAGATAATGAAACTTTGCATATTAACTGAACTAACTATAAAGCAGGTCTTATGTTATTTACTTTTTTTAAATGACCATTATTTTCACCGTAAAACGAAATTACCTAAACTATCGGCACCTTGGAGCCTTTTCCCTGCCGCCCTGTCTCGCTTGCTCGCGTGACCGGTAGCAATAGTGTGCGAGCGAGATATAGAGTGAGGTGGCGCTGAGTTTGTATAGACTCTTAAGTACTCATTACTTCATTAAAAAAGAAAAGAAAAGCGGCCACATTTAGGGTTACCATATCTCAGGATTTGTCCTGAGATCTCAGGATTTTTAGATTTTCAATAAAATAGAGAAATAGAGTAGATTTGAGGCGACTGAGCAGTGAGCGAGAGAGGAGTCCTCTCTCGCTCACTGCTCAGTCGCCTCAAATCTGAGGACGAGAGGACTGCGATACACTGAGTTTCTTTAATACTGTGAGCGGGTGACACATTACAAATACATATTAGGGTGCTATTATTGATCGAAGATTAGGGGTGACATTATGTATCACTCATACTCTCAGTTTTTTTCGTTGTCGTAATCCATTCACGTAAAAATGACCACTGAGGCGCCTATATCAAATACTATAAGGTAGTTTTTTGCATAATATAATGTTTGCACTAACAAGTTAGGTATCGTTTTACTTTGATGCGTAAATGTGTACGTTATACGTAACATTCTGTATTTTGCCGATGATTTTGTGCGATATCGCGGGCGCGACGTGACACTAGTAGCACAATTTCTTTGTCGCTGCCTGTCGCGCCCGCAATATCGCGCGAGTCTGTACGAGCCTAGCATTAGTAATAGTAGCATTTTCCGTTGGCATTTAGTTGGGCCAACTTCAGAGGTATGTGGCCCAACCAAACGCCAACAAAAATGCTACTAGGGCAATGTTTCGTATCATTTCAGTGATCCAGGTGCAAATAACGTTTACGAGAGAATTCGCAATTTCGAGACAATCTCAGGATTTTTCAATGGAAATCAGGTTATTTCTCCGGGCTTTTAAATTTTCTGTCTGGTAACCCTAGCCACATTCCTCTAGATCGTATTTTGTTGCTTCGTGTCTCAATATGAAACTTTATAAAAGGTATTAGAAAATTCTAGACACACCGAGGTTCCTGATTGAGCCGTTTTTTTATTCCTTCTCAGTCACAAGATAGTAGAGTGTCGCTAGTGGACTGGTGAGCCATAATTATTCAGGAATGGCCATTGATGTATAATATACTAGCAGCCCGTCCCGGCTTCGCACGGGGTAGACAAAACGAAAGACATTTTAAGACTCATTTTTCTACACCTTCGGTTACATTGTTCAAATTTTACCAAGGATCCCTATTTTTTTTCAAAATGAAATGTAGCCTATGTCGAATTGGAAGAATGTAGCATTCTATTGGTGAAAGAATTTTTTAAATCGGCCCAGTACTTTTTGAGCCTATTCATTACAAACATACAAACATACAAAAATAGGTACAAATCTTTCCTCTTTATAATATTAGTGTAGATTAGTGTAGATAATAATATATATCTAGACGCGGCGGCCAAAAGTACTCGACTTTTAAGTTTAGATTTGACTTAAGGGCTTATGGCTTCCGAGTCTAGATATAGTGGTGAAGGGCGGACCTTCACCACTTCCTATACCCAAAGTCTCTAATTCAGATAATTTATGTAAACAAAGTAATGTCAAGAAATGTCACTGTCAAAATGACAGGACAGTGGTGCAAAACATTTTATCATTATTATTTTTTTGTAAATATTCGTCTATGAAATTAAAGTGAATTAATTTTAAGAACTATGTAAACAAAATACCGTTGCTAATCAATGTTTTGTGTAATGTGTCGGAAACACGGCCTATGATCGTCATAATCAGTCCTTTTAAGTCTACTGCTAGACGTAGGCCTCCCAAAATCGATTTCCACTTTGACAGCCATTTTCATCCAAAATGTGGCTAGATATGCTACATACAATATGAATAGGAATGAGAGTTGTAATATTAAGTGTCGTTGAAGATGTAAAAAATGTGAAAATGTTTAGATTTCCTGCATTGTTACCAGTATCATAAAATATTTTATACCAGAAAATCTCCATTTTTAAATAACTTTGTTTAAAACCGTAAATTTATAAAAATAAATACGGTATGATTATTATTTCTTAAAATCAGTACTTAAAAGAAAATGGAACCTTTTTTCACCATTTTATGTGAATTACCATTACGAAGATATTTTTTTGATATGTTATCCCCTTTGTTTACATAAATTATCTGAATTTGAGACTTTGGGTATAGTACTTTAGCTGGGCAGAAGAAGTGGCACAACAAGCTCCACAGCAGCACATCTGTCTGTTCAATTAAATTGATAATGATCCTAACTCTAAAATTTCCAAAATGCACACGTTCTCAAAAATCTTTCTGTCGCTACAAAACATCTTGAAGTGACAGAGACTGCAAGCAAAATTGCGTTTGAAGATTCGCCTGTCTTAAAATCGTTCGAAGATACACATTAGCCGTTATTAGGCGCCACTTAACTGCGTACCCGCAAGAGTAGAACTTGAACATACACGAACACACCAGACGGGATCGGAATGCTAATAAAGATTCATTAAAATTCGCATACACACTGTCAACGACATTTTGTTAGGCATGGCGTCCTGTGAGTCATTCATCCTAAGACTATGGGAATCAATACCATGTGGTGTGTTTGTGTAACTGGTAATTATACATGGTCTCATCCATTGAATACTCTTGGTTGTTATAATTACTACCTTTTATTTAGTTTTCACTTCTATGTTGATATGGATTTTTTCAAGCTTATTCGGTATAACTGGAGATGGGCTTGTGTCTCAAGTAATAACAGCCAAACGGGTCGATCGAGCAGGCTGTGGTGATGCAGATGGATGGGTGACTATCTTTACGTACCAAGATCTGTGCCTTGGAAAGCACGTTAAGCCATTGGTCCCTGCTTTCATTCGTGGATCTTTGAGAGCCGTTACGGCCTTACGGGTCGTCATAAGCCCGAATGTTTGACAACCAGTCTTAACAACCATCCCATTCATCCATCCATCCAACCAACCATTCCATTATCGTATTATCCAGATAGGCAGTTGCTCTATGTAAAATACTGGTATTCAGCTACATCCGTTACGACTGGAAGCTGACCCCAACATAGTTGCGAAAAGTCTCGGCAGATGATTTGGTATAACTTGCACTTGGCGTATCAAGTTCAAACTTATTATTGGTACTCGCTCAGTATGTTTATTTGGTGGAGATGACCTAACGTTGCAGCCAGGATAATCTCTGCATAAAGGGACTCTTAAACAGTTACTGGGATATGAGAGCCAGTGAAATTATAGACCCAAAAGACCAACTCTGTTAGACGTACTACGTCTCAATAGTGTTCTATTTCTCTCTGATCGGCACGAACCGTAATGAGAATAGCTCATGCCGTGGTAAAAATGTTTTACGTGGATAGTGTGAATACGTGTGCGTAACGGGTAATATTTCAGCCAGATATACTGGCGCCATTGTTGATCCGCTCTGACGCCTTCACGCTTTTACGTTCCCGGCACCGCGTCACTCTGTCATATGGTGTTTTATGGGTATTACTGGATTGTTCTTGAGAAGCTCCTTACGACCGTATACGATCTCTATATTTTGATTTGGCTGTTTGACGAGTATAGGCTGACATTGCATTATTTAATTGTATTTTCTACTTTAACATAATATATTGTCACTCTATCTATTTCACACTAATGTTTTATATACGCAATCGATAGATATTGACGAGAGCTGACGATTGAAACTCAAATGAACGTCGTAGCTTCTCCGAGACAAAATGTATACTAATCGGAAATTATGTGACGCAGCGAAACGACCTCAAAATGGCGGCGCTTCCCCATCCGCCACGCGATGCGTCACAGTCCTCACTCAACGTAATGACTTCTTTGATCCTTTAACTCTCGAGTGGTGTTATGAAATTTTGGATGTAGATGAATGATATGTAGCTGCATCACCAAACTGTATCCCCCGATTTTGTTATCATCCGTTTTCTGAATGGCCTCCCACTATGGAAGCAAATTTAACACATTGACTGCCACCTCGGTCACCGGTGACCGCTAACAATAGTTTTTTTATTGTGGCTGTTGTCTGGCAGTCTAAAGCCTTAAAGACGTATTCACATCAAAATATTAGCCAGTTAGCAAGATGGTGGCTAGCCACTGTCCAAGATATAGCGGACCTACATTTAAGAATGGCCGTTCATGGATGCTATTATAATGTACTAACTAATCTTACTACGTCCATTGAACTCCTCATACATGAACGACCTACAACAAATCATGAATAGGTATTATCCGGTATTCTCTGAGCGTAGCATACCAATGACGCTGCATCTACACAAGAAAGTAAATAAATATTAACCAAGACTTTTACTTCGAAAGGCGACCGACGACAGAACTTTTACCGAGACTTGACTACTCCATCTTTTAATTAAGTGGTGATGTCATGGTGAGGTTTTGATAATTAATTAGGTACGTGTTTTTGTGGAATTTCTAAAATGTTATGCGTTGAGTTTATTGGTTTTCTCTACGTGATATTCTTTGGTCTTAGATTGTTATCGCAACCGGTGTGCGTGTATGACCGGTGTTTTGAGCGTGAACGAAGCAAAAGGAGTATGTAGGGACTGGCAGGTAGTGTTCTGTAGTTTCTGACTACAGAACACTACTTGAAGAAGGGAAGAAGGCGTGGGTTCATGTATGTATGTAGATTATTTAATTGTACTATCTCTTTAGTTTAGTAGTCACATACGCTACTGCTAAGTTTGAGGGCGCGATTCCTACACAGGTTGGACCAAGTGTCATTGTGGTTTTTAGGGTGCCGTGGTCAACAGGAACTCTAAGGCCGCTTGTACACGCTAAGAAAATTCACCGTGTCTGCTGCAGACAGGACCAATTCATCATGTACACGACAAGAATTTGGTCGGACCTAGGTACGAAAACTTGTCGTGTCTGATGCAGACAAGACAAATATGAACGTGTACAGGATATGTCTTTTTTCGGGCAGTCGTGTGTAGGGTGTGGTAGGCTGCTCTAGTCAAATTTGTTATTAATTTGCGATTATTTGAGAGTGAAGAGCACGTCTATTCGTTAAACGTACACTAACAGCCTGAACCACCTCACCTACCCCGCCCCTCCTTTGACCGCAGCAACACAGACCGCCTCGTGTTTAGCGCAGATAAGATATTTTCTTGTTCAGCACCATGGCAGTGTACACAGTTTGTGTGTTACAAACGACACGAATTCTTGCGTAGGCCCGGTGACTTCTCTTATCGTGTACAAGTGGCCTTTATAGTTTCGCCATGTCCGTCTGTCTGTCTGTCTGTCTGTCAGTGGCTTAGCTCAGAGACTCTTAGTACTGGAAAGCAGTAATTTAGCATGGGTATAAATATTAATCACGCCAACAAAGTGGTGATAAAATATTTTCCGATTCAGGGATCCGTTTGCGTAATATTAAGCCTTAAAGTGCAAATTTTAACCACTGCCAGGGTTGCGGGTTTGTCCGAAAGGGATACCGTGGCCCTGGCACACAGGCAACTGAAGGAACACGGGTGGGTTTTAGTCAGTAAAAGTCTGACACGCCCTCCACCTCCGCCCATAGCAGGAGAAGTTATTTGATAATTTCCCACCCAAAAAAAGGACAATATTACTAACATAGACAGCAACTTTGGTTCTGACTTTCAATAGTTCATCAGATATTAATTCATCAGACTTTCATACAAAAACACAAATGCTTAAATTCAATGCTCTAAATGTATAGAACAACGAAATCTTGGAAGATTTGTTTTTGATAAATGCATTATGTTTTCCCGCATCCAGCGGATTCCTGCGGCGTTCACAAGGTCATCAGTCCACCTTGTTCCCAGGCCTTCCTACGCTACGTCTTCCGGTACGCGGTCGCCACTCCAGAACCTTCTTTCGGCCCCAACGGCCATCTGTTCTGCGAGCAATGTGCCCTGCCCATTGAATAGCATATAGCTATGAGCTATATACTATATGCTATTATATTATAGCTTAGTCTGAAAGCAGCTTAATTTATGTATTGTATAGGTGTAAAAGTCTAGAATACAATACATATTTCCTAATTATTTAAAAATGCTGCACCTGTCAGTTTCCATTCGACTATAATTTCAATCACCCGATATGTTTCTAAAGGGTTCCCGAAACGATCAATTGCAATTGTCAATTTTTACGTGATGCAATTGAAGCGATTGACAATATTACTACAATACAAATTGATGGCAATTGATCGTTTCGGGGACTCCTAAAGAATCTTAGAAGTCAAAATCATAAAATATACGAAGAACGATTCAATAATGTCTAGTCTTTATGAAGAAATACATAATATCGACAGCCAGACAGGTCGTTAAACGTATAATGTTAATGTAGATGATTTGTCAATACGTAACTTTTATTTTATATTCTGTGAACGGCATCTTATAATATTGGAGGTAGGGCTGTCACACAACCATGTTTTATTTTAAGGCGGTATGATCCGACAGAGACCGCGCTTACTAGTTTTTTGAGTCCATGGGAAACATAAAACACAGTGTTATAATAAAATTAATTTAAAAAATCTAAAACCCGACTACAAAAAAGAAAATTTAAAAGTAATGCATTAAAAAGACCGAAACAAGATTGAGATAAGCAAAGTAACAAAATTCGATCTAAATAAAAACGGCCACATTCCTCTAGATCGTATTTTGTTGCTTCGTGTCTCAGTATGAAACTTTATAAAAGGTATTAGAACACACTCGGTAACACACTTACCGAAGTTCCTGATTGAGCTGTTTTTTCATAATTCCTTCTCAGTCATGAGATAATATGTTTTTAAAGGAGTGGCGCTAGTGGACTGGTGACAGCGCTCTTAACTGTCGAAATCCATCCAGCCGTTTAGAAGATACGAGATAATAAAGTTTACATACAAACATACATAAATATTATTTATTTATTATATTTGTTTTTATGTGTTATAAATATATTTAAAATCTCCAAATTATTGATTGCATGCTTCTTTTGCTAAAGGTGATGTTCTATTAATTTGAGGATTACACTAATGGATAGGTAATTCTTAAATCTAAATAATTCACGTTTTATTTTATTTCAAAAGATCGCTTTTGTCTTTTTATTAAAAGAATTGCAAAGAAAAAATTAAATCGGCGTGCGCAGGGAGCGAGACAGAGCGGCCTTGTCGCGGAAGGACAAAGAAGGACCGAACGCTCGAGGTCGTTCGTTAAGGGAGGCGCCTTAAATTATATTGTTGAACTTATAACCATAAGCGAGAATGATGTAATAAAAATCATTTAAAAAGAAGAAAGAAACACTACGCACATTACATGAAAAATCGATAAAATACACATACTAATACAAAGTAACAATAAAAAAAAGTTTGACTGTTCATTGCTTGATGTCAGGCCAAGACCACAGACAATAGATGTGGCGTAATATAATGCGTTGTGCAACACTGGTAAATGACAACAAACAAACAAACAAAACAAAAACTATATGCCTATCGCAGTTTTATTTTTAAAAGAGTAACCGTGGAGTTTCTTGCCGGCTCTTCTCCATAGGAAACGACTAACTCGAACCGTGCACCTAGCTTCTGACGTTTCATAAGTGCCCATGTAGGTTTATGTGAAATAAAATATTTTGATTTTGATTGAGTGGAAATTATCTACCAAATAATTTATAATTTTTATAATTATCATTTCTGGCATCGCGCCAACCCTACCACATTTAATAATGTAACATGTTTTTAACTTTGGCCAGCACTTGTCGCAGGACTTTCACTCGCAAGAGCTTTATACTGCAAGGTCAGCGAATTCGGTGCCGTACGCTTAAAAAGTAAAAGTCTTATACTTATGTAAGTGTACAAGATTCGATGGTCGAGTCAGACATTTTTGTTATTTTGATAAGCTCCCGTTTGACCACTATCTCGGGTGTTGGTAAGCGATGATGCGGTCGTCGCTTATTAGCAGAGATCGGACAGAGTTAATTTACCTAAACTTCGAGGAAGGAAGTACCATAGAGTGGATAATACCACCTCTAAAATCCCGGATTAATTATAATGACGTTTAAATTTCGAGATTTAAAAACCACGAATTATTTATTGGACATTATTTATAGTTATGTACAAATTATTGATTTGAAAAATCATATAATTTTTTTTTTTGAATTCAGTATTAAATGATAGATCTTTTTCAGCAATTTCAGTTTCATAAAACCTAAAACATGTTGTATATGATTCTTCAAATCAATAATTTGTTTAGTGGCTAATAAAAATATAACCTAAACTAAATAAAACTAATAACAAATTAAAATTATAATATGGCGTCGAAACATTCCTCCGCATCGCTGTCAACTGGTAATGTACCCAAGAGACTGGTTGCATTGCCACGTTTTACGGCAATGCTTAGCCTCTGGCCAAGGTAAAAGCCAGCCCTTGGGTCACGGGAAGTGTCAACCAAACTTTTGGAGATTTCATTGAAAAAAACATGAGTACTGGGACCCCACGGCCCGAGGGCTTCAACCCCAAACGGCTCGAAAATATAGTTACCGATAAGGTTACTATACTTTCGCCGCTTGAGGTTTTCAGCAGCCGCAGCAGCAGCGCCAGCATAGCACGCCGAGCCAGGAAGATGGGATGGTGCTATAGTATCGACACACGTTCCGTCCTACACTAAAGGCCTACCCACCTTCCAAGGAAATAAAGACATGCCGTCCGGTCTCTTGCCATCGTCGCGTGCCAAGCCATTGGGTTCTAATACAGCTAGAACGCACGTCGTCGGATGATGTCATTAATGTTTGCGTACCGCGCTAAGCGACCCGCACTTCGGCTGCAGGACAGGCCGTGCCGTCCTAGGCTGTTGACAACCTTAGTGAGCTTGAAGTGAAATGATTTCACGGTTTGTTTTAACAGAAAACGCAGTAAAAAGAAAGTTGCTGCTTCAAAGGGAAGAACTACCATGGAATAGTGCTATTTTCGTATCGCCAAAGATCTAGTCAAAGGTACGGTTATGTAAATATAAGTAGCAAAAGTTGATGTTATCGAAATTCCTTTAATTCGTAAAGTGTGATAACGAAGTCAATGTTCTTCATTTATCGTTCATAATATAATGAGATTAGATTATCATCGATCTTTTAACTTTTCGTCTTAAGGCGAGGTTCTTCAAGCGTGCATTTTTGTTCTTGAGGTGGCAGCGGGGCGCGAGTAAATTGTGTCGTGAACTTCGTTAATTTTGGGTTGATTTATATGTTTTACGATATTAACAATGTTAAACCCGACGGACATTACATAATCATAGACGTTTATTTTGATGTGATTTTCAATACATAAAGTAGTATAATTTTGAAATAAAATGAGTTTTAATCTACAAAATAAGGGTATGTTTGGTATTTTTTTTCTATCGAGCGAACTGTGTCCAATTATGTATCGAGTACCCGACGTACCTACAGAAAGGTTTCAAAAGCAACATATAATTTTTTCACGTGTTTAATCAATACCGTTTAAATAAAATGACATTAAAATTACATTTCCTACACCCAAAGTCTCTAATTCCGATAATTTATGTAAACAAAGTAATGTCAAGAAATGTCACTGTCAAAGTGACAGGACAGTGGTGCAAAACATTTTATCGTAATTTTTTTTTGTAATTAATAATCTATAAAATTAAAGTGAATTAATTATAAGAACTATGCAAAAAAAAATACCGTTGCCAAACAATGGTTTGTGTAGTGTGTCGGAGACACGGCCTATGACCGTAATAACCAGCCCTTTTTGCAACGGTATTTTTTTTGTAGGTCCTAGTATTGTAGTTTATGAACCCGGCTAATGGAGCTAGGTATATCCATTTATGCGGGTTTAGTGAGAAAATTTTCGGTGTACGAACCGATGCGAATGTAACATTAACTAAATATAATTTAACTATATTTAGTTAATGTTACGAGCTTGGGGTTCGTGACAATAAAAACTGCCGATTTAATAACCAAAAATTACACTTTCATTACTCAAACACACTAATTATAAAACACAACTGCACTGCTGATCACTCTAAAGTCGCACTTGAAGATCGCTTGTTTTTCGACTGACCCGGGTCTATGCTATGTGGATGTCGCTACGCCCCCGCAAGGGGGCGTGGCCTGCGGAACCGGAGCGTAGCTCCCCGTCTTTGGCCCCTCATTTGGTCAGCTTCGGACGGCTTTAAGATGATGGACCCGCGTTACACGACGCGGGTCCTGGGCCTCAAGTCTGCTATTACAATAGTGTCAGAATGGTCTCGCCATTGTGAGTATTTGACAGTGTTTGTATGGCAAATCTGTCAAAAACTCACAATGAAGAGACCATTCTGACACTATTGTAATAGCAGACTTGAGGCCCTGTGATAGGGGGTATCTGTGATTGTTACTGTAATCGCGCCGCGACACTGTTGTTTTTCACGACATCTCGGCGGTCTGTCCCCGCCAGGTGAGACCCCCAGTCACCTGGGGGAGGCCCGGCAAGGACGACCAGCGACGCAAAGAAAGAACACAAACACGAAAAACCGACGCCATTTTTTTTTTCCCTTGTATGTGGATGTAACGCATATTTTCCCCCATACGCATATTTTCTTTTATTTATTTGTTGGCGATCCAATAATGAAATAAATAATAAATTAAAGAATATATGCGTTAAATCAACACAAAAAAAAAAAACGGCCATCGCTCAGCATAATGCTACCACCCTATGCGAGACAGCCCCAGCTGGTTTTCAGCGACAGCCGGCGTTTACATGATGACGTCAGCCGGTGTAGCATAATTATAATGAGATAAAAATAACAAAATAAGAAATAAAACAAATGAATAAATACAATGCTATGTTCTAAAAGTTTGTATAAATATAATATTTAAGATGGCAACATTCTGTTCCGTCGGCAACGATTCACGCGACGCCTGGCATATATATCGTTTCCATGGCCGTCCCTTACTCATAAAGTCATCCATATTAAGAATGGGCCGAACATGGGTTTCACCTAATACGAACATTCGGCCGAATGTTCGGTAAAACTTTTACTGAACCGAATACTCGGCATAATTGATTCCCTTTCGTGAACAGCATACAGGTCTGAACTTGCTAACGCAAAGCGCGCGGATTTTCGCCGGACCCTCCCGCCCGCTACCCCTGCTGTACCAGATGTTGTAATTGCATCATCTAGGGCCGCTTTCCGAATTGGCTATAATCGCTCACAGCGCTCACATCGTCTCACATGCGTTCCGATTTAGATATTACGATTATGACAGCCGAGGACTGACAACAACTCGGAACGCTCGTGAACGCGCTCACGGTGCTCACGCAATGTCAAAACGATATTAGAGTAGTTCTCTGTGTATACACCAAAAATTTGTTCTTCTTAGGTTAGGTAGCAACTGTAGCCAGAAGAACAATTTTGAAAATGCCACGTTAGATACGATGCGACTCAAAACAAAACAGCACCACTGTCATTTTTGACAGCGCTCACGGCGATATTAGTAAAAGGCATGGTCGGCGTTATCGCAAGATGGCGAATGTCATGACGTCATCTATGACGTTTCACGGGACATCGTTATCGCGCTCACGCTAATTCGGTACGGGTTTTAGCACGCGAATATCGATATTATCGCAACTCGGAACGCAGGGTAGTAAGGAGTAAAACTTCGTTCAAAACCGCTTTATACTTATATTTTGTTTTAAATAATAATAACCTTTTTTATCTACTGTTATTGGAAATAAAGCAGTGTCGACGAAAATATAAAGCTGCATTGTAAATTACTTACCTAATAAAAATAACACATTTGACACTCCACTCATGATAAATCATGCGGGCCGAATACGAATATTCGGTAAACCTGCCGAATATGCCGAATACCGAATATATAACGAATATTCGGCCCGTCCCTAATCCATATCTACATAATAGGTACTCAAAACTTTCTTCACGACATTTGTTTCCTTATTCGTTCCACAATTGCAGGTCATAAAGACCAAAATTTTGGTGCCAGGATCAATACTAGGATGGCTAATAATCGACTGTAGAAAGTTGACGTCACTCTTATCTCCGTGCCAACTTTCTGAAGTGGGCCAACAAGAACTGCTCAATTCTCACGGCTCAGGAGATGCTAATCTTTGACGTTATCATTTCCCCCGCTATCTTATTGAGTGTTTATCTAAGATATATAGTCTATGTGGGATTTTTGCGGGTTATTGTATGTTGTACGTGCAGTATTACCGTGGGTTTTTAGTTGTTTTTTTAGTGTTTCATATAATTATGTAATTTAATTTGAAATGACTCAGTCGCAGTACATGATTATTAAAAAATATTGAACACCTATTTTTACAAACAAAACAAACCTTCAAGATTTCGCTGTTCTATCTAACACATTTCAATTCTGTATTTTGTTATACATATCTACGCCTCCCGTGTAAAAAAAGCTGCTTTCAGACTACGCTATAATATAATAGCATATAGTATATAGCTCATAGCATACCAATATCGCGCACCATTCAGTCCTTTTGTTTGGTCCACTTGAAATCAACAAAATATGGATACAATATATTTGTAATAATATCAATGGGCGAGCGCACAACTGGTAGGTACTACTGCGTTCCGCTTCACTGACCGCGCGTCGTGCGACGAGTATCCATTATACTAGTTTCAAAATAAACATCTTTCATACACACAAAATAAGACAGACATATCAAAATAAGAAATAGGTGTATGATATAACACGTTTAATTTGTCAAAATTTGCGCACAGATCAAAAACTTTTCCTGTATATGCTACTCATCATTATGAACAACTTTTACTATGGGAGAAATCCAGAAATCGCGAAAAATCTACTTTTCCATACTTTTTGTCAAGTTATGCGAACATTGATAATTCTTTGGAGCAGCAGATTTTTGGTCGCCGTCTGCCTATGTTTCTCGTGTGTCCTTGTAATCCATGAAATATATGCACTTATAAGTGTCCTGAAGTCGATAATTTTATTTTCTTTGCCGGAAGTCATAACATATCATTGTTTATCCAACTTTCTTTCACAGCTGACGTATATGAAAGAATACAATGCTGTCACACTTATTGTTTGAGCTCTCTTGTAATTAATTAATGACTCATTTCAGTGTATCGCGGTTTCTGAGCATTCGTCATCGGATGCACATGTTTTAGTCCGTATTTTGTTTTATTTTTGGCTTTTATTTTGGGAATATAAAGTTGATGTCCTTATTGCTCAATGAAAATGACACTGTATGTCTCATTCAGGGTTCAAGATGGCATTTTAATTTAAGATATTTTTTAAGTTTAATGCAGGCTCAAGTAGCCATATTGCATCTCTCGGCACTGCACGTTTTTGTATGCACTGACTGTTTATTTTTTTTTTTTGGGCTTTGCTGAGTTGTTCACAGACTCTTTTCCATTATTCTGTTTTTCATAACCGAAGACTTGTGTTTTGTTTAGCAGTAAGTCTTTCAGAGAGAATAATACGTCGGTCTCGGAACTCCACGACTTGATCCCATCATCGTCCTTTTATTACCGGACTACCAGACGTACTGCAGAGTACCATGCGTACTTGGTTGATATCTCGTCCAGTCGTACTCAGGTTCTCCACATTTATTATGCGCCCAGCTAAAGTGTGGAACTCTCTGCCAGCGTCTGTGTTCCCTTCCACATATAACCCGTCTGCCTTGAGAACAAGAAGAGAGAACAGGCATCTTCTGGGTACGCTCGTTCCATCATAGACATCATCCATCACTTCCCATCAGGCGCGATCGAGGTCAACAGCAGGCCCAATCAGTAATAAAAATAAATAAAAAGGCAGTCTTTGGTGACTGCCGATAGAAGTGAAAACTAAGGCGCCATCTCCACGGGCGAGAAAATCGCGGCGATAGTCTCGCCTTGCCATCAAATTCAATAGAAACTCTATGAATCAATCTCCACACGGCAATATCATCGCGGCGATTATTTGAAGGCCCATCGTGAATATCGCCGCGATTCTCTCGTCTGTAGAGCTGGTGCCTAAGTAACTAAAGCTTTCGGTGTAGATGACGCGAGTTTCATGATTTTTGTTCACCCAAAAATTTATCAACGCGTCTAAAGAAGTTTCCACTTCAAAAATATCACCCCACTTTACGTGTAGAGGGAAGGAACCCAGGTGTAGAGAAAAAAAAAAATACGATTTTATTATACCACTTTGGCGGCGGCGTGATTAATATGTATCATCATCATCATCATTTCAGCCGAAAGACGTCCTCTGCTGGACATAAGCCTCCCCCAATTGGGGGGGTTAATTGCCACGCGTGGCAGACGGCTTGGCGATCGCAGTATGGTGTTAAAAATGCATAGAGAACGCTGCTGCCCATTCTCTAGTCTTTAGCCCCATTTTTAACCGCCTCTGTGGTCTAGTGGTAAAACCACCTGTCTCAGATCCAGAGGTCCCGAGTTCGATTCTCAGCGGGGGCGAAAATTTCTGCTCGGTTTGGTTGGTGGTAAGGCTTGTTCTAAGTCCGCCTGGCTAGGTACCACCATCTTATCTAAGTCTGTTGCCAAAACAACAATGTTAACAGCATTTGTTGTGTTTCGGCAGTTAGAGGTAAGATAGCCAGTTCCTCTGTGGTTGAGGATTCCGCGTGAAGCTCGCTTCCATCTTCGGCCTTATCAACACTTACCATCAGGTGAGATGAAGGCCAAGAGCTTACCCGTTGTATGTAAAAAAAAAAATCCTCTCGTGGGTGTCGTAAAAGGCGACTAAGGGATTAATATGTATAATTGTATACCCATGCCAAATTACAGCTTTCTAGTACTTAGAGTCTTTGAGCTAAGCCGCAGACAGGCAGACAGACGGACATGGCGAAACTATAAGGGTTCCTTATTGACTACACTAAAAATGCAACCCTGGTCAGTCTGCTTAGTCCTGTTACGCGCCACACAAGTTTAAGTACCACTAGTGCCATCTAGTATCGAGTAGCAGAACTAGTAGACTCAACATTCTTCTAGAGAATTCGATGCTAGAACTTTCGACATCTGGTCAGTAGGGGCCGGTATGAGTAGTGTATAATTGGGGTTCCTGGATCAAAGATCCAGGAACCCCAATTCCACACTTGATATGGACTAGACAATCAGTCAATCAATCAATATTTGTCCATACATTTCATTCATTAATTTATTTAGGTTCTACATTCAAGTATTCGAAATATGATTATAAATACCTAGATCACATTTTCATTACAATACGATTATTCGAGTATTCTAAATATCTACCATTCATTGTGGTGTGATGCTGTAGAGATAGTGCGGATGCGCTACACAACGCATCACTTTTATCCCCCCACACCGACCGCTCCCCTATATGTTCAGATGATAGGTACCTACGTGTGTATTTGTGATTGTTTATGTTTGTGTAGATGTGTAAGAATCTATTACTAGAGTACTTTACATTTTTTTAATTTCAGTGAATTTAAATGACAAGGACGTCAAATAAAAAGCAATTTAATGGTTACAAATATGCATTTATTTATAGCAATTAAATATAAAACATAATTTAAATACGTTTTTAGGAGACAACGCAATTACACATGTTATACATTCTAGCAAAATACACATTAGTTATAAAATATTTTAAGTCCGTGTATTTTAAGAGACTACAACATTCTTCTAATTACATACAATAAAACAGAAAGGGTACAAAGTAGGTAATTCCTAGTAGTCCCAAACAAATAGTCACATAACACCATTTACAGCATTTGATTATACTCGTATTATATCTAACCATAGTAAAACATATTTGGTTATACTAACTAAATAGTCTCAAACAGGTAGTCACCAATATTATAGCATTTGATAGGATTACATACTAACATTAAAACATATTTAGCTTTATTAACTATGGGTTCTCCATGTTTTCCTGAATTTTATTTATTAACTCCTTAGTGCTACACAATATGTCATCCATTAAAATGCTCTTAACGACGTGTTGAGCACAAACCTCTGCTTCACAATAATGATTACAGATTGAACTATCCTTCTGCTCGAAGTTTTCTGCATCGATAATTTGTATTCTTATGATTTTCGAAGGTCTTGTAACAGGCTTTTTTATGTACGAATATACCATTCGCTTATTCTTTGATATTTTGCGAGATGCTTCAGCAAGACCCAAATATTTTTGATTTACTGCGTGTATTTGAGCAGGAGCCTTTTCTAAAGGTATGAAGTTAAACAGCTCTTCCGAATCCTGAAATTATAAAATATTATAATTAAAATAAAATATTCTATCATTAAATCAAATTAAATTTTGTAATAAAATCAAATATAAAATAAAATAATTAAATGAATACTCACCGACATAATTATTACTCGTTGATTACTCGCGCTTGCTGCTAAGAAACTAAATAATATTTAAATTTTCAAGATAATTTATCCTTTATATAGGAATCTAATAAATAATTTTCAATGGTTATAAAGTTCAAAATTGCTGTGAAAATATTAGCTGAGACAATACGACGCTACACCGTTTCAGATTACAATTATTTGCATACCATAATATAACGCCACAGGCATATAGACGGCGGTGCTATGCGATAGCGTCGCGATGGTGTTTAAATGTTAGGGAATGCCTGAACACTGCTTCACATCATGTGTGGTCGCTCTCATACTGATTTGAATAATACAAAACGTCACCGCAACGCTACCGCACTGCATCGCTATCTGTGAACTGGTGACTTAAAAGTCAATACACACAGAAAGCGGCATCATCCAGAGCGGCACCTAATAGACATCTGATCCGGACCACCCATCGACTTAGCAAATTTAAGCATCTTTACATGATGAAGATAAAGTTCAAATTGCATGATCTCGATATTTCTCAAGATATTTTTCTGCAACGTAAACTATTACATATTTGGGTGTTAGGTCTGATAAAGCATTTTTAGTAACGCTTGCCCTAATTCCTTATATGGGATATCGTGACGTGGATTTACCACTATTTAAGAGTGCATCCTGCAGAAGCTGGATCACATCAACACTTCAGCTAGGTGCAGTTACATCTTACACAAAACCACCCAAGCAACGTCAATCTTCTAAAATGTAAGTATCTACTCAATTTTCAATGTAATTTACCTTGTGTTTTCTGTAAAAGTTTTACAAGAAAGAATTAAGTGGATAAGAAAATATAGTACATTCACTATTCAATCATTCAAGTATTATAGCTATTCATTTACCTCTTCAATCGTTCAGATCAGTTAGCGAGTCTTCATCTACTTATAACAATTAAACTGTTCAGTGATTCATAATTTTTGATATTCATTCATTCAAGTAATAAATTCATGCACTTAGTGTCGTCTACATGATTAAAACGAATTTAACTGTTACTATACTAATTCATTGTTTTTATTTATCACAGGTCCAAGAACACGGCTGACCATATTTTCCCTTCGGAGAACGAATCGGCAGACGAGGAGCATGCACCGGTGAAAACCAAGCCAAAGGAGAACAAAAAGCGCAAGCCTTCGTCAACGAGCAACTCCCAGCCGTCTACGAGTAAGAAAACTAAGCCAATGACTCCTGTCACAAAATCAACGGCTCGCGAGTTGTTCGGGAGCGACAGTGACGACGATGAAATCGATGTTGTTGCGGATAAAAAGACTCCCCCGATATACTCGTACATCACGAGGAGACTGGCGAACGGATTTTCGCGACAAATGAACGAGCAAAAAAGAGGTGAGTTCTATATAGAACTCAAAGTGTATAAATGTGATGAAATAGAGCGGGTCCAACCAGTAAATAGGTGGCGGCACTCGGTGATCACAATTAAAAACAAATCTGACGAGGTTTCAGAGTCCTGGCGTCACCTAAACGCCTATATAACAAGCGCCAGGAAGGAGTTTAAAAAATGTGCTCCTACTTTTATAAGCTCTTATCAATAGTCTTACCAATAGTTTACATTAAGAGGTCTATGTTATAACACATATAATCATTATATACTTACATAGAGTTTATTTTAAGATAGTATTTTTGTAACCGCAATTAATCCCAATAATTAAACTATACGATAAAAAATGTTGTCTTTTGTTTCCAGTTATACACCCCGGTGATGGCTCATCAACAAATTCTGATATTAATAATGATAAATGTCAAATTGATATCCCAGAAAATGAATACAATAAATGCCAAATTGATATCCCAGAAAATGAATACAATAAATGCCAAATTGATATCCCAGAAAATGAATACAATAAATGCCAAATTGATATCCCAGAAAATGAATACGATACAAATGTTTATGAGCGAAATTGTTTATCAAAGTATATTCATTGTGATAAATGCAAAATTGAGATCCCAGAACATAAATATAGATATCATAAGAGAACGAATATGCATAAATCGAATTGTTTAATAAAGTCAAAGTTTGAAAATATTGATATTGTAGCTACAGCATTTAAAAATAGAATCATGACTTATCGCTTAAACCCTTCAATAGAAGACGAGTACCTCATACTAGAGGCGTTCTTGGGTGATAAGCGAAAAGATGTTTTGAAAATCATTGAGTTATCATTAATGGAACATACCTGCATTAAAGTTAACTTCGAACTGTTTGCTTACTTTTTACTACCACATCTAAGTGAGCAGCAGCTCAAGTCATTTAATACGAAATATAAAACTATATACAGCAGTACTGATTTTAATAATATATATTCCAATATAATAGAAATATTCAAAAGAAAACTTACTGAATTCGAGCATTGTGAATCTGGATGGTCATTTGTCTGTATAAATCATTTAGAAATAAATATAAATAAATATTCCCCCATGCGGGGTGGTACTTATTTAGAGCTACCAGAAGTAATAAAAAACACAAAGAGTTGTTTGAATATACATAATAATGATGAATACTGTTTTTTATGGAGTATTGTTGCCTCATTATTTCCAGCAAAAAATAATGTCTGTAGAACAAACTCCTATCCACACTTTAGTTCAATATTTAATATAAAAGGAATTTCATTTCCACCTTTACCTAAAGATATCAAGTTGTTTGAAAAGAATAATTGTGAGTTCAGTATTAATATTTACGGATTAGATGAACGTTGTACTGTAACTGGTCCTCTTTATGTGACGAATTGTAAGAAAGATAAACATATTAACTTACTGTATTTTGAAAAACAAAACAAAGGTCATTATTGTTTGATAAAAAACCTTTTACGCTTAGTGCGACGACAAGTTTCATGCCATAAAGGTCAAATGCATTTATGTGAAACGTGTTTGCAATTTTTTAGTAGTGAAAAGATGTATCATTCTCATAGTTGTTCCAAAATTTTAACCATACTTCCTGATAAAAACAATACATTACAATTCAAAAATTATGAGCGAAAGCAAAAAATTAACTTTGTGATTTATGCTGACTTTGAAAGTATACTATTAAATTATAGAGAAAAACATAATGATAAATGTACGATAAAAAATAAACTACATCTACCGTCTTGTTTTGCTTATTATGTATGTTGCTCACATGATAGTAGCTTGAATAAATTCGTAACATATAGAGGACCTGACTGTGTAGAAGTGTTTGTTAAGAGATTAATTAAAGAAGCGAAGTTAATTCACAAAATTGTAATGACTAAGAAACCCATGAGATCTATGACGAGAGAGCAAACTGATAATTATAGCAAAGCAACTACATGCCATATCTGTAATCATTTATTATTTGATGATAAAGTTTGTGATCATGATCATATTACATCCGAGTACAGAGGCGCAGCGCATTCGCATTGCAATTTAATTTATAGAGTGTGTTCATTTATACCTGTTATCTTTCATAACTTATCTGGTTATGATTCTCATATATTTATTACGGAATTATCGAAATATGATGGTGAGATAAAAATTATACCAAAAACAAAAGAAAAATATTTAAGCATAACTAAAATAATCAAAACCGGTACAGGATGTAAACCTATACAGATTAAATTTATAGATTCATTTCAATTTCTTAGTTCAAGTCTTGACAATTTGAGTAAAACTTTAACGGAGAACGATTTTATTCATTTATCATCACAGTTCCCTGATAAAGGCCAATTAAATTTACTGCAAAGTAAAGGTATATATCCGTATGAGTACATTTGTTCATGGCAAAAATATAATGAAACACAACTTCCAGCAAAGAATCATTTTTATAACACTTTACAAATGAAACATATAACAGATACTGAATATCAACATGCCAAAAATGTGTGGAAATGTTTTGATATTAGTTCTCTTGGTGAATATACTGACTTATATTTAAAGTGTGATGTACTATTATTATGTGATATATTTGAAAATTTTAGAAAAATTTGTCTCCAGCACTATAAACTCGACCCTGCTTATTATGTGACTTCACCTGGATTGAGTTGGGACGCTATGCTCCTTTACACAGGTGTTCAGCTAGAATTGATTAATGATATAGAAATTTATAAAATGTTGGAAAAAGGAATACGTGGAGGATTAGCTCAGTGCTCTCACCGATATGCTGAAGCCAATAACATTTATTTACCTCATTTCGATAGTTCTAAACCATCCTCATATCTGATATATTTAGACTGTAATAATCTTTACGGATATGCTATGACTAAAAAATTACCGATATCAGAGTTTAAATTTATGAAAAATAATGAAATCAAATTTTTTAATTTGTTTGATGTTCCTGATAATGGCGAGTACGGTTACATTTTAGAAGTAGATTTAGCATATCCAAATCATTTACATAATTTACACAGCGATTTGCCTTTTGCTCCCGAGAAATTCATACCTATTGGAGGGAAAACACCAAAACTAATTGCAAGTTTGTATGATAAATATAACTACATTATTCACTATGTTCATTTAAAAGCATGTCTTAAAAATGGCCTTGTTTTAAAAAAAATTCATAGAATCCTTTATTTTAAACAAGAATGTTTTTTGAAAAAGTATATAGACTTGAATACTAGCTTAAGACAAGCAGCTTCAACGTCATTCGAAAGAGATTTTTTTAAGCTTTTAAATAACTCAATATTTGGCAAAACTATTGAAAATAAACGTAAGCAAGTGGAGGTCAAATTAGTAACCAAATGGAGTGATGATTTGAATAAAACGAATAAAATTGTAGGTGCTGAGAAATTAATCTCAAAACCTAATTTAAAAAGTGTTTCTATCTTTAATGAAAACTTTATAGCCATACAACTGAGTCCCATGAAACTTGTTTTAGATAGACCGATATATGTTGGATTTGCGGTGCTAGAATTCTCTAAGTGGCATTTGTACAATTATCATTATAATTTTATTAAAAATAAATATGATGATAAAGCTAAATTATGCTACACTGATACTGATAGTTTGTTGTATTTAATACATACTAAAGACTTTTATAAAGACATGCGGGATAATTTATCAGAATTCGATACAAGTAATTTTGAAACTAATAATCTTTACTTTATTCCTAAGGTGAACGAAAAAATTCCTGGTTTATTTAAGGATGAGTTAGGAGGTGATCCAATTACCGAATTTACAGGCTTAAGAGCAAAGTTATATTGCATTAAATCATTAAATACACAAATAAACAAAGCTAAAGGCGTATCAAAACCTATTACAAAATGTTTAAAATCATCTAATTATAAAGATGTTTTATTTAAAAACTTAACATTAAAACGTAAGATGAATATGATAAAATCAATTAAGCATGTGTTGTTCTCACAAGAAGTAAATAAAGTAGTTTTAAACAGGATAGACGATAAAAGGCATATTCTGGGAAATCAAATAGATACTGTACCTTGGGGACATTGTGATTACATATGTTAATTTAGTATTTTTTTACATCAATGCTTTATGTATTTTTTTTTATGTAAGACTGTATACTGAATATTCTGTGTTTATAATTCTGAAATAAATTGACTTTTAACCTCACCAATTTTTTATATATATATTTTTTTAAGAGCAAATAAATTATACCTACATTAGACATAAACATGAAGTGGACCCAGAAAAATTGACTCCTTTCGAGGACTAAAACCTAAAATTAATTGCAAACTTTTATGATAAATTTAAATATGATAATTCTCAATTATTATATAAAATTTTATAATGATGTTTTTATTTAATACACACATATTTACTTGTATTTGCTGTTTTGATTTGTAAACCTTTGTTAACATTACCTGTGCAGATACTAAGTAATAAGTGTAGACGATAATTTTATTTATTTGTAACCTTATTCGACGAAATCAAAGCTAAAATAACTATGATTTAATTATTTGTGGGATTATAATTATAAATAAGCATTATAAATACTAGAACATATTACTTTTCTGACAGATACAAACATGAAGTGGGTCAAGCAACCAGTTTCATTAGAAGTTAAAAATATTGAGGTAGAGGAAAATAAGCTACACGCTAAGCATAGCGTTCTTCTGCCTAATAATATAAGATGTATAATATGTGGTCCTTCGAATTGCGGGAAAACGAACGTCATGATTAGTTTGTTAATCCACGAAAATGGTTTAAAGTTTAAAAATGTTTATTTGAATTCCAA
Source organism: Dryobota labecula (assembly GCA_947523025.1). Classification (NCBI taxonomy): domain Eukaryota; kingdom Metazoa; phylum Arthropoda; class Insecta; order Lepidoptera; family Noctuidae; genus Dryobota; species Dryobota labecula. The sequence continues at coordinate 9,455,951 of OX383311.1, read as the reverse complement.
GACTAGCTTTCAACCAAAATATAGATTTTTGAAACAGATTTTAAAAAGAGTGCCAGAAGTAAAATTTTTTATATTTAATTTTGATGATGAAGTTATTCATCCTAACGATGCATTACCAAAATCTGTTATTATTTTTGATGATGTAGTTTGTGAAAAGCAAATTAACATACGAAATTATTTTACAATGGGCAGACACAGAAGTATAGATTGTTTTTATTTATCTCAAACGTATTCCAAAATACCAAAACAGCTATTACGTGACAATGTTAACTTTTTGATAATTTTCAAGCAAGATGAAGTTAACATGAAACATATATACGATGAACATGTTAGCTCTGATATGGAGTGGTCTAAGTTCAAAGATCTGTGTTCTAAAATCTGGATACATCCTTATGAGTTTTTGACTATTAATAAGGATTGTGAATTAAACAAAGGCAGATATAGACAATCATTTGACAACTTTATTTATTTTGATTGATGGTTATATAATTAATGACTGCAAAAAAAAAATCATTTGTCCATAAATACTTCTCAGTATAAGTCGTATAATGGATAACATTACAGATAAATTGATAAAGTCTGCGGACGCTATAAAGGAAAAAGTGAAACAAATGAAACATGATGAGTTTAACACTGACTCTCATCTTAAGTATTTTTTTAAGCCTCTCGCAGGCCCTCTTAATGCAATAGTAGCTAACAAGCAAATTTCTACAATAAAAAATGAAGATACTTATGATGACCAAATTAAACACACTGATATAGGTTCAAAAATATTTTTGCATGATAAATCTAATGATTTGTATGAACATGAATCATCTAATGAGTCAAGCTTATCAGAAATTTTTTATTCAGAAGATGAAGGAGGTAACACATCTGAATCAGAAAATGATAATAATGCGTCGTTGAAAAAAGAAGATATCATTGAAATATATGATGATATGAATATACCATTTGGTGTACGTAGTGACAAAAACAAACATATGATCGGAAATACAATAGTTAATTTCTCTACCACTCATGCAAACTCTGGTAAAGTGTATAAAATTTGCGTAGCTAATAAACAGTATAAAATAACACCTGGTCTAAAAGAACTATTGCTTCGCAAAAAGCCTGATTTAAGTTTGGTCAATTTAAAAGATAAATCGGTGTACAAGGAAATACTCGTCACAACGAATGCTCATAAAAGAGACTTTGACCCTGCAGGTCAAATTAAAGGTGATAAAGGTCTAAAATATTCTCAAGTGATCAAACCGTTATTTTCTGAGTCTTGTAAACACTTACAAGAACCTACAGAAGTTAAATCTAGGCAAAAAAGAGGTGCAGGTCTACCGTATCTTAAAAAATATAAAAAAAATACTGAACTTATTTATTGGGATGATCCTAATGAATTAGTGGACAGGCTTAAACTTTTGATCGCATCTAAAACTGCAGGTAATACTAATCTTGACAATGAAATTTTATCAATTACTGAAGAGCTAAAAGAAGCGGGCGTAATACAAGAATAAAAGGGCTTATCATATAAACTGTTACTTAGTCTAATTTTGTAATTCAAAAGTAACAGTTGATAAAATGAGCAAAGTGAAAAGAGAAATTATAAACGAAATTCATAGAAGTGCAAGAATAAATTTTCCTCGAAGACATGTAATATTAAAAGATATTGATGATCTTTGGCAAGCTGATTTAATGGATATGCAAAGTTTCTCCAAATTTAACAATAACTGCAAATATATTTTAGTCGTCATTGATGGATTCTCTAAGTATGCTTGGGCTATTCCACTAAAACAAAAAAATAAACAAACTGTATCTGAGGCTTTCAATACTTTATTGAGTAGAGAAAAACGTATCCCTAGAAACTTGCAAACAGATCTAGGAAAAGAATTTTACAATCAAAGTTTAAAAAAAATATTATTAAATAATTCTATCAACCACTACTGCACTTATTCAACGAAAAAGGCTTCAATTGTAGAACGGTTAATAAGGACGATAAAAAGTAAGCTTTACAAGGAATTTAGTTTCAAAGGGAATTATAAATGGACGGATGGGACACTTGCAAATATCATTAATAGATATAATCATACCACACACAGAACAATTGGTTTACCCCCCATTCAAGTGAATCATAGCAATAAAATTAAACTACTGCAGAGATATTTCAATCAAAATCAAACTAAAACAACATATCGTAAATTTAAGACAGGTGATTTTGTTCGAATAAGTAAACATAAAGGTTGTTTTGAAAAAGGTTACACTCCTAATTGGTCTACAGAGGTATTTAAGATCAGTAAAGTTCAAAACACAAATCCTGTTACATATTTATTACAAGATGTTAAAGAACAACCTATTTTAGGAGCATTTTATGATCAAGAATTACAAAAAACTAAACATCCTGACATTTACCTTGTAGAAAAAGTTTTAAAACGAAAAGGCAGAAAAGTTTTCGTGAAATGGTTGGGGTTATCATCCTGTGAAAATAGTTGGATCAGTGATACAAATGTTTTATGAGTGCTTTATCAATATAACATTATCCTCTATGATAATGGTTTCATTCTGTTTGTATACATGAAGGGAGAAGGACTTGTCAATAATTTAATTAATAATTTACCATTTGAGCTCCATTTACCGGGATATAATTATTGCGGTCCAGGAACTAGATTACTTGAAAGATTGGCTCGAGGTGATAGGGGTATAAACAAATTAGATGAATATTGTAAACATCACGATATTGCATATAATAATTCCAAAAGTTTGAAAGATCGTCACAAAGCAGATACAATTTTATTAAAAATGGCAAAAAAGCGTGCTTTATCTTCTAATGCAAGCACAGGAGAAAAACTTGCTGCCAATTTAGTTAATAATATAATGCTAACAAAAATAAGTTCTGGAGCTGGACTAAAAAAAAACTTTAAAAGTATAGTGACCCATACCAAAAAGTGCATTAAAAAAATTAAACCGAAGTGTAGGAAAAAGCTAATAGAATTGGCCTACGCTGCTGCTAGAGAGTTGAATCGTGATTCATCTGCCAGGGTACCACGTATCATACCAATTCCTAAGTCTGGCGGTGTTCTACCTTTAATACCGATATTTGCTGGTTTGTCTGCTGCTGGCAGTATTGCAAGTGGAATTGCTGGAATCGTCAAAACCATAAACGAATATAGACTTGCAAAAAAGCGTTTAAAAGAAATAAAAAGTCATAATAAGAATGCAGAAGGTGTATGTATTGGAAATGGACTGCGGCTAAACCATTACAAAAATGGACTTGGAATATATACAGATTTAAAGAAAAAAAACTAAATAGCAGGCTACCTAATCGTGCTCTTACTAATATAGATATCATATATTTTACTAAAGACGTTCCATATTTTCGCGGAGTGTATATGAGGGATACCTTACCGAAGTCTCCGTTTTTAAAAGAGTGTGGAATCATAAATTTAGATAATTCTAAAAATTCTGGTACACATTGGGTAGCCTATGTAATTTTAAATGAATATATTGAATACTTTGACAGTTACGGCAACTTGAAACCTCCAATAGAATTTGTTTGCTATGTAGGTTCTGACAATATCAATTATAATTACAATAATTTACAAAATAATAACTTATTCAATTGCGGACATTTATGCATTAAATTTCTGAAAGAGTTTTGGAAAAAGCAAGGCTTTATCAAATCATTACGTACTTGAAAATGGTTTAAATGTTAGGTGTCGTCTACATAAGACAACACTTTAACATTATCTGTTACAAGAGACGAATGTCGATAAGATTAGAGTGAGAAAAAAAAAATATAATAATAATAATAATGATAGTTTATAATATAAAATCATCCGCCAAAGTAAATAGCTTTACTCGTTCTCGTACCGTCAGAAGACAAAGACATATACGAACCATAAAAAGACTAACTAAAGATAACAAATTATTTCTTCGAGCTTTGGGGTTTAAATTATGAGTATTCTACAGGTAAATGACTTACCACAAATCGATAACTCTATAGTGAGTTATGAAATTCATACTTATAATCCATATAGCAACAGTTTCAATGAAAATGATGAAATACGTATACCCATACACCAGCAAGATTTGTATGTATTACCTTCAGCCAGCTACATTTACATTGAAGGTCGAGCCACAGTGGTTTCGAAAGATGCAGCAGGAAAAATAACACGAAAGAATGTAAATTTTACTAATAATCATATATCATTCCTATTTCAAGATATTCGATATGAAATTAACGGTGTTGAGATAGACCGCATAAAAAATGCAGGAATTACTACCACTCTAAAATCATATGTGTCTATGAGTGAGGGGGAAAGTAAAGCTGCTGCTATTTGGGGTTGGAATTTAAATGGGGATAAAGATAATAATGGTATTTTTAGTGCCCTTATACCACTGAACAAAGTTTTAGGATTTGCGGAAGATTATAATAAAATTATCATTAACTGTAAACATGAACTTATACTCAATAGAAGCAGTTCGAAAGTCAGCGGTGTTACACTTGACAATAATAATGACTCCATTGAAGTAAATATAGAGAGACTGCAATGGCGTGTGCCTCATATAAAAGTTTCAGATCGAGAAAGATTAACTTTACTTAAATATTTACAAAAGGATCGTCCTATTCAAATAGCTTTTAGAAATTGGGACTTGTACGAATACCCTTTATTACCTAGAACTACAAAACATTCCTGGGTTGTGAAGACTGCGTCACAACTCGAAAAACCAAGGTATGTCATCTTTGGTTTGCAGACCAATAGAAAAAATATGAAAACTAGAGACTGTTCAATATTTGACCATGGTAAAATAACTAATGTTACTCTTTTTTTAAATTCGCAATATTATCCATACGAATCGGTTAATGCAAAATTTTCTGAAGATAAGTATTATATATTATATGAAATGTTTACCCAATTTCGTCAGTCTTATTATAGCACCCGGTCTGAACCGATGCTCGATTTGCGTGAATTTAAAGAAAAGGCTCCTTTATTTGTAATTGATTGCTCAAGACAGAATGAAGCCTTGAAAACTGGAGCTGTAGATGTGAGATTAGAAATTGAAAGTTCTGAGGATATACCAGAAAATACATCTGCTTATTGTCTAATCATCAACGATCGTCTGATTGAATATAAACCCTTAAGCAGTATCGTAAGGAAATTATTATGAACGCCATAGTGGATGTGCAAGGGTTTAAGACCGAAAGTAACGAGTTTATCGTGAAAGAAATAGCAATAGCATGCAGAAATCAAATTATGGTATTATTAATCAAACCACCATGTCCATTTTACAATCTTACAAAAAAAGAAAAATTGCAAGTAAATTGGATAGAGAGAAACAGAAAAATTTTCTGGAAGGAGGGTTTTATACCATACTTAAACTTAGCACGATATATTGAACCTTATCTGAAAGATAAAAACATTTTTGTTAAAGGATGTGAAAAAGTGTTGTGGCTAAGAAACATTGTAAAACATAATAAAGTGTATAATTTAGAAGATAAGAACTGTCCTAGTTTGCAAAAATTATTTGATGATTATGGAATGTCTAGTAATATATTTAGCTGCATGTATCATTCGAATTTATGTGCTTTAAAAAATGTGACATGTTTAAAAAAGTGGATTGATAATAAAAATATCTTTTGATTGTTTATAATTTAGAAGGTAAGGGCTACCTTGAAAAAATATAAGTTAAGTAATTTGTTAGCAGTTTATATCTTAACAATATTATATGTATCAGAATAAATGTTTTTTTTGTACATGTTTTCTTGTTTTATTTCATAACAATAAGAATACGACAGCGAAATATAATTTAAAAGTTACCAAAAGCAAAATCATCACATCTCTATAAATTGAGAACACCAGATACAAGACTTCATTATTATTGTCTACATACGCGTATCGAGACCTTAAAAATGATTCAAAATTATTTCAGCCCGCGCTATGAAATATATAATAAACATAAAATTCGATTATGTTCATTTCGACATTATTGGGCTACAGCAGATTCAAAACGAAGATTGGTGATGGAAATGGCTGATGCAGGTTTTTTTTACTGTGGAAGTGGTTTAGATGACAAAGTTATGTGCTTTTCGTGTGGAGGTGGCATCGAAGATTGGGAGTATTACGATGATCCTTGGATGCAACATGCTATATTTTTCCCACATTGCTTTTATTTAAATGCCGTAAAAGGAATAGATTATGTTGACAAATTAAAACGTCTATTTTTTAAAGAAACAAAAATATAAAATTATTCTAAAGTGGAGGAGGATTGATTGATTGTCTTCTGAATAAGCTACTAAATGCTGTTAGCGTAAGATTTATTCTATCAAAACATGCATGATGCATTAAATTCGGGAAAAATTCAAGAACTTGTCTTTAGAAGTGGTAATAGAGAGCTAACATTCTCTCGAGTTAACGATATGCAGATTGGTCCCGAAAAATTGAAAGCTGGTTCAGCAAAGTGTCGGTACACCAGGACATCATCAATGAGGAACGTAATGCGTGATTTAGTGGTACCTGATTCAGAAAACATTATATGCTACCAGATTCTACCGGAAGATGAAATTCCTTTTATTTAAATGTTCCGGGGTTCATAAATGACTCTCTCTTCAAATATAGTATTCTTACAAAAGCTGTTAAAAAAATTACTTCATAAACTCGCTGTCATAGTAGTCAAGCGAGCAGTTAATCATCAACACTTTAAACGACAACATGTATCCGTTTATACAATCATCATATACTCCGTCGATTCCACCCTTGCATTTTGAAGTTTGCAAGTATATGTATCAAGTTTCCAGCTCCACGATTCCATACATTAAAACATATTTGAAGCCATCAGATCGAATCAATGGATTACTTGAAGAGTGCATTGATATCGCTAATCGGATAACATTAACTAGAGACGAGTGGGACATGATATTTATGGAAAACGCCTCTGAAATATCAGGATTCTTCACATCTAGTTCAATTCCTTTACCAAAGCAGCGGCAGCGAGAACAACAATTTGTGATCAAGTATATAAACCTGTCTGAACATGAACAAGAAGGAAGAAAAAAATTCATCATAATTGACATTGGAACAAAATCGATCGTTCTCTGTTCTGAAGAGTGGTGGTGTCTGAAATATTTACTGAATTGTCTTGATTCACGTTTACGTTACTTAACAAGGGTAAAAGGTTACTATGAGACCCCTATGAATTTCTTTAGAAAGCGATTCAAGCTCGCTCAAGTGAAAACATTGTCTGAAGCCTATGCAATTGTAGAAAATGTCTATGATGAAATGTCAATTGTGGATCAAGAAATCAAATGTTTTGTAATTGATTATTTATTCTTCTCAGGCTTTTTGTGAAATAATAATAAAATGTGTTTACTTAGTTGACAGCATTCTTTATTTCTTTTATCATGATACCAAAGACAACACACGCACAAACACACAACCACAAAAAGTATAAATAGATTTTATTGAAATTAATCTCTTTGAATAGATGATTTCTGAACACTCATTCTGAATACAACCTTAAAATAAATGAATGAAATGTATGGACAAATATTGATTGATTGACTGATTGTCTAGTTTATATCAAATGTATAATTGGGGTTCCTGGATCTTTGATCCAGGAACCCCAATTATACACTACTGGTATGTACTCGAACATTCTAGATGTTTTTAGAAGGTTCTGGAACTTTCTAAGGACTATAATTATAAGGCCGGTAAGGACCCCGACTCGACACAGTCGAACGACAAGTACGATACAAGCGATCTTCGAGTGCGATCAGTAGTGCAGTTGTGTTTTATAATTAGTGTGTTCGAATTGTTATCAGTGTTGATTAATTAAAGTGTCATTCTTGGTTTTTAAATCGGCAGTTTTTATTGTCACGAACCGCAAGCTCGTAACAGTCCGTTAGCTCTGCTACCACCTTGCTATCTGGGCCTCAAGTCTGCTATTACAATAGTGTCAGAATGGTCTGAGTTTTTGACAGATTTGCCATACAAACACTGTCAAATACTCGCAATGGCGAGACCATTCTGACACTATTGTAATAGCAGACTTGAGGCCCTGGTTAATATTTTAAACACGTCGTGTTCAATTCTTATAAAGTCTTATTCGAGGCAGTTAAATACGCACTAGTCTAAGCAGATTAGTGGTTTATAAGGCTTCAAGTTGTCAAGGGGATGTCTGTCCACCTCACGTGGTTAGACCGTGATGGTAAGGCCGCTTGTACACGCTAAGAAAAGTCACCGGGCCTTCGCAAGAATTCATGTCGTTTCTACACACGAACTGTGTACACTGCCACGGTGCTGAACAAGAAAAAATCGTGTCTGCGCTAGATACGACGCGCTCTGAGTTGCTGCGGTATAGGGAGGGACGGGGTAGGTGAGGTGGTTCAGGTTGTTAGTGTACGTTTAAAGGTCGTAGCACACATATCAACTCGGAAAGGGATCGTCACCGTATCGCCTTTCGCCTCGCCGTCAAACAGGCGTCAACCTAACGTAAGCACGTAACCAAAGCAGACCAGCAGCTCCGATACGTCGACTTGGCTACAGCTAGGCGACGCCGCGCTTACGGCTCGCTGACCGCTGCTGGTTGACCTGGCTGGCACCAGATCAGTTTGAATCCGAACGCGGGAGCGGAGAGAGGGACAAGGGTGGACGAAGAGACGCAAGCGCGGCGACGGAGAGGCGTAAGCGCGGGGACGGCTGGTTGACCACGCGCCACACCGCGGTTCGTGAGCTTGTCCCGAGGCGAATCATTTACGTTACGATTCCGATTAGTGTGCTTTTCAGTAGGGAGTTTCATACAAAGAATACTAAACGGCTTGAGTTGATACGGTTACGATCTGTTTCCGAGTTGATATGTGTGCTAACGCGTGGACGTTTTCTTCACTCACAAACAATTGCAAATTAATAACAGACTTGACTAGAGCAGCCTACTATACCCAGCACACGACTGCCCGAAAATAATCTTATAGTGTTCACGTTCACATTTGTCTTATCTGCAACAGACACGACAAATTTTGGTGTATATATAGGTCCGACAAAATTCTTGTGAAAATTAACCGTGTAGGGTATGGTTGGCAGTTCTAGTCAAGTCTGTTATTAATTTGCGATTATCTGTGAGTGAAGATCATGTCCACGCGTTAAACGGACACTTAAAAACCTGAACCACTCACCTACCCCGTCCCTCCCTATACCGCAGTAACTCAGAGCGCGTCGTGTATAGCGCAGACAAGATGTTTTCTTGTTCAGCACCGTGGCAGTGTACACAGTTCATGTGTAGAAACGACCCGAATTCTTGCATAGGGCCGGTGACTTTTCTTAGCGTATACAAGCGGCCTTAAAGTTAGCATTCGACTGAGAATTCAGACGTAATCAATTAGATTTCCGTCTGATCGGTTTTCCAGACAGATTATACTTTTGCAAATCCTTTATTCGGTTGCTGAATATTGTGGGGACCTATTTTTAGGTTTCCGTAGTGAACAAGGAACCCTTATAGTTTCGCCATGTCTGTCTGTCTGCGACTTATTTCAGACACCCTTAGTACTAGAAAGCTATAATTTGGCATGGGTTTACATATTAATCACGCCGACAAAGTGGTGAAATAAAATCTTCAAATATTTTTTTGTTTTATGGTACCTCCCCTACATGTAATATGGGGATGATATTTTTTTTATCCAACTGTTTACTGCAGCGATTTGTCATGCCACCAACACAATAGAAGTCAAAATCAGTTGAACAGACTGTGAACAAGGTTTATTTAAAATATGTCTAATCTTATACTGCCGCACTAACGAAAAATGAAATAACTCTATTTTGCCGCTTCAGAGAATTGTATTTTTGATTATTGAATTTGTTATGAAGCTTTAGTTATTGCATTCTTGCTTACTGAAAAACCGAGTTCCTGAAGGATCAATAAAAAGTTGCTTAGAGAGAGTTAATAGATTTCGATTCGCTGACTCCAAATATATGAATTTTCCAAAATCGAGTTATTGCATTCTTCGTTAGCACGGCAGTATAGGCATTTTATATTTGAGACCATTCTAAGTTGCCATTTGTAAGATTTTTGAGAGCATTCTCGCGATAGAAAATCGTCACCTTCACAATAAGTCAGTGATCCCAGACAAACTTTCGCCTCTCACTACATTGACATGTAAATTATAAGCACAGTATATTTATTTATAAACTGTTTATGTAAATTAAGTTATTTATAAATTACTAGCTTTTGCCCGCGGCTCCGCCCGCGTAGATGTCGGTTATCGCGTGAAAAGTAGCCTATGTCCTTCTCCATATCCCAGGCCATAGCATATCTCTGCCAAATTTCATGACGATCGGTTCAGCGGTTTAGGCGTGAAAACGTAACATACATACAGACAGAGTTACTTTCTCATTTATAATATTAGTATGGATGCAGTGTGTGGTTTCAATAGTTTATTAATACACTAAAGAAACTGAAGCTCGGGTCTTCGTTAAATTTGCATGCAATCTTTGACCTCTGGTTTGACCAGCTTAGAAGTGCAGTTTTGAGTGAAGAAAAAAAAAAAAACGTAGTTCTAAAAAAAATCTTCATCTATTTTTAAGTATACAAATAAATAAAATTGAAGTGTCTGTTTGTAATGGCAAAATAACAGCTATTTAATAAATGCATTTGCATATCGACGGTTAAAAGGTAATCACTATCACTTCACTATCACTACATATTATAAAACAAAGTCCTCCGCCGCGTCTGTCTGTCTGTCTGTCTGTCTGTCTGTTCGCGATAAACTCAAATACTACTGCACCGATTCTCATGCTGTTTTCACCAATGGATAGCTTGGTTCTCGAGGAAGGTTTTAGTATATAATTTGTTATGTTTTTGTATGCATTTTTGTATGAATTAACGATATTTGTTGGAGGTGTCGGAGAAAAATAAGCTGTCTGGGAGCTTTCAACGAAAACGCTGTCTAAACCCTTTGAGATATAACAAAATAATGTATAGTGGAATTGTGTATCATAAAAAGGTCTTCAAAAAAGTCCGCGATGGCATATGTCTATCTCTTAAGGATAACATACTATAACCATTTTATTGACTTTTTGTAGGTATTTGTTTGCCGAATTTTACTCTTGGAAATACGATTACGATAACAATACGCTATAATATCAGTAGCTATTAGCCAAATTATGTTCGTAGATAAATAAGCTAGCTACTTACGTGTATTTCAAACAGTATACAAGAATATTTATCATAAAAACATTACTAAACACGGCGGCCTTATGATCAAAATTTGTGCATTCCAAAACTTTCGTTACTTTTTCACTGACATATTTATCACTTTTCGATAAACTAACACTCAATACGAAATCTACACTTATTTCTCAGTAATTCTGTATAAGATTCTTCTAAGATTAAACCGTTTTCTCATTGAATCCATTACTTTACGCACGTATAACCTTGATGAATGTTTACATTAAGTATCGCGTCACACCGCCACACGACCACAGAGTATAGACGTATTTTGTTTTCTTTTATTTTTTTTTTGTTCGTTTAGTGGTGTTCCCGCTAAAATGTCAACCGGTCAAGTATTAGTCGATTAATCTAATTCTACATCCAGATCGTGTTGCAAGTACAAAATAAATGTCAAATATTTCGTCCAATTGCGAACGTGACCCTGAGAAAGGTTATGCACCAATGGTGTTCATTAGACATTTCGAGCTTTTTCTCCGGACAAACGGTGTACTATCCGACATTTCGGAGGATTTCGTTTTGTTGTTACATCGTTGGTACTTACGTGAATTATTTTAAAATTATTATTTGTGTCGCATTTTTATTTCGTGTTGTATTTGGTACAATTGATTGCTTTAAGAATTTGAGTGAAATTTCGTATTTTGATTTTGTGTTTGTTATCTTTAGGTAAAGACTCATTCACGTTCAGAACAAGTACTTTTACTATATTAAATCATTTGTTTCGGTTTCTATTCACATAGTGAGTCACATTAAAATTAATATTAAGTTAGAATTTTGAGATATAGCCTGGGATATGGAGGACATAGGGTACTTTTTTATGCGATAACCGACATCCACGCGGGCGAAGCCGCGGGCAAAAGCTAGTAGGGTATAAGCGACGTTTTGCTCTAAAATGAGTCATGAATGCCATCCTACTTAAGGACTTATTTAAAGTAGGATGGCATTCATGACTCATTTTCGACCAAAATGTCGCTTATACATTACCTTTTAACCGTCGATATGCAAATGAATACGATACATATAAAAAAACAGTTTTTAAGAATTTTTGTCTGTCTGTCTGTTTGTTCCGGCTAATTTCCGAAACGGCCGGACCGATTTTGACGGGACTTTCACTGGCAGATAGCTAATACCAGCAGTGCTATTCTGTAACCATCTCCCCATGAAAACGTAGGTGAAGTGAGCGTGGAGTGAGCTGTCAATAATGTCAATCCCAAGCAATATCAATCTGCCTAGCCTTTTCCCAACTATGTTGGGGTCGGCTTTCAGTCTAACCGGATGCAGCTGAATACCAGTATTTTACATGGAGCGACTGCCTATCTGACCTCCACAACCCAGTAACTGGGTATCTGGGTAACACGGTACCCATTGGTAAGACTGGCTGTCAGACTTTTGGGCTTCTGACGACCCGTAACGACTGTCAAAGATCCACGAATGACAGCCGGGACCAACGGCTTAACGTGCTTTCCGAGGCACGGAGGAGTCTCGGTATGTAAAGATCACCCATCCACGGATCAACCCCGGCAAGCGTAGCTTAACCTGACGGATCGACCCGTGCGGCTCTTATTACTTAGCCACGAGCTCCTCAAATGTCAATCCCAAGCATCAGGTGGAATTACAGCTCATTTCAAACTCACTTCACCTATGTTTTCACCGTGGGATTTTGAGAGAATAGCACTACTGTACGTAACAGCTTCAAGTGCGCGGCGGTTACGGGCGCGGAAGGTTTATCTATCGAGCTCCCGTGGGTAATTATTTCAAGGTCACTGCCAAGACGTAATACTGTTACTTATTTATACTGTGTTACTACTAGAGATCGGATATTCGGATGCATATTTACCTACAGTTTGAAAGTTGACTAGTCTATGTGCGCTTTGGTACGTGAAAAGTGTCGGTTTCCAGGACCGGCGAATTTTGAAGAACTACTCTTGTACTGTGTATGCAGGCGAATAATACTTCATTTTCGATTAAAAAACTTTGAAGAATATATTTAAAAAAAAATAGAAAATCTAAAGTTGTAGTACAGTTTTGAATAGTAATTTTTACGTGTTATATTTTCTACAAAATTCCTACCTAGTTCTATACAGATAAGAAATATCTTTTTATGCCTAGCAATATAAAATTTATAAAACCCCGCGATCCCAGGAAAAACATATTTTAAGAAGCCCTTTCCATACTTCCGAACCCTTTGCCGGGAAAAAATGTGTTTTTTTTTGTGTTTATGTTCTTTATTGCGTCATGTTTACCGCAAATAAACGTTTTTTCTTTCTTTTCTTTTACTTTAGGTAAATATGCATCCGAATATCCGATCTACTTACTAAGCACCTGACCTTTTTGGAGAAATAACCCAAAAGGTGATGTTTCCCGGGGTTTCTACTCATATCTCCCCAATAAATTACTGCGTATAGAACTGTTCGTTCAGAGGATTCTGCACCTGCCTTTACCTTGGCGCCAGAAGTCTAGCCTCTGTTTGCAGAACTAGGTTTATATTTATCTAGGTTAGTCGCAGTGTGATGTCATTCATGTTTTTATTACGTCACTAAAGTGCACGTCTAGACACCTTGCATGGAATCGTTACCTCCAAATGTAGTCGTTATTCTCAGAGTAGTCTTTTAGTCTATTATGTATGACGTAGTGCCGAATTGGATTTAGTCCTGAATTCTTCCCGATCAAGCAATGAAACTGGATGGAAAAAATTACATAATTTCACTTAAAAAAAAATTGAACATCAGTAAAATTAATTACGGGCATTTTCTTAAGTACGAACAAAAACTATGACAGGGGTTTTATTTAACGTTGCATATAGTTTGTGCCACGAGTATTTTTTTTGACCCGGATGCAACGCAGTCCGTTTTTATGTCAAATTCTTACGCTATCTCTACTATAAAGCTCTGGAACGCGCTATCTCTTGGCATTAAAAAATCTGAAATTGACTTTTAAAAGAAAAGTTCGTAACCACTACATAAGTCAGACTAAATAATTCTTTACGACTAAATTAAATTAGTCTTAAACAATAGTAGTCATACTAATTATTATTAGGTGGTATTTGTTAAAATGTCTATTAGTTTATTTTATTTGTATATGTGTATTAGTATCATAAAACTATATAAATTCTCGTAATCTAGAAGTTATTATTGTAGACATTATTTTTGTACCCTATCACTATGTTTTTATATTTAACCCAAAGGTTGACTGGTAGAGAATGCCTTGTGGCATTAAGTCCGCCTATGTATCACTATTGTACATGAAGTCTAAATAAATAAATAAAGCGACCCATTTTAATTCAACCTTCATTAACGTTAAATATCGATCAATTTCTTACTTTTTTTATTTAATTTTTATTATTATAAATTATGATATTTTTAATAAACAAAACTAAATAAAATTAATAATTTAAATTGATAAGCAATTTATTTTCAATCTTACTCTGTTTTTAATAAGTAGCGCAATTATTATTTTTGTATTAAATGTGGGTAGACTGTAGAACCGTAGATACTAAAGTGTTACAAGAATCTTTCGATGGTTGAATGACATTGACGCTTGATGATTGGCATTGTATAAATACATTTGAGAGTGTCGCATAATTGTATTAAAAAACAAGATGGCGGCATTAGTTCCGGTTATGCACCCGCGTTAAAGGATCCTTGTACAACTATCTATGCCTAGCTGTAGAAATTAATGTGTAGAAGTAGAAAGTAGTTAACATTATGTTTGTCTCTGTCTTTCCAGCTTCAACAACAATGATAACAGCAGTCAACGACTTTTTAGATGATCTCCGGTGAGTTACGTTTAGTTACAGACTAAACTAACTATTGTGACTAAAACTATTTGTTGTACCTACTAACTAAAATGACTAAGGGGCTGATTTTTCAATCGTCTATTGCGGGTTTGTCCGAAAGGGATACCGTGGCCCTGGCACACAGGCAATTAAAGGAACACGACTGGGTTTTAGTCAGTAAAAGTCTGACACGCCCGCTCCGCCCAGAGCGGAAGTTATTTGACAATTTCCCACCCAAAAAAAGAAAAAAAGGGGATGTTCCTGACATTGACCTGAAAATTGAAAAAAAAAAAAAAAGAAGATAATTTAAATTTCGCGGGCTTCCCTGACGCATCTATCGTTTATCTTAACCTAAAGAATCAATAATATAGCGGATTGACATAGATTATCTCTGCAAAAGCTGTCATACCGCAATATTTATTCCTCAGACAAAAATCTAGGACAAAGGACTTGAAATATCAGCCCTAAATTAATTGGTGTACTGACTATAGTGACTAAAACTGATTGGCATACTAACTAAAATGACTAAAACTAACATTTGAAAACTTACAACCGCATTACTAATGTACTAAAACAAAACTTAACTAACGAGGGTAGTAACACTCGTGTTGTTTTACTTGTGGCGCATTCGTCTCACTCGAACGCAGAATGACAGTTGGAGGGCATGGGTGTTTAATACCGAAAGCTATTGATGGTGCACGCTTCCATAATCAGTCGATCCCCTAGCTGGGACACAGGCCTTCTCTTTGTGAGACGGGGTTCTACGGTTGGACTACCTGAAAATTATTAAACCTAGGTATTAATTTTTTTACTAACTGCACCGCTAAAAACAGGCTTGACAAAAGCTCTGCTATTCGTTAAAGCTTATTTTCCGGCGTTTGCTGCACATCTAAATAACAGGAAGCACAACATAACATCATAAACGCCTCTTTAAAAGGCGATCGAACTCATCAAACATTCGAATTGCGTACTCTAGACATACATTGCATAATACACATAATTTGTACTCTTAGACAGTGCTAATCGACCAGTCAGGATCCTGTACACAATTCGACATATATAGTATTAAATTTCCAGTATAAGCAGACCTCGCACTAAATGATAAATGACACTTTTTACACGACAATAATTAAAAAAAACTAAATGACGTCTGTGTTTCCTATCTGACTATTCTGAGAAAAACAACGAAACAATATCAGAGGTCACAGTCTCTTTTAAAGTCTTGGCTAGGCCTTTAGAGGACCATGCAGATTAGTTGGTCTTTTAAGGAAATAACCACACTGAAATCAGTGTGGTTAAATGACTGGACGTGTCCAATCAGTGCATGCATTTATCATTAATCGTGTAGCCTCAACTCAGAACTTAAGAAGCTCAACGACTCAAAGAACAATACAAAAAAAAAGGACATTTGGGTAGCGGTAGGCCGCATAAATTACTCAAACTGCCGGATAACTGAAGAAAGAAAACAAAAATTATCTAGGCTTTCCGTATAACGAGGGGTCAGCTGATATTGGAAATGTATAGCTTGTTCTCGTGCCTATATA
The DNA here is from genome assembly GCA_947523025.1 of Dryobota labecula. Taxonomy (NCBI): domain Eukaryota; kingdom Metazoa; phylum Arthropoda; class Insecta; order Lepidoptera; family Noctuidae; genus Dryobota; species Dryobota labecula. The sequence goes on along the minus strand of OX383311.1, from coordinate 9,439,430 downwards.
CTCGACCTTGAAGTATAAAACTGTGCCTACAGCTGGTTTTATATCACTGAACTGAGTTCTTGCCTAAAAACCATGCGGTTTAAGAGCACTCCGGGGCGGATTATGTCATTGGAAAAATTTCTCTGTAAAGGTATACACAACGAATGCTCTTATTGTACTGAGTTGATGAGAGAATAAGAATGGATCGTGCATACCATATTAAGAGGATTGGCAGGTTCTGGATTAGCGGGCACGTACCGGAAGACGTAGCGTTTGAAGGCCTCCTACAAGGTGGACCGATGACTTCGTGAAGGCCGCAGGAATCCGTTGTGTGCGAGAAGCACAGAACTGGTCGAAGTGGCGATGCTTGGGGGAGGCATATGTGCAGCAGTGGACGACTTTCGGCTGAAATGATGAAAAATCTTTTCCTAACCCTAAAACAAGAGTAACCTTTCCTCCTAATGGCGTAGAATCGACTATCCTAGCTCAAACCATTATCAAAAAATCGAGAATTAATTACTTCCCGCATCAAAAATCAATACTTATCTAGAATTACATTCCCATCACCTCTAGCAAAGTTTACATAACGTTATTTACTACGTTCTCGTATATATTGCAGCTACATTTTTATCTATTATGTAAAGCCATTCAATGGGAGCCTCAAAACTAATTTGCACTATCCATCACGTCATGTCACTGATAATTGGTCTTGAAATTTCCACGCAGTTGTGTGGCTGGCAGTATGTCGTGTCGCCTTTGTTTAAAAGCAGTATTGTTTAAGAAAAATGTGATTTTATTGTCATTGGAGAGGTGTTCCCGCGATTTTTTAAGTTTTAAGTTCTTACTTTGAAATTATGACGTGATTGAAATTCGAAAAAGTGTTAACATAATTTCAGTAGATTCATTTTATGGCAAAAACCCTAGAAGAACTGATTATACTCAAAAGGACAGCCTTACGCTACCTTTTAGCAAGAGAATCGAAACTTCTCGCACTCGGACAAAAACCAGTGAACAAAAAAATCGCCAATTTCGTTCGGAAATACGAACACAACGATAGTTGGTCTGGTTTTCTGGACTCTTTCAATGAAGATGTTACGAGAAATGTGAATATTTATGACTGGAGACTTAAAGAGGAAACAAGTAATTTGCCTAGAAGGTACAGGCTGAATTCGACTTCTAGAGAACTTTTGAGCAGTTTCAGAATGCGTATAAGGTGAGATTTAAAACCTGTCCCCAAAATAACACATTTACAGCTCCCGGCCCGAGTCTTTTTTTCTTCGATAGCTAGTATACCATCGTCGTCCGCATTTTGACTTACCATCAGATTTTATAGAGGTCAACTGTGAGTCCTTTCCCCGGTATGATACAAGACTGGACTGCTCGATTGCTATGAGATTTTTCATATTATGTTCTGTCTTCAAAGTGATACGTATTGGCCGGAATATGGTGAGATTTTTAAAGTCCTGTCCCCGGTATAATACAAGACTTGACGGCCCGATTACTATGACATTTTTATATTTAGGTCTTTCCCCAAAATGACACTAGCGCTAGCCCGATTACGGTTAGGTTTCAAAAGTCCTCCCTCGAAAAATGAAATTGATAGCATGATTTTGATATGTCTCCGAAACGATACTAGTAATGGCCCAATTCTGCCCCGGAATTATACTACCGACCTATTGTTGACCCAATCACGGGGAGGTTTAGAAAATCCTGACCCTAAACGTTAGTCATGTTCGGCTTGCCCCGATGACTAGGTCATCTGTCTTGAGGCGACCTTATCGGTATTTATCGGACAGAATTCAGATTCCGGTTCATGATTAAGATCTTTTATAAGAGTCTTAAACGGTGAGGACTTTCGTGCTCATAGTATGAGTAATTTTCATTCTGTTTTACAAAATCGGTTTTTCACAAAATCGACAGCTTTCAAAATTACGCTTAAGGAAACGCCATCACGGTACAGTACGACCGATGTATCATGGCCAGTCCGAACTTTGCGCAGAAGGCTGTGCAATAACATTTTTTGGGAACCAAATGGTGTCATGAGGCGAATGTGAGTGAGGGAACATGCGCGAAAGTTTGGAGAGCCTATGTTCAGACCGACCATGACTCATCGGCCTTATTGTAGACCTAGATGTGCCACAGAGAGAAAAAACTCAAGTCCACTTGAATGGAAAACTTTGTCCTTCCACAGGACAATCCACCAAAATATAATTGCTACCCAAGTTAAGCCATTTTTGCCAGTTTTTGTATGGAACTCTTTTATCTTGTCTGAGTTAAATAAAAAAATCTGCTCGCATTTGGTATCAGCAATATTGACAATATTAAATTCATCATTGCAAGATGATTTCATCATCAGCATCTGCCTAAAGTCTAACCGGCTGCAACTGAATACTTTTCATTGTTTAATATACATATCTTTCTTCCTTTTGTGTTTAATTATGTTTCCTTCAATATTCAACAAATATGGAATAATTATTATTACGCTTAACATGTGTATTATGTACGCTTACGCGTACCGTGTGGTGCCGGACGTAAAGAATAGCACCACCCCATTTCCTCCCGTGGGTGTCGTAAAAGGCGACTAGGGGACTTACTAGAGAATGGGCAGCAGCGTTCTCTAAGCATTTTTAACACCATACTGCGATCGCCAACCCGCCTGCCAAGCGTGGCGATTATGGCAAATTCCTCCTATGGGAGAGGCCTATGTCCAGCAGTGGACGTCTTTCGGCTGAAATGATGACGCTTAACAATTGTGTAATGCTCGGTCAGAATGTTTTTCTTTTATCTCTTCTAATTTTAACATTTATTTTCTCTATTTTTATTACAAGCTCTATTATTTTTATCCTGTTTACACCTAGTTATGTGTGCAGGCTGTGATCTCCTGTAATTAAAGGAGCACTCGTAAAAGAACCTTTCGTATTTTTTGTGATTTATACTATAGCTGTAGTTACCTGTTATCCTTTGTTGGTAATCCTAAATAAATAAATAAAATAATAATAATATTTATCGGTATCTTCAAATTGCGGCGGTATTATTGCTTCATTTGACTGGGAACCTGTAATACAGGTTATTTCGAAAACCTAATTCAGGCACCAGCTCTCACAATGTGAATTTTTAAAGTTCAAAACTGTTAAGTGCTATAAAACAGTTGTTTTTTTTTACATATCTTGGGACCCTGGGGTCCTGGACCTTTGGAAGGCGTACGAGGGGATGAAGCCAACTCGTAGAGGCCCATTAGACGCCTCTAAATGAGGCACTATTATTTAATACCAGCAGATATTTTCAATGGATGCGCAAGATGATTTCATCCAACCAATATGTAACTAATCATTCATCATATCCCTTACAAAACTATAATACTATTACGAAGTACTAGTCCATACGATACGATATCATTATCTAGATGATAAAACCTTAGTATATCTGCTACATTTGCCTGAAGTGGTATTGTGGGATAACTCGGAAAATTATCTGTGGAATTAGGTGAGTTAGTTTTGTGTTAAAATATTCATGAAGGTATAGGTACTTATCATGGTAAAGTGATAAAAGTGTATAGGTAGGAATGATATGAATTAACACGTGACTTGTCGATGGTATAGTGTTGAATAGGCTTAGTGTTCCTACTAGCTGCTCACTGCGTCCCGCGGCTTCGCCCGCCCTGCTTTTTTCTAAATTGAAGCCCAAATAACATCAGCTATCTGCCAGAGAAAGTCCCGTCACAATCGGTCCAGCCGTGTTGGAGAATAGCCGCGTAGAATAGCGCGTGTGTGGTCACCGTAGGCGCGGGCTTGCGTAAGTTCCAGCCCCGGGTCGACGGCGCGTTGCGTTCCACGCGCGCCTCTAAGAGATGTCAGCACGCACTGACGTGGTCCGCTAGGACCGATGCCTGCCAGGGTTGCGGGTTTTTCCGAAAGGGATACCGTGGCCCTGGCACACAGGCAACTGAAGGAACACGGATGGGTTTTAGTCGCTAAAAGTCTAACACAACCTCCCGCTCCGCCCAGAGCAGGAGAAGTTATTTAATAATTTCCCGAAAAAACAATGGCCCGGATGTTGAAACGCACGCCATTGAAGTGTCCAGACTCCAGTGTCCTGCTCTTCTGGGCAGCGTCCTTTTAATTCCAATGTTGAATTTTTGTTAGGTCAGGATCAGCCCTTTCATTTAAATAAGTCATGTCCGATACTGCGTTATCTTAATGAATTGTGTGTACTATATTTGTTTATCTTTTAGATATATTAATAACGTGAAATATTTTAATCTTAAGATTAACGGTTCGCAGGACAACCAAGTGTAAAAATAACTTTTGTGAATACCACTAATATTCTGTTAAATGTTTGTATCTCTGCTTTATACCTTTTCCATACTTACAAGCTTCATTGTTAACAATCTAATTAATGATATTCAAAATTAATTCATATTGATTTTATCATAGTCTTGGCGATTTCTATCTCAATTTCGTTATCTACCTATCTGTTTGTTTTGTGTGATAATCTCAAAACCGGCTTCATTGATTTAGATTTGCATTATTTTGTTCATTTAGCAAACTTTCTGATATTATCTGTTTATATGTCTGATGGAGACGGAAAGTCTGCACTCTACAGTTAGCATAAGACTTTCTCTAGAACTCAACTGTTTTCATAATTCCTCTACGATTGAGGATTCCGGGTGAAGCTCGCTTCCACCTTCGGCCTTATCATCATTTACCATCAGGTGAGATGAAAGCCAAGAGCTTCCTCGCTGAGGATAAAAAAAGTACACCAAATACTTGTCTTTTGGATAGTTGGTCCCTTTTTTATACCTTCTTATTATCAGAAGGTTGCGTGTTCAGATCACGTCGGGGTCACCAATGAAGTGAACTCTGATTGCGCGATGCAGGATTTGTGACGTCAGGTCTTTGATGCGTAGTTCGCATGTGGAGTTTGTGGATGCCGCCACAATGCCAATAAACCAGGACGTACCTAACGTCAGTCAGCCATATAAGAATAGCTCATCAATCAATTCATATAATTACAGTCCACTGCTGGATGTGTACGCTCTATGGAGGGGCTCGTGGCTGGGTAGTAACGGCCGTACGGGTCGCTCGATCAGGTTAAGCTATGCTTGCCGCGGTTATTCTGTAGATGGGTGACCATCTTTACATACCGAGACCCCTCTGTGCCTCGGAAAGCACGTTAAGCCGTTGTTCCTGGCTGTCATTCGTGGATCTTTGACAGTTGTACGGGGTAGTCAGAAGCCCTAAAGTCAAACAACCAGTCTTACCAAGGGCTATCGTATTACCCAATAACTGGGTTCTGGAGATCAGATAGGCAGTCGCTCCATGTAAAATACTGGTATTCAGACTGGAAGCCGAGCCCAACTCATAGTTGGGAAAAAGCTTCTTTAGGCATAAGATGACTGCTGGATGTAAACCTACCTGTTTCAAGTTGGGCCGCAACCCTTGGTTCTCCTCCTTCCGCATCCACTCTGACTTTTACCCAGCTGTCTTTTCGTCGGTATATCTACCTGAGAAGGCGTCACACGCTACGCTTGCCGATTCACGATCTCAACCAAATCAAGGAATTTTCGGTTCCGACACTTTTAAAAGATTAGTCAATAAGCGAGATGATAGCCGATTGCTTTGCTGCTGTGCTGACTGTCTAGGTCTAGACGTACTAACATTGTACTAACATGATACATTGCAAGAGGTGTTCGCAGCTCGTCGAGGAAATTTTGATAACATATTATTAAACCTTACCTCATTTGTCCGCAGAGGGGGCAGGATGACAGACGCACCGGTAGTCAGTGTGGAGCAAGGCCAGCTTCAAGGGCGAGTGGTCAACAGTCCTTCAGGGAAGGCCTTCTACAGCTTCCAGGGCATCCCTTATGCTAAACCGCCCCTAGGTTCTTTGAGGTTCAAGGTAAGGGTTCTTTAATTGTAATTTACGGCATTCCGTCATATATCCCTGAGTCACTTTATTTTTTGCTCCTCCCGACCGGAGGTAACGTCTACAAAAAGAGCAAGGCAAGCAATTTCATCAACTATTCAATCCAAGATCGGCGGTTGTCAGAGCCTAAAGATTAGCGCAGACGGAGGAGCCAAATACTCGAGCAATTTTTTAAATAAATTGATTATGAACTAAATAACAACTGGCATAGAGGTCAAAATGCGCGCAAGAGATTATTCTCTGCAACTTGTGTTCGAGCAACCTCGCACCAGGGGCGTAGCTACCGCCGTATCAGCCGTATCAATGATACGGGACGCCCAAGCTACAGGGGCCCCCCATATTCTTTTATTAAAATCACAATGACAGCTTAACATAGTATCCCCGTCAGGATGCTCCAACTTTCGAGCTCGCTCCGCTCGTTCACAATGATAGCTCAGAGTACTCAAATTTTCTAGCTCTCCTCGCTCGCTTTTGCATTCTCTTAGTAAAATTACAATGGAAACTTACCCTGCCATGTTAGTACGCTATTTTGTAAACAAAAATCCATTTGTAGTTTCGCCGCAGTCGGGTAAAAAGGAACCCCAACAAGGAGACCCTTTATACTTTTCGATACAGGGCCCCTTTATGATTAGCTACGCCACTGGCTCGCACATTATTTTCACTCAAAATTTGATGGGTTTTAAATTGGCATGTAACAACAAGTTATGTCTCCGCGCAATTGACAACAAGATATTACATAGATTCGGTTCTAAATTACTTATTTTACGAGACAAGATGATACCGAAAGGCGAGACATAAAATCAAATTCAAATAATGCGTTTATAAAAAACTTTTTTCCAAACTCGGTCATACAATAATGTACTCTCTCAGACGAAAAAAAAGTATTGTATTTTCCATTTAATAAAACATGGTTCAACATTGCAGGTGAACAAATATTATTCAGTTGCTACACAGTGATAACTGATATCTGTATCTTAACTATCTATGAGTAAACACGATAAGAGCAGCAGCATCTTACAGGCACGTCATCGACTAAATGATTATGTAACTGAAATGAAATGGGAAAGAAAAAATGTGAAACCAAAAATACTGAAAATGATGACAGAGAAAGAAATTATTTGTAGTTAGAAAGAAGTTGTAGTTTTTGGGCTTGTGGCTCAGTAATAACAGTAACAGCCGCAGATCGATCAGGTTAAGTTGCGCATGCCGCGGTAAGGCCGTGGATGGGTGATCTGTACATACCAAGATCCCCCCGTGCTTTAGAAAGCACACTAAGCCGGTCGTCAGAAGCCCGAAATTCTAACAACCAGTCTTATCAAGGGGTATCGTGTTACCCAGTAATTGGGTCAGATAGACAGTTGCTTCATGTTAAATACTGGTATCTAGCGACATCCGGTGAGACTTGAAGCTGACCGCAGCATAGTTGGGACAAGGCTAGGTCTCCTATTAGGGTGATATAGATTTGGAAGTGCATGTAGATTTACCTAAAATTTCAGTGCAAAGTTTCAGAAACTGTCAGAAAGTAGTAAGGGAAATTATGGTAGAACTGAGGGGTTCACTAGTACTTACCCAGAAAACAACAACAGTGCCGTGTGGTGCCGGACGTAAAGAATAGCACCACCCCATTTCCTGACGTGGGTGTCGTAAAAGGCGACTAGGGGACTTACTAGAGAATGAACAGCAGCGTTCTCTGTGTATTTTTAACACCATACTGTGATCGCCAACCCGCCTGCCAAGCGTGGCGATTATGGCACAACCCCCCCTCCCCCCCAATTGGGGGAGGCCTATGTCCAGCAGTGGACGTTTTTTGGCTGAAATGCTGAAAGGGCTCTTCTATAATTGCCTTTTCCTTACGTCCTCTATCTAAGCAGCATTATCATCACATCATTCGCTCTAAATATCCAACAGCTGGGTAAGTTCTACCATTCTATTGTGGCTATTGCATCATCTAGCCAAACAAAAGTCACAAACCTACATGTTTTCATTGCAACAATATTAATATTCTCCCTTCTCCCAATTCCAGGCGCCCCAGCCTCCAGAACCATGGGACGGTATCCGCGACGCGTCTGCAGAAGGGAGCGTAAGCGCACAAGTCGATCCGCTCATTAATAAACAATACACCGGCGATGAGAACTGCCTCTTCCTTAACGTGTACACTCCCAATATCGACGGTGAATTCCTTCCCGTCATGATCTTCATCCACGGAGGAGGTTTCAAGTTCGGATCAGGCAATTCCAGCTTTTACGGCGCAGACTATTTGGTAGAGAAAGATGTGGTTGTAGTTACTTTCAACTATAGGTGCGGTGCTCTTGGATTCTTGAGTTTAAACACCCCTGAAGTTCCTGGTAATGCTGGTTTGAAAGACATGGTCCAAGCTATCAGGTGGGTTAAGCAAAACATCCACAATTTTGGAGGTAACAGCGGAAATATTACTATTTTTGGTGAATCTGCTGGTGGAGCGGCAGTATCTGTTCTCACAGCTAGTCCGTTGACAAAGACCTTGATCAACAGGGCTATAATACAGTCTGGTACTGGCCTAGCCCATTGGTCTATCCAGAAAAATCCCATAGAATCTGCCAGAAACCTTGCAAAGATCTTAGGATGTGAGTCAGAGGACCCGGAAGAGATTTTGGACTTCCTAAACGCTACTTCAGCAAGAGACATAGTTGAGGCTCATGAGAAGCTAAGCCCAATGGAATCATTCCCTCATGTGCTGAACGCTTTTGGGATCGTCGTAGAAAAGGAGTTCCTAGGAGTGGAAGCAGTTATCACGGAATCTTTCATTGACTTGCTGACATCGGGAAGGGTAGCAGATGCTCCAGTCATGATTGGATCAACCTCTCTAGAGTTCGCATTAGAAAGAAATACAGATGACTTGCAAGCTTTCATCCCAGAAGAATTAAACATTGAGAGAAATTCGGAAGAATCTTTAGCAATAGCTGAACAGATCAAGAAATTATACTTTAAGGGCAGTCACACAGGAGTCGAAAGTCTTCAAGAGTACTTCGAACTTCTATCAGACCGTTTAATCAACGTAGACACTCACAGATACGTGCAATACCTGGTCAATGTGTCCAAAAAACCCATCTACTACTACAAATTTGACTACGTTGGGGAATTGAACGTTTCAAGCAAATTGCGAAACAGTTTTGGTCTGAAAAAAGCTATGCATATGGATGACTTGGGGTATCTGTTCAAAAATGATTTGCAGAAGGATGTTGAGCCGACGACTCTGGATGTTAAGATGAGGGAGAGGATGTTAAGGCTGTGGACTAACTTCGCTAAAAGTGGGTGAGTACTCTTCTGATTTTTTACCATAAGTTATATAGAGTTATGAGGAACAGGGTGTAAAGTTCACTCATACTATAGTAAAGGTAGGATCCTCCGACCAGACGGGTATTGTGTCTGGTGGGCAACTGCCCGACCGTTGATGTCAGGATATATGCTAGTCGCGCGGTAAACTCTGATTGCGCGATGCAGGATTTGTGACGTCAGGTTTTTGATGCGTAGTTCGCATGTGGCGTTGTGATACCGCCACAGCTATCTTGTTTCAGTCAGAATGATTATTGGATGATTGTTATTATTATAATTGGAGGATAATTCTACCTCCGGATCTTAAGAGGCGATTTCAAGAGTTAAGATTAGAATATAAATAAAAAAAGACAGAAAGAAACAAAACTAGGTTTATTGTCAGTTAACTCGAATTATGATACTTACGGTAAAACAAAACAAGTCTATTATTACGAGTATAATCACGTAACAGATATACTCGGCAGTTGCACGTCGTGACTGTAACAAGAAGGCAAAAGGTATATCCACACATATCAGGGACGTGTCATGGCCATGCCCTTGTGCCGAATCTCTGCTATGGACTACGTACACAATATATCGATATCACAGTGAAAGCATTCATTCATTCAGAACTCACGGAGACATCTTGTACATCTGGGTTCTAATTGAATGTAACTCCAAAAATTACAAGAGTGATTTGACCAATATGTGTTTATCTGCTTCGCTTTTAATGTGATGTAATGAGTAAAGTTACCAAGAGACTGATCGGGTGTATTATTTATGTTAGTTAGTGTGTCTTACCAAATTGGAGTAGGTTCTCAGCCTGTCTGCGCCTGCACGTACATCTCATGCAACAAAGCTGAATGCACCTCCTGTTTGTTAAGGTATAGTTAAATCAAACTAAGCACTAAGCACCTTGACACGTATTAAGCCACAACTTAGGATCACAATCCCACAGGTATTATTTAACGAAAATGTTATTATGTGTCACAACATGAATGCAATGATTCTCATTCTCATTAGTGGCCCAACTGTTACCAGTTCGGGCCGCGACTTAGAGACTAGTATTGAAACATTATACCCAGCGGGTTAAGTACCAGCTTCGGCCGAGTCCAAAGACCCGCATATACTTTAGGCCCAACTATCACCAGCTTGGGCCGAGCCTCTAAGACCTGCATTCATAATTTATTTCCAGCTTTCGTCAGCTCGGGCCGAGCCCTAAAGACTCGCTTATACCCTGTGCTTAGCCACGGCCGTAACGGAGCACCCAGGTTTCGGTTACGATTATTACAATTGCCAGATGTATTAAGAATGGCTTAAAAGCCTCATCAAAGATTTGGTAATTCGACACTAAATAACATGGTAATACGTAGATCATGCTCAAAAGGCATATCTGATTAATGAGATGGAAGCAGAACACCTGATCAGCTCATAGAGTTTCGCCAAGCTTCAAACTTCCACTCCGGCATAACATGTAAAAGTAACCTAGTATACTTAGCTCTCGTTCATCAAGGCTGCAAAGACAGGCCCTGGAGAATCACACCAGTTTCTTTAGTCACAACTTTTTCCAGTAACAAATGAACATGACAGAAACAAAAATACAAGCTTACCATGGATAATAGAATTTGATGTCATGGAGTTTTCATTCATAGTTTGCCACTAAAGTTCTTATAGGTGGAAATATTGTGGAATTATTATTCGCGAACCCCTTTTGCGACAGCCCTAGACGTGATAGGACCGTGGCTCTGCCAGCGTCTATGTTCTCTTCCACATATATCCCGTCTGCCTTCAAAGCAAGAGTGAACAGGCATCTTCTGGTCACGCTCGTTCCATCAAAGACCTCATTCATCGCTTTTCATCAGGCGACATCGAAGTCAAGAGCAGGTCCAATCAGTAATAAAAAATGCAGGCACTCAAGCTTCGTCACCGGCCTCACGGACGTGTCTGAGTCGTTGACATCATATAAAATGTACACACCGTAATTTTTTATTGAGCCTCTGACGGAGCACGATCTGTCCATGTTTCAGGTATTAAGAGATCTAACTAGGAGATGTTTATGAGAAGACCAATATCCAGTCTTTTTCATTTATTAAATTTATTTTTGGTAATCTGAAAAATCTCGTGTAGGACAGAGCCTTTAACAATATCATTCAATTTAATATTTACGAAAGTTATAGTTTTTATTTAACCGTAGCATTCTTTGCAAGAATACATAAATACAAAGACCTAAGAAGTTTTTTATAACCGCCATTGATTTCTAGCTTTTTATCACGAAACATATGTGGTCCTATTTCTCAAGCTATCCTTTTCTCAATTACAGAAACCCGACACCCGACGAGAACCACTACCTGACCGTAACCTGGTTGCCAGTAACCAAGGACAACCTCTACTACCTGAACCTAGGCCAAGAACTGTCCATAGGAACAAACCCGGACAAAGAAAAGATGGAATTCTGGGACAACCTGTACAGCAAATACTACCGTAGCTGGGAACACCCAAGGACTAACATCGTAGAAACTACAATCAAATCTTCTGAACCGAAAATTGTAGAGACTTACACTGAAAGCGTCAGCGTTTTCTCCCACTCAAGCGAAGTAACCGAATCCCACCATACCTTCATCTCGGAATCAAGCGAAGTCATCACAGAAAACAACGAAGTCATTTCAGAATCCCACGAAGTCATTACGGGAAATAACGAAGTCGAACCGGAGAAACACGAAGTCATCACGGAAAACAACGTAGTCATCACCGAGTCAAACGAAGTCCTCCCGGAGAACAACGAAGTCATCCCGGAGAGGCACGAAGTCGATAACGTAGTTGAAATTAATGAATTGCCAGAACCGGCGAAAATCGAGGAGCTGGTTCCAGTAAAAGCATTGAACGGTGATCGGAAGCCAGTATCCCCGCATGCTCGGCCATCAAATGAAATTAAAATGGTGTCCCGTTCAAATGGGGCTCCGAAAGACGTTATAAGGGCAAATGACCCACCAGAAGATGATCTTCCCAAGAACATTGGAGTCAATAAGTTTGTGAATTTCTTCGAGTCGCTCGGAGGTAAGAAATAAGTTAGTCATGATTATGATGAGCTACGGATACGAGACCAGCCGTTTTATTCTGTAAAAATCTCACCGTGAACAGAACCTTTCAGCCCCATCGGCCAACTGTTCTGCGAGCAATGTGCCTTGCCCACTGCCACTTAAGTTTGGCCATTCTTCGAGCTATATCGGTTACCTTGGTTCTCCAACGGATCTCTTCATTTCTGATTCGATCACGTAGGGAAACTCCAAGCATAGACCATTGCCTTTTGGGTGAGTTTTAGCCTTCTAATAAATAGCCACCAGTTTATTGTGATAATCTCACCATAAAAACATATGTGAAGAGAAATGTCATGTTTTTACGGTGATATTTTTCAGAATAGCAATACTGATCCCTAGCATCAGATGGAATGACAGCTGACTTCACCTAAATGATCACCATGAGATTTTTACAGAACACATCGGCTATTTGCCTGTCAGTTCAAAAAGTCAGGAAGTCACTGAGTTCCTCACTGAGTTCCTCACTGAACTGTCTTCACATGTATCAGTACAGTAGGCTGCACTTCAGTGGTAATAAAACCAGTATAGGCTGGCCTCTTAGGCCCGAACTTCCACCAAAGCGGAGATGGGTGGAGATGTGCGAAGCGGAGAGGAGAGGAGATGCATACAGCTACGTTGTATCCACCGAAGTCGTACGGAGATACGTACTAGCTAGAAAGGAGCTGAGCTGCGTGCGGCGAGCGTTGAATTTTAAGATGAGCACATCTCAAATTTGTTTTGTTCGCGCTAAGCAAATATGAGACATCTCTCCTCTCTGCTCAACCGTATCTACTGAAGCAATTCGGAGACGAAATATGTAAATAACGAAATCTCCAACACATTGGTGGAATCCGGGCCTTAAAATATTGAAACTCCGTACCACGCTAGGCCAGCTCAAGGTCAAAATGTTATCACCGACGGGCGGCTTGCTGTTTAATACCACAGATTAATACAGATGGGACCCTCCGCAGTTTAGGTATGAAGCTACAATACGCGGCGGGCCCTTCTCACTGGGCCAATTCAGTAGGACTGCCGCGCGCCGCAGGTATAAGAGTTACGCGGTAGAAAGAGAGGCAGCCTGTAGGTGAATATAACTGTAGGTAATAAGCGTTGTGCAACCTGAATTGCACTTTATTGTGTCGTAGCAAGAGTCGCTTTTTATTTAAATGACTTTGCGGTGTCCCATCTGTATTAATTAGTAAATTAGTTATCTGTAATATTAGTGTAAGGTCAGTGACTGAACTATCAAATGAATTAACTCGCAAACAGGGCCTCAAGTCTGCTATTACAATAGTGTCAGAATGGTCTCTTCATTGTGAGTTTTTGACAGATTTGCCATACAAACACTGTCAAATACTCACAATGGCGAGACCATTCTGACACTATTGTAATAGCAGACTTGAGGCCCTGGTCTCTTGTCCGGAGCTCATGATCCTTTGATTTTTTTGAATTTGGAGTGGTTGAGAAAATGGTTGAGTTATTAGTTATGGTATTTGAAAAGCTGGTTCTTTTTAAGGGTGTGGCCTTGAGTTGAGGCCTCATTTTGGAATATACCTTTTTTTTATTAAAAAAAGACAGTATTTATTTACATTCCATTTTAACTATGATTTTATAACTAGCTAATAGGGATGATGACTAAAAAAAATATTTTTTGTGGGTCATGTAGATTATTAAAAAATATTGGACACGTATTTTTTCTTTTTTTTTACGTAATCAAAACATTACGGCGATACATTGAGTTCAAATGTGGCATGACGTCACTTCTCAGTAGATTTTATACTGAGCTGTGACGTAACGAGCCCCCACTCCCCAAGTTTAATGTGTTTTATCTAAGTAATTTTTTATTAATATGATAAAGCAAAAAATACGTGTCTAATATTTTTTTATTATCTGATCGGACTAAACAGATTTCTTTTTTTTTTACCCAGGACCTATTAAGGTAGTTCTAAAATCTGTATTTGTGTCAAAAATGTTCACAAAAAATCTGTATTTTTTTGTTAAACAATTTTATTTTCCGTAGTAAATAAAATTAATAATAAAAATGCGGATAAGTATCCGCATTTTTGAAGACTGAATTTATTAACACTAGTATTTATTTTAGAAAGACTTAAAAATTAAAAGGTTTTTACAATTTGAGGCCAAGGCCTCGAACAAAATCATTCACTCCAAAACTAAAAATCACATCAAAACTTAGTCTGTAGATATTAGTCACTAAACTAGTTTCTAATTTTACAGTATTTATTTACATTCCATCTTTAATTTTAAGAATATTTCAGTAAACGTTCGATTTGTATATGAAAATCAGTTTTTTTAATTCATCGATTCATGTTTAAAATTGTTTCATACTTATAGTATTGTATAACATTTGAATTTTTATCTTTATGATGATCCTTTTTGGTGTAGGCAGAGATATTACCATTCAGCTTTTCAATTAGATAGAATCAGTCTATTGTAGTCTATTGCTCTCTGCTGGACATTATGATCAAGGCCTTACGAGCTCAAGATGTATATAAGGTGTATCTATTCAAAAACGAAATATTTGTAGTAAAAAAGCCATAGCAGTGAATTTTTTTTTTCTAAGTGTTTTGTGTTTTTACATAATTATTATAATTTTAACAATTGACATTTTGCAAAAAAAACCTTTTTTTTTTACTATGGGTTTGCTCTTGACTTTGGTCTAGGTCTGGGTAACAGAGACAAAGTCTTAGATGGAGTGAGCTTACCCAGAAGAAGCCTGTTCACTCTCACTTTGAATAGATTAGGGTTGTATGCGTTCGGAAACACAGACGCAGGCAGAGAGTTCCACTCCATGGCTGTGCGCATTATAAAAGACGTTTACTTATTCTATGAATGACACGGCAGGACGAGCGCGGTGAATTTGGATAATTAATCATCATAATATATCAAGTAATTAAAAAAAAAATATATATATATATATCGTCGGTTTACTCCAAGAACTCATGAATGGAAAAATTCATCATGTAAAGTTTGTAACGCCTTGAACTCGTCTTGACTAGTTTTATATAAAGCAAAAACTCATTGTGTTTAATTTTTCTTTAACATAGGTAATCATAATGAAGATTATATAGGGCAATCAATACAACTAAAACTTATTTATTGCTTATTTCAAAGTTTTGACTGCAGTAAGCTGACGATATATTCAGATTAAAAAAAAAAAAAACATTCCCATGGCTTCTTTACCACATAAAGGTGTATCTCTTAAAATATTTCGAGTTTGAATAGATACACCCCTATGTAAACACAATCCTACTCAAAAAGGATCTCTTATAAGTCTACTCTCATCTCATAAACCCAAAAGCTTCTCTTTGACAGTCGTTACGGAACCCGAAAGAAGCCCGAAAGTCAGACAACCAGTCTTACCAAGGGGTATCTTGTTACCCAATAACAAGTTTGGCTCCATGTAAAATGCTGGTATACCTACAGCGGCATCTGGTTAGACTGGAAACAGACCCCAACATAATTGGGAAGAGGCTAGGTGGAGATTGAAAGAACTGTTTTTTAAATGAGAGTAGAAATATCAAAGATTTCTCTTAAAAATCGAATATCATTGTCTTCCTTGATGGTTGTATAATATCTTGTATTTATCCTAAAATATTGTATTGTTGTTATTCCCAAACAAGAAAAAAAAAAAACTCTTATTTTAGGCCTTTTGAAATGTATGCCATAATTATTTATTTTATATTATGTCGAATTTTGTAATTTATATTTTCAAGGATATCGGAGGCTTAATTTTCGAACTTTTGAGTGCAAACGATTTAATATTTTCTCGAATTTATTTTTTGGTTCGATCATCAGTTCGGGCTGTGATATTGGCTATTCTATTACGTATTTCTCATTAGCAGCCCAGCTGCTGAATTTATAGGCTCGCACTTTAATGCGTGGGCCCTAAAATACACCTCTGCCGAGTCCATCGGGAAATACAGGCGTGATTATATGATATCCCTGCGAGAGTATAATCTTACTACAATGCTTCAAACAGATCGAATAAACATTAAATCGTGTGCTTTATTTATTTATTTGCCTCAAATTATTGCGGTTTTGTATGTACAGTGGCCAGCAAATCAAGCTACACAAAGCTATAAAATTTATCCAAACGATTTTAAACTTTAAAATGTTGACGATTAAGTTCAAAATCGAAAGAGAAAATTTGGCAGTTCGTGGTAACTCGATGTGCTGGCCACCGTACTTAGATATGTAAAATTATTTCTTAAAATAATGTTATACCTAATTACTTATTTAGTGTGGATTTCACCACTGAAATTGAACCGTTCAATTCTGTACCTCAGAGGTATACAACATTATGGGATGAAAAGAAATTTTACAGGAGAGGCAAAAATACGCGGAGTGAAACTTCGAAAGCTATTTTTTTTTATTGTTTTGCAAAACTAATACTGTTGAGTTCAACAGTATTTTTTTATTATTATTAGATGAATCTTATCGTCATTTGAGGTCCTATACCCATTAGACGTAAGTGGATTTAATGTCATATACGATTGGATATTTCTTTTCATAGATGTCATAGGACTTATTGTCGTATACCAGTATGTAGAACTGGTTCTTGCGATTTTAATTATGCAAGAAACTAATTTTCGAAAAAAGTGGAGTTACTATACGTCTGAGGTACAGAATTTGATTGTTGAAATCCACACCAAAACTTCTAAGTTCAGGAGCTGTTGTGTCAGTGTCAACAATTTTGACACTGACAGGTCTTGCATACGGTTTTTATGTGCTGAACGCGTTCAGTTTCATTGCTGTAATTCACCCGTAAACAATTATCAAGTTTGGTTTGGTAGTTAGGTCGAAGATGTCTTTCAATATTTTTAACTTTTTTCCAAATAGGCCTGAATTCCCAGACATAGTCCACAATTACCAGGCCCTGGAATTATATCCATATAATAAATAATTGTTTCCAAAATTGTATTCTATATCTATAGTGTAGATATTATGTGCCAATATAATTGTTAGTCTTTATCATTTCCATTTTAATTATAATGAATAGATTAGAATTATATTTTTGTATAATTATTATGCGTAAATAAAATATGTTATATAATTATTCATGGTTTTATTTTTACTTCTTTTAAAAAAATATAACGCCTGTATTAAATTCACTGAAGTAGCTGATTTGAGTAAATAAAACAAAACAATTTTTGTTGTAACAATTTATTATAAAAATTCCAAACCTTTCTACAACAACAATTTTGTTCATAAATTAGCAATACTTATTATTACAAAAATAACATGATGAGGTAACCTGTATTAAAAATAATGGGAACATAATTTATCATTCTTCTTTTACAAAAGTAGTAATTAAAATAATAAGTAGTAATTAAAAATTAAATGAAATACCTCGGTACTTTTAAAGTTATATTTTGTTAAACAAAGTTTTTGATCTTGTATATAATGTTAATTAAAATTATTTTTCATTCTTATGAAATACACTAGGCACCAGTAAATTATGCGTGATTAGTATTATTAAGTTTGATACTATCACAGATAAAAATATTATTAACACAAATAAAATCTGGTAAGATATCGTGGTTAAAAAACATAGTCAAAATATGTTCAATAAGAAAAAGGCAGTTTTTTTGGAGGTACCACGTATACTAAATTATACGCAAAATTCAAACGTAGGGTGCAAAAATTTCGAGCTCGCTGCGCTCTATATTACATTCTCTGGTTTATCAAAGTTTTCTGCATAGGTACGTCTAGATAGTAACTCTTATTTCTGTTTGGTCAAAAGGAAACCTTATACCTATCCAAGGCCTAGAACAAATTTAAAAATGTGCGCAACAATTACAGAAGCTGGACAACTATAACATTTAGATGACTATTTTCGACATTATTTTGCTGGGGTAACGGACACCCCGCCTGGATGTCGGTTATCGCGTACAAAAGTAGAGTAGCCTTATGTCCTCCATATCCCAGGCTATATCTTTGCCAAATTTAATGACGATCGGTTCAGCGGTTTAAGCGTGTAAGGGTGACAGACAGAGTTACTTTCGCATTTATATTAATAAAGAAGTAGAAATTAGACATTCAGACCAGATACTAGAGACGAAGACGGAGAAGTGCAAAAAAAATTGACCTCGCTTCGCTCGCTTTTGCATCTTCGACTTTTTGCATTAGTCGACAAAGAATCTCCTATTTCCGTATGAATGGTCAAAAGAAAACCTAACCATTCCGAGGTGGGTTGCCAAAATTATCGAGTTTGCTGCGCTCGCTTTTTTTTGTTTTTTACTGTTTTCCCGCCCTGGGCTTCAGAGAGTCATAGTCCGCCATTGTTTGCATATACTGTCTAATCTAAAAGTATCTGATGATAGTGTAAACAAAGCCTGTTCAGGTTTAATTCTTAAGCAATCACTCGCTAAAGGGAATTAGTAACACATTCATCTGTATTTGAAAGGTTTCAACTTTATATCTCACCACTTTTCCCTACAATTATCATTGTAAAATTGCAATTGAAAAAATTATCGACGAAAAAAATTAACCTCAGTCAGTTGTCAAATTAAAATCATCTTTGGAGTGATATGAAATCAAAGTAGTTACTTTATTTGTATAGGTAAGTGGCACTACAAACTGACATCCACAAGTACGAATGGTCCTATACCCAAAGTCTCTAATTCAGATAATTTATGTAAACAAAATAATGTCAAGAAATGTCACTGTCAAAATGACAGGACAGTTGTACAAAACATTTTATCATAATTCTTTTTGTAAATAGTCATCGCTAAAATTAAAGTGAATTAATTATAAGAACTATGCAAACAAAATACCGTTGCCAAACAATGTGTTGTGTAGCATGTCGGAGACACAGCATATGATCGTCATAATCAACCCTTTTAAGTCCAGTACTAGACGTAGGCCTCCCAAAATCGATTTCCACTCGAAACAGTTCACAGCCGTTTTCATCCAAAATGTGGCTAGATATGCTACTTACAATATGAATCTATGAATGAGAGTTGTAATATTAGTGTTGTTGAAGATGTAAAAAAATTGAAAATGTTTGTATCTCCTGCATTGTTACCAGTATCATAAAATATTTTATACCAGAAAATGTCCTTTTTTTAATAACTTTGTTTAAAACCGAAAATTTATAAAAATAATTACGGTATGATTATTTTTTAATTATTATTTCTTAAAATCAGTACCTACTCAAAAGAAAATAAAACCTCTTTTTTCGCCATTTTATGTGAATTACCATTACGAAGATATTTTTTTGCTATGTTATCCCCTTTGTTTACATAAATTATCTGAATTTCAGACAGGGTATAGTCGCCCCCAGGTGGCAATTGGGAAAAAAAATCCCAGTTGCCACCGGGTGGCGACTCAAAACTTATTGCCTCCACTTCAAATGCCTGTACATTGCGGCGTGGATCGCCAAACCCCTCATCGCTGGCCGTCTTACGGCCGCGATGAGGGGGTTGGCGGTCACATTTCCAATGTGGTTTTATTAGAAGGTACCTCAGTTTTTTACCTTCAGGGGCTTGTGGCTAAGTAGAGAGTAGTATATCGATTAGTTTAAGCTACGCTTAGCACGGTTGGTCCATGAATCGTTGACCATCTAAGTATACATACTAAGACCCCTCAGTGCCTCAGAAAGCACGTTAAGCCGTTGGTCCCGGCTGTCATTCGTGGATCTTTGACAGTCGTTACGGGTCATCAGAAGCCCGAAAGTCTGACAAGTCTTTCCAAGGGGTATCGTACCTATTATCCAGTAACTGGGTTGTGGAGGTCAGTCAGTCAGTCGGCAGTCGCTCCATTAAAATACTGGTATTCAACTGCATTCGGTTAAAACTGGAAGCCGATCCCAACATATTTGGGAAAAGGCTAGCACGATGATGAGATACCTAAGTTTTTCGATCTATTTGGTTACATTTCATCAAAAACTTTTGCAACAGACAATTCACGCAACAAATCCTTATTTACCTAAACCAAAAAGTAGAACCAAATCATCGTTTACTTACAGGGTTTTAACTATTTTCTTTTCATATTTAAGTAATTTATGCCATTTTTTTCCTTGCAGATCTTTACAGTGCGACATGAAATAGTAGAAATTAAATAAAATGAAACTAAAAAAAATCCATACTAAATTGTTGCCATGTTTTAAGCATTTTACGTCAAAAAATCTGAGTTACGTAGAAAGTGGCGCCCTCATTTAATTTCTACTATTTTATGTCGCACTGTACGTATATATTTCTATTTTCTTAATTACATTTATTCCGACCTCGCCGCCGAGGCCCCGCGCGAAATCCCCGACTAACGAATAGTCCTCCCCGACCCTTGACTGTAAGTGAAGCGCCAGCACGCGTTTTAGCTGAGCAGCACGTAATCTAAACTCCCCACGATAATAATCAAAACACTGATTTTATCCAGCCACCGTCGGTCCCTTGCCACCCTCCCTCCGACGCTGCCCTAAGCCGAGGTTCGTAACCCACAGGGGGTGCCCTTAGCGAGCAGCAGTCGTTTAGGTTATAAGTTTTTACGCCCTGGCTGGAGGCATTAAGTTTCGTTAGGAGCTTAAGGCAGCCACAGGAAAGTCCGGTTAAAGAGTCGGAACCTTAGTGGCTACACTCTGAGATGCCCTAGATTAAAAAAAAAATATATATATATTACATTTACCTAGTAGATTTGTTGACGGCTCCCAGGTTAGTAAGAAAAAGACGTAAATGTTGGAGCCTTCAACATTTATATAGGTAATCCGTCCCTGTTAAAAAACGGAAACTGTTTGAAAAAGAGAACATTTTTTTTACCTGAATACGTTTTTAAATTTGCTTCCATAGTGGGAGCCAATTCAAAAAATTGATGATAACCAATCGGGGGGAACACAGTTTGGTGTTGCAGCTACATATCTATCATATCTACATCCAAAATGTAATTAAGTATAACACCCGATAGCTAAAGGATCAAAGAAAATATTACCAGTTACATACATGTATTCACGTCGTGAAACACACGGCCGTGTCCACAATACAGTCACACCTCGATTTTTTCTTTTTAGTCCATGGTTTACAGAAACGGAGTAACTTTTGAGCTTTTTATTTGTTTTTTACGACAATAATAAACCTAATCACATAATTTAAATTATAATTTAGAAGTTTCTCCCGTAACACTTAGCCAGAACTTGAGTCTGTCTAAATCTGGGTTTCTGACACATTCTATATTTTCGTCTATGATCAAGATATGTTTGCCGCTCTTCGTGTATGGCAGCCATTCCGTTTCTTGGTCCTGCCATGAAGGTCGTCTGAAAAAAAAAATTAGAGAAAATAAGTTGCACTGGTCAGGATTGCGGTGCTTAACACGTTGAATGCCGCTTTAATTTTTCAGTCTTTCTGTTCGAGCCTTGGGGGACACCATGTGGTCGACATACACCTCTAATATATAACTCTTTGCCCAAAGGAATGACTGACCTGCCATATAAAAAGTTCTGTTGTGCCTTGCGAAAATGGTTAATCGCGGAGAGTTTCTACACTATCAAAGACTTTTTGAATAAAAGCACATGCCGATTTGGTGTCCACTAAGATACTGGTTCTTCGTCTTATTTCCTGTTACTTTGTCGTTAATAATAATTTCAATAGTTTAAGTAATTGAAATCACTATATTTCTAATAATTGTAATTTAAATGATTCTCATAAATGTTATTCATATTTTCGTATAAATTGTAAAATTGTAATTTTATTCAAATAATTGTTATACTCGTAAATTAACTATAATTTTGCATGCCCGTAATGTGGGTGAAATATGTATGTCCTGTGCTATAATTTAATTTAACATCTTATGTAACCATATTTCATGCAAATAAATATTTATTATTATTATTATATTATTATATTATACAATAGTTCCGTTGGGGCCGCGGGGGGCATCGTATGACCGCGACTCACAGGCAATTTTAAGCACCTCTAATGGGCCGTCTGGCACAGATATGAAGCTAATATGTGCTTGACATGACCCCCACGGCCCTGCAGACAGTTAGATTGTATTTGGTTTTTAGTAAAAAATATGACTATAGCTTAACAATCGGGCATTTTTAACCTGGCTCCTTTTTCTAAACAAGTGACGCCCATATGTTGTCCCCCATGGTGTTTAACGTGTTAATAGCAGAGTCAAAGAAGCGCGTGGAGAGCCGTTTCATGAACTGCTGAATGGTGGCCATTTTGAGATCGTGTAGATCCAAATTGTGTACGTAGAAGGGGGCACCTGTTACCTTTCTAAGAAATCGGTTCTGGAGAGTCTGCATCCTGTGGATATAACGGGGTTTAGCGTGTGCGAAGACGACACAAGCCGATCTCACAAGGGATCGGCTTGCCGTACATAGTGATCGGACTGGGGGCTCTTTTGTTTCCGTAACTTTATTATTATAGTGACACATTACATATGTGCTCGTTAGTAGATACCTCCTGAGAATCGAAGCCGACCTACTCTCTTGGGACCACTTATTTATTTATTTTTCGCCTGTTTTCCCACTGCAGAGCAAAGGCTTCCCTTTTCCCTTTTCTTGGGACCAAACAATAATATAAAAAAACAATTATCTTTAAACTTACCCTGTTCTAGCAAAACTACACCAAGCTTCCGCCAGCATCGTAATAATTTTCATATCAGTTGCACAAGCTTTCTCATGTTTATTATCTCTATAAAACTGATATTGTATCATATCCCCGTGACTTGCCCCCCTTAGCCCCAAATTCCTCATAATCCTAGTATGTAAATTCCCATAATACTGGAATTTATAGACGAACACATTATTATTCTGTTTAGACAACATTTCAGGTAACAACATCAACGGAAACTGAAAATATGTATCAGAAACCATATTCACATACTCCAATTTCGTATTATCGGTAACTCCCCGACTTTGAAAATAGAATCTCATTATCTTTGATTCAATATCATACACTCTACCATCATCTCTTGGTATGTGTAGATACTGTGGAATAAAATAATAGAAGTCGTCCTCAAATTCGATGTTTCCTTGGCCGTCTTTTTGCAAAAACAGAGCTCCTTCATGAGAATTCATGCCAGTTAAAATGGGTACGCTGGTGAATTGATTTAGAGGGATATCAATTCGCGGGTACTGGCTAAAAAATTGTTCGACACCGGGGAATTGCATTTCGACCACAGGTAAGAAGAATGCTTGGATTACAGAAGGCGGTCGGGCTATTTCTGCCATGCTAAAAGCGACTATAAGCTCCTGAATCGGTACTTCAAGAAAATACTCGTACAAATCCCTTTCATCAATCAAGTCATCTCGGTCCAAATTCCTTGCCACCGTCCTCGCTTTCGCTATGGGATCATCTTCAACCATATAAATATCAGCGATTGAATTCCCTGACTGGGCTATCACTTTATGAAAAAGACCAGTCGCCATCTTAGATGTCATATAGGACGCAACAACGCCCGCACCCGCGCTTTCTCCAAAAACCGTTACATTATTATGATCCCCATTGAAGTTTGAAATATTATTTCTAACCCATCGCAAAGCGAAAACTGTATCTTTTAACCCAGCGTTTCCGGGCACTTCCGGTATATTTAAGCACAAAAATCCTAATATATTTAATCTGTAGTTTACTGTGACTACGACCACATCATGATTTAAAAAATAATCAGGTTTATAGTAGTCGCCGTAGCCAAAAATTAATCGTCCTCCGTGAACGAAAAATAAAACTGGTAGGTTTTGTACGCCTTCGCTTGGAAGAATTGGAGTGTAAACGTTTAGGTAGAGACAATCTTCTGAACCCTCCATTCTAGACGATGTGTATGGGTTTAGCTGGCAACATTTGTTGCCTGGCTTGGTAGCGTCACGGACGCCATGCCAGCCATCTGGTTCTTGTGGGTCCTGAAAGTCCTGAATTACATTAGTTTAAAGTTCAAATGAGCTGGTCTATAGGTCTACAACATATACAGAAAGAAAACATAAAAAAAAAAAAATTTTGGTTGTTTTTCTTTTTGCTACCGACTTTTTTTTGGAAGTCGATTGTTCATCTTTTTATTTTTTGCTTTTCATTTGTGGTACCTACCCCACACCAATTCAGATACCATTACTTGCTATGTAAACAACAGTGACAGGAATATTATAACATCATCAACATATACCGAGTGGATTAAATACGTATTATTGAAGCTAACTCAAAAACTACCCTAGAAAAGAAAAAATATATATATGGTGTATCTATTCATACATGAAATATTTTAACTGTTACTTACGCTAAATCTTAATCTGCCGACTGGAGGCCTAGCGTATGGTATTCCTTCAAAACTATAATACTTCTTGCCGTAGAACGTATGGCATTGTTTACCTTTTAGCATTCCATGTGATACTTGTGTTTGGCAAAACATTTCTATCTGAAAATAAAATAATTATAAAACATACAATCAGAAATTGTTTGCTTATGCTAAGTGAGTTTTGACTTGGAGTTTCCCTACGTGATCGAATCAGAAATGAAGAGATCCGCAGGAGAGCCAAGGTAACCGACATAGCTCGAAGAATTGCCAAACTTAGGTGGCAATGGGCAGGGCACATTGCGCGCAGAATAGATGGCCGTTGTGGCCGAAGGTTCTGGAGTGGCGACCGCGTACCGGAAGACGTAGCGTTGGAAGGCCTCCCACAAGGTGGACCGATGACCTTATGAAAGCCGCAGGAATCCGCTGGATGCGGGAAGCACAAAACCGGTCGAGGTGGCGGTGCTTGGGGGAGGCCTATGTCCAGCAGTGGACGTCTTTCGGCTGAAATGATGATGATGATGAATGATGAAGTGAGTTTTAATTATGTAAGTTTTTGCCTACCCCCACGGGAAGAACGCGCGGCGTGAGTTTGCGTTTATGTTGCGTTGTTTGTTAGTAATTAGTGTATCTATACTTTTTTGAGTTAAATCAATGAATTATTTTAATAGAAATACATAATTTCATAATTCAACATGAATGATGTAACAAATATTTTATAACAATATTTTGTTTTAAAAGAGTCTTCGTGGAGTTTCATGGCCGTTCTTCTCCATAGCCCATGGGAACCTACTACGCTTTGGAATGGGCAACTAGCTTCACCTTTCTGACTGACCGACCCTTTAACAATTCAAAAGTGCCTGTAACTAGTTTATTTACGTATTAGTTCATATTTTTTAAACGAAAGCCTCGTTTAAAAAAATATGAAACACGTATTTTACGCCACTGAGAGAGGAACTGTCTTCAGCCCAGAAGAATATCCGGGCAATATGTGCATTGAAACCTACAGATACTTACTTGTTTGTAAACCACATATTATAAATTAAAAAATATTGACATTCCCATCACTATAACTATGAAATGAAATTTTTCATATGGCCCCAGTCGTTTATAATAAATTGCCAAAGGACCTAAAAAAGTTTCAGGTTAATTTGTTTAAGCAAAAATTAAAACTTTGCTATGTCATAAATGTTATTATAGTGTCTCAGATTTTTTGACAGATAAATTTTGACATGTGTTTTAATAGTAGCTAAATAAATTGTTTTACTTAAATAATTCTAATTTCAATTCATGATATAATTTTATACTGTTGATACGATTATATTAGAGAAATTCTGACTGAAACATTTCTTTTGACATTGATATTGTTTTTATTATGCATTTTTTTTTTTACTTACTGTTGACATTTTTAATTTACTTTTGTTTGCTGAATTCACTTTAAAATAATGATATTGATCTAAAATTAATTATTAACAATCATAACCATTGATATTTGCACTCCATAGTATGTGGCAATCATGCCTGAACCTGTATTTTTTCTTTGTCATCTTGCATGCACGTTTATTTAATACTTGTATGTGTACACATGTTTAAGCAAATAAATATATCTTATCTTATCTTAACTAGATTAGACATAAGAAATAATATAAATTAAATAATAGAAATAAAAGAATTAAGGTTGACTGGTAGAAAATGCCTCTGGCATTAAGTCCGCCTTTGTACAGTATTTTTTTACTTGTGCATAAATTTTTAATAAATAAATAAATAAATATGAAACATTAAAATGTACCAGGCTTGCCAGTACACTTCGTGCAATAAGCCATAGAACAGCTATGTTTGACAAGAATGCATTTGATTAGGTGCCCTAGAATCCATACTAATATTATAAATGTGAAAGTAACTCTGTCTGTCTGTCTGTATATTACGTTTTTACGCCTAAACCACTTAACCGATCGTCATGAAATTTGGCAGAGATATAGCCTGGGATATGGAGAAGGACATAGGCGATAACCGACATCCACGCGGGCGGAGCCGCGGGCAAAAGCTAGTATATAATAAACTAGCTTTTGCTTAACTAGCTTATATCTCTGCCAAATTTCATGACGATCGGTTCAGCGGTTTAGGCGTGAAAACGTAACATACAGACAGACAGACAGAGTTACTTTCACATTTATAATATTAGTATGGATTACCTAATAATATAAAGAAAGCAAGGAATTTTATATCATTTAAAAAAAGAGACTTATCTAGTCAATAAAGCTGATTATGTAAATGATAAATGTAATTGAATTTTTAGGTTAAGTAATGATAATAAAATGATATAATTAATAAATAACATAAATATTTTAGAATTAATATTTGTAATAATTAATTTAAGAAATATTTTTATTAAGTATAATAGATATTTGCACACCTGTTTAGGTAGGATTTGGTTTAAAGAACTTTTATGTATCAGGGTGGATCCGCCGTTTTGATTCTTTCTTATTTATTTTGTTTTTTTTTTTTAACTGATCAGAAATGCTTGCTAAATGTATTAAATATAAAGACTTTTTAATAACCTTTACGAAAATACTGAAGGCACTAAAATTCAACGAGCGAATCAGAAGTTATTGATTTTTAAAGTTATTTAATTGAAATGGTAATGACGTCTATAGTATGGTAATGACTTTTCTTTAACAGTAATGACGATAAGTTAATGGGAATGATGAAAAAGAATGAATAACACATGTTACTGCTTGATTCAATCACTATAATCATAATAAAAAATCAGAAATCAACGATTGATATGAATGTATTGATAAGTAAGTTAGAGTTAAGAGCATAAAAACAACCAAAAGCACCGAATGGCATAAAAACAAATAAAAAAAAAATCTAGAACTATAATTCTTCACTGATTAAATGATTTTTGGATAATTCTTTGGAAATTTACTCATTCGTACAACTAGTTTACTTAAACTACGTTTAGTTATAAAACAAGTTAGGAACAATCGTTAAAGCTCAGTAAAATATTTTTTTTGATGAAACCCACTTTGATTTAAGGAATTAAAAAAATTATACATATGTAGCCTAAACAAAATTTGTAAAATTGTCAACTAATCTTTAACAATCAATATTATCGAGAATATTAGTTTTTGGGTTTTTTAATTATAATTCTTTTATTCGATAAAATCTTTATATTAGAAGGTCCAGCAACACAAATATTATCTGCTACAGTTGATTTGGACGTCTGCAGCGTATTGGTAATATTTGCGAATAC
This sequence comes from Dryobota labecula, assembly GCA_947523025.1. NCBI lineage: Eukaryota > Metazoa > Arthropoda > Insecta > Lepidoptera > Noctuidae > Dryobota > Dryobota labecula. The sequence goes on along the minus strand of OX383311.1, from coordinate 9,411,665 downwards.
TTCATTGCCATAATGTCTCTTTGTAGCTATGAGGGGTACCACTTCAGTATCAGGAATAGGAGAAGAGCTCAAACTTTCTGTTATTTTCAAAAAACCAATGTGTTTCCCATGGGTGCATGTGATTCCGCAGTCACATTCGAAGCAGCTTGCATTTCGAAATGTTAAATTTGGCATTCCTTTTTTCCACAACACTTGGTGGACTTCTAGTGTCCCTCTAAATGGCTGTAAGTTCTCTGGGATTTTCTTCTCTATCTCTCTGATGCTCTCTTCCGTTACATCAATCATGGTCACATTGGTTATATTTTCTCGGCACACATGCATAAATTGGTCATAGTTGCCTACATCAATACCATGATTGACGCAGGAATCAACTGTTCTCTTTATTGTTCCCCCCACACCATCGGCAGCGCCCTTGCCGTGACCGGCTTCAGTATAGTTCCACGTTATGATGTTTATTTGTGGGAATTCTTTGTGAATTTGTGGAATCATATAAAATATGTATTTATTCCTATACTGGGAAATCGGGGAATCAGTTTGAATATGTAAGGTATCTATAAATGGGTTATCTTTAATAGCTGTTCGTATCAAAGGAATGAAGTGTGCCCAAACAGCTGGAGCATCATGTCTCAAACAAGAACTCGTTGTACAAAAAGATTTTGGTTTTGTTGAACTAGTTCCAAAATCAAAACTGTATATTATGGCTGTGTGAAGGCTAACTTCTTTTCGACTTCCACCAAAATGCATGGATTGTATTTCTTTATTAAATTTTAATCCATAGTTTTCAGAAAAGTCTGCGTGAATTACAGCACAGTTTACAGGCATCGAATCCTTTAATTTTTTCATGCTGATATATTGATTATGGATTTTGTAAATATGTTTAAAAAGTGCTGGTAAACTTGCAATCAAAGCATTAATTATTTCTCTTGGCTTGGCTATTACCTCCTCTTTTTTCATTATTGTTACAACTTTTTGGCCTTTCTTTGTTTTAATTGTTTCTCTTGCACGTATCCATTTACAGTAAGTAATGTCTTGATCATCAGAAAATTCCTTCAGCCGTACTAACTTATCTTTACAGGACTGACATTCTCGTCTCAGACATTTCTCTTCGTATATAGAACAACACATACTCTTAATTAATGCATGCAGTTTGACTCGTCTATTATAGACGATATCTTCAGAGCTTTGGTCATGAGATCAATATTTTCGTGGACAATACACTTGCATGTGTCTCTTTGGGCACTTTTAGGAGTCAACACCCAAAACGGTCTATGCTTACAAAAAAAGCTATAGCTAACTTTTACTTGATATTGAGTCATGAACTTTTGATGCAATACTTTTTGTGTGCTGGTCATGTAGCGTTTTTGCTTTTGTACTTTAAATCTTGTTATATACTCTTTTTTTCCTGCTCCCATTGTGCTGTTTAAGTCATCAAGATAAAATTTGCGCACTTTTTGTACCAAATGTCGAATTGGAGTCTCTTCTTTAGTCTTTACTTTATTTATCACTCTTTTTACTTTTTCAGCTGACCCTTCTTTATTATTTTCGTTATTCTTTTTTTCTCTCCTGTACATATTAAGCTTTAATTTCAATATATTGTTCTCCTTTTTAAGCTTCTTAATTATTCCTATAAGGGACTTTCTTTTCTTCTGTTCTATGTATCTAATTCTTCGGAGTTTTACCTCAGCTTTAGGAAATTCGTTTAATTTTAATGGATCTCCACACTTTACCTCTATTTCATTGCAGTCATTAATAGTTGCATCAATAGTCACTACCTCAGGAACCACTGGCTGTTTTTTAGACTCTTCTTTCTTTTTTTGTCTGTATTTCCTGGAAGCTTCGCGCCATTTCTTCCGGTTTTCCCGCTGATCGCGAGGCGATTCTTCATTCACACTTTTAATTTTTTTCTCATCCTTTCTTTTCTGATATCTTTTTTTTCTCTTTCTTTTTCCAACTCGTAGAGAACTGGATCTTCCTTGATTTCAGCGTATCTCTTTCTTCTAGCAATCTTTTGTTTCTCCAACCGTATAATTTCCTTGGATTTCTTTTTTCTGTCCATGATTTATCTAAAAAATAAACAAAATTTACTTACACCAATATTACATCATCATCATATCAGCTTGTTGTTGTTCACTGCTGAACATAGGCCTCCCCCAGAGATCGCCAATCATCCCGGTCTTGGGCAGCCTGCATCCATCCGCTGCCAGTTACCTTCTTCAAATCGTTGTTCTTCACACTACGCTTGCACAGACGCGTTACTAAACGCTTTTTAAGCAATATAAACTAGAAATAAATATACTTTTCGAGTTATAAGCTTGTTAATGGCTGGTTAATAGCTATTACCCTCACACCACTAACTTGCCCGTATGTCGCATCACTAGCTTACCTTACATGATACATTATTTTAAATCAGCAAGTTTTGATCAATTCCAATATTTTTTTAAAGCAAACATCACATATTATAATTGTAATCAGAATTCATATGAGATAAACACACAGTATGTCATTACCATTCACACTGTATCATTACCATTAACACAGAACAAATGGTAATGACGAGGATGGTTATGACGAAATGACTTCTAAAGGTTTTTTTTTATAAATACCACACTGCAAAGCGCTCGATCCAGCCATTTTTTAGACCTTGTACATAAAACGCACAATCGTGAATATTTTAAAAAGATTTAGTATTGATGCTTACCTGATGTTCTCCGTTATCGGTGATGATTTAAATATTTGAAAAACTGTCCACAAGCTTATGAAACTCGAAAAATTTTACACTGCGTGAGTAAAATTGACAACGTGCGGTGCGCTCCGTTTCGTAGAAGAGACTGAGGAAAGGAGGGGTGGCGTCGCTATCGTTGTAGGTAGTTGGAACATTCGAGAAATACAACTTTGACGATGCCGAGACGGTGTTGACGTATTTCCGTAACAACATTTCATTTATTTATTATTATATGTTATTAGTTATCAAATCACTCCATGGTTTATTATGTTAATCTAGATAATGTGTAATTTCAAAAAATGAATATAAAAACGGAAAGTACATTGGCAATTTTTTGGAAGTAATTGTGGAAGTTTAATACTCGTTTTTTTTTTGCAAGTGGTAATGACGTTAGGTGCGTGTTTATTTAAATAATACATTAAATAAAGGGAGTATACTATTTATGATACTGGCGCCTTACGTAAAAACATGTAAGAAACGTAATGTAAATTTAAAAAAAAATGAAGTTTTGGTATTTAATTTATTATTAGCATATATTCGCCAATAATGGAATTCCGCGGATTGACCCATCACCTCATGTACCCATATTCAAGCAAATAAATGATTTGATTTATGATTATTTATAGAAAATTCTACCTTATTAGGGGATGAGAATTTGTACACAAAAGGCCGAAATATTCGCGGGCAAAGTGACTGACCTTTGTCACTGACAAAGAACTAGTACTAAATAAGCCAAGTTGTTGGAGGACCCGAATCAACCAAGAACCACAATAATACTGAATATATCGTGTTCACAAAGAAAACATTTGTGTGATTTAACCTTTTGACCGCCACAAATGTATAGATGACGGTCACGACTACATAAGAGACTTATAAACGTAAATCTGTAAAACTCATAAAAAACATTGTTTTTCTTTTATTTCCTTTGCTAATTATATATTACTAGCTTTTGCCCGCGGCTCCGCCCGCGTGGATGTCGGTTATCGCGTAAAAAAGTAGCCTATGTCCTTCTCCATATCCCAGGCTATATAGAAAGAAAAAAGAAAGAAAGAAAGAAAATACGTTTATTTGCGGTAAACATGACGCAAAAAAAAAAACATAAACACAAAAGAAATAAGAATATTATTGAGGAAAATATCTCTGCCAAATTTCATGACGATCGGTTCAGTGGTTTAGGCGTGAAAACGTAACATGCAGACAGACAGAGTTACTTTCACATTTATAATATTAGTATGGATTATTGTTATTGTTCATCCTAATTTATATAAGTTGAACTTTTTCATTATTATTCATCTATATTAACATAAAGGTGTGTGTTCAAACACGGCGTGCAAGGTGCGCGGCAGCTACGCGCGGCATTCGCAAGACACAAATTTGCCGCGCGCCTAGTTAGTTTAGATCTTCTGCGCGGCATGTCCGAGACACGCCACGCTCTTTATTTCGTATTCAAACCACAATGAAAGCGGCCGCGTGTGTTGTAGCTCCCTAGTATCCCCTAATGGGCTATGGGAGCCATATATTTCAATAAGACGATTTGCTGTTTCATTATCCATTTTACTTGATAAAATACGTCCGTCCACACATAACCACTGGCGAACCAACACTACACCGTTCGCGGCGTTCGCCGTGCGCAGCAGGTAGCTCGCGGCTGCCGCGCGCGGCAGTCGCCCAATCATAGCGCGGCCAACCGCGCGCGGCAGCCGCGCACGATTGCCGCTTTAAGGCTCGTGCAGACTAGTGCGATATCGCGGGCGCGACGCGACACTAGTAGCACAATTTCTTTGTCGGTGCCTGTCGCGCCCGCGATATCGCGCGAGTCTGTACGAGCCTTTATGTTTGGTCACACCGATGACAAAAACTCGAAAGGATGAATTCTAATCTTGGCGCCGAGGGCACGTTTTTACTTTTTTGACGTGGCGGTCAAAAGGTTAAAGTTAAGCTCTAGCCAAACTGAGGCGAATCCCGCGCTGGATGCGGGTTGAAAATGTGCGCTTTTATAATTTCGTTACGATCGATATTATCGTAGACGTCCACGGCATGGCATCATGATAACACAGGGAAGTAAAATGTATGGAAATATAATGAAGACGCGTTTATCTATATATCGGAGACGGATTGTATCCGGTACGCCAGCGCCATCTCGTGGCGTTCGATGGAGTTATTGGAGTTCGCGACAACGAGTCTTGATTAATAGGGACACCAGTGCTGTTTAGCGGCGCATGACGGAGTCTACAACATAACGTTCAACCGTTGGCAAGTGATCGCCGCACAGTCGACAAGTGAAGTTCATCGGTGGCGGTCAAGCAGTGAAGAACTCTAGAAACTGTTGCGCGTTCGGTAAAGTTGTGTCGAGTACCAACATTAATTACTTAGCATACCCATTACTGTATAGAATCAAGTTCTTCTATCTGAACAGACAGAAGTTCTCTTGGGGAGTTTGTTCCACTACTTCTTCCCAGCTAAAGCACTAGGAAGTGGTGAAGGAATGGGCGTCTGGGGGACTGTCTTATGTAAACTTTAAGGTTCTCAGGTTGAGTAAATGACTTTTGAGTTTAATTCGGTTTTTCTAATGCGCAATAACCAACACTACCCACAGTACGCCCACAGTAGTTAAAATATGGCTGATGATAACGAGAGAGAACTACCGTACCGGAAGCTGCAACAACATCCTAAATCCATTATTATATTGTACGCGCAGGACATTGTAGGCTCTTTGCGAATATTTCACCCGCAAGCTGGACGTGTAGAAGATACTTTAACATCCTTACCATACCCAAAGTCTCTAATTCAGATCATTTATGTTAACAAAGTAATGTCAAGAAATGTCACTGTCAAAATGACAGGACAGTGGTACAAAACATTTACATCATATTTTTTTTGTACATAGTCATTGCTAAAATTAAAGTGAATTAACTAAAAGAACTATGCAAACAAAATACCGTTGCCAAGCAATGATTTGCGTAGTATGTCGGAGACACGGCATATGATCGTCATAATCAGCCCTTCATCAATCAATCAGTCCAGTGCTAGACGTAGGGCTCCCAAAATCGATTTCCACTCGAAACAGTTTACAGCCATTTTCATCTAAAATGTGGCTAGATATGCTACTTACAATATTAATCTATGAATGAGAGTTGTAATATTAATGTTGTTGAAGATGTAAAAAATTTGAAAATGTTTGGATCTCCTGCATTGTTACCAGTATCATAAAATATTTTATACCAGAAAATTTCCTTTTTTTAATATCTTTGTTTAAAACCGAAAATTTATAAAAATAATTACTGTATTATTATTTTTTTATTATTATTTCTTAAAATCAGTACTTAAAAGAAAATGAAACCTCTTTTTTCGCCGTTTTGTGTGAATTACCAGTACGAAGATATTTTTTTGTTGTTATCCCCTTTGTTTACATAAATTATCTGAATTTGAGACTTTGGGTATACAGCGTGCAAACCTGCGGGCTACCATATTACATCGAACCGCCAACCCCTTCCCTCTCTATATCAGCATCGTCAGATAAGACCTCAGTGACTATATGCCGTAAGTATTTAAACTGTGTGACTCTCTGTATATCTCTCATTCCGACCTCGCCGCCGAGGCCCCGCGCGAAATCCCCGACTAACGAATAGTCCTCCCCGACCCTTGACTGTAAGTGAAGCGCCAGCACGCGTTTCAGCTGAGCAGCATGTAATCCAAACTCCCCAAGATAATAATCAAAACACTGATTTTATCCAGCCACCGTCGGTCCCTTGCCACCCTCCCTCCGACTCAGCTGCCCTAAGCCGAGGTTCGTACCCCACAGGGGGTGCCCTTAGCGAGCAGCAGTCGTTTAGTTTGTAGTTTTTTACGCCCTGGCTGGAGGCATTAAGTTTCGTTAGGAGCTTAAGGCAACCACAGGAAAGTCCGGTTAAAGAGTCGGAACCTTAGTGGTTACACTCTGAGATGCCAAAGATAAAAAAATAAAATAAAAAAAAATGTATATCTCTACTATGATCCAGCGCTCGAGCCGACTGAAGTAGGTTCGCGAATTCACGAGTGGCTGCCTCGCGCATTTGGTAGGTATTTAAACATAGTAATTATTTTAATCATTTTATCAAGACAAACTGCGAATTGTGCTAAACAATCTTACCAGGTGGTAAGATTGTTTAGCACAATTCGCAGAGTTCGTAAGCGTCGATATAAGTAAATAGAAAGGTTTCTATTTACTTATATCGACGCTTGAAAGGCAATATTGACCAAACGACATGTTGGCATCTTTACACTAAAGTTGACTAGAGCATCTTAAAGTATTTTTTTTTCCAAAAAAAAAAAAAAAATACTTTTATATTTTTTAGTGTATACTCTAGTAGACACTAAAAAAGCATTTAAATGGTTTTTTTTATTGAAAAAAAAAAAATACTTTAAAATGCTCTAGTGTAAAGTTGCCGACATGTCGTTTGGTCAATATTGCTTTTCAAGCGTCGATATAGAAAATTATGAAATAAACGTCAGTTTTGTAGCTATGCGATTGATTAAACGTTACCAAAAGGGGTAACTTTGACATTTTTTTCTATCAGTAAAGTTATAGTCCGCGTCACGTTAAAAGACCGCTGGCCAGTGAACAACTGTAATGTTGTATAGATCGCGTACTCGTACCGTAATAAAAACGCTAGCCAATCGCACAACCATACCATACCATGTTTAACCGATTTCAAAAATGAAGGAGGTTTATCGATTCGACCGTTTATATATCGATGCTTGAAAGGCAATATTAACCAAACGACATGTTGGCAACTTTACACTAGAGCATCTTAGTTAAAAAAAAAAAAAAAAAAACTTCAAAATGGAGTATTTTATATTTTTTTAGTGTATACTCTAGTCAAAAGTCAAAGTCAAATAATTAATTTCAAATAGGCACGAAGATGCACTTTTGAACGTCAAAAATTACATGAATAGTTAATTGATTCTAGTTGCGCCTTCCAAAATGTAGTTATGTATGGAGAAGAATGGGCAAGAAACTCCATGCTTACTCTTTTAAAATGTTAACAATAGTTTGTATACATTAATTAATATTTATAAGTGAAGACTATGTACCTAGAATAAAAAAATAAAAAATATAAAAAAATTCATCAAAATTACTTACCACAATTGGTAAAAAGAATGAAAAGTGAAGTAATAATAGAAAAATTTATAAATGCGATAGGTACATGGTGCTCACATGTTTACAAACATTGTATATAATTTCCCAAAAAAAAATAAAAAATAAAAACAACATATAATAAGTCAGTGTGTGAGTTAAAATATTAATCACAGAAAATAAAATTAATATCGAATATAATATTAGTCGAGTAGACCTACACTAAAAAAAGCAATTTAAAAAGCTCTAGTGTAAAGTTGCCAACATGTTGTTTGGTCAATAATGGTGCCGATTCCCTTGTTCACAAACTAAACTTAATTTAAGTTCAGTGCATCTTTTTCTTTCTATTTCATTAAGAAAAGGACAAAAGATAAATTTTAGTTTAGTCCTGTCAAATTAATCAGCACCTGTCACTAATCCATACAAGTTTAGACGTGACTAAAAACTTGCCTACTAAAATTACGTCAATTTACGTCAAGCGCTGATTAATTTGACAGGACTAAACTAAAATTTTTCTTCCGTCCTTTTCTTAATGAAATAGAAAGAAAAAGATGCACTGAACTTAAATTTAGTTTAGTTTGTGAACAAAGGAATCGGCACCATTGCCTTTCAAGCGTCGATATATAGGGTGTATCTATTCAAACATAAAATATTTTAAGAGATACATCTATAGGTGGTAAAGAAGCCATGGAAACGATTTCATGATTTTTTTTTTACGTGACGCGAACTAATACAACGTATGGTTTTGCTGTTGGCCAGTGCGCTTTCTACGTGACACGATCTATACAACGTTACAGTTGTGCGATTGGCCAGCCGTCTTTTGTTCTCACGAATTGTAATCCAATCGTGTTATTAAAAGCGATTGCATGTCCGCCAGATCCCCAAATAATATATTTTTTTTCAGAATTTTATAACACTGTTTTTTGTTTCCCTTGAATTAAAAAAAAAAACTTGTAAGCGCGGTCTCTGTCGGATAAAGGTCTCTGCACACAGCGGGCGCGGCGCGGCGGGACGGGACGCCGACGCGACGCTGAGCAGTTGTAATGTACTAGATATTACGGAGGACGCCACACAGAGCCGTCCGGCTCGACGCGACGTGACGCGACGCTCTGTGTGGTGTCGTCCGTAATATCTAGTACATTACAACTGCTCAGCGTCGCGTCGGCGTCCCGTCCCGCCGCGCCGCGCCCGCTGTGTGCAGAGACCTTAATACCACAATACAGTCGACGAGCGCAGTCGCATCCCGCGCGGGATTTGCCTGAGTTTGGCCAGAGCTTTATGCTATTGTACTTCAAACTAACACTTAATAAACAAGTTATAATTACTTAAATATTAATTATTATCATTAAAAATACATTTAGACTGCATTGTTTAACATTTTCCCAGACAATTAAGATGTGAGAATCATTTTAGTAGGTAGTTTTATTTATTGTTAAGCTGTTGCCCGGCACGGCTTTTTCTATAAAAAAAAAAAAAATTGTAGTGTCTGTTTGTAATGTCTTTTTCTTAAATAATTTCTTTTTTGTTTTTTTATTTTTTATTAAACGCATATTTATAAAAGCAACTTACAACAAAACTTGTCTTGTTGGGGACTTAAAACAAAAAAAAAAAATTCTCTGTCTGGTGTTCCGGCTAATCTCCGAAACGGCTTGCCGGATTTTGACGAGACTTTAACTAGTAGATAGTTGATGTTATAATGAGCAACTAAGGCTACTATTACTTTTATTTTAGCAAAAATCCACGCAGATGAAGCCGCAAGCAGCAGATAGTCTACACTAATAGGTATTATAAATAATTAAAATTGTTTGTTTATTTGCACTGAAAGTACTGATTCAATTATAAAAATCCTGTCACTGATTCAGGGGCGTCGACTCCGTGGGTGCTCGGGAGCTCCAGCACCCATGAGATGTAAATAATGGGTGCTGAGTATATGAGCATTAAAATAAAAAGTGATCAGTCAATCGGCTTTGGTTGATATCTCTTTATCATCACTCGCCGCGCGGCAAGATGTCAACTAGGTACTGACGTTATTATTACGATGGTTAAAATTTGTACCTTTTAAATCGGGGTGCTAAAATTTTCGAGGTCACTTCGCTCGCTCTTGCATCCTAGATTTTCTTAATTGTTAAGAGGGTTGTCACCGGTCCATTAGCGTTACTCCTTTTAAAACATTAAGGGGTTTATTCATAAACGTTGCTTAAAGTTAAGTGACGTTCAAACGTCAAAAATGTATGGTTAAACAGTCGCTAATCATTACTTAACTTTAAGCAGCGTTTATGAATAAATCCCATTATCACGTGACTGAGAAGGAATTATGAAAATCGGCTCAATCAACTATATCGGTAAGTGTGTTTAGAATTTTCTAATACCTTTTTTAAAGTTTCATATTGAGGCACGAAGCAACAAAATTCGATCTAAATAAAAACTGCCATATTCCTCTAGATCGTATTTGATGTAATGAGTATGAGCACCCACTAGGTTTTCTAAAAGTCGGCGCCCCTATCACTGATACAAAGCTACCCTATTACCGAGAACCAGGGCCTCAAGTCTGCTATTACAATAGTGTCAGAATGGTCTATCATTGATTTCATAATTGTTGATTTTGACAAGTTTGGTAATCTACTAATATAATGGCGTCATTATGACTTTCCAATGTTCAGCCACTGACGCTCCATTGAAAGAATTGGTAATCTCGTACATAATGACAAATGAAACTTCCTACTAAACTTCCAACTTCCTACTACTTCGGATTGCTTATAACACTAATAAATAATATGTAAAAATATATATAAATGAAATCTGGCATGAATAAATGTTCAAAATGCCATTGTAATATAATTCTATTACGAGACCATTGACCGACCAATGATCGACCATTATGAATTTAGCAGATTACGAACTTTTAGCAAAATGACAGTGGGGTCGTGTTGGAGTAAAAATAGCAGACTTGAGCCCCTGGTATGTTGAAGTCGCAGGCAGAAGCTAGTCTTCAAACATCTATCTCAGGGATCGGTATAAACTGACCTTGTTAGGGTCAATTCACATTTATATTCATAGAGGTGAATTTGCTATGTAAAATTGTTTAAGGCGACGATAACCGTCTTTTAATGATGTTATACTTAAGATCACGTCTAAACGAGTAGTGTTAATGATTTGGAAAAAATATATGTTAAATTAGAGCATTTTCTTAATAACTTAATATATGAATATTTTAGATTATGTTTATTTTTCATGGTGAAATTAATTTGTAAGGTTATGTCTAATGCGGATAAAAAACCGAGAATCGCGCAAAATATATCAAGCGTATTTTTCTGAAACCTTCACCTTTATAAAGATAATTTAATTATTGATCTTTTAATATACGTGTTTTATTAAAATAGGTACCTCTTGTTTTATGTATAATAAATAAATAATAATAATAACCCCATCGCCGTATCTCTACGTTGACGTCGTGGTGGGGCTTGCGCGCTCCGAACTCAAGGTCTGTGCCGGTAGACTTTACTTTACCGGAACATGTCTAGGGTGAAGAGCCAAACCAAGAGAGATACAGAAACCCGCAGTTGCGACCCCACGGACCCTATCTCCCGGGAGAAGTCATGTTCCTCATCTCTGGCTTGCCTTTATTGGCCGGCTGGAGTGAACACTGACGAGGAACTGAGCTCCCACCTCATTGTTGCCTTTATTGGCCGGCTGGAGTGGAGATTCGCAAGAGCAAACGTGCTCGGAGGAAGGAAGTATTCCAGTAAGTGCTTGTAGGGATCTTGATCATCTTCCGGGCTCTAGGATTGTTCTGAGAGCCTTGGAATACCTCTCCACGCCTCGAGCATCTCAGAACATGTTGCCCAATTGTCGCTACGTCACTATGTGCTAGCGACCGTTTTCGGGGGCCCATTAGTGAGTGTGCAAGTCACCCCCTGCCATTTTAACCGTGTATAATAAAACATTGATCAGGCAGGGGCCATAGTCCTTCCATAGTTTTAGGTAACCAGTCCATTTTAGCCACCCAAACCCATAGTCCAATATCTTTGGTTCCATATCCTGCAATAGTCCTACACCAACCGGGGGTTGTCCTTGGGTGCACTTGCATAGTGCGTACAGGGATAATCGTCGGTTAGTGCCTCATTTAATTAAAAAGCGTCTAACGGGCCTCTGCGAGTTGGCTTCGGCCCCTCGTACACCTTCCAAAGGTCCGGGACCCCAGGGTCCCGAGATATGTAAAGATATAAAAATAATAATAATAAAGATTTATTGCTCAAATAGGACTAGATTACATGCTAAGGTAATATTGTATAAGGCACAAGCATAAAGTTTTTTAAATTTAGTTAGTGGATAATGCGTCTTATTTGGGACAGTGCTCCTGGATGGGCGAGTCCTATTACTGGCGCACAGCGTGTTGCGTGAGCTCAGTACAGAACACGCAAGCTAACCACTCAAGGTCACTGGCATATATCTGGACCTTAAGTGTTGCGTCGTCAATGTGAATTAACTCTAACAAAAAACTCATAAATTATTATGTACATAAATTATAATTAACATGCAAAGACTTTGTGATGCTAAACATAGAATGTTAATTTATTTATTAAAATACGTTTAGTCATTAATATTTGAATTGTTAAAAAAAAAAACACTTTCTATCAACCCCTTTCATGTTTTTAATTATTTTGTTTGCCATGTTGGTCTAGTAGTTGCTTGACAGAGGAGCATGGGTAGCCGGGTTCGATACCCAGGTCAAGAAAAGTTTTTATACAATATGTCCAGTTTTGGACTGTACAAACTTGAGTGGTAGTATGCTCTATTTTATGAATAAAATTATTCTACATGTGGGGTCAGAACCCAACCCCACTGAATGGCAGCCATTTTTAATTTTTTGATCTACTTTTATGAAGTGTTCATACTAAAAGTACTGTAACTTTATAATTTAAAGCCCTATTATACAGTATTAACAATGGGTTAAATAACTCAAATAAAAACAATAAATGCTGCATCATATTGAAAGATCTATAGTTCCATACTAATACTAATATTATAAATGTGAAAGTAACTCTGTCTGTCTGTCTGAATGTTACGTTTTCACACCTAAACTGCTGAACCGATCATCTTGAAATTTAGCAGAGATATAGCCTGGGATATGGAGAAGGACATAGGTTACTTTTTTACGCGATATAACCGATTTCCACGCGGGCGGAGCCGCGGGCAAAAGCTAGTATGCTATATAATCAATTTAATGTATTTTTTTTTTATTTATGGTTAATGAATAATTAATTTTTAAATTATTTTTTTTTCTTTTTCAATGTTCACCCCTGGAAACGACTTTTTTTATCTCCTCGACTAATAGATGTTAATTTTACCTAAATAATGATATCAAAAACTACATTCTATGATAATTGGTTTAAGATTCAATGTTGTTAGAACATAGGCTTGCACAGGTATTGAGTTCATATCGATTTGGTTATTCTGTAGTAAGACTCCAAATTCCCCCAGTCACAAAAGCTATAACCAAGATCCACTAACTTATTTATGTTTAGTATTCTTTTTGCACACAGTAATAAGTCCGAGGCTACAAAAAGTAAAGAGAAGTACCATAATTATCGCGCTTACCAGTTATTTATTGATGTTTGAAAACGATAATGCGTTCCAAAGTACAATAAAAATGAAACTTACTTTTTAGTTATTACTTGAAAGGTTCCTGAGACGATTTCGCGGAATTTTGTTTATCAAGACGAAAATACAGTCAAAATTTCCTCCTATTTTTCACGGCTTCTGTAGGAATAAGCGTAAAGAATTTAATAAATAACTTTTAATTTTTATGTCGCGTCTTGATAATTTTTTATCTTTGATAACACATCATAACAAACTAAACAAAATCACTTTCAGTTTCATTTTCATTCAGTTTGTTGACAGAACGTTTTATGACATTGACATGTTTTGTTTTTTTTTTTCTTCGCCCTGCTCGGGTAGGCTAAGGTCTTGGACCATACCGCCTCATCTTCAGTGCTTATTGTAGACATGATTTATGATATTTCTGACATACATAGAGAAAGTTCTTGTCTAGAAGTGTCCTAATTACATATGTGCTGGTTTATATATCTAGGGTCGTGAGAAAGTTAAACACTATGGATGTAAATGCTAAAGAGGGCGGGGGCGTATTAGTAGCTGTTAATAAAAAAAATGGATTCTAAATACGCTGGTTCATTTCGAGAGTAGTTGTGAGGACTTTTGGGTTTCCCTTGATCTTCCCGTAGCTAAGTCTTTTCATTAAATGGCTCTCTATGCAATATACTCTAGTAGCATTTTTTGTTGGCATTTAGTTGGGCCACTTACCTCTGGTTATTTGGCAAATGCATACAATTGGCGGGCAGTTTGCGGGTTGGGCCAACAACTGATGGCCTACGTGGATTTGCCTACGAAGGCCCAACTTGCGATGGGGCCAACGTACATTGCCCTACGAAGGCCCAACTTGCGATGGGGCCAACGTACATTGTGCCCTACGAAGGCCCAATGAAAACGTGTTATGGGTAGGCCCAACGACATAATACATTAAGGCAAGCGGTTGTATGTTGATTGGTTCTATGACTGGTTTCAGAGCGACGCGTCTCGCCAGCGCCGGCCGTACGCGCGTCCGCGCGCGTAAGGTTGGTTTTTCAAAACAAATAATAATAACGTTGGGTTTAGCGATTTGTTTTGAAAAACCAACCTTATTTTGAAGCCGATAAAGTTCATGTGCAGCGACGATGTTTACACGTTTTGTCAGTGTTTACAGTCTTCCGTGGCGTCATCCATTCTTCACGCACCACACCAAGTTCCCCACCGTAAGCATCATCGTCGTAAAACTCCACAACTTTATACATTTAAAACTTTCACAAACACTAAGGGTTAACTAACTAAAACACAGCCTGCCAGCCTGATATCAGGCTAACATCTTTGTTGATGCGAACAAAACAAACACTCACAAACACTCCGCAGCCGCAGGTACGCACAGCGTCATTATGTCCTAACCCCTCAAGTTTTAAAATGTTACACTGCTACAATATTGAATTCGTTACGAATAATCTAAAGAATACTTCAAAAAGAGTATACTAGTTTGACTTGGATTCGAACCATCGCATTACCGAATTTCGTCATACTCATACCGGCAGTTTGATAGACTAGCCAGCGAACCCATGAGAATTGTGATGAAATTGTTATCGACTATCGTCCAAGTAGTTTATCTTTAGGTCTCTGCCTAATCGATGAATGTTATCATTTGAGGGTATCTATTAATTTTACTTACTTACGTTTTCTTTATAAAATTAATCCATACCCTCAAATTATAACTACAACGTTGTCTAGGGACCCGTTTGTGTCAGTTGGCAAAATATGTAATGACTAATGATAACAGTGTATTTTCAAATTTTTCTAATAAAAAAAACAAAGAAATTTTACAAAAAGAAAAAAAAATATTTTAAAGGAAATATAAATAAAAAGATTGTAAAGATAGTATAAATTATTATCTTTACAATATATATATTTTTTAGTAAAATAAGATCAAAATTTTGTTAAATATTTATTAGAAAAGAAAACACATGTCGTGCCTAGGATTTGAAACTCCAATATTATGCACGGCATGCGGTCTTGAAACCTCCGGACTACTTAGACGTTGTCTAAGTCTTCGTAAATGTTAAGATTATTGTTGCTTGTCAATAAAAGTATTAACTTTTTATTGAATAAAAACAATATTTAAAACAGAAAATACTTATTTATTCACTAAAACAATACATTAATTGTAATAACATGTTTTTGCAAAATACAAAAACCAACTTGGGCCTATCACGGATTTGAACGCACATATGACTTTTGGGGGGGTAAGGACTTAATACATTGATGATTAAGTTCAAATTCGAACAAGAAAATTTTAAAGTTTGTGGTAACTTGATGTACCTAAGAATAGAAAATTCCCATGGTTTAACCGAAGTGTTATTAAATTCAAAAACTAAAGTCAGAAAACGTTACACTGGTGCCGATTCCCTTGTTCACAAACTAAACTAAATTTAAATTCAGTGCATCTTTTTCTTTCTATTTCATTAAAAAAGGACACAAGATAAATTTTAGTTTAGTCCTGTCAAATTAATCAGCGCTTGACGTAAATTGACGTCATTTTAGTCGGTAAGTTTTTAATCACGTCTAAATATAAACGGAGTAGTGACAGGACTAGAATTATGCCCGTATTATAGAACGTCACTCAATACTCAAGCGTTACTTAAGACTAGATTCAAGCCATTTGATTGGTTGAAACTAGTTTTAAGTAATGCTTGAGTATTGAGTAACGTTCTGTAATACGGGACTTAGACTTTTAGTTATGTAATTTAAAACCAGATTAATCATGCTTTTTTTTCTGTACAACTTCATTATGCTTGCGAAGTTTGTCTGTAAGTGATTGTTGCACTGTTGCATAAACATTTTTACATGTGTGTGTTTTTTGTTGCTAAACCATAATAATTAAATAAATAGATAGGAAAAGTCCAGCGCCACAAGTATAATCCTTTGATGAGTGCACAAATACCGAAACCGAATGTCTCGATGCGGTAGATCGACAGCTATGCAAGTGTAAGCCCGTCACACACAAGACAAGACAAAATAGACGTTAAGGGGATCATAGACGATCAACCTGCAATCCGGGATCTTGGGAACAATGTCAGATTCATCATGATTGGTTGCTGGATGGTTGCCGGTTTGCCGGTTTTAGGGATGCAAGAAGTGCCAAGAAGTATCGATATTATAAAAATATTGACAACGATTTCGACATATGGAAAAAACAAAAAAAAAAAAAACACAGTGTACAGTGGCCACTGTACAATTTTTGTTTTAGCACATCAAGCTACATGAAACTGTTTTTCTCAATCGAACGAGAGAATTTGGCTGTTTGTGGTAACTTGATGTGCTGGCTACCGTAATTTATGAAATTCTATTGTTTGGTTTTATTTAAATAAATATAGGAACATGATTTCAGATGTAAAATCGAACTACATTGAAAATAAATCTACTTGTTTACGGCCTGAATTCGGTTTTAGTCAGTGGGGTTACACAACAGTGTTGCTATCGGAAATATATCGTATTTGACAAATTTTTGATACTTGATATTTTATTACGGTAAATCAATGAATTGAAATAATAGTTGTCGCCAAAAAATATCGATATATCGAATAAAAAACATCGATGTATCGAAATATTGATCTTTTTTTAACAAGACTAGCCGGTTATTAATGACTCAAAAAAGTGGGCTAATCTATAAAGAAAGCCTATTCTTCACTGGAATAAAACATGAAAAATATGGCCCTTTGCAGCCTTATTTGCAGTTGCCCGGCTGTAATAAACAATTTATACGAGAATGCACGTTTTACTCCAAAGAAAAATAAGTAAATCATCTCCTCACTACATTTTTTCAGTGTAGGTACGGCACTGGCCCAAAATGTCATGGCCGCCTTCGCCATTGCGACATATGTACCGTGACAAGTCATGTCATTTGTGTCCATGATATATGAAAAATTCCAATGGCAGATTCTTTCTTCGGGTTCGATACTTCGGTATCGGTGAGTCTAAACGTTATTCTACCTAAAAATACCATTTATTTGATATATAATAACCCTAAAACTGTGAGGTTTGAGACTGCCAGCACGCCACTTAGAATGCTGCATTTCACTATACAATCAAGTATTACCACTTTCTACCATATATTTACGTGTGATATATCAATTTGGGGTAACTAACATCACTATAACAGTTCAATAAAGCACAACAAACATGAAAAGCGTCTCATTGTGGGCTATACATTTTATAATTATGTATTTTCAAATTTCTACTTGTCACTTGTTTGTTTCCGCTCACAATTTCGAGAAAAACACGTAATAGTCTAGATTAGAGCCATAAACTACGCCTTTGCTCGTCTCTCCATGTAAAGCGCGTCAAAATTTGTGCCTAAAACGTGATATAACGTTATGAAATTCTGTTTTCTTGACTGTATATTTTTAGTGATTACTGAGTCACACTTGTTTTGAAATACGCAATGGTCTTAGTATATCGCATTTTATACATGTATTTACATTTGGTTACGTATATACCTTTCCAGTAGCCATTCAACTTATGGCAAAGGAGCATTTCATTCTCTCAATAAGTTTTTTTTATTGACATATGTGTTGGTAGTTACAAACTATGTGCTTGTATGTATTATACAGTAATGACATAATAAGACACTGTTTACTTAGTATACAAGAGCATGATGATAACTAACAAACTGACATTGTTAGTACAATAGTACTTTTCATTCTGTATTTCATCATTTTAAATGTGAGTAATTTGTTAGCAAACCAGCCTATCAGTCATTTGCTGGATAAAAGCCTCTTCCTATTAATCCCAGAGCTTAAATGAATTAAATTCTATAATCAGCAGGCCATTGGTAGATTATTGAATGCAACCTGCTACACTCCAAAAATACTCCTTTTGCTTTGTTTACGTTCATACATCTGGTCATACATGCATGCCTGTTGCGAGTACTATGCATCTGACCTTTCTGAAGAACATCACCAATTAGGTCACTATATGCCTAGGGCGTCCCGACCCGGCGTTTATACTCAAATCTGCCTTGTAAATACCATTTGTTAGTTGCCTGTAATATATAAGTGAATGCCAATGAATATACCAAATAATAGGTAGATAAAAATGTAGCAAGTGGCGCTCTATAGTTGTTGTAGCAGAAGGCGTGAGTTTATGTATGTATGTACATATACCAGGGTTCGCCGATATATATCAGCGGATAATATCATGATATATATCACGATATATATCAATTGATTTTTTCCTGTCTTCTGAACTAAAAATTTTGGAGATTAATGTTTACCCTGGCAACACGTAGTGAAAAACTACAATTCAGAATAATTTACTTTTTTATGATTACAAATTGTTATTAAAATTTGTTGATTTATCTCACAAACATATGAAGATTATTATAATAATAGGTACTTGTTTTTTTTAAGTGTTCATTAAAAAAATATTTCTCAAATAAACACTAATTCTTTTGTTTCTTTTTTTAAATAAAAAATGTGGTAATTTAACACATATTATTTTTCAATTTTTAAGTGCTTAATCACCTTACAGAATGAAATTCGCTTCATTTTCGTAGCCTGGATATATATCCGTTAGTATTACCGCTATTTATAAAAAAATCGGATTTTTGATATTATAAAAATCGGATTTTTTCGAACCCTGACGTATACCAAATAAATTTAAACTTCTTGCTTTAAAAGTCTATCTCTAGACAGAATGAAATGCCACCTAAGCTCAGTAACCTTCTTAACGAATCCTGTTAGAATATAATTATCTACTTAAGAGCGCTGTCTCGGGTCCACTGACTGAGAAGGAATATTATTTTAAACGGCTCAATCCGCTGCCTCGGTAAGTGTGTCTAGAACAATGTGATACGTGTGAATGTGAATAGAAAATTCTAGACACACTTACCGAGGCAGCTGATTGAGCCGTTTTTCATAATTCCTTCTCAGTCAGATATTTTTTTTAAGGAGTAGCGCTAGTGGACCCGAGACATGCGGTTTTATTAAAATACTGGCATACCCTTTGGGTTAGAGTGGACGATAAAATCTCAGAATATAAAGTTAAACAAGCACAAACAGCCTGTAATGTATGACACAAATGCAGTTTTTGTGATATCTGGGTCACTTTGACATTGTTATTCAAGACTCATGCTGTGACAATACTGGCCCCATTTTTTTCATCTCTTTATTCAATGAAACATTACTGTTTTCTGTATAATCAAACAAGCAATACTGTCAACTGTGTTCGCGATTTAGTTTCAAACATTGGCAGGGAACCAAAGAACACATCCAAATCAGGTGTGGTGCCGGACGTAAAGAATAGTACTACCCCATTTCTTCCCGTGGGTGTCGTATAAGGCAACTAAGGGACTTACTGGAGCATGGGCAGCAGAGTTCTCTATGCATTTTTAACACCATACTGCGATCGCCAACCAGCCTGCCAAGCGTGGCGATTATGGCACACCCCCAATTGGGGGAGGCTTATGCCCAGCAGTGGACGTCTTTCGGCTGAAATGATGATGATGCACGCGAGTCAGATAAAACACTGTAGGATAAAAGCGCGCCGTCTACGCACGTTTCTAAAACGCGCGTCCACGGCGCGTTTAAAAAATTCGGTACACAGGCCCTAACAACCTTGAAGGTTGCTTTTGCCCGCGGCTCCGCCCGCGTGGATGTCGGTTATCGCGTAAAAAAGTAGCCTATGTCCTTTTCCATATCCCAGGCTATATGTATGCCAAATTTCATGGCGATCGGTTCAGTGGTTTGACAGACAGACAGACAGACAGAGTTACTTTCACATTTATAATATTAGTATGGATTTATCAAAAACAAACCTTCAAAATTTCGTTGTTCTACCTAACAAAATTCATTTCTGTATTTTGTTGTACCTACCTACGACTCCCGTGCACTGTTGCCCCTGTCTGGCTTATTCCACTAATCCCCCCTTAGATAATCCCCCTCAGTGGGGAAAACTCAACCCTAATGTAAATAAATCACTTTCAGGGGGATCTTGGAATAAGTTTTTTTTCTTCAATTCTAGTTTTCCCCCCTAAGCGGGATTATCAGGGGTTAATTCTAGACTGTTTTTTTTATAGATTCCACTTTTCCTCCTAAAGGGGGAATTTCAGGAGGGATTTGTGGAATAAGCCCTGTCTTTTGAACTAGACACGGCAGTTTGTTTTACTACGCATAGAGTTCTTAACATTTAGAGCGTTGAATTAAAATATTTTTATTTTTGTATGAAAATATGATAAAATAATTATGATGAATTATTAAAAGTCATAGAGTAAAAGTTGGTATTTATTTATAACAGTTTAAACTATCATTACAGGGTTCACCCTAATGCGACAGCTAAGAACTTAAACTAAGAAACTAAACTATATATGCTTATAAACAAATTAGAGAAAAAAAAAAAAAAACAAACAACCTTATTGAAATTAAAAGACATAAAAAAATAGTATTACATAATTACTAACAAAAACATAGTACAATATAATATAGTTAAAATTAAGTATTATTTTGCTTGTATCTTAATATAAATAGTAATACCCTTGCGAATTCACTAAAACAACATGTAAACACATCGATCTGAGTTTGAAGGTCGTTGATGGTACGGATAGCTCTGGTAAGGGGTGCCTTACCAGAGCTCGTTGTATATGATTTTAGTAATATAATATATATACATTTTTTTTTTTTTTTAAACGTTGCCCCACACTTGGAATTTCTCCTGTATCGTGGGTGCGTTTACAAACATTTAAACTCACATACACAAACAGCCAGACCCGGAACAACTACTTGTAGATCATACAAATATTTGTTCCGTGCGGGAATCGAACCCGCGACACGCAGCGCAGCAGTCAATCGCTTAACCACTACGCTAACCGTGCCGCCAATAAAATCCTGAGATGGTGTCATTGTCTGACCAATGACTCTGTATATAATATTATACAGGGTGTATCTATTCAAACACGAAATATTTAATAAGAGTTACACCTACAGGTGGTAAAGAAGCAATGGTTTTTTTTTTAAATCTGAGTATATTATTATTATTTTTTTTTTACAAATTACTTGATGATTAATTATTAAAATTCACCGGGGGTCGTGCGGCCACCGTTGCTGCGTCCGGGCGGGTCATTCATAGAATAAGTAAAATTTTGGAAAATGCAACTCCTTTGCAAAATGTCTCAAGCAATTTTAAAATTATAATAATTATGTAAAAATATAAAACACTTCGATAAAAAAAATATTTCGCTGCTATGGCTTTTTTACCACCTCTTCCTCACAAAATATTACGTGTATGAATAGGTACACCTTATATGTTCGGGCACAACTTATTTGTTTATTATTTCTTATTAATTAATTTATTTCAGATCATTAAAATCCATAAAATACATTAAATTAAAATCAATTAGCACAATGATTCAACAGACACATTATAAACCGTTTTTTATCATTCTTTCATTTGGTAGATGAAGCTTGCGCGGTGATCCCATTAAATTTTATAAATTTTCTAGGGAAGTTTCTGAGTTACCTTGCTTCGATATAAGTATTTATCACAGATATAGATACAACTGATAAAACTATTTACTTACGAAAATACTGAGGCGGTCCTGCAATACATAAAATAACTCACTTCTCAACGCACACTCACCTACTCACACACACAAAACACAAACCCTTCCCTTTACACACCGAGAACTATGTTAATTAACTAGATTGTAACTTTTGTATGTAAAATATTAATTAAAAAATATTTGTATGAAAGAGCGGAGTCTCCCAATACAGGCTGTATTTGCTTAAAAAGAGGCTCCAATCACTATTGTTCTGAATAATCTGGTTATGAAATAAAAAATAAAAATAATAATTTAACTAGATAACGCAAGAGCAACTACTTCGCGTGCCAAAAATGGCACCAGCTTACGTACAAAAATCGTAAGCCGCCACTTTCGCGCTCAGTCTTGTGTACTGCTGGCTGAGTAAACGTGAGCGAGGGCGAGAGCTTGTGACGTCATAGTAGGTAGTCCAAAAATGGCACGCTTGGTGTTCATTCAGTTCGTGATACTTGCGTTATCTAGGTCTATCTATATCTGTGGTAGTTATTTATTTACTAGCTGTTGCCCGCGGCTCCGCCCGCGTGGATGTCGGTTATCGCGTAAAAATGTAGCCTGTGTCCTCCATATCCCAGGCTATATCTCTGCCAAATTTCATGACGATCGGTTCAGCGGTTTAGGCGTGAAAACGTAACATACAGACAGACAGACAGAGTTACTTTCACATTTATAATATTAGTATGGATTTAAACTTCATGTACAATAGTGCTACATAGGCGGACTTAATGCCACAAGGCATTCTCTACCAGTCAACCTTTGGGTTAAATATAAAAACAGTGATAGGGTACAAAAATAATGTCTAAAATACTAACTTCTTGATTACGAGAATTTATATGGTTTTATTGATACTAATACACATATAAAAATAAAATAAACTAATAATACTAATAGATATATGACGAAGGGGATGTGTGAGGGTGTTCAGTAGTGTCTTCTTAATGTGGGTCTGCTGAGGCTGGGCGTAGGTGTAGAGTAGAAATAACACGGAGGCTCAAAATACTTTTATGTGGTTTATTCGGCGTTTCACAGCGAACAGGGGCGCGAAAGACGGTTACAGAGTATTTTATAAGCGCGTACAAATCAATATTGCTAACTTAAAAAAAATTACAACTCGATACATCAACATCATTTAAACAATAAACAAAATAAATATAAGGAGTAATAAAATCAATAACTAATTAATAATTAACCAAACATTAACAACTATTAGATTGGCGGTGACGTTGCTGTTTCCGCTGATCCGTAGTCCCCTGTTAGGTTCCCTGCGTTTGTAACAATTTATCCACTCGGTGTATGTTGATGCTAAACTTCCTGTCACTGTTGTTTACATATCAAGCAGTAGTATACGAATTGGTGTGCGGTAGATACAAAAAAAAATTACAGTCACACTTCCACTTTACACATCTGCCTAAGCCTTTGGAGAATACAGGCACGGCTTATTCCACAAATCCCCCCTGAAAATCCCCCTTAGGAGGAAAAGTGGAATCTGAAAACAATCTAGAATTCACCCCTGATAATCCCGCTAAGGGGGGAAAACTAGAATTGAAAAAACAAAAAATAACTTATTCCAAGATCCCCTGAAAGTGATTTTTTTACATTAGGGTTCAGTTTTTTCCACTGAGAGGGATTCTCTCAGGGGGGATTAGTGGAATAAGCCTACAGGCACGATGTTATGTTATGTATGTCCAAAAATTTCAATAAAATCTTGCTTGTTCCAGAACTTAAATGATGACGAAGGAGGTGGCGAGCCATCGGAGGATGAATACGATGCTCTCAACGACGAGACTTTTGGTCAAGGTTGTAAGTATTGTATCTTAATCACCGCTTGAGGCATTGAGGAGGCTTGTTCATTTGGAAAAAACACGTTTATCAATAACTAGAGTTGGGTAGTTCGTGAGCGAGTGATAGAAAAGAGCTGGCTCTTTTCGATTGACGTCGCTCTAGCTCACTCGCTCGCTAAATAGCTCACTCAGACTCACTAGCTCAGGAAGTCAGTACTTCAGTAGCTCTCGGCTCACGGCTGTCGGTAGACGTCTTACCGAGCGAGACACCGAAGTCACCGACCGAACGGCTAATTCGGCTCACTTCGGATCGCATCGTTCGCTCTTCAAACAATAACTCTCCGGCACAATACATCATTGTAAACTTATCATAAGAAAAAAAAAGTCATAAAAACAAACAGTAGTAGATACTTAGTACTTTTTCGGTTGTTTTGACGAAATGGCATGCATGCAAAGAACTAAAAGTGTATAAATTGTATAAGTACTGTATTTTCTAAAGAGCTATTGATTATTGAGCGAGCCGAGTCTTCTCATACAACGCGCGTGCGGCGTGAGTCAAATGAGCTAACAGTCGGCGTCTAAGCGATTGAGTCACTGAGCTATAGAAGAGCTAGTGAGCTAGAAGAGTGATATAGCTCTTTAGAGTGGAAGAGCTAATCACTTTTTCGTTTCAGTGAGTTGTTTCGCCCATGTCTATCAATCACATTTAGAAAATAAAAACACCACAGATTCAAAATAAAGTCTATTCATATTTGTTTCTGTGGCTGCGTTTACCACGCCACATGCGAACTACGCATCAAAGACCTGACGGTCACACAAATCCTGAATCGCGCAAGCAAAGTTTACCGCGCGGCTGGCATAAATATATAACGTGTATCTATTCATACACGAAACATTTGAAGAGAAACATCTATAGGTGGTAAAATAGCCATAGCAGCGAAACATTTTTATTTATCTGTTTTATATATTTACATAATTATTATAATTTTAAAATTGCTTGAGACATTTTGCAAAAAAAAAACCTTTATTTACTTATTCTATGAATGACACGGCCGGACGCGGCGACGCCGCGACGGTGGCGGCACGAGCGCGGTGATTTTTTGATAATTAATCGTCATATCAAGAAATTACCAAAAAAAAAAAAAAACTAAGATTAAAAAAAAAAATACATTTCCATGGCTTCTTTACCACCTATAGGTGTATCTCTTAAAATATTTCGTGTTTGAATAGATACACCCTATATAACATCCCGACAGTTTCCGTTCAGATCCCGGGCAGTTGCCCACCAGACATGACACCCGTCTGGTTCGAGAATCCTCCCTTCTCTAATGAGGATGAGTGAACTTTATACCCTGTTCCTCATACTCTTATATTTCCATTGATGTTTTCTATTTTTTAACGAATATCAACTTTATCTTATCGATTAACGTGTTTTCGTCATAAAATGCCATAAAAAAGGAGAATGGGACGTATAAAACTAATATTTGCTACCATCATGCTTCAAATACTAATTTAGGATTCAGTTGGATTCTGGTTTAAAAGATTTTTTTCTTTTTTTTTTGAGAAATGAACAAAAACTACACAGACGACAGTGTTGCTGTCAAACCGTGCCCAGAAGTGTGTAGTGTGATTGTTAATGAATATGATGAATTATTATTATTATCGTATCTGACATGTTTTTGAGTTTATTTTTTTAATTTAGTAATTGACAGAAGTATTATGTACTAACACTAGTTTGTAAGTGGTTTATTTCCGTACTAACAATATTGGATTACTGATCTGATAAATTAATATTATTATTATTATACATTCATAAATAAATTAAAATAATTACTATTATCTAAATGCTATTACAATATCAATTAATACTTAAATGACAAATTTTAAATAATATTTTATATGTTAATAATCACAATACCTATACCCAAAGTCTCAAATTCAGATAATTTATGTAAACAAAGTAATGTCAAGAAATGTCACTGTCAAAATGACAGGACATTGGTGCAAAACATTTTATATTTTTTTTTTTGTAAATAATTATCTATGAAATTAAAGTGAATTAATTATAAGAACTATGCAAACAAAATACCGTTGCTAAACAATGTTTTATGTAGTGTGTCGGAGACACGGCCTATGATCGTCATAATCAGCCCTTTTAAGTCTACTGCTAGACGTAGGCCTCCCAAAATCGATTTCCACTCGAAACAGTTTACAGCTGTTTTCATCCAAAATGTGGCTAGATATGCTACATATAATATGAATCTATGACTGAGAGTTGTAATATTAGTGTTCTTGAAGATGTATAAAATGTGAAAATGTTTGGATCTCCTGCATTATTACCAGTACGAGTATCATAAAATATTTTATACCAGAAAATCTCCTTTTTTTAATAACTTTGTTTAAAACCGGAAACTTATAAAAATAATTACGGTATGATTATTTGTTAATTATTATTTCTTAAAATCAGTACTTAAAAGAAAATGTAACCTCTTTTTTCGCCCTTTTATGTGAATTACCATTACGAAGATATTTTTTTGATATGTTATCCCCTTTGTTTACATAAATTATCTGAATTTGAGACTTTGAGTATAAGTTACCTACAAGCGGCCCTTCCCGTAATCAGTTGTAGTTATAGAATTTTATCTCTCGAAGCGACGCGCGTTTTACTTATGCTAACCAAGTGTACTAACATGCTGTGAATGTGTGCGTGATGACGAGTAGCGTCAGCATATAACACACACACTTCCGACTTCGCGATTGTCGTGGACGGTACCGAGAGCTCCTGCGCTTTTATACACATTCACAGCGTGTTTGTAAACTTGGTAGTAGAATTGGCCTCAAATTTCATGAGATAGTCATTTGAGCTGTCGGCTGACGGTCGCGAATCATATTTTGATCAACGTACAACCTGATGTTGGCCTGCAAAATGCAAAAAAGTAAGAAATTTGAATTCTGCGGGCTACTTTGGCGCTTTCGCCTTATATATCATTTATTTATTTGCAAACATGCGTCAGAGATACATAGATATTCTTCCTTATAATACAGTTCTCCATATTTCACCATCACATGGGTATACAAATAGTGTAATACAATTTAAAACTCAATAATGTCAACTAAATTCAATAAATCACAATTTTAAAAACAACATATTTATTTAAAATAAATCAATAATACCTAAATAATAATAAATTATACAATATACCTACCAATTAAATTCAGAATAATCAATATTAATTAAGTTCAGAATAATAAATCACAAATTATTTTTCCTAACATAATAAGTAAATCAGATCTAGCAGGCCTATCTTTCATTTAAATACTTATTAATAACATAATAACATTTCTCAACAAAAAAAAAAAAATTGTGTGTTTTTCTATATATCTAATTTCCATGATGTGTTTAGGTAGTTTATTGTATATTTTGGGTGCCATACCTAAAAGATTTTTATAATTTTTTTTTTTATGCGGTGTTGCGCATATTTAATTTTTGTGTCGTAAACTCTTTGGGTGGATAAACAGGTGCATAAATAGAAGAATGTCCAGCGAGTTTTCCTATAGAAATGTCTGGTCTGGTTAAGTTTAGCACATCTAATAATATATAATCTTGCAGCTGACGAGTTCGACTGGGAGGTGGAACATGAGCAGCTGGCGGAACAGCTGGAGAGCAGCCGCAGACACAACAGCAGCGGCATCGATGACCTCGCTAACACGCAGCTCGGTGAGACAAATATTAATTTATATTTTTGGAATCCCTGAAATTGTCAATCACCGCGATCGATGGCGTTGGCTGCCACGCCAAGCCAACGCCGCGTCAATGCGACGTCAACCAACACCAAATGCGAAGGTACCCTTTGTTCTATAGATGTTATGGGGCTAGCTTTGAGCTATATGATGTTAGAGGGTTTGGTTTCCGCACTTAGTCCTTCAGGTGGACTATCGTGCTTGGGCCATGTTGGCCATCGGTGGTTATTACAACCAGCCCACCTCCCTTTGAAATTAATCACGTCTTCTGGTCTGTTTAGAACATCTGTGAAAGATCTGCGTGTTCTGAGGGTTTCTGTTCTAATCTGGGTGACGCCTGTGCATTCAAAGAGTACATGCGCCACGGTATTCTCATTAAGCCCTGCACAGCGAATTTTCCGCTATGCCTGTTGTGTGAAAGTGTTAGTTTAGCGAGCACTGTCCCCTGATGGTCCCCGTTACCAGGCGCAGGATGTTCCTGTCCAGGCATAATAAAGACCTGGTTAGCCTACCATCTAAGGATGGTATAGCTTCTCTGGATTGCCTTCAGCCTGGTATCAAGGTCCACCAGCTCTCCGCATGTGTGTCGGTGAACTCCTGTAGCTCCCTGCGCAGCTGGTTGAAGGGGATGGGTATGATAGGTTTGGGTCCACAGAATGACATGCTGGATTCTCTCTTTGCTAGTTCGTGTACTTTTATCCATTGCAGTATCACTCTGTAGCGAAGGCACCCTAAGTATAATATCAACGTAATATGGTTTTCGTTAGCCAACATGCGTAAAACTACATGCTGTACATAACAAGTTTAGGGTAACAATTTTTCTGTAGTAAGTTATACTACTAGTTATATACTGTTCCGTGTGGCGCCGGACGTAAAGAATAGTACCACCCCATTTCCTCCCGTGGGTGTCGTAAAAAGCGACTAAGGAATTTACTAGAGAATGGGCAGCAGCGTTCTCTATGCATTTTAACACCATACTGCGATCGCCAACCCGTCTGCCAAGTGTGGCGATTATGGAAAACCCCCCTCCAATTGGGGGAGGCCTATGTCCAGCAGTGGACATCTTTTGGCTAAAATGATGATGATGATGATGATGAAGTTATACTATTTTCAGCTATAATATACTATTTTTCTATGCTACATTAACTACCTAAGCACGCTAAGCCGTTGGTCCCGGCTGTCATTTGTCGATCCTTGACAGTCGTTACGGGTCGTCAGAAGCCTGAGTCTAACAACCAGTCTTATCAAGGGATATCGTGGACAGTAACTGGGTTGTGGAGGGCAAATAAACAGTTGCTCCATGTAAAATACTGGTATTCATCCGGTTAGACTGGAAGCTGTCCCTAGAAAAGTTTAGAAAAGGCAGGAAGATTTTGAGTACGCAAAAGAGTTAGATTTGCAGGCAAAAAACAACATCTTACTACTATTCAGTGCAATATTAATTGTTACACACACACAACAGTAATAATAGAAGACAGGACTTATTCTTTGATGGTACAAACTGCTCCATTAAAGCTAACAAAATAACACACATTTTTCGTTACAGAGGCATCGCTCTCCCAGCTAGTACTGGACGAGACAGACGCGCCCCACTCCAGAGCATTCGGCTCTAGTGTGTGGAGACACGACCCGATCTTCCCTAGCGCACCCACTGTGAGTATACATAAATAAATAACTATAGTTCCAAAAGTATCTAATGAAAAAACTTTTTTACATTAAGCGAGCGTTCAAGTATTACGTAACGAATTTGGGGGGAGAGGGGATCTTGTAAAACGTTACGATGCGTTACAGGAGCGGTAGGCGGCAGGGGGGGGAGGGGGGTAGTTGAATTACGCGTTACTTAACATTGTTTTTTTTTTTTAACCCTTCAGAACGGTCGCGTAGAGAGATTCACTCACCCATTTTTTAAAACGCGTTTTTTTTTTCTCAAAATTTCAAATGTAATGCACAAAATTGCTTGCTTACTTTACAGGACACTGTTTTTTTTTTTAAATATAAGCCTCAATTATAATGCAAAAAAACTTTTATCAACAGCTATGATAGTTTTTCTCATCACTCCAGTAAAGTAGGTAACAAAAAATACCGCAATTCGGATGGCTTCGTTATACTTCGGCTGTCGCCGTAGACTCCAATCGCCATATTAGAAATTATATATTGATATTCAAAATACATTGTTCTCTATGTGTGAGATTTTCTCTCATCACAACAGTAATCATTGTGGTACGAAAGACGATTCGTCTGAAGGGTTAATAAAAAAACTAGGGAATTAAAACCTCCCAAGTTGGCAACCCTTTTCATTTATTTTTTACGGGGGATTCCCGATTGAATGGTACGCATTTTGTTCTCCCAAGTTGGCAACCCTTTTCGTTTGTTTTACGGGGATTCCCCGAGTGCTATAAACACTCGACCAACTGTATTGTGCGTCCTTTCATAATGAAATGACGCACAATACAGTCGGTCGAGTACTGACGCAGCACTCGAATACTGACAATGAAATTTTCATTGTCAGTATTCGAGTGCTGCGTATAATACGCCGAAGCTGATTGCCGTAGTGATATTGAGTTCATATCATTGTTAGAGTAATGTCCTCAAAAGAGGGAGATTTGTACCATCAGCTATTCTTGGCGTATACAGGCTCTCATGCTGACTTGCCAGCGCAACTATGCCTAAAAAATACTAACGAAATCTGGAGAAAAGCTAAAGAAAAATTAAAAAATAATGAACAATTTATAGAACATATTAATTATGTTATACAAGAGTTCAAGGTGAAGGCCACGAAGAAGAAACCGACAATGTTTAGTTATTGTACACAGGTAAGTACTGTTAAAATGTAATAATAATTAAAAACTGTTAGGGAGGTATGCAGAGCGGAAGCTCAGGAAATACTGTAAACAGTTTTTTGTGCAGTCCGATGCCTTATGGCCAAAATTGTGGCACTTAAAACATTTAAACTTGAATGTTTTTCCAGTAATTTTCTTCGGATGTTTGTCCAAATACATGGCGCCTTCTTTTTATTCAACTTGAGCGTTTCCTCTTGAACTATCCTCTTCGATGATTTTAACTCTTAGTTGCTCTGGCTTTGGAAGTTCATCTCTAGACTCTATAGCACATCTAGTTGATATTGGCATTAGATCCGAATGTAGTTCGTCATGTAAAAAGGATGGAGACTGCACGAGAGGTATGGTTAAAATTTAGTGAGCTTGTTTGCATCAAGAGGACCTGCAAAGAAAGCGATTTTAATGAAAAGGCTCATGTTACAAAGGATGAGTGAAAACCAAAAGGATACAGTCAACAACACAAATCTAAATTTTTCATAAAACAACTTGTCATAACTATTATAATATTTTTTGCTACCTATGAAGACATCAAGCACGCCAGCAACATCAGCAGGGCCCCATGTCCCATCGATTTCGCTTACTCTTCAACAAAAACAGGTGCGTATGTATGCACTTTTTCAGTGCAGTTTTCTAGGTCTGGATGTTTATATAAACAATGTGACATATTGTTTATATAAACATCCTAAATATGCTCAATGATTTATACTAGGTACACATTGGTGCCGATTCCCTTGTTCATAAACTAAACTAAATTTAAATTCAGTGCATCTTTTTCTATTTCATTAAAAAAGGACACAAGATACATTTTAGTTTAGTCCTATCAAATTAATCACAAATAAAACTTCCTACTAAACTTCCAACTTCCTACTACTTCAGATTGCTTATAACACTAATAAATAATAAGTAAAAATATATATAAATGAAATCTGGCATGAATAAATGTTCAAAATGCCATTGTAATACAATTCTATTACGAGACCATTGACCGACCAATGATTGACCATTATGAATTTAGCAGATTACGAACTTTTAGCAAAATGACAATGGCATCGTGTTGGAGTGACGAATTTATAAAAATAGCAGACTTGGGCCCCTGGACATCCCGTCTACGGAATCACACACGACTTCGATTGTTTCGGACATCAATAAAATACAAACCGGCTCAAGAGACTCTTATGAAGAAAATTTGCCTACTTCAACAGAGAATAACTGTTACTAAAGCAAGAGACATTGGTATAGCCAAAGATGAAGTTCACGAAGAAATAAAAAACTAAGGAAAGAATTGATAGAAGGACAAAAATGTTTAAAGAAGAAAAGAGACGAGACAAGCGAGCAAAAAAATTTGGTATAGACAAAGATGAAGTTCACGAAGAAATAAAAAAACTAAGGAATTAATTGAAAGAAGAACAAAAATGTTTTAAGAAGAAAAGAGCCAAGAGGGCAAAAAATTTCGAGCCAAAGAAAAACTTGAGAAATCTGAACGTCACAAAAAAAAATCCTTCTGCAGTAAAACCTCGATCTGGCCTTGGGCAGCCCTCTGTTGATTCGCAACCAGGACCTCAAGTCTGCTATTACAATAGTGTCAGAATGGTCTCTTCATTGTGAGTTTTTGACAGATTTGCCATACAAACACTGTCAAATACTCACAATGGCGAGACCATTCTGACACTATTGTAATAGCAGACTTGAGGCCCTGCTCTTCTAGAGACCATAATTAACATTATCATTCATGGAAGCGCTGCAGATGAACGCCACCGAACAGAAATGATTAGAAGTTGTCTCACTCTGTCCGATCTGCATGAGAGGCTGTTGTCGATGGGATTCCAAATTTCTCGAAGCGACACATGTCTTGATTTACTTCCACGCGCTTCTGATACTCAAGAGGGAAGGAGGCACGTATGCACCGTCCCCGTAAAGTATTTACAATCTACTTATTTTAATTATAGCTGATTTTATTTCAAATGTTTTCGTTTTTGTTCGATCGTATTCTTAAATACGATTATATTTTGACAAATATATTTTATTTCTGTTAGGTTTATGCTAGTGATTGCATTGCCAAAGGTTAAAATAAATTATGAAATATTTAAATTTGTTATTTTATTTTAATAGCTTTATTAGTAAAACGCTAAAATAGGAGAATGCATTAAAACAATGGCGGATAAAGCAAAAATGTATGTAAGGACAGGGCCAAGTCAGGAAAACGACGTAATCAAATATATGATTAGTAGTAATTTATGGCTTATTCCACTAATCCCCCCTGAGAAAATCCCCCTCAGTGGAAAAAACTGAACCCTAATGTAAAAAATCACTTTCAGGGCATCTTGGAATAAGTTATTTTTTGTTTTTTCAATTCTAGTTTTCCTCCCGTAGCGGGATTATCAGGGGTGAATTCTAGACTGTTTTCAGATTCCACTTTTTCTCGTAAGGGGGATTTTCAGGGGGGATTTGTGGAATAAGCCGTAATTTATTAGGACAAAAAAAAAATACAGCTTTTATAAACAAGACATTTTAAATGGCTACACTATCAATATCATCATGGTCCTATCATCATCAGTAAAATTATCGATGTAGTAATCATAATTTAACATTAATACCATCAATATTTCATCAATACTGGATCACGATATCGAGTATCGCGTGATAATACTGATAGTGTGATAGGCCCCTATGTTAATAAATAATATTAACATGATTAAAACAATAACAAAGAAATTTTTGCGAATTTCCGATACTTTACGCCACATAATTGTGACTTCTAGATAAAAATGGTCATTTGGTGGTTATGTAATGTTTTACTAGGGGGGATGGGGTACAGAAAAACGTTACGGCGCGTTACATGGGGGGGGGGGAGGGGAGCTCAAAAATCTCCAAAAATTGCGTTAAGTAATACTTGAACGCTCCCATTTGGCACTGGGAAAGAAAAGTGAAATATGGCGAATTTACGCCTAAAAAATAATCTTTTTAAATACATTTCTCAGGCTCTGTTACAATGATCACAGATGTCTGACCACCTCGGCTTGTTTTTTTAGGGTTTCTTTTTTCATTTACAAAAACAAGGGACAAAGCAAAAATCTGATGCTGCGATGCTATTGGTTGATGAGCGTAGGTAAGCGTTACTATAGCGGCCGAGCGCTGCTAGGAAGAATAGTCTTTACGGTGGTCAGATGTTCGTGACAGCCTCAGACCAAATAAAAAACGTTTTTTTTTTCTGGTTTTTTGTTTGGTCTGAGGTGACCGCTATAGTTCAGCTCTGCATAACTGGGGAATTAAAAAAGTAATGTTATTATTATGTGTGATTTTTTATTTTGATTTCTTTTTCTTCAGGTGAATAACACTTCTTTTCCCCCGCAGCCAGTACCAGGACTGAAGAATGTGTGCACAGTTGAGGAGTTGGAGCGGCAACTGCGCCAGAAGCAGGTGCAGCAGCCGCCCTTCAGCCAGAACTACTTCCAGGTTAGTTGAGCAGACAAGGGACACTTGACTCTAGAATAAAAAACTGTACGTGGGTAACGAGGCGCGCTTAATCTTCGTCCACTTCTAAAATTGTTGCCAGAAACACTACTTCATTCTTCTACATCATTATACAGGATGGATTTTCGAGACGGGGCAGTAAGGGCGGGTACCTTTACCGTTTTCGCTACCAGAAAACGATCTAAGGAGACTGCCCTTAACTTTTTGAGATATTTTGATCTGCATTCACAGATTTTGAATTCTTTCCTCCGTCTGGAACTCCACGACCAAAACTTGTATTTTGCGTAAAATTGCTTAAAATCACCTATATGTTTTCTATGCATTTATTTAGAGGTCAATTACGGTTTTTGTTTTGTTGAAAATTGTGAAATCTACCAGACATACTTGAGGCGTCTAATTGCAAACCCCGCTGAAACGATTTTACTTTGAAACCGACCTTATTCTCTCTATTGTAAGTTTTCTCAATTCTGTACTAAGTGACAAATTCATTTCCGAGCAAATCCCTCTCTAACAGTACTAAATTGAGCCTCCAACCTTATGCTTGGTAACAAAATACACTATAAATGGCATGGGTAAAATTCAAATTCCTCTACAACGAAAACAACCAATCACAGCGCTTGCTTTTGCACGAAGTGACCTTACGAATAGTATGGCGGACCAATGGAGACTTGTGTAAATGTGTCGTGCACCAAGGAGTGCGATTACAATTTATTAAATTTAAAACTCATCAATAACTCAATGTCCAGAAAAATCGTTCTAGCGGAGTTAGCAAATAGACGCCTCACTTACGACTTAGTATTATGTCTTTAGTAGTTTTTCTAATAAAACATCTTCTATTTCCAGCCAAGATTTCCCCCGGTAATACTCCAAAGACCGCCCGGCTTGCAGGCGCCGGTACCACTCCCATTCGCACCACAACAGTCAATGACCCACAGCATGGGCCAAATGAACCAACCACTCAGCAAACTGATGAACCAAATGGGGCAAAACAACCAACTACTACAGAACCACGTCAACCCAATGGGACAAGGAACCCCGTTCATGAACAACCAAATTGGTAACCAGTTCCCGAATAACCCCATTGGACCAGGGAGTAATATGATGAGTCAGTTGACCCAAAATATGAGCGTTCATCAAATGGGTCAAAATAACCAAATTTTGGGTCAAAATGTGAACCCAATGGGACAGAATTTAAATATGACGCAAAGTATGGGGCAGTTGGGTCAAAATATGAACCAGATGGGGCAAAATGTTAATCCGATGGGGCAGAATATGAACCAGATGGGACAAAACGTGAATCAGATGAGTCAAAACATGCCCCAAATGGGTCAAAACGTCAACCAGATAGGCCAGAATCCCAACCAAATGGGCCAGAATCCCAACCAAATGGGACAAAACATGTCTTCAATGGGTCAGAGTATGAACCAAATGGGCAATCATTTACCTAATAACCAGATGGGTCAGAATCATAATCAGATGGGTCAAAATCTCAACCAGATGGGTCAGAATCATAACCAGATGGGACAAAACCAGATGATTCCGAATGGTAATCAGTTTCCTGGCATGAATCAGTTTCAGCATATGATGAGTCAGCCTCCAAGGATGATGGCGCCGCCCCCCGGTATTAATATGCAGAGGCAGAATTTTAACTCTAATATGCCTCAGTATAACCCTAATTTTCGTGTAAGTATCTGTCTTATTTATACTTAGGAAATAGGCTACTTTAATTCTTATCTTTGAGATAAGGCAAAGTGTAAAGTGGCGTTGTAGCTGAAGTTTTTTTTGACTGCGTTGCGGTTCCGATTCCTGTCTGAAATAAATGTAACGTAGAGATAGACGTCGGAAATACACCCATGGTACAGGACGGCTTATTCCACAAATTCCGCCTCAAAAATACCCCTTAGGAGGAAAAGTGGAATATATAAAAACCAGTCTAGAATTCACCCCTGATAATCCGGCTTATTTCACTAATCCCCCCAGAGAATCCCCTTCAGTGGGGAAAACTGAACCCTAATGTAAAAAAAATCACTTTCACTTGTCTTGGAATAAGTTTTTTTTTTCAATTCTAGTTTTCCCCCCTAAGCGGGATTATCAGGGGTGAATTTTAGACTGTTTTATGGATTCCACTTTTCCTCCTAAGGGAGATTTTCAGGGGGGATTTGTGGAATAAGCTGTACAGGACAAATGACCTAATTTATTAATTTTTCCTGGGGTACTGTACTAGCACTACAAAGTTCTTTTCCATTTCCTCAAAAAAAAAAAAAAACCTACATGGGCAGTTAGGCCGCTATTCCACTGGTGTTTTACGAGCGTTGTCGCTTCTCCAACGTCTGCGCAGCGCAAACATTGCGCAGACGCGACGTTTAGGTCGCGAGTTTCTAATGGCAAGCGTTACATCCGCTGAACGCAACGTTAGCGTCGCACACATGCAGCGGGACGGCGGCGGCGTGGTTGGTGGTTGTACCTGTTGCCAAAAAACGCAAGAAACTTCCGACGTTAATGTCGCGTCTGCGCAACGTTGGCGCTGCGCAGACGTTGGAGAAGCGCCAACGCTCGTAAAACGCAAGTGGGATAGCGGCCTTATGAAACGTCAGAAGCTAGGTGCACGGTTCCAATAGGTCGTAGGTATGGAGAAGAGTCTGCAAGATACTCCATGGTTATTCTTTTAAAAATAATTGGCGCTAACATTTTTGTCTGTATCTATTTGTTCCGGCTAATCTTCGAAAAGGCTGGACCGATTTTGTCGGGACTTTCACTGGTAGAGCCGATGTTATAAGGAGTAACTAATTTTTATTTTAGAAAAAACCACGCGGGAAAAGCCGCTGGAAGCAGCTAGTACATAAATAAACTCACGCCCTTTTCCCATGGGGGTAGAAACTAAAGAACGCCACCTGCTAAGATTCTTAAATACTCATTATGCTTTGTTTACGTTCATACGTCTAATTATACACGCACGCCGCTTGCGAGTAAAATCGTTGCGTTTTTTCATATTATTCCTATTAGCCTTTTTCTTTTTTCCAGCCCTCAATGCCAGCAAAGCCAGAGCAGCAACCGATCAGCCAACCAAACATGATGATCAACCAACCAATGCTGATAAAGAACCAGCCACAACCAGTTAACAACATTAAACAATCACCCAGCAACCATATGAACCAGCTCAATATCTCGCCACAGAACAAGAACCCGATCCAAAAAGCAGCTCAACAACAACAAAAGGATCAGAAAGTTCAAAAGAGTCGGGTTTACAACAACTCGAAGCAGAATCAAGGGCTGACGTCGCAGAATTTGGTTCAATTAATCCAGAATACGCATCCTATGCTGCAGTTTAATAATAGCTTTCACAACGCGAATCATCACCCGATGTTAAATAATAGGAGTAATGTTTTTACTAATAGTCAGTTTAGTCATCCAATGTTTAATAATCAGAGAGTTAATGGAAATTATAATAATAGGTGAGTTTTTCTTTACTTTATTATTTTTGAGGGGCTTTTGAGTGCATGGCTCAAAAAAAAAAAATATATATTGTACTTTGACTTAAATTTAATAAAATAAACACGAAAATCCTCTAGAAATGTGACGTTGCCCGGGATAAACGCTCTGAATCAAGTGGCCGTAAGAGCGCTTTCAGATTTTCCGATACGATATCGGTGCCGGATCCGATATCGATATGTTGGCGGTACCATCGGATGCCCGTGGCTGTGTATGTGTGCTAATACGAGTACCTACATTTTCTCTGTGTGCGTGGCTGAGCGGGTGGCGTTGCGCGGCGGCCATTTTGTGCACATTTTTTCAAGTTTGTATACATGACGTCGTCTTAATTTTAAATACGACATATTTACATTGATGGAGCTGGTGGAAACTAGACTGTCATAGCATCGAGGAATACAGGCTTGAAGTTATGTTTTAATTATTTTCTTATTGGATTTTATACATCTTTCAGGCACTCAATAAACGGCGATGACGCCAGTGGAAGCGATACCGACGACTACGCGGGTCTAATGACACTCAGAGAGAAGCAATGGCTCATCAACATTCAGATGTTACAGCTCAACACCGGCACGCCGTACATACACGACTTTTATTACACGGTGAGTAGCTCAACAACACGCACAGATGTTATACAGCTCAACAACTGGCGCGCTGTAAATACAAAAACTTATTACGTGGTAAGAATAAACCACGATTTACCTAGTTATCGAAGCTTATGACTAGAGATCGGATATTCGGATGCAAATTTACCTAAAGTTAATTTTTGGCTATGAAAGTATGGAAGCGGCTTCTTAAAATATTTCAATTGTATAAAAAAAAACCCGTGTTGCCACGACCAACGGGAATGCATAACCAGTCGAGTGTGTAATATGTAAGAGACTTCTAAAAAATATTTATTAATAAATTAAAAAAAAAACCCGGGGTTCTTGGATTGCGTAACTATCCTGATGCATATTTATTTAGAATTGGGATTTTTACCAACATTTTAAAGTAAGTAAATATACCAGAAACATATATCAGAAACCTAAACTTGTAAATCCCAGAACTGCGGGATTTTTTCGATACAAAAGCGCATTCCATATTAGCCAACATCTCAACTGTAGGTGAATAAGCATCGGAATATATATAACCGAAATACAAGCTGGCAGGGACATCGACGCGAAGCCAACGCGACGAAATTTTTCGTCGATAATTAAAAAAATTCAAAAATAAATGCTGTCTCATACATTTTATATTATATCGTATTGCACTTTTGTAGGAATTACTGTTTTTTTTTTTTATAATCATGTACTGAATCCATGGTATCCGGTTTTGCATCCTTCCACCTTGTATAGTAAAGATTTAAATTAATTATGCGTTTATTCATACACATCATTATGTGTTGTATTTTATTCATATCTATAAAACATATAACTCTTATCGCAGTCCAAATTGAGATTCAATATTAATAGTATTTATTCTTCGCTTTTCAGGTGTTCTTAGAGCGACAAGCCAGCAAAGAAAAGGAAGGTGTCAAAGAGGCCCATAAGGCTAATCAACAGAATCATCCCTTTTATAGTGGAGGTAAGTCATTTATTTACATTTATTTATTTTACATTACAAACAGACAATTTATTTTTTTGTATAGATAGTTTTCAAAAGCAAGGTTCGGATATGTGTGCAACTACCGAACACTTCTGCCTACGTTTTCGGGGAGTACATGCGTATTGTTTTGTTATAAACAGTGATCGGAGTCGATAGAGCAATTTTTTGTACTTGCAATACTTTGTCTTAATATGGACACTCCCGGAATCCCGGGATTTGAAATATACAGGGTAATTGAGTCGCTTAACTTCAAACTCGGGTAAATCCACTTTACCCTCTTGGGAGATATTTAAAAAAAAGCGATAACAGTCTTAATTCCATGAATTAAAAGCCGGTTTTTTATTTATTATGTCAACAATACTGAAGGTAACGATTCTATAAAGCAAATTTAGTATTATACCCATACATTCTTTCAAAAATGTAAAATTAAGATTGGATTTACCTTCATTTGATCTAATAGAATGCAATTTATCTACCTTTGAAAAAACTCAGTGTGGATTTTAATATTAGGCCGCTTGCGGGCATTGCTCGGTGTAACTATTTTAATGGCATTATCCATGGGAACTGTCTATGATTAAAAAGAAACAATAAAAAACGGGTGCGTACGGTGTTAATGTCGCAGAGTTGACGTCGACTGACCGCCATGTTGAACAAACGCGGTTAGCTGATTGGCTCTCATGGACTTAACTGCATTTGAATAAAACTGTCTCATGGATCTATCGGAATTAGATAAAATTTTGTGATTTTAACGGTATTTCTTTCAAGAACTATGCGGATTTATATATAACAGATATTTTTTTTTTTAAAGTCTGTTATTGGCCTTTAATTTGGTACCAAAATCTTAAAAATTCTCAAAATTGGATTTACCCGAGTTTGAAGTTAAGCGACATAATTGGAAGATGGGTGCAAAGCTTTAAGGCGAAGATAGTAGAGACAATTTAGAACCATTTAAGTGTAGTGTCTGTTTGTAATGTCAAAATAACAGATTTTTACTAAATGCATATGAAAGTATATACGGTATTAAAAACGACACAAGGGTTCCTTTTTATTACCATTTTGGTATGGATCCCTAAAAACAATTTTTAATTTTTTTGTCAGCTTTCTGTCTGTTTGTTCCCGCTTATCTCCGAAAAGTCTGGAGTGATTTTGACGCGACTTGCACTGGCAGATAGCTGATGTTATAAGGAATAACTTAGGCTACTTTCATTTTTGAGTTTAAAATTGACCATTTTAATGTTAATTCAATTTAATTCGGGGTGAGAGCCTGGTGATCCGTCACACAGGGTATCCTAGTATGGACGCCAGTCTCTCACAAAGGATCATATTTTATGCATTTTTGTCAAAACGCTATAATTCTTGTCTCTATGTTTATAACTATGTGAGCCTTTGTGAAGAGAAAAAAATAAACTATTATTATTATATTATTTTAGAAAAAGCCATGCGGGCGAAGTTTAAAAAATTGTTTATTCAGGATGTATATCAATAACTATTTTCAAAGCCAAAGCCAACCCCTTCCCAAGAAAATCCCCTGCCAACGACTCTATAAATAGTTGTGGGCGCCCCTGAGTAAAAAAAAAAAAAACACTAACTCATAAGCGATATAACCGATAAGACATTGTTTTGCGAGCTCCTCATACTTTTCTTTGTGATTCACGAGTACAAGTACGATGGCCAGCACATCAAATTACGACACACTGTCAAATCGCACCTTTAGAACTATAGAGACCTAATTTCTTTAGAAGTTGAAGAACATCACCAATTAGTTCACTATAATATACACTGTGGCATTTTAATCGTCTTACAAAGACAGCCCACTTCATGTATCCAATGACTACTACTACATTCATGTAAAAAAAAAGACATTTTTTTGATCATTTGTTTTTTTTTTTCTTTTTTTTATTAATTATGACGCATGACATAGTTTAAAACAACCTGTTACGAGTGCAGTCCGAGCCTTTTGATACAAGGGCGCCGCAGAATGGATTTAGATTAAGTTTAAGTTGCAATAGTAAGAAACACATTTTTGCGTTAGGGTGAATGAACTCTGATAAAGATGTCGCCGCTCCATTCCGCGGCGCCCTTGTTACACAAGACTCGGACTGAACTTGCAACAGGATGTTTTAAACTATGTCATGAGTCATAAAATCATAATTAATAAAAATAAAAAAATACAAATGTTCAAAAAAAAAAATTTTTTTTTTACATGAATCATTAGTAGTCATTGGATACATGAAGTGGGCTGTCTTTGTAAGACGACTAAAATGCCACGGTGTATTATAGTGACCTATATTTGAAATTTTAAGAGTTCAACTTTTCTGAAGAACATCACCAATTAGGTCACTATAATAAAGAAACCTAATTAATGATGTTATTAATTGATGATGCGATTGATGATTTCAAATTAGGTCTCTATCATTCTAATGGTGCGAAATTTTCTCTTTCGATTTTGAACTTTATTATCAACATCTTAAAATTTAAAATTGTTTGGAGAAATATGAAAGTTTCGTGAAGCTTGATGTGCTGCCAACTGTACATAGACTATGTTGTGTGTGTGTGAGTGAAATATTGTACTTAATAGACTTATAATTAGTAACAGGACAATTGTGAGAATAAACGGTTTTGATTTATCACAAAAAATATTTTTATAGCTGTCAAATCCGACTTCTTAGATTGACGCGATTTTAAGTAGCGAATAATATTGTTTCTAGGTGTAAAACAAGAGACCCACACACACCGGGAGCGCCATAACTCAAACCGACACAACTCAACAAGTGAAGACAGCGGTACACCGCGCACTTACGTACCCACGCAGTTCGAGAACTCTCTGGGAAAGTTACAGGTAATATACTCCATAATCTGTCTAGTCTTTTGCCCAACTATACTCCATTTGAAATAAGATTAGATATTTAAGTAAAGATTTTTACAGTCTGTTCACACTGACCGACAGACGACCCCACTACCCTCCTCCAGGAAAGTCGTAGGAAAACTAGTACAGTTCGTAAGAGAGTACACACTACACGATCGTCATTCCGACCTCGCCGCCGAGACCCCGCGCGAAATCCCCGACTAAATAGTCCTTCCCGTCTCTTGCTTTAAATCCCCCTGATAATAATCATAACCCTGATTTTATCTAGCCACCGACGGTCCCTTGCCATCCTCCCTCCGACGCTGCCCTAAGTCGAGGTTCGTACCCCATAGGGGGTGCCCTTAGCGTGCAGTCGTTTAGTTTGTAAGTTTTTACGCCCTGGCTGGAGGCATTAAGTTCTGTTAGGACCTTAAGGCAACCACAGGATAGTCCGGTTAAAGAGTCTAAACCCCTCGTGGTTAACTCTGAAATGCTATTTGTCCGTTCAACCGATTTTGACTTCTATTGCGTTGGTGGCAAGACAAATGGCAGCTGTAGTGATCAGTTGGTATTGTAACTACTTTTTTTGCTTTTAATGCCATCCTTATGCCTACGGAATAGAAGTCAAAATCGGTTGAACAGACTGTAAAAGAGGTTTTTTTTAATGTCTGATGTTATTTCTAATGGGCATCTTCTATTTTTGTTGCATTCCTGGTTACTGATCTGTAGTGTGTCAATCAATCTGCCTAGCTTTTTCCCAACTATGCTGGGGTCGGCTTCCAGTCTAACCGGATGCAGCTGTATACCAGTATTTTACATTTTACGAGTGACTGCCTATCTGACCTCCACAACCCAGTAACTGGGTAACACGATACCCCTTGGTAAGACTGGCTGTCAGACTTTTGGGTTTCTGACGACCCGTAACGACTGTCAAAGATCCACGAATGACAGCCGGGACCAACGGCTTAACGTGCTTTCTGAGGCACGGAGGAGTCTCGGTAAGTAAAGATGGACAACCATCCACGGACCAACCCCGGCAAGCGTAGCTTAACCTGACGGATCGAACCGTGCGGCTGTTATTACTTAGCCACGAGCTCCTCCTGATCTGACTGACTGATCTGTAGTGTGTATGGGTACATAAAGAAACAGGTATCCGGTGCAGGCGTTTTTTTTAATATATGGATATTTTTGTCAAAGAAATCACGTGGCTCTTGTTGTGTTGCGTTTACAAACAGTACAGTAATGATTTGTGTATTATTTTCAGTGTGGCAGCGTAACAGCCCCTCGCAAGATAATCGACGTTGAAGTAGTCGGCAACGAGACCGCGCCCTCGCGCATGTCGCGCGCCTCCAGTGTGGCCAGCACTACGCATCCTACTGAGGTAACTTATTACCTTCATGAATCTATAGGTTAACCAGTGCGCAATTTTATTTTGGTGGTTCAGTATCAGTAATAGAACACATTTCCATTAAATGATCAATTCTTTTTTTTTTTTGGTCATACTTGAAATCAGCAAAATATGGATACAATCTATTCGTAATAATATCAATGGGCGAGCGCACAGCTGATAGGTAACTACTACTGCGTGACGAGTATCCATTATACCAGTTTCAAAATAAACGTCTTTTGTTAACGATAACTTTTTTTTTTGTACTAAGGCATATCAAAATAAGAAATAGGTGTATAATAAAATATGTTTAAGTTTAATTTGTCATAATTTGCGCATTGATTAAAAACTTTTCCTGTATACAAATAAATAAAATTGTTATGTCAAAGTAACAACTTTTTACTAAATACATATAAATTAAAAACCAACTACTACTGGAACTTATAACAAAAAAAAAAAAAAACTCAAAATCCTAAAACTTAAAACAAAATGCCGATTGCAGAGTGGAAAATAACTACTTTTTAAGCTTTTAAGCTTGTTTACTAAGTGTACTTTTAATATGAGTTTTAAATTTTCTTTCATTTAATCCGGCTTTGTAAGTAATGTTTGTAATTCTTATACTTTTACAGGTTCCAAGAGAAATGAAAAGGACGAAACAGTTACTACTAGACATAGAGGCGCTATACTTGATATTATTGAGGCTAGAGGAGCTCAACGACCCGCTGGCGATATCCAACGCGCTTATATTGAAGGTACGTTGATACAACTTTATATTATGAAGCAACAAATAGTTGCTACTTTACATATAGGCGCTATACCTGATATTATTGAAGCTGGAGGAGCTCAACGACCCGCTGGCGATATCCAACGCGCTTATATTGAAGGTACGTTGATATAACTTTATATTATGAAGCAACAAATAGTTGCTACTATACATAGAGGCGCTATACTTGATATTATTGAGGCTAGAGGAGCTCAACGACCC
The DNA here is from genome assembly GCA_947523025.1 of Dryobota labecula. Classification (NCBI taxonomy): domain Eukaryota; kingdom Metazoa; phylum Arthropoda; class Insecta; order Lepidoptera; family Noctuidae; genus Dryobota; species Dryobota labecula. The sequence goes on along the minus strand of OX383311.1, from coordinate 9,367,519 downwards.
GCTAGCGATATCGAACGCGCTTATATTGAAGGTGCGTTGATATAACTTTATATTATGAAGCAACAAATAGTTGCTACTTTACATATAGGCGCTATACCTGATATTATTGAAGCTGGAGGAGCTCAACGACCCGCTGGCGATATCCAACGCGCTTATATTGAAGGTACGTTGATATAACTTTATATTATGAAGCAAAAAACGGTTACTACTTATATAGAGGCGCTATACGTGATATTATTGAGGCTGGAGGAGGTCAACGACCCGCTGGCGATATCCAACACGCTTATACTGAATGTAATACAAGAAATTATTTAAAAATAAACGAAATATGCACTTCAGTTTTTCAAAACTGACATACGCATTTACATACCGAATTCGCGTTCTCTCTGCAGACCTTTCTAAAAAAAAAAAACTATTTTTCAACAGAGTTGTGAAACTCGAAATTATAGGAACTACGGGACAACAATTTGCGAACAGTTAATTTTTTAAGATTTTATGACCTAATTTAATTCACCAATCAAGTGTGCTGTGTGATTTTGTGTTACATATTTTTGCCACTAACAAAATAATTTAGACCACTGATATTAAAACATTTATTGCCATTGTTCCTGTTCATTTCATTTTGTTAGAGCAGAATAATAATCTTCGGTCCGAGAATAATCGTCTTCTTCGTTGTCCTTCTCATCGCTCTGGTTTCATAAAATCCTCTTTCTTTGTCCAGGCGGTTTTCCTTTGGAATGCGCTCCCTCAGAATATCAGGACGGTAACCAATCAGTTCACATTTAAAGTGAAAGCTCGAGAACACATACACAAGAAGTTGGCAGATTCGTCTCAGAATTAAGTTTTTATAGGTTTTCTTGTTAAACTCTCATAACTTTTTATTTTTAGTTGTATGTATGTATTTATGTATTTATTCTTATATCTTAGCTATAAATATCTTCTAAATTGTGTTTCTGTTATTGCACCTACTGTGTATTATCTCTGCATCACCCTAAGGTAGACTGGTAGATAATGCCCAAGGCATTAAGTCCGCCTTTGTACAGTTTTTACTTGTGCATAAAGTTTTAATAAATAAATAAATAAATAAATAATCTTCAAAAATCACTTACAAGTTTTTAAGGCTAAAATACCAATAAAATACAGTATTACTGATTCTAATGATTATAATTCTGTAAACACATATTTGTTACGGTCGCGAGTCATACTTTAGTCGACATACACCCGTTTAATGAGCTGTAAATTGCAAAAATCGTAAGAAAACTAGAATTTCGCGGGCTAAAGCGCTTCCCCTTTAATGTATTTATATTTCTTATTTACAGGAAAGAGAAGAAAAACAGAAGCAGCTAGAGGCAGCACAGAAAGAAGCAGAGAACGAACAACAAGACGTGTCCAACCTATTCCTGAAGAATATTGAGTCGGTGCAGCGGAGGCCTAAGCAGGACAGTCCCAAGTCCGAGAGTATTGATAAAAGACAGGTTGGTTACTAACAAACATTTTATCCATTTGAGAGCCTGTTTCAGTCTCCGTATAAGCACTATCTACCAGATAAATTAAAAAATTTACTATAATTATTTTGCCAGATAAATTATTCGGATTTTATACGAGGGTGGAAATGGGCCATAAACCTGGTTTCAAAGTCAAATAATTTAATTCAAGTGGCACATAAAAGGCACTTTAGAACGTAAAAAAATACGAAAAAACATTTGTCAGTAATCGTGCAGCTCAACTCAGAATTTAAAGAGCTCAACGTTTCGACTAAAAATACCAAAGAAAGGACATTTGGGTAGGCCGCAGATTATCCTTAAAACTACTGAAAAAAGAAAAAAAAAAATACCCACAAAGGCATCACTTATGTCAGTATTTTGACACAACGAAATACTCAGTAGCATCCCGGGCTCTGGATTTATGCCCAGTATAGGCTTGCCCCCTATGACATGGCACTTATAATAGGGATGATGTCAAAAAAAAATGTTTTGTCTGTCATGTAGATTATTAAAAAATATTGAACACGTATTTTTCTTTTTTTACGTAATCAAAACATTACGGCGATACATTGAGTTCAAATGTGGCATGACGTCAATTCTCAGTAGATTCTATATGAAGCTGTGACGTACCGAGCCCCCACTCCTCAAGTTTAATGTGTTTTATCTTTTTATTAATATGAAGGTTGTCTGTAAACGATCGCTTTTAGCGATAAGACCGCCCATTGTGACACCCTATGTAACAGTTCTACATTTATATCTGTAATTTTTATGGTGTACATAATAAAGAGTATTCTATCTATCTATCTATCTATCTATACAGCAAAAAAATACGTGTCTAATATTTTTTTATTATCTGATTGACGGACTAAACAGTTTTTCTTTTTTTTTTACCCAGGACACATTCCTATTATCGAAATGTAGGTAAAAGTTAAACACAAAGTAAAAGTTTTTATTTTGGAACAACAACAAATTGACATAATTACAATAAAAACGGTGATAGCTACAAAAGTTAAAAACTGTGTCGCAGCTGTGTTGCGGTGCATTGATGATGATAATATACCGGATGACATTTTTTACCGTCTCGTAAAAGTTTGGGTATACTAGGTGAACGGAGTAGAAGCCTATGGCATAGTTTTTATTATTTTTTCTTTAACCTAGAAAGAAATTGATCTATGTATAAATACCACACATTTGAAGTAAACTTATCATACTATAACAATAAACACAGAAATTTAACAAAAAACATAATTCAATAAATAAATACGATAAATAATATTTAAATTTAAATCATACGCACCCAAATTTCAATATTTTTATCTTTTATTTTAGTTTTATTTCTGAAAAAAAAAAAAAATATTGCTATGCCATAGGCTTCTACTCCGTTCACCTAGTATACCCAATTTTTTTCGAGACGGTAAAAAAAGTCATCCGGTATAGTATACAGCAGTGCTATTCTGTAACCATCTCACCGTGAAAACGTAGGTGAAGTGAGCGTGGAGTGAGCTGTCAGTAGTGTCAATCCCAAGCATCAGGTGGAATTGCCGCTCACTTCAAACTCACTTCACCTAAGTTTTCACCGTGAAATTTTGACAGAATAGCACTACAGATTGACGACTGAAATTAGCAACATTCAAGGGTGTAAAAGTATTTATCAATATGGAGAACTTCTACTATGAAAACAACTGACATCGAAAATCCGGCCAAGTGCGAGTCGGACTCGCGCACGAAGTGTTCCGTACCATTATCTATAGAAATGGCAAAAAAAATCATGTTTGTTGTATGGGAGCCCCCCTTAAATATTTGTTTTATTTTAATTTCATTATTTATTTTTAAAGTGAATGTATAACTAAATATTCTGTGAATATTTCAAGCGTCTACCTGTTGCGTCATCAATATCGAGCAAAAACGAGCAAAAACGAGCAAAAAATCACGTTTGTTGTATGGGAGCCCCCTTAGATATTTAATTTATTCTGTTTTTTTTTTATTTGTTGTTATAGCAGCAACAGAAATACATCATCTGTGAAAATTTTAACTGTATAACTATTACGGTTCATGAGATACTGCCTGGTGACAGACGGACAGACAGACAAACAGACGGACAGTGGAGTCTTAGTAATAGGGTCCCGTTTTACCCTTTGAACCCAAAAAAAAAAGAAATTGTAATACATAATCGAATGGAATTTTTTAAATTCATTTCCTTTTTTCTCCCGTTAGGTGGTAAACCTAGCAGTAAACCAGAAACCAGCACCCACAAAGAATCTTCTAGACGAAGACAAAGAAGACATAGTGAACAAGATGTTCGCCGGCGTGTTACACAGTGATCGGGTGCAACAGATGCTGTCTGTTAGGAAGGGCCGGGTGAGTTACAAACATATTCATTATATCTTACATATACAGTTACGGCGTGATATTGTGGGGAAACAGCACAGATGCACCAATACTTTTCACATTGTAAAAAAGACTTACAAGAATCCTTGTAAATATAGAAGACAGCTGCAAACCTCATTTCCAAGAACATAAGATACTAACCCTAGCCTGCCTATACATTCTAGAAAACTGCAAATTCGTTCGTACTTACCAACACTTTTACACGACAAGAGAAAATATACAGTCAAGATACACACTGCGCCATAAAATTAGGTTAAACTTACCAGGCTCTAACCTAAAAATGCACTCAACAGGTACACTAGTCATGTCAATTAAAATTTATATTAAATTACCAGAAAAAATTAAAGAAGAACAAAAGCTTTATACATTCATAAATAAATTATAACAATTTCTATTATCTAAATGCTATTACAATATCAATGAATACTTAAATGACAAATTTTATATAACATGTTGTTAATAGTCACAATACATATTTAATATTATTATTATAACAACTAAGTAGTCAAATAAAAGCCCCTCCTCCTCTCTCCTACTTTTGCTGTGCCTGACAGGGTCCGCAATATCTTTGTAAAATCTACCACCTAAGTTCACATGTGGAAGCAATAAATATATTGAGTATTGAGTACATATATAAACTCACGCCATCTTCCCATGGAGGTAGGGAGAAACTACAGAATGGGCTTAAATACTTGGTTGAATCTATAGTATAATATTATAAAGCTGAAGAGTTTGTTTGTTTGAACGTGCTAATCTCAGGAACTACTGGTTGGAATTGAAAAAATATTTTTGGGTTGGATAGTCCATTTATCGAGGAAGGCGATAGGCTAATAACATCACGCTACGGCCCTTAGGAGCCGAGCAAAAAGATAAAAAGTCACCTCCTTCCTCAGTCTCCTTTCGCAGGTCTGCTAGAAGAAATTTCTTAAGAAATAAGCAGTACCTTTGTACTGAAATTATAATTATGTCGTATCTCTATGTATTTAAATGTGTGTACATAAATAAATAAAGAATGCTAAGCGAAAACGTGGTAATAGCACGGGCGAGCGACGGGATGACATGCGGTGGGTCGGGCTCCGAAGAAGCTAGTTTGGTCATAATGTAACCTTGTAACAAACATACAGCGCCATCTAGTGTAATTTACCCAAAGCACTACGATGAGCGGCTACATAAACTAGAAGACAGCAAGCACAACCGATTCCTGTAGACAAGTGACGCCATCTACAATCTTCGTGTGTGACGATCTGCGCTAGCGCCACCCCGCGAGTTTTCTGCTCCACAACCACAGACGAATATGTGTAGATAATGTGCACACATGTAAACTTTCCGCCTTTATAAGCAGAGCTGTCTTCGAATAAATAGTTATGCCGCCCTCACACTCATATTCCGCCTATTACCCGGGTCATGGTTTGGCTAGCTCTGATAAGTGGGTCGGGTATACGCTACATTGACCTGTAGAAGCGCCATAAAGTCGCCATCTCGTCGCTGGTCGTCCTCGCCGGGCCTCCCCAGGTAACTGGGGGTCTCACCTGGCGGGGACAGACCGCCGAGATGTCGTGAAGAAGCGACACTGTGCAACAGTGTCGCGGCGCGACTACAGAAACAATCTCAGATATCACAGGGCCCGCGTCTGTTACGCGGGCCCAACATCCGGACGCCGTATTAGGCCGACAGAATGAGGGGCCCATCTTAATGGACCACCGAGTCCCTTCCGCGGACGGGGAGCGACGCTCCGGTTCCGCCCGCCACGCCCCCTTGCGGGGGCGTAGCGACATCCACACAAATAGTCATTCACTAGCTAGAGGTTCTGAGTGCGATAGCCACGCAGCCAGCTCTGATCCTTAGTACGACTTGTTCCTGCTTCGATAGCTCAGCAGTCTTCAGGAACTAGCCAGCTAGGGGAGGTCTGAATGGCGATAGCCACGCAGTCCCTTTCATTCCTCCACTTAGGGTTGTTAATTGATAATATAATTGTAACATGTAACATAATTTAAGTGAAGGCCAATAAATTGTCACCAAGTTTAACGGGGCTTTTAGTTTCTCAAAGAGCAACCCTACAACCTTCATTATCTTCCAACAGACGCTGATATGTCGGTTCATAAGCCGCGTGTGCTCGTCGCACTGCCGCCAGCGCACGTTCTGGGCCAAAGTGTTGCGCGCCCTGCCCTCCGCGGCGCGACGGGACGACGGGAACCTCGCGGCTCTGGCCCCGCACTATAGGAAGTGAGTACAAATGGCCGGATTAAAAAAAAAGTGTACCTAACTTAAAATGCAGGTCGTCATTTATTATGTTTTTTTTTTTTTCAGTGTGTGTATTTTTATTTCATTTTTATTTATTTATTTATTGGATCGCCAACAGAGGCTACACAATTACACGCATGTTAACATGAACAGAGACAAATACAAGTGTGCGCTTCCAATTATAGGCGACCACATCATTCACTTAAAATCTAGGTAGGTACAACAAGTTTTACAGTACACGAAAATCATAGTTAGGAAAACAAAATCAAATCAAAAGTAAAAGCCAAAGTAAAACAGTAAGGGTACAAAAATAAAAACAAAAAATAAAAAATAATAATACAAGCCGATTTCAAACAAATCAAATTAAAGCAATAATCAAAGAAGTTCAATAAATTACTTTGATACTAGGACTTTTAGGTCTTTTTTAAACTTTGATAGTTTACATGTAATATCCAATTCGTTATGCTTCGATACTTCGTTATACTGCCTACAACGAAGTATCGAAGCATAACGAATTGGATATTACATGTGTGTGTGTAGTTGAATACTTATTGTCTATTAATTGAATTTTAAGAAAAAGGTTTTTCGCTCGTATCTTATATATATATTTGTTTGTAAAGGAGATTACCGCTTTTTGTATGGACTTTGGTTTTTTATTCCGAGAAAATCTAATTAGCATCAACCTACACCTAAATAAAAGCGACAAAATATGGAACTTGGAACTACTGAAATAATATTTTTAGACCCCTACATTTAGGAGAAAAATGATAAACTATTTAATATTAGTACATATATTTTATCCGTTGGTGGCAACCCAAATAAAACCTCCCAAAAAGTACTCTGTGATCCCATTTCATCCTATTTCATATTACGTATGATGCATAGACAAATAATCTGATTTTAATAACGTTTTGTTCACTCATAAATCAAATATTGATTGACAGTAATGACTAGAGATCGGATATTCGGATGCATATTTACCTAAAGTTAATTTTTAGCTATTAAAGTGTGGATGCGGCTTCCTAAAATATTTTTATAGTAAAAAAAAACCCGTGTTGCCAGGAACAACGGGAATGCATAACTAGTCGAGTGTGTAGTAGGTATGTAAGCGACTTTTACTATTAAATAAAAAAACCCGGTATTCTTAGATTGCATAACTATTCTGATGCATATTTATTTAGAATTGGGATTTTTACCAACATTTGAAAGAAAGTAAATATACCAGAAATATATATCAGAAAGCTAAACTTGAACCCAGAGCCGCGGGATTTTTTCGATACAAAAGCGCATTCCATATTAGCCAACATCTCAACTTTAGGTGAATATGCATCCGAATATCCGATCTCTAGTAATGACAGTACCATGTGTCAATTCTGACAAGTAAAATTTTTTTTTTAGGTGTGTTCACCGTTCACATAAAAGTTTATTCGTTTAAGGAGTAAATTCACACTAAAATAAAAAACGATTTTTCTCATAATTGGAGGTTTTAAAAAATGTATGATATAGTTAGAATCACAACTTTTTGGAATGTCTATCGAAATATATTTAACTTATCCTGGTTAGAATTATTGAATAATAACATTTTCGGACATGTCCTTTATTTTTGGTAAATGTATTATGTTTTGTAAAAAGTCACTTAACAAAATTTGTTGTTTTTGATGTTGGTAATACAATCCTGCAAGGTGTTTTACAAAATAACTCTGTATATTGATCTTTAGATTTCTATACAAAACTTATTAAACAATAACTTTTTGTTACAGCTACATACAAACCACATCGGGCTGGTCGCCGATCCTGGAGTCTTGCAGTCTGTTGGCGGAAGCCTTCGACCCGGCGAGAACGCCCTATGCCCTTACTACATCTGTAAGTATTTTTTTATTAAAACTTTATGCACAAGTAAGAAAATACTGTACAAAGGCGGACTTAATGCCTGAGGCATTTTCTACCAGTCAACCTTAGGGTGATGCAGAGACGAAACATGGCAGGTGCAACATATCATCATCATCATTTCAGCCGAAAGACGTCCACTGCTGGACATAGGCCTCCCCCAAGCACCGTCACCTCGACCGGTTTTGTGCTTCCCGCATCCAGCGGATTCCTGCGGCTTTCATAAGGTCATCAGTCCACCTTGTGGGAGGCCTTCCAACGCTACGTCTTCCGGTACGCGGTCGCCACGCCAGAACTTTTCGGCCCCAACGGCCATCTGTTCTGCGAGCAATGTGCCCTGCCCATTGCCACTTAAGTTTGGCAATTCTTCGAGCTATGTCGGTTACCTTGGTTCTTCTGCGGATCTCTTCATTTCTGATTCGATCACGTAGAGAAACTCCAAGCGTAGCCCTCTCCATTGCCCTTTGGGTGACTTTTAGCCTTCTAATAAGGCCCATTGTGAGCGACCACGTTTCAGTGCCATATGTCATCACTGGCAACACGCACTGGTCAAAGACTTTCGTCTTGAGACACTGCGGTATGTGGGACGAGAAGATATTGCGTAGCTTCCCGAACGCTGCCCAGCCGAGTCGGATTCGACGATTGACCTCTTTCTCGAAGTTGGACCTACCTAACTGGACAGTTTGTCCTAGGTAAACATACTCGTCCACAACTTCGAGTGTAGCGTCTCCGATATTTATGAGAGTGGGTGTTACATGGGCAAGTGACGTGACCTTTGTCTTGACTACACAATTGTATGAAATTCTAAGTAAAATTTTAATTGTTGTTTTATTTTTATACCACTAAATAGATCTTTAAATGTGACAAAATGGACTTAGGGTAATATCAATCTATTTACACAAGCAGCCTGTGGGTCTCATACACGCGCAGACAGTACAGCGCCTTGCGTGTGCAATATAGAAATGCATTCAGGGTGCGGATGGGGCTGCCCCTATTCTGCAGGGTATCAGGGATGTTCGCTGAGTCGCAAGTAGATTGTTTCTATTCTACTATGCGGAAACGATGCACAGCCCTGGTGCGCAGGGTTCGGACTAGCTCCAACGGCATCCTGAGGGCATTCGCGCAGAGGTTCGATTGCCAGTACATGAACCATTGCTATATGGTTCACATACTGAGCAATCGAAGTATGTGATATGTTTATGTGGTCATTTTAATTGAAGAGCGTCGGAACAAAAACCGATAAATCACATTTAAAAAAAAAATATGATGGCAATTGGTTGTTCTCGTACATATCTTGATCTATGGTTAATGTAACCCGGTCAAAAATTGTTAAATCCGCTCTAAATTGGTCCGCAAAATACACGGATCTGAACATAAACCGATAAATACATCAATCGTACTCAACAACGATGGCGATCGGAACAGATACCGATAAATCCCTAACAATTTTGTTCAGGTGTTCTATCAAAAACCGATATATCTAGTTGGTTTGGCCAATAACCGATATATCCATTTTCATTTTTTTATAACTCAACAGGTACCACAGTCACGAATGCAGTATTTAGGTTTCCAAACAGAGATGCTAACACCAATAAATTGATAGATTTTTTTTAACTCTAAATTAGAAAACCATGAACTTGGCCATATTTTTACACTTTTCCACAAAAAACAACAAAGTGATTTATCGGTTTTTGTTCCGACGCTCCTCAATTGTATGTGTTTTTATTTAATTTTTTTAATTTTGTAATCTTTGTGTCTTATGATCCTTTGTTGGTCGAAATAAACGTTTTATGATTTATTTATTATTGAATATACCTCCGGTATATAGCTATATTCTTGAGAGTCACTTCTTGACAGTAAAAAAACTGAAATAGCCTAACTACCCTTATTTTTTTTCAGTTCACACTAAGCTGCGTCTGCGCACTCTTAGAAAAAGCATCAGTGTTAGTAAACACTCCGGAAGCGACGTCAAACGAAAGGCAATGGTCAAAGTTCCTCAAAACTCTAGCGAGAGCACTGAAAAACACCAGTCTAATCGTCGCCAGGCCAGTACACCCAATATCAGCGAACAAACTAATGTATCATATGAAACAACTAGACTCCAGAAGTACCATAGAGATATTACAGAGGGGGAAATCCGCACCGGAATTCGCGGATTTGTCGAAAGCGGATGTCTCCGAACAACTTGTCAAACATTTGTGTTGATAATGGCTTTGGCTTCCAATGTTTGGTCAAAGGTTGGTGCCGTCGGGGTAACCGAAATTACCCTAAGCGAAATTGCTTTAAAATGCAACTGCAAAAGTGTTCTCAATTATATTTTAACAGATTAGCTTAGAATTTGCTAAAGACAAGAAAAACGTTCTATGACGAATGCGGTCGTTGTTTTGACTAACAGGATATGACGTGAATGAAAATGCGTTCGATGTATGAAATTGCATTTTTTTTTTCTAAGCCTCGTGTGCGAGCTTCCGCTCCAAATAGGCTGCAATTGAAGTCTATACTTCAATTTTTTTAAAGACTTGATTATAAATAAAATCAAACTGTCGCCAATATATTCAGTGTAAATATATCAATATAACACAATTATTATTTAAAACAAAGCTGTTTTTATTGTTTTTTTTTTGTAACATTAGATGACAGAATATCGTTTCTTATGATGATAACGAAGCAATATGGTAAAATTTATTATTAACTTGTTTTCGTTGAAATAAAACCGAATAATATAAAAAAATTGTTGCTTAGCGTAATTGAAAGTTTACTAAAATGTTGACTTAGGGATTTCGCCACTGGGCAAAAATATCCTTTAAAATCAGAAAATATCCACTGCCGGACAAAAGTCAAAAAAAGCCAAAAGGAGAATACAAAAATCCCAGTAACTCGCACAAAGCTATGCAAGTAGCTGGCATGCCATTACGCCATCACAACTTCTGATTGGTGAATAACACAGTGACATGCAACCAACTTAGAAGCAAATCAGAAAATGTATGCGCTTCGGTTATCTTCGTTTTTCCGAATAAGCACGAACGTTTCGCCACAGAGTAACCCCCCACAGAGACAATGCTTCTAAGTTGTGTACTACTTTTGTACTACCGCGCTTTTGCGCGTTTGTATGAAGTTCTTCCTTTGTCGAAATACCTACTCCGGTCTCAGATCGTCATTAGTCACTCAACATTTTTGAAAAGATGTTTGGAATTCCATAGACTTGTTAATCTATAATTCAGTAAAACATGGTAATAGAAAATAGGCAAGTACTTCCATGGTTGTAACAGCTCTATAGTAGATTATCATCGCGCGATCGTATTTCCGAAGATTGACGATGATACCCGAAGCACATACTTTTCTTTGGAAAGCTATACATTATTTTGTGCTAGTGTCTGGCATGTATTCCTTCCTTAATATTATATTTTCTGAGCTGGAAGACGGCTCCTTGCGAACTTAATTCCAAGGGTTAAAGATTTATGCCCAATTATTGTGTTTGCTTAATTAAAATATAAACAAAAATTGTGAAAGATAGTGTTGCCGCTAAGAATTGCATAATCAAAAGATCAAAATACCTATTTAAAAGTCCAGAAAACATTTCATTTCTGCATTAAATTCCATTAAAACATAGGCAGCTGTAATCGTAGAATCGTTTCGCTTATCGGTTTAATAAAAAAATACAACTTATAAAAAATAGCAGAACGAAAATATTTGGGACGAGTAAGTCTTTTGGCTTGCCGTGACGTATGTAGTTTGTGCACACAGTTCGTGCTGCCATTCAAATAAAATAAAAAAACGAATCTAAAAAGAATGTTTCTTAGGGTATTTACACCGAGCTAGGGTAACTTTGATTAAAATCTAAAAAAGTGGGTAATTTTGATTAACATCTAAAAAATTTACGTTCCAATACAATTCTTAGTGGCATGCTTAAACTAAATCGTACTAAAATCTTCTATTCTCAAATAATTTATTTAATATGCAAGTAATTACAATTATAACTTTCCCTAAATTCTTAGTAAAATGCACTGCCAAAATAGGGATGATTCCAGGCTAAATAAATAAAATATAAAATAATATTAGACATGTATTTTTTGCTTTATCATGTTAATAAAAAAAATTACTTAGATAAAACACATTAAACTTAGGGAGTGGGGGCTCGTTACGTCACTATAAAATCTACTGAGAAGTGACGTCATGCCACATTTGTATCGCCACTCAATGTATACACCGCCGTAATGTTTTGATTACGTAAAAAAAGAAAAGATACGTGTCCAATATTTTTTAATAATCTACATGACGGACAAACATTTTTTTTTAGTCATCATCCTTATTGTGTGGTTAAATATGTATGTATGTCTTATGATATTTATTATAAGAAAATGCTAAATTGCTACTTTCTTAGCTTTAGTTCCTTAATTTTCAATGCTTTATAATATGTATATTTAATATTAATATTTGGTACATGTAAAACCTTACAGTCGCTCCATGTAAAATACTTGTATTCTGCTGCATCAGGTTAGATTGGAAGCTGACCCCAATATGGTTGAGAGAATAGCTAGGCAGATGATGTAACACCTTACAGTTGGGTTCAAAATTTTCCTATTTTAAGGCCTTTTCAATCAAGCAAAGTGTTCAAACCGCGGTCAACATTTATAAGCCTAGCCTTTCTCAAAACAAAATAGTATGTTACCTAACCTAAAAATTGCTAAATCGTCTCGAAATCGCGGGAACGGCAAAGTTGTATTTGTGAAAAGGCATAATTCATGTTCAAACTCTGCTTTGAGTCGAGCTGATTGGTATTTCTTTTTAACAAAGCTTACACTGATTTAACCTTTTAACCGCCCGGTCGGATTAATACGACCAATGTTTTCGTGCCCGTGCCGCCTCAGTCGTATTTATACGGCTGAGAACCTATGTTCGTTTGTGCTTTTTATATCATTGCACAACCATATTTGTCGTAGATAATTATTTGTAGATTTATGAGCCGGGCGCTGGGGGCACGGCAGTAGGGATGATTCCTGGGTAAAAAAAAAAAACTGTTTAGTCCGTCAATCAGATAATAAAAAAATATTAGACATGTATTTTTTGCTTTATTATATTAATAAAAAATTACTTAGATAAAACACATTAAACTTGGGGAGTGGGGGCTCGTTACGTCACAGCTCAGTATAAAATCTACTGAGAAGTGACGTCATGCCACATTTGACCTCAATGTATCGCCGTAATGTTTTGATTACGTTAAAAAAGAAAAAATACGTGTTCAATATTTTTTTATAATCTACATGATGGACAAAAATTTTTTTTTTTGTCATAATCCTTATTGATATAAAACCAAGCGGTCAATAGGTTAATTATTATAAAGTACAGTTTGAGCAGAGCAGTTTGTATGGTTTGAATACGGAGTGTAGTTTTTAAATCTAACACATTTCTGTCTTGGTATGGGAGTATTTATTGTTGAAAGCACTTGGTGTACTGCTTACCCTCTTGTGGTATTATTATTCCACCCCATTGGGGCTTTAATCACTTAATTAACTCACCCCATTTAGGGTAATGTTCAGGTAATTTGGGGTGCTTAATACCTCAGGGTATTTCTCACCCTTTGCGAAAATTAAAAAGAGATATATTCCTGAATTACGACTTACGGTATTGCCAACTTAAAAATCGCAATTTTTTTATTAAAAAAATACTTAAATGTAAAAAAAAGAGCACTTGTGTACGCAATAATTGTGTAGATAATATTAATATTTGTAAAAAAATCACCTCGATAACTGAACGTAAACACATTTATCATTTGAATCATTTATTCTTGTAAATATTAAGTAAAAAATAAAAATAAAAAGTTTATTCTTTGTAGATTTAGTAGCTTTTAATTTAAACGAAAGAAAAAAAAAACAATTAATAATCTTGCTTTTTATTTTATATAGTGGGGCTTAAAATCCATTGAATTTAGCAACTATGGAACTCATATGTTTTAGAATCCATACAAATTCATGGAGAATAGTTATTTGTTATTAATTATTATTAATAGGAGAAAGGGTAATTCCAATCAACTTTGAACTTCTCTAGTATTAAAATACGGTTTGAATATGAGAGTAATTAGGCGTCAACTGAGTTTAATTTTGAGGGGCATTTTAATTAACTTAAGGGACACAAATGATAATTAAATGGTGAGGGTAAATTATTAATTTATTGGATTGACCCTAATTTCTTTCATATAATATATTTTTTAATTTTAACGTCAAGCATTTATTACCACTTGACAATACTTTAGAACCTTAAATTGTACCCCATGAACTAATTATAATATTATTTGTAATTAAACTACCGTCATTTTTAAGATAGAAAAGTTTCAGGCCGTGGAATGTACCCTTTTTCTATTTCGTGGCCTGACGGTAAGCCGTAGGCGCGCCTAACTTCACACATTCTTATTTTAAAATCGTGTTTTCCGCTGCCGCCAGGCCAAACTGAGGCCTGACTTTTCATTCGAATTCCTATTTCAAAACGATCGTGTGACATTGAGCCTATTTCTTCAACTCAAAGCGATCTTTATTTTATTTTTTGTGATTACGTTTGTGATAAAAAAAGTCAGGCCTCAGATGTTAAATTCAAAATCACATTTGAATATTTGTTTTGATTTAATGTGACTTTGGAGTTAGATTATGTATAATGTTTAATGGTATTTTTTTTTGTAGTTTGGCCTGGGGACAATTCTTAGGCCTCGGATTAGCACATCACATCAAATATGTTAAATGTATTGAAAAATGTTGTTTTGAAGTTGCAATTCGTGGCCTCATAGCTGTAGCCCAGGCCATATAGTGGGGTAAAGTATTTTTTTGACCCAAAAAGTCTAGACTCAATAAATATTTTTTATCAAAAAACGAGTCTTAAATTACATGAATGCAATCAGTAAACGCTTTGTACTTTTGTGTGTGCTCTTATAATGTGCATAAATTAATATATTGGCTATTTAACTATGTCGATAGATATATTTTTTTAATCAAAATCGACGGCTGTCCTATTTTTAATCAAATACGAATACTAGAATGTCGATACACTAAATCGACGCATTTTTGATTTGGCGAAAAGCAACGATCCTGACTATCGATAAAAATTATCGATATCGATACACGCACGCAAAAGTGAGGCGCAATAATATAAAGATATAGATTATTATATAAATTTGTATATACCATACTGCCAATAAATTAAAAAGAAAAATGAAAAGTAAAAAAATCGTGAAACTTGTTAAAAAGTTTTTTTTTAATAAAAATAAAAGTTTTTCATGATTTGGTAGGCAAAGGTCGCGTTGTATTCTTTTTTACTATTAGTAGTTTTTAGTTATTTTTTATCCGATACAATAAAAATAGTATAAATTGTTTATAGAAATAATTTGTGTTTTATTTCCCTGTCCAATATGGGAGAGAAAGAGAGAAGAAGAGACGTCTTTCTCGTTCCTTTTTAACTTTACAAAGCGGTATGGTCGCTGCTGTAGTAACCGGGACATGAGACACTGTGACTGCAGCCCTGGATCTAAGGGGAAGCAAACTTCATCAATCATTGATTAGCGTGGGCATAGGTCATCAAAAAACGGTATGAGCGGGTTGAATTCTGAGCGCCTCTGTGGTCAAAAATTTAATGAAAGTCATATTCCCAGTCGCCCCCACATGGATTGCCACCAGGTGGCAATTGGATAAAAATTCCCAGTTGCCACCGGGTGGCGACTGGGAACTTATTGCCCCCACTTCAAATCGCTGTACACGTGACGCTGTACACGCTGCGGCGTGGATCGCCAAACCCCCTCATCGCTGTCTTACGGCCGCAATGACTGGGTTGGCGGTAACATTTCCAATGTGGTTTTATTAGTAGACTAGCTTCTGCCCGCGACTTCGTTCGCGTGGAAGTTGTAACACGACACAATGTACTAAAATACCAGCCACATTTTATTAAAACTTCCTTGAATACTACGTTTGTTTGGTCACAGCAGTCAAAATATACAGAGAGTCAGGACTGGTAACGCGAGAGCAAGCGACGTACAGTTCCATGTTCTATGGTAAAGGGTTTTGTTTCCGCACTTAGTCCTTCAGGTCGACCATGTACAAAACATGGGCCATGGCGGCCATCAGTGGTTATTCCAATCAGCCCACCTCCCTCTAGAAGATAATTACGTCTAACAGTCTGTTTAGAACATCTGTGAAAGATCTGGGTGCCCCGAGGGTTTCTGTTCTAATCTGGGTGACGCCTGTGCATTCAAAGAGCACATGCACGACGGTTTCCTCAGCCTCCATGCAAGCCCTGCACAGAGGATTGTCCGATATTGTGTGGAAGTGTTGGTTTAGCGACCAGTGTCCCGTGATGGTTCCCGTCACCAGGCGCAGGCCGGTCCTGTCCAGGAGTAATAACCGCCTGGTTAGCCTACCATCTAAGAATGGCATAGCCTCCCTGTACTGTTTGCTGGTCGGTGTCGAGGTCCACCAGCTCTTTTCTAGTCAATTATTGAAGGTCTGTGTTCCTGGCTATACACTAATGGCACAACACTGATACATTTTATGTTTCTCATTGTCATTCATATAGATTATTCCTGACGAACAGCTATCACTATTATAACAGTTCATTGTAATTGTTAACACACGGGAAGTCAAGTATAAGTCCCCTCTTTGAGGAGTGGCTAGAGAGGCGCCACGGCGTCCTCACCATCCGCCTGACGCAGGTCCTCACCGGACACGGTTGTTTCGGGAGATTCTTGTTTACGCCCGGGTGTTACCACTGTGTGGATCGCCCGGAGGACACCGTAGAGCATACGGTGGAGGCCTGCCCGGCTTGGGTAGAGCACCACCGTGTCCTCACGGAGGCGATCGGTGGACGATCTCTCGCGGCCGGTCCTGGTCCAGGCCATGGTACGGAGCGAGAGTGCATGCGAGGCCGTCACCTCCTTCTGCGAAGCAGTAATGCGCGCGAAGGAGGAGGTGGAACGCGTGAGGGAGAGAGGGGTGGAATGGTATTTTTTTTTGGTTAAAAGTCGACAACAATGCGGCCTAAAAACTTTTTTTGAAAATGTGCAAATAGCGCTCTTTCATACGATACCCCACATGCCCTAGTAGCCCGACTTCGAGTTTTAAAACCCACGTTAAATCCTAGATGCAAAAAAAAATCTTTCTTATTTGCAAAATAGTTGGGCAAACGTCATCTCAAACTATTCCAAATTTCAATTTGATAGCTTTAGTAGTTCTTGTGATATCCAGATGTGACAGACAGACTGAGTTGCACCATAAGGGTTCCTTTTTACCATTTTGGTACGGAACCCTAAAAAGAAGCACAAAAAATATCAATTCTTTGAAATCGAAATCAGATTTGCATTGCTTTGTTGAAAGTTGATTGAAATAGCGTAATATGTCATAATTGACTATCAACCCAGCGAAGTAGTAATGGAATAATTCGACTGTTGTCATGTCAGTATCATTCTTAAGAACTGTATGGGAAAAGTTTTTTTCGATTTCTGA
The DNA here is from genome assembly GCA_947523025.1 of Dryobota labecula. Taxonomy (NCBI): domain Eukaryota; kingdom Metazoa; phylum Arthropoda; class Insecta; order Lepidoptera; family Noctuidae; genus Dryobota; species Dryobota labecula. The sequence continues at coordinate 9,350,043 of OX383311.1, read as the reverse complement.
CTTTTCTAGTACTCAAACCTCAGTTGGTCCTATAAAGTTTTTGATCCTCGTAAGAAACAGGATCGATTGGCATCAAAAAACTTTTTTGTGAAAATTGCCCATTTTCTTGCTGACTGTACATTTTTTTCAAAATATGTGAATGCAGATCAATATTTTTCTAAAAGTTAAAGATAGTCTTTAAAGACCATTTTCATGTAGCGACCACGGTTAAGGTACCTGCCCTTATTGACCCATCTCAAAACATAATGCAATACTGCTCATCCCTCATAGCAAATAGCGTGATAATTTATACGTAGTAATTTGACCAGACCTATAGGCAATATCTATGCAAAATTTGGACAAAATCGGTCCGGTAGTTTTTGCGTTTACCTGGAACATACATTCAGACAAACAGACAAAAATTCTAAAAACTATATTTTCGGCATCAGAATCGTTCCCAGACCGAGTGGCAATTACTTTTTTTCAAAAATATTCAATGTACAGTTTTGACTTCGCTACGATTTTATTATATGTATAGATAAGTGATATTTTTTTAGGTACATACAAACAAGATTTTCTTCATTGTAGTTGCTTTCAATCACTTATTACTATTAATTATAAAAACCTGGTGTAAATTCGTATCACAGAAAATCTTAGTACCTATTTACAATAATTAAACTACTTAACAAAAGCTAGTCATCAGTCACAGATAATCAAATTACATATTTACAATAACTATGTTTTATCAATAAAATTACTTAGATACGTAAAAATGACCTCATAATCATAAAAAACTTGGTGTAAAAAGGACAGATGATACATTTTAGTTTAGTCCTGTCAAATTAATCAGCAAATGGTGCCGATTCTCTTGTACACCGAACTAAACTAACTAAACTATCACTAAAATTCCTTACTTTTGGCTATGAGAATCTTAAAGCTATTCTGCAAACAAAATTCTCTAAATTTAAAAATAAGTTTGACACAACTAAATCGAATTTGACAATCGTGACTCCACGTGGTATTTTTTTTTTTGGCTTCGCAACGTTGTACTTGTTTGCCTATGATTTATTTTAGAGCCGGAGTCGCACATGGGGGGCAGCCGCGACGTGTTTTTTTATGGAATTTTTCACTTTTTGTGTGGAAAATAAAAAAAATATTACCAACATGTAGAGTAATAGTCGTTTAATGGTTTCTAAAAGGGGGTCGAAATTTTCATTATTTTTGCGATAGGACGCACCATTTTGGAGATATAAGCAAAAGAAAAGAAAAAAAAATATATAGGGATAAACACGAAATATTTTAAGTGATACACTTATAAGTGGTAAAGAAGCCATGGAAATGATTTTCTTTTTTATTCCGAGTATATTATTTAAAAAATTAAATAATTTAAAATTACTTATCAAAATTCACCGCGCTCGTGCCGCCACCCCACCGCACCGTTCGGCGTCACCGCGTCGAGGCGGGTCATTCATAGAATAAATAAATAAAGGATTTTTTCGCTTTTTTACGACATAAAGATGTTTCTCTTAAAATATTTCGTGTATGGATAGATACACCTTATATACAGTACTGGTTTTGCACCAGAAGACGAGGTGATTGGTGTGAATTTTAGTTCATGAAAACTAATTTTATTCCACACCTTTTTAATCGCGATTGAAAATAGTCAGATTTAGTTAGAAAATCTAAATTTTAGTTTAAAAACGTCAAATTCAGAATAGCAAAATTGCCATTTTCACTAATTTTAAAAACTCAGTACTATCTTAGAGCTGTCAAACTAAAATATAGTCAAGTTGTGTCACTTTAGTCAATTTCAGAATAGGAAATGGTCGTTTGACAGGAATAAACTAAATTTTGGTGATTTTTAGTCTAGTTTAGAGAATTTTGTGACAAGAGAATCGGCACCACTGTCACTACTCCATACAAGCTTAGACGTGATTAAAAACATCCCTACTAAAATTACGTAAATTTACGTCAAACGCTGATTAATTTGGCAGAACTAAACTAAAATTTATCTTCTGTACTTTTCTTAATGAAATAGAAAGAAAAAGATGCACTGAACTTAAATTTAGTTTAGTTTGTGAACAAGGGAATCGGCACCATTGTAGTGTGAGAGAAAAGGTTGTAAAGCCTAATAAATAAAACAATTCCATACATGCTTGTAACTGATTTTATGTATATTGGTATGTATTTACATGATAATAATATCACCAGACCAGTGCATACTCGACCTCGTAATTGGTTTACCACCCTAACGCTGATTGTCACTTGTAGATAGAGTATTGTATAGATTATCTGAAGCCCGAAGAATTTTAAAACTTAAATGACAATGGGTAGGGCACATTGCTCGCAGAACCGATTGCCAATGGGGCCGAAAGGTTCTGGAGTGGCGACCGCGTACCGGAAGACGTAGCGTTGGAAGGCCTCCTACAAGGTGAACCGATGACCTTGTGAAGGCCACAGGAATCCGTTGGATGCGAGAAGCACAGAGCCGGTAAAAATATTTTTGAGGGTGATAAACCTTCGTATATGGAATCTATTTGTACCAGACAGCTAGAAAAAAAAATAATAATTTCTATTAAAAAAAAAAAAAATGGGATTTATTATGATTTCTGATTAAATAAAAACTGGAAAATTTGATGCGTCCAGAATTGCTTCATAAATATGCAATACAAACTCAATCAAAAACGTTTTTTTTTTTGTATGAATTATTATCAGTATTTTTGACCTTCATAAATGTCAAAGTCAAAGTCAAATAATTTATTTCAAATAGGCACGAAGATGCACTTTTGAACGTCAAAAATTACATGAATAGTTAATTGATTCTAGTTGCGCCTTCCAAAATGTAGTTATGTATGGAGAAGAATGGGCAAGAAACTCCATACTTACTCTTTTAAAATGTTAACAATAGTTTGTATACATTAATTAATATTTATAGGTGAAGACTATGTACCTAGAATAAAAAAATAAAAAATATAAAAAAAATCATCAAAATTACTTACCACAATTGGTAAAAAGAATGAAAAGTGAAGTAATAACAGAAAAATTAATAAATGCGATAGGTACATGGTGCTCACATATTTACAAACATTGTATATGATTTCCCAAAAAAAATAAAAAATAAAAACAACATATAATAAGTCAGTGTGTGAGTTAAAATATTAATGAAAACGTTAAGATTAAAAAAAAAATTAAGTATACAAAATTGACATCTGGGAGTTCTACTCATGTATTTTTTGTGAACTATTGAGTAGAAATATGCAATAAAAAGCTGATGTCACTTTTTTGGGGCAAAAAAAAAAAATAAAAAAAAAAACTGAAGTGGTAAAGAAATTACGGGGTCCACTATAGCTACGATTTAAGAATAACTACATAGTTTAAGTTCCTGTAACATCTCGAAAACAGTTTCCACGAGTTTATATTTCATGTTGAAGGTCGCTCGTCGTGCGTCCACTGATCCGTAGAGCATGTTGAATGTGAAGAGATCGGGGAAGAACTAGAAAAATAATAATATAATGTCATCACTACATCATTATTCATTGAAGGGGTAGGCAGACGCAGAGGTTTATAGCTCTTGATAATTATGTTCCTTGGCTCATCCTAATTTATATTAGTTGAACTTATTTCTTTATATTTCATTTGAGTTCGAAAAAAATTAGATTTTTATAATAAATATCATAAATCCGATTTTTTTATATACATCGAATAATATCCAGGCCAAAAAAAAAAAGAAGCGAATTTCATTCTGTAAGAGGATTAAACACTTAAAAATGTGAAAGGAATTTGTAAAATAGTATAAGTGTTAAATTACCACATGTTTTATTTAAAAAAAGTAACAGAAGAATTAGTGTTTATTTGAGAAAGATTTTTTTTCACTTCTCATGCCAATATAGCCCTACGAAGCGGGACTAAAGTGACCACTTTAGTCTCTAGGGAGTGAAAACGTAATTAGTTTTTTAATTTCCTTCATGTGACAGACAAACTCAAACAGCCAGTAAATATCTGTGGAGTGTGGACCATCTTCATTGCGAAAATGTTGAGAGTTTTACTTCCATGGTTTTTCCGCAAAGAAGGTGGCGCTATGCGTATTAAATTGTTAATCTGTGAATGGTTTAGAAGAAAAAACTGACCGCGATAATTTCAGAATTTTTGTCGAGTGTAATTTATTAAGAATGTCCAGTGACAGTGAAGAGTTTGACGTCGCGCAAAGAGCAAAAGACATAATCACAAAAACATAAAGACATATATCTTTTGCCGCCAAAATCGCGGAAGATTTACCAAAAACTTACGAAAGTTTAATGGACTGGAGGAATAATATTTATTAAATGTTTTTGTACTAAAATGACTATTTTTCTCGCACTCAAAGTGAAAAGTACAGTTTGCACCTCGAGACTAAACGCCAACTTAATATACCCTCGGTTTCATTGACTCCATGCTCGGGAGTCAAACCACTTCTGGTATATTATGGCTTCGTTTAGTCCCACGATAGAAAATATACTATTAACGAACACTTAAAAAAACAAGTAAGTACCTATTATTATAATAATCTTCATTTGTTTGTGAGATTAATCAACTAATTTTAATAACAATACGTTATCACAAAAAAATTAAAAAGTAAATTATTCTAAGTTGTAGTTTTTCGCTACGTGTTGCCGGGGTAAACATTAATCTGCAAAATTTTAGTTAAGAAGACAGGAAAAAATCAATTGATATATATCGTGATATATATCATGATATTCATGATATATATCCGCTGATATATATCGGCGAACCCTGTATTTCATCTATATTAGCATAAGATGACAAAAACTCGAAAGGATGAATTCGTATCTTGGCGCCGAGGGCACATTTTTGCTTTTTTGACGTAGCGGTCAAAAGGTTAAGATTTTTATTCAGTAGATTTTAACTCACCGGCAGCCCTAATTGTGAGTCATAACTAATTTCTGGCGTGGATTCGACACACTTCAGTATGGTTGCTCTTTCAGGAGTAAAGGCCATCAACTGTAGTTTAGCCTGAAAAGGTAAAACATTTGGGTATGAATAGGTATGCATTCTTATGTTATCATCTTCCTGCCCTTGTCCCATGTTACTTGGGGTCGGCGCAACATGTTTTCTTTTTCCATTCCCCCCTGTCAACCGTCACTCTATCATTCACTCCCTTCTCTTTCATATCATTCTTCACACAATCCATCCATATTTTTTTGGGCCTTCCTCTCTCTCTCCATCCATCCACATTTATCTTCATCACTCTCCTCGTCACATGCGTTTCCTCCCTCCTCATCACATGCCCATACCATGCCAAACGACGTCCTTTCAACTTTTCTGTCACCGGCGCCACTTTTAAACTTCCCCTTATATACACATTTCTGACTTTATCCATTCTCGTCACTCTCATCCATCTCAACATTCTCATCCCCGCTACATGCAATCTTTTCTCATCCGTCCTTTTCATGGCCCAGCATTCCGATCCATACAATACGACAGGCCTTATCACAGACTTGTAGATTTCCCTTTTAACTTAAGGGGCATCCGTGGGTCGCAAGTTGTTCCTATGACCTGTCGCCATTTCATCCATCCCGAGTTGATCCGGTGCGTTACGTCGCGGTCTACTTCACCATCCCCTTGGACAAGCGACCCGAGGTACCGAAAGGCGGAGCAGATCTTTAAGGGCGTTCCGGCGAGAGATGGTATGCATTCTTATCTATACAAATGAATAAAATTGAAGTGTCTGTTTGTAATGCCAAAATAATAGCTTTTTATTAGACGCATATAAAAGAATATGCGGTACTTATAACAAATTACACAATTTGAAATTTTTGTCTGTTTCTGTCTGTTTGTTCCGGCTAATCTCCGAAACGGCTGGATCGATTTTAACGGGACTTTCACTGGAAGATAGCTGGTGTTTTATGGAGTAACATAGGCTACTTTTATTTTAGATTTTGACTTCTATTGCGTTGGTGACTTGACAAATGACAGCTGCAGTAAATAGTTGGTATTGTAACCACTTTTTTGCTTTTAATGCCATCCTTATGCCTACGGAATAGAAGTCAAAATCGGTTGAACGGACTGTAAAAAAGGTTTCTTTAAATGTCTAATCTTATTTCAAATAGAGTATCGTTTTGGTTCTCCCCACTCATCCGACTTCTACTCCTATTTATTCACTGTGCACGCGGCTCGGTTGTGGATTTAGTTCGACCCGCCGTCCAAGGCACGCACTGACCGACCCAGACGACCCCACTCTCATCCAACAGAGTCGTACGGAAACCAGTACAGCTCGTAGAGTATACACAAACACAAGATCCAAATTCCGACCTCGCTTTAGAGGTCCCGCGCGAAACCCACCCCGACCTACTATTATTATCGTCAATAATAATAGCCCTCCCCGTCCCTTGCCGCTTAACGATGTGCCAGCATGTGGTTTAGCTGAGCCTGTAATCCAAACTCCCCATGACAATAATCAAAACCTTGATGTTATCCAGCCACCGTCGGTTACTTGCCACCCTCCCTCCGACACTGCCCTAAGCCGAGGTTCGAACCCCACCTGGGGTGCCCTTAGCGAGCAGTCGTCTAGTTTAAGTAGCTTTTAGTAAAAACTCCCCTGGCTGGAGGCGTAAACTTCTTTTAGGAGCTTGCGGCACCACAGGATAGCCCGGTTAAGGAGTAGGAACCCCCAGTGGTTATAACTCCGAAATGCCAAGCACAAAAAAAAAAAGCTCGGTTGTGGATTTCACTGCCACCTGACATTAGGGACTGTCAAACTGTTGCAGCCTTCAAAAGAAGATTAAAAGATCACTATCTTTCCACTTCGTCATAGTTGCTTACTATTATGTATTTATTATTTTCCACTACATTGTAGTTCTAAGTATATATTTGAGTGATATTTATTTTAAAAGTATGTATGTAAGTATATTCTCTTATTGTATGTAAGTATTTATATTAGTGTATAGCTATTTTGATTTTATGTATATTTTTTTCTCTTCTACACTTACACACGTTGTCTACATCTCTATATCTACTTTCCTATCGCAAGTATGCTGGAAGAGATTTCATTAGAAATAAGCATCACCTTTGTACATATTTTTCTGTTCCTTTCTTCTTGTCTGTTTTTATGTGTGTACATAAATTGTTAAATAAATAATATATAAAATTTAAGTTTTGTGAACTATTATAATATATTGTTTATTAAATGCAATTTACACATTATAATGGGTATTTTTTTTTGTCTTATGATTAATTTTTTTTTTTTTTTAATAAGATACTGCCATCAGGCTAAGTGTTTATAGAATTAGGAAGAATTGAGTTACCGTTTCGTTACCTTCCTTGGCAGTCGGGTAAAAAATGAATAAAGGAATTTTAATCACTACATATTATAAAACAAAGTCCTCCGCCGCGTCTGTCTGTCTGTCTGTTCGCGTTATACTCAAAAACTACTGCACCGATTTCATGCTGTTTTCACCAATAGATAACGTGATTCTCGAGGAAGGTTTTAATATATAATTTGTTAAGGTTTTGTTTACATTTTTGTATACATTAACGATATTTGTTGGTGTCGGAAAAAAAAAAATATGTGGCTGGTATTTTAGTATATTGTGGTTTCTTACGACTTCCACGCGAACGAAGTCGTAGGCAATTTAGTATGTTATAAATAAGATACCGCGAAGTTCATTGGATGCGTATTTCTATAAGCTGTCCCATGCCATAAAATCAACTTTTCGTTTTTTGTTGAGATACCGAGCTTTTGAGCTTAGCACGGCAATATACAATAAGACTGATTGCCACACAATAACATAAAATATACCATTCTCTTTGTGTCAACCGCTTCTCGTGTCTGCATGATGATGGTACGATACCCTGCTCCTTGGTTCCATCTGAAAAAAATAAACAAATAACTTATCAGCACCTGTTCCTAAGCGCCTATAGCCCTGTTTAAGATGAAACTAGTCGATACTTATCCATACAAATTTTGGGGGGGTATTACTCCACTGTTTCACATTGTACATCCAAAGTTAAACATGATATCGTTTTGTCTTAATATTAATTTTGTCTCTACGGAAGCAGAATAATAAAATAAAGAGCCATTAAAAGTTATGAGTCAACAAAGATTCGTTTTTCTTGCTAATTTTAACGCAACTTTGGGCGTAAATAAGTAATAAAAGAAGTGTAATATCTCCAAAACTAAGTCCGCTTCGACAAAGCTCAATTATCGAAGATTTCAATAAACTATATTTGTAATTGATTTATTCAGTAGTTTTTTCATTAAACTCAACCTTCCAAAGAACTTTTCGTAATTTTTTATGCGCGCGGTTTACTCTGAATTATCGTGCATTTCACTCAACACACGATGACGGACACGATGCTAGGTGAGACAGCGTGCTTTTTGGCCATGCCCACCAGTGAGTTCGAGCCCGCGACTAGTTGGCTCTTAAAAGTCCTATACAGAGCACGGATACTACTCGCCGGCTGCCGGCGAATCCGTGATCTGTGCCCATAGCATAATCAGCTTATAAAGTTCCCACTGATGGGACACAGGCCTAGGGTTGCCAACCATACTGTTAAAAACAGTATTATACTGTTTTCCACTCTAAGATACTGTTTACTGTTCAACAAAAATAATGTATATGAATATACTGTTTTCACTGATGTCCAGAGCTATGTCTAAATAATAACTTAAAAACATCGTGCATGCACATGGGCATGGGCGCGGTGATTCAGCTAGCCTTAACTTCAGAATGAAACTGGTAAATGACCCGAATTTTCGGCACATAGTAAATAAATAATTGCAGTCAGAATACCTTTTGGATCTAGTATTAAATGTAGTTAGTTAATTTGCCACCTCAGTATTCTCAGAATGAGTGATGAATGCTAAGTGGTGGAACGACAGAAATAGAGCTTCAATACATTTGATAAAAAAAAATCTCCTCATCAATTTGGTGAGGCTTACGAAATTGGTGCTGAATTGACGCATTGCGCAAGTAGCACGATTGATTTATGAATATATTAAAAAGAAAAAAACTTCAAATACTGTAAATTTTTTCGAGATACTGTTTATTTTCCCTCTTTGACCATAATACACTTTATTTCTTGTACAAAAAGTTGGCAACCCTACACAGGCCTCCTCTCTGTGAGAGTACAGTGCGGGTTGGTGGATTTCACACAATGTCTTCGAACTTTCGGTTCTAGGACTTGCCCGTTTTCTTACCATGTTTTCCTTCACCGTTTTGAGAGCAGAGGTGATTAAATATTTTGCTCAAAGTAAATTGCCTGCCTGGGTTCGAACCTACTACTTACAGTAAGTTGTGGCTGTTTCCACTGAGCTACCACGCTTGTCTCTATCACTACATATTTTAAAACAAAGTCCTCCGCCGCGTCTGTCTGTCTGTTCGCGATAAACTCAAAAACTACTACACCGGTTTTCATGCTGTTTTCCCCAATGGATAGCGTGGTTCTCGAGGAAGGTTTCAGTATATTATTTGTTAAGTTTATATATACATTTTTGTAACATTAACGATATTTGTTGGAGGTGTCGGAAAAAAAATAAAATGTGGCTGGTATTTTAGTATTACGACTTCCACGCGAACGAAGTCGTGGGCAGAAGCTGGTGCCCTATAAATAAACATAATTGAATGGCAGTTAAATTTTTATTTTGCTTTGTGCTTTTGGCATTAACTGATTTAGAAAGAAAGAAGAAAGAAAGAAAAAACGTTTATTTGCGGTAAACATGACGCAAAAAAAGAACACAACACAAAAAAAAATAAGTTTGGGGTAAATATGCGTCACATCCACGCAAAACGGCCATCGCTCAGCATAATGCTGCGACCCTATGCGAGACAGAGCCCCAGCGCTGGTTTTCAGCGACCTGCCATTGATCTCCATCTATATCTGCCATTTATTTGTTACTCATATTTTTACGTCATTTAATTAACTTCATTTATTTATTAATCAATCAACTATTTATTACTTATAAAATTGACAAAATTGTGTATTGTTGTTGTATTTAATATGGGTCAAGGACCAGGGGGCCAAGTCTACTAATGTACAATCGTTGGCGAAATTTGGCAGAAATATAGCCTGTAATCCTGCAAGCCTGTATAAATATAAGTACCTGTAAGATTTTCTAAAAAGCTTTTCTGCCTCTACAATACCTACACTTTAAATACAGTGGCATCCCAGATAGCAGTGTAAACTTGTTTCAGACTTGCAGCAAGTTAGAAATATCAAATGTGCAAACTTGCATCAAGTTTGACGAGGCAAGGGACAAACTTGTGGCAAGTTTGTATCAAACTTGTATCAAATGTCTAGTTTCCCTCTTTCAAACTTTGCATAATGTTTGCCAATGCAAACTTGACAAACTTGTGGCAATTTTGTATCAAACTTGTGGCAAGTTTCTATCAAACTTGTGGCAAGTTTCTATCAAACTTGTGGCAAGTTTGTATCAAACTTGTGGCAAGTTTGTATCAAACTTGTATCAAATGTCTAGTTTCCGCCCATAAAACTTGTATAATGTTTGTTTATCAGGAGGCTTACTCGCGAACGCAAACCACTACGACAAAAATTAAAAATTGTGTCGTCGTTTGCGAATAGGCCTCATGAAGAAACAAAAAACTTGACGACATTTAAAGTATGAAATGAAATCCATTGAAATTAAAATTGAATGAGTTTATTAAAAAAAATATTATTGTATTAAAAAAAAAGTAGGAACTATAAAGGACTAAACTAAACTCGCATCATAGTTGATTTTGTTTTTGTCTCTCGGCCCTGAAACAATGAAATAAAATGGCTGTTAGTCAATAAACACCTGCGAAACTAACTTTTAAATTAATGTACCATTGAAATACAACACAATTACAGTCACCCTGAACGAGCTGTCTTGTTATGAAATAAATAAATGTATGCAACTACCTATACAACTTTCAGTCATTGGTGTCAGCGCCGGGGTTCGAACCCAGTACCAAAGGCCCCACTAGACTATCTACACCCGCTCTACAGAGTATTATTATAAGAAGAGAGTAATTTACCTTCTTGACAATCTCACTTTGCCTTGGTTTAGCCAGTCACTGATTATCTCTTTCTGCTTATCGTCAGTAGCAGTTCCATGCACTTTCTTACACATTTCTGAAAATATAAATAAAACGGCTATAGTAATGATAGTTGAAAATAAGCAGCATGTTTCGTAATGTGACTGTTGGTTATGTAGGAATTAAAACAATAATAAAAATAAACAGATCTACCGAAATAGGTAGGTACTTACGAAATATTAATTTGCAAGTTTCTGTGTCAAGAAATGATTTCTTTTGAGTTCTTCATTTGTTTTCCCATCAGAGAATATTGCTCAACTACTGCATCCAGCAGTATTTTTCTCAGCATGTTTGTGGTGAAAGGACGGAGGTTTTTACTGCCAATACCTGTCAAGAATTGTACCTGAAAAATTTAGGTAATGTCATATATATGGTACCTATAAATACATGTTGGGTGCATCATAAATATAAATATATATTTTTTTTTTTTTTTTGTTAAATAAGGTTTATACATACAAAGTCAATAGTTAGTTGTGCAATTACTCAAGTAAAAGCCAGATAAAATGGCATGGAATTGAATTGACCCTTAATATTAAACATTATTATAAGTGTATTTAATAAAATGTCACCCTTACCATTGCCTGTTGATTGTCACTATTTTTTAATTGTCCATTTAAATGACAGAAACTGTCATCGTCATTTACTGGCAGGTTTGTTAAAAACTGTGGCAGTGAAAAGGGATCATGCCTTCGTGAAGTTAATGGCTCTTCCGGCCGCCCTAAAATCAGGTCCATTTTTTTTTGTTAGTTTCTGACACTTGTTTTGACAGGTCAGTCACCATCTGGATGAGATGACTTTGCTGGATTGCCAATTGTTTGCTTGTAGCACAGTCTGTAACAAAAATATTAAAATTAAAATATCATTAACATCCTCTGAATACTGCATACATCACACTAATATTATAAAGGCGAAAGTTTATGTGTGTGTGTGTGTGAGGGTATTTGCGTATGTGCTTCATACTCAAACAGCTGGACCAATATTGATAAAATTTTGTATGGAGGTAGCTGACACTGTAGGTAGCTGTCATGTTATTTTTGTAGCTGAGTATGATATTTCTTCTTCTGATTGGTTGTCACCTCTAGTTGCTGAAGCAAATGTCATATTTTCTCTTTTAATGCTCTTTAACCGGCCTTGTCTCGACATTTGTACAAACGGTTTTTGAGACATTTTTGCCGAGTACTAACCTACAAAATTAAGAGCTGTATGATTCCAAAAACGAATTTTATACAAATTAGGGGTAATTGGAGCAGTTTTACATGGGAATTGTTAACAACATTGTTAGCATCAGCTTGCTAAAAATGAAGAAAATTTTGAGGAAACATTAGGAAACCCGAGTACCTGAGGTGTTTATACAGGCAGCTGTGGGCATACAGTAATTTCCCTCTCTCTGAGAGGCCCGTGCCCTACATTGGGATGTATGTTGGCTGGTATTATAATTAGGGAATCGTACCACATTACGAGATAGTTAGCAGCTATCTGTGACAAAAACTGTTATCAGATTATGGTAAGTTGGGATTTTTTTGAGGTTATATGACTTTATACAAAGTTCTCAGGGGGTCTGCATTAGCTCTAATTGATTTAAATGATCACCACACTGTAAAGCCGTGTCCGCTGAGGTATGTTTTAGTGTTTTTCTAACACATAACGTGTTATCCATTCGACTCTGCAAACAAACTGCGAACGAATAATGTGTTATTATCGAAAGTCGTGTTATTTTGTTAGCATTATACGAAAACATGCCGCAGCGGACCCGGCTACTACTAACCAAACCAAACTTACCATCAGTCAGTAGGGATGTTTTATCAAGACGATACTTAGTCCAACAAAATGCTATTTTCTTTTCATACACTTTTTGGAGGCTTCTTCAACAAACTCCTGGTTTTTCAATTTACAAAACCGTTTCAAGCAATTGTGCTAGATAAAATTTTGTTCATCATTAGGGTTGTAATGATCCTCACACCTCTTCAGCCAATCTGTATTTATGTTTTCACAAGCTTTAAAGAATTTAATTTAAAGTTTTCATGTCAATTTCGCACTGTAGAGTTTATCTCGTAATGATTATGGCAACAGGTTTGAAAACACAACACTATAGGGTCAATTTCGCACTGTAGAGTCTATATCTCGGAGTGGTTAAGACAACAATTATTCACAAACAATGTAAAACCGGCAGAAAATACGATTTGGAAAAACGGGAACAATTACAACAAAAAGTATCAGAAACAAATCCGCCATGTTAGAAATGAGTGTGGCCACTTCATAAAAAAAAATCGCCATACAATCATTATTTGGTTCTAAGTTTTTTCTTTTAGTCTGCATTGTACGACAAATTGAAACACAAAATAAGGATTTTAACTGTTTTAAATAATTGCTTTACAATATTCGAATGCACATTAAAATTATCACAGCTCTTTATATCGAATCTGCATTTACCTAAATGGTAGGTATCTGTTCAACCGGGCATGTGACATCACTGATCTTGTTATCACTTTCTATTGTAGAGCAGTATTTCGTTTTTGCAAATAATGCCAGTGTTGGCATTGGCAGATACGAAAGCTGACTCCCTGTGGTTGTTGGCTTAAGGGTCCGTGCACGAAAAAAACTCGTTTTTATCAATTTCTTATCTAATTGTCAGAAAACTTGAAATAATCGAAACATTTATTTATTTATTTATTTATCATCATTTTTGTGCTCTCCAAAGTATAGTTTATTTCGCCATTGATTTACTTAATGAAGATATTGTTTAATCATTAAATAAAATTTTGATCATATTTCAAGGATAGCTGAAGACTAATTTGTGATTTTTAAATTTCTTGATATGATTTGCTAAATAATAGGAAAAATATATATTACTGACGAGGTTTAAAACAAAAAAAGGTTTTTTCAATATAATTTTTCTGCTATATTTTGTATGGAAGTTGAAAAAAGTGGTTACGCCACATGCAAGTAGACCATATAATGATGTTGATGATAATTTTTAATGTTCAAAATCAAAAGTAGTTTCTTGTAGAATGATGATCAAATGTCAGTCTCGCGTCATTTTTCGGAAAACTTGTTGCAAATATTAGTGATTTACCGTGAGTACTTAACTTATTTGAAAAATCCCTTTCAGCCACATGAAAAACAAAGAACACGACTTTTCAAATCTCAAATAATTTTGTTTAAATTATGTTTCCCTTTCTCACAAACAATGAACAAAATTGATCAAAATCAGTCGATTTCGTGCACGGCCTCTTAACAAGAAACAAAAAAGCTCGTAACTCGGAAACGGTGCGTCGTAGGGCCTTGCTTTTCAGAACCGAAATGGTTTTTATGGTCAAGGTCAACCTGGTACTGTAAAAAGATTGCAAATTATCATTAAAAAAAAAAAAACGAAATTTTACTAAGTCCCAAAATAAATTTTAACGAATCTTTTTTTTTTTTGGATTTATTTGCTGCCCATAGTGCCCCTAACCGTATACTCCAACTCCTAAAACTCCGCCCCTAAGATGACCCACTGACTCGGAACTGATGGATGATGATTATGGTACAGGCCGAACCCTTGATGAGCTAGTCCAACTATCACTTGGCCGGATTTTATGGTTGTTATATTGATGACTGTAACATTTAACGTGACAAGTTTATAGTAATAATGAATCAAACTTGACAGATCATACTTACATTAATAAGATTGCAACAGTATTAAAACAAACTTGCCGTATCTTTTTTACATTTGGAAGTATACAGCAAATTTGAAACAAATTTGAAACAAATTTGCCACGACAAATTTGACGTAACAACTCAATATCAAATAAAAAACAAACTTGCAGCAAACTTGAATGCTATCTGGGATTATGTCACTTACAAATGTTTTCCGTTTGATTTCTTAACTTTCGATATATTTTTTTAATAATGCACATTTGCTTTTCCAATTCACTTTAGGCATTGGCAGAATGGTCGACATCGGCTTTGCTTGCCATAATAAAAAATAGAATAGAATAGGCTTTCGATTTTCAAACGTCCTTAAATGAAACATCGATCCTCAAAACTATCGATATCATTATTTTCCCCTCTCTAATAACCCACTAATTAGTTTTGAACAATTTCGCGCTAACATCAGACGGCCCGACGCCTCTCACATAATGTAACATTTAAACACATTTTATAATTACATTGAGCCCATTTCACTGCGACGTAGAATTTACTATCAGTTGACCAAAATATTTACAAATTGCTCTGTTATCTAAGGTCTTTGGGTATATTTAGGTATATTTTTGCAATACTTTAAATGTTTATGTAATTTTGATGTGGATCGTTGTAAATTTATTTAGCCCAACAGGCCAACAGGGAGCCAAGTCTACAAATGTACAAACGTTGCAATGGTCTCTTCATTGTGAGTTTTTGACAGATTTGCCATACAAACACTGTCAAATACTCACAATGGCGAGACCATTGCAACGTTTGTAAATTAGTAGACTTAGGCCCCTGACAGAAATGTTTTTTTTTTTTAATTTATGCCTATTGCTATGAACCGGCCACAAATCCAGGGCTGCAGCTACCTACTGAGAATTTTCCAATGGAAAACCCAATAATTCTGGCCAAGTCGGGATTAAATCCAGGCAGAAGTAGTCGTGTTTGCGACCAAGAGACCCACGGGATAATAACATGTTAGAACGAGCAACCAGAAAGTTGGTAACGCCGCAAATGGTGTCAAAAATTACTGAATTAAATGAAATCTTCTCGTCCTATATACCGCAGTGTCTCAAGACGAAAGTCTTTGATCAGTGCGTGTTGCCAGTGATGACCTGTGGCACTGAAACGTGGTCGCTCACAATGGGCCTTATTAGATGGCTAAAAGTCACCCAAAGGGCAATGGAGAGGGCTATGCTTGGAGTTTCCCTACGTGATCGAATCAGAAATTAAGAGATCCGCAGAAGAACCAAGGTAACCGACATAGGACGAAGAATTGCCAAACTTAAATGGCAGTGGGCATATTGCTCACAGAACAGATGGCTGATGGAGCAGAAAGGTTCTGGAGTGGCGACCGCGTACCGGAAGACGTAGCGTTGGAAGGCCTCGCACAAGGTGGACTGATGATCTTGTTGGCCGCAGGAATCCGCTGGTTGCGGGAAGCACAGAACCGGTCGAAGTGGCGGTGCTTGGGGGAGGCCTATGTCCAGCAGTGCACCTTTTTCGGCTGAAATTATGACTGAATAAAATTACGAAATATCACTCTGTAGTGCACTAACATATTATGAATTGCTATAATATAACACTAAATGAATGTCTTGACTCGCAGACTGGGTGTGGAAGGCGGAAGGGGTATTGTAGCGCAGCTTGGAAGAGGCCTATGTCCAGCAGAACGAGTTGTTTGAATCATAAAAACACTGAGAATGAACATGTTTGTATTGTTAAGTCCTTACCGGCTCGATTGAAAGTTGTAAGCCCTTGACATGAAAGCCATGGCGTGGTAGGTATGTCTCTCTAACACCCATTCTTTACGAGATGATCCTTCTACGTGAGTGTGGCCGTCGAAGTCTGGGAAGAAGTCACAAGCCGCATCGCGCATCAGCTGCAATTTCGTGATTGCTTTACAATATTTTATATTACGAAGCAACACGCGCGTTTACTTGTGGTAACCAAGCGTACAAGCACGCTGTGAATGTGTACGTGAAGTACGCACGTAGCGTCAGCACGTAACACACACATACACTATTCCAACTTCGCCCGTGTCTCGGACTGTACCGAGAACTCCTGCAGTCCTGAGCTATTCTACCATGAACAAGCAACAGTATCGCAGCATCAGCATTAAGAGCAACATACATTCATTCTGCGCGCCAGCTACACCGGCCCGCCGTCAGCGCTAAGAAGCGACCTACTGAAATCTTCGCTTCATCGGCTCGATACACACACAACACACATGCAAATAGGTATCAATGTGTATTTACCACAGAATATATGTATATAATTAAGTTAATTAGTGTAATAAACTAGTCATGAAGCTGGAGTCAAGTGTAATTCATCTCCTATAACTCCTCTCACTGTGGCTCACCTTTAGCCATCATCGATCCTATGAGTCTGTGGGATCGGCAGTGAGAAAACCGTTTCCTGTGTACATTGCACGACGTACACAAAACCCTGTTCCTACCCAAACTCCGTCTGTTACCGTAGGTCTCCTTGTAACAGACTTCCCGTATGTAAACTAGCGTGACCTACGTTTGGTATGATTTGTATGGTAGGCTAGGGCTGTAGGGTAACGATAATAGGGTGGTAGATAATTTCTCAGGGCTAGGTTTGTAGTCAGTAGGGTCTTGGGTAAATATGTACCAGGCTCAAGTGTCTCGAACATAGTCCCACTGTACGCATTTGGAATAGCGGCCGTATTAAGCTGTAAGTCCCGGTGCGTACATTTTGGTCCTTCGAGCCGGATCGAAACACACACATTCACAGGGTGTTTGTAAATTTGGTTACCACAAGTAAAGCGCACGTCGCTGCGTTAAAAATACTGTAACACTCTAAGGTTGACTAGTTCAATAGTGCTACTAAATATGCGTGTGGCTACATTATGCGTAGCGATTCATGCGGCTACACTATACTTTTTATAGTGTAGCCGCATGAATCGATTTTGCTAATTCATTGTGTAGCATGTGTACTATAGCCATGTCATCGCCGAATATACGCCGGATTTTTGCTTATAATGTAGCCATACCATGTTTATCTCGTTTCGCTCTTCCAGTCGCATCGCGAATCGCTGCCTATTGTAGCCTCAGCCTTAAGTCTAGATCTCGGCCGTAACCACCACTAACCTGAACCATTTTCTTGACACTATACTTCTTGTTGAAGTGTTCTTTCAGCGCGGGGGTGGAAGCGTTGGTAATAGACTTTAGCTTTACATAGTTACTGAGACAAATCCACGTAACCGTCACGCAGAGACCTGTCACCGTGATTATCACTCCTCTTCTGCAGCAAGAAGATGAAGGTTAGGTCGTGCCGCCGCCGCCGCCGCCCCGCTGCCCGCAAGATTCGAGGCAGAAGCCTTAGTGTGCGTCCACACTGCCGGCCTAGCGCGGTTGCGACGACGGGCGCGAAATATCAAACATATGAAACCGCCGCTTGCGTCCATAGTGTAGTGACTAAGGCGGGCGCCTAGCGCGACGGGCTCGAGCGAGATAGCGCGCGTAGTTTTCGAACGTTCCTATCCGCGCGTTATAGCCGTACTAGGGGCCTTAGTCCGCAAGCGACCTAATGCGCGGTTAGCGCGGGTATCAAACCAGTTCGGTCTTATCGCTCGGCGTACAAGCGTATTTTTTTTTTTGGTTGTAAAATGGCGATAAATTCTGAATTGTCTATATGGCAAAGTAAACATCCTCACCACAGTAATCGCATAATAATAAGAAAATTATGGAGCGAAACCAAATAACAATTTCCTGATCGGACTATCTAATAAAAATATCAAATCCTCGTCCATAGTTTGCAACCCCTGAAATACGTCGAACCGCTACAAGAGCTCGTGCGTCACTGTGGCCACCGGACGCCTCCGCCGCCGCACCCGCCCCAGGCCCCAGTCACCGTGCGTTCAGTGTGGACGCACACTTACGTTACGAGGCGCGGAATGGAGCGGCGACATCTTTACCAGAGTTCATTCACCCTAGCGCAAAAATTCGTTTCTTACTATTGCAACTTAATCTTAATTAAAATTACCTACCCATCTGGATCTGGTTTCATGTCCCATGCTTGGTAGGGTATGTTGCTGTATTTCAACGTTGCTATTCCAATCGGCCCTGCAAACATACATACGAAATTATCACATGTTTTCTGAAAGCAGGTAAGGTCTGAAGGTAAGTAAAAAAATAAGCGGCCAAGTGCGAGTCGGACTCGCCCATGAAGGGTTATTATACCGCCGCCGATCGCTTCTGTTACTCGTAAACTCCTAACAAGTGATTCTACTGAACACCACAATGGCGACGAGTAATGTATGAATGTAAACGAAGCAAAAGAACTGTTAGGAGCGTAGCAGATGGCGATCTATAGTTTTTGCCTAGCCTCATGGGAAAAAGGTGTGAAATGAAGTATGTATACATTATTTTTAGTATATGCAAAACCTGAATATAGTTTGTTCAGAATAAGTAATTGAATCGATTCCAATAGTTTTTACACCATGTTATATTTTTTCCCAAAAATATTTAAAAAAGGTTACAAGTTGGACACCGAGCGACACTAAGTACCTATGCGCACTTGACCATTACGACAAGTCCAAAGCCTGCAAGTGTGATGGAAAATGTTATCACCAGTTAATTACATTACAATCGTCGTACGGTTAGGTACCTATTGCCAAATTAATATTATTATTAATGAACGCAAGGCGCGGGCGGCGCGGGTGCGCCGCGTGGTGAGCATGTTTTTGTACGGACAACCAGGTAACATAACAAGCTTATAACTTTGTTATTTTTCATGATCCAGTTTTGAAATTTTGTACATAAATTCTTTACATAAAAATACTAGACACGTGTTTCGGGGTTCGCATAAACTAAAACTAATGTTGTATATGATAATTAATGAAAATGATGGTGACTGTAAATCCTACTCACAAAGAACTCCAGTCCTGAACTGTATAGTAAGCTTGTCTTCATTGAACTTATAATCGTTGACGAAGTTGGAAGTCCAGAGATTACGTGACTCCTGCCACTGACAGACAACTGGTGGTTCGCTCCACATCACGTCTTGAGGGAGGCTGCAAGAAAATATCGTTATCGGTATTTTTTGTAATCAAATTCTGGACAAAATCAAATTGGTTGCTAATTTAATTGTATATTTTTTATGATATTAGTTTTATTTTCATTTCTCATACTTGGAAAGTTACGCTTGAAGCTACCTGATCAGAAGGATGAAAACAGTACTTTTCGTTCCAGGGAAACGATTGCCCGATTTTCAGTTGTTTTATCGAGTGAATTAACTAATTAAAACAACTGAAAATCGGGCAATCGTTTCCCGGAAAATCGGACACATTCGGGGACATTTTATACATAAGCATTTAATTTTTTTATAAATAAATATTTACTACAGTTATTTGAATGAAATGTGTTTATCAGATTCAAATATGTATTTGTTTAACTAATCAGGTGTTTATTTACTTTCCTCATATTCGAAATTAAAAGCAGAGTGTTAACCTCGGATGAAAGAACCTATTTAGGCACTCGGAACTATTTGCGCCCTCGCTATGCGGGTGCGCCAAACCATCTCGTGCTTAAATAGGTCCCGTTCATCCCTTGTATAACAATCTACTATTTCATTAATAAACTTTAACTCACACACTGACTTATTATTTGTACATTTTTTTGGAGAATCATCTACTTTTACAATGTTTGTAAATATGTGAGCACCATGTATCTATCCCATAATTAATTGATCTGTCATTACTTTACTTTTCATTCTTTTTACCTATTGTGGTATAGTAATGTTATTCTAGGTACGTCGTCTTCAACTATTCACATAATTATATTTATAAATAATGTATACAAAATATTGTGAACATTTT
This sequence comes from Dryobota labecula, assembly GCA_947523025.1. Classification (NCBI taxonomy): domain Eukaryota; kingdom Metazoa; phylum Arthropoda; class Insecta; order Lepidoptera; family Noctuidae; genus Dryobota; species Dryobota labecula. The sequence continues at coordinate 9,329,481 of OX383311.1, read as the reverse complement.
AAGAGTAAGTATGGAGTAAGTATTCTTGTCCAGTCTTCTCCATACGTAACTACCTTTTAGAATCAATTATATTATTTTTGTAATTTTTGACGTTGAAAAGTGCCTTATTAGTGCCTATTTGAAATAAATGATTTGACTTTTGACATCATAATATGTGAAGATGATGTACCTGGAATAAAATTACTATACTACAATAGGAGCTTTTAAATAAACTTGAGCGTTTGCAAAATATATGTATTCGTTTTGTTTTTAACCTTAAAAAGTATGATCACGTTTCTATCTATCGCAAGATACTCAAGTGGCTCCCTATTCGACTTCGCAGGAACACTCGAATATTGTGTTTGCTATTTAACATCCTTCACAACCCTAAAACGCCATCCTATCTGCGACAACGCTTTTCCTACGATCATCCTTCGGAAGCACCTTGCAGGTCGCATCTTAGAAATATCCTTAGACTCCCTCCCCACTCATCCGACTTCTACTCCTACTCATTCACTGTGCACGCGGCTCGGTTGTGGAATTCACTGCCACCTGACATTAGGGACTGCCAAACTGTTGCAGCCTTTAAAAGAAGAGTAAAAGATCACTATCTTTCTACTTCGTCATAGTTGCATATTATTATGTATTTATTATTTTCTACTACATTGTAGTTCTAAGTATATATTTGAGTGATATTTATTTTAGAAGTATGTATGTAAGTAGTATATTCTCTTATTGTATGTTTATAAGTATTTATATTAGTGTATAGCTATTTTGATTTTATGTATATATATATTTTTTTTTTTTTGTTTTCTCTTCTACACTTACACACGTTGTCTACATCTCTATATCTACTTTCCTATCGCAGGTATGCTGGAAGAGATTTCATTAGAAATAAGCATCACCTTTGTACGTATTTTTCTGTTCCTTTCTTCTTGTCTGTTTATATGTGTGTACATAAATTGTAAAATAAATAAATAAATAGGTAAAAATAGATACGTGGTGGTACAACTGTGGACAATATTTCCTAACAAATTTTAATTCAGTGTCTAGAGTATGTACTAGAGACTAGAGCTCTCCTTTGAAAATCTTGATACATTACATACTCAATAAACACCATGGCCAGCTTCTCATACTGGGCCTCCATGACCTTGATCTCCTGCTCGATCTCCTCGGGGGTCCGAGTGACCCCCGGCGGGGGTGGCAGCGGGGCCCGGTACTGCACCTGGTACTTCACCGGTTTCAGACCTTTTGGGAGTTGCACTGAGAAAGAAAAAGTTGGGTTTATGAACAAACTGAGATTGTTAAGTAATTTTATTTGGAAAAGTTTTGACATTTTGGTAATTTTTTGTTTGTTCATTCATTCATTGCTCGTGTTTTACCTGACTGCTCCAGAACGAGGGTTTTTCGAAAGTATTATTATTTATTATTATTATTATTTATTAAGTATTTATTAACAAACTTACAGAAATCTTAAAATAAAAACTATGCCCCGCAAAACCGTTTTCACGGTTTGTCTGTGGGAACAGAACAAATAGTTTTATCTAATAATGTTTATTAGTGCGGACACTTAATTTTGACTTATTGCACTTATGATACTTACAATAATATTATATTATATTGTATGTCTATTTCTTTGGCACGCTCTTTAGCCTAAACGGCTTGACGGACTTTAACATATGAGGTGTCGTAAGATTCGTCTTAATTGTGGGAGTGACATAGGCTATATAATATTTATATATTGCACCTGCAAATACAAAAAAAAGGGAGGGGAAGGTTTAACAAAACCAAAATACAACAATATTGGTATCAAATAAAAGCTAGTAATGAGACAATTCCAAATATATATATTAATAAAACTAAAAAGCATGAAAAAAGCAAATGAAAAAAAAAAAAACCCAGAAAACTCGACTGCAAAAAACTTCAAAGAGAAAACAAGCATTAAAATATAATGTCTAGAATTTTGGTAGTTATTGCAGGCAACCTGAAATATGGTGTAACCTTTGTTTTGTCCCCGACTACCAACATTCTATACATTCTATTGCTTGTTATCTCTATTCAGTTATGCTTTTGCAGTCGGTTTTTTGTTTTTTTTAATAATTTGCTTTTTTTCGTTGGTCTAGTAAACGCAAGCTGAACTGTTGATCGTGGGTTCAATTCCTGGGTCGGGCAGTAGGTAGGCACTATTGGCTTTATTATTAAGATTTTTTTGTTGATCCTGGGGTTTGATTTGTGCCCGATTGACGGTAATAGACTGACCCCCAATTATATGCAACATATAAAACTGCAATGTCGAACTGTGTGTTCTATTACACCTCTGCTTACACCTTCAGGCTGTTACAGCCAACAACAACAACAAACAATCACAACACCACAACAACAATAATTCAAAATAACGGGCAGCTACAAAGAATTGCTGCACAGAAAAACACAAACAACACTCTGTCCTAAAGCAGGAATCGAACCCACAATCGCTAACCTAACCTAATCGAACCATTAGACCACTTGTGACGTCGTAATTATTTACATTGACGCGGAAATCCAACATGGCGCGAATCCTTGTCTTTGACCGAACTCGATAAGATATAGATATACAATATTATCATATTTTGTTAGATTACGGTATATTATCGTTCGAAAAACTCGTGAAAAAATATATTCTGACTCAATAATAAATTATTAATACGTAAATATCATAAAAACTGTGTATTTTTTAGTGAAATTGTGTTTTTATACACAGGTACTCTAACATTTGTGTTTTCTTGGTGGCTGTTAAGTGTTTTCGTAGCAATGTGTGTGTAAAAGTGTTTTTTTTTTGACGATGACGTAGTGTGTACATTTTGTGCCAATTCATGAGACAACATGATTTTAAGGGCAATAATGTAAGTAATGAAACAAAATCTTAAACACTACCCTTCTTTTGGGTTACATCGCAGCCTTTCGAAAAACTGAGTGATGATCAGTGATCGAATTTGGCGTGCAATTCAACAATTTCATCGATATTCTGATCATCCATACTCTCTCCCATATACAAATTTATTTCGGATCGACGCTACATATCTCTTTCTCTCTTTCTACATATACTTATATATATAGTATGCCCATGAACTCCACGACCTCATTCCACTGGCCCCCTTCTACCATTGGACATCTAGACGCACTGCAAGTTACCACCCCTACCTAGTTGATATTCCACCAAGTCGCACTAAGCGTTTTCAAACGTCTATTATAATGCGCACAGCAAAGGAGTGGAACTCTCTGCCTGCGTCTGTGTTTCCGAACGCATTCAACCCTAATCTATTCAAAGTTAGAGTGAACAGGCTTCTTCTGGGTAAGCTCACTCCATCGTCGACTTTGTCTCTGTCACCTCTGACCTAGACTAGAGTCAAGAGCAAACCCATCGTAAAAAATAAAAATAAATCTTTTCAATAGATAAGATTTTTTGAAAATTAAAAGTCATTTATTCAAATTAGGCTGAAAATTAATGCTTTTCGAACGTGAAAATTAAATCCAGGCTGCTACTGAGAATTTATATATAATACCTATAACATAACCTATATGTTCAGAAAATCTTTGCACAAAACCAACTTAGGTGACAGCTTTCCCTTTACGAGGGCTACCAAATTGTTGAATGCTATATACCGCCAAGGTGAGATCGATAACAATCATGACTCATGCATGACAGTCTAAATACTTACATGTTAAAAAAAATATATATATATATATATAAGCGCTTTCGGTTAGAGGAAATTTGACTTATCATTCCAATAATTAGATAAATAAAATAATTTATGAATTTAAATTATTATTATTATTAAATTTTATTTAAAAATAAAATTTATAGTTCAATTTTAAATTATTATTTTTTAAACCTATTTATTTATATTTAATTATTTATTCAGACATAATACATTGAAATCAAGTTAATACTTGGTTTTACTATAAGCGCTTTCGGTTAGAGGAAATTTGACTTATCATTCCAATAATTTGATGAATTCAATAATTTATCACTTTTATTTTAATTATTAAATTAAAACGAAAATGATTATTATTATTAAATTTTATTTAATAAAATTAAATTTATAGTTCAATTTTAAACAATTATTTTTATTACTATTAAAAAAGAAAAAATACTTTTATAAAATGTGTAAGATAAGGTTTCGTATAATTGAGTGTACAGTAACCCGGGTCCGCTGCGCTATATTTTCGTGTTTTACAAACACATCACTGTTAGCTGACCGATTTGAGGGCGTGGCCTAACATTTGTGTTAACAAAAACTTTTACTAACATGTTTTTTTAGATGCGCAATGGACCCGGCTTAACATTTTTGTTAGCAAACAGTTTTAACAAGGTTCTTTTTTTTACTACCATGTTTTATAATAACCGGCACCAGTCATGAGCAGAGATGGGCAGTAGTGGGGGCAAGCTCACGCATGTACACTTTGGGCTAAATAAAAATGACATGCGAGAGTCCAATAGACGACGAGTATCGGCTGCCGAACCAATCGCATGCAGCTCGGCGCCCCCCGGCTTCTTCCTTCCGCCAAAGAGACCTAAAAATTTACTACTGCACAGGTGTTAGTTTGTGCTCACGACTCATGCCGGTTACTACACTAACATGTTTTGTTAGATAAATTGGCACAGCGGACCTGGATTTACAGGATAATGTATATTATACAAGTTTTTATTATTGTAAAAGATGATTGTAATGTATCTCCTTGCTAATCCTTAAATAAATCATTTCTTCCTATTGGAACCTAAAGCCAAGTACAAACCATATTCACACGTGAAATCAATGTACTAAATAGCTAGGTTAGTAGGTACTTTTCTTTTTAACAAAATTAAGTGCAACACGATAAGAAAGTGACTCATTTGTTTATCCGATCACGGATTACTTTTGAAAACAATAACATCATTCAAATCACTTCATTGTTTGACGAGAACATGAAACTTATAGAATTGTTATGGTATGTATTTTTTGTGGTTATAATGGAAAACGCGGAGAGATATTGTTATAGACTATGATCACGCTACCGGTAAAAAATATTTAGGCGGTGATTTTAATAAAATTTTGTAGCTGTTCGATTGTCTCGTTTTTTTTTTGGGTTCCGTATCAACAGGACATGACAAGACAGACGGACATGGTGAAACTATAAGGGTTCCTCCCTTATAGCCTTTATGATGATGCTGACTAGAAATCAAAACGTCTATGCCAAGTATTGCCTAAACTTTATATTGACTAGGAAGCACAATGCCTACCTTGATTACCCACAATACCCACGATTGTGCGTTTGGCTGTCCATGGTATTCGGAGCAACCGTCTCCAGCACCACATTTCAAATGCGTCTATCCTCTGTCTTTCTCTTGCTCGGATGGTCCACGTCTCAACTCCATAGAAGAAAATAGGGGAAACTAGTGCTCCGACCAATCGGGCTTTAGTTTTATAACTTATACCTCGACTTTTCCAGATGTTCTGGAAGCGTGTCATACTCGTAGCATCTTTAGCCATTGCTATACGTAGTTTTATTTCTGGGACGCAGCTGCCTTCATTAGTAATATTAGAGCCCAGATATGTAAAACTGTCCACAGTATCGATGCCTTGGATGTTATAGGCACCCGATAGCTTTCCCGCACGATCTATCAACATAAGCTTAATTTTCTGCTTATTTATTGCAAGTCCTAATTTGCCACTAATCACCTCCAATCTTCGTAGTATCTCCTTCATGTCGTCAAATGTTGAAGCAAGGAGAACGGTGTCGTCAGCGTACCGCAGATTGGCAATGCGCTTTCTACCAACAGCAAATCCCTTTTTCCAGCCCTCAAGAGTTTTCCGAATTATATACTCTCTATACACATTAAAGAGCAGAGGTGAGAGTATGCATCCCTGCCTAACGCCTTTCTTGATGGAGAACACATTTGAACAGTCGGTGTCCAATTTGACGAAAGAGCCTTTTTGATGTAGTGGCATCGGACTAGGTCAATAAGATGTTGAGGCGTACCCATGTCTTTTAGAACCTCCCACAGCTTATCCCACTCCACACAATCGAAGGCTTTGGTGTAATCAATGAAACACACCAACACAGAGCTGTTAAATTCCCAGCTCATCATGATTTTGCAAACGTTTAGGATTTGTTTCCGCGTGCCTTTGCTTCTAACAAAACCTGCTTGTTCTACGGGAATTTGTGGATTGAGAAAGTGTGTGTGTTATTTATTATTTAATTAAAACGGTTTAAAAACCAATTACTAAAATTAAAGACACAGTTTGACACAAGCATATAAAAGAGTAAATATAGAAAAACAACACTTTCAAAAATCTCTCTCACAGTACTTGCCAATAAAATCTTCGTCCATTCGTCCGCAAACAGGGCCTCAAGTCTGCTATTACAATAGTGTCAGAATGGTCTCGCCATTGTGAGTATTTATTTGACAGTGTTTGTATGGCAAATCTGTCAAAAACTCACAATGAAGAGACCATTGCAACGTTTGTACATTAGTAGACTTGGCCCCCAGATCGTTTGTTGGATTAGAATCCAAGAGATCATTAAGTGCGGCCAGGGTGCGAGGTACCGGGGACTTCGCACTCGCAACGGTGCGACATGGAGGCACAGTAAACAGCCTGTGCTTTCTGCTGCGGCAGTAATTGTCTGGGACAAAGAAGCGTGCCAGCACAGCATGCAGATCAGGCGCGTCGAAAATGCCACGGAGCATCTTACAGGCTATTTTGAGCTGGTCTGTTGCTCGCCTTACCTCTAACGAGCACAAAAGTATGGAACAGCTGATTTTTTGGCAATGAACTTGTAATTTTTTTGTTGAATATACTTGTAAAGTGGCCTCACTTACCCGCCGCCGACCTGCTCTGCACCCAGCATGTTGCTCCTCTGATTCGTCCCGGGATGGGCTGATAGTTTCACAAGGCTTAGGCTGTGTTGTGGGAAGTTATATGGCTTAGGCACTCAAGTTTTGTTAGTTTTTTAGTTAATTTTGAGCGCATGCACTGACGGCGTTGCAGCCTCCGCTCGTTCGGTGTTGCGTCTGACATAAGCGCCGCACGCGCGGTCGTGGGCATGTCCAGAACTTTTTAACTCGCGCGCGTTATTTGCCGCCGAGATGAGCTGTTGGCGGTTTTGGCGGGATTTGTAGTGGAAGCCAAATGCCCTTTCGGGTATTGTAAACAGAAAATTACGTTGTATTCTTATGTTTATCTATTTTATGTTCCAGCATAAGCTGCTACATCTTGTATTCATCAGCTCATCCATCATCGAAGGGTCCAAAATGTCTGACCGGCTATATGACGGATGTCCAGAACTGGGTCGACGAAACAGGGAAGCTACTTCCAGGCTCAGGTAACAACCATTCATCTCTTTATTCAAATAAAATAAGACTATATAGAGCTATTAAAAAAAAGTTGGACATCATGGCACACCCGGCAGATGTGAAACATTTATGTTTAATATTAGAATTCATAATTATTAAAAACCTATAACAAAATATAGAGAAAAAAAAAAAAATGGTCAAGAGCGAGTCGGACTCGCGCACCGAGGGTTCCGTATCATCAAAAAAACATTAGTACTACTACCTGCGAGTGCAGTATAACAATGCGTTCAGGATGCTGATGGGTCTGCCGCGGTATTGCAGTGCCTCCGGCATGTTTGCCGAGGCCAACGTCGACAGTTTTGCGACAATCATGCGTAAACGTTGCACCTCGACCCTAACATGCATGCGAGCTAGTTCCAACAGCATCTTGAGCGTATTGACGGAACGGTGGGATTCTCCGATGCTTGAGCGCTGGATGCGGCTGCACGTAGTGAAGTAGCATACATGCGCTCTGGTGTCGGATTGTCCTAAAATTTATCTTTTATTATATTTGTTTTGTTTACTAATAATAATAATTTATTTCAGACTTACGTCCATAAATTTGTTAGTAACAATGTTCTTAACCTAGTGTTAGTAAAAGTACAAAAGTAGTCAGGCACTTGCTCTCGCGTGAAGGCCCATCCAGTGCGCCATCAGTACCGAGTCGGGGCCGCCGCGCACCCGCGCCAGCATCGAAGCACAGCGCTTACGCATGATCGCATGGAATCCATCCACGTGCGCCTCCGCGAACATGCCACTCGCGCTACAGTACCGCGGCAGCCCCATCAACACCCTGAACGCGTTATTATACTGTATACGTAGGGCGTCGTATGTCCTCTGCGTGTATTTGACCCACAAACTGCACGTGTAAAAGGTCTGGCAGAATGCCCTAAATAGTGTGACCTTCACTTGTTCAGTGCAACGTGCGAATCTGCGAGCCAACACATTACAGCGAACAGACAACGCCCTACGTTCCCTTTCCACATCCATGTTATCTTTAAGGTCTTCGGTGACCCAGTGGCCCAGATATTTAAAGTGAGTGACTTTGTTCAATGGGGTATCATAGAGTGAGATAGATACTAACATTAGCTCTTAAGTATTTTCGTGTTACTAACAATTTATATGGAGAAATCTGAAATAAATGATTATTATTATTATTACTATCGGTCAAGAGATGGCGCTGACCTAAAACTACAACATTAGAAAAAGTGTGCTATTTAGAGACCTCGTTTTATTTTTTCTGTAATATTTACATAAACCTCTATCACATAGAATTATTTAAGATTTCTCTCAGATTGGGGGGGTACAGTTTAAAAAAAAAAAATCGGGTAAAGTAAAAAATTTTAAAGGTAAAAGTTAAAAGTAAAACAACGCGGCCTAAAAAAATTTTTTTTCTCTCTCGTATGATAACATTATGGGAATCCAATAGACCTGATTTGATTTATTACCTCACACGCAATGTATCGTTACCGAAGCAAAACGCACGTAGCGAACGGCAGCGCAGCGAGTGAGTTCGATGAACTCTGTAGCTAGGCATAAAGTGAACAGCTGATTTCGAGCGTCGTTCGTTTGGGTATTTCAACATCCATTGCCGGTGTTTTTATTTTAGCTGTTTTATTTACATAAATGGAGTGCTTCGTACAGAACATGTAATTTTACATTAAAATAAAGGAATCGTAACTGAGAAAACGATAAAGAAAATGAAAATTTTCCCGAGCAAATTTCCAGTGGAATATGATTCAAAATAAGGAGCTGAATACACCCTCCTGTTACTTTGAATTTCCCTGTGATGTGCTATAAAGAGAGAATTCATATTCAATCCATCAAGTGAGAAGTGAAAACTTCTTTAGGCGCGTTGAGCACTTTTTGGGAGAACAAAAATTAAGGAAGTCGCGTTATCGTCACCGAACGCTTTCCATGAGCTATATGTATATATGTGTACTTTTTGGGTGAACAAAAATCATGGAACTCGCGTCATCGTCACCGAACGCTTTCCATGAGCTTTAAGTATACTGTGTATATAGGTATGTACTTAGTTTTCACTTCTATCGGCAGTCCTAAAAGATTGACCCGTTTTTTTTAATGACAATGTTGTTGTTACTAGGTGCATAATTATAACATGTTTTCTTAAAAATATTTGTATGCCCGTCCATGGCGAGACCATGGTGTACCATGTTTTAATAGTGCAAATAAATATATTCTATTCTATTCTATGTTCCAGCCGACACGGCGAACTCAATAGATCTATCGTCAGACTTGAATCCGGTGCAGACTCTTCATCAGAAGATGAACTTGCAGAGGTCACCGAACCAGTTTGTAAAGTACCTCAGTTTGGCCCGATGCCAACTTAGCAGAGTACCACCGGTAAGTTATATCTAAGTAATATCTAGCTCCACATAATGGCCAGGCCAGGCCTGTCGTATTGTATGGATCGGAATGCTGGGCCGTGAAAAGGACGGATGAAAAAAGATTGCATGTAGCGGAGATGAAAATGTTGAGATGGATGTGACGAGAATGGATAGTCAGAAATGAGTATATAAGGGGAAGTTTGAAAGTGGCGCCGGTGACAGAATAAAAAGTTGAATGGACGTCGTTTGGCATGGTATGGGCATGTGATGAGGAGGGAGGACACGCATGTGACGAGGAGAGTGATGAAGATAAATGTGGATGGATGGAGAGGGAGAGGAAGGCCAAAAAAAATATGGATAGATTGTGTGAAGAATGATATGAAAGAGAAGGGAGTGAATGATAGAGTGACGGTTGACAGGGGGGAATGAAAAGAAAACGTGTTGCGCCGACCCCAAGTAACATGTGACAAGGGCAGGAAGATCATGATCTAGCTCCACATAATACTGCGCGCCAAAACCGAAATGAAAGAAAAATAGGCTTGTCACAGAAACACGTGTATACAAAAATATAATTAACTCGAGTTGCTAGGTAAACAGAAAATTAAACAAAAAAGAGCTACATAATATAATGACGAGCACAAACCCGAAAAAGTCGGCAGCTGCACGTCATGACTGGGACAAGAAAGCTTCCACTCAGCATAATGCTGTTACATATTTGATTTTGTCCCTCTAGTTGTAAAGGAACAAAAGCCCAGATGCAAGATGGTTATGTGTCGAAATACAAGAAAACAACAAACTGTTTGAAATAACCTATATTTATAAAAATATATCTCCTCCATACAACATCACACGGTAGCCTTTAGGGGTCTACCGCAATAGTTATGACACTAAACCCTTAAAATTTAATTTAACATGTAAAGTAGGTAGGTGACTATAATTGTCACTTATTAATGCCAGCCAGCTTAAACTTCAGCAGAAAGAACTAAGGTCGTGTGAAGTTGGAGATGAAGCCAGTACTGTTCCGAGTAAAAGTATAAATTAAATATTATAAATTTCAATATTAAAGTGTAACCTTCCAATTATTATGGGTGTAATTCATTAAGAGTATATACAAACTCAGCGCTACCTCACTCTGTATCTCGCTCACACACTATTGCTACCGGTCACGCGAGCAAGCGAGATAGGGCGGAAAAGGCTCCAAGGCGCTGATAGTTTAGGTAATTTCGTTTTACGGTGAAAATAATGGTCATTTAAAAAAAGTAAATAACATAAGATCTGCTTTATAGTTAGTTCAGTTAATATGCAAAGTTTCATTATCTAATTTGAAGTATTTTTTGAATACCAGCGGTTTATTGTTCGGTTTGGAGGTAACTTTGGATTTTTTTTCTATAGAGAAAATTTTATGGAATCGTGTTTTCGGCTAACATAGTACTTAACATTAATCCTCAACTTTATCATATATTTATTTCAAAATTAATGCTGCAGTACTTTCGACATAACGGAGGATCATGCTAAGCCATTTGAGGTAGTATAGGCCCTTAATAACAGCGCTGATTTTCAGTGGTCACCCGAAAAAGATATCATTCATTTTATCCGGAAAGCTGCTAATCTTAAATAGGATTGGGTCGGACACGTCTACCGCATGTCAGATGAGCTGTGGGATAAAACAACCACTGATTGGGTCCCATTAAATGCTAAGCGACATCGCGGCAGACCAAGACGAAGATGAGTGCACGAATTTGACTCCTACCGAATGGACTGGCCCGTAATGGCAGGGGACAGACGTGTATGGTAAAGAGAGAGGGAAGCCATTGCCCAGCAGTGGTACATACATACATAAACACACACCTTCTTACCGGTAGGCAGAAACTACAGAATGCCACCTGCTACGCTCCATACATATTTCTTTTGCTTCGTTTACATTCATACATTCAGGGGCCAAGTCTGCTATTTATATAAATTCGTCACTCCAACACGATCCCATTGTCATTTTGCAAAAAGTTCGTAATCTGCTAAATTCATAATGGCTGATCATTGGTCGGTCAATGATCTCGTAATAGAATTGTATTACAATGGCATTTTGAAATTTATTCATGCCAGATTTCATTTATATATATTTTTACATATTATTTATTAGTGTTATAAGCAATCTGAAGTAGTAGAAAGTTTAGTAGGAAGTTTCATTTGTCATTATGTACGAGATTACCAATTCTTTCAATGGAGTGTCAGTGGCTTGTGGCTAAGTAATAACAGCCGCACGGGTCGATCCGTCAGGTTAAGCTACGCTTGCCAGGGTTGGTCCGTGGATGAGTGACCATCTTTACATACCGAGACTCCTCCGTGCCTCGGAAAGCTCGTTAAGCTGTTGGTCCCGGCTGTCATTCGTGAATCTTTGACAGTCGTTACGGGTCGTCAGAAGCCCAAAAGTCTGACAGCCAGTCTTACCAAGGGGTATCGTGTTACCCAATTACTGGGTTGTGGAGGTCAGATAGGCAGTCGCTCCATGTAAAATACTGGTATTCAGCTGCATCCGGTTAGACTGGAAGCCGACCCCAACATAGTTGGGAAAAGGCTAGGCAGATTGATTGGAGTGTCAGTGGCTGACCATTGGAAAGTCATAATGATGCCATTATATTAGTAGATTACCAAACTTGTCAAAATCAACAATTATGAAATCAATGATAGACCATTTTGACACTATTGTAATAGCAGACTTGAGGCCCAGTTTGAAAACGGTTTCAAACTTATTTCTATGAATGCCTGAACTGTATGGTTTTCCATGATGAATAATTTATCTTCAAGTGCGCCTCATCGAATCATTTCAGCCTTTCATGGCTCAAAAAGACAATATTACCTTGTCAATCCTAAATCTATAATAGTATCATCTGTGTACCTGTTATCTGTTTCGTCTGAAACCAAACGTTGTATTATCTTTTTATCTCAAGTGTCTGTTATCAATATATCAGTCAATATGACTCGGCCAACGATTTGAAAGGTACATGCACAGTTGCACACCCCATTTTGATAGGCCAAAAGTTGTTAGTTATGTTGGCGATCCGTACCTAGCCTAAGGGCCTAGGGAGTACTAGTATCTCTCATTGTGAAGGAGCTCGTCCAGGGCAGTACTGCCATCCAGTACTGCCTATTAAATACTGCATATTTAATTATTTATTAACTTATTTATTTATTTGCATAGAAACCTCGCACATGTAAGTAATGGAGATTTTAAATGACACACATTTATTTCCTAACTTGTGGCTTTCTCAAAAGCACGTATTTCTTGGAATAAGCTTTACGTTCCACACACTATTTTTCGTTCAATGTTATCGCGTTCTCCACTTGCCTGTTAGCATAACACGTCATGTTATGGCAGGATATGCTAAAACAAGTTTACTGTAACACCTTATATACTTATTACTCCACTGTTTGACATTGTACATCCAAAGTTAAACATGATATCGTTTTGTTTTATTATTAATTTTGTTACGGAAGCAGAATATTAAAATAAAAATCCATTAAAAAGTTATGAGCCAACAAAGATTCGTTTTTCCTGCTAATTTTAACGCAATTTTGGGCATAAATAAGTAATAAAAGAAGTGTAAAATCTCCAAAACAAAGTCCGCTTCGACAAAGCTCAATTATCGAAGATTTCAATAAATTTTATTTGTAATTGATTTATCCAGTAGTTTTTTCATAAAACTCAACCTTCCAAAAGACTTTTCGTATTTTTTTACGCGCGAAGTTTACTATGAATTATCGTGAATTTCACTTAACACAAGATGACGGACATGATGCTAGGTTTATGTGTTTTTTGGCCACGCCCACCAGTGAGTTCGAGCCCGCGACTAGTTGGCTCTTAAGAGGCTTATAATACGGAGAGATTCACAATTTTCTTCACTTCTTCTATAACTTTGCTAACATGATTTCTTTTATCTATTCCCAGATATTTCAACTACGAGACAATCAGCTCCGTCCCTTAGCTTCAACGTTGGAGTATATGACACTATATGGCAACTCGTTCTTAGGCACGAGCACAGCCGGAGAACATTATACCTTGACGTTCAACGCTACCGGATCTACTGTCTTGAATTTGAATAATGCTCCTCAGAGGCAAGGTATTTAATTACTTTTTAATTAACCGACTTCAAAAAAGGAGCAGGTTCTATGTTCTACTGAATATATATATCGTTTTTTAATGTATTTTCACCGATTTCTCCATCAACTGTGGACCGATTTTGAAAATTCTTTTTTTGTTTGAAAGGGTATATTTTCTAGGTGCCAATGGGACCAATTTTCACCTATACCCAAAGTCTGAAATTCAGATAATTTATGTAAACAAAGGGGATAACATATCAAAAAAATATCTTCGTAATGGTAATTCACATAAAATGGCGAAAAAAGAGGTTTCATTTTCTTTTAAGTACTGATTTTAAGAAATAATAATTAAAAATAATCATACCGTAATTATTTTTATAAGTTTTCGGTTTAAACAAATTATTTAAAAAAAAAAGGAGATTTTCCGGTATAAAATATTTTATGATACTGGTAACAATGCAAGAGATCGAAACATTTTCAAATTTTTACATCTTCAACAACACTAATATTTACAACTCTCACTCATAGATTCATATTGTAAGTAGCATATCTAGCCACATTTTGGATGAAAACTGTTTTGAGTGGAAATCGATTTTTGGAGGCCTACGTCTAGTACTGGACTTAAAAGGGCTGATTATGACGATCATATGCCGTGTCTCCGACGTACTACACAAAACATTGTTTGGCAACGGTATTTTGTTTGCATAGTTCTTATAATTAATTCACTTTAATTTTAGCGATGACTATTTACAAATCAAAAATATGATAAAATGTTTTGCACCACTATCCTGTCATTTTGACAGTGACATTTCTTGACATTACTTTGTTAACATAAATTATCTGAATTAGAGACTTTGGGTATAGTCAGAATCTGATTTATAAACTTTGAATATAAGCAGTTTTTAAGTTAACTATTCGGTATGCGTACGTTATTCCACTTTGTCTATTTTGATGATTTTATAATACTTCCTGTCGCTGTTGTTTACATAACAAGTAGTGGAAGATGAATTGGTGTGGGGTAGGTAAAATAACTAAAAAGTGAAACATAAAAACTTTTTCACAAAAAAAAAAAAAAAAAATTACAAAAAAATTTAAAACTAAACATACTAAAATTAATAATGAGATCAATAAAACTAGTTTAAAAATATTCAGATACACTGTGATATGCTTTATTTATCAAAAAAAATGTTGAACATATAATATAAGGAGATGATGTCGCCATTAAATAACTAGGTAGGTGATTGTATACACGGGGAGCCATGCAAAATATTTTATTGTTTAATAGAGTTGTTTTTAGGGTTCCGTACATCAAAAGGAAAAAACGGAACCTTTATAGGATCACTCGTGTGTCTGTCTGTCTGTCCGTCTGTCACAGCCAATTTGCTCCGAATGTAATGGATTGATTAAGTTGAAATTTGGTATACATATCAATTTGAGTGACCCAAACACGGACGTGAACCGTAAATAAATGAATTTAGAATATTGGGGTCAGTTTTGGGGACAAACAAGAAAAAAAAAGATTTGCAAACTGTACCGTGTGAAATATTAAATGAAAGGGCTTATTGTGATGATTTCCAATATATTTTTTTAATCATTTAAAAATAAATTTTTTAAAGTTATAAGTAAAAATTGACGAAAATTGACCATTCCCCCTTATCTCCGAAATTACTGAACCTAAAATTTTGAAAAAAAAAAAAAAAATACAAAAAATTGTTCTATATTTAAAGATTACAGGAAAATCTATAAGAAGTCTATGGTCTGAAAATAACATGGTAAATCTCTCGATATTGTGCGTACAAGCTTACATTTGCAGTTGGAATGTATGGGAGATTATGTTTACCAACTATAATGTTAAGTTTGTTCTTAGGATAAATTCTTTCCAAGTACGGAACCCTTCATTGTGCGTGGTCCAACACGCACTTGGCCGGTTTTTTTTTATTGGTTACGGGATGAGCGTTATTTTAAGATCGAGTTGATTTGTATTAAATGTTTTTGTTTCTGTATTTCTAGTTGAAAACGTCTGGTCATCGGGTTTCACATCAATCACCTTCTCTAATCTCAAAGAGCTGGACCTAAGAGCATGTTCCATAGAAGTCCTAGGACCAAACTTATTCAAAGGGATGACAAATTTAACTGCACTTTACATCGGCGAAAACGAAATTTATTTCATTGACTCGATGGCTTTCTCTGGCTTAGATAAATTAGTGCATTTGGATTTCAGCAGGAATCAAGCGGTTGATGAAAATGGAAATCCAAAAAATCTTATCACAGATAATTACCATGCCTTTGAACATTTGGACAGTCTGGTTTCTTTGGATATGTCGTATACAAAAATGACTCAAAGAAATCTCGGTATGATTAAAAGTCTTGGCAAAAGTCTAAAGAGTCTGTCGCTATGTGATACTGGGTTAAACAATCTTACAGAGGACATTTTTATGACGACATCCATACAGATACTAGATGTGTCACGAAACAATGGGATTCTGAATCTCAGCAGAGCATTAAGGGGACTTGAACACAGCTTAGTAATTTTATACGCCCAAGAAGTTGGTCTACAAACCATGGACATATTTGAGAATTTTATCAACTTAAAACTATTACAAATTGCTAACAATGAGATTACCTGTGTACTCGATTCAACGGCAAAGAGCCTGAGAAGTTTAAAAATCTTGGATTTGAACAAAAACAGGATAAATTCGTGGTTCGACCGAACATACTCTTTAATGCCAGAATTACAATTTCTATCGTTAGCTTATAACAACATTAACATAATCACAGAAGAAATGATAGTAGACCTAATGTACGTAGACTATTTGGGCTTGGGTGGCAATTTCTTGGTCTGCAATTGTCACGCTAAAGATTTTTACAAGATGGCTGGCAAAAATGACATTATATATAATGATAGTTTAATAAGCATGTCAGGAGGCCAGCTCCCGCATAATGGGTACCGATTTTATAATGAATTTATATTAAATAGAACTAAAATTGATTTGAAAGATTGTGATGAAAAATGCTTCGAAGATATCGGCCCATCAGGTAGATTTCGTGTCGTCGACTATGCACCAGATGCTTACTCCTGTCTCATGATACCGGAAAGTAAGACTATTCCCATTTCTGATGTATACAGCTGTGGCCGGGCAGCCAGAGATGTAAACTATGAGCAACAGCTGAATGGTGGAAAGAACAAGCTTTTGGCGTTACTGGCAATACCTTGTGTGTTGCTGCCTGTAGCCATGATATACGTTTTCAGAAGACATATTAGATACTTCTTGATAACTATGAGAAACTCTGCGATGTTGAGTTTGATTAACAAGAAGGATGCTGTTGACGGTAAGTGTAAGGCGCCTGTTACACGTTAAGTACATATTTACTGCGATTCGTCAGTTCAGTATTTATTGATAGACGTCTGTATTTATTGATGGATTAATACACCAAACACACGTTCAATATTTATTACGTCAGTATTTAGTCCGGTTTCTTGCTGAATACACGTTAAAATGGACATACAGCTAAAAATTAAAGCTTGTGTGGCTTTTATTTTTGCAATTGGTTTAAAAAAAAAAGTTAAAAGAACACGGTGGTCAAAAAACTGGTACCTACAAAGGGAAAGGTACACCCATTTGAATTTAATGGCCGAAATGGAACTACATGGCGAAATGGATGATTACGAGAATTATTTTCGAATGCCCGATATTTGCTTTGAAGAACTTCTAACAATGGTAACACCATTTTTAACAAAGCAAGATGCAGTGATGAGAAAAGCTATTATCCCAAGAGAAAAAATTAGCATTAACTATGTATTACTTATCAACAGTACACTACTGACGTGATAAATACTGACGCGAGATTAGACGTTCAATATTTATCACATTCCGAAGGATCGTCAATACGGAATCAAGAAATCTAGAAATCCATTATTAAATATTGACATTCATCAGTACGCTAGTTACACGTTCAATAAATACCACGATACATTAGTATTTAATGGCGGAACACAGTAAATACTTTACGTGTAACAGGCGCCTAAGTATTCGTTTTTTTTTTTTGCTGCATTTGACTCAGTGGAACGGTAAGCGAAAAGGCTATAGACTCGTATAGGCTATGAAAATTTGGTGTCTAGGCTTTACAGCCTGGCTCATGGGCGTAATGTTGCTTGCCTGACCCAACATCGCCCTTTTATTACCGGACTACCAGACGTACTGCAGAGTACCATGCGTACTTAGTTGATATCCCGTCCAGTTCGTACTCAGCGTTTCTCCTCCACATTTATTATGCGCACAGCCAAAATGTGGAACTCTCTGACAGCGTCTGTGTTCCCTTCCACATATATAGGCATGGGGGGATACATTAAATTGGAAATAAGGAGGGACATAGCTCTTGCTACCTATATTTTTAAATTATTGCGTGGCAAGACTTCAAACCCAGGTATATTAAAAGAAATAAACCTGTGTGTGCCCGACAATTATGTATTGCGAAGGCGACGGCCATGTCTATTGGCGTTGCCCAGTAGTAGGACCAATTTACTGAGTAAAGCTCCTATAACGCGTAACGCGTATCCGTACTTTTGAGCCAGTATTATTTATTTATCACATGTAAAACCAACAGCTTTACATAAATACAATAAATGTACTCGAATAAAAAATAAAATACAGACTATTTCCACTGGCAACATTGACCAATTCTCGTTCTTCCTCTGTATGCGTCGCATCGCATCTCTATTACTTCGTGTTTGCTTAGCGTTCTTTCAGATTTTTTTCATTTTGCTTGGCTCCTAAGGATCTTAGCATGATGTTAAAAAGCCTATATAGCCTTCCTCAAGAATTGGGCTATCAAATGCAAAGAAAATATTTTTTTAAATCCGACTGGTAGTTCCAGAGATTAGCGCGTTAAAAAAAAAAACAAAAAAAAAACCTCTAGCTTTATTATTAAGTGTACAGGGTGTAAGGGACAACCCTCCGCAAACTACCAAGGTGTATTCAGCTCCTTATTTTGAATCATATTTCACTGGAAATTTTCTCAGGAAAATTTACATTTTTAAAATTATTTTTTCAGTTACTATTCCTTTATTTAAATGCAAAATTACATTATCTGTACGCAGCACTCCATGTATGTAAATAAAACAGCAATGGATGTTGAAATACTCTAACAAACGACGCCTGAAATCAGCTGTTCACTTTCTGCCTAGCTACAGAGTTCACCGAACTCACCGCGTCCCGTGACGGGGACGGCGCGTGGCGGCCGAAGGCTCGTTGCGCTGCCGTACGCTACGTGCATTTTGCCACGGTAACGATACATTGCGTGTTTATTGGATTCCCATAACGTTCCTGAAATAATTTCTTGTACCGGTCATCTTAGTATGATATTCTGAATTCACCCCATCGGTCTACGGGGGGCTGTCCCTCACAGCCTGTATAGAAGAAGATAAGCCCTGTATTTCAGCAAGAAAATAATATACTGATATTAACACTTTATTATTTCTATTCCAGATAACACGATATTTAACTACGACGTGTTTGTATCGTACTGCAACGAGGACCGCGGGTGGGTTCTGGATCACCTGCTGCCTCATATGGAGCAGGAGTGCAGAATCAGCGCTTGTCTCCATGAGAGGGACTTTCTTGTAAGTAGCGTTTAGTTTCTTTGGTGAATTAAGTGAGAGTTTTATTCGGCCGTATTGTAACTTTTATGACTTAACTTTTTATTACGGCATGTTTTATTTTCGTAAAGCTTGTGTCGTCTGGAGAAAATTATAAACGGTACAGGATTTATTTACATACCCTAGTTATTTCGGGTCGCCTATATAGTATCTATTGCCAATAATTTTTTTTTACATACTTCCTTGACATAATCTTTTCATTATTTGACATTATTTACCTACAAATCGAATTCCATTTCTTTATTAGAGGCTTTTGTGGACATGATATTTATTCAGATATGTTACTGTAGTTGTAATTGCAATCATGTCATTAATCTTTTATATACTTAGATTATTTTCTATTTTGTGAATGTGAAACCGTTGTAGGCCTAGTAGAGTGTAGATTTGTTGGCACTTTTCTATTTTGTTAAGTACCTGGTAATTGTTGAAAGGCCTACACTGTCCTCCCATACCTATTATCACTGTTATTTGATAATATTGTAAGCCAATTATTTTTAAAAGAGTAACCGTGGAGTTTCTTGCCGGCTCTTCTCCATAGGAAACGACTAATTGGAACCGTGCACCTAGCTTCTGACGTTTCATAAGTGCCCATATAGGTTTATGTGAAATAAAATATTTTGATTTTGATTGATTTTGAGTCCTTAGCTGTTTAATGATATTCAAACAGCTAAGATATATCGTTTAGCTCCCTTCAAAATGGTTGAGCTGAATGGTGCTGATCCATGCGTCATGTTCGTGAATGGGCGCCGTCAGTTGTGACTGGTCATCTTTTAGCTGCCACGGCTTATTTTAATTATTATTAATCTGAACATTAATTAAATTTTAATTATTGATAAATTTTCTGGACGTTTTTAACGTGTATGTTTTTTTTTTTACATTGTTCTCACTTATAAATTCAACATTAAAGACGTAACTATTGTTTTTGTAACAATTTTTTTATTTTTTATTATTGGTTTGCACTTGACTCTGGTCTGGGTGACAGAGACAAAGTCTACGATGGAGTGAGCTTACCCAGAAGAAGTTTGTTCACTCTCACTTTGAATAGATTAGGGTTGTATGCGTTCGGAAACACAGACGCAGGCAGAGAATTCCACTCCTTTGCTGTGCGCATTATAAAAGACGTTTGAAAACGCTTAGTGCGAGTTGATGGAATATCAACTAGGTAGGGGTGGTAACTTGCAGTGCGTATGTCTGCGCAGTCCGATGGTAGAAGGGGGCAGCAGTCCGATGGTAGAAGGGGGTCGGTGGAATGAGGTCGTTGAGTTCATGGACACACTCGCCGAAGTATGATAGTACTATTTTTTTAAAGAGTGTCCGTGGTGTTTCTTGCCCGTTCTTCTCCATAGGTACCTATTATGCTTTGGAATGGGCAACTAGCTTGATATTTCTCACTGACCACCTTTTTGACAATATAAAAGTGCCAGTAAATGATTTGAGTTTAACTAACAGCATAATCGCATTTCCTTTTCTCTTAATTTTTTCCTTTTTTTTTCCAGGTGGGTCTCTCAATTCTGGAGAACATAGTATCTTGCATGGATCGCTCCAGGTCTATCATGCTGATCCTTTCGCAGAGGTTCTTACTCAGTCAGTGGTGCCAGTTTGAGATGCATCTGGCACAGCATAGGTAAGCTTTTTAAAAACCATTACAATAAAAAAAAATCTGCCTTGCCTTTTCCCAACTATGTTGGGGTCGGCTTCCAGTCTAACCGGATGCAGCTGAATACCAGTATTTTACACGGAGCGACTGCCTATCTGACCTCCACAACCCAGTTACTGGGTAACACGATACCCCTTGGTAAGAGTGGCTCGATATTGATAACGGCAACAGCTAGACGCTTGAAATTTTCACAGAATATTTAGTTATATATTTACTTTAAAAATAAATAATTAAATGAAAATAAAACGAATATTTAAGGGCTCCCATACAACAAACATGTTTTTTTGCCGTTTTTGTAGATAATGGTACGGAACCCTACGTGCGCGAGTCCGACTCGCACTTGGCCGGTTTTTTTATACATCAATGATGACACATTTTTATATAGGGGTAATCACTGTGATCATGCATCAGATAGATAGATAGATAGATAGAATACTCTTTATTATGTACACCATAAAAATTACAGATATAAATGTAGAACTGTTACATAGGGTGTCACAATGGGCGGTCTTATCGCTAAAAGCGATCTTTTACAGACAGTAAGCGTAGCCTGGGATGCCCGCTAGCAATGATGGACTGGCTACCTTTAAAAGGTGGCAGGAATTGGATGCGGAAGGTGGAGAACTGGGTGTTATGGGGAAACTTAGGAGAGGCAAAAAATTATATGACAAAACAAAGAATTCTGAATCGAATTTTGTAAAAGAGTGAATTTTGTAAAAAGTGCAGTTAACTCTTTCTACTTTACTACCGTCGTACTGTCTACACGGAACGTAATTTTTGTTTGCTTTTCCGTCGACAAAACGGTGTTCTTGCTAAGCCTGCAGGAAAAAAAAAGATAAATGATAAATGATTTTATTTCTGTAAGTAGGTTATTACAAACACTTTTACACGTCAATCATATTTTAAAACTAAATGAGGTCGGCGTTTCGTATCTGACTACTCTGAGAAGAAACGCCGAAACAAACTCACGAGTTCACAGTCTCTTTTAAAGTCCAGACATAATCTTGGTCAAATCATGTGAAGACCATATAGATTGGTGTCTGAATCAGTCTTTTGAAGAAAGAACCACACAGATTGAGTGCATCTGTCCATTCAGTGCACGCATTTGTCAGTAATTGTGCAGCTCATCTCAGAACATAAGGAGCTCAACGATTCGATGAACAATACCAAAGAAAGGACATTTGGGCAGGCCGCATAAATTACTCAAACTGCCATACCATAATTAGACGAAAAAACTGAGAAGAAAATATAAAAGAAAACTATGACCCACATAGTCTTCACATTCACAATAATTACAATAATAATATTATTCTTCACAAGTAAATATTCATGTCAATGTGTATAAAACAATCACACAAAAAAAAGTTTTACTGAAAAACCAAGAACACTTATTTGACTAGACCCCACGCTCGGCATTCGTGCTTGCTACGATTGAATCAACGGGGCAGTCTATCATCGCTAATCATCTCCTTCTCATTCCAGGCTTTTGGAAACTCGCAGAGAAGACCTAACCCTCGTTCTTCTGGAAGACATCCCACGCCGTCTCCGACCAAACACACTACACTACCTGATGTTAACAAAAACCTACATCGTATGGCCAAAAGACGAAGCAGAGAGACCAATCTTCTGGAAAAGACTTAAGAAGACTCTTATTGCGCAAAAGACCAAACCGACAGAGAATGTGTCGTTAGCTTAAAATTGATAACTGATCTGGTAAGGAATTAAATTTTTAATTGGTCTATTTAGATGATCACAATCCGCAATGGACTTTTAAAGACCAAAACTGGAAAACACGTGGGCAATGTCACATCTGTGAACACTGCCTATTATTTGCCTTGACAGTAGAAACCCATCATAAACGCGTTTTCTGTAAAAACCTGTCTACCTTAAGGCGTCATGATCTCGAGCTGACTGAATAGGCTCGCGAAGTCGAAGAGCCGATATGTTCAAATACCTACCAAATGGTAGGTATTTGAACATAATAATTATTTTAATCATTTTATCAAGACAAACTCGGCGAATTGTGCTAAACAATCCTACTACCTTTTCATTTCTATAAAAATTAAGAGCTATGAGATTGACAAAAATTACAAAAAGGGGTAACTTTGGGATTTTTTATATCCGGCAAAGTTAATCCAATCGTGTTATTAAAAGCGATTACATGTCCACCAGATCCTTAAATAAGATATATCTTTTTTTTTTTCTTTTTTTTCTTTTTTTTAACACTGTTTTTTATGTTACCCTTGGATTCAAAAAACTAGTACCTAAGCGCGGTCTCTGTCGAATCATACCGCTTTAAGGTCCAGTTATATGCCAGTGACCTTAGGCGGTTAGCTTGCGTCTTCTGTACTGAGCTCACGCAACGCGTCGTACGTCCAGCCAGTAATAGGACTCGCCCATCCAGGGCCCAAGTCTGCTATTTTTATAAATTCGTCAGTCCAACACGATCCCATTGTCATTTTGCTAAAAGTTCGTAATCTGCTAAATTCATAATGATCGATCATTGGTCGGTCAATGGTCTCGTAATATAATTGTATTACAATGGCATTTTGAACATTTATTCATGCCAGATTTAATTGAAAGCAATCTGTAGTAGTAGGAAGTTTCATTTGTCATTAATTTATGTACGAGATTACCAATTCTTTCAATGGAATGTCAGTGGTTGACCATTGGAAAGTCATAATGACGCCATTATTAGTAACAAACTTATTTATTAGTACCAACAAGCAGACTTGAGGCCCAGGAGCGCTGTCCCAAATAAGATGCATTATTAATTTATTTTAATAAAAATTAAATAATACGTATTTTTTTAAAGTAACAAAACCATAATTTTCCTTTTTGTTGGAAAGCAGTATATTTAAAAAAAATACTATTTTGATAAAAAATGAAGGAGTAAAACGGTTTCATCTCAACGATTTGGAGGTGATTTGGTGTTTGTTTTTGCTTATTATGTGATACCGATAGAAAAATTATGGCTAAACCAAATTACGTATCATAATATTATGTAATTACTAACAATTTTTGCAGATGTAATTTCTCTGTAAATGTCGACGAAAAATTGCTTCAACTGCATAACTTTTGTCAAGCTTTTTTTGACAGCCTTAATTATTACGGCTACAAAGTAACAGCCTTGCGCCAGATAGACAGAGGGCGTAGGCTTAAGCGGGCTACTGACATCCCTGCCGCAGGGGAAATCTAGGGTGTTTAGGTGGGGATGACCCTAAATTGCCACCTAAATAGTGATGTGTATAGGGAAGCAGGGGCAATTTCATAGATCGGCCCTGCGGCAGGGAAGCAGGAGCGCGAGACCACCCTTGCTCCCTAGATCGTCCCTGACGCCCTGCTACGTTGCCGCGTGTGTAGCGCGATCGGAGCAACTCCTAATCAGTTTGTTGATAACTGTCACTCGGAGCCCACGCATGTCGATTAAAAGATATTTTGTTGTCTTTTTTTCTATGAATGGTGTCGCCATTGCAAGGTCTGAAAGAAGCAATATCCATTCGTAAAAAGTTTTTAAGCTCATCTACTTCCAATTCTTTCATAATATTCATGTAGCTCAACTCACTTCTTTTCCTTAGTTACTTCTTCACCCAGTATCTCATTTTCCTTCTTTTTTTGCGGTAGCACCACAGAAAGAGCCAGGGCTATACTATACCAATCTTTTGATTTTTCGATAATAGGTACTAGTGCCATTCTCAACGCGTGTGTGTAGCTCAACGTATACTCGAACACTGAATGGCAGACATGTGTGTAGAGACAACTCCGATATTGCCGCGACCGCCGTGCGCCCTAGATTGCCCCTGCGGCAGGGATATCAGTAGCGGGTGTGTGTTGAGTTCTTAGTAAAAAATGGATGTGGTCACATCACATCGTCAATTTTAATAATACACATTGTATAGGATTTTATATTCTTAGGTATGTAATGTAAATGGTAAGGGATGAAAGTTGGCATGTAAATAAAACCTTCGTAATAAAACCTTTAATTTGAATTGTTTTTCTATTATTGTCTGGCTATCTTATCATTTACCTACAAAAAGACTGACGATGTGTTTATATAAACTAAGAAATTAAAAAGCATATTATTAAAAATAAAATATTTAAAAAAAAACTGACTGTAAAAACACATAACTGAAAAGAGAAAAATATGATAAAAAAGAAATAAAAAAAATATGGAATAGAATTTTGGTATCGCAGGCGGAAAAACCTGAACTATGGTGTAACTTTTGTTTGTACCCCGCCTGCGATACCAGTATTCTCACAGAGCGACTGCTTATCAAACCTCCACAAATACTGGGTAACACGATAACCCCTTGGTAGAAACATGAATTTCAAATTCAAAAGCCATTTATTCAAATTACGCTGAGAATCAGCACTTTTCGATCGTCAAAATAGGGATGATGACTAAAAAAGTATTTTTTATCCGTCATGTAGATTATTAAAAAATATTGGACACGTATTTTTTCTTTTTTTACGTAAGTAATCAAAACATTACGGCGATACAATGAGTTCAAATGTGGCATGACGTCACTTCTCAGTCTACTGAGAAGTGACGTCATACCACATTTACATGCACACATTTACACATTAAACTTGGGGAGTGGGGGCTCGTTACGTCACACCTACGTATAAAATCTATTTTATACGTAGGTGTGACGTAATGAGCCCCCACTCCCCAAGTTTAATGTGTTTTATCTAAGTCATTTTTTATTAATATGATAAAGCTAAAAATACGTGTCTAATATTTTTTTATTATCTGATTGACGGACTAAACAATTTTTCGTTTTTTTTTTACCCAGGACATATCTCTATTACATAAGATAGTCCCCCAAAACGCCCACCCTTCACCACTTCCTAGTGCTTTAGCTGGGAAGAAGAAGTGCCGCAACAAACTCAAAAAACGTAAGCCATTGTCACACTTACATGTGGTTATTGTAACCCCGAATCGCATGCGTTTTGGTTGCGGCGGAGTCACGATCAGATCCAGGTTCAAAACTCCTCCACAGATCCTGAAACAACCAAGTAGGATAGCCCTGTGTATGTCGATTTATGATGTATGGTACTTCATTATGATGCATGGTAAAGTCAACCTTGTAAAGCCAGCCCTCATTTCTTGCCCAAAGAATCAGCATTACCATACAACACGTGGCAATGCTGCCCCCCCCCCCCCCAAAATGACAAGCACAAATAAAAATGAAGTGGTTAGGAAGAATCAATCGTGTTTTTTTTTTTTTCATATTATACCTTTTTGGTTTAGTGTTTATCAGCGTAAACTTATAAATGGCCTAATTTTTTTTTAAACTGTATGATTTATTATGCTAGCTGTAAGTTTAAAATAAAATAAGAATAAATCATAATACCGAAATTCCGAATCCAGCAAGCTTAGCACGAGCACCGTTTTGTCGACGGAAGAGTAGACAAAAATGACGTTTCGTGTAGACAGTACGACGGCAGTAAAGTAGAAATAGGTAACTGCACATTTTACAAAATTCACTCTTTTACATAATTCGGCTCAGAATTCTTTGTTTTATCACAGGATTTTTTTGTTCGGTTTGATTCTCAATTTTTACTGTATATAGAGACAACTACAACAAATATTCTCAAAGTGTCGAAGTACCGTATTTTGGAACAAAAAAATATTACAGTAATATTATCCTTAACCATTTACTTGGTAATGCCCTATTAACTAAATGATGTAAAATAGGAGAAGATAGCTTTGTTCTTCTAGTAATTATCACAGTTTTGCATTCAAAACACTCTCCTGTAAAATTATGATTTTGAAGATAGCAGTTATTATACTTTGTGGCCGTCGAGTCGAAAGTTTTCTAATGTCTTAAGCATGGCGATTACAAAATCAAAATGTCTTCACTACCTTAGACAACTGTCAGTTATAAGTGTGATTTTGACAGTTTGGGATAGGTCCTTTTGTAAGTAGACTATTTCAGAAGAAATCTGAAATAGTCTACTTACAAAAGGTCCTAGACAAAAATCGTTAGAAACAAAAGACAAAATGACAGATTGTAGAAGTATTTCTACGGTAGATTGCAAAAATGGAGAAACGCAATGTCACTTTAAAGAGCTGTGTCTAGTCTTCGTACAAATGGAAAAGAAGTATTATCTCTGAATCAAGGCTAAACGGTGGGCAAAATATACTAGAATCTTTGTTATTTGGTTTGTGTACTTACCTATACTTCCTCAAGTTGAGTTCACCAGTTCTGGATTTAGATATACACGACTTAAGATATCTTTGATAATCACGTTCTGAGGACAAAAAGTTTTTTGTAAGCAGTTTTTCATCGGATGCGAACAGGCTTGCACCAATCCACACTGGGCCAATGTGGTGGATAGTGGCCCACTCAATACTCAATCCAAAATCATTTATTGCATTCCACAATGTATATGTTTATACCCAAAGTGTCTAATTCAGATAATTTATGTAAACAAAGTAATGTCAAGAAATGTCACTGTCAAAATGACAGCACAGTGGTGCAAAACATTTTATCATTATTATTTATTATAAATAATCTTCTATGAAATTAAAGTGAATTAATTATAAGAACTATGCAAACAAAATACCGTTGCCAAACAATGTTTTAAGTAGTGTGTCGGCAACACGGTCTATGAAACATGGTGAACACGAACATATATATATATATATTATCTACATGTTTAAGACCTTAATTATTAGTATTGAAGTATATTTTAATAGTGTCATGATGGCCCGTTGGTTAAGGCCTCGCCTCTCATGCTTGAGGTTGTGGGTTCAAATCTGGGCAAGTACCAATGTGACTTTTACAATTCATATGTACTTTCTGAGTTTATCTTGGACATTACTGACATCGGTGAAGGAAAAACATCGTGAGGAAACCTGGACTTATAGTTAATATAAGTCTGAAATCGCCAACCCGTCTTGAGCAAGCGTGGTGATCAATGCTCGTGCCTTCTCTGTATGAGAAGAGGCCTTTGCCCAGCAGTGGGACAGTTATAGGCTGGTATTATTGTTATTATTATTATATTTTAATATAATTAAATAACTATTTCACTATTCGTAAAACTTTATGTTAAATATTGTTAAGAAATCAGTTGTCCTAATAGTAATTGTAAGAACTCATGCCGCCTGTGATACAGGTTTATCCTAGTACAGGCATCATACTTTGTAATACCTACATTATTTCTAAGATTTATACTGTATTTTTCCTATTTTTATTTTTGAATAAATTTTATTTTATTATTTATTACTAGCTGTTGCCTGCGGCTTCGCCCGCGTGGATGTCAATACTTTTCTAGCCAATGTTTATACAATGTTATTCTTTATTTTTGGTCGCAAGTATTTCTACTGAGTTTCAAGTTAATCGAACCGCGCGTTAAAATTCCTACATACAAACTTTGACACCCCGCAATCCCCTTTTGAGGGGTAGTTTTGAAAAACGAATAATGTAAAATGTTATTACTTAGTTAGGCAAGAATTTGTGCCAAGTTTCAAGTTAATCAACAAAATGAATAAGATTTTTCATGCAAACTTTCATCCCCTATTTTAACCCCTTAGGGGTGGAATTTCC
Source organism: Dryobota labecula (assembly GCA_947523025.1). Lineage (NCBI taxonomy): Eukaryota > Metazoa > Arthropoda > Insecta > Lepidoptera > Noctuidae > Dryobota > Dryobota labecula. Next base: position 9,300,836 of record OX383311.1, on the reverse strand, counting down.
AAAAATCCTTTCTTAGTGCACCCCTAGACCTCGTAAGGAACCTACGTGCCAAATTTGGAATATCTAGACCCAGCGGTTTGGGCTGTGCGTTGATATGTCAGTCAGTCAGTTTCTTTTTTATTATTTATTATAGACCACGGAAGATTTGGTTCGTACGTGTGGATGTAAATTAGCAAAGCGTACACGAAAACCGTTCAGTTCTACTTGTGTTCGCGCTCAAAACCTCAGTGTTGGAAGTGGTCGACAGTGAAGTAGCACACGTGTCGCTTACAAGGCTAGCACTCGTACTGACGCAAAATGGCCGACGACGCACGGCGCCACGTGGCAAAAATGTTACCACGAAAAATTATTTTAAGCTATTGCATAGCTTCTATCGCGGGCCTTGAGCGCGGGGACCGAATCCAGAAATTCCGTAACGAAAAAACCTCACGCTCCCCACTCCGACGGGCACGGAGGTGTGGCTTGAAGGCCGTGCATCGTCTAACGTCGTTTCAGTTCGGCAGTCAGGGGGGTGCAACTGCCTAGTAAAAATTTGATGTATGAAACGTGCGCTAAATTTAATGGCGGCTATCGCTGTCTCGCTTTAACATCTATTCGACTCTATCGCACTACGCTACTCAGCCGCCATAGCTATACCGGCCGCCATATTCTTGTCTTGTTTGTTGTCAAGAACTTTGTCAACAAAGCGCTGTTTTTGTTTTTATTCTGTGTTTTGTGGATATTTATCGTAAATTAGAGTTATTGTTGTATTTATGTATGTACGTGTGACGTAATTTAAGTTGCAATGCATTACAAAACGTGTGAAATATGTGTTATAAGATCCGGCCGGTCAGATGGTCAAATGCGAATCTTCATAGCCAAATTTCCTTTGAATGAAGATAGGTAAGCATATATTTTCAATTGTTATGTTAAAAAACATTGATAAGCTCTTACAGAAAATAAATTACTTGATTTAAAGTCCAAAATTTACAAAATTACAAAGTAACCTATCAATATGCTAGTGCTTGACGCATGTTACTTTTTTATCGACTGTCGATATTTTTATTATAATATTCCTATTTCATTTAATTTTCTCTGTTATTCTATTAATACTGCAAAACATTGCATAAGTTGATACAAAATGCTATGCAATAGCTTTACCGCGGCAGTCCCCGAATGCCATACGTCTTTTTTTTTTCTAAATCTCGGTTGTGCTTTGAATGTGTTTTGTTTTAATGTTTTGCATTAAATACATACATTTTAAAATAAATTACATACATAATAATAATGGGTAGTTCTTCAGAGACAAAATTTTAGATTTCTATGGGTATATTTCTGTAACCAACTAACAAAACGGCATGTAATAATTTTTTTGTACAGTTTAGCTTTATCCCTAATTGGGACAAAATATTTTTTTAAATAATTGCTGTCTAGTTACAAAATAAAAATATTTGAAGTTGTTCTTCTGATTCATATAATGTATCCGTTTGCCATTTTCCGGAACAAAATGGTCGATGTAGCATTTTCCCTTTGATACATTAATAAGTAAATATCTGATTCATCTGTGCTTGGTTAAAGTGGCATTCTGATTACAATGCCTACTTTATAAAATTTATTTATGTTCTAAAACTTCAAACAAATTCTGTTTCATCTGGGCACAAAATATTTGGACGTTGATATCTTGAAAATTATAAAAGCGAGTCCCTCATTCAAATAAATGTTTTTTGGTATACCTATTTTCATATGAACATTTGTGTTACAGAGCTGAAAGTGAAATTAAATTTTGGCCATATGAATCAGTCGAAGAATCAAATTTCGAAGAACTACCCTAATAATAAAGAGAACGAGATTTTAGCTGTTGGAATCGTTATCGATAAAATTGAATCGCATAATGTCACTGACCTAGTCTTACAATTCTGACATCTGTCATCCGCACCAAGCTACAACGGCCATATTGTAGTTGTTATTCCATCTGATGCTAAATTTGACACTATTGACAGCTCACTTAACTCAAGTTTTAAAGGGTGAGTTTGTAGCCAATTTATTCTGCAAAATCTCTACCACTTACCATTCTCAAAAGCAATCTGTTCCCTCGGACGAGGCATAAAAGGTGGCTCAGCCATATTCAAATTATCAAGTTCTTCTTTCTCCTTGTCATTCTTCAAAAATCTAATATACAAGCAATTCATTAATGTCATATGTAGTCGCAGATATAGTACATACAGTGTCATAATATGAAGCTACATCTTTTTATATAAAATTCTTTTGTGCGTGTGCCTGAATTCCTCTTAAAAAAACTGGACAAATTATGATGAAATATTGTGTGTATCATAATCAAAATATTTTATTTTCACATTAACCTACATGGGCACTTATGAAACGTCAGAAGCTATACCCAAAGTCTCTAATTCAGATAATTTATGTAAACAAAGTAATGTCAAGAAATGTCATTGTCAAAATGGCAGGACAGTGGTGCAAAACATTTTATCATTATAATTTTTTGTAAATAATCATCTATGATATTAAAGTGAATTAATTATAAGAACTATGCAAACAAAATACCGTTGCCAAACAATGTTTGATGTAGTGTGTCGGCGACACGGCCTATGATCGTCATAATCACCCCATTTAAGTCCACTGCTAGACGTAGGCGTCCCAAAATCGATTTCCACTCGAAACAGTTTACAGCCGTTTGCATCCAAAATGTGGCTAGATATGCTACATACAATATGAATCTAGGAATGAGAGTTGTAATATTAGTGTTGTTAAAGATGTAAAAAATGTGAAAATGTTTGGATCTCCTGCATTGTTACCAGTATCATAAAAAAATGTATACCAGAAAATCTTCTTTTTTAATAACTTTGTTTAAAACCGAAAATTTATAAAAATAATTACGGTTTGATTATTTTTTAATTATTATTTCTTAAATTCAGTACTTAAAAGAAAATGGAACCTTTTTTTTTTCGCCTTTTTATGTGAATTACCATTACGAAGATATTTTTTTGATATGTTATCCCCTTTGTTTACATAAATTATCTGAATTTGAGACTTTGGGTTTATAGGTGCACGGTTAGGCAAGAAACGGTATATTTGAGTTAACCCTGGATGGTTTAGATTCACTATTGGACCCTGTAGGTGGCGCTGCGATTGAGTTCTAGCAAACAGGACGTCTGTCCGTAGTATAGGTAAAGCATTATCAGTATTTTAAAAATAATTTCATTCCGGTAAAACTCATGTTACATCAAATAAAGTTTCAAAATATTGTTTCAGAATTATAGATTAGAATAAAATAACATGACCAATGCATTGATGTATAAAAAAGGAAGATTAGGTACTCACTCCTCGAAGTGGACCGCATAAATGATGGCGTCCGGAAATATTGACATTAGTGACGGTCGAACTGGCGTTTGTGTACCACATGTGTAGCACGTTAAGAAAAATTACCGTAATCGTGTAAATAAGCAGCAACAATGCCTTCCTGTGTTTTCAAAATTAGCACAAATAATTCACAAACCAAAAATAAGTTTCACGGGATTATTTTTCACTCGTAAGTAAATCAAAACTTATTTTCTTTAAAATTCTCCTGAATAATATTGCTTTCTAGATCGCCATTTGTTTCTGAGTTGTTATGGGTACGTAACAGTGACAATTATTGCTATCTCGTTCCCGCTACAGCCCGCATCATATCTCTCTATTTCGGTAGTTGATGCATGACGCACGACATCGGGAAATGTAGTTGTGTGGGTGTGTTTACATGTAATTGTTTCTAGTCCAATAATGTTTACGTGACATTAGAGCGATGCCTAACTTCCCTTTTATACATCAATGTGACAATGCCATTAAAATATTAAAATCGATATTACGTCAAATAACTAAATAGTGTTAACACGAGAAGTCACCCAAAGGGTAATGGAGAGGACTATGCTTGTAGTTCCCTACGTGATTGAATCAGAAATGAAGAGATCAGCAAGAGAACCTAGGTAACCCACATAGCTCGAAGAATTGGGGCACATTGCTCGCAGAACAGATGGCTGATGGGGCCGAAAGTTTCTGGAGTGGCGACCGCGTACCGGAAGATGTAGCGTTGGAAGGCCTCCCACAAGGTAGACCGATAACCTTGTGAAGGCCACAGGAATCCGCTAGATGCGGGTAGCACAAAACCGGTCGCAGTGGTGGAGCTTGGGGGAGGCCTATGTCCAGCAGTGGACGTCTTTCTGCTGAAATGATGATGATGATGATGAACACGAGAAGACTCACACATTAGCTTTGAGGAAGGCCTCCACCTCCCGGATCCTGTCGCGAGTTTCCTTGTAGAACTTGCTCCTTGCGTCTTCCTGCAGCTTCTTGAGTTTTTGGCTCTCCATCATCTCTTTTACGTTAAACGTGTAGAGATCTGGAACATTCACAAAATGATTAAAGTGCTACAAGCATTTTTCGGCGCTTGCATGAAATTGACAGGGCGTTGGAAAGGGCTTTTCCAACCGTATACGACCTCTTTATTTTGATTTGACTTTTTGATGAGTGTACATTGCATTATTTATTTTAATTGTTTACTTTAACTCCACATTAAATAAACTATTAACTATTTCACGTATACGTATACGTGACGGCACGTACGTATGACGTACGTCATTTATTTAACTATTTTACGAAATTATCCGGGAGAGAACCGGAGTTACCGATATATGTAGCTTGCAGAGTAAGCAAGCTGAAGTGGCAGTGGGCTGGCCATGTTTGTTGAAGGACCGATGGCCGGTGGAGCAGACAAGTCCTGGAGTGGAGACCGCGTATCGGCAAGCGTAGTGTGGGACGCCCCCCAGCTAGGTGGACCGACGACCTCAAAAAGGTGGCTGGGATTGACTGGATGCGGAAGGCGGAGGACAGGTTGTTGTGGCGAAGCATGGGAGAGGCCTATGTTCAGCAGTGGACTGCGATAGTTTGAGTTGATTTCACACTAATGTTTTATATTATAATATATATTAATGCAATCAATAGATCTTGACGAGAGCTGACGATTAAAACTAAAATTTATGTAATTATTTATCGAACAAAATGTGCACTTAGTCGCTGGCAGATAGATCGCTGCGCTCCGTTTCATTTACGGTAAGTAAGTGAGTGATGTGAAGTGGTGAGTGTGTGATGGTGGTGAGTGTGAGTGGTGAGTGAGTGGGGGTGAGTGTGGTGAGTGAGTGGGGGTGAGTGTGGTGAGTGAGTGGTGTGGTGTGGGTGATGTGAGTGGTGTATAGATACGCGTGTACAGACGAGCCACTTAGAACGAGTAGCCTGTGACGTAAGTTAAAGTCAGCCAGTTTACATTGGAACTTATTATGAATAATTTGGAAATCAGTACATTACACTAAAATTGCTCAATCCTGGTCAATTCTTGTCAAATATGACGTCACGGATACATCTAGCAATTTAGGGCGATTGCAACATGTAGTAACCTGGTGCCAGAGATACGGCCACACAATACCAGGGAATATGGAGCAACTTAAAAACCGGCCAAGTACGTGTCGGACCATGCACAATGAAGGGTTCCGTACAAAATAAAAAAAGTTTGTTCTTAGTATAAAGAATTTATACTAAGAACAAACTTAACATTGTAGTTGGTAAACATAATCTCCCATACATTCCAACTGCAAATATAAGTTTGTACGCACAATATCGAGAGATTTACCATGTTATTTTAAGACCATAGACTTCTTATAGATTTTCCTGTAATCTATAAGTATAGAACTATTTTCTGTATTTTTTTCAAAAATTTAGGTTCAGTAGTTTCGGAGATAAGGGGGGAGGAATGGCCAATTTTCGTCTATTTTGGCTTATAACTTTAAAACGATTTATTTTAAAACTATAAAAAAATATGTTTGAGACCCTCATAGCAAGCCCTTTCATTTGATATGTACCACGGTACAGTTCGCAAAACTTTTTTTTCAATTATCTTGTTTGCCCCCCAAAACTGACCCCCATTTTCTAAATTCATTTATTTACGGTTCACGTCCGTGTTTGGGTCACTTAAATTGATATGTATACCAAATTTCAACTTCATCGGTCCATTACATTCGGAGCACATTGGCTGCGACAGACGGACAGACACACAGACAGACAGACAGACACACGAGTGATCCTATAAGGGTTCCGTTTTTTCCTTTTGAGGTCGGAACCCTAAAAACTAGGCAATACAAGTCAATACACCGATGACACACTTGTACTGCACTGCACGTAGAGATAAAGAAAATGGCGGCAGGGGTGGCGGTTGCGCACCCCCCCGCCGCCCCCGCCGCCCCCGCCGCCGGCCGGTCGGCGGGGACGTAAGTTATAAGTACAAACAAGATAGAAAGAAAAACGACTACAAATTTCCAAACCGATTGGATATTCGGCAACTCATACTGGCGACATTGAGAAATGGGAAATATATGGAGAGATTAGAAGCAATATTCCCGAAACAATTGCCGCATTTTATTGTTATTGCTCCAGATTGCTCCACTTAATTGATTCAGATTTATCCATTAGTGTTGTCGAGCAATTTTGCTCAAAAAATTGCCCGTGTAAGAGCACTTTTAGGTACCCAATGGATTAGCAATGCAAGATTTTTATATAATTGTATTTTCTCTTATATGCTGTATGGGTGCTTAATTGTTACAAACGGGTCACTATATCACGTCCTGGAAGGAAAACGTCAAATTACAAGCTAGCCTGCATATTTAAATGCGTATTATTATTGATTTATTTATACATACATACATAAACTCACACTTTCTTACCTGCAGAAACCATAGGGCGCAGTCTGCTACGCTCTTTAATTCGTTTACATTCATACGTCTGGTCATACACGCACGCGGGTTGCGAGTGCTACGCACCTGACCTTTCTGAAGAATATCACCAATTTGGTCACAATATGTCCTCCTAGGGCGTCCCCTCCCGGCGTTTCCACTCACATCTGTCTACCTTTTGTAAGTCACTTCTCATTCATCCTCTCAACATGACCAATCCATCTAAGCATACTCTTTTCAATTTTTGTCACTACATCTTCTTCTTCAAGTTCTTCATCATCATATTTATTACAGTTTAAAAATACATACCTTCATAACGTTTAGGCATATCGAACTTCAAGGCGTACGATCTGGAACTTTCGCTCAGGAGATCGATCATAGACCGGGCCGCACGCACACAGACACACGACCCGTCTATTATTTTAGGCAGTACCACTGTCACTTTCATGGATGGGAAGCTTAGTTCCACTGGTTCCCTGAAAATAATTTTAAGTTTTAGGAGAAAACAGACTTTTGGCTGTTCGGGAAGGAGATCGTCAAGGTAAGTAGGTATTACAGTTTGACCGATACTGCTGTATCGCGCCTTAGGAATTGTAACGTTACAAATAACACAATAAGGGCTATTTGTAAGTTGACAGTAATATACAGGGTGTGGCGTAAATAGTGGTCCAACGTTTAGGTGCCGATATACCATATATTCAGCTATCACATACTACTTTATTTTTTATAGGTCTGCGAATAATATAATATTATTTTTAAAAAAACTACTACTTCACGTATCATTCTTTTTACCTATGGTATAGTAATTTTTATTCTAGGTAAATCGTCTTCAACTATAATTATTAGTAAATGTATACAAACTATTGTTAACATTTTAAAAGAGTAAGTATGGAGTTTATTGCACTTTCTTCTCCATACATAAATACCTTTTGGAAGGGGCAAATAGAATCAATTAAATTATTTGGTTTTGACTGGTTGTCAGACTTTCTTTTTACGACCCGTAACGATTGTCTGAGATACCCGAATGACAGTCAATTATAAAGAAGAATCTTTACTCACCGTTCAGGTTCCACTGGTCTAGGTTTCCTAGTAGGCCACTTGATAGCAACCCAGATGTTGAGCCTTAGACCCTTGAATTCTCTCTGGTACGTGCATACCTTCGTAGACTCGAAGACCAGATTCTTTTCCAGATCTCGGAGAAGAGTGTACGAAGCCATTTGTATAGCTAAGGCTAGTTGGGCTCTGAGGCCTAAACGGATCTAGAAATCAGAAAAAATCACACCACTACCGCTATTCTGCGCCTTTAGGAATGCGCGACGAGGCGGGGGGCGACGTAGACGAATGAACGGGCTGCACTGCCCCCCGCCTCACGGCGCACATACCTTAGGCGCGGAACAGCAGTACCGGTCAAACTATAGTACCCACATTTCGCCAGTTATGATGTAAAGGCGGAATTCCACTGCTGTGTGCCCCGTGAGCGTTGACGAATTGAGCGGGCTGCACTGTCCCCCCGTTTCACCGCGCACATACCTAAGGCGCGGAACTGCGGTACTAGCGGAATTTCATTGCTGTGTGCCGTGTGGTGCCGGCCGTAAAGAATAGCACCACCCTATTTCCTTCCGTCGTAAAAGGCGACTAGGGACTAGAGAATGGGCAGCAGCGTTCTCTATGCATTTTTAACACCATACTGCGATCGCCAATCCGCCTGCCAAGCGTGGCAATTATGGCACCTTCCCTTTGAGGGAGGCCTATGTTCAGCAGTGGACGTCTTTCGGCTGAAATGATGATGATGATTTGGGTTGAATATGGAGAGGTTACCCTCGTTAGCATTCTCGTTGCTGTTTTCCAACCACGCATTTCGTCGTATCGTACGAATAGTGCCCTAACGAACATAGGGGCTTTCTTTTTTTATTGCATATAACCAGTTCAACAAAACAATTAAAAACGGTATTTAAAGGACAAAATGCGTATAAAATATAAATATAATTTATTGAAATAATCCTAGCCGAACCTTAAAATACCAATTCACATTATAAGAAATAACCAATACATATTTTTTCATATATAATTTAATTAAACACAAAAAAGTGTCTCCTGAAAAGTAGCTACATATTATGCAGTTACGCCCCTATTCATATATACGACGATATATACGATATATACGACGATATATACGATATATACGACGATATATATACGACGATTTGTGCGACCATATATACGACGATTTGTGCGTGAACGTCGGTCGTGGTAGAAGATCCTGCCTACATTTTCATACGAAATGAAGCTTAACTTGCTTGACTTCGGACGAACCTATCGTCAACAGCGCTAACTTTCAGTAACTACCTCTCACTCTCACTCGCAATCTACTGTTGTCTAGGGTAAGTATAGAGTTACCTCATCATAATTCTCTGCTTGTCTTTTCGTGAACTGTCGGTTATTTGAATGAAAAGTTTCCAACATTTCCAGGATCTGTAAGAACAACATTCATATTACTAAGTAATATCACAGTAGTATTATTAGGTACTAGCTGACCCGACAGACTTCGTTCTGTCAAAAGCTATAGTATAAACTCCACTACTTTACCCTACCCTACCCTACCTACCCTACCTACCTACCTACCTACCTACCCTACCTACCTACCCTACCTACCTACCTACCTACCTACCTACCCTACCCTACGCTACCCTACCCTATCTACCTACCTACCCTACCCTACCTACCTACCCTACCCTACCCTACCTACCTACCTACCTACCCTACCCTACCCTACCCTACCCTACTACCTACCTACCCTACCCTACCCTACCCTATCTACCTATCTACCTACCCTACCCTACTCTACCCTACCCTAATTTTTCGTAAAAACCATAAAAAAAAAAAAACCTAAAAACCATCCTTGGACATCAACGAACATTAAAAAAAAGAATTGGTTAAATTGGTCCAGGTGTTGTTGAGTTATGCGCTTACCAACACATTTTGCGATTCATTTTTATATTATAGATTATTTATCATATACTTAAGTCAAATCTACTTAGCGTTTTCCCTAATGTGTTGGGGTCTCTAGTCTAACCGGGTTTAGCTGAATACCAGTATTTTACATGGAACGACTGCATATCTGACGTTCAAAACGCAGTAACTGGGTAATACGATACCCCTTCTTAAGACTGGGTGTCAGATTTTCGGGTTCTGTCGAGCCGTAGCGACCAACGGCTTAACGTGCTTTCTGAGGCACGGAAGAGTCTCGGTATGTAAAGATGGTCACCCACCCACGGACCAACTCCGGCAAGCGTAGCTTAACCTGATGATTCTACCTTTGCGACTGTTATTACTGGGCCACGCACGAGCTTCTTTTTATACAGGTGAGGGTCACATTTAATTTGATAGTGAAACTCAGTAGACGTCATGGGTATCGATATTTAAACATGATAAAAGAAAAACAAAACTGATTTGAAGGTTTTTTTTAGGTTGACGACGTATTACTCGAAATATCAGTTCAAAATATCTGTTAAAAAAATAACAGATATTTTGAACTGATATTTCGAGTAATTCCACGTTTGCCTCAACTCATGTGACGTATTATACGTCATGTGACGTATAATACGTAACATGACACCGACAAAATTTGATGGGTGCTGTTACGGCTGCTGCCGTTGTGTAGTGTGTATAAAAATACTTCGAATAAATGGACGTAGGCTGGTACAATAATTATGATATATTGAAAACTTGGAAATTACAAGATCTGATCTGAATCTGTTTGTTGAAATAGTATTTTTTTTTTGAAGTTATCAAATAACTTCTCCCGCTCTGGGCGGAGCGTGTCAGACTTTTACTGACTAAAACCCACCGGTGTTCCTTCACCCAGATAGCATTCAAGTTTGCTGCAAGTTTGTTTTTTATTTGATATTCAGTTGTTACGTCAAATTTGTCGTGGCAAATTTGTTTCAAATTTGCTGTATACTTCCAAATGTAAAAATGATACGGCAAGTACATATGTTTTAATACTGTTGCAATCTTATTAATGTAAGTATGATCTGTCAAGTTTGATTCATTATTACTATAAACTTGTCACGTTAAACGTTACAATCATCAATATAACAACCATAAAATCCGGCCAAGTGCAAGTTGGACTAGCGCACCAAGGGTTCGGCTTGTACCATAATCATCATCCATCAGTTCCGGGTCAGTGGGTCATCTTAGGGGCGGAGTTTTAGGAGTTGGAGTATACGCTTAGGGGCACTATGGGCAGCAAAGAAAACCAAAAAAAATTTTTTTTCGCTAAAATTTATTTTGGGACTTTTTTTTTTCGGAAATGTTCCAATTTTATTACAGTACCAGGTTGACCTTGACTATAGAAACCATTTCGGTTCTAAAAAGCAAGGCCCTACGACGCACCGTTTCCGAGTTACGAGCTTTTTTTTTTCTTGTTTTACGCTCCTCGCGCCATAGCGCCCTTAAGCCAACAACCACAGGGAATCAGCTTTCTGTTAGCTGCCAATGCTAACACTGGCATTATTTGCAAAAACGAGACACTGCTCTACAATAGAAAGTGATAACAAGATCAGTGATGTCACAGTTGCCCGTGTGCCAGGGCCACGGTATCTCTTTCGGACAAACCCGCAACCCTGGCAGGCACTGGTCCTAGCGGACCCCGTCAGTGCGTGCTGACGTCTCTTTGAGGCATGACTGGCGTCTCTGGCGGCGCGAAATGGCTACGCGAATTTGGCGGCGGGGGCAAGTCTTGTCGTACTGACTCATTTGATGAAAGTTTATCTCTTTTCATTTCGGTTTTGGTTCATTCTATAGGCGAGTGAAAGATGCCGATTGCAGAAATCCAACATCGTTGGATCGGTTCACTCATGAAAATAATAAAAATGATTCATTTTTCACTGTTGAAACATGTTGTGTTCAGACTTCACTTCGAGTGAAAGATACCGAATGAAAAAAAAATAAAAAAATTACATAAAGTGAAGCGTCTGATATCTGCTTCGCCAACTGATGGACCATCTCCCAGATAGCAGTGTAAACTTGTTTCAGACTTGCAGCAAGTTAGAAATATCAAATGTGCAAACTTGCATCAAGTTTGACGAGGCAAGGGACAAACTTGTGGCAAGTTTGTATCAAACTTGTATCAAATGTCTAGTTTCCCTCTTTCAAACTTTGCATAATGTTTGCCAATGCAAACTTGACAAACTTGTGGCAATTTTGTATCAAACTTGTGGCAAGTTTCTATCAAACTTGTGGCAAGTTTGTATCAAATTTGTATCAAATGTCTAGTTTCCGCCCATCAAACTTGTATAATGTTTGTTTATCAGGAGGCTTACTCGCGAACGCAAACCACTACGACAAAAATTAAAAATTGTGTCGTCGTTTGCGAGTAGGCCTCATGAAGAAACAAAAAACTTGACGACATTTAAAGTATGAAATGAAATACATTGAAATTAAAATTGAATGGGTTTATTAAAAAAAATATTATTGTATTAAAAAAAAAGTAGGAACTATAAAGGACTAAACTAAACTCGCATCATAGTTGATTTTGTTTTTGTCTCTCGGCCCTGAAACAATGAAATAAAATGGCTGTTAATCAATAAACACCTGCAAAACTAACTTTTAAATTAATGTACCATTGAAATACAACACAATTACAGTCACCCTGAACGAGCTGTCTTGTTATGAAATAAATAAATGTATGCAACTACCTATACAACTTTCAGTCATTGGTGTCAGCGCCGGGGTTCGAACCCAGTACCAAAGGCCCCACTAGACTATCTACACCCGCTCTACAGAGTATTATTATAAGAAGAGAGTAATTTACCTTCTTGACAATCTCACTTTGCCTTGGTTTAGCCAGTCACTGATTATCTCTTTCTGCTTATCGTCAGTAGCAGTTTCTTACACATTTCTGAAAATATAAATAAAACGGCTATAGTAATGATAGTTGACAATAAGCAGCATGTTTCGTAATGTGACTGTTGGTTATGTAGGAATTAAAACAATAATAAAAATAAACAGATCTACCGAAATAGGTAGGTACTTACGAAATATTAATTTGCAAGTTTCTGTGTCAAGAAATGATTTCTTTTGAGTTCTTCATTTGTTTTCCCATCAGAGAATATTGCTCAACTACTGCATCCAGCAGTATTTTTCTCAGCATGTTTGTGGTGAAAGGACGGAGGTTTTTACTGCCAATACCTGTCAAGAATTGTACCTGAAAAATTTAGGTAATGGCATATATATGGTACCTATAAATACATGTTGGGTGCATCATAAATATAAATATATATTTTTTTTTTTTTGTTAAATAAGGTTTATACATACAAAGTCAATAGTTAGTTGTGCAATTACTCAAGTAAAAGCCAGATAAAATGGCATGGAATTGAATTGACCCTTAATATTAAACATTATTATAAGTGTATTTAATAAAATGTCACCCTTACCATTGCCTGTTGATTGTCACTATTTTTTAATTGTCCATTTAAATGACAGAAACTGTCATCGTCATTTACTGGCAGGTTTGTTAAAAACTGTGGCAGTGAAAAGGGATCATGCCTTCGTAAAGTTAATGGCTCTTCCGGCCGCCCTAAAATCAGGTCCATTTTTTTTTTTGTTAGTTTCTGACACTTGTTTTGACAGGTCAGTCACCATCTGGATGAGATGACTTTGCTGGATTGCCAATTGTTTGCTTGTAGCACAGTCTGTAACAAAAATATTAAAATTAAAATATCATTAACATCCTCTGAATACTGCATACATCACACTAATATTATAAAGGCGAAAGTTTATGTGTGTGTGTGTGTGAGGGTATTTGCGTATGTGCTTCATACTCAAACAGCTGGACCAATATTGATAAAATTTTGTATGGAGGTAGCTGACACTGTAGGTAGCTGTCATGTTATTTTTGTAGCTGAGTATGATATTTCTTCTTCTGATTGGTTGTCACCTCTAGTTGCTGAAGCAAATGTCATATTTTCTCTTTTAATGCTCTTTAACCGGCCTTGTCTCGACATTTGTACAAATGGTTTTTGAGACATTTTTGCCGAGTACTAACCTACAAAATTAAGAGCTGTATGATTCCAAAAACGAATTTTATACAAATTAGGGGTAATTGGAGCAGTTTTACATGGGAATTGTTAACAACATTGTTAGCATCAGCTTGCTAAAAATGAAGAAATTTTTGAGGAAACATTAGGAAACCCGAGTACCTGAGGTGTTTATACAGGCAGCTGTGGGCATACAGTAATTTCCCTCTCTCTGAGAGGCCCGTGCCCTACATTGGGATGTATGTTGGCTGGTATTATAATTAGGGAATCGTACCACATTGCGAGATAGTTAGCAGCCATCTGTGACAAAAACTGTTATCAGATTATGGTAAGTTGGGATTTTTTTGAGGTTATGTGACTTTATACAAAATTCTCAGGGGGTCTGCATTAGCTCTAATTGATTAAAATGATCACCACACTGTAAAGCCGTGTCCGCTGAGGTATGTTTTAGTGTTTTTCTAACACATAACGTGTTATCCATTCGACTCTGCAAACAAACTGCGAACGAATAATGTGTTATTATCGAAAGTCGTGTTATTTTGTTAGCATTATACGAAAACATGCCGCAGCGGACCCGGCTACTACTAACCAAACCAAACTTACCATCAGTCAGTAGGGATGTTTTATCAAGACGATACTTAGTCCAACAAAATGCAATTTTCTTTTCATACACTTTTTGGAGGCTTCTTCAACAAACTCCTGGTTTTTCAATTTACAAAACCGTTTCAGGCATATTTATAGCAATTGTGCTAGATAAAATTTTGTTCATCATTAGGGTTGTAATGATCCTCACACCTCTTCAGCCAATCTGTATTTATGTTTTCACAAGCTTTAAAGAATTTAATTTAAAGTTTTCATGTCAATTTCGCACTGTAGAGTTTATCTCGTAATGATTATGGCAACAGGTTTGAAAACACAACACTATAGGGTCAATTTCGCACTGTAGAGTCTATATCTCGGAGTGGTTAAGACAACAATTATTCACAAACAATGTAAAACCGGCAGAAAGTACGATTTGGAAAAACGGAAAAAATTACAACAAAAAGTATCAGAAACAAATCCGCCATGTTAGAAATGAGTGTGGCCACTTCATAAAAAAAAATCGCCATACAATCATTATTTGGTTCTAAGTTTTTTCTTTTAGTCTGCATTGTACGACAAATTGAAACACAAAATAAGGATTTTAACTGTTTTAAATAATTGCTTTACAATATTCGAATGCACATTAAAATTATCACAGCTCTTTATCTCGAATCTGCATTTACCGAAATGGTGGGTATCTGTTCAACCGGGCATGTGACATCACTGATCTTGTTATCACTTTCTATTGTAGAGCAGTATTTCGTTTTTGCAAATAATGCCAGTGTTGACATTGGCAGATACGAAAGCTGACTCCCTGTGGTTGTTGGCTTAAGGGTCCGTGCACGAAAAAAACTCGTTTTTATCAATTTCTTATCTAATTGTCAGAAAACTTGAAATAATCGAAACATTAAGTCTGTGTAACTATAAAAGTACAGTTTTCATGGTGCTAAACCATTCGTGTCAGTCACAACAGCTTTTAATGGTTTCATCATTTTTGTGCTCTCCAAAGTATAGTTTATTTCGCCATTGATTTACTTAATGAAGATATTGTTTAATCATTAAATAAAATTTTGATTATATTTCAAGGATAGCTGAAGACTAATTTGTGATTTTTAAATTTCTTGATATGATTTGTTAAATAATAGGAAAAATATATATTACTGACGAGGTTTAAAACAAAAAAAGGTTTTTTCAATATAATTTTTCTGCTATATTTTGTATGGAAGTTGAAAAAAGTGGTTACGCCACATGCAAGTAGACCATATAATGATGTTGATGATAATTTTTAATGTTCAAAATCAAAAGTAGTTTCTTGTAGAATGATGATCAAATGTCAGTCTCGCGTCATTTTTCGGAAAACTTGTTGCAAATATTAGTGATTTACCGTGAGTACTTAATTTATTTGAAAAATCCCTTTCAGCCACATGAAAAACAAAGAACACGACTTTTCAAATCTCAAATAATTTTGTTTAAATTATGTTTCCCTTTCTCACAAACAATGAACAAAATTGATCAAAATCAGTCGATTTCGTGCACGGCCTCTTAACAAGAAACAAAAAAGCTCGTAACTCGGAAATGGTGCGTCGTAGGGCCTTGCTTTTCAGAACCGAAATGGTTTTTATGGTCAAGGTCAACCTGGTACTGTAATAAGATTGCAAATTATCATTAAAAAAAAAAAAACGAAATTTTACTAAGTCCCAAAATAAATTTTAACGAAAAAAATTTTTTTTTTTTATTTATTTGCTGCCCATAGTGCCCCTAACCGTATACTCCAAGTCCTAAAACTCCGCCCCTAAGATGACCCACTGACTCGGAACTGATGGATGATGATTATGGTACAGGCCGAACCCTTGATGAGCTAGTCCAACTATCACTTGGCCGGATTTTATGGTTGTTATATTGATGACTGTAACGTTTAACGTGACAAGTTTATAGTAATAATGAATCAAACTTGACAGATCATACTTACATTAATAAGATTGCAACAGTATTAAAACAAACTTGCCGTATCTTTTTTACATTTGGAAGTATACAGCAAATTTGAAACAAATTTGAAACAAATTTGCCACGACAAATTTGACGTAACAACTCAATATCAAATAAAAAACAAACTTGCAGCAAACTTGAATGCTATCTGGGCTGGTAGCTTACCAAACAAAAGAATCGTACACATGTATTCAATTTACTCCGATTTTGATTTCATTACATTTGATTTATTTTGAGTTGATTTAATTTCATTTGATTTAATGTGATTTGATTTGGTTTAATTTGATTAGATTTTTTTTAAGTTTGATTTAATTTCTTCTTTTTTTTTAAATCTTATTTGGTTTTATCTAATGATTTATATTAATTTTGTTTGGCAATGGGTGCATTTCATTTATTTACCTGAAATAAATGAATTTATTTATTTATTTACTACGCTAGTAAGGCTTTTTTTTAACGTTGCCCCACACTAGGAATTTCTCCTGTATTGTGAGTGCGTTTACAAACATTTAACACACAGACAAACAGCCAGACCCGGAAGAACTACTTGTAGATCATACAAATATTTGTTCCGTACGGGAATCGAACTCGCGACACGCAGCGCAGCAGTCAATCGCTTAAACACACCGAAACACAGGCGCACCTCCACATTTCACTAGTTAAGCTAGTTTCTACTAAATCATACATACCGGTAGAACTTCAATAAACTTCCTGTCTAGTTCGTTATCATCCACAATTTTACTCTCCTGCCAGACATGGAGGAACGTATTCAGCTCAGTCACGATTCTGGGATCCGGAAGACCATCACAACGAAGATATTGCTGCCACTGTCGGAATAACCAAAATGATTAATGATTATATTTCTGTAAGAAGGTTTGAGTATAGAATTATAAAACTGTTGCATACCTCTGCCTCGTGTGTTTTTTTGAGCTCATAATCCATCTTTTGCTTTTCGAAACCTGAAAGAAATAATCCATAATAAGACATAACCGCTGATTCTACTGCACGAATTTCGCAACACAGAGTTACTCTCCACAGAGGCAAAGCTTCAAGTGTTGTACCTACTGCCGCGCTTTGTAGTACGAGTACCTATTTCGCTTGAGTATGAAGTATCTCTGTCGTGTAACTCCGGTTGCATCTCCTCATCTGTCACTCAAAAGTTTTTGGGGATTGCATAGAGTGGTTAATTTATAATTTTCTGATGGAAATACAAAATAGGCAAGTACTTTAATAGAGCTGTTACAACCATTAAACAGCTCTATATTAGACTTCGCGCGCGTATTCGTATTTCCGAAGATAGACGATACTTGACGAATGGCGTACCGTTCCTGGTAGATCTGTGGCTGAACAAATGGTATGTGTAGGCTAATATGGCAGGATGGCTGGTAGCTTATATTGGTTCTAAATATTATAAACTCGATTATGTGTAATAAAACGATATGCCTCGAGAATCAATTTTAAGCAATGTAGATAAATTCTCGATTACAACCTCTATACTCCATTATACAAATAACGGCTAAATAACGACAGTTATTGTGTAATATTGTTGAAATTACTGCATTTTAGAGTAATTATTTTAATGTTAA
Organism: Dryobota labecula; assembly: GCA_947523025.1. Classification (NCBI taxonomy): domain Eukaryota; kingdom Metazoa; phylum Arthropoda; class Insecta; order Lepidoptera; family Noctuidae; genus Dryobota; species Dryobota labecula. The sequence goes on along the minus strand of OX383311.1, from coordinate 9,282,893 downwards.
TGGTAAATAGATTACAGTGCTTTGTATTTATCGTGAAAAAACGGAGTTTATAAACGTTTCACGTTTACATCGAAATAACGAAAGGATGAGAACAGTTATTTGTGTAATGTTTATAATAAATGGAGTATAAGTATGATAAATTGTTATAAATTGAGAATCGGTTTTTAAAGCAAATATTATTTTTATAGCTGTCAAATCTGACTTCTTAGATTGTCGCGATTATAGGACAAGTGACACTATAAATACTAGGCTGCACTAAAAGTATCGGGAATGGAATATTTCCACTGTTCCTGTCATATTAAAATCTTTTTAATTGAAAACTCCTTGGTTTTAAAAATCGAATACCATTTATTTATTTAAAAAAAGATTCTCAGTCTTGTCACAAGGTTTTGTCAAACTTGTTTAGTCGTTGAGAAAATGGAATTGACTCGAGAAAATTCAAGAGCGATGATTTATTATGACTTTCGAAGTGGTTTAACACAAAAAAAGTGTGTTGACCGGATGATTTCTGCATTTGGTGATGAAGCCCCATTCAAAACCACAATTTATCGCTGGTTTGCTGAATTTCAACGTGGACGTGTCAAGCTCAGTGATGATCCCCGTCAGGGTCGTCCAAAAACTGCAGTCACCCAAGAAAACGTTGATGCTGTGCATAAGCTGATTGAGGAAGATCGACATGTGACATACCGCGAAATTCAGGCAACTTTAGACATTGGCATGAGTCAAATACAAATAATCTTGCATGAACAATTAGGTGTAAAAAAGTTGTTTTCCCGATGGATACCGCATTCGCTCTGTGAAGAGCAAAAAGCGGCTCGCGTTACTTGGTGCGTCAGAACTCTCGAAAGATTCCACGCAGGATCCTCAAATGCTGTATACAACATCGTATCAGGTGACGAATCCTGGATATATGCGTACGAACCCGAAACAAAAAACCAGTCACGAGTTTGGGTGTTCGAAAATGAGTTAAAGCCAACAAAAATTGTTCGTTCACGGAGTTTTGCAAAAAAAATGGTGGCCACGTTTGTCTTCCAAAACCGGCCATGTTACGACTATTCCTCTTGAGGGACAAAGAACGGTTAATGCAGAATGGTATGCTAGCATTTGTTTGCCACAGGTCGTTTCTGAACTCCGTAAAGAGAACTGCAACCGCCGCATCATCCTCCATCACGATAATGCGAGTTCTCACACCGCGCACAGAACAAAAGAGTTTTTAGAGCAAGAAAACATAGAATTATTAGACCATCCGCCGTACAGCCCCGACCTAAGCCCTAATGATTTCTATACTTTCCCTAAAATAAAGAATAAATTGCGTGGACAGAGATTTTCATCACCTGAAGAAGCTGTGGACGCCTACAAAACGGCCATTTTGGAGACCCCAACTTCCGAATGGAATGGTTGCTTCAATGATTGGTTCCATCGTATGGAAAAATGTGTCAAATTTCGCGGAGAAAACTTCGAAAAGCAATAAATACATTTTTAAATAGTAATGTTGTGTCTCTTCCTTGATTCCCGAAATTTTCAGTGCCGCCCTCGTAATTATTTACTAGTCGCCAGTTTGATAATTGTATAAAGTCTTGTTTTCCATATTCCATAATAACAATTTGAGACATAAAAATATTATAATTATGTTTTATAGATAATAGTACACATCAATAAAAAATTGTCTCATTTTGTCCGATGACACCATGTTCCATTGAACTAATGGAAACTAGTGCCGGAATCATGGATACGTACTTCCAAACAGTTTCACAGCTTTTTGCAGAAGGTCCTTCCGTATCTCCTGTTCGCTTGCTTCCTTAGCCATGAGTTCGACTCTTTCTCGAGCCAATTGAGCACGCTTCTCCTTTGCCCCCGCCAACTTGGCTTGCCTAGACACGAGATTATCATTAGAAATTAGAAAATCAACATTTGCTTAGCCTTTTACCGTAACGGGGTGGAAATCCTCCGCCCTGGGGCGGACGGAGGGCTCTGTCAGACTTTTACAGACTAATACCACCCCGTGTTCCCTCGCACACGTGCACAAGGGGCTACGGGGACACTTAAGCCCTCTTCACCTCAGGGCCTCAAGTCTGCTATTACAATAGTGTCAGAATGGTCTCGCCATTGTGAGTATTTGACAGTGTTTGTATGGCAAAGCTGTCAAAAACTCACAATGAAGAGACCATTCTGACACTATTGTAATAGCAGACTTGAGGCCCAGCCCCCGACTAGTGCCGGCCCGCCTCTGCGAGCTCCGTCTGGTCAAGCGGGGGGAATGAGGTGTTTGACTCCCCCCGCGACGTCTAAGAGGGGCGCGCTGAACATAAAGCGCCACCAACTCGGGTCTTATATGATAGGGGGCAACGGACGTCCCCGAATCCACCGTCCCTGGACCCATTTAGGGGGGGCCGGAAGAGGGCATTGCCCTCTGCCGACGCCCGGTGCACCTACTGTGGGCCGGGAGAGCACTCGAAATCTCCCTCTCCCTAACTCGAACCTAATCTAACCTGGTCGGGGTATTCTAGAGATTCCAGAAAGTTAAAAAGAGGCTTAATTATGTAATATAATATACTCAATACTCAATATCTTTATTGCTTTTCCATAATGTGTACTTAGATGGTAACTATATAATTTAGATCAATAAGGACCCGCTGTAGGGCACAGCAAAAGGGTAGGAGAGAGGAAGCCCTGTTTTAAGTATAGGAACAAGTTTTAACTTGCAATCAAAGTCAGGAGATCGAGGTAGGTAGGTATATATTATAGTAAATATGTATGTATGTATATAATAAGTTTATAAGATATTTATGTATTAATTGTGTATCCTATTTTAATTATCATAATTAATTATGTTGTTTTGAATATTTTTTATTATTATCTCCTCTCAATCAGGGCCTCAAGTCTGCTATTACAATAGTATCAGAATGGTCTATCATTGATTTCATAATTGTTGATTTTGACAAGTTTGGTAATCTACTAATATTATATAATGGCATCATTATGACTTTACAATGGTCAGCCACTGACACTCCATTGAAAGAATTGGTAATCTCGTACATCATGACAAATGAAACTTCCAACTTCCTACTACTTCAGATTGCTTACAACACTAATAAATAATATGTAAATATATATATAAATGCCATCTGGCATGAATAAATGTTCAAAATGCCATTGTAATAAAATTCTATTACGAGACCATTGACCGACCATTATGAATTTAGCAGATTACGAACTTTTAGCAAAATGACAATGGGATCGTGTTCACCATTATTTGTGCGTGAAGTTTAAATAAATAAATATTCGAAAAAAGTGTGCATCAAAACGCATAAAGTTATTTGGGGTTCATTAATCTAAAAAAGCGTCCATCATAAGAATATCAATAAGTTTTTAAATGAGGGTCAGTTAAATATATTTCCGTTCAACAATTCTACTACTACAGATGCTCCTACTAGGATAGGATAGGTCAATAGGACGGGATTTAAACTAACTTTTCAGCTTCCTTCTCTGCTCTCCATTCTTCTATCTTCTGTAGCATCCACGCGTCGCGATCCTTCTTGGCCATCTTCTTCCATGATTTTGGCTATGACAATAATTGAAGGCATAGTTGAAGAGAGTTTTTGAATGAAACCGGCCAGGTGCCTGTGGTCCGACACGCACAGTTCAATTCAATTCAATTTATTGAACGAGTTTTGATGAATTTATCCCAAGAATAAACTTAATTGTAGTTGAAATACATGTTCTCCCATACATTCCAACTGCAAATGTAAGTTGGTTGACTATTACTCGTTATCTTGTAACTTTTTAACTGATTTTCCAAAAAGGAGGAGGTTCTCAATTCAGTTTTTTTTTTTTTTTTTTATGTTTGTTACCTCAGAACTCCGTCGTTTATGAACCGATTTGGAAAATTCTTTTTTTAATTTGAAAGGATATACTTCCAGATTGGTCCCTTGATCCCAAAATCCAGTTCTGATGATGGGATCCATGAGGAATTGAGAGAAATCCTCAAATTTTCTAGGCAGACCCATAGCGATTTTTATATTTTAATCAACAACTCAAGCATTTGGATTTATTAAGTATCATTTGATGAAGTGGAACTGATGAAGAAGACCACAAATGGCCACCGGAACTCCTCAATGATAAGTATTTCACGGGTGGCGATAAGATATCTCGATTAAGATAGTTAAGCGACTAGGAAGCAAATTTAAATAAATAATTCTGATGAAAATGGTACCATCGAACTGATCTGAAGATGAAGCCGGAAGGTATGCATCGGAACTCCGTAATAAAACAATGTATCTTAGCCGTGTTTGGGCTTATTGGAATTGTCATGAGATGCACTCGGGCTATAAATGATTATAAACCGATTTTTATTAACTTTACTTGGGTAGTTTTTGAGTTAGCTTCGATAATACGTATTTAATCCACTTCGTATATCTTGTGTCACTGTTGTTTGTGCGGTGTAGCAAGTAGTGGTAATCGAATTTTTGTGGGGTAGGTACTATAACTAAAAAGTGAAAAATAAAAACTTTTTAATTTTGGAAGTGGTTTGTTTTATTGTTAAAAAGTTTTTGAACGTAAAAATCATACCGGATGACATTTTTTACCGTCTCGTAAAAATTTGGGTATACTAGGTGAACGGAGTAGAAGCCTATGGCATAGTTTTTATTATTTTTTCCTTTAACCTAGAAAGAAATTGATCTATGGATAAATACCACACATTTGAAGTAAACTTATCATACTATAACAATAAACACAGAAATTTAACAAAAAACATAATTCAATAAATAAATACGATAAATGATATTTAAATTTAAATCATACGCACCCAAATTTCAATATTTTTATCTTTTATTTTAGTTTTATTTCTGAAAAAAAAAACAAAAAAAAACAAAAAAAAATTGCTATGCCATAGGACTCCGTTCACCTAGTATACCCAATTTTTTTCGAGACGGTAAAAAAAGTCATCCGGTATAAAACAGTCCCCTGGTACGCCCTTTACCACTTCCTAGTGGATTAGCTTTAGCTGTGATTAGAATTTATTTGCTATTTTGTCTATATTGGCAAAGTAAACATCGTCATTAAAAAAAAAATACAAAAAAAAAATGATTTACTACAAACACTTACAAATTCAGTCATTTCGTAAATTCAACCGCAATTTTCAACAGCACTTCACAGATTTTCTCCCTTAAAACATTTATTTTATCACCAAACTCATTCGTTTCTTTTACCCTTCTAACGATTCCAATAACTAATTTTTTATTGAATTCTAGATTTATTTTATACCCTCAGCTTACAACTCTATCAAGGAAAAATGTTATATGACTGAAATCGGGAACGTTATTTTTAAAGAGAACACAAAATATTCGTGCTTTTCCGCCGTAAGGCTGAATTAAAATGCCAAGAAATGTAAAAGGGTGGATTTTATTGCACTTTTTAGCATTATTATCATTGTAAAAAGTAATAAAACAACATGTTTATGGCTGGCAAGGGGAATGGAGGAATAACATAAATAAAATCGGGTATTTTGTGGTTAGCGATAGATCGGTTTTTTTAATTGTATGTTGGACGAATATTGGGGACAACGTTTGGTATGCAATGCGTGTTTATGATCATGCTGACTAGAAATCAAAACATCTATGCCAAGTATTGCATAAACCTTCAAACTCAAAACTCAAACTCAAAGCATTTATTTCAAATAAACCAAATACAGGCACTTTTGAATTGTCAAGGGGTCGGTCAGTCAGAAAGATGAAGCTAGTTGCCCATTCCAAAGCGTAGTAGGTTCCTATGGAGAAGAACGGACCAGAAACTCCACGGACACTCTTTTAAAACAAAATATTGTTACAAAATATGGGTTACATCATTCATGTTGAAGTTATACATGTGAGAACTATGTAGAAAGACGTGCACGTTAGAAGCGTCCGTAATAGAAACAATTCAAAAATTAAAATAAGCCGTGGCAGCTAAGAGATGATATTATATTTGACTAGGAAGCACAATGCCTACCTTGCAATATGTCTATACAGTATTTGAACTAAACCTTATTCTGATTAAGAACCAAAATGCCTACACCTTGCAATATGTCTATTATTTTAGGAGAAGAAAGGGAGTACCGTTTCTGTTTCTGGTCACAGTTATAACCTAACCTAAACTACAGTTCAGAGGCCCTAGTGTGAGTTCATTTTAACCATCTCGACTACTTAGAAATTATTGCATTTTAGGCATTTTGCTTGTTAAACATTTTGATCTCTAGGCGATTTACAGCTTAGGCAATTTGCTGTGTAGACATTAATTTTAGGCATTTTGCTTCGTAGACGAATTGAAAGTCAGACACTCTGATCATAAACCAATGCGTGCTGAAGCTTCGTGTATTTTGCTCATTTTAAAGTTAAGGAAAAGACTATTAAAGCCATTTGCATTGCTACTGTTAGTGTTTAGCGATTACCTCGCTTTTTGCTTTTTGAACTTTGGGATCTCTGAGTTGACCTTGAGAGGTAGTGACTGCTTAGCCGGACTTTCCTGTGGCTGCCTTAAGCGAAACTTAAAGCCTCTAACCAGGGCATAAAACTTATAAACTAAACGACTGCACGCTAAGGGCACCCGGTGGGGTACGAACCTCGGCTTTGGGCAGCGTCGTGCCTCAAAGAGATGTCAGCACACACTGACGGCGTCCACCAGGACCGGTGCCTGCCAGGGTTGCGGGTTTGTCCGAAAGGGATACAGTGGCCCTGGCACACAGGCAACTGACAGAACACGGGTGGGTTTTAGTCACTAAAAGTCTGACACGCCCTCCCGCTCCGGCCCAGAGCAATAGAAGTTATTTGATAATTTCTCGTCCAAAAAAAAAAGGGCAGCGTCGTGGGGAGGACAGCAAGGGACAGGCTGGATCAATCAGGGTTATTATTATTAATAGTTACAGGCTCTGCTGCGGCGCGGGCTGGCGCTTCGTCGAGGAAGGGTCGGGGTCGTCGCGAGGGACCTCGGCGGCGAGGTCGGAATGACGGTCGTGTTTTGTGCTTACCCCGCTGTTTCCACGTATGATTTTATACAAAAAACTATGAATTAAGAACACACTAGCATGTGATTGCGATGCATACGATCAGTGTGTTTCTAATCTCTATCTAAGTTTCTAATGCCGTACCCTGACCAAATAAAGTCCAGATGATATAATGCGTTGCACACGACGACGATGGAATAGTTCTATACTCTCTTCCTTTATCGTGCTAATGCAGTGGTCAGTTTAGTGCATAAAATTTTACAAGAGCGTAACGTTGCCGCCGACCTTTGTTGGTCGAAATAATCGTTTAATTATTAATAATAGGAATGATTTCTGGGTTAAAAAAAAGAAAATCTGTTTAGTCCGTCAATCAGATAATAAAAAAATATTAGACACGTATTTTTTTATTTATCGTATTAATAAAAAATGACTGATAAAACACATTAAACTTGGGGAGTTACTTCACAACTACGTAGGTATAAAATCTAGCAAGCGTGACGTCATGCCACATTTGAACTCAATGTATCGCCGTAATGTTGTGAATACGTAAAAAAAAAAAAATACGTGTCCAATATTTTTTAATAATCTACATACATGACGGACAAATTATTTTATTTTTTTGACATCATCCCTATTGAGACGCTTTCGCTAAGATAGTCGATTGTGATCGGTCGCATGCTATAATTAGCCTAAAGTTGTGTGACGTTCTCAGCTTAAGAACTTACCTTTTCAAACTCCGGTATCTCTTCCTCAACTTTCTTTTTTCCTCTCTTGCCTTTTTTCTTTTTTTCCGGTTCTTCTTCTTTTGGTACTATTATTAGGTCAGCTGTGTATAAAAGATTATCAATTAAAATGAGGTAGGTACTAAAAACTGTATTTCACCTAAGTTATACAACGTCAAACCAATTAAATTATCTGGAAAACCTTCACCGACGAGATGGGACTCAATATCTAAATGAATGAAAAAAAAAAAAAAAAAAAACTAAACGAAATCAAGCTCAAACAAAAAATTTCAATGTTTTTTAATTAAAAAAAAAAATATTAAAAGTATATTATGCAATTAGTGAATAAAGGACAGATTTAAAGCGAGGGTCATAGATGAATCACGAGCAAGTGAAGGATTCTAACGACTGAATCACGACCGTAGGGAGTGATTCATGTCGAGAGGATCCGGCAACTGGGACTCGAGGTGGCCTTGCACAAGTCCGAGGCCATGTGTTTTCATGGTCCTCGGCATGCGCCACCGACGGGTTCTGAAGTAATGGTAAGAGGGGTTCACATCGGAGTCGAGTCGACGATGAAGTACCTGGGACTCGTCCTCGATAGCCGGTGGAACTTCGTGGAGCATTTCAGACTTTTGGCTCCCAGACTGGAGCGGGCCGGGGCTGCCTTGAAGCGGCTCTTGCCCAATCTAGGGGGTCCAAACGCCTCTTGCCGGAGGCTCTATGCTGGGTTCGTGCGGTCCATGGCCCTTTACGGGGCACCGGTGTGGGCGCGTTCCTTGAAGCGGCGACCTGCCCGCCGGTTGAACGCGTCCCAAAGGGTCATGGCCATCAGATTGGTACGGGGATACCCCGCACGGTCTCCGGTGAGGCAGCGAGCCTCCTTGCCGGATTGCCGCCATGGGATCTGGAGGCAAAAATTCTCGCGCACTTATGGGAGTGGCGCGAGGAGGTGAAACGCCGGGGCGTAACTCCGCTGCCGCGAGAAATCACGGCACAGCGGACAGAGCTCCGGCGGGATCTCATGGCGACATGGAGGGTGCGATTGTTGCAACCCAGCGCTGGGCACGCCACAATTGTGGCGATAAGTCCCCTCTTTGAGGAGTGGCTAGAGAGGCGCCACGGGGTCCTCACCTTTCGCCTGACACAGGTCCTCATTGGACACGGGTGTTTCGGGAGGTTCCTGTTTCGGATTAGGCGGGAGGAAACGCCCGGGTGTTACCACTGTGTGGATCGCCCGGAGGACACGGTGGAGCATACGGTGGAGGTCTGCCCGGCTTGGGCAGAGCACCGCCGTGTCCTCACGGAGGCGATTGGCGGCGGCGATCTCTCGCGTCCGGCCCTGGTCCAGGCCATGATCCGGAGCGAGAGTGCATGGGAAGCAGTCACCTCCTTCTGCGAAGTAGTAATGCTCGCGAAGGAGGAGACGGAACGCGTGAGGCGGCGGGAATCGGTAGCGGATTCCCGGCCACCGTAGGCGCGGGCTTGCGGACGGCGAGCTATGGGCAGTTCGCCGTCCGGTAAGGACCAGGCCCGGGTCGATGGCGCGTTGTGTTCCACGCGCGCCTCAAAGAGATGTCAGCACGCACTGACAGGGTCCGCTAGGACCGGTGCCTGCCAGGGTTGCGGGTTTGTCCGAAAGGGATACCGTGGCCCTGGCACACAGGCAACTGAAGGAACACGGGTGGGTTTTAGTCAGTAAAAGTCTGACACGCCCTCCCGCTCCACCCAGAGCGGGAGAAGTTATTTGATAATTTCCCACCCAAAAAAAAAAAAGGGAGTGATTCATGATGATTGAATCACGAGCGTAGCGAGTCGTTCAAGTGTTAGAATCCCGAGCGACGCGAGTGATTCATGGCCCTCGATATAAATCCGTTTTATTCAAGAGTTGCATACTATACTTTATACCATGACTACGAGAAAAAGAAAGATTTAAGCGAAAATAGACATTTAGTGAAGAAAAAAGAGAGATTTTAATTAAATTAAAATGCACATTATAATTGGAACAATAACTAAAATTAAAAGTAGTTAGGAAAATATATCGGCCGCCCTCTCTTTCATAAACTCAAGTGTTAACACATCTTCTTCATCACTTGAATGCATTTTCAATCGATTTATTAGTAAGTAACACTAAATTCTATGTTCGTTTATCTTACAGTATTCAAAATGGCGCCAATTTACTAATGACAGCAAAGAACACAAAACAGTTTTTATTCTAATGATAAACTCCTTGTCCAAAATGTCGACAATTTTTCCACAAGGAGTTTGTATGTCGAGTATTCTTTCAAGGAGTTTGTATCGAGTATTTTTTCGCAAGGAGGTCGCATTGAGATGCGAGGTCGAATATATTGGTGTGTTTTAGATTCAAACACCAAAATAGTGATTAAAAGTGCTTTTTATTCGCTGTTTTCAGTGAATAAAATAAGCTTTTTAGAGGGGGAATGGTATAAAAAAAGTTTTTTGAACTCTTAAGAGTTAAAAATAAATTTTTTTGGTTGGTTTTTAACGTTAAGAGGGCGTACTACGGTCAACTAGCGCCACTCCTTTAAAAAAAATATTATCTCGTGACTGAGAAAGAAGCAATTATGAGAAACGGTTCAATAAGATACCTCGGTAAGTGTGTCTAGAAATTTCTAATACCTTTTATAACGTTTCATATTGTTTATTATTTTATTTTATTTATTTTAAATATTATGTTAGTTAATTTTATGGTGAATTTGAATGTCTAAGTATATTTTATAAGTAGTATAATGTCGTTTTGGTATCTACTGTGAGATATTGTACGTATCGGTGTGAAAATAAATAAATAAATAATAAATAAATATTGAGACACGAAACCACAAAATTCGATCTAAATAAAAACGGCCACATTCCTCTAGATCGTATTTTGTTGCTTTGTGTTTCAATATGAAACTTTATACTACACTAGACTCTATACTCCATTTATTATAACATTAGACAAATAACTGTTCTCACCCTTTCGTTATTTCGATGTAAACGTTTAATAAACTCCGTTATTTCACGATAAATACAAAGCACTGTAATCTATTTACCATTTACATTAAAAAAAATAACTCAAAAGTGCAGTAATTTCAACAATATTACACAATAACTGTAGTTATTTAGCCGTTATTTGTCTAATGCTATAGTAAATGGAGTATAGTTAGACTCTAGTGTATCACGTACTCAACTTAAGGCGCCGTCTCCTAGGGCCAGAGAAATCCAGCGATAATCTCGCCGTGCCTTCACATGACCGCCGCGATAATATCAGCGTATGGGGAATAGTTCATCGATTTTCTATAGAATTTGATAGCATGGCAAGACTATCACCGCGATTCTCTTGCCCGGGAAGGTAGCTCCTAATGTCCCAAGCTTTAAAATTAATAGCAGTTAATGCCCAAAACTAAGATGATGATAACAATAAGAATACAAACCATAGGGAGGCTTCACAGATTCCTCTGACCACCGGAACAAGTCGCTGCTGACTTTCTCATAAATTATAGACGAATCTAGTTCCTAATAAAAAAAAAAAAAAATGTAAAAAATTCATATAAAAATGACCTATACACCGTGAAATTTAAATGGTTGTTTTCCCGCAGCGAAATGGTTTTGTCTTGGTAATACAATCGTTTTATAAACAAATTAAATATTAGAAACAAAAAATGGCAGATTAAACATTGTGAAAAATCACCACGTGCGACAGTTTATTTTGCTTTGAACATTTATGAATCGCTATTCCCTTTGATGGCGGCGCATGCGATTCGAGTAGTATCTACAAGTTACCTCTAGTGTTACTATTGATTCTCTAGTTTTCGAGTTGATGCATATTTTTTAAATTATTTTTAAAACAAAAACATCTTAATTTTTTTATTTTCACTCTATATTCCGAAAGTACTCCTTATGGCAAGTTGTTCTGCTGCGGGAAAACAACCACTAACATTTCTCGGTGTATAGTGCTCACATTCGCAATAATTAAAATAATATTATTTTTCAAAGTAAATATTGTCATTTTGCTTATAATATTCAGCAATGATAATATGTACCTATACAGGAAAAGTTTTTAACCAGTGCGTAAACTTGGCAAATTAAACTTAAACGTGTTTTATTATACACCTATTTCTTATTTTGATATATCTTAGTACAAAAAACTAAGTTATCGTTAAAGAAAGATGTTTATTTTGAAACTGGTATAATGGATATTCGTCGCGCAACGCGCCGGCGGGCGCGGCGGGCGGCGCGGTCAGTGAAGCGGTAGTGGGTACCCATCAGCTGTGCGCTCATCCACTGATATTATTACGAATAGATTGTATCCATATTTTGCTGGTTTCAACTGGACCAAAAAAAAAGTATTGAAAAAATTATGGAAATGTGTTTTATTACTGATACTAAACTACATACCAATAGTAATAGCCCATTTATTTGTCAGAATATTGTTACAGAGTTTTTACATAGGTAAATTTTTTAAAGATCATAATTTTCTTCCGTTTCCGGCGTACAAAAACATTTTCAGGATTTTGGTTAGATTATTAGATATAACATTGAATAAAATAAAATAGGATAAAATTCAAATTGCAAATTAGTCAAATATTAGGTATGGAAATGTCAAAATATTAAATTAAGTCATAGAGATAATAAGTATTGAAGTCAACTTTTCGGCTTATTCCACAAATCCCCCCTGAAAACCCCCCTTAGGAGGAAAAGTGGAATCTATAAAAAACAGTCTACAATTCACCCCTGATAATCCCGCTTAGGGGGGGGAAACTAGAATTGAAAAGAAAAAAAAAAACTGTTTTTGATTTTTTACATTAGGGTTCAGTTTTCCCCACTGAGGGGGATTCTCTGGGGGATTAGTGAAATAAGCAAGGGTGAATTCTAGACTGGTTTTTATATATTATATTCCAATATCCTCCTAAGAGGGATTTTTCAGGGGGGATTTGTGGAATAAGCCAACTTTTCAGTCATAAAATCATCAGTCGTGTAGTAGCATTTAATTAAGAGATAATTGAATAATTTACATTTAAATGTCCTAAAGTCAAGAGTTTTAAAACAATCTGGTAGTTTATTATAAACTTTGGCCGCCATAGAGAATACATTGTTAGCAAATAGTTGATTATTTCGTCTAGGTACCGAAGCATGTGAACTTTGCGGCTCGGTCTGGATACAAGATCATTATGCAATTGAAATTCATTCTTATTTTGGTATACAAATATCAAAAATATATAGAGATGGGAGTGGTAATATATATTTTTTTTTAATAATGGAACACAGCTGTCCAGTGGGTGCACTCCACATATTGAGCGGATGCATTTCTTTTAAGCTCGAAACACTCGGTGAAGTACAGTAAAAAAAAAAATGCGCGCTGGTTATTAACTGCCTGTATAACATGGCGTATTTCTTCTTATATTTATTTACGCCCAAAGTTGCGTTAAATTACTGTTCAAATTCGGATCTTTCGAGGCTCATAGCTTACAAATAACTGCATTTTTTTCTGCTGCTGAAAAAATTCCGACTTGCGCAGCCTTAAGACTACGCCGAGCGCACAGTGGCGCCCTCATCGTTATTTCGGTGATTTCTTTTATTTTAGAATGAAAATGCAGAAAATAAGCTCGTCAAGTTGTGCTTCACAAGACTATACGTTATTATTACTACAAACAGTAGTTTTAAATTGTTATGTTTTATTGTAATCATTAAAACGGAAAATAGTGGCCACTAAGCTCCTCACCGAAATAACGATGAGGGCGCCACTGTGCGCTCGGTAGCCTCAACCACCTTCTTTATGCGTCCGTTAGTGTATGACAGCATCGTTTTCTTAGGAAAGTCAAGCTTAAGGGATGCTGATATCTGTTTTTATACTTTACTAGCTTTTACCCGCGGCTCCGCCCGCGTGGATGTCGGTTATCGCGTATAAAAGTAGCTTATGTCCTTCTCCATATCCCAGGCTATATCTCTGCCTTTCATGACGATCAATCAACGGTTTAGGTGTGAAAACATTATACACACAGACAGACAGAGTTACTTTCACATTTATGATATTATTAGTACCGGTAGAACGGGGCTATTTGGATTTTTGGCGGTTATTTGGAATAAATAAGTTATTGTAAGATTTGAGTTGACATAAATTCTACCAAAACATCATAGACAGCTTTTATTTTATTTCTGGTCTTGTTTATTTTTATTTTGTACGAATATCACAATTCGAATGTATGTCAACTCAAATCTTACAATTGCTTTGTTGCAAATAACCCCCAACAATCCAAATAGGTTCTACGGTATGGATTGTTGTAAAAAACAATTAGTCTTACTTACCCCAAGCTTTTTCTTTTTCTTCTTTTTGACTTTGGTGTCTGCGGAAAAAGGTAAATTAGAGTAAAAAATATGATACAGATTCGGTTTATTCAATGTTTATATGAAAACTGAAAGAAAGAAAGAAAGAAAAATAGGTTTATTTGTCACAGAAACACGTGCATACAAAAAGATAATTAACTTGAGTAGGTGGTATACAGAAAAATTAAAAAAAACAAAATAGATCTACATTCCAATCACGAGCACAAAACAAAATAGTCGGCAGCTGCACGACATGACTATGACAAGAACTGCTTATTAGCGTTTTCGTATAAACAATCACAACTGATGGACATAGTCCACTCCCAGGCTGCGCCAGAAAACCCTATCCTCCGCCTTCCGCACTGCGTTTGTTGATATTGGTACCGATTCCCTTGTTCACAAACTAAACTAAATTTAAGTTCAGTGCATCTTTTTCTTTCTATTTCATTAAGAAAAGGACAGAAGATAAATTTAGGTTTAGTCCTGTCAAATTAATCCGCGCCTGTCACTACTCCATACAAGTTTAGACGTGATTAAAAACTTGCCGACTAAAATTACGTCAAGCGCTAATTAATTTGACAGGACTTAACTAAAATTTATCTTCTGTCCTTTTCTTAATGAAATAGAAAGAAAAAGATGCACTGAACTTAAATTTAGTTTAGTTTGTGAACAAGGGAATCGGCACCAATCTCTTTTAAATTAAATATTTTATAATAACATAGATATTTTTAGGCTTCCGTACCACAAAAACAAAAAAACGTAAGTCTTATAGGATCACTCGTGTGTCTGTCTGTCCGTCTGTCACAGCCAATATGCTCTGAATCTCTAGACCGATAAAGTTGAATTTTGGTACACATGTGCACTTCTGTGACCCAAACACGGGTGTAACGTAAATAAATGAATTTTGAATACGGGGGTTAGTTTTGGGGAGCAAATTAGAAAAAAAAAAAAAATTGCGAACTGTACCATGTGACATATCAAATGAAAGGGTACATTGTAAGGATTTCATTATTTTTTTAAATAATTTTAAAATAAATACTTTTAATGTTAGTTAAGAAAATTGTTCAACCGTGAACAAGCAACAACAGCATCGCACCGTCAGCGCTAAGAAGTGACCTACTGAGATCTTCGCCTCATCGGCTCGATACATATAAACACACATCTAAATAAGTATCGATGTGTATGGACCATAAAATTAGTATATAATTAAGTTAATTACTGTAATAAACTAGTCATCAAGCTGGAGTCGAGTGTGATTTATCTCCTATACTTCCTCTTACTGTGGCCAAGACACCTTTAGCCATCATCGATCCTGTGAGTCTGTGGGATCGGCAGTATGAAAACCATTTCCTGTGTACATTGCACGACGTACACAAACCCCTATTCCTTCCCAAATTCCGTCTGTTACCGTAGGTCTCCTCGTAACAGACTTCCCGCACGTATAACCAACGTAACTCACGTTTGGTATGGTTTGTATGGTAAGGGTAAGGGTGTTAGGATAACTAGGGTGCTAGGTCAATTTAAACGGCTAGGTTTTCATTAGGGTCGTAGGTAGCTATTCGGTACCAGGCTCGATTGCCTTAAACATAGCCACACTGTACGCATTTGGGATAAGGCCTTACTAAGTTAAGACCTGGTGCGTACAAAAATAGATGAAAATTGGGGTATTTTCTCGTGGTCCTATTATTTTGTCCTACCAGTAGGTCCACGAGGGTATGTTATTGCTGTTGGTCCTACTGAAGTTTTGAAACCAAAATATACCTACTGGTTGTTTTGTTAACACCATGAATTAATTCTAATTGAGATTTTAGAATGTTATGAAGTAATACATTATTAAAATATTTTTTTTTTTTTTTTATAAACCGTTTAATGCAATATTGTAATTTTTATTTGTATTCATTTTCAATGAGAATTTTTTTCTATTTTATTTTATTTATACCAACATGGGTACTTTGGCTTTGGAAACTTGTTATAAAAGCGGATACTGTAAAGAAATGACTAGCTTGTTTTAGTTAGGTATCACAATTTCATGTTTTCTACGTGTATTTATACTTATTATGGAAATCGCTTCTCATCTTGAAAAATCCTAAGTTTTTGCGAACGTACAAAATACTTTCTAAGATATAAAGAGAAGGCAGTATGGCGACTGAAACTGAGATACCCCTACAGGAGGTATATTTTGGTTTCAAAACTTCAGTAGGACCAACAGCAATGACATACCCTCGTGGACCTACTGGTAGGACAAAATAGTAGGACCACGAGAAAATACCCGAAAATTGACCATTCTCCGAAACTACTGATCCTAAAATAAAAAATACTAGTTCTTTACTTATAGATTACAGGAAAACCTAATAGGAAGTCTATTGTCTTAATATCACATGGTAGGTAAATCTCTCAATACGTCACTAATCTAAGTGACGTAACTGATTCGAAGCATATTTTACAGGGCAAGCTATTTGCAGTTGAGAGTTACCTATGATTGAGGCTAAACTGTAGATACATCGGTCTCGATTTTTGCATTATCATGGGAACGGTAAGGCATACAGATACGCCGATTAGACAGATCGATTTGACTTGGAAAATGTTTCAAATTACTATAGTTAGGTCGGTTTAGTCCAAAATGTCAGATACGTCAGTTAGGTAGATTAGCGACGAATAGTGTGCGTACAAACTTACATTTGCAGTTAGAATGTATCGGAGAACTTGTTTTTCAACTCAAATGCTAAGTTTGTTCTTGGGATAAACTAATCCCAGCTACGGAAGCCTTCATTGTGTGTGGTCCAACACGCACATGTTTTATTTAATCTGATATTTTGAGAAACTGAAGTGTTAATCGACTTTCATTTAGGGATTGCAATCCCGCAAAACGAGATTACGCATTCCCGCGGGATCCCGCTGCTTTTATTAATCTGCTAGATCCCGCACCTTAAAAGCGCGGATCCGCGGATCCCGCAAATTAAAATTTTGGCGCTAATACTTTTTATATATTATTTTTATTAGTCATTATATGAATAAGACTGAATTGAAAAAATAAAATGAATAAAATATTTTACACAAAAATCATAAATCAATAGTATCAATTTGATTTTAAAACATAATTTCAAAGATGAGGGATCCCGCGTGATCCCGCGCGGGATTGAGTAATCCCGCATATCAATCCCGCGGGATTGCAATCCCTACTTTCATTGCACCAATACACAAAAAAAAAATACACAAAAATAGAGCCAACAAAAAAATACGACCCCAATTTTCAATTGACCTATAAATTCTATCTACAGCGAAAAACAAGTTTGTTTAATCAAACCTATCCTGCATAATATAAACATAAAATTCTTACTTACGTTAACCCTCTTCCGATTGAAAAGCTATTTATTATGAAATACTGTTCATTTCTTTTTTTATTTGATTGTTACTCACTCAGAAGTCACGACTAGGCCTGTCTGTTGCCATGGCAACGTATTATTGATTAAACGGACGTCATAGGACATTAGAGGATATGGATTGCTGTTCAGAGCACATACGGGTGTATAATTGAGCCCTGAAGCCAACTAAGCGATTTTTTTAATGCAAATGCGAATTTTATCGTAATACGATATAGTTTAAGATGAAGATGTCATACACGATACGACAAAGTTCCAAGTCTATTGCAACCGATTTATGACATTTTTGTTATAAACGTTCAATAAAATAATAATAATAACAATAAAACAATAAAAATATAATAATAAAATAAAAAATAATAATAAACCAATCCATACTATAATAATAAAAATCCATATATAATAAACCAGTCTGTCTATCTGTATGTTACCTTTTCACGCCTAAACCGCTGAACCGATCGTCATGAAATTTGGCAGAGATATAGCCTGGATTATGGAGACGGACATAGGCTACTTTTTTAAGCGATTACCGACATCTACGCGGGCGGAGCTGCGGGCAAAAGCTAGTCATTTATATAAAAATCAATTGCCGTGCGTTAGACTCGCAAAAAATTGAAAATGGGTCGACCGATTGTGATGAAACTTTGGTAAGTTATTGTGTGCGTGCCGGATAAGGTTCCTAACAAGAAAATATAAAAAATAAAAGGCATTGTAACGCATTACCTAGTTTAAAGGCTCCTCCAACAAACAGGCGTGACAAGCGACGCGACACAAAGGAACCGCGTATCGCGCGACGAGAGGTGCCTGTGTCGCGTCGCGTGTCGCTTCTATTTGTAGGCGCCTTAAGATAAAATTGTTTTGGGAACACCGACCCGATGTCATACACGATACGACAAAGTTCCAACTCTTTACAAAGTTTATTACAAACGGTCAATTAAAAATCATTATTATTTCGGAAATTATAACAGACTCAAATGTAATGACAGAATGTTGACATGCTATTAAAATATGTCGGAGACGAGTTGTATCCGATACGCCAGCGCCATATGTTGGCATTCGATGGAGTTGGTGGAGTTCGCGCCATCGGTTCTTGACTAATCGCGACGCTGGGCTGCCTAGCGGCGCATGACAGAGTCTACAACATAACGCTCGACCTAGATATGTATCTATCTTCTATCTGTCTATGTATCTATTTTCTATCTATATAAATAAAAATCAATCAATCAAGAGGAGCTCGTGGCTAATTAATAACAGCCGCTCGGGTCGATCCGCCAGGTTAAGCTACGCTTGCCGGGGTTGGTCCGTGGATGGGTGACCATCTTTACATACCGAGGCTCCTCCGTGCCTCGGAAAGCACGTTAAGCCGTTGGTCCCGACTGTCATTCGTGGATCTTTGACAGTCGTTACGGGTCGTCAGAAGCCCAAAAGTCTGACAGCCAGTCTTACCAAGGGGTATCGTGTTACCCAGTTACTGGGTTGTGGAGGTCAGATAGGCAGTCACTCCATGTAAAATACTGGTATTCAGCTGCATCCGGTTAGACTGGAAGCCGACCCCAACATAGTTGGGAAAAGGCTAGGCAGATTGATAAATAAAAATCAATGTTTGTATGTTTGTCCTCTATGCGTTCTTAAACCATTGATCAGATTGTGAAGAAAGTTTGGTAGGGTGTTCTGAGGACTCCCGAGAGGATTTCGTGCCCAAAAAAAAAGTTTGCCAAACACTTTTTTACTTTACGTTGCATTACAAAGCATAGGTGCATCTAGTTTAAAGTATATGTTATATATCGAATTCTCGTGTCACAATGTTAGTTACCATACTCCTCCGAAACGGCTTGACCGAAATTTTATACACATATTCAGTAGGTCTGAGAATCGGCTGCTATCTATTTTTTTTTAAGTTTTAGGTAGGTAGGTAGGGTAGGGTAGAGTAGGTAGGTAGGCAGGTACGGTAGTGTAGGTAGAGTAGGGTAGGGTAGGGTACAGTAGTGGAGTTTATACTATAGCTTTTGACAGAACGAAGTCTGTCGGGTCAGCTAGTATATTATAAAACACAAAGTATGTATCTACCTATGTCCGTTATAGACTTTGAAACTACTTAACGGATTCTGAAAATTCTTTATGTATTTGATAGCCCGATTCTTGATGAAGGTTGTAGGTCACGCTACGACCCTTAGGAGCCGAGCAAAATGATTCTGAAAATTTTAACGTAGTAGCACATGCCGGGTATCCGCTAGTTTAAAATATGAATAGATGTAGTATATTTAAGGACGTAACCTTCAGGAAGAGGAGGTAAGGACTCAAAGGAGGCGCTGGTGTAAGACGTGTCGGTGAACTGGACCTCTTCTGGTTCTGGTTCCAGGTCTGTCGTGGTTAACAGCATCTCTTCTTGGACGGACTCTGAAATAAGAAGCATTAATGCAACACCATCAAAAAACATGCCCTTTATTATTAATCTATTAAAAATTTATGCACAAAGGCGGACTTAATGCTGGAGGCATTTTCTACCAGTCAACCTTAGGGTCATGCAGATCAGCGGGATTGTCCGAAAGGGGTACCGCTGCCCCCAACAAAAAGGGCCAAGGAAGGAACACGGGTGGGTTTTATTCAGTAAGAGTCTGACACTCCCTGCCGCTCCACCCAGAGCGGGAGGAGTCATTTGATGATTTCGCACCCTCAAAAAAAAAAAAGGTGATGCAGAGACAAAACATGGCAGGTGCAACATGGTGGATAGGTACCCAACTCAAAATAAAAATAAAACATGCGGGGCAGTCTTTGGGGACGGCCGAAGAAGTAAACACTAAGCTTTTTGCTCACCCAAAAAGTAAACAAATATACACAGTATACATATAGCCCATGGAAAGCGTTCGGTGACGATGACGCAAGTTCCATGATTTTTGTTCACCCAAAACGTGCACATACATACACAGTATACATATAGCCCATGGAAAGCGTTCGGTGACGATGACGCGAGTTCCATGAGTTTTTTCCACTCAAAACGTGCACATACATACACACTTACACAGCATACATATAGCTCATGGAAACCGTTCGGTGACGATGACGCGAGTTCCATGATTTTTGCTCACCCAAAAATCGCTCAACGCGGCTAAAGAGATTTTCACTTAAAAAAATCGTTAAGAACTTGCGCAATATGGTTGGAGCTATGGAACTATGGAGAAGTATCTTTATGCTGCGTGAGCGTGATCTATCTCCGCCCGTTCGATGTCCACCGCGCACAGGATGGATGAACAGCAGCACATGAAGTTATTTTTTGCTCCGTTGGTGTAATTGCTGTATGGCGTTCAAGTGGGAGGATAAATAATTAAAGGTTGCTAGGCAGATGGCAGATTCATGACGTAAACAATAGACCCAAAGAAAAAAAAAGCAGTTTAAAGAGCAATCAGCAGAAGTTTTATACAAATAAAGCCAAAATTGACAATTTTCGTTGAAGTTGAAATGCCACTAAGTTAACTAAGCAACATGGTAGGGTCATTCTGGGTAATTTGGATCAGCAATATAACATTGGACCACACCCTGAACATATACTTTTCATTATTTTTATCTGTATCCGAAACATACATTAGTAAAATGCATAGATAGGTATATCCGTATGTAACATGGTCAAATGTTACCCAGAATATATAAAAATGCGATAAAATATTATGGGTTTTTAAGATGAGAACATATTTTGATCTAATGTTACCCCAAAATCGATATATAACTTTGGACCACGAAAATTTATTTCTCTATCTCAGGATTCACGCATAATTTGTAAACTTTTTAATGTAATTGGTATTTAAAACGACAAAAGATCACATAAAAATCACAATTACTGAGTAGTAATTCTATACATTTTACAAACTAACTATCGGAAATTTTCTCCTAAGTGGTCCAAAGTTAGCTGGAATGATTGTAGTTATAATAAATATGTTATTATATTTACCTGTAGGTTCCGAATCCTGAAAAAGAAGAGAAATCAGAACTTAAACACCTCTTTGATTTTTTGTAATAAGTTGGCAAAAATGCAGAGAGAAAGACATGCTCTGCCTGGGATAAGTGACGATGATAATGATGACGTTGCCAAGAAAGTCTTTAACACGTTCAACGCCACGGAATAAAATGATAAATTTCCATTCAGGCCATGTCGGACAATGTTGGGCGACACCAGCATGTTTCGTTCGGGCCGTGGGGCACAATGGTATCCGACAGTCAGAGCTATGTTTAAACGTCTTTTGAGAGCTGTCGGTAAACAATAAAAAAAAAACAAGGTAATATTGTACGCAGAATGACGCGCGCGGCTTCAACGGAAGAAAGTTCAAATAATCATACGCAGCAGGCCGTGGGGGACAATGTTGGGCGACATGAGTTATCTTCACATGTATAAAGATTTCCGCGGTGTGGTTATAGGGAAATTTAAGTGTCGCCCAGCATTGTCCGACATGGCGCTGAACGTGTTAATAATTCATGCCCTTAAAAAATATTGGTGTAAGTAGTGGCGCAGTTGTTACAGACATCCGATTTACTTAGTGTAAATTATTTCAACACTACTGCTCAGTGCGCGGGACCAGTCTGAGTTCGGTTTAAAGAACTGTATTTCTCATTAAGACAATTGTCACTTACATGAGAACAATTAATCTTATTACTAATTATATTAAATCAGTGCGGGTAGAAGGAAACGAAACAAAAATTAAAGTATGATCACCTACAAAATTGGAAGAGAGTTCACTGCATTCCTAATATAAGGCGGTGGCACAAGTTAAAAGATATTGATGTTTTAGATAAAAGTAAACAACACAATCAATATTATAGTGTTTCGTCGTTGTAAATAAAAGTGAATAATTTATTTTTAAATATGTTGAGTGAAGTCGCTTCTTTTACATATTTTGGAAGTTTATTATAGAGCTGTGCTCCCCCATAGGTTAGGTTGTTTTTACCGTAGTTAGTTCTTGCTCTAGACAATATCAGGGCCTCAAGTCTGCTATTACAATAGTTTCAGAATGGTCTCGCCATTGTGAGTATTTGACAGTGTTTGTATGGCAAATCTGTCAAAAACTCACAATGAAGAGACCATTCTGACACTATTGTAATAGCAGACTTGAGGCCCAGGTGATTGGCTCGACGAGATGAGTATTTGCTTGTTTCACCTTCTGTTGTGAATGTAATGCGTGAGTGAATAAGTTTGTGAATAATTTTATAGATAAGTGTGCATGTGTTATATACATATACATACAAAGTTGTTTGATGTTTAATAGCTTGGTCTAGTCGAGTTGGTGGATTTCACTTCGCCAACAAGCACTGGGTGCGCGCTGTTGATTACGGCCAACTCCCTCTAACTGCGAGGAGATCTGTGAGGTGTGCGCCAGCAATGCGAATATTATAGGATGATTATTTTGGTAAAATATTGACCATACAGCAAGTATGCCACTCGTCGAGACTATTTAATGCACGCTATGGTAGCAGTTCCCTATTTCCTCGCGTGGGTGTCGTAAAAGGCGACTAAGGTACTTACTAGAGCAGTGGTTCTTGATCTTTTAGTGATGTTAAATAGTGAAAATTTGACAAAATTTCTGTCTAACCATGAACCACCAACTGTCTGAGGTAATATAAACAATAAATGAAAATTAAAGGGCTGTTTTATCTACAAGTAAAACAGCTATACAAAAAAAAAAGCTGTTGGCTTTCAACAATTATTGTTCAAAGGCGTTCAATTATTGTAAATTTTTTACGAAAAATTTACATTACAGAGACATATTTTAATGTGATTTTTGTGACTGCATAGTCTTTACTAATTTCTGAATCCTTGGTTCAGTGATAAATGATTTTATTTCTGTAAGTAGGTTTTTACAAACACTTACACGTCAATCATATTTTAAAACTAGATGAGGTCGGCGTTTCGTATCTGACTACTCTGCGAAGAAAGACCGAAATAAACTCAGAGATCACAGTCTCTTTTAAAGTCCAGACATAATCTTGGTCAAACGCACGCATTTTTCAGTAATCGTGCAGCTCAACTTAGAACATAAGGAGCTCAACGATTCGACGAACAATACCAAAGAAAGGACATTTGGGCAGGCCGCGTAAATTACTCAACTACCATACCATGATCAAAAAAAAAAAAAATACTGAGAAGAAAAAAATAAAAATAAAGACCCACAGTGCTACTCAACTCCAAACGCATGTCAACACTAGCATCCAAACGATTTCGGTGCTTGTTTTTAATATCAGATGCGCCGAGAGCCTCATAGATATGACGATGAAAATAAAGTTAGGTAACGTATATCAATATCGCGAATCTTTTTCAATAAAAAAAAATATAAATTTCAGGTAACATTTCACGAGTCCCGGCTGGCCACACTGACTTGACTGGCTCTCACTGACTCGTAGCGCTCTCTCGCCGCGTGTCATTGTGTCGACTTGTCATTTATTTAATATTTTTCGGATGGCTTCGCGGACCACTTCGGGAGCTTCCAAGGACCACCAGTGATCCGCGGACCACCGGTTAAGAACCACTGTACTAGAGAATGGGCAGCAGCGTTCTCTATGCATTTTTAACACCATACTGCGATCGCTAACCTGTATGCCAAGCGTGGCGATTATGGCAGACCCACCAATTGTGGGAGTCCTATGTCCAGCAGTGGACGCTTTTCGGCTGGGATGATGGTAGCAGTCATCAGTAGGCTTCCAGTCTAACTTGATGCCGCTGAATACCAATGATTAGTTGTTGTTGTTGTTTTGTTATGTTGTTTGTTGTATGTTTCATGTCTAGCAGTGGCAGCAGCTTTCGTGCTAGATTACGTTGGGTTTTGTGCACTTACTTTTTTCTTCTTATCCTTTTTAGCGTCCTTTTTATTCTTATCATCCTTTTTCTTAGCCATTTTTATGTATAAGTGGAAATATGATTATCCTAAAAATATAAAAAGAAAAAAATCTATAAAAAAATTGGTATATTTGTTTATAAAATTCAGTATTGTCACAATTTTTACTTGACACTGATCGTTTAAGTAGTTTCTTTTTAATTTAATATACGGCGTTTTGGTTAGACGGCCTTTTTTAAGGTCGTAAGGTCTGGCCACAGGAGTTCTGGCCAAAGCACTGGGACTTGGTTAGGCGCCTGTTACACGTAAAGTATTTACTGTGTTCCGCCAATAAATACTAATGTATCGTGGTATTTATTGAACGTATAACTAGCGTACTGATAAATGTCAATATTTAATCATGGATTTCTAGATTTCTTGATTCCGTATTGACAATCCTTAGGAATGTGATTAATATTGAACGTGTAGTTCAATTCATCAAATTTTTTTTTAACATGTAGTTTCATTTCGGCCATTACATACAAATGGGTGTAGGTACCTTCCTCTTTGTAGGTATCAGTTTTTTGACCACCGTGTTCTTTTAACTTTTTTTTTAATACAAATTGCAAAAATAATAGCCAAACAAGCTTTAATTTTTAGCTGTATGTCCATTTTAACGTGTATTCAGCAAGAAACCGGATTAAATACTGACGTAATAAATATTGAACGTGTGTCTGGTGTATTAATCCATCAATAAATACAGACATCTATCAATAAATACTGAACTGACGAATCGCAGTAAATACTTTACGTGTACTCGTAACAGGCGCCTCAGAGCTTCTGTGATCTAGATTGCGGTCATGACCACTACAGACCTTTCACAGTTTATATTAGCTCTGATTTTGAATCACTGTTAAAATCACAGTGGTATTTATACTCATCCTCATTGTTAGCTAGACGCTCCCCGGCCTACTATCTTATTAATAGTGCAAGCTTCAATGGGGGTTTTAGTTTGCAACATATGCAGACAACATTCTGATGTCTGATATGTGTTGTAATGATCCCAGGTACACATGATATTTATTCAGATATGATATTTTTTAAGATTTGTTACTGTAGTTGTAATTGCAATCATGTCATTAATCTTTTATATAGATTATTTTCTATTTTGTGAATGTGAGAACGTTGTAGGCCTAGTAGAGTGTAGATTTGATGGCACTTTTCTAATTATTTTGTTAAGTACCTGGTAATTGTTGAAAGGCCTACACTGTCCTCCCATACCTATTAACACTGTTATTTGATAATACTCGTATTGTAAAGCCAATTATTTTTAAAAGAGTAACCGTTGAGTTTCTTGCCGGCTCTTCTCCATAGGAAACGACTAATTGGAACCGTGCACCTAGCTTCTGACGTTTCATAAGTGCCCATGTAGGTTTATATGAAATAAAATATTTTGATTTGATTTGATTATATGATCAATGTTGCCAGTGACTGTTGTGGTCAGCCGCCCCATTCTTCCTTTTCCTCCCATGTCGACAACTTGATAGTCGTCCACAGAGGAGGACGTGACCCTTTCTACCTCACTCTCTATCTCAATCTCACTCTCTCACATTCTTTCCATCTCACTCTCACTCTATCTTACGTCTCATTCTCCCTCTCTATCTCATTCTCACTATCTATCTCTGTCTCTATCTCACTCCCATTCTCTATCTCACCCTATCACTCTCACTATCTGTCCCCTTCTCTATCTCATTCTCTATCACTATCTCACTCTCGCTCTCATTCTCTATCTCATCACCCTCTCACTCTCTTTATCTCACTCTCATTCTCACCTTCCTATATCATTCTCACTCTCTATCACTCTCTATCTCACTCCCACTCTCTCTCTCTCTCTGTTTCTACCTCAATCTAACTCTCTTTCTCTATCTCATTCTCACTCTTTATCTCTCTCTTACTCTCACTTTCTCTAACATCTCCATCTCATTCTTACTATCTATCACACTATCTCTATCTCACTCGCACTCTCTATCTCACTTTCACTCTCTATCTAACTTTCACATATAAATAAGATAAGTAAGATAGAGAATGAGAGTGATAGTGAGAATGAGATAGAAAGGCATAGAGAGACGTTAGATAGAGTGAGAAAGAGAGAATGAGAGAGAGCGAGACTGAGCTTGATACTGGGCGTGAGATAGAGAGAAAGAGATAAAGAGCGGAAATGAGATAGACAAGGAGAGTGAGTGAGATAGAGATAGAGAGAGAGTGAGAGAGATAGATAGAGTGAGAGGGCGTTAATGCGTGTGAGTGACATCCGGACAGACGGACAAGAAAAAATTGTAAGGGTTCCGTTTTGAAATTCGACTACGGAACCCTAAACTGCGTAGGTACATCTAAGCTAAGAATCGGTTGCTAACTTAGCAACCGATGCATCCAGCCAACGCCCTGTTGAGTCAAAAGGACGTCGTCTTGAACACAAAGGATGACGTCAAAGTTAGGACTAACAGGAAAAATAAAAACCTATTTACAATTATATAGCAGTGATAGCCTAGTGGTGTGACCGTCGGACTGCCAAGTCATAGGCTGTCGTCATGTCTCGAGTTTGAATCCAAGGTACGCACCTATGACTTTTCGGATTCATGTGCGTATTGTATAATTATCATTTGCTTAAAAAACGGTGAAGGAAAAGTCTGAGAGATATTTCTCGACGTGTTATGTAGCCAAGTCAGAGGCCTGTAGGCGACATAAAAACTCTGACACCACTAATCACATGGAAACGAAAAGAAGAAGTTTTCAAATCACAATATTCCAATAATAAAACATAACTTGGTCTTTAACTCAAGGTTAGTTACCAAATTTTACTGATATTGTTAGTGCGACCACAAAACGGGGCTGCCCTAGGATATTTTTTCACATACAATTGTGCCGATTCCCTCGTTCACAAACTAAACTAAATTTAAGTTCAGTGCGTCTTTTTCTTTCTATTTCATTAAGAAAAGGACAGAAGATAAATTTTAGTTTAGTCCTGTCAAATACGTTAAGCGCCAAGCTTAAAAACCGTGTTTTTTATATTCGTGGAGGCCAGAGGTATTAGAATTCATAGTAAAATGTATTGAAATGTGTTTTCTGATGGACACACTGGCCTACGAATAAAGCACTGCTCGTGTTTCCCAAAGGAAACATGCGGCCTCTAAAAGTGGTACTTTGTGTTTCCAGAAAGATACACATGGCGCTCAACGTGTTAATCAGCGCCTGTCACTACTCCATATAAGTTTAGACGTGATTAAAAACTTGCCGACTAATATTACGTCAATTTACGTCAAGCGCTGATTAATTTGACAAGACTAAACTAAAATTTATGTTTTGTCCTTTTCTTAATGAAATAGAAAGAAAAAGACGCACTGAACTTAAATTTAGTTTAGTTTGTGAACAAGGGAATCGGCACCATTTTCAAAATAAGTAAAGTGACTCTGGGATATTGCTTGCAGAATGCGGTCAATGGGGCCAAATGATTTTGGCGTGACGACCGCGTAGCAGAAGGTGCAGTGTGGGTAGGCCAAGATGATGGACCGATAACTTGGTAAAAGGAGCCAGCTGGATGTGAAAAGCACAGGTCCGGTCGAAGAAGCAATTAAAAAAAAACACATAAACCTACATGGGCACTTATGAAACATCAGAAGTTAGGTGCACGGTTCGAATTAGTTGTTTCCTATGGAGAAGAGCCGGCAAGAAACTCCACGGTTACTCTTTAAAAAATAATTGGCTTTTAAAATATTTTCAAGTAACAGTATTAATAGGTATAGGAGGGCAGTGTAGGCCTTTCAACAATTACCAGGTACTTAACAAAATAGAAAAGTGCCAACAAATCTACACTCTACTAGGCCTACAACGTTCTCACATTCACAAAAATAGAAAAGAATCTATATAAAAGATTTAAAATGCAATGCTGGGGTGAAAGCTCGTCTCCCAGTCACTCGTAGATTTGCTGGAAGCGATTTCTTTAGAAATAAAATGCTTGATGAATGAAATCTCTTAGGACGCTAACTGATTTATATAAGAATTGGATTACGCAAACTACTTAAGTGCAGCCTAAAAATATTCCACTCGGATGTTGTCGCTGGCACTGCTGACTGCTGGTAATGAATCTATGCTAATAAAATTGTACCTAAATCCACATTCTGAACAATAAAATAGTAAACTTTGAAGGTATGAGAACATTCGAAATCCAGGAATCCACGAAATCCGGGGGAATCTTTTGTACAGGAAAACACATAAGTAATATTAAATTGTCCTTAAAACTATCAAGGTAATGGTCACTGTATTTCAGAAATAAATCAAAATTACGCACAGTCATTTGTCATTATATTAGAGGTATTCTAACAATTAATACATATCGACTATTCATTATAATTTTAATTAATACCTGTTAAAATGTTGAGTTTATTTTTCTTTTTGATAATTATAATATTAAAAGCTGACGCTCGGGGCCCAGAAAATGGTAAGAACTATTTATTTAGCTAACTGCTAATGACTTCAAATGGCCCAATTTTAATTTAATATTAGTCATTACATATCATGACGCCTATTTTCACGAAGGTTCGGGCCGAAGTGTACCTTTAGTGCATCCACATTTATGTTTAAGTCCTATATAATAGTCTGGATTTGTACCCAGTTGATGCCGATAGGATCTCCTTCAACGGGGCACAAGTCCAGACTCCGGGCTACTATTTACAAATTCCTAATGAAAAAACCCAATAAAACTTTGCCTGACCTGGAAATCGAACCCAGGAAATAAACCAGCTGCTAGAAGGTATCTCAGCCGGGGACATAACAGTACTACCATAATACAGTCAGTTACCACAATTAGTTGAACCCCCTTGCATAAATGGTTGAGATTTTTTTGAATAGGGATCGATAGAATTTTATAATTCTTAATTTAATTTAAATACCTATACGAAATCTACCAAAAACTAAAAAAAAAAAATTAAAATCGTACGATTTGTTAGTAAAAAAAACTTGTTTTTTCGAGAATGCTGTTTATTTTGATTTTATTATTATTATCTTTTGCTCCAATAATAATTACATTTGCTTAAAAAATTTGTTAATTTATTAGTAATGTCCAACAATAAATATTTCCACTATCACCAGTATCAGCAACCCTCCTACATGACCTACATCGCAATAGCGTGATGTCAAAACTGCAATCATCGCAGTAAAGAACTTTCGCGACAGCATACGTCGCAATTGGTAAACTTTCGCAGTAACACATATCGCTGTAAAGAAATTTCGCAACAACGAACGTAGCGATAGTAAAATTTAGCAGAAAAAAAAAATACTTAAAAAACTTAAACTTAACTTTAACTTACTTTTCTTTAAACGTACATCCCGGTAATGAACTTCGCAACTATGAATTACACTAAATTTAAACATTGTGCAGACACTAAACTTCAAATTCTTTGCAGATCCCGTGGAAATCACATTAAAAATCCTTTCCGGGTTTTCAAATGATAGAACTAAAAAATATATATTATGTGACCACACTGAAAATGATATGGTACAAAACCGTTACACGGTTCTCGAAGGAGAAGAATTCACAATAATTATGGATCATAACTCCGATATCAATCTTGTGACGTAAGTAAACGAATAATTACGGTTATCGGTTAATTCTCACCAAACTACTGCAGCAAGAAGCTCTAGAATCTTAAAATTTATTTAAATTATATAAAACAACGTAAATAATAATAAAACAGTACATTTTGATGCTAGTGTGCAATTTTTTCATTGGACTCAAGGCGTAACCGCTGATTAATGGGTCTGAGAGTGTCATGTCATATGGTCACCAGTATAAACAACGATTTTCAACCCACATGAAAAAGTACGTGTATGTTGGGGTTTTGTGCCCTAAAACCCCATATGGGTATTTTAAATACTGTTTTTTGATATCATTAGAAAGTTACTGAAATAAACTTTCAATTAGAACATAATCTTTCACGCCATCATCTGCTCGGAGAGAACGACCCCCACACCCTGACAGGCCCTATGTGTCTTTTGAACACCGGACCAGATAGCAGTCGGAGAATCGTGTTTGGATATGTCCACTCCCTTTCTTTTCTTCTCATTCACACATAACACATCTATTCTTGCATCCATCACCATCTCGTACACCTCATCCTGTGACGAAGAGGGTTTAATGGTAAGAAATGAATAAGGCAGATACCACTTATTATCACGTTTATTAGTTTACACAGGTTCAGGGTGTAGATTCTTATCTTAAGAGTTCTTTCACTGGCAGAGAGTAGAGAGGAAGAAGTACTGTCCTGGGCTGGACCATCCGGCTGGCACCGCAGTGGTAGACTAGGCGGGGAGCAGACGGTGCTCGCCGCCGCCGCGAGTGCAGGTAGTGGAGAAGTAGGTAGAAGATGTAGTGGCCCCGTGGCACGGCGTCACAGCCCTCAGTGCAGGTGAAGCGGTGGCAGTGACTATAGCGGCCACGTGGTAGTCAGCCGTGGCCCACAAGGCCCAGGCGATATAGGGTGCCGGCTTTTCTCGGCTAACGCTGTAGCAGCGTCGAGCCGTAGAACAGCCGACAGCATCACGTAAAAGGTAGGTAGAGAACCTTGGAATCAGCGCAAGGGAGCACCCGTAAGGTCCAGGAAGACTCCCGTACCTAAGCCTCTGCGATGCGTGTAGCTATAGCCCAAGGCAAGCGTGGAAAGTGGAAGCCAATGGAAGCTCACACATCGCAGTGGTTTACAAAGATAGAATAGATGCACAGGCAGTAGGCGTAGCCTTGAACCATAGGGGTCCTGATCACACACGTGCAAAGCAGTTTAAGCAGCTGGATGACAGCTTTGCAATTGTGGTGAACAGAAAATGACAATAGAGGTGCATAGGTCAGAATTATACAAGCAGATGGTTCTCGGTAAAATAAGCTTTAGGTTACCGTGAACATAAATTGCCGACAGCCCCGTAATAATTAAACAAGGCAAGACGTGGCTGCCGGGACATAGAACTGAAGACACAATAGAATACTCACCCTATCTCAAGGGGTTCGTCGTTCGAGCTTAGATGCGGAAAAGGAATGATTTCAAAGTTACGAGGACTTTTATAGTCTCGAAACCTTCCAGAACACTGAAGAGAAGTGACAACTCTTGTGCCATAGACTTGAAACTGCCATAGATAATTAGTTATTTTAGTAATTGACTAATTATGCTACATTCCATCTTATCTTTTATACCTCCCTGCACAATCAGCGTAGCTAAGCGACACCCCGAAGCTCGCTTTTCGCCCCGTGAAAACAACTGATGTGGTCTGTGGTGAGCATCACCGCCGCCTCAGAGTTGATTATTATTTGTATTACTCATTTAGTTCCCACGAATAGCATAGGAAAAATCGGTCGACACTCTACAGAGCCCCGCATGTAGAGGTAAGTCTTGTTCTAGTACCTGGGGTTGCCCGATCCTAGACAACAGGCACGCTCCTGACTAGGCTCCCGGCACGGCAACCTTAGCTTGTCTGTGTGTTGTTCGTACCGCACAAAGGAAAACAATGGATTCCTCCAGCTGTTTATTCGATTCAATTTAAACAATGCTGGTCCTGCTCCACAACCACAGCTAGTTGATTAACTTTTGACAATAATGTTGGAGCTGCTGAAGAGTGTAAGACTATCTTTGCATTGTATAAACTCAATCTCCTTTGTATTACAGTCCTATGTACTATGACCAGGGCCTCAAGTCGGCTATTACAATAGTGTCAGAATGGTCGCTTCATAGTGAGTTTTTGACAGATTTGCCATACAAACACTGTCAAATACTCACAATGGCGAGACCATTCTGACACTATTGCAATAGCAGACTTGAGGCCCAGGTAATATGTCTTTCATTGACTTGAATGTGCCCTGGTGGCTGAGAGTATGTCATGCTCACTTAGATGTCTCACTGATGGTGGCGTGTGTTTTGGATCATTTAGCTCCCTTCAAAATGGTTGAGCTGAATGGTGCTAATCCATGCGTCATGTTCGTGAACGGGTGCCGTCAGTTGGGACTGGTCATCTCTTAGCTGACACGGGTTATTTTTAATTTTTTTATTTTGTTTTTATTTGTTGTACCTACTCTGGACGCTTTTAATGTGAAGTTTTTACTATTTTTATTTTTACATCGTTCTCACATTTAGTTATAAATACAACATTATAGATGTAACGAATACTTTTGTAACAATTTAATTTAAAAGAGTGTCCATGGAGTTTCTTGCCCGTTCTTCTCCATAGGTACCTACGCTTTGGAATGGGCATGTAGCTTCATTTTTCTTACTGACCGACTCCTTGACAATTCAAAAGTGCCTGTAAATGGTTTAATTGAAATAAATGACTTGAGTTTGAGTTTGACAACCTAGGTATTCAAACAACACTAGGAACTAAATTAAATAACTATCTATACCTACATACAAATAAACAAATGCAATAAAACCAAGCTATTAAGATATTAAATGGTATTTAATCTTTTACAGCTGTCATGAGTTATACCGAGAAAATAATTTATTTTCTTATACGAAAAAATCTGACTTGGATGATACCATCACTGTAAGTAATTTAACCATGTAATAATTGCACAATGCACTTGCTTATCCCTTCGGGGAATACGGATTTGATTTTGATATTAGAATATCGTATGTCTTTTATTCCGTGTGGTGTCGGACGTAAAGAATAGCACTACCCCATTTCCTCCCGTGGGTGTCGTAAAAGGCGACTAAGGGACTTACTAGAGAATGGGCAGCAGCATTCTCTATGCATTTTGCGATTATGCGATCGCCAACCCGCCTGCTAAGCGTGGCGATTATGGCAAACCCAATCGGGGGAGGCCTATGTCCTGCAGTGGAAGTCTTTCGGCTGAAATGATGATGATGATGTCTTTTGAATTAATAATTATTTATCTTTTAACAGTTTAAGGCTGGAAAAAGAATGGGTGCTTTATGGAACTGTACGATATTGGCCCATCGAGATAACTCCGATGTGCTTCCCATGGTCCAGTACGGAAATGCCAGCTATTCAGCGGCTTATTGCTTTATCAACATTCACGTGAGAAAAAAGAGTATGTAAGGTTTTGTTTCTGTGCTGTAAGCGGTTTTAGTTTTTTTTTTTTGAGCATTCGATTTTTTTTTTTTATATATTAATTATGACACATGACATAGTTTAAAACACCCTGTTACGAGTGCAGTCCGAGCCTTGTGATACAAGGGCGCCGCAGAATGGATTTAGATTAAGTTTAAGTTGCAATACTCGTAGTAAGAAACACCTTTTTGCGTTAGGGTGAATGAACTCTGATAAAGATGTCGCCGCTCCATTCCGCGGCGCCCTTGTAACAGAAGGCTCGGACTGCACTCGTAACAGGGTGTTTTAAACTATGTCATGCGTAATAACGCAAAGGTTCCACAAAATAAAAAATAAAATTTACATGAATGATTAGTAGTCATTGGATACATGAAGTGGGTTGTCTTTGTAAGACGACTAAAATGCCACGGTGTATACAGGATGAATCTATTCAAACACGAAATATTTTAAGAGATTCACCTACAGGTGGTAAAGAAGCCATGCCCAAGTAACACAGTCATGCTGAATAAAGTTTGAATAATAGCGATCCGCGAAACTATAAGGTGAAACTATTGTCTGGATAATGTCTGACTAAACGTCTATTCAACTGTTAATCAAGCAATTTGGGCACAGTTTAAAATGCTTTAGTCTGTATAACAGCGATTTAAAGTCTGGGTAATAGCTTAGTAATGGCCCACTTAGCTTAGTAACATCTGAAAAAAAGCTGACATCTCTTTTATAGAGCTGTTATTTCATATTTATTCAGACAAATGTATAGCGATATTGATATTCAGAAATTATTCAGGATGAAGTACATTTGCCATTTTGCGTAATACTTTTCAAACAAAATTAAGAGTTTGTTGTAAAGTAGAAAAAAGTAGCGTTTAATCTTGCAGTGTGTCGTTGTTCTGATACTTAATAGTTTAATTGCATTGAGTAAATATCAATAACGAGGTGCACGGTGTTATTATGTATTATAACCCTGATATACGTTAAATATTACTGCGCAAATAGTTTTATCGTGAATAGCATATGAATTATCTCAATATTTTTCACGCGCCGCTTAGATAATCAAGTTTAGTTGTAGTAAATAAGACATAAGTAAAGGCTTTTAGAAGTCACAAAAATATTTAGGATAAAACAGCTTATGCTTATCTTTTAAAAATCATTAAATAATTTATATATTGTATTTTTAACTGTAATTAATTACTAAAATGAGGCATTTGATATACATAATGATTCAATAATTAACCTAAAAAATAAGTTTTAATGGTGATTCATTATAAGCTGGATATAAACTCTCCACGAAGGTATTTTAGAGCATATCTCTGAATCACAGTCACGCCTTTCTAATTATTAAAGTTTTATTTGAGAAATAGTGATCTGGCAGTACAAATATCGGAATAACACTAGAATAAACGTCCCTAATTCAATTACTACCCAGAAATACTCTGTGTAACTTGTTTAAAAATTGTACTTTTACACAAATTGCGGAATAAAAATACATCATTCAGCTTCTATCTGTGTTAGTCAGCTATAAACTATGACTTCATTTCCATTATACCGAAATATGCTCTTTATAGAACCCAGAAAACACTTTTAGACAGTAGCTGAATAATTAATAAAATGTGGAACCATATGTGACTTGAAGATAAAATAAAAGTGGTTATTCAAAATCAAGCTTTTTAATAGACATTAACTACACCATCTTTCAGAAGACGGCTACCGAGAACACAATTTTACAGCATATAGTGGTTTCATAAGCAATAAGTGAGTAAAGTTTGTATTTTAGTATAATATAACTACGTTTATTCAGCTACTTATACTATTATACAGATAAACTCTGTCCCAGGTACTCTTTTTCAAATTAAATACATCTGTAACGCTTTAGGCTTAATAACATCTGTGTTATATGCGGTATAGAAGTTATTACTAAGCTTGAAGAAAAATGGCCAACTTAATAGAACTTTGCTTTGTCAACTAAGCTTCAAGAGTTATAAAATCCGAAAGAGAATATTATTCAGAGTTTGGCTATTTCAATAGCCTTTACTCACACGCTAAGGAGCTAATAGCTGTAAATATTTGCCAATTGCTATTACTCAAACTTTATTCAGCATGTCTGTGTTACTTGGGTGGAAAAGATTTTTTTTAAATCTGATTATCTTATTTTAAAAATTAAATAATTTAAAATTGGTTGCACGTTGTTTCATAGCTAATAGTTTTATAGAATTTCGTTTCACATAATTTTTTTCTCATATTTTCGTTATAAAGAATAATCAATATGCAGAATACTTACTTTGAAGATTTTTAAATCATTGAATTTTGTTTCACATTATAGTTTAATGTTAGAATAGTCATATCAAAGAATAACATTTTATCCATTTTCAATTTTTCAACAGCATTTTTTTTTTTGCATTTTGCAGCATGCAAGCAAACATGCAGCGTGCAAGCAAGCATGCAGCATGCAAGCAAGCATGTAGCATGTAAGCAAGCATGCAACATGCAAGCAAGCATGCAGCATGCAAGCGAGCATGCAACATGCAGCAGGCATGGTTTCTGTCACGGCTCCGGCGCTGCGGGGCTCCGGCGGTCCCATGCGAGCTTATCTTCGCAGATGGTATTCACGCCCACCACCTGCTCCTCAGCTCGCGGGCCGCCTCGCCCCTCCGCGCCTCCGCGGATTTAAATTACACTCTAGGGGTAGAGCAGACAAGACTACGTGGAGTCGGTTTTGCAGCGATTTGTTTCTGTCATTAACATATACCGAACAAACAATATTCGTTAAAAAATAATTCTACTGTTTGATAAGTCTGTTAAACAAAAAAAAAAGGATTGAAAATTCATTGAATTGTAAAGTAAATAGTCTTTGAAACAATAATATTCTAACTAAAAATACAAGGACCAAATATTATATGAAACATTTTCTGGGAAACAAAATTCTACGAAATTTCTGTCTGCGAAATAAGGGGACACCTTTAAAATTACTTGATATGATGATTAATTATCAAAATTCACCGCGTTCGTACCGCCACCGTCGCCGCGTCCGGGCGGGTCATTCATAGAATAAGTATAGGTTTTTTGCAAAATGTCTCAAGCAATTTTAAAATTATAATAATTATGTAAAAATATAAAACAGATAAAACTTTTTTTTCGCTGCTATGGCATTTTTACCACCTATAGATGTTTCTCTTAAAGTATTTCGTGTATCAATAGATACACCTTATATAGCATCAGCTATCTGTCAGTGAAAGTCCCGTCAAAATCGGTCCAGCCGTTTCGGAGATTAGCCGGAACAAACAGACAAACAGACAGACAGACCAACAGACAATTTTTTTTTATTTTTTTTGTTTTAAGACCGTATACACCGAGCATTTTAATCGTCTTACAAGACAACGACAGCCCACTTCATGTATCCAATGACTACAAATCAGTATATAAAAAAATTATGAACATTTTAATATTTTTTGGGGTTCCGTACCAAAACGGTGAAAAGGAACCCATTATAGAGAAATCTGTAATAAATGATTATTATTATATTATTAAAACAAAATTGTTGAGGAGCTCGTGGCTAAGGACGAGCTCGTGGCTAAGTAATAACAGCCGCACGGGTCGATCCGTCAGGTTAAGCTACGCTTGCCGGGGTTGGTCCGTGGATGGGTGACCATCTTTACATACCGAGACTCCTCCGTGCCTCAGAACGCACGTTAAGCCGTTGGTCCCGGCTGTCATTAGTGGATCTTTGACAGTCGTTACGGGTCGTCAGAAGCCCAAAAATCTGACAGCCAGTCTTACCAAGGGTTATCGTGCTTCCCAGTTACTGGGTTGTGGAGGTCAGATAGGCAGTCGCTCCATGTAAAATACTGGTATTCAGCTGAATCCGGTTAAACTGGAAGCCGACCCCAACATAGTTGGGAAAAGGCTACGCAGATTGATTTTTTATTAAAACAAAATTGTGATACCTGGGTACTTTTTATAGAATACAGCTTTCTTCGGATATGAGTAAAATCACGAACAACAACTAGTAGAACATAACACACTTTTGGGTGTAAATTAGAACAATTACTCCACAGCGTCGCCTTTAAAGATCCTCGTGAACAATATGATACTGCAAGTAGCTCGCACAGACCTAACGGAGCAGTACGCCGACTTCACTGCCGATTACCAATACGCAGACGGCGATGTAGTCAACATCACTTGCACCAACTTTTTGAACCCAGCGCCGCTCATAATGTCATATATGATGGCAGGCATAAGGAGCGGTGAGTTTTTACACTCTTGTATCTATGACTTGCTTATCTATGGCTTTGGAAAAAAAGTACGTGATAGTACAGCACTCTGTATGATTTGGGTAGCCAGGACACTTCCGCAAAAGACAATTGCGCAAAGGACAATTGCACGAATCCACTTGCACGAATCCACTTGCGAGAATCCACTTGCGAGAATCCACTTGCGCGAAAAACAGATGCGTAAAGGACAATAGCACGAATCCACTTGCGCGAAAAACAGATGCGTAAAGGACAATTGCACGAATCCACTTGCGAGAATCCACTTCCGCGAAAGACAGTTGCGTAAAGGACAATAGGGATGATACCTGGGTAAAAAAATCTCTTGCTCATGCTCTTGGCCGGTTTTTTAGGTGAAATTGACCCATGACGATGTAAAATTGACCCATTGAAAACCATGACGAAAAAGTTTAGTGTTTTGAGGTTAGGTTACAATAATTTGGTTATCTCGAGAACGGTGCGTTACCTTTGCATGGGAGGGTTGCCAGGGGAGAGGGGGAAGCCCCCCAAACCTCCCCACCCCCTTCGCCCCCCTCCTTTCTCCTCTTTCGCGCAAGTTTCTTTTGCGCAAAAGTCCATTATCAGAAATATCTTTTCATGCAAGTGGGTTCGCGCAATGTTTTTAGCGAAAATGTCTCTCGCGCAAGTGTCCCAGATCCGTCCATAAAACGATACTATTAATAAATGTATATGTCAAACTCAAAATTCAAACTCAAACTCAAAGCATTTATTTCAAATAAACCAATTACAGGTACTTTTGAATTGTC
Source organism: Dryobota labecula (assembly GCA_947523025.1). Taxonomy (NCBI): domain Eukaryota; kingdom Metazoa; phylum Arthropoda; class Insecta; order Lepidoptera; family Noctuidae; genus Dryobota; species Dryobota labecula. The sequence goes on along the minus strand of OX383311.1, from coordinate 9,244,560 downwards.
CAGGGGTCGGTCAGTCAGAAAGATGAAGCTAGTTGCCCATTCCAAAGCGTAGTAGGTTCCTATGGAGAAGAACGACAAGAAACTCCACGGACACTCTTCTAAAACAAAATATTGTTACAAAATATGGGTTACATACGACTTTTACCCTTATACCTTAACATATTTTTTATTATGATACGGTTTATATAAGAACCGGTATAATACTTTAATCCGGGTTTCAATATTGGGAACCGGGCTTTATCAGAATTAAAATTAAGGACCCCGAGTTCGACATCTTCATTTATCAGGATCTGGAAGAATATTGGTCATCTTCGTCGGCTCTGGGATCCAGGATTTTCTTATATCCCTGGCGCCCATTTACTAATTGTTATCATGCAAAATAATTGGAAGGTTACACTATAATAATTGAAACTTTTATTATATTTAATTTAAATTTAGAATCGGAACAGTACTGGCTTTATCTCCAACTCCCTACGACCTTAGTTCTTTCGGCTGAAGTTTGAGCTGGCTGGCATTAATAAGTGACAGTTATAGTCACTTACATAAATTATGTAACAGTGGCAATGTCGTATTATTTCAGATAGGTCTACCATGGAAGATATATCATCATCCAGAGCGATCGGTTTTGTTGCAAAATTGCATTCTGGATACAATAATAGCTATATGATATGTACTGTATTGGAAGCTAATGACGTCACCAGAGTTATAGTGAGACTTGTAATGCGGACAAAATTAAGTAAGTTTCGTTTCGTTAAAATGTTGTTTGGTACAGTCGTAATTACATAAATGTTGGCTTAGATAGCTAAATCTTGCCAATTAACTATCCATGGCTTAAGTTTGCCATCTTTGGCATCATTTGTTTTTTTTTTTATATGGGTCTAGTGTATTTTTATTTTTACGCTATTATTTCTCGACAAGAGTGGAATTGTTTACTTTTGTTTTTATAAGCGGATAAGGAACAGGACATATCCGTGATCCCTGCCGTAGTCCCTGGAAGGTACTACGAGTATTTTTACCCTTGGTCCCTACGGGAAACCCAAACCCGTGGTACCTTCCAGGGAATACGGGAGGGACCACGGGTAAGGAACAAATACTGCCAAATTAAAATGGTAGTCCCTGAAAGGCACCGTCCTTCCGAAAAATACAATGTTGCCGAATTACAATTGTACCTAAGTCAAGTCATAATACAGTCAAAGGCATTATTCATAATTGAAGCGTCTAATTGCAAACCCCGCTAAAACGATTTTACCTTGAAACCGACCTTATTCTCTCTTTTGAAAGTTTTCTCAATTCTGTACTAAGTGACAAATTCATTTCCGAGCAAATCCCTCTCTAACAGTACTAAATTGAGCCTCCAACCTTATGCTTGGTAAAAAAATCCACAATAAATGGCATGGGTAAAATTCAAATTCCTCTACAACGAAAACAACCAATCACAGCGCTTGCTTTTGCACCAAGTGACCTTACGAATAGTATTGCGGATCAATGGAGACTTGTGTAAATGTGTCGTGCACCAAGGAGTCCGATTACATTTTATTGAATTTAAAACTCATCAATAACTCAATAATAACTTTTTAGCGGGGTTTGCAATTAGACGCCTCAATTAAATAATATAATAGGTTTACGGACGATAATTTTACGTGATAACGTCATTAAGAAAACATTGCGTCACAAGCCGAACGCTTAGGCCGATCGTGCCTCTCTATCGCTTGTTCCGCGCTCTCGCTTGCACACTCGGCTCAGGCGGAACGTGACAATGAGTCATGCTTTTTCGTGCGTGCAGCCGGCGTTCATCGATTTATAAAACGTTGTCACATAAAAAAAAGGAATTTTTTAAGATGCTTTTCTCTCCATCTTTCTTTATTCCACCTTGTATGACCTTGCAAAAATGTGCTTATTCCACAAATCCCCCCTGAAAATCCCCCTTAGGAGGAAAAGTGGAATCTATAAAAAACAGTCTAGAATTCACCCCTAATAATCCCGCTTAGGGGGGAAAACTAGAATTGAAAAAAAAAAACTTATTCCAAGACCCCCCCGAAAGTGATTTTTTTTACATTAGGGTTCAGTTTTCTCCACTGAGGGGGATTCTCTGAGGGATTAGTGAAATAAGCAGGGGTGAATTCTAGGCTGGTTTTTATGTATTCCACTTTTCCGTCTAAGGGGGATTTTTCAGGGGGGATTTGTGGAATAAGCCCAGAAATGGTGAAGCAATATTTTATCAAGCAAAGTCAGTCCAAGTCAAATCATTTATTTCAAATAGGCACGAAGATGCACTTTTGAACGTCAAAAATTACATGAATAGTTAATAGATTCTAGTTGCGCCTTCCAAAAGGTAGTTATGTATGGAGAAGAATGGGCAAGAAACTCCATACTTACTCTTTTAAAATGTTAACAATAGTTTGTATACATTAATTAATAATTATATTATAGGTGAAGACGATGTACCTAGAATAAAAATAGAAATTACTTACCACAATTGGTAAAAAAAATGAAAAGTCAAGTAATGACAGAAAAAATAATAAATGCGATAGGTACATGGTGCTCACATATTTAAAAACATTGTATATGATTTTCCAAAAAAATTAACATATAATAAGTCAGTGTGTGAGTAATAATCACAGAAAATAAAATTAATATCATAAAAATTATAAATTATACAGTTAAATTAGCAACCAGTTTGATTTTGTCTAGACTCTAAATTGTCCTATGGAGCAGGACCAGCTTGTTTCCAAGCATTCTTGTCTTAGATATAATCCTATAATTTGTAATATGCTTGTTTACAAAGTGTGCTTTTAATATGAGTTTTAAATTTTCTTTAATTTAATTGTAATATATCAGAAGGTATTTTATTGCAAAATTTAACACAGTACCCCATAAAAGATGTACATATGTACTTTAGATAATCTGAAAAATGGTTGATCTATTTTATCTTTATTTCTAGTATTCATAATATTAAGCGAATGAATTAACTTTTCTATTATAGATATAGTAAGTGTCAGAATTAATGGGATGACTCTACGACCAAAACTCACCGATGTTGAAAACAATTGTTATGAATTTGAATACAAATATCTAAGTCGCAAACTCATGAAAGTGGAGTGTGAAGTACAGCGAACAGACTTGAATTTGGACGTGGTGGTTGAATTGACCGATTTCGTCACTGGTCGGTTCGGAACCTCAGTGGAAGGTACGTAATTGTAATATTGGTACTAACGCCACCTCTCGATGTTTCTTAAAAATAAAAAATCTTAAAAATGGTGCCTGTTTTTTTTTATGGCATACTAACGCCACCTTGTTAGGTGCGTAGAGTACTTCCATTCAAATAATAGTTACTATGGCAGCTCAGCTTACAGTACACAGCTTACAGCAGTACATCAGTCTCGGATTTTTTTTTATAATTTACAAAAAAACATCACAAAGTAAAAAGCAAAGAATTACCGTCGAAATTGAAATATTATTATTAAACTGATTAGTATCTCTCTCTAGTAACGCACGCAATAATTTGATCAAAACGAATCGGCTGCTAAAGAAAAAAATGTTAATGCTGACTATAAAGGCTCCTACAAACAGGCGCGACACGCGACGCGACACACGACGCGACACAAAGACACCACGTGCCGCGCGACAAGCGGTCTCTTTTTGTCGCGTCGCGCGTCGCGCCTGTTTAAGGAGCCTTTCAGATAAGTTTGAAAAAAAAAAAAAAAAAAAAACAGCATTTGAATCACTTTTTTTCCAAAGAGGCCCCAAATTCTTGTGTGTCCAAGCGCCCCAATCTGCCTTAAGACGGCCATGAACACACCTTGCTGTCTGCATTAGCGAACTAAAAACGAGTATTTGTGTAGGATTTAATATAAATACAACTGTTAATTATACGTATGATCCTGATAATTATTTTGTTACAGACTCGGTAGCAGACAAGAAGTTTGAGAAGTCGTTTTATCTCAAACCGACGAATTTTAACACATTAACTTGCTCATCTAGTTATGATAGTGATGGAAGTGTGGCTGAACAAGTCATTATTCACTTTACTGAAGGCAATTTCCCTATAGGTAATTAAATCATAATATTATTACAACGCCACATGCAAACTACGCATCAGAGACCTGACGTCACAAATCCTGCATCGCGCAATCAGAGTTTACCGCGCTACTAGCATATAAACAACATCCCGACATCAACCGTCGGCAAGACACAACACCCGTCTGGGCGGAGGGTCCTCCTTTTTTTCCATAGAGTATGAGTGAACTTTGAAAACAACTGGTGACCCCGAACATGGACTTTAGCGCAGCCTTCGTGCAACTACCGTAGCGTGACGTCATCATCATCACTTCCTCAAGCTTTCGAGCGGCGAGCAAAGCCAGCCAGCACCGCCGGCTTCAACAAGTATTCTGACCACCAGCTTGCAGTGAACGCGCATACCTGGTCATCACCCTCAGCCTTATCAGCAACCTTGGTACAGCATACTGCACTTTCGACCGGTCAACAAACAGAGCCCTTCAACCCTCTTCTGGTCGATGCCAGCAGTCAGCCTCAACCCGGCGCTGTACTACATCTGATCCACTGGAGCATAACGCAGCGCCACCCCGACTCACTGCGGAATCTCCGCAGTCAGTTCAGACTCATCGTGAACTATGTGGCATCCGGTTCCGACTCACTGTTACCACAATTGGCCCTGGCAAGCATCACAATATGCACTGACTCAGCCCACTATCGACCTCCAGTCTCCGGAGGGGAGTGATGTGACGGTATCAACAACGCCACATGCGAGCTACGCATCAAAGACCTGACGTCACAAATCCTGCATCGCGCAATCAGTTTACCGCGCGACTTATAAACAACATCCCGACATCAACCGTCGTGCTGTTGCCCACCAGACACAACACCCGTCTGGTCGGAGGATCCTCCCTTTTCCATAGAGTATGAGTGAACTTAACATCCTGTTCCTCATACCTTTATTGATTAATGTGAGGTATTTCTCAACTTTTGGATATAAAAACAAAAACCTAATACAAATTGTCATGCTCGTTTTTACATGATTAGCGTATAATTACCCAAAAATAAGTTTGAATATAGCAGTAGACCAGTGAAGGTCCAGTGGTAACGGCCAGGACTAATGACTTCTAGGTCTTGGGTACGACCTCCAGTTCGGACAAAGTGTTATTGGGCAGTACAAGCCTGGAGTCTGGATTTGTGCCCGGTTGAGGGCAAAATTCTCGCCCTCTCTGCTCTTTTACATAGAACTAAAACACAACTGGCGAAATGTGGATGTACTGTAGAAATATATTCAATACTCAATATATTTATTGCTTCCACATGTGAACTTAGGTGGTAGGTTTTACAAAGATATGATCATTGTGGACCCTGTCGGCACAGCAAAAGTAGGGGAGAGGAAGAGGGGCTTTTATTTGACTACTTAGTTGTGTATATTATAATAATATTGAATAGGTATTGTGATTATTAACATATAAAATGTTATTTAAAATTTGTCATTTAAGTATTCATTGATATTGTAATAGCATTTAGATAATAGAAATTGTTTTAATTTATTTATGAATGTATGAAGTTTTTGTTCTTCTTTAATTTTTTCTGGTAATCTATATACATAAAAATCAATTGCTGTTCGTTAGTCTCACTAAAACTCGAGAACGGCTGGGCCGATTTAGCTGATTTTGGTTTTGAAATGTTTGTCGTAGTCCAGGGAAGGTCTAAACGGTGATAAAATATGAAAAAAAAAAAAAAAATTGTGAACGGCTGGACCAATTTCACAATTTTTTTTTGTTGTGCTTGTTATTATCAGGAGAAGGTTGGACGGTAGGTAGGGTAGGGTAGGGTAGGTAGGGTAGGGTAGGGTAGGGTAGGTAGGGTAGGGTAGGATAGGTAGGTAGGTAGGGTAGGGTAGGGTAGGTAGGTAGGGTGGGTAGGGTAGGTAGGTAGGGTTGGGTAGGTAGGTGGGTAGGTAGGGTAGGTAAGTGGGGTAGGTAGGGTAGGATAGGGTAGGGTAGGGTAGGTAGGTAGGGTAGGGTAGTTAGGTAGGGTAGGGTAGTTAGGTAGGGTAGGGTAGGGTAGGGTAGGTAGGTAGGTAGGGTAGGGTAGGGTAGGTAGGTAGGGTAGGGTAGGGTAGGTAGGTAGGTAGGTAGGTAGGGTAGGGTAGGTAGGTAGGGTAGAGTAGTGAAGTTTATACTATACCTATTTCCTTTGCGCGTAGACAAACTGCCACAGTCAAATAGCTTTTGACAGAACGTCTGTCGGGTCAGCTGGTTTCCCGAGTAGCATTTTTTGTTGGCATTTAGTTGGGCCACTTACCTCTGGTTAATTGGCAAATGCATACAATTGGCGGGCAGTTTGCGGGTTGGGCCAACAACTGATGGCCTACGTGGATTTGCTTACGAAGGCCCAACTTGCGATGGGGCCAACGTACATTACTCTACGAAAGCCCAACGAAAAAGTGTTATGGGTAGGCCCAACGACACATAATACATTAGGTTGGCCCAACCCGCAAACTGCCCGCCAATTGTATGCATTTGCCAATTAACCAGAGGTAAGTGGCCCAACTAAATGCCAACAAAAAATGCTACTCGGGAAACCAGCTGACCCGACAGACGTTCTGTCAAAAGCTATTTGACTGTGGCAGTTTGTCTACGCGCAAAGGTCATTATACCTTAAATCCCTACAAAAATCTCCAAACAGTAGGAATAGAAGCAGCAGGCCCTCGTTAGTTGGCCCAATGTTGTCATTATACCTTAAATCCCTACAAAAATCACCCAACAGTAGGAATAGTAACAGTAGGCCCGTCGTTGGCTATCCTTTGGGCAAATAGTGCATGTTTATGACAATGGGCCTATTTTAAGTTTAGGTTGGCGGAATAACTAACCGTCTGCCAATACATTCCCAACTGTTGGCGTATGGAAGCCAACGGCAATTGCTACTAGGGTTAATATAAATTTTAATTGACATGACTAGTGTACTTGTTGAGTGCATTTTTAGCTTGGAGCCTGGTAAGTTTAACCTATTTTTATGGCGAAGTGTGTATCTTGACTGTATATTTTCTCTTGTCGTGTAAAAGTGTTGGTAATTATCAAACGAATTTGCATATTTCTAGAATGTATAGGCAGGCTAGGGTTAGTACCTATCTTATGTTCTTGGATATGAGGTTTGCAGCTGTCGGTGTCTTCTATATTTACATGGATTCTTATAAGTCTTTTTTGCAATGTGAAAAGTATCTGTGCGGTGCATCTGTGCTGTTTCCCCACAATATCACGCCGTAACTAAGCCAGGCATATGCGTAGGCATAATAGGTAACAAGCGCAGTTTTAAATTCAGTGGTCTTTTTGACTTCACGAAGGGCGTATGCAAATTTGGATAATTTAGATTTTATCTTTTGGATGTGTGACTTCCAATTAATGTTAGTATTTATAGACAGGCCAAGCAGAGCAAATTCATGAAGGATTTCTATTTTTGTACCGTTGTAGCTGAAGTTTATGTCTAGTGGGGCTTTTTGTCGGGGAAATAACTCTGCCTAAGACTACTGGAAAAACAGACGTACTCGTAATCGTAAACAATGACTCCTGAATGATGCCCATGAGTTACAAGCTTTTTTCAACAGCCTGTTCAACATCTGCCGTTGCGCCATGTTCACATAATCTCACATGTCTTTTCAGATCTATATCCTTTGCACATGGAATTGCCATCAAACGGTACAGTGTTCGAAGTCTATAATGATAAACTCAAGGTTATTTTCTATGAGTTTGATAATGGCGAGACATTGCAGTTAAAATGTGAATATCTTCGCCTTCCTGTGCCGGGACCAGTTCTGTACCTACAATTTAATGATTCTGGTAAGATTCTGTTTATGAATTTGTTAAACAATGCAAGAACGTCTGTGTTTCTGAACGCATACAATTCTAATCTATTCAAAGTGAGAGTGAACAGGCTTCTTCTGGGTAAGCTCACTCCATCGTAGACTTGTCTTGGAAATAAAAGAGATTAAATACATAAAAAAAAAGTTTATTCCGTTTAGGAAGCTGGTGGGGCTGCCCCGCTTCTGTAGTGCATCGGGGATGTTCGCAGATGCGCATAAGGATTGTTTTTACGCAACAATGCGTAAAAGGTGCGCTTCCCTAGTAGCATTTTTGCTGGCGTTTGGTTGGGCCACATACCTCTGAAGGTGGCCCAACTAAATGCCAACGGAAAAGACTACTCGGGTTCCCAGGGATGGTGCGCAGGGTGTGGGGCAGCACCAACAGTATCTTAGGCATGATTGCCAGTCGCCTGGACTGTGTTTATGTGGGTCGCTGCTGTGCAATTACTCATGGGTTGTCGCAGCAGTGATCCACCGTTATTTGTTGTTTTTTTTTTTTTAATTATTAGTGCTTACTAAAATACTCGTAGTCATAAATTACTAACAGCTTTTGAGTTATGGATACTCGAATAAAGAGAAATTCTATTCTATTCTATTCTACTAAGAAAAAAAAAACAAAAAAAAATATCTATAAGTAACATTACACGTTACTTCTTTTGCGCGAAAGTATGTAAAGTATGAAAAGAACACACATTTCGTTGCATTGCATGATACGCAACAACTATGTTTGCACCTCACTAAGGAATATAGAAGATCTAAAACCGTCCATAAAAAAACCAATGTTCGTATTCGCATTGTTCGTGTAGGGTACAAAAGATGGACTTTAAGAGATCACTGATCTGTCTTTTATTAAAAATAAAAATAAACCGGCCAAGTGCGTGTCGGACCACGCATAATGCAGGGTTCCGTACTTGGGAAGAATTTATCCTAAGATCAAACTTAACATTGTAGTTGGTAAACATAGTCTCCTATACATTCCAACTGCAAATGTAAGTTTGTACACACAATATCGAGATATTTACCGTAAAGGCGGGTTACTTTAGCAATTTTTTTCAAATAATTTTGGAATTTGTTCTGTAGTTTGTATTGATATTATCTTTTTAGTGTTATTATATGTTACAAAGAAGCTCAAGGATGTAATCAACAAGATGCAAAGTGATTTTTGAAAATATGATAATCGTAATTAGTTTTTTTTTTTTATTAAAGTTTGGGCCAAAGTTGTTCTTAGGAAAGGGTTACTGTAACCCCATGAACTTTATTGGTGAAAAATCGCACTTACAGCTATCAGTGGCCAAAGAAACCATCAAGAGCGGTAAGATTGAATATCCAGGAGAGGTTTAATGTAAAAAAAATCTCAACAAATATTAGAAAGGTAACAAACTTTCAAAAATTACAATAATATTATCGTTTATTGTTTTAACGTAACGATCTTAGATGAATTAGGTAACCTTCGTAAACATAATTTTACTTTTCAGTCTAACAAAATTATAATTTCCTTCCTCCAGCCGCTCTTTGTGTGAGCACTTTTGATTGGATTGCATCCAGACATTTTTTTAAATCTGCCTGGGTGTAGTCGACATATCGACGACTGCCAGGCTTTCGTCTGTACAGTGTACACGGTTGGCATCAGGAATGTCGCTTTTTAATTTAGTTCTGTAACAAATTGATCAAAAATGTAAAGTTTTTCACTTTGGCCCGCAGGTCCAAAGTTACCCGAAAAGGCGGTCAATGTATACCGATTTTCTAAATCTGTAATTTGTCCCAAAACATAAGTAAATCGTCTTTAAAAAACAATTGCCATACTCCTAGATACATACCTAACAAAATAAATTACAATCCAATTGGAAAACTTATCAAAATACAGCATTACACATCAAAGTTTGCAGCAGTAAAATACTGACAAAACTTCAAACGGCGCGAACATGTAGGACGTGCACTTGAGTCGGTAAAACAGTTCCGCAAGTACGCGTCTCCTATTGCCATCTATTAGTTACCGAAGGAACTACGACGTTCAGTTGTGTGGTCGCGACACGGCGGGCAGTTCAAACTTTTTCTCGATTTGGGCCAAATTTATGCCCTAGGGTCAAAGTAACCCGCCTCTACGGTACCATGTTATTTTAAGACCATAGAGTTCTTATAGATTTTCCTGTAATCTATAAGTATAGAACTATTTTATGTATTTTTTTTTTCAAAATTTTAGGGCAGTAGTTTCGGAGATAAGGGGGGGAATGGTCAATTTTTGTCTATTTTCACTTATAACTTTTATTTTAAAATTATAAAAAAAGAAATTTGAGACCCTTGCAGTAATCCCTTTCATTTTGATATGTCACACGGTACAGTTTGCAAAATTTTGTTTTTTAATTTTCTAATTTGCCCCCCAAAACTGACTCCAATATTCTAAATTCATGTATTTACGGTTCACGTTCGTGTTTGGGTCACTCAAATTGATATGTATACCAAATTTCAACATAATTGGTCCATTACATTCGGAGCAAATTGGCTGTGACAGACGGACAGACAGACAGACAAACGAGAGATCCTCTAAGGGTTCCGTTTTTTCCTTTTGAGGCACGGAACCCTAAAAACGCTCAGAATGAATCTTTTTAGTTTCAGATAACTGCAAACCAAATGGTAGCGCTATTTCTAAAACATTACACTTAACTGATAAAGACGATTATACTAAAATTGTATGTTATTTAAAAGAACAAATCGATCAGTTTGGTCCCCGTAAAGAAGACGAAGTGCTTAAAGAGATCAGAGTGATCATCCGCGAGAGAGTTCTAACTACTACCTCCACTACTACTCCCTCCACTACTACTCCCTCTACTGTTACCGTCATTAGTACCACCAACACTGCAGCCTACCCAGCATCAAGTAAGTGTATTACTTTTATTTTCGGACACACAGCAATAAAGATGACGTTGCTTTTAACAATACGTAAAGGTGTTCTTACACGGGCAATTTTTTGAGCAATAATTGCTCGACAATACTAATGGATATATCTGAATCAATTAAGTGGAGCAATCTGGAGCAACAACAATAACATGCGGCAATTGTTTCGGGAATATTGCTTCTAATTACTCCATATATTTCACATTTCTCAATGTCGCCAATATGAGTTGCCGAATATCCAATCGGTTTGGAAATTTGTAGTCAATTTTCTTTCTATCTTGTTTGTACTTATAACTACGTCTCGTTTTCGCGAGAGGAACCGACCGGCCAGCGGCGGGGGCGGCGGGGGGGTGCTCAGCCGCCGCCCCCGCCGCCATTTTCTTTCTTTCTACGTGCAGTGCAGTACAAGTGTCTCGTCGGTGTATTGACTTGTATTGCCTAGTTTTTTAAGTTGCTTCATATTGCCTGGTATTGTGTGACCGTATCTCTGGCAACAGGTTACTACATGTTGCCATCGCCCTAAATTGCTGGATGTAGTCGTGACTCATATTTGACAAGAATTGACCAGGATTGAGCAATTTTAGTTGCCCGTGTAAGCGCACCTTAAGGAAGACACATGTCAACAAAATGTCGTCGACCGTAGGTTTAATTGACGTAAGGGACAAAATACCTAAAATGAGTTGAATAAACAGGTTTGTTCACTCTTTGAATGGTGTATATGAAAAAATTCTAGCTTAAGAAAAATGTCCCTTACCCTACAAATTTTTTGGATACAAAGGAGATTGTTCTGCATCCATACACCGTTCGCCCCAGAACCAACAGTAAAGGAAAATTACTTTGCGTGTTCTAAATTACAAGTATATGCCCATGAAGACAAAATTTAATGACGGACAACTTGCAGACAGGATTTATTTCAAAAGAAAACAAAGATTTTGAGGTTATATTTAGTAAGAAACAATCCTTTCAATACTTCGAAGTAAATGCTAATAAATTCATGTCACTGTTATTTTCAATGTGGTTATATTATACTAGAGGCGCAACGTCCTACTAAAAAGTTCCGAAAAACGTAACCACTTACGAGTTACAAGACGTAGCTTTGAAACGGATACATAAATTATGTCAAAATGTCAAAATAATATGTTTGTCTCATTTCTTCTTCCGTCAAACTAATTACGTTGGAACGAGACAAGACACTGTCATCGGAAAAACAGCCAGATTTGCCAACGATCAACCCCAGAATGAATATATTTTTTATTGCATCAATTACCTACTATGAAAGATTGTATTATGGAACTTTCAATAGATTAAAGATTGAAAGAAATTGAAGAATTTGATACATATAGTATTTCAAAACTATTAATATTGTGTCAAATAATTATTAAATAATTATTTCAATGTTTATGACAATCATTTTATCCATACTAATATTATACGACCGCGTCTCCCTCTTCCTTAGTCAGTCACTTCGACATTTTGTCCTACAAAGTACTAAGTAGGTACCACGTAGCATAGATTGCAGACTCACTTTTCATTTGTGGACCAACCCTCCTGTCAATATCCACGTATTGGCACTGAATGTCAACAGTGTGTCTGAATGTTAGCAGACATTGGTGCCTATTCTCTTGTTCACAAACTAAACTAAATTTAAGGTCAGTGCATCCTTTTCTTTCTATTTCATTAAGAAAAGGACAGAAGATAAATTTTAGTTTAGTCCTGTCAAATTAATCAGCGCTTGACGTAATTTTAGTCGTCAAGTTTTTAATCACGTCTAAACTTGTATGGAGTAGTGACAGGCGCTCGTCACCCGCGTGTTCCATTCTTTCCCTTAAGGTCCAGATATATGCCAGTGACCTTGAGTGGTTAGCTTGCGTGTTCTGCTGATCTATTCTGTTAAAATCTCACGGTGAAGTGAGATTGAAGTGACGTGTAATTCCACCTAATGCTTGAAATTGACACTGTTGACAGCTCACTTCACCTAAGTTTTCACGGTGAGATGGTTACAGAATAGCACTGCAGTACTGAGCTCACGCAACGCGTCGTACGTCCAGCCAGTAATAGGAATCGCCCATCCAGGGCCTCAAGTCTGCTATTACAATAGTGTCAGAATGGTCTCTTCATTGTGAGTTTTTGACAGATTTGCCATACAAACACTGTCAAATACTCACAATGGCGAGACCATTCTGACACTATTGTAATAGCAGACTTGAGGCCCAGGAGCGCTGTCCCAACTCCCAAATAAAACGCATTATTAATTTATTACACATAAAACAAAAGGTATTTTAATAAAACACGTATACTAAAAGATCAATATTTAAATTATCTTTAAAAAGGTGAAGGTTTCAGAAACATACGCTTGATAGATTTTGCGTGATTCTCAATTTTTTATCCGTGTTAGACATTACTTCACAAATTAATTTCACTATGTATTATAGACATAATCTAAAATATTCACAAATTAAGTTATTAAGAAAATGCTCTAATTTAACATATTTTTTTTCGAATCATTTATTCGTTTAGACGTAGTCTTCAGTATAAAATCATTAAAAGTCGGTTATCTTCGCCAGTCAGTGCAAAGTCGCTTATTTAATCTAAAACGTAGTTGCTTAAAAAATTTACAACAATTTGCTATAACAGCGCGGTCAACCACATGGTGACCGCAGTATGTTGGCGCGAAGAAATTCGTGGTCAAATAAACGTGCCTTTAAATAATAGTACATTATTGCAAAGGCTGGGAAATAGGCAAAGGTCGAGTATTAGTATGAAGGCCGAGCCGTAGGCGAGGACTTCACTAATACGAGACAGGCAATTGTCATTTCCGCCGAAGCATATATAGTGCTTTTCTCAAAAGAATGCTGGGAAATAAAAGATACTTTTTATTATACATTTAATTTAATTAATATTAAAAGTTACATTAGTCATATTGGGGCAATTATTAAAAGAAAATGTTATTGATTTCCCCGGTACATTTATGTTTGTTTGTTGAACTTCTGATGAGGTTTGAAGGTGGGCATTGGATGTAGTGGTAGATGGCTGAAGTATGTAAATAACAAATGAAGACGAATTTTCTGCTTTGCCGCCAATTTTCTATATATCATCTGTGCCAAAAGGCAAACGCATTTATGGCTATACAGCCACGTGGTGAACGCAATTTGTGCTAAGCAAAGAGACTTACTTTGGTATGCCAAGAATGATAAAAAAGATCCAATCAAAGCAGCACGCCATTTCATACAACATTGCTGAAGCGTTGTAATGTTCCAAATTCAAAAAACGCTCCTGCAATTGATTTTTGAGAAAAATAAAATAAAACAATTATGTTTTTCAGGTGAAACGTCTACGAACAGCTACACTCTGGCTTACTGTTTAACAGCAGCAGCAGTCAGTGCCAGTATAATAATAGCAATATTATATTTCACCGTCAAGAAGCCTGGCTGCAGTACAAGATCGAGTTCGCAAGAATTGCCATTACCGACGCCGAAACCCGACGTAAGTTTTTTTCCCTTTTTTTAGAACTTTATTCTTAAAATTATGTTACTGTATAGGTGCTTATACAGGGTGTAAGGAACAGCCCTCCGCAAACTAACAAAGTGCATTCAGCTCCTTATTTTGAATCATGTTCCACCGGAAGTTTTCTCAGGATTTTTTTTTTATATTTTTTTAGTTACTATTCCTTTATTTAAATTTAAAATTACATTCTCTGTACGCAGCACTCCATGTATATAAAAAAAACCGGCCAAGTGCGTGTCGGACCACGCACAATGAAGGGTTCCGTAGTTGGGATGAATCTATCCCAAAAACAAACTTATCATGTAGTTGTAAAACATGTTTTCCTATACAGAATGTATGGGAGAACATTTTTTTCAACCGTAAGTGTAAGTTGGTCGCCAATTACTCGGTAAATTGTAAAGCCTTCTTAGCTGTGATAGTTTTTCTTTTAACTTCGTTATATATAGGTACTACTGCCGTGACATTTGAATTTCTAACTACAACCGTTTAGTTGGTAGAGGGGGGAGACACTTGACTAACGAAAATTGGTAATTTAAAGCTTGATAAGTCACGAACGGTTTACTTAATCAAAAAACGATCTTCGCTAACCCCTAATATTTTTGAAAGACCTATCCAATGATATCCCATACTAAGGGAAGGACGAAAAAAAAATTTATCATCCCCACTTTAATTGTAGGGGAGGTTCCTTAAATAATTGTTTATTTTACCACTTTTTCGGCGTCATTAACGTGTATACTCATGCTAAACTACAACTTTCTAGTACCAATAGTTTTTGAGCTAAATCGCGGACAGACAGACAGACGGACATGGCGAAACTATAAGGGTTTGTTGACTACGGAACCCTAAAAACAGCAATGGATGTTGAAATAATCTAACGAACGACATGTGAAATTAGGTGTTCAGTTTCTGCCTAGGTATAGAGTTCATTGAACTTCCGCTTCCCGTGGGGGGAAGGGCGGCCGAAGGCTCGCTGCGCTGCAATTCGCTACGTGCGTTTTGCCACGGTAACGATATATTGCGTGTTTATTGGATTCCCATAATGTTCCTGAAATAATTTCATGTACCGGTCATCTTAGTACATGATATATTGAATTCACCCCATCAGTCTGCAGAGGGCAGTCCCTTAGAAAGAAAGAAAGAAAAAGTATTTATTGTGACTCGCACAGGAAGACACACACACACCCTGTATTTAAAAAAAAAAACAGATGATTAAATGTCCGTTTTTACTTTCAGCCAGACACAGTGTTTTACCTAAACCTGTTGCCGGTGTTCAAACCAATTAACGAACGCGAAGCCGCGGAGTTGGAGAATGATTATGAGGAGATTCAGTAGTTGACTACTGAATCTTCTCATAATCGTGAAGGCCGTCGCACACCTTAACGACTCAATACCAACTCAACTCAAAGCAAAGCATTGACATGATTGTGAGCTTTTAATATCGTCACGTACAGCAACATCTCTGGTGAACGAGTTTACTGTTTGATTTTGAATGTCATATGCCCGACGGCTAATTCCCCGAAGTCATCAGTTCGAACGTCCGAATTGCCGAAGTTCCATAGCATCTGGGGGCCAAGTCTACTAATGTACAAACGTTGCAATGGTCTCTTCATTGTGAGTTTTTGACAGATTTGCCATACAAAAACTGTCAAATACTCACAATGGCGAGACCATTCTGACACTATTGTAATAGCAGACTTGAGGCCCTGATGAGGCGTGTAAATATCCTGCACGTGGTGTGACAGTTTTAGGACTATCTAAATAGAAAAATAAAATTGCTAAATCATATAAGTATCAATATGGCGGAACAATGAAATCCCTCAAATGAATCCCATACAACTAAACCAATAAATTATGGGATGAATTTGCAGTAATATAACTCACGTACCATTTGCAATCCAGAAAATCTCACTCAGATCCAGGGAGATGGAAGGCTCGATGTTTTCTTGCAAATGACTGTTGGCGGGCTGCCGGCCGGCGAACCATAAATCTTGATAAATCCATCGGTAGACTGGTTGGAACCCCAGAAATCAACACAACACTATAAGTTCTGGTTGAAGCACAAGTGTAGGTCCATTTATTTTAGGGAAAACCTTAAGATTTCACTATAATTATAAATAATTTTTAAAGCGGAGCGTTTTTTGACAATCTTGTTCATATTTCATAAGCAGAAGCTAGCTTCCCTTTTTTTTTAAACGCCATCTATGGGCCATGTTGCGAGAACTCGAGAGAGCGCGGATACGAATGGCCACTGCGTCCATAGATATTGGCGCGAGGATTCAAATCAAGAATTAAATTGTCTAATTTTATAAACCTGTCACACTATATGGAACATTATTATGTTATTTTATTCTTATTATTGAAAAAAGGCATTGGCGCGCCACCAGCATCGATGTACCACAATTTCGAATAGCCATTTGATCGAGCGTCCGTTTCGCCGAAAAGCCATTGCAACGATAGTCCTTTCCATCGAATGTCTATTGGCTCGACGCCGACGTGCCAGTAAGTTGAAAGCTATTCTACATAAAATATTCGAGAAAGTAAAAGAAGGAATGTAAACGACAATTACTGTCACTTAATTTAGGAAATCTCACTGTACGTATTCATATTCCAATGTTTTACTTTGAGTCGAGTCGGTGATAAGTTGTTTCAGTGCACGGCCATTCGCCAAACATATGACGTGTTAAGTGTAAAATCTGTATAAATTAATAATATAAGTATAAATCTAAAATACGCAAAACTAATCAAATTCTCGATTTGTTGTAAAAATTGTACACGAGATGACCGAATCAGTAGAGATATTGATAAAATGTTAACGAACATTAATTGTTTATGATTAAGTAAGAGTACGTTTTAATAAAATTCAATGTATATTTAGTTTATTTAACATAAAGATTACCAATTACAGTCATTATTGTATTTATTTAATTAATTCGAGACAGTTAAAAGAAACTCACACTAGGGCCTGGAAGAATAAAAATAAAATGGGTTGTTCAAAAAAATGTTTTGTGCAAAACAAACAAAGGTTTTGTAAAAAAATAATACATTTATTGATTATGTAAATGGTAACTAATAGAAAAGTGTAAAATGTTAATATAAAAATGTTATTATGACTACTTAATGATCGCCTACTTGGACTTGACTGGATATATCATAAAACATTATATAAGTAAGTATACAAAATACTAAAAATATCACTATAATTTTTGAGTATTTTACAATAACTACCGACATTATTATATACACAAAAAAATTGCCTAATGCGATTTTAATACTAACATAGCCTAAAAAATTAAAAATATTATGTTTGACACCATAAAAATATCACTTGGTAATAGGGATGTGTCCTGGTAAAAAAAAAAAACTGTTTAGTCCGTCCATCAGATAATAAAAAAAAATATTAGACACGTATTTTTTACTTTATCATTATTATTAATAAAAAAATACTTCTAATATAAAACACATTAAACTTGGGGAGTTGGGGCTCGTTACGTGACAGCTACGTATAAAATCTACTGAGAAGTGACGTCATGCCACATTTGAACTCAATGTATCGCCGTAATGTTTTACATACGTAAAAAAAGAAAAAATACGTGTCCAATATTTTTTAATAATCTATGTACATGACGGACAAAAAAAAAAAATTTTTAGTCATCATTACTATCGAGTTTCTAGGTATACAATACGAAACTAGATATAATAATTAATTTGGTTGATCATAATCTTGGTAACCTCAAATTGGAACCTTAAACTTTGAAAAAAAAAAAAAAAAAAAATAATAATATGTAAATTACACCACAATCTTTAATATTATTTACCAGCTGCTGCCCGTGGCTAAACCCACCCTGCTTTTTTCTATAATAAAATTAGCCTACGTTACTCCCGTCGAAATCGGTCCAGCCGTTTCGCAGATTAGCCGGAACAAACAGACGATAAAAACTTAAAAAAATATATTTTTTTGTTATAAGTATCATATTATACTTTTATAAGCATTTAGTAAAAGTTTAGTTGTTATTTTGACATTATAAACAGACACTTCAATTTTATTTATTTGTGTAGATGTATGGATTAACAAGGTTAGTAACTACAATGTTATAGTAGGTACAGTGGGCCAGCACATGAAGATACACGAAACTGCCAAATTTTTCCAAACGATTTTAAACTTTAAAATGTTTTATTTATTTATTTTACTATGGGTTTGCTCTTGACTTTGGTCTAGGTCCGGGTGACAGGGACAAAGTCTACGATGGAGTGAGCTTACCCAGAAGAAGCCTGTTCACTCTCACTTTGAATAGATTAGGGTTGTATGCGTTCGGAAACACAGACGCAGGCAGAGTTCCTTTGCTGTGCGCATTATAAAAGACGTTTGAAAACGCTTAGTGTGAGTTGGTGGAATATCAATTAGGTAGGGATGGTCACTTGCAGTGCGTCTAGATGTCCGATGGTAGAAGGGGGCCGGTGGAATGAGGTCGTGGAGTTCATAGGCACACTCGCCGAAGTACAATCTGTAGAAGACCAACAAGCAGGCAACCAATGTTGATGATTAAGTTCAAAATCGAACAAGAAAATTTGACAGTTTGTGTTAACTGTATTGGCCACCGTACAATGGCAAAAAAGAACTTTAAAAATATCTAAAACTAATCTCCAACCAAACTATTTAGTATTCCCACAAAATCATCCCACAGACAAAAACCGTTATCATCAGTTTTACAACCCTCCAACTGCAAAGAGGTAAACTCAGGAGGGTTATCCAAAGACAACTTTTTACCTTCTCTCATTCCTTTGGTACACTGGTATACGTAATCGACCTTCATGAAAAAAATACCTGATTGTTCTTCCAGCCATTTCTGGAAGACAATTTTTCCACCAGCAGGTGTATTTTCATGTTGATTTTTGAGGCTGTATGGTTTAAAATCCATGCTTTTAAGTACTGTATAGATGTTTGCGTCATGCCCCATTAGTAGCGTAATGATATATTGTTTATTTAAAATAATTTCTCTCATATATTTTAGTAACGGTCTTGCTAAATCTTCAGCAATTAAAGTAGTGTTAAAAATCACACTGTGGTAGCCTTTACTTAAATCTAAAACAAAGTTCCATTGATCATTATTTCTTAGAAGTCCCCATGCAACCTCTTGATCGGGGAATCCCTGATAGTTCTCCATTAAAAAAGAATCAATGACAGATTTTGAGATTTTCAACGGACCTTCCAAATTCGGTTTGAAACCAACATTAACAAATATTTTATTTATATCGGTGACAAAATCACATTTTTGTTCTGTTAAACAATATTCTGACTGTTTATAATTGAGGATTTGTTCTAAGTCTTCGTAAGAACTGTTCAAACGTAATGATTTCAGTAACATTCGCATTTGTTCCTCTGCTTCCAGTTTAAATATTGCCGATGTGTTGTGTATCACTGGGTTAAAAATGGGATCCTTATCATCTGAAGTGTGGTGTATCTTTACATTACATCCTGGAAAACCTTTAGTAACAAAGGCTTTAGCAGAAGCCATAGTACGTTGTTCGGTATTAGCATAAACAAAAAAGTTTTCTTCGTGAGGACACTCTGTATTCAACAAACCTTGTTTTTGCAGCCATAGAGTAAAATATTCCCCCATATATCCTTCCAATAATGCTCCTTTGGCTGTCAAATAGCCATTTTTTTCCTTCCAACTGGGCCAAGTCTTTGGTGTAAAATATGCTAAGTTTTTAGACAAAGGAGTGCGGACATTATGTCTACTAAGTATCAACACTTGCTGTAGCTTAAAACTATTTTCACAGTGCCCTTGTAACACTAATACAGACATTAAAAAGAATTTTAAATACATTTCTCACTGGGTATTATAACTTATAAATAAATATTCACATCACAATGAGTTACAATTAAAACGATAGCCAAATTAATGAATGTCAGTCACAAGATTATAATATTTACACAAAGGGAAAGTAAAATTATATAATCTACACCTACTAGATACACAACTTGTAAACAAGCTAGCAACAAAGTCATTGCTACGATAAGCTTTGTTCACGGTATAAAACAGTAATAATATCATATTGTTGTCAGGAGCACACTTAGATGCATACAAACCAGTGTAATAATAATCATGTATAACGTAGTGATCCATTATTTATCAAAATGCAACAGTAAGAGTACACAAACAAGTTTAAAAACAAAAAACCGCAGGCAGTGAAATCGAATCACGTCATAATGTCAATGTCAGATTGACATTGACAAACACAAAAAGCCTTTTATGAATACAGCTTCAAGGATCAATTTTCATTACTTAAAAAAAAAAACATTATAAAAGGAATTATATGCAAACTTTTTATTTTTTATTATCTAGTCAATTTTTTTGGAAATAAAGGTAGGAGATTAATGAAGAACAATTGCTTACCTTAAAAACACGGAAACAAGTATTTTCTACTCTCTTACTAGATGGCGCTGAGCGTATCAGCTCTGAGCAAAATAAAAATGATGTTGATTTTACAAATTACATAAAATTGCAAATGTTGTCAAACCTATTGTAAAAATTTGTAAACAACATATTACTATTTTCTATTCATCGAAGTCCAGCACTCTATGAAAATGAAGCGGAAATGTTATTTGGAACTCCGTTTTGTATACTTTTAGGACAAATGGAGCATCAATTTTAGTTTACATTTCTTGACCCTGAAACTCCCTGAACTTACAGCCTTGACGTCACAGTTCACTGACCTCATCACTATACTCTTGCTTGTTGCAGTATAATCATGACGCTACTCGCCACTAGATGGCGTAGGTTTTATGATGTTTCTAATGAAAAGAATATCGTAATATACTTAGGTCCGATTTCACTTCTTTACGTTTCAATGGAACCCAGTTATTAAATTGTTTGAGTGGTTTGAGCCCAATAGGTGGCCAAGTTCATTGCGGCATCAGTGGCGTTCATTAGGTCTTCTTTAGTGCAAGTGAACGGGCACTTAGGACATTCCAGCAAGTGGGACATGGTCTGATCAGAAACACCGCACTTGCACTGGGTGTTGGATGGGACAGTAATCCTCAAAATGTTCTTACTTTTTTTGCAATTTGTAGATCAGTATCAGATTGTATGTTGATATTTTATGTTTATCTTTTATTTGCGACCGTAACTAATATGTATTTTACAGTATTTATAATCATTAGAATCAGTAAAGGCTCGTGCAGACTGGTGCGATATCGCGGGCACGACAGGCGCTAGGCGGTGCGAACCTTGTTGCGCCCGCGATATCGCGCCAGTGTGTGGGAGCCTTAATACAACTCATAAAGTTCGTATAAGCTGATTGAATGACTATATCATGAAATCATGACTTTTATTTATTTACTATTTATTTAAATGGGCATTTAATTACTGTAACCATACCTACTTCTACTATGTTTTGTCAAAAATGTATGGTTAAACAGTCGCTAATCATTACTTAACTTTAAGCAGCATTTATAAATAAACCCCTATACTCAAAGTCTCAAATTCAGATAATTTATGTAAACAACGGGATAACACAACAAAAAAATATCTTCGTAATGGTAATTCACATAAAATTGCAAAAAAAGAGGTTCTATTTTCTTTTAAGTACTGATTTTAAGAAATAATAATTAAAAAATAATCATACCATAATTATTTTTATAAATTTTCGGTTTTAAACAAAGTTATTAATATAAGGAGATTTTCTGGTATAAAATATTTTATGATACTGGTAACAATGCAGGAGATCCAAACATTTTCACATTTTTTAATCTTCAACAACATTAATATTACAACTCTCTTAAATAGATTCATATTGTAAGTAGCATATCTAGCCACATTTTGGACGAAAACGGCTGTAAACTGTTTCGATTGGAAATCGATTTTGGGACGCCTACGTCTAGCACTGGGCTTAAAAGGGCTGATTATGACTATCATATACCGTGTATCCGACACACTACAAAAAACATTGTTTGGCAACGGTATTTTGTTTGCATAGTTCTTATAATTAATTCACTTTAATTTTATCGATGATTATTTACAAAAACATTTAATGATAAAATGTTTTGCACCATTGTCCTGTCATTTTGACAGTGACATTTCTTGACATTACTTTGTTTGCATAAATTATCTGAATTAGAGACTTCAGGTATAGATCTCTATTTCGCTTTAAGCTGGAAGAAAGGTTATTGCGTCCTGTATCGTGAAAGGCTACAAATAGAGGTAGCCATAATCTTCCTGTGTTGTAATAACAACCTAACGTAGTGCAGTCGCAGTGCCGGTTTTAGCATTACCGGCGCTCTGGACGAGGTTTCTATGGCAACTCCTTTTTACTCTCGAATTTACAAACGAGAAAAAAAAAACAGGATTTTTTTAAACCACCTTTGTTTCAATATTTTTTTTTTAATTTTTTTTTGCCTTTAAATCGGCAAACTCTCGTTTAAAGGCGTGAAAGTCTATGCTTTCTGAAATTTCATTTTTGATTGACAGATTTGCCAAGTTTGTTTATCTCGATTGAGATATTGGCGATCGCAGATAGGTTTTTATCAGCTTAAGCTTAGAAACAATCCTTTCCCCACTTGCTACCGTTACAGGTATAGTGACCAATATTCTTAATGGAAGGACGAGACGGTAAACCAGGCATAACCCTAGTAGCATTTTTGTTGGCGTTTGGTTGGGCCACATACCTCTGAAGGTGGCCCAACTAAATGCCAACGGAAAATGCTACTAGGGAAAGAGGCGCCCCTCTTTATGCCTGGCGCCCTTGGGCGATCGCCCAACCGCGTCTTAACCTTTTTTTTTTTTCAAGATGGGAAATCATCAAATGACCCCTCCCGCTCTGAGTGGAGCGGAAGGGAGTGTCAGACTCTTACTGACTAAAACTCACCCGTGTTTCTTCCTTGGCCCTTTATGTTCCGGGGCAGCGGTACGCCTTTCGGACAATCCCGTTGACCCAGCAGGCTTGGGCCCTAATGGGCCCCCTCGTTGTTGCTGACATCTCTTTGAGGCGCGCGTGGAACACGTACGCGCCGTCCGGCACGGGCCTGGTCCTGATCGGACGGTGAACTACCCATTACTCACCGCCCGCAGGCCCGCGCCTACGATGGCCTGGAGTCGTCACGCGGCTCCCGACGCCCGGAACGTCTACCGCGGCGGCTAACACCGCTACTTTGCTGTCGGTACCTATATTCTGCAATAAGCTCACCGTGCAAACTTAGTTGAAGTGAGTTGTTATTCCACCTGATGCAAGGTATTGCACTATTGAAAGCTAATTGAATAAAAAAAAAAAAACTCCACCTAAGTTAACGGCAATGTTGACATGTAATAATGGCATTTTTGTAGGAATATCATTAACATAACTTACAGTAAGTTTTTAAAAGTTTGTTTCTTCAAAGTATAAAAAAACAACTTTTATACGTAATGTTGTTGCGACATCTCGCTGCTTTGCATGAATAACCGCACAATCCAAAAACACACATTTTACAGGGTAGAGCTATTTGAAAATTAAACAAAATATTTACTGTCATAACTTTTCATGTATTTGCTCACTATAATAATAAATAGAATGTATAAATCGAAAGGGCATTAATCAATGTTTAATTAAATAAGAACTATTTTGCATTTGGCTGTCTTATAAACTTGTAACCCTAGAAGCATTTCTTGTTGGCACTCAGTTGGGCCACTTACAGAGGTAAGTGGCCCAACCAAACGCCAACAAAAAATGCTACTAGGGAAACCAGTATTTTCAAAATTTTGGTTTCTGCGGGTATTCATGCAAAGCAGCGATCTGTTTTAACATTTTGATAAGTTAAAACATACATGTTAAATGAAAATAGCCGTAATGTTTATAGATATGATCTTTTTTTTTAAACATTGTAGAAAGTTTCTGTAAGTTTCATGCTCAGTGGGTGTATTTTTGCGGTAAGATTTGGAACCAATGCTAAAGCTTGAACTCATTGACCGCTCACTTCAAGCTCACGTTACCTACCTATGTTTTTGCGAAGAGACTGAGATATTACAGAATAGCACTGCAGGTACGATCGCTAACCCGTTTTCGAAACAAGTTTTATTATAGACGGGTCCTACGTAGACTGGTGCAACCCGCAAAATGACGAAAACTGATTTTTTGCATAAAATGTCTTAAAATAACCTATATTTTGTATTCTGTAAAATGTATTTCCAAATATATTCTAGTTTCGAAGATACAAACATGTAAACTGATGTAAGCATTGATGTATTAAAAGCGTAGATACGGGACTTAGTAGCAGCGCCTGGTTCTATCAAACTGAGAGATTGCCCCTAGTTGGCACTCAGTCGCGCACGGGATATCGTTGATCAAACAGCTCCATAATTACAGTTTTTTTTTGTGATGAATACGCATCAAAATGACTTCTTGTGCAGCTAAACAGTGTTTTAATAATACAAGAAAGAAAAATAAGACATACGGGATTAATTACCACTCGTAAGTACAGAACAAAAAGCTAATTTGTTGAAAGTTATAATAATATTTAATGGTTGCTTCGCCATGTTTGTTCTGCCACATGCAATGTCATTCATAATCGTAAACATTCGGCCAACATTCGGCAGCTAACGCGATTTCGCTCGCACGACAGCGACGTCTCATAACTCTGTTCTTGTGTATCGGTAACTGTAGGTTTGCGACTGTGATCACACTGATCACAGATGTGTGAGTTTTGGTGCATGTAGTCGTGCGCCGAGCCCAGGTTTACTGATTGCGATGTAAGCGCGTAACATATCTTCCTCCTTTTAATATATCAATGGATGTAAGTGACATTATTTTAAGCCAAACAACTATCAACACTGGTGTAAGTTATTTGCACCTATGTAGGTAGTAGTTTGTTATTGATTAGTTTGAGAATTTATATAGAAAACATTAATTTACTACACTTACATGTACATTTGCATTTTTTAAATAATTATGACGGAAATACTGAGTAAATAATTAGCATGTACGTAGGTAACTAATTAAGTTGAGAATACCTTTTTTTTTGTCTTTTTTATTATTATAGCGGTAAAGTGGTTGATAATAATGCCATTTTCTTGGTATAAACCTATTTTTTTTTTTTTCAATATATCATCAAAATAATCATGTTTATTAGCAGAGTAATACAAAGATAACTGGCACAAGTAGTTTTTGAATAGGTACTTAGTAAACTGGTGCAAGGGTTCAAATTCAATAAAAAAAATGTTTTTATTATTACAAGCTTTGATAATTTATTAATGTACCTAAAAATGCGTCTTAAATAAATTTTTAGCCTTCCTTGTTCCTTAATTTGCAAAACAGCCAGTATACTGTAAACTGGTACAAGTGGTCGCTTAAACCAGTTTACTTCTTTGAACACATAAATAAAAATAAACTACATAAAAGCATGTCACCCTATTTTCTAAAGTATACAAATATTATGAAATTTAATTATGCAGTATTGTTCTTATAATATTCAAGTATCACATATCAAAATTTCAAATATTTTCGTTAAGTAATGTCAAAGTTACAAGCTTTAGAACCATAAGATATACAATCAGCGTCTCAAAAGCGTCCGCATAAAGGCGCAACGTTTAAAATTGTGCGTATATTTCAAATAGTATCGTTTCCGCCGCGTCACTGTACGCACGCTAAAACTGCCGAAGTATTTTTAATTAATTTCCATATATTATATATATTTATAGTTTTTAAGCGACTTCCAAAAGGAGAAAATGTCATCAATTCGACGATTAAAAAAATGTTGTATTCTCGATTACTTCTTTTATGGGGCTAATTTAAAATTACTAACCTAAACTAAATAAAACTAATAACAAAATAAACTAAAATATGCGTCGAAAAATTCCTCAGCATCGCTGTCGACTGGTAATGTACCCAAGAGACTGGCGGCATTGCCACGTTGTATGGCAATGCTTAGCCTCTGGCCAAGATAAAAGCCGGCCCTTGGGTCACGGGAAGTGTCAACCAGCCTTTTGGAGATTTCATTGAACAATAAATGAGCACTGGGACCCCACACGGCCCGAGGGTTTCAACCCCAAACGGCTCGAAAATATAGTTGCCGATCAGGTTACTATACTTTCGCCGCTTGAGGTTTTCAGCAGCCGCAGCAGCAGCACCAGCACAGCACGCCGAGCCAGGAAGATGGGATGGCGCAAGAGTATCGACACAATTTGCGTCCCACACTAAAGGCCTACCCACCTTCCAAGGAAATAAAGACATGCCGTCCGGTCTCTTGCCATCGTTGCGTGCCAAGCCATTGGGTTCTAATACAGCTGGAACGCCGACGGAGACAAGAGCTCGTCGGATGATGTCATTAATGTTTGCATGCCGCGCTAAGCGACCCTCACTTTGACTGCAGGACAGGCCGTGGTATCCTAGGCTGTTGACAACCTCACCACAGTGACAGCGATGGGGAGAACAACAAGGAGCTCCTAGTCGTAGGGAAGCAGCGAGGCGGAAAGTAGTGTCGTCAAACAAAGTGCCTATGTTCGACGAAGGTAGTGCATGAAGCCAAAGACCCGTCTCCCACTTACCCACAGCCAGCAGGTGCGCACGCTCCGCAGAAGTAGCAGACGTGTCAAGTCAATTGTTCTGTACTACCCTACAGAGCGGCTCATCCCACCGTCTCTGGGAAGATGGGTTATAGGGTGGATCTGAATTCGGGCAAGCGAGTCTCCAGGCATCCATTGCCTCGGTGAAATGAGGGAGAAATTGAAATTGGGGCTAATTGAGTAATGATTGAGCAATTCTTTTTTTTTTTACTTTGTAAGACTTAAATCGGAGACTATATCTCCGATTTAAGTCGAAATTAATGTGTTTCCTACTGTGTTATTTGGAATTATTGAACTATTGAAATTTGCATTTATGAGTTTTATTTTATTTCTTAAAATAAGTTTAAAAATACCACCATTACACAATTATCAATAATCCACAGTCCCAATACTTACATAACTAAAATAAATACCAGAAACTGCATACTGTAGTACATCATTATGTTTTAACCTAAGTAGGTATTTAATCTCGATATAGGTATTGTTGTTCTAACATTACCTTACACAATTATAAAAAAAAATACCAACTTAAAATTAGTCAATGTACAAACAATAAAAACTATAAAATAATATTCGACTCCACTTCATGCCGTGTCCTGCGGGCAAACTTCGGTCATAAAATTGTATTGCTTTTTGTACATTGCTTTGTAAAAACAACCTTAAATCATACGCGTAAGGTTTGAATTTGCAAAAAAGTATGTTTATATCATAACTATAACTACTTATGTATATTGGAGACAGTTTTGAGTGTTACTTTTCTTCGAGACTGTGTATCTTGGGTTTTTTATACATATATCAATGTTTAAGCTTTTAATTACATAGAATTGCTCTCCTGTAAAGTTGGGTTTTTGCACTTACACTAGTTTACGTAGGTGTACACGCGCGTGGTCCATGTTCATGTTTTTTGTTTTCTTGGTTGTGCACTATTCGGTCTTATTACCACTGACAATATTTTATTGGATAACAAAACGTAAGAATCAAGTACTCGCGAAATGATTAAACATAACGTTAAATTTGGAAATGGAAAGGAGATTAGTTGTTATTAAATAATAATAATAAATTATATTTTAAATTAACATTAAGGAATTATAATACAACAGAAAACTGTAACCATTTAACGTCACCAATGTTCATGTTTAGAATGGGACCTCTTTGTAGATTGGCAGGGGTTTTCAAGCGACAGACGTTCACGGGCCGATACAAATAACGACATAGACTGGCGCGGGCGGGCCGCAGAAAATAATAATAATAATATTAATAACAAATAATAGATTCAGGTGACATCATTCACATGTTTTATTTTTTCTTAAATCATTTTTTCTTTTACAATCCTGTCAATATCAATGTCAAAATTCAATTTAGCCAGATGCGGTGCGTGTGACTTATCCGATAGTGAAAATCTGATTATTATAAAATTCATTTTTTTATTTTGTTATCTAGGGCATCTCAGAGCTTAACCACGAGGGGTTGCTACTCTTTAACCGGACTTTCCTGTGGTTGCTTTAAGCTCCTAAAAACTTAATGTCTCCAGCCAGGGCGTAAAAACTTATAAACTAAACGACTGCACGCTAAGGGCACCCCCCTGTGGGGTACGAATCTCGGCTTAGGGCAGCGTCGGAGGGAGTAAAATTCATAGTTTAATATGTACTTTTATAAATATACTACCCATCATCGAACGCAGTTTTAGTTAAGGCCAAAATTTGTTCTGTCCTGCTATAAGGAGGCTGATTTTAGGTCACATATTTCCAATTGGTAGTCAATCTTTCAATAGATTTTTGAAGAATGAAAAATAATTCACTAATTTCTTAAAATCTCCTAATCGCTGCTTAATAGCGCTGTCTCGGATCCACTAGCGCCACTTCTTAAAAACAATATTATCTCGTGACTGAGAAGGAATTATGAAAAACGACTCAACAAATACCTCGGTAAGTGTGTCTAGAATTTTCTAATACCTTTTATAAACTTTCATAGTGAGATACGAAGCAACAAAATTCATTGTAAAGAAAAACGGCCACATTCCTCTCGATCGTAGACACACTTACCGAGGTATTTGTTGAGCCGTTTTTCATAATTCCTTCTCAGTCACGAGATATTTTTTTTTTAAAGAGTGGTGCTAGTGGACCCATATATCTCCATATATCTTAATAATGTCTGTAAAAAAAATCGATGAAATATAGGTACGATAACGATGTTGTTGCCATACGAATAAATATTCTATTCATTATTTGGGATGCCAGAAACTAAACAAAATTATAGATCATACCAAATATATTTTGTGAAATGGTTTATTTTTATTTGATAATTTACCAATTCGGTTCTTACATTGAATAAACATTGCCGGCCACGAATATGTAAGCGGCGGGCCGTACTTTGGACAGCACTGGTATGGTAAGGTTAGGTAAATTCTATTTAATAAACAATTGCAAAAATGAGGACACTCGATTTCAGTTTTCCGATAAGAATGCCTTAACATGTAAGTAGATACCTACTACCTACTCACAACAAAGAAGCAAATTATTTAAAAATACAAAAAAACCCGAATGCAAAAACATCACTGAAACTCTTTTCAGTGATGTTTTTGCATTCGGGTTTTTGAAAACAAGCAGTATAATCTATAGAATTTGCTTTTTTTCAAGGTTTTTAGTTTTGTTAATATATATACCTATATATATTTGGAATTGTCTCATTACTAGCTTTTATTTGATACCAATATTGTTGTAATTTTTTTTAAACCCCCCTTTTTTAGTATGTGCAGATGCAATATATAAATAATATTATAATAGCTTATGTCACTACCACAAAAGACGAATCTAACGACACCTCATAATGTTAAAAAATCCAGCAAGCTGTTGTAGGCTACAGAGCGTGCCCAAGAAATAGGCGTACATTATTTATTTATTTATAGTTAACTAACACGGTACAATACCAATTACATTAATTAACATAGACAATCAAACAATTGTGTCATAAACAATTATTCGCTACTTAGGTACTAACATGGAACAGTGGACACTCTCGCATACGGTTTCTCACAAAACATCAGACATACGCATTTAATTTTATTCCATTCGTCCGCAAACACATCACATTCAGGGTTGGCCATCAGGACGGCATTGAGCATCCTTATAGTACGGCAGACAGGCGATTCAGTTCTGGCGACCGTTCTGCAAGGCAGTTGCGCGAACAGATTGTGTCGGCGACTTTGGCGGTGACCGATGTATTTGTCGGGCACAAATAGTCGACAGAAAAGGTCATGGAGCTCAGGGCAGTCGATACGACCGTTAAGGGTCTTACAGGCTATCGTTAGCTGATCAAGGCCTCTTCTTACCTCCAACGAGTTGAAACCCAAAGTCCCTAGGATATAGTTAGTGGGGTACATGTAAGGGTAGAAATTGAAAGTTCTGTTAAAAAGAAATCTAAGAAACGTTTTCTGCACTTTCTCGAGAATTAGTGTTTGGGCCGCGGTATAGGGATGCCAGACACAACTACTAGTCTCCAGCTTACTACGAACTAGAGTGGTGTACAGTAATATAATGACACGCGGGTTGTGAAAATCACGAGCATTTCGCAAAACAAATCCTAAGCGTCTAAAATATTCTTTCGCAAGGGTGGAAATGTGATCTCTGAAAGACAGACAGCGGTCGAAGGTCACTCCCAGATCCTTTACGTTGGTGACTAGAGTTATTTTTTCCCCACCTAAGCTGTAGACAAAATGGACATACATACATACTTTCAAAAACATTCCTTCTGGGACAGTCGGGTAAAAATTAATCAAAATATTATTAAGACTAGAAATTTAATTTCATAAACTCACGCCAAGGACAATATCCAGTTGGGGAGATCTGACAACTTTTTAATTCCAATAAAACTTTTTGAGGAGGCTGTAAAAATGACAATTGTTCGCCATTTCTCAACTGTTTAGTAGTTGGATAAACGTATTCCACTTTCAAATATTGTCCAGATACATCACTCCATTTTTGAAATACGAGTTTCCCGCCTATCGGGAACGGCTCAAATTGATTTGGCAAAACAAACGGTTTGAAATCAAATGCACTGATCACAGAGTTCAAATTGGAATCGTGTCCTATTAGCATAGTGAATTTTGGTGTTCCATCTCTGAAAATGTCGAACATGTATTTTAGAAGGGGTCCAGCTAAGTCTTTTGATCCTGTCGTCAAATTGAATCTGACATTTTGGTTTTCTTTACTGATTTTTGTCAATAGTTCCCATTGTTCGTCAGTTACTATTTGACCCCATGCGACTTCAGATGTTGGCATTCCTTCATAGTAACTCATTATGAATGAATCAACGATTGAATTTCCGATAGACAATGGTCCACTGACATTAGGTTCTTCGCCATCTTCCGTCACGATTTCATTTTGACGTAAATGTAATTCACACAAATGTAATTCCTTGCAAATATCCGAAGTAGTTAAATTTAAAATTCTACTTAGTTCTAAATATGACTGTGTGAGGTTTACTTCATTTAATTTATCCTCCATTTCTTCTCTAATTTGATATTTAAATGGTTCCGTAGTGTTGTGAAATATTGGCAAAAATAAAGGGTCGAAAATCTCCAAATTTTTGTGATGTTGTACAGTAAAGTTGCAGAATTGGAACGCAGATTTTGCGAATGCTTTTCCCGTGGCTATTGTTCGCGGTTTAGTATTCGCATAAATGAGTACCTCGTCTTCACTAGGGCATCCTTCTATAAAATCCTCGCTGTCAAGCCATTCAGCTATGTATTGGCCCATGT
The DNA here is from genome assembly GCA_947523025.1 of Dryobota labecula. Lineage (NCBI taxonomy): Eukaryota > Metazoa > Arthropoda > Insecta > Lepidoptera > Noctuidae > Dryobota > Dryobota labecula. The sequence goes on along the minus strand of OX383311.1, from coordinate 9,213,017 downwards.
ACCCTTCAAGCTGGGCACCCTTTTCCGTCAAATATCCCGCAGAAGCATTCCATTTCGGCCATAACTTTGACGAGTACGATTCAAGCTTTTCCGTTAACGGTGTACGAACATTATGACGGCTTAATATTAAAACCTGTTCCAACTTGAGGGTGTTGATATCAATTCCTTTGCATAATACAATGAGGCACAAAAGAATAATAAATTTTCCCGCCATTTTTTTAATGGTTTTTACACGGAGTACTGAGACACTGACCACTAAACTATTCTTCCTGATTTTCTTTATTGCAAATTACGAATTAATGTTTTTATCACAATTCTAAGCATGATTGGTCTACACTTCCCGCGTCTGTGAGCGAACTGAGACTGTCTCGATTCGCTTATGCGCTTCGATATGCCGTGTTTCATCATGCGATGAAAATTATAAAACAAAATTGGGTTTTATGACACCGAAGTGTAATCGCTAATTGCAATACTTACTTACTTAGGATTATCAGTAATTATTTTTGGATTGTTATGATTCCGATAACAACAAAATTGGCAAATCAGGCTGTGGTGGTCCAACTACGGGTCAAAGACCTCTTCCCATACAAAAGAAGGTACGAGTACTTAACACCACACTGGTTCACTGCGGGTTGCCAAAAAAACTGTTATTTTGTTGATATACTCGTAGTTCCCTAGTCTTAACAATAATCTGATCTAAAAAGGTAGTGAGAATGAAGTCCGGTTTTTGACCCACGCATGACCGGTTACATTATTTTTGAATTCAGAACAAAACGTTAACAGCTGTGCAAAACAACTGTTTAAACTACTGTTAGATAAAATGCTTATTTTATTCATGTTCAATCGTGAAAAACAAAAGAGAATTTTAAATAAAAATAAAACTGTACAGTAATCGCAGAACACTAAACTTGTTGTTTTGCGGAATTCATTTTGTGATGCTGAACTGAACAACTACCGATCTAGTCATCAGTATTTAGTTTTATTTTGCCCGACTTTTTTATTTCGGCTTTTCATAATGGCCTCCTCTTTATTTTTTCAAGGACTGAAAAGCATTTCATTCGCATATTTCCTATTCATTCTGCAGTATTGTGAATAATCTACATTTACAATGATCTTGAAACATTACTAAGTAGGCAAACACTTACAAGAAAATCTTGATTTAAGAGCGATGTCAACAAACATATTATCTCGTGACTGAGAAGGAATTATGAAAAACGGCTCAATCAACTGTGGCGGTATCAACAACGCCACATGCGAACTACGAATCAAAGACTTCGCATATTTCCTATTCATTCTGCAGTATTGTGAATAATCTACATTTAAAATGATCTTGAAACATTACTAAGTAGGCAAACACTTACAAGAAAATCTTGATTTAAGAGCGATGTCAACAAACATATTATCTCGTGACTGAGAAGAAATTATGAAAAACGGCTCAATCAACTGTGGCGGTATCAACAACGCCACATGCGAACTACGAATCAAAGACCTGATGTCACAAATCCTGCATCGCGCTATCAGAGTTTGCCGCGCGACTATCATATATACAACATCCCGACATCAACCGTTGGGCAGTTGCCCACCAGACACAACACCCGTCTGGTCGGAGGATCCTCCCTTTTCTATAGAGTATGAGAGAACTTACACCCTGTTCCTCATACCTCTAAACAACTATATCGGTAGAAAAGCTTTGTCTCCAAATTGCGATGACTGTGGAGTGCTTGATGATATATTTCATATTCTGATGGAGTGTGTCCGGAATGAAAACACTAGAATTAATGTTTTCGGACGATACAAAAGGTATGATATTGGCTTTTGTAATACCATCCTTGCTTTTCCAGTATCAGATAAGGCTAAAGAATTGTACAAGTTAGTTATAAGATAGATCGTAATCAACAAATTTGTGTTTTTCTGCACTGGGCGATGTGGTCGCTAAGCGACAAAGCCCTATAAATAATAATAAAAAATAAAAATAAACTATATCGGTAAGTGTATCTAGAATTTTCTAATACCTTTTTTATAGTTTCATATTGATACACGAAGCAACAAAATTCGATCTAGAGGAATGTGGCCGTTTTTATTTAGATCGAATTTTGTTGCTTCGTGTCTCAATATGAAACTTTAAAAAAGGTATTAGAAAATTCTAGACACACTTACCGATATAGTTAATGGAGCCATTTTTCATAATTCCTTCTCAGTCACGAGATAATATGTTTTTAAAGGAGTGGCGCTAGTGGACCGGTGACAACGCTCTTAACATCAGACAAATTATACAATTTTATGAGTTTCATGATTTCTAAATGATAAATTATTTTATTTCTGCAAGGGCGTTTGTACAAACACTTTTACATGTCAATCATATTTTTTTTTCAATATACGAGTATGAGGTCGGCGTTTCCTATCTGATTAAGTACTCTGAGAAGCAGGGACCGATATCAATACTCGAGGAATACCGATATTTTTAAGAAAATACCGATAACAGTATCGAAATCTGGCATAAATAGTGGTATTCTATATCAGTAATTTGAGTATGGGTATAAAATATTGATAATTATATAGATACTCAGTACTGATATCAGGCTACAATCTGACGTCACAGAATCTTTATTGATGATTCTTAAGTAAATACATATTTTTTACAATCGTGAATCATATTTTGATCAAGATACAACCTGACCCTAACCTGCAAATTGCAAGAAACGCCAGAAAATTTTATAATAATAATAATAATATCCCCACCGCCGTATCTCTACGTTGACGTCGTGGTGGGGCTTGCGCGCTCCAAACTCTAGGTCTGTGCCGGTAGAGTTTACTTTACCGGAACATGTCTAGGGTGAGGAGCCAGACCAAGAGAGATACAGAAACCCGCAGGGCAGCATGTGGCGAGCTGTTGGGCAGTTGCGACCCCACGGACCCTATCTCCCGGGAGAAGTCATGTTCCTCATCTCTGGCTTGCCTTTATTGGCCGGCTGGAGTGAACGTTGACGAGGAACTGAGCTCCCACCTCATTCTTGCCTTTATTGGCCGGCTTGAGTGGAGATTCGCAAGAGCAAACGTGCTCGGAGGAAGGAAGTATTCCAGTAAGTGCTTGTAGGGATCTTGACCATCTTCCGGGCTCTGGGATTGTTCTGAGAGCCGTGGAATACCTCTCCACTCCTCGAGCACCTCAGGACATGTTGCCCCCTTGTCGCTACGTCACTATGTGCTAGCGACCGTTTTCGGGGGCCCATTATTGAGTGTGCAAGTCACCCCCTGCCATTTTATCCGTGTATAATAAAACATTGATCAGGCAGGGGCCATAGTCCTTCCATAGTTTTAGGTAACCAGTCCATTTTAACCACCCAAACCCATAGTCCAATATCTTTGTTTCCATATCCTGCAATAGTCCTACACCAACCGGGGGTTGTCCTTGGGTGCACTTGCATAGTGCGTACAGGGATAATCGTCGGTTGGTGCCTCATTCAATTAAAAAGCTCCTAAAGGGCCTCTGCGAGTTGGCTTTGGCCCCTCGTACGCCTTCCAAAGGTCCGGGACCCCAGGGTCCCGAGATATGTAAACACATAAAAATAAAATAATAATATCTATACCCAAATACCGGTATTTATAGTAATATTTTAGTATCATGTATCCAAATTATATCGGTATTCAGTCCCTGCTGAGAAGAAAGGCCAAAACAAACTCAGTGGTCACAGCAAAGTCTCTTTTAAAGTCCAGACATAATCTTGGTCAGCGGGGTACTATCATAACACACTATCAGTAGGAAGCAATGGGTTTAATTTTGACAGTTCAATAACATTCATTGCGATAATTACGTTGTTGAACAGATAAAGTAGTACCTAGAGTGCGGATTGGGGATGAATGAGTTGCCTGTCAAATGTCTTCTCTACGCAGATGATCAAGTTCTACTTGCATCGTCAGCAGAACAGTTGCAGGACATGGTGACTGTTATAGATGAAGCATATAAGATAAAAGGGATGCATATAAATGTGAATAAGACGAGGATAATGGTGTTTGAAAGAGAAGAGGATGTATTGCTGTGTGATGTGGAAATAAATGATAAGAGTGTGGAGCAAGTATGTGAGTTTTTATATTTGGGGAGTCAGTTTACAAGGGATGGAAAGATTGATGAAGATGTGGAAAGGAGAGTAAATGCGGGGAATAAAGTGAATGGCGCTATACATGCGATTGTGACCAACCAATCGATGCCCAAAAAGGCTCGACTGGCTGTTCACAATGGTGTGCTGGTGCCTACGCTTATGTAAGGAAGTGAATGTTGGGTGTGGCAAAAGAAGCATGAAAGTAGAATAAATTCTGTGGAAATGCGTTCCTTGCGAAGCATGTGTGGCGTGATTGTGAATGATAGCCTGAAAAATGATGTGATAAAGCAACGGTGTGGTTTAAAAGAAGATGTAGTGACGAAAATTGAAAAGAGTATGCTTAGATGGTTTGGTCATGAGGATGAATGAAAGACGACTTACATAAGGTATTTACAAGGCAGATGTGAGTGGAAATGCCGGGACGGGACGCCCTAGGAGAACATTATAGTGACTTAATTGGTGATATTCTTCAGGAAGGTCAGGTGCGTAGTACTCGCAACCGGCATGCATGTATGACCAGATGTATGAATGTAAACGAAGCAAAAGGATTATCTAAGGAGCATAGCAGGTGGCTCTCTATAGTTTCTGCATAACCCCATGGAAAAAAAAAGTGAGTTTATGTACGTATGTATGAGCAGATAAATGTTTTCGAACGTATGAAGCAATGGATGGTGTGTTACGCAATTAGGGTAATTAGAAGACCATGTATATTGATAGCCCATAATCTATATGGTCTTCACATGATCGGAAATGGTCTTTTGAGGAAAGAACCACACAGATTGAGTGGACCTGTCCAGTCAATGCACGCATTTGTCAATAATCGCGCATGTAGTCTAGTCTCGTCATCTCGTGTGTGTTTCGGAGATTCCGATTCAGTATTGAACTCAAGCTGAATCTGTCTGTAGCTACTTAAATCATAACACAATCACGTGATAACGCAGCGAGGTCAAATGATTAGTAATCGGAAATTTCTATTTCGCATTATCCCTAAGTTACATAAACTAGTACTGAAAATACAATAAAATTATGACGATTGTTTCTCAAACGGTGAAGAGGAGCAGTTATAGAAGCATAGTAGAAAGACATTTTTTTTAAACTCAATCCACGTGTGTCTAACGAGGGCTAGAAGTCGTAGTTGGTCCGGTTTACTCTGGGCTGCCAAAATAATAATAAAGTCATTTATTAAAATTAGGCTGAGAATTTGTCTCTGTCATCCAGACCTAGACTAAAGTCAAGAGCAAACTCATAGTAAAATAAAAAATAAATAAAAAAAAGAATGGCTTTTCGAACGTCAAAATTACATAAGACAGTCCCCCAAAACGGTCCCCCTTCACCACTTCCTAGTTCTTTAGCTGAGAAGAATTGGCTCAACAAACTCCCCAGCAGCACAGCAGTGTTGTCTGTTTAGTTAGATAATATGGATTCTGTACAATTCGATAGTAGATATGCAACGTAATTAATATTACCCATAATATGTCTGCTAGCATACGCCAATATACCAGCAAATATAATGAAAACTATACTGTAGCAAAAAACTAAAAATGCAAACAAAACTTAATACCTAAATAAAAGTCTCCTGGCATAAAGGGCGTGCCCGCTTATCTACGCAATGCTGGATTATGTAACACAAATGATAAACTAAGATCATTGAAGTAAAATAAATAAACATTTAATTACTAATAACAATACCGAAACCATGGTCAGCAAGACGACCAGTCACCACAAGCAGGGGCCTTACTCCCGAAAACGATTCGAGTTTGATTTTGATTCCGATTCGATTTCGTTTCTGATCCGAACTCGATTTAAAACTTAAAACTGACCGAAGTTGTTTCGCTTCGAACCACCGCACGATCGTGCGCTAGTGTTGGATTCAAGAGTATGGATCGGCGTTTAATTCGAACCCAATTCGATTGATTCAGAACTCGATGCTGTCGGGAGTAAGGCCCCAGAAGCGAGTTCGAATCGGAATCAGAATCAGACTCGAATCGTTTTCGGGAGTAAGGCCGCAGCACCCGTTCATGAGCATAACGCAAAGATCAGCCATAACCCCCTCGCCATATTTGAGGGAAGGAGGCAACCCGACCCCCGACGCTACCACAAGCAGTGACATACGTATATGTAAGTGTCAGTTCTGCTAGTCTTTGACTGGCCAGTCTTTTCAAAATGGCTCCCGCATGATGACATTTTTATCAGGTCGACAGCCCACCTTGAAGAGGGCCTCAAGCTGCGCCTTCCGGTTGTCGTGGTCATGCTTGAGGAAGGCCTATGTCCAACAGTGGATGTCTTTCGTGTTATTGATGATATAGTACCGTAGAACGGGGCTATTTGGATTTTCGGGGGTTATTTGGAATCACAGAACAGAAAAAATCAGTTTCTGTTCTGTGTTTGGAACAAAGCAAAGAGTCATAAATTCGAATTGTGATCTTCGTATGAAAAATTGTAAAAGTAAACAAGACCAGAAATAAAATAAAAGCTGTCTATGGTGTGTTGGTAGAATTTATGTCAACTCAAATCTTACAATTACTTTATTCCAAATGACCCCCGAAAATCCAAATAGCCCCGTTCTACGGTACCATATTTAATTTTACGAGGGAAGAAGAAGATACCGCATCATTTGCATAGCCTTTTCTTCCAGTCCTACCAGATGCAGGTGAATACCAATATTTTATTCGTAGAGCGAGAGCGAGATACTCCTTGGTAAGGCTAGTTGCAGTGGGAAAAATACAAGTTATATTACATTTTTTTATTTTTGTTGTATTAGTATCAATAAAAGTATATAAATTCTCGTAATCAAGAATTTAGTATTTTAGACATTATTTTTGTACCACTATAACTATGTTTTTATATTTAATTATGTTTTTTTATTTCGGTTTTTTTATTTAGTGGTTGACTGGTAGAGAATGCCTTGTGGCATTAATTCCGCCTAAAAAGAACCTAGCCTATTGTACATGAAGTTTAATTAAAGAAATAAATAAAACATCCCTAACGAAAATATGTTTTTCAAAAGAGTCATTCAAACGAATGTTACGCTATGATAACACTGTACAAATACGACGATTCTCACAATTGCATCAATATCTGAATAAGCAGTGGTATTAGTCAATCGTGTCTGTACTAAACGGTAAACCTATTTCAGAGAGGTATTGCAGCGTGTTGGTAAACAGCTGATTTTCAACCCACGCGTTAAGGGCTTTATCACACTAGCGAGTTGCGAGCGAGTGGAAAGCGGGGCGAGTGCGCAGCGAGCTCGCCGCGAGTTGGCACCGTGTGCGCGGCGAACACGCCGCGGGTGGGCAGCGAGTTCGCGGTGTACGATCCGCGATTTGTACATTCAGTGCCAGTTGTACGTTCAGTGCCATTTATAAAATGGCGTCGACAGCGCCGTTCGCCGAGAGCTCGCTGCGCACCCGCGGCGTCTTCGCGGTCTGTTTGCCGCACACACGTTGCGAACTCGTGGCGAGCTCGCTGCGTACTCGCCCCGCTTTCCACTCGCTCGCAACTCGCTAGTGTGATAAAGTCCTAAAACGCGACTAAAAGGGGGATGGATGAAGAGGGAGAGGAAGACCAAAGAAAATGATGAATGGGTTTTGTGAGGAATGATATGAAAGAGAAGGGAGTGAATGATATCGTGACGGTTGACAGGGGAGAATGGAAAGAGAAAACTTGTTGCGCCGACCACAAGTAACATGGGGCAAAATCAGGAAGAGCTTGATGCGGTTTAGTACTTAGATAGATAGATAGAATACTCTTTATTATGTACGCCATAAAAATTATAGATATAAATGTCGAACTGTTACATAGGGTGTCACAATGGGCGGTCTTATCGCTAGAAGCGATCATTTACAGACAAACTTTGGATGGATCAAAAAGTAGGAGAGACAATACTGCAGGTGGTGTACCATTTACATATACAATAAATACATACATACATAAAGCATATAGATACTTATCCATATAAATATATATACATATACATACAATAATAAACATGATACAAGAGCAAGGAACTTTAGGTAATGATGATGTTTAAGGAGAGAAGAAGTGATTTTTAACCAGAATTTTAAAAGTGGACAAAGATTGAGCACGCCTTATCGAGACGGGCAAGGCATTCCATAACCGTAGGTACTGCTTGAACTATAAAAGGCTTGTCATAAAAACTAGTGGAATGCATTGGCATCTCTAGTCTCAAGTTTTCCGATGACCTCAGATATCTATTATGTGTGTCATGAAGGAACATGAAACGTTCTTTAAGATAAGAGGGGGTTTTAGGATTAAACAGAAGACTGTAGAGCTGAAATAAGATATGAGAATTCCGGCGAAGACGTATGGGAAGCCACTTGAGCTTTGTACGAAACTCCGAAATGTGATCATATTTGCGCAGGCCAAATATAAATCTAATGTAAAAGTTTGTACTTAACATTTTGTTACTAATACCTATTATAATGTCCCTAGACGGTCAAACTTCCTTGACAAAATTATGGAATGTCTCTTAGGAGGGCGTACAATGGTCCACTAGTGCTACTCCTTTAAAACAATATTATCTCGTGTCTGAGAAGGAATTATGAAAAACGGCTCAATAAAGAGCCTCGGTAAGTGTGTCTAGAAATTTCTAATACCTTTTATAACGTTTCATATTGAGATACGAAGCAACAAAATACGATCTAGAAAAATGTGGCCGCTTTTATTTAGATATTCATAATTCCTTCTCAGTCACGAGATAATATATTGCCTTCATAGTTACATATAAGGCGTTTCTTGCTCTCACAAATGCTTTGTGCAAGAAAACAAAAAAGAAATGACCAAGACGATGGCTATGACTATCTCCGCTCGTGTTGCGTGCACTCGCCAAGACATTCCGTACCACACTGAATATGTTGCTTGACAAGCATGTATCTAAACGGCTAAGCATACTTGACAAGCATCGTTCTAAACGGTCAAAATTGCTTGACAATCACGAACAATTTACGCGCTTGTCAAGCAATTTTGACCGTCAAAAGCCGCCTTCCGAATTGGCTACTCGTATAATCGCTCACAGCGCTCACATCGTCTCACATGCGTTCCGATTTAGATATTACGATTATGACAGCCGAGGGCTGTCAACAACTCGGAACGCTCGTGAACGCGCTCACGGTGCTCACTCAATTTCAAAACGATATTAGAGTATTTCTCTGTGTATCCACCAAAATTTTCTTCTTCTTAGGTTATGTAGCAACTGTAGCCAGAAGAACAATTTTGAAAATATCACGATTGCTATGATGCGACTCAAAACAAAACAGCACAACTGTCATTTTTGACAGCGCTCACGGCGATATTAGTAAAAGGCATGGTCGGCGTTATCGCAAGATGGCGAATGTCATGACGTCATCTATGACGTTTCACGGGACATCGTTATCGCGCTCACGCTTATTCGGAACGGGTTTTAGTACGCGGATATCGATATTATCGCAACTCGGTACGCAGGGTTAGGGACCCATAAGAATGCTTGATAGTTGAAACGTTAAATTTGTTTTAACTGTATCGTGCGTGACGATTCGTGAGAAAAAGTTCTGGCCGTTAGGAAATTGAAACCGTGGCCCTAAATGCAGCAAACTAATCGCTCAACCATTGCGGCATTGAGATTCGCTAAACAGTAACATTAAATTGTCTCAACTTCAGGCAGCTTACCATACAAACGAATAAAAACAAGATTAGCAATTTAAACCAGCTACTGGAGGCAGACCAAGAGCTTTGTCGCCATAACAACAATGTTTTATTTTATTTTATTTGGGAAAACAAACGGTTACGCATTACAACATTATGGTATAGAATTTAAAACTAAAATGGGTGTATAAATGTATAACCAACAACACTTTCCACATAATAAAAATAAAAATAACATTGAGTAGAGAGTATGTTTAAATATAAAAGAAAACTAATCTGAAACTAATACAAGTAAAAACAATAACAAGAGAAAGAAGATAGTATAATAGAATATTTATAATAGAAATTTTGATTTTATTTTAGGATTGTTATTCACCTAATTCTGCTATAATTTTAAACGCAATACTTCTAAATTTTCCAGTAGAAACAGCAAAGAACTTGATATCTCGGAAAATCTTATTGAACTACGTGGTAAGAGCATTTGTTGTTTTTCGGCAGTTAGAGGTAAGATAGCCAGTTCCTCTGTGGTTGAGGATTCCGGGTGAAGCTCGCTTCCATCTTCGGCCTTATCATCACTTACCATTAGGTGAGATGAAGGCCAAGAGCTTCCACGGTGAGGATAAAAAAAAAGAAGCCTTTGCCTACCGTGGCACAGGGTTAATTATTAGTAGGTATAGTAATTCAGTTCAACAACATTGATTGCGATATTTAAGTTGTTGAGCAGACACATTTTTCGAACATAATTATGAAACAATGGACTTTAGAGATACTACCCAGCTGCGTCCCAGAAATAAAACGACGTATAGCCATGACACACCAGATACAGGATAAAGATGCTATGACACGCCTCCAGAACCTCTGGAAAAATCGTGGTATAAGTTATAAAACCAAAGCCCAATTGGTCAGAGCACTAGTTTTCCCAATTTTCTTGTATGGAGTTGAGACGTGGACAATCCGAGCAAGAGAAAGAAAAGAGGATAGACGCATTCGAAATGTGGTGCTGGAGGCGGATGCTCCGAATACCATGGACAGCCAAACGCACCAATGTGTCTGTCCTTTCCCAACTCGATATAAAGACCGGATTGTCTACAGCGTATTTTGACCTATTTCGGCCACATAATGCGAAGGGGAAATAGCAACCTTGAAAAGCTTGTCATTGTTCGCAATACCGAGGGAAAGAGAGTACGAGGCCGGTCGCCAACAAGATGGTCCGACCAAGTAAACGAAGCTACGTCCTCAAGCAAATTTCAGCAAGTGGTGATGGCAACGTTGGACCGGAGTCGATGGAGGCAGATTGTCCACTTAAAGGGGTCTAGTGACCACGATCCTTAGTAACGTGGGACCGATTGAAAAAGAAGTGATTGATAGTGTGTGACGCAATTAGTTTGCTGGGGCGGGCGGAGGGTTCTATCAGATTCTTACGGACTAAAAACCATCCCGGTGTTCCCTTCCTACACTTGGACCGGGGATCATGGAAACTTGTGCGCCTTTCATGATCTCCGGCTGGGGTCATTAGACCTTTTTTTTATTCCGGGGTGGAAAATCCTTTTAGATGGGAGCGGCGGGGTCTGTCAAACTCTTACTGACGAAAAACCACCCCTCAGATCGGGGAGAGGAGTGAGGTGTTTGACTCCTCTCGCGACGTCTAAGAGGGGCGCGCGTGGAAAATTACGCGCCGCCACCTTGGGTCCTGCGGGGCGACGGACGTTCTCGGATCCGTCGCCCACTGGACCCATTTAGGGGGGCCAGAAGAGGGCGTTGTCCACCCTCCGCCATCGCCCGGTGCGCCTGCTGCGGGCCGGGTGAGAGGATGAGATCTCTCTCCTTTCCTCAGCCTCCTTCTGCGAGATTACTGTTTCGCACAAGGCTGCCACCGCGTCCCAGGACTCATCTCTGCAGACCATCGCATTCACTACGTCTGGCAGCGACGGTTTTTCGGCTCCCGTTCGGTCTTTGTCCGGCCTTGTATGCCTTTTGAGTTCGGATTTTAAACTAAAGGAAAGAAATTAAAATAATAAAAAATTAAATGTCCGGCTTTTTCTCAGGACTTTACAAATTTCAAAATGGTAAACCTATTTGGGAAAAGCCTTTGTCAGGTAGTGGACTAATAGCTTCACTGCTAGAACGGGTGGCAGAGGCCTTGGCATAAGGGTGCCTAGCGCCTATGTCGGCGTTGAATTCAACCATTTCCATCGAAACCTCCACGAGCATTGATGTATAAAAAAAGGAAGATTAAGTATGCGCTCCTCGACGTGGAACACATAACCTATGCCGACCGGCACAACTGACCTTAGTTACAATCGAACTTGCCTTTGTGTAGCACATGTGTAGCACGTTAAGTAAAATTACCGTAATCGTCTAAATATAAGCAGCAACAATACCTTCCTGTTTTTTTAAAATGTGCACAAATACTCGTTATTCACAAAACAAAAACAAGTTCCACGGGATTACTCTCCACTCGTAAGTACATCGAAACTTATTTTCTTTAAAACTCCTGAATAATATTGCTTTCTAGGTCGCTATCGTCGACCACTACACCTACCTTGGCTCGCAAATCTGCAATGATGGTGGCTGTGTCCCCGAGATAAAAAGGCGTATTGGGATGGCCAAAGATGCTATGACGCGTTTAAATAACATTTGGAAGAAGAGAGGAATTGGTATCAAAACCAAGATCAGATTGATACGAGCCCTAGTATTCTCTATCTGCCTGTATGGAGTAGAAACGTGGACGATTTTGGCCCGAGAAAGACAAAGGGTTGATGCATTTGAGATGTGGTGCTGGAGACGAATGTTGAGAGTACTGTGGACTGCCAAACGCACCAATGCATCGATCTTAAACCAGCATCGAATAAAAACTCGCTTGTCGACAATATGCCAACAACGCATTCTCTCCTATTTCGGCCACATAGTACGCAGAGGCGATGAAAGTTTGGAAAAACTGATTGTGGTTGGGAACACCGAAGGCAAACGATCGTGCGGTCGTTCACCAACACGGTGGACTGATTAGGTGAAAGAATCATCGTCCTCTAAATTCTACACGGTGGTAAGGGATGCGCTAGACAGAAACCGGTGGAGGCGGATCGTCCGCTCCAGATGCAACTCCGAAGCTGACCACGATCCTCAGACATGAGGGACCGACCACAGAGAAAGAGGTCGCCATTTGTTTCTGAGTTATTATGGGTTCTTAACAGTGAGAATTATTGCTATCTCGTTTCCGCCTGCAGCCCGCGTCATATCTCTCGCTTTATCGGTTGTTGATGCATGACGAACGACATCGGGAAATATAGTTGTGTGGGTGTGTTTATATGTAATTGTTTCTAGTCCATTAATGTTTACGTGACATTAGAGCGCTGCCTTATCTTCCTTTTTTTATACATCAATGCCCATCAGTTATACTTAAATGTAGGTGCCCTGATGCACTCTAGTCAGCCACACCTTCCGACTGGCTAATATTTTTAAACCACTTTATGAACTACTCTTCGTACAGCTAGACCATCCAAGACCGCCCAATTGTGTCACCCCTTGTAAAGTTTCTAGATACAGGGTGTAAGGGACATCCCTCCACAAACTAACAGGGTGCATTCAGCTCCTGATTTTGAATCATATTCCACCAGGAAATTTGCTCAACCAAATTTTCATTTTTTGAATCTTTTTTTCAGTTACTATTCCTTATTTCAATGTAAAATAACATTCTCTGTGTGCAGCACTCCATTTATGTAAATAAAACAGCTGAAATAAAAAATAAAAACAGCAATGGATGTTGAAATACTCTAACGAACGACGCGCGAAATCAGCTGTTCACTTTCTGCCTAGCTGCAGAGTTCATCGAACTCACTCGCTGCGCTGTGTCGTTCGCTACGTGCGTTTTGCCACGGTAACGATACATTGCGTGTGAGGTAATAAAACAAATCAGGTTTATTGGATTCCCATAACGTTCCTGAAATAATTTCATGTACCGGTCATCTTAATATAATATTCTGAATTCACCCCATCAGTCTGCGGAGGGCTGTCCATTCCCGCCTGTATATAAATCTGTAATTTTAATGGTGTGTAAAAAAGAGTATTGTAATCTATATATCCATCTAGACACATTATTGTAATAATATATCGCACCCCCGGTGCAACACTGTCACTTATGCAAAAAGTGACTTTTTCAGGAAAAGTATTTTAAACTTAAGTATCCTATCCTATACATAGTTGATGGCACTTCCTGATTTAGGGAAGATGAATAGGTTATATCCTGACGTGTTCTTTTAAGTTTATAATAAAATAAATGAAACCAATAATTAAATTTAATACACTTCTCCTGAAGCATAAGTATTTTATAGTTTGCATAAGTGACAGTGTTGCACTGGGGGTGCGATATACCTAACCCTGCGTTCAGAGTTGCGATAATATCGATATTCGCGTGCTAAAACCCGTACCGAATTAGCGTGAGCGCGATAACGATGTCCCGTGAAACGTCATAGATGACGTCATGACATTCGCCATCTTGCGATGACGCCGACCATGCCTTTTACTAATATCGCCGTGAGCGCTGTCAAAAATGACAGTGTGCTGTTTTGTTTTGAGTCGCATCTTTTCGTATCGTGCCATTTTCAAAATTGTTCTTCTGGCTACAGTTGCTACCTAACCTAAGAAGAACAAATTTTTGGTGTATACACAGAGAAATATTCTAATATCGTTTTGACATTGCGTGAGCACCGTGAGCGCGTTCACGAGCGTTCCGAGTTGTTGACAGCCCTCAGCTGTCATAATCGTAATATCTAAATCGGAACGCATGTGAGACGATGTGAGCGCTGTGAGCGATTATAGCCAATTCGGAAAGCGGCCTAAGTCGTGCCGAGACGAGCGTTTGTGAACCTACTGCATAATTATTTGTTTTGCCTGCACATAAATAACACATCGATAATACATAACGCAGTAACTTCCTGTACCGATCATGTTATTAATTATGATTATTATTTTGTTATCTAACCGGTTCACTAGCATTTTGTTTATAAACATTGATGATACTAGCCTACAAGGGCTCTGCTACAGCAAGCATACCTACCCACGTACTATATTTAACCTTAAGACCGCCACAGTCATGTATAGATGACAAACCAAAATGTGCCCAGCACGCCACGGAAATTTGCAAATAAAGCTCATAAAACAACAGTGTTTTTTTTATTTCCTTTGCTAATTATGTTCTTGACTCATCCTAATTTATATTAGAGTTGAACTTCTTTCTATAGTCACCTATATTAAGAGGGTTATCACCGGTCCACTAGCGCTACTCTTTAAAAAACATAATTATATTATCGGCTTATGTTTAACTTACCACCAAATATAGTATCATTGAGACAAAAATAGTAAATGATCATCAAAATTAAACCCAAATTTTAATATAAAATTATAACCAAAGTTTTAACATCTCGCAATCCTATTTAAGCAATTACGCAAAATAAAATGTGCCAAAATGTAAATTCTAAACAGTTTTTTTTTTAGTTAGTTGCATTTTCTTAAATTAATATCGTCTAACTAGTTCAGTTTCGGGTAGCCTGTTTTATTTCCATTTTTTTTTTTTTCTATAATAATCTAGTCGTTTCTGGTCACAGTTTTAACCTAACCTAACCAAA
Source organism: Dryobota labecula (assembly GCA_947523025.1). Classification (NCBI taxonomy): domain Eukaryota; kingdom Metazoa; phylum Arthropoda; class Insecta; order Lepidoptera; family Noctuidae; genus Dryobota; species Dryobota labecula. Next base: position 9,197,659 of record OX383311.1, on the reverse strand, counting down.
TATGGCATCATAATACTTTATTTGGTAATAAGCCTACATTTTATGGCAATCACAGTGGTTTATTTAGGCAGAAATAGCGCATTAATTTGCTCGCTAAGATTTGGTGATCGTTTACTACATTTGGTGTTCGAATACATTTTATGGTGGTCATTATATTTAACCCCATTAATATCTCGTGACTGAGAAGGAATTTTAAAAAACGGCTCAATTAGCAACCTCGGTGTCTTGAATTTTTTAATACCTTTTATAAAGTTTCATATTGAGACACGAAGCAACAAAATACTATCTAGAGGAATGTGGCCATTTTTCTTTAGATCGAATTTTGTTGCTTCGTGTATCAATATGAAACTATATAAAAGGTATTAGAAAATTCTAGACATGCTGAGGTTGTTGATTGAGCCGTTTTTTAAAATTCCTTCGTCTTGTCTCAATATGAAACTTTATAATAATTTTGATTTAATATCTTATGGTGATATAATGAATGTAATAGATTTCTTATGGTTACTTAATATTTACCAGAGGAATGTACCTTCAACGTAGGTACCTCATAAAAATATAATCTGAACATATAATGCGACGAATAATGCAACACATTTTGACGCCTACCATTTTTTTTTTTCATAGCTGTACGAGTAAGTATAGTTGTATTTGCTCGTATTGAGCATTTTACGTGATTATGAGAGGACACCCACATTTAATATTTTTTTATGTAATCCCATAGACAGGAGGCATATTGCCACTAACGAATCCGGCTGCTACTGAGAATTTTCCTAATAGAAAACCTTTAATATTGTAGGTATGTCTGGAGCTCAAACCTAGGTCCATACGCTTGGCATTCTTGCTTGCTACCAACGGGTAACGAGGTCAGCGCCGGATTTAAAGGTGTGGAGGCCCTCGGGCAACCAAGAAGTGGCCTCCACTTCTTGGTTCCCCATTTTTTTTGGACACCCGAAAAAAAAAAATAACTATTTAAAAAGGTACCTTCTTAATGTGAAGTGAACTTGTTTTTCTTTGATGGCCACAAAGGATGTATTTTTGCTTATAAAAACAAAAATCAAATTATGGAGGCCTCATCTTTGTGGAGGTCCGGGGCTAGAGCCCCTATTGCCCTACCCTAAATCCGGCCCTGAACGAGATATTACATTCAAAGGAAAGGAAAAAAAAAAAAAAAAAACATGGGCTCGCTGGGGAAACGGAAAAACAGACATGTATGTTTGAAAATAAAAGTGTGTGTTGTCAAATCAAAACACATTCTTTAAAGCTAGCCAATGGAATTCACATCCACTTTGTAAGACAACTAACAACAGTAACTTGGTGCTATAATTGTGGACATGATTCCCACTCTTTTATAAGGGTCGCCAAATGGTAAGAACGAAATCCTTAGGCCTCATTTAGATATGGAGATGCGGGACGCCGTGCGTCGTGTTGGGCGGCGCGGCCCGCAGTGCGTGCCGCGCACTAAATTCAAACATGGAGAGCTGTGGGAGCTATGGGGTAGCTATGAGTTTTGAGAGCAATAAAGTGCCTGCTTTGGGTTCGAACCCACGACCTACAACTCTTAATCCCTAAACAATTGTGAAGGGGAAAAAAAAAAAGCTAAAAAAATAAAAATAATAGCAATTTTTTTTTGTCAGGGCCTGAAATACCGGTATTTTTGGGTAGGTACCATTGGTCTTGGTATACACACCGGTACGGAGTAGGTACCAAACCTAGTGCCGCGCCCGGTACTATTATTACCTGTTGGTATCTATTTCTAATCAGTATCGGTAGGTACTGTACCGGTAGGTACCAAACAAATATTTCCGTAAGTTAGAATGAGAAAACAGATAAAGTAAGTAAGAAGAAGGATAGTTATTAGTCATTATAAAAGTTAAATTAAATTAGTTTTTAGAAAAATAACTTCAAGATACAAATACGCGATTTGTGGTAAGCGGCAAGTAGCTGAACATGGTACCGGTACTTGTTAGGTGGAGAACTGGTGCCCGTCTGGAACCGATAGTACCCAGGTACCGAAATGGCAAGAACCGCTAAGTACCGGTACAGAACCCGTAAATTTGTTACTGGTTCCAAGCCGTGCTCCCCATACATGGTACTATGTAAGGAATGGAAAAAAAACCTCATTGCGTGTGGGGTATTGTGGGATCCCCTAATTAAAAAGATTTTTAATCGTTTTTGAGTGGAATATTTCCAGTTGCAATTGAAGATATAACTTTGTAAATCAAAGGTTTTTTTTTCTTCTCAATAGGTTCCATGATTCATTAAACTAAGTTGTTTCACTATCCGGAACAGAATTCCTCGTGGTCAAATCAGTTTGACCACGAGGAAGGAAGGAAATAAACTTCAAAGCTGCATAATATCAAGTCGTTTGGCTATTCCCCACTAGATGGCGTTAAAATAAAAACAACAAAATCAATGTGAATTATTTTAATAATAATTTATCACAAATTTTAATATGGTGTGTAAATGTAAACATTAAACAGCTTATTCGTAGTAATAAATAGTTATAAAATTACATTAATTATTGCAACCACATACATTGTTACATGAATATTCTAATCTCAATCAAATACAGTTTGTCCAGTATATTTTGGGTGCATTACTAAGTCTCTACACGAGAGGCGATGCTAAATCAAAATTCAGACATCTCGATTTAGCGATTCATATTGTAGTGCAGTACACAGACGGTTCCATGCATATTCTACTACTTTGGGCGTCTCCACTACACACTACATTCAACTTTTCTAACTTACACAGTACATGGGGCATTAATAATTTTTATTTAATTGTGCTCACCAGTTGGCGCCACTGGCGAGTAAGGTCCTTTCAGTACTTTTAAGTTTTGGATATGTTTAAGTACTAATTACTTCATAAAATGTTTATTTTATTACATTTCAAAACATCAAATGAATATTTACATTATAATGTTCCTAAAATTGGCAAGCATTAAGCAGACAAATATTATTCTTCCTCCAAGTGCTACCAAATTAGATCCATATCACCATAATTTATCAGGAATGGCACAATCTTTATAATTATGAATGAGTAGTTGCGCCCAGCGGTGTTACCCGCGAACACTACATTCTTTCGGTATAAAAAGTATAAGTGTAAATCCAGGGTGCCAGCTACGTCCATACCAAATTTTATCAAAATTGGTCCAGCTGTTTGAGCGTGAAGAAGTGACAAACATACACAAACACTCACAAACTTTCGCCTTTAATAATATTAGTGTGATTAGTAAAATTTGCGATAGAAAATCCCACAAACAGTGAATTTCAGTTTTAAATTTGACATTTCTAGAGACCTCACTCTACACTAGCGCCTCTAGCGGCGAATTAAAGCGCGATAGTCCTCATTGCTTTACTGCTGTTGAAAAAACTCCCAGTAAATTGAAACTTCACTATACCCAAAGTCTCAAATTCAGATAATTTATGTAAACAAAGGGGATATATCAAAAAAATATCTTCGTAATGGTAATTCACATAATGGCGAAAAAAAGAGGTTAAATTTTCTTTTAATTACTGATTTTAAGAAATAATAATTAACAAATTAAAAAAAAAACGTAATTATTTTTATAAATTTCCGGTTTTAACCTATTAACCGCCCCGGTCGGATTAATACGACAAATGTTTACGTGCCCGTGGCGCCTCAGTCGTATTTATACGACTGAGAACCTATGTTCGTTTTGTGCTTTTTATATCATTGCACGACCATATTTGTCGTAGATATTTATTTGTAGATTTATGAGCCGGGCGCTGGGGGCACGGCAATTGATATAAAACCAAGCGGTCAATAGGTTAAGGTATAATACCTTAATTATTGCCTGTTATGATTATGTTGTTGTGTACAGTATATTATTGCCAATATTGGTAATGTGTTAAATTGTTTAATGGAATACTCATGTTCCTACCTTTATATATTATTATAATAATGTTGCTATTAATCTGAGTAAAGGTCCAATAGATAGAATTATCTGTTTTGAGATAACGGTAATTTATGATAGAATACTTAATGCTGTTTCCGAGGAGTTTCTTATCCGTTCTTCTCCACGAAGACCTAGTTTTGGAATGGACAACTAGCTTTCTCAGTAACGTTACCTTGACAAGCCTAATTGAAATAAATGCCGAGTCTTCTTTCTGTGCTTTCCTTTATAAAATCCTTTCCCTACACACCATATTCTTAGGGACTTTCATACATAGTAAACTACTAGTGGCATTCTGATACACAAAGCTTGCTAATAAAGTGGCTATCAATACCTATAAATGTAGTTTACATTTTGAATCTAAACATTTTCAAATGTTTTACATCTTCAACAACACTAATATTACAACTCTCATTCATAGATTCATATTGTAAGTAGCATATCTAGCCACATTTTGGATGAAAACGGCAGTAAACTGTTTCGAGTGGAAATCGATTTTGGGGGGCCTACGTCTAGCACTGGACTTAAAAGGGCTAATTATGACGATCATATGCCGTGTCTCCGACATATATACCACAAAATACATTGCTTAGCAACGGTATTTTGTTTGCATAGTTCTTATAATTAATTCACTTTAATTTTAGTGATGACTATTTACAAAAAAAGAATATGAGATAAATGTTTTGCACCACTGTCCTGTCATTTTGACAGTGACATTTCTTGACATTACTTTGTTTACATAAATTATCTGAATTAGAGACTTTGGGTATAAGTCGCAGGCCACGCTGGCGCGATGCGTCTTGTGTCTGCGATGAGCGGGAAAAATAATAATACGGGTTGAACGGGGGGCGCCATGTTGGCGCGACTGGCGTGCACGTCAGGCGACCGCGAGCAGCGGAGGGCTTAAGGCGGTGATGTAATTACGACGTTGACTATACAAAGGCTACAAAAATTTTACTTTTTCTAGCCTTCTATGTTAGCAGGTTTAGTTTCCGCACTTAGTCCTTCAGACGGACCATTGTGCGTGCGCCATTGCGGCTGTCGGTGGTTATTCCAACCAGCCCACCTCCTTCCAGAAGTTAATAACGTCTCCCAGTCTGTCCACAATATCGGTGAAAGATCTGGGTGCCCCGAGGGTTTCTGTTCTAATCTGGGTGACGCCTGTGCATTCGAAGAGCACGTGCGCAACGGTTTCCTCCACTTCCATGCAGGCCCTGCATGAAAGTGGAGACAGAGGGCTGTCTGTTATCCATGTTTCTTGCCGGCTCTTCTCCATAGGATACGACTAACTCGAACCGTGCACCTAGCTTCTGACGTTTCATAAGTGCCCATGTAGGTTTATGTGAAATAAAATATTTTGATTTTGATTGATTTTGATTGATCCCTATTGTGTGAAAATGTTTGTTTAGCGAGCAGTGTCCGGTGATGGTCCCTGTCACCAGGCGCAGACTATTCCTGTCCAGGCGCAATAACCCTCTGGTCAGCCTACCATCTAAGGATGGCATAGCCTCTCTGGACTGCCTGCAGCCCGGTGTCGAGGTCCATTTTCTAGCATTTTGATATGTTAGGAATCCATAGTCAAAATACGCAAATGCGAATTTTAATCTACGGCAGTACTCGCATACAAAATAGGAAGCCTGCTAAGCTCCTCAAATAAAATTGCACTATCCCATACGTAACATACTTATAAATACTGCCCATTCACAATCATAACATTCAACAAAAAATCTTGATACAAATACGCCATCTTTACAAAAATTGGCGGAAATTTTGACATTGACAGCTGTCAAATGGAGTGTTTTGTTTTCTTCTAGCTTTTGGTCGTAGCTCGGTCAAGCTGTGCCAGTTGGTGTGCAATCCTTTCCTCTCGAGCCCGCCTGGCCTGGCCAATTCCACGTTTCTCTGCGAATTTCACTACAAAGGTCTCGACTGGCATTTTACCTGAAAATTTGGAATAAATAAAATATTGTATGAAACTCAGAAAGTAACAGACTGTCTGGAATGATAGCAATGTAACAAATTTAATACAAACCTGTCAAGAACTGTTCAGCAATAACCTCGGACTCCTCATCAGCTTTCAATGCAGCCTCCTTCAGACAATCCCTAATCCGATGAGGATCATACATTTCTGCTAACTTCATGTGCTTTCTAAAAAGATTAAGAGAGACATGTTGTGTTAAGTCTGATTGTGGACAGCTATGAAAGTTGGGAAAGACCAAAGAATCAATGAATCTATGTGTGAAAGATGAAATGGCTATGGGGTTCAGTACTCATTATTTATTCAAGGAACTCTAATTTAATTGAATAATTATTAATTTAGTGGTATATAATTTAATAATAATTGATCTAATGATAGATAATAATTTGATGTAAATAATTATAATTATGATAATAATTTGATGTAAATAATATAATTATGATAATAATTTGGTGTAAATATAATAATAATACAATAATAATAATTTGACGTAAATATTTGCATGCTGAATGGCAAAATATGGCTAACAACTATTGATGTATCATCTACCCATATTTGCAAAAAATAAATAATTCTATTCTATTCTAATACTGTGATGGATACTGGAGTTCTGATAGAAAAAAAAAGGAAAAAAAAGCACCATATTACCACCTCCAAATAAATCGGGCTACGTTCTGCGGGATGTGTTTATTTGATTACCTATTCAGTTCCTCAAAGTTCATCTTCATTTGTACGATAGTAGATATACGGTCAATTACTTCAGTCTTTAAATCATCCAATGCTTGTTGTTTTACAATGTTCTCTTGAGCTATGAGCTCAATGCTGCTCATCAACTCTTCCGTTTCAAGGTCCAGTTCTACGAGCTGAGGGTTTACTTCGATTATTTTGTCCTGGAAATTGTCAATAAAATAATCAATAGTCTTTATTTGTAAATACAGGTTATCACAGTGTCGTTATAATTTTAAAGTTTCTCTATGTTTTGCCATATGGCGTACAAATATACATTTATGGGTGGCTTTTGCCAATTAACTAAATTAATTTATAATAATTCAGTAGGAACAATGTCAATTAAAAAAAAAAAAAAATGTAAATGTCAATATTTAACGAAATGCTACAATGTCAATACTATTAATAATTATAATGTGCATAAGTTACTGGTAAGAAAAAATATTTAAAATTAACATTTTCCACAGATTTATTATTAGAGTCGTCATGCATAAATAGTAATGTTACACGTATACAAACATTATTATATCAAATAACTGTCATCAAAATAGTCACTGAGACAATAGTAACATTTCTGTATTAATATAGACCGTAACTTACACTTGAAATTGACTAAATTTAGACTTTATATTGAGCTAGATAACTTATTAAATATACTTTAGGCCATATAAAAAAGCTTTTCCTCATTTAAGCCATACCTGCATATGGTACTTTAAGCCTTAACTTTTTTTTGTCACGATGCATATGGTACTTTAAGCACTAACTTATTTTTGTCACGATGCGTTTGGTACTTTAAGCTGTAACTTATTTTTGTCACAATAAATGTTGTATTACTGTATGGACATTTGATGGTATGGTAAGTCAGTTTATTATTCTATCACTAAACATTAGCTACTGGCAGAAAGAAATAATGAAATATAAGAAAATATACATCTCTGTTAAAGGAAAGCTTTTTTAACACAAACATGGGCCTTGACTAATACCGAACAGACAAAACTTCAAACATGTCAGCACAGCAAGGAACGGAGTATGATGAGGAAAAGAAAGATAGAAAGAATTAATCGTTGTGTAATCAGGAAGGCAACAAAAACACAAGATGTTGTACTAAAACTAAGAAGATTAAAATAGAGATGTGTCGGCCACACTCTCAGGGGAGAAGAGAAATGGAACAAAACAAGTGACACTATGGTGCCCTAGGGAAGCGAAGAGAAAGAAAGGGAACCTTCGAAAAGATGGCAGGATGAATTGGTGAGGACGGCTAGAGAGATATGGACTAGACAGGCAACGAACTGGGAGAATTAGAAGGGGTTGGAGGAGGAAATTCAAAGGGCACACATACTCAGAACTGATAATTATCATTCTCAAAGTCTGTAAATAAGTAAATAAAACATTTGGTAAACTTGTTGCTTTTCTATTCAGATATTTAATTTCAATATAATTCTTTGAAATAAACTAGAGAAAATGAAATTACAGCGTGGCATAGTAGCTTAACGAAGCTAAGCTAAACTAATCCATACTAATATTATAAATGTGAAAGTAACTCTGGTCTGTCTGTCTGTCTGTCTATATGTTACGTTTTCATGCCTAAACCGCTGCACGGATCATGAAATTTGGCAGAGATATAGCCTGGGAAATGAAGAACATAGGCAACTTTTTTACGCGATAACTGACATCCACGCGGGCGGAGCCGCGGGCAAAAGCTAGTGAAATATATAGTTTTAGTTACAGTAGCTCACCTGTAAATCAGTATTCTGCAGTATCTCCTGCAGCTCCTCAATACAGCAGTCATTTAATTCGGGGAACAATAATGACTGTCCGCTATAGTTTGATTGCGGACTCACATCGTTGCTCTTTGACTCATCAGAATTTGACAACATCGGCATAGATTTCTGGAACTCTCTTATAATAGCTTGAACAACACGGCCCAAGTCGGAATGTAAGGTATAATTTAACAAACCAGGAGCTCCAATAACTTGGTTGGAATTTTCTCCGATCCACGGATGAGGTATGGGCGGATTTACGAATATAGAAGGCTTTTCATTAGGAAATTCGGGTCCCAATAACACTGTTAAGCTCATATTTTTACCGTCAGCGACGAACTCGACTCGATACTCAGCATTATCATTAACTTCGACGACGTGATCATTGAAGATTTTTAACGTGTCGATTTGACGCTTTCGCAAGTCTTGTTCGCTGTAATATTGTCGTGGCAGCATCTTTAGGCAATGTACTTACTGAAAAGATAACACCATTTGAGTGAAAGTTGTTAAAATCGATGTTTTTTATGCACGAAATTCTTTTGTTGACACCGTTGGTTCTTTTAAGTTTTTGTGTAAATTAGTAAACTTTTAAAACAAATCGTGTGAAAATGTAGGTTTCCATACCTGTTATTTAAAGTTATAAAATGTTTTTAAGAAGAATTTATTATAGTTACACAAAGTGGAAAAATGTTCCAAAATATTATTGTGCGATCAATACGAAACTTACAGTACGTTTTCTATGGAAGAATTTGTTTTAAGTTCCTCTTAAATTACATTGACCCTTTATAGAAGAATTTCATTGGCTTCCTTGTACGGAGTATGGTATCAACCATAACCAATCAAAAATGCCTTTGTTATCGGGATTGGGAAGTTACATTGTAAAAGGAAACAAACCTTTCATAAGTGTCAAACTTACGACAATCATACAGTGCGTTTAATTACTTCAGAATCCCCAGTTGATGACAAAACATAGGTAAAAGATATTATTATATTAATTTGATTCAAACAACAGTAATGGGTTGCATTTCTATTATATCTTATTACATAGAGCTTCTTTTTATTTTAGCAAGTGTTTGTTTAATTTGCAAAGTTCCTCAACTTTGCAACCAACAAACAAATTAACATCTAACAAAACGCTTTTTAATACAAAAAAATAGGACTAGATGTCGCCTTTAGCCCTATTCTACAAAGTACAACTGACAAGCTTTCTACCCATTCTACCATTCCACCGTCGTGAAAGTGGTGACTGTGGTGGATAAGCTGGGGAGGTCTACTCGATCCCTAACACGAAATCCGTAGTTTCAGCCGAACTCCGAAGTTACGGGCGTTGTGGGAGCTAGGTACTCCGAGTCCGTATCACATATGGACTTAAGATTAGTTTGGGGTCCACATTAATAATGAATGACAACACAATTTGACAATTTGTCCTTCCTCGCGATGTTTTTGCCTGTCCGAAATAGATAATTAATCGGGTGTAGGATTCACTCGAAGTATCGAACTTCTTTTGGACGAGCCCGTTTCATCGTTGACGGACATAGAGGGTAGGCCCTTTCTGTTCTGTGGTAGGCCCCCATTGAGACGAATCTCACAGCCCACAGGCTAATGCATACAGCAGCCACTTTTTAGGGTTATAGTAATGTATAATATTTCCAAGGTACCTACCCTTATAGTTTTCGTCTGTCTGTCCTTCTGTCTGGCTGGCTGTCAGTCCGTTCGAGGCTATGCCGCGGTCCCAGAAAGCTGTAATTAGGAATGGGTATACATATTAATGTTCATTACCACGTGCCGTGTGGTGCCGCACGTAAAGAATAGCACCACCCCATTTCCTCCCGTGGGTGTCCTAAAAGGCGACTAAGGGACTTACTAGAGAATGGGCAGCAGCGTTCTCTATGCATTTTTTAACACCTGAGTGCCAAGCCACACGATGCGGTGCGGCGCCGCACCGCAGGTCATCTCTCTTTCTCACTCACCGGGTGGTCGGTCCTCTGTCTTGCTCACTCACCGTGTGATCGCTAGTCCGGCGAGATGAGTGGCTCGCCGCGCCGGAGCCGCACCGCATCGTGTGGCCTCTCCCATACTGCGATCGCCAACCCGCCTGCCAAGCGTGGCGATTATAGCAAACCCCCACCCCAATTGGGGGAGGCCTATATCCAACAGTGGACGTCTTTCGGCTGAAATGGTGATACATATTAATTACGCCGACAAAGTAGTAAAATTAAATCTTGTTTTTTTTTTCTCGTCTATCCCATGGGGTACCTACTAATATATTATTACAAATAGTAGTTTTAAATTGTTATGTTTTATTGTAATCCATAAAACGGAGCTTAGTGGCCACTATTTTCTATTTGAATGATTACAATAAACCTTACCAAGGTAACCGACATAGCTCGAAGAATTGCCAAACTTACGTGGCAATGGGCAGGGCAAATTGCTCGCAGAACAGATGGCCGTTGGGGCCGAAAGGTTCTGGAGTGGCGACCGCGTACCGGAAGACGTAGCGTTGGAAGGCCTCCCACAAGTTGGACCGATGATCTTGTGAAAGCTTTACGAATCCGCTGGATGCGGGAAGCACAGAAACGGTCGAAGTGGCGGTGCTTGGAGGAGGCCTATGTCCAGCAGTGAACGTTTTTCGGCTGAAATGATGATAATGATGGATGATGTATAAAACTTAACATTGTAAAACTACAGTTTGTAATAATAATAATGTGTAGTCTTGTGGAGCACAACGTAACATGAATGTTCTGCATTTTCATTCTAAAATAAAATAAATCACCAAACACGATGTGGGCGCCATTGCGCGCTCGGTGCCCTCTTAAATCACAATGTTAAATAGAGAAAGGTGTCTCACCTGGCTCTCTTATATTATAATTATAATAATAGTCTAATCTTTATTTTCAGACCAGAGATTCATAAATGTAAACAAGTTGATATTTAACTAAAACAAACCACCCTGCCGGCTTGTGTTTGTCTCACATATCTGAATGACGGCCTGTGTGCCGCCATCCAGTGACATATTATTTGGCCATCCACCCTGCCGGCTACAGTAGCCACGAGGTTGTTGGGGCTGCCGCACACCCGACACATCAGTGACGCAATTCGCAGACGCAGCAGCGAGCCGAAATACGGAACGCGTGCGTCCGCGAACATCCCCAACGCGCTACAGAAGCGCGGCTGCCCCAGCATCACCCGGAACGCGTTATTATACTGGACCTTATATGATCTAAGTACTGGACAAGTAGATCATTGTACGAGCCCTGTGTATACTCGTAACTGACCCACAGGGCGCACGTGTACAGCGACTGGCTGTAGGCCCTGAATAGTGTTATTTTAACCTCTCGCGTACACCGCGCGAACCTGCGGGCCAGCATGTTACACCAGCCTGACAGCCAACGCTCTACGTTCCCTCTCTAAATCGGCGTCATCCGACAGCCTATCGGTGACCTAGTGGCCTAGGTATTTAAAACAAGTGATTCTTTTTAGCGTATTTCCGCCGAAGGTAACCGGTGGGACAACGTCATGCACTTTATTTTGCGCCCTAAACACTAAGGCTCGTATTACAGAACGTCACTCAATACTTCAAGCATTACTTAAAACTAGTTTCAATCAATCAAATGGCTTGAATCTAGTCTTAAGTAATGCTTAAGTATTGAGTGACTAGTCTAAGGCCCGTATTATAGAACGTCACTCAATACTCAAGCTTTACTTAAAACTAAATTCAAGCCATTTGATTGGTTGAAACTAGTTTTAAGTAATGCTTGAGTTTTGAGTGACGTTCTGTAATACGGGAATAAGACTAGATTCAAGCCATTTGATTGGTTGAAACTAGTTTTAAGTAATGCTTGAGTATTGAGTGACGTTCTGTAATACGGGACTAAGGCCTGTGTTCACCAACATTCAAACCACCGGTTAGGTATATAAACAGTTGATTTATGTCAAATTTCCTAAGTAAAGAACTGATTAAATATCTAAACAGTTGATTTAAATGTTGGTGAACACAGGCCTTAGTGTCGTATTACAGAACGTCACTCAAAACTCAAGCATTACTTAAAACTAGTTTCAACCAATCAAATGGCTTGAATCTAGTTTTAAGTAAAGTTTGAGTATTGAGTGACGTTCTGTAATACGGGCCTTAGAGATCGCTTTTGGTTGAGTTGTACCTGAGACCATGAGTTACCGCATAATCTTCACAGATTCGGATTTGGCCCTATTAGCTTTTTTTGTTGGCATTTAGTTGGGTTACTTACAGAGGTAAGTGGCCCAACTAAATGCCAACAAAAATGCTACTAGAGGGATTATAGTAGCTGCTGCTCGCAGCTTCGCCCGTGTGGATTTTTCTAGAATACAACTAGCCTAAGATACTCCTTATAACATCAGATATTTGCCAGTGAAAGTCCCATCAACATCGGTCCAGCCGTTTCGGAGATTACCCGGAACAAACAGACAGACATACAAAAAATAAAAATAAGGTTTTTTTTTTGTTCTAAGTAGGTAATTTCATATATGCATTAAATTTCAGTAAAAGCTGTTATTTTGACATTACAAACAGACACTTCAATTTGATTTATTTGTGTAGTTTATATCTAGTAGGTATATTTAGAGGACATAATATTATGTGAATTCACAAAACGGTTAGAGTTTTTTCAATAAATAATAACTGTATAAGTTTAACCTACTCGTATGAAACTCAAGAACTCTGGCTTATTAAGAGGGTAAAAAAATATGAATCTCCTCTCCGTTTCAGCATTTAAAGTCGAATTATTAGTTCACTGGAGGAAACTGACAGATGCTAGCTGTCACATTTTTAAATAATAAGTAAATATGTATTGTGTTCTAGACTTTTACACTTATACAATACATTATTATTATACATTTATTTTACACTTTATAAATCCATTAAACCAAACGATCACCATTACAATAAATATGACCATTTTATTTGTCACAGTTAGCACATGTCAGATTACTGCAGTGAATGAATTAGGTATTCGACTTTAGGTAGGTTAGAACGTTTTAAATAACTTTGAAGAGCATTAAAATCATGACCTGCGAATTTACCTAAGTACGAAAAATTGTCTATCTTTTTCAAATTACAGGTTTGTGTTAAATAATCTGTCAAATTATAGACGGCGCCATATTCTTTTGCAAAATTATTTTTAAGTGGTTGTTCAGTGCCATTAGCTTTTGCAAGAATCATTTACTGTCACGTTTTCATAAAACGTGTGGTTTTAGGGTACCTGGGCACAATGATTATATTTAGGGACTGCAATCCCTCAAAACGGGAGACGTATTCTCGCGGAATCCCGCTGTTTTTATTAATCGCTGGATCCCGCTCCTTCAAAGCGTGGATCCGCGGATTCCGCAAATTAAAAGACGATGAAATATATGCAGATGACTCTTCGAAAATACACCTATAGCTGGAACATCTGCTAGTGATACAGATAAGAAAATCAGCTTCAACAAGAAAAAGAAATATTTAAGAAAAAGTCAGACAACAAGCAAAAGGACTTTGAGAAAATTTTGAAGAAAGAAATGACGTTCTTTGAGTCCGATGGTATCATAGGAGAGTACCTGACGCTCGTCTATGAATATATCCTGACGGTTCAGCCTAGTAGGCGTAGAAGCCGGGAGAGCGTTTTCAGCATCAGGATATATTTTCAGTTCACTCAGAAGCAGGCTCGGAGATGATACAATAAATGCCATTTGCTTCTTAAGAGTCTATACAACTTCAGCACTACCTCACTCTGTATCTCGCTCGCACACTATTGCTACCGGTCACGCGAGCAAGCGAGAGGGTTTAGGTAATTTCGTTTTACGGTGATAATAATGGTCATTTAAAAAAAAGTAAATAACATAAGACCTGCTTTATAGTTAGTTCAGTTAATATACAAAGTTTCATTATCTAATTTGAAGTATTTTTTGAATACCAGCGGTTTATTGTTCGGTTTGGAGGTAATTTTGGATTTTTTTTCTATGGATTTTTTTTTATAGAATCGTGTTTTCGGCTAACATAGTACTTAACATTAATCCTCAACTTTACCATATATTTATTTCAAAATTAAACAAAACTATTAAACTATGCCAAAAATTTTAAGAGGAATGTAAGAAAACAGATTATTAATTACTTATACTTAATTAATAGAAAATAAATGATTTCTGTTACTTAAAGTTATAAATGTATAATAAAAGTTGATTTTTACACAAAAATCTTTAGTTTCAATTTGATTTTATAACATAATTTCAAAGATGCGGGATCCCGCGTGATCCCGCGCGGGATTTAGTAATCCCGCATATAAATCCCGCGGGATTGAATGGGCTGCGGGATTGCAATCCCTGTCTATATTCCATGCCAAAAAATGCCGTGCAAAAGTCCATTTGCGGATATGTTTTTTCGCGCAAAATATGTCCCTTCGCGCAAAAGTCCGTTCGCAGGGCTGACCCGTTCATGTAGGCGAACTAGGCGACGGCTTAGGGCTGGCGCACTTCTGGCGAGGCGCAGTGCAGCGCGTTCGTCACTGCCAAACGAATATCGACCTTGCACTAATTGAAATAAAGTTGAAAATAAATAAACTTCCATTGCCATGAGAGCGCCTCGAAGCGGGAAGAGGCGCGTGTCTCAGGTTATTTATTCTCAACTTTATTTTTAGCCACGCAACGTTGATATTTGAATGACAGGGACAACCGCGCCGCGCTGCGCCTCGCCAGGGGCCTAAGTCTACTAATGTACAAACGTTGCAATGGTCTCTTCATTGTGAGTTTTTGACAGATTTGCCATACAAACACTGTCAAATACTCACAATGACGAGACCATTGCAACGTTTGTAAATTAGTAGACTTAGGCCCCTGGGCCTCAAGTCTGCTATTACAATAGTGTAAGAATGGTCTATCATTGATTTCATAATTGTTGATTTTGACAAGTTTGATAATCTACTAATATAATGGCATCATTATGACTTTTCAATGGTCAGGCACTGACACTCCATTGAAAGAATTGGTAATCTTGTACATAATGACAAATGAAACTTCCTACTAAACTTCCAACTTCCTATTACTTCAGATCGCTTATTAAAACACTAATAAATAATATGTAAAAATATTTATAAATGAAATCTGGCATGAATAAATGTTCAAAATGTCATTGTAATATTATTGTATTACGAGACCATTGACCGACCAATGATCGTCCATTATGAATTTAGCAGATTACGAACTTTTAGCAAAATGACAATGGGATCGTGTTGGAGTGACGAATTTATAAAAATAGCAGACTTGGGCCCCTGGTGTGCGCCAGCCCTTAGGGCGCTCGTATTAGGGGGCAATCGACGCCACTAACAAATGCGCGAGGCAACCTCGCGAGTGGTTGCCTCGCCCGGTTCAAGCCGGATCATAGGGCCTTAAAAGGGCGCCGTTCAGGTCTTTCACATAAGGTGCCAGAAATTCTCGATCAAAATCAGAAAATCCCATCCGTCCATTCGCGGAAATGTCTTTTCGCGCAAGTGGGTTCGCGCAAGTGTCCCAGATACCAAAGCACTGATTGACCGTGACAGCTCTAAAACAAACTCTCTCAAACTCTTCAGCTTTAGTATATAAGTAGCTTCTGCCCGCTACTTCGTCCGCGTGAACTTTCTTGTTCTCGTCCCACCGCGTCGCATCGCATCGCCCGCCCGCGCTATTAGGTACTTCGTTTTCGCTCAGCGTTCTTTCTTTTGACTCGGATGCTAAGGAACGTATGGTGTTAACCTACCTCAAGAATCGGGCTATCAAATACAAAAATACTTTCTCAAATCCAACTGGTAGTTCCAGAGATTACGAGAAGACGCATAAAAAAAAATCTTTAGCTTTATTATCGCACGGCTACATTATTATCAAGCACTTCATTAAAAAAAAAAATAACTGGTTTTGGGTAGATTTCGTATAAGTATTCAAATAAACCGTGTTTTGTACCATGTGGTGCCGGACGTAAAGAATAGCACCACCCCATTTTCTCCCGTGGGTGTCGTAAAAGGCGACTAAGGGACTTACTAGAGAATGGGCAGCAGCGTTCTCTATTGCATTTCTAACACCATACTGCGATCGTCAACCCGTCTGCCAAGCGTGGCGATTATAGCAAACCCCCCCCAATTGGGAAAGGCTTATGTCCAGCAGTGGACGTCTCTCGGCTGAAATGATGATGATGATGATTCAAATAAAATTAAGAATGATACATATTCTAAAAAATCTCAACAATTTATGCAAGGGTTGGTCAGCTAATAGGGATGATGAATATTTTTTTATTTTATTATACAGACTGTACCCAGTTTGGGACCAATGATACCTCCATATTGTAATTTTGAATGTTGAAATAAACGATTTTTACTATACTTTAATTTCTTTTTCCTTATCTTCGAGACTCCGATAAAATGGTTATTCTTTGACCATTTGCTTAAAAAAATATTCGAAATAACGTAGGGATCAAAATAGGGATGATGACTAAAAAAATTTTTTTGTCCGTCATTTAGATTATTAAAAAATAATGGACACGTATTTTTTTCTTTTTTTACGTAATCAAAACATTACGGCGATACATTGAGTTCAAATGTGGTATGACGTCACTTCTCACTAGATTTTATACGTAGCTGTGACGTAACGAGCCCCCACTCCCCAAGTTTAATGTGTTTTATCTAAGTAATTTTTTATTAATATGATATAGCAAGAAATACGTATCTAATATTTTTTTATTATCTGATTGACGGACTAAACAGTTTTCCTTTTTTTTTTACCCAGTATACATCCCTATTGCACTGACTGTACTAAAGGTCTCTGAGCTAAGCCGCGGACAGACAGACAGACAGAGACAGACAGACATGGCAGACGGTCATAGCGAAACTATAAGGGTTCCTTGTTGACTACGGAACTCTAAAAACCAGACGAGGTCGGCCTTTCTTATCTGACTACTCTGAGATCCCAAACATCATACATTTTCTGCGAGTTGTCTATTCATCAAACAAAACCCAGACGCACGTTTCGACGAAATTTAATTTTTGCGTGAACTTGACCCAAATGTAAGAAAAAGACGTCAACTTTGGGTTTTTATAGTTAGTGGTTAACCAATCTGTGATCGGAGACTTTGATCTTGGTTTTCGTACGAAGGTTAGTAATATACAATGTGTGAAGTCGGGTCCGCCATGCTTTCATCTATACTTATCTATACTTTATTGTACATCAGATTACACATTACAAAAGAAAAGAAAACTTATACACTATAAAATATACAATGGGCGGCCTTATCGCATACTGCGATCTCTTCCAGGCAACCTTGGCATGGACAGTGAATTTATGGACATAAAATGGGGTTGTCATTGGTGCAAATATAAAAAGTATAACAGTACAATATCCTATAATAGATACACAGATATATAATAGATACATACATACTAACTAAATAAGCAAATAAAACAAATGAAGACTAGATTATTACAGTAAACAACGAGAACAAAATCACAACAACAAGTAATGTTCCTTCACGAGTCCCTTAAACATAGGCAGCGATTGCGCGCATTTAATTGTATCTGGCAATGGTATGGACAGGTATGTACTTAAACAACCATATTTACACTTTTTAATAGTATATTTTATATCGAGGGACTAAACGAAGCCATAATATACCAGAGGTGGTGAAACTCCCGAGCGTGCGACAATGGAACCGAGGGTATATTAAGTTGGCGTTTAGTCTCGAGGTGAAAACTTTACTTAACTGTACTTTCACTTTGAGTGCGAGAAAAATAGTCAATTTAGTACAAAAACAGTTAATAAATATTACTTAATAAAATAAAAACATCAAAAGATTTTTTACTTGAAGCTAAGTGTACAATTCGAATTATTTGTAATATGAAATCGAACTTAACACTCGACAAAAATTCTGAAATTTTCACGGTCAGTTTTTCTTCTAAACCAGTCACAGATTAACAATTTAAAACACATGGCGCCACTTTCTTTGCGGAAAAACCATGGAACTCTCAACATTTTCGCAATGAAGATGGTCCACACTCCACAGATAATTAATTGAATTTTTAAAGATATAATTGTAACGACGTATTATATCACTAAAAGATGATATTATTTAATTAAATTGATCAGGTTATTTTATTTTATTTTTAATGATAACTAAATAATAATTATATCCTATTTTTAAATTACGACGTACGGTCAGCTGCAGAGAAATCTCACCCCCTAGCAATGAATAAATACATTGCTAGGGGGTGAGATTTCTCTGCAGCTGACTGTACATACAATATTAATTTCAAGCATGCTACTCTTCCTGTTGTATCTACAAATTGTTGTGACCGACAGGGTCCATGTGAACCATGTTGGTTGTTATGTTATTATTAAGACCTTGTACACACATGAGATATGCAATAAAGATTTGAATTTGAATTTGATAATAGTATATTTACTGGCTGTTTGAGTTTGTCTATGTCACACGATGGAAATTAAAAAAACTAATTACTTTTCACTCCCATTTTGACATTTGGCTAAAAAGGTCGGACACCCTTAATTTTTTAGTCTTAGTACAACATGATAAACTTGACTTTTTTATCATTTACCACAAAATATTCTAGCGCTAGCGATATAAGGTGAGGCCGGCGGAGCGGAAATGAACTAATCATCATCATCATTTCAGCCGAAAGACGTCCACTGCTGGACATAAGCCTCCCCCAGTTGGGGGGGTTTGCCATAATCACCACGCTTGGCGGGCGGGTTGGCGATCGCATTATGGTGGTAAAAGTGCATAGAGAATGCTGCTGTCCATTCTCTAATTCTTCTACTTCCCTTAGTCGACTTTTACGACACCCACGGGAAGAAATGGGGCACGACCCCATTTCTTCCCGTGGGTGTCGTAAAAGTCGACTATTCTTTACGTCCGGCATCACACGGTACAATTAACAAATACACAAATGCACTTATTTTAAATGTCGCAGCATCATGCTGAGATAGGAGCCTTTTGGCCTTGTACAGGACTCTCTTTTTATTTTTTTATACTTTTGTGACTGTGTGTTTATTAGTTTGTGATCTTCCTGTGCGAGTCACAATAAATACTTTTTCTTTCTTTCTTTCTAAATACACCATGAAAAATGTAAAGTAAAATTGGTCAAATTTAAAAAGCCTAATAAAATCCGGACAGGCCGGACACCGTCTAATAAGGCCGCACGCGCAACCAAAAAGCCTGACGGTGTCCGGCTTTATCCGGACGCCTGGCAACGTTACGTGCGGGATTTACTTATCCCGCGCGGGATAATTAAAAAAACTTATAAATATGGTTGTTTCCATTTAGAAGTATCTTAATTATAAATGGTTATTTCTTGGTTTTTATAGTTCCAAGAAAATCACTAGTTAAACATTCGTAATTTTAGATAAACAATGTACTTGTAAAATCTTGCGTCAATGTTCCTATATTTATTGCAATATTCATAATGTTATTTTAATGTGTTTGTTGAAGCTTATGCTAACAATTTGTTCGTCCGTCATATCCTTTCAAAGACGTCAATGGAAAATTCAAGGTTATTAGAGATTTTCTTAGAAGGCGCTATGATAGCGCTCGAGCCGACTGAAATAGGCTTGCGAAGTCGCGAGTGATTGGTCGGCTTGCGAAGTCGCGTATTAAGGCGAGGTTCTTCAAGTTAACTTCTAGGAAATGTAATTTTGATGACATTTTAGAAACGGTAACGATTAAACACATGAAAAGAATTATATGTTACTTTTGAGACCTTTCTGTAGGTACAGATGCCAGCACATCAAGCTACTACAATCTGTCAAATTTCTTTAATAGATTTTCAGCTTTATCACTACAGTATAAGGTTCAAGGTTGATTGCGAAAATTTGACAGTTTTAGGTAGGTTGACCTACTGGCGTCTGTACGTCGGGTACTCGTTACATAATTGGACAAAGTTCACTCGATAGAAAAAAAAAACCAAACATACCCTTATTTTGTAGATTAAAATCATTTTATTTCAATATTATACCACATTATGTATTGAAAATTACATCAAAATAAATGTCTATTATGATGTAATGTCCGTCGGGTTTAACATTGTTAATATCGTAAAACATATAATTTTCAACCCAAAATTAACGAAATTCACGGCACAATTTACTCGCGCCCAGCCACCTCTAGAACAAAAATGCACGCTCGAAGAACCTCGCCTTAATAATTTTCCCGTAATAATCCAACGTTAGGTACATTGTGTTCAACTGTATCAATCGAAGAATTTTACTTGCTTTTTTGAATTGAAAACTTCTTTAGGCGCGTTGAGCACTTTTTGGGTGAACAAAAATCATGGAACTCGCGTCATCGTCACCGAACGCTTTCCATGAGCTATATGTATACTGTGTATATATGTGTACTGTTTGGGTGAACAAAAATCATGGAACTCGGGTCATCGTCACCGAACGCTTTCTAGGAGCTATATGTATACAGTGTATGATGTGTACTGTTTGGGTGAACAAAAATCATGGAACTCGCGTCATCGTCACCGAACGCTTTCCATGTGTTATATGTATACAGTGTATTATGATGTGTACTGTTTGGGTGAACAAAAATCATGGAACTCGCGTCATCGTCACCGAACGCTTTCCATGAGCTATATGTATACAGTGTATGATGTGTACTGTTTGGGTGAACAAAAATCATGGAACTCGGGTCATCGTCACCGAACGCTTTCCATGAGCTATATGTATACAGTGTATGATGTGTACTGTTTGGGTGAACAAAAATCATGGAACTCGGGTCATCGTCACCGAAAGCTTTATTTCCTTAGTTTTCACTTCTATCGGAAGTCCCCAAAGACTGCCCGCATGTTTTTTTTTTGTTCTCCGGCACACTTTTCTCTACTCCTCACTTTAGACATTGGCAAAATAAGCGACATCGGCTTGGCTTGCCATTTAAAAATATATAAGGTGTTTCATTGATTGATTTATGTTTTTAAATTACTAGATTTATGTTTTGTTTTTACGTTATTTTTATCATTCTTACTATTCTAAATTAATTTCAAAGTGAAATCATTTATTTCAAATAGGCACGAAGATGCACTTTTGAACGTCAAAAATTACATGAATAGTTAATTGATTCTAGTTGCGCCTTTCAAAAGGTAGTTATGTATGGAGAAGAATGGGCAAGAAACTCCATACTTACTCTTTTAAAATGTTAACAATAGTTTGTATACATTAATTAATAATTATAGGTGAAGACGATGTACCTAGAATAAAAATAAAAATTACTTACCACAATTGGTAAAAAGAATGAAAAGTGAAGTAATGACAGAAAAAATAATAAATGCGATAGGTAAATGGTGCTCACATATTTACAAACATTGTATATGATTTTCCAAAAAAAAAAAAAAATTAAACATATAATAAGTGTGTGAGTTAAATTTATATTAATTACAGAAAATAAAAATTAATATCATAAAAATTAATAATTATGCAGTTAAATTAGCAACAGTTTGATTTTGTCTAGACTCTGAATTGTCCTATGGAGCAGTCAGTTTTTAAAATGTATAATTCAAAGTCCTTTGTGCATGTGGTGTTAGTCTGTAACTAATTGTTGCACTTGTAAATGTAAATCGTGCACTTTTAAATGTGTTGTGGAAACAATATTGTAGGCTAACCATTAATAAATGAATAAATAAAATACACGAAATATTTTAAGAAATACACCTTTAGGTGGTAAAGAAGCCATGAAAACGATTTTTGTTTTTAAATCTAAGTATATCATTAAAAAAAAAATACTTGATATGATGATTAATTATAGCCGGTGACAGAAAAGTTGAAAGGACGTCGTTTGGCATGGTATGGGCATGTGATGAGGAGGGAGGAAACGCATGTGACGAGGAGAGTGATGAAGATAAATGTGGATGGATGGAGAGGGAGAGGAAGGCCCAAAAAAATATGGATGGATAGTGTGAAGAATGGTATGAAAGAGAAGGGAGTGAATGATAGAGTGACGGTTGACAGGGGGGAATGGAAAAAGAAAACGTGTTGCGCCGACCCCAAGTAAGATGGGACAAGGGCAGGAAGATGATGATTATGATTACTTATCAAAAGGCACCGCGCACGCGCCAACACCGTCGCCACGTCCGGGAGAGTCATTCCTAGAATAAGTAAAGGTTTTTTGCAAAATTTCTCCTAAGCAGTTTTAAAATTATAATAATTACGTCAAAATAAAAAACATTAGATAAAATAAAATTGTTGCTATGGCTTTTTTACCACCCATAAATGTTCCTCTTAAAATATTTCGTATATGAATAGATACACCTTATATAGATTATCATCATTTCAGCCGAAAGACGTCCACTGCTGGACATAGGCTTCACCCAAAAGGGAGGGATTTGACATAATCGCCACGCTTGGCAGGCGGGTTGGCGATCGCAATATGGTGTTAAAACTGCTTTAAAGAACGCTGCTGCCCATTCTCTAGTAAGTCCCTTAGTCAAACGACACCCACGGGAGGACATGGGGTGGTGCTATTCTTTACGTCCGGCACCACATGGTTAAAAGTTATGGTGGAATAAAGAAACTCACAATCACATGAACTCTGAAAACATAACACTCCTTTTTTTTGGACAGTCGTGTAAAAAACATGAAAGTCAAGATAAACCCGAATGAACAATTTCATGGGTTCTTGAAGGTCCTTAACCATGGGTACTGCAACGTACCTACAGCACGAATCACCATAGCGGGTAGCCTTCCGAGCGGTCAGAGCGTGAGTGAAGGTTTTATGCTGTTTTGGGAAAACCTATTGCATAAAACCACAATTTCGGTCAATGTTAACAATTAAAATATGTGTTAAGAATGGCGGTTGGTTGAGCGATTGGCTCTGAGCTACGGATCGTGGGTTCATTTTACAATTCAATTATAGGAAAAATTTCGTGAGGGAATGTTTCTGTATGTAGGTAACAGAAATTAAAAAACCTTTAAAACAAAAAAAAAAAAACAAAAAAACACTACAGAGTGAAAAACTTGGGCTTATTCCACTAATCCCCCCTGAGAGAATCCCTCTCAGTGGGGATATCTGAACCCTGATGTAAAAAAATCACTTTCAGTGGGATCTTGGAATAAGTTTTTTTTTTTTTTCAATTCTAGTTTTCCCCCCTAAGCGGGATTATCAGGGGTGAATCCTAGACTGTTTTTTATAGATTCCACTTCTCCTCCTAAGGGGGATTTTCAGGGGGGATTTGTGGAATAAGCCAAAAACTTGCATAGTGCGTACAGGGATAATCGTCGGTTGGTGCCTCATTCCATTTAAAATTGTCTATCGGGCCTCTACGAGTTGGCTTCAGCCCCTCGTACGCCTTCCAAAGGCCCGGAACCCAGGGTCCCGAGATATGTCAAAGATAAAAAATAAATAAAAACGTTTTTCACTTCTCATGCTCTAACAGTACGCCAATATAGCCCTACGAAGCGGGACTAAAGTGACCACTTTAGTCTCTAGGGATTGAAAAGTAATTAGTTTTTTAATTTCCTTCATGTGACATAGACAAACTCAAACAGCCAGTAAATATACTTGGAGTGTGGTCCATCTTCATTGCAAAAATGTTGAGAGTTTTAGTTCCATGGTTTTTCCGCAAAAAAGGTGGCGCCATGTGTATTAAATTCTTTTTCTGTGACTGGTTTAGAAGAAAAAACTGACCGCGAAAATTTCAGAATATTTGTCGAGTGTAAATTTGTTCGGTTTTAAATAAATTTATTAAGAATGTCCAGTGAAAGTGAAGAGTTTGACGTCGAGCAAAGAGCAAAAGACATAATAGATAATCTTTTGCCGCCAAAATCGCGGAAGATTTACCTAAAAACTTACGAAAGTTTTATGGATTGGAGGAATAATATTTATAAAATGTTTATGTACCAAATTGACTATTTTTCTCGCACTCAAAGTGAATAGTACAGTTTGCACCTCGAGACTAAACGCCAACTTAATATACCCTCGGTTTCATTGACTCCCTCGCACGCTCGGGAGTCAAACCACCTCTGGTATATTATGGCTTCGTTTAGTCCCTCGATGTAAAATATACTATATTTTGTCCACCACATAATGCAAAATTAGTACAATACATAATTGTGTATACAAAAATACATTGATGGAGACTGGTGCCTGTACTAGGAATATTTAAATTTGCTGTGTTTGTGTCCTTACTAAGAATACTAATATTGACTATAAGTACTTTCTGTTATTAACCTTTCACTAAACAACCTATGGACTGTTCATGTATGTGTTCATGTCTGAAATAAAGATTAGAGATTGATAAATGTGTAACGCAATTTGGGTACTGATCTCGATATAGTGTCCTATTATTTGCAATCAGAGGAATTGATCTGATATATCTCACGATTACGTAAAAAATAATGAAATGAAATAAAATCGTTAATTCTGCATTTTTTTTTTATAATCTAGATGGGAGTCGACATTAACTTTTTAACTACCCCTGAGAAGAAATGGCGAAACAAACTCAGGGGTCAAAGTCTCTTTTAAAGTCCAGACATAATCTTGGTCAGATCATGTGAGGACCATGTAGATCCGTGTCTGAAATGGTCTTTTAAGGAAGAACCACACAATTTTGAGTGGACCTGTCCAGTCAGTGCATGCATTTATCAGTAATCGTGTCGCTCAACTCAGGATTTAAGGAGCTCAACGACTCGACGAACAATACCAAATATTGGCCATACCTACAATATTTTTGTTCCGTGCAGGAATTGAACTAAGACTTCGCATCGCAGAAGCTAATGGCTTAGCGCTGCGCCATTGAAATAATCTACCCGTTTGTATACTATGTTATATAAAAAATTCTCGTGTCACAATGTTAGTTACCATACTCCTCCGAAATGGCTTGACCGATTTTTATAAAATTTTATATGCATATTCAGTAGGTCTGAGAATCGGCTTCTATTTTTTTTTAAGTTTAAGGTAGGTAGGTAGGGTAGGGTAGGGTAGGGTAGGTAGGTAGGTAGGGTAGTGTAGGGTAGGGTAGGTAAGTAGGTAGGGTAGGGTAGGGCAGGGTAGGGTAGGTAGGTAGGTGGGTAGGGTAGGGTAGGGTAGGGTAGAGTAGTGGAGTTTATACTATAGCTTTTGATAGAACGAAGTTGGTCGGGTAAGCTAGTCTAATATAAAAAATGGAATGAAGGAATGGATGAAATTGATTATAATTAAATATATAAGGCCACCGTTGATTTAAAGATCAACCATTAAATAATATGTTATTATCATAACAGTCCAAACTCTGTTGTAATAACCAAACAAGCAACATAATTTTCCTCAACAAGTCAATAACCCATCCATTTCTCAACCTCTCTGCCGCTGCTTAACCGTAGCTACATAACATAGTCAACTGACCTCCTTTATGAAATTAAACCATCCCATTTTTAACCTTGGCAACAATCGTTTTTTAAATCAACACTACGAATTAATCTTTGTTTTTTTCGTCTCTGACGTCCGAGCCAGCGGACAGTCAGTCAGTCATCCCCCCTTTCGCTGTAGAGGGGACGCAATTTGCTGAATTACTACACCTTCGAGCTGCGGCATTCCCATTCATACTCCATCGCACTTTCAAATACAATACTTGTGTCTCACACATAAATATTAAAAAGTAAATTTAAAAAATATATTTCCCGCGCTATCCGCATCGGGCTTCGCGGTTTTGAAAATTCGAATTTCAAATTGAATATGACATTTATATTTTTTTATTTGTTTTTTTAATAAAGTTTTTTTTTTCTTATTTCCGTAAAGCCCGCTAAGGATTCATCTTATAACCTAAAAAGTAACTCTTTGCATAATAGCTGTAGCCGTCGGCAATTTTTATGTAATACAAGCAGTATTACATAACTATCATTTCGGCCTCATATTTTGGTAGTTGCGATAGTTGACGGTTTGCCATGGATAAAACTGTTCGCGCTTTCCAACTGAGAACTGTGTCCTAATTTCAAATTAAAACGTTTGGTGTTCTGTGTTTAAAAAGTGAATTGTGTCGGGACTTTACAGCTGCCAAGTGTCAAGTAAGTGTCAATTGATTTTTTTTTAAAGTCTATATCGCTATGTGAAAGTATCTTTATGTATTACGTAGGTAAAATGTTATCTGTTTTTCTCATGTAGTGCATGGTCGATCCAAGATTAATATTGCCCAATTTACGCGGTATTAGATAATTTGTTGCATAGCTTAACCTACTTTTTTAATTTCATTCTTGATTCTTGGCTGTTGAATTAGATGTTAAGAGTATAATTTTGTAATACATCCTAATTAATATGGTGATTCGGATTTATGTTTAATTTATGAGAGACTAAATTATTATCTGGGGCATTAAGATTAAGTATGTGATACACTGAATGTCAGTCAATCCGTCATTGGGTCATTAGGTGAACTGAATAAATTAGGGCAGTACCAAGTGTGCCCTATTTTTTTTTTTTGTGATAAACTCTTTCT
This sequence comes from Dryobota labecula, assembly GCA_947523025.1. NCBI lineage: Eukaryota > Metazoa > Arthropoda > Insecta > Lepidoptera > Noctuidae > Dryobota > Dryobota labecula. The sequence continues at coordinate 9,170,836 of OX383311.1, read as the reverse complement.
GAATTTTTCGCCGTAACCTAGTAGTTCCATTCTCTAATTCCATTATGGGACTACTGGGATTTTTTTCTGCCAGTAGTTCCATGGAACGGGCATACAGAATGTGGCGTATATAGTGGTCCGCCGTTAAGAGGTCGATACACCGTATATTCAGCTATCACATACCACGATGTTAACTATTTATCTTAGTTCTCCGATTTTTTTTATAACTTGAAAAATTTACATCTTTCTTTACTGATTTGGCTGTAATTTCTATACATGAAATAAAAGTAGTATGAACAAAAAAATAATTAAAAAATAATGTAATTTCTAGAAATTACAGCTAATAAATGAGTTGTTTTAAATTGTGGTATGTGATAGCTGAATATATGGTGTATCGACCCCTAAACGTTGGACCAGTATTTACGCCACGAACTGCTGGGAAAAAAATCCCAGTATTCCCATAATGGAACTAGAGAATTGAACTACTGGGATACGGCGTAATATTTGACGCATCATAAAAGTAGGTCATACATTTGACTTAGAAAAATGATACAAATTAATCTGTTGTAGAAATGGTAAAAAAAAAGAAATACAGAATAGCATAAATTACATAGAAATTAAGTATTTATTTTTATTTATAATTTCCATGTCAATTGTCCATAATAATAATTAAAAAAAAAAAACGCTGAATAAAAATAAAAATACACAGCCAAGTGCGCGTAGGACCACACACAATGAAGGGATCCGTAGTTGGGATGATTTTATCCGAAGAACAAACTAAACATTGTAGTTGTAAAACAAATGACGACACGGTTGGCGCAGTGGTTAAGCGATTAACTGCGGCGCTGCGTGTCGCGGGTTCGATTCCCGCACGGAACAAATATTTGTATGACCTACAAGTAGTTGTTCCGGGTCTGGCTGTTTGTGTATGTGAGATTAAATGTTTGTAAACGCACCCACGATACGGGAGAAATTCCTAGTGTGGGGCAACGTTTAAAAAAAAGTACTCCCATTCATTCAAACTTCAAATGTACGTTTGTACACACAAAATTGATGTTAAAAAAAAATAGGGCACACTTGGCAGGTACTTCAAGTTTGCCCTATTTTTTTTAAGACAAACTATTCCATAGTTTTATTTGACGAATCCTAAAAGTAGGTCATACATTTGACTTAGAAAAACGATACAAACATACAAAATAATCTCTCCGCGATAATCTGCAATATATATCAACGCTGCAGCAACAAGAGAGCTGGCAGAAAGCCAACATTCTCTTAAGAAACTGTTTGAATATAACACTTATTTGTCAATGGTATCTGCGCGTTCATGTCTTTCGTATTGAGGACATGCGTAACATAGATTTTACCCGATTACGGTCGATTTTAAAGTTATGTGTTTCTGTGTTCTGGAAGATTTCAGACTAGATAATGTTCATTATTTCAGCCGAAAGACGTCCACTGCTGGACATAGGCCTCCCCCAAGCACTGCCACCTCGACCGGTTCTGTGCTTCCCGCATCCAGCGGATTCCTGCGGCTTTCATAAGGTCATCAGTCCACCTTGTGGGAGGCCTTCCAACGCTACGTCTTCCGGTACGCGGTCGCCACTCCAGAACCTTTCGGCCCTAACGGCCATCTGTTCTGCGAGCAATGTGTCCTGCCCATTGCCACTTAAGTTTGGCAATTCTTCGAGCTATGTCGGTTACCTTGGTTCTCCTGCGGATCTCTTCATTTCTGATTCGATCACGTAGGGACACTCCAAGCATAACCCTCTCCATTGCCCTTTGGGTGACTTTTAGCCTTCTAATAATCTAGATAATGTTACACTATGTAAATTGGGTTGAAATCTGGAATTTAATAATCTGGCGCTTGGCGAGATAATATTCCAAAAGTACCCAATTCATCAACTGCCTAGCCTTTTGGGGTCAGCTTCCAGTCTAACCAGGTGCTGCTGAATACCAGTATTTTATATGGAGCGACTGTCTATCTGACCTCCACAATCCAGTCATGGGGTAATACAATACCACTTGGTAATTAAGACTGGTTGTCAGACTTTCGGGCTTCTGACGACCCGTAACGACTGTCAAAGATCCTCGAATGACAGCCGGGACCAACGGGTTAACGTGCTTTCCGAGGCACGGAGGCGTCTTGATATGTAAAGATGGTCAACCATCCACGGACCAACCCCGGCAAGCGTAGCTTAACCTGATGGATCGACCCGTGCGGCTCTTATTTTATAAAGAAAGAAAGAAAGAATAACGTTTATTAAGGTCACAGTTCGTGAAACACAACTACAACAAAATAAAAAAGTGAAAATAAAAAATAAAAAAATTATAATGTTGTAGGTATTTATGTTTAGAGCAATTAAATGCTAAGTGACTTATAATTCTGTGATGTCAACTATTTTGTTTTGTCGGATAACAGCTATTTGGCTGTTGGAGAAAAGAAAAAAAAAAAAAGTTAAAAAAAGACATACCTACAGAAAAGCATAAATGACATAGAATTTGAGTACTTTCCATGACATTTTATCCATAATAATTACAAAAAAAAAGCATAATTAAAAAAAAATACCAGCCTATGCGTGTCGGACCCACAATGAAGGGTATGTAGTTGGGATGACTTTATCCCAAGAACAAAATTAACATTGTAGTTGTGAAACAAGTTCTCCCATACATTCCAACTGCAAATGTAAGTTTGTACGCACAATATTGAGAGATTTACCGTGTTATTTTAAAATCATTTACTTCATATCGACGGTTAAAAGGTAATAGCTGTTCACGATATGTTGTGAACTTTTTATAAAATAATTATCTTTGGTTTTTTTATTGGGTTTTTATTGTTTATTATTGATACGTGGTTGTTTTTTGCACTGTCTGTCAATATACCTAAGGCTCGTACAGACTCGTGCGATATCGCGGGCGCGACAGGCACCGACAAAGAAATTGTGCTACTAGTGTCGCGTCGCGCCCGCGATATCGCACTAGTCTGTACGAGCCTTTATAATTCTATACCGAATGGCTGTGTTTTTCTTACAAATTAATAAGAAATCTGTCCTGCAGCGTCGGTAACACATAAGCGACATTTTTTTCGAAAATGAGTCATGACTGCCATCCTCCTTAAAGTCTTAATTTAAGTAGGATGGCATTCATGACACATTTTCGAAAAAAAGAATGTCGCTTATTTTTATTTTTTTATTACCTTTTAACCGTTGATATAGTAATCTATAAGTAAAGAACTATTTGATGTAATTTTTTCCAAACTTTCGGCTCCGTAGTTTCGGAGATAAGAGGGGTGAATGGGTAATGGCATATTCAAAATTCATTTATTTTCAAACTCAAAGCATTTATTTCAAATAAACCAATTACAGGCACTTTTGAATTGTCGTTACATATCCGTATTTGGGTCGAAGAAGTTCATATGTGTACCAAAATTTCAACTAATCTGCCCGGTAGATTCGCAGAAAATTGGCTGTGACAGACGGACAGACAGACACACGAGTGATCCTATAAGGGTTTCGTTTTTTCCTATTGAGGTACGGAATCCTAAAAACAGTGTTTTTACAATCTTTGTTACCTACCTTCTTAATAAATGAGTTACAGTGCGACATAAAATAGTAGAAATGAAATGAGGGCGCCACTTTCTACGTAACTCACATTTTGTGGCGTAAAATGCTTAAACATGGCAACAATTTAGTATGGAAATTTTTTAGTTCCATTTTATTTAATTTATTCTATTTTATGGCAAATCAAATCAAAAATATTTATTTGCTAGCATATGGTACAGACGCCAGCAGGTCAAGCTACCCGAAACTGTCAAATTTTCGCAATCAACCTTGAACCTTATACTGTAGTGATAAAGTTGAAAATCGATTAAAGAAATTTGACAGATTGTAGTAGCTTGATGTGCTGGCGTCTGTACATAAGGTGTTACAGTAAATTTATTTCAGCATATCCTGCTATAACAGCGTGAAAATGTACTGACAATCAGCAATGTAAATTAATCAAAGTTACAAATTACAGATTCTATTGATTTGTCTTCTAAATAGTCCTTAATGGTATAATATCTTTTAAATAATAATAGTTTGGAAAGTATTTTTTTAAACATTATCAGCGTTAAGTCTTGAAAACCATTTGCTAAATGATTGTAAATAATAATCGACCTGCAGTTTATATTTTTCTTAAATAATTTTGGTTTTATTGGTGGCAGCCGAAGTCTATCTTTAAGCCGTGTTCGGCTATTTGGCATGTCAGTGCTAGTGTCAAATAAATTGTAGTTTCTCTTAACAAAAATACATATTTCAAAAAATACAAACATGGCAGAGGTAGAATTTTAAGTTTTTGAAATAGTGGCTTACAGCTGTCTAAAAAGTGAACACCACAAATTGCTCGGATACATTTGTCGCACTGTATGTAGTTATACCCAAAGTAGAGACTTTGGATATAACTACATACAGTAATTCAGATAATTTATGTAAACAAAGTAATGTCAAGAATTGTCACTGTCAAAATGACAGGACAGTAGTGCAAAACATTTTATCATTATATTTTTTTTTGTAAATAATCATCTATGAAATTAAAGTGAATTAATTATAAGAACTATGCAAATAAAATACTGTTGCCAAACAATGTGTTATGTTGTGTGTCGGAGACAAGGCCTATGATCGTCCTATTCAGCCCTTTTAAGTCCACTGCTAGACGTAGGCGTCCCAAAATCGATTTCCACTCGACACAATTTACAGCCGTTTTCATCCAAAATGTGGCTAGATATACTACATACAATATGAATCTATGAATGAGAGTTGTAATACATTAGTGTTATATAAGATGTAAAAAAAAAAAATGGATTTGGATCTCCTGCATTGTTACCAGTATCATAAAATATTTTATACCAGAAAATCTCCTATTCTTAATAACTTTGTTTAAAACCTAAAATTTATAAAAATAATTGCGGTATGATTATTTATTAATTATTATTTCTTAAATTCAGTACTTAAAAGAAAATGGAACCTTTTTTTCGTCATTTTATGTGAATTACCATTACGAAGATATTTTTTTGATATGTTATCCCCTTTGTTTACATAAATTATCTGAATTTGAGACTTTGGGTATAGATAAAAATAACCATGAGGTATTAATAGATGACCTATCAAATTCCGATGACCTGGGATTACTTTCGATAAAATTTGGCATTGAGGGTTGCCTCATTTACCAAATGGTCAAGTACCTTTGCTTTGGCATTGAATACTTATCACGATTTATTTAATTATTTACATACATTTCACAACTTTGATAGTTGTCTGCCTCGGGCTAGTGGTGTGGGCAAAGTGTACCTAATTAAGTTTATTTTTTTGGTTGTATTAGGAAATTCTTAAATTCTCAGTAGGAAATTGGAGTTTGGATTTCTGTCCGGTTAATGGCATGCCCTCTCTCTATTATACAGGTTTAAGGCGAGGTTCTTCAAGTTAACCTCTAGGAAATGTAATTTTAATGTCATTTTATTTAGAAACTGTATTGATTAAACACATGGAAAAATTAAATGTTGCTTTTGAGACCTTTCTGTAGGTACGTCGGGTACTCGATACATAATTGGGCAAAGTTCGTCGATGGAAAAAAAACCAAACATACCCTTATTTTGTAGATTAAAACTTATTTCAATCCATTAAAACTTTGTCCATGATGATGAGCTTATTCCACTTATCCCCCCTGAGAGAATCCCCCTCAGTGGAAAAAACTGAACCCTAATGTAAAAAAATCACTTTCAGGGGATCTTGGAATAAGTTATTTTTTGTTTTTTCAATTCTAGTTTTCCCCCCTTAGCGGGATTATCAGGGGTGAATTCTAGACTGTTTTCAGATTCCACTTTTCCTCCTAAGGGGGATTTTCAGGGGGGATTTGTGGAATAAGCCATGATGATGTAATGTCCGTCGGGTTTAACATTGTTAATACCGTAAAACATAATTTTCAACCCAAAATTAACGAAGTCCACGGCACAATTTACTCGCGCCCCGCTGTCACCTCAAGAACAAAAATGCACGCTCGAAGAACCTCGCCTTAATGGTAAACCACTACAAATCTTGCAGTGCTGTATTACTAACATACCTATATATTTTTTTCTTTCTTTGTTTCTAAACAACAACTTTAGTTCTACGACTTTTAAAGATAAAGATAAATTCATTTGTTCAAACATGTGTAACATGATACATGAATATGCACATATAGATGGAAAATATTAAGTAAGACCAACATGTTTTGCCTCACTTGGCGTACAAAATGTTTATATGATATTAATTAAATTGGCAATTATAAATTAAGTATTAATGTCAGTTTCATACATAAAATTAGAGTCGGTGCAAAATATGGTCTATAATTCAATATAAAATCAGAGTCAGTACAAAAAGTAGTCAATATTAATTACAGACAAAATATGTCAATATAATAATCAAAATAAATCAACAATAACATTCAAAATTTATCATTTAAAAAGTCAACAATGTTATAGTACCACTTATCAGTAAGCAGCATTTTAAGTGTTTTCTTAAATAAATTATAATTCAATTGCTTAATGTCATTCGGAATTTTATTTTATATTAATGGGGCCATGCATACTACACTTTTACTTAGAAGTGCTGTTTTAGCCGGGTATGACTGCACCCAAAGTCGATACTTCTCACGTCTATTTTTTGACAAAACATAAAACATTTACCAAAACAAACCTTCCAGATTTCATTATTCTATCTAACACATTTAACAGAGAAAAAAATAGGAAAAGTCCTTTGGAAGGTTGAGTTTTATGAAAAAAAAAAAAAAAAAAAAACTACTGGATAAATCAATCCTTACTAATCCTTACTAATATCCTTACTAATATTATAAATGTGAAAGAAACTCTGTCTGTCTGTCTATCTGTCTGTTTGTCTGTCTGTCTGTATGTTACGTTTTCACGCCTAAACCGCTGAACCGATCGCCATGAAATTTGGCAGAGATATGGAGAAGGACATAGGCTACTTTTTTACGCGATAACCGATATCCGCGCGGGCGGAGCCGCGGGCAAAAGCTAGTTAAAAATAAAGTTTATTGAAACCTTCGATAATTGAGCTTTGTCGGAGCGGCCATTTGTATTGGAGATTTTACACTTTATTTATTACTTATTTATGCCCAAAGTTGCGTTAAAATTTGCAGGAAAAACGAATCTTTGTTGTCTCATAACTTTTTAATGGCTTTTTATTTTATATTCTGTTTCCGTCCAGACAACACTAATAATAAGACAAAACGATATCATGTTTAACTTTGGATGTACAATGTTAAACAGTGGAGTTTGTATGGAAAAGCATCGACTAGTTTCATCTTAAATTCTGTATTTTATTGTTCCTACCTTTGCCTCCCGTGCACTGTCACTCGCAAGACACGGCAGTTTATTTTGCTACGCATAGAGTTCGTAACATTTAGAGCGTTTCATTTAAATATTTTTATTTTTGTATGAAAATCTGATCAATTAAAATCTGATGAATTATTAAAAGTCGTAAATCGTAAATTCAGACATACTTGGAGGTTTATTATAATATTATCAAAGTATTAATTTTATAAACAACTGAATGGCCTTATAAAATCATTTGACAATTAATTTTGTACACACGCAACGAATAACTGTCGGATTAATTAAAATAACATAAGATACAGTCATTCCCCTAGTAGCATTTTTGTTGGCATTTAGTTGGGCCATTTATCTCTGTAAGTGGCCCAACTAAATGCCAACAAAAATGCTGCTAGGGTCCGGGTAACTTTGGACCACTTAGGAGACGATTTCCGATATAGTTAGTCAATAAAATGTTTTATTTTTATTAAAAAGTTTACAAATTATGCGTGATTCCTGAGATAAAGACAGAAATTGTCGTGGTCCAAAGTTATATTAATTTTGGGGTAACATTAGACCCACATTTTTCTCACCTTAAAAAAACCCATTTTATCGCATTTTTATACATTCTGGGTAACATTTGATCATGTTAAATGCTCATACGATCATCAATTAAAAATGCTGCTGCGCTGCGTGTCGCGGGTTCGATTCCCGCACGGAACAAATATTTGTATGACCTACAAGTAGTTTTTGCGGGTCTGGCTGTTTGTGTATGTGAGATTTAAATGTTGGTAAACGCACCCACAATACAGGAGAAAGTCCTAGTGCGAGGCAAAAAAAAAAAAAATGTCCCTTCTAAATAAACAAAAACCACGTACAAAATAACAATGAGTAATACATTTATAATAAAAAATCTGCCTACAGAGTCACGCCGATACGAAAGGAGAATTTTTTTTATAAACTTTTTTTTAACTTGCTGTTACGAGAAAGAAAGAAAGGAAATAGTTTTATTTACGGTAAACATGACGTAAAGAAAGAACACAAACACAAAAACCGGCCAAAAGCGTGTCAGAACACACAAAATGAAAGGTTCCGTACCTATAAGGGAGGAATTTATTCCTAGAACAAACTTAACATTGTAGTTGAGAAACAAGTTCTCTCATACATTCCAACTACAAATGTAAGTTTGTACGCACAATATTGAGAGATTTACCATGTTATTTAAAGACCATAGACTTCTGTTTTTCTGTAATCTATGAGTAGGTAAAGAACGGTTTTTTTTTCCAATTTTTAGGCTCAATAGTTTTGGAGATAAGCGGGAGGATGGTCAATTTTCATCTATTTTCTAAAATAACTTTAAAACTGTATATTTTAAAATTATTATTAAATAATTACATAATGTATCTGAAATCCTTACAATAAGCCCTTTCATTTGATATGTCAAATGCAAAACTTAAAAAAAAAAAAACTAGTTTGCCTCCCAAAACTGACCCTCATAATCAAAATACATTTATTTGACGTCACATTTCCGGATTCGGGTCACAGAAGTTCGTGTGTGTACCAAATTTCAACTTAATCGACCTAGTAGATTCGGAGCAAATTGGCTGTGAGAGACGGACAGACTGACAGACACACGAGTGATCCAAGTAAGTTGGGGGAAAATATGCATCTAATCGGCTTATTCCACAAATCCCCCCTGAAATTCCCCCTTAGGAGGAAAAGTGGAATCTATAAAAACAGTCTAGAATTCACCCCTGATAATCCCGATTAGGGGGGAAACTAGAATTATTTTTTTTCATTTTTTTACATTAGGGTTCAGTTTTCCCCACTGAGGGGGATTCTCTCAGGGGGATTAGTGGAATAAGCCCGTCTAATCCACGCGAAACGGACATCGCTAAGTATGATGCTGCAACCCTACGCGAGACAAAGCCCCAGCGCTGGTTTTCAGCGATGGCCGGCGTTGACATGATGACGTCAACCGATGCAGCATACAATGAGATATAAATAAGGAATACAAAATAAAATAAATTCATAAAACATTATTTAAAATGGCTACATTCCATTCCGTCGGCAACGACGTACGAGAATAACTTAAATGAAATGCCGTCTATTTAAAACTATTATTAGAATGACTAACATAATTATTTTAAAACAACTCTACGTTTACGCACTAAAAATTATGATGTAATTAATTCAAAATTAGGTGTAATTTCGCACTGTTTACGTGTAAGTGGTTTTTCACATAAGTACCTAATTAGATTCTTTTAGCATAATAATATGTTTGAACATAACAGATTTATGTACAGTCAGCGTCACGATGTGGGTCCCTTGAAAGCAATTTTAATACAAATAGGGTACCCAATTGATGCAGCCCACTGTACAAACAGTATGTAAATATGTTTGCACATAATATATCAACATATTTGTGTTAGTAACTTAATCTGCCCATTTTACCAACTATTTTACATGAAGTGACTGCCTATCTGACCTCCACAACCCATTAACTGGGTTATTACCCAGTTATATATACCCCTTGAAAAGACTGGTTGTCAGACTTTCGGGCTTCTGACTACCCGTAACGATTGTCAACGATCCAAGAATGACAACCGGGACCAATGGCTTAACGTGCTTTCCGAGGCACGGAGGGGTCTCGGAATGCTAAGATGGTCACCCATCCGTAAGACTGACCGCGGCAAGGATCGACCCGTGCGGCTTTTATTACTTAGCTACGAGCCCTTAATCTCTGTCCGTTCATATAACAGTTTTGTTAAGCTATTGCATAGCTTCTATCGCGGGCCTTGAGCGCGGGGACCGAATCCAGAAATTCCGTAACGAAAAACCTCACGCTATCGCTGTCTCGCTTTAACATCTATTCGACTCTATCGCACTACGCTACTCAGCCGCCATAGCTACCGGCCGCCATATTCTTGTCTTGTTTGTTGTCAAGAACTTTGTCAACAAAGCGCTGTTTTTGTTTTTATTCTGTGTTTTGTGGATATTTATCGTAAATTAGAGTTATTGTTGTATTTATGTATGTACGTGTGACGTAATTTAAGTTGCAATGCATTACAAAACGTGTGAAATATGTGTTATAAGATCCGGCCGGTCAGATGGTCAAATGCGAATCTTCATAGCCAAATTTCCTTTGAATGAAGATAGGTAAGCATATATTTTCAATTGTTATGTTAAAAAACATTGATAAGCTCTTACAGAAAATAAATTACTTGATTAAAAGTCCAAAATTTACAAAATTACAAAGTAACCTATCAATATGCTAGTGCTTGACGCATGTTACTTTTTTATCGACTGTCGATATTTTTATTATTATAATATTCCTATTTCATTTAATTTTCTCTGTTATTCTATTAATACTGCAAAACCAAAATAACAAAGATATAAGTTTAAATACACTACTATTATATATTTTTTTATCTATACTCCATTTATTATAACATTAGACAAATAACTGTTCTCACCCTTTCGTTATTTCGATGTAAACGTTTAATAAACTCCGTTATTTCACGATAAATACAAAGCACCGTAATCTATTTAGCATTTACATTAAAAAAATAACTCTAAAGTGCAGTTATTTCAACAATATTACGCAATAACTGTCGTTATTTAGCCGTTATTTGTCTAATGCTATAGTAAATGGAGTATAGGGCATCTCAGAGTTGACCATTAGAGATCGTGACTCTTTAACCGGACTTACCTGTGCCAGGGCGTAAAACTTATAAACTAAACGACTGCGCGCTAAGGGCACCCCCTGTGGGGTACGAACTTCGGCTTAGGGCAGAGTTGGAGGGAGGACGGCAAGGGACCGACGGTGGCTGGATAAAATCAGGGTTATGATTATTATCAGGAGAATTTAAAGCTATAGGCTCAGCTACGGCGCGGGCTGGCGCTTCGTCCAGCAAGGGTCGGGGAGGACTATTTAGTCGGGGTCATAGAATAGAATAGAATGCATTTATTTGTCAGAATATGTACAAAGATGTTAGGTTTTATAAGTATCATAATATTCTACCGTTTCCGGAGTACAAAATTGTAAAATGATGGGTCATCATTACTTCAAAATGAAGTTATTAATTATTAGAATTAGAATTACAAATAATTTAAATAAACTGAACAATAGTTGTAAAAGAGATTAATTATATAATTCAAAATTCAATAAGGTCAAGGATAATAATGTCAAATATTTAGGTAAATTTTTCGTTCATAAAGTCTTCAATAGAGTTATAAATAACATTTGAATAAAATCTTCATTAGAGTCATTACTCTTAACTTAGTCCACGTATTATGTTTTATATCTTAACTATCCTAATCCTAACTTATAATATTATAAATGCGAAAGTTTGTTTGTTTGTTACCTTTTCACGCCTAAACCACTAAACGGATCATCCTGAAATTTTGCATATACGTTGTCAGGTATACAGAAACGGACATAGGGTACCTTTTATCCCGAAAAAAAGTACTGTTCCCGAGGAAAACAACAATAACGTTCTTATGATAATAGATGGCGCCACGTGTCTTTCGAATCATGATTGAATTATATTAGAAGGACATAGGCTACATTTCATTCTGGATCGCAGACGAAGTCACGGGCAACAGCTCCCAAAGTCTCTAATTCAGATAATTTATATAAACAAATTAATGTCAAGAAACTGTCAAAATGACAGTACAGTGGTGCTAAACATTTTATCATTTTATTTTTTTGTAAATAATCATCTATGAAATTAAAGTGAATTAATTATAAGAACTATGCAAACAAAATACCGTTGCCAAACAATGTTTTATGTAGTGTGTCGGAGACACGGCCTGTGATCGTCATAATCAGCCATTGCTAGACGTAGGTCTCCCAAAATCGATTACCACTCGAAACAGTTTACAGCCGTTTTCATCCAAAAGTGGCTAGATATGCTACATACAATATGAATCTATGAATGAGAGTTGTAATATTAGTGTTGTTGAAGATGTAAAAAAATTGAAAATGTTTGTATCTCCTGCGTTGTTACCAGTATCATAAAATATTTTATACCAGAAAATCTCCTTTTTTTAATAACTTTGTTTAAAACCGTAAATTTATAAAAATAATTACGGTATGATTGTTTTTTAATTATTATTTCTTAAATTCAGTACTTAAAAGAAAATGGAACCTTTTTTTTTCGCCATTGCCGTGAATTAATTTTACGAAGATATTTTTTGATATGTTATCACCTTTGTTTACATAAATTATCTGAATTTGAGACTTTGGGTATAGTTACATATAAGACGTGGACTAAGTTACCTATAGAAAAAGTGAAAATATACAATCCTACTCGACTCAATCAAATTAGACCAATTAGAACCTTTCTCGATATGCTTGTTCGTCAACACATTCTGGCTGGGTTTTACCCGTTATCATATTAAGTTATATATTTCGACACCTCGCTGTCTACCTTGTAAGATGAGTAGAAAGTTTGTTGCACAATCGTGTCAGATAAAATAATACTTAAGTTTTTTGAGAAGGTCATTTAGAATGATTAATCCACGAGGCTAACAAGTATTAAAGATCGGTCAGGGTAGCCCATGTAGGTTAGAGCGATCAGGTGACGTGGTTATATGCTGGTTTCCTGAAAGTCGATTTAATTTTAGTTCCTCATGTTAATTTATACGGCTTATTGATGTTATATTAGTCAATGTAAACCAGATGACTCGGTTGGGCAGCGTTCGGGAAGCTACGCAATATCTTCTCGTCCCATATGCCGCAGTGTCTCAAGACGAAAGTGTTGCCAGTGATGACATATGGCACTGAAACGTGGTCGCTTACAATGGGCCTTATTATAAGGCTAAAAGTCACCCAAAGGGCAATGGAGAGGGCTATGCTTGGAGTTTCCCTACGTGATCGAATCAGAAATGAAGAGATCCGCAGGAGAACCAAGGTAACTGACATAGCTCGAAGAATTGCTAAACTAAAGTAGCAATGGGTAGGGCACATGGCGCGCAGAACAGATGGCCGTTGGGGCTGAAAGGTTCTGGAGTGGCGACCGCGTACTGGAAGACGTAGCGTTGGAAGGCTTCCCACAAAGTGGATCGATGACTTTGTGAAAGCCGCAGGAATCCGCTGGATGCGGGAAGCACAGAACCGGTCGAAGTGGCGGTGCTTGGGGGAGGCCTATGTCCAGCAGTGGACATCTTTCGGCTGAAATGATGATGATACGAACGCATACAACCCTAATCTATTCAAAGTGAGAGTGAACAGGCTTCTTCTTCTTCTTCTTCTTCTTCTGGCTCACTCCATTGTACCCAGACTTAGACTAGAGTCAAGATAAAATCCATCCTAAAAAAAAAGACAATTTATCAGTCTTTCAGAACTTCGTCAAACAGTTTAGCCCTATATGATTATTCTTGTCAATGGACTAGTAGATTGTAGATTCGATGACCATTTTCTATTTTGTTAAGTACCTGGTAATTGTTGAAAGGCCTACACTGTCCTCCCATACCTATTAACACTCTTATTTGATAATATCGTAAAGCCAATTATGTATTTTTAAAAGAGTAACCGTGCATTTTCTTGCCGGTTCTTCTCCATAGGAAACGACCAATTGGAACCGTGCACCTAGCTTCTATCATTTCATAAGTGCCCATGTAGGTTTATGTGAAATAAAATATGTTGATTTTGATTTTGCATAATTAAAATATCCTGTGAGCATGGCCGCTAAGCTGTCGACAATAGGACCTAGATATTCCTTTTTGGTGTCCTTTTTTGTTTCATATGATAACTGTCTGAGATGTGTTGATGTCATCATAAAGTTCACTCATACTCTATGGATAAGGGAGGATTCTCCGACCAGACGGGTATTGTATCTGGTGGGCAACTGCCCGACGGTTGATGTCGGGATGTTGTATGTATGCTAGGCACGCGGTAAACTCTGATTGCGCGATGCAGGATTTGTGACGTCAGGTCTTTGATGCGTAGTTCGCATGTGGCGTTGTGGCGTTTGCCGCCACAATACCATAAGGTTAAAAAAATCCTTACTTATATTATAAATGTGAAAGTAACTCTGTCTGTCTTTTACGTTTTCACGCCTAAACCGTTGAACCGATCGTCATGAAATTTGGCTGAGATATAGCCTGGGATATGGAGAAGGACATAGGCTACTTTTTTACGTGATAACCGAAATTAAAATTTCCTTATGTTTTTTGCAATTTGCAGGTGTATATTAATCTGAATATGATTCGCGACCTTATGAAATACCTACTTATTCATAGATTATAATCACAAAAATCATCAATACAACTCACTAAGTTCGTATAATCTCATGAGTTTAAATATATAATTATTTATTTATATATTTAAACTTCATGTATAATAGTGATACATAGGCGGACTTAATGCCACAAGGCATTCTCTACCAGTCAACCTTTGGGTTAAATATAAAAACATAGTGATAGGGTACAAAAATAATCTCTAAAATAATAACTTCTAGATTACGAGAATTTATATAGTTTTATGATATTAATACACATATACAAATAAAATAAACTAATAGATATTTTAACAAATACCACCTAATAATAATTAGTATGACTAGATTATTATTTAAGACTATTTAGTCGTAGAGAATTATTTAGTCTGACTTATGTAGTGGTTACGAACTTTTAAAAGTAAATTTGTTTTCAGTTTTTTTAATGCCAAAAGGTAGCGCGTTCCAGAGCTTTATAGTAGAGATAGCGTAAGAATTTAGAATTTTATTTTATTTATTAGGGAAAACAAACAGTGACACATTACATTTTGTAGGAAGAAATACAAAAACAGATACGTCCAAATGTGTAACCAACGACATTTTCCACGGAATACACAAAAAAAATAATCCTTTATGATTATGCTAACTAGAAATCAAAACGTCTATGTCAAGTATTGCCTAAACCTTTTATTGACTAGGAAGCACAATGGTGCCGATTCTCTTGTACACCGAACTAAACTAACTAAACTATCACTAAAATTCCTTACTTTTGGCTATGAGAATCTTAAAGCTATTCTGCAAACAAAATTCTCTAAATTTAAAAATAAGTTTGACACAACTAAATCGAATTTGACAATCGTGACGTGGTATTTTTTTTTTCTTTTGGCTTCACAACGTTGTACTTGTTTGCCTATGATTTTTTTCAGAGCCGGAGGCGCGCATGGGCGGGCAACCGCGACCTGTTTTTTATGGAATTTTTCACTTTTTGTGTGGAAAATTAAAAAAAAGATTACCTACATGTAGAGTATTAGCGGTTCAAGCGTTTCTAAAAGGGGGTCCAAATTTTCATTATTTTTGCGATAGGACGCACCATTTTCGAGTTATAAGCAAAAGAAAAGAAAAAAAAATATAGGGATAAACACGAAATATTTTAAGTGATAAAGAATATATATTATTATTATTTATTTTTATTATTTATATTTTAAGTGGTGGTAAAAAAGCCATGGAAATGATTTTTTTTTTAATCTGAGTATATTATTTAAAAAATTAAATAATTTAAAATTACTTGATATGATGATTAATTATCAAAATTCACCGCGCTCGTGCCGCCATCCCACCGCACCGTTCGGCGTCACCGCGTCGAGATCATTTTAAAATTATAATAATTATGTAAAAATATAAAACACTTAGATAAAAAAAAAATTTCGCTGCTGTGGATTTTTTACGACCTAAAGATGTTTCTCTTAAAATATTTCGTGTATGAATAGATACACCTTATATACAGTACTGGTTTTGCACCAGAAGTCGAGGTGATTGGTGTGAATTTTAGTTCATGAAAACTAATTTTATTCCACACCTTTTTAATCGCGATTAAAAATAGTCAGATTTAGTTAGAAAATCTAAATTTTAGTTTAAAAACGTCAAATTCAGAATAGCAAAATTGCCATTTTCACTAAATTAAAAAGTCAGTACCATCTTAGAGCTGTCAAACTAAAATATAGTTAAGTTGTGTCAATTTAGTCAATTTCAGAATAGGAAATGGTCGTTTGACAGGAATAAACTAAATTTTGGTGATTTTTAGTCTAGTTTAGAGAATTTTGTGACAAGAGAATCGGCACCAATGTCTACCTTGCAATATGTCTATACAGTATTTGAACTAAACCTTATTCATGACTATGAACCAAAATGCCTACCTTGCAATATGTCTATTATTTTAGAAGAAGAAAGGGAGTACCGTTTCTGTTTCTGGTCACAGTTCTAACCTAACGTAACCCACAGTTCAGAGGCCCTAGTGTGAGTTTATTTTAACCATCTCGACTACTTAGGAATTATTGCATTTTAGGCATTTTGCTTGTTAAACATTTTGATCTCTAGGCGATTTACAGCTTAGGCAATTTGCTGTGTAGACATTAATTTTAGGCATTTTGCTTCGTAGACGAATTGAAAGTTAGACACTCTGGGCCTCAAGTCTGCTATTACAATAGTGTCAAAATGGTCTCTTCATTGTGAGTTTTTGACAGATTTGCCATACAAACACTGTCAAATACTCACAATGGCGAGACCATTCTGACACTATTGTAATAGCAGACTTGAGGCCCTAATCATAGGGGAAAATAGTCTTTACTATTCATGCTTTTAAAATTAAAACCTACTAACTACAAACATTTTTTAAATTGCTAAATAGTAAAACAAGTGTGTTTTAGCAAACAAAGAAAACTCATCAAAGCATGCAATCTTAATTATTTATTTTAGGATTATACTAACTTTAGAAGTTGTATTACTGATTCTAATGGTTACGATTCTGTAAATAAACATTTGTTACGGTCGCGAAACATGCACCCAGTCAATGAGCTGTGTCGGTTACCTTGGTTCTGCTGCGGATCTCTCCATTACCCTTTGGGTGACTTTTAGCCTTCTAATAAGGCCCATTGACCATTGATATTGAAAAGTCCGTGTTGTCAGTGATGATCTATGGCATTGAAACGTGGTCGCTCACAATGGTCCTTATTAGAAGGCCCACCAAAGGGCAATGGAAAAGGCTATGCTTGGAGTTTCCCTACGTGATCGAATCAGAAATGAAGAGATCCGCAGGAGAACCACGGTAACCGACATAACTCGAAGAATTGCCAAACTTAAGTGGCAATGGGCAGGACATATCGCTCGCAGAACAATGGCCGTTGGGGCCGAAAGGTTCTGGAGTGGTGGTCGCGTACCAGAAGACGTAGCGTTGGCAGGCCTCTCACAAGGTGGACCGATGACCTTGTAAAAGCCGCAGTAATTCGCTGGATGCGGGGAGCACAGAACCGGTCGAAGTAGCGGAGCTTGGGGGAGGCCTATGTCCAGCAGTGGACATCTTTCGGCTGAAATGATGATGGATAAGGCACATTGTGAGCGACCTCGTCACAGTGCCATAGATCATCGCTGGCAATACGCACTGGTCAAAGACTTTCGTCTTGAGACACTGCGGTATGTGGGACGAGAAGATATTGCGTAGCGGATTTATGCCCGGTTGATGGCAATAGGCTCGCCCCAATTACATGGGACTTAAACTTAACTGGCGAAATGTGGGTGTGGGTGTGCATGTTATGTTATATACTGTTATGTTATGTACTGTGCATGTTATGTTATGTACTGTATAATACGTGCATGTTATAAGAAAAGTAGAAAATGGCAAATTTTTGTCAGGAATCATGTCACGATCTTTAAGCTTGTTACCTTCAAGGTTTCAAGGCAGTGGCGGATTTACCAGTAGGTTGAGTAGGCCTGAGCCTAGGCCGGCAGATTTTAGGAGCGGCAAATTTGGCGACCAATATTTTTTTTTTGCCCTCTTAGCGTCAATTCATACTAGAGCAGAGTCGAAACGCATCGAAGTGTCAATCTGAAACTTAACATAGCAAATTAACCCTTATCTGAAGATAAGGGTGAATTTGCTATATCTTTGTGTGTTTTTTTTATTTTAGAAGACATAATTATGTGTATTATATTGTCGACAACATAATACACATATTTCTTCTAAGATAAAAAAGACGCGCATTTCACAGAATTCGCGCGTCGGAGCGCAACCAATGCTGAATTGTGCGCGCGCGTTCGCGCGAACCTAAGTGCCTACTACGCGAATCAACGCGTCAGCACTCGTCAGTCGGCATTGGAAAGTGGTCTGTGTCTCTCGAAATTCTCTCGAATACGCGCGAATTCTCTCGAATACGTGCGCATTCGTGAAACTTCGCTTTACTTGTGAAGAATTTGACGCTTCGATGCCCTTCGACTCTGCGCTAGTATGAATTGACCCTTACAGAAATAAATAAGTTTTCTGTAAGACGGTTTTCTGATTTTTTAAATTTTTTTTTATTCTACTATGAGTTTGCTCTTGACTTTAGTCTAGGTCTGGATGACAGAGACAAAGTCTACGATGGAGTGAGCTTACCCAGAAGAAGCCTGTTCACTCTCACTTTGAATAGATTAGGGTTGTATGCGTTCGGAAACAAAATTCAAAATACAAATTTCTTGCAAAAAGAAGAAGAAGACTTTGCCCTCTTCCCTTTCATTGTACATTCAACGGTACCACAAATTTCTATATTCCATGGTAAAACATCCAGTTCCCGGCCCCCGGTTATTTTTATTTTTTTTCTTCTGAGTTTTTTTTTTTCTAATCATGGTATGGCAGTTTGAGTAATTTATGCGGCCTGCCCAAATGTCCTTTCTTTGGTATTGTTCGTCGAATCGTTGAGCTCTATGTTCTGAGTTGAGCTGCACGATTACTGACAATTGCGTGCACTGAATGGACAGGTCCACTCAATCTGTATGGTTCTTTCTTCAAAAGACCATTTCAGACACCAATCTACATGGTCTTCACATGATTTGACCAAGATTATGTCTGGACTTTAAAAGAGACTGTGACCTCTGAGTTTGTTTCGGCCTTTCTTCTCAGAGTAGTCAGATACGAAACGTCGACCTCATCTAGTTTTAAAATATGATTGACGTGTAAAAGTGTTTGTAAAAACCTACTTACAGAAATAAATTAAATCAAATCAAATCATAAAATCGGCCTCTGCCCGCACTTTGCATGGGTGACTAGAGAGTGAAATTGCGGAAAATATACAGAGTGGAAGTGATATCAACGCGCAATATAAAAAATAAAACTATCTCGCAATTTCCACCAAATCGTTGGATTGTAAAAATAATCTATACCCAAAGTCTCAAATTCAGATAATTTATGTAAAAAAAGGGGATAACATATCAAAAAAATATCTTCCTAAATAAAATGGCGACAAAAAAAAAGGTTCCATTTTCTTTTAAGTACTGAATTGAAGAAATAATAATTAAAAAAAATAATCACACCGTAATTATTTTTATAAATTTTCGGTTTTAAGCAAAGTTATTAAAAAAAGGAGATTTTCTGGTATAAAATATTTTATGATACTGGTAACAATGCAGGAGATCCAAACATTTTTTACATCTTAAACAACACTAATATTACAACTCTCATTCATAGATCCATATTGTATGTAGCATATCTAGCCACATTTTGGATGAAAACTGCTGTAAACTGTTTCGAGTGGAAATCGATTTTGGGAGGCCTACGTCTAGCACTGGACTTAAAAGGGCTGATTATGACGATCATATGCCGTGTCTCCGACACACAACATAAAACATTGTTTGGCAACGGTATTTTGTTTGCATAGTTCTTATAATTAATTCACTTTAATTTCATAGATGATTATTCACAAAAAAAAAAAAAAAAGATAAAATGTTTTTCACTTCAGTAGCTCAAACATGTAGGTTTTGCTGCCTGAAATCAGTGAGCAAAATCGCATTTTGCTCACTGAGTGAGACCAAGTAACTTTTTAATTTAAAAAAAATCAGAAAGCCGCGAATATCTTATTCAGCCTTGGGTTAATCATACAATTCGAAACATTCACACTCTATCTCTTTCCCGCCTTTAGAAAGAAAGAGAGACAAAGACCAGCCCTTTCGAAGTACCGATTTTGAATTCGACCTCAAAGACAAACACGTTCGGAATTTCGTACTAACTAAAGAAATTTTGCAAAAATATAATTATGTCTTTTAATGTAATTTATTGAATTTTTAACTTATTGTTGTATTTAAACGAAAATAAGTATTTACTGCAAATAAAACTGATATTTAATCTGTAAATATTTATTATCTCCTAAAGTGTTCTCGCGGTTTGTTCCCACTAGTTTAGTTTAGTTCCTAGTTTAGTTTAGTTTAGTTCCCACAGAACTACTGGGTAGAACTAATGGGATTTTTTTTCTTACTAGTGCTACGATATTAGGTATAAGAAAATAGTAGAACTATTGGGATTCTCTATTCCCTCTATTCCCACTTGTTCTACTGAACAGTTCCACGGTAGAACTAATGAGAGTTTTTGTTTTCTTCTCACTAGTACTACGATATACTATATTACAAAATAGTTCCACTAGTGGGAGTCTCTGTTTCCCACTTGTTCTACCTGGTCCATCGTTAGAACTAATGGAACATCGCTGCTGAAGTGAAAAGTTATGTGTGTTATAAACACGAGAGCAAAGTTTTTTGCATCTCGTGCCTTTGAATCCCTCGCCAAACTCAGGATTCAACTTTAGAATCACTCGCTACGCTCGTGATTCAATCGTTGAATCCTTCGCTTGCTCAGAATTCAAAAACAGCACTCGCAGCAAAAAACAACTTTGCTCTCTTGTTGCACAAATAACTATTGTACCACTGTCCTGTCATTTTGACAGTGACATTTCTTGACGTTACTTTGTTTACAAAAATTATCTGAATTAGAGACTTTGGGTATAGAAACTGACATTTGTAGAGATAAGGGCGGCAAAAATATTACAGCCATACTTGGAAAATGTGTAAATCCGTCACTGCGTCACGGATGCTACCCGTTGTGATTATCATTATACAAGTCATGTTATTACATTGTGTACCTACCGCAATTGTTACAGAAATACGTCAACGCATAAGCGTAAAGATTTTAAGATTACAGCAAATTAAAATTAACTCTTGGGATAATATTAATTACACCTAGAGCACCCACTACAACAATTTGGACATGTCAGTAAAAAAAAAAAAAAATGCTACAACGCACAAACCTCAGTGACACAAGATATACGAAGTGGATTAAATACATATTATCGAAGCTAACTCAAAAATTACCCAAGCAAAGTTAATAAAAGTCGGTTAATAACCGTTTATAGCCCGAGAACATCTCATGACAATTCCAATAAGCCAAACACGGCTAGGATCAGATAGATTTTTTTTTGTTTTAAGGATATACTTTCAGATTGGTCCCATTTTTATCAGAATCAAGTTCTGATGATGAAATCCATGAGGAATTGAGGGAACTCCTCAAATATTATAGGCATACATATAGCGATTTTTGTATTTTCATCAACAACTAAAGCATTTGCATTCAGAAAGTATCATTTGATGAAGTGGAGCTGATGAAGTAGACCACAAATGGCCACCGGAACTCGTCAATGATAGGTATTTCACGGGTGGCGATAAGATATCTCGATTAAGATAGTTAAGAGACTATGAAGCAAATTTAAATAAATAATTCTGATAAAAACGGTACCATCGAACTGATCTGAATATGAAGCCGGAAGGTATGCACCGGAACTCCATAATAAAACAATGTATCCTACCCGTATAGGAGCTTATTGGATGATGATATTTTCATGCGATGCATTCGGGCAATAAAAGATAACTTTGCTTGGGTAGTTTTTGAGTTAGCTTCGATAATACGTATTTAATCCACTTCGTATATCTTGTCACTGTTGTTTGTGCGGTGTAGCAAGTAATGGTAATCGAATTGTTGTGGGGTAGGCAATATAACTAAAAAGTGAAAAAAAAAAAACTTAGGTACATTCAAAAGTAAAAAAAAGAAATACCTAACTTTAATTTCGGCAGTCGGTGGCAAGAAACGAAAATACATAACCAAGTACACCTACTTCCGAAATTAAAGTAATTTTAAGTGTTTTTTTTTATGTCTGTTGTGTTTTTGTTATTGGGGTAAAAAATTACCTACATATATTTTAAAATGACATAAATCGATTCAGTAAACGATTCTGAACATTCTACTTTCTTAATGTTGCATTAATTTAGATACACATTGGTGCCGATTCCCTTGTTCACAAACTAAACTAAATTTAAGTTAAGTGCATCTTTTTCTTTCTATTTCATTAAGAAAAGGACAGAAGAGACATTTTAGTTTAGTCCTGTCAAATTAATCAGCGCTTGACGTAAATTGACGTAATTTTAGTAGGCAAGTTTTTAATCACGTTTAAACTTGTATGGAATAGTGACAGGCGCTGATTAATTTGACAGGATTAAACTAAAATTTCTCTTCTGTCCTTTTCTTAATGAAATAGAAAGAAAAAGATGCACTGAACTTAAATTTAGTTTAGTTTGTGAACAAGGGAATCGGCACCGTTTAAGAGTCTATACTACCTCAGCGCTACCTCACTCTGTATCTCGCTCGCACACTATTGCTAACGGTCACGCGAGCAAGCGAGACAGGGCGGCAGGGAAAAGACTCCAAGGCGCCGATAGTATAAGTAATTTCGTTTTACGGTGAAAATAATGGTCATTAAAAAAAAGTAAATAATATAAGACCTGCTTTATAGTTAGTTCAGTTAATATGCAAAGTTTCATTATCTAATTTGAAGTATTTTTGAATACCAGCGGTTTATTGTTCGGTTTGGAGGTAACTTTGTAATTTTTTTCTATCGAGAAAATTTTATGGAATCGTGTTTTCGGCTAACATAGTACTTAACATGAATCCTCAACTTTACCATATATTTATTTCAAAATTAATGCTGCAGTATTTTCGACATAACGGAGGATCATGCTAAGCCATTTGAGATAGTATAGGCCCTTAAGTATCTTTTTTGATGACACGACATCCGTTTCCTAAACTACTTATTATTTTGACATTGACTTTTAAAAGAAACGCCGCAAATACGCAAAAATCAAAGTCACTTGTGGGTGTGCTCCATATTTGGCTTTTAGCTCTATTTTATTAGCTATAAACCTTGTTGGTTAGCCAAGAACAAGGTTGTCTTAACCTTCTTCTTAGGCATCATTAACTGCATAATATTTGTCTAAATATATTGGTGTCAGCGTCCAGTCTAGGATGCAGTTGAATACCAGTATTTTACATGAAGCGCTTATCTGACCTCCACAAGTTACTGTGTTACTGTGTGTCCCTCCTTCAGATAATAAGCATTAAAGTCATCATATCTCAAAGTCGCTACGTGCCGCCCTTTCCTTTTCCCCACTAAGCTCCTGTATAAATCTTGTGTAGTACTAACAGTTCGACAGTTATTTATAATGAGCACTGTACTAAAACAACACGCAACACTTCCGTACAGCACTGAATTTACTAAAAAGAGGCGGAAAGATATAGTTTGCCCTCAAAAAAGTACAAAACATGCTTTCAGAGCCAAATTTTATATGTACATACCTCGGACCGCTACTCTATAACAGGCTAAATGAATAGGGAAACATCTACTCCATAAATCATAGTAACTGCAAGAAAATCCTTAAGGAAACTCTTCAAACTATGTCCTATGAAGTTACAGAGAAGTTATTACTAGTGCTAAAGTAAATATTGTTTATATTATTGTTATTTTGTTTTTTAATTAGTTAGCTAAGTTAAGATTCTATAATTTTATACACCTTTTTACATATGTACCAATGATTAATATGATGTGATTATTTAATCAATTAATGTTACCTCCATTCGCTTGAAACACAGGATTATCTAGTTCAGGCACAAATAATGGGTGAACTTGAAATAGATTTAAGAAAAACTGTATTTAACTTTATACCTTATATTTTTGAATAAATTTTATTATTATTATTATTATATTTTTATGTGTTTACATATCTCGGGACCCTGGGGTCCCGGACCTTTGGAAGGCGTACGAGGGGCCGAAGCCAACTCGCAGAGGCCCCTTAGACAATTTTAAATGGAATGAGGCACCAACCGACGATTATCCCTGTACGCACTATGCAAGTGCACCCAAGGACAACCCCCGGTTGGTATAGGACTATTGTAGGATATGGAAACAAAGATATTGGACTATGGGTTTGGGTGGTTAAAATGGACTGGTTACCTAAAACTATGGAAGGACTATGGCCCCTGCCTGATCAATGTTTTATTGTACACGGATAAAATGGCAGGGGGTGACTTGCACACTCATTAATGGGCCCCCGGAAATGGTCGCTAGCACATAGTGACGTAGCGACAAGGGGGCAACATATCCTGAGGTGCTTGAGGAGTGGAGAGGTATTCCACGGCTCTCAGAACAATCCCAGAGCCCGGAAGATGGTCAAGATCCCTACAAGCACTTACTGGAATACTTCCTTCCTCCGAGCACGTTTGCTCTTGCGAATCTCCACTCAAGCCGGCCAATAAAGGCAAGAATGAGGTGGGAGCTCAGTTCCTCGTCAGTGTTCACTCCAGCCGGCCAATAAAGGCAAGCCAGAGATGAGGAACATGACTTCTCCCGGGAGATAGGGTCCGTGGGGTCGCAACTGCCCAACAGCTCGCCACATGCTGCCCTGCGGGTTTCTGTATCTCTCTTGGTCTGGCTCCTCACCCTAGACATGTTCCGGTAAAGTAAACTCTACCGGCACAGACCCAGAGTTCGGAGCGCGCAAGCCCCACCACGACGTCAACGTAGAGATACGGCGGTGGGGTTATTATTATTATTATTATATCTCTTTTTTTGACATTCTTGCATTTATTTGGTATTTACCTAAAACTCAAAGTGTATTGCTTTTTAATTTACATCATTACACTTTAAGTTTTAATGTCGACATTGGTGCCGATTCCCTTGTTCACAAACTAAACTAAATTTAAGTTCAGTGCATCTTTTTCTTTCTATTTCATTAAGAAAAGGACAGAAGATAAATGTTAGTTTAGTCCTGTCAAATTAATCAGCGCTTGACGTAAATTGACGTAATTTTAGTAGGCAAGTTTTTAATCACGTCTAAATTTGTATGGAGTAGTGATATTGGGAGGAATCTATAAGGGTCCTGGTTGACTATGGAATCCTAAAAACGACTCTAAAGCAAGAAGAATCAATAGTCCAATACTTATCACACAAAATATTCGTCAGTAGCGGCGCGGAATCGACCTGACGCCCCATTTCACTAACCTTGTGCGGCGGGAACGCAACCCGCATACCTAATGAGTTACGATACGTAT
This sequence comes from Dryobota labecula, assembly GCA_947523025.1. Lineage (NCBI taxonomy): Eukaryota > Metazoa > Arthropoda > Insecta > Lepidoptera > Noctuidae > Dryobota > Dryobota labecula. The sequence continues at coordinate 9,145,347 of OX383311.1, read as the reverse complement.
ATAGACTTGCGATACTGAGCCTATGTGAGTGTGTAGTGAAATAATGTGTATCATCAAGTATAAATAATAGGGACCTATTAGTTCAACCAGGGCCTCAAGTCTGCTATTACAATAGTGTCAGAATGGTCTATCATTGATATCATAATTGTTGATTTTGACAAGTTTGGTAATCTACTAATATAATGGCGTCATTATGACTTTCCAATGGTCAGCCACTGACACTCCATTGAAAGAATTGGTAATCTCGTACTTATTGACAAATGAAACTTCCTACTTAACTTCCAACTTCCTACTACTTCAGATTGCTTATAACACTAATAAGTAATATGTAAAAATATATATAAATTAAATCTGGCATGAATAAATGTTCAAAATGCCATTGTAATACAATTCTATTACGAGACCATTGACCGACCAATGATCGACCATTATGAATTTAGCTGATTACGAACTTTTAGCAAAATGACAATGGGATCGTGTTGGAGTGACGAATTTATAAAAATAGCAGACTTGGGCCCCAGGTTTCAGATAGGCTAAAGTAGACTCATCTCTCATGGGGTATGTTTAAAATGTTACAATTAAAGTCTTCCCCACAATGAATGAGACTAACAAGGAGACGGCATCGGCAAGGGTGTGAGGTACTCAAATTGAACTGTGGTTCCGCGTGTAATTAGTACTCATTAAGTGTATCCATATCCTCAAACCGTAGAGCGCACTACTTGGTCATTGCCGAGAAAAAAAGTCCTAAAGTATGTTTTATTTTTTTATTATTATACGTATTTTGTATACATGTACAAGCAAAATTTAGCCACACTCTGCAGGTCGAAAATATGCACCGATTGCTTTCAAACTTGGCCCAAAAATCGAAAGGGACAAAACTTAGGTTAAGTTCGTGAATGGGCGGAATTTGCCCATGGGGGGCGACGGGGGGTAGTTTTTCGAAAATCAGTTTTTGGCCATAACTTTTTTCCTTTGGAAATTTTTTGAACCGTTTAACATTTTTATCATTCTGAGTAAGAATACGGACCACTTTTAAATTGAAACTTTTTTTATGGAACCCGTAACTTGGGGAGGGCTGAAATTTCCAATATTATAGAAAAAAAAAAAACATATCTCAGAAACTCTTGTTTTGTAAAGCAAACTGTACTGTGTACTTTACAATTTTTCGAAATAAAATATTATAACTGAAAAATTGAGGGCGTTTTCATGCCAAACTCTTTTGACCAAGTCTTTTGTTAATATTCATAATGGAGCTACTTCTAACTAGGCTCCCACACACTGGTGCGTTATCGTGAGCGCGACAAGGGTTTGCTTTGCCTGTCGCGCCTGCGATATTGCGCCAATCTGCACGACCCTTAAATAGTATTTAGTCGCAACATGGAGGCAGTTACGTGACAGGCCTCTTTGGTATTTTTCAGACTCTTTGGGGGACTGGACGTTTGAGTGGATATGTTACCGGCCAAACCCGAATTCAGGCCAAACTAGTTTGTCCTAGGCCAAACCGGTTTATCCTAACTATTTTGGTTAACACCCCGACGCAGAGAACCCCGACTCGGATAGGTTAGGTTAGAAGGCTAAGGCGGGAGCTACGCTCCGCTTCGCTCCCGCCTTAGCCTTCGTGGTTATTTTTTTCTAAACTTAGCGCAGGTGGAGTTTGGCCTAGGCTATACTGGTTTGTCCTATCGCGTGTAGGGAGGGTTTGGCCTAGGACAAACTAGTTTGACCTGAAATCGGGTTTGGCCGGTAACAAAGTCAAAGTCAAATAATTTATTTCAAATAGGCACGAAGATGCACTTTTAAACGTCAAAAATTACATGAATAGTTAATTGATTCTAGTTGCGCCTTCCAAAATGTAGTTATGTATGGAGAAGAATGGGCAAGAAACTCCATACTTACTCTTTTAAAATGTTAACAATAGTTTGTATACATTAATTAATGTTTATAGGTGAAGACTATGTACCTAGAATAAAAATATAAAAAATATAAAAATTTCATCAAAATTACTTACCACAATTGGTAAAAAGAATGAAAAGTGAAGTAATAACAGAAAAATTAATAAATGCGATAGGTACATGGTGCTCACATATTTACAAACATTGTATATGATTTCCCAAAAAAATAAAAAATAAAAACAACATATAATAAGTCAGTGTGTGAGTTAAAATATTAATCACAGAAAATAAAATTAATATCATAAAAATTATAAATTATACAGTTAAATTAGCAACCAGTTTGATTTTGTCTAGACTCTAAATTGTCCTATGGAGCAGGACCAGCATGTTTCCAAGCATTCTTATCTTGGATATAATCCTCTAATTTGTAATATGCTTGTTTACAAAGTGTACTTTTTATATGAGTTTTAAATTTTCTTTCATTTAATTGTAATATATCAGAAGGTATTTTATTGTAACATTTAACACAGTACCTCATAAAAGATGTATGTACCTTAGATAATCTGAAAAATGGTTGATCTATTTTATCTTTATTTCTAGTATTAAAATTATGCCTATCACTGATTTTATTAAAAATATGTAGATTTTTTCTTACATACATAATATTTTCATAAATGAATTGGCAAGGTACCGTCATTATATTAATCGTTTTAAATAGTTCTCTAAGAGATTCGCGGCGATGTAGATTATAAATGGCTCTGACAGCCCTCTTTTGTAAAATAAAAATGGATTCAATGTCGGCAGCCCGACCCCACAGTAAAATGCCATACGACATAATGCTATGGAAGTAGCTAAAATAAACTAAACGCGCGGTTTCTATATCTGTTAACTGTCTTAATCTGTTAACAGATATAATAAACCAAAATGTTTGTTAGAGTCGAGTCCCCACCCCCTGTCAGGTAAATGGTTGTTTCTGGATATAGGTTATGAAAAAAAATCACGGCAGTAGACACATGGCTACATATTTCCATTTCCAGCTGAACTCTGATTGTACGGAAATCATATACAATGCGAGATCAGCTTATACTGGAAATGTATAGCCTGATATGTAAAACAATCACAGAAAAGTAGGTTTTAAAAGATAACGAGTAATAGTCAACCAACTTAAATTTGCAGTTATAATGTGTTAAGGCGAGGTTCTTCGAGCGTGCATTTTTGTTTTTGAGGTGGCAGCTGGGCGCGAGTAAATTGTGCCGTGAATTTCGTTAATTTTGGGTTGAAAATTATATGTTTTACGATATTAACAATGTTAAACCCGACGGACATTACATCTTATTAGACATTTATTTTGATGTAATTTTCAATACATAATGTGGTATAATATTGAAATAAAATGATTTTAATCTACAAAATATGTTTGGATTTTTTTTCTATCGAGTGAACTTTGTCCAATTATGTAACGAGTACCCGACGTTCCTACAGAAAGGTCTCAAAAGCAACATAAATATGTATTTTTTTTCACGTGTTTAATCATTACCGTTTCTAAATAAAATTACATTAAAATTACATTTCCTAGAGGTTAACTTGAAGAACCTCGCCTTAAGGCTCCTACAAACAGGCGCGACATGCGACGCGACACAAAGGCACCACTCATCGCGCAACACGCGGTGTCTTTGTGTCGCGCCTGTTTGTAGGAAGCCTTTAATAATTATGTATTTCAACTAACTATAATGTTATGTTTTCTCTTGAATTTCGATTCAGGGATCCGTTTACGAAATAAGCTTAAAAGTGTAAATTATTCTAATTAAATTTGTAAATAAATGAATTTTGGTCGCTTTGGTTGGTTTTGTTGGCTTGTTCTAAGTCCGCGGCTATACCCAAAGTCTCAAATTCAGATAATTTATGTAAACAAAGGGGATAACATATCAAAAAAATATCTTCGTAATGGTAATTCACATAAAATGGCGAAAAAAAAAAGGTTCCATTTTTTTTAAGTATTGATTTTAAGAAATAATAATTAAAAGATAATCATACCGTAATTATTTTACACCACCCCATTATCTCCCGTGGGTGTCGTAAAAGGCGACTAAGGGACTTACTAGAGAATGGACAGCAGCGTTCTCTATTCATTTTTAGCACCATACTGCAAAAGTCAAATCATTTATTTCAAATAGGCACGAAGATGCACTTTTGAACGTCAAAAATTACATGAATAGTTAATTGATTCTAGTTGCGCCTTCCAAAATGTAGTTATGTATGGTATGGAGAAGGATGGGCAAGCAACTCCATACTGCGATCGCCAACCCGCCTGCCAAGCGTGGCGATTATGGCAAACTCCCCAGATTGGGGGAGGTCTATGTCCAGCAGTGGACGTTCTTTCGGCTGAAATGATGATGATGATGATGATGATGAATTATTTTATAAAATTTCGGTTTTACATATACGAATTTTGAATATTCAAAATTCATTTATTTATGTTACACGTCCGTGTTTGGGTCACAGAAGTTCATAACGTGAACCAAACAACCTCATCGTTTCAGTAGATTCGGAGCAAATTCGCTGTGACAGGCAGACAGACAGACAGATAGACACACGAGTGATCCTATAAGGGTTCCGTTTCTTCCATTTGTGGTACGGAATCCTAAAAATGGTTTGACACACCCGCAATATTTTTGAACGGCCTGTCTAACGACACCCATGCTGTCGCGCTAACGAAGAATGCAATAATTCGATTTTGGACAATTTGGAGTTAGCGAATCGAAATCCATTAATTCTCTCTAAGCAACTTTTTTATTGATCCTCCAGGAACTCGGTTTTTGAGTAAGCAAGAATACAATAACTAAAACTTCATAAAAAATTCAATAATCGAAAATACGATTCTCGGAAGCAGCAAAATCGAGTAAGGTATTGCATTTTTCGTGAGTGCGGCAGCATGGGATAGACGAGACAAAAAGTCATCCCAATTTTATGTCTAGGGGAGGTACATATTGTAGTGGTTAATATATATTTCTAGATATAATTTTACTATTTTGTTGGCGTGATTAATATGTATACCTATGCCAAATTACAGCTTTCTAGTACTAGGAGTTTTTGAGCTAAGCCGCGAACAGACGACAGACGGTCATGGCGAAAATGTAAGGGTTTCTTATTGATTACGGAACCCAAAAAAATGGCTGAAGTTTGCGTACCAATCTCGGAAAAAATGTTCAAAATTCAAATAGTTAACTGTCAAAAAATCCAACATGGCCGCTCTAAATACAAACAGAAAATCTGTTTGCAAATCCACCTCTCTCTTTGCCGTGCCGAAATAACACATAATTATATACATTTCTGGTTCAAGTTCAAGTGTTCGTTATGTAAGCCGGTGGATTTCACCGTACTTTCGTAATTATTACGGCCGGTACTTGGCTCGCCGTACATCGGTATAAGGACCGGCTGACCGATAAAGGGGGTTATAACCAGGCTGTGTTTTTGGAGTAGTTTATGATCTACTGTATGTTATGGGCCATGCTTCTGCCATAGTTGGCCGTGACATAATATGTCACGTCATGTCATGTGTTATTTTCTGCTTGGTTTGGTTGGTGGTAGGGCTTGTTCTAAATCCGCCTGGTTATACCCAAAGTCTTAAATTCAGATAATTTATCTAAACAAAGGGGATAACATATCAAAAAATATCTTCGTAATGGTAATTCAACCAAAATGGCGAAAAAAGGTTCTATTTTTTTTTTAAGCAGTACTTAAAAGAAAATAGAACCTTTTTTCGCCATTTTTTCGCCAAAATTTCGGTTTATTCGGGTTAATTCTGGTATATTTTTTTTTATAGATTCTATAAAAAAAATATATACCAGAAAATCTCCTTTTTTTAATAACTTTGTTTAAAACCGAAATTTTATAAAAATAATTACGGTATGATTATTTTTCGAAACGTGATTCTCAGTTTTTTATCCGCGTTAGACATAATTTTACAAATGAATTTCATTTCGTAATATAAACATAATCTAAAATATTCATATCTTAGTATATGAATATTTTAGATTAAGAAAATGCTCTAATTTTACATATATTTTTTCCAAATCATTAACAGTACTCGTTTAGACGTGATCTTCAGTATAAAACATTAAAAGTCGGTTATCGTCGCCCTAAGTAATCAAATCAAAGCACTCAATTAGAAAATGGCACTACATATTGGCATCCAGTAAGTTTTCTGATATATTTATTCTCATTTTCATCAGAAATATTTTGGAACAGACCATAGGTACTCGTAGATACTGTTCACTACCATCAGCACACATTTATATGAAACTAGCTGACCCAACGGGCTTTGTTCTGTCAAAACAAAAAAAACAAAAAAAAGCTATAGTATAAACTCCACTACTCTACCCTACTCTACCCTACCTACCTACCCTACCATACCCTAACCTACCTACCTACCCTACCCTACCCTACCCTACCTAAAACTTAAAAAAAAGAGATAGTAGCCGATTCTCAGACCTACTGAATATGCATATAAAATTTCATAAAAATCGGTCAAGCCGTTTCGGAGGAGTATGGTAACTAACATTGTGACACGAGAATTTTATAATATAACTTGGTTTTAGCTCAGCGATGTCACATGTCACTAGGTGCTTCCGTGAATGTTTCCTGCCGGCTTATAACGGATTTCTCTTACATCATATAGAGTATAAGGCTGTGATCATACCACAAGGGTATAAACCTATGTTGTAATAGTTCAATGTTGAAGATAAGGGGTTTATTAATAAGTATCTAATGTTGGGTGTGGCTAAAAGAAGCATGAAAGTAGGATCAATGCTGTGGAAATGCGTTCCTTGCGAAGCATGTGTGGCGTCAGTGCCGGATTAACCACGTGGCAAGAGTAGCAATTGCTACGGGCCCCGCGCAAAAGGGGGCTTAAACCACAAATCCCCCCTGAAAAATCCGCCTTAGGAAGAAAAGTGGAATATATAAAAACCAGTTTAGAATTCACCCCTGCTTATTTCACTAATCCCCCAGAGAATCTCCCTCAGTGGGGAAAACTGAACCCTAATATAAGAAAAATCACTTTCAGGGGGTCTTGAAATAAGTTTTTTTTTTTCAATTCTAGTTTTCCCCCCTAAGCGGGATTATCAGGGGTGAATTCTGGACTGTTTTTTATAGATTCCACTTTTCCTCCTAAGGGGGATTTTCAGGGGGGATTTGTAGAATAAGCCCAAAAGGGGGCCCCGTGTATCCAAACCTGGCCTCCTCCGCCTAAACGTAATTTATTTAGTGAAACTTATTAAGACTTGGAATATTAAACGTGAAACTTAACACCCATTCCGACTAAGACAATCCACGTCAGACAATCGGTAACCGATTTTTTCGTTGGCAAAAAATACATATTTTTCTCATTTTATTTAAATGGAACATGGAAATTTCGATTTGTGACTTCTAAATATCAATATTAAGGGCTGACATTTTTACAGAGTCTCTATTTTGGCATCATCTTGTTTTATTTTTACCCGTTTATACTTGAGAACCCATAGCAGATCAAGGGCCCCTTGGTAGAATTACTACGGGCCCCGCACTTGCTTAATCTGGCACTGTGTGGCGTGACAATGAATGATAAGCTGAAAAATGTGGTAAGACAGTGTGGTTTGAAAGAAGATGTAGTGACAAACATTTAAAAGAGTATGCTTAGATGGTTTGGTCATGTTGAGAGGATGAATGAAAGGCGACTTACAAAAGGTATTTACAAGGCAGATGTGAGTGGAAACGCTAGAAGACCAGAGCACCTAAAGGTTAACTTGATAGTAAACCGAATGGCCGGAGAACTCGAGGGCGAACCAAGTTGAGATAGTCAGATAGTTAGAGGTATGAGGAACAGGGTGTAAAGTTCACTCATACTCTATAGTAAAGGGAGGATCTTCCGACCAGACGGGTATTGTGTCTGGTAAGCAACTGCCCAACGGTGGCTGCGGTGGTAGTTGTTCTGTCAATAGAACTGTACTTGTTCATAATTTTACTTTCGTTAGCGATGTGATTCTCACTTTCGATTTGCTCCGGACCATCGTGAGGATTGTGAACAGGGGTAGCGGGAGTGGTTGAAGCTTTTGCTTTTCCGTCTTTTTTGTTACCTTCTTCATCCTCATCATAGTAATAATAGATGTACTCATACTCGTAGTCCTGGCCATTGGGACTTTTCTTAATTCGGATCCTCGATTGGGGTTTCTGTTCCGAGCCGGCCGTTTCTAATGTTGGGATGTTGTATATATGCTAGTAGCGCGGTAAACTCTGATAGCGCGATGCAGGATTTGTGACGTCAGGTCTTTGATGTGTAGTTCGCATGTGGCGTTGTTGATACCGCCACAGCGTAGATTTAACACTGTCGGAGTGAGAAATTGGAGATATAAATCCGGAAATAGGTCACGCTGGATAACCAAGCTAAGGCCCACCCGCGGTTGTAAAGCCTAAGATGAAGATGTTAGCGAAGCTGATTGTCGTGGAGGCTCTTTTAATGCACCATACTTGGTCAAATCGCTGACCAAGCAAATTGATGTCATGACCTCAATTACTTCTAAACGTGATTTGTTATCGAAGTTGCGAAGAATGCGCACAATGCAACTTTGAAGTATTACTTCATCGTCACATACAATCATAGTAGAGTGCATGTTGTGTTTATTTTGACGTGTTTATTATTGTTCTAGTGAAATTTCTGTAGCCATCTAGTAGTGACCGAGATAGGGCTCAGTAATTTTGAAGTGAAAATATGTTTAGGCTTATTTTGCGCTCTTTCTGAACAGTGGACGAATCTGAACCGTCATGTTCGGGTCGGTGATGCAGAATCGGGTATAATCGGCTTCAGTCGGTGGGTGACTCTGTTGCGTATAGCCGGCGCTAAATTGCGTATACTCGGAGCTAAATCGCGTGTACTTGGCGCTAAATCGCGTGTACACAGAACTTAAACGCGTATAGGTACTCAGCGATAAATAGCGTATAAACTGCGCTAAATCGAGTATGCTCGGTGCTAAATCGCGTGTACATTGAGCTAAATCGCGTATACACAGATCTAAATTGCGTATACTCGGCGCTAAATCGCGTGTACTCGGATCACTTTTATCGTGTGGTCATAAGCTAATACCTTCTTTTTGTTTTAAATAAAATATTGAAGTGTTTTTAAACAGTAGTTGATAATTGAGTGTTTAAGTGCAGTGTTAAGTTAAAATTATGGTAACAGCGAGTAATATTATATATTTTCAAGCCAATTACTTAATCCAAAGGGATTCATCATTCATCATCATCATCATTTCAGCCGAAAGACGTCCACTGCTGGACATAGGCCTCCCCCAAGCACCGCCACTTCGACCGGTTCTGTCCTTCCGGCATTCAGCGGATTCCTGCGGCTTTTACAAAATCATCGGTCCACCTTGTGGAAGGCCTTCCCACGCTACGTCTTCCGGTACGCGGTCGCCACTCCAGAACCTTTCGGCCTCAACGGCCGATACGAGTGATGTGCCCTACCCATTGCCACTTAAGTTTGGCAATTCTTCGAGCTATATTGGTTACCTTGGTTCTCTTGCGGATCTCTTCATTTCTGATTCGATCACGTAGGGAAACTCCAAGCATAGCCCTCTCCATTGCCCTTTGGGTGACCTTTAGCCTTCTAATAAGGCCCATTGTGAGCGACCACGTTTCAGTGCCATAGGTCATCACTGGCAAAACACATTGGCAAAACCCAAAGGGTTTAGCACTACTATTCACGTAAATCCAACATCTGTTGGTATTGGCGAAACATTATCAACTGTCCCATACAAAACTTCAGGACTTCTTCGTCGACCCAAAAGTGTGGGATGGCTGATAATTTTTTCTCGATAACGACGTTAGTCCCATGGACAGTGTGATCTGCACCACACCCTTTTTGACCACACCTTTCTGATACACGCTGTATACAGGAAAAAAAATAATCTGTGTGCAAATTTTGACAAATTAAACTTAAACGTGTTTTATTATACACCTTTTTCTTATTTTTATATGTCTTAGTACTGTTTATTTTGTAACCGCTATAATGGATATACATCGCACAACGCGCCGAGTGGGCGGCGGCGCGGTCAGTGAAGCGGAACGCACTAGTGTACGTATCAGCAGCTGTGCGCTCGCCCATTGATATTATTACGAATAGATTGCTTATCTTGCTGATTTCAAGTAGAACAAAAAAAAAAAGTATTGCACAAAAAGCGCATAACAATGCGTTCAGGGTGCTGATGGGGCTACCGCGGTATTGCAGTGCCTCCGGCATGTTTGCCGAGGCCAACGTCGTCAGTTTTGCGACAATCATGCGTAAACGTTGCACCTCGACCCTAACTCGCATGCGAGCTAGTTCCAATAGCATCTTGAGCGTATTGACGGACCAATGGGATTCTCCGATGCTTGAGCGCTGGATGCGGCTGCACGTAGTGAAGTAGCATACATGCGTTCTGGTGTCGGATTGTCCTAAATCTATCTTTTATTATATTTGTTTTGTTTACTAACATTATTAGCTCTTAAGTATTTTCGTGTTACTAACAATTTATGGAGAAATCTGAAATAAATGATTATTATTATTATTACAAATAATTGAAATGTGTTCTATTACTGATACTGAACCACCAAAAAAAAATTGCACACTGTTTAAAAACTTATCCTGTATTAGTTTTATACAGGGTGTAAAAAGACCCAACACAAAGCTGTTACCTGCGCATTATGTACATCAAACTAAGCAACATTGAGTAAAAGTTATTGCTGGGAAAAAAATAAAATAAAAATTATTACTTTTATTTTTGGTGTGTAAAATTGCTGTTTACTCAAGCGCACAATAACGCAAATATTGTGCGTATGGATGCATGTAACGGTACAAGAATTGTGGGGTAATTTAAAGTTAATTCATAACATTTAAAAAAAAAAGTTGGAACTTTGACCTTCAATATCTCCGTATACAAAAAAAAATATCACAGTAACGGGAAGTATAATAATAATAATAACATCTTTCGAGGCTTTCGTTAGGCAGTTGGATCAAGGGCCTGATTTAGAAGGCAGTACTCCTTGATACGGCTCGCATTGTGAGGAGGTTCCGGTCTCTGTAGCCCTAACCACCGGTAGCTTGGACCCTGCTCCCGACACCGGCGGAACTCTATTTTTATATATATATCTTTTTTAATATATTTTATTTAAGAAATATTTAAAAATGTATTTTATATGGAGTAAAAAAAAATAAACGTCATAATAATAATTATCCAACAGGCCCATAGATAAATACCTGAACCTAAACATACATATTTTAATATAATTACATTAGATTATTGTACACGAAGTGATGACTGTGTCGGCGTCGTGTTGCGCTCCGTATAAGTGCCTCTCGGCTTCGTAAAGCATCTTTTTACACTCGTTATAACTTCAGTGTGAACGCACCTTAGTCTAGTGAACATAATGTCTTGACATTCATTCAAGTAACAGTGCTGCAGAAATAGTTCTAGGTGTTATTCTTCACAAAGAGTAGACAGGCGTCGTAGACTATGATAGAGGATGCGCAGTAGAGTTCTTCAGATGATAAGAAACTGATCAGCAGTTCATATTATGTGACAGTATATGAGTACCATGGAGCCGTTTATAAAGTAAGTTATTATGATGTATGTTGACAGTAGCCTATGTGTAAATCCAGGGTGTCAGCTACGTCATACCAAATTTTATCAAAATTGGTCCAGCCGTTTGAGCGTAAGGAAGAGACAAACATACACAGTGTGATGAGCCCAGTAGATGGCTACGTTGATTATGGCATCAGTGGCGTTTATTAGGTCTTCTTAAGTGCAAGCGAATGGGTACTTCAGACACTCCAGCAAGTGGGACATGGTCAGATATGAAACACCACACTCGCACTGGGTGTTGGATGAGTCAGTAATCCCCACTTTGACAGATTGTGTTTTCAGCAGCCTACAATCTGCCTAGCCTTTTCCTAACTATGTTGGGGTCGGCTTCCAGTCTAACCGGATGCAGCTGAATACCAGTATTTTACATGGAGCTACTGCCTATCTGACCTCCACAACCCAGTAACTGGGTAACACGATACCCCTTGGTAAGACTGGCTGTCAGACTTTTGGGCTTCTGACGACCCGTAACGACTGTCAAAGATCCACGAATGACAGCCGAGACCAACGGCTTAACGTGCTTTCCGAGGCACGGAGGAGTCTCTGTATGTAAAGATGGTCTATTTCTTTTTTTTTAATGTTCGTTGAAGTCCAAGGATGGTTTTTTGTTTTTTTTTAAATATTTTTTTTAATAATTTTTTTTATGGTTTTTACGAAAAATTAGGGTAGGGTAGAGTAGGGTAGGGTAGGTAGGTAGGTAGGTAGATAGGGTAGGGTAGGTAGGTAGGTAGGGTAGGTAGGGTAGGGTAGGGTAGAGTAGTGGAGTTTATACTATAGCTTTTGACAGAACGAAGTCTGTCGGGTCAGCTAGTAGAAAATAATAATAGCCCACTACCTATATACAAGGTCACTGGTAATACACTAAAAACCTCTCTGGACTATATATTACTAACATCATAAAAATGACTTTTGTTTTATGAATTTTAATAATAGGATAGAATAGAATTATCTTTACTCAAGTATCAAGACTCAAAAATGATTAGTAAGACTATATTAGTAATAACTGAGACTTCACAAAAACAAACAAATAGTAGTGGATTACCGCTGTGGCAACCCATGGTAGATGGCACAACAGTGACTCACGAAAACACAATCTAAGAGACTTTAAATCATACTTAGGATACTGTTGGAGCTGCTCCACACCCTGCGCACCATGGAAGCACACCTTTTGCGCATGGTTCTATAGAAACAATCTACATGCGCATCAGCGAACATCCCCGGCGCACTACAGAAGCGGGGCAGGCCCACCAGCATCATAAACGCGTTATTACTGAACGCGGAGAGCATTGTACGATATTTGCGTATATCTAGGCTCCTCGTGTAAAAAGGGCGTACAGTACAGTAGACTCGGAAAAGCGTTATCTTGACAGGAAGTGAGCATCGTGCAAACCTGCGAGCCAACATGTTCGCTCTAACCGACAATGCTTCCCGCTCCCGCTCAATGTCGTCATCGTCTTTGAGAAAATAATAGAGATTATGTTTTATTGTAATAATTAAAATGGAAAATAGTGGCCACTGAGCTCCGTTTTAATGATTACAATAAAACATAACAATTTAAAACTACTGTTTGTAGTAATAAATAATGTATATTGTTGTAGAGCACAACTTAACGTGCTTATTTTCTGAATTTTCATTCTAAAATAAAAGAAATCACCGAACAAACGATGAGGGCGCCACCGTGCGCTCGGCGCAGTCTTAAGGAAATTGTCTCAGATCGAATATCACTGACGACACCTCGTCATCTCTGCCCGTGTCAATTCCTATCACTTGCCATCATAATTATTTGCAATAGCTGCGAATTCCTATCACACTTCGCCCACAGCCAGTCGGAACACGTAATCTATGCTCATCACAACCTACTAACCCTCACGGTTACTTACATAACTATTATATAAACGGTTCAAATATTTGGTTGTACTGACTTGACCACGCGACATCGACCGCCTTTTTTTTGCATAGCTAATTAAATGTTTGTATAGCATTATTTCGGGACTGGTCATCTCTTAGCTGCCACGGGTTATTTTATTTTCTTTCTATTGGTTGTACCTACTCTGGACGCTTTTAACGTGTAAGTTTTTATTATTTTTATTTTTACATCGTTCTCACATTTAGTTATAAATTCAACATTACTTGATGTAACTAATACTTTTGTAACAATTTAATTTAAAAGAGTGTCCATGGAGTTTCTTGCCCGTTCTTCTCCATAGGTACCTACGCTTTGAAATGGGAATGTAGCTTCATTTTTCTTACTGACCGACTCCTTGTAAATTCAAAAGTGCCTGTAAATGGTTTAATTGAAATAAATGATTTGAGTTTGAGTTTTTCCAAATGGTTTTTGAAGGAAAAAGATTTTATTTAGTGACGGCAATTTTTGTGATAGATTTTTTCATGTCCGTATGGATTGACAAGCCATGTCTCAAATTTAAGGTGATGATAACAGACTTTTAATGATTTTATAAGTAATGTAGATCACGTCAAAACGAGTAGTGTTAATGATTTGGAAAAAAAACATGTTAAATTTGAGAATTTGATTATATTTATATTATAGGTCTACAGTGAAATTAATTTGTAAAGTTATGTCTAACGCGGATAAAAAACTGAGAATCACGCAAAATCTATGAAGCGTATTTTTCTGAAACCTTCACCTTTTTAAAGATAATTTAATTATTGATCTTTTAGTATACGTGTTTTATTAAAATATCTTTTGTTTTATGTACTTATAATAAATTAATAATGCGTCTTATTTGGGACAGCGCTCCTGGATAGGCGAGTTCTATTACTGGCTGGACGTACGATATGTTGCGTGAGCTCAGTACAGAACACGCAAGCTGACCATTCAAGGTCACTGGCATCCCAACAAGCAAAATAATCCTGGAATCCGATTTTATAATGCTACGTGGACTTATAAAACTCCGATGATAGTTTTGATGGTTGCTACTGCGCTTTTAACAGCATAAATACATGCTGTTTTTACTCAAGTACGTTTAATTCTATAATTTGTACTTATATCGGTATATAGGATCATATTTCCTGACAAATATAGGATCAATACTCCTATAAAAGCATGAAACAAGAGTAATTGCACTCAGGAGTTATGACTCCGGTTACTCAGACTTATATGCGCCTATAAGATAACATCAGCGGACCATTTAAATCTTAATACTCCTGTAGGAGCATGTACCAGGAAGATATGCACGGAGGAGCAATTACTCTTGTTATTTTTACTTATAACCTCATATAAGCTAATATTTTGTGACCAATTTAAGTAAATTAAAGTTAAATTACTGTAAATCATTTATGTATCTGCAGGTTTGGTTTTACATAAACTTAAAAGTAAGTGTTAAATGAATTTTATACCCACATTTAAAAAATAATAAATCACCAAGATTATAACAGCACTCGGTAGGATAAAATGTTCTCTATATCGATCTATCGTATGCCGTTTTAAACCTAGACATATTTATATAGGCATTCCACAGTAATGTTATTGTCTAAGTAATCTCAAACAATCCTGGTTAAAACTCTTAAGAAGCCCCTTTTGCTTTTTTAAACTGATGTTTAACCTAGCACGTAGAACAAACCCTTAAAATATTCCTTTAACTTACTTATCTATACCTAATAAATATCAATCGATTTTCATCTTGGCAATGCGGAACCCTAATCGGTAACAATGGCGAATCTTTTTCGGTTTTGAGAAAACCCAATATAGAACCAATATACTTATATTGGTACTATGTCACACTTGGAAATGCTAAAAATACTTATTTTAGCACTATGTCATACTTGGAAATGCTCACCAAGAAAATGGCAGCTAACTTCATAATATTTATTTAATATTAATTAATACTAAAATGTAAATAAAAAAATTTCAAGAGGCGCTTTAATTTTTTTACCAAAACCATGATAGATTTCACAGAAAATTCACATTCCCCTACGAATAAGCTATCTATAAGACTAACAATTTGACAACAATAAGATTTAGTTTTTCTACTAAGGTTGACATTAATAAATTCTGATTCTTATAAATACTTACTCTCAAGATGTTACAAAGTTTTTTTACACACCACACTTCGACTGTCCAGATATTTATTATATAGGCGCGTATTAATCTCATTTTTGACTATAACTTATATTGAGATCTACAGGAGTAACTGCATTTACGTAACTCAATTACGGGAGCAATATAGGCGTATATGGCATTTCAGCGGTCTAATATAAATACGTTATAAGTAAAAGTAGACTTATAAAGTGGGCCCTTTTCGAGTCTTATATGCGGATATAAGTTTCATATAGTCTTCGATAAATGGTGGTTCTAGGATAGTTTAAAAACCACCTTTTGCTAGTTGGGATATATCTGCGCCTTAAACGCGCAGGTACTACCAATATTTAGTTGTAAATTATCCGATTATGAGGCGACACGTTAAACGTTAAGGTGGCTCCTCAATTCAGACGTCTTATTTACACAAAGTTTAAAGCGCCTCCCTGGGTTCGAACCCACGAATTACAACTCGTCAGTCGGGGCACACATCAAGTGCCCGGTCTGCTACAAAAAAACCTAGTTTATGATTTTTTAGAATAGGTACTTTTAATTTGAAAAATGTAATAACATAATTTGCCTGCCTTTGGTCAGAGATCGAACCGAAAACTTCACGCTTAGCGGTTGGGCTTATCGACCACTACACCTACGAGGCAGACAATAGTGAATTTCTTATTATTATTGGTTATCTGCCAGTGAAAGTCCCGTCAAAATCGGTCCGGCCGTTTCGGAGATTACTCGGAACAGACAGACAGACAGACAGACAAAATAATTAAAAAAATTGTTTGTTATAAGTACCATATAAAGTTTCATACAGGCAGACACTTCAATTTTATTTATTTGTATAGATTAATGTGGTATTACCATAATGGCGATACAAACATAGAAATATACAGAGTGTGGCGTAAATAATGGTCCAACGTGTAGGGGTCGATACACCATATATTCAGCTATCACATACCACAATAAAAATAAAAATTATAGGTCTCCGAATAATATACTATTAAAAATAAAAATAAATTGACTCCTTGCTTTACACTTACAGTATTCTGAGTATTCTGAGGACAGTCGCGGAGAGCATCTTCTCTCCTATTCTGAGACGTTTTGTGGGGGTGATGAACGAGTGAATTAATCCTTTCGCTTGTGCGTCATCCTCATGAAGCGATCTTTAACAAACAGTATTTTTAAATAATATTTCACTAACATAAATTATAAGAAATTTACTAACACATTGGATCTTAAGTTGTCCGAAATAAAGAATTATTATTATTATTTCCTTTATTTCATTTTTATACATATAATTTACATTTTTAAATATTTCTATAAAATCATACAAAAATAAAAACATTTAAAAATATAAAAAATAGCAGCCCACCGGTATCGGGAACAGGGTCCAAGCTACCGGCGGTCAGGACTCCAGAGAGAGGAACCTCCTAACAATGCGAGCCGTGTCCAGAAGTACCGCTCTCTGAATCAAGCCCTTGATCCAGCCGCCCAACGAGAGCCTCCTTAGATGTTGGTCGAGGCTCTTGGCAATTAAGCCATTGGCTGATACGACTATCGGCACAATGATCGCTGAATCCACATCCCACATGTCGACAACCTCGCGAGCCAAGTCAAGATACTTGATTTGTTTATCTTTCTCGGCTTTCACGAGGTTCCCGTCATGTGGGACTGTTATGTCAATAATCATTGCGCGCCGCTCTATACGATTATTATTATTATTATTATTTACTAATTTGGTTGTAATTTCTAGAAATAACTTTATTTTTTTAATTTTTTTTTGTATGCATAATACTTACTTTAATGTCATGTATAGAAATTGTATGTGATAGCTGAATATATGGTGTATCGACCCCTAAACTTCGGACCACTATTTACGGGGACAACCTGTATGTTAATTAGAGTAAGTAATAAATTACGTTTACATGACTTAGGTACTAATAACTTTTGCTCTTTGTTCCAGAAAAATGCAATAAAAAATACTGCAGAAGCGAAAAAATATCCAAGATGGCTGCCCCCCAGCTGATTCCTGTCAGTGACGCCATCAAAGAGAATTTAATAAAGAATGACAGAGAAATAAATTATTGTGCCCAGTGTATCGACAGTGTTGACGAAAATATGAACAATAAATATGAAAATATGACCGAAATTCAAAAGTTTTACAATGGGAAAAATGTACTAATTACTGGTGCTACAGGTAAGAAAATCTTGCTGTATTTTAAGCGATGCATGGATCGATCAAAGCGGTCAGATGTCCGTGATTGTTCATACGCATACCAGCGTGTAATCGCTCGTCGCCGTCGCGCATTAGCTCGCTGCTCGTTAGGCTTCTGCCTCGAATTTTGCGGACAGCGAAGCGGCGGCGGCGGCGGCGGCGGCGCGCGGCGGTGGCGGTGGCGCGGGAGTGAGGCGGGCAACGCAGACCCATTCTCGAAACCAGCGCTGCAGCGGTCAGATCGCGCGGCACTATAGTGGTTTACTCTTCTATTTTTATGGTTCACATCTTTGTTGTTCCATATCGGTGTCCTCTCAAAAATTGCTGAAATAATTTGCTTTGAAATAGTTCGAGGACATTTCGACACGTCACAAAAATAAATTTCACAACACTGCAATACAGACGCGCGGGCGGTCACCGCTTGACTGGAGTACACCGCTCGTTGTCCGCCCTCGCGCAGCTGCCGCGCTGCTGTTTTCGGGGGCCGGTCCATTTGATTTTACGCATTAGATCCTGCCGCTCCCAAGCCGCCGCCGCCGCCGCCTCGCTGCCCGCTAGTTTCGAGGCAGAGGCCTTAATAGTCGGCGGTGGGGTCAGGTGCCTTTTTTATTTGGGTGGGAAATTATCAAATAACTTCTTCCGCTCTGGTGGAAACTTCACGGTGACTTAAAAAGTAAGTTGCGTTTGGGGTCAGGTGCCTTACGGTCGAATTTTGTCGCCTTACCGTTATGTTTCCAGGTATCTTTGTCACTACTATACTTCATTTGAAATAAGAAACCTTTTTAATCGACTTCAAAAAAGGAGGAAGTTTCTCAATTAGATCGTATATATATATTTTTTATGTTTGTTCGCGGATAACTTCGTCGTTTATGAACCGATTTTGATGATTCTTTTTTGTTGGAAAGGAGATATCCCAAGGTAGGTACCATGGTAAGGAAACCAGGATCTGATTATGGGATTTATGAGGAATTGAGGGAACTCATGCATTTGCATTCAGAAAGTATCATTTGATGAAGTGGAACTGATGAAGAAGACCACAAATGGCCACCGGAACTCCTCAATGATAAATATTTCACGGGTGGCGATAAAATATTTCGATTAAGATAGTTATGCGAATATGAAGCAAATTTAAATAAATAATTCTGATGAAAATGGTACCATCGAACTGATCTGAAGATGAAGCCGGAATGTATGCACCGGAACTCCGTAATAAAACAATGTATCCTAGCCGTGTTTGGACTTATTGGAATTGTCATGAGATGCACTCGGGCTATAAGTGGTTATTAACCGATTTTTATTAACTTTGCTTGGGTAGTTTTTGAGTTAGCTTCGACAATACGTATTTAATCCACTTTGTATATCTTGTGTCAATGTTGTTTGTGCGTTGTAGCAAGTAGTGGTAATCGAATTGTTGTGGGGTAGCCGGTAGGTACCATAGCTAAAAAGTGAAAAAAAAAAAAAAAAAATATATATATATAAATTTAATTTCGGAAGTCGGTGGCAAAAAACAAAACTACAGATCCAAAGACACCGACTTCCAAAATTAGAGTTTGTTATTTTTCACTATGTTGTGTTTTTTTGGTGGTGCCAGATGTAAAGAATAGCATCACCCCATTTCCTCCCGTGGGTGTCGTAAAAGGTGACTAAGGGACTTACCTACTAGAGAATGGGCAGCAGCGTTCTCTATGCATTTTTAACACCATACTGCTATCGCCAACTGACCTGCCGAGCGTGGCGATTATGCCAAACCCCCCTAATTGGGAGGCTTATGTCCAGCAGTGGACGTCTTTTAAAAAAAAAAAAAGTTTTACAGTCTGTTCAACAAAATCAAAATCAAAATATTTTATGGCACATAAACCTACATGGGCACTTATGAAACGTCAGAAGCTAGGTGCACGGTTCCAATTAGTCGTTTCCTATGGAGAAGAGCCGGCAAGAAACTCCACGGTTACTCTTTTAAAAATAATTGGCTTTACAATATTATCAAATAACAGCATTCACAACATTCACGCCTGATAATCCGGCTTATTCCACTAATCCCCCCTAAGAGAATCCCCCTCAGTCGGGAAAACTGAACTCTAATGTAAAAAAAATCACTTTCAGGGGGGTCTTGGAATAAGTTTTTTTTTTTTAATTCTACTTTTGACCCCTAAGCGGGATTATCAGAAGTGAATTCTAGACTGTTTTTATAAATTCCATTTTTCCTCCTAAGGGGGATTTTCAGGGGGGATTTGTGGAATAAGCCATAATAGGTATGGGAGGACAGTGTCAACCGACTTTGACTTCTAGTGCGTTGGTGGCATGACAAATAGCAGCTGTTGTAAATAGTTGGTATTGTAACCACTTTTTTTCTTTTAATGCCATTCTTATACCTACGGAATAGAAGTCAAAATCGGTTGGACGGACTGAGAAAAAAGGTTTTTTTAAATGTCTAATGTTATTTCAAATGGAGTTTAAGTGTATTGTAGCGACGGAAAGACTTAAGAATATGACCTCAGTGTCTTGATTAATATGGGGTTATAATTAGAGATCGGATATTCGGATGCATATTCACCTAAAGTTGAGATGTTGGCTAATATGGAATTCGCTTTTGTATCTATAAAATCCCGCGGTTCTGGATTTACAAGTTTATGTTTCTGATATATGTTTCTGGTATATTTACTTACTTTAAAATGTTGGTAAAAATCCCAATTCTAAATATATATGCGTCTAAATAGTTACGCAATCCAAGAAACCCGTTTTTTTATTTTATAATTATCGTTTTAGAAGTCGCTTACATATTACACACTCGACTAGTTATGCATTCTCGTTGTTCATGGCAACACGGGTTTTTTTTTACAATTAAAATATTTTAAGAAGCCGCTTCCATACTTTCACAGCCAAAAATTAACTTTAGGTAAATATGCATCCGAATATCCTATCCCTAGTTATAATCCACCCAAAGGCAAACTTACCTTATTTAGAATCTCATCTTCCGCCTAGTTTTTCCCAACTATGTTCAGGTCAGCTACCAATCTAACCAGATGCAGATAAATACCAGCATTTTATATGGAGCGACTAGGCTATCTATCAGATTACCCAATTTTCTGTCAAAATTACTTACCCGATTGACCTTCCCAGGTTTCCTCGGTAAGATCCTGGTGGAGAAGCTTCTCAGATGCTGTCCAGGTGTGGAGAACCTGTACCTTCTGGTGCGGCAGAAGAGGGGGAAGGACATCTACACCAGGATGGAGGAAATCTTTGATGATCCTGTAAGTATTGATTGACTGATTGATTTTTAAAGATTTTTATTAACAGAAAGATTAATAGAATAGAATATTTTATTTCAGACAATTTAGTCCTTATTTAGTAACAATTTTACTTAACATCTAGTGTTAGTACAGACACACAAACAAACAAACAATTAAAATTAAAATTCAGCGTGGAGCTGCGTCCACCTCCGCCACATCGGGGAATCCCAGCGATCTGCGAATACACTGAGAATACTGTTGGTGCTGCCGCGAACCCGCGACATCAGGGATGCACATCTTTTTCTAATAATGGCGGCAAAACCATCAATGTTGTTGTCCGCAAACATCCCTGACCTGTCTCTAATAAATACCTTAAAAACCGTCCAAGTAGGACGTGGACGTGGTCAGGGATGAGTTGTATATACTAACGAGGTCCTGACGGTTAACGGAAGGTACTCAGCTACATGTGGATTGGTTCCCAACATTAAAAAATCAACCTTCTCTTTGTATAGTCACGGATCTTTTTTGCTGAGTGAAAGAACCAAACGTTAGGACCTCTTTGGTATATACAACTCATCTCTGATCACAATGTGGGTTGAGTCCTTTTTGCTTAATTACGTCCAATTTCACCAATGAAACAGAACGCGATCAGCATTGTTTTGACAACCGTTTGACATTACAAACAAACACTTCAATTTTAACAAACATTGCAAAGGTCAAGTTCAATCCATAAAAAAGGCAGCCATGACAGTTATAACCAAGACCTTGCCATTTTACGGGCAGACGCACCAAGGTTAGGAAGATGCGTTCCTTTTTAGGAAAACCAGACACAATCGTCAAAAGTTATGACAAAGTTCACCTTCAGTAGAACGGAAGTCGTAATTAAATGCTTTTTTTTGGAGAAATTATGGATCTTCACTATATTATATTATTGAGTAATTTATTTTGGAGGTAGCTTCCTGATTATTTATTTAATTTTATGTAAAAAGATGAGCAATGTTGGGTAGGTACTATGTCGTGAGGTAATTAAAAGCCGTTTTTAAGCACGAGGCTGCTGGTTCGATACCAATTTGCTGCAATTTGGCTGGTTTGATGTAATTAATAATGTGGCCTTTTACTATTCAATTAAATTAAATAGCACACACTCATACAATCCCGCACCGCCAGGCTCTTAATCACCTCTCTATACTTGAAGTCTCAAATTCAGATAATTTATGTAAACAAAGTAATGTCAAGAAATGTCACTGTCAAAATGACAGGACAGTGGTGTAAAACATTTTATCATTAAATGTTTTTGTAAATAATTATCGATAAAATTAAAGTGAATTAATTATAAGAACTATGCAAACAAAATACCGTTGCCAAACAATGATTTTTGTAGTGTGTCGGAGGCACGGTATATGATAGTCATAATCAGCCCTTTTAAGCCCAGTGCTAGACGTAGGCGTCCCAAAATCGATTTCCAATCGAAACAGTTTATAGCCGTTTTCATCCAAAATGTGGCTAGATATGCTACTTAAATATGAATCTATTTATGAGAGTTGAAATGTTAGTTTTTTGAAGATGTTAAAAATTTGAAAATGTTTGGATCTCCTGCAATGTTACCAGTATCATAAAATATTTTATACCAGAAAATCTCCTTTTATTAATAACTTTGTTTAAACCCGAAAATTTATAAAAGTTATGACGGTATGATTACTTTTTAATTATTATTTCTTAAAATCAGTACTTAAAAGAAAATAGAACCTCTTTTTTCGCAATTTTATGTGAATTACCATTACGAAGATATTTTTTTGTTATGTTATCCCCTTTGTTTACATAAATTATCTGAATTTGAGACTTCAAGTATAGTGCCTACTGTGGCAATGGTGGCGCGTGTTTTGTATGACTGTATTTTGATTTGTTTTAATGTTTTCGTCCTTGTCAAACTTATTGTACCTACCTGGATATTAAGTCGACGGTAACCGACTTTTAATGATTTTATACTGAAGATCACGTCTGAACGAGTACTGTTAATGATTTGGAAAAAACATATGTTAAAATAGAGCATTTTCTTAATAATTTAGTAAGTAAATATTTTAGATTTTGTTTATATTACATAGTGAAATTAATTTGTAAGGTTATGTCTAACGCGGATAAATAACTGAGAATCACGCAAAATCTATCAAGCGTATTTTTCTGGAAACTTCATCTTTTTAAAGATAATTTAACTATTGATCTTTTAGTATACGTGTCTTATTAAAATACCTTTTGTTTTATGTATAATAAATTAATAATGCGTCTTATTTGGGTCAGCGCTCCTGGATGGGCGAGTCCTATTGAATTACTGGCTAGACGTACGACGCGTTGTATGAGCTCAGGGGGATTTGTGGAATAAGCCTGCGTATTCTGTAACACGCAGGCTTATTCCACAAATCCCCCCTGAAAATCCCCCTTAGGAGGAAAAGTGGAATCTATAAAAAACAGTCTAATTCACCCCTGATAATCCCGCATAGGGGAGAAAAACCTAGATTTGAACAAAAAAAAAAAAAAAAAAAAATACTTATTCCAAGACCCCCTGTAAGTGTCTTTTTTACATTAGGGTTCAGGTTTCCCCACTGAGGGGGAATTCTCTGGGGGATTTGTGAAATAAGCAGGGGTGAATTCTAGACTGGTTTTTATATATTCCACTTTTCCTCCTAAGGGGGATTTTTCAGGGGGGATTTGTGGAATAAGCCAACACGCAAGCTAACCACTCAAGGTCACTGGCATAATATATATCTGGGCCTTAAGTGAATGACGTGGTCTCTTATAATTGGAAGCGCACATTTGTGTTTGTTCCTGTAAAATGCATGCAATAATCTAAAAAAGAAATAAATTTTAGCTCGCTTCAAAATAGTTGAGTTAAATGTTGCTGATCCATGCGTCATGTTCGTGAATGGGCATCGTCAGTTGGGCCTGGTCATCTTTTAGCTGCCACGGCTTTTTTAAATTATTGTATTTTTGTTTGTTTCTACTTGCTTTACTCTGGACGCTTTTAACGTGTACGTTTTTTGAGTGAAATCTTCTTTTTTTTTTTTTTTTATTCTACTATGAGTTTGCTCTTGACTTTAGTCTAAGTCTGGATGACAGAGACAAAGTCTACGATGGAGTGAGCTTACCCAGAAGAAGCCTGTTCACTCTCACTTTGAATAGATTAGGGTTGTATGCGTTCGGAAACACAGACGCAGGCAGAGAGTTCCACTCCTTTGCTGTGCGCATTATAAAAGACGTTTGAAAACGCTTAGTCCGAGTTGGTGGAATATTAACTAGGTAGGGAGCTAGGTAGCCGCGTTGAGCGATTTTTGGTAGATGAACAACTTATGGGTTCGCGTCATCGAAATACGCGACATGCTCGCGACTTGTGGCGCTAGACTGTCAGTTGTTATTCCAATGTTTTGAGTTTTTATTTCTATCTGCAGTCATTATGACTGCCAATTTTGTTTTACGCCGTTCTCCGATAAAGTTATAGGTAAATTCAACATTAAAGATGTAACTAATATTTTTGTAACAATATAATAGGGATGATGACTAAAATAATAATTTTTGTCCGTCATGTAGATTATTAAAAAATATTGCACACGTATTTTTTCTTTTTTTACGTAATCAAAACATTATGGCGACACATTGAGTTCAAATGTGGCATGACGTTACTTCTCATTAGATTTTATACTGAGCTGTGACGTAACAAGCCCCCACTCCCCAAGTTTTTTTGCTAAGTATTTTTTTATTAATATGATAAAGAAAAAAATACGTGTCTAATATTTTTTTATTATCTGATTGACGGACTAAACAGTTTTTCTTTTATTTTTACCCAGGAATCATCCCTATTTAAAATAGTATCCATGGAGTTTCTTGCCCGTTCTTCTCCATAGGTACCTACTACGCTTTGGAAGGGGCATGTAGCTTCATTTTTCTTACTGACCGACTCCTTGATTATTTAAAATTTTATCTGCAATCAAACCATTTACAGGCAAATGGTTTAATTTCTGGTAACCTCCCCAACAAAATAATAATTAAACAATTGTAAACTGTAATCAGTATTAAAATTAGGGATGCATCCGATACCGATACCGATACCGATGCCGATATATCGGCGATACTCGAAGTTTGTCGATATATCGCCATCGGCGATATTTTTATGGCCGATTCAACGATACTTTTCTCATCAATGTTAATTTTGATTACTAAAACTATTAACTAATCTCAACATGTCTATAGTTTTAAATTAGTTTGTCCTGTTATTTGTTATTTTTATATTAATTTAAAAAATAACCTGACTTGTGTTTTATTTATTTTACCTTAATTAATAATTCAATAAGCGTATCGGTATCGGTATCGGTATCGCTGATATTTTTATAAGAGCATCGGTATCGGTATCGTATCGGTAAAAAGGCGTATCGAGGCATCCCTAATTAAAATACAAAATAAAGCCAAATGTAGCCTTAAGGGTACATAATAGGTAACTCACATCAGGTACGCAAATGGTTAAAATTGTAGCCTTCATGCAGCGTTTAAGTAAAAAACAAACACAAATCTCGGTCAAGGGATATTGGCTATGGAATCGGCACTGCCAATATTTGCACTAGCCATCAATGAGACAGGACTTAAATATATTTTCACAAACATTGGTGCCAACTCCCTTGTTCACAAACTAAACTAAATTTAAGTTCAGTGCATCTTTTCTTTCTATTTCATTAAGAAAAGGACAGAAGATACATTTTAGTTTAGTCCTGTCAAATTAATCAGCGCCTGTCACTACTCCATACAAGTTTAGACGTGATTAAAAACTTGCCTACTAAAATTACGTCAATTTACGTCAAGACATTTTTTTAAAGTTTCATATTGAGAGACACGAAGCAACAAAATTCGATCTAAATAAAAACGGCCACATTCCTCTAGATCTTATTTTGTTACTAAATGTCTCAATATGAAACTTCATAAAAGGTATTAGAAAATTCTAGACATACTTACCGATATAGTTGATTGAGCCGTTTTTCATAATGAGGATGATGACTAAAAAAATATTTTATGTCCGTCATGTAGATTATTTAAAAATATTGGACACGTATTTTTTCTTTTTTTACGTAATCAAAACATTACGGCGATACATTGAAATCAAATGTGGCATGACGTCTCTTCTCATTCGATTTTATACTGAGCTGTGACGTAACGAGCCCCCACTCCCCAAGTTTAATGTGTTTTATCTAAGTAATTTTTGATTAATATGATAAAGAAAAAAATACGTGTCTAATATTTTTTTATTATCTGATTGACGGACTAAACAGTTTTTCCTTTTTTTTTTTACCCAGGGATCATCCCTATTCCTTCTCAGTCACGAGATAATATGTTTTTTTTTACATACAACGGGGAAGCTCTTGGCCTTCATCTCACCTGATGATAGAAGTGTTGATAAGGCCGAAGATGGAAGCGAGCTTCACCCGGAATCCTCAACCACAGATGATCTGGCTATCATACCTCTAACTGCCGAAACACAACAAATGCTGTTAACATTGTTATTTTGGCGACAGACTTAGATAAGATGGTGGTAGCTAGCCAGGCGGACTTAGAACAAGCCCTAACCCAACCAAACCGAGCAGAAATAAAGCTAGTGGACCGGTGACAACGCTCTTAAGACAAAACCAATTTCCCTGTAGTAAGATAATCACAGACTAATAATATCCTTGAATTATTTTCAGGTGTTCAGCCGGCTAAAAGAAGAAGTACCGAAGTTCCGGCATAAAGTGGTAGTGGTGCCAGCAGACTGCGAGGCCGCTGGGCTTGGTCTCACCCTTACTGATAGGCAGATGCTTACTGAGAAGGTAAGGCAAACTTTCATGCTTTCAAAGTCAAAGTCAAATCATTTATTTCAAATAGGCACATAATAAGGCATTTTTGAACGTCGAAAATTACAAAAATACTTACATAATTGATTCTAGTTACCTCTTCTTTATGTATGGAGAAGAATGGGCAAGAAACTCCATATTTATTCTTTTACACTGAATAAAAATGTTTACTTATACATAACCAAACTTTCGTTAACATGTAACACAAAAAAGTGACCTTTCAAGTAATATAAATTTACCTCCTTCTTGCCTTGAGAGTGCGTATTAGGTAGGTTTTTATAATTTTAATTCTAGATTTATTGTATTTTTATCTTTTCATTAAATTGTTCAGTCTAATTTTTTACCTTTTTATTTGTTAGGAATAAGTAGATTTGACAGTTGAAATAAACTTTATGCAACATGTAACCAAAACCAATAAGGCTGTTTTGTATATTATACACAAATCACTTTTATTAAATCAAGTTAACTTTTATAAAGTCTTGTCAAACTTTGATTATTCCTGAAATAGCCGAAGTAGTTAGGCTAAATATTTCTTTCAGTGTAAGACTGCGCCGAGCGTGTAGTGGCGCCCTCAACATTTGTTTGGTGATTTCTTTTATTTTAGAAAGAAAATGCAGAAAATAAGCACGTTAAGTTGTGCTTCACAAGACTATACGTTATTATTATTACAAACAGTAGTTTTAAATTGTTATGTTTTATTGTGATCATTAAAACGGAAAATAGTGGCCACTAAGCTCCGTTTTAATGATTACAATAAAACATAACAATTTAAAACTACTGTTTGTTATAATAATAACGTATAGTGTTATGGAGCACAACTTAACCTGGTTAATTTCTGCATTTTCATTCTAAAAATAAAAGAAATCACCGAACAAATGATGAGGGCGCCATGTGCACTCGGCGCAGTCTTAAAATGCTAACAATAGTTTGTATACATTAATTAATAATTACAGGTGAAGACGATGTACCTAGAATAAAATTACTATACCACAATAGGTAAAAAGAATGAAAAGTGAAGTAATAACAGACAAATTAATAAATGCGATAGATACATGGTGCTCACATATTAACAAAGATTGTATATGATTTTCCTAAAAAAATAACATGTATAAGTCAGGGTGTGAGTTTAGTATATTAATCACAGAAAATAAAATTAATTAACATTTCCCCTCCTTCAAATTATTATCAATGCTCTAACATTTCCCCTCCTTCAAATTATTAGCAATGCTCTAACATTTCCCCTCCTTCAAATTATTATTAGCAATGCTCTAACAATTCCCCTCCTTCAAATTATTAGCAATGCTCTAACATTTCCCCTCCTTCAAATTATTAGCAATGCTCTAACATTTCCCCTCCTTCAAATTATTATTAGCAATGCTCTAACAATTCCCCTCCTTCAAATTATTAGCAATGCTCTAACATTCCCCTCCTTCAAATTACAGGTGAACATAATTTTCCACTCAGCAGCGACAGTCAAGTTCGATGAGCACCTACGAGCGGCCCTGGTCACCAACGTCAGAGCGCCCCTCCATCTAATTAGACTGGCTAGAGACATGAAGAAATTAGACGTAAGTACACAAGAACATCTGTTCTTTATAGCAAAGAATTCTGCCACACTATTCCCTACTTCTGCAACTCCTAGTCAGAATCTATAGTGAGTTGTAACCAACCAGAAAAGAGCCGAGACTCAGAAAAAATATTCAACACTCCTTCAACCCGCAAAGAAATGAATTAGAAATGATTATTGGTGCAGGGCAAGCCTGTTGTCATTTGTCTCTGGGTTAAAACTGAGAATTTTGTCATTAAAAATCCCTGTGGCGTCACGCTGAACTAGTTGCTAGAAGGCTGCGCTCTGTCCATGTTCGGGGTCACCAGTATAGAGGCTTGAGGAACAGGGTGTAAAGTTCACTCATCCTCCATAGAAAAGGTCGTTGGTGTTAATTACATGGTTGAACCGGGAATCGAACCCGTTACATGTTACATAGTGTCACAAATAAAAGGAAGACCATAAATTTTAACATTTGATGTGAAATTTTGTTCAGAAAAATGAAAAGTTGACATTGCCGTATTTGATAAATTGATTAATTTTGTATTAAAAATGTTAAAATTCATGGTCTTCCTTTTATTTTTGACACTATGTTATTTACCAAAAAATAATCCTTATGATGAAGCCTTTCGATCGGTATGATAAAGCTACAGAATGATTATTTTTCCCGTGTAACGGGTTCGATTTACGGTTCCACCATGTAATTATTTAAATATCTATAAATGCAGTTTAAATTGTTTTTTAAATTCAAATAATGTCTTCTTTCAGTAAAATGTTCCATCTACAATATTTAAGGTACATTCCCTCCATGTGGCATATTCGTGGGACGCCCTGTATATGCTAGTCGCGCGGTGAACTATGATTGCGCGATGCAGGATTTGTGACGTCAGGTCTTTGATGCGTTCGGATGTGGCGTTGTAGATACACCACACCCCGATAACACTGCCCGACCTTATGTTTCCGATGTTATGTAATCAAAATTAAACTTTATTCCCAGGTACTAATGCACATTTCGACGGCGTACTCGAACTCCCATCTCTCTGAAATTGAGGAAAAGTTTTACCCCTGTGATGCTGACTGTGAACAATTACACCAGATGATCGACAAGCTGTCAGATAACCAGATCAATAAAATTTTACCTAAGTGAGTAATTATTAGTATGTATATAATTTTTCGCGACAGTTTTACCCGCATCCATAACTACTTCTTGACATCATCATGATCTGCTTTTAGTATTTTTATTTTATTTTATTTCCTCAGGATAACAAACAATTGCGCAATAATGCTGCATTTTGGTACAGATATTTACAAAAACATTGTACAGGAACAGTTTTTAATCAGTGCTCAAATTTTGACAAATTAAACTTAAACGTGTTTTATTATACACCTATTTTTTATTTTGATATGTCTTAGTACAAAAAAATGAAGTTATCGTTAACGAAAGATGTTTATTTTGAAACTGGTATAATGGATACTCGTCGCGCAACGCCGGCGTGCGGCGGCGCAGTCTGTGAAACGGAACGCAGTAGTAGATACTTATCAGCTGTGCGCTCGCCCATTGATATTATTACGAATAGATTGTATCCATATTTTGCTGATTTCAAGTAGACCAAAAAAAAAAAAAGTATTGAACATATTATGGATATGTGTTCTATTACTGATACTGAACCACCAAAAACAACAAAAAAAAAAAATGCGCACTGGTTAAAAACTTAACCTGTATTTTATATTAAAATTTTATATTATCTTATATATAAAATTCTCGTGTCACAATGTTCGTTCCCGTACTCCTCCGAAACGGCTTGACCGATTCTCATGAAATTTTGTGAGCATATTGAGTAGGTCTGAGAATCGGCCAACATCAATTTTTTTTTAAGTTTTAATTAGGTAGGTGTGTAGGTAGGGTAGGGTAGGGTAGGGTAGGGTAGGTAGGTAGGTAGGTAGGTAGGTAGGGTAGGGTAGAGTAGTGGAGTTTATACTATAGCTTTTACCAGAACGAAGTCTGTCGGGTCAGCTAGTATTTTATAAAACACTTAAGTAATCACGCAACCAGCATCTTTATCCACACGGAATAGAAAAAATATTCCGTGGTTTTCCACAAATTAATTCAACAGTGAAAATAGTTTGAGCAAGGCACAAGAAAGCTTAGCCAACAATTGTCTATCATAGATTAACTATTGCGTCTTGTGAAATACTGTGTGACAAACTAGATGTGTGAATAAAATAACTAAAAACTGCGGAATTTAAAAGGATGTTTTATAAATTCTATTCTTAAATTTAGTAGTCGACTACTGGACATACCTATGCCTCTTCGATTGACAAAAATAAATCTACTTTTTTACGGCTCAGTGCGACGACGATGTTGCTATTGGAAATATATTGTACTTGCTTTTTCCCGCGGCTCCGCCCGCGTGGATGTCGGATATCGCGTAAAAAAGTAGCCTATGTCCTTCTCCATATCCCAGGCTATATCTCTGCCAAATTTCATGACGATCGGTTCAGAGGTTTAGGCGTGAAAACGTAACATACAGACAGACAGACAGACAGATAGACAAATAGACAGACATAGTTACTTTCACATTTATAATAATATTACGTACATTTTCGATACTTGATATGTTGTATCGATATATCGATATCATCAATACCGATTAATCGAAAAAAAAAAAAAACGATGTAAAGATACATCCATATTTTTTCTACAAGAGATTTATACCGAATTTAACGACCGTTGAAGTAAATCCATAAAATGTCTTAATTAAATAGTTTTTCCTACATTTTCAGGATACTAGGACCCTGGCCAAACACTTACACATTCACTAAAGCTCTAGCGGAGAAGGAACTGCGAGTGAATGCGGGAGGCATGCCTATAGGTATATTCAGGCCGGCTATAGGTAAGTCAATCTTCTTATGTCTGTCCCATGTTATTTGGGGTCGGTGAAAAAGGTTTTCATCGTCATTCACCATCACATGATCCATTCATCCATTCCAAAGGTAAGTCAATACATCGCAAGTATAATTACTACAAGGAGGATGTATAAATACGTCGTATAAATACGACTGAGGCGGCACGGGCACGAAAACATTTGTCGTATTAATCCGACCGGGGTGGTTGGTTAAAAGGTTAATAATTCATCATATTTTAATTGATGAAAAGTTTTTAATTAGTGCGCAAATTTTGACAAATTAAACTTAAACGTGTTTTATTATACACCTTTTTATTATTTTGATATATCTTAGAACAAAAAAATTAAGTTATCATTAACGAAAGATGTTTATTTTGAAACTGGTATAATGGATACTTGTCGCGCAATGCACCGGCGCGGTCAGTGAAGCGGAACGCAGTAGCAGGTACCTATCAGCTGTGCGCTCGCCCATTGATACTATTACGAATAGATTTGATCCATATTTTATTGATTTCAAGTAGGACTAAAAAAAAAAAAAACAAACAAAATGTGTTCTATTACTGATATAGAACAACAAAAAAAAAAAAAAAATTGCGCACTGGTTAAAAAAATTTCTGTAGAAAAATCTATTGCCATACGTTAGACCGCAAAATGTCGAAAATGGCTCAACCGATTTGAATTTCTTTTTTGTTTTGTTCACCTTAATACCACATATAATATACTTATACATACTTATGCAAAAAGTAACTTTTTCTTCAGGAAGGGTATTTTAAACTTTAGTATCCTATACTGTATATAGTTGATGACACTTCCTGATTTAGGGAAGATGGATAGGTTATATCCTGACGGGTTCTTTTAAGTTTATAACACGATAAATGAAACCAAATAATTAAAATTTATACACTTCTCCTGAAGCATAAGTATTTTATAGTTTGCTTAAGTGACAGTGTTGCACCGGGGGTGCGATATATCAGTGGCAGTATTGTCTCTCCTTCTACTTTTAATCCGTCCAAAGGTTGTCTGTAAAAGATCGCTTTAGCGATAAGACCTCCCATTGTGTCACCCGTAACATTTCTACATTTATATCTGAATTTTTTATGGTGTACATAATAAAGAGTATTCTATCTATCTAAACCAACTCATAGTTAAAGAAAAAAAAAAATCTGTTCAGCGGGTCATCTAGTATTATTATATTTTTCAGTTATATCGACAGCAAAGGAACCAATAAAGGGCTGGCTAGACAACATGTACGGACCCACAGGAGTCACTGTTGGCAGTGGTAAGTTTCTTTTTAGTGCTTATTTTGCTTACCTTGGGCCTTATACCACAAAACTACAATTCTCTCTCTTCTCTTCTCTTATCAATCGTACCCTTACTGCTAAGAATCGTGACTCCGTTTCAAATTGCCAGTCTTTCTCCATCTGTTATGATCGGTGGCCTGGTGGAGTGCGGCGGTGATAGGTACCTCCAGTTGCTCAAATATTTGATCCGACCACCGTTTTGGGCTTCGGCCTCTAGGTCTATTGCCCTCTATCTTACCTGTTACCACTAGACGTTCCATGTTCTTGGTACAATTCTACAAAATTGTTAAATCCTACAAAAATGCGTAACACAGAAATTACAAATAATGTGAGTTGCAATTTACATCCTACAATTCATTCGCATTTTTAAAGGCATGAGAGCTATGTCACCCTACTTGTGTGATTTGTAGAAATACACAAATAATTGCTTATAAGTGTTTAAAAAAAAAAGACTACTGAAAATACACATTAAAAACATTGCAGTGAATATTAAATCATTTACAGTTTTGGTAACTATAACGCATCGTTCTATAAAAATCACAATCTTTCAGTAGTTTTTTCAAATACCTAATATACGATATTTTGTATGATTTACAACCTGCATTTATTTGAAAAACTGCGCTCTCGCCGTTATCAGAATACCATTCCTTTTACCTCTCATAAAACCGTATTTTTCGACAAAAGTGTGCTAGGTATGGCCCCAAAAATTTAAAATAGTATACCGCAGCTATTAGAAATAAAGAGTGTCTGGGACCCTTTAAGAGGTCTTTGTTTAAATTCCTTTTAGATAGATGTTACTACTCCATCACTGAGTTTTACTACTGATAAACAGAGGTATAATGATTCCGACTTGCTAATTAAACACTTATGATTTTATTTATTATCTGTTTACCTAACTGACATATTTTTTAATGAATGATTTTTTTTATGTTTTTGTAATCTATTGACATGTCACCTTAATTATAATTGCTTGTTTATGTTAATTTTTTACGCCATATATTGGCAAAACATAGTGCACTTATTTTAGACAATATATTATCTGTAACCATACCTATGTTTAACACAATAAACGATTGATTGATTGATTGACAATAATCTATAAATATTTTGAGTAATTTTTTATCAAAATATTGTATCTTTAAATCCATGCCTGAAAGTAATAACATGGCAATTTTTTTCATGTTAGCGACCTCTGGCGGTAATCACACCTATAAAAAATGTTGCACATAAAATATACAAAAGTCTGACATAAGTTTCTTTTGCGCCGGGCCTGGGGCTTTTTTGGGTGTTCGCCTTTATGCGTATTTTGTACGTCCTAGGTTGCATAACTACTATGTTCTCATCTTCACCACTAGAACTGAATATTTACCCTTCTCTAACATACGCACCCTTACACACTTTAAAAGTCGTTTTCAGCATACCATAATATTTCTACGTTGTTAATTTTAATATAAATATACTTTGTAACCTGCAATGGCAATGACTATTTTTGTAATGTTGGAACACAATAAAAAGGTTTTTGGTACCACAGCAACAGCAGAACACTGACTCCTAAGTCACAGGATCACCTAGTTTAGGAGTTCAGGGTTTTCCTTATCCGTGTGTCCTTTAGTTAACCAAGTTATGTATCCTAGTTTTTAAGCAATGTCAAAGGTTTTTGTATCAATAAAGATTTTTATTATTATTATTTTATTATTTTAATACAGCAGAACAATAATTAAATCTTAAAACGAATAAAATTGTACCGAATACTCAATTCCACAAATATGTAAGCTATTAATTACAACAAATTTACTGTAGGACCACAATTGGTGCCGATTCCCTTGTTCACAAACTAAACTAAATTTAAGTTCAGTGCATCTTTTTCTTTCTATTTCATTAAGAAAAGGACAGAAGATAAATTTTAGTTTAGTCCTGTCAAATTAATCAGCGCCTGTCACTACTCCATCCAAGTTTAGACGCGACTAAAAACTTGCCTACTAAAATTACGTCAATTTACGTCAAGCGCTGATTAATTTGACAGGACTAAACTAAAATTTGTCTTCTGTCCTTTTCTTAATGAACTAGAAAGTAAAAGATGCACTGAGCTTAAATTTAGTTTAGTTTGTGAACAAGGGAATCGGCACCAATATCCATAATCTTACAATTGTCGGCTACGTGTGTTTTCCGGAATAACACATGTCGTATGTAATTGTTTGTGTCACCTACGCTAAATTGTAGACTTGTTACATCGATTTAGAATACCCTAGATACACTATCACCTACAAATCAAAGTCGCAAAAGTGTCCCATCGCTAAGTTACAAGTGTGTGCGTCTACTAAGGCAAATCTAAAACACATAATGTCCTTAAGAACATTTAAATTTTCCTTACACCTCATACAACCTTATGTAAATGGAATTAAGGTGTGGTTTCGAGTGTGCGCGATGGGCGGTTATGACATTACAAAATTAGACCATCGCGCAAGTCGTAAAATTTTATTGCTCTCAGCTGTAGGTAAGATAATTTTAAACGATACTATTCCTTATGCAAATGCTTATTAAGTCAAATTCAGTTTACGCCGCGTGACACATCGTAAAAAAAAATTGTTTTGGAACAGAAGGATAATGGAGTGGTCTTGAAATTTTACTCAGTACTATGTGCTTATATAAAACAGGTTGAGGTGGTTAAAATTAACTTATTTTTATTTTATTTATTAAGACAATTTAAAAAGATTGATAGATAATGGTGCCGATTCTCTTGTCACAAAATTCTCTAAACTAAGACTAAAAATCACCAAAATTTAGTTTATTCCTGTCAAACGACTATTTCCTATTCTGAAATTGACTAAAGTGACACAACTTAACTATAATTTAGTTTGACAGCTCTAAGATGGTACTGAGTTTTTAAATTTAGTGAAAATGGCAATTTTACTATTCTGAATTTGACGTTTTTTAACTAAAATTTAGATTTTCTAACTAAATCTGATATATTTATAATCGCGATTAAAAAGGTGTGGAATAAAATAAGTTTTCATGAACTAAAATTCACACCAATCACCGACTCTCACGACTTCTGGTGCAAAACCAGTACTGTATATAAGGTGTATCTATACACGAAATATTTTAAGAGAAACATCTTTAAGTCGTAAAAAAGCCACAGCAGCGAAATTTTTTATTTTTTTATATCTAAGTGTTTTATATTTCTACATAATTATTATAATTTTAAAATTGCTTGAGACATTTTGCGAAAAAATCCTTTATTTACATATTCTATGAATGACCCGCCTCGACGCGGTGACGCCGAACGGTGCGGTGGGGTAGCGGCACTAGCGCGGTGAATTTTGATAATTAATCATCATATCAAGTTTTTTTTTTTTATAATATACTCAGAATAATAAAAAAATCATTTCCATGGCTTCTTTACCACCTATATGTGTATCACTTAAAATATTTCGTGTTTATCCCAATATATTTTTTTTCTTTTCTTTTGCTTATATCTCCAAAATGGTGCGTCCTATCGCAAAAATAATGAAAATTTCGACCCCCTTTTATAAATCCTTAAACCGCTATTACTCTACATGTAGGTAATCTTATTTTTATTTTCCACACAAAAAGTGAAAAATTCCATAAAAAACACGTCGTGGACTCGCGGCTGCCCCCCAATGCGCGTCTCCGGCTCTTAAAAATCATAGGCAAACAAGTACAACGTTGCGAAGCCATAAAAAAAAAAATACCACGTGGATTCACGATTGTCAAATTCGATTTAGTTGAGTCAAACTTATTTTTAAATTTAGAGAATTTTGTTTGCAGAATAGCTTTAAGATTCTCATAGCCAAAAGTAAGGAATTTTAGTGATAGTTAGTTTAGTTGGGTGTACAAGAGAATCGGCACCATTAACTCAGCACATTTACTCAGTAGTCACAATATTTTATGTAAAAACTTGCTGCAATACAAGGAATAACCGCTTTCTTTACTTTCCGAAAGCCTTTCTTCGTATAATACATGTCATTTTCTGAGAAGTGACAAGAGCGAACCACACTATTTTTTTTTATAGGATCATTTGGCTTAAAAAAATCTTCACTCCTCTCATTAGCTATAATTTTTCGCCATTTTTCTCTTTCAATTAATAATAACTATAATATAAAAAACACCAATCACCATTCAAATAAATTTTGCTCATCTCCGGACAGGCTATAGTTATTCTATGTTAATTCCATATTATTGACATACCGCAGAAAGAAAAAAACAATAAGCGACTCTATTCATTTAATATTTGACTATGTTCCACTTTATACATCTTCCATCTCCTTTCCACTTAATACAAGTGCTGCGCGAGGGAAAAAGCCAACTGCGTAGCGTCAAATGAAGAGACGTATTGAAATAAATTTAAAAAATATATGTTTTTAATGAGTTTGAAGGCGTATTTTGCCACAAATTCACTACATTATAAAACTATTATCTAGTACTTACCGAAAATACGATATGCCATTCCTTTTCAACATGGTTAAAGTATTATTTTTGCACTTTTTTACGGAGCACTTTGGCGTGTTCACCCGACAACGAAGCGCGCGTTACTGAGAGCGCAACTGTGCTTAGAAGTAATTTAAGCACAGTTTTATCGAGACACATTTCAAGCGTTGACGGTGTATCTAGGGTATTCTAAATCGATGACTTGTTACTACAATTTGCATATTTGTAAGGGTTTCTGTTACAATCGTATGGCTTAAGAGTTTTGTGGTACAGACACTTGTCAAATCAAATCAAATTTATTCGTAAATGTAGGTTAAAAAAAATGGTTAGTTCGCTACATTTTACTCGAGAGCATACAAATAATCACACAGTTAGTTGTGTCGTAACAACAGACACACATTTTCAATTACTTATACTCCATTTATTATAACATTAGACAAATAACTGTTCTCACCCTTTCGTTATTTCGATGTAAACGTTTAATAAACTCCGTTATTTCACGATGAATACAAAGCACTGTAATCTATTTACCATATACATTAAAAAAATAACTCTAAAGTGCAGTAATTTCAACAATATTACACAATAACTGTCGTTATTTAGCCGTTATTTGTCTAATGCTATAATAAATGGAGTATAGATACTAACACACAATTCCTTACGTACTAACATACAATTACCAATGTCAAAATAAAAATAATCTAAATTTAATATTGTATAAATAAAAAATAAAAAAAATCTAAATGTCAGTGGAAGATCTACAAAGATCGATCTTGTAAGATCTACAAAGTAACTTGTAAATTGGAATTGTACAGTTTTGTGGTATAGGGCCTGGCATCATTATGCCATAGACCGTGACGTGTTCTTGTGTGTCCTGTTTTCTAACCTCACATAATATTTCTTTCAGCAACCGGCATCCTACGGACGTTGCAGTGTGACGAGCTGGTGTCAGCTGACATAGTACCTGTGGACTCGGTGGTCAACTGTCTGATGGTGGCCGCCTGTAGTGTGCACAACGCTTATAAAGAAAGGTACGTACTTCTGTACGATCTTTCCTTGAAATCGAATTTCTCTCTCTTTTGAAACTTTTCTCAATTCTAAGTGACAAACTCATTTCCGAGCTAATCTCTCCATAACAATACTAAATTGATGCCCAACCTTAGATTTGGTAACAAAAGTCACTATAATGTCAGGGGTAAAATTCAAATTCCTCTACAACGGAATCAACCCATCACAGCGTTTGCTTTTGCACCAAGTGACTTTATGAATAGTATGGCGGACCAAAATGGCGACTTGTGTAATTGTGTTGTGCACAGCAAGTAGTGCGATTAATGTTTTTTGATATCTTCGACTATGATGACTCGATTTCCAGAAAAATCGTTTGAGCTGGTTTTGAAACGAGTCCCCTCAGTTACTAATTGATATATAAAACCTTCATTTTCAGTTCACCACCGCTAGAACCTCCGATCTTCAACTACGTCAGTTCAGTGGAGAACCGGATAACGTGGGGCGACTTCATGTCCAAGAATATGCAGTGGATACATTATTACCCCTTCTCAGATGCTGTGTGGTGAGTGGGATAGTATTGCTAATATCTTCACAGGGACAATATTAGGGGGAATAGGGGCTGAAGAACTGTCTTCTTAGGATACAGGTTTTGGGTTCAAAGGCAAATCCTTTGATTTTGCATAAATGGTAGTAGGTACATACCTACCATTGAGATGTCTTACGAAATCGTTTTGTAAGTACTTTCTACAGAAATAAGAAGAGACGCCACTTATAGTAGGTACCTATATTTATTTACCACTAGCTTTTGCCCGCGGCTCCGCCCGCGTAGATGTCGGTTATCGCGTAAAAAAGTAGCCTATGTCCTTCTCCATATCCCAGGCTATATCTATGCCTTTCATGACGATCGGTTCAGCGGTTTAGGCGTGAAAACGTAACATACCAGACAGACAGACAGACAGAGTTACTTTCACATTTATAATATTAGTACGGATTAAAAAAAAAACTGAGGAAATCTTGATATTTGTTGTTTTCCTATCACTCACGCGCAGTGAGCTAACGTAGAAGTATCATTAACAACTTCAAGGCGTTCATCGTGCGTGTTCCGAATCTGTATCTGCACGTCGTCATGGAAGAAGACTTTTGGCCGCAGGACGTGGTGTTCCGTCACTTCCGCGGACAAGTTCCACAGGACAGTACAAAGTGCAGCTAGTGCTAAGTGAAGTACTAAGTTTTATATTAAATTATGTATGTTTAGGTTAAGGTATATTTCTATGGGCCTATGTTGCCTGAAATAAAAGGTATTAATATTATTATAAGTCAATGTGGTATGAATTATCAGCATCTTCTTTTGTTTATTATAATATTGCCATTTAAGTATTTTACCCAGTATTACCTAGTCTCCTTTGACCACTTTTCTTTAACATCATAGATTTAATGTTTCGACCTGCAATACTTATGTAAGTCGTATGTAAATTAACTTCAGCGAACCAAAGAAAATTTGCTCGAAATATATATAAAGATTATTATTATTTTATTTATATATGTCTAAATATCTCGGGAACCTGGGGTCCCGGACCTTTGGAAGGCGTACGAGGGGCCGAAGCCAACTCGCAGAGGCCCGTTAGACGCTTTTTAATTAAATGAGGCACCAACCGCCGATTATACCTGTACGCACTATGCAAGTGCACCCAAGGACAACCCCCGGTTGGTGTAGGACTATTGCAGGATATGGAAAACAAAGATATTGGACTATGGGTTTGGGTGGTTAAAATGGACTGGTTTCCAAAAACTATGGAAGGACTATGGCCCCTGCCTGATCAATGTTTTATTATACACAGATAAAATGGCAGGAGGTGACTTGCACACTCAATAATGGGCCCCCGAAAACGGTCGCTAGCACATAGTGACGTAGCAACAAGGGGGTAACATGTCCTGAGGTGCTCGAGGAGTGGAGAGGTATTCCAAGGCTCTCAGAACAATCCCAGAGCCCGGAAGATGGTCAAGATCCCTACAAGCACTTACTGGAATACTTCCTTCCTCCGAGCACGTTTGCTCTTGCGAATCTCCACTCAAGCCGGCCAATAAAGGCAAGAATGAGGTGGGAGCTCAGTTCCTGGTCAGTGTTCACTCCAGCCGGCCAATAAAGGCAAGCCAGAGATGAGGAACATGACTTCTCCCGGGAGATAGGGTCCGTGGGGTCGCAACTGCCCAACAGCTCGCCACATGCTGCCCTGCGGGTTTCTGTATCTCTCTTGGTCTGGCTCCTCACCCTAGACATGTTCCGGCAAATTAAACTCTACCGGCACAGACCTAGAGTTCGGAGCGCGCAAGCCCCACCACGACGTCAACGTAGAGATACGGCAGTGGGGTTATTATTATTATTATTTTCGGTCTATCAGCCTTAATTGCCTGCAAATAAAGTACTTTTTATTATTATTAAAAAAAGAAAATGGGTATTATTATCCCTATTTGTATCCGTCTCTGTTTGTTGCGGGAATGGCATCAACACGTTGGAACTGAGACGTAAATGTGCGCTGTTGATGCACTATTACTTATTGCTCAACAATAAGATCGATGACGCGACTACTCTAGCTCGCTGTTCATTGTTTGCTCCGAACCGGCTGCGGCGGTCACGCGCCTGTGCCTCGCGGTGCCTGTTCGTGGCTCCGCCAGTGCGTACCCATACTGCTCGATATGCTCCCACAACCCTC
The DNA here is from genome assembly GCA_947523025.1 of Dryobota labecula. NCBI lineage: Eukaryota > Metazoa > Arthropoda > Insecta > Lepidoptera > Noctuidae > Dryobota > Dryobota labecula. Next base: position 9,104,533 of record OX383311.1, on the reverse strand, counting down.
AGCTACCGACGGTCCCTTGCCATCCTCCTCCCCCCGACTCTGCCCTAAGCCGAGGTTCGTACCCCACAGGGGGTGCCCTAGGCGTGCAGTTGGATAGCTTATAAGTATGCTCTGGCTGGAGGCCTTAAATTTCTATCAGGAGCTTAAGGCCTGTGTTCACCAACATTTAAATCAACTGTTTAGATATTTAATCAGTTCTTTACTTGGGAAATTTGACATAAATCAACTAACCGGTGGTTTGACTGTTGGTGAACACAGGCCTAAGGCACCACAGGATAGCCCGGTTAAAGAGTCTCAACCCCTCGTGGTAACACTCTGAGATGCCATTAAAAAAAAAAAATACCACAATTCAGGCGATCAATCTGCTGAACGCCCTGATTGCTCAGGAGCTGGATTTTGATATATTTGTGTCCAGCAGTAAATTTTGGTTGTCTGTAACAACCTATTTTTTTTTGTTGAATGTTTTTTGTTGGCTTGCTGTGCGGTTTGGTGTTAACTGTATGTGCAGCAAGCAATTTTTTTTAACCAGTGCATAATGACCATAATGCCTTGGAAGTTAAGTCGGCCTTTGGTGTGGGATGCAACATGTGTCGACACCCTTGCGCCATCCCATCTTCCTAGCACGGCGGGCTGTGCTGGGTCGGCTGCTGCAGGTGCAGAAAACCTCAAACGGCGCAAATATAACAATCTTATTGGGAGCTGGTGACCAGAAAGCTGGCCTATTTCTTGGCCAAAGAATCAGCATTGCCATACAACGTGGCAATGCTGCCAGCCTTTTGGGCACTTTTCCTGTTGACAGCGATGCGGACGAATTTTTTGATGCCCTTTGATTCTTTTCCCTCCCTTTTTTTTAAATATATATTTGTACTTATTATTATTACTTGAATATTAATTAACTATAATCATTAAAGTGCGTAATTATTTTTTTGCGGGTTATGTTTTAGTAATAGAACACATTTGTATTATTTGTTCAATACTTTTTTTTTGGTCCACTTGAAATCAGTGAAATATGGATACAATCTAATTGTAATAATATCAATGGGCGAGCGCACAGCTGATAAGTACCTACTACTGCGTTCCGCTCACTGACCGCGCCGGCGCGTTGCGCGACGAGTAGCCGGTATACCAGTTTCAAAATAAACACCTTTCGTTAACGATAACTTCATTTTTTTGTACTAAGACTTATTAAAATAAGAAAGAGGTGTATAATAAAACACGTATAAGTTTAATTTGTCAAAATTTGCGCATTGATTAAAAAAAAAATGCTGTCTAAATAAATAATTATATAAACTTGCAACATAATCACCTTCTCCCTGTTCCAGGTTTATATCACTAAGGCTGACGAAATCGGCGCTAATCAACAAAATCTACATGTTATTCTTGCACTTAATACCAGCTGCGCTAGTCGATGGTTTAGCCGTCTGCCTAGGAAAAAAACCAAAGTAAGTATCTACACTAATCCATATTTAACTTTTGGTCTAACCAGATCCGACTCGGCTGGGCAGCGTTTGGGAAGCTACGCAATATCTTCTCGTGCCACATACCGCAGTGTCTCAAGACGAAAGTCTTTGATCAGTGCGTGTTGCCAGTGATGACTTATGGTACTGAAACGTGGTCGCTCATAATGGGCCTTATTAGAAGGCTAAAAGTCATCCAAAGGGCAATGGAGAGGGCTATGCTTGAAGTTTCCCTATGTGATCGAATCACAAATGAAGAGATCCGCTGGAGAACCAAGGTAACCGACATAGCTCGAAGAATTGCCAAACTTAAGTGGCAATGGGCACTTTTCTCGCAGAACAGATGGTCGTTGGAGCCGAAAAGTTTTGTAGTGGCGACCGTGTACCGGAATACGTAGCGTTGGAAGGCTCCCACAAGGTGGACCGATGACCTTGTGAAAGCCGCAGGAATCCGCTGGATGTGGGAAGCACAGAACCGGTCGAAGTGGTGGTGCTTGGGGGAGGTCTATGTCTACTAATCCCTTCACTTTGCGGTCGGTATCTGTTCATTTACCTAAGTGTAACATACATTATCTTTTTTCTAGGATGCTAAAGGTATACCGTAAGATCCACAAATTCTCCTCAGTCCTGTCATACTTCTGCACGAGGGAAATCAAATTCTGCAACAGTCGGACGAGAGAGCTTTGGGAGAAGACTTCTGAAGCCGATAAACAGGTAAGGATTTGCAAAAAAAAAAGATATTGCGAGGAAAATTTGCTGAATAAGCCAATAAGCAAGTACGTGTACCTGAGGGCCTATAAGACGAGTGACAATAGCGTTTCGAATATCTACAATGACTTTCAACAGGATTGACATAAGCTTTTCTGTCATAGACATAGAGAATGGACTAAGCGTTTGCCTCACAAAAGAGACCACTCTTTAAAAGGAGACAAAACGACTGTGCGGCCCATACCGGTCTCCTTTCTGCAAGCCTGTAGAAGGTACAAAAAAAAAGAGACAACTACTGTCCGCACATTCGTTTTACTACTTTTCGGTCTTTTTCTTAAATTCTTTCGTTAAATTGATATAATGAATTGAAATTAAGTATTACCAATCATAATATTTACATGCCATAGTATGTGGCAAATATGTCTGTTCTTTTATTTTATTGTTATGTTATCCTGCATGTATTTTTATTCTTGTATGTGTACTCGTACTGCACATGTTTGAGCAAATAAATATAATCTTTATCTTTATCACAAAAGAATACGAACGCTCAGTCCATTCTCTAATTCTATGGCTACCTATGTAAATCCAATACATTTTTGACATTTCCATTCTCAGTTCCTTCTGATCCGATTTTGTCCTGGGGCCTAGATCCGATTTTGTCCTGGGGCCTAATATTTTTATAAACTCGTCACTCCAACACGATCCCCATTGTCATTTTGCTCAAAGTTCGTTATCTGCTAAATTCATAATGGTCGATCATTGGTCGGTCAATGGTCTCGTAGGCTCGTAATAGAATCGTATTACAATGGCATTTTGAACATTTATTTATGCCAGATTACATTTATATATATTTTTACATATTATTTATTAGTGTTCTACGCAATCTGAAGTAGTAGGAAATTGGAAGTTTAGTAGGAAGTTTCATTTGTCATTATGTACGAGATTATCAATTCTTTCAATGGAGTGTCAGTGGCTGACCATTGCAAAGTCATAATGAAGCCATTATATTAGTAGATTACTAAACTTGTCAAAATCAATAATTATGAAATCAATGATAGACCATTCTGACACTATTGTATTAGCAGACTTGAGGACCTGTAGTGTAGTCTAGTTAAGTCCTAATGGGACTGTTACAGGGTGATGTTATTATAATTATTACCTGCAAAAGTTGACCTTGACCTTGATTTAGGTCTTGGGATTTCTATCTTCAATTGAATAAGCCCCTTAACCTTTTGACCGCTACGTCAAAAAAGCAATAACGTGCCCTTGGCGCCAAGATACGAATTCGTCCCTTCAAGTTTTTGTCATCTTATGTTAATAAAGATGAAATATAAAGAAAGAAGTTCAACTAATATAAATTAGGATGACTCAAGGAACATAATTAGCAAAGGAAAAAATAATATGTTGTTTTATGAGCTCTATTTACAGATTTACGTATAAAAGTCTGTCATGTAGTCGTGACCGTGTGTGTAATGTGTGCTGGGCACATTTTGGGTCATCTATACATGACTCATCATCATCATTTCGAATGTGAGTTTATCACAGTCGGCTTCGCCTCGTGTGATAATAGTATCACATGAGTGTTTTAATACCTAATTATTACAGTTGCATACAAGACTTTATCTACACCCATGACATGAATCCTCTATAAAAGGTTCTGAAACAGTTTTTGCAATACTAATATCGAACAAAAATGGCGGGATACGACGCTATGGTATAGTATAGTGAAACGCGCGTGCGTGACAATGTTCTTTTTTTGAAATTCATAAAGATACCACGAATTGAGTAGTGAGAATGGAAGGGAGGGTGATGATCCCTTCCTTACTCATCAAACAGATGAGTAAGGAAGGGATCATCATCCTCGTACTACGCGGGCATGACAATGTTCTTTTTTTGAAAAGGAGATGCATAATGAAATTCAGTACAAAATTATAACTCCCGTTTGGATGCTATTATGGTTACTATGACACTGGGTGTTTTAATGTTGGCAATAAGCTAACTGTTTCAGAAACTTTTATAGAGGATTTATAGCATGGGCGTAGATAAAAGGTATTAGAACATTCTAGACACACTTACCGAGGTCACTGTTGAGCCGATTTTCATAATTCCTTCTCAGTCACGAATTTTTTTTTTTTTTAAGAAGTGGTGCTAGTGGACCGTAGTATGTCCTCTTAAGTACTGATTTTAGAAATAACAATTAAATAATCAGTACTTAAATCAAAATAGAACCTTTTTTTCGCCATTTTACGTGAAATGTAGGTAACTAGCTTTTGCCCGCAGCTCCGCCCGCGTGGATGTCGGTTATATCGCGTAAAAAGTAGCCTATTCTCCGTATCCCAGGCTATATCTTTGCCAAATTTCATGACGATCGGTTCAGCGGTTTAGGCGTGAAAACGTAACATACAGACAGACAGAGTTACTTTCACATTTATAATATTAGTATGGATATGCGTACCACTAATGCGGACACGGGCGGTGGGGACTACGGGACACTAAATTGAATACAAGTCTTTACAAATGTACCACTTTCAACTTCCTGTATCGAAAATATTCCACTATATTCTTTCAGATATATCCCTTCAACATGAGTGACATGATTTGGGAGGAGTACTTCCAGGACTACCTGGGTGGCATCAGGAGGTTTCTCTTCAAGGAGAGTGATGACACACTACCAGCAGCCAGGATTAAATGGAAAAGGTATACTAGAAGTTTTGGACTTTAAGTATATTTTATTACAGTCGAAGTCTCGTGGTGGCCCGAAGTTTGCGGGCGAGCCCGCTTCTGTACGGGTTACGTAAGGGTGCGATAGCTAGCCAATGGCTTTCTCAATATTGTTTTTTATAATATTTTTTCATTTCCTAATTTCTATGCACGACACGATATCGCACCTTTAGAATTATAGAGACCTAATTTCTTCAGAAAAACATCACCAAATTAGGTCACTATAATAATATTATAGTGACCTATATTTGAAATTTTAAGATTTCAACCTTTCTAAAGAACATCACCAATGAGGTCACTATAATATTGTGAATTAATTGTTGATGTCATTAACTGATGATGTGATTGATGATTTCAAATAAGGTCTCTATAATTCTAAAGGTGCGATATGTTCGTAAAGTCACTTGAACTAAGAAAAGCCACCCTATTGCTACGACATAAAGATGCTATCATTATTAAATGACCACTGATGTCAGGCGCAGATCTAGGTTTTCGCTCAAGGGGGAAAGGGTGGAATTGTTTATTTCTATATAATTTATTCAAGTATAAAGTAAAATTATGATTTAGATTAATTACAATCGAGGAACATTTTATTCTAACTGTAATGTAGACCTGCCTGATCTAGGTTTATTAAAAACCTGTGTTTCAGGCCATCAATTTACATCAAACATTTAAAAAGAAGACAACAATAGGTTTATTAACTTAAAACTAGATATTGTGTTTAAAATAAATTAACAAATAATATTAAAGTAAATAAATTGGACACCATTATTTTTTAGCTAAAGGAAGAGACTTATATTAGAGTAGGTAGCTAGAGATATTATTTTATAATTTCTAGTAGTTTAACGTAAGAAAAGGTGATTTATTATAGCGACCAAGCGCTGAAAGTAGGAATAGTTCTTATGGTGCAGTGGTGGTCCGATGCCAAAGACTGGCGTAGTACACCCCTAGTTGGCCAGTAGTGAAATAATATTATTTTATGTCACACCTGGTCATAATGTGAGTTTTACCGCACGCTACGCGTACAGTAAAACTCGCATTATGGCCAGGTGAAGACGTAAAATTGTGTACTCACCACGGGCAGTAAAAAAGAAAGCCCTCTATCACATATTTACAACCCTCGCCTGCGGCTCGGGTCACAAATATCTGCGATTTCGGGCTTTCTTTCTTTTACAGCCCTTGGTACGTAATGTACTATGATTAAAAAAGTTCTAAGCAAGATTTTTTGTTCCAGATTATACTATCTGCATCAGATAGCAAGGTTGATTTTCCTCATCCTGGCAGTCTACACTTTATGGCGGATCTTATCTTTATTATGGTGATTTTAGTAATAACTTGTACAGTTAACGTAAGAAAAGGTGATTTTAAAATTAACTGACTTAGGAATGTAATAAACAGCATCCTGTATATGAGACCACGTACCTAGGTTTTTTTTTTTCAGAAAAATATATGTTTTTCAATAACCGGTTGTTCTGATTTTATGTATTTTTAATTTATTTATGAAAGTATCAAAGACTTTTTTATTTTTTTCAATTTTTTTTTATTGCTTCGCACTATGGTGATGGTTTAAAAATCAATCAATGCCTAGGGGAAGGAATACAATTTTTTTTTTAAATATAATTCGGGGTTATGTTCTCTATTGGTTTCATAACGTGGTCTCATAATTCAAGTTCTCATTATTTCTGAAAAACAAACACTGTTTTAAAATAAATAAATATGTACCTAACTTATATAATTACGTTAGGTACAGCAAAACGAATGTTACCAAAACCTAATTATTATTATAGTATTTTAATTAGAAAACGATTATGTTGTAAATGACGATTTCAAATAAGTGTAGTTCTAAGTAATTATTTATAAGGACAACAGTGGTGCCGATTCCCTTGTTCACAAACTAAACTATATTTTAAGTTCAGTGCATCTTTTTCTTTCTATTTCATTAAAAAAAGGACAGAAGATAAATTTTAGTTTAGTCCTGTCAAATTAATCAGCGCCTGTCACTACTCCATACAAGTATAGACGTGATTAAAAACTTGCCGACTAAAATTACGTCAATTTACGTCAAGCGCTGAATAATTTGACAGGACTAAACTAAAATTTATCTTCTGTCCTTTTCTTAATGAAATAGAAAGAAAAAGATGCACTGAACTTAAATTTAGTTTAGTTTGTGAACAAGGGAATCGGCACCATTAACAAACAAAACATTATACCCGCCTTTTGGGCTTCGCCGAAGTCGGCTAAAAATAGGGCACTTTTCAGTCTTCCTCCTATTTTATATTGTCGTGTAAGTACCTACTTGCTACCAACATAACGTAACCAGCGGGGTGCGTAACACACATAAAATTACAATTGATCGCAATTGCCCTCATTTTGGCAGTTCAGTCACTTACAGTGCGACATAAAAGAGTAGAAATTAAATGAGGACGCCACTTTCTACGTAACTGTCACATTTTTGACGTAAAATGCTTAAACATGGCAACAATTATGGATTTTTTTTTAGTTCCATTGTATTTAATTTCTACTCTTTATGGGCAAGCAGTATCAGTATACATTGCGTTATTTACTTCGTCGAGCGAACGAATTTTTTAAACTTATGAGGCAATAGATTACGAATTTCCTTCAACACCCTTGAATTGTGATTAAAAGTGTGCGACGCAAGTCGGGTAATGGATCTAGACAAGTGACAGTTGCTTCCAAAGCGATTTTCGATATCTACAACGGCTTTTAACAGGATTGAGAAGCTTTTCAATAGTCTCATACATTTTTGACTTTTCCACAATCGTTATCGCTAATAGAATGTCACTTTGTCTAGGCCCCTTGCTCCTTTTGTGATGCCGATTGAAAATAAGGATGTCTGAAACATATATTTTTCTGACCAGACTTAAAAATCGACTTGCCCGATGTTAAAACTAGCGACAATGTAAAAAGGATAAAACAAAATTATGTATCCTACAAAAGTTCTGTATTTTGTAAGTAAAACTTATTGTAATGATTATTATCCAAAAATAAATACTTTAAATAATTTTTGTTGTTTATTTTTAGCTTAGTTACCTTAAACTCCATTCACTTTAACATTACACAAATAACGGCAAAATAACGACAGTTATTGTGTAATATTGTTGAAATTACTGCACGTTGGAGTTCTTTTTTTAATGTAAATGGTAAATAGATTACAGTGCTTTACATTTATCGTAAAAATAACGGAGTTTATTAAACGTTTACATCCAAATAATGAAAGGGTGAGGAATAGTTATTTAAACTAGCATAAATATTACTAACATAAGTATCTGTGCCTGTGATACCATCCAAGCACTCGTTGTAAAACTCTTCATTAAGTCAGTGTAGGTAGACGCCAGCACATCAACCCTGCGTTCCGAGTTGCGATAATATCGATATTCGCGTGCTAAGGGCGCCCACACAAAACCGCGATGCGATGCGATACGATAATTCTTGCTGTGCATTCGTGCTCTAGCTCGCACGCAGATATTTGCGATGCGTTGCGAATTCGCAGTTATGTGTGGGAGCCCTTAAACCCGTACCGAATTAGCGTGAGCGCGATAACGATGTCCCGTGAAACGTCATAGATGACGTCATGACATTCGCCATCTTGCGATAACGCCGACTATGCCTTGTACTAATATCGCCGTGAGCGCTGTCAAAAATGACAGTTGTGCTGTTTTGTTTTGAGTCGCATCGTATCTAACGTGGCATTTTCAAAATTGTTCTTCTGGCTACGGTTGCTGCTTAACCTAAGAACAAATTTTTGGTGTATACACAGATAAATACTCTAATATCGTTTTGACATTGCGTGAGCTGAGTACCGTGAGCGCGTGCACGAGCGTTCCGAGTTGTTGACAGTCCTCGGCTGTCATAATCGTAATATCTAAATCGGAACGCATGTGAGACGATGTGAGCGCTGTGAGCGATTATAGCCAATTCGGAAAGCGGCCGCTACTACAATCTGTCAAATTTATTTAATAGATTTTCAACTTTATCACTACCGTATAAGGTTCAAGGTTGATTGCGAAAATGTGACAGTTTTGGGTAGCTTGACCTGCTGGCGTCTGTACTAATCAGACCATATAGGTAGTATTGTATTAATAGTACTAGACGACCGAACTATACTCCATTTATTATAACATTAGACAAATAACTGTTCTTACCCTTTCGTTATTTCGATGTAAACGTTTAATAAACTCCGTTATTTCACGATAAATACAAAGCACTGTAATCTATTTACCAATTAGATTAAAAAAAGAACTCTAAAGTGCAGTAATTTCAACAATATTACACAATACATAACTGTCGTTATTTTTCTAATAGGTATTATAGTAAATGGAGTATAGTACATTTCACAGATTGTACTAGATCGGAGCGCTCCGTTCAATGACCGAGCAAGAACAAGTCTACTTGGTGGCCAAGTAATAACCAGCCGCACGAGCCGATCCATCAGGTTAAGCTACGCTTGCCGGGGTTGGGTGACCATCTTTACAAACCGAGACTCTTCCGTGCCTCGGAAATCACGTTAAGCCGTTTGTCCCGGCTATCTTTCGTGGATCTTTGACAGTCGTTACGGGTCGTCAGAAGCCCGACAGTCTTACCAAGGGGTATAGTATTGCCCAGTTACTGGGTTATGGAGGTCAGATAGGCAGTCGCTCCATGTAAAATACTAGTATTTAGATCCGGTTAGACTGGAAGCCGACCCCAACATAGATGGGAAAAGCATTTTTGTTTTGTCCTAGAACCAAACATTTTAACGCATGTGACTTCCACAGACCCACTCAGTACCCGCGTTTATAGGAAGCTTAAGCGGTTAAAAAAAAAGTCGGTTATATTTTCAAAATTTTCTTTATTCTAACAAAATAACTGCACTTGACATTGGGATATTATACACTAAACTGAGATTCTTTGCAAGTCTTTAATGAATACACATAAGCAAGTTAAATTATCAATTCACTACCGATTACACTTCGCTATCGATACTATCAATATCTTCATGCTTGTTTTCTCCGAAGGGATTGGCAGAGATGTGATCGTATAGGAACTCATACTTTTTGTCAGTAATTTAATACTAAGCGACCGTACTGTCAACGGGCTGTTTCAGAGAAATTCATTATGTTGCACCCCTTTTTTTTGCTTTTGATAATGGCTTCTCCCAGATCAACATAAAGTCCAGGAATAGGTATTAGTCAAATAAGGGCAAGTATCTCGGAATGAGAGATTGTCAGCTATAAACTTATATAAACCTTTATTTTGGCACCCTAAAAGTTAAAAAGAGCTATTTCTCTCGTTTACCCGTATCCCAATTCTGCGCCCACGATTGTAAATGCTGACACTATGTATGTCACTAAGTATGTTCTGATTATAATAATAATAATAAATAATAAAAATCTTTATTGATACAAAAACCTTTGACATTGCTTAAAAACTAGGATACATAACTTGGTTAACTAAAGGACATACGGATAAGGAAAACCCTGAACTCCTAAACTAGGTGATCCTGTGACTTAGGAGTGAGTTTGGATTACAATCCAAATAGCATAAAAACCATAGGAAACGAGATATTTGCAATAAATGAGTAAAAAAACGATTTTTTAATCTTTGACCTTGGAATATCTGTAGTCGCGGACACCCTATAAGGCTCGCACCTCTGACCTTTCAGATTTATAGATAGCGGAGCGTAATCGCAATGAATTGATGAATAAGTTCTTCTTAATGGTACTAAGCACAAATAATTACATCTCTTTGTTTGTACCGTTTAGTTGTTAAACTAGATAAAAGTGAAAAGCTTGAAGCACAACACGTTGAAGTCAGTCAAATGTTTACATGAAAATTGAAGGCAAATTACAATTAATTCATCGACATCAAAATGTACGTAGTTTTTATATTTTTTATGTATTCCCGGCTGTCTTTGGTAGATCTTTGAATGCTTGTAACGGATAGTCAGATAAGGCAGTCGCTACAAATGTAAAATACTTGTGTTTAACTGCGTCCGGTAAGACTGGAAGCTGACCCCAACATAGTTGAGAAAACGCAAACAAATAAAATAAAAATGGCTATCATATAACTTTGTGTCTCTGTCAAGCCATTCATATTGAAATATAGTGCCATCCCTTCAATAAATAATAATAAAAATAAAATCCATACGTTTTCACGCCTAAACCGCTGAACCGATCGTCATGAATTTGGCAGAGATATAGCCTAGGATATGGAGAAGGACATAGGCTACTTTTTTACGCGATAACTGACATCTATGCGGGCGGAGCCGTGGCAAAAGCTAGTACTACATAAAAATAACCTCAAAAACTTGCCTTCAATCGTCATCAAACAAACAAACAAAATACATAAAAAGTCATCTAGAAAATGTATAATAAAAAAATAAAAAAATACATCAGTAAACACTGCAGTACAAAAAGTTGCCTAAAGAGTTGCGTAAAAATGATTTATTAACATTAAAAAGTCTTACAATTGGATGGAATATTGTAATACAAGTCGAAATATTATTAGAATCGGAAACTTTTAGTTATACAATTTGGATTAAAGAATCCGTGCCTCGGAAAGCACGTAAAACTATTCTGCCGCACTAATGAAAAATGCAATAACTCGATTTTGCCGCTTCCGAGAATTGTATTTAAGATTATTGAATTTGTTATGAAGTTTTAGTTAAAGCATTCTTGCTTACTGAAAAACCGAGTTCCTGAAGGATCAATAAAAAGTTGCTCAGAGAGAGATAATAGATTTCGATTCGCTGACTCCAAATATATAACTCATAATCGTCCAAAATCGATTTATTGCATTCTTCGTTAGCGCGGCAGTATTAGTCCCGAAGCGAGCGTCATTCGTAGATCTTTGACAGTCGTTACGGGTCGTCAAAAGCCCGAAAGTCTGACTACCGGTCTTACCAAGAGATATGGTGTTACCCAGTAACAGGGTTGTGGCGGTCAGATAAGCGTAATTTATTGACACTGAATAACATGAAAATACAAATAGTGTGACATGCTTTATTAATTTAATTTGACATCTGTATCGTCTATTTTAATTTGGACCAATATCTTAATTTAATTTATTTGATTGTTAAGTCATACACACACGAGCATGTATTATAATTAGAGATCGGATATTCGGATGCATATTCACCTAAGTTGAGATGTTGGCTAACATGGAATGCGCTTTTGTATCGAATAAATCCCGAGGTTCTGGGATCTACAAGTTTAGGTTTCTGATATATGTTTCTGGCATGTTTACTTATTTTCAAATGTTGGTAAAAATCCCAATTCTAAATAAATATGCATCAGAATAGTTATGCAATTCAAGAACCCCGGGTTTTTTTTTTTATAAGTATTTTATTTAGAAGTCGCTTAAATATTACACACTCGACTAGTTATGCATTCCCGTTGTTCTTGGCAACACGGGTTGTTTTTTTTTACTATAAAAATGTTTTAGGAAGCCGCTTCCATACTTTCATAGCTAAAAATTAACTTTAGGTAAATATGCATCCGAATATCCGATCTCTAATTATAATTCATCTGACATTTTTTTTTTTAATATTGTACCTTTACATTTTGTAATGTTATTTTAAATTAATTAATTAGATTAACAATAATATAAATATTTGTACACCTTATTAGGTACAGAGTAGTTTATTTGTAACATCTTTTTCTGTTCTTTTCTTAAAACACCTTGTTTTTTTTTATGCTAACCTTGGCAAAAAGGGGCGTTAAACAAATGTGGACATCCGTAAGCACGGGATTTTGTTTTGATAGTGTGCCGATTCGGATGTCCACGATGGTACATTTGAGTATAGTCATTCAAGGAAGCTAAATCCAATTAGTTGACTGAAATAACAACGAATTATTTCTTGAGTAAATTCTTTAAACTTTATATCTTGTATCCAAATTGTATAAGCATTAAAGTTTCGGAATGTATAATTCAGATCTAAACTATTAAAAAAACATTTATACTTACTTAGGTACTAACACTTTTACAAAACTATGTTAGTTTATTTAAAAATGCTTGATCGAGATTCCATTCGGAAATTACTATTTTCGAATTTTCTGTTACCTTCCACAAAAAAAACAATTATTAAAATGAAAATATACATAATCACCAAATTAAACAAAGAAAAACTCATACGAACTACAAATATTAGATCTAACACAACAAAGTTGCGATTTTTTTGTACTACGACAAAAAAATCGTGTTTTTTATATTAAAGCAAAATTACACTGAATTCATAATTATGTTTACAAAAAATAGTTTCATTTCAAAATCATTAAGTTAAAGTGCAAGAAAGCTGAGATATATAAATGGTATAATAATGTATAATTGCACACTCTAAATATTTAAACTATATTAGGGTGTGATTACACCTACACAATCGCCGTCGCATCGATGTTTTGATCAACGTCGATCTCAATATTACCGCTAGTTCCGGTTTGTAAAACCCATCTCACTGGAAAAAAAAGTTTAAAGTGTCGCCATGCTCTTTTATAGCAGATCAGTATTTGGCAAGTGTCAAACTCAGGTGTCATGTGAATTGTCAAGCGAATTTGAACCATGTGCGGTGCAACTATTTTTGTCAAGTTGATCTACTCAGCAAACGCTTACAGTACAGGTCCTGGTATGAGGCTGGGACTAGCACAAAGACATAGGCCTGTGCCCAGCAATGGGGAAATCGGGTCCAGGGCGATTTTTCAATCGACGTTTTTACGGGGCTGTATCATCGAAGTTGATAAAATTCACCGTTCGATGTCGATCGTGTAGGTGTAATAACGCCCTTACAGTAGCTATGCGATGCTATAGATATAACAATGGCAAGAAAACAAAAATAAGATCTTTTATTGCCGTCATTAGCTCCAAAATGAAGGAAGAATATAATTATTATGGGCAGAAGATATTTCGCTGCAAGATATAGCTTTATATAGCATCGCATATTTCTGTTACAATCTTAATTACGTTCAGTCACTGACCTCTAATATACAAGTACGCTGGACTTCATAATATCGATGGCAAAATGAAGACATTTGATTTTGGCCAATTTGGCGCTGATAGCAACGTGAGCGTCCACGGAACTAATATAAGAGATGGGACACAGCCATCGATAAAAAAAATACTTTAATGGACTTTATCGATCGTGAGAGTGATTTATTACGTAAGAGAAAGAAGAAAAAAAAAATCACTCCCAGTAATTTTTTTATGCTTCATTTTTTTTTTGCGCATTATTATCAGTTCAGCTAGCTTTAAATATGGGGATAGGCTAACAACTTATATTTAAAAGTAGTATATTTGAGAGCAAGTATCTCCTCGCTCAACTACACTAGTTTTACGAGCTGAGCTGGAGTCTCAATAGTTCGCAATGTGAACCAAAAACGATTAAGCTATTATATATGATAAATAAAGATAGCGAATTTTACAAAATGCGCATAATCTCTTGATATTTTTTTTTCTAAATATCGTGTTGTAAATACAAAATTCCAAAACAAATCTTATTTCATGATTTAGAGCTAAAACATCAGGTACCAAAACAACACGTCGGCCATTTGCAAAAATGTGTCAATTTTAGTTCCTGAGACGTTCGAGCGGGGCGCTTTGAATCGGCATAAAAATCGACTGTCATTTCTTATATTTAGTCCAGCATACTTGTATATTAGAGTTCAGTGTGTTCAGTACAAAAATATTATAGAAGTTACACACAAGACATTTATCTGCAGGTACTAATACTATCCTCATAATATTATATTAATTGTTTATATAAAGTTTACTAATGTATATAAGTCTGTTCACTGTGTAGAAAACTGGGTTGTCAATTTATTAAAATTACTAAAATAGGCCTGAATAATTATAAGAATTCAGAAGTTCATGTTGGGATTCGAAAATGCATTTTGATAATTTCATAAGTTCATAATATGGCTTATTCTTGATTATGTATTATTAATAAATTATTATACATACTATGTTCAGTTATTTTTCAATTTTATTTCGAGCCCCAAGATACTGACTAAAGGATGATTTCCACTAAACGGATCACGTCGCATCGGATCGGAAAGGATACGAACGGATGCGGTGACAGCCGATCGCGTCTGGCAGGATGTCGACGCATACGGTCGACTCCATACCGTCGCTTGCGAACGTATCCATTTCTGCGCCTAGTCAAATAGTTTCATTCCCACCGCGTTGACGTGTGACGACAGCCGAAAGGATCCGATCGGATACGACGACAGGCGAACGGAGCCGATCGCGCATCGCAGCATACTTTCGGCTACGATCGCGTGTTGCGGAAGACGCCCGCAGCGTCTGTGTACAGCTTGGTAATATAGACTTTAAATACACAGTACACGATTTAACATCGTTTAATCTTTTATATACTTAGATTATTTTCTATTTTGTGAATGTGAGAACGTTGTAGGCCTAGTAGTGTAGATTTGTTGGCACTTTTCTATTTTGTTAAATACCTGGTAATTGTTCAAAGGCCTACACTGTCCTGCCATACCTATTATCACTGTTATTTGATAATATTGTAAAGCCAATTATTTTTTAAAGAGTAACCGTGGAGTTTCTTGCCGGCTCTTCTCCATAGGAAACGACTAATTGGAACTGTGCACCTAGCTTCTGACGTTTCATAAGTGCCCATGTAGGTTTATGTGAAATAAAATATTTTGATTTTGAAAGATTATAAAATCCGTTCCGATCCGATGCGATGCGAGCCGTTTGGTGGAAATCATCCTTAACTGTCTAGTTTGGGGCTCACTGGCAAATTATATATTGTGAACTAGCTTTAGCTATCCTTGTCGTCTCAAGTTGCGGATAACCTGCGAATCTGCTTATTGTATTACTGGACAGTAAAATTACTTCTATTTTAATTATTTCATTTTGTTTCTATTTGTTGTACCTACTCTGGATGCTTTTAACGTGTAAGTTTTTATTTTTACATCGTTCTCACATTTAGTTATAAATTCAACATTATAGATGTCACTAATATTTTTAATTTAAAAGAGTGTCCATGGAGTTCCTTGCCCGTTCTTCTCCATAGGTACCTACTAAGCTTTGGAATGGGCATGTAACTTCATTTTTCTTACTGACCGACTCCTTGACAATTCAAAAGTGCCTGTAAATGGTTTAATTGAAATAAATGATTTGAGTTTGATTTCTATGTCTATAATATTTTATATCTAATAATATTTTTATTTATGTTGCCAATATTTTGAATACAATTAATTTAGTTTACTGGGCATTATTGTGCATTGGTTAATCTTATACGGACAATCAATTTTGTGCTATTCATTTACCTCTATTATTATTGTTATAATTTTATTTTGAAGCTAATCTATATAGCGTGTTGTCTATTATTTGAATATACAGCTTCATTGGTGGTTTTCTAAAAACTATTTTTTACTCTAGACTTTACACAAGGAATGTATTTTTTATTAACCGACTTCAAAAAGCAGGAGGTTCTATGTTCGACTGTTTTTTTTTTAAATGTATGTTCATTATAAAAACTCAATATACAGAGTTATAATGATGTCGTTAATATAGACAATACGATAAGTCAGGTGTCAATTAATTTGTTTTAAATGGCATAAATACTTTGGCACGTTAAATAAAACATGTAAATAAGGTAAAGAAGAGTACTCACTGGTAATAGTACATTACTTACCAAGGGCTGTAAAAGAAAGCCCGAAACCGCAGGTATTTGTGACCCGAGCCACAGGCGAGGGTTGTAAATATGCGATAGAGGGCTTTCTTTTTTACTGCCTCACCACGGGGCACACACACACGTACACAATTTTACGTCTTCACCTGGCCACAATGCGAGTTTTACTGTACGCATAGCGTGCGGTAAAACTCACATTATGGCCAGGTGTGACGTAAATAAAATTACGGATCGATCCGCCACTGTTTTAGGGGTCAATACTAACGTATAAATTGCTGGGATCGATTCGATTTATCGCTAGATAATGATAGTTTTCGTCGTGATATCAAATGTTGTTGTCTTCGATCAAATAAATAATAAATGATCAATTCGTGTTTTCGATCGATCTAACACGATGGAATCGTTTCATGCCACCGTTTATCAGTGTTTACACTCCTTTTGATTGATATTTATCTCAAAGATTAAGTCAGTATAATAAACAGATATGTCAGCATGTATAAGATATGTGGTTTGTTAGTTTCTGGGGCTGTTCCGTAAACTAACGGATCGGGTCGAAGTCCGGGGTAGTTAATGTCCGGCATTGGCGACTCTGGAAATATAGTTCAATAGTTAGTTAAGAGTTCACACAAGTACAGTCACTTACTGCAATTAGCTGACCTTTGCTCAAATGGTTGAGGTTTTTTTTAAATAACAAATCGTGTTATTTTTATAGTTTTAGATTTCGTGTAGGTATTTAAATAAAATTAAGATCTATAAAACTCTATCGATTCGTATCCTAAAAAATCTCAACCATTTACACAAGATTCTACAGAACAAGGTATGAAGGGGTAAGTTCGGCGCTGGGGTAAGACCGTACAGATTAAATTCTACGCCATATTATTCTGCCCCGACGGTCGGGGCTGAATGAAACACACCATTAAGAAAACCATTTTGCACAAACACACACGCGTGCACAACAGATTATTTCTTGTATATATAAGGTGTATCTAAAGGTGGTAAAAAGCCATAGCAGTGAAAAATATCTAAGTGTTTTATATTATTACATAATTATTATAATTTTAAAATTGCTTGAGACATTTTGCAAAGGAGTTGCATTTTCCAAAATTTTACTTATTATAAGAATGACCCGCCCGGACGCGGCGATGGTGGCGGCACGAACGCGGTGCATTTGATAATTAATCATCTTATCAAGTAATTTTAAATTATATAATTTTTTAAATAATATACTCAGATAAAAAAAAAAATCGTTTCCATGGCTTTTTTACCACCTGTAGGTGTATTTCTTAAAATATTTCGTGTTTGAATAGATACACCCTATATATTTATTTATTTGATGATCGCATTTTTGTAAGCTTGTCATATTATGTGTACTCAAAGAGAATGAAGAGTAACATACTTAAAACAAAAATTACATTCACATAATTATTTCCTTTAAAAAGCAAAACAAATCAAAACTAAGGTACGTTCTTCAAAACATGCAAAAAATATAGTTTTTTAGAATCAGATATAATGGCTACGCATAAAAAAAAAACTTGTTTCTAAGGGCGCGTCCTAACCAAAACGACGGTCGAGCGAACACGCGACCTTCGCGTTCATTTTGTTCGGCGGACATCTATCGGCGTGGTTGTGCCGACAGAGGGCGCCTACCAGTTTAAAAAAAGTGTCATATGAACGCGAAGGTCGCGTATTTGCGCGAGGTTAGGACGTGAGGTAATCCACTATTCTCACTATGTTGTGTTCTCAATTTTCTTCTTGGCTTAGCTTCTCATTGGATGATAATGACACAAAATATAACAAATTTTTAAAATAGCACTTATAAATAATCACTAAATGAAAATAAATAATCACAAAATTTTGCTTCTTTTAGACTTCCATACCTGGACCTAAAGTATATTCTCGTATTCTACTTTCTGTATACGAAAGATGTATGTAAAGTAAGTTTTTGTAATTGCATAGCACAGGTGTGAGTACTATGTACTATAGAGCTACCATTTACCGGGTAATATGTCTTTTATTGACTTGAATGTGCTCTGTCGTCTGAGAGTATGTCATGCTCACTCAAATGTCTCGCTGGTGCTGGCGTGTGTGTTGGATCATTAAGTTCCCTTCAAAATGGTTGAGCTAAATGGTGCTAATCCATGCGTCATGTTCGTGAACGGGCGCCGTCAGTTGGGACTGGTCATCTCTTAGCTGCCACGGCTTATTTTAATTTTTGAATTGTTTTTATTACGGACGCTTCTAACGTGCACGTCTTTCTACATTGTTCTCACATGTATAACTTCAACATGAATGATGCAACCCATATTTTGTTACAATATTTTGTTTTAAAAGAGTTTCCATGGAGTTTCTTGTCCGTTCTTCACCATAGAAACCTACTACGCTTTGGAATGGGCAACTAGCTTCATCTTTCTGACTGACCGACCCCTTGACAATTCAAAAGTGCCTGTATTTGGTTTATTTGAAATAAATGCTTTGAGTTGGAGTTTGTAAATTAAGTAAGTAATTATCAAGGAATGCATTTTGTCAAACGTTATTTATGCTTTGCGATGTTTTACCAATTAACATGATAATAAAAATATTAGTTTGTCAGATGAGTTATTTACAGAAAGAATAGTTTGTAAAGTGATAACTTCATCAAGTATAAATTTACCGAACGTTATTTTTTTTTTAATTAAAATTTGTAATTTCTTCTTTTGTCAAATGACAAATTATCTCGTTAATCGTTCGAAAAGTTAAAAAAAGTGGTGGTGTTAAGTTAAAGTGTAAAAAATCTATAAAAAATCAATCAATATCTATAAAAATCTTTAAATATAACACAAAACACTTTTTTTTTAGTCTTCTTGGAATGGCATCTAAAATTTCCAATTAAATACCTGTGGACATTTTAAAAACCAAGGAACTCCCACTGTTCAAATATAAATTGTGTAATTTTTTAATTCACAAAGCTTACTACTCGATCCAAGATTTTCTTAATTATTAGTACCTACTACAATCTGTCACCATACACCTTATTCTTATTTTGTAAGATTTGCTATATATGTGATGAACGATGAAATGTTTGATATGTTGCATGTTGACATAATTTATTATTATAGATGTTAGGTAAATTACAGATCCATTATGTCCTGACATAATGGATCTGTAATTTACCTAACATCTGTCTGTATAACCTATGCCCAAAATTAAATGTTTTGATTTGAGAAAACACAGTGAGAATAGTTTCTACTATAAATATAAAACATAAATCAAAGCTAAAACTTACCTCCTCGCAGCATAAACGATGTACACAGCGAACATGGACATAAGGGTGGCCTCAGACGGCGCGATGTTAGCTGCGCCGGCGAATCGCGCGGTACCACACGCCGGTGGGCACACCGGGATTATAGATTCTAGAGACAAGACGTATGTTGTAGCATGCGACGAGTAGCAGTCATGCATGCGAAGTATGGATAAAAAGTGGTACTGAGTGAGATCCTCAATTTAAAACATATTGGCTTTTAGTAAGTCTGAAATCGCCAACGCTCATTATAGCCAAAGCTTCAGGGTAGCCAGCGAAATTCAAATTTTCTTACGTTATTTGCAATAGGGATGTGTCCAGGGTAGAAAAAAAACTGTTTAGTCCGTCAATCAGATAATAAAAAAATATTAGACACGTATTTTTTGCTTTGTCATATTAATAAAAAATGGCTTAGATAAAACACATTAAAGATAGATAGATAGTTATAATACTCTTTGTTATGTACACCATAAAAATTACAGATATAAATCATTTATATCTGTAATTTTACGGTGATACATTTGAACTCAATGTATCGCCGTAATGTTTTGATTACGTAAGAAAAAATACGTGTCCAATATTTTTTAATAATCTACATAACGGACAAAAAAAATTTTTTTAGTCATCATCCCTATTTGCAGGTCAGTATCAGGTTGCATATTGATCTAAATATGATTCGCGGCCGTATAAAATATTTATATAATTATTATCATAAAAATCAACAATACAACTCTCTATACTCCATTTGAAATAACATTAAAAAAAAACCTTTTTTATAGTCCGTTCAATCGATTTTGACTACTATTCCGTAGGCATAAGGATGGAATTAAAAGCAAAAAAGTGGTTACAATACCAACTGTTAACTGCAGCTGCCATTTGTCATGCCACCAACACAATAGAAGTCAAAAAGAAAAATGGAGTATAAGTTCATACAGGATTTTTTTTAATGAGTACGCAAATTTAACTTAAACGTGTTTTATTATACACCTATTGAACACCTATTAAAAATGAAGTTATCGTTAACGAAAGATAGTTTATTTTGAAACTGGTATAATGGATACTCGTCGCGCAACGCGCCGGCGCCGTCAGTGAAGCGGAACGCTGAGTAGGTACCTATCAGCTGTGCGCTAGACGCTCGCCCATTGATACTATTATGAAAACATTGTATCCATATTTTGCTGAATTCAAGTAGGACCAAAAAATAATAATTAACAAATAATGGAAATAATGTTTTCTAATACCTGCTGATATTGAAATACAAAAAAAAAAAACACTGCGCATATTTCACAGGGTTCGCCGATATATATCAGTGGATATATATGATGATATATATCACGATATATATCAATTGATTTTTATCTTGATATATATCAATTGATTTATTCCTGTTTTCTGAACTAACATTTTTGGAGATTAATGTTTACCCTGGCAACACGTAGCGAGAAACTACAATTCAGAATAATTTACTTTTTTATGATTACAAATTATTATTAAAATTACTTGATTTATCTCACAAACAAATGAAGATTTTTATAAAAATAGGTACTTGTCTTTTTAAGTGTTCATAAAAAAAAAAAAAAAATAAACTCAACACGATTCTTTGGGAAAGTACTTAAAAAAAAATATATATATATGTTGTAAGACACTTATAATTATTTTACAAATTCCTTTCACATTTTTAAGTGTTTAATCCCCTTACAGAATGAAATTCGCTTCTTTTTGTTGGCCTGGATATATATCCGATATCTATAAAAAAAATCGGATTATTGATATTTATTATAAAAATTGGATTTTTTCGAACCCTTCTATTTCATGAAAACACTAACTTAAGGAGTTGTATTACTGATTCTAATTACTATAATTCTGTAAATGCATATTACGGTCGCGAATCATCATTTAATCAACATACACCCAGACAGTGAGCTGCAAAATGCAAAAATCGTAGAATAAGAGGACAGCTGATACCGGTTTTATTATCACTGACCCGCAGTTTTCCATAATTCAACAAATGCGTAAATTTTAATTGAGTCATAAAGATACAAAGGTAGCAACATCCAAGTATCACTAAATATTTTTGCTTCCAAAGCAATGCAGATACTATTGCTTATTGCTGTTTTTGCTGCAAACCTATAATTTCAACGGTTATTTTTTATGAGACTTTGACAGACAGCAATCGAAGTTGCTATCATTGAAAAATAGGGTGTTGCTGCCTTTGCACCTTAAGACTCAATTGTTAAACTGAATTAAAAAATTGCAAGAAGCAATTATTGCAAAACATTACAATATTTTGAAATCAATTCAGAAAAAATACTAAATACAAAAATATATGCTTGTCAAAATCAAAGGAAGCTTATTTTAAATAACGAATTTAAGTATACAGGATAAATTTTTAACGAGTGCGCATTTGGTGGTTCAGTACCAGTATTTTTTTTTTTTGGTACACTTGGAATCAGCAAAATATGGATACAATCTATTCGTAATAATATCAATGGGCGAGCGCACCGCTGATAGGTACCTACTACGGCGTTCCGCTTCCCTGACCGCGGAGCCCGGCGCGTTGCGCGACGAGTATCCATTATACCAGTTTCAAAATAAGAAATTGGTGTATAATAAAACACTTAAGTTTAATTTGTCAAAATTTGCGCACAGTTTAAAAACTTTTCCTGTATTGTATTTTTTTTAAACCTTTCCCCTTTATGCAACTCAAAAAAAAAAAACATCAAATCTCTCTGTACCTATACCAATAAGGCCTCGGTCTCGATGTCAGTGATTGCGGGGAGGGAGCGACGGCGGCGCGGGTAGCGGCGCGGCAACGCAGAACCGTAGAGCAATTCTGTATAATCTCACGGTGAAAACTTAGGTAAAGTGAGCTTTAAGTGACGTGTAATTCCACCTGATGCTTGAGATTGATACTGTTGACAGCTCACTTCACGCTCACTTAAGTTTTCACGGTGAAATTTTTATAGAATACACCGGCCGGTCTCGAAGCCAGCGGGTAGATCGCGCGGCGTAGTGTTGTGTTATGTGAAATTAGTGTCTTTGTTCGCGAACGAAATGTCTAAACAGCGAGGACAACATCTTATTGTGACTCAAATTTCTTCATACCGTTAGATACACAACATTACGTCAATGCAGACACGCGAGCACCGCTCTGCCGTACTAACGAAAAAATGAAATAACTCTATTTTGCCGCTTCAGAGAATTGTATTTTTGATTATTGAATTTGTTATGAAGCTTTAGTTATTGCTTTCTTGCTTACTGAAAAACCGAGTTCCTGAAGGATCAATAAAAAGTTTCTTAGAGAGAGTTAATAGATTTCGATTCGCTGACTCCAAATATATACCTCAACGAATATATAACACAAAATCGTCCAAAATCAAGTTATTGCATTCTTCGTTAGCCCGGCAGCGCTAGATTAGTGCGCATCGTTTGTACGCCGCTCCCCGCGCTTTCGAGATCAGTTCCATATGAATCTATGCATAGAAACGCACCTCTTCCCGCACCCGCTGACTACGTGTCCATAGCCTAACATTCAGTGTTACTCACCAACTAAGTCGACCTGTCCCTCGTCAGTTCCCAGCTTATTCTGGGCCTTGCATTTGAAGATACCGTACTGCCGCTTCTCAATTGTGATGACCCTGATAGTCGTGTCTGTAAATTCGTCTGCAGTCGCGAAGTGAGAAATTCTAGAGGAGAAAGAAAACAAAATATTTTATTTCACACTAGCGCTATCTGCCGGTGAAATTCCCGTCAAAATCGGGCCAGCCGTTTCGGGGATTTGCCGGAACAAACAGACAGGCAGTCAGACCGACAGACAGACTGAAAAAAACACACTATATTACCATTTTTAAGGTTCCGTAGTAAACAAGGAACGCTTATAGTGCCGCCATGTCCGTCTGTCTGTCTGTCTGTCCGCGGCTTAGCTCAGAGACTCTTAATACTAGAAAGCTGTAATTTGGCATGGGTATACATATGATGACGTATGACGAGACGATCATACGCATTACGGTTATAAAAGTCCCTAATTAAATAAGAATACAAAATAAAAGATATTTACCTGTAATGCTGATTGTTGGACAGTTGTACTTCATCTTTGAGCCAAGTTATAGCGGGCGGTGGGTACGCTTCTACATGGCATTCCAGATCCATGTCGTACTGTAGGGCCTGAAATAAGAAAATACTTCAAAATGAGATAAGCACATGAAAGATAATCAAATAAACATCTCATTATTTGCCATACTATCCATACTAATATTATAAATGTGAAAGTAACTCCGTCTGTCTGTATGAAACGTTTTCACGCCTAAACCGCTGAACCGATCGTCATGAAATTTGGCAGAGATAATATATAGCCTGGGATATGGACAAGGACATAGGCTTATTTACGCGATAACCGACATCTACGCGGGCGGAGACTCGGGCAAAAGCTAGTAATATACATAAAATTCTAGTTTAAACTCTTTATTAGTTGCTTTTGTGGACATGATATTTATTCAGATTTGTTACTGTAGTTGTGGCAACCATTTCATTTAGTTTAGTTTTTTTTTATGTCTTTATATAGATTACTACTAGCTTTTTCCCGCGGCTTCGCCCGCGTGGATGTCGGTTATCGCTAGGGTTGCCAACTTTTGTACAAGAAATAAAGTGTATTATGGTCAAAGTGGGAAAATAAACAGTATCTCGAAAAAATTAACAGTAGGTATTAGAAGTTTAAAAAAAAAAAATATATATATATATAATCATAAATCATTCGTGCTACTCGCGCAATGCATCAATTTAGCACCAATTTTGAAGGCTTTGTAAGCCTCACCAAATAGACGGGGAGCAATTTTTTTATCAAATGTATTGAAGCTCTATTTCTATCGTTCCACCAGAGGAGGAAAAACTAACTACATTTAATACTAGATCCAAAAGGTATTCTGACTGCAATTCCACAAATAAATAATCTTGAATTATTTATTTACCATGTCCCGAAAATTCGGGTCATTTACCAGTTTCATTCTAAAATTAAGTCTGGCTGAATCACCGCGCCCATGGCTAGGTGCATGCACGATGTTCTAAAGTTATTATTTAGGCATAGCTCTGGATATCAGGGAAAACAGTATATTCATATACTTTATTTTTGTTGAACAGTAAACAGTATTTTAGAGTGGAAAACAGAATAATACTGTTTTTAACAGTATGGTTCGCAACCCTAGTTATCGCGTAAAAAAGTAGCCTATTATATATATACTATATTCTCCTTATCCCAAGCTATATCTCTGCTAAACATGACGATCGGTTCAGCGGTTTAGGCGTGAAAACTTAACAGACAGATAGGCACCCTTCCAGCGTATGCCACACCGTGTCCTCCCGGCAGTCGACGCAGTGATGCCATCGGGCATCCGGCTCCCTGTTTATGCGACACAGATACTTCCCGAAGACCCGTTGTGTAGTTTAGAAGAATAACACTATCACATATACACGAAAAGTTATTAACCATTGCGCAAATTTTGACAAATTAAACTTAAATGTGTTTTATTATACACCTATTTCTTATTTTGATATGTATAAGTAAAAAAAAAAACATAAGTTATCGTTAACGAAAGATGTTTATTTTGAAACTGGTATAATGGATACTCGTCGCACAACGCGCCGGCGGCGACGTGGTCAGTGAAGCGGAACGCAGTGGTAGGTACTTATCAGCTGTGCGCTCGCCCATTGATATTATTACGAATAGATTGTATACACAAAAAAAAAAAAAATGCGCACTGGTTGGCGACTTTAAAGTCCAAAACTCGAAACCAAAACAAAGCTGTAGTATGTTTTTTTTTAATTCTTACCTGAGCCAACCTAGGCCTGGGTACAGTAACAACAGGTGCGAACTCCACTTCTAAGTTAATATTCCGTCTAGCTCCTTTACCGACTCCGTTCTCAGCAACACAGTAATATGTACCGCGGTCTTCCTTGTGTACTGCCGCGATTTTTAGGATGTTGCCTCTGTAATGAAAAAAAAGGATGTATTAAGGCGAGGTTCTTCGAGCGTGCGTTTTTGTTCTAGAGGTGGCAGCTGGGCGCGAGTAAATTGTGCCGTGAATTTCGTTAATTTTGGGTTGAAAATTATATGTTTTACGATATTAACAATGTTAAACCCGACGGACATTACATCATCATAGACGTTTATTTTGAAGTGATTTTCAATACATAATGTGGAATAATATTGAAATAAAATGATGCTAATTTACAAAATAAGGGTACGTTTGGCTTTTTTTTCTATCGAGTGAGCTTTATCCAATTATGTAACGAGTACCCGACGTACCTACAGAAAGGTCTCAAAAGCAACATATAATTTTTTCACGTGTTTAATCATTACCGTTTCTAAATAAAATGACATTAAAATTACATTTCCTAGAGGTTAACTTGAAGAACCTAGACTTAAAATCTATGATGTCTTTAATGCGTGCAAGTTTTAGCAGGTTCGAAAAAATTCGTTTTTTTTATATATATCCAGGACAAGCAAAAGAAACGAATTTCATTCTGTAAGGGGATTAAACACTTGAAAATGTGAAAGGAATTTGTAAAATAATATAAGTGTCATATTTTTTTATTAAAAAAAGAAACAAAAGAATTAGTGTTTATTTGAGAAAGATTTTTTTTATGAACACTTAAAAATACAAGTACTTATTATTATAATAATCTTCATTTGTTTGTGAGATAAATCAACTAATTTTAATAATAATTTGTAATCATAAAAAAGTAAAAAGTAAATTATTCTGAATTGTAGTTTTTCGCTACGTGTTGCCAGGGTAAACATTAATCTCCAAAATTTTTTGTTCAGAAGGCAGGAAAAAAATCAATTGATATATATCCGCTGATATATATCGGCGAACCCTGGTACAAACGCAAATGTAACGCGCGTTGGTATAGATTCAAACGCACGCTTACAGCGCGTAGTGCCATTGGTGGTGCGGGCAGAGGTGCGCACATGCCGCGCTGCGCCGTCTGCGTTTCACACACCATTTGCAACTGTAATTTGCGGCTTTCTGCGCGATGCGTTGCTAATGCGCAAACGCGCGTTTTTAGCGATGTATCAGCGCGTTCATGGCGATACATACGCAAGGATCGTGTGCAAAGGTAACAATGTGACTTCAGTCTTGCATTTGCTGAGCGTCCTGGGGCCCAAGTCTGCTATTTTTATAAATTCGTCACTCCGACACGATCCCATTGTCATTTTGCTAAAAGTTCGTAATCTGCTAAATTCATAATGGCCGATCATTGGTCGGTCAATGGTCTCGTAATAGAATTGTCTTACAATGGCATTTTGAACATTTATTCATGGCAGATTTCATTTATATATATTTTTACATATTATTTATTAGTGTTATAAGCAATCTGAAGTAGTAGGAAGTTGGAAGTTTAGTAAGAAGTTTCATTTGTCATTATGTACGAGATTACCAATTATTTCAATAGAGTGTCAGTGGCTGATCATTGGAAAGTCATAATGACGCCATTACATTAGTAGATTACCAAACTTGTCAAAATCAACAATTATGAAATCAATGATAGACCATTCTGACACTATTGTAATAGCAGACTTGAGGCCCTGATTGCGTTCTACGCGTGGCGTTAGCGCGTTTGAAATAAGATAGCCAGTTCTGTGAGATGAAGGCCAAGAGCTGCCCAGTATTGGATAAAAAAAAAAATCGGGGCGTGGCTGTGTCGTGGACACGGCCGTGTGCTTTATGTGAATACGTGTACGTCTGCAGATGTACTGGCCCCGTCGTTGATCCGCTCGGAAGCCTTCGTTCTTTTAAGTTTCCGGCACCGCTTCACTCTGTCATATGGTGCTTTATAGGCATTACTGGATTACTCTTGAGAGGCCCTTTCCAACCGTATACGATACCTCTATTTTTTTTAACACCGTATATTTGCACTATAACCTTTTTTTTTTTTTTCTTTTTTAAAAAAACGTTGCCCCACACTAGGAATTTCTCCTGTATCGTGGGTGCGTTTACAAACATTTAAACTCACATACACAAACAGCCAGACCCGGAACAACTACTTGTAGATCATACAAATATTTGTTCCGTGCGGGGATCGAACCCGCGACACGCAGCGCAGCAGTCAATCGCTTAACCACTGCGCCAACCGTGCCGTCTACTAAAATTCCATAAAAAATAAAAAAATAAATTTAGTTTTTTTTTTTGTATTTTTTCCGTAGATAAAATTAAGAATAGATTCCCTCCCTCATTTCGATATGTGCACATTATAAAGACTCACCCTGTACGAGTATACGCAATAAATAGATCTTGATGATTGAAACTCGAACAAACACCGTAGCTTCTCCGACACAAAAGTTATACTAAACGGAAATTATATGACGCAGCGGAACGACCTCAAAATGGCGGCGCTTCCCCATCGACCGCGCGCGATGCGTTACAGTCCCCACTCAACGCAACGAATTTTTTGATCTTTTAGCTATCGAGTCGTGTAATTAAATTTTGGATGTAGATGATAGATATAGTAGCTGCAACACAAAACTGTATCCCTCGATTTTGTTATCATCAGTATTCTGAATTGTCCCACTATGGAAGTAAATTTAAAGACGTATTCATGTTAAAAAGAGGACTGACGTATGTGTAAAATGAATAGGGAGGCGTTTGTCTATATACATTTACCTGTAGATAGATCCCCCGGTCGGCAAGATGGCATTGTTCTCACGACGCCAAGAGATCTTGGGTAGCGGGAACCCACCAGCGTAGCATTCCATCTGTACACCTGAAGATGAATTTCATAAAAATAATGTATTATTTATGTTGTGGCAGTATCTATAACGCCACATGCGAACTACGCATTAAAGACCTGACGTCACAAATCCTGCATCGCGCAATCAGAGTTTACCGCGCGACTAGCATATATACCACATTCCGAAATCAACCGTCGGGCAGTTGCCCACCTAATACAACACCCGTCTGGTCGGAGGATCCTCACTTTTCCATAGAGTATGAGTGAACTTTACACCCTGTTCCTCATACCTCTATAATGTTATTAGGCGTGTTTTTGTAGTAGGTTATGCCAGGTTAGGTTTATCCAAGTTTATTTCGCAGAAGGAAGCTGCTGATAGGGAAAGGGAGATCACGAGTGCTTTCCGGTCTCGCAGCAGGCGCCTTGGGCGTCGGCGGAGGGCGGACAATACGAGAGTATTCACGCCCCTGGATCCATTTAGGGGGGTTGGAAGAGATTTTAGCCCCCCTAAATGGATCCAGGGGCGACGGATTCGGGGACATCCGATCCTCCAATCCACCGGAACCGAGAGGGCAGCGCGTTGTGTTTCACGCGTGCCTCTCTGAGACGTAACGGGGTCAGGTCGGGTCGGTCAATCTACTTCTATTTCTTAGATGTAGAACTAAATCAACTATTATTAGAACAGCATTTATTTATTCATGTAATTTTTGACGTTCAAAAGTGCATCCTTGTGCCTATTTGAAATAAATGATTTGACTTTGACTTTGACAAGTCTCCCTCGTCGGACCTCAATTATAAAAAATAAAAAAGTATATATATATATTCGCACCTTTGGGAACAAAGCGTCACTTCTGCAAGTTTTTGCAAAAACGACTTAAATATGCAGAAAAACCGCGATAATCGACTTTATATACACAGTACGCTTGTCCGTGAATAACTAATCAATTTAAGATTGAGAATCGCCTTAAGACTCTATAACAGTACAGAGTTATAAAAAAATTAAGTAAAAAAAAAAAAAAAAATGCTTTTTTTTTACGTGCAATGGGGAAGCAATGGCTAAGCCTTCATCTCACCTGATGGTAAGTGATGATAAGGCCGAAGATGGAAGCGAGCTTCACCCGGAATCCTCAACCACAGAGGAACTGGCTATCTTACCTCTAACTGCCGAAACACAACAAATGCTGTTAACATTGTTGTTTTGGCGACAGACTTAGATAAGATGGTGGTAGCTAGCCAGGCGGACTTAGAACAAGCCCTACCACCAACCAAACCGAGCAGTAATAAAAAAACTACTCCTGTAAAGTTGGAAAACATGCAGAAATTACCCTTTGTTCCCAAAGGTGCGAATATATACCGTGGCATTTTAGTCGTCTTACAAAGACAGCCCACTTCATGTATCCCCAATGACTACTTACTAATCATTCATGTAAAAAAAAATTTTTTTGAACATTTGTTAAAAAAGAAAATATATATATTGATTATGATAATGACGCATGACATAGTTTAAAACACCCTGTTACGAGTGCAGTCCGAGCCTTGTGATACAAGGGCGCCGCAGAATGGATTTAGATTAAGGTTAAGTTGCAATAGTAAGAAACACATTTTTGCGTTAGGGTGAATGAACTCTGACAAAGATGTCGCCTCTCCATTCCGCGGCGCCCTTGTAACACAAGGCTCGGACTGCACTCGTAACTGGATGTTTTAAACATGTCATGCGTCATAATTAATTAAAAAAAAATACAAATGTTCAAAAAAAAAAATTTTTTTCTTACATTAGTGATTAGTAGTCATTGGATACATGAAGTGGGCTGTCTTTGTAAGACAACTAAAATGCCACGGTGTATATTGTACTACTAAATGGAGATTTAGTGATTGGCACTTTGTATTGTAGTAAAAAATATTCTTTGTTCTACTTACTTTCTCCCTCGCTAGCCACTAACGAACGTGTAGAATTGTCAGATATAATGGGTGGTCGTCGAACTTGTAACTCCACTTCGGCCGTTATTTTGTTACTGATCGACATCAGTACTTGGCACTGATACCAGCCCGCATCGTTCTCTTGAATGTCCTTGATCTGTTGGAATAGAATTTAAATCAATAATAAGTCTTTATCATCACCTGAATGTCGAGGTGATCCAACTTCTTGACATGTGCTCCATGAGTTATTCTGCTGCACTTACGAAAAATGCAATAACTCGACTTTGCCGCTTCCGAGAATTGTATTTTTGATTATTGAATTTGTTATGAAGTTTTAGTTATTGCAATCTTGCTTACTAAAAAATCGAGTTCCTGAAGGATCAATAAAAAGTTGCTTAGAGAGAGTTAATAAATTTCGATTCGCTGACTCCAAATATATAACTCAACCAATATATACCTCAAAATCGTCCAAAATCGAGTTATTGCATTCTTCGTTAGCGCGGCAGTATTGTAGTTTGTAGGTTTTAGTTTTAATAGCATGGTGTATAGATTATAATACTTGTTTTTCTCTTTTCAGTTATTTCTTTGCAGTCGGGTTTAAAAAAAAAAAAATTGCTTTTCCAGCTTTGAATTTTATTAATTACTAGCTTTTGCCCGCGGCTCCGCCCGCGCGGATGTCGGTTATCGCGTAAAAAAGTAGCCTATGTCCTTCTCCATATCCCAGGCTATATCTCTGCCAAATTTCATAACGATCGGTTCAGCGGTTTAGGCGTGAAAACATAAAATACAGACAGACAGACAGACAGACAGATAGAAGACAGACAGACAGACAGAGTTACTTTCACATTTATAATATTAGTATGTATAATATACAGGAAAAGTTTTTGCATTACTAGGTTTTATTTGATACTAGTATTGTTATAATTTATTTTTATAAAAACCTTCCCCTCCCTTTTTTGTATTTGCAGATGCAATATATAAAAATTATATAACACATGTCACTCCTACAATTATGACGAATCTAACGACACATTTTATGTTAAAATCCATCAAGCCGTTTAGGCTACACAGCTTGCCAAAGAAATATACATACATTCATACTCTCGAAAAAAATTACCCTCCTCGGGTAAAAACTTACCGAAAGTGTGTATGTAGCAGTAGCATCGTCGAATCTCAGTGAGAACCGGGAATCCTTGATGATCAGACCAGCATTGCTGGATAGAGGGATGGATTCCACAGTCTTGTAACGATCGTATTTTACCTGTGAAGAAAAATATAAATTAGTTAAATGAATGTAAATCCAATCTCATACAGTGACAAATTCACGCACTGACTGGACAGGTCCCCTCAATCTGTGTGGTTCTTTCCTCAAAAGACCATTTCAGACACCAATCTACATGGTATTCACATGATCTGACCAAGGTTATGTCTGGACTTTAAAAGAGACTTTGACCTTTTTAGGGCTGCGTAGTCAACAAGGAACCCTTATAGTTTCGCCATGTCTGTCCGTCTGTCCGTCCCCAGCTTAGCTCAGAGACTCTTAGTACTAGAAAGCTATAATTTGGCATGGATATACATAATATATTAATCACGCCGATAAAGTGGTAAAATAAACTCAAATCAAATCACTTTTATTTGTTAACACAGGTAGAAATACAGATCTTGAGTTTGGTGAACAGAGCGCTATGTTATGCCAGGGGGCATACAAATATGGTGTGCATCTATCTAATTATTATGAATTTAATTTTTTTTTAAAGATGTTTGAAATTCATGCATAATTACAATTTCAAAATAAATCATAACAATTATATAATATTATTTAAAAAAATTAACGATGTCAGATTTAAATGAGGAATTATTTAGTTATAAATGTCAAAAAATAAAAAAAACAAGTCAGAGCAATTGAAAATGTCAAAAATTATTACATGTCAATATAAAATTTACAACCTCAAATTAATTCGTCATTTAAGTTTTTTCATTTAACATAGAAACAAAACACTATATTGAGTCATCATTTAAAAATTCATCCAGTGTGTAGTAACATTTGTCACTAAGTAAGCTATTAAGTGCCTTTTTGAATTTTATTAATGGCATCCGGTATTTTGTTATAAATTTTTGGAGCGTTGCCGAAAAAGCTTTTACGCATTAAGGCTGTTTTACATTTAACATTACATAGTTTGTTACAGTATTGAGTACGCAATGGATTTCTTCTGACTGCCGATAAGCTGACAAATAAATGCGGGTTTTTTTTTACAAACAATGCAGTTTCCATTATATACATTGCTGGCAGTGTCAATATGTTTACAAAAAAAAAAAAAATTTTTTTTCAAATTTTAAAATTTTCATGAAAAAAATATTTATTTAGGGTACCTCCTGTACATGTAAAGTGGGGATGTTTTTTTTTTCCACCTTCCCTATGGTGTGGGGTATTGTTAGATGGGTTTTACAAAAATATTGCGGGTTTGTCAAAACAAATTTTCGATTAAGGGATCCGTTTCTGAAATATTTGGCTTTAAAGTACACATTTTTGTTAGAGTTAAGTGTACACTAAATGGTTGTACTTGAAATTTTCGATTAAGGGATCCGTTTCTGAAATATTTGGCTTTAAAGTACAAATTTTTGTTAGAGTTAAGTGTACACTAAATGGTTGTACTTGATATGTAAAAAAATCACCGCAGTAGTATATATAACGAAGTTAAAAGAACAACTATCACAGCCAAGTAGGCGTCAACGGCGTTACCGAGTAATAGTCAACCAACTTACATTTGCAGTTGGAATGTATATGTTTTTCAACTAAAATGTTGAGTTTGTTCTTGGGATAAATTCATACCAACTACGGAACCCTTCATTGTGCGTGGTCCGACACGCACTTGGACGGTTTTTTTATTAATATGATAAAGCAAAAAAATACGTGTCTAATATTTTTTATTATCTGACTGTCGGCTTACAGATTTTTTATTTAACCTGGAAACATCCCTATTGTATAGTAATTGTTAAAACATATGTTTAGGAATTTATACATAACTAGCTTTTGCTCGCGGCTCCGCCCGCGTGGATGTCGGTTATCGCGTAAAAAAAGTAGCCTATGTCCTTCTCCATATCCCAGGCTATATTTCTGCCAAATTTTATGACGATCGCTTCAGTGGTTTAGGCGTGAAAACGTAACATACAGACAGACCAACAGACAGACAGACAGAGTTACTTTCACATTAATAATATTAGTATGGATGTAATGTAAAAATGAGTGAGTCAGGTGACAGCAATCACACTGAACCGGTGGTAAAATTATTGTTACATTGTTGGATACTTAAACCCATTAGAAATCATAATGTCTGAAGATTTTACGCGGCGATAACTCGAAAAATCGTTAAAAACTAAACATTGCAAAAGTGTTATAATTTAAACACAATTGCTAAAATGACACAAGCATCAAGATTTATTTATAGAAGACATCCTTGAATCAATGAAGAGCACTTTAGTCTGAGCTTGTAAGTACTATTTAACGTCATACAAATTTGTATGGGACGAGGGTTCTGTATTTATTTTGCTAAAATACTTTATTTTTCTTAAAAACATATGAACTAAGTAGGTACAAAAGATTTTTGGAATGAAGTTCTCAAACGCAGCTTTCAGTTGAAGTAAACTGGCATCGTTATATAAGCGTTATGCAAGAAGAAGTCAGTTTCAAGTGTCAGAGCCATCTAGTAGAAGTATTTAGCAACTTAAAAACTTATACATGATGGCTCTCTATTAAAAAACAAAAACTTTTTTTTTAAATGTATAAAGTATCTGGAATCAGCCGTTCGACTGTAAGAAATGTGCTGTTTGGTTCATGGCGTGCTTATGCAGGGCTCCAGTGAGCACCGCAATTAAAATAATCATTTTTATTCAGCTCGAGGATGTGGTGCCTTTTGAGGCGCTTAGAGATATTTGGTTGGAGCATCTACGATTGCATTTAGATATATGAATACAATCCAGCATTGCATATGTAAGCAAGCACACCCTTTATGCATGGAGACTTTTATTTAGGTTTTAACTTTTGTTTACTTTTATTTTTTTTTAAGTTTTTTTTTGCTTGTGTAATGAAAACTATCATTGCATTTTCTGGTATATTGGCGTATGTTAGCTGACATGGGGCAAAATAAATTTATATACTGTTCTGTCTTTCGTAATGTTAATTACTTTGCATACCAAATATTGTTTAGAATCGAGATTTTATATATGAACAGACAGCGGTGCTGCTGGGGCGTTTGTTGCGCTACTTCTTCTTCCCAGCTAAAGCACTAGGAAGTGTGAGCGAAGGGTGAGCGTTTTGCGGGACTATCTTATGTAATTACATTTTGACGTTCGAAAAGTGCCGAGTCTCAGCCTAATTTGAATAAATGACTTTTAATTTTAAATTTTACGGCCAACTTGATTTGGATGGTTTTATTGTCTGTCCTGGTATGCATTCTACCATAAGTTTATTCTTCTTTACTGCAGAATTGAGTTTTGTAATTGTTGCACTCCGATGTTCTGCTCCATAGCTGTATCCTGTACTTCCATATTGGCTTTATCACGGCTTTGTAAACCAGTAAGAGCTCTTACACACGAGCAGCATGTTTCCAACGGCAAAGGTAACTGCAGCCATCGACGCGCGTCGACTCTTTCAACTTCGAAGATCAGCGGCAGCCGTCGTCTGCTCTCTTAGTATAGGAGTCAGTTGTAAAATGGATTCCGAAGAAGAAACACTGTTATTGCTTTTACTTCGTCGACGCCGACTAAACGAAAAATAAAAACACGTTAATGGCGGACGCGGAACACTACAACTGCAAGTGTTGCTATAGGTCGAATGCTGCCGTCGACGCGTGGACGGCCGCAGTTACCTCTGCCGTTGGGAACATGGCGCTCGTGTGTAAGAGCTCTAACTTGACTTAACAAAAATGTTTGTCACTTAAAACTTGAGACCATACTAGATGGCTTTGTATTAATATAGAAAGAAAGAAAGAACAGCGAAAGAAACTTCGTTACAACCGGGTGTCCCACGACACCTCCCGACTTTTTTTTAAGAAGTAAAATGCAAGACATGCTCAACAATTAGCACTTTCTTGCGAAACAAATCAATTAATAATAATAAGTAAGTTAATTAATCTTATAATAATAATAATAATAACCCCACCGCCGTATCTCTACGTTGACGTCGTGGTGGGGCTTGCGCGTTCCGAACTCTAGGTCTGTGCCGGTAGAGTTTACTTTGCCGGAACATGTCTAGGGTGAGGAGCCAGACCAAGAGAGATACAGAAACCCGCAGGGCAGCATGTGGCGAGCTGTTGGGCAGTTGCGACCCCACGGACCCTATCTCCCGGGAGAAGTCATGTTCCTCATCTCTGGCTTGCCTTTATTGGCCGGCTGGAGTGAACACTGACGAGGAACTGAGCTCCCACCTCATTCTTGCCTTTATTGGCCGGCTTGAGTGGAGATTCGCAAGAGCAAACGTGCTCGGAGGAAGGAAGTATTCCAGTAAGTGCTTGTAGGGATCTTGACCATCTTCCGGGCTCTGCGATTGTTCTGAGAGCCTTGGAATACCTCTCCACTCCTCGAGCACCTCAGGACATGTTGCCCCCTTGTTGCTACGTCACTATGTGCTAGCGACCGTTTTCGGGGGCCCATTATTGAGTGTGCAAGTCACCCCCTGCCATTTTATCCGTGTATAATAAAACATTGATCAGGCAGGGGCCATAGTCCTTCCATAGTTTTTGGTAGCCAGTCCATTTTAACCACCCAAACCCATAGTCCAATATCTTTGTTTTCCATATCCTGCAATAGTCCTACACCAACCGGGGGTTGTCCTTGGGTGCACTTCATAGTGCGTACAGGGATAATCGTCGGTTGGTGCCTCATTTAATTAAAAAGCTTCTAACGGGCCTCTGCGAGTTGGCTTCGGCCCCTCGTACGCCTTCCAAAGGTCCGGGACCCCAGGGTCCCGAGATATGTAGACATAAATAAAATAATAAGTAAATTAATTTTATAATAATAATAAGTAAATTAATTTTATAATAACAATAAGTTAATTAATTTTATAATAATAATAATCCCAGCCTATTATTGTCCCACTGCAGAGCAAAGGCCTCTTCTCATACAGAGAAGGCACGAGCATTGATCACCACGCTTGCTTAAGACGGTTTGGTGATTTCAGACTTACTTATATATTTTCATCTATAAGTCCAGGGGCCTAAGTCTACTAATTTACAAACGTTGCAATGGTCTCGCCATTGTGAGTATTTGTATGGCAAATCTGTCAAAAACTCACAATGAAGAGACCCCTGCAACATTTGTACATTAGTAGAGCCCCCAGGTTTCCCCACAACGTTTTTCCTTCACTGATGCCAGTAATGTCTAAGATAATAATGTCGTGATGCCTCAGAAGTGAAGGCCTCACCTCTCATGCACGAGATTGTAGGTTGCAGCGGGACCATAAAAATGTTAACATTTTGTTTATCTGAAGGATCTCTAAAAACGACCAATGTAAAAATATTGATAGTCTGTCGTAGCGTAGTAAGTAGGTACATTGTTCTAAATAAGTGTTTAAATAAAGAAGCTTTTAGTTCGAAGAGAACCATCTTTAAGAGTAGTCATTTGTGTACACATTTAAGTTTTTTGGTGTTAAGTTAAAGCAAACATTTTCGAAGATAAGAAGACTTCGTGTTGCTGTCAGTACAATATTAAGGTAAGTCTTGTCTTATTAATACAGAGTATGTTTTTAACAAGACATAAATGAGGCGTCTAAATTGCAAACCCCGTTAAAACGATTTTTCTGGATATTGAGTTATTGATGAGTTTTAAATTCAATAAAATGTAATCGCACTCCTTGGTGCACGACACATTTACACAAGTCTCCATTGGTCCGCCATACTATTCGTAAGGTCACTTGGTGCAAAAGCAAGCGCTGTGATTGGTTGTTTTCGTTGTAGAGGAATTTGAATTTTACCCATGCCATAGTGGATTTTGTTACCAAGCATAAGGTTGGAGGCTCAATTTAGTACTGTTAGAGAGGGATTTGCTCGGAAATGAGTTTGTCACTTAGTACAAAATTGAGAAAACTTACAAAAGAGAGAATAAAGTCGGTTTCAAGGTAAAATTGTTTTAGCGGGGTTTGCAATTAGACGCTTAAAATGTGACTGCTTCGTTGGTCTAGTCTAGTCGCTATACGTCCTGGGTTTTAACTTACTACAGGAGAAAAATAATAACAAATACACTTTCTGTGTTGAACATAGATATCAAATATTTGAATCCGATGCACTGCTCCATAGCTGTATGCCGTAGGTCCATATTGGCTTTATCACGGCTTTGTAAACCAGTAACTTGACAAAAAAAAAAACGTTTGGCACTTAAAACTTGAGACCATACTAGATGGCTTTGTATTAATACGTAGTAAACAGCGAAAGGAACTTGGTTACAACCGGGTGTTCCACGACACCTCGACTTTTTTTTTCACGACACCTATTCTGCCGTGCTAACGAAGAACGCAGTAACTCGATTTTGGACGATTATGAGTTATACATTCGTTGAGTTATATATTTGGAGTCAGCGAATCGAAATCTATTAAATCTCTCTAAGCAACTTTTTATTGATCCTTCAGGAACTCGGTTTTTCAGTAAGCAAGAATGCTATACTAAAACATCATAACAAATTCAATAATCAAAAATAAAAGTCTCGGAAGCGGCAAAATCGTGTTACTGCGTTCTTCGTTAGCACGGCAGTATTGCTAAGCTATGCTAATGTCTCAATGAGTAATTTAATTTGACGGCACGGTTGGCGCAGTGGTTAAGTGATTGACTGCTACGCTGCGTGTCGCGGGTTCGATTCCCGCACGGAACAAATATTTGTATGACATACAAGTAGATGTTCCGGGTCTGGCTGTTTGTGTCTTTAAATGTTTCAATGAGTAATTTAATTTTTATGACATCAATAAGTAATTTAATTTTAATGAAATCAATGAATAATTTAATTAGTATGAAATCAATGTTTCTATTACTTAATTTTTTTATCTGTCTTTGTTTATGAATAACTATATTAATGCATGATGAATGATGGACGCTGATTTAGGACAAATGATGATTTTAAGAATAAATGAATATAATGGAACCAACATTAAATATTGTACACCTTATAGGTATGTTACAGCGATCATTTATAATAATCATAAGAACTGGGCCTCAAGTATGCTATTACAATAGTGTCAGAATGGTCTCGCCATTGTGAGTATTTGACAGTGTTTGTATGGCAAATCTGTCAAAAACTCACAATGAAGAGACCATTCTGACACTATTGTAATAGCAGACTTGAGGCCCTGATATTTCACCTGTGACAAACAATAAATGAATTTGAATTTGAAAAAAAAGAAAAAAAAAGAATTTAAGAAGTAAAATATAAGACATGCTCCACAATCAGCACATTCTTGCGAAACAAATCATATAATAATAATAAGTAAGTTAATTAATTAAA
This sequence comes from Dryobota labecula, assembly GCA_947523025.1. Classification (NCBI taxonomy): domain Eukaryota; kingdom Metazoa; phylum Arthropoda; class Insecta; order Lepidoptera; family Noctuidae; genus Dryobota; species Dryobota labecula. The sequence goes on along the minus strand of OX383311.1, from coordinate 9,065,595 downwards.
TAATAATAGCCTTTGCCCGCGGCTTCGCCCGCGTGAATGGTGGAAATTCTCCCACGGAAATATACTACCGGGATAAAAAGGATAAGTATGTTCTGACTACCTAAAGACAAAAATACCTACAAAAAGAGCTTCATTGCCACTAGTACCACTAACAGTTCCATGATGGAACTACTGATGTTTATTTTTAATCACTAGTTCCATTTTAAAAGAATCTGAAAATAATGGAACTAATGTTGATTTTGTTATCACTAGTTAATTCCACATTATTATTTTAGGCACTGGGATTACATCTGCAGCTTCTTTTATTTGTTTCAAATTCATTTATTGTTTGTCACAGGTGAAATATCAGTTCTTAGGATTATTATAAAGGATCGCTGTAACATACCTATAAGGTGTACAATATTTAATGTTGGTTCCATTATATTCATTTAATCTTAAAATCATTATTCGTCCTAAGTCAACATCCATCATTCATCATGCATTAAATAGTTATTCATTCATGAAGACAGATCAAAAAATTAAGTAATAGAAACATTGATTTCATACTAATTAAATTATTCATTGATTTCATTAAAATTAAATTACTTATTGATGTCATACAAATTAAATTACTCATTGAGATTACTTTTTGTTTATCTGTGGGATCTCTAAAACAGACCAATGCTAAAATATTAATAGTCTGTCGTAGCGTAGTAAGTAGGTACACGCGCCAAAAGAGATAAGTAACCAGGCACGCACACTACAAAACTTTATCGCTACTGTTAAAACGATTCATTACACACAATAACAGCCATGCACGATGTACTAAAAAAAAAAAAAATTACTAGCTATTACTTATATTATGTTTATTTCTGTGCAATAATAATATACCATGTTATTTCTTTAATTAGTTAAAAAAAAAAACAAAATTGCGCAAATAACTCACCGCGAGTGAATTTTGCAAGACTGCAGCCTTAATGATATTGGTGAGTAAAATTATTATTATAATGTATGTCAATGTGATCCAGTAATTTCAATAAGATTGTCTATTATGTCTCGTTTAATGAATTGTGGATATGAATAGTCGAAAATAATGGAAAATAACACCAGAGTATTTATTTATTAGCTGCATATCCACTCACTATATCGATATAGCTATATACACTGATTTAGAAAACGTTAGCGCACACAATCTCACACTCGTGAGAGTACTAGTACGTGAATCGTTTTAACAGTAGCAGTATAGTTTTGTAGCGTGCGTGCCTGGTTACTTAACTCTTTTGGCGCGTGTACATTGTTCTAAATCAGTGTTTAAATATAGAAGCTTTTAGTTCGAAGAGAACCATCTTCATGAGTAGTCATTTGTGTGCATTTTTAAGTTTATTGGTGTTAAATTAAAGCAAAAATTTTTGAAGAAGACTTCTCGTTGCTGTCAGTAGAATATTAAGGTAAGTCTTGTCTTTTTAATATAGAGTGTACCAGGTTTCATTTATGTATTCTTATTAATTAATGAGCAATGGTATTATTTACTACGACTGGACCACTATATTGTATGATATCCGATTATAGGACTTTTTAATGGAAAAGCAGAATAAAACATATTACAATATTTAGTATATTAATGCAACTATTCGCATGCTAAATTCATGCAAATTTCAGCTAATTACAATAAATAATTAAAGAGATACAATAAAAATACTGAGCCATTCAAACTTGGTCGGTTTATCCCTGTATTGCAGATACATGGATAAACCGACCAAGTTTGAATGGCTACAAAAAGTGGGCATGCAGTTTATAGAGCGAACATTCTAAAATTACCAGTGTTGTACCATTACTGGATTGGTACAAGCGCTATAGCTGCGCATGATGTCCTGGGTTTTAACTTAATACAGGAGAAAAAGAATAACAAAATAATATACTTAGAAAATTTTATAACTAATAACTTACCCAAATAACAGGAAAGTCCTGAGCATAATGCACGGAGCAATCCAAGTCAACCTGACCACCGATGTCCCTGATCTGTTCCTGCGTTATGTGAGATATTGTCGGGGTCCTTTGTGCTGATGCTGGAAAAGTAAATTATTAACTTAATTGACACAATAGTTGTTTAACTCAATAACATCATGCCAGAATTCTCTGAAGAGATAGTATAGTATGGTTGGTGTCTCGGTGACCTACTAAGTATCCACACATAGAGTCTACTTGTAGTGATGAGATGAATATTTATTTTGAACTTATGGCAAGTTTGTTATGTGATAAGTTCTGTGTGATAGAACTACTAGCTTTTGCCCGCGGCTCCGCCCGCGTGGTTGTCGGTTATCGCGTAAAAAAGTAGCCTATGTCCTTCTTCATATCCCAGGCTATATCTCTGCCAAATTTCATGACAATCGGTTCAGCGGTTTAGGCGTGAAAACGTAACAAATTTTGGCGGTAAAAATGGCTGATTCTCAGCCTAATATGAATAAACTAGCTTTTGCCCGCGGCTCCGCCCGCGTAGATGTCGGTTATCACGTAGCCTATGTCCGTCTCCATATCCCAGGCTATATCTCTGCCAAATTTCATGACGATCGGTTCAGCGGTTTAGGCGTGAAAAGTTAACATACAGACAGACAGACAGAGTTACTTTCACATTTATAATATTAGTATGGATAGTATGGATGACTTTTGATGATAAGTTAAATCAAATAATTGGTCAGGCGGTCATCTTATGGGATTTGTTGATCAATTCATTAGATCAAAACACTGGATATAATTGAATAACTTTTTCTTATTTTTTTTTTTCGACTTTCTGATATTAATCTCAATGAGTTTCCAACAATAATTGTTGGAAAAAAAGAATTGGTAAGTTTGGTGATGAATTGTTGAGCAAACTCCTGCTCAAAACCAAATGTTGACTGGTAGAAAATGCCTAGGTATGGCATTAAGTCCGCCTCTGTACATTTCTGTGCTTGAAGTATTAAATACATAAATAAATAAGAACTTAATTTCTTAATGAAAATGAAGGATATATAGTATTTACTTACAAAAATAAAACAAAAAAAGATTACCGATAATCTAAATGTCGTAAAATACGTCAAGAAAAATAGAATAATACGTGATTGAAACAAAAGCTGACTACTACGTTAGTTTAACGTTGCTGTTAATTGTTCAGTAATAAAATTCATTCTGAAATAATCATCAACGATGATAGGGTGTGTCAATCAAAAATCGCAAAACAGTTGAAAACGTACCAAACAAAAAGGGCAATAAGTAAAGATACGTAAAACTACGCCATTTTAGTTTGCTGAAATACTTAATTAAGCTCTAATTTAACTGTTTTTACTCACCAATTGTTGTAAAGCACAGTAATACTGTTAAATAAACGTAATTTTTGAACTCCATTGTCGGAACACGCATCATTTCTCACACAACAACAGAAATCTTAGTTTTTTTATTTCCGTTTGAATGGTTTGTTTGAATGTGAATGAACGATTGCAGCGAATTTTTTTGTAATGCCACGTAAAAAAATACAAACTAAACTATAGCATGAAACCAATGAAATGTAAAATGTGAATCATGTTGAAGTTGATTCGTTTGATTTTTTAATAGTATTACTTTTTTCAAATTACGTTACTTTCATTGATAAAATTATAGATTATTAATAGTTTATGCTTACAGCTGGTCACATTTATTCACTAGTCGTTCTCAATTCTCATTCATAGATGAATGAATGGCGTTGTCATGGCCACGCCTTGTTGTGTCAGTAAAACAGTATAATCTGCCCAAAATAGTACCGCTATTTGATAATAGATGTCGGGACTACAATTAAGTAGTTTTTCTTTATGGTTACTAGATGGCAGTTTCTGTAACTCGGAAACTGCGGGTGAAAAAATAGTTTGACGACCAAGCAAGCTTTGTTTTCCTTAATATTGGCATTAGTATCGGAAGAACTGAATAGGTAAGAACAGTGGCCAGCACATAGCTACAAGAAACTTTCAAACTCCAAACGATTTTAAACTTTAAAATGTCATGACCGACCAAGAAAATTTAACAGTTCGTGGTAACTTGATAAGCTGGCCACCGTATACATTGATGTATAAAAAAAAGTACAAAACCCATTGATTCAGTTTTCGCATACAGACAATAGGTACTTAAGTATACCTACCTACTTAAAATACAAATACCTATTATACAAATAATGACAATTAGTAAGTTAGGTACCTACCTACCTACCTATTAAAATAATTAAGGTTGGCATAGTGGTTGACCTATTCGCTTTCGCCTTACGGGTCACAAGTTCGATCTCGATTGTATACCCCACCTACACATTGGTAGGTGAATAAAGGAGATATTCCGGGTCAGACTGATTGTGAGTACTCGCGATAACAAGTGCGGGACATTATTTTGAACAGATTATAAAACAATAATAAACTCAATATCAATTATTAATTTGGTTCTGGCCCTAAAATCTCTTTACCAGAGGTCACACACACAGTTGAAAGGATTAACGGCTGTCAAAATATAGAGCGTTTTTTGACAACTTACCTAATGTCAAATACTGGTGAAAATTATAGATTTTCATGACGGCCACCTTTTATATTTTTACGCCACAACTCTCTACTTTGAGTGGTTAGATGGCGTCACAGACTACTTAGGTATGATGGCGTGTTCCGTACAGAGCTCACGCAACGCGTCGTACGTCCAGCCAGTAATAGGACTCGCCTATCCAGGAGCGCTGTCCCAAATAAGACGCATTATTAAATTTATTATACATAAAACAGAAGGCATTTTAATGAAACACGTTTAATAAAAGATCAATAGTTAAATTATCTTTAAAAAGGTGCAGGTTTCAGAAAAATACGCTTGATATATTTTGCGTGATTCTCAGTTTTTTATCAGCGTTAGACTTTACAAATTAATTTCACTATGTAATATTATAATTTTCCACTACATTGTAGTTCTACTAAGTATATATTTGAGTGATAATAATTTCAGAAGTAAGTACATATGTAGGTATGCAAGTATATTCTCTTATTGTATGTTTATAAGTAGGTATTTATATTAGTGTATAGTTATAGATTTTATGTATATGTTTTCTCTTCTACTCTTACACACGTTGTCTACATCTCTATAAATCTACTTTCCTATCGCAGGTATGCTGTCCCGCCAGGGTTGCGGGTTTGTCCGAAAGGGATACCGCGGCCCTGGCACACAGGCAACTGAAGGAACACGGGTGGGTTTTATTCAGTAAAAGTCTGACACGCCCTCCCGCTCCGCCCACAGCGGGAGAAGTTCGGAATTTGATAATTTCCTACCAAAAAAAAGAAGATATTATGCTTGAAGAGATTTCATTAGAAATAAGCAATAACCTTTGTACGTATTTTTCTGCTCCTTTCTTCTTGTCTGTTTATATGTGTGTACATAAATTGTTAAATAAATAAATAAAATAAAATAAATATAAACATGATCTAAAATATTCACATATCATAAAGAAAGTGCTCAAAATCAAAATCAAAATATTTTATTTCACATAAACCTACATGGGCACTTATGAAACGTCAGAAGCTAGGTGCACGGTTCCAATTAGTCGTTTCCTATGGAGAAGAGCCGGCAAGAAACTCCACGGTTACTCTTTTATATTATTAAATACAGTGATAATAGGTATGGGAGGACAGTGTAGGCCTTTCAACAATTACCAGGTACTTAACAAAATAGAAAACATCCAAACAAATCTACACTCCACTAGGCCTACAACGTTCACACATTCACAAAATATAAAATAATCTAAGTATATAAAATATTAATGACATGATTGCTCTAATTTAACATATATTTTTTCCAAATCATGCACACTACTCGTTCAGATGTGATCTTCAATATAAAATCATTAATGTCAGTTATCGTTGCCTTAAAAGACACTCACTCAGATAACTTAAACTTCTTATTTTCATCAATTTTCTTTTATTGTAGTGGCCCTTTTAAATAACTCCCTAAATCAAGAAATAACTCAGAGTGCATTTCTAACAATGAATGGTTTTGTTTGTCTTCGACCGACCATAGTGGCTTTCATACACAGAGAATGATAAAATCTGTGTTTTTACATTTTCTAGTCTCTCGTCATCTATTGTAAAGGCATCGGGTTTTCCTCCTCTTAATAATTTCGGTATAATACCATCGCTTAATTTAATTTTATCAGTCACAGTTTGTACAAACTGGGAAGTTTCATCGAATGTTTTAAAAAAACAACCCTTACAAATGCGATGACACACTCTTAGTCCAACTTCATGTTAAAATCGTTGGAAAAATTCCCTATTCAACATTATAGATGTAACTAATATTTTTTAACAATTTAATTTAAAAGAGTGTCCATGGAGTTTCTTGTCCGTTCTACTCCATAGGTACCTACTATAACTTTGGAATGGGCATGTAGCTTCAATTTGCTTACTGACCGACTCCTTGTCAATTTATAAGTGCCTGTAAATGGTTTAATTGAAATAAATGATTTGAGGTTGAGTTTGATTACATGCTACAACTTTTTCTAATGCGGACAAAATTGCTTGACAAGCATTTAAGTGCTTGACAAGCACGATTTCGAAGCTTGACGCGACGTCAAGCATCTACATTCATTTATAACCGACTTCAAAAAAGGAGGAGGTTCTCAGTTCGTCGGCATCTTTTATTTTTATTTTTTGTGGTGGATATATTATCTAAATAATAATAATATAATTTATTATATTAATAAAACAAAAAACTCTAAAGAGAAAAACAAGTGAGGAGCGTCGGAACAAAAACCGATAAATCAATTTTTTTTTTTTTTTTACTGATTTCAATTAGTTGTTCTCGTACATATCTTGCTCTATGGTTAATGTAACCCGGTCAAAAACTGATAAATCCGCTCTAAATTCGTCCGCAAAATACACGGATCTGAACATAAACCGATAAATACATCAATCGTACTAAACAACGATGGCGATCGGAACAGATATCTACCGATAAATCCCTAACATTTTTCATTGTTGACTCTTTTGATTATGTCAAAAACTGATATATTGAATTTCGAGTTTCTCATGACTAACCTACAATTGTAGGATATATTAGTGTTAAGCGGCCTTACCGATATATATCCTAATGTGTTTTATCAAAAACCGATATAAGGCTCGTACAGACTAGTGCGATATCGCGGGCGCGACGCGACACTAGTAGCACAATTTCTTTGTCGGTGCCTGTCGCGGCCGCGATATCGCGCGAGTCTGTACGAGCCTATTATATCCAGTTGGTTTGGTCAATAACCGATATATCCATTTTCTTTTTTAAGCTATTGCATAGCTTCTATCGCGGGCCTTGAGCGCGGGGACCGAATCCAGAAATTCCGTAACGAAAAACCTCACGCTCCCCACTCCGACGGTTTTACTACACCAGTACTCTCTAGTGATCTAATAATTTCTGGCAGTTCCTTTTTCTGTGTACTGCGTATTTTATTCTTATAAATATTAGTTTATAAAATTATGATCTTCACAAAAAGTGCTTGTTGATAGTGGGGTTTGAACTCACGACCAGTCGATTACGAGTACATTCAGTTCCCCTGTTGCACCGCAAGGCTACAATGACTTAATTAAAGCTTGCCAAATAGTTGATACCATTCCAGTTGAACAATTTTTAAACTTGACTATACGGTTGGAAATGACTCATGTACATGGAATTTTTTCGCTGTCAAAACAGTTTGTCACTCTTTTTTTATTTAAAATTACTTTAGGTTCAACACTTTCGTCTATTTTAAAGTTGTTATTATGCTTATATTTGAATAGTATTTGACTTTGTTTACGTAGTTATACACTTTTACGACGTTCAGCACTTATTTATTTTGTTTTTAAGCTATTGCATAGCTTCTATCGCGGGCCTTGACCGCGGGGACCGAATCCAGAAATTCCGTAACGAAAAAAAAAAAAAAAAATAATATCAAAGAAAAAGAAATACTGCATAAATAAAATAAATAAATAATTATAATTGCATAAGTTGATACAAAATGCCATGCAATAGCTTTACCGCGGCAGTCCCCGAGTGCCACACGTCTTTTTTTTTGTAACTCAACAGATACTGCATTCGTGACTGTGGTACAGCCACGATTAGATTGACTACTTTTCTCGCACCTCGGGAGTCAAACCACCTCTAGTATATTATGGCTTCGTTTAGTCCCTCGATACAAAATATACTATATCATTTATATGTAGACACCTACTAAAGCCTTAGGTACAAGTCAGCCAACAATCAACTTGTAAGAGTTATAGGTACCTACTTATTTTCATGATTTTTATAACTGAGTGTATCTAACTGTTGATCCCTTTTATCATTCCCACTTGATAATCAAATGCAAGCTCTACATTGATAGCAAAGTACTCGTATTACAACATTTATAAATTATCATAATCTAGCTAGCAGATAGCGAACTAATATCGATATGGTAATGTATATCTCGATACATCTACAAATATTTTGACCAAAGAATGAGCAACTGTTAGAGAGATTGTGCTGATACGAGAAAGATAAGAAGAATGTGTTTATGCCAAGGATTTATATAGTTGACTAGTTGCTGTCCGCGGCTTTCCCCACGTGGCTTTTTAACCGACTTAAAAAAGGAGGAAGTTCTCAGTTCGTCGGATAAAAAAAAAAAAAAATGAATATTCCCCGATTGAAAGGCTTTAACCAGGGCCTCAAGTCTGCTATTACAATAGTGTCAGAATGGTCTCTTCATTGTGAATTTTTGACAGATTTGCCATACAAACACTGTCAAATACTCACAATGGCGAGACCATTCTGACACTATTGTAATAGCAGACTTGAGGCCCTGAGCGTGTTACCAGTAATGACATATGGCACTGAAACATGGTCGCTCACAATGGGCCGTATTAGAAGGCTAAAAGTCACCCAAAGGACAATGGAGAGGGCTATGCTTGGAGTTTCCCTACGTGATCGAATCAGAAATGAAGAGATCCGCAGGAGAACCAAGGTAACCGACATAGCTCGAAGAATTGCCAAACTTAGGTGGCAATGGGCAGGGCACATTGCGCGCAGAACAGATGGCCGTTGGGGCCGAAAGGTTCTGGAGTGGCTACCGCGTACCGGAAGACGTAGCGTTGGAAGGTGGACCAATGGACCTTTTGAAAGCCGCAGGAATCCGCTGGATGCGGGATGCACAGAACCGGTCCAGGTGGCGGTGCCTGGGGGAGGCCTATGTCCAGCAGTGGACGTCTTTCGGCTGAAATGATGATGATGATTCCCCGATTACTCGATGACACGGTACGGCGTCGAACTTACCTGTAGCGCTATACTGTATTCTCACCGTGAATTCGTAGGTGACGTGAGTTCAAAGAAAGCTGTCAATCTCTAGACTCCCTAGCGTCAGGTAGGATGACATTTCACCTATATTTTCACAATGAGATTTTGACAGAATCGACCGGCTGTAGTCGGAGCGTTTGACAGTTCTGATATGTAATTACGCAAGCATTGGCGTACAAGTCAACGATTGACTGACATGTTCTGGCACAGGTGGGTAAAGAAAATTTTACCTGACCTCCTACCTAGGCGAAAGTAGAAGACAGAGCAGCCACCGCTACGAGTAGGCGATCTCGTATTGGTTGTGGGCCCGAATTCTCCCCGCAATTCGTGGGCAAAGGGACTCATCACCGAGGTGTTCCCAGTTAAGGACGGTTGTATCAGACTCATGGAAGTGAAGGTGGGCTCTCGGACCTGGCGCCGCTCCGCGATACGCGTCGCTCGAGCGATACCTCTAGTTGATGAGTACTATGACAGTACTAGGGTGGGGAATGTAAGCGACGCGCTCAACATAATTGAGAAAATGAGTAGCATCGACACGCTGACATGCTTGTCCCTATGTGGGCCCCCGCCAGTCCGCCACTGAATGTTAATCAATGCGCACGCCCCAATATTACATTTTTGCGCACGCGGCCATCTTTTATTTCTTGCTAAAAGTTAAATATAAGTGTTTTTTTTTATTAAGTTCGCCTGTATTTTCGTTGCGAGAAAGAAACCAGTTACTTCCAAAGACGTAATATAATACCATTGGTTACTTCCTGCAGCACCATCACTAATAATAGGATTATATCCAAGATAAGAATGCTTGGCTTGCTTGCTTGCAGTTTCATAAGACAATCTAGAGTCTAGAAACAATCAAACTGGTTGTTAATTAAATTGTATAATATATATTTTTCATTTTTTATTAAATTAATTTTATATTCTGTGATATCTTTAACTCACAAACTGACTTATTAATTGTTAAAATTTTAGAAAATCATCTATTTTTACAATGTTTGTAAATATGTGAACACCATGTATCTATCACATAATTAACATATCTGTCATTATTCTTCATTCTTTTTACCTATTGTGGTATAGTAATTTTATTCTACGAGTGGGTACATCGTCTTCACATAATATAGTTATATAATAATGTATACAAAATATTTTTGTTATTTAAAAGAGTAAGGAGTTTCTTGTCCATTCTTCTCCATACGTAACTACCTTTTGGAACGGGCAACTAGAATCAATTTTTTTTTTGTAAATTTTGACGTTCAAAAGTGCCTTTTATGTGCCTATTTGAAATAAATGATTTGACTTTGACTTTGATTATGAAGTGAAGTGGAAAATAAAATGGCTAGTTTTAGATAACACGTACCTAAAGCATGGTCAACAAAGCAATAATAATGATAAACTCTATCACAGATTATTAGTTTGTGGGGTTACTGTGAAATGTGTAGCAAATAGGACAGTGCATTGTTGTTTTATTAGTAGATTTAGAGAGAAGTTTGTCATTCGTAGACCTTTTTCAGTCGTTACGGGTATTCAAAAGCCTGGGCCTCAAGTCTGCTATTACAATAGTGTCAGAATGGTCTATCATGATTTCATAATTCATGCAGGATAACATAATGAAAAATTGGTTCAGACATGTTTGGCATACTACGGCGTGCAAATGTTTAGAATTCAAAAAAAGTCAAAAGTCTTTCAGAGTCAAATTATTCAAAAATTGTCAGATTGCTTATAACACTAATAAATAATATGTAAAAATATTTAAACATGAAATTTGGCATGAATAAAATGTTCAAAATACCATTGTAATACAATTCTATTACGACACCATTGACCGACCAATGATCGATCATTATGAATTTAGCAGATTACGAACTTTTAGCAAAATGACAATGGGATCGTGTTGGAGTGACGAATTTATAAAAATAGCAGACTTGGGCCCCTGAAAGTCTGACAACCAGTCTTGCCAAGGCGTATCGTCTTACCAACTAACAACTTTCCTCGTCAAAACCTTTACTGTCCACTTGCAGGGGCCTAAGTCTACTAATTTACAAACGTTGCAATGGTCTCGCCATTGTGAGTATTTGACAGTGTTTGTATGGCAAATCTGTCAAAAACTCACAATGGCGAGACCATTGCAACGTTTGTAAATTAGTAGACTTAGGCCCCTGCAAGTGGACAGTAAAGGTTTTGACGAGGAAAGTTGTTAGTTGGTAAGACGATACGCCTTGGCAAGACTGGTTGTCAGACTTTCAGGGGCCCAAGTCTGCTATTTTTATAAATTCGTCACTCCAACACGATCCCATTGTCATTTTGCTAAAAGTTCGTAATCTGCTAAATTCATAATGATCGATCATTGGTCGGTCAATGGTGTCGTAATAGAATTGTATTACAATGGTATTTTGAACATTTTATTCATGCCAAATTTCATGTTTAAATATTTTTACATATTATTTATTAGTGTTATAAGCAATCTGACAATTTTTGAATAATTTGACTCTGAAAGACTTTTGACTTTTTTTGAATTCTAAACATTTGCACGCCGTAGTATGCCAAACATGTCTGAACCAATTTTTCATTATGTTATCCTGCATGAATTATGAAATCATGATAGACCATTCTGACACTATTGTAATAGCAGACTTGAGGCCCAGGCTTTTGAATACCCGTAACGACTGAAAAAGGTCTACGAATGACAAACTTCTCTCTAAATCTACTAATAAAACAACAATGCACTGTCCTATTTGCTACACATTTCACAGTAACCCCACAAACTAATAATCTGTGATAGAGTTTATCATTATTATTGCTTTGTTGACCATGCTTTAGGTACGTGTTATCTAAAACTAGCCATTTTATTTTCCACTTCACTTCATAATCAAAGTCAAAGTCAAATCATTTATTTCAAATAGGCACATAAAAGGCACTTTTGAACGTCAAAATTTACAAAAAAAAAATTGATTCTAGTTGCCCGTTCCAAAAGGTAGTTACGTATGGAGAAGAATGGACAAGAAACTCCTTACTCTTTTAAATAACAAAAATATTTTGTATACATTATTATATAACTATATTATGTGAAGACGATGTACCCACTCGTAGAATAAAATTACTATACCACAATAGGTAAAAAGAATGAAGAATAATGACAGATATGTTAATTATGTGATAGATACATGGTGTTCACATATTTACAAACATTGTAAAAATAGATGATTTTCTAAAATTTTAACAATTAATAAGTCAGTTTGTGAGTTAAAGATATCACAGAATATAAAATTAATTTAATAAAAAATGAAAAATATATATTATACAATTTAATTAACAACCAGTTTGATTGTTTCTAGACTCTAGATTGTCTTATGAAACTGCAAGCAAGCAAGCCAAGCATTCTTATCTTGGATATAATCCTATTATTAGTGATGGTGCTGCAGGAAGTAACCAATGGTATTATATTACGTCTTTGGAAGTAACTGGTTTCTTTCTCGCAACGAAAATACAGGCGAACTTAATAAAAAAAAACACTTATATTTAACTTTTAGCAAGAAATAAAAGATGGCCGCGTGCGCAAAAATGTAATATTGGGGCGTGCGCATTGATTAACATTCAGTGGCGGACTGGCGGGGGCCCACATAGGGACAAGCATGTCAGCGTGTCGATGCTACTCATTTTCTCAATTATGTTGAGCGCGTCGCTTACATTCCCCACCCTAGTACTGTCATAGTACTCATCAACTAGAGGTATCGCTCGAGCGACGCGTATCGCGGAGCGGCGCCAGGTCCGAGAGCCCACCTTCACTTCCATGAGTCTGATACAACCGTCCTTAACTGGGAACACCTCGGTGATGAGTCCCTTTGCCCACGAATTGCGGGGAGAATTCGGGCCCACAACCAATACGAGATCGCCTACTCGTAGCGGTGGCTGCTCTGTCTTCTACTTTCGCCTAGGTAGGAGGTCAGGTAAAATTTTCTTTACCCACCTGTGCCAGAACATGTCAGTCAATCGTTGACTTGTACGCCAATGCTTGCGTAATTACATATCAGAACTGTCAAACGCTCCGACTACAGCCGGTCGATTCTGTCAAAATCTCATTGTGAAAATATAGGTGAAATGTCATCCTACCTGACGCTAGGGAGTCTAGAGATTGACAGCTTTCTTTGAACTCACGTCACCTACGAATTCACGGTGAGAATACAGTATAGCGCTACAGGTAAGTTCGACGCCGTACCGTGTCATCGAGTAATCGGGGAATCATCATCATCATTTCAGCCGAAAGACGTCCACTGCTGGACATAGGCCTCCCCCAGGCACCGCCACCTGGACCGGTTCTGTGCATCCCGCATCCAGCGGATTCCTGCGGCTTTCAAAAGGTCCATTGGTCCACCTTCCAACGCTACGTCTTCCGGTACGCGGTAGCCACTCCAGAACCTTTCGGCCCCAACGGCCATCTGTTCTGCGCGCAATGTGCCCTGCCCATTGCCACCTAAGTTTGGCAATTCTTCGAGCTATGTCGGTTACCTTGGTTCTCCTGCGGATCTCTTCATTTCTGATTCGATCACGTAGGGAAACTCCAAGCATAGCCCTCTCCATTGTCCTTTGGGTGACTTTTAGCCTTCTAATACGGCCCATTGTGAGCGACCATGTTTCAGTGCCATATGTCATTACTGGTAACACGCTCAGGGCCTCAAGTCTGCTATTACAATAGTGTCAGAATGGTCTCGCCATTGTGAGTATTTGACAGTGTTTGTATGGCAAATCTGTCAAAAATTCACAATGAAGAGACCATTCTGACACTATTGTAATAGCAGACTTGAGGCCCTGGTTAAAGCCTTTCAATCGGGGAATATTCATTTTTTTTTTTTTTATCCGACGAACTGAGAACTTCCTCCTTTTTTAAGTCGGTTAAAAAGCCACGTGGGGAAAGCCGCGGACAGCAACTAGTCAACTATATAAATCCTTGGCATAAACACATTCTTCTTATCTTTCTCGTATCAGCACAATCTCTCTAACAGTTGCTCATTCTTTGGTCAAAATATTTGTAGATGTATCGAGATATACATTACCATATCGATATTAGTTCGCTATCTGCTAGCTAGATTATGATAATTTATAAATGTTGTAATACGAGTACTTTGCTATCAATGTAGAGCTTGCATTTGATTATCAAGTGGGAATGATAAAAGGGATCAACAGTTAGATACACTCAGTTATAAAAATCATGAAAATAAGTAGGTACCTATAACTCTTACAAGTTGATTGTTGGCTGACTTGTACCTAAGGCTTTAGTAGGTGTCTACATATAAATGATATAGTATATTTTGTATCGAGGGACTAAACGAAGCCATAATATACTAGAGGTGGTTTGACTCCCGAGGTGCGAGAAAAGTAGTCAATCTAATCGTGGCTGTACCACAGTCACGAATGCAGTATCTGTTGAGTTACAAAAAAAAAGACGTGTGGCACTCGGGGACTGCCGCGGTAAAGCTATTGCATGGCATTTTGTATCAACTTATGCAATTATAATTATTTATTTATTTTATTTATGCAGTATTTCTTTTTCTTTGATATTATTTTTTTAGTATTTGACAGTGTTTGTATGGCAAATCTGTCAAAAACTCACAATGAAGAGATCATTGCAACGTTTGTACATTAGTAGACTTGGCCCTCAGGCCGCTCGTTTGTGGAATGCATTGCCAGTTCAAATAAAACGCGCGCAGTCGCTATTTGTGTTTAAAAAAACTCGCGAAGGAACATTACTTGTCGTTGTGATCTTGTTCTCGTAATTGTGATTATCTATAGTCTTCATTTATTTTCGTTGCTTATATATTTAGTATGTATGTATTTGTGTATCTATTTTAGTATATTGCAAACTTATTATTTGCAATATAATCACGGTGATCCACGACATTTTATGTAAATCAAATCACTGTCAATTCCAAGGTTTTCTGGAAGAGATTGCAAAAAGCGCGGTCGCCCATCGTATGTACATTTTGTAGTATTTGATGTTTTTTTTGTTATATATTTTTTTGGTGTACAATAAAGTATATACAGGATAAGTTTATAGCCAGTGCGCATTTTTTTTGGTGGTTCAGTATCAGTAATAGAAGACATTTCCATTATTTATTCAATACTTTTTTTTTGGTCCACTTGAGATCAGCAAAATATAGATACAATCTATTCTTAATAATATCAATGGAGGGACGCACAGCTGATAGGTACCTGTTGAGTCATCGGCTCACCGGAGCGAGTGAGCGGACCAGGGCCTCAAGTCTGTTATTACAATAGTGTCAGAATGGTCTCTTCATTGTGAGTTTTTGACAGATTTGCCATACAAACACTGTCAAATACTCACAATGGCGAGACCATTCTGACACTATTGTAATAGCAGACTTAAGGCCCAGGAGGGCAGCGAGGTGAGAGCGGCGCGGCAACAGCTGCGTCATCGCGCCCCGCCAGTGCCAAGCAACAGGATACGTCGAACGGTCGCGATCGCGCATCTTAATCAATTTACTTGTTTGGCCGTCTAAATGTAATTGAGTAATATACCTTGTGTTCATATTTATACAGTCCACTCATTTCATTTACCTATATATTCAGTCTACACTGAATCGTCGTACACCAACTGTACAGTACCTACTACTGCGTTCCGCTTCACTGACCGCGCCGCCGCACGCCGCGCCGTATGTAATAAACATCTTTCGTTAACAATAACTTTAATTTTTGCACTAAGACATCAAAATAAGAAATAGGTGTATAATAAAACACGTTTGAGTTTAATTTGTCAAAATTTGCGCACTGATTTAAAACTTTTCCTGTATAAATAAATAAATAAGGTTGTGGAGGTCAGATAGGCAGTCAGTCCATGTAAAGTACCAGCTGTATTCGTTAAGACTGTACGCCGACCCCAACAGATAGACAAACTTGATACTACATGGTGTAATAGGCCCTATATTCTACCATTAGAGCAAGCCCTCATGTAAGTGGCTAATATTTAGCACCAAAATCGGTGACTGACTTATTTGTATCAAGTTATCACTTTTCGTTCAAAATATTACTGACAAATGCGTGCACTGACATCAGTCAGTGCACGTATTTGTCAGTAATATTTTCTATGATCAGTACCAAAAAGCCTCAAAAGGCCATCTCACTTTAAAAGACACTGTGACCTTCTTCTGTCTTCTGTGTTTTTTCTCGTAGTAGTCGGAAAGAAAACACCAACCTCATCTAGTTTTAAAATACTTTTCTTTACATGTTAGGGTTGCAAGAAGTGCCAAAAAGTATCGATAATTGCGTATCGACAGTAAAAAATAATAATTGGTATATCGATTTCTTTTTTTTTATAATCATTTTTTTTTTAAAGGGTTTTATCACTTAGTTATAATGTCACCCCGTAACAGAAAACAATCAACAACTTACAACTAGACAATGGGTAATAAACAGTTATTATTATCATTATGACCTACATAATAGTGTTGTCCCTATTCGTTTTGGTAGATAACTAACAACAGTCGACATCCCAGCCTCCTCCGACAAAGGGGACGCTAAGATGCTGTTACATGCCCCCACTTCAGATACCACAACAAGCGAATATTGTCTATAGTGTATGTTCCGGTCACATTCCATCAGCACGTGGTAAATATCCTCGATTTCAATAGGTATATCGAATAGCAAACACAAAAATATTTGGACTATATGAATTTCCATTGTGTGTTTTTTTTGTTCATAAAAATACCAAACTATATAGGGACATCATTTCTGATGTAAACATTGACAAAAATAAATCTACTTTTTTACGGCTCTGAATTCGTGCGGTTTTAGTAAGTGGCAACAAAGGTACTGGAAACATATCATTTTCGATAGGTACTTGATATTTTATATCGATACATCGATATCGACAATCAATATCGATATATCGAACAAAAAAAAAACTATGTTTCGATACATCTATAGTTTTTCTACAAGCCTATATTGTTAAAACCAATTTATAGAAATAAATACCATTAGGTATGTTATTATTAAATTATCTTTAAAGTCTGGCCTTTTCTTTGCTGATATCAGTAAGGTACAGTATGGTTATCCTACTTATTTATCACCTCTTGGGTATCGCCAAAGCTTAATAGGAGAGTAGATGTGACACTCTTGTATTTACGTAGAAACATACACCAAAAAAAGTGTTTGTAAAAACCTACTTACAGAAATAAAATCATTTATCATTTATTGATTTCATAATTATTGATTTTGACAAGTTTGGTAATCTACTAAATGGCGTCATTATGACTTTCCAATGGTCAGCCACTGACACTCCATTGAAAGAATTGGTAATCTCGTACATAATGACAAATGAAACTTCCTACTAAACTTCCAAATTCCTACTACTTCAGATTGCTTATAACACTAATAAATAATATGTAAAAATATATATAAATGAAATCTGGCATGAATAAATGTTCAAAATGCCATTGTAATACAATTCTATTACGAGACCATTGACCGACCAATGATCGACCATTATGAATTTAGCAGATTACGAACTTTTAGCAAAATGACAATGGGATCGTGTTGGAGTGACGAATTTATAAAAATAGCAGACTTGGGCCCCTGGTATAGTGTCCAATATTCTCAATGGAAGGACGAGACGGGAAACCAGACATGCAGGGGCGCCCCTTCATGCCTGGCGCCCTTGGGCGGTCGCCCAACCGCGCCCTACCCTAACGCCGCTACTGTTTATGCAAAGGGTACACAAAGTGGGTAAAGGTAAAGTGGGGATGATATTGTTTTTTCTTGGCTATCCCATGGTGTGGGGTATCGTACGATAGGCCGTTAAAAAGTATTGCGGGTCTGTTAAAACTATTTTTCTATTCACGCACCCGTTAGCGTAATATTAAGCTTAAGGCTCCTGCAATAGGCGCGACACGCGACGCGATATAAAGACACCGCTCGTCGCCAGTTCAGTGCCTTTGTGTCGCGTCGCGTGTCGCGCCATTTTGTAGGAGCCTTTAAAGTGCTAATTTTTAGTTAGCTTCCAGCTAAATGGTTGTTTTTGGATATATGAAAAAATTCACGGCAGTAGTATATATTATTATTATTATTTTTTTTTATAAGACACACTAGCAGCTAATTAGCTGATGCGTGTGTTTCAAATAGCTTGGAGATATTTAATCTGTCCAATCGGTTCTTGAAGCAGTTTAGTGTGGGAGCCGTCACAACATTTTCCGGGCGCTTATTCCATGCTGTTACAACTCGGTTAGGCAAGAATTGCTTCAAAGGCTATTTCCTTGACGAACTTTCCCACAGTTTTAGGGAATGTCCACGCAAATGTTTTTTGGCATTCAGTGTGTAAAGGTCTTGAAGGGCACTTCGTAGTGTTTTGTAAGTATCTTGTACGTCTCCAATGAGCCTACCCCTTTGTCTACGCTGCTCCAGTGTGATAAGTCCAAGGTCTTTGAGGCGCTGTTCGTAAGGTAGATTACGCATGGTGCGAACCATCTTCGTTGGCCTTCTTTGCACATTATATATACCTAACGAATTTAAAAGAAAAGTAGACGTTACAGGATAACGAGTAATAGTCAACCAACTTACATTTGCAGTTGGAATGTATGGGAGAATATGTATTGCAACTACAATGTTAAGTTTGTTCTTGGGATAAAATTCGTCCCGACTACGGAAACCTTCTTTGTGCGTGGTCCGACACACACTTGGTTGGTTTTATGAAACATAATGCCTCATTTAAGGCCCAGACATATGCCAGTGACCTTGAGTGGTTAGCTTGCGTGTTCTGTACTGAGCTCACGCAACGCGTCGTATGTCCAGCCCGTAATAGGACTCGCCCATCCAGGAGCTTTGTCCCATATAAGACGCATTATTAATTCATTACACATAAAACAAACGGTATTTAATAAAACACGTATACTAAATGATCAATAATTAAATTATCTTTCAAAAGGTGAAGGTTTTCGAAAAATACGATTAATAGATTTTGTGTGATTCTCCGTTTTTTATCCGCGTTAGACATAACTTTACAAATTAATTTCACTATGTAATATAAAAATAATCATAATAAATTCAATATTAAGTTATTAAAAAAATACTCTAATTTAACATATATGTTTTTCCAAATCACTAACACTACTTGTTTAGACGTGATCTTCAGTATAAAATCATTAAAGTCGTTTGTGGTCGGCGCGTAGTGTCGCTTCTGCATATTTTTGTATTATTTTATACTTTCGTGTGGCTATCATGCTTACATAATATTGTTTATCATTTATAACATATTTAAGTAAAGTATTAACCGGTATCAGTTATTGTGATTTCAGCTGTCGACCGAACAATACGTAAGTCTTATTTATATTATAATAATATTTTTAAAATGGAACGGGAAAGTACCTCAGCTATGTAAGACTAATTTGGCTTATTCCAAAAATGCCCCCTGAAATTCCCCCTTAGGAGGAAAAGTGGAATCTAGTGGTAGTATTAGATTTAATAGTCAATCAAATCAAAATCATAATATTTTATTTCACATAAACCTACATGGGCACTTATGAAACGTCAGAAGCTAGGTGCACGGTTCCAATTAGTAGTTTCCTATGGAGAAGAGCCGGCAAGAAACTCCACGGTTACTCTTTTAAAAATAATTGGCTTTACAATATTATTAAATAACAGTGATAATAGGTATGAGAGGACAGTGTAGGCTTTTCAACAATTACCAGGTACTTAACAAAATAGAAAACCGCCAACAAATCTACACTCTACTAGGCCTACAAAGTTCTCACATTCACAAAATATAAAATAATCTAAGTATATAAAATATTAATGACATGATTGCAATTACAACTACAGTAATCTGAATAAATATCATGTCCACAAAAGCCACTAATAAAGAATTGGAATTCGATTTGTAGGTAGTAGATTTGTGGTAGTAGTAGTATTCTAGTTATTTTTTGGTAATATAATTATAAGAGACCGCACTATCGCATTAGGTGATGAACCTGTAATGATAGTTAAAAGGGAAAGATAAATAAATAAATAAATATAAAAAACAGTCTAGAATTCACCCCTGATAATCCCGTTTAGGGGGGAAAACTAGAATTGAAAAAAAAAAAAAAAAAAAAAAAAAACTTAGTCCAAGATCCCCCTGAAAGTGATTTTTTTTACATTAGGGTTCAGTTTTCCCCACTGAGGGGGATTCTCTTAGGGGGGATTAGGGGAATAAACCACTAATTTTGCGTTTGTTTTATCGACACAGAAAAATATTTGGTTTAGCCCTATCTCTTCCCGTTCCCATCTCTTCCCCTATGCGTTTATAACTAGGTACAAAATTTTCCCATCTCTTCTATAAAAGCATAGAGGAAGAGATTTGACTGCCAGGGTTAATTTTTAATGATGATAAAAAAAAATCCTTCATGTAGATTGTTAAAAAATATTGGACACGTATTTTTTCTTTTTTTACGTAATCAAAACATTACGGCGATACCTACATTGAGTTCAAATGTGGCATGACGTCACTCTCAATAGATTTTATACTGAGCTATGACGTAACGAGCCCCCACTCCCCAAGTTTAATGTGTTTTAACTAAGTCATTTTTTATTAATATGATAAAGCAAAAAATACGTGTCTAATATTTTTTTATTATCTGATTGACGGAATAAACAGTTTTTTCTTTTTTTTTACCGAGGAAGCATCCCTATTCATCCTATATAGTTATACTATGTCCTCTTGGTCACTGTAAAGTCAGGCCTCTAGTTTTATTCCACAACGAAGTTAAAGGGGGGTCGCGTGGGAAACTGCCGTGTTCCCAGATAAACATAAGATTATTGTAATCGGAGATAGCTCAAAGTTCAGAGTAACACCCTATCTATACGCATTTACTTATCGTACACGTATTATTAAAAAACAACAACTTTGATAAACGGCTTAATATTAGGTAGATATGTAGTTATGTTTCTCATATTGGTTAGATAGTCTGCTAAGCGGTTTTTCTTTTAAGTAAAAACTTCTTTAGGCGCGTTGAGGACTTTTTGGGTGAACAAAAATCATGGAACTCGCGTCATCGTCACCGAACGCTTTCCATGAGCTATATGTATACTGTGTATGTAAAAAAATATTATTAAAAATAATATTATGCAAAATTTATTTGGATATGTGAGTGTGATTCAGTATCATGTCTAGAAACTCACTGACCCCACAGTCAAACCATTGCAATGGTTTTGTGGGGCTAAGTTTATAAGTTAGGTACTTACCATATTAAATAAATAAATAAATAAATAATGTATGTATGTACTTAGTTTTCACTTCTATCGGCAGTACCGTTACAGTTTTTGTTTTGACGCACATTGAGCATTGTCGTTTTGAAAAATAGTTGAAAGATTACTCCATATTGTGTGGTACGCAAAATTCCTCTATAAGACTGGGCCTCAAGTCTGCTATTACAATAGTGTCAGAATGGTCTCGCCATTGTGAGTATTTGACAGTGTTTGTATGGCAAATCTGTCAAAAACTCACAATGAGGAGACCATTCTGACACTATTGTAATAGCAGACTTGAGGCCCAGTTCAAACGAATCAAGCGGAACGGAATGTCGATTTACGAGCGTCGATTCTGCCGATCTATTCTGCGGGCTAATTGCATAAAGGCATACGGGCGCGAGTCGCAACGCGAATCGCGCGTGATTCTAAGGCACCGCTCGTCACGCGATACACGGTGCCTTTGTGTCGCGTCTCGTTTCGCGTCTGTTTGTAGGAGCCGCGCTGGCGACGTCGCATTTCTAGAGGTTTTACGTGATCATTTTATTAAATATTAATCAATTTAAGTACTGGTATGCAATTTTTTTACAGTTATTTTGGTATTTCCCCAAAAAAAAAATATTATGATAAATTTTCTATTTGCATTACGACTAAGTATTCGTATTTACTACAAAGTAAATGTTAAAAATAATTATAAAATAAAACAATCTAGTGCTTGGTTACGGGATAAGGGCTTATTCCACAAATCCCCCCTGAAAATCTCCCTTAGGAGGAAAAGTGGAATCTAAAAACAGTCTAGAATTCACCCCTGATAATCCCGCTAAGGGGGGAAAACTAGAATTGAAAAAAACAAAATATAACTTAGTCCAAGTTCCCCTGAAAGTGATTTTGTTACATTAGGGTTCAGTTTTTTCCACTGAGGGGGATTCTCTCAGGGAGGATTAGTGGAATAAGCCCGAGATAGGTATAATAGACACCTATTATATGCCATTAAATAAATAAAAAAACACAAAACCATTGACGACACCAAAACTTTTCTGCATTACCGGTTTCAGTTTTCTTTCGATGTTAAAGTACCTATCTATCTACAACACATTATAAATTATAAACTTAGTTCAGTCATCCAAATAGGTATTATGTTTTTATTCCTTCAATTGTTGTTCATACACACAGTACAGTAAACCATAAATTTACACTTTTTGTATTAAAACACTACTAATCTGGACTGGACTGGTCATCTCTTAGCTGCTACGGCTTATTTGAATTTATTTTAATTTTTGAATTGTTTTTATTACGGACGCTTCTAACGTGCAAGTCCTTCTACATTGTTCTCGCATTTATATCTTCAACATGAATGATGTAACCCATTTTTTGTAACAATATTTTGTTTTAAAAGAGTGTCCATGGAGTTTCTTGTCCGTTCTTCTCCATAAGAACCTACTACGTTTTTGAATGGGCAACTAGCTTCATCTTTCTGACTGACCCATCCATTGACAATTAAAAAGTGCCTGTAATTGGTTTATCTATAATATAAAAATGAATCGCAAAATGTGTTGGTAAGCGCATAACTCAACAACGCCTGGACCAATTTAACCAATTCTTTTTTTTTAATGTTCGTTGAAGTCCAAGGATGGTTTTTACGTTTTTTTTTTAAATGGTTTTTACGAAAAATTAGGGTAGAGTAGGGTAGGGTAGGTAGGTAGGTAGATAGGGTAGGGTAGGTAGGTAGGTAGGTAGGGTAGGGTAGGGTAGAGTAGTGGAGTTTATACTATAGCTTTTGACAGAACGAAATCTGTCGGGTCAGCTAGTTTGAAATAAATGCTTTGAGTTTGAATCTTTACTTATGTGCTATTACTAAATTAAAACATGAAACGTAAACAAATACGACACATGACGCGCGACGCACACGCGCAGCCCTGAGCGGTTCAACTGGTCGAGCCGGCTTTAACCGGTTTCTCTTCGTACGTGACGAAGCCGCCAGGGGTACGCATACACCTGCTGCTTGTAGTGTACCTATCATAGCGCGGTTGCTATGTTTCTATGCTATAAATAATTATAATTTTTATCTCGATCCATAAAAAGTTCAAGTTCAATATCGCTGTCGATATTATTCGTTCAGCGGCAACAAAGTTGACTGCACGTCTCACTGCTGAATACTCAAACGCAATTCAATTTTAAGTCGCCGTTAAGTCTAATGCTGTCTCTGTCACTTTAAACTGTTTTGTAGCGACAGAAACACTTATAAGAACGTCTTAAAGTTAAGTGACGTTTGAGTATTTGGGCATCAGTCCGGGATTTGATATCTGAGTCGGGTAAATATAATTGTTTTTATATTATGGTCAGGTAATAGTGAAGAACTTAAATATACCTTATTACAAGTAAGTGAATGCCTATAAAAATCGTTATTGTGTTCATTGTAATCTGTAATATTGGACAAGGAAAATAAATATTAAATAATTGGATGAAGTAAATATAAGAATAATAATATTATAATATGTATAAGTGTAATAGTTAAAAATCATTAAATCATTATTAATAATTGTACAAATATATTTGCACGCCTTGAGAAATGGCAGATATGTCATGAGCCACTCTTCTTTCAAGATCTTGCATGCACGTATTTATTTTAATTCTATGTGTATGACACGTCATGTTCGAGCAAATATAATTTATTTATTTCTATTTAATTTTTGTTGAGAAAAATTAATTAATATCTCGGGTATGTAACTCTGTATGTTCTGGCGTTTCAAATATTGTACCTGCCTATGCATTAGGTTGGTGTTATAATTTTAAGACAAATTCTTTTAAAAATTTACCATTACCGCCCCTTATCTCCGAAACTATTGATCCTAAAATATTGAAAAAATTACAGGAATTAGTTCATTACTTACAGATTACACAAACTATAAGAAGTCTATGGTTAAATCTCTCAATATTGTGCGTACAATTATACATTTGCAGTTGGAATGTATGGGAGAATTTGTTTTTTAACTACAAAGTTAAGTTTGTTCTTGGGATAAATTCATCCCAACTACGGAACCCTTCATTATATGTGGTCCGACACGCACTTGGCCAGTTTTTTATATTTAAATCTTTATAGAACATTCCTACATTCTACGTGGTATTAGGACAATATTAGACGGCATGTAAAATTGTAACATTCAAACTCAAACGGAAATCTAGTAGGTAGTCATAAATCGTTTAAAAGGATTAAGTATCCATACATATCTATATATATAAAAATGAATCCCTATTTCCCTTGATCACGGCATCACGCGTGAACGGAGCGACCGATTTCGCAAATATATTTTTGTTGTGTTTGTTATTGTCAGGAGAAGGTTCATATGTAAGAAAAAAATAAGAAAGTTAAAAAAAAAAATGCAAATTTAAGAATAAGTTTTTATTAATTATTTTTTTGAAGGTTTAGGTAGGTAGGGTAGGGTAAGTAGGGTAGGGTAGGGTAGGGTAGGTAGGTAGGGTAGGTAGGTAGGGTAGGGTAAGTAGGGTAGGGTAGGGTAGGTAGGTAGGGTAGGGTAGGTAGGTAGGTAGGGTAGGGTAGGTAGGTAGGTATGGTAGGATAGGTAGGTAGGTATGGTAGGGTAGAGTAGTGGAGTTTATACTATATTTCCTTTGCGCGTAGACAAACAGCCACAGTCAAATAGCTTTTGACAGAACGAAGTCTGTCGGGTCAGCTAGTGTATAATAAATTAAAGTCGCTTTTTGTTTGTGCGTGTGATCGCGGTGCTCTTTTTTAACCGATTTAAAAAAAAAGGAGGAGGTTCTCAAGTTCGTCGGATTTTTTAAAAGTATATTTCACAAAAAAAAAAAAAACTGAACACCTGGCTTCTTTTTCGACACGTTATTATAGCGCAAGACGGCATAAGGGCTCCTACAAAAAGGCGCGACACGCGACGCGACATTAAGACACCGCGTGCCGCGTGACGAGCGGTCTCTGGGTCGCGTTGCGTGTCGCGCCTTTATAGGTATCGTTGTTATACCTACTGTTAAATTAAACATGATTTCATGTAATAACGCGATGCTAGTTCGTAATATTTTACTTCAAGGTCGTGACAAATGAGGAAAATTCTCGTATGACTTATGTTTAAAGACTTAGTAAGCAATCGTGTGCAAAGTGGAACGCGTCTTGTTTGCATTTTTAATACTAGTAAAAGTGAAGTAGCATAACAAAAATAGTGATAGTTTTCGCTAGTACGAGAGAAATACGATATTTATGAATACAGTCGATCTATTCGGTAAAAATCTCACCGTGAAAACTTACGTGAAGTGAGCTGTCAATAGTGTCAATCCCTAGCATCAACCGTCTTTTCTGTAAAAATATCACCGTGAAAACTGAGGTGAAGTGGCTATCAAAAATGTCAATCTATCAGGGCCTCAAGTCTGCGATTACAATAGTGTCAGAATGGTCTATCATTGATTTCATAATTGTTGATTTTGACAAGTTTGGTAATCTACTAAATGGCGTCATTATGACTTTCCAATGGTCAGCCACTGACACTCCATTGAAAGAATTGGTAATCTCGTACATAATAACAAATGAAACTTCCTACTAAACTTCCAACGTCCTACTACTTCATATTGCTTATAACACTAATAAATAATAATATGTAAAAATATATATAAATGAAATCTGGCATGAATAAATTTCAAAATGCCATTGTAATACAATTCTATTACGAGACCATTGACCGACCAATGATCGACCATTATGAATTTAGCAGAATACGAACTTTTAGCAAAATGACAATGGGATCGTGTTGGAGTGACGAATTTATAAAAATAGCAGACTTGGGCCCCTGGTGTCTACTGACGACTAGCCGATTTCTTGTTCAACGCCTGGCAGTCCACATTTGTTTTCAATTTAGGCAAAGGGGCACTCCCATTTTACGCCACTGCTTTGCTTCTCCATGGGCAAAAATCGAAGCATAAAAAGAAAACATAAATCATCTTCTGTTTCAGTAAACAAACAACATGGAGGCAGTAGTATTTGACGGCAGCAAGCTTTCCATGAGCTACCAGAAGAACTATCCGATACCCAAGATCATCAATGATGACGACGTAATCGTGAAGGTTCACTACTCCGGAATCTGCGGTACTGATCTGCATATCATTAAGGTAAATTTTTTGTTATTATCTGCCCAGCCTTAGGTTTCAGTTGAGGGCACTTTGTTAGAGAGTTTGGTTTCCGTACTTAGTCCTTCAGGCAACTTTGTACGTGGACCATGGCAGCCGTCGGTGGATATTCCAACCAGTCCACCTCCTTCCAGAAGTTGATAACGTCTCCTGGTCTGTTTAGAACATCTGTGAATGATCTGGGTGCCCCGAGGGTTTCTGTTCTAATCTGGGTGACGCCTGTGCATTCAAACAGCACATGCTGGATGGTTTCCTCAGCCTCCATGCAGTCCCTGCACAGAGGACTGTCCGTTATGCCCATTGTGTGGAAGTGTTTGTTTAGCGAGCAGTGTCCCGTGATGTTCCCCGTCACCAGGCGTAGGCCGGTCCTGACCAGGTGTAATAAACGCGTAGTTAGTCTAACATCTAAGGCTGGCATAGCCTCCTTGGACTGTCTGCAACCCAGTGTTAAGGTCCGCCATGGTCCGCCAGCTCTCCGCCTGTATGTGGTTGAACTCCTGTAGCCACTTGCGTAGCTGGTTCAACCAGCTGGGTTGCGGATGTCACATATGCAGTCGTTCCATAGCTAAGACAGCATCCAGTACCTCAGTCTGTGAACCCGAAGCTATTGTACCTATCCCGTTCAACCAGCTACGCAGGTGGTAACAGCAGTTCACCCACATAAACGAAGAGCTGGTGGACCTCAACACCGGGCTGCAGACAGTCCAGAAAGGTGATGCCATCCTTAGATATTGGGCTAACCAGGCGTTTATTACGCCTGGACAGGGCCCGGGGGACAATCACGGGACACTGCTCGCCAGTACCTGGGTAATACGATACCCCTTGGTAAGACTGGTTGTCAGACTTTCGAGCTTCCGACTACTAGCAAACGACTGTTAAAGATTTACAAATGACAGCAGTGACCAACGGTTCAACGTATTTTCCGAGGCACGTCCCAGATCTTGATATATCCTGGATGGTCACTCATCCACGGGCCATCGTCAGCAAGCGTAGCTTTACCTTCGATTGACCAGTGCAGCTGTTATTTTTTAGCCACGAACCCCTTTTCTATGTATAACGACATGCTTATTAATATTGTGATCCTTTCCAGGGTGAGTTCCCCGCCACCAAACAGCGCCCCATTGCCCTAGGCCACGAGTCTTCAGGTGTCATCCATGAAGTCGGCAAGAAATCCATCTTCAAGGTCGGACAGAAAGTCGTCATTGACCCTAACATGTAAGTAACATAACGCATTGTTTGCCCGAAGGGTTGGGCAGAGGTGTACCTATAGAAAGAAGGAAAGAAAGAAAAAAGAAAGAAAGAAAGAAAAAGACAGAAAGAAAGAAAATACTTTTATTTAGCACTAAGATTAAAATAAAAAGATATTAAAAGGACAAAGATGACACAATAATTATAATATACAGCAGATAAAAACAGTTTAAAGTGCCGTAAAGTAAGAAATTAGGTGGCCAGCACATCGAGATCATCCAAACTACGATGGGCACCTCATGTCCAATCCCAATCCATCCCGCCGTTACGATGCTTCGAGGGCATAAAGAATCCTACATACACAACATCACCTATCCCCACATATCAAACATAACCCTGTATTTGCCGTCGCACAGACGCGGTTAAATATACATCGAAAATTTGAACAGAGGTCCTAGTGTGACTTTATTTTAACCATCTAGAATTCACGCATCGAGCGGGTTCAGCACTCCGATTGGTGAAGGACCAATCAGAGGCCAATCGGAGCGCTGAACGCGCTCGATGCCTAAAGTCGAGACGGTTAAAAGAAACACACTAGGGCCTCAGAGCATCACAGTCTATGTGTCGTCCCAAAACCCTGTACTATTTCGCTCGCAAACCCGTATCCTTTCGTTTGTCCTTCGCATAATAATCTCACCATCTTTTATTTTCCCAGGTCCTGCAACCTCTGCGAATACTGCCGTCAGGGCAACTACCATTACTGTCTAACAGCTGGGATTAACAACACGATCGGAATCTGGCAGGATGGCGGATGGGCGCAGTATGTGAGGGCCCCCCAGACCCAGGTCTTCGCGTTACCTGATGGGATTACCACCGAACAAGGTAAGGATTTTGTTGAAGTAGTAGAGAGTTACCTATGCCTGTATACCTTAAGGTTTTATATGATTTTATACTGAAGATCACGTCTAAAACGTGTAGTGTTAATGATTTGGACAAATATATGTCAATATTGACAGAAAATGCTCATAACATATATATGTTATGAGCATTTTCTTAATAACTTAATTTAAGAATATTTTATATTATGTTTATATTGCATAGTGAAATTGTAAAGTTATGTCTAACGCGGATAAAAAACTGAGAAGTTCTTGCTTGTGACCCAATAACTTTCAAAATCTTATGGTACCTAATGGTTTAAGTATTTTTAATAATAAAACCAAAACCAAATCCAAAATTACTACTAATTATCATGTCTTGTTTCCAGCTGGTCTCTGTGAGCCCTACTCCTGCGTATCCCACGGATTCGACCGCGCCTCCCCCCTCAAAGTAGGACAGAAGATCCTCATTCTTGGTGCTGGTATCATCGGTAAGTCATGCTCATATATATATATATATTTTTGCAACTGGGATTTAACGGGTATCTTATAAATTCGAAGTGGCCCCTAGGGCATTTGGGGTATCATATGAAAGAGCGCTATTTGCACATTCTCAAATATTTTTTTTTAGGCTGCATAGTTTTCGAAACTTGACGAAAAATTTAAAAAAAAAAAAACAAAGACTGTTCAATTTATATCCAAACATGATAAAAAAATAACAGATTTTTACAACTCATATCCAGTAAAGACAATACTAGTGGTCGTTCACCCCAAAAAAAAAAAAGAAAAACATCAAATCTTTTTCATTTATATTTTTTGTCGTCTGCTGAGTTTCTGCTAATTTAATTTGAACTGTTAAAACACGTATTTGTAGCAATTAATATTCCAGCAAAGTCAAAGTCAAAAGTCAAATCATTTATTTCAAATAGGTACGTAAGATGCACTTTTGAACGTCAAAAATTACTAGTTAATTGATTCTAGTTGCCCCTTCCAAAAGGTAGTTATGTATGAAGAAGAATGGGCAAGAAACTCCATACTTACTCTTTTAAAATGTTAACAATAGTTAAAATACAGCTAAAATAATACATAACTATGTAATGTAATTGATTGTTTTGTAATGATTTAATATTAATATATAGGTACTTTTTTTTTGTAATTAATGAATAATAATAATTTTGAAATTTTGTCATCTATTAAATGCAAGCAATTATTTTTTGTAATCTTGTGTAAATTTTATAGGATGGTATTTAAAAGTACTTCAATTTTATTTAAAAGTACTCCCATTTAATTTACCTAATTTTGCCTGTGTTCCACCAAATATACTGAATGTGCACCAAAATATAACCTAACCTAACCTAACCTTTAATATTTGGTGCACGATCAGTATTTTTCGGGGAAGAATAAAATTTTAGAAATGCATACATAGATGTACCTTAAGATTTTTGGTGAACACAAAAATATTATCCAATTTTATATGGGTGTATTCCTGAAATAAAAATGATTTGATTTGATTTGATAACGGATGTAAACAATCACTTGGTACTCACCATCATTTTGATAAATTTTCGTTTTTCTCAATGTTACTCAGTTTGTTGTACAGAATGCGTAAATAACGGTTACGTATAAGTCTTTTTACATGTTATTGGTACTCGCACATATTGATCAACTTATTATGTTATTGGCAGGTAACCTATGGATTACCACCCTGCACCACCACGGACACAGGGAGGTGACAGTCTCCGAGATGAACCAAACCAGACTAGACATCGTCAAGAGATTGGGTAAGTTAAAGAAACAATCTATCCTTACTTGCATTCCTTTCAAAGGATATTGATGAAATTAGTGAAATAAATATTAAACTACGTCTATAAAAAAAGAAAAAAACTGGGCCTCAAGTCTGCTATTACAATAGTGTCAGAATGGTCTCGCCATTGTGAGTATTTGACAGTGTTTGTATGGCAAATCTGTCAAAAACTCACAATGAAGACACCATTCTGACACTATTGTAATAGCAGACTTGAGGCCCTGGTTGTCTGTAAAGTTGGTTTACGGACGATAATTTAACGTGACAACGTCATAACAATACACTGATGCGGCGCAAGGGTACAATGAGCGTAACGGGACAATGAGCGTAACGGGACAGTGAGCGTAACGGGACAATGAGTCATCCTTTTTCGTGCATGCAGCCGGCGTTAATCGATTTATTAGACGTTGTCACGTCAAAAAAAAGACGTGTGGCACTCGGGGACTGCCGCGGTAAAGCTATTGCATAGCATTTTGTATCAACTTATGCAATTATAATTATTTATTTATTTTATTTATGCAGTATTTCTTTTTCTTTGATATTATTATTTTTTTTTTTTTCGTTACGGAATTTCTGGATTCGGTCCCCGCGCTCAAGGCCCGCGATAGAAGCTATGCAATAGCTTAAAAACAAAATAAATAAGTGCTGAACGTCGTAAAAGTGTATAATTACGTAAACAAAGTCAAATACTATTCAAATATAAGCATAATAACAACTTTAAAATAGACGAAAGTGTTGAACCTAAAGTAATTTTAAATAAAAAAAGAGTGACAAACTGTTTTGACAGCGAAAAAATTCCATGTACATGAGTCATTTCCAACCGTCTAGTCAAGTTTAAAAATTGT
Organism: Dryobota labecula; assembly: GCA_947523025.1. Lineage (NCBI taxonomy): Eukaryota > Metazoa > Arthropoda > Insecta > Lepidoptera > Noctuidae > Dryobota > Dryobota labecula. The sequence continues at coordinate 9,034,216 of OX383311.1, read as the reverse complement.
TCAACTGGAATGGTATCAACTATTTGGCAAGCTCTAATTAAGTCATTGTAGCCTTGCGGTGCAACAGGGGAACTGAATGTACTCGTATACGACTGCTCGTGAGTTCAAACCCCACTATCAACAATCACTTTTTGTGAAGATCATAATTTAATAAACTAATATTTATAAGAATAAAATACGCAGTACACAGAAAAAAGGAACTGCCAGAAATTATTAGATCACTAGAGGGTACTGGTGTAGGAAAAACAGCGCTTTGTTGACAAAGTTCTTGACAACAAACAAGACAAGAATATGGCGGCCGGTAGCTATGGCGGCTGAGTAGCGTAGTGCGATAGAGTCGAATAGATGTTAAAGCGAGACAGCGATAGCGTGAGGTTTTTTCGTTACGGAATTTCTGGATTAGGTCCCCGCGCTCAAGGCCCGCGATAGAAGCTATGCAATAGATTAAAAAAAAAAATATTCTGCACAAAAAAAACATACATTATAAAAAAATTAATACAGACACGCAAAGTAGCTAAAAGCCTTGTATTTAAGGTGACTATAACCGATTTTAAAGATCACGTCTAAACGAGTAGTGATAATGAATTGGAAAAAATATGTGTCAAATTAGAATATTTTCATAATAACTTAATAAGTATATGAATGAGGAATGAGGAATGTCGTGATGGCCCGTTGGTCAAGGCCTCGCCTCTAATGCATGAGGTTGTGGGTTCAAATCCGGGCAAGTACCAATGTGACTTTTTCAATTCATATGTACTTTCTGAGTTTATCTTGGACATTACTGACATCGGTGAAGGAAAAACATCGTGAGGAAACCTGGACTTATAGTTAATGTAAGTCTGAAATCGCCAACCCGTCTTGAGCAAGCGTGGTGATCAATGCTCGTGCCTTCTCTGTATGAGAAGAGGCCTTTACCCAGCAGTGGGACAGTTATAGGCTGGTATTATTAGGTATATGAATATTTGAGATTGTATCCATAGACACGAAGCAACAATATATATACGTTCTAGAGGAATGTGGCCGTTTTTATTTAGATCGAATTTTGTTGCTTCGTGTTTCAATATGAAACTTTATAACAGGTATTAGAAAATTCTAGATACACTTACCGAGATAGTTGATTAAGCCGTTTTTCATAATTCCTTCTCAGTCACGAGATAATATAGGAGTGGCACTAGTGGACCCGAGACAGCCCTCTTAAGAGCGCTGTGGACTGCATTATTACTTGTTTAAGTTATTTATGTTATTCTGTTCGTATATTGCATAATGTAGCTGTTTGTTGTTCCTATTTAATACAATCAAATAACTAAAATGTTTTAATTTCATTGTTTCAGACACTGGCTATCGGCTAGTTACACCTGACGTGTTAGCTAAGGAGGGCAAGGATTCCTACGATGTCATCGTTGACTGCACAGGTAACATTTTAGTCTAATTCGTCATCTGCCATTTGAAAAGTCTAGGCAGATCCTAGCCTTTTCTCAACTAATATGGTACCGTATGGTACCATATGGTGCCGCGTGATGCCGGATGTAAAGGATAGCACCACCCCATTTCCTCCCGTGGGTGTCGTAAAAGGCGACTAAGGGACTTACTAGAGAATGGGCAGCAGCGTTCTCTATGCATTTTTAACACCATACTGCGATCGCCAACCCGCCTGCCAAGCGTGGCGATTATGGCAAACCCCCCAAATTGGGCAGGCCTATGTCCAGCAGTGGACGTCTTTCGGCTGAAATGATGAATGATGATGATGAATATGGTACCCCTTGGTAAGACTGGTTGGCTTTCGGGCTTCTGACAACCCCTAACGACTGTCAAAGATCCACGAATGACAATTGGGACAAACGGCCAGGTTTTTTGAGATGTTGGCTAGAAGAACCGGAGCTTAGTCTCTCGTCCGCGGAGGGGATGCGGCGGCCCATTAATATGAGCCTCTTCTTATGTGGGCTCTGGGCCTGCATAATTATTGGCGCGATTAGTCGCGCCCATAGGAATGATTGCTATGATTGTTTCTGTAGGCGCGCAATGTCACTGATTCTCAGTGTCTCTCTCTTCACTTAAATGTCTCACTGATGGTGGCGCGTCTGTTGGATCATTCGGTTCCCTACAAAATGGTTGAGCTGGATGGTGCTGATCCATGCTTCATGTTCGTGAACGGGCGCCGTCAGTTGGGACTAGTCATCTCTTGACTGCCAGGGCTTATTTTTAATTTTATATTTTGAATTGTTTTATTAGTTTTTACATTGTCTCACATATAGAAGCAACAAGAGTAATTTACCCAGGATTTTGTACTATCTTGATTTAAAAGAGTGTCCTTGGAGTTTCTTGCCCGTTCTTCTCCATAGTGATCTATGTATTGGAATGGGCATCTAGCTTCAACTTTCTAACTGAACGTCTCTTTGACAATTCAAAAGTGCCTGTATATGGTTTAATTGAAATAAATGCTTTGAGTTTGAGTTGAGTTTGAGTTCACGACATCTCAGTGATTTGTGCCCGTCAGGTGAGACCCCCAGTTGCCTAGGGGAGGCCCAGCGACAGACGACCAGTAACGACTCGTCGCTCCTACGAAGTGGTCTTGGTGTAGGGACGTTGTATATATGCTAGTCGCGCAGTAAACTCTGCTTTCGCGATGCAGGATTTTGCGTGACGTCAGTGTAATGCGTACTTCGCATGTGTTTCAAAACATACGAAATCTTTCACAAGGATTTTTTCTTACTAAATTTGATATTTCCAGGAGTGGGTAAGGTGATGGAGATCAGCTTCGACTACCTGAGGGAAGGTGGCAAGTACGTGCTGTTCGGGTGTTGTCCGGCCACACACACCGCCACGTAAGGATACTATACTTTCAATATAACTTTCAAACTAGTCTTTAAAAGGTTTTCAAAGAAAGAAAGAAATAGTTATTTGTTATGAAAGTTGTTTTTTGGTGCGAGTACTTGTATTGAAACCAAAGCAAGCGAAGGATTTGGTTGAATAAAAAATTTGGAAGCTAGTGGTTCAAATATTGAATCCAGAGCGTAGCGAGGGTTTCAAGGGTACGAGACGGAGAATAAATTTGCTGCCAATTTGCTGCGGCGTAGGTGGAGAACTAAATAACTACGATTTACGTAAAATGACTTTTTACCATTTACCATTTTGAAACTGGTATAATGGATACTCGTCTTTTTTGACGAGTATCCATTATGACGTCTTTCTTATTTGAATTTTGACGTTTGAAAAGTGCTGATTCTCAGCCTAATTTGAATAATTCATTCTTGATTTTGATATCTTCTGTTTCAGCATCAACCCGTTCAACATTTACAAAAAAGAGTTGACAATCATCGGCATCAAGATCAATCCGTTCAGTTTCCCCAACGCTATCAACTGGCTCAAAGCTATGGGCAACAGGTAAGACGCTCTTCTTCCTCTTCTTCAACATTCTCAATGGTAAAATGCTCAATGGTTGCTGGTGGCATCTAATGGAAATAAATTATTCACCAATTTTGATTAAAAAAATCACAATATACTTGTATGCGCCATTTTTCTTAATGATATAGAAAGAAAAAGATGCACTGAACTTAAATTTAGTTTAGTTTGTGAACAAGGGAATCGGCATCAATAACTGTCTTTATTTAGCCGTTATTTGTCTAATGTTATAGTAAATGGAGTATAGACGTCTTCGTGGGACGACTGTATGATGTATAGACTGTGGCTATAGTATTCATTAAAAATAATGCTCTTTTTCTAGGTATCTGGAATATCACAAGCTCGGCGTGAAGACCTACCGTTTGTCAGAGTTCGAATCAGCTCTAGAAGATATGAAGAAGGGCACCGTGGCTAAGGCCGTGTTCAAGATTAACCAGGATTAGTCGTTGAGTGTTTCAAGTTATAAATTTATTAAATGTTTTGTTTCGTTGCTGTTTATTCGTTTGTTTTATTCATTAACTTAAAAAAAAAACTATGTACAGTTTTGACATCGCTACTACTCGTATTTTGTTATATACTAGCTGACCCGACAGACTTCGTTCTGTCAAAAGCTATGGTATAAACTCCACTGCTCTACCCTACCCTACCCTACCCTACCTACCCTACCTACCTACCCTACCCTATCCTATCCTACCCTACCTACCTACCTACCCATCTACCCTACCTTACCCTACCCTACCCTACCGTACCCTACCTACCTAGCTAAAACTTTAAAAAAAAGATAGTAGCCGATTCTCAGACCTACTGAATATGCATATAAAATTTCATAAAAATCGGACAAGCCGTTTCGGAGGAGTATGGTAAGTAGCATTGTGACACGAGAATTTTATATATAAGATAACTAGATAAATTTCACACATAATTAATGGCAACACTAATTAGTATCAGTGCGACACAAAAAAATCCTTCTGCTTTCCTCTCTCCCTTCCGCAACCCTTATAATGCCTGAGCGAGAGCGAGAAAGGAGATTCGCAATGGCGGAAAACTACAGATTCTCGTTTTTACCTGACATGCTGAACGAGCCGATGGCGCCACGTGGATAAAAAAAACCTCTTTACCGTGTCTCGCCATAACTCATCAAGCATACTATCCTCATTTCCCACACCATCACAACACCTAGGTACTTGTATCATCGAACCGTCCCCTTTGTACAGTCCACTGAGAAAATTTCGATTTTCACCCCAAGGCTTTAAAACCCCTTATAATATAATCACCGCTTAAACGTGATTTTGTGCCCTATTCAGTTTCATGCAAATTAGATTCGTACTTCTCGTCACTTTCGCTGTCCCATGAATCACATATGATTCACGTTAATTGTTTAACTATTGGTCTACTTTGTGGACTGTGAATCGGTTAATAATAATAATAATTCCTCACACTATTAACATACATACTTCCATACACAGTTACTATATTATTACGGTTATGCCTTATCGCTAAATGTCACCGTGTCAGAGATGGTAATCAGTCCATTGTGTGGACCTTCTTTATAGAACCCTATTGGAAAGGTCTTATAACGGTTGGGGTGCTTCCAGGAAATGTGGAATTACTTTTCTTCTGCCCAGCATTTTCTTAACAAAGTCAAAAAATCTGTTTCAAATATGCACATCAAAGGCACTTTTGAACGTCAGCAATTAGGTACAAAAATATGAATTGTTTCTAGTTCAGTTCCAAAAGATAGTTACGTATGGAGAAGTATGGGCAAAACTTGAACATTATATAAAAATTCAGTGTGTGAGTTAAAGTATATTAACCACAGAAAATAAAATTAATATCATAAAAATTAGCAACCCGTTTGTTTTTGACTAGACTCTAAATTGTCCTATGGAGCAGGACCAGCATGTTTCCAAGCATTCTTAAGACCTCCCACAAGGTGGACCGATGACCTTGTGAAGGCCGCAGGAATCCGCTGGATTCGGGAAGCACCGAGCCGGTCGAAGTGACGGTGCTTGAACTTCCACTGCTGGTCATACACTTCCCGTGTATGACCAGCAGTGGAAGACTTTCGGTTGAAATGATGATGATTAAACGTCCTGGGGATTGAACTCAGGACCCTACACTCAACAGTCATACCTTCCTTTGAAACCGGTCCCATTTCATGATTTTTTTGGGTTTCGTACTTCAAAAGAATAAAACGGAACCCGTATAGGATCACTCCTATGTCTGTCTGTCTGTCCGTCTGTCTCGGTCAATTTTGCTCCGAATCTACTGGGCCGATTATCTTTTGAGGGGTAAACTAGAAAATATAAAGATAAAAAAGAAACATTTTGCTAACTGTACCGTATGACATATCAAACGAAAGGGTTTATTGTAAGAATTAAAGATATATTTTTTAAAATAATTTTGTTCTCTTTTTTTTTTATTCTACTATGAGTTTGCTCTTGACTTTAGTCTAGGTCTGGATGACAGAGACAAAGTCTACGATGGAGTGAGCTTACCCAGAAGAAGCCTGTTCACTCTCACTTTGAATAGATTAGGGTTGTATGCGTTCGGAAACACAGACGCAGGCAGAGAGTTCCACTCCTTTGCTGCGCGCATTATAAAAGACGTTTGAAAACGCTTAGTGCGAGTTGGTGGAATATCAACCAGGTAGGGGTGGTAACTTGCAGTGCGTCTAGATGTCCGATGGTAGAAAGGGGCCGGTGGAATGAGGTCGTGGAGTTCATGGGCACACTCTCCGAAGTACAATCTGTAGAAGAGCAAATTCAAATTTCAAATTCAAATTCATTTATTCACTATGTGAACATAGGATAAAATTGTACAGATGTTAAAATAAAAGAATTGGTCCATACTATGTCCCGCCAGAAGGCATACAAAATAGCTTTGGTAATCGAATGTCACATTAACAAAATAAAAGCAAAAATAATTAGTAAAGTCAATAGGAAATTAGATGTCACAATTTCATGCCCAACACCAATAGTTACTAATAATTTGTCAATAAATTAAGACGGCAAAATAAACAAATAGGTAGGTTTATTAAGATAGGAAAGTTATTTAAGAAAACAGATGAAAATAGACCAATTTTCACGTCTTATCTCCGAAACAACTGAGAATGATATCGTGAAAACAAAAAACAAAAAATACTTCTTTACTTACAGATAACAGGAAAACCTATAAGAAGTCTATGGTCTTAAAATAACATGGTAAATCTCTCGTGTACAAACTTACGTAACGGAGAACATGAATTTCAACAACAATTATACAATAATTAATAATTATATGCTGTTTGTGTATGTGAGTTTAAATGTTTGTACGAGTAAACGCACCCACAATACAGGAGAAATTACTAGGGTGGGGCAAAGTTAAAAATAAATAAAAAATAAAATAAGTTTGTTCTAGGGATAAATTCGCCCCAACTACGGCACCTATCATTGTGCGTGGTTCGACACGCACTTGGCCGGTCATTTATATACCGTAACAGGAAAATAACACCAAAACAAGCCTTAATAATATGTATAAAATAATTTAATTTATGTATTCGTGAGCTGCATTGATATGATATTTTGATTGTATTACATTTGTCATGCAAAGAATTTTAGTGATTCATTGGCAGGGGTCGGTAACATTTGGTATGTTCAGACCTCGGGGTCGGGCAGATGCAGATCTTATAAAAATATCCAGGTTTAGTGGGGCTAGTGGTTATAGTCTCCCAACGATTTTATTTGACCCAGACTGGAATTTCCGAACCATTCTGGGTCATCACTGTACAAGTTAAAATTTTGGGTGAAATTTTGGATAGTAATATAAGACGGGCGTGCTCCAAAATTTTAACCTAGAGTTAAAACTTAAGCTAGAGTTAATCTGACAGTTCTATATAATAATAACTTTATTTCCAAAAAGCAAAGTACAGTACAATTAGTATGCGCAGCATTTACAACATGGAACTTACAAGTGCACAGAGCTTTGATCAATGACCCCCATGCTAGGTGGAACCTGTGTTACAGGGGCCATCCATCCGTCCATTTTACAAACATTACAATTAAGTTCTGGTATGAATCTGACAGGACTTAAAATCTAACTCTGAGTTAATGATGATAACCCAGCGTGGTGCAAGTGGGCCTAAGATTACTATAAGTTATTATCATTTCTTGTGTTATTGGGTTTATCCATCAGGAATTTCTCAGTAGCAGCTCGGAGTCTGGATTTGTGCCCATTTGATGGCAATAGGCTCGCTCCCTATTACATGGGATTTAGACGCATATGACAGTGACGGTTAGCTTGCGTGTTCTGTACTGAGCTCACGCAACCCGTTGTACGTCCAGCCAGTAATCATCATCATCATTTCAGCCGAAAGACGTCCACTGCTGGATATAAGCCTCGCCAAATTGGGGGGGTTTGCCATAATCGCCAAATTGGTGGGGTTTGCCATAATCGCGAAGCTTGGCAGGCGGATTGGCGATCGCAGTAATGTGTTAAAAATACATAGAGAACGCTGCTGCCCATTCTCTAGTAAGTCCCTTAGTCGCCTTTTACGACACCCACAGGAGGAAATGGAGTGGTGCTATTCTTTACGTCCGGCGCCACACGGCCACCAGCTAGTAATAGGACTCGCCCATCCAGGAGCGCTGTCTCAATTAAGACGCATTATTAATTCTTGATAATAATGCGTCTTATTCTTATTATTATTGATTCAAATTAATAATGTTAATGTTATAATAGTTATTATTAAAATAATAATAATTATTTATTATTTATTTATTTATTTATTAACTCATCATAACTATCATTACAGGAATTTCCTAATTCAATAGTCTGGCCATAATTACATTTTTATTATTTACAATAACATATTATGTACATCGCGGTTTTTGTGAAAGTGGATATTTAATAATAATAATAATAATAATTTATTTACTTCAGACATTCACAGTCCATAGACACACACATACATTAAAATTAAAATTATAGTAATACTATTTAAAACAAATAAAAACCCAAAATTAAAACTGTGATTAATGAAATTTCAATTCTCTGTCCATTAAAAATAATAATTAAAATTGTAAAAATGTAAAATTTTTTAAATTAAATGTTAAATATTACAAAATAAAAATTTAAAAGCTGTATAAATTGTAACCAACAATAATAAGATATCAAAAAATTTATAACAAAATTGAAAAAAAAAAAAAAAAAAAAATTATCTGCCCCAAGCCCGATATACGGGTGCATGTAAGGCCTGCCAGTGCTGCATGAAGGGCCCGTCCAACCTGTTGGCAACAACGGTAAGAAGACTGTTGCCACTGCCCCGCACTCTACTCGCTATCGAGGTCGCCCTCTCGCACATGCTAGCATAAAAACACATACATACATACACAACATATTTGTATTTGGTATACAAATATCTACTTATTTAAATTTTGTTCTCTAATTGTATTTATTTATTAACATTAATTAATTTTTAAGTAATAATAATACGTACAAATATATAAAAAATATGGGAGGGGAAAGGATCAAAGGGCATCAAAAAATTCATCAAAATTTAATTGTATTTTATATCTTCATTATTATTGTTTTAAGTTAATTAAGATGTTGTTTTGTGTTGAACGCTGCGTACATCTTTAATAGGCATACATACCAGTACTTATTTTTCATTATTTTTCTGCTTTAATCTTTAGTATGTACTGCTGTTGGTGTAGGAAATAAATAAATAAATAAAATACAGCTGAAAGACGGACATGGGCCTAGCCCAAGCACCGCCACTTCGACCGGTTCTGTGCTTTCCGCATACAAAGGGCATACGAGAAAAAAAAAAAAAGACTTCAGCTGTCAGCCAGGAGAAAATTCATTAGATTTCACCAAAATGTTGCGCACCCCTTGCTAACCACCGGCATTGTATTGTCAAACATGAGATGCGGTATCTTCCAAACAGTTAGCTGAATAATCTACTTAAATGTCACTGGGGTGCTGCGTGAATCATATTTCATGTGTTTTGATGATGAAGCAGACAGTGTTATTTCTTTCTGATTAGACAGTATTTGTCCCTATGTGATTGGTCCTGACAAAATTATGTAAGTAACTATACTCGATCCAGCCAACTTTTTAGGGTTTGGTTATCAACGAGGAACCCATATAGTTTCGTCATGTCCGCCTGTCCGTGACTTAGCTCAGATACTCTTAGTACTAGAATGCTGTACTTTGCCCTGGATATACCATATTAATCACGCCGACAAAGAGGTAAAGGAAAATCTTCAAAAAAATTGTTTGAAGTGTATTCTCCCTTGCAAATAAAGTGGGGATGATATTATTCTCGCCTATACCAAGGGGTTGGGTATCGTTGGATAGGCTTATTCCACAAATCCCCCTTAGGACGAAAAGTGGAATCTATAAAAAAACAGTCTAGAATTCAGCCCTCATAATCCCGCTTAGGAGGGAAAACTAGAATTAAAAAAAATAAAACTTATTCCAAAACCCCCCTGAAAGTGTTTTTTTTTACATTAGGGTTCAGTTTTCCCCACTGAGGGGGATTCTCTGGTAGGGTTAGTGAAATAAGCCGGATTATCAGGGGTTAATTCTAGACTGGTTTTTATATATTCCACTTTTCCTCCTAAGGGGAATTTTTCAGGGGGAATTTGTGGAATAAACCGTTGGATAGGCCGTTCAAAAACATTGCAGGTTTGTGAAAACCATTTTTCGATTCAGGGATCCGTTTGCGTAATATTAAGCTTTAAATTTCTAGTTTTTGTTAGACTCAAGTGGGGGACACTTACTTGACTCTAACAAAAACTAGAATTTTAATAATTCTAATTCTATGCCAGCTAAATTATTTTTAGAAGGAAAACTATCACAGCTATACTCCATTTATTATAACATAGAGAAATAACTGTTCTCACCCTTTCGTTATTTTACGATAAATACAAAGCACTGTAATCTATTTACCATTTACATTAAAAAAATAATTCTAAAGTTCAGTAATTTCAACAATATTACACAATAACTGTCGTTATTTAGCCGTTATTTGTCTAATGCTATAGTAAATGTAGTATAAGTAGGCTTTACAAGTTATTAAGTAATCATCATCATCATCATTTCAGCCGAAAGATGTCCACTGTTGGACATAAGCCTCCCCCTTGGGGGGGGTTGCCATAATCGCCACGCTTGGCATGCGGGTTGGCGATCGCAGTACGGTGTTAAAAATGCATAGAGAACGCTGCTGCCCATTCTCTGGTAAGTCCCTTAGTCACCTTTTACGACACCACGGGAGGAAATGGGGTGGTGCTATTCTTTACGTCCGGCACCACACGGTTGAGTAATAGTCGACTAATTTACATTTGCACTTAGTATGGGAGAACATGGTTTTCAATTACAATGTTAAGTTTGTTCTTTGGATAAATTCTTCCCACCAATGGAACCCTTCAATGTGCGTGGTCCGACACGCACTTGACTTGTTTTTTTTCCGTGGAGATATCCTCATGGTTTCCCTCCATCTGGGGGTGACACGCGACGCGACACAAAGACACCGCGTGCTGCGTGACGAGCAGTCTGTGTCGCGTCGCGTGTCGCGCCTGTTTGTAGGAGCCTTAAAACTTAAAAAATAATTGACTTTGCTAAGGACACCCCCCTGCGGGGATACGGATCTCGGCTTAGGGCGTCGCTGGGGGAGGACAACAAGGGACGGTCTGCGGATCGGATTATGATTATTTAGGGACGAATTTAAAGCTACTGGCCGTCGCGTGTCGCGCCTGTTTGTAGGAGCCTTAAAACTTAAAAACTAAGCGACTACGCTAAGGGCACCCCCTGCGGGGGTACGGACCTCGGCTTAGGGCGTCGCTGGGGGAAGACAGCAAGGGAGGGGCTGGATCGGATTATGATTATTTAGGGACGAATTTAAATCAGCGGCACGGGCTGGCTCGAGCAAGGATCGGGGCGGGGCCACCCTGCATAGATGGTCGCTCCAGCTAGCCTGAATAAAGTTTGCCGATTCGCGGTCTCTACTCAAAAACACTCCAACGGTCATCACCGCGGTTCTACGCCTACCACACCAGCTGGCTAATTCTGTGGGCTATATTGACTAATTGGTTCTGTTTCGGATCACTTTATTCCTGATTCGATCTCTTTGAGACCAAAAACGGAACATTGTTTTCAATTTCTGGCCTTTGTAAAACAGTTTACCAGCATCGATCTTCGATACAGTTAATTCAATACGAAATGTCACTTGTTGCATGATTCATTCTGATTGGAAAGTAGGATACTTTACGACAATCATTTTACGGTTCCATACCTTAAAAGGAATAAACGGAAACCTTATAGGATCACTCGTGTGTCTGTCTGTTTGTCTGTCTCTCCGTCAGTCACAGCCAATTTGCTCCGAATTTGTTCCACGCGCGCCTCAAAGAGATGTTAGCAACGACGAGGGGGCTTTTTATGAGAAAAAAAGACGAGCAACATCTTTGATAATTGCGTATTGGCTAATTTCAGACTGACGAATATAAAATCGATGGCCAGCATTGCTATTCTGTAACCATCTCACCGTGAAAACTTGGGTGAAGTGAGCGTGGAGTGAGCTGTCAATAGTGTCAATCCCAAGCGTCAGGTGGAATTGAATGTCACTTCAAGCTCACTTCACTTATGTTTTCACGGTGAGATAGATACAGAATAGCACTGCTGGTCCTGGATTCGTTGGTGTTATTGGGCTTTTCTGTTTGATAGAAACAATAACACAAGAAATCTCTCTCATCTGTAAATAAGTATCGAGTAAAGAGCATTACCTTTCCTATCAACTGTGAGTATTTTATGTATATAACAATGTATTTATATTTTAGCTTTATTTAAGTATATGTTATATTTTTAATATTTTAGTTTAAGACTTCGCATGTTCATATTTTTATCTTCTTGTTCTCATACACTATTGTCTAAATTTCTTTTTCATTTCTCCCTTCGCCGGTCTGCTGGAAGAAATTTTTTAAGAAATATAAGCAGTACCTTTGTACTGAAATAATAATTATGTCGTATCTCTATGTATTTAACTGTGTGTACATAAATAAATAAATAAGAAAAGTGAAAAAAGGCAGTTAAAGTATAAAGAAACTTCACAATACACCTATAACATAAACCAACCAATCCATAGAATATTGAACTTAGAAAGAGAAAAACAAAATGAGTCATACAAGGAACACTATCGAAATCTGTTGAGCAATTTATGAGATAGATTACAAAAACTTTCTCTCAACTTTTAACGATTAACTTGTATTGTTTAATAATCGAGCCGATGACCGGGAAGAATGTTGGTTACTGGGTCACTGGGGGACAGACAATGGTCTCTGTGGCCCATTGTGTGAATGATGTGGGAGGATGGGTCATTAGCTTTTTAAAATGATGGCCTTTGTAGTATCAGACACAACACGAGGTGAGCTTTGTTGTCTTAAGTTTTTCTTCGAACCGCAGACAATTTTTTTTGGGATTTGTCCCATATTAAGGATCTATAAGCGTTGAATCTATGTTTTTCCGGTTATCTAAATAGATATGTATTTCATGATTTTCTCAAAGGCTGGTAAACGTTTCGATTTTATTATTATTTCTTAAGAGGGGACAACCCTCTACTAGTCCGAAGAAAACATGTTATCTCGTGACTGAGAAGGAATTTTGAAAAACTGCTCAATCAACTATATCGGTAAGTGTGTCTAGAATTTTCTAATAACATTTTTTAAAGTTTCATATTGAGACACGAAGCAACAAAATTCGATCTAAATAAAAACGGCCACATTCCTCTCGATCGTATTTTTTTCATAATTCCTTCTCAGGCACGAGATACCAAATATGTTTTTAAAGGAGTGGCGCTAGTGGACCGGTGACAACGCTCTTAAGACGCAGATGTATGCCAGTGACCTTGAGTGGTTAGCTTCCCAAACTCAAACTCAAACTCAAAGCATTTATTTCAAATAAACCAATTACAGGCACTTTTGATTTGTCAAGGGGTCGGTCAGTCAGAAAGATGAAGCTAGTTGCCCATTCCAAAGCGTAGTAGGCTCCTATGGAGAAGAACGGACAAGAAACTCCATGGACACTCTTTTAAAACAAAATATTGTTATAAAATATGGGTTATATCATTCATGTTGAAGTTATACATGTGAGTACAATGTAGAAAGACGTGCACGTTAGAAGCGTCCGTAATAGAAACAATTCAAAAATTAAAATAAGCCGTGGCAGCTAAGAGATGACCAGTCCCAACTGACGGCGCCCGTTCACGAACATGACGCATGGATCAGAACCATTTAGCTCAACCATTTTGAAGGGAACTTAATGCCGACATTGAATCCATTTTTATTTTACAAAAGAGGGCTGTCAGAGCCATTTATAATCTACATCGCCGCGAATCTCTTAGAGAACTATTTAAAACGATTAATATAATGACGGTACCTTGCCAATTCATTTATGAAAATATTATGTATGTAAGAAAAAATCTACATATTTTTAATAAAATCAGTGATAGGCATAATTTTAATAATAGAAATAAAGATAAAATAGATCAACCATTTTTCAGATTATCTAAGGTACATACATCTTTTATGGGGTACTGTGTTAAATGTTACAATAAAATACCTTCTGATATATTACAATTAAATGAAAGAAAATTTAAAACTCATATTAAAAGTACACTTTGTAAACAAGCATATTACAAATTAGAGGATTATATCCAAGATAAGAATGCTTGGAAACATGCTGGTCCTGCTCCATAGGACAATTTAGAGTCTAGACAAAATCAAACTGGTTGCTAATTTAACTGTCATAATTTTTATGATATTAATTTTATTTTCTGTGATTAATATTTTAACTCACACACTGACTTATTATATGTTGTTTTTATTTTTTATTTTTTTGGGAAATCATAAACAATGTTTGTAAATATGTGAGCACCATGTACCTATCGCATTTATTAATTTTTCTGTTATTACTTCACTTTTCATTCTTTTTACCAATTGTGGTAAGTAATTTTGATGATTTTTTTTATATTTTTTATTTTTTTATTCTAGGTACATAGTCTTCACCTATAAATATTAATTAATGTATACAAACTATTGTTAACATTTTAAAAGAGTAAGTATGGAGTTTCTTGCCCATTCTTCTCCATACATAACTACATTTTGGAAGGCGCAACTAGAATCAATTAACTATTCATGTAATTTTTGACGTTCAAAAGTGCATCTTCGTGCCTATTTGAAATAAATTATTTGACTTTGACTTTGACCAACACACACGCCACCACCAGCGAGACATTTGAGTGAGCATGACATACTCTCAGCCGCCAGGGCACATTCAAGTGAATAAAAGACATATTACCCGGTAAATGGTAGCTCTATAGTACATAGTACTCACACCTGTGCTATGCAATTATATAATTCAAGGAGATTGAGTTTATACAATGCAAAAATAGTCTTACAATCTTCAGCAGGTCCAATAATATTTTCAAATGCTAATCAATTAGTTTATGCGCCCTTATGGAGCAGGACCAGCATTGAGCCAAGCATTTTTGTTAGAGATGTAATCCCCCAACTTATAATATGCTTGGCTGCATAGTGTGCGTTTTACACAAGTTTTAAATTTTGTTTCGTTCAATTGGAGTATGTGGGGAGGTATGTTATTGAAACATTTTAAACAGTAGGTACCCCATGAAGGATGAGTCTACTTTAGCCAGTCTGAAACCTGGTTGAACTAATTGGTCCCTATTTCTAGTACTATGTCTTTCACCTCTTTTACTGAAAAAGTTTTCCGTGCTCTGTACTGAGCTCACGCAATACGTCGTACGTCCAGCCAGTAATAGGATTCGCCCATCCAGGAGCGCTGTCCCAAATAAGACGCATTATTAATTTATTATACATAAAACAAAAGGTGTTTTAATAAAACACGTATACTAAAAGATCAATAATTAAATTATCTTTAAAAAGGTGAAAGTTTCAAAGTTGAAGGCTCCGATCTCAGACCGCGCCGTAGCTGAGCGTGTAGCTTTAAATTCCCTTATTAATAATCAAAACCCTGAACTAATCCAGCCACCACCTGTACCTTGCTGTCCTCCCTCCGACTCTGCCCTAAGCCGAGGTTCGTACCCCCACAGGGGGTGCCCTTAGCGCGTAGTCGTTTAGTTTATAAGTTTTATGCCCTGGCTGGAGGCTTTAAGTTTTTAGGAGCTTATGGCAATCACAGGAAAGTCCGGTTAAGGAGTCACGATCATCAGACGGTCATCTCAGAGTTGAACTTAGTTAAAAAAACAATATTGATAGCTTGAAGTTTTTGTGGTCAGATTTTTACAAAATACAAAAGTACTGTTCCTCCAAAGGTGCAAACATAGGATTTCACCTACGCACAGCCGTCGTGCTAACGACCACAATACCTATGAAGCTATAAAGAAAGTACATAAAGGAAAATTTTGGAGAATATAACAGTTACTGAGCTTGTGGCTAAGTAATAACAGCCGCACAGGTCGATCAATCAGGCTAAGCTACGCTTGCCGTTGTTGGTCCGTGGATCATGGGTGACCATCTTTAGATACCACGACCCCTCCGTGTCTCGGAAAGCACGTTAAGCCGTTGGTCCCGGCTGTCATTCGTGGATCTTTGACAGTCGTTCCGGGTCGTCAGAAGCCCGTAAGTCAGACAACCAGTCTTAGATAAATAGAAAGATAGAATACTCTTTATTATGTACACCATAAAAATTACAGATATGTAGAACTGTTACATAGTGTGTCACAATGAGCGGTCTTATCGCTAAAATCGATCTTTTACAGACAACCTTTGGAGGGATCAAAAGTAGAAGGAGAGACAATTACTGCAGGTGTAATTAACATATTTATTAATTTTATTTTTAGGAAAACTTACAGCTAAACAGATACAGTAAGAAATAGTTTATGCAAAAAAAGGCCAATTACAAGTTCCCACATGTAGTTTATAAAAAAGAATGAAATATAAAATTGAAAATAGACTATAAATAACACATAAAAGAAAAAGACTATTTACGTTCGAAGAAGCTGTAGCGGTATCAACAACGCCACATGCGAACTACGCATCAAAGACCTGACGTCACAAATCCTGCATCGCGCTATCAGAGTTTACCGCGCGACTAGCATATTATAAAACATCCCGACATCAACCGTTGGGCAGTTGCCCACCAGACACAACACCCGTCTGGTCGGAGGATCCTCCCTTTACGATAGAGTATGAGTGAACTTTACACCCCGTTCCTCATACCTCTAAAAAGCCATTAGAATTTTTTTCTTCAATATACAATCAACCAACCAAGGACTCTAAACAAGAGGGGTCTTACCAACAAGTATCGCGTTACCCAGTAACTGGGTTGTGGAGATCAGATAGACAGTCGCTTCATGTAAAATATGGGTACTCAACTGTTTCCGGTTAGACTGGAAGCTAACTAACTCGGTAGATGATGTTATTGACAAAATTAACTGTAGATTACTATACTATGTTATGCCTATCCTACATAACATCTCTGCTTACACTTCTCAGAATAAATGCGTGATAGTTTGGACCGCAAATCCAACTCCGTTATGTGCTATGACATAAAATCATCAATCATTTAATAATGTTGTTATAATAATGTTACATTGATAGACGGTTACGGTAATGTACAATGATTTGGTCAATTTATCATTTTAAAGTAACTTTTGTGCTGCGGTGTTGCCTTATCTTTCAATATATGAGTTTATAATGACTTGGTCAGTATCATTTTGTTATTCAACAAAATTAAAATATAGCAACCTAATTAAAACTAAAACTATTCAAAATCAAAACTATTGAAAATGATTTGGTTATACTTTAATATTTAAATTTACAATAGTGCCGATTCCCTTGTTCACAAACTAAACTAAATTTAAGTTCATTGCATCTTTTTCTTTCTATTTCATTATGAAAAGGACAGAAGATAAATTTTAGTTAAGTCCTGTCAAATTAATCAGCGCTTGACGTAAATTGTGGTAATTTTAGTTGGCAAGTTTTTAATCACGTCTAAACTTGTATGGAGTAGTTACAGGCGATGCTTAATTTGACAGGACTAACTAAAATTTATCTTCTGTCCTTTTCTTAATGAAATAGAAAGAAAAAGATGCACTAGATAACTAGTAGTAGTAGTAGTTTGTGAACAAGGGAATCGGCACCATTATTTAATTTAAACTTTTACTGAGAACAGACTGGCTTCATCATTACTGCTTCGCAGAAGGAGGTGACTGCCTCCCATTCACTCTGGCTCCGGACCATGGCCTGAACCAGGGCCGGACGCGAGAGATCGCCGCCGCCGATCGTCTCCGTGACAGAATAGCAATACTGATACTAGGGTTTGATGCTATTGACAGTTCACTTCACCAGGGGCCTAAGTCTATTAATTTACAAACGTTGCAATGGTCTCGCCATTGTGAATATTTGACAGTGTTTGTATGGCAAATCTGTCAAAAACTCATAATGAAGAGACCATTGCAACGTTTGTACATAAGTAGACATGGCCCCCTGTTTTCACGGTGATATTTTTACAGAATGGGTCGGAAGGATTTAATGTAAAACGTGTACTTAGACACTTACCTGCCTTGCCCATCATGTCTTTTGGCACGTCACTAACCTTCGACTAAGTGAATAATTGGGAAGTCAGAATTGCATAGAAATTTCCTTTTTGATTCATAAAGAGGCCAACATATTATCTAGGCTAGGTCACAAAATCTAGGTTTGCCCTGATATTACAGTTTCTATGAGCGTCACCTTGCGCTACTTCGGACCTACAATGGCACATATAATCAGTTTGTAATTTTATTATTAACTAGCTTTTGCCCGCGGCTCCGCCCGCGTGGATGTCGGTTATCGCGTAAAAAAGTAGCCTATGGCCTTCTCCATATCCCAGGCTATATCTCTGCCAAATTTCATGACGATCGGTTCAGCAGTTTAGGCGTGAAAACGTAACATACAGACAGACAGACAGAGTAACTTTCTCATTTATAATATCAGTATGGATGTCACGCTCATCTATACTATA
The DNA here is from genome assembly GCA_947523025.1 of Dryobota labecula. Classification (NCBI taxonomy): domain Eukaryota; kingdom Metazoa; phylum Arthropoda; class Insecta; order Lepidoptera; family Noctuidae; genus Dryobota; species Dryobota labecula. Next base: position 9,015,799 of record OX383311.1, on the reverse strand, counting down.
ATATAATATTGTATAATAAAGCTGAAGAGTTTGTTTTTGGAACTACCTGTCGGATTTGAGAAATTATTTTTGCGTTTGATAGCCCAATTTTTTAGGAAGACTAATTTTATCATCGAAATTTCGCTTGAAATCATTTAGCTTGTTTTTAATTTTTAGTTCCATTTTTTATTTCACTTTTTTCATGGCGAGTTTTTTAATTATTTATTTAAAAAAAATCTTTAATTTAACCTTTTTTGCTCCCAATTTTTCTTTGAAATTTTCACTAGCCTATGTTACTCGGGATAATGCAACGCTTCTACCGATACCTCATACAAATCGGTTCAGCCGTTTAGAAGTTATGGTGGAATAAAGAAATTGACAAACATACATGAACCCTGAAAACATTCAAAAACATTTTTTGGGCAGTCGTGTCATAAATTAGAACAATTTCCAATATCCAGACAAGTTCCCTCGAAACGGCACGCATTTAATCGATTCCTAATTAATTATATTATTATTTATATTACTTATTTAATTTGTGGCGGCATCTACAACGCCACAAAAAGACCTGACGTCACAAATCCTGCATCGCGCAATCATAGTTTACCACGCGATTAGCATTTATATACAACATCCCGAAATCAACCGTCGGGCAGTTGCCCACCAAACACAACACCCGTCGGTCACCGGTCGGAGGATCCTCCCTTTTCCATACAGTATGAGTAAACTTCACACCCTGTTCCTCATACCTCTATAAATTCCTATTTTGGTGCCCAAAAATACAAAGAAGCCAAGCAACTGCGACCAAACTGAAAGAAACAACCAGCTCGGCTCGCGCGTGATTATTTGTTTATTTAATACTTTAAGACAACAAAATGTTCAGAGGCGGACTTAACCTCTCGTATGCCGTAATTTGTAACCTTTGGGATGGCTCAGCAAAGTACCAACTTGCTGCGCTTGACTCGGTGGAACGCAGAGCTGAGGCTCATTGGCGACGTAAAACTGGTGGATGCCAAGCTTCACAGCTTGGCTCATCGCCGCAAGGTTGCCTGCTTGTCGGTCTTCTACAGATTGTACTTCGGAGAGTGTGCCCATGAATTCCACGACCTCATTCCACCGGCCCCCTTCTACCATCGGACATCTAGACGCACTGCAAGTTACCACCCCAACCTAGTTGATATTCCACCAACTCGCACTAAGCGTTTTCAAACGTCTTTTATAATGCGCACAGCAAAGGAGTGGAACTCTCTGCCTGCGTCTGTGTTTCCGAACGCATACAACCCTAATCTATTCAAAGTGAGAGTGAACAGGCTTCTTCTGGGTAAGCTCACTCCATCGTAGACTTTGTCTCTGTCATCCAGACCTAGACTAAAGTCAAGAGCAAACTCATAGTAGAATAAAAAAAAATAAAAAAAAATTACAGATATAATTAAAAAACCCTTGTGTCTCGCGTAGATCTACGATCTACTTTTCCATATGAAGGGTTAATGCCATAGGCATTCTCTACCAGTCAACCTTTGGGTGATGCAGAGACAAACAGTAGTAGGTGCAATAGCGAGAATTATAATGCAATAGAGGAATAAATATTCGCGTGGTTGGTCTCATGTCTAACCTAATCCATTTGGAGTGCTAGCTTAGTTTTTTTTTTGTTTCGGGTTGGAAAATCCTTCACGCATGTCCTCCGCCCTGGGCTGGGCGGAGCGGTCTGTCTGACCATGACGTCCGACTTTAAAATTATGAAAAAAAAAAAAAAACTGCAATTTTTACAATAATACCTTTAATTTTATATGTTTTTCGGTACAGATTGCAAAACTTTTTTTTTTAATTTTCTAATTAGCGGCCCAAAAGTGACCCTATTCAAAATTCATTTATTTACGTAACATGTCCGTGTTTGGGTCACAGAAACTGATATGTGTACCCATTTTCACCTTAATCGGTCCAGTAGATTCGGAGCAAATCGGTTGTGACAGACGGATAGACAGACAGACTGACAGATCAACGGACAGACAGACACAAGAGTATACACACAACGTATACGGATTCCGTTTTTTACTTTTGAGGTACGGAACCCTAAAAACGGAAGAAATGTGATGAACCATAATTTTTGAGTCAAATTAAGTTGAATCATGAAATAACATCAGACGAGCCCTCTGTTCTAGTTAGCTCAATGTTATTAATGAGTATTTTACAAATCACCTTATTTGGCCTCGAATTACTGAGTGTGTATTCAGTATAGATAGCATAAAAAATCATTTCAACTTCGATACCTCTATACAACTATATAAAATTGAAGTGTTTGTTTGTAATGTCAAATTAAAATTCAAAATTTTTAATTCAGACCAAGGGATCCAGTGTTGGTTCAGTGTGTGAACGTGAGATTTGGCTCGACCCCATGCACGCAGTCTAACGTGAGATTTTACAAATTGCGTATTTTTTGTGCAAATACGTCATCTGTTCTTGATTGGGTTGGATTTATTTAAATAAACATAAGTTGCTTAATTATTTTTATAATATATTTTTTTAATAATAAATACCCCGCTTTCCTTTTTTTACGATGGGTTTGCTCTTGACTCTAATCTAAGTCAGAGGTGACAGAGACAAAGTCAACGATGGAGTGAGCTTACCCAGAAGAAGCCTGTTCACTCTCACTTTGAATTGATTAGGCTTGTATGCGTTCGGAAACACAGACGCAGGCAGAGAGTTCCACTCCTTTGCTGTGCGCATTATAAAAGACGTTTGAAAGCGCTTAGTGCGAGTTGGTGGAATATCAACTAGGTAGGGGTGTTAATTTGCAGTGCGTCTAGATGTCCGATGGTAGAAGGGGGCCGGTGGAATGAGGTCGTGGAGTTCATGGGTACACTCGCCGAAGTACAATCTGTAGAAGACCGACATACAGGCAACCTTGCGGCGATGAGCCAATCTGTGAAGCATCCACCAGTTTTACGTCGCCAATGAGTCTCATAGCTCTGCGTTCTTCTAATTTTACACTGTTTCTTCCGGAAAAAATAAATTACGTGATATTTCCCGAGACCCGCGAGAGATTGGGTGAGATTCAGCTCGATCCCCCCCTAAACACCTCCCGTAATTAATGGACGTAGTGGCCGTGATCCCCCCTAAGTAGGACTAAACACTGATGACCGTAATAAGACTTCTCAAACTCCATTCAACCAGCTTACTGTCGCAATAAAAGTAAAAACTAATGAATATTCATAACGAATTGTTTTGCTAACCGTACGCCACACATCTGTGCATAATTCATGTCCTTAGCAAAATTATTATAGGTCAAAGTTACGCGCAGAAGATAATATGCTAATGTACAATAAATAACGGAACTGGGTCAAATAGATGGCGGTATTCCGTCTGGTTACAACTAGTTATGAAATGCACTGAAATATTTGATAAGGATGGTCCTTCTGAGCAACTTTGTTCTGTCTGTCTTGTCATGAGAATATTTATGACAGCTGACACTGGACTTTTTGACAGTAAAAGAGTGACAGGAGAGTGGCAGTCGCATATTTGCAACCCGGAACTTGTCTATAGATCTTAATCGTGTTTGGACACTATGGATCTGTAGTGCTCTTCTGTAAAAATCTCACAGTGAACAATTTGGTGAAGTGATGCTAGGAATCGCTAGGGATTGATACTATGGACAGCTTACTTCAAGCTCACTTCACCTAAGATTTCACGATGAGATTTTTGCAGAATACACCGGCAGATTCGGCTCGAAGGACCAAAAATTTGGTCAGAAGGTAACTGAGGGTGGGAGAGTAATAAAAATTAAACCGATCAAGTCTTTGATAAAAAAAAATCTGCAGCCAAATATGTTAGTAGCTGTTTTGACGAAATAGTTTATCAGATTTACTTATTTGAATTACATGAGATTTGGCAGCAATTAATTAAACTTTAAGAAACGTTTAGGCTTCTCGCAAAGAATAAATACAGCTTGGATACTCAAACTCAAACTCAAACTCAAAGCATTTATTTCAAATAAACCAATTACAGGCACTTTTGAATTGTCAAGGGGTCGGTCAGTCAGAAAGATGAAGCTAGTTGCCCATTCCAAAGCGTAGTAGGTTCCTATGGAGAAGAACGGACAAGAAACTCCATGGACACTCTTTTAAAACAAAATATTGTTACAAAATATGGGTTACATCATTCATGTTGAAGTTATACATGTGAGAACAATGTAGAAAGACGTGCACGTTAGAAGCGTCCGTAATAGAAACAATTCAAAAATTAAAATAAGCCGTGGCAGCTAAGAGATGACCAGTCCCAACTGACGGCGCCCGTTCACGAACATGACGCATGGATCAGCACCATTTAGCTCAACCATTTTGAAGGGAACTTAATGATCCAACGCACACGCCACCACCAGCGAGACATTTGAGTGAGCATGACATACTCTCAGCCGCCAGGGCACATTCAAGTCAATAAAAGACATATTACCCGGTAAATGGTAGCTCTATAGTACATAGTACTCACACCTGTGCTATGCAATTATATAATTCAAGGACATTGAGTTTATACAATGCAAAAATAGTTTACAATCTTCAGCAGCTCCAACATGATTGTCAAATGTTAATTAACTAGCTGAGGTTGTGGAGCAGGACCAGCATTCAGCCAAGCATTTTTATCAGCGATGTAATCCCCCAACTTATAATATGCCTGCCTGCATAGTGTGCGTTTTATACAAGATTTAAATTTAGTCTCATTCAGTTGAAGTATGTGGGGAGGAATTTTATTGTAACATTTTAAACAGTACCCCATGAAAGATGAGTCTACTTTAGCCAGTCTGAAACCTGGTTGAGCTAATAGGTCCCTATTTCTAGTACTATAATTATGTCTTTCACCTCTTTTTCTAAAAAGATGTAAATTTTTCCTTACGTACATGATGTTTTCGTAGATATATTGACAAGGTACCGTCATGATGTTAATATCCTTAAACAGTTCCCTTAGAGAATCGCGCCTGCGGAGATTATATATGGCTCTGATGGCTCTTTTCATACATGCCACATAATTAGAGCTGATGAATGATCAGCCTACCCCTCCCCCGACGGTAGTCTTCAGAAATAAGAGGTTAATACGTTTAGGCACCGGCAAAGATACAATTTAATTTTAGGTTTCAACATCTATCCTACAATATGTTCCAAACTAGTCTGAAGAGTAAAAGAGCAAAATCAAAGTTTGAATTTGTTAAATACAGGTGTTATATATAAAATAGAGGGTGAGTGTGGATTGAGGAGGAATGAGGTGCCTGTCAAATGCCTTTGTTCAGAACAGAACGAATTATCAGGATGTCCTAACAAAAACATTAATAGTTACTTAGAATTTCTAAGAAAGCATTGGGGGTGTGTCATGTAAACGCGACCTTAAAAGGTATTGCGCAGGCGACTGATACATGATTGGTTGTCACATCTCGACGCGAACTCCGAAAATGCGACCATAAATGGTATTGCCCAGGTGACACACACCTTCATTGGCTAATGTTCCTAACCACCGTCCCTCGCCTCACACACCCCCTGATTTGTATAAATACGTCAGCACGGCACGGGAGCGGACAGTTTTTGCAGTGTTTAGGTTCCTGTCTCTAATTCTCACGTAGAGCCTTCTTCACGCAGATGATCAAGTTCTACTTGCATCGTCAGCAGAATAGTTCTAAGACATGGTGACTGTGATGGATGAAGCATATAAGATGAAAGGGATGCATATAAATGTGAATAAGACGAGGATAATGGTGTTTGAAAGAGAAGAGGATGTATCGGTGTGTGATGTGAAAATAAATGATAAGAGTGTCGAGCAATTAAGTGAGTTTGTAGATTTGGGGAGTCAGTTTACAAGGGATGGAAAGATTGATGAAGATGCGGAAAGGAGAGTGAATGCGGGGAATAAAGTGAATGGTGCTATACATGCGATTGTGACTAATCAGTCGATGCCCAAAAAGGCTCGACTGGCTGTTCACAATGGTGTGCTGGTGCCTACGCTTATGTAAGGAAGTGAATGTTGGGTGTGGTAAAAGAAGCATGAAAGTAGAATAAATGCTGTGGATATGCGTTCCTTGCGAAGCATGTGTGGCGTGACTGAATGAATGATAGTCTGAAAAATGATGTGATAAGGCAACGGTGTGGTTTAAAAGAAGATGTAGTGACAAAAATTGAAAAGAGTATGCTTAGATGGATTGGTCATGTTGACAGGATGAATGAAAGGCGACTAACAAAAGGTATTTACAAGGCAGATGTGAGTGGAAACGCCGAGAAAGGACGCCCTAGGAGGACATAGGAATTGGTGATGTTCTTTAGAAAGGTCAGGTGCGTAGCACTCGCAACCGGCGTGCATGTATGACCAGATGTATGAATGTAAACGAAGCAAAAGGAGTATGTAAGGAGCGCAGCAGGTGGCGTTCTATAGTATTTATTTATTTATTTAAACTTCTCACACACAATAAGGTACAAAGGCGGACTTAATGCCATAGGCATTCTCTACTAGTCAACCACGGGTAGTGAAGAGATAAGATGGCAGGTGCTCTATTTAAGATGAGATAATAATAATAATAAAAATATTAAAAAGATAACAAATAAAATAGATACACAAGTACATAAATATGTTATAAACTTATAATAGACATACATATAAATTACTATAATATATAAATACCTACCTATTACCTATTATATATATATACATATATCAAAATTCAAGGAGAAGAGATGATTGAGATGACTCTACACTATTTGTTGTGAAAATAACTCCGCAATTTCCGCTTAAATGCATACCGACTGGTGGCCGTCCTGATACCAGAGGAAGCGCATTCCAGAGAAGAATGGACTGAATATGAAAGGAAGAATGAACAAAGTCAGAAGTATGAGAAGGACAGAGTAGGAGAAGATTGTTGGAAGAACGCAGATTCTTAGCGTGTGAAGAACATAGATATTGAAAGTGAGACTTAAGATAAGAAGGAGGGGTGGGAGAATTGAGAAGGGAGAAAAGCGTGGTCAAAGCACGCAAACTTCTTCTTTGGCGAATAAGCATAGTATCTGCATATACTCGTAGTATAAATAAAATAGGTACAGGGATCCTATGTTTTGTCGTTAGCGGCGTACAAATATCAAATAGAGGTATACGAAATTACAATAGTGACAAAAAAAATTTTTTTTTGTTTGTTTTGTAGATTATTAAAAATATTGGACACATATTTTTTCTGTTTTTACGTAATAGTAACATTACGGCGATACATTGAGTTCAAATGTGGCATGACGTCACTTCTCAGTAGATTTTTTATGTAGCTGTGTCGTAACTAGCCCTCACTCCCCTAGTTTAATGTGTTTTATCTAAGGATGGTATTTAAAAGTACTTCAATTTATTCCCATTTCATTTACCTAATTTTGCCTGTGTTCCACCAAATATACTGAATGTGCACCAAAATACCTAACCTAACCTAACCTTTATTGGTGCACGATCAGTATTTTTCGGGGAAGAATAAGATTTTTGGTGAACACAAAAATATTATCCTTTATCGGAGTAATTTTTTATTAATATGATAAAGCAAAAAATACGTGTCTAATATTTTTTTATTATCTAACTGATGGACGATTCCTGGGTAAAAAAAAAAACTGTTTAAGTTTTTCTTTTTTTTACCCAGGAATCATCCCTATGTAGTGACTGATTTTTTGTTATGACAAGCTATCAACGCTAAATTATGTCAAAAAAAAAGTTAACTGTCTTGCAAACTAAATTTATTTTGAACATTTAAAACTGTTGCATTGAATGACTTAAAAAGTTTTCCATAAATTATACTCCTATGAATGGAAAATTATTTGCACATAAGTCATTAGAATTTACACACAAAATAACGGAATAATGTGGATAATTATCAGGAAAATTACCAGTTAATTTGTATTTGAACGTTATCCTAAATAACTTTGTAGATAATGAAGATTTGTTACATTGATTTTTTCCATGGATCTACAGTTTTTTTATCCATGACGGAAAAAGATTTGGGTTTCCTAAGTTTTTTAAAACCCTGTCTGTTAAACCTGGTCCCTAATGAGGGTTACCGTTTTTGTGCTCACCAGTTGGCGCCACTGTCGAGTAAGGTCTTGAAGTGTATCTGCTAAAGTTTGCTACTTCGGGTGTGAAAACAAAGTTTAGATTAAAATCATATTTAATACCTTAAAACCGTACCCGTAACAATATCGAGCATGCCGCTGTATTGCGCAGTCCCGTTTTGTTCAAAAAAAAAAGGACGACATAAGTTTCCGAAGGATGAAACTGTCTCAGAGCACTGACATTCATTAACCTGAGCTTAACTTTGGCAAATATGAGTTACGGGTACTCATATTTGCCAAAGTTAATCTCTGAGGTATATCAAAATATTCAGAACATTAATCTAATTTGAAATAAACCCTCGTAGTCCAGCCACAAACAGTGACATTTGACATTTCGGAGACCTCACACTACACTTGATATTAAGAGCGCCGATGGGTATAAGGCCGGCAGCGGCGCGCCGACTTTTTGGAGGCGGCGACGTCGACGGCGTCACTTTTAAAGCATTTTATCTAAAGTGTTGCTTTGTAATGAAAATAATAATTTAAAAAAAACATAGTTATGTTATTATTAACATAACCGGGATATTTACCATGTTTATTCATTTTTCTGAGTTGAGTTGTTGTTTGCTTGCAACAGCGCCGAAATATCGGGAACTCAGAAAAATGAATAAACATGGTAAATATCCCGGTTATGTTAATAATAATGTTAGTGACCATGACAGTTTAAAAACTTATAGTTATGTTATATTTGAGTGATATTTATTTTAGAAGTATGTATGTAAGTACGAGTAGTATATTCTCTTATTGTATGTTTATAAGTATTTATATTAGTGTATAGCTATTTTGATTTTATGTATATTTTTTATTTTATTTTTTCTCTTCTACACTTACACACGTTGTCTACATCTTTATATCTACTTTCCTATCGCAGGTATGCTGGAAGAGATTTCATTAGAAATAAGCATCACCTTTGTACGTATTTTTCTGTTCCTTTCTTCTTGTCTGTTTATATGTGTGTACATAAATTGTTAAATAAATAAATAAATAAATAGTTTATCGAACACAAATATTTTTATTATTATGGATGTATTATTATGAATAAATAGTGGATGTGCTAGCGACCGTTTTCGGGGGCCCATTATTGAGTGTGCAAGTCACCCCCTGCCGTTTTATCCGTGTATAATAAAACATTGATCAGACAGGGGCCATAGTCCTTCCATAGTTTTAGGTAACCAGTCCATTTCAACTACCCAAACCCATAGTGCAATATCTTTGGTTCCATATCCTGCAATAGTCCCACACCAACCGGGGGTTGTCCTTGGGTGCACTTGCATAGTGCGTACAGGGATAATCGTCGGTTGGTGCCTCATTTAATTAAAAAGCGTCTAACGGGCCTCTGCGAGTTGGCTTCGGCCCCTCGCACGCCTTCCAAAGGTCCGGGACCCCAGGGTCCCGAGATATGTAAATAAATAAATAGTGGAACTATTTATCACCATAATAATAAAAATAAAATGAATTGTTATGTTTTATTGTGATCATTAAAACGGTGAATAGTGGCCACTAAGCTCCGTTTTAATGATTACAATAAAACATAACAATTTAAAACTACTGTTTGGAGTAATAATAACGTATAGTGTTGTGGAGCTCAACTTAACGTGGTTAATTTCTGCATTTGCATTCTAAAATAAAAGAAATCACCGAATAAACGATTAGGGCGCCATTGTGCGAGACAGTTTTTTGAGAAAAGCCGGCTCACATCACAAGTATAGAAAATCCATTGAAAAATCTAGTTTTCAGTTTAAATTAAAAACATGAACGCAGAGAATGCGACTACTATGATTACTTAGTACTTGGTGAGGACGACATTGAACGGGCGGCGGACATACGAGATTTGTTTTGAGGTGATCGATCTTGAGATATTGGAGGGGCTTGTGGTTAGTAATAACAGTCTCACGGGTCGATCGACCAGGTTAAGCTACGCTTGCCGGGGTTGGTCCGTGGATGGGTGACCATCTTTACAAACCGAGACTCCTCCGTGCCTCGGAAAGCACGTTAAGCTATTGGTCCCGGCTGTCATTCGTGGATCTTTGACACAGTCATTACGGGTCGTCAGAAGCCCAAAAGTCTGACAGCCAGTCTTAGCAAAGGGTTTATCGTGTTACGCAGTTACTGGGTTGTGGAGATCAGATAGGCAGTCGCTCCATGTAAAATACTGGTATTCAGCTGCATCTGGTTAGACTGGAAGCAGACCCCAACTTAGTTGGGAAAAGGCTAGGCAGATTGATTGTTCTAGAATACCAAATATTCTTTTAAACCAATTATTTAGGCCAAGCAAGTACTCCAACAGGAAAAGTAGGGCAAGAGAAACTGACAATAATAAAGCTTGTCAAAGACGTTTTTGAATTTCGGCACAATATCATTGCACAATTGTTAGTTTAGATCTATATTCATTGACCTATCAAATACAAAGAAAAAAAAAAATACAAAGGATGCATCCGCAGATCGATCTAGTGACACACATTACCGTGTAAGTCACACATGGCATTGTAATCGAAGCCTCGACCGATGCATGTTAAAAAAAAATAAACGGACCAGTAATGTCTCATTTAGTTTTCGGCCGCCATAATGTGTGGACGCCTCAAATATTGATTTTCGAATTCTTAATTTAATTTTAAGGAATTCAAATTAATTAATAAAATATTATTATTAGTATTTATATTTTAAAAAGTTAAGGCTTTGAAAGTTACGGGTAAACTTGTACGAAAAAATGCTGAAATATATTTTTTCTTTGTTATTCCTAATAAGTACAGTCAGTTGCGACTATTTCTTGAATAGAGTTAATCACTTAGAATATTATAAAAACAGAACGAGGCCTTCTAAGGCATTTTCAAGTTTTTCGTCCAACTATTTCAATCAGAACTTAGTGTCAAAGCCAGGGAAGGCAGAAAAAGTGCAGTGTGGTACCAGGACAGTGGATTTTAACCCGAGGAGGACTGGGAAGATCGTTGGTGGTACTGAAACGCCTTATGGGGCTTTTCCGTGGCAAGTGAGTACTGCAAAAAAACTTAAATATTAATTAAATACACTACTTAAGTCAGACTAAATAACTCTCAAATGATAGTCTAGTCATAGTAATTATTATTAGGTGGTATTTGTTAAAATATCTATTAGTTTATTTTATTTGTATATGTGTATTAGTATCAATAAAACTATATAAATCCTCTTAATCAAGAAGTTAGTATTTTTGTCATTATTTTTGTACCCTACCACTGTTTTTATATTTAACCCAAAGGTTGACTGGTAGAGAATGCCTTGTGGCATTAAGTCCGCCTATGTATCACTATTGTACATGAAGTTTAAATAAATAAAATAAATAAATAAATTAAATCCTGGCTTTATTGCGTTTTTTTGGGGTTCCGTAGTCAACAAGGAACCCTTATAGTTTCGCCATGTCCGTCTGTCTGTCCGTCTGTCCGCGGTTTAGCTCAAAAACGATCGGTACTAGAAAGTTGTAATTTGGCATGAGTCCTCTACCAACTAAACGGTTGCAGTTAGAAATTCAAATGTCACGGCAGTAGTACCTATATTTAAGTTTAAAGGAAAACTATCACACTTAAGTGGGCTTTGGGTGACGAGTAATAGTCGACCAACTGAAATTTGCAGTTGAAAAACATGTTCTCCCTTACAATCTGTATAGGAGAGCATGTTTCTCAACTACAATATTAAGTTTGTTCTTGGGATAAATTCATCCCAACTACGGAACCCTTCATTGAGCGTGGTCCGACACGCACTTGGCCGGTTTTTTTTCCCCGCACAGTCTGTAGCACGTTTTTATAAAGTTTAAATATTAAACCCAAAACAGAAGTTATTAGCCTACTAGCTTCCGCGACTTCGTCCGCGTGAAATTTCTTGTACCCCCGTTCCTCAATCCATTTTTGAGATGTCATCAAAAAACCCGTTCCATACAAAATGTATGAGAAAATTAAATTTTCTTCATAATTTTTTTCGAGATTCTTTCGCCTCTTTCAATAGTTACTCTGCGATTCGGGACGGAGACAAATACAATAAATCAAAAACCATGAAAATCGGTCCAGCCGTTCTCGAGTTATAAGTGTTCGAACAAACCCGACTTTGTTTTTTATTATTAAGATTTAGATGATAATGCATGAGACTTGTTGTTATACCTAATTTTTGTTTGTTGTTGTTGTTGTATTGCTTTATAATCACAGTGAACAGGTCGTCAATGTCTTTTCCTACCACATAGACATCTGCTTCTATTTCTAAAATTGGCCCAATTCAGTTTCTTTTTTGTTTTTGCCTTTTTCGATCTGTTATACGAGGCCAAGAATATCTTGTTTAAAAAAAAAAACCGGCCAACTGCATGTCGGATCACGCACAATGAAGGGTTCCGTAGGTGGGATGAATTTATCCAAAGAACAAACTTAACATTGTAATTGAAAACCATGTTCTCCCATACATTCTAAGTGCAAATGTAAATTAGTCGACTATTACTCAACCGTGTGGTGCCGGACGTAAAGAATAGCACCACCCCATTTCCTCCCGTGGTGTCGTAAAAGGCGACTAAGGGACTTACTAGAGAATGGGCAGCAGCGTTCTCTATGTATTTTTAACACCATACTGCGATCGCCAACCCGCATGCCAAGCGTGGCGATTATGGCAAACCCCCCCAAGGGGGAGGCTTATGTCCAGCAGTGGACATCTTTCGGCTGAAATGATGATGATTACTTAATAACTTGTAAAGCCTACATATACTCCATACATTCTGTATGGGAGAACATGTTTCTCAGCTGCAAATTAAGTTGGTTGACTATTGCTCGGTAACTTGTAAGGCCTATTTTGCTGTGATAGTTTTTCTTTCTACTTCGTTATGTATTGACGGCACGGTTGGCGGATTGACTGCTACGCTGCGTGTCGCGGGTTCGATTCCCGCACGGAACAAATATTTGTATGACCTACAAGTAGTTGTTCCGGATCTGGCTGTTTGTGTGAGTTTAAATGTTTGTAAACGCACCCATAATACAGGAGAAATTCCTGGTCTTTTTTTTTAAACGTTGCCCACATATACAAATAAAACCTACTGCTTTGAATTTTTTCACATATCCAAATACAACCATTTATCTGACACTTGACTCTAACAAACATTAGCAATTTAAAGCTTAATATTACGCAAACGGATCCCTAAATCGAAAAATGGTCTTAAGAGTCTATACTACCTCAGCGCCACCTCACTCTGTATCTCGCTCGCACACTATTGCTAACGGTCACGCGAGCAAGCGAGACAGGGCGGCAGGGAAAAGACTCCAAGGCGCCGATACTTAGGTAATTTAGTTTTACGGTGATAATAATGGTCATTTAAAAAAAGTAAATAACATAAGACCTGGGCCTCAAGTCTGCAATTACAATAGTGTCAGAATGGTCTCTTCATTGTGAGTTTTTGACAGATTTGCCATACAAACACTGTCAAAAACTCACAATGGCGAGACCATTCTGACACTATTGTAATAGCAGACTTGAGGTCCTGCTTTATAGTTAGTTCAGTTAATATGTAAAGTTTAATTATCTAATTTGAAGTATTTTTTGAATACCAGCGGTTTATTGTTCGGTTTGGAGGTAACTTTGGATTTTTTTCCTATCTAGAAATTTTTATGGAATCGTGTTTTCGGCTAACATAGTACTTAACATTAACCCTCAACTTTACCATATATTTATTTCAAAATTAATGCTGCAGTATTTTAGCCATAAACGGAGGATCATGCTAAGCCATTTGAGGTAGTATAGGCCCTTAATAAACTAGCAATATTTTTAAACGGTCTATCCAACGATACCCCCTTACCATGGGATAGACGAGAAAAAAAATATCATCCCACTCCATGTAGCGGAGGTACCCAAAATAAAAAAACTCATGATTCTATTTTACCACTTTGTCGGCGTAATTAATATGTATACTCATTCTATACCCAAAGTCTCAAATTCAGATAATTTATGTAAACAAAGTAATGCGCTCCATAAGGGCGCATAAACTAATTGATTAGCATTTGAAAATATTATTGGAGCTGCTGAAGATTGTAAACTATTTTTGCATTGTATAAACTCAATTTCCTTGAATTATATAATTGCATAGCACAGGTGTGAGTACTATGTACTATAGAGCTACCATTTACCGGGTAATATGTCTTTTATTGACTTGAATGTGCCCTGGCGGCTGAGAGTATGTCATGCTCACTCAAATGTCTCGCTGGTGGTGGCGTGTGTGTTGGATCATTAAGTTCCCTTCAAAATGGTTGAGCTAAATGGTGCTGATCCATGCGTCATGTTCGTGAACGGGCGCCGTCAGTTGGGACTGGTCATCTCTTAGCTGCCGAGGCTTATTTTAATTTTTGAAGTTTCTATTACGGACGCTTCTAACGTGCACGTCTTTCTACATTGTTCTCACATGTATAACTTCAACATGAATGATGTAACCCATATTTTGTAACAATATTTTGTTTTAAAAGAGTGTCCATGGAGTTTCTTGTCCGTTCTTCTCCATAGGAACCTACTACGCTTTGGAATGGGCAACTAGCTTCATCTTTCTGACTGACCGACCCCTTGACAATTCAAAAGTGCCTGTAATTGGTTTATTTGAAATAAATGCTTTGAGTTTGAGTTTGAGTTTGAATGTCAAGAAATGTCACTGTCAAATTGACAGGACAGTGATACAAAACATTTTATCATATTTCGTTTTGTAAATAGTCATCGGTAAAATTAAAGTGAATTAATTATAAGAACTATGCAAACAAACTACTGTTGCCAAACAATGTTTTGTGTAGCTTGTCGGATAGATGTTTCTCTTAAAATATTCGTGTATGAATAGATACACCTTATATATACAGGTAAAAACAATTAGAAATGAAGCGATAACGGATAAATTAATTATGTGTTAGATGTATAGTGCTCATATATTGTTAGAGTGACATAGCATGACGTACACCCATTACACACGTTCAAAACAGATAAAATATTGATTGATTTTTGACATCACATAAACGCCCATTTCAAGTACTTCAAAATTTTCCTTATGTAGTACCTACTGCCCAAACCGTGTAAAATAAATGTTGCAATTGCATGTAAGGTCCCATGAGATTGAATTGTAATTTTTTGAAAAAAAAAAAAAAAAAAAAGAGATATGCACACATACTACAATTTGTTCATCTAGACTTAGGTTAGGTAAACTAAGACTACATAATAGTACATTATTTACCAAGGGCTTTAAAAGAAAGAAAGCCCGAAATCGCAGGTATTTGTGACCCGAGCCGCAGACGAGGGTTGTAAATATGTGATAGAGGGCTTTCCTTTTTACTACCCGTGGTGAGTACACAATTTTTCGAAACTCGAAAATATTTTTTACGTCACACCTGGCCACAATGCGAGTTTTACTGTACGCGTAGCGTGCGGTAAAACTCACATTATGGCCAGGTGTGACGTAAAAAATATTTTCGAGTTATATGTTAAGCTATGCTTGCCGCGGTTGGTCTGTGGATGGGTGACCATCTTTACATACCAAGTCTGTGCCTCGGCAAGCACGTTAAGCCGTTCGTCCTAGCTGTCGTTTGTAGATCTTTAACAGTTGTTTCGGGTCGTCAGAAGCCCGAAAGTCTGATTACCAGTCTTACCAAGGGGTATAGGTGTTACCCAGTAGCTGGGTTGTGGGGGTCAGATAGGCAGTCGCTCCTTGTAAAATACTGGTATTCAGCTGCATTTGGTAAGACTGGAAGCTGACCTCAACATAATTGGAAAAAGGCTAGGCAGATCATGATAATAATGTCGAAGAACTTGTAAATATACATAGAGTCAGCAACAATACTAGGTAAACACCTTTCATAAGTGATTTGTGTATGAAAACTTTTTAATTATATCGAAAATCAAACATAACAAAACCCAAATTATGAAACGGAACATATTATACACTTTTTTTTTTTGCTAGGGCATCTCAGATTTAACCTTGAGAGGTTGAGACTCTTTAACCAGACGTTCCTGTGGTTGCTTTAAGCTCCTAACGAAACTTAATGCCTCCAGCCAGGGCGTAAAAACTTATAAACTAAACGAGAGCGCGCTAAGGGCACCCACTGTGAGGTACGAACCTCGGCTTAGGGCAGAGTCGGAGGGAGGATGGCAAGGGACCGACGGTGACTGGATAAATTAAGGGTTATGATTATTATAAGGGGAATTTAAAGCTACAGGCTCAGCTATAGCGCGTGCTGGCGCTTTGCATACGGGCAAGGATCGGGGAGGACTATTTAGTCGGGGATTTCGTGATGGACCTTGACGGCGAGGTCGGAATGACGGTCGTGTGATCTCTTTCGAACTGTATTCGTTTCTCTACTGCTCTCCTGGAGGAGAGTCATGGGGTCGTCTGGGTCGGTCAGCGGCATTATCCACACAAAGCAACCCATTTCATAACAATTATCCACAAAAATACTACGTTACAAAACCGAAAAGTGTACAAAGATGGCATATTACGTAACCACCATCTTTGTTTCGTTCCCGCGCAAAGAGGCCGCCAAATGTCAAGTTGACAGACTTTGTTACGTTCGAAAACGAATGGCGCGTAATTATGGCAACTTTCACTTCTTGTAATGAGGTTTTCATGGTGTTTATGTTTTGAATGAGTAATTTATCATTGTAAGTGGGCCTTTTAAGATTAAAAGAAATTGAGAGTGACAATTTGTGATTCGAGGATGATCGTCATCAGTTGAATGGTGTTTAGTTCTTTCACTGATTCTCAGTCTAAAGTTAAACAGATGTGGATATACCCGTATCTTATCTAGGAGAGGCAGTCACATGACGGCAATTTGGTACAAATCATGTCAGTTTTAGACTTTAATTATAATTTTAAACGTACAAATATTGATAAATATATCAATTGATATTTAATGTTAAAACTAAAAAAATTACAGATTCAATGTTTACCCTAGCAACACTTGACAAAAATCTATAATTAGCCTGAAATGGCAATTTATTATACATACCTATGTTTCGGGGTTTCATCAAATAATGGCTCGCTTTTTATTGAAATTCAAACCTTATACCCATTTATAGTAGGTTTCGTATTAACGAACCCTACTATAAATGGGTATAAGGTTGCTACGGTAAAAGACGGGGTAAGGTTGCTAGGGTAAACCTTGAATCTGCAAAATTTTTAGTTTTGAAAGGGAAGATTTTTAAATAGGGAAGTACCTAATATATTGAAATTAGGTACTTCCCTATCTCTCTTCTATATAAATAAAAATCAATGTTTGTATGTTTGTCCTCTATGCGTTGCTAAACCATTGATCAGATTATGATGATTTGGGGGTGTTCCGAGGATGGCCAAGACACCTGACAAAAAAAAAAAGTTCGACCAGACAGTTTTGTACTTAACGTGGCATTGTGGTGCAGCAGCTAATAATATTAAATTTTATGGGAATCCCCTTACGCATACCGTTCGAATGCTTTTACAAACTGTTACCTTTTTTTTTTCGTTTGGACATTGTTAGAAAAACATATTAGTGTCTTTTTAAACTTCAAATTATAAATCAAACACATACTTTTATTCTACAATTAAAACATAAAACCACTTACAGAATGTAAAACGCATCTTTTTGTATACGAATACCGGATATTTTGATATTTATTATGAATATCGGATTTATTGTCAAAACTAAAAATTTTGCAGATTCAAGGTTTACCCTAGCAACAAATCGGATATAATTCTATTTGCTGATGACACATCTCTAATTTTTAAAATAGATAGACAAGACACGGATGTCTTACATGTCAACGATAGTCTCGCTGTTCTTTCAAAATGGTTCGCAGCTAATAATCTTTTACTTAATGCGAATAAAACGAAATGTCTTAAGTTCTCATTACCAAATGTACCCCAAGTGGGTCTAAATTTAAAACTTGATGGCAAGAAACTAGATGCTATTACGGAAACTGTATTTCTAGGAATTACTTTAGATTCGAAATTGCAATGGGGCGCCCACATTAGAGCTCTTTCAGGTAGATTAAGTTCAGCTGCATATGCAGTAAGAAAAATAAGGCAGTTAACTGATATAGCCACAGCTAGGTTAGTATACTTTGCTTATTTCCACAGTATTATGTCTTATGGCGTTCTGCTGTGGGGATCGGCAGCTGA
The DNA here is from genome assembly GCA_947523025.1 of Dryobota labecula. NCBI lineage: Eukaryota > Metazoa > Arthropoda > Insecta > Lepidoptera > Noctuidae > Dryobota > Dryobota labecula. The sequence goes on along the minus strand of OX383311.1, from coordinate 8,997,601 downwards.
CGTAGATTCCATTTTCATTCTACAAAAGAGAGCAATCCGCGCGATTTATAAAATGGGTCCTCGTGAGTCCCTTAGAAATAAATTCAAAGTAATTGATATACTAACTTTGCCTTCTCTTTATATCTTAGAAAGTATTTTGTATGTTCGCAAAAACTTAGGACTTTTCAAAATAAGAAGCGATTTCCATAATATAAATACACGTAGTAAACATGAAATTGTGATACCCAAATTCAGATTAACTAAAACTAGCAAGTCATTTCTTATAAACAGTATCCGCTTTTATAACAAGTTGCCAAAGTCGGTTACAGAACTTAGCGACGGAAAGTTCAAAACCCACATCAAACGTGTCCTTATCAAAAAAGCATATTATAAGATAAAGGACTACGTTGAAGACAAGGAAGTTTGGCAATAATTCCTTCTGCACATGTGGCTTCCCTGGTACCTCATAAACAACATAACTATGTCACTGTCTATTAACTGCTCCCAAGTAACGATGTTTATTTAGAATTTTTTATTTTTTTATTTTACATACTTCCTTGACATAATCTTTTCATTATTTGACATTATTTACCTACAAATCGAATTCCAATTCTTTATTAGTGACTTTTGTGGACATGATATTTATTCAGATATGTTACTGTAGTTGTAATTGCAATCATGTCATTAATATTTTATATACTTAGATTATTTTATATTTTGTGAATGTGAGAACGTTGTAGGCCTAGTAGAGTGTAGATTTGTTGGCGGTTTTCTATTTTGTTAAGTACCTGGTAATTGTTGAAAGGCCTACACTGTCCTCCCATACCTATTATCACTGTTATTTAATAATATTGTAAAGCCAATTATTTTTAAAAGAGTAACCGTGGAGTTTCTTGCCGGCTCTTCTCCATAGGAAACGACTAACTCGAACCGTGCACCTAGCTTCTGACGTTTCATAAGTGCCCATGTAGGTTTATGTGAAATAAAATATTTTGATTTTGATTTTGAAAAAAACACTTGACAGAAATCTACAGTTAAGATTACCTTTCCCGAATTGGCTATCAAATCAGTCTAAGTTTCAGGGTTTCAACAAATAATGGTTAGCTTTTTATTGGACACACTGACACAATATGCAATAAACTTACATCTTTTTGTATACAAAAATCGGATATTTTGATATTTATCCATTCGGATTTTGATGAGCCCTGTTGTGGACTATCTAATGGTCCTTAAGTCAGGAAAACTATAATACGAGTATTATTTAATTTAGAACATACGGTTCACGACTAAGTCCAGAAGCGTTGATCTTAGCAAGGTGTATACAGATAAGAGTGGTCGAAAATCACGTAGGTATATTAGCCTACAATTAAAAAGCCTGACAATGAGGTACAATACACCATAACATAGGTACAACATTTTTCTTTGGCATGCCCTTGTCCCATGTAACTTAGGGTACGAACTGAGTGCACGCTCGACTCGAGCGTCCGGCAGGGCGGCGTGTGCGGCGTTCATGTTAAACACATACAATCCCTCGCGAGTGTCCTGAGTGGCGGCGAGTGGCGCGGCGAACAATCTTTCAGCGATTGCACGCGACGCAAAACGCCCCGCCGCACGCCTTTTCACTCAGGCTGTACACTTAGGGTTGGCACAAACAATTCCTCTTCCCGACTCCCCTGCCACTTTCTAAATTTACTCCTAAACATACATAATCAGCATTAAATTAAATTAGACAACAATGATCCATATGTTAGTTAGGTACAACAAACTTAAGAAAAGGCGTCCAGCGGGGCGTTTAGCGTAGCGAGTAAGCGGCGAAAGAGCGTTCGCCGAGTGGCCTTAGTGCAAGCTTAGCGTTCGTGTGAGCCGGTCACATTTTTCATCATGGCGTCGGGGTCGTACATTATTATTGATATGTATTTAGAAGAAAATGTGTGGTTAAAATATTTTTGTAACTCGATAATTAAACAAAGAAGGCTATGTGGGGAATTTTCTACGCAAACATAAATTGGTTTGAACTGCACGCGACGCCACGCTCGACGCCCCGCTCACCGCAAACAAGCACGCTCCCCGCGCCGCGGCGCTCGGCCGCCACTCAGGACGCCGCGCCGCCCCGCCCGACGCTCGAGTCGAGCTTGCACTCAGTTCGAACCCTTAGTGTGTAGTTATACTCGTAACAAAGTACAAGCCCACAGAAAAAACAATATTTACATACATTCACCGGATGTAATTAATCACTTCTGCCTAACTACTTCATGAAGCGATTAATTATCGGCGAGTTAAATTTGTCCACTAACATCTTCAGAATTCTATTAGGACTCGACCACGTTCTCTCTAATAGCGACGCCGTTTTTCTACTCACCATTGCGTGGAAGTCGTGAACACGCACCTGAGCGAACATACCAGAGGCACTACAAAAGCGCTGCAGTCCCAAAAGCATTCAGAAGCTGTTATTGTATTGGACCCTCGGGGCAACTATGGTTTTCTACGTGTAGCTGGCCCGAAGTAAGCCAACGTAATCTTAACCTCCTTACTACAACAAGGAAACCTGCGAACCAAATTTGTGGTGGTATCTTCAACGCCACATGCGAACGACGCATCAAAGACCTGATGTCACAAATCCTGCATCCCGCAGAGTTTACCGCGTGACTAGCATATACAGGGTGTTAAAGAAATTGCATGCCATAGCTTAGGGGTAGGTTCAGTATCGATAAAGGAACCCAAGAAAAAACAAAAAATATTGCAAGATTAACATAATTTAGTTTAAAACCTACTAACTTAAAATAGCAATCGTGTTGAATTAAAATTATTTTATTTGTTTATATGCTTTAATTTTGAAGGAGATAAAGCACGCTAAAGTAGGAAGAAGAAATACTTGGAATTGTAATTTACGTACCTAGTTACCTATCCTTCACCCGGCGTTGTCGAAGTGTTCGGGCGTAGGTATTTCATTTCATTGCGTTCGATAGTAGGTAGGTAACTCTAGGAAATTATTAATTAGCATTTAAACAAAATAAAAACTTATTTTAAGCAATTTTTTAATCAATTCTAAACGATTGCTATTTAATTAGTAGGTACTACATTAGGTTCCTCTTATGATAATTTTCGTTTTTTTTTTAAAGTATTTATTTTTTATTTTTACGGGTTCCTTTATCGATACTGAACTCACTCTGAAGCTGGATGCAATTTCTTTAACATCCTGTATACAACATTTTGACATAAACTTTCGGGCATTTGCCCACCAGACACAACACGCGTCTGGTCAGAGGATCCTCTCTTTTCCATAGTGTAAGAGTGAACTTTACACTCTGTTTCTCATCCATACTATCCATACTATATCCATACTAATATTATAAATGTGAAAGTAACTCTGTCTGTCTGTCTGTATGTTACGTTTTCACTTCTAAAACGCTGAACCGATTGCCATGAAATTTGGCAGAGATATAGCCTGGGATATGGAGAAGGACATTGGCTACTTTTTTACGCGATAACTGACATCCACGCGGGCGGAGCCGCGGGCAAAAGCGGCAAAATTATCTCTATAAATTAATGTTCCCACGGCTAGGACATAGCCTCCTCTCTGTAAGAAGGAGTGGGCTGTAGTCCACGATGCGGGCGCAGTGCGGGATAGATTTCTCTTGTTTTTCACCTTTTTGAGAGCATTGGTGACGAAGTAAATTCAACGCAATCCTCAACGTGGGCGAGTGCGGGTCCACTGCCGTTGTCAGCGTCTTAAGCATCTAATAATATTAATTAAAAAGTTTCTAACGGGCTTCTGCGAGTTGGCTTCGGCCCCTGGTACGCTTTCCAAAGGTCCGGGACCCCAGGGTCCCGAGATATTTAAACATATAGAAATAAAATAATAATAATAAATATTTTATTTAAGTATCTCGACTTAGCACATGAGGTTGTCGACATGTGGAATGTAAGCTCAGCTATCATTGTGCTGATTTTCGTGTCGGCCAATGGCCTACTGGCCAAAAGCCTCGATCAACATCTCTCGAGGCTTTCGTTTGGCGGTTGGATCAAGGGCCTGATTCAGAAGGCAGTACTCCTTGATACGGCTCGCATTGTGAGGAGGTTCCTGTCTCTGCAGCCCTAACCACCGGTAGCTTGGATCCTGCTCCCGACACCGGCGGACCACTATTTTTTATATTTTTAAATGTTTTTATATCTTTTTTTTTTAAAGAAATATTTAAAAATGTATTTAAATATGGATATAAATAAACGTCATAATAACATTTTATTTCTCTTACACAAAGGTGCCTTAAACATAATGAAGGTTTTAATAAAACATCCGATAAATCCTTTATGGGAGACTGGTATCTGTACTAGGAAAACCTGTCACACAGATTACCAGGCCTCCCCCCCAAAAACAGTGATTGAGTATCAAATCTTAAAGATAATCAATCTGCCTAGCCTTTTCCCGACTATGTTAGGGTCAGCTTCCAGTCTAACCGGATGCAGCTGAGTACCAGTATTTTACATGGAGCGACTGCCTGTTCTGACCTCCACAACCCAGTAACTGGGTAACACGATACCCCTTGGTAAGACTGGCTGTCAGACTTTTTGGGCTTCTGACGACCCGTCACGAATGTCCACGAATGACAGCCGAGACCAACGGCTTAACGTGCTTTCCGAGGCACGGAGGAGTCTCGGTATGTAAACATTGTCTCCCATACACGCACCAAACCCAGCAAGCGTAGCTTAACCTGACGGATCGACCCGTGCGGTTGTTATTACTTAGCCACGAGCTCCTCCAATTAAAATCTTAAAGATAATATTAACAAAAATTATTTTAACCTTTGGTAGGAGAACACACCGAACAAATGGCGCATGAAATATGATGATAATTCCAGGTGGAGATTCAAATGCTGGACATGGACAAGCTGACCTTTGAGCACCACTGCGGGGGCGCTGTCATCGCGGAGAGGCTGGTGCTCTCAGCCGCGCACTGCTTTGACAAAGTTTGTTGCCTTTTTGTATAATCTTAGTATGTAAGAGGTCATGTCATACTTTGGTTGGGTTAGTTAAACCAGAACTATCCGGATGGAAGGCGAACTTTAAAGAGCATTCTATAACTGAAGCGTGAAGTGGATGGAGTAACATCTTGAAATTTTAGTGGGTAAAATACATACACTCAAGAGCAATGAATTAGGGTCATATAAAGAAAAGATACCTACCTACCTGGTAGTTTCCGAGACATTCCCTCAAACTCAGATAAAAGAAAAAAACAAAACATAATAATATCCTTAAAAAAATCCTTAAAAATTATCATATTATGATTATGGCTCCAGCATTATGGAAGTCTCTTTGATGAGATTAAAAAAAGCGCAATCATCCGACTAGTAAATAGTTATATGTGGCTTTACAGCACTAGCGCGGTAACGTAGAGTAAAAAGCACGCGTTTTTAATACACTGCATTATGGACCTAAAAGCGGTTCATTAAGAGACACTTTACGAGCAAGTGTGTTGAAAAGGATATTATACATCTGTTATCCTTTCTTTTATCTGGGTTTGAGGGAATCCATAATATTATAATTTCGCCTCGTTAAATAAAGTTTTTATAGCACGCAGTTTCATGTAATACAGTATTGTCATGTCTTATACCAACTATTGCAATGTATTCAATTAAGTTCCCTACGTTATTTTGAATATCTTTTAAGTAAATGGTCAAAGAATAACCATTTTATCGGAGTCCCGAAGTTAAGGAAAACAAATTAAAGTATAGTAAAAATCGTTTATTTCAACATTCAAAATTACAATATGGAAGTATCATTGGTCCCAAACTGGGCACAGCCTGTATCTTGGGTGCCACATTTAGGTAATTACAAACAAATTAACTAAATGAGGGAAAACTAAACCAACCCTATATTTTTGTCTTTTCCAGCAACCCTTAAATCTTGAACACATTCGAATAGTTGTTGGAGAGCACCGTCTAAAGGTACAAGATAAGCATGAGCATCGATTCCTGGCTGAGAAGGTGGTACGGCATCCGGACTTCAGGAAAAGTGAGTCATTTCTTTTAGGAGTCAAATTCATTGATTCGATCCCTAATAGCCTTTTTATCAGGGATCGAATCAATGATGTACATGGATTTGTCTAACTTTAAATTTACTGATTAACTTTAACCTTACTGATTATCTTTTACTGATTAATTTTAACCATACCTACTGATTCATCCATTTTCAAATATCTTTATTTAACAATGGAAAAATAAACAAAACGCACTTACCCTAATTTACATTAACTCATTATAATTTAGGCACTTTATGAGGCTAGTGATTCACCATTCAAAGCTTATTACAGATAATATCTGGATGTAGTTTTAACTGTTGACAACATACACTTCACACACAATAATAATGGGCACATGATAACAATTATGCAAATTATGTACTCATAGATATAATTTACTAATTGCAAGGTGTAACAAAAATAATTAATAACCATACTGATTAACTTTAACCTCACTGATTAACTTTAACCATACTGATCAACTTTAACCTCACTGATTAACTTTAACCATACTGATCAACTTTAACCTCACTGATTAACTTTAACCATACTGATTAATTTTAACCTTACGATTATCACTAGATACTTTTAGTAAAAAGACGTAATAAACAAGAATATTCGACATCTACCGGGATTTCATGATATCCCTAGGGATTTCGTGAAATCCCAGATATTTTCATTTCCCTGCGACAGATATACATAAGAAGCATCCGTAATAAAAACTAAAAATGATTTAAGAATTAAAATCAATTAAAATAAGCCGTGGCAGTTAAGAGATGACCAGTCCCAACTGACGGCTTCATGCGTATAAGTACCTAAATAGTTCAGTGCAAATCTTAGATAGATATACGTATAAATAATGTGCACAGAAAAAAAAAAATAAGCACAACACAAAAGCATAAATAAATGATAGTCAAGTAGATAATGGACGGTGATTGGTGGTGGATGGAGTAATGGCAGCTTCTATGTAACACTTATAATAATTTCAGACGGCCCTCACAGTAATGATATAGCAGTTATCCTGGTCTCCCGATCCGGAAGTGGCGTGCAGTTCAACTCACACGTGCGTCCTATATGCTTGCCTGATGATGGGGTGACGGCTGGAAAATGGTGCGCGGTCAGCGGCTGGGGGTTCCAGGCAGGTACACAGTATTCTCTACTAGTTATGATGATGATGATGATGGGGCTCCCTTTTCCGCACTTAGACTCTCATTTGGTCCGTTGTGCGTGGGGATTCTGGCTAACATACCCAGCCTAGCTCCGTCCAAAACCACAGAAGCTTCCTGGGAGCTTCACAGGCTTCACGGAGCGACCTCAGTGTTCCGAGGATTTCTTGACGTTGTGGAGCCACGGCCTCGCATTCCAGGATGACGTGGGCGGCTGATTCCTTGGCGTCAAGGCAGCCCCTGTGGCGCCTATGTTAAAAAGATGTTTGTTAAGGAGATTATGGCCCGTAATTGTACCTACTAGTTATATGGATAGAAAATAACTATGTGATGGAGGAAGGATCCTAGATATTGAGGCGGCAAAAAAGATGGGCGAAAGTTCAGCATAGTGCGACAACTCAGAAGTTAACAGTTGATATGGATAGTCTCATGTTCTCATAAAGGAAACCCATCCATCTTACAACATGATCCAAAATCGAATACCACAAGGCAACGTTGCTTTTGTCCTGTCTTCTTGAAGATACGAGATTTTTCCACATCAAATCAACATCTGCGTTAGAGATCAAAATTGCAAAGCGCATGACGTAAACGTTGCTAACATTTTGTCCACAGGCACTGCTAATTCAAGTCTTCACTCTTTATTAAACCAAAGTAATTTTTTTTAAATTTTGCCCCACTCTAGGAATTTCTCATGTATTGTAGGTGCGTTTACAAATATTAACAGCCAGACCCGGAACAACTACTTGTAGGTCATACATCGTACACGTGCCTTGGAGTCGAACCGTCGCTCGAACCCAGTCTCCTGTCCCTCGCACACTGTCTGCGCTCAACGCTCTCTTGGACGCTAAGCCCGACTGTGATGCGGTCGCGGATGGATGGAAGAAGATCTTGTCAGTATGTTTGGAGTATTGTGAGATGAGCGTATGACTGTCGAGTAGTTGTATACTTTGTTATTATCCTTAAATAATGTGTTTAAGTGTCTTTGTTAACTAATGTAATTGGCCTTGGCCGTTTTATGTTAAATAAATAAATACAAATATTTGTTCCATGCATTTTGTGAAAATACTTTTAGTCTTTAGTGGAAAGGTGTCATTAAATTGCGATTTTAATATTGCAATGAACTCGGCGTATAACTCATTAGGGTCACTTATTATATTATTAAAACTCTGAACACATAATTTACTGGCCAAACAGTTATATCATTTCTCTTTTTACATGTAATTGGCCTAAATTTTAAATTTTTGGTCAAGGCATGGAGGAGCAAAATGTTATTGTTTCTCCATGACTGTGATCAACTTATTTACAATTTGTTTGTGTAAGTATTAAGTAACCACAATTACAAAAAGGTATTATCTATACAAGTAGCAGAAGCTGTCTCTCGACACACACAAAAACACAAACACAAATTCGATGCAATTTGCAAATGCAAATATCTATTAAGCAGAATAACATTACATAACATTGTACAAGGTTCATACGGTTTACGTAAATATGACCATATTTCTGAATTTCATGTGAAGATCAAGTGGTTACCAATTCGCCTTCACCGGAATGCTTATATTCCTTCTCTTTTTTATGATGTGCTCTTTTCCCCTTCCACCCTTCTCTGTCTCAAGAAATTTTTCCAGTTTCTTTGCGTCTCCCACACGAAATTCTTAAGGTCATCAGATAAGTTGAAGCTTAAAATGCCAATGCATTCCACAACTTTCCTTGACAAATCCTTTCCTGTCCAGGCCGTTCGTTTGTAAAACAATTTGCCAGTTCCAATAAAACGCGCGCAATCGTTGCCTGTTTAAATTACTCGTGGAGGAACATTGCTTGTCGTTGAGAATTTGTTCTCGTCGTTAGCTATAATAATTTATAGTCTTCATTTATTTTTGTTGCTTATACAGCTACCGACTTATTTATAATAAAGTTATCCGCTTCATAAATCTATTTTAGCTATAGAACTGTTTTGCCCCTTTCTGTCAAGTTAAAATGAAGTTTGACAGAAAGGGACAAAAGAGTGCGATAGCTAAAATCTAGGTTTATGAAGCGGATAACTTTATTATGAATAAGACGGTTAGTATGTATATATCTAATATCCATACTAATATTGTCTGTCTGTATGTTACGTTTTCACGCCTAAACTGCTGAACCGATCGTCATGAAATTTGGCAGAGATATAGCCTAGGATATGGAGAAGGACATAGGCTACTTTTTTGCGCGATAACCGACATCCACGCGGGCGGAGCTGCGGGCAACAGCTAGTATAGCATATATCTGTGACTCTATTATAGTATATTGTACTTTTTATTTGCACCAATGACAACCCCATTTTATGTCCAGAAAACCACCGTCCATTCCAAGGTTGCCTGGAAGAGATCGCAGTAAGCGATAAGGCCGCCTATTGTATATTTTGTAATGTATAAGTTTTTCTTTTTGTAATGTATAATCTGGTGTACAATAAGGAATGTATAAATCAATAAATAACATTACTAAGTAGCAAATCTACACTTTTCAACCCCCTGTACTTTTCAGAGGACACAGAGAACTTCGCACCAACTCTGAGGGCAGCTGCAGTACCAGTGCTAGATCTTACTACTTGCAGGAAAAGCCAGGTCCTAGGTGGAAGACAACAGGCGATACTGGACTCTATGATCTGTGCAGGTTGGTCTATAATGGACGGAGATTTTTCTAAAGGAAGAAGGTGGTTCTTGATATCGAAAAATCTTGGTCACTCTAAAACAAAAATGGCTGAAGTAATTGTGGCAAAGCAAATTATTGCTGTTAAAAACTAGAAGGCGTTGTTCATCAAAACTATGTGATAGGAAAATATTTGCTGTAGTTTTTGTGTCTTATAATTTGACTTAAGACTGCGTTGAGTGCACAGTGGCGCCCTCATCGTTATTTCGGTGATTTCTTTTATTTTAGAATGAAAATGCAGAAAATAAGCTCGTCAAGTTGTGCTTCACAAGACTATACGTTATTATTACTACAAACAGTAGTTTTAAATTGTTATGTTTTATTGTAATAATTAAAACGGAGCTTAGTGGCCACTATTTTCCGTTTTAATGATTACAATAAAACATAACAATTTAAAACTACTGTTTGTAGTAATAATAACGTATAGTCTTGTGAAGCACAACTTGACGAGCTTATTTTCTGCATTTTCATTCTAAAATAAAAGAAATCACCGAAATAACGATGAGGGCGCCACTGTGCGCTCGGTGCAGTCTTAAGCAAAGTAGAACGAGTCCACTGCACTTTTTACGAAATTCACTTTTTTACATAATTCACTACAGAAGGGCACTTATGAAACGTTAGAAGCTAGGTGCACGGTTCCAATTGGTCGTTTCCAACGGAGAAGAGCCGGCAAGAAACTTCACGGTTACTTTTAAAAATAATTGTTTTTTTTTTACAATATTTTCAAATAATAGTGTTAATAAGTTTGGGAGGACAGTGTAGGCCTTTCAACAATTACCAGGTACTTAACAAAATAGAAAAGTGCCAACAAATCTACACTCTACTAGGCCTACAACGTTCTCACATTCACAAAATAGAAAATAATCTTTATAAGGTGTGTGGTCGTCTTAAAATATTTCGTGTATGAATATCTATTCATACACGAAATATAATAGGGTGCTATATATATATAGTAGGGGGCTATAGGGTGGTAAAAAAGCCATAGCAGCGAATTTTTTTTTTGTCTGTGTTTTTTTTTTTACATAATTATTTTCTTAAGCCATAATTAATCAGGAATGGCACAATCTTTACAATTATGAATAATTAGTAACAATTTGCGATACAAAATCCCGCTAACAGAGAACGTTTAGTTTCACGTTTGACATTTCTAGAGTCCTCACTCTATACTAGCGTCTCTGGCGGCGAAATCAAGCGCAATTAGTCCTCATTAAAATAGTCCCCATTAATCAGGGCCGGATTTAGGGCATGGCAACAGGGGCTATAGCCCCGGGCCTCCACAAAAAAGGGTGACGCGTCCCTTCACTTCTCGGAGTTTCCTTCTCGACACTGCGGAGATTGCGCTGACATTTTTTCTTCGGAGCTGCCTTGACGCCTGTTCTTCGGAGCTACCCTGTCTACTAGATTGCAGAGCTTTCCTGACGCGGAGTTGGGAGTGCCTTCCAAGAACCACAATTTGATATTTTTAAGTGAAAACTTCTTTAGCCGCGTTGAGCGGATTTTGGTAGGGGCAAAACTTATGGTTTTGCGTCACCGAAATGCGCGACATGCTCGTGACGTGTTGTGCCAGACTGTCAGTTATTCCAAAGTTTTCAGTTTTCACTTCTGGCGGCAGTCTTTAAGACGGCCTATTTAGTTAAGAAATAAATACACCCTGTGTTCATCAAAGACAAAATAAGTTCACATTCAAGGTACCTTTTAAAATAGGGATGATGCCTGGGTAAAAAAAAAAGAAAACTGTTTAGTCCGTCAACCAGATAATAAAAAAAATATTAGACACGTATTTTTTGCTTTATTATATTAATAAAAAATTACTTAGATAAAACATTATTATTAACATAAACGGGATATTTACCATGTTTATTAATTGTTCTGAGTTCCCGATATTTCGGCGCTGTTGCAAACACCATGATCACGGATAAACTGAAGTCACTGCGGGTGGGTGTTTATGAGCAGACAAAACGGTCTACCCTCTTTCTTGTTCGTTTTTGCACTGAGTACCGCTACCACTGTCACTCGCAACTCGATTCTGTTCCCGACACTCGAAACTCACTGTGTCCGCTCGCGAACTTTTTTCGGCACTTCTTCGGTTTTTACACAGCTGAACCACTGGATTCCAGGCTCTCGACAGTTGAAACCCATCATCCCGGTTGAAGTTCCTATATTTGGTAATCTCAATAGCTTCTCTAACCAGTCTAGTCAGTGGTAGCGGTACTGAGTGCAAAAACGAACAAGAAAGAGGGTAGACCGTCTGAAACACCAAAACAGTTTAAAAAGTTTAAAGTGTTTTATCTAAGTATATACAATTTAGTGAGAAGTGACGTAATGCCACACTTGAACTTAATGTATAGCCGTAATGTTTTGATTACGTAAAAAAAGAAAAAAATATTTTGTTATCATTTATATGATGGACGAAAAAATTTTTTTAGTCATCATCCCTATTATTCTATGTTTCCGTCTGGTTCAATAAAAAAATCGGTGCCACCACTTCTTGGCTGCCCCAAGGCCTCCACATCTTTAAATCCGGCCCTGCCATTAATACTTACTTAGTTTATGTAGGTAAACCTGTAATCTTCCTTGCCACCACAGACCGTTAAAGGGTTCTATATTTCCACAGGTATACTATCAGGCGGCGTGGATGCCTGTCGAGGGGACTCAGGAGGCCCCCTGGCCTGTATGGGCTCTAACAGATGGCAGCTCCACGGCGTTGTCTCCTGGGGATCAGGGTGTGCCCGCAGAGCCAGACCAGGGGTATACACCAGGGTCGCATCCTATGTGGACTGGATAAGAAGGACTGCCGCTAGTTTGGGTCATAAGATCGGGTATTAAATTTAGGGTAGGATATCGGGTATTTAATTTTTTTCTGCGATCGCCATCCCGCCTGCCAAGCATGGCGATTATGGCAAACCCCCCCCAATTGGGGGAGGCCTATGTCCAGCAGTGGGCGTCTTTCGGCTGAAATGATGATGATGATGATGATGATTAAATTTAGGTAGAAGTTAGAAAATATTCAAAATGATCATAAAATCCTAGATAGTTTTTGAAAAAAGAACTCGCTAATGAATATAGAATGTTTTGTGGGAAAAAAATATTTTGCTAAAATAATAGATATGTCAAAATGTTAGTTGGATATTGGTAAACACTAAAAACCTCAGGACTATACACCGTGGCATTTTAGTCGTCTCACAAAGACAGCCCACTTCATGTATCCAATGAATACTAATCACTTGTAAAAAAAAAAAAAATATTGAACATTTGTTTTTGTTTTTTAATTTTTTTTTATTGAATCATGACACATGACATAGTTTAAAACACCCTGTTACGAGTGCAGTCCGAGCCTTTTGATACAAGGGCGCCGCAGAATGGATTTAGATTAAGTTTAAGTTGCAATAGTAAGAAACACATTTTTGCGTTAGGGTGAATGAACTCTGATAAAGATGTCGCCTCTCCATTCCGCGGCGCCCTTGTAACACAAGGCTCGGACTGCACTCGTAACAGGGTGTTTTAAACTATGTCATGTGTCATAAATGATTAATAAAAAATAAAAAAAAATGTTCAATTTTTTTTTTTTTTTTTTTTTACATGAATGATTAGTAGTCATTGGATACATGAAGTGGGCTGTCTTTGTAAGATGAGATAAGATGACTTAATTCTTCTTCAGGTTTTAATTCTTCAGATTTTCATACAAAAATAACAAATATTTGAATTCAACGCTCTAAATATATAGAACAAAGAAATCTTGAAGGTTTGTTTTTGGTAAATGTATAATATGTTTTGTATAAATTCGTAATATGTTTTGTAAAAACTCACACTTTACACACATTACATTACAGTTACACTTTTGTCAAAGAGATGGTCAGTTAGTCAGAAAGTTGAAGCTAGATGCCCATTCCAATACGTAGATCACTATTTATTTATTTATCACAAACACTGCTATCATTACAGGAAAAAATCCTAATGCGGTAGCGTGGTACTATGGAAAAGAACGGGCAAGAAACTCCAAGGACACTCTTTTAAATCAAGATATTACAAAACTCTGGGTACATTATTCTTTTTGCTTCTATATGTGAGACAATGTAAAAACTAATAAAACAATTCAAAATATAAAATTAAAAATAAGCCCTGGCAGTCAAGAGATGACCAGTCCCAACTGATGGCGCCCGTTCAAGAACATGATCTCTTAGGTATTTTAAACTGCTATTTTATTGGGCTAAAAGAACTACTGATTGGGTCCCATTACTTGCTAGGCGACATCACGGTAGACCAAAATGACTTACAAAATAAATATCACTAAAATTATACAGGGCCGCCCACATCTTTGCCGAATGCAGGAAAAGTCTCTTAAATACTGTAGATAGAACAATTTACTGAATGAAGACTTTTTTTATTTTGAAAACAATACGAACTACATTCAAAGAATTTTTAATAATCGCCTGTCTGAATCGGGAATCGAAAACTAAAAATGAAAAAAAAAAAAAAAAAAAAACCTGTTATTTTACTAAAGGCTCAATCATTATATAATGCATTATTTCTTCTAAATAACACGGCGTCCATACTAATATTATTAATGTGAAAGTAACTCTGTCTGTCTCTCTGTCTGTCTGTCTGTATGTTACGTTTTCACGCCTAAACCGCTGAACCGATCGTCATGAAATTTGGCAGAGATATAGCCTGAGATATGGAGAAGGACATAGGCTACTTTTTTACGCGATAACCGACATCCACGTGGGCGGAGTCGCGGGCAAAAGCTAATCTAAAATAAAAGGAAGACCATGAAATTTAAATTTTTCTATCTGCAATATTTAAGGTACTTTCCCTCCATGTGGAAAAGTCGTGGGACACCCTGTATACGGTACTTCATCATCATCATCATCTTTTCATCAGAAAGACGTCCACTGCTGGACATGGGCCTCCCCCAAAAGGGGGGAATTTGCCATAATCGCCACGTTTGGCAGGCGGGTTGGCGATCGTAGTATGGTGTTAAAAACGCATAGAGAACGCTGCTGCCCATTTTCTATTAAGTCCCTTAGTTTCCTTTTACGACATCCACGGGAGGAAATTGGGTGATGCTATTCTTTACGTCCGGCACCACACGGCACCATACGGTACTTCTAACAAAAAAACATTTCTTTTTAAATTTATGTTTCTGTCTATCTGTTTGTCATACGGAGTTGGTTTTGTCATAAGGAGTGACTTGGGCTACTTTTATTTTAGAAAAAACAACGCGGGTGAAGCCGCAGGCAGCGACTAGTATTATTCATAAATAAATTTTGACGTTTTGTCAAGCTGTAAAAAGCGAGCGAAGCAGGAGCGGGACAGTAGTTAATTATAATTAAAAATAATCATATTTATATAGAGTTATTGTATTATAGTTTAATGCCAAAGGTTAGCAAGTTATCTTGTAATTATGTAATAATTAACTCTAGTTCATAGGAAATTGTTAGGGTTATCTATTAAAATTAAATTATTGCAAGAAATTGTTTTTTTATTACCCTTTGTTTACATCATTATAACTATAATATAGGTCATTGTTAAATAGCGATCACGTAAAATTACGATCTACTGGATTAAGCTGTTCTTACCGCGGTCAATCTGTGGATGAGTGACCATTTCTCACATAAAGGCGGTATGATCCGTCAGAGACCGCGCTTACTGGTTTTTGAATCCATGGGAAACAAAAAAATTGTGTTATAAAATTCTTAAAAAAAAAAAGAAAAGATAAGTCCGTTTTCGCAGGAACACTCTGATATTATGTCTTCTTTATAAAATCCTTTATAACCCTGCATATCCCAGCTACCTGCGCGATCGTTTTTCCTTTACCCATCCTTCGGATGCTCTCTGTAGATCCCGCCTCAGGCATCATCTTAATGTCTCATCCCATAAAACTGAAATGTATTCCTACTCCTTCCCTGTTCACGCAGTACGTTTGTGGAACTCACTTCCGCCTAACATTCGAGATTCTAAAACTTTATGTCTCTTTAAAAAGCAAGTCAAAGAGCATTACCTCTCTTCTATAGAGTAATATTCTACATATAATATATATGTATGTATATGATAGGTAATATTTATATGTGTATGTATTTGTATTTATGTTTATTTTATATAGTTATAATTTTGTTTTAATTTAAATTTTCTTGTTTAACTTTTCTACACACTGTGTCTACATTTCTTAGACAACTTTCCTCTTGCAGGTCTGCTGGAAGAAATTTCTTTTGAAATAAGCAGTACCTTTGTGCTCTTCTATGTTAATATATTGTCCTGACAAGTGTTTTGTGTGTACATAAACAAAAAAATAAATAAATGATAAATAAGTACATAATATTTAAGGATCTGGATTATAAATAGTACACCACTTCACCCTTCTACTTTAATCCATCCAAAGTTTATTGTTAGATCGCTTTTAGCTATTTTCTACATGATAAATGATAAATGATTTTATTTCTGTAAGTAGGTTTTTACAAACACTTTTACACGTCAATCATATTTTAAAACTAGATGAGGTCGGCGTTTCGTATCTGACTACTCTGAGAAGAAAGACCGAAACAAACTCAGAGATCACAGTCTCTTTTAAAGTCCAGACATAATCTTGGTCAAATCATGTGAAGACCATGTAGATTGGTGTCTGAAATGGTCTTTTGAAGAAAGAACCACAAATATTGAGTGGACCTGTTCATTCAGTGCACGCATTTGTCAGTAATCGTGCAGATCAACTCAGATCATAAGAAGCTCAACGATTCGACGAATAATACCAAAGGAAGGACATTTGGGCAGGCCGCATAAATTACTCAAACTGCCATACCTGATTAGAAAAAAAAAAAATATGAGAAGAAAAAAAAATAACAAAGATCCGCATAGTCTTCATATTCATAATAATTAAAATAATAACATTATACGAGAACTTCACAAGTAAATATTCATGTCAATGTGTATAAAGCAATCACAATAAAAAAAGTTTCAATATGTAAAATTTGGAGTAGCTCAATCCCAAGCCTTTTAGTCCTCAATATAATCTTTAATGGTATAAAAGGCTTTCTGGCACAACTTACGTTTAATGAATGATTTGAATTTATTAATCTTAGATCTTGAACGTGGCTTGATAGTTTATTATAAAAGCATATACATTGACATCTGAACGAACCACCTATTTTCTTGAGCCGTGTTGTAGGTACAACAAACATGTGTTTGTTCCTAGTATTTATATTATGGATATCACTGTAGTTTTTAAACAAATTTATATTTTTATGGGCATATAAAAGATTTTCGAAAATATACTGAGAAGGCACAGTCATAACATTAATTTCCTTAAATTTCTTTCTGAGAGAGTGTCTCGAACTTAATTTATAGATTGATCGAATGTGTACATGTCTATCTTAATATGATTCGTGGGCACCCCCTGTGGAGTATGGATCTCGGCTTAGGGCGTCGCTGAGGCAGCCAGGGACAGGCTGAATCGGCCTGGTGACCAGCCCAATCCCATTTGAGCCTGGCAGCCTTCTTTCCTACATCTAGTATTCCCGTTTTAGACCGCAGTGTGGTGTTCCGAATTCTGACGGCGCCGCCGAAGCCGGCCCAGAAAAAGATGTGTACCTACCGCGAGACGATCTGGACATGTACCGCGAGGCCTGGCTCGAGGTGGTGCGGGAAAAGAGTTCCTGGAAGGATTTGAGGAAGGTCTTTGCCCAAAAGTGGGACAGTATGGACAAACAAAAAAAAAATACTGATTTAAAAGAGAGCCCGTGGATCTTTCTGACCGACCACTCCTTGACAGTTCAAAAGTGCCTGTTTTGGTTTAATTGATATAAATGCTTTGAGTTTGAGTTTGAAATTAGCCACCAGGACCGAAATTCGGTCAGTAGAATAATCTTTTGTGTTATCCGAAATAAAATGATTTTATTTATTTTTTATTTTCTTTAATATTATAAATGCGAAAGTAACTCTGTCTGTCTATCTGTGTGTCTGTTACGTTTTCACGCCTGAATTGCTGAACCGATCGTCATGAAATTTGGCAGATATAGCCTGGGATATGAAGAAGGACATAGGCTACTTTTTTACGCGATAACCGACATCCACGCGGGCGGAGCCGTGGGAAAAAGCTAGTCCATACTAATATTATAAATGTGAAAGTAACTCTATCTGTCTATCTGTCCGTCTGTCTGTCTGTCAGTCTGTATGTTACGTTTCCACGCCTAAACCGCTGAACCGATCGTCATGAAATTTGGCAGAGATATAGCCTGAAATATGGAGAAGGACATTGGCTACTTTTTTACGCGATAACTGACATCCACGCGGGCGGAGCCGCGGGCAAAAGCGGCAAAATTATTATAAATGTGAAAGTAACTCTGTCTGTCTGTTACGTTTTCACACCTAAAACCCCTGAACCGATCGTCATGAACTTTGGTAGAGATATAGCCTGGGATATGGAGAAGGACATAGGCTACTTTTTTACGCGATAACCGACATCCACGTCGGCGGAGCCGTGGGCGAAGTTAGTTTATTATGTCTACATATTCCCCCAGTCATAATATGCGTGTTTTATCTGACGATATTGTGAAATCCTCTGGTCCCAAAAACATATTGTTTATCTAATTTATATTATAACGATCGTCCTACTGACATATATTTGACATACTGTTGCAGCAATAAAATGATAAGATATTATAATTACCTAGCTACTATTAATTTGACATTATAGTAACAATAATATTCCTAAACAAATTGTTATATTTTTTAAATAAAATTGATAGGTATGTTAAAGTCCCATGTAATAAGGACGAGATTATCTCCAGATCCAAGCTCCGTAGACTCGTCATGTTCGTGACCGGGCGCCGTCAGTTGGGACTGGTCATCTCTTAGCTGCGACGGCTTATTTTAATTTTTGAATTGTTTTTATTATGGACGTTTCTAACGTGCTTCTACATTATTCTCACATGTATAACTTCAACATGAATGATGTAACCCATTTTTTGTAACAATATTTTGTTTTAAAAGGTTCACCCTTGTTTGGTATAACAACTTTTGATGTAATGTTACTAATTCAAACAACGTTTAAGAAAATAATCAATTTGTATAATATCGATTAACATAATTTTCATTTCATCGAATATTTATTTGCGATACCACCATTTGCGCTATTGAAGGTATTTCAGGGTATTGAAGGTATAATGTTCATTTGATGTAGTGTTCACGTGGTATAACATGTATTTTATCGAATATTCAATAGGTGTAATGTAATGCAGAAAAGAAAACATTGTAAATATTTGCAAATATTTTATTTTGAAAAATCATAATACGAAATGACTTTATTGTAACTAAAATTAGCCCAGCTAAAGCACTAGGAAGTGTTGAAGGGATGGGCGTTTTGGGCGACTGTCTTATGTAATCTTTAAAGTTCTATCTGAGGTTGAGTAAATGACTTTTGAGTTTAAATTGGTTTTTCTATTGCGCAATAACCAACACTACCCACAGTACGCCCACAGTAGTTAAAATATGGCTGATGATAACGAGATATGTTTCCGTTCTCCGACACATATATATATATATATATATATATATATATGAAACAAGAGCAAGGAACTTTAAGTAATGATGAGAAATGAAAAGTAATAAATTTAGCAAAACTACACCACTATCATTCGTCCGTTCTCGATACAGCATTATGTCAACGCCACCTCTGACTTCTGGTATCTTGGTATCTACCCGCACGTTTCATATAGTTAATACCGGTGGTGTGCACGTGCTGCAAAAAAAAAAATGTACCTCATAAGCAAGGAATAAGGCATATTGTCAAGTTTTTTTTACTCTTGTAGTCCTTGGACTAGCCTCACCCAAAAATCTGTTAAGGAATTAAACTCAACCTCCATTGTATTATATTAGCATAGCACAAGTGTGAGTCCTGTGTACTATAGAGCTACCATTGACCGGGTAATATGTCTTTCATTGACTTGAATGTGCCCTGGCGGCTGAGAGTATGTCATGCTTACTTAGATGTCTCGCTGATGGTGGCGTGTGTGTTGGATTATTTATCTCCCTTCAAAATGGTTGAGCTGAATGGTGCTAATCCATGCGTCATGTTCGTGAACGGGCGCCGTCAGTTGGGAGTGGTCATCTCTTAGCTGCCACGGGTTATTTTAATTATTTTATTTTGTTTCTATTTGTTGTACCTACTCTGGACGCTTTTAACATGTAAGTTTTTTTGTTTTTACATCGTTCTCACATTTAGTTATAAATTCAACATTACTTGATGTAACTAATACTTTTGTAACAATTTAATTTAAAAGAGTGTCCATGGAGTTTCTTGCCTGTTCTTCTCCATAGGTACCTACGCTTTGGAATGGGCATGTAGATGCATGTAGCTTCATTTTTCTTATTGACCGACTCCTTGACAATTCAAAAGTGCCTGTAAATGGTTTAATTGAAATAAATGATTTGAGTTTAGGTTTGAGACGATAACCGACTTTTAATGATTGTATACTGAAGATCACATCTCTAAACGAGTAGTGGTAATGATTTGGAAAAAATATGTGTCAAAT
This sequence comes from Dryobota labecula, assembly GCA_947523025.1. Lineage (NCBI taxonomy): Eukaryota > Metazoa > Arthropoda > Insecta > Lepidoptera > Noctuidae > Dryobota > Dryobota labecula. The sequence continues at coordinate 8,977,229 of OX383311.1, read as the reverse complement.
TAGAGCATTTTCTTAATCCATACTATACCAATATTATAAATGTGAAAGTAACTCTGTCTGTCTGTCTGTCTGTATGTTACCTTTTCACGCCTAAACCGGTGAACCGATCGTCATGAATTTTTGCAGAGACATTGCCTGGGATATGGAGAAGGATATAGGCTACTTTTTTACGCGACAACCGACATCCCCGCGGGCGGAGCCACGGGCAAAAGCTAGTAATTTAATAACGGGTGTTTTTTCAGAGGCGGAGAACTTTAAACTGAAATTAAACACAGAAAAATGACTTTAATATCCATGAAATTGGGTTTATCTGATAGATAATTTTATGGCATTCATATTTGAATATGATTTCGGGCATATAGCCGTAGGGCGGGCGCGTACTTGGCGTAATCTGGAGGTCTTTACACATACTCTTCGCAGTAAATCACGCTGTATTTCGGCAATTATGCGTCGAATGTTGGCGTAAAAGTAATCAATTGTTACCAGTTTATCGGCGTAGACATGCAACTTTACATATCCCCAGACAAAATAATGTAATGACGTTCAATCGCACGAACCTGGTTGTCAGATTTCGTGAAATTAGTCGTTCGTCAAATGTTTCCTGTAGCGAATTAAGCAAATAAAAAAGTTAAGTTTTCAGTAAATAAGCCTTTTGCGTCATCCGCGGCGGCCACATGCCCAAAATCATATTCAAACATTAATATCATAAAATTATCATAATATTATTCATGAACAATTCACATTGTGTTTGAAATTGAAAGTGGACCAGTATCGACACTTGCAAGGTATTCTATAAATATACTGCTTCAGCTGTAAAAGACTAGTCATGAAATTTGTACCTATATAATATATATTTATTTATTTAAACTTCATGTACAATAGTGACATAGGCGGACTTAATGCCACAAGGCATTCTCTACCAGTCAACCTTGTGGAAACCAAATCCTTTACCATAGAACATGGAACTGTGCGTCGCTTGCTCCCGCGTCACCAGTCCTGACTCTCTGTATATTTTGGCTGCTGTGACCAAATTACAAACATAGTTTTATGAAACTGTTGCTGGTATTTTAGTATATTGTGGTGTCTTACGACTTCCACGCGAACGAATTTGCAGGCAGAAGCTAGTATGAAATTAATTTCAAAATAATAATACTTTTTTATTGAGTACATACGTCAAATGCACAATCACGTGCTTAAACTGTATGATATGTACTTATTTTTCTATTTATACGAGTAATTATTTTAATTGGGGTCTTTGCCCGAATGTTTGATAACACGATATTATTATGTTTTTGGTAGTAAAATCAAAACATTAAATTTGATTATTTTTGCACAAACTGATAAAATAATAATAAGATTACTAATCCTCTTTGTCGCTACATCACTATGTGCTAGGTGTTAAAATCAACCCTTTTTTTTGGGTGGGAAATTATCAAAAACTTCTCCCGCTCTGGGCGGAGCGGGAGGGAGTGTCAGACTTTTCCTGACTAAAACTCACCCGTGTTCCTTGTGTTGCCTGTGTGCCAGGGCCACGGTATCCTTTTTTTTTTTAAAAACATTGCCCCACACTAGGAATTTCTCTTGTATCGTGGGTGCGTTTACAAACATTTAAACTCACATACACAAACAGCCAGACCCGGAACAACTACTTGTGGATCATACAAATATTTGTTCCGTGCGGGAATCGAACCCGCGACGCGCAGCGCAGCAGTCAATCGCTTAACCACTGCGCCAACCGTGCCGTTTCGGACAAGCCCGCAACCCTGGCAGGTACTGGTTCCAGCGGACCCCGTCAGTTAGTGCTGACATCTCTTTGAGGCGCACGTGGAACACAACGCGCCATGGACTCGGGCCTGGTCCTTACCGGATGGCGAGCTACTCGCTACATCGCTATGTGCTATGTATTATTGGGTGTGCAAATCAACCCTGCCATTTTATCCGTTTATTGTATAAAACATTAGTCAGGCAGGGGTCTTCCAAAGTTTTACGTGATCAGTCCAATTCAGCCACCCAAATCCAGAGTTCAATATTAATATCAAGGACGAAAGATTTGACGTCTGTAAAATGTGGTGCTGGCGCCGTCTATTAAGGATACCATGGACAGCTCACCGCACAAATGTCTCGAGCACAAAAACTATCTTCAACCTGCCTACAATGTGTCGTGAGATATTTCGGCCACATTGCTCGCAGAGGTACCAATAACATGGAGTGTTTAATGGTAACAGGGAAGATAGGGTAAAAGACCTACAGGCCGAAGCCCAAAACGGTGGTCGGATCAAATATCTGAGCAACTGGAAGTACCTATCAGTGCCGCATTCCACCAGGACACCGATCGTAATAGATGGAGGAAGACCGTTGACAATTTGAATAGGAGTCACAATTCTCAGCAGTGAGAGAGCGATTGAGAAGAAGAGAGAGAGTCCTACTTGCCCACATTTAGGAAAATGGCTACCGCTGCCAATATACTGGCTGCACCGTTAATAATAATAATAATATAATCTTTATTTTCAGACCAGAAATCCATAAAGTTATAACATGTACATGTGTGTGTTACTTAATAAAATAATAACTAAACTAATCCAAAAACCAACCAAACAAACAAACCACCCCGCCGGCTTGAGTTTACCTCACATATCTGAATGACGGTCTGTGTGCCGCCATCCAGTGGCATATTATTTGGCCATCCACCCTGCCGGCTACAGTAGCCACGAGGCTGTTGGGGCTGCCGCGCACCCGACGCATCAGTGATGCAATTCGCAGACGCAGCAGCGAGCCGAAATCCGGAACGCGTGCGTCCGCAAACATCCTCGACGCGCTACAGAAGCGCGGCAGCCCCAGCATCACCCGGAACGCGTTATTATACTGGACTCGTAGAGCATTGTACGAGCCCTGTGTATAACTGACCCACAGGGCGCACGCGTACAGCGACTGGCAGTAGGCCCTGAACAGTGTTATTTTAACCTCTCGCGTACACCGTGCGAACCTGCGGGCCAGCATGTTACACCTGACAGCCAAAGCTCTACGTTCCCTCTCTAAATCGGCGTCATCCGACAGCCTATCGGTGACCTAATGGCCCAGGTAAGCTTGGAGCTGAAAGTCTAAGTCGAATGGTCTTATCAGAATAGCGGAATCTATGAAAGCGTAGCAATGTTCGTAGTATCAAAGCGTTGCGTAGCCTACGAAAGCGTAGCGTAGCCTACGAAAGCGTAGCAATGTTCGTAGCCTCGTCTAAAGCGTAGCGTAGTTTACGAAAACGTAGCGAAGTTTCTAATCTTCGAAAACGTAGTCTACGTACCGTATTTTACAAAAGTGTAGCGAAGTTTATTGTCAACAAAAGGTGAGTCTATTACACTTATCTAACATGGTCCTCTATTTATAGAAGGAAAGATTACGTAATATGTTTATATCAGAATTTCTATAACTAACCTACATCGATATTTTAAAAGAACGTGTTTTTTCTACTAAACAGTCGCGCAAAAGCTGTCTGATCTCTTAGAATAACAATTAGTTTGCATTAATTAATCTACGTACGGTAGACAACACGTCACCGGTAACAAAACTATTACACTGAAAAAAAAAAAAAAAAAAAAAGTTGTTGCCACAATCAAGATTTTGTTTAGATTGACTAAGAAACTTGTTTGCATCTGAGCCTATCAATCACAATGATCACAGCTACTACTTTTATTTGATTGAGATTTGAAACGGGATCTTGATTGGAGTTATCACAAAACCTATTTGCAGCAATCAAGTCAAAACATAGTTGCTCCAACCAAGATGATTAAATTAAAGTTTCAATGATCTTTATTGAAGTAATCAAAATGCTTGATTGACACAACTAACTTACTTTGTAACAGTCAACATTTTTGTAACTTGTGGCTTTTTTAACTCTTCTACAATCATGTCATGTTAAGGGTAATCGAGAAACTTGTTTGAGCTTTCAGTCATTTGAACTAGTATTGCTGAAATCATGTCGTGGTGATCAACTTAACAAAAAATTTTGAGTAATCTCAACAAGATATCGTCAATCAAGCTAAAAAGTCACTTGATTGGCGTGCATTTTTTTCAGTGTATAATCTGGCCTCATACAGCCTTATTTATGAAGATCTCGACGAAGAGCCAGCCCACGCCGCAGCTGACCCTGTAGCTTTAAGTTCCCCGATTAATAATAATTATCCAGATTTGATCTAGCCTGTCCCACCTTGCTGTCCTCACGCCCAAGGACCCAAAGCCGAGGTCCATACTCCACAGGGGGTGCCCTTAGCGTACAGTCGTTTAGTATACACCGTGGCATTTTAGTCGTCTTACAAATACAGCCCACTTCATGTATCCAATGATTACTAATCATTCATGAAAAAAAAAAAATTTTTTTTTGAACATTAGATTTTTTTTTTTTTATTAACTATGACGCATGACATAGTTTAAAATACCCTGTTACGAGTGCAGTCCGAGCCTTGTGTTACTAGGGCGCCGCGGAATGGAGCGGCGACATCTTTATCAGAGTTCATTCACTCTAACGCAAAAATGTGTTTCTTACTTTTGCAACTTAAACTTAATCTAAATCCATTCTGCGGCACCCTTGTTCAAAAAAATTTTTTTTTTTTTTTTTTACATGAATGATTTGTAGTCATTCGATACATGAAGTGGGCTGTCTTTGTAAGGCCTGTGTTCACCAACATTTAAATCAACTGTTTAGATATTTAATCAGTTCTTTACTTAGGAAAGAACAATGGCGAAAAAATTGTTGATGAAATTATTAAGCGTCTACATATATCACCGTGATAGGTACCGACGAAATAATTCACTTAGTTTTATCAAATCAAGCTTATCACCTATTAAACTCTGGAAAAAAATTGGCATAATTAAAAACGGAATTGACTAGATTAATGATGATGATAAATAATCATGGCTTCGTTACTTTTTTCTGGCTTAACTTCATGACTTTTGGCTAAGCTGAACGTTTAATGTTGCCATGCAATATAAATCTTGGTCAAGTTACATAAAATGCTTTGCTTTTCCTATTGCATTAATATACTTTTAAAATACATTTCTGCAACAGAAAATAAATGTGAAAATAAAAATAATTGTTTGTGCTAAGAATATAGCGGTCTAAATTGTTTAATTTAATATATATATGACCTCGTAGTGCAATTTATTCGAGTATGGCAACATCGCAAAAAAAAGAAATATATCATTTAAGTTGTCAACGTTGCATATTGACATGTACCGTACTGACAACTTGTTGTTTACGCGTGCGTCTCGTTATTTAGTTTTCCATCGATTTTCCGTGATTTTCTACTTCATCAATTGCTTCTGCTTAGGGACTCTGAGATTTACTGTCCCTGTGTGACTAGTGCTTGCCTAAGAATTCTCATTATTTGCCTATACGATGACATTTTTCTGTGACTCTGGATTCCGATTCTGGCTGATACCTTGGATTTTGTTGTGTGTGCATCGATTTGTTTATCACGATGGGTAACAGTGCAAAGCCTACACGCATCATGTGTGTCAACTGCAACATATGTGCCAATAAAATACGCCGATACCGGGAAAAATACTGTGAAATAAAATAATAACGAACTGTTGGATGTTGCGCTCATACAATCACTGTAGTGTGATATCTAGGATGGGCTAGACATCAACAAAATATCTCAGCACCTGCAGGTTTTCTTGATGACATTGTAATAAGAGAAGATGTGGAATAAATATTTAAAAAACAAGTTTTTTTTTCTATACCCGTGACTTACCTCTGCCATGTAATTTACCATATAATATATAATTATATAACTTTCTGAATACGTACTCCGTATCTTATTTTGTCGTAAAAATGCATTTCTATCAATGATATTTTAAGTGATATGTAGGTATTTCTTTTTCGATTAGTTTGTTGTTGACAAGACATAACCTCTAGAACTTCAAACTGGAATATATTTAATTCCTGACTTCCTATAAAAGTATAACTGAAGACAAACCTGTTCAGGAATTCAAAATCTATACTTTTACATATTTTTCATAAGCAAACGCAAAAAAAAATGTCAACAAAAATTTGTTCGGGAGTTCGCCTTTGTTCTTTGACATAAATCAACTGTTTAAATACCTAACCGGTGGATTGACTGTTGGTGAACACAGGTCTAAGACGACTAAAATGCCACGGTGTATAAGTTTTAACAGCCCTGGTTGGCGGCTTTAAGTTCGCTTAAGGCAGCCCCAGGAAAGTCCGGTTAAGCTGTCACGACCTCTCAAAGTTAACTACGAGATGACACAGTTAAAAAAATAATACCCTGATCAGCCACTGTTTAGCTCACTAATTACTTAGCTAATTATCAATGTTTTTTTTTTTTCTATAAACGCTTGTTAGCAAGTGATTAGTAGCGAAACGAAATAGAGGAGAAACTGTGCGTTCGGCACAGATTATAATCAAAATAGTCAACAAAAAAAATTAATTAACATGGGTGCCATTCTTTTCTCATGCCACTCTCATTCCTCATTTTTAACCGACTTCACGAAAAGGAGGAGAAGTTCCGAGTTCTCAATTCGGTTGCATTTTTTTTATGTTTATTAGGGGAGATTCTGTCCACACGCTGATCACCATTGCCAACCGATGTTGACAATGGTGATCAAACCTTTTTTTTTTTGAATAATTATAGTTCCTAAAATAGTAAGCCAAAGTGTGTTAAGGTGATCTCAGTTGATAGTTAGATAAGCAAAGTTTGTTATACGGCTAAAGCAATAGATCGTTGATTTATATATTTGCTTTTATTTCAATTCTCGCTTAAGTGACTCCCATTACCTACATCTACCCTACCTCACAACTCCGTCATTTATGAACCAATTTGGATTTTTTTTTATTTGAAAGGATATACTTTCAGATTGGTCTCATTTTTTCAAATCCAGTTCTGATGGTGGGATCCATGAGGAATTGAGCGAACTCCTCAAATTTTATAAGCATATAGCGATTTTTGGATTTTCATCAACAAATCAAGCATTGTGAAGGATTGGTGAACGGAAATCAGCTACCTCGGTCTGTCTTGAATTTTCTAATACCTTTTATAAAGTTTCATATTGAGACACGAAGCAACAAAATACGATCTAGAGGAATGTGGCCGTTTTTATTTAGATCGAATTTTGTTGCTTCGTGGCTCAATATGAAACTTTATAAAAGGTATTAGAAGATTCTAGACACACTTACCGATATAGTTAGTTGAGGCGTAGTTGTTGAGGTCAGATAGGCAGTTATTTCATGTAAAGTACTGGTAATCAGCTGCATCTGGTAAGACTAGAAGCCAACCACAACAAAGTTGGGAAAAGGCTAGGCAGATAATGAGGTCATGGTTCGCTTCAGCTTGTATTTATACATTTAAAAGATCTAGAACATTTTGTTATGATTTACATTTCTCCAGTTTCAATAATATAATATTGTTTTGATATGCTACTTACGTAGGTACCTAAGTATATTGGAACCGATTCCCTTGTTCATAAACTAAACGAAATTTAAGTTCAGTGCATCTTTTTCTTTCTATTTCATTAAGAAAAGGACAGAAGATAAATTTTAGTTTAGTCCTGTCAAAATAATATATAGTCTTAAAGTCTATTAATTTTGGAATTTTCATGTATGTGCATGAAAATTCCAAAATTAATAGACTTTAAGACTATGAAAGGAGGTACTTAAGTCTAAAACTTGACGGGCGAGTGATGTAAGTGAACTTGTGTGGGGTGTATAGTGTGGATGTAGGGGGAGAATGTGCGTGCATGTGAGTGTAGTGTGGATGTAGGGTGAGAATGTTTGTGGTATGTGTATGTAGTGTGAATGTAGGGTGTGAGTGTGTGTAGGTGTATGGTGTGAATGTGTACGCGAATTTGTTTGTGTGTTTTTGGTATGTTAATTCTATTTCAAAAGATCCAGTGTTTTTTCCGTATTGATATAATCAAGGCTTAAGAGTCATTTGGATACCAATATTTTACATTGACCATAATCAACATATTCAGCATAATTGGCGCAGCCGTGAAACAATACTGTTTTAAGATTTTTGAAGTGAAATTTTCTTTAGCTGTGTTTCGCGATTTTTGGTAGAGGAAAAACTTATGGGTTCGCGTCACCGAAATGCGGAACATGCTCGTGATACCAGACTGTCAGTTTGAGTTTTCACTTCTGTCGGCAGTTCATATGATTGCCAATAAAATGTTTTTTTCATTTTAACCGCGCGAAGTAAGAGCGCGTCGCTAGTTCTCTATAAGTGAACTTAAGAATCGTCGAATCCGACTCGACTGGGCATCGTTCGGGAAGCTACGCCATATCTTCTCGTCCCACATACCGCAGTGTCTCAAGACGAAAGTCTTTGACCAGTGCGTGTTGCCAGTGATGCCACTGAAACGTGGTCACTCATAATGTGCCTTATTAGAAGGCTAAAAGTCACCCAAAGGGCAATGGAGAGGGCTATGCTTGGAGTTTCCCTACGTGATCGAATCAAAAATGAAGAGATCCGCAGGAGAACCAAGGTAACCGACATAGCTCGAAGAATTGCTAAACTTAAGTGGCAATGGGCAGGGCACATTGCTCGCAGAACAGGTGACCGTTGGGGCTGAAAGGTTCTGGAGTGACGACCGCGTGCCAGAAGACTTAGCGTAGGAAGGCCTCCCACAAGGTAGACTGATGACCTTGTGAAAGCCGCAGGAATCCGCTAGATGCGGGGAGCACGGAACCGGTCGAGGTGGCGGTGCTTGGGGGAGGCCTATGTCCAGCAGTGGACGTCTTTCGGCTGAAATGATGATGATGATGATGATGATGAACTTAAGATTTTAACAACATACTGCTGGGACACAGGATTCCTCTCGGTGAGAGGAAGTGGGCAATGTAATCCACCACGCCGGCCCAGTTCAGGTTGGTAGATGTCACATCTCTTCGATTTTTTGGTTCTAGGACATGCCGGTTTCCTTCACCGTTTTGAGAGCAGCAGTGATGAAATTATTTACATGAAGTGCCTTCTTAGGTTCGAACCCACGCGCGGGCCTGCGGGCGGTGAGTAATGGGTAGCTCACCGTCCGATCAGGACCAGGCCCGTGCCGGACGGCGCGTACGTGTTCCACGCACGCCTCAAAGAGATGTCAGCAACGACGACCCGTTAGGGCCCAAGCCTGCCGGGTCAGCGGGATTGTCCGAAAGGGGTACTGCTGCCCCGGAACATAAAAGGCCAAGGAAGGAACACGGGTGGGCTTTATTCAGTAAGAGTCTGACACTCCCTTCCGCTCCACCCAGAGCGGGAGGGGTCCTTTGAAGATATACCATTCTCAACAAAAAAAAAAAAAGGTTCGAATCCACGACCTTACAACTCGTAAGTTGGGCCCGTTACCACCACTGGTCTCAGACGAACACATTAATATTGTATAATAATTACATTATTAACTGTTATCAATGCATTGCAATAAATTTGTATTCCCGATAACGTATTAAACAACTCGAAGCGGTCGAGTCGAAACGTGCCGTGTGTGTCAAAACTGCAGAGACAAAACATATGTGGTTGGGATAATTATAATTATAAATAATTATTTTGGATTCTGGTCGGGAAAATTATAAATAATTATTTTGGATTCTGGTCGGGATAATTATAATTATAAATAATAATTTTTGGGTACTGGTCGGAATAATTATTTTAATTATTCGTGTAGGATTGTTAGTTCTTGTGGACAATGAGCGACAAATGTGTTTACTTGGATTTTAAGTCTCTTGGAGAATTGTAAGTATTTTTTTTTTTCTACCTTTAACCTGGCTGGTTGGCAAAAGTGTTTTTTTTATTCAAATTCAAATTCAACTGTTTTTATTTGTGGAACATAGGTAGGTAAGGTACAGATGTTGTGTTTGTTAAAGCACGCTATGTCTAGCCGTCATCGGCGTACAAATATTACATATTGCAAACATGACTAAAATAAATTATGAAACTATTATCCACTTATCACACATTATTAAATCATTCAAATTCAGATTGTCGATACAATAAAACATTCAAATAAAATATAATAATAATTAAGTCTAGTATAGACTGTCAAATCATTAAATAATAGATAATAATTAAAAAAATATATAAAAAAGGCAATTATAATATGTCAGTTAGGTATTGGCTAATCGTATAATATAATTAATAATAATAATAATAATTATGGTAGGTACCTACTCAGATCCAAAATACAACGTGGAGAAGACTATATTATAGGGTGTATCTATCCAAACACCTACAGGTGGTGAAGAAGCCATAGAAACGATTTTTAAAAATCTGAGTATATTATTAAAAAAATAAAATAATTTAAAATTAATTGATATGATGATTAATTATGAAAAGGCACCGCGCTCGTGCCGCCACCGTCGCCGCGTCGGGGCGAGTCATTCATAGAATAAGTAAGTGAAGGTTTTTTTGCAAAATTTTCAAACAATTTTAAAATTATAATAATTATATATACATATATAATAATATTATATACATACCTACTATCTTTTACAAATAAACAAAGCTAGTAAAAACACAGAATAGTTCAAGTTCAAGATACTGCTACGAGTATCTTGAACTTGAACTAAATACTTAAAACATTATCTATTTTACAATTGGTGTTTTTAAATTAAACGAGATTGACATTTTAATAATAAAATAATAATAATAATACCATTTATTTCAGGCAACATAGGCCCATAGAAATATACCTTAACCTAAACATACATATTTTAATATAAAACTTAGTACTTCACTTAGCATTAGCTGCACTTTGTACTGTCCTGTGGAACTTGTCCGCAAAAGCGACGGAACACCACGTCCTGCGACCAAAAGTCTTCTTTTATGACGATGGGCAGATACAGATTCGGTACACGCACGATGAACGCCTTGAAGTTGACGTTCCGGTGCGATTCCAGTAACTGCACCCTCGGCATGTACGTTGTCCTTTGGCGCACGTACTCCACGATGTCCGATGTGATTTAAGCTGTATCTAGGCAATTATTGCAAAATAACTACGCGGATAACTAGGATATTGTAGGCAAACTGTAGACAATCGGGTCTTTATGTCAAGTTTGGAAAGGACAGACACATTTGTGCGTTTGGCTGTCCATGGTTTTCGGAGCATCCGCCTCCAGCACCACATTTCGAATGTGTCTATCCTCTGTCTTTCTCTTGCTCGGATTGTCCACGTCTCAACTCCATACAAGAAAATCGGGAAAACTAGTGCTCTGACCAATCGGGTTTTGGTTTTATAACTTATACCACGATTTTTCCAGATGTTCTGGAGGCGAAGTAATGTTAGTCTTATTGTTACCAATAAGAACAATCTTCATACCTTAAGCATAATCAGCTTCTAATGTTCCCATTGCTGGGGCACAAGTCTCCTCTCTCTGAGAGGGTGTGGGACCATTTAAGTTGAAATTATAGATGTGAGAACAATGTAGAGAGACGTGCAGGTTAGAAGCGTAATAAAAACAATTCATAAATTAAAATAAGCCGTGGCAGCTAAGAGATGACCAGTCCCAGCTGACGGCGCCCGTTCACGAACATGATGCATGGATCAGCACCATTTAGCTCAACCATTTTGAAGGGAACTTAATGATCTAACACACACGCCACCACTAGCGAGACATTTGAGTGAGCATTACATACTCTCAGCCGCCAGGGCACATTCGAGTCAATGAAAGACATATTACCCGGTAAATGGTAGCTCTATAGTACTTAGTACTCACACCTGACTATACTGCACCGCTCTAGCACTGACAGTACCTACTCTAATCTACAGGGTTATTTTAAATTGGCTAGCTAAACTCCGCAAACGCGATGGATATCGCTAAACTCGATAAAATACAAAATAAAAGGGCTTGATATTTTTTTATTTTTGGGAGGTCAACGACTGTTGATAATGTTGTTACTTTTTTTTATTAAATCGATACATTTTTGTTTTTACTTAAAGTCTGAGTTGAAAAAAAAAAAAAAACTGTTTTCTAATGTGTTATCGTGTTAAGATATCGATGATATACATCACTCATCAAAGTACCTACACATCTTTTATAAATTATTTTTTTATTTTTTACTGTGTTAAATGTTACAACAAAATACCTTCCGATATATTACAATTAAATGAAATAAAATTTCAAACTCATATTAAAAGCTCACTTTGTAAACAAGCCTATTACAAATTAGAGGATTATAATTATCTAAGACTAGCTGACCCGACAGACTTCGTTCTGTCAAAATCTATTTGACTGTGGCAGTTTGCTACGCGCAAAGGAAACTACCTACCTACCCTACCCTACCTTACCCTATCCTACCCTACCCTATTCTACCCTACCCTACCCTACCCTACCCACCTACCTACCCTACCCTACCCTACCCTGCCAACCCTACCTACCCTACCCTACCTAACTAAAATCTTCAATTTTTTTTTTTTTGATAAAATCTATTCTCAGACCTACCAAATGATGACTGACACGTTATGTCAAACGCCATAAAGTTACATTAGAAGATAGAGTTACCTACTTATTATTACAATAAAAATGTAAATATGATCGTTTTCTTACAATTTTTTTTTTTAACTTTCTTAAATTTTTCTTACATAAGAACCTTCTCCTGACAATAACAAACACAACAAAAAAATAATTAGCGAAATCGGTCCAGCCGTTCACGCGTGATGCCGTGACCAAGGGAAATAGGGATTCATTTTTATATATATAGATAAGAATGCTTGGAAACATGCTGGTCCTTCTCCATAGGAGAATCTAAAGTCGAGACAAAATCATACTTGTTGCTTATTTAGTCGTATAATTTATTATTTTTATGACATTAATTTTATTTTCTGTGATAAGTGTGATAACTCACACACTCGACTTACTAATTGTAAAAAAATAATAATAGGAAAATCATCTACCTTTACAAAGTTTGTAAATATTTGAGCACCATGTATCCTCAGATTTTTTATTCTATAATCTGAGCATCATCATCATCATGTCAGCCGAAAGACGTCCACTGCTGGAGACAGGCCTCCCCCAATTGGGGGGGTTTGCCATAATCGCCACGCTTGGCAGGCTTGGCGATCGCAGTATGGTGTTAAAAATGCATAGAGAACGCTACTGCCCATTCTTTAGTAAGTCCCTTAGTCGCCTTTTACGACACCCACGGGAGGAAATGGGATGGTGCTATTGCTGCTGAGCATGTAGCTATCATATTATTAAATTTTTATAATTTATTCTTGTTTTATTATGTTTAAACATTACATTTGCGGAGTTTAGCTAGCCAATATAATTTTTTTTTAAATCTTTTTTTTTATTGCATTTTTTTTTTAAATTCCCCTGTATAATTTGGTAAATTAGGTATCACAAATTGGCTCAAACCTCTATAACACATTTGCGTCATGGCTGTCAGGTTCTGACCTCTATGTGAGGAAAACCACGTCAATGATAATGTTGTGATCTTTATTTTTTTATTAATAACTTAAATTTATTTACAAGAGGACTCGACTTTATTTTTAGGAGGGTTCGTGGCTAAATGATAACAGACGCACGGTTTGACTGAAGGTTAAGCTACGCGTGCTGCGGTCGTTTCGTGGATGTGTGACCGTCCATTACATATAAGGTGTATCTATTCATACACGAAATATTTTAAGAGGACCATCTAAATCGGTAAATCGGTGGTAAAAAAGTCATAGCAGCGAATTTTTTTTAAAATCTAATTGTTTTATTTATTACATAATATAAGTTTTTAAACTGTCATGGTCACTAACATTACTATTAACACTTGAAACGGGATATTTGCCATGTTTAATTTTTGTTTCGAGTTCCCGATATTTCATAATTACATAATATAATATAACTAGCTGACCCGACAGACTTCGTTCTGTCAAAAGCTATTTGACTGTGGCAGTTTGTCTACGCGCAAAGGAAATATAGTATAAACTCCACTACTCTACCCTACCCTACCTATGTACCTACCTACCTACCCTACCCTACCCTACCTACCTACCAACCTACCCTACCCTACCTACCTACCTACCCTACCCTACCCTACCTTACCCTATCCTACCCTACCCTACCTACCTATCTACCGTACCCTACCCTACCTACCTACCTACCCTACCTCTACCCTACCCTACCCTACCCGACCCTACCCACCTACCTACCCTACCCTACCCTACCTACCCTACCTACCCTACCATACCTAACTAAAAGCTTCAATTTTTTTTTTTTTTTTTTTTGATAAAATCTATTCTCAGCCCTACCAAATGATGACTGACACGTTATGTCAAACGCCATAAAGTTACATTAGAAGATAGAGTTACCTACTTAATATTACATTATAAATGTTAACATGGTCGTTTTCTTATTTTTTTTTTTTTTTAACTTTCTTAGTTTTTTCTTACATAAGAACCTTCTCCTGACAATAACAAACACAACAAAAAAATAATTAGCGAAATCGGTCCAGCCGTTCACGCGTGATGCCGTGACCAAGGGAAATAGGGATTCATTTTTATATATATAGATAATAAAACAAAATAAAATAATAATAAAAATAAAAATAATAACAGTATAATATTATTACATAATAATATAATATTATTACATAATAATATAATATTATTACATAATAATAAAATAATATGATTACATAATTATTATAATTTTAAAATTGCTTGAGACAGTTTGCAAAGGAGTTGCATTTTTCAAAATTTTACTTATTCTATGAATGACCCGCCCGGACGCAGTAACGGTGGCCGCACGAGCCCCGGTGAATTTTAATAATTAATCATCTTATTAAGTTTTTTTTTTAAAATAATATACTCAGTTTAAAAAAAAAATCGTTTTCATGGCTTCTTTACCACCTATAGGTGTCTCTCTTAAAATATTTCGTGTTTGAATAGATACACCCTTATAGTTTCTGAGAATAGGCTTCGTACACAGCGCGCCAACAATACGTATGGCGAGCGAACTACCGGTTATATTATACCGAGACTTATTAATAGTCTACCCTCAGAAATAAACAAATGTACAGACGCCAGCACATTAAGCTACTACAATCTGTCAAATTTCTTTAATAGATTTTCAACATTATCACTGCAGTATAAGGTTTAAGGTTGATTGCGAAAATTTGACAGTTTCGGGTAGCTTGACCTGCTGGCGTCTGTACATAAAAACAGGGCTTTAAATACCGGTAAATTTTCATAACGTTACCTTGTATTGACAGAGTTAACGTTATTATTAAAATAACGGTAATCGATTTAACGTTATTTATGCGACTTTTAATTTTATCGTTATTTTATACGGGTGAGATGTAAGTAGTGGGGCCTGAGGCGTGCGGCGGCGCGGCGGGAGCCCGCCCTCGCGCCTCTCTGATGTCGTGCCGATCAAAACGTAGCCTGAATCTTCCTTATTCTTACCCACAGAACGGCAACGTAGCTAAATTAACATTAGTTATCGTATTTTTGTTAATGTTAATTAACGTTATATTACTGGTAATGTTATCAAGTATCGTTAAATTTTTGTAACTTTAGTAGGTATAACATTGAAATTTAACGTTACGTAACGGTTATTATTTTGTTATTATTAACATAAACGGGATATTTACCATGTTTATTAATTGTTCTGAGTTCCCGATATTTCGGCGCTGTTGCAAGCACCATGATCACGGATACGGTGTTCGCGAAGTTCGCGAGCGGACACAGTGAGTTTCGTGTGTCGGGAACAGAATCGAGTTGCGAGTGACAGTGGTAGCGGTACTGAGTGCAAAAAACGAACAAGAAAGAGGGTAGACCGTTTTGTCTGCTCATAAACACCCACCCGCAGTGACTTCAGTTTATCCGTGATCATGGTGCTTGCAACAGCGCCGAAATATCGGGAACTCAAAACAATTAATAAACATGGTAAATATCCCGTTTATGTTAATAATAATATTAGTGACCATGACAGTTTAAAAACTTATATTATTTTGTTAATTGGTAACGTTAATAAGCCTTGCATAAAAATATCAAATGTAAACTTAAGCAATATTATTTAAGTATTATGTAGGAATGATTGTAAATATTTATAGAACTAAAGATGTTATTAATTGTATCGGCAATAACGCGTACATACACAGTCAAATTTAATTCGTATAAATCCTCATATGGGATCATTGTACTCATCATTATTAAATGGGACCAAACCTGGGCCTCAAGTCTGCTATTACAATAGTGTCAGAATGGTCTCTTCATTGTGAGTTTTTGACAGATTTGCCATACAAACACTGTCTGTGGTTTCACAGAATGGTGAGACCATTCTGACACTATTGTAATAGCAGACTTGAGGCCCTGAAATAGCGAAAAAATATCAGCTGTTCGGTATTCCCTACATTTTGACTGTCTTTATTTATTAATTTAAGCTTTATTTATCCATACTATTACAAACTTAATTACTAAAAGATTTACATTAAATATATTATTATTATTGTATGGCCCCTGTATCTCCCCGACCCTTGACTGTAAGTGAAGCGCCAGCACGCGCTTTAGCTGAGCAGCATGTAATCCAAAATCCCCCTGATAATAATCAAAACACTGATTTTATCCAGCCACCGACGGTCCCTTGCCACCCTCCCTCCGACATTGCCCTAAGCCGAGGTTCGTACCCCACAGGGGGTGCCCTTAGCGAGCAACAGTCGTTTAGTTTATAAGTTTTTACGCCCTGGCTGGAGGCATTAAGTTTCGTTAGGAGCTTATGGCAGCCACAGGAAAGTCCGGTTAAAGAGTCGGAACCTTAGTGGTTACACTATAAGATGCCCAAGATAAAAAAAAGGCCCCTGTAGGGTAAAAAGCCTACTCCATCTTTTTCCATTTTTGCTTGTCTTGGGCGGTGTGCATCCAGTTTTTCCCAGCCGTTTTTACGATGTCATCAACCCTATTTTTCCAGTGGGACCGAGCCACTTTGCTGTTTGGCTGTCTTATGCGAACATAAAAGTAGGGAACAGCAGATTTTTTTGTCGCGATTTCAGGTTTGATCCCATGGTAAAAGTTTGTTCATAATGATGATCCCATAAGAGGATTTCAACGAATTTTTGATCCTGTATAAAATGCTTCATTGTAAAGTTTGACATTGAGATAGACTCATCATAGCACAAGTTTAAACCTTAGTGGTTTTCGGTTGCTATTTAATATATAATTCTGTGTTCTTTTGTATAAATGATAAATAAAAAAATAAAAAAAATTGGCAGTGGACTGCCGACAGAAGTGAAAACACAAAGGGGTTTTTTTATAAACGCTGCTTAAAGTTAAGTAATGATTAGCGACTGTTTAACCATACATTTTTGACGTTTGAACGTCACTTAACTTTAAGCAACGTTTATGAATAAACCCCAAAACTTTGGAACAACTGAGGAGCGTCGGAACAAAAACCGATAAATCACATTTTGACATTTTCTTTTTTATGATGCCTATTGGTTGTTCTCGTACATATCTTGCTCTATGGTTAATGTAATCCGATCAAAAATTTATAAATCCGCTCTAAATTCGTCCGCAAAATACAAGGATTTGAACATAAACCGATAAATACATCAGTCTTACTAAACAACGATGGCGATCGGAACAGATACCGATAAATCCCTAACACAGTATTCATATAGCTCATGGAAAGCGTTCGGTGACGATGACGCGAGTTCCATGATTTTTGTTCACCCAAAAAGTGCTCAACGCGCATAAAGAGGTTTTCACTTGCCTTTAAATACATACAAAAGTCGGACAGATCAGACACCGTCTAATTTGGCCGCACACGCAACCAGAAGGCCTGACTGTGTTCGGCTTTCTCCGGAAGCCTGGCAAAGTTAGCTGGGACTCAGGCCTCCACTCAGTGAGAAGGAGTGGGGTAATTCCACCACGCAGGCACAGTGCGGGTTGATGTCACGTCTTCGAATTTCTGGTTCTAGGACATGTCGGTTTTGTTACGATGTTTTTCTTCACCGTTTTGAGAGCATTGGTGATAAAACATCATGAACATAAAATAACATTTTAACAAAAAAAAAAAAAAAGCGAAAAATAACTTTCATTTCGGAAGTCGGTGTTCTTGGTTCTGTATTTTCGTTTCACTTTTTAGTGTTTTTTCTTTTTCGGAATTCGTTTGTTTTTTATTTGCTACACCGCACAAATAATACGAGTAGTGACACAAGATACAGTGGATTAAATACTCGAAGCTAATTCAAAAACTACCCAAGCAAAGTTGATTAAAATCGGTTAATAACCATTTATAGCCCGAGTGCATCTTATGATAATTCCAATAAGCCCAAACACGACTAGGATACATTGTTTTATACGAAGTCCGATGCATACCTTCCAACTTCATCTTCAGATCAATTCGATGGTACCGTTTTCATCAGAATTATTTATTTAAATTTGCTTCATAGTCGCTTAACTATCTTAATCGAGATATCTTATCGTCACCCGTGAAATACTTATCATTGAGGAGTTCCGGTGGCCAGTTGTGGTCTTCTTCATCAGTACTACTTCATCAAATGATAAAAAAATACAAATGAATTGAGAACCTCCTCTTTTTTCGACAGTTGGTTAAAAATAAGTACTTAATACCGAATTTAAAAATTCTGCTTACCGTGTGGTAACATAAAGAATAGCACCACCCCATTTCCTCCCGTGGGTGTCGTAAAAGGCGACTAAGGGATTTACTAGAGAATGGGCAGCAGTGTTCTATGCATTTTTAACACCATACTGCGATCGCCAACCCGTCTGCCAAGCGTGGCGATTATGGCAAAACCCTCCGAATTGGAGGAGGCCTATGTCCAGCAGTGGACGTCTTTAGGCTGAAATGATGTATAATGACTTACCTATAGAATAAAACAATATTATTATAATTTCAATTTATTTTTATCTATACTCTTTTTATTTTAGTTTCGTGTAACAGAGTAATCTTTGTCTTTTTCAAACTACCGCCAGCCATAAATTGTTTAATTGAACTGTGGGTACATTTTACATTATTACAATATAAACGGAATCATTGTGTCAAAACTTCGTTGTTGTGAACGAATAATCAAAGTTAATAATAGAATCATGATGTGACTTTGTTTTTGAATAGTTTGTGTTTTGTTTTTTTATTGTGATACATTGTTTCTTTGATACTTAACTTGTGATAGAGATGCAAAAAAAAAAAAATACCAAAGTAGGTGGTTTCTACAGAACTTTTCAATCCATAATATCCATACTAATATAATAACAATATTATAAATGTGAAAGTAACTCTGTCTATCTGTCTGTTCAATTCTGTATCTGGGAGGCAAACAATCATAACTCACATTAAGCTAATTATTCAGTGCATTCAGTGCACATGTTTTAAGTCTCAATTTGAACATTATTCACATATGTCACTTGACAATTGTGTGAAATTCTAAGTAACATTTTATTTTTTGTTTAAAAGTAGGTTAATAGGTAGTTTCTTTTATTACAAAAAAAATATTAGAACTTTTACGATACTTATATTATATTTGGACTTAGGATAATATACCTCTGGTATACAGAATTATCTCTTAACTAAATGCTACTACTACTCGACTGATGATTTTATGAATGAAAAGTTGACTTAAATACTTACTATCTCTTTGACCTAATTTAATATTTTTAATATTTCATCAGACATATGGAGCAATAGATTAGAAATATCCTTCAAAATCATTCAAATTCTAATTGATAGTTTTTTACGCAATTAGGGTGCTACTTTGTACGGTTTATACGACTTGACAAAACATATTATATTTTGTTTCTATTTGTTGTACCTACTCTGGACGCTTTTAACATGTAAGTTTTTTTATTTTTACATCGTTCCCACATTTAGTTATAAATTCAACATTATAGATGTAACGAATACTTTTGTAACAATTTAATTTAAAAGAGTGTCCATGGAGTTTATTGCCCGTTCTTCTCCATAGTACCACGCTCCACATTAGGATTTTTTCCTGTAATGATAGCAGTGTTTGTGATAAATAAATAAATAGTGATCTACGTATTGGAATGGGCATCTAGCTTCAACTTTCTGACTAACTGACCATCTCTTTGACAATTCAAAAGTGTCTGTAAAAGGTTTAATTGAAATTAATGCTTTGAGTTTGAGTTTGAGGTATTTAAACTTTGCTATTTTATTTACATCATAGATACTTGTAACGTAGATAATTTATACTATACAAAATACTAACAGCCTTGCAATATTACTAACAAAATAAACCTACGCTTTGGAATGGGCATGTAGCTTCATTTTTCTTACTGACCGACTCCTTGACAATTCAAAAGTGCCTGTAAATGGTTTAATTGAAATAAATGATTTGTGTTTGAGTTTGAGTTTGAGTTTATCGACGCTTGAAAGGCGTCAAAGGCTTGTTTTGAAAGGTTCAGTCACATACACACGCACAGAAGAATTATATCGACGCTTGAAAGGCAATATTGACTAAGCGACATGTTGGCAAATACACTAGAGCATTTTAAAGATTAAACAAAAAAAGAAAAAAAATGCTGTTTTTTTGTGTATACTCTTCTAGTAGTAGTAGTCAGGGCTCGGATAACGCTATATAATTCGAAACGGTTTCGTCTTAAACAGCTAAGAAACGATTTGTTTCGGTTATGTTCGAACGGCACGTTATAAATACGTTTTTGAAGAACAGCAAAATTTATATCGTTCTCGGTTAATAAAACGTTTTTAACCGTTTTTCCCTTATTTTTGGTTGATCCATAGGAAACTCCCAACATAACCTAATCAATACGTAAGCGGCGAGCGCATTGGAATCAATGATGTAATGAAATGAAGATAAGGTACAATTTAACTAAAAACGTTCATGCTTGTCGGCGCACACCCTGTGCGCGGCTGCGCCTGCGGAAGAAACCGGTTTTTGAAAATGGTCTCATTTCGTTTTAATTCCGAACGAAATGTTGTACAAAAAAAGAACGAGAACTATTAGAAACATTTTAAAAACGTTATTTTATATAACGTTTCCAAGCCCTGGTAGTAGTATACACAAAAAAAAAAAAATATAAAATACTCCATTTTAAAGTTTTCTCTTTTTTTTTTGGAGAAAAATACTTTAAGATGCTCTAGTGTAAATTTGCCAACATGTCGTTTAGTCAATATTGCCTATCAAGCGTCGATATATATAAAGACTATAATGTTAGATGCCTGTACTAGGATTAACTTGTATCACAGGTGGTATGAGCTCATACTTTATGGTAATCGTACGACAATAAAATTCTCAACAATATTTAACATTAGAAGTCTTGAAATAGTGATAAAATTTAATTAATTCATTATTTTATACCTAGTTTACTTAAACATTTTTTTTTAACATAAAAATAACAGGTAAATGACATTCAGATCTTGTTCTAAAAGCATTAAACATTATGATGGGTGTTTTGTGCAGGCTATGGTGCCTATACACCGTGGCATTTTAGTCGTCTTACAAAGACAGTCTACTTCATGTATCCAATGACTACTAATCATTCATGTATTTTTTTTTTACATTTGAATTATTTTTTTGTTAATTATGACGCATGACATAGTTTAAAACACTCTGTTACGAGTGCACTACATTTATATATAGGTATTGATAGCCACTTTATTAGCAAGCATTGTGTGTCAGAATGGTAACTAGTAGTTTACTATATATGAAAGTCCCTATGAATATGGTGTTAGGGAAAGGATTTTATAAAGAAAAGCACAGAAAGACAAGACTAGGCATTTATTTCAATTAGGCTTGTCAAAGTAATGTTATTTGAGAAAGCTAGTTGTCCGTTCCAAAACTAGGTCTTCGTGGAGAAGAACGGCAAGAAACTCCACGGAAACTTGGTTTAAAGTATTTTATCAACACATTTTTACATAGTATAAACACAATACAATATTAGCCATATTTTAACACATACAGAGCAACATAGTCATTAGCAATAATCAAGATATAATATCAATTAACTTACATCTTACATTTCCATAAATTACCGTTAAAACGGATAGTTCTATCTATTGGACCTTTACTCAGATTAATAGCAACATTATAATAATGGCAAAAGGAAGAACATAAGTATTCCATTAAACAATTTAACACATTAGCAATATTGGCAAAAATATGCTTTACACAACAACATAATCATAATAGGCAATAATTAAGGTATAATATCGAATTAAGTACTTAAACTTTTACCTGTAGGCCGGAGCTCCGTTTTGGTATCATTATTACTTACGTTAAATAAATATTGTTCTGTACAGCGCAATGATTAGACACAAACGCACTTTAGCAATTGCCATTACCGCCGAGGCATATAAATAGTGCTTTTCTCAAAATAATGCAGGGAAATAAAACATTGCTTCGCTGCATTCGCGTGTTCTTTTATCTAAAATAATGACAATATTTCCATGCATGTTTGAGAAAATGATTATTAAAAAAAGAGTAACCGTGGAGTTTCTTGCCGGCTCTTCTCCATAGGAAACGACCAATTGGAACCGTGGACCTAGCTTCTGACGTTTTATCAGTGCCCATGTAGAGATTATGTAAAATAAAATAAAAAATATTTTTACTACTTTGTTTCAAAAACTCAAAAAACTCAAAAAAAAACTCAAAGCATTTATTTCAAATAAACCAAATACAGGTACTTTTGAATTGTCAAGGGGTCGGTCAGTCAGAAAGATGAAGCTAGTTGCCCATTCCAAAGCATAGTAGGTTCCTATGGAGATGAACGGACAAGAAACTCCACGGACACTCTTTTAAAACAAAATATTGTTACAAAATATGGGTTACATCATTCATGTTGAAGTTATACATGTGAGAACAATGTAGAAAGACGTGCACGTTAGAAGCGTCCGTAATTAAAACAATTCAAAAATTAAAAATAAGCCGTGGCAGCTAAGAGATGACCAGTCCCAACTTACGGCGCCCGTTCACGAACATGACGCATGGATCAGCACCACTTAGCTCAACCATTATGAAGGGAACTTAATGATCCAACATACACGCCACCACCAGCGTATTGTTTTGGACTATAATCGCATGTTCTTTTATTATGTCAGTAAATATTAAGCACCCATTAATTCCAAATTGTTTGCTTATGTCTGAGAGTAACTCAAAAACTTGTGCAGGTATTTTATTAAACATCATACAAGTTTTTGTTCACTATTTGATTTACATAATTCCTTAAAGAATTATGATTAAATTATAGGTGTGTATATTGGCTGTAATTACGTCCACTGTAGGTACCTAATAGAATGCCTTGAATGACATTGACATTACATGAACAGAATGGTGGAAAAATTACAAATAAGTATCCGTAATATATTACACTATCTTCAATCAAAGGCCTAAGGAAAATTTGACCAACTATGTAATAATTATTTCATGAACTTTTATCGAATTTGCTTAAGAGTGTTGTCACCGGTTGTTGTCAAACATATTATCTCGTGACTGAAAAGGAATTATGAAAAACGGCTCAATCAACTATATCGGTAAGTATGTCTAGAATTTTCTAATACCTCTTTTAAAGTTTCATATTGAGACACGAAGCAACAAAATACTATCTAGAGGAATGTGGCCGTTTTTATTTGGATCGAATTTTGTTGCTTCGTGTGAAAAAAATAAATAAAAAAACAAATATAATTAATTGATTCTAGTTGCCCCTTCCAAAAGGTAGTTACGTATGGAGAAGAATGGGCAAGAAACTCCATACTTACTCTTTTAAAATGTTACCAACATTAATTAATAATATGTGAAAACGATGTACAGACGCCAGCAGGTCAAGCTACCCGAAACTGTCAAATTTTCGCAATCAACCTTGAACCTTATGCTGTAGAGGTAAAGTTGAAAATCTTTTAAAGAAATTTGACAGATTGTAGTAGCTTGATGTGCTGTCTGTACCTAAATCAATATTACTATAATACTACAATAGGTAAAAATAATGAAAAGTGAAGTAATGAAAGACAATTATGTGATAGATACATGGTGCTCACATATTTACAAACATTGTAAAAGTAGATGATGTCCTAAAATATTAACATAGTGTGTGAGTTAAAGTATATTAATCATCGTCGTGGGTTCGATTCCCGTACGGAACAGATATTTGCATGACCTACAAGTAGTTGTTCTGGGTCTGGCTGTTTGTGTATGTGAGTTTAAATGTTTGTAAACAGCTTATTATTTTCCGAGTGACTAATAACTTAAAAGTCGACTAAATGTTTGCAACAAATAAAATAACTTGCCAGCGATTAAATATTTTCGCGACTATTATATTATGTAAGGTTCAAAATTAAAGGTGTTATAAAAACTAAAAACTAGCAGCTGCGTTTAGGTAGCAAATAAACTATACCAGTCAAATAAAATATTAGGCGAGGAGCTATAAATAATGACTTGGCGACTAATAATGTTAGTAGGGTGGCAAAGATAATATATTACCAACTATTACTATTACTATTTTCTTTAATAGAGCGGTAACGGAACCACTAACAAGGTTAGGTTAGGTTAGGTTAAAACTGTGACCAACCACGCGCGAGCCGAGCGAGCGAAGCGAGCGGTGCCGCGGTAGCGGCCTGCGAACTGTTATACCTAGATAATGCTAGTAGATTGGCTGACCGCTGCCCATACTTGCCTGGTCAGCATTTATGGACTTAGACGATGGCGTCTCCACTGGGAGTCTGGGATTGACAGGCAGTTCGGTCTGAATCTCGGTACGGGTCGGAGGTCCCTAAAATATTCTATTTCATTTTGTTAATAAATCCTGTACTAAGTTCTAAATCATTAAAACTCTGTTTCCAGTTAATCAATATTTTATTTTTTTTAAACAAAGTTCCAGAGTCTCGTATAGTAGAACGCTACTGCCAAGTTGCTCGCAGATTTTTTTTCACCATTTTCTAATTATGCGGGTTTCCGCAATATTCGAATTATCAAAGTACCCTGTGACATACCTAAATAATAAATAAATGTCGATCTTAGATCGGTATTTTTCATTTTGGTCAATTAACTGTGAGGTAAACCAGTTTAAGGAACTTTGTACACAAATCAAGCTATACATTACCAGTTTAGGCTGAACTCGCATTGTATAGGATTTCCGTATAATGAGAGGTCAGCTTATACTGGAAATGTATAGCTTGATTTGTGGTCGTGTGTACATAGGAATTTCAAGTTTTAGCTTTATTAACTTCAGTAACATTCATCCATTTGATATATTAAGCTTTCGGTATTTTGAATATAAGTGAAACAATCATTAGGTATTTAGATTTTAGGGATTTTGAACGTAGGTTAATACGTTGCAATACGTACCCCTCGATACTCATCGCGTCCGCGGCGTTTAGCTAGCTAACTCAAAATAACCCTGCATAATGTTTGAAATCAAAGACACAGACGATTTCTTTGAGCCGGTGACCGATTATTGACCGCATTTCAATCCAAGCTTGCAGTTCAGCGCCCTCACTCAAAACTGCGACATGGCATTGTTGACATTTAAATTAAGAGTTGCAATTTTATTTATGAGTAGGTAACTAGCTTAAGCCGGCGGCTTCGCTCGCGTTAATTACGATAAAAAAAAGCTCTTAACACACTACTAAAGTTTCTATAATAATATAATTCAATCATGATTCGAAAGACACGTGGCGCCATCTATTATCATAAGAACGTTATTGTTGTTTTCCCCGGGAACAGTACTTTTTTTCAGGATGAAATGTGCTCAATGTCCGTGTCTGTACACCTGACAATGACCTACTCGTATACAGGAAAAAAATTCATCAGTCCGCAAATTATTTCAAATGAAACTTATACGTGTTTTATTATACACCTATTTCTTATTTTGATATGTTTTAGTACAAAAATATTAAATTATCGTTAACGAAATATGTTTATTTTGAAACTGGTATAATGGATACTCGTCGCGAAACGTGCCGGCGCGGGCGACGCGGTCAGTGAAGCGGAACGCAGTAGTAGGTACCTATCAGCTGTGCGCTCGCTCATTGATATTATTACGAATAGATTGTATCCATATTCTGCTGATTTCAAGCAGGACCAAAAAAAAAGTATTGAACAAATTTTTATTATGGAAATGTGTTCTATTACTGACAATGAACCACCAAAAAAAAAAAAAATTACGCACTTATTATAAACTTATCCTGTATGCATAATTTCAGGGTGATCGGTTCAGTGGTTTAGGCATGAAAAGGTAACAGACAAACAAACTTACTTTCGCATTAATATATTTGTTAGGATGATACCAGTTTTTGTTGTTTATCAATCCTTATTAGGTAAAACTGTTTACCATTTGTGATTTTGAGCACTTCTTCTGTCCTCTATAAACAGTGATGCCCCTGAAGGTTGCGACCCACGTGTTCGGGTTCGTGTTTGTCAACCACCGGACGTCAAAATCGTAATCGCGAAAAAAATATCAACTGTCCCATACAAAACTTCAACTACGACGTTGGTACCATGGAGGAAATTGTTCATTTTGGTGGTCTGAACCACAAACCTATACAAAATGTACGGGAAAAGTTTTTTGCAATTTGTGACTTTTTGAGTACTCCAACGATGGTTGGTCCCATAGAAGTTTTTGATCAGTATTAGAAACAGGATCGATTGGCATCAAAAAATGTTTT
The DNA here is from genome assembly GCA_947523025.1 of Dryobota labecula. Taxonomy (NCBI): domain Eukaryota; kingdom Metazoa; phylum Arthropoda; class Insecta; order Lepidoptera; family Noctuidae; genus Dryobota; species Dryobota labecula. Next base: position 8,950,654 of record OX383311.1, on the reverse strand, counting down.
TGTGTAAAATGGAAATTTTCTTGCTAACTGTACATTAAAAATTTGTGAATGGGGATCAAAATTCCATAAAAAAAATATGGATAGTCTCCTAAGACCATTTTTGTGTAGCTGCAACGGATAAGGTAGTTCCCCTTACTGCCCCACTGAAAGTTTCCACCCTGTATATACACAAGTAGATCAGAAAAAAAAAAAACATTTCGGCGAACTGAGGTTTTCAGTTCGTCGGAATCATTTTTTTTTTCATTTGTTTAGGCACCAGGACTAGACTAACATCATATACAACAACTAACGTTTATATAATTGTTATTTATATAATATACTAGCAGCCCGTCCCGGCTTCGCACGGGGTAGACAATTATCATTTTAAGACTCATTTTTCTACACCTTCGGTTACATTGTTCAAATTTTACCAAGGATCCCTAATTTTTTTCAAAATGAAATGTAGCCTATGTCAAATTGGAAGAATGTAGCATTCTATTGGTGAAAGAATTTTTTAAATCGGCCCAGTACTTTTTGAGCCTATTCATTACAAACATACAAACATACAAAAATAGGTACAAATCTTTCCTCTTTATAATATTAGTGTAGAAGTGTAGATGTAGATAGATATGATATATATACTTTATTGTAGATCAGATTACACATTACAAAAGAAAAGAAATACACGCTATAAAATTTACAATGGGCGTCTTATCGCATACTGCGATCTATGTCTGCGATCTTCATACATAATTATGTATGTTAAGGTACGTTCTGTCTTATGAAGATTATTACTAGTGCTGAAGTAAATAATGTTCGTATTATTGTATTTTCTTTATTAGTTAGCTAAGGTAAGATACTATAATTGACTTTTTTTTCTTTCTTTCTTTCTTTGAAAGCCGAATATGTGTAGTGCTTCGGGTCGGCTTTGCTGTTCAAGTAATAAGTAATTCCGAATCGAATGTGCACCCCTGACTTCGTAAACTAACTTCAACCCACCGTAAGACGGGTCAGATATATTGAGTTTCTACAAATATATTCTGAATATTTTATATTTAGCCTATAAAAAATATTTAATATATGGTGTATCTATTCAAACACGAATTATTTTAAGAGATACACGAAAAAAAAAAGGACAAAAAAGAAGAAAAAAAAAGGGAAAGAAGGAAGGAAGGGTAGGAAAGTGGTAAAGAAGCCACGGATTTTTTTTTTCAGTCTGAGTATATTATTAAAAAAATTAAATAATTTAAAATTACTTGTTAAGATGATTAATTATCAAAATTCACCGCGCTCGTGCCGCCACTGTCGCGGTCGCTGTGTCCGGGCGGTTCATTCATAGAATAAGTAAAATTTTGGAAAATGCAACTCCTTTGCAAAATGTCTCAAGCAATTTTAAAATGATAATAATTATGTAAAATTATAAAACACTTAGATATTTTTTTTTTTTTTGCTGTGATGGCTTCTTTACCACTTTATAGGTGTATTTCTTAAATTATTTCGTGTTTGAATAGATACACCTTATACACCGTGGCATTTTAGTCGTCTTACAAAGACAGCCCACTTCATGTATCCAATAACTACTAATAATCATTCATGTAAAAAAAAAAATGTTATTTGAAAAAAAAAAAAAAAATCTTATTAATTATAATGCGTGACATAGTTTAAAACACCCTGTTAAGAGTGCAGTCCGAGCCTTGTGATACAAGGGCGCCGCAGAATATTTAAGTATTTTCGAAGCCATTGCCTGTAAAAATATAGTAGACTAGCTTTTGCTCGCGGCTCCGCCCGCGTGGATGTCGGTTATCGAGTAAAAAAGTAGCCTATGTCCTTCTCCATTACGACAAATTTCATGACGATCGGTTCAGCGGTTTAGGCGTGAAAACGTAACATACAGACAGACAGACAGACAGACAGAGTTACTTTCACATTTATAATATTAGTATGAATGGCGAAAAAATATAGTAGGTAGGACTGTTTCAAAAACATTTTTATTTTTTTAAATTTCTGTGTTTTCGAACGCATACAACCCTAATCTATTCAAAGTGAGAGTGAACAGAATTCTTCTGGGTAAGCTCACTCCATCGTAGACTAGATGAAGTGGAAGATGGAGTGGAGTTGCCTAGACTAGAGTCAAGAGCAAACCAATAGTAAAATAAAATAAAAATAAATAAAAAACGCATATTTTTGGTACTATCAACCTTTATTAACAGGGTTTTAATATTAATTATTATTATTATTAATTAATGTCTCGTAAATATTTGTACACTCTAAATTACAAAATACAATTACTTCAGCATTTATGAGATTAATAGTGCCCTACGAGTATTGTGATCATCTCGCCATTTGTATTGTAATAAAAACATAGTAGTTTCGCCTTCTATATTTTTTCTTTAGAAATATAGTATTTAGGCCTCTAATATAGCGGTGTTTTTTATGGAAAAGTGTAAAAATATGGCCAAGTTCATGGTTTTCTAATTTAGAGTTAAACAAAATCTATCAATTTATTGGTGTTAGCATCACTGTTCGGAAACCTAAATACTGCATTCGTGCCTGTGGTGCCTGTTGAGTTATAAAAAAAAAGAAAATGGATATATCGGTTATTGACCAAACCAACTGGATATATCGGTTTTAGATAAAACACAGTAGGATATATCGGTAAGGCCGCTTAACACTATTATATCCTACAATTGTAGGTTTTGTCATGAGAAACTCGAAATGCGATATATCGGTTTTTGACAGAATCAAGAGTCAACATGTTAGGGATTTATCGGTATCTGTTCCGATCGCCATCGTTGTTTAGTACGATTGATGTATTTATCGGTTTATGTTCAGATCCCTGTATTTTGCGGACGAATTTAGAGCGGATTTATCAGTTTTTGACCGGGTTACATTAATCATAGAGCAAGGTATGTACGAGAACAACCAATTGGAATCATAAAAAAAGTCAAAATGTGATTTATCGGTTTTTGTTCCGACGCTCCTCATATTATACAGGTTGTTTGGCGCATGGACCGACACAATTTTTTGGGGGGTTGGGAGGGTCATTATCGAGGTTTCATCCAAAGACCCCATGTCCTAAGTGTCACGGTTATTAAGATATGATTTTTTAAGGTTTTTTTTTCCTAAAATTACCCGGAATCTCGCCTTTAAATCGTCATTACTTTTTTTTATTAATAGTTGTAATTGCACGAAATAAATTTTATTGTATTCTGCAATGTATTTTTATTTTAAATAGATCATTATTTGCTGCAATTGATCTGTAAAAAAATACTTATGTGCTTCCAAAGTCAATTTTGTTTTTAAATATGTGAAAAATTGAAACTTCTAAATTAAATACTAAAAAATTTGAACTTTGTTTTATTTTAAAAAGTTCTTTGGAAGAAACCTCGCTAATGGCCCTCCCAACCACCCAAAAAAATGTGACGGTCCATGCGCCAAACACCCTGTATAGTAGGGTTGGGAACCCTAAGTATATCCGAGGGCCTGGCTTGGTATATCCGAGGGCTGCTGGTGCTTATATTTTTTACCACAGCATGAGCTATTTATTTATTTTCATCATTATTCGTACCAATATCGATACGGCAGACGATTAACGTGCGCTGTTTTATAAAATGTATATTTAAGTGATAATTTGGAATCGGCGTTATCGCAAGATGGCGAATGTCATGACGTCATCTATAACGTTTCACGGGACATCGTTATCGCGCTCACGCTAATTCGGTACGGGTTTTAGCACGCGAATATCGATATTATCGCAACTCGGAACGCAGGGATAGATAGCGGTATGCTACTGAAAATTCTCTAATGGATAAACACTTAGTACATACAACAACAAAAAAAACCTACTCTGGGATGTCAGGGAGATAATGTCATTATTGTTAGTGTACTTAGTATAGGTAATGTTTAAAATCTTGTTAGTAACGTCGTGTTTCCTTTAGGTAGGTACGGTGGCCAGCACATCAAGACAAGTTACCACAAACTGTCAAATTTTCTCGTTCGATTTTGAACTTAATCGTTAACATTTTAAAGTTTAAAATCATTTGGCGAAATTTGATAGTTTCGTGTATCTTGATGTGCTGGCCACTGTACACTGATACAGTGCATAAACTTGTTATTGCAAAACAGTTTTATTTCGGCCGCCGAGAGAATGCGTTCCGGACTCCTGTCAATTGGAAACAATTAGGAACGAATAAAGTGCAAATTTGTAAAACATGTTTTCTTTTGTACTCGGCTAACAGGTGTTAGGAACGCATTCTCTCACGCGAACGCATTCTCATCGGCCGGAGAATAATAAACACTTCAGTTTTAAGAAATTGACGAAAACAATTTTTTTAATCGGTAAAGTACAAACAATCTCATAAAACAAACTTTTAACTATTCCAAGGACTTCTCAAAAGCAGTGTATCGGATATTTTTATTTATTTATTTATATATACTTTATTGTACATCAGATTACACATAATAAAAGAAAAGAAAACTTATACACTACAAAATATACAATGGGCGGCCTTATCGCATACTGCGATCTCTTCCAGGCAACCTTGAACCGGATAATTTTGTGCCAATATAGAATTTTAAATCTTCTTTTCGAAGCAGATCTGAAATGGTAAAAGAACAAACTGTGTTTGATGGAATTTCACATCGGAAAAATTACGAACTTCCATACAAACTTTCATTCTCTATTTAACCTCTTTAGGGGATTTTTTTTTTTTTGGAACCCTACATGAAGGGTTTATTTGGGGTTTTGACGCACTGACAAAAAACCAAGACACTGACGTCCATCTACTGACCTATTTGATATTTTCTTCTTTATTTGCAAATTATGGAGATGTAACTTTTTATTCAAACAATAGATACTTATACTTTTATATATTTTTGGAACGTATTATGTTGTTGTAATTTATTATCAAAAAACCTTGCAGATGCAATATAGTTATAAATATTATAGTGTAGCGATTAGGTTATTATATTTATTAAAATCACGTGTTCTATACACGTGGTTACAATTAATATTTTTTAAACGGTGTCATTACATATTTTAAACGGTGTATTCCCGCTGACCCCGTGTCCCCATTAATGGTGTGCATTTTATATTTTACATAAAATGGCGAAAAAAGTTCCATTTTCTTTTAGGTTCTGATTTTAAAAATTATTATTTATAAAATCAGTATTTAAAAGAAAATGGAACCTTTAGTTTCGCCATTTTATGTGAAAAAACTTTTTAAACATAAGTACACAAATAAAGTTATTAATAACAATTAACATTCTAGCAAAAAAAGGAAATCGACAACCACAGCGGCATTTAATTTAATTAACATAGTTACTAAAAATATTGATCAGAAAATCCCGACCACTGTTGTATTTTTTGACATGTCAAAAGCCTTTGACTTCGTATCGCACGACCTACTACTAAAAAAATGTGGTAAACATGGAATACGCGGTAAAGCAAATACATGGATAAAAAGTTACCTTACAAACAGACCGCAATTAGTAGAAATTACTGTGGATAAACCAAATCAAAACCGTGAACTGTCATTTAAATCCAAATTAGGTTACAATTGCACAGGCGTCCCTCAAGGCAGTATTTTAGGCCCCCCACTTTTTCTGATATACATCAATGACCTGACAGAAGTAACTGATCATCCCTGCATACTCTTTGCAGACGACGTGGCTGTAATTATCCCTAAAAATAAAGAAAACTATAATGAGGAAATAAATAATACCGTAAGCAAAATAATGACGTGGATGGAAAAGAATAACCTTAAATCTAACATAGATAAGACCAAATATGTACAATTTTCTAACAAAAACTGGAATAAAATGGATTTAAACATCACATATAAAGATAAACAAATACATCAATCAGATAGTATGACTTTTCTTGGGATAGATCTAGATGAGAGGTGTTCCTGGATTAATCATATTGATAAGATATGTGGAAAACTTAGTAAGTTTGCTTATGTTCTATGGCGTTTATCTAACCTTACAAGTAGACAAGCCACATTACAGGCTTATCATGCATATGTTGGTTCAATACTGCGTTATGGTATACTGGTATGGGGAAACTCGGTGCATCTCGAAAGAGCTTTCCTTGTACAAAAGAGGTGTATACGTGCGATTTGTAATGTAGACCCTCTTACATCCTGTAAACCACTGTTTGGTAAACTTAGAATACTTACATTAACAGGTATTTATATTGAGGAAGTGTGTAAATTTACCAAATCTCACCCTGAGATGTTTGAAAAACTGGGAGATAAGTGTGAGTTCAAAACTAGATATCATAATAGCTTAATTATTCCTAGAATGAAAACGGAACTATATCGGCGAAGTTGTTATCCTATGTGTATTCAGATTTATAACAAGATTCCTAATCAAATCAAAGAACTTCCAATGATCCGCTTCAGAAGGGCTTTACGCAGTTGGTTAATTGAGAAATCCTTCTATAGTATAAAAGAATTCTTTCAATTTAAATTAAAATGATCTAATTTTATACCTACCAAAAATTTGCATGTCATTATGTTATGATTAAATATGTTAAGCTACATTATACTACCATTGTTAAGAACTATTGTAACCATATTTATCTGCAAATAAATCTTTGACTTTGACTTTGACTTTAGCCGTGGGACATTTTTTCTCGTTTTAGTATTTAACTAAATTTTTTCATATTCCTATTATAAGTATTAGCAAAAGTTAAATAATAATCAAAATTTATTTTTATTAATAATCAAACTTTAAAAAAAAAAACTTAACTATAAGTAATACACCTAAAAATTTAAGCTATTGAATGTCTATATTTCTCAGTAGTCCGTTCGCATGTTTTATAATATACTTATCCTAGTTAAACAGGGAAACCTATTATTAGCCAAACAATCTGTAATCATACATACTTTGTAATATACTATATATGTATCGCTGTTGGTTGCCTAAATAAAAAATAAAAAACAACCGACTTCCAAAACAAAAAAGTGAAGTCGGTGTCTTTGATTCTGTATGTTTATTTTTTTGCCACCGACTAAGGAGTATGAAAAAATATAAACAGTAAACCAGTTTTATACTTATACAGTACCTAATTATATCTAACTAGCTGACCCGACAGACTTCGTTCTGTCAAAAGCTATTTGACTGTGGCAGTTTGTCTACGCGCAAAGGAAACTACCTACCTACCCTACCCTACCTTACCCTATCCTAACCTACCCTACCTACCTATCTACCCTACCCTACCCTACCTACCTACCCTACCCTATTCTAACCTACCCTACCCTACCCTACCCTACCCTACCCACCTACCTACCCTACCCTACCCTACCCTACCAACCCTACCTACCCTACCCTACCTAACTAAAACCTTCAATTTTTTTTTTTGATAAAATCTATTCTCAGACCTACCAAATGATGACTGACACGTTATGTCAAACGCCATAAAGTTACATTAGAAGATAGAGTTACCTACTTATTATTACAATAAAAATGTAAATATGGTCGTTTTCTTACAATTTTTTTTTTTTAACTTTCTTAAATTTTTCTTACATAAGAACCTTCTCCTGACAATAACAAACACAACAAAAAAATAATTAGCGAAATCGGTCCAGCCGTTCACGCGTGATGCCGTGACCAAGGGAAATAGGGATTCATTTTTATATATATATATATATAGATAGTAAAAATTCAACTGAGGCATATTAACACGTTGACAGACAGTATTCAGTGTGTGTTAGGTCACAACAAAATTTCATACATTGCCTAGAGGTGTTGTGTCACATCGCAACATAATTATGACACTTTTGTAGAATGCTTTTTTTAACAACACGATATGACAGTAAAATGTTAAAATTCCATCTGTGGTGACACTACAGAATGCCCTTCCTTGTATAATAAAAATATATTATTATATAAAAATATATTATTATATTATTATTATTAAATATATTATTTCTTAGTATAGAAAATAAAAAGCCATAAGGCGTACTGATTTTATACAAGTCAATACTTTGACGTAGACAGGCGTACTGTTGTATTATTTTTTGGCTTATGTTTAACTTACCACCAAATATAGTAACATATAGACAAAAATAGTAAATGATCACCAAAATTAAACCATCAAATATAGTAACATAGAGACAAAAATAGTAAATGATCACCAAAATTAAACTCACATTTTAATATAAAATTATAACCAAAGTTTTAACTCGTAATATCGTCTAACTAGTTCAGTTTCGGGTTTTTCCATATTTTTTTTCTATAATAATCTAGTCGTTTCTGGCACTCGCCGGCCGCTGCGGCGGCACCGCTCGCTCGGCTCGTGCATAGGTCACAGTTTTAACCTAACCTAATATGGCATCATAATACTTTATTTGGTAAGAAGCCTACATTTTATGGCAATCACAGTGGTTTATTTAGGCAGAAATAGCGCATTAATTTGTTCGCTAAGATTTGGTGATCATTTACTACATTTGGTGTTCGAATAAATTTTATGGTGGTCATTATATTTAACCCCTTATTTTTTTGCAGAGACGATGTCGAGAGGCATTCTGTCCACCAACGTGTTAATGTCTCTTTTGAACTGGGACGTGTCGTGGTCATGTCGTGGCCGCCGGGCGATACATGACACGACCTGTACCACATTTGAAGATAAAGATAAAAAAAATATTTGTCCAAACATGTGTAACATGAATATGCACATATAGATGGAAACATAATTTACCGGACCAGCACGTTTTGCCTCACTCGGCGTACAATGTTTATATGCTATTAATTAAATTGGCAATCTATATCTATAATATAAAAATGAATCGCAAAATGTGTTGGTAAGCGCATAACTCAACACCACCTGGACCAATTTAACCAATTCTTTTTTTTTATGTTCGTTGAAGTCCAGAGATGGCTTTTACGTTTTTTTTTTTTTTTTAAATATTTTTTTTTTTAATGGTTTTTACGAAAAATTTGGGTAGGGTAGAGTAGGGTAGGGTAGGGTAGGGTAGGTAGGTAGGGTAGGGTAGGGTAGCGTAGGGTAGGGTAAGGTAGGTAGGTAGGTAGGGTAGGGTAGGGTAGGGTAGGGTAGGTAGTTAGGTAGGTAGGTAGGTAGGTAGGTAGGTAGGTAGGTAGGTAGGTAGGGTAGGGTGGGGTAGAGTAGTGGAGTTTATACTATAGCTTTTGACAGAACGAAGTCTGTCGGGTCAGCTAGTTATAAATAATTATTAATGTCTGTTACGAATCAAAATTATTTGCAGCATATAACCTTTTCGGAAAATTAATGGTATTCTAAATTCTAGTATTACTGTCAGGTTTGAGACTTGTCACCCTTTTTTTCTTCCTTTCTTCATCATTCACGATTTTGCAATGGTAATGAAATAAACTGTGGCTACTTTACCAGCGCGTTTTAGTTATTAACTCAAACTCAAACTCAAAGCATTTATTTCAATTAAACCATTTACAGGCACTTTTGAATTGATAAAGAGACGGTCTGTTAGTCAGAAAGTTGAAGCTAGATGCCCATTCCAATACGTAGATCACTATGGAGAAGAACGGACAAGAAACTCCAAGGACACTCTTTTAAATCAAGATATTACATAATCCTGGGTACATTATTCTTGTTGCTTCTATGTGTGACCCAATATAAAAACTAATAAAACAATCCATACTAATATTATAAATGTGAAAGTAACTCTGTCTGTCTGTCTGTCTGTATGTTACGTTTTCACGTCTAAACCGCTGAACCGATCATCATGAAATTTGGCAGAGATATAGCCTGGGATATGGAGAAGGATATAGGCTACTTATTTACGCGATAACCGACATCCACGCGGGCGGAGCCGCGGGCAACAGCTAGTTCAAAATATAAAATTACAAATTAAAAATAAGCCCTGGCAGTCAAGAGATGACCAGTCTCTACTGACGGCGCCCGTTCACGAACATGACGCATGGATCAGCACCATCCAGCTCAACCATTTTGTAGGGAACCGAATGATCCAACACACGCGCCACCATCAGTGAGACATTTAAGTGAGCATGACATACTCTCAACTGCCATGCTCTTTCAAGTCAACATAAATCATAATAACATAGTAAACGACTCCATGGTATTCACATTTACAAAATTGAAAAAAATGCTGCTAAATTAATTAGGAGTTTAATACTCCTAATTAATTTAGCAGCATTTTAAAAAAAAAGGTATTAGAAAATTCTAGACACACTTACCGATATAGTTACTTGAGGCGTTTTTCATAATTCCTTCTCAGTCACGAGATAATATGTTTTTATAGGAGCGTCACTAATGGACTGGCGCGTAATAATGTCAGTTTCATACATAAAATTAGAGTCGGTGCAAAATATGGTCAATATTTTTTCAATATACAATCAGAGTCAGTACAAAAAGTGGTCAATATTAATTACAGACAAAATATGTCAATATACAGGAAAGTTTTTAACCATTGCGAAAATTTTGACAAATAACACTGCATTTTGTGTTCGTAATTTAAAAAATACTAACTTTTGTTTTGTTATTGTTACAGGAATTCCACGCAGAGCGCGGAGAATAGTGTTGAAAATTTTATTTTCTATCGCATACCTACATGAAAATAATATAAAAATTTGTATACCACTAAGTACCAAACAAGATTGAATCTTTTTAAATAAAATATTTTTTTAAATTTTTGAATAATAATTTTACTATAATAGATTTTGTTATTAAAATATATTTTATTATTAAATAAGAAGCAAAGAGGGGCGTCATCATGATCTACACAATTAACCGTAAGTACCTACTTTTTATTTGAATTATTTTCTACACATAAATGCATTTTTTTTTAAACGATGCCGCACTCTAGGAATTTTTCCTGTATTGTGGGTGCGTTTACAAACATTTAAACTCACATACACTAACAGCCAGTTCCGGAACAGCTACTTGTACGAGTAGGTCATACAAATATTTTGTTCCGTGCGGGAATCAGAATCATTATTTGTTAAACATAGGTATTTACTTAATGGTGTTAGGTTAACATATTTGAGCGCTATGTTTTGCCGCGAAGCCATACAAATTTAAAAATGTAATTAAAAAAAATATATATTTTAAAATACTAAATAAAACAAACAATAAAATCAAAACCAAAAATATACTAAAAAAAAATTAAAAATATATCATTTATAAAATCTTGTACACTGTAATAATATTGTTCTATTAATAGAGAGATGAGAACTAAAATTTTGATAGGGCATATTTTTTATACTATCGGGTAAGTATTTTATTATAAATTTTCGAAGCCATTCCAAAAAAGCTCTTTTTTATAACAGTGGTTCTGCATTTTATGTCGCACAATTGATTTTCATATTGAGAACGCATTGGAGTTTTTTTTTACATCGGAAATTTTTGTAAAAAGGTGTAAATTCATTTTAACAAACAAAACAGTCGTGTATAACGATGTATTTGTAATCGAACCCGCGATACGTAGCGCAGCAGTCAATCGCATAACCACTGCGCCAAACCGTGACGTCAGTTGTCAGCTGTGGTGCGGAAAACTTACTGGTAAGGGAAAACATATTGAGGGTGTGACAAAAATCTTAAAGTGTATGCTTAGTAGATGGTTTTGGTCATGTTTAGAGATAGAAAATAGATGAACCATTTTTCAGATTATCTAAAGTACACACATCAAAAAAAGTTTGTGATCACCAGCATAAGATGATATAATTTTTTAAATAATTTTTTTTTCGCTTTTGGGCAGCAGCCAAAACAGTTGGACGACCACTGCAGTAACGGTCAGCAAAATGACACATCCCGTGGTACCTCTGCGACGTGGTCACGACACAGGATTGGGATATAGCAACTCTGCGTGCTATTTCTCTCGTGGTGTATCCTCCTTCCCTCAAAGTTACTATTCTTGCTCGTAAAACTTCTGATAATCCTCTTGGCATTTTTTTAAACACAACTTTCCGCGAAAAAGTATTTTAAATCCGTTAAAATTGACTAAATCAGAATTCTGAATGAGCGTAAGCTAGGACTGAAAGCCTTTTCATATGGAAAAACAATTGAACTGTTTTATTGTTTTATATTCTAAATCTATATTTTTAAATAAAGAATCTAAAAAGAAGAAGAAATCATATATTATAAATTATAATCTACCGTAACAAAAAAGATTTAGATTTTTCAAAGTGATCGCAATTTTTTTTTGATGTGTGTACGTACATCTTTTATGGGGTACTGTGTTAAATGTTACAATAAAATACCTTCTGATACATTACAATTAAATGAAAGAAAATTTAAAACTTATATTAAAATCACACTTTGTAAATTAGCATATTACAAATTAGAGGATTATATCCGAGATAAGAATGCTTGGAAACATGTTGGTCCTGCTCCATATGACAGACATTAGAGTCTAGACAAAATAAAACTAGTTGCTAATTTAATTCACGAAAATGACATTCATTTTATTTTCTGTGATTAATCTTTAACTCACACACTGACAGGTTATTAAATATTAAAATTTTAGGGAAATCATCTACTTTTACAATGTTTGTAAATCGTCGCTTTAGTAGTGAAGGGAGCTATTCCACACTAAACTGGTTCCAAGATAAAGATAAATCAAAAATTCATCACTTGATTTTTTGTTCCTAGTTTCATTTAACTCCTTTCACGTCTGAATGAAAAACCAAACCTCTAGTTGAGCTATCACTTAAATCTCTTCCCCACTAGAATCTCCGTCTAACGACGAGTATGGTGGTGTTCATAACTCAATTCGGTCAAAAGTGTGGCTTAGCTCTCTTCACCACTAATGCGACGAAATATGTGAGCACCATGTATCTAACGCATAATTCATTTGTCTGTCATTGTTTCACTTTTCATTATTTTTACCTATTGTGGTATAGTAATTTTATTCTAGGTAAGTGTATAGTCATCACATATAATTAATAATTAATGTATACAAATATAGTTAACATTTTAAAAGAGTAAGTATGGAGTTTCTTGCCCATTCTTCTCCGTACGTAACTACCTTTTGGAAGGAGCAACTAGAATCAATTATTGTTGTAAAATTTGACGTTCAAAAGTGCCTTTTATGTGCCTATTTGATATAAATTATTTGACTTTGCCTTTGACTATGAATAAATGGAAGGCAATGTAAGTGGAAATGCCGAGAGGGGACGCGCCCGTGTCTCCTAGGGCGTCGACTATAATAATTACCAGAGATCGGAATAGGCAGAGATGATTTACCTAAACTTCGAGGAAGGATGTAACAGAGTGGATAATACCTCCTTTAAAATCCCGGAATAATTATAATGTTGCTTAAATGTGTTTAAAAAAAAAAATTGGTTGTCTGTAATGTTGGTTTACGGACGATAGTTTAACGTGACAACGTCATAACAAAACATTGATGCGGCGCAAGCGTACAATGAGCGTAACGGGACAATGAGCGTAACGGGACAATGAGTCATTCTTTTTCGTGCATGCAGCCGGCGTTCATCGATTTATTAGACGTTGTCACGTCAAAAAATACCAAATGGAGTCGCGATTGTCAAATTCGATTTTAGTTGTGTCAAAACTAATATTAAACTTAGATATCTTTTTTTTTTTTTAGAATAGCTTAAAGTTTCTCATAGCCAAAAGTAAGGAATTTTAGTGATAGTTTAGTTCGGTGTACAAGAAGAGAACAGGGATGAAGACAATTTTTTTTGTCCCTCATTTAGATTATTAAAAAATAAAGGACACGTATTTTTTTCTTTTTTTACGTAATCAAAACATTACGGCGATACATTGAGTTCAAATGTGGCTTGACGTCACTTCTCAGTAGATTTTATACTGAGCTGTGACGTAACGAGCCCCCAGTCCCCAAGTTTAATGTGTTTTATCTAAGTCATTTTTTATTAATATGATAAAGTAAAAAATACGTGTCTAATATTTTTTTATTATCTGACTGATGGATTAAAAAGTTTTTTTTTTTTTTTACCCAGGAAACATCCCTATAGGCAACAAAAACGCTTAACGTACACGAATGCCAGAACATAATTTCTGAGAGCAATAACACTCAGGTCAAAATGACGTTGGCGGATCGGATTTAAACTCTGCGGGCCGGAGTTGACCCGCGGCCGTAGATTGCCGATCCCAGTTCTAGAACATCACTCAGAATATTATCTCGATTTTAATTTAAAAGGTGATCATAATATCCATCATAAATACGAATTAGCAAAAAATTTGTATGATTATTTCCAATGACGCAATCAGATGCTTACAGTTATGGAATATTTATAGCATAAAATGTTATTTTTAAATTGCATGATACAATAATAACTTTTTGTGCTAAATTTTTTGTGCAAAAACCGGTCAGCACTTCAGCAGGATGCGTTAAAGACCAAATTAAATTGACCCCTCTTTTAAAACAAATGGCTCGAGCAGAGAGATCAACCTATAATGGAGGTTTGTGGTTAAGCGAACCAAATCATATTGAGCTCTTTAAAAGTAGATATTCGGTGCAAAGAGGGATCAAATTATCATGGTTAGTTTGGCCAGATTAAGTTGAGCCAAGCTGTCATTGATTTATCAGGAAATAAACGTCAGTTTTATAATGTATTTTTTTTTTGAACTTAGATTTTTTTGCAAAAATCGGTCAATGTGTTATTTAATCAAAATAATTAAAAATTATGTATCAATTTATAACGAAGGAATAGGTCAGAAGATATTTTTAGTGGAAAAATTTCTTATGCATTTTACGATTTGCATTGTTTTCTGGGTTCCGCACCTCAAAACGGAACTCTTATAAGATTACTCGTGTGTCTGTCTGTCTGTCCGTCTTTCTCAAACATGGAAGTCTAACGTAAATAAATGAATTTAGAATATAGGGGCCAGTTTTGGAAGATAATAACAAAAAAAAAAAAAAAAATGTTTTGCTAACTGTACGTTGTGACATATTAAATGAAAGGGCTTGTTACGTGGATTTCAAATATATTTTTTGTATAATTTTAAAATTATCGGTTTTAAAGTTATTAAAGAAAATTGATGAAAATTTACCAACCGAAATTGACCCCCCATATCTCAGAAAGTGTTGAGCCTAAAATATTGAAAAAGAAAAAAAAAAAACATGCAGAGTATAGTTCTACACTTATAAATTACAGGAAAACCTTTTCCATGTTAAATTGTGGCGGTATCAACAACGCCACATGCGAACTACGCATCAAAGACCTGACGTCACAAAATCTGCATCGCGCTATCAGAGTTTACCGCGCGACTAGCATATATACAACATCCCGACATCAACCGTTGGGCAGTTGCCCACCAGACACAATACCCGTCTGGTCGGAGGATCCTCCCTTTTCCATAGAGTATGACTGAACTTTACACCCTGTTCCTCATACCTATAAAAAATCACACAATATTGTGCGTACAAACTTACATATGCAGTTGGAATGTATGGGAGAACTTGTTTTTCAACTACAATGATAAGTTTGTGCTTGAGATAAATTCATCCCAAGTACGGAACCCTTTGTGCGTGATAAGACACGCACTTGGCCGGTTTTTTTAAAAATATGTTTACAAATTGATGTTTGTTTTCTAATCCTAAAGATGAAGGATAGAAAATGGTTTAGGAGGCAAAACAGGGATGGGTTTCCATCCCAACATTATCAACTACAATTTAATAGTTTATAAAAGGGAAATTGCCAAAATCCCCAAGTTTGGCAAACAGACTGGTGATCGAACTTCTTGATAGCAAAGAAGCTGCCCAAAGGGGTAAGTGAAATTCAAATTTTCTTACGATTTTTGCAATTTGCAAGGCTGAGAATCAGCACTTTATGAATGTCAATACTTTTTAACGAAAAAAAAAAACGACATAACAAAAAAAAACACTAAAAAGTGAAAAAAAAAATAACTTTAATTTCGGAAATTGGTGTCCTTGGTTCTGTTTTTAGTTTTTTGCCACCGACTTCCGAAATTAAAGTAATTTTTCACTTTTTTGTGTTTTTTTTTTAAGTCGTTTTTGTTAAAAAGTTTTTATTTTTCACTTTTTAGTTATGATACCTTTCCCACAACAATTCGATTACCACTACTTGCTATACCGCACAAACAAGAGTGGCACAAGAAACCTATACGAAGTAGATTAAATACAAACTAAACAACTCAAAAACTACCCAAGCTAAGTTAATAAAAATCGGTTAATAACCATTTATAGCCCGAGTGCACCTCATGAAAATTCCAATAAGCCTAAACACGGCTAGGATACATTGTTTTATTCCGGAGTTCCGGTGCATACCTTCCGGTTTCATCTTCAGATCAGTTCGATGGTACCGTTTTCATCAGAATTATTTATTTAAACTTGCTTCATAGTCGCTTAACAATCTTAATCGAGATATCTTATTGCCACCTGTGAAATACTTATCATTGAGGAGTTCCGGTGGCCATTTGTGGTCTTCTTGATCAGTTCTTCATCATCAAATGATACTTTCTGAATGCAAATGCTTGAGTTGTTGATGAAAATATAAAAATCGCTATATGTTTGCCTATAAAATTTGAGGAGTTCCCTCAATTCCTCATAGATCCCAGCATTAGAACTGGATTTTGAAAATGGAATCAATCTGAAAGTATATCCTTTCAAATAACAACATAACACACATACACACACACACCCCACATCACGCACAGCCACACCACTCATAAATGTCAGTCACTTTCACATCACATCACATCACACCACATCACTCACATCACATCACATCACATCACATCACACCACACCACTTTCACACTTACACTCCCACACTCCACTTCACAAGGCAACACACATACTATATCTTTTATAAATCACCTTTTATCCTACCTAAGAAAGAGCGGCGTCTTCTAACACAGGCATTATCTGCTTAAAAGGAGGCGCCATTCACCAACAAAATGTAAACAACTATGGTTAAGAAATTAACATTTTTGTATTTTTTTTTTTTGTAAATAAATAAATAATTTTTCAAATCGGTCGGAGAACGGAGGTAACAAACATTTATAAAAAAATATACAAACGAATTGAGAACCTCCTCCTTTTTGGAAAATCGGTTAAAAATTACATAAGACAGTCCCCCAAAACGCTCGCCCTTCGGCACTTCCCATTGCTTTAGCTACTGCTGTGCGCGGCTTGGTAATTTAGACTTTAAATACTGTGTACACGATTTAATATCGTTTAATAATTGTAAAATCCGTTCCGATCCGATGCGATGCTAGCCGTTTGGTGGAAATCATCCTTTAGTCTCAAATTCATTTATTTCGTGAACACAGGGTACATACAGAAGGTGTTATAAATACATAACATCCGAGCTGTGTCCTGCCAAAAGGCATACAAAATATTAAAGGTTTAACGTACGCCGCTGCCGACGGAATGGAATGTTGCCATTTTTTTATTGTAAAATATTATTTTTTATAAAAACTATTAGTAATAATTATGTATTGTGTATTTATGTTATTTTTTATCTCATTGTATGCTGCACCGGGCACTGGTCGACGTCATCACGTCAACGCCGGCTGTCGCTGAAAACCAGCGCTGGGGCTCTGTCTCGCATAGGGTCGCAGCATTATGCTGAGCGCTGGCCGTTTTGCGTGGATGTGACGCATATTTACCCCAAACTATTTTTTTTTTTTTGTGTTGTGTTCTTTTTTTTGCGTCATGTTTACCGCAAATAAACGTTTTTTCTTTCTTTCTTCTTCTTCTTTAACAGATGCATTTTATAAAATCAAAGTCGGTACAATCAATCACTAAAAATTTAAAATTAAATAAAGTAAAAGGAATAAAAAAATAGAAAAATAATGTCACTATACCCAAAGTCAATTCAGATAATTTATGTAAACAAAGTAATGCCAAGAAATGTCTGACATGTGACAGTGTTCTGACATTACGAACTTAATGTTTATTTTGTTTTTATTTAAGCATGTTTTTATTGTTGAATACTCCAATAGATAATAATTATTTTCTTATTTGGTAGTAAATTTTTATTAATCTCTCAAATACATTGCAAACAAGTTCTGTATAATTTAGCAGCATTTTTTCAATTTTGTAAATGTGAATACCATGGAGTCGTTTACTATGTTATTATGATTTATGTTGACTTGAAAGAGCATGGCAGTTGAGAGTATGTCATGCTCACTTAAATGTTTCACTGATGGTGGCGCGTGTGTTGGATCATTCGGTTCCCTACAAAATGGTTGAGCTGGATGGTGCTGATCCATGCGTCATGTTCGTGAACGGGCGCCGTCAGTTGGGACTGGTCATCTCTTGACTGCCAGGGCTTATTTTTAATTTGTAATTTTATATTTTGAATTGTTTTATTAGTTTTTACATTGTCTCACATATAGAAAACAAGAATAATGTACCCAGGATTATGTAATATCTTGATTTAAAAGAGTGTCCTTGGAGTTTCTTGTCCGTTCTTCTCCATAGTGATCTACGTATTGGAATGGGCATCTAGCTTCAACTTGCCGACTCAAAATATTATCTCGATTTTAATTTAAAAGGTGATCATAATATCCATCATAAATACGAATTAGCAAAAAATTTGTATAATTATTTCCAATGACGCAATCAGATGCTTACAGTTATGGAATATTTATAGCATAAAATGTTATTTTTAAATTGCATGATACAATAATAACTTTTTGTGCTAAATTTTTGGTGCAAAAACCGGTCAGCACTTCAGCAGGATGCGTTAAAGACCAAATTAAATTGACCCCTCTTTTAAAACAAATGGCTCGAGCAGAGAGATCAACCTATAATGGAGGTTTGTGGTTAAGCGAACCAAATCATATTGAGCTCTTTAAAAGTAGATATTTGGTGCAAAGAGGGATCAAATTATCATGGTTAGTTTGGCCAGATTAAGTTGAGCCAACCTGTCATTGATTTATCAGGAAATAAACGTCAGTTTTATAATGTATTTTTTTTTTTAACTTTCAGTTGTTTTTTGCAAAAATCGGTCAATGTGTTATTTAATCAAAATAATTAAAAAAATTGTCTCAATTTATAACGAAGGAATAGGTCAGAAGATATTTTTAGTCGAAAATGTTCTTATGCATTTTACGATTTGCGTTGTTTTCTGGGTTCCGCACCTCAAAACGGAACTCTTATAGGATTACTCGCGTGTCTGTCTGTCTGTCCGTCTGTCTCAAACACGGAAGTGTAACGTAAATAAAAGAATTTAGAATATAGGGGCCAGTTTTGGAAGATAATAACAAAATTAAAAAAAAAAAAAAAGTTTTGCTAACTGTATGTTGTGACATATTAAATGAAAGGGCTTGTTACGAGGATTTCAAATATATTTTTTGTATAATTTTAAAATTATCTGTTTTATAGTTATTAAAGAAAATTGATGAAAATTTACCAACCGAAATTGACCCCCATATCTCAGAAAGTGTTGAGCCTAAAATATTGAAAAAAAAAAAAAAAATGCAGAGAATAGTTCTACACTTATAAATTACAGGAAAACCTATTCCATGTTAAATCACTCAATATTGCGCGTACAAACTTACATATGCAGTTGGAATGTATGGGAGAACTTGTTTTTCAACTACAATGATAAGTTTGTGCTTGAGATAAATTCATCCCAAGTACGGAACCCTTTGTGCGTGATAAGACACGCACTTGGCCGGTTTTTTTTTTAAATATGTTTACAAATTGATGTTTGTTTTCTAATCCTAAAGATGAAGGATAGAAAATGGTTTAGAAGGCAAAACAGGGATGGGTTTCCATCCCAACATTATCAACTACAATTTAATAGTTTATAAAAGGGAAATTGCCAAAATCCCCAAGTTTGGCAAACAGACTGGTGATCGAACTTCTTGATAGCAAAGAAGCTGCCCAAAGGGGTAAGTGAAATTCAAATTTTCTTACGATTTTTGCAATTTGCAAGGCTGAGAATCAGCACTTTATGAATGTCAATACTTTTTAACGAAAAAAAAAAACGACATAACAAA
The DNA here is from genome assembly GCA_947523025.1 of Dryobota labecula. NCBI lineage: Eukaryota > Metazoa > Arthropoda > Insecta > Lepidoptera > Noctuidae > Dryobota > Dryobota labecula. The sequence goes on along the minus strand of OX383311.1, from coordinate 8,930,754 downwards.
AAAAAACACTAAAAAGTGAAAAAAAAATAACTTTAATTTCGGAAATTGGTGTCCTTGGTTCTGTTTTTAGTTTTTTGCCACCGACTTCCGAAATTAAAGTAATTTTTCACTTTTTTGTGTTTTTTTTTTAAGTCGTTTTTGTTAAAAAGTTTTTATTTTTCACTTTTTAGTTATGATACCTATCCCACAACAATTCGATTACCACTACTTGCTATACCGCACAAACAAGAGTGGCACAAGAAACCTATACGAAGTAAATTAAATACAAACTAAACAACTCAAAAACTACCCAAGCAAAGTTAATAAAAATCGGTTAATAACCATTTATAGCCCGAGTGCATCTCATGACAATTCCAATAAGCCCAAACACGTCTAGGATACATTGGTTTATTCCGGAGTTCCGGTGCGTACCTTCCGGCTTCATCTTCAGATCAGTTCGATGGTACCGTTTTCATCAGAATTATTTATTTAAACTTACTTCATAGTCGCTTAACAATCTTAATCTAGATATCTTATCGCCACCTGTGAAATACTTATCATTGAGGAGTTCCGGTGGCCATTTGTGGTCTTCTTGATCAGTTCTTCTTCATCAAATGATACTTTCTGAATGCAAATGCTTGAGTTGTTGATGAAAATATAAAAATCGCTATATGTTTGCCTATAAAATTTGAGGAGTTCCCTCAATTCCTCATAGATCCCATCATTAAAACTGTATTTTGAAAATGGAATCAATCTGAAAGTATATCCTTTCAAATAACAACATAACACACATACACACACACACCCCACATCACGCACAGCCACACCACTCATAAATGTCAGTCACTTTCACATCACATCACACCACATCACTCACATCACATCACATCACATCACTCACATCACATCACATCACACCACACCACTTTCACTTCACAAGCCAACACACATACTATATCTTTTATAAATCACCTTTTATCCTACCTAAGAAAGAGCGGCGTCTTCTAACACAGGCATTATCTGCTTAAAAGGAGGCGCCATTCACCAACAAAATGTAAACAACTATGGTTAAGAAATAAACATTTTTGTATATTTTTTTTTTTTTGTAAATTAATAAAAAAAAAATCAAATCGGTCGGAGAACGGAGGTAACAAACATTAAAAAAAAATATATACAAACGAATTGAGAACCTCCTCCTTTTTGGAAAATCGGTTAAAAATTACATAAGACAGTCCCCCAAAACGCTCGCCCTTCGGTACTTCCCATTGCTTTAGCTACTGCTGTGCGCGGCTTGGTAATTTAGACTTTAAATACTGTGTACACGATTTAATATCGTTTAATGATTGTAAAATCCCACGACCTCATTCCACCGGCCCCCTTCTACCATCGGACATCTAGACGCACTGAAAGTTACCACCCCTACTTAGTTGATATTCCACCAACTCGCACTAAGCGTTTTCAAACGTCTTTTATAATGCGCGCAGCAAAGGAGTGGAACTCTCTACCTGCGTCTGTGTTTCCGAACGCATAAAACCCTAATCTATTCAAAGTGAGAGTGAACAGGCTTCTTCTGGGTAAGCTCACTCCATCGTAGACTTTGTCTCTGTCATCCAGACCTAGACTAAAGTCAAGAGCAAACTCATAGTAGAATAAAAAAAAAAAAAAAAAAAAATCCGTTCCGATCCGATGCGATGCTAGCCGTTTGGTGGAAATCACCCTTTAGTCTCAAATTCATTTATTTCGTGAACACAGGGTACATACAGAAGGTGTTATAAATACATAACATCCGAGCTGTGTCCCGCCAAAAGGCATACAAAATATAAAAGGTTTAACAAATGCATTTTATAAAATCAAAGTCGGTACAATCAATCACTAAAAATTTAAAATTAAATAAAGTAAAAGGAATAAAAAAATAGACTATACCCAAAGTCAATTCAGATAATTTATGTAAACAAAGTAATGCCAAGAAATGTCTGACATGTGACAGTGTTCTGACATTACGAACTTAATGTTTATTTTGTTTTTATTTAAGCATGTTTTTATTGTTGAATACTCCAATAGATAATAATTATTTTCTTATTTGGTAGTAAATTTTTATTAATCTCTCAAATACATTGCAAACTATAGTTCTGTATAATTTAGCAGCATTTTTTCAATTTTGTAAATGTGAATACCATGGAGTCGTTTACTATGTTATTATGATTTATGTTGACTTGAAAGAGCATGGCAGTTGAGAGTATGTCATGCTCACTTAAATGTTTCACTGATGGTGGCGCGTGTGTTGGATCATTCGGTTCCCTACAAAATGGTTGAGCTGGATGGTGCTGATCCATGCGTCATGTTCGTGAACGGGCGCCGTCAGTTGGGACTGGTCATCTCTTGACTGCCAGGGCTTATTTTTAATTTGTAATTTTATATTTTGAATTGTTTTATTAGTTTTTACATTGTCTCACATATAGAAGCAACAATAATAATGTACCCAGGATTATGTAATATCTTGATTTAAAAGAGTGTCCTTGGAGTTTCTTGTCCGTTCTTCTCCATAGTGATCTACGTATTGGAATGGGCATCTAGCTTCAACTTTCTGACTAACTGACCGTCTCTTTGACAATTCAAAAGTGCCTGTAAATGGTTTAATTGAAATAAATGCTTTGAGTTTGAGTTTGAGTTTGTCACTGTCAAAATGACAGGACAGTGGTGCAAAACATTTTATCACTATTTTTTTTTGTAAATATTCATCGATAAAATTAAAGTGAATTAATTATAAGAACTATGCAAAGAAAATACCGTTGCCAAACAATGGTGTTTGTAGTGTGTCGGAGACACGGTATATGGCAGTCATAATCAGCCCTTTTAAGCCCAGTGCTAGACGTAGGCGTCCCAAAATCGATTTCCAATCGAAACAGTTTACAGCCGTTTTCATCCAAAATGAGGCTAGATATGCTACTTACAATATGAATCTATTTATGAGAGTTGTAAATTAGTGTTGTTGAAGAAGTAAAAAAATTGAAAATGATTGGATCTCCTGCATTGTTACCAGTATCATAAAATATTTTATACCAGAAAATCTTCTTTTATAAATAAATTTGTTTAAAACCGAAAATTTTTAAAAATAATTACGGTATGATGATTTTTTAATTATTATATCTTAACATCAGTACTTAAAAGAAAATAGAACATCTTTTTTCGCAATTTTATGTGAATTACCATTACGAAGATATTTTTTTGTTATGTTATCCCCTTTGTTTACATAAATTATCTGAATTTGAGACTTTGGGTATAATCCATTAATACATTAATAATCAAAATTAATAATATTATATAGAATGTCACTAATCCATTAATACATACATTAATAATCAAAATTAATAATATTATTTAGTATGTCACATAAGAACAGATTGGATTTAGTTAACAGGTATTATAATTAAAATTTGTCATTTCAATATTCGTCAACAGAATAATACACCTTGTTGTTATTTAATAATTTGAACAGGTTTCTTTTAAATTCGAGTGTTAATACTTGAGATTACTTGTCGTGGTAACTTGTTATATAGTTTTTGAGCCATTGCATAAAAGCTGTTGCTATGAAAGGAGATTGTTCTGCATCCATACATCGTTCGCCCCAGAACCAACAGCAAAGGAAAATTACTTTGCGTGTTCTAATTAAAAAGTATAAGCCCATGAAGACAAAGCTTAATGACGGACAACTTGCAGAAAGGATTTATTAAAAAAAAAAGAACAAAGATTTTGATGTTATATTTAGTAAGAAACAATCCTTTCAATATTTCGAAATACATGCAAATAAATGCATGTCACTATTATTTCTATTGCCTGTATGTGGTTAGTTATGCTAAGAGAATCAGAAAAACATTTAAGTACTTACCTATTACTAGCTATTTGGTAAATCTTCTAGTTTTTGCATTAAAATAGGTAGGTAGGTAAATAAGTACTTATTTATTTAACTTCAATGCAAACGACTTTATCCTAATGTTTATTTTTATTTTATTTATGTATACTCAGGTAGGAAGTCATATTACCTCATGTATGTTAGTCATGTTATTGAAAGATTGGACATCACTAATTGTCATGTCTAATCTAATTGTCAAAGATGGCGGCATATTTTATGTGATGTCGATAGTCGCTCTTTTAATTGATCATTATGGAACGCAGAATGTCCGTTTCATACAGATATTCGCAATTAGTCTAATAAAATATATTTATAATTATTATGTAGGTCAGATGTTTGTTGGTCCTGGGGCCATTTCCGACGATGTCCTTTGTTTTTGTTGCTAACACCTGCAACTTTTTTGAGCGCCGTTTACTTTCTAAAAATCTATATAAATTTATATATTTTATGTGACGGTAAAGTTAATATTTTTAGCTTATAAAAATGTGGCTTGCATGATTCTCTTTGTTTTATTTTACAAATCGCTCGGATACATTTTTTCTGTGCTATAAGTACTTCTTGAATCTTAGGGGCATTTCCCCAGAATATGAGCCCATACCGCAAAGCCGAGGGGACATAACCATGATAAGCTGCGAGTAAGTCGGTTTTATTCGTAATTTTACCCAGCATATAGAGAGCATATGAAAATCTACTATGCTTTCCACAAACACTTTCAATTTGAGTCCTCCATATCATATCATTGTCAATATGTAGTCCTAGAAATTTCGTAACACTAGCTTCAAGTATTTCATTCCCTCTATAGTTTATTTGAAACTGTGATTGTTCTTTCACACGCACACGCACTGGATGGGACAGTAATCCCCCACTTCGACAGATTGTGTTTGCAGCGGCCTACCTTGGTACACAATCGATTGAGAGCTTTCCATATAGGCCACTGTCAGATTTCGCCCAGGATGGCAAATATTCCCGGGGTTTGACGAAGTCGGGTGGTGGATGCTAGTCTTCCCACAAATACACTGAAAAAAAAAATGAAAAAAAAAATGTGGTTGCCACAATCAAGATTTTGTTTAGATTGACTAAGTAACTTGTTTGCATCTGAGCCTAGCAAGCACAATGATCACAGCTACTACTTTTATTTGATTGAGATTTGAAACGGGATCTTGATTGGAGTTAGTGCATAGTTGCTCCAACCAAGATGATTAGATTAAAGTTTCAATGATCTTTATTGAAGTAATCAAAACGCTTGATTGACACAACTAACTTACTTTGTAACAGTTAACATTTTTTTAACTGGTGGCTTTTTTAACTCTTCTACAATGATGTCATGTTAAGGGTAATCGAGACACTTGTTTGAGCGTTCAATCATTTGAACTAGTACTCATATTGCTGCAATCATGTCGTGGTGATCCACTTAACTAAGATTTTGATTAATTTAAACAAGATATCGGTGCCGATTCCCTTGTTCACAAACTAAACTAAATTTAAGTTCAGTGCATCTTTTTCTTTCTATTTCATTAAGAAAAGGACAGAAGATAAATTTTAGTTTAGTCCTGTCAAATTAATCAGCGTTTGACGTAAATTTACGTAATTTTAGTAGGCATGTTTTTAATCACGTCTAAGCTTGTATGGAGTAGTGACAGGTGCTGATTAATTTGACAGGACTAAACTAAAATTTATCATCTGTCCTTTTCATAATGAAATTTTAGTTTAGTTTGTGAACAAGGGAATCGGCACCATTATCAATCAAGCTAAAAAGTCACTTGATTAGAGTGCATTTTTTCAGTGTTGCTTCTCCATCTTTCAAGCTGAAACCAACATTCACAAAATTCCATTCCAATCGGGTTAGGTGGTTTCGGAGATTAGCGTGTACGAACATTTATGTGTATATTAAATATATAATCTATATTTAATCTATGGGTCAACTACACCAATAGATCGCTGGATGCCCTACGCGTACAGTATAACAATGCTTTCAGGATGTTGTTGCGACTGCCCCGTTTCTGCAGCGCCTTAGAAATGTTTGCTGAGACCCACACAGATGGCTTTCATGTAATCATTCGAAAAAAAAAACCGCGTCGCTGCTGAGTAGAGTGCGAAGTAGTCGCAACTATATCAAAATCAAAATCAAAATATTTTATTTCACATAAACCTACATGGGCACTTATGAAACGTCAGAAGCTAGGTGCACGGTTCGAGTTAGTCGTTTCCTATGGAGAAGAGCCGGCAAGAAACTCCACAATAATACTGACGCTCCACAATATCCTGAGAGCTGTGGCGTAGAGCTATACTCCTGACATGAGACACTTCATGCGGAGGTTGATCAGGTAGGAAACATATTTTCTTGTGTGGTCGTCCTCTGCGTGGAGTGCCCATTATTTGAAATATTTTATATCTATACTACTAATACTAGAATATAAGTTTGTTTTGTAATACTAACACAATATGGATCCTTGTTGTCCAAAATAAATGAATTTGAATTAAGATTTGCGCAAAAATAATGAAAGGATTTACATTTCAGGAAATTAAATTACCTTCTGCTTTTGGAGTTCACATTTAATGCGGTAGTTAATACCGTACCATCAAGGTAACTTTGCCCATTTAAAAGTCCAAAAGAGATAGTTGGAAGCAACTAACTGCATCCGGAAAGCACCTGGAAGTTAATAAATATATATAACAAAATACGGAACTCGGCAATAATTGGCGTATTTTACGTCTCGAAGTGCGTCATTACTTTCAACCAGCCAAAGATGATCTATCTTTCAATATGCAAGCTTTTGTCCGCTACTACGTAAGCCGTGAAATTTATTGTTAAATCTAACATAAAATATATTTATATAATAATTAAAACTTTATGCACAATTAGTAAAAACTGTACAAAGGCGGATTTAATGCCTTGGGCATTTTCTACCAGTCTACCTTAGGGTGATGCAGAGATAATACATAGTAGGTGCAATAACATAAAACAATTTAGAAGAATTTATAACTAAGATACAAGAATAAATACATATATACATACATACATACAACAAAAAAAAATGTTATGAGAGTTAAACAATAAAACCTACAACAACTTAATTCTGAGACGAATCTGCCAACTTCCACCCATCCTATGACACTTGGCAATACTGTGCCTTCCCATTAGTTAAAGAATTTTCGGAATTGTATAAGTAGTTTCGAAGATTACCCCCTACATAAAAACTAAAAAAATTGTACCTCTTCAAAGTATCAGTATGGAAAATACCGTATCTCCAGTTTTTTTTTTTTTTTTAAGGGAACTCAAGCAGTAGTGTATTGAAAATAAACAGAAATAGGTAACTTAACAATAAACTTAACAAAAATACTACCCACATTTTCCACAAATTACAACTTAGATAAACTGAAGGCAAACTTAACTGTAGTCAGGGCAAAATAAATTATATGAAAATAAGCTTAAAAAAAAAAAAAAAAAACTAACTCTTGTTTGTGTATTCTATACTATGGATCTTATAATAATAATCAAAATAAAAATTTGCCAAGCATACGATCTACTGCTGATCCCTCAGAATTTCCGCTACATTACTTTTAAAAGTATTTCGGTTAAGAAATAGTATGTCAATATCACTAAATCGCTCATTGTACTTATGTGTCGACTAAGCGGCGAAGTGGTGATCGCACACCAGCATTGGATTCACAGAAGCTATATAGGGTGTATCTATTCAAACACGAAATATTTTAAGAGATACATCTATAGGTGCTATATTTTTATTTATATAGATACACCCTATATATTTATAAAAAAAAAAAACTATTTTTATTTTTTTAGAGTTACACTGTTTAGTATTCCCTCTAAAACCATGTAAAAAATTCTGTCTCGAAAACTATTCTGTATAGCTTCGTAGGTCATTTAAAACTGGTTAGGTCTTGTTTTGAACATAAATAAGCATTATACACAAGTGCTATAAATAAACTTAGTGACTAACTATGAATAATCTAGGTTGTATCAGGTTTTTTACCGAGATTAAGAAATTCCCATACAAAGGAGTGGAATTGTACCGCGTTTATCCGATGGTTCATGTTTTGAATTAATCATGATCCCCTTCTTAGCGTGTCTTAGCGTGTCAATGGCCATCTAAATAGAGTCTTCCCAGAATTTGGCTACGAGTTTGGCACATTAAGTAAAAAAAAGAGAAAAAAAAAAAAAATACGTTTATTTGTGGTAAAAATGACGCAAAAAACAAGAACACAAACACGAAAATAACAAGTTGGGGGAAAATTTGCGTCACATCTACGCAAAACGGCCAGCGCTCAGCATAAAGGTTCCTGCAAACAGGCGTGACAAACAAACTCAAACTCAAAGCATTTATTTCAAATAAACCAAATACAGGTACTTTTGAATTGTCAAGGGTTCGGTCAGTCAGAAAGATGAAGCTAGTTGCCCATTCCAAAGTAGGTTCCTATGGAGAAGAACGGACAAGAAACTCCACGGACACTCTTTTAAAACAAAATATTGTTACAAAATATGGGTTACATCATTCATGTTGAAGTTATACATGTGAGAACAATGTAGAAAGACGTGCACGTTAGAAGCGTCCGTAATAAAAACAATTCAAAAATTAAAATAAATTTAAATAAGCTGTGGCAGGCATCAGAATCAACATGTAAAATATGTCAACTCCGTAAACCACTTCCTCTTAGGAAGTGGTTTTAATTCACATTGCAAGATTTGTACCAATACCTTCTAACTAACTAGCAAGTCAGTTAATATGCAAAGTTTCATTATCTAATTTGAAGTATTTTTTGAATACCAGCGGTTTATTGTTCGGTTTGGAAGTAACTTTGGATTTTTTTTCTATCGAGAAAATTTAATGGAATCGTGTTTCCGGCTAACATAGTACTTAACATTAATCCTCAACTTTACCATATATTTATTTCAAAATTAATGCTGCAGTATTTTCGAAATAACGGAGGATCATGCTAAGCCATTTGAGGTAGTATAGGCCCTTAAGGCGAGGTTATTCGAGCGTGCATTTTTGTTCTAGAAGTGGCAGTTGCGCGCGAGTAAATTGTGCCGTGAATTTCGTTAATTTTGGGTTGAAAATTATATGTTTTACGATATTAACAATGTTAAACCCGACGGATATTACATCATCATAAACGTTTATTTTGATGTGATTTTCAATACATAATATTGAAATAAAATGATTTTAATCTACAAAATAAGGGTATGTTTGGAGTTTTTTTCTATCGAGCGAACTTTATCCAATTATGTAACGAGTACCCGACTTACTCAGGACTTTTAGGTCTCAAAAGCAACATATAATTTTTTCACGTGTCTAGTCATTACCGTTTCTAAATATAATGACATTAAAATTACATTTCCTAGAGGTTAACTTGAAGAACCTCGCCTTAATGCTTCGACCCTCTGCGAGACAGAGCCTCAGCGCTGGTGGCACCTCTGCCTTGTCCTTTGGGGAATACAGGGTCGAAGATTTATGTTATATATCGTATTCTAGTCTTGAAGATTTAATTTGTTGCTACTGCATACAATTAATTCTGCTTATTATTATTATTATTATTTCTTTTTTAAAGGTGCCCCACACTACGTATAGATCCTGTATTGTGGGTGCGTTTACAAACATTTAAACTCACATACGCAAACAGCCAGACCCGCAACAAATACTTGTAGGTCATGCCGATATTTGTTCCGTGAAAAAATGTTTACCTTACTGCAGAAATTTTATTTAAGTACTAGCTTCTGCCCGCAACTTCATCCGCGTAAAATTTCGGCCCACAACTCACCCCGTCGCGTCGTATCGCATCGCCCTTCCGCGCAATTACTTCATTTTCACTTAGCGTTTTTTCCGACTTTTTGTCGTTTTGCACGGCTCCTTAGCGTGATGTTAAATAGCTAAATCAAATTTGTTGCGAAATTATTTTAATATTATGATATCTCCTAAGATGTTGATTGAAATCAAGTGATGTCAAGGACAATTTTGTTTACATTTAAATACTTGTAACATATTTATTTGGATATGGATTAATATTATGTTGACAAAACTCCTTCGCAAATAATGCATTAATTTCGAACAAATTTGATTACCATAAAAAAGGTTATAGTGAGTCAATCTTAAAAGATAGACATATGCTGCTGCGGACATTTTTAGAACTTTTAAAGAGGAACAATGCCATCATACATGATATTTACGTAACTTAAACCGTTTACGGAGCGCACGCAAAGGAAGCTCTCAAAAAGGAATAATTTTTCCCGTTTTTGAAACATTTTTAATTTATGCTCCACTCCTATTAGTCGTAGCGTAATTTTATATAGCCTATAACCTTTCTCGATAAATGGACTATCCAATACAAAAAGATTTTTTCAATTCCAACGAGTAGTTCCTGAGATTAGCGCGTTCAAACAAACAAACAAACTCTTCAGCTTTATGATACTTATTATTATTATTAGTATAGATAAACGTCAAAAATTTACCTATGGTTATACCGAAGAAATAGTATAAAATTCCATGTTTATATGTAAGGTGGTATAAGACATTTATAACAGAAAATTCAAAATGGATGTTTGTAGTTATCAAACGTCCCTTTATGATCATGCTGACTAGAAATCAAAACGTCTATGCCAAGTATTGCCTAAACCTCATATTGACTAGGAAGCACAATGCCTACATTGCAATATGTCTATACAGTATTTGAACTAAACCCTATTCTGACTATGAACCAAAATGCCTACCTTGCAATATGTCTATTATTTTAGGAGAAGAAAGGGAGTACCGTTTCTGGCGTTGTGTGGTCACAGTTCTAACCTAACCTAACCTACAGTTCAGAGGCCCTTAGTGTGAGTTTATTTTAACCATCTCGACTACTTAGAAATTATTGCATTTTAGGCATTTTGCTTGTTAAACATTTTGATCTCTAGGCGATTTACAGCTTAGGCAATTTGCTGTGTAGACATTAATTTTAGGCATTTTGCTTCGTAGATGAATTTAAAGTTAGATACTGCGTGTACAATATAATAATGCCTTCAGAATGCTCGTGGGGCTGCCGCGGTTTTGTAGCGCTTCGGGTGTGTTTACAAACTATTGTTAACATTTTAAAAGAGTAAGTATGGAGTTTCTTGCCCATTCTTCTCCATACATAACTACATTTTGGAAGGCGCAACTAGAATCAATTAACTATTCATGTAATTTTTGACGTTCAAAAGTGCATCTTCGTGCCTATTTGAAATAAATTATTTGACTTTGACTTTGACTTTGATGCGAGGGTAGATGATTTCTACGTCATTATTCGGAAGCGAAGCGCTTCTCTCCGGCAAAGAATATGTTTTAGCTCCCACAGCATGTTGAGGGCATTGAGTGACCGGTGGGACTGCCCGATGCTTGGCCGATGGGTGAGACTACACACACAGGGGCCTTACTCCCGAAAACGATTCGAGTTTGATTTTGACTCCGATTCGATTTCATTTCTGATCCAAACTCGATTTAAAACTTAAAACTGACCGAAGTTAGTTTCGCTTCGAACCACCGCACGATCGTGCGCTAGTGTTGGATTCAAGAGTATGGATCGGCATGTAATTCGAACTCAATTCGATTGATTCAGAACTCGATGCTGTCGGGAGTAAGGCCCCAGAAGCGAGTTCGAATCGGAATCAAAATCAAACTCGAATCGTTTTCGGGAGTAAGGCCCCTGGTCTCGAAATAGGACGGGCATCTTGTTTTGTTTATATTATTTTTGTTATGTTGTATGTTATTGTTTGTTGTTTGATTATGTGTTACTAATAATAGTTAAATAAGTATATTTCATGTTATTACTAACACTATGGACTTCAAGGTCTGCAAATAAAGAAATTATTATTATTATTTTATTATTATAAACCCAAACGTCGTTATTTGAAATTGCATGATTTTATTCCTTTTTATGTTGAATATTGGTTTATTCTTCTTGTTATTAACTAATTAAGTCCAACCCAATGTTTTTCTTCCATTAAGTAGTTAAGTTGTTAACGTGTGAAGATTACTTTTAATTAGTTACTCGTACATAGTTGAACATGTTATACAGGGTGTTTGGCAGAACGTTGAACATACGAAAATGGTGGATAGGTGGGGTCATCTGCTACTTACTCAGCCCTAATTTATTTGGCCCTGGCCCCCTGGATATTAAAAAAAAAATTTTTGCTTTCTTTTAGTTTCACCACTTTCTTAACTTCAAAGTGTATTTTTTTATTAAAAATGGGTAAAACAGGCAATATTTTAGTTTATTTTTTTATCTTTAATATTGGCAGATTCTTATAAAATTATTGCTTTATTCAGATGTTAGCTAGAAAATAGTTATGACTCCTCTAACTTACAGAAAGATGTAATAAATAAAAATATTGCCTGTTTTACCCATTTTTAATACAAATTACACTTTAAAGTTAAGAAAGTGGTGAAACTAGAAGAAAGCAAAAAATTTTTTTTTTTAATATCCAGGGGCCAGGGCCAAATAAATTAGGCCTGAGTAAGTAGCAGATCACCCCACCTATCCACCATTTTCGTATGTTCAACGTTCTGCCAAACACCCTGTATAAGAGGAGTTATTTACAAATTAATTAACTTATTTACCTTTGCTTACGCGGTACACGGTCCTGAAGGCCACAGTTCACATCGTCTTTCAAATTCAAATTCAAATGTTTATTGCTCAACACAGTACATAATCATACATTTCTAGATGTCAAGTGAATGCGCAGTCCACTGTGTTGCACCAATTCAGGCATGCAAAATTATTATTAAAATTATAAGCATCATTAATATTATACCATTTCATAAATTCACATTAAGAGGCTACCGAGCGCACAGTGGCGCCCTCATCGTTATTTAAGTGATTTCTTTTATTTTAGAATGAAAATGCAGAAAATAAGCTCGTTAAGTTGTGCTTCACAAGACTATACGTTATTATTACTACAAACAGTAGTTTTAAATTGTTATGTTTTATTGTAATCATTAAAACGGAAAATAGTGGCCACTAAGCTCCGTTTTAATGATTACAATAAAACATAACAATTTAAAACTACTTTTTGTAGTATAATAATTTCAAAATAGTACCATACACAATGTCATAAATTCAAATCAATAAGCATGTAATGTCAGAATATATAAAATGCCATGATAACTAAGTAATGTCTAATACAGTCCACACATAATTTACAATAAAAAAAGAATAATTTTAATTAAAATAAATCGGACTCCAATCTTCACCCTAATTATATTATGTAGGTATTGTTATTATACAACCAAATTTCTATCAGACAGGTATTCATTGATTGTGTAGTATGTCTTACTTATCAGTAGATTATTGAGTTGCTTCTTAAATAAATGGATATCTTTAATACTTAACAAAACATTAGGTAATTTATTTTACGTCACACCTGGCCATAATGCTAGTTTTACCGCACGCTACGCGTACAGTAAAACTCGCATTGTGGCCAGGTGAAGACTTAAAATTGTGTACTCACCACGGGCAGTAAAAAAGAAAGCCCTCTATCGCATATTTACAACCCTCGTCTGCGGCTCGGGTCACAAAAAATACCTGCGATTTCGGGCTTTCTTTCTTATACAGCCCTTGGTAAGTAATGTACTATTACGTCACACCTGGCCATAATGTGAGTTTTACCGCACGCTACGCGTACAGTGAAACTGGCATTGTGGCCAGGTGAAGACGTAAAATTGTGTACTCACCACGGGCAGTAAAAAAGAAAGCCCTCTATCGCATATTTACAACCCTCGCCTGCTCGGGTCACAAACACCTGTGATTTCGGGCTTTCTTTCTTTTACAGCCCTTGGTAAGTAATATACTAATAAATATGTGGTGCCATTCATAGGAAGTTTTTACTGAATACTGCTTTTTACACACGGCTAGATATCAAGCTATACATTCCAGTATAAGCTGATCTCTCATTATATGGAAATCCTATACAATGCGAGACCAGCGTAAACTAGAATTGTAAAGCTTGATTATGTAGCCGTTGTGTACAATGATAGCCAGGATGGACCGACGGCTACGTGCTTTCCGAAGCACGGAGGTTTAATTTATTTTAAAAAAAAAGTATAAAATTAAAATTATAATTTTATTTATAATTTATTAAAATTAAAAGGATTTTTATTAAATCATCAAAAAGATTTTGAAAATGTTCGAGCCGACATATCTGCCATATAATTTATTTTTTATTTTTATCGGTTTTATAATTTTTACATTTTAATCAATTTTAATAATTTTATCAATTTTATTTTTTATTTGTCAATTATTTTTGTTTACTGAAAACCGCATCAAATTCCGTTTTGTAATTCAGAAGAACAACACAGTCACATGATTTGCCTTGGGTAGTTTCTATAGATTTATTATTTTAATGTAGGTAATAGGTACACAGATATTGGGTATTTATTTTAGTAATTTTCCATTAATCACAGCACAACACATATACAAACATGTACGTCGTAAAAAAATATTTTATTTCGTATGAGTATTTTATATCACCTTTAATTTATCTTAATTTATGTATTAAAACGGATACTTTTACCTATGTTTTTATTAGCGTATGGCACTCGTGGGTTGCGGCTGAAAATCAGCGTCAGTTGGTACACCTTGTGTGTCATCTGACATTATGCTGAGCTGAGGCCCTTTTGGCATTATAATCATTGTTTTCTGTTTTTTATAGTTTTAAGGTGTATTTTTTGCTGTAATGCCAATAAACGCATTTTTCTTTCTTTCTTTCTTTTATTATTTTATGGACATTAAGTCAGGTTCAACTACAGGGTCAAATTAAATTGTTTAGCGAAACTCCGCAAACAAAATGGTTATTTTATTTTATTCATTTTAAGAAAACTTACAGCTAATACATTTTATAACTAGTTCAATGTTTAAAGATGGCCAATTACAAGCTTCCACTAACAATTAATGGGAGTAACATTAACAAATACGCTAAAACAGCGAAGTATAAAGAGATACACATGCGTTATCTCACGCTCAAAAAATACAATGATAAAGAAAAGACAAAAATAAATGTTTATACATCAAAAAATAAATTGTTAAAACTTTTCTTTACTTCCTTAACGCTACTAGTAAGTAAATCTAAATCTAACTCGACATCCTGACACACCATAGTTATCCATATGACGCTTGAAAGGCAATATTGACTAAACGACATGTTGGCAAATTTACACTAGAGCATCTTAAAGTATTTTTCTCCAAAAAAAAAAGAGAAAACTTTAAAATGGAGTATTTTATAATTTTTAATTTTTAACGGTCTACGTACATGGTTTTAAAATATGTGTTTTTGATGTAATAAGTTAGTTAGTAGGCTCGCGTATTTGCACTTTGATCGCGACCTACATTTGGCAGTGCATTGTCATACGGCGGAGCCTAGATGATGCATTTTGTACATATTTTAATTAGTGTTCAATTAGACGTGGTTTGAGTCGGACAACTTGCATTTTCATTTAGATTCATCCCGTTGAGCATTCATTGACATTTTATATTTGCATTGACATTACGTATGTTAGGGATGCACCCTACAACTACTACTAGAAGAGTATACACAAAAAAACAGCATTATTATTTATTTATTTTTTTAATCTTCAAAATGCTCTAGTGTAGTTGCCAACATGTCGCTTAGTCAATATTGCCTTTCAAGCGTCGAATTATCTAAAAATGATAAAACAAAAAAAAAAAATAATGATGTTTATATTTTTGGCGTCATTGACCGTAGGTAGTGTAGTTACTTAAAATATCACTAAGAGCCTGTATTTTTTTGAGTTATTTTCCCAGAGGTGATGGGTTTCTATATATAAAACCGATAACAAAGAAAAAAAAAAAAACTGATTTTCTTAACTCGTACTTCAAGCCACAAGCGATCGTTAGCCCCAATTTTTTATTTCATCAAATTTGTTTTTTTTTTTTTTTGTTTGTGATATTTATATTCCCATCAAGTCTGCGGAGTTTCGCTATATAATTTCATTTGACCATGTATGTATATTATTATGTTACTGACGAGTATCGCCGAGCAAGAGGTCGTGAGTTCAAACCCCATCCGGTGCACTATCACTGTGAATCTAGTCCTTGTTCAAGCATAATTATTGTTTTTATTTTTTATTATTTCAATTATAATTATTATAATTATTTCCTAGTGTGGGGTGGGGCAAAGTTATAAAAAAAAATTATATCAGAAATCACATCACACTAATATTATAAAGGCGAAAGTTTGTGAGTGTGTGTGTATGTTTGTATCTTCTTCACGCTCAATCGGCTGGACAAATTTTGATAAAATTTTGTATGGAAATATCTGACACCCTGGATTAACATATAGGCTACTTTAAGGGTTGTCTGTAAAAGATCGCTTTTAGCGATAAGACCGCCCATTGTGACACCCTATGTAACAGTTCTACATTTATATCTGTAACTTTTATGGTGTACATAATAAAGAGTATTCTATCTATCTATCTATCTACTTTTTATCCCGATATTCCCACGGGATCGACACTTATGCGGGTGAAATCGCGGGCGGCAGCTATACCCAAAGTCTCTAATTCAGATAATTTATGTAAACAAAGTAATGTCAAGAAATGTCACTGTCAAAATGACAGGATAGTGGTGCAAAACATTTTATCATATTTTTGATTTGTAAATAGTCATCGCTTAAATTAAAGTGAATTAATTATAAGAACTTATGCAAACAAAATACCGTTGCCAAACAATGTTTTGTGTAGTACGTCGGAGACACAGCATATGATCGTCATAATCAGCCCTTTTAAGTCCAGTACTAGACGTAGGCCTCCAAAAATCGATTTCCACTCGAAACAGTTCACAGTCGTTTTCATCCAAAATGTGGCTAGATATGCTACTTACAATATGAATCTATGAATGAGAGTTGTAATATTAGTGTTGTTGAAGATGTTAAAAATTTTAAAATGTTTGGATCTCCTGCAATGTTACCAGTATCATAAAATATTTTATACTAGAAAATCTCCTTTTTTATAACATTGTTTAAAACCGAATATAAAAATAATTACGGTATGATTATTTTTTAATTATTATTTCTTAAAATCAGTACTTAAAAGAAAATGAAACCTCTTTTTTCGCAATTTTATGTGCATTACCATTATGAAGATATTTTTTTGTTATGTTATCCCCTTTGTTTACATAAATTATCTGAATTTGAGACTTTGGGTATAGTCCTTTTATAAGAATTTGTGGAATGTATAAACATACCACACAAACAATTAACGGATTAACAGCGGTATGGCCAGACACGGCACCTCGGTGCCACTAAAATTATAAATTATAAATTAATGAACAAGTAGGTAGGTATAATCTAGCAGTTTCATATAACCTGATTTGGACGCCCAGCAAATCAGGTTATACGAAACTGTCAAATCTCTAAGTTATCATGAAAAGGTTAACAAGTACCTACATATAATACTAGTAAAGTAATAAGGTTGAATGTCAAAATAATTATTTCCAGTATTTTTTTTAATTTTTTTTTCTATCATTAGCATAAAGCTTATTGCAGATAATAGTATGTTTTATATCGAGGGACTAAACGAAGCCATAATATACCAGAGGTGGTTTGACTCCCGAGCGTGCGAGGGTGTCAATGAAATCGAGGGTATATTAAGTTGGCGTTTAGTCTCGAGGTGCAAACTGTACTTTTCACTTTGTGTGCGAGAAAAATAGTCAAATTAGTACAAAAACATTTGCTATATATTATTCCTCCAGTCCATAAAACTTTCGTAAGTTTTTAGGTAAAACTTCCGTGATTTTGGCGGCAAAAGATTTATCTATTATGTCTTTTGCTATTTGCTCGACGTCAAACTCTTCACTGTCACTGGAAATTCTTAATACATTTATTTAAAACCGAACAAAATTACACTCGACTAAAATTCTGAAATTTTCGCGGTCAGTTTTTCTTCTAAACCAGTCACAGATTAATAATTTAAAACACATGGCGCCACGTTTGCGGAAAAACCACGGAACTAAAACTCTCAACATTTTCACAATGAAGATGGTCCAACCTCCACAGATAATAGTATATTTACTGGCTGTTTGAGTTTGTCTATGTCACATGAAGGAAATTAAAAAAAAAAATACTTTTCACTCCCTAGAGACTAAAGTAGTCACTTTAGTCCTGCTTCGTAGGGCTATATTGGCGTACTTTTAGAGCATGAGAAGTGAAAATGAAATTTAAATTCCTCCACAGTGGCTGAATTTTGGCCGCCACCGGCAATATTCTGGTTTACAAAAACTTCTTCGTTCCGTACCTTTGATTGGCACATGATGATATTTTTTGAAAATTGTGTGCACGTTGATGAGTATCACGCAGAGCACAGTTCAAACTAAACGCGAACATCTATTATTGATCGAAGGCGAACATGATTTGATTCCTCGCTCGAATGGCAGGGTCACCATATAAGGACGGGATTTAAAGACAATGAAACATCTCGAATGCTAGTTAGACACTGCGTATATTTGGTCTATTGAATGATAATATAACACACACACCCTTACTGTAACATATGCTTACATACTACACCTCAATACATAAGGTGTATCTATTCAAACACAAAATATTTTAAGAGATACACCTACATATATAGGTAGTAAAGAAGCCATGGAAAGGTTTTTATTTATTTCTGAGTATATTATTTAAATCAGGGCTTGTTAACGTTACTAAATAACAAAATAATAACCGTTACGTAACGTTAAATTTCAATGTTATACCTACTAACGTTACAAAAATTTTACGTTACTTGATAACATTACCAGTAATATAAAGTTAATTAACATTAACAAAAATACGATAACTAACGTTAATTTAGCTATGTTTAGAACAATCTAAACATATAAAATAGAAACTTAGAATATTGCTCGTGTAAACGTAACTTAATGATTTTTTATGTATAAACTTGCAACACTAGATAAAAATTCCAATTGTTGGTGTTGTGGCTATGCTGCGACCCTTCCTGTTTAAAAGATTGTGACGAGCGGCTGTGTGCTCTGATTGTTAAAAGTATTATACAAGTTTTCCAAGCTTTCCACGCATTTTTATTCCATACATGCGTGTGGTGGTCCTTCGAGAAGTGATTAAAATCAGTGCAAAGTAGTTTTCGCGAGTTATCGTGTAGCTTTCAGATAACCGTGGTCGGCTTCCTATAAAAAGTCGCCATAGTTGGGTTGTTGTGCCGGTTGTACGAGGCCCGCAAATTCGTTCTATGCTATAATAGAACGAAAAATAAAGAAGCAACATCAAGAAACAGCATCATATTATCGTCAAGAAGTCATGATTTGCAATTTTGTGAACATCATCGTTTTATTCTTCTAACACCCTCATTTCAAAATATAAAATTGGATAAGATTGGCGCGGTTGGTACTTCGATTAATTTCCTGCGAACGAGTTGTTCAGCTCACTCACTCAGCTGTCAGTGTCAACGTCAACTTCAACTTATCGGTTTGTTTGTAAACAAACAAAATATTTTGTGCAGTTTCATAAAGTGCGATTGAAGTGCGCGGTGTTCATAAATCGTAATAATAAGTCGTTTCGTCGTATAGCTACAGTACTACCATGGCGGAATCAAAGGAAACATTGCGTAAACATCGCATATTTCGTGCGCAGTGCAAGGCTACAATAACGCGCATCGAAACGTTTGTGGACGACCCCATAAGTTTTGCGTCTGCAACTGTGGATATTTTGGAAGCGCGCAAAGAAAAGCTGATAAGTGCACTTAAAAGTTATGAGGTGGTGCAGTTGGATATCCTAAGTATTGACGAAAGTGACTCCGAGCAGGTTGGTCAAGTAGAAGAAAAATATTATTCTGTGCTTGCTAAAATCAATGCTTCTCTAAAGCAAATTGGCAAAAAATCTGTCTCAGAATGTCATAATGTGTCAACTTGTAAACTACCTAACATTGAAATAACTCCCTATGATGGGAAAGATTTTACTAAATATAAACCATTTTACGATTTGTTTATGGCTGTTATCGATAATAACAGGTCATTGTCCAATGTTCAGAAATTATTCTATTTAAGAAAGTATGTAACAGAAGATGCTTTGGCAGTCATTGTCAATTTGCCGCTAATAAATCAGTCATACAGGGAAGCATTAGATTTGTTGGAAAAGCGTTTTGACAACAAAGCGCGGTTAATAGGAAATCATATCAGTATTTTGTTAGATTTGCCTACAATGCAAAAAGGCACTGCAGCCTCTATAAGGTGTTTTGTGTCCGAAGTGCAGCAACAATTGCACGCATTGAAAAATCTTGAACAGCCCATCAATACATGGGACATGTTACTGATTTCCATTTTAACCAGAAAATTAGATCATATCACTAACAGAGCTTATCAGTTAGATAGGGACATAGAAAAGATGCCTTCCATGGAAGAATTTTTGAACTTTCTTGAAAAGCGCGCTATAGCATTAGAAGATAGTTCACCCCCTAAAGGTACTTGCCATGAAAGTACAACTAGATTCTATAAATCTCCACAATCAAAGGTGACCAATGTTGCCTCACAAGTCAAAAAGTGTAAATGTTGTAATAAAAGTGACCATCCTCTTTTCAGCTGTCCACAATTCAAAACAGCAGCATTAGCGGACCGCCAAACATTTGTGCGGGACCATGATTTATGCATTACATGTCTAAAGACACACAGCGGAAAATGTAAGTTTATTTTTAAATGTAAAATATGTAAACAGGGACACAACACATTACTACATGAAGAATCGGCCAGTCCTATTGAGCCTGCAGTTTCATTAGTATCAAATCCTGTTTCCAATAATGTTTTGCTTCCGACTGTAAAAGTTAACTTGTTAAATCAAAATAATGAAAAGATTTCTGTCCGAGCACTACTTGACACGGGCAGCCAGGCATCTTTTGTTACAACAAGCCTTGTAAACAAACTTGGGCTGATTGCTATAAATCAGCACCATAGTATTATTGGTATAGGTAATAAACCAACACAAATTGACAAACTTGTAAACATAAGTGTGCTTTCATGCCACAATAATGTAAAACTAAACTTAAAATGTCACATAGTTGACAAAATAACTTCAAAGTTGCCCCAACTATTTATAAATGTATCCAGCTGGAATTTACCTAAAAATATAAAACTTTCAGATGATAGTTTCAATATCCCAGCTGATATTTCTTTGTTACTAGGTGCAGATATTTATTTTAGTGTTTTACTAGATGGTTGTATAAAAATCCATAATGGACCGGTTTTGCAAAACACCCTGTTTGGGTATGTAGTTGGTGGCAATGTTCCTGAAAAAATGTCTGAAAATAATGATGTAAGTAATTTAACCTTTGAGATTGTTTCTAATTTTGCTATACATGATGAGAAAAATTTAGAAAATATAATGGAAAAATTTTGGCTGACTGAAAAGCTACCAGAGCCAGCAGGGAAGAGTTGTGATGAGTTTCAGAAGGCTGAAGAAAATTTTCAGAAATCAGTGAGTCTTAAAGATGGTCGTTTTCATGTTGACATGCCTCTCATCACTCCTCTGGAAGAACTGCAGCTTGGTGACTCATTTTCAGTCGCATATCAAAGATTTCTAATGTTAGAGAAACGATTCAAATCAAATCCTTTGTTATTAGAGCAGTATAAATTGTTCATAGATCAGTATGTAGAGCTGGGACATGCCAAAAAGGTGGATTTTGCAAAGTATGATATTGATAAAGATCCTATCTACTTTTTAGCACATCATGCTGTTATCAACGAGGCGAGTAAGACGACTCGACTCCGTGTAGTGTTTGACGGGAGTATGAAGTCGCGCAGTCAGGTGTCCCTCAACGACGTCATGCTGAATGGCCCTGTGGTACAGAGTGAGCTTTTTGATATTTTAATTTTGTTCAGGACCTACATTTACACACTAATTTGTGATATTCAAAAGGCATTTCGCAATGTTTTCATAAATAGTCCCCAAACTTGCCTTCAGAACATTCTTTGGCGAGATGATCCCAGGAAGCCTATCAGCTGTTTACAGCTTCAGACTGTAACATACGGTTTAAAGGCCTCTACTTTCTTGACCACTCGATGCCTACTTGAACTAGCTTATCGGTACAAAAGTAATTACCCACTGGCTGCTCAAACAATGATTAAAAATACATATGTAGATGACGTCTTATGTGGCTCAGACAATGTAGAGCAGCTTCGTGAGCTGAAAACGCAATTGGTAGAGCTTCTCCAGATGGGTAGTTTTTCTTTGCATAAATGGTGTTCAAACAACACGGAAGTAATAAACGATATTCCAAATGAGCAAAGGCAGTTTGAAAATGTAGATATAAGTAGAGATAACCTGGTCAAAACTTTAGGTTTAATGTATGACATCACTTCAGACACATTCACTTTTTCTAGCCCCATTATAGATGAAGGGCATAACTTAAATTCAAAAAGGAAAATATTAAGCTTTATAGGGAAGATGTTTGACCCTCTCGGTTTAGTAGGTCCAATTATAGTAATAGCCAAAATATTTATG
Organism: Dryobota labecula; assembly: GCA_947523025.1. Lineage (NCBI taxonomy): Eukaryota > Metazoa > Arthropoda > Insecta > Lepidoptera > Noctuidae > Dryobota > Dryobota labecula. The sequence continues at coordinate 8,908,375 of OX383311.1, read as the reverse complement.
CAAGAGCTATGGTCTTTGCAAATTGGATGGGACGCTATAGTTCCAAATGAACAGTTTCTATACTGGAACAATTTCTTAAATAAGTTAAAACTTATGGGTAAGATCACAGTGAGCAGATGCGTCAGTAGTAATGATATTTGTAATGTAGAGTTGGTAGGGTATTCTGATGCATCATGTAAAGCCTTTGGCTGTTGTCTTTATGTAAGAATTATAAAAAATGATGGTTCAGTGCAAACAGAATTACTTTGCTCTAAGTCACGTGTTACTCCATTAAGCAAAAGCCTCACAATTCCCCAACTAGAGCTCAATGGTGCTCTCCTTTTGGCACAGCTGGCACAAAGGATTGGTAGAGTCCTGATGGGTAGGTTTTCCCAAGTAGAGACATTTTTGTATAGTGACTCCCAAATAGTGTTAGCCTGGATCAAATCAGGCAGTGTGAAATCTAATATTTATGCCAATAATAGAGTCAAACAAATTGTAGAGCTGACCAATCAGAAGCAATGGGGATTTGTAAGGACTAGTGACAACCCGGCAGATTTATTGTCGAGGGGAGTTTTGCCGCACAAGTTGCAACAAAGTAGTTTGTGGTGGCACGGGCCAACCTACTTAATAAATAAACAATATACACATGCATGCTCTGAAAATTTTAAATTGCCTCTTTTACTTACAAATACAGAACAAAATGATGAGCAAGAGATACCATGTAATGTAACACAGGTAGAGCCATCATTTTCAGTCAATTTGATTGAAAAATATTCAAACTTATATAAAGTACAAAAAGTAGTAGGATTTATTTATAGATTCTTTAATAATTGTTCAAAAAATAAAATTAAAGAGTGTTACTTAACACCTCAAGAGCTTCGCGACTCTATGTCAGTTATTGTACGTTGTACTCAAATGCAACATTTTACCAAAGAGGTAGAGTCACTTGCAGCTGGAAAAGTTATAAAGACAGGAATAGGAAGTTTCTCTCCTTTCCTCGACAAAATAGGTATTCTAAGAGTAGGAGGTAGGCTCGATAATGCCAGGGAAATGTCGTTCGATAAGAAACATCCCACTATTCTTCTGAAAAACTCTCACTTAACAAAACTCTTAATAGAAAGTGAACATTTGCGACTCTTACATGCAGGCCCTAGACTAGTATTAAGTTCTCTTACGCAAAGGTACTTCATTGTCAATGGTATCCGGGAGGTCAAGAAAGTGGTGCGCAAATGCGTCAAATGCTTCCGAATAAAAGCTGAGGCTGCTAAGCAGTTGATGGGCTCCCTCCCAAGGGAAAGAATTACAGCGTCCAGGCCATTCCAGCACGTCGGCGTTGATTTCTGTGGACCCTTCAGCATGAAGGTAGCCAGGGTTAGAAGGCCTATTGTTAAGAAATGTTACATCGCGCTTTTCGTCTGCTTTGCTATAAAAGCTATTCATGTGGAGCTTGTATCAGACTTAACAACTGAAGCCTTTTTGGCATGTCTCAAGCGCTTCATTTCGAGGCGTGGCATGCCCACAAACATATTTTGTGACAACGCTAAAACATTCAAAGGAGCGTCCAATGAAATGAAAAAATTGTATGACCTACAGTCTTCCAAAAATCACAGGGATGCTGTAGATGGGTTTTGTACCCAACACTATATAACATTTAGGTTTATACCCAGTTATTCGCCTGAGTTTGGAGGATTGTGGGAAGCAGGTGTAAAAAGTGTAAAACACCACCTGAAGCGGGTTGTAGGCAACTTAAGTTTAACATTTGAGGAGCTTTATACAGTCATTGTTCAAATCGAAGGAATATTAAACTCAAGGCCTCTACTCTCCGCAAACTCAAATGATAGTGAGTATTTAACTCCTGCTCATTTCCTCATTGGAACAGCTTTGGTTAGCTATCCTGAAGTAGATTTAACAGAGGTTTCAGTTAATCGATTAAAATTTTGGAATCTCTGCACTAAACTTAAACAACATTTTTGGAAATTATGGTCTAATGATTATTTGACACAACTTCAAAGCCGTCCCAAGTGGAAATATCCAGAACCGAACCTCAAAGAGGGTGACTTAGTAATTGTAAAAGATTTTAACGCTGTTCCATTAGAATATAAAATGGCTCGTATTGTAAAAACATACCCAGGTAGAGATGGTAGAGTAAGAGCTGCTGATGTAATGATGAAAAATAAAGTATACAGAAGGTCAATTAAACGGCTCTGTCAACTACCTGTAGAATAACTTAATGCCGGCCCCAATTATGTTTAGAACAATCTAAACATATAAAATAGAAACTTAGAATATTGCTCGTGTAAACGTAACTTAATGATTTTTTATGTATAAACTTGCAACACTAGATAAAAATTCCAATTGTTGGTGTTGTGGCTATGCTGCGACCCTTCCTGTTAAAAAGATTGTGACGAGCGGCTGTGTGCTCTGATTGTTAAAATTATAATACAAGTTTTCCAAGCTTTCCACGCATTTTTATTCCAAACAAGCTACGTTGCCGTTCTGTGGATAAGAATCAGGCAGATTCAGGCAACGTTTTGATCGGCACGGCATCAGGGAGGCGCGAGGGCGGGCTCCTGCCGCGCCGCACGCCTCACGCCCCACTACTTACATCTCACCCGTTTAAAATAACGATAAAATTAATAGTCGCATAAATAACGTTAAATCGATTACCGTTATTTTAATAATAACGTTAACTCTGTCAATACAAGGTAACGTTATGAACATTTACCGGTATTTAAAGCCCTGATTTAAATGATTAAATAATTTAAAATTACTTGATATGATTATTAATTATTAAAAGGCAACGCGCTCGCGCCGTCACCGTCACCGCGCCCGGGCGGGTCAATATAATAAGTACCTAAGGCCTGAAACTGCGTTAAGCGGGCGTCCGCGACGGGCACCCGTTGCATGTGTACGCGCATGGATACGCGGGGGGCTCTGTGGGCAATTAAATACCCGTAGTTTAATTTTAACGGTGTACATGTATACAGTTGTGTTGATGGAGAACTTAGCAAAACGTTGACTAGAATAAATAAAACTACAGCCAGTAAGCTGGCGCTACCGGGCACCGCGCGTACCTCCGCGACATACGCCCGGCGCTTGTCCCCGCGACGGAGCACTTTTGTATGGAACCGCGCGGGCGTCCGCTTAACGCAGTTTCAGGCCTAAAGATTTTTATGCAAAATGTCTCAAGCAATTTTAAAATTATAATAAGTTAAATTAAAAACACGTAGATACAATTTTTTTTCGCTGTTATGGCTTTTTTACCGCTTAAAGATGTTTCTCTTAAAATATTTCGTGTATGAATAGATACGACCTTATATATACATTGACATTGATGAATTTTACATATCCTTAAATCACATGAATATTTACTTTGTAAAGTATTATATTCAGAACAATTTCTACTACCTACACTCTTATGTCAAAATGACGTTGGCAGACCAGATTACTCGTAAAATCCTTTGCGGGCCGGAGTTGGTCTGTGGGTCGTTTTTTACCCTGTTCTAGAATATCACTCATAATATTATCTCGATTTTAATTTAAAAGGTGATCATGATGTCCATCATAAATCCGGATTGGCAAAAAAAAAAAAAAATTGTATAATTATTTCTAATGACTGAATCAGATACTTACCGTTATGAAATATTTATAGCATAAAAGGTTATTTTTAAATTGCATGATGCAATAATAACTTTTTGTGCTAAACTTTTTGTGCAAAAACTGGATAGCAGTTCAGCAGGCCTTAAGCTTATCAGCCTACAATCCGTACATTCTTTTAACTTTTTTATTCCAAGACCATATTGGCTAAGCTACCGACATAGCTCGAAAAATTGCCAAACTTAAGTGGCAATGGACAGGGCACATTGCGCGCAGAACAGATTTCCGTTGGGGCCGAAAGGTTCTGGAGCGGCGACCGCGTACCGGAAGACGTAGCGTAGGAAGGCCTCCCACAACGTGGACCGATGACCTTATGAAAGCCGCAGGAATCCGCTGGATGCGGGAAGCACAGGGGGAGGCCTATGTCCAGCAGTGGACGTCTTTCGGCTGAAAGAAATGATGAATGATGACTGGCTAAGAAGCCGTTCCTTCAAAGTATAGTATAGTCCTTAGAACGAATTTCGGCCATGGGAGCTAATCTCAACGGAGGCTAGCCATCTACGCGGGAGATATTATAGAAAGAAAGAAAGAAAAATAGGTTTATTTGTCACAGAAACAGGTGCATACAAAAAGATAATTAACTTGAGTAGGTGGTATACAGAAAAATAAAAAATAAAAAAAAACAAAATAGATCTACATACCAATCACGAGCACAAAACAAAATAGTCGGCAGCTGCACGTCATGACTGTGACAAGAAGGCTTCCACTCAGCATGATGCTGTGCTATGAGGGACCCACAGCACAGCGCTGATTTTCAGTGGTTACCCGGATAAGACATACGGAAACCAAGTCAGGTTTAAATAAATTAATATAAATAGGCAACTAGATAAAATAAAACAAACAGTACTCAGAATATAATCTAACTATACAACCAGATATATAAATAAATATTATTAGATAAAAAAAAACACAAAATATATATAGTGCACGAGTGTGTACTCTCTCTTCTCTCACTTTCATAGTCCGGTGGGACGGCAATCTGGCACGTTTGGAGAGAGATCAGGCGTTGGACCAACGGCTTAACGTGCTTTCCGAGGCACGGGGTTATCACACCGCCAATTTCCAAACTCCGGGCTGAGAAATTTCTAATGGAAAAACCCTTTTTTTTATTGCCCTACCAGGGGCCCAAGTCTGCTATTTTTATAAATTCGTCACTCCAACACGATCCCATCGTCATTTTGCAAAAGTTCGTAATCTGCTAAATTCATAATGGTCGATCATTGGTCGGTCAATGGTGTCGTAATAGAATTGTATTACAATGGCATTTTGAATATTTAGTCATGTCAGATTTCATTTATATATATTTTTACATGTTATTTATTAGTGTTATAAGCAATCTGAAGTAGTAGGTAGTTGGAAGTTTATTAAGAAGTTTCATTTGTCATTATGTACGAGATTACCAATTCTTTCAATGGAGTGTCAGTGGCTGACCATTGGAAAGTCATAATGACGCCATTATATTAGTACATTACCAAACTTGTCAAAATCAACAATTATGAAATCAATGATAGACCATTCTGACACTATTGTAATAGCAGACTTGAGGCCCTGGGAATCAAACCCAGTCGTATTACGACCATGCTAAAGAAGCAGTTCTCTTCAAAATAATTGGACCATGACAATATAGAAAACGCTACCAGAACATATTTATTACACGTATTAGTACATTTCGTCACGGTCTCCGAGTTCACGTAAATTTCCACCGCCGTCTCGAAGTAAATATCAACTTAAAAACCTTAGGATAAGATCACACTTGTGTATTTAGAATATCAAATAATTAATATTGATCTAGGCATTTTTGAGGCCAGGCAAATTAATTGTAAAAGAGGAAGCGCTAAGGTAGCCCTCGAAATTACATTTTTCTTATGATTGTAGTTTGCGGCTCATTGTCTGTTTGTATGTTGATTAAGGTATGATTCGCGACCAAACAAATATGTATTTACAGATGTATAATCATTAGATTCAGTAATACAACTCCTTAAGTTAGCTTAAGGAGTTGAGGAGTTGGGAGGAGAGGAGGTGTGTTGAATGACTATTTCATGAAATTTTGACATTTTAGGATTATACTAATAATAGCTGTGGCCCGCGACTTCGTCTGCGATCCAGGATGAAATGTAGTTTTTTTGTGGATGGGTAATTATCAAACGACCCCTCCCGCTCTGGGTGGAGTGGAAGGGAGTGTCAGACTCTTACTGACTGAAACCCACTCGTGTTCCTTCCTTGGTCCTTTATGTTCCGGGGCAGCGGTACCCCTTTCGGACAATCCCGCTGACCCGGCAGGCTTGGGCTCTTCGTTGCTAACATCTCTTTGAGGCGCACGTGGAACACGTGCGCGCCGTCCGCCACGGGCCTGGTCCTGATCGGACGGTGAGCTACCCATTACTCACCGCCCGCAGGCCCGCGCCTACGGTGGCCGGGAGTCGTCACGCGGCTCCCGACGCTCGGAGCGTCTACCGCGGCGGCCGGGACGGGAGGCTCTCTCCCTATCCCATCCCGCCACCTCCTGCCCTTCCTGCCTGTAGCCTTTCTTCTAAAATAATTCAATCATGATTCGAAAGACACGTGGCGCCATCTATTATCATAAGAACGTTATTGTTGTTTTCCACGGGAACAGTACTTTGTTTCGGGATGAAAGGTATCCTATGTCCGTTTCTGTACACCTGATAAAGTATATGCAAAATTTGAGGATGATCGGTTTAGTAGTTTAGGCGTGAAAGGTAACAAACAAACATACTTTCGCATTAATAATATTAGATTACTAGCTGACCCGACAGACTTCGTTCTGTCAAAAGCTATAGTATAAACTCCACTACTCTACCCTACCCTACCCTACCTACCCTACCTACCTACCTACCTAGGTAGGTAGGTAGGATAGGTATCCTACCTACCTACCTACCTACCTACCTACTTAACTACCTACCCTACCCTACCCTACCCTACCCTACCTACCTATCTACCTACCCTACCCTACGCTACCCTACCCTACCTACCTACCTACCCTACCCTACCCTATCTACCTATCTACCTACCCTACCCTACTCTACCCTACCCTAATACTTCGTAAAAACCATAAAAAAAAAAAAAAACATCCTTGAACTTCAACGAACATTAAAAAAAAGAATTGGTTAAATTGGTCCAGGCGTTGTTGAGTTATGCGCTTACCAACACATTTTACGATTCATTTTTATATTATAGAAGATAATTAAATAAATAAAAATAATTAATTAGATTATTGATATCGTATCTCTATGTATTTAATTGTGTGTACATAAATAATAAAATAAATAAATAAATTAGTTAGGATTAAGATTTCGTCACGGTCCCGAGTTCACGTAAATTTCCACCGCCGCGCGCCGTCTTGAAGTCAGAATAACGAAGAGTTACAGAATTATAATCATTAGAATCAGTAATACAACTCCTTAAGCTAACTTAAGGAGTAGGAAGAGAGGAGATGTGTTGAATGAATATTTCGTGAAATCTTGACATTTTAGTATTGTACTAACAAAATACTAAAATGTCAAAATTTCATGAAATAGTAATTCAATAGGGAAATGTGAAGTTAGTGGGTTGTATTGATGATTTTTATTATTATAATTCTAAATATTTTTTTACGACCGCGAATCATATTTAGATTAACATAATAACCTGATATTGATCTGCAAACAGAAAAAAAAAAACCTGTGCATACCTATCATCCATTATATCTTGTATGATAGCTACTTTGCAATGTTACTGTATTAATTGATTTATTAGCCCCTCTGTTTCGCCGTATCCCAGTAGTTCCATTCTCTAGTTCCATTATGGGACTACTGGGATTTTTTTCTCCCAGTAGTACCATTGAACTGGCATACAGGGTGTGGCGTAAATAGTGGTCCGCCGTTAAGAGGTCGATACACCGTATATTCAGCGATCACATACCACAATGTGAACTATTTATCTAAGTCCTCCGATTTTTTTTTCTTGAAAAATTTACGGCTTGCTTTATTAATTTGGCTGTAATTTCTATACATGACATGACATGACAATAAACAAAAAAAAAAAATATTAAAAAATAAGTGGATCTTAGTGCCCATATTTTCCGTCTTAATGATTACAATAAAACATAATAATTTAAAACTACTGTTTGTAATAATAATAACGTATAGTCTTATGAAGCACAATTTAACGTGCTTATTTTCTGCATTTTCATTCTAAAATAAAAGAAATCACCAAACAAACGCTGAGGGCGCCACTGCGCGCTCGGTGCAGTCTTAAAGTAACTAATGTTTGCCTTGACACATATCTTAGTGTTTTATTCATAAAAGTGAGCAAATTAAAACCGGTTTATCATTGCAAATTATTTAACTAAACAATGAAATAATCGATTGTTAGACATTCCATTCAGTCATCATTCTCTAAGTAAAATATTATTTTTTAAGTTTTAGCAAATTCTTACCCCGACTTATTAACTCAATTTTGTTAACTGACTTCAAAAAAGGACCATGTTTTTTTATTTTTATTTTTTGTTAAAAACCGTTGTCCCACACTAGGAATTTCTCCTGTATCGTGGGTGCGTTCACAAACATTTAAACTCACATACACAAACAGCCAGACCCAAATCAACTACTTGTAGGTCATACAAATATTTGTTCCGTGCGGGAATCGAACCCGCGACACGTAGCGCAACAGACAATCGCTTAACGACTACGCCAACCGTGTCGACTAAAAATGTTAAATGCTAAATTTCATAATTTATATGGAATTAACAAAATATCACGCCTGTATTTGTTTATATATACTTTATTGTACATCAGATTACCCATTACAAAAGAAAAGAAAAACTTATTTACTACAAAATATAATATACAATGGGCGGCCTTATCGCATACCTACTGCAATCTCTTCCAGGCAACCTTGGCATGGACAGTGAATTTCTGGACATAAAATGGGGTTGTCATTGGTCAAAATAAAAAGTATAACAGTATAATATCCTATAATAGATACACAGATATATGTTATATAATAGATACATACATACTAACTATATAAGTAAAGAAAATAAATGAAAACTATAGATTATTACAGCTAGCAACGGGATCAAAATCACAACGACGAGTAATGTTCCTTCACGAGTCTTTAAAACACAGGCAACGATTGCGCGCGTTTTATTGGGTTGCTACTGAGAAATTCCAAATGGAAAAACCCAATAACACTTTTTCCCGACCCAGGAATCGATCCCAGGACCTCATACTCAGTAGGAGCATTTGCGACCCCTAAATCAATGAGGCAGTCCGTCAGTGAGGACTGCCTATGGACCGACTATTTCCATAAAACTCCCTTAAAAGTTGCAAAAATAATTCTGCAATTTTTTATGATACTCGTAAACCATTTTATTGGCCTTCGCCGGAATGCTCATATTCTTTCCCTTTTATATCATCATCATTCTTTATATCAGCCGAAAGACGTCCACTGGTGGACATAGGCCAAGCACCGCTACTTCGACCGGTTCTGTGCTTCCCGCATCCAGCGGATTCCTGCGGCTTTCATAAGGTCATCAGTCCATCTTGTGGGAGGCCTTCCAACGCTACGTCTTCCGGTACGCGGTCGCCACTCCAGAACCTTTCGGCCCCAACGGCCATCTGTTCTGCGCGCAATGTACCCTGCCCATTGCCACTTAAGTTTGCATTTTATATAATGTGGTCTTTTGCCTTTCAACCCCTCTCTATCTCAAAATACGTTTCCAGTTTCTTTGCGACTCCCATACGAATGAAGGTCATCTGAAAACTTGAAGCTTAAAATGCCTATGCATTCCACAAATATCCTCGACAAATCCTTTACTGTCCAGGCCGCTCGTATTGTGTGGAATGCATTGCCAGAAAAAAAAAAAAAAAAAAAAACATTTCCACTTTACGTGTAGAGTATGTACCCTAAAAAAAAAAACCGCAAGATTTTATTTTACTACATTATCGGCGTGATTAATATTTATACCCATGCCAAATTATATACATATCAATCAAAAATCAAAATATTTTATTTCACATAAACCTACATGGGCACTTATGAAACGTCAGAAGCTAGGTGCACGGTTCCAATTAGTCGTTTCCTATGGAGAAGAGCCGGCAAGAAACTCCACGGTTACTCTTTTAAAAATAATTGGCTTTACAATATTATTAAATAACAGTGATAATAGGTATGGGAGGACAGTGTAGGCCTTTCAACAATTACCAGGTACTTAACAAAATAGAAAAGTGCCAACAAATCTACACTCTACTAGGCCTACAACGTTCTCACATTCACAAAATATAAAATAATCTAAGTATATAAAATATTAATGACATGATTGCAATTACAACTACAGTAACATATCTGAATAAATATCATGTCCACAAAAGCCACTAATAAAGAATTGGAATTCGATTTGTAGGTAAATAATGTCAAATAATGAAAAGATTATGTCAAGGAAGTATGTAAAACATAAAACATACCTAGCTTTATATCAGTACTAAGGGTCTCTGAACTAAGCCGTGGACAGACAGACAGACAGACAGACGGACATGGCGAAACTATAAGTGTTCCTTGTTAAAAAAGTTATTTAAACCAAATGGCATGATCGCCATTACAACTACAGCAACAAATCCAAGTAAATACCTTGTCCAGTATTATGAACACCGCCTAACTTTAACTATAAATATGATTTGGAAATCCCAGTAATTATACTAAAATTACTGAGAACATTGTTTACTTCATGCTTATGAATATTTCCATCATTTTCAAACAGGTTTCATTAGAGGGCAATTACTTAGTCCTTCTTCTAGTACGTCCTCCTGTATAGCCTGTTCCCAACCATGTTAGACGTGTGTTAAATAGGATAATGGAATCACTTTAAGGGGCCGTGCACGAAATCTACTGATTTTGATCAATTTTGTTAATTTTTTGTGAGAATGGGAAAAATAATTTAAACAAAATTATTTGTGATTTGAAAAGTCGTGTTCTTTGTTTTGCATGTGGCTGAAAGGGATTTTCCAAATAAATTAAGTAGGTATTCACGGTAAAACACAAATATTTGCAATAAGTTATCCGAAAAATGACGCGAGACTGACATTTGATCATCATTCTACAAGAAACTACTGTTGATTTTGAACATTAAAAAATATCATCAACTTCATTATATGGTCTACTTGCATGTGGCGGAACTACTTTTTTCAACATCCATACAAAATATAGCAGAAAAATAATATTGAAAAAACCTTTGTTTTTGTTTTAAACCCCGTCAGTAATATATTTTTTCCTATTATTTAGCAAATTATATCAAGAAATTTAAAAATCACAAATTAGTCTTCAGCTATCCTTAAAATATAATCAAAATTTTATTTATTGATTATACGATATCTTCATTTAGTAAATCAACGGCGAAATAAACTATATTTTGGAGAGCACAAAAATGATGAAGTTATGTAACAGCTGCTGTGACTGACAAGAATGGTTTAGCATCATGAAAACTGTACTTTTATAGTTACACAGGCTTAATGTTTTTTTTATTTTTTTTTATTCTACTATGAGTTTGCTCTTGACTTTAGTCTAGGTCTGGATGACAGAGACAAAGTCTACGATGGAGTGAGCTTACCCAGAAGAAGCCTGTTCACTCTCACTTTGAATAGATTAGGGTTGTATGCGTTCGGAAACACAGACGCAGGCAGAGAGTTCCACTCCTTCGTTGCGCGCATTATAAAAGACGTTTGAAAACGCTTAGTGCGAGTTGGTGGAATATCAACCAGGTAGGGGTGGTAACTTGCAGTGCGTTATGTTTCGATTATTTCAAGTTTTCTCACAATTAAATAAGAAATTGACAAAAGAGAGTTTTTTTCGTGCACGGACCCTTAACACGTCATATTTTACTTTTAATGATTTTATACTAAAGATCACGTCTAAACGAGTAGTGTTAATGATTTGGAAAAAAATATATGTAAAATTAGAGCATTTTCTTAGTAACTTAATATATGAATATTTTAGATTATGTTTATACTACATAGTGAAATTAATTTGTAAAGTTATGTCTAATGCGGTAAAAAAATTGAGAATCACGAAAAATCTATCAAGCGTATTTTTCAGAAACTTTCACCATTTTAAAGATAATTTATTTATTGAACTTTAAGTAGGTATAGGTTCCGTTTGGTGCCGGACGTAAAGAATAGCACTACCCCATTTCCTTCCTTGGGTGTCGTAAAAGGCGACTAAAGGGCTTACTAGAGAATGGGCAGCAGCGTTCTCTATGCATTTTTACACCATACTGCGATCGCCAACCCGCCTGCCAAGCGTGGCGATTATGGTAAATCCCCCCCTTTTGGGGGAGGCCTATGTCCAGCAGTGGACATCTTTCGGCTGAAATGATGAATGATGATGATGAAGTAGGTATACGTGTTTTATTAAAATACCTTTTGTTTTATGTGTACTAAATTAATAATGCGTCTTATTTGGGACAGCGCTTCTGGATGGGCGAGTACTATTACTGGCTCGACGTACGACACTTTGTGTGAACTCAGTACAGAACACGCAGGCTAACCACTCAAGGTCACTGGCATAGAGGATAAGTTTTAACCAGAGCGCAAATTTTTTTTGGTGGTTCAGTATCTCTAATAGAACATTATTGAACATTTCCATTATTTGTCCAATACTTTTTTTTTGTCCTCTTGAAATCAGTAAAATATGGATACAATCTATTTGTAATAATATCAATGGGCGAGCGCACAGCTGGTAGGTACCTATTACTGCGTTCCGCTTCACTGACCGCACCACCGGCGCGTTGCGCGACGAGTATCCATTATACCAGTTTCAAAATAAGAAATAGGTGTATAATAATACACGTTTAAGTTAAATTTTTCAAAATTTGAGCATTGATTAATAACTTTTCCTGTGTATCTGCATCTCCAGAGTAGTGGTGATAAAATAAACAAAATAAGCCAAATATACATATTAGCCAGTCAGCAAGATGGTGGGTACTGGCTTACTGTCCAGGATGTACACATACGTTCGATAGGTGCCTAGGTACTTATGTATCGTCACTTGCGGACACAATGCTAATGCACCCAATTATGATAAAAATATAATTAGTACAAACGTGATCGGGTCATCAGACACCATTATATCCTCTATTAATGAGTATGAAGCTCTGATTTATAAGTGATCATCATTAAAATATTGGAAGAAGTTAATTTAGGTACCTATTGCCCTATGTTCCGTGTGGTGCCGAAAGTAAAGAATAGCACCACCCCATTTCCTCCCGTGGGTGTCGTAAAAGGCGACTAAGGGACTTACTAGGCAATTTGCAGCAGCATTCTCTATACATTTTTAATACCATACTGCGATCGCCAACCCGCCTGCCAAGCGTGGCGATTATGGCAACCCCCCCCCCCCAATTGTGGAAGGCGTACTATGTCCAGCAGTGGACGTCTTTCGGCTGAGATGATGATGATAATGCCCGAAATAAACGAGGCTAGTTTCCCAAGCCAGGATAGTAAGCTAATTTTAGTAAGCTAACAAGCTAGTAACTCTGGCTTCCTGTATACAGAACAGCTTCATTTCTAGACTAGTAAGCTAGTGATGAGCTATGGCACTGAAACGTGGTCGCTCACAAAGGGTCTTATTAGAAGGGTAAAAGTCATTCATAGGGCAACGTAAAGGGCTATGCTTGAAGTTTCCCTACGTGACCGAATCAGAAATGAAGAGATCCGCAGGAAAACCAAGGTAACCGACATAGCCCGAAGAATTGTGAAACTTAAGTGGCAATGAGCAGGGCACATTGCTCGCAGAACAGATGACCGATGGGGCTGAAAGGTTCTGGAGTAGCGACCGAGTATCGGAAGACATAGCGTTGGAAAGCCTCCCACAAGGTGGACCGATGATCTTGTGAAGGCCGCAGGAATGCGCTGGCACAGAACCGGTCAAAGTGTCGGTCCTTGGAGGAAGCTTATGTCCAGCAGTGAACGTCTTTCGGCTGAAATGATGAAGCTAGAGTGAAAGGTAGTAAGCTAGCGTTTTAAGCTAGGATAGTTTAATAAGATGGGGTTAAATTTTTTGAGCTAGTAGCACTAAACTATCTTTTTATCCTGGATTGTGTACTAAGCTTCATGTGGCCGGCGAAGCTAGTACTCGATTTTTACGAATGTAGTTCATTTTACATCGCAGCGTCTTTCCAATCTATACAAGACCAGAACGCAGCCATAGGAAACTGCTCGCGTATACGTTGTAATGCTATTTTTTAATCTGCGATTACAATGTATACACGTATTTTGCGTACTGCTCGTGTATAGTTTGTAACGTGGACGCGTACGGACTGGTTCCAAACTGGAGAAGAAAGAGATTACCGGTTCTGGCGTTGTGTGGTCACAGTTCTAACCTAATCTAACCTACAGGTCAGAGGCCCGAAATTATTGCATTTTAGTATGCGTACTGGCACTGTATATTATGGAGTAAGGTAACTGATTATGTTACTACGAAGTATACGCGAGTATTTGCGCACTACTTTTGTATAGATTGGAAGAGATTAGTAAAAAAGTGACTTCCAATATATACGCGACTAGCTTCTGCCCGCGACTTCGTCCGCGTAAAATTTCTTGTTCCCCCGACCCACCCCGTCGCAACACATTGCCTGCCCGTGCTTTTACTTCGTTTTCGCATAAACTTTCATTTAAAAAAAATGGTGTTCTAGTTAATAGGAATGTAATTCTTCCTCAAGAATTGGGCTGTAAAATGCAAAAAGATTTTTTTAAATCCAACTCGCTGTTCCAGAGATTAGCGCGTTCAAAAAACAAAAAACCGGCCAAGTGCGAGTCGGACTCGCGCACGAAGGGTTCCGTACCATCCATACAAATCCTTATCCTTACTAATATTATAAATGTGAAAGTAACTCTGTCTGTCTGTCTATTTGTCTGTCTGTCTGTCTGTCTGTCTGTATGTTACGTTTTCACGCCTAAACCGCTGAACCGATCGTCATGAAATTTGGCAAAGATATAGCCTGGGATATGGAGAAGGACTAAGGCTACTTTTTTACGCGATAACCGACATCCACGCGGGCGGAGCCGCGGGCAAAAGCTATCCATACTAATATTATAAATGTGAAAGTAGCTCTGTCTGTATGTCTGTCTGTCTATCTGTCTGTCTGTATGTTACGTTTTCACGCCTAAACCGCTGAACCGATCGACCTGGGATATAGAGAAGGACATAGTCTACTTTTTTACGCGATAACCGATATCCACACGGGCGGAGCAAAAAAAAAACGGCAAAAAAATCATGTCCGTTGTATGGGAGCCCCCCTTAAATATTTTTTTTTTCTGTTTTTTTGTATTTGTTGTTATAGCGGCAACAGAAATACATCATATGTGAAAATTTCAACTGTTTAACTATCACGGTTCATGAGATACAGCCTGGTGACAGATGGACAGACAGACAGACAGACAGACACACGGACAGCGGAGTTTTAGTAATAGGGTCCCATTTTACCCTTTGGGTACGGAACCCTAAAACTAACTCTTCAGCTTTAGAATAGACTACCTCGCAGAGTTGATCATTATTTTGCTGCGGAGTTATTATAAAACAGTTATATCTCCTAAGATATTCATTGAAATTAAATGATGTAAGGGCAACTTTTTTCAAAATTAAATACTTGTGATGAATAACGTATTTATTTGGATAAGGATTAATACCATGTTTATGAATACTCCTTCGCAAATAATGAATTAATTTCGAACAAATTTGATTACCATAAAAAAGGTTATAGTGAGTCAATCTTAAAAGATAGACATATGCTGTTGCGGACTTTTTTTTAGGAAATTTAAAGAGGAACAATTCCATCATACATAATATTTGTGTAACTTAAACCGTTTACGCAGCGCACGCAACGGAAGCTCTCAAAAAGGAAAAAAATAATCCCGTTTTTGCAACATTTTTCATTTATGCTCCGCTCCTTTTGGTTATAGCGTGATGTTATATAGCCTATAATATTCCTCAATAAATGGACTATCCAACACAAAAAGAATTTTTCATTTCCAATCAGTAGTTCCTGAGATTAGCGCGTTCAAACAAACAAACAAACTCTTCAGCTTTATATATTAAAGTATAAGTATATACAGATAGATTAATAATAATAATAATAGCCCCACCGCCGTATCTCTACGTTGACGTCGTGGTGGGGCTTGCGCGCTCCGAACTCTGGGTCTGTGCCGGTAGAGTTTACTTTACCGGAACATGTCTAGGGTGAGGAGCCAGACCAAGAGAGATACAGAAACCCGCCGGGCAGCATGTGGCGAGCTGTTGGGCAGTTGCGACCCCACGGACCCTATCTCCCGGGAGAAGTCATGTTCCTCATCTCTAGCTTGCCTTTATTGGCCGGCTGGAGTGAACACTGACGAGGAACTGAGCTCCCACCTCATTCTTGCCTTTATTGGCCGGCTTGAGTGGAGATTCGCAAGAGCAAACGTGCTCGGAGGAAGGAAGTATTCCAGTAAGTGCTTGTAGGGATCTTGACCATCTTCCGGGCTCTGGGATTGTTCTGAGAGCCGTGGAATACCTCTCCACTCCTCGAGCACCTCAGGACATGTTGCCCCCTTGTCGCTACGTCACTATGTGCTAGCGACCGTTTTCGGGGGCCCATTATTGAGTGTGCAAGTCCCCCCTGCCATTTTATCCGTGTGTAAAAAAACATTGATCAGGCAGGGGCCATAGTCCTTCCATAGTTTTAGGTAACCAGTCCATTTTAACCACCCAAACCCATAGTCCAATATCTTTGTTTCCATATCTTGCAATAGTCCTACACCAACCGGGGGTTGTCCTTGGGTGCACTTGCATAGTGCGTACAGGGATAATCGTTGGTTGGTGCCTCATTTAATTAAAAAGCGTCTAACGGGCCTCTGCGAGTTGGCTTCGGCCCCTCGTACGCCTTCCAAAGGTCCGGGACCCCAGGGTCCCGAGATATGTAAAGATTTAAAAATAATAATAATAATAATAAGCTTTATTTTTATTAGTATCACACCCTTGCGTTCTGGCCTTGTATAGAATGGAAAGACGCTATGTCGCAGACCTATTGTTACCATAATCATAGAATGATGTAACCCATAATTTGTAACAATATTTAGTTTTAAAAGAGTGTCCGTGGAGTTTCTTGCCCATTCTTCTCCATAGGAGCCTACTGCACTTTGGAATGGGCAACTAGCTTCATCTTTCTGACTGACCGACCCCTTGAAAATTCAAAAGTGCCTGTAATTGGTTTATTTGAAATAAATGCTTTGAGTTTGAGTTTGAATCACTGGTTATTAATGGTACTAGCTTAAAATTATCTGGCATCCTATAAATAGTACTAGCATGTGCCAAGACAAGACAGCCGAGACAGCCAGGATAGTATATCAATACTCAATCCTCAATATTTTGGAGGGACTTATGGCTCAGTACTAAAATCCACACAGGTCGATCGTTCAGGTTAAGCTACGCTTACTGCGGTTGGTCCGTAGATGGGAAACATGAACATCTTTAGATACCGAGACCCCTCCGTGCCTCGGAAGGCACGTTAAGCCGTTGGATCCGGCTGTCATTCGTGGATCTTTGACAGTCGTTACGGGTCGTCAGAAGCCCGAAAGTCTGACAACCAGTCTTACCAAGGGGTATAGTATTACCCAGTTAGTGGGTTTTGGAGGTCAAATAGGTAGTCTCTCCATGTAAAATACTGGTATTCTGCTGTATCCAGTTAGACTGGAACCTGACCATTGTTTTGAAAAAGTTAGGCTCATGATGAAGTAAAAACCATGACTCATAGCGTCTTTTCCTAGCAATTCCTTTTTTTCTCTTGCCGTCTGTGACGTCATAAGGCATTCAATAAATTCTGATTAATAAACATACATGTTAGTTGTTTTCCATTAAACTATAATAATAATGCAAATTAAGAGGCTTGTCACCAGTTCACTAGTACCACTACTTTAAAAACATATTATCTCGTGACTGAGAAGGAATTATGAAAAACGGCTCAATCAACTACATCGGTAATTGTGTCTAGAATTTTCTAATACCTTTTATAACGTTTCATATTGAGGCACGAAGCAACAAAATTCGATCTAAATAAAAACGGCCACATTCCTCTAGATCGAATTTTCTTGCTTCGTGTCTCAATATGAAACTTTATAAAAGGTATTATGATGATGGTGATGTGGTGGTGGTTGTGGTGGCGATGATATGGTGTTGCTGGCGCCCTCGATTTGTGCATTCCGGAAATTCGCCGTGTGTGAAAAGTATGCGGCCACACACGGTCTGAGTCATAATGTAAAAAAATCTGAGTGCATGATCTTCAAGGCGGGTACAAAATGCCCAACTGTTGTTCCACCAGTGTTACTCAATGGTATTCCTCTTAGTCGAGTATACCAATTCAAGTATCTTGGGCATGTGGTTACCGAAAATCTTGGAGATGATGTAGACATTGAGAGGGAGTGCAGGACGTTGTCAGTCCGGGCGAACATGCTGGCCCGCAGGTTCGCTCAGTGTACAGACGCGGTGAAAGTAACTTTATTCAAAGCGTATTGCACATCTCTGTACTCAGCGAGCCTGTGGTTCAGATATACCCAAAGGGCTTACAATTCTCTGCGCATCCAGTTCAACAATGCCTTCAGGGCGCTGTTACGTCTGCCGTGCTTCTGCAGTGCGTCAACAATGTTTGCTAAGTCACGCACAGATGGTTTTGATGCCACCTGGCGCAAAAAGACAGCCTCACTGCTAAGCAGATTGCGTGGGAGCAGTAACAGCATCCTGAATGTAATAGGTAATAAGTTAGATAGCCCAATGGTGTGGAGCCTCACCCAGAGGACTAAGTCTCTAAGACTAATTTTTGCATCTGGTATGTCCCTGAGACGGTTGCGGAACTTTCTTCCGACTGCCACTAAAACTGCGCTTGCACAATCCCTGTTACTTCCTATCCTTGATTACGCTGATGTCAGTTATCTCGATCTTACTGAGGCACAACTAGATAAACTTGAGCGACTTCAAAACTTTTGCATTAGATTTATATTTGGTCTGCGCAAATATGATCACATTTCTGAGTTTCGTACAAAGCTCAAGTGGCTTCCCATACGTCTTCGCCGGAATTCTCATATCTTATTTCAGCTCTACGGTATTCTATTCAATCCTAAAACCCCCTCTTAAAGAACGTTTCAAGTTCCTTCATGACACACATAATAGATATCTGAGGTCATCGGAAAACTTGAGACTAGAGATGCCAATGCTTTCCACTAGTTTTTATGACAAGTCTTTTACAGTTCAAGCAGTACGGTTATGGAATGCCTTGCCCGTCTCGATAAGGCGTGCTCAATCTTTGTCCACTTTTAAAATCCTGGTTAAAAATCACTTCCTCTCTCCTTAAACATCATCATTACTTAAAGTTCCTTGCTCTTGTATCATGTTTATTATTGTATGTATATATATATTGTATTGCATATATATATTTGTATGGATAAATATCTATATGCTTTATGTACGTATGTATTTATTGTATATGTAAATGGTACACCACTGACTACCTGCAGTATTGTCCTTCTACTTTTTGATCCATCCAAAGGTTGTCTGTAAAAGATCGCTTTTAGCGATAAGACCGCCCATTGTGACACCCTATGTAACAGTTCTACATTTATATCTGTAATTTTTATGGTGTACATAATAAAGAGTATTCTATCTATCTCTCTTAGTTATTAGGTACTAACATGGTTTTTAAGTTCATACTAACAAATAAATGTAATGGATCATAGTTGTCTGAATAAATATATTATCTTTATTATTATTATTAGAAAATTCTAGACACACCGAAATAGTTGAGTGAACCGTTTTTCATAATTCCTTCTCAGTCACAAGATAATAATATGTTTCATAAGGAGTCGCGCTAGTGAACCGGTGACGGTGCTCTTAATAAACATACATGTTAGTATTTTTCAATTAAACTGTTATAATAATATAACAACATTTCCGATACAGTAAAAACCGCAGTAGCCTTCTGGATTCCCAACCTATGTCCGTCCTTCTCGCACTTTAGAATTTTCCAATATACAAAAGAGATGGGTGTATCTGAGTCATGACTGATACATCGGATTTGTACAGATTTTATTGTTAGTTGAAGGATAACTCAAAGGTTGCAAATCTTTTTAGGTTAAAACAACTAGTAATAAAATTTTATCAAGGTGTTCTTAAGAAAATAACAAAATGTAAACTTAGCGCAAATAAACATATATTCATATATTTTAGTAACTAAGGTCATATTTATAGGCAAGCGTAGTCTAGGACGCCCTCCTGCAAGCTTCAGCAGACACGTCAGATCTTCTTATACAAAGTGACATTTCATTTCTCCATTTTTGACATCGCACCGTAGGAATCCTTCTACAATCTGCCATTTTGTCTTTCGTTTCTAGCGATCTCTGTCTAGGTATTTTTTTATGTAGACTATTTCAGAAGAAATTTTTCTATCCCAAACTGTCAAAATCAAACTGACAACTGTCAGTTGTCTAAGGTAGTGAAGACAATTTGATTTTGTAATCGCCATGCTTGCCGTGTGGTGCCGGACGTAAAGAATAGCACCACCCCATTTCCTCCCGTGGGTGTCGTAAAAGTCGACTAAGGGACTTACTAGAGAATGGGCAGCAGCGTTCTCTATGCATTTTTAACACCATACTG
This sequence comes from Dryobota labecula, assembly GCA_947523025.1. Taxonomy (NCBI): domain Eukaryota; kingdom Metazoa; phylum Arthropoda; class Insecta; order Lepidoptera; family Noctuidae; genus Dryobota; species Dryobota labecula. The sequence goes on along the minus strand of OX383311.1, from coordinate 8,888,068 downwards.
TGATCGCCAACTCGCCTGCCAAGCGTGGCGATTATGGCAAATTCCCCCCTTTTGGGGGAGGCCTATGTCCAGCAGTGGACGTCTTTCGGCTGAAATGATGATGACGATGAATCGCCTTGCTAAGGACAGTAGAAAACTTTCTACTCAACGGCCACAAAGTACTTATATACGGCTGTCTACAAAATCATGATTTTACAACAAAGCTATCTTCTCCTATTTTACATCATAATTAATAGGGAATTTAATCCAAGGAAATGGTTAAGGCCAATCAGATCAAATCAAATATTATTAATATTACTGTAATATTTGTTTGTTCCAAAATACGGTACCTACTTCAACTCTTTGAGAAAAATTGTTGCACTTGTCGTGTATACGTGACTTAATGTCAGTAAAAATTGAGAATCAAACAGAAAAAAAAAAATCCTATGACAAAACAAATAATTCTGAATCGAATTGTATAAAATTTTGTAAAAAATGCTGTCGACTCTTTCTACTTTGCTGCCGCCATACTGTCTACACGAAACGTCATTTTTGTCTACTGTTCAGTCGAAAAAACCGTGGGTGCTTGTGATAAGCCTGCAGCTAGATGGCCCGATGACATTACATAAGTGGCTGGGACAGACTGAATGCGGAAGGCGGAGGAGAGGGTGTTTGTGGCGCAGCCTATGTCCGCCTGTGGACTGCGATAAGCTGAGTTAATTGATCTAAGGTCAAAAGGAATCCTTCTGCATATTTCAATGACAAAATCAATAATAATAAAAAAAAACTCGACTGCAAAGAACAACTAAAATGTTTAAAACCCGAACTTTTAAGTGCAGTTTTGAAGTCAAACTCGATATAAAATTTAAAGTATTAATCCACAGGTCGGTTTGTTATTGGTTTTTTCCATTGGGGTTTTTTCGGTAGCAGCCCTATTTTTTTGTTGTGTTTTGTCATGATTTGTCGTATCAGACTTTTACTGACTAAAACCCACGCGTGTTCCTTCAGTTGCCTGTGTGCCAGGGCCACCACATCCCTTTCGGATAAACCCGCAACCTTGGCAGGCACTGGTCCTAGCGGATCCCATCAGTGTGTGCTGACATCATTGCGGCGCGCGTGGTGTTCGCACCGTAAACCCGGGCCTGGTTCTTACCGGATGACGAGTTGCTCATAACTCGCCGTCCGCAAGCCCGCGCCTACGGTGGCCGGGAATCGGCTACCGATTCCCGCCACCCAGGGCGTCTCCTGCGGCGACTAGGGGCGTGAGGGAGCACAGACTGCCGCTCCCTCACGCGTTCCGCCCTCATCATCGACATCGGCCCTGAGCCCAGAGTTTGGTTTTTTGCTTGGTCGGTGAAATTAAAATTCATTTATTGTTTGTTAAAGGGGGAAAGTCAGTCAGAAAATAGGCTTGTACCAAATTATCATTCTGTGCCTTGCCTTTTCTCAACAACAACATCTATGTTGGAGTCGGCTTCCAGTCTAACCAGATGCAGCTGAATACTAGTATTTTACATGGAGCGACTGCGTATCCAATTCAAAGTCAAAGCATTTATTTCAAATAGGCACATAATGGCACTTTTTAACGTCAAAATTTACACTGCAATAAAATTGATTCTAGTTGCCCCTTCCAAAAGGTAGTTTCTAATCTCCACAACCCAAATACTGGGTAACACGATCCCCTTGCCACCAATTAACGTGGATGTATACCTCTGCCTATACGAAGAATAGAGATGACAGCTCTGTTCTTAGAAAGAAAGAAAGAAAAAAAAAACGAAAATAGTTTTATTTGCGGTAAAAATGACACAATAAAGAACATAAACACAAAAAAATAAGAAAACTATGTCTTCATAACATCACACTGTGCTGCCATGCTGTTATGTTAAAAGTTTGGTATGATTTACAGAAAAGTATCATTTGAAAACTCCATGATATTAAACGTGCCAGGAACTCAAAACATATCCATTTGACCATCTATATCTATACTTCTATACTAATATTATAAAGAGGAAAGCTTTGTATTTTTGTATGTTTGTAATAAACTCAAAAACAACGGAACCGATTTAAAAAATACTTTCAGCATTTTTTTTGTTTAATTTTCATTTTTTATGTACATTATTTAGGTATTGTTTGTAGTGTTACTCGCCAAACTTTCCAGTTTGATGGCGAGAAGCGCTTGTTAACAGGTATAGGTACACAAAATCTATCAAAATCAACCTTAAAACTATCAACTATGCACTATTCAGTCAAGGATCAATCACACCGGAACGAAGGCCCAAGTCTGCTATTTTTATAAATTCTTCACTCCAACACGATCCCATTGTCATTTTGGTAAAAGTTGGTTCGTAATCTGCTAAATTCATAATGGTCGATCATTGGTCGGTCAATGGTCTCGTAATAGAATTGTATTATAATGGCATTTTGAAGATTTATTCATGCCAGATTTCATTTATATATATTTTTACATATTATTTATTAGTGTTATAAGCAATCTGAAGTAGTAGGAAGTTGGCATTTGTCATTATGTACGAGATTACCAATTCTTTCAATGGAGTGTCAGTGGCTGACCATTGGAAAGTCATAATGACGCCATTATATTAGTAGATTATCAAACTTGTCAAAATCAACAATTATGAAATCAATGATAGACCATTCTGACACTATTGTAATAGCAGACTTGAGGCCCTGATCGCGGACGAGCCGCGGACACCGGACTGGAGGTGGACTGGCGGATTCTAAGTACGTACTATCCGTCTGGAGGTGTCCGCGTCCGCAACCCGCCCGCGCCGGCCCGACCAAACCCTTAGTGTGAATCACAGATTACTCATAATAAATTATACTGATACAATTAGGTGTTCATTTCTCGATACAGGCAGAATCGTTTAGTATTATAATGCTATATTATTCTCGAGTGACATACGCTACTTTTTACCGCGGGAAAATACCTTCTCCTACGGGAAAATTAATTGATCGCGGGCGAAGCTGCGGACGGAAGGATTAGTACTTTATTAAATGCGAAGTTTTACATAATACAGAGCATTAAACCTAAATTGTGCAAATCATTGAAAATTCATACGTCATTATATTATCATAATTTATTTCTCAGGTACAACGAGCAGTCTTCATTATGTCTTCTATTAGCAATATTAAGTAAATAAGTTACAACAAAGATGCAAGTCATTTTTATGAACCACTAGTTGCCCACGGCTTCGCCTGCGTGGTTTTCTCTAAAATAAAAGCAGCTTTAGTTACTCTTTATAACATTGGCTATCTGCCAGTGAAAGTTCTGTAAAAATTGGTTCAGCCGTTTCGGAGATTAGCTGGAACAAACAGATCATCATCATTCATCATTTCAGCCGAAAGACGTCCACTGCTGGACATAAGCCTCCCCCAATTGGGGGGGTTTGACATAATTGCCACGCTTGGCAGGCGGGTTGGCGATCGCAGTATGGTGTTAAAATGCATAGAGAACGCTGCTGCCCATTCTCTAGTCAGTCCCTTAGTCGCCTTTTACCACACCCACGGGAAGAAATAGGGTGATGCTATTCTTTACGTCCGGCACCAAACGGCACAACAAACAGATAGACAAACATAAAAAAAAAGTTTTTTGTTTTGTGTTTAAGAGCCATTTAACGTTTTCGCGCGAATATCTAAGATTTTAGTCGCCTAATTTACCATCTTAGTTAATTCTCTGGTATTGGTGAATATATGTAAATAATAGATCATTCTTTCGTATTGACACTTCATGTAACACATTTACAAAAACTTATTTGTGTACTTTGTAGTTATTAATCTCCCAGAACTAGTTTACTGAAAAATCATCGCAGAGGCAATTTCAGACTCCTATTTCTATAATTAATATTTATAAATTTGACTGATAAAAATACACAAAGCATCAGACATATAGTTTTGTCGACAAATGACGTACTAGAATTTCGATTATTAATAACATTAATAGGTAAAAAAAATAAAGACTTAGGACAATTTTTACGATTTATTCGCATTTATATTGCGATTTTTTTGTTTGAATAAAGCGTAATTACATTTTAAAAATCATCTCAAAATGAACTATGTTCTTTAACAAATCGAATTCTCAAGTTTGATTAAAATCCCTTCATTTAATTAGCCACAATATCCTTTTTTTAAACACTCTAAAAAAGAATAAATTGCGATGCACAAGTGGGCACCGTTTAGTACAGCGCGAGCGCCCATCGAGGAAGGACCTATGCTACTTTTTCCCGCGTGATATTATACTACGACCACAACATTTTGATGCTTCCCAAATTGACTCGTTTTTACGAAGATTGCGTATTGCTGGAAATTATAGACCCTAGAAAAGCAAGATTGCCTTTAAGAAGCCTTTACGACAAATATTTATTTAACGTAAGTGATACTCATTATTACTTGACATTATTGTCAAATAATAATGACCAACACTTATATTTTGTACGATGTGATTGTTTTCCTGTTCATTTTTATTATATACTTTCAAAACATATATTTGTATTTTTTTATTAGTCTAGAAAGCTTTAGTAGACTGTTTAAATAAAATAACTTTTTTAATAAATCTCTAAATACCGCATTATTATTATAATGGCTCAAGATTATTTAGTCCGTCTCGACACTCGCGTTACACTGCTTAAATTGTGTATGTGTGGATAGCTACGCTCACATACACAGCGCTGCCGTCTTTTACCTAAACTCGAGCGTTAAAATTTTGTGAAATGGCTCTTAATTATATACGGATATATTTGCATAAATGCATTTATTATAAAGCTATTATTTTGACATTCAAACTCAAACTCAACTTAAACTCAAACCATTTATTTCAATTAAACCATTTACAGGCACTTTTGAATTGTCAAGGAGTCGGTCAGTAAGAAAAATGAAGCTACATGCCCATTCCAAAGCGTAGGTACCTATGGAGAAGAACGGGCAAGAAACTCCATGGACACTCTATTAAATTAAATTGTTACAAAAGTATTCGTTACATCTATAATGTTGAAGATTAGAAATAGATACTTCAATTTTATCATCATATCAAGTAATATTTTTTTTTTTTTTTTTATAATATACTCAGATTTAAAAAATATCGTTTCTATGGCTTCTTTACTAACTATATGGGTATCTTTTAAAATATTTCGTGTTTGAATAGATACATCCTATATACAACATCCCGACTTCAACCGTAGGGCAGTTGCCCACCAGACACAACACCCGTCTGGTCGAAGGATCCTCCCTTTTCCATAGACTATGAGTGAACTTTACACACTGTTCCTCATCTATGCTTCTATTACTCCAGACTTATCAAGGGGTCGTGTTACCCAGTAACTGGATGGAGGTCAGATAGGCAGTCGCTCCATTTAAAATACTGATATTCAGCTGCAGCCAGGTAGTCTGCAAGCTGACATACTTCGAAAGAACAGATATATTATATAATACTGTCAAAGATCTACAAATGATAGCCGGGACCAATGGCTCAACGTGCTTTCCGAGGCACTGAGGGGTCTTGGTATGTAAAGATGATCACCCATCCACGGCCCAACCGTGGCAAGCTTAGCTTTGAGCTTAACCTGATCGATCGACAACATAATCTGCAGTATAAGTTTTTAAACTGTCATGGTCACTAATTAACACAAACGGGATATTTACCATGTTTGAGCGCAAAAAACGAACAAGAAAGAGGGTAGACTGCTCATAAACTCCCACCCGCAATGACTTCAGTTTATCCGTGATCATGGTGCTTGTAACTTTTCTTTTCAAAATTATTTCCAACGAGATTGACTGTCCTGATCTTTTGCATAAACTTCGCTTCAATGCCCCCCAGAGATCAGTTAGATTTAATCCACCTATCTCTATTCCTTTTCCTCTTCTAACTATAGGCAAAACTCATACATGGTGCGAGCGAGTAAGGACTTGAATATTAATTTTTAAACTGTCATGGTCACTAATATTATTATTAACACGAACGGGATATTTACCATGTTTATTATTTGTTGTGAGTTCCCGATATTTTGGCGCTGTTTGTAAATATCCCGTTCCTGTTAATAATTATAATGACTTTAATATTCTTTGTAAAGAGTTCTCATTTGACCCATTTACCACCAAAACATATTCTGCGCGCACTTAGCTGAACGCTGACTTCTTTAGAGGTGCATAGTGCTTATTGTACCTTAAATATATTGATCTTTTCTATCGTGCTTGTTAGTGATCCTAAGATCCTAAGATTTCTACTGCTTTTTTCCGTTTTTACCCGTGAGAACCTGTAATTGGCTCTATGTTTCATATTCAATTGTTATCCATCTGTTATAGCTGTTGGTTCTCCTATAAATAAATAAACAGCGCCGAAATATCGGGAACTCAAAACAAATAATAAAAATGGTAAATATCCCGTTTGTGTTAACACACACACACACACACACCCTCACACAGTTCACTTCAAGCTTACTTCACCTAAGATTTGACGGTGAGATTTTGACAGAATAGACCGGCTGGTCGAGATGATGTTGTATAATGTTACTCAGGTATAAAGAAATGTAAATATCACACTTACGTACTAAGAGCGAGAAAATAAAATTAGCATGTTGAAAATCTCAAGTCATTTTACGAATCACACCTTTTAAGCTTATAATTAAGGACTCGCCAAAGTTCATAGAATTTGAATAAAATAGAATTTGAACTATACCCAAAGTCTCTAATTCAGATAATTAATGTAAACAAAGGGGATGACATATAAAACAAATATCTTCGTAATGGTAATTCAGATAAAATGGCGAACAAAAGGTTCCATTTACTTATAAGTAGGTACTGATTTTAGAAATAATAATTAAAAAATACTCAATCAAGCGTATTTTTCAGAAACTTTCACCATTTTAAAGATAATTTAATTATTGAACTTTAAGTAGGTATAGGTTCCGTTTGGTTCCGGACGTAAAGAATAGCACTACCCCATTTCCTCCCTTGGGTGTCGTAAAAGGCGACTAAAGGACTTACTAGAGAATGGGCAGCAGCGTTCTCTATGCATTTTTAACACCATACTGCGATCGCCAAACCGCTTGCCAAGCGTGGCGATTATGGCAAACCCCCCTTTTGCTTGGGGGAGGCCTATGTCCAGCAGTGGACATCTTTCAGCTGAAATGATGAACTAAAAATATCATACCGTAATTATTTTTGTAAAGGACATTGTCCAGAATGGCCCTGTGCAATAAAAGCATCGGACATACACGATATTATTAATCGTCTATTTTATTAAGCTTGTTGCAAATACTTTCATATCACGGACTAGCTGCATGCCAAAATGAAAAGTATAGTATTTATAGTATAGTATTTTATGCGACTATTTATCATTAATCGCTGCCATCTTCGCCAAACGTCATGTCGTGTCGAAAAAGATTAGGGATGCCCAATCGATTGGAATCGATGTTTCTTTTTTGAACTGTTGCATATTTTTAATCAGAATCATATTTTAAATTTATTTCGATTATAGTTCAAATAGCAGCTACAATAAAATCATTCAATCACCATTCCATTATTATTATTATTCACTAAAAGTATAATTGATCACCCTATTTTATAAAGGTATTAAGAATAATGCTGAAGTGAACAAAACCTACATATTTCATTATGCTCATTATTCAGGATTCAAAGATCGTTTAGAAAAGTGTGTGGTTTACTTCTAACTAAACGATCACTTACGAGTTGACGACAATTCATTTTTTTTTTTTAATATTTGTCATTTCTGGATGAATTATAAATGTTTTCTTTAAAAGAAAAACAATATTGCAGACTAGATACAGATGTTATTATTAATATTGTTACAAGTATAGAAGTAGAAAAGTATGGTGTTATTATAAGTAGGACATTCGTCATACTTGTAATACATTAAAAGAGCATTACCTTTCCTCTCAACTGTGAGTATTTTATGTATGTATTTATAGATATATGTATTTATATTTTTGTAGCTTTATTTAAGTATATGTTATATTTAATATTTTAGTTTAAGACTTCGCATATTCATATCATTCTCTTCATGTTCTCTCACACTATTGTCTACATTTCTTTTTCATTTCTCCTTTCGCGGGTCTGCTGGAAGAAATTTCTTAAGAAATAAGCAGTACCTTTGTACTGAAATTATAATTATGTCGTATCTCTATGTATTTAACTGTGTGTACATAAATAATAAAATAAATAAATAAATATTATCGTATGACAAAAGTTGATGTAATAATGTTTGTCACATATGGCTTTAGTAAATCTTAGGAAATATCGATATTTAACATAACGGGGTGCCAAATAGGTACCACTATTTTTGACGTCACTAAATCGTCAAGTTGTCACTTGTCAGTCCCTCTGTCAATTACATTGACGTCGCTTGCTCTTCGTAATTGTATCTGTGTGTTTTGGTGACTTTCGGGACTATTTATTTATTAGTACGACTTGGCTATTTTAACGGACTCTGATTGCTTTCACGAACGACTTACCTGGCTGTGATTTTCGGAACTGTGTACCGCTCAAACGATAACCTGGCACTCATAAACGAACTTACGCATACGCAATGGAAAGTGTATTTTGTGTAAATTGCGGCTCTGCTGGTGGTTCCATGTTGTTGGAAGATGAACAGATTCGTCACTGTGTACAACAATGGACTGCACCTCTTTTTAATTACATTTAATACGTTGCACTTACATAAGTAGGTACACTTAGGCTTTACAACAAAACCTGCATCCCTAATTATCTAGGTACCTGGTACTACACATAGCTAAATGCATTAGGATATTGATTTTCAGTTTCTAAAAATTACTCGGAGTCACGGAGTTATGAAAAACCATAATATTCGTGGTTCGATTATAACCTCAAAATCTGATACTTTTTTTTGAAATATATCTATTCTGCAGCTAGTCCGCTATAAAAATAACATGTTATAGATATTTACAAATGATCGACAATACAACACATAATTTTTCGGTGCTCTTGGTTCCAGGGCGAACAATGTATGGGCGCAGAGCAATGTCCTTTTTGGTTTTGAACAAAGTTATAAAATGGAAGAGTTCCTAAGTTGGGATGAATTTATCCCAAGAACAAACTTAAAATTGTACATAAAAAACATGTTTTCCCTTACAGAATGTATGGGAAAACATGTTTAACAACTGAAAATTTAAATTGGTTGACTATTACTCGGTATCTTCACTAGTAGCATTTTTGTTGGCGTTTGGTTGGGCCACATACCTCTGAAGTTGGCCCAACTAAATGCCAACGGAAAATGCTACGAGGGTTATAACTACTTAGCTGTGATAGTGATTTTAATTTCGTTATATATTCTACTGCTGTGAATTTTTTCACTTATCCAAATACAACCATTTAGCTGGCAGGAGGATAGTGGAAGTTGGGGGCATACGTATGGCATTAAAAGCAAAAAATTGCTTACAATACCAACTGTTTACTGCAGCTGACATTTGTCATGCCTCCAACGCAATAGAAGTCAAAATCGGTTGTTCGGACTGTAAAAAAGTCTGTTTAATGTTTAACCTTATTTTAAATGGAGAACGATGAAAAAAAAAAAAATATTGTTGCCACAATCAAGATTTTGTTTAGATTGACTAAGTAACTTGTTTGCATCTGAGCCTATCAAGCACAATGATCACAGCTACTACTTTTATTTGATTGAGATTTTAAACGGGATCTTGATTAGAGTTATCACAAAACATGTTTGCAGCAATCAAGTCAAAACATAGTTGCTCCAGCCAAGATTATTAGACCAAAGTTTCAATGATCTTTATTGAAGTAGTCAAAATGCTTGATTGACGCAACTAACTTATTTTGTTACAGTTCAAATTTTTTTAACTTGTCTCTTTTTTAACTCTTCTACAATGATGCCATGTTAAGGGTAATCTGGGCCTCAAGTCTGCTATTACAATAGTGTCAGAATGGTCTCGCCATTGTGAGTATTCGACAGTGTTTGTATGGCAAATCTGTCAAAAACTCACAATGAAGAGACCATTCTGACACTATTGTAATAGCAGACTTGAGGCCCTGGAAATTTGTTTGAGCGTTCAATTATTTGAACTAATATTGCTGCAATCATGATGTGATGATCAACTTAAGTAAGATTTTGATTAATCTAAACAAGATATCGTCAATTAAGCTAAAAAATCACTTGATTGGAGTGCATTTTTTACAGTGTATAACATAGACGTAATCTTGGCTCTCCAAAAAAACAAAGACAGTTTTTCCGCATACCTGTCTACCTTGGCGGTCGCCTTTCAACAGAACATCTTTTCCAAACTCAAACATAACAAGAAACAACAAAACATTATAAAACCAAGTAAAATAACAATTCGACCGTGACAGGACTCGAACCTGCAGTCTTCGGATTCGAAGTCCGACGCCTTCTCCATTAGGCCACACGGTCCATGTATTTCAGGCTATAATAGACAGGGGCAATAGACATGACCTAGTTTTTCGCCTGAATAATCGATATACTAAGGCATTTGTCCCAACGCCGACGAGGAAGGGAGTAGCTTTCAACAAGTTTCTCGCTCGAGAAACGTACAATGTATAGACGATTGTAGGTCCCTTGTAAGTAAAACAGATTGTTCACACCGGACGTCGCTCTTTGTAGCTATCAAAGAGATTACTCAAAATCAACATCAAATCTAAAGGAGATCACCCATTCTGGGCTAATTTTTTTTTTTTGGGTGGCCCTCGATACTTCTTACATATTTTAAAAATATGTATAGAATACATTATGTTTTACTATGGCACCAAAGACGAGAACAATTTGGGTTCGAAGATTAATAGGATTAATAATTATTAGGAATTATATTTGGTACAAGTAATACGTTTTGCGCGTTCAGGTAAAAACCTGTTCTAATCTTGCACGCTCCGCGCGTCCCTCACTTCACGCCTATTATATATATCTAGTTGGTTAGTAGATAGCAGTGTTGTAATCATAAAATATAAAAAATAGGGATCGAATTCAAAATGTATATTTTTTTAGCTGTTTTTCCTAACCCAAAAGTTGCCTGGTAGAAATTACTGCCAAGCAATAAGGCCGCCCGTTGCATTATGTTCTTTCCATTTTGTTATTTTATGAATACCAAAAACCATGAAAATCGGTCCAGCCGTTCTCGAGTTAAAGTGTTCGAACAAAACCGATTTTATTTTTTAAAGACCGTTCTATATCTTTGTCCCTAAATTAATTATAACGTTGTCACCATACAATTTTCTTTCTACTCCTGTAACCTTTCAAATAAAATGTATTTCATTCCTGGCCGCCAACTTTTTTTTTTAGCCCGAGTCGCCCTAATAAATGAGTGATCTCCTTTATAAGTATTTATATTAGTGTATAGATATTTTGATTTTATGTAATTTTTTTCTTCTCTTCTACTCTTACATACGTTGTCTACATCTCTATATCTACTTTCCTATCGCAGGTATGCTGGAAGAGATTTCATTAGAAATAAGCATCACCTTTGTACGTATTTTTCTGTTCCTTTCTTTTTGTCTGTTTATGTATGTCGATGGCCCCACCGAATAAACGTGCAATGCTTCACACACACGATTTTTTTTTACATTTTTCATTTCTTTTGCCTATTCTGCAACCACTTAATTTTTTTTATGAATTTTAGACTCAAAACACGCCTATTATAATAGTGAATTTCTTTATTCTAGGGAAATAATTTATTTTAAAATTATAGTAATAATAGTTTATGTTATAATTAATTACATGCTTTTTGAGTCGCCAAGAAAGTAAATTTACAAGTCTATAGCTTATTTTTTTACCAATAATTCGATTATACATTATTTATACCTATTTACAATGAAATGAGCGTTATTGAAGTTTTTATTTTTTGCTGAAAAGTTGTAATTTTTCTCATATACGTTTATTCGGTGGGGCCAACGATGTGTGTACATACCTTCAAGATTCCGCTGTTCTATTCTAACACATTTAATTCCTGTGTGTTTTGTTGTACCTACCTACGTCTCCCGTGCACTGGCACTAGTTTGTTTTGCTACGCGTAGAGTTTGTAAAGAGATTTGAATTTAAATATTTTTATTTTTGTATGAAAATCTGATAAATTTAAATCGGATGAATTATTAAAAGTCATAGAACGAAATTTGTTGTTTAAGCTGTTAGTATTATAGTCCTGAGAGATCCTGTATATGGTATAGAAAGTTTTTACGATCATCGATCTCTTAAACCACCTGGTACCTCATAAACAACATAACTATGTAAATGTCTATTAACTGCTCCTAAATAACGATGTTTATTTAGTTTTTTTTTTTTTATATACTTCCTTGACATAATCTTTTCATTATTTGACATTATTTACCTACAAATCGAATTCCAATTCTTTATTGGTGGCTTTTGTGGACATGATATTTATTCAGATATGTTACTGCAGTTGTAATTGCAATCATGTCATTAATCTTTTATATACTTAGATTATTTTCTATTTTGTGAATGTGAGAACGTTGTAGGCCTAGTAGAGTGTAGATTTATTGGCACTTTTCTATTTTGTTAAGTACCTGGTAATTGTTGAAAGGCCTACACTGTCCTCCCATACCTATTATAACTGTTATTTGATAATATTGTAAAGTCAATTATTTTTAAAAGAGTAACCGTGGAGTTTCTTGCCGGCTCTTCTCCATAGGAAACGACTAATTGGAACCGTGCACCGCTTCTGACGTTTCATAAGTGCCCATGTAGGTTTATGTGAAACAAAATATTTTTATTTTGATTTTCTTATTATTCCTTTAATGTCGGCGTGCTAATTTTACGTATCTATTTAATTATGATTAAATTGATAAATAATTCATCATCATTAGCCTATAGCAGTCCACTACTGGACATAGGCCTCTCCAATTGCTCGCCATTCAGTTCGATTCTCGACAACTCTCATCCAGCTGCTACCAGCCACCCTACGAAGATCGTCGCTCCACCTGGCCTGAGGGCGTCCTTCATTACGTTTGCCGATTCGCGGTCTCCACTCAAGAACGTTATATGATCAGAGTGTCTAACTTTCAATTCGTCTACGAAGCAAAATGCCTAAAATTAATGTCTACACAGCAAATTGCCTAAGCTGTAAATCGAATAGTGATCAAAATGTTTAACAAGCAAAATGCCTAAAATGCAATAATTTCTAAGTAGTCGAGATGGTTAAAATAATCTCACACTAGGCCCTCAGAACTGTAGGTTAGGTTAGGTTAGAACTGTGACCACACAACGGTAACAACATGCCAGAAACGGTACTCCCTTTCTTCTCCTAAAATAATAGACATATTGCAAGGTAGGCATTTTGGTTCATAGTCATGAATAAGGTTTAGTTTAAATCCTGTATAGACATATTGCAAGGTAGGCATTGTGCTTCCTAGTCAATATAAGGTTTAGGCAATACTTGGCATAGACGTTTTGATTTCTAGTCAGCATGATCGTAAAGGCTCAAGAATACGTCTACCCCAACGGTCATCGGTTCTACGGCTAATATCGCCGTCCCATTGTCACTTCAGCTTGTTTATTCTGTGAGCTATGTCGACAACTTTAGTTCTCTGCCGGATCATCTCGTTCCGGATTCGATACCTCCGAGAAACTCCAAGCATAGCCCGTTCCATAGCTCGCTGAGCGACCTTGAATTTATGGACCAGCCGTACCGTGAGTGTTCAAGTTTCGGCTCCGTAAGTCATAACCGGCAGGACGTACTGATTGAAGACCTTGGTTTTTAGGCTCTGTGGAATACGCGACAGTCGCGGGAGGAATAGGATATTTTGACCAAGGCTACGGTCCGGAATAACGTGCCTCCGTTTTTTAAATGACGTATGGTAACCGGAACTACACTAGCCTTCGTTTAGTCCAAGCCTTGAAATACTTTACAAACAACAAGTTTCCTTTTCGGAAATAATTACTTTTTTAATAAATCTTTTTATCTTATCATACACGTACTCGAAATAAAAATAAATAATCAATCCTGGCGTAAATATATCATAACACTAGCTGCTGCTCGCAGCTTCGCCCGCGTGGCTTTTTCTGTACAAATAAAATAAAATTGAAGTGATTGAAAAATCCACGCTGAAAATTAAATACAAGTAGCCTTAGTAATTCAAGAAAGAAATAAAGAAAACAAAGACAAATATTTTATTTGGGACTTGCTTATGAAATAAATAGAGTAAGAAAAACCGGCCAAGTGCGAGTCGGACTCGCGCACGAAGGGTTCCGTACCATTTATCTACAAAAACGGCAAAAAAAAATCATGTCTGTTGTATGGGAGCCCCCTTAAATATTTATTTGATTCTATTTTTTAGTATTTGTTGTTATAGCGGTAACAGAAATTCATAATCTGTGAAAATTTCAACTGTCTAACTATCACGGTTCATGAGATACAGATAGCCTGGCAACAGACGGACGGACGGAGCGCTGTCTTAGTAATAGGGTCCCGTTTTACCCTTTGGGTACAGAACCCTAAAAAGGAGCATTAAAAAATAACAAAAATTACATTGTAAACAACAACAAAAAACTTAACCCCTCCTCATTCCCTGATTTTACATTAAAATGAAGAATTTATTACAAAAACCACTGGAATTATCCATTTTTAATTTTTTTGCAAATTTCATAATGATTCCAACGACATATGCTTCTTATCTAGCTCCCATACAAAAATACAGAGATATTTTCATTTTTGACGTGACACCGTCTAATAAATCGATGAACGCCGGCTGCATGCACGAAAAGGGATGACTCGTTGTCCCGTTAGGCTCATTGTCCCGTTTCGCCCATTATCCCGTTACGCTCATTGTAGGGATGAACGCCGGCTGCATGCACGAAAAAGGATGACTCATTGTCCCGTTACGCTCGCTGTCCCGTTACACTCAAGGTCCCGTTACGCCCATTGTCCCGTTACGCTCATTGTACGGATGAACGCCGGCTGCATGCACAAAAAAGGATGACTCATTGTCCCGTTAGGCTCCTTGTCCCGTTACGCTCATTGTCCCGTTACGCCCATTGTCCCATTACGCTCATTGTACGGATGAACGCCGGCTGCATGCACGAAAAGGGATGACTCATTGTCCCGTTTGGCTCCTTGTCCCGTTACGTTCATTGTCCCATTACGCCCGTTGTCCCGTTACGCTCATTGTCCCGTTACGCTCATTGTACGCTTGCGCCGCATCAATGTTTTGTTATGACGTTGTCCGTAAACCAACTTTACAGAGAACCAATTTTTTTTATACGCGCCGCATCCGTGGCGTATTTCGCGGGACCACCCACGACGGACGCGGCGAATTTCGCAAAATAGCCGCGACGGTTGAAAGGAGAAAAAGACTTGTGCGAGGCCAAAAAGGCTAATTCAGGATAATTCTAAAAAAAACTGCAGCGCTGGTATGCTGATAGGGCCCGATGGAATGGATTAATGGATGGTAACTCATCCAAACACCGCGGCAAGTGTAGCTTGACATTCGATCGATCCGTTCAGCTGATATAATTTAGCCACGAGCCTAATCACAATAGGTACCTACGCATATCATCATCATCATCATAATTTCAGCCGAAAGACGTCCACTGCTGGACATAGGCCTTCACAGGAAGGGGGATTTGCCATAATCGCCACGCTTGGCAGGCGGGTTGGCGATCGCAGTATGGTGTTAAAAATGCATAGAGAAAGCTGCTCCCCATTCTCTAGTAAGTCCCTTAGTCGCCTTTTACGACACCCACGGGAGGAAATGGGGTGGTGCTATTCTTTACGTCCGGCACCACACGGCACACGGATACATCTAATCTGGCGATAAGTTCTAGTGGTTAATGCCACTTTTGGTTATAAAACCCATTTAATAGGGGGCTGGCTGTGGTTTTTACCATTAGCCTGGCACAAACCCACACCGGGCTGGGTATTTCGTAATGGAAAACCCAATGCCCGGGCAAGACACGAAGCAACAAAATACGATCTAGAGGAATGTGGCCGTTTTTCTTTAGAATTAATTTTATTGCTTCGTATCTCAATATGAAACTTTATAAAAGGTATTATTAGAACATTCTAGACACACTTACCGAGGTCGCTGTTGAGCCGTTTTTCATAATTCCTTCTCAGTCACGACATAATATTTTTTAAAGGTGGCGCTAGTGGACCCATATACGCCCTCTTAACAAATATTTTTATCTAAAAGTATTTAACACCTTCGACGCCAGGGTATCATTTTTGCACACACTTGTTAATACAATGTGTATCAAAAATGATACACATGGCCCTGAGGATATGAGAACACACCTAACTATTTGGTAGGCCAATGTATCATTTATGATATACACTCTGAAAAACCTGGAAAAAGATGGGAAAAGGAAGATGAAAGCTTAAAACACATTAATTAATACAATAAATAAAACCAAATAAACAAAAAAAATTAAATACAAAAAAAATGTGTGATTTTGGAAATCATGCTTGGCGCCGAAGGTGTTACCTAATTACCAAATTTAACTTTTGTGAACAATTCATATTATTTGTTTGATTTTTTAAAGAAGATAATACAAATCTAAGAAAAAAATTAAAACTTTTATTTCAACTTTTTAACTTTTGAATGTACTACTTGATGTAGTTTATGACATTAAATTGGTTTACAAATCACCGGTTCTTTGGAACGTAGACGATTTTTGTTTACGGTCGAATGACCCGAGGGCCATTCGGTTTGGGCCGTTCAGACTAAATACGTACGACGTAAAGGCTGTGACAGTTTCCCATGGCCCTCCCATCACGGCGATGAGGGAACAACGCTGGGTTTTTTAGTGGGTATACCGGTTCTACCGGGGAGTCCCACATACCCCTCCCGTCCCCGGACGGGAGGGTACGTGTAACGCATTTTTCCCAGCGGAACAAAAAAAAAAAAGGGGCGGGTCGATAACTTTTAAGATGAAACTAGTCGATACTTTTTCCATACAAACTTCGGGGGGGTATTACTACACTGTTTGGCATTGTTTATCCAAAGTTAAACATGATATCGTTTTGTCTTATTATTAATATTGTCTGTACGGAAGCAGAATTTTAAAATAAAAAGCCATTAAAAAGTTATGTGCCAACAAAGATTCGTTTTTCATGCAAATTTTAACGCAATTTTGGGCGTAAATAATTAATAAAAGAAGTGTAAAATCTCCAAAATAAAGTCCACTCCGACAAAGCTCAATTATCGAAGATTTCAATAAACTTTATTTGTAATCGATTTATCCAGTAGTTTTTTCATAAAACTCAACCTTCCAAAGGACTTTTCGCGCGCGGTTTACTATGAATTATCGTGCATTTCACTCAACACACGATGACGGACACAATGATAGGTGAGACAGCGTGCTTTTTGGCCGCGCCCACCAGTGAGTTCGAGCCCGCGACTAGTTGGCTCTTAACACATTGACTGCCACCGCGGTCACCGGTGACCGCTAACAATAGTTTTTCTATTGTGTCTGTTGTCTGGCAGTCAAAGCCTTAAGGAAAGTTTTTTTCTAAACACAAACTCTATTGTTTACACTTAGTAAATATTTTCTAAACCAATTTATTAAATAATTAAGCTATCATTAATCACCTATACTTTTAATACGCTAAGTCATCAATGAGTCACTACGCCTGACCGCTGTTACGTTATGGAAATGTGTAGTGTCAAGAATGCGTGACATTGACATTTTGTAAGAGGAAATTATAGGCAAAAAAAAATTTGGTAAACTGGAAGTCTTAATTTTAGTTAAAAAAAAAAAGGTCGGAAGATCGGCCAAGTGCGTCTTAGACCACGCAGAATATTTTTTTTTTTTTATAATTATTAAAAAAAAAATATATATATATATATTTATTTATTAAAACATTATGCATAAGTAAAAACTGTACAAAGGCGGACTCAATGCCATGGGCATTTTCTACCAGTCTACCTATATATATATATGATGAGACAGAAAGGGGTCAAGGAACTAACAGCTCATAGCGCGCGCGATCCATACTAGGAATTTCTCCTGTATTAAAACAAAACATGAAGAAGCTAAGTGGTCTAAGTTCGCGCTAATTTTTAAGAGTTGTACGCTCTAGAAGGCAGCTCGGCGCCTTCTAGAGCGTTCACATACACAAACAGCCAGACCCGGAACAACTACTAGTAGGTCATATAAATGTTATATTTGTTCCGTGCGGGGATCGAACCCGCGACACGCAGCGCAGCAGTCAATCGCTTAAGGCGATGATAACTGACTTTTAATGGTTTTATACTCAAGATCACGTCTAAACAAGTAGTGTTAATTATTTGGAAAAAATATATGTTAAATTAGAGCATTTTTTTAATAAGTTAGTATATGAATACTTTAGATTATGCTTATAGTATATAGTGAAATTAATTTTTAATTTTTGTCTAACGCGGATAAAAAACTGAGAATCACGCAAAATCTATCAAGCTTATTTTTCTGAAACCTTTACCTTTTTAAAGATAATTTAATTATTGATCTTTTTAACCAACTTTCCAAAAAGGAGGAGGTTCTCAATTCGGTTGTGTAATTTTTTTTATGTTTGTTACCTCATTTCTCCGTCGTTTATGAACCGATTTGAAAAAATATTTTTTTATTTGAAAGTATATACTTCCAGATTGATCCCAATTTTTCAAAGCCAGTTCAGTTCTGATTATATGATCCATGAGGAATTGAGGGAACTCCTCAAATTTTATAGGCAAACATATTATAGAGATTTTTGTATTTTCATCAACAACTTAGGCATTTGCATTCAGAAAGTATCATTTGACGAAGTGGAACTGATCAAGAAGACCACAAATGGACACCGGAACTCCTCAATGATAAGTATTTCACGGGTGGCGGTAAGATATCTCGATTAAGATTGTTAAGCGACTATGAAGCAAGTTTAAATAAATAATTCTGATGAAAACGGTACCATCGAACTGATCTGAAGATGAAGCCGGAAGGTATGCACCGGAACTCCGGAATAAAACAATGTATCCTAGGCCTTATTGGAATTGTCAGGAGATACACTGGGGCTATAAATTGTTATTAACCGATTTTTATTAACTTTGCTTGGGTAGTTTTTGAGTAGTTCAAAATCAAAATCAAAATCAAAATATTTTATTTCACATAAACCTACATGGGCACTTATGAAACGTCAGCAGCTAGGTGCACGGTTCGAGTTAGTCGTTTCCTATGGAGAAGAGCCGGCAAGAAACTCCACGGTTACTCTTTTAAAAATAATTGGCTTTACAATATTATTAAATAACAGTGATCATAGGTATGGGAGGACAGTGTAGGCCTTTCAACAATTACCAGGTACTCACAAACGCATAATAGTGACACAATTGCATAATAGTAACACATTACATCATTGGCCATTTTGTAATTCCTTGCATCATAGTTTTTTTGGTGCATTTTGGGCTTATTTTGGGTGTACGAACGTCAAATATAAAAGCGCACAGATATAATATTAAATATAAAGCGGAACACGTTTTGTTGAGGATGATATTCTCATAGCATGTACAATTCCTTTTTCTTTTTTTATTATATTCTTTTTTTATTCAATCACATTTTAAATTAAATTAAATTATACTAATTTTCTTTAAGTACGCTGTGCTGGTACAGCGTCTTAATAATTGTTTGCTGCACCGGACGACGTCATTATGTCAACGCCGGCTGTCGCTGAAAACCAGCGCTGGGGCTCTGTCTTGCATAGGGTTGCAGAAGGGGCTCTATCTTGCATAGGGTTGCAGCATAATGCTGAGCGATAGCCGTTTTGCGTGGATGTGACGCATTTTTCCCCCATAGTTTTCATATTATTTTTTTGTGTTTATGTTCTTTATTGCGTCATGTTTACCGCAAATAAACGTTTTTTCTTTCTGTCTTTCAGTTGTTTAGTTTGTATTTAATCTACTTCGTATAGGTTTCTTTAGTCACTCTTATTTGTGCGGTATAGCAAGTAGTGGAACTACCACTACTTGCTATACCGCACAAACAAGAGTTTAAAAAAACAAGATTTTAACCTTTTGACCGCCAGAGCGTAAACGAATCTGTGGCATGATCCAGCGCAAATACCTACAAAAAAAAAAAATTGTGATCCAATATCGATAACCAAGTCATTGCTTTTCATCCCCTGTTTCTCGTAAAATCACTATTTAATGTAATTTGACTCTGTTCTTCTTTTCTTAGCCGATGGTGGCTTGTTGGACAGGTTTTCATTTGTCGGCTATACCCGACCGTGGCGGTCAAAAGGTTAATTGTTGTGGGATAGGTATCATAACTAAAAAGCGATTTGTTTTTTTTTTTTTAACAAAAAACAACCTACTTTCAAAAAAAAAAAAAAAAAAAACACTAAAAAGTAAAAAATAATAACTTTAGTCTTGGAAGTCGGTGGCAAAAAACGAAAATACAGAACCAAGGACACCGACTTCCGAAAATAAAGTTATTATTTTTCACTTTTTAGTGTTTTTAGTATACCTACGTGTTTTATTAAAATACCTTTTGTTTTATGTATAATAAATTAATAATGCGTCTTATTTGGGACGCGTGTATCTCTTAAAATATTTCCTGTTTGAATAGATACACCCTATATAAATCTACGTGTAGTGCCGGACGTAAAGAATAGCACCAACCCATTTCCTCCCGTGGGTGTCGTAAAAGGCGACTAAGGGACTTACTAGAGAATGGGCAGCAGCGTTCTCTATTCATTTTTAACACCATACTGCGATCGCCAACCCGTCTGCCAAGCGTGGCGATTATGGCAAACCCCCCAATAGGGGGAGGCTTATGTCCAGCAGTGGATGTCTTACGGCTGAAATGATGATGATGATGATATAAATCTGAAATCCTTACAGTAAGCCCTTTCATTTGATATGTCATACGGTACAGATACCCGAGTTATCCTATTATCCTACAGGATGATAAAGTTTTTAAACTGTCATGGTCACTAACATTATTATTAACATAACCGGGATATTTACCATGTTTAGAGAAGCTATTGAGATTACTAAATATAGGAACTTCAACCGGGATGATGGGTTTCAACTGTCGAGAGCCTGGAATCTAGTGGTTCAGCTGTGTAAAAACCGAAGAAGTGCCGAAAAAAGTTCGCGAGCGGACACAGTGAGTTTCGTGTGTCGGGAACAGAATCGAGTTGCGAGTGACAGTGGTAGCGGTACTGAGTGCAAAAAACGAACAAGAAAGAGGGTAGACCGTTTTGTCTGCTCATAAACACCCACCCGCAGTGACTTCAGTTTATCCGTGATCATGGTGCTTGCAACAGCGCCGAAATATCGGGAACTCAGAAAAATGAATAAACATGGTAAATATCCCGGTTATGTTAATAATAAGGATGATAAAGTCCAATTTAGAAGGAAAATAGTCCAAAAACCTCTGGTAGTACCTCGAAGCAGATTGAAGTTATGTAACAGGAACTGCTACACCATGGCGGTGAAAATTTATTTCAAACTAGCTGACCCGACAGACTTCGTTCTGTCAAAAGCTATAGTATAAACTCCACTACTCTACCCTACCCTACCCTACCTACCCTACCTACCTACCTACCTACCTACCTACCTACCTACCACCTACCCTACCTACCTACCTACCTACCTACTTACCTACCTACCTACCTACCTACCCTACCTACCCTACCCTACCCTACCCTACCCTACCTACCTACCCTACCCTAATTTTTCGTAAAAACCATAAAAAAAAAAAAAAAAAATCGTTGCTATAAACCTCACGGAGCCCGAGACCTTTCCAACGAATGCAAAACCGTGGAAATCGGTTCGTGCGTTCTGGAGTTATAGCGTCAGGAAGGAAAACCCGACTTATTTTTATATAGTAGAAGACTACCGGAAAAAATAAGAAAAATGGATAACTTAGAATTAATAAAACTTTAAACAATTGGCTTTGTGACAGATGTTTTTATTCAATGATTATTTAAATTTTAAACAGACATGATGTATAACTTTATTTTATGATTAGGTAATCATAAAATAAAGTTATACATCATGTCTGCAAATAATGTCAATAATTATAATTTAAATAAGGTTATTTAAATTATAATTATTGACATTATTTATAAATATAATCAATAAATTGATGAACTGTCTTGACTATGAGCTAAAATCTAATATACTGGTTTAATATTTTTTATAATGTTAATGTGCCTAATTAATTAATTAATAACGCAAGACTGTAAATTTTATTATGATTATGATGTGTGTGACTAATGACTAATGATAATTGTATTGATGTAATTTCAAAATACTGCATGCACCTATTAAAAACATTTGCACGACTGATAAGTCGAATATAGTGAGACTAAAAAATTATTCTACCATCGTTATTATGTATGTACCTATATTCTGGCAAATAAATAAATTTCATTTCATTTAAAATTTCATATTAACCTATATTTTTTTTTAACCTATTTTTCCTTCTTTCTTTCTTTCTATAAGGGTTCCGTAATTTCTTTTTGAGATAGGGAAACCTAAAAAGGTAACGGTTTTTGTTTCACTAGCATTTTGTATTTTTTTCGGTTAATTAGATTTTTTTTCTCGTTTTTAGGGTTTCGTAGTCACACAAGGAACCCTTATAGTTTCCCCATGTTCGTCTGTCTGCCTGTCTGTCCGCGGTTTAGCTCAGTGCCCCTTATTACTAGAAATCTGTAATTTGGCATGGGTAGCCATGCCATATTAACAGTTTGTAGCGTTGGAAGGCCTCCCACAAGGTGGACCGATGACCTTATGAAAGCCGCAGGAATCCGCTGGATGCGGGAAGCACAGAACCGGTCGAGGTGGCGGTGCTTGGAGGAGGCCTATGTCCAGCAGTGGACGTCTTTCGGCTGAAATGATGATGATGAGCCATATTAATTACGCCGACAAAGTGGTATAATAAAATCTTGAAGTATTTTATTTTTTAGGGCACATCCCCTACATATAAAGTGTTGATTATATATTTTTTTCTTGTCTATCCCATGGTGTGGAGTATCGTTGAATAGGCCGTTCAAAAATATTGTGGGTTCATAAAAACTATCTTTCGATTCAGGGATTCGGTTGCGTAACATTAAGCTTTGAGGTGCTAATTTTTGTTAGAGTCAAGTGTCCCCCTCTGCTAGCTAAATGGTTGTACTTGGATATACAGTGTGAGTCTTTA
The DNA here is from genome assembly GCA_947523025.1 of Dryobota labecula. Lineage (NCBI taxonomy): Eukaryota > Metazoa > Arthropoda > Insecta > Lepidoptera > Noctuidae > Dryobota > Dryobota labecula. The sequence continues at coordinate 8,864,973 of OX383311.1, read as the reverse complement.
TAATGTGTACATATCGAAATGAGGGAATCTATGCATAATTTTATCTACGGAAAAAATACAAAAAAAAAAACTAAACTTTTTTTTTATGGAATTATTAATTTTGATTTCAAAATTTCTCAATAAGACGCCCCCTTATTGAGAAATTTTACAATTATTGTAAAAAATGATGAAAAAAAAAAAAGATTTTTGTTAAAAAAAAACATGTTTCTTTTCAATTGATGGTAGTTTTATCCCCAATTTTTATTTTGTGAGGACGCCTAATTACTTCCAATCATTATGAAGTTTGTTTCATCGTGATAGATCATTTAGTTTAAAAGTTACACTGTTTTGTTTACACTGGGAACAATTTTTTTTAAATTCCTTAAAAACATTATTAACTATTTTTTTTTTTTTTGCCGTAGATAAAATTAAGCATAGATTCCTTCATTTCAATATGTGCACATTATAAAGACTCACACTGTATTAAAAAAATTACAACAGTAGTATACATAATATAACGAAATTAATAGGAAAACTATTACAGCTAAATTGGCTTTTTATGTTATCGAGTAATAGTCGACCAACTTACATTTACAGTTGAAAAACATGTTCTCCCATACATTTCGTATGGAAGAACTTGTTTTTCAACTACAAAGTTTTTTCATGGGATAAATTCATACCAACTACGGAACCCTTCACTGTGCGTCGTCCGACACGCACTTGACCGGTTATTTCCATATTTTTCCGACATAACAAAAATGTAGCGAACCGTTTAATTAGTATTACTTAATATAATATAATATTAATATTACTTACTTAATACGTCAGCTCATCAATGAGTCACTACGGTTCTGAACTTCTAACCGCTGTTACGTTATGGAAATGAGTGTAGTGTCAAGGATGCATGACATTGACATTTCTAAAGCGATAATTTTTTTTGCAAACTGTTGAGTTTTGGAAAAAAAAATATAAGCAAACTATTATTGGTAGTAAAATTTAATTATGTTTTTCTTTATTTTGTTTTAGAGTCGTAATTATTTTTGGACTAAATTGATGTCAATATTGTCTTTGTTTAATTTTACCAAATAAGTTTTAAGAACCGGTCATTTGAAATATTGAAAGATCCAAATCTCAATATTTATTTTTAAAGTTATTTTTATTTATCTTTCTTTGTTTTTAAAAACATGCAAAACTATAACAAAAGCCGTACAGATACGTAATGCAATAATAATTCATTTTTACCCCGTCCTATGCAATTAATACATGGCCTATGACCTCCTATTCATTTGATTCGCACCAGAAGCGTATTTAGACAAAAGAGTATATATATTAAAAAACTGGTTTACATACGTCATCGCTCCGTAGTGGCGAGCTTGCGAAATTTATTTAAGCGTGAGTTCTAGCGCAGATCTTGTTAGACACAAGTTTACTGCAGCCGGCGGTGCATCGTGCATGCCTGCATCTTTATTTCTCAGCGCGCGCGATTTCAAAATACGAAAATCGAACAGCGTTCGAATTTTAGAATTCCAAAATTAAACATATTGTGATCGCGAAAACTAGAGATCATGTTGACTCTGATGTATATTTCTTATTTATTTTGTGATTAATTTAAAAATCAGTTTATTTGTTTTTAAAATCTGAACTTGTTTATTGATCGAGTGACATTGAGCCAGCTGACGTATCAAATTCGAACTTATTGTATTTTTTACGGAATTAAACTTTAGTGCCATTAAATACAAATTATAAGTCAATTTGTTGCCAGAAACATCGATAGTTTGATATACTTGTTGTGTAAGGACGTGTTTTTTGTTTGAGAAATGAAGGATCTAGTGCAAATATGGAACAATGTGGCGAACAGGAGGTATTCCACTGTGAACACAAGTGAATTGAAAGATTTGCCGAGTAATCGTCACAGGAGATCGGAAATCGATAATTTTGAGGCGAACTTCGCCGAGTGTGAAGTATTGAACCATAAATTTAATGATGATGTGGAGTTCAATAATAGGAAGAATGCGATTATTAATCGTTTATTTGAAAGAAGAAAGCAGGGACAGATTGCGAGGCAGCCGAAATGTAAGTGTTTTTCTGTTTCTATTTTAATTAGGTATTAATGTGAGTTTATTAAAAATAAAAAATAAACACACACAAGGTATATATACAATATTAAATAATTCCTTGGCTCCTGCGCTAGTGTTACCTGTAGATATTACAGGAGCTAGTTTTCTGCCTTAAATAAAATTACGGATTCTGATGCAAAAACAATTTTCTTTTTAATACAGCATTGAAATAAGTTAGTTACTAGAGTTATAATTACAGTATCGACGAACAAACAAAAAAAATATTTTTTCTAACTCCTTTTGTCCGAAATTATAATTACCCAGTTGTGTTTCTTTTAAATATAATTGCTACAATAACCTAGTGTAATTAATGTTTTACTAAAATAAATGATTTTATTCCGTGGGAAAATATAATAATTTACACACAAACAGTTATATAAGTTATAATTTTTTACCGCTTTGTAAATTCTTCTTTTAAAAACGAGTCCGGCTCTATTATATTTCTTTGTTTTTGTAGAAATCCGACGGCAAAAGAAATAAATTACAATAATAACATTTAGTTTTTATATTACCTTACCTTTGTTTTTATTTTTTTGTGATTATACTTTTCTTTCCTTCTTTAAATATATTTTAATTTAAAGTTTATTGTTTTGTAGTTTATTGTTTATTGTAGTTGCTCGTGGCTAAGTAATAACAGCCGCACGGGTCAATCCGTCAGGTTAAGCTACGCTTGCCAGGGTTGGTCCGTGGATGGGTGACCATCTTTACATACCGAGACTCCTCCGTGCCTCGGAAAGCACGTTAAGCCGTTGGTCTCGGCTGTCATTCGTGGATCTTTGACTGTTGTTACGGGTCGTCAGAAGCCCAAAAGTCTGACAGCCAGTCTTACCAAGGGGTATCGTGTTACCCAGTTACTGGGTTGTGGAGGTCAGATAGGCAGTCGCTCCATGTAAAATACTGGTATTCAGCTGCATCCGGTTAGACTGGAAGCCGACCTCAACATAGTTGGGAAAAGGCTAGGCAGATTGTTTTGTAGTATACGAATAATTTTAATCTAATTTAATACGCTCATAATTAGTTGATTATTGACGACCTATTTATTTATTTACGTTTCTACCGTGACAAAATATGTTAAAAAAACTTGGATTTTTTAAGGCCTTTAAGAAGTTCGTTTCATACTCTAATCTACTTTGTACAAGATGATAAAATCTAATTTATTTCCTTGGAAGATTTTTTTTCTTTTAAGTTTTGGAAGATTTCATATATAAAAAGAAGCACATAGGTACAAGGCACTTTTGTACGTCAAAATTTACAAGAAAATAGAACTGATTCTAGTTGTCTCTTCCAAAAGTTAGTTTGATATGGAGAAGAATCGGCACGAAACACCAGCGTTACTCTTCTAAAATGTGTTACAATATTTTGTATACATTAATAAAATTACTATATCTCAATAGGTAGAGTTAGTAGATACGAGTATCTTAGTTTATAAGGTTGGTGAGAACGAGTTGAGGCGTATCCATCACCATTAGAAATATAAGAAAGAAAGAAAAATTGTTTATTCTGCACCAACAAAACAAGAAAAATAGACAAAATACAGAAACTAATACAAAGTAACCAAAAGCCTCGTATTCAAAACCGTAAATGTAACAAATAAAAAAAGTTTGACAGTAATAGTCGATTACGTGAAAAAAGACAGTCAAAGTGTAATCTCAAGCAAAAAAAAATTTTACATATGTAATACCATATTTTTTCATTAATTATGGTTAATTAATTATCAGAATTAATAAACCATCTTATAAGCTGATGTTAAGTTGAGTTATAGCTTTTTTTTTTACGCTTAATTTACGATTTACAATATTTTTTGTGTGATCTCTAAAAACGGGTTTGTTGTCTCAAAACTGTTGTGTGATATTTGAATATATTATAATTCACACCGGTTTCTTTTAAAAGATATAATTTAAACGTTTCATTAGAAGTAAGGTACGTAGTAAGTTTATAAATCAATCAATCAAAATCAAAAGTCATTTGTTGAAATTAGGCTGACAGTCAGCACTTTTAGAACGTCAAAATTGCTTAGGACAGTCCCCCAAAATGCCCGCCCACCACTTCGGCTTATTCCACTAATCCCCCCTGAGAGAATCCCCCTCAGTGGGGAAAACTGAACCCTAATGTAAAAAAAATCCCTTTCAGGGGGGTGTTGGAAAAAGTTTTTTTTTTCAATTCTAGTTTTCCCCCCTCAGCGGGATTATCAGGGGTGAATTTAAGACTGTTTTTTATAGATTCCACTTTTCCTCCTAAGGGGGATTTTCAGGGGGGATTTGTGGAATAAGCCACCACTTCCTAGTGCTTTAGCTGGGAAGAAGAAGTGGCGAAACAAACTCCCCAGCAGCACATCTGTCTGTTCAGTTAGAAAAACTTGATTCTATAAAATTTTAGGTATGCAAAGTAATTAACAATACAAGACACAGAACAGTAAATTAAATTATTTGCCCTATGTAAGCATGCTTGGCCTAAAAATAAGCGATCGCAGCGACATCAGAGCGAAGACCAAAGTCACTGATGCTTTATATATGGCTGAGAAACTGAAGTGGAATTGGGCAGGCCACATCGCGAGGACCACAGACAACAGGTGGAACGAGCGCGTCCTGCACTGATATCCACGAAACGGTAACAGACACCGCGGCACCATTGCAATGATTGCGAGACGATATCGTCGCACTGGCAGGGATAGAGTAGACCAGAACGGCCCAAGATAGATACAGATGGAAACAGATGGAGGAGGCCTTCATCCAGAGATGGATGACCCCTTAATAGGATAAGCTATTAAAAAATAAATTGTAAAGTAAATATAAGTATAAGTATAATATATGTATAAGTAAAATAGCCTTTATTCCCTAAAGGCTATTTTTATTATTATTTATTTATTTAAGCTAACACACGCCAATAAACCAGAAAATACAATGAAAACTATACTCAAGCAAAAAACTTTAAAAAGAAAATGTAAAAAAGCCTTAAAACTTAAATAAAAATCTCCAGACATAAAGGGCGTCCTGCCAGGGTTTATTTATTTATTTATTTATTACATTTAGGAAAACAAACAGTAGTATATTAATCACTAGCTGTTGCCCGCGGCTTCGCCCGCACGGATGTTAATACTTCCCTACTTACTTAGGCAAGTATTTGTGCCAAGTTTCAAGTTAATCAACCAAATGAATAAGATTTTTCATACAAACTTTCATCCCCTATTTCATCCCCTTAGGGGTGGAATTTCCAAAAATCCTTTCTTAGTGCACCCCTAGACCTCATAAGGAACCTACGTGCCAAATTTGGAATCTCTAGACCCAGCGGTTTGGGCTGTGCGTTGATATGTCAGTCAATCAGTCAGTTTCTTCTTTTATATATTTAGATAAACAATGTTGTCTTAAAATTAAACTTAACAAATATACTACCCGCAGCATTTTCCGCAGATTACTATATTATATAATAAAAAAATAAGCTGTTAGCAAACGGGTTGCGGGTTTGTCCGAAAGGGATACCGTGGCCCTGGCACACAGACAATAGTAATCTGGGCAAAAAAAAAAAATGAAAAACTGTTTAGTCCGTCAATCAGATAACAAAAAAAAATATTAGACACGTATTTTTTTGCTTTATCATATTAATAAAAAATGACTTAGATAAAACACATTAAACTTGGGGAGTAGGGGCTCGTTACGTCACAGCTACGTATAAAATCTACTGCGAAGTGACGTCATACTACATTTGAACTCAATGTATCGCAGTAATGTTTTGATTACGAAAAATGAAAAAAAAATAATACGTGTCCAATTTTTTGTGTTCGTGTTGATTTTTTTTAATAATCTACATGACGGACAAAAAAAATTTGAATCCCTCGCTGCGCTCTGGAGTCAAAGAAACACTCTCGCCTTCACAATAGTTGTTTGCTCCCTTGGCAAACAATCCACTATTTTAGAGCCTTCTGTTCATCATTTTACACCTGTGGTCTGTGGGTATATTTTACGCAGAGATCGTACAGTGTTCTTTGCGTGCATATAATAATGCTTTTAGGGTGTTGATGGGGCTGCCTCGCTTCTGTAGCGCATCAGGGATGTTTGCGGAATTGCGTGTTGATTGCTTTTATGCATTAATGCGTAAAAGATGTGCGTAGGGTGTGAGTCAGTTCCAACAGCATCCTGGAAGTTATTGCTGACAGACTCGACTGCTGCGTCGTTGCTCCAGTATCTCATTTGGAATGCTGAAGCAATGATTATTTTGCCGTTTCTTTGTGTAATTGTTGTTTTAATTGTATCATTATTATAGTTGTAAGTTTATTTTGTTGTTACCTACTAACACTGTATGAGTCTCATGGTTATTCTGAATCAAGAATTTATTAGTATTATTGTCTAGCAATGGACGTCTTTCGGCTGAAATTATGTTGATTTGAATAAGGGCAGGTAAATGACGTTTTTTTATTGTTGGCCTTTTTTGATGACCGTGGTTTCTAGAAGTTTTTATGTAGTTAGGAAGCCATTGAGTAACATTTGTCATTTTTTTTAATATTAAATATTATTACATTGTTTACGCAAGATTACCCTTTGGCGCAATAAAAAACTCTTGAACAACACATTATAAAGTTATTTTTAGTCGTACAAAAAATAACCTAAATTGGTGTAGTCGGAGGTTTTTCCACTTGGCGAGACATAGGCGTTTTCAATGAAATGGTTTGCTATTAGTTACAGTTATTCGTTTATATTAATTGATCAATCGGTGAGATGTCATGAATATTAACTTTAAAAAGTATTACATAGGTTACTTTAATTATTGTGAATGTGAGCATTCACAATAATGTGGGTCATTCTTTTCCTTTTCGTTTTTTTTTTTTCTCTTTCTCACTTAGTTTTAATGATGGTCTGGTATTTTGAGTACTTTATGCGGCCTACCCAAATGTCCCTTCTTTGGTATTGTTCGTCGAGTCGTCGAGCTCCGTAAGTCTTGGGTTGAGCTACACGATTACAGACAAATGCTTGCACTGACTGGACAGGGCCACTCAAAATTGTGTGGTTCTTTCCTCAAAAGACCATTACAGACACGTACGAGTATCTACATAGTCGTCACAAGATTATGTCTGGACTTTAAAAGAGACTTAGACCCGAGTTTGTTTCGCCATTTCTTCTCAGGGGTAGTCAGATAGGAAATCTCTACTTCATCTAGCTTATTTTTATTTATATAAAATGTTAACTTCGCGGGGGGGGGGGGGTTTGGGGGGGGGTGCAATAAAGCACCCCCTTAATTACATTATAATAACAAAACATTAGTATTTTAATGGTTTTAAAATCTTTATCGACGTTCTACGAATTGAAGCAAACGTGCATTCTTTTAAAGATCTGAAGAGATGCATGTTAAACAATGTGTAAACAATGCGTGTGTCCTACGTGAAAATATGTGAAGTACACTGCACAGTTTGATAGGTGAAATGGTGACATTACTACTGGTAGACATAGCTTTGAAAATCAGGCAAGAGCGGAGATGAGTTTATAAAATAAGCCCGGGCTTATTGGGCAATTTGGGCAGTTGTGCCCGAAATGCCTTTCTAACAATGGCCCTAAAAACACACCCAGTGTATCAAGTCAACAAAAAAAAAAAAAAGCATATACTTACATGGGCACTTATGAAACGTCAGAAGCTAAATGCACGGTTCCAATTGGTCGTTTCCTATGGAGAAGAGACGGCAAGAAACTCCACGGTTACACTTTTAAAAATAATTGGCTTTTACAATGTTTTCAAATAACGGTGTTAATAGGTATGGGAGGGCAGAGAGGTTCCTCGCGATAACCCCGATCCTTGCTCGACGAAGCGCCAGCCCGCGCCGCAGTTGAGCCTGTAGCTTTAAATTCCCCTATTAATAATAATAACCCTGATTTGATCCAGCCTGTCCCTTGCTATCCTCTTCCCGACGCTGCCCTAAGCCGAATTTAGTACCCCACAGTGGGTGCCCTTAGCGTGGAGTCGTTTAGTTTATAATAAGTTTTATGCCCTGGCTGGAGGCTTTAAGTTTTTGCTTTAGGCAGCCACAGGAAACTCCGGTTAAGGAGTCACAACCTCTCAAGGTCTACTCCGAGATGAAATACTTTAAAAAAAAAATAACAATGGAGGACAGTGTAGGCCTGTCAACGCATGTCTTTGTTCTTATAATGGCATGAGGAAACAATAGGAGTAGATAATTTTACTAATGCCTATAATAATTAAATACAAATGCATTCAACTAGATGATTATTTTATTCGTTTTAACTCACATTAGTGAATAATAAAACAATATACGGTTCTTATTCACAGAATTATGTTCTATGTTATCGTACAACTGTATTCTAAAGATTGTATCATATTTAAATGATTTATAATAAATATAACATTTATGAATAATGCACTCTGATATTTTATTCGCCGATATTATTCGATAAGATAATCTGCTAAAGTCAAAGTCAAAGTCAAATCATTTATTTCAAATAGGCACGTAAAAGGCATTTTTGAACGTCAAAAATTACAAAAAATAGTTAATTAATTCTAGTTACCCCTTTCAAAAGGTAGTTATGTATGGAGAAGAATGGGCAAGAATCTCCATACTTACTCTTTTAAAATGTTAACAATAGTTTGTCATCGTCATCATCATCATTTCAGCCGAAAGACGACCACAGCTGGACATAGGCCTCCCCCAATGGGAGGTTTGCCATAATTGCCACGCTTGGCAGGCGGGTTGGCGATCGCAGTATGGTTGAGCTCCTTATGTTCTGAGTTGAGCTGCACGATTACTGACAAATGCGTGCACTGAATGGACAGGTCCACTCAATCTGTGTGGTTCTTTCTTCAAAAGACCATTTCAGACACCAGTCTACATGGTCTTCACATGATTTGACCAAGATTATGTCTGGACTTTAAAAGAGACTGTGACCTCTGAGTTTGTTTCGGTCTTTCTTCTCAGAGTAGTCAGATACGAAATGCCGACCTCATCTAGTTTTAAAATATGATTGACGTGTAAAAGTGTTTGTAAAAACCTACTTACAGAAATAAAATCATTTATCATTTATCATTATCATTTGGTGTTAAAAATGCATAGAAAACGCTGCTGCCCATCCATACTAATATTATAAATGTGAAAGTAACTCTTTCTGTCTGTCTATCTGTATGTTACGTTTTCACGCTTAAACCACTGAACTGATCGTCATGAAATTTGGCAGAGATATAGCCTGGAATATGGAGAAGGACATAGGCTACTTTTTTACGCGATAACCGACATCCGCGCGGGCGGAGCCGCGTGCAAAAGCTTGTTCTCTATAAAGTTTCATATTGAGACACGAAGCAACAAAATACGATCTAGAGGAATGTTGCCGTTTTTATTTAGATCGAATTTTGTTGCTTCGTGTCTCAATATGAAACTTTATAAAAGGTATTAGAAAATTCTAGACACAATTACCGATGTAGTTGATTGAGCCGTTTTTCATACTTCCTTCTCAGTCACGAGATAATAGATGTTTTTAAAAGAGTAGCGCTAGTGGCGGTGGTGGTGGTGGTGGTGGTGGTGTGGTGTATTCATTTTACAATACTGGAATTTTATTTACACTCCTTCTACATCCGCTATATTCATAGGCCCTTACAGTGTTTTACGCGTAACGAAACCCATGATGATTTTTTCATAAGTTAATTAATTATAATAACTGGTTTAACCGTTATTATTAATTGGTCCAATCAAAGTCCAAAGCGTTTGTGGCTTTGCCGGTCACATTTTAACAAAAAAAAAAAGAAAAAACTTAAATACCTATTACCTATTTTATGTTAGAGTGACTTAAGGCTCCTACAGATAGGCGCGACAGGCGAGCGACACAAAGAGACCGCTAGTCGCGCGGCACGCGGTGTCTTTGTGTCTTGTCGCGTATCGCGCATGCTTGTAGGAGCCTTTATCCACTAGGATTTATGTAATGAAGAAACTACTCAGTAGGTTTAAGGCGGTATGACCCGTCAGAGACCGCGCTTACTAGTTTTTTGAATTAATGGGAAACGAAAAAACAGTATTATAACATTTAAAAGAAAGATTTATCTTATTTAAGGAACTGGTGGACATGCATTAGCTTTTAATAACACAATTATATTATCTTAGCTTTAAAGAAAAAAAAAAAAAAAACAAGGTTACCCCTTTTCGTAATATTTAATCAATCATAATTAGCTGCAAAATAGAGGTTTTTTTCTTATTTTTTTATATAAATGAAAATGTAGTAAGATTTACCATAAATCACTCAATTTGTCTTGATACAGCATTCAAATAATTACTATATTTAAATACCTACCAAATGCGCGAGGGCACCACTCTCGACTTCGCCTACTTCAGTCGTCTCGAGCGCCGCGCATAGCGCCTTAAATGAATAATTATGAAACTATTTGGGATATACCTACTTTCTTTTGAATATGTCTGTTTTTATAATGTATAAAAAACAAAAGTTATGTTAAAACTTTCTGATTTAACCAAACCGATTCTTTGGGTATTTTGATTCAAATAAAATATGTGAAACTAATTTAAATGATATTTTTAGTGACCATGTTTATTTGGAACATTACACATAGGAGCTTGTGGGTAATTAAGTACGCAGCCGCACGGGTCGATCGATCAGGTTAAGCTACGTTTGCCGCGGTTGGTCCGTGGATGGGTGACCATCTTTACATACCAAGACCCCTCCCTGCCTCGGAAAGCACGTTATGCTGTTGGACCCGGCTGTCATTCATGGACACATCTGTTTCTATACAAAGTGACGTTTCGTTTCTCCATTTTTGACATCACACTGTTGAAATCCTACATTAAATCCTTCTTTAAATCTGTCATTTTGTCTCTTGTTTAGGTATTTTTTTATGTAGACTATTTCAGAAGAAAGTTTTCTATCCCAAACTGTTAAAATCACACCAACAACTGACAGTTGTCTAATGAAGACAATTTGATTTTGTAATCGCCATGCTAAAAACCGAAGAAAACTTTCTACTCGACGGCACAGTAGGGCATTACTAAGGAAATGGTTAAGGCCAAAAAATTACAAGAATATTTTTTTGTTCCAAAATACAGTCTTTCGTCACTTTGAGAAAATTAGGTGACTATCCTTTCCAACAAAAATATAATCATCAAAATCGGTTCATATAGAACGAAGTTATTCGCGACAAACATAAAACAAAAATAATAAATATATATACGGTCGAATTGAGAAATTTCTCCATACATAACTACCTTTTGGAAGGGGCAACTGGAATCAATTAACTATTTTTGTAATTTTTGACGTTCAAAAGTGCCTATTTGAAATAAATGATTTGACTTTGACTTTGAAACCTCCTCCTTTTTTTAAGTCGATTAAAAAAATCCTATGCAACAAAACAAAGAATTCTGTGTCGAATTATGTAAAAGAGTGAATTTTGTAAAACGTGCAGTTGACTCTACTTTGCGGCCGTCATACTGTCTACACGGGACGAACAATCTGTTCAAAGTGAGAGTGAACAATCTTCTTCTGGGTAAGCTCACTCCATCGTAGACTTTGTCTCTGTCACCCAGACCTAGACTAGAGTCAAGAGCAAACCCATTGTTAAAAAAAAAGTCATTATAATGCCAAAATGGCCTCAGCTCATCTACAGATTGTACTTCGGCGAGTGTGCCCAGGAACTCCACGACCTCATTCCACCGGCACCCTTCTACCATCGGATATCTAGACGCACTACAAGTTACCACCCCTACCTAGTTGATATTCCACCAACTCGCACTAAGCGTTTTCAAACGTCTTTTATAATGCGCACAGCAAAGGAGTGGAACTCTCTGCCTGCGTCTGTGTTTCCGAACGCATACAACCCTAATCTATTCAAAGTGAGAGTGAACAAGCTTCTTCTGGGTAAGCTCACTCCATCGTAGACTTTGTCTCTGTCACCCAGAGCTAGACTAGAGTCAAGAGCAAACCCATAGTAAAAACCGGCCGAAACAATTTATCCTAAGAACAAACTTAACATTGTAGTTGGTAAACATAATCTCCCATACATTCCAACTGCAAATGTATGTTTGTACGTACAATATCGAAAGATTTACCATGTTATTTTAAGACCATAGACTTCTTATAGATTTTCCTGTTATCTATAAGTATAGAACTATTTTCTGTAGTTTTTTTTCAAAATTTTAGGTTCAGTTGTTTCGGGGATAAGGGGGGGGGAATAGTCAATTTTCGTCTATTTTCACTTATAACTTTAAAACAATTTATTTTAAATTTATAAAAAAATAAAAAAAATTGAGACCCTCACAGTAAGCCCTTTCATTTGATATGTCACACGGTACAGTTTGCAAACTTTTTTTTAAAATTTTCTTGTTTGCCCCAAAAAACTGACCCCAATATTCTAAATTCATTTATTTACGGTTCACGTCTGTGTTTGGGTCACTAAAATTGATATGTATACCAAATTTCAACTTAATCGGTCCATTACATTCGGAGCAAATTGATTGTGACAGACGGACAGACAGATAGACAGACAGAAAGGCACACGAGTGAGTAAGGGTTCCGTTTTTTCCTTTTGAGGTACAGAACCCTAAAAACAATGATTATAATGCCAAAAGGGCCTCAGCTCAGCATAATGTCAGATGACACACAAGGTGTGCCACCTGACGCTGATTTTCAGCTGCAACCCACCAAGAAGACGTAAGTTTATGTATGTATGTAATACGTCATTTAAAAAAAAAACCAGTTGGTACAGTTTTATTTTATTTTTAGTACGCACACAGTATAGTGACAGGGAACCGGAAACCTAAGCAAGAGTGTTTACAAACACATACATAAATATTAAAATGACTTTAATTTTATACAACTTGTATGCCATTAAACGTATTTTATTTTAGTAACCCGACTTTGTATAAGTATTATATCAACAATGTGGTTTTTAGGGTTCGGTACCGTACCCAAAGGATGCTGTTCGTCTATGGCCGCGAGTGTGGACTACTATGGCTGCTATATACTTACCTCCTTACTAATAAACGTTGTATAGCGTCTGTATAGTTACACAACGCTTTGTCTTCTTCTACCGAAAGTCAAAATACTGACGAGTGAAAGAGAGAAATCGGTGTGTAACTATACAGACGCTATACAACGTTTATTAGTAAGGAGGTAATATTATAAATGTGAAAGTTACTCTGTCTGTCTGTCTGTATGTTACGTTTTCACGCCTAAACCACTGAACCGATCGTCATAAAACTTGGCAAAGATATAGCCTGGGATATGGTGAAGCACATAGACTACTTTTTTGCGCGATACCGACATCCACGCGAGCGGAGCCGCAGGCAAATACTAGTAACAAAATATAATTAAAAAAAAAAAACACTTTGTCGGGGTGATTCTTTCTAGCATTAAGGGTCTCTGAGCTAAGCCGCGGACTGACAGACAGACAAACATGGCGAAACTATAAGGGTTCTTTGTTGACTACAGAACCCTAAAAACAAGATGGCGGTGTAACTTCCGATTTTGGCCACGCACCAAAATAATCTTGTAGCGCTGCAGATAGTTGTTGTGATTGTTTATGTCCTCGAAAACATACACAACATTTCATACACCATAGTGGACTATTATGTCGAACCAGTTTTGTAAAATAACTTGAAAACATTACTTTATTAGCCTAATATAGCTAATATATACATCAGAATTACCCCATAAGCACAAAATAGTCGTTTACACGAATTAGCAGAATAGTTTAGAGCGAAATATGCAAATTTTTAGTTATTTTCGATAAAAAAAACGAGTTTCACTAAATACGGAACTAAAATAGCTGATGGCAACCTTTGACAGTTACCACGCTGTGTGGGTAGCTAAGGTGCCCGTAGCACGAATATTTAGTACCTCGATACTAATTTTAGTTTTTTGTTGGTTTATGCAATAAGGAGACAATAATACGACGGTAAATTAATGTAAACACTAGCACTATGTATAAAATAAATAAATCAATATAGTTTGACCGATACCGCTGTACCAGTTTTTAGTCTCTTTAAACTAAATTTAGTTTTTTGTTGGTTTATACAATAAGGAGACCATAATACGACGGTAAATTAATGTAAACACTAGCACTATGTATAAAATAAATAAATCAATATAGTTTGAACGATACCGCTGTACCAGTTTTTAGTGCCTATAGACAAAATTTTGTTTTTTGTTGGTACAATTTAGAGACAACAAGGCGACAGTAAATGTAAACACTGGCACTATGTACCTATAAGATAAATAACAAAATATTTATTTATATATACATACTTTATTGTACATCAGATTACACATTACAAAAGAAAAGGAAAACATAAACACTATAAAATATACAATGGGCGGCCTTATCGCATACTGCGATCTCTTCCAGGCAACCTTGGCATGGACAGTGGATTTATGGACATAAAATGGGGTTGTCATTGGTGCAAAAATAAAAAGTATATCAGTACAATATCCTATAATAGATACTCAGATATATGCTATATAATAGATACATAGATACATACATACTAACTAAATAAGCAAATAAAACAAATGAAGACTAGATTATTACAGTTAACAACGAGAACAAAATCACAACAACAAGTAATGTTCCTTCACGAGTCTTTTAAACATAGGCAGCGATTGAATATTGTTTGGCCGATACCAGTTTTTAGTGCCTTAAAACTACATTTCTATATTTGGTGGTTTCTATAGAACAGGGGTTCCCAAACTTATTTTGTCAACGGCCCACTTTGAGGAAAAAAAATTTTTTAGCGGCCCCATATTTTCATCTACTTAAAAACCACTATAACATCAAATTAAATTAATTATTGTGAGCTATATTAGCGGACATTAAACATTCATTCTAAACGAGACTTCAGTCCAGGGGCCCAAGTCGGCTATTTTTATAAATTCGTCACTCCAACACGATCCCATTGTCATTTTGCTAAAAGTTCGTAATATGCTAAATTCATAATGGTCCATCATTGGTCGGTCAATGGTCTCGTAATAGAATTGTATTACAATGGCATTTTGAACATTTATTCATGCCAGATTTCATTTATATATATTTTTACATATTATTTATTAGTGTTATAAGCAATCTGAAGTAGTAGGAAGTTTAGTAAGAAGTTTCAATTGTCATTATGTACGAGATTACCAATTCTTTCAATGGAGAGTCAGTGGATGACCATTGGAAAGTCATAATGACGCCATTATATTAGTAGATTACCAAACTTGTCAAAATCAACAATTATGAAATCAATGAAAGACCATTCTGCCACTATTGTAATAGCAAACTTGAGGCCCTGAGCGCAGTAGGTAGTACACAACGGCGCTCAGGTCTCAAGTTAACTCTTACGGGCTACACCTGCTAATAAGAATGATTATTGAAACGCAACTTTATAGTATTCAGACAGAGTATCTTTTATTCAAAATAAAACCAACATAATCGATTCTAATATAAAAACTGATGTGAAGGATGAATCTGATGCTGCTTTACACAATGCCCCCATTTGTTTTTGGATCTCTTACCCTTTAGGCCTGCAGCGCCCACAAGGAGGCGTTATCGCCCACTTTGGGAAAGGCTGCTATAGAATGTAGAGACAACAAGACACTATCTATAAAATAAATGACTTTTGATTTGGATTTGGATTTTATCCCGTAAAAAAGTAGCCTTTGTCCTTCTCCATATCCTAGGCATATCATATCTCTGCCAAATTTTATGACTATCGGTTTAGCGGTTTACGCGTGAACATGTAACAGAGAGACAGAGTTTCTTTCACATTTATAATATTACTAGCTCCGCCCGCGAAGATATCGGTTATCGCGTAAAAAAGTAGTCTATGTCCTTCTCCATATCCTAGGCTATATTTCTGCCAAATTTCATGACGATCGGTTCAGTGGTTTAGGCGTGAAAACGTAACATACAGACAGACAGAGAGTTACTTTCACATTTATAATATTAATATGGATATTAGTAAAATATTATTATGGATCGATATTGCAAGCACAGTATTGAAGTATAATGGAGTCTCTAGACGGTCAAAATTTCTTGAAAAGAACGTGAATTTTACGTGCTTGACAAGCAATTTTGATCATCTAGAATGAAGTTTTATGTGCTTGACAAGCAAACTACGTGCTTGATAATGCTTGATGAAAAATGATGATTTTGCAATGCTCGATATGAAATGAATGCGGATGCTTGACAAGCATGCTTGACGGTCATCTTTTAACTGTCAGGGCTTTTAAATGACTGCTCATCTCTTAAGACTGCGCCGAGTGCACAGTGGCGCCCTCATCGTTATTTCGGTGATTTCTTTTATTTTAGAATGAAAGTGCAGAAAATAAGCTCGTCAAGTTGTGCTTCACGGAGCTTAGTGGCCACTATTTTCCGTTTTAATGATTACAATAAAACATAACAATTTAAAACTACTGTTTGTAGTAATAATAACGTATAGTCTTATGAAGCACAACTTGACGAGCTTATTTTCTGCATTTTCATTCTAAAATAAAAGAAATCATCGAAATAACGATGAGGGCGCCACTGTGCGCTCGGTAGCCTCTTAACTGCCAGGGCTTATTTTTAATTTTATATTTTGAATTGTTTTATTTATTTACATTGTCCCACATGTAGAAGCAACAAGAATAATGTACCCAGGATTTTGTAATATCTTGATTTAAAAGAGTGTCTTTGTAGTTTCTTGCCCATTCATCTCCATAGAGATCTACGTTTAGGAATGCGCAACTAGCTTCAACTTTCTAACTAACTGACCGTCTCTTTGACAGTTGAAAAGGCCTGTATATGGTTTAATTAAAATAAGTTTGAGTTTTGAGACTGCGACGTAAATGCCAACGAGTCACGGGCGGGCGTTGCCGTTGGCAGCTCGTCTCTTTTACAATTTTCCCACAAGTAGGTACAAAGGTATAAAGTTCAATTAAACACCCATTTCCAACAATGTCAACAATTATGACGTAAAACTAGTAGGTATACTATAATGACACGGTCAGCAAGATTCAGTAGTTATTGTGAGATATCGAGCGTCATCAGATAATTGCAGTTGTGTGGTTTTATCCGTACTGTTTACATTGTTATACGGTATACTTATCTACACTAATATTATAAAGAGGAAAGATTTGTACCTATTTTTGTATGTTTGTATGTTTGTAATGAATAGGCTCAAAAAGTACTGGGCCGATTTAAAAAATTCTTTCACCAATAGAATGCTACATTCTTCCAATTTGACATAGGCTACATTTCATTTTGAAAAAAATTAGGGATCCTTGGTAAAATTTGAACAATGTAACCGAAGGTGTAGAAAAATGAGTCTTAAAATGATAATTGTCTACCCCGTGCGAAGCCGGGACGGGCTGCTAGTAAAGAATAAAGAATGAATTTATTTAGCTATGTTTACATTCAATTCGATTGAATTCCTAGACCTCACACTAGGATTCCCTGTGTTGTGAGACCTCAAACAATTTTCTATTAAAAGGTACATTTTTTAAATTGGAAATGGGTATAAAAAAAGCGTATACATGGTGTTTTTTTTTTTTGTGTATTCGCGGGGAGCAGCTAGTATAAAATATTTTTCTTTCAATCTTTCAATCTTTTTATTGTTTTACGGGTCAATCGATCATGGATTCCGTGGATGGGTGACCATCTTTACATACCAAGAACTCTCCATGCCTCGGAAAGCACGTTAAGCCGTTTTTCCCGGCTGTCATTCGTGGATCTTTGACAGTCGTTACGGGTCGTCAGAAGCCCGAGAGTCTGACAACCTTTCTTACCAAGGGGTATCGTGTTACCCAGTAACTGGGTTCTGGAGGTCAGTTATGCAGTCACTCCATGTAAAATACTGATATTTAGCTGCATCTCGTTATTTGATATGATCCTTAGACACTCCTTTTGCCTCACCTTTTTTAGCGGATATTGAATAAATAATCCCATGGAAACGAACCCCGACCTCAATGCGGTATGAGCGGTATGTAAAGCTGCGTAGTTCACTCTCTTTGTCAATATAAGTCGCTGGTAGAATTTAATATCATTGAATTCTAAACGTTCCTAAATACAAAAAGTTTCATTGGCAAAAAGAAAAGGTGATGAAGACAATGATCTCATCATCATCATCATCATTTCAGTCAAAATACGTCCACTGCTGGACATAAGCCTCTCCCAATTTGGGGGGTTTGCCATAATCGCCACGCTTGGCAGGCGGGTTGGCGATCGCAGTATTGTGTTAAAAATGCATAGTGAACGCTGCTGCCTATTCTCTAGTAAGTCCTTTAGTCGCCTTTTACGACACCCACGGGAGGAAATGGGATGATGCTATTCTTTACGTCCGGCACCACACAGTACGACAATGATCTAGCTAAACACAAAGAGCGCTGTCTCGAGTCCAATAGAACTACTATTGAAAAAAAAAAAAAAAAATCGTGACTGAGAAGGAATTATGAAAAACGGCTCAATAAAGAACCTCGGTAAGTGTGTCTAGAATTTTCTAATTCCTTTTATAAAGTTTCATATTGAGACACGAAGCAACAAAATTCAATCTTAAGAAAAACGGCCACATTCCCCTAGATCGTATTTTGTTGCTCAGTCACTAGATAATTTTTTTTTTAAACGGAGTGTCGCTATTGGTCCCGAGACAGCCCTCTTAAGTTTGTATATCATAATATTTTGGTGTGGCCGCTGACCTCCAAACTAAGCAGGGCTTGTATCTTGGGGGTCCGAGTACGATTGAGCAGAAATAATATGTTTGTTTATCTAAACCCATGCTATAAATCCTCTATAAAAGTTTCTGAAACAGTTAGCTTATTGCCAACATTAAAACACCCAGTATCATAGTAACCATAATAGTATCCAAACGGGAGTTATAATGTTGTACTGAATTTCATAATGCAACTCCTTTGCTTTTCCGAGGATCATCTGTTTGATGAGTAATGAAGGGATCATCATCCTCCCTTCCATTCTCACTACTCAATTCGTGGTATCTTTATGAATTTCAAAAAAAGAACATTGTCACGCACGCGCGTTTCACTATATATACCATAGCGTCGTATCCCGCCATTTTTGTTCGATATTAGTATTGCAAAAACTGTTTCAGAACCTTTTATAGAGGATTCTTGTCATGGGTGTAGATAAAGTCTTGTATACAACTGTTATACATACAGTTTAGTCATACATACATAGACATACACACAACATCACACACATTTACAGCACGTAGGCCGCACAGATACACACCCGCACACACTCTTGACTATGTCACTCTCTGTATTTTTTATTACTTTTCTGTGTACTTCGTAATTGGCGTAATGTTTAGAATAATAATTATGTTATATTTACTGTCAGCTGTGAAGCTACCTTATAAATAAATAAAATAAAAATAAAAAAAATAATTAGGCATTAAAACACTCATGTGATACTATTATCACACTCGGCTTCGCCTCGTGTGATAAACCCACATTCGTGTTTTAGTACCCCTTATTATAAAACAGTTGCATAAATAACTATTACAGGCTAGTTTAGTGAAGCGTCGTATTATGTAGCGTGTCTGTGAGGGTGAGAATATGGAAGAGAAAAAAAAAAAGTTGTTTCGGAGAGCGTGGCCATTTTCGGAAATAATGCATTCTAGCATGCCTTTGGTGGTGCTTCTTGCCGGCTCTTCTCCATAGGAAACGACAAACTAGAACGTCCCCTAGCTTCTAAAGTTTCTTATGGCCCATGTAGGTTTATATGAAATAAAATAATTTGATTTTGTTTATTTATTAACACACTGCCTTTTTGTCAATTAAAAAATAAATAAAAAAGGTTATGGAATCAGGCGGACTATAAATAGAAATTGCATAACATTTTTTTTTTTTTTTAAATATGCAGAAACACGTTTAGTGATACCGATGTCATAATAGTCTCATTGCCAAGTGCTAATCATTTCAATTTGAACCTTAATGTCATTGACATTAAGATATATGACATGTTAAATCATCTATATAGGCATAGTTTCATCGTTGTCGTTCTGTCTACGTCAGTCGGAAACCATGTGACATTAATAGTTAATGTTTATTACTATTAAATTATAGCACCTATTCTTTGTTAGGACCGTTAAAATGGTTCAGTTTGTTTAGACGAAGTAAGCCTATTATATTTTATGGTGTATCTATTAATACACGAAATATTTTAAGAGGACCATCTAGGTGGTAAAAAAGCCATAGCAGCGAATTTTTTTTTATCTGTTTTATATTTTTACAAAAAATATTATAATTTTAAAATTGCTTGAGACATTTTGCAAAGGAGTTGCATTTTCCAAAATTTTACTTATTCTATGAATGACCCGCTCGGACGCGGCGACGGTGGCGGCACGAACGCGGTGAATTTTGATAATTAATCATCATATCAAGTAATTTTAAATTATGTAATATTATAATATACCCAGATTTAAAAAAAAATCATTTCCATGGCTTCTATACCACCTATATTCATAGAATATGTAAAATTTTGGAAAATAGAACTCCTTTGCAAAAGTCTCAAGCAGTTTAAAAAAATATATAATAATTATGTAAAAATATAAAACTTATAAAAAAAAAATTGTCGCTGCTATGGGTTTTTTTACCACCTATAGATGGTCCTCTTAAAATATTTCGTGTATGAATAGATACACCACATATATATTTTTTTTTTTGATTAAAAAAAAATCCCCATGAGTAATTTCTGCGAAACAGCCGCCTAGCCGATGATTCCCCGACATGAACCGGATGATCACAATGAGTTCTATTACTTAATACAATGATCGTAATTTCCCGACCTGAATTAATAAGAATCTATTGCATATTTAACAGTTCCAAGAGTTAGTAGTCACTAACTAGTAGTCCTATTAGTCAATAGGATTCGCTCAGTCTAATAGAATAGAATACTCTGATTCTGTCTCTTCTTCATACTCTTATTGATCTGGATTTAAAGGGAGAAGGAGAGACAATAGAAACTCTCGTCATCATCTGCTTAGCCCTGTCTTAACTATGTTGGGGTTGGCTTCGAGTCTCGGACGCAGCTGGATAACGGTATTTTACATGGAGCGACAGCTTACGGACTGGTAAACGGAAAATAACCCAATTAGCTTAGTATTTCTTTAAAATCGATTAAGATTTATTAGGCATTTATTTTTTGTTTTGTTTGTTTGTTTATACATTATACTACGCAACATCTATTGTCTGTGGTCTTTGCCTGACATCTTGTTACATTTAAGGTTTTGAATACGTGGCTTTTGGTTACTTTGTATTAGTATGTGTATTTTGTCTATTTCTCATGTAATGTGCGGCTTGTTTGTACAGAATAAACAATTTTACTTTCTATATTCTTTCTTTCTTTTTAACAAAAAAAAAAAAATATAATTAATATAATATCGAAGCTCGTGTCTTCTCTGTATAATTTTTTTTTTTTTCTTTAATTCAAGACAATTTGCAAACTGTCAGTATGTTTTTAATGACAGTGACATGCATATTGTTCTTGATGACGTTCTTTGCTTTCCGCGTGGAAATCGTACAAACAGCTGGAAAATTTCCTTGTGCGATACCTTAGTATTACACTTAATTGATGATACTTTATTTGTGCGTATGGAGGGGCTTGTGAAATAATAACAGCCGGACGGGTTGAGCGAAGCTATGATTGCCGCGGTCAGTTCGTGGATGGGTGACCATCCATTACATATCGAGACGAGACCCCTCCGTGCCTCGGTAAGCACGCTAAGCCATTGATCTCGGCTTTTATTCGTGGATACCTGGTAATTGTTGTGAGGTCTAAGGACCTTCCTTCCATATCTATAACATTGTTATTTTAAAATATTGTAAAAAACAAGTATTTTTAATAGAGTAGGTAACCGTGGAGTTTCTTTCCGGCTCTTTTCCATAGGAAACGACCAATTGGAACCGTGCACCTAGCTTCTGACGTTTCAGAAGTGCCCCTGTAGGTTTATACATTTTATTATTATTATTTATTATTTAAGCCTTTTATTACCCAAAAAAACTTTTAAAATGTATTACAATTTATAGTAAAATATACATATCTCATTCCTAAATATAATCTGAATAATAATAATTTAATCATGCATTTTAACGAATAAGTAGATTGATTTTATAAATTAAATAATATAAATAAATATTTTAATTAATTAATATTGGGAGCCCATTTAAGGGCGAAGGCCTCCTCCATCTTTCGCCATTCCTCTCTTTCTTGGGCCATTCTAATCCAGGTAGGGCCGGTCACGGCCATAATATCATCGCACCACCGGCGCGCGGCGCCTGGGTCTGCCTCGGGTGCGTGGTGCATCACGAGGGTACCAATGGAGGACCTTCTCACTCCATCGTCCATCTGTGGCTCTGGCTACGTGTCCTGCACATCGCCATTTCAACTTGCAAGCTAATTCCACAGCATCTATAATACTCGTAGAGTAACGGTGAAGTTTCTTTCCGGCTCTTCTCCATAGGAAACGACCAATTGGAACCGTGCACCTAGCTTCTGACGTTTCAGAAGTGCCCCTGTAGGTTTATACATACTAATATTATAAATGTGAATGTAACTCTGTCTGTCTGTCGGTCTGTCTGTCCGTCTGTCACAGCCATGAACCGATTAAGTTAAAATTTGGTATAGGTACATATCAATTTGAAATTAATTTATAAATGAATTTAGAATATTAGGGTCAGTTTTAGGGGCGAATAAGAAAAAAAAAAAAGTTTTGCATACTGTACCGTGTGACATATCAAATGAAAGGGCTTACTGTGAGGGTCTCTAATATATACTTTTTATAATTTTAAAATTAATTTTCTTTAAAGTTATAAGTGAAAATAGACGAAAATTGACCCTTATCTCCGAAACTACAGCGCCTAAAATTTTGAAAAAAATACAGAAAATAGTTCTATACTTATAGATTACAGGAAAATTTACAAGAAGTCTATGGTCTTGAAATAACATGGTAAATCTCTCAATATTTATCCCAACTACGGAACCCTTCATTGTGCGTGGTCCGACACGCACTTGGCCGGTTTTTTTATTTTGATTTTGATTTTTGACAGTCGTTACGGGTTGTCAGAAGCCCGAAATTCTGACAACCAGTCCAAGCGGTATCGTATTACTCAGTAACTGGGTTTTAGAGGTCAGATAGGCAGTCGCTCAATGTAATATAAAATTGATATTCAGCTGACTCCGGCTTATTTTAATTTTTGAATTGTTTCTATTACGGACGCTTCTAACGTGCACGTCTTTCTGCATTGTTCTCACATGTATAACTTCAACATGAATGATGTAACCCATATTTTGTTACAATATTTTGTTGTAAAAGAGTGTCCGTGGAGTTTTCTTGCCCGTTCTTCTCCATAGGAACCTACTACGCTTTGGAATGGGCAACTAGCTTCATATATCTGACTGACCGACCCCTGACCCCTGTAGGAGTGCCGACTGCCTTGTCTGAAAACGAGGTGTTCAGGTGCATTTTCGAACATAACGTAGCCGACAAGTTACCAGCGATGTCCTTGGAATCCTTTTTGACCTTGATAAAACTTAGCCACAAATCGGGGAAGAGAGATGCTACGACCTGTAACTACGTTGTTGAAGTTTCAGCCGATATACGTAAAGCCCTTATCCTACAACAAAGGCTTTTTGTAAATTGGACGTCCTGTCCTGCCAGGGACTTTACATTAGTAACAACTGACCGACCCCTTGACAATTCAAAAGTGCCTGTAATTAGTTTATTTGAAAATATGAATGACCATTAATTACAATTACTCGATAAAGGAACCCACTTTATCCATATACGCCCCTTCATATTTGCATAGAAAATAAGACTCACTGTATATTCAAGTATCTTGTGGTCAGCGACGGAATGACACGTGGAAAATGTTATTCTTGTAAAACTGGTTAGGTTTAGTCATTAAGACGAGTAATTAAAAGGCACCTTATCTATGTAGGTACATTGTTTTGTAGTGCCATATGTCATCTATCTATCTTCTTCTGAAATATAAAAAAAAATATAAAATGGTAAACTGACTGACTGACTGAGTGATATATCAACATACAGCCCAAACCGCTGGTCCTAAAGACATGAAACTTGAAGGGTGTGTTCTTTGTGAAGAGTAAGTATCCACTAAGAAAGGATTTTTAGGAATTCCACCCCTAAAGGGGTAAAATAGGGGATGGAAGTTTATATGAAAGTCCGTCAGTTTTGAAGTTTTGTGTTTAGCCTGACGATTTAAAATTAATTTGTACGTGTCTCAGCGTTTTTATAATTCTACCCCCGAAGTGTTAAAAAGAAAAGTCTGAAGAAAAATCACTAAATTTACTATCTAGGCTTATGGTTGGAAGCTAACGCAACGGTGTTGGTAGAATTTCAACCCTTAAGGGGGTGAAAAGGGGATGAAATTTTGTTTTTAATTAAAGTTCTCTATTTTTTAAGTTAAAATCACTAATATTTCGGCTTATGGTTGGCTACTTTTTTACGCGATAACCGACATCCACGAGGGCGGAGCCGCGGGCAAAAGCTAGTTAGGTATATAAAAGAAGAAACTGACTGAGTGACTGACTGACATATCAACGCACAGCCTACACTGCTGGGTCTAGAGATTCCAAATTTAGCACGTAGGTTCCATATGAGGTCTAGGGGTGCACTAAGAAAGGATTTTTCGAAATTCCACCCCTAAGGGAATAAAATAGGGGATGAGAGTTTGTATGAAATTTTTTATTCATTTGATTGATTACCTTGAAACTTGGTACAAATTATAAGTAAGTAATGACATTGTTCATTATTAGTTTTTCAAAACTATCCCTAACTGACTTTGATACCCCGCAATCCCCTTGGATTGCGGGGTATCTAAGTTTATATGTTGGAATTTTAAAACCCATGAAATTCTGAACAAAATTCGATTCAACTAGGGAAGTATTGACATCCACGCGGGCGAAGCCGCGGGCAACAGCTAGTAATATGTCATCACAATGACTCTTTAATTGAATCAATTTTTTTTTTTTTTTTTTTTTTTTAATCTACGGCATCTCAGAGTGTAACCACTAAGGTTCCGACTCTTTAACCGGACTTTTCTGTGGCTGCCTTAAGCTCCTAACGAAACTTAATGCCTCCAGCCAGGGCGTAAAAACTATAAACTAAACGACTGCTGCTCGCTAAGGGCACCCCCTGTGGGGTACGAACCTCGGCTTACGGCAGCGTCGGAGGTAGGGTGGCAAGGGACCGACGGTGGCTGGATAAAATCAGTGTTTTGATTATTATCGTGGGGAGTTTGGATAACGTGCTGCTCAGCTGAAACGCGTGCTGGCGCTTCACTTACAGTCAAGGGTCGGGGAGGACTATTCGTTAGTCGGGGATTTCGCGCGGGGCCTCGGCGGCGAGGTCGGAAATTGAATCAAGTGCTAGGAAAAATCTTTATACAAATCACTGGTCTATTGTATGAATTCTAGTAATTCATCATGCTGAGTGGAAGGCTCCTTGTCACAGTCATGACGTGCAGCTCCCGACTATTTCGGTTTTAAACTCTTGATTATAATGTAGATCTATTTTGTTCTATTTTTCTGTTTACCTCCCTACTCTAGTTAATGGTGCCGATTCCCTTGTTCACAAACTAAACTAAATTTAAGTTCAGTGCATCTTTTTCTTTCTATTTCATTTAGAGAAGGACAGAAAAAAAATTCAAATTAAATTTAAATTTTAGTTTAGTCCTGTCAAATTAATCAGCGCCTGTCACTACTCCATGAAAAGGCCAGAAAAAATAAATAAAATTAAATTTTAGTTTAGTCCTGTCAAATTAATCAGCGCCTGTCACTACTCCATACAAGTTTAGACGTGATTAAAAACTTGCCGACTAAAATTACGTCAATTTACGTCAAGCGCTGATTAATTTGACAGGACTAAACTATAATTTATCTTCTGTCCTTTTCTTAAAGAAATAGAAAGAAACAGATGAACTGAACTTAAATTTAGTTTAGTTTGTGAACAAGGGAATCGGCACCAATATCTTTTGTATGCACGTGTTTCTGTGATAAATAAAGCAATTTTTGTTTCTTTATTTCATAAATAACTAACCATGAAACTTCGACGAACGTGAAATGTGGTTTGCTATCCTACCCTCTGCGTATCAGAGTCAGGATAAAAATCCACATTTCGTTAGGCATGTTCATTATTTCAGGCGACGATACCCGACTTTTAATGATTTTATACTGAAGCTCACGTCTAAATGAGTAGCGTAAAAAATATACAACAATGAATGCGCAATGGCTAATTATCATAATCATGACAAATGCTGACTGATTGGTCATCGCATTGTCTTGTAACTGGCAGACAGGGGGACGCTATACAGCTAAATCTTAATGCTATGTGTGTCTTAATGTAATGTGAATGTGAGCACTATGTGGGTCATTTGATTTCTTTAAGATTATCTCTTTTTCCTCTTTCTCAAGTAGTTTTAATGATGGTCTGGTATTTTGAGTACTTTATGCGGCCTACCCAAATGTCCTTTCTTTGGTATTGTTCGTCGAGTCGTTGAGCTCCTTAAATCCTGAGTTGAGCTAAACGTTTACTGACAAATGCTTGCACTGACTGGACAGGTCCACTCAAAATTGTGTGGTTCTTTCCTCAAAAGACCATTTCAGACACGGATCTACATGGTCCTCACATGATCTGACCAAGATTATGTCTGGACTTTAAAAGAGACTTTGACCCCTGAGTTTGTTTCGCCATTTCTTCTCAGGGATAGTCAGATAGGAAATGTCGACTTCCTCAAGCTTGTTTTTATATTTTTTATATGACGTGTAAAAGTGATTCCGATAACCTATTTACAGAATAAACGATTTCATTTCATTTAATTTTCATTTCATTTCATTTCTATAAATAAGAAAGAAAAAGTATTTATTGTGACTCGCACAGGACGATCACAAACAATGATACAAAAACACACAATGATAAAAGTGGCAATTACGAATATTGGGGAATATATTTTATTAAAATATAAGCATAAACCTATATCTTAACTGTAAATAAGATATAATCCCTAATTATATATAAATATAAGAACAAATAAATACACGAATATACTAAAACAAATAAGACAAACAATAAGATAACATTACCGTTGTTGTGATACTGCCAGCTTCTTACGAATGTTCTCGCGAACTTTAACTTTAAGGCGATACCCCGAGCAAAACGCGTTTTTCAGAAGCTATTAACTCATTAATTAAGAGAAATAAAATACATCTAAAAACACATTATTAATGTACGTCATCCTATCATCACATTGCACGTTCTTAATTATTTTTATCTGTTTTAAGTACATTTGTAATCTCCGTGTAAAAAAGTACTAAAATTATTGATTGCATGCATCTTTTGCTAAAGTTGACGTTCCATTAATTTGAGAGTTACACTAATGGATAGATAATTAAAAATCTTAATAACTCACGTTTTATTTCATTTCAAAAGATCACTCTTCTTTTTTTATTAAAATAATTCCAAAAATTGTGTGAATTCGGCGTACGCACGGAGCGGGACAAAGCGTCCCCGCTGTGACGGGATAGAGAAGGACCGAACGCTCACGCTAGGGGAAGGGCCTTAAAGGATAATCGGTTGGTTGCCATTCTGATTTCCTGAGGGAGCGCGTTCCACAGAGAGATAGACTGAACGAAGAAGGAAGAGTGAATGAAGTCAGTGCGGTGAGTGGGACATTGAAGAAGACGATTGTTGTGTTAGAGCGAACATGCTGGCTCGCAGGTTTGCACGATGCTCACTTCCTGTCAAGATAACGCTCTTTCGAGCCTACTGTACGTCCTTTGACACGAGCAGCCTGTGGGCTAGATATATGCAAAGATCGTACAACGCTCTCCGCTTTCAGTATAATAACGCGTTTAAGATGCTGGTGGGCCTGCCCCGCTTCTGTAGTGCGCCGGGGATGTTCGCTGATGTGCATATAGATTGTTTCTACACAACCATGCGCAAAAGGTGCGCAGAGTGTGGAGCAGCTCCAACAGTATCCTAAGTATGATTTCAAGTCGCTTTGACTGTGTTTTCGTGGGTCACTGTTGTGCCATCTCTCATGGGTTGCCACAGCGGTGATCCATGGTGCGCTTCTATGGTGCGCAGGGTGTGGAGCAGCTCCAACAGTATCCTAAGTATGATTTCAAGTCGCTTCGACTGTGTTTTCGTGGGTCACTGTTGTGCCATCTCTCATGGGTTACCACAGCGGTGATCCAGTACTATTTTTTTTGTTTTTGTGAAGTCTCTGTTGTTACTAATATAGTCGTAAGTCTTATTAACCATTTTTGAGTCTTGATACTTGAATAAAGATAATTCTATTCTATTCTATTATATAGGTATCATAAATTGCAATGAATCCTACTTCAGGTATGTCATTGCCAGGGTTGCGGGTTTGTCCGAAAGGGATACCGTGGCCCTGGCGGACAGGCAACTGAAGGAACTCGGATAGGTTTTAGTACTTCTGCTCCGCCCAGAGCGGGAGAAGTTACTTGATAATTTCCCACCCCAAAAAAAAGGTATGTCCTTAAGTCATTACTTAAAAATTCTAGAATATTATCTAGGTACCAATGTCAAGTCTTATGTTATACCTAATTAATTATTTAATGGCTGAATAAAATATCTAAGTGTATTTTAGTATCGTCGTAAATAATAAGTGCTCTTAATGCAAACTATTAATTTTAATTATGTGAAGTCATTGTGAATTTAATAGGTACTAAGCAGAATAGATATTATATATAAATATTTTTTCTTTTATTTGTGACTAATTTATTAGTTCATAACAATATTTTAATCTTAACTTATTATAAAATCTTTTTTAACAGTAACATAGACAAGGCTACATGTATTTTAATTATAAGCTTCATTAACTCTAGACTCTAAATAAAAGTTATTTTTACTTAGACAATATTTTTCTAGTTGGCAGACTGTATAAAGAAATACTTATTTGATTACATAAGAAGCAACGAGTTTCGGCCTGTATATAGTTACATACATTATTATCCTAATAAAAACATTTATTTTAGATCTGGGTAAAGTAATGTTCCTTCACGAGTATTTTAAATACAGGCAACGATTGCGCGCGTTTAATTGGATCTTAGGTAGTTAGTTACTTAGTTTAAACCAGGAAAACTGAAAACAATGTTACATACTAGCATTCTAAGAAAATATGTAATTATCTTGTAGTTATAAAAATTTAAAAGGATCTCACTTAATTATTGTTTGCAAAGTTATATTTTTTTTAATGATTATCTGTGTTTTGATCATTATTGACATCCTGTTTGATGTAAAAATCTGTCCAGACTTTTCCAAACTAATTCTGCTGGGGTCGGCGTCCAGTCTAACTGATGCAGATGAACACCAGCCTCAAATCTAAGATGGCTAAACATAAACAGATGACTACGTCTAATTTTCAACCCGAATAACATCAATCTGTAACCGTTCCACAGCGGCGAAAAGGCCTCTATGTTCTATGTATGGGTTTGGTTTCCGCAGTTAGTCCTTCAGATGGACCATTGTGCGTGGGCCATGGTGGCCGTTGTTTATGATTTCTGAAAAGTGTGCTATTTAGAGACATTTTTTTATTTTTCCTGTAATCTTTACATAAACTTCTACACTGAAATAAATGTTTTCTTATACATAACCAAACTTTCGTCAACATTTAACACAAAAAAATGCCCACCACACCACACCACATAACTTTATGCAACATGTAACCAAAACCTGTGTTGGCTGTTGTGTATCACTTTTATTAAATCAAGTTAACTTTTATAAAGTGTTGTCAAACTTTGATTATTCCTGAAATAGCCGAAGTAGTTAGGCTAAATATTTTTTTCAGTGTATCACAGAATAATTTCAGATTTTTATCTATGCAAACTTCGGAGATAAGGGGGTAATGCGGCTTAAACAATTTTTTATGCGGCCCAAAAAACATTTCATTTTGTTGAAAATTTACCTATAGCGGTCTTTCAAATGATATAAGTGCCCTAGTAGCCCCATTTCGAATTTATAAGAGCCCCATTTCTGAATGGGGCTCTTATAAATTCGAAATGGGGCTACTAGGGCACTAAAAAAGAAGATATACCTATCTTCTTTGCAAAATAGTTGGGCAAACGTCATCTAAAACTATTTCAAATTTCAAGTTTATAGCATTAATAGTTCTTGAGATATCGAGCTGTGACAGACAGACGAACAGACAGACTAAGTCAGTTATTTATGAGACATTTTTTTAGTAAATTAATTTACTAGTAATCAGAATCAGAGACTTGATCAGGGTTTTAGAAACGACATAGCTGCAGATATTTTCTGCAAATAAATTATTCATTATTTTATTCAGACGGGCAACATCTTTTAATTGAAAATTCTTTTGTCGTGAATTATTTACTATAAATTAAAATCAAAATCAAAATATTTTATTTCACATAAACCTACATGGGCATTTATGAAACGTCAGAAGCTAGGTGCACGGTTCCAATTAGTCGTTTCCTATGGAGAAGAGCCGGCAAGAAACTCCACGGTTACTCTTTTAAAAATAATTGGCTTTACAATATTATTAAATAACAGTGATAATAGGTATGGGAGGACAGTGTAGGCCTTTCAACAATTACCAGGTACCTACTTAACAAAATAGAAAAGTGCCAACAAATCTACACTCTACTAGGCCTACAACGTTCTCACATTCACAAAATATAAAATAATCTAAGTATATAAAATATTAATGACATGATTGAACAATTGACCAGTTATACTCCATTTACTATAGCATTAGACAAATAACGGCTAAATAACGACAGTTATTGTGTAATATTGTTGAAATTACTGCACTTTAGAGTTATTTTTTTAATGTAAATGGTAAATAGATTACAGTGCTTCGTATTTATCGTGAAATAACGGAGTTTATTCAACGTTTACATCGAAATAACGAAATGGTGAGAACAGTTATTTGTCTAATGTTATAATAAATGGAGTATAGGTGTGTTAATGTGAGTCTATTAAACGTAAATACCGCAAAGACGCCATCTTGTATTTTAATTTTTAATCAAGTTTTAGTAGCTTAATACAGGAATGTGATCAACGGTAAAATAGTTAATTAAGAATATTTTCCGATCGATGTAAACGGATCATGCTGCTGCTGCAAAAAAAAAATGTATGAAGCGATCACGCTTCATACATTTTTTTTTACTTTGGGTATAGTCAAATTATCTCACAGAGATCACTCTGTGAGATAATTTGACTATACCCAAAGTCTCTAATTCAGATAATTTATGTAAACAAAGTAATGTCAAGAAATGTCATTGTCAAAATGACAGGACAGTGGTGCAAAACATTTTATCATATTTTTTGTTTGTAAATTATCATCTATGAAATTAAAGTGAATTAATTATAAGAACTATGCAAAACAAAATACCGTTGCCAAACAATGTTTTATATGTAGTGTGTCGGAGACACCGCCTATTATCGTCATAATCAGCCCGTTAAGTCCACTGCTAGACGTAGGCTTCCCAAAATCGATTTCCATTCGAAACAGTTTACAGCCGTTTTCATCCAAAATGTGTCTAGATATGCTACTTACAATATGAATGTATGAATTAAGAGTTGTAATATTAGTGTTGTTGAAGATTTAAAAAACTTGAAAACGTTTGGATCTCCTGCATTGTTACCAGTATCATAAAATATTTTATACCAGAAAATCTCCTTTCTTTAATAACTTTGTTTAAAACCGAAAATTTATAATAATAATTACGGTATGATTATTTTTTAATTATTATTTCTTAAATTCAGTACTTAAAAGAAAATAAAACCTCTTTTTTCGCCATTTTATGTGACTTACCATTACGAAGACATTTTTTTGTTAAGTTATCCCCTTTGTTTACATAAATTATCTGAATTTGAGACTGAGTTATAGTTTGACCTAGGTCATAGTATCCAATCTGTCTTTCAAATACTTTTTGCTAATAGTTTTTTGGTCTTTGAACTAGTAACTGACATGGAAACAGTTATTTATAGACTAGCTTTTGCCCGCGGCTCCGCCCGCATAGAAGTCGGTTATCGCGTAAAAAAATTGCCTATGTCCTTTTCCATATCCCAGAGTATATCTCTGCCAAATTTCATGACGATCGGTTAAGCGGTTTAGGCGTGAAAACGTAACAGACAGACAGACAGAGTTA
This sequence comes from Dryobota labecula, assembly GCA_947523025.1. Classification (NCBI taxonomy): domain Eukaryota; kingdom Metazoa; phylum Arthropoda; class Insecta; order Lepidoptera; family Noctuidae; genus Dryobota; species Dryobota labecula. The sequence continues at coordinate 8,832,757 of OX383311.1, read as the reverse complement.
CTTTCACATTTATAATATTAAGTGTGAATTATGTAGTGATGATGATTTAATTAGATATTATATGCAGCAGCTCATCTTGAGGTCAGATTTTTTCTGAGTCTAGACAAAACGGTTAAGTCTGGGTTTACCGAGTTCTTTGTGGGGCATTCTTTTTTTTAATATTAATTAATGGTTGGGAAACTTGCTATCTCATCTTCTACAGTGTTATTTTAAATTAGCTAGCTTAACTCTGCAAAAGTGAGGGCTATCCATATCTGATAAAGTAAAAAAAAGATGTTTTTTTGGGAGGTCAACGACCGCTGTTAGTGAACATACTTGAAGTATGAATTGAGAAAAACTGTTTTCTAATGTTTTATCCTTTATACCTAGATAATAATAGATAGACAATACGAGTATCATAAATCAAGTGTTACCATAATTTGTACTTCTCTTTTTATCATGTATTTAATAATTATTTTAATCGTAAATTTAATAATGAATGTAATACTTTAATGAAATTCTACTATTTTGCTATTTTAATTAAGTATGAATTTTTGTTTGTTTGTCTTAAAGTAAATTCAAGCGATGTAGGTATGTTTATTGCATAAAATCCAGAACCTACTGATTGGGAGAAGACACTGGCTCCTGTAACACAGGTGTTTTACCTAGCGCAGGAGTCAGGGCTTTCACTTTGTTTGTACACATTTTTTATGCCAATAAAGAATTATTATTATTATTATTACCTAACCTATCCATCATACTCGTATCTGTAAAGTTTTTACAAAAATAAAAAAAATAAAAAATTTGACTGAAGCTGTGATATTTTTCCTTCTAACATCGTTATATACAACCGTGATTTTTTTCACATACTTGTATCAATAGTCATACGTTGATAACAGACTCATAACCCACATTTTTTATGCGTTTCGAGTTATCAATGGGAAGATTTGGCGCTTAATTTAAAAAACAAAATTATGTACTAATCTCATATTGCGAAAAAATGTGGGTTACGCGTTGTCAACTTATGACCATCGATATCCAAAAATAACCATTTTTGCCACTTGACTCTAATAAATATTAGCACTTTCAAACTTAACCCAAACGGATCCCTGAATCAAAAATGGTTTTCACAGACCCGCAATATTTTTGAACGGCCTATCCAACGATACCCCAAACTATAGGATAGACGAGAGAGAAAAAATCCACTTTACCTACAAGGGAAATAACTTAAAAATTGTTTTTTTTTTTTCAGATATTGTTTTACCTCTTTGCCGGCGTGATTAATTACAGCTTTCTAGTTCTAAGAGTTTCTGAGCTAAGCCGCGGACAGACAGACAGACATGGCGAAACTATAAGGGCTCCTTTTTGACTACGGAACTCTAAAAATGACATAGAACCTTGACTTCCAAGACAATGTTATAATAATTGTGTTAGTTACGTAATAATAAATGCTTGTTTACACAACTTTACTTGTATGTATGACAGAATATTCCATCAAACGTCCATAGTGGAAATACACAGTAATTATAATTACTTACTTGATGACTTGTGCTGATTCAAAGTTCCTAGAAAGATTTTATAATAATAACATATCACTGAGCCTTGTTTCCCCGAAAGGTTGGTCTGCCCAATCCTTCAAGAAGAAGACGAAGAATATAAAATCCTACACCCAGTGGTGTAGGATTTTATATTCTCCTAAGAGGATTTTGTATTATTCTTCTAAGAGGATTTTATTTTCTTCTAAGAGGATTTTATTTTCTTCTAAGAGGATTTTATATTCTTCTAAGAGGATTTTATATTCTTCTAAGAGGATTTTATATTCTTCTAAGAGGTGTAGGATTTTATATTCTTCTTCTTCGTTGCACTCTTGTCAGAGCAGTCGTGGTCTTCATGTAGTTTTCTGCGTGATTTCTCGCCGAAAAAAGAAGAAGAATATAAAATCCTACACCCAGTGGTGTAGGATTTTATCTTCTTCTAAGAGGATTTTGTATTATTCTTCTAAGAGGATTTTATTTTCTTCTAAGAGGATTTTATATTCTTCTAAGAGGATTGTATATTCTTCTAAGAGGTGTAGGATTTTATATTCTTCTTCTTCGTAGCACTCTTGTCAGAGCAGTCGTGGTCTTCATGTAGTTTTCTGCGTGATTTCTCGCCATCTACTCTGATTTTTGGTGTACACGGTGTATATCAAGCTATAATACAAGCTATATCCAGTATAAGCTGACCTCTCATTGTACGGGAATCCTATAAAATGCGAGATTAGCATATACTGGAAAATATAGATTGATATGTAGCCGTGTGTACGTTCACTCACCGCAGAGCAAAGACATATAAATAAAAATAATATATATAATATATTACTTATGTGAGAGTTTCAAGTGTTGTTTTTTATTTTATTTTAAAACAAATAATTTTAAATTTAATTAAGAAAATATTGAACAAATATGCAGAAAATAGTTCTATACGGCTAAATAACGACAGTTATTGTGTAATATTGTTGAAATTAGGTACTGCACTTATATTTTTTTAATGTAAATGATAAATAGATTACAGTGCTTTGTATTTGTCGTGAAATAACGGAGTTTATTAAACGTTTACATCAAAATAACGAAAGTGTGAGAACAGTTATTTGTCTAATGTTATAATAAATGGAGTATTGGTATACTTATTGATTTTAGAAAAACCTATAAGAAGTTTGTGTCTTTAAATAACGTGGTATATTTCCCAATATTAGGCGTACAAACTTACATGTGCAGTTGGAATGTATGGGAGAACATGTTTTACAACTACAATTTTAAGTAGGTTCTTAGGATAAATTCATCCCAACTACGGAACCGTTCATTATGCGGGTCCGATACGCACTTGACCGGTGTTTTAATTATTAATTAATTTGCTTCTAATCTAATTTTGACTAATAGCACATAATGACGTAAGTTACCGTCATTAATTTTTAAATGACGCCTTACGAATAGATCCGGGTATCGAATAAAGTATTTATTGATCGACATCAGCAATTTACATTACGCTAAAGGATTTATGTTTTTATTCCAGTTATTTTAGTTAAAGTTTGGCAATTAATATAAATGTAATGTCAAAAAGCAAAAATGCTAAAACAATAGCATTCTTGCTTTTTGACATTCCATTATAGTACCATTAGTACATTACATTATAGTACTATGAGTGGGCGTAATTGATTACAAGCTAAAATTTTCAGAATTCGTGTTCTGTTTGACTTTTTTTCTTTTTGCCCGGCTCCTAAGGGTCGTCGCGTGATATTAAATAGCCTTCCTCTAGAATTGGGCTATCAAATGCAAAAATAATTTTCAGAATCTGTTCAGTAGTTTCAAAGTATATTACGGACATAGGAAGATACATACTTTGTGTTTTATGTTATATATAAAATGTTCGTGTCACAATGTTAGTTACCATACTCCTCCGAAACGGCTTGACCGATTTTTATGAAATTTTATATGCATATTCAGTGGTCTGAGAATCGGCTACTATCTATTTTTTTTAAGTATTAGGTAGGTAGGGTAGGGTAGAGTAGGCAGGTAGGTAGGTAGGTCCCCTACCTACCTACCTACCTGCCTACTCTACCCTATCCTACCCTACAGTACCCTTACTGTAGGGTAGGATAGGATAGGGCAGGGTAGGGTAGGTAGGTAGGTAGGTAGGGTAGGGTAGGTAGGTAGGTAGGTAGAGTAGTGTCGGGTAGGGTAGGGTAGGGTAGGTAGGTAGGTAGGAAGGGTAGGGTAGGGTAGGGTAGGGTAGGGTAGGGTAGGGTAGGGTAGGGTAGAGTAGTGGAGTTTATACTATAGCTTTGACGAAGTCTGTCGGGTCAGCTAGTACTTTTATAGATAGATAGTTATAATAACAATAAATAAAGAAATTAAATAATAATTAATACCATTCCTTGTATTATCAAACGAACTGAAAACAGTGAAAATTTTCCCGCCCCAAAAAAAAACAAACAAATGCAAATGATGACAATCAGCGATGTCACCTTCACCGCACCTTGTATACTTGTTATCATTTTAATTGAATTTGGTCATAATATCACACTATTTCTGTATGTTTTTCCTATTTTATATTTTACCCTGTTTATAATATTCATGAATTTTTTAATCGTTTATACTCTTGTGTGTTGTGCTATGTGTTTTGTGTGCACTGAATAAATGTTTTATCTATCTATCTATATATTTAAAGTTACAAATTACAGATTCTATTGATTTATCTTCTAAATAGTCCTTAATGGTATAAAAGAATCTGCCTAGCCTTTTCCCAACTATGTTGGGGTCGGCTTCCAGTCTAACCAGATGCAGCTGAATACCAGTATTTTACATGGAGTGACTGCCTATCTGACCTCCACAACCCAGTAACTGGGTAACATGATACCCCGTGGTAAGACTGGCTGTCAGACTTTTGGGCTTCTGACGACCCGTAACGACTGTCAAAGATCCACGAATGACAGCCGGGACCAACGGCTTTTTAACGTGCTTTCCGAGGCACGGAGGAGTCTCGTTATGTAAAGATGGTCACCCATCCACGGACCAACCCCGGCAAGCGTAGCTTAACCTGATGGATCGACCTGTGGGACTGTTATAACTTAGCCACGAGCTTCTCATCGTAGATTTTATCATAGTGCGAATACGGTTTTAATTAACCTAACACTGGAAAAAAAAAAAGTTGTTGCCACAATCAAGATTTTGTTTAGATTGACTAAGTAACTTGTTTGCATCTGAGCCTATCAATCACAATGATCACAGCTACTACTTTTATTTGATTGAGATTTGAAACGGGATCTTGATTGGAGTTATCACAAAACCTATTTGCAGCAATCAAGTCAAAACATAGTTGCTCCAACCAAGATTATTAGATTAAAGTTTCAATGATCTTTATTGAAGTAATCAAAATGCTTGATTGACACAACTAACTTACTTTGTTACAGTTAAATTTTTTTGAACTTGTCTCTTTTTTAACTCTTCTACAATGATGTCATGTTAAGGGTAATCGAGAAACTTGTTTGAGCGTTCAATCATTTGAAATAGTATTGCTGCAATCATGTCGTGATGATCAACTTAACTAAGATTTTGATTAATCCAAACAAGACAAATCGTCAATCAAGCTAAAAAGTCACTTGATTGGAGTGCATTTTTTTTCAGTGTACAACATTTTTGTATGTACAATTATTGTTTACATACATAGATAAACTCACGTGTTCTTCCCAGGCAGAACTACAGAATACCACCCACTAAGATTTTTTTTTGTCACTCTTTAAGAGTGTTTCTCATAACTTAATTATGTTATTGTTATTACAGTTTTAATAATTCTAACGATGTAATTAATACCACATTGGTATGCGAATTTATATTTATTAGTTGTTAAAGCACAGGTATGAGATTAAAGACCGGTTGATATAATTAAACAACCTTGGCAAGGGGTTTAAGAATGTTAATGTTGTTTTCGGATTTGTTACAGCTTTTCATCCTTTTTACCTATTGTGGTATAGTAATTTTATTTTGGGTACATCGTCTTCACATGTAATGATACAATAGGGATGATTCCTGGGTAAAAAAAAGAAAAACTATTTAGTCCGTCAATCAGATAATAAAAAAATATTAGACACGTATTTTTTGCTTTATCATATTAATAAAAAATGACTTAGATAAAACACATTAAACTTGGGGAGTGGGGCTCGTTACGTCACAGCTCAGTATAAAATCTACTGAGAAGTGACGTCATGCCACATTTGAACTCAATGTATCGCCGTAATGTTTTGATTACGTAAAAAAAGAAAAAATACGTGTCCAATATTTTTTAATAATCTACATGACGGACAAAAAAAATTTTTTTTGTCATCGTCCCTGTTATTGATGTATACAAAGTATTGTACAAACAGTTTAAAAGAGTAACGGTGGAGTTTCTTGCCCATTCTTCTCCATGCGAAACTACCTTTTAGAAGGGGCAACTAGAATCAATTTTGTTTCCGTGTATTTGACATTCAAAAGTGCCATTTATGTGCCTATTTGAAATAAATGCTTTGACTTTGAGGCCGCAGTCTTGCAAAATTCACTGGCGGCGAATTTTTTGCGCAACTTAAAAAAAAAAATAATGATATAACATGAAATATTATTTTTGCATACAAATAAACGTAATATAAGTAATAGCTAGTTATTTTTTTAAGTTCATCTAGGTGGATTATGTTAGGTAAATCAAGCGTTAAATACAGCTCTTTCTGCCCAACAACATTTCGAGTTATGTTTGTGCGCTTACTTTATGGTAATAAAGAATCAATTTACAGAATCTGTTCAGCGCACAATTAGCTGAACATTCTCGTCTTCAAAATGTGCTGATTAGTTTTTTCTAATTATCTTTTATTTTCTTAATTCGGAGGTCAAAAAGTCATCCAAGCCTATGTGTACAAAATATTTTAAAATAATAAGTATGGAGTTTCTTGCCATTGTTCTCCATACGTAACTATCTTTTAGAAGGGGGAACTAGATTCAATTAATTATTTTTGTAATTTTTGACCATAATTAATCATATTAATTTTTTTTCTTTCTTTACTTTCTTTTCTTTCTTTCGTTATTTCTTTTCTTTTTTCTTTCTAAATAAATGATTCGACTTTGACTTTGTTAGTTCTTTAATTAGAATGTTGTCTTCGTAGTTTTCGTTATTAATTATAATCTCAGAGAGCAGTGCTGGCCCAATGGTAACGGCCAGGACTTAGTTGTTGGTCGTAGGTTCGGGTATTTAGTCTGAACGGCCAAAACGAATGGCCCTCGGGCCATACGACCGTAAAAAAAATCGTCTACATTCCAAAGGACCGGTGATAAAATGATTTCAAAGCGAATTACGCGATTAAGCGAACTATGTACAAAAAACATACCTACACAATCACCCAAATCACCCAATGCATCTATTGTTATTGTTATTCATACAACTGTATCATACAAAGCCATCCAATAAGTAATGCGCCATGATTTAATTATTACGTCAAATAGTTATGACAGCTGCATGCACAGATTATATTAAGCCTGCGTCGCAAGAGTTGTTCAGTCGTTACCGACGGCATGGAATGTGGCCATTTTAAATATTATATTTATTTAAACTTTTAGAAGTATTGTATTTATTTTATTTTGTTATTTTTGTCTCATTATTTATGCTGCACCGGGTGACGTCATCACGTCAGCGCCGGCTTTCGCTGAAAACCAGCGCTGGGGCTCTATCTCGCATAGGGTCGCAGCATTAAATTCAAATTGAAAATATCTTTATTGTGGGCATATGTTTGTTACAGGTCTTAAGAGGCCGTGCACGAAATCGCCTGATTTTGATCAAATTTGTTCATTGTTTGTGAGAAAGGGAAACATAATTTAAACAAAATTATTTGAGATGTGAAAAGTCGTGTTCTTTGTTTTGCATGTGGTTGAAAGTGATTTTTAAAATAAATTAAGTATTCACGGTAAATCACTAATATTTGCAACAAGCTTTCCGAAAAATGACGCGAGACTGACATTTGATCATCATTCTACAAGAAACCACTTTTGATTTTGAACATTAAAAAATATCATCAACATCATTATATGGTCTACTTGCATGTGGCGGAACCACTTTTTTCAACTTCCATACAAAATATAGCAGAAAAATAATATTGAAAAAACCTTTTTTTGTTTTAAACCTCGTCAGTAATATATATTTTTCCTATTATTTAGCAAATCATATCAAGAAATTTAAAAATCACAAATTAGTCTTCAGCTATCCTTGAAGTATGATCAAAATTTTGTTTAATGATTATACAATATCTTCATTAAGTAAATCAATGGCGAAATAAACTATATTTTGGAGAGCACAAAAATGATGAAACTATTAAAAGCTGCTGTGACTGACACGAATGGTTTAGCACCATGAAAACTGTAATTTTATAGTTACACAGACTTAATGTTTCGATTATTTCAAGTTTTCTCACAATTAGATAAGAAATTGCCAAAAGAGAGTTTTTTTCGTGCACGGACCCTTAACAAAAAATTTCAGTTCCAATATGTCCTGCCTAATAGGCATACAATAATTATGTGTTGGCATTAAGTTTAAAATTATTTTACATGTCAAATTTAGTTATTATAAATGTCAAAATACAGTGAAATTAATACATGGTCAACAAATCAAACAATAATTCAAGAAATCTTGGATCGTGTAGTATGCTTTATCAATTAAAAAGTTACGTAATTTATTTTTAAATACTGGAAGTTCCTTAGTGCTCAGAATGTCAATAGGTATTTTGTTGTATATTTTTGATGCAATGCCAAAGAAGCTTTTGTTAAATAGAGCCGTTTTATGTGGTACATTAGAAATTTTTAACATAATATCTTTTATTTGCATAACATATATCATTATGCTGAGCGATGGCCGTTTTGCGTGGATGTGGCGCATATTTTCCCCCAACTTTCGTGTTTGTGTTCTTTCTCTGCGTCGTGTTTGCCGCAAATAAACGTATTTTCTTTCTTTTCTTTTCTTTCTTCTGTTTCTAATTGAGCGCGGGCCATTTGACCGTACGGCCGTTCAGACTAAATAGGTATCCGTAGGTTCAAACCCAGACAGGCGCTTTACTTGGTGTAAATAATTTCATCAACACTGCTGCACTGCTGTTCTGTGATTGAATGAGCCTTATGGATAATTATTATAATATTTGCTTCTGACATAACATCATTAACTTAATTTAATTCATTGTCATATTTAATTAATTTTTATTTTGCTCTTGTACTTTTGACATTAATTGAATTGATCTGTAATTTATTCGTTACATAATAATTGCATCTTAACATTTACAGCAATTTAGGTATTGTTTATAAAATTGACAAAGTTGTGTATTGTGTATGAATTAATATGGGTCAAGGACCTGAAATAAATGAATTTCATTTATTTATTTTATTTACTGCTCTTAAAACGGTGATGGAAAATATTGTGAGGAGACCGGCATGTCCTAGAACCAAAAATTCGAAGACATGTGACATCTACCAACCTGCACTGGGTCTGCGTAGTGGATTACGGCGCACTTCCTCTCATATAGAGGAGGCCTGTGTCCCAACAATGAGAATATTAAAGGAATATAAAGAAAGAAAGAAAGAAAGAAATAAAGAAAGAAAGAAAGAAAGAATATGAATGATGAATGGCTAAAAACGAAAATACAAAACCAATGATATAGTAATAATGTAATGACGCACGAAGATGGATTGATTGAACAAAAAATTATGTATCGTTGTGAATAATAAATTTAAAAAAATTTAAACTACGATTGTTATTACTTTACAATTTTTTTTTCCGGTATGGGATTTTTAGCAATGGTCATAACAATGAACATTGGTACAGTCGCGAGCACATCAGATTACACGAAACTGTCAAATTTTTCCAAACGATTTTAAACCTTAAAATGTTGAGTAACTTGTATAAAACGCACACTACTTGTATAAAACGCACACTATGCAGCCAAGCATATTAAAAGTTGGGGGATTATATCGCTGACAAAAATGCTTGGCTCAATGCTGGTCCTGCTCCATAAGGGCGCATAAACGAATTGATTAGCATTTGAAAATATTATTGGAGCTGCTGAAGATTGTAATACTATATTTGCATTGTATAAACTCAATCTCCTTGAATTATATAATTTCATAGCACAGGTGTGAGTACTATATACTATAGAGCTACCATTTACCGGGTAATATGTATTTTATTGACTTGAATGTGCCCTGGCGGCTGAGAGTATATCATGCTCACTCAAATGTCTCGCTGTCTCGGTGGCGTGTGTGATGGATCATTAAGTTCCCTTCAAAATGGTTGAGCTAAATGGTGCTGATCCATGCGTCATGTTCGTGAACGGGCACCGTCAGTTGGGACTGGTCATCTCTTAGCTGCCACGGCTTATTTTAATTTTTGAATTGTTTTTATTACGGACGCTTCTAACGTGCACGTCTTTCTACATGGTTCTCACATGTATAACTTCAACATGAATGATGTAACCCATATTTTGTAACAATATTTTGTTTTAAAAGAGTGTCCGTGGAGTTTCTTGCCCGTACTTCTCCATAGGAACCTACTACGCTTTGGAACGGGCAACTAGCTTCATCTTTCTGACTGACCGACCCCTTGATTTTTTTTAAATGTTCGTTGAAATCCAAGGATGGTTTTTAGGTTTTTTTTTATTTTTTTTTATGGTTTTTACGAAAAATTAGGGTAGGGTAGGGTAGGTAGGTAGGGTAGGGTAGGGTAGGGTAGGTACGTAGGTAGGGTAGGGTAGGGTAGGGTAGGTAGGTAGGTAGGGTAGGGTAGGGTAGGGTAGGTACGTGGGTAGGGTAGGGTAGGGTAGGTAGTTAGGTAGGTAGGTAGGTAGGTAGGTAGGTAGGTAGGGTAGGTAGGTAGGTAGGTAGGTAGGTAGGGTAGGTAGGGTAGGGTAGGGCAGAGTAGTGGAGTTTATACTATAGCTTTTGACAGAACGAAGTCTGTCGGGTCAGCTAGTTTAAAATAAATGCTTTGAGTTGAGTTGAGTGTTAAGTTCAAAATCGAATGAGAAAATCTGACAGTTTTTGGTAACAAGATGTGTTGACGAGTGTACCATAAATAAAAATAAAAAACTAGCAGTATCTGATATTAGAATATCAGGCAATTAGCAGATTCACTAGGTTTTTTTCCGTACTAATATTAGTAAGGAAAAAAACCTAGCGAAGGCACCATGCAGAAAACAATTTAGATTTTTTGCAAAGCCATAATTTTTTATGTATTTTTATGTGAATTTTATTCATACACTGTAATTATCAATTACTATTAAAGACTAGAAATAAAAAAAATAAAAAATAAACTGGTCAAGTGTGAGTTCCGTTCGCATACTTTGGGTTCCGTACCTTTTCAAAAGCATGACTTGTATGCAATTTATACCTATCTAGCTGTTGCCCGCGGGTTGGCTCAAGTGGCTTTTTCTAAAATAAAAGTTACCTGAGTTACTTCTTATAGTATCAGCTATCTACAAGTGAAATTTAGCCGGAACAAACAGAAAAACACAAAAAATATATATATTTTGTTATAAGTACCGTATATACTTTGTACCGGCTAATCTTCGAAATGGCTGGACTGATTTTGACGGGACTTTCTCTAACAGTTAGCTGATGATATAAGGAGTAACTTAGGCTACTTTGATTTTAGAAAAAGCCACACGGGCGAAGCCGCGGGCAGCTGCTAGTTTTAAATAATAATGTTTAGCGCTATACCTACGTATTAAGTGATTTGTGGTGGCCATAGAAAGAAAGAAAGAAATAAATAAAGAAAAATAATATTATTTGGGATAGGTACAGGAAATAAAAAGAGTTAAAAAAAGGAGCATTTAAAACCCATAAAACAAAACCATAAACCATAATCATAATCATTTAAGTTAACGTACGTTTGTACCTTATAGTCCTAAGCAGTCTCTATTATAATTTTGTACTCCTTTGGGAACCTGGGCTGGCGAACCTTAAAGGTTCCTACTGACGTCAGCCTTAATACAGGTTACCATGTAACCTAGCTAGGACCGCAGATTCAATTATGTTGTTACTCTAATTACGATTTTTCCCTAAATTGTTAAATCATATATTATTTGTAACAGACTGTACACAATTTTTTTAAATAAATAAATAAATAATTATTATTCCCTTTATTTGAATAAATCCATATAAATTATATTTTTAAATATTAGAATATAAAAATATTTAAAAATATAAAAAAAAATTAGCCCACCCGTATCGGGAACAAGGTCCAAGCTACCGGCGGTCAGGGCTCCAGAGAGAGGAACCTCCTAACAATGCGAGCCGTGTCCAGAAGTACCGCTCTCTGAACCAAGCCCTTGATCCAGCTGCTCAACGAGAGCCTCCTTAGGTGTTGGTCGAGGCTCTTGGCAATTAAGCCATTGGCTGATACGACTATCAGCACAATGATTGCTGAGTCCACATTATTATTTTATATACGTTTATATATCTCGGGACCCTGGGATCCCGGACCTTTGGAAGGCGTACGAGGGGCCGAAGCCAACTCGCAGAGGCCCTTTAGACAATTTTGAATGGAATGAGGCACCAACCGACGATTATCCGTGTACGCACTACGCAAGTGCACCTTAAAAAAAAAATCACAAGCGCGCTATGTTATAGCAGAAGGCGTACAAATTATTCATGGATGTTTTGATACTAAAAATTGATAACATTAATCAAACGATATTAATTGATTTTCTCAAAAATAAAAAAATAAGTTTACTACGTCAATATTCAAATAAAGTTTAAACAAAAAGTCAGCAAAAAAGTCATATAATAATTAAAAATGATACAAAAATGACACGTGCAATGTTAAATGGACTTGAACTTAAACATACGAGGTCAATGAGTACCAACTAAAGTCAAAAAACAGTCATTGCATTTTGTCTGTAAAAAAATCCAAAATGCTGTAATATGCATTATTCAACAGGAAAATAGAATCCATAGAATAGGGATGTGTCCTGGGTAAAAAAAAATTTGAAAAACTGTTTAGTCCGTCAATCAGATAATAAAAAAATAATAAACACGTATTTTTTGCTTTATAATATTAATAAAAAAAAATAGTAGATAATACACATTAAACTTGGGGAGTGGGGGCTCGTTACGTCACAGCTCAGTATAAAATCTAATGAGAAGATCAAAATGGAATGAGAAGTGATGTCATGCCACATTTGAACTCAAGGTATCGCCGTAATGTTTTGATTACGTAAAAAAACAAAAAAAATACGTGTCCAATATTTTTTAATAATTTACATGACGGAAAAAAATATTTTTTCACTTCTCATGCTCTAAAAGTTCGTCTTTATGTCGTGCGTAGGCGACATAAGGTCGCTTTTTATGCTCTGGAGCATAAAGTAAAATCTTGAGAAGACCAAGGCAATCGGTCCAACAGCCACACGAAAAACTTCAACTTCATAGAATAACCTCTTTATTTTAATTCGTTTCGTTAGTATTCTAAGAACAAGGCAAGGATAACAACAGCCGAAGTTCACAATTAAACTTCATGAAATAAACTTATATTTTTTATTTCGTCTATTTTTTTTAATTTGTTTTTATATTAGTTAATCAATATTTTTAAACTATAACTAAGTTATTGTACGAGTAGATATAAAAACAAAATGTTTTTTATAACTGAGCAGTATGTAACGACCTAAGTCAGGTGTTATGTCACGTTCCTAATATGTATTAAAAAAAAAGGTTTTTTTTAACAATATTTACATGTAGCTGTTTCATTTCCTCGCAATTGAAGTGAAAAGTAGAGTGTACAACTCGTTCATAAAACCCATTTTACACTCTATATCCATCCTCGCTCGCAAGCTCGCTCGGATGGATAAACGTCTCCCGTAAAGGTGCGTTTTATGCACTTGATGTATAATCTACTATTTTAATCATCATCCCTATTTGGAGCTAAAGCAGTTCTTGATAGATTGCTCTTTGTGGGTAAACAGCAATTTTAACCGTTTTATTCTGTCGTTACAAGACCCTAAAAACGAAAAGATTCCACGATACTTAATTCGCAAATTGTGTAGAAGGTAGCTAGCCGTTAATTAAATTTATTTTTATCTTGTTTTTAAAGACTTATTATCATGAACCCGGATTTGATATAAAAACTGCTATAAATGACGCGCTTATGTGTCATAGAACAGGATTAATAATCTATAGAACTTTTATTTAACGCCTTCGTTTTTTTAATTGTACCTTCATAATCAGCAGGGGCTTTTCCCAATTATGATGGGGTCAGCTTCCAGTGTAACCAGGGGCCCAAGTCTGCTATTTTTATAAATTCGTCACTCCAACACGATCTCATTGTCATTTTGCTAATAGATCGTAATCTGCTAAATTCATAATGGTCGATCATTGGTCGGTCAATGGTCTCGTAATAGAATTGTATTACAATGGCATTTTGAACATATAATCATGCCAGATTTCATTTACATATATTTTTACATATTATTTATTAGTGTTATAAGCAATCTGAAGTAGTAGGAAGTTGGAAGTTTAGTAGGAGTTTTCATTCGTCATTATGTACGAGATTATCAATTCTTTCAATGGAGTGTCAGTGGCTGACCATTGGAAAGTCTTAATGACGCCATTATATTAGTAAATTACCAACATTGTCAAAATCAGTTATTATAAAATCAATGATAGACCATTCTGACACTATTGTAATAGAAGACTTGAGGCCCTGATGTAACTGAATACCAGTATTTTAAGAAAGAATAATACTTTATTTGGGACACGCATATGAAATACAAACAGTTAAAAAATAGCATTTAAAACTAACAAAATTTACTTTGTAAACAACAACAGTAAACTTAATAGAAAAAGACCTTTGCGAGGTCAAAAAGACTCGTAGCTCAGTCATTTCACATGAAGCGACTGCCTATCTGACCTCCAAAACCCAGTTACTGAGTAATACGATACACCTTGGTAAGACTGGTTGTCAGACTTTCAGGCTCTGACGATCCGTAACAACTGTCAAATATCCACGAATGACAGCCAGGACCAACGGCTTAACGTGCTCTCCGAGGCACGGAGGTGTCTTCGTACGTAAAAGGGGGGTATGTAAAGATGGTCACCCATCCACGGACCAACCGAGGCAAGCTAGCTTAACCTGTTCGATCGACCCCTGAGGCTGTTATACTTAGCCACTATTGCCGAGTGCCATGTGGTGTGTCTTATAGTATAGTTGAAGAAGTGGAAGAAGTCGCGGGCAAAAGCTAGTCCGTTACAAAGGTTAATGATTAATCTAATCTAATATATAAAAATTTCGTGTCACAGTGTTAGTTGCCATACTCCTCCGAAACGGCTTAACCGATTTAGATGAAATTTTATATGTACATTTGGTAGGTCTGAGAATAGGTTTTTATACTTTTTATATATTTTTTTTAAAGTTTCAATTAGGTAGGTAGGGTAGGGTAGGGTCGGACAGGTAGGTAGGTAGATAGGGTAGGGTAGGGTAGGGTAGAGTAGTAGAGTTTATACTATAGCTTTTGACAGAACGAAGTTTGTCGGTTCAGATAGTAATGTATATAAATAAATCCTAACAATTACGTTTGTAATAAAAATATTTCTCGCCAAATTTTGTTGTGTGATTGAAAATCAAATTTAATAAACTATAGTTAATTAAATTCAAATCAATTTCACGCTTAGTTTTTGCTTAGAGACGCAAAAAACACTGTTGTTGTTATTGTAGACTTTAAAATGTTAATGATGGGTGAAGAATTTTGTTAAGTCATAGTTCGCTATAAAGGAAGATTATACATTTTATTGAAGGGAAAACTGCTTTAGGCGCGTTGAGCACTTTTTGGGTGAACAAAAATCATGGAACTCGCGTCATCGTTACGGAACGATCAAACAAACAAAAGAAAAAAGTTTCCTTTTAATATTATAGGGGGCGGCGGACGTCCCCGAGTCCGCAATCCCTGGACCCATTTAAGGAGGCCAGAACCTCTTCTTCAGCAAGCGCACCAGGCGTGGGCAGAGGGCAGATAATGCCCTCGCATTATCTGCCCTCTGCCGACGCCTGGTGCGCTTGCTGCGGGCTGGAAGAGGACTCGAAATCTTCCTTTCCCTTTCAGCCTAAGCCAACACCTCACTCATTTTTTTTGGATGATTTATATCACTGTTGTTTGTGTAGCCCTCTCCATTGCCCTTTGGGTGACTTTTAGCCTTCTAATAAGACCCATTGTGAGCGACCACGTTTCAGTGCCATTAGTCATCACTGACAACACGCACTGGTCAAAGACTTTCGTCTTGAGGCACTGTGGTATATAGGATGAGAAGATCATCATCATCATTATTTCAGCCGAAAGACGTCGACTGCTGGACATAGGCCTCCGCCAAGCACCGCCACCTCGAACGGTTCTGTGCTTCCCGCATCCAGCGGATTCCTGCGGCTTTCATAAGGTCATCGGTCCACCTTGTGGGATACTCACCTTCCAACGCTATATCTTCCGGTACGCGGTCGCCACTCCAGAACCTTTCGGCCCCAACGGCAATCTGTTCTGCGCGCAATGTGCCCTACCCATTGCCACTTAACTTTGGCAATTCTTCGAGCTATGTTGGTTACCTCTCTCTTCGGCCCCAACGAGACGGGGAACGGGAAGAGAAGATATTGTGATCGAATCAAACATGAAAAGATCCGCAGAAGAACCAAGGTAACCGACATAGCACGAAGAATTGCGAAACTTAAGTGGCAGTGAGCTGGGCATATAGCTCACAGAATATATAGCCGATGGGGCCGAAAGGTTCTGGAGTGGCGACCGCGTACTGGAACACGCAGCGTTGGAAATCCTCCCACAAGGTGGACCGACGACCTTGTGAAGACCGAAGGAATCCGCTGGATGCGGGAAGCACGAAACCGGTTCAAATGGCGGTGCTTCGGGGAGCCCTATGTCCAGCAGTGGCGGCTGAAATGAATGAATGAATGAACATGGTTCTTAAACATCTGCCTAACTCGGGGAATACATTGAAAAATAAAGAAAAGAAAGTAAATACATTTATTTAGCACAGACTAAAACACAACATTGAAGGCATTTATGACCGGTGTTATTATTTTTGGTCTATCTCTCCGCAAAATATTGGTGTTCACGTGTCGAAACAGGCATACTACGAGTATCACATGCGTAGCTGGACAAAATGTTATCATTGTTGACGCTTTGTCATGTCTCCATTTAGTGGGAGATAATTTGGCGACATTATTTTGTCACGGGACGCTGCAAGGGTAACATAAAGTCAAGTTAAAATAATATATAATATAAATTTTAACTGTCTCTGTGGTCTAGTGGTAGGTCCTGTCATAGACCAAGAGGTCCCCCGTTTCGATTCACAGCAGGGGCAAAAAAATTGTTCGGTTTGGTTGGTGGTACCAACGTGGCTTGTTTTAAGTCCGCCTGGCTAGCTACCACCATCTTAATAGCCAGTTCCTCTGTGGTTGAGGATTCCGGGTGAAGCTCGCTTCCATCTTCAGCCTTATAATCACTTAGCATCAGGTGAGATGAAAGCCAGAAGCTTCCCAGCTGTGAATAAAAAAATAAAACAATCACAAGTCTTTGAACTTTAATTGTAAAAACCAGATAATATCAATCAAATACATATTCATTGTATCAACAAAGATAGCCTTCTTGTCATACTGTAGAGACGTTATAATATTATTTATTGAAATCCTATTCAATTAATCACAGATTTATATTCTGTTCTTCAATCGTAAATAATGAAAATGTATGATGGCGGTTCGGTATTTTGAATTGATTTTAAAATAACACCTGCTGTTAGTAATGGTTCATGAGTTTATGACTTACAATAAGACATACGATACGTAAATCTATTGACTGATAAAGCCCCAGAACCCAAGGCATCAGCTGATAGAACAATCATTATTATTGCATTATCTCGATTTAAGTTAAGAATAGTCTTGCTCTTGACCTCATGATAACAAATATCTTCAGTTCTGCAACAGGCTATCATTCGAATTTCAAAATCAAAATATTTTATTTCACATAAACCTATAACCAAAATCTCTAATTCAGATAATACAAGTAAACAAAGTAATGTCAAGGAATATCACTGTCAAAATGACAGGACGGTGGTGCAAAACAATTTATCATTTTTTTTTTTGCAAATAATCATCTACCTATAAAATTAAAGTGAATTAATTTTATTATAAGAACTATGCAAACAAAATACTGTTGCCACACAATGTTTTGTGTAGTGTGTGTGTTATGATCGTCAGAATCAGCCATTTTAAGTCCACTGCTAGACGTAGGCCTCCCAAAAAAAAGTTTACAAATAATTACGGAATGATTATTTTTAATTATTATTTCTTTACCCTTCATATCGGGAACGTAGATCTACGCGAGACACAATGGGTTTTTAATTGTGTCTCTAATTACGACATACAAGAGGTTAAATCAATACTTAAAAGAAGATTTAACCTTTTTTTTTTCGCCATTTTATGTGAATTACCACAACAAAGTTTTTTTTAAATATGTTACCCCTTTGTTTAGATAAATTATCTGAATTTGAGACTGGGTATTCATGGGCAGGGTACATATGAAACGTCAGAAGCTAGGTGCCCGTCCGTCCTTAGTTTTCGGTGTGAACCCACATAGTTTAGCTCGCCATTTATTTTATTTATATAAATGGCTTCTCGCAGTTCAACCTAGGAGGTTGTCTACTGCATAATTGGTCTTTCCTGTGGGTGCCTCAATAAATTAAAAATTAAGGCCTCCAGTCAGGGCATAAAACTTAAAACCAAGCGACTACACGCGCAGGGGGGTGCCCCTGCGGGGATATGGGCCTCGGCTGGATCGGATTATGATTATTTAGAGACGAATTCATCCAAGGGAAGTCACCCAAAAGGCAATAGAGAGGGCTATGCTTGGAGTTTCCCTACGTGATCGAATCAGAAATGAAGAGATCCGCAGGAGAACCAAAGTAACCGACATAGCTCGAAGAATTGCCAAAATTTAGCGGAAATAGGCAGGGCACATTGCGCGCAGAACAGATGGCCGTTGGGGCCGAAAGGTTCTGGAGTGGCGACCGCGTACCGGAAGATGTAGCGTTGGAAGGCCTCCCACAAGGTGGACCGATGACCTTGTGAAGGCCGCAGGAATACGCTGGATGCGGGTAATACAAAACCGTTCGCAGTGACGGTGCTTGGGGGAGGCCTATGTCCAGCAGTGGACGTCTTTCGGCTGAAATGATGATGATGATGATGAGAGACGAATTTAAAGCTACAGGCTCAGCGGCACGGACTGGCTCGAGCAAGGGTCGTAGTGGACCACATAGTTTAGCTCGCCAATTCGCTTAGTTTATATGACGACGTTGGAACCAGAGTGATCTAGGGCACAAAAGTATGTTTTCGAGAAAAGTAAGGAATCGCGTTGTTAGGCTTTGTTGTAAGAAATTTATGAGCCATGATAATTTATTGTTTCTTTATTGCACGTAGATCACTTTGGTTTTCCATAAACGTTAAGAACTCAGTAGTAAAATTGGGACCATTAGTGATCTAAGTGCATCTCATACTTGATCAGTGTGGCATGCCTTCATTTCCGGACCGTACCAATTCTATAGTGACATGTTGTGATCCCTCAAGGAAGAAAGCACTGAAGAGCGCTTAGATCAGTGTGGCATGGTAGAATTATGGTTTTTCTATGCCATCGTGTAATAACCTCAGTATTGGCAAAAATGTCACTTAGATATAGAAACTTAGAGAGATATTAGAGAGAGAAACCACACTCTGGTTCCAACGTCGTCATATAGTTTCTCTCGCCTCACTTCGCCCGCCAGCTCACTCGCTCGCTCTCTAGTTGGCGGTGTGGCTTGCTCTAAAGTTTTTTACGCAAGTACCCTGCCCTAATCTAAACTGGTCTTTCTGCCCAAATCTTATCTATCTTATTTATAACATAGATTTTTTTTTACCGATCGTTTATGTATGTAGATGAAATAAAACCAGTGTGTTCTATATTTACCGTAATTTATGTATATATTTGATAATAAATTGAATTACTTGGAATCCCATTATGTATTTTATAATTCAGTAATTAATTAACTAATAAGGTAGGTTTATTTAACTTTGTAGGTAGAAGCGTCGTTGATATTTTGTTATAAACAAACCTAGAGTTTTTGTGAATAAATTCTTCGAGTAGTATTCCGTTAAGTTCACTTAGAACCTCACTTAAGTGAGGCGAAAGCGACCTCATTTGTTTTTAAAGTAAACCATCGCGGGTTCACAATGAAACACCATACGTACACACGACTACATATCAGGCTATATATTTCCAGTATAAGCTGATCTTACATTGTATAGGATTTACGTATAATGAGAGGTCAGCCGTGTGTAACTACTACAGTTATTTAAAAAAAAAAAAAACGGCTTCGTTCATACTGATCCCTAGTCCCAACTCGCCCGGTCCGTATAAATCTACATATACGGACCGGGCGAGATGGGACTAGGGGTCAGTATGGACGAAGCCAAAAAAAACCGGCCAAGTGCGTGTCGGACCACGCACAAAATATAATATATTAATATTGCATTATATTAATTTTCTTTAATAATTGTTTGCTGCACCGGACGACGTCCATACGTCAACGCCGGCTGTCGCTGAAAACCAGCGCGGGGGCTCTGTCTTGGATAGGGTCGCAGCATAATGCCGATAGCCGTTTTGCATGGATGTGACGCAATTTTCCGCCACAGTTTTTTTTTCCTGTTTTTTGTGTCATGTTTACCGCAAATAAACGTATTTTCTTTCTTTCTTTCACAATGAAGGGTTCCGTAGTTGGGATGAATTTATCTCAAGAACAAACTTAACATTGTAGTTGAAAAAAACATGTTTTCTTATACATTCCAACATTAGTAACTAAACTGGTTACACAGTTTTTTATGTCGCCCATGGGCCTCTGACTTGGCTTCAATGCCCTCGAGATATATCTCTCAGGTTTTCCTTCACCGTTTTTTAAGCAAGTGATAATTAAACAATACGCACATGGATCCGGGTTCGTGCCTTGGGTTTGAACTCGAGACCTATGACTTGGCACTATTATTAATATATACATGTCCCGGAATTAACGCATAACTACCATCAAACACCCCAATTAGAATATTTTGTTATAATCAATACATACACTGAATTTTTACTCTTATCTATAAAGGCAGTACATAGTTATAGAGGTAAGAGGAACAGGGTGTAAAGTTCACTCATCCTCCATTGAAAAGAGAGGATCCTCCGACCAGACGGGTGTTGTGTCTGGTGGGCAACTGCCCAACGGTTGATTTCGGGATGTTGTATATATGCTAGTCGCGCGGTAAACTCTGATTGCGCGATGCAGGATTTGTGACGTCAGGTCTTTGATGTGTAGTTCCCACGTGGCGTTGTAGATGCCGCCACGTGGTCTTTACCAGAAGAGTTCTTATTATAACTTTTGTATGGGTAAATGGGCGAGGAGATGTAAGTAAACGAAAGATCATAGGGAACGAACACGACGTTCCACCAAATACGTGAGGCGCGAGCAAAAATTAATCAACTAACTACACTGCAAGGGTAGTCGCAATGATCACAAATGTCATCGTCGCCACGAAACAATGTCGGCTCATTGAACGCCATCCTTGATCTTCTTCTCTTTTTCCTCAGTACCCGGTGTTACGTCAATTTGACAGCTGTCAAATTCGTTCCAAAACCAACTCTAAGCCGAGCTTAGAGTTGGTTTGGTGCCAACATGTATAAAACATTGTTTATTTATTTAATTAGTTAAGGCTCCTCTAAACCAGCGCGTGACACAAAGGCAGCGCGTGTCGCGCGACGAGCCTGGAGGCCTTTATATTGATTGTGGAAGAAAATTTTGGTCAAATTACAAATGTTGGCACGCACACATAAGCGTTCTGTAAGCATTTTTAACACCATACTGCGATCGCCAATCCGTCTGCAGCCGAGCGTGGCGATTATGGCAAACCCCCCAATCGGGGGAGGCTTATGTCCAGCAGTGGACGTCTTTCGGCTGAAATTATGTTGATGATGACACATAAGGGTCTTACGTATTGGGTACTTCGTCAATTTTGGTTTGTTTAGACTGCATAGCGGAAGTATGACTGTAGGTGACGTAGTTTTAATCATTTTTAGGGAAAAAAATAACCTCTATTAAAAATAACAGAAATCGATTCGGTAAATCGACGACTTCTTCATAACGTGCATTAATTCAATTACAAATTGTAGACGTGTTTACGGAACGTAAAATTACGGTACAATTTAATTCATTTTGCAACATCTAAGTTAAAAAACATATAGTTTCTTTTTGGCATTGGATAAACCCCAGAATATGAATCAAAACACAAATGTTATTTATTTTCGTTCATCCGTGTTTAATCAGATGACTTGCAGTTTTGTTTTTGTGTATTTCATTAACGCATTTAGATATTATTCTAAATAATATTTAATAACCATTTTTGAGATAAGTAAAGATAAGAAGATAAGTATTTAGTAAGTATTTAGTAGTAGATAAGTATTTTTCCATGACTCGGAATGCACTTTAAACCGTTGGTCCCTTACGTACGTTACGGGTAGTCAGAAGCCTAAAAATCTAGTTTGGACCCCGATAGACGCTTTACTTTGCGTAAAATATTACATCACCACTATTCTCAAAACTGTGAAGGAAAACATCGTAAGAAAACCGGAATCTCCTAGCAAAAATTCGAAGACACGTGAGCGTGTTACCACACTAATCGATCGATCGTCGATCGATACCATCGATCGATATCGGTCGACGTTGATCAATACCATCGATCGACATCGGTTGACGATAATCGATTGCTGTGGTAGCTTTCAATTCAATTCATTTATTTCAATCAACATTGGATCATAATAGCATTGGGTAGGTACATTAAATAAAAATTGTTAGAAAAATAAATTAATAAAAATAAGACAAAACACAACACACAAATTCATTATTACATACATATTAAATTAGCAAAGTCAACAAATTAAAATTACAAATAATCATAAGTGTTACTTGTGTAGCTTTGGCTGATCGACGGATACCGGGCGATAAACAGTTGATCGACCGCCGATCGATACCATCGATCGACGTTGATCGAATGGTGAGATACCTTAGGCTGATCGACGGATACTGGCCGGCGTGTACTAAGAAGAGGACGTGTTGTTGTTAGCCAGTACAATGTTGTTACACGTACTATTACGGAGATGCAAACGCAGAAGACTTTGGATGCGACCGACGCTCGATTGATTGGTGTAGTAGAAACCGTTGATCGACGTCGACTTATCCATTCTACCATCGATGGATAGCCTGGATCGACAATCAATCGATTGGTGTAATAATAATAGGCAATAGGTAATACGGGCTGGTGTCCGCAACTCCACGTCAATGCGCGTATTTTGCGTACAGATGGGAATTCGATTATTCGATCTACACCAGCTCCTCAAAAAAGGCCAGCAACACCTTGGTGTTACTGAAAATCTCACTTAGGGTACCTGGGTTACCGAAATACTTCGCCCTGTATGCGGCGACCAGCGGGCAGTTTAGTAGCACATGAGCTGATGTCTCGTCCTCCATGCAGGCCCTGCACAGCGGACTGTCTGTGACTCCTATGACAAAGAGGTGTTTATTCAATGATCCATGGCCAGTTACAGCTTCTGTAACTGTATGCAGCTATTGTTTCGTTAGTTATACAACGATCACTCCCCATGAGCACACTCCACGCTACGTGTATTTGGTGTTTATCCCCACAATGGAATATTCCGGTCTGCTACAAAAAATCCTTTCTGAGATTCACACTTCAGCGAACTTAGTTGATTGAATTATTAATTTATGGAATTGTTTTGAAAGAAACCGTTGACCAGTGGAATTATACACGCCAACATTAATGCCAGTCATGTATTTTTTACAGAACTTTTTGTATCGTACGTAACAAATATTTTTTTAGATCTTTCAGTCAATAACACTTTTTACAGTATTATATAATATGATATAATTAGCCAAGGAAGTATGATAGTAAATGATTATTGGTTAGTATTAATTAATAAAAAAAAAGTAAAGTATACGCTGATCTCGCATTGTATAGGATTTCCGTATAATGAGAGGTCAGCAATATGTAACTACTACTATTATTAAAAAATAAAACAGCTTCGTCCATACTGATCCCTAGTCCCATCTCGCCCGGTCCGTATATATGTAGATATATACGGACCGGGCGAGTACCCTTCGCGGCGTACCGGGCGAGTTTGATGCGTAGGACCACGCACAATGAAAGATTCCGTTAGTTGGGATGCATTTATCCCAAGAACAAAATACAATTATATCAATTCTCAGTTACAAATATAAGTTGGTCGACTATTACTCGTTAACTTGTAAAGGTTTCTTCGCTGTGATAGTTTTCCTTTTAACTTTAATAAATATACTACTGCCGTGAATTTTTTTAGAGCGGCAGTCTGTGCAATCTCACGCCCCTAGTCCTAGTCGTAGGAGACGTCCTGGGCGGCGGGAATTGATAGCCGATTCCCGGCCACCGTAGGCGCGGGCTTGCGGACGGCGAGCTATGGGCAGCTCGCCGTCCGGTAAGGACCAGGCCTGGGTCGACGACGCGTTGTGTCCCACGCGCGCCTCAAAGATATATCAGCACGCATTGACGGGGTCCGTAGGACCGATGCCTGCCAGGGTTGCGGGTTTGTCCGAAAGGGATACCGTGGCCTTGGCACACAAGCAACTGAAGGAGCACGGGTGGGTTTTAGTCAGTAAAAGTCTGACATCTTCTCCCGCTTCTCCCGCTCCGCCCAGAGCGGGAGAAGTTGTTTGATAATTTCCCACCCACAAAAAAGTTATTCGCGCGTACAACATAAAAGCTCTAAGAATTCTCATTCCCTTTGCAACATGTTATTTAGTTATTTATGTGAAGTCGGATTTTTAGCTGTAGCTAATAGGTAATGAGCAAATATCGCTCAGAAATCAATGTGGAGCAAGAAATGAAAGTAGCGGTGTCAAGCCTTATCCCACACATTGAAAAAAAAAAACGAATAGAGATCACCAACCTCATACTTCATATTGACTAATTTTCCATTGTAATTTATTTCCCATTTTTTCTTAAATAATACATGTATTCTTGTGTGTCAATATAAATACAAACACTCAGCTTCATATTGTTGATGTTCTAATTTTTGTGCCTAACTACGAGTACCTATACCCAAAGTCTCAAATTCAGATAATTTATGTAAACAAAGGGGATAACATAACAAAAAAATAACTTCGTAATGGTAATTTACATAAAATGGCGAAAAAAGAGGTTTCAATTTCTTTTGAGCACTGATTTTAAGAAATAATAATTAAAAAATAATCATACCGTAATTATTTTGATAAATTTTCGGTTTTAAACTAAGTTATTTTGTGGTATAAAATATTTTATGATACTGGTAACAATGCAGGAGATTCAAACATTTAATTTTTTTTTATATCTGCAATAACACTAATATTACAACTCTCATTCATAGATTCATATTGTAAGTAGCTTACCTAGCCACATTTTGGATGAATACGGCTGTAAACTGTTTCGAGTGGAAATCGATTTTGGGAGGCCTACGTCTAGCACTGGACTTAAAAAGACTGATTATGACGATCATATGCCGTGTCTCCGACAAACTACACAAAACATTGTTTGGCAACGGTATTTTGTTTGCATAGTTCTTATAATTAATTCACTTTAATTTTAGCGATGACTATTTACAAAACTAAAATATGATAAAATGTTTTGCACCACTGTTCTGTCATTTTGACAGTGAAATTTCTTGACATTACTTTGTTTACTTAAATTATCTGAATTAGAGACATTGCGTATAGTATCATTGTACCCTATTTCGATCAGCTAGGGTGCCGAGAAAAAATACCAAACCTAACCTGTTCTATGTTAGAGGGTTTGGTTTCCGCACTTAGTCCTTCAGGTGGACCAAAGTGCGTGGGCCATGGTTGCCGTCGGTGGTTATTCCAACCAGCCCACCTCCCTCCAGAAGCTAATCACGTCTCCTGGTCTGTTTTGAACATGGGTAAAGGATATGAGTAGGTACCCTGAGGGTCTCCGTTCTATTCTGACGTGTGAGTGACGCCTGTACATTCGAAGAGCACATGCGCAACGGTTTCTTCCGCCTCCATGCAAGCCCTGCACAGAAGGCTGTCCGTTATCCCTATTGTGTGGAAGTCTTTGTTTAGCGAGCAGTGTCCCGTGATGATCCCCGTCACCAGGCGCAGGCCGGTCCTGTCTGTGCCTGAACCTGAACTAGACTTGTAAGTAAACTGGAACCCCTGGTATAATACATTAATGTTAAACTTACATATTTTATAGAAATCTCAATGTTTTTCCAGTCGTAAAAATCATGCAATGCAGAGGCGGGCCGCTAGTTTTTTCTATAAATAAAATAAACAGCTTTTGGATCCACTTAAAATAACCCAATAAGAAGTGGCGTTTATTTTTTATTTTAATTTAAGTACAAAAAGTAAAATGCTATATTTATTAAATATCTGTTAGTACCTAATGAGGTTATTAGTGTCTGAGTTTTTGCTGTTTATTAATTCCGGAAGCTTTTTGAAGACATTCGTTTGATCTTGACGGCACGATTGGCGCAGGGGTTAAGGGCCTATACTACCTCAAATGGCTTAGCATGATCCTCCGTTATGTCGAAAATACTGCAGCATTAATTTTGAAATAAATATGTGGTAAAGTTGAGGATTAATGTTAAGTACTATGTTAACCGAAAACACGATTCCATAAAATTTTCTCGATAGAAAAAAATTCCAAAGTTACCTCCAAACCGAACAATAAACCGCTGGTATTCAAAAAATACTTCAAATTAGATAATGAAACTTTGCATATTAACTGAACTAACTATAAAGCAGGTCTTATGTTGTTTACTTTTTTTTTATGACCATTATTTTCACCGTAAAACGAAATTACTTATACTATCGGCGCCTTGGAGTCTTTTCCCTGCCGCCCTGTCTCGCTTGCTCGCGTGACCGTTAGCAATAGTGTGCGAGCGAGATACAGAGTGAGGTAGCGCTGAGGTAGTATAGACTCTTAAGCGATTGACTGCTGCGTTGCGTGTCGCGGGTTCGATTCCCGCAACAAATATTTTGTATGACCTACAAGTAGTTGTTCCGCGTCTGGCTGTTTGTATAAATCAGTTTCAATGTTTGTAAACGCACCCACAATGCAGGAGAAATTCCTAGTGTGGGGCAATTCTTAGTTAAAATTTTAGAAAGACTACATGTCTATTTGGTCAGGAGGGGCTTGCGGCTACGTAATATCAGCTACATGGGTCAATCGATCAGGTTAAGCTATGCTTACCGCGGTTAGTCCGTGGATGGGTGACCTTTACATACCAAGAACTCCGTGCCTCAAGTGCCTTTACCGGTTTATGATCAGAGTGTCTAACTTTAAATTCGTCTACGAAGCAAAATGCCTAAAATTAATGCCTACACAGCAAATTGCCTAAGCTGTAAATCGCCTAGAGATCAAAATGTTTAACAAGCAAAATGCCTAAAATGCAATAATTTCTAAGTAGTCGAGATGGTTAAAATAATCTCACACTAGGGCCTCTGAACTGTAGGTTAGGTTAGGTTAGAACTGTGACCACACAACGGTAACAACATGCCAGAAACGGTACTCCCTTTCGTCTCAAAATAATAGACATATTGCAAGGTAGGCATTTTGGTTCATAGTCAGAATAGGGTTTAGTTCAAATACTGTATAGACATATTGCAAGGTAGGCATTGTGCTTCCTAGTCAATATAAGGTTTAGGCAATACTTGGCATAGACGTTTTGATTTCTAGTCAGCATGATTACAAAGGCCATTACCTACCTACCTAATTAAGATTTTGAAAATTACGTATTAAATTGTTTATTATGTATTATATTTTTTAAATTTTTAAATTATGAGTCATATCAATAATATAAGAAAGAAAAAAAAACCGCATCAAATCAGTGTAGCCGTTTTAGAGAAACAACTTGTTTTTAACTTCAATGAAATTCCGCTCTGTTTATTTGCGAATAGCCTTGAAATCCACAGCTGTTTCAAATGTTACTTCACTTCCTGATCAGTTTTGTTTATCGGATGCTAATTACCAGTTCGATGAATAATGTCTTATTAAGGTGAAACATACGGTAAAATGTAATCAAGCTTCTTCTCCAAGGTAACACATTTGCTTACCTTGGAGAAGAAGCTTGATTACATTTTGTAATCGCAAAATGAATTCGTGATATTCTGTAAAGTTATATTTTGTTCACTGAATACAAAAGGGCCACAAATCAAAAAAAACAGAAAATAATTTTATTGCAAATCGGGATTTGGACCTCATTTTTGCAATACAATTATTTTCAGAATTTTTTGATTTATGGCCCTTTTGTATTCAGTGAACGATTTGACTAGCTCCTCCCCCCGATTTTACCCGCGTAAGTTTCGATTCCGTGGTTTCTAGGCAAAACTTTGCTACTTTGGGTTACATTATTTCAATTTTCTTTAAGGATATCTATTTTTTTTTAAATAAATTATAGCTTATGTTACTTCCTAATAATTTAGCTTTACATTGGTGAAAAAATGGTTAAAATGGGTCTATTAGTTTCGGAGCTTATTCTATACAAACACATAACTAAAAAGAGAAAAACAAGCATTATAATCTATAGAATTTTGGTATCGCAGGCAAACAAAAGTTGTACGTACCATTTATTTCAGATTATTGTTTTTTTTCGCGCCTGCGATACCAGAATTCTGTTACCTGAGTGCTTTTGCAGTGGGGTTTTTGTTCTTTGAAATAATTTGCTTATTGTCATGCTTTTTAGTTCTATTAATATAAATACAGTACCGTGTGGTGCCGGACGTAAAGAATAGCTCCACCCCATTTCCTTCCGTGGGTGTCGTAAAAGGCGACTAAGGGACTTACTAAAGAGGCAGCAGCGTTCTCTATGCATTTTTAACACCATACTGCGATCGCCAACTCGCCTGCCAAGCGTGGTGATTATGGCAATCCCAATCGGGGGAGGCTTATGTCCAGCAGTGGACGTCTTTCGGCTGAAATGATATAAATACATATATATAAATATTTGGAATTGTCTCATTAGTAGCTTATACTCGTATTTGATACCAATATTATTGTAATTTATTTAATAAAAAATCCTTAACATTAACCAAAACTTTTCATCCTGGAATATATGTCAAAAAAATTATGAAATACAAAATACACGCAGACAGGGCCTCTTGCTATTACAATAGTGTCAGAATGGTCTCGCTATTGTGAGTATTTGACAGTGTTTGTATGGCAAATCTGTCAAAAAC
This sequence comes from Dryobota labecula, assembly GCA_947523025.1. Classification (NCBI taxonomy): domain Eukaryota; kingdom Metazoa; phylum Arthropoda; class Insecta; order Lepidoptera; family Noctuidae; genus Dryobota; species Dryobota labecula. The sequence continues at coordinate 8,803,910 of OX383311.1, read as the reverse complement.
TCACAATGAAGAGACCATTCTGACACTATTGTAATAGCAGACTTGAGGCCCAGAAGTCGCGGGCAAAAGCTTGTAATTAATATTATCATTACATTGACACTCTTTCATTGAAGAATTCGGAGTTTATCCAAATAACTGATGGCCTAATTTCGTGATATTTTTGTAAACAATTACAAGTATTTATTATTTGTTTTGTAAATAATGCTGACCACGACCCAATTTCAAACGGCCGTGATTGATACGTTTAGCCAACTTTGGATAAATGGGGTTATGAGTTAGTCATGCATGCACGTTTGTTTAATTTTTCTGCGAAATGTTTTGAAAGGTGTATTTAGGTGTACTTTTATATTAGGGTAGGCAGGCATTTTTTTTTAACTTTTATATACAAGGTGTTTTTTTTTATATCCCATAACTGTAGGTTAGGAATGAGACCATATCAAAGAATCAACTGGCATAAGATTTATTTTTTATTTTTATTTTTTTAATAATTCGATAAAGTCACGATTATTGGTGAAATTTACCAACATCGCATTTTCTTAGCTTTAAATATTAATGATTGGTTTGAATGAAAATGAATTATTCGTATTTATTCATAAAACTTAGGCCGGTATTACAGAACGTCACTCAATACTCAAGAATTACTTAAAACTTGTTTCAACCAATCAAATGGCTTGAATCTAGTTTTAAGTAATGCTTGAGTATTGAGTGACGTTCTGTAATACGGGCCTTAGATACCTACATCGAGCGTCACAGTTTCATTCGACATACTCGTACGGGTGACAATTTTTGACCTAAATTAATATGATTGATGATAATTATCTTCGAAACTATGCAGTTTTGGACCACGTAATCTAGGACTTTTTGTATTATTTTTACTCATAGAATATAACCCTATAGTTATGGGATATGAAAAACACGTTGTACCTATATCACGTTGTATAAGTATCACAGACAGTGATACTTTATTTACATTACAATCTAGGCTATTTTATTAGCTAATAAGTAATTTAAATATAACTTAAACTGCTAAGAAATTATAAAATTAAGAAATCGTCCAATAACGTCTTTCCTATTCAAACTCAAACTCAAAACTCAAACTCAAACTCAAAGCATTTATTTCAAATAAACCAAATACAGGTACTTTTGAATTGTCAAGGAGTCGGCCAGTCAGAAAGATGAAGCTAGTTGCCCATTTCAAAACGTACTAGGTTCCTAGAGAGAAGAATGGACAAGAAACTCCACGGACAGTCTTTTAAAACAAAATATTGTCACAAAATATGGGTTACATCATTCATGTTGAAGTTATACATGTGAGAACAATGTAGAAAGACGTGCACAGTAGAAGCGTCCGTAATAAAAACAATTCAAAAATTAAAATAAGCCGTGGCAGCTAACAGATGACCAGTCCCAACTGACGGCGCCCGTTCACGAACATGACGCATGGAACAGCACCATTTAGCTCAACTATTTTATTAGTTAGTATTCTTTTCCGCACAAACGTGTCCATATTCCAAGAACTCGGCATCAAACAGCGTCTATCAGCACTAGTACAGTCTCGAATACTGAAGTTCTTTGGGCATGTTTCGAGACGGAATTATGACTCCATAGAGCGTCTAGTGGTGCAGGGCAGAGTAGAAGGAAATAGGCCACGCGGAGGTCACCCATTAGGTCGACCGATCAGATTAAATCCGCAGTTGGAGGCCCTGTTAGTGAATGCACCAGACTGTCATCTAACAGAACCAGATGGAGGGAGATCGTGAGGCGAGTTACGACAACACCTGCGATTGGACAAAGCTCATTGTGCCCACGACCGCTCTGTCAAGAGCGAAGCGAAGAAGAAGAAGATTCTTTGGTGTATTAAGTATGTTTATCATGATTTCTAGAAGCTTAAATTTTGCCACTAAAAGGTATTTAGGTCATCCTTGAAAGTTATCAAGTTAATTAGTAAAGTCCGTTAATATTTGTAGGTATACGTTTATGTAAATATCGTTTATCTGTCCAATAGACGCGTATTGTCCTCAATTTGATAGTATATTAATGAACTATCGGCTTGGTATCAAATAGTTTGGAGCACACTATGTTGAATAAATAAGTAACTATATTATATGTACCATCGCGGGCACGAAAATGTATCCACCTTGAAAATAATATCCCGTGCACAAGATGACCTTGTTGACCGCCCCTTTTTGCGACGACCGATTATTTTTATTTTTTTTATTTAAATACATTTCTCAGACTCTGTTACAATGATCACATGTCTGACCACGTCGGCTGGCCTTTTACATTTTTTTTTTTTCATTAAAAATGCAAGTGGCTCAGCAAAAATCTGATGCGGACCAGGCCTGGGTCGATGGCGCGTTGTGTTCCACGCGCGCCTCAAAGAGATGACTGAACTGCCCATTGCTCGCCGTCCGCAAGCCCGCGCCATCTTCCTGCCCTTGTCCCATGCTACTTGTGGTCAGCGCAACACTGTTTTCTCTTTCTATGCTCCCCTGTCAACTGTCACGCTATCATTCACTTTTTCTCTTTCATATCATTTCTCACACAATCCATCCATATTTTCCTTGGCCTTCCTCTCTCTCTTGAAGTGAAAACTTCTTTAGTTGCGTTGAGCGATTTTTGTTAGGGGAAAAACTTAAGTGTTCGCGATCGTCACCGAACGCTTTCCATGAGCTATATGTATACTGTGTATACCTATATGTACTTTTTGGGTGAACAAAATCATGGAACTCGCGTCATCGTCACCGAACGCTTTCCATGAGCTATATGTATACTGTATAATTATGTATGTGCAGTTTATGGGTGAACAAAAATCATGGAACTCGCGTCATCGCCACCGAACGCTTTCCATGAGCTATGTATAAAAGAACAGTTATTCCAAATTCGGCAGTCCGGCGATTTTTTTTTTTCAGGCCTGATATAAAAATTAAGGCTCTATTACAATGATCACATGTCTGATCATCTCGGCTGGTTTTTTACCGTCTTTTTTATTATAAACACAAGGGGCCCAGCAAAAATCTGATGCGGCCATATTGGTTTATGAGCGTAGGTAAGCGTTACTATAGCGGCCAAGCGCTGCAAGGAAGAATAGTCCTTACATTGATCCGATGTTCGAGACTGTGATGGTACATATATTATGTATGTATGTATGTATATCCGTCTTATTTATCATTTTGTCAGTCATAGACCTTAGACCTTAGATTTGATTAGATCTTTACGGGGTATTTAGCTGTTTCTGATTAGACTGGTAGCCGTACCCAACATAGTTGGGAAAAAAAGGTTAAGAGCGTTCATTTGTTGCGGGTTTGCAACGTCGCATTTCTAGAGGTTTTTCGTGATTATTTAATTTAATTTAAATCAAAGTACTACTTTTTTCAGCCATGCACTAGATCTTTAAATCAAAATCAATTCAAAGTCAAATCAAATCAAAATCAAAATCAAATCAAATCAAATCAAAATCAAAATATTTTATTTCACATAAACCTACATGGGCACTTATGAAACGTCAGAAGCTAGGTGCACGGTTCCAATTAGTCGTTTCCTATGGAGAAGAGCCGGCAAGAAACTCCATGGTTACTCTTTTAAAAATAATTGGCTTTACAATATTATCAAATCACAGTGATAATAGGTATGGGATGACAGTGTAGGCCTTTCAACAATTATCAGGTACTTAACAAAATATAAAAGTGCCATTTCTTTGGTATTTATAAGTATGTATGCTATTTGTATTTGTGTTTGTGTTTACAGTTATTTTGGTATCCATACTAATATTATAAATGTGAAAGTAACTCTGTCTGTCTGTATGTTACGTTTTCACGCCTAAACCGCTGAACCGATCGTCATGAAATTTAGCAGAGATATAGCCTGGGATATGGAGAAGGACATAGGTTACTTTTTTACGCTATAACCGACATCCACGCGGGCGGAGCCGCAGGCAAAAGCTAGTTTACTCATAAAAATTGTCAAAATGTCAATTATTTTCTATTTGCAGTATTACGACGAAATATTTGTATTATCTATAAAGTAAATGTTAAAAATAATTATAAAATATAACGGTCTCGTGCTTGGCAGAAAAAATTACTTTGATGTAAATTTAATAAAATAATCACGAAAAACATCTAGAAATGCGACATTGCCAGACCGCGCGGGTTGAATGCTCTTAAGGCAATGTTTTTTTTCTTTAGTTGAGCCGGATTTATTTGATTGACGAATGATGGCTTCGGACAGCAAAACAATGGATTGAAAAAATATAATTACATAGAATTTTTAGGGTTCCGTACCCGATGTGTGCCAAACTAAGTCTCCGCTGTCCATCCGTCTGTTAGTCAGCGGGCCGTAATAGGTAGACAGTTGAAATTTTCACAGATTGTATATTTCTATTGCCGTTATAGGGTCAATCAGGGTAATTGTAAACATTTTTGAAAAATACCTTTTGAACCAAAAACTTTCGGCTTTGTAAAAAAAATAAAAAATTGGTAGTTAGAAAAGAGGAGTTAATCACTTTGATTGTATAGTAATTTATCTAAAAACTGCAACATCAGCCATTTAAACTGCGTCATTAGCGGTTTTGAAAATTAAGTGTTTACATTTTTACTCTGACTTTAAAAGAAAAAAAAAAAATATTGGGGTAAATATGAACACTTAAAATCATTGACATCATCATCGTTTCAGCCGAAAGACGTCCACTGCTGGACATAGGCCTCCCCCAAGCACCGCCAACTCGACCGGTTCTGTGCTTCCCGCATCCAGTGGATTCCTGCGGCTTTCATAACACCTAAGATAAATCTACGTAATAAGAATCATAATCCCGCTAACTCGTTTTCACCATTTAGAGTCTCATAAATACATAAGATTTTGATCTAAGCGTCATTAAAAGTTATTACATTATTAAAAGTTTAATGGGAGTCGTCTCCAAAGGCTTATTCCCAAACTACTCCATTCTTTTGTTCTAAAAAGATAAGAATCTCATACATTAGTTCCAAAGTTACTCCAAGGAATTATTATGATTTTAAAAATACTTATTATTTTGTTCCCATTCTGCTCCATAGGTATCTGGAATCATTCTCAAAGTAATCCACCGATTATTCGTTATCAATTCCCAAACTACTTCATCTACATTATCTATAAAATACATATACTTAAGGGCCTATACTACCTCAAATGGCTTAGCATGATCCTCCGTTATGTCGAAAATACTGCAGCATTAATTTTGAAATAAATATATGGTAAAGTTGAGGATTAATGTTAAGTACTATGTTAGCCGAAAACACGATTCCATAAAATTTTCTCGATAGAAAAAAAATCCAAAGTTACCTCCAAACCGAACAATAAACCGCTGGTATTAAAAAAATACTTCAAATTAGATAATGAACCTTTGCATATTATCTGAACTAACTATAAAGCAGGTCTATGTTATTTACTTTTTTTAGATGACCATTGTTTTCACCGTAAAACAAAATTACCTAAACTATCGGCGCCTTGGAGCCTTTTCCTTGCCGCCCTGTCTCGCTTGCTCGCGTGACCGGTAGCAATAGTGTGCGAGCGAGAAACAAAGTGAGGTGGCGCTGAGGTTATAGACTCTTAAGTACAGTCAGCCACAAAAATTCTTAAAAGAAAGATTTTTACAATTACCCTGATTTACCCTAATAATAAAAAAAATAAAAATTAAATAACGTTATTAATAAAGAGGGTATACAAGAAACGAGTTTTTTCGGCGTCTTTTGCTCGATCTTAATACGATACAGAAAACTTAGTGTGTGAATCCGACTCGCACTTGGCCGGTTTTTTACTAATTTTTAATAAGATCATCTATACTAATATGTAATGCGTAGGTGATTAGGTACTTATATTCTCCTTAAGCATAAAAACTGACAAGTATTCATTAACAATATTTTTTTTCTAACCTTTTAGATTAACGTTCAAAATATATGGCAAATGAAATCGATAACCGGTTTTCGAGTAAAAATTATTATTTACTTGCTTTTGCCCAAGGCTCCGCCCCCGTGGATGTCGGTTATCGCATAAAAAAGTAGTAGTCTATGTTCTTCTCCATATCCCAGGCTATCTCTCTGCTAAATTTCATGACGATCGGTTCAGTGGTTTAGGCGTGAAAACGTCACAAACAGAGTTATTTTCACATTTACAATAATACAGTAGGGATTATAGAGCGAATGTCAAGATCATCTGCGATATAATTTTGTACCAAAAACAAATTTATGATTAGGTAGTAAATTATCTTGTTTTTTATCACGTGACAAAACGCGTTTTTTTATGAGGTTTGCTAAGAATTTGAATCGCACGTGTAAAACCCTGACCATGAGTTGCTATTAATTATTTATTGACAAGGCAACCATAACGGTTACCCGTTGTTGTTGCCTTGTGAATAAATAAATCACAGTATATCAGTAGGATCACATATAAGATCGATCTGATTATTTACTATCTGACTAGCAAGAACAATAATAATGATAAAGATAAAGATAAAGAGATAAAGGGATATTTATTTGTAAACATGTGTAACAGTATACATATAAATGCAAATGTGGATGTCAAAGTGAAAAATTCGAGTTCAACATGTTTTGCCACCATTAGCGTACAAAATTAATTATAGCCACTTAAAAAAAAAAAAAAAAACATGATGACAGCTAGATTAGAACAAAATTGCTCTCCGACACAATTCCTGCTAATGTAGGCAGGGAATGTGTAGAAGATCAAACACGCTATACCCAAAGTCTCTAATTCAGATAATTTATGTAAACAAAGTAATGTCAAGAAATGTCACTGTCAAAATGACAAAGCAGTGGTGTAAAACATTTTACCATTTTTTTTTTTGTAAATAATTATCAATAAAATTAAAGTGAATTAATTATAAGAACTATGCACACAAAATACCGTTGCCAAACAATGTTTTTTGTAGTGTGTAGGAGACATGGCCTATGATCGTCACAATCAGCCCTTTTAAGTCCACTGCTAGACGTAGGCCTACCAAAATCGATTTCCACTCGACACAGTTTATAGCCGTTTTCATCCAAAATGTGGCTCTATACGCTACTTACAATATGAAATGATGAATGAGAGTTGTAATATTAGTGTCGTTGAAGATGTAAAAAAATGTTTGGATCTACTGCATTGTTACCAGTATCATACAATATTTTATACCAGAAAATCTCCTTTTTTTAATAACTTTGTTTAAAACCGAAAATTATAAAAATAATTCGGTATGATTATTTTTCAATTATTATTCCATAAAATCAGTACTTAAAAGAAAATGGAACCTTTTTTTCGCCATTTTATGTGAATTACAATTACGAAGATATTTTTTTAATATGTTATCCCCTTTGTTTACATAAATTATCTGAATTTGAGACTTTGGGTATAGGTAAAATTCATAATTGACGCAAACTTACATTATTTAAAGAAAACACTTCGAAATTCGAACGGTGCCACGTTGTGAATCTGCGATCATAAAAAAAAAAAAACGGAGCCGTCTACTGACTGCCGATGGAAGTGAAAACTAAGTAACTAAAGCATTCGGTGACGATGACGCGAGTTCCACGATTTTTGTTCACCCAAAAAGTACACATATATACACAGTATACATAATTATAGCTCATGAAAAGCGTTCGATAACGATGACACGAGTTCCATGATTTTTGTTCACCCAAAAAGTGCTCAAGGAGCCTAAGAAATTTTCAATAAAAAAATACAACCGAATTGAGAACCTACTTTCGAATTGTGTGTACTCAATTGAGAGTGACGTTCTAAGTGAATTTTACAGAATACAACAGGTTAAATTGAACACAATCTTCTTAGATTGTGTTCAATTTAACTGTTGTATTCTGTAAAATTCACTAAATTCACGAAATTAGATGCGAATCTAGCCTAGAAAACTCTTGTTTTCTAGGCTAGATTCGCATCTAATTTCGTGCAACTAATGGAATTATCTATTAGAAAATTGCAGTTGTCACGAAGCATTCAATTACTTGGAAAGTCAGCAATTTGTATGGATAAATCTACACGAGAGAAAACATGCATTGAACGACTTATAACGATATACAGGGTGGTAGGGACATCGACGCGAAAGCCTATTACCATAGATTCAGTCCATGATTCTGGACCTGTGTTGAAATTATTCGTCGGTACCTAATTTAAAAAAAATAACAAAATTGCCGTTCCGTACATTTTGACCGCGTAGATATTGCACTTTTGAAGGAAATAGCTGTATTTTTTTTTTATAACTGACGAAAAATTTCAACACACGGTCAAGAATCATGTGTTGAATCCATGGTTACCGGTTTCGCGTCCATATCCCACCCACGCTGTATACAATGAACGGTTTCTAAATCATATAATATGAATTTCGACGCCCATGAAAACCTCTTGTTTTGAAACTATTTCGAGAATATCGTGGGATTACCAGATTTTAATAAATTCAAACCACCACCATAAAAATAAATGCTAATTTTCGTTTGCCAAAATCTATTTATTGTTAACTTTATTCGTATTTGACGATGTATCCGCTTTTACAATACTTGCACTAAATAACTCATTTACTAATATCGTACGATCCAGGTATTTTCAACAAACAGGTTTCATTAGAAGGTTGACTTTACGCAAAAATATAACGGAAACTGATGGCAAAGTTTTCAAATAAGTGATTTTTACTGCGGCATAACTAAGGCATGGAATATCGGAAGGTTCTGAATTCCAGAACTGAGTTCCAATACTGGAGATCTGATTCCGGAATTACGGAATTGGTTCCGGAACTGGTAACTTTTAAAGTTTGTTTGAAATCAAACAAGATTTATAATTATATCAGTCTTTTAATAATTTCTAGTAACAAATTAAACATCTTTCTCCCTTATTACTCTAATTAAACATTTTAAACCGTAAAATCAACAAGGCTTAATTATCACACAGTAGAAGTCTTTATCACTTTGAGTAAAAAATTAAAAATCTTTCTCCCTTACGAGTATTACTCTAATTAAACATTGGCCGTCTAACGGCTTGTGGAAAGTTCCACAGACTAGTTTGGTTGCGTTTAGATAAAATAATAATCAAAATATCAAAAAATTATGAATATCGGAATTCCGATATTACTCCTCTCAATTCCGGAATGGAAATATCAGAAAAATTGTTACGGAATTCCGGAATTACGAAATTCCGAAACTCCGGAATGCATGCCCTAGGCATAACAAATAAGAGTACAGCTTACTTATTCAGCCTATCACAGTCTACTGGACATTGTCGAGGACTGTGACATTGACTATCCACTGGCATAGGCATCTCCCAAGTTACGCCACAGCACCCCAAGAAACCTCAAACTTATTTTAGGTTGTGGCGGTATCTACAACGCCACATGCAAACTACGCATCAAAGAACTGACGTCACAAATCCTGCATCGCACAATCAGAGTTTACCGCGCGACTAGCATATATACAACATCCCGACATCAACCGTTGGGCAGTTGCCCACCAGACAATACCCGTCTGGTCGGAGGATCCTCCCTTTACTATAGAGTATAAGTGAACTTTACACCCTGTTCCTCATACCTCTATAAGGTTGCTTGGGTTTTGTGTCCAGTGAACCTTCTCAATACATTTTTGTGTATTGGTCACCTTATTAGTAAATTGCTAATTTATTTTTATTAGCCAAATCGTTAAGTTCAAATAAGGTTGTTAAGAAAACCTTGGGAATAGCCCGCGTCCTCGCAAATTAAAATAATTCGGAAGTGTATTCTAGAATAGGCACACTTCCGACTCTGTGGATTTTAAATCAAAGGTTATTCGTTGATCTGTTCATGAAACGTAGATTCATAAATTACCTACCTATCAACTCAACTCAAACTCAAAGCATTTATTTCAAATAAACCAATTACAGGTACTTTTGAATTGTCAAGGGGTCGGTCAGTCTGAAAGATGAAGCTAGTTGCCCATTTCAAAGCGTAGTAGGTCCCTATGGAGAAGAACAGGGAAGAAACTCCACGGACACTCTTTAAAAAAAAACATTGTTACAAAAAATGGGTTACATCATTCATGTTGAAGTTATACATATGAGAACAATGTAGAATGTGCACGTTAGAAGCGTCCGTAATAAAAACAATTCAAAAATTAAAATAAGCCATGGCAGCTAAGAGATGACCAGTCCCAACTGACGGCGCCCGTTCACGAATATGACGCATGGATCAGTACCATTTAGCTCAACCATTTTGAAGGGAACTTAATCGATCTTATCGATTTTTAATGCACGGATTTGCTTCGATTAAAGTTTCCTTGAAAGGAAGAAAGAAAAGAAAGAAAACACGTTTATTTGCGGCAAACATGACGCAGAGAAAGTACACAAATACGAAAATAACAAGATGGGGGGAAATATGCGCCACATCCACGCAAAACGGCCATCGCTCAGCATAATGCTGCAACCCTATGCGAAATTTATGGTGGTCTTTATGGTGTGTTGTCTATGACCTGGAATTTTGATGTTTGTTTGTTTATTTATCTTCGGACCACGATTTGTATTTCTTGTATATACCTACTGTTACTGACAATTTTTTTTTTTATTTTTTTTTAAATGAATTTTTGAATTTTAATAATTTTATTTAATGAGAATGACATAACTAATTTAATGTTCCAACAAGAGTTTAAATTTTAACAATTTTATATAATGAAAATGTTTGCATGCTGAATGGTGAAATATGGCAGAATTCTGATGAAAACCTACTACTACCTACTTATGTATAACCCATATTTGCAAATAAATGCTATTCAAAAAAAAAAACAGAGCCCCAGCGCTGGTTTTCAGCGACAGCCGGCGCTGACGTGATGACGTCAACCGGTGCAGCATATATTGAGACAAAAATAACGAAATAAGAACTAAAATAAATACAATACTTCTAAAAGTTTAAATAAATATAATATTTAGAATGGCAACATTCCATTCCGTCGGTAACGAGATCAAACTCTTGAGACGATGGCATAATATAATCTGTGCAAGCCGCTGTCATAACAATTTGTTTGACGTTCTTCTCTCCTATTGGCATGAAATGTAAAAGAATACCTTATGTCGTGGTAAACATATTAGCCAGTCATCAAGGTAGTAACGGGGCTCACATTTCAGGGTGTGCGACTTACATATTAAACCGTGTGACTTATCTATGCGCCTCGCGCTTGACGTAATATAGCAAAAACTCAACAAAAAAGTCCACGAACGAATCAAAACGGAGACGGGCACAACGGTAACAAATATGCTATCGCTACAAAACGCTAGGCTGGTAAAAGATCGATGTATCGATAAATCGATATTGTTTGTCCGATATATCGATATTTTTGGTGATGTCTACTATTTCGATAGCATCATCTTCCTGCCCTTGCCCATGTTACTTGGGGTCGGCGCAACACGTTTTCTTTTTCCATTCCCCCCTGTCAACCGTCACTCTATCATTCACTACCTTCTCTTTCATATCATTCTTCACACAATCCATCCATATTTTTTTTGGCCTTCCTCTCCCTCTCCATCCATCCACATTTATCTTCATCACTCTCCTCGTCACATACGTTTCCTCCCTCCTCATCACATGCCCATACCATGCCAAACGACGTCCTTTTCTGTCACCGGCGCCCCTTTCAAACTTCCCCTTCTACTATTTCGATATATCGATAAAAAATAACAAGTAATGTGACGAAGGGGATGTGAGAGAGTGTTTCAGTAGTGTCTTCTATGTGGGTCTGCTGAGGCTACCCATACAGAAGACACTACTTAAACACCATCACACATCCCCTTCGTCACATTACTTGTTATTTTATATCGATATATCGGAATAGTAGAAGGGGAAGTTTGAAAGGGGCGCCGGTGACAGAAAAGGACGTCGTTTCGACCTCACATGTCACATTTCAGAAGTGGGATTTTACTAAGATAATGAAGGTTACATTACAGTTTGAGAATGTTAGATAATACGATATATTTACAATAGCAACACCGCCACGGACTAAAACCAGAAAGTAAAAAGTTAAAAAAAAAGTAGAACTGTTTTTATCAATGTTTAATTAATTTTGGATTTTACATCAGAAATCATGTTCCTAGTCTGGTATTTATATGAATAAAAAACCACCACAACACTGAGTAAAATATTTTTTTTTTGAAAATTTCACCGACATCTCGATATGTCAATATTTTTTTCCGAAATATCAAAATCGATATATCAATATTTTTTTTAAATATCAACACGATATACTATCGATACTTTTTGGCACTTCTTGCATCCCTAGTAAACGCACGAAGTTAATTTATTGTACCTCTAAAACCCAGTGTGATTTCATTAACAACATTTTGCCATCCGGGTCAAACTTCAGATAGGCCGCCTAATGCAAAAAAAAGAAACAACACGAGTCATTGCCCATAATTATAGGTATTAGAGGTTACCGCCCGAATAGATTGATTTATAAGTTTATGCTCATGTTTCCGAGGTCAAACTTTATAAAAGTGACCGTTATAGGTCGCTCTCAAATCAATTAAGTACAAGTACTAAGCAAAATCTGTCATCACTTCAGCCGAAAGACGTCCACTGCTGAACATAGGCCTCCCCCAAGCACCGCCACTTCGACCGGTTCTGTACTTCCCGCATCCAGCGAATTCCAACACAAGGTCATCGGTCCACCTTGTGGTGGCCTTTCAATGCTATGTTTTCCGGTCCAACTCCATATTATTCCGTAAAGTTCACTTAGAACCTCACTCAAGTGAGCACACACAATTCGAAAGCGAACTTATTTGTTTTTGAAGTAAATCCTCGCGTAATCACAACGAGATGCCGTTCGAACTTCGAAGTGATTATAATTGACTTTAAATTGTGGACTATACCCTAAGTCTCTAATTCAAATAATTTATGTAAACAAAGTAATGTCAAGAAATGTCACTGTCAAAATGAAAGGACAGTGGTGCATTTTTTTTTTAATTATTTGTTTTTGTAAATTATCTACACTAATATTATAAAGAGGAAAGATTTGTACCTATTTTTGTATGTTTGTATGTTTGTAATGAATAGGCTCAAAAAGTACTGGGCCGATTTAAAAAATTCTTTCACCAATAGAATGCTACATTCTTCCAATTTGACATAGGCTACGTTTCATTTTGAAAAAAATTAGGGATCCTTGGTAAAATTTGAACAATGTAACCGAAGGTGTAGAAAAATGAGTCTTAAAATGATAATTGTCTACCCCGTGCGAAGCCGGGACGGGCTGCTAGTAATCTATAAAATTAAAGTGAATTAATTATAAGAACTACGCAAACAAAATACCGTTGCCAAACAATGTCTTGTGTAGTGTGTCGGAGACACGGCTTATGATTGTCATAATCAGCCCTTTTAAGTCCACTGCTAGACGTAGGCCTCCCAAAATCGATTTCCAATCGAAACAGTTTACAGCCGTTTTCATGCAACATACGGCTAGATATGCTACAATATGAATCTATGAATGAGTGTTGTAATATTTGTGTTTTTGAAGATGTAAAAATTTTTAAATAGTCGGATCTCCTGCATTGTTACCAGTATCATAAAATATTTTATACCAGAAAATCTTCTTTTTTTAAACTTTATTTAAAATTGAAAATATATAAAAATAATTACGATAGGATTATTTTTTAATTATTATTTCTTAAATCAGCACTTAAAAGAAAATGGAACATATTTTTTTTTGCCTGTTTATGTGAACCATTATGAAGATATTTTTTTGATATGTTGTCCCCTTTGTTTACATAAATGATCTGAATTTGAGACTTTGGGTATAGGAAGCCTATATAATTACTTATCTTCAAACAATCCATACTCCATACTAATATTATAAATGTGAAAGTAACTCTATCTGTATGTTACGTTTTCACGCCTAAACCGCTGAACCGATCGTCATGAAATTTGGCAGAGATATAGCCTGGGATACGGAGAAGGACATAGGCTACTTTTTTACGCGATAACCGACGTCCTCGCGGGCGGAGCTGCGGGCAAAAGCTAGTTTTGATATTGTCAAAACTATTCTTTTTTTTTATTGTCAGTCGGGACCAACGGCTTAAAGTTTTTTCCTAGGCAAAAAACTTTAACTTACGGTTATACCCTACTAGCATTTTTTGTTGGCATTTAGTTGGGCTACTTACAGAGGCAAGTGGCCCAACTAAATACCAACAAAAATGCTCCTAGGGTAAATTCTCCCCTAGTTTGTTAGAAGGCCTTTAATCAGCCGATGTCAATGACTTGCAACTCTACGTACCCGGAAAGTAAATAAGCCAACATGTTAATTGTTTCCTATGTATTTAAAAATAGGTAAGCCAGTTTACCCTGAACTTGAAAATGACGTTGCAATGAAAAAGACACTTTAATTACTACTCCGTATGATACAATTTTTATTACAAGGTTACCTGTTGAGGCTCCTTGCACGAGAAAAACTCTCTTTTGTCAATTTCTTATCTAATTGTGAGAAAACTTGTAATAATCGAAACATTAAGTCTGTGTAACTATAAAATTACAGTTTTCATGGTGCTAAACCATTCGTGTCTGTTTCATAATTTTTGTGCTCTCCAAAATATAGTTTATTTCGCCGTTGATTAGCTTAATGAAGATATTGTATAATCATTAAATAAAATTTTGATTATATTTCATGTATAGCTGAAGACTAATTTGTGATTTTTAAATTTCTTGATATGATTTGCTAAATAATAGGAAAAAATATATTACCCTACTGACGGGGTTTAAAACAAAAAAAAATTTTTTTTTCAATCTTATTTTCTGCTGTATTTTGTATGGAAGTTGAAAAAAGTGGTTCCGCCATATGCAAGTAGACCATATTTAATGATGTTGATGATATTTTTTAATATTCAAAATCAAAAGTAGTTTCTTGTAGAATGATGATCAAATGTCAGTCTTGCGTCATTTTTCGGAAAACTTGTTGCGAATATTAGTGATTTACCGTGAATACTTAATTTATTTGAAAAATCCCTAAAACAAAACAAAGAACACGACTTTTCAAATCACAAATAATTTTGTTGAAATTATTTTTCAATTTCTCACAAACAATGAACAAAATTGATCAAAATCAGTCGATTTCGTGCACGGCCACTTAAGGCAAAATTATTTTTTTTTTTTTTGGTTTCAAGTTTGGTTTTGACAAATTTTTGGTAAACAACACTTCTAAATTCGAACAAATGAGTTCGCTTTCGGATTATGTGCGCTCATTTAAGTGAGGATCCATGTAAACGTTCCAGAATAGCATTACTGTCAACTGTTTACATAGAATCGTTACATCATATTTCTTTAGAAGGTCAAAATTATTTCCAATTGACCAAGAACTTGTGAGCAAGGTCTTACCTTCACGCTACAGTTATGAATGGACTGACAGAGATGATCATTGTCATTAAAACCGTCCATTGATATAAAACAGTTCCGTAAATTACCTACTGATAGACCTCTGATGTCAAAAACGTATAGATATCACTAAACATGATTTTTCGCGAGAGCGATTTATTTCAGGCGACTATAACCGACTTTTAATGATTTTACACTGAAGATCACGTCCAAACGAGTAGTGTTAATGATTTGGAAAAAATATATGTTAAAATAGAGCTTTTTCTTAATAACATATCTGCAGCAATCTCGGACAATGTCTTTACACATTGCGTTGAAGTCTTACTGAACAATGAACATTGATCAAACCTTCTATAAAATAAATAAAAATTAAAAAAAAAAAAAAAAAACAATGAACACAACATCCTTGGATGGTACAGCATTTACTCCGACTGACCACAAATAAATTGGGACATTATCCTAAAGGTGTGACATTAAGAGACATTAAGAGTCTATACAGCCTCAGTGCTACCTCACTCTGTATCTCGCTCGCACACTATTGCTACCGGTCACGCGAGTAAGCGAGACCGGGCGGCAGGGAAAAGGCTCCAAAGCGCTGATAGTTTAGGTAATTTCGTTTTACGGTGAAAATAATGGTCATTAAAAAAAAGTAAATAACATAAGATTGAAGTATTTTTTGAATACCAGCGGTTTATTGTTCGGTTTGGAGGTAACTTTGGATTTTTTTTTCTATCGAGAAAATTTTATGGAATCGTATTTTCGGCTAACATAGTACTTAACATTAATCCTCAACTTTGCCATATATTTATTTCAAAATTAATGCTGCAGTATTTTCGACATAACGGAGGATCATGCTAAGCCATTTGAGGTAGTATAGGCCCTTAAGCGGCAATTGTGCGCGGCTGCCGCGCGCGGCTTGCCGCGCTATGATAGGACGACTGCCGCGCGCGGCAGCCGCGAGCTACCTGCCACGCACGGCGAACGCTGCGAACGGTGGTAGTGTTGGTTCGCCAGTGGTTGTGTGTGAACGGACGTACTTTATCAAATAAAATGGATAACGAAACAGCAATTCGTCTTATTGAAATATATGGCTCCCATAGTCCATTATGGGATACTAGGGAGCTACGACACACGCGGCCGCTTTCATTGTGGTTTGAATACGAAATAAAGAGCGCGGCTTGTCTCGGACATGCCGCGCAGCATTGCCGCGCAGAAGGTCTAAACTAGTCGCGCGGCAAATTTGTGTCTTGCGAATGCCGCGCGTAGCTGCCGCGCACCTTGCATGCCGTGTTTGGACACATCGTTAGTATTTAACTCAATTAATCATTAACTACGACTGTATTCAAAACATCGTATCTAAACTAAAATGGTACATTAATTATATTGCGTTCTCGTATCAATAAATGAGGCTAATGCATAAATCTATAAAGGAAACATACATAACACAGATTGATACATAATAATATAAAATAATAATAACTACGATATAAGAATCAATTTCAGTGTAATAAGAGGAAATATAAGTTATTATAGATTGTAATGACAATTTGTGGGAATTGTACAGAAATCGCTGGTGTGAAGTAGATTTTGTAATTAACTCTTGGTAGAAAGGTAACTACCTAATTAATTTTATTGTGAAATTTTGCTCAGTACAAGATATTATAGGGTATATATCCTATAATATCTTGTACCTATAATATCCTATAATATCTTGTACTGAGCAAAATTTCACAATAAAATTAATACATAAATAATAAAATAATAATAAAAAAAAAATAAAAAAAATATATAATAAAATTAATACGTAAATTAGTACATATATAATATGTACTATAGACGCTGTAACATAATAATAGGGTATAGAATGAAACCTCCACGGGTTTATTATAAAATAGTTCAGTGTTATTCAACGTGTGGGTCGCGACCCCATAAGGGGTCGCCAATCCTCTTAAAGGGGGTCGCCGTAACTTTAAAATTTAAAGCTCATAAATATAAAACCGTACCAGTTCAAAATGTTACATGTATTAAGAAAAAGTTAATTAAAAGCTTAGGTTAACACTAATCAACAAATACCTACAAATCACATAAATCATTAATGTGATGAAGACCAAGCGTACCCACTCAAATTGATGTAATTGTTACGCATGTTTATCGGCCCCCTTCTACCATCGGACATCTAGACGCACTGCAAGTTACCACCCCTACCTGGTTGATATTCCACCAACTCGCACTAAGCGTTTTCAAACGTCTTTTATAATGCGCGCAGCAAAGGAGTGGAACTCTCTGCCTGCGTCTGTGTTTCCGAACGCATACAACCCTAATCTATTCAAAGTGAGAGTGAACAGGCTTCTTCTGGGTAAGCTCACTCCATCGTAGACTTTGTCTCTGTCATCCAGACCTAGACTAAAGTCAAGAGCAAACTCATAGTAGAATAAAAAAAAAAAAAAAAAAACAATTTAACAATTTTTTTATGATTAGAATTAAATCGCTTTCAAAATTTAGGCCATTTCTCTGTTTGCCTTTTATTTGAGCCATCGACGATAAAGTTAAATCGCACAAGTAGGTGGTTCCAAATGAAACGAAACACTTCAAAGCATTGCTTCAAAGCTTATGTGGTTAATTGTGGGTATTCTGTTTTTCTGTTTAATCAAAAGGTACCTAAAGTGACAGACTTGGATTTCAAGGTAGGAGGTCGCGAAATATTTTTCTATACTAAGGGGGCCGCGCCATGAATAAGGTTGAAAAGCACTGATAAACATCATCAATTACAGCAATAACACACCATTCACTAAGCACTGAAATAGTTTATCCCGTGACTCCGCCCGCGTGGATGTCGGCTATCGATGAATGTACAATTTAATCCAAAATAGGCTGGTAGTGTCGTTAAATTGTAAACAACACTGTTGGCTGGTAGTATCCTTGACAAAACATGGACTCCGGGCTGTTACTGAGAAATTCCAGATAGAAAAACCCAATAAAGCTTTGCCCGACCCAGGAATCGAGCCAAGAACCTCATGCTTTTTATATTAATAACTAGATTCTGCCCGCGACTTCGTCCGCGTGTTATTTCGGAGCCCGAGCCCGATCCACCACTTGGCATCCCGTCGCTTGCCCGTGCTATAACTTCGTTTTCACTTAGCGTTCTTTCTGGCTTTTTATCTTTTTGCTCGGCTCCTAAGGGTCGTAGCGTGATATTAAATAGCCAATAGCCTTCCTCAAGAATTGGGCTATCAAACACAAAAAGATTTTTTCAAATCCAACTGGTAGTTACAGAGATTAGCGCGTTCAAAGAACGCTCTTCAGCTTTAGTATAGATTTAGTGTAGACTACCTCACAGAGCTACCGGCCGACCCTGCTACGGCGCCCTGCCCCTACATGATGCGCGCGCGATACTTGATCATTATTTTGCTGCGGAGTTATTTAAAATTATGATATCTCCTAAGATGTTGATTGAAATCAAATGATGTCAAGGACAATTTTGTTTACATTTAAATACTTGTAATTAATAACATATTTATTTGCATAAGGATTAATATTATGTTGATAAAACTCCTTCGCAAATAATGCATTAATTTCGAACAAATTTGATTACCATAAAAGTTATAGTGAGTAAATCTTAAAAGATAGACATAATATGCTGACACGGACTTTTTTATTTCAATTTTTAAACAGGAACAATTCCATCATACATGATATTTGCGTAACTTAAACCATTAACGCAGCGCACGCAACGGAAGCTCTCAAAATGGAATATTTTTTCCCGTTTTTACAAACATTTTTCATTTATGCTCCGCTCCTATTGGACGTAGCTTGATTTTTTTATAGCCTATAACCTTCCACGATAAATGGACTATCCAACACAAAAAGAATTTTTCAATTCCAACCAGTAGTTCCTGAGATTAGCGTGTTCTAGCAAACAAACAAATTCTTCAGCTTTATAATATTAGTATAGATTAACATAGATTTAGATGTGACCTCAGCCATTTTATGCATAATCTGAACGATTTATTCGCATACCGGTTCTTTTTTTGTATAAATCAATTCAATGGAAGTTTTTAAATTAATATCTGATAATCAACATACACATAAGTATAGAGCGAAGGTCATTGACTTTGAACGGCATATTCTATAGGCGTAGAAATGTTGAATCATTACCACGAATGGATAATAAAAGATGTTATAATATGGCTTTCGGTTGTGTGGAAATTGGTTTTCACGGTATGTGGTGCGAAGGAATGAGAAAAATGTCGGGAGAAAAGTTTCGAGTACCTATGATAGCTTTAAGATGACGATAGCCGACTTTTAATGATTTTGTACTGAAAATCACGTCTAAGCGAGTAGTGTTAATGATTTGGAAAAAATATGTATTAAATAAGAGCATTTATTTATTAACATAATATATCAATACTTTAGATTACGTTTATGTATTACATAGTGAAATTTAATTCTAAAATTATGTCTAATGCGGATAAAAAACAGAGAATCACGCAAAATCTATCAAGTGTATTTTTCCGAAACCTTCACCTTTTTAAAGATAATTTATTTATTGTTTTTTTTTAGTATACAGGTTTTATTAAAATACCTTTTGTTTTATGTATAATAAATTAATAATGCGTCTTATTTGGGACAGCGCTCCTGGATGGGCGATTTCTATTATTGGCTGGACGTACGACGCGTTGCGTGAGCTCAGTAAAGAACATGCAAGCTAACCACTCAAGGTTACTGGCATATATCTGCGTCTTATCTGGCGAAATGTGAGCACAGCTCTGCCTACGCCTCCGGAAAAAGACCCGGATTTAAAGATTTGAAGCAAATTTGTAATAGATTATTATTCACATTCATATTTGTCTAGATATGCTAATGTCTAAAAAATATATTTGGATATGATGCAGACTCTATATTTTTGCAAGATCTTGTTCTGAATGGAACCCGTAGTAAATAGCCCCAAGTTTTTTGCATAATTAGTCGGTTTTATCTAGTAAATAGTACGGTAGGGAGCACGTTATTGGTAACAAAGCCAATAGGTAGTCTCTTATTCTATTGAAACTTCATACTAACCTAGGCCAGTTCAAGGAGTATTTAAAAAAAAAAAAAAAAATATATATGTGATAGCCCAATTCTTGAGGAAGGCTATTTAATATTATGCTAAGACTCTTAAGAGCAGAGCAAAAAGAAAAAAAGTCAGAAAACACGCTAAGCGATGCGACGGGGTGGGTTGGGGGAACAAAAAACTTCACGCGGACGAAGTCGCAAGCAGAAACTATTAGTTTACAAAAATAACCCAAAACAAAATTCAAGTTGTTGTACACCTTGGTCTAAATTTTTGATTCAAGAATTAAAAATTGTTTAAACCATGAACACTAGAAAACATTAATTCATAAATTGCTAATTTTAAACTTGACCTTTTAAAATTTAAAAAAAATTATGTCATGATTAATCTAAAATGCAAAAATGTTACAACAGGAATTGAGTTAATAATAATCAGAGGTTTTAAAATCTTGTGTGTATTTAACACGAATAATATTGTTTTTGTGAAAGCGATTTTAAATTTTGCGGGGAGTTAGAAGCCCGAGACTGACAACCAGTCTCACCAAAGGGTATCTTATGTATGCTATTTCCTTTATTCCAATAAATAATAATAATAATAATAATTTATTTATTCACTTCAAGACAAACATCTGTGTAGCCCTGACTCTTGTACTAGGATTTCCTGTATTACAAGAGCCAGACCTCTCAATTTACAGGGAATATGTTATAGAAGTGCGATAGACAAAATTGAGATTATAGCTATGGCATGCATTAAAAGGTAGGTTTACACGTATACAAGATTAAATAAATACATATAAATTATATTTCTAAATATTAAAATATAAAAATAGTAGCCCACCGGTATCGGAAACAGGGTCCAAGCTACCGGCGGTCAGGGCTCCAGAGAGAGGAACCTCCTAACAATGCGAGCCGTGTCCAGAAGTACCGCTTTCTGAATCAAGCCCTTGATCCAGCTGCCCAACGAGAGCCTCTTTAGGTGTTGGTCGAGGCTCTTGGCAATTAAGCCATGGGCTGATACGACTATCAGCACAATAATCGCTGAGTCAGCATCCCACATGTCGACAACCTCGTGAGCCAAGTCAAGATACTTAATTTGTTTGATCTTTCTCGGCTTTCACGAGGTTCCCTTCATGCGGGAGTGCAATGCCAATAATCGTTGCGCGCCGTTCTATTCGATCCACCATCACTTATATGTTATTATTATTATTATTTCTTAAATGTTATTAAAAAAAAAAAAAACAAAAAAAAAAAAACATAATCACAATATTTTATTTCACATAAACCTACATGGGCACTTATGAAACGTCAGAAGCTAGGTGCACGGTTCCAATTAATCGATTCCTATGGAGAAGAGCCGGCAAGAAGCTTCACGGTTACTCTTTAAAAAAAAAAATGGCTTTACAATATTATCAAATAACAATGTTAATAGGTATGGGAGGACAGTGTAGGCCTTTCAACAATTACCAGGTACTTAACTAAATAGAAAAGTGCAAACAAATCTTCACTATACTAGGCCTACAACGTTCTCACATTCACAAAATGGAAAATAATCTATATAAAATATCAAAAATACAAAAAATATATTTAGATTATATTAAAATGAAAACCTATTTAAACCAAATGACATGATGATTGCTATTACAACTACAGTAACAAATCTGAATAAATATCATGTCCACAAAAGCCACTAATAAAGAATTGGAATTCGATTTGTACGAGTAGGTAAATAATGTCAAATAATGAAAAGATTATGTCAAGGAAGTATGTAAAAAAGTAAATAAAAAGATATAAAGATATTGTTGTATCCAGGATTTGGAATCCATTGTTGGATGTGGAAGTCAGATCGGCAGTTATTCCATGTAAAATACTTGTATTCTGATGCACTTGCAGCCGGTTAGACTGGAAGTTAGGTAGACAGATGATGCTGGTTGATGATTTTTCTAACGATATTTTTCATTGTTTCAGGTCTTTTCATTCTGCTGATTCTGGGATTCTTCGCACTATCAGCTGGGTGTTTTATACTGTTCATGAAGCCATACGATTTCTTTTTCAGTCAGGTTTGTTCTTTTAATTTTATTTTCCACTGAGTTTTTGAATTTCACGAAGTTTTGGGGGTCACTAAGTTTTTAGTTTTTTACCGTATGGTGCCGGACGTAAAGAATAGCACCACCCCATTTCCTCCCGTGGGTGTCGTAAAAGTCGACTAAGGGACTTACTAGAGAATGTGCAGCAGCGTTCTCTATGCATTTTTAACACCATACTGCGATTGCCATCCCACCTGCCAAGCTTTTGGGGGAGGCCTATGTCCAGCAGTGGACATCTTTCAGCTGAAATGATGATGATGAAGTTTTTGGGACCACAGATTTTTATCAACCCACCAAGCTTTCAGACTGGCTGATTTTAAACATATGTATACATAAATCACGCCTTCTTCCTAAGGGGGTAGGCAGAAAATACAGAACGTAATTAAAACCCTACAAAGTTTTTGGTCTTAGTAACACTAGGTTTGTAATATCATTATTTTTTTTTAGAAATCAGCCCTGTTGTTGCTGTTATTTAAAACCCACAATGTTTTTGGTCTTGGTTACACAATTATTTTGAATATAAATAAGTATTTATTTTAGAAATCACTATATCTATTCACTGAGTTTTAAAAATCACTGAGTCTTTAAGGTTCATTAAAATAATAATAAATAGGTAGGATAGGTAGATAGGTGATAGGTTCTAGAAAAAAATCCTAATATTCCATTTATTATTTTCAGAAAGCAATGTTATCCGATGGCGGCGAAATCTTCGAAATGTGGAGAAAACCTGAAGTGGAGCTATATACCAAAGTATTCCTATTCAACGTCACAAATGCTGAGGAGTACATGGCTGGTATAGATGACAAAATCATCGTCAAAGAGGTCGGACCTTATGTTTACAGGTATGTCCTCGAAATGCAACATAATATGTGTACCATCACGCCTATAAACCGCGTAAGGGTTAGGCAAACCTATTGCCATCGATTGAGCAAAAATCGAGACTGAACTACTTCTGAGAAATTACTGATGGAAAAACCCAATAACATTTTGCTTGATCTGGGAATCGAACCCAGGACCTCATGCACAGTACCTCTTGCGACTATTAGACCGACAACGAGGCAGTCCTTAAAAAGGCATAAAAGTAAAAATAAACAGGGCGATTCAAGGAAGCGGTTAATGTGATCTAAATATCACTTCGAATTTCGAACGGTGTCTAGCTGTTTCTTTTTTTTTATCTAGGGCATCTCAGAGTTAACCATGAGAGGTTGAGACTCTTTAACCGGACTATCCTGTGGTTGCCTTAAGCTCCTAACGAAACTTAATGCCTCCAGCCAGGGTGTAAAAACTATAAACTAAACGATTGCGCGCTAAGGGCACCCCCTGTGGGGTACGAACCTCGGCTTAGGGCAGCGTCGGAGGGAGGATGGCAAGGGACCGTCGGTGGCTGGATAAAATCAGGGTTATGATTATTATCAGGGCGATTTAAAGCTACAGGCTCAGCTATAGCGCGTACTGGCGCTTCGCTTACGGGCAAGGATCGGGGAGGACTATTTAGTCGGGGATTTCGCGCGTGGCCTCGGCGACGAGATCGGAATGACGATCTTGTAGTGTGTACTCTCTTACGAACTGTACTAGTTTCTCTACGACTCTCCTGGAGGTGAGTAATGGGGTCGTCTGGGTAGGTCAGTGAGTGTCTCGTTGTGAATCGTTGTTTACTTTAAAATCAAATGAGTTCGCTGTCCAATGAGGACTATCGCGCTTAGATTCGCCGCTAGAAGCGCTAGTGTAGAGTGAGTTCTCTCTTTAAAAATATCAAATGTAAACTTAAGTAATATTATTTAAGTATTATGTAGGAATGATTGTAACTATTTAAGGAACTAAAGATGTTATTAAGAGTCTATACTACCTCAGCCCCACCAAACTCTGTATCTCGCTCGCACACTATTGCTACCGGTCACGCGAGCAAGCGAGACAGGGCGGCAGGGCCGGTAATCATGGGTCAGTTGACCCAAAGATTACCGGTGTAAAAACTCTGGGTCAACTGACCCAAAGATTCCCGGTGTAAAACCTCTGGGTCAACTGACCCAAAAATTACCGGTGTAAAAACTCTGGGTCAACTGACCCAAAGATTACCGGTGTAAAAACTCTGGGTCAACTAACCCAAAAGTTACCGCTGTAAAAACGCTGACAATAAGCTTTAAACAGAGTAATCTTTACTTGGTCAGTACACCGAGAATATCTTCGTGACAACATATTACCCTAACCCTATTACCGTAGTTATTAGCGTAGAATATCCAGCGACCTTTCCGAGTAGTTACTCGGAAAGGTCGCTGGATATTCTACGCGTCCAATACAACAATGTTTTTAGGATGCTGTTGCGACTGCCTCGTTTTTGCAGTGCATCGGAAATGTTCGCGGTAAATCATACCGATAGATTTCATGGCATCATCTGCAAGAAAATTGCCTTACTCCGAAGCAGAATAAGAGGCAGTCACAATAGTATCCTGAAGGCGGTGGCGGTAGACACTTCCTCCGCCATAATAAGGCAATTTGTGCGAAGACTTATACCATAGTTAGACCATTACCATTTCTCGTGGCGTCTAGATGTTGGGTGGTCTTTTCACAAATTCATCTTTAGTTTAAGTTACTAACAATAGTGATTTAAGTGCAAATCTTTCGTGCTATCCCAAATAAAATGATTTTATTTTATTTTTTATTTAAATTTCATTTGCAGTGGGAATATAAGAAAGAAAGAAATAATAACGTTTATTTGGTCACAGTTCGTGAAACACAAAATACAAAAAAAAAAAAAAATGTGAAATAAAAAAATTGCTGTGTGCCTCACGGCTGGGCCAAAAAGGTTCATTTCAGCATTAATGCCAGACAGATGCTGTCACAAGGGAGAGGGGGGAGGGGTGTGTGATAAGGGAGTACTTACATATTTTTCAACTACAATGATAAGTTTGTTCTTGGGATAAATTCATCTCAACTACCCTTCATTGTGCGACACATACTTGGCCGGTTTTTTATTGTACAAGACAATAGTTAATTAGGCATTTATTTAGTTACTAACGTAGTTCTACGAATACTCGTAGGAAGTAATTAAAAGTATGAGAATAAATGGTTTTATGATGAATATATAATTAAGGAACTTCTTCTTAATTGCTACTAGAACGGTTTATTTTTTAATTATTGAGGATAATTGACAAGAAAAATAAAGTACCTATTAGTAATTTTTGTTGCCAAGAAATAATTTCGTAATACAGTTACTTTGTATTTTTTCCACTCAAAGTCAAAGTTTTCAAAGTCAAATCATTTATTTCAAATAGGCACGTAAAAGGCACTTTTGAACAAAAGGCACTTTTAAAGCATTTTCTGCAAATTACAAACTATGAGTATGTACTTTAGTTTGATACACTTGCTACATCTTTATTTGTGCTATTAACATATTATATAAAGAGTAAAGACTTGCAATATTCTTTGAATGTAAAACTTACAAACTTACCGTCTAAGTTTTTTTTGTAGTAAGTACCTACATTAGATATATTTTTGTTTCGAACTTGCTAGCCATGTATAAGCCATCAAAGGCTTCTGTGGTTCTTAGTGTATTATTTTAAACTCTGCGATCTACTTCTTGAACATTAATAAAAAATAAAAATAAAAAACATCAAAAATTACAAAAATCGTTAATTGATTCTGGTTGCCCCTTCCAGAAGGTAGTTATGTATGGAGAAGAATGGGCAAGAAACTCCATACTTACTCCATTTTACACCGATAATCTTTGGGTCAGTTGACCCAGAGTTTTTACACCGGTAATCATGGGTCGGTTGACCCAAAGATTACCGGTGTAAAAACTCTGACAATAAGCTTTAAACAGAGTAATGTTTACTTGGATGAAACAGAGTAATCTTAAGATTTTCTCGGTGTACTGAACACCGAGAAAATCTTCGTGCCAACATATTACCCTAACCCTATTACCGTAGTTTGGTCTATTATTACTCGTTAACTTGTAAAACCTAATTAGATAGGATAGTTTTCCTGTTACCTTTGTTATATATACTACTGCTGTGATTTTTTTTACATAATAATATCCAAATACCTACAACCATTTAGCTGGCAGGGAGGGACACACTTGACTCCATCAAAAATTAACTTAATATTACGCAAACGGATCCGTGAATCAAAAAAACTTCGGTTGGTCACAACTGCATGTGAAGCACCATTCACTTTATTGCTTTTGGGACGAAAAACTCAAAACTCAAACTGAAATAATTTATTTCAATTAAACTATTTACAGGCATTTTTGAATTGTCAAGGAGTCGGTCAGTTAGAAATATGAAGTTAGTTGCCCATTCCAAAGCGTAGTAGGGACCTATGGAGAAGAACGGGCAAGAAACTCCATGGACACTCTTTTAAATTAAATTGTTACAAAAATATTAGTTACATCTGTAATGTTCAATTTATATCATTAAGTGAGAACGACGTAAAAAAAAATAGAATTAAAAAATAAGCCGTGGCAGCTAAGAGATGACCAGTCCCAACTGACGGCGCACGTTCACGAATATAACGTATGGATTGGCCATTCAGCTCAACAATTTTGAAGGGAGCTAAATCTTAACTGACGACGAACTGGACGTATATTATCTTAACTGAAAAGAAGTGCATATACTTATAATATATGTATAATACCTCTCTTACTTCTTCGACTGCACCATTGGTATCATGGTCGCAAACGTGACTGCTGAGCGCGGGGTCCTGAGTTATGAAATGAAATGAAATCGTTTATTCTGTAAATAGGATATCGGAATCACTTTTACACGTCATATAAAAATATAAAAATAAGCTAGATGAAGTCGACATTTCCTATCTGACTACCCTTGAGAAGAAATGGCGAAACAAACTCAGTGGTTAAAGTCTCTTTTAAAGTCCAGACATAATCTTGGTCAGATCATGTGAGGACCATGTAGATCCATGTCTGAAATTTTCTTTTGAGGAAAGAACCACACAATTTTGAGTGGACTTGTCCAGTCAGTGCAAGCATTTGTCAGTAAACATGTAGCTCACCTCAGGATTTAAGGAGCTCAACGACTCGAAGAACAATACCAAAGAAAGGACATTTGGGTAGGCCGCATAAAGTACTCAAAATAGCAGACCTTCATTAAAACTACGTGAGAAAGAGGAAAAAAAAAAGATAATCTTGAAGTTAACAAATGTTAGTAAGGTTACCGAAATAGCTCCAAGAATTGCCAAACTTAAGTGGCAATGGGCAGGGCACATTGCGCGCAGAACAGATGGCAGTTGGGGCCGAAAGGTTCTGGAGTGGCGACCGCGTACCGGAAGACGTAGCGTTGGAAGGCCTCCCACAAGGTGGACCTATGACCTTATGAAAGCCGCAGGAATCCACTGGATGCGGGAAGCAAAAAACTGGTCGAGGTGGCGGTGCTTGGGGGAGGCCTATGTCCAGCAGTGGACGTCTTTCGGCTGAAATGATAATGATGATGAAAGTAAGGGCGAAGTAGGTCCGATTCCTGGGTCAGGCAAAGTGTTATTGGGTTTTTTCAATCAGGAATTTCTTAAATAGGCGGTGTGATACCCCGCTGCCTTGGTGCGTACGTTAAGCCGTTGGTCCTGAGCCTGATCTCTCTCAGATCGTGTCGGATTGCCGTCCCATCGGACTATGACAGTGAGAGAAGAGAGAGAGTGCACCTGTGTCTTCGCACACACTGGTCTCCGCTGAGATTGGTCACCATGGCCGAAATTCAGTCTTGGAGGACTATTATTATTACTTCTTCGAGCAATATAGGATAAGATATTAACACATTGACTGCCACCGCGGTCACCGGTGACCGCTAACAATAGTTTTTCTATTGTGTCTGTTGTCTGGCAGTCAAAGCCTTAACCAGTGCGCAATTTTTTTTTTCAGTATCAGTAATAGAACACAATTTCCATTATTTGTTCAATACTTTTTTTTTTGTTGGTCCACTTGAAATCAACAAAATATGGATACAATCTATTCGTAATAATATCAATGGGCGTGCGCATATAGGTTCGCCCGACGCTACTACTGCGTTTCGCTTCACAGACAGCGCCGCCGGCGCGTTGCGCGACGAGTATCCATTATACCAATTTCAAAATAAACATCTTTCGTTAACGATAACTTCATTTTTTTGTACTAAGACTTAACAAAATAAGAAATAGGTGTATAATAAAACACGTTTAAGTTTAATTTGTCAAAATTTGCACACTGATTAAAAGCTTTTCCAGTATAAGCGTGATTTTATTATTTATTTTAATGTAATTTTTTATCATTTTCCTTTTGCAGAGAATTTCTGGAACATAAAGTGGTGAAATTCAACGACAATGCCACGTTGTCTGCTATTCCTAAGCATCCTCTGTCCTGGGTCGAGGAGTTGTCTGAAGGAAACCAGGAGAATGACACTCTCTACTTACCTCACATCGCTTTGCTGGTAAGTTTTTATCAAAAATGGTACTTAACATCAATCCTCAACTTTACCATATATATTTATTTTTATTTTTTTTATTCTACTATGAGTTTGCTCTTGACTTTAGTCTAGGTCTGGATGACAGAGACAAAGTCTACGATGGAATGAGCTTACCCAGAAGAAGCCTGTTCACTCTCACTTTGAATAGATTAGGGTTGTATGCGTTCGGAAACACAGACGCAGGCAGAGAGTTCCACTCCTTTGCTGTGCGCATTATAAAAGACGTTTGAAAACGCTTAGTGCGATTTGGTGGAATATCAACTAGGTAGGGGTGGTAACTTGCAGTGCGTCTAGATGTCCGATGGTAGAAGGGACCGGTGGAATGAGGTCGTGGAGTTCATGGGCACACTCGCCGAAGTACAATCTGTAGAAGACCGACAAGCAGGCAACCTTGCGGCGATGAGCCAAGCTGTGAAGCTTGGCAACCACCAGTTTTACGTCGCCAATGAGCCTCTTAGCTCTGCGTTCCACCGAGTCAAGCGCAGCAAGTTGGTACTTTGCTGATTTCAAAATTAATGCTGCAGTATTTTCGATATAACGGACGATGATGCTAAGTAATTTGAGGTATTGGAGACTCTTAAGGCCCAAATATATGCCAGTGACCTTGAGTGGTTAGCTTGCGTGTTCTTACTGAGCTCACGCAACGCGTCGTACATCCAGCCAGTAATAGGACTCGCCCATCCTGGAGCGCTGTCCCAAATAAGACGCATTATTAATTTATTATACATAAAACAAAAGGTATTTTAATAAAACACGTATACTAAAATATCAATAATTAAATTTTCTTTAAAAAGGTAAGGGTTTCAGATAAATACGCTGGATAGATTTTGCGTGATTCTGTTTTTTTTATATATATATGTACAAAGTTGCGCAAATAATTCGCCGCGTGTGAATTTTACAAGCTGCTGGTGCAGCCTTAAGTTTTATCATATTCTGTGAATACAAATTTTCAATTAAATATTGTAATCGGAACTATTGCACCTTTAACCGTAGTTTAGTAATATCCTCTTAGCTACAAAGTTAACTCGCAATATTTTACGATATTTGTCGTCAATGTTAACTCATTCATAAATTACTGTTAAACCTCCTATAAATAAAGTAGCTTTTGCCCGCGGCTTCGCCCGCGTGCATGTCTGAAATTATCCCACTTGAACGTACTACCTGAAAAAGTATCATATGTCCTGACACAGGTCATGGTCTACCTGTGTGCTGTGTGTGTAATTTCATCGAAATCCGTGCATCGCGATCGATCCTACCGCGAGGTAGTCTTCTAAAATAGGGATGATGACTAAAAAATATTTTTTGTTCGTCATGTAGTGTAGATTATTAAAAAATATTGGACACGTATTTTTTCTTTTTTTACATAATCAAAACATTACGGCGATACATTGAGGTCAAATGTGGCATGACGTCACTTCTCAGTAGATTTTATACGTAGCTGTGACGTAACCCCACTCTCCAAGTAGTGTTTAATCTAAGTAATTTTTTATTAATATGATAAGGCAAAAAAAAACGTGTCTAATATTTTTTTAACTGATTGACGGACTAAACAGATTTTTTTTTTTTACCCAGGACACATCTCTGTTGGTATTGTGTTTAAAAAAATACAAAGTAGATAGTAAACTACTGGTATTCAGCTCCAACCGTTTAGACTGGAAGTCGATCCCAGCATCATCATCAGCTATGTTGGGGTCGGCTTCTAGTCTAACCGAACGCAGCTTTACACGGAGCGACTGTTTGAAATGTATAGGGAGTAAACTTGGTTAGCACAATTCGCTGCGTTTGTCTTAATAAAATGATTAAAGTAATTATTATGTACCGTGTGGTGCCGGACGTAAAGAATAGCACCACCCCATTTCCTCCCGTGGGTGTCGTAAAAGGCGACTAAGGAACTTACTAGAGAATGGGCAGCAGCGTTCTCTATGCACTTTTAACACCATACTGCGATCGCCAACCCGCCTGCCAAGCGTGGCGATTATGGCAAACCCGCCCCAATTGGGGGAGGCTTATGTCCAGCAGTGGATGTCTTTCGGCTGAAATGATGATGATGATGATGATGAATTATTATGTTTAAATACCTACCAAATGCTCGAGGCATCAACTGGCGACTTCGCGAGCCTACTTAGAAAGAAAAATAAAGAAATAAAATACGTTTATTTGCGGCAAAAATGACGCAGATAAAGAACACAAATACGAAAATAACAAGATGGGGGGAAATATGCGCCACATCCACGCAAAACGGCCATCGCTCGCATGCATCTGTGCGAAACAGAGCCCCAGCGTGACTTACAGTGTGCTCAGAATCACGCGCGTAAATTGCCCTAAAAAATGCATGTTTGTAAAGCGTGTGGGGTGAAAAAAATGTATGGGGAGGTGGGGTTTTTTTAATTGATAAGTGGAAAATAGTGGTTATTTAAGTAAATAAAAATAAAACATTTCTTTTTAAATTGATTTTTGAAAACATATAGGAAAATTGACTGGTTCCCTGAATTCACATTAAAATGGAGAATTTATTACAAAAACAACTGGAATAATCCATTTTAATTTTTTTACCAAATCATAACGATTCCAACGACATACGCTTTATATGTAGCTCCCGTACAAAAATAAAGAGATATTTTAATTTTTTTGAAACGGTAAATTTCGCAGGCCCCTTTTGGACTGTTTTCTCAACATTCGCAAAATGACCCCTGACCTCCGAGGGGATAATGAGACAAAAATAACAAAATAAAATAAATACAATACTTCGGCTCGTCGGCTCGAGCGACAGATCATAGTGCCTTAAACAGAACTTAAAAATTTGAGTGTTAAACTATAGGTCCTATCCAGATCGGACTGGACTGGTCCTATAGGACCTATGAGTTTGCCTTTGGGGAATACTGGCGTAATAATAGGTTGGGGAAAAAGTTTCTTCGCATTTTTTAAGAAAATTCAAAACATTTTTAATATAGTTTATTTACATTTAACTATAGTATGTAGTCCATAATAGGGCGACCAGAGCGACGTGCATCTTTGACATCAAAATTTCCGCATTGAAAACGCTTAAACCAAATTTGTGCTACTCTCACAGACACTGCACTAGGTCCATAAACATCGCAAATTTGTTTCGCGGCTTGCGTTGCATTTTTGCCTTTTTTGTAGTAAAATTTTAAAATGTATCGAAATTCTTCATTAGATTCACTCATCTTGACAGTACGAGAAACAAATGAAAATCACACATTTTCCTAATTGAATTTGGAATTATGTTCTTTAAAATTTAAACTTTCAATGATACCAAAACCAGCCAGATACAAATAGTATAGCCAAAGAGATTTTATTACAAGTTCATACATACTATAATGCGAAAAGACTTTTTCCCCAACCTAATATTATGTAAATTTTAGATTTTATGTCCTACCAAATAGGTTTAGATAATTAGGATATAATTACCAATTAGTGTGTGGGTCCATAAAATTGAGACAATAGAATTAACGATAGGACTAATGAAGCCAATTATCTTTTGACATGAATGCAATAATATTTTACAAATTACTGGTCTATTAGAGGCTAGTTATAAAATGATGGATGACTGCATATTAAATGTAATCGATCACTTTGGAATGATCAATCTATTAGTAGAACTCTCAAGTTGAATAAAAATTAACGGAAATGCTCGCCCCCTCGATGAAATGTGGGTGTACTATGGGTACGCTTCTGCCTATCCCTTCAGGGATTACAGGCGTAATGCTTAGCCTAAATATTTTATTATTATCCCTTTGCCTACTCCAAATCGGAAGTGTGTGTCGCAGGCAATTTGTATAAATCCGCTTTTTACAAACGGCGTCGTTCGTTTGAAAACGCTCGGAGTTTACATATAGTCATGTAAAAATCCGGGTCATCAGGCATAATAATAATAATAAGTCCATTTATTTCCAGGCGACGCAAAAAAAAAAAAAAACATTTGTACCATACCGTGTGTAACATTTTACCACCAAGCATGCCGAAGGTTAATAGAATAAGAGATTACCCATTGGCTTTGTTAGGTACCAGAAACGTACTGCCTACCGTACTATTTACTAGATTAAACAGACTAATTATGCAAAAAACTTGGGGCTATTTACTATGGGTTCCATTCAGAACAAGATCTTGCAAAAATATAGGGTATGCACTATGCATCATATCCAAATAAATTATTTAGACATTAGCATATTTAGACACCAAAATATGAACGTGTCTGAATAATAATCTATTACAAAACTGCTTCAAATTTTTAAATCCGGGTCTTTTTCCCGGAGGCGTAGGCAGAGAGTGAGCTGTGCTCACATTT
Organism: Dryobota labecula; assembly: GCA_947523025.1. Lineage (NCBI taxonomy): Eukaryota > Metazoa > Arthropoda > Insecta > Lepidoptera > Noctuidae > Dryobota > Dryobota labecula. The sequence continues at coordinate 8,770,691 of OX383311.1, read as the reverse complement.
CGCCAGATAAGACGCAGATATATGCCAGTACCCTTGAGTGGTTAGCTTGCGTGTTCTGTATTGAGCTCAAGCAACGCGTCGTTGAACCAGCCAGTAATAGGACTCGCCCACCCAGAAGCGCTTTCTCGTAGGAGACGCATTATTAATTTATTGTACATAAATCATTAATAAAACACGAATACTAAAATATCAATACTTACATTATCTTTCAAAAGGTGAAGGTTTTAGAAAAAAACTCTTGATACATTTTGCGTGGTTCTCAGTTTTTTATTCGTGTTAGATATAACTTTACAAATTAATTTTACTATAAACATAATCAAAAATATTCATACAGAAATAGTTTTAACTAGTGCGCAAATTTTGACAAATTAAACTTAAACTAGTTTTATTAACCAACTATTTCTCATTTTCATACGTCTTAGTACAAAAAAATTAAGTTATGGTTAACGAAAGATGTTTATTTTGAAACTGGTTTAATGGTAACTCGCCGCGCGCCGGCTCGTGCAATGTAGCAGAACGCAGTAGTATGTACCTATCAGCTGCCGCACGGTAGTGGTTGCACCCCGCCGACACCCGCTGCGTGCGCACGCGCTCGTTGATATTATTACTAATAGATTGTGTCCATATTTTGCTGATTTCAAGTCGGACAAAAAAAAAAAAAGTATTTTAATAATAATGGAAAGTTCAAACTACCAAAAAAAAAATTGTTAAGCCCATACAATAATAATTAATTTTATATAATAATTGTCCAGACAACAGACACAATAGAAAAACTATTGTTAGCGGTCACCGGTGACCGCGGTGACAGTCAATGTGTTAATTGATAGTGGTTAATTTTTTTTCCCTGTATATTAAGTTATTAAAAATGCTCTAATTCAAAATATATTTTTTCCAAATCATTAACACCACTCGTTTAGACGTGATCATTAAAAGTCAGTTATCGCCGCCTCAAAGCGCTCGCCGGCCGCTCTCGCGAGACCGCTCGCTTTGCTCGCTCAGCTCGCGTGCGGTTGGTTACAGTTCTAACCTTACCTAACCCATTTGGTCGGGGTGCCTGGATGTCGAAATTATAAAAATTGAACGAGTTTGCAATTAGCCTTTAGAGGTATGAGGAACAGGGTGTAAAGTTCACTCATTCTCTATAGTAAAGGGAGGATCCTCCGACCAGACGGGTATTATGTCTGGTGGGCAACAGCCCAACGGTAGATGTCGGGATGTTGCATATATGCTAGTCGCGCGGTAAACTCTGATAGCGCGATGCAGGATTTGTGACGTCAGGTCTTTGATGCGTAGTTCGCATGTGGCGTTGTTGATACCGCCACAAGCCTTTGGCATATTTAATAACCGCGAGCAAACGGATGGTGTTTCTAAAATGACGAATCATACATACAATCTGCCTGCGACATATACACCACTATATTTGCCAACGAGATATTCCACTAGAAATATATTTACTCATGAATCTTTCCCTATTCTAAATCGGAAGGACATATAAGCTTGAGAAAATACTTGAAGAATGTAAACACTTCCACTCTAGAGCCTAAGATAGTTGCTCAATAAAAGGATGGGCCATATTGCAACATTCAAGGATTGCATGGTGGTAGGTATTTGTGTGTGTCGAAATGTGGACACAGTTGCAAATGTGCATATATAAATGCACACGCTGGTTATCATAGATCGGAGATAAGTTCCTTCTGAATGTTTCTACTTCCTTTTTAGAGTTCCGTAGTACACAAGGAACCCTTATAGTTCCGCCAAATTAATTTCACTATGTAATATAAACATAATCTAAAATATTCATATATTAAGTTATAAGAAAATGCTCTAATTTAATATATATTTTTTTCCAAATCATTAACACTACTCGTTTAGACGTGATCTTCAGTATAAAATCATTAAAAGACGGTTAGCGTCGCTATTTTTTTTTTAAATAAATTAAAGAAATAACATGAAATATTATTATTGCACAGAAATAAACATAATATAAGTAATAGCTAGTAATTTTTTTTAGTACATTGAGGTGGATATAAAACTACACTAAACCGTTTATTATGGGATAAAAACAGAGAATTTTAATGACTTTGTGACCTCCAAAATAAGAAAAAGAAAGATAATTAGAAAAAACTAATCAGCGCATTTTGAAGACGAGAATGTTCAGCTAATTATGCTCTAAACAAATTTTGAAAATAATTCTTTATTACCCTAAAGTAGGAGCACAAACATACCTCGAAATGTTGTTGGGCAGAAAGAGCTGTATTCAACGCTTGATTTACCTAACATAATCCACCTCGATGTACTAAAAAAAATTACTAGCTATTACTTATATTATGTTCATTTCTGTGCAATAATAATATTTCATGTTATTTCTTTAATTTGTTTAAAAAAAAAATACAAAGTTGCGCAAATAACTCACCGCGAGTGAATTTTGCAAGACTGCAGCCTTAAGCGCGCTAATCTCAATTTTTTTTTTTCTGTGTTATATTTGATGTGAAACGTCTAAGGATGTGTTCACCAACATTCAAACCACCGGTTAGGTATTTAAACAGTTGGTTTATGTCAAATTTCCTAAGAAATTTTGAGTAAACAAGTGATTAAATATCTAAACAGTTGATTTAAATGTTGGTGAACACAGGCCTAAGTACCCCGCGCTCCTAACTCTGCCATTCTTTTCCCACTCGGCTAGGCAATCCGAGCTCGTATACATAGAGCGTATTTTCTACACAAAATACATAGTTCCGATGATTCACGACTGCCACGTGTCCTGCGTTGGCCCAATTTTTTGAGTTTTCACTCTGACAGATATATCTTGAAGTTAATTTAATCCCAAAGTAATTAGACATATTGATTCTGACATTTTTATAATTTTAATTATTATTTTTAATGAACAGAGTATTGAAATTTTATTAATCACAGTTGTATTTTGGGTTTTAATTTGTTTAAATACTCGTAGTATAATTATAATTTATAATTTTAATTTAAATGTAGTGTGTGTGTCTATGGACTGTAAATGTCTGAATTAAATAAATTATTATTAATATTATATACGTTTATATATCTCTATTATTATATCAAGTTATTCTAAAAAAATCCGTGCGAAGCCGACCAGGTAGAAGCCAACACATAGAATACATTTTCAGGTCGTTGGAATTTTGAAATAAGACGGCTATTATCAAAATAATCATATTCAATAGTATATTGTTCCAATAGGAGTCGAGTCGGACATACAAAAGGGCAGTTGCAAATATTGCAAACACGAATACGACATTCGTGTCAAGCGCATCCCATTAGTTACTTGTCGGTATACAAATTGCATTTAATACTTTAAATATATATTTACACAAGCTAAATGTTAGGTAAATACCTAACATTTAACCAGTAAATACATAGTTATTTTGTAAAGACATAAGCTAAAACAAATATCTACTCATTCATAACTTTACCATGAATTTCTTAAGAGGCTACCGAGCGCACAGTGGCGCCCTCATCGTTTGTTCGGTGATATCTTTTATTTTAGAATGAAAATGCAGAAATTAAACACGTTAAGTTGTACTCCACAACACTATACGTTATTATTACTACAAACAGTAGTTTTAAATTGTTTTGTTTTATTGTAATCATTAAAACGGAGCTTAGTGGCCACTATTTTCCGTTTTAATGATTACAATAAAACATAACAATTTAAAACTTCTGTTTGTAGTAATAATAACGCATAGTCTTGTGAAGCACAACTTAACGTGCTTATTTTCTGTATTTTCATTCTAAAATAAGAGAAATCACCGAAAAACGATGAGGGCGCCACTGTGCGCTCGGTAGCCTCTTAGGAAATTCATGGTAAAGTTATGAATGAGTAGATATTTGTTTAAGGCAGATACACGCCTTTTACTTACTTATATACAGTATTATACTTAATTACAAGATAACCGGAAAAGTATGAGTATTCTATACATCTTTCCCTACCCCTTTTAGGTTTTCTGCCATCACATTTAAATATGACCTAAACTAACCATAACCAATTCCTCCACAGAGCATAGCCAACGTGGTCTCTCAAAAGGACATGTTCACTCGTTTCGGGCTGAACAACCTGATCACCTTGACGAACTCAAAGCCTCTCGCCAAGATGACGGCTAAGGAGTTCATGATGGGGTACAAGTCGGAGCTGATGACCCTGGGCAACACCTTCCTGCCAGGCTGGATCTACTTCGATAAGCTGGGGTTGATTGATCGGGTAAGTCTCTTTAATTGATATCTGTTAATAACTCAATATCTCATTAAGCGTAGGCTTTTCCCATGTTTGGGTATTATATTATTATTATTATTTATATTGTGCATGAAGCGACTGCCTATCTGACCTCTACAAAGGTATACTTAGATCCAATTCGAAATCATTCTAATTTGACTCATGATACTAAACTGATTGACATTTACTATAATCGCGACAATCTAAGAAGACGGATTTGACAGCTATAAAAATACTTTGTGTAGTGATGGGAAGAATCGGTTGCTTTAAAAACTGATTCTCGAGTCATATCGATTTCTCGTACTTATAGTTTATAATCGACAATTTATTTATATTGCTTTAAACTGATTCTCAAGGCATATCGTTTTATTACACGTACGAGTTTGTAATATTTAAAAGTTATTACATAAATCCTAAGATTATATTTGGGCGAGTTTCAAAGCTGAACCAAGACATAAACCAAAACCCGACATACCGATTTCTTCCACCATACATTGTATATTATGCACTACGCCACTGATATGCACCCATGCCAAGCCGGGGCGGGTTCCAATATAAAGTGAAAATTGGTGCTTACGAATGATACTTATTATTAAAGTGTATGGATAACATAGTAATTAATTAGGATTATGAATTTTATTTTTCGTTTTCTTACGTAGACGTTCATACAAAGTCATCGCGGCGTGTAGAATGAGAAACGTCAAATCCGACTTCTTAGGTTGTCGCAATTTTAGCTTCAAAACGAGATGTGCAAGGCCTTAATAGAAGTAATACTTAATAGAACACTAATATATTTTTCTGTGATAGCAAGCTATTCATGACAATTTTAGAAAAAGATGTTCTTACACAACATATTAATTATCAGCATAAATTTATTATGGTTAAAGAAATTTATATCTCAATAAGAAATTACAAGGATTTACTTACTTGAGAACATTTTGAACTTAAAATATAGTATTAACTTTGACAAACAATTTTTTTTCTTCATAAATAATCATCAATTTAATACGCAACATTTCATTTCACACGCAAGCAACATTGACCAAACACAAAACTTTTCAATCCACCCGCAAAATAAACAATTACCGTGGTCGCAAATATTCGTAACAGGTATATAATTGGTCGACTCTTTGCTTTCTGTCTGCCACAAAGGAACTACACAAAGTTTCGACTTTATTTACAAGTTTCTCACAATAACCAGCTAGAATAGGACTATTGCACCTACCAGATTTTATTCATTCATCATAGCTATATACTCGTATAAACATTCAATCACGACAGCCAAATGTTTCCTTAACCCAGTCCAAAGTTTAACCTCTCCGTCCTCCCCCAGATGTACGACTTCAACGGTGACTACGAAACAGTCTTCACGGGCACCGATGACGTCAGAAACTCGGGTCTGATCGACACTTACTGCGGGTCCACCGACCTTCCCCAGTGGGACGGCAAGCATTGCTCCAACGTGCAGTACGCCTCCGATGGTACGAAGTTCAGGGGAGGAGTTACGAAGAACGAGAGCATTCTGTTCTATAGGAAGAGCTTGTGCAGAGCTGCTCCTTTGGTAAGTAAACTTTATTATTTTAGTGCTGTAAGGCTCTTTTTGCAAACTCAAACTTAAAGCATTTATCTATATGTCGGAGAACGGTAGGTTTCTCTCGTTATCATCAACCATAACTACTGTGGGCGTACTGTGGGTATTGTTGGTTATTGCAATAGAAAAACCGAATTAAACTCAAAGGTCATTTACTCAACCTGAGATAGAACTTTATAGATTACATAAGACAGTCCCCCAAAACGCCCATCCCTTCACCACTTCCTAGTGCTTTAGCTGGGAAGAAGAAGTAGCGGAACAAACTCCCCAGCAGCACATCTGTCTGTTCAGTTATAAAAACTTGATTCTAAACAGTAATTGGTATGCAAAGTATTAATGTTGGTACACAACACAACTATACCGAACGCGCAACAGTTTCTAGACGTCTTCACTGCTTGACCGCCATCGATGAACTCCACTTGTCGACTGTGCGGCGGACACTTGTCGCCGGTCGAACGTTATGTCGTAGACTCTGCCATGCGCCGCTAGGCAGCGCTAGCGTCGCGATTAGTCAAGGACCGATGGCGCGAATCCACCAACTCTATCGAACGCCAACAGATGGCGCTGGCGTACCGGCTACAACGCGTCTCCGACATATACAAATAAATAAAACTGAAGGGTCTGTTTATAATGTCAAAATAACTTCTCACTAAATGGATATTATAAAAGTATACAGGATGTAAGGGACATCTTGCGAAGTCGGTTACCATGGATTCAGTACATGATTTTGGACCACATCATTGCGTTGAAATTTATCGTCGGTAGGTTAAAAAAAAAATTGCTGTTCCATTTTGTAGGTATTTTAATGTTGTAGGAAATTGCTGTTTTTGTTTTTTAATAACTGATGAAAAACTTCCTCATACTTCTATACAGGAAAAGTTTTTGACAACTGCGCATATTTTGACAAATTAAACTTAAACGAGTTTGGTTAATCGTCTTAGTACAAAAAAAAAATAAGTTATCGTTACTAAAAGATATTTATTTGAAACTGGTATAATGACTCGTGCGCAACGAGCTGACGCGGCGGCATGGTCAGTGAAGCGGAACGCAATAGTAGGTACCTATCAGCTGTGCGCTCGCCCATTGATATTATTACAAATAGATTGTATCCATATTTTGCCCATTTCAAGAGGACAAAAAAAAAAGTATTGAACAAATAATGTAAATGTGTTCTATTACTGATACTGAACCACCAAAAAAATAATAATTACGCACTGGTTACAACTTATCCTGTATATGTATCTAAGCGAAACGTTCAGTGTTTTTTCCCCATCCCAAAAGTGAACGTGCCTAAAGTAGATTTCATTTCAAAATCTAAATTTACCTTCTTTTATTATCTTTGTTCAACAGATCCCCGTAGGCGAAGGCGAGAAGAGTGGGCTGAAAGGCTACAAGTACACCTTCCCCGAAAACATGATGGATAACGGCAAATATATCAAGGAGAATGAGTGCTTCTGTCGACATGGTGAGTACCTACATATTATATCACATAGCAGTATCATCATCATCATCGCTCGTTCCATCATAGACCTCATCCAACACTTTCTATCAGGCGAGATTGAGGTCAAGAACAGGCCCAATCAGTAATAAAAAAGGTGTCAGTTTGTGCTCACGACTCATACCGGTTGCTGTACGTATTTTGTAAAAAAAATAATGTATTATGTAGAGTTGTTTCAAATTGATAAGTAACCTACAAAGTTAATCAAAGTTTGTATTATATATAATTTAGAAAAAAAAAACGAGCCTCGTGTCATCTGAAACATTTTATTACATAATTTTATAACCCATTGTATTCAAAAGAAAACTGTAGTAATTAAAACCATGTAAAAACTACCGTTTACTGATTTAAAAGATCACAATTGAGAAAATAACTATCAATAGGTAAACTTCATTACTGAAGAAATTAATCGTCGGCTTTATTAAAAGAAATGATCGGAATAATAGTGTTGTTTATTTTAATTGTCAATCGTAAAGTACTCTATTGTTATATGTTCTATGTCAGAGGGTTTGGTTTCCGCACTAAGTCCTTCAGATGGACCATTGTGCGTGGACCATGGCGGCCGTCTGTGGTTATTCCAACCAGCCCACCTCCTTCCAGAAGCTAATCACGTCTCCTGGTCTGTTCAGAACATCGGTGAAAGATCTGGGTGCCCCGAGAGTTTCTGTTCTAATCTAGGTGACGCTTGTGCGTTGGAAGAGCACTTGCACAACGATTTCTTCCGCCTCCATGCACGCCCTGCACAGAGGGCTGTCCGTTGTCCCTATTGTGTGGAAATGTTTGTTTAGCGAGCAGTGTCCTGTGATAGTCCTCGTCACCAGGCGCAGGCCGTTCCTGTCCAGGTGTAATAAACGCCTTGTCAGCCTACCATCTAAGGATGGCATTGCCTCTCTGGACTGCCTGCAACCCGGTGTCGAAGACAACCAGTTCTCCGCTTGTGTGGGGTAAACTCCTAAGGTATGATAGGCTCGGGTCCACAGACTGACGTGTTGGATGCTCTCCTTGCTAGTACGTCAGCTGCGTCGTTACCCAATGAACCACTGTGTCCTTTTATCCATTATCAATAGTATTGTTCAAATATGCGTGAGTTTTTTATCCGACACTTAGGTTCATACAATCTGAATTATACTTTTTTTTTTTTAAATAACTTTGGCAGTTTTTTTTTTTTTTTTTTTTACTATGGGTTTGCTCTTGCCTCTACCCAGAAGAAGCCTGTTCACTCTCACTTTGAATACATTAGGGTTGTATGCGTTCGGAAACACAGACGCAGGCAGAGAGTTCCACTCCTTTGCTGTGCGCATTATAAAAGACGTTTGAAAACGCTTAGTGCGAGTTGGTGGAATATCAACTAGGTAGGGGTGGTAACTTGCAGTGCGTCTAGATGTCCGATGGTAGAAGGGGGCTGGTGGAATGAGGTCGTGGAGTTCATGGGCACATGATGTTATTACTAAGCTTCTTAACCCAAAGGGTTAGCCTAGATGTATAAGTACCTACATACATTTAACCAGCAGTGTTATGTCCGTTGAAAAAGGGGACGACACTATTGTTATCAGCCAAGTATTAATCCAGACGCTGAGCTGTAGAGAAATTTGTAATCGGGAAACCCAATAATACGGGCGACCTAAAAAAATAGAATTATGTATAGAAAAATAGGCCCAAGTCAGTCCTTAAAATAACCCCCATTCTCCTTTGTTATAGGTAAATGTCTACCAGAAGGCCTGATAGACGTCGCCGACTGCTACTACGGGTTCCCCATCGCACTCTCATACCCTCACTTTTGGAAGGCAGATGACGTGGTCTTCAGCAAAGTTGAGGGCCTTACCCCTAACCAAGAACAGCATGAGACTGCGTAAGTACTTATTTCTTTTAAGGCCCTAGCATGAAAGCGCGACGCAAAACGTTACGTTAATTCGAACGGTTTTTGTCGAAAATACAACTTTCCTATTGTTAAAAATTTTGCGACAAGCAAAATAAGTACCATCAATAGATATAAATAGTCTCAAAATTTAAAAACTTAGAAACGTTACTGATGGAGGCCTATTTAATGCGTTCTATAAAATTAGGCCTCCTAATGAATTTAAATAACTCCCTTTTGTTATCATAATTTATCAGAATGAAAACCTAACATAACATACTAATACAAATAAATAAAAAATATATACTAATGTCATGCATACCTGTTATTTGCATGGTTACTAAAACAATAATTTAAGATATTATTTTTATTTGAATTGTAAGTGACTGTACTGTTGGTGTGCTTATTTTAAATAAATAAATAAATAACGACTGTATTCCCCGGAGGGTTGGGCAGAGGTGTGTATATTACAAAAAAAGAAAGCTCTCTCCTGTTATCTACCTCATACATCTCGAGAAAGTCCAGCCGGTGTATTCTGTAAAAATCTCATCGTGAAAACTTACATGAAGTGAGCTTAAAGTGAGCTGCACGCTCTCCTTTCTTCCTCCCTCCTACTTACTTAAAATGCCCGACAGGGTCCATAATTGTTTCTATTTAATACTTACCACCTTACCACCTGGGGCCAAAGTCTGCTATTTTTATAAATTCGTCACTCCAACACGATCCCATTGTCATTTTGCTAAAAGTTCGTAATCTGCTAAATTCATAATGGTCGATCATTGGTCGGTCAATGGTCTCGTAATAGAATTGTATTACAATGGCATTTTGAACATTTATTCATGCCAGATTTCATTTATATATATTTTTACATATTATTTATTAGTGTTATAAGCAATCTGAAGTAGTAGTAAGTTGGAAGTTTAGTAGGAAGTTTCATTTGTTATTATGTACGAGATTACCAATTCTTTCAATGGAGTGTCAGTGGCTGACCATTGGAAAGTCATAATCAAAATCAACAATTATTAAATCAATGATAGACCATTCTGACACTATTGTAATAGCAGACTTGAGACAGACACTATTGACGGCTCACTAAGCGCACTTTACTAAAATTTCCTTGGTGAGTTTTTAGCCAGAATAGGTCGGCACTATTTACTGTTGGCAAGAATCCTTGTCCTACCTAACCAAATGTTCTTCCTTACAGCTTCTGGATCGAGCCCTATTCAGGACTACCTCTAGATGTCAGCGCCAAGTTCCAGATCAACATGGCTTTAGGAGACATCTCCTCAATCAAGAATGCTGAACGTTTCTCCAATGTGTACCTCCCGCTGCTGTGGTTCGATATTGTGAGTATCATTATACTTCATTAGATATACTTTACGTGATGGGTCCAGTAGTAAATTGCTACAGCTAATGATGATAATTATCCCTAGTTTTTGTATAAATGGCAAGGGTTTAATGGCAAATAAAAAGTGGTCTGATGTTTCTCGAGAAAATTATGGAATTCTAAAATAGAGAATCAACAACCGTCGAGATTTCATGACTTGGATTAAATATCATATTATTTTTGTCTGCTGCCACACTACAAAGGCCCTATTCTAAAAGCATAAATACTAATTACACCTCTTTTTTTTTATTTGTCCACAGAGAATGTATACCCTCTCGCCCTCTCTGAAACAACGGTTCAACCTGTACCTCAACATCCTGCCCGTCGTAGAACAAGGCGCCATGTACGTGCTCTTCATCACTGGTGTTATCTTTATTCTGTCCACCGTCTACATACTTACGTTCAAAGTCATGTTCAGAAAACAAAAGGCTTTCGATCACTGGAAGGAAAAGGATATCTACGCCCCCTGTGAAATACCTCTCCATGATACTGACATCGAATCTGATAACAAGCATTCAGTACTAAAAAATCATTCAGAAAAACTAAAGGATCTAAGTTCTAAGCTAAGTGATAAAATGTATGATACTGTAGGCAGTGTAAAGGATAAGGTTGTGGAGGAATTAAATCATGTTAAGAACGTTTTTGACAGGAGAGGGTCAAAGAATGTTGGCCATGAAGTTGGTCATGATTTGAAGAATGATACGGAATATTCAGCTATTAAGCAGAGTGATTCTGAAGATGAGTATAAGTATTTGGAAATCCTAGATGACGGATCTGATTTAGTTACAACAAAATATGAAACTGAAAGATCTGATAAATTAAAGGATTTAGATTCAGATGTTAGGAGATAAACAAACAAACTTGGAAACTTAAGAGTTTAAGTTTGAAGTTATGTAACTGCAATTGAGGTTCTGAAGATCTTTATACCAACTAAGATAGTGTATGAAGATTAGATCTTGCCATGATTTACGACTGATAATTTTTAGCTGCATATAATCGGAGCATTTTTCTCTTTTTGTCTCAACTTTTCTGCTTTGCTCAGAATTTCCGAATTTAAAAATAATTTTATTGCAAGCATATCTTTTTCAATTATAATATAATTAATAAATTTTTAAAGGGTAGGGTCGAGGTAAAACTCATAGTTTGGCAATATTGTTCTAGTGTTATTCCTGGGACTGGATTATTTAAATTGTTGGATCAAAGTGATAGGTATTTATTAACTTGCCACTATTAGTCAACATTTTAATTTTAATATAGGACTGACGTCCGTGGGAAAATTTTGTTTTTCATTTTGGAAGTTGTCATAAAAAAGTTCTTTAATTAATAAAAAAATAAAAAAATAACGATGAAAGTATTTTGAAATAAATGAAAAACAATGTTTTATGAATATACGTGCTCTTTGCTCAATTATAATTATTATAAAATCTAATGCATTTCTGAAATTATTTTTAAATGGTTAGTTGTTATTTAAATTGTCTTATTATAATATTCGTTTTTCATGTGAAATAATCTCCTACATAAAATGTCTACTTAAATTATTCCGTCTAAAATGTCTTACCATTGTAATTGCGAAAAATTCAATTATAACTGTGGAAATAAATTTTTGAAACGTGAACTTTTCCGCCTTCTATGGAACGATAATGTAAAATTTCCGCTTGAGACAATTTTTTTTACCAATTTTAAAATTGTTTATTTAAGCCAGTGAAGTTAAATTCCACATTTATTTCAACTCATAAAAAGGTGAAAAATAATGAAAATTAATCTACATTCCATATTATTTTGTAAAATTATTTAAAATTTTCTGCTTAATAAGTAAGACATTATTCTAAATTAAGAAAAAACAGGGACTGTGCTCTCTATGTAACAAAAGTGTTTTATAAGTATAAACATAATAATATAGCCTTGAATAGCTATTTCCTTGGAGGCTTTAGTAAAGCAATCGTTTTATAGGTTAAGACACAGTGTTAAATCTGAGTATGACGAGACTTGAATCTTGCAAATAGGCCTCAAGGTTGGAAAAGGCCTCCAACAGTATACCAACTAAATGCTTGAGTTCTAAGTCTATATTTCCAATATGAGGCCACGTCTTCGAATTTACAGTATCACCAGCATTTTTTTTAGCTTATTCACTTTTCTTGTAAATAGTCTCTCATCTGAGGCCTTTTTAAGTCCAATTTCTGTAAAAAAGTTAACGTATTGCTCAGGTACATTCCTTTATATTTATAAACAAAACCATATCTACCTGTTATTCTTTATACATAGACAGCTAGTTTACGGTAGAAATAAGATATAAAATAAGAATATGTGTGTGCCTGTTTCATTATTTTTAAATTGTGGAAGTTATAAAAAAAACCTAGTGCAAATAAACATCTCTTATCTCTCTTGAAAATAAATATTTGTAGAATTTTAAAGAATTAATGCTACAATGAAGGACTTTAAAGATGGTTTAAAATTTAGAATATAACGACTCCTCTATGTTACGGTCTCAGACCAAAGTATGAGTCCATATTCCATTTTATTGCTTCCACAATAATTATCCTGACTACGTATTTATATTTTTAACAAGTGATAGAACAGAGCATTGCCTAAGCCTAGGCCAGGCCTAGATTAAAATGGCCTTAAACGTTATGTCGTGTAAGTAAATTAAGTTTATTAGACCTTAGTAAGGTCATGTATTGGTAAGAATTATTATAGGTATAAGTAAGGCCTTAGCACTTAAGGCCGAATGCCGTATGTCTCTAGGGCGAGGCCTGAAGAATTACCAACGCATGTTGTGATATTTAAAAAATAATTATTGTATTTATAATTACTTAATCGAATTTCTCGTTATGTTACTGCTATTTTTTGCCGAATAACGAAATACTTAATAAGTAATATATAATATTTTTTTTATATTTCACTTGTTATTCAACAAAAAATAACTAAAATTATTTTAAATTGTAATAATAAGTAATATTATTATTATTTTCAATAATTATAAGCAGATAAAGTATTCTCTCTAAGTTTGGTACTTGGTCTACTGTATTGTAAATAGTTACCTATTAATTAGTTATTAAAAATAAAAGAAAATATTTTTTGAAAAATAACCCTGTCTTTTTATTTCCAAAATGTTACCTAAGGTCGGAAATACAATTCGAGATTAAAAATGTGAACAAACTAATGAAATTGTCAAAGTGACGTTTCAGGGGCAGTCAACATTTTCCTAGTCATTCTAATTATTTTATTTATATTATATTTCGTACTTTTGAAAGCACGCTGACGCGGCGTGTCAAAATGAAACAAATTATAGCCGAAGGTTCCATCGTAAACTAATGAAAATGGAAGATTTCTATAAAAATACAAGATTAGATGTTACTTTACTTGAAAGCTACGGTGGGCCACTAGGTAAGCTACCCATTTCGACTCGTGCTGCTTCATTCTATAACTGAGCGTCAGAAAAAACGGAACTGGGTAGCTTACCTAATGGACCACTATACTATACAGCCCGTATAATTAGTGGCTTGTTGAGCAACGTCAGTAATCCGTGTTTTGGAGCGCAGTGTGGTGTTGCGAATACGGTCTGTCAATTTGACGCCTAGAATACTGCGCTCCATCACTTGTTGGCAAACCCTAAGTTTGGAATTTTGAATGTTTGCCAAAGACCAAGTCTGGGATCCATAGGTCAAAATGGGAAGAATGCACTTGTCCATAATTTTTCGTTTGAGTGACAAAGGAAGGTTTCCTTTCAGAAGCTCTTTCATGGACCAGTAGGTCTTCCAGGCATTTTCGGTTCGTCTTAAGACTTCCTTGTCTTGTCTGGAATGGAAAGCGACTAACTGGCCCAAATAGATGTATTCATGGACATTTGCAATTCCTCACCATTCTATCTGATCCTATATTTAGTGGTGTTTGACATCAGCTTGGTCTTCGACATGTTCATCACCAGTCCAACCTCAAAGCTTTCATCACTGAGTTGGTTTAACATTAGCTTTTCTCCCATGTTTTAAATAAATTACATTAAGTTAAAAGAGTATCGCTACGCGCCACAATTAATGCCTGGTACATCGAGACAAGTTTAAGTACCACTAGCGCCATCTAGTATCGAATAGCAGAACTAGTGACCACTAGCGCCATCTAGTATCGAGTAGCAGAACTAGTAGATTCGAGATTCTTCTAGAAAATTCGATGCTAGAACTTTCTATAACTTTCGACATCTGGTCAGTCGGGCCGGTATGTCCTCGAACATTCTAGATGTTTCTACAGTAGAAGGTTCTGGAACTTTCTAAGGACTATATAAGGCCGGTATGAACTTCGACCCGACACAGTCGAAACTTCAAACGATACAAGCGATATTCGAGGGCGACTTTAGTGATCAGTAGTGCATTTGTGTTTTATATTTAGTGTGTTTGAGTTGTTATCAGTGTTGTTTAATTAAAGTGTCATTTTTGGTTTTTAAATCGGCAGTTTTTATTATCACGAACCGCAAGCTCGTAACAGTAATAACCACTGATGGCCGCCACGGCCCATGTACAATGGTCCACCTGAAGGACTAAGTGCGGAAACCAAACCCTTTACCATAGAACTGTACGTCGCTTGCTCCCGCGTCACCAGTCCTGACTCTCTGTATATTTTGACTTCTGTGACCAAAACTACAAACGTAGTGTTCAGGGAAGTTTTATTAAAATGTTGCTGGTATTTTAATATATTATGTGATTTTACGACTTCCACGCGAACGAAGTCGCGGGCAGAAGCTAGTGAAATATAAAAACAAAGACTACCTCATGTAATCTGGATTATTTCTGTTCTACAGAAATCACATTTTCACTGTCCAATATGCTGGGGCTGCAGGATGGTGACGGTGCTTGAGACATTAATAACTCTGTAAACTTCCAAGTCGATTAAGAGCGTCCGGTCTGCATCGAGTGCAAAAGGTAACTGATACAAATCCGACGACTGACGAAACACGAATTTTGCCGAGGGTCATTAAGAAAATGTCCCTCATCATGTAATGACCGGAAAATACCGAGGATTATATATTATACAATCCTGTCGAATCCTCGGTATTTTCCTGGCAGGGTTGCGGGTTTGTCCGAAAGGGATACTATGGCCCTGGCACACCTGAAGGAATACAGGTGGGTTTTAGTCAGCAAAAGTCTGACACGCCCTCCCGCTCTGCCCAGAGCAAGAGAAGTTATTTGATAACTGATTTCAATACTGACTGATTCTGATTCTGACTGATTTTGATAATAGGGCATTATCATAAAAATGTTTTATTTTATTTTTATTTTATTGTAGTTTCTATTGTCTTTTTCATTTACATAAATAGTCTATCTAAATCTATCAAAATAAGTAAAATATGTTTTCTAAAGGCTACATAATAAAATGTAAAAATAATATGGGTATTTTAACATGTATTTTTGGTGTATGCTTTGTTGGTTGTCCTTAAATAAATAAATAATTTCTCAAACAAAAACAAAAACAAAAAAAAAGTTATAAAATTTTATACAATAACAGAATCTATAATAATTTGTATCTTAGAAGAAATTACTTTCTAAACCGAAGTAATTCACCAGCTTGATGCATACCCACCAAAAGATCAAGGCGTGGAAGACAACCTGGACGGTCTGGTCTAGGATCATCATTCTGGAAATAGAAAACAACAGTTTTTTAATATGTAAATTTTGACACAGAAAAAGAGGAAACCGGCCAAGTGCGTGTCACACCACGCACAATGAATGGTTCCGTAGTTGAGATGAATTTATCTCAAAAACAAACTTAACATTGTAGGTAAAAACATGTTTTCTTATACATTCCAACTGCAAATGTAAGGTTGTACGCAGAATATTGGGAGATTTACCATGTTATTTTAAGACCATAGATTTCTTATACAGGTGTTCCTGTAATCTATATATAATTATATATATTTTTTTTTTCAAAAAAATTGTAGGTATCAGTAGATTCGGAGATTAAGGAATGGTAAACTTTAGTCTATTTTCTTAAATAATTTTACGTAACACGTCCGTGTTTGGGTCACAGAAATTGATATGTGTACTAAATTCGAACTTAAACGGTCTATTAGATTCGGAGTAAATTGGCTGATGGACAGCGGACAGACAAACAGACAACCAGACACACGAATAATCCTAAAAGTGTTCGATTTTATTCATTCGGACATACGGAAGCCTAAAATTGACAGAAGCGGACCAAAAAAATGAGTGATTAGCCCCGCAACCTAATCAAAAGCGATCGTCACGTGAGCACGCGATCGACGCGATGGTTAGTACGAGTATGAATTTTTGACGTACAAACTCAACTTGATTGATCGCGCGACTATGTTATATAAAAAATCACAACAATAAGGATGTTTACAAAAATTTTTTTTTTGTTCGTCCCATAGGTTATTAAAAAATATTAGACACGTATTTTTTGCTTTATCATATTAGTAAAAAATTACTTAGATAAAACACATACATAAAAGTTGGAGTGGGGGCTCGTTACGTCACAATTCTAAGAAACTACGTATAACACCTAGCACAGAGTGACGTCATGCCAAATTTAAACTCAATGTATCGCCTTAGGGTACGAACTGAGTGCACGCTCGACTCGAGCGTCCGGCAGGGCGGCGCGTGCGGCGTTCATGTTAAACACATACAATCCCTCACGAGTGTCCTGAGTGGCGGCGAGTGGCGCGGCGAACAATCTTTCAGCGATTGCACGCGACGCAAAACGCCCCGCCGCACGCCTATTCACTCAGGCCGTACACAAAATATTTTGATTACGTAAAAAAAGAAAAAGTACGTGTCCAATATTTTTTTATAAAATACATGACGGCCAAAAAAAAAACATTTTTAGTAAACATCCCTATTGCGTTTTCTATATTTTTATATTTTTATTCTACTATGAGTTTGCTCTTGACTTTAGTCTAGGTCTGGGTGACAGAGACAAAGTCTACGATGGAGTGAGCTTACCCAGAAGAAGCCTGTTCACTCTCACTTTGAATAGATTAGGGTTGTATGCGTTCGGAAACAGACGCAGGCAGAGAGTTCCACTCCTTTGCTGTGCGCATTATAAAAGACGTTTGAAAACGCTTAGTGCGAGTTGGTGGAATATCAACTAGGTAGGGGTGGTAACTTGCAGTGCATCTAGATGTCCGATGGTAGAAGGGAGCCGGTGGAATGAGGTCGTGGAGTTCATGGGCACACTCGCCGAAGTACAATCTGTAGAAGACCGACAAGCAGGCAACCTTGCGGCGATGAGCCAAGCTGTGAAGCTTGGCATCCACCAGTTTTACGTCGCCAATGAGCCTCTTAGCTCTGCGTTCCACCGAGTCAAGAGCGCAGCAAGTTGGTACTTTGCTGAGCCATCCCAAAGGTGGCTGCAATACTCTATGCAGGAACGGACTTGTGCTTTGTAAAGGGTTAAAAGCTGTCCAGGCGTAAAGTATCGCTTCACCCTATTTAGGACGCCCAGTTTCTTTGCCGCAGTTTGAGCTTTGCACTCGATGGTGGAGCCGAAGTTGAGACCAGATGTCAACTCCATGCCTAATATCGTAAATAAAAACATTTAAAAAAAAATACATAATATCCAGAAGACAAATATGACCGGCCCACACGAACGCTAAGCGCGCACTAAGGCTACTTGAACGCTCTTTCGCCGCTTCCACGCAACGCTGAATGCCCCGCCGGACGCCTTTTCACTCAGACCGTGTACTTTATGGATACGTACCAGTGACAATTATTGCTATCTCGTTCCCGCTACAGCCCGCGTCATATCTCTCTACTTCGGTTGTTGATGCATGAAGAACGATATCGGGAAATGTAGTGTGCGGGTGTGTTTACATG
Source organism: Dryobota labecula (assembly GCA_947523025.1). Classification (NCBI taxonomy): domain Eukaryota; kingdom Metazoa; phylum Arthropoda; class Insecta; order Lepidoptera; family Noctuidae; genus Dryobota; species Dryobota labecula. Next base: position 8,752,303 of record OX383311.1, on the reverse strand, counting down.
TATGTAATTGTTTCTTGTCCATTAATGTTTACGTGACATTAGAGCGCTGCCTTATCTTCCTTTTTAATTATATATAAATGTGGTTCAACACCATTATTTTTGGCTTAGTCATAGGTAGTCGGTTAAAAAAAGAAAGAATAATCATAATACCTTTTACAATGCGCCCTAGCTTTCGGAATATCCTCATCCTTTTCTTTCAGCAGATACTTTCTGCCTCCGAAGCAGCATTTAATGAAATACCCAATGATGTCCATCTTCTCAAGATCGTAGTAAAACTGTTTCTTGTCAGTATTCTTGAGTACTGAGCGCAGTGCCGTGAAGTTTTTGTTGTCGAACGTCCATTGCTGGGTGGTATAGTAGCTAAGCGCGAGGTTCGCTATATAGATGCGGCGTTGGATTTTGACTAGCCTGTGGGGGTAACAAGTGTCGTTAAGAGGAAGTAAGTGGAGTTTGTTTGTTGGTTCTTTGGCAAATAAAACCACTTGGAATCGATCAATTTGATTTGATTTGTTTTGTTGATGTTTAAGCACATTTGTCGCCCACAGCAAAAAATTATTATACACATAGCCTCGAACGTGATTTAATTTTGTGCATTGATTTTAACCTCATTTACTAAACGCTAAATCCAATCATGTGTTTAATAAGGTTATAAAGTGTAAGCTAAATAACAAATTACGTATACTTATGATCATGACGATGTATCAGAGGTTATTAATATGTCTTTCATTGACTTGAATGTGCCCTGGCGGTTGAGAGTATGTCATGCTCACTTAAAGGTCTCGCTGATGGTGGCGTGTGTGTTGGATCATTTAGCTCCCTTCAAAATGGTTGAGCTGAATGGTGCTAATCCATGCGTCATGTTCGTGAACGGGCGCCGTCAGTTGGGACTGGTCATCTCTTAGCTGCCACGGGTTATTTTATTTTATTTTGTTTCTATTTGTTGTACTACGCTTGACGCTTTTAACGTGTAAGTTTTTATTATTTTTATTTTTACATCGTTCTCACTTTTAGTTATAAATGCGACATTATAGATGTAACGAATACTTTTGTAACAATTTAATTTAAAAGAGTGTCCATGGAGTTTCTTGTCCGTTCTTCTCCATAGGTACCTACGCTTTGGAATGGGAATGTAGCTTAATTTTTCTTACTGACCGACTGCTTGACAATTCAAAAATGCCTGTAAATAAATGGTTTAGTTGAAATAAATGATTTGAGTTTGAGTTTGAGTTGAGTTTATAAGACATTTTGTAATTTTTATCTTTAGGTAAATAGTATTTAAGTAAACTAGGTATAAAATAATTAATTAATCAAATTTTATCACTATTTTAAGACTTTCTAATGTTAAATATTGTTAAAACATTATTGTCCAACGTTTACCTAGAAATATGCCGCCTGCTATACAGGTTTATCCTAGTACAGGCATCTAACATTATAATACCTTTGTAAGTTATTTCTTAGATTTTATGTAAATATTTTGCTAATTTTAATACTGAATAAATATTTATTATTATTATTATTATTAATGTTCATAATCTGCCCATTAAAATAGTCAGGTTACACTTTTTTTTTTTATGGAAATTTTTCTTTAAATTGAGTATCGAAATCAAAGGTCATTTATTCAAATTATGCTGAGAATCAGCACTTTTCTAACGTCAGAATTACGTAAGACAGTCCTCCAAAACGCCAGCCCTTCACCACTTCCTAGTGCTTTAGCTGGGAAGAAGTACCGCAACAAACTCACAATAAAATAATCGTACTGGCTACATATTTTATTTATTTAATACTTTAGCACAAAAAAATGTACAGAGGCGGACATTGCGGATTGTGGCGGATATTGGCTATGAAAAAATAAAGCTATAATCGATTTAATGTCATGTGTGTGACTATGTCATTGAATTTTTTTCAGTGAGCGTAGACATTTTTTACTGTAAGTTTTATGATTTTTAGTAGCGATTAATAAAATATTGTAATAATTTAATATAAAATTAAATAAGTTAAAATAGCGGTAGGTACATATAGTCGATTTGAGGAATCGTTAGAATCGATATGACGAGTTAGCAACACTGCGAGCGCGGGAATTTGAATCTGGACGGCCGTGCTGGGCGGAGGCTGTGGCGGAGGTGTGCTGGGATTTTGGCTATGTAACATTGGTTGTGCAATAAAAGTTATAATTATAAAACATAGTGACCTGAGTTTTACTACATTACTAACATTCTATTTATGGACAATTTTTGATTATGTCTGACATGGATTTTGAATAAGTGTGTAGTTTGTTTGTACATCTATTTTTCATGTAATGTGCGTCTTGTTTGTGCAGATAAACAATTGTTTATTTTTCTTTCTTTCTTCTTTATAAAGAGAAGGGATTGAATGATAGCGTGACGGTTGACAGGGGAGAATGTATATAAGAAATGATGACCTCCATCGTGACCTAAAAATGGAACCCGTCATCAACATAATTCAAAAATTTGCTGAGGCCCATGAACACCGACTCCACCGACATGTGAACGTCGAGGCAAATATAGTGCGAAGACTAAAAAGAACAAAACCCTTTGAGTTAGTGTAGTGTACAGCCGGTCGGTTCTGTAAAAATCTCACCGTGAAAACTTAGGTGAAGTGATCTCGAAGTGAACTGTCATTCCATCTGAGACTAGGGATTGAAACTATTGACAGCTCATTAATTCAAGCTCACTTCACTTAGATTTTCACCATGAGATTTCTACAGAATAGCACTGCAGGTGTAGAAATAAAAGTGACAATGACACACTTAAAACACATGATCAAAGTGTTTTTATTATTATAACTATCAGACTCTAAGAAAGTGTAACGGACTTGTGTAAAGTGCAACAAACACTATTCTAAGTTTAAAAAATAATTATGACGTAAAAAGTTAAGTTAGATTAAAATTGCTTATTAGTCTTAAAGGCTAGATTGTAATAAATTTTTAAGAACCTAGTACTTTTTAATAAAGCATACAAAAAAAAAGGGGGGCAACGTCATAACAAAACATTGATGCGGCGCAAGCGTACAATGAGCGTAACGGGACAATGAGCGTAACGGGACAATGAGCATAACGAGACAATGAGTCATCCTTTTTCGTGCATGCAGCCGGCGTTCATCGATTTATTAGACGTTGTCACGTCAATAAAAAAAGGGTAGAATGTAAAGAGAAAATCTATTGCGCTGACCCCAAGTTATATATAGTTTCGGATATAATAGACAGACAAATGTACTCGTATAAGTGATTCAGTCTAAGATTTCTCTTATTTTCTAATTTTAGCTAGGGAAACTAAAGATACTACTTACAGTGGTTTCTTGCCAAACAACCAAAGCAGGGAATCAACCAGGATAGCAGGCAGCAAGTGCTGGATTAAAACCTGAAATGTGTTACAGAATACATTATATCAAAGCCCAAATAGAATCAAAATATTTTATTTCACATAAACCTACATGGGCACTTATGAAACGTCAGAAGCTAGGTGCACGGTTCCAATTAGTCGTTTCCTATGGAGAAGAGCCGGCAACTCCGGCAAGAAACTGCACGGTTACTCTTTTAAAAATAATTGGCTTTTACAATATTTTCAAATATCAGTGTTAATATGTATGGGAGGACAGTGTAGGCCTTTCAACAATTACCAGGTACTTAACAAAATAGAAAATTGCCAACAAATCTACACTCTACTAGGCCTACAACGTTCTCACATTCACAAAATATAAAAGAATCTTTAAAAAAACCGGCCAAGTGCGTGTCGGACCACGCACAATGAAGGGTTCCGTACTTGGAAAGAATTTATCCTAAGAACAAACTTAACATTGTAGTTGGTAAACATAATCTCCCATACTTCCAAATGCAAATGTAAGTTTATACGCTCAATATCGAGATATTTACCATGTTATTTTAAGACCATAGACTTCTTATACATTTTCCTGTAATATATAGAATATGTAAAATGTATAGAATATATATAATATATATAATGTATAGAACTATTTTCTGAATTTTTTTTTCAGAAAAAAAATCGAAAGACAAAATTTCAGAGATGAATGGTAAATTTTCGTCTATTTTCACTTATAACTTTAAAACAATTTATTTTAAATTATAAAAAAAAATATATTTGAGACCCTCACAGTAAGCCCTTTCATTTGATATGTCACACGGTACAGTTTGCAAAACTTTTTTTTTTAATTTTCTTTTTTGCTCCCCAATACTGACCTCAATATTCTAAATTCATTTATTTACTGTTCACGTCCGTGTTTGGGTCACTCAAATTGATATGTAGGTATACCAAATTTCAACTTAATCGGTCCATTACATTCGGAGCAAATTGGCTGTGACAGACGGACAGACAGACAGATAGACACACGAGTGATCCTATAAGGGTTCCGTTTTTTCCTTTTGAGGTACGTAACCTTAAAAAAAATAAAAATAAAAAAGAATAAGCCCGAAGAATAAATTGCTGAAATAACAGTGGGCAGTGGTTGTAGTGGTGGTGTTGTATGTGTATATAACTTAAAGGTCATATAGTTTTCTTTACCAATACAAGTTAAATTGTGGTTCCCGGGTGGGAAATCCTCATGGATGTCCTCCACCCTGGGGCGGGCGGAGGGGTCTGTCAGACTCTTACTGACATAAAATCACCCCGGTGTTCCATCTCACATCTATGCCGGGGGTCGCGGGAACGTACATCCTTCCGCAACCCCCGACTGGTGGCCGCGGCGGGCCTCTCCTCCGGTCGAGGGGGGAAGTGAGGTGTTTAACTCCCCCCGCCTTGTCTCAGAGGGGCGCGCGTGGAATTCTACGCGCCACCACCTTGGGTCCGATGTAACAACTCGTTTTCGGCATTTAGATTAGCACTAACATACCCTCATGGAACTACTGGTAGGACAAAATAGTAGGACCACGAGAAAATACCCCAGAAAATGTACCAGCTGTTAAAATTTACAAACTCTCGATTTGTCTGGTACACCAGTTCAAATATGTTGGGCATGTAATTACTGACGACCTTAAAGACGATGCCGGTGTTGAGCGCGAATGCAGGGCACTGGCGGTGTGGGCGAATGTGCTGGCCCGTAGGTTCGTGCGATGTAGGTACAGATGCGGTCAAAATCATGCTTTTTAAAGCATACTGTTTATACTGTATACATACATAAGTCTTTCACCCTCTGAAAGTTCGCCAATGAATCTTATACAGGGTACCTACTTATGCGACCCGCAAAGTCTTACCATGAATTCAGCACATAGTTCTCGTTACACTGTGTATTGTTAGTGTCACCTACCTTAATATAGTGATACTGGGCATTAGTAGTGATGGTTCCTCCCGTGTGCCACAGCATGCCATCCAGAGGGATCTCCTTGGAGATGTGTTTGGACATTTCTACCAGGTCCCCCATCAACAAGCTGTTCAGGTTGCCTGAACAACAGTTGTAGATTGGAATGTCATCTGTTGGTTCTATTCTGGAATTAAAACAAAAGAATTCATCATCATCATCATCATTTCAGCCGAAAGACGTCCACTGCTGGACATAAGCCTCCCCCAATTGAGGGGGTTTGCCATAATCACCACGCTTGGCAGGCGGGTTGGTGATCGCAGTATGGTGTTAAAAATGCATAGAGAACGCTGCTGCCCATTCTCTAGTAAGTTCCTTAGTCGCCTTTTACGACACCTACGGGAGGAAATGTGATGATGCTATTCTTTACGTCCGGCACCACACAGTACCATAAATAACATAAATATACTAAAACACTACTACTAATCAAACACTACAAAATATAAAATCATGATTTTGTAGATAAACCGTGTATACTTTGTGGCCGTCAAGTAGAAAGTTTTCTACTATCTTTAGCATGGCGATTACAAAATCAAATTGTCTTTACTACCTTAGACAACTGTCAGTTGTCAGTGTGATTTTGACAGTTTTGAATAGAAAACTTTCTTCTGAAATAGTCTACTTAAAAAGGACCTAGACAAAGATCGTTAGAAACGAAAGACCCATCCTTCCAAAGTCCTTCATTTCTACGGTGCGATGTCAAAAATGGAGAAACGAAATTTCACTTCGTATAGAAAGAGCTGTGTCTATTCTTCGTAGAAATAGAAATTGTCATACTAAGCTTAAGACTTCTGCCTCAAATCTTGCGGGCAGAAAGGCGGCGGCGGCAGCGGCGGCAGCGGCGTGGTAGCGGCAGGTTCTAATGCGTAAAATCAAATGGACCGAAAACAGCGGCACGGCAGCGGCGCGGGGGCAGGCAACGAGCGGTGCACTCCAGTCATGCGGTGACCGCCCGCGCGTCTGCATTGCAGTGTTGTGCAATTTATTTTTGTGACAGTAGGAATAAATTTGAATCAAAAAGATGTTGTCGCCGTTGTTCAGACATTTCGTTCGCGAATAAAAACAAATGTCTCGACGACACAACCACAAACACAACACTACGCCGCTATAGTGCCGCGCGATCTGCCCGCTGGTTTCGAGAACGTCTGCGTTGCCCGCGCCGCTTCCGCGCCGCCGCCGCCGCCGCTCCGATGTCCGCAAGATTCGAAGCAGAAGCCTTGGGCTTACCTGGCTATTCAATACAATATTTTGAATAGCCAGATAAGCCAGATCTACTAACTTCTTAGTCCCTTGGAATTTTTATTGAAATTTAAGTATACTTACGCCTTGGTCCCTCGGATCCATGAACCAGCAATTATGTTCTTAACGCACATATCCACGGGAATGAAGTCGCTAATGATGTCGGGTTTCGTGTGAATAGTTCTCATTATACCTAAAAATATAATAATAATAACATTAGGTACTGGCTATGACGCATCTGGGATGACAATAGACCAAAGAATGATTTCTACCAAACGGCTCGCATCGCATCGGATTGGAAAGGATACGAACGGATGCGGCGACGGTTTAGTCCTATCTCTTCCCCTGCATAGGGGAAGAGCCCCTATGCGTTTATAGAAGAGATGTGTTTTTTTTTTACGTTGGGTTTGCTCTTGACTCTAGTCTAGGTCAGATTTGACAGAGACAAAGTCGACGATGGAGTGAGCTTACCCAGAAGCCTGTTCACTCTAACTTTGAATAGATTAGGGTTGTATACGTTCGGAAACACAGACGCAGGCAGAGAGTTCCACTCCTTTGCTGTGCGCATTATAAAAGACGTTTGAAAACGCTTAGTGCGAGTTGGTGGAATATCAACTAGGTAGGGATGGTAACTTGCAGTGCGTCTAGATGCCCGATGGTAGAAGGGACCGGTGGAATGAGGTCATGGAGTTCATGGGCACACTCGCCGAAGTACAATCTGTAGAAGACCGACAAGCAGGCAACCTTGCGGCGATGAGCCAAGCTGTGAAGCTTGGCATCCACCAGTTTTACGTCGCCAATGAGCCTCTTAGCTCTGCGTTCCACCGAGTCAAGCGCAGCAAGTTGGAACTTTGCTGAGCCATCCCAAAGGTGGCTGCAATACTCCATGCAGGAACGGACTTGTGCTTTGTAAAGGGTTAAAAGCTGCCTAGGCGTAAAGTATCGCTTCACTTTATTTAGGACGCCCAGTTTCTTGGCCGCAGTTTGAGCTTTGCACTTGATGGTGGAGCCAAAACTGTTGTAGGTAAACGCATAGATTTACACTACAATATTTTTGTTCCTGATACTTTTTCGTGGGTTTTTACACCTTTCAACCACTTTTACCATTTTATCTTGATAATAATAAAGGATGATTTCCATCAAACGGCTTGTATCGCATCGGATCGAAACGGATTTTACAATCTTTAATCGATATTAAATCGTGTACACAGTATTTAAAGTCTATATTACCAAGCCGTACACAGCAGCTTGATCGCGGGCGTCTTCCGCGACACGCGATCGTAGCTGAAAGTATGCTGCGGCCTGCGACGCGCGATCGGTTCCGTTCGCTTGTCGTCAATGCCGAAAATACTACGTCAACTTCAACCATTTTCAAAAATTAGAGTACGTCAACACGGTAGGAATGAAACTATTTGACTAGGCGCAGAAACGGATACGTTCGCAAGCGAGAGAGCACGGAGCCGATCGCGTACGGCAGGATGTCGACGCATACGATCGGCTCCGTGCTCTCTCGCTTGCGAACGTATCCGTTTCTGCGCCTAGTCAAATAGTTTCATTCCTACCGTGTTGACGTACTCTAATTTTTGAAAATGGTTGAAGTTGACGTAGTATTTTCGGCATTGACGACAAGCGAACGGAACCGATCGCGCGTCGCAGGCCGCAGCATACTTTCAGCTAAGATCGCGTGTCGCGGAAGACACCCGCGATCAAGCTGCTGTGCACGGCTTGGTAATATAGACTTTAAATACTGTGTACACAATTTTAATATCGTTTAAAGATTGTAAAATCCGTTTCGATCCGCTGCGATACGAACCGTTTGATGGAAATCATCCTTTATTATTATCAAGATAAAATGGTAAAAGTGGTTGAAAGGTGTAAAAACCCACGAAAAAGTATCAGGAACAAAAATATTGTAGTGTAAATTTATAAATAAATATGCAAAAAGATTCTCTCCGGCGGGGAATCGAACCCCGGTCTCCCGCGTGACAGGCGGGGATACTTACCACTATACTACCGAAGACTTAGTTATAGATGACGAAATATAAATTCAATTGATAAGCTAATGACACCATGCCTTTCTAATTCATTATTTATTAAAAGTAGTTATAGTTATTTATGTTATGACAAAAGTAATAGTTATTTGCTAATGCGCGAATTTTCACAAGTACGACTCACAAACCAAACACAGTAGGAAGGTTACAAACAACTAAGCTTAAAACAGCGCCATCTAGAACGGTTATACAGCAACTCAATGCGTCGTAGAAAAATTACCTAAAATCTAAATAAATTCAATGAATAAAAATTTATGTTCAGTGTAGATAACATTGTAATAATTTTCTATAGTTACAATATTCAACTCTCCTTAAAATTGTCTTTCTTCCAAAAAGGTTACACATATTGAGATCAGCGCTATCTATCGGGTACAAATGTAATTGCATATCACAACTGGTCTGTTCACAAAGCGCTAATAATTTCGAAATGACTCTGCTGAAGTTAGAATTTTAATGAATTAATGTATAGCCCCACGCATCGATTGATCAGGTTAAGCTACGCTTGCCACAGTTGGTCCATGGATGGGTGACCATCTTTACATACCCAGACCACTCTGCGCCTCTAGTCTCGGATGTCATTTTGTAGATTTTTGTCAGTAAAGTTGTTAATGGTCGTCAGAAGCCCGAAAGTCTGAGAACCAGTCTTACAAAGGGGTATAGTGTTACTCAGATACTGGGTTGTTGGGGTCAGATAAGAAATCGCTTCGCGTACCGTACTTTGTTTAATAAAATATTAAAACCAACAGAAATGTTCTTAGGACATCTTTCTTACCTTTGCCACAAGCGACAAATATTCCTACTGGGCCGTTGAAGTTCTCAATCCAACCTGGTATTGGCTCTTCGACGCTTGATATCACTGAAAAATTAAATATTCATTCATATTTATTTATTATCACTCTATTTTGTGAATGTGAGAACGTTGTAGACCTAGTTGACTGTAGATTTGTTGAATTTTCTATTCTGTTAAGTACTTGGTACATGTTGAAAGGCCTACTCGTACACCGTCTTCCCATACCTATTAACACTGTTATTTGAAAATATTGCAAAGCCAATTATTTTTAAAAGAGTAACCGTGGAGTTTCTAGCCAGCTCTTCTCCATAGGAAACGACCAATTCGAACCGTGCACCTAGCTTATGACGTTTCATAAGTGCCCATGTAGGTTTATGTGAAATAAAATATTTTGATTTGATTTGGGCTTTAATATAATGTATTCCGTAACATATTTCAGGTTTTAATCCAACACTTGCTGCCTGCTATGCTTGTTGATTTCCTGCTTTGGTTGTTTGGCAACCACTGTAAGTAGTATCTTTAGTTTCCCTAGCTAAAACTAGAAAAAAGATCAATCTTAGGCTGAATCACATCTACGTTTGTCTGTATATCATATCCGAAACTATTTAAATCATTATCTTCCTGCCCTTGTTCCATGTTACTTAAGGTCAGCGCAACAATTTTTCTCTTCACATTCTCCGCTGTCAACCGTCACGCTATCATTCACTCCCTACTCTTTCATATCATTCCTCACACAAACCTTTTCTTTAGCCTTCCTCTCCCGAAGCCATCTATCAACATCTAAATTCATCGATATTTTAGTCACATACGTTTCCTCCCTCATCATCACATACCAAGCCAAACGTTTTCCTTTCAACTTTTCTGTCACCGGCGCCACTTTGAAACTTCCCCTTAAATACTCATTTCTGACTTTATCCTTTTTCGTCACTCCAAACATCCATCATAACATTCTCATCTCCACTGCATGCAATATTTTTTCATACGTCTTCTTCACGGTCCAGCATTCCGCTCCATATAGTGTGACAGGCCTTATCACGGACTTGTAAATTTTACTCTTTAACTTCAGGGGTATCGGTGGGTCGCAAGTTGTTCCTGTGACCTGTTTTTTTTTTCCATGCCATTTCATCCATCCCGAGTTGATCCTGTGCATTACGTCTCGGTCTACTTCGCCATCCCATTGGACAAGCGACTCGAGGTAGTGAAAGAAAGAAGAGCAGATCGGTAAGGGCATTCCGGCGAGGGATATGGGCATATATTATGACTGTAGAGACCAAGAAACTCCACGGTACTCTTTAAAAAATAATTGTATTATACAATACTAGCTTCTGCCCGCGCTTCGCCCGCGTGGCTTTTTCTAAAATAAAAGTAGCATAGCAGGATACAGAATTCCACCATACATTATTTTGTTATATCTCAAAGGGTTTATACAGTGTTTTCGTTAAAAGCTCCCAGACGCTTATTTTTTTCCGACACTTCCAACAAATATCGTTAATGTATGCAAAAATGTATACAAAAACTTAACAAATTATATCAAACTCAAACTCAAATCATTTATTTCAATTAAACCATTTACAGGCACTTTTGAATTGTCAAGGAGTTCATTCCTGGAGAACGCTTCCATTCGATATACTAAAACCTGCCTGGAGAACCACACTATCCATTGGTGATTGGCTTGGGTTGGTAGTTTTTGAGTTTATCGCGAACAGACAGACAGACAGACAGATGCGGCGGAGGACTTTGTTTTATAATATGTAGTGATAGTGATTTTCAAATAACAGAGTTAATAGGTATGGGAGAAAGGTAGGCCTTTCAACAATTACCAGGTACATTAAGTACCTGGTAATTGTTGAAAGGCCTACCTTTCATTCGATATACTAAAACCTGCCTGGAGAACCACACTATCCATTGGTGATTGGCTTGGGTTGGTAGTTTTTGAGTTTATCGCGAACAGACAGACAGACAGACAGATGCGGCGGAGGACTTTGTTTTATAATATGTAGTGATAGTGATTTTCAAATAACAGAGTTAATAGGTATGGGAGAAAGGTAGGCCTTTCAACAATTACCAGGTACATTAAGTACCTGGTAATTGTTGAAAGGCCTACCTTTCATTCGATATACTAAAACCTGCCTGGAGAACCACACTATCCATTGGTGATTGGCTTGGGTTGGTAGTTTTTGAGTTTATCGCGAACAGACAGACAGACAGACAGATGCGGCGGAGGACTTTGTTTTATAATATGTAGTGATGGTGATTTTCAAATAACAGAGTTAATAGGTATGGGAGAAAGGTAGGCCTTTCAACAATTACCAGGTACATTAAGTACCTGGTAATTGTTGAAAGGCCTACCTTTCATTCGATATACTAAAACCTGCCTGGAGAACCACACTATCCATTGGTGATTGGCTTGGGTTGGTAGTTTTTGAGTTTATCGCGAACAGACAGACAGACAGACAGATGCGGCGGAGGACTTTGTTTTATAATATGTAGTGATAGTGATTTTCAAATAACAGAGTTAATAGGTATGGGAGAAAGGTAGGCCTTTCAACAATTACCAGGTACATTAAGTACCTGGTAATTGTTGAAAGGCCTACCTTTCATTCGATATACTAAAACCTGCCTGGAGAACCACACTATCCATTGGTGATTGGCTTGGGTTGGTAGTTTTTGAGTTTATCGCGAACAGACAGACAGACAGACAGATGCGGCGGAGGACTTTGTTTTATAATATGTAGTGATAGTGATTTTCAAATAACAGAGTTAATAGGTATGGGAGAAAGGTAGGCCTTTCAACAATTACCAGGTACTTAATAAAATAGAAAATGGTCAGCGAATCTACAGTCTACTAGGAACTTTAACAGAACTTATAGCTTCGCTACTGCTGCTTACCGATAGATGGCCTGATGATGATGACCGGTAGCTGTCCTTTGTACTCGTACACAACATGCTCTGCCAGCTGCTTCGTGAAGGTATAAGTGTTGGGGAGCTCTCCTAGGTACCTGATGATAATCATGAACTTAAAAAAAAGATGGGTATACCACGATGAATTCAAAAGAATATAGGAAAATATTCAAGGAGATGAAACTGTAGACTAAGAACAAGTGCCATTGGACAGAGCAAGCATAAAACATACCTGTGCCCTCCAAAAGTTAGTTGACATTTTTCCACTTCAGCTTTAATGCCACATCATGATTTAAAATTCTAGTTTCTAATGTTTGAACTGTACCCTAAAACATTTTCATTGACTAATTCAGCTACCTATATGAAGGGATTGCCTGTTTATAATTTTTAAATTGGCTTCCAATGATATAATCTGGGATTTTTCATAAAAAATCTAACTAATTCAAAAACTACTGAACTTCTGTAGAACATTTTGGTGGCTTAATTTGTTGTGTTACAACGGAGCGACTCGCCTCATGTTCGGAGCCACCTTACAGTTTGAATCGGACTGTATCTTCTACAACACATCCACATCTACACGCGATATACAATTATAGAGTGTACACCATAGTTGCGAAGACACAGTGACTTTGTTTAGTAGGTAGTACACGTAGTAATCGGTTATCGAATTTATTTACTGAGATTTGATTATTCAAGTAACGAAAACAACGAAAAATTAACCTAGGGGGTTAATTTTCCCAATCATTTATTTTTTTAAAGAAACTTATTATATTTTTAGAGTGAAATACTTAAATATTGGTTGTCAAAGATGTACTCGGCTCTTGAACGTTTGGACTTAAAATACGGATGTAAAACTTACTTCGGAGTAAGCACCCTCAAGGTATGCTCATCAGCCGTCTCGCAGACCTCCAGGGTTTCTCTCCAGTCAGCCAGTGGAGGATAGATCACCTCTTCAATGGGATCCCTGTTCGTGTTGGAGTATGATGTCGAAACGTGGACCAGTGCCTGTGAAGAGAAGCAATATAGTATTACTAGCTAGCGTTAATTTAGAATTTGACAATCCATTCGGGTTGTACTCTGCTAGTTCCATGTGGTGCTGGACGTAAAGAATAGCACTACCCCATTTCCTCCCCTGGGTGTCGTAAAAGGCGACTGAGGGACTAACTAGAGAATGGGCAGCAGCGTTCTCTATGCATTTTTACACCATACTGCGATCGCCAACCTGCCTGTCAAGCGTGGCGATTATGGCAACCCCCCCCCCCCTCTTGGGGGAGGCCTATGTCCAGCAGTGGACGTCTTTCGGCTGAAATGATGATGATGATGATGTACTCTGCTTGTAGTTTGGCCGTTGCAATCATGGGCTCAGAACGGAACATTATTCTAGGGCGCTCCTAAACACAATGCTGTATGTCCTTCAGGATTTTGTTTTCATTTTACTTTTGTTTTTTATTAGTGTTACTATGAGTGTGTTTAGTTTAAAATGTGAACTTCCTGTATGAGTCCCAATAAATACTTTTTCTTTCTTTCTTTCTTTCTTTCTATTTGGAAAATGGCGTCATCAGTACAACGCCATCAAAGAAAATTATGAAACTGTTGAAAATAAGCTTGAAAACGCTGTATCACTCGACTCACAAATGTATGGTACTTACTCAAAATGAAAAAATGTATTATTATTATTATCATAACTTAAATTATAAATGCGAAAATAAGTCTGTTTTATTTATGTATTATTTATTTATTTAATACATAAGCATACAAATGTACACAAGTGGACTTAATATCATAAGCCATAGGTTTTATTATTTTATCCCTCGGGAACGGTACCTACTTTTTGTCTGGATGAAAAGTTGTCAAGCAAACAAACCGCCGCCCCCCGGGATAAATGCATAAGTGTGACAGTCAATTTTACAGGAAAAATAAAAATTTAAATTTATTTACTTTATGACTACACCGAATAAAAGTTTATTTTTTATGTCATTTAAAACATTCTTTTTTTTTGTAGATAATTTATAAAAAAAATTGATAAAAAAAAAAACATTTTACAGGAATATTTTGGTTTTATTTAATCGTTAATGTTACTTTGAGTTTTTTTTCGTGTCAACATTGCTTTTTTTTTTGCAATGTAACTTGAATATTATTATTATTATTTTTTCGTTTTTTTCTCAGTACAGTGATACCGCTAATGGACAATAACGAGTTTATTCTGGTGCAGTTGTAAATTTTCCGATAATGTATAGATGATTAATTTTTTGTTCTGGATAATAATATCATCAAGGTCGGAATTATAACATTTTAAACGGTATATCGGTAGGAATATAACTATAAATAAATTAAGATTGCACGTTGCGGAATTATAGTATTAAAATCTGCATGAGAACAAACGCGATAGGACGAAGAAAAACTGTGACCCAGTGACCTAAGTACTTAACCTGCGTCACTCTGAGCGGTACACTGTTAAGTGTAACAAATATGGGACAGTGTAGACTTTCATTATCATTCATAATTTCAGCCGAAAGACTTCCACTGCTGGACATAGGCAGGAAGGGGGGGGTTTGCCATAATCGCCACGCTTGGCAGGCGGGTTGGCGATCGCAGTATGGTGTTAAAAATGCATAGAGAACGCTGTTGCCCATTCTCTAGTAAGTCCCTTAGTCGACTTTTACGACACCCACGGGAGGAAATGGGGTGTAGACTTTAAAATTCCGAAAAAAGGTAGGCTAACCGTCTCTGTGGTCTAGTGGTAAGAGCACCTGTCTCCGACCCAAAGGTTCTGGTATCGATTCCCAGCGGGGGAAAATTTCTGCTCGGTTTGGTTGGTGATAGGGCTTGTTCTAAGTCCGCCTAGCTAGCTACCACCATCTTATCTAAGTCTGTCACCATAACAACAACGATAACAGTACCTATTGTTTTTCCCTAGTGTTTCGGCATTTAGATTTAAGGTAGTTAGTTCCTCTGTAGTTGAGGATTCCGGGTGAAGCTTACTTCCACCTTCGGCCTTATCATTATTTACCATCAGGTGAGATGAAGCTACCCCTTGTGGATAAAAAAAAAACCGGGCAAGTGCGACTCTGACTCGCGCACCGAGGGTTCCGTACAATGTTCTCCCATATATCGATATACGTGACGGTATATTCTCCAAAAAAAAAAAAAACGATTTTTTTATGTGATATAACTACAAATTTACAATTTTCGGACTTTTTCCTTTACTTGTGCTGTGAGACCTTGCTTCTTGCTAAATTTCATGATTCTAGGTCAACGGGAAGTACCCTATAGGTTTTGATTTACTTGCGAATATCGTATAAATGTCGCATAAATGGCTGTATCTTTTTATTGCGTTGACTTAGAAACTTGATTTTTTCAGAGCTCCAAGAGAGCATAAACCTTCGTATTTGATATTAATTTCAACTTGAAATCTCCACGCGTTCCTGAGAAAAAGTGTCTTGATAGACTGACAGACAGACGGACAACGAAGTGATCCTATAAGGCTTCCGTTTTTTCCTTTTGAGCCACGAAACCCTAAAAAATGTTTCATCTTTTGGATTCACTTACAGATAATTCCCGAACATCTTTAGCCAATTCCATAACTTGCATGGTTCCTTTTAAGTTCATCTGTGCTGCAAATTTTAATGTGTCATCGAACCTGAAAGTAATTCATGTATTAATAAAAGGATGGACTGCCTCGATGTATGGTCTAGTACGGGAGTTCCCAAACTGTGCGTGGCGACTCCCCGAGGCGTCGCGGCATTGTCCCAGGGGCGTCGCAAACCGGTATGCTCACTTCACCGGCACGCGAATCTGCAGTCTCAATAGTCGAGGAAGAACAGCTGTTAGGAATATCTTGTGCAAACAGCCTAAAACTACAGTTCGATTAAAACAGTGTTATAAAATTTTGGAGCAATGTATCCCAAGAATATCCTACTCTTAGTACAGTCAGTATAAACAATTAGCTGACCCCCCCCCTTGCATAAATGATTGAGATTATTTTACTAACACATCGTACGATTTTAATTTTTTTTCTAGTTTTGGGTATATTTCGTATAGGTATTTAAATTAAATTAAGAATTATAAAATTCTATCTATCCGTATTCAAAAAATCTAAACCATTTATGCAAGGGGGGGTACTACATCTTTGAAGATTATATTACCTTTTGCAATGTCGTAATTGTGCAAAAGTGGCATTTCTGAAATAAAATCTACCTAAATACAGACCACAAATCAATTTGGAAAAAAATATGACTGTAGATATTTCAAAACTTCAGCCCTATTTGAGAAGTTATGCTCAGAAAAGCAAACTCATTCGTCTCAATAAATTTATGCTAGCAGTCTAGATGGATTGTTTTAATGAGTCTAGCTGCTCGAGCTGTACGCAGGTATCTTTTTTAGAAGGCAGTCGCAAAAATATTAAATGTAAAGGGAGTCGCAGTATATAAAAGATTGGGAACCCCTGGTCTAGTACTTCCATTCTTTAAAAAACGAGTTATATCTTTGCCCCGAGCTTTTTCTTCTTTTCGTGGCGATGGTACTCTTCTTCGTTGCTTTTATTTTGTTTGAGCCCAGTAGGTGGCCAGTGGGGCTTTTATCCCGGGAATCTTGGTCTCGAAAATGTCTCGACGATTTTTTGTTATTTTCGAGACTCGAGACTGATATTTTTGGTCTCGGTAATAACGACACTTTTGAGACTTGTCCAATGAGAAATATCTAAACCATTGTTACAATTACTAAATATGTATGAAAAAGCTCTCTCTGCTTCGACTGGGGGGATCCAGTCGAAGCAGAGAGAGCTTTTTCTAGCGCGGGTTACTTTTGTAATTAATTCAGGTCTTCTGTATCTGAAACTATGCTAAACGCCCTTTGTTTCTTACGTGCCCTCTATAATAATGAAAAAACTCATGAACAATTTATGATTTTATTATTTGAGTTTGATACTGTATCCATACTAATATCCATACTAATATTATAAATGTGAAAGTAACTCTGTCTGTCTGTTACGTTTTCACGCCTAAACTGTTGAACAGATCGTCATGAAATTTGGCAGAGATATAGCCTGGGATATGGAGAAGGACATAGGCTACTTTTTTACGCGATAACTACATCCACGCGGGCGGAGCCGCGGGCAATAGCTAGTGTTTAATAAAGTATTTGATTGAAATATCTTGTTTTGACTACCTAAACGCCTATAAGTATGAAACCTACTTTTTTGACTATAGTTTTTTTTTTAATGTTATCATCTAAAAAACATCAGTGGCTTCGGGTATGGTGTATCGGGTTATTCCAATAGAAAACACCTACTGTCTACCGCTTCGAGGAATACAGATGATATATATCCCGGTTATCTTTTAAAGTGAAGGCACGTGAATGTAATAATCGTAAGAAGTTGGGAGAATCATCCCAGCGCTGATTTACTGGATTCAAAATGCTGTAGAAAATACCTCAGGTATAAAGTCCGCCACTGTACAATTTTTTTTTTACAGCATAACGTTTTAATAAATAAATATTTATGGCATGCCTAGCATTAGGACTATCGATAATCAACTCAACCTATCGCAGTCCACTGCTGGAAATAGACCTCTCCCAGGCTGCTCCACTACACCCTGACCTCCGTCTTTCGCATCCAGTCTGTCCCAACCACCTTCTAAGGTCGTTGGTCCATCTAGCTGGGGGCGTCCCACACTACGCTTGCCGATACGCGGTCTCCACTCCAGGACTCGTCTGCTCCACAAACATGGCCAGCCCACTGCCACTTCAGCTTGCTTACTCTGCAAGCTATGTCGGTAACTCCGGTTCTCTTCCGAATAATTTCATTCCTGATTTTATCCTTCAAAGAAACTTCGAGCATAGCCCGCTCCATAGCGCAGCGACTTTAAATTTGTGGACCAGTCCTATTATCAGTGTCCACGTTTCGGCACCGTATGTAATAACGGGCAGAACTCACTGGTTAAAGACCTTAGTCTTCAAACATTGCAAGATAGGCGATGCGCGCCTCAAAGAGATGTCAGCACGCACTGACGGGGTCCGCCAGGACCGGTGCCTGCCAGGGTTACGGGTTTGTCCGAAAAGAATACCGTGGTCCTGGCACACAGGCAACTGAAGGACCACGGGTGGGTTTTAGTCAGTAAAAGTCTGACACGCCCGCCCGCTCCGCCCACAGCGGGAGAAGTTATTTGATAATTTCCCAACCAAAAAAAAAGGACTCGACTGTTCCACCGTCCATCGGTCCATTCAGTCCACATAAGATAGTGAAATTAATTTTAATTCTACCAAATCTTACCTAACACTAGCAGCTACATGGTAGATGATGTTAACTCGATTGACGAGAAGCGCGCGGTCTTCTTGTGATAACCCTGAAAATAAGAAAAAATCAAGAAATAACTTTAGGAGTACTGACAGCCACACGGGTCAATCGATCAGGGAACTTACATCAACAGTTGGTATATCTAACGTTTATACGTTATTGAAATGAAAACATACCAAATAACTTTATATGATATGAGACGCACCCGATAAAAACTCCAAGTTAAAATGGTCACTGTTCTAACCTAACATAACCCAAATGATTCACCAACAATGGAGGGGATCTGGCACTCGGCGGTCGCTACTGCTGCACGCTCTCTTCGCTCGCTCACCTTCGCGCGTTAATGGTCACTGTTCTAACCTAACCTATCAGGCGCTCGGCGCCCGCTCCCGCATTAGCCTTCTAACCTAACCTATCCGAGTTGATTACTCTGAATCGGGGTGTTAACGATGGTATCAATATATATTTTAAACGATAGACCAAATGTTATTATGTAAAAAAAATTATATCAACAGTTGGTATATCTCACGTTCATTATATCTTGTGAACGTTATTGAAATTAATATAATACCAAATAACTTTATACCATAAATGAGACGCACGTATGGAAATTTGTTTTATTACAGATACTGAACCGCCAAAAAAAAAATGCGCTCTGGTTATAAACTTATCCTATATACTGGAGATTGTTATTAAGAACTGTTTATAAGGTGGAAGACAATTACCAAGTCCAGCTTCTAGAACATCTCCCGATACGACGAACACTTTCGCCTCGAAGGTGCCAGGTCTCCCCTTTTTAAGCCGCTCGAAACACTAGAAAAGCATTAAATCATAAATAAATTTTAGAGGTATGAGGAACAGGGTGTAAAGTTCACTCATACTCTATAGTAAAGGGAGGATCCTCCGACCAGACGGGTATTGTGTCTGGTGGGCAGACATTGATGTCGGGATGTTGTATATATGCTAGTAGCGCGGTAAACTCTGATAGCGCGATGCAGGATTTGTGACGTCAGGTCGCTGATGCGTAGTTCGCATGTGGCGTTGTTGATACCACCACAAAATTTTTGGTGTTTTGTTATCAAACATAGCGAAATCATCAATCAAATAAAAAAAAAGCTCCACAAAAATTATACAACGTTATGAGTATCTTGAACTTGGTTTCTTTCACAACCCAAGAACAAACGCGTCTCATACCTATAACAAAAGCCTGTTTGTTGTGAGATTAAGACAGATCAGCGTTATAGTAAGATTCATCATCAGTTTTCTTAACAACCAAAATTAATAAAATGCTAAACAGAAACCTTCCCATGAATTGCGCAGTCAGTTGATTCCAGGGTCACCCTTGCGCAATCAGTTGATTCCAGGGTAACCCATTCGCGGTCAGTTGATTCCAGGGTCACCCTTGCGCAATAAGTTGATTCCAGGGTCACCCTTGCACAGTCAGTTGATTCCAGGGTCACCCTAGCGTAGTCAGTTGATTCCAGGGTCACCTTTGCGCAGTCAATTGATTCCAGGGTCACCCTTGCACAGTTAATCGATTCCAGGGTCACCCTAGCGTAGTCAGTTGATTCCTAACTGACTGCACTGCGACGAGCTGAGTTACATACTTATAGCTCAGCTCGACTATGATATTTGTGACCATCATGAGGTCTGGTCTGGAAGATTTTAATAATTATAATGGTTTAACTCACAGGTGCAGCATACAGTTGAGCCAGTCTGTCTTCCGACTTGACCCCCTTCTTGTTCCTCATCAGCAAGTATATCCTGTCTAAACCACTGCAGGAGTACAGCAGCTTCTCTATCAGGACTTTGCCTATAAATCCTGGAATTAATTTGAATAATTTTTTAGGACAGTAGATCAATGAGGACAATGTCGTCAGGAAAGTTGGAGTATGATTGTGGATAGCTATAAGAGTAGGAGAACAAGCCGCGACTTATGAGTTGTAGCGTAGGTTTGAACACAAGCAGGCAAAAAAAAAAAAGTAAATAATGTCATCACCGCTGTGAAGGTGTGACTCAAAACGGTGAGGAAGAATATCATGAGGAAACCGACGTGTCCAAGAAACAAAAATTCGAAGACATTAGACATCTACTAACCCGGACTGGGCCCTCGCGGTAGATTGAAAAAATATATGTCAAATTAGAGCATTTTCTTATTATCTTATATATAAAATTCTCGTGCCACAATATTAGTTACCATACTCCTCCGAAACGGCTTGATCGATTTTTATGTTTAATATGCATATTCAGTAGGTCTGAGAATCGGCTACTATCTATTTTTCTTTAAGTTTTAGGTAGGTAGGGCAGGGTAGGGTAGGGTGGGTAGGTAGGTAGGTAGGGTAGTGTAGGGTAGGGTAGGGTAGAGTAGAGTAGAGTAGTGGAGTTTATACTATATAGCTTTTGACAGAACGAAGCCTGTCGGGTCAGCTTGTCTTAATATATGAATATTTTTGATTATGTTTATATTGCATCATTCCGACCTCGCCGCCGAGGCCCCGCGCGAAATCCCCGACTAACGAATAGTCTTCCCCGACCCTTGAGTATAAGTGAAGCGGCAGTACGCGTTTCAGCTGAGCAGCATGTAATCCAAACTCCCCACGATAATAATCAAAACACTGATTTTATCCAGCCACCGTCGGTCCCTTGCCACCCTCCCTCCGACTCAGCTGCCCTAAGCCGAGGTTCGTACCCCACAGGGGGTGCCCTTAGCGAGCAGCAGTCGTTTAGTTTATAGTTTTTACGCCCTGGCTGGAGGCATTAAGTTTCGTTAGGAGCTTAAGGCAGCCACAGGAAAGTCCGGTTAAAGAGTCGGAACCTTAGTGGTTACACTCTGAGATGCCCTAGATTAAAAAAAAAAAATATATATATATATATATTGCATAGTGAACGTAATTTGTAAAGTTATGTCTAACGCGGATAAAAACTGAGTATAACAATTGCTTTATTTCAAATGAATGCTTCGAGTTTGAGTTTGAATTTTGCTGAAAAAACAACGTCTTTATCTCATAAAATTTATGTTAAAATTTACTCACCTGAACCTCCTGTGATAAATATAGTTTTTCCCTTATAAAACTCTGGTATGGTTGGTACATCCGATATATCTCTTTCTTCAAGAAAACCCATGGTTTTATGTGAATATTCTCGCTTGTTTATAATTTATTTATCTGTAAATGAAATATTAGAAAACTTGACTGCCTCGTTGGTCTGGGTTGGTTGGGTTGCAAGCGCTACTACTGAGCATGAGGTCCTGTGTTCGATTCCCAGGTCGAACAGTGTTATTGGGTTTTGACGTGATAATCGATGAACGCCGGCTGCACGCGGGTAAATATTTATGAGACCCATAATTTATGTCTTGCCATAATACTCTTCAATGTTAAAGAAAAGAATTTCGGAACCAAACATCTTAATTCTACTCTCTATAAATAAACAAATATAGAAGAAGCAATCGAGCTCGTTTTGAGCATGAATCACATTAACAAAAATATATACAGGGTGTTTGGCAGAACGTTGAACATACGAAAATGATGGATAGGTGTGGTCATCTGCTACTTACTCAGCCCTAATTTATTTGGCCCTGGCCCCCTGGATATTTAAAAATGCAAGTTGAAGTTAAGATTTAGGCCTGAAACTGCGTTATGCGGACACCCACGCGGTTCTATACAAAAGTGCTGCGTCGCAAGGACAAGCGCGGGCGTAAGTCGCGGAGGCACGCGCTGGGCCTGGTAGCGCCAGCTTACTGGCTGTCGTTTTATTTATGCTAGTCATCGTTTTGCTAAGTTCACCATCGACACAACTGTACATGCACACCGTTAAAATTACACTACGCCGTATTTAATTGCCGACAGAGCCCCCCGCGTATCCACGCGTGTACACACGCAACGGGTGCCCGTCGCGGAAGCCCGCTTAACGCAGTTTCAGGCCTAAAGTATTTTTTACATCTTTCTTTAAGTTTGAGGACTCATAACTTTGTTTCTAGCAACATCTGAATACAGCAATAATTTTATAAGCATCTGCCCACATTAAAGATTTGTTTTACCCATTTTTAATCAAAATTACACTTTAAAGTTACGAAAGTGGTGAAACTAGAAGATTTTTTTTTTTTTATATCCAGAGGTCCAGGGCCAAATAAATTAGGGCTGAGTAAGTAGCAGATGACCACACCTATCCACCATTTTCGTATGTTCAACGTTCACACACTTCGAAAGGGACGGATGCCACGGATGTCACCTTGATCGTCATTTTATTTTTAACTGTAATTCAATTATTTGTATACAGGGTAAAGTGTTTTTATGTTTTCATGCGGAAGTATTCGTAAAACTAGTACCGCGTATTGCCTTTTTCTTTTGCCACCTGTCTTACATGTTTCTAGGCGTGGATATCTACAGAAATCGTCATTGATGGCGACGTCATTATCAGCAACACCAACTTGTTTAAATGTTATTTTTTTATTTTAAATACTATATTTTTAAAGTGCCTTTGTTATAACATAGCATATATTAAACATAACTATAAATCTAACACAAAATAGAAGCTGTACCACGAGGTTAACAAAAATGTTTTTATTTCTTCAAGAATATGTTTTTGAGGAGATTCACCGACGCATGACAAAAGCATGATTCATTGTCACGTTCCGCCTGAGCCGAGTGTGCAAGCGAGAGCGCGGAACAAGCGATAGAGAGGCACGATCAGCCTAAGCGTTCGGCTTGTGTTACGTTATCACGTGAAATTATCGTCCGTAAACCAAGTTTACAGACAACGAATTTTTTTACATTAGGAGTCTGGATTTGTGCCCGGTTAATGGCAATAGGTTCGCCCCTATTACATGGGACTTTAACATAACTGGCGAAATGAGGGTGTACTATTAGGTACACCTCTGTCTAACCCATCGCGGAATACAGGCTTGATATTATTTCAAAGATCTGTTTCTTCTCTCGAATCCTTACTCTAGCCGGCTCGGGCCTTACTCCCGACAGCATCGAGTTCTGAATCAATCGAACTGGATTCGAATTAAATGCCGATCCATACTCCTGAATCCATGGGAGGCAGTCATCTCCTTCTACGAAGCAGTCATGCTAGCGAAGGAGGTGGTGGGATGGGAGTGGTAGAGAGCGGAGAGAGCCTCCCGTCTCAGCCGCCGCAGTAGACGCTCCAGGCGTCAGGAACCGCGTGATGACTCCCGGCCACCGTAGGCGCGGGCCTGCGGGCGGTGAGTAATGGGTAGCTCACCGTCCGATCAGGACCAGGCCCATGCCGGACGGCGCGTACGTGTTCCACGCGTGCTTCAAAGAGATGTCAGCAACGACGAGGTGGCCTATTTGAGCCCAAGCCTGCCGAGTCAGCGGGATTGTCCGAAAGGGGTACCGCTGCCCCGGAACATAAAAGGCCAAGCAAGGAACACGGGTGGGTTTTAGTCAGTAAGAGTCTGACACTCCCTTCCGCTCCACCCAGAGCAGGAGGGGTCATTTGATGATTTCACATCCTCAAAAAAAAAAAAAAAACTGAATCCGACACTAGCGCACGATCGTGCGGTGGTTCGAAGCGAAACTAACTTCGATCGAAAGATTCGTTGAGATCGAAAAGTTCGTACTCCGCACGCCATCTGACAGATAGATATCGAGTTGTTGGATCAAAACTAAACGTCAAATTACACGTTATCAGAGAAGCTACTTTATTCAGATCGAGTGAGATAACTACCCAAAAGACATAGAGAACTTGACGATGACGTAATCCGCCAGATACGCATAACGACGCTGATAATACTCGAACCTATGTCTCTAATCTTGGTTTACGATTTGAATTGATTCGGGAGTAAGGTTTTAAATCGAGTTCGGATTAGAATTGAGTTCGAATCAGAAACAAAATCAAACTCGAATCGTTTTCGGGAGTAAAGCCCCAGCAATAATAACATTCTCCCGATCGTTTTAAACGTCTGGCTGACGTATTCCCACTTAATAGACGCAACAATAACCTAGTGTTTTCTCATCCCGCTAAAACGGCGCTAATGCGCAAGAGTGTCTACTGCATGGCTTCGATCATTTATAATAAATTACCTAAGCAATGGAAAGAATACCTAGGGATGATGACTAAAAAAATATTTTTTGTCCGTCATGTAGATTATTAAAAAATATTGGACACGTATTTTTCTTTTTTTACGTAATCAAAACATGACGTCACTTCTCAGTAGATTTTATACGTAGCTGTGACGTAACAAGCCCCCACTCCCCATGTTTAATGTGTTTTATTTGAGTAATTTTTTATTAACATGATAAATAAAAAAATACGTGTCTAATATTTTTTTATTATGTGATTGACGAATAAACAATTTTGCTTTTTTTACCCAGGACTCATCCCTATTCCACTATCATTGTTCAAAAACAGGCTCCGAAGCTTTGTAATGCATAAATAATGGGCGCCCACATAAAACCGCGATGCGATGCGATACGATAATTCTTGCTGTGCATTCGTGCTCTAGCTCGCACGCAGATATTTGCGATGCATTGCGAATTCGCAGTTATGTGTGGGAGCCCAATGTTAGCGAACTCTTCAATGTATCATAAAATTGCCTTTATTGTTTTGGCGTCTAACTATATCTTATAAACTTTGGTTAAATATGGCTGAACCTATCTGTTATCAATTTATCACCATGTACTGTAGCCATATTTGCAAAATAAACGACTTTTTTTACTTAGTATGGATGGAATATCGGTCACGGCGGCCAATCTCAACGGAGATTAGCTAAGACATTACACATAAAAGATTTCAGTTTTTAATCGTGGTATGTCAGTTTGAGTAATTCATGCGGCCTACCCAAATGTCCTTCTTTGGTATTGTTCGTCGAATTGTTGAGCTCCTTATGTTCTGAGTTGAGCTGCACGATTACTGACAAATACGTGCACTGATTGGACAGGTCCACTCAATCTGTGTGGTTCTATTCTCAAAAGACCATTTCAGACACTAATCTACATGGTCTTCACATGATTTTACAAAGATTATGTCTGGACTTTAAAAGAGACTGTGACCTCTGAGTTTGTTTCTACCTTTCTTCTCAGAGTTGTTAGATACGAATCTAGTTACTACTTATCTAGTTTTAAAATATGATTCACTTGTAAAAGTATTTGTACACTTACAGAAATAAAATCATTTATCATTATTTTTATCATGTCAATGTCTTTTTTTTTAATGAGTTGTATTGAAATATGTGCTTAGAACCTCGAAAATTGATCATATTATTCTTGCTTGAGCAACCGGCAGCAAGTTCGTCATACTTCCTTAGATGCTTAGATGTCAATGCTTGCGGTAGCGTCGGGGGTCGGATTGCCTCCCTCCCTCAAACATGGCGTGGGGACGGGTACTGCCTGGTCGTCTTGCTGACCATGGTTGCGTTATTGTTATATTATTCGAATTTATTTTACTTCTATGGTTCTAGTTTATCATTTGTGTTACATTATCCAGCATTGCATATGTACGCGGGCCTTTTATGCAAGAAGACTTTTATTTCGGTATTATGTTTTGTTTACATTTTTAGTTTTTGCTTGAGTAGTAATCATTGTATTTGTATTTTTTTGTATATTGGCGTGTGCTAGCTGACATATGGCAAATAATTTAATTTACTGTTTTGTTTCTCGTAATGTTTATTACTTTGCATACCTAATCTAACTGAACAGACAGCTCAGTGCTGGTGGGGAGTTTTTTGCGCCACTACTTCTTCTCAGCTAAAGCACTAGGAAGTGGTGGCGGGCGGGACTGTCTTCTGTCATTTTGACGGTCGGAAAGTGCTGATGCTCAGCTTAATTTGAATAAATGACTTTTGATTTTAATTTATATTTTAATCAAAAAGTAAATGTGGCCAAAATGGTCTTTACGCCCTTTGTAGCGGAAAGAGATGATATCAGAAATAACATTACTGACAGCTGGCTTGTTCATTATCTGCTCTTTCTGTGTTGTAGTATTTGTACAGCAGTTGTTCATTTTCAGTTTTTACTTTAATTTTCGTGGTTTTAGGCATGTCATTGGCGAGTTAATAAATATCACTTAAATTGTAATTGGAATGTAGGTCGATGCTTACGTAAATGTGTGTGACATCACGGCGAGCGCGGTCCGACCGGCGCGGTTCGTTTGCTGCGTCTACACTTTGCACTTAAGTACGTTTTACTTAAGTAGAGCACGCGATCGACGCGACTAATCCCAACAAATATCAAAACACACTGTTGACTTGCATACATGAGATACACATAGAAATCAATAGACATCGGAAATCGAAGAAAGACGCAAAAAACAGATAAGCAACAAATAAAAGGGAAGGATGTCCCCAATTAGGCTAGTCACGAACCAATGGTGAGATTAAGGACAACAACCCCCCCACCCAAGGTTTTCTCTTGAAGGAGCAAAACGCAAGAAAAACAAATAACATTTATATCGAAACTCTTAACACAAGAACACTGAAAATACAAGAATCCCTCTACGAATTGGAACATGTGCTAGAAACAATCAAATGGGATATAGTGGGTCTAAGTGAAATTCGAAGATCGGAAGCAAAAAGAATATGAGATTTATATCGACGCTTGAAAGGCAATATTGACCAAACGACATGTTGGCAAATTTACTTAAAAGTTTTTTTTTTTAAACCTTTAATATGCTTTTTTAGTGTATACTCTACTAGACTATACACTAAAAAATATAAAATACTCCATTTTAAAGTTTTTTTTTTTTAAATTCTTTAAGATGCTCTAGTGTAAAGTTGTCAACATATCGTTTGGTCAATGTTGCCTTTCAAGCGTCGATATATTTTAAAAATGAAACACCAGGGACTACACGGTTAGTTTTTTTGCAAAAAAATATGTCAAATATAGAATTCAAGAATTTATAGGAGTTTCTGACAAAATAACAGTCTTAAATATCGACTTAGCTGACAACAAACATCCTGTATCTATCATTTAATTTTATGCACTAACTGAGAATGCCAGTGAAGAAACAAAGCACTCTTTCTACAATAATCTAAAAACAACATTGGAGAACTTACACAAAATAGTAATCATAATGGGTGATCTTAAAGCTAGGTACTGACCGGCGTTACGGGGCGTAATGTAACGTGTTACACAGCGAGCATTCGTGCAGTCAGTACGTCGTGTTACGGGGAAACCAGCGAGCAACGAGCCGCTCGTTGCTCGTTTTGAGTGCTCCACCCGGCTGTCAGTTTTTTGGCGAATCCTTTGACTGTTACGCGGTTCAGTCAGTACGCTGTTTGCAAGTAGTCACGAGCACACACGGTACGTCGCCCGTCGCGAGTGATCACACGTCGTTCCTCTCGTAATTATTTCATTTAATTCTTAAAACATGGAGTGGAACAAAGAAAAACTCTGTATTATATAGTATAACAATAATTAAGTAGAATCAAAGATACCAACACGGCCATCTTGAGTGAACTGGCAGCGAAAACGGAGCACAGAGTTTTGACGAGCATGTTACGTCGATTTTAGAACACAGCGTACCTGCTCGATGCATTACACGCTCGATGCGAATGTTACATTACACCTCGTAACGTTGGTCAGTACCCACCTTAACAGTCAAATTGGTGAACGAACGAGTAGTGAATATAAATTATTGCACCATACTTATTTGGAAAACAGAATGTCAATGGACAAACACTAGTGGACTTTGTTCAGGAGCAAAACTTATGTGTCATGAATAGCTTGATATGTACTTTTCCAAATGGCAACGCGAAGAATGAAATTGATTTCATAATTACAAATAAACCTAAGCTTATTTATAGATGTCAAGGTCATAAACCAGTTAAACTACAGTTAAACTGATCACCGAATGGTCCGTTCTCGTGATATCATCAAAGCCGTTCCATACAAAAGAACGTTCGGTTTTCTGTTCCGGACCGCTACGTGTGGAGGCGGCGGTGCCCGCCACTGCTGGCTGTGCCAACTGCCCGAACCAACCTGCTGGCCAAAGCACCTCTCACGCGAGCAATTCGTACTGTTAACGAAATTCAGAATAGGTTGGACATTTTTTCGTGTTACTTTAGTGAACTTGCAAGAGTAAGTTTATATATAATATGTTACGAAAGCAACAATTAGTGTAATTTTATGTTTATTGTTTCTTTATTGTTTTATGTTTTGAATGTAATGTATACTTAAGTTAATTTTCTGAATATTGCATTGTTATAATTATAAGGTTGCATTGTTTTAGTTATAAGTAATTTGGTGTTAATTGTGTAGTTATTTGTAATTGTTAGTAATAGTGTTATTTAAAATAGTTAATATTATAAGTAGGCTTAGCTATCGCATTAGGTTTCTAAACCTGTAATGATAGTTTAAGAGTTTTAAATAAATAAATAAAATGTCAAGAAAACAAATTTTCTTCATATTTTTTTAAAGTGAAAACTTCTTTAGGTTCTTTGAGCACTTATTGGGTGAACAAAAATCATAGAACTCGCGTCATCGTCACCGAACGCTTTCCATGAGCTATATGTGTACTGTGTATATATTTGTACTTTTGGATGAACAAAAATCATGGAACCCGCGTCATCGTCACCGAACGCTTTCCATGAGCTATACGTGTACTGTGTATATATGTGTACTTTTTGGATGAACAAAAATCATGGAACTCGCATCATCGTCACCGAACGCTTGGTTTGTAAAGAAGTGTTAATGACCAATTTCAACTTTAACCCTTGATCATAAATACTTCTTTATAAACCAAAAATACTTCGTAATTAATTAATCTAATAGCTCGTCAGTCCCCAAAGACTGCCTTGTTTTTGTTTTGGTTTGTCGCTGGTCATTCTGCTATTCGGGGCGGTGACAAATCCAACAAATCAAAGATCATAAAATTCGGCAGTCTTTCTTGAGTTATATGGTGGACTAGCCAAATATAATAAAAGTTGTATATCTATGTGTGTACGTATATACGTAGGATGTTCCGTAAGTCTTGCAAAAATCTAACTATTTATTAAACTTTTTCAAAATAAGAACCATCACTGTTAATGCACTTATGCATGCGTTCAAACCACGTATTAAACATAATCTTCCACTGATCCTTTGTGACACTGGCACAGGCCTCATCCCATGCACTTATTAATTCGTCATCAGTTGCAAATCATCGTCCTTTCAACTTTCAACCTCTTTGAAATTCCTTATACCACCTGAACACAGTAGAAAGAGAAGGGCTCTCTTTACCGAAGGTATTAAACATTTCCTCGTGGCACACCTGGTAAGACAATCCACGTTTGAAATTGTAAAAGAAAATCACTCTGTACTCGCGGTTACCGAGACTAACCATTTTCACAATTTTTTTAATTTATTTTCTATAGATTACTGATGCCAATCTCAACAAACACTGCGTGCACGGACTTGTAATAAGTGGCAGATAACCATACGCTCAGTCATAGATGTCCAAACTTGTTACATTCTTTCTATTGCAACACTTATGGAACAGCCTACGTATAATATGATACCAACCCTGCGTTCCGAGTTGCGATAATATCGATATTCGCATGCTAAAACCCGTAGGTACCGAATTAGCGTGAGCGCGATAACGATGTCCCGTGAAACGTCATAAATGACGTCATGACTTTCGCCATCTTGCGATAACGCCGACCATGCCTTTTACTAATATCGCCGTGAGCGCTGTCAAAAATGACAGTGTGCTGTTTTGTTTTTAGTCGCATCTTAACGTATCGTGGCATTTTCAAAATTATTCTTCTGGCTACAGTTGCTACCTAACCTAAGAAGAACAAATTTTTGGTGTATACACAGAGAAATACTCTAATATCGTTTTGACATTGCGTGAGCACCGTGAGCGCGTTCACGAGCGTTCCGAGTTGTTGACAGCCCTCGGCTGTCATAATCGTAATATCTAAATCGGAACGCATGTGAGACGACGTGAGCGCTGTGAGCGATTATAGCCAATTCGGAAAGCGGCCCAAGTAATCTCAAAACTAAATACTAAATATGAGATTATTCAAAAATAAATTGCATGAATGGTTGTGTAGTCATAGTTTATATAGTGTCAAAGAATTCTTTGACAATAAAATAATGTTCAATAAGCTTGTGAAAATTTTTACGCTTATAACCGTTATGCAAAACATGTATGCTCTTGTTATTTTGTATTTTTTACCATCCTTTTATACCATGTTTTTAAACAAATAAATATTATTCTTTTTCTTCTTGTTCTTATTCTTAACGAACCCGACTTTGTTTTATTTGATTAGATTTGAATAAAAACCAGCCAAGTGCGTGTCGTACGTACAATGAAGGGATGTAGTTGGGATGAATTTACCACAAGAACAGAGTTAACATTGTACTCGTAGTTGAAAAACATATACTCCCATACACTAACTGCAATTATTAGTTTTTACACACAATATTGGGAGATTTACCATGTTATTTTATTAACATAGACTGTTTTCTTATAGGTTTTTCTGTAATCTTAGCAGAACTTTTACCTGTATTTTTTTTTATTTATTTTTTTTTCAAAATTTTAGGCTCGGTTATTTTTAAGAAAAGCCCTTAACTGTAAATTTTCGTCTATTTTCTTAAATATTTTTTTCATCTAACGTTCTTAATAATTATTCATCTAATTCATCTCATTTTTCATTATTTTTAATTTTCTTCATTTAAATTTAAATTAAATTTTTTTTTTCTTTTTAATTTTTCATCATTTTTAATTTTCATCATTTATCCTCATCAAATTTAATAATAAAAATAATAAAAAATAAAAATTTAAAATATATTTGAGACTCAAAATCTCAAATGATAGGGCTTACTGTAGTAAGCCCTATCATTTGACACGATGATTGATGTCACACGGTACAATTTGAAAATCTTTTATTTTTAAATTTCTGATTTGCCGCCCAAAAATGGGACCCACATGCAAAATTCATTTATTTACGTAACACATCCTTGTTTGGGTCACAGAAATAAATTATTTTGTACACAAAATTTCAACTTAATCGGTTCATTAGATTCGGAGCAAATTGGCTGGGACAAACAGACAGAAAGACAGGCACGAGTGATCCTTAGCCCTAAGGGTTCCTAGGGGTTTTTTTTTTTCATTCGGACGAACAGAAACTTAAAAAAAATAAAACAAAAATATATACCTTTTTAAAACTCACATAAAAACAATGATATTAATTAAAAATAATTAAAATCTGAGGTCCACTTAAATCCAGTTCCAAAATCAAAATTCGAACACTTTCATCTATTGTGCTTTACGCACAAGTGAACAACATTTACGTATTTTTTTATTTTTTTCATTTTGTTTTGCAAATGAGGGAAAATAATGCATGGTGACTGACGAATAGGTTCAAATGTCGCGATGTAATTGAATACGGGCAGTTGTGAGTTAAGGCGAAGCTCACATATATTTAAGCATGTTTTTTTTGTTGAATACTCCAATAGATAATAATTATTTTCTTTCTTTTTTGGTAGTAAATTTTTATTCATCTCTCAAATACATTGCAAACTATAAGTTCTATATAATTCAGCAGATTTTTTTTAATTTTGTAAATGTGAATACTATGGAGCCGTTTACTATGTTATTATGATTTATGTTGACTTGAAAGAGCATGGCAGTTGAGAGTATGTTATGCTCACTTAAATGTCTCACTGATGGTGGCGCGTGTGTTGGATCATTCGGTTCCCTACAAAATGGTTGAGCTGGATGGTGCTGATCCATGCGTCATGTTCGTGAACGGGCGCCGTCAGTTGGGACTGGTCATCTCTTGACTGCCAGGGCTTATTTTTTATTTGTAATTTTGTATTTTGAATTGTTTTATTAGCTTTGTTAGTTTTTACATTGTCTCACATATAGAAGCAACAAGAATAATGTACCCAGGATTATGTAATAACTTGATTTAAAAGAGTGTCCTTGGAGTTTCTTGTCCGTTCTTCTCCATAGTGATCTACGTATTGGAATGGGCATCTAGCTTCAACTTTCTGACTAACTGACCGTCTCTTTGACAATTCAAAAGTGCCTGTAAATGGTTTAATTGAAATAAATGCTTTGAGTTTGAGTTTTGAGTATAAAAAAACCGTTTTACATAAAAAAAACAGAGGTGCCAAGGGTCTTGTCCCAGCGTTTCCCAGAGCGTTGTTGTTTCAGTGCGACGTAGAAAGGCACCTGCAGCTTTCAGTGTATTTCTAGTTTCGTCAGATTGCTCTTGTTGTGTCTTGGTAGGAGTTGGATGACACCATAATCGAGTACGGGCTAATTAATAATTGTATAATTATATTAAATATAATTTTTAAAATTTTATGACATTTTTTTTTTTTTGTGATTAATATACTTCAACACACACACTGACATAGGTTATTAAATGTTAAAATTATAGGGAAATCATCTACTGTTACAATGTTTGTAAATATGTGAGCACCATGTATCTAATGCATAATTAATTTGTCTGTCATTGCTTCACTTTTCATTATTTTTACCTATTGTGGTATAAAATTTTTATTCTAGGTAAATGCATCGTCTTCACATATCATTATTAATTAATGTATACAAAATATTGTTAACATTTTAAAAGAGTAAGTATGGAGTTTCTTGCCCATTCTTCTCCATACATAACTACCTTTTGGAAGGGGCAACTAGAATCAATTAATTATAGTTGTAAATTTTGACGTTCAAAAGTGCCTTTTATGTGCCTATTTGAAATAAATGATTTGACTTTGACTTTGACAATATGCACATGAATACGAAAAGTCAAAGGTGCCCTGGGTTTGAAATCGAGACCCTAATAAAAGAAGGTTTCTCATAGCAAGAATGTACCAGGAACTGTGAATAACATCATAATATGACTCAAACTCAAATCATTTATTTCAATTAAACCATTTACAGGCACTTTTGAATTGTTAAGGAGTCGGTCAGTAAGAAAAATGAAGCTACATGCCCGTTCGAAAGCGTAGTAGGTACCTATGGAGAAGAACGGGCAAGAAACTCCATGGACACTCTTTTAAATTAAATTGTTACAAAAATATTAGTTACATCTATAATAGTTCTTGCCCATTCTTCTCCATGCGAAACTACCTTTTGGAAGGGGCAACTAGAATCAATTTTATTTCCGTGTAAATTTTGACGTTCAAAAGTGACATTTATGTGCCTATTTGAAATAAATGCTTTGACTTTGACTTTATAATGTTGAATTTGTAACTAAATGTGAAAACGATGTAAAAATAAAAAAAATAAAAACTTACACGTTAAAAGCGTCAAGCGTAGGTACAACAAATAGAAACAAAATAAAATAAAATAACCCGTGGCAGCTAAGAGATGACCAGTCCCAACTGACGGCGCTCGTTCATGAACATCTTCAGCAGCTCCAACATTATTGTCAAATGTTAATCAATTGGTTGTGGAGCAGGACCAGCATTCAGCCAAGCATTTTTATCAGCGATGTAATCCCCCAACTTATAATATGCCTGCCTGCATAGTGTGCGTTTTATACAAGATTTAAATTTAGTCTCATTCAGTTGACATATGTGGGGAGAAATATTGTAACATTTTAAACAGAACCCCATTAAGGATGAGTCTACTTTAGCTAGTCTGAAACCTGGTTGAACTAATAGACTAGCTACGGATGTCAAACTTGGGCTGCAACAGATTCCATGAAAATAAAATTAATATCATTTCAAAGAGCTGCAGTAAGAAGCATGCTTGGCCTAAAAATAAGCGACCGCATAAAGACCAGCGACATCAGAGCGAAGACCAAAGTCACTGATACTTTGTATATGGCCGAGAAATTAAAGTGGAATTGGGTAGGCCACATCGCGAGGACCACAGACAACAGGTGGAGCGAGCGCGTCCTGCACTCAAAATCAAAATATTTTATTTCACATAAACCTACATGGGCACTTATGAAACGTCAGAAGCTAGGTGCACGGTTCCAATTAGTCGCTTCCATGGAGAAGTGCTGGTAAGAAACTCCACGGTTACTCTTTTAAAAATATTTGGCTTTACAATATTATCAAATAACAGTGTTAATAGATATGGGAGGACAGTGTAGGCCACTGGTATCCACGAAACGGAAGCAGATGCCGCGGCAGACCATTACAACGATGGCGAGACGATATCGTCGCACTGGCAGGGATAGAGTGGACCAGAACGGCCCAAGATAGATATAGATGGAAACAGATGGAGGAGGCCTTCATCCAGAGATGGATGACCCCTTGTTGAATTGTAAATTATGGGGAATAAAGGCTATTTTTATTTTATTTTATGTCCCAACTATGTTGGGGTTGGCTTCCAGTCTAACCAGATAAATCTGAATACCAGCATTTTACATGGAGCGACTGCCTATCTGACCTCCACAACCCAGTTACTAGGTAACACGATACCCCTTGGTAAGACTGGTTGTCAGACTTTCGGGCTTCTAACTACCCGTAACGACTGTCAAAGATCTACGAATGACAGCCGGGACCAACGGTTTAACGTGCTTTCTGAGGCATGGAGGGGTCTTGGTATGTAAAGATGGTCACTCCACGGACCAACCGCGACAAGCGTAGCTTAACGTTATCGATCGACCCGTGCGGCTATTCGAACTGCGAATAGCATGTCGCCTTAAGTATTAATCAACGTTTTAATCAAAGTAACAGGTACAAAGTATCTGCTTGTATATTAATAGGTACGATTTGAGGGCACCTAGTATAGGTCGACAGTTCGACACAAATCGTTATCATACTGATAAATAAAGCTAAACTAAAGTGTTACTCATCATCATTTCAGCCGAAAGACGACCACTGCTGGACATAGTTGCCATAATCGCCACGCTTGGCAGGCGGGTTGGCGATCGCAGTATGGTGTTAAAAATCTATAGAGAACGCTGCTGCCCATTCCCTAGTAAGTCCCTTAGTCGCCTTTTACGACACCCACGGGAAGAAATAGGAAGGCGCTATTCTTTACGTCACCAAGTCACTGCACGGCGAATGACAGCCGGGATCAACGGCTTAACGTGGTTTCCAAGTCATGGGTGGGTCTTGATATGTAAAGATGGTCACCCATCCATCGATCGACCCGCGGCTGTTATTGCTTACCCACAAGCCCCTCCGAGTCCTTATAAACCAATAACATTTAATTATATTACAATTTCTGCTTGGTAACTCTATATTAATAAACTAGCTTCTGCGACTTCGTCCGCGTGAAATTTCTTGTTCCCCCGTTCCCCAATCCGTTCTCGAGATATCATCTAAAATGCCGTTCTGTACAAAATTTATGGGAAAGGGAATTTTCTACATACTTTTTTTTTTCGTTAATTTTTCACATTTTTTAATAGTTATTCTGCTATTCGGGACGGAGACAAATCCAACAAATCCAAGGTCATAAAAATCTGTCCAGCCGTTCTTCCATACTAATATTATAAATGTGAAAGTAACTCTGTCTCTCTGTATGATACGTTTTCACGACTAAACCGCTGAACCGATTGTCAGAGATATAGCCTGGGATATGGAGAAGGACATAGGCTACTTTTTTACGCGATAACCGACATCCCCGCGGGCGGAGTCGCGGGCAAAAGCTAGTGAGTTATAAATGGTGTAAATAACCCGACTTTGTTTTATATATTAAGATTTCAAGATATGGGTAGCTTTATTGACTGATACCGTGGAAATCTGTGGGCCAAACAGCTGGATTGCTGTTAATTTCCAGATTTAACCCGCCGCAACCGCTATGTACTGCAGGTACATAGCGGTTGCGGCGGGTTAAATCTGTATTATCTTCGAAAATATTAATTTAAATTACATGCTGTAAAGGGCCATATCGATCTATATTAAATGCACAATGTATTTAAGGTACTTAATTGGATGAGGATTAATGCTGTATTGCTTTAAATCGCTTCTTAAATAAGCCATTATTTTTCGTAAAAACTAAATGATAAAAAATGGTTATTGTGGATTATCCCTAAGAGATAGACATTGCGGACTTTTTTGTAGACCTTTTTAAGGTGTACAATACTGTATTACATTATTTTGATCTATCTCGTAGGGTTCAGCCAGCGTTTGTAATGTAAGCGCAAAAAAATGTGTTTATTTACGACATCACATTAGAAAACTCTAAAATTGTCTGTGTTTTTCTACTATATTATGCATGTATTATACATGTAAACCTTCCTCTTGAATCACTCTATCTATTAAAAATAAACTGCATCAAAATCCGTTGCGTCGTTTTAAAGATCTAAACATACATAGGGCCAGACAGACAGCGGGAAGCTATACTTTGTTTTATACTACGAGTATGTAGTGATAGTGATTAGGTATTATCAGCTACCAGGCAGGCTTTCTTGCGACATAGGCCTCCTCTGTCTCCCTCCACTAATTTCTGTCTAGAAAAAGACAGAAAGAAAAAGTATTTATTGTGACTCGCACAGGAAGATCACAAACTAATCACACAAAAATAAAAGTATAAAAAATAAAAACAGAGTCCTGTACGAGGCCAACAGGTTCCTATCTCAGCATGATGCTGCGCGAGCTGTTCTTTGCCAACCTATTGGCAGATCATCCTCTCATCATATGATCTGAAGTGTTTCGTAAAACGCAGATATATGCCAGTGACCTTGAGTGGTTAGCTTGCGTGTTCTCTACTGAACTCACGCAATGCGTCGAGAGCGGTGGCGCCAGGAGCGCTGTCCCAAATAAGAAGCATTATTAATTAATTATACATAAAACTAAAGGTA
Organism: Dryobota labecula; assembly: GCA_947523025.1. Lineage (NCBI taxonomy): Eukaryota > Metazoa > Arthropoda > Insecta > Lepidoptera > Noctuidae > Dryobota > Dryobota labecula. The sequence goes on along the minus strand of OX383311.1, from coordinate 8,715,035 downwards.
TTTTAATAAAACACGTATAAGTACAGTCAGTATACACAATTAGCTGACCCCCCCTTGCATAAATGGTTGAGATTTTTTTGAATACGGATCGATAGAATTTTATAATGCTTAATTTAATTTAAATACCTATATGAAATCAACCCAAAACTAGAAAAAAATAATTAAAATCGTACGATTTGTTATTAAAAAAATCTCAACCATTTATGTAACATTTATGTTCAGCTAATTGTGAATACTGACTGTACTACAAGATCAGAAACTTAAGGGACATTCTCAGGACACTCATTATTTGGTTGACTTCGGTGGCAATTTTGTTTTACATTTAGGCATAACTAACATGAAATATCAAATCTAGAGTACTACTAATATGTTTTAAATGAACTCTAGATTTTATATTTCATGTTAGTTATGCCAAAAATTCTGATTTCGGAAAATTACGCTTGGTAGATTTTGCGTCATACTCAGTTTTTTATCCGCGTTAGACAAACCTTTACAAATTAATTTCACTATGTTATAATAATAATCTAAAATATTCATGTATTAAGTTATTGAGAAAATGCTCTAATTTAATACATATTTTTTCCAAATCATTAACACTATTCTCTTAGTCGTGATCTTCAGTATAAAATTAAAAGTCAGTTATCGTCGACTTAAGTCCCATGTATTAGGGGCGAGCTTATTGCCATCAACCGGGCACAATTCCAAACTCCGGCTTGCTACTGAGAAATTTCTGAGAAAAACTCAATATAACTTTGCCTGACATGGGCGTCGTACCCAAGACGTCATGTTACCATTAGGCCACCGTTAACACCATTTGCGACCATTAGGCCAATAAGAGCCAATCATCTTTAGATGTGCCTTATTACTGCCTCATTGGCGAAGTCTGACTAGACTGGCCCATCGATCCACGATCTAGAACAGTGGCTCCCAACCTTTTCAGAATTCCGTGGTCAACAAGAAAGGAACTCTTATAGTGTCGCCATGTCCGTGTGTCTGTCTGTCTGCGCTTAGCTCAGAGACTCAGTACTTGAAAGCTGTTTATTTATTTATTGTACACCACAAAATACTGGATTGGAGACCATCCATTACATACCGAGACCCATCCGTGCCTCGAAAAGCACATTGAGCAGTTGGGCTCGGCTGTCATTACTAGATCTTTGACAGTTATTACGGTTCTGAAGCCCGATAGGCTGACAGTCTTTTTTTTTTTGTGTGGGAAATTATCAAATAACTTCTCCCGTTCTGCCCAGAGTGGGAGGGCGTGTCAGACTTTTACTGACTAAAACCCACCCGTGTTCCTTCAGTTGCCTGTGTGCCAGGGCCACGGTATCTCTTTCGGACAAACCCGCAACCCTGGCAGGCACGGGTCCCGGCGGACCCCGTCAGTGCGTGTTGACATCTTTGAGGCGTGCGTGGAACACAACGCGCCGTCGACCCGGGCCTAGTCCTTATCGGACGGCAAGCTGCCCATAGCTCGCCGTCCGCAAGCCCGCACCTACGTTGGCTGGGAATCAGCTACCGATTCCAGTCTCAGTAACAGTCTTGCCAAGGGTTTAGTGTTACCCAGTAAATTATCTCTTTATCTAAAAAAATATATTTTCAGAAGCATCCGGTAATAAATAATAATAATTATTAATAATAATAATAATTAATTATTAACACATTGACTGCCACCGCGGTCACCGGTGACCGCTAACAATAGTTTTTCTATTGTGTCTGTTGTCTGGCAGTCAAAGCCTTAATAATAATATTAAATTATTATTAATAATAATTAGGTAATCTAACTAAGTTGAGAAACTAAATACGGAAAAGGCTGGGCAGACTCGTAGAACTAAATAACATGGTGACACTTTCAATGTCACTATGGAATTCGTTATGTACGTGAGCTACCATTTACCGGGTAATTTGTCATTCATTGACTTGAATGTGCCCTGGCGGCTGAGAGTATGTCATGCTCACTCAAATGTCTCGCTGGTGGTGGCGTGTGTGTTGGATCATTAAGTTCCCTTCAAAATGAATTATTTTATTTTTGTATTGTTTTTTGTTTCTATTTATTATACCTAGTCTGGACACTTTTAACATGTACGTTTTTATTTTTTATTTTTACATCGTTCTCACATTTAGTTATAAAGTCAAAGTCAAAGCATTTATTTCAAATAGGCACATATGTAAATGGCACTTTTGAACGTCGAAATTTACACGGAAATAAAATTGATTCTAGTTGCCCCTTCCATAAGGTAGTTTCGCATGGAGAAGAATGGGCAATAACTATTATAGATGTAACTAATATTTTTGTAACAATTGAATTTAAAAGAGTGTCTATGGAGTTTCTTGCCCGTTCTTCTCCATAGGTACCTACGCTTTGGAATGGGCATGTAGCTTCATTTTTCTTACTGACCGACTCCTTGACAATTCAAAAGTGCCTGTAAATGGTTTAATTGAAATAAATGATTTGAGTTTGAGTTTGAATGTATACATTTTAATTAGTAGAATCAAAACATATAATTATAAAACCGAGTGAATGACCGCTACATTTACATCTACTTGTCATCACAAATTTAATATCAGTGCCTTTGACCGTTAGTGGACCTCTATTTAATTCAAAACAAAGTTGGTCGACTCTTCACGTGACCAGAGGGCTGGCCTGTAGTGCTATTCTGTCAAAATCTCACGATGAAAACTTAGGTGAAGTAAGTTTGAAGTGAGCTGTAATACCACCTGCCGATCTATTCTGTATAAATCTCACGGTGAAAACTCAGCTGAAGTGAGCGTGAAGTGAGCTGTTATTCCACATGATGCTATAGGGAATGACACTATGGACAGTTCACTTCACTTAAGTTCTCACGGTGAGATTTTTACAGAATCGCTCGGCTGTCGCTGGATTGACACTATTGACAGCTCACTCCACGCTCACTTCACCTACGTTTACACGGTGAGATGGTTACAGAATAGCACTGCTGATTCTTAACCAAATAATCAGTATTGCCATACAACGTGGCAATTCTGCCAGCCTTTTGGGCACTTTTCCTGTTAACAGCGATGCGGACGAACGAATTTTTTGATGCGCTTTCCTTCCCCTTTCCTTGCCCTTGCCTTTCCCTTCCCTTTTTTAGGATTCCGTAGCCAAATGGCAAAAATCGGAACCCTTATTGATTCGTCATGTCTGTCTGTCTGTCCGTCCGTATGTCACAGCCACTTTTTTCCGAAACTATAAGAACTATACTGTTGAAACTTGGTAAGTAGATGTATTCTGTGAACCGCATTAAGATTTTCACACAAAAATAGAAGAAAAAAAAAACAATAAATTTTGGGGGTTCCCCATACTTAAAACTGAAACTCAGTTTATTTTAAATTTTATTTTTTTCATCAAACCCGTACGTGTGGGGTATCTATGGATAGGTCTTAAAAATGATATTGAGGTTTCTAATATAATTTTTTTCTAAACTGAATAGTTTGCGCGAGAGACACTTCCAAAGAGGTAAAATGTGTCCCCCCCCTGTAACTTCTAAAATAAGAGAATGATAAAACTAAAAAAATATATGATGTACATTACCATGTAACCTTCCACCGAAAATTGATTTGAACGAGATCTAGTAAGTAGTTTTTTTTAATACGTCATAAATCGTAAACCGCGCTTGCTGCTACGGAACCCTTCATGGGCGAGTCCGACTCGCACTTGGCCGCATTTTTTATATTCTTGTACATATAACTATTACTGTTTTAGACTATGCTTTCAAATAATATCTAATAATAACCCCACCGTCGTATTTCTACGCTGACGTCGTGGTGGGGCTTGCGCGCTCCGAACTCTAGGTCTATGCCGGTAGAGTTTACTTTGCCGAAATAGCTCTAGAATGAGGATCCAGACCAAGAGAGATACAGAAACCCTCAGGGCAGCATGTGGCGAGCTGTTGGGCAGTTGCGACCCCACGGGCCCTATCTACCGGGAGAAGTCTTGCTCCTCATCTCTGGCTTGCCTTTATTGACCGGCCTATATGTAGGTACTTCATGTTCCAAGGAGAGCAATGGTGGCCCAGTGAGAGCAGTGGTAGCCCAGTGAGAGCAGTGGTGGCCTAGTAGTAAAGGCCCCCCGACCCTTCTCAGCAACGGGGAGTCTATTAATATGTAGGTACTTCATGTTCTAGGGAGAGCAATGGTGGCCCAGTGAGAGCAGTGGTGGCCCAGTGAGAGCAGTGGTGGCCTAGTAGTAAAGGCCCCCCGACCCTTCTCAGCAACGGGGAGTCTATTAATATGTAGGTACTTCATGTTCCAAGGAGAGCAATGGTGGCCCAGTGAGAGCAGTGGTGGCCTAGTAGTAAAGGCCCCCCGACCCTTCTCAGCAACGGGGAGTCTACAAATATGTAGGTACTTCATGTTCCAAGGAGAGCAGTGGTGCCGAGCGTAAAGAATAGCACCGCCCCATTTTCTCCCGTGGGTGTCGTAAAAGGCGACTAAGGGATTTAATAGAGAATGGGCAGCAGCGTTCTCTATGCTTTTTTAACATCATACGAGTACTGCGATCGCCAATCCACTTACCAAGTGTGGCGATTATGGCGAACCCCCTCCTATTGGGGGAGGCCTATATCCAGCAGTGAACGTCTTTCGGCTGAAATGATGACTCATTACTTTATAAAATTTGTATTTTATTACATTTTAAAATATCAAATGAATATTTACATTATAATGTTCCTAAAATTCGCAAGCATTTAGCAGACAAATAATATTCTTCCTCCAAGTTCTACGAAATTATTGTAAGTGTCTTGAGCGAGAAAATAGTCGAAGGCTAGTCGCATGCCTTAAGCTGGTATTTAAATAGCAACTACTGGGTAAAATAAAACTGCAAACTCACATACAACCTTATTTATTATTATTTATTTATCTTTAAACCATGAACATGAACAGAGTTGTGTCGAAAACACGTAATAGATTAAGTGTACGGCCTGAGTGAAAACGCGTGCGGCGGGGCGTTTTGCGTTGCGTGCAAGCGGCGAATGATTGATCGGCGCGCCGCTCGTCGCCAAACACTCGCGAGGGATTGTATGTGTTTAACATGAACGCCGCACGCGCCGCCCCGCCGGACCGAGAGTCGAGCGTGCACTCAGTTCGAACACTTAGAATGGGTTTCACCAATGAAACAACGCGATCAGCACATCTACGCCGTATTCAAGAGCTTTCAGGCTGCGGGCTCGAAAGCAATAGTGTGGTGCGGTGGCCGAGCTGGGTGATAGCGACGGAATATTGACTGACATTCTTGAACGCAGTTTCATTGATGAAATTAACACTTAGAAGATCCTATTGAACGGAAGAAATAATATTCTGTATGCAACCCAGGTTTAAGAACCACCAGAATAAGTAGCCGTAGAAGAGTATTTTTACTACCGTATCGAGGATCAGCATTCTGGAAAAAAAAAACTTTCGTTATATAAAGGACATCGTCGGAAATGGCCCCAGGACCTACAAATATCTGATCTACATAATAATTATAAATATATTTTAGTAGACTAATTGCAAATATCTGTATGAAACGGACATTCTGCGTTCCATAATGAACAATATTAAAAGAGCGACTATCGACGTCACAGAAAATATGCCGCCATCTTTGACAATTAGATTAGATATGACAATTAGTGATGTCCAATTTTTCACTATCATGACTAACATACATGAGGTAATATGACTTCCTACCTAAGTATAAATAAATAAAATCAAAAAAACATTAGGATAAAGTCGTTTGCATTGAAGTTAAATAAATAAGTACTTATTTACCTACCTACCTATTTTAATACAAAAACTAGAAGATTTACCAAATACATAATAGGTACTTAAATGTTTTTCTGATTCTCTTAGCTTAACTAACCACATACAAGCAATAGAAATAACAGTGACATGCATTTATTAGCATGTATTTCGAAGTATTGAAAGGATTGTTTCTTACTAAATATAACCTCAAAATCTTTGTTTTCTTTTGAAATAAATCCTTTCTGCAAGATGTCCGTCATTAAACTTTGACTTCATGGGCATATACTTGTAATTTAGAACACGCAAAGTAATTATCCTTTGCTGTTGGTTCTGGGGCGAACTATGTATGGATGCAGAACAATCTCCTTTATTAGCCGTTGCCCGGGACTTCGCCTGTGTGTTTTATGTATTTCATCATTTTTAAATACAAATATCCAGAATTAAAAGTAACCTTTGTTCTTCCCAGGCTACCTGTAGCCTACTATTATTATATTATATTATGTGAAAGTAGCCAAATGTTCAACAGCGCGAAACGTCTAATGAGCAGTAAGTCTAAAGTAAGTAGTCTAGTTAGAAAAATGTCTATGTAGCAAAACCTCCAACTATCTCAGATGCAGGGCTTTTAAATACCTACCGGTCATTTTTATAACGTTACCTTTTATTGACAGAGTTAACGTTATTATATTAGAATAACGGTAATCGATTTAACTTTATTTGTTTTTTTAAGAAGACGGTACATAACTACCTAATTGCTCTTTCCTATGAGGAAACGGAGAGCCTGTTTATTATTCAGAGGTAGCTAGTGCTTTAATCAAATAAACAATTTAATTTAATTTAATTTAATTCTTATTTTTTCGGTAAGACGTACTACTTACACTATCCAACACCCCAACACCTTTCGCTACTCTAAATTTACACAAAATAACGCCCACATATACACACACACACACACACATTTTTGTATTGTCTCAGTTTTTCTCCTTAAAAAAAAAAATTCAAAATGGTCTATCATTCATTTCATAATTGTTGATTTTGACAAGTTTGGTAATCTACTACGAGTAATATAATGGCGACATTATGACTTTCCAATGGTCAGCCACTGACACTCCATTGAAAGAATTGGTAATCTCGTACATAATGACAAATGAAACTTCCTACTAAACTTCCAACTTCCTACTACTTCAGATTGCTTATAACACTAATAAATAATATGTAAAAATATGTATAAATGAAATCTGGCATGAATAAATGTTCAAAATGCCATTATAAAACAATTCTATTACGAGACCATTGACCGACCAATGATCGACCATTATGAATTTAGCAGATTACGAACTTTTAGCAAAATGACAATGGTATCGTGTTGGAGTGACGAATTTATAAAAATAGCAGATTTGGGCCCCTGATTTCCTGGGGGAGCGCATTCCACAGAGAGATAGATTGAACGAAGAAAGAAGAGTGAATGAACTCAGTGCGGTGAGTGGGACATTGAAGAAGACGATTGTTCAATCTCACCTTTTATAATGAATCTTAGCCTTCGGCAGATCTTCGTCTTTTTCCTTGAGTAAAAACCTCTTTCCTCCAATCACTGAGTTCAAAAAGAACTGGTATTTGTCAACATTCTCCATTTCATAGTAGAATTGTTTCCTGTCAACTTCTAAGATTCGTGAACGGAGTAACACGAAGTTTTTGTTGTCAAAAGTCCATTGCTTTGTTATGTAGTACTGAAGGGCGAGATTCGCTATATAGATGCGGCGTTGGATTTTGACCAGCCTGGAAATAATAATAATTATTATATTGCAAGTATTATATACTCAAAAGTATGTATAAAATGTTGGGCTACAAAAGAAATGAATAAAAGGCAATGGTGCCGATTCCCTTGTTCACAAACTAAACTAAATTTAAGTTCACTGCATCGTTTTCTTTCTATTTCATTAAGAAAAGGTCAGAAGATAAATTTTAGTTAAGTCCTGTCAAATTAATCAGCGCTTGACGTAATTTTAGTCGGCAAGTTTTTAATCATGTCTAAACTTGTAATAGGGAGTAGTGACAGGCGCTGATTAATTTGACAGGACTAAACTAAAATTTATCTTCTGTCCTTTTCTTAATGAAATAGAAAGAAAAAGACGCACTGAACTTAAATTTAGTTTAGTTTGTGAACAAGGGAATGGGCATCAATGAAGACTATCGCGCTTGAATTCGCCGCTACGAGCGCTAGTGTAGAGTGAGGTCTCTAGAAATGTCAAATGTGAAACTAAACGTTCACTGTTTGCGGGATTTTCTATTGCAAATTTTTTACTTTTTTATTGTTCATAATTGTAAAGATTGTACCATTCCTGATTAATTATGTGTAAAGATTTTATTTAGGTAACAAATTAAGATCTAATTTAGTAGCGCTTGGAAGAAGAATAATATCTGTCTGCTTAAGAGCGTTTTCACCGGTTCAATAGCGCCACTCCCATAAAAACATATTATCTCGTGACTGAGAAGGAATTATGAAAAACGACTCAATCAACTATATCGCTAAGTGTGTCTAGAATTTTCTAATACCTTTTATAAAGTTTCTTAATGAGACACGAAGCAACAAAATACGATCTAGAGGAATGCCTAGTAGAGTGTAGATCTGTTGGCACTTTTCTATTTTGTTAAGTACCTGGTTATTGTTGAAAGGCCTACACTGTCCTCCCATACATAGTAACACTGTAATTTGATAATATTGTAAAAGCCAATTATTTTTAAAAGAGTAACCGTGGAGTTTCTTGCCGGCTCTTCTCCATAGGAACTACGACTACTAAAAAGGCTAATTGGATCCATGCACCTAGTTTCTGACGTTTCATAAGTGCCCATGTAGGTTTATGTGAAGTAAAATATTTTGTTTTTGATTTTGAATGTGGCCGTTTTTATTTAGATCGAAATTTGTTGCTTCGTGTCTCAATATGAAACTTTATAAAAGGTATTAGAACATTCTAGACACACTTACCGATATAGCTGATTGAGCCGTTTTTCATAATTCCTTCTCAGTCACGAGATGAATAATGAAATGTTTTTATTGGAGTGGTACTAGTGGACCGGTGACAACACTCTTAATTCTTGCCAATTTTAGGAACATTATGTTTTGTGACTTTACTAAGGAACAAAGTTACGGAGACATTTAAGTGAATTCTTGTGGATGCCAATCTTTTTGGGGGACGTATTTAAAAGAAAAGAAAATTATTTGGTGTTTAGCTAATTGATTATGATGCAAGTTTTAAAATCGTGCAGAGCTCAAACTTAAAACACAAGTTTCTTACATAGGTTTTCTGCCCAGCACCCAAAGAATCGTGTCCACCAAGATTGCGGGCAGTAAATGCTGCAGTATGACCTGAAAACACAGTTAGGTTAGTAAAAAAGTCATCATTTTGACGATTCAACAACAGTATTGCAGTACAGAGCAATGCTAGCCCAGTGATAACAGCCGCGACTTGATCCCACCGTCTGCCTTTTATAACCGGACTATCAGACGTACTGCAGGGCACCATGCACCTTTTATTGACATCCTGTCCAGTCGTGCTCAGCGTTTCTCCTCCACATTTTTTTATTTTTTTATTCTCATTTATTGCGGATCACACATAAACATATACACAATCCATATAGTATTAGTAACAACAACTTAAAAAAACTCTTTTAGTAAAACTTACAAACTAATAGCATCGTGGCTCAACACATGTTGGCACGTGCCTCCGCAGCCAGTGCCTAATAAAGGGGCTATCCACCTTGTCGTATAATGTTCTTAGGATACTGTTGGAGCTTCCGTACAACCTACCCATAATTGACGCTGCCCTCTTTCTCATTATGGCATGAAAATCGTCGACATGTGCTTCCGCGAACATCTGCGAAGCGCTGCAGAAGCGCGGAAGCCCCATCAACATCCTAAAACCAATATTATACTGAACACGCAGGAGGTTGTAGGCCCTCTGCGTATACTTCACCAACAGGCTGCACACAGCCAGTGTGGAACTCTCTGCATGCGTCTGTGTCCCCTCCCACATACAGAGGTATGAAGAACAGGGTGTAAACTTCACTCATCCTCTATAGAAAAGGGAGGATCCTCCGACCAGACGGGTGTTGTGTCTGGTGGGCAACTGCCCGACGGTTGATGTTGGGATGTTGTATACACCATGGCATTTGAATTGTCTTACAATGACAGCCCACTTCGTGTATCTAATGACTACTAGTCATTTATAAAAATAAAAAAAAATATGAACATTTGAATAACATGTTTTGTTTTTTATTTATTTATTTATTATGACTAGAGATCGGATATTCGGATGCATATCCACCTAAAGTTGAGATGTTGTCTAATATGGAATGCGCTTTTGCATCGTAAAAAATCCCGGGTTCTGGGATCTACAAGTTTAGGTTTCTGATAATATATGTTTCTGGTACATTTACTTACTTTCAAATGTTGCTAAAAATCCCAATTCTAAATAAATATGCATCAGAATAGTTACGCAATCCAAGAATCACGGTTTTTTTTTATAAATATTTTTTAGTAGTCGCTTACATACTACAGACTCGACTAGTTATGCATTCCCGTTGTTCGTGACAACATGGTTTTTTTTATACAATTAAAATATTTTAAGAAGCCGCTTCCATGCTTCCATAGCCAAAAATTAACTTTAGGTAAATATGCATTCGAATATCCGATCTCTAATTGTGACGCATGACGTAGTTTGAAACACCCTGTTACGAGCGCAGTCCGAGCCTTGTGTTCCAAGGGCGGCGCGGAATGGAGCAGCGACATCTTTAAACATAAATAAATAAATTAAAAAAAAAAAAAATATCAGAGTTCATTCACCCTAACGCAAAATATGGTTCTTACTATTGCAACTTAAACTTAAGAGGGCATACAAGGATCCAATAGGGCCACTCTTTAAAAAAAATATTATCTCGTGACTTAAAAGGATTTATGAAAAACGGCTCAATAGCGACATCGGTAAATGTGTCTAGAATGTTCTAATACATTTTATAAAGTTTCATATTGAGACACGAAGCAACACCTAGCACCTGCACCTAGCTTCTGACGTTTCATAAGTGCCCATGTAGGTTTATGTGAAATAAAATATTTTGATTTTGAATTTGATTTTGAACAAAATACGATCTAGAGGAATGTGGCCGTTTTTCTTTAGAATGAATTTTGTTGCTTCGTATCTCAATATGAAACTTTATAAAAGGTACTAGCTTCTGCCCGCGACTTCGTCCGCGTGAAATTTCGGCCCACCCATCGCGTCGCATCCCGTCGCTTAGCGTTCTTTCTGACTTTTGTTCTTTTCGCTTGGCTCCTAAGGATCATAGCGTGATGTTATATAGCCTATAGCCTTCCTCGATAAATGGGCTATCCAACACAAAAATATTTTTTCTATTCGAACCAGTATCTAGTTTCTGAGATTAGCGCGTTCAAACAAACAAACAAACTCTTCAGCTTTATAATAAAGCTGACCCGCGCAACTTCGTCTGCGTCATCTAAGAGAGAGAGTGGTATAAGTAATGAATTTTCTACGTATTTCGTTACGGATTTATTTTAAAATTATGATATCTCCTAAGATGTTGATTGAAATCAAGTGATGTCAAGGACAATTTTGTTTACATTTAAATACTTGTGATTAATAACATATTTATTTGGATAAGGATTAATATTTTGTTGATAAAACTCCTTCGCAAATAATGCATTATTTTCGAACAAATTTGATTACCATAAAAAAGGTTATAGTGAGTCAATCTTAAAAGATAGACATATGCTGTCACGGACATTTTTTACAACTTTTAAAGAGAATCAATTCCATCATACATGGTATTTGCGTAACCTAAACCGTTTACGCAGCGCACGCAACGGAAGCTCTCAAAAAGGAATAATTTTTCCCGTTTTTGCAACATTTTTCATTTATGCTCCGCTCTTATTAGTCGAAGCGTGATGTTAAATAACCTATAATATTCCTCGATAAATGGACTATCCAACACAAAAAGGTTTTTCAATTCCAGCCCGTAGTTCCTGAGATTAGCGCGTTCAAACAAACAAACAAACTCTTCAACTTTATAATATTAGTATAGATATAGATTAGAACATTCTAGATACACTTACCGAGGTTGTTGAGCCGTTTTTCATAATTCTTTCTAAGTCACGAGATAATATATTTTTTTAAGGATTGGTGCTAGTGGAATGATGTATGCACTCTTAATCTAAATTTCAATATTTCTTTTTTTAATCGCACCTAGAGGTATTTTATGTCGGATACATTGAGAGGATCACTTTTTTAAGACTCGTGACATGCTTTAAACAAATTCTTTCATTTGTTCTCTCCGCAGCCGCTGTCGCAAGACGCGTGTCGCTTGAGCGGGTAGCTCTTGGACATGGAGTCAGTCGCCGCGACCTCTGGGCCACCATGGTCCCAGTATAATGTTTATGGTTTAAGAACTTTATTATTTCTCATTAAGAATTAACAATAATTCACTTACTAAGAAACTAGATTTACATAACATGTTTATGAGCGTACAAAAACAACGTTAAAAGTAAATTTATAATAATAAATAGGAAGGTAGTGATAAAAAAAAGTAAACATCAACTCATCACTAACTGATCAAACCCGGATCTAAAGTAAAATTGGACGTCTTACTTGTTTGCATGAACCCTTGTTAAAGCTGGTATTTTTCATATTATTATTGTTATTGACACATTATATAAGACTTAAGTTGTTTTTTAAATTATGAAATAATTTTCGCTTCTTTTATTTTCATGGGTATTTTATTGTACCTACATGTTAACACCTTCAAATTCAATATTTCTTATCCCGTAATTAACTGTTCTGGGAGGTCGTGTTAATAAATAGTTGGAGTTTCGTAGTTTAATTTGGCTTATGTTTAACTTACCACCAAATATAGTAACATAGAGGCAAAAATAGTAAATGATCACTAAAATTAAACCACCAAATATAGTAACATAGAGACGAAAATAGTAAATGATCACCAAAATTAAACCCACATTTTAATATAAATTTATAACCAAAGTTTTAACATCTCGCAATCCTATTTAAGCAATTACGCAAAATAAAAAGTGCCAAAACGTAAATTCTAAACAGTTTTTTTTAGTTAGTAGTTTCTTTAATTAATATCGTCTAACTAGTTCAGTTTCGGGTAGTCTGTTTTATTTCCATATTTTTTTTTTCTATAATAATCTAGTCGTTTCTGGCACTCACCGACCGCTGTCGCGGCACCGCTCTCTTCGCTCGCTCGCCTCGTGCATAGGAGGTCACAGTTTTAACCTAACCTAATATGGAATCATAATACTTTATTTGGTAATAAGCCTACATTTTATGGCAATCACAGTGGTTTATTTAGGCAGAAATAGCGCATTAACTTGCTCGCTAAGATTTGGTGATCATTTACTACATTTGGTGTTCGAATACATTTTATGGAGGTCATTATATTTAACCCCGTTTAATTTTTTGTACTTGATGTTTCGCTTACCTTAATATAATGCACAGTCTTCCAAGTGGTTAGGTCTCCTCCAACATGCCATAGGCTATTATCGAGGGGCACAGAGGAAATGATTTGTCTTCCTATGGCAAGCACCTCGCCCATGGTTACGTTGTTCAACTTGCCAGCACAACAGTTGTAGATTGGGACGTCGTCTGTTGGGGATAGTCTGTTGAAGAGGAGATGGGTGAGAAAAGGCGTAACGCGGATTGTAACCAGTTGGAAAGAAGCACAGAACCCCTTATAACCAGCGAGGTAATTTTGTAACACACATATAATGACAATCGATCGCAATGTGTTCTTTTTCACGCCACGTTCATTGCGTTTTTGAACAGATGAATTCTTCATACCTATGAAGGAATGGATTAGGAATTTCCCTCAAAACCCTTTTTTTTACCCAATACTTGTATATATCGACGCTTGAAATACAATATTGATTAAACAACATGTTGTCAACGTTACACTAGAGCATTTTAAAGATTTAACCCATTGAATGCCGAAATTGGCTATACGGCCAAAGTTGGTTGCCACCATACATTTGTCTATTTATGGATATATACATATATGGCATCAGCGAAAAATCAATAAAGTTACTCTTTTATTAAAGCTTGTTTTATTTGAGATGCCATCCTATACTCGTATAAAAATACCTTATTGGTGAGGCCAGCTACTGTAGATTCTATTGAAACTCGTATAGAAGTCCTACGTATCTATCCGTAGTCGGCGTCCTGCATAGAAACCATATACGGATATATCCGTAGTCGGCATTCAATGTGTTAAAAAAAATAAACATAAATTTCTCCATTGTATACCTACTCTACTAGAGTATACTCCACAAAAAAAAAATATAAAATACCTACTCCATTTTAAAGTTTTTATTTTTTATTTTTTTATCTGCTGCCAACATGTCGTTTGGTCAATATTGCCTTTCAAGCGTCGATATTATTATTACTGTTTTACACTATAAGCTTTTAAATTATGTAAATATTATATTAGTAAAGAACTAAAAAAAAGAAAAACATTTGTCTAGTTAATTTATGACATATTATCAAATTAACATTACTTACTCCTTAGTCCCTCGTAGCCAGGATGCTACTATAAAGCTCTTGATAGATATATCTACTGGCATATAGTCTGCTATCAGATCTGGATCCGTGTATATACTGCGCATGATACCTGAAATCGATTAAAATAATTAATTGCTTATGTAACTTCAAAGCCATTGCGAAAGAAAAAGAGGTAGACCACAGAAAAGATGCGATAAAAAAAAAAAAAATACTATGGGTTTGCTCTTGACTCTAGTCTAGGTCTCGGTGACAGAGACAAAGTCTACGATGGAGTGAGCTTACCCAGAAGAAGCCTGTTCACTCTCACTTTGAATAGATTAGGGTTGTATGCGTTCGGAAACACAGACGCAGGCAGAGAGTTCAACTTCTTTGCTGTGCGCATTATAAAAGACGTTTGAAAACGCTTAGTGTGAGTCGGTGGAATATCAACTAGGTAGGGGTAGTAACTTGCAGTGCATCTAGATGTCCGATGGTAGAAGGGGGCCGCTGGAATGAGGTCGTGGAGTTCATGGGCACACTCGCCGCAGTACAATCTGTAGAAGACCGACAAGCAGGCAACCTTGCGGCAATGAGCCAAGCTGTGAAGCTTGGCATCCACCAGTTTTACGTCGCTAATGAGCCTCTTAGCTCTGCGTTCCACCGAGTCAAGCGCAGCAAGTTGGTACTTAGCTGAGCCATCCCAAAGGATACTCTATGCAGGATCGGACTTGTGCTTTGTAAAGGGTTAAAAGCAGGCTCTCGTAGAGTATCGCTTCACCCTATTTACGACGCCCAGTTTCTTGGCCGCTGTTTGAGCTTTGCACTCGATGATGGAGCCATGATGATGCTGACATTAGACAGGTCGCTGGAACACACTCACACATACACACCCTCGCATTCACACACAAGGGTGTGTAAATGTGAATGCGTGCGTGCTGCTTGTTTGGTTTTATTTCTATTTTTTTGAATATTCATATTTACTTCTTACTTATATTTGTCTATACAAGTAAATGATACTTATATAAGGTGAATCTATTCATACACGAAATATTTTAAGAGAAACATCTATTGGTGGTAAAAAAGCCATAGAAGCGATTTTTTTTTCTAAGTGTTTTTATTTTTACATAATTATTAAAATTTTAATATTGCTTGAGACATTTTGCAAAAAAAACAATCAAAAACATTTTGCTAAATTCTATGAATGACCCGCCCGAACGCGGCAACGGTGGCGGCACGAGCGCGGTAATTATTCATCATATCAAGTAATTTTAAATTATTTCATTTTTTTAATAATATACTCAGATTAAAAAAAAATCGTTACCATGGCTTCTTTACCACCTCTTAAAATATTGTTGGTGTATCTCTTAAAATATTTCGTGTTTGAATAGATACATCCTGTATACAGGATAAGTTTTTAACCAGTGCGCAAATTTTTTTGTTGGTTTTTTATCAGAAATAGAACACATTTCCTTTATTTGTTCAATACTTTTTTTTGGGCCACTTGAAATCAGAAAAATATGGATACAATCTATTCGTAATAATATTAATGGGCGAGCGCACCGCTGATAGATACCTACTACTGCGTTCCGCTTCACTGACCGCGCCGCCGCGCGTTGCGCGACGAGTATCCATTATACCAGTTTCAAAATAAACATCTTTCGTTAACGATAACTTAATTTTTTTTTGTACTAAGACATATCAAAATAAGAAATAGGTGTATTATAAAACACGTTTAAGTTTAATTTGTCAAAATTTACGCACTGATGAACTCTTCCTGTATGTTATGGAAGAGTGGAGTCTCCTAACACAAGCTTATTTGCTTAAAATGAGCCTCCAATCACTGGTTATTTTAATATTTTTATATTTAATAAAATTCTCTAATAACAATATTCGTAAATATGTGAGCACCATGTTAGAATCTAACATATAATTAATTATTCCGTCATTGCTTCATTTTAAATTGTTTTTATCTGTTTTGGTATAGTAATTTTATTCTAGGTATACACCGAGAAATTTTAGTGGTTGTTTTCCCGCAGCAGAACAACTTGCCATAAGGAGTACTTTCGGAATATAGAGTGAAAGTAAAAAAATAAAGATGTTTATGTTTTAAAATCATTTAAAAAATATGCATCAACTCGAAAACGTGAGAATCAATAGTAACACTAGAGGTAACTTGTAGGTACTACTCGAATCGCACGCGCCGCCAACAAAGGGAACAGCGATTCATAAATGTTCAAAGCAAAATAAACTCTCGCACGTGGTGATTTTTCACAATAGTTAATCTGCCATTTTTTGTTTCTAATATTTAATTTGTTTATAAAACGATTGTATTACCAAGACAAAACCATTTCGCTGCGGGAAAACAACCATTTAAATTTCACGGTGTATTGTCTTCACATACAAAGATATACATAATTGATGTATATGTTACCGGCCAAACCCGATTTCAGGTCAAACTAGTTTGTCCTAGGCCAAACCGGTTTATCCTAACTATTTTGGTTAACACCCCGACTCAGAGTACTCCGACTCGGATAGGTTAGGTTAGAAGGCTAAGGCGGAAGCGAAGCGGAGCGGAGCTCCTGCTTTGGCCTTCGTGGTTATTTTTTTTAAACCACCCAGAAATATGAGCCCCGCTAAGCGGGGCTCCGTCGACCTATCTTAGCGCGCAGATGGAGTTTGGCCTAGGCTATACTGGTTTGTCCTATCGCGTGTAGGGAGGGTTTGGCCTGAAATCGGGTTTGGCCGGTAACATATACAAAGTATTGTAAAACAGTTTAAAAGAGTAACGGTGGAGTTTCTTGCCCATTCTTCTCCATAAGAAACTACCTTTTGGAAGGGGCAACTAGAATCAATTTTATTTCCTTGTAAATGTTGACGTTTAAAAGTCCCATTTATGTGTCTATTTGAAATAAATGCTTTGAATTTGACTTTGACTAGTCATCATCATCATTTCAGCAGAAAGACGTCCACTGCTGGACACAGGCCGCCCCCAAGCACCGCCACCTTGACCGGTTTTGTGCTTCCCGCATCCAGCGGATTCCTGCGGCCTTCACAAGGTCATCAGTCCACCTTGTAGGATGCCTTCCAACGCTACGTCTTCCGGTAAGCGGTCGCCACTCCAGAACCTTTCGGCCCCAATGGCCATCTGTTCTGCGAGCAATGTGCCCTGCCCATTGCCACTTAAGTTTGGTAATTCTTCGAGCTATGTCGGTTTCCTTGGTTCTCCTGCCTACATTTACCTGGTTACCTTTGACTAGTGGTTAAGGTTTACGTATAAAAATAATAAACCATTTTTCATTCATCATCATCCTACAGCAGACCACTACTTGGACCTTTCCTTTCACCATACAGATCACATAATGTAATTTAAACTCAACCAAAAGTTCGTCGGCTAAAAGGCAAATTTTGATCAATAGACGGAACCTAGACCGACAAGTTTCATAACTAGGGTTTCTCATTTCCCGACTTTTTTTTTTGTTCCCGGATACCGAGACTTCTCTAGCACCATTTCCCGGGAATTCCCGAAAATTCGGGAATTTGATAAAAATGTATGAAAAAGGTTTTAAACTGAACCAAACAAACAGAGAGATCACGTTTGGTGGGTGCCTTATTGGGTAGTAAAAGGATGTAAAAGGCGAGAGGAGATAGAGAAAATATTTTTTTATTTTTTTCTCGACTTCCCGGGTACTCAACCCTTTTTTTCCCGTCTCGACTAAGGCCAAATTTCCCGGGAATTCCCGCTTCGAGACTTCTCGATGAGAAACCCTATTCATAACAAATGGAATTAACAAACCTTTTCCACTAGCAATCAGCAAGGCAGCAGGACCGTTGAAGTTTTCTATCCACCCTGGGACTGGCTCGTCTACGCTAGATATTACTGAAAGCAATGAAAAAATATTTTAGGTAGGTAATGCCCTATAACGATCTCCGGCCACCATAAGGGCCTGCGGCCAGCGAAATGAAATGAAACCGTGTATTCTGTAAATAGGATATCGGAATCACTTTTACACGTCATATAAAAAAAATGCTAGATGGAGTCAACATTTCCTATCTGATTACCCCTTTTTATTGTGTGGGAAATGATCAAATAACTTCTCCCGCTCTGGGCGGAACGGAAGGGCTTGTCAGACTTTTACCGACTAATACCCACCCGTGTTCCTTCAGTTGCCTGTGTGCCAGGGCCACGGTATCCCTTTCGGACAAACCCGCAACCCTGAGAAGAAATAGCGAAACTCAGGGGAGTCCGATATAACCCTCCGTTCTTCCCAGACGTGGGTATCGATGAGGATTTCCCCACGGAAAAATAAAATGGTAGGTACATAGGCAAAGTTTAGTGTGGCTCGGAACATGAGGCGATACGCTGCGCAGTATCAAATTCACGTGTCAGTGGGGATGAGGGATGCGGTACACATAATGAATGAATGAAATGCACCGACCCCAGCGTAGTTTAACCAGACTCGATTACTCGAATGAACCCAAAGATTCACACTACCCCCGGCTATAGCCTCATGTTTCATGGGGCTATAGTGGCCATTGCATATCAAGGAGTAGACCGGGGGGCACGATAATGGTAGGGAAGACGTGCCCATAGGATATGGAAGGATTATTAGAGCCGTACCGGATATGCATCCTAAAGCAAGCAATGGAATAGTGGAAAGACGGGCTATATTTACTGGTATCTTTTAATGACGTCGCAGCCATTTTGGCTCAAGTCCAGCTACTTTTTCGACTCCTTTCTGTGTCACTGCTATGCTGTGTTATACGTTTACACGTTTCAGTTTCCAAAGTCTGCGTCTGAAGTCCGTTTCAGGTTTCATGTAAATCTCGCGATAAAGCAGCGTTCTTGATCGTATCTCGGTCCCCAGCCGTGTCTATCCAAAAATTGATTTCCTTGTCGAAGTCTGTCTGTCTGCAGTCTACCTGTCTGTTTGTTCCAGCTAATCTCCGAAACGGTTACCCGATTTTGGCAGGATTTTCACTCGCAGATAACTAATGTTATAACGAGTAACTTAGGCTACTTTTATTTCTGCCAGGATTGCGGGTTTGTCCGAAAGGGATGCCGTGGCCCTGGCACACAGGCAACTGAATGAACACGGGTGGGTTTTAGTCAGTAAAAGTCTGACACGCCCTCCCGCTTCGCCCAGAGCGGGAGAAGTTATTTGATAATTTCCCACCCAAAAAATAAAATAAAAATGGCACTCACCTCTGATTTTTCGGATTGTATAATTATCACTTGCTTAAAAAACGGTGAAGGAAAACATCGTGAGGAACGAATGCCTGAGAGATATTTCTCGACGGCATATGAAGCCAAGTCAAACGCCCTTGGGCAGCATAAACACTCTAACACCAGGTTAGTTACTAACCACACGAAAAAGAAAGGAGGCTTTAATTAATCTTACCTATAGAAGGCCTGATGATGACTATGGGCAGTATTCCTTTATACTCAGCCACAACATTCTCAGCAAGCTGCTTTGAAAACGTGTAGGTATTCGGCAGCTCTCCTAGATATCTGAAATTGATCAGATAAATTAATTTTCAATACACTTGCTCGTAAAGTGGCTCTTAATGAACCGCTTTTAGGTCCATAATGCAGTGTATTAAAAACGCGTGCTTTTTACTTTACGTTACCGCGCTAGTGTTGTAACGCCACAGATAACTATTTACTAGTCGGTTAATTGCGCTTTTCTTAATCTCATCAAAGAGACTTCCATAATGCTGGAGCCATAATTTTAATAGTCTGAATTGTCCTTGGTCCTAAAATGAACTAAAAAATTTCCTTAAATTGTATGTGGTCCTTCCCGGAACCAAACGAAAAAGACCCTGACTGGCGTTCTATTATTGCGGATTCTCACTGAACAAATGTATAATTCTCTATGCTAATAGTACTTTCTAATTCCATACTAACTAAACTACAATTTTACATACGACAACACTATGATCATTACTAGAACATTTTTTTTTTATAGGCTCTAGCGGTTTTACCAGTGCTTTTATTTACACTTGCGCGCGCATCGCTAGCGCGGCGCGCGGAAAAACAAAACCAGCGCCGTTTTCCATAAACAATACAAGTCTGTTTTTTCCTCTCAAGTGTGTTGAAAAACGTCGTATGAAACGCGTGTGCATTGATCAACATAGCACACATGTATCATAATGTACTATTAAAAACACAAGCCCATAAACAAGAATTCCAAGAATTTTACACAAGAGAAGGTTAGAGGAGGCCTCTGCCGACTGTGAGACTGAAGACTATACTTTATAATGTTTGTCCGAGTAAAAGGCTTAATAATAATGTAAGTTAAAAGAAGCTTCAATCTAGCAGTGGTCAGTTTTTGGCGAAGAAAACCGTTAAGCATGATCAAGTCTCGCAGTCTCCTATTATTGAATCCGGCAGCTCACCTTGATACCTGAATGTTGCCATTTTTTGTTGCGCTGCGTCACTTATTTTTAAATGGCCCAGCATCATGCTGAGATAGGAGCCTTTTGAGCTCGTACAGGACTCTGTTTTTATTTTTTATACTTTTATAATTGTGTGTTTATTAATTTGTGATCTTCCTGTGCGAGTCACAATAAATACTTTTTGTTTATTTATTTAACAATTTATGTACACACATATAAACAGACAAGAAGAAAGGAACAGAAAAATACGTACAAAGGTGATGCTTATTTCTAATGAAATCTCTTCCAGCATACCTGCGATAGGAAAGTAGATAAAGAGATGTAGACAACGTGTGTAAGAGTAGAAGAGAAGAAAAAAATTAACATAAAATCACAACAGCTGTATACTAATAAAAATACTTAGAAACATACAATAAGAGAATATACTTACATACATACTTTTAAAATAAATATCACTCAAATACATACTTAACTACAATGTAGTGGAAAATAATAAATACATAATAATATGCAACTATGACGAAGTGGAAAGATAGTGATCTTTTACTTTTCTTTTAAAGGCTGCTCTTTCTGTTTTTATTCAAAATATTATGTTTATATAAACACTAGCGGACCCGGCTGACGATTTCCTGTCTGAACGATCCTAGAACCCGATTGCAGCGCCACCTACCGGGTTCAACGATTTTCCGTAGATCGTTCACCGACCAGGCCAAGTTTATCATCATTTCAGCTGAAGGACGTCCACTGTTGGACATAGGCCTCCCCCAAGCACCACCACTTCGACTGATTCTGTGCTTCCCGCAGGAATCCGCAGGAATCCACTGGATGCGGGAAGCACAGAACCAGGCTTAGGAATATTTTCCTGAGGAACTTAGGGTTCCTCAGTCAGTCAGTTCCGCAGTCAGCTCTGGTACTCTTTTCTGGCTCTCTTATCATCATTCTCTTGCCCTTATTCCAATTCATTTAGGGTTGGCGCAACATATACATTGTGTCACCCCTTGTAAAATTTTCTACATACAAATCTGTAATTTTTATGGTGTGCAATAATGAGTATTCTATTCTGTTCTATTCATGTATTTTCTTTCATACTTCTCTTTATATCGACATCTCAGGACTCACCTCCTTTCTAGCAATATAATTTTTCACACTGTCCTTATACAGTTTCTTTGGTTTTTCCCCTACTTTTATAACCATCCACATTCCATACTGAAAACTTTCCCTCACTGGCTGCCATATTATATATAATATAATATCATGAGTTGAGCTGTTCTCATATACTTCGTTAGAAATATAAGAGAAGAGGTTCACGGGCGTTTGAAGAATCAAGTATTACTTACTTAGGAGTCAGCACCTTCAAAGCATGAGGATCAATACTCTCGCAGACTTCCAAGGTGTCTCTCCAATCAGCATGAGGTGGGTACAGGACCTCTTCTATAGGATCCCTGTTCGTGTTGGAGTAAGATGTGGAGACGTGGATGAAGACCTGAAATTAGAAGAAGTATTCCATTACTAAAGTAGGCAGTAATTTTGGCTGGATTACTATATCCATTGGAAGATTATACTCGTAACTAATCGTTTTTTATTCCCCTTGAAAAGATTGTCAACTATTTTATGTGATGACGTATTGTGTTTGTGTTTTAACTGTATTGCCTTCTCGTAATTGAATTGTCTTTGCGCCACTGGGAAACGAGATTTAAGGTCAAATTAATTAAAAAAAATAAAAATAAAATATAATTTATTCAAGTATAAAGTAAAATTATGATTTAGATTAATTACAATCGAGAAACATTTTATTATAACTGTAATGTAGACCTGCCTGATCTAGGTTTATTAAAAACCTGTGTTTCAGGCCATCAATTTACATCAAACATTTAAAGAGAAGACAACAATATGTTTATGACTTTAAAACTAGATTATGTAAGATAGATTATGTTTAAATACATTAACAAATAATATTAAAGTAAATAAAGTGGACACCATTAATATTTAGGTAAAGGAAGAGACTTATATTAGAGTAGGTAGCTAGAGATATTATTTTAAAATTTCTAGTAGTTTTTCCGTGTCTGCGTAATTGAGTTTTGA
Organism: Dryobota labecula; assembly: GCA_947523025.1. Taxonomy (NCBI): domain Eukaryota; kingdom Metazoa; phylum Arthropoda; class Insecta; order Lepidoptera; family Noctuidae; genus Dryobota; species Dryobota labecula. The sequence goes on along the minus strand of OX383311.1, from coordinate 8,692,263 downwards.
CAAATATTCCTGTACCAGTAAATTACACCTATTATAACTTAAACTATAACAGTCTTATTACAAAAAGTGGTTTAATAAAAAACCTCTGCAAACTACGGTTTAAACTAAAATGTTATTACAAATCGTGGTTTTTCGCAAAACCATAGACCATATCATGGTCTAACACTAAACCGCGGCGACCCCTAGTTTAAACAATCAAACGATGGTCTAAATCGTATCTGTCAAAATTTCACTTTTATGTTAAAGCATCTTTTTCATTGTGTTGTGTTGTTTTTACCCGAAAATGGATATTAACATGGTCGATTTAATTGATATTGAGGATATTGAAGCCGCTGAGTTGTTGGGAACGCCACGCCGAAGTAATTTATGTTTACTTACTTTTTCCTCGGTACTCCAATTCTCAGATCGTTTTTTCTTTTGTTGGTCCATCACAATATAATATTAAAATTACTAAAGAAGGTAATACTATTAACAAAGAGGCAATTGTTCTATTTGCGACTTCGATAAATTAAAAATTACAAAGCTAAATGAACTTTGTTTAACTTGCGTCTGCGATGGTTTTGTTATTGTTATGGTTTCATATAACGTGCGAGAATTTTACGTTTCGTTACACGTCTTAGATGTATTATTAGTAAGTAATTAATACGACATTAAGTAATGTGCTTAAACCTAAACAAAACTGCAAACGACGAAATAACTATTGTACCATGCAATATAACAATCTCAATATTTTTAACACTCCTAAACATCATAATAATCATTAGCTTACCAACAAAAAGGTTTCTTTTCTGAGCATACGGAATGTTGCAATAGAATGATATCATGGTGAACGAATAATATTTGTATTAATCTGTGGTTGATATAAAGACGATGGTTCAAATGCCGGTACTAAGAAGACCACGGTTTTTTAAAGATTTGTAATACGGACAAATTTAGACCATGGTTCTGCAGATAAGCCTGGACTTGATAGGACAGGTTTAAACCAAGGTTTATTTAGTTTTTTGTAATAAGACTGTAAATCTTTAACACTCTGTTAAACTGGTTATACAAGTAGGGCCAAATCTTTTCTTCTCCTATCAGAAGGTTTAAAATAGAGTTAAAATAGTTTTCAGTAAAGGGTTAAAGTAGAGTTCAGTGTGTTGGAATAAAAAATGCAGCTTATTTGTAAAATAAAATGAAAGGATTATATCGCTTGGCTTGGGCTTAAGTGGTCTAAACTCCGATTACGATATGATCCATTTGTTTTAAAACTACCACACTCTAGTTATGAAATAAAAAATGGATGGTCGTAACTCACATTTAAATTCCTGATATCTGTAGCTAGTTCCACCATCTCCTTGGTTCCTCGGAGATTCATTCGCACAGCATATTCTAGAGGATCGTCAAATCTGTAAGAATAGGCAAGTGATTTTATCAGTGAGTTTGCAACTTATTGTGAAAGGCGTTTAAGGTGTAGTACAGGGCTTTAAATACCAGTAAATTTTCATAACGTTACCTTTTATTGAAAGAGTTAACGTTCTTATTAAAATATCGGTAATCGATTTAACGTTATTTATGTGACTAATAATTTTATCGTTATTTTAAACGGGTGAGATGTAAGTAGTGGGGCCTGAGATGTGCGGCGCGGCGGGAGCCCGCCCCCACGCCTCTCTGATGCCGTGCCAATCAAAACGTTACCTGAATCTGCCTAATTCTTACCCACAGAACGGCAACGTAGCTAAATTAACGTTAGTTATCGTATTTTTGTTAATGTTAATTAACGTTATATTACTGGTAATGTTATCAAGTAACGTTAAATTTTTTGTAACGTTAGTAAGGTATACATTGAAATTTAACGTTACGTAACGGTTATTATTTTGTTATTTGGTAACGTTAACAAGCCCTGGTGTAGTATGTTTTTTTTTTTTTATGTTTGTCTACCTACTTATTTCTCCGTCAATTGTGAACCGATTATAAAAATTTTTTTTTTGTTTGAAACTTTAGAAGTGGTCCCATACAAATTTTACTAACTTTGCTTGGATAGTTTATGAGTTATGTTATATACTACTTCCTGTTACTGTTGTTTACATAGCAAGTAGTCGTATAAGAATTGGTTTGGGGTAGATAACATAACTAAAAGGGGCTAAAAAAAAACTCTTTTACATAAAAAAAAAAAAAAAACACTAATTCCGGAAGTCGGTGCCAAAAATCGAAAAGACACCGACTTACGAAATTATTATTATAATTTTTTTATTAATATTTTTGGCTATAATATTGCTTTTTTGAAAGTCGGTTGTTTTTTATTTTTTATGTTTTTTATCAAATATGCTGCTGATCTCATTTGTGTTTGTGTTCTTTCTTTACTCATGTTTACCGTATAAACAAATATAAATATAAATATAAATAAACGTATTTTCTTTCTTTCTTTATATTGTGCACAAAAATTTATAAATAAATGAATCATAGGAAGAAAGAAACACTATGTGACGGTATTTATAACGCCACATGCGAACTACGCATCAAAGACCTGACGTCACAAATCCTGCATCGTGCAATCAGAGTTTACCGCGCGACTAGCATATATGTATACAACATCTTTTTTTTTTTATTGAGGATGGGAAATCTTCAAATGACCCCTCCCGCTCTGGGTGGAGCGGAAGGGAGTGTCAGACTAAAAACCCACCCATGTTCCTTCCTTGGCCCTTTATGTTCCAGGGCAGCGGTACCCCTTTCGGACAATCCCGCTGACCCGGCAGGCTTGGGCCCTAATGGGCCTTCTCGTCGTTGCTGACATCTCCTTGAGGCGCGCGTGGAACACGTACGCGCCGTCCGGCACGGGCCTGGTCCTGATCGGACGGACATCGACCGTTGGGAAGTTGCCCACCAGACACGACACCCGTTTGGTCGGAGGATCCTCCCTTTTCAATAGAGGATGAGTGAATTTTACACCCTGTTCCTCGTACCTCCATAACTACATACCTTACACTAGCAGCGACATGGAAAACGATGTTCACACGGTTGACAATCAGAGCTCGGTCTTCTTCAGATAATCCTGAAAACGTAATAATAGAGAAACGTTAAATGGTGAAGTACGAGTATATTCCCAGAAATAAATAACCGTGACTCATACATACGTCATCTATACTTTTCAGTTTACGAGTAAGTAGAAATAACCTTAGAATAATAATAGGTACAATTACGGGCCATAATCTCCTTAACACACATCTTTTTAACATAGGCGCCACAGATAGCCCCATTAGCAGGGGCTGCCTTGACGCCGAGGAATCAGCCGCCCACGTTATCCTGGAATGCGAAGCCGTGGCTCCACAATGTGAAGAAATCCTCGGAACAGTGAGGTGGCTCCGTGAAGCCTGTGAAGCTCCCAGGAAGCTTCTGTGCTTTTGAGCGGAGCTAGGCGGCCCATTTCAAAGCGTAGTAAGTAGAAGAAGAACGGGCAAGATATTCCATAGACACTCATTTAAATTATATTGTTACAAAAATATTAAGTACACCTTTAATGTTGAATTTATGACTATATGTCAGAACGATGTAAAATAAAAAACTTACACTAAGCTATAGTATTGCCAAGTGTCATAGGATATATTTTAAGTTATAACAAGAAATTTCACGTGGACGAAGTCGCGGGCAGAAGATCGATAAGTATCGACGAACACAGTGTATTGTGAATAAGCCCTGGCAGTCAAGAGGTCACCAATCCCAACTGACGGCGCCCGTTCACGAACATGACGCATGGATACGCAATATTATTAATATTATGATTAGGGTGTTTGGTGGCATGCGTTAATACCGGGACATTTAGGGGTTTATTCATAAGCGCTGCTTAAAGTTAAGTAATGATTAGCGACTGTTTAACCATACATTTTTGACGTTTGAACGTCACTTAACTTTAAGCAACGTTTATAAATAAACCCCTTAGATATTCAACAATATATCGAACTTACCCAGACCAATTTCTAGAACATCTCCAGCAATGACAAACACTTTTGAAAAGAAGCTAGGTCTCTCCTTACGAAGTCTGTCAAAGCACTGAAAATAAAAATACATGAAATTAATTTCAAAAAATCTGCCAAGCCTTTTCCAACTATGTTGGGGTCGGCTTCCAGTCTAACCGGATGCAGCTGAATACCAGTATTTTACATGGAGCGACTGCCTATCTGACCTCCACAACCCAGTAACTGGGTAACACGATACCCCTTGGTAAGACTGGCTGTCAGACTTTTGGGCTTCTGACGACCCGTAACGACTGTCAAAGATCCACGAATGACAGCCGGGACCTACGGCTTAACATGCTTTCCGAGGCACGGAGGAGTCTGGGTATGTAAAGATGGTCACCCATCCACGGACCAACCCCGGCAAGCGTAGCTTCACCTGACGGATCGTCCCGTGCGCTGTTATTACTTAGCCACGAGCTCCTCGCCCATCCTGGGCCTCAAGTCTGCTATTACAATAGTGTCAGAATGGTCTCTTCATTGTGAGTTTTTGACAGATTTGCCATACAAACACTGTCAAATACTCATAATGGCGAGACCATTCTGACACTATTGTAATAGCAGACTTGAGGCCCAGGAGCGCTGTCCCAAATAAGACGCATTATTAGTTTATTATACATAAAACATAAAATTAATGACTCCTTGTAAAAAAAGATCATCTGTGGAAGGACTCAATGTCAACTCAAAGCATTTATTTCAATACTTATAGAGCAGTCTGGAAGAAAAATACATGTTTCACCGACCCCAAACAAATAGGAATAAATTGGGAGAATAATGAAGTTGGTATGTTTCCTAAAGCGCATTTTTTGACATCGTGAAGTCAAACCCCGGTGTCATAATTTCCATAACGGCCGTCACTGTGGCCGTTTAAGACGCAGGTATATGCCAGTGACCTTGAGTGGTTAGCTTACGTGTACTGTACTGAACTCACGCAACGCGACGTACGTCAAGCCAGTAATAGGACTAGAGGTGGGCGCCGACCAAAAATTTGCCGGCGGCGGCGCGCCTGGAGGAACTGGTCGGCGCAGCGGCGCCACGCCGCGGTGCGGGTTTTTTAATTTTTTTTAAAGCAATTTTTGGTTTAAGTGTTATATTTTAAAGCTATCAAAGGCAGAAATAAACATTAAAATCAGGAAAATGCATAATAAAATATTTTTACAATATAATTGATTATTATTTGTATGATAATTATTTTGTCGATGTGTGTAGGGCTCAACCGCGATCTTTTAGCGTTCAAAACCAATCCTGCTATTGAAAAAACACGTTCATTCGGCGTACTTGTAGCAGGAATTGCAAGAATAGTCCTGGCAAGCGCAGTAATTCCTGGGAACACATTTTTCTTCTCTCGCCAATAGGCAAGCACATCCCCGTTCAAAATCTCCACTTCTTTGGGATCAACCGAAGTTAGGTACCTCCAGCATTCTTGAGAAAAATCTGTTCCCGTTGCCTCGTCAATGTCACTGAAACTACTGTGCTTCTTTAATTTTGTCAGCAAAGGATGAGTCTAAGAGGACCTTGGTGGAGGCTCTGATAGATTACGGGAAGTTTCACCGCATTCGGAACATGGAAAATCAGAACATGTTCATTGATACAATCTGCCATAAAAGCCGCACGACTTATATTTCTTTCCTATAAATAAGAATCGATTTCTTTAAATCCTGAAAACCTGGGATCTAAAAGAGATGCTACTACTACGTTTTTGGTCAAAAGAAATCTATAATCTGAATCTGGGATCTTGTGGCCGCTATGAATTCGCGTCAATTGGCGCCAAATTTCGAACACTCAGCGGCGGCGGCGGCGCGCATAACGCGGCGTGGCGCCGCCGCTCCGGCGCGGCGCCCACCTCTAAATAGGACTCACCCATCCAGGAGCGCTGTCCCAAATAAGACTCCATTAATAGCCATTAATAGTTTATTATACATAAAACAAAACGTATTTTAATAAAACAGCTACCTATACTAAAAGATCAATAATTAAATTATCTTAAAATTGTGAAGGTTTCAGAAAAATACGCTTGATAGATTTTGCGTGATTCTCAGTTTTTATCCGCGTTAGACATAACTTTACTAATTAATTTCACTATGTAATATAAATATAATTTAAAATATTCAATATTAAGTTATTAAGAAAATGCTCTAATTTAACATATATTCTTTTTCCAAATCATTAACACTACTTGTTTAGACGTTATTTTCAGTAAGTCGGTTATCGTTGCCTTAACTTACGCAATCAAAAGAATGGATATCAAAACTGATGCATGTTAAAGCAAACTTTGAACCCAGAATATTTAATTTTTTTCCGTAACAATAAGTCAATTTAAGTTCAGTGCTCCTAATATTAATGAATTTGACGACAAGTGTCGATACCGAAAGTGTTTTTTTTAACCGACTTTCCAAAAAGCAGGTTCTCAAGTTGGTTGTATTTTTTATGTATGTTACCTCAGAACTCCTTTGTTCATAAAACGATTTCCAGATTGGTCCCATTTTTAAAAGAATCAAGTTCTGATGATGGGATCCATGAGGAATTGAGAGAACTCCTCAAATATTATAGGCATACATTATAACGATTTAAGTATTTTCATCAACAACTCAAGCATTTGCATTCAGAAAGTATCATTTGATGAAGTAGACCTGATGAAGAAGACCACAAATGCCCACCGGAACTCCTCAATGATAATAAGTATTTCACGGGTGGCGATAAGATATCTCAATTAAGATAGTTAATCAACTATGAAGCAAATTTAAATAAATAATTCTGATGAAAATGGTGCCGTCGAACTGATCTGAAGATGAAGCCGGAAGGTATGCATCGGAACACCGTAATAAAACAATGTATTCTAGCCGTGTTCGGGATTATTAGAATTATCATGAGATGCACTCGGGTTATAAATGGTTATTAACCGATTTTTATTAACTTTGCTTGGGTAGTTTTTGAGTTAGCTTCGATAATTCGTATTTAATCCACTTCGTATATCTTGTGTCACTGTTGTTTGTGCGGTGTAGCAAGTAGTGGTAATCGAATTGTTGTGGGGTAAGTACCATGACTAAAAAGTGAAAAATAAAAAACGATTGATGATTTAATGAACCAACTCATCATTGCGGCGAAGGTGTTGGACAGTATGCTTGAGTCTTATTTGCCAAAATACGTAAAGTTGCACGATGCTCAGTTTGGGTTTTGTCCTGGACTATATACCGAAAGAGCTAGGTATCAAGCATACTGTCAAATACTACACTGACCATAAGACGGCCGTGTACGCCTGCTTCCTTAATCTCTCCAAGGCTTTCAATCTCGTTTTCTATGATTTGTTTTGGAGTAAATTGAGGAGTAGGGGTATATTATTATTATTTCCTTTATTCGAATAAATACATATACATTATATTTTTAAATATTAGAATATAAACAATATAAAAACATTTAAAAATATAAAAAATTAGCTTTTGCCCGCGGCTCCGCCCGCGTGGATGTCGATTATAGCGTAAAAAAGTAGCCTATGTCCTTCTCCATATCCCAGGCTATATCTCTGCCAAATTTCATAACATACAGACAGACAGACATACAGACAGATAGACAGACAGACAGAGTTACTTTCACATTTATAATATTAGTATGGATAGTATGGATAGTAGCCCACCGGTATTGGGAACAGGGTCCAAGCTACCGGCGGTCAGGACTCCAGAGAGAGAGGAACCTCCTAACAATGCGAGCCGTGTCCAAAAGTACCGCTTTCTGAGTCAAGCCCTTGATCCAGCTGCCCAACGAGAGCCTATGTAGGTATTATGAAAGGGCCCGCTGTGATGTCACGGACGGATATAGAAATAAAAAGTGTAGGGTTGCTCTTTGAGAAATTAAAGCCCCGTTGTACTTGATGATAATTTATTGGCAACTTTACTTAAATTATGTTACACGTCACAATTTATACTGTCATATAACAACCCTAAGTGGAGGAATGAAAGGGACTGCGTGGCTATCGCTATTCAGACCTCCCCTAGCTGGATAGTTCTTGAAGACTGCTGAGCTATCGAAGCAGGAACTAGTCGTACTAAGGATTAGAGCTGGCTGCGTGGCTACTACGCTCAGAAACTCTGGCTAGTGAATGACCATTTTTTTTTTTTTTTTTTGATATGGCAACTCAGAGTGTAACCACGAGGGGCTCGGACTCTTTAACCGGTCTATCCTGTGGTGCCTTAAGCTCCTACCGGATTTTAAGGCCTCCAGCCAGGGGCATACTTAAAGCTAAATAGTTTCCGTCTGCTCGCTAAGGGCACCCCCTGCGGGGTACGAACCTCGGCTTAGGGCAGAGTCGGAGGAGGGGGGAGGGTAACAAGGGACCGTCGGTGGCTGGATAAAATCAAGGTTTTGATTATTATCAGGGGGATTTAAAGCTACATGCTGCTCAGCTAAAGCGCGTGCTGGCGCTTCGTTTGAAAGCAAGGGTCGGGGAGGAGACCATTTGTTCGGAGACAGCTCTGCTTATAAAATCGTCTGTGGTTGTGGAGCAGATAACTCGCGGGGTGGCGCTAGCGCAGATCGTCGCACACGAAGATTGTAGATGGCGTCACTTGTCTACAGGAATCGGTTGTGCTTGCTGTCTTCTAGTTTATGTAGCCGCTCATCGTAGTGCTTTGGGTAAATTACACTAGATGGCTCTGTATGTTTGTTACAAAAGTAAAATAATAAAAAAATAGATATGTGTGAAATAGGCCTCTCCCATGCCTATGAGGCCTATGTTCAGCAGTGAACTGCGATAAGCTGAGTTGATTGTTGATTGATGTGTGAAATAACATGAAATAAAAAAAATGGTTGTCTGTAAAGTTGGTTTACGGACGATAGTTTAACCTGACAACGTCATAACAAAACATTGATGCGGCGCAAGCGTACAATGAGCGTAACGGGACAATGAGCGTAACGAGACATTTTTGTGCATGCAGCCGGCGTTCATCGATTAATTAGACGTTGTCACGTCAAAATATTTAATAAAAATCATTTTAATCCGCGTGTACTCATTGTAATTTAGGATGCTATTGCGACTGCCTCGTCTTTGCAATGCTTCAGAAATGTTCGCGGTAGCCCATACCGATGGATTTCATGCCATTATCCGCAAAAAAACACCCATCCACGGTCCGACCGCGGCAGGTGTAGCTTAACCTAATCGATCGACCCGTGTGGCTGTTATTAATTAGCCACGAGCCCCTCAAGTTACGATACGACTCAACTACGACAAAACGACTCTTGCTAGAGGATACTGCTGTTGGTTTTTATTATTATCTATCTATATATATAAAAATGTATCCCTATTTCCCTTGGTCACGGCATCACGCGTGAACGGCTGGACCGATTTCGCTAATTATTTTTTTGTTGTGTTTGTTATTGTCAGGAGAAGGTTCTTATGTAAGAAAAATTTAAGAAAGTTAACAAAAAAAAAATTGTAAGAAAACGACCATATTTACATTTTTATTGTAATAATAAGTAGGTAACTCTATCTTCTAATGTAACTTTATGGCGTTTGACATAACGTGTCAGTCATCATTTGGTAGGTCTGAGAATAGTTTTATAAAAAAAAATAAAAAAATAATGAAGGTTTTAGTTAGGTAGGGTAGGGTAGGTAGGGTTGGTAGGGTAGGGTAGGGTAGGGTAGGTAGGTGGGTAGGGTAGGGTAGGGTAGGGTAGAATAGGGTAGGGTAGGTAGGTAGAGTAGGGTAGGGTAGGGTAGATAGGTAGGTAGGGTAGGGTAGGATAGGGTAAGGTAGGGTAGGGTAGGTAGGTAGTTTCCTTTGCGCGTAGACAAACTGCCACAGTCAAATAGCTTTTGACAGAACGAAGTCTGTCGGGTCAGCTAGTTATATTATATTTTATTCTATTCGGGAAACTTACAGCTAACATAAACTGTGTTCTTAAAAAATATGCATTTGAAGGCCATTTACATGTTTCCACTGATAAACACTTGAAACGGCCAAGTGCGTGTCGGACCACGCACAATGAAGGGTTCCGTACTTGGAGAGAATTTATCCTAAGGACAAACTTAACATTGTAGTTGGTAAACATAATCTCCCACACATTCTAACTGCAAATGTAAGTTTGTACGCACAATATCGAGAGATTTACCATGTTATTTTAACACCATAGACTTCTTATAGATTTTCCTGTAATTTATAAGTATAGAACTATTTTCTGTATTATTTCAAAATTTGAGGTTTTTTTTTTTAATTTTTTTATTCTACTATGAGTTTGCTCTTGACTTTAGTCTAGGTTTGGATGACAGAGACAAAGTCTACGATGGAGTGAGCTTACCCAGAAGAAGCCTGTTCACTCTCACTTTGAATAGATTAGGGTTGTATGCGTTCGGAAACACAGACGCAGGCAGAGAGTTCCACTCCTTTGCTGCGCGCATTATAAAAGACGTTTGAAAACGCTTAGTGCGAGTTGGTGGAATATCAACTAGGTATGGGTGGTAACTTGCAGTGCGTCTAGATGTCCGATGGTAGAAGGGGGCCGGTGGAATGAGGTCGTGGAGTTCATGGGCACACTCGCCGAAGTACAATCTGTAGAAGACCGACAAGCAGGCAACCTTGCGGCGATGAGCCAAGCTGTGAAGCTTGGCATCCACCAGTTTTACGTCGCCAATGAGCCTCTTAGCTCTGCGTTCCACCGAGTCAAGCGCAGCAAGTTGGTACTTTGCTGAGCCATCCCAAAGGTGGCTGCAATACTCCATGCAGGAACGGACTTGTGCTTTGTAAAGGGTTAAAAGCTGTCCAGGTTTAGTAGTTTCGGAGATAAGGAGAGGAATGGTCAATTTTCGTCTATTTTCACTTATAACTTTAAATGAATTTATTTTAAAATTATAAATAAAATATTTGAAACCCTCACAGTAACTCCTTTTATTTGATATGTAACGCGGTACAGTTTGCAAAACTTTATTTTTTATTTTTTTTGTTTGCCCCCCAAAACTGACCCCAATATTCTAAATTCATTTATTTACGGTTCACGTCCGTGTTTGGGTCACCCAAATTGATATGTTCACCAAATTTTACCTTAATCGGTCCATCACATTCAGAGCAAATTGGCTGTGACAGAGGGACAGACAGACAGACACACGAGTTATCCTATAAGGGTTCCGTTTTTCCCTTTTGAAGTACGGTACCCTAAAAAGACAACAAAAAAGGTTGCTACAAAATACCTAGATAACAAGAAGTAGGAAACAAAATAACATGATCGATTAACACAAACTAAAAATCATTTAGACGCAAACAACTCCGTTAAAAATGCTTTTTACCAACAACTGCTTAAGCCGAGAAACACTGCTACTGAAAATGTCCAAATCATGTTCACTACTCAGTTTATTAAAACTTCTGCTGGAACGAATAAGAAACGAATTCTGCCTGTACGCGAACTTGGAATGAGGGACATGCAACAAGCTTGCGAAACATTTTGCAGTATGTTATTAATCCTACGCTGCCTAACAGTTCAGGGAAATCTATAGTAGCATTTGCGATTTTAAATAAATATACCATATCCCCTCCACGGTCGAGGGTAATTAAATGTAATTGGATACTTAGGTCCGGAAAAGTCACGCGGAATTTTCCGCGGCATCGCCGCGTTTAAAAAAAAACTAAAATAACTCGGTTTTTTGGTACGGGAGCTACATATAAAGAGTATGTCGTCAGAATCGTTATGAAATTTGCTAAAAAATAAAACGGGATTATTCCAGTTGTTTTTGTAATAAATTCTCCATTTTAATGTGAATTCAGATAAACAGTCAAATTGCCTAGATTTTTTTCAAAAAACCACAAAAAAAAACATGTTTAATTTTTATTTACTTCAATGACCATTATTTTCCACTTTTCAACAAGGGATTTTTGACAGCGGACTCCTAGAGTCCGCGCGACCGTCAAGGGATATCAGCAATGTGTCTGCGCTCATGCAGTGGTAAGATATGAACCCTCTTGCATCGCGCTGATTTCACCAGATAAATTAAGATCTTTTGTTAATTAATTTTTAAGTAATAACAATAAGTACAAGTATATAAAAAAGGGAGGGGAAAGAATCAAAGGGCATCAAAAAATTCGTCCGCATCGCTGTCAACAGGAAAAGTGCCCAAAAGGCTGGCAGCATTGCCACGTTGTATGGCAATGCTGATTCTTTGGCCAAGAAATAGGCCAGCCCTCTGGTCACGTGAAGAGTCGACCAACCGATTAGCGATGTCTCGATAAACTAAGTGGGCACTCGGACCCCATGGTCCTAGAGTTTCAACCCCAAACGGCTCAAACATATAGCTCCTAATAAGGTTGTTATATTTGCGCCGTTGGAGTTTTTCTGCACCTGCAGCAGCCGACCTAGCACAGCCCGCCATGCTAGGAAGATGGGATGGCGCAAGGGTCTCGACACATGTTGCATCCCACATCAAAGGCCGACCTAACTTCCAAGGCATTATGGTCATTCCGTCCGGTCTCTTCCCATCGTCGCGTGCCAAGCCATTGGGTTCTAAAACAGCTGGCACCCTGGCGGTGACAAGAGCACGACGGATAATTACATTGATGCTGGTGTGCCGTGCAATCCGGCCTGCGCTCCTACTTCAGGATAGGCCATGATGTCCGAGGCAGTCGACAACTTCACCGCATAAACAGCGATGCAGAGCCACACAAGGAGCGCCCAGACGCAGACAAGTAGCAAGCCGGAAGGTTGTGTCACCCAGCATATTGCCTATGTTGGGTGACGGTAGTGCCTGAAGCCAGAGGCCCGACTCGCACTCACTCACAGCCAGCAGGCGGGCACGCTCAGCAGTATTGGTGATAATAATAGATAATCCTTAGACAAATCATCATTTATATTTCATCGACTTTAGTGTCAAAACAATGTTTCTTGAAACGTAATAAGCCGCGATTCCACCAAAATCGTGTTCCGCACATTTGTTCACATACATTTTGTGCAGAACTCCAACAGTGCAGGTACTGAATTGCAGATCCGTTTCCACCGGCAAAGCTGAATGTAATTTTTGTAAGCGTACAGTGCAGCACATATGTAAATGTTTACATGAGTGAGTCCACCAAAAGAAACATTTGTGCCGAACACTGTGCGGCACAGTATCGCACAGTGCCGCACACTGGTGGAATAGCGCCATTAGAATAACAGACAATAGACTGACTTTGACATTTGACATCTACTACGAAAGAATTTATGAATATTCATATAATTTAAACAATTTGTTTACGCACGAAACAAAGTCATTCGCCTCTTTACCCGACTACCCCAGAAGGAGAGTAATGTTTTTCGAATGTATGTATGTATGTATGTAGGTATGCCTATTTCTTTGGCACGCTCTGTAGCCTGAAAGGCTTGATAAATTTTAACAAATGAGGTGTCGTTAGATTCGTCTTAATTGTGGGAGTGTCATAGGCTATATCATTTTTATATATTGCATCTGCAAATACATAAAAAGGAGGACATCTTTAATCATCTTTTTTTTTTTTTTATTATTATTTTTTTTTTAGATTGGATTTGTTGCAGGCAATTGTCGACTGCCTCGGAGATCATGGCCTATCCTGCAGTAGGAGCGCAGGCCGGATTGCACGGCACGCCAGCATCAATGTCATGAGGAGCTCGTGGCTAAGTAATAACAGCCGCACGGGTCGATCCGTCAGGTTAAGCTACGCTTGCCGGGGTTGGTCCGTGGATGGGTGACCATCTTTACATACCGAGACTCCTCCGTGCCTCGGAAAGCACGTTAAGCCGTTGGTCCCGGCTGTCATTCGTGGATATTTGACAGTCGTTAGGGGTCGTCAGAAGCCCAAAAGTCTGACAGCCAGTCTTACCAAGGGGTATCGTGTTACCCAGTTACTGGGTTGTGGAGGTCAGATAGGCAGTCGCTCCATGTAAAATACTGGTATTCAGCTGCATCCGGTTAGACTGGAAGCCGACCCCAACATAGTTGGGAAAAGGCTAGGCAGATTTTTTGTTACAGGCAATTGCATGATTCGTCATTGAACATATTTATGTTGCCGCCCGTTTAAAAACGCTCGAATTTATGCAATATACCGAAGGAAAATTGGCAACTCGTTCAATTGTTGTAATTTCGACATTGATTGTTATTGCAGGTTTGGCTGGAACTGTGACCAATCACGCGCGAGCCGGGTTTGTGGCAGTAACTAAGCCAGGGCACCCTGACTAAATGGGTTAGGTTAAGTTAGAACTTTGACAAACCGTGCGCGACCCGATCGAGCGAAGCGAGCGGTACCGTGGCAGTGGCCGGCGAGCGCCTTAAGAAATAAAGCTAAATACTTCAATTTGCCATGGCATTTTGTCATTTGTCACGTTATTATTCACTCTCTTTTCCTTTACATTCATCCCTACTTGACCAGCAATCTTTGCTTTGGTCCTTTCATCTATCATCCATCCATCAACATAAATTTATCTATACACCGTGGCATTTTAGTCGACTTACAAAGACAGTCCACTTCATGTATCCAATGACTACTAATCATTCCTGTAACAATTTTTTTTTAACATAAGATTTTTTTTAAATTATTATTAATTATGACGCATGACATAGTTTAAAACATCCTGTTACGAGTGCAGTCCGAGCCTTGTGATACAAGGGCGCCGCAGAATGGATTTAGATTAAGTTTAAGTTGCAATAGTAAGAAAAACATTTTTGCGTTAGGGTGAATGAACTCTGGGCGCCGCGGAATGGAGCGGCGACATCTTTTCGCCGCTCCATTCCGCGGCACCCTTGTGACACAAGGCTCGGATTGCACTCATAACAGGGTGTTTTAAACTATGTCATGCGTCATAATTAATCAAAATAAAATAAAAAATTAAAATGTTCAAAAAAAATATTTTTTCTTACATGAATGATTAGTAGTTATTGGATACATGAAGTGGGCTGTCTTTGTAAGACGACTAAAATGCCACGGTGTATATTAGAAAGCCCATAGTCGAAAATAATATTGCTGTTTTTAAGAGCCCTATAGAGGTATCAGAAACAGGGTGTACACTGTACAGTTCACTCATCCTCCTCCAAAAAAACAACCGACTTCGAAACCAACCGACTTTGGAAGTCGGTTGAATTTTGTTAAATAGTTTTGTAGTACCTACCCCACAATAATTCGATTACCACTACTTGCTACCGCACAAACAACAGTGACACAAGATATACGAAGTGGATTAAATACGTATTATCGAAGCTCACTCAAAAACTACCCAAGCAAAGTTAATAAAAATCGGTTTATAATCATTTATAGCCCGAGTGCATCTCATGACAATTCAAATAAGCCCAAACACGGCTAGGATACATTTTTTTATTACGGAGTTCCGATGCATACCTTCCGGCTTCATCTTCAGATCAGTTCGATGGTACCATTTTCATCAGAATTATTTATTTAAATTTGCTTCATAGTCGCTTAACTATCTTAATCGAGATATCTGAACGCCACCCGTGAAATACTTATCATTGAGGAGTTCCGGTGGCCATTTGTGGTCTTCTTCATCAGTTCCACTTCATCAAATGATACTTTCTGAATGCAATGTTTTCAGTTGTTGATGAACATATAAAAATCGCTATATGTTGAGGAGTTTGCTCAATTCCTCATGGGTTCATCATCAGAACTGGATTTTGAAATAAATGAGACCAATCTGGAAGTTTTTTTCCAAATCGGTTCATAAACGACGGAGTTCTGAGGTAACAAACATTAAAAAAAAAAAATACAACCGAATTGAAAAACCCTCCTTTTTGGAAAGTCGGTTTCCAAAATAATATAATATAAATTATAATCACACTATATTAATATTATAAAGGCGAAAGTTAGTATGTTTGTCTCTTCTTCACGCTCATACGGCTTGACCAATTTTGATAAAATGTTGTATGGAGGTAGCTGACACCCTGCATTAACATATAGGCTAATTTTTATCCCGATATTCCCACGGGATCGACACTTATGCGGGTGAAACCACGGGGCGCAGCTAGTTCATCATAATTATGTAAGTGTATGAAGCCATTTATCCGTGATCCTTCGATATTCTCGCAAGGTCAGTATATATTGAGCTGTTTATTTTAGGCATGGGCAAAGTGTATCACTTTTGCGATTGGAACATTTGCATCTGGATCACTGAAATGATCCGAAACACTGTTATGTTTCATTTGAATCATTTGGAACATCAGCTCAAAGGATTGGATCATTTGGAACATCGGCTCAAAGGATATAAAATACTGAATGTTACGTATACATTTACGCATCAAAATAAAATGATAACTTGTAAGCGCAAACATTATAATATGCAAAAAACGACCTTATAGTATTTAATATGTAAGCGCCATAGTGGTAATTTTACGTGCATGATTATCGACAACGAAAAACTGTGCGAGTATGAGTGATACGCATCTCATTTGGTATCTCTTTCTGATTTGTATAGATTGCAATATGTCAACCGCTCACTCACGACTTGCAAGTCAGTAGTAAAGTAACTCAGTGTGTCTCAGTTTGCCTCCCTTGCTCAGTTGCTCACTGCTCAGTCGCCTCGCAAGCGACACGCGTCGCGCGGAAAGAGCCCAGAGCAAAGTAATGTTTCAGATCCAAATGATGCATTTGAAACGCTGTTACTGAACCAATCTTTTGAATCACTTCAATGATCCGGATCACACGCCTAGTTTATTTAGTCGATTATACAAAGTGGAGCTAAGAACATGATATTTCCGCCGAACAACTTGAACTTTGGAAAAGGTTAGGCAAATGATGACATGAGTCTTTCTCACATACCTAGTTTGTATCGAAATCAGCTTTGTAAGGGTACAATAATAATACTTACTGCAGAAGAGAACAACGCATCCAATCTGTCTTCTGACTTCACTCCCTTCTTGTTCCTCAGAAGAAGGTAGATTCTGTCAAGGTCTGGGCAGGAGTACAGCAGCTTCTCTATCAGGACTTTGCCCATAAATCCTGGAAAAAATGGATATGGACTTTAAAGTTCAATCATGTAGACTGACTTCAGAAAGTGTTATTTCGAACTCGTAAAAGAATTCCAAATATTTGAAAACACCGAACCCTGGTTTGATTAGCCAATCGCCAGACGATTATAGTAAGTAGGTGTTTAATGCCGTTTGTGAGGTCACGTTAAGACGGTATGATATGACAGTCTGTATTTGCGCTTGACGTAAATTGACGTACCTAATTTTAGTCGGCAAGTTTTTAATCACGTCTAAACTTGTATGGAGCAGTGACAGGCGCTGATTAATTTGACAGGACTATACAAAAATTTATCTTCTGTCCTTTTCTTAACGAAATAGAAAGAAAAAGATGCACTGAAGTTAAATTTAGTTTAGTTTGTGAACAAGGGAATCGGCACCATTGTGTCTACATTTCTTATCCAAATTTCCTATCGCAGGTCTGCTGGAAGAAATTTATTTTGAATTAAGCAGTACCTTTGTGCTCATTCTATGTTAATATATTGTCCTGTCAAGGATTTTGTGTGTAGATAAATAAAAAAAATATTATTAACTTGCATGCAAATCCTCAGACAACTAATTGTATTGTAAGATTTTCATTATGCAAGATCTGTACAATTCGTTAGTTTTAGATATTAATGCACCAATATGCTTTTTCTCATAGTTGCTAATAGATTATTTTATATCAGATTAACTTAAAATTTTAGTGTTCCAATTTCATTCAAATGTTAAGTAATGGCCTGAAACACAGGTTTAAATTAACCTAGATCGGGCGGATCGCTACCTATTATTGTAATTCCGAACCATCATTACTTGCACTTGTACACTGAAAGAAATGTTTAGCAAAAACTTGCTTACTGTTTACACAAAAATTGTGACTTGCGAACTAGATATTGGTGCCGATTCCCTTGTTCACAAAGTAAACTAAATTTAAGTTCAGTGCATCTTTTTCTTTCTATTTCATTAAGAAAAGGACAGAAGATAAATTTTAGTTTAGTCCTGTCAAATTAATCAGCGCCTGTCACTACTCCATACAAGTTTAGACGTGATTAAAAACTTGCCTATTAAAATTACGTCAATTTACGTCAAGCGCTGATTATTTTGACAGGACTAAACTAAAATGTATCTTCTGTCCTTCTCATAATGAAATAGAAAGAAAAAGATGCACTGAACTTAAATTTAGTTTAGTTTGTGAACAAGGGAATCGGCACCATTATCTGTTACAAAACCCTGTTTTGCACACTACAAAATCGTTTTGTTTAATTGGAGCAAAGTTTATTTCCTTATAACTAAAGTTGAGTTATTTTTGAAGTTACTTAATTAGTTCGGCAAATTATTTTTTTCAGTGTAATAAACTTATTTTAGTCTTATTTTATTTCTAAGCATTATACTCGTACTTGTTTGGGAAATCTTACTTTTGACTAGATGTATGTAAAACCTAGAATAAGTTTGTTATTCTGAGGAGTAAATAAAGAATTTTATTAATTTTATTATTATTATCTTTTATTTCATTAATACTTATATATAAATTACATTTTTAAATATTTGAATATAAAAACATTTAAAATATAAAAAATAGTGGCCCATCGGCATCAGGAACAGGGTCCAAGCTGCCGATGGTCAGGGCTCTAGAGAGAGGAACCTCCTCACTATGCGTGCCGTGTCTAGGAGTACTGCTTATTATTATTATTATTATTAAATACACAGCAAGTCGGCTTCAAGAAGTTCAAAGCGAACAACAGATGGACTTGCTCGGAGAATTTACACGATGCAATTAGTGCAGAAATTAATGTGTGCAACTAATTAATCTAATCATTGCTATTTACATGTCAACATACTTCTTCTTCGAAACTGGTTCTGTTGACGTCGAAGATGACGTCAGTTTATTTGGTGTGTAGAACTTACCAGAACCGCCAGTAATGAAAATCGTTTTTCCTTTGTAAAACTCGGGTATATTTGGCACACCGCTCAAATCTCGATCTTCTAAGAAACCCATTCTGTCACTAATTAAATTAACTAAAACTTTTAAATAGAACACTACACTTAAAAAAAAATTGTGTTCCAATACTTCCAATTTTAAACACTGCCAGCGTCAACAATCAATCCCGAACTGTTCCAAAATCGAAAATGATTATATTCCTTATTTAAATTGTTAGTTTTACATTTTTTTTCAACCAATAATAGATGGGTTAACATTTTTTTCAACCAATCACTAGAAAGATAATAGATGCAATGATATGCGCCTGAGTTTAAAAGTCGACTTCAGTAAAACGATACCTTGATGACTACTGTTGTTCGTTAAGGCGAAGATAAAGATAATTTATTTGTAAAAAAATGTGGTCAGCAATATGCATAAGGTGTTGGGAGAGTTATAAGAAAAAACCGGTCAAGGGCGAGTCGGACTCGCGCACCGAGGGTTCCGTATCATCATAATTATATAGCTTCACTAGCAGCCCGTCCCGGCTTCGCACGGGGTAGACAATTATCATTTTAAGACTCATTTTTCTACACCTTCGGTTACATTGTTCAAATTTTACCAAGGATCCCTAATTTTTTTCAAAATGAAATGTAACCTATGTCAAATTGGAAGAATGTAGCATTTTATTGGTGAAAGAATTTTTTAAATCGGCCCAGTACTTTTTGAGCCTATTCATTACAAACATACAAACATACAAAAATAGGTACAAATCTTTCCTCTTTATAATATTAGTGTAGAAGTGTAGATAAGCTTCATTCGTATAACTAGGACCTAAATAGTTATGTGCCCAGAAAAAACTACAACTGTGCTTCACTCAAAGCAACCTGCGAGTAGGTAGGAAGGAGGATATTTTAGTTGTGAACCGCGAAATGTTTTTAAATTTTCATCGGCGAGGTTTTTATTCGTCAGTTAATTTTAACACTGCGGTGTAGAATATTGCAGTTTTAGGTCAGCGCCATCTATTGACAGATAAAAGAACTAATGTATTTTTTGTGGATTTCTGAAAAGGTGTGCTATTTAGAGACATAGTTTTATTTTTCCTGTAATCTTCACATAACCTTCTATCACATAGAATAATTTCAGATTTTTCTCTATGCAAACTTCGGAGATAAGGGCGGGGGAACGGTATTTTTTTACAGTTTTCATCAAAAGTCGAATACTATCCGGCCTAAAGAAAAAAAAAATGTTTGAGAATGTGCAAACAGCGCTCTTTCATATGATATCCCACATGCCCTAGCAGCGGCATTTCGAATTTTTAAGACCACCTTTCAGTACCTGTTGCAAAAAAAAAATATACTTTTTTGTTTATCTCTTATTTGCAAAATATTTGGGCAAACGTCATCTAAAACTATTCTAAATTTCAAGTGGATAGCGTCAGTAGTTCTTGAGATATTCAGCAGTGACAGACAGACAGACAGACAGACTGAGTCACACCATAAGGGTTCCTTTTTACCATTTTGGTACGGAACCCTAAAAAGTAGCTACCGTATAACGGGGCTATTCGGATTTTCGGGGGTTATTTGGAATAAAGTAATTGTAAGATTTGAGTTGACATAAATTCTACCAAAACACCATAGACAACTTTAATTTTATTTCTGGTCTTGTTTACTTTTAAAATGTTTCGTACGAAGATCACAATTTGAATTTATGTCAACTCAAATCTTACAATTGCTTTGTTCCAAATAACTCCTGAAAATCCGAATAGCCCCGTTCTACGGTATCTTGTTTTGCTAATTGTGATAAACAAATGTTGTTGATGACGAACTAGAAAGTTCTTTACATAATATTCACGAGTTAAAGCAGATCTAAATTTATGTTTGATTATGGTACCATGTGGTACCGGACGTAAAGAATAGCACTACCCCATTTCTTTCCATGGGTGTCGTAATAGGCGACTAAGGGACTTACTAGAGAATGGGCAGCAGCGTTCTCTATGCATTTTTAACACCATACTGCGATCGCCAACCCGCCTGCCAAGCGTGGCGATTTTGGCAACCCCCCCAATTGGGGGAGGCTTATGTCCAGCAGTTGACGTGTTTCGGCTGAAATGATGATGATGATGATGATGTAATACTGGCTGTGATTATGACTCTTTTTATTTTTCACTCTTTTTATCTCTCTTATTTGGAGAAAAATGGAAGTCGATCCTCTAAAAGTCACCGCTAAAGTTATAAAAATGCGGCAGTCATCATTTTCAGAACGAAAGAATACAAATTAAAAACACAATAAGCGCTTCCCCTTAAGTGTTAGTCAGCAGTTTGTGGAAGTGCGGACTACGTATATAATTCATTCGCTATTATGAGTAGAATACAATTTAAGGCTCCTTTAAACAGGCACGATACGCGACGCGACATTAAGGCACCTCGTGTCGCGTTACGAGTGGTGCCTTTGTGTCTGGTCGCGTATCGAGGTTGTTTGTAGGAGCCTTTACACATATCTGTAATTGGAAATATCGGTTTATTGCTCGTGGCGTGTGCGTGATGAACTATACTCTGTTTACTATAGCATTAGACAAATAACGGCTAAATAACGACAGTTATTGTGTAATATTGTTGAAATTACTACGAGTTCTGAATCAATCGAATTGGGTTCGAATTAAATGCCGATCCATACTCTTGAATCCGACACTAGCGCACGATCGTGCGGTGGTTCGAAGCGAAACTAACTTCGGTCAGTTTTAAGTTTTAAATCGAGTTCGGATCAGAAACGAAATCGAATCGGAATCAAAATCAAACTCGAATCGTATTCGGGAGTAAGGCCCCTGATCAGTTAGCCAAAATGTGATTTCGCGCTTACAATATTCTCCGGCAGTCGATACGTTGTAGGCCTAGTAGAGTGTAGATTTTTTGACAATTTCCTATTTTGTTAAGTACCTGGTACTTGTTGAAAGGCCTACACTGTCCTCCCATACCTATTAACACTGTTATTTAAAAATACTGTAAAAGCTAATTATTTTTTAAAGAGTAACCGTGGAGTTTCTTGCCGGCTCTTCTCCATAGGGAACGACCAGTTGGAACCGTGCACCTAGCTTCTGACGTGTCATAAGTGCCCATGTAGGTTTATAAATAATACCAGCCTATAACTGTCCCACTGCTGGGCAAAGGCCTCTTCTCATACAGAGAAGGCACGAGCATTGATCACCACGCTTGCTCAAGACGGGTTGGCGATTTCAGACTTATATTAACTATAAGTCCAGGTTTCCTCACGATGTTTTTCCTTCACCGATGTCAGTAATGTCCAAGATAAACTCAGAAAGGTTTATGTATAATCAAATACATATTTTGATTTTGAATTTGAACCAACTTTCCTGACTATGAACACAGTCCCAGGCAGATATTATTCATATTCATATTCATTTATTTACATTTAAATAGATTAATTACAATTGGTGGTTTCACATGTTACATTAATTGATCTTATATTCTATTTAGCCTAGTTTGGCATGTGAAGCTTAATGCAAGATAATATTAATGTAGCATAATAATTTAATATAATAAAAAATAAAAAAGATGGGTATTTAGTCATAATTCATAATCAATACATGTCCGAGATTCATAGTGCCTAATGTCAATACCTGGCTAACCACAGTGTCCAGTACCAGTAAAGTTTTTTTTTTTTTTTACGTTAAATAATGATTTATAATTATTCGAGTAACCACTCGTTTATTGAGTAAATATTTTTTTTAAATTTTGGCAGAGGCAGATCTTGAATGTCTGGTTGTAACCTATTATAAATTTTTACACACATAGCTGAGCAATTTTTTTTTAAACACCGCAGTCTTTGGTGCACATTTTAGCACTAGGCGCTGACCATGCCTTGATTTACGAGGATGGGTAATATCACGTGTATAAATATCACTAGCCTTCACAAATAGGTTAGAATTTA
The DNA here is from genome assembly GCA_947523025.1 of Dryobota labecula. Classification (NCBI taxonomy): domain Eukaryota; kingdom Metazoa; phylum Arthropoda; class Insecta; order Lepidoptera; family Noctuidae; genus Dryobota; species Dryobota labecula. Next base: position 8,669,480 of record OX383311.1, on the reverse strand, counting down.
ATTTTACGAACACACAAATTTCAAAAATGTATATACTCGGTAGAGGTAATATTCTGAGTTTATTAAAGTGAGGTTTACAAGATTCTTAAGGAGGATTGCCAACAATTGCTTTTATGCAACGTTTTTGGGATAGAAACGCCCTCTGGTATTCTGTTGAGTTTCCCCACAGTATTAATCCGTAACGTAAAACCGAAGCTACATAACCATGATATGCCAACAATGCCGTACGCTGTGTTGATGTATTTCTTAGTCTGTTTAAAACATATACGAAACTATTTACTTTCTTGCAGACTCCATCAACATGTGCTTTCCAATCAGGGCACTTGTCCAAGGTGAATCCAAGAAATCGCACATTGGTAGATTCATTAATTTTTGTACCGTCATATGAAATATGCCTTGGAACGATCCTTGATCCACGGGTTTGAAATTGCATAAAAGTCGTTTTGTTGATATTTACTTGCAAATTGTTCTTTACTAACCATCCTATGACTAAATCAATAGTGTCATTTATATCCATGTCAAGGTTATTGTTAATTATATTGTCGTATGTTAATATTATCGAGATGTCATCCGCAAATATTATACATTTATTAGTAGTAATGTCAGGTAAATCATTAATATATACAATAAAAAGGAGGGATCCGATTATACTTCCTTGCGGGACTCCGTAACTGTTAATTCGAAACTCAGACCTCTCTTGTTTTACTACGGCGTTTTGCTCCCAAGATATTTCGACAAATTGTTCACGATTATACAAGTATTCTTCTAACCATTGTAGAGCTGGGCCTCTGATCCCATTTTTATATAACTTTTTTATGAGAAGTTCATGAGAAACAAATATACAACCTTGCATTACCCGTGACCTTCAATAGATGGACAATAGCAATGATAAACCTGGCCTTTGATGTAATTGCCTACTGCAATAATTATAGATGCAGATAATTAGTGCATGATTGAGACGTATGATTTGTGGTATATGACCAATTTGTAACTAGCATTTATCAAAAGTCCTCCCACAAGGTGGACCGATGACCTTGTGAAAGTCGCAGGAATCCGCTGGATGCGGGAAGCACAGAACCGGTCGAAGTGGCGGTGCTTGGGGGAGGCCTATGTCCAGCAGTGGACGTCTTTCGGCTGAAATGATGATGATGATATAATATTAGTACATACATAACAGGTTCATTGGTAAAATCCGTCAGGACTAACATCTAACAACAACGACTTTTGTTGATCATCAGATTTCAATTATCATAAATATTGATACAAAAATAAAAATATTTAAATTCAACGCTCTTAATGTTACAAACTCGATACGTAGCAAAATAAACTACCGTGTCAAGTGTAAAATGCAGAGGTGACCGGGAGTCGTAGGTAGGTACAGTATCGTTCAGAAGTCCAGTAGCAATCTCACAAAGTTATAGAGTATCAAAACCAGTCGCACTTATAACCTTCTTTATAGACATTTCAAACACATTCGCATACACCCGTGTATCGCACTCTTTCGTCCTTAGTCAAATTAGAAAGGGCGCCGTATATAATAGTTTGTTTTAGTTGGTTGGCATGTCATTCCGCGCAAAAATGAATCTTACAAAATAAAACTTATCACAAAAAATGAGGATGGATTTGAAACAAAATGAATGTGCTGGATTGAATAAAATAGTATGACGTTGTTGGTTGGTGAACTTAATTACGAGTGTTTGTGTTATTGCTATTAGTGGTGTTTTGTTTGAATATCTTTATTCAAAATGGAAGCAAATTTATGTATTGAAGCCAGGGCAAATTGTCGCCTTGCATAAAAATGGATTTAATATATCTCAAATTTCCAATGAAATCAGCTTAAGTGTAAGTTATTTTTTAATATTATGTGTGATGATTGTGAACGGTGTATATGATTATCTTGTTAATACATCCCTATAGTTACAAGTATGTAATAAAGTGTTATTTTTTTTTAGAGAAATACTGGAAGTCGTTGGGTGAAGAGATTTGAGGAAAAGATAGTCTGAAGCGGCCTTCCACTTCTTACACGACTGTAAGAAGTGGAAGGCCGCCATTTATTAACCACTGTCAGTGACGTTTTAGGGTGGAAGAATAAGAAATGAATGGTTTCATACCAACTAGTAGATTCGCAGAACAATTTGATACGTCATTGATCCATCAATTGAAAATATATGGGGTTTAATGGTGTAAAGGTGGGAAGCACGAGACGAGAGTTGCCCTGCCTGAGCAGCTTAAGCCCCATTGGATGCAGTTATGGGATAGTTTACATGACATAGATATTTGTGTGCAAATATTGTGAATTCCATGCTTCGCCGTCTTCTAAGCTGCATAGATAATAATGAAGGTCACACTAAATATTAATTAAAAAACGTAGATTATTTTTACGGGGAATGTGCTGGCTGTTATAGAAGGTAATATAAGTTAGTTTATGATTGTAAGATTGAGGTTAGGTTTCAATCTTCTTTTCGTCAAGAAAACGAACACTGAAGCTATAATCTCAAAACACACAGATCAATTTAATGTAGCGGTTTAATCATTTTGTTTGTAATATAAGCGCTGTAAATAAATACTGTTGTTTCATTACCACACTTGTTTTATTCTGAACAAGTCTTAATTGCTATAAAAATTCTGAATAAAAAACAGTAAATGTTCTTTTAATTTCTATTATTTATTTTATTCAAATTTTCAACAATATTTGACTAAGTTAAATGTAATAACTATTTTTGCAAATATAAAAATGATAAAAAGAAAAACTCCTCTCGAGGATCAAACCCACGTCCTTAGGTTTATGAGTCCGATACCTGATTCTACCAACTGACGGTACTTATCAAAATTCGCGAATTTTAGCAATATACTGAACCGGCCAAAATCATGCGTTTACTGCATGTAAAAAAAAAAGGAGGACGAAAAAACGACGACGGACGATGAGTATGTGTGTGTGGTGAAAAGGTCTCATTTAATCATTAGGTTGACTGCGTTAAGACATCGCTCACACAAACAGAAGTTCGCATTGCTACGTCCATAGAAATATGATCATTAACGTGCTACTGCACTTATGAACGCTGACTATACAACAAAATACAGAATTGAAAAGTGTTAGATCGAACAACGAAATCTTGAAGGTTTGTTTTGGTAAATGTATTATGTTTTGTAAAAAGTCATAGATCAAGTGTTGTTGTTTTGATGTTAGTAATACAGTGCTTCAAGGTTGTTAGTGTTTTTCCAATAACCCTGTATATTCATTAAATTATGTTTTAAATACAGAGTTGGTACAACACATTGTCGCACTTCTGTCGGCAGTCCAAGTTTTATTTTATTTTATTTACTTATGCATAATTTATTACCTTAATTATACTGTTGGCATTACAATAAATAAGGCGGCCAGTAACTGCACAGTGACCCCGAGTCACATTGACAACTAAAACATTGATTCAAATTCATTTATTCATCAAATATAAGCTAGCAGTTTACACCAAACAACTCAACAATTACTTCTTCATCATTTCTTCATATTTAAATAAATATAGGCACACATGTTTAGCGATTGTCCTTCGAGAGTCAATAAATAAATTTGCTTCAGGAATATATTTTAGAAAGTCATTCATTAACTTAATTGCTCTAGCAGTGGGAGTGGTGTTGATTCGGGGAGCACGCCATGTAGGCGGATAGCAGAGGAGTCTATTTTGTCGTCTTACAACGCCACGCATATACTGGTCAGGAACATAAAAAAATATTGAGTCTCGTAGAACGGGACTATCCATCTTACCTACTAATATTAGACAATAATTAATTATATGTGTGGATTCTCGCCTGAATTTGAATGCATCTAAACCCACCATTCCTAACACGAACAAAGAAGGATATAGAAAGGGGTAGTATCCATATTAACGTTTGTATAGGTACCTACAGAATTTACGTTTAATTTTTTCTATCATAATAGTGTACAATGACTCTTGAGGACTCCAAACTATTGCATTATATTCTAATTTACTACGGACATAGGCATTGTATATTTGTTTTACAACTTGAGTGTTCTTAAATTGAGATGATAATCTAATGATGAAACCAAGACATTTATTAGCGTCTTTGCAAGTTTTAAGAATATGCTCGGGAAAATTTAATTTGCTATCCATTATTACTCACAAATCCCGGATCGAGAAAACACGTTCCATTGACGCGCCAGCAAGATTATAATCATTTCTAGTCGGATTACGGGATCGGGAGAAAGTTATAGTTTTACACTTAGAATTATTAAATGACAATTTATTTTTTATACTCCATTCAACCACAGCGTCAATATCATGTTGTAGCGCCTCACAATCCTTAGCGTCAGTTACAGAGAGATACAATTTTAAGTCATCAGAAAACATAAGGCATTCTGCGTTAGAGATAACAGTAGGTAAATCATTGATCACTATTAAACATTGTGTAGGACCAATGGTACTACCTTGACTTACGCCTGATCTTGTAAAATACTCTTCCGACTTATATACTTCTACTTTAACAAATTGTTTACGATCTTTTAAGTAGTGGGCCATGAATTTTAAGAGAGAAGTTGAGAATCCTAGTAATGAAAATTTATTTAAAAGCACATCATTATCTACAAGATCGAAGACTTTCTTGTAATCAAAGTATGCGGCTTCCACCTGACAACCAGACCCAACTCTACTACTTATATAATCAACAAATTCTATATGATTAGTCACCGTGGAGCGCCCAGGACGAAACCCATGCTGGCAATCACTCAATTGTCCTTCGATTTGTTTACAAATGGCGTTATTAAGAATAGATTCAAATATCTTCCCAAATACACACAATATAGCAATAGGTCTAAAGTTTGTTATATCTGTGGATGACCCACTTTTAGGTATTGGAATCACTCTGGACACTTTCCACTTACCAGGGTATAAACACTGTCTAAGCGAAAGATTATATATATATATAGTAAAGGCTCCTCTAAGGCCGACGACCAATCCTTTATTAAGAAACCCGGTATATTGTCGGGACCACACGCTGGTAACGCTTTTAGTCGGCGCACTGCATGCCTAAGATCCGCAGCTGTAACTTGTTCAATAGCCACTATAGTCAGGCAGACTGAACGATTTGCCTCGTCCTCGGCAGCTTTCACATCTAATGACGGAGGAGTATCATGGAACACTGAGCTAAAATATTCAGCAAACGAGTCAATGGCATTCTGTCCTTCTACGGACTTACCATTATAAGTATACGTTTTTATATGTTACCTATTTTTACGTTTTTCCTTCACATATTGCCAAAAACTTGAGGGATCTAAACTTATATTGTTTTCAACCTTTACAATGTATTTTTTAAATGCTGTAATAATGAGCTCTTTCACTTTAACCCTATAGTAGTTAAAAAGTTCCTTATTAAACTCTAAACCATGACATTTAAACATTAAATTAAAATATTTTAATTTTATGTAATGAATAATTTCTTTGGTATACCATTTTGGATGTACATATTTATTGTTTTGGGCTATTCTTTTTAAAGGAACATGTATACTGATGACTTCATTAAGTTTATTATATACGAGTAGTATATCCACAGCTAGGTTTATATTTAAGTTCTGTTGCTCAAGTAATTCGGTCCAGTCAATATTAGCTATATCAGTGTACAAGCTATGTAAATTCGCTTTACGGAAGTTCCATTCCATACTTAAATACTTTCCTGGAACCAAGGAGGGCGGATTGTTTGCACTTCTAGGAAGTGTAAGTAATATCTCTAATAGTGGGTGGTATGCATCCATAGGAACTAAATGTTCAGTATCGGGTGAAACATTGATACTATTGGAATCAAGAGTAGTCAATACTAAATCCAGGACGCATACATATTTAATGCTAATGTTATTGCATTGTTTCAACTTAGAATACTCCAGAAAATTAATAAATTGAGATCTAACAGTTTTATTGCACGAATTTAAATTGAAATCTCCAACTATCAGAAATGGATATTCAGCATACATGTTAATTGCATTTTCCATGCATGTTAAAACGTCTAGATATTGTTTACTATTAGTAACTGGGGGGCAGGTAGACAACACAGACCATTAGCTTAATATTTTTCCCACTAACAAGAGCGAACAATAATTCTTTATCCTCTGTTAAGTCATTACATTTGTAACTCTTTTCATAGTATAACAGTTCCTAGTTGCCAACAGAACACCGCCGCACCCAATATCACCCGGACGGTCCTTCCGTAGAACAACATATTCAGGCGGAAATAGTTCTGCTGAGAAAAGTTTCTGTGAGGATGATAAGATCGCTTGATATTGTTCTAGCATTATTGTAAAATAAAGTAGTTTTTGTTCGGAGACCTCTTACATTTTGATAATATAACAATAATTTCTTGGTCTGTTTATTCTTGTTACAGTTTTCTTTAGTTTTGTGAACAGCTGCTTTACTTGATCTATACACATTTCTCTGATTATGCCTATGCAAGAAAAAACTTAGGACACCTATCCTCCAGCTCCACATTTTGAGGAATAAGTACCGCATACCCATAAAAACTATAATCAGCTACAATGTCACATAGTATATCATTGTAGATATGTCTTAATCCTAAATTAGTAAGCTTGCCTGTTTTTAATGACAACATATCGAGAGACACTACAAGATTCGAATCATAAAAATATGCATAGGTGTTACTTTGAAGCTCTAAATATAAGATTATTAAATAATTCTATTTTGTAATTATAAATAGGAGCACCGCGTACATAGGTAGGTGCACATATAATTATGTTTGTATTAGAAATGTGCTGTACAGCCTCCCTTATATACGTTATCAATTTTGCAAAGTCAGAACTAGAAATTTTAAAATCCATTTCTCCTATCATAATGATACAATAGTCAATCATGCTGTAATTACGTAACTTGTCTAAATTTTCAAGTAAACGCCTTACGCAACAATTTGGTGATACATATCGAATATAATCAAATTGATTGAAATTCATTTCTACAGACTGCAATGTACCGCAATCACCATTAGTTAAAATGCATAATTTTGGTTTTCCACCGCGTTCTTTATGGTAGTGAGATGCTTGGGAGCCATTTTGCTTTTGTCCCCCTTCAATTCTTGAGTTTGTACTGGTCACGCCATCTGTCTTAGAATAGTCTAGACTAAAGGTATTTTTTGTGGCACAATCTATATTGTGTGACAATTGGTCATTTAGTTTTTCAGATTTTCTAAGAGATGGCGTGGCCTCCACCGATTTTTGGTTAGAACTTCTATCCTGCCTCAGCTCCTTTTCAGTACCAGAGAAATCCAATTTGGATCTTGATAGACTGCTTCTCCGCTGATTACTGGATTTCCTCGTCGATGGTTGCTTACATATGTATATATGTTAGCTGATTAATTTTCAATTTGCATTCACTGATTTGCTTCGCCAGTTTGTTATTCTCGAGAAGTAGGTTTTATATCTCATTTTCTGCGCTTAATAACTTCTCCTGAAGTGTATATATTTTGTTTCTCATTTCGTTCATATCGTCTATTATGTTTGTGTTAGTAGCAGGTATACTTTTATTCAGCTGACGGGATGGTGTCGACTTTATGGATAAGAAATCATCATTTTCATTTTCCTCGTCATCTGAGTACACCACAGTGAGGCCATCGAAAGAATTATTTGTTGGAATGTTAGTTAAATATCTATGAAATGTAACATTGTTCCATTCCGTGCTCGGAGAAGATTTTGTGACAGGAGTTGTACTATCTTGTGAAATAAATTGATCTGTTTTTTTTTTCAGATCTCCTTCAAATTAGACATCTTTATAACATATCAGGATTCTTCCAAAAATTATAATAAAGGTTCTTGGTTACAGAGGCAGCAGCAGAAATGTATTGGTTATTTTCAATTTTTTGGTGCTAGCAGTACCGCTAATAACGCTATTCACTACTAGATGGCGTATGAGCGCATTTGATTTTGGATTAAAAAAAAAACGAACTTATTGATGTTCAATCTCTGAAATGAGTCATAGTTCAGAATTCTTTTCTGTATTCCTAAGCAGCGTTGAGGCACAAATGAGTCTAAATTCAGTATTTTTCGTGTATTCCTAAGCAGCGTTAAGGCATTTTGAATTAAGTTCATGATTGTTAAGTTAATGATTGTTTAAGTTCACATTGATACTTTATTACAGTGGGGTATAATAATAGGCAGGCATATTATAAGTTGGGAGATTACATCGCTGATAAAAATGCTTGGCTGAATGCTGGTCCTGCTCCACAACCACAAATAATTGATTAACATCTGAAAATAATGTTGGAGCTGCTGAAGATTGTAAGACTATATTTGCATTGTATAAACTCAATCTCCATTATATTATACATACAATTGCATAGCACAGGTGTAAGTACTACTAGAGCTACCATTCACCGGGTAATATGTCTTTCATTGACTTGAATGTGCCCTGGCGGCTGAGAGTATGTCATGCTCACTCAGATATTATGTCGCTGATGGTGGCGCGTGTGTTGAGAAAAGAAATGATTAAGCTGAATCGTGCTAATCCATGCGTCATGTTCGTGAACGGGCGCCGTCAGTTGGGACTGGTCATTTCTTCGCTGCCGCGGCTTATTTTTGTTTTATTTGTTGTACCTACTCTGGACACTTTTAATGTCTATGTTTTTATTTTTACATCGTTCTCACATTTAAATTCAACATTAACTGTAACTAATATTTTTGTAACAATTTAATTTAAAAGAGTGTCCATGGAGTTTCTTGCCCGTTCTTCTACATAGGTACCTACTACGCTTTGGAATAGGCATGTAGCTTCATTTTAATTACTGACCGACTCCTTGACAGTTCAAAAGTGCCTGTAAATGGTTTAATTGAAATAAATGATTTGAGTTTGAGTTTTTGAATAATAACTGAAATTATGTAGACGGTTTGTCATAATAATTACCACGCTTGGTAGAAGAATTGGTACAAGATTCTTCTAGAAGAATCTCGAGTCTACTAGTTCTGCTACTCGATACTAGATGGCGCTAGTGGTCACTAGTTCTGCTATTCCATACTAGATGGCGCTAATGATACTTAAACTTGTCCAATGACGAATGATGTACCAGGCATTAATTGTAGCGCGTAACATTATTAAAAAGACAGCAAAAGGGTTAAAAAAAATCTTATTCATATTGATGTATTCTTTATTCTACACATTACAACATTTGAAATTCCTTAAAAGAAATCTTAATAATTTCAAAATCCCGGAATCCCGGAGGCATATCCATACTAATAATATACGTGCCAGTTTATTGACCCCAAATCAATCTACCTACTCCGATCAGTGATGATAAGTCAATGCTCCTTATTATTTTATTTTGACTTAATATTTGCACAACCGTAAGGTTGAATATAGCGTAACAAACAAACTGTAAAACATCTTATGTGCATCCTATGTTAGAACATAGGATGCAAACAAAATATCATTCATCATTCATTTATTAATTGCTGTGGCCTGATCGTTGCGCTGTGTCCGAATTGCGCTTTCGCATAGCCATGAATTTGGTTGATTTGTCAATGATTTTGGGTCACCATACATATCTTTATTCTATACTAGCTGACCCGACAGACTTCGTTCTGTCAAAAGCTATTTGACTGTGACAGTTTTTCTACGCGTAAAAGGAAATATAGTATAAACTAACTACAAATTAAAACTTAAAACTTCACTACTCTACCCTACCCTACCCTATGCTAACTACCTTACCTACCGACCCTACCCTACCCTACCCTACCCTACCCTACCCTACCCTAGCCTACCCTATCCTACCTACCTACCCTATCCTACCCTACCCTACTTACCTACCCTACCCTACCCTACCTACCGTCCAACCTCCGCCTGACAATAATAAACACAACAAAAATATAATTAGCGAAATCGATGCAGCGGTTCATTTTTTTTTTGTTTTCATATTTTCTCACCGTTCAAACCTTCCCTGGACTACGACAAACATTTCAAAACCAAAATCAGCTAAATCGGCCCAGCTGTTCTCGAGTTTTAGCGAGTCAAACGAACAGCAATTGATTTTTATATATGTACTAGCTGACCCGACAGACTTCGTTCTGTCAAAAGCTATAGTATAAACTCCACTACTCTACCCTACCCTACCCTACCTACCCTACCTACCTACCTACCTACCTACCTACCTACCTACCCTACCTACCTACCTACCTACCTACCTACCTACCTACCTACCTACCTACCCTACCCTACCCTACCCTACCCTACCTACCTACCTACCTACCTACCTACCTACCTACCCTACCCTACGCTACCCTACCCTACCTACCTACCTACCCTACCCTACCCTACCTACCTACCCTACCCTACCCTACCTACCTACCTACCTACCCTACCCTATCCTACCCTACCCTATCTACCTACCTACCTACCCTACCCTATGCTACCCTACCCTAATTTTTCGTAAAAACCATTAAAAAAAAAACGTAAAAACCATCCTTGGACTTCAACGAACATTAAAAAAAAATAATTGGTTAAATTGGTCCAGGCGTTGTTGAATTATGCGCTTACCAACACATTTTGCGATTCGTTTTTATATTATATAGATATATATAAAATGGTAAACTGACTGACTGACTGACTGACTGGGTGATATATCAACACACAGCCCAAACCGCTGGTCCTTGAGACATGAAACTTAGAGGGTGTGTTCTTTGTGAAAAATAAGTATCCATTAAGAAAGTATTTTTGGGAATTCCACCCCTAAAGGGATAAAATAGGGGATGGAAATTGATGCGGACTATTGCTGATGCAAGCTTCGACCACTGTGTTATCCCAGTGTTCGTCTCCATCAACCAAACGTTATTGAAGCAGAGATTTTGACAGGTCGCAGCACAGGAAATAGCGTATTCATACCTCGAATTAATTCTAATCTAATTTCTAATAATTTCCATTTAATTATAGTGTCCGGTGAGCTTATGTTACGCAATGACCATAAACAAAACACAGGCTCTGACTGTAGAGGGCGTAGATTTGAGTGTGAGTTACATTTCGCACGGTCAGTTATACGTGGCTCTCTTCCGTATTAGTAATTAAAATAATTTATATGCGCACATTCCTGGAATTCGACTTATAATATATAGAGAAGCGTTATTGTAGATTACAGAGGCATTGGTTGTGGCTTTACTTACGTAGGTCATTATCGGATCAAGTATTTATCCTACCCAATGAACACCAAAACAATAGCGTGAATTGTCATACAATGTCATATTTATTTATTTATTTAGGTTAGCCAACAATTGTTTACATAATACATTTAAATAATTTCCATAATAATAGATACGTTTATAAGTGCAACAATCATTTACAGGCTAACTCAGCATGCACAATTTATGGTTTTACATTATTATGCAAAACCATAAATTGCTTTGCCATACCTATTGGTATGGCAAAGCCAAAAAGGATACCTATTAACAATTTAAGTAACAGTAACATTCATTAAAATTTCATTCTAGATAATAATAATAATAAAATTATTTAAAAAAAACAGATTCATACCAAGGTTGCCTGCTTGTCGGTCTTCTACAGATTGTACTTCGGAGAGTGTGCCCATGAACTCCACGACCTCATTCCACCGGCCCCCTTCTACCATCGGACATCTAGACGACTGCAAGTTACCACCCCTACCTAGTTGATATTCCACCAACTCGCACTAAGCGTTTTCAAACGTCTTTTATAATGCGCGCAGCAAAGGAGTGGAACTCTCTGCCTGCGTCTGTGTTTCCGAACGCATACAACCCTAATCTATTCAAAGTGAGAGTGAACAGGCTTCTTCTGGGTAAGCTCACTCCATCGTAGACTTTGTCTCTGTCATCCAGACCTAGACTAAAGTCAAGAGCAAACTCATAGTAGAATAAAAAAAAAATACAAAATAACATTAACAGATTAAAATAGTAACAAATGTATCATCATTCAATTCAATTATTTGATTCAATTACAAAGTATTCTATGATCATTGGTTGTGAGAATAGTGATCAATAATTATTTTATAAAAAATTCCTATGCTGTCATGATATATATCAAAAAAATTGTTTACATTTTTACACATGCGTGGAATCGGCGAGTTAGCACCCAGAACTGTTCTACGTAAGGGTGGGTAAAGTGGTGTGATCCATACAACACTGCAATACTCTAAGACGCTTCATACAAGACTATAGTACAGTATTTTTTTAGTACCAACCTGTTTAAAGCCTAGTCTGTCTTAGCACAAACCCTAACATTTTCGATGCTTTCTTAATAACATTCTCAATGTGGGGTACAAAAGTATTTTTTTTATCTAACAGTACTCCTAGATCCGTAATTGCATCCAATTCCTGTATTTTTTTATTGTCTATGAAGTACTCCGAGTGTATATGATGCTTTCTTGAAAATGACAGTCATGTTGCGTTTAATAATAACAGGATGAGATAGATCTGAATCCACGCGGATGCAGCGGCGGGTAGCAGATAGTTTTAAATAAAATAAGTAATACGAGAACGAATGCATTTTGATATACCTGTTTGTTTGTCATTCGTCGACTTCATTTCACCGCGGTGACTAAGGCCCCTCGCCCACGGCGACTTTTTGTAGCGATGCTAGCATCGCTACTGACGCGCGTTAGTCGCATTTGCAACACACTACAGAAGCGATGCCAACGCGCTAGTAATGCGCTACAGTATCGCGACTGTATCGATGCAAACGCGCGACCGTGTCGGATGACATCGGGGAGAGAACGGAGGGAGGGTGGCGCGTGAGTAAAGAATCGAGCATCAGTGCAACTGTGGCATTTTTGTGCCGTTACTGAATCGCGTTTGCATCGCGACAGAAGCGCGACAGTATCGCGTTTGCATCGCGACTGAGATCGTGGTGTGGGCGAGGGCAAACAGCTAGCGGCCGCATCGCGGCTGTATCGTTGCGAACGCGCGACAGCATCACTACAAAAAGTCGCCGTGGGCGAGGGGCCTTAGGATTATTAAAACTCGGTTAGGGAGTCTGCCTCTGTAAAGAAGGATAGGTGTAATAACTTTTTTTCCAGTGAAAAGGAGTCAATCCTTTGTCGGGAACAACACATGAAGATAAATATATCTTGTTATTGTTTTTGACATGACTCTAATTAACACAAATCATTTTGGTTAGTACCTAATAATGGTTTTCATTAGTCGTATGGTATTCCCATACGGAAAACTATTGTTATTGGTGGCTATAATTAGGTACTTCCAAATGTTGACAAACATGATAATTACATATAGGCATCAAATTCAAAGCATTTAGTTCAATTAAACCATTTACAGGCATTTCAAATTGTCAAGGAGTCGGTCAGTTATAAGTATGAAGCTCATCATCAGTTATAAATAGTTGCCTATTCCAAAGCGTAGTAGGTATCTATGGATAAGAACGGACTAACTAGGTACTAAATTAAAAGACTAACAACTAAATAAAAATAAAAAAAATAACACTTTTTTTTTGTTTTTTTTTTTCATCTTAATTTTTTTTTAAACTCTTTAAAAAAAACCCCTGTAACAGAAAACAATCAACAACTTACAACTAGACAATGGGTAATAAACAATTATTATTATCATTATGACCTACATACTCGTAATAGTGTTTTCCCTATTCGTTTTGGAAGATAACTAACAACAGTCGACACAACATCCCAGCCTCCTCCGACAAAGGGGACGCTAAGATGCTGTTACATGCCCCCACTTCAGATCCCACATCAAGCGAATATTGTCTATGGTGTATGTTCCGGTCACATTCCATCAGCACGTGGTAAATAATAATTTTTGAATTGTTTCTATTACGGACGCTTCTAACGTGCACGTCTTTCTACATTGTTCTCACATGTATAACTTCAACATGAATGATGTAACCCATATTTTGTAACAATATTTTGTTTTAAAAGAGTGTCCATGGAGTTTCTTGTCCGTTCTTCTCCATAGGAACCTACTACGCTTTGGAATGGGCAACTAGCTTCATCTTTCTGACTGACCGACCCCTTGACTATTCAAAAGTGCCTGTAATTGGTTTATTTGAAATAAATGCTTTGAGTTTGAGTTTGAGTTTGAGTTTGAATATCCTCAATCACCCCACAAACTTCGCAGTTTGGTGAGGTACTTTTTCCGCATCGCTGACTTTTCTTTAATATAATATTTAATTTATAACTATACACACATCAAAAAAAAATTGTGATCACTAGCATATTAAGCTGATATAATTTTTTAAATTGAACTTTATCAAGAAAAACCTTTGTTGTGTGTTTTTTTTAAATAGAAATACCCTGTTTGAAAAAAGAAAAAAAAACTATTTTTAATTTTTTATAAAAAAAAATTGAGTAAGTAATCATAATGTAACTGTAACAGAAATTTGATAGAAAGAAAAAACTGTTTGACCAAACTTAAACAACAATTTATTGATAATAGGTTTATATTCAATATAATATAGCTCGAACATATGCGGTGATCCTCCTGGGCATGCTGCGAATCAAGCTATCCAGCATTTCTTGGGGTAACCTATCCCATTATTGAATAGCGGCTTCCCTGAGCTCTTCCACTGTCTGGTGGCTGACGGTTCCAAACAGCTCGCTTAAGAGCATCCCACGCGTGCTCTATTGGGTTTAAGTCAGGCAAGCCGGCAGGCCAGTCTAGTCTTCTAGTCTAAGAAGAAGAAATCATAATATCGCTCATTTGGTGCAACAATGACGTAATTACACTTTTTTTCAAAAACAAGTTAAATATGGCAAAATGTGCGGAAAGACTATTTACATCTGGAGAAACATCGATAGAATTTGATTGGTGGTGATTTGCCGCGAGATGGCGCGAGTGTCGTTATATCGCGGGACCGACAAGGGTCGCGCTACCTGTCGCGGCCGCGATATCGCGCCAGTCTGCACGAGTCTTAAAGAAGATAATTATTCAATTATTTAGTTTTATTTTGTCACAAATGCAAAATTTACTAGCGAACGCATTATTTTTTATATTGAATTCTGCAGCAACAGTGACGTATTTACAGGTACCTTCTTTTATTGAAGTCTATAAATCTAGGTTATGTACAATGTACCAAGTAGATTGAGACTATAATAGAAACTACACATATTGAACTTACTTTTAAAACCACGATGGTCGTACTAAGTGTAGACTCTGTACTCTTATGGAGTGTCTAGTAATAGTTTAATTAAGGAAATTAACTGTTATTCAGGTTCATGGCTTTTGAAAAGATGGTTTCAGAAATAATAGACATACATGTACTTACTTATTATATTTCACCAACACAGAAAATGAAATATACTTTACTTACAATCTTTTAAAAAACACAACATATGCTTTCAGTATTCGTATCCAACGTCCTAAGTACGACCTGGCTCACAGGACTGGCATGACCCCCCAGTGACGTTTTGCCGCCATTCTTATTCCCGCCTTTTCCGGCAAATCGCTGTCATTGGTTAGTCGTGCCATCTACGAACTGAGTCGGTATTACCATAGACAAAACAATACTTTTAATATTAAAACAGCTTTGATTTAACATAGCTAATTGAATAAAATGCAATATAAAATACTATTGATAACATAAGTCTCTTCAGAATGTTATACCTCTAATCGGAAACTTTGATTGCTTCTCCTGTAAAGTTTCTAAAAGTGTAATTACGCCATTGTTGCACCGAATGAGCGATATAATCTACCGTAACAAAAAAGATTTCAATTTTTCAAAGTGATCGCAAACTTTTTTTGATTTATTTTATTTTATTTTATTTAACAATTTATGTACACACATATAAACAGACAAGAAGAAAGGAACAGAAAAATACGTACAAAGGTGATGCTTATTTCTAATGAAATCTCTTCCAGCATACCTGCGATAGGAAAGTAGATATAGAGATGTAGACAACGTGTGTAAATGTAGAAGAAAAAAAAAATGATATAAAAAAAAATATACATAAAATCAAAATAGCTATACACTAGTATAAATACTTATAAACATACAATAAGAGAATATACTTACATACATACTTCTAAAATAAATATCACTCAAATATATAATATACTTAGAACTACAATGTAGTGGAAAATAATAAATACATAATAATATGCAACTATGACGAAGTAGAAAGATTGATGTGTGTATGTGAGAACATACTTTTCAACAGCAAATAATTGGTCGGCTATTAATCGGTAATTAGTAAAGCCTACTTAGCTGTGATAGTTTTTCTTTTAACTACGTTATTAATACTACTTTTGTGATTTTTTTGACATATACAAATATAACGATGGATACAATGTAACTTTGCGATCTCAATACCAAAACTTGTTACGCACAGGTGGACATAGGACTGCTTTGTTAAGGAAAAGTGTTTTTGGTATGGCACCAGCTATTTTTAAACACATTCTTAATTCCATAAAAGACGAACCAGTAACAACTTTCAAAAAGAAACTAAAAGTATTTCTATTAAATAAATGTTACTACTCCGTATCAGATTTCCTAGTTGATAAATGTTAGTTATGTATCAATGTTCAAATGTTTGAGGATGAACTTCTGTCTCTCATAATGTTAATTACTTTGCAAACCAAATATTGTATAGAATCAAAAATTCTAACCGAACAAACAGCTGTGTTGCTGGGGAGTTTGTTGCGCCACTTCTTCTTCCCCTAAAGTACTAGGAAGTGGTGAAGGGTGGGCGCTTAGATAAATGATTGGTCTCGCTGCGTTCGACTAGATATCGCCGGTGTACTTGTCAAATGCGGCAACAAATACTACGCCGAAATCGGCGTATCCGAGCCAGGCAACCTGTGTGTGACGTGTACGTGCCAAATGTTTTATTAAGTTTTGGATATAATCCGAAGTAAAATGCCAGTTTGCGTAGTGAAACTGTGTAAAAATTATATTACAAGAAATAAGAAGGACACTGGCATCACGTACCATCAGTAAGTATCGTATAATTTCGAAATTTTAACATAAAATAACATAAACCCTAAACGCCATTCAGTGTTGCCGCGTATACAAGAATCAAGATCCCCGTGGTTGAGATTTTTATAATCTGAAATTATCGTTTTTTTTATTTTATTATATAACCTATTTCATTTATGTTAGATAAATGAAATAGGTTATATAATAAAATAAAATACCCACAACATAAAATATTTTACCCATTAGCTCGGGTAAGAGTTGAACAGCTGGTATCACGCAATGTCAACTGACAAATGTCAAGTGACGATGACTTACACACACCACAATAATGAGTTGCCGCATTCACAGAGCTATTGTTTTTAGATAGCGGTATCTAGTCGAGTGCAGCGAGACCAATCATTTATCTAAGGGTGGGCGTTTTGGGTGACTATCTTATCTAATTTTGACGTCCGAAAAGTGCTGATTCTCAGCGTAATTTGAATAAATGACTTTTCATTTTTGAATTCGATTTTATTTGTCAATAATATGCGTGTTCTCGTCCATAATAAAACACATTTAATAAAAGTACTTAATCTCGTTTTAATCATTTGTTATTTATTTATTTATTTCAGGCTTGAAGGTATACAAAGGCGCTTTTTGAGGTACACTCAATATCGCTCAAATACCTATCTCCAGAACTATATAAGTCGGTGTAAAAAAATTCATATTCTGCCTCTACACGAGCGAAGGAAAATTTCCGATCTTACTTCAATCAGCACATCAACGAACGAGAACTTTTCTTAATGCGAAACTTATTGTAGAATCCATAGTTGCGGGTATACTTGCATAATCCGCGCCTGTCACAATCACAACACCAATTTATTTTATATCGTCAGCTCGACGTCCGTGTGTCACTGCAGGGATCCAGCAAAATATCAGCGTCAGGTATATCTGCCTGACACATGCTGAGCTGGACTCCCATTTGGTGCAACCTTGAGACGCACACCGCACCTTGTATATTTGTTATTTAATAGAATTATGTCATGTTTGTCTGTTTAATAATATTCATGAAATTTTAATCGTTTGTGCTCTTGTGTGTTGTGCTATGTATTTTGTGTGCACTGAATAAATGTTTTATCTATCTATCTATCTATCTACTTTATTTTTTAGTATTATGAACGGATCTTCTGACGTCTCTGAGTTGATGGGCAAGATCAAGCTGCGTGTACCGAGTGCATTTCTTCGGAGACCACGTCTTCTCCATGTGCCTCAAGTCAGAACTATCTACAGGCAGAACTCGTACCTGATAAGAGCTTAGTGTACTTTTAATATGGTGTGTCAGGATGTCGAGTAGATTTAGATTTATTTACTAATAGCGATAAGGAATTAAAGAAAAGTTTGAACAATTTATTTTTTGATGTATAAACATTTATTTTTCTCTTTTCTTTATTATTGTATTGTTTGAGCGTGAGATAATGCATATTCAATTCAATTCAATTCATTTATTGCATCAAATATGGTAGGTATATGAAGATCTTATAATAAAATATTTAGTAACACACATTTGGCCAATATTTAGCATGCAATAGGAAAAAATTTACTTAAAAAATATGAATTACTAGGTAACCACATTTTGCAAATTTATACATCTGCTTATCAGTTAAATATGTCTGTGCTTTAATGTATAAAATTTACAGGGACACTTTTGAAAGTACTCCTCTATCGAATAAAAACATTCTTGTAACAACCACTTCCGCAACGCAATACAAAACTTATTGAAGGGTAGTTAAGTAATTGATCTAGGCAAAGCATTGTAAATTAGGGGAGCCATGTAAACGCAGCTCCGTCGGAAAAGTTCTAGCTTTGGAACGGGCATTTCTAAATCTAAATCTGTGACTTTCCTTTTATTTGTGTTATCTTCCCGTTCAAATAGTTTAAGATTAGATCTCACAAACCTGGCAATTTCGTAAATATAAATGCATGGGACAGTCCATAGATTGTGCGATTTGAATACAGGCCTGCATGAGTCAGACCACTGCATTTTGAATATTGCACGAATACACTTCTTTTGGGCGATGAAGATCTTCGCCATTTCGGAAGAGTTTCCCCACACAACTATACCGTATCGTATGACTGAGCAGACACATGCGTGATACACCATTAGGGCGGTACGCAAAGACGTAATATTTAAATAATATGTATGTAATATAATACGTAATATGTATGTATACTTCGCTGTTTTAGCGTATTTGTTAATGTTACTCACATTAATTGTTAGTGGAAGCTTGTAATTGGCCATCTTTAAACATTGAACTAGTTATAAAATGTATTAGCTGTAAGTTTTCCTAAAATTAATAAAGTAAATAAAATAAAATAAATTTATATAACAATTGCTTGCTGCACTAACAGTAAATACCAAAGCGTGCAGCAAGCCAACAACAGTCAACTAAAAATGTTCATGCAAACACTAATCACAACTGCTAGACAAAAATATATCAAAATTCGGCTCCTAAGCAATTAGGGCGTTCAACAGATTGATCGATTATATTATATTATTATTATGTTTGTTTTATTATTATTATTTTATTTATATATGTCTACATATCTTGGGACCCTGGGGTCCCGGACCTTTGGAAGGCGTACGAAGGGCCAAAGCCAACTCGCAGAGGCCCGTTAGACGCTTTTTCATTAAATGAGACACCAACCGACGATTATCCCTGTACGCACTATGCAAGTGCACCCAAGGACAACCCCCGGTTGGTGTAGGATTATTGCAGGATATGGAAACAAAGATATTGGACTATGGGCTTTGGTGGTTAAAATGGACTGATTACCTAAAACTATGGAAGGACTATGGCCCCTGCCTGATCAATGTTTTATTATACACGGATAAAATAGCAGGGGTGATTTGCACACTCAATAATGGGCCCCTGAAAACGGTCGCTAGCACATACCTAGTGACGTAGCGACAAGGGAGCAACATATCCTGAGGTGCTCGAGGAGTGGATAGGTATTCCACGGCTCTCAGAACAATTCCAGAGCCCGGAAAATGGTCAAGATCCTTACAAGCACTTACTGGAATACTTCCTTCCTCTGAGCACGTTTGCTCTTGCGAATCTCCACTCAAGCCGGCCAATAAAGGCAAGAATGAGGTGGGAGCTCAGTTCCTCGTCAGTGTTCATTCCAGCCGGCCAATAAAGGCAAGCCTGAGATGAGGAACATGACTTCTCCCAGGTGATAAGGTCAGTGAGGTCGCAACTGCCCAACAGCTCGCCACATGCTGCCCTGCGGGTTTATGTATCTCTCTTGGTCTGGCTCCTCACTCTAGACATGTTCCGGCAAAGTAAACTCTACCGGCACAGAACTAGAGTTCGGAGCGCGCAAGCCCCACCACGACGTCAACGTATAGATACGGCGGTGGGGTTATTATTATTATTATTGATTGATTATATTTATTAAAGTCACCCTTAATAATGACCCGTTTAGGAAAACCACATTATATTAAATTGTCCTTATTAAATTGATTAAGTGATAATCACTGTACCTATTTCAGAAACAAAACAAAATTATGCAGAACCTACTTTCATTACAATTGAGGAATTCTAACAGTTAATACTTATCGACTATTTGTTGCAATTTGAATTAATACCTATTAAAATGTTGAGTTTATTTATCTTTTTAATACTTATAATATTTAAAGCTGAAACTTTGGGCCGAGACAATGGTAAGAATTATTTATTTAATTATCTGCTTATTTCTTCAAAGAGCCCAACTTAATTCAATATTAGTTTATTACATAAGAGATCGGATATTCGGATGCATATTTACCTAAAGTGGATATTTTGCTCTGAAAGTATGGAAGCGACTTCTAAAAATATTTTTTCTGTAAAAGAAAATCTCGGTATGCCAGGAACACCAGCCGATCTATTCTGCAAAAATCTCACCGTGAAAACTCAGGTGAAGTGAGTATCAATACACAGTGTCAATCCCTAGCATCAATGGAATGACAGCTCACTTCACTTGTGTTTTCACGGTGAGTTTTTTACAGAATAGCACTGCAGGAATGCATAACTATTCGGGTGTATAGTATGAAAACGACTTCTAAAAAGTATTTATTAAAAAAAACCCCGAGATTCATGGATTGCATTAGTATTCAGATGAATATTTATTTAAAATTAATGTTTATCCCCCGATGCAAGTATGTGTATGTAGAGTGTAAGAGGACCGTGGTGTGTAAAAATATTTTTTTTTCTATTAAATTAAGTAATATATCCTGATTGGGCGTAAATATTGCCTCGGCTACTTAGGTACGTAGATATGCATTCGATTCTTTAGTCAGAAAAAAAACACAAAATTTGTCGATTTCGGAATCGCGAAATTTTTACGATCGATACAAAATAAGTCAACATTTTAAAGTAAGTAAATATATATCCGATTCTATCATCAGAAAACTAAATTCGTCGATCCCGGAAACGCGGGATTATTCCGATACAAAAGCCCATTCCATATTAGCCAACACCTCAACTTTAGGTGAATATGCATCCGAATATCCGATTTCTATTACATAACATGACGCCTATTTTTTTTTTTCGAAGAACTTTTCAGTTGTAATTGTGGAGATCACTCCGGATAATTCTTTAAACTAGTTAGTAAGTCAACAGAAGTTACTCAAATAACCAATTAATATTAGACAATAATAGGAAGGTATCTTCTGGCCATATCACTATCACTACCTACATATTATAAAACAAAGTCCTTCGCCGCGTCTGTCTGTCTGTCTGTCTGTTCGCGATAAACTCAAAAACTACTGCACCGATTTTCATGCTATTTTCACCAAGAGATACCGTGGTTGTCGAGGAAGGTTTTAGTATATAATTTGTTTAGTTTTTGACGTGACAACGTCTAATAAATCGATGAACGCCGGCTGCAAGCACGAAAAAGGATGACTCATTGTCCCGTTACGCTCATTGTCCCGTTGCGCTCATTGTCCCGTTACGCTTATTGTACGCTTGCGCCGCATCAATGTTTTGTTATGACGTTGTCACGTTAAACTATCGTCCGTAAAGCAACTCTACAGACAACCAATTTTTTATACATTAACAATACGTATTTGTTGCGAGGTGTCGGAAAAAAATAAGCTGTCTGGGAGCTTTCAACGAAAACGCTGTCTAAACCCTTTGAGATATAACAAAATTATTTCTGGTAGAATTGTATATTCTGCTATGCTACTTTTATTTTAGAAAAAGCCACGCGGGCGAAGCCGCGGGCAGAAGCTAGTAACACATAAACACATATATTAAAAATGGCTTCTCGAGATGCGCGCGCGCTCAGTTTAGAAATCTTTGGTGTTTAGAAATTTCAAGAACGAGATTGTGTTCCCACGTCATTGAATATCGGAAAAAGGCTCAGAATTGCATTCCTTATATTGTACCTATAGATAAAGATAGAGCTACAAGTTTGGCGCCTAACATTGACTGGGGGCGATGTTGGTAAACATTTGTGAAATAGGGATGATGACTAAAATAGTATATTTTAAATCGAGGGACTAAACAAAGCCATAATATACCTACCTGAGGTGGTTTGACTCCCGAGCGTGCGAGGGAGTCAATAAAACCGAGGGTATATTAAGTTGGCGTTTAGTCTCGTGGTGCAAACTGTACTTTTCACTTTGAGTGCGAGATAAATAGTCAATTTAGTACAAAAACATTTAATAAATATTATTCCTCCAGTCCATAAGACTTTCGTAAGTTTTTAGGTAAATTTTGGCGGAAAAAGATTATGTACTATATCTTTTGCTCTTTGCTCGACGCCAAATTCTTCACTGTCACTGGACATTCTTAATAAATTTATTTAAAACCGAACAAATTTACACTCGACAAATATTCTGAAATTTTCGCGGTCAGTTTTTTCTTCTAAACCAGTCACAGATTAATAATTTAAAACACATGGCGCCACCTTTGCGGAAAACCATGGAACTAAAACTCTCAACATTTTCACAATGAAGATGGTCCACACTCCACAGATAATAGTATATTTACTGGCTGTTTGAGTTTGTCTATGTTACATGAAGGAAATTAAAAAACGAATTACTTTTCACTCCCTAGAGACTAAAGTGGTCACTTTAGTCCCGCTTCGTAGGGCTATATTGGCGTACTTTTAGAGCATGAGAAATGAAAAAATATTTTTGTCCGTCATGTAGATTATTAAAAAATATTGGACACGTATTTTTTCTTTTTTTTACGTAATCAAAACATTACGGCGATACATTGAGTTTAAATGTGGCATGACGTCACTTTTCAGTAGATTTTATACGTAGCTGTGACATAACGAGCCCCCACTCCCCAAGTTTAATGTGTTTTATCTAAGTATTTTTTTATTAATATGATAAAGCAAAAAATACGTGTCTAATATTTTTGACGTGACAACGTCCAATAAATCGATGAACGCCGGCTGCATGCATGAAAAAGGATGACTCATTGTCCTGTTACGCTCATTGTTACGTTATGCGCATTGTCCCATTACGCTCATTGTCCCGTTGCGCTCATTGTCCCGTTACGCTCATTGTCCCATTACGCTCATTGTCCCGTTACGCTCATTGTACGCTTGCGCCGCATCAATGTTTTTTTATGACGTTGTCACGTTAAACTATCGTCCGTAAACCAACTTTACAGACAACCAATTTTTTGTATTAATATGATAAAGCAAAAAATACGTGTCTAATACTTTTTTATTATCTGATTGACGGACGAAACAGCTTTTCTTTTTTTGACGTGACAACTTCTAATAAATCGATGAACGCCGCCGGCTGCATGCACGAAAATGTCCCATTACGCTCATCATACGCTTGCGCCGCATCAGTTTTGTTATGATATTGTCACGTTAAATCTTCTACGTTTGAACCGTCCTTGACAATTCAAAAGTGCCTGTAAATGGTTTAATTGAAATAAATGATTTGAGTTTGAAACTGTCGTCCGTAAACCAACTTTACAGGAAAGATCCCTATTGTTTAATTGTCACAGAAATTATATTGATAAATCAAGCTTCAAAGCTTGGCTCATCGCCGCAAGGTTGCCTGCTTGTCGGTCTTCTACAGATTGTACTTCGGAGAGTGTGCCCATGAACTCCACGACCTCATTCCACCGGCCCCCTTCTACCATCGGACATCCAGACGCACTGCAAGTTACCACCCCTACCTTGTTAATATTCCACCAACTCGTACTAAGCGTTTTCAAAAGTCTTTTATAATGCGCGCAGCAAAGGAGTGGAACTCTCTGCCTGCGTCTGTGTTTCCGAACGCATACAACCCTAATCTATTCAAAGTGAGAGTGAACAGGCTTCTTCTGGGTAAGCTCACTCCATCGTAGACTTTGTCTCTGTCATCCAGACCTAGACTAAAGTCAAGAGCAAACTCATAGTAGAATAAAAAAATAAAAATAAAACAAGTAGACGACGATATTTACGATTGTTCAGATTTTAGCCAAGCGCCAATACATCCTGTTACCGATGTAGATAAGTAATTTTTTTGTTTCTTTACAGATCCACAGGAAATAACATTTAGAATCAATCTGATTAAAACGAACACGACTGTTGAAAATGGTAGAAGACTCATTTGTGATCACAATGTTAATGATATACAACAGCACATATACACGGTTCGCGAAGGAGAATTATTCAAAATAATTACGAAATATAACTCCCATATCAATCATATCTTGTAAGTAAATGACGAACACTTAATTTTCTTACCAAACTATCGCAAATATCTACTGCAACAAGAAGCTCTAGAACAGGGATGGGCAAACTACGGCCCGCGGGCCAATTCCGGCCCGCGAATGCTTGCAATCCGGCCCGCAACCATCAACCCGAAAGTGGATAATAACTTAACATAAATCGCGCGAAATTAAGACTCATCAAAACAGGGCCTCAAGTCTGCTATTACAATAGTGTCAGAATGGTCTCTTCATTGTGAGTTTTTGACAGATTTGCCATACAAACACTGTCAAATACTCACAATGGCGAGACCATTCTGACACTATTTTAATAGCAGACTTGAAGCCCAGAAGTGCAGTGTCGCACAGATCAACGCGTACAGTTCAGTGACGCGCTTACGCGTACCTAAATTTTTGTTCCTATTTTGACGTGATAACGTCTAATAAATCGATGAATGCCGGCTGCATGCACGAAAAAGATGTCTCATTGTCCCGTTACGCTCATTGTCCCGTTACGCGCATTGTCCCGTTACGCTCATTGTATGCTTGCGCCGCATCAATGTTTTGTTATGATGTTGTCACGTTAAACTATCGTCCGTACACCAACTTTACAGACAACCAATTTTGTAGATTATCTGCAATAAATATCATGTCCCTATTACATAGTGTAATTGATTTGAATATCTATAGTGCTTATCACTTAATTTTGTATAAACGAGTCAATATATAATTTTATTTCGGAAAATACAAATAACTACATTTGTATTATAAAAAAATATAAGTGTTATAGCCAAAAAAAAAGTCTAAAACATGGCCCCCCACAGATTCTGTTTTTTTTATATTGGCCCTCATAGGAAAGAGTTTTCCCATCCTTGCTCTAGAATATTAGAGAAATATTAGGGATTAAAGTATGAAATTGCCGATTTATACTGTAAAATTAAAACTTGTTTTTTTCCAAATTGTAACATATTCATTTAACAAAATATTTACCCTCATTATCTATACATTACTGCCATCTAATTGGAAGTTCATTTATGTTTTTGTGATAGAACTCTGGAGATCTAGATTCGAAAAACTGTGTGAAAGCATTTTGTACTGCCTCTTGGGAAGAAAATCAACCCGTCCGTCGTTGGCCGTTCCATCTAAGCAAATTAAAAAAATATATAATATTCGAAAATCGAATGTTGAACATTTTTTTAAAGAAAAATCTCATATGTATAATGTAAAAAAGATTCATTCAAATATCTCACACCATGAAGGTTTAATGTCAATTCGAAGTACCTATCTATTACTATAAAATGGTAATTTCATGCTTTAACCCCTATTATTTATGTGCCTAAATAAAAAAAAAAACATCGTAAATAATGTAATGCGAGGAAAAAAACAGACTTGTATTGTTATTAACTATATGGAAAACGGCGCTGGTTTTGTTTTTCCGCGCGCCGCGCTAGCGATGTGCGCGCAGGTGTAAATAAAGGCACTGGCACAACCGATAAAGAGCCTATATAAAAAAAACTCAAAACAATGTTTAGACTGATCATAGTGTTGTCGTATGTCAAATTGTAGTTTAATTAGTGTTAGTATGGAGTTAGAAAGTACTACTGGCATAGAGAAAATAATATACATTTGTTCAGTGAGAATCCGCAATATTAGAACGCCAGTCAGGGTCTTTTTCGTTTGGTTTCTGGAGGGACCACAGACAATTTGAGGTAAATTTTTAGTTCATTTTGGGACCAAGGACAATAAAATTCAACTATTAAAAAAAAAGTGAAACATAATGGCACTAGGTATAGCTCCAGCATTATGGAAGTCTCTTTGATGAGATTAAAAAAGCGCAATTATCCGACTAGTAAATAGTTATCTGTGGCGTTACAGCACTAGCGCGATAACGTAAAGTCAAAAGCACGCGTTTTTAATACACTGCATTATGGACCTAAAAGCGGTTCATTAAGAACGATTTTACGAGCAAGTGTGTTGAAAAATCTGTTTACGTTTTGTCAATATTTATTAAGTAAGTATTAAGTTTTTACCAGATATGTATTTTTTCTTTACAGCTGTCGTAACTACAATTACAACAATGATTTCTATACCCAAGTATACAAAAAATTCGGTGTCTCATATGTAAGTAATTTAACCAATTATTTTAGTTGCACAATGCGCTGCCTATCCCTTCGGGGAATACGGATAAGATGAGTAGATGACACGTTGAGATGGGTTAAATCTGAAACTATTAGAGATAGCAAAAAACTTTTTAACACAAAAACAACCGACTTCCAAAAAAATAATCACTAAAAAGTGAAACTTAACTTTAATTTCGGAAGTCGGTGTCCTTGGTTCTGTATTTTCGTTTTTTGCCACCGACTTCCGAAATTAAAGTTATTTTTCACTTTTCGGTGTTTTTTTTAGGAAGTCGATTGTTTTTTGCTAAAAAGTTTTTATTTTTTACTTTTTAGTTATTTTTCCTACCCCACAACAATTCGATTACCACTACTTGCTACACCGCACAAACCTCAGTCACACAAGATATACGAAGTGGATTAAATACGTATTATCGAAGCTATGTAACTTAAAAACTACCCAAGCAAAGTTAATAGAAATCGGTTAATAACCATTTATAGCCCGAGTGCATCTCATGACAATTCCAATAAGCCCAAACACGGCTAGGATACATTGTTTTATTACGGAGTTCCGGGGCATACCTTCCGGCTTCATCTTCAGATCAGTTCAATGGTACCATTTTCATCAGAATCATTTTTTTAAATTTGTTCCATAGTCGCTTAAATATCTTAATCGAAATATTTTATCGCCACCCGTGAAATACTTATCATTGAAGAGTTCCGGTGTCCATTTGTGGTCTTCTTCATCAGTTCCACTTCATCAAATGATACTTTCTGAATGCAAATGCTTGAGTTGTTGATGAAAATACAAAAATCGCTATATGTTAGCCTATAAAATTGGAGGAGTTTCCTCAATTCCTCATAGATCCCAACATCAGAAACGGATTTTGAAAAAAATGGGACCAATCTGAAAGTATATCCTTTCAAATAACAAAAGAACGTTAAATGAAACACTTCAAAGCTTCTGTAATTAATTGTGGTTATTCTGTTTTTCTGTTTAACCAATAGGTACCTAAAGTGACAGACTTGAATTTCAAGGTTGGGGGTCGCGAAATATTTTTCTGTACTAAGGGGGCCGCGCCATGAAAAAGGTTGAAAAGTACTGCTATACACCATCAATTACAGCAATAACACACCATTCGTATTTATGCGGATAGTAACTAAGTTCGATTCCTAAGTCATGTTGTATAAGGTTTTAAGAAAATCTTTGAATGCTGTTCTTCTTATCTTTAGCATAGTCTACGTGGTTCCTTAATTTCACCTCCAGTAGTTTCAAATTTTGTCCATACTGACGCATTTCATCGGAACAACCTGCCATTGTATTTAGAAAATGATTTTTCTGCACTAGTGCGTTAAGAATCAGGACAATTATGAGCAAGGAATATTTTAATGAGTGAATGTTTGTGGTTTATCACGGCATACCTACCTATTTTCCATACCTTTTCCTTTTTTCTGTTTTTTTTTCTCTTTAATCTTGTGTTACAACATTGTTATATACAGGGTGGAAAAAAAGAGCGTGGTTGGAGGAAAAGTACCCTTAATATTGATGATGGCAAATTTTACTGAAAGGAAACGTTCCTTTATTTTCAAAAATAATTAAAACTGCATTTAAAGATTATTGAAAAATCACCTGCTTGAGCCGGGAATAGAACCGGTGAAATGTGAAAAAAAAAAATATCGTGTATTTTATGATACCAACTGAAAGAGTAATTCATGAGGATCAATTCCTTTGAAATAACATAGTATCTTAAATTAAAGAAAGACCATGAAAAATATTTTTATTGTTGTAAAACTTACTCAATATCTAAAGAAAATAGTTCACTTAACTTATGAAAATGAGAAATGTTACAATAAAATACCTTCTGACATATTAAAATTAAATGAAAGAAAATTTAAAACTCATATAAAAAGCACACTTTGTAAACAAGCATATTACAAATTAGAGGATTATATCCAAGATAAGAATGCTTGGAAACATGCTGGTCCTGCTCCATAGGACAATTTAGAGTCTAGACAAAATCAAACTGGTTGCTAATTTAACTGTATAATTTATAATTTTTATGATATTAATTTTATTTTCTGTGATTATTATAAATTTAACTCACACATTGACTTATTATATGTTTAATTTTTTTTTGAAAATCATATACAATGTTTGTAAATATGTGAGCACAATGTACCTATCGCATTTATTAATTTTTCTGTCATTACTTCACTTTTCATTCTTTTTACCAATTGTGGTAAGTAATTTTTATTTTTATTCTAGGTACAACGTCTTCACCTATAATTATTAATTAATGTATACAAACTATTGTTAACATTTTAAAAGAGTAAGTATGGAGTTTCTTGCCCATTCTTCTCCATACATAACTACCTTATGGAAGGCGCAACTAGAATCAATTAACTATTCATGTAATTTTTGACGTTCAAAAGTGCATCTTCGTGCCTATTTGAAATAAATGATTTGACTTTGACTTTGACTTAGACCCACTTTCACGCATGCACAGTCGTATTCTTCTACTGAATTCGCTATGTGAGTTTTTTATCGTCTTTCTTTCATTTAAGATACTATGTTGTTTAAAAGGAATTGATCCTTATGAATGACTCTTTCGGTTGGTATCATAAAATACAGAATGTTTTATTTTTTCACATTTCACCGGTTCCATTCCCGGCTCAAGCTGAGGATTTTTCAAAAATCTTTAAATGCAGTTTTAATTATTTCTGAAAATAAAGGAATGTTTTCTTTCAGCAAAATTTGCCATCATCAGTATTAAGGGTACTTTTCCTCCAACCACGGTCTTTTTTTTTCCACCCTGTTTATGTGGAAGCTTGTAATTAGCAATTGTCAGATGTTTACTACTTCGTTACCATTTACGTGTATTTGTCTGTAAGCTTTCTTAAAATTGTAAAAATAAATAAATAATAAATAAATAATATCTCAATGAATGTCTAGAAAATAAATGTTATATCTTTTAACAGTTTATGGCAGTAAACAGAATGGGTACTCTATGGAACTGTACGGTTTTGACCCATCGAGATGTAGCAATATATCCTGTTGTCCAGTACAAAGACGCGAGGTATTCAGCGGCCTATTGCGTTATGAAAATTCACGTGAGACAAACAGGTATGTAAGCTAATTATCCTTCCCACTAATCTTTCTCTACAAATAAAACCGGTCAAGTGCGAGTCGGACTCGCGCACAGAGAACGCGCGCGCGTACCACCAAAAATCATCAAAAGAAATACATTAGTTTCACAATCGGTCAAGAGATGGTGCTGACCTAAAACTGCAATATTAGAAAAAGTGTGCTATTAGAGAAATCGTTTTATTTTTTCCTGTAATCTTTACGTAAAATTCAACTTTATGAGAAAATCGATATTTTAAGCACCAACATTGTATTAGGAAGCACACATTGTAGATCTTGAAATTAGTAAAGAAATGATGATCAAATCGTCGTATACACATGAGAGTTTTTGCATTTTATAGAGCTTCAAAATGTGAAAAAGGCTGGCGTAAAAAAGTAATTTTGCCAAAAGTGACACATAAAAGGTCTTAAAGTCACAACGTCGATCAGAAAAAAATCATAAATTATTCTATGTGATAGAAGTTCTATCACATAGAATAATTTCAGATTTTTTCTATGCAAACTTTGGAGATAAGGGGAACCAACCAATGTAGGGGGATCAAGGGAACGGTTTTTTTTTTTCTAATTTTTCGTCAAAAGTCGAAAACTATGCGGCCTAAAAAAAAGATAAATGTTTGAGGATGTGCAAATCGCGCACATTCATATGATACCCCACGATGCCCTAGTGCCACACTTCGATTTTTTTAAAACACGTTCAGTCCTTGTTGCAAAAAAAAGTTCGACCAAACACTGTTTTACTAAACTTTACGTGGCACTGCAACGCATGGGATGCAACGGGTGGAGCTAGTATGTATTAGAAATATGACGGTTTGATATCTGTTACTCACGGCTGGACGGATTTGAAGTTTGGCACACAGGTAGACCATAATGCGAAGCAGTAATGCTCGCGAAGGAGGAGGTGGAACGCATGAGAGAGCAGCAGTCTGTGCGCCCTCATGCCCCTAGTCGCCACAGGAGACGCCCTGGGCGGCGGGAATCGGTCCTATTCCCGGCCAACGTAGGCGCGTGCTTGCGGACGGCGAGCTATGGTCAGCTCGCCGTTCGGTAAGGACCAGGCCCGGGTCGACGGCGCGTTGTGTTCCATGCACTCCTCAAAGAGATGTCAGCACGCACTGACGGGGTCCACCAGGACCGGTGCCTGCCAGGGTTGCGCTGAAGGAACACGGGTAGATTTTATTCAGTAAAACCCTGACACGCCCTCCCGCTCCGCCCACAGCGGGAGAAGTTATTTGATAATTTCCCACCCAAAAAAAAAGGTAGACCATAATAAAATACTCACTTTTGCACATGAAGTAGTTTTCCTAGGATGCAATTGAAACCACGGGCAAACGCTAGTAGAGTAAAATACTCGGAATTCCTGGTCTAAATTAAAACACGTAATTTCACAGAGGCGCCTCAGATGATCCTCGTGAACAACATGGTACTGCCAGTAGTTCAAACAAACCTGTCTAAGAAGGACGTCGACTTCACTGCCGAGTACCAATACGCAGACGGCGATGTAGTCAACGTCACTTGCGCCAACCTCTTGAACTCAGCGCCGCTCACGATGGAATATGACATGGCAGGCACAATGAGCGGTGAGTTGTCACATTCCCTTGTACGCGAGTATATTATTGTTACTATTGATTAATAAAATATAAGTAAAACACTTCACTTCTCATGATCTAAAAGTACGCCAATATAGCCCTACGAAGCGGGACTAAAGTGACCACTTTAGTCTCTAGGGAGTGAAAAGTAGTATTTTTTTTAATTTCCTTCATGTGACAAAGACAAACTCAAACAGCCAGTAAATGTACTATTATCTGTGGAGTGTGGACCATCTTCATTGCGAAAATGTTGAGAGTTTTAGTTCCATGGTTTTTCCGCAAAGAAGGGCGCCATGTGTTTTAAATTGTTAATCTGTGACTGGTTTAGAAGAAAAAACTGACCGCGAAAATTTCAGAATTTTTGTCGAGTGTAAGTTTGTTCGGTTTTAAATAAATTTATTACGAATTTCCAGTGACAGTGAAGAGTTTGACGTCGAGCAAAGAGCAAAAGACATAATAGATAATCTTTTGCCGCCAAAATCGCGGAAAATTTACCTACGTAATATTTATTAAATGTTTATGTACCAAATTGACTATTTTTCTCGCACTCAAAGTGAAAAGTACAGTTTGCACCACGAGACTAAACGCCAACTTAATATACCCTCGGTTTCATTGCCTCCCTCGCACGCTCGGGAGTCAAACCACCTCTGGTATATTATGGCTACGTTTAGTCCCTCGATATAAAATATACTATTTTAAATCAATCTTTCAAAGAACTAAATAAAACTTACGTAAACAGAACTTGAATACATAATTTCCTAAAAGCTCGAGGCTTATCTTTAAGTGTATGAACGACATACACGCCTCAAAGTTTCAAGAAAATATTAAAAGTTCTATATACGTAGAACACGGTAGTTTTAGTAGGTACATTTAAATTAATTAATAACTTGTTTTCAAAAAGTTTTTTTATTTTTACCTATACTTTTATTTAGCATTACAATTTGTTTAAATATCTATATAATATTCTATCACCTTCACTAGTAAGGTACTTGTGGCGGTATCAACAACGCCACATGCGAACTACGCATCAAAGACCTGACGTCACAAATCCTGCATCGCGCTATCAGAGTTTACCGCGCGACTAGCATAGATACAACATTCCGACATCAAGCGTTGGGCAGTTGCCCACCAGACACAATACCCGTCTGGTCGGAGGATCCTCCCTTTACTATAGAGTATGAGTGAACTTTACACCCTGTTCCTTATATCTCTAAATTAGTGACCCCGAACATGGACATTAGCGCAGCCTTCATGCAACTACTTCAGCGTCACGTCATCCATCACTTCCTCAAGCTTTCGAGCGGCGAGTCACACAGCCAGCCAGCACCTACGGCTTCAACGGGTATCCTGACCACCAGCATGCAGCGAACGCGCATACCTGGTCATCACCCTCAGCCTCATCAGCAACCTTGGCACAGCACACTGCACTTTCGGCCGGTCCACAAGCAGAGCCCTTCAACGCTCTCCTGGCCGACGCCAGCAGTCAGCCTCAACCCGACGCTGTACGACGTCCGACTCACTGGATCAAAAAACGCAGCGTCACCCCGACTCAATGGGGAATCACCGCAGACAGTTCCGACTCACCGTGAAACTATGCGGCACCCGGTTCCAACTCACTTGCCCTGGCAAGCATCATATGCACTGACTCAGCCCACTATCGACCTCCGGTCTCCGGAGGGGAGTAATGTGGCGGTATCAACAACGCCACATGCGAACTACGCATCAAAGACCTGACGTCACAAATCCTGCATCGCGCTATCAGAGTTTACCGCGCGACTAGCATAGATACAACATCCCAACATCAAGCGTAGGGCAGTTGCCCACCAGACACAATACCCGTCTGGTCGGAGGATCCTCCCTTTACTATAGAGTATGAGTGAACTTTACACCCTGTTCCTCATACCTCTAAATAATATGTCGAAATAAATCCAAATGGCCGAAACACACACAATAGGGCTATCGTGTTTTGTTGAGGAGTTCCTATGACCACCTTCCGGCTCCATCATCAGACAATTGGCAAGTTTTATAGGCCAGGTAGTATCTAGATACTACCTGGCCTATAAAACTTGCCAACACAAACCCAACGAGTCCAAACACGATGGTGCTATCTTGTTTGGTTGAAGATTTCCTATGGCCAACTCCCGGCTCCATCATAATGACCAGCTCGATGGTATTGTATTATATTTTTGCGTTGTCAGCGAAGTTATACAAGTATGCAAAGTTTCATTTCAATCGGATGTCAGGAAGTGCTTGAAAAATGGATGACAATGGGAGTAACCAGTAACACATACGAACGAAGCAAGCTGATATACAGCTTGTAATAAAGAATTTAAAATAGACTTTCTTCCTCCCTTTCGAAATAGCTTGATAGGATCTCAAACTAAAAGTCATCGAAGACTAGATTAAGCTTGTCACCAGATCGGCGGCATCGCGAAGGGTATGAATTGGGGATCGGACGAATATTCGTTTTATGTTCAGTATTAATAAAATATATAATAATATTCGTCTTTAAAATAATTAATAAATAAATTAATAATAATAATTAATTATTTATTAATGATTTTTTATTAATTTTAATTCATAATTCGTCTATTTCGATGATGTCGTTAAACAGTTGTTAAGCAAAATAAATACATAGCAAGAATTATTTCATATAGCAAGT
This sequence comes from Dryobota labecula, assembly GCA_947523025.1. Taxonomy (NCBI): domain Eukaryota; kingdom Metazoa; phylum Arthropoda; class Insecta; order Lepidoptera; family Noctuidae; genus Dryobota; species Dryobota labecula. The sequence continues at coordinate 8,635,381 of OX383311.1, read as the reverse complement.
AGTTTTCAGTTGTTATTACATCATTCCTTTCCCGTCACATTCATGTGTCTTAACTGTGGCAGCATCTACAACGCCACATGCGAACTACGCATCAAAGACCTGACGTCACAAATCCTGCATCGCGCTATCAGAGTTTACCGCGCGACTAGCATAGATACAACATCCCGACATCAAGCGTTGGGCAGTTGCCCACCAGACACAATACCCGTCTGGTCGGAGGATCCTCCCTTTACTATAGAGTATGAGTGAACTTTACACCCTGTTCCTTATTTATACCTTTATATTAACCAGCGCCCAGTCGTTGACTAACCTTTAAATATCTGTAATAGATGTAATTATAATATTTCATATTATTTCAGATAATTCTCCCATGAAAGAACTACTATCATACAAAGCAATCGGTTTTCGTGCAAAATTTCATTCTGGGCACAACAATAGTTATATGATATGTACTAATACGGAGTCAACTGACTACACCAAAGTTATGGTGAGATTTATTATGCGGACGGAATTCAGTAAGTTTCTTTTGTTTTCTATTTTATTAGGTACATACAGTCAGAAGCAAACATATTTTATGTGATGCTTCTTGGGGCTTTTGTCTCGAATTTAGTCATCGTTTTCACTTGAATACCCGCGCGAAGGAGGTAGCCCGCGAAATTCAAATTTTCTTACGTTTTTTTTTCCAATTTGTAAGTCAGTATCAGATTATAATTATGTTGATCTAAATATGATTCGCGGTCATATCAAATATTTAGTTACACATATATAAACAGACAAGAAGAAAGGAACAGAAAAATACGTACAAAGGTGATGCTTATTTCTAATGAAATCTCTTCCAGCATACCCGCGATAGGAAAGTAGATATAGAGATGTAGACAACGTGTGTAAGTGTAGAAGAGAAAAAATATATATAGAATCAAAATAGCTATACACTAAATAAATACTTATAAACATATGATAAGAGAATATACTTACATACATACTTCTAAAATAAATATCACTCAAATATATACTTAGAACTACAATGTAGTGGAAAATAATAAATACATAATAATATGCAACTATGACGAAGTTAGTTATAGAATTATAATCATAAAAATCATTGATACAACTCTCAAAGTTCATTAAATAAAACCTAAGAAAATTTGAATTTCCCAGGCTATCCTGATAAACTGATCCCCTTAAAGCCAATGAAATGATTTTTTTTATTCTGTAAATAGGGTATTGGAACTTTTACGTCATATAAAAAAATATTGCTGGATGGAGTCGACGTTTCATATCTAACTACTCCTGAGAAGAAATGGGTATAAATGATCAGAGTGTCTAACTATCAATTCGTCTACGAAGCAAAATGCCTAAAATTAATGTTTACACAGCAAATTGCCTAAGCTGTAAATCACCTAGAGATCAAAATGTTTAACAAGCAAAATGCCTAAAATGCAATAACTTCTAAGTAGTCGAGATGGTTAAAATAAACTCACACTAGGGCCTCTGAACTGTAGGTTAGGTTAGAACTGTGACCACACAACGCCAGAAACGGTACTCCCTTTCTTCTCCTAAAATAATAGACATATTACAAGGTAGGCATCTTGGTTCATAGTCAGAATAAGGTTTAGTTCAAATACTGTATAGACATATTGGAAGGTAGGCATTGTGCTTCCTAGTCAATATAAGGTTTAGGCAATACTTGGCATAGACGTTTTGATTTCTAGTCAGCACGATCATAAAGGAAGAAATGGCGAAACAAACTCAGGGGTCCAAGTATATTTAAAGTCCAGACATAATCTTGGTCAGATCATGTGCGGGCCATGTAGATTAGTGTCTGAAATGGTCTTTTGAGGAAAGAACGACACAGATTTGAGTGGATCTGTTTGTCAGTAATCGTTTAACTCAACTATGTAGCTACAGATACCATGCACCTTAAATTAAAGCGACATCCACTCATATGTGTTGTGCAAAAATATGTGGATTGTCTTGCAGCGAGTTTATGAGTAGATACCTACCTAATGTACTGCCGTGGCTGCGGTTATTATATGTGATAATAATAGTAGTAAGGGAAAATTAGAAAGTCAAAATTTTTAAGAGTGTCGTCGCATGCGGCTTTTCTCTGTCCCTCCATGTTGATGAACGTTTGTGTAAATCTCTAAACCACGATGAGCCATTCCTGAGCCAGCCACCTACTTGTTAGTACCAACCTATTGTTTGTAAAGCTGCTTTCAGACTACGCTATAATATAATAGCATATAGTATATAGCTCATAGCACAACAATATCGCGCACCATACATTCCAATAATAATAGTACAGTACAGTGTGAACGTGTCCATGAAAATGTATGGTGCGCGATATTGTTGTGCTATGAGCTATATACTATATGCTATTATATTATAGCGTAGTCTGAAAGCAGCTTGACGCGTTTGATAATATTTAATATATGTGTTTTTTATTTGTTTACCTAGTGCTATGCTCTAAATAAATAAAAAACACCCACATCATCATTCATGTAATCTATGATTAGTTGAAGGGGATTTGATCTGAATGATGAGATTATAATCAATCAGTAATATTAGTTCACGCGAGTGGAGCTATAGAAACACAGCATGTATCAGAAAGGTGTTACAGAAAATGTATAGAATAGTTCGTATTATGTACATCATAAAAATTAGAGATATAAATGTAAAAATTTTACTTATGGTGACATTATGCGCGGTCTTGTCGCTAAAAGGGATCTTTTACAAACAACCTTTGGATGGATTAAAAGTAGAAGGAGAGACAATAGAATGAAATAGAACAGAATTTATCTTAATTCGAGTAACCAAGACTCAATAATTAAAAACACACCCACATCATCATTCAGATGATATCTATGATTGGTTGAAGGAGATTTGATCTGAATGATGAGATTGTAATCAACGTTACATAAAATACAATAATGAACATAAAACACGAGCAAGGAACTTTAAGTAATGATGATGTTTAAGAAGAGAGGAACGGAGGAGGGGGGTTCTTTTTACAAGAAATTTAAAAGTGGACATAGATTAAGCACGAATTATCGACACGGGAAAGGCAATCCATAACCGTACTGCTGAAATCAAACTGACCAACTTTCTCCATCGGACTAACATCTTAATCGCGAAAAAGTTATAAACCGTCCCATACATTTGGGTCGAGTAGGTATTGAAGTTTTCTATAGGACAGTTGGGTCTGTACCAACACCCTTAAATTATGACCACACCTTTCTGATAAATGTTGTATAAATAATTTTATCTACACCAATGCTATAAATCCTCTATAAAAGTTTCTGAAACAGTTAGCTTATTGCCAAAATTAAAACAACCGGTGTCATAATCACCATAATATCATCCAAACGAGTGTTATAATGTTGTTCTAAATTTCATTATGCAACTCCTTGGCGTTTTCGATCCCTTCCTTACTCATCAAACAGCCACATTTATTAATTTCAAAAAAGAACATTGTCGTGCACGTGCGTTTAAGGCTGCAGTTTCGCAAAATTCACTCGCGGTGAGTTATTTGCGCAACTTTGTATATTTTTTTTTAAAACAAATTAAAGAAATAACATGAAATATTATTATTGCACAGAAATCAACATAATATAAGTAATAGCTAGTAATTTTTTTTTTGTACATTGAGGTGGATTATCTTAGGTAAATCAAGCGTTGAGCACAGCTCTTTCTGCCCAACAACATTTCGAGGTATATTTGTGCTCCTAATTTAGGGTAATTAAGAATTATTTTCAAAATCTGTTCAGCGCATAATTATTTGAACATTCTCGTCTTCAAAATGCGATTAGTTTTTTCTAATTATCTTTCATTTTCTTATTTTGGAGGTCACAAACATACCTCGAAATGTTGTTGGGCAGAAAGAGCTGTGCTCAACGCTTGATTTACCTAAGATAATCCACCTCAATGTACAAAAAAAATATATTAGCTATTACTTATATTATGTTGATTTCTGTGCAATAATAATATTTCATGTTATTTCTATAATTTGTTTAAAAAAAATATACAAAGTTGCACAAATAACTCACCGCGAGTGAATTTTGCGAGACTGCAGCCTTAACTACCACAGCGCAGTAATAAAAAATAAAAAAATAGGTTATTCGAGTTCACGTCGCATCCCGTCATTTTTGTTCGATATTAGTATTGCAAAAATTTATAAGTTTGTTGTTTACAAAAATGAGTGATACAAGCTTTGATAACACACCACCAGATATTTCTAATGCAGCAAAGGACATTCCTAACCAATTATTACCAGAAAAGTCGAGAAAACAATATGAAAATGCGTACCAAGATTTCATGAATTGAAAAATATCAAAGAGTCGATAACATGCGTGTAGATAAAGTCTTGTATGCAACTGTACATAATTAAGTATTAAAACACTCATGTGATACTATTATCAATTAAACCCACATTCGTGTTTTAATACCCCTTATTATACAACAGTTGCATAAATAACTAATACCATAGCAAAACAGTAAAGCTTCAATAACGAAGCAGTTTATGAAACGTTGTTTGTTTTTCTACCTTTAAGTATTTAATAATGATTATGTTTTTATAGATTTTATAAGCATCAAAATTAATGGGATGACTGTACGACCCAAAGTCACGAATGCTGAAGACAAGCATTACGATATTGAATTCAAATATCTAAGTCAAGGAAATATAAGCGTGGTGTGTGAAGTTCAGCGAACTGACATGAACTTGTTGGTGTCGAGCAAAGACGATTTCGTTGGTAAGCAAATACAAAAAGACATCTATAATAATATTATAAAGCTGAAGAGTTTGTTTGTTTGAACGCGCTAATCTCAGGAACTACTGATTGGAATTGTTTTTTTTTTTGTGTTGGATAGTTCATTTATTGAGGAAACTTAAACTTATAGGCTATATAACATCACGCTACAACCAATAGGAGCGGAGCATAAATGAAAAATGTTGCAAAAACGGGAAAAATTATTCCTTTTTGAGAGCTTCCGTTGCGTGCGCTGCGTAAACGGATAAAGTTGCGCAACAATAATGTATGACAGAATTGTTTATCTTAAAAAGTTCTAGAAAAAAGTTCACAATGGCATATGTCTATGTCTATCTTTTAAGGTTGGCTCACTATAACTTTTTAATGGTAATCAAATTTGCCATAAAATAATACATTATAATGAAGGTGTTTTCATAAACATGGTATTAATCCTTATCCAACTAATAATAATGTAATAAAACTGAAGTATGTTTTTTGTTTGTTTGTATGAACGCGCTAACTAATCTCAGGAACTACCAATCGGATTTGAAAAAATATTTTTGCATTTGATAGCCTAATTCTTGGGAAAGGATTTAGGCTATTTAACATGACGCCAGGACTCTTAGGAGCCTAGCAAAAAGTAAGAAAGAACACTAAGCGAAAACGAAGTAATAGCGCGAGTAGGCGATGCGATGCGACGGTGTGGGCGGTACAAGAAGTTTCACGCGGGCAGAAACTAGTGTAATATATAATACAAACAGTTATGTCGGCGACTTGTTTGTCGTTGAAATGTTCTATTGACGAAACTCTCATAAGTAACGTTATGATCTGACCGCAATTTAGCGCCCCATCCGATTGTAATTTTTCCGGATTTTTCAACTTAAGAGGGTTGTCACCGGTCCTCTAGCACCACTCCTATAAAAACATATTATCTCGTGACTGAGAAGGAATAATGAAAAACGGCTCAATCAACTATATCGGTAAGTGTGTCTAGAATTTTCTAATACCTTTTTTAAAGTTTCATATTGAGACACGAAGCAACAAAATTCGATCTAAATTAAAACGGCCACATTCCTCTACACCGTATTTTGTTGCTTCATATCTCAATATGAAACTTTATATTGAGATATGAAGCAATGGGGTACTGTGTTAAATGTTACAATAAAATACCTTCTGATATATTACAATTAAATGAAAGAAAATTTAAAACTCATATAAAAAGCACACTTTGTAAACAAGCATATTACAAATTAGAGGATTATATCCAAGATAAGAATGCTTGGAAACATGCTGGTCCTGCTCCATAGGACAATTTAGAGTCTAGACAAAATCAAACTGGTTGCTAATTTAACTGTATAATTTATAATTTTTTATGATATTAATTTTATTTTCTGTATATGTTTAATTTATTTTTTTGGAAAATCATATACAATGTTTGTAAATATGTGAGCACCATGTACCTATCGCATTTATAAATTTTTCTGTCATTACGAGTACTTCACTTTTCATTATTTTTACCAAATTGTGGTAAGTAATTTTTATTTTTATTCTAGGTACATCGTCTTCACCTATAATTATTAATTAATGTATATCAAATCAAATCAAATCAACAAACTATTGTTAACATTTTAAAAGAGTAAGTATGGAGTTTCTTGCCCATTCTTCTCCATACATAACTACCTTTTGGAAGGCGCAACTAGAATCAACTATTCATGTAATTTTTGACATTCAAAAGTGCATCTTCGTGCCTATTTGAAATAAATGATTTGACTTTTGACTATAAAAGGTATAAGAAAATTCTAGACACATTTATTAACGTAACAGGATAACAGCTGTTGTAATTTTTTTTATTTTTTATTACAGTTCTAGTGCCATCAAAAGAGGCTAAAATAGCGTTTCATCTCAATGCTGAGGATAAAAGGAAATTGTTGTGTTCAGCTGACTATGATAATGGTACAAGTGCAGAACAAGTCGGTATTACTTTTACTGCGGCCAATTTCTCTGTTGGTAAGTAGAGTGTGGGAGTCTCAGCTGGTAAAGATGACCCACCTTATAATAATGTACAGTCCTTTCGCAGTTATTTTATCTCTGACAGCACCAATCCAACAGCAACCTTATTGTAACGAGAATAAAGATCACTTCCTCTCTCCTTAAACATCATCATTACTTAAAGTTCCTTGCTCTTGTATCATGTTTATTATTGTATGTATATATATATTGTATTGCATATATATATTTGTATGGATAAATATCTATATGCTTTATGTATGTATGTATTTATTGTATATGTAAATGGTACACCACTGACTACCTGCAGTATTGTCGTTCTACTTTTTGATCCATCCAAAGGTTGTCTGTAAAAGATCGCTTTTAGCGATAAGACCGCCCATTGTGGCACCCTATGTAACAGTTCTACATTTATATCTGTAATTTTTATGGTGTACATAATAAAGAGTATTCTATCTATCTATCTATCTAAGACTTTGACAGGAGTTCAAAATCAGAGTTAAACTGTGAAAGATGCCTTCGGTTAACGCATCCATCGTATGACCCGCGTTACACCCATTTTATACAAGTTGTGAAACCTATTTGTTCCCGATGATTCTTGTTGTGTATAAAACATGTATCATACATGTATTGACCCTTTATGATCATGCTGACTAGAAATCAAAACGTCTATGCCAAGTATTGCCTAAATCTTATATTGACTAGGAAGCGCAATGCCTACCTTGCAAAATGTCTGTACAGTATTTGAACTAAACCCTATTCTGACTATGAACCAAAATGCGTACCTTGCAATATGTCTATTATTTTAGGAGAAGAAAGGGAGTACCGTTTCTGGCACGTTGTTACCGTTGTGTGGTCAGTTCTAACCTAACCTAACTTACAGTTCAGAGGCCCTAGTGTGAGTTTATTTTAACAATCTCGACTACTTAGAAATTATTGCATTTTAGGCATTTTGCTTGTTAAACATTTTGATCTCTAGGCGATTTACAGCTTAAGCAATTTGCTGTGTAGACCTTAATTTTAGGCATTTTGCTTCGTAGACGAATTGAAAGTTAGACACTGATCATAAACCGTATTGACGTTGTTTTAGATACGTAATGTTGACTATTTTGTTCAGCTTTTTGACAAGTTTTGTACAATTAGGTAGTGTTTACAACTTGTTTTAGATGTAAGCGATGAACGAAACTAGTAGGCACAACATGTAGGAAAAGAAAAGAACTTTTTTTTTTCTGAAAATCTCATTCTGTAGGTATTTATTGCATTGAGTGATAGTACCTATTGATAGTTTATGAGTGTCATACTTTCTAGCCGTGACATGATATACGCAAACTGAAATATACCCAAACTGTTATAGAAATTGAACATACACTTTCCGTACATTTTTCTTGGCCCATAATAAAGTCTAAAAGTGGAATACTACTTAGTGAAATATATAGCGCCCGCTAGAAAGAATACTTCCTGGCGGTGACACGTTGATTATTGTTTTCTGCGAAGTCTTTAGCAGGGCCTTTAGCAGGGTCTTTAGCAGAGCAGGGTCTTTAGCAGGGCTTTAAATACCGGTAAATTTTCATAACGTTACGTTATTGACAGAGTTAACGTTATTATTAAAATAACGGTAATCGATTTAACGTTATTTATGCGAATATTAATTTTACCGTTATTTTAAACGGGTAAGATGTAACTAGTGGGGCCTGTGGCGTGCAGCGCGGCGGGATCCCGCCGTCGCGCCTCTCTGATGCCGTGCCGATCAAAACTTTGCCTGAATCTGCCTGATTCTTACCCACAGAACGGCAACGTAGCTAAATTAACGGTAGTTATCGTATTTTTGTTAATGTTAATTAACGTTATATTACTGGTAATGTTATCAAGTAACGTAAATTTTTTTGTAACGTTAGTAGGTATAACATTGAAATTTAACGTTACGTAACGGTTAGTATTTTGTTATTCGGTAACGTTAACAAGCCCTGCTTTGTAGTACTTTTTTTTTATTTAGCGTACAATTTCGTACATTTCTCGTACATATTTTTGACATTAGACAGAAGCTGGTACAAAGTCATGTCACCGCTAGAAAGCAACATAACCTTTCCCGCGTTCCTTGGTTTGTGGGTACAGATATGCATCGAAATGAGATTGTGACTGCTTTCAGACTACGTTCGGGTCATATTCCGTTGAATAGCTTCGCCTTTTTAATGAGAAAGACTGACTGCCGAATACTCAAACGCAATTCAATTTTAAGTCGCCGTTAAGTCTAATGCTGTCTCTGTCACTTTAAACTGTTTTGTAGCGACAGAAACACTTATAAGAACGTCTTAAAGTTAAGTAAGTTTGAGTATTTGGGCATGATTCGCCCAATTGTTCTGAGTGTGACAAGGTAGAGGATACCACTCATATTTTAGCGGAATGTGTCCGGAACGGGGTTGAGAGGAGCAACTATTTAATAGAAAATAATTTTAATTATAATGATGTTGGCGTGTATAACAGTATCTTGGCTGCTCCCTTGTCCAGGACAGCCAAAAATTTATACAAAATTGTACACCTAGGTATTAAGCGTAGATAGACATAGAATGCCCCTATGAGGGTGACATGGTCATACTGATCAAACCCTATATAATTAATAAAGATTAAAAAAAAAAAAAGTATGACCCGTTTATGAAGAGTGTCACATACTGCATACACAATAACTATGCGTAAACCCAAGGGATGACTAACTTTTACAATTTCCATGAACATGTTAAAGTAACATTTATGGGTTTTACCAAATAAGAATCTCAAGAATTCACCGTTTACCGCCACTTAATTATCATATTTACCACTTTTCATAATTTCTCATGTCTTTTCAGATCAATATCCATTGCACATGGAATTGTCATCAAACTTACCATTTGATGATAAAGTGTTGGAACTCTACAATGATTACAAACTCAAGGTTATTTACTATGAGTTTGAGGATGACGAGATATTGCAATTAAAATGTGGCTATCTACGCCTTCCTATGACAGGACGATATTACCTACAATTTAATGATTCTAGTAAGTTATTACAATAATTGAGCTTACTCATAATCACAAAAAACTGTCAAAGTAAGAGATCACAAAGAAATAAAATAAAACCACACTTCAGTCAAGATTCACAGATCGCACTTTGATTACTTTTCAATTCAGTTCAGTTCATTTATTTAAGATAATTACAAAAAAAAACACACACACACAACAATAAAACATTGGATCAGGACCGCAACACTCGCACATGTAGTTTTGTCCAATGCTCCATGAACGAGCAATCCACATCCATTCTGCCTGCAATAAGCTGCAGGAAGCTGTTGGGGCTGCCCCATAAGCGGCGCATCAGAGACGCTGTTCTTTTGCGATGTATCGCTTGAAAGCCATCCACTTGAGCGTCTGAAAACATACCTGATGCGCTACAAAAGTGTGGCAACCCCATCAACATCCTGAACTGCTAAACTGCTGAATCCTAAACTGCTTTGCTAAGCAAAGTTAGCGTTTCATACGAATATGAATCTTATTTTAAGCAAATAATGTTCATATTCGCATGAGCTAATGTGAACAAGGGTTTCATGTGAATATAAACCCTATCGATAAAAAATAGGGTGTCTCTTGCTCTTAGGCTGCCTGTCAATTTGAGCAGAGAAGTGCAAAGCTAGAAATATCATATCACGGTATCATATACATAGAATTATTGCACTATCGCTGCTTCGCTCTAGGGATGTACTTGTAGCCATACTAGCGGTGGCGGAGGTAAAATAAAAGAAAAAAACGATTTATTACTTTTCACTTCTCATGCTCTAAAAGTACGCCAAAATAGCCGTACGAAGCGGGACTAAAGTGACCACTTTATTCTCTAGGGAGTGAAAAGTAATTAGTTTTTAATTTCCTTCATGTGACATATAGACAAACTCAAACAGCCAGTAAATATACTATTATCTGTGGAGTGTGGACCATCTTCATTGCGAAAATGTTGAGAGTTTTAGTTCCATGGTTTTTCCGCAAAGAAGGTGGCGCCATGTGTTTTAAATTGTTAATCTGTGACTGCACTGAAAAAAATATTTTACCTAACTACTTCGGCTATTTCAGGAATAATCAAAGTTTGACAAGACTTTATAAAAGTTAACTTGATTTAATAAAAGTGATACACAACAGCCAGCACAGGTTTTGGTTACATGTTGCATAAAGTTATGTGGTCACTTTTTTGTGTTACATGTTGACGAAAGTTTGGTTATGTATAAGTAAACATTTTTTTCAGTGTGGTTTAGAAGAAAAAACTAACCGCGAAAATTTCTTAATTTTTGTCGAGTGTAAATTTGTTCGGTTTTAAATAAATTTACTAAGAATGTCCAGTGACAGTGAAGAGTTTGACGTCGAGCAAAGAGCAAAAGACATGATAGAAAATCTTTTGCCGCCAAAATCGCGGAAGATTTACCTAAAAACTTACGTAATATTTATTAAATGTTTATGTACCAAATTGACTATTTTTCTCGCACTCAAAGTGAAAAGTACAGTTTGCACCTCGAGACTAAACGCCAACTTAATATACCCTCGGTTTCATTGACTCCCTCGCACGCTCGGGAGTCAAACCACCTATGGTATATTATGGCTTCGTTTAGTCCCTCGATATAAAATATACTATTATAACCAGTAATTAAATAAGAAATCGACTCATTGGTAATAAAAGTTTGGAAGGGGGAAACTATATTTCACAAAAAATATTTGTGGCTTTGCCACCTTCAAGACGATTTCTTAGTGGTTCATAAATTAAACCGGCTCAACTAAAGAGTTGCTTACCCTGGCGGTGGTGGTGATTTGGACGAAAAAACTTGAAACTTCAAGTTATATCTCCATCACATTAAAAGAAATCGGCTATATTAGACCTCCGTTATATTTTTCTTTATGAGGTCTCCGTCACAACTCTGTTAAAAACTATGTGGATATGGAGGTACGATTTCCTGCGCAAGTTCCACATTTTCTGAGGCCGAGGCGAGGTTCCGTTCCAATTACAACCCTACTTCGCACTACATGATGATGATGATGATGGAGCTCCCTTTTTCGCACTTAGGGCGCCCACACAAAACCGCGATGCGATGCGATCGATCATTCTTGCTGTGCATTCGTGCTCTAGCTCGCACGCAGATATTTGCGATGCGTTGCGAATTCGCAGTTATGTGTGGGAGCCCTTAGACTCCCATGTGGTCCGTTGTGCGTGGGGATTCTGGCTAACAAAGCCAGCCTAGCTCCGCCCAAAAGCACAGAAGCTTCCTGGGAGCTTCACAGGCTTCACGGAGCGATCTCAGTGTTCCGAGGATTTCTTCACGTTGTGGAGCCACGGCCACGCATTCCAGGATGACGTGGGCGGCTGATTCCTCGGCGTCAAGGCAGCCCCTGCAAAGGGGGCTGTCTGTGGCGCCTATGTTAAAAAGATGCTTGTTAAGGAGGTTATGGCCCGTAATTGTACCTATTATTATTCTAAGGTCATTTCTACTTAGGCTGAGAAGTTTTTTGGTTAATCGCGGGTGTACCATTGGTAAAGCCAACTTTGACTGTCTACAGTCTTCGCACTACAGAACATTATACCTCACTGGTCCGCTCGAACGAATAAATCCTCAAATACGAGGCAGTTTGTTAATATCGTTAAGTCTTCTTGCCATTTCAGGTATATGCTGGAAAAATGGCTGCGCTGTTTCTGAAACATTACACATAAGTCGGAAAGACTATAATACTGGCATTGCATGTTACTTAAAAATGCAAAGAGAACAGATAGGTCCAATTAAAGGAGACTTTGTACTTAAAGCGATTAGACTGATCCTCCGCAAGAGAGTGCTGACTACTACCTCCACTACTACTACCTCTCCTGTTACCACCCTTACTACCGTCATTACTACCACCAACACTGCAGCAGACCCAGCATCAAGTAAGTAGTTTTTTTTTTTATGCACACAGAAGAGAAGAATATGACGTTGCTTTTACAATACGTAAGGAATACACATAGCATAAAAATGTACTGAACATTAATTGTCATTGTTTTTAGGGTTCCGTAGCCAAATGGCAAAAAACGGAACCCTTATAGGATCACTCGTGTGTCTGTCTGTCTGTCTGTCCGTCTGTCACAGTCAATTTGCTCCGAAAGTAATGGACCGATTAAGTTGAAATTTGGTATACGTATCAATTTGAGTGACCCAAACACGGACGTGTACTGTAAATAAATGAATTTAGAATATTGGGGTCAGTTTTGGGGGGCAAATAAGAAAAAAAAAAGTTTTGCAAACTGTACCGTGTGACATATCAAATGAAAGCGCTTACTGTGAGGGACTCAAATATATTTTTTTATAATTTTAAAATAAATTGTTTTAAAGTTATAAGCGAAAATAGACGAAAATTGACCATTACCACCCCCCCTTATCTCCGAAATTACTGAGACTAAAATTTTGAAAAAAATACAGAAAATACTTCTATACTTATAGATTACAGGAAAACCTATAAGAAGTCTATGGTCTTAAAATATCATGGTAAATCTCACGATATTGTGCGTACAAACTTACATTTGCAGTTGGAATGTATAGGAGACTATATTTACCAACTACAATGTTAAGTTTGTTCTTAGGATAAATTCTTCCTAAGCACGGAACCCTTCATTGTGCGTGGTCCGACACGCACTTGGCCGGTATTTTTTTTTATGGACACAGAAGAGAAAAATATGACGTTGCCTTTTACCTTAGATTATATACTTGTCTAGATTGAGCAATGCAAACAAACGACGCCCAAAAACTGTCTCCAATTGCGTGATACGTGTGAGTACCGCTCGTGTGCTTATTGTAGTCAAACTGTCAAGGTGTGCGTGTTTAGGGATGCCTGCTCCAAATTATTAACTCACCCTCTCTCCATTATTTAATAAGATGAAAGTTTACAACAAAAAATATAATGAAAAAAAAATACAGTAATTTATACATCAAAACCCATCTCTTTGTGTTTGTTTTCGGAACAGTTTTCTTTTCGATTTTATTGCCTGGGCTATCTGATTTACAATTATGGTGACATCTTATTTTTTTTTTTTTTTTAATCAGACTAACCTACAACATAACGAATAAAAAATCGTGTTCTCTTAAACTAATAGTGGTTAAATAACAAAACCTATCGATGAAAAGTGATCTTTGTGTTATTAGACGGTTTTCCCACATAATTACGACACAATTTGACAGCACAAACCGGCATAATTATTTTTCATGAGCACGTTATCCTTATGTGATTCAAATGACACTGACGTTTGTGAGAAGCGAGTCTACCAATTATAGTAGACTTTATTTGGGCCGTTCGGTACGGTCAATGTGTCATCTAGACAAGTATATAATCTAAGCCTTTTACAATACGTAAGGAATACACCTATCATATCAAGTCCACAAAATAATTGCTCAAATGTTTACCAACAGTGCTATTAACCTCATTCGAACACCAAAAGATCCTTGTAGCGGTGTAGTCCTATTTGCAAACTTTTGTAGTATATAATGCAAACAACAGCCGGTTCTGCTTTGGGAAGACGTTTTGATGTCTTTTTTGTTTTTTGTTTTGCACTTAAATAAATCATTTCATGTTTTGTTTTTCAGGCGAAAAGTCTACTTACACTCTTGGATATTGCATATCATCTGTAGGCGGTGCAATCTTTATTATATTGGTGAAAATATTATATTGGTCAGTTAAAAAGCGATGCTGTGTAAGATTGAGTTCGCAAGAATTGCCTGTACCAGTACCAACGCCGAGACCTCACGTAAGTATTTTTGTGTACCTACTAGCTTAAAATCATGTTACTGTATGTGTCGGAGAACGGAAGGTTTATTTCATTATCATCAGCCATATTTTAACAACACTGTGGGTAGTGTTGGTTATTGCGCAATAGAAAAACCGAATTAAACTCAAAAGTCATTTACTCAAGCTAAGAATCTGAACTTTAAAATTTACATAAGACAGTCCCCCAAAACACCCTGCCCTTCACCACTTCCTAGTGCTTTAGCTGGGAAGAAGAAGTAGTGGAACAAACTCCCCAGCAGCACATCTGTCTGTTCAGTTAGAAGAACTTGATTCTATACAGTAATGGGTATGCAAAGTAATTAATGTTGGTACACGACACAACTATACCGTACGCGCAACAGTTCCTAGACGTCTTCACTGCTTGACCGCCACCGATGGACTCCACTTGTCAAATGTGCGGCGATCACTTGCCTCCAGTCGAACTTTATGCTTTAGACTCTGTCATGCGCCGCTAGGCAGTACTGGCACCCCAATTAGTCAAGAATCGATGGCGCGAACTCCACCAACTCCATTGAACGCCACTAGATGGCGCTGGCGTACTGGATACAACTCGTCTCCGACATATGCATACTTTAATCAAAACACAGATGTTTAAATGTCCGTTTTTACTTTCAGCCGGACACAGTGTACTACCAAAACCTGTTGTCTGTATTCCAGCCAATTAATGAGCGCGAAGCCGCGGAGATGGAAAATCCTTATGAGGAGGTTCATTAGTTAAGTAATGGTCGTCGCAGACATATACGACTCAACACCAACTCAACTCAAAGCAACGCATTGACATGTGAGCTACATATCGCGTCACTTACAGCAACATCTCTGTCTAAAGTCACAGAATTTTAGAAATGTCACTGTACGTGACTTGATGCTAAGAGCGGCCAACCCGTCATACTTTTCATATAAACGCCCGTACGTGATTATGGCGTCGGAACACATCTTTCTACGAAATGTTTGAACTAATTGGTATCATGTGCACTATATCTAGGTTTCTATGAAAGCAAAAAATTAAAATTTGGAGAAACAAATTCAGTATAAGCCTCCAAAAATCTGCTTTTTGCACACATTTTGCCTGAACTTCTGCCGTTCATAATGTACTCATAAATTGTAAAAATAAATAAAACATCTGCATAGAAACATCGCACATGTAATGTAGATTCTAAATAACACACATTTATTTCACAAAATTGTAAGACTTTCTCAAAAACACGTATTTCTTGGAACAAATTTTATGAAATTTCCGCGCACTATTTTTCGTTCAATGTTATTGCGTTCTCACTTGCCTGTTAGCATTAACATTGCGCTGGATGAAACGACAAGCTTTTCAATCATGCTCGCGTGGACGATAGACGGACTGGGTAGGGCTCTCTTAATTTCACATTCCAGTGTTTAACTTTGAGTCGAGTTGGTGATGAGTTGTTTCACTGCAACGGCCATTCGGCAAACATATGACTTAATATTGTTGTCTATGTTTGTTTGACTGACTGAAACAATTCATAATGATTCGAGATCATCTCCAGCTTTTCCTTCTTTAATTGACTTGGAAGACAGGATCAGGCGCGGACAACATGGCAGATTCCCTGGAGTCTGGGTTGGATCTGGATACTCTGGTCACTCTGGTCGTGTGTGTGAGACAGAGAGAGCGTTTTAATAAAAAGAAAAGTAAAAAATGCACAATTAATCAAATAGTACTTAGTACTAGAAAGCTGTGATTTGGCATGGGTATAGGTAAATATTAATCACGCAGACAAGGTAATATAAAATCATGCAAAATATTTAGGGTACCTCCCCTACGTGTAAAGTGGGGATGATCATTTTTTTTTTTCGTCTATGCCTTTATGTGTGGTATCGTTGGATGGGTCGTTCAAAATATTGCGGGTTTATGAAAACCATTTTTTGATTAAGGGATCCTATTGCGTAATATTAAGGCGAGGTTCTTCGAGCGTGCATTTTTGTTCTAGAAGTGGCAGCTGGGCCCGATTAAATTGTGCCGTGAATTTCGTTAATTTTCGGTTGAAAATTATATGTTTTACGACATTAACAATGTTAATCCCGACAGACATTACGTCATCATAGAGGTTTATTTTAATGTGATTTTCAATACATAATGTGGTATAATATTGAAATAAAATGATTTTAATCTACAAAATAAGGGTATGTTTGGTTTTTTTTTTTTCTATCGAGCGAACTTTATCCAATTATGTAACGAGTACCCGACATACCTACAAAAAGATCTCAAAAGCAACATATAATTTTTTCACGTGTTTAGTCATTACCGTTTCTAAATAAAATGATATTAAAATTCATTTCCTAGAGGTTAACTTAAAGAACCTCGCCTTAAGCTTTAAAGTGCTAATTTTTGTCGCGCTCTTTTCTATGGATTAGGTGCGTGACTTGATTGATCGCGCGAGTGTGTCTCACACGACTGAAAAAACTGAAAACTGCCAACTTTTGCCAAGGGTGTTGCTGGTTGCTGGTGTCGCTTGACTCACAGAAAATAACATATAGCTGTCAAATTACATACAAAACTTGTTTACAAAAAACTTTGGACCGTATCTGCAACTATAACCTTTTCTATGTGCTGTGATCCAAAACAAACCTTTTACACTTCGCCATTTTGCCAAGGGTCTGTAGGCAGTATAACGAAGTATCGAAGCATATCGAATTGGATATTGGTGTAAACTATCAAAGTTTAAAAAAGACCTAAAAGTCCTAGTATCCAAGTAATTTTTGAACTTCTTTGATTATTACTTTATTTTGATTTGTTTGAAATTGGTTTGTATTATTTTTTATTTTCTGTTTTTATTTTTGTACCCTTATGCCCATTTTCACCACCGAACCTTAAATTTTAAGTAACCCTTAAGCCAATTTAGGTAACACTTAACGCCAGTTTTATTTTCACCAACGTTTGAGGAACACCTAAACTCTTAAGGGATCCTTTATATTTAAGGGCCCGAATGTTCAGCCCCTAACCGATCCCTAACCTAAGGGTTAGTTTCAAGTTGTTTGACAGGTTGCGTATTCTTGAATATTTGTTAAAATGGAACGAGGCGAAATTCGCCTACATAGATCTATTAGGTGAATTTCGCCTCGTTAGTGCTTCCATTCGGTATTTTTTAATTTAAAATTATGTCTCTGTGGTCCAAAAGCAATTTTACCAGCTTTTCCTTGTCCTCAGCAGTAAAATTCTGACCACGTTTTCTTTTCTCAGCTATTATAAAAAGTATTTTATTTTTACCATAACTAAAAAGTGAAAAATAACTTTAATTTCGGAAGTCGGTGTCCTTGGTTCTATTTTTTGCCGGTTTTTAATAAAAGTTATTTTTAAATTTTTTGTGTTTTTTTTAAATCGGTTGTTTTTTTTTTTTTTTTTGTTAAAAAGTTTTTTCACTTTTTAGTTATGGTACCTACCCCACAACCATGTTGGTTTTTCAATGTTGACTTAATGTTTTATAACGTAGTTGTTCCTAATGTAAAATATTTTAATTTTGTTCTGAATTATTGTAAAAATTTAACTTAAAAATGTTATCGATAAAAGTACGGTTATTGAAATTACTATGAAAAAAAAAAAAAATACTGTCGCGTAACTAAGTAGTCCCTTAGGTGTCCCTTAGCGTGGTGAAAATTAATTATGGTACGGGATGCATTTAAGGGATACCTTAGCCTAAGGGATTCTTACCAAGGGTGTTTAGGGGAGGTTGATGAAAATGGGCATACTGTTTTACTTCGGCTTTTACTTTTGATTTGATTTTGTTTTCCTAACCATGATTTTCGTGTACTGTTAAACTGATTGTACCTACCTAGATTTTAAGTGAATGATGTGGTCGCCTATAATTGGAAGCGCACACTTGTCCCTGTTCATGTTAACATGCGGGTAATTGTGTAGCTTGTGTTGGCAATCCAATAAATAAATAAATGAAATCTGACAAAAAAATGCCGCGTTATGTTGTAATCGGTTGTAATAATGGAAATCACAGACACAGAACGCCTGCTTTTTTCTGATTATAACCCACCCTGAAAACTTCACCATTACACACACTCACGCATACACAACACACCCTCACACACACCCTCATACACAAATACGATTTATCCAAATTTCCAATTAAATAAAATTATAATTTGTAATTTTCGATTTCTGCAATTATGGTTATATGTTAACTCTAGTTTTTATATTTTCTATTTTAACACTTGTTCTGCCTGCAATTTTTTTTTTTTTTTTTTTGAGAAACTGAAATATGTATGGGCTGTATGTACCACTGCCCTTAATACAAGTTATTATATAACTTAGTAAGGGTGCTGGTTGCAACACTTACCTGTCTTGTTAACTAGCATAAGTCAAGTGTACCTGCATATGATATTATTAATTTAATGTTAACATTGCTATTTGATTAAATAAAATTATTATTATTATTTTTAAATGTTTACATATCTCGGGACCCTGGGGTCCCGGACCTTTGGAAGGCGTACGAGGGGCCAAAGCCAACTCGCAGAGGCCCGTTAGACGCTTTTTAATTAAATGAGGCACCAACCGACGATTATCCCTGTACGCACTATGAAGTGCACCCAAGGACAACCCCCGGTTGGTGTAGGACTATTGCAAGATATGGAAACAAAGATATTGGACTATGGGTTGGGGTGGTTAAAATGGACTGGTTACCTAAAACTATGGAAGGACTATGGCCCCTGCCTGATCAATGTTTTTTTACACACGGATAAAATGGCAGGGGGTGACTTGCACACTCAATAATGGGCCCCCGAAAACGGTCGCTAGCACATAGTGACGTAGCGACAAGGGGGCAACATGTCCTGAGGTGCTCGAGGAGTGGAGAGGTATTCCACGGCTCTCAGAACAATCCCAGAGCCCGGAAGATGGTCAAGATCCCTACAAGCACTTACTGGAATACTTCCTTCCTCCGAGCACGTTTGCTCTTGCGAATCTCCACTCAAGCCGGCCAATAAAGGCAAGAATGAGGTGGGAGCTCAGTTCCTCGTCAGTGTTCACTCCAGCCGGCCAATAAAGGCAAGCTAGAGATGAGGAACATGACTTCTCCCGGGAGATAGGGTCCGTGGGGTCGCAACTGCCCAACAGCTCGCCACATGCTGCCCTGCGGCTTTCTGTATCTCTCTTGGTCTGGCTCCTCACCCTAGACATGTTCCGGTAAAGTAAACTCTACCGGCACAGACCCAGAGTTCGGAGCGCGCAAGCCCCACCACGACGTCAACGTAGAGATACGGCGGTGGGGTTATTATTATTATTATTATTAAATCATTAATTTCCTTACGATTAAAAAACTAATGATACAGATGAATATGTTGCTTCGTTAGAGAAGGAAGCTTTGTGCTGCTATTAATATCGTGATAACTCTCTGGAGGTGGTAGATCCATCTTGGTATCATCAGTTTCATGCTGCTGAGGTGTCCCAAAGTTGAAATTACAATTAAATGATTCAATTCTGTAACAGATTTAATTCAAATTCAGATTAAACTTAGCTCATTAAACATCGAATATGTTATAAAACTACTGTGTAAGTACGTAGAAGTTTATAATCACCATGATAATTAATGAACGACATGTTTTCGTTCATAAATTGAGTTATTTGCTTCAATTATATATCAATCTGCCTAGCCTTTTCCCAACTATGTTGGGGTCGGCTTCCGGTCCAAAATAAACCGGTAATACCAGTATTTTACATGGAGCGACTGCCTATCTGACCTCCACAACCCAGTAACTGGGTAACACGATACCCCTTGGTAAGATTGGCTGTCAGAGTTTTGGGCTTCTGACGACCCGTAACGACTGTCAAAGATTCACGAATGACAGCCGGGACCAAGGGCTTAACGTGCTTTCCGAGGCACGGAGGAGTCTCGGTATGTAAAGATGTTCACCCATCCACGGACCATCCCCGGCAAGTGTAGAGTTATTTGCTTCAATTATTAACAAGAAAATAAGCTGTAAATACCCGCTCACCAGATCCGCTTTTTGTCCTCTTAGTGAAGCTCCTCGGTTCTTCAGTTCAGTTTTTAACTGAGGTGCAGTACATTGTTCGTTAAAATAATAATAAAACACACGCTACTTCTTGTTTTAATTATTTAAAACCCGAAAAACATTGAGAGTTATAAATGACAGAGCAATGTTATGATTTTGGCGATGAAGATCAGGGCCTCAAGTCTGCTATTGCAATAGTGACAGAATGGTCTATCATTGATTTCATAATTGTTGATTTTGACAAGTTTGGTAATCTACTAATATAATGGCGTCATTATGACTTTCCAATTGTCAGCCACTGACACTCCATTGAAAGAATTGGTAATCTCGCGCATAATGACAAATGAAACTTCCTACTAAACTTCCAACTTCCAACTTTTAGCGAAATAACAATGGGATCGTGTTGGAGTGACGAATTTATAAAAATAGCAGACTTGGGCCCCAGATTCCAAGTAGATCAGATTCCAAGTAGGTCAGATTCCAACTAGACCAGATTTTGAGTTGGTAATGTAAAATACAGTCAGTACCATAGTTTTCCGACATGAAATTAAGCTACGTAAATAAGAAATAAAATATTTTATATAAATAAATAATAATAATATAATACAATAGTTAAAATAAAATAATAAAAAAATATAAAAAAATTATCGGCCAGGTACATACATAGCGATGACCAATAAAGTAATAACGCAATCAAGGAGTTTACATACATTTAGTGTCATCATTTCTAAAGGTTGCATATTAGAAAATCAAAACTTTCTCGAGCAAATTTCAAAAGAACAATAATCGAAATAACAAAATTTAAATGACCAAATGTTTTATTTAGAAAAATTTTAGAATCCCAATGTATGTGACATCAAATGAACGACTGATCAAAAGTTGCTAGATGTAATTTTAGAATATCAAATCTATAAAAACCCACATGTCTTTTTGTTCATTTGCTCGAAAGCTTAAAATCCCGAAGATCCATAAAATTCTGCGAGTAACTTGGAAGTAGCGTTCGCCGGCCGCTACCGCGGCACCGCTCGTACGCTCGCTCGGCTCACGCGCGGTTGGTCACAGTTCTAACCTAACCTATTTCACCCAGTTCAAAATGATGAATCATACAATCTGCCTGCACCTAGATAATTAGACAATAGTGAAAAAAAATCTGCGGCAGATTGTAGGTACCTATGCTTCGTTATTTTAACTGGGTGAAATAGGTTAGGTTAGGTTAGAACTGTGACCAACCACGCGTGAGCCGAGCGAGCGTAGCGAGCGGTGCTGCGGCAGCGGCCGGCGAACGCTACTTCCAAGTTCGTCCATTCGGGGTTTCATCCTTTCAGGCATTTGGACATCGGCATTTTATGTTTCGATATAACGGCTATCGGCATTTAAAACTTTCGGTATTTTGAATTTCGTTGTTTTGGCCGTCGGTATTTCAGTCATAGTTATTATGAAATTTCGGGATTTTAATACGTACCCTTTTCAGTTAATCCATTTGATAATTAATAATTTATCCAGTAATCCATTTTGACCTTTAAACGATTTGGTCAATAGTGTAATAAATAATTTAAACATTGATATTCCCGACTTTGGTCAGCTGAACTTTTGATCAAATGACCATCGTTATTTTAATTGATTTGTGCGCTGTTCTTTTGAAATTTGCTCAGGAAAGTTTTGATTTTCTAATATGCAACCTTTGTAAACTGTATAGTCCGTGCCACCAAAGGAGTCTCGCAGCTTTGGTGCGATGAATATAATGGGCGTGTAGAGTTATAAGCTTGGCTACACGTGAGATCTTATAACTTTTTTACAGTGCGAGCCATATGGTCTCGTCTTTAATTTTTTCATTCCAACTACCCCCTTCATTGTAGGTACGTGGTCCGACATGCACTTGACCGGATTTTGATTGTACTGAAACTCTGTAATACGCTAGGCCAACTCAATGTCAGTGTTACCACCGACGCGCGACATGCGACGTGCGGGCTACTCTACGCCACAGAGCATCTGCTGTACCCTCTCAGGATAAGCGTAAGATACAGAGAAGTAACAAAGGCCTGTCGTCCGCAACGCTACTCAAAAGTAACCAGTTAAAATTACCACCTTCCAAAATTTAATTATTTAAAATTACAAATCCTTTGATGTGACAAAAATAATTCCACCCAAGTTCTATTCTATTTTTCTTTATGACAATGGTGCCGATTGACAATTCTGACAATATCAGATGTGTGGCAACGTTAACCGACTTTTAAGATTTTATACTGAAGATCACGTCTAAACGAGTAGTGTTAATGATGAGAAAAAAAAAATATGGTAAATTAGAGCATTTTCTTAATAACTTAATATGTGAATATTTTAGATTATGTCTATATTACATAGTGAAATTAATTTGTAAAGTTATGTCTAACGCGGCAAAAAAAACTGAGAATCACGCAAAATCTATCAAGCGTATTTTTCTGAAAACTTCACCTTTTTAAAGATAATTTAATTATACATCTTTTAGTATACGTGTTTTATTAAAATACCTTTTGTGTTATGTGTAACGAATTAATAATGCATTTTGTTTGGGACAGCGCTTCTGGATGGGCGAGTCCTATTACTGGCTGGACGTACGACGCACTGCAGAACACGCATGCTAACCACTCAAGATCACTGGCATATATCTGGGCCTTAATACAAAACGTGCTGAGAGAAAATCGGTGAAGGTCTAACAACATAAACAATGACACGTGTATTATTGGCCACATGAGCGTAATGTCTAATTCAACGCGTTAATTTACGCGTAACACGTATATCGTCGGTTTACTGAAAGAACTCATTAAGTTATAATTAGTAAAAACTTTGAAATAAGCAATAAATTAGTTTTTACGTCATACCTGGCCATAATGTGAGTTTTACCGCACGCTACGCGAACAGTAAAACTCGCATTGTGGTCAGGTGAAGACGTAAAATTGTGTACTCTCCACGGGCAGTAAAAAAGAAAGCCCTCTATCGCATATTTACAACCCTCGTCTGCGGCTCGGATCACAAATACCTGCGATTTCGGGCTTTCTTTATTTTACAGCCCTTGGTAAGTAATGTACTATAGTTGTATTGATTGCCCTATATCATCTTCATTATGCTTATGGTAAAGAAAAATTAAACACAATGAGTTTTTGCATTACCTATATAAAACTTGCCAAGCCGAGTTCAAGGCATTATAAACTTTATGATTGTTTGCCATTAATGAGTTCTTGCAGTGAACCGACGATATAATCTGTGGCGGACGCATTACCTACAAATGAGAACTGAAACGTGACAAATGGCAGGCCAACAAGGTCAATGTTTATTTTAATCTCATAAAACGGCATTATTTGAATTACGTAATTAAAAATAGTGTACAGGAAAATATGGCGCAAGGCCAAGGGCGTTTACTGGAATATTAATGCAAAGGTCATTAACTTCACCAATATTATAAACAAACTACTGACTCAGTTCGAACGATGATAATATGCCACTGATAAAAATACATATGTATACACATAAAGGCCAGTTAGACACCGCGCGCGGCTGAGTGCACACGTCCTTTGCCTGAATCAAAAACTATATACCTACCATAGTGAATTCCCGCCGCTTCCATGTCAACTTTGTGAACTGTCAATTTCTTTGAAAAAACTTTATTTCTGAGCAATATTATTGGTGTTTTGTGAGTTGCCCGCCGTTTGAGAGTTTGCCAATTTCCACCTGATAAGTTTGTATACAATTTTTTTTCTCATTTAGTTACTCGAAGTCGTAGGTAAACTTTGTTCTAAATCAAGAAATACAATTATTTTGCTACAATTATCCATAATTTAGAGTTATTTTAGGAACTGTTATTGCCATTCTTCTTTCATTTTAGTACGTTTTATTGCTAGGTTAGCACAAACAATGTTACTCACATTTAGAGGTTATACATAGATAATATAACTAACAGTGACTGAGTCAATTCATTATTCTCAGTAGGTAAATATTCCTTGCATTTTCACTTTTGTACGTACTTATTTATTTATTTATTGTTAAACCTTATATATCATTTTCAGTGCATGGGTGGCGATCGAATTAGGCTTGTAGATAGAATACCAATAATAATAAAATTTATTCAAAAATAAAAGGTATAACGTTAAACAGTTTTTCTTAAATCTATGTCAAGTTCACCCTTGATTTGTGCCTGAACTAGGTAATCCTGTGTTTTAGGTGATAGTATCGATATATCGATAATGAATGTATCGATATATCGATAGTGAATGTATCGATATATCGATATTTTTGTTCGATATATCGATATGGAATAACAAGTATCGAAAATGTATCAAATACGATATATTTCCAAAAGCTGTACCGTTGTCGCCACTGACTTAAAGCGCTGGAGTTCAATGCCGTAAAAATTTTTTTTTTTTTTATTCCCTGTGTCTGCTTGCTCGGAAAATAAATACCTAATTATAATGCACTAGCTGACCCGACAGACTTCGTTCTGTCAAAAGCTATAGTATAAACTCCACTACTCTTCCCTACCCTACCCTACCTACCCTACCCTACCCTACCCTACCCAACCCTATCTACCTACCTACCGACCCTACCCAACCCTAATTTTTCGTAAAAACCATTTAAAAAAAATCGTTGCTATAAACCTCACGGAGCCCGAGACCTTTCCAACGAATGCAAAACCGTGGAAATCGGTTCGTGCGTTCTGGAGTTATTGCGTCAGGAAGGAAAACCCGACTTATTTTTATATAGTAGCAAGTAGGCCTAACTGTGAAGGCCAAGAGCGCTTTTGTGAGAGAAGACTCGACGAGGCTTCCCAAACACTGCCCTGAAACTCTGCGAAATGCCAGATTGTTCACAAATTGCATGCTTCTTCATGACTAGTATTTTTTATTGGCGTTTATTTTTGTTAAAAAAATAAAATTTACTAATTGAAATAGGGGAATAAAAGGGAAAATAAGAGGAATTTCTACATCAAAAATTAAGAAAATTACAGTAATTAAAAAAAAAAATGTAAGGAAAATGGAAGTCGGGCTGATGATTTAGGGTCAAATCCACATTCAAATGGATAACATTATTTTCGATCTGAAAAAGTTTTTTTTTTTGTAAAATAATAGATAAAAATATTATAATATTAGAAACTAATATAATAATTTAAAAAAATATTTGTTATTAAAATAATTATTTATATTAAAATGATTAAACTTTTTGATTAGAAATCAAATATACTAAATATATTATATAAATTATTAATTTCCTCATCAATAAATAGAAATATAAAGGAATAATCATAAGTACTACATCTACAAAATGTCAATATCAAGCTGCTGCTTCAAATCCAAAATGGTGGTTTCTAGAAAAAATATTATTTAAATGAAGAATTAAACAAATAAGTTGGAATAATGTTCCTACAATTACATGTAAACCATGAAATGTTGAACCATAAATACTATCTGCAATAGTAAAAGGAGTTTCAAAATATTCATAAGCTTGAAGAATTGTGAAATAAATTCCTAAAATAATTATATTAAAAACCTTGAGTTATTTAGGAGTTATTATTTTCTATAATAGTATTATAAAATATCTTGGGCATTTTCTTACCAGCGACCTCAGCGACCATGGTGACATTGAGAGGGAGCGTAGGGCTCTGGCGGTCAGGGGTAATATGTTGGCACGAAGATACTAGTGATAGTAGATAGTGTACTGACCAAGTAAAGATTACGCTTTTTAAAGCTTATTGTCAGAGTTTTTACACCGGTAGTCTTTGGGTCAACTACTCGAAAAGGTCGCTGGATGTTCTACGGGTCCAATACAACAATGTTTTTAGGATGCTGTTGCGACTGCCTCGTTTTTGCAGTGCCTCGGAAATTTTCGTGGTAAATCATACCGATGGATTTCATGCCATCATCCGCAAAAGAACGGCCTCACTCCTGAGCAGAATAAGAGGCAGTCACAATAGTATCCTGAAGGCGGTGGCGGCAGACACTTCCTCCGCCATAATAAGGCAATTTGTGCGAAGACTTATACCATAGTTAGACCATTAACATTTCTCGTTGCGTCTAGATGTTGGGTGGTCTTCTCACAAATTCGTCTTTAGTTTAAGTTACTAACAATAGTGATTTAAGTGCAAACATGTTACTAACAATTTATGGATCTTTTGTGTTATCCGAAATAAAATGATTTATTATTATTATTATTATTAACGCCAATAAATGAATATAGAGTATTAACACCAATAAATAGTTAAATCCAAAGAAGCGACCACAATACAGGAAAAATACGTCTTTTAAAGCAGATATAAAACATTAGTGATGTCGTCAACCCCATTTACATATATATTAAATACTCACAGTCTTACTCATGTAAGTGTCTGAGCTATAAATTGTAACAAATTGTGTAAATGAAAACATTACTGCAACTTATTTGTAATAACATTACTTACGATTGATAAGCTAGGTACATTTATTTATTTTTCTATCAAAAGCCATTTGACTGTGGCAGTTTGTCTACGCGCAAAGGAAATATAATATAAACTCCACTACTCTACTCTACCCTACCCTACCTACCTACCTACCTACCTACCTACCTACCCTACCCTACCTACTCTACCTACCCTAACTACCCTACCCTACCCTACCTACCTACCATGCCCTACCCTACCCTACCTACCTACCTAAAACAATTATTAGCGAAATCGGTCCAGCCGTTCACTATGATTAGATTTTTTTTTCTTTCATATTTTCTCATCGTTTAAGGCTTTGACTGTCAGACAACAGACACAATAGAAAAACTATTGTTAGCGGTCACCGGACTACGACGAACATTTCAAAACCAAAATCAGCGTATAAAGATTTAAACTTCTCGCACAAAATAAGGTACCAAGGCGGACTTAATGCCATAGGCATTCTCTACCCGTCAACCAAGGGTGGTTAAGAGATAAGATGGCAGATGCTCTGTTTAAGAGGAGATAGTAATAATAATAAAAATATTAAAAAGATCACAAATCAAGTACATAAATACGTTATAAACTTATAATTAACATACATACATAGTATTTTCTATAATAAATACCTACTTTTTATATAATTATATACCTTATATATATATACATATACCGTGTGGTAACGGACGTAAAGAATAGCACCACCCCTTTTCTTCCCGTGGGTGTCGTAAAAGGAGACTAAGGGACTTACTAGAGAATGGGCAGCAACATTCTCTATGCACTTTTAACACCATACTGCGATCGCCAACCCGCCTGCCAAGCGTGGCGATTATGGCAAACCCCCCCAATTGGGGGAGGCTTATGTCCAGCAGTGGTCGTCTTTCGGCTGTAATGATGATGAATGATATATATACATATATACAAATTCAAGAGAAAGAGATAATTGAGATGACTACACTAATTGTTGTGAAAATAACTCTAACGCTTAAATACATTCATGCATTCCAGAGAAGAATGGACTGAATATAAAAGGAAGAATGAACAAAGTCATAAGTATGAGAGGGACAGAGTAGGAGAAGGTTGTTGGATGAGCGCAGATTCATGTGAAGAACATAGATATTGAAAGTGAGACATAAGATAAGTAGGAGAGTTGAGAAGGGAGAAAAGAGTGGTCAAAACACGCACTCTTCTTCTTACAAAAAACAACGTTTTGTCTTCAAATCAGTTTGGCTTCAGAATTGGAAAATCAACAGACGACGCAGTTCAGGAACTCACAGACACAATAATTGGTCATTTAAATAGTAAGCAAAAAACTGTTGGAATCTTCCTAGACTTATCCAAAGAAATAATATCTGTCCCGAAGTTGCTGTCCAAGCTGGAAAGCATTGGAATTCGTGGTATTGGGCACGACATCTTCCGCAGCTACCTTAAAGACCGCCACCAGGTAGTTCAAATAGAAAGTTACACTAGCAAGGAAGAGAAAGTTACTTTTGGTGTCCCTCAGGAAAGTGTTCTTGGACCAACTCTCTTCCTCATTTACGTGAACGAGCTGTGCCAACTGTCTTCTCCTAACTCTAAAATCGTCACATATGCCGATGATACAGCTCTTATAGTCCACGGTAAAGATTGGTCTGATATTTTCTGTAAAGCGGAGATGGCTCTTAGTATGGTCATGAAATGGTTAAGTACCAACCTTCTCACGCTTAACATCAGCAAGACGAAGTTTATTCCCTTTACCCCAGGAATTTTAAGCCAGCCCCCCATTTCCAAGGTAATTAAAGCTCACGAGTGCACACTCACCAACTCTTTCACTTGTAACTGTACTCCCATCGATGTAACTGACAGCATACGATGTCTCGGAGTCATCATTGACAACCATTTAAAATGGAAAAAGCAGATCAACTCTATGGTGCCACGAGTGCGAAGATTAATTTACATTTTCAAAAAACTTAGGGTTGTTACTGATTTTAAATGTCTTATAACTGTCTACCTTGCTCTCGCTCAATCAGTCCTTAGGTACTGCGTGACCACGTGGGGTGGTGCCCACAAAACAACCATGTTGCGACTAGAGAGGGCGCAGAGGTCCGTACTAAAGGTCCTTTCTAAAAAACCTATCCGCTATCCGACTTTTGACCTTTACTCACTATGCAAAGTTCTCACGGTTAGGCAGCTTTTCGTACTACAGACTGTACTCAAAAAGCACATGCTCGTACTCTTCGACCCAACCTATAGTACTGCGAAACGACTCTCCGACAGAGTCTGTAAAATTGTGCCCTGTAGAGCAGCTGTGGCGAGAAGACACTTCAGGTTCTTGAGCTCCAAGGTCTACAATAAAGTCAATAAGAGCATCGACATTTACCGCTTACCTCGTAATATCTTAAGAGTAAAGTTGACCGACTGGTTGAAATCTCTATCATATGATGCAACTGAAAAAATTGTGGAAACTTAAATCTTAACTACTCCAAACACTCACACACATCCTCACTCACACACACCACTTACACACACCCACACTCACACTCCCACTCCACTCTGCACCACAACTACCAAGATACAAAGTTTGCATGGCTTTTGTTTCTTTATTTCTTCTTGCATTTTTAATTTTTACCTTATTCCAAAGCTAGCTAAATTGTACCTATGTCACAGTTAAGTCTGGAACAATGTGTTTCTTCTGTTTAGACGGGCGTTGATAGCTGCGACACAGTTTTTAACTTTTGTAGCTATTACCGTTTCTATTGTAATTATGTCAATTTGTTGTTGTTCCAAAATAAAAACTTTTACTTGTTTTTACTTTTTTAAATTTCTTCTTTGGTGAATGGACATCCACTTAAGCTCAAACCTGTAGCTCGACACATGGTCATATTTCCGTAGGTTGACTATGAACCGGATACCATAGTTGAGCAGTCAATCGAGTTTATTCAGCAAAACCACATTCAAATCAAAGTAGCACACGTCAACATAGTCGATGATAGGGAAAATCAAAGTCTGCTTAGCGGGCACAAAGTTTCTCAGACGATACAGGGATCGCAGAGTACCGTTGAACTTTTGGCTAACACTAGAGACCTGGCGTTACTAGCTAAGTGTCGAATCAAGATGCAAACCGAGATCATATCGACATTTAATAAATTACGAGACATTGAGAGGTAACTCTTTTGCTGTGCAATGGGTAAAATAAACCCTTCGCTACGTTACCCTGAATATTATAAAAAGTTGAAACCGCTGACCCGATCGTCATGAAATTTGGCAGAGATATAGCCTTGGATATGGAAAAGGACATAGGCTACTTTTTTACGCGATAACCGACATCCTATTTGGCTAGTCCACTTTAAAGTATTGCCACTTGTAAAAGGCATTTGAATGCACTCTAAAGGCTAAACTTATTACTAACCAAAATTCTTTTCCCACAGAACCATCAACTCTTCAACTACCTCGTCATGATCAACTAAGCCATGGAGAAGTTACTTAAGACGTTCAAGCGTTCTCCACCCAATGAGGAACTGTCCCGGAGCGAGTACTCTCTGGTCTCCACCGAACTGACTGAGGATGCTGTTCGACTGTGGATTGGCTTACCTGATGAAGTCAAGTACGATGCCGCTTGGGAGAAGTTTAGACAGCATTACGAGAAGGAGCATGGTAAGGATAGATTAGATGGTATTTTGGAGTTCCGTACCTCAAAAGGAAAAGAAACGGAACCCTTCTAATTTCACTTTATTGTCCGTCAGTCAAGACCCATTTTTTCGGTGACGACGTTTGGAGGTATCAAGTTGAAATTGATATCGAATACTTAAATCTAACGTTCCCTTAAAGATGAAATAAAATACAGCTTCTAATGACAACGCAATAAAAAATACGCCCATGCATTCCACAACTTTCCTTGACAATCGCAATCGCTGCCTGTTTTTTTTTTTTTTTTTTTGTTTAAAAGACTTGGGAAGGAACATTACTTGTTGCTGTGATTTTGTTCTCGTTGTTAGCTGTAATAATCTAGTCTTCAATTATTTCATTCGCTTATTTAGTTAGTATGTATGTATCTATTATATAGCATATATCTGTGTATGTATTATAGGATATTGTACTGTTATACTTTTTATTTTTGCACCAATGACAACCCCATTTTATGTCCAGAAACTCACTGTCCATGTCAAGGTTGCCTGGAAGAGATCGCAGTATGCGATAAGGCCGCCCATTGTATATTTTATAGTGTCTAAGTTTTTCTTTTCTTTTGTAATGTGTAATCTGATGTACAATAAAACAATAAACTTGAACGACTTCTTAATAGCTGCATTCGAATTGTTTTCAATCTCCGCAAGTATGATCATGTATCCGCACATCGATCGCTTTTAAAGTGGTTGCCTATCCGGCAGCGCAGAGCGTTGAGGGCTTTGACAACCCAGGGCCTCAAGTCTGCTATTACAATAGTGTCAGAATGGTCTCTTCATTGTGAGTTTTTGACAGATTTGCCATACAAACACTGTCAAATACTCACAATGACGAGACCATTCTGACACTATTGTAATAGCAGACTTGAGGCCCTGTTTTCTCTCCTTCACAAACTCACTTCTCCTTCTTATCTGACTTCTCATTGACAATATTTATGCGCTGCAAACAGCAAGAATCTTCGGTCCGAGAATAATCGTCTTCTTCGTTGTCCTTCTCATCGCTCTGGTTTTATAAAGTCTTCTTTCTTTGTCCAGGCGGTTTTCCTTTGGAATGCGCTCCCTCAGAATATCAGGACGGTAACCAATCAGTTCACATTTAAAGTGAAAGCTCGAGAACACATACACAAGAAGTTGGCAGATTCGTCTCAGAATTAAGTTGTTGTAGGTTTTATTGTTTAACTCTCATAACATTTTAATTTTTTATATTTTTTATATGTATGTATATATGTATTTATTCTTGTATCTTAGTTATAAATTCTTCTAAATTGTTTTCTGTTATTGCACCTACTATGTATTATCTCTGCATCACCCTAAGGTAGACTGGTAGATAATGCCCAAGGCATTAAGTCCGCCTTTGTACAGTTTTTACTTGTGCATAAAGTTTTAATAAATAAATAAATAAATAAAGTATATATAAATAAATAAATAAATAAAACATTTCTTCTGTTCCAAAACTATAAACGTCATTATAAAAATATATAGCTCCTAAAGAAAAGGTAGCATCCCAGCCAGTCGCCAACACATATTGTAATTGGGATTGTCTATCTTAGAGCGTGACCAGTTGTTTAAACTGGCTGGGTTAACTCTGTTACAAAAGTTTATATTAGTATATTTTTCGCGTTTTAGCATGGCAATAGCGGTCATTGACCCACCTAAATTTTCAGCATTTTTTTTTTAAACCGGCCTAGTGCGTGTCAGACCACGCGCAATGATGGGTTCCGTAGTTGGGATGAATTTAACCCCAAGAACAAACAAGCAAACAACATTGTAGTTGAAAAACATGTTCTCCCATACATTTCAACTGCAAATATGGTCGACTATTACTCCTACTTAGCTGTTAACTTCGAAACTACTGCCGTGATTTTATTTACATAGCCAAAAAAACCTATTTAGCTGGCAGGGGGAGGGTCCCCCTTCCCCCTGCCAGCTACCAGCATAGTTGTTTTGGTTAAAGTTTCATATTGAGACACGAAGCAACAAAATTCGATCGAAAGAAAAACGGCCACATTCCTCTAGATCGTATTTTGTTGCTTCGTGTCTCAATATGAAACTTTATAAAAGGTATTAGAAAATTCTAGACACACTTACCGAGGCAGCTCGTGACGTAACATCTTTTAGCACAATTGCGTAAAAAATATAAAGTCCATATGGAGATTATTTGTTGAAATTATTAATAAAAATTGCCACACCATTTATGTCAACTCCGTTTTGACGAGTAAATGTTAAAATTTATAAAATTATATACAGTCTTGATAACGTAATTTGTGTGAAATTGAGAGTTTAAGTACATACGTATTATATATCTATGTAGGTATATTATAAAGGAGATATAGGTATAAGAACACTGTTGTATTCAATTTCATATTAAAAAGAATAGTAAAGAAAGGAAAATTGTTTATTCTACACAACTAAAATACACATCACAAAAAAATTAAATACACACATGCACAATACGAGGTTTTTGCTTCGTATTCAAGCAATAAAAGTTTGACAATTTAGTCCATTGCTAGATGTCAGGACCAGCAGTGCTATTCTGTTTCTGTAACCATCTCACCGTGATAACTTAAGGTGTGTCCAAACACGGCGTGCAAGGTGAGCCGCAGCTACGCGCGGCATTGCAAGACACAAATTTGCCGCGCGACTAGTTTAGACCTTCTGCGCGGCAGTGCTGCGCGGCATATCCGACACACGCCGCGCTCTTTATTTCATATTCAAACTACAATGAAAGCGGCCGCGTGTGTTGTAGCTCCCTATTATCTCTTATTGGACTATGGGAGCCATATATTTCAATAAGACGAATTCCTGTTTCGTTATCCATTTTACTTGATAAAATACGTCCGTCCACACAACCACTGACGAACCAACACGCTGCTGCTGCTGTATGACGCTTTGGTAAGGAGTCACATGGAACACAGTGCGGTGATTTGGGCTCTTCATGAAGCGAAATACAATGTCATGCTGGAGCGAATGCAGAATAAATTTACGAGATACTTGTATTTTAAACTTTATGGGGTTTACCCATTTTACCCGCTGATGTATCCTACACTGTTTGTACTGGGTATGGTGGGGTACAACGAACTCAGAGTGCGCCGGGAATTTACATTTGCGGCGTATGCGCTAAAGCTCCTGCGTGGAGTAGCTCATAACCCGGGGGTGCTGCGTCACCTGAAGATGTGCGTGCCTGACCGGTACGTGTGGAGGCGGCGGCGACCGTCACTGCTGGCCGTGCCTGCTGCCAAAACCAACCTACTGTCAAAAACACCTCTCACCCGCACAATGTGTGTACTAAACGATGAGAGAATTGACATATTTTCGTGCAATTTGAGTGAATTCGCAAGACTTTTGTTGAATTTTGTTAGTTATATTTAAATGTTAATATTCTGTGTTATGTCTGATTTTGTATTTTAGAGTTAAGTCTTAGCCGTAAGTTAATTTTTCAATTTATTTGATGTGTGTTTTCAAACCACTATTGTATTGGGGTCGTCCTGCAAAGATAGTGTGTGTAAGTGTAATAAATAAATAAATAAATACACCGTTCACGGCGTTCGCCGTGCGCGGCAGGTAGCTCGCAGCTGCCGCGCGCGGCAATCGTCCAATCATAGCGCGGCCAGCCGCGCGTGACACCCGCGCACGATTGCCGCTTTATATTTGGTCACACCTTTAGGTGAACGTAGAGTGAGCTATCAATAATGACAATCCCTGGCATCAGGCGGAAAGACAGTTCACTTCAAGCTCACTTCACATAAGTTTTCACGGTGAGATTGTTACAGAATAGCACTATAGGGACCAAAGACAATTCACATTGCGTAATTACGAGTACACTGTGTTGCGACACTGGCAAATGACAACAAACAAACGATAAAACAAAAACAAAATGCCGATTGCAGTGGAAAATAAATACTTTTGTAACAAACAAACAAGAATAACGAGAACAATCATCTAATGTCGGTTGGTAGTGTAGTCACTTGAAGTATGAGTTGAGAAAATCAGTATTTTTTTTTTTTGTTTGGTGTTTACACAAAAAAATAACTGTTATTTCAAGTACGGTGGTCAGCACATCAGGGGCCCAAGTCTGCTATTTTTATAAATTCGTCACTCCAACACGATCCCATTGTCATTTTGTTAAAAGTTCGTAATCTGCTAAATTCATAATGGTCGATCATTGGTCGGTCAATGGTCTCGTAATAGAATTTTAATACAATGGCATTTTGATCATTTATTCTTGCTAGATTTCATTTATATATATTTTGACATATTATTTATTAATGTTATAAACAATCTGAAGTAGTAGAAAGTTGGAAGTTTAGTAGGAAGTTTCATTTGTCATTATGTACGAGATTACCAATTCTTTCAATGGAGTGTCAGTGGCTGACAATTGGAAAGTCATAATGACGCCATTATATTAGTAGATTACCAAACTTGTCAAAATCAACAATTATGAAATCAATGATAGACCATTCTGACTTGAGGCCCTGGTCATACGAAACTGTCAGATTTCTCCAAACGATTTTAAACTATAAAATGTTGATGGTGAAGTTCAAATTTGAATTATAAAAGACAGTTTGTGGTAATTTGATGTGCTGGCAACTGTACTTAAGGCGGGTTGTTTCACGTCCACTTGACGCACGCCTATACGTCATAAATGGCGCTAACTATCGTCAAACCAAAAAAATCCTTGTTTCACAAAATTATGCCCTTAACGTTCGTTAAAAAATAACGATTACAGTAACCGATGTCATACCCACTGGTTCATCATCATCATCATTTCAGCCGAAAGACGTCCTTTGCTGGACAAAGGTCTCCCCCAAGCACCGCCACCTCGACCGGTTTTGTGCTCGCGCATCCAGCGGATTCCTGCGGCTTTCATAAGGTAGTCGGTCCACCTTGTGGGAGGCCTTCCAACGCTACGTCTTCCGGTACGCGGTCGCCACTCCAGAACCTTTGGGCCCCAACGGCCATCCGTTTTGCGCGCAATGTGCCCTGCCCATTGCCACTTAAGTTTGGCAATTCTTCGAGCTATGTCGGTTACCTTGGTTCTCCTGCGGATCTCTTCATTTACCCACTGGTTAACGTCATTTTATTCTATTACATTTGAACTTTGACAATCGGTATTTTCTGCAGTGAAACAACGCTTTGTATTTAACGAACGTTAAAAATCATACGTTATCGTTATTATTTGACGTACATACGTATGTTACGTTAACCAACCGTTTGAAACAACCGGCCCTTAATAGTACTGTTGACCTCAAAAAAATATCAAAGGTTTATTGTTTTTTTTTTTTTGTTTTGTCTTGTTTAGTTATCGGATCACGTCGTCAGAATTTTGATATAAAATTAATTGATCACGTATTTTGTCCTTCCAAAGTGATAAATAAGAGCTTTAAATTGTCAGGAAGAATAGAAGCCACACTGCTGTCAAAGAACGGGTCAACCAAACGTCTGCCGTCAGTCAGTTCAACACCTCACCTGTATGACAATGGCAAAAGTCAGGAAGCTGACGTCACATTCCTCGATGGTGCTGAGAAGAGTCCTGTCAGACAGACGAGACAGGAGAAAGTGTAAGTAGGATACAAGATGTTATTGTAATAACTTATTTATATATAATAATCTATATGAACAATTTTTACTACGAGACCAACCCTGAAATCACGCAAAATAAATCAGCTGCTCTATACATTTTATGTTCGTATAACTCGACAAAATGTATGCATTATGATGTCATTCATTCGTTTGGAAAAGCGGAACCCCGCGTCCGAGTCTGCGTATCAATGTCCAGCAGGGCCTCAAGTCTGCTATTACAATAGTGTCATAATGGTCTATCATTGATTTCATAATTGTTGATTTTGACAAGTTTGGTAATCTACTAATATAATGGCATCATTATGACTTTCCAATGGTCAGCCACTGAGACTCCATTGAAAGAATTAGTAATCTCGTACATAATGACAAATGAAACTTCCTACTAAACTTCCAACTTCCTACTACTTCGGATTGCTTATAACACTAATAAATAATATGTAAAAATATATATAAATGAAATCTGGCATGAATAAATGTTCAAAATGCCATTGTGAAACAATTCTAATACGAGACCATTAACCGACCAATGATCGACCATTATGAATTTAGCAGATTACGAACTTTTAGCAAAATGACAATGGGATCGTGTTGGAGTGACGAATTTATAAAAATAGCAGACTTGGGCCCCAGGCTTAGCACGAGCATCGTTTTATCGACGGAAGCGTAGACAAAAATGACATTCCGTGTAGACAGTACGACGGCAGCAAAGTAGAAAGAGTCAACTGCACGTAACGGGCCTCGCGAGTTGGCTTCGACCTCTCGTACGCCTTCCAAAGGCCCGGGACTCCAGGGTCCCGAGATAATGTCAAAAATATGATAATAATAATTTATTTATTCACTTCAAGACACAACCATCTGTGTAGCCCTCTTGTACTAGGATTTCCTGTATCACAAGAGCCAGACCTCTCAATTTACAGGGAATATTTTATAGAACCGCGATAGACAAAATTGAGTTGTGTTAAATTACTGCATTTTGACCGAAAAATTAATACAATTAGTTAGAAAACACCCATGCTTATATGATACTTTAGAGGTATGAGGAAAAGGGTGTAAAGTTCACTCATACTCTATAGTAAAGGGAGGATCCTCCGACCAGACGGGTATTGTGTCTGGTGGGCAACTGCCCGACGGTTGATGTCGGGATGTTATATATATGCTAGTCGCGCGATAAACTCTGATAGCGCGATGCAGGATTTGTGACAGGTCTTTGATGCGTCGTTCGCATGTGGCGTTGTTGATACCGCCACAACACGAAGAATAATTCTTATAAAAATATAACAATTAAGACAAAATTGTGGGATTAAATCGGAGAAATTAATGAAATTGGTAAGAGTGTAAAGTCGTTTATTGATTAAAATAAGACACACATTTTTTCTATCGATTTGCAATACGCTTTGGAGAATAGTACGATGCGTAGCGTAATCTAGTCGATTTGTGTGATATAAAATGAGCGCGATGCTATAACGCTATTACGCAGCGCTAACTACGCGTTCTGTTTAACAAAGCCTTTATAGTACCGTAGAATATTTTACCAGGCGATATAATTGGGAATTATTGGTTAATTTTTTATTTTCAGACCTGATGAAATGCCAGTGTCTAAGAAAAAGTCGAAGGTAAGGATACGATTCTAGCTGGTCAAGCAACTCAAATTAAGGGTACCTACCTAAAGGCCTCAATAAAGTGACATTCCATCAGGGCCTCAAGTCTGCTATTACAATAGTGTCAGAATGGTCTATTGGTTCGACTATTAGTAGTGATTAATGGTCGATTTCATAATTGTTGATTTTGACAAGTTTGGTAATCTACTAATATAATGGCGTCATTATGACTTTCCAATGGTCAGCCACTGACACTCCATTGAAAGAATTGGTAATCTCGTACATAATGACAAATGAAACTTCCTACAAAAGTACAAAACTTTCAACTTCCTACTACTTTAGATTGCTTATAACACTAATAAATAATATGTAAAAATATACACATATATAAATGAAATCTGGCATGAATAAATGTTCAAAACGCCATTGTAAAACAATTCTATTACGAGACTATTGACCGACCAATGATCGAACATTATGAATTTAGGAGATTACGAAATTTTAGCAAAATGACAATGGGATCGTGTTGGAGTGACGAATTTATAAAAATAGCAGACTTGGGCCCCAGCAATAACGATGATGGAAACGTCAAAAATTTATTGAACTGTCTTTACCGAAAAGCATAATGTCAGTCCTGTTCAAATTCGTTGTAGAAATACGAAATGCTTTGCAAACGCCACATATCTGAAACCTCTAGTCCACCTTCTTTGTAATCGTAGTCCTTTGATATTTAAAAAAAAGCGGCCAAGTGCGAGTCGGACTCGCCCATGAAGGGTTCCGTAGCAGCAAGGTACATAATATAAAAGTTCTTGTAGTTCGTTGTAACTTTGATCGATGTTTAATACCTAGTTTTTTTTTTTTTTTGTATCAGAAAATAATGGTTCACGGTTTACGCATAAGGTTTATATTTATTAAATTAAATGTTTATTTTTATTTTTATATTTGAGTTGATTGAATGAAAGGTAAATTGCGGTTTACGATTTATGACGTACCTATTAAAAAAAAAACTACTTATTAGATCTCATTCAAACCAAATTTTGGTGGAAGTTTACATGATAATGTACATCATATATATTTTTATTTTTTATTTTATCATTCTCTTATTTTAGAAGTTACAAGTTACACATTTTACCACTTTGGAAGTGTCTCTCGCGCAAACTATTCAGTTTAGAAAAAAATTATATTAGAAACCTCTATATCATTTTTGAAGACCTATCCATAGATAACCCACAAGTAAGGGTTTAGTGAAAAAAAAAAATTGATTCAGTTCTAAGTATGGGGAACCCCCAAACAAGTTTCAACAGTATAGTTCTTATAGTTTCGGAAAAAAGTGGCTGTAACATACGGACAGACATGACGAATCCATAAGGTTTCCGTTTTTTGCCGTCTGGCTACGGAACCCTAAAAATATTAATTTCAAATAACAATTTCCACCAATAGATGGCGCAAGCTCGACAAACACTCAAAATAACTCTCCTAGTAGGAGTGTGGATATTCTTCACAATTGCCTTTTTAATGCACAATGAGAAAGAAGAAGTGACCAGGCATTCTTCAGTAGCTCCCGGACAAATCAAGGGTAAGCGAGCCATCATTTACCCCAAGTTTTGAGAGCATGACCAAGACTTTTTGTTCACATTTCCTGTTAACTGTCCAGCTCCCGTGGTTGCAAAGCCAGAGAATTTATTGTTGAGGAATTTTAATACCTACTTATATTGTCCGTACATTCAAACCAAAATTGTCATTCTTTTAAGAGCACTGTCACCGGTCCACTAACAAGAAGGAATTATGAAAAACGGCTCAATCAACTATATCGGTAAGTGTGTCTAGAATTTTCTAATACCTTTTATAAAGTTTCATATTGAGACACGAAGCAACAAAATACCATCTAGAGGAATGTGGCCGTTTTTATTTAGATCGAATTTTGTTGCTTCGTGTCTCAACATGAAACTTTAAAAAATGTATTAGAAAATTCTAGACACACTTACCGATATAGTTGATTGAGCCGTTTTTCATAATATAAGTCCAAGGTTAAGAACTGGCTTAACTACGAAGATATTTTAAAATATTTTATTGGGTAAAGTGAACTCACACACCAACACACACCCACTCACACTCCACATCTACACACTAGTTTCACACAACACTTTCAATAGCTTAAAGTAATATTAACCGATTCACTGTCCACAAATTAGACACAATAGTTGAAAAATTATCGTGTTCATTGAAAATAATGTAAGGAATTGGGAGAAGGCGCTGAAATCTGACATACAGGTTTTTACCTAGTTTGGGTTTCAGAGGCTTCATAGGTTTTTGTAGCTCAAATTTATTTCAATAAAGATTTATTATTATTATTGTAATACCTTCTCAGTCACGAGATAATATGTTTTTATGGGAGTGGCGCTATTGGACAGATGACAACCCTCTCAAAGATAAAGACTACCTGTATAATTCGTAAGCAGTTCTGGTTTTCCAATTTGATTCTTCTTTTCAAGATTACTTAATCCGGAATGATGACAATAAGCTATCAGTGCTATTGAAGCTGACAGGACCATTCTTATCAGAACAATACGAGAAGAAGTTGAGCTCAAGTGAAAAGTTGAACATGACCAAAATGGAGATCTGGCTAGAGAAGTGGGTTGTAAAGAGAGATTTCAAAGATATTGATGGGATTGCAGATTATGATGCTGTACAGGTAAGTTAAAGTTAGTAAGTTATTATTGTGTGCCTTGGTCTCGGTGGAAATTTCTTTTCTTTTTTGTTTTTATTTCACACATAGCGACCATTAGTCGGGGCTAGGTCTGGTGGCTAAAAAATAACAGCGTCACGGGTCGATCGATCAGGTTAAGCTTCGCTTTCCACGGTTGTAAATGGATGACCATCTTTACATACCGAGACCCCTCCGTGCCTTGGAGAGCACGCTAAGCCGTTGGTCTCGGCTGCATTTGTAGATCTTTGACAGTCGTTACGGGTCGTCAGAAGCCCGAAAGTCTGACAACCAGTCTTACCTGGTCCGTGCCCACTCGACCCGCTTAGACTCAACCCGAAGAATAATAGCAGATGTTTTATTGTAAATTCAGTACCATTTGTACAGTCAGGCAAAGTGATATTTTAATTCTAAATAACTTATTACCTATATATAGAATATTTAATATTTTGATATGATATATAATTTATCCTGGTAGTCAGTGAATTCGTTCAAAAAATGTGTTTTTACGCCTATCAATTCAGAAATATCCAGGTATTATTCTTCGGGTTGAGTCTAAGCGGGTCTGGTCTAGGCGGACCCGTCTTACCAAGGGGTATCGTATTACCTAATAACTGGTTTGTGGAGGTCAGATAGGCAGTAGCTTCATGTTAAATATTGCTATTCAGCTGCATCTGGTTAGACTGAAAGCTGACCCCAACATAGTTGGAAAAAGGCCGGGCATATAATGACAGAGCAACTAATAGTCCAACGAAGAAGCAAAATTTTATATACATATTTTTTTTTTTCCACAGACCGCAGATCACTGGACAATAATCCTAGAAAATCAAGCCGAAGATTTTCACGAAAGTGAGACCCGTACTTCTGTGCTTCAACTAGCACCTTTGACAACCAACCACAGCGTGCTATCTGTTCGAATGACCACCACGGCTGATGTGAACACTCCTTTCACCTTGAGTTATACCCTGGATCCTTTGGATGGTACTACAGGGATCATTTATGCTTGTATACTGCTTTGTGCATTGTACGCATTAATCGTTTTTGAGGTAAGATGCCCAAAATATTTTTATGATTGCTTGTGAGTTTTTAAGGCATTTTTTTTCCAGTACTAGGAAGTGGTGAAAGGTGCCTGCTGGTACTTTGTAACTCAAAATGTGTGTCTACTTTGAATAAATGGATTACATTTTTACCGCCTTACTTATAAACGCGGAATAAAGTTATACTAGGTATAAACTAAAATTCAATATTAATCAAAAATCTGTGGTTATATAATATACGATCTAGAGGAATGTGGCCGTTTTTCTTTATATCGATTTTTGTTGCTTCGTGCCTCAATATGAAACTTTATAAAAGGTATTAGAAAATTCTAGACACACTTACCGTGGCAGCTGATTGAACCGTTTTTCATAATTCCTTCTCAGTCACGAGATATATATTCGTTTTTAAATAAGCGCTACTGGACCCGAGACAGCCCTCTCAGGAAAAAATCTTTCACTGAAGATGTGTATAATGGATTCATTTTTCCCATTTGATTTCTTTTATTTTCAGTCATTAATTTTATTTATTCTTTAGAGGTATGAGGAACAGGGTGTATAGTTCACTAATACTCTATAGTAAAGGGAGGATCCTCCGACCAGACGGGTATTGTCTGGTGGGCAACTGCCCAACGGTTGATGTCGGGATGTTGTATATATGCTAGTCGCGCGGTAAACTCTGATAGCGCGATGCAGGATTTGTGACGTCAGGTCTTTGATGCGTAATTCGCATGTGGCGTTGTTGATACCGCCACAATTCCTTTTATCATTTTAAGTAAAAAATATGCTGAAAGAAGGCATAAAAATATCATAAATTACAACAATAACAATATTAAAGAGCAACCATTTAGAATATTTAAAAATCATCTCTCAAAACTAGTTATATTAAAATTCTGTAACAGATTTTTTTGCCGATAAATTACTTAGCTATGATTAATTTAAACCTAGATTTTTTATAAATTTTGTTTTATTGTAAATTTTTGCATGCCTTAAACGTACAATGTACAAGAAACCCTAATATTTGTAACATCTATATATAGAATAGAATAGAATACAATTTTTATTCAAGTATCAAGACTCAATAATGGTATATACCCACATTCTTTGCAAGTAAAAAAATTATATTCTATTCTAAGGCAAAAATGAACAAAAATTTAACCTCCGGATATCGACTTAATGGACATTACGATTTCTTTCTCATTTTGATTCGAAACAATTTAATAATTTCTTCCACTACCTTCTTCAGGTAATAAACAGAACAATGGCAGCAGTTCTCCTGTCCACCACATCTTTAGCTGCATTAGCTATTGCTGGCGAGAGGCCCTCACTGCCCGAGCTGATCTCCTGGCTGGATGTGGAGACTCTACTACTGCTGTTCAGCATGATGCTACTCGTTGCTATCCTGGCGGAGACTGGCGTCTTCGATTACTTCGCTGTGTTGACTTTTCAGGTGAGTTCAAAAGTTTAATTGTTTGATTTTGGCATGAGGTTTCTTGATTGTGGGTGAGCTGCTGGAAATTGACGAATTGAAATCGTGCAACTATATTTGACGTAGCATGTATGAGTCATTATCTTCCTGCCCTTGTCCCATGTTACTTGGGGTCGGCGCAACACGTTTTCTT
The DNA here is from genome assembly GCA_947523025.1 of Dryobota labecula. Classification (NCBI taxonomy): domain Eukaryota; kingdom Metazoa; phylum Arthropoda; class Insecta; order Lepidoptera; family Noctuidae; genus Dryobota; species Dryobota labecula. The sequence continues at coordinate 8,592,212 of OX383311.1, read as the reverse complement.
TTTCCATTCCCCCCTGTCAACCGTCACTCTATCATTCACTCCATTCTCTTTCATATCATTCTTCACACAATCCATCCATATTTTTTTGAGCCTTCCTCTCCCTCTCCATCCATCCATATTTATCTTCATCACTCTCCTCGTAGCATGTATGAGTACAAACATATAATTATCTTAGGTAGTATAAAAACTAAAACAGCTTTTTTGTCTGTTTGTGTTACCACTTTGTTCTTCTAAAGTACACAAAGGATTTGATACGGTTTTCACTATAATTTAACCGCCTCCATGATCTAGTGGTAAGACCACCTGACCTTGAGGTCCTGGGTTCGAAAATTTTCTGCTCGGTTTGGGTGTTGGTAGGGCTTATTCTAAGTCCGTTTGGTTAGTTACCACTGTCTTATCTAAATCCAACAACAATGTTTACAGCACTGTTGTGTTTCGGCAGTTAGAGGTAAGATAGCCAGTTCCTCTGTGGTTGAGGATTCCGGGTAAAACCCACTTCCACCTTTGGCCTGATTATCACACACCATCAGGTGAGATGAAGGCTAAGAGCTTCCCCGTTGTGGTTAAAAAAAAAAATAATAAAACACACCATTTTACGCGAGACGTTTATCCATCCGAGCAATGGGAATATACGTCTTCATGTACTAGGAATCTGTTAGCCCCAACACAGTCTTGTCCATTGTTCCTGAACTTTGCAAGCATGGCTTGATCCAAAGCACGACTAATGTCAGCACTTGGTAAAACAATAAAGGGTGCATTTCCTCCCAGCTCAAGAGCAACCCTTTTAACACCTTTTATAAAACGCCATTTTTCCTCAACTTGCGAGCGAGGATGGATATAGAGTGTAAAATGGGTTTTATGGACGAGTTGTACACTCTACTTTTCACTTCGATTGCGAGGAAATGAAACAGCAACATGTAAAATAATAAATGGACGAAATAAAAAATATAAGTTTATTTCATGAAGTTTTATTGTGTAGGTACTTTTGCTGTTGGTATCCTTGCCTTGTTCTTAGAATACTAACGAAACGAATTAAAATAAAGAGGTTATTCTATGAAGTTGAAGTTGTTCGCGTTGCTGTTGGACCGATTGTCCGATTGTCTTCGATGAAGATTTTACTTTAGGCTCTAGAGCATAAAATGCGACTTTATGTTGCCTACGCACGACATAAAGACGAACGCTTAGAGCATGAGAAGTGAAAACTATAATTTTTTGTGCTGTTAAAATAAAAATAATTTTCGTTGGGAGTTTGCTGATGTTATCAACATTTGCTTCCGCAGTTTATTTACTGATGATGATACAAATTATTATGGCAAGATTGTAATGATTATTACTCACATAATGACAACCAGATGGATATATTACCGATTGACATTGGACGTGCAATTCTCACATCTAAAGACACACGATTCACATTAGAACATTCAGATAAGATAAAGTCCATAGCTAATCTATTCGCTGATATATTTAATGACAGACAGGTGGATAGACAAGTCAAGGTTATGATGTATGTGTTTACTGTGGAGATATGTTATGTTTAGATGTGTTTTTATGATGTGTGTATACGAAAATTATTGTTTATTCACGTCTCGTTGAGCTAGTGTTCACTCATAGACACGGTTCTGGGTACGAGAAAAAGTGATATATTATGGTTGCTATAGAAAAAAAAAAAAATCTGTTGGAGTCTGTATTTCATATATCATCTGCAATTAATGGCTTTGTAGAGGATTGAGTAACAGCGTGTAAAGTTCACTCATACTCTATTGAAAAGGGAGGATCCTCCGACCAGACGGGTGTTGTGTCTGGTGGGCAACTGCCCGATGGTTGATATCGGGATATTCCATTTAAGGTGTATCTATTTAAACACGAAATATTTTAAGAGATATACCTATAGGTGGTAAAGAAGCCAAAAATACGTTTTTTTTTTTTAAATCTGAGTATATTATTTAACACATTGACTGCCACCGCGGTCACCGGTGACCGATAACAATAGTTTTCTATTGTGTCTGTTGTCTGGCAGTCAAAGCCTAAAAAATTTTATAATTTAAAATTACTTGACATGATGATTAATTATCAAAAGGCACCGCGCTCGTGCTGCTACCGTCGCCGCGTCCGGGCGGGTCATTCGTAGATAAGTAAGTAAAGGTTTACGCCCTGGCTGGAGGCTTTAAGTTTTTAGGAGCTTAAGGCCGAAAACCGAAAGACCGGTTAAAGAGTCTCAACTTCTCAAGGTTAACTCTAAGATGCACAAAGCAAATTTTTTTTTTTTTTTTGTAAAATGTCTCAAGCAATTTTAAAATTATAATAATTATGTAAAAATAAAAACACTTATATAAAAAAAAAAATTCGCTGCTATGGCTTTTTTACCACAGAAAGATGTTTAATGATGAAGATGAAGATGTTTAATATGCTAGTCGTGCGGTAAACTCTGATTGCGCGGTGCAGGATTTGTGTGACGTCAGGTCTTTGATGCGAAATTCGCATGTGGTGTTGTAGATGCGGATGCCACAGCTTTTATTTAAAGGGGCTCGTGTTTAAGTAAACTAGCCGATAAACAACACCAGTCGATCAGAGGTTAAGCTACGCTTGCCACGGTCAATTCGTGGATGGGTGACCATCCATTACTAGGCAAGCACGTTAAGCCGTTAGTCCCGGCTGTCATTCGTAGATCTTTGACAGCCGTTACACGTAGTCAGAAGCCCAAAAGTCTTACCAAGGGGACACCCCTTGTAAAGACTGGTGTGTTACCCAGTTACTGGGTTACAAACGTCAGATAGACAGTCGCTCCATGTGAAATACTGGTATTCAACTGCATCCGGTTAGGCTAGAAGCCGACTCCAATTAGCAGGGAAATGGCTATGCAAATTTTGGAATGGCTTTTATTTAAAGAAAGAAAGAAAGAAACATATTTTTCTCAAACATGCATGGAAATATTGTCATTATTTTTGAAAAAAGAACACACGAAGTATCGAATTTACGGACAAAGAAAATCAAATTCATTGCAAGTGTTTTTTTTTAATTTGGAACGCTCCAGCAATGTTTTATTTCCCTGCAATCTTTTGAGAAAAGCACTATATATGCCTCGGCGGAAATGGCAATTGCCTGTCTCGTATTAGTGAAGTCCTCGCCTACGGCTCGGCCTTCATACTCATACTTGACCTGCAATTGCCTATTTCCCGGCCTTTGCAATAATGTACTATTATTTGGGACACGCAAAAGAATACAAACAGTAAAAAAAAATTGGACTCAATAGGCGGGATATTTAAAGGCTCCTTTACTCGGGATTGAGGTGGGTGTACTGTACAGTTTTCGTTTGGGGACTACAGGCAAGCAGGAGAGCCCAATTATTACTATAAACCTGGCACAAATCCCAACTCCAAGCTGGTAAACAATGATCACTTTTTGCGACCTGTGGATCTTACCCAGGAAGCCACGCTCATCAGTCACTTACGACACAGGACTCCTAAGGCAGAAAAAGGCTCCTTAAGAGCCAACTAGTCGCGGGCTCGAACTCACTAGTGAGCGTGGCCAAAAAGCACGCTGTCTCACCTAGCATCGTGTCCGTCATAGTGTGTTGAGTGAAATGCACGATAATTCGTAGTAAACCGCGCGCGTAAAAAATTACGAAAAGTCTTTTAGAAGGTTGAGTTTTATGAAAAAACTAATGGATAAATCAATTACAAATAACTTTTATTGAAATCTTCGATAATTGAGCTTTGTCGGAGTGGACTTTGTTTTGGAGATTTTACACTTCTTTTACGAGTATTACTTATTTACGCCCAAAGTTGCGTTAAAATTAGCAGGATTTTTTTTGTTGGTTCATAACTTTTTAATGTCTTTTTTTTTATATTCTGCTTCCGTACAGAAATAATGAATAATAAAAAGAAACGATATCATGTTTAACTTCGGATGCTAAATGTCAAAGAGTGGAGTAATACCCCCCCCCCCCCCCCCCGAAATTTGTATGGAAAAATTGTCGACTAGTTTCATCTTAAAACTCGACTCTTCTGTTGGGAAATGGAAATATTTATAAATAGTTTAGAGTCGTTTTTTTATTTAAAAAAAACATACGATTGATATACTCGCCCATACGCTCGCACACTCACTTACACCTCACTCACAGTCACACTCACTCTTTTACAAACATTCACACACCTTCAAACATCCAAACACACTTAACTCCAGACAAACACTAGAGACATACACAACGCGTTCATTTTCTCTTTTTTTTTAAATTATTATCCTTTATTTCATTATTATACATATAAATTACATTATTAAATATTAAAAAAATATATAATTTTTTCTAGTTTTTTTTTTTTTTTTGTTTCTCTTGTACTTGCCCTAAAGGCAAGGGACACTGGTTTCTAAGATACAGGTACCACACCTAGTTTAGAAGTCAGGATTTTTCACTCTAGAGCACTAAATCAAGCCAGTCAGTTTTAGAACAAAATAATGTGAATGCATTTATGGAGAAACAAAGATTTATTATTATTTATTTATTATGACTTCAAATTCATATAATTTATTTATTTATTTATAATAATCTTACCTACACTATCATTACAGATCTATGATCCAATGCGACAGAGTGGCCTTACTAACTAAATCCTAAATCTACACCTTATACCTAGTTAAAAAATATCTTAATCTACATAACTTATTACATATAGTGTAACTTTTGCGAATTCACTTAATTTGAAAATATCTTAATCTACATAACTTATTACATATAGTGTAACTTTTGCGAATTCACTCAATTTGCACCACAATACATCAACCCTCCCGTGAACCTCATTCACCACGCGTATGGCTCTAGTGAGAGGAGTTCTCGCCAGCAGGTTGGTCCTGGCTGCAGGTACAGCGAGCAGGGGCGGACGTTGCCGCCTCCACACGTACCGGTCGGGCACGTACAGCTGTAGGTGTCGCAGCACTCCCGGGTTATGCGGCACGCCACGTAGTAGTTTCACTACATACGCTACGAGCGAAAACTCCCGTCGTACTCTAAGAGTGTTATACCCTACCATACCCAGAACAAATAGTGTAGGGTACATCAATGGGTATAATGAATACCCATTATTTCCATTATTTTCTCTTCACAAACAATGACATCATACAGACAAGCTTTAAAACTATGTAACACTAGTATGTGAGAGACAGGTGTCTGCACTAGGAATACCTGTAGGTATAGCAAATCACCAGGGTCCCACCACACACGGTATGTAAACATAATCGGTACTTTAGTAGTTATTTATGTGAAGGGATAGGGCATAACATAAAAGTCAATAATAGACTCACAAAATAGAAACAACAAAATAAAATAAAGATGAAGAGAAGTGGAAAAGTACGTGATCTAATATGTGTAGGGAATAAGAGTGATGGACTATTTCGGATGAGTTAGTAATTCCACAGTTGCTTTATAATCTAAGCCATATAGCCAATCAACTAGAGCTTTTTTACAAGCCTTTGTTGTTAGGTGATAGATCGTGATAATACGATTTATTTTATTATATAAGTGGGAACTTAAGAAAGTATAAAAATCTTTGAGAAAAACTCGTTCTTAGACCTTTAGTAGTATTGCAGACAGCGTACTTTCTGCGTTTTCCCGAGAGATAGAGGGTGGATCAAATATTAAGGAGTGCTTCTTGAGAACAGTGTATAAAACAAAAAGTTGCCTCACTGACAAGACTTTAAAGTGTTTGTAAAGATCTACAGTAGGATGCAAGTATGGCAAAAAACAGGCCACCTTCAGGACCACCCTTTGGGCTCTTTCCAGCTAGACACTTAACATCTTAACTTGGCATATGTTGTCTTCCAGCTGGCAAAAGGCGAGATATGGCCGTTGATAACACTTCTGTGCGTGATCACCGCTGTTGTATCGTTACTGCTCGATAACGTCACGACGGTGCTGCTCATGACTCCAGTTACTATACGGTAAGTAACGGCGACTGTACAAGCGATGTGTTTTTATTTTGTTTTACCGTTCAATCCTGTTTAGTTTTCTACAATACCTACCTAATCATTGTTTAAGTATCTATCATTATCTTCCTGCCCTTGTCCCATGTTACTTGGGGTCGGCGCAACACGTTTTCTTTTTCCATTCTCCCCTGTCAACCGTCACGCTACCATTCACTCCCTTCTCTTTCAAATAATTCCTCACACAATCCTTCCATATTTTCTTTAGCCTTCCTCTCCCTCTCCATCCATCAACATCTATATTCATCACTCTTTTCGTCATATGCGTTTCCTCCCTCCTCATTATATGCCCATACCATGCCAAACAACTTCCTTTCAACTTTTCTATCACCGGTGCCACTTTCAAACTTCCCCTTGTATACTAATTTCTGACTTTATCCATTTTCGTCAACCCACATATCCACCTCAACATTCTCATCACCGCTACATGCAACCTTTTTTCATTCATCTTCCTTACGGCCCAGTATTCCGATCCATACAGTACGACAGGCCTTATCACGGACATAAGCTGTAGTATCTATCATCCATACTAATATTATAAATTTGAAAGTAACTCTGCCTGTCTGTATGTCTGTCTGTCTGTATGTAACATTTTCACGCTTAAACCGCCGAACCGATCATCATGAAATTTGGCAGAGATATAGCCTAGGATATGGAGAAGGACATAGGCTACTTTTTTCGCGATAACCGACATCCACGCGGGCGGAGCCGCGGGCAAAAGCTAGTTTCCTATATATTTTTATTTTACTTACTTGAGGGTCAAATTAAATTAGTTAGCGAAACACCGCAGATGTGATGAGCATCGACAACTAAACATGATAACAAAAAAAAAAAAAAAGGTTGACTGGTAGAGAATGCCTTGTGGCATTAAGTCCGCCTATGTACCACTATTGTACATGAAGTTTAAATAAATAAAACACAGAAAAATATATTTTATGTTATTTTTTGGGGTCAGATCTTTAAAATACAAACATTTTCATCGACAAGAACTTCTCTTGAACTGCCCAAATACTGGAACTTAGCCGCAAGTTATTTGCTTCCGCTGCATCTTTGAAGAGACTACGTAATTTTCTACCGACTGCCACCAAGATTGCGATTGCACAATCACTTCTTCTACCCATCCTTGATTATGCTGATGCCAGCTTTCTTGACTTTACTCAAGACCAACTCGATTATCTTGAGCGACTTCAACATTTTTGTACAAGGTTCATAAACGGTTTTCGCCAATGAACATGTTTCCGAATTTCGTGTGAAGCTCAGGTGGTAAAAATAGAACTGTAAGCAACCACGCGCGAACTGAATTGGTCGCAGTAGCTACGCTAGGGCACCCTGCCCAAATGGGTTAGGTTAGGTCAGAAATGAGAAAATCCGCGCGCGAGCCGAGCGAGCGAAGCGAGCGCTACATCCAAGTTATTCGCGGCTATTTATGTAGTATTTAGGTTCCCAAAATAAGAATTATTAATAGAGATAAAAAAAAAAGTTCAGTCATCATATTTATGTTCAATAATATTTTAGGAATCATCATCATCTTCATTTCAGCCGAAAGACGTCCACTGCTGGACATAGGCCTCCCCCAAGCACCGCCACCTCGACCGGATTCCTGCGGCTTTCATAAGGTCATCGGTCCACCTTGTTGGAGGCCTTCCAACGCTACGTCTTCCGGAACGCGGTCGCCACTCCAGAACCTTTCGGCCCCAACGGCAATCTGTTCTGCGCGCAATGTGCCCTGCTCATTGCCACTTAAGTTTGGCAATTCTTCGAGCTATGTCGGTTACCTTGGTTCTCCTGCGGATCTCTTCATTTCTGATTCGATCACGTAGGGAAACTCCAAGCATAGCCCTCTCCATTGCCCTTTGGGTGACTTTTAGCCTTCTAATAAGGCCCATTCTGAGCGACCACGTTTCAGTGCCATATGTCATCACTGGCAACACGCACTGGTCAAAGACTTTCGTCTTGAGACACTGCGGTATGTGGGACGAGAAGATATTGCGTAGATTCCCGAACGCTGCCCAGCCGAGTCGGATTCGACGATTGACCTCTTTCTCGAAGTTGGACCTACCTAACTGGACAGTTTGTCGTAGGTAAATATACTCGTCCACAACTTCGAGTGTAGCGTCTCCGATATTTATGAGAGTGGGTGTTACATGGGCATTTGACATGACCATTGTCTTGTCCATGTTCATTCTAAGACCCACTCAGTTCTTTTAGGAATACAAAATGGGAATTATTTAAGGTTCGATTAAACACAAGCTCTTTATTTTATTTCCAGACTATGTGAGGTGATGGAACTGGATCCCGCACCAGTTCTGCTATCGATGGTGTTGTTCTGCAACCTAGGAGGCACAGCGACTCCTGTCGGTGATCCACCGAATGTCATCATAGCTTCCAACAAGCAAGTCGTGCAAGCTGTAAGTGTATAAGATCTAAGGCAGTGCATTCGGAAAGTTGACAACGTCGCAAGTAGATGTCAGAAAATTTCGCTGTTTTGATTATTTAATCTAAATTTCTGAAAATTTTAAAAATGTGCTAAATAAATTATGCAATATCGCCCTGAGATGCACTAAAATATTCAATCAATCAATTAACTCAGCCTATCGCAGTCCACTGCTGAACATAGGCCTCTCCCATGCTGCGCCACAACACCCTGTCCTCCGCCTTCCGCATCCAGTCTGTCCCAACCACCTTTTTGAGGTCATCGGTCCATCTAGCTGGGAGGCGTCCCACACTACGCTTGCCGATACGCGGTCTCCACTTCAGGACTCGTCTGCTCCACCGGCCATCAGTCCTTCGACAAACATGGCCAGCCCACTGCCAATTCAGCTTGCTTACTCTGCAAGCTATGTCGGTAACTCCGGTTCTCTTCCGAATAATTCCTGATTTTATCCTTCAAAGAATCTCCGAGCATAGCCCGCTCCATAGCGCGCTGAGCGACTTTAAATTTGTGGACCAGCCTGACTGTCAGTGTCCACGTTTCGGCACCGCATGTCATAACGGGCAGGATGCACTGGTTGAAGACCTTAGTCTTCAAACATTGCGGAATAGGCGATAGGCGACGAAAAGACTTGACGGAGTTTCCCAAATGCTGCCCAGCCCAACCGCATCCTTCTGACAGCTTCTTTCTCAAAGTTGTGCTTACGGAGCTGGATGACTTGCCCTTGACTAAAATATTATTAATTATGAATTGCAATCATCAAACGCAACTCACAAAGGAAGTCAGCAAGCATCGTGATCAATACGCGTTCCTTATCTTCATGAGATGAGGTTTTTCCCGCAATGAGAAAAATCTGCCTAACCTTTTACCAGCTATGTTGAGGTTGGCTTCCAGTATGACCGGATGAAGTTGAAAACCAGTATTTTACCAGAAACAACTGCCTACAACACAAGAGAATACACAATACTCCTTGGTAAGACTGGTTGCAATGGGAAGAACACAATTTGATGATATTATTAAACACTACTTTGGGGCATTTCAGCTTTATCTCTGATTCAAGGCTTCTCCGATGCTCCTGGTATTATAGATGTCCCAAGCCTGTGGTGATCTCTTACCATAACATTAGCCGCCTTTCTTGTCATTGTCACATAATAATCCTAAAAACCTCTCTTCATCAGGGTATCAACTTCCCGAACTTCACACTCCACATGACCTTCGGTATCTTGCTGGTGGCTGTCCAGACTTACTTCCAGCTGAGGTTCATCTTCAGGGATATTAACAAGCTCAAGTTACACGAATCCAAGGACGTTCAAGGTGAGATTTTGAAAAGCTATTTCAAGCAATTTTTCAAGACTAATGTCAGTATCGGCATCCGCCTCGGCTTTTTTAATTATGTTGTCGCCTCCCAGTCTTACCAGATACGGCTGACCAGTGTTATTACATGGAGCGAATCTTTCTCATTAGTTTTAAGGGTTCCGTACCTCAAAAGGAAAAACGGAACCCTTATAGGATCACTCGTGTGTCTGTCCGTCTGTCACATCCAATTAGCTCCGAATGTAATGGACCGATTAAGTTGAAATTTGGTATACGTATTAAATTTGAGTGACCCAAACACGGACGTGAACCGTAAATAAATGAATTTAGAATATTGGGGTCAGTTTTGGGGGGCAAACAAGAAAATAAAAGTTTTGGAAACTGTACCGTGTGACATATCTATATCAGAGAGAGAGCTTATTGTGAGGGACACAAATATATATTTTTTTTAGTTTCAAAATAAATTGTTTTAAAGTTAAAAGTGAAAATAAACGAAAATTGTTTCCCCCTTTTTATTCCCCCCTTATCTCCGAAACTAATGAGCCTAAAATTTTGAAAAAATTACAGAAAATTGTTCTATACTTATAGATTACAGAAATCTATAAGAAGTCTATGGTCTTAAAATAACATGGTAAATCTCTCGATATTGTGCGTACATATTTACATTTGCAGTTGGAATGTGTGAGAGAACATGTTTTTCAATCACAATGTTAAGTTTGTTTTTGGGATCAATTCATCCCAACTATGGAACCCTTCATTGTGCGTGGTCCGACACGCACTTGGCCGGTTTTTATGTATATAAATACTTAAAATTAAATCTTATTGAAAACTTCCCTTCATTCTTTACTGACCTATACCCTCCTATAGTCTCTAATGCAGATAATTTATGTAAACAAAGTAATGTCAAGAAATGTCACTTTCAAGATGACAGGATAGTGGTACAAAATATTTTATCATATTTTTTTTTTTTTTTTGTAAATAATCATCTATGAATTTAAAGTGAATTAATTATAAGAACTATGCAAATAAAATACCGTTGCCAAACAATGTTTTATGTAATGTGTCGGAGACACGGCCTATGATCGTCATAATCAGCCCTTTTAAGTCCACTGCTAGACGTAGGCCTCCCAAAATAGATTTCCACTCGAAACTGTTTACAGCCAAAATGTGGCTAGATATGCTACATACCATAATATGAATCTGAGAATGAGAGTTGTAACATTATTGTTGTTGAAGATGTAAAAAATGTGAAAATGTTTGCATTGTTACCACTAAAATATTTTATACCAGAAAATCTCCTTTTTTTAATAACTTTGTTTAAAACCGAAAATTTATAAAAATAATTACGGTATTATTATTATTTCTTAAATTCAGTACTTAAAAGAAAATGGAACCTTTTTTTTGCCATTTTATGTGAATTACCATTACGAAGATATTTTTTTGACATGTTATCCCCTTTGTTTACATAAATTATCTGAATTTGAAACTTTGGGTATAGGACTCAGCTTATTTTATAAATACATTAACCCAACTTCACTAAAACTTATCATAGGCCTATATTTTTAGATCTCCGTCGCCAGATTTCAATATGGCGCCGTGCAGCCGACTCCCTCCCTCACCTAAGCGGCGACCAGCTGATAGTCAAACAACGGTTGGAGAGAAAGATTAGCAAGCTCACGGTCAAGCTCGATGTGTTGATCAAGGAAGCGAGAGTCAAAACTTGCTCTAAAGAAAGTTTCGAAGCGACTCTGGCTGATATGAGGGAGAAGGTATATTCATACTAATATTATAACAAATGCGCAAGTCTGTGTGTTACCTTTTCACGCTTTGAGGGCTGAACGGATTTCATGAGGTACAAAGGTAGACCATGACCTGGGTTAGAACATAGAATAATGTTTATCCCGGTTATACATTCCCATGGGATAATTTCCGACCTTCCTCCAAAAACTAGTATTAAATAAAACCTCAGTATTAGCTAACTAGGTTCCATTTAATGCTAGGCAAAATCGTGGCAGATCAAGACGAAGAATGCTTCACTGGCAGCACAATAGCAGAGGACAGAACGACGGCTCCTAAGTATACTGAGTCAACTAACAAATTTCGGCAATTGTACTTTTTAGGATATTACAAACAATTAAATCATTTACTATCCACCTGTGTTAAAAACGTTCATATTTTTAGAAGTACAGTTGACTCAGTATACTTAGGAGCCGTCGAGAAGTTAGGCCTTTGCCTTACAGTGAACAATACGGGCTAGGTAAATAAAAAGTAAAATTAGATGGGAAGTTATAGGGATTTTCAACCATTTATTTTGTTGTTCACAGTACAAGATAAGAGACAAGGTGTTACTGGTAAAGTGCGCCGTCGCCATTTTCTTTGTGGTCATCGTGTTCTTTCTACATTCCATTCCCGAGTTCAGTAAGTGATTTGAAAAGTGCCTAAAGAAACTCCTAATAGAATAGAATTTTTTTATTTCAGAATCCAGGTTAGTAACAATCAATACATCTATACCCAAAGTCTCTCATTCAGATAATTTATGTAAACAAAGAAATGTCACTGTCAAAATGACAGGACAGCGGTGCAAAACATAATATCATATTTCTTTTTTGTAAATAGTCATCGCTAAAATTAAAGTGAATTAATTATAAGAACTATGCAAACAAAATACCGTTGCCAAACAATGTTTTGTGTAGTATGTCGGAGGCACCGCCATATGATCGTCATAATCAGCCCTTTTAAGTTCAGTGCTAAACGTAGGCCTTCCAAAATCGATTTCCACTCGAAACAGTTTACAGCCGTTTTCATCCAAAATGTGGCTAGATATGCTACTTACAATATAAATCTATGAATGAGAGTTGTAATATTAGTTTCGTTGAAGATGTTCAAAATTTGAAAATGTTTGTATCTCCTGCATTGTTACCAGTATCATAAAATATTTTATACCAGACAATCTCCTTTTTTTAATAACTTTGTTTAAAACCGAAAATTTATAAAAATAATTACGGTATGATTATTTTTTAATTATTATTTCTTAAAATCAGTTCTTAAAAGAAAATGAAACCTCATTTTTCGCCATTTTATGTAAATTACCATTACGAAGATATTTGTTTACATAAATTATCTGAATTAGGAGACTTTGGGTATAGTGTTAGTAGATACAGACACAGATTCACATGTAATTAAAATTCAGCGTGGAGCTGCGTCCACCTCCGCAATATCGGGGATTCCCACCGATCTGCGTACACACTGAGATACTGTTGGTGCTGCCGCGAACACAACAACAGCGCCACGGCAGCCGCTGCAGTACTCCCAGAGCATTATTATATTGAACACGTAGGTCGCTGTATGTCCACTGAGTGAAGTTAGTGTAAACCACAACGTTTTCAGTTTCTTTGCGACTCCCACACGAAATTTTTTAAGTCATCAGATAACTTGAAGCTAAAAATGCCCATGCATTCCACAACTTTCCTTGCCAAATCCTTTACGGTCCAGGCCGCTCGTTTGTGGAATGCATTGCCAGATCCAATAAAACGCGCGCAATCGTTGCCTGTGTTCAAAAGACTCGTGAAGGAACATTACTTGTCGTTGTGATTTTGTTCTCGTTGTTAGCTGTGATAATATATACACTTAATTTATTTAATTTATTTATATAGTTAGTATGTATGTATCTATGTATCTATTATATAGCATATATATGTGTATCTATTACAGGATATTGTGCTGTTATACTTTTTATTTGCACCAATGACAACCCCATTTTATGTCCTGAAATTCACTATCCATGCCAAGGTTGCCTGGAAGAGATCACAGTATGCGATAAGGCCGCTCATTGTATATTTTATAGTGTATATTTTCCTTTTTTTTTTGTAATGTGTAATCTGATGTACAATAAAGCATATATAAATAAATAAATAAATAAGGTGCACATGTAGAAGAACTGACCGTAAGCTTTGAAAAGCGTTACTTTAACCGACTTTTATGTCTTTAGTGACCCAGTGGCCCAAATATTCCAAATCCATTCTTTGTGTAAGTTTAACTTTCAGATTTATCTAAAGCAACTGAATTGGTCAGTTGAACCATAAAATTATACAAAGGTTTAACTGATGAGATACTATAGGTATACCGGTGCCTAACTCTGAAAAACAGGTTAAAACAGGTTGTTTTGTTGTTATATTTGTTGTTTTCATCTACAATTTAAAACTCAATTACTTAGGAGTCCTTCAAGGTAGTATAATAGGGCTATCTTTATTCGTATTGGATGGCAACTAAGCCGACACAACGTCTCGCCTGGTGGTAAAAATTCTCCACTGTCTATGGACACCTGCAATATCAGAGATATTGAAGCATTGACGAACCAGAGACAAAGCTGAAATGTCTCATGTGCCTGTAATTACACCAGCACTCATACTCATTCCAAAACAAAGCAACGCTACCTGGCGGCCCTGGCGGTAGAAATAGGAACAATAATTACCCAAATTACTCATATTTTGGTTATAAAATAATGATAAATGATATTTATTCCTCTAAATTTGTTCAAAAAACACTTTGAAACATCAAAAATAAATTGTTTTAAAGCTATGTAGATGAGTTCGGTGTTTCCTATCTGATTACTCTGAGAAGAAACACCGCAACAAACTCAGAGGGCAGTCTCTTTTAAAGTCTAGACATAATCTTGGTCAGGCCTTGTGAGGATCATGCAGATAAGTGACTGAGATGGTCTTTTGAGGAAAGAACAACACAGATTTAGTTGAACATGTCCAGTCAGTGAACGCATTTGTCAGTAACCGTGTAGCTCAACTCACAACTTGAGGAGCTCAACGTTGCTCGAGCTTTATCATATCCTTCCGTGTCACAGACCGCGTGTCTCTGGGCTGGACGGCTCTGCTGGGCGCTCTGCTCTTGCTGACGCTGGCAGATCGTGAAGACCTGGAGCCGGTGCTGCACAGGATCGAGTGGTCCACACTGCTCTTCTTTGCTGCACTGTTTGTGCTTATGGAGGTAGACAAATTATCCACCACTTGTTTACAATAGTATTATATCTATGAATATAGATATAATACTATAATTTTTATATTATTACTAGCTGTTGCCCGCGGCTTCGCCCGCGTGGATGTCGGAAAAAATCCAACGGGAACGTACTACCGGGATTGAAAGTATTACGACCGGGTTTAAAAATACTTTTGAGTAATTCAAAAACTTAAAAATAAAAACTTTTGAGTTATTCAAGACACGCAGTAAAATTCTCCCCTAAAAACTTAATTCATTCCCCTGTTTGGGATCAACTCTCAAAAACCCCATATACCCGTAATACTTTTTTTTTTCTGTCAAAAGAATTTCCAAAAATCCTTTCTTAGTGCACCCCTAGACCTCATAAGGAACCTACGTGCCAAATTTAGAATCTCTAGGCCCAGCTGATCAGATGAACAATTCGGTTCTCATTTTTTTGGACTACTAGGTACTACCCGTTTTTTTCTGTTATAGTGATTCTCAGACAGTACCAGATGACAGGAGAGACAGGACTAAAGTGTATCAGTACCGGGAGCTTCTCAATCTACTATCTCTCTTACCCGTTAATACCTGGCTAGATTTTTTAGGGTTGCGCACCCAAAGTGGGCCAACGGGATCGTATCACTAAAGCTCCGCTATCCAGCCGTCTATCTGTCACAGGGCTGTATGTTTTGAACCGTAATAGTTAGGCACTTGAAATTTTCACACAGTGTGTATACATTTATGACTATGTATGGCCACTAAAACCACTAATAATAAAAATAAAATGAAGTTAAAAATTAAAGGTGTCCCCATACAAGAAACCTGTTTTTTTGGCGTCTTTTTTTTTTCTAAGTATTTAAAAAAAAACCAGCCAATTGCGTGTCGGACTACGAACAATAAAGTATTCCGTAGTATGAATTTATCCCAAGAACAAACTTAACATTGTAGTTGAAAAACATGTTCTTCCAATACGGAAGAACATGTATTTCAACTGTAAATGTAAGTTGGTCGACTATTACTCGGTAGTTTTCCTTTTAACTTCGTTTTGTATGTAGTATACAAAACGAAGCTGTGATTTGTTTCACATATCAAAGTACAACCATTTAGCTGTCAAGGGCACTTGACACTTGACTCTAAAAAAATTAAGAATTCAAAGATTAATATTACGCTAACGGATCCCTGAATCGAAAAATGGTTTTGACAAACCCGCAATATTTTTGAACGGCCTATCCAACGAAAACCTACACCATGGGATAGATGAGAAAAAAAATATCATCCCCACTTTATGGGGTGGGGAACGAACCTACACTAAAAAAAAACAGGATTTTATTTTACCACTGTCGGCGAGATTAATATGTATACCCATGTCAAATTACAGCTTTCTAGTACTAACGGTCTCTGAGCTAAGCCGCGGAGAGACATACAGACAGATAGACGGATATGGCGAAACTATAAGGGTTGACTGTTGACTGCGGTACCCTAAAAACGTGATATATATTGTACGGTGGTACGCAACCCTCCGTGTGTGAGTCCGACTCGCACTTAGCCGCTTATAACCTTTGAGTTTTTTTTATTTTTTTATAACAAGGGTGTAAAGCTAACTCATCCTCCGACCAGACGTGTCTTGGTTGGCAACTGTTCGATGGTTGATGTAGGGATTGTTGAATATTTCCCCCCCGGTGGGTTCCCGCATTGTCGAGGCGAGGGGGCTCAGTAGCCGTGGCTTGGAGGGCCACGGCGAAGCTAAGAGGAACCCGAGGAGGGGGCCGCTCGTCAGGGCTTTTGCGCATAAGCCGACGACGTAGCGGCCGTAGGTTGCGGTGCCGCTTCGGCGACATCGCAACTGAGGCGGGCCGCGATGTGGATTGAGTGGCATCGCGGCTGAGGGTGGGAGGCCGCGGCGGGAGAGGAGTGCCGGTATTGAGGTGCGCCGTTCGGCCTTGACGGGGTCGCTACCGTATGATGGCGGATGCGGTGGGGCCGCAGAGGAAGAGGAATGTTGGTTTTGCGTTGGCCGCTCTCCCTATCCTCTGCGGCCGAAAAGTGGTAGGCGGCGGGGCCAATCATCTGACCCGTCGCAGGGGGACCAAGGGCGCCTAGACACAAGGTCGTCTGGCGCCCCTGTGCTTGTCTGGTCCCTGGGGTGATGGGGGGTTACTCCCAGGTGGAGGCCAGCAGGCAACGGGTGCGGGGGCACCCTTGCCTGTATTGCACAGGCCTCCACCAGTGTCGGGCGGGAATGGCCAGGTGTTCTCGGCCATTCCCGTATCCCCCCCAGGTGGGGGGGCATGCGGGGCCCGCCAGTTAGGCGGGCATGCGCCGGGAGGGTTGTGGATGTAAAGGCTTAGCCGGTTTCCCATGGCCCTCCCATCAAGGCGATGAGGGAACATCGCTGAGTTTTAGTGGGTATACTGTCATTTTGGCAGGGTCCCAAATTCCCACATACCCTGTCTCGTCCCCCGACGAGCGGGCATGCGTAATGCATTCCTCAGCGTTAAAAAAAAAAAAGGGATTGTTGTAAACTCTGATTGCGCGATGCAGGACTTGTGACGTCAGGTCTTTGATGTACGCATCACAACGCACACAAGGTCACATGCGAATGCATGTGGCGTTGTGGATGCCACACCTTCATTAAAAAATCTTTTGATTTACATATTTTTGTTACAGGCTCTATCTAAACTGGGTTTGATTAGCTACATCGGTGGATGGACGGAGGCTCTTATTCTGAGGGTGGATGAGAGCGACCGCTTAGCTGTTGCTTTAGTACTTATGGTGTGGGTAAGTACTGCTAGTATATGTCACACATGTGAACACTGTTAGTTTATACAGGGTAACTTTTTAACCAGTGCGCAAATTCTTTTTGGTGGTTCAGTATCACTAATAGAACGCATTTCCATTATTTGTTCAATACTTTTTTTTTTGGTCCTACTTGAAATCAGCTAATGGATACAATATATTCGTAATAATATAAATGGGCGAGTGCGCAGCTAATAGGTACCTACTACTGCGTTCCGCTTCACTGATCGCGCCGGCAGCGCGTTGAGCGACGAGTATCCATTATAAAAGTTTCAAAATAAACATCTTTCGTTAACGATAACTTAATTTTTTGTTCTAAGACATATCAAAATAAGAAATAGGTGTATAATCAAAGTCAAAATCAAATCATTTATTTCAAATAGGCACGAAGATGCACTGTTGAACGTCAAAAATTAATAAAACACGTTTAAGTTTAATTTGTCAAAATTTGCGCACCGATTAAAAACTTTTCCTGTATTAACACCGTTATTATAATAAACTGTCGTAAAACGGTGAACTATTACAGCATTATTTTTCTTTATAATCTATCAATGTCAAATCATCAAATTGTGAACAAACCAGCACTTGTGGACAGGGTTCATAGTGTGTCCGATTTTATCACCCATAAAATTTTAAAACGTCCCTAATTGGTCGCAGTTACTTGGCTATTTAGTATTAGCGGAAAATACGTTCCATGGCATGCAAGTTTGATACCAGTTCGCAATTTTTTCGTTTGCCATCATGGATATAATACACCGTGGCATTTTAATCGTCTTACAACGACAGCCCACTTCATGTATCCAATGGCTACTAATCATTCATTAAAAAAAAAAAAAAGATCATTTTTATATATATTTTTTTAATTAAGTATGACTCATGACGTAGTTTGAAACACCCTGTTATGAGCGCAGTTCGAGCCTTGTGTTCCAAGGGCGGCGCGGAATGGACCGATGACATCTTTAACAGAGTTCATTCACCCTAACGCAAAAATGTGTTTCTTACTATTGCTACTTAAACTGAATCTAGATTTCAATCTTTCTTGTTTTAATCGCGCCTAGAGATATTTTATGTCGGCTACATTGAGTGGAACACTTTTGTAAGACGACTAAAATGTCACGGTGTATATGGATTATAGTGTCCGATTTTATCACCCATAAAATTTTAAAACGTCCCTGATTGGTCGCAGTTACTTGGCTATTTAGTATTAGCGGAAAATACGTTCCATGGCATGCAAGTTTGATACCAGTTCGCAATTTTTTCGTTTGCCATCATGGATATAATACACCGTGGCATTTTAATCGTCTTACAACGACAGCCCACTTCATGTATCCAATGGCTACTAATCATTCATTAAAAAAAAAAAAAAGATCATTTTTATATATATTTTTTAAATTAAGTATGACTCATGACGTAGTTTGAAACACCCTGTTATGAGCGCAGTTCGAGCCTTGTGTTCCAAGGGCGGCGCGGAATGGACCGACGACATCTTTAACAGAGTTCATTCACCCTAATGCAAAAATGTGTTTCTTACTATTGCTACTTAAACTGAATCTAGATTTCAATCTTTCTTGTTTTAATCGCGCCTAGAGATATTTTATGTTGGCTACATTGAGTGGAACACTTTTGTAAGACGACTAAAATGTCACGGTGTATATGGATATCGAAAATTTATCCGTTTTGTAAATTGTTCGTTGCAATTCACAATTTTTCGACAGTTTAGGCTCGCGATATAGATTATATACTAACGATGTTCATAATCATACGGTGACATATTTATTTTGCTGTATTTTATTTGTTTTTGAATCATTTTAGCGAATTGGAAATGATCTAGCCATTAATTCGCCAACGATATGGTCGCATCGTTAATGCTGTCGAGTATTAGAAAAAGTTTATCTTTCTTCTTCATTGTCACTCTGCACTTAAACAAGATTAAAAAGCGATTTCTCCTAAACGTGACGCATCCTTGAAATTTCACTCTCAATTTTCATCCAATTATCGAATCGCCGCCTATGAAGTTTAACTTCAAAAACCCAAAGTAAGCGAGCTATCTTAGCGCATCCACCTTAAGACAACATCTCTACTTCCAGGTGTCAGGTATAACATCAGCGTTCGTAGACAACGTGCCTCTAACGACTATGATGGTCCGAGTCGTGACGTCACTGGGCACCCATCCAACGCTCAACCTCCCAATGGCGCCGTTGATATGGGCCTTGTCTTTCGGAGTATGTTTAGGAGGTAAGAGTGAAAATATTATTTTAACCCCATTTAACACTTTCTATGGCAGTCCGTATGATTTTAAAAGAAATTCATAATCTATTATGGGTCTATATGTTGAAAAAATTCTTCTGCTCGAAAACGTAAATAACGCAAATGTAAAAAACAAACTGTGAGAAGGAGTGGAACTCTCGGCCTGCGTCTGTGTTTCCGAACGCATACAACCCTAATCTATTCAAAGTGAGAGTGAACAGGATTCTTCTGGGTAAGCTCACTCCATCGTCGACTTTGTCTCTGTCACCCAGACGTCACAGGATTGTTATAAACTTTTCAGTAGCTATGTCAGGACCAATACATCTTTTACTTTTCCATGATCGGTATCGCAGGTAGAATCACTCACTCACACACTTTGTCAAAGCATAAAAGTAGATAATACAAATGTATATTTGTATATTTTGCACTACACAGGGTGTTAGGGGACAGCCCTCCGTAGACTGAATGGGGTGAATTCAGTATATCATACTAAGATGACCGGTACATAAAATTATTTCAGGAACGTTATGGGAATCCAATAAAGACGCAATGTATCGTTACGGTGGCAAAACGCACGTAGCGAACGGCAACGCTGCGTTGCCGTTCGCTACGTGCGTTTTTCCAGGAGGCGCGGGGAGTTCAATAAACTCTGTAGCTAGGCAGAAAGTAAACAGCCGATTTCACGCGCCGTCCGTTAGAGTATTTCAAAATCAATTGCTGTTTTATTTTTATTTTAGCTGTTTTATTTACATACATGGAGTGCTGCGTACAAATAATGTAATTTAAAGGCTCGTGCAGACTAGTGCGATATCGCGGGCGCGACGCGACACTAGTAGCACAATTTCTTTGTCGCTGCCTGTCGCGCCCGCGATATCGCGCGTGTTTGTACGAGCCTTTAAACTGTCATGGTCACTAACATTACTATTAACACAAACGGGATATTTACCATGTTTACTATTTGATATGAGTTCCCGATATTTCGGCGCTGTTACAAGCACCATGATCACGGATAAACTGAAGTCATTTCGGGTGGGTGTTTATTAGTGACAGTGGTAGCGTTACAGAGCGCAAAAAACGAACAAGAAAGAGGATAGACCGATTTGTCTGCTAACCCACCCGCAATGACTTCAGTTTATCCGTGATCATGGTGCTTGCAACAGCGCCGAAATATCGGGAACTTATATCAAATATTAAACATGGTAAATACCTATCCCGTTTGTGTTAATAGTAATGTAATTTTACTTTTAAATAAAAATGACAAATCCTTTTTATTTTTATTTTTATTCTGATAAAATTTCCAGTAGAATATGATTCAAAATAGGGAGCTGAATGCACTCTGTTAATTTGCGGAGTAATGTCCCTTGTACCCTGTATTATCTACTTTTATGTTTTTTATATATAATTTATTTTTATTTAATTTACAGGTAATGGTACTCTAATAGGTGCCAGCTCCAACGTTGTCTGTGTCGGATTAGCTGAACAACATGGTTACAAGATTAGCTTCATGCAGTTCTTTAAAATTGGCTTCCCTGTCATGATCGGGCATTTAGTAGTGGCAACTGGTTACTTACTGGTATGCCACTGTGTTTTTACCTGGCATTAGATCTCAGATTGTATGAGACTCGCAGAAACCAAGGAAGCATATCACAAAAGGGAGAAGGGTTTTACTGGCTTTTACTTTTAGTGGATAGAACAAGGCATAGCATGAATAGTTTGTAGTGTATAGAAAATATTATAATAATATCGTGCCTGGATTTTATAGTGTGGCGGTATCAAAAACGCCACATGCGAACTACGCATCAAAGACCTGACGTCACAAATCCTGCATCGCGCTATCAGAGTTTACCGCGCGACTAGCATATATACAACATCCCGACATCAACCGTTGGGCAGTTGCCCACCAGACAATACCCGTCTGGTCGGAGGATCCTCCCTTTACTATAGAGTATTAGTGAACTATACACCCTGTTCCTCATACCTCTAAAATAGTAAACCCGCAAGGCAAACGTATTGCCTTCCAACGTGCTCATTTAGGGCTGCTAATGAGAAAAACCCAATGATAATATATAAATAAAGATTTAGATATCGCACTAGCGCGCGAAAATTGTTGCAGACAAATTCAGACAATTGTCGTAATTTGATTTAGTCGGCTAATAGTAGCGAGCGAAGCGAAGCGTGTCCGTGGCTTGACAATAATATATCTAAAATGCCAAGTTGTGTGTTAAGAAAGTGTAAAAACTCTGGTTCCAAGATAAATAAGAGTAAAGGAATTTCATACCATAATTTGTAATAACAACGTAACTATAAAACGCCGCTCAGTATAAACGTTGCGTATCTTTCCTTTATCAAAGTCAAAGTCAAATCATTTATTTCAAATAGGCACGAAGATGCACTTTTGAACGTCAAAAATTACATGAACAGTCAATTGATTCTAGTTGCGCCTTCCAAAAGGTAGTTATGTATGGAGAAGAATGGGCAAGAAACTCCATACTTACTCTTTTAAAATGTTAACAATAGTTTGTATACATTAATTAATAATTATAGGTGAAGACGATGTACCTAGAATAAAAATAAAAATTACTTACCACAATTGGTAAAAATAATGAAAAGTGAAGTAATGACAGAAAAATTAATAAATGCGATAGGTACTCACATATTTACAAACATTGTATATGATTTTCCAAAAAAAAAAATTAAACATATAATAAGTGTGTGAGTTAAATTTATAATTATTAATAATCACAGAAAATAAAAATTAATATCATAAAAATTATAAATTATACAGTTAAATTAGCAACCAGTTTGATTTTGTCTAGACTCTAAATTGTCCTATGGAGCAGGACCAGCATGTTTCCAAGCATTCTTATCTTGGATATAATCCTCTAATTTGTAATATGCTTGTTTATATCATTGGAAAAACTCAATAAAACTGCCCGACTTAGAAATCGAACCCACAACCTCAGCAGTCGCATGCGATCATACGACCAAAGAGGCAGTTAGTTTGTATAAAATACATAGTAGTTGGGCAATTTCAAAATAAAGTGTACCTTGCTGTAAAATTTGATTTTATTTTTCAATACAAAATAAGTCACCAACGGAGGTCACATAATGCTACCTTCTTGTAATTTTAAATTGTTTAAAAATAACCCATCGTACTTAACATTATTAACTTTTTGATACCAAATACAATACAAAGTTTGCAATGTGTCAACAATAACAATATTTTGAGAAAAGTGAGTTTTAATAGTAAAACTTGGTCACATAGAAATTGAAACACTGAACAGTTCAACAAATATGCGTCCGCGCAGGCCACAAATTTGATTTGACAATGACAGCAAAATGGTGCTTCTAGATGATGGATTATATTGTGTTGGAATATCGTGCCGATTTTCCACACTTAGAAGAATTTTTGCAAATAAGAGCGGTCACAAAACTGAATGTTCCGGTTAGTTAAAATTTTCGATTTTAATTTAGATTTATTTTTAATAGAAAATATCTAAATAAAAGTTTTATTGCTACTTTGAACTGATAATCTCGACTTTCAAGAATTCAAATCATATTTACTACACCACTCGCGTATAATAAAATGTTTCGCTATCAAAGATTTTCTGACGCCAGTTGGGAAGGGGACAAATAAATTCGATAGTCTTCATTATTTTAAAATCTTCGTAAGTTTTATATTTAGTAAAGTAACAACCAAACGACAATTTATATAGATATTTAAAAATACGTTTTTTTTACTTAAATTAATATATTCTGCTAGAAGTCATTCATCACAAAAGAATAAATTGTTAAGTTTTTGGCCTTCGTAAATACGATCACATTTCTTCCTCCCGTTCTCAGCTTAAATGGTTGCCTATCCGACTCAGGAGGTCCCTCAGATCTCTCTGCTTGCTCTTCACGATTATGAACGATCCATGTGCTCCCGATTATCTAAAGAATTATTTCAGTGTTGGGCAGTTCTCATAGTCGTAACCTACGAGCTTCCAAGAATCTACTTCTCCAAATTCCTTCACACCGTACCGGTTTTATGTCAAATTCTTACGCTATCTCTACTATAAAGCTCTGGAACGCGCTACCTTTTGGCATTAAAAAAGCTGAAAACAAATTTACTTTTAAAAGAAAAGTTCATAACCACTACTTAAGTCAGACTAAATAACTCTCAAATGATAGTCTAGTCATAGTAATTATTATTGGGTGGTATTTGTTAAAATATCTATTACTTTATTTTATTTGTATATGTGTATTAGTGTCAATAAAACTATATAAATTCTCTTAATCAAGAAGTTAGTATTTTTGTCATTATTTTTGTACCCTACCACTGTTTTTATATTTAACCCAAAGGTTGACTGGTAGAGAATGCCTTGTGGCATTAAGTCCGCCTATGTACCACTATTGTACATGAAGTTTAAATAAATAAATAAATAAAAATGAACAAAGTCGAAGGACAAAGCAAGAACCGGGGGTACACATTTTTTTGAAATTGCTCAGTTACAACTAGATAGATTTTTAAGAAGTACAAAAACAGTTTTTTTATTTTTATTATTATTTTTTACAAAACCGTCCTACATAGCTTTACGTGATATATAATTAAGTGTTAGGCCAGCCAAAGCTCATTTTGCTATGAGAAATAATTAATAGTTATTTATGCAACTGTTTTTAAGGATATATAATTATTACAGTTGCATACAAGACTTTATCTACACCCATGACATGAATCCTCTATAAAAGGTTCTGAAACAGTTTTTGCAATACTAATATCGAACAAAAATGGCGGGATACGACGCTATGGTATATATAGTGAAACGCGCGTGCCTGACAATGTTCTTTTTTTGAAATTCATAAAGATACCACGAATTGAGTATTGAGAATGGAAGGGAGGATGATGATCCCTTCCTTACTCATCAAACAGATGATCCTCGTAAAAGCAAAGGAGTTACATTATGAAATTCAGTACAATATTATAACTCCCGTTTGGATGCTATTATGGCTACTATGACACTGGGTGTTTTAGGACTACGCCGAGCGCACAGTGGCGCCCTCATCGTTATTTCGGTGATTTCTTTTATTTTAGAATGAAAATGCAGAAAATAAGCTCTTAAAGTTGTTCTTCACAAGACTATACGTTATTACTACAAACAGTAGTTTTAAATTGTTATGTTTTATTGTAATCATTAAAACGGAGCTTAGTGGCCACTATTTTCCGTTTTAATGATTACAATAAAACATAACAATTATTTTCTGAATTTTCATTCTAAAATAAAAGAATTCATCGAAATAATGATGAGGGCGCCACTGTGCGCTCGATAACATCTAAATGTTGGCAATAAGCTAACTGTTTCAGTAACTTTTATAGAGGATTTATAGCATGGGCGTAGATAAAGCAATTATAGCAGTTACAATATTCTTATGATATTTATACAATAAAAATTTATTTCTAGATTTTTTTTAAGATAAATTTACTTTCATAATATTATTTTTATATTATATTTTTAATAAAACTATAATAATTATAAAAAAAACTTTACTAACTATTTTATTGTTATAAATGGATGAACAAATAATAATTCATTGTTAAGTAAAAATATAAAACTTATAAGCAAAAATCATTGGTTTTATTTTAAACACTAGTACCGCTACAGTATACTAGGCGATACTTCACATGTGCGATGCGTGCGGCCGTTGACCCCGTAATCAGCTGTATATCTACAACTGATTACGGGGTATATTTTAATATGAGTACATGTTACGAGTATGTGTGTTGATATTAGGAGTAGGAATGTAACGGAGACCATCTTAGCAGAGGCGGAGGCAGAGGTACATTAACCTCTGCAGATGCACAGGTTAACGGAGGTGTAAACAACGACAGGTCCATATTTTGTTAATAACAATGTACTGTACTGTACTGTACTGTATCAGTATAACTATTTTATTGTTATAAATGGATGAACAAATAATAATTCATTGTTAAGTAAAAATATAAAACTTATAAGCAAAAATCATTGGTTTTATTTTAAACACTAGTACCGCTACAGTATACTAGGCGATACTTCACATGTGCGATGCGTGCGGCCGTTGACCCCGTAATCAGCTGTATATCTACAACTGATTACGGGGTATATTTTAATATGAGTACATGTTACGAGTATGTGTGTTGATATTAGGAGTAGGAATGTAACGGAGACCATCTTAGCAGAGGCGCAGGCAGAGGTACATTAACCTCTGCAGATGCACAGGTTAACGGAGGTGTAAACAACGACAGGTCCATATTTTGTTAATAACTATGTACTGTACTGTACTGTACTGTATCAGTTTATCCATAAAAGTCGTTTTTGCAACTTATTCCATGCTCATCATACGTTTCAGCATAGTCTGAATCTAATTGATTGTCAGTTTTATCATTTTGAAGATAATGATTTTCATAGTTCGGTTTCTTATGCATATCTCCAGGTTGCATGTAGATATCTTGACTCGTACTCGTATTAGCGTAATAACTATCATTGTTTAGTTTCAATTTACGATCGTTATTCCTACCATCTTGCGTGGAGTTTCCTTCACTGTAATTACGCTCCGGTCTTAAGTCATTGCTAATTTGTTTAAAAGTGACACTTTTACATTTACTCGGTTTTTGTACATTGCTGTAATTTTCACTACCCTTATTGTTAGGTAAATTGAAGTGCCTTAATTTGTCGTAAGCGCCTTGTTTTGAATCACTAAAATTGTTATAACATGCATTATTCGAACTGTGCGATGCTGCTGGTTTAAGTGTTTCTGTTTGTTTGTTGTAATTGGAGGGTTGAGCACTGTTCCAATTGGCTGCTAGTCCATCAGGTTTAGGCTTGAAATAATCGTCTATTTCAGTATATTGATTCTCACTGGTGTTACTCTGTCTTTTATGTGGCATACTGTTTAATTTGTCATTGCCTCCTGAATAGTTGTAATTTTCTTGCATAACTTCCTCATCAATTTTAGCGTAATTTGAATCATCGTAATTAGCTTCCCATTGACTTGGGAACGCTGGTATTGGACTATCGTTTTGATCTGAGATATTATCATACGCGTTCTGAAATGAAAATAAACAATTGTAAAAACAGTTGTAAAGGAGATTATAGGAAACTATTAAAACCCTGTAAAATTCTACCTATCACTTATAAACATAAATATCTTTTAGCAGTATACCATCATGGTACCCAAGAGTATAGCTTAAATCACGTATTCAACAACCATAACACACGATCTATTGCTGCTGATAGATTCAATGTACCCAGAGTCACCAATTACTTTGGTGACAAAACCCTAAAGAAACGAATACAATACCTATTGATTAGTCTACCGGCAGACATAAGGAGTGAAACAAATAAAAATAGATTTAAAAGTAAATTAAAAAAATATTATTTCGATATATAAGTTTGATTAAGTATTATTGTCTAGAGAGTCACTGACCCCACAGTCAAACCATTGCAATGGTTTTGTGGGGCTAAGTTTATAAGTTAGGTACTTACAATGTTAAATATATAACAAATAATAATAATTTACCACTTTGGACTAGCTCGATGGTGTAGTGGTCACAAACATGATTGCCGAACATAATGGTGTTGAGTTCGACCAATCCCACATTGCCCATTTCAAATCCGAAGTATTTCGATTTGAAAATTCTCTTATCAGGCCAAAGTCTGAATTTATGCCTATGGACATAGGCTCACTTCCTGATACAATGGGACTTGAAATACCTGGGTGTTTTTTTTTTTTTTTAACTACCTATGTCATCTCGGAGTTGACCTTGAGATGTCGTGACTCCATAACCGGACTTTCCTGTGGCTGCCTTAAGTGAACTTTAAGCCTCCAGCCAGGGCATAAAACTTATAAACTAAACGACTGCACGCTAAGGGCACCCCCTGTGGGGTACGAACCTCAGCTTGAGCGACATCAGGGAGAGGACAGCAAGGTGGGACAGGCTGGATCAAATCTGGGTTATTGATCAGGGAATTTAAAGCTACAGGCCCAGTTGCGGTGCGGCCTGGGACTTCGTCGAGCATGGGTCGGGGGGGAGGGAAATAACTGGGCGACAAGTGGGTGTACTGTTTAGAGTACAGCCTCTGAAAACAAAAGTTACAATAACTGTAAGTACCTCAATAAGATTGCCCCATTTCGTCCTTTTGCGCCAGGAAACTAGGCATACCATCGTTATGATGGCAATAGTGACTCCAACACCAACAGCTATAAGAACTATCATATGCTTTGGATTGTCACCTGGAATGAACAGTATAATAGGTTTACTACAACTTAATTCTGTTATGTAAAATTCTTTTACGTCACACCTGGCCATAATGTGAGTTTTACCGCACGCTACGCGTACAATAAAACTCGCATTGTGGCCAGGTGAAGACGTAAAATTTTGTACTTAGCAAGGGCTGTAAAGCCTTTACCGGGATAATAAGAATCCTATGCCACATAGACATAGAATAGCTTACTCTCAGTGAAACATTTTTTTGTAATCCGCCGTTTTGCGTTTTGCCGTTTTGCGTGGATGTGACGCATAGTAGTACATTATGATACATGTGGGCGAAGTTGAACATTGCGCTCGAGGTGGTATTATTCGATAAGGAAGCGAAGATTGTAATGATCAATGCAGAAGCGTTTCATACGACGTTTTTCAACACACTTGCGAGGAAAAAAACAGACTTGTATTGTTATTAACTTTATGGAAAATGGCGCTGGTTTTGTTTTTCCGCCCGCCGCGCTAGCAATGCGCCCGCTGTTGTAAATAAAGGCACAGGCAAAACCGCTAAAGAGCCTTTAAAAAAAAATAAACACAAAATAATGTTTAGACTGATCATAAGTGTTGTCGTATGTCAAAAATAGTGTAATAGTTTAGTTAGTATGGAATTAGAAAGTACTATTGTCGTAGAGAATTATACATTAGTTCAGTGAGAAACCACAATAAAATCGATCTAAACGAAAAAGACCCTGACTGGTAGAACGCCAGTCAGGGTCTTTTTCGTTTGGTTCCGTTAGGGATGACAGACAATTTAAGGTACATTTTTAGTTCATTTTGGGACCAAGGACAAATCAGACTATTTAAAAAAAAGTGAAATATGGCATTATGGCTCCAGTATTGGAAGTCTCTTTGATGAAATTAAAAAAAGCGCAATTATCCGACTAGTAAATAATTAATTATCTATGGCTTTACAGCACTAGCGCGGTAACGTAAAATAAAAAGCAAGCGTTTTTAATACACTGCACTATGGACCTAAAAGCGGTTCATTAAGAGCCACTTTACGAGCAAGTGTGTTGAAAAATATTTTACCCCAACTTGTTTTTTTTTTGTGTTTGTGTTCTTTTTTTGCGTCATGTTTACCGGAAAAAAACTTTTTTTTTCTTTCTTTCTTTTCTTTCTAATCGGATCACGGTTTTCAGAGATTATCTCATACAAAAAAAACAGACATTCAAAGTTACCTCTCTGTAATATTAGTTAAGATGTTGTTTTTGTTCTTCCTCTGGTTAATGTGCAGTAAAAAGTAGTGCTTAGATTTTAATCGATGATGCGGTCGCGAAGGGTTCACGCTTTCTTAACAGTAACCTAATTCCTTTTTAGAAACATCATTGGAATAAATTGCCATCACTCACCGAAAGTATCTTTGTCCCTTTTTGCTTCTGAAACCAATTCCTGTTTCAATCTGAGGATGATCTCAACTTGTTTTTTAATATAAGAATTGCTATCTTCTAAATAAGTACATTTTATTTTATTTCCGTTGTGGGTTTCACTCAAAATCATCGTAAATGATTGTTCAGAAAACATAATTGGCGTACCTGGCGTCCCAATTGCTGCAGAATCAATCATTACTTGATCTAAAAATAAATATGGTCGTAATAAGTTTTTGGAGTGGAGTAATTTAATATATGATATTTTTTTTTGCATTTTTTTTTCTGTGGCGCCTCTCTAGCCACTTCTTAAAGAGGGGACTTATCGCCACAAGCCTGTGGCTTGTCCAATATTATATCTACCTGGGTTCTTGTTAAGTGAAATATAACAAAATTAGAATAGAAAAGCCGTTTGTTAATCACCCAAGACGTGATAATTCTCCAAAGCCCACAGTCCTATTTCCAAAATTCCCTTATGTTATGTAAAAGATTTGGGAATGATCAAGGGGTCTTCGAGCAAAACAGTGTACTGAACCGATCCTCAAGTCCTTGGGACTATCTTTTCACGAATCCTAAAGAATGGACCAAAACTGAATCATTATTTGGTGCCAAAACGGGACAAGACATCTGCAAGATCCAGAGAGAAAAATATACAGGGTGAAATTGAATTCATGGGCATCCTCTTAAGGGGTCATTGTACTCATCATTATGAACAACTTTCACTATGGGACCAACCCTGAAATCACGAAAAATAAATCAGCTGTTCCCTACATTTTTGACTAGCTATGCGAAGTAGCTAGCTATGAGTCCATGAAAGAATAGATATAATTTCGTGCAATTTGAGTGAATTCGCAAAAATCCTGTTAAATGTAGTAAGTTATGTAAATGTGTAAATATGTGTGTTTTAGGTTTTTCATACCTACTATGTAATTATAAATTGAAAAGAGAGCACTTTATTTTAAGTTCTTAATGTATATATGTCTATTAGATTGATAACAAAAATAATCTTAATTCTCTGTAATTCTGTTTGCTGGTCATATTTTTTTTTTTTTGTGTTTCGGTGTAGACATTGTTACTTATAACATCGCATTGGATTAGTCTGTAAGGGTGGTATAATTGTGATAAAAATAAATAAATAAATAATAATTGTAGGGAACAGCTGATTATTTTTTCGCGATTTCAGGGCCTCAAGTCTGCTAATACAATAGTGTCAGAATGGTCTCGCCATTGTGAGTATTTGACAGTGTTTGTATGGCAAATCTGTCAAAATCTCACAATGAAGAGACCATTGCATCGTTTGTACATTAGTAGACTTGGCCCCCAGGTTTGGTCCCATAGTGAAAGTTGTTCACAATAATGAGTATAATGAACCCTTAAAAGGCAGCCCATGAATTCAATTTCACCCTGTATAACTATGAAGAAGTTTTGAAATACAACAGGCATACTTTCGAATTTCCACTGAAACGGTTTTGTATTTGGACGCGGCTGCGGCTGATTTGGACCATGAAATCCTTTATTCGATACACAAGTTATGTTAAGAGTATCGTTCACAGAGTACTGATATTCAATTATCCATTGATTTAAATCATATGTATACTGGTACAGGACGTTATTTCTAGACAGGCCGCGTATACGAACATCTGAAAATTAAGATATTTTCATAAAATTATCATGCTTTAATATACAACAAGCTTCTGTCCACGAATTCGTTCTCGTGGAAGTCGTAAGACACCACGATATACCTAATTAATTATTAAAATAACAGCCAAATTTTTATAAAAAAAAACTGGCGCATAACGTGTCGGAGTATGAATTTATCCCAAGAACAAACTTAACATAGTAATTGCAAAACATGTTCTTTGATACGGAATGTATAGGAGAACGTGTTTTTCATATGTAAATGTAAGTTTGTTATTATTACTATTACTTGGTAATTTGTAAAGCCTTCTTAAATATGATAGTTTTGCGTTTAACTTCGCTATATACTGTGTGAGTCTTTATAATGTGCACATATCGAAATGAGGGAATCTATGCGTAATTTTAACTACAGAAAAAATATTTAAAAAAATTGTTCCCAGTGTAAACAAAACGGTGTAACTTTTGAACTAAATGATCTATCACGATGAATCCATAATGATTGGAAGTAATTAGGCGTCCTCATAAAATAAAAATTGGGGAAAAAACTACCCTCAATTGAAAAGAAACAAGAAGTATTTTTTCATCATTTTTTACAATAATTGTAAAATTTCTCAATAAGTTCTCCCATCCATCGATAAAGTTCTCGGTCAATTCTCCAACTGCAAAATGTAAGTTTGAAATCGCAAAAAAAAAAATTTGGAGATAAAACTACAAATTTACAATTTTCTAACTTTTTCCTTTTCTTGTGGTGTGAGACGTAACTTCTTGCCAAATTTCACAGTTCTAGTTCAACTGGATTTGTTTTTTTTTTTGCGAGTATCAAAATATTGTCGGGCAAATGGCCATATTTTTTTATTGCCTTGTTTTAGAAGCTTGATATTTTTGAGTTTCGAGGCACTATAAAACCAGCGTATTTGATATTAAATTTAAGTTGATACCTCTACGCGTTCCTGAGAAAAATGGGTGATCCTGCCGTTTTGCCGAAAAGATTTTGCCAAAATTTCAATACCCAAACAAATTTTAGCAACCTTAATTATACCAATACAATGTTTGGAATGATTTTAGTACGCACATTTTCATTTGACCAAATTTTTAATTGGCAGAATATTAACAAGGATAATGTCATTCAGGCATTTGGTCTTTAATCAAATTATTTATTCAAAGTCAAAGTCAAAGTCAAATCATTTATTTCAAATAGGCACGAAGATGCACTTTTGAACGTCAAAAATTACATGATTAGTTAATTGATTCTAGTTGCGCCTTCACAAAAGGTAGTTATGTATGGAGAAGAATGGGCAAGAAACTCCATACTTACTCTTTTAAAATGTTAACAATAGTTTGTATACATTAATTAATAATTATAGGTGAAGACGATGTACCTAGAATAAAAATAAAAATTCCTTACCACAATTGGTAAAAAGTATGAAAAGTGAAGTAATGACAGAAAAATTAATAAATGCGATAGGTGCTCACATATTTACAAACATTGTATATGATTTTGCAAAAAAAATTAAACATATAATAAGTGTGTGAGTTAAATTTATATTAATATATTACAGCAAACAATCTTTAGACAGTAAACGTTTGGTCAAATGATTTGTTATGAAGTCAAATTTATAGTTACTTATGGAAAGAGTAGGTTAATTAATAAAAAAAAAAATGGTTAGGTTAGGTTAAAACTGTGACCTCCTACGCACGAGCCGAGCGAGCGAAGCGAGCGGTGCAGCGGTAGCGGCCGGCGAGTGCCAGAAACGACAAGATTATATAGAAAAAAAATATGGAAAAAAAACAGACTATACCCGAAACTGAACTAGTTAGACGAGATTAATTATTTTAAAAAAAAAAGCTACTAACTAAAAAAAAAAATACTACCAATAGTTAATAACTGATTAGAATTTGTGGAAAGTGGAAAAAACACCATTGTAATAAAACTTTTTGGCAAATTTTATTTTGCGTAAAATGAGTTATTCCAACTGAAATATTTGACTACATAAAAATTGGTAAAAGTACTAAACAAGTTATTGTTCAAACGTTCACTTCCAAAAGGCTGGTTGACACTTCCCGTGACCCAAGGGCTGGCTTTTATCTTGGCCAGAGGCTAAGCATTGCCATACAACGTGGCAATGCTGCCAGTCTCCTGGGTACATTACCAGTCGACAGCGATGCGGAGGAATTTTTCGACGCCATATTTTAGTTCATTTTGTTATTAGTTTTATTTAGTTTAGGTTAATTTATTTTTAATTATCTTGATTTAATTTATAGTGTGCTCATTAAAAAAACTTCATTAAAAACGTTCACTTGCCAAACATTAAGTTTGCGTTACAATTATTTGTGAAGAGATTTTTTGCTAAGTAATATCATAATTTGACAAATTAAATTATGCGGAAAATTGTTTGGAGACAGATAGACAGACTGAAGGACAACAAAATGATCCTAGAATGGTTCTGTTTTTTCCTTTTGCGGTACAGAACCCTAAAAACTGGCCAAGTGGGTGTCGGACCACGCACAATGAAGGGTTCCGTGGTTAAACTTAACTTTGTTGTTGAAAAAAGGTTCTCCAATACATCGATTAACGTCACGGTCAATTTTCTAACTGCAAATGTAAGATTGTAAACACAAAAAAAAAAATATATATATCTTTTATATATATTTTTTTTTTTGTGTTTACAATTACTATTCTTCTATTGTTAATTTGTGGTTTTATCTTTTATAAAACCACAAATTAACAATAGAGATGTGTCCTGGGTAAAAAAAAAAAGAAAAACTGTTTAGTCCGTCAATCAGATAATAAAAAAATATTAGACACGTATTTTTTTGCTTTATCATATTAATACAAAATGACTTAGAGAAAACACATTAAACTTGAGGAGTGGGGGCTCATTACGTCACTCACAGCTACGTATAAAATCTACTGAGAAGTGACGTCATGCCACATTTCAACTCAATGTATCGCCGTAATGTTTTGATTACTATTGATTAATATTGTACGCACACAAATTTACTTTTTCTTTCATAAATTTATAAATCCAGTTATGAGTTCTGGAATAATATTTGTTGTTTTGGTATTGTATCTGTGTTACTAGCTAGTTTTTAAATACTTTAAATAGTAATCTGTGGAGAACGTAGTGGGTAGCATAATTATTTAATTGTAATATTTAAGATATTATGACTGTTTCTTATTGTGCTACTGTTTGTTTTTCCTTAAATAAATAAATAAATAAAAAAATAAAAAAAATAAATTACGTAAAATAAGAAAAATACGTGTCCAATATTTTTTAATAATCTACATGAGGGATAAAAAAAATTTTTGGTCATCATCCCTATTTTCGGACTTTTTCCTTTAATTGTGCTGTGAGAATTTTTTAAAGATTTTCGGAAGTGGGGCGAAACGAAACTAAGACAAATAGAAAAAAGAACTATTTGGGGGTCAAAACGGAATAAAATGTGGGACGAACAACGAATTTGTATGGGGCAGTTGCCCAAACCAAACCATTTGTCCCGTAAATGATTTTTGATAATTTGTACTTTGATCTTTTTATGGATATTGCAACTTTTTTTTGGTATTAGGATTTTTTTATTTTTTTATTTTTATTAATTCCATTAAAATATTAATTTAGGAGAAAAAAGACATGTTTCATACATACCATTGGCAGGAACATCAGACAAAAATAATAGCCTCGCGTTTGGCTGTTTTAAATTCGTGTTGTTGATACCACAAATTAGATGTTTATTTTTAATCTTTGATGTTGATATATTTAATGAAATTACTGGCTCCGACGGGCTGAATGCTGAAAATACAATACTCTATTACTTTTCGCGCATCATTGGTTTTAAGCAGGAACTATTCCGATTAGCCATTATAAAGATGTTTGATAGACATGCGTTGGACAGGCGCCGTCAGAGTTACCTATACAAAATGCATGGCTTTTTTTTTTTTTTTTGAGGATGGGAAATCATCAAATGACCCCTCCCGCTCTGGGTGGGGCGGAAGGGAGTGTCAGACTCTTACTGACTAAAACCCACCCGTGTTCCTTCCTTGGCCCTTTATATACCGGGGCAGCGGTACCCCTTTCAGACAATCCCGCTGAACGCAGGCTTGGGCCCTGATGGGCCCCCTCGTTGTTGCTGACATCTCTTTGAGGCGCGCGTGGAACACGTACGCGTCGTCCGGCACGGGCCTGGTCCTGATGGGACGGTGAACTACCCATTACTCACCGCCCGCAGGCCCGCGCCTACGGTGGCCGGGAGTCGTCACGCGGCTCCCGACGCCCGGAGCGTCTACCGCGGCGGCTGGGACGGGAGTCTCTCTCCCTCTCCCACCCCGCCACCTCCTTCGCTAGCATGACTGCTTCGCAGAAGGTGACTGCCTCCCATTCCCTCTCGCACCCGAACCATGGCTTGAACCAGGGCTGGGCGCGAGAGGTCGCCACCGCTGCCGATCGCCTCTACGAGGACACGACGGTGCTCCGCCCAAGCAGGGCAGACCGCCACTGTATGCTCCACCGTGTCCTCGGGGTGATCATCGCAGTGATGACACACCGGGCGTTTCCTCTCGCCTGATTAATGCATGGCTCTGATAGGCTTCTGATGATCCTACTGATACATCACGACACGACTGATTTTCAACATACAGGTTTCTATCTTGTTTGATTAGCTCCCTATAGTTTTTGCAGTCTACTCATTTACGTTATTCGTATCCTAGTTCTTAGGCGCCATCTCCTTATGCGAGAGAATCGCGGCGATATTCACGCTGGGACTTCAAATAATCGCCGCGATGATATCGCCGTGTGGAGATTGATTCATAGAGCTTCTATTGAATTTGAGGCACAGCGAGACTATTGCCGCGATTTTCTCGCCCGTGGAGATGGCGCCTTAGTAATAATTATAACTGTATCAGGCTATATTTTATAAAGTCCATAAACGTTATATTATTATATACGAGGAGCTCGTGGCTAAGTAATAACAGCCGCACGGGTCGATCCGTCAGGTTAAGCTACGCTTGCCGGGGTTGGTCCGTGGATGGGTGACCATCTTTACATACCGAGACTCCTCCGTGCCTCGGAAAGCACGTTAAGCTGTTGGTCCCGGCTGTCATTCGTGGATCTTTGACAGTCGTCACGGGTCGTCAGAAGCCCAAAAGTCTGACAGCCAGTCTTACCAAGGGGTATCGTGTTATCCAGTTACTGGGTTGTGGAGGTCAGATAGGCAGTCGCTCCATGTAAAATACTGGTATTCAGCTGCATCCGGTTAGACTGGAAGCCGACCCCAACATAGTTGGGAAAAGGCTAGGCAATTTGATTGAAACGTTATATTATTACACGAAAGAAAGTAAGAAAAATTATTTATTAGGACTCGTACAGGAGGATCACATTTTAAACTAAACACGTTTTTAGCAACATCAATAAAAATGAAACAAAAATAAAATTAAAACAGAAACTGCTGTACGGGGCGGGGATTGTTTGCTCCGGACCGACTGCGGCGATCGCGCGCCTGTGCCTGGCGGCACAATATAAATATGGACAGTAACGAAACTAGGCCTATTTGTAGACATAATTACCTACACTCCATTGGAGCGTTAGGGTTGTCACTCTTACTGTTTGTAAAATTGAAAAGTGTTTTATTGGAACGAAGATCTTTTAACGCAACTTGCGTTAGGAGTTGACAGGTAGAAATCGTCACTCGAAAAAGCGTTCGTACAGTTATGCGACACCGAGCTCCATGCGACTTTTATTCTTTGGTCAAAATATAAATCTAAGATGGCAGCTGCGAAAATTTTCATATTTTTCGTCATGGATGTCATTTTCATGGTTTTCGAGGAGGCTAAAGCCGATAGTGAGGTCAAAATGTAAATCCAAGAGCCATCATGGATTTACATTTTAATGTCACTGTCGTCTTTAAAACCCGCGAAAACTATGAAAACGACACCCATGACGAACAATTTGGGAATTTTCGCAATTGCCATCTTGGATTTACATTTAAATGTTACTGGTTCCAATTCTCTTAAACACCGACTAAAATTCCTTACTTTTGGCTATGGGAATCTTATAGCTATTCTGCAAACAATATTCTCCAAATTTTAAAATAACTGACATAACTAAAATCGAATTTGACAATCGTGACTCCACGTGGTATTTTTTTTTTCTTTTGTCTTCGCAACCTTGTGCTTGTTTGCCCTACCCCATGATTTTTTAGAGCCAGAGGTGCGCAGGGGCGTGGCAGCCTCATCGTATTTTTTATGGAATTTTTTACTTTTTGTATGAAAAAAAAACCCTATATGTTGAATCTAAGGGGTTTACGGGCTTTATAAAACCCTTATCTTAATAAAGGTTTTTTAACCCTTTTGCCGAGACCTTACCGCGAACCCTTTAAAAGGCTAACCGAAAAACCCTAGATAAGGCAAATCCAATCAAAATCATTATCATCTGCTTATGCCTAGCTATTCCCAACTTTGTAGACGGCTTAATATCAATATGTACTTACTCTGGTTCATCATTATATCACCATAGAAAATTAGAGAGCCTCTCATATTGACGTCTACCTTTTGACAAGTTACAGTCAATATCTCTCCATCAATATATCTGAATGTATAATAGTCGTTATTTAAAGATGTCAATTTTTGGCCATTAATGGACAATATCACTGCATGTTGAACTGTTTCTGTAAAAAAAACATTAAGTCTTTTAATAACATTCTTTCACGGAATATCGTTTAAAAACACTAACATGCACAAAATGCTCGTTACACCGGTTGTTCAGCCTTTCGGAAACTGGGGGGTCAGTTCACACCGAGACGTGACGCGACGCGATGATACTGGAAGAGGTCAGTGATTTTGCGCTGCGCCGCGCGCTGCTGCGAGACGCATCGCAACGTCGCGAGGTGCATCGTAAAATCCTTGGCAACACGCGCCTCGCTACGCAGCGAGACGCCGCGCGGCGCAGCGGAACGTGTCTACATTATATATTATTATATATAAATTATGCACCCAAATACTGCTGTTTGATATCTTCTTTTTAATTTTATTTTTGTGTTCTTCCTCTTCCTCTTCTGCAAGAAGTCCGATTATAACAAAATCCCAGTCTATCATTATAATTTCACTCGAGCACTCGACCGAACTGCATCAGTTCTACACGAAGTCTAGACGGAAATAGTATAGACAAGTCGCCACGGCGGCCTCGGCTGCGCCTCGCGGCGTCGCGCGGCTTCGTGATGCGCAGCGCAGCTCTTGCACGCCGCGCGTACCGATGGACCGCTGCGTCGCAATGCGTCGCTCTACGCCGCGAGGCATCACGAGGCGCAGCGCTGCATGGTGCAACGTATTCTGAATTCTCACAATGAAATGTGTATCTTTTCGTGTAAAAAATAAAATTATACTTTGAGTCGCTCTTTTAAAATGTGCGCGCAGCGTCGCGTCGCGTCGTGTCTTGGTGTGAGGTGACCCTGAATGTTAAAATAGCATTGTGTATCAATGTTTTTTCACGCCCTCTATATTGTAACTTACTTGTACAGCATCATTTAGTAACTATATAGTACAGCACCAATACTTACCAGCATGTAAATCACTTTTAAAGAACGTAGTTCTATAACGATATTCTCTTTCGGGATCTCTGGCAGCGCGTATACAGTCCAAATAATACTTATCATTGTTTGATTTCAAGATAGAACGGAATGTCTGTGGTTTTACTTGAGGCTTAGTTTGGAATAGAGGAATCCCTGGAATGTCACATATTTATTAATTAGCCAGTGCGATCGATATCAACGTATACTACTGCGTTTGTGGAGTCAGAGGCCATATTATAAGTTTTTTTAGCACAGAGCACGAAGACGCCTTGGCAGGCGCTGCTAGAGATGGTATTTTCAACATTTTCCATCCAAACCAAGCGCGATGGTGGGCGTCACCGTTTACCTATAGAAACTGACGACCAGTGACTATTCTGTCAAAGCCTGAGTCTACTTCGTGCTCAGCGGTAAATACGTGGACACAGATCTTTTTAGTAGTGGCATCTGTAGTCGCTACCGGTGTGGGGCGATTCCTGGGCCCCAAGTATGCTATTACAATAGTGTCAGAATGGTCCATCATTGATTTCATAATCGTTGACTTTGACAAGTTTGGTAATCTACTAATATAATGGCGTCATTATGACTTTCCAATGGTCAGCCACTGACACTCTATTGAAAGAATTGGTAATCTCGTACATAATGACAAATGAAACTTCCTACTAAACTTCCAACTTCCTACTACTTCAGATTGCTTATAACACTAATAAATAATATGTAAATATAGTTAGTTAATAAATAATAATAATATTATAGTTAGTAATAGTAAGTATTTTAGTCATTATTTTTGTACCCTACCACTGTTTTTATATTTAACCCAAAGGTTGACTGGTAGAGAATGCCTTGTGGCATTAAGTCCGCCTATGTACCACTATTGTACATGAAGTAAATAAATAAATAAATATATATATATATATATATATATATATATATATATTTATTTATTTATTTATTTATTTATTTATTTATTTATTTATTTATTTATTTATTTAAACTTCATGTACAATAGTGGTACATAGGCGGACTTAATGCCACAAGGCATTCTCTACCAGTCAACCTTTGGGTTAAATATAAAAACAGTGGTAGGGTAATAAATGAAATCTGGCATGAATAAATGTTCAAACTTGGCAGAAGTTTTTCGAAAATCATTTCTACTAATGGGTTTTGTAATAATGGCAATACGACAATGCCATTGTAATACAATTCTATTACAAGATTATTGACCGATCAATGATCGACCATTATGAATTTAGCAGATTACGAACTTTTAGCAAAATGACAATGGGATCGTGTTGGAGTGACGTATTTATAAAAATAGCAGACTTGGGCCCCTGCTCTGTGTATTTTAGAGTGTTATAAGACCTAACGATCTCCGTCTTATCGATGTCTTGATCAATTTAATGGCGTTTGTGTAATAATGTACAATCTTTACAAATACAAATTTTACGCTGTTCATGGTTAATTGTATTACTTGAGAACGGCTGTTTCGATTAGTAATTTTTTTTAAATATTCGTAATTGTACGAATTATGTTATAATGGAAATACAAATTGGAAAAGGTTCAAATTTGAGAGAAACTGAACCTCTTTTCCTTGAGATTTTTTGGATGAATTATTGAAATTTGTACAGGATGACGTCTGTTTGATCGTCGGTGACAAATAATTACATCTAGTGAAACATCGATCGACTATCAATGTGCATAACAAAACATTAATGTTTTTACTTTTTAACGATCAATCTGCAATAATAGAGCACGGCCGATGGCTGATCGATTTCATTGCAAATTGATCGGTTTTGAGTAATAGAACGTCTTTTCTCTTCTTGCAAGACACGAATTTTCAACGCACAAAAAATCATCCAAATTGGATATGGGTTTTATAAGGGAAAGTTGTTTAGTATGACGAATAGAATCACCCTCTCAACGAATGCAGGTGACTTATTCACCATCCCGTTTACTTAATTCTCTATGTGAAGTACCTTCTGCATCGTAATATTCCAAACGCAGAGTGTCCTCAGTATGATAATCTCCTATTTTTTTGCACGTAATCGAAAAGTCCTCGCCGGCTTCATAAGTGTAGTTGACCTCTCCATCGTAGTTAACTGACAGGTTAGTTGTTACGTAAGTCAGACTTTTGTTGTTTGTAGTTAAATTTACTGCTCCTGGTGAAAAAGCAAACATATACTCAATACTCAATATATTCATTGCTTCCACATGTGAACTTACATAGGTGGTAGGTTTTACAAAGATATGATCATTGTGAACCCTGTTGGGCACAGCAAAAGTAGGAGAGAGGAAGAGGGGCTTTTATTTGACTACTTAGTTGTTATAATAATAATATTGAATACATATTGTGATTATTAATATAACATGTTATTTAAAATTTGTCATTTAAGTATTCATTGATATTGTAATAGCATTTAGATAATAGAAATTGTTTTAATTTATTTATGAATGTATAAAGTTTTTGTTCTTCTTAAATTTTTTCTGGTAATTTATTATATATTTTAATTGACATGACTAGTGTACTTGTTGAGTGCATTTTCAGCTTAGAGCCTGGTAAGTTTAACCTATTTTTATGACGCAGTGTGTATCTTGACTGTATATATTCTCTTGTCGTGTAAAAGTGTTGGTAATTACGAACGAACTTGCATATTTATAGAATGTATAGGCAGGCTAGGGTTAGTATCATAATTCTATTCATTCTATTCATCTATATATATAAAAATGAATCCCTATTTCCCTTGGTCACGGCATCACGCGTGAACGGCTGGACCGATTTCGCTAATTATTTTTTTGTTGTGTTTGTTATTGTTGGAGAAGGTTCTTATGTAAGAAAAATTTAAGAAAGTAAAGAAAAAAAAATTGTAAGAAAACGACCATATTTACATTTTTATTGTAATAATAAGTAGGTAACTCTATCTTCTAATGTAACTTTATGGCGTTTGACATAACGTGTCAGTCATCATTTGGTAGGTCTGAGAAGGTTGTCTGTAAAAGATCGCTTTTAGCGATAAGACCGCCCATTGTGACACCCTATGTAACAGGTCTACATTTATATCTGTAATTTTTATGGTGTACATAATAAAGAGTATTCTATTCTATTCTATTCTATTCTATTCTATAGAATTTATCAAAAAAAAAATAAAAAAATTGAAGGTTTTAGTTAGGTAGGGTAGGGTAGGTAGGGTTGGTAGGGAAGGGTAGGGTAGGATAGGTAGGTGGGTAGGGTAGGGTAGGGTAGAATAGGGTAGGGTAGGTAGGTAGGGTAGGGTAGGGTAGATAGGTAGGTAGGGTAGGGTAGGATAGGGTAAGGTAGGGTAGGGTAGGTAGGTAGTTTCCTTTGCGCGTAGACAAACTGCCACAATCAAATAGCTTTTGACAGAACGAAGTCTGTCGGGTCAGCTAATTATTCATAATTATGTACTTAAAAATAGTGTTTATAGAGGTACGAGGAAGAGGGTGTAAAGTCCACTCATCCTCCATAGAAAAGGGAGGACCCTCCGACCAGACGGGTGTTATGTCTGGTGGGCAACTGCCTGACGGTTGATGTCGAGATGTTGTATATATCCTAGTCGCGCGGTAAACTCTGATAGCGCAGTGCAGGATTTGTGATGTCAGGTCTTTGATACATAGTTCGCATGTGGCGTTGTTGATACCGCCACATTACTCCCTTCCGAAGACCGGAGGTTGATAGTGGGCTGAGTCAGTGCATATGAAGCTTGCTAGGGCCAGTTGTGGTTCCAGTGAGTCGGAACCGGGTGCCGCATAGTTCACGGTGAGTTGGAACTGTCTGCGGTGATTCCCCAGTGAGTCGGGGTAGCACTGCGTTATGCTCCAGTGAGTTGGATGTGGTACAGCGCCGGGTTGAGGCTGACTGCTGGCGTCGACCAGGAGGAGTATTAAGGGCTTTGCTTGTTGACCGGCCGAAAGTGCAGTGTGCTATGCCAAGGTGGCTGATAAGGCAGAGGGTGATGACCAGGCATGCGCGTCCGCTGCATGCAGGTGGTCAGGATACCCGTTAAAGCCATGGGTGCTGGCTGGCTGTGTGACTCGCCGCTCGAAAGCTTGAGGAAGTGATGAAGATGATGTTACGCTGAGGTAGATGCACAAAGGCTACGCTGATGTCCATGTTTGGGGTCACCAGTATAGAGGTATGAGGAACAGGGTGCAAAGTTCACCCATCCTCTATTGAAAGGGGATTGAGCTTAAATATTTTCAGGGCTATGTTACTCAAAAAGGTCCAACAAAAATCGAGTAAACAAGGATTGATTGAAGATTAGAAATAAGGCAAACGTTTATTCATTCAGCGATCATGAATTATGAATGACTGATAACTAGTATAAAACTAGACGATAAGTTATCCGTCAATCACAGCAATGATTGTGACAAAACTGACAGCAAAACCTATCGTCAAAGGGAAAGCCAACCCCACCCCCGGGTCCTAACCAAAGCAATCTGTCGTGCGAATAAGTAATCGTTGCGTTCTCGTGGCCGCCGAGTCTTAGGCCTCTGCCTCCAATCTTGCGGGCAGCGACGTGGCGGCGGCGGCGGCGCGGTAGCGGCGCGGGCAACGCAGACCCTTTCTCGAAACCAGAGGGTAGATCGCGCGGTACTATAGCGGCGTAGTGTTGTGTTCGTGGTTGTGTCGTCGAGATATTTGTTTTTATTCGCGAATGAAATGTCGGAACAACGGCGACAACATCTTTTTGATTCGAATTTATTCCTAACGTCACAAAAATAAATTGCACAACACTGCAATGCAGACGCGCGGGCGGTCACCGCTTGACTGGAGTGCATCGGTCGTTGCCCACGCCCGCGCCGCTGTTTTCGAGGGCCGGTCCATTTGATTTTACGCATTAGATCCTGCTGCTCGCGCGCCGCCGCAAGATTTGAGGCAGAAAGCTTACAGACGACTGGGCTTTGTCTTGCGTAATGCAAGTGACTTCCATAACCTTATACAATCATCAAAATATTATACAATTCCCTTGTCAGAAGTAAAATAGAATTTGCAGCTTGTGTTTGGAGTCCATATGAATCAACATACACCCTGGTAATTGAAAAAGTTCAAAGAGTCTTCCTATGCTACTTGTATAAGAGAAACCACGGGTACTATCCATTTATGTACCCCACGGACTTCTTACTAGGTATTCTAGGATATAACTCCTTAGCTGTCCGGCGGGCTTGAACGCAGATCATCACTGCATTGAAAATTTTACGGAATGTAATTGACTCCCCAGAATTGCACAACATACTATGCACATTTGATGTCCCTGACAATTACCTAGGCCACCGATCTAACCGCCGACACAGACTATTCGCGATTGCGCAGTGCCGCACGGTGTCCCGTGCACATTCTTGTCATAGACTATAGACAAGTAATGTTGGAACGTCGGACGTGGATCGATCGTAATATTTTATTTATTGTATGTACCTAATTACGGTTTTTATTTATTTGTTGTTTCTATAATTTATATTTTATTGCCAGTTATTTTTTAATCCCCTAGTGGGACTTATAGATTTCCGTAGGTGTGTCCGTGGCATTACGATGCCTCAAACGTCGCTTTGCAAACTGCTACCCGTTCACCAACAAAGGCAAAGGAGTCCCTTCATTTGACGACTGATTGTC
This sequence comes from Dryobota labecula, assembly GCA_947523025.1. NCBI lineage: Eukaryota > Metazoa > Arthropoda > Insecta > Lepidoptera > Noctuidae > Dryobota > Dryobota labecula. The sequence goes on along the minus strand of OX383311.1, from coordinate 8,547,999 downwards.
GACAGGATGAATCATGTTCCAACTCTAATAAATCGCCGACGAAGTCCGCAGATTCGCCTATGTCGGTCGCGAAAACAATGGAGCCTAACGATGCTTCTCCATCAAGTACCGCGGATTCAAAATCACCATCACAGTCTCGGGGTCTTCAAACATTGGTAACGGAGGGCAGTCTTCGCGAGATTTTACAACAGGAGATCACCGTCGCTCTAAAGTCAACTCTTGAGAAACTAGTGGCGACTGAATTCAGTAACATCAACAACTATGAGTTGCCGATCTCTGTGAATACGCCCATCATTCTCAAAAACGTATCTTCTCGAAATATAAGTCAACCTCCCCCTCTAACTCCGGGCGACTCGCCCTTTTCTATGGGTTTAGAAATGCAGCAACTTCGCGAGCAAATAAATATACTGACAGAACAGATTACTGATACCGTCTCTTCTATTGCGCAGTTTCATATCACGCTCACTGAGTGCACCAAAAAGATTGAGGTTTGCAACGAAAAGCTAAATAAATTACAGCAAAAACCAGATTGCAGCCACTGTCTAGCGACTTCATCAGGAATGCCTGTCCCTGCCATACCGGAGATTGTGAATAACAGTCAGATGTATAGTGACATAATTAAACCAAAGATTAAGCACCACAGGTCACAGAAAAAAAACAACTAAACGTATTACCGCCGCCGACCGTCTCTACACAAGTAGATATCGATTCGTCAGATACACCTTTGTAGTCCATAATTTCCATGCAGTCTGTCAAATCTGTTGAAGTGATCGCAGAACCAGATGACCTTGTCACAATTTTGGCACCAACACCTGATGATAATGTCGTCAATGATGAGCAGTGGGTAGAGGTACGTAAACATAAGCCTAAGCGGTATAGTTCTGTTTGTGGCACCGCGGGACCTGAGATTAATCCACTTAAAGCTGTTGAATTTCGCAAATACATTCACTTGTGGAATATGATGTCAGGAGCCGCCGATATTCAATCATACCTACTGAAGATGTGTCCAATGGGTAACTGCACTGTGGAAGAACTGAAACCAAAGGGTGACTATAAGTTATTTAAGATCGGGGTACCTGCAGAATTCTTTGACAAAGCTACGGCGGCGGACACATGGTCGACTAACGCCAGAGTAAAGGAATGGTTTTTTCGAAGACAACCGAACAGAACCCAACAAACCCGGTCTGAATCCAATGCAGAGCATAAAACTTAAACGGCCAATTAGCTTGGTATATCAAAATGTTAGAGGATTGAACACTAAGCTTAATTTCTTCAACCATAACCTCTTGACACTCGACAGTGACTTCATAGCTGTAACAGAATCATTCCTCACAAGTTCTGTACTTGACTCAGAGATTGCGAGCCATGGATGGAGTGTGTTGCGTCGGGACCAAAGCTGGTGTCGGCGGCGGCGTACTACTCGCTGCGCGACCCAGTGTCACCATGACACGCCACTGTGATCTGGAGACTCCAGCTGGCGAGGACCTGTGGGCACGTGTCACGACGAAATGTGCTACGTTCTGTTTGTGTTGTGTACATTCATCCTAGAGCTTGTGATGAAATATATATGCGTTGGTTTGAAAAAGTGGAATCCATTGTTGACAGTTTAAAAAGTGCAGTTATTATCGTTGGTGATTTAAACATAAATGCCAATCGCACATCGAAGGATATTTTAAATTACTATTGTTATTTTCTTACTGTTTGTGGCTTAACTGAGAGGAATGAGGTGATGAATGCGTATGGAGGTAAATTGGACGTGGTGTTGGTGTCAGATAGCATCAGCTCTGTTATTGTGTCGGAGATTGATGGGGGAGGTCTAGTTCCGCGACGAGATGCCTATCATCCGCCTTTAGAGGTATGCTTAACGCCTACTCACACAATGTGCCGACTTAGCTCCGAAAAAATAGATCCCAGTAACCTTGATGCACAGAGGGACTGGAATTTTTCTAAAGATAATTTTGAAGTCATGTTCAAACTAATTTCGGAAGCATCATGGCAAGATATTTTTCTTGCTCGCAATGCTGACACGGCCTTGGAATATTTCTATAGCATTATGTATTGTATATTTGATAAATGTGTACCCAAAAAACATAGGCCTAAGAAGCCATGTAGGCGCTATCCTGTTTGGTTCACGGCAGAGTAAAATAACGACATTCAATGTAAGGCTGATCTGCACCGAAAGTGGAAAGCTTCTCAGAATCGTGATTTTTTACAATCAATTCTCTTTTCTTAGGGCTAGTATTAAAAAGAGATTATCCCTTGCCCACGACGAATATATTAAGAGCATTCAAGTTAAACTTAGACGTGATCCACGTTCCTTCTGGCAACATATAAATAGCTTTAAAGTCAGAGGTGGCTTTGAAGCCAGGATAAAGTTTAATGGGGTTGAACACGTCGGCAGTGATACGGCAAATGCTTTTTCCGACTTCTTCGCAAGCGTTTTCTTGCCCGACGTTCCTCTTCTTGATTACAAAAATCACAACAATGGCTGTCAGAACAACTATTCTAACTTTGTCCATATTGATAATATAGAATTGCCAGATGTTGAATCAGCTATCAAAAAGCTAAAACCAAATTCTGCTGCGGGTCCAGACAATATTCCCGCATACATCTTGAAGGGATGTAAAGAATTTATAAAAACACCTGTACTTCACATTTTCAATTTAGCACTCTCCACGGGTCAGTATCCACAGCGTTGGAAGGTTTCGCGAGTTCAACCTATACCTAAAACTAAGGAACTTCTCATGTTGAAAACTATCGGCCTAAAGCCGTTCTGTCATCACTTCCAAAATTGTTTGAATCCGTATTACATAAGTTGATTAGTTACCAGATTCAACCATTTCTTTGTGACTCTCAGCACGGCTTTCGATCGAACTGTTCTGTTAATACAAACCTTTTAACGCTTGTGGATCTCATATCGCAGCACTTGGATAAAGGCATACAGGTTGATGTTGTCTATTTCGACTTCAAAAAGGCCTTTGATCGCGTAGATAATGACGTGTTACTGGCCAAACTTAGTAACATTGGCTTTTCAACAAAACTACTCAAATTTTTCGCGAGTTATATGCAGGACCGTCAACAATATGTCAGACATGGTTGCTTCGTTTCTGACTCATATCACACGCGGTCTGGCGTTAGTCAAGGAACCATTTTGGGATCTTTTTTATTCGGAATTATGGTGAATGATCTTGAGAAGGTTCTTAAACACACCAGGTGCTTGCTCTACGCTGATGATCTGAAGTTGATATATGGTATTGAGGAGATGGCCGATACATTAATTCTTCAGGAGGACATTAACTCAGTGTTTCAATGGAGCATTGAAAACAAGCTCCTATTCAACACGGCTAAATGCAGTGTTATGTCCTTTAGTCGCGCTCAAAACCCTCGGCATGTGCAATACTTCCTTGGAACAGAATTAATTGCCCGTGTTAATTTGGTAAAGGATCTAGGAGTTTTATTTGACTCACGACTAACTTTTCACGAACATATGCGGTCTCTCGCCACTGATTCATACCGAAGACTTGGTTTCACTATTCGGAATATGCGAGAATTTAACAACCCTCTGGCCATAAAATTTGTTTATATGGCTTTAGTGAGAAGTAAACTAGAGTCAGCTTCAATTATTTGGAACCCCTATGAAAGTACTTACGCCTTGCTTCTTGAGAAGGTCCAAAAAACATTCCTTAGATTTTTATTTAAGAAACTGTTCGGGTACTATCCATTCCTGTATCCCACAAATTTTTTGCTTGGAATGCTGAAATTTAACTCTCTTGAAGTTAGGCGTAATTAATTTTTGCTCATGTTCGCTTGTAGTGTTCTTCGTGGGGAGTCTGATTGCCCGGAACTAGTAACTCAACTTGTGAGACTTTATGTTCCTCCTGTACCCAAATTCCAACTTAGACCGCGACGACACGGATTGTTGGCCATTCCATCAGCACGCACAGTTTCGCATTCTAACTCGCCCTTGGTTCGCGCGCTCGCAATGCTGAATGCTCTACTGACATCGAACTAGGAGTGTGATTTGTTTGCCACGAGATGGATGGACGTATGTCGAGCATGTTTGAGATTCTGTGAGATGATGGATGAAAGATAAGTTTTTATGTTTTGTGCCATTGTTATTTGCTTGTTGGTTAGTCATTTTTGTGTATCTTTCTTATTGTTATTCCTTCCTTATTGTAAATATGTCTTTTTTTATGTAAATTTAACTGTGCATTAACTTAGACCTGAGTCTTGAATGTTGTACATGTGTTTACCAAATAAATAAATAAATAAATAAATTACTGCGAGCCCTATCAGAATACCAGCGCTGCGGTATTATTTTTTTAAATATTGCAGCATTATGCTGAGATAGTGGCCTTTTTGGCCTCGCACAGGTTTACAATGTAAATTTTGTTAGTTTTAAATGCTCATTTTTTATTTTTTAGAGGAAGGGTTTCCTTTATGACGTAAAGGATGAGTAAAGCCAGATTTTTCGAAAGCCCAACGAGAAAGGGTACTTTAAGTCGGATGAATTCCCTGGCAAAGTTATGAGCAAATATAATGAGGTAAAAACCACTTACTTGCTCCTTTGACGTAAAGATTAAAATGCAAATCTTTTGGGGTATATTTACGATTCCTATATATATATGGCGTCGCCGGTCCATGGTACTCCTGCAAGACTGTGCACGCCCACCTAGTACTCATTGCAGCCGTAACGTTTTTAATCTGAAATCAGATATAATTTCATAATAACACGCCTGCATTTTGTATTTCCCGAAGGAGAGCCCCACGGCTCAGTGGCGTAGTGTCCCATATTCCACTAAAACTTATGGGGAAGATTTATAAAACAATGCTTAGACTCTTTTTCTTGTATGCATCAGAATGACGTTGGGCCACAAAAGGGAATTTAAAAAAATGATAAAAATGAAAAAGAAAAAAAAATGGCAATTAGCCATATAAGGAAATTGGGTCCATATTGGCTCACCTAAAGTTCTTTACACGAAATTGTTCTTCCTAATGATTTGTAATCCGAATGATTAGTCTTCCTAAAATTTTTCATCCTAAAGTTTTCATTCATACTATTCGTAGTGCTACCGGCGATGTTCATAACACTCATGTTTCCGAAAATTGTAATTAATAATATCATTAATGTAAATATATTTAAACTCCTACTGTATTTTATCATAACGCTTTCATCCCTAAACATAATTACCATAATATTCATTCAGGTCAGAGTGTCGTCTTGGAGGCACTATGAAAAAAATACTTAGAAAAATTTCGCGACCAATTTCGAGCGTAGTTGGTCACAGTTCTAACCTAACCTAACCTATGGATATCTTTGCAGGTACACACCGCTATAAATAAAATTAAAGAAGACGCTTTAATTAATAAAAACAAAAAACCAATTCATATAATTAGTGAGTGTGAAGCAAGCACTTGATTATTATGAATAAAAAGAAATCTAAACAAAAAAGATATGACTTTGAATAATAGTGTAAAAGGTGGTTATGTTGAGAAAATATAGGAAAACAAATAAAAGTATAATAGATGTTTATTGCTACGGACGTTATGAAGTTGAATGCTTCGGAATTATGAACATTAGAGACAGAGTAGTTAGGAATTGTGATTGTTAGGATGAAAAATATTATGAAGAACATTTTCGGATTTCCAATTATCGGAGTTGAAAATTTAGGTGAACTTTGGCGCACCCAAGGAAATTGCATGCAGCTGAGATAAGAGTTATAAACGGGATGTGTGGTGTTACGCGAACTGATAGAATAAGAAATCAGTTTAATTATACATATAAGAAGAAGTCTGCAAGTGCACCGGTGACTGAAAAGTTGCGTAGAAATCGGTTATCATGAAGACTTCTTTAATGAAGAAAAGCTTCTTTGGTGTTGCTCCACAAGAATATAATAAAATACCCGATGAAATAAGATGTATGCCATAGCAAAAGTTTAAAAAACACTTAACGGGCTACTTCATGAAAGATGTTACTATACTCTGACTCATCTAGAGTATAGTAAAAGATGTCATCTTAAAAACTCATTTTTAATGACAAATCTCCATAATTATATTATAATGCTGACCTAAATTTTAGTACTTTACATTAATAACAATCTTTTTAATTGAATTGACTTTGAAATAAAATAGACTCCAAATATATATTTTTTTTAAAACGTTCCCCACACTAGGAATTTCTCCTGTATTGTGGGTGCGTTTAGAAACATTTAAACTCACATACACAAACAGCTAGACCCGGAACAACTACTTGTAGGTCATACAAATATTTGTTCCACGTGGGAATCGAACCCACGACACGCAGCACAGCAGTCAATCGCTTAAGGGCCTATACTACTCAAATGGCTTAGCATGATCATCCGTTATGTCGAAAATACTGCAGCATTAATTTAGAAATAAATATATGGTAAAGTTGAAGATTAATGTTAAGTACTATGTTAGCCGAAAACACGATTCCATAAAATTTTCTCGATAGAAAAAAATTCCAAAGTTACCCCCAAAACGAACAATAAACCGCTGGTATTCAAAAAATACTTCAAATTAGATAATGAAACTTTGCATTGAACTAACTATAAAGCAGGCCAAGTCTACTAATGTACAAACGTTGCAATGGTCTCTTCATTGTGAGTTTTTGACAGATTTTCCATACAAACACTGTCAAATACTCACAATGGCGAGACCATTGCAACGTTTGTAAATTAGTAGACTTAGGCCTCAGGTCTTATGTTATTGACTTTTTTTAAATACCATTATTTTCACCGTAAAACGAAATTACCTAAACTATCGGCGCCTTGGAGTCTTTTCCCTGCCGCCCTGTCTCGCTTGCTCGCGTGACCGGTAGCAATAGTGTGCGAGCGAGATACAGAGTGAGGTGGCGCTGTGGTTTAACCACTGCGCCAACCGTTCCGTCAATTTGCATGCAGGCGTCAATATAATTAGGTACTCAACTAATACTTATATAATAACTAGCTTTTGCCCGCGGCTCCGCCCGCGTGGATGTCGGTTATATCGCGTAAAAAAGTAGCCTATGTCCTCCGTATCCCAGGCTATATCTCTGCCCAATTTCATGACGATCGGTTCAGCGGTTTAGGCGTGAAAACGTAACATACAGACAGACAGACAGACAGAGTTACTTTCACATTTATAATATTAGTATGGACTAGTATGGATATTGTAATAAATTGATAGTACTCAATCAATCGTTTTAGTCCTATTAATCATTTGTATGTCAATATTGGCAAAACATAGCGCACTACCTAATTTTTAAGATCTTTGTATGTAATCACCTATGTCTCACAAATAAACTATTCTATTCTATTCATGGTACAAGGATTCACTGAGGAGGAATTAGAAAAATTTCGTGAGGATAGTTTTGAGTACGAATATGGTAAAATGGCTAAAAGAGTAAGACTTTGTAGGCAATACAACACGTTAGCCAAAACTACGAATCATCTGCGAGTCTCTGTCTAAATATAAGAAGTGTTTGATAGATTTAATATAATTTAAGTGTCTCTTAATGTCATATTAACTTTTTTTTTTATGTCCTTTAAATTTTTTATAATTTTTCAATATGTTACCTAATATTTATATTTTAATTTTGTTAGTTTAGTTTTTAACTATATTGTGCATGCTGTGGTCTCCTAAAAGTGAAGGAGTACACCTGCTTATTACCTGATGTTGCCCTTTATTCATGTGTCATGTATTGTGTACATCTTTTGTTGGAGATCCTAAATAAATAAACAAATAAATAAATAAGAGTACGGGTAGACCAAAGAAACGATGGACGAACTGTGTGGAAGATAGCTACGGGGATGAAGTATACTCCACTTTTAAAATTTTGGTTAAAAATCACTTCCTCTCTCCTTAAACATTATCATTACTTAAAGTTCCTTGCTCTTGTATCATGTTTATTATTGTGTGTGTATATATATATATATATATATATATTTATATGGATAAGTATCTATATGCTTTGTGTATATGTATTTATTGTATATATGTAAGTGGTACACCACTAAATACCTGCAGTATTGTCTCTCCTTCTACTTTTTGATCCATCCAAAGGTTGTCTGTAAAAGATCGCTTTTAGCGATAAGACCGCCCATTGTGACACCCTATGTAACAGTTCTACATTTATATCTGTAATTTTTATGGTGTACATAATAAAGAGTATTCTATCTATCTATCTATCTATCTATACTCATAGAGAAGTCAAAAAAAAATACGTTTTATGGCGCTGACCACAACTAAATTAGGTTAGGGGCAAGAGATGATAATGACAGTACTAAAATACTCACATTTAAAGTAGCGATAATACTGTTTGTAAATTCGGTTGTTGGTACGAACCGTTCGACGGTGTTGCGTCTTAAGCCATCACTTGTTATGTATTTATTGGAACACCTAAAAACAATAACATTAGGCTGTAACTTTGCCACTGCATATTTATAAACTCAAACTCAAATCATTTATTTCAAATAAACCAATTACAGGCACTTTTGAATTGTCAAGGGGTCGGTCAGTCAGAATGATAAAGCTAGTTGCCCATTCCAAAGCGTAGTAGGTTCCTATGGAGAAGAACGGGCAAGAAACTCCACGGACACTCTTTTAAAACACAATATGGGTTACATCATTCATGTTGAAGTTATATAAATAGTATTAGTGCTCGCGCGGTGACTATTACATACTTATTTGTGTTAGGTTCCATTTTGAAACTTTAAGTACTAGGAATGCCAGAAATTCCTATCTGTAGTTTATTGGGAATACTTATATTCAGAGATCGGATATTCGGATACATATTCACCTAAAGTTGAGAAGTTGGCTAATATGGAATACGCTTTTGTATCGAAAAAATCTCGCGATTCCGGAATCGACAAAAGTGTTTTTCTGAATCGACAAATTTTGGTTTCTGACTATAGAATCTAATGTTTATTTACTCACTTTCTGGCTTTTATGGAATGCACTTTTGTATCGACCGTAAAAATCCCGCGATTCCGGAATCGACAAAAGTGGTTTTCTTGTTTGTTTTTCTGACTAAAGAATCGGATGCATATCTACCTACCTAAGTGGCCGAGATAATATTTACGCCCAATCAGGATATAGTAGGTACTTAATTTAATTAAAAATATTATTAATTATGTTTTTTCTGTCTCCGTCTTCTTACACTCTACATACAAATATTTGCATCGGCGTTCAATATTAATTTGTATCTGAATAGTTATGCAATCCAGGAATCCAGGGTTTTTTTTTTAAATATTTATTATTTTTGAAATCGCTTCCGTACTATGTACATCCGACTGTTATGCATCCCAGTATTTTTTTTACAAAAATATATTTTAAGAAGCCGCTTCCATACTTATACAGAAAAAAAAAAAATACTTTAGATAAATATGCATCCGAATATCTGATCTCTACATAAAATGCAACAATGGATTACTATTGTAATCCGCGCGATCGCTTGCTGCACGGTTAAAAGAACTATGAGAATTATCGTTGAATTTTAATTCGGCTAAAACTAATAAATTATACCTACCTTTAAAAAAAAAAACTTACCATACGTATCGAGCGTAACTATTTTCAATAATTATCTTCAGTGGTTTGCCTTTCCAAACTGTAAAATTCTCGTTTCTATCATGGCTATAAAACAGGCGAACTTCAGGATTTTCTGAAATTACAAAATTGATATTTTAAAAGTGAAAATGGTTAATTAATTATTAATTTTGGCCTTAAATTTCTCGTTCACTTGAAAAGCCTTTTAATGAGGGGACCACGGTGGTGAGTGACCACGTTTCAGTGCCATAAGTCATTAGGTACTGGCAATACGCACTGGTCAAAGACTGTCGTCTTGGGATACTGCGGTGTGTGAGACGAGAATATATTGCGCAGATTCCCGAACGCTGCGGAGCCGACTCAAGGGCAATGAAGAGGGCTATGCTTAGAAATAATCAGCCGTCTTATACATTTCAGTCGAGTAGGTATCGATTGATCGGACCATTGTCCACTGGAAATGTATTATAATTTAGGAATATTACCATGTAAATACTGGGAATATCAGTGAAGTGAGATGGAGTGAGGGGAACGCTGAACAGCCGGTCTATTCTGTAAAAATCTCACCGTGAAAATTTATGTGAAGTGAGCTCACTGTGAGCTTGAAGTGAGCTGTGAATAGTGTCAATCCCTTAGCATCAGCCGATCTATTCTGTAAAAATCTTACCGTAAAAACTTAGGTAAAGTGAGCTCACAGTGAGCTCGAAGTGAACTGTGAATAGTGTCAATCCTTAGCATCAGCTGGTCTATTCTGTAAAAATCTCACCGTAAAAACTTAGGTGAAGTGAGCTCACAGTGAGCTTGAAGTGAGCTGTGAATAGTGTCAATCCTTAGCATCAACTGGTCTATTCTGTAAAAATCTCACCGTAAAAACTTAGGTGAAGTGAGCTCACAGTGAGCTTGAAGTGAGCTGTGAATAGTGTCAATCCTTAGCATCAACTGGTCTATTCTGTAAAAATCTCACCGTGAAAACTTAGGTGAAGTGAGCTCACAGTGAGCTTGAAGTGAGCTGTGATTAATGTCAATCCCTTAGCATCAGCCGTTCTATTCTGTAAAAATCTCACCGTAAAATCTTAGGTGAAGTGAGCTCACAGTGAGCTTGAAGTGAGCTGTGAATAGTGTCAATCCTAAGTATCAGCTGGTCTATTCTGTAAAAATCTCACCGTAAAAACTTAGGTGAAGTGAGCTCACAGTGCGCTTGAAGTGAGCTGTGAATAGTGTCAATCCCTTAGCATCAGCCGTTCTATTCTGTAAAATTCTCACCGTAAAAACTTAGGTGAAGTGAGCTCACAGTGAGCTTGAAGTGAGCTGTGAATAGTGTCAATCCCTTAGCATCAGCCGATCTATTCTGTAAAAATCTCACCGTGAAGTGGTGAGATTTTTAAATAATAGATCAACAGATCTGCTTAAATGTAGAATAAATATAATAATGAATGAAAACAAACCCAACTGCTAAATTGCGTCGCAGACATGATTTTGCACTTTTTTATGGCCACCCTGCTAAGTTATCACTAGCAAGTCAATTTCATCATTTATTAACAGTCACTTGTTTAGAATAAGGTCAGTAAAAATATAAAATATATATAAGGCCGCCCATTGTATATTTTATAGTGTATAAGTTTTCTTTTCTTTTGTAATGTGTAATCTGATGTACAATAAAGTATATATAAATAAATAAATAAATAAATAAATATCTTACCAGTTTCAGGAACATTTGCTTCAGCTCTCAATATTATAAAAACTAAACATATAATTAAACGAAACATTTTAATTAACAGTCAATAATAATTAATAAGTATAATGAAATAACAAAATAAAATACCTCACAGGAGTGATTGACTACTGAAATACAGTGGCCATCATTTAATTTATTTTAAGGACAATTAATGTAACTATATTACTTCCCGTTCGCGCGGTAATTGTATTTCCCTATGTGAATTCAACACCTGATTTGACCTCTTCTTGAGGTAATTTTTTTAAACTTTAGGTCATTATGTTGTCAAAATTTTAGCGGTTGCACCGTGAAAATGTAACAATCAAACAGTGACACTTTTGTACCGATGGATAGTATTAGGGCTTTCAGTCTCGCTGCATTTCTGAGTCCCGGGAAAAAATAATCAAGACTCGGTGTGGTCTCGAAATTCCCGGGAATAACAAGACTTCCGAGACTATTTCAAAAAGTAGGATTCCTACTTATAGGCTTAGCTTTTAGGCAGTCAAAAAAAGATATTTCAATCAAGTATTTTATTACACATAGGTACAGTTACAAACTCATTATAAAACCAAAAACGATTTATGAGAGTTATACATTTTTATAGTGGGTGCGTAAGAAACAAAGCGCATTTTATGTAGTTTCAGACAGAGAGGACCTGAATTTATTACAAAGGTAACCCGCGTTAGAAAAAGCTCTCTCTGCTTCTACGCTAGTGGGAGCGATAGATAGTAATTGTAACAATAGTTTACGTATTTCCCTAAGCCATTGGACAAGTCTCAAAAGTCTCGTTATTCCCGAGACCGAAAGCATCAGTCTCGAGTCTCAAAAATACCAAAATATCGTCGAGACTCTCGAAATTTTCGAGACCGAGATTCCCGGGATGAAAGCCCTAGATAGTATGCATGGAAGAATTACTGACAGCGCTAGCAACTCCAGCTAAATTACCACTTTGCTGACTGGTTCATATTTTAGTACAACGATCATCTGGCACTCCACGTAAGTACAGGGTGGCCAATTAAGATGTATACAACTTTTTTTAGCCCCCATTCTGATTTAAAGCCAAATTTTGCAGTTGTTTGGTGTTTATTATTTATTTAAAATGTCTTATAGACTTATGCACAGTCTATAAGACCATGACCACCGCAATACTTTCAGTAATTTTATCCTGAATTCTTAAACTAATTTAAAAACGAACCAATTTTTCTAACAAATTTTTAAGAGTAACGAATACCATTTTGATCACTGAGGATTTTGCGACATGTCCTGACTTTTTTGTATGGGATTATCCAAAGGGACGTGTCGTGGTCAATCTTGATTACAAAAAGCAGAATATTTGTGACTTTGTTAGTGGGATAACTAACAAAGTATGCGAAAATTTAATAAAAACACAATGAAAAGCGATCGCATTTTTGAGTATAAAAAAGGAGGAGATTACGCTGATCTTAATCTACATCTACACTAATATTATAAAGAGGAAAGATTTGTACCTATTTTTGTATGTTTGTATGTTTGTAATGAATAGGCTCAAAAAGTACTGGGCCGATTTAAAAAATTCTTTCACCAATAGAATGCTACATTCTTCCAATTTGACATAGGCTACATTTCATTTTGAAAAAAATTAGGGATCCTTGGTAAAATTTGAACAATGTAACCGAAGGTGTAGAAAAATGAGTCTTAAAATGATAATTTTCTACCCCGTGCGAAGCCGGGACGGGCTGCTAGTTTTCGTATAAAATTGCCAAGCCTGAGTAAAATAATTATAGAAAAATATCCTGAAATTTTCGTTTGTAATAAAAAATAATCAAAATTTAAAGTTGTATACTTCCAAATTGGCCACCCTATACATAACTTGGCAAGGGCCATTCCAGTTAGTGGTTGCACAGTTTCTGCTTAGTTTTGTCTTCCAACAGAGTTAAATTAAGATACATAATATATAAAAGAAATTGATTGTGTTTAGAAATTGCTTCGAAAATTAACACCATCTTCGTTCATTTAAACTGTCCTAGGATATTCCGGTTTCATGGTCACACTAGCGATATCGCTGTATTACTCACTTTGAAGGAAAATTTTGTTATTATCCTTAAGCTGCAATTCAAATACATGGAAATACTGTTTAATATACTGAAGTAAGTTTTTCCCTGTTTATTCCGATTTAAACGCCATTTTGTGCGTACAAAACAGAATACCTGTTAGCTAGTACATCTGATTCACTCACACGCCTATTCGCTCGTCACTGGTTTCCATCGCGCGAGTAAGGATGGGAGGGTCAGCGCAGACCAACGGAGTGGTGGCGAAGCTACAAATTTTAAAACAACTGAAAGTGAATTTTATTTACTACTAGCTTTTGCCCGCGGCTCCGCCCGCGTGGATGTCGGTTATCGCGTAAAAAATGTAGCCTATGTCCTTCTCCATATCCCAAGCTATATGTCTGCCAAATTTCATGACGATCGGTTCAGCGGTTTAGGCGTGAGAACGTAACATACAGACAGACAGACAGACAGACTGACAGACACACAGACAGACAGACAGAGTTACTTTCACATTTATAATATTAGTATGGATGGATATAGCATACGGCTGTCATCAATTTTGGTCGGCTTCGTTCGGCTACGGCCGCGTGCGATCAGTTGTCGTCACCAGCCGGATAAGTGAATCATTTAAATCACTATTACGTCCTGGCCACGACACTCCACGAATCGCGGCGCGTCAAGCGTGTTTCTGTTTATTGCGCGGTTGAGACGCGCAACACATTGTGGCTATACCTGAAGTCTCTAATTCAGATAATTTATGTAAACAAAGTAATGTCAAGAAATGTCACTGTCAAATTGACAGGACAGTGGTGCAAAACATTTTATCATTAAATGTTTTTGTAAATAATCATCGATAAAATTAAAGTGAATTAATTATAAGAACTATGCAAACAAAATACCGTTGCCAAACAATGTTTTTTGGAGTGTGTCGGAGACACGGTATATGATGGTCATAATCAGCCCTTTTAAGCACAGTGCTAGACGTAGGCGTCCCAAAATCGATTTCCAATCGAAACAGTTTACAGCCGTTTTCGTCCAAAATGTGTCTATTTATGAGAGTTGTAATATTAGTGTTGTTGAAGATTAAAAAATGTGAAAATGTTTGGATCTCCTGCATTGTTACCAGTATCATAAAATATTTTATACCAGAAAATCTCCTTTTATTAATAACTTTGTTTAAAGCCGAAAATTTATAAAAATAATTACGGTATGATTATTTTTTTGTTATTATTTCTTAAAATCAGTACTTAAAAGAAAATAGAACCTCTTTTTTTGCAATTTTATGTGAATTACCATTACGAAGATATTTTTTTGTTGTGTTATCCCCGTTGTTTACATAAATTATCTGAATTTGAGACTTTGAGTATAGTTGGGATCACACGCAATGAATTAGGAAAACCGCTGCCGCCGCGCAATGCCGTGGCCGGGCCGTTAGTCGCTAAGCGTCATGATAGATTCCAGCGGATTTTAGCAGTCGGGCGGATGCAGTTGGCTAATGTCGTGAGCGCGCGCCTCCGCGACGACGCAAAAAAATCGTACTTCAAGCTTGGCGAGGTCCACAAGTCGCTCGGTTTGCCATTCCACCGTTATACTGCTCTTCGCCGACACTGCTTCGGTCTGCACTGACCCATATGCGCCAAACCGACGCTCCGCAAGTCACGTCGCTATGACTCGTGGCACGCTCTAAATAATTCTTTCATTTGTTTTCTCCACAACCGACACGTGGACTTGCTGACGACAAGGACACAATATATTCGGATATAGTGTCCAAATTGACAAATATATATATATTTTTTTTCACTGACTGTTGCGGACGTCGTAGCTCCACCATCGTAGATAATAAGTAGATTTAAGTATATCATGTAATATATTAATAAGTCCGATCAATCAATTAAGATAGATGTTGTTATAGATAAGTGTTGATTCACCCAAATAAATATTTATTTTCATAGTAGGGACCTCCTGTATAAAGAGTAGGGCTGTTTTACTTAGATGTAAGTACATGCGATGATTGTAAGGTGGCCCTGAGCGCGGCTCAGACACGAACGAACAGGTCGAAACTTGTTCGGAGCCCAACTCGGATAAACGAGCAACGCGGTACGCTGATTGGGAAAACAACAGCAAACGCACTCAGGGCCACCCGCGACTTGCGACATGGTAAAATTATATATAAAAGGGCCGGTTTGTCGCCGAAATCACCGGTTACCACCGGGTACCAGTTTTCAAATGCGATGGCGGCAATCCAAGATTATGGAACCTATCCTTTCTTGGGTCACCACTATTTAATCCACCACCATCCATACCATAGCATTCGTTTAACTGGTACTTTGTATTACGATGGATTGGTCTTGTCAAACTCAAACTCAAACTCAAAGCATTTTATTTCAATTAAACTATTATGTCCGTTTCAACCACGCGGCCAACTCATAAAATTTTATGAAACTTTGCCAGGAATTAGTGGTTATTTGTTACTATACACCCCTCTTTTCCTGAATATGTTGCAAAAAAATGAAGACGCTATGACCAAAAATAGCTGACCGCTAGTACCGCCACTTGCCGTAGTCATCGCCAGTGATTACACAAAAACTAAATAACGCAGATAGGCGAGTGATGCATCAAAAGAAAGGTCTTAATTTGTTGTAATTGTTGCAAAAATAAAAAACATGAAAACGTAAATACACAAAGAGTTATGCTATATTTAGTTTCCAGGTTATAGGTAGGTAGGTATCTCACCATAAATATCAAATTAATAGAGGCTTAAGTGTATGGACAATTAGTTCCTAATTTGTTGTAGCAAAACAACAAGAAAAATCACTAGAAAATAGGTTCAATAATTTGTTAGAGTCGATTTTAGTTGGCCGCTCGGACGGCAATATGCCATACACAAACATACACTACAAACATTACACATTATACATTATACATTTGTGTACATACACAAACACCTATGCACAAATACACAAAAACACCCTTGCGCAAACACACAAACAAGCATGCACAAACACGCACAATTACCCTTGCATAAATACACAAACACCCATGCACAAACACACAAACACGCATGCACAAACACGCACAAACACCTATGCACAAACAGGTGATAGTGATAGGTGCACAAATACATACAAACAACTATGCAGAAACACACACCATACACATACACCACTAACATTACACTTATACATTTGTGTACATACACAAACACACTTTCGTAGGGCATTATAATTACTTTAACACTCTGAAGTCATATATCCATACAAATTATAAATGTGAAAGTAACTCTGTCTGTCTGTCTGTCTGTCTGTATGTTATGTTTTCACGCCTAAACCGCTGAACCGATCGTCATGAAATTTGGCAGAGATATAGCCCGGGATATGGAGAAGGATATAGGTTACTTTTTTACGCGATAACCGACATCCACGCGGGCGGAGCTGCGGGCAAAAGCTAGTCAGTGGTATATTTATATATACTAGCTTATTCAAATAAATACGCAATAAAAATACAAAAAAAAAAGATACAAAAAAGTATTTACGCACGATGATCGCAGCAGTGAGTGGCGCGTTAGTTGCGTCAAGGGGGGAGTAAGGTCTGCCAGGGTAGCGGGTTTGTCCGAAAGGGATACAGTGGCCTGTCGGTTTTAGTCGGTAAAAGTTTGACACACCCTACGAAAGTGTGTTTGTGTATGTCCTCAAATGTATAATTTATAATGTGTAATGTTTGTAGTATATGTTTGTGAATGGGGTGTGTTTGTGCATGGGTGTTTTTGTGTATTTGTGCATGAGTGTTTGTGTATTTGTTTGTGTAATTGAGTGTTTGTGTATGGTGTGTCCACCCAGATCGGGAGAAGTCATTTGATAATTTCACACCCAAAAAAAAAACGGGGCAGTCTTTGAAGATTGCCGATAGAAGAGAAAACTAAGTAACTAAAGCGTTCGGTGACGATGACAAGAGTCCCATGATTTTTTTTCACCCAAAAAGTACACATACATACACAGTATACATATAGCTCACTAGCTTTTGCCCGCGGCTCCGCCCGCGTGTATATCGGTTATCGCGTAAAAAAGTAGCCTATGTCCTTCTCCATATCCCAGGTTATGTCTCTGCTAAATTTTGCGACGATCGATTCAGCAGTTTAGGAGTGAAAACGTAACATACAGACAGACAGACAGAGTCACTTTCACATTTATAATATTAGTATGGATGTATTAAAAGTGTAGGTACGGGACTTAGTAACAGCGCCTGGTCCTATCAAACTGAGAGATGGCCCCTAGTTGGCACTCATTCGTGCACGAGATATCGTTGATCAAACAACTTCATAATTACAGTTTATTTTATTTTTTTGTGATAAATACGCATCAAAATGACTTCTTGTGCAGCTAAACAGTGTTTTAATAATACAAGAAAGAAAAATAAGAAACACGGGATTACTTACCACTCGTAAGTACAGCCAAACCAAAAATGCTAATTTGTTGAAAGTTATAATTATATTATTTTAATGTTTGCTTCGCCATGTTTGTTCTGCCACATGCAATGTCATTCATAATCGTAAATATTCGGCCAACATCCGGCAGCTAACGCGATTTCGCTCGCACGACAGCGACGTCTCATAACTCTGTTCTTGTCTATCGGTAACTGTAGGTTTGCGACTGTGAGCACACTGATCACAGATGTGTGAGTTGAGGTGCATGTAGTCGTGCGTAGCATGATAATAAATATATACATAATATATCATTTCATGTAGCTAGTTTAAACTAATATAGAAACATACATAACATCACGCCTGTATTCCCCGAAGGGTAAAGCAGAGGTGTACCTATAGAACACCGCACCTTTCGCCAGTTATGTTTTAAATCCCATGTAATAGGGGGCGAGCCTATTGCCATCAACCGGGCTGCTTCTAAGAAATTCCAGATGGAAAAACCTAATAACACTTTGCCCGACCCGGGAATCGAACCCAGGACCTCATGCTCAGCAGTAGCGCTTGTGACCACTAGACCAACGAGGCGAGACGATAGATACTTACGTAAATAGGATACCTTTCTACCTATTATCAGTCTTATTCATAAACGCCTCTTAAATTTTAATCATTTGCTAAGCAACTGATTAGCAAAATTCTTATTCATAAACGCTATTTAGCGCTAAGAGGTTGCTAAGCAATTGATTGGTAGCTGTCAGAATTAAACACCACTGGTGCACTGTTAAGAGGTATATTTTTAAAACATGCCTTCGTACTTATGAAAACTTACTCCTGGTTTTTGATGGTTTAACGGTTTTAATGAGTATTTTACAATAGATTTTGAAAATGGTGACATGATAACGTATGTCGGTCAGTCTGAATCGTAACTGAGCGGGAAGGCCGGCCGTCCGGCCGGCTTGACATCGATGACATTTGACAGCGTCAACTTGGCGTGCGGTAATCATGGTCACCCTACTCTAATACATTTTCCTACTATTATATTTCAGTGAATATTACCTAAAATATGAATTTCATCGTAATTTTCGCCTCATTTATCCAAACTAGGTTACGTTACCTGTCGATTAGTACTTTAACTAAACTTGAACCTATTTTTAATAACGAAATAAACGCCGAGCGGCCAACTAAAATCGACTCTAACAAATTATTGAACCTATTTTCTAGTGATTTTTCTTGTTTATTCGCTATAACAAATTAGCAACTAATTGTCCATACACATGAGCCTCTATTAATTTGATATTTCTGGTGAGATACCTACCTACCTATAACCTGGAAACTAAATATAGCATAACTGTTTGTGTATTTACGTTTTGATGTTTTTTATTTTTGTAACAATTGCAACAAATTAAGACCTTTCTTTTGATGCATGATTCGCCTATCTGCGTTATTTAGTTTCTACGTAATCACAGGCGATGACTACGGCAAGTGGCGGTTCTAGCGGTCAACTATTTTTGGTCATAGCGTCTTAATTTTTTTTGCAACAAATTCAGGAAAATAGGGGTGTATATACAAATTACCACTGATTCCTGGCAAAGATACATTAAATTTTATGAATTGGCCGTATTTTGTTCGTTTTGAATTATTTAAAAATAAGTACCGTGTGGTGCCGGACGTAATGAATAGCACCACCCTATTTCCTCTCGTGTGTGTCGTAAAAGGCGACTAAGGGAGGTACTAGAAAATGGGCAGCAGCGTTCTCTATGCATTTTTAACACCATACTGCGATCGCCAACCCGCCTGCCAAGCGTGGCGATTATGGCAATCCCCCCCCCAACTGGGGGAGGCCTATGTCGAGCAGTAGTTGTATTTCGGGCGAAATGATGAAATGAAGTACAATAATAGGTTATCTTAATGTTAAATAATTATTGACTGTTTTTTATTTCTCGTATTTTATTATTAAGCCTTGTATTCATAAATATTGAACTAACTTATTTTTTAATTAATAAAGTAAAATATCCAAAAATAATGTTTAAAATAGCTTGAGTTTTTCGTATGATTAAGAATTTATTCGTCATTAAAATTTAATTTAAATTGAAATACATTGATAATGATAATACTAAAATTTACTTAAATCATACGCAATTAAACTCAAACTCAAACTCAACTCAAACTCAAAGCATTTATTTCAAATAAACCAATTACAGGCACTTTTGAATTGTCAAGGGGTCGGTCAGTCAGAAAGATGAAGCTAGTTGCCCATTCCAAAGCGTAGTAGGTTCCTATGGAGAAGAACGGACAAGAAACTCCATGGACACTCTTTTAAAACAAAATATTGTTACAAAATATGGGTTACATCATTCATGTTGAAGTTATACATGTGAGAACAATGTAGAAAGACGTGCACGTTAGAAGCGTCCGTAATAGAAACTATTCAAAAATTAAAATAAGCCTCGGCAGCTAAGAGATGACCAGTCCCAACTGACGGCGCCCGTTCACGAACATGACGCATGGATCAGCACCATTTAGCTCAACCATTTTGAAGGGAACTTAATGATCCAACACACACGCCACCACCAGCGAGACATTTGAGTGAGCATGACATACTCTCAGCCGCCAGGGCACATTCAAGTCAATAAAAGACATATTACCCGGTAAATGGTAGCTCTATAGTACATAGTACTCACACCTGTGCTATGCAATTATATAATTCAAGGACATTGAGTTTATACAATGCTAAAATAGTTTACAATCTTCAGCAGCTCCAATAATATTTTCAAATGCTAATCAATTAGTTTATGCGCCCTTATGGAGCAGGACCAGCATTGAGCCAAGCATTTTTGTCAGCGATGTAGTCCCCCAATTTATAATATGCTTGGCTGCATAGTGTGCGTTTTATACAAGTTTTAAATTTTGTTTCGTTCAATTGGAGTATGTGGGGAGGTATTTTATTGTAACATTTTAAACAGTACCCCATGAAGGATGAGTCTACTTTAGCCAGTCTGAAACCTGGTTGAACTAATTGGTAATTATTTATTATAATTATTTTATATATTATAATTATTAATCTTCGGTAATATAACATTAAATATCTCTAGCGTTTCTGCCATATACCTACTATACAAATTTTTACATCAAACCAAGAATTTGATTTATTCTACAGTGGCCAGCACATCAATCTACACGAAACTGTCACATTTATCCAAATGATTTTAAACTTTAAAATGTTGACAATTAAGTTCAAAATCTAACGAGAACATTTGACAGTTTGTGGTAGCTTGATGTGCTAGCCACCGTACATAGACTTTACACTTATTGTACACTAAATACAAATTGATTAATCTAACTAAAAGTTTTATCTCTCCCGACCAGAGTGACCAGACCCGACCCAAACTGCGGGGAATCTACCTCGCCGCCCGCTCCTGTTCCACGCCTCCGCGGCGATTGCAGAAGTAGAAGCCGTAGGAACTATATTCTGAATCATTATGACTTGCTTCAGGAAGTCAAACAAACATAGACAGGAATAATACGTCATATGTTTGCCGAATGGCCGTTGCACTGAAACAATTCATCACCAACTCGACTCAAAGTAAAACATTGGGATGTGAACATAATATCAAGTCATGTACAGTGACATTTTCCAAGATTATGTGACAGTAGTTGTCGAGCATCGTCATTCACCAGAGATGTTGCTGTACGTGACGTGCTATAAAGCTCACATGTAAATGCTTTCCTTTTAGTTGTGTTGGTGTTGAGATGTTAAGGTGTGCGACGACCATTACTTGACTACCGAATCTCCTCATAATGATTCTCCAACTCTGCGGCTTCGCGTTCATTAATTGGTTGAAATACGGACAACAGGTTTAGGTAAAAAACTGTGTCTGGCTGAAAGTAAAAACGGGAATTTAATCATCAGTTTTTTTTTTAAATAACACCGATACAATTACATAATTTTAAGAAGTTAATACAAAGAAACGAAAAATCTTACGTCGGGTCTCGGCATTTGTTCTGACGGCAATTCTTGCGAACTCGATCTTACACTGCAGCAAGACTTCCTGACACTCCAAAATAATATCACCAGTATTATAACGACACTGATTCCTACTCCTACCAAACAGTAAATCAGAGTGTAGCTGCGAGTAGACGTTTCACCTGAAAAACATAACAAGGAATTTTATAACTTAGTTTAAAGGCGCGTTTATTTGACCAGGGCCTCAAGTCTGCTATTACAATAGTGTCGGAATGGTCTATCATTGATTTCATAATTGTTCATTTTGACAAGTTTGGTAATCTACTAATATAATGGCGTCATTATGACTTTCCAATGGTCAGCCACTGACACTCCATTGAAAGAATTGGTAATCTCGTACATAATGACAAATGAAACTTCCTACTAAACTTCCAACTTCCTACTACTTCAGATTGCTTATAACACTAATGAATAATATGTAAAAAAATATATAAATGAAATCTGGCATGAATAAATGTTCAAAATGCCATTGTAATACAATTCTATTACGAGACCATTGACCGACCAATGATCGACCATTATGAACTTAGCAGATTACGAACTTTTAGCGAAATGACAATGGGATCATGTTGGAGTGACGAATTTATAAAAATAGCAGACTTGGGCCCCTGAGAGGTTGTTAGTATTTAACCGATGACCCTCTAAAACGAAGTTAAAAGGAAAACTATCACAGCTAAGTAGGCTTTACAAATTACCGAGTAATAGTCGACAAATAAATTGTCATAAGGGCAAGAGAATGATGAAAGATGATTATATATAATAAATAAACTGATTTTTCATCTAGGATTGTAACAGTGGGCTGCAAACAGAGGAAAAGCTTTTTTTTTTTTTTTTTTAAATAGTGCAGTGAAAGAATGGTATAAATGATATTACCGAACCATTGGGCAACATTAAAACTTGTACAAAAGACAATGCTTATAAATGACCAAGTCCCTATTAATCTAACGCTTGTCGATCACACATCTATCACAACATAGTTCTTCATCTACTTATTGTCTGTACACAACATCGTTTTGAACTTTTTTATTATAAGGTTTTTTTTAACATTTCTATATTTCTAAGCCCTACATGGCAAATACCTATTCTTAGACAGTATTTTTCTAAATCCAAGCAAAGGGCCATCCATAGATTACGTAACATCTTAAGGGGGAGGGAGGGATCACCAAAGTGTGACAAGGAGGGGGGGGGAGTCGTAAGTTTCGTGACGTTACATTTATAAAGCTGAAGTATTAAAACTCAACTTCAACTCTACGATAATCTAAAAAATATGACCAACTGTATCAGTATTACTATAATAATAAAAAAAACATGTCCTCTCATTCATTCCGTATGGAAGAACATGTTTTTCTACTACAATGTTAAGTTTGTTCTTGGGATAAATTGATACCAACTATGGAACCCTTCATTGTGCGGGGTCCGACACGCACTTGGCCGGTTTTTTTGTTTTAAGGCGCTCTCTGGAACTACTCGTCGGATTTGAAAAATGTATTTGTATTTGATAGCCCAATTTTTGTGGAAAGCCAAAACCAAACTAAAGCCTTTAGGAGCCGAATAATAATAAGAAAAGTCAGATAGAACGCTAAGCGAAAACAAAGTAATAGTGCGTGCGGGCGATGCGATGCGACAGGATGCCACGGGGGCATTCGATAATTCACGCGGAAGAAGTCGCGGACAGAAGCTAGTAAATTAATCAAATTATTCAGACATCGTTATACGGAAAGGTAATGCCAGCGCAACCTAGTTCTAAAATATTGACTACAAAATTGGTTGTCTGTAAAGTAACGTAACACAAGCCGAACGCTTAGGCCGATCGTGCCTCTTTATCGCTTGTTCCGCGCTCTCGCTTGCACACTCGGCTCAGGCGGAACGTGACAATGAGTCATGCTTTTTCGTGCATGCAGCCGGCGTTCATCGATTTGTAGGACGTTATTACGTCAAAAGTGTCATACAATCAACTTATAAATAAATCATGTAAATTAATTTCGCTCACCTGAAACAATTTCATTTTCTTTTGAAACCAATTCTGGTTTCAATCGGAGGATGATCTCGACTGTTTTATTTATAGAAGAATAGTCGAAATTTGTAAAATAAGTACATTTTATTTTAGTTCCGTTGTGGGTTGCATCCAATATTTTCGTAAATGGCTTTTCAGAAAACGTAGTTGGCGTACGTGGCGCCCCAATTTCTGCAGAATCAATGGTTTGATCTAAAAATGTAATCGGGAATCGGGGATTAAAAACAACATAAAAAAATACCTTAAAACTACATTTTATCTTACATCAAACTCATCTAAATATCGACGCTCGAATGGCAAAATTGACCAAACGACATGTTGGCAACTTTACACTAGAGCATTTTAAAGAATTTTTTTTAGTGGAAACTCTACTACCTATACACAAAAAAATATAATATACGCCATTTTTTTTTTTTTTTTGTAAATATAGTTTAAGATGCTCTAGTGTAAAGTTTCTAACATGTCGTTTGGTCAATATTACCTTTCAAGCGTCGACATGTATTTTAAATCGCGTATTTTAGACAGAGGTTCTTGTTAATTGACATACATTTTTTGACGTGACAACGTCTAATAAATCGATGAACGCCGGCTGCATGCACGAAAAGGAATGACTCATTCTTTTTCGTGCATGCAGCCGAACGTCTTGTTACGCTCATTGTCCTGTTACGCTCATCAATGTTTTGTTATGATGTTGTCACGTTGAACTATCGTCCGTAAACCAACTTTACAGACAACCAATTTTTTTTAAATAGGTATATATTAAATTTAAACACAACAAAATAATTATCTCAAAAGTAAATTCCCAGGTACAAGTGGTAATGAGACAGGCATACCTTCGAATTCCCACTGAAACGGATTTGAATATGAACTCTGGCGACTTGAATTAAATCCTCTTTTCGATACACAAGTTAAGTTAAGATCTTCGTTCACAGAATATTGATATTCAATAGTCCATTGATCTACCTCATTCGTATACTGGTACAGGACGTTATTTCTAGACAGGCCGTGAATACGAACACCTGAAAGGTAAGACACTTTCATAAAATTATCATGTTTTATAACATTGTTTTTATTAGTTTAGTAACACGGTTTTTCTTTGCAAATAGTACAGTTATGTGGTGCTCTGAAACAGAGTTACAAAAGATTTTCAGAAGTGGGCCGAAACGGAATTAAAATAAGTTATATTATTCAAACGATTTTCAGGGCAAACAAGGGATAAAATGTGGGGCGAACAATGCATTTTTGTGTAGTGCAAAACATCGTTGGGCGAATGCGGAACAAATCACTTATAAAATGTATACTGTAATGGTTATATGCTAAAGCCAACCATAAGTTGTACATGATGTTATGAAAATAACTACGAGTTCATTCGAACATTCAAGCTTTAGAATTATATTTAAAATAACAGGAATTAGGTTTATGTTTGAAAAAAAAGGACAGTGGAAAGATAGATGCGTAAGGCTATTCACGTTCCCTGAGTTGATTTGATAAACATAATAGTACATTGCGATACAAGTGTGCTACGTTGGTCATTACAAGTCAGACGAGCGCGATAAGGGAGCCGAATGTGTAATGATCAATGCACATGCGTTTCATACGACGTTTTTCAACACACTTGCGAGGAAAAAAATACTTGTTGTAAAAACTTATGTTACAATAACGTAAATACAGAGATGATTCAATTAGATTTATTTTCAACTGACCTTTGTTGCCAGGTACTGACTATTCGGACGTTTTTTTAAAAGCTGTTCAACATCGGTTGGTGAAAATACATTAGATTTCGTATTTTGGATAATAACTAACAATACAACGAAACCGGCGCACATTACCGCACTAGTGTGGTAATATAAAGTAAAAAGCACGCGTGTTTAATACACTGCATTATAAACCTGAAAGCGGTTTAATAATAGCCACTTTACAAGCAAGTGTGATGAAAAACATATAATTTAATCCTTCTATTATTCTACGCCCAAAAATATATGTATATATTTTTTACATCTTACATACTTTACTTACTTTTATGGATATACAACAAACAACAACAACAACACATAACAACGCAACAAAAAAAAAACAACACAACAATACATGACACAACAACAACATAAATCATACAACTAATTGGTCTTGGTATTGTTAAATTCAAAATGTGTAAATTATAATATTTATAATGAAGAAAAAATAAACAGAATGATGTTATATACATACCATGGGCAGGAACATCAGAAAAGAAAAATAACCTCGCTTCTTCTACATCCATGTTGTCGATAAGGCACGTTATAGATTTATTTTGAATGTTTGATGTAGATATATTTAATGAAATTACTGCATCCGACAGGCGGCTAGGCCTGAGTGCTGAAAATACAATACTCTATTAGTTGTCACGCATCGTCGGTTTTAAACAGGAACTATTCCAATTAGCCATTTAAAAGGTTTTTGATAGACATGCGCCATCAGAATAATGTGCACGCCTCTGTACAAAATGCATATCTCCGATAGTCTACGTTGTACGTTGTTTTATAGCTAATAGTTTTATAGATTTTCGTTTTACATAATTTTTTTCTCATATTTTCGTTTCATAGAATAATCAATACGCAGAATACTTACTTTGAAGATTTTTAAATGATTGATTTTTGTTTCACATAAAGTTTAATGTTAGAATATTCATAAATCATAGAATAACAAATCAAATATTATTTATCCTTATATTGTTTATTTAATATAAAACTTGTTACAAAGAATAACGTTTTATGCATTTTCAATTTTTCAACAGCATTTTTTTGCATTTTGCAGCATGCAAGCAAGCACGCAACATGTAGCGTGCAAGCAAGCATGCAGCATGCAGCGTGCAGGCAAGCATGCAGCATGCAAGCAAGCATGCAGCATGCAAGCGAGCAGGAAATATGCAGCAGTCATGGTTTCTGTCACGGCTCCGGTGCTGCGGGGCTCCGGCGGTCCCACGCGAGCTTATCGTCGCAGGCGGTATTCACGCTCACCACCGCAGCTTCGGCTTGCTGGTCGGCTCGGCCGGCCAGCCTTAGCCGCGGCGGTGAGCGTTAAAACCACCTGCTCTTCGCGGGCCGCCTCGCCCCTCCGCACCTACGCGGATTTAAATTAGGTAGGGCAATTGGGGTAGGGCAGACAAGACTACGTGGAGTTGATTTTGCAGCGATTCGTTTCTGTCACTAACTTATACCGAACAAACAATATTCGTAAAAAAATAATTCTACTGTTTGATAAGTTTTTTAAACAAAAAAATGTGATTAACAATTCATTGAATTGTGTTTCTGTGAAATATTTTCATTAAGTAAATAGCCTTTGAAACAATAATGTTCGAACTAAAAATACAAGGACCAAATATTATATGAAACATTTTCTGGGAAACGAAATTCTATGAAATTTCTGTCTGCGAAATAATGGGACACCCTCCGATAGGCTTCTGATGAACCTACTGATGCATCAAGCCTAATGTGAATTCGACTTAATTAGTAACCCTTATCCCATGAACTAACAGCTAAAAGACCCCTTATAAAACCATTATAATATGAAGAATGGTTTTATTAGAGAACTAAAGAGTTAAATAGTTAACCACCTCAATAGCCGTTTTAAACCTTTCCCCCAATAGAATTTTAAAGAGTTACTGGACTACAGCTACGGGCTGCTTTAATACCATCCTCCTTTTGATTGGATTAAGCTGTTCACAACGTGTGATTAGGCTGAGGCACTTGACCCACAGCCAACGAGGAAGCGACTAGCTCTCAACGATTTTCTCGCTCAAGAAACGTACAAAAGATTGTAGGTACCGTGTAAATAAAAGAGACACATCATCATCAGCACCATCATTTCAGCCGAAAGACGTCCACTGCTGGACATAGGCCTCCCCCAAGCACCGCCACCTCGACCGGTTTTGTGCTTCCCGCATCCAGCGGATTCCTGCGGCTTTCATAAGGTCATCGGTCCACCTTGTGGGAGGCCTTTCAACCCGTACGCGGTCGCCACTCCAGAACCTTTCGGCCCCAACGGCCATCTGTTCTGCGCGCAATGTGCCCTGCCCATTGCCACTTAAGTTTGGCAATTCTTCGAGCTATGTCGGTTACCTTGGTTCTCCTGCGAATCTCTTCATTTCTGATTCGATCACGTAGGGAAACTCCAAGCGTAGCCCTCTCCATTGCCCTTTGGGTGACTTTTAGCCTTCTAATAAGGCCCATTGTGAGCGACCACGTTTCAGTGCCATATGTCATCACTGGCAACACGCACTGGTCAAAGACTTTCGTCTTGAGACACTGCGGTATGTGAGACGAGAAGATATTGCGTAGCTTCCCGAACGTTGCCCAGCCGAGTCGGATTCGACGATTGACCTCTTTCTCGAAGTTGGACCTACCTAACTGGACAGTTTGTCCTAGGTAAACATACTCGTCCACAACTTCGAGTGTAGCATAGACGATTGACCTCTTTCTCGAACTTGGACCTACCTAACTGGACAGTTTGTCCTAGGTAAACATACTCGTCCACAACTTCGAGTGTAGTATACAGGGTGTCCAAGAACCTGGCGTCCAACTGGATTCCCACGATGCCCCAAGTTCTAACAGTACTCAGAAAAATATTTTAAAAAATCCACCCCATGTACTTACAGAATTATACTGATTTCAAAAAAAAAGGGGAAATGAGCACCCTGTGACATACTTTTGAATGCTGTGACTGCTAATGCTGATAATTTCGATATTTCTTGGAGGTTTTGTAATCTAGGGTATTGCTGTGTCTAAATAGAATGTAAAAATAATGTACTTATTGTACCATTTTAAAATAAAATATTATTTTAACTAAAGGTGATATGGAAAACTATTGAATTTCGCAACTTTGACCGACTGTAGTGTAAAAAAAATGTACCAAAATAGTATGGCAAGTGACGTCAAATTTTGACGCGTTTATTCCTCTTTTTAAAAAGGTATAATACTTACACATTAATTTGAAAAAAAAAATTTTGATAATATTTTTACTCAACAACCCAATTTTTACGAAGTGCCTACCTACTAACGGTAACTGTCGGACCCTTTCTTATCTTAGAAACTGTTATGTTACTACTATTATTTACTTCGGTTCCAAGAGTGAGCAAGAAGGAAATACACACAGGTAGATGGGTTCCCAGTAGAATAAAAGCAAAGAATGTTAGTTTAAAGATATTTTATTACAATAAATGTTCAAAATGTTGACCACCCGCGGCAATACAAGCTCTCACTCTCCTTAAAAAGGACCGCTTTATGTTTCGCGAGTAACTTTTTTGACGTATCACCTGCACTGCTTGTGTTATCTTCTCACGAAGGTCAGCGATGTCATTAATGGGCTTCGCATAAACGAGCTCCTTCATAGTTCCCCAGAAAAAAAAATCCAGCGGATTTAAGTCAGGTGAGCGGGCTGGCCACGGGATTGTTCCTGATCGCCCAATCCACCTGTTCGGGTATTGCTCGTCCAAAAACTCTCTAACGGATACGCGAAAATGTGCTGGACAGCCGTCGTGTTGGAACCACATATCTGGTGGGGTCTCTTCTAGTAAGTTTGGCAAATCATTTTGAAGAAAATTTAAATATGATTCGCCAGTCAAATTCTCGGGCATCTCAAATGGACCAATAATATTCCCACAGAGAATACCGGTCCACATGTTCACTTTGAACCGGTACTGGGATCTATCTTCTCGCATCAAGTGCGGATTTTCCACATGCCACTCGTGCAAGTTGTGTAGGTTCATGTAGCCATCCTTCTTAAATGTTGATTCATCTGACCACAAAATTTTGTCGATAAAGTTTTCGTCTTCTCGATGTTTTTGCAGGATTGTTTCACAAAACGCGACTCGGCTCGGATAGTCTCGAGGTAAAAGACTTTGCACTCGCTGTACGTGGTACGGATGATATTCTTCTTTTTGGAGAATACTGTGTGCTGTGCTCTTCGGTATCCCCGTATCAGCTTCTATTCCTCGCACAGAGATGCTTGGATTTGCCGACACCGCCTCTAAAACTTCATCGCGTATGAAGTCATTTACGGGTCGTCCTTCACCAGCTACTTGATTGGGGAACCGCCCGTCACATAGTGATCTGTGCACATTAATGAAAACTCGATGGTCGGGATATCGCGTAGCCCTCGGATACCTTTCTCTGTAAAGTCTCGCTGCAGCTCGTCCATTACCTCTACATTCTCCATAAATGTAGTGCATATTTGCGTATTCTTGCGGAGTGTAGGTCGCCATGGTAGCACACACAAAACACAAACTGTCCAAACACAGGCAAAGGTCGTCGTAAAGAGTTCGTTTCAAAGTCCAGAGCACAAAGAGTAATCGAGTCCAATAAACAAAGCTTTAAATCGTAGTACGTGATCAATGGTAACAATAAGAGAGAGGTGCGTAGTAACGGCAGGAGGCAGTGACGCGTACTGACCGTACTGTTATCCTAAATAGCATGATCCCAGATAGCGTCACTATCTATCTCACTCGCACCTCTAACCTTTTTCTCCCTCACTCTTACCTGAATAATGGGGTACCATAAAGAAGAACCAGCAAATCGCAAAGATAGTTTCTGTCTTGCTCCCTCCTGTTGTAATAACGAATCACTATGGTGAGATGCATGCACATACCGTCCCTTACGGTCTAACCTGTTTTTTGAGAGGCCTGTTGTTATTTTTATGAGCATACAATAGTAATTCTTTAGAGGTTAGATTCAATTCGTCGTAAATTTTTCTTTCTAAGAATTCTGTAAGACATCGTAAAAATTGGGTTGTTGAGTAAAAATATTATCAAATTTTTTTTTTTCAAATTAATGTGTAAGTATTATACCTTTTTAAAAAGAGGAATAAACGCGTCAAAATTTGACGTCACTTGCCATACTATTTTGGTACATTTTTTTTACACTACAGTCGGTCAAAGTTGCGAAATTCAATAGTTTTCCATATCACCTTTAGTTAAAATAATATTTTATTTTAAAATGGTACAATAAGTACATTATTTTTACATTCTATTTAGACACAGCAATACCCTAGATTACAAAACCTCCAAGAAATATCGAAATTATCAGCATTAGCAGTCACAGCATTCAAAAGTATGTCACAGGGTGCTCATTTCCCCTTTTTTTTTGAAATCAGTATAATTCTGTAAGTACATGGGGTGGATTTTTTAAAATATTTTTCTGAGTACTGTTAGAACTTGGGGCATCGTGGGAATCCAGTTGGACGCCAGGTTCTTGGACACCCTGTATAAGAGATACATATACATATATTAATAGTTCTTCCCATGGGGGTAGGCAGAAACTATAGAGTGCCACCTGCTACGCTCCTTACATAATCCTTTTGCTTCGTTTACATTCATACATCTGGTCATACACGCACGCCGGTTGCGAGTGCTACGCACCTGACCTTTCTGAAGCACATCACCAGTTAGGTCACTTTATGTTCTCTTAGGGCGTCCCCTCCCGGCGTTCCCACTCACATCTGCCTTGTAAATACCTTTTGTAAGTCGCCTTTCATTCATCCTCTCAACATGACCAATCCATCTAAGCATACTCTTTTCAATTTTTGTCACTACATCTTCTTTTAAACCACACCGTTGCTTTATCACATCATTTTTCAGCCTATCATTAATTCAGTCACGCCACACATGCTTCGCAAAGAACGCATTTCCACAGCATTTATTCTACTTTCATGCTTCTTTTGCCATACCCAACATTCACTTCCATACATAAGCGTAGGCACCAGCACACGATTGTGAACAGCCATTCGAGCCTTTTTGGGCATCGACTGGTTGGTCACAGTCGCATGTATAGCTCCATTCATTTTATTCCTCCCATTTACTCTCCTTTCCACATCTTCATCAATCTTCCCATCCCTTGTAAACTGACTCCCCAAATCTACAAACTCACTTACTTGCTCCACACTCTTATCATTTATTTTCACATCACACACCGATACATCCTCTTCTCTTTCAAACACCATGACCTTCGTCTTATTTATATTCATCCCTTTCTTTTTATATGCTTAATCCATCACAGTCACCATGTCTTGCAACTGTTCTGCTGACGATACAAGTAGAACTTCTCTGTTATTTGAAAATATTGTAAAAGCCAATTGTTTTTAAAAGAGTTACCGTGGAGTTTCTTGCCAGCTATATACAATGGGCGGCCTTATCGCATACTGCGATCTCTTCCAGGCAACCTTGGCATGGACAATGAGTTTCTGGACATAAAATGGGGTTGTCATTGGTGCAAATAAAAAGTATAACAGTACAATATCCTATAATAGATACACAGATATATGCTATATAATAGATACATAGATACATTCATACTAATTATATAAGCAAAGAAAATAAATTAAGACTATAGATTATTACAGCTAACAACGAGAACAAAATCACAACGAAAAGTAATGTTCCATCACGAGTCTTTAAGATAAGGTTCTTATAAGATAAGGGTTTTTTTTTAACCCTTTTGTCGAGACCTTACCGCGAACCCTTTAAACGGTTAACCGAAATAAACCCTAGATAAGGCAAATCCATTCATATTCATTATCATCTGCTTATGCCTAGCTGTTACCAACTTTGTAGACGGCTTATGTCAATATCTACTTACTCTGGTTTATCTTTTCATCAGCATAGAAAATTAGATCGCCTCTCATATTGACGTCCATTTTTTGACAAGTTACAGTCAATACCTCTCCATCAATATACCTGAATATATAATCGTCAATTGATTTGTCGTTATTCAAAGATGAAAATTTTCGCCATTGACGGACAATATCAGTGCACGTTGCACTGCATCTGTAATAAAACATGAATTATTTCAATAACATCCTTTCTCCTTACAAGGAATATCAATTAAAAATACAAATTGAACGTCACACTCGTTGCCCAGCCTTTCGGGAACTGCATGTTGAAATGGCATTGTGTATCTATCTTTTTTCATACCCTTTATATTGTAAGTTACTAGTACAGCATCATTTAGTAACTAGTACAGCACCAATACTTACCAACATGTAAATCACTTTTAAAGAACGTAGTTCTATAACGATATTCTCTTTCGGGATTTCCGATGTATACAGCGCGTATACAGTCCAAATAATACTTATCGTTGTTTGATTTCAAAACAGAACGGAATATGTGTGGTGCTTCTCGAGGCTTAGTTTGGAATAGAAGAGTCCCTGGAATTTCACTTATTTATTAATTCATATGTCATTGTCACCTTATGGAAGTGCATCTCTTGAGAATCTGTACCCCTACCATGAGTTGTTATCGAAAACTTACTCGCTATCGTTAAACTCGCTAGCGGATTAACGTGGATCGAATAGATTTCGATAATGCTTGCACCATGAGGTTTACGGAGTCTTACGCGGGCGCTAACGTAAGCTCGATAGATCGTGTCGTCTAGCTAACTTCACTCCTATGTTTGTGTTTCTTTCTTTCTCAGTAATAAGAAGCGAGAACGGCTAAAAATGTAATGACAGTCAATACCACGAAATAATCCGACTAAACAGAAAGGTTGGCGGTTCGTGGACTACGTAAGTTATTTAGTTGTTATTGAATTTTTATGCCTTATATTATGTCATTATCGTCTATTCAATTTGTAGTTTTGCTGACGATGTGTAGGGTCGAGTTGTTGAATTACTCGGTTCGCGGCATTTTTTATTTTTAAAAGTGATATAACTTAGAAAAAATTGAATATTACAATGAGGACAATTTCAATTGTTGGTGGAGTTCATGGAAAGGTGTGTTTTTATTTTATGTTAATTTCTTTTAAAACTTAAAGTTATGAAATTACCAAATAGTTGCCCCTCAACCCATATTCCATGCTAAATAAGCTCTTCCAGACATTATTTAGTCTCTAATGGACTAAAAACGTATATAATTTTAATGTAAACCTACGTTTCACACCTCAAAAAGCTAGTGAGTTACGTAACTACTATCGTAAGCGTATTTTTCGATAGCGTCTGTCAAATTAGTGGTTCCATGGTGCCGTTTTGTATGGCGACAGCTGAAAAACATTAGTGACTATCGAATAGATTACGTTAGGTTTCTTACCTATCGAAATCTATAGTGCTCATGTTACGAATTTTAATTCTTGCTGTGACCGCGAGGGGCGCTGTACAGTATTTCATACATATTATTTACGGAGACGCTAACGAGTATTGGCTGTGCAACCTCATGGTAGAGCTACCTGGATTGATTGGGCTATTTTTGCTTTAAAATGTAATAGTCAGAATAGTTTTTTTATACTCGTAGAAAGAAAAATTGGAAAAACTTCCCAGAATATTTTCTAATTAGGGAGGATCTAAATGTCTTTTTTCTATGGGATTTTTGTATGAATTATTGAAATTTGGACAGGACGTCTATCGGGTTAGCTGCTGTTATGATAAATTGTGAAAGATGGATCGACTATAAATGTGCTAGCTATTCTATCGATCGACAACCAAACCTCATATTTTTACTTTTTAACGATCAATCTGGTACGATCGATGGCGGATCAATTTCATTGTAAATTGATCGGCTTTTTATCTACGTTACGTCTTTACGCCATGCATGTAAGGCACGAATTTTCAAAGCGCAAAAAACAAATCCGAATCGGATATAGTTTCTAAGGGAAAGGTATTTAGTATGATGAATAGAATCACACCCATGCCGGATGCAGGTGTCTAAATCGAAATTTGGTTTATTTCAAATCGAGTGGATGGTTTTGCTTAATTATATATATTCTTCATGTGAAGTACCTTCTGCATTGTGTTAGCTTGTATTTGGTAACCCTACTTATTTAATTGACTAATACTCGTATGTCACTCTATCGATTATTCGTTCTACACGGCATTCACTCATTCACTGTCATTCTCTATGGAAGACGACTGACAGCCAGGGTCTCCTGTTCAAGACGTCGAGCGGTAAACACATCTGTTGTTTAAATTAACAAATTGGTGTAATTTTAATATTAGCAAGTAAGTACAGGACTTATTATTTTGGTGATATCTGAGTGTTTTTACAAATAATGTGGAAAGGGAAATAAATATGTTCGTGTTTAAATGATATGTTTCGTTTTCTATTGCGAACCCCTTTATTTTCTGAGCTGTAGCTTATAGTTCAGAAGTGGGATCGTAAGAGAATTCTCATAATTTTCTTTGTTTCACGTCCACAACGATCATAATATAATAATGATCATTTAAAAATAATCGTTACTACTATGATTCGAAAGATTTTTACGGATTAAAAGCATGCATACTTTATTTTCTTTTCCTAACTACACATCATTAAATTTTGAAAATGGAACTATTGTTGACCATGAATGAGATACCTGAGGTTTTGCTTTCATTGATTAATTAAATGTGGAATCGTTGTGCTTGGTAATCTCCAAACTAGATAGTTCCAATTCGTAAGCTAGCCTAGTTTAGTTTGTACCATAAACTGCGTGACAAAGGCTTCACTTCTAGAGCTTTTAATTGGCAAAGTTGCTAGTCCATTATCAATTATTATTGATGTGTAGTGATGTAAATACCGAAGTTGATATTGATGAAGTCTGCGAGATCGCATCGAAAGATATTAAACGAAGAAAGAAATCAGACTTCGTTAGATCGGAAGTCCAAAAATCCGTTTATGGTAGCGGAAGTTTTGGATGGTGATCGCTATACGCTAAAAGCTTTAAGTTCATACGTTCACGATGCGTTAAAAAAGATGATTTTAAATGTGGATAGAGATGGTAAATGGCTCTGGTTGATTATTTTTGTTATGACTAACCAAAGTTGGTTTAGTTAATTTAGAAGTATTTGTTTGTTTGAAGTGTTTTGTAAAAATAATAAAACGATTAAGGCTTAGTTTTCCGATTTCAAAATTACAATTCTTCAAATTTCTTGACAAATAATTTTATTTTTTTTAAATTAAAATACGAGAAACTTAGTTGTGAAAAAAAAATAACAACTTGAATATGAAAGCTATATGTTTTTAACGATTGGTGAACGCGTTGATCTAAGAATATGGACGATTACTAAATATCATACCGAACGGATTTGAGAAGTGAAAAGAACTAAATTAACGACAAATAATATGTTGATAACTGGTGGTTACTTATACTTGGTCCGATTGTAGGTACTTAATACATTTATTTACTGCTGTCTAGTGATTGGTTCGAAAGAAGCATTATAATGTGACATGGACCTAGTGTGTTTATATCGAAATAAGAAAATCTATTGAAATAAGAAAATCATAGCTGATGATTTGATATTGATGGCTTAATATAGGTACCTCTTACTTTTGGCATTATAATATAAATACGAACAAACGCTAAGCTTTCAATTGTAAGTTTCAGATACACATTCTTATTGAATACACCCGAGGTTAAGGGTTGCTATTCAATATGGATAAGGATGATGAGCCCAGGTTTGAGGGCAGGAGTAAGCCCAGGTTTGAGGGCGGAAGTGGGCCCAGGTTTGAGGGCGGGAGTGAGCCCAGGCTTGAGGGCGGAAGTGCGCCCAGGTTTGAGGGTCATGGTCGGGAGGCGGTAGACTTGAGGCGTGAGTCTAGCCGCGCAACTTGGCCAAGGTTCCCATGTATGAGGGTCAGGCTAGGTGGACACATTTGGCACAACCAGGGGTGTCACGGGTGCGTGATACTGAGGTTGATAATAATTATGACAATATTGACGGAGAGCGTCAAGGACGAAGGGTGCTTCGTCCAAAAAGGGTTAAGGAGAGATTTATTCGTACGCCTTCGAGGTCAAGGCATAGCCGTTCGTCGAGTGCTGGATCCTATAGCCGTGAGGGTACCAGAGAGAGAACAATAAGGATTCAAGGTCGGGTTCCAGACGTGATTGGAAGAGGAGCCATCATCTTGAGCGAGGAGACGAGGGTGAGCAACAAATGTCATCTACTTTTAGGAAACCTAGGAGTGTAGATTCCTGTGAGAGTATTTTAGAAAAAAAAAATAATGTACATTTTGCAATCAGTCACGAGTTAAGTCGAAGTTGCCTTTTAATACCTAGTAACATTGTTCCCGAGTTTGATCCTATGAAAAAGGAGTGAAATATTTTGACTTAGTTGACAAAGGTAAAAGAATGTTCAGAAATTTATAGCTAGGAAGATAGAGAAATAATTCACTACGCCCTGCCAAAGTTGACAGGGGTAGCGAAGACTTGGTATCAAAGTTTGCTGACAATGATGTATACGTCGAGTCTACTATGCTGAACTCTTGACTGAAATGCTTGGCAAAAGGAATAAATATGGAGAGTCACTTGAACATTACTAATATCTCAAAATTAATTTGCTAAATAGATGTAAGATCTATGGGCGTCAGATTGTCGATTGCTTACTGTACGGCGTTGAAGATAGGGCTGTTAAAATAGGTGCACATGCTGCACAATTCTCTGAGCCAGAGCAAGTGCTGAAATAATTCAGAACTGTGAAAATAGGGCATGGTCGTGAAAAAAATCCTGATTCTAGTTTTAAATCCCGAAACGAACGTAAGGATACAACTTTTCATCAAAACCAGCGGGTTTGAAAATGACGTGCTACAATTGCAATCAAATTGGTGATCCAAGTTTCCGATGTGATTCTAAACTCCCAGCTAAGTGCGTCACTTGCGATAAGTTGGGTCATTTGTCGATTCACTACTTTAAATACAAACGCTTGAATAAAGATCGCGAAAAGGAAAGTCTGAATAATAACAAAACCGAAAAACAAGTGTCCCAATTATGTTTATCTGAAGACTTGAATGCTAAATTAAAAACAAAGTACATGCTTGAGATCAAAGTCAATAACCATAATTTAGATTGTCACATGGATTTAGGCAGGGTTGGGCAGTATTTGAGTTGTTATTGAAATACGTATTTGGTATTTGTATTTCAATTACTTCCTAAAAAAATAATTTGTAATTGGAGAGCGGTATGGTGGCTCACGGCGAGGCGAGATGCGTGCGCTGCTGTATCCCGAGCCGCCGGACGTAAACATCGATAAGATAGGGTCAAACTTCAGTATGGGAACCTAAACAAGAGCGGCGTTGCGACCATTGCCTTCAAAATACATTTTAACATAAATACATTTACGACAATTTATTATATTAAAAGGCTCTGAATGTGTTTTGTAATTTGTATTTTATGTTTTAAATAAAAAGAGTTAAAATACTGTATTTTGTATTTTATATTTCAAATACACGATCTGAAGATGTTTTGTTTTTCGTATTTTGAATACATATGAGAAAGTATTTTGTCATTTGTATTTGAATTAAGGCAAAACATGTATTTTGCCCAGCCCTGGATTTAGGAAGCCAATGTACGCTTATTACAATAAGCCAGGCTAAAGAATTTGCCATGCATATTAAGTACCCGTCTATTCTACCCGTATTGAAAGGTATAGGTTCAAATTTAACTATTCCTTTGGGTGTAATAACTGCCGATGTTGAAGTTTAGGGCATTAGAAAACTTGTAGACATTTATGTAGTTGATGATCACGTACTGAGTCACCCTGCTCTCTTAGGACACTCGTTTACGGAAATGTCCGATCTTATAAAACAAAAAAAAAAACAAAACTAAAAACTAAAACCTCAGCTAAATTGATAAAAAAAAAAAAAAAAACATAATGAGAAAATACACCTACCGTGATGATATCCGCATTCCGCCGTCTTCATTACATGTAATACCAGTAAAATCTGAGCCAAATTTTAGTGGCAATGTTGTGTGAGAGTCCCTTAAGGAGTTGGATGGAAAACACTATTATCTTTTATTGGGTGAATTTCTAACATCAAAGAAAGATTCGGTACGGTACTTGTATATAATGTCTCGAAGCGAAATAACCGTGTCTAACAATTCTTTATTGACTCGTTCTTTATGCGAATATTTAGACCCTTCAGAAGTTCTTAATTGCTGTCAAATGTCATTCGATTCTGTAAATACCACAGTACATAAGAGTGCTAAAAAAAAAGCCCTTCCGAATTATTATTTGAGTTTAATATAACTAATAGGTCAGAAGGTATTTTGAACCCCGTTTTAACCGATACCTCTCATCTAATTGACTGAAGATTTGAATAGCATAAGAGATAAGGCAAGTTGTAGTATGAAGACAAAGCAATTAAAATACTTAGAAAGGTTCAATAGTCATAGGAAATTGGGCAAAACGTATAAAGTCAAAATCAAATCATTTATTTCAAACAGGCACGTAAAAGGCACTTTTGAACGTCAAAAATTACAAAAATAGTTAATTGATTCTAGTTGCCCCTTCCAAAAGGTAGTTATGTATGGAGAAGAATGGGCAAGAAACTCCATAATTACTCTTTTAAAATGTTAACAATTGTTTGTATACATTAATTAATAATTTTAGGTGAAGACGATATACCTAGAATAAAAATTACTATACCTACCACAATGGGTAAAAATAATGAAAAGTGAAGTAATAACAGACATATTATTAATAAATTCTATAGATACATGGTGCTCACTACAAACATTGTATATGATTTTCCTAAAAATTTAACATGTAATAAGTCAGTGTGTGAGTTACAAGTATATTACTTAATCACAGAAAATTAAATTAATATCATAAAAATTAAATTATACAATTAAATTAGCAACCAGTTTGATTTTGTCTAGACTCTAAATTGTCCGATGGAGTAGGACCAGCATGTTTCCAAGCATTCTTATCTTGGATATAATCCTCTAATTTGTAATATGCTTGTTTACAAAGTGTGCTTTTAATATGAGTTTTAAATTTTCTTTCATTTAATTGTAATATATCAGAAGGTATTTTATTGTAACATTTAACACAGTACCCCATAAAAGATGTATGTACTTTAGATAATCTAAAAAGCGGTTGATCTATTTTATCTTTATTTCTAGTATTAATAATTATGTCTATCACTGATTTTATTGAAAAGATGTAGATTTGTTCTTACATATATAATATTTTCATAAAATGAATTGGCAAGGTACCGTCATAATATTAATCTTTTTAAATAGTCCCCTAAGAGATTCGCGGCGGTGTCGATTATAAATGACTCTGACAGCCCTCTTTTGCAAAATAAAAATGGATTCAATGTCAGCAGCCCGACCCCATAGTAAAATGCCATACGACATAATGCTGTGGAAGTAGCTAAAATAGATCAAATGCGCGGTTTCTATATCTGTCTTATCTTTCGAACAGCATACGCGGCCGAACTTAGCCGCCCCTCAAAAGATGGTATATGAGGTCCCCATTGTAATTTGTCATCTAGCGTGATTCCTAGGAAAACTGTTTGATTAATAAATTCCAGTTTTCTCCATTCAATATGACGTCACATATAAGGAAGGAGATTTAGTCCGCGTTGAGAGGTAAGTTCCTCATGATGGCCAATCCCAGAAGTTAGTAGTTAAGGTCCATATCGTGTAATAAAAGCGCTTCCCAATGATAGGTATATGATTGAGGACACGCCTATGACTCGCAAACGCGGCCGTCGATACGAAGCTGTGATAGCTTTAGATAAAAAGCAGCCTTGGCAAATATTTAGTAGAAACTTAGAAAATAGTAATGGTGAGGATAGTGATTGTAATATTAATAAGGAACTGAATGAAGTAGAGAATTAAATTATTTAAATTTTATAGTAATAATTAATTATGTTGATCTTATAAGAATACGAATTGCGTTAAAGCTTGGAGAATACTGAGTAAAATTAAGCATTAATTTCGAAATGTAATTTAAAAAATATATGTATATAATTAATGAATTATGAATTTGTTATTTTAAAATATTGTAACTGATTTAAGATTGCTATTATGGATAATGAATGAAACTTAATGGTTTATTTGTATGTTAATTAGACAATAATGTATCATGTTATATTATTATTTTTTCTTCT
Source organism: Dryobota labecula (assembly GCA_947523025.1). Lineage (NCBI taxonomy): Eukaryota > Metazoa > Arthropoda > Insecta > Lepidoptera > Noctuidae > Dryobota > Dryobota labecula. The sequence continues at coordinate 8,507,429 of OX383311.1, read as the reverse complement.
CTTATTTACAATTTACTTACCTATATGGGATTGTAAGCGCGAGGACGCACTTTAAACAGGATGGCCGAGCTGTTAGCTTGTATTTGGTAACCCTACTTATTTAATTGACTAATACTCGTATGTCACTCTATCGATTATTCGTTCTACACGGCATTCACTCATTCACTGTCATTCTCTATGGAAGACGACTGACAGCCAGGGTCTCCTGTTCAAGACGTCGAGCGGTAAACACATCTGTTGTTTAAATTAACAAATTGGTGTAATTTTAATATTAGCAAGTAAGTACAGGACTTATTATTTTGGTGATATCTGAGTGTTTTTACAAATAATGTGGAAAGGGAAATAAATATGTTTGTGTTTAAATGATATGTTTCGTTTTCTATTGCGAACCCCTTTATTTTCTGAGCTGTAGCTTATAATTGTAATATTCTAAACGCAGTGTCCTGCTTATGAATATCGTCTGTTTTTTTGCACGTAATCGAAAAGTCCTCGCCGTCTTCATAAGTGTAGTTGGCCTCTCCATCGTAGTTAACTGACAGGTTAGTCGTTACATAATTCAAATTTTGGTTGTTGCCAATTAAAATTACTGCTCCTGGTGAAAAACAAACAAACAAATTTGTGTTAATTATAAAGTTTAAATATTTCAGGGTTATGTTAATTTTCTAAATAAGCTCCAACAAACAATCGTGTGAACAAGAGGTGATTGAAGGCTGAGTTGAAGGTTAGGAAGAAGGCATAATGGCAAGGTTAGGTTATGAATGACTGATAACTAGTATAAAATTAGACGATAAGTCAACTACAGCAATGATTGTTACAAAGCTGACAGCAGAACCTATCGTTAATCCTTTTATTTATTTTTTTGGGTGGGAAATTATCAAATAACTTCTCCCGCTCTGGGCGGAGCGGGAGGGTGTGTCAGACTTCTACTGATTAAAACCCACCCGTGTTCCTTCAATTGCCTGTGCGCTAGGGCCACGGTATCCCTTTCGGACAAACCCGCAACCCTGGCAGGCACCGGTCCTAGCGGACCCCGTCAGTGCGTGCTGACCTCTTTGAGGCGCGCGTGGAACACAACGCGCCGTCGACCCGGGCCTGGTCCTTACCGGACGGCGAGCTGCCCATAGCTCGCCGTCCGCAAGCCCGCGCCTACGGTGGCCGGGAATCGGCTATCGATTCCCGCCACCCAGGGCGTCTCCTGCGGTGACTAGGGACGTGGGGGCGTATAGACTGCCGCTCCCTCACGCGTTCCGCCTCCTCCTTCGCGAGCATTACTGCTTCGCAGAAGGAGGTGACTGCCTCCCATGCACTCTCGCTCCGGACCATGGCTTGGACCAGGGCCGGACGCGAGAGATCACCGCCGCCAATCGCCTCCGTGAGGACACGGCGGTGCTCTGCCCAAGCCGAGCAGACCTTCACCGTATGCACCATCGTGTCCTAACCCCGCGTCATAACCAAAGCGATCTGTCGCGCGAAGACGCAATCGTCTCGTTCATATCTCTGATTTGTCGAAAACCCGGACGGTACCCTCTGTCGGCACTACTACGCGTTCGGGTTTACCGAAAAAATGAAGGAGACGCGCTAGACGGTCGCGTGTTTGCGCGACGTTAGCTTTGGTTGGGACTCGGCCTAAGAAAATTTGTAATAAACTAGGTTTTTTATAGATTAGTGCTGGACGTAGGCCCAGCAGTGATTGACATTCGGCTGTATAATAATATGGCTGGGTAAAAAACGCTTACTTACAAAAAAAATTGTCAAAAAAAGCAGTGGTTTGGCAAAATGAGCCTCTAGTACCCGACCTTGGATTGTGTCGGAGACTAAACAATGGAGGTTATGCGATCCTTGTTTATCCAACTACAGTTTGTATAAGTTATAACAGTATAGACATTTGTTTATATTTCGCTTAATCAGTCAAAACAAAAAGGAAAGAGGTCAATCGTCGAATCCGACTCGGCTGGGCAGCGTTCGGAAAGCTAAGCAATATCTTCTCGTCCCACAAACCGCAGTGTGTCAAGACGAAAGTCTTTGACCAGTGCGTGTTGCCAGTGATGACATATGGAACGGAAACGTGGTCGCTCACAATGGGCCTTATTAGAAGGCTAAAGTCACCCAAAGAGCAATGGAGAGGGCTATGCTTGGAGTTTCCCTACGTGATCGAATCAGAAATGAAGAGATCCGCAGAAGAACCAAGGTAACCGACATAGCTCGAACAATTGCCAAACTTAAGTGGCAATGGGCAGGGCATATTGCGCGCAGAACAGATGGCTTTTGGGGCCGAAAAGCTCTGGAGTGGCGACCGCGTACCGGAAGACGTAGCGTTGGAAGGCCTCCCACAAGGTGGACCGATGACCTTATGAAAGTCGCAGGAATCCGCTGGATGCAGGAAGCCCAAAACCGGTCGAGGTGGCGGTGCTTGGGGGAGGCCTATGTCCAGCAGTGGACGTCTTTCGGCTGAAATGATGATGATGATGAGTCAAAACAAAAGTATATCCCAACTTGTCTGGAACAGACAAGCTGACAGATGCGGCCATTTAGCAACTTGTCTGAATAACATAAGCTGACAGATGAACCCAACAAGAAAAAACTAGTACTATAAAAAGCCATAGAACGTTTTGTAAAAAACTGTCCTTGGTCCTATAAAACCTCAAAGAACGTATCTTTTATTCGGAAGTGGCGCATTTATATCTCTGTTCAGTGACAAAATAATTTTATTGCAGTGTTCTAAATGACGAAACAGTCCAATAAAATCTATGTAACAGTGATGCAGGTCTCAAAATAATGATGTACTGGCTACTGTAGGGCCTTTTATAGTACTTTTTCATACTATACAAGTGTTTAGTTTCCTTTACTTCACATTTTTCATTCACCGTTCTACAAAAGTAATAAAATAAAATAATTTTACAAAAGGATACTCGTACAAGCAATCTGAGATGAGAAAGATTTTATTTTGTTATTATAATATTAGTCTATTACGGTGGAAATGATGTGCGACTGCAGCTTTACTGATAAACTAGGGATAGGTTTACCATGAATTTAAAGTGCCCCCCTCGAATTGTTGAGCTTTTACTAAAATAATTATCATATGTAACAGTTCTACATTTATATCTGTAATTTTTATGGTGTACATAATAAAGAGTATTCTATTCTATTCTATTCTATTCTATTCTATTCATATAAAGTGATTTCGATATTCTAAGAGCCATTATAGTACTTGCCGTGATAATGTTTTCACTGTCAGTCAGTCATTGTGGATTCAACCTAAAATTGGGGTTCTGTGTGACTGAATATATAATTACACAGTGTTTTTTTTACTATTTTTCTGACCATAGGTAATGAAAAAAATAATAATTATAAACTGTTTACTGACGAATAGTGTGAATTAATCATGTAACCAGTTTTTTTTTTTTCTTCGGGAAGAACTTACGTAGTTATGTCAAGTTTAGTTTTGTTTAATAAAAAGTTTAGTTAAAGTTTTAGTTTTTAAGTTTTGTTTAATTTTAAAATTTATTTTATTAAAGATTTTTTTTTTTTTTTTTTTTCTGTGTAGTTCCCACAGGATAAGTTGTAACAGTCTTCTCTGTATTAAGAAGCGTTCGGGGATCGTTACATCGTTACAGTACGATTAATTAACAATAGAATACTATTGTTAATTAATCGTACTAAACTTTTTGTTGCTTCATGCGAAATATTATAATTAATGGCCCAATTTTTTACGCCATCGCGAAATTGTTGGTCATTTTAGAATGTTGAATCATTGCTTGAAGATTCAGAAAAATCGCTGGAGTAAGGACTCTCTTCAGAAATAATATCTTTGTAAGACACATTTTGTACGGAACTGTTTCCCGTAATTGTGATTCCAACTTGGCGGAATGCACGTCGCATTAATTCCGTATCAAAATGTCTGAATATTGTTGTAAAAGCGAGCCAATAATCCTTTTTGGGACTTAACTGTCATTTAATAGAAACATTTATCTACATGTATATGCCACTTTTGCGTCATTATAGTGATACATACCCATTTCTAATACTAACAAGCGCATTGCTAGGCACCAAAAAAGTTGTTATACAATAATTCTGCTCTAATATAGTGTCTGTGTGATATGCTTATCGATAAAATTATAATATGCATCTAAAAACTATTATAGTACACTTACGTTCTATTAACGTGAGCTGAAATTAGACTACATCACAAAAACACTCTATTGTAGTCTTTGTGACTACTAACGCACACGTACTATAGCAGCGATCTGAATATCCACAATATCACAATATCGCCCTGTAGTTGAGTGTTCATCACTGCTATAACGAAACTACTATTGCAGTTCATTTGGAACCCTTTATTACGCTAATCAGATAACTAAAGGCACCTGTTAACAATTTTATAGAGCAATATTATTATGTACTAGTTATATTAGAACTTGCTATAGTACTTGACTATAACGGTTGTATAAAATGGCGTAGTAAACGTTTACATCCTTTGTTTATAGGTTGTTTTAGTTCTATAATCATTTAGAGCAATAATGTATTGTCGAACGCTTTTATACAATACTCTGGCACCGCTAAAACCTTAATAAATCGTTTATAGAGGGGTAGTTCTTCAAAAAGTATTCTCCGCGTAACTTTCATGGCGAATTTTTCTTTTGGAATAATCTACATATAAATGTACACACATTTAAAACGATGTAAAAATAATACATATTTTTTTTATTTTATGTAAATCGGTGCATAAATTACAGAGATATTCTGTTTTTAAATTTCTGTGCCCACGAAAGTTACGAAACACGGCACGAAAGTTACAGACGTATTTTCTACAGGCAAAATATAGTTTCATATCCTTATTTTTTCTCAAATTTCCAATTTATAAAATAAAAGACTTATTATTTATGAATCAACTTTTATTTGAGATCAACAATTATAGTGTTAACTGTTTTCGGTATTTATTATTTAATATTTTATTTTGAAAAAAATTGAAACACATGCATAAACACTTATAAAAATACATGACCCCCTTTTTTGAGCTTCGCAATAATCGAGTAAATGCATCTGCAGCGTCACAAGTAATCTAAAGTTATCATTCAATGGAGATATGTAACTTTCGTGGACAAATAACCACGAAAGTGGTGCCACGAAAGTTACGAAAATTTCATATTTTTGAGAATTATGATTAAACTTATAGGTAAATAAACAAACAAAGTACTTGGGAATAATCTCGAAGATCTATCTTATTCCTTAATCCAAAATGAGTTGGAAAATTATAAGCATTATCCTTCAAAATATGCGCATGAAAGTTTTTAGACCAAGGCTACTTGAAAATATTCAAAGAATAACTAGCCTCGTATTTTTTTGTTTAGAAGCGATGAACGTATGTGTCTCCCCCTCTGAAGCCGGGATACTACTGAGCGTCCGCGCAGCTAAAACGTGTAGCGACATGTTGGCGCTTTTGGAAGATAGGTGCAGTTTTGTTGCGCGCTCTCGAAACTAACAAAATCGTGTGACAGAGACATAATGCCTATTAACTATTGTAACTTAAGATATAAAATTAATGTTATTGGATAATTATGATGCATAGTTAAATACGATTAATTTGATGTATTACATTATATGCTTATGAATTGAATACAAAAGTTATCAAAGTTTGCCGTGAGCGCGAACAGAGTGTGACGCGCGAAGAACACCGATTTTGCTCCCGTTTTCGACATTAGATATTTTTTTTTATAAACATTATAAATAATTTTAGATGTTTAATGTTTAAATTATGTACACATATCAATAAAGATTAATCTGTATTTGGTCCTAAGACTGAATATTTAATAGGTTACGAATTAAGACCGTGTGACCGCGTTTTGAGGGACCTCGAAGAACTACCCAGAGCTTTTTAGAGTTATGAGCTGAAATAATAGGACTGAATTGCTGGTTGGGAAGGTAGGAGTAAAAATTAATCGCCGAAATGCATGTACGTGCATAACTTTCGAACGACTGGGTGGCGGCTACAACGCCATATGCGAACTACACATCAAAGACCTGAAGACACAAATCCTGCATCGCGCAATCAGAGTTTACCACGTGATTAGCAATACAGCATTCCGACATCAACCGTCGGGCAGTTGCGCACCAGACACAACACCCGTCCGACGTAGCGGCCGTAGGTTGCGGTGCCGCTTCGGCGACATCGCAACTGAGGCGGGCCGCGATGTCGAATGGGCGGCATCGCGGCTGAGTGTGGGAGGCCGCGGCGGGAGAGGAGTGCCGGTATTGCGGTGAGCCGTTCTCCCTACCTTCCGCGGCCTCGACGGGGTCGCCACCGTTGAATGGCGGACGCGGTGGGGCCGCAGAGGAAGAGGAGTGTCGGTATTGCGTTGGCCGCTCTCCCTATCCTCTGCGGCCGAAAAGTGGTAGGCGGCGGGGCCACTGACCTGACCCGTCGCGGGGGGACCAGAGGCGCCTGGACGCGGGGTCGTCTGGCATGGGGTCCCAGGTGGAGGCCAGCAGGTAACGGGTGCGGGGGCACCCTTGCCTGTATTGCACAGGCCTCCACCAGTGTCGAACGGGAATGGCCAGGTGTTCCCGGTCATTCCCATATCGCCCCCAGGCTGAGGAGCATGCGGGGCCCGCCAGCTAGGCGGGCATGTGCCGGGAGGGTTGCGGACGTAAAGGCTGTGCCGGTTTCCCATGACCCTCCCATCGAGGCGATGAGGGAACTCCGCTGAGTTTTAGTGGGTATACTGCCATTTTGGCAGGGAGTCCCACATACCCCGTCTCGTCCCCCGACGAGCGGGCATACGTAATGCATTTCTCAGCGTCAAAAAAAAAAAACAAAAAAAGGTAGGGTAAGGTAAGTAGGTAGATATGAAGGGTAGGGTAGATAGAGTGAGTAAGATGGGTAGGGTACGTAGGTAGGGTAGGGTAGTTTTTTTTATTTACTTAAGTACGGTAAGGTAGGTAGGTAGGGTAAGTAGGGTAGAGGGTAGATAGTTGGTGCTACCCGTGCGAAGCTGGGCCGGGAAAGCTAGTTATTTAATAAAACAAACAAAAGTTACACCATATTTCAGGTTATTGGTTTGTATTGCCCCCCGCCTGCTATACCATAATTCTATAGATTACTAGCTGACCCGACAGAACAGACAGACAGAACTCTAGCCTACCCTACCCTACCCTACCTACGCTACCTGCCTACCTACCCTACCCTACCCTACCTACCTACCTACCTACCCTACCCTACCCTACCCTACCCTACCTACTTACCGACCTACTTACCTACCCTACCCTACCCTACCCTATCTACTTACTTAAAACTTAAAAAAAAAATTGATAGTAGCCGATTCTCAGACCTACTGAATATGCATATAAAATTTCATAAAAATCGGTCAAGCCATTTTGGAGGAGTATGGTAACTAACATTGTGACACGAGAATTTTATAATAAGATAACTAGCATTTGCTCGCGGCTCCACCCGCGTGGTTGTCAGTTATCGCGTAAAAAAGTAGCCTATGTCCTTCTCCATATCCTAGGCTATATCTCTGCCAAATTTCATGACGATCGGTTCAGCGGTTTAGGCGCAAAAACGTAACATACAGATAGACAGACAGAGCTACTTTCACATTTCTATTATTAGTATGGATGCTTGTTTTTTCTCTTTTCAGTTATGTGTTTTTGTAGTCGCCGTTTTTGTTTTATTAAAAAATTTGCTTTTTGTAAGCTTTTTAGTTTTAATAATTACATAATTATATTTGGAATTGTCTCATTACTAACTTTTATTTGATACCAGGGCCTCAAGTCTGCTATTACAATAGTGTCAGAATGGTCTCGCCATTGTGAGTATTTGACAGTGTTTGTATGGCAAATCTGTCAAAAACTCACAATGAAGAGACCATTCTGACACTATTGTAATAGCAGACTTGAGGCCCAGTATGGTTGTATATTTTTTTTTTTAAACCTATCTCTCCCTTTCTTTTATATTTGCAGATGGAATATGCCGACTGTTTTCACACCACAATGCGCAAGCGGTGCGCGTCTTTGGTGCGCAGGATGCGGGTCAGCTCCAACTCCAATACTGTCCTAGAGATGATTGCTGGACGATTGGACTTCCCTTATATCAGGAAGTGTTGCAGTAGGCATATAGCCAGGGCATGTTAACGAGCGACGTGATATTGTGCTGTTCTATTAATTTATGTTATTATTATTGTTCAAAATTTGCTCTAAACTTTTATTTTAATTTTCCTATATTATTAATTTCCGATTAATTTGAAATTTTTATTTTTATTTGACATTGACTTGCGTATTTTTATTTGACATTGTATTTATTTTTATATTGTGATTTGTATTTATCTAGTGTTTCGTAACTTGTGATTGTAATATGGGAGAACCTGAAATAAATGGATTTTATTTTTTATTATATTTTATATACACACCCACAATTATGACGAATCCAACGACACCTCATATATTATCTTAAAAGCTATCAAGCCGTTTAGGCTACAGAGCGTGCCAAAGAAATAGACATACATAGAAATAGACATACTCTCGAAAATACCCTCCTTTTGGGGCAGTCGGGTAAAAAGATAAATATACAGCAAAACAATAACTCCACCGCCGTATCTCTACGTTGACGTCGTGGTGGGGCTTGCGCGCTCCGAACTCTGGGTCTGTGCCGGTAGAGTTTACTTTACCGGAACATGTCCAGGGTGAGGAGCCAGACCAAGAGAGATACAGAAACCCGCAGGGCAGCATGTGGCGAGCTGTTGGGCAGTTGCGCTCCCTCGGACCCTATCTCCCGGGAGACGTCATGTTCCTCATCTCTGGCTTGCCTTTATTGGCCGGCTGGAGTGAACACTGACGAGGAACTGAGCTCCCACCTCATTCTTGCCTTTATTGGCCGGCTTGAGTGGAGATTCGCAAGGGCAAACGTGCTCGGAGGAAGGAAGTATTCCAGTAAATGCTTGTAGGGATCTTGACCATCTTCCGGGCTCTGGGATTGTTCTAAGAGCCGTGGAATACCTCTCCACTCCTCGAGCACCTCAGGACATGTTGCCCCCTTGTCGCTACGTTACTATGTGCTAGCGACCGTTTTCGGGGGCCCATTATTGAGTGTGCGAATCACCCCCTGCCATTTTATCCATGTATTAAAACATTGATCAGGCAGGGGCCATAGTCCTTCCATAGTTTTTGGTAACCAGTCCATTTTAACCACCCAAACCCATAGTCCAATATCTTTGTTTTCCATATCCTGCAATAGTCCTACACCAACCGGGGTTTGTGAGGGGTTATCCGCTCACGCACACGTTCTCTGGCAGAATGCCTGACATCACCCTACCCCACTCTCACTTGTCAACCAATGACACTTTGTTATCAAAAATGACATTATCCGACACTGACAGTGACAGCTGACAGACAGAGGCAGATGGAATGACCACACTACCGCCATCTGACATCAGTGTCACATCAGCGTCAGTTATCACTGTCAGCAGTGACAACCGACAGATGGAATAACCTCACTACCGCCATCTTGCCGTAGATATTAAGAGATTTAGTTCTAACAATTGTTAAATTGTTAGAACTAAATCTCTTAATATCTACGGCCTATTACTGCGACATATATAAATAAAATAATAATAATGGTGCCTCATTTAATTAAAAAGCGTCTAACGGGCCTCTGCGAGTTGGCTTCGGCCTCTCGTACGCCTTCCAAAGGTCCGGGACCCCAGGGTCCCGAGATATGTACGAGAACTCCGTTATCTCTCTTTCATCTCACGTAAAGGACTTGGGTCTGTACATTGACGGCAGTTTAAGTTGGAATAAACACGTGGCTCAGGTGAGTCAGAAAGTCTCGTTCTCACTGCGGTCTCTCTATAGATTCAAGCATTTCCTCCCATCTAGCACCAAACTCACCTTGGTCCAGTCACTTGTGCTTCCTATGACTATGCTGATGTTTGTTGTTCTGATCTTTCCCAAGAACTTCTAAATAAATTGGATCGACTTCTCAACAATTGTATTCGGTTTGTTTTTGGCCTTCGTAAATACGATCACATTTCTACCTCCCGTTCTCAGCTTAAATGGTTGCCTATCCGACTCAGGAGATCCCTCAGATCTCTCTGCTTGCTCTTCACGATTATGAACGATCCATGTGCTCCCGATTATCTAAAGAATTGTTTCAAAGTGTTGGGCAGTTCCCATAGTCGTAACCTACGAGCTTTCAAGAATCTACTTCTCCAAATTCCTTCACACCGTACCGGTTTTATGTCAAATTCTTACGCTATCTCTACTATAAAGCTCTGGAACGCGCTACCTTTTGGCATTCAAAAAGCTGATAGCAAATTTACTTTTAAAAGAAAAGTTCGTAACCACTACTTAAGTCAGACTAAAAAACTCTCAAATGATAGTCTAGTCATAGTAATTATTATTAGGTGGTATTTGTTAAAATATCTATTAGTTTATTTTATTTGCATATGTGTATTAGTATCAATAAAACGATATAAATTCTCGTAATCAAGAAGTTAGTATTTTAGACATTATTTTTGTACCCTATCACTGTTTTTATATTTAACCCAAAGGTTGACTGGTAGAGAATGCCTTGTGGCATTAAGTCCGCCTATGTACCACTATTGTACATGAAATTTAAATAAATAAATATGTAAAAATATAAAAATAATAATAATAATAGTTTTTTTTTTCTCTTCACAAAGGCTCACATAGTTATAAACAGAGAGAAAAATGCATAAAATATGATCCTTTGTGGGAGACTGGCGTCCATACTAGGATATCCTGTGTGACGGATCACCAGGCTCTCACCCCGAATTAAATCTAATTAACATTAAAATGGTCAATTTTAAATTCTAGACAAATTATTTATTGATGAAGGGAATAAACAGACATAATTAAATTAATTAACCAAAAAAAAAGTGATAAGGAAAAAAATATAAAAATTAGTGTAGTGTAATGCTTGTGAAGTGTGCAGGTGAAGTGTGAGGAAAGGTATTATGACGGTGAGTGTGAATGAGTAGGGCGTTTGTAATGAATCCGAAATTACATATTATTACGAGGGAATAATGAGTAGCTGTTCCGTGTCATCATAGCCCAATTTTTGTAACCAGGTTGAGAGAGTTTTCTTGCAACGCTGTTTTGGTAGGGCATAAATTGACAAAATCCCGTTAATTTTGTTGTACAAGTATTTACCAAGAAAACCAAAATGTCGACGGGAGAAAGCAGTATGGAACCGAGTTGTGGGACATACTGCGTGTTTACGTCGCTTACCTTCAAATAGAGTAGGATTATAGGTAAGAAGAGAGTGTTTGCGCAAAATCGTATTTAAAATGAAAAGTTGACGACCAATTAACACTCCCGTTCGCTCATAAAGTTCTCTGGTGGGAAACAAGAAAGGCAAGCAAATGGTGTACGTTACCCCAGCAGGAAAGTGTCTCCTAGAGTGATATGAGTGGAATGTATAATTAGTGCGTAATCTGCTGTAAATGTGCGCCAAATAAAAAAAATTGCGTTTTGTTGTTTTGGAATAAAACGGAAAAAACGATTCCTGCTGGAGTAACGTTTTTCCAGCAGGAAAATTCTAAACGAAAGGTCGGAGAGAGAAATATTTTGCATGGGCAGAAAGCTTATATTTGTGCAAAAATTTGCGCCGAAAATATAATTTGTGCGTCTTCAGGTTTTCGAGATATTGCATTTCCTGCTGGAGTAACGTTTTGCAGAATCGTGTATCTCTAAAACCATTATATGTGCGCCTGTAGAATAAACATATACGAGTACCTCTTTATTTGTGCGTATTTGTGACAAAATTAGATTTTTAAAAATATTTATAATTTTCAAGTAATCGCGCTTTTTTGAAAACCCGAAAAAATATCGTAGCGCCTAAATGAGAAAATGTATAAGCTCGCTGAAAACTGTATTCGATCCTTCTTGGCGCTTTTAATAACCATAAAAAGTTTCAAAAGTGTGCATGCATGCGTTATTGAATAATATTGCTAAAAGTCAAAACGACGGTGTCGTAACTTTGACGGCAAAATACAAGAAACCGGCTCAACCCAAGGTGTGTGGGTCTAAACCAAGAATTAGTGCGTTTAGTCAAAAATATATAGTGAAAATATTCAGCTTGGAAATGTTCGCATTAAGTAGATATAAACAAATAACAAAACATGTACACAACGGCTGGTTATCCGACCAAATTCGAATGACTAGAAAAATGCGACCATTTCATACTTAACGATGACCATCTTTATTGGACGTATTAAACCTAAGCTGTTGTCCGTACAGTCGCGTTCAAACGTTTATTGGCAATTATATGACCTAACTTTGGGGGCTAATTAAAAATATTAACATGGGACTTAAACATAACTGGCGAAATGTGGGTTTACTATAGGTACACCTCTGCCCAACCCTTCGGGGAAAGGAAGCGTGATATGATTAAAAAATGCGTATTGATTACGAAAAACTTAATTATTCTATCTAACCTACGGCTTAAATCAATATATGTAGATACTCGTCTTTTTTTACTGTTATGTTAATTGACTTTTTATTTTTAACCTATAAACTATAGGTATCTGTAGGCCCTTTTTCACACATTTCTTAAACAACATATTTTTTTTTTTTAAACAACCGTTTTTGGTCTTTATAGTACTTTTTTCCACTATAATATTATAAATGCAAATGTCTGGATGTACCTACCTATGTCCATCGTTCACACACAAAACACTGAATGTATTTCAATGTTTGGAAATAAGAAGATAACATATACCTTGGAATAGCACTTACATACTTTTTATAATGTACTTAATCATGTCCAAAAGTCACGGAAACAGATAATGGAATATAATCTAATAACAAGTTTTTTTTTTTACTTCTTTTCTACTTCAGTGTACTCAGGCACAACACGTGTCAACCGGTTCGTGAGTAAAGTTAATAAGGTCATCGTTAAGTATGAAATCGTCGCATTTTAATAGTCATTCGAATTTGGTGGGATAAGCAGCCGTTGTATACATATTTTGTTTTTTGTTTTTATCTACTTAATGAGAACATTTCCAAGCTGAATATTTTCACTATATATTTTTGACTAAACGCACTAATTCTTGGTTTAGACCCACACACCTTGGGTTGAGCCGGTTTCTTGTATTTTGCCGTCAAAGTTACGACACCGTCGTTTTGACTTTTAGCAATATTATTCAATAACGCATGCATGCACACTTTTGAAACTTTTTATGGTTATTAAAAGCGCCAAGAAGGATCGAATACAGTTTTCAGCGAGCTTATACATTTTCTCATTTAGGCGCTACGATATTTTTTCGGGTTTTCAAAAAAGCGCGATTACTTGCAAATTATAAATATTTTCTTAAATCTAATTCTGTCACAAATACTCACAAATAAAGAGGTACTCGTATATGCTTATTCTACAGGCGCACATATAATGGTTTTAGAGATACACGATTCTGCAAAACGTTACTCTAGCACGAAATGCAATATCTCGAAAACCTGAAGACGCACAAATTATATTTTCGGTGCACATTTTTGCACAAATATAAGCTTTCTACCCATGCAAAATATTTCTCTCTCCGACCTTTCGTTTAGAATTTTCCTACTGGAAAAACGTTACTCCAGCAGGAATTGTTATTTCCGTTTTATTCCAAAACGGCAAAACGCACATGATGATGAATATATATGATATTTAATATTTTTATTTTTAATAATTTTGCTGTGCCCTTACAGGGTCTACAACGGCTCTTAGCTCTAAGCCCTTTGTTAACATCTTTTTACCTTGTGGAATGCAAATAAATGAATATCAATATGAATATGAACTTTTTATTTGGCTCACATTTACAGCAGATTACGCACTAATTATACGTTCCACTCATATCACTCTAGGAGACACTTTCCTGCTGGGGTGACGTACACAAGGAAATGCTAACCTTTAGAACGGCCCTTTGTGCACGTTCGATCCGCAGCATAGATGTTTTCGTGGCACCACCCCATACAGTTATGCAGTACGAGATTAGCGATAGGCATAACGCAAAATAGACTGATCTCAATAAGCCAGGGTCCGCAATATGACGAAGATTTTTTAACACAAATATTAGTTTACGGATTCTAGTGAAAAGAGCATCTATGTGCGGTTGGAAACTTGGTGAGTTATCTAGCAAGACGCCCAAGTATTTTATTGCATCATTCTTATGAAGGTGGGGACATAAGCAATGAGCACCATGAGTCAAAATGCAAGAAGATGAATGTGCGGTAATTTTGAAATTATCGAGTGAACAGGAGGTTTTTTTATGTAGAAGGAAATATACTTTGTCTTATCAACATTGAGAGCGAGTCCATTATTAGCCAGCCATGACAACACCAAATTCAACCCCATCTGTGCACAACTGTAAACTTCGGGCCAGGTGTCGGCATCAAACAAAAGCGCTGTGTCATCAGCGAATGTTATAATCCTTCCGCTGGGCATCTTGAGCTCACAGAGGTCGTTAATGAAGGTCAAAAATAAAGGGGGACCGAAGACACTGCCCTGTGGGACGCCGTTTACTACGGGAAGATCGCTACTAGTCCACTCATCCACTCTAACTCTCTGGAATCGGTTGGTGAGGTAGTCGGAAAAAAGTTTTAGTTACGCATCCCTTACACCAATGCTCTCCAACTTCTTCACCAACAGCGGGACGGAGACTATGTCAAAAGCCTTGGCAAGGTCCATAACTATTACTATGACCTTCCTATTTTCATCGAGTTTTTCAGAAACAAACTTAGTTAAACCATGAATGGCGTCGCTGGTTGACAAACCAGATCGGAAACCGTACTGAGAAGATGATAGCAGCAAGTTGTCCTCCAGGTAGTCAACCAGGCGCCTCTTCATGATCCTTTCCAATACCTTAGACAAGGCTGGCAGAATGGAAATGGACACAGGCTCCGTCACCACTTTTGAAGATGGGGCGAATCTCTGCAATTTTCCAGGCGTTTGGGAATTTGCCGAAGTCAATGGCAAGGTTGCAGATAAAAACGATTGGAGAAATGAGGATCTGTCTATATCTCTTCTAAATGCCGGTAGAGATGTTGTCATATCCAACAGCGCAATCAGACTTTAAACTATTTATGATGTTTTCAATCTCTTCCAGGTCCGTGGGGAAAAAACCATCGAGTGGGGATGAATGCTGAGCGGTGGTGAAGGGATATCTTTACCAGAACTAAAGCGATCAGCGATATTTTTCCCGATATTAACAAAGAATTCATTTATTTTATTAGTTGAAGATATAGGATCCTGGGTATTAATTAGCTGTCTGGCCTCGTTTTTAGATTTTTGTGTGTGGGTAATGTCTTTTATTGTGTTCCATAATACTTTGTTATTAATTTTAGCCGCAGTCTGAAGTTCTAACTTATCATATTCCCTTTTTATCTTTTTTAAAAGTTCGTTGCAGAAATTTCTGTATCCATACTAATATTATAAATGTGAAAGTAACTCTGTATGTCTGTCTGTCTGTATGTTACGTTGTCACGCCTAAACCGCTGAACCGATCGTCATGAAATTTGGCAGAGATATAGCCTGGGATATGGAGAAGGACATAGGCTACTTTTTTACGCGGTAACCGACATCCACGCGGGCGGAGCCGCGGGCAAAAGCTAGTCTTCTATTGATTATCATTATGGTCTGGTTGTTAGGATTCTTTCTTGCTTTTTGGTGCAGTTTGTCACGATTCCTCATACACCGCCATAAACCGGTCGTTATCCAAGGTTTAGTAATTTTCTTATGGTTCGACGTTTTTATAATTTGTTTGTTAGATTTTATAATACAGTTCATTGATTTAACGAAGTACTGAACAGCAAGATCAACATCAGTCATTAAATACAAGTCATTAAAGTTGAGATTCATAATTTAATCGTCCATTTTTTCATAATTGAAGCGTAAGAATAATTGAAATATTTTAACTATATAATAACAATGATATTCCATTCATAAGCAGAGCTAGTATGACATGCACAAATATTAAAAGAAGACAACAATAATTAACGTACATAACAAGATATTGAAGGTAAGGTAGGTATTATAAATTACATACCAATTTCTTTTTTATCGTCTATCAATTTATTTCCATCATTTTTACCTATATTTTTTTACAACAAATATTTTTTTACTAGAGATAAAATAATCGGGATTTGGGGCATCCCGACTCGGACAGGTTAGGTTCAAAGGGGATGGCGGGGTCTAGTGAGCGAGCGAAGCGAGCGAACAAAGACCCCCTATTCCGTTGGTGGTTATATTTTTTGTAACCACCCAGATAAAGGGTGTATTGGACTACTCATTATTATTGCTTGGAAACAAATTTAGACCCGCTTTGATGTTAAGGTTTATTTCCTGGATTCGATTTCCAGGTCAAGCTAAGTTTTATTGGGATTTATCACCAGGAATTTCTAAATATCAGCCCGGAGTCTGGACTTGTGCTCCATTGATGGAGAGCCTATTGGCATCAACTGGGTACAAATCCAAACAATGTTTTTTTTAAACACTAGGATATTCTCCTGTATTGTGGGTGCATTTACAAACATTAAAACTCACATACACAAACAGCCAGCAACATAATATACAAACATATAGCTGTTTGTATATTATATAACAATATATTATACAAACAGCATTATTAAGAGACTTAAACATAAATATGGGTGCACTAAAGGTACATCTCTGCCCAACCCTTCGAGAAAATAGGCATCATGTTATGTAATAACTAATAATGAATTAAAATTAGGCTATTTGTGGTCATAAATAAATGATTCTTACCATTTTCTGGGCCCCCAGCGTCAGCTTTTAATATTGTAATTATCAAAAAGATAAATAAACTCAACATTTTAATAGGTATTAATAATTTCAATTACAATGAATAGTCAATCTGTATTAACTGTTATAATTCCTCTAATGTAATGACAAATGGCTGTTCATAATTTTGATTTATTTTACACACAAATTTTATACAGTGACCGTCGCTTTGATATATGTTTAAGGACAAAATATTATATTTTTATTTTATATTTTGTGTTTTCCTGTACCTAGTGTTATAGTTATAGCACTTTTCAATAAATATCCAATGAGTCCAAACTCGATGGTGGTATCTTGTTTGGTTGAGGAGTGGCCACCTTCCGATCCTATCATGACACCTTTTTTTTTTGTCGATGGGAAATCATCAAATGACCCCTCCCGCTCTGGGTGGAGCGGAAGGGAGTGTCAGACTCTTACTGACTAAAACCCACCCGTGTTGCTTCCTTGGCCCTTTATGTTCCGGGGCAGCGGTACCCTTTTCGGACAATCCCGCTGACCCGGCAGGCTCGGGCCCTAATAGGACCCCTCGTCGTTGCTGACATCTCTTTGAGGCGCGCGTGGAACACGTAGGCGCCGTCCGGCACGGGCCTGGTCCTGATCGGACGGTGAGCTACCCATTACTCACCGCCCGCAGGCCCGCGCCTACGGTGGCCGGGAGTCATCACGCGGCTCCCGACGGCTGGAGCGTCTACCGCGGCGGCTAGGAAGGGAGGCTCTCTCCCTATCCCATCCCGCCTCCTCCTTCCCTAGCATGACTGCTTCGCAGAAGGAGGTGACTGCCTCCCATTCCCTCTCACCCCGAACCATGGCTTGAACCAGGGCCGGGTGCGAGAGGTCGCCGCCGCTGCCGATTGTCTCTAGGACACAGCGATGCTCCGCCCAAGCAGGACAGACCCCCACCGTATGCTCCACCATGTCTTCGGGGCGATCATCGCAGTGGTGACCGGGCCTTTCCTCCCGCCCGATAATGTGCAGGAACCTCCCGAAACATCCGTGTCCGGAGAGTACCTGCGTCAGACGGTAGGTGAGGACACCGTAACGCCTCCCTAGCCATTCCTCAAAGAGAGGTCTTACCGCCGCTATCGTGGCGTGCCCATCATCAGACCCTGGACACGAATTAGTGTAATTACATATCCAATAAGTCCGGACACGATGGTGCTGTCTGGTTTGGTTGAGGGGATTCTATGGAAAAATTCCGGCTCCATCATCAGACCCTGAACCCCACTTAGTGTGAAGCACTTTTCATGACAAAACTAATGAAACCACACACAAAGGGGCTATATAGTTTACTTGACGAGGGGCTGAGACCACCTTCCGGCTCCATCATCAGACCTCGTGGAATAAAACTTATCAAGCCTTCTGTTAAAGAAAGCCTATTCAGCAAAGACGAATTTCTGACTGATAAATTAGTCTGACTTGTGTGAAATATGTAGATTACATTTCTAATTACTTTGACTTTAACCGACTAATTTTATTACACATTTCTATGAAGAGTTGATGACACTATTCTGTAGTACATTTGTTATAATCTGATTGATTTAGTTTTAATTTGATATGACAATTGCTTTGAATAATGGACAAATTTATAACTATTTGATGTTTATATCCCAATAAATGCTGTGGAAATGTGTTTCTTGCGAAGCATGTGTGGCGTGACTGTGAATGATAGGTTGAAAAATGATGTGATAAGACAACGGTGTGGTTTAGAAGAAGATGTAGTGACAAAAATTGAAAAGAGTATGCTTAGATGGCTTGGTCATATTGAGAGGTTGAATGAAAGGCGACTAACAAAAGGTATTTACAAAGCAGATGTGAATGGAAACGCCGGGAGGGGACGCCCTAGGAGAACATAATAGTGCCCTAATTGGTGATGTTCTTCAGAAAGGTCAGGTGCGTAGCAGTCGCAACCGGCGTGCATGTATGACCAGATGTATGAATGTAAACGAAGCAAAAGGAGTATTTAAGGAGCATAGCAAGTGGTGCTCTATAGTATCTGCCTACCCCCATGGGAAAAAGGCGTGAGTTTATGTATGTATATCCCACTAATATAAATAACCTACCTATTATATTTGTACGCCGGCGAGGCAAAATGTGATTGTGATATAATTTAATGTAATATCCTTCCTGCCATGTGTGTGTTTACTTAAGTTTTGGACCAATAAATGATCTTAACTTAATCAATACATATCCAATGAGTCCAAACACGATGGTGCTATCTTGTTTGGTTGAGAAGTTCCTATGGCTACATCATCAGCCCCAGGACACCGTCTGAGGCTATATAGTACTTGTCAAGATAAAACCAACGAGTTCAAACTCAATGAAGCTACCTTATTTAGTTGAGGAGCTTGGTCACCTTCGGGCTCCATCATCAGACCAGCTCCATGGTATCATATTTTTGGGTTATCACCGTAGTTACGTAGGTAAGTTTGCCGAGTTCTAGCTCAATCGGATGCCAGTGAGTGCCTGAAAATGGGAGTACGTAACTGGAAACACATACATAGTATAGTATATACATCGATCTGGTAAACGAACGAAACAAGCTAACATAAAGCTTGTAAAAACTCAACAAATAATTTTCTAAATTTTCTAAATTTTCTCGAAACTACTCTAATAGATTTTGAAGAGCTTTGGTTTACAGATAAATTTTGAATATTTTGGTTTAAGTTTATGCTTATAGAACCTAATGCACTGTGTGTCCATTCTAGGCAACACTTGGTCCAACTCAGTGGATGATGGATGGTCAGTATCCTTTCACCTTCAAAGTTTGCATACTTCCTTGCTCAGAGTTATCTTTATACTTTACCATTATTACCTTTACCTTTCTTACTTTGGCTCCTAAGAGTCCTAGTGTCATGTTAAATAGCTTAAAGCCGTTTTCAAAAATTGGGCTATCAAATGCAAAAAGTTTTTTCAAATCCGACTGGTAATTCCTGTGATTAGCGCGTTCAAAGAAACAAACAAACAAACTCTTCAGCTTTATAATAATAGTAAGTTGTAGATTAGTGATGTTTTGAGACTGTAAAGAACCCAAGCATACGGTTGTGGATTTGGCATAATTTTATTAGCATAGATTTATTACCAGCATTGCCAGCGAATCCATCCAAGTGGAAATCGGAAAATAACTTTAGGTTGCAAGCTATAATGTAGTTTGAGTAATCCATTGCTTGTATGAATTTTCAATTAGGATCCTAAGAGATTTCATTCATCAATCATTTTATTTCTAAAGAAATCGCTTCCAGCAAACCTGCGAGTGGGTGCGAGACGAAATCGAAAAGATGCTATTTTTGAGATTGTTAGTTAGAGTCATAGTCATCAAGATGTAAGCCTATGCATTTCAACATCGACTGGACCTGTGGTTTTCACATTCAGCTGATTCCCTTAACGAAGGTATCGGGCCACTATCTCTTGGCCTACCCACACGGTGCCTTCTGATACGGTCGTCGCCCCAAAATCTTTGGGCCCATCGACCCATTCTGCTAGTAATGTCAGTGACACTTAGATAGAGTTAGATTTGGAAAATGTATGTGAAAAAATATCCTAGCACAGTTTTATGGTTGCATTAGCGATATCAGGAAAATTCGGTCACTATCCTTGATTTGAAGCTCAATTAATAAGTTATTATTGGAATATTGTTATTTGAAAACTGAAATAGGGTTTTTGGTTTTCCTGTTTGCCTAACTGACGGTATCCTTTGTTCACGACAACGCAATGCCCTGGTGACTCAATACAATGCATCAGTTACTAAGTTAGCAACCGATTCTTAGCTTAGATGTACCTATAACCAAAGTCTCTAATTCAGATAATTTATGTAAACAAAGTAATGTCAAGAAATGTCACTGTCAAAATGACAGAACAGTGGTGCAAAAAAATTCATCATATATTTTTTTTGTAAATAATCATCTATGAAATTAAAGTGAATTAATTATAAGAACTATGCAAACAAAATACTATTGCCAAACAATGTTTTATGGAGACACGGCCTATGATCGTCATAATCAGCCCTTTTAAGTCCAGTGCTAGACAAAGGCCTCCCAAAATCGATTTCAACTCGAAGCAGATTACAGCCGTTTTTATCAAAAATGTGGCTAGATATGCTACATACAAAATGAATCTATGAAAGAGAGTTGTAATATTAGTGTTGTTGAAGATGTAAAAAATGTGAAAATGTTTGGATCCCCTGCATTGTTACCAGTATCATAAAATATTTTATACCAGAAAATCTCCTTTTTTTAATAACTTTGTTTAAAACCGAAAATTTATAAAAATAATTACGGTATGATTATTTTTTAATTATTATTTCTTAAATTCAGTACTTAAAAGAATATGGAACCCTTTTCTTCGCCATTATAAGTGAATTACCATTACGAAGATCCCCGGTATCCCCTTTGTTTACATAAATTATCTGAATTCCATAACCAAATGTCAAAAAACGGAACTATTACAAATTTGTACTCTAACTATTACAATAGGGATGATTCCTGGGTAAAAAAAAAAGAAAAACTGTTTAGTCCGTCAATCAGATAATAAAAAAATATTAGACATGTATTTTTTGCTTTATCATATTAATAAAAAATGACTTAGATAAAACACATTAAACTTGGGGAGTGGGGGCTCGTTACGTCATAGCTGAGCATGAAATCTACTGAGAAGTGACGTCATGGCACATTTGAACTCAATGTATCGCCGTAATGTTTTGATTACGTAAAAAAAGAAAAAATATGTGTCCAATATTTTTTAATAATCTACATGACGGATAAAAAAATTGTTTTTAGTCGTCATCCCTATTTTCAATTTTCTTGTCCGTCTGTGCGTCTGTCCGGATGTTACACAGTCATTATACTCGGAGACTACTGGGCACTATATCGAGTAATTTTGGAAAGAAGGTGAAATCCGAGCGCCACTTAACAATAAAATGATATTACGAGAAATATAAATAATTGGAGGTGGCACTCTCCAAATTTTTCTTTGAATTTAAAAAAAAACCATTAACTTTAGCTTGTGGTTCCCATACATAAAAAGATGATGATGTTTCAGAGGGTCTCTTTTGTTGGGATTTTTGTTTTGGGAGTCAACCGTTTGTGAGATTATACACTTCTAAAGGCGCAAAAAATGTGTGCGCCCTCCTTCTAATCAAATCAATCAAATCAAATCACTTTTATTTGTTAACACAAGTAGAAATACAGATCTTGAGTTTGGTGAACAGAGAGCTATGTTATGCCAGGGGGCATACAAATATGGTGTGCATCTATCTAATTATTATGAATTTAAATTAAAAAAAAAGATGTTTGAAATTCATGCATAATTACAATTTCAAAATAAATCATAACAATTATATAATATTATTAAAAAAAAAAAAAAAAAAATTCACGATGTCAGATTTAAATGAGGAATTATTTAGTTATAAATGTCAAAAAATAAAAAAACAAGTCAGAGCAATTGAAAATGTCAAAAATTATTACATGTCAATATAAAATTTACAACCTCAAATTAATTCGTCATTTAAGTTTTTTCATTTAACATATTTCCTACACACACTTATAACATCGCGATCTGCCTAGCCTTTTCCCAACTATGTTGGGGTATTAGGAATACCAGTATTTTAAATCCCTATCTGACCTCCACAACCCAGTAACTGGGTAACACGATACCCCTTGGTAAGACTGGCTGTCAGACTGTTGGGCTTCTGACGACCCGTAACGACTGTCAAAGATCCACGAATGACAGCCGGGACCAACGGCTTAACGTGCTTCCCGAGGCACGGAGGAGTCTCCGTATGTAAAGATGGTCACCCATCACGGACCAACCCCAGCAAGCGTAGCTTAACCTGACGGATCGACCCGTGCGGCTGTTATTACTTAGCCACGAGATCCATCAGGTCATCTGCACCAAATATGTGTGCATATTGTCTTCCGAACGGAACGGGGACACAGTTTCAACTTTTGAAAGCAAGATGAATTTGTTGTGTAACACCATAATCTAAAGTTAAAGAAACTTGTTCTAATGGAGAACTTCATGACTGTAATTTTCATAGAATTGTACCTACCCAAACAATCATAACAAGTGCCCTACACTTGCCAGTTTAGCGATGTCCATTGTTCTCTATCAAATGCTAATACTTTTAGTTGTTTCATGTCTCTACGTCTGGGTTTGTCTTCAGTATGTCTATGTGCCTTCTCCTCTTGTCCTTATACAGCGGCTTTAGACTAGGAATAGGAAAAAATACATCTATAATAGGTTTTTTTTAAATCGGTTGATAAGTTTTGGACACAGATATGTGACATCAGTCTTGAGACAAACAGGAAAACCTCCGTTACAGTATTTAAATAGTTAATACCAAGTATTTGTATTTCGAAGAACTATTGCGTGGCCTGCTATTTTCAAGGATAGTTACAAAATTTTCCTGATATTGGTGCGACCATGAAACTGGGATATCCTAGGATAATATTTTTACATAGATGCATTTCTAACTTATTAAAATATTATTTTGTATCAGCAACAGATTCTTCTTTCTTTATAAAATAGTTAAGTAGTTTATTCCAGGGTAAAAATATTAGCCAATCAGAAAGGCTGTAACATAGCGGTGCAGACTGTACTCGGTGCGCCAAAAGTACTCCAATTCAGCAATTAATTTCGAAAAGTACTTTATAAACAACAACAACAACAACATAACAACAATTTAACAATTTATTTGTTATGTTGTTGTTATTGTTTTCCCATTTCTACATAGATGGAATCGCTGGCATATCAATAAAATGGTGTCCCCTTATTTCGCAGACAGAAATTTCATAGAATTTTGTTTCCCAGAAAATGTTTCATATAATATTTGGTCCTTATGTTTTTAGTTCGAATATTATTGTTTCGAAGACTATTTACTTGAATGAAAAATATTTCACAGAAACACAATTCAATTAATTATTTATGACATTTTTTTTTTAACAAACTTATCATACAGTAGAATTATTTTTTAACGAATATTGTTTGTTCGGTTTATGTTAGTGACAGAAACGAATCGCTGCAAAACCGACTCCATGTGGTCGTGTCTGCCCTACCCCTAGAGTGTAATTTAAATCCACGCAGGCGCGGAGGGGCGAGCGGTAAGCTCGCGTAGGACCGCCGGAGCCCCGCAGCGCCGGAGCCGTGACAGAAACCATGCCTGCTGCATGTTGCATGCTCGCTTGCATGCTGCATGCTTGCTTGCACGCTGCATGCTGCAAAATGCAAAAAAAAATGCTGTTGAAAAATTGAAAATGGATAAAATGTTATTCTTGGTATTAAGTTTTATGTTAAATAAACAATATAAGGATAAAGAATATTTGATTTGTTATTCTATGATATGACTATTCTAACATTAAACTTTATGTGAAACAAAAATCAATGATTTAAAAATCTTCAAAGTAAGTATTCTGCGTATTGATTATTCAATGAAACGAAAATATAAGAAAAAATGTATGTGACGGAATTCTATAAAACTATTAACTATGAAACAACGTACAACCATTGAAATATACTTTGTAAACTATGGCCTAACTGAATCGGAAAACATTAAATTGGGTTATTGTTTTCCCATTTCTACATACATGTAATCGCTGGCATATCAATAGAACTGTTAATGAAAGTTTCATTTTCTCGGCTGAACTGAAGGACCCTTTTTTTCTTCTTCATCAATCAGCCGAAAGAAGTCCACTGCTGGACATAGGACTCTCCTAAGTACAGCCAACTCGACCAGTTCTTTGCTTCCTGCATCCAGCGGATTCCTGCGGCCTACACAAGGTCATCCTTGTGGGAGACCTTCCAACGCTACATCTTCCGGTACGTGCTCGTCACTTCAGAACCTTTCAGCTCCATCGGCCATCTGTTCTGCGAGCAATGTGCCCTGCCCACTGCCACTTAGAATTCTTCGGACTATGTCGGTTACCTTGGTTCTCCAAGGATCTCTTCATTTCTGATTCGATCACGTAGAAAAACTCCAAACCTAGCCCTCTCCATTGCCCTTTGGGTGAATTTTAGCCTTCTAATAAGGCCCATTGTGAGCGAACACGTTTCAGTGCCATAGGTCATCACTGGCAACACGCAGTGGTCAAAGACTTTCATCTTGAGACACTGTGGTATATGCTTGTTTTTTTTTTTTTTTTTTTCATTGATGTCTTGATCTTTGATGTATGTAGGTAATATGTATAGAAAAAGGTTTTTTTTATTCCAGAAAAATCACATTTACGGTTCACAAAAACAATATTCCAAGTAAAAATTGATCAAGACTCGTGAAGGAACATTACTTGTCGTTGTAATTTTGTTCTCGTTGTAAGCTGTGATAATCTATACACTTCATTTATTTTCTTTACTTATATAGTTAGCATGTATGTATCTATGTATCTATTATATAGCATATATCTGTGTATCTATTATAGGATATTGTGCTGTTATACTTTTTATTTGCACCAATGACAACCCCATTTTATGTCCAGAAATTCACTGTCCATGCCAAGGTTGCCTGGAAGAGATCGCAGCATGCGATAAGGCCGCCCATTGTATATTTTACAGTGTATAAGTTTTCCTTTTCTTTTGTAATGTGTAATCTGATGTACAATAAAGCATATATAAATAAATAATAAATAATTTCAGAGAGAAGTGTTTTGATGGTGTCTATACTAATGAAAAAATCATTCTGTATCAATGTTGTTGAGTTCGCAAGGGAAAATCTAGTCAGCTGGAATCATGGACCCAGCAATATAATTATTTATGACACTGACGTAATCTGCTCCTAAAAATATTCGAGTTATAGTCACTGTACTTCAGAGGTAAATCATGCATATGAAGTCTTTTGTGATTGCAATGTACTTGCATACTTATTAATTACAATTAATTAGTTTTGACTCTGAATTAAACTACGGTTAAAAATGTTTACTTTAGTTACATGTTTAGTTTTTATAATATTTAAAGCCGAAGCAAAAGACTATGCAACTGGTAAGAATGCTTTCTATTTAATATCTCACAAATCCCAATTTAATTCTTAACGCGTACTGTAAATTAATGTAAAAAAAAATGAAATCGGCTGCTATTATAGCTGTCGCGTTTTACCATGGCAGTAGCGGTTATAACCTACCCACATTTTCTAGCATAAAAAAAAAAACTGAAATAAAGTTCGTTAACGTCCTAAATCTATATTTATCGTGATCTATATATAATATAAAATCTATACATATAATATAATAAAATCGTAGCGAAGTCAAAACTGTACATTGAATATTTTTGAAAAAAAGTAATTGCCACGAGGTCTGGGAACGATTCTGATGCCGAAAATATAGTTTTTAGAATTTTTGTCTGTTTGTCTGAATGTAGTTGTCATGATGGCCCGTTGGTTAAGCCCTCGCCTCTCATGCATGAGGTTGTGGGTTCAAATCTGGGCAAGTACCAATGTGACTTTTTCAATTCATATGTACTTTCTGAGTTTATCTTGGACATTAATGACATCGGTGAAGGAAAAACATCGTGAGGAAACCTGGACTTATAGTATAGTTAATATAAGTCTGAAATCGCCAACCCGTCTTGAGCAAGCGTGGTGATCAATGCTCGTGCCTTCTCTGTATGAGAAGAGGCCTTGCCCAGCAGTGGGACAGTTATAGGCTGGTATTATTATATTATATGTCTGAATGTATGTTCCAGCATCACGCAAAAACTACCAGGCAGATTTTATTCAAATTTTACATAGATATTCCCTATAGGTCTGATCAAATTACTAGTTATAAATTTTCACGCTATTTGCTATGGGGGATGAGCAGTATTGCATTATGTTTCAATAAGGGCAGGTACCTTAACCGTAGTCGCTACAAGAAAATGATCTTAAGAGACTATCCTTAACTTTTAGGAAAAAATTGATGTGCATACATATATTTTGAAAAAAATGTACAGTCAGCAAGAAAATCATAAACCTTTTTGATCCTCGTAAGAAACACGATCGATTGGCATCAAAAATTTTTAATTGATTATAGTTGCCCCTTCCAAAAGGTAGTTATGTATGGAGAAGAATGGGCACGAAACTCCTTACTTACTCTTTTAAAATGTTAACAATAGTTTGTGTACATTAATTAATAATTATAGGTGAAGACGATGTACCTAGAATAAAAAAAAAATTACTTACCACAATTGGTAAAAAGAATGAAAAATGAAGTATTGACAGAAAAATTAATAAATGCGATAAATACCTACATGGTGCTCACATATTTACAAACATTGTGTAATGATTTTCCTAAAAAAAATTAACATATAATAAGTCAGTGTGTGAGTTAAATTATATTAATCACAGTCACAGAAAATAAAATTAATATCATAAAAATTCTAAATTATACAGTTAAATTAGCAACCAGTTTGATTTTGTCAAGACTCTAAATTGTCCTATGGAGCAGGACCAGCATGTTTCCAAGCATTCTTATCTTGGATATAATCCTCTAATTTGTAATATGCTTGTTAACAAAGTGTGCTTTTAATACGAGTTTTAAATTGTCTTTCATTATTTTAATTGTAATACATCAGAAGGTATTTTATTGTAACATTTAACACTGTACCCCATAAAAGATGTATGTACCTTAGATAATCTGAAAAATGGTTGATCTATTTTATCTTTATTTCTAGTATTAAAATTATATCTATCACTGATTTTATTGAAAATATGTAGATTTTTTCTTAAAAAAATGAATGAATGGTCAGCCAGAGGACCGACCCGACATCACCGTATTAATTTATATAACCTAACCTCAACCTACCTCGTCTTTACCTATGAAATTGCCGTTTTTCATGAAATTAGTTAACGCCCCTGTTAATCTATATATTTTTTTTTATTAATCAAAGTAATTACCCATGCAATTAATGCATTTTTGCCAACGTAGTGGTAGCTCATGGATGCCCTTTTTGAAAAAGTCTGCTGACGGCAAAAATTCTTCAAAGGTATTTTCAACTGCCTCTCGGTTATTGAATTTTTCCCCGCCAAGAAGTTATCCAAATTCTGAAAAAAGTAGAAGTCTGTAAGGGCAAGGTCTGGTGAGTACGGTGGATGACGGAGAACTTCCAACCCCAGCTCTTGTAACTTGGAGACTTCTCAGGAGCAGCGGAGCCGAACGATTGCTCAAATCTGGTTGGAGATGTGTGAGCTTCTCCATCATTATGTTCAGTTCTTCACAGTACACATTTGCAGTAATGCTCATACCGTTTGGTAAGAAGCTGTGATGAATGACACCGGCGTTAGACCACCAAACAGTGACCATCACTTTTTTAGGGGTCAGTTTTCGTTTGGGACATTGTTTAGGTGCTGAACCAGGATCTAACCAACTTGCTGAGTGCTTGCGATTGTCGAACAGAATCCATTTTTCGTCGCAAGTAACAATGCGATTCAATATGCCTTCGTTTGTGTGCCTGCTGAGCAGTGCAATGCTCAACTCGACGCGTGCTTCGCGCTGGCGATCATTCAATTCGTGG
The DNA here is from genome assembly GCA_947523025.1 of Dryobota labecula. Classification (NCBI taxonomy): domain Eukaryota; kingdom Metazoa; phylum Arthropoda; class Insecta; order Lepidoptera; family Noctuidae; genus Dryobota; species Dryobota labecula. The sequence goes on along the minus strand of OX383311.1, from coordinate 8,479,171 downwards.
GCACCCATTTGTCAAGCTTTTTTACCTATTCCAATTCTCAATTTTTTGCCAATTCGACGCAAATAGACCAATATTGTTTTGATGGCATGAAAGCTGCTGCTAATTCAGCTGTAGATTGAGAATCATCAGCTTCCACAATCGCCTTTAATTCGTCATTGTCGACTAAAGTTTTCGGTCGACCACGGGGTTCATTTCTTAGGTCGAAATTTCCAGAACGGAAGCGGGCAAACCAATAACGGGTAGTGCGATCCTTAGTTAGTGTTCGCTCCGTATACGTCGTTGATGTTGCGTGCCGCTTCTGCCGCTTTGCTGCCACGAACCGTCGTGGAGTATGAGTACCGACTCATACTCCATAATCACTTGATTTTTTAACGTATCCATGATGGTGAAAAACTTACAAATGCGATGAAAACAGAACGCTAACCATTAAACAAACGACAATTTTTTTTAAAGAATCCATATTTTAAAAATAAAAATAATTTGAACTTAGAATTCTTAGCGAAAAAAGAAATAATTGGACTTGAAAATAGCTAGTACGGCAGAACGGCAATTTCATAGGTAAATACATATTATTTGGTAGTCCTAGACCTTTGTTTTTTCTTTCTTTCTCTAGACTTTTTCACTTGTACATTTTGCAGAGAGTAAACTTCAAATTCTTTGCAGATTCCCAGATCACATTTAAAATCCATTCCATGCCATTAAATGAAAGTACCAAATATATAATTTGTGACCACACTGAAAATAAGATGCAACAAAACAAGTACACGGTTCTCGAAGGAGAAGAATTCACAATAATAACTGACTATTATACCTATGTCGATTATTTCATGTAAGTAAATGAAGAACAGTTATATTTTTTGATACTTTATTTGTATGTTTTAATTCTCACCAAACTACTGCAACAAGAAATAATGATAAAATACAGTACATTCTGATGCGAATCTGCAAAGTTTGTCTTTTTCATTGCACTGTTAATTGCATTGAATTTGCATCCGAGCCGAGAGTGCAATGTCATTTGCTGACGCTTATCAAAAGACGATTTTCAACACACTTGCAAAAGAAAAATAATTAAGTTTACCTTTTTTTTTTGTGCTGCAAGAATCTTTTGGCGCTTGAATGACATAGACATTTCGATGGCCCCACCGAATAAACGTGCAATGCTTCTTACACGATTTTTTTTTCACATTTTTCGTTTCTTTTGCCTATCCTGCACCCACTTATTTTTTGTTATTTTTTTTAAACTCAAAACACGCTTATTATAATAGTGAATTTCTTTATTCTAGGGAAATAATTAATTTTAAAATTATAGAAATAGTTTATGTTATGACATGCTTTTTGAGTCGCCAAGAAAGTAAATATACAAGTCTATAGCTTATTTTTTTACCAATAATTCGATTATACATTATTTATACCTATTTACAATGACATGAGCGTTATTGAAGTTTTTATTTTTTGCTGAAAAGTTGTCATTTTTCTCTTATACGTTTATTCGGTGAGGCCATCGATTTCACAAATGTTTACAAAAAATTATCGATTAAAAAAATCTATATATATTATAGTGTTTAGATATGTATATTCCCAAAAAGTTAAGGCATACAATGGTATAAAGGTTCTTTGCTGTGATTAAGAATCTCAGTTCAGGGAGAAAATATAACATGGTGTATAAATTATTGGAATCGATTCAGACAAAAAACATTCAGGTTTCGCATATACTAAAAATAATGTTGTATACAGGAAAAGCTTTTAATCAGTGCGCAAATTTTGACAAATCAAACTTAAATGTGTTTTATTATACACCTATTTCTTATTTTGGTATGTCCTTAGTAAAAAAAAATGTAGTTATCGTTAAAGAAAGATGTTTATTTTGAAACTGGTATAATAGATACTCGTCGGCGAACGCGCCGGCGCCAGCGCCGCGGCGACCCGGTCATTGAAGCGGAACGTAGTAATAGGTACCTATAGCTGTGCGCTCGCCCATTGATATTATGTATTACAAATAGATTGTATCCATATTTTGCTGAGTCCAGGTGGACCAAAAAAAAAATATTGAACTAATAATGGAAATGCCTTCTATTACTAATGATTGATTAATTGCTCGAAGAAATAAAGCGTTGGTACCATCGATCACTAATAAAGAACTTCTTTATTAGTGATCGATGGTAGGTACCTATATTTTAGCAAACTATAAAATATTAAAAAGGTAATAAATAATAATAATTTATTTAATTCAGATATTCACAGTCCATAGACACACATACATAAAAAAAAAAAAAAATTTTTTTTTTTTTTTTTAACGTAAATTTTGATATTTTTAGTATAGATATGTATTTATTTTGTATAATAGTAGATTCAAATTAGTCATCAGACCCTAGAACCAGAGTACTCGTAATAGTCAATACGAATAAAACAAGCCCAAACTCGATGGAGTTGCGTCGTTTTATGACAGAGTTCCCATAACCTCTTTCCAGCGTGCTACCTCCTGGCTCCAACATTAGACCCTCGACACCAAGTGTAATCTATTAAACTCATCAAAACGAATCATATGAGCCCAAACTCAATGGGTTTGTGGCGGTATCAACAACGCCACATGCGAACTACGCATCAAAGACCTGACGTCACAAATCCTGCATCGCGCTATCGGAGTTTACCGCGCGACTAGCATATATACAACATCCCGACATCAACCGTCGGGCAGTTGCCCAGCAGACACACAATACCCGTCTGGTCGGAGGATCCTCCCTTTACTATAGAGTATGAGTGAACTTTACACCCTGTTCCTCATACCTCTAAAGGTTTATTAGTAACCACTGAAGAGTTTCACTATCCACCTCCTGGCTCCATCATCAGACCCTCAACACCAAGTTCAATCTATTGAACTTGTCAAAACGTATCTTACGAGCCCAAACTCGAGGGGTTTACTAGTAGCTACTAATAAGCTCCGCTATCCACCTCCTGGCTCCATCATCAGACCCTCGATGCCCCAGCCCAATATATCGGACTCGTCAAAACAAATCATATGAGCCCAAACTCGATGGGTTTACTAGTAACCACTGAAGAGTTCCATTTTTCTCCTCCTGGCTCCATCATCAGACTCTCGCCACCAAATGCAATATATTAGACTCATCAAAACGAATCATATGCCTCCAAACTCGAGGTTTTTAGACGTAACCACAGAAGAGTTCCACTATCCACCTCCTAGCTCCATCATCAGACCCTGAAGTTCATCTCAGACCTTGGCCCAAACTTTTTATATATAGGCTCTTTAGCGGTTTTGCCAGTGCCTTTATTTACACCTGCGCGCGCATCGCTGGCGCGGCGCGCGGAAAAACAAAACCAGCGCCATTTTCTATAAAGTTAATAACAATACAAGTCTGTTATTTTCCTCACAAGTGTGTTGAATAACGTCGTATGAAACGCGCGTGCATTGATCATTACACTCTCGGCTTCCTTATCGTGCTCGCCTACGGCTCGAAAAAAAAACAACTACCTTAAACTACCTTGGTATTCAAACAACACTATACTCCATTTATTATAGCATTAGACAAATAACGGCTAAATAACGACAGTTATTGTGTAATATTGTTGAAATTACTGCACTTTTGAGTTATTTTTTTAATGTAAATGGTAAATAGATTACAGTGCTTTTTATTTATCGTGAAATAACGGAGTTTATTAAACGTTTACATCGAAATAACGAAAGGGTGAAAATAGTTATTTGTCTAATGTTATAATAAATGGAGTATAGGAATTAAAATAAATAACTAATCATACCTACATACTCGTACTAATAAACAAATGCAATAAAAACTACTTGTTAAGATATTAACGATATTAAATCTTTTACAGCTGTAATGACTACGTTCATATCAATGATTTATTCAAAAAAACCTATATGAGTAATTTCATCACTGTAAGTAATTAATAACCATGTAATAAGTAGCTAAGACAAATTGTGTAACATGTATATTATTTTTGGTCTAATAAATATTATTATTATTATTAATAATTGAGGATCATCGGAACAAAAACCGATAAATCACATTTTTGTTTTTTTTGTGGAAAAGTGTAAAAATATGGCCAAGTTCATGGTTTTCTAATAATAATCATTTATTTGTCAGAATATGGTACATTATAGGGTCTTAAGATTAGTCAATGGTATCATCACATTCTGCCAATTGTGGCGTACAAATGTTAGGTAGGTACATAATTTAAAATACAATTTGAGGTCAGTTAAATTATTATCGTAAACACAACACATTTAGGATGTCACAGTATCAAAGATTAAGATGTCAAAAAAGATTACAATTAAATTAGGATGTCAAAGTATCATTCAAATAGTCATTTAAATTATAATAGCATTTATTACATAGGAGGTCTTTAAGCCTTTTAGTGAATCCATTTAAATTTAACTCTTTGATACACTTTGGAATTTTGTTTACACTTGTGGGGCTATGCAGAATATGCTTTTCCACATTAAGGCTGTTTTGGCTCTCCGTCCGCGTAACATAAGTTCTAATTTAGAGTTAAACAAAATCTATGAATTTATTGGTGTTAGCATCACTGTTTGGAAACCTAAATACTGCATTCGTGACTGTGGTACCTGTTGAGTTATAAAAAAAAAGAAATTGGATATATCGGTTATTGACCAAACCAACTGGATATATTGGTTTTTGATAAAACACAGTAGGATATATCGGTAAGGCCGCTTAACACTATTATATCCTACAATTGTAGGTTTTGTCATGAGAAACTCGAAATGCGATATACCCGTTTTTGACAGAATCAAAAGAGTTAAGAATGAAAAATGTTAGGGTTTTATCGGTATCTGTTCCGATCGCCATCATTGTTTAGTACGATTGATGTATTTATCGGTTTATGTTCAGATCCGTGTATAATGCGGACGAATTTAGAGCGGATTTATCAGTTTTTGACCGGGTTATATTAACCATAGAGCAAGATATGTACGAGAACAACCAATTGGCATCATAAAAAAAAATATGTCAAAATGTGATTTATCGGTTTTTGTTCCGACGCTCTTCAATTGCACAATGCACTACCTATATCTCTCCGGGGAATATAATTTGATGTGTTAATATTAGAATATCGTAAGTCTTTTAAATTAATAATGATTATTTACCTTTTAACAGTTAAAAGCGGAAAAAACACTGGGTACTCTATGGAAATGTACGATACTGGTCGACCGAGGTATCCCAACATTTCTTCCCCAGGTCGAGTACGATAACAACATCTATTCAGTGGCCTATTGCTATATGAAAATTCACATGAGACAAAGGAGTAAGTCAGCTTTTATCGTTCCCACTAATGTGAATGTTTGGATGATTTTGAGTTTAGATATTTGTTACTCAACTGACAGATGACACAGAAAGAACGAGTCCTGGATTAAAACTTAACATGTTAACAGTTTTAGTACCAAATGGGAAAGGAACCCGTCACATGTAATAAGTTTTGTCAAAATATGATAGTGTTCACACATATATGCAAAAAAAAAACAACTCACAAGTGTAAACTTTGAGAGGGTTTCAAAGGACATCGTCGGAAATGGCCCCAGGACCAACAAACATCTGACCTACATAATAATTATAAATATATTTTATTAGACTAATTGCGAATATCTGTATGAAACGGATATTCTGCGTTCCATAATGAACAATTAAAAGAGCAACTATCGACATCACATAAAATATGCCGCCTTCTTTGACAATTAGATTAGACATGACAACTAGTGATGTCCAATCTTTCAATAACATGACTAACATACATGAGGTAATATGACTTGCTACCTATATAAGTATAAATAAATAAAATAAAATAAAACATTACTATAAAGTCGTTTGCATTGTAGTTAAATAAATAAGTACTTATTTACCTACCTTCCTATTTTAATACAAAAACTAGAAGATTTACCAAATACCTAATAGGTACTTAGGTAAGTACTTAAATGTTTTTCTGATTCTCTTAGCTTAACTAACCACATACAGGCAATAGAAATAACAGTGACATGCATTTATTAGCATGTATTTCGAAGTATTGAAAGGATTGTTTCTTACTAAATATAACCTCAAAATCTTTGTTTTCTTTTGAAATAAATCCTTTCTGCAAGTTGTCCGTCATTAAACTTTGTCTTCATGGGCATATACTTGTAATTTAGAACACGCAAAGTAATTTTCCTTTGCTGTTGGTTCTGGGGTAAACGAAGTATGGATGCAGAACAATCTCCTTTGTATGGAGTCGTGAGTCACTATGTGGAGTTCGCACGTCTCAAAACGACTAAAAATGTACCACATGTGGTGCACACACTGTTAACGTGTCTATGATACTGTTTTTACAGGTTTATGAAGTAGTTTTCTTAGAATGCGGTCATCAACTAGTAGAACATTACACACACATACACACATTTGGGTCTAAATTAGAACAAGTAACTCCACAGTTTCGCCTCAGACGATCCTCGTGAACAACATGGTACTTCAAGTAGTGCGCACAGATCCATCGGAGAAGAACGTCGACTTCACTGCCGAGTACCAATACGCTGACGGCGATGTAGTCAACGTCACTTGCGCCAACTTCTTGATCCCAGCCGCTCCACTCATGCTGGAATATGTGATGGCTGGAACAATGAGCAGTGAGTTTTTACATTCTTTCGTACCTAGATCATTCTATTGTACTTATATATTTATGCATTTTTTTAATAGGAGCATGCCTGTGTATGTTCCTTTTAAAAAATAAGAGCATTTTACATAATATATAAAATGATATTTTCACTTCTCATGCTCTAAAAGTTCGTCTTTATGTAATGCGTAGGTGACATAAAGTCGCTTTTTATACTCTAGAGCATAAAGTAAATTCTTCGTCGAAGACCAAGGCATTCGGTCCAACAGCCACACGAACAACTTCAACTTCATAGAATAACCTCTTTATTTTAATTCGTTTCGTTAGTATTCTAAGAACAAGGCAAGGATACCAACAGCCAAAGTACACAAAAAACTTCATGAAATAAACTTATATTTTTTATTTCGTCCATTTATTATTTTTTAAATTAGTTTTTATATTAGTTAATCAATATATTTAAACTAATATAACTAAGTTATCAATGTTATCATAGATATAAAAACAAAATGTTTCTTTATCTGAGCAGTATGTAACAACCCAGGTCAGGTGCTATGTCACGTTCCTACTGAAAAAAAAAATGAAAAAAAAAAATTTTTGGTGCGACCCATAATTATTTTTCAATTTTAATTAAATTTAGAATATTTACATGTTGCTGTTTAATTTCCTCACAACCGAAGTGAAAAGTAGAGTGTACAACTCGTCCATAAAACCCATTTTACACTCTACATTAAAATGGTGCGTTTTATGTACTTGATGTACAATCTACTATTATGTAAATACGACTCTACCGGCACAAAACAGATACGTACAGAAGGTTGGCTTCATAAGTCCATACATCGAGTGTAAACTGGATTAGAATTCAGTCCTTAAAATATGTATCTGTAATATGAATGAATGACTGAAATGCACCGACCCCAGCGTGGATTGACCAGACTCGATTACTCGAATGATTCCAAAGATTTGCACTGGCCCCTGGAGCCTCATGTTTCCTGGGGCTACAGAGACCATTGCATATCAAAGAGTAGACTGGGGGGTGCGATAACGGTAGAGAAGACGTGCCTTTAGGATATGGAAGGATTATAGCCCTTAGGAGCCGTACTGGATCTGCATCCGCCATCCTTAAAATATCTGTAATAACAATAAAGTTTATATTTCGTAATATTCCAGATATTTCTGCCATAGAAGATCTATCATCATATTCATCACGCAGAGTGACCGGTTTTGTTGCAAAATTGCATTCTGGACACAATAATAGTTACATAATATGTACTAACACGGAGCCAACGGATTACACCAAAGTTATGGTGAAATTGGTAATGCGTACAGAATTCAGTAAGTTTTATTTGTTTTCTATTATATTAGGTACAGTCATATGCGTATAGTTATTCAGGATGCTGTTGGGGCTGCCACGCTTCTGTAGTGCCTCAGGGATGGTCGTGGATGCCCAGCTTCGCTGCAATCAGGCGCAAGCGAGCAGCATCCTTGTTGCGCAGGGTGCGTGCCAGTGCCAACAGTCACACGAGTGTCATTCCCAAAAAGCTGGATTGCCCTTTCATCTGGTACCTAAGTCAGCTACATGCTTCTGTAAATATATATTGGTAATGTCAACTAAAGGACTTTCATCCCGGGAATCTCGGTCTCGAAAATATCGAGAGTCTCGACGATTTTTTGGTATTTTCAAGATCCGAGACTGATGCTTTCGGTCTCGGAAATAACGAGACTTTTGAGACTTGTCCAATGGCTTAGCGAAATACCTAAACTATTGTTACAATGACTATCTATCGCTCCCACTAGCGTAGAAGCAGAGAGAGCTTTTTCTAACGCGGGATACTAATAAATTCAGGTCCTCGCTGTCTATGCGCTTTGTTTCTTATGTACCCACTATAAAAATGTAAAACTCTCATAAATAGTTTTTGGTTTTATAGTGAGTTTGTAACTGTTTAATAAAGTACTTGATTGAAATATCTTTTTGACTGCCTAGAAGCACGAAACCTACTTTTAAAATAGTCTCGAAAGTCTCGCTATTCCCGGGAATTTTGAGACCGCACCGAGTCTCGATTATTTTTACCCGGGACTCAGAAATGCAGCGAGACTCAAAGCCCTACTACTAACATAGTTTAAGTTTTTATGTTACTAATATCTTTGTATTATTTGTGTGCTAACATAGTTTTTAAGTGGTCATGTGTAACAAATTTGTACAATTATGGAATTTTATTTATTATCATTTTAAATGTTTGCTTAGTTGGCTAAAATCGGGTGAAGCTTGCCGAAAACAAATCTATGGATGGATTGAGTTTTCCATCTTTGATCTTTATGCGTTTAGCATTTTTTAACTTTGGCGCGGTGTCGGCGTGCATGGTGGCCATTTTGTGTACGTTTTTGCAAGTTTGTTTCTAAACATGACGTTGACATCATTCAAATACGACATACTTACATTGATGGAACTGGTGGAATCTAGACCACCGTAGTATTTCTTTTTCTTTTTCCATTTATGGCACACAGACATTTGAAAATGTTTATCTTGTTTTTTGAAACTGTTCGGTAGGTAAATTAACAAATAATCGAATATAGATTCAGTCATACTAAAGTAATTAAAAAAGTTCTGAGGTACAGACGCCAGCACATCAAGCTACTACAATCTGTCAAAATTCTTTAATAGATTTTTAACTTAATCACTACAGTAAAAGGTTCAAGGTTGATTGCGAAAATTTGACAGTTTCGGGTAGCTTGACCTGCTGGCGTCTGTACATTTTCCAGATTGCGCAATGGGATGTAGGTATTCCAATACTGTCTGCGGACAGACCTTTTTTGCGTCTCAAATTTAATAGATAAGTACAGCAAATAAAGGGTTCTATTGTCTGCTATAAGGGCCTATGCACACCACGTTTTTTAAACGCGCCGATGACGCGCGTTTGTAGCGATACAGACGCGATACGCACGCAAGTCAGACGCAGCCTGTAGACCTTTGCACACCTATATAAATACAAATACGCGTTTGAATCGATACAGACGCACGTGTGTAGCGATACAGACGCGATGCAAAAGCGCGTTTGTAGCGATACAGGCGCGATGCAAACGCGCGTGTGTATCGATACAAACGCGCTGGCATTTTGCGTTTTTAAGTTTTCTGCGCCGAAAGGCTCCATTTTTTTGTTTCAAAGGCGTCCGGTGCACCAAATTGCTCGATTGCTACTAGCGTAGATTCACACTTCCCTCGTCCCGCCCGTAGGGAAGGAGCGCGCGCTAGCGGTCGCATCGGTGCCGCGCGTTTGAATCGATACAAACGACAACAAACTGCTCTGTAGGATAAAAGCGCGCCGTCGACGCGCGTTTCCTAAACGCGCGTCGACGGCGCGTTTAAAAAACGTGATGTGCACAGGCCCTAAGTAGCACGTGCCCTCACAAAGCTAATAAGAAAATGACCGAATCGGACCGACATAATCGGGAATATGTGAAGATACCACATGGTATCGGATATCGGATCTCTGCTACCGGCGTCAGATCGGACAATCTGAACACACTCGTGCTCTTTTACAAAATTTTTGTTCGATTGGTCGATTTCGGCCGATGAACGATTACGTGTATTTGAGAAGATGACTAATTCCTTCCAAGAAGCCTGAGATTTTAAGTAAATATAAACATGCCTACCTATTTTATGTCCAGGGATATTCGTATACGAAACTAGATAATAAATAATAAAAGTTATACAATCTAAGTTTTATTTACATAAAATGATATCGGATAATTGCCCGTTGTTTTGTTTTAGAACACCTCCGATGTTTTCAATACCAATTTAGGTACCTACCTAACTAAAATATGCAATACTTAAATAGTTCTGGGCATAGGTAGGGTGGATAGGGGCGGAGTTTATCATAAAGTAAGTAAACATTAAACGGTTTTAATTTGAGAAAATACAATAGAACTAAACATGATATTTAATTGATAATTATTATTATAATTTTTCAGAATATTTCCTTAGAAAAAAATTGGCCTTTTAAAAATATATTTCACTATTCAAGGAATGCAATAAATATATAAATAATAAATAAATATTTATATATTATATATTTATATTATATTTTTTTATAGGCAGTATATAACATGGGAGTATATAACATGGGAGCATCTGTAGCCGAACTAGGACGAGTCCTGTATCTCGGCATACAGCGCCAGACCCCTCAAAACTGACAAAAATACATATTAGCCCCAAAAGACATTCAAAAAGATGCATCAATGAATGTAAGAAGAAAAACTGAGATAATACAAAAATGTATGTGTGTGTGTATATGTGGGCGTTATTTTGTGTAAGTGTAGAGTAGTGAAAGGTGTTGGGGTGTTGGATAGTGTAAGTAGTACGTCTTACCGATTTTTGTTTTAAATTGTTTATTTGATTAAAGCACTAGCTACCTCTGAATAATAAACAGGCTCTCCGTTTCCTCATAGGAAAGAGCAATTAGGTAGTTATGTACCGTCTTTTTACATAAAGCTTTGTTGAGCGGATATATGTTGAGTTCTTTATTTATTTTATTGTAAAGAAAAGGTGCAACAACAGTGTAAAATCTTCTTATGAAAGATGTTTTGGGCTCATAAGATCGTGTACATACCTCGTGCCTTCGGCGCTTGTTGGTCAGTATTGGGTCATAAACTAGTTCGCTGTGTTTCTTTAAAATAATTCTCTCTATGAACAATCGCCTAACAGTAGGCACTTGGCAGTACTGATAAAGTGTTCTTGTCGGGAACAATATAGGTTTAAAATTACTCACTTTAAGTATAGCGCGTTGAGCAATTTCTAAGCTCTTGATTGTAGTTTTAGTAGCTCCACCCCAGGATAATATGCAGTACGAAATGATAGACTGGCACAAGGCAAGGTAAATCTTTTTTAAAAGAGTTGCACAAGTGACGTGCCTAAGATTTTTGAAGACGTAGATAAGTTTACGTACTCTCGAAGACAACAGCTTAATATGTTCTTTAAAACCGAAATGGCAGTCAACTGTAATACCCAGGTATTTTATTTTATCTACGCACTCTAGCGGTTTACAATTGCAATTCAGTTTGGAAGCACATCTATGTGGAATAATGCGGTGCTCTTTATTGATTTCAGCTTTTTTTCGTAAAGAAAACGTTAGGTATTTTGTTTTTTCGAGGTTAAGGGTTAGGATATTGCCATGTAAAAATGAAAATAAAATGCATTCAAAATTTTCATTGCTTCTTTCTCTCCGGGCATACGAATCAGTTCGAAGTGATTATTGAACACTCGTTCGTACACTGTTGAAGGCGGGAATAAATCACGCTGGGCGTTAATTTATCCGCCCCGATTTTATCACGTCCGAGGGAACGTGGGCTTACTTTTTTTTATGCAAAAAAGGTTAAAGGTATAAAAGAATGCAAGAGCGAGCGTAGCGAGCTTGAAAATTTTAGCACCCTGTATTTATATTTTGCGTATGTAAACCAACCAACCTCCAACAGTTTCTTACTGAACATTTTTGAGATTTGATTAAAAAGCACCTTTTTCTCAACTTAGTCCGCCAGTGTTCGAAGCGAATCATCAAGTTTTCGCTGTCATTAGAGAGAAAGAGATAGAAAACGCAGCAGTGTGTATTGCGTTCTCGTTTTGTTATACTTTGATAAATCTTTTCGGCAAAAGCTTTACGACTTTTAAATTTTTTGTGTTTCTAAATATACAGCATTCTCCAACATTCTTCAATCCACCTTGGCACAACATTGCAAAAAACCTGCAATAAGGAAACACAAAACATATACATGAAACGAATTCACTAACCATTTTTTTTTTTTTTTGTAGACATTGTAAATGTCAGAATGAATAGGATGACATTACGACCAAAACTCAAGAATGTTGTAAACAATTATTATTATTATTATGAAATTGAATACAAATTTTCAATTTTCCAACCCTTAATCGTGGTATGTGAAGTACAGCGAACTGACATGAACTTGGTGGTGGACGACAGAATCGATTTCAATCGTAAAGAAGGCAGTTATCAAAAAACAGGTAATTGTAATACTGATAATAATGTATATGTATAGAAATAAGGTAAAAAAAAAGCTAGGCTAGGCTATAAATATGTATTCAAATCTGCCTAGCCTTTTCCCAACTATGTTGAGGTCTACTTCCAGTCTAACCGGATGCAGCTGAATACCAGTATTTTACATGGAGCGAATGCCTATCTGACTTCCACACCCCAGTAACTGGGTAACACGATACCCTTTGGTAAGACTGGCTGTCAGACTTTTGGGCTTCTGACGACCCGTAACGACTGTCAAAGATCCACGAATGACAGCCGGGACCAACGGCTTAATGTGCTTCCCGAGGCACGGAGGAGTCTCGGTATGTAAAGATGGTCACCCATCCACGGACCAACCCTGGCAAGTGTAGCTTAACCTGACGGATTGACCCATGCGACCCATAAGTAATAACTTAGCCACGAGCTCCTTAAAATAAATATGTATTAACAGGGTTTAATTAAATTAGTTAGCCAAACTTCACAAACGTGATGGGTCTCTTTATCCAAACATGCTAAAACAAAAATAACTGATTTTCTGAAGTCATACTTCAGGTAAGTAAACTACCAGCGGTTGTTAACACCAAAAACAAGAACATCTAATATATATTTTTTTAAGTTTTTCGTGATCATAATATCTAAACTAACACGACAACGACTTGGCAAATAATTAAACAAAACAAATTAAATATAACAAAACCCTCCATCGTCTTCCTGCGCCTTGTCCCATGTTACTTGGGGTCGGCTCAACACGGTTTCTTATTCCATTCTCCCCTGTCAACCTTCACACTATCATTCACTCCCTAATTCTCTTTCATATTATTCTTCTCCCTCTCCATCCATTTATATTCATCACTATTTTGGTCACATGCGTTTCCTCCCTCCTCATCACATACATATACAGGGTGGAAACTTTCAGCGGGGCAGTAAGAGGAAGTACCTTATCCATTGCAGCTACACGAAAATGGTCTTGGGAGACTATCCATATTTTTTTATGGAATTTTGATCCCCATTCACAGATTTTCAAAAAAATGTACAGTTAGCAAGAAAATGGTCATTTTACACAAAAACATTTTTTGATGCCAATCGATTCTGTTTCTAATACTGATCAAAATCTTCTATGGGACCAACCATGGACTTCCTTTCATCTTTTCTGTCTGTGTGTTGTGTGTTTTCTGTTGAAGTTTAAAGTGGCGCCGGTCTACTTAGCTGACCTCATATACTCATTTCTGACTTTATCCATTTTCGTCACTCCACACATCCATCTCAACAATCTCATCTCCGCTGCATGCAATCTTTTTTCATCCGTCTTCTTCATGGCCCAGCATCCCGATCCATACAGTATGACAGGCCTTATCACGGACTTGTAAATTTTCCCCTTTAACTTGAATGAATCTAAATTTTTATTTCAATTACATAAAGCGTTAACATACGTGATTTGGAGATCACCTTTTAAGCAAGAAGATCAGCTTGTGTTAGGTAACTCCGCTCTTCCACCTAACAATTATACAGTGTATGCAATTGAAAACATAATAATAAAATAAAGAAAGGAAAATACAAAAAGGGGCGCACTTGTGCGATGTATGTGAGTGGGTTTTGAGTGAGTGTGCGTGAGTGTGTGTAATAGTGTGAGAGAGTGTCTGCGTGAGTGTGTATAATAGTTTGGGTGTACATTGTGTTTAAATCAATTTCGTTTACCTGCATATACATAGGTATAAGTTTTAGGTAAAAAAATAAACACTTTTTTTTTAATAACTTAGTTTTGAAAGTCGGTGACTTTGGTTTCGTATTTTCGTTTTTTGCCACCGACTTCCAAAATGAAAGTATGTTTTTTTGTTTTTTTTTGGAAGTCGAATATTTTATTTTGTACATTTTTTTTTCCACAACTCAAAAACTGCCCTAGAAAACTTACTACAATTTAACGGGACCACCGCGCCAGCTTCATCTACCAAATGAAAGAAATATAAAAATATTATATAATATAATAAATATAAGTTATGCCCGAACTAAATAGAAAAAAAAAAAACGAATTGAGAACCTTATAAATTTTATTTTGGTGAAGTCGGTTAAAAATCAATGAAGCGCAGCTAATGGCACCTCCACACATGCCGCCAGCTTGTGCCGCCGGCTTTCAGGCTGCCTTGCAGCTGAATTTGCCGCAAATTCCACTCCGTATCGAAGCCGCAAGCAAACTGCTGCCGGCAACCAAAAGCCGCGCGTGCCGCAGGTAAAAGATACGCTTGGCCAGGCCGCCGGCCGTACCGCCGGCATGTGTGGATGCGCCATAACGATCAAAAACAAACGTCATGAGATGTCCACGTAAAGTAAAATGCTTCCTGTTACTTATTTACACGCGTACGTGGAACAGATATCAACGGACAAACTTGAGTTTCTACATCGAAATCCCTTCTCCTATGTTAAATTGAGACTAGAAAATCGTGTGATAACCATATTATTATTAAATCATGCTTTTATAAATATATAAATATATATATATATATATATACTAGCTGACACGACAGACTTCGTTCTGTCAAAAGCTATAGTATCAACTCCACTACACTACTCTACCCTACCCTACCCTGCCTACTTTACCTACCTACCTACCTACCTACCTACCTACCTACCCTACCCTACCCTACCCTACTCTACCTACCTACCTACCTACCCTACCCTACCCTATCCTACCCTAGCCTACCCTTCCTACCTACCTACCTAAAACTTAAAAAAAATTGATAGTAGCCGATTCTCAGACTTACTGACTATGCATATAAAATTTCATAAAAATCGTTCAGGCCGTTTCGGAGAAGTATGGTAACTAACATTGTGACACGAGAATTATATATATATATATAATATTGGGACCGTGGGACAACACAGACTAATAAATAAGTTGGCTATCGGGGAGTGAGACACTTGCTCATGAAAAAAAGAAAGGAAGAAAAATTGGTTTATTTGTCACGGAAACACGTGCATACAAAAAGATAATTAACTCGACTAGGTAAAAAAAAACAAAATAGATCTACATTATAATCACGAGTACAAAACCAACATAGTCGGCAGCTGCACGTCATTATACTGTGACAAGAAGGCTTCCACTCAGCATGATGCTGTGCTATGAGGGACCCACAGCGCTGATTTTCAGTGGTTACCCGAAAAAGACGTACGGAAACCAAGTCAGGTTTAAAGAATTGAACATAAATAGGCAACTAAATAAAATAAAACAAACAGTACTCAAAATATAATCTAACTATACAACCAGATATATGAATAAATATTATTAGATAATATAAACAATTTATCCGCAGGCATCACCGCGCGTGCAGAGATAAATAAAGTAGGTATCCACTCAAAACATACTATTACGCAAGGATATAATTTCTCATCATTCTCCTTCCACAACACACCTCGCTATCGACTGTCTACTCTTATCAGCGAACTAAAATCGGTTATCGGGTGTAGGATTAAATATTAATGCAAATGTTAATAAGTACCTACATGATATTTTTTTTATTTAACAGATTTAAATCCAAGAAAGGCTGAGATGATGTTTTATCTCCATTCTGGGTATGACAAGAAATTTTCCTGTGTATCTAAAAATAAACATATTAATGGTACAAGTGTAGAACAAGTCACTATTCACTTGACTGAAGGCAAGTTTGTCGGTAAGTAAAAACATAATGAAATAAGTATATATTATATATATATTTGGTGAGTCAGTTTACAAGAGATAGAAAAATTGATGAAGACGTGGAAAGGAGAGTAAATGCGGGGAATAAAGTGAATGGCGCTGTACATGCAATTGTGACCAACCAGTCGATGCCCAAAAAGACTCGACTGGCTGTTCACAATGGTGTGCTGGTGCCTACGCTTATGTCTGGAACTGAATGTTTGGTGTGGCAAAAGAAGCATGAAAGTAGAATAAATGCTGTGGAAATGCGTTCCTTGCGAAGCATGTGTGACGTGACTGTGAACGACAGGTTGAAAAATGATGTGATAAGACAACGGTGTGGTTTAGAAGAAGATGTAGTGACAAAAATTTTAAAGAGTATGCTTAGATGGTTTGGTCATATTGAGAGGATGAATGAAAGGCGACTTACAAAGGGTATTTACAAGGCAGATGTGAAAACGGTGCTCGTGCTAAGCTTGCATAGTAGCAACCCGAAATCTGAATTTATGCCCGGTAAAGGGAAATAGGCTCGCCCTTCTATTATTATAACTGGCATAATGTGGATTTACTGTAGATTCAACTCCGCCTAATCCTTCAGGAAAAACGGGCGTGAAGTTATGTTTTGATGTAGACTCCTGAAAGATATCCATTAGGTACCTACAAACTTTTTTTGCCATCTTATCATAAGTTCACATTTATTTTCAGATCCATATCCAATGAACATGGAATTTTCATCAAACGGAACACTGATGGAACTCTATAATGATCAACTCAAGGTTATTTACTATGAGTTTAATGATGGCGAGACATTACAATTAAAATGTCACGCTCTTTTCTCATTATCTAATTCAAAACCAAATCTATACCTACAATTTAAAGATTCGGGTAACGTTTTGATTTTGTACTCGTATTTGTTAAACAATGCATGAAAATTACATTTAAGGATGATTTCCACCAAACGGCTCGCATCGCGTCGGATCGGAAAGGATACGAACGGATGCGGCGACAGCCGATCCCGTCCGGCAGGAAGTCGACGCATACGGTCGGCTCCGTAACGTCGCTTGCGAACGTATCCGTCTCTGCCTATAGTCAAATAGTTTCATTCCTACCGTGTTGACGTGTGACAACAGCCGAAAGGATCTAATTGGATACGACGACAGGCGAGCGGAGCCGATCGCGCGTCGCAGCATACTTTCGGCTACGATCGCGCGTCGCGGGAGGCGCCCGCGGTCAAGCTGCTGTGTGCGGCTTGGTAATATAGACTTTAAATACTGTATACACGATTTAATATCGTTTAAAGTTTGTTAAATCCGTTCCGATCCGACACGATGCGAGCCGTTTGGTAGAAATCATTCTTTACCATTGTATATATTTATTTAAGTTCTTTGCCGTGTGGTGCCGGACGTAAAGAATAGCACCACCCCATTTCCTCTTGTGGGTGTCGTAAAAGGCGACTAAGGGACTTACTAGACAATAGGCAGCAGCGTCCTCTATTAATTTTTAACACCATACTGCGATCGCCAACCCGCCTGCCAAGCGTAGCGATTATGGCAAATTCCCCCCTTTTGGGGGAGGCCCATGTCCAGCAATGGACGTCTTTCGGCTGAAATGATTTAAGTTCTTTGAAAAGGTAAAATTGAACCTTTAGCCGCGTACAAACTAACGAACTTCGTTGCACTGCATGATACGGAACGACTTTATTTTGCATCCACTAAGGAATATCAAACATCGAACGACGTCCATGAAGAACCGAATGTTTGTATTCACATTTTTGTGTTCCGCCATGTGTCGAGTACGGTACTCCCTTTCTTCTCCTAAAATTGTTTGTCCGAAAATCATTATCCATAACACGTTTGCTATAAACTTCAGTAACCATAATGATCAAAAATACGAAATTTTGTTTTACATAAATATGTTTACTTCTAAAACTATTCTGTCATAATATCGAGTACTATAATAATTGAATCTCCTAATTTTGCATGATATAAAGTCATATTATATATGATATAAAGGCATTTAGTTGGGCCACTTACAGAGATAAGTGGCCCAACTAAATGCCAACAAAATTGCTACTAGGGATGTCCTAAGCGTTGTATTATATAATGTGTATTATTCCAAATGTTCATTTATACTAAAATTGTTAGTCTTAAAACATTTGCTAAAAAATTGGTTTTAGTGACAGAAACGAATCGCTGTAAATCCGACTCCACGCAGTCTTGTCTGCCCTACCCCTAGAGTGTAATTTAAAATTGCGTAGGCGTGTAGGGGCGAGGCGGCACGCGTGGTGACGCCGGAGAACCGCAGCGCCGGAGCCGTGATAGAAACCATGCCTGCTGCATGTTGCATGCTTGCTTGCATGCTGCATGCTGCGTGCTTGCTTACATGCTGCATGCTTGCTTGCTTACAAAAACCACATGTTCAAAATCAACTGCTTTATTGAGTACATGTGTAATATATTTATTTATGTATAATAACTAATTAGTAGAAGAAAAAATATTGCCCGCTCGAATATAAGTAACGCCTGAGAGAAGTTCATAGCAAAAGCTATGTTATACAAATTTGTTCTAAGAATATTATTATTATTGATAAATGATAAATGATTTTATTTCTGTAAGTAGGTTTTTACAAACACTTTTACACGTCAATCATATTTTAAAACTAGATGAGGTCGGCGTTTCGTATCTGACTACTCTGAGAAGAAAGACCGAAACAAACTCAGAGATCACAGTCTCTTTTAAAGTCCAGACATAATCTTGGTCAAATCATGTGAAGACCATGTAGATTGGTGTCTGAAATGGTCTATTGAAGAAAGAACCACACAGATTGAGTGGATCTATCTATTCAGTGCACGCATTTGTCAGTAATCGTGCAGCTCAACTCAGAACATAAGGAGCTCAACGATTCGACGAACAATACCAAAGAAAGGACATTTGGGCAGGCCGCATAAATTACTCAAACTGCCATACCATGACTATAAATAAACATTATGTAATTTGAATTTAGGACTTATAACTTTTATTGAAAACGGTTTGATTGATTGTAATATTTATGACAAACGGATTTAGGACATATTATATTTAGGGATTTCAATTTTATGGAATGTGATATTATGTTCGGGTAAGTTTTCATTCGGACAAATGATGATTAGGACAAAAAAGTTATGGCACTTTAAATTATAGATAAAAAAATAGGTGATACAATAGAGAACCGTCGATTACACTGACACATTCTGTTCTCTGGCTTAATAAGATAACTAATTTGTCTTTTATAAAAAAAATCTTACTATGGGTCGTTTTTATTTCAGATAAGTACGAAACAAATGGCACTATTTCTAAAACTTTGCACGTAACTCATGAAGATGGAAATAACGAAGTAGTGTGTTATTTAAAAGCACAAGTCGATCCGTTTGATCCCCGTGAAATAGACTTAGTGCTTAGAGAGATCAGAGTGATCCTTCGCGAGAGAGTTCTGACTACTACCTCCACTACTACTACTGCAGCAGATCCATCAAGTAATTTGTATTTATTTTATTAACGGTTACACAAGGTTTTTTTTTTTTATATATGGCAACTCAAAGTGTAACCACGAGGGGCTCGGACTCTTTAACGGGACTATCCTGTGGTGCCTTAAGCTCCTAACGGATTTTAAGGCCTCCAGCCAGGGCGTAAAAACTATAAACTAAACGACTGCTGTTCGCTAAGGGCACCCCCTGTGGGGTACAAACCTCGGCTTAGGGCAGCTGAGTCGGAGGGAGGGTGGCAAAGGACCGACGGTTGCTGGATAAAATCAGTGTTTTGATTATTATCGTGGGGGGTTTGGATTACATGCTGCTCAGCTAAAACGCGTGTTGGTGCTTCACTTACAGTCAAGGGTCGGGGAGGACTATTTGTTAGTCGGGGATTTCGCGCGGGGCCTCGGCGGCGAGGTCGGAATGACGATCTTGTAGTGTGTACTCTTTTGCGAACTGTACTAGTAGACCTATGACTCTCCTGGAGGAGAGTGATGGGGTCGTCTGGGTCGGTCAGTGCATGCCGTGGACGGCGGGTCCTGCTAATAATAGAGGGAGTGTAATTGGCGGCCTTCACAACCAGAGGGTTGCGGTGTGTGGCGGCAGAATCAAAGAAGCGCTTTGAAGCGCGTTTTATGAATTGGGCTATGGTAGGGATTTTAAGCTCCAGGTGGAGGTTAGTGTTCCGAACGAACCAGGGGGCTCCCGTGATCTTACGGAGGAATCGATTTTGGAGGGTCTACATCTTATGGATGATATAGGGTTTGGCGTGGGCAAAGACTGGACTCGCATAGGTCATGATGGGGCGGATGCAAGCTGTGTAAATGCGCAATTTGCACCTAAGTGACAATTTGCTTTTAACATTTAGGACGGAGTGGGACACAAAGAGAAGATGGCGTTGCCTTTATCAGTCGCCAGAAAGAAACATAGCAACAAAATGTACTGAATATGAATCGTGATTGTTTTTAGGGTTCCGTACCAAAATAGTAAAAAGGCGACTCAGTCTGTCTATCCGTCAGTCTGTCACAGGAACGCTTAATGCTAATGTTTGTTTGATGGCAATAGGCTCACCCCATATTACATGGGACTTAAACATAACTGGCGAAATGTATATATATATATAATTTTTTTATGTGTTAAATAATATTATTATTATAATTATATTATTCGAAATGTACTATAAGGACACCTCTGCCCAGCCCTTCGGGGAAACAAGTGATGTTATGTTACTTGGCGGCACGGTTGGCGCAGTGGTTAAGCGATTGACTGCTGCGCTGCGTGTCGCGGGTTCGATTCCCGCACGGAACAAATATTTGTATGACCTACAAGTAGTTGTTCTGGGTCTGGCTGTTTGTGTA
This sequence comes from Dryobota labecula, assembly GCA_947523025.1. NCBI lineage: Eukaryota > Metazoa > Arthropoda > Insecta > Lepidoptera > Noctuidae > Dryobota > Dryobota labecula. Next base: position 8,457,988 of record OX383311.1, on the reverse strand, counting down.
TGTGAGTTTAAATGTTTGTAAACGCAACCACAATAAAGGAGAAATTCCTAGTGTGGGGCAACGTTTTTAAAAAAGAAACAAAAAAAAACTAATGCTATCGACTTGAAATTTGGAATAGTTTTAGATGACGTTTGCGCAACTATTTTGCAAATAAGAAAGATTTTTTTTTTTTAACAGAGACTTCGTATTTTTAAGAACCTAGTTCAAGGTTCTTAAAAATTCGAAGTGGGGCTATTAGGGCATGTGGGGTATCCTATGAAAGAGCGCTATTTGCACATTCTCAAACATTTTTTACGCCTAATATATAATTTTCGACAATTGACGAAAATTAAAAAAAAAATACCTACCCCCCCCCCCCCCCCTTATCTCCAAAGTTTGCAAAGAGATAATAATGACATAATGACGCCATTATATTAATAGATTACCAAACTTGTCAAAATCAACAATTATGAAATCAATGATAGACCATTATGACACTATTGTAATAGCAGACTTGAGGCCCTGGTCGCAGACTAGTGTGGTATCAAAAACATACGTAGAGAAGCTCACAGCACCTGGTACATGGTACAATAGCCGGTACTGCTTCGGGAATACGTTTTCTTGTCTTTTGTACTTTCTTGTTTTTTCACCTAATTAAATCATCCCAATCCGTTATGACATACGGTGCCGAAACGTAGACACTGACAGTCGGGCTGGTCCACAAATTTAAAGTCGCTCAGCGCGCTATGGAGCAGGCTATGCTCGGAGTTTCTTTGAAGGATAAAATCAGGACTGAAATTATCCGGAAGAGAACCGGAATTACCGACATAGCTGGCCATGTTTGTCGAAGGACCGATGGCTGGTGGAGCAGACGGGTCCTGGAGTGGAGACCGTGTATCGGTAAGCGTAGTGTGGGACGCCCCCAGCTAGATGGACCGATGACCTCAAAAAGGTGTCTGGGACAAACTGGATGCGGAAGGAGGAGGACAGGGTGTTGTGGCGTAGCATGGGGAAGGCCTATGTTCAGCAGTGGACTGCGATAGGCTGAGGTGATCGATTGATTGAAATCAATCCATGTTTGGTTTTTCAGGTGTAATTAGCAGTAATACTCTTGTTTACTGTATGTCAGCTGTGGGTGTCGTCGCAGTCATTATAATATCTGTGATATTATATTTGACTTTCCAGAAGCGTTTTTGCCTTAGAAGACCGACTTCGCAAGATATACCACCAACAGCAACGCCGAGACCCGATGTAGGTTTTGAACTTTTATAGTACCTATTTATTGTTATAGTGCTTGTCTTTTTTACCTTTTAATGTATTTAACCATTTATTTAGACACATCCCTGGTAGTATTTTTTGTTGGCATTTGGTTGGGCCACTTACAGAGGTAAGTGGCCCAACTAAATGCCAACAAAAATGCTACTAGGGATATTTTAAACGGACAAAAGAAAGGAATAGAAAAATGTGTACATAGGTGATGCTTATTTTTAAAGAAATCTCTTTCAGCATACCTGCGATAGGAAAGTATATAAAATGAGATGCAGAACTGTGTTTAAGAGTAAAAGGGAAAACAAAACACATAAAAGCGAAAAACTATTCACAAACATAAATAAAACGTACAAATGAGAATATAATTACATAAATACTTCTAAAATAAATGTCACTAAAATATATATAATTAGCTTCTACCCACGACTTCATACGCGAAAAATTTCGGCCTACAACCCACCCGGTCGCATCGTATCGCCCGTCCGCGCAATTACTTCGTTTTCGCTTAGGGTTTTTTCCGACTTTTTGTCATTTTGCTCGGCTCCTTAGGGGCGTAGCGTAATGTTAAATAGCCTATACACTTATTTTGTTGCGAAGTTACTTTAAAATTATGATATCTCCTAAGGTGATGATTGAAATCAAGTGATATCAAGGACAATTTTGTTTATGTTTAAATACTTGTGATTAATAACATATTTATTTGGATAAGGATTAATATTATGTTAATAAAACTCTTTCGCAAATAATGCATTAATTTGGAAACTAATTTGATTACCATAAAAAAAATGTTATAGTGAGTCAATCTTAAAAGATAGACATATGCTGTCGCGGACTTTTTTTTTTAGAACTTTTAAAGAGGAACGATTCCATCATACATGATATTTGCGCAACTTAAACCGTTTGCGCAGCGCACGCAAAGGTAAGAAAAAAAAGTTTTAAATCAGTTCGCAAATTTTAACAAATTACACTTAAACGTGTTTTATTTTACATCTATTTCTTATTTTGATATGTCTTAGTACAAAAAAAAATAATTTATCGTAAACGAAAGATGTTTATTTTGAAACTGGTATAATGGATACTCGTCGCGCAACACGCCGGCGGCGGCAGCGCGGTCAGTGAAGCGGAACGCAGTAGTACGTACCTATCAGCTGTGCGCTCGCCCATTGATATTATTATGAATAGATTGTATCCATATTTTCTGCTGATTTCAAGCGGCCCAAAAAACAAATAATGGAAATATATTCTATTACTGAACCGCCAAAAAAAAATTGCACACTGGTTCAAAACTTATCCTGTATAAATTAGTTGATTGAATGTCTGTTTTTACTTTCAGCCAAACACCGTGTTTTACCTGAACCTCCTATCCGTTTTTCAACCCATGAACGAGCGGGAAGCCGCAGAATTAGAGAATCATTATGAGGAGATTGAATAGTCAAGTAATGATCGTCGCACACCTGCTCAACACCAGCTCAACTCAAAGCAAAACATTGACATGTGAGCTATAAATCGCGTCACTTACAGCAACATCTCTTTTGAATGACGACGCGTCGACAATTATGTACAGTAACATAATTTTGGAAATGTCACTGTATGTGACTTGATATTAAGTTCACATTCCAATGTTTTACTTTGAGTTGAGTTGGTGATGAGTTGTTTCAGAGCAACGGCCATTTGTTGGACTGTCTGTAGCAAATCATAATGATTCGAGATGTAAGATCCTGCGGCTTCTACTTCTACAGACGCGGAGGGGAGGAATGCGTGCGAATGGCGAGCAAGATTCCCCACAGTTTGGGTTGGGTCTGGTTACTCTGATCGGGAGAGATAGAAATAGTTAGTTTATTCGATTTTTACATTGTGTATTTTTTTGTTGAAATATATAAGGGATATGAGGTGTAAGGGACAACCCTCCGCAAACTAACAGAGTGCATTCAGCTCCTTATTTTTAATAATATTCCACTGGAAAATGTCTTAGGAAAATTTTCATTTTTTAAATCGTGTATTTAATTTCTATTCCTGTATTTTGGACGCATCAAAATGATGCACTCCATTTATGAAAATAAAATAACTGAATAAAAAATCTCTGCAATGGATGTTGAAATACTCTAACAAAAGACGCGTGAAATCAGCTGTTCACTATAAGCCTAGCTACAGAGTTCATTGAACTCACCGCGCCCCGTGGCGAGGAGAGCAGCCGAAGGCTCACTGCGCTGCCGTTTGCTACGTGCGTTTTACCGCGGTAACGATACATTGCGTGTAAGTTAATAAAACCAATCAGGTTTATTGGATTCCCATAACGTACCTGAAATAATTTCATGTACCGGTCATCTTATGATATACTGAATTCACCCCATCAGTCTGCGGAGGGCTGTCCCTTACACTATATATAAGTGTAAAATCTGTAATATGCACAGTTAATAAAATTCTCGATTGCTTGTTAAAAACTGTACAGAGATGACCGAATTGGTAGAAGTATGTTAACGAAGATTAATATTGTGGATGATTTTAGTTTTAAATTTTGTTTCACTGTATATTAAGTTTATTTAACATTAATTTGTCATGTTATTGACGTTTTTGTACTTATCTGAGATATTATAATTATTTATTATAATTCAGTGAGTACGAACGATATGCAAGAAGACTCGTACTGGGGCCTTACTCCCGAAAACGATTCGAGTTTGATTTTGATTCCGATTCGAACTTGTTTCTGGGACCTTACTCCCGACAGCATCGAGTTCTGAATCAATCGAATTGGGTTCGAATTAAATGCCGATCCATACTCTTGAATCCAACACTAGCGCACGATCGTGCGGTGGTTCGAAGCGAAACTAACTTCGGTCAGTTTTAAGTTTTAAATCGAGTTTGGATCAGAAATGAAATCGAATCAAAATCAAACTCGAATCGTTTTCGGGAGTAAGGCCACAGTTCAAATGACGGACTTAACATTCTATGGGTACCTACATACTAGTTATTTTGGTAAAATTCTGTTACAAAATCTAGTTAGTCTATTAATAGTTGTCGATATTATAGACATAATTTTGATATAATCTCATCATGTTATAATTTTATGTGGGATTTTCTTCTTTTTAACGTGTCGATGGAAATCTAAATTAAGTTGACCCAGAATTTGGCTACGAGTTTGTCACCTTAAAATACGTAAATTATAAATTGTAGCATTTTAAGTACCTATAATATCGAATGGCTTCAAAAACTACAATAAAATTCCTCGAGAAATAAAGAGTCTTAATGTTATTTTGGAGCAGATGGTATTCACGCTCACCACCTGCTCCTCAGCTCGCGGGCCGCTTCGCCCCTCCGCGGATTTAAATTACACTCTAGGGGTAGGGCAGACAAGACTACGTGGAATCGGTTTTGCAGCGATTCGTTTCTGACTAACTTATACCGAATAAACAATATTCGTAAAAAATAAATCTACTGTTAAATAAGTTTGTTAAACAAAAAAATTTGATAAAAAATTCATTGAATTGTGTTTCTGTGAAATATGTTTCATTCAAGTAAATAGTCTTTGAAACAATAATATTCGAACTAAAAATATAACGACCAAATATTATGTGAAACATTTTCTGGGAAACGAAATTCTATGAAATTTCTGTCTGCGAAATAAGGGGACACCGTTTGTTTTGTTAAAAACCGGCCAAGTGCGTGTCGGAACACGCACAAAGAAGGGTTCCGTACTTGGAAAGAATATATCCTAAGAACAAACTTAACATTGTAGTTGGTAAACATAATCTCCCATACATTTCAACTGCAAATGTAAGTTTGTACGCACAATATCGAGAGATTTACCATGTTATTTTAAGACCATAGACTTCTTATATATTATCCTGTAATCTATAAGTATAGAACTATTTTCTGTATTTTTTTCAAAGTTTAGGTTCAGTAGTTTCGGACATATGGGGGGGGGGGAAAGGTCAATTTTCGTCTATTATTATTTTCATACATTTATAAAATGTCTTGAGCTAAAGATGTATGAAACTAGTTTATTAATTTCATACATTAGTAAAATCTTTGACCATCGTTTCCGTAAAATGTGAAAAAAGTGAATGTGCCTGTATAGTACTAAGTGAGCGAAATATTGTTAACATTTTAAAAGGGTAAGTATGGAGTTTCTTGCCCATTCTTCTCCATACGTAACTACCTTTTGGAAGGGGCAACTAGAATCTATTAATTAATTATGTTATGTAAATTTTGACGTTCAAAAGTGCCTTTTATGTGCCTATTTGAAATAAATGATTTGACTTTGACTTTGATTTATTATTTTTGTATAACACTTTTGTGCCGGACAGTACATTTGATCAAAAATTGCTTTGAATTTAATTAATCGAATCGGGGGCGTCGGTCACAGGTGCGTCGACCATTGGGGGGCTAAGCCATGGACCCTTATCTACGACGTAGGTATACATTACACACAGACAATACATTATAATAATATGTCAGTCAAAATATACAACCAAACCTTTTCTCGCTGTATACCTAAAACGCAGTGTGCCTAAGTCGCGTTATGCCTAAACATCATTTCAAATAAGCGTTTGGTCTATATCTCACATTGGTCATTTCGCGATACGACTATGGAAAAACAGTGGATGGGCCAACTTCATGAAATTCTTAGCTGTGCCAATGAAATCCATCGAACAAATAATAGTTTAGAGGGATGGCATCGGTGCTTAAATAATGAATGAAGGGCAAGCCAACGGTAGTAAAATTCTACATAATAATTGAAAAAGGAATCACAATGGTAAAGCTTAAAGCTGAGGCAAAATATATTTGAAGGTAATGTTCTAGACACAAAAAAGAGCTGAAAAAGTTGATATTTCAGCTTTTTAATTTTTGAAAAAAAAAAAAAAAAGAAGTCACTTGTCTTTATAATACTTAACTATACCCAAAGTCTCAAATTCAGATAATTTATGTAAACAAAGGGGATAACATAACAAAAAAATATCTTCGTAATGGTAATTCACATAAAATTGCGAAAAAAGAGGTTCTATTTTCTTTTAAGTACTGATTTTAAGAAATAATAATTAAAAAATAATAATACCGTAATTATTTTTATAAATTTTCGGTTTTAAACAAAGTTATTAATAAAAGGAGATTTTCTGGTACAAAATATTTTATGATACTGGTAACATTGCAGGAGATCCAAACATTTTCATATTTTTAACATCTTGAACAACACTAATATTACAACTCTCATAAATAGATTCATATTTAAGTAGCATATCTAGCCACATTTTGGATGAAAACGGATATAAACTGTTTCGATTGGAAATCGATTTTGGGACGCCTACGTCTAGCACTGGGCTTAAAAGGGCTGATTATGACTATCATATACCGTGCCTCCGACACACTACAAAAAACATTGTTTGGCAACGGTATTTTGTTTGCATAGTTCTTATAATCAATTCACTTTAATTTTATCGATAATTATTTACAAAAAAATTTAATGATAAAATGTTTTGCACCACTGTCCTGTCATTGTGACAGTGACATTTCTTGACATTACTTTGTTTACATAAATTATCTGAATTAGAGACTTTGGGTATAGTTTTTTTTAATATCCCATATGAGTTAAATATCGGCTAATATTGTTTAATGAAGAATTTATTTTATTTTGATCATAATTTTGTTTTAAATTGTTTATATTTTTAAGTATAAGTTGAATCTTTTCTACAATAGTTTTATTTTGCCTATCTCGATCTTGAACTAAAACGGAATTGACCTAAGTCACAAAACGCCGACATCTCGTTTGGTCTAGACATAACACGACTTAGGTATACTGCGTTATACTCGTAGGTATACAGCGAGCAAAGGCAACCAAATTCCTAAACAGGCGGTGCTATTCTGTAACAATATCACCGTGAACACTTAGGTGAAGTGAGCTTGAAGTGAGTTGTCGATAGTGTCAATCCCTTGCATCTGATAGGGATTGACAGCTCACTTCACCTTAGTGTTCACGGTGAGATTGTTACAGAATATCACCGCTGTAGAGCAATTCTGTAAAAATCTCACGGTGAAAACTTAGGTGAAGTGACCTTGAAGTGATGTGCTCACTTCACCTAAGTTTTCACGGTGAGATGGTTACAGAATAGCACTGCTGCTGATCAGAGAGTTGCCACTAAACTTCTTTAAAAATAAATTTAATATAATATAATGATATGATGTAATTTTAAAGTTTTTTTTTTTACCACATGCTCACCTACCTATAATTTTATTTTAAGGTAGTTTTTCATGCTGAAATAAGTAAGTAAAATATGTGAAACTTATATTTATACTTAAGGGCCTATACTACCTCAAATGGCTTAGCATGATCCTGCGTTATGTCGAAAATACTGCAGCATTAATTTTGAAATAAATATATGGTAAAGTTGAGGATTAATGTTAAGTACTATGTTAGCCGAAAACACGATTCCATAAAATTTTCTCTATAGAAAAAAAAATCCAAAGTTACCTCCAAACCGAACAATAAACCGCTGATATTCAAAAAATACTTCAAATTAGATAATGAATCTTTGCATATTAACTGAACTATAAAGCAGGTATTATGTTATTAACTTTTTTTAAATTCACCATTATTTTCACCGTAAATATATACATACCCAAATACCGGTATTTAAGGGATATTTTGCTATCATGTATCCAAATTCTAAGACGAGACACTCTCTCAGAGAGAAATTTAAGGAAATTAATGTTATGACTGTGCCTTCTCAGTATATTTTTGAAAATCTTTTATATGCACATAAAAACATAAAATTGTTTAAAAAATACAGTGATATCCATAATATAAATACTAGGAACAAACACATGTATGTTGTACCTAAAACTCGGCTCAAGAAAATAGGTGGTTCGTTCAGATGTCAATGTATACGCTTTTATAATAAACTTCCAAGCCACGTTCAAGATCTAAGCATTAATAAATTCAAATCATTCATTAAACGTAAGTTGTGCCAGAAAGCCTTTTATACCATTAAAGATTATATTGAGGACAAAAAGGCTTGGGATTGAGCTGCTCCAAATTTTACATATTGAAACTTTTTTTATTGTGATTGCTTTATACACATTGACATGAATATTTACTTGTGAGTATAATATTATTATTTTAATTATTGTGAATGTGAAGACTATGTGGGTCTTTATTTTTATTTTTTTCTTCTCAGTATTTTTTTTTTTTCTGATCATGGTATGGCAGTTTGAGTAATTTATGCGGCCTGCCCAAATGTCCTTTCTTTGGTATTGTTCGTCGAATCGTTGAGCTCCTTATGTTCTGAGTTGAGCTGCACGATTACTGACAAATGCGTGCACTGAATGGATAGGTCCACTCAATCTGTGTGGTTCTTTCTTCAAAAGACCATTTCAGACACCAATCTACATGGTCTTCACATGATTTGACCAAGATTATGTCTGGACTTTAAAAGAGACTGTGATCTCTGAGTTTGTTTCGGTCTTTCTTCTCAGAGTAGTCAGATACGAAACGCCGACCTCATCTAGTTTTAAAATATGATTGACGTGTAAAAGTGTTTGTAAAAACCTACTTACAGAAATAAAATCATTTATCATTTATCATTTATCATTATCATTAACGGTATTCACTCCTACTAACAGGCAGTCTTTGTCATATACGCACAAGATGGCGTTAAAATCGTAATAAACAGGGAAAAACTTATTTCAGTATATTCACCAGTATTTCCATGTATTGTTATTTGATCTGCACCTTCAAAATAATAACAAAGTTTTCCTTCAAAGTGAGTAATGTAGCGATATCGCTTGTGTGTCCATGAGACTGGAATATCCTAGGACAATATAAATGAATGAAGATGGTGCTAATTTTCGAAGCAATTTCTTAACACAATCAATTTATTTTATATCATCATCATCATCATTTCAGCCGAAAGACATCCACTGCTGGACATAGGCCTCCCCCAAGCACCGCCACCTCGACCGGTTCTCTGCTTCCCGCATCCAGCGGTTTCCTGCGACTTTCACAAGGTCAATGGTCCACCTTGTGGGAGGCCTTTAAACGCTACGTCTTCCGATACGCGGTCGCCACTCCAGAACCTTTCGGCCCCAACGGCCATCTGTTCTGCGCGCAATGTGCCCTGCCAATTGCCACTTAAGTTTGGCAATTCTTCGAGCTATATCAGTTACCTTGGTTCTCCTGCGGATCTCTTATTTTATATAAATAATAATAAATATCTTAACTTACTTATATTTCTTCATAATTTTTATCTTACCTTATTATGTTAATTCAACTCTGTTGGAAGACAGAACTTAGCAGAACCCACTAACTGAAATGGCTTTGACCAGGCCATGTACTTATGTGGAGGGCCAGAGTACCTCTGAGTTTATTTCGGCCTTTCTTCTTAGAGTAGTCAGATAGGAAACGCCGACCTCATCTAGTTAAAAAAATATGATTGACGTGTAAAAGTGTTTGTACAAACCCAAATACAGAAATTAAATCATTTGTCAGATGATTGCTGTACTAAAATATTAGCCAGACAGCGAAGTGGTAGTGCACCTGGAGTTGCTGTCAGTAATTCTTCCATAATATCCATCGGTACACGTCTTACGTTTTCACGGTCGTCCTCTAAGAAACCTCTAAGAATATTTTGACGAAATAATCAAGTACTTAAAGTTAAAAAATCTACTTAAAAAAGAGGCGAAATCAGGGGCCCAAGTCTGCTATTTTATAAATTCGTCACTCCAACACGATCCCATTGTCATTTTGCAAAAAATTCGTAATCTGCTAAATTCATAATGGTCGATCATTGGTCGGTCAATGGTCTCGTAATAGAATTGTATTACAATGGCATTTTGAACATTTATTCATGCCAGTTTTCATTTATATATATTTTTACATATTATTTATAAGTGTTATAAGCAATTTGAAGTAGTAGAAAGTTGGCAGTATAGTAGGAACATTCATTTGTCATTATGTACGAGATTACCAATTCTTTCAATGGAGTGTCAGTGGCTGACCATCGGAAAGTAATAATGACGTCATTATATTAGTAGATTATCAAACTTGTCAAAATCAACAATATGAAATCAATGATAGACCATTCTGACACTATTGTAATAGCAGACTTGAGGCCTAGGTGATGAGGTTTATATGGGAAAAAACAATTACCACGCGAACGCAGTGTGCGAGCAGGAAATAATATAACATTAAAATAAATTAAATGATGGTCACTGTATTTCAGTAGTCAATCACGCCTGTGAAGTATTATGTTATTGCATTATACGTATTAATTAGTATTGACTGTTAATTAAAATGTTTCGTTTAGTTTTATGTTTAGTTTTTGTAAAATTGAAAGTTGAAGCAAATGTTCCTGAAACTGGTAAGACATATTTTTACTGACCTTATTCTAAATAAGTGACTGTTAATATATGATGAAATGAAATCGACCTGCTAGTGGTATCTTAGCCGGTGGCCATAAAAAAGTGCAAAATCATGTCTGCGAAGCCCTTTAGCCTTTTCATTCATTAATATATTTATTCCACACTTATGCAAATAAGTGGCTATTTGGCTAGCGTCCGCCATTTTTTTTTTGACGTCACTAATCTAGTGGTACTCTAATTTTTTTACGTAAAGCTATTATATTATTAAGTCATTGCAATGTTACTCTTATTATATTGTAATAAAGTATAAATTAGAATGATTGCGGATACTTGTATAAAACTCACGGCATCATTCTAGTATAATGGATTACGTTAAAAGAAAATAAAATGCCTAAAATAATGTCTACACAGCAAATTGCCTAAGCTGTAAATCGCCTAGAGATCAAAATGTTTAACAAGCAAAATGCCTAAAATGCAATAATTTCTAAGTAGTCGAGATGGTTAAAATAAACTCACACTAGGGCCTCTGAATTGTAGGTTAGGTTAGGTTAGGTTAGAACTGTGACCACACAACGCCAGAAACGGTACTCTCTTTCTTCTCCTAAAATAACAGACATATTGTAAGGTAGGCATTTTGGTTCATAGTCAGAATAAGGTTTAGGCAATACTTGGCATAGACGTTTTGATTTTTAGTCAGCATGATCATAAAGGGAAAATATCGTGAATGTGCTCCTTACAGGAATAGACTCTCACACTTAACAACTTATACCAAATTATTAACTTTTATTCGGAGAATTCGGGTAAAGAATAAATGAATATTAAATGTTTAATATTAATGATCAAATAATCGAACACGTCGGTCAGTCGTTACACGTTGTACACAATGTGTTTTTTTTTTTTGTCTTCTAACTCTAGGGTATGAATGAGACCATATCACAGAATCAACTGGCATATGAATTATTTTTCAATTATCTTTTTTTTTTTGTTTTAATTATTCATAAAAAATAATTCGACAAAGTCACGATTATTTATCTAAAACGTTACGAGAAATATGACAGAGTCGCATTTTCTTAGCTTTAAATATTATTTATTTATTTATTTAATACTTAAGCACAAAAACATGTACAGAGGCGGACTTAATGCCATAGGCATTTTCTACCAGTCAACCCTTGAGTGATGCAGAGACATACAGTAGTAGGTGCAATAGCGAGAATTGAGGAATAAATATTCATTTAAATATAAATATATACATAAACCTATTACAAACTATAAATTCAATATATAAATCTTATTATATATAAATATAAGCACAAATAAATACACATAAATATGTATACTAAAACAAATAAGACACACAATGGGAAAACATTACCGTTATGATGATACTGCCAGCTTCTTGCGAATATGCTCACGAACTTTTACTTTAAAAGATAATCGGTTGGTTGCCATCCTGATTTCCTGGGGGAGCGCATTCTACAGAGAGACAACACACACAGATGACTGGTTTGGATTAAAATGAATTACTCGTATTTATCAATGACACTTAGATACCTACACACATTGAGGGTCACGGTTTCATCAATTTGGCAACGTCGCAAAGGAACAGTTCGTCATACGGGTGACAATTTTGGCTTACTCCACAAATCCCCCTAAGGAGGAAAAGTGGAATCTATAAAAAACAGTCTAGAATTCACCCCTGATAATCCCGCTTAGGGGGGAAAACTAGAATTGAAAAAATAAACTTATTCCCAGACCCCCCTGAAAGTGATTTTTTTTACATTAGGGTTCAGTTTTCCCCACTGAGGGGGATTCTCTGGGGGACTAGTGAAATAAGCAGGGGTGAATTCTAGGCTGGTTTTTATATATTCCACTTTTCCTCCTAAGGGGGATTTTTCAGGGGGGATTTGTGGAATAAGCCACAATTTTTGACCAAAATTAATATGATTGATGATAATTATCTTCGAAACTATGCATTTTTGGACCACATAATCTAGGACTTTTTGTATTATTTTAACTCATAGAATATAACCCTAGAGTTATGGGATATGAAAAAAAACACGTTGTATAAACGGTATTCTATAAATATAACAGGAAATCAAAACAATATAATAGGTAGTTGTATATTATGCATATTATTCCCAAACACGCGGTTACTCTGAGCATTATAATAAATATTAATTAAAATAATTACCAAAAGTTTGGCAAGTAAAGTTCATCCGCTCAAATAATGCCTATAACAACATGTCCCGAAATTAACACATAGTACCAAACACCCCAATAGAATGTTATGTTATAATCACAACACATACACGGAATTTTTACTATTATGTATAAACTATTGTTTATTAATTAAATTAGTTATACTGATTGTGGAAGAAAGTTGTGGTCACATTACAAATCTACGCACGCACACAGTCGCACACGTATAAGGGTCTAGCGTAGTAGGTACTTCGTCCATTTTGTTTTGTTTTGACTGTATAGCGGAGTGTGATTGTAATTTACGTAGGTAGTTTTAATTATTTTTGGGATAAAAAATTGACTATATTAAAAATGACAGAAATCAATTTGGTAAACGATTCTGGGCAGCATTTGGGAAGCTTCGTCAAGTCTTCTCGTCGCGTATTCCACAGAGCTCAAAGATCAAGGTCTTCAAACAGTGCGTCCTGCCTGATATGACTTACGGAGCCGAAACGTGGACACTCACGGTACGGCTGGTCCATAAATTCAAGGTCGCTTAGCGAGCTATGGAACGAGCTATGCTTGGAGTTTCTCTGAGGGATCGAATCTGGAACGAGCTGATCCGACAGAGAACCAAAGTTGTCGACATAGCTCATAGAATAAGCAAGCTGAAATGGCAATGGGCCGGCCATATTAGCCGTGGAACCGATGACCGTTGGGGTAGACGTGTTCTTGAGTGGAGACCGCGAATCGGCAAACGTAAGGTAGGACGTCCTCAGGCTAGGTGGAGCGACGATCTTCGCAGGGTGGCTGGTAGCAGCTGGATGAGAGTTGCTGAGAAACGAGCTGAATAGCGTGCAATTGGAGAGTCCTATATCCAGCAGTGGACTGCTAAAGGCTGATGATGAAACGATTCTGAACAAACTACTTTCATAATTACACATTGTATATGAACACACAAAACCCGCAAAACACTAATAGTATATTTTATATCGAGGGACTAAACAAAGCCATAATATACCAGAGGTGGTTTGACTCCCGAGCGTACGAGGGAATCAATGAAACCGAGGGTAGATTAAGTTGGCGTTTAGTCTCGAGGTGCAAACTGTACTTTTTTCACTTTGAGTGCGAGAAAAATAGTTAATTTAGTACAAACACATTTAATAAATATTATTCCTCCAGTTCATAAAACTTTCATAAGTTTTTAGGTAAATCTTCAGCGATTTGTTTGATTTGGCGGCAAAACATTAATTATCTATTATGTCTTTTACTCTTTGCTCGACGTCAAACTCTTCACTGTCACTGGACATTCTTAATTATTTAAAACCGAACAAAAGACAAAAATTCTGAAATTTTCGCGGTCAGTTTTTTCTTCTAAACCAGTCACAGATTATCAATTTAAAACACATGGCGCCACCTTTGCGGAAAAACCATGGAACTAAAACTCTCAACATTTTCGCAATGAAGATGGTCCACACTTCAGATAATAGTATATTTACTGGCTGTTTGAGTTTGTCTATGTCACATGAAGGAAATTAAAAACTAATTACTTTTCACTCCCTAGAGACTAAAGTGATCACTTTAGTCCCGCTTCGTAGGGCTATATTGGCGTACTTTTAGAGCATGAGAAGTGAAAATGCTGTTTTTATGCAGCACGTCCTACCAGTTTTTGTTTTTTTTTTTTTTTGTAAACGAAGCAAAAATAATGTGTAAGGATTGCTTTCCTAGCGGGCCGCCAATTATACATTCTTCATTTTTCTACCTTCCTAAAATCGTCTCCTTGGAGCGTAATGGAGCTATTCCACAGAACATATTAGTTATAGACGTTAAAAAAATAAATGATGTGCATAAAACAGTTAACTTATTTTAACATAAATCTGTGTCTTTAGCGTTTAATAAAAAAAACCTGCTTACCGTCATATTTGTTAGATTTATTGACTAACTAGCTTCTGCCCGCGACTTCGTCCGCGTAAAATTTCGGCCCACAACCCACCACGTCGCACATCGCATCGAATCGCCCACCCGCGCAATTACTTCGTTTTCGTTTAGCGTTCTGTCCAATTTTTTGTCATTTTGATCGGCTACTAAGGGTCGTAGCGTGATTTTAAATAGCCTTCCTAAAGAATTGGGCTATCCAACACAAAAATATTTTTTCTATTCAAACCATTGTTCGATGACGCGCTAATCTCTGGATCTACTGTTCCTGAGATTAGCGCGTTCAAACAAACAAAAAAACTGTTCAGCTTAATAATATTAGTATAGATTAGCATAGAAACATGTTTATTTGTTTAAGGATTAATATTATGTTGATAAAACTCCTTCGCAAATAATCCATTAATTTTGAACAAATTTGATTACCATAAAAAAAGGTTATAGTGAGTCAATCTTAAAAGATAGACATATGCTGTCGCGGACTTTTTTTAGAACTTTTAAAGAGGAACAATTCCATCATACATGATATTTGCTTAACTTAAACCGTTTACGCAGCGCACACAACGAAAGCTCTCAAAAAGGAATATTTTTTCCCGTTTATCCAACATTTTTCATTTATGCTCCGCTCCTTTTAGTCGTAGCGAGATGTTATATAGCCTATAACCTTTCTCGATAAATTGACTATCCATCACACAAAGAATTCTTTTATTGCAGCCAGTAGTTCCTGAGATTAGCGCGTTCAAACAAACAAACAAACTCTTCAGCTTTATAATATTAGTACGAGTATAGATATAAATATAAACTATGGCTCTTTCTCAAGCAAAAATGTTGGCTTAGAAATTACAAAATAAGAGTGTGTTCTAAATTTTGCAGCGTCGTTTGGTGGTGCCTCGCACACGGCGCATTAGGGAGGCCACTCTTTTTCGTACTATGGCCCTAAAGCAGTCCGTATTGGCGTTAGCAAACATAACGGATGCACTGCAAAAGCGAGTCAATCCCTACAGAATCCTAAAAACATGATTGTACAGGACTCGTCAGGCATTGAAAGATTTACGCGTATACGGGCCTAGCTACAGACTGGAGCACTGAAAAAATAAAGTAGTTGCCACAATCAAGATTTTGTTTAGATTGACTAAGTAACTTTTTTACATCTGAGCCTATCAAGCGCAATCATCACAGCTGCTACTTTTATTTGATTGAGATTTGAAACGGGATCTTGATTGGAGTTATCACAAAACCTATTTGCAACAATCAAGTCAAAACATTGTAGTTGCTCCAACCAAGATTATTAGATTAAAGTTTCAATGATCTTTACTGAAGTAATCAAAATGCTTGATTGACACAACTAACGTACTTTGTTACAGTTAAAATTTTTTTTTTTTACTTGTCTACAATGATGTCATGTTAAGGGTAATCGAGAAACTTGTTTGAGCGGTCAATCATTTGAACTAGTATTGCTGCAATCATGTCGTGATGATCAACTTAACTAAGATTTTGATTAATCTAAACAAGATATCGTCAATCAAGCTAAAAAGTGACTTGATTGGAGTGCATTTTTTTCAATGAGGTATAAAATGTCTGGCAGTATGCCTTAAAAAGAGCAATTTTGAACGACCTCTCTTGTGCCCCGTGTAAACCTGCGCGCCTCATTAGAAGGCTTCTCAAGTGGAAGACGGAAAATTTAAGGCCAAAATTAATTAACAATTTTCACCTTTAAAATATCAATTTTTTTTATTTCAGAAAATCCTGAAATTCGTCTGGATTATAGCCATGATATAAACGAAAATTATTCAGTTTTGAAAGACAAACCACTGAAGATAATTATATCAAATAGTAAGGCACGATACGTATGGTAAGTTTGTTAGAAAAACGGTAAGTATAATTTTTCATTTCTAGCCGAATTAAAATACAACGATAATTTGCTTAGATTTTAACACTTTTAACCCTTCAGGGAGCGGTCGCGCGGATTACAATAGTAATCCATTGTTGCATTATAAGCATTGGTGTATAAAAAAGGAAGAAAAGGCACGTCTCTAAATCACGTAAATATTATTGGACTAGAAACAATTACATGTAAACACACCCACACAACTACATTTTCCGATGATGTGCATCATGCATCAACAACTGAAATAGAGAGATATGACGCGGGCTGTAGCAAGAACGAGATAGCAATAATTGTCACTGTTACGTACCCATAACAATTCAGAAACAAATGGCGACCTAGAAAGCAATATTATTCAGGAGAATTTTAAAGAAAATAAGTTTTGATGTACTTACAAGCGGAAAGTAATCCCGTGGAACTTGTTTTTGGTTTGTGAAGTATTTGTGCACATTTTGAAAATACAGGAAGGCATTGTTACTGCTTATTTTGACGATTAAGGTAATATTACTTAACGTGCTACACATGTGCAATACAAACGCCAGTTCGATTAAGACTAAGGTCAATTGTGACGGTCGGCATAATTTATGCAGTCCACGTCGATAAGCGAGTACCTAATCTTCCTTTTTTATACATCAATGAATATAAGTATCCCCAAAAAACTACAAATGGGAGTTTCTGGCATTTCTAGTAGTTTTAAAGTGGACTACAAAATCATGTATGTACGAGTATAACCACGTTATTGAGGCAAGACCAATCAATCTGCCTAGCCTTTTCCCAACTATGTTGGGGTCGGCTTCCAGTCTAACCGGATGCAGCTGAATACCAGTATTTTACATGGAGCGGCTGCCTATCTGACCTCCACAACCCAGTAACTGGGTAACACGATACTCCTTGGTAAGACTGGCTGTCAGACTTTTGGGCTTCTGACGACCCGTAACGACTAAAAAATAATAATAATAATAAAGGAGATGACCAGTTCCTGCCTTCGAGTTCGGGAACATTTGTGCAGGATTACCGTTTATACACTAAAATTTAAAAATGAAAATCTTAATTTATCATTACTATATTATTCCGAATAAAGGCCAGGTTAAAATCTCAAGAATACAGTATTTTAATTTGCTTCCGCTTATCTCTTTTACGCATTTCCTGCTGTTGACGTTCCATTGTATCCATAATCATCCGGTAACCATAATAACCTACACATAGTTTAATGAGCTATTTTCGATCAAATGAATTTTAATGACAAAGGAATATTATGTATATTTTTTTTATAATTTATTTATTTACTGACACGCCTACAGGTTAGGTTTTTATTGACACATGTGTGTAATTCTATGATCGAACACCATTTTTTTTTAATAATCACTGCGGGTAAAGGAGCGTCCTTTCTTTCACAATGGATCTGACATTAGTGGCGGACACTTGTGTAGGGATGGCCAGCAATTTGTTTCATAACATCGATAATTCAATCGATTCGAGTCAAAGCATGAAAAATCAACTCACAAAAAATCGAGATTCAAATAGATTTTTGGATTGATATTTTATTTTACCGTTTTATCTGTTTAATTAATAATACGAGTAAGTAAATAGTTTATAGTTATGTATTAATGTATTAAGCTATTTTTAACCGACTTCTAAAAAAGTAGGAGTTCTCAATTCGGATGTTTGTATTTTTTTAATGTTTGTTCGCACATAACTCCGGCGCTTGCAAACCGATTTGCAAAATTCTTTTTTTTTTTTGGATAATGTATACTTCCCAAATAGTCCCATGACAAGGAAACCAGGAATTGATGATGGCATCCCAGAGAGAAAAAAAAAAAAACAATACGGAAGAAAGGACATTTGGGTAGGCCACATAAATAACTCACAACTGCCAGACGATGACAAAAACTAACAGAACAGAAAGAATAATAAAAAAAATGACCCACATAGTCGTTAATGAAAAAGCCTGCTCTTTTGGGCGAATAAAAAAAAAATCATGAATGAAAAAAAAAATGGCATTTCACACGTATAAGCTCTGAGAAAGTTCTCGAACGACTGACGCGTGGCGTTGGGTGTTGTTTAGAAACACACTGCGCGCACCACGTTGGTTGGCGTGTTTACCCCCACCATTGGCAACACATCGATCTGGCCGATCTGGATCAGGGTGGTGTGTGCGAGCATGTCGTCGCGTCGGATGTTCATAGTGTGATTCTGGTAATAGAAAACCATACAATTTGATTCGACTCAACACGCGTCGCGTTTCAGCGGGTCGCGTCGCGGTTTAATAATGTGTTTCTGCCTTTACGCTCTTACTGCCTATTAATGTCATTGTATACTGAAGTAACATAACATAAATAAGTATAAAATATGTTTCTACGGATGGTCAGAGTTATCTAATAAAAAAATTGATTTAAATCTCAGTATGCGTGGAAAAATTAAGTATCGATTTATCGATCTTAGATCACCATAATGACATCCCTACTTGGCGTCCCTTTCATTCACGTCAAGTTTCATTGCGGTTCCGTTGTGTTCTGTCCGATTGTTTGTTTTGTTGTGTTTTACTGTACTATCAGTACTATTCAGTTAAATGGATATTATGATGAGGTGCCTAAGCTGTGGTATATCCGAAAGGCGCGTTCAAAGGCATATTATGTCAACGCTAAGCAAGAGAGATCCCTGCAAGAGAGACTTATCTCGTTGGCTGAACAATCAGGTACATATTATGTTACTACAATTAAATAATATTATTTAGCAACAAGATAGCTATAGTCTGGTAGGTAGTTCGATCACATGTGAGCCAGCAAAACTAAACAAAGCAGCGTTTATTTCGTGGATGACCCAGGCCTATGAATACTCAATCTATAGGTAATGTTTATTGCTACACATGGCTGGATAGGATACACTATTTGTTCAAGTATACACATACGTCTGTACTTTCATAGAATTTCAATTAAAAGGTATTTTAACTAAATGATATTTATATTTTTCAGATGCCTTTAGATGCATATATTTGTCACCCCTGTTTCAACTTATTGAATACCGAACAGGCTGACAATGAGAGATTGCTAGGTCATATAATGGTCTGTCGTGGGTGTGGTCTCTATGTCACAGGACTGCGTTTCTGTGATTCCTGCAGACAGCCAATTACTACCTATTATTTCCCATGATAATTATCAGGTAAGATTGTTGATTATCTAATTGAACTTTTTAATATTCTGCTATTCATGATACGAAGTGCTGTTGGTGCATTAATTCTATGTGATGGGTAACAACTAACAACTATGCTGTATTTGTCATATTCAGTCTGTAGGTGGAGGACCAATGATCAACATTATAATGGCATTTAAAAATGTATATTAAAATAAGTCATTCTATTTTAGGATGTTGCAACAATCTATGCGTGTCGGGCCTGTTGGACTTGAGCGAATCGTCAGTTAATTCAGGATTCAACCAGGGGCTTACAAGAGAATGTGGAGCCAGCTATGCCCCATGAATCATCAACACCACTGTCTCCACCACCACCACCACCGCTGCCGCAGCCATGCAGTTGCAGAGTTTGTCAGACACATTTTCTAATGAGTGGCACTTGTTACCACAAAATACTGTTCTTTTGTCTACATTCAATGCAAGACAGATAGAAGACATAATCAGTATAGCAAAATCGAATGTGGATGTTTCAGATTTTGATAATGTAGAAGAAATGCCAAATAATGTTTGCCATTATTGGACAGGTCTCACAGTCACAGAGTTTTTAGAACTATACAATAGTATACCTCCCAATTATGCTAAGAAACCAAAACATGCTTTAGCAATATATTTGATCAAATTAAGAACTGGTGACAGCAACAGACGACTTTCATAATTATTCAATTTACTTCAATCAACAGTACAATTTCTTTTGAAAAATGTTAGAAATTGTTTAAAAGATCAAGTATATTAAGTATATTTAGTTTTTTTTTATCAAGTATATTAATTATTTGTCTTGTATATAATCAAGTTTTTGTAACTGAACAGACAGCTGTGCTGCTGGGGAGTTTGTTGCGCCACTTCAAGTGGTGAAGGGCGGGCGGTTTGGGGGACTGTCTTATGTATTTTTGACATTCAAAAAGTGCTGATACTCAACCTAGTTTGAATTAATAAAAATAAATTATTCATTCTTTCAAATAATAGTTTTATTATTCAATGTAATCCTCATCCCTTCACTAATAATATAAAGCCTTATTTTTGTTTCCTAGCCACGTAGAGCCTAGTTATTGTAGTCAATAGCTGACTGTAGCTCGTAATTGGGTTGGCTCGAACGTGGAGCTACCACCATCTCACAGAATACCAACGTCAAGTATCAACATTATGTTGCTGTGCTTCGAATGGTGAGTGAGAGAACCAATAGCTCAGGATTTGGTGTGGGAAAAGGGTGGCAACGCATCAGCAATAACCCTGGTGTTGTGGACGTCCATGGGTGACGTTGCTTGTTTAACATTAGGAGACTCGCATGCTCGTTTGCCCCTTGATGAAATAAAAAAAAAAAACCTAGCGCCTCGATGGCGTGTAGAATAGTAAAAAATATTCATAAACTCGATAACCACAACGCCTAGCGCCATCTCTTATCAAAAAGCAGAGTTTTTTTAGTGAAAACTTATCTTTATTTTTCTCAGTTTGCTTACCTTTTAGACTCGTGAAACTTTTTTATCTGTAAACTACAGAATATAACAATTCCAAAAATAAAACAATATTTACTGCACATTGATGTTGATACCTAGGCAGGCGCCCATAGTCCCACTGGTCATGTCATTTATTTGTTAGAATGATGTCCATAATTTTCTGCTGTTTCCAGCGTACAAATATTTCAAATAATTAAAATGAATAATATACCATACAATGTTGAGAGCAAGGAAAATGTTAACTACTATCAAATACAATGTCAGGGGTTATTCATTATCAAGAATTATTAAATACAATGTTAGGGGTTATTAATTTTAATGTCAAGAATGATTAAATACAATGTCAAGGGTTATTAATTATAATGTCAAGAATTATTAAATACAATGAAGAGAGAAAAAAAAAATGACAGAAATTAAATTCCATTCAATTATTAGGACTGACAAAGATCCACGAATTACAGCCGGGACCAACGGCTTAACGTGCTTTCCGAGGCACGGAGGAGTCTCGGTATGTAAAGATGGTCACCCATCCACGGACCAACCCCGGCAAGCGTAGCGTGAGGCAAGACCACTGGAGGGTTAAAACATGTTTCTAATGGGGGTTATGCACAGCTAAGTTTACCATCATTAGCACGATTTTTGAGGCACGTTAAAGTTATCTACCAGTATTGTGACTCGGCCCTGTTCTCGAAATAATTACCTACGGCCGCGTGGTACGTAAACACGCAATATGGCGGCCCACCTACAGTTTGTGCTGATTTCAGAATCAGCACTTTTGACTTTGATTTTGAAAAAATAAAAACAATAAAATAACACTAAACCTAAAAACACACTATAAATGTCGTCGAAAATATCCTCCACATCGCTGTCAACTGGTAATGTGGCTTGAAACTGGCGACATTCCACGTTATTTGTCAATGCTTAGCCTCTGGCGAAGATAAAAGCCGGTCCTTCGGTCACGGGAATTGTCAACCAACCTTTTGGGGAATAATTTACTTAACTAACACGTATTGAGCAAGCATCAGGAGGCCATATATGTCTATAAAGATGCAGTGGAAAAGTTACAGGCCAATATTACTGTTCTAGGTGTTCCAATAAATACACAACAAGTGATGGCTTAAGCAGCACCTTCGAAAATTTTGTACCAATAACCGAATTTACAAACGATATTATCAATATTTTAAATGTGAGTATTTTAGTCCTGTCATTATAATCATTCTCTTGTCCTTAACCCAATTAAATTGCGATCGGCGCAGCATTTCTTCCTCTATACTTCTCTAGTATAGTCTGAAGACTATATTTATTTATAGTATAGCTTTCATCTCAGTAGTCTCTAGTATCCACCACTGTTACATTAAAGATTTTGTCCATCCAGTTGTAAAGGAACAAAAGCCCAGATGCAAGATGGTCATGTATCGAAATGCAAGAAAACAACAAACTGTTTGAAATAACCTATATTTATAAAAATATATCTCCTCCATACAACATCACACGGTAGCCTTTAGGGGTTTACCGCATTAATAAGTTATAACATTCTACTTATAACATAAAAAGTTACATTATTTATTTATTTATTTATAGTAAACTCACACGGTACAATACCAATTACATTAATTTACATAGAAAATGAAACAATTGTGTCATAAACAATTATTTGCTACTTATGTAGGTACTACTCGTAACATGGAACAGGACACTCTCGCATACTGTTTCTCACAGAACATCAGCCAAGAGCCCATTTTTTTTTAATATATCTAGGGCTCTAGGCACATAGAAAGATACACTAGTTTTAACACTGCCTCCTTTTATATGGTACCTATAATGTAACTAGTGAAATGTGGGTATACATACCTAGGTACTTACAATACACCACTGAGCTCTGGGGCTCTCCTCCGAGAAATACAAAATGCAGGCGTGTTATTATGTAATTATATCTGGTTTCAGATCACAAGCGTTACGGCTGCAATGAGTACTAGGTGGGGATGCACAGTCTTGCAGGAGTACTATGGACCGGCGACGCCATATATAAAATATTATAACAATCATCAATATACTCCAAAAGATTTATATTTTAATCTTCATGTCAAAGGAGCAAGTAGGTGATTTACCTCATTAGGACTTTACCAGAGAATTCATTCGACTTATATATTTCCCTTTCCCGTTGGGATATCAAAAAATCTGGTCTACTCCTCCTCTACTTCATAGAATCAGTCCGCTAAGGAAGGGACGGGTTTGGGCTAGCTATTGATGAGCCAGTCAGTGAATTAGTCAGGACTAATCTACAGGATACGTAGACGTAGGCCGATTAAGATGTCGACGCCCCCCAGGAATAAACCTGTATTATACTATTACTGACTTTTTACTGTTATACGATTTACGGTATCTATGGGTCGGGCTACACCTATGATTTTATTTTTTTATTTTTGTGTTCGTTATAACACTTTTGTTCTTTGGAAATTTTCCATTTTTTGTTTACTAGAAAAATAACGACACATTTTTACAAATTATATTCTGTGGCTACATTTCGGTAAAGTAATATTACCGTAAAATATTTGAGAAAAATTTCTGGTTAACGCGATTACACGTTTATTATCGCCTTATATATATGCCTATGATTTTTAAGAAATTCACAAGAATAATTCGGTAAGTAAACATTACTGGAATAATATTGATAAGTCAGGATTGTAAAATATCAATACCCTAAAAATTTTATGAAACCATTTTCGGTAATACGTATTTTGGTGAATAACTGATTCTGTGTATAATTAATAGTTACACTGAATACTCTAAACTTTTCGTGTAAAAATTAGTTTTTTCGTCATATAGCCGTCGTAATTGCCTTTTGTTGAAGAGATATTCCCCAAAAACACTAAATAATTTTTATTGTAAAATTTTATTTTTGCGATTACCGGTTTATACCCCGGAGACGTCGATGTATACAACATTTTTTAGCCCCCATTCTGATTTAAAGCCGTTTGGTGTTTATTATTTAGTTAAAATATATTATATTCGTTATGCACAGTCTATAAGACCATGACCACCGCAATACTTTCAGTAATTTCATCCTGAAGTTCTTAAACGAATTAAAAAATGAACCAATTTTTCTAACAAATCATTAAGAGTACCGAATACAATTTTGATCATTGAGGATTTCGCGACATGTCCTGAATTTTTTTGTATGGGGTTATCCAAAGGGACATTCGTGGTCAATCTTGATTACAAAAAGCAGAATATTTGTGACTTTGTTAGTGGGATAACTAACAAATTATACAAAAATTTAATGAAAAACAATTTTTTTTTTTTTTTTAATTTATTTATCATTTATACAAAAGAACACAGGATTAATTAATAAATAGCAACCAAAAACCACTAAAGTTTAAACTTGTGCTATCATGAGTCTATCTCAATATCTAACTATACAATGAAGCATTTCATATGTACGCGTTATTGCCGATACAATTAATAATATCTTTATATAAATAGTTACAATCATTCCTACATAATACTTAAATAATATTGCTTAAGTTTACATTTGATATTTTTATGTGTAATACATTTGTTTATTTCTGAGGGTAGACTATTAATAAGTCTCGGTATAATATAACCGGTAGTTCGCTCGCCATACGTATTGTTGGCGGGCTGTGTACGAAGCTTATTCTCAGAAACTGCCCGAGTGCATACAGGATGTTCGATTTTGTTTCTTAAAGATTCATTGAAAAATTGTTCTTTCAATAACAAAAAATTCAATTGTATATGAACTGGTAAGACATTACAGTGTTTAAAGAGACCATTTAAATTGTCGTAAAATTGATTTCTAATTTTAGGAGATACTATTGTTTTTAAAATCCGAAGTTGAAGTTTAAAAATACTATCAAGGTAGGTTTTATAGGTACGACCATAGCTACTAAGGCCATACTGGATGTAAGATTCAGCCATTGCGTAATAAAGCATTATCTTCACTTTGAAGGGCAGGCGGTTTTTTAATATGGTTATAATAGCGAGAAATTGCCGAAGTTTATCGCAAACACGTTCTATGTGATAACTCCAGTTAAACTTATCGTCTATAATAACTCCAAGATATGTTTGCTTACTGACAACATCTATTTGTGGACAATTACAATTAATCGCATTGACCGTATGCAAGCAGTCATGGTCATGGGCTATTAAGTTCCGTAAGGGCAATTTTCTAATATATGGAGATTTAATAACCAATAGTTTAGTTTTGCTTGCATTAAGTACTAAGCCAGCATCGTGACACCACCTTGTTAGAGCATCCAGGTCGAGTTGTAAGCGTTCGCATGCTATTTGAGGATTTCTATTAGCAATAACAAGGCAAGTGTCATCCGCAAACTGGTAGCATTTACTGTTCGTGATGCAATTACTCATATCATTTACATACGACAAAAAATGTAGGGGGCCTAATACTGAGCCCTGGGCTGTTCCCTGAGTTATAGCCATGCGATCACTACAGATGTTATCAATTTTTACAGTAAAGGTACGATTTTTAAAATAATTTTTACACCAGTTGAGCAATGGACCACGTACTCCGCAGTCGTCTAATTTATCAACTAGCTGATTATGAATTAATGTGTCAAAGGCACGTGAGAAGTCAATAAAGAGAGCAAGAACATATTGTTTATCATTTAGGTGCTTATTGACTTCATCGGTGAAGTTTGACAAGAGGTTCGTGGTGCTTTTGCCAGCCTGAAAGCCAAATTGGTACCGGTCAATTACATCGTGCTGCTTATAAAATGCGTGAATTTGTTCACAAACATATTTTTCAACTATTTTATCAATAGATGAGAGCAATGTTATTGGACGATAGTTTGTATAATCGTTTTTTTTACCCCTTTTATGGACTGGCCTTATGCAACCTACCTTTAGATCATCTGGGTATATACCACTTTCAATACTTCGATTAATTAAGTCAGCAATAGGGTTGGATATACTGTCACCTATCATTTTAATATCGGAAACTTTGATATTATCTGGACCTGGGGCTTTTCTTGAGTTAAGTTGTTTGATGATTTTATGTACGCTGCTAGCCGAGGCTTTTTTAAACAGCATACTAGAATCCAGGGGTATACGTGTTGCTTTAGGCGCTTTAGGTTGCTTGTGTTATTAAAAGCGATCGCATTTTTGAGTATAAACAAGGAGGAGATTACGCTGATCTTAATTTTCGCATAAAACTGCCAAGCCTGAGTAAAATAATTATAGAAAAATATCCTGGAATTTTCGTTTTAAAAAAAACAAAGTGTAAAGTTGTATACTTAATATAAATTTATATGCATGATTAGAACAGGTAACTTCCCTATAAGTATAACTCTGCCAGCGAGCAGCGATCTTCGGGCAGTTTTATAGGCGCGAACCTCTCCAGAGTATTGTAGTCGTAGGATACGGAGTAACTATTCGTAAGAAGCTGGCAGTATCATCACAACGTTAATGTTTTCCCATTGTTTGTCTTATTTGTTTTAGTATATTCGTGTATTTATGTATGTTTATTTGTGCTTGTATATATATAGAAATTGGAAATTTGGTATATATATATTATATTTATAGTTTGTAAGTATCTATAAAGATCACATGATATTCTTGGAATAACTATAAAGTTATTCCAAGATTTTTCGTAATTGCACCTACCACTGTTTGTCTCTGCATCACCCAAAGGTTGACTGGTAGAAAATGCCTATGGCATTAAGTCCGCCTCTGTACATTTATGTGCTTGAAGTATTAAATAAATAAATAAATAAATAAACTACGTGGGATTTAGTTGGTAGAAGTCTGACATAACCATGACTTACATGACTTAACTTACACATTCACTATTTGAGGGGTCAATAATTGTCAAAAGTCTCCAAAAAGCTAGAGTGTAAGTGCGAACAATAATATTCAATACTTATTCTTTGCCCATAGTAAAAATCTTCGTTCCACAAACAATCGCCTTCTACGATTTTCTTCACACCGTTCTGGCTTCATTCATTCTTCATTCTTTGTACAGGCGGTCTTTCTTTGGTATGTGCTCCCTCTGAACATCAGGACGGATCACCTACCCGGTTATCTTTTAAGGTGAAGGCCAAAAAGTCAAGTAGTTTTTCGTAAGAAGTTGGCAAAATCATCCAGCCCTGATCTGCTTGATTCGTTTCCTCCTCTACCTATCGTTATTTCTCCTGACAAGGTTTATTCTGTTTATATGTATGTATAAGTATGTATTCTTTTCGTTGCACCTGCCATTTTTTGGCTCTCCATCAAGGTTGATTGGTATAAATGCCTCATGCATTTAGCCCCCCTTTGTGCAGTATTTTTTTACTTGTGCATAAAGTTTTAATAATAAATAATTAATAAATATCACTTATACAAATATATGAATTTCTTACCAAAGAAGACTCGTCAAATGTGACCCAGGTCTGGCGCAAAAAAGGTGTATCTCATGTTTTACATTATAATTAATAGAATATATACACCTAAATATTTCAACTAATATCAGTGGCTATCATATTAATATATTACTATGAGTTTTTATTCAGGAAAAATATGTATTTACTTATTTTATCCAAGTGTTTCTTTCGTGATGGGTACAAATATTAGTAAATAGTTTATTCTTTAATGACAGGAGCTAACAAAGTAACTAAATAGTGCTATTTTTTAAATCCCATGGGCTAACATAGTTTTAAATTTTTATTGATTGACAATTTTCAACAGATTTCCTTCATAGCTAATTAAAGGAATTTTGACGTTAACCCCGTCTCTTTCTTTACCAACGAGTGCGAATGAGATCGCAATATTGGTCTGGAATGAGTTTTGTTTGATACGTCGGAAGAAAATAAATGCAGTTGTAATAAGTACAAAGGAATTTAGGTATATTATGTTAGAAGCCACGACTTTTGGTAATGGTGACCATCTATAATTTATTTACCTAATAGGTATGTACTAAATTATGAGATAACTTTCTCTTGCGCCAGGATTGGGTAATTTTTATATGGGCCGTGACGAGTCTTCTTTCTTCGATTATTAGTTTTATACCTAAGCCTACATGAATAACTGAATAGAATTATCTTTATTCAAGTATCAATATGACTCAAAAATTATTAGTAAGACTTACAACTATATTATTAACAACTGAGACTTACAAAAACAAACATTTGTAGTGGATCACTGCTGTGGCAACCCATGTGAGATGGCACAACAGTGACCCACGAAAACACAGTCTAAGCGACTTAAAATCATACTTAGAAGCGGGGCAGCCCCACCAGTATCCTAAACGTTTCGTTTATAATCAAATAATAATAATAAATTTATTTAATCAAGTCACAAGGACTCATTGTGTTAGTAAACTTACGAACTATGTTAGTTTCTTATTATAATTAAAATTTAATTTGTTTCATCCCATGGGAAATAGCACTGCAGTGATTGATATACATGCAATCGAGCCTGCGAGCCATCATTTTCAGGATATTGTTGGAGCTGGCCCGCACTCTGCGCACCAGGGATGCACACCTCATTCGCATCATGAAACATTTCATAACATATTCGAAAATTATTTATTAAAATTAGGCTGAGAAACGTTGATTATTGTTGGACCTTATTGAGAACATTAACGTAGCCCTGAAAATATTTTAAATTTATAATTAACACCAAGTTTCATCGCAAGACGACCACTGCTGGACATAGGCCTCCCCCAATTGGGGGGGTTTTCCATAATCGCCACGCTTGGCAGGTGGGTTGGCGATCGCAGTATGGTGTTAAAAATGCTTAGAGAACGCTGCTGCCCATTCTCTAGTAAGTCCCTTAGTCGCCTTTTACGACAACATGTTTAGTATAATAATATATGAATTATGTTTGTTTTTTCACCAGGAGCAGTAATTTTAACTGCAAACAATCAACGTTTGACTTACGTAACGACTAACCTGTCAGTTAACTACGATGGAGAGGTCAACTACACTTATGAAGACGGCGAGGATTTTCCAATAGATTTCTTGTGCAAAAAAGCAGAAGATATTCATAAGCAGGATACTCTGCGTTTGGAATATTACAATGCAGAAGGTACTTCACGTAAAGAATTAAGCAACACCATCTATTCAATTCGAACTAAACAAGATGGCGATTAATCCACCTGTATCGCTTAAGTGTCTATACAACCTCACTCTGCATCTCGCTCGCACACTATTGCTACCGGTCACGCGAGCAAGCGTGACAGGGCGGCAGGGATAAGGCTCCAAGGCACCGATAGTTTAGGTAATTTCGTTATACGGTGAAAATAATGGTAATTTAAAAAAAGTAAATAACATAAGACCTGCTTTATAGTTGTTCAGTTAATATGCAAAGTTTCATTACCTAACTTGAAGTATTTTTTGAATACCAGCGGTTTATTGTTCGGTTTGGAGGTAACTGGATTTTTTTTCTATCGAGAAAATTTTATGGAATCGTGTTTTCGGCTAACATAGTACTTAACATTAATCCTCAACTTTACCATATATTTATTTCAAAATTAATGCTGCAGTATTTTCGACATAACGGAGGATCATGCTAAGCCATTTGAGGTAGTATAGGCCCTTAAGAGAGTGATTCTATTCGTCATACTAGTTTAATGTTAGGGAAAGTTGTTTAGACTTTCCCCAAGAAGTAATATCCGACTCTTTTTTTTATGCGCTTTGAAAAATTCGTGTCTTGCAACAGAAAAGATACAAAACCGATCTATTTGCAATGAACTCGATCCGACATCGTCCATACCTATTATTGCAGATTGATCGTTAAAAAGTAAAAACATGAGCTTTGGTTGTCGATCGATATACTAGCACATTAATAGTCGATCGATGTTTCACAAGACGTAATTATTTAACATCGACGATTCGACGGACATTGTCCTGTCCAAACAATAACTCATTCAAAAATCCCAAGGAAAAAAGGTTCAGTTTCTCTCGAACTTGAACATTTTCCGAGAGACTTTTCCAATTTGTATTTCCATTAAAGCCTAATTCGGACTTATTACAAACATTTTAAAACAAAATATTGTCAAATTGAAACAACGGTTCAAGAGCATTCAATTGTTAAAGATTTTATATTAATACACAAAGACATCGATAAGACGGACATCGATAGGTCTTATAACAATCTTAAACACAAAGCAGAAAACGCCGCGGCAAACGCCATTACTATTAAGATTTGTTGGAGCGAGAGGGAATGAGAGGCAGTCACCTCCTTCTGCGAAGCAGTCATGCTAGCGAAGGAGGTGACAGGATGGGAGAGGGAGAGAGCGGAGAGAGCCTCCCATCCCAGCCGCCGCGGTAGCCGCTCCGGTCGTCGGGAGCCGCGTGACGACTCCCAGCCACCGTAGGCGTGAGCCTGCGGGCGGTGAATAATGGGTAGTTCACCGTCCGATCAGGACCAGGCCCATGCCGGACGGCGCGTACGTGTTCAACGCGCGGCTCAAAGAGATGTCAGCAATAACGAGGGGGCCCATTAGGGCCCAAGCCTGCCGGGTCAGCGGGATTGTCCGAAATGGGTACCGCTGCTCCGGAACATAAAGGGCCAAGTAAGGAAAACGGGTGGGTTTTAGTCAGTAAGAGTCTGACACTCCCTTCTGCTCCACCCAGAGCGGGACTCATTTGATGATTTCCCATCCTCAATAAAAAAAAAAGCCTTGACAGAATAGGGATGTTTCCAGGGTAAAAAAAAACTTGCTTTAACATATGAATAAAAAAAAATACTTGGATAAAACACATTAGTGTGTTGCCCGTGGTACTACCAGTATTACTACCAGTAGCAGGTACCACGGGTAAAAAAAACTTCCCGTACCATCGCTTGGTTACTAAGGGTTTTTTGTTTACCCGTGGTACTACTGGACTGGTAGTAATACTGGTAGTACGACGGGCAACAAACGATTAAAGTGGGGGAGTGGGGGCTCGTTACGTCACAATTCTATCAAACTACGTATAAAATCTAGCACACAGTGAAGTCATGCCACATTTGAACTCAATGTATTGCCTTAATTTTTTGTTTACGTAAAAAAGAAAACATACCGTGTCCAATATTTTTTAATAATCTCCATGACGAAATAGTTATTTATGGTACTAGTGCGGTATGTTGGTTTTTACAAACGAGTAGACTCGAGGGCTTACCATAGTCACGAGTTTGTAAATACCAATTTCTGCACGTGTGTCATACAATGTTTTTCAACACATTTGCGAGAAAACAGTACAATATGTAATGAAACAAAATGATAATACTTACTTATAAAAAAATAATGTTAATAAATTATAACATTATGATAGATATATTTATGTTTTTTTAGTCAAGAGACTCATTAAAAATATCAGGTGGAGTAGATTCCATATAAATATCAGATTCCTCGCTTGAACTCATAATAATATTTTGTTTATAAAATATATCAGTCGGAAAGTCGCAACAATCTTTGACGTTTCTAATATGAAAATGGCGCGAATTTGCAAATGGCGTCACATGCACGTGGTGAAAATTAGAACTACATCTTTCGTCTCATTTACTCTTTAGTATAAGTGAGACAAACGTATTGAGCAAAAGCTTTTCCAAGGAGGTTCGATCAGTCAGCTTATTTATTCTCGTAATGTGAAACTCCTTGGTGGAATTCTTATAATCTTTTTTTAGGAAATAAAAAACAAACGTAAAGAGTACGCACGGTGCTATACAACGGAGTATGCGGTAAAATAGGTACTTAGATGAGAGTACCTATTTTACCGCACGTTCCGTTGTATGGTGCGTAATTTTTAACTTTCGAACAATGTATACAGGCTTCGTAAATGCATTTTTTGAGCAAATGTGTTGAAAAACAAAATTTGTTTTGTTAACATCCTGTCACGGGTCGTAAGTGACGCTCACTGACACGCTTAAAAGGAAGTGTTGACAATACCGCCTCTAGCAGCACCCGCCAAGGCGTCTTCGTGATCTGTGCTAAAAAATCTGATAATATGGCCTCCGACTCCACAAACGCAGTAGTTAGAGAGCACTGACAAACTAATAAATAAGTGACATTTCAGGGATTCTTCAGTTTCGGACTAAGCCCCTAGTAACACCACACATATTCCGTTCTGTCTTGAAATCAAACAATGATAAGTATTTTCTGGACTGTATACGCGCTGCCAGACATCCCGAAAGAGAATATCGTTATAGAACTACGTTCTTCAAAAGCGATTTACATGCTGGTGAGTATTGGTGCTGTATTAGTTACTAAATCATGTTGTACAAGTTACTTACAATATAAAGGGGGTGTTTTTTTTTTTTTTTTTGATACCCAATGCCATTTTAACACGCAGTTTCCGAAAGTCTTGGGCAACGACTGTAAAACCCTTATCTCCCATTACGATACGCACAAGCGACTTAAGTATTCTGCAAGTATCGGAGACTAGTTGCCACCAAGTATCTCACATACATTTGAATGTAGACTCGCACACTACGCTACTGGTATCCTACGCGTCCGCGACTAGTATTGCGCGACTCGCCGTGTCGGTCGCTTGGGCGTCGCGTCTCGACAAGATGGCGGCGGAGCAAGAAATTAATATTAAATTGGTACAAGAAGTTGAAAAAATGCTTGTTTATATAACTACAAATTACCAGAATATATGCGAAAAAATAAAATAGACAGGACTTGGGCAGATCTTGTAAAAAATTATAATCATGTAGTTCTTGTGCCGCAATATTCTACAATTTATGTTTCTTTCAATATATGGTTGAATCCAGTATTTTCTACTCTTGCGATGACGTCTTCTGTTTCTATAAAACAGAAAAACCGCAAGTGCTTCTTCGTCACTGGAATCGCTTGACATAACGTCCTTCCTCAAGAAACGAGTTAGCACAAATTATGAATTTAGTCACTTTTCAGTAGCATAATATGCGAGCGTCGAGTGGCGAACTAGTATCCAACCAGTATCTACTCAAGTATCGTGTCGGCGCACAACATATGCGCGTGATTGACCGCGGGGAAGGCGCGCGGGTTGGGGGTAACGAACCCGTTATACGACACCCGCTGCGCGTCCTACACACTACTCAACTCACAGACGCGCACCACTACGGGCATTTCTATAAACTGTTCTTTAAGTTAATTGTTAATTGTGGTACTACACCTATTTAAATACAGTCCACTTCTCTTTTATTATAAAGTCCTGATTGAGCCTATTCAATGGTCCTTCGAGCCGGATCGTTACCCCAACCCCGTGCGCCTTCCCCGCGGTCAATCACGCGCATATGTTGTGCGCCGACAACCGTATCCTACAAGTATCGTAATGTGAGAATGGCCTAACATGCAATTTGTGCATGTTTGTGTTTTTAATCAATATTTCTTGCAAGGTAGGAGGATGTTATTAAAATACTTTATTTTTTTACAGAGACAGTGCAACATGCACTGATACTGTCCGTCAATGGCCAAAAATTGACAACATCTTTAAATATCGAAAAATCATTTGACGATTATATATTCAGGTATATTGATGGAGAGGTATTGACTGTTACTTGTCAAAAAATGGACGTCAATATGAGAGGCTCTCTCATTTTCTATGCTGATAAAGTAATGAGCCAGAGTAAGTAGACATTGATTAAAGTAGTGAAAAAGCTAGGCATGAGCAGACGACGATGAATTTGACTGGATTTGCCCTATCGAGGGTTTATTTCGGTAAGCCGGTTAAAGGGTTTGCGGTAAGGTCTTGACAAAAGGGTTTTAAGAAAACCCTTATCTAATAAAAACCAGTTAGGTACCTACTTCAGGCACCTGTCCCGCCGCCGGCGATTAAATTGGCCTGCTTGTCGGTCTTCTGCAGATTGTACTTCGGCGAGTGTGCCCATGAACTCCACGACCTCATTCCACCAGCCCCCTTCTACCATCGGACATCTAGACGAACTGCAAGTTACCACCCTTACCTAGTTGATATTCCACCAACTCGCACTAAGCGTTTCCAAACGTCTTTTATAATGCGCACAGCAAAGGAGTGGAACTCTCTGCCTACGTCTGTGTTTCCGAACGCATACAACCCTAATATATTCAAAGTGAGAGTGAACAGGCTTCTTCTGGGTAAGCCCACTCCATCGTCGACTTTGTCTCTGTCACCTCTGACCTAGATTAGAGTCAAGAGCAAACCCATCGTAAAATAAAAAATGGCTTATCGGAATAGTTCCTGCTTAAAACCGACGATGCGCAAAATGTAATAGAGTATTTATTTTCAGCACTCAGGAGTAGTCGCCCCTCGGATGCAATAATTTCATTAGATTTAACTACATCAAACATTAAAAATAAATCACTAATTTGTGGTATCAACAACACTAAAGAAAAAAAGCCAAATGCGAGGCTAGTATTCCTATCTGATGTTCCTGACAATGGTATGTATATAACGTTTGTGTCTTTTTAGGATTCCGTAGTAAACAAGAAACCCTTATAGATTCGCCATGTCCGTCTGTCTGTCTGTTCAAAAATATTACGGGTTTGTGAAAGCCATTTTTCGATACAGTATCCGATTGCATATTATTAAGTTTTAAAGTGCTAATAAGCATCACCTTTGTACGTATTTTTCTGTTCCTTTCTTCTTGTCTGTTTATATGTGTGTACATAAATTTTTAAATAAATAAATAATTTTGTTAGAGTCAAGTGTCCCACGTCCCGTCCCCCCCCCGCCAGCTAAATGGTTTTATCAGGATATGTGAAAAAAATCACAGCAGTACTATACAGTGTGAGTCTTTATAATGTGCACATATCGAAATGAGGGAATCTATGCTTAATTTTGTCTACGGAAAATACAAAAAAAAAAAAATGAAATTTAAAAAAAAATTGCTACCATTGTAAACAAAATGGTGTAACTTTTAAACTAAATAATCTATCACGATGAAACAAACTCCATAATGATTGGAAGTAATTAGGCGTCCAAAAATTGGGGAAAAAACTACCCTCAATTGAAAAGAAACATGTTTTTTTAGCAAAAATCAGTATTATTATTTTTTTCATAATTTTTTACAATAATTGTAAAATTACTCAATAAGGGGGCGTCTTATTGAGAAATATTTAAATAAAAATAAAAAAATAAAAATTCCATAAAAAAAGCAAAGATTCCCTCATTTCGATATGTGCACATTATAAAGACTCACACTGTATAAAACGAAGTTAAGTCGCCCAACTAAAATTTGCAGTTTAAAAACATGTTCTCCCTATATACATGGTTGGGAGAACATGTTTTTCAACTACTATGTTAACTTTGTTCTTAGAATGAATTCATCCCAACTACGGAACGATTCATTGTGCGTGGTCCGACACGCACTTGTCCGGTTTTTTCTTCTCCTTAATAAATATTCTAATTTATTGACTTTATTAATTTTTATTTTACACATTTTGAATTTATTTATTTTTTACCAAAATGTAATAAGTTGCAAAATTCATAAAAAAAACACAAAAATTCCTTGTTCATCTCACAATTTAATCCCTTTATGACGCCCTAATCGTTTTTTTTTTTTTTTTTTGTTTTGCCCCACTTCTGGAAATCTTTCGTAACTCGGTTTTTGAGCACCACGTAACTGAATATTAAAACAATAGTGTATAATAATATATAAACATGATAATTTTATGAAAATATCTTAAATTTCAGGTGTACGTATACGCGGCCTGTCTAGAAATAACGTCCTGTACCAGTATACGAATGATGTAGATCAATGGACTATTGAATATCAATACTCTGTGAACGACACTCTTGACCTTACTTGTGTATCGAATGGAGGATTTCATTTATCAAATCAGCCAAATCCACTCGCAACTCCGTTTCATTGGGAATTCGAAAGTATGCCTGTTATTTTACAAAACTTCTACATAAACACTCGGTTTCAGTGCTAAGGATCATAACCTGGATCCCCTCCATGGTTTTGGTACCAAATATGTTAGATAGTCTTTGACATGGCAAAAGAAAACTTGCTATCAAATGTCTCAATCAAACATCGAAAGTTAATCTTAATACCAAGATTATCGTAGCATCATTCCACAATAATTTAACACTCACATTGCCTTCACAAATACATATTTTATCAGGTGTATGAATTTTTGCTTGTAAATGTTATGGACTTGATTGAAAAGGATTGTTTGAAATCTTGTCAAACGACAATATCGTTTGACAAGATTTCAAACAATCCTTTAGGAATATAATAATCTATCATTTTAAGGTTTGAAATCGTTTGGCGAGATTAGACGGTTTCGTGTGGCCTGATGTGCTGGCCACCGTACCAACCTACCTACCTACTTGTTAATTAATTTATAATTAATATTTAGTGGCACCGAGTTGCCATACCGCTGTTAAACCCGCGATGGTTTGTGTGGTATGTTTAAACCTCAACAAATGTATGTAAAAATATTTTTTTTGATTAATAAAAAAAAAAAAAGGTTAGGTTAGGTAGAACAGTGGCCATTAACGCCACATCCCCTCTATTGTTGGTGAATCATTTGGGTTAGGTTAGGTTAGAACAGTGACCATTAACGCGCGAAGGCGAGTGAGCGTGCCGCGGCAGCGGCCGCCGAGCGCCAGATCCCCTCTATTATTGGTGAATCATTTGGGTTAGGTTAGAACGTGTATTATAAAATTGCCTAATTGTCATGTAGCAATATAATAATGACCGTGCAATGTGATAAATAATGAAGTTAAGATAGTACGAGTAATAAATCACTTAGCCAGAAAGAGCTAGACATTATTCATAGTGCTCGTACATTATTAATAATGCCCGCATTAATCACCTGGTCCATAACATATACAACACCAACAGAAAAGTCACCAAACCATATCACGGTTCCTAAAAAGCCTTTCAAACTTAAGAGGCCGTGCACGAAATCTACTGATTTTGATCAATTTTGTTCATTGTTTGTGAGAAAGGGAAAAATAATTTAAACAAAATTATTTTGATTTAAAAAGTCGTGTTCTTTGTTATGCATGTGGCTGAAAGGGATTTTTCAAATAAATTAAGGATTCACGGTAAATCACTAATATTCGCAACAAGTTTTCCGAAAAATGACGCAAGACTGACATTTGATCATCATTCTACAAGAAACTACTTTTGATTTTGAACATTAAAAAATATCATCAACATCATTATATGGTCTACTTGCATGTGGCGGAACCACTTTTTTCAACTTCCATACAAAATATAGCAGAAAAATAATATTGAAAAAAACTTTTTTTTTTTTTGTTTTAAACCCCGTCAGTAATATATTTTTTCCTATTATTTAGCAAATTATATCAAGAAATTTAAAAATCACAAATTAGTCTTCAGCTATTCTTAAAATATAATCAAAATTTTATTTAATGGTTATACGATATCTTCATTAAGTAAATCAACGGCGAAATAAACTATATTTTGGAGAGCACAAAAATGATGAAACTATTAACAGCTGCTGTGACTGACACGAATGGTTTAGCACCATGAAAACTATACTTTTATAATTACACAGACTTAATGTTTCGATTATTTCAAGTTTTCTTACAATTAGATAAGAAATTGACAAAAGAGAGTTTTTTTCGTGCACGGACCCTTAAGTCAAGATGTCTAATTTGATTAGCCGGCCAGGAGCAAAAGAGCGGCTTAATTTAAACCTGCCATAATGAACAAGTTTAATGAAACTACAGTAAAGAATTGATTCTAGTTTTACGAGTATACAAAAGAACATAATAGAGACTATACCCAAAGTCTCAAATTCTGATAATTTATGTAAACAAAGGGGATAAAAAAGCAAAAATATATCTTCGTAATGGTAACTCACATAAAATGGCGAAAAAAAAAGAATTTAAAAATAAATAAAAAAGAATCATACCGTAATTATTTTTTATAAATTTTCGGTTTTAAACAAAGTTATTAAAAACAGGAGATTTTCTGGTACAAAATATTTTATGATACTGGTAACAATGCAGGAGTTCCAAACATTATCACATTTTTTACATCTTCAACAACACTAATATTACAACTCTCATTCATAGATTCATATTGTAAGTAGCATATGTAGCCACATTTTGGATGAAAACAGCTGTAAACTGTTTCGAGTGGAAATCGATTTTGGGAGGCCTACGTCTAGCAGTGGACTTAAAAGGGCTGATTATGACGATCATAGGCCGTGTCTCCATAAAACATTATTTGGCAAAGGTATTTTGTTTGCATAGTTCTTATAATTAATTCACTTTCATTTCATAGACGATCATTTACAAAAAAAAAAAAAATATGATGAAATGTTTTGTACCACTGTCCTGTCATTTTGACAGTGACATTTCTTGACAGCTCTTTGTTCACATAAATTATCTGAGACTTTGGGTATAAGCCATATTATTCAATTTACAAGAGGTTCATAGACAAATACAGAACTAATGTGTGTCCTATATTTTTTAATAATCTACATGACGGACAATTTTTTTTTTGTTCGTCGTCCCTATTATGACCAAGTTTTTTATAGCTAGTTAGGTTATGTCAAATGTGATTTTAATAATCAAACATGTTCCGTCGGGAATTGAGCACATTTACAGTAATAGCAGGATTAAAAGCACACAATGACACGACATATAATTTCAAAACGAGAAACCACTTTTCATATACCGTCGGTTTTCTGGACAAATAACAACTTAGAAGTTGTTAAAGTTGTTGGATTGCCTTTTCTGTGCCACATCTATATTTAAGTATATTATATATATATTTTTTTTTTTAAACCTTGACCCACACTAGGAATTTCTCCTGTATCGTGGGTGTGTTTACAAACATTTAAACTCACATACACAAACAGCCAGACCCGGAACAACTACTTGTAGATCATACAAATATTTGTTCCGTGCGGGAATCGAACCCGCGACACGCAGCGCAGCAGTCAATCGCTAAACCACTGCGCCAACTGTGCCGTTCATATTATTAGCTCTCCACTACAGAAACTTATTATACCTTTTTTTTTAGATCAATTAATGACTTCTTCAGCAATTGGGACGCAAGATACGCCACTTAAGTTTTCTGAACAATCATTTACAAAGACTTTGAGTGCAACCCACAACAGAACTAAAATAAAATGTATTTATTTTCCAAACGAGGTCTATTCTTATATAAATAAAACAGTTGAGATCATCCTCCGATTGAAACCAGAATTGGTTTCAGAAGTAAAGAAGAAAGAAGTTACTTTAGGTGAGTGATGGTTTATTTCAATGATGTTTCTAAAAAGGAATTAGGCTACTTCTAACCAAGCGTGAATCCTTTCCGACCGCATCTTATAGTTGTTAGTTATGTTATAGTTAAGTGATTATATAAATAATCTTCAAAATCAAAATCAAATCAAAATATTTTATTTCACATAAACCTACATACATGGGCACTTATGAAACGTCAGAAGCTAGGTGCACGGTTCCAATTAGTCGTTTCCTATGGAGAAGAGCCGGCAAGAAACTCCACAGTTACTCTTTAAAAAATGATTGGCTTTACAATATTATCAAATAACAGTGATAATAGGTATGGGAGGGCAGTGTAGGCCTTTCAACAATTACCAGGTACTTAACAAAATAGAAAAGTGCCAACAAATCTACACTCTACTAGGCCTACAACGTTCTCACATTCACAAAATAGAAAATAATCTAAGTATATAAAAGATTAATGACATGATTGCAATTACAACTACAGTAACATATCTGAATAAATATCATGTCCACAAAAGCCACTAATAAAGAATTGGAATTCGATTTGTAGGTAAATAATGTCAAATAATGAAAAGATTATGTCAAGGAAGGAAGTAAAAAACTAAATAAACATCGTTCTTTGGGAGCAGTTAATAGACATTTACACAGTTATGTTGTTTATGAGGTACCAGGAAAGCCACATGTACAGAAGGAATTATTGCCAAACTTCCTTGTCTTCAACGTAGTCTTTTATCTTATAATATGCTTTTTTGATAAGGACACGTTTGATGTGGGTTTTGAACTTTCCATCGCTAAGTTCTGTAACCGACTTTGGCAACTTGTTACAAAAGCGGATACTGTTTATAAGAAATGACTTGCTAGTTTTAGTTAATCTGAATTTGGGTATCACAATTTCATGTTTACGACGTGTATTTATATTATGGAAATCGCTTCTTATTTTGAAAAGTCCTAAGTTTTTGCGAACATACAAAATACTTTCTAAGATGTAAAGAGAAGGCAAAGTTAGTATATCAATTTCTTTGAATTTATTTCTAAGGGACTCACGAGGACCTATTTTATAGATCGCGCGGATTGCTCTCTTTTGTAAAATGTAAATGGAATCTACGTCAGCTGCCGATCCCCACAGCAGAACGCCATAAGACGTAATACAGTGGAAATAAGCAAAGTATACATTTTGTTTCTAATTCTAAGCACTACCTTTTATTGCACACCTACCGGAGGAAGAACAAAAACAACATCTATATAAATATTACATAGACATAACTTTGAATGTCTGTTTTTAGGGTTCCGTAACAAAATGGTAAAAAAGAACCCTTATGGTGCGACTCAGTCTGTCTGTCCGTCTGTCACAGCCGAATATCTCAAGAACTACTAATACTATCAACTTGAAATTTGGAATAGTTTTAGATGACGTTTGCCCAACTATTTTGCAAATAAGAAAGTTTTTTTTTTTTTGTAACAGTGGCTGAACGGGGATCTTAAAAATTCGAAGTGGGGCATGTGCAGTATCATATGAAAGAGCGCTATTTGCACATTCTCAAACATTTATTTTTTATTTTTAATCCGCATAGTTTTCGACTTTTGACGAAAAATATAAAAAAAAATACCGTTCCCTCCTTGTCTCCAAAGTTTTCATAGAGAAAAATCTGAAATCATTCTATGTGATCGAAATTTATGTAAAGATTACAGGAAAATTAAAATGATGTCTCTAAATAGCACACTTTATCTAATATTGCAATTTTACGTCAGCGCCATCTCTTGACCGACAGTGGAACTAGTTTTATAAATTTTTATTTTTTTTTGATGATTTTTGTTGGTACGAAACCCTCGGTGCGGTAGTCCGACTCGCATTTGACCGGTTTTTAGTATAAGGTAATCTCTGAAAACAGGGATTACAAAAAATCATTCACTGATAGTAAGCTACACTATGTCTATGTGGCATAGGATACTTTTTATCCCAATAAAGGTCACGGCTTCTTTGGAAACATCCATGTGGGTAAAACCGCGGCCCCAGCTAGTTATAAAATGAGGGCGAAACTATCAACTGATGAAATAATTACAATTTTAAACAAGAATAGGAAACGACCTGAAGAGTTATGGCCGGTCTCACCCGCTTCAGACAAGTTCCGATTAACATATTTGACATAGAGTTTTATTCAAAATCTGTTTGATTTTTTCATATGCGTTGTGTGCGTATCCAAGCACTGTGAAATAATAGGCAAATCTTTTCATAAAATCACTTCTAAATTCGATCAATCGACATTGATCGACGAAATCTGACATATTTTACGACGGTAAGCATCAATCGATTGCGATTTGGTAGCCCTTACGAAAATCCTCGAAGATTTTGTTTAAAACCAAATGACGTGAGTAATGTTACAAAAGAACTTTACATGATAGAAGTAAGTTGTAGTAAACATATCGTACTGTTCATTCCAGGTGATAATCCAGAGCATAATATGGTAGTTTCTATAGCTGTTGGTGTTGGAGTCGCTATTGCCATCATAACGATGGTATGCCTAGTTTCCTGGCGCAAAAGGACGAAACGGGCCAATCTTATTGAGGTACTTACAATTACTGTAACTTTTGTGTTTAGAGGATATACTATAAATAGTAAACCCACTTATCACCAGTTATTTCAAGTCAAAGTATCAGAAAGTGAGCCTATTCCCATAAGCATATGTTCAGACTCCGGGTACAGAGAATATTCAACTTGAAAAACTTCGGATTTAAAATGGGCAATGCGGCATTGATCGAATCCAGCAGCATATGTTTGGCAATGATGTTTGTGAACACTAGACCAACACGCTAGTCCAAAGTAATCACTATATATTATTGTTCCAGAACGCGTATGATAATCTCTCAAATCAAAACGATAGTTCAATACCAGCGTTCCCAAGTAATTGGGAAGATAACTATGATGATTCAAATTACGCTAAAATTGATGAGGAAGTTATGCAAGAGAATTACAACTATTCAACAGACAACGAAAAATTATATAGTATGCCATATAAAAGACAGAGTAACACCAGTGAGAATCATTATACTGAAATAGACGAGTATTTCAAGCCTATACCTGATGGACTAGCAGCCAATTGGAACACTGCTCAACCCTCCAATTACAACAAACAAACAGATACACATAAACCAACAGCATCGCACATTTCGAATAATGTATTTTATAACAATTTTAGTGATTCCAAACAAGGTACTTACGACAAATTAAGGCACAACGATTTACCTATCAATAACGATAATGAAAATTACAGCAATGTACAAAAACCGAGTCAAAGTAAAAGTGTCACTTTTAGACAAATGAGCAATGATTTAAGACCGAGACATAATTATAGTGAAGGAAACATCATGCAAGATGGTAGGAATAACGACAGTAAATTGAAACCAAACAATGATGGTCATTACGCTAATACGGGTCAAGATATCTACATGCCAACTGGGGATATGCATAAGACACCGAACTATGAAAATCACTTTCTTCAAAATGAGAAAACTGACAATCCATTAGATGCAGACTATGCTGAACCATATGATGAGCTTGGAATAAGTTACAAAAACGACTTTTATGGATGATAACCTAATAAACGAATTAATAAACTACGTAGAGAAAAAAAAAAACAAAAGCCTGTATGCATGAGTTTTACCGAGCAACAAAAAGAAAATTATAAAATGACTACAAAAAGAAAAAAATGTAGTATAAAAAGAAAATAAAAAATATGTAATGAGTCATACAGTTTTAGAAAGTAGGGTGCTTTGTGTTAGTTATACTCGTAAAAATGGCCTTTGTAAATAATTTCAGGAGTGCAATAAATATAGTCAATAATTTATATATTAACGTTATGTAGACTTAAACTGCTTTCTCTTAAAAGTAATTGTGAACTACCTACTAATAATTTAGAAATCTAAGATACTCATAAATTTAAGTAAAATTCATTAGTACGAGTATGTAAATGTATTATGTTTAAGTAGTTTTAATTGATTATTAGTTATGATGAAAATTTTAAATAAAATAATGTTATTAATCGCCACAAATTATATTCTTAGACTAGATGTACATATTAAATAGACAGGTATTATGAAAAAACAAAAATACATGCAATCTTAGACGGAAAAGCCGTAACCAAACGCATCAAGAACCACAGTCTATCTCGCACATGTTCACAAGCGTTGCGAACCACACCTGTTACATGCAGTAATGCTAAAACGGTACGTGACTTACTTCGACAAGGAATTAAATTTTTTGGTGGACACGGCTGAAGACAGAGATAAGATCATGAAGGCTTCTAGCAAGATTTACGACAAACAAGAAACGGAAACTAGCGAGACCTCATACGAAGACTTTGGAAACATCAACGTGTAACAGCATAGCAGTGACGTACAAAAGAGTCGAGAAAGCAGCTGGACCCAGCTGGATAGATTAATATCACCCGTCTCTCCACTATTCCCTTGCTTACTCTAGGATGCATATCCGGTACGGCTCCAATAATCCTTCCATGTCCAATGGCACATCTTCCCTACCATTACCGCACCCCCCGATCTAATCCTTGATATGCAATGGTCTCTGGAGCACCATGAAACATGAAGCTCCAGGGGCTAGTGTGAATCTTTGGATTCATTCTAGTAATCGAGTCTGGTCAAACCACGCTGAGGTCGGTGCTTTCGTTCATTCAGTCGTTGATTATAATTTTATGTGAAGACGATGTACCTTGAATAACATTACTATACTCAATAAGTACAAAGTATTTGAAATCAAGTAATGACAGATAT
Organism: Dryobota labecula; assembly: GCA_947523025.1. Taxonomy (NCBI): domain Eukaryota; kingdom Metazoa; phylum Arthropoda; class Insecta; order Lepidoptera; family Noctuidae; genus Dryobota; species Dryobota labecula. The sequence continues at coordinate 8,413,835 of OX383311.1, read as the reverse complement.
TTATTAATTATTTATTTATTCATTTAAATCACAATATTATAACATCTTTACAAAGTCATCCAAGGCTATGATATGTATCAAATCAAATCAAATCAAAATATTTTATTTCACATAAACCTACATGGGCACTTATGAAACGTCAGAAGCTAGGTGCACGGTTCCAATTAGTCGTTTCCTATGGAGAAGAGCCGGCAAGAAACTCCACGGTTACTCTTTTAAAAATAATTGGCTTTACAATATTATTAAATAACAGTGATAATAGGTATGGGAGGACAGTGTAGGCCTTTCAACAATTACCAGGTACTTAACAAAATAGAAAAGTGCCAACAAATCTACACTCTACTAGGCCTACAACGTTCTCACATTCACAAAATATTAAATAATCTAAATATATAAAATATTAATGACATGATTGCAATTACAACTACAGTAACATATCTGAATAAATATCATGTCCACAAAAGCCACTAATAAAGAATTGGAATTCGATTTGTAGGTAAATAATGTCAAATAATGAAAAGATTATGTCAAGGAAGTATGTAAAAGAAACAATTAAAAATTCTAAATAAACATCGTTATTTGGGAGCAGTCAATAGACATTGACATAGTTATTTTGTTTATAACTAACTATAATGCACAAATGTCAACCCAAAACAATAAATAAAATGACTTGTAAGTAAAATTACAAAGAAATATACATATACTAAATAATGGACAAAATTATAAACATGACAAATGTTTTGAATGAATTAAATAATTATGTTGATAGATGACATGGTGAGACATGGTGATCATATATAATTTACAAATATTGCAACGGTAGACGATGTTTTCTAACATTTTAACAAATATATTAATAAACCAGTGTGTTAGTTAAGGTTCTCACGGAATGTAGAATTAATGGTATAAAAATAATAAATTTAACGTGGTAGAGATATAACTCAAAGTTTAAAATGTTTGCTCCCATGTCACCATTGCCACCAGGTTCAGTACCAAGTGAATAGCAAGTAACAGGGGTGATGACAATTTTTTTTTTTTTTTTTGTCCGTCATGTAGATTATAAAAAAATATTGGACACGTATTTTTTCTTTTTTTACGTAATCAAAACATTACGGCGATACATTGAGTTCAAATCGACGTATCCTACGAATAGGGGCTGCATAATAGCTATTTTTCAGGAGACACTTTTTTGTGTCAAATTAAATATGAAAAAAAATATTATTTAATTAAATTAAATATGAAAAAATATGTATTGGTGATTTCTTATAATGTGTATTGGTATTTTAAGGTTCGGCTAGGATTATTTTCAATAAATTATCTTTAATTTTATACGCATTTTGTCCTTTAAATCCCGTTTTTAATTGTTTTGTTGAACTGGTTATGTTTTAGGATGAGCAAAATTGAATTATGCAATAAAAAAATAAAGCCCCTATGTTCGTTAGGGCACTAATCGTAGGATACGACGAAATGTGGCATGACGTCACTTCTCAGTAGATTTTATACGTAGCTGTGACGTAACGAGCCCCTACTCCCCAAGTTTAATGTGTTTTATCTAAGTAATTTTTTATTAATATGATAAAGCAAAAAATACGTGTCTAATATTTTTTTACTATCTGATTGACGGACTAAACAGTTTTTCTTTTTTTTTTTACCCAGGTATCATCCCTATTGTTTAGTGAAGCCGGTTTAGGCCTGTGTTCACCAACATTTAAATCAACTGTTTAGATATTTAATCAGTTGTTTACTCAAAATTTCTTAGGAAATTTGACATAAACCAACTGTTTAAATGCCTAACCGGTGGTTTGAATGTTGGTGAACACAGGCCTTAGGAAATTTGACATAAACCAACTGTTTAAATACCTAACCGGTGGTTTGAATGTTGTTGAACACAGGCCTTAGGAAATTTGACATAAACCAACTGTTTAAATTCCTAACCGGTGCAGCGGTGGTTTGAATGTTGGTGTGAACCAACAAGAAATCACCTAGAAGGTGATAAAGCCACAAAAGTTTATCCCTTTTTAAATGATTACCAATATATAGATATTTTTCTTTTAGAAATATTTTTTGTTTATGTTTACAACTCCGCCTTCGTTAGTTAACCTTTGCGTCCGCAGAGGTCACTCTCTGTACCTTCGCCTGCGCCTCTGCTAAGATGGTCTCCGTTAAATTCCTACTCGAATTATCAACACACATACTCGTAACATGTACTCATAGTAAAACAGACCCCGTAATCAGTAGTAGTTATACAGTCGATTACGGGGTCAACGGCCGCACGCATCGCACCTGTGAAGTTTCTGTAGCGGTACTAGTATTTAAAATAAAACCAATGATTTTTGCTTATAAGTTTTATATTTTTTCTTAACAATGAATTATTATTTGTTCATTTATTTATAACAATAAAATAGTTGGTAAAGTTTTTTTTTTTAATAATTATTATAGTGTTATTAAACATAAAATATAAAATAATATTATGCAGGTAACTTTTAATTTAACAAAACCTACAAATACATTTAAATTGCATGTACCTACTGTACCTAACTGTCTGTTTCATGGCAAAATATGCTTTGGCTGGCTAAGCAAGCAAGCATAAGTAAGTATAAATATACTTACTTATGTTTTCAAATGTTCTTAATATTAACACCTAAAGCTATGTATGTAGGACGGTTATACCGGATGACATTTTTTACCGTCTCGTAAAAATTTGGGTATACTAGGTGAACGGAGTAGAAGCCTATGGCATAGTTTTTATTATTTTTTCTTTAACCTAGAAAGAAATTGATCTATGGATAAATACCACACATTTGAAGTAAACTTATCATACTATAACAATAAACACAGAAATTTAACAAAAAACATAATTCAATAAATAAATACGATAAATAATATTTAAATTTAAATCATACGCACCCAAATTTCAATATTTTTATCTTTTATTTTAGTTTTATTTCTGAAAAAAAAAAAAAAAAAAATTGCTATGCCATAGGCTTCTACTCCGTTCACCTAGTATACCCAATTTTTTTCGAGACGGTAAAAAAAGTCATCCGGTATAAAAAAAAAACATTTTGTACTTCTTAAAAATCTATCTATAATTATAGTTGTACCTACTATTTATTTTATACAAACCACCTGCCTCGTTGGTCGTATGATCGCAAGCGACTGCTGAGGTCTTGGTTTCGATTCCCAAGTCGGACAGTTTTATTGGATTTTCCCATTAGCAGCCATTAGTGAGCACGTTTGAAGGCAATACGTTTGCCAGCTTCGGCTATACTATAAAATACACCCCTGACTATTGGAGGATACATGCATGATATTATTATATTGTTTTATGAGTTCTTTACACTACAAGCTATTCATCATCATGATTGAAAATAAAGAAAAATATTTTATTTGGTACATGCACAGGAAATACAAACAGTAAAAAAGGAGCGTTTAAAACTGACAAAATTTACATTAAAAACAAAAAACAAATAAAACGTAATAAAAAAAAAAGATCTGTGCGAGGCCAAAAAGGCTCCTATCTCAGTATAATGCTGCGATATTTAAAAAAAAATACCACAGCGCTGGTATTCTAATTCTATAACTGCCACGGACACACCACGTCTATCATTGGCAGCCTTGTTCCACCCACTAAAAGTAAAGGCCAGCAAATACCTTCTCCCTTTCGTGACATGCTTCCTTGGTTTCTGCGAGTCTCATACAATTCTAAGATCTAATGCCAGGTAAAAACACAGTGGCACACTAGTAAGTAACCAGTTACCACTACTAAATGCCCGATCATGACAGGGAAGCAGATTTTAAAGAACTGCATGAAGCTAATCTTGTAACCACGTTTTTCAGCTAACTCGACACAGATAACGTTGGAGCTGGCACCTATTAGAGTACCGTTACCTGTAAATTAAATAAAATTTAATTATATCTAACACCAATAAGCATAAAAGTAGATAATACATATAATACAAAATAATACATATAAAAAAAAAAAAAATACTAAATGAACCATTGGCCGGGTGTGAATTTTTGTCAGAGAGAATTTAAGTATTTACGTATTTATAGTTAATTTAAGCGGTACATACAACACCAATTACATTAATTAACATAGAAACATAAAAAAATATTAATATTGTCAATTTTTGTATACCGGCTGGAAAAAATTTAAGGGCCCTGTAGGAGAACTGCCTTAAATCCTTTAGTTAGCTCATTTTACTGAAAGGAAACATTCCTTAATTTTTTTTAAGAAACAAAACTGCAGTCAGAGATCTTCTAAAATTCGCTTGTCTCACCCGGGAATCGAACCAACTAAAGAATAAAAAAATAAATCCTCGCTATTTTATTATACGAATCGGTAGGATTATTGTTCAGGATAAAATTTGTCTAATAAACATTTGGTCTTTGAAATAAAAAAAGTGAAAACTAATATTTATTTTATTTTATCATCAATACGAAGAACACAGTCATAAATAAACGTGAAACATTTTTTTAACGAAGACGGATATTAAGTAAAGGAAAGAATCTTAATAATTTAACTGATAAGTTGCTCGAAATGACCCCCCCTCGTTCCGGTTACACAAATTTAGTCATTAGATTACACAAAATATTTAGTATTTTAATGATAAAATAAAATTAATATTAGTTTTCACTTTTTTGTTATTTCAAAGACCAAATGTTTATTAGACAAATTTTAAATGCATTTTTTTTTAATGCTGTCTTGTTTCTTTAAAAATATAAAGGAATGTTTCCTTTTAGTAAAATGAGCTAACTAAAGGATTTAAGGTAGTTCCCCTCCAGGACCCTTAATTTTTTTCCACTGGAAAACGGCCACTGTTACATAAAAGATTTTGTCCCTCTAGTAGTATTGGAACAAAGCCTTCATGCAAGGTGGTTACATATCGAAATGCAAGGAAACAATAAACTGTTTGAAAATAACATATATTTAAAAAGAATACTCCTTCTTAAACAATACACGGTAGCCTTTAAGGGACTACTGCATACATAATTAATTACTTATATCAAACACTTACAGTAAGTTAACCTTTATAATAAGAATGTGACTATAACTGTAAACTAACATGGAACAGTAGACTCCCTTGCATACTTTCTCTCACAGAACACCAGATACATACATATATACGCAAAATTTTAGAAGCCGAAACCAAGCCGGTTTTAACTTACTTACAAACTAACTACTATTATGGTAAAAAAACTGGAATAATAATAATAAGAAATTTAAAAATACACCAAAAAAAATACAACGGATTACACATAGGCTAGTAAATGGGAGTATACTCCCATTTACTAGCCTATATGTAACATGTTGTTGTGTATATGTTATATATAACATGGGAGCATCTGTAGCCGAACTAGAACGAGTCCTGTATCTCGGCACTGTATGCCGAGATACAGGACTCGTTCTAGTTCGGCAACACCCCCCCCCCCCCCCCCCCCCCCCAAAACAGACAATTATTATTAGCCCCAAAAGACATGCAAAAAGATGCATCAATGAATGATACTAAGAAGAAAAACTGAAACAATACAAAAATGTGTGGGTGTGTATGTGGGCGTTATTTTGTGTAAGTGAACATATGTATAGACCAATGACCAATATGACCATAATGACCAATAAACTGCTTTGCAGTTTCGCAGAGGTATTATATATTTATCTTTTAAAGAATTATTTCTGTGAAAAAACGCTTTTTCATAAAAAAAAAATTTCAAAATCATTCAGATTCCGATAGAAAGTGTGTTTACTGGGGTTAAATCAAAATTTTCACTCTTACCTCCCAAACATACTCCGAAAGACAAGGCCCATATCAACGGTGCCATTGGCAGGTTGAGCGTTGGATGGCTGCCCAGTGACGTCACGACTCGGACCATCATGGTCGTTAGGGGCACGTTGTCTACGAACGCTGATGTTATACCTGACACCTGGAAGTAGAGATGTTGCCGTAAGGTGGATATGCTAATGTATGCGTTTTTTTTTAAATGTTTTTGAAGTGAAACTTCGGCTTATTCCACAAATCCCCCCTGTAAATCCCCATTAGGAGGAAAAGTGGAATCTATAAATCAGTCTAGAATTCACCCCTGATAATCCCGCTTAGGGGGGAAAACAAGATCTGAAAAAAAAAAAACTTATTCCAAGATCCCCTGAAAGTGATTTTTTTACATTAGGGTTCAGTTTTCCCCACTGAGGGGGATTCTCTCAGGGGGGATTAGTGGAATAAGCCGTAACTTCATAGGCCGCGATTCGATAATTGAATGAAAATTTAGAGTGAAATTTCACGGACGCGTCACGTTTAGTCCCATTTCGTTACCCGAGAGAGAAGAAAGATATAACTCTCTCTATCTCTCACACTAAATCTCACTCATTCTTTATTATTAAGAAATTTCATTTGTGCACGCGCATTTTTTTTTTTTTTGCAAATTGTAGGTCAGCAGGATGTCATAAAAGGCATTCAATAGGTTAATTTAAACTTAGAGGAGAGTTGTATTGATGATTTTATTCATTTTCATTTACAACTGACCGCATAATTTTTCGATAGTTTATAAATCTACCCATGATGGCAACTTGCATGTGACGGAACGTACTTTCCGCTAATACTCGTACATAATAGCCAAGTAACTGCGACCAATCAGGGACGGTTTACAATTTTGCGGGTGATAAAATCATACACAATAGGAACCCTGTCGATAAGTGCAGGTTCGTTCAAAATTTGACGACTTGACATTGATAGAAACTAGGAAATGAATGCTGTCACAGTTGACCGTTTTAGTACAAAAAAATTAAATTATCGTTAACGAAAGATATTTATTTTGAAACTGGTATAATGGATACTCGTCGCGCAACGCGCCGGCGCGCAGCGACGTGGTCAGTGAAGCGGAACGCAGTAGTAGGTACCTATCAGCTGTGCGCTCGCCCATTGATATTATTACGAATAGATTGTATCCATATTTTGCTCATTTCAAGTAGGACCAAAAAAAAGTATTGAACAAATAATGGAAATGGTGTTCTGTTACTGATACTGAACCACAAAAAAAAAAATTGCGCACTGGTTAAAAACTAATCATGTAAACATGATTAGTTGAATGAACTAATCATGTCATGTAGCTTATAAACCAACGGTGTTCACAATCTCACGGTGACATATACAAGCAGTACTTACCCACACCAAAAGTACTAAAGCCACAGCTAAACGATTGCTCTCATCCACCCTCAGAATAAAAGCCTCCGTCCATCCACCGATGTAGCCAATTAAACCCAGTTTAGATAGAGCCTGTAATGAAAATAAAAGAGCGTAAAAACAAGATAAGCGAAACTCAAAGGGCACTAGCATTCATCCCTTATGAGATCGCTATTGTATGAATTTTTAGTTCGCGATTATGACGTTTTGGCGCCGGGTTATTTTATATATATCTTTTTTTGTTGTTGGTGTAAGTAATTCAAAGCTATTGTTTGTTTGTGAGGGTGTGTGTGTGTGTGTGAATAGTGACCCGTAGTGGAACTATGTAAGAGTGATTTTGGATAAAGTTGACACTATTCACTGTGCCATTTTTCAAAAGCGATAGAGTTGCAGACGCTAACCTCCGACAAAAAAAAAAGGGAAGCTGATAGGAATTGTGTACTGTGCTGCTTTCGCCACTGTTCCTTTCGCCACTGTTCCTGTCATGTTACTATCTAAGAATGACTATAACAGAAGACAATGGGTAGTACCTATAATAGTAGTCCAAAAAATTGAGAACTAAACTTAGCCTCTGATCTTTGCGGTTTGGCAGAGCTAATAAATAATATGTATTATAAAATGTTTGTCTGTGAATATAAACTTTTTCATTTCATTTTTTTTTTCAACCTCCTATTTTTAGTATTGCCCTGAATGAGAACTGAATGAGTTCTGTCTAGCACAACCCAATTAGGGTTGTGCTAGACAGAACTCATTCAGTTGCAGTTAAACTAAAATAACTTAGATATTCATAATTGACAATTACCTATTTACAACAATAATATACAAATGAAAATAAAACAAAGTTTCCCTATAATTTAAAGGCTAGGGAGGAATAAATATACGATTGGAAATAAGTGATGGATCATGGTCTACCTCCATAAGCACAAACAGTGCAGCGAAGAAAATCAGTGTGGACCACTCGATCCTTCTCAGCACCAGCTTCAGGTCCTCGCGGTCTACCAGCGTCAGCAGCAGTAGAGCACCCAGCAGAGCCGTCCAGCCCAGAGACACGCGGTCTGTGACACGGAAAGGTATGATAAAGCTCTAGCTACTTTGAGCTCCTCTAGTTGTGAGTTGAGCTACACGATTACTGACAAATGCGTGCCCTAACTGGACAGGTTTACCTAAATCTGTATGGTTCTTTCCTCGAAAGACCATCTCAGACACTTATCTGCATGATTCTCACAAGGCCTGACCAAGATTATGTCTGGACTTTAAAAGAGACTGTGACCTCTGAGTTTGTTGCGGTGTTTCTTCTCAGAGTAATCGAATAGGAAACACCGAACTCATCTAGTTTTAAATAATTATTTCTTTTTGATGTGTTAAAGTGACTTTTGAACCAATTTAGAGAAATAAATATCATTTATCATTTATAACCAAAATATGAGTAATTGAGTAACCACAGTACCTATTTTTACCGCCAGAGCCACCAGGCAACGTTGCTGTGTTTTGGTATGAGTATGAGTGCTGGTGTAATTACAGACACATGGGACAGTTAGCGTCACGATTTGGGTACCCCCTTGAATCCAAATTTTAATACAAATGGGGTACCCAATTGATGCAGCCCACCGGACATTTCAGCTTGGAACTTTGGTCTCTGGAACGTCAATGCGTCAATGCCTCTAATATTGTAGATTTCCATAGACAGCGGAGACCATTTAACACCAGGCGAGACGTCGGCTTAATTGCCATCCAATGCGACTTAAAGATAGCCCTATTATACTACCCTTAGGGACTCCAAAGTAATTGAGTTTTAAATTGAAGATCAAAACAACATAACATCACACCTGTTAGGCAGAGGTATACCTACAACCTACAGCGTACCCACATCTCACTAGTTATGTCTAAGTTATATGCAATAGAATAACATTTTCGTAACCTTTGTACAATCTTATGGTTCAACTGACCAATTTAATTGCTTTAGATAAATCCGAAAGTTAAACTTACAACTTCACTCAGCGGGCATACAGCAACCTACACGTTCAATATAATAATGCTCTGGGAGTTCTGCTGCGGCTGCCGTGGCGCTGTTGTTGTGTTCGCGGCAGAACCGACAGTATTCTCAGTGTGTTCGTAAATCGGTGGGACTCCCACGCTGAATTTTAATTAAATGTGAATCTGTGTCTGTACTAACCTGGACTCTCTGTCTGAAATAAAAGTTTTCTATTCTATTAGGAGTTTCTTTAGGTACTTTTAAATTCACTTACTGAACTCGGGAATGGAATGTAGAAAGAACACGATGACCACAAAAAAAATGGCGACGCTGCACTTTATCAGTAACACTTTGTCTCTTATCTTGTACTGTAAACAACAAAATAAATGGTTGAAAGTCCCTAATTTTCCATCCTATTTATTTTTTATTTTACCTCGAAAGTGACCTTACAAAACACCACTCATTATCATCCTCCAGCATTTATTCTAATTTATCCAGCATTTTTTTTTTTTTTAGTAACTTTGCCCCGCACTAGTAATTTCTCCTGTATCTTGGGTGCGTTTACAAACATTTGAACTCACATACACAAACAGCCAGACCCGGAACAACTACTTGTAGATCATACAAATATTTGTTCCGTGCGGGGATCGAACCCGCGATACGCAGCGCAGCAGTCAATCGCTTAACCACTGCGCCAACCGTACCGTCAAACCCTCTAGCTAAGCAAAAAATATAATAATTCATCTTTTACAGAATACGTCCTACGTTTCCAAGACCAAGTTCTGCCTCTTTTCCGCCATTTTCATTCTATACTCTTACGACATGTCATGTATGAAATTGCAATATAGAACACCGAAGCAGCCTTTGCTAATCGCCAACTCGTCGCACAAACTGTTACATACTTAAAATTTTCTTGACTGTCTATTTCCCTAGTGCGTATTGTTCACTGTAGGGCAAATGCCTGTGGCGGCATCTACAACGCCACATGTGAACTACGCATCAAAGACCTGACGTCACACAAATCCTGCATCGCGCAATCAGAGTTTGTCGCGCAACTAGCCTATATATACAACACCCGTCTGATCGGAGGATCCTCCCTTTTCAATAGAGGATGAGTGAATGTTACACCCTGTTCCTCATACCTCTATAGGCCTATCTTCCCTTTCCCACAGACTTCTGTCCTCTGCTATTGTGCTTCCAGTGACAATCATATTCTTCGTATTGATCTGCCACGATTTTGCCTAGCATTAAATGGAACCCAGTCAATAAAATCATCTAATGCTGAGATGGATTTATTATATTAGTATGAATATATGTACCTTCTCCCTCATATCAGCCAGAGTCTCTTGGAAGCTTTCTTTAGAGCAAGTCTTGACCCTTGCCTCCTTGATCAACCCATCGAGCTTGACCGTGAGCTTGCTAATCTTCCTCTCCAACAGTTGTTTGACTATCAGCTGGTCGTCGCTCAGGTGAGGGAGGGAGTCGGCTGCATGGCGCCATATTGAAATCAGGCTACGGAGATCTAAAAATATTGAAGATTGGAGGCGTATGATAAGCACCATAATAACCGCATCTTCTGCAAGTAGATATTCTTGCAGGCTGGGAGGCCGGTGCTGCATACTGTATAAGACACTAAGACACTGTGTAAGACACTATACTTCCTTTTTACACCCTTCGAGCCGGTTCATAAAGAGGAATTATTTTTGATCCGGCTCGAAGGACCAAGTTGCTTGATATAGCTTTTCGAAATCTTACCTTGAACGTCCTTGGACTCTGACTTGAGCTTGTTAATATCCCTGAAGATGAACCTCAGCTGGAAGTAAGTCTGGACAGCCACCAGCAGGATACCGAAGGTCATGTGGAGCGTGAAGTTCGGGAAGTTGATACCCTGATGAAGAGAGGTTTTTAGGATTATTATGTGACAATCAAGCAGGCGGCTCATGTGATGGTAAGAAGTCACTGTAGCCTATTGACATTTGCAATACCAGAAGCATCGGAGGAGCCTTGCATCAGAGACAAAGCTGAAATGCCCCAAGGTAGTTCCTAGTAATATAAAATTGTATTTTTCTCACTGCAACCAGTCTTACCAAGGAGCATTGTGTTACCCTATGTAAAGGTTGTGGTTGAGGTCAGATAGATAGTCGCTTCAGGTAAAGTACTAGTTTACAACTTCAATCGGTTAGACTGGAGGCTGACCTCAACATAGTTGGGAAAAGGTTAGGTAGATGTTACCCACTGCAGGGCAAATACCTCATCTCATGAAGATAAGGAACGCGTATTGATCACGACGCTTGCTCACTATGTTTTTGTGTTGCGTTTGATAGCAATTCAACATCAATATTGTTACGAGCTTGGGGTTCGTGACAGTAAATACTGCCGATTTAATAACCAAAAACTTCTTTCTTACTTTACTTTTACTTCTTTCTAGAATATTCGAGTACATATCAGGCCCGACTGCCAGATGTCGATAGTTCTAGAAAGTTCTACTAGTTCTGCTCCTTGATACTAGATGGCCCTAGTGGTCTACTTGTTCTACTATTCGAAACTAGATGGCGCGCAGCAATATTTTTGTGCATCACAGGGCAATATTGCATAATTTCCTTTGGATTTATTTTTTATTTTTTGTAAATTTGATTAAGTAATCAAAACAGCGAAATACGAAACAGCGATTTTTGGCAACTACTTGCGATGTTTGCAATTTCCAGAATGTACAGGCTAAGATCTTATCCACTTACAGCTTGCACCACTTGCTTGTTGGAAGCTATGATGACATTCGGTGGGTCACCGACAGGGGTCGCAGTGCCTCCGATGTTGCAGAACAACACCATCGATAGCAGAACTGGTACGGGATCCAGTTCCATCTCCTTACATAGTCTTGGAACAAACAAAGGGCTTGCATTAAATCGAACCTCAACGAATTCCCATCTAAGAATAATAATATTATTGAACACTCTAATATGCTGACTGCACTTCTTTTTGTACCTCTAATAATTCCTATTTTGGAGTCTTAAACATCCTAATCCTAACTTAATATTATAATTGTTTGCTTGTTACCTCTTCACGGCTAAACCACTGACCCGATCATCCTAAAATTTTGCATATACGTTGTCAAGTGTACAGAAAAGGACAGTACCTTTGATCACGAAAAAAAGTCCTGTTCTCGAGGAAAACAACAATAACGTTCTTATGACAATAGATGGCGCCACTTGTCTTTCGAATCATGATTGAATTATATTAGAAGGACAAAGGCTACATTTCATCCTGGATTGCAGACAAAGTCGCGGGCAACAGCTAGTCCTACATAAATAGCCAAGTAACACAGCGACCAACTTGGATGTAGCGCTCGCCGTCTGAGTACGTCTCAATTCTGACCTAACCGAACCCATGAGCTCGTTTTGTCCTATAAATAAATAAACGACCAATTCAGTTCGCGCGCAATTGGTTACAGTTCTAACCTAACCTAACCTAAAAATGTCATCGAGGTACCCTAGCTTAGATAATACAACTACACTACTAAGATCGCTTTTAGCGATAAGACCGCCCATTGTGACACCCTATGTAACAGTTCTACATTTATATCTGTAATTTGTATGGTGTACATAATAAAGAGTATTCTATCTATCTATCTATCTATCTATCTATCTATCTACACTATTCTATTTATTACAGCTAACAACGAGAACAAAATTACAACAACAAGTAATGATCCTTCGCGAGTCTTTTAAACACAGGAAACGATTGCGCGTGTTTTATTGGAACTGGCAATGCATTCCACAAACAAGCGGCCTGGACAGTAATGGATTCGGTAAGGAAACTTGTGGAATGCAAATGAATTGGAATGGAATTGGCATTTTAAGCTTCAAGATATCTGATGTCCTCCCACACGTAATAAAAATTTCGTGTGGGAGTCTCAAATAAACTGGAATCGTTTCTTGAGATAGAGAGGGATGGAAGGGGAAAAGAGCACATTATACAAAAGGGAAAGAATATGAGCATTCCGGCGAAGGCGAATTGGTACCACTTGAGCTGCACACGAAATTCAGAAACATGTTCATTTTGCGTAAACCACATACAAACATTTTGAAGCCACTCAAGTTTATCAAGTGAGTCTTGAGTAAGGTCAAGAAAGCTGGCATCTGCATAATCAAGGATGGGTAGAAGAAGTGATTGTGCAAACGCAATCTTGGTGGCTGTCGGCGCACGACATATGCGCGTGATTGACCGCGGGCAAGGCGCATGGGTCGGGGTAACGAACCCGTTACACGACGCCCGCTGCGCGCCCTCGACACTACTCAGCTCTTAGATGCGCTTGTCAGATTCTAAATGTAAACTACATTTATAGGTATTGATAGCCACTTTATTAGCAAGCTTTGTGTATCAGAATGGTAACTAGTAGTTTACTATGTATGAAAGTCCCTAAGAATATGGTGTGTAGGGAAAGGGTTTTATAAAGAAAAGCACAGAAAGACAAGACCAGGCATTTATTTCAATTAGGCTTGTCAAGGTAACGTTACTGAGAAAGCTAGTTGTCCGTTCCAAAACTAGGTCTTCGTGGAGAAGAACGGAATAGAAACTCCACGGAAACAGCATTAAGTATTCTATCATAAATTACCGTTATCTCAAAACAGATAATTCTATCTATTGGACCTTTACTCAGATTAATAGCAACATTGTTATAATAATATAAAGGTAGGAACATGAGTATTCCATTAAACAATTTAACACATTACCAATATTGGCAATAATATACTTTACACAACAACATAATCATAACAGGCAATAATTAAGGTATAATATCAAATTACTTAACTTACGTGACACTTGGACGAACCAACCATTTGAACATCTACCGAGCAACTCGACTAGACAGCGCACTGTCCATTGCTTTTATATCCGAACGTCTAATTCAATTGATCAACTTATAAACTTATAACAAACACAAAACTAGTAGATAATAGCTTACCTTTTTAAATCACATATTAACTTACATTATATTTTAAGTGGATAATTCATAGTTTGCAATTAATATATTTTAGTTTGACTTTACAGATATTTGTAACAAACAATAATATTTCACACCGGAAGTTCCGTTAAAGAGTATTGAATCAACAGTTAAGAATTACTTTAAAACAAAGGAATATAATGTACATAATTTACTTTTGATATTAATTGATACAGTTGTTTATTTGAAATTAGTAACTGATAGTTTTAATTTTTAACAGAACAAAGGAATGTCTTGCTCTTTATAATTATTCGTATTTTATTACATAAATATACAGAACCTGTCACGGCCATACTGACATGTACTTCGTTCTCGAAGTACAAATTACATTACATAAGATCATAAACATACATAACAATTTGTTTAATACATTTTCATTGTTCACACATCATGTGTTTGTTTTGTTGTCACATTAAGATGACGAAATAACAACGGTCATTTGCTTAATACATTTTCATTGTTACCGTCAATCTTCTCACATTAAGATGACGAAATAACAACGGTCAGTTGTTTTGGTCATCAATCTAGCCACTACACCTGCTGCACATGAGTTAAGCTAGAACAAAACAACCGACTTCAGCAGTTCAGATTCCATATTCATCACAACATTAGTTTTATCATTTGCTGCACACAAATTATAAACAATTAATATTTGTGTAATTAATTAATTCACAATGATTTTTAAGTATATAACTGTAATATACTGTTATACATCAAATTACTTATTCCTTGATCATATTAGACACCAATCATTAAAAGAACAACATATTTAAATAATCGCGTAAAACATAATCTAACAATGTAAACAATAACCTTGCAGCAAATGGAAAAATACAATGATGTCATAGACAATGATCCTTTAAAGGACTAGATCAGCAGTGTACGGCACCAACGTGTTACTACGTCGTATATGTCCACAGGCATATCTGACTTCAGTTGTCAACTCGATGTCAAGTGAGCGATAGTTTAAGGATAAAAAAATATATCAAATTGGTGAAATTTGCGGTTAAAATTGTTTACAATCACCATAATTAATTTACGATTGAAATTTATTTTGTATAAATGATTGTCATAAACATTTAAATAATATCATTCCATTTTAAACAATAGTTATTTGACACAGTCTTAATAGTTTTGAAATATATTATTTACGTTTACGCATTTTTTTTCTTCCTATATTTACCAAATCGTTAAATTTCTTTCAATCGTTAATCCATTGAAAGTTTCATAATACAATCTTTCATAGTCGGTAATTAATTCAATAAATACCTTCATTAATTCAGGGGTAATCACATTGGTCATTAGCAACTCTGGCAGTCTTTCCGATGACAATGTCTTGTATCGTTTCAACGTAATTAGTTTGACGGAAGAAGAAATGAGATAAACAGATCATTTTGACAGATTGACATTATTTATGTATCCGTTTCAAAGCTACGGCTTTAACTCTTAAGTGGTTACGTTTTTCTGAAATTGTTAGTAGGACGCTGCTCCTCTAGTATAATATAACCTCATTGGTTTACGAAATATCAATTACAGAAATGCAAATACCATAATAATATTTTATAAATTAAAACCCTTTTTTTCGAAACGTAAATTTAAGTTTTAAAAAATTATTGTTGAAATGGAACGTTTCCATTCGTCAATCTCATTTTCTATTCTGACAGCTGACGTTCATGTGTGTTTTATTGTTCTACAACATCAATAAGTGATAGTGACAGATGCAAAAGTTTAAACTTTTTAAGTTAAGTTTCTAGTTTAAGTGATCAGATTACACGTCAATAACAATTACTAGGTTTTATCTAGATTCCTGCTCTGCTGCTAGTGACAAAGAATAGAATCAAGTAAATAGTCAACCAACAGTGTAATTTATATCAAATAAATAAACATTTCAGAGCAGTATCTAATAGTCAGTTTACAAAATAACTGAAAATCCATAATTAGTATATTTACCCGGTTTATCAAATAATATCCAGTATTTATTATTATTGATAAGATCAAAACAATACATTGCTCGGCCAATCTGACAATATCATTGCAAATTGTATTGATAATCCATATTTCATTTTCTGTTAAATAATTTCAGTTTTTAACATAGTTACTGTGAACAGTAAGCGTATACTTCTCTTAAAGCAAAAGGTTATAATCCAAAACAAAATCATCAAGACCCGGGATAGCGGTTCAAAGAAAATTAAAAGTTTATTTTAACAGTACTATCAGTAAGCACTTTGAAAGTGAAAAAGAATAGAATAAAGAGAATTACTAATAACCTTTGACCTTGTCATATTTGCTTTTTAACAATTTAAATGGTATCCACTATTTCTTACATATTAGTATAGCGGATCAAAGAAAAATTATATATTTCATTTACTCTATGACTTAGTACCAACTTTAAATTTTGGCTTCTTACTAGGTACCACATTATGAAATATTTATAGTCATGTTAAGAGGCCGTGCACGAAATCGACTGATCCCGATCAATTTTGTTCATTGTTTGTGAGAAAGAGAAACATAATTTAAACAAAATTATTTGAGATTTGAAAAGTCGTGTTCTTTGTTTTGCATGTGGCTGAAAGGGATTTTTCAAATAAATTAAGTATTCACGGTAAATCACTAATATTTGCAACAAGTTTTCCGAAAAATGACGCGAGACTGAAATTTGATCATCATTCTACAAGAAACTACTTTTGATTTTGAATATTAAAAAATATCATCAACATCACTATATGGTCTACTTGCATGTGGCGGAACCACTTTTTTCAACTTCCATACAAAATATAGCAGAAAAATAATATTGAAAAAACCGTTTTTTTTTGTTTTAAACCTCGTCAGTAATATATACTTTTCCTATTATTTAGCAAATCATATCAAGAAATTTTAAAATCACAAATTAGTCATTAGCTATCCTTGAAATATAATCAAAATTTTATTTAATGATTATACAATATATTCATTACGTAAATCAATGGCGAAATAAACTACATTTCGAAGAGCACAAAAATGATGAAACCATTAAAAGCTGCTGTGACTGACACGAATGGTTTAGCACCATGAAAACTGTACTTTTATAGTTACACAGACTTAATGTTTCGATTATTTCAAGTTATCTCACAATTAGACAAGAAATTGCCAAAAGAGAGTTTTTTTTCGTGCACGGACACTTAATCAGTTCTCCAATTTCCTCAAAATTGCATCTTCAAAATAAAAATATTTATTAACACCAGAATTAGTATTTCAGTAACACTGAGTTTTATTTCTGAAAACTTGTAACTTATGAAGCTTGTAATTAGCATAATCAGATGTTTACTACTTCGTTACCATTTACGTGTATTAGTCTATAAACTTTCTTAAAATTGTAAAAATAAAATAACAAAAAAAAAATATTATTCCCAACAATCAGTATCATTTTAATACTAGAATGTTTGCTATGCCAAGTTTCATCTTTGTGAACACTAGTACATTTTATTCTCAGCCTCACCTATGTGAGCCACTAGAATCTTAAATTTTTTTTTCCAAGTTTCATCTTTGTGAACACTTGTACATTTTATTCACAGTCTCATCTTTGTGAGAACTAGCATTAAGTAATTATAATCTAAGTAACTAACAATCATTATTGGTTTTATAAGTTAAGCTTCAGTTAAATGTTAACAAGCTAACTTTAGGTAATTAATGATCTTTCAACTTATCTTAATAACTTTAATAATTATAGGTAGGTACTTTTATTTTTTTTTATAGGAAACTATCCAAATACCAGTATCATTTTCTCATAACAAAACCTCTATTTTTTAAGTCGTTTTATTTATCAGTTGAAGCTTAACTTTTATTGACAACATGTTTTTCCTATGATGCACTATCAGCTGGAGATTGTCCCAGATTTCAATATAATATCAAAGCAGAGCCTCTTAAGGCCTTACCGACTTTAGCCAATTCGTGTTATTGGTCAGTTTAATCGTGAATGGCTTTTGATGATGTAACAGTAATTTGCAGCTCCGCAGTCCCGCACAGAGTTTGCAGCACGATGTTATCCTTATGGTGAGAGTTGATTCGGAGACCTGCCGACACCAATGGCTTCCAGCAGAGCATCAATCGTTCCAGCATTGATCATGAAAATAGTAAAATAAAATTCATTAGATCTATT
Source organism: Dryobota labecula (assembly GCA_947523025.1). Taxonomy (NCBI): domain Eukaryota; kingdom Metazoa; phylum Arthropoda; class Insecta; order Lepidoptera; family Noctuidae; genus Dryobota; species Dryobota labecula. The sequence goes on along the minus strand of OX383311.1, from coordinate 8,395,551 downwards.
GTAAGACAGAGCACTATCCCACTTCTGATGTCAGATTCTAAATGTAAACTACATTTATAGGTATTGATAGCCACTTTATTAGCAAGCTTTGTGTATCAGAATGGTAACTAGTAGTTTACTATGTATGAAAGTCCCTAAGAATATGGTGTGTAGGGAAAGGGTTTTATAAAGAAAAGCACAGAAAGACAAGACCAGGCAATTATTTCAATTAGGCTTGTCAAGGTAACGTTACTGAGAAAGCTAGTTGTCCGTTCCAAAACTAGGTCTTCGTGGAGAAGAACGGAATAGAAACTCCACGGAAACAGCATTAAGTATTCTATCATAAATTACCGTTATCTCAAAACAGATAATTCTATCTATTGGACCTTTACTCAGATTAATAGCAACATTGTTATAATAATATAAAGGTAGGAACATGAGTATTCCATTAAACAATTTAACACATTACCAATATTGGCAATAATATACTTTACACAACAACATAATCATAACAGGCAATAATTAAGGTATAATATCAAATTACTTAACTTACGTGACACTTGGACGAACCAACCATTTGAACATCTACCGAGCAACTCGACTAGACAGCGCACTGTCCATTGCTTTTATATCCGAACGTCTAATTCAATTGATCAACTTATAAACTTATAACAAACACAAAACTAGTAGATAATAGCTTACCTTTTTAAATCACATATTAACTTACATTATATTTTAAGTGGATAATTCATAGTTTGCAATTAATATATTTTAGTTTGACTTTACAGATATTTGTAACAAACAATAATATTTCACACCGGAAGTTCCGTTAAAGAGTATTGAATCAACAGTTAAGAATTACTTTAAAACAAAGGAATATAATGTACATAATTTACTTTTGATATTAATTGATACAGTTGTTTATTTGAAATTAGTAACTGATAGTTTTAATTTTTAACAGAACAAAGGAATGTCTTGCTCTTTATAATTATTCGTATTTTATTACATAAATATACAGAACCTGTCACGCTCCAGTACAGACATTTCTATAAACTGTTCTTTAAGTTAATCATTGTTAATGTGGTATTACACCTATTTGAATACAGTCCATTTCTTTCATTATAAAGTCCCGATTGAGCCTATTCAATGGTCCTTCGAGCCGGATCATTGAATAGGCTCAATCGGGAGTCTGCGGATTTACACTAGCTAATTTAATTTAACCCTTTAGTAAGTAATATTAAAATATATAGAAAATGATGGATATTTAAACAATAATTCGATAGGCTTCGATTCCCGCACGGAACAAATATTTGTATGACCTACAAGTAGTTGTTCCGGGTCTGGCTGTTAGTGTATGTGAGTTTAAATGTTTGTAAACGCACCCACAATACAGGAGAAATTTCTGGTGCGGGGAAAAGGTCAAAAAAAAAGAACAAAAAAATATATATAAGGAAGGTATTGTAGAAAATTAAACTAGATTGAACGGTCCGAATAGTAAAACGCTTTATGTACAGTAGACTTACCGTATAGTAACTGGAGTCATGAACATCACCGTCGTGACGTTATCGAACAGTAACGATACAACAATGGTGATCATGCACATCAGCGTTATCAAAGGCCATATCTCGCCTTTTGCCAGCTGGAAGACAAAATATGCCAAGTTTTAAGCCTTAGAGGTTCGGTTCTGGGTACGACACACAGGTCGGAAAAAAATATATTTGGTTACCAGCTTTAAGTTGGGATTTGTGCCCGGTTTATAGTAATTATTGGGCTCTCACAAGGAGGACCGAAAACCTTGTGAAGGCCGCAGGAATCCGCTGGATGTCGGAAGCACACAACTGGTCGAAGTTGCGGTGCTTGGGGGAGGCTTATAATAATAATAATAAAATACTTCATTTCAGACCATGGAGTCCATTTTGTTAGTAACAATGTTCTTATAGACTAGTTTTAGTAATACTTAAAACTACAAACAACGAAACATATAAAAGAAAGTAAACTCAACCGGAAAGCAAACTCAACAATCACTACTGCGCCACTCCAAGACAAATGGTGCAGCAATGACTGATGGTGGCGCGAAGGGCTAATTTAGTGGACTGTATATTGCGATGCTGAACAAAACGATTGACAAACGCTTGGCTATAGGTAATTTGAGTTGCGGTGGGTGTAAGACAATAGAATACAACCCGAAAATTAGGGAAGGAAGCACAAACCTTTACTGGAGCCACGTGCTCGCGTCGTCGCCAGTGCACCGGTTCACTATTCCAGCTTCAGGGGCAGTTGAGCTTCACGTACTGTCCTCATATGTTAAATACCAACACAAACACTTATTTAAGTCTTATTACAGGTGAAAATGCGGTGATTCCAACGCTAACAATATTTTTCGAGCGGAGCGGGCCTACGCCATTGCGCGCGCGTTGCGGAGAAATTCGGAAGTGAATCGCGACAAAGAATGGCGGTCGAAATCTTCTTATTCACTCGCGCGGTATGTGCGGAAGGGAGATGGATATAGGAAATAGCGGATGTCAATCATATTTTGAATGTTGGCGCAACCAACTGATGTAACCACAGTCCAGCCGACTAGCGATCATGCTTAGGATGCTGTTGGCGCTGCCACGTACTCTACGCACCAGAGATGCGCACCTTTTACGCATCGTAGCGTAAAAACAGTCTACGCGATGTTCAGCAAACATCCCTGATGCACTACAGAATCGTCGCAGCCCCATCAGCAAACCTGAACGCATTATTAAATTGAACTTTTAGACTTTTGAGTATAGTCGGCCCACAGGTTACACGTGTAGAATGAAGACCTAAAAAGTGTAATTTTGACTTCTCCTCTTCTTATTCTTTTGCTTATGTCCAGCAGTGGACGTCTTTCAGCTGAAATGATGATGATGACGATGATTTGGCTCTCCTGCTTTTCTGTAGTCCCAAAAAGAGAGATGGGTGTACAGTACACCCACCTGAATCCCAAGTAATAAGAGCCTATAAATGAAAGCCATTCCAAAATCTGTCTAGCCTTTTCTCAGTATTGTTGGGGAAGGCTTCCAGTCTGACTGGATACAGTTGAATACCAGTATTTTACATGAAGCGCCTACCTACCCGTCCGCCTGCCTGGTGGTTACCCCAGTAACTGCCATGGGTTGTAGAGGCTGACCTCTACAACCCAGTTACTGGATTAAAAAATACAGATTTTTTGCCACAAAGGGAAATCTCTTGACCTTCATCTCATCTGATGGTAAGTGGTGATCAGGCTGAAGGTGGAAGCGAGCTTCACCTGGAATCCTCCACCACAGAGGAACTGGCTATCTTACCTCTAACTGCCGAAACACAACAGATGCTGTTAACATTGTTGTTTTGGCGACAGACTTAGATAAGATGGTGGTAGGTAGCCAGGCGGACTTAGAACAAGCCCTAGCTACCACCAATCAAACTAAGCAAAAAAAATTCCCCCGCGTGGTATCGAACCCAGGACCTATGAGTCTGAGACAGGTGGTCTTACCAGTAGATCATAGAGGCGGTTAAATTATACTGAAAACTGCATCAAAATCCTTTGTACTATACAAAGGATTTTGATGCAGTTTTCAGTATAATTTAACCGCCTCTATGATCTACGAAAGCCATTCCAAAATCTGTCTAGCCTTTTCTCAGTATTGTTGGGGAAGGCTTCCAGTCTGACTGGATACAGTTGAATACCAGTATTTTACATGAAGCGCCTACCTACCCGTCCGCCTGCCTGGTGGTTACCTCAGTAACTGCCATGGGTTGTAGAGGCTGACCTCTACAACCCAGTTACTGGAATAAAAAATACCGATTTTTTGCCACAAAGGGAAATCTCTTGACCTTCATCTCATCTGATGGTAAGTGGTGATCAGGCTGAAGGTGGAAGCGAGCTTCACCCGGAATCCTCCACCACAGAGGAACTGGCTATCTTACCTCTAACTGCCGAAACACAACAGATACTGTTAACATTGTTGTTTTGGCGACAGACTTAGATAAGATGGTGGTAGGTAGCCAGGCGGACTTAGAACAAGCCCTAGCTACCACCAATCAAACTAAGCAGAAAATTTGCCCCCGCGTGGTACCGAACCCAGGACCTATGAGTCTGAGAGAGGTGGTCTTACCAGTAGATCATAGAGGCGGTTAAATTATACTGAAAACTGCATCAAAATCCTTTGTATAGTTTAGAACAAAATGGTCGCACAAACAGAAAAAAAGCTAATTTAGTTTTTTATACTAAATGATAAATGATAATGATAAATGATAAATGTTTCAATTTGTCAAATCCCAGTAGCATAACTCATAATCAAGAAAATTCATGCCAAACATCTAACAATCAAACTTTTGAACTCACCTGAAAATTCAACACAGCGAAGTAATCGAAGACGCCAGTCTCCGTCAGGATAACAACGATTAGCATCATACTGAACAGAAGCAGTAGAGTCTCCACATCCAGCCAGGAGATCAGCTCCGGCAGTGAGGGCCTCTCGCCAGCAATAGCTAATACTGCTAAAGATGTGGTGGACATGAGAACTGCTGCCATTGTTCTGTTTATTACCTGAAGAAGGTAGTGAAAGAAATGATTAAATTGTTTCGAAACAAAATGAGAAAGAAATTGAAAAGTCCATTAAGTCTATAAAGGCACGAGGAACAGGGTGTAAAGTTCACTCATACTCTATGAAAAGGGAGGATCATCCCACCAGACGGGTGTTCTGTCTGATGGGCAACTGCCCGACGGTTGATGTCACACTTCAACACTTCCTAGTGATAGTACTAGGAAAAAATGCCTTAAAAAACCAACAAGCAATCATAACGGCTCGGTTGTGGAATTCACTGCCACCTGACATTATAACTGCCAAACTGTTGCAGCCTTTAAAAGAAGAGTAAATGATCACTATCTTTCTACTTCGTCATAGTTGCATATTATTATGTATTTATTATTTTCCACTACATTGTAGTTCTAAGTATATATTTAAGTGATATTTATTTTAGAAGTGTGTATGTAAGTATATTCTCTTATTGTATGTTTATAAGTATTTATATTAGTGTATAGCTATTTTGATTTCATTTATATATTTTTTTCTCTTCTACTCTTACAAACGTTGTCTACATCTCTATATCTACTTTCCTATCGCAGGTATGCTGTAAGAGATTTCATTAGAAATAAGCATCACCTTTGTACGTATTTTTCTGTTCCTTTCTTCTTGTCTGTTTATATGTGTGTACATAAATTGTTAAATAAATAAACAATATTTTGGATATCTTACCTCAAAAATGATCAATGCATACAACGCACATAGCAGTACACAGGCATAAATGATCCCTGTAGTACGGTCCAAAGGGTCAAGGGTATAACTCAAGGTGAAAGGAGTGATCACACCAGCCGTGGTGGTCATTCGAACAGATAGCACGCTGTGGTTGGTTGTCAAAGGTGCTAGTTGAAGCACGGAAGAACGGGTCTCGCTTTCGTGAAAATCTTCGGCTTGATTTTCTAGGATTATTGTCCAGTGATCTGATGTCTGTAGAAAAAAAATTATGTATATAAAATTTTGCTTCTTCGTTGGACTATTGGTCGCTCTGTCATTGTCTGCCTGGCCTTTTCCCAACTGTGTTGGGATTGGCTTCCAGTCTAACAAGATGCAGCTGCAATACCAGTATTTTACATCCAACTATCTGACTTCCACAAACCAGTTATTAGGTAATACGCCTTGGTAAGACTGGTTGTCAGACTTTCGGGCTTCTGACAACCCGTAACGACTGTCAAAGATCCACGAATGACAGCCGGGACCAACGGCTTGACGTGCTTACCGAGGCACTGAGGGGTCTTGGTATGTAAAGATGGTCATCCATTCACAGACCAACCGTAGAAAGGGTAGCTGAAACTAATCGATCAACCCGTTCGGCTGTAATTACTTAGCCACTAAGCCACTAGCCCCGACTATCGGTCGCTCTGTATGAAATAAAAACAAAGAAGAAAATAAATTTCCACCCAGACTAAAGCACACAATAAAGGTGCTTCTAAAAAGGAAAAATTTTACTGCAATATGTGGCTGCAACACACGATTTGCTGCAACACGTATTCAACAACCATAACACACGATCTATTGCTGCTGACAGATTCAATGTACCCAGAGTCACGCCGTCATGGTGACGCCATTATATTAGTAGATTACCAAACTTGTCAAAATCAACAATTATGAAATCAATGATAGATCATTCTGACACTATTTTAATAGCAGACTTGAAGCCCTGGGCCTCAAGTCTGCAATAGAGAGTGTCAATAGTGTCAGAATGGTCTCGCCATTGTGAGTATTTGACAGTGTTTGTATGGCAAATCTGTCAAAAACTCACAATGAAGAGACCATTGCAACTTTTGTACATTAGTAGACTTGGCCCCCAGGGTTCTTGTATGCTTCCAGCAACTTTAACTTACCTGTACAGAATCATAATCTGCAATCCCATCAATATCTTTGAAATCTCTCTTTACAGCCCACTTCTCTAGCCAGATCTCCATTTTGGTCATGTTCATCTTTCCACTCGAGTTCAACTTCTTTTCGTATTGTTCTGATAAGAATGGTCCTGTCAACTTCAATAGTACTGATAGCTTATTGTCATCATTCCGGATTAAATAATCTTGAAAAGAAAAATCAAATTATACAGGTAGAGTTTTTAAGATAGTGTATGTCGGCGCATTATTGCCGTCGTTGTCGGAGTCACACATTGAATTGAATCACACTAGTTTTCACAAATATATCACACAAATAGCAATAGGAAATGGTTGGAGAATGTTTAAGAGAGTAGAAAGGAAATACTTTAATTCAACTCAGGGTATTTATTCCACGAGCAGCGAACAAAGAATGTCCTTCCATTTTTTTTTTCCGTACTTTCCTGTGGCTGCCTTACGTGAACTTAAAGCCTCCAAAAATCAATCAATCTGCCTAGCCTTTTCCCAACTATGTTGGGGTCGGCTTCCAGTCTAACCGGATGCAGCTGAATACGAATATTTTACATGGAGCGACTGCCTATCTGACCTCCACAACCCAGTAACTGGGTAACACGATACGCCTTGGTAAGACTGGCTGTCAGACTTTTGGGCTTCTGACGACCCGTAACGACTGTCAAAGATCCACGAATGACAGTCGAGACCAACGGCTTAACGTGCTTTCCGAGCCACGGAGGAGTCTCGGTATGTAAAGATGGTCACCCATCCACGGACCAACCCCGGCAAGCGTAGCTTAACCTGACGGATCGATCCATGCGGCTGTTATTACTTAGCTACGAGCTCCTCAAAAAAATTAAAATAAAACTTAAAGCCTCCAGCCAGGGCATAAATCTTATAAACTAAACGACTGCACCGGGGTTCGAAAAAATTCGACTTTTTTATATTATATCGGATATATATTCATCATCATATATCCGACATATACCAAGACCAAGAAAAAGCAGCGAATTTCATTCTGTAAGGGGATTAAACACTTAAAAATGTAAAAGGAATTTCTGAAATAATTTGAGTGTCAAATTACCACATATTTTATTTTAAAAAAGTAACAAAAGAATTAGTATTTATTTGAGAAAGATTTAGACCTAAAAAAAACAAGTACCTATTATTATAATAATCTTCATTTGTTTGTGAGATGAATCAACTAATTTTAATAATAATTTGTAATCATAAAAAAGTAAATTATTCTGAATTGTAGTTTTTCGCTACGTGTTGCCAGGGTAAACATTAATCTCCAAAGAAGACACAGTTCAGAAGACAGGAAAAAATCAACTGATAAATATCAAGATAAAAATCAATTAATATATATTGTGATATACATATGTATATCATTATATATATCCGCTGATACCGCTGAACCCTGGACTGCACGCTAAGGGGTACGAACCTCGACTTAGGGCAGCGTCGGGGGGAGGATAGCAAGGTGGGACAGGCTGAATCAAAACTGGGTTATGATAGATATCAGCATGCACTGACGGGGTCCGCTAGGACCGATGTCTGCCAGGGTTGCGGGTTTGTCTGAAAGGGATACCGTGGCCCTGGCACACAGGCAACTGAAGGAACACGGGTGGGTTTTAGTCAGTAAAAGTCTGACACGCCGGGAGCTCCGCCCAGAGCGGGAGAAGTTATTCGATAATTTCCCAACCAAAAGGCGAACGAATTGCTGAGAGGCTGGCTATTCGGAAATATTATAGTGTGTATCTTGTGTTGATTTTTCCTTACAGTCACTTACACGGTGACCGGGTTTTTTACATTTGAAACAAATTGGCGACTGACCTAATAATGAATCAGGGCTTTCCGAAAGCCGGGATTTTTTGTTAAGGTTATTTTTATCTGTACTGTCATTTTTCGGACGGTCACGTATACAAAAATTTTTCAGAACGATGACTAGTTTGGGCAAAGAGTCAAGCGTATTACGTCATAATTTACATTTCACAAAATCAGGGTACCAGTGATAAGAGCATCAATTACCACGGTGTCCGCGGCTTCGGGCCGCACTGTGAGCATCCCGTGCAAGGTTGGCAACTGTACGAGGTTCCTCGTACAAATACGAGATTTGTGGTCTTCCGTATGAGGTACAGACGCCAGCACATCAAGCTACTACAATCTGTCAAATTTCTTTAATAGATTTTCAACTTTATCACTACAGGATAAGGTTCAAAGTTGATTGCGAAAATTTGACAGTTTCGAGTAGCTTGACCTGCTGGCGTCTGTACAAGGACACTATCAACCTCTTACAATTATGTACGAGATTTTGACATATGGAAATTTATAACATGATTTATTTATTTATGCAGGCAACATTCTGTAGCATAGATCCTAAGTATCCAAGCCATTACAAACATCATAAAACAGTAGGTATATGGTTAGTTAATTCTATAACCGGGAAATCCCCTAGAAAAAAATGAAATTTTTTACGGCAATATAAAAAAAAAAACAAAAAAATAAACCTAATTTTTTTTTTAATCAAACCGATACGTATCTATGGATAGGTCTTCAAAAATGATATTGAGGTTTCTAATATATTTTTTTTCTAAACTGAATAGTTTGCGCGAGAGACTTCCAAAGTGGTAAAATGTGTGTGTGTCCCCTCTAACTTCTAAAATAAGAGAATGATAAAACTAAAAAAATATATGATGTACATTACTATGTAAACTTTCACCGAAAATTAGTTTGAACGTGATCTAGTAAGTAGTTGTTTTTTTAATACGTCATTAATCGTAAACCGCAATTTACCTTTCATTCCATTAACTCAAAAGTGTTTGTCAGATCACGCACAATGAAGGGTTCCGTAGTTGAGATGAATTTATCCCAAGAATAAACTTAACTAACTAAGGTTTCTGATACGAAACCCTTCGTGCGCCAGTCCGACTCGCACTTGGCCGGTTTTTTTACAGTCTGTTCTACCGATTTTGACTCAAAAACTTGGCCTACCTAACTTGCCTTGGCTTGGCTGAAAAAAATAAATTACTTTGATTTAAATTTAATAAAATAATCACGAGAAACCATTAGAAATGCGACGTTGAAAGCCCGCGTAGGATGAACGCTCTAAAAATATGGACAATAGAGATGATGCATGGGTAAACAAAAAAGAAAAACTGTTTAGTCCGTCAATTAGATAATAAAAAAATATTAGACACGTATTTTTTGCTTTATCATATTAATAAAAAATGACTTAGATAAAACAATTAAACTTAGGAGTGGGGGCTCGTTACGTCACAGCTCAGTATAAAATCTAATGAGATGTGACGTCATGCCACATTTGAACTCAATGTATCGCCGTAATGTTTTGATTACGTAAAAAAAGAAAAAATACGTGTCCAATATTTTTTAATAATCTACATGACGGACAAAAAAAAAATTTTTTTAGTCATCATCCCTATTTAATGTAGGTAGTCAATTTCCTCAACAAGATTTTTTCTGACTTTACAACAACTGGAGGTAACAGGAAATGTGAACACAAAGTCATGATCATGCTCTCAAAACTTGGGGTAAATGAGTCACTTACCCTTGATTTGTCCGGGAGCTACTGAAGAATGCCTGGTCACTTCTTCTTTCTCATTGTGCATTAAAAAGGCAATTGTGAAGAATATCCACACTCCTACTAGGAGAGTTATTTTGAGTGTATGTCGAGCTTGCGCCATCTATTGGTGAAAATTGTCATTTTAAATTATATTCTTCTGTTTCGGCTTCCTCGATATTGCAGTGCATTCGCATGCTCGATATTGCATGTTTACTACATTAATATTTTAACTCACACACTGACTTATTATATGTTGTTTATTTTTTTTATTTTTTGGGAAATCATATACAATGTTTGTAAATATGTGAGCACCATGTACCTATCGCATTTATTAATTTTTCTGTTATTACTTCACTTTTCATTCTTTTTACCAATTGTGGTAAGTAATTTTTTTTATTTTTTTTTATTTTTTTTATTCTAGGTACATCGTCTTCACCTATAAATATTAATTAATGTATACAAACTATTTTTAACATTTTAAAAGAGTAAGTATGGAGTTTCTTGCCCATTCTTCTCCATACATAACTACATTTTGGAAGGCGCAACTAGAATCAATTAACTATTCATGTAATTTTTGACGTTCAAAAGTGCATCTTCGTGCCTATTTGAAATAAATTATTTGACTTTTGACTTTGACTTTGACTAACGCCAGTGTCTATAGATGACTTCTACGCAACTATGCGTAAAAAAGTTGCGCCGGTGGTGCGTCGAATACGGGGGAACCCGAATAGCGTCCTGAAGATGATTGGCAAGAGAACCGATACTATTCTGCTCAGTAGGTTCACTGAACTCTGTGTTGCAAGACCGATGAGCACAAGACGGTTTGTCTAGTTTCTACTTTTTACTTTTTAATTACTAACAAAATAAGTTAAAAAAAAAAAAAAATACTTGTAAATAATTACGAGTATAAGCAAAATTCTTGTTACTAACAACCTTGCCTTGCCTATGGACGTTTTTGTCTGAAATAAATTATTTTTATTTTATTTTTTTACCAGCTTCTGCCCGCGACTTCGTTCGCGTGGAAGTCGTAAGACACCACGACATACAAAAATATCAGCCACATTTTAATAAAACTTCCCTGAACATTACGTTTGCAGTTTTGGTCTCAGCAGTTAAAATATACAGAGTCAGGAATGGCGACACGGGAGCAAGCGACGTACAGTTCTATGTTCTTTTGTAAAGGGTTTGGTTTCCGCATTTATTCCTTCAGGTGGACCATTTTACATGGGCCATGGCGGCCAGCAGTGGTTATTCCAACCAGCCCACCACCCTCCAGAAGTTAATTGAGTCTCCCAGACTGTTTAGAACATCTGTGAAAGATCAGGGTGCCCCGAGGGTCTCTGTTCTAATCTGGGTGACGCCTGTGCAATCAAAGAGCACATGCGCGACGGTGTCCTCAGCTTCCATGTAAGCCCTGCACAGAGGATTGCCCATTATGCCTACTGTGTGCTAGAATCGTATCCTTACCTTCGACTTTTTCTTAGTTAGTGGCATTTCATCAGATCTGAAATAAAAATAATGTAACAAATAATTCCCAATCGTCTGGTAATAATAATATTCAACGGTACATTACAATTAGTGGGTTTTCTAAAAGGTCAGTGTTTTTTTTTTTTTCTTTGGCATCTCGGACTTGACCGAGAGAGGTCGTGACTCTAAGGAGTCACGGAAGCCACAGAAAAGTCCGATTAAGACCGGACTTTCCTGTGGCTGCCTTAAGCAAACTTAAAGCCTCCAGCCAGGGCATAAAACTTATAAACTGAACGACTGCACGCTAAGGGCACCCACTGTGGGGTACGAACCTCGGCTTAGGGCAGCGTCGGGAGGAGGACAGCATGGGACAGGCTGGATCAAAACCGGGTTATTATTATTAATCGGTGTCCGTCTCACCGCTCTGGTTTCATTCACTCTTCTTTCTTTGTCCAAGCGGTCTTTCTTTGGAATGCGCTCCCTCTGCATATCAGGATGGGAACCAGTCGGTTATCAATTAAAGTGAAGGCACGTGAATATATTCGTAAGAAGTTGGCTGAATCATCCCAGCGCTGATTCGTTTTCTCCCCTACCAATCGTTGTTTCACCTGACACTGTTTATTTTGCTTATATTTATGTTTGTATGTATCTATGTGTTAGTATATATTAATTTTTAAGCTATTGCATAGCTTCTATCGCGGGCCTTGAGCGCGGGGACCGAATCCAGAAATTCCGTAACGAAAAAACCTCACGCTCCCCACTCCGACGGGCACGGAGGTGTGGCTTGAAGGCCGTGCATCGTCTAACGTCGTTTCAGTTCGGCAGTCTTCGACACGGCGTTGTGTGCGTGCGATTAGACGTATTGTACGACTCTACGAAACTCTGTGGTGGATTTACCGCGCAACGCAACGCCATCTAGTAATCGCAGGTAGAACTAACTAAATAGAGGTGACATTGGCGTGGCTTGTGATTCGTAATCGAGACAAGCGTTGCTCTGTTGGTGGTCTCAGTTGTGTTTTGTTGTCGGTTTTATCCACTAGATGGCAGGCATCGTAATTCAAAAGTTTTTGAAAGGTTGTTGAGGTATGTGAGCAATTTATTTATAAATCAATAATTTTACTCGTGTTTATGATTCTCCTAGCTAGAATTAACATTAAACATTAACGTTCTTCATAGCTTATAAAAACCACTTTTAAACGGTTCTCCAAAGTTCTGGGCCGATTATGGATTGACTTTACTTTCTTATCGGTCACCACGCTCAAAAAGTGTAACTTGAATTAATATCAAAGAAAAAGAAATACTGCATAAATAAAATAAATAAATATATATAATTGCATAAGTTGATACAAAATGCTATGCAATAGCTTTACCGCGGCAGTCCCCGAGTGCCACACGTCTTTTTTTCCGTTTTCGAGTTATCTATCTCTTATGTTGCACCTGCCATGTTTTGTCTCTGCATCACCCTAAGGTTGACTGGTAGAAAATGCCTCTGGCATTAAGTCCGCCTTTGTACAGTATTTTTTTTACTTGTGCATAAGGTTTTAATAAATAAATAAATAATCGGGGAATTTAAAGCTACAATATCAGCTGCGGCGCGGGCTGACGCTTCGTCGAGCAAGGGTCGGGGGGGAAGGTCAGTGTTTAAGACGCTAAATGCTCATATACACAAGCGGCACACGTCAACGGTTGAGGCAACTGCAGTCGACACGTCACGCGTCAGCAGCTACCGTCAACAACATGCCGCTCGTGTATTTGAGCACCGTACTCAAAGTACAAAGTACGCCATGTTTAACAACTGTATTGAAAGAGATTTTTCAATACAGTTGTTAAACATGAGGCTATAATTATGATTCGAAAATTGAATCTTTTGCATAAGCATCTTTCTGTTACGCGGTCGTGACTTTTGTTTACGAGCTCGATCATTTTGTTTTGCAGTTTAGTTTTAAAATTATAAGACAATTTAAAAAGTTTAGTAGCAAGGAGTTTTCATACATAGAATAAAATGGGATAGATTTTATACGAGGAAAAATGAATGAGTCCCGGACGTCTTAGCATTGATTGAGTTCGAAAAGGTTCGAATTCTCAAAATTCTTTTAAATGGTTGTTTAATATATTTAATTATCAGTTTTAATTTAATTATTTCACATCAACATTTGTCAAAAATCGAATAGGCTGTATAGGTTGTTGTCGTTGTCAAAAAAAAAAATGTCTGGTTGCAAAAACGCGCCATTTTCTAAAAATGTTAATATTTCTTAATAACCTTATTCTTTGATTTGTTTTTTACTAATTCCCACAACTGTATTGAAAAACTTCGTGTGATACACCGGTGTGTAGGTTATTGCAAACTCATATAATTAAAAACCCTCGCTAAACCCTCCCTACTTCCCACCCTTGTATCACAATATACTATTTTTGGTTATGACGCGGTCATAACGCGTACATTTTACTAGAAGCAGCAGCTGATTATTTTTCGTGTTTTCTGGGTTGGTCCCGTTGTTGTTTTTATAATTGTTCATGCAGATTATTATAGATGAATAAAGAAAGAAAGAAAAACATTTTATTTGGGACACACAAAGGAAATACAAACAGTGAAAAAGCGATTGATTGCTGCGCTGCGTGTCGCAGGTTCGATTCCCGGACGGAACAATTATTTGCATGACCTACAAGTAGTTTTTTCGGTACAAGTTGTTTCTGTATGTGAGTTTAAATGTTTGTAAACGCACCCATAATACATGAGAAATTCCTAGTGAGGCGCAACGGTAACAAAAATAAAAAAAACTAACAAATTTTAGATTTAAAACAAGAATAAAAACACACACATACAGTTAGTCTCTTAAATGGTTTTCAGTTATAACAATAACTACTTGTATCCTACTTACCCTTTCTCCTGTCTCGTCTGACTGACAGGACTCTTCTCAGCTCCACCGAGGAATGTGACGTCAGCTCCCTGACTTCTGCCATTGTCAGACAGGTGAGGAGCTGAACTGACTGACGGCAGACGTTTGGTTGACCCGTTCTTTGACAGCAGCTGTGTGGTTTCTATTCTTCCTGACAATTTAAATCTCTTATCAAACACTTTAGAACAACAACATACATGGTAAATTTAATTAGTTTTAGAAATTCTGAAGACGTGAGGGAATAACTAAACATGGCAAAAAAATCCGATGGTATTTAAACACTGCAGAGATCCTGCAGCCTAATTGAGTAACATACAATAAAAATCCCATCCATTTTCTCAATTTAATAATATTTATGTTGTCATTCAGATAGGATTTTTCGATAAAGATAAAGATATATATTATGTTGATAAAACTCCTTCGCAAATAATGCATTAATTTCGAACAAAGATTACCATAAAAAAAGGTTATAGTGAGTAAATCTTAAAAGATAGACATATGCTGTCGCGGACTTTTTTTAGAACTTTTAAAGAAGAAAAATTCCATCATACATGATATTTGCGTAACTTAAACCGTTTACGCAGCGCACGCAAAGGAAGCTCTCAAAAAGTAATAATTTTTCCCGTTTTTTTTTTGTTTAATAACAATCTGAACAATAAGGGTCGGTTTATCAAAATAGGAAGTTAACAACTGCTCTTTTTTTAACAATAGCATACTAACTGCCGAATACTCAAACGCAATTCAATTTTAAGTCGCCGTTAAGTCTAATGCTGTCTCTGTCACTCTAAACTGTTTTGTAGCGACAGAAACACTTATAAGAACGTCTTAAAGTTAAGTAACGTTTGAGTATTTGGGCATAAGTCTTGTCTGTTTGGCGTTTTCATTGGCTGCTGCTTACTTCTTATTTTGATAAGTCGACCCCCGAAGCGTCGACGCTTGGACCAAAATATTACCTACAACTTATAATAAAGTGCCAATATATAATTTTTTTCTTACTTTTTAGAGGTTTCATTTGTACCCCCGTTTTAAATTTCAAATTTAACTTTTATTTCCTGGTTTTTAAACTTTATATATTAGACGCGCTACGATCATCACGAGGCTCGCCGAAATGTACTTAAGTGTATTTTTCCCACAGCGAAGCTAGTTACTAATTAAACCTCACTTCTCTTTGCTACTCCATCGTCAGACGCTGATCACCTATTCATTGAGACCATTCTAATGAGCCCAAACACGCTATCTCTGCTGTAAGTTGGCGAGGGAGTTGGGTATCCTGCAAATTCCAGATGATGTTGCAGCATCAGTTCAAGGTTACCATGTTCTAATATCATTGAAGTATCAGAATACTAAATTTCGACTCGATCAGACTTGTCAAAGATGCTCACATCCATTCATAAATTAGAAAAGAGCTGATAATATTCAAACGGCTGAACTGATTTTCTTGAATCATAGTTAAGAACACTCTCGATCATGTCAGCTTTGTAACAAAACAAAAAATCAAAATCAGTTCAGCCGTTTGGTAGCTACGATGGCGCAGACAGACACACAGATACACAGATACGATACGATACGATACAGATACATGCGTTAAACTTATAATACCCCTCTTTTTCTGTCGGGGGTTAAAAATAGATGATCTCCAAAACTACTGATCCTAAATGTTGAAAAAAATACAGAAAATAGTTCTTTACTTTACAAGAGATTACAGGAAAATCTATAAGAACTCTATGGTCTTGAAATAACATGGTAAATCTCTCATTAACGTGCGTACAAACTTACATTTGCAGTTGGAATGTACATATGAGAACTTGTTTTTCAATTACAATACGTGTGTGTATGTGTTTGTGTTCTTTCTCTGTGTCATGTTTGCCGCAAATAAACGTATTTGCTTTCTTTCTTTCTTTCTAATATGAAGTTAGTTCTTGGGATAAATTCATCCCAACTACAGAACCCTTCATTGTGTGTGATCCACACGCACTTGGCCGGTTTTTCCTTTTGAGGTACAAAAGCCTAAACATACCATCTAACCTATCCTTACCATGCTCATTCTCGTAGTGCTGTATAAACTTCTCCCAAATGGCATCGTATTTGACCTTATCAGGTAAGCCCATCCACAGCCGAACAGCATCCTCAGTCAGATCGGTGGAGACCAGGGAGTACTCGCGCCGAGACAGTTCCTCATTCGGTGGAGAACGCTTGAACATCGTTAATAACTTCTCCATGGCTTAGTTATGACGAAGCTATTGAAGAGTTGACGGTTCTGTGGGAAGAGAATTTTTGTTAATAATAATTATAACCCCACTGCCTTATTTCTGCGTTGACGTCGTGGTGAGGCTTGCGTGCTCCGAACTCTAGGTCTGTGCCGGTAATGTTTAGTTTGCCAAAACAAGTCTAGGATGAGGAACCAGACCAAGAGAGATACAAAAACCCGCGGGGCAGCATGTTGCGAGCTGTTCTCTGACGCCTTTATTGACCGGCCAGAGTGAACATTGACGAGGAACAGAGCTCCCACCTCATTCTTGCCTTTATTGACCGGCTTGAGTGGAGATTCGCAAGAGCAAACGTGCTCGGAGGAAGAAAGTATTCCAGTAAGATGCTGGTTGGGATCTTGACCGTACTTCTGAGATTGTCCTGATTCTCCTTGTCGCTACGACACTATGTGCTTGCGACCGTTTTCGTGGGCCTATTATTGAGTATGCCAGTCGCCCCCTCCCATTGTATCTGTGTATTGTTAAAACATTGGTCAAGCAGCGTTCATAGTCTTTCCATAGTTCTATTTATAACCAGTCCACTATAAACACCGAAAACCCATAATCCAATATCTTTGTTCCCATATCCTGTAATAGTCCACCAACCGGGGGTTTTCCTTGGGTGTGCTTGTATTGTGCAGATATGGATAATCGTTGGTTAGTGCCTCGATAAGCGGCTAACGGGCCTCTGCGAGTTGGCTCCGGCTCCTCGTAAGCCTTCCAAAGGCCCGGTACCCGAGAGTCCCGAGATGTCTTTTCTTTCAAGTTGAACTCACTAGCGGACTGACTGTTGGCTGCACGTCAGTAGTCGAGCAAGGGTCGGGGACAAAACCAATAATGCTGGCCATTTATTTGATTGAAACTCCGTACTACCCTAGGCCAACTCAAGGTCAAAATTTTACCACAGACGTCGTTTGTCATAATCCTTTGCCTAGCCTTTTTCATACTATTTTGGGGTCAGCTTCCAATCTAACTGGATGCAGCTGAATACCATTATTTTACATAGAGCGACTACCTGTCTGACCCCATCATCATTCATCATTTCAGCCAAAAGACGTCCACTGCTGGACATAGGCCTCCCCCAAGCACCGCCCTCCGACTGGTTCTGTGCTTCCCGCATCCAGCGGATTCCTGCGGCTTTCACAAGGTCATCGGTCCACCTTGTGGGAGGCCATCCCACGCTACGTCTTCCGGTACGCGGTCGCCACTCCATAACCTTTCGGCCCCAACGGCCATCTGTTCTGCGAGCAATGTGCCCTGCCCATTGCCACTTAAGTTTGGCAATACTTCGAGCTTTATCGGTTACCTTGGTTCTCCTGCGGATATCTTCATTTCTGACCTCCACAACCCAATTACTAGATCTACGATACCCCTTGGTCAGACTTTCGGGCTTCTGACGACCCGTAACGATCTTCAAATATCCACGACAGCCGGGACCAACGGCTTAACGTGCTTTCTGAGGCACGGAGGGGTCTCGGTATGTAAAGATGGTCACCCATCCACGGACTAACTGCGGCTGTTATTGCTCAAGCCCCTCGTGTGTATGTACATATTTTAAATTGATTGCCTGGTAAAAAAGGTCATTGGATCGCCTCTCATGCATTGATAATGAACACATATCGACGCAAAAAATCGGAAACGTATAGCAATCCACCCCCAAGTCAATTTTTTTTATTGCAGATTTGGATTCAGAAAAAAATTCTGCGTCGAATGGTTCGACTCCCGTAACTCTACGACTAATAGAAAATTTTGTACAGCGTTTTAAAACAACCCTATTTTTTTAAGGGATCACCTAAACATTTGCTGTATATAGCGTAAAAAATTGCATTTTTTTATCATTAAGCATTTTCACAATTGGTGTAAATGATGAAAAAAAAAATATAATCAAAAAAAAAAATATATCAAAAATTAAAAAAAAAAATATAATCAAAAAAAATATATATATATAATATAATCAAAAAATTTCAAAATAATTAATTGAATCATTTTGAAAAATTTTGATTCCGGTAGTTACAGCGCTGTTGAAACTTTGAGCAGTGTGGGTTTTTTCAGATTTTGTTTTCTGAAATCTCAAACGTTTTTCGGCTCTGGTGCACATTTTTCATTTTGTGGGTTACTACGTTTCCGCTTTTTCGCGTCGTATAAAGGTATAACAATAAATAAATAAGTAGGTACAAAAATTAAATGCGCATGAAATATTTTCTGAGAATAACGCATATTGACATAGTCACTGTTAGTCATGTTCTGTTTAACCTCTAAAATAATGTGAGTAACATTCTTTGTCCTAACTACTAAAACGAAAGAAGCATGGCAATAACAGTTCAATAAATAACTTGTAAGTAATTCGTAATTGTAGCAAAATAATTGTATTTTTTCATTTAGAACTAACTTACGACTACGAGTATCTAACGCAAAAAAAATAAATGTGTACAAACTTGTTTATATCAGACGGTAATTGGCAAATTCCCAAACGGCGGGCAACTCACAAAGCACCAATATTCTTTCACAAAACACAAAAAAAAAGATTAAAAAAAAATACAGTTCACTACGAAAGCGGCGGGAATTCACTATGATAAGTATAATGTATTTTTTGCTTCGCGCAAAGGACGGTGCGCATGCAGCTGCGCGCGGTGTCCAACTGGCCTTTAATACACAAATTCAAAATTCAAATTCAAATAATGTATTTTCTCTTCACAAACAATGACATCATACAGACAAGCTTAAAAACATTGTGACACTACACTCGCGAGCAATAAACTGGAATCACTTCATCGTCCGCTGTTCGAAACAAATTTTTAAATCTTCTATGCAATGATACTATTGGATTGTGGCATATCATTTGAAAGGCAATTTTGATAGCTTTCAACCTCTTTCAATATCTTATCCAAAGATTATTCACTTTATGTCATGGAACGTAAAACAAAAAAACATCAATTTTTAAAACAAAACATATTGTTTGGTAGTCCTGAAACCCTAAAAAGAGGGGGCGTTTATGAAAATTGATCATCAGTTCAATATTTCACGTCACTGGGAATACTGAAGCTAAAAGAAAATGGAAACCACACCTATAGAAGCCGCTCAAGGGCTCAAGTCGGCATCCTAATCCAGCAAGGATTGTCTCACGTACTATCGCTCAACAGCTTTATTTGAGCCAGTCTTGTGTCTCGCAGCATTCTTTGTATGGCATCATTAATTTACAATAAATTGCCTGATGATGTCAAATAGTTACCTGTTCATCAATTCAAGTCGAAGCTACACAAATTCCTGGTGAATAAATATTATTATAATGTCAAGGAGTACTTACAGGATAAAAATATAGATAGATACATATAGTAAGCGTAAAACAATACAAATATTGTGACATGCTTTATTAATTTAACTAGCAGCCCGTCCCGGCTTCGCACGGGGTAGACAATTATTTATTTTTTGGAATTTCTACACCTTCGGTTACATTGTTCAAATTTTACCAAGGATCCCTAATTTTTAAAAAAATGAAATGTAGCCTATGTCAAATTGGAAGAATGTAGCATTCTATTGGTGAAAGAATTTTTTAAATCGGCCCAGTACTTTTTGAGCCTATTCATTACAAACATACAAACATACAAAAATAGGTACAAATCTTTCCTCTTTATAATATTAGTGTAGAAGTGTAGATGTAGATGTAGATTTGACATCTGTATAATTCTATTTTAATTTGGACCAATATCCTATTTTTATTTATTTGATTCTCAAGTCATCATACACACATACAAACACACGTGCATGTATTATTATTCATCTGACAATTTTAATTTTTAATTTTAATCTTGAATTTTTGTAATGTTATTTTAATAATTATTTAATTAGATTAACTATAATATAATATTTGCACACCTTTTTAGGTACTGATACAGAGTACTTTATATTTACAATTTGTGTTCCCGCAAGCGCCCACAGAAATTCACATACAAGTTAATGTTGAGGCTACGTGGATTACAGCTAATAGTTTTTATTTTTATAATTGGTCGACCGGCTACCTATGTACATCTGTGATATTGTCACAATAAAAGTGGCACGTTCACATCAAGCAGCGTATTTTTCATTATTCCCGTAATTATACCTGGATCAATCCCGCACAATTTGTAACATCTGTTTATACCTACCTGTATTAAGCAAATAAATAATTTGATTTGAATTGATTTGATTTGATTTGAAGGTATACTAGAGGTTCAGGGAGACTGGTAACTTAGTCCGGATACCAGGATCTGGACGACAGCGATGCACTTCGGTGAGAGATGCCCGATTTATTGTCAGCTGTTCTCTCCGAAATCGACAACTGACCGGCGTGGACGTCCAGCAGCAGCTCAGAGAAGTTCGAAGATACTGGTATAGCAGGAGCATAAAAAAGAAAAATGCAGTGGAGTCGAGTTGTCATGGTTATAATTATATTATGCCACTTACTACCCAGAAGTGCCTACTATAGGCACTTCTGGGTGGCATTTAGTTGGGCCAACTTCAAAGGTATATGGCCCAACCAAACGCCAACAAAAATGCTACTAGGGTTAGATCTCTCCCATCGATCCTTGGCTACTCTCATCTAGCTTCTACCAGCCACCTTGTGAAGATAGCCACCTTGATGGTCGCTCACCTAGTCTGAGGGTAAGATATATGATAAGATATAATAATAATAATTTATTCAAGCAACAAGACTCAAATTGTTAGTAACAATATACTTACAAACTATATTAGTAAACATTAACAGACACAATTTGTGACATCACTAGGCTGCTGCAAGGTAACAGGCCCAGCTGATACCCTGCAGCAGTGGTTCACAAACGCACAATCCAGCCTACTTGCTACCATAGATAGGATGCTATTGGTACCACCCCGCACCCTACTAACCAGATACCTACTAACCAGATACCTACTAATAAGACAAGATATATAAGATATAATAAGAGGCAGTAGCGTATTCTTAAGCTTCTCTGTTTTGGCAATTCGTCTATTCGTTCCATTTAGTGTTAATTTATGAGTTTGGTATTCTTTTATTTACGATTTCGTTATTTTCGGTGATTTCAATATTTAAAATCAATTATGGCAAGCGTAGGGACGCCTCCCAGCTAGATGAACCGACGACCTCAAAAAGAGGGCTGGGACAGACTGGGTGCGAAAGACGGAGGACAGGGTGTTGTGGCGCAGCATGGGAGAGGCCAATTCAGCAGTGGATTGCGATAGGCTAACTTGATTGAAATCAATTGGACATGGAAAGTGTCAGAAACTCAAACCCTAAAACTCAAACTTAAAATTCAAACAGAAAGCATTTATTTTAATAAACCAATTACAGGCACCTTTGAAGGGGTCGGTCAGTCACACAGATGAAGCTATTTCCCCATTCCAAAGCGTAGAAGAACTCTTTTAAAACAAAATATTGAATTGAGAATGTATACTTAAAATATGTATTGCTTATTTCCTTCTGTACTGTGTGGTGCCGGACGTAAAGAATAGCACCACCCCATTTCCTCCCGTGGGTGTCGTAAAAGGCGACTAAGGGACTTACTAGAGAATGGGTAGCAGCGTTTTCTATTCATTTTTAACACCATACTGCGATCGCCAACCCGCCTGCCAAGCGTGGCGATTATGGCAAACCCCCCCCAACTGGGGGAGGCCGCGTCCCCATCATGCACGGCGCGGCGCCGTCACCGTGCAACGTCACGACGCCGCCGCCGTGCCACGGCACGGCGCCGCGCCGCAGCACGGTGCCGCGAACGCTGCGCCGTCCATTGCCCCTATTCAGTCGATATTTCGCTGTTGATGCGCTCGAACGTGCTGCAATGGAGGGCGCCCCGTTCGCAGCACCGTGCTGGGGCGGCGGCGGCGTCGTGACGTTGCACGGTGACGGCGCTGCGCCGTGCATGATGGGAACGCGGCTGGAGGCCTATGTCCTGCAGTGGACGTCTCTCGGCTGAAATGATGATGAATGATGATTTCTTTCTAATTAGTTACTTCCAAATGTTTAAGACTTAACCTCGAGCTCTGTTTAATATGAAAAAATCTCTACATTGAGCTTTAAGCCACAATCTTCTAATTTTAGAATCTTTCGGAAAATGGTGGTCTACAATTGGGAAAAAAAAAACAGGAACACAACAACGAGTCATTGTTGCAAGAATAAAATAACGACCAAATCCAAGAATAGATTTTTTGTTTTAAATCTGAATCGATAACCTGTGTTGTTTTTTATTTAATTTAAAATTACGAATTTCCCTGTACGCTATACCTAAAATCCAAAACGTATGTATATATTGAAATGATAGAAATAATCCCTTGATCGCTTCATCCAAGAAAAGTCACTGTTGACGTAGAAACTGTTTTTTTTTTTTTCTTTATTGCTGACTGGGCCTTCTCTTGACCGCCTAATGGAGATGATTTTTAATCTAGATATACTTTTTCCATATAGCCTATAGCCGTCGCAGGAAAAGAAAAGAAGAAATCCAAGGACAAACTGAAGTAGGTACAATACAAACACAGAAACATGAAGCACCTAAGAAGTATTAGCATTCCATTGAGAACAATCCGCGCAGCTGTATTTTTCCCACAGCGAAGCTAGTTACTAATTTATCCTCATTTCTCTTTGCTAATCCATCATCAGACCTGATCACTTATTCATTGAGGCCTTTCTAATAAGCCCAAACACGATACCTCTGCTGTAAGTTGGTGAGGGAGTTGGGTATCCTGCATATTCCAGATGATGCTGCAGCATCATGTTCTAATATCATTGAAGTTCCAGAATACCAAACGACCTTCGATCAATAATAGCTCTAGATACAGGATCAGCCGGTCGATTCTGTAAAAATCTCACCGTGAAAACTTAGGTGAAGTGAGTTCAAAGTGAGCCGTCAATGTCTAGACTCCCATAGTGTCAGGTAGAATGACAGTTCACTTCACGCTCACTTCACCTAAGTTTTCATGGTGAGATTTTCACAGAATAGATCGGCAGGACCAAAAATAAGTCATTGAAGTGGCCACGATTAGTTTTGTTACTACAAAATATAGAAAAAAGTTTTATAATATTAACAACTTCAGTTCAATATAAACCTTAACACTCAAGCATAAAGTATAATTACGATTGCAAAATATTTATATTTAAGTCTTTCTATCATCGGAGAAAGGTAAATAAATAAATTTAAAATGTCGCTTGAAAATAAAAAGTCATTTCTATAATAAGTACAAAAATATTTATTCTAAAATGAAACTTAAAACCTAAGCAATAAGGTTAAAAACATTTTGTTGATAATTTCGTGCTTACTCTATTTCGGAATTAGACGTAGTTCTTGGTATTACATTTCAATGCTCAGAACACGATAATCATTGAAAGACGTGGAGTTACAGGATAATAATATTTTTTTTTTTTAAGTGAAGGTTCTTTTTTTAAGGTAGCAAATATTTTTGATCTATTTAAAATTTAGGTAGTAGGACTAAATTAGTACAATAGTTATTTTAATAAGGGGGATGCGCTGTGGTAGCCCGCGAAATTCAAATTTTCTTGCGTTTTATCTTCGATCATTGCGACCCCGTTTCGTTTTTTTTTTCTGTACCTATAATACCTACTGCATAATTTGACTATTTAATTTTTTTAATTAATTTAAATTTTAAATTTGAAAATTAATAATTTTTAAATCTATAAATATAATAATTTCATACAAAATACAATTCCTTTTATGAGTTAGAGAGCACCCAAAAATGGGCCGAAAACGAAAATGAAGCATCTAATTGCAAACCCCGCTAAAAAGATTTTACCTAGAAACCGACTTTATTCTCTCTTTTGAAAGTTTTCTCAATTCTGTACTAAGTGACAAACTCATTTCTGAGTAAATCCCTCTCTAACAGTACTAAATTGAGCCTCCAACCTTATGCTTCTCCTGGGTTAAATTCAAATTCCTCTACAACGAAAACAACCAATCACAGCGCTTGCTTTTGCACCAAGTGACCTTACGAATAGTATGGCGGACCAATGGAGACTTGTGTAAATGAGTCGTGCACCAAGGAGTGCGATTACATTTTATTGAATTTAAAACTCATCATTATCTCAATATCCAGAAAAATCGTTTTAGCGGGGTTTGCAATTAGACGCCTCAAATAAGGTTTAGTTAGTCGATGGGTTATTGTTTGGAAAAAGTATACCTAACAAATAAAAAAATACATTTCTAGATTTTAT
This sequence comes from Dryobota labecula, assembly GCA_947523025.1. Classification (NCBI taxonomy): domain Eukaryota; kingdom Metazoa; phylum Arthropoda; class Insecta; order Lepidoptera; family Noctuidae; genus Dryobota; species Dryobota labecula. The sequence goes on along the minus strand of OX383311.1, from coordinate 8,370,752 downwards.
TGTACCACTTAGTTGGCGTGATTAATATTATGTATACCCATGCCAAATTACGGCTTTGTCTCTGAGCTAATCCGCAGACAAACAGACAGACAGACAGACATGGCGAAACTATAAGGATTCCTTGTTGACCACGGACCCTAAAAAGGGGCCATGTAGGTACAAACGCCAGCACATCAAGCTACTACAATCTGTCAAATTTCTTTAATAGATTTTCAACTTTATCACTACAGCATAAGGTTCAAGGTTGATTGCAAGAATTTGACAGTTTCGGGTAGCTTGACCTGCTGGCTTCTGTACTCGTATCAAACTAAAGGAAATCATTTAGTTTTTATTTGTCAATTTTGGTCTGATTTACAACAGATATCCTAATCCATACTAATATTATAAATGTGAAAGTAACTCTGTCTGTCTGTCTGAATGTTACGTTTTCACGCCTAAACCGCTGAACCGATCGTCATGAAATTTGGTAGAGATATAGCCTGGGATACGGAGAAGGACATAGGCTACTTTTTTACGCGATAACCGACATCTACGCGGGCGGAGCCGCGGGCAAAAGCTAGTATCAAATAAATTTGTTAGTTAATTCGTTCACTGGGTCACCGAGGACCTCTCAGATGATTTAGATGTTGAACGGGAGCGTAGGGCATTGGCAGTAAGATGCAATATGCTGGCTCGCAGGTTTGCACGGTGCACAAAAGAAGTCAAAATTGCTCTTTTTAAGACATACTGCCAGACATTTTATACCTGCAGCCTGTGGGTCCGTTATACGCGTAGATCTTTCAATGCCCTACGGCCCCTACGGGTCCTGTACAATAATGGTTTTAGGATGCTGTTGGGATTGCCTCGCTTTTGCAGCGCATCAGGTATGTTTGCTAAGGCCAGCACGGACTGCTTTAGGGCAATAGTACGAAAAAGAGTGGCCTCCCTGATGCGCCGCGTGCGGGGCAGCTCCAACAGCCTTCTGCATACTATTTTGGGAAGGGTTGATTGCCCGATTGTGAGGCACTGGAACACTGTTCACGGATCTGGCGGTGCTCTTTATAATATTAGGTAATTATATAATTTCATTAATCATTTACTAACATAGTTATAAGTACTATTTACTAACAATGTATGGAATGTTCTATTCTGAAATAAATGATTATTATTATTATTTTTAAATGTTTACATATCTCGGGACCCTCGGGTCCCGGACCTTTGGAAGGCGTACGAGGGGCCGAAGCCAACTCGCAGAGGCCCTTTAGACGCTTTTTAATTAAATGAAGCACCAACCGACGACCATCCCTGTACGAACCACGCAAGTGCACCCAAGGACAACCCCCGGTTGGTGTAGGACTATTGCAAGATATGGAAATAAAGATATTGGACTATGGGTTTGGGTGGTTAAAATGGACGGGTTACCCAAAACTATGGAAGGACTATGGCCCCTGCCTGATCAATGTTTTTTTACACACGGATAAAATGGCAGCGGGTGACTTGCACACTCAATAATGGGCCCCCGAAAACGGTCGCTAGCACATAGTGACGTAGCGACAAGGGGGCAACATGTCCTGAGGTGCTCGAGGAGTGGAGAGGTATTCCACGGCTCTCAGAACAATCCCAGAGCCCGGAAGATGGTCAAGATCCCTACAAGCACTTACTGGAATACTTCCTTCCTCCGAGCACGTTTGCTCTTGCGAATCTCTACTCAAGCCGGCCAATAAAGGCAAGAATGAGGTGGGAGCTCAGTTCCTCGTCAGTGTTCACTCCAGCCGGCCAATAAAGGCAAGCTAGAGATGAGGAACATGACTTCTCCCGGGAGATAGGGTCCGTGGGGTCGCAACTGCCCAACAGCTCGCCACATGCTGCCCTGCGGGTTTCTGTATCTCTCTTGGTCTGGCTCCTCACCCTAGACATTTTTCGGTAAAGTAAACTCTACCGGCACAGACCCAAAGTTCAGAGCGCGCAAGCCCCACCACGACGTCAACGTAGAGATACGGCGATTATTAATACTCGACAACAATTAGGGTGTACAACGGGCCACTAGAGCACAGAAAAGCGGCATACGTCTAGATCGTATTTTGTTGATTCTTATCTCAATATGAAACATTATTAAAGATGTTAGAAAATTCTAGACACACATAACGAGGTTTCTTATTGAGCAGTTTTTCATAATTCCTTCTCAATCACGAGATAATATTTTTTTAAAGAGTGGTGCTCGTGGACCGTCGTATGCCCTCTTTAAGTAAGTAAATTACTCACAAGACTTAACAGTCAATATCGAAAATTTAAATATCGATTGTATCGAAATATCGAAAATTGTTATACAATTCGCGTCGCATAAAAAGACCGCTGGCCAGCGAACAGTCAGTTGGTCTGGGGGCCAAGTCTACTAATGTACAAACGTTGCAATGGTCTCTTCATTGTGAGTTTTTGACAGATTTGCCATACAAACACTGTCAAATACTCACAATGGCGAGACCATTCTGACACTATTGTAATAGCAGACTGGAGGCCCAGGGGCCTAAGTCTACTAATTTACAAACGTTGCAATGGTCTCGCCATTGTGAGTATTTGACAGTGTTTGTATGGCAAATCTGTCAAAAACTCACAATGGAGAGACCATTGCAACGTTTGTAAATTAGTAGACTTGGCCCCCTGGTCAGTTGTATAGATCGTGTCACGTAATAAGAGCGCTGGCCAACCGCACAACCATACTATACCATTTTTACGTGACGCGAACAAATACAATGTATGGTTTTGCAGTTGACCAGCGCGCTTTATACGTGACGCGAACCTAAGATTAAAATGTCTCAGAATGAAATGCCGAGATTGATTAAAAATGTCGATAGTTATTATACTTATACTCCATTTACTATAGCATTAGGCAAATAACGACAGTTATTGTGTAATATTGTTGAAATTACTGCTCTTTAGAGTTATTTTTTACCTATTATATTTTTGTCTATTTATTTTTTATTATTACATTCTCTATCTCGAATAAAAGATGGCGCATACACAGTGGCCCCCTACAGCTACTCCACACGTAGGTCCACGCTGTTGTACGTGCTGCTCTGTTCGCATGTGCCTGCCGGGCCAGAATACTCAATACTAGATTATCTTTACATCAATCACTCTTGTTTTCCCCGAAGGTTTAGGTTAGTTAAGTGTACATACATAGTACACCCATATTCCGCCAGCTATACACCGTGGCATTTTAGTCGTCTTACAAAGACAGCCCACTTCATGTATCCAATGACTACTAATCATTCATGTAAAAAGAAAAAAAAATTTTTTGGGCATTTGTGTTTTTTTTTTTTTTAATTTTTTTTTTTATTAGTTATGACGCATAACATAGTTAAAAACATCCTGTTACGGGTGCAGTCCGAGCCTTGTGTCACAAGGGTGCCGGGGAACGGAGCGGCGACATGTTTATCAGAGTTCATTCACCCTAACGCAAAAATGTATTTCTTACTATTGCAACTTAAACTTAATATAATCCATTCTGCGGCGCCTTTGTATCACAAGGCTCGGACTGCACTCGTAACAGGGTGTTTTAAACTATATCAAACGTCATAATTAATTAAAAAAAAAAAAAAAAAAAAAAATATCAAAAAAAAAATTTTTACATGAATGCTTCGTAGTCATTGAAATCAAAATCAAAATCAAAATATTTTATTTCACATAAACCTACATGGGCACTTATGAAACGTCAGAAGCTAGGTGCACGGTTCGAGTTTGAGAATTGGATACATGAAGTGGGCTGTCTTTGTAAGACGACTAAAATGCCACTGTGTATGTTGTTGTTTTTTACAATCGTTTAATATTGAGTCATTGAACTTGCACTGTGTTGTCGATATGTGGGAAAGAACTGTTCTCTGGTCACTTGGTTCAAACAGGATAATTTAGGATAGGTACTAACAGACTTTCGAACAACGGGAACCACGGTTACGAGGGCCAGTATGGCACAACAGGTTTGTCTTGAGCCTCATCCCTAATATATTCCGGATAGTCTATAGATTATTCCAATTCAAAAAGAGAAGACAATTGTTATCAGCGTATAGAATTATATCGGATTAGTTAGCCATTATGTACGGAAGATCATTAATATAGACTAGAAACAGAAAAGGGTTACATAAACTTGAGGCACGCCCTTCTGATCCCACCACGCCCATGCGGTGTGCGTTACTCCAGCGGAATGTCATCGCTTTTCAGGATTTCGGCTTGACAGATAATTAGTACCCCATCTCGTGTACATTTTAGCCTAGCCAGATTTTAATTAAAATGGAATAGCTCTCTGAGGAGTTGGAATAGAAACATCTAATTTCGCATGATGCTTTGAGTTCATAAAAGGTACAAACCAGCATAATTGGAAAGTTTCTAGGGTTTCTCATTGAAGATCGATTTTAGGGTTTTTGAAAATCAATTATTTATTATCCAACGGTGTCGATTACAGAAAAAATAAAATTGCACAGCATAAGCACAAATTAAGACCCATCGTAGTAAAAAAAATAGTAGTTGTATGTCATGCCGTTTGAGGTACAGCAATTTGCTAAACGTTACCCCAGCGGCATCTTGAATAACTCTGAAACCTCAAGACGAACAAATTTCATTTTTTGGGCACAATTAGGCACAAATGTGATCTAACTAAGTAGCTAGTTTGTACTCAGCTACGACCACCGGTTAAAAAACATGCCGCTGGGGTAACATTACTCCAGCGGAATGTTTTTCGTGAATACCATTGGATCGGCTGGACGCACAAATTCTAAATTTCAGGCACATTTACACGAGATGGGGTACTAATTATCTGTCAAGCCGAAATCCTGAAAAGCGACAACATTCCGCTGGAGTAACGCAACCCCATGCGTACTACTAAGTCTGTGAATGGGAGTACATAGCGCGCACGCGTTACCTTCTTTGGTAATGTTTTGCCCTAGATACAATGCGCGCGTCAGATATGTATTAATGTTACCAAAAAAATAAAAAACCAAATTATTTTTCAAATATATTTCAGTAATCAAAATATAATAATAGGCTTATACGTTAATAGTTACAAATCGTATCCTGTGGCCAAATCGAAATCAACATGGAGACGCCACAAAACATCAAGAAACGCTTAATTTATACACGAAAAAAAAAACCATTTTGATATCACAAAAAACCTTCAGCCAAATCAAAATATTTACACGCGAAAGTACATATCCAATAGAGTATTACATTTTTTTTACATAAACCATGAATGTGCAGATTATTCACAACGTGAAGATTTTTTTGCCTTAATTTAAAAATACAATAAATAAAAAAATAAAACAAAGCTCTTAAATCTAAGTGAATTTAATTTTTTAACATTTTAGTGCATTAAACACGTTTTTATTAAATTATTCTTTAAAAATAAAACTTTTTTTTTTTTTTGATAAAAATGCTCGTATGAAACTTTTTCGTTTATAATTTTCAATATAATTATTAGCTATTTATTATCTTCGGTTATTTATATAAAATAATACTTTCGTCCTGTAGTTTGAAAAAAATGCGTTTATACTTAGGTCGTTTGCACATTGGCGACTGGTGGCACGTTTTTTTTTTTAAAGTCCCATTTCACATCCTGAAGAAATAAAAATAAAATAAAATAACTACTGGTTTCATAAGTTATGTCAATATAAAATTTATCACGACAAAGAAATCCGTCGCGCGACCAAATCGCCACCATGCAACATTCATTTATTAAATTATCCAGCTAAAGTATGTACAATAGTCTTCTGGGCTACATAATATTTCTTTATAAAAACAAAGTTTAGGCAAGCATTTGACATTCTGAATCAGAACATTATCACAAATGATAAAATTTGAGTTCAACTAAAAGCATACAGGAACTTGATTATATTTACATCATTTAGGTCCTTTGCACACGGATGGAACTTGCGACAAAATAGTCGTGATGATGACTTTTGCGATTATTATTTTTTTGTCGTTTCGATGTTTTTTTTTTTTTAACCAAGAAAAATCCGTGTACATAGGTTTACAATACTTAAGTTAATTTTATCACATACTAAATAAAAATCAACTATTTCGTATGAGCAAATGTATATTTATATAACTACTGTTGGTCATTATTGATTTTTAGCATCGAAAGCAAACTGAGTATAGCGGAAATTATATTATAAGGGCGCCATCTTGAAATGCTTAGTTATGGTTGAAGATAGAATTCAGACATTTTTTGTTTACAGAAACATTTTTTTTTTTTTTTAATTTGAACCGTTTCAATATTTTCAAAAAGACTAGTAATGGCCCCACTACAAATTATACAAAATTAAAATACCTGTTATTTTAAATTAAGTTTATAAATAATGTTGGTACACTCATTAAGTACGGAATAAGAGCCTTTCTTTTAATATTATGAGAATTATTTGAAATGCGTATAAATAGCTGCTTTAAATAATACTATGTATTTTAGAAGTCAGACTTATTTTAAAGTATAATGTAGTCTGTTATAATGTGGTTTTAATAATAAAATGTAACCACTCCTATTTTATAGATATCTATGATGATTTAAATTTAAACAAAACATTCACATGAAATAAAGAATGGAAAATAAAACGAAAAAAAAAAAAATATTTAATGATTTTGAAAGTCTCTTTGTAGTCTCGCCCCTACCAATAACCGAGTTGTGGAGGTCAGACAGACAGTCGTTCCATGTAAAATACTGGTTAGGCACAATAAATGCCTTATAATTTTGCTAGAATTAAATATGTTTTATTATAATATTTCCATGATTAATTATTTAAAAAAAAAATCGCGTTAAACAATGACTAGCCTAAGCTCTTATTTCGCACTTTAGCTGCAATTCTTACAAAAAACACAAAAAAAAAGCAGAATAAAAAGATGGACGTTTTTCGTAAACTAATCAAAATCGGCTGAGCATAGTTTTATCTACATTTAGTTCTATCTAAATTAGTCTTATTCATATATTCTGTATATCTTACAGACACCATTGCTAAACATAGGATTAACATATTTTTCTTTTGATTTTTTTTTGATTATTAACTTTTATCTGCGGTCTTACATTCTGAAGAAAAAAAAAAAACTCGGGTAAAAAGTGTCTTATTTAAATCCAGGACACAGTCCATCTGTGTTTCAATTTTCAACAGTTAGGTTCGCTTGGTTGTGTAAAATAGTTTTTATCTTAAAATAAAATAAGAAAAAGGATTTTAATGGGATATCGGGTCATAAAGTACCAAATAGAAAAAGTTGTATGGACGAATGAAACGGTAGAATTAGAGCCGTATACATTTTTAAGCGTAGAGGTGTTCTATAGGTACACCTCTGCCTCCGCCTGCCGAGCGTGATCTGCATTTTTGGAACGGTATTTTTTTTTTTTTTTCGACAAATGTCTTAAAATATGCTGCCTAAAATTTTTTTTTTTGAGTATTTGCAAATAGCGCTCTTTCATATGATAAACCAAATGCCCTAGTAGCCCCACTTCGAATTTTTAAGAAACCCCTAAGTCCGAGTTCCAAAAAAAAAAAAATGTGTATGTTTTTATTTCTTTCTTATTTGCAAAATAGTTGGGCAAACGTCATCTAAAAGTTATCAAAATTTCAAGTTGATAGTATTAGTAGTTCTTGAGATACCAGCTGGTCACAGCTGGAATCTCATGAACACCTCGTCTGTCAAGACGGTCAGACAGACTGGAGTCGCACCATAAGGGTTCCTTTAATTATTTTGTTTTTGTATTGTTTTTTTTTTTTTGTTTTTCTTTGTTGTACCTACTCATGGACGCTTTTAACGTGTAAGTTTTTATTATTTTTATTTTTACATCGTTCTCACATTTAGTTATAAACTCAACATTATAGATGTAACTAATATTTTTGTAACTATTTGATTTAAAAGAGTTTCCATGGAGTTTCTTGTCCGTTCTTCTCCATAGATACCTACTACGCTTTGGAATGGGCATGTAGCTTCATTTTTCTTACTGACCGACTCCTTGACAGCTCAAAAGTGCCTGTAAATGGTTTAATTGAATTAAATGATTTGAGTTTGAGTTTACCATTTTGGTACGGAACCCTAAAACAACGAAGAAGAGTACCATCGACACGACAAGAAGAAGACCTCTGCCTCACCCTTCAGGGGATATAGTCGTGATGTTATGTTATATTGTGTGTAATAATTCTAGAAAGTATTTCAATGATTTCATAATACCATTCGTTGGTTTCCAGCTGCTTTCGGTTAGACAGGATACCTATGTTCAGCAGTGGCGCCATGTATATATGTTATGTATAATCTGCATACAATGTATACTTTGAAAGCGTTTTTTTCTATATTATATCATCGTTATATTGTACAGATTTAATCTGTGCCATATTTGTGAAGAAGAAGTCGTATATACGACAATTTTGTCACGCGATTTTTGAGCAATTTTTTTAAAAGTCCTAGCTGCAATTTGCCTACGCGTTGAAAATACTTAAAAGCAGGTTTGCGTATAAAGGAAAATCGCAGCGATTTGTCGCATGCACTTACGACTGCAGCCTTAAAAACAACGTTACAACTATTTAATTCAAAGTCTAATAATCGTGCGACTAATAGCAGCGACAAATCGTCTGTATGTAGGAGGGCTTAACAAATATGGCACGGACTACATTAATATACTACCTAAGTATGTTTAAAAAATAAAAATATCAAATATCTGTACGTGGTCCAAATGGGATAGAACTTCTGTCTTAGTAAAATCAATGAATTATATTTATTACATATTTATTAACAATTATTCTGAAAAATAATTTCATGATATCATTATGACAGTTCTGTATCCATTCGCCACGGTAGATTATGTTTATATGTACCATAATTAAATTACATAAGTAACAGTTATTTAAAAATCGTCATATTCTCTTCAGTTATCCAACTTTATACCTTTTAATATTTACATTTTCGATCACGTTGCTTCGTTTCATTTAACATTGTTTCGTTCTCTCCTAACCTATAGCACACGATTCAATTATTTCACAGAGTTCCGCTAAAAATCAATTTTTACAAAACACTAATAAAATAACAACCGAAAATTTTCTAAAAGAAAAACAACTCTATAAAATAATTCACCGTTCAATGGCAACATTATTAGCACTTTGACAGTTCATTTCAGTGTTGCCATTACAATAACTTTTAAATCCTACTAAAAAGCTGCCGAGCTCACAAAGGAGGTTGGTACGTGTTCGGTACTTTTTCTACCACTGGTACTACGTAGTGTTCTTGCCGTATCTGGCACTTATCACATTAAAAAGCAACACTATTCGCTATACATATGCAGCAGGGTCTGGATGTACTTCTGATTGATCAATAAATGTTAAAATTAACAAACTTGAGTTTGGAGTAGCAATAAGGATATTCATTTTTGTCTAAGACATTAAAATGTATGGTTAGCGACTTAGTATAGGCCATCTTGTTTTCTCAAGATACGAGTATTGAAGTCATAAGGTTTTATAGGGATTTCAAGTTATGAAAAAAAATACTGGTGATTGGTCATGTTCATGCATAAATTACATTTATGGTGTTAATGACTAATGATAAAAGAAAACAGCATAAAAATACCTGAATTCGTCAAAACACAATGAATGAAGTAGTATGCTTCTTATTTCACAGAAAAAACGATCATTGATCATCGCGCTTCCTCGCTACATATTGACAATTTCAGTCCATTACAAGTTTAGATTTTCTCACCATGTTTTCTTACACCATAAGTCAGTAATCTCCAAGATCAACTCAGAAAGTAGATAAGACTTTAAGATTCACATTAGTACTTGCAAGGTTACTTCAGATGTATATTAAAATAGAAGGTACTTAGTACACCCCGGACAGTCAGCCCTGCTACCACTTGGTGGACTGGCAAATATTTTTATTACAGTTTTACCTATTCTTCATATACTTCCGTGTCAATATTAGCGAAGATTTTCTTGCGACACAGGAAATCCTGTTGTGGAGGTTAGTGTTATTTGAATTTGTAATGCTCTCTTGAACAAATTTGAATTTGTAATGCTCTCTTGAACAAATTTGAATTTGTAATGCTCTTATGAACAGATTTGAATTTGTAATGCGCTTCCGAACAAAAGTGCTAGCGCCGACTAAGGATTGTTCAGGGAACTCCTCTCGCTAGGTTAGGTTACAGCTGTGACCAAACGTTTTGGAACGCGCCTACTTATTGTTTAACATAACATTCCCTACCCCGACTACAAGATGGCGCATACACCGTGCCCCCCACAGCTGCCCCCCGCCCCCCTCAGCCCCGCACGTATCACCGGGCGCCCAGCAGCAGGAGCGCAGCCAGCAGCGCCAACGCCGGGCACACGCGCGTCGCCACACTGTTGTACTTGCTGCTCTGCTCGCATGTGCCTGCCGAAACACTCGGGACTAGATTATCTTTACACCAATCACGCTTGTTTTCCCCGAAGGTTTAGGTACAAGTGTTCATACATAGTACACGCATATTCCATCTGTTTTGTTGTGTTGTATTTTGAAATTTTTCGTATGTTATTTAAAAAAAAAAACAGTATTCCTACAAAAGTGCGGTCATAATGTGTGGAACAGCAATTTTTGAAATGAAAACTTCTTTACGCGCGTTGAGCACTTTTTGGGTGAACAAAAATCATGGGACAAGCGTCATCATCACCGAATGCTTTCCATGAGCTATATGAATACTGTGTATATGTACTTTTTGGGTGAATAAAAAAATTTTTACGTCAATTATTGGCATTTTCAATTTTCAACGAAAAATTTCAACGCTGAGTCGTCCAGAATCATGGACTGAATCCAAGGTAACAGGCTTAGCGTCCATGTCCCTGCCACCCTGTAAAGTGGGTTGCTCATCTGACGTCAGCTTGGTTACGCAGCCAACCATACATTTTGTTGGCGACGCGACCTGTCTGCGTCGCTATAGCGTCCCGGTGGGGTATAGCTCTAAGACAGCCAAAGGACGGACCAGTTAAATAGTCACGACCTGTCAAGGTCAATTACTACAAGAGGCCATAAAAAAAAGTCATTATCATCTGCCTTACATTTTCCCAACTATGTTGGGGTCAGCTTCCAGTCTAACCAGATGCAGCTGAATACCAGTATTTTACATGGAGCGACTGCCTATCTGACCTCCACAACCCAGTAGCTGGGTAATATGATACCTCTTGGTAAGACTGGTTGTCAGACTTTCGGGCTTGTGATAAATGACAGCCAGGATCAACGGAGGGGTCTTGGTATGTGAACATGGTCACCTATCCACGGAACAACTGCGGCAAGCGTTGCTTAACCTGATCGATGGACCTGTACGGCTGTTATTATTTGCCACAAGCCCCTCATAATCGTAAAGAAAAGAAAGTAGTATACCATTAATAGTGAGATTGTAGGCCTTGTCGCCGGCCACGCCGGGCAGCACGGCGCGGTCGCAGGAGCGCGCCACGCCCGACACCGCCAGCACCTGCACCGGCACGCCCGACTCTGCGACATTCACATCACTCCATTCAGTTACTATATTCATGAATTCATTCAATTCATTTATTGACATTTGTAATTCAATTCATTGACATTTGTAAGCGAATTTATTGACATTTGTAATTGAATTTATTGACATTTGTAATTTAATTTATTGACATTTTTAATTTACTTTTTTGACATTTGTAAGCGAATTTATTGACATTTGTAATTGAATTTATTGACATTTGTAATTTAATTTATTGACATTTGTAATTTACTTTTTTGACATTTGTAAGCGAATTTATTGACATTTGTAATTGAATTTATTGACATTTGTAATTTAATTTATTGACATTTGTAATTTACTTTTTTGACATTTGTAAGCGAATTTATTGACATTTGTAATTGAATTTATTGACATTTGTAAGCGAATTTATTGACATTTGTAATTGAATTTATTGACATTTGTAATTGAATTTATTGACATTTGTAATTTACTTTTTTGACATTTGTAAGCGAATTTATTGACATTTGTAATTTAATTTATTGACATTTGTAATTTAATTTATTGACATTTGTAAGCGAATTTATTGACATTTGTAAGCGAATTTATTGACATTTGTAATTGAATTTATTGACATTTGTAATTTAATTTATTAACATTTGTAATTTACTTTTTTGACATTTGTAAGCGAATTTATTGACATTTGTAATTGAATTTATTGACATTTGTAATTGAATTTATTGACATTTGTAATTTAATTTATTGACATTTGTAATTTACTTTTTTGACATTTGTAAGCGAATTTATTGACATTTGTAATTGAATTTATTGACATTTGTAATTTAATTTATTGACATTTGTAAGCGAATTTATTGACATTTGTAATTTACTTTTTTGACATTTGTAAGCGAATTTATTGACATTTGTAATTGAATTTATTGACATTTGTAATTTAATTTATTGACAATTGTAATTTAATTTATTGACATTTGTAAGCGAATTTATTGACATTTGTAATTTAATTTATTGACATTTGTAAGCGAATTTATTGACATTTGTAAGCGAATTTATTGACATTTGTAATTGAATTTATTGACATTTGTAATTTAATTTATTGACATTTGTAATTGAATTTATTGACATTTGTAAGCGAATTTATTGACATTTGTAATTGAATTTATTGACATTTATAATTGAACTAGCTTTTGCCCGCGGCTCCGCCCGCGTGGATGTCGGTTATCGCGTAAAAAAGTAGCCTATGTCCTTCTCCCTATCCCAGGCTATATCTCTGTTTGTGTTCTTTCTTTGCGGCATATTTACCGCAATACACGTATTTTCTTTCTTTCTTTTTTCCCTTTTTAAAAATGTCACGTGGGTGTAGATGTCGTGAAACGATTTTTTTTTTCCTTTGTTCGACCTTTTATACTAAAAGTATTGGTGTTAGTACTGACCATTCCTGACGTATGTGGTGTATATGAAGCACAGCGCGTGTGGCCTGGACGCAGGCCGCGCTGGCCCGGCTACTACGAGGCCTAACGTGCCCTCGCGCCAGCTGCCGTAGCAAGTGTACACTGGAAATAGAAAAATACACTTAAGTACATCTTGTAGCACACATTACATGCACACTCTCTGTATTAGTACATTACTTACCAAGGGTTATTAAAGAAAGAAAGCCCGAAATCGCAGGTACTTGTGTTGTAAATATGCGATAGAAGGCTTTCTTTTTTACTGCCCGTGGTGAGTACACAATTTTACGTCTTCACCTGGCCACAATGCGAGTTTTACTGTACGCGTAGCGTGCGGCACCCACGGGAGGAAATGGGGAGGTACTATTCTGTACGTCCAGCACCACACGGCACGCGAATATTCACCGATAAAATATAATTACTTAAATATTTACTAAAAGAGGACGTTGAACTTGTCGAAAAACCTTAAATAATTAAGAGAATCTAGCAATTTAGGATGCAAGTGATCGAAATGAACTCAGGAGTTTGTGGACCACGCTGTCGTACTGGCTCATCACGCACTAGCTAGCTTGTGTATACAGGATAAGTTTTTCTCCAGTGCGCATTTTTTTTTTTGTGGTTCAATATTTGTAATAGAACAAATTTCCATAATTTGTTCAATACTTTCTTTTTTGGTCCACTTGAAATCAGCAAAATATGGATACAATCTATTCGTAATAATATCAATGGACGAGCGCACCGCTGATAAATACCTACTACTGCGTTCCGCTTCACTGACCGCGTCGCCGACGCGTTGCGCGGCGAGTATCCATTATACCAGTTTCAAAATAAACATCTTTCGTTAACGATAACTTAATTTTTTTGTACTGTCACATACCAAAATAAGAAATAGGTGTATAATAAAACACGTTTAAGTTTAATTTGTCAAAATTTGCGCACTGATTAATATTTTTTCCTGTATAGTAAGTGTACCTGTGCTGGTGCAAGCAGACTGGAACTCGATAGTATCCTGGGAGGCGCCGCATCCGATGCTAGCGCTGTCGTACTGGCCCATCACGCACTCTACTGGCTTCTCTGCTACTTCTTCGCCAGTCGACTCGTCTGGAGATAATGGAGGGTAGTTTTGTAAAAAAAAAACTCACTTGCACTTGGGGGTAAAAGGATTAACTTTTTCCGTTTTTTTTATTTCCTAACATCAAAAACACGTAAATGAAAGAAGAATTAGACGGAGGCTATAAGGTAACCCACCAGTAGGGACGTATTTAAAGACAAGGCGCCCAGAGCCAAAAAGGTGTGAGGCCTCGTAAAAAAATTATAAAAAAAAAGATAAAAATAATCCCGCGCGGGCTCACAACGTCTTATTTCTAGAGGATTTTCGTGATTATTTTATTAAATTTAAATCAAAGTACTAATTTTTTTACTGCCAAGCTCTAGGTCGTTGTATTATATAATTATTTTTAACATTTACTTGCTCGTAAATACAAATATTTAGTTATGATTCTCCAAATAGAAAATAATTGTCCATTTGTCAATTTTTATGAGTAAATACCAAAATAACTAAAAAACAATAGCATAGTATACATTATAAATACCAAAGATCAAGTGCTTGGCGGAAAACAAATAATACTTTGAATAACCAAATCACGAAAATTCTCTAGAAATAGGACGTTACTATCCCGCGCGGGATGAATAGAATTTTAATAGATTTTTTTATGTATTTTTTTTTTAATTTGTTGTTGTTAGCCCGCGACGGATGTACAGTCACGACCACCAATGTGTATAAAAATAAATAAAAAATAAAATCCATTTATTTCAGGTTCCCCCATATTACAACCACACGTTACAAAACACTGGATAAATACAAATCACAATCTTCTATATATATAAAAATGAATCCCTATTTCCCTTGGTCACGGCATCACGCGTGAACGGCTGGACAGATTTCGCTAATTATTTTTTTGTTGTGTTTGTTATTGTCAGGAGAAGGTTCTTATGTAAGAAAAATTTAAGAAAGTTGAAAAAAAAAAAAATTGTAAGAAAACGACCATATTTACATTTTTATTGTAATAATAAGTAGGTAACTCTATCTTCTAATGTAACTTTATGGCGTTTGACATAACGTGTCAGTCATCATTTGGTAGGTATAAGAATAGATTGTATCAAAAAAAAAAAAAAATTGAAGGTTTTAGTTAGGTAGGGTAGGGTAGGTAGGGTTGGTAGGGTAGGGTAGGGTAGGGTAGGTAGGTGGGTAGGGTAGGGTAGGGTAGGGTAGAATAGGGTAGGGTAGGTAGGTAGGTAGGGTAGGGTAGGGTAGGGTAGATAGGTAGGGTAGGGTAGGATAGGGTAAGGTAGGGTAGGGTAGGGTAGGTAGGTAGTTTCCTTTGCGCGTAGACAAACTGCCACAGTCAAATAGCTTTTGACAGAACGAAGTCTGTCGGGTCAGCTAGTATAACAATAAATACAATGTCATCAAATCATAAATACAATGTCAAATAAAATTTAAAATCAATCGGAAATTAATATTATAAAATTAAAATAAAAGTTTCAGGCAAATTTTGAACAAAAATAATAAAATCAATTAATAAAACACAGCACAATATCACGTCGCTCGTTAACATGCCCTGGCTATATGCCTACTGCAACACTTCCTGATATAAGGGCAGTCCAATCGTCCAGCAATCATCTTTAGGACAGCATTGGAGCTGACCCGCACCCTGCGCACCAAGGACGCGCACCGCTTGCGCATTGTGGTGTGAAAATATATACTTAGTATATACTTAGTAAAATTCAAAAGTAATTTTCTCGTGAATAACGATTGCAACTTTGAGATGAGACCTATTATACAACGTGTTTTTTTTTATATCCCATAACTCTAGGGTTATATTCTATAAGTAAAAATAATACAAAAGGTCCTAGAATATGTGGTCCAAAAATGCATAGTTTCGAAGATAATTATCCTCAATGATATTAATTTAGGTCACAAATTTTCACCCGTATGACGAATTTTTACTTTTGCGACGTTGCCAAACTGATGAAACTGTCACCCTCGATGTATGTAGGTATCTATGTTTCATTGATAAATACGAATAATTAATTTTCATTCAAACCAATCATTGATATTTAATGCTAAGAAAATGCGACGTTGTTATATTTCACGTAAGGGTGTTTAACATTAATAAATCGGTCGAATAATTTTGTATGAAAAAAAAAAAAAAAACAAAAAAAAAAAATATAATATAAAAATAATTCATATGCCAGTTGATTCTTTGATATGGTCTCATTCATACCCTAAAGTTATGGGATATCTAAAAAAACACCTTGTATAATAATATAAACTTGTACTATTTTATATTAGGTCTTGTTAAGTTGCAATCGTTATTCACCATAAAAATTGCTTTTGAATTTTTCTAAGTGTATATACATCGATGGCCCCACCGAATAAACGTGCAATGCTTCTACTAACACGATTTTTTTTTACACTTTTCGTTTCTTTTGCCTATCCTGCACTCACTTATTTTTTTTTTTTTTTTTTATGAATTTTAGACTCAAAACACGCCTATTATAATAGTGAATTTCTTTATTCTAGGGAAATAATTAATTTTAAAATTATAGGAATAATAGTTTATGTTATAATTACATGCTTTTTGAGTCGCCAAGAAAGTAAATATACAAGTCTATAGCTTATTTTTTTACCAATAATTCAATTATACATTATTTATACCTATTTACAATGAAATGAGCGTTATTGAAGTTTAAACGTTTTTATTTTTTGCTGAAAAGTCGTCATTATTCTCTTATACGTTTTTATGGTGGGGCCATCGACATATTGGTGCTCGTGACTGTACGCTCTTAAGTAGAAGATATCAATACAAGATATAAATTTTTGAAAGACTAGGCTAGGCTTTCAGGAGAACATAGCGTGTGTTACCAATAGTAAGTTGTTGTCGTCTCCTGCGCCTGTCCGCCAGCGAGTCCAGCACAGTGTAGCGACCCAGCATCGGACACCGCACCGGGTAGAGGGATGTCGCTGTAAATATTTATTTATTTATTTATCACATGGAAAACCAACAGCTTTACATAAACACAATAAATAAACTGGCATAAGAAACATGAAGCCAATTATAGGTTTTCACGGCTAGCTATGGTGTAATACAATAAGAGATCTTATACACGACAAGTTGTCAAGAAGCACACCAATCATTAAATCGGCAACGCCAAACGTAAGGAATAAACTACAATAATAAAAAACAAGAACTAGAACCAATATTGATACTAAGAATTAATTTTGAAGAATTCAAGGTTCAGCATATACATATTACTTTAATTATTGTGAATGTGAGCACTATGTGGGTCATTTGTTTTCTTTAAGATTATCTCTTTTTCCTCTTTCTCAAGTAGTTTTAATGATGGTCTGGTTTTTTGAGTACTTTATGCGGCCTACCCAAATGTCCTTTCTTTGGTATTGTTCGTCGAGTCGTTGAGCTCCTTAAATCCTGAGTTGAGCTACACGTATACTGACAAATGCTTGCACTGACTGGACAGGTCCATTCAAAATTGTGTGGTTCTTTCCTCAAAAGACCATTTCAGACACGGATCTACATGGTCCTCACATGATCTGACCAAGATTATGTCTGGACTTTAAAAGAGACTTTGACCCCTGAGTTTGTTTCGCCATTTCTTCTCAGGGATAGTCAGATAGGAAATGTCGACTTCCTCAAGCTTGTTTTTATATTTTTTATATGACGTGTAAAAGTGATTCCGATATCCTATTTACAGAATAAACGATTTCATTTCATTTCATTTCAGCCTATTGCGAACGCTTGAGCCTTTGGTTGTAAACAAGTCAAAAGAGAACCGCTTACATAAGTCATTAAAGTCCTTACTCGCTCGCACTAAATATGAGTTTTGCCTGTAGTTGGAAGAAGACAACGGAATAGCAATAGGTGGATTAAATCTGAGTAATCGCTGGGGAACATTAAAATACAACTTACGCATTATCACAATTCTAAAAACTACAAAATAATCTAAAATAAATCAATAGTACCTAAATAATACTAAATTATACGATATACCTACAAATTAAATTCAGAATAATCAATATTAATTGTGGCGGTATCAACAACGTCACATGCGAACTACGCATCAAAGACCTGACGTCACAAATCCTGCATCGCGCTATCAGAGTTTACCGCGCGACTAGCATATATACAACCTCCCGACATCATCCTTGGGCAGTTGCCCACCAGACACAATACCCGTCTGATCGGAGGATCCTCCCTTTACTATAGAGTATGAGTGAACTTTACACCCTGTTCCTCATACCTCTAGTTCAGAATAATAAATAACAAATGATTTTTCCTAACATAATAAGGCCTGTGTTCACCAACATTCAAACCACCGGTTAGGTATTTAAACAGTTGGTTTATGTCAAATTTCCTATTAAATTTTGAGTAAACAACTGATTAAATATCTAAACAGTTGATTTAAATGTTGGTGAACACCGGCCTTAGTAAATCAGATGTAGCAGGCATAGCATCTTTCATTCAAATACTAATATAATAATAACATTTCGCAACTAAAAATTCGTCAGATTTTGATTTATCATATTTTTATACAAAAATAAAAATATTTCAATTCAACGCTCTCAATGTTACGAACTCTATGCGTAGCAAAGCAAACTGCCGTGTCTTACGAGTGACAGTGTACGGGAGGCGAAGGTAGGTACAACAGAATATAGAATTGAAATGTGTTAGATAGAACAACGTCTTTTTGGTAAATATCTTGTTTTGTAAAAAGTCATAAAACAAAAGTTGTTGCAACCCTGTATACAGGATAAGAATCAGTATCTTTTGAACGACTATATAAGACAGCCGTCTAAACGCCTGCCTTTCAAATGTAATAGTTTCATCATTTGGGAAGTCATCATGATATCTTATGCCTCTTCCATTTTCTTTCCTTGATGAATGCTGGTGCACAACTTTTTTTTTTTATCTATGGCATCTCAGAGTTAACCTTGAGAGGTTGAGACTCTTTAACCGGACTTTTCTGTGGTTGCCTTAAGCTCCTAACGAAACTTAATGCCTCCAGCCAGGGCGTAAAAACTTATAAAGTAAACGACTGCTCGCTAAGGGCACCCCCTGTGGGGTACGAACCTCGGCTTAGGGCAGAGTCGGAGGGAGGGTAGCAAGGGACCGACGGCGGCTGGATAAAATCAGGGTTATGATTATTATCTGGGGGATTTAAAGCTACTGGCTCAGATATAGCGCGGGCTGTTGCTTCGCTTACGAGCAAGGGTCGGGGAGGACTATTTATTCGGGGATTTCGCGCTGTGCCTCGGCGGCGAGGTTGGTGCACAACCTTTGTCGCCTATATTTATAACCGCGGTGTCCCGCGAGGCGATGTACGCGCGCGCGTCTATGGTGACACCGTGCGGATCAAACAGACAACACTGTGCTGTGATCTGATTGGTCAAAACTTTTCTAAATATCTGTAGTCATCCTGGTTAGCATATAATTGTAAATAGTATTTAAGCGGGAACATATTATAATAATGATGATACATTACAAATCTGGAGTCCGAGTATTATTTCCACCAACCTAAGACACTCCTCCGAAGTTATGAACAAATACATACAGAGTATTAACATAATAACGGATCAACCTGTATGTGACTACCTCAAGACCAATAGTAGAGTTGCAACGAATAGTGATTTGGCCGGATACTGGTGACTGCCGAAGTCGGATAGCCGGATATTCGGCCGAAGGGAACGTCATGCATGTTAAAACCTGCTCGCGCGCTCAACCGCTCGCAGTCGCGGCGCAAAAGGCTAGCGCGGGGTGAAAGGGACAGGGACGATGACACTCTTTAGTCTCCACTCCGCGGCACGTGCAGTTGTATTGAAATTAGTAGATATTATTTACATTTTATTACGAAAATAAGACCGAATATCCGGCACCAGATGACAATCCGGCCGTGCGCCGGATAGTAAAAAAATTGCCGGACAGGCCGGATACCGGATAGTGGCCGGATATCCGTTGCAACTCTAATAAAAAGCTGTATATACTATCACATCTGACCACTTTGAAAAAAAAAATCCCGTCCACAATATGACAACATCTGTTTACCGCCCCTTTTTGCGAAGAATAATAAATAAAATAAAAAATCGTTTAAATTAATTTCTCAGGCTCTGTTACAGACTGAACAGATGTCTGACCACCTCGACTTGTTTTTTTTTTTTTTTTTTTTAAATTTCCCTATGCAAGGGGCTCAGTTAAAATCTGATGCTGCGATGCTCTTGATTGATGAGCGTAGGTATAGTACTTATGTACGTATTATTAATCTTACTGATAAGTGTGACGTGAGGCGTGTACAGCTGGTCGGCGCAAGCGTGGTGCGGCGCGTCGTGTAGAGAGGCGCCCAGTTGCAGCTCTAGTACCGCGCCCTCGCGACGGGCTAGCCGGACACATACGTGGCCGGACTCGCTGGAAATAATGGAGCATACGTAGTTAATAACTTTACATCTTTGCGTAAGAAATATGAGTGATCAATCTGAGTACACAACAAGTAACAAGTACAAGTAATGAGGTTACGTCGGATACTGACGCGTGAATTAAATGAATATGAGCTATGTCGGTTACCTTGGTTCTCCTGTGGACCTCTTCATTTCTGATTCGATCACGTAGGGAAACTCCAAACATAGCCCTTTGGGTGAATTTTAGCCTTCTAATAAGGCCCATTGTGAGCGACCCCATTTCAGTGCCATAGGTCATCACTGGCAACACGCACTGGTCAAAGACTTTTGTCTTGAGACACTGCGGTATGTGGGACGAGAAGATATTGCGTAGTTCGACGATTGACCTCTTTCTCGAACCTCTTTTTCGAAGAATTGCCAAACTTAAGTAGCAATGGGCAGGGCACATTGCTCGCAGAACAGATGGCCGTTGGGGCCGAAAGGTTCTGGAGTGGCGACCATGTACCGGAAGACGTAGCGTAGGAAGGCCCTCCACAAGGTGGACTGCTGACCTTGTGAAAGCCGCAGGAATCAGCTGGATGCGGGAAGCACGGAACAGGTCGAGATGGAGATGCTTGGGGGAGGCATATGTCCAGTAGTGGACGTCTTTCGGCTGAGATGATGTGTAGCAAACTTATGTTAAGAGAGTTGATTTATTTCTTTAGCTTTGAACTCACCATCCCCTAGTGAGGTGCGCGACCAACTTGACCAGTTTGTTGTCCTTGTGCTCGAGTATAGAATGACACACCAGTCGCTTCTCCTCGAACGAGCCGTCCTCGTTCATTATCTGCAAATTGACAGTAAATACATTATATACAGGATAAATGTTTAACTAGTGCGCAAATTGTAACCATGAATTCAGCACATGATTCTTGTAGGGGATGTGGATGTGCACAGTGAAAACACCAGATTTACGAAAGGGTGAAGGGTGGGGAGACGCAATCACAAAATACGTCCGTTCGCACTCATACATAAAGATCACTAACAAAATGGTTTGCAAATCGCAGCGCCGCTAAGCGCGTGCCCCCCTCCCGGTTACGTGCGTCTCCCGTCCCTTTTACGGGGCCCTGGATTTATTGAACGACAACAGAAATCTAGGTAGGTAGGTGCATACATGTTAAATAAATATAATAAATCAAAATACAAAATATAGAATATCAATACGATCACGCGTCGCCTACAATTCTAGATCCCCTAGCGTAGAAATGTTTCGCCTGTTATATAAAAAAAACAGCTATTTTATAGAAAATTACAATACGTCGGCGGTCAAAATGTACGGCAGGGATTTTTTTAATTCATGGTTACAGTTTGCGCATTGGTTAAAAATGTATCCTGTATATAAATAAATAAAACCGAAGTGTCTGTTTGTAGTATCAAAATAACAGTTTTTTACTAAATGCATATGAAAGTATATACGGTACTTAATTTTATTTTATTTATTTATTTCATTCAGACACAGTGATCCATATTTTTGTTAGTATACTTAAGAATTATGTTAGTAACCAAAGATTGAAATACACACCACAATCAAACTATTATTTATCTAAAAATAAATAAATGAAGTACTCACATAAATAAAATTACAAAAAAAAAAAACAATCTGCCTAGCCTTTTCCCAACTATGTTGGGGTCGGCTTCCAGTCTAACCGGATACAGCTCAGTACCAGTATATTACATGGAGCGACTGCCTATCTGACCTCCACAACCCAGTAACTGGGTAACACGATACCTCTTGGTAAGACTGGTTGTCAGACTTTTGGGCTTCTGACGACCCGTAACGACTGTCAAAGATCCACGAATGACAGCCGGGACCAAGGGCTTAACGTGCTTTCCGAGGCACGCAGGAGTCTCGGTATGTAAAGAAGGTCACCCATCCACGGACCAACCTCGGCAAGTAACCTGACGGATTGACCCATGCGGCTGATTACTTAGCCACGAGCTCCAAAAAATAAAATTACAATCATCATTAAATTCATTAAAATGGTAAAAATCAATAGTATTATTTAAAATCAAGAAATTCATAAAAATCTTTAAATTAATTAAAAACTTAAAACAACAAAATAAATAAAAATAAAACGTATCATTTGATCAGTTGCTGTCCTTTACGACATGCAACTGTAAACAATGCCACAATATTGGGCAGTCAATATTGCCAGCTGCAACAATATAACAAAAAACTTTTCAGTTTTTTTGTTATATTATTTTCATTTCATTCAGTAAAGGATATATTTTTTTCTCTTTCTCACGTAGTTTTAATGATGGTCTGGTATTTTGAGTACTTTATGCGGCCTACCCAAATGTCCTTTCTTCGAGTCGTTGAGCTCCTTAAATCCTGAGTTGAGCTACACGTTTACTGACAAATGCTTGCACTGACTGGACAGGTCCACTCAAAATTGTGTGGTTCTTTCCTCAAAAGACCATTTCAGACACGGATCTACATGGTCCTCACAAGATCTGACCAAGATTATGTCTGGACTTTAAAAGAGACTTTGACCCCTAAGTTTGTTTCGCCATTTCTTCTCAGGGGTAGTCAGATAGGAAATGTCGACTTCACCAAGCTTGTTTTTATATTTTTTATATGACGTGTAAAAGTGATTCCGATATCCTATTTACAGAATAAACGATTTCATTTCATTCTGAACAAACTACCTCCATAATATGCATTAATCCGGACACATTGTATAAAGTGGTTACCTTGAGCGTGGCGTTCTTGGTGGTGAAGTGGTACTGATGCGTGTGGTCCAGACTGAACCACTTATGGTGCTCTACGACCCAGCTGGGAAAGTGGCAGCGGTTGTGTTCGTCATCAACTGAAAAATATAAGAAAACACGTCACTTATGTCTGCTCTTACATAATCTTTATTATTTTCCCATTAATTTTGTTACGGTGGAAGATTTTTATTTGAGGATTTTATGAGACCATAATGACTCTGTTATCGTTCAAAATGAATCGGGTACCCAGCAAAAAAGTATAAAGGCACGGAAATTTTAATATGAATGTGTGTCACAAATAAAACTGCAATGAGTATATCGCCGGGTTAAAGGCAAAACCGACTATCTGCCGATACCGATTAACCCGGTTTGACCGGTTTGATTAAACCGATTATATTATAATCGGTTTTTACATTCGGTAACTCAGGAACAGTAAGTCCTGCGGTTTAGTTGGTTTTACCATTAGATAAAGAATCAAATGCCGATTCGAATGCTACTTACATTATAGTGAAAAACTAAAAACGCAGATGGGCGGTTTTGCCTTTAATTCGGCGATATGTTGGCACCATCTTAAATGTATAAATGTATGTGTTCTAGAGTCATTCTGGGTAAAATTGGACCAGCGATATAATGCCCAGTTTACATTATTCCAGTCCAGCGATCGAATCCAGCGCTGGATTGCTTACTGGAAAAATGTAAGCCGGCACTGGAATGCACTGAATCCAGTTAGCATTCCAATCCAGTGCAACTGGAATAATGTAGACGGCCAATCCAGTGCCATTCCAAACGATTCAAAACTGATCTCTTCTTGAAATCATTGTCACTGTAGTGTTCACACTTCAACGGCTTCTAAATAACAGGAATAATGTAGACGTTACAGATCCAGTCCAGCACTGGACTGGATTCTCGCTGGATCACTGGACTGGAATAATGTAAACCGGGCATAACATTGGACCACACGCTGAACAAACACTTTCATTATTTTTACTTGATGATCGTATGAGTATTTAACATTGTCAAATGTTACCCAGAATGTATAAAAATGCGATAAAATGGGTTTTTAAGGTGAGAAAAATGTTGATTCTAATGTTACCCCAAAATCAATATAACTTTGGACCACGAAAATGTATGTCTCTATCTCAGGATTTGTAAACTTTTTAAAGTAATTGGTATTTAAAACATCAAAAGATTACATAAATCACTATTATAGTAACCGTCGAGTCGTGAGCACAAACTGACACCTGCGCAGTAGTAAATTTGTAGGTCTCTTTGGCGGAATGAAGAAGCCGGGGGGCGCCGAGCTGCATGCGACTGGTTCGTCAGTCGATCTGTGCTCACGACTCGTGCCAGTTATTATACTGAGTAGTAATTCTATACATTTTATTGACTATCTATCGGAAATTGTCTTATTTATACTTATATTTAAATCACGATTATAACATCTTCAGAGACTTATCCAAGGCTATTTTATAAGTCACATGTCTACACGAATTTACAAAAAAATTAAATGACTTGTAAGCAAAATTATTAAGAAATATACACCGTGACATTTTAGTCGCCTTACAAACGTGGTCACGATTAAAAAAAGAAAATTTGAGTTTTTGATTAAGTTTAAGTTGCAACAGTAAGAAACACATTTATGCGTTAGGGTGAATGAACTCTGATAAAGATGTCGCCGCTGCATTCCGCGCCGTCCTTGGAACACAAGGCTCGGACTGCGCTCGTAACATGGTGTTTCAAACTATGTCATGCGTCTTAATTAATTTAAAAATAATATTTATTATTCAAAAATGTTCATATTTTTTGAATTAATGATTAGTAGTCATTGGATACATGAAGTGGGCTGTCGTTGTAAAACGACTAAAATGCCACGGTGTATACTACATAATAAAACAATTATACACATGACAACGTTTATACACAAGTTCTCTTTCAATTATTATTTTTCCCATTTGAATGAATCTCGGCAGGTTCTACCCAAATAGATCCTCCGATACCGCAATGATATGAATGTTAGATAGAGTTCACAGAAAAAGTCGATGATTAATTTTATTTGGAAAACCAAATTATAACTAGGGGGTAAAGCAATATTTTCTACCTAAGCACTTGCAAAGAACCATGAAAATTATACCCATGAAAACAAACTATACAGGGTGGGAGGGACACAGCCGGCAAAAAAAAAAAAATATGGAAAAAAAAATACATTTTTCATGTTATTATTATGAATTTAATTGGACGTAGTTAAACGTAAAGGATCCAATCCACAACCTGGTCAAAAATGAGTTAAGTGTACCAAACTGAGTCTAATTATCTATACTATCGGCGAGTAAAAGAGATGCAAGCAAAAAACAACAGTTTATCATTTTGATCAACCTCAGAACCAGCCCAGATGCACGGAAATATAAAATAATATATTTTATATCTTCTAAACTTAAAGCATCAATATCTCTAAAAGGACTTTGTGTGGATTGGATCCTTTTCGTTTAACTACGTCCAATCAATTTCGTTCTTTTTCTGTTCTTAATCATGTACTGAATCCATGTTACAAGGTTGCGCATCGATAACCCTGCCATCCTGTATATTGTTAACGGGTTGCGCATCGATGAACCTGCCACCCTGTATATTGTTAACAGGTTGCGCATTGATGACCCTGCCACCCTGTATATTGTTAACAGTTTGCGCATCGATGACCCTGCCAGCCTGTATATTGTTAACAGGTTGCGCATTGATGACCCTGCCAACCTGTATTTTGTTATGATCGACATCTTAGAGTTAGAAATGGCATCAGAACTTACAGAATCCTTACATCTATGTCAATGATACCCATAGCACAAAGAAAACACTTTTACTTACTACTTTATCTACGTAGCCTAGACGACACAAACTTGAACTTATGTGTTTACGATTAAACATTGACAAACTTTGTTTCTAAATATTTATTTGTAACTAGCCGCTTTTTACCTAATGCGATGCAGTAATTTTAGTCTTCTTCACATATGTAAATATTGTAAAACACTTTAAAAGAGTAACGGTGGAGTTTCTTGTCCATTCTTCTCCATACAAAACTACCTTTTGGAAGGGGCAACTAGAATCAATTATACTTTTCTGTAATTTTGACGTTTAAAATTTTCTTTTTATGTGCAAATTAATAATTTGACTTTGAGTTTTGCTGTCCCGACAGACGTCAATAATTCATACAAAAAACCCATAGAAAAAAGGACTTTTAGGTTTTCCAAAATTTTTATAATTTTCCCAGAAACTTTTCCAAGTTTTTATTCCATAATATAAACCTAATTCGGAGTACTACGACCATCTTATACCAAAAAATTGTCAAAAGATTTCCTCGATTTAACAAATTCTTCGAAATCCCCTAGAACTGCCCGTAAGAGTTGATGCAAAATATACCTTTATATTACTTTTTGTCAAAAACTTCATTATAACGAATCTTCAGTCATTGCAGAAAGCGTAATTTACCTCTATTTAATGAGTTTTGTCAACTTACAAATACGTTATGTAAAGGTTGACAAAAATCGTTCAATAGAGGTACATAAATTTTGGTTTATTTGAAATAAATGCTTTGCGTTTTGAGTTTCAATTTCGAGAATTAAGTTTTTTCTGACAGTCAAGAGCAGGTACTGAATACCGATATAATTTGGATACATGATACCAAAATATGGCTATAAATACCGGTATTTGAGTATACATATAACACCGTTATTGTAAAAAAAAACGTGTTTTTGCAATTTGCATGTCAGCGTCAGGTTGTATCTTGATCAAAATATGATTCGCGACTGAAGAATCATCAAAAAAGATTCTGTGACGTCACATTGTAGCCTGATATCAGTACTGAGTATCGATATAATTATCGATATTTTATACCGATACTCAAATTGCTGATATAAAATACGAGTATTTATGCCAGATGTCGATACTGTTATCAGTATTTTCTTTAAAATATCGGTATTCTTCGAATATCGATATCGGTCCCTGTTCAAGAGTACAAAGAAACAGTAATCTACTCTTTGATCAACTTATTTATAAAAACCAGAAAAGGCTGAACTGAAGGTTCAACGTTGTAGTCGTGGTTTTTTTTTTTGTATTTATTTATTGCTTTGCACAATTAAACACCGCACCACAACATTCTGCTTTTTTGTTCGTTTGTTCCGTCAGTCTAGCCTACTTTGACTTATAAAAAAAAACAGATAGATAACAAGAAAAAAACAGGAATAAATAAATAATACATAAATACATTAAAAAGCAATAAATCAAAAATCATAGTAATTAAAACATTTATTTCCCACCACCATATTAAAAACAAGTATAGAAAAAATATAATATACACTTAGTAGAAATAAAAAAGACAGAAAAGAAAAAAATATATAGACAAGACCCCTTATAAACGAAATAAGAAACAAAAAAAAAATAAAAATTACATAACTTTATCCCCAAGGAAAAGTATGCGCTTCGGGAATTATCGTCTATCTTCGTTAATACGAACACGACATTAATTTGTCTGTCATTACTTATGGTATAGTAATTTTATTCTAGGTGCATCGTCTTCACATATAAATATTAATTAATGTACTTATAAATACAAAATATTGTTAACATTTTAAAAGAGTAAGTATGGAGTTTCTTGACTATTCTTCTCCATATTTAACTACCTTTTGGTAGCTTGGTGGTGGCTTTTAATTAATTATTTTTGCAATTTTTGACGTTCAAAATAGGGATGCATCCGATACCGATACCGATGCTTATATATCGGCGATACTCAAAGTTTGCCGATATATAGGCATCGGCGATATTTTTATGGCCGATTCGACGATACTATTCTCATCAATGTTAATTTTTATTACTAATACAACTTACTATAGTTTTAAATTAGTTTGTCCTGTTATTTGTTCTTTTGATATTAATTTAAAAAATAACCTGACTTGTGTTTTATTTATTCCACCTTCATTTTTTTATGAAATAAGCGTATCGGTATCGGTATCGCCGATATTTTTATAAGAGCATCGGTATCGGTATCGTATCGGCAAAAAGGCGTATCGAGGCATGCCTAGTTCAAAAGTGCCTTTTCAAATATGCACATGCGTTCCTTCAGTCGCCTGTGTGCCGAGCCACGGTATCCCTTTCGGACAAACCCCCAACCCTGGCAGACACGTGCTTATTAAGGCTCCTACAAACAGGCGCGACACAAAGGCACCGCGTGTCGCGCGACAAGCGATGTCTTTGTGTCGCGCGCGATTTGCGTTGCGAGTTAGGAGCCTTTATCCCGTCTGTATCCTTTTTTGTATCTGTATAGATATGAGTCCTGTCACTTTTAATAAATTTTTTTTATTTTTTTAGTGCCTCGATGATTCGCCGTTCGTGCTAATTCGGAAAAACGAAGTTTACTGAAGCGCATACTTTTTCTGGTTGACTTGTACTTAATATATATCAAACGCATTACAAGTGAGCTCATCATACGTACTGTTGGTCAACTTCATGGTGCGACTGCCGTCGACTGGTGACGTCAGACCGTTGCACGTGGCGTCTCCTGACTGAGCGATGTTGTACGTCACTGACTTGTCCGCGTGTTGGCCTTTGTACACGAAGCATCTGGAATTGTTGAGGAAAACGGTAGGCATGAGCAAAGTTTTTTTTTTTTTTTTTCCTTTATTAATAAGAACTAACGTTCTTAATAATTTATTACAATCTAGCCTAATAGACTAATAAGCAATTTAACTCTAACTTATTATTTTACGTGATAGATTACATAACTAAGAATAGTGTCAATTTGCACTTTTACATAGCACTTTCCTAGAGTCTGATAATTAATAAAAACACTTTGTTCACGTGTTACATGTATAGCACAGCATTGTTACTATTATGCATTCACTATTTATATACTACACTAACTCAAAAGGTTTAGTTCTCTTTAGCCTACGCACTATGTCCGTGTTGTCTAGCAGCTGAATTGCCTCGACATTCACATGTCGGTGAAGTCTGTGTTCGTGGGCTTCAGCATATTTTTGGGTGATGGTGGTGACGAGTTCCATTTTAAGGTCACGGTGGAGGTCATCATTTCTAATGTACCATGGTGCATTAACAACATCCCTGAGTACTTTATTTTGGAAATGTTGGATTATTTTAACATTGCTTCGTTTAGTACAGCCCCAAAGTTGTATGCCATACGTCCAAATTGGCATAAGAATATGCTTGTATAATATAATTTTATTATGTATTGATAGGCAGGAAAGTGTATGATTTTTGCAATTGGAACATTTGCATCTGGATCACTGAAATGATCCGAAACATTGATATGTTTCATTTGGATCATTCGGAACATCGGCTCAAAGGATATAAAATACTGAATGTTACGTATCACTGTAAAACGATAATTTTTAAGCGCAAACATTATATGCAAAAAACGACCTTAAAGTAATTGATATGTAAGCGCCTTAGTGGTCAATTTTACGTGCATGGATAATGACAACGAAAAATTGTGCGAGTATGAGTAATACACATCTTCATTTGGTATCTCTTTCTGATTTGTATAAATTGTAATATGTCAACCGCTCACTCGCAATCGCAACTCGCGAGTCAGTAGTAAAGTAACACAGTGTGTCTCAGTATATCCCTCTCTCGCTCACTGCTCAGTCGCAGAAAGTGCCAAGAGCAAAGTAATCTTTCAGATTCAAATGATGCATTTCAAACGTTACTGTACCAATCTTTTGAATCACTTCAATGATCCGGATCAGTGAGTCGGTTCCGTAAAGAGTTACAAACGCCTAGAAAACGGGGATGTTTGAGATGATATTTGCTACAGGGATAACTTGAGGTGCCTCCGTGCTTTGGAAAGCACGTTAAGCAACTGATTCCAGCTGTCATTCAATGATCTTTGACAATCGTTACGGGTAGAAGCCCGAAAGTCTGACAATCAGCCTTACCAAAGGGTATAGTTTTACCAATATTGGGTGATTTATTACCATGTTATTTTAAGACCATACACTTCTGCTTTTCCTGTAATTTGTAAGTAGAGAAATATTATTTAAAAAAAAAATGTCTATTTAGTTAGCTAATAAATGGGAGAAGGGGGGGTATCTATTTTCATCTATTTAGATGAAAATGGATACCCCCCCTTCTTCCATTTGACAAAAAAAATTATATATTATTATTATATAATAACTTTAAAACAATTTTTTTTTTGTTGTTATTAATTATTATGTTATTATTATTATTATCATTTTCTGTAAAAACAAAAAAAATATATATGCATGAATTTTGAATATGGTCACTTTTGGGTGATAAAAAAATTAAAAATGTTGCACAATATACTGTCCGAATGTACTTACTGTCTCAAGTATCAAATATTTTATTTTATAATTTTGAAATAATTTGTTTTAAAGTAATTTAAGCAATTAAATGAAAATGGACCATACATCCCCCTCCTTTTACTAGTAGCTAAATAAAATAAAAAATAAAACAGAAAATAGTTCTTTAAGTAAAAGAACTATTTTCTGTTTTATTTTTTATCACCCAAAAGTGACCATATTCAAAATTCATGTATATATATTTTTTTTGTTTTTACAGAAAATGATAATAATAATAATAACATAATAATAATAAATCTTTATTGCAGACCACATGGTCCATAAAAAAACATAATAAAATAGTTACACAAAGAAAAAAGAAATACAATAAAATGACATACAAACATTTACGCGGCTATTTCTAACCGACGCTTGTAGGTCTTGGTAACATACATCCTATCAGCGAAGTCTTAACTATACTGTTTCTACACGTACCAACCCGGGACATGAAAGGTGCAATTCTGCTTCTCTGAATGGCGTAATGTGCACCAAATTTCAACTTACTCTTGGATACTAATCCAATATACATACAATTAATGGACGAAGATTTTTTCGTTGCGATAGCTACTAAAGGGGCATTAGTTTAATCTTTGGCATCAGTAAAAAGTCCATACCTGTACATATCCTCATCAGTGGAGATGGAGTTTCTCCTCTGAACCTGTGAGATGAGCCCCACAAGGTAGCGCGTGGAGCCCTCCTTCCATGTCGCCAGGCAGATTAGCTCCTCAACTGAAAATATAGGCATAAAACTTTTAGCAATATTTCGTAAAACATGGCTTAAAAAACCGGCCAATTGCGTATCGGACCACGCACAATGAAGGGTTCCGTAGTTGGTATGAATTTATCACAAGAACAAACTTAACATCGATAAATGATAAATGATTTTATTTCTGTAAGTAGATTTTTACAAACACTTTTACACGTCAATCATATTTTAAAACTAGATGAGGTCGGCGTTTCGTATCTGACTACTATGAGAAGAAAGGCCGAAACAAACTCAGAGGTCACAGTCTCTTTTAAAGTCCAGACATAATCTTGGTCAAGTCATGTGAAGACCATGTAGATTGGTATCTGAAATGGTCTTTGGAAGAAAAAACCACACAGATTGAGTGGACCTGTCCATTCAGTGCACGCATTTGTCAGTAATCGTGCAGCTCAACTCAGAACATAAGGAGCTCAACGATTCGACGAACAATACCAAAGAAAGGACATTTGGGCAGGCCGCATAAACTACTCAAACTGCCATACCAAGATTAGGAAAAAAAAAACTGAGAAGAAAAAAATAATAAAAATAAACAAAGACCCACATAGTCTTCACATTCACAATAATTAAAATAATAACATTATACTTCACAAGTAAATATTCATGTCAATGTGTATAAAGCAATCACAATAAAAAAAGTTTCATTATTTAAAATTTGGAGCAGCTCAATCCCAAGCCTTTTTGTCCTCAATATAATCTTTAATGGTATAAAAGGCTTTCTGGCACAACTTACGTCTAATGAATGATTTGAATTTATTAATGTTTAGATCTTGAACGTGGCTTGGAAGTTTATTATAAATATAAAAGCGTATACATTGACATCTGAACGAACCACCTATTTTCTTGAGCCGAGTTTTAGGTACAACATACATGTGTTTGTTCCTAGTATTTATATTATACACTGTATTTTTTAAACAATTTTATGTTTTTATGGGCATATAAAAGATTTTCAAAAATATACTGAGAAGGCAGTCATAACATTAATTTCCTTAAATTTCTCTCTGAGAGAGTGTCTCGAACTTAATTTATAAATTGATCGAACAGCTCTTTTCTGCAAAACAAAGATAGACTGAATGACGGCGGCGTTTCCCCGCAACAGAATACCGTACGACATTACACTATGAAAATAACTAAAGTACACTAAACGGGCTTACGAATTTTTCTAACAGCGTATGCTGCGGAGCTCAGCTTCTTAGACAATTTATCTATATGTGGGCCCCACTGAAGCTTAGCATCCATCGTAGTTGAAAAACATGTTCTTCCATACGGAACGTATGGAAGAACATGTTCACGTGAACATGAACACGTAAAATTTGCACTTTAAAGCCTGATATTTCAGAAACGGATCCCTCAATCGAATAATTGTTTTTACAAACCCGCAATATTTTTGAAAGACCCATCCAACAATACCCCAAACAATAGGGTAGGCGAAAAAAAAAAACAACTCCACTTTACATGTACAGGAGGTACCCTAAATAACAATTTTTTCTTTCTTTCTTTTTTCTTTTTAAAGACTGAGACTAGTTCACTTGTAGATGGGGGGGGGGCACAGGCGTACCCACGCGTGTGCCCCGCCCCCATCTTAGGGCTCTGCTTAGGGCATCAAGTAGTCTTAATCCGGCACTGACTAAGAGGATAAACACTTGAGAGCTAAAACATTCAATCAAACTTATTTTCTTAAAATTAACTAACAATTTTGGTATTTTAGAACGCCATACAAGACAAGTCTCTAAAAGTTCACCCTGCACCGCTATAGAGAATGAACACACAGCATTGCTTAATGTACCATCGCGGCTTTGGACATCGGACCAAAGTTTGGAATAATCTTGCTTGCAGCGCTGGGCCGCTATAGAAACGCTTACCTACGCTCATCAATTAATAGCATCGCGGCATCAGATTTTTGATGAGCTGTTTTTGTAAATTGAGGAATTTAAAGCTGACAAATTGTGAATAAATTGTCCTTGTAACAATAATACAGTCTTTATAATGTGCACATATCGAAATGAGGGAATCTATGCTTAATTTTATCTACGGAAAAAACACAAAAAAAAAAAAAAACCTTTTTTTTTAATGAAATTTTTATTTTTTTATTATTATTTCAAAATTTCTCAATAAGACTTCCCCTTATTGAGAAATTTTACAATTATTGTAAAAAAATATTTAAAAAAACATGTTTCTTTTCAATTGAGGGTTTTCTTTTCTCCAATTTTTATTTTATGAGGACGCCTAATTACTTCCAATCATTATGGAGTTTGTTTCAACGTGATAGATATTTAGTTTAAAAGTTCCACGGTTTTGTTTACACTGGGAACAATATTTTTTAAATTCCTTAAAAAATTAAATAAACTATTAAGTTTTTTTTTTATATTTTTGCCGTAGAAAAAATTAGGCATAGATTCCCTCATTTCGATATGTGCACATTATAAAGACTCACACTGTATGCATGACGTAAATGAAGTGAAAATGTGAAATAATAATATTGATTAATTTGAAATAAAATGTAATAAATTATTGATTAATGTTTAGTATAATTATAATGTAAATAATTGTAATAATTAGAATCAATATTTCAATATTATATTATATAAGTAATTCAGTGATTTGATATGAAACATTTGCAGTGTCCTTACAGGACGCATGTCTTAATACTGTGTCATGAAATTTTAATGCATGCCTACTAACCAGTGTTATACATATTGGCAAATAAATAAATAAATATAAAAAAGGCCGTACAAAACTAGCCGAGGTAGTCAGACATCCGTGATCATTGTAACAGAGCCTTAGAAATTTATTTAAACAAGTTTTTTTTTTTTCGTCGCAAAAAGAAGCGGTAAACAGATGTAGTCATCGTGTGCGCGGGATATTGTTTTCAAGGTGGTTAGCATTTCGTGCCCGCGATAGTACGTCCGGTACACCTTTGTGAGAAGAAGCTAGTTTCCTTATCAGGCTTTCAATATACAATACATGCATATGGTTACATGACATACCGTTACTCTCTGTGCCAGGCACATCAGGACAGGCCATATAACGCAGCAGCAGCCGCGAGTCGTCCGTGCAAGACTCCGCGCGCGACGGAGGGTTCATGCAGTCGCCAGAACCACTGGAAATAATGATAAAATAATGTTTTATTCACATAAAAATAACAAGAGAACTATGAAAGAAATCCCTGCTAATCGAGGTTCAAAAACAGAAGCCAGTGCCTATTCCCATTATGGTGATAACAATAAATCTTAAAAATCTATAAGTGTTGCCTTACAAACAGTCTCCCCGGGGACCTGATAGTAAGCGGTCACCGTCGCCTAAGGACATCTACAATACTAGTTTCTCTTCTTCAATCGGTCCTTTATTACTGAGGATCATGGTCACCGGACCTCTTTAAGCGGACAACCTTCCTCCATCGACTCCGGTTCAAAGTTGCCATCACCACCTGCTGAAATTTGCTTGAGGACGTAGCTTCCTTTACTTGGTCGGAATATCGTATTGGCGACCGGATTAGTGCTCTCTTTCCTTCGGCATTGCCAACAATGACCAGCTTAGCAAGGCTGCTATCTCCCCTTCGCATTACGTGGCCGAAATAGGTCAAAATACGCTGTAGGTAAACTGTAGACAATCGGGTCTTGATATCGAGTTGGGAAAGCAGAGACACATTTATGCGTTTGGCTGTCCATGGTATTCGGAGCATCCGCCTCTAGCACCACATTTCGAAAGCGTCTATCCTCTGTTTTTCTCTTGCTCGGATTGTCCATGTACAATACTAGTACTAGATCGCAAATGCGTTGTTCTCCCATAATTTTTGAGCTATTCTGTCACTTCGAAATCCGAACGATGTCTCGTTACGAATTCGCGATGATTTACTTTAAAAACAAATGAGTTTGCTTTCGGATTGTGTTCGCTCACTCAATAAGGTTCTAAGTGAACTTTACACAACGCTACTTTCTCAAATCTGCAGAGCAGCAGGAGCAGAGGTCTGGGTTCCTTTTTGAACATAGAGTAGAGAGCGGCTACGCCAGTTATTGACCACTTACCGACTATAAGTGAATGTGAACGGCGCTGGATGGAATGAGCACGGTTCAGGCAGTAGTCTGGGTTCCTTTCTGAACATAGACTACAGGACCGCATCGCCATTTATTGACCACTTACCGACTATACGTGAAGGTGAACGGCGCTGGATAGAACGGGTACGGTTCAAGCAGCGGCCTGGATTCCTTTCTGAACATGGAGTAGAGGGCCACATCGCCAGTTATTTAACACTTACCGACTATAAGTGAATGTGAACGGTGCTGGATGGAAGGGGCACGGTTCAGGCAGCGGCCTGGGTTCCTTCCTGAACATGGAGTAGAGTGCCGCATCGCCAGTTATTGACTCACACATTGTGGATAGTGAGTCTCTCTGGCCGCAATATGCTGTGGAAGTGAGATAATAAATATTATTGTAAGTTGCATTACGCTGTAATCATAAGGAAGTGGAAGTGTTTTGAGTTAACGCGGATGACAAAATGTAAGTAGACTCGAGAGTCACTGTACCAATAGTCATAAAGGCCAGTACACAACGGCCGTATATGTAACGGCTATTGGCATAGCCACCAACCACTACCAACCACCATCAAACATCGAACATCAACTTAAAGAGACTTTTGTAAGACATTTTGGTGGTTTTCTTTTCCTTAAAATGGAAAATAGTGGCCACTAAGCTCCGTTTTAAGGATTACAATAAAACATAACAATGTAAAACTACTTTTTGTAATAATAATAACGTATAGCCTTGTGGAGCACAAAGTAATATGCTTGTCGGAGACGAGTTGTATCCGGTACGCCAGCGCCATCTAGTCGCTTTCGATGGAGTTATTGGAGTTCGCGCCAACAAGTCTTGACTAATCGGGACGCCAGCGCTGTTTAGCTGCGCATTACGGAGAACAACATAACGTTCGACCGGCAACAAGTGATCGCCGCACATTCGACAAGCAACGGTGCAACGGTGCGGTGCTGTGGTGCGGTGCTTCGGTGGCGGTCAAGCAGTGAAGACGTCTAGAAACTGTCGCGCGTTCGGTATAGTTGTGTCGTTGTGGCGTGTCTACATTAATTACTTTGCATGCCCATTACTGTACAGAAACAATTTCTTCTAACTGAACAGACAGATATGCTGCTGGGGAGTTTGTTCCACCACTTCTTCTTCCCAGCTAAAGCACTAGGTAGTGGGGAAGGGATGGGCGTTTCGGGGGACTGTCTTATGTAAACTTAAGGGTACTAATACTCAGGTTGAGTAACTTAGTTACTTTTGAGTTTAATTCGGTTTTTCTATTGCGCAATAACCAACACTACCCACAGTACGCCCACAGTAGTTAAAATATGGCTAATGATAACGAGATAAACCTTCCGTTCTCCGTCATACTTATTTTCTGCATATCTAAAATAAAAGTTAACACCAAACAAACAATGAGAGCGCAACTGCACGCTCGGTACCCTCTTAAACGTGTGCGCCTGTGTGCTTGCATATACTTGTTTTGTCACCAAAATTTTCTCCCACAATCAGTATAAGTAATTTAATTTAAAAAAACAATGTTTTATGCATAATAGTTAAAATTCAGTGTATAATGTATTACGATTATGACATAATATTCTAACTGGGGTTTTTGGTGGTGTGCGTTAATTCCGAGACATGTTGTATATGCTTTGCTACCCGTGAGAAGCCGGGGCGGGTTGCTAGTTAAAATTTTACTGAGAACTAATAAGTGTTGGAGAATAAAGATATAGTAGGATACTCACTTTCTTTATATTGTAACACATATTTGTGTTTTTCGTGTATGACCAGGCATCTGTAACAGTCTTCGTTCCTGAAACATTAAAATCATGTGTGAACATCAGGATTTGTCATAATACCTGTCCATCTTTGTGTGAGGAATGATATGAAAAAGAAGGAAGTGAATCATAGCGTGAGAGTTGTTAGGGGAGAATGGAAGAAGAAAACAGTGCAGGAAGTTGATGATCTGTCTATCTTCATTGCAGATACACAGTCCATAAAGGCGTTAGCAGGGTTTTTAATAACGTCAGTCAGGCCACCGTACAGAGGTATGAGAAACAGGGTGTAAAGTTCAGTCATCCTCCATAAAAAAGGGAGGATCCTCCGACCAGACGGATGTCATGTCTAGTGGGCAACTGCCCAACGGTTGATGTCGGAATGTTGTATATATATGGCAGTCGCGCGGTAAACTCTGCTTGCGCGATGTAGGATTTGTGTGACGTCATGTCTGTGATGCGTAGTTCGCATGTGGCATTTTAGGTTGCAACAGAACACACAAAAATAAAAAGGTATTCGTAATTGAGACGGACATCATGATCATCATCTTCGAAAAATGAGGGACAGATATTGGTGCCGATTCCCTTGTTCACAAACTAAACTAAATTTAAGTTCAGTTCATCTTTTTCTTTCTATGTCATTAAGAAAAGGACAGAAGATAATTTTTAGTTTAGTCCTGTCAAATTAATCAGCGCCTGTCACTACTCCATAAAAGATTAGACGTGATTAAAAACTTACCGACTAAAATTACGTCAATTTACGTCAAGCGCTGATTAATTTGACAGGACTAAACTAAAGTTTATCTTCTGTCCTTTTCTTAATCAAATAGAAAGAAAAAGATGCACTGAAATTTAATTTAGTTTGTGAATAAGGGAATCGGCACCAATATCGGGATAACGTAGGTACAATGAGAATCATTCGCAATATGACTCCTAATTGCAGGAGAGCAGTGGAAGCCCAGTGGTATCGGCCCCGATGTACGAGTTGTAGGTCGTGAGTTCCCAACCTAACTCAGACAGACACTTTACTTTGTGGAAGCTTAAAATTTCATCACCAATGCTCTCAAAACGGTGAAGGAAAACATCGTAAGAAAACCGGCCTAGAACCAATGATGTATAAAACTATAGATACGTTGTCCGCACTCTAAAATGGCAACATGAAATGAAGCCAATTGGCCACATTGCGCTCAGTCACGCACCAACCTGTCGCGCGACGCTACGTTTGTTTTTAATTTATATCGTGTGTGACGTAACTGAAGATGTTTATTTATCTCCCTCTAGCAACAGGCATTCCGCCGTACGGTGTCATATTTTCTTTCCCTTTCTTTACGCGTATAAGTAGTTATCTAGTATTTTCGCCGTTTTTAAGCGCCGAGATGTTTGTTGATAACGTGTCTATATATAATACGTCATTGCCTAGAACCAAAAAAATCGAAGACATGTGATATCCAACAACCCGCACTAGGCCGCTCGTTGTATTCACACGTGAAGCTATGAGGAACATTTAATCATGATTTTTAGCTTCTTTCCTCAAAAGACAATTTCAGACACGGATCTACACGGTCCTCACATGAGTTCCTCAGGAGTCCACCACTGACCTAGATTATGTCTGGACTTTTAAAGAGACTCTTCTCAGGGGTAGTCGGATAGGAAATTTCGACTACATCTAGTTTATTTTATTTTTTTGTTTTATATCTTCTATCTATCTATATAAATAAAAATCAATGTTTGCATGTTTGTCCTCTATGCGTACCTAAACCATTGATCAGATTGTGATGAAACTTTGGTAGGCTGTTCTGAGGAAGCCCGCGAGAGTATCTAGCAAAAAAAAAAATTGTTCAACCAAACATTTTTTTACTTTAAGTGGCATTGTAAAAGTAATTCCGATAGCCTATTTACAGAATAAAGGAATAATTTCATGACGTTAAGTTTACATCGCGAATTCGTGCTACACTCGAAGTTGCGGACGAGTATGTTTACCTACGACAAACTGTCCAGTTAGGTTGGTCCAACTTCGAGAAAGAGGTCAATCGTCGAATCCGACTCGGCTGGGCACCGTTCGGGAAGCTACGCAATATCTTCTCGTCCCACATACCGCAGTGTCTCAAGACGAAAGCCTTTGACCAGTGCGTGTTGCCAGTGATGACATATGGCACTGAAACGTGGTCGCTCACAATAGGCCTTATTAGAAGGTTAAAAGTCACCCAAAGGGCAATGGAGAGGGCTATGCTTGGAATTTCCCTACGTGATCAAATCAGAAATGAAGAGATCCGCAGGAGAACCAAGGTAACCGACATAGCTCGAAGAATTGCCAGACTTAAGTGGCAATGGGCATGGCACATTGCGCGCAGAACAAATGGCCGTTGGGGCCGAAAGGTTCTGGAGTGGCGACCACGTACCGGAAGACGTAGCGATGGAAGATCTCCCACAAGGTGGACCGATGACCTTATGAAAGCCGCAGGAATCCGCTGGATGCAGGAAGCACAAAACCGGTCGAGGTGGCGGTGCTAGGGGGAGGCCTATATCCGGCAGTGGACGTCTTTCGGCTGAAATGATGATGATGATGATGATGATTCGTTCTAGAGCCTCTAGTCTATCCTGTTGAAAGATTTAAGATGGTACACAAACCTGTCATAGACCAGGAACTTGTCGTTGGCATCTGTCTCTGCGCACTCCCCCTTGCCCTGCATGGTGGTGGAGTTGATGTAGATAAGCCCAGGGATGCCAGACTGGAACCAGCCGCCCGTCCAGCCTTCTGGGAAGTTACAGCCGCCGCCTGTAAAGAAGATAAAATGAGGTTAGATGAGCCTTTATGAAGTATCCCAATGGACCCTTGAGAGGTGTAGTGAATCATGTTGGATTCCTATAAGAAAGTCAGTCATAATAGGAAACCCTGGATCTGATGCCTTATCTGTTTGGAAGAAGTAGGATTCTGGGACTGCATTGATATTCTGTAATATACACTTGGAACCGGTGAGCGCACACAATTCGAAAGCAAACTCATTTGTTTATAAAGGAAATCATCGCGGCTTCACAACGACACACCGTTCGAATTTGGAAATGATGTTTAGAGAAAAACACTTGTGACAGGAGCGACTACATGGTGATTCGCTTTTGTTCTACAAAGATTGTAATTTAGAAATAGATTTACACTATATCCCTAAGTTATTTCACTTTGAAGACTATACTTGTGAAGTTCCTAACAAAGCCGTATCTAAGCTCTTCTCAGACAATTGGATAGAAGCGGGGTTTATCCATACCGATACTGAACCGATCCACTTTAGTACCTATGATATATTATGTTTGTTGCAATGGAGAGATGAATTTATTATTTACGCTAGTAACAACCGTAGAACTTTAACCAAGGTAGATTGACCATCTTCTGTTTATGTAAGTTTTGTTAAAGGTAACTATGGGTTTATTTTGTGGCGTTCCGTGTGGCGCCGGATGTAAAGAATAGCACCATCCCATTTCCTCCCGTGAGCGTCGTAAAAGGCGATTAAGGGACTTACTAGAGAATGGACAGCAGCGTTCTCTATGCATTTTTAACACCATACTACGATCGCCAACCCGCCTGCCAAGCGTGGCGATTATGGCAAACCCCCCCAATAGGGGGAGGCCTATGTCCAGCAGTGGACGTCTTTCGGCTGAAATGATGAATGATGATGGGTTTATTTCAAGCCAACCGGCACAAAAAAGCATTGAGAAACTAAAGTTTTTTTCGATTTACCGACCTTGATTTTTTTTCCAGCACTTTACTACATCTACTACTACTATTAATTTTAGAAAAACTTACAGCTAATACATGTTATATCTAGTACAATGTTTAAGGTTCATAATATAGACCGGTGATCGATTTGAAATCGGCCCGGACGAGTGTCCCTCAACAACCTAGAGCATTACAAAACGCGTCACCGAACCCCAATAACCCTAATAGGTAATAACGACCCCATTTTTATTATTATTATTACGTCACTACGACCGCAATTAAAACTGCCCTATAATTGTACTGATAATAGAATAGTAAGCCGAGGGCTAAAACAAAGGTTCTAGGCACAATAGGTCTTAGTCTAGCATTCATGCTAGGCTAGGTCCCAATAGTCTTTGTTCTTATTTTTGTAAAGCCAAATTTACAGCTGTGAAGAATTCAATGGGTTGTGGTTTGGTCTAAGTTTAGAAATGTCGTGGTCATATCGTAGAATTGATCATATCATGATGTGGTCGCCCCAACGACCATATAACCCATAGACGCCTAATAACAGGTGACCGATATCTGTCAACACATCAGACTTATAGATCTGATGTAGGTCGCCACTCAATAATTACGATTCAGTTACGACCAGGGCCTCAAGTCTGCTATTACAATAGTGTCAGAATGGTCTCTTCATTGTGAGTTTTTGACAGATTTGCCATACAAACACTGTCAAATACTCACAATGGCGAGACCATTCTGACACTATTGTAATAGCAGACTTGAGGCCCAGCTCTGTGAGCCGTAAACACTTGCGTAAGTCAATAAAAATTGGTGAAAATAAATCTTATAAAAGCCCCTTGCACAATACATTGGTGTGCTAAAAACAGCCAGACTTCGAGTTTCCTGTAAAATGGCATAACAAATTCATCGGTAAGTTAATAGTTAAATAATCATAATTAAATTTATTTTCTGATATTATTTATCGGAGTTCATCTTATACTGGTCATAGTTGTAGGTGAACCAGAGGTGCAAGGACTCTCGTTGATGTCTTTCATGTTTGCGTCCCTTTCTTCTGAAAGTAATTTTTTCGCTATCTCTTTTCCTCTATTATTAGGTAAACAAAAATAATGATGCAGCAAATCCAAATTGACCAAATCTCTTATCGATAAAGCAAAAACCTATACCATACCTCAGCTGTTATAATTGTTTTGATGCGTTAAATCAAGCATTAGGCGTCTATGGGCTATATGGTCGTTGGGTCGCCCATTTCATGAAATACACCCATAACATGAAATGGCCTGGCCAGATCAATGAACGATCAGCAACTGACGATATGAATAGCTAAACTAAGCTAAATTAGTGATCATATCGTAAAATAGTTACATTATCCACCGTTAGAGGCTCTGATGTCATTTTGTTGTTGTTTTTCACCATGGCGGCGGACAATTAGGACTATACTCGTATTTATCATGGATACCATCAATAGGAAGAACATATAAACATGAAACATTTTTTTAACGAAAACGGATATTAATAAGAGAAAATAATCTTAATAATTTAACTGATAAGTTGCTCTAAATGACCCTCGTT
Organism: Dryobota labecula; assembly: GCA_947523025.1. NCBI lineage: Eukaryota > Metazoa > Arthropoda > Insecta > Lepidoptera > Noctuidae > Dryobota > Dryobota labecula. The sequence goes on along the minus strand of OX383311.1, from coordinate 8,328,436 downwards.
CCAGTTACACAAATTATTTAGTATTTTAGTGATAAAATAATATTAGTATTAGTTTTCACTTTTTTTTTTATTTCAAAGATTAAATGTTTATTAGAGAATTTTTATCCTGAACAATAATCCTACCGATTCGTATAATAAAATAGCGAGGGTTATTTTTTTATTAATTTTTTAGTTGGTTCGATTCCCGGGTGAGACAAGCGAATTTTAGAAGATCTTTGAATGCAATTTTATTTCTTTAAAAAAAATAAAGGAATGTTTCCTTTCGGTAAAATGAGCTAACTAAAGGATTTAAGGTAGTTGCCCTCCAGGGCCCTTAAATTTTTTCCACCCTGAATACAATATATGTCGCAACTAACTATTTACACTAGGTACAGTCGCCTACACATCAAGTTACCACAAACTGTCAAATTTTCTCATTCGATTTTGAACTTAACCGTCAACATTTTAAGGTTTAAAATCGTTTGGAGATATTTGAATGCTTCGTATAACCTGTGCTGGCGAGTGTACTAAATTAAAACGAACTTAATCCATACTTCCATACTACATCCATACTTCCATACTAATATTATAAATTCGAAAGTAACTCTGTCTGACTGTCTGTATGTTACGTTTTCACGCCTAAACTGCTGAACTGATCGTCACGATCAGTTCAGCAGAGAACGAATTTGGCAGAGATATAGCCTGGGATATGGACAAGGACATAGGCTACTTTTTTACGCGATAACCGACATGCTCGCGCGCGGAGCCGCGGCCGCGGGCAAAAGCTAGTAATATTATAAATGTGAATCTGTCTATTAAGTTTTCAAACATAAATCGCTGAACCGATCGTCTAAAATTTGGCAGAGAAATAGCCTGGGATATGGAGAAGGACATAGGCTACGTTAAAAGTATAATATCATTAATATAAAAAGTTATCCAAAATCAGTCATGGAAGTTAATTAGCTTTGGCTTTTTAATTAAAAATGTAATCTTTCAAGTCCAAAAAAGGCAGATTAACTAGTTTTTCTGCACATGCTCAATAATCAATAAGTTCACGTGTAACATTATTATTTGAGAATAAATAAACAATTTTTATATATTTTTTTTTTTTTTTTCTGTCGAGTAATAATGGCGAGTATTCAACTATTCGACCATAACCATAGGGAATGGCGATTAATTGGTATTCAATTATTTGCTATAACAACTACTCGAGGCGTCTCTAAATAAAAATACGTTATGTATCATACATTACATTATTGTAAGTATTTTATTTCTACTCTTACAAAATCGCTGGTCTCTCCTCCCTCATACCGCAGCACGCGGTGCCAATGTATAAAACATTTGCCGCCATTGTCCTGCCCTTTGTTATACACGCCACGGTTTGAATCCAGGTGTTCCAACGATGACGGATGCTACGGATTTTAGGGTTCCGTTCGGAATTCAAACGAGAAAAACAATATGTTCATTGAGTTACTTAGGTTTCAGTTTTCGTAAATATTAAATGAAGTAATTAGCAGGTGAGGAATCCGACATGTCCTGGAACCAAAAATTCGAAGACATGTAGATTCGTCGAGTCGTTGAGCTCCTTAAATTCTGAGTTGAGCTACACGTTAACTGACAAATGCTTGCACTGACTGGACAGGTCCACTCAAAATTGTGTGGTTCTTCCTTAAAAGACCATTTCAGACACGGATCTACATGGTCCTCACATGATATGACCAAGATTATGTCTGGACTTTAAAAGAGACTTTGACCCCTGAGTTTGTTTCGCCATTTCATGAAATTTGGCAGAGATATAGTCTGGGATATGGAGAAGAACATAGGCTACGCGATATTTTTATACTTTTGAATGTCAAAAATTACAAAAATAATTGATTCTAGTTGCCCCTTCCTTCCAAAAGGTGCGAAACGTGGTTTCAGAAGAATGGGCAAGAATCTCCATAGTTACTCTTGTTCACTTGGATCTCGCTTAACATAGGGATTTTTTTGTGTTATTAAAAGTGACTGCACGTCCGCTAGATCCTTAAATAATATACATCTTTTTTTTTTCAGAATTTATAAAACTTGTTTTTTCTGTTTCCCATGGATTCAAAAAACTAGTCAGCGTGGTCTCTGTCGGATCATACCACGTTAAGTGAGCGCACATAATTTGAAAGCGAACTCAACTCATCGGGGATTCACAACGAGACACCGTGAATTTCGAAGTGATGTTTAGCGAATAAAACTACAGCTTCTTTGAAAAAGTTGAAAACAATAAAAATATACATCCGGAACCATGCCAAAACCGAGCACAATATTGAAAAACAAAACTCGTTCAGTTATTAAAAATGAATTTATTCTTCAGGACTGCATCCTGCCATTGTGATCGTTTAAAATAAATATAACGACATTGCAACACAGAGTAAAGAAACCGAACAGAGGTAAAGCTTCTAAAGAGCGTGCATAATCTATACAATAAATGTGTATATCTTCTATAGATACTCGTATAATAAATCTGTATTAATTATATTATAAAGCTGAAGAGTTTGTTTGTTTGAACGCGCTAATCTCAGGAACTACTGATTGGAATAGAAAAATTATTTTTGTGTTGGATAGTCCATTTATCGAGGAAGGTATATAGGATATATAACATCACGCTACGACCAATACGAGCGGAGCATAAATGAAAAATGTTGCAAAAACGGGAAAAAATATTCCTTTTGAGAGCTGCCGTTACGTGCGCGTAAACGATTTAAGTTACGCAAATATCATGTATGATGGAATTGTTCCTCTTTAAAAGTTCTAAAAAATGTCCGCGGCAGCATAATAGCTCATGGAAAGCGTTCGGTGACGATAACGCGAGTTCCATGATTTTTGCTCTCCCAAAAACCCACCCATAAGTTTTTCCCTTAACAAAACTCGCTCAACGCGCCTAAAGAAGTTTTCACTTCAAAAGTCGTATATCTTAAAATATTTCGTGTATGAATAGATACACCTTACTCGTATACAACTTTTTCGCAGACATAAATCAGTTTCCAATCAAGCAAATTAAACGCTAAACATCAAAATTCCACACGCCAATTCAATCATTATCGAAACACCTAAACAATTTATATTACTGCCCAACGATTTCATTCCACCCTCACCACAAAAATATTTTAATTTCTCCCTGGTATTCGGCAATTTATTATCAAATTAATTACGCTTCCCCCCGCAAGATGGCGCCGAGAGCCACTCGCCAGGTAAACAAATATATTCAATTATAAAATGGCGAACAATTAGTTTTCGAGATTGCACCCGCCAAAAACAATTTCGGTGACGGACAGATACACAATTGAGTTATGAATGCTGCTATATCTATCTTTTATCTTTTGTCAGCCTGTTTAATTGTGAATTATGAGTTTTTGACAGTTTTGAGTGAGGAATATTGTTTTTAGTTGAACCAAAGGCTTTGTTGAGGCACTGAATTTTAAATTTAGGTATCAAATACCAAGTACCAAGCATTTTTCAGAAGAAAAAAATAATAATTTGTGTGAAATGAAATCGTTTTGCTGTAAATAGGGCTTATTCCACAAATCCCCCCTGAAAAATCCCCCTTAGGAGAAAAAGTGGAATATGTAAAAACCAGTCTAGAATTCACCCCTGATAATCCGGCTTATTTCACTAATCCCCCAGAGAATCCCCCTCAATGGGGAAAACTTAACCCTAATGTAAAAAAAATCACTTTCAGGGGGGTCTTGGAATAAGTTTTTTTTTTTTTTCAATTCTAGTTTTCCCCCTAAGCGGGATTATCAGGGGTGAATTCTAGACTGTTTTTATAGATTCCACTTTTCCTCCTAAGGGGGATTTTCCGGGGGGGATTTGTGGAATAAGCCGCTTTTACACGTCATATTAAATTTAAAAAATAAGCTAGATGGAGTCGACATTTCCTATCTGATTACCTCTGAGAAGAAATGGAAACAAACTCAGGCGACAGTTTCTTTTAATGTCCAGACATAATCTTGGTCAGAACATGTGAGGATCCGTGTTTGAAATGGTCTCTTGAGGAAAAAACCACACAAATATGAGTGGACCTGTCCAGTCAGTGCAAGCATTTGTCAGTAATCGTGTAGCTCAACTCAGGACTTTAGGAGCTCAACGACTCGACGAACAATACCAAAGAACGGACATGCATAATATATCTTGAATCCATTTGGTGTACATAATAAAGAGCATTCGATTCTATTCCAATAATTCATGGTTGAGTTAATTATATCACTCAGCAATCACAGATCAAGACAAGAATACAATCGAATGTCACTTTTGTTTGGCTGTTCTTATTTTTTCAATCCAATCAGGACAGTTTATATGATATGACAGCATATTATCTTGTGCTCGATTGGTTGTCCCAACATCACATCGAAATTCCAATGGTGTATCGTTGTGAATCCGCGATGATTTATTTTAAAAACAAAACAAATGAATTCGCTTTAGAATTGTGTGCGCTCACTTTAGGTTCCGCTCACACGTAGGTACTAGGGCTTTCAGTCTCGCTGCATTTCTGTGTCCCGGGAAAAAATAATCGAGACTCGGTGCGGTCTCGAAATTCCCGGGAATAACGAGACTTCCGAGACTATTGTAAAAGTAGGTTTCCTACTTATAGGCTAAGCTTTTAAGCAGTCATAAAAAGATATTTCAATCAAGTACTTTATTACACATAGCAGTTACAAACTCATTATAAAACCAAAAACTATTTATGAGAGTTTTATATTTTTATAGTGGGTACGTAAGAAACAAAGCGCATCAGAGAGAACCTGAATTTATTAATAATAAAGGTACCTAACCTGCGTTAGAAAAAGCTCTCTCTGCTTCTACGCTAGTGGGAGCGATAGATAGTAATTATTACAATGGTTTTGATATTTCCCTAAGCCATTGGACAAGTCTCAAAAATCTCGTTATTCCCGAGACTGAAAGTATCAGTCTCGAGTCTCGAAAATACCAAAAAATCGTCGAGACTCTCGAAATTTTCGAGACCGAGATTCCCGGGATGAAAGCCCACCATGATGTGGTAGGTACCACATCACAACGACAGCACGTGGACGGGCGCTAATTTGTATGAAAATGAATAGTTTATTCACACGGCCATCAAAATCAACCGTGTAGGCGATACCGACCACATCAAGACCACAACGCAGCCACAACGCAACCACCAACGAGACCGCGCCTTCCTTTACGAAAGCCGGAGTCGATCTCTCTGTCTGTAAACACTAGCCACAACGTAACCACATCGAAACTACTAGCGAAAACGCAAACACATCGGAATTTTGTAGTTCAAAGTCAAAGTGAAAGTCAAATAATTTATTTCAAATAGGCACGAAGATGCACTTTTGAACGTCAAAAATTACATGAATAGTTAATTGATTCTAGTTGCGCCTTCCAAAATGTAGTTATGTATGGAGAAGAATGGGCAAGAAACTCCATACTTACTCTTTTAAAATGTTAACAATAGTATGTATACATTAATTAATATTTATAGGTGAAGACTATGTACCTAGAATAAAAAAATAAAAAATATAAAAAAATTCATCAAAATTACTTACCACAATTGGTAAAAAGAATGAAAAGTGAAGTAATAACAGAAAAATTAATAAATGCGATAGGTACATGGTGCTCACATATTTACAAACATTGTATATGATTTCCCAAAAAAATAAAATAAAACATATAATAAGTCAGTGTGTGAGTTAAAATATTAATCACAGAAAATAAAATTAATATCATAAAAATTATAAATTATACAGTTAAATTAGCAACCAGTTTGATTTTGTCGTGACATTATTCACCCGTGCCCACATTTTGTCGCTGCGATATAGTATGGATGTGATACGTGTGTTCGGGCCTTTACAGAATAGCACTCCGTCAGCCATTAAAAATAATTATACCTAGGTAATTATTTCAATTACTTCGAAAATTAATTTCTATAATAACTAATAAAACGTGTACATATTTCTTGATTTAATTCGGCGAGTCATAATCGAGTATGCATCGCTCGTCAAAGCTTTCTTAATCGCGTTCCCTACGTTACTGGGGCGGACAGCATTATGCTAGAGCGGAGAAGTAAGCTGAGTTAGTCAGGTATTGTAGATCTGTGATGGTTCAATGGGGGAGGGGTCGCGATGGAAATAGGTGACTAGGAAATGTCATTGCAGTGCGATTATTTCTAACAGAGTGACCATTTCATTTAAGCGAGAAATAGCAAGAAAGTGCCCGTTGTTTTTAATTTGCCACGGAAGCTTCCTTTCCATGATTTGTTTCTTGAGGACAACATACTTTTTGGCGCAGTTTAGTATTTTTTTTGTAGAAAAAAAAAAAAACAAAAAAACAATTTTTTACCACTTTTTCCTTCAAGATACAGGATTTTCCTAGTTAGAAAAGCAGGAGTCGTACTCATCTATAAACTATACCCATCCCTTATGGAAACAACACTGATGTTACCTAGGCTAAGTTTTTTGATAAAGAAATAATATTAATATATATTTATTTGACTTAAAAAGTACACATACAGAGTGACACTTAATAGGGATTATAACTAAAAAATTTTTTTTTGTCCTTCATGTAGATTATTAAAAAATATTGGACACGTATTTTTTCTTTTTTTACGTAATCAAAACATTACGGCGATACATTCGAGTTCAAATCGTCGTATCCTAAGAATAGGGGCGTAACTGCAATTATGCAGTTAGTTCAGGAGTCACTTTTTTGTGTTTAATTAAATTAAATATGAAAAAATATGTATTGGTGATTTCTTATAATGTGTATTGGTATTTTAAGGTATTACTGCTGTTTATACTGTTGCCCACGGCTCCGCCCGCGTGGATGTCGGTTATCGCGTAAAAAAGTAGCCTATGTCCTTCTCCATATCCCAGGCTATATCTCTGCCAAATTTCATGACGATCGGTTCGGCGGTTTAGGCGTGAAAACGTAACATACAGACAGACAGACAGACAGAGTTACTTTCACATTTATAATATTAGTATGGATTTGTAACTGTAGTTTTAGCTGTTTTTGTTGTTTTAGCTATGTCATTAAGTCCGCCTCTGTACATTTATGTGCTTGAAGTATTAAATAAATAAATAAATATCATTTGTTCATATAGTTTTTTTTTTTTCTTTGTGTATTTAGATTATATCCTATTTTGTGAATGTGAGAACGTTGAAGGCCTAGTAGACTGTAAATTTGCTGACCTTTCTCCCATACCTATTAACACTGTTATTTGAAAATACTGTAAAAACCAATTATTTTTAAAAGAGTAACCGTGGAGTTTCTTACCGTGTCTTCTCCATAGGAAACGACCAATAGGAACCGTGCACCTAGCTTCTGACGTTTCATAAGTACCCATGTAGGTTAATGTGAAATAAAATATTTTGATCTTGATTGATTTTAACCCCAACTATTTGCAAATATGGTGTAAAACCTGGTGAAACAAAAATAATCGTATAAGCTTGTGAATCCACATGCTAGTTCTGAAATAAGAACATTTTCTCGTAGACTCTAAAACACGAAAATAATATTCTGCACTAATTTAATGCTCCTTAAAACTTCCCATCAATTACGAAACTTCCAAAGAAAATCCAACCAAACTGCATTATTCACTCTAGGATAACGTTATCCGCTCTAAACGCGACAGAAATGTGATTGAGTTTCATTTTCCGAATGCCTAATGAACTTCGCTCATTTACCCGCCTGTGCTCCATCTCCCTCACACATGATCACAACACATACGTTAGAATGAGACAGCTACAAATTTGTCTGCACACTTCACGAACGAGTGATTTCATCTCACAGGAACCGTTCTCTTTATTGCATTTGGTTTTAATTAATTTTGTATAGAACATGTGAGCAAGTTCCTGAATGACGTATTAAATAGAAAACTAATAATGTGCTCGGTTATTTTAGTGCTTTCATTTGGTTAATTGTTATTTTAAATGGGTTTGTAATCAATTTTTGTGGGATCTTCGTTGTTTATTAGCTGTTTCGTTTTGATGGTGAGACTGGTATGTCGTGAGAACTTGATAGAGATAACTTAGGGCCCTTCCCGGTCCGTCTATCGTCAACGCGAGCATGGTCGAAAAGCTCTTGTTGTTTAAGGCGAGGTTCTTCAAGTTAACCTCTACAAAATGCAATTTTAATGTAATTTTATTTATAAACGGTAATGATTAAAAACGCGAAAAAATTATATGTTGCTTTTGAGACCTTTCTGTGGGTACTTCGGGTACTCGTTACATAATTGGACAAAGTTCGCTCGACAGAAAAAAAATCCAAACATTATTTTGTAGATTAAAACTCATTTTATTTCAATATTATACTACTTTATGCATTGAAAATCACATCAAAATAAACGTCTATGATGATGTAATGTCCGTCGGGTTTAACATTGTTAATATCGTAAAACATATAATTTACAACCTAAAATTTACGCAATCACGGCACAATTTACTCGCATTCCACTGCCACCTCAAGAACAAAAATGCACGCTTGAAGAACCTCGCCTTAATTCAGCGCAATGTTTATGGTAAAGGCTCCTACAAATAGGCGCGACACGCGACGCAACACAAAGGCATCGCGTATCGTGCATAGAGCGGTGCCTTTGTGTCGCGCCTGTTTGTACGAGCCTTATCAGGTAACTGAGACCGCGATAACATTGAACGAAAAATAGTGTGCGGAAATTTCACAAAACTTGTTCTAGGAAATACGTGTTTTTGAGTAAGCGGGTGTGAAGTAAAAATATTTCACATACTTGTATGTGAAATATTTTTTTGTGATTTAGAATCTCCATCACAATCATGTGCAAGGTTTCTGTTTTTTTTTTTTTTTTTTCATTTGCTTTAATTTATATCACCTCCGTGTTTTTTATCGTTAATTTAATAATAGTTGTCTTTATTATTTAAAAACGCAAAGAAACTTTTGTATGACTTGGCAGTATGAAGTACCCAAGTCGAATGACACAAATGTTAAAAATTAAAAAATACTGTGATATACTTTATGCCTGTATCATTTTCTCGCAATCAAAGCGAAAAGCAGAGTGTACAACTCGGGCATAAACCAGCCACTTTATCCCTTGACTTGACTATCCTATATTTATCACTATATACGTCTCGGGGTAAAATGGCTTCTTTTATGCACTAGCTGTGTGTACAATCTACTGTTATTTAAGTATGCATACACACGTTGCAGAATAAAACTGATTTACTTCCGTCACCTCACATTTCAGGTCCAGTTGAAAACCAGCGGCAGACACTAGTTGCCTGGCATTTATGCTGACCTGGGCTTTTTTGGCGCAGCCGTGAGGCACACTTGCCTGCTAATTTCTAACATCGCCCTTTAGGTACACTTTTTATTTTATTTTTATTATTTTTTTATTTGCTGTATAATAATAATACCATTTATTTCAGGCAACATAAGCCCATAGAAACATACCTTAACCTAAACATACATATTTTAATATAAAACTTAGTACTTCACGTACTGTCCTGTGGAACTTGTCCGCGGAAGCGACGGAACACCACGTCCTGCGGCCAAAAGTCTTCTTCCATGACGACGGGCAGATACAGATTCGGAACACGCACGATGAACGCCTTGAAGTTGACGTTCCGGTGCGAGTATATTATATTGTGTCATGCGTGTGTGCGTTTTAGTCTGTGCTAAATAAATGTTTCCTTTTTCTTTTCTGTAATTGTGTTGATATAAACTTGAAAACAGTTGTCATTAAAGAGGCTAACACGAGCAACATTATAATAGTGAGTACTACTCTATGGTACTACTATTAGTACTATTATTTGCATCTCATGAAAATAGTGTTCTCACAACAAAATTCAATTAATTTATACAAGCTCAATTAGTTAAATGACTAGAAAACAAAAACGCTAAGTAAACAAGCTATTTTCGCGCGCAAAAATAGTCGGCCGTTTCCACGGGTGGGTGACGTAAACAAAGCCGCCATATTGGAAAATGGTGGCTAATGAAAAGCGCGGCAAAAATATCCCAGTGTTTTGTGTTTGCTAATTAATTAATTGAGTATTTTTTCACCTGTTTTTTTAATTACGTTATTAAGGTCTAATTAATATTACATTTTGATAAATATTTTGGGGTTATGTTAAGTGATATTTATTGTTTGATGTCTTATTTTTAATTGATACAGTATTGTTTAATATTGTGTTAGGTACTTGAATAAATAAATCTCTTCAAAACATTATGGTAGTCTAGACCGAGAATTAAAAAAAAATTGGAACAGATTTGCCGTCTTTTGATGGAATCGGGTGAAATCTTCACTTTCTTCTGTTTATGAGAAGTGATCTTTGCCCTTCAGAGGAACAGTTACAGACCTCTTCTATCATCATTTCAAAATGTTCTTATTTAGATCTATACCCAAAGTCTCTAATTCAGATAATTTATGTAAACAAAGTAATGTCATAAAATGTCACTGTCAAAATGACAGAACAGTGGTTTTTTGTTGTTGTAAATAATCATCTATGAAATTAAAGTGAATTAATTATAAGAACTAAGCAAACAAAATACCTTTGCCAAACAATTTTATAAGTAGTGTGTCGGAGACACGGCCTATGGTCGTCATAATCAGCCCTTTTAAGTCCACTGCTAGACGTAGGCCTCCCAAAATCGATTTCCACTCTCAACAGTTTACAGCCGTTTTCATCCAAAATGTGGCTAGATAATGCTACATACAATATGAATCTATGAATGAGAGTTGTATTATATTTATAAGTGTTGTTGAAGATGTAAAAAATGTGAAAATGTTTGGATCTCCAGCATTGTTACCAGTATCATAAAATATTTTATACCAGAAAATCTCCTTTTTTTAATAACTTTGTTTTAAACCGAAAATTTATAAAACTAATCACGGTATGATTATTTTTTAATTATTATTTCTTAAATTCATTACTTAAAAGAAAATGGAACCTTTTTTTCGCCATTTTATGTGAATTACCATTACGAAGATATTTTTTCGATATTTTATCCCCTTTGTTTACATAAAATTATCTGAATTTGTGACTTTGGGTATACATGGATTTGGTGCAGTCTGTCTTGTAATGCATCCCTATTTGGGGAGGTGCAGCGATATATAATTTTATAAGTATACGTGGAGCGAACCCAACAAGATCTGATAAACACAATGTACTTTAAAAATAAAAGACTTCCTACTGAGACCTACTAGAAAATTTGTGATCTACATACTTTCCGTAAGAAATAATTACATTATCCAATCAATCTTAAAAACCGGCCAAGTGCGTGTCGGACCACGCACAATGAAGGGTTCCGTACTTGGAAAGAATTTATCCTAAGAACAAACTTAACATTGTAGTTGGTAAACGATAATCTCCCATACATTCCAACTGCAAATGTAAGTTTGTACGCCCAATATCGAGAGATTTACCATGTTATTTTAAGACCATAGACTTCTTATAGATTTTCCTGTAATCTATAAGTATAGAACTATTTTCTGTATTTTGTAAATTTTTTTTTAATTTTAGGTTCAGTAGTTTCGGAGATAAGAGGGGGGAATGGTTAATTTTCGTCTATTTTCACTTATAACTTTAAAACAATTTATTTTAAAATTATAAAAAATATATATTTGAGACTCTCACAGTAAGCCCTTTCATTTTATATGTCACACGGTACAGTTTGCAAAACTTTTTTTTTCTTTTTTCTTGTTAGCCCCCCAAAACTGACCCCCAATATTCTAAATTCATTTATTTACGGTTCACGTCCGTGTTTGGGTCACTAAAATTGATATGTATACCAAATTTCAACTTAATCGGTCTATTACATTCAGAGCAAATTGGCTGTGACAGACGGACAGACAGACACACGAGTGATCTTATGAGGGTTCCGTTTTTTCCTTTAGCGGTACGGAACCCTAAAAACTCTAGATTTTTAGCCTAATTTGAAACAAAGATTGTGGTTTGATATTGGACGTCTCCAATTTTAATAATACTTAGTACACATTGGTGCCGATTCCCTTGTTCACAAACTAAACTAAATTTAAGTTCAGTGCATCTTTTTCTTTCTATTTCATTAAGAAAAGGACAGAAGATAAATTTTAGTTTAGTCCTGTCAATTTAATCAGCGCTTGACGTAAATTGACGTAATTTTAGTCGGCAAGTTTTTAATCACGTCTAAACTTGTATGGAGTAGTGACAGGCGCTGATTAATTTGACAGGACTAAACTAAAATTAATCTTCTGTCCTTTTCTTAATGAAATAGAAAGAAAAAGATGCACTGAACTTAAATTTAGTTCAGTTTGTGAACAAGGGAATCGGCACCACTGTCAATCTCGTTCCCAAACCACCACAAATATCATATTTGAAACTACAATTATATTTGACAGTATCAATTGTTCAATGATGCTACTCGTCCCGCGCTCTTTGAGGATACATGCTGTTTCAATTGTGAATTGATTTGGAGCCTTTTCGCTCCGTACACGACTTTCTATTTTAATTTTACTTCTCTTTTTTATTATTTTTATTAATGTTGCCAAGAGTGTGTTTATTTTAAATTGTGATCTTCCTGTACTTGGGATTCGTACAGGAAGATCACAATTTAAAATAAACACTCGTAGCACTACACACATAAACACTTTTTCTTCTATTATTTGTGAAAATGAGCTATGAAAAAAATTAAAAAAAAAACTAAAAAACCCGACTGCGTTAAAAGACAAATTAAAAAAAAACTGAACAGCTAAAAACAAGCCGGCGGACTCATTTGAGTCTGAAAATATAAAAATGGAATGGGTTCCGCCTGCTTCCAAATTTTATTTTATTTAAAATGGGCTTGTGTTTAGCTTTTCAGTTTTTTTTTTTAACTTAAGTCTTTTAACGCAGTCGGGTTTTTTAGTTTTTTTTTTTTATTACTTTTTTATTTCCAGCTTTTTAGTTTACAAATGGGAAAGATTTCGCAGACGATTTAGCTCTTGCAAGAAGTTTTGGTCGTGAGGGTTATCTAAAAGCTTTTTTGGTACGTGTTTTTTACGATTTGTCACTTCGAGGTACTTATAACCATATGAGTTGTATATATTTTTGTAATGACCTTTTGAAACCCTTTATTCTGATATCCGATTCGAAGGTATTTGAAGAAAAAAAAATTTGGAACTCCACAATATGGCACCCCAAATCTAAAATTTACTTTGTTTTTTATTTTAATGTAGCCAGTGATACTCGCGCTACCAAGACAAATCTAAAGACGTATAATTTATCCAAATCCCTTTATTCGTTTAGGAGTTACGAGGGAACAAAGAAATGGACATATATACATAAATACAGGTCAAACACATAACCCTCCTGTTGGGCTTCGCCGCAGTTGGGTAATAAAACAGGACGTTAAAAGTCTCGGAGTCAGCATAACAAATGGAATTTAAGGTTAATTGTGTAAACTGAATACTTGTTATCATATTTACTGTACACGTTTTCAGTACAAAGTCTAGGAAATGCACTCAACAAGTACACTAGTCATGTCAATAAAAATTTATAATAAATTACCAGAAAAAATTAAAGAAGAACAAAAACTTTATACATTCATAAATAAATTAAAACAATTTCTGTTATCTAAATGCTATTACAATATCAATGAATACTTAAATGACAAATTTTAAATAACATGTTATATGTTAATAATCACAACACCACCATCACCTATTCAATATTATTATTATAACAACTAAGTAGTCAAATAAAAGCCGCTCTTCCTCTCTCCTACTTTTGCCGTGCCCGACAGGGTCCACAATGATCATATCTTTGTAAAACCTACCACCTAAGTTCACATGTGGAAGCAATAAATATATTGAGTATTGAGTATTGAAGGTAATTCGATTTTTGCCAAGTACAAACTTATAAGAGGTGAGAAAGCCAAACATTAAAATAACACAGATTCTTTGTTAGGTGATCCGTGTGAAGTATATATTATTCTATTTGAATAGAGATATCTTTATGAGCATAAAGCGTTGTAAATATATATTTCTTATCCTTTGATGTCTGCCAAATTTTTTGAAATGCATTTACATATACCGGATGACATTTTTTACCGTCTCGTAAAAATTTGGGTATACTAGGTGAACGGAGTAGAAGCCTATGGCATAGTTTTTATTATTTTTTCTTTAACCTAGAAAGAAATTGATCTATGGATAAATACCACAAATTTGAAGTAAACTTATCATACTATAACAATAAACACAGAAATTTAACAAAAAACATAATTCAATAAATAAATACGATAAAAATAATATTTAAAATTAAATCATACGCACCCAAATTTCAATATTATTATCTTTTATTTTAGTTTTATTTCTGAAATTTTTTTTTTTTTTTAATTGCTATGCCATAGGCTTCTACTCCGTTCACCTAGTATACCCAATTTTTTTCGAGACGGTATAAAAGTCATCCGGTATAGTTAAGTCACTGTCAATCTCAAACTCAAAGCATTTATTACAAATAAACCAGCACACAACAAACATACAATAAACAGGCACTTTTGAATTGTCAAGGGGTCGGTCAGTCAGAAAGATAAAGCCATTCCAAAGCGTAGTAAATACCTATGAAGAAGAACGGGCAAGAAACTCCACGGACACTCTTTTCAATCAAAGTAAGGTCACTAAATGTTTTTTACATCATGCATGTTGAAATTATACATGTGAGAACGATGCGGAACGTTAAAAGCGTCCGTAATAAAGATTAAAAAAAAACATTCATAAATTAAATTCAAATAAAGTAAGCCGTGGCAGCTAAGAGATGACCAGTCCCTAATACTGACGGCGCCCGTTCACGAACATGATTAGCACCATTTAGCTCAACTCAAACTCAAAGCATTTATTTTCAAATAAACCAATTACAGGCACTTTTGAATTGTCAAGGGGTCGGTCAGTCAGAAAGATGAAGCTAGTTGCCCATTCCAAAGCGTAGTAGGTTCCTATGGAGAAGAACGGACAAGAAACTCCATGGACACTCTTTTAAAACAAAATATTGTTACAAAATATGGGTTACATCATTCATGTTGAAGTTATACATGTGAGAACAATGTAGAAAGACGTGCACGTTAGAAGCGTCCGTAATAGAAACAATTCAAAAATTAAAATAAGCCGTAGCAGCTAAGAGATGACCAGTCCCAACTGACGGCGCCCGTTCACGAACATGACGCATGGATCAGCACCATTTAGCTCAACCATTTTGAAGGGAACTTAATGATCCAACACACACGCCACCACCAGCGAGACATTTGAGTGAGCATGACATACTCTCAGCCGCCAGGGCACATTCAAGTCAATAAAAGACATATTACCCGGTAAATGGTAGCTCTATAGTACATAGTACTCACACCTGTGCTATGCAATTATATAATTCAAGGACATTGAGTTTATACAATGCAAAAATAGTTCACAATCTTCAGCGGCTCCAATAATATTTTCAAATGCTAATCAATTAGTTTATGCGCCCTTATGGAGCAGGACCAGCATTGAGCCAAGCATTTTTGTCAGCGATGTAATCCCCCAATTTATAATATGCTTGGCTGCATAGTGTGCGTTTTATACAAGTTTTAAATTTTGTTTCGTTCAATTGGAGTATGTGGGGAGGTATTTTATTGTAACATTTTAAACAGTACCCCATGAAGGATGAGTCTACTTTAGCCAGTCTGAAACCTGGTTGAACTAATTGGTCCCTATTTCTGGTACTATAATTGTGTCTTTCACCTCTTTTACTGAAAATATTTACATTTTTCCTTCGATTTTAAAGGGAGCTAAATGATCTAACACACGCGCCACGATCAGACAGAAATTAAAGTGAGCATGAGATGCTCTCAGCCGCCAGGGCACATTCAATTCACTAAAAGACGTATCAGTAAAGGCTCGTACAGACTAGTGCGATATCGCGGGCGCGACGCGACACTAGTAGCAGAATTTCTTTGTCGGTGCCTGTCGCGCCCGCGATATCGCGCGAGTCTGCACGAGCCTTTACTGGATACGTCTTTTAGTGACTTGAATGTGCCCTGGCAGCTGAGAGTATCTCATGCTCACTCACCTATAGTAGGTAAATAGTACTCACACATGTGCAATTCTGTCCAGGCTCAATAAAATGCCGACTATAACAAAATCAAACATCCTATACACCATCGCATATTCTACGCCGACACTCGAGACTCGTCGAGTCGATTACATAGTTACATACATCACAAAGCACTCGAAGTTCACAATTGTACCGATTACGATAATGGATCGAGATTAAACCGATTACCGATTATTTCGAGAGCAGTATCGAATTAACGGGATTATAGTTAGAGTGTTTACTTGAGAAGGGGTACTCTAAATATTAGATGTTGTTTGTTCTTGTAATTATAAACTGAACTAGTTTTGTTGGCTTGTATATGTAAGTTTTAAAGTAGAATTAGTTCCGTGTTTTTACTAACTAACTTTAGGAAAAAGACAGGTCAGGACTTGTCAAAGGACAGATGACCCTTGGAAGTAGACGAGTCTTTGAGAGACTCGTCACATGGATCGCCCAGTCAGATGGAAGGTCAGGAGGAGATACAGGTGCTGTGACGCAGCTACCGAGATGCCTATGTCCAAGAGTAAAGCAGTATCTGACTTGATTGGAAACACCTGTGATATTTAATAAATAAGTTATGCGTGGGTGGGGGCTGCGCGGTAGAGGGAGTGCGGGGCGATGCACCGCACTCGGAATCTTGTCCGAGCAGCCGTAGCGGGCTTATTCCACAAATCCCCCCTGAAAATCTCCCTTAGGAGGAAAAGTGGAATCTGAAAACAGTCTAGAATTCACCCCTGATAATCCCGCTAAGAGGGGAAAACTAGAATTGAAAAAACAAAAAATAACTTATTCCAAGATCCCCTGAAAGTGATTTTTTTACATTAGGGTTCAGTTTTTTCCACTGAGGGGGATTCTCTCAAGGGGGATTAGTGGAATAAGCCCCGTAGATCGCTACGAAAAAAAGGCATGCTATCTTCGATCAATAATTATTGATCGAAGCATGCTATCGAGCACGCCTTTTTTTAGGTGGGAAATTATCAAAAAACTTCTCCCGCTCTAGGCGGAGCGGGAGGGCGTATCAGAGTTTTGTTGACGAAAACCCACCCGTGTTCCTTCAGTTGTTTGTGTGCCAGGGCCACGGTATCCCTTTCGCTTATAAACCCGCAACCCTGGCAGGCATCGGTCCTATATAATGAACCCCATCAGTGCTTGCTGACATCTCTTTGAGGCGCGCGTGGAACATAACGCGCCGTCGACCAGGGCCTGGTCCTTACCGGTCGGCAAGCTGCCCATAGCTCGCCGTCCGCAAGCCCGCGCCTACGGTCGCCGGCAATCGGCTATCGATTCCCACCGCCCAGGGCGTCTCCGGCGGCGACTAGGGCATAAGGGCGCACCGACTGCCTCTACCTCACGCGTTCCGCCTCCTCCTTTGCGAGCATTTTTGCTTCGCAGAAGGAGGTGACTGCCTCCCATGCACTCTCGCTCCGAAACCGCCTACGCTCAGCGCACGGGCGCGCGGTGGTCCGCCTGAACCAGGGCCGGACGCGCGAGAGATCGCCGCCGCCGATCGCCTCCGTGAGGACACGACGGTGCTCTGCCCGAGCCGGGCAGACCTCCACCGTGTCCTCCGGGCGATCCACACAGTGGTAACACCCGGGCGTTTCCTCCCGCCTTATCCTGAACAGGAACCTTCCAAAACATCCGTGTCCGGTGAGGACCTGCGTCAGGCGGAAGGTGAGAACGCCGTGGCGACTCTCTAGCCACTCCTCAAAGAGGGGACTTATCGCCACAATTGTGGCGTGCCCAGCGATAGCACACCTAACGCAGTAATATTGGAAACAGTGTTTTATTGTACATATCTAACCTAACCAGGGTTCGCGGATATATATCAGCGGATATATATCATGATATATATCACGATATATATCATGATATATATCACGATATATATCAATTGATTTTTATCTTGATATATATCAATTGATTTTTTCCTGTCTTCTGAACTAAAAATTTTGGAGATTAATGTTTACCCTGGCAACACGTAGCGAAAAACTACAATTCAGAATAATTTACTTTATACTTTTTTATGATTACAAATTGTAATTAAAATTTGTTGATTTATAATAGGTACTTGTTTCTTTTAAGAGTTCATAAAAAAAAAAAAACTCAAATAAACACTAATTCTTTTTTTACACTTATATTATTTTACAAATTCCTTTCACATTTTTAAGTGTTTAATCCCCTAATTAGCTTCTTTTTCTTGGCCTGGATATATATCGGATATATATCCGATATATATAAAAAATCGGATTTTTTTGAACCCTGACTACAATGTTAAGTCTGTTCTTGGGATAAACTCATCCCAACTACGGAACCCGTCATTGTGCGTGATCCGACACGCACTTGGACGGTTTTTGACCTTTCTATCATCATTATCGCTGATATAATGTCGCTTTGTCTAGAACCCTCAGGTTTCCTGACGATATTTTCCTTCACCGTCAGTGATGAAAAAGTGTATTCATCAATATCGCCACATATTATTTGAATCATCATCATCATCATCATTTCAGCCGAAAGACGTCTACTGCTGCACATAGGCCTCCCCTAATTGGGGGGTTTGCCATAATCGCCACGCTTGGCAAGCGGGTTGGCGACCGCAGTATCGTGTTTAAAATGCATAGAGAACGCTGCTGCCCATTCTCATAATTTTAATACCAAAGCAAAACTGTTATCAACGTATTACTAAAAGTCCCTTCATCAAAACGAAGGTCTTTTTCACTGAAACGCACAACCGATACAATCGATTTATGTGTTTATAGACGACTATCAGCGGCTATCTGAGGCTAATCGGCCATTATACGTGTTTGTATGAGCCGAACAAACTTTACAACTAATTTAGGTTCTCTATTCGTGTATCGTTGCCTTTTTTTAGAGTTTTGTTATATTTAATGGTTTTATTTATAGTTGTGTTACCGGGTTGAAGACTCTAGTTAGCCTTTTGTAGGTTATTCTTTTGCCTGAGCTTTAGAGATAATTAATTAAAAAAAATTGTTCTTTGCACTTGTTTTATGATTATTATTGTATATATTTATATGTATAGATAAGTATAAGATGTTTTATGTATATGTACGTATTTATTGTATATACAGGGTGATTGGAAGATGGGTGCAAAGCTTTGAGGCGAAGATAGTACAGACAATTTAGAACCATTTAAGCCCTGGTTGTCTTAGACGAAGTCTTACCAATTTTTTTTAACCTAATTTTTAGTTTTTTTTTTTTTCGAATGTTCCCAAAATTTTATGTAATTTTTTTTTTATGTAAACTGCATAATTATGGCCAAATTGAATGATAAATGATTTTTTTATTTAATTAAAGTAATGTGTAAGCAATCCAGAAAAACATGTTTTAGGCTTCTGTGTCATTAGACAATGTTTTTACAGACATTTAAAGTTCAGAAAAAATTAAAAAAATTATTCAATACGTTTTATAAACCTTATTAAAATTAAAATAAAAGTAAGACTTCGTCTCAGACAACCATGGCTTAAATGGTTCTAATTTGTCTGTACTATCTTCGCCTTAAAGCTTTGCACCCATCTTCCAATCACCCTGTATATAAATGGTACACCACACCTGCAGTAATGTCTCTCCTTCCCCTTAAACCATCCAAAGGTTGTCTATAAAAGATCGCTTTTAGCGATAAGACCGTCCATTGTGTCACCCCTTGTAAAATTTCTACATATAAATCAGTAATTTTGATGGTGTCCAATAAAGAGTATTCTATCTATCTATCTACTTACGTGACATTTGATGCATCTACACTTTGTACCTAATTATCAGAATTTATAAACTTGAGAAGCTCATCAAATTAGTCAGTAGTGCTATTCATCCTGTATAGTTGGAACCTCGCTCAAGTGAGCGCACACAATTCGAAAGCGAACTCATTTGTTTAAGCAAATCATCGCAGATTCAAAACGAGACACCGTTCGAATTTCGAAGTGATTTTTAATCATTGTGTAATCTTTACTCAAACCATTTTCCAAAACCGCATATTTTTTTTTTTATAGACTTTTGTGTACCACTGCTGGGCAAAGGCGTCCCCTTTTTCCTTCCAAATCTCTCAGTTTTGTGCAATTTCTGGCCATGTTGGGCCCCCAAACATGATTAGATCGTCACACCACATTCGCCGCGGTCTACCTCTACGGCGATAAAGGCACTATACCCAAAGTCTCTAATTCAGATAATTTATGTAAACAAAGTATTGTCACTGTCAAAATGACAGGACAGTGGCGCAAAACATTTTATCATATTCTTTTTTTATAAATAGTCATCGCTAAAATTAAAGTGAATTAATTATAAGATCTATGCAAACAAAATACCGTTGCCAAACAATGTATTTTGTAGTATGTCGGAGACACGGCATATGATCGACATAATCAGCCTTTTTAAGTCCAGTGCTAGACGTAGGCCTCCCAAAATCGATTTCCACTCGAAACAGTTTACTGCCGTTTTCATCCATAATATTGTGTCTAGATATGCTACTTATAATATGAATCTATGAATGAGAGATGTAATATTAGTGTTGTTGAAGATGTAAAACATTTGAAAATGTTTAGATCTCCTGCATTGTTACCAGTATCATAAAATATTTTATACCAGAAAATCTCCTTTTTTTAATAACTTTGTTTAAAATCGGAAATTTATAAAAATAATTACTGTATGATTATTTGTTAATTATTATTTCTTAAAATCAGTACTTAAAAGAAAATGTAACCTCTTTTTTCGCCATTTTATGTGAATTACCATTACGAAGATATTTTTTTGATATGTTATCCCCTTTGTTTACATAAATTATCTGAATTTGAGACTGGGTATACACATACGGTCAATAAAACAATTTGCTCGCAAAAAAACTTGAACGAAATCAATAGACTATAGTATATATCTTGGCAACGCCCTTTAACATTCAGGGTTCCTTGAGAAATAAAACAAATCCCTCCGTAAAAAATTATAATGTACGTAATTGTATCTCAGGCCGCACCTGTCGCTTAGGCGGACGAGACAGTCTGGATACTTGCGTCTGAGAGGGGTATTTATTTTTTGTTATTACGTTAGTCGATATTGAATTTGTGTTTGTACTTGAATTTGTTTTAGTTGTGATTTAATGGGTAAAACTGACTGAAGACTGCTTTATTGCGTTTACATAAAGATCTACGAGTACACATCTGTTATTCGTGGATCTTTGACAGTCGTTACGGGTCGTCAGAAGCCCGAAAGTCTGACAACCAGTCTTACCAAGGGGTATCGTGTTACGCAGTAACTGGGTTGTGGAGGTCAGATAGGCAGTCGCTCCATGTAAAATACTGGTATTCAGCTGCTTCCGGTTAGACTAGAAGCCGACTCCAACATATTTGGGAAAACGCTAGGCAGATGATATTGATGACGATTGCGTCTACATAAGGATAGAAGATTTTTAATTTATGGTGGCGAAGGCTGCTTCACGAACGGCATTTGTGGGGAGTAGGAACGGAGGAGAAAAGGGGTTTATTTTGCCCTCATAATATAAATAACATTTAGGCCACTGGAATTGGGACAAGAACCTATTCTAATACATTGCTGAAACTCGTACCTAAAGGCGGAGACTGACTTGCAACGTTTGTTGTGATGAATTTGAATGTGACTCAGCTAAGTACCAACTTGCTGCGCTTGACTCGGTGGAACGCAGAGCTAAGAGGCTCATTGGCGACGTAAAACTGGTGGATGCCAAGCTTCACAGCTTGGCTCATCGCCGCAAGGTTGCCTGCTTGTCGGTCTTCTACAGAGTGTACCCATGAACTCCACGACCTCATTCCACCGGCCCCGTTCTACCATCGGACATCTAGACGCACTGCAAGTTTCCACCCCAACCTAGTTGACATTCCACCAACTCGCATTAAGCGTTTTCAAACTATAATGCGCACAACAAAGGAGTGGAACTCTCAGCCTGCGTCTGTTTCCGAACGCATACAACCCTACACTATTCAAAGTGAGAGTGAACAGGCTTCTTCTGGGTAAGCTCACTGTCTCTGTCACGCAGACCTAGACTAGACTCAAGACCCCTAGTAAAACAAAAAAATGTATCGAATCTTTGGCGTATCGCGCAACGAGCGGTGCCTTTGTGTCACGTCGCGTGTCGCACCTGTTTGTAGGAGCCTTTACAGTAGTATAGCTCGATGCGAGGACCGATCCTCCACTCGATTGTCGGCTTTTTCGTTTGAAACGCGTAACGGTAGTCAGTACAGCGAGCCGAGCAGCGCGATGAGAGCATTGCGAGCGTATGTTTACAAACAAGTCAATCAATCTGCCTAGCCTTTTCCCAACTATGTTGGGGTCGGCTTCCAGTCTAACCGGATACAGCTGAATACCAGTATTTTACATGGAGCGACTGCCTACCTGACCTCCACAACCCAGTAACTAGGTAACACGATACCCCTTGGTAAGACTGGCTGTCAGACTTTTGGGCTTCTGACGACCCGTAATGACAGCCGGGACCAACGGCTTAACGTGCTTTCCGAGGCACGGAGGAATTTCGGTATGTAATTATATGATTATAGTTTAATTATATAATTTACTAGCTGTTGCCCGCGGCTCCGCCCGCGTGGATGTCGGTTATCGCGTAAAAAAGTAGCCTATGTCCTTCTCCATATCCCAGGGTATATCTCTGACGATCGGTTCAGCGGTTTAGGCGTGAAAACGTAACATACAGACAGACAGACAGATAGACAGACAGACAGAGTTACTTTCACATTTATAATATTAGTAAGGATATTTTTTATGACATTCATTTTATTTTCTGTGATTAATATACTCACACACTGATATAGGTTATTAAATGTTAAAATTTATGGGAAATCATCTACTTTTACAATGTTTGTAAATATGTGAGCACCATGTATCTAACGCATAATTATTTGTCTGTCATTGCTTCATTTTGCATTTTTTTTACCTATTGTGGTACCTATAGTAATTTTATTCAATTGTCTTCACATATAATTAATCATTTTAAAAGAGTAAGTATGGAGTTTCTAGCCCATACTTCTCCATACGTAACTACCTTTTTGAAGGGGCAACTACAATCAATTAATAATTTTTGTAAATTTTGACGTTCAAACGTGCCTTTTTTTTTCCTATTTGAAATAAATGATTTGACTTTGACTTTGAGTCAGAATAAAAATCGAGCACGCTTGAGTCAAGTGCTCAAAGCGAACGTTCGTCACGTTTATAGTGTATCGTCGTTTTGTAACAAGAAATGGAGCGCGCTTGAGCCGGCTCGCTCGAAGCGAGTGTACGCCGCGTCTTGTGTATCACCGTTCTGTAACCAAACTCACAAAACGTTGCAAGTCAGTCTCCGCCTTAAGACATTGTCCAAAATTTTCATAATTATCAAAACAATAAATTTCTACTTCGATAAATTATTTATTTAGATCAAAATCTCATAAATTACCTACAAAACCGTAGATACTTTGAATAGCAGCCAATCGAGAAACTCTTCAGTGTTAGTTTCATTTGTAAAATTAACCTCGGAGTAGAATGGGCCCACACGGTTCGTTAATCAGGTAAAGAGCTCGTTCTGACCCGACTTCACCCGACCCGTCAATTTTGCACGCTTGAACACACTTTCTGAAAGAATTTATAACAATAATATACGTTTCTCATTTTAGATAGGTACGCGAATTAGAAAAAAAGATTCTGATATTTTTGATGGTAAACCTCTAATAGGTGCGCCTTGGGAGTAAAATTGACTCGTATACCGTGATGGCAAACGGTATGACGCTCTCTTATGCCGTGATGTCTCAAAGCCTATATTAAAAATATTTATTTCTCTATATTTATTTACTGACCAACTTTTTGATGTGAAACATCTAAGGTCGCGCCTTGGGGATAACTCGACTCGTGTGGCGTGACGGCAAACGGCATGACGTTCTCTTAGGGCCTTATCACACTGGCGATTTGCGAGCGAGTTCAAAGCGAGGCGAGTGCGCAGCGAGCATACGCGTCTTCGTGGCGTGTTTGGCGCGCGTTCTTTGATAACTCGCTCTCTCCGCCATGATTTACATCAGCCGAGCGTCCCGCAACGGCTATATATTTTTGTAAATTATGACTATGTCAATAACTGACTATGTTTCATCCAGTTTAGAGGTTTACATGTGGCTAGTACAAAGATATACTATCACCACCACGCTGACCAGTGCAGTGTCCAGTGTTTTGCTACCAAACGGATATAGTGATTAGGCCACTCTATCGCATTGGATCGCAGATCTGTAATGGTAGTTTTAGGTAAGATTTGGATAAATAATAATAAATAAATAAATTATATTATATTACTCGCGGCTGCCTCCGCGTTTCTTTTTCTAAAATAAAAGTAACTCATTCAGCCTAACTTACTCATTATAACATCAGTTGTCTGCCAGTGAAAGTCCCGTCAAAATTGGTCCAGCCGTTTCGGAGATTAGCCGGAACTAACCGACAGAGAGACAGACAAACAATTACAAAATCTTTTTTTTTTTGTTATAAGACCGCATATACACTTTCATATGCATTAAGTAAAAACTGTTATTTTGACATTACAGCAGACACATGAATTTTATTTTTGTCTAGATATTATACTATATTATAATATTTATAGTGATTTGGAAAAGCTGATGCCTAGCAGAGAACTGTGAAAAACCGATTCTTAAGATTTACTGATCATCGATGAAAATATCAACTTGTTATCAATTCATAACGTATGTACCAAAAAGTCAACTTAATAACAATCAAGTTGTTCTAAAAGTGATATCTAATACTGCTAATATTTTGATAACTTATTTGTATACATATAATTAATAAATTTTTAAGTATTAATAATATGTACAAGTATATTAAAACAAAAGCAGGGGAAAGGATCAAAAAGCATCAAAAAATTCTTCCGCATCGCTGTCAGTAGAAAAAGTAACCAAAAAAATATTTTTTTTTTTTTTTGTTAACCATATATTTTGATAAAGTTAAAATTTTATCTGCACAGTAGGAAGTTTTAAAACCGAAACTACGCTACACTATAAACTTAATTGACACTAAGTACCAGATTTAATAACCACAAGTAGACCGTCATTGTTATTTAATATTTTTATGGGTACTTCGTAAAGTACCAAGATAGGTTGCCTTGCCGTAGTGTCCGTCGAGCTCAGGTGTGTTATAAAGACGTTTTTCTTGTCTCAGGTCCCGCGGTGCCATTGCTGCGTAGGGATGTGACATTGTCTCGATTTTGCTTATCGATACATCGATGTTTTTGTTACAGCTCGATTTTAACTAACATTTTCAGAGGGATTAGTAATCCACTAGCCTAAATGAGTATTTTGATTGAGTAATTAAAAAGTAAAAACACATCAGTAATTATGTGGTGCAATTCTACAACGTATATTTTTTTGTATCGAAGTGGTTTCTAGATAAAATTGCATATTAGTCCCGGGTTCGATTCCCAGCGGGGGCAAAAATTTCTGCTCGGTATGGTTGGTGGTAGGGCTTGTTCTAAGTCCGCCTGGCTAGCTACCACAATGCCAAAACAACAATGTTAACAGCATTTGTTGTGTTTCGGCAGTAAGATAGCCAGTTCCTCTGTGGTTGAGGATTCCGGGTGAAGCTCACTTCCATCTTCGGCCTTATCATCACTTACCATCAGGTGAGATGAAGGCCAAGAGCTTCCCCGTTGTATGTAAAAAAAAGAAAGTATTTCAAAGAAATCAAAGGGACTAATTACAACTGAGTGCAATAAAGTCAAGCGAAGTCGTAAACAGTACACGATAAGATTAACATAACCGCAATAACGGTGGTATAATTCCAGTATTACTGCTGTATTGGTCATTACAGGCAATATTGGAAATGTAATACTTAATGAGAATCGTTAACCCAGATTATTGCTACCCGTTTCAATTGATATTTAAGCACGAACTAGCAACATGGTGTTTATAGAGCGATTGTTATTTGATTTTGTTTGTTTATTTAATAACAATGAAGAGCGGTGCTGGCCCCGACTTACGAGTTGTAGGTCGTGGGTTTGAACCCAAACAGGCACTTTGTGTAAATAATTTAATCATCACTGCTCTCAAAACGGTGAAGGAAAACATCTTGAGGAACCCAGTATGTCCCAGAACAAAAAATTCGAAGAAATGTGACATCTTTACCGTTAAGTATTAGAGATAGTAAAATCGTGCAAGCATCAGTAAAAAAATACTATGGAAAAAGAACCAATAAGTATCTGATCCCTACACTCTTTAATTTTTTCGACTGGCTAAGAAGAGATAATGGTCTAATTAGCAGCCGAACACTTGGGAGTAAATTAGAGGCTGAACTGCTGAATGATATGGTCGCAACGTATAACAATAACTGATCGGTTGAGGGACACTCAACTGAACTATATCGCGCTGTAATATTCTTACCCTTCATTTAAATTATCTGTATCTACCTGCTTAGATATTTTATTAAATAGTATACCGAATGATTTAAAACGAGCGCTAATCCTGCCGAAAACCTGTCACGCAATTTGACAGGTTTATAAAAAGTGTACAAGTGTTTGGTCCAAAAAAAAATATTTATTATTTATTTACCAACCCACTCTGGGCCTGTGTGGTCGATTCTAGCCCACTCCCTCTCGAAGAGAGGAGGTCTGTGTCCCAACAGTGGGATTGATTATGATTTAATAACACCTTAAAAAGACAGATGGTTTGACATCATGGATATTTTCTGATATAAGTGCGTGTTTATTTTAAGATGAATATCGTCGACCGTAGGTTCAATTGAGGTAAGGGGCAAAATACGATTATTCAGGAGAGGCAAAGTTTTTTTAGGACTAAATCGCTCATCATCATCGCGCGTCAGGAGGGATCTCGCACTCATCTCGTACATATTCAAGATACTTAGAGGGAAGGTACATAATGCGGACATTTTAGGGCACATAGGTTTGTGTGTTCCGGACAGGTACGTCTGGTGACGACGACAGCCACGGCTGCTGGCGGAGTCTCGCGCACGAACCAATCTTTTAAGTGAGGCGCCACTGACGCGTGCACTCCGCACTCTTAACCTTATAGCTAGTGACTCGGACCTATTTTGTTGTTCTCGGAGTGAGTTCACAAAGAATGCTTTATTTGTACTAAGTTACAAAATGTAATTATATTAATAAGTTAATTATAAGTTAGAATAAGATTAGATAAGTACCTACGCTATCGCAATAGGTTACCCTGTAAAGATAAGAAGTAAATTTAAAAAAAAAAAAACTTTTTTTTTTGTTATTAACCTTTTTCGATTCTGATTTCACACATAATCTTGTATTTTAGTGCTCTATCTACCTGTGTAACATTAATTTAAATAAGTTGGCTATTTAATAAAATAGTACATACAAGAACCAATTTTAGTTGGTTAAAAGTTTTTACCAACAAATTTTATCGATATCGACAAGCTACCTTCCATCTCTAATCATAAAATATCAGTCAAAGTATGACAAATATTGTTTTTACTACACAACGGGACAGCCGAGACAACCCAGTATCCCGGGTGCACAGATTTTAAACATATCTCAGAAATAGCTTGCTTTACTTACATGGTTATTATTGATATGTTCAGCATTTTCTTTTAGAATAACGTGGGATGAATGCCTAGGAGGATAATAAATATTAGATTAGTTAAATAGAGGTAGTTTTTATTTGGTGAACTTGCTTGATAAGTTGTTAAATTAAGAAAAATATTTAAAGCATCTCGTGCCTTCTTCCCGATAAATTATAGAACGCCACGTGCTAAAATCCTTAAGGGTCCGTGCACGAAAAAAACTCTCTTTTGGCAATTTCTTATCTAATTGTGAGAAAACTTGAAATAATCGAAACATTAAGTCTGTGTAACTATAAAAGTACAGTTTTCATGGTGCCAAACCATTCGTGTCAGTCACAGCAGCTTTGAATAGTTTCATCATTTTTGTGCTCTCCAAAATATAGTTTATTTCGCCATGGATTTACTTAATGAAGATATTGTATAATCATTAAATAAAATTTTGATTATATTTCAAGGATAGCTGAAGACTAATTTGTGATTTTTAAATTTCTTGATATGATTTGCTAAATAATAGGAAAAATATATATTACTGACGAGGTTTAAAACAAAAAAAGGTTTTATCAATATTATTTTTCTGCTATATTTTGTATTGAAGTTGAAAAAAGTGATTCCGCCACATGCAAGAAGAGCATATAATGATGTTAATGATATTTTTTTATGTTCAAAATCAAAAGTAGTTTCTTGTAGAATGATGATCAAATGTCAGTCTCGCGTCATTTTTCGGAAAACTCGTTGCAAATATTAGTGATTTACCGTGAATTACTTAATTTATTTGAAAAATCCCTTTCAGCCACATGCAAAACAAAGAACACGACTTTTCAAATCTCAAATAATTTTGTTTAAATTATTTTTCCCTTTCTCACAACCAATGAACAAAATTGATCAAAATCAGTCGATTTCGTGCACGGCCTCTTAAACACATACTCCTTTTACTTATTCGGTCCAATTTCATACATCTCATAGTGCCATTTTCCAATATCCAAAAAATTAACTATTCAAATTCGGTGATTTTCTGGGAATCAAAAGAACAAAAATAACTACACATTGATGTATTAAAAGCGTAGATATGGGACTTAGTAACAGCGCCTGGTCCTATCAAACTAAGTGACGGCCCGTAGTTGGCACTCAGTCGCGCATGGGATATCGTTGATCAAACAGCTCCATAATACAGTTTTTTTTTTTTTTTTTGTGATAAATACTCATCAAAATGACTTCATGTGCAGCTAAACAGTGTTTTAATAATACAAGGAAGAAAAATTAGACGTACGGGATTAATTTCCACTTGTAAGTACAGCAAAAAATGCTAATTTGTTGAAAGTTATAATCATATTTAATGTTTGCTTCGCCATGTTTGTGCTACCACATGCAATGTCATTCATAATCGTAAACATTCGGCCAACATTCGGCAGCTAACGCGATTTCGCTCGCACGACAGCGACGTCTCATAACTCTGTTCTTGTCTATCGGTAACTGTAGGTTTGCGACTGCGATCACACTGATCACAGATGTGTGAGTTTTGGTGCATGTAGTCGTGCGTCGAGCCCAGGTTTACTGATTGCGATGTTAGCGCGTAACATATCTTCCTCCTTTTAATATATCAATGACTACACTGAACAATCAAGAAATTAAATAAAAACTAACCTAAACAAAATAGGGCAACACTTTCGGAACTAAGTGCCAGACAAAACGTCAAGTAGAACTTGACACTTTGCAACCCAATCCTCCATTTTAGATCAAGTACTCGCCATGTTGAATAAATATCGTATTTCTAAGAAAATGGCCCAATTGTTGAGACTCTAATGGTCGAGGAATTGTATAAACAAGTTAATTTAACTTGAAAACTTGGTATCCCTTACAATTGTAACTTTAAGTTAAGGTTGAGCGTACATAGGGACGGGGTAGGTATTTTTGTATTTTTTTTTTTTTTTGTAATAATTTCCTAAAAAGGCAGTTATTTTGAATTTTTACACAAAATTAAACACTAATTTACTTTATTGTGTTTGTAAAGGTGTCCATTAGTGTAATTCTCTAAACATCACTTCGAAAGAACAATCGCGGCTAATTATTTGATCAAAAAAAGCTTGTTACATAGATAAAATATATTGTAAAATGTTCATTACTAATTTCTTAACATAATATAGGAAAAATATTTCAAAAAAACTCCGTAGTTAATAAATATTGAGTTTCTTCTTTGGTTTTTTAGCGGTAAATATGAATTGTAAAACAACTATTACGTGTAATCACAACAATTTTGCCAACCAGGGAATGAATACCGATATAATTTGGATACATGATACCAAAATATCGCTATAAATACCGGTATTTGGGTATACATAATATAATACCGTAATTATAAAACAAAATGCAATTTGCAGGTCAGCGTCAGGTTGTATCTTGATCAAAATATGATTCGCGACTGAAGAATCATCAATAAAGATTCTGTGACGTCACATTGTAGCCTGATATTAGTACTGAGTATCGATATAATTATCGATATTTTATAGCGATACTCAAATTACTGATATAAAATACGAGTGTTTATGCCAGATGTCGATACTGTTATCGGTATTTTCTTTAAAATATCGGTATTCTTTGAATATCGATATCGGTCCCTGTTGCCAACTGAATGCTTTTCGCGTCAGATCTAGCACTTTTTTTTTTCCTGTACAACGCAGTTATATGTCTGAGAAATACCTACTAGGTGGTGGTGGTGTATTAAATAAACCAACCGACCAAGTGGGTCGGACCACAACAAATGTCGGACACAATGAATGGTTCCGTAGTTCGGATGAATTTATCCCAAGAACAAACTTAACATTGTAGTCAAAAAACATGTTCCTCCATACATTCCGACGGCGAAGTTTGTACGCACTATTAAGTGATTTACCGTGTCATTTTAAGACCATCGACTTTTCATAAGTGTTCCTGTAATCTATAAGTGTAGAACTATACTTAAAAAAAAATTGGCTCAGCATTTTCGGAGATAAGGCGTAATGATCAATTTTCATCAATTTTCTATAATAACTTTAGAACTAATTATTATAAAACGATTAAAAAAAGATATTTGCTATCCTCATAACAAGTCCTTTCATTTGATATTTCACACGGTACAGTTTGCAAAACGTGTATTTTTTTTTTTCTGTATTTCTTCTTTTGGTTTTCCTGTAGGTCTATAACTCTGTAATTTTTATGGTAAATGTTCATCTATTTTCTTTAATAATTTTAAAACGAATTATATTAAACAAGTCCTTTCATTTGAAATGCCACACGGTACAGTTTACTAAACTTATTTTTTAACATTTCTAATTTTTCCCTCAAAAGTGAACCCTATATTCATTTATTTACGTTACATGTTCGTGTTTGGGTCACAGAAATTCATGTGTGCACCAAATTTCTACTTCGTCGGTCACAAAAACAGACAGACACCCGAGTAATCCTATATAGGTATCTATCTGGTTTTTTTTTTTAAGAGCCATTTTACGTTTTCGCGCGAATATCTAAGATTTTAGTCGCCTAATTTACCATCTTAGTTAATTCTCTGGTATTGGTGAATATATGTAAATAATAGATGATTCTTTCGTATTGACACTTCATGTAACACATTTACAAAAACTTATTTGTGTACTTTGTAGTTATTAATCTCCCAGAACTAGTTTACTGAAAAATCAGCGCAGAGGCAATTTCAGACTCCTATTTCTATAATTAATATTTATAAATTTGACTGAAAAAAATACACAAAGCATCAGACATATAGTTTTGTCGACAAATGACGTACTAGAATTTCGATTATTAATAACATTAATAGGTAAAAAAAATAAAGACTTAGGACAATTTTTACGATTTATTCGCAATTATATTGCGATTTTTTTGTTTGAATAAAGCGTAATTACATTTTAAAAATCATCTCAAAATGAACTATGTTCTTTAACAAATCGAATTCTCAAGTTTGATTAAAATCCCTTCATTTAATTAGCCACAATATCCTTTTTTTAAACACTCTAAAAAAGAATAAATTGCGATGCACAAGTGGGCACCGTTTAGTACAGCGCGAGCGCCCATCGAGGATGGACCTGTGCTACTTTTTCACGCATCTCAATTGTCGAGTGCTCATATCGTAACCGTGATATTATACTACGACGACAACATTTTGATGCTTCCCAAATTGACTCGTTTTTACGAAGATTGCGTATTGCCGGAAATTATAGACCCTAGAAAAGCAAGATCAATGCCTTTACGACAAATATTTATTTAACGTAAGTGATAGTCATTATTACTTGACATTATTGTCAAATAATAATGACCAACACTTATATTTGTACGATGTGATTGTTTTCCTGTTCATTTTTATTATATACTTTCAAAACATATATTTGTATTTTTTTATTAGTCTAGAAAGCTTTAGTAGACTGAATAAATAAAATAACTTTTTTAATCAATCTCTAAATACCGCATTATTATTATAATGGCTCAAGATTATTTAGTCCGTCTCGACACTCGCGTTACACTGCTTAAATTGTGTATGTGTGGATAGTTATGCTCACATACACAGCGCTGCCGTCTTTTACCTAAACTCGAGCGTTAAAATTTTGTGAAATGGCTCTTAAGTGAAATCGTTAGGCGCGTTGAGCACTTTTTGGGTGAACAAAAATCATGGAACTCACGTCATCGTCACTGAACGATTTCCATGAGATATATGTATACTGTGTATATATGTACTTAGTTTTCACTTTTATCGGCTTTTATTTTTTCATTTTAAGTTACAGAACCCTAAAAATTGGTTCATTTGTCACAGAAACACGTGCATAAGAAAATATCAGTTCTCCCCCAGGCCAAGCATCCCTATGTGCGTTGTTCCTTCAGCTAATGGGCCAAAGGGCCGTCTTTGTAATTCAGAGACATTTTGTCAATAATTTGATGGCCGTTATAAACAGTTGCCAATTAGGTGGAGATGTGCTAGAGAAATTAGGAAGGGGGGCAATTGTTACTATTTATTTAAAAGAAGGATGGCACCGCAGACATCTTTAAGGCTGAAGCTACATTAGGCCGCGACGCGACCTGCGACCAGGGCTTTGAATACCGGAAAATTTTCATAACGTTACCTTGTATTGCCAAGAGTTAACGTTATTATTAAAATAACGGCGATTTAACGTTATTTATGCGACTATTAATTTTATCTTTATTTTAAACGGGTGAGATGTAAGTAGTGGAGCCTGAGGCATGCGGCGCGGCGGGAGCCCGCCCTCGCGCCTTTCTGATGCCGTGCCGATCAAAACTTTGCCTGAATCTGCCTGATTCTTACCCACAGAACGGCAACGTAGCTAAATTAACGTTAGTTATCGTATTTTTGTTAATGTTAATTAACGTTATATTACTGGTAATGTTATCAAGTAACGTTAAATTTTTGTAACGTTAGTAGGTATAACATTGAAATTTAACGTTACGTAACGGTTATTATTTTGTTATTTGGTAACGTTAACAAGCCCTGCCTGCGACACGTGAGCGATTAAAACCAATAAATGAATGCTTACGTATGTGGCTACACCGTACATCAAATATTACTAGCGATTTTTGATTTATTTATGCGATGGGAACAACATTACTCACGGCATCGGCTACATCAATATAACAGCGAAAATTAAGCGATTTTTTTTTTGAAAATTTCTCACTTGCACGACCAGTTCAATAGTGCTACTAAATATGCGTGTGGCTACATTATGCGTAGCGATTCATGCGGCTACACTATCCTTTTTATAGTGTAGCCGCATGAATCGATTTTGCTAATTCGTTGTGTAGCATGCGTACTGTAGCCATGTGATCGCCGAAAATACGCCGGATTTTCGTTTATAATGTAGCCATACCATGTTTATCTAGTTTCGCTCTTCCAGTCGCAACGCAAATCGCTGCCTACTGTAGCCTCAGCCTATCTACGTGTTCGAACTGAATGCACGCTCGGCTCGAGCGTCCGGCGAGGCGGCGCGTGCTGCGTTCATGTTAAACACATACATACAATCCCTCGCGAGTATGCATTCCGGAATTCCGGAATTTCGTAACTCCGGAATTCCGTAACCATTTTTCTGATATTTCAATTCCGGAATTGAGAGGAGTGATATCGGAATTCCGGTATTCGTAATTTTTTGATACTTTGATTATTATTTTATCTAAACGCAACCAAACTAGTCTGTGGAACAAGCCGCTAAACGGCCAATGTTTAATTAAGGAGAAAGATGTTTAATTTGTAACTAAAAATAATTACAAGACTTCTATTGTGTGATAAATAAGCCTTGTCGATTTTACGGTTTAACATGTTTAATTAGAGTAATAAGGGAGAAAGATGATTAATTTGTTACTAAAAATGATTAAAAGACTGATATAAATTATAAATCTTGTTTAATTTGAAACAAACTTTAAAAGTTACCAGTTCCGGAATTCCGGAATCAGATCTCCAGTATTGGAACTCAGTTCCAGAATTGAGAACCTTCCGATATTGCATGCCCTACTCGCGAGTGTCTTGAGTGGCGGCGCGCGGCGCGCCGAACAATCTTTCGCCGCTTGCACGCGACGCAAAACGCCCCGCCGCACGCCTATTCACACAGGCCGTACACTTAGTTGGCAACTGGATAGAAGAACTGAGCCCCTAGCACTAGATAGATAGACAATCGCTCCATGAAAAATACTGGTAATACTGGTATTCAGTTGCATGCGGAAGATTGGAAGCCGACCTCAAAATAGTTGGAAAAAAGCTAGGCAGATTGATAGCCCGTTCCAATACGAAAGAAGAAAACTAGCAATAATGTAGCTACATCAATAAACTCATAGAAGGTCATCCTGTAATATAAAGAGACGAATCTCCGTCAAAGGTAT
The DNA here is from genome assembly GCA_947523025.1 of Dryobota labecula. Lineage (NCBI taxonomy): Eukaryota > Metazoa > Arthropoda > Insecta > Lepidoptera > Noctuidae > Dryobota > Dryobota labecula. The sequence goes on along the minus strand of OX383311.1, from coordinate 8,293,982 downwards.
GCTAAACAGAGCACTATATGATATCAAAGACTACTGCTTATCATATACCTTTGTGACTAATGGACGGACAATACGTCCGGTTTGAATGGTAATCTACAGTTTATATGGAAGCTTCACGCCTTTTACTCTTGAAGGGGTAGGTAGACGAGCGCTTATTGAAACACTCCCTATCGCCATATACCCCCGACTAGGGTTGCCAGACACAGGCATTTCAATTCCGGGACATTTTGAGGGTCACCAATTCGGTCGGTAGAAAAATATACGAAAATAGATAATCACTTATTTTTGTAAATCGCTTTTTTGTAATACTTTAAAAACATACTATTATATCTTTAGTAAAAACTAAGTCAGCTACCTACATTACTCGTGTATTTTCAAAGGGAGGTATACCAGATACAATACAATTTTTTTAAATTTCTGACTACAAGTTTCTATGAGTATAGCGCTCGATTTTCAGACCACTGCGCCGGCCATGCATTAACAACGTGAAGCGCAGACGGCAAACGGAATAATGAAAAATAATGAAAAAAAAAATCTAGTCCTAGTTATTCAAAATCCGGGACTATAAAGTGTAATTCCTGGACACGGGACAAGACACGTAACTCCGGCACAATCCCGGATTTCCCGGCCATCTGGCAACCCTACCCCCGACGTAGCCAATTGCTCAACTACGGTGCTATTAGATGATGGAATAAGGACATAAAAGAAAAGAAGTATTAAGATTCAGTTTGGTTTTATTTGTTCACAATCAGAGGATCATTGAGCGAGAGACCGGTGACAGATGACAGACAGCTGTCATCTGTCACATCGAGCTCGTTTACAAAGTCCGTGAAACAATACATTGGATTGCGTTTACAGAGAACATTATCAATTACCAATATTAGATTCTAATAGGAAGTGGTTTTAATGTTGAAGATGCACGTAATTCAAAACTTATCCATTATTTACGTAAGACTTCAAGAAACAAATTACAATTCTGTATTTTATGTTGCGTTTTTAGGGTTCCGTAGTCAATAAGAAACCCTTATAGCTTCACCATGTCCGTCTGTCATAATAATACTCGTAATCATAATCATTTATTTGTCAGAACATCGTCGGTATGTAGATTACATGGTCGTAAGTTACATAGATTGTCTCATCACATTCTACCACATGGGCGTACAAATGTTACACAGATTACATTGGTGATAAATTATTATTAATAAAAATAAAAATAAAATAAGTTCGAATTCAAAATTCAAAAAGGGATGTCAGCTTAGTAATTAAATAATATAAATAATAATGGCATTTAATTTATATGTCAGTATCATTTATGTAGTCATTCAAATTATAGTAGCATTTATTACATAAAAATTCTTTAAATTGCTTCTTAAATCCAGCCAACTCTAACTCTCTAATTGCTTTTTTTATTTTATTATAAATCTGTCTGTCTGTCCGCGGTTTAGCTCAAAAACTATTGGTACTAAAAAGTTGTAATTTGGCATAAGTATACAGGTTAATGACGCCGAAGAAAAATAAAATTTTGATGAAAACAATTATTTAGGGTACCTCCCATACATGTAAAGTGGGGATAGTATTTTTTTTTTCGTCTTTCCCATAGTGTGGGATATCGTTGGATAGGTCTTTCAAAAACATTAGGGGTTTGCCAAGACCGTTTTTTGATTAAGTAAACCGTTCGTGACTTATCAAGCTTCTGATGCGTTTGTTCCTGATGTACAATAAAGTATAATTATATAAATGAATAAATAAAGTATCAATTTTCGAGAGTCAAGTGTCCCCCCCTCTACCAACAAAACGGTTGTAGTTAGAAATTCAAATGTCACGGCAGTAGTACCTATATATATAACGAAGTTAAAAGGAAAACTAACACACATAAGTAGGCTTTTTAAGTTTACGAGTAATAGTCGACCAACTTAAATTTGCAGTTGAAAAACATGTTCCCCCATACAATCTGTATAGGAGAGCATGGTTCTCAACTACAATGTTAAGTTTGTTCTCGGAATAAATTCATCCCAACTACGGAACCCTTTATTGTGCGTGGTCCGACACGCACTTGGCCGGTTTTTTTGGTGGAATGGAACGCAAACCTAAAACGCGTCGTCTTCGTCAATACCGGAGGTCACGAAAAAAAAACCATGTGAAGAAGGAAGCTGCCGAGCGGGATCGTGAGAGGGCTGATCCCGCTTGTAGAAGACGTCGGGGAGAAGGCAGGCGGGAATTTATGATTACAATTGCATTATAATGTTGCTAAAATTGGCAAGCATGAAGCAGACAAATATTATTAGATAGATAGATAGATAGAATACTCTTTATTATGTACACCATAAAAATTACAGATATAAATGTAGAACTGTTACATAGGGTGTCACAATGGGCGGTCTTATCGCTAAAAGCGATCTTTTACAGACAACCTTTGGATGGATCAAAAAGTAGAAGGAGAGACAATACTGCAGGTATTTAGTGGTGTACCACTTACATATATTATTCTAATATTATTCTACCTCAAAATGCTACCTAATTAGATCCTAAATTGTTACTTCAAATCTTAAGCCATAATTAATCAGGAATGGCACAATCTTTACAATTCATACTAATATTATAAATGTGAAAGTAACTCTGTCTTCTATTGATTTGAACTGTGTATTTTTTTTTTAAATAAAATGATACACAATAATATGAAATTTATTGTATTGTAATGTAATTTATTATTCTTGTTTTGTTTTGCAGTGCCCTAACAGGGTGCATGTTTGAAACTTACCTTCTTCCCATCTCTGTACAACATGTTTGCAATAAAGTGATTTGATATTTTGATTTGATTTGATGTTTGGCAGAGATATCAAAACTCAACTCAAACTCAAAGCATTTATTTCAAATAAACCAATTACAGGCACTTTTGAATTGTCAAGGGGTCGGTCAGTCAGAAAGATGAAGCTAGTTGCCCATTCCAAAGCGTAGTAGGTTCCTATGGAGAAGAACGGACAAGAAACTCCATGGACACTCTTTTAAAACAAAATATTGTTACAAAATATGGGCTACATCATTCATGTTGAAGTTATACATGTGAGAACAATGTAGAAAGACGTGCACGTTAGAAGCGTCCGTAATAGAAACAATTCAAAAATTAAAATAAGCCGTGGCAGCTAAGAGATGACCAGTCCCAACTGACGGACGGTTCACGAACATGACGCATGGATTAGCACCATTTAGCTCAACCATTTTGAAGGGAACTTAATGATCCAATATAGCCAGCCAGGGATATAGAGGACATAGGCTACTTTTTTACGCGATAGCCGACATCCACGCGGGCGGAGCAAAAGCTACTTATGCATTAATTAGTATAAATTCGCGATAGAAAAATCCCGCAAACAGTGGACGTTCAGTTTTACACTTGACATTTCTAGAGACCTCACTCTACACTAGCGCCTCTATAGCGGCGAATTCAAGCGTGATAATTGCGTTAAGGTGCTCTTACACGGGCAATTTTTTGAGCAATTATTGCTCGGCAACACTAATGGATCCATCTGGATCAACTAAATGGAGCAATCTGGAGCAACAACAATAAAATGCGGCAATTGTTTCGGGAATATTGTTTCTAATTGCTCCATATATTTCACATTTCTCAATGTCACCATGATATGAGTTGCCGAACATCCAATCGGTTTGGAAATTTTTGGTCAATTTTCCTTCTATCACGTTTGAACGTATAACCTGTGGTATAACTACGTCTCGTTTTTACAAGAGGAACCGGCCGGCGGTGAGGATAGCGGGGGAGTGCGCCGCCGCCGCCCCCGCCGCCATTTTTTTTCTACGTGCAGTGCAGTACAAGTGTGTCGTCGGTGTATTGACTTGTATTGCCTAGTTATTTAAGGTACTCCATATTGCCTGGTATTGTGTGGCCGTATCTCTGGCAACAGGTTACTACATGTTGCCATCGCTCTAAATTGCTGGATGTAGTCGTGACGTCATATTTGACAAGAATTGACCAGGATTGAGCAATTTTAGTTGCCCGTGTAAGCGCACCTTAACACATGCAATGCCTTTCATTTGGCAACTCAACATCATTCATTGTCGTGTCGTGTCATGTCATGTCGTGTGCTCGACAACGTCACTTACGGTGTCGAGTAGAAGAGTTTTTCAAACATATGAACAAATGGATAAGGAAGTTTCTTCAAAATCCTTTGGATTGTGAAAGAAAGTGTTTTACGCAATTTTTGGCTACAGTAGTAACCTAGTACATTTATTATAAGTATCACATCGCTAAATTCCTTTTCTCAAACATGCATGGAAGTATCAATTGTCATTATTTTCGAAAAAAGAACACGCGAAGTATCGGATTTACGGACAAAGAAAATCAAATCCATTGCACGAGCGTTTTTTGAATTTGGAACATTACAACGTTCCAGGGCCTCAAGTCTGCTATTACAATACTGTCAGAATGGTCTCGCCATTGTGAGTATTTGACAGTGTTTGTATGGCAAATCTGTCAAAAACTCACAATGAAGAGACCATTCTGACACTATTGTAATAGCAGACTTGAGGCCCAGCAATGTTGTATGAAACGGCGTGCTGGGGTCATTATATATTATTTGATTGGATTTCTTTTATCATTCTTGGCATACCAAAGTAAGTCTCTCTGCTCACAAATTGCGTTTACGTGGCTGTATAGCCGTAAATGCGTTTGCCTTTCGGCACAATTGATTAATACAAAATTGGCGGCAAAGCTGAAAATTCGTCTTGATTTGTTATTTACATACGTAGTAAATATAATTTTAATACTTAATTAAAATGAATTCCAACGGTTCAGAGAGTGAAATGGAGATTGATTGTACTCCACCAGATTTAAGATCATAAGCCAAATTGGCATTGGAAAACCTGCTTCCAGCGAAGTCAAAAGAAAATACATGAAAGTATTTTTTATTTCCCTGCATTCTTTTGAGAAAAGCACTACATATGCCTCGGCGGAAATGGCAAATGCCTGTCTCGTATTAGTGAAGTCCTCGCCTACGGCTCGGCCTTCAAACTCATACTCGACCTGCAATTGCCTATTTCCCGGCCTTTGCAATATAGTACTATTAGTTTCAACCAATTTTGTGCCAGAAAAAGCTACAAACTGTAATTTCAATCCTGAAATATTCGTCCAAAAACAAGATCTACAAACACCGAAAATCAGTCCGTTTTTCGAGTCCTTTTTCATTGGCATATCCATCGCTGAACTCTTCATCAAATGTCAGCGTCCGAATGGAACGTCATCGGATGCAAGCGTCCAACATATCGGACATATCGGACAGATCGGACGGATGATCGAGTGACAAGAACAAATTGCTTCTGAGCTCTCAAGCTGTTTGGATGACAGGATAAGCGGTGGATGTTTTTGGATGAAATACTATTTTTTGAGGATAGAGTTACCTACGGGCTGGTCAGATATCAGATCAGTAATTCAGTTTGAATTTATTGGGAGCTCTGCACGCATTAAAATTTCCGGAATCGATAGCATATTTTCTAAATATCGCTTCCAAATTCGAACGTTGTGAATTCGCGTTGATTAACTTTAAAAATAAATTTTAATGAGTTCGCTTTCGAATTGTGTGCGCTCACTTGGCGTTAGCATATTCTCTAAAGATCGCTTCCAAATTCAAACGGTTTCTCGTGAATTCGCGATGATTAAATTTAAAAACAAATGAGTTCGCTTTCGAATTGTGTGCGCTCACTTGAGTGAGTATTTATTCTCTAAACATCGTCGCTTCCAAATTCAAACGGTTTCTCGTGAATTCGCGATGAACTTTAAAAACAAATGAGTTCGCTTTCGAATTGTGAGCGCTCACTTGAGTGAGGTTCTAATTCAAATTTTCTTACGTATTTTGCAATTTGATTAAAATATGATTCTCGATCGTAACAAATAAAGCTTTACAGAATCAGCAATACAACTCCTTAACACGTTGAACGCCGTTTTAATTTTTCGGTCGTTTGGGCCGTGGGGAACACCGTGTGGTCGACATACAATAGTTCTGTTGGGGCCGCGGGGGAGAACATATGACCGCGAGTCAGAGGCGATTTTCAGCATCTCTATTGAGCCATCGGGCACAGATATAAAACTAATATGTATTTGACGTGACCCCCACGGCCCTGCAGACAAATAGATTGTATAAGTTTTTAAACTGTCATGGTCACTAATATTATTATTAACATAAACGGGATATTTACCATGTTTATTAATTGTTTTGAGTTCCCGATATTTCGGCGCTGTTGCAAGCACCATGATCACGGATAAACTGAAGTCACTGCGGGTGGGTGTTTATGAGCAGACAAAACGGTCTACCCTCTTTCTTGTTCGTTTTTTGCACTCGGTACCAACAATAATATAATAATAAAAAAAACATATAATTAATAAACATGGTAAATATCCCGTTTATGTTAATAATAATAAATAGATTGTATTTGATTTCTAGCCTCTAAAGCAATAAAAACCTATATATAAAACTTTACAATCGGGCATTTTTAACCTGGCTCCTTTTACTATACAAGTGTGGCCCGTATGTTGTCCCCCATGGCGTTTAACGTGTTAAGTCACGATTCACGCTACAATATTGTAGTGATTTTTATGGTGTACATAATAAAGAGTATTCTATCTATCTGTCTAAGACTGGTTGTAAAAGTTTCGGGCTTCTAACGACCCGTAACAACTGTTCAAGATCTACAAATGACAGCCGGGTCCAACGGCTTAACGTGCTTTCCGAGGCACGATCTTGGTATGTAAAGACGGTCACCCATCCACGGACTAACCGCGGCAAGTGTAGCTTAACCTGATCGATCGACCCTAGCGGCTGTTATTACTTAGCCACGAGCCCCTCAAAACAATAATTAATATAATTATAACGCCCACATCATTAGGTACCATAACACGAATTAATACTCGTAGTTCATAAAAACATTATTTTTATTACAATATCTTTATCTTCTAATCAAACATATGTCGCATTTCGAAAAAGGTCGTTTATATCTAAAATATAGACTCATTTGGATAATCATTTATTTGGGCGATTAAATAAACATTACGATAATGTAGGGGCGTTTTTTTTTTTTTTTTTAAATTGACAAAACTTGTGTTACTTTGGAGTGTTGATAATGAACCGTAGAGCTATTTTGCCTGGTCAATGATTACGCCCCACACTGTGTAATTTTGCTTCAATTGCGGTCACCTATATTTTATCCCTTCATCCTATAGAACTAGCGAAGAACTAAAACTTCTGGGAAGGAACCATGACTTTATTATGTTTAGTTTTAAAATTATGCTGACGTCAGCAAAAAAACTGTTTTATTTGTACATTTCAAAGTAATAATATGATTTACATAAATAATTGCATTATTACAGTAACAATATAATATCTAAGTCCATACAAAGTTTAGGTATTGCATCTACGATGTACAAAGAGAAATAGTTTTTTTTACTATTTTCACTAAATTGCGGTTTTCTCCGTATTCCTATCGATTCCGCGTCCGATTTTAATTTTGAGCATGCATAATATAGTTATTATCAACACAAAATAAAAAGCCAATAAGTTAACAGTAGGAGTTCGGAAATATTACATTTCTAATGTTTCCATAGAATTTCTATGGAAATAGGCCTGTCAGGAGTCTTACAAATACTTAATTTTACACCATTATATTTCATTTTACATCAAGAAAGATATTAAATTGGCCATCAAAGTTATCCAAGAATAGTTATACTCGTAGTAAAGAATAAAGATTCAGTAACTCAGAAGTCCCGCATTATACTCATCTGATTTTTTATTTTATAATATAGCATATTATAACATAAAACTATTCATGTTTAAAAGAAATGCGGAAGCAATGAGACTAACTCAATAAAAAATATTTTGAATTTTTGAAAAAACTTGGTCTTTTCCTTCTATTTACGATTATTAAAAAAAAATACCACTAAGCTAATTGATATAACAGTCCATTTTAAGAACTCATCTATAAAAATTGCAAAATCATATATTTGAGACGAAATTATGCATTTCTATGGTCTCTATGGAGTTTTCTCGAGTTTTAAAATAACTTCAAAACTAAACATGAAAAAATTATGGTTCCTTCCTAGAAGTTTTAGTTCTTCGATGGATATATAGGATGAAGGAATAAAATATCGGTGATCACTAAATTAGTGATCGATGGCTCAACACCGTACCTACCGTACCTGTCAAAATGAAACCATTGATACTGTCTGTTACAAAATTACCCCGCTGGTGTGAACACCAAACCTCGTTCTTCAGAAGCAGACTTTTACCTTTGACCAAAGATTTAAATCGTTAGATTCGCTATTCGCGTCAAAAAAAGACCACGTTTCTATTTACATAGTTCGTAGAAAATCGTATCTATGCAGGATGTGCGAGCTCATTCTTCTCGGTATGGACACTTTCGCGAGACCTAAGTATGGTGAGGGCAATTCTAACGATTTAAATCTTTGCCTCCATGCCACTAGCTAAGATACCATAGACCAATAAATTATCCTCCTCTATTTAATAACGCTTAGCTTCCTGCCCACCGCTATACGCAAACCGTGAAGATAGCAATAAATTCCTGGCCTCATCAGGGGTGTAATAATATAAATAACGGAATATCCCCTACGATTCTGTTCGTGATGGTATGTGGTCACAGAATGGGCATTTGTACGAGTGGACCTTATGTGCTAGGCAAACTGAGTGAGATTAATCGGGCAGTTTTTTTCTAATTATTTCGTAAAGTCTTGTATAAATATTTACCTAAAGTGGTTGCGCTAAGATAGCCCGCGAAGTTCAAATTTTCTTCCGTTTTTTGCAATTTTAAAGTCAGTTTCAGGTTGTATGTGTTTAAAATATACACGATTTTTCTCAAAGTGTTGAAGTACCGCATTTTGTAACAAAAAAATATTACAGTAAAATTGGCCTTAACCATTGCATTTGCATTTTTCCTTGGTAAAGCCGTATTAACTAAATGATGTAAAATGGGAGAAAATAGCTTTGTTCTTCTATTTATTATCAGAAAGAAAAAAAAGAAAGAAAAATTGTTTATTCTGCACAAACAAAACGCACATTACACAGTTTTGCGTTCAAAACGCTGTCCTGTAAAATCATGATTTTGTAGATAACTTTGTGGTCGTCGAGTAGAAAGTTTTCTACTGTCTTTAGCATGGCCATTACAAAATCAAATTGTCTTCACTACCTTAGACAACTGTCAGTTGTCAGTGTGATTTTGACAGTTTGGAATGGGAAACTTTCTTCTGAAATAGTCTAATTATGAAGGAACTAGACAAAGATCGTTAGGGCTTTATCACACTAGCGAGTTGCGAGCGAGTGGAAAGCGGGGCGAGTGCGCAGCGACCTCGCCGCGAGTTCGCAACGTGTGCACGGCGAACACGCCGCGGGTGCGCAACAAGCTCGCCGCGGGTGGCAGCGAGTTCGCGGTGTACTATCCGCATTTTGTACATTCAGTGCCAGTTGTACACATAGCGTCATTATGTCCTAACCCCTCAAGTCTTAAAATGTTACACTTCTACAATATTGAATTCGTTACGAATAATCTAAAGAATACTTCAAAAAGAGTTTACTAGTTCGACTTGGATTCGAACCATCGCATTACTGAATGTCGTCATACTGATACCGGCAGTTTGACAGACTAGCCAGCGAGCCCATGAGAATTGAGATGAAATTGTTAGCCACTATCGTCCAAGTAGTTTATCTTTAGGTCTCTGTCTAATCGATGGATGTTATCATTTGAGGGTATCTATTAATTTTACTTACTTAATAATAATTAATCCATACCCTCAAATTATAACTACAACGTTGTCTAGGGACCCGTTTGTGTCAGTTGGCAAAATATGTAATGACTAATGATAACAGTGTATTATCAAAATTTTCCAATAAAAAAAATAAAAAAAATTAAACAAAGAACTTTTACAAAAAGAAAAAAATATATTAAAGAAAATATAAATAAAAAGATTTTTATATTTTTTTTTGTAAAATAAGATCAACATTTTGTTAAGAGCCATTTTACGTTTTCGCGCGAATATCTAAGATTTTAGTCGCCTAATTTACCATCTTAGTTAATTCTCTGATATTGGTGAATATATGTAAATAATAGATGATTCTTTCGTATTGACACTTCATGTAACACATTTACAAAAACTTATTTGTGTAATTTGTAGTTATTAATCTCCCAGAACTAGTTTACTGAAAAATCAGCGCAGAGGCAATTTCAGACTCCTATTTCTATAATTAATATTTATAAATTTGACTGAAAAAAATACACAAAGCATCAGACATATAGTTTTGTCGACAAATGAAGTACTAGAATTTCGATTATTAATAACATTAATAGGTAAAAAAAATAAAGACTTAGGACAATTTTTACGATTTATTCGCAATTATATTGCGATTTTTTTGTTTGAATAAAGCGTAATTACATTTTAAAAATCATCTCAAAATGAACTATGTTCTTTAACAAATCGAATTCTCAAGTTTGATTAAAATCCCTTCATTTAATTAGCCACAATATCCTTTTTTTAAATACTCTAAAAAAGAATAAATTGCGATGCACAAGTGGGCACCGTTTAGTACAGCGCGAGCGCCCATCGAGGAAGGACCTGTGCTACTTTTTCCCGCATCTCAATTGTCGAGTGCTCATATCGTAACCGTGATATTATACTACGACCACAACATTTTGATGCTTCCCAAATTGACTCGTTTTTACGAAGATTGCGTATTGCCGGAAATTATAGACCCTAGAAAAGCAAGCGCCTTTACGACAAATATTTATTTAACGTAAGTGATAGTCATTATTACTTGACATTATTGTCAAATAATAATGACCAACACTTAGATTTTGTACGATGTGATTGTTTTCCTGTTCATTTTTATTATATACTTTCAAAACATATATTTGTATTTTTTTATTAGTCTAGAAAGCTTTAGTAGACTGAATAAATAAAATAACTTTTTTAATCAATCTCTAAATACCGCATTATTATTATAATGGCTCAAGATTATTTAGTCCGTCTCGACACTCGCGTTACACTGCTTAAATTGTGTATGTGTGGATAGTTACGCTCACATACACAGCGCTGCCGTCTTTTACCTAAACTCGAGCGTTAAAATTTTGTGAAATGGCTCTTAAATAATAGCAATGAATGAATGAAATGCACCGACCCCAGCGTGGTTTAACCAGACTCGATTACTCGAATGAACCCAAAGATTCACACTAGCCCCTGGAGCCTCATGTTTCATGGGACTACAGTGGCCATTGTATATCAAGGAGTAGACCGGGGGGCACGATAATGGTAGGGAAGACGTGCCCATAGGATATGGAAGGATTATTATAGCCTACCGGATATGCATCCTTAAGCAAGCAATGGAATAGTGGAGTGACGGGTGATATTTATCGGGAGGGCATCTTTTAATGACGTCGTCGCCTGGTTGGCTCGAGTCCAGCTGCCTTCCTTCACTGCTATGCTGTGTTGATGTTTCCATTATCTTCGTCTGAAGTCACGCTACTATCCGTTTCAGGTTTCTTGTAAATCTCGCTAACAACCTTTCTAATCTTATCTCAATCTTCAACAACGCCTGTGAATATGTGCGAGATAGCACATCCTGTGGTTTTTGATGAGTTTGGTTATGGTTTTTCCGTCTAAGATTGCATAATTTTCATGTCTTGGTTTATTCTTGGCGTGGTTAATCAAGTCTCTCATGATATCTCTCTCATATCTTCTATGTCTTGACCTGTTAGCTTTATTGAGTGCCGATACTTCCGCCTTCGTAACTGCCTGTTGGAGGGATGCAAGAGCTAATGACTCCAATTATGGAACTGCATGGTATTTCGATGTTTTCATCCGTTGAATTGATTCCTATATTTCCTAGTTTTTTCGTTATTAACTGCGATCTTGGTATTTTTGGTGGATTTGCGAGCGACATAATATTATTGTTTATGGTTGAAATCCTTGGCCTCAGTTGTTGTCTACTTCTCAACTTGTGGTTGCCTTTGTGTCTTGTGTTTGGTGCTTCCATTTTCGTTAAAGATTCGACTTGTTGTTAGCTGCCCCCAGATAATTTTGTGTTCGGATGTGCCCCTATCGGCCCATTCTCCTTTAATAAAGTGGAAGAGTTTTTCTGTTGCATGTGGCGTAATGGTCCAATTTCGATACCTGAGTGTACTTTGACCATGTTATCCGGCATGATGATCTCATTTTTGTCGCTGTTGGCTATATCTCTGTTGTAGTCGGAATAATCAGATGTAGATTTTGGTGAATCAGCCCTTTGCGTTGGATAATTTGTGTATCTTGTCGACTAATATGTGCGTAAAAGTCACCTAGCATTACTAGCGTCAGGTCCTTGGTTTTTGTCTAATCGAGTTGAATACACCTGTGAGAGATCTGGTTGCTTTAGAGGTACAACTGTTGATGTGAGAGTTGATTATAGGAGCAGGCTTATCACTTCTCATACCAACTTTAAGAGTAGTTGACATCGCTTCGGTATCTTTTTCCTATTTTTTATTTCAATTTGGGCATCCTTTGTGATTAGAATTGCTAGTCGCCGGTGTGCTTTACCTGTAATTCCCGATAGGTTGATTTGTACGTTCCTAAGTTCACCCCTGTTTCTTGTAGGCAGGTTACATGTACACGAACGACCCAACGTGACAATTCAGCATCTGTTTTTATCTTTTTGCCGTTCCAAGTTGCAACGATGACCACATCTGTCCACCGCTCCTTCTTGCGACGACCAATAAAAACAAAAACTTTTGTTTAAACAAATCTATCAGGCTCCGCTACAACGATCACAGATGTCCGACTACCTCGGCCGGTCCCTTTACGGTATTTTTCCTTTATTTACAAAAACAATGGGGCCCAGCAAACTCCGATGTTGCGATGCTAATACTCGATGAGCGCAGGCAAGCTTCACTTAAGCGGCCGAGAGCTCCAAGCAAGAATATTCCCTACTGTGGTCCGATGTTCGAGACCGCGATAGTACTCAATTGCGTCAGAAAGCATCTGCCTTCCAGTTATTGTCTTCTGCGACACAAAAAAATCACAAAAAATGTACTTAATAAAAACGTTGGGTTTACCCTTATATGAGCGAGGCTACCTGCTAAAGTAGCGACTATCATAAAAACTATAACAAATCGTTCATTCATTAAGCTTCATAAAACATGAAGCTTAATAAATAAACGATCCGTTACAATTTTAAAGGCAAGAAGTGGTAGTATGGTAGTCAAACTAAGAAGTTTTAGGGGAATAAAAATTGTACGAAATCTAAAGCGATAACGTTATTTTGTTAGAATAATAAAGTATGTTAGTTTATCTTGCTATATTATATCAACATAACATAACATAATGCCCTAACTCCCCGAAGGGCCGGGCAGCGGCGCACCCATGCACAACCACAGTTCGCCAGTCATGTCCAAGTCCCATGCAACAGTGGGGGAGCCCACCGCCATTACCACCAACCGGGCACAAATCCAGACCCCGGGCAGCCACTGAGAAATTACAGACAGAAAACCCAACAACATCCCGCCCGACCCGGGAATCGAACCCAGGACCCCACGCTCAGCAGCAGCGCACCATTAGACCAACGAGGCATCAAAATAAGAACATAATATCATCTTACAACAATAGCTCAAAAACTTGAAGTGAGCGCGCGGCGCGCGTGCCTCACAACAATGACATACAAAAATAATACTGATCAAATTAGGTAGACTGGTAGAAAACGCCCTTGCACAGTATGTTTCACGTGTGCATAAAGTGTTTACAAATAAAATATATAAAACAGATCCCTAAAAGACAAGGAAAGATCAAACCAGATAAGTCTGCTCGGGGGCGAATCTATTTCGCTCGGGGCTGCACCAGTCGCCCACCTGATATCAGGAACGCACTTAGGCTAAGTCCACAGCCACACTTTTGCACTGATTTAATACGATTTAAAGTAACTTCCACCTCATAACAAAGAACTACTTTTCAATTTCGATGCCCGGCCGCCGGTAACATGTGCTGTGCACATTTTACAGATTGTATAGCAAAAACTGTGGCGGAGCAGTCGGGGTCACGTCCGTTCCCGTCGGCGTCCAGTCTACCAATCCAACATTTTGTTAAATAATAGCAATAATAAATATTATTATTAAATGATTATTATATTAAAATATTTTTTATTTTTCTTGATTTTTTAATTCTTTCTGTATATTAGAAAGAAAACACATGTTGTGCCTAGGATTTGAACCTCCAATATTATGCACGGCAAGCGGTCTTGAAACCTCCGAACTACTTAGACGTTGCATAAATCTTCGTAAATGTTTCTTATTGTTGTTTGTCATTATATGCATTAATAAAAGTATAAACTTTTTATTGAATAAAAACAATATTTAAAACAGAAAATACTTATTTATTCACTAAAACAATACATTAATTGTAATAGCATGTTTTTGCAAAATAAAAAAACCAACTTGGGCCTATCACGGATTTGAACGCACATGTCTTTTGGGGGGATAAGGACTTAATGGAGCTTTGTGTACGTCCAGTGCCATTCATAAAATGGCGTCGTCAGCGCCGTTCGCCGCGAGCTCGCTGCGCTCCCGCGGCGTGTTCGGGGTATGTTCGCCGCGCACACGTTGCGAACTCGCGGCGAGCTCGCTGCGTACTCACCCCGCTTTCCACTCGCTCGCAACTCGCTAGTATGATAAAGCTCTTAGAAACGAAAGACAAAATGACAGATTTTAGAAGGATTTCTTCGGTGCGATGTCAAAAATGCAGAAACGAAACGTCACTTTGTATAGAAAGAGCTGTGTCTGTTCTTCGTAGAAACAGAAAAAGTCATGCTAAACCTGCAGAAAAACACATCGACATTTTTAGTTTCAGCAAGAATGATTTCCTTGCGAAACAAAAATAACCCAAAAAAGTACCTCCAACTGTTCAAACAGACATTTGTTACATCACCGACTGCGGTACTATCAATAACTGCTTGCAAACTCAGTATGAACCCCAATTTTATGACCTCAAGGTAGTTTTTCGTTCGACACGCGAGTTACATAACTCTGGAAGACGGTATGTTCTCCAGTTTTATGCGTCGATAATATTTGGCAATAGCTAATAATAAATGTTACTTATTTGTGTGTTTGTGTGTCTTTATGTATTTTTTTATCTGCTGTGTCCGGTCGTGTGGTTTAAAGTGAGCAATGCCGGTACTTATACAACATGTACCGGAAATAACGCGCACCACCAAATACTCCAACTAGTATATAATGTTATAATCATAATACATACACAGATTTTTTACTATTAAGTATAAAACATAGTTTATTTATTAAATTAGTTATACTGATTGTGGGAGAAAATTGTGGTCACATTACAAATAACGCAAGCACTAAATCGCAAACGAAAAAAAAAAAATAAAGTTCTAGCGTAGTAGGTTCTTCGACCATTTTGGCTTTTTAAACGATTCTGAACAAACTACCTTCATAATGTGAATTAATTCCGTTACAGATAAAGCTGAGAAAGGGTTATTGGATAAAATGAAAAATAAATCTTCAAGATTTCGTGGTTCTATGTAACACATTTCAATTCTGTATTTAGTTGTACGTTTAGGGGTATGAGGAACAGGGTGTAAAGTTCACTCATATTCTATAGTAAACGGAGGATCCTCCGACCAGACGGGTATTGTGTCTGGTGGGCAACTGCCCAACGATTGATGTACGTATGTTGTATATATGTTAGTCGCGCGGTAAACTCTGATAGCGCGATGCAGGATTTGTGACGTCAGGTCTTTGATGCGTAGTTCGCATGTGGCGTTGTTGGTACCGCCACATGCGGGTATGTTGATACCTACGCCTCCCGTGCACTTTCGCCCCTGCCTTTTGCAGTAGACACGGCAGTTTGTTTTGCTACGCATAGAGTTCGTAAAATTTAGAGCGTCGAATTTAAATATTTGTATTTTTGTATCAAAATATGATAAATTAAAATCTGATGAATTATTAAAAGTCATAGAACAAAACAGTCCTGAGAAGTTGTTAGTGTTTTTTTATTTAGCCACGAACCCCTCTAAAAAGTTATCCAATAATATCTGCAAAATAATATTTCGCAAGCAAATCCCCGGTACATCATAGTCTACCTTCGCGTGACAGCCGACTGTTATAGAAACACGAACACGGGACCCCACTTATTTATTCACGAGAACCATCTAACATACAGTCATACTACAAAACAATGTTATTTTACCGGAATACCTATGTAAATAATAGGCTCGTCTCAGGTAAGATTGTCGCAGATATGGGGCGTTTAAAAATACATATATCTCTCAAGTCCTGAGAGGTATATGTATTTTTCAAAAGTTGTTGTATATGATGTACAATGTAGTCACATTATAACATCATATACTCGTACAACAACTTTCGTTCTATCACTTTTAATAATTCATTTCATTTCAGATTTTAGATCATCAGACTTGCATACAAAAATAATAGTTATTTATGCAACTGTTGTATAATATCGTCCGTATGGTACCGGACGTAAAGAATAGCACCATCCCATTACCTGTCGTGAGTGTCGTAAATGGCGACTAAGGGACTTACTAGAGAATGGGCAGCAGCGTTCTCTATGCATTTTTAACACCATACTGCGATCGCCAACCCGCCTGCCAAGCGTGGCGATTCAAAATCAAAATCAAAATATTTTATTTCACATAACCCTACATGGGCACAAATGAAACGTCAGAAGCTACGAGTAGGTGCACGGTTCCAATTAGTCGTTTCCTATGGAGAAGAGCCGGCAAGAAACTCCACTGTTACTCTTTTAAAAATAATTGGCTTTACATTATTATCAAATAACAGTGATAATAGGTATGGGAGGACAGTGTAGGCCTTTCAACAATTACCAGGTACTTAACAAAATAGAAAAGTGCCTACAAATCTACACTCTACTAGGCCTACAACGTTCTCACATTCACTAAATAGAAAATAATCTATTTATAAAACTAATGACATGATTGCAATTACAACTACAGTATGGGTATACATAGGTATTACTCACGCCGACAGTGGTAAAATTAAATCTTTAAACAAATATTTTTTTAGGGTAACTCTCATGTAAAGTGGGGAAGATATGTTTTTATTTTTTTCGTTTATACTATGTTGTGGGGTATCATTGGATAGGCCGTTCAAAAATATTGCGGGTTTGTGAAAAACATTTTTCGATTCAGGGATCCGTTTGCGTAATATTAGTCTTGAAAGTGATAATTTTTGTTAGAGTCAAATGCTCCCCTGTCAGCTAAATGGTTGTATTTGGATAAATTCATCCCAACTACGTAACCCTTCATTGTGCGTGGTCCAACACGGATTTGTTTATATTTCCCATGGATTCAAAAAACTAGTAAGCGCGGTCTCTGCCGGATCATACAACCTTAAACGGACCAGTACCTACACCAATAAAACGCTCACATAAAGATACATACTTCCAAAGGAAAACATCTATTCAATCCGTTCGCGTCACCGCCCGTGCCAGTCGCGGCACAATCAGAGAAATAAACTACAATAAATATAGTTTGATTTACTTCTACAAACGTAGTGCTATTACTTACTTGAAGAGGTTATGAAAGAAATAACATGCGAGACTAGGTGGCGTTCAGTTACGCGGTTGTCGAGTCTTAAGCGCACTAAGCTTCATATTCGCGGTTCTTGGCTTGACCGTGACTTGCAAGTTAGTATGCTCACTGCGCGCATAGCCTTACGTTCCACTCTCGAGATCATATAGTTTCACCAGGTTAACTAGTAACCCTTGAAACCTTCTTGTATTTCGTTTAACCATATCCGTGCTGTTCTCTTCTATCTACATTTCTACCACTCCTTCACTAACTCCTTAACTAAGTGTAACTCTTGTGTGTGTGAACTGAAACCTGTGTTTGTGTATCTACTAAACTTTAATTCTTCTTCTTGTGTACTTGGGCTTTATTACTTCAATTCCTATTTCTAACTATCACACATACCCTTACACTACATGGCGGCTCATCTCAGTGGTGACAAGCATTCGGCGCGGGAGATATTATAATATCTCCCGCGCCGAAGGCACTTCGGCACTTGTGCACTGTAGTGCACAAGTGTGGGCGAAAACACAGGTGCACTCACAGACAAACATGCAGATACATTGTATTCTCATCATCATCTTCCAGTTTACCTAGATGCAGCTGAATACCAGTAGCCAATCTCCCATGACTTTCCCCGTGCGATGAGTAATTTAGCCGATACTCTGCTCGGAAGACAACAAAAACTATAATTTTGAACTTTTTGGAAAAATTGGCAGCTCACTTCAACTAAGTTTTCACTGTGAATTTTTTACAGAATAAATCAGCTGATGGATTGATAGCTCACTTCACCTGGCCCGAGGATACGGTGGAGCATACGATGGGGGTCTGCCCTGCTTGGGCGGAGCACCGCCGTGGCCTCGTAGTGGCGATCGGCAGCGGCGGCGACCTCTCTCGCCTGGCCCTGGTTCAAGCCATGGTCCGGGGCGAGAGGAAATAGGAGGCAGTCACCTCCTTCTGGAGGTGGCGGGATGGGAGAGGGAGAGAGCCTCCCGTCCCAGCCGCCGCGGTAGACGCTCCGGGCGTCGGGAGCCGCGTGAGGACTCCCGGCCACCGTAGGCGCAGGCCTGCGGGCTGTGAGTAATGGATAGCTCACCGTCCGATCAGGACCCAGGCCCATGCCGGACAGTGCGTACGTGTTCCACGCGCGCCACAAAGAGATGTCAGCAACGACGAGGGGGCCCATTAGGGCTCAAGCCTGCCGGGTCAGCGGAATTGTCCGAAAGGGGTACCGCTACCCCGGAACATAAGGGGCCAAGGAAGGAACACGGATGGGTTTTAGTCAGTGAGAGTCTGACACTCCCTTCGGCTCCACCCAGAGCCCAGAGCACATGACCCCTCCCGTCATTTGATGATTTCCCTTCCTCAAAAAGAATAAATCCGCTGGTGGAATGATAGCACACTTCACCTAAGCTTTCAGTTCTTACACACAATGATAGCACACTTCACCTAAGCTTTCAGCCGATCTATTCTGTAAAAATCTCACGGTGAAAACTCAGGTGAAGTGAGCGTGAAGTGAGCTGTTATTCCACATGATGCTATAGGAAATGACACTATTGACAGTTCACTTCACTTAAGTTCTCACGGTGAGATTTTTACAGAATCGCTCGGCTGTTCATAAGTTTTTTTTTTTTTTTTTTTAATTTGAACTCACTTCCGGACACATTGAAAGATTTTGCGTAATATCATCATCATCATCATCATTTCAGCCGAAAGACGTTCACTGCTGGACATAGGCCTCCCCCAATTGGGGGAGTTTGCCAAAATCGCCACGCTTGGCAGGCGGGTTGGCGATCGCAGTATGGTGTTAAAAATGCATAGAGAACGCTGCTGCCCATTCTCTAGTAAGTCCCTTAGTCGCCTTTTACGACACCCACGGGAGGAAATGGGGTGGTGCTAATACTTTACGTCCGGCACCACACGGTACACGGTTGCGTAATATGCAGACATAACAACAACGGAAAGCAATACAATAACGGAAAGTTATACAGATACGGTAATCATGAATAAACAGACATGACAGTTCGATCTATCTTAACTAACCTTCGCAAACCAGAGGCTTGTCACATAAAGGATAATCATAAAAGAAATGGTAAAACAACAATGTGAAAGATATTTTAAGCCGGCTCTACACTCGCGGCGCGAACGGCCGCGAAAGCCCGCGATAACTGCGAATCACGAGTGTAGATGTTGTTCGCGCTTCGCGCCGTTCCCCGATCAGTGTCGGTTTTTTGTCCCGCGACAAAGGGTTTGCGGCGCGCGAACGGGAACGCATCCACACTCACAGTTTTCCGCAGTAGCGTACAACACAGCGTAGGGAGTGGTTTTGCGTGCGTTGTCGATTGAGTTTTTATTATTATTGCTATTTAATGTAATTGTAATTGTATTACGCAATGGCAAGTAGTGAAACAGCAGCAGCAGAAATCACTTCGTCGTCCATGATAGTCGTGAACAAGACTGTGAAGCTTTGCGAGTGTGGAGGGACACAGTTCGCGCGCGGATCACAGCGTTATTCACGGCGCGAATTCACGGCGCGACGTCACACGCGAGTGTACAGCCGGCTTTATGTGAATCTTTTCTCGTATCTTCGAGAATATGGCAATCACTCTTATTCCATCCAAAATCTTCAACATAACCTAAAAATCTTCTACGAAATCATGTCTATCATGATTTTTGTAAATGAATATATAATAATGATGGATATTTGTTTTATTTTCGGCTTCACGCGTAATGCCGCCATTCGTCAGGTACGTCTCCATATTTTTTTATTAAGGGATGTACATATATCATGATCAGGAATGTAGTTCATGTGTTTTATTTAAGGACTGAATAGATGCATACATTATTTGTGGTTTGAAATGAGATCGTTTATTCTGGAAATTGGATTATCGGAATCACTTTTATACGTCATAAAAAATAAATAAGCTAGATGGAGTCGACATTTCCTATCTGACTAACTCTGAGAAGAAATGGCGAAAAAACTCAAGGGTCAACTCTCTTTTAAAGTCCAGAAAATCTTGGTCAGATCATGTAAGGACCATGTAGATCCGTGTCTGAAATGGTCTTTTGAGGAAAGAACCACACAATTTTGAGTGGACCTGTCCAGTCAGTGCAAGCATTTGTCAGTAATCGTGTAGCTCAACTCAGAATTTAAGGAGCTCAACGACTACCTAGCTACTATTATATTTTGTATATCTAGATACATATTTATAAGAAAAAGCTGAGAAAAAATAAGTCTTAACTTTGTGGCGGTATCAACAACGCCACATGCGAACTACGCATCAAAGACCTGACGTCACAAATCCTGCATCGCGCTATCAGAGTTTACCGCGCGACTAGCATATATACAACATCCCGACATCAACCGTTGGGCAGTTGCCCACCAGACACAATACCCGTCTGATAGTCGCGCGGTAATTCTGATTGCGCGATGCAGGATATGTGACGTCAGGTCTTTGATGCGTAGTTCGTTTGTGCCGTTGTATATTCCGCCACACATTGTTTACTATTATTGTTTATATTTTGATTGTCGTCAGTATCTTTGCAAAATACTGTAAATATACAATTTTGACTCCATAAATCAACGCCTGACTCTAGGTAATTATGACAATGAAGGAACGAGTCGTACCTCTTGAAAAGCTTTTGTTGTGTTTTATATCATTTTTTTAAAGGTTTATTAAGAATTTTTTTTTTGTTTTTCTAATGAATATGGCGTGAAAGGTAAATAATTTTGCCACACTGAGTTTTTGTATACAAATACTGTCTAATTAACAGCTTTTTACTAAGTGCATTTTTTTTTTTTTACACGTTGCTCCACACTAGGAATTTCTCCTGTATTGTGGGTGCACTTACAAACATTTAAAGTCACATACACAAACAGCCAGACCCGGAACAACTACTTGTAACTCATACAAATATTTTTTCCATGCGGGAATTCAACCCGCGACACGCGTAGCAGTCAATCGCTAAACCATTGCGCCAACCGTGCCGTCAAAGTATATACGAGGTACCGTATATACTGGCCACATCTAGTTATAGCTAAAGCTAGGTGCAGCCGCATTTCCTTTATGATCATGCTGACTAGAAATCAAAACGTCTATGCCAAGTACTGCCTAAACCTTATATTGATTAGGAATCACAATGCCTACCTTGCAATATGTCTATACAGTATTTGAACTAAACCTTGTTCTGACTATGAACCAAAATGCCTACCTTGCATTATGTCTATTATTTTAGGAGAAGAAAGGGAGTACCGTTTCTGGCCTTGATCACAGTTCTAACCTAACCTAACCTACAGTTCAAAGGCCCTAGTGTGAGTTTATTTTAACCATCTCGACTACTTAGAAATTATTGAATTTTAGGCATGTTGCTTAGTAGACGAATTGAAAGTTAGACACTCTGATCATAAACCCCACATTTCAGGTTTTAGCCTTAGCATATACATACATAGATCAATCAATCTGTCCAGCCTTTTTCCTAACTATGTTGGGTCGGCTTCCAATCTAACCGGATGGAGCTTTACATGGCGCGTCTGCCTATCTGACCTCCACAACCCAGTAACCGGTTAATACGATACACCGTGGTAAGAATAGTTGTCAGACTTTCGGGCTTCTGACGACCCGTAACTACTGTCAAAGATCCACGAATAACAGCCGGGACCAACGGCTTAACGTGCTTTCCGAGGCACGGAGGAGTCTCTGTATGTAAAGATGGTCTTCCATCCACGACCAAACCCCGGCAAGCGTATAGCTTAACCTGATGGATCAACCTGTGTGACTGTTATTACTTAGCCACGAGCTTCTCACATAGGGTAGATGGGGCCACTTTTTGAAAGAGCCTCGTAATTTTAAAACTGTTAATTTACCATGAATAACTCTTATGAATATATGTAGCTAGTTAAGGCGGAGATTTCTTGGAGACGGTAAAAAAGTGTTTTTTTTATTTTAAAGCAGTGTATGTCTTAAGCCGTAAATAATGTTGACCAAAAAAAAAATGATATTTTCAAGTCTTATTTTAATACGGTGATGGAACTCAAATCATAATTAAGCATACATTAATGCATCCAAAAAATGTTCCAACACATCTCTTAATTGTCTTTAAAAGCAGTTTATCCCTTCATTAACAATTATAATTATAATTAAAAATATACCATAAAATGTCTAATGCCAATCTGCATTCAGTGATGGATTATTTATTATTAAAAAGTTAATATCTAATAAATTAATAATGCGTCTTATTCGGGACAGCGCTCCTGGATGGGCGAGTCCTATTACTGGCTGGACGTACGACGCGTTGCGTGAGCTCAGTACAGAACACGCAAGCTAACCACTCAAGGTCACTGGCGTATATTTGGGGCTTAAATCTTTTATCTTGCATTACGCGCTATCTTTGTTGACGTAACAATTACTGATTGTGCAGAAATTGAGTTTTCGTAGAACCATTTTTTTGAGGATAGCTGTGCTGGATGGCTGTCCTGTTTGTGGATAGCATCTATATGGAGAGATGCCCCACCATGAATATGCTGAGGAGAATAGATGCCAGTGGTGTAGGATAGGTGCCTCATAGAATAAACAAAAGAAAAAAGGTTTTATTTGAGCATATAGAATAATAATTAATGGAACTTTTATTAAGCATTTTTCTAACAAAAAAATCAATTCATCATGAAACTTCAACCGTTGAAATTTCTATAATCCGGAATCTACACTGGGTACCAAAAAAAAAAATACCGCCATCCATAGCATCCTCCTTTTAGATATTCACAAAATCATATCAAAAAATGACACAATACCGTTTGTACAATATAAAATCATTCAGTCGATCTGCGGACCGTAAGAGCCAATCACTTAACGATGCGAATGCCGCGACTATCAAAACTTGCTAGCCAATGAATCGTAGCGCGATTAACTGATTTTGATACTTTCAATTATATTTTTACTGTTTACTTAGCTTCAAAGCATGTATTAGTCAGACATTTCTGTAAGTCGGTTGACCTGCGAGAAAGCATAGTAAAAGGTAATCGTGTAGCTTAACTGACATGGATGGCATTGTGACATTCTTCAATCAGAAGGTGGTTTATGGCGGCTTTTAGTATAGTAACTCTATCATATGCCCAAATGTTAGTACAGGCAAATTCTATAATATGTAAATGACGGCTCGGTTGGCGCAGTGGTTAAGCGATTGACTGCTGCACTGCGTGACGCGGGTTCGATTCCCGCACGGAACAAATATTTGTATGACCTACAAGTAGTTGTTCCCAGTCTGGCTGTTTGTGTATGTTAGTTTAAAATGTTTGTAAACGCTCCCACGATACAGGAGAAATTCCTAGTGTGGGGCAACTTAAAAAAAAATTAAAATAGTGTAGATTGCATGAGAACCTGGTAATCCCGTTTGCTGTCTTTCAAATCTTAAGGCGGTGTGATCCGACAGAGACCGCGCTTACTAGTTTTTTGAATCCATGGGAATCATAAAAAACACTGTTATAAGATTTAAACAAATATATATACTTATACTTATGCCTTATTTAAGGATCTGGCGGACGATTAGATTAACTTTGGTGAATAGAAAAAAAATCACAAAGTTACCCCTTTTCGTAATGTTTAATCAATCACATAGCTACAAAACAGACGTTATTTTTTTCTTATTTTTTATATAAATTAAAAGGTAGTAAGATATTTAACACAATTTGCTGAGTTTGTCTTGATAAAATGATTAAAGTAATTATTGTCTATACCTACCAAATGCGCGAGATAACCACTCGCGACTTCGCAAGCCTACTTTAGTCGGCTTGAGCCAGATCAGAGCACCTTAAACAAAGAGCTTTAGAAATAGATAAACCGTTTTCAAAACATATTTGTTCTCTTATAGAAATATTATAGCTTTATCACGCTTGTCAGTATTAGCCCCTAAATTACAAGCCCGGTAGTAATAAGAAAAGCTCGGAAAAAGGGAGATACAAGAATATGTTGACTTGGTAATACTCGTAAATTTATTGTGGGAACACAAAACCCAGAAAAATCTCATCACATTTATGAAAAGGTTAGGAAAACAAATTAAATTGTATTTATCTTTAATTTCAGGGACAATATGTAAATTATAAGAAACTGGAATGTAATCATTAAACGTTTTACATATCCCATTTACTCACAAATTACTTTTCGTTTATAGAAGCCCTGCTCATACCTAGAAGTCTTTATACCCAAAATATTCCATATTTTATGTAATATAATTTCTATGTTAATGTACAAATTATGGAAAAACGCGCGTTTCTGAATTATAAGTGGAAATTGTTGATTCAAATCATTCGTTATATATGATTTTCCTCTGTCTCGTGGGTGGTAAAATAAATTTGGTTGTACTACACCTACGTTGTCACTAACGTGATATTTTCCGTGATACTAGCTCTTGTTTTTGATGTTTCTGGCATCTCGGGAAAAATCCTTCATCAATGTACGGTGGCCAGCACATCAAGCTACACGAATCTTTCAAATTTCTCCAAACGATTTTAAACTTTAGAATGTTGATGTTTAAGTTCAAAATCGAATGAGAAAATCACTATTTATCTCATTGAATGTACATGATTAATTATTTATTCATAGAAATATTTGGCATTCATAGAACTTCTATGGCTATGTTTTAGTATTAAAAGAAATAAATATAACTGCGCAGGATAGCTTTTACCAGAAGTGGTCATCGTGTTAGTGGTTCAATATCATCAGGATTGTGCCGGAATATAGCAGTTCGTCGTAGACGTGGTACGACAGCGGCTCCCCTGACATCATCTTCAGTCATCAGAAGACAGCCGCCACGCAACCATCGATGCGACACTCGGCAACAGTGTCAATCTCATACGAGCTTTTCGATAATTCCAGTAA
Organism: Dryobota labecula; assembly: GCA_947523025.1. Lineage (NCBI taxonomy): Eukaryota > Metazoa > Arthropoda > Insecta > Lepidoptera > Noctuidae > Dryobota > Dryobota labecula. Next base: position 8,268,526 of record OX383311.1, on the reverse strand, counting down.
CTTCGTAACAAAACGAGGCGACACCACTTCCTGCGCCGTCAAATAAAATTAAAAAACCGTTTATGGCTGGTTCTACAATGTTTTTAAAAGATTTTTCGATTTTCATTTTTTTATTTAAATATCGAAGTTCGTTGCACTCTTTTTAATCAGCTTGTCCTTAGACAAAGGCCTCCTCTAAATATCGCCATAACTCTCTGTCTCACGCCCTCTGAATCCACTCTGGACCAGCTACTCTTTTGACGTCGTCTTCCCAACGTTTCGTTTGTCACCCTTTGCATCTCTTGGGTACCACTCTGTTATAAATTTTTTCCATTTCTCTTTTTCCTCTCTTTATCATAAATGTCCTGTCCATTGTCATTTTTGTGTTTTTCATACTTTTTTGTATCATGAAACTTAGTTTAACTTTTTTTTTCTTTGTCTCTTCTCTTGATTCCAATTACACATCTTTCTATACTACTCGTATTTTGAAAAACGTTTATTTTTCTGAATTAATTTTTCTGTGATGTTTGTGTGCTGCTAGCTGCGCCCCGCTTTTTCACCCGCATAAGCCTCGATTCCGTGAGAATATCGGGATAAATAGTATCCTATGTGCTAACCCAGGTTGTAAACTATCTGTGTGCCAAAGATCCAATTACGTTCTGCCGTTTTTTCGTGATTGAGTAACAAACATCCGTCCATTATCACAAATTTTCACATTTACAATATCAGTAGGAGTAGAATTTAAAATACTTCATCACTTTCAGTAGGTATAACATTCTATTTTATTGAAAAAAGCCCAGCAAGTATCAAAACGTTTCGCACGTCGAACAGCCGCGTATTGACAAATCGCTTTACCGGGCAGGCGAAGCTCCTTCAGTCGCGAATTCGGTCACATCCGCTTCCCGTTGCGCGTGCCCACGTAAATAATATTAGCTGCCGATATTATTTGTTGGCGTTTGTTTGTGCCGAATTATATTTACGATACGGATAAGTAGAATATTACGGCTGAAATGTAGGAGCAAAAAAAAATTGATGGGGTTTTTCTAACTGCGGATTAAGAAAGCGACTTAATGTGTATCAAGAAAATTAAAAAATCTATTCATACTACAATTAAACCATTTGAGAACTGCGATAACATCAGCCCATTACCATAATCATCGCGATAGGGATAACAAATTTTAAAAAAAATTATAAAACCGACATTTAGATTATAAAAAAATATAGGACACGTATTTTTTCATTTTTTACGTAACCAAAACAATATGGCGATACATTGAGTTCAAATGTGGCATGACGTCACTGCTCGCTAGATCTTATACGTACATAGCTGTGACGTAACGAGCCCCCACTCCCCAAGTTTAATGTGTTTTATGTAAGTCATTTTTTATTAATATGATTATGATAAAGCAAAAAATATGTGTCTAATATTTTTCTATTATCTGACTGACGGACTAAACAGTTTTTCTTTTTTTTTTTACCCAGGAAACATCCCTACTGCAAGAGAATAATAGTAATAATGATTTTCGAGACCGAATTTCGGTCATGGCGACCAATCTCAGCGGAGGTCAGTCTTCGGCGCGGGAGACATTATAGTGCACAATTAAGTGAGTGCACTTTCTCTTCCCTCACTTTCATAGTCCGCTATGACGGCAATCCGACACAACCGGACTGAGATTAGGTGCAGTGCTAACGGCTACATACGAGAACGATTGCTAGATAACTAAACTATTGTAGATATTCATTCATTCATTAATTCATTTCAGCCGAAAGACGTCCACTGCTGGACATAGGCGTCCCCCAAACACCGCCACCTCGACCAGTTTTGTGCTTCCCGCATCCAGCAGTTTCCTGCGGCTTTCATAAGGTCATCGGTCCACCTTGTGGGAGGCCTTCCAACGCTACGTCTTCCGGTACGCGGTCGCCACTCCAGAACCTTTCGGTCCCAACGGCCATCTGTTCTGCGCGCAATGTGTCCTGCCCATTGCCATTTAAGTTTGGCAATTCTTCGAGCTATGTCGGTTACCTTGGTTCTCCTGCGGATCTCTTCATTTCTGATTCGAACACGTAGGGAAACTCCAAGCATAGCCCTCTCCATTGCCCTTTGGGTGACTTTTAGCCTTCGAATAAGGCCCATTGTGAGCGACCACGTTCCAGTGCCATATTTCATCACTGGCAACACGCACTGGTCCAAGACTTTCGTCTTGAGACATGCGGTATGTGGGACGAGAAGGTATTGCGTAGCTTCCCGAACGCTGCCCAGCCGAGTCGGATTCGACGATTGACCTCTTTCTACAAGTTGGACCTACCTAACTGGACAGTTTGTCCTAGGTAAACATACTCGTCCACAACTTCGAGTGCAGCGTCTCCGATATTCATGAGAGTGGGTGTTAGATATTACCAGATAGGAAAAGGCTGTTGACATAACTTTAACACTCACTTCTGAAGGAAAAAAAAGACCGGAATTTTTTCCTACCAAACGCAGTTAAAGTTATAGGCTAGGTAGAGCGACGATCTTCACAAAATGAGTGGTCAGTCATGGATGTATAAAAAAGGAAGATTAGGTACGCGCTCCTCGTCGTGGACCGCAAAAACTATGCCGACCGGCACAATTAACCTTAGTCACAATCGAACTGGCGTTTGTGTACCACATGTGTAGCACGTTAAGTAAAATTACCGTAATCGTCTAAATAAGCAGCAACAATGCCTTCCTGTGTTTTCAAAATGTGCACAAATAATTCACAAACCAAAAACAAGTTCCACGGGATTACTTTCCACTCGTAAGTTTAGTACATAAAAACTTATTTTCTATAAATTCTCCTGAATAATATGTTTGTTGCAGTAATATTTTTCTTTCTTTCTTTCTTAATATGATATATGCCAATGATGATTTTCGCCTGGTGTATCGGTAACCAAATGAATACTTGGATAAGCTATCTTCTATCTATAATATAAAAATGAATCGCAAAATGTGTTGGTAAGCGCATAACTCAACAACGCCTGGACCAATTTAACCAATTCTTTTTTTTTAATGTTCGTTGAAGTCCAAGGATGGTTTTTAAGGTTTATTTTTTTTTATTTTTTATGGTTTTTCGAAAAATTTGGGTAGGGTAGAGTAGGGTAGGGTAGGTAGGTAGGTAGGTAGGTAGATAGGGTAGGGTAGGGTAGGGTAGGGTAGGGTAGGTAGGTAGGTAGGTAGGTAGGTAGGTAGGTAGGTAGGTAGGTAGGTAGGTAGGTAGGTAGGTAGGTAGGTAGGGTAGGTAGGGTAGGGTAGGGTAGAGTAGTGGAGTTTATACTATAGCTTTTGACAGAACAAAGTCTGTCGGGTCAGCTAGTTTATCATAAAGAGAAGAGTTAAATCGAAAGAAAAGATTCCATTGTTAGGACACGACATGTAGGTAATTGGCTCGCAACCTATCACGAGTTCGCGACACACTCGTATTCAATTATCTTTTACCGTAACGTATTCATCTCAAACGTGATCCGAGCTTTGACACAAATTATACATTGTTTACATCAGTGTTTTTCAACGTTTGGGTCGCGACCCCTAGGGGGTCGCCAAGCTTCTAAAAGGGGGTCGCCATTACTTAAATATTTAAAGCTCATAAATATACTAGCTCAAAATGTTATATTTATTAAGAAAAAGGTAATTAGAAGCTTAAGTTAAAACGAATCAACAGATAAAAGACATAAGTCATTAATGTGACGAGGACCAAGCGTACCTACTCATATTAATGTGTGGGTTACTCCTGTCCCTTCTAAAAAATTTATACATTCAAAAATTGGTTAACGATAGTTATAATAAATGGAGTAAGCTTGTTCTGATAAAGGACATGCCAGGATAGCATTACACTCTCCAATATCGTACATATTTATATGGCCAAGCAAATCAAATCTGAAAGCCCCATTCCGCACACACTCCATCAAAACATGTTGCACATCTTCGACTACTCCACATTCTTCACAGTTGGGTGATGTTACCTTTTTCATCAGAAAACCGAACTTCTTTGATGGAATGTGACCGGAACGAAGTCTTAGCGCCATAACTAAATCCCTTCTGCTAAGCACATTTTGATCAGTCCAATTATACACTGGAAACTGTGGTTGGATGGTCTTGTACCAAATTCCCTTTTCTCTTGACATCTGGTTAAAGTATTCACTCCACATTTCTGTACACTGCTGCTTTATTACTCTTATATTATATATCCGTCACCGGCAGTTGGGACTGGTCATCTCTTAGCTGCCACGGGTTATTTTATTTTATTTTGTTTCTATTTGTTGTACCTACTCTTGACGCTTTTAACGTGTAAGTTTTTATTATTTTTATTTTTACATCGTTCTCACATTTAGTTATAAATTCAACATTATAGATGTAACGAATACTTTTGTAACAATCTAATTTAAAAGAGTGTCCATGGAGTTTCTTGCCCGTTCTTCTCCATAGGTACCTACGCTTTGGAATGGGAATGTAGCTTCATTTTTCTTACTGACCGACTCATTGACAATTCAAAAGTGCCTGTAAATGGTTTAATTGAAATAAATGATTTGAGTTTGAGTTTTGAGTCAAAAGATCTAATTACTAATAAAAAAAATTAAAAAAATCCGTAATCATACCATATTCTCAAAATATTATATACTGCTGTGTCGTGTTGCGAAACAGCAGTTTCCATCTGGACACAAAAATATCCATTTACTATTTTCCATATTCTAATTTTACGAAAGCCAACGACGGAGCTGTGTCCATTTTTTAACACACGCCGTTGAGGCCTCCTGGGGCCTCAGAACAAGGCCTTTCCATTTATATGGGAGTGGCCCAGGCCCCTGGGACAACCCGTTTGCCCACAACCTTGACAGCGTCTGTTTTTACAGGTTTTGGGCCTAGGATTGTGTTAAAAATATTCATAATATGGAGTCATTTGAGGGTTAAGTAGATGACTGTAATGGATTGGAGTTCTTCTTAGTTTAGTGCTGTTTTTGTGGGTAGTTTCAGTGAGATATGTGGTTGTTTTATAATTAAGTGGGCTTTGTATTATCGGGGACATCGGAAACGGCACACTTTCATCACATCTGTTTATCGCCCTTCTTTTACAATGACCAATAAAAAAAAACTTGTTTGAAATACATTTCTCAGGCTCTGTTACAATGATCACAGATGTCTGACCACCTCGGCTGGTTTTTTAAGATCTTTTTTTTTTTTTTTCATTTTCTATCACAATTGGCTCAGCAAAAATCTGATGCTGCGATGCTATTGGTTGATGAGCATCGGTAAGCGTTACTAAAGCAGCTGAGTGCTGCAAGCAAGAACAGTCCTTATGATGGTCCGATTCAGATGTCCCCGATAGTACATACAAAGCCTCTTCTCAAAAGAAAGAAGAAAGAATAGACGACTTTTTTAATTCAAGAAGACTGATTACCACCATTGCTCATCCCTTTGCTATATATGTATGTATGTATGCGTTTTAGAGATTACAGAGTTATTTTTCTTACAGTTTCCTAGCACTACGGGTAAAACCGGCGTTATGTTATGTTTTTTTGTTGTTTCTTATTCAAGACCTTCAGAGAGATATGAAATTGACAGTTACATTGGTTCTTCCCAAGGACCGTCGACTCATTATCACCTATCTTCTATTTATCTTCACATAAATTAAAAAAAAAACAGTTCCACGCCCGACTGGGACACAACGCACAGCCTAATTCAGTGACAAAAAATTCAATTAGGAACAAAATTCCTGAAGCATCTATATAATCCAGGAACTTTGTTCCTAGCAAGTTCCTAGGGAAGGATTTTGCAAAACTCCAGCGAGTCACACGACTTGAAGTTTGAATGCAAACGAAGTCGCGGTTACCAGCTAGTTTATATCAATAAATTCCCACAACCCGGAACTCGAAGATTGCTAAGGAGTACCATTTACCAATACGGTGGGTAGTATTGAATCAACGCTGAAGTGGACAGACCGACAGATGTCATTTATCATGTTCAACAACGAGGTTAAGTGCAGTTAGTATGGGAAAATACAGTTGGGATTGACTCAAACTGGGAAGACTATACAAGATACAAAATAATATTTCGAGGTCATATAATTGTTTTACTGCAAGAACTCATTACGTAACAGAGTCAAAACTTTGAAATAAGCAATTAATTAGTTTTTAATTGCCCTATAGATCATCTTCAATATGATTATGTTAAAGAAAAATTTAACACAATAAGTTTTTGCATAATATAAAAGTTGTCAAGACGAGATCAAGGCGTTTTAAACTTTACTTGATGATTTTTTGCCATTATAATAATTCTTTATTGGCGTTTTCTCATTTTATTTTCCAACACAATAATGCATTCAGGATGCTGCTGGGGCTGCCACGCTTCTGCAGTGCGTCGGGAATGTTTGCTGATGCGCACACTGATGGCTTCGCAGCGATCAGACGTAAGCGTGCCGCGTCGTTGCTGCAGAGGGTCCGGGGCAGCTCGAACAGTCTCCTGAATGTTATAGCAGGGAAATTAGATTGCCCGCTCGTCCGTTATTTGTCCAACCTGCATGTTTTCTAACATAGTTATTAAGGTTAAATGTTTACTAACAAATTTATGGATGTTTCTGAAATAAAATTATTATTACGAGTATTATTATTATTAGAGAAGAGAAAGCCCTAAGTCCTGCGCTAGGTAAAACACCACAGGAGCCAAAATTTCCATAAATGAATTCTTGCAGTAAACAGACGATATCAAAACGGTGTATAATAATCTTAAGGGTGTTGAGAAGGTTGTTCTTATTAAGTTTAGGTATAGAAAGAAAAGAAAGAGAGAAAAGGTTTAATTGTTCCAGAAACACGTGTTTCGAAACTTACCCATTAAACGATTTAAAAGCTGTATTAAAACCAAACTTTGCAAAAAAGGGTACTATAAAATTTCTGATTATTTAGAAGACAAAAAAGCTTGGGATTGAACTGTTCGCTCTGCTTAAAGCCTTTTGATTAAACCGTAAAACTTGACATTTTAATAATTATACAACGTTTTATATACATACCTAATTATTGACATTATTAAATATTATATACAAAATGACATGAATATTTACTTTGAAAAGTATTACATATATTACTTTAATTATTGTAAATGTGAGCACTATGTGGGTCATTTGTTTTCTTTAAGATTATCTCTTTTTCCTCTTTCTCAAGTAGTTTTAATGACGGTCTGGTAGTTTGAGTACTTTATGCGGCCTACCCAAATGTCCTTTCTTTGGTATTGTTCGTCGAGTCGTTGAGCTCCTTAAATCCTGAGTTGAGCTACACGTTTACTGACAAATGCTTGCACTGACTGGACAGGTCCACTCAAAATTGTGTGGTTCTTTCCTCAAAAGACCATTTCAGACACGGATCTACATGGTCCTCACATGATCTGACCAAGATTATGTCTGGACTTTAAAAGAGACTTTGACCCCTGAGTTTGTTTCGCCATTTCTTCTCAGGGATAGTCAGATAGGAAATGTCGACTTCCTCAAGCTTGTTTTTATATTTTTTATATGACGTGTAAAAGTGATTCCGATATCCTATTTACAGAATAAACGATTTCATTTCATTTCGTGCATACAAAAACAATTAATTCGAGTAGGTAGGTAAACAGAAAAAATAGATCTACATTATAATTTAAATATTAATAATATATAAATTATTATTATTATTAATTTAAATATTTGGGTCACTGGGTCACCGATGACTAAGTGATAATGTGGACATAGAAAGGGAACGCAGGTCGCTGGCTGTCCGTTGTAACATGCTGGCCCGCAGGTTTGCATCGTGTATCACGCTTTTTAAAGCGTATTGCCAATCTTTTTACACCTGCAGCCTGTGAGTCAGTTATTCGCAGCGAGCATACAGCGACCTGCGTGTCCAATATAATAATGCACTAAGGGTACTGTTGGGGCTGCCATGGCGTTGCAGTGCGTCAGGGATGTTTGCCGAGTTGCGGGTTGATGGCTTTGCCGCTATCGTTAGGAAAAGATGCGCCTCCCTACTCGCTCGCGTTCGTGGCAGTACCAACACTATACTGGGTGTTTTTGCTGATGGGTGGGAGTCCCCCATGCTGCAAAGGTGTGTGCGGCTTCATGTCGTAATTTAATTGTGTTGCCTATACTAACATTAGTTCTTTTTAAGTACATTTTTACTAACAAAATATGGACCTGGTCTGAAATAAATGTTTATTATTATTATTATAATCACGAGCATAAAACCGAAATAGCCGGCAGCTGCACGTCGTGACTGTGACAAGAAGCTCTCAGCATGATGCTGTGCTATAGGACCTGCAGCACAGCGCTGATTTTCAGTGATCACTCGCAATATTGACGACAGGTGGACCCTTAAAACAACTGCTTGGAAAGGCCCACACGGAAAGAGAAAAGGCAGATCAGCAGAACACGACGAGATAGTAGAATTGATTGGCAAATCATGGCTTGTGAAGCAAAAAACAGAAAAAAACAAAAAAATTATTCACAAATAAAAACAGCAGAGGTTTAGTAACCGGTATGAGTCGTGAACACAAACTGACACCTGCGCAGTAGTAAATTTTTAGGTCTCTTTGGCGGAATGAAGAAGCCGGGGGCGCCGAGCTGCATGCGATTGATTCGTCAGTCGATACTCCTCTATTGGAATTTCTAGTGTCATTTTTATTTAGCCAAAAGTGTATATTGGCGAGCTTGACCCCACTACAGCCCATCTGTGCTCACGACTCGTGCCGGTTATTATACCTGAGAATATTCGCAGTATTACAATAATTACATCATTCTGTAAAGTTCACCTCACTCGAGCATACAATTTGCCCACTCATTTGTTTTTAAAGTACATCATCGCGGATTCACAACGAGACACCGTTCAAATTTCGAAGTTGTTTAGAGAATTTCGATAAAATAAAAATAAAATAAACAATTTTAATTTCATATTCATTTAATTTTTTTAAACCATTTCCTTTGAAAGCAAAAATGCCTATGAAATCTAATGTATTGGGATAACATTAATAAAAGACAAAGCTGTGCAGTGGAAAAACGAACATTAAGACATTTCCGAAGTCTTCAAATAGATAATGTTATCTCCTTTGCAAGAGATGGTAAAATTGTTTAGATTAATTGTATCAAAATCATACCTATATGGCGTACGAGTATTATAATAATTGAACAGACGATAACTCTCGTTGTCAGCTCAAGTCACAATGATTTAATAAATAATTTTATCTTGTAGTTATGGAATTATATTCATCACTGTGCTTACCATTACTTTCTACAGAGACGGAATCATAGACAATCCATAGCCCGGTGCCAGTGAAACAAACCAATGGACGATCCCTATTCCTGCATTTGATAGCTAGCCGGTAAACGGGTGCGTCTAAATACGTCGCTATTACGACTATGTTGTTATTTCTGGTGTCATTAGTTGCAATGGACCAAATGTAAATACTGCTGTGTTTTTCATTGAGTTCAAAATAAGGAGGAGTTTGTCAATTTGACGGTTTTTTTTTGTTGTTGTGGCTCCGCCATCCGTCGAACGAAACGATATTCGTTTACAACGCTACATTGTAGCGATAAAGCGAGCTAAAACGTCTCTCTATTTACAGCGAGACGTCGAACGGTGTGCGAGACAGAGCGCGCGAAGTGTAGTTCGCCTTTTAGCGACAATGTAGCCGTAGCATTATAAAATAGTAAGCGAATAATCGTTTCGTTCGACGGATGATGGAGCTACACAAAAAAAAAACCGTCAAATTAACAAACTTATTTTGAAGTCAATTAAAAACACACTCATAGCTTAAGGATATTTATAATTTTTCATCCGTTTGGTAATGTTTCCATGTAATGAAGAGCAGGTGAAAACATTTAGAGTTAGATAATGGAAGTCTTCAATGGATATCAGCAAAATAATAGGACTGTTTTTGAAATGCAAGTTTATTTGAAATAGTGTTTATTGGAAATAAAGTGATTCGAGTACCTAAGCGTAATTTCGAGCTGGAAGCAGATCTGGGGCCCAAGTCTGTTATTTTTATAAATTCGTCACTCCAACACGATCCCATTGTCATTTTGCTAAAAGTTCGTAATCTGCTAAATTCATAATGGTCGATCATTGGTCGGTCAATGATCTCGTAATAGAATTGTATTACAATGGCATTTTGAACATTTATTCATGTCAGATTTCATTTATATTTATTTTTACATATTATTTATTAGTGTTATAAGCAATCTGAAGTAGTAGGAAGTTGGAAGTTTAGTAGTAAGTTTCATTTGTCATTATGTACGAGATTACCAATTCTTTCAATGGAGTGTCAGTGGCTGACCATTGGAAAGTCATAATGACACCATTATATTAGTAGATTACCAAACTTGTCAAAATCAACAATTATGAAATCAGTGATAGACCATTCTGACACTATTGTAACAGCAGACTTGAGGCTCTGATAGTGTTGTGAACATTCGAACTTTAGTTGTTGGCAATGGACTGTAGGCTTTTATAACTAAAATAAATCTTAATTTCTAAGAGCGAAATGATGTGAACAATCTCCAATGCATTTCACATCTGTTTATTTCTTTAATTATAACGCTAAGGTAACTCCAAACGTTTCTACCGTACACCATAGTCCCCTATTTAACGACGAGTTGTCACTAATTCGGACACAATTACTCGCAAGGAGCTGACATGTGTTGCCAAGTGCGAGTGCCGCTAAAATTGACGTGGTTTAACTGATCGTTACGAGTTATCGTCAGTTTTGTAGTTTTGTAGCGTCAACAGTTAAACGAGTGGGCACGATATTTGACGAATACATACGACTGTTATGAATATCGGAGATGCTACACTCGAGTATGTTTACCTAGGAGAAACTGTCCAGTTAGGTAAGTCCAAATTCGAGAAAGAGGTCAATCGTCGAATCCGACTCGGCTGGGCAGCGTTCGGGAAGCTACGCAATATCTTCTCATCCCATATACCGCAGTGTCTCAAGACGAAAGTCTTTGACCAGTGCGTGTTGCCAGTGATGACATATGGCACTGAAACGTGGTCGCTCACAATGGGCCTTATTAGAAGGCTAAAAGTCACCCAAAGGGCAATGGTGAGGGCTATTCTTGGAGTTTCCCTACGTGATCGAATCAGAAATGAAGAGATCCGCAGGAGAACCAAGGTAACCGACATAGCTCGAAGAATTGCCAAACTTAAGTGGCAATAGGCAGAGCACATTGCGCGCAGAACAGATGGCCGTTGGGGCGGAAAAGTTCCGGAGTGGCGACCGCGTACCGGAAGACGTAGCGTTGGAAGGCCTCCCACAAGGTGGACCGATGACCTTATGAAAGCCGCAGGAATCCGCTGGATGCGTGAAGCACAGAACCGGTCGAAGTGGCGGTGCTTGAGGGAGGCCTATGTCCAGCAGTGGACGTCTTTCGGCTGAAATGATGATGATGATACGATTGTTCAAAATGAAGGCGGTCGGTTCGTGGATGGGTGACCATCCATTACATATCGAGCCCCTCCATGCCTCGGAAAGCACGTTAAGTCGTTGGTACCGCCTGTTATTTGTAGATCTTTGACAGTCGATATGGGTAGTGAGAACCCCGAAAGTCTGACAACCAGTCTTACTAAGAGGTATCGTATTACCCAGTAACGAAGTCGCTTCATGTAAAATACTGGTATTCAGCTGCTTTCGGTTAGACTGGCAGCCGACCCCAACATGACCACAACAGAAATGGAGCAATTCTTTTTTCAAAAGTTAATAGTACATTATTGCAAAGGCCGGGAAATAGGCAATTGCAGGTCGAGTATTAGTATGAAGGCCGAGCCGAAGACGAGGACTTCACTAATACGAGACAGGCAATTGCTCCGAGGCATATATAGTGCTTTTCTCAAAAAAAAAATAGGGAAATAAGACATACTTTCATGTATTTTTCTTTTGACTTCGCTGGAAGCAGGTTTTCCATTGCCAATTTGGCTTCTGATCTTTTAAATCTGGTGGAGTACAATTAATCTCCATTTCACTCTCTGAACCGTGGGAATTCATTTTAATTAAATTTATATTTATTAAGTAACAAATCAAGACGAATTTTCAGCTTTGCCGCCAATTTTCTATTTGTCATCTGTGCCGAAAGGCAAACGCATTTATGGCTATACAGCCACGTGAACGCAATTTGTGCTAAGCAAAGAGACATACTTTGGTATGCCAAGAATGATAAGAGATCCAATCAAAGAGTATTTTATAGTGTATAAGTTTTCTTTTCTTTTGTAATGTGTAATCTGATGTACAATAAAGTATATATAAATAAATAAATAAACAAATAAATAAATAATAAATAACCCCAGCATGCCATTTCATACAACATTGCTGGGCCTCAAGTCTGCTATTACAATAGTGTCAGAATGGTCTCGCCATTGTGAGTATTTGACAGTGTTTGTATGGCAAATCTGTCAAAAACTCACAATGGCGAGACCATTCTGACACTATTGTAATAGCAGACTTGAGGCCCTGGAGCGTTGTAATGTTCCAAATTCAAAAATCGCTCCTGCAATGGATTTGATTTTCTTTGTCCGTAAATTCGATACTTCGCGTGCTCTTTTTTCGAAAATAATGACAATATTTCCATACATGTTTAAGAAAAAAAATGTAATACTCTTTTGTTTTGAAAGCTGTTTGTCCTGTTTCTGCTCGCAGAATGGCGAAAGATTGATTGAACGGCCCTTGGACGGCGATCCCTTCAAAAAAGTATAAGTAAGTTGATACCTTCCGCAAAAGTTTGACTCGGCTGGGACTTACCTGAAAAGAAAATAATAATTATTAATATTAAAAAAATAAACTGGTTACACAAAAATTCGGGGATGGCTGTGTCGTGGACACGACCGTGTGTTTTATGTGAATACGTCAAAGTCAAATCATTCATTTCAAATACCTATAGGCACATAAAAGGCACTTTTGAACGTTAAAATTTACAACAATAATTAATTGATTCTAGTTCCCCTTCCAAAAGGAAAAACATGTAAATGTAAGTTGGTCGACTATTACTTGGTAACTTATGAAGCTTACTTAGCTGTGATAGTTTTCCTTTTAATATCGTTATTTATACTACTGCTGTGAATTTTTTCACATATCCAAGTACAACCATTAACTGGCAGGTGAGGGACAGTTCACTCTTATTCTTATTTTTGAGAGACCTTTAGGTCTCTGCACACAGCGGGCGCGGCGCGGCGGGACGGGACGCCGACGCGACGCACAGTGGAACGAATGTATGGGAGCGGTTGGACGTAGACATGTCCGAAAAATAAGAGTAAAATTATGACAAACTAATGATGCCATCTTATTCGATTACTTAATGCCTTCATAAATTGTGGTGATGAATTTCTTCATAACTCCCATATTTCGGGAGTAATTTGAGAAAATGTGAAATTTTACTATGAAAATGAGTGTATCGAGCTCTCTCCCTCCTGATTCCGGGCTTGTTTCAAGTAGCGGTCTCTAATATCGTAATGCTATTACTAAGAGCTATATTTAATACTAAGACACATAGTGCGCCAAATGTGCACTTTCTGGGATAAAAGGAAATGAAAATTTAAAAAAAAAAAACGTTTTTTCCCCATTTGTATTTACTTTAAACCGCAGACAGACTTATTAAGAGGTCTATAAATATATTATATATATACAGAAATATATATTAACAAAAATATTCACAAGAACTGATGAGAGTATGACTTTTAAGTAAGTTGATAATAAATTACCTAGTTTCATTAAAAGTACAATAAATAATTAAGATGTAAGCTCTAATTTACTAAGTTACACATTTTAAAACAATAACATCATTTAATTATCTTCGTCATCATCATCATCATCAATTAATTCAAATTCAGAATCGATGTCCGCTAAATCATTTATGTTAACAAATTCGATATCACTTTTCTCAGAATCCGTAAGCTCATAAAATTCCTTAAAAGAAGATTTTTTTACAAACTTATTTCCTTTTGGACGGATACTTGTAACAAGTGGATCAGAAGACAGTAAAAGATTGTGCATAATATCTTCATTGCATGAGATACTGCTATGCTTTCGAGAATGCCCCTCTCTATATTTTCTAAAATCTTTATTTCTAGCCTCAGATGCCTCTTCGGATAGAAAACCAATGGGCACAATTGACATGTTCTGAACTATGTCTGGCCCATGCATTAAAATTTTATGAAGTGAAGAAGGCATATAATACCATGGGTATAACTCCACGTAAAGCTTAGCAGTATCAAAGCAGAACTCTCGGAATTTAGTTACGTTGATCTTCTCTCCTGATGAAATACACTGCAAGATCACACAGATTTTTCTTAAAAGCATAGCATCTATTCCGGTCAGTTCAGCAGATTTAGTGTAGTTTTCAAAAAATCTCCTTGCCGAGTTGCCATTGTTGGTGGATCCACTGCCTTGTTTCACAACATCGAGAAGTAAGCCCGTTTCTCTTCTTACAGCCTCTTGAACTCTTTTCTTCCTGTCATCAACTTGCCTTTTTGCTATATCACCCCTTACTTGCCATGATTTTATGTCTAATTTGTAGGAAATGTGTAATAAGCATTCCATTGAGCGAATCCAAGCATGAAGGGTGCTTAAGCTATATTTATACATGTCCTCGTTTGCGTGTTTATCTTTGATTAACTCTAAATTATTCATTTCTTTAGGACAAGCCTTGCATATGTCACACACTGAAGCTGCTGTATTGGATATAATGGAATGAATTTTACCATCAATCATTGTCAACAGCAGTTGGTGTTTGACACTAATTCCATCAGTGATGGTGGATGGAGTTAAGGCTTCAATCTCTGCTTCGATTTCAGCCATCTCTCTCTGCACATTTTCTTTGGTTTCCTTTATAAACTTAAACAATATTGGCCGGCAAAATGAAGTGGAAGATGGTCGCTCGTTTTCCCAAATTGTTACACCTTTTGAGACGAGCCGCAGTGGTACAAGACTAATCATAAAATTACTAGCAAGATCGATTTGCTCATCTTCACTCGTCCTTTGATGATAAATGCTTTGGCTAGATGATCCGTCAAAACCCCATTTGCTGGTCAATACGAGCTGTTGATTGGGATCAACAGGGGTTTCTAACGACCTAATAAGTCTTCTTGAGGTTAAATCCATCAAGGCTTGTAATTTGATTTTTGCAGAGCTTTCTGTAACTGTGAGATCTTCTTTGGCCGGATAGCACTTAATTTTTTCTTTAACCAACATGTAGTAACTCGGGTATTGAAGAGCTCCTTCTTGAGTGTTGAAATCCCGAAGAGTGTTATAGCGCCATTTCGATAAGTTCATCGATACATAAAGAGCCAATGCCTTCAAAGGGGATATTTCCCGTACCTGAATTGATTTACCTTCAATGAAGGCTTTGATTTTTGAGGCCTCTTCTGGATTCTCCGTCAAGTATTTCATAACATAAGCTGTATCGCTTTGTCCTGCCTTTTGAAGCGCCCTTTCGGCCGAAAACATAATTTCAGCGCTGCTACTGCTGCATGAAAGACTATCTTCAGTGCGTCTTCTTTTTTGCCGGTTACTAAGGTCCTCAAAAGATTTACGAGGACTAGGATGTGTACAAGTTGAAGCATCAGATTTAGCAGGAGAAATTATGGGCTCGATGACGTCACTTATATTTTCTGTAGAAGGTTCCATATTTTCATTCTGTAATTCCGGCCATTGAATTGCAGCCTGTAGCCAAATCTCATGTTTCTTCCGAAACTTATCTGTGCTTCTTCCAGACTGTGTCCATTTTGCATAAATGCGGTAGCAAAATCGACGACACCAGTCTTTTAAACTTGTTTCAGCACTTTCACATAACTGAACACAACTGTTATCTTTTAAAACACTGAACAAATAGTTAAAGTCGCGTAAATCTTTATGTGCGCGTGCGCATAAAGCAACGTGAATATCAAGATTTGTATTAAAATTTGGAAAATACATTGCGAGATTAGCTTGGATACAACGAGGTGTAAATCAACACTGATTTTAAAGTTACTAATAGTGACCTATTTATATAAAATCCAGGTATCCCAGGTATCCTTTGTTAAATATTGCAAGGTAATTAGTTATTGTGATAATTAGTAAATGATGCATGCTAAATTAGTGTATTAAGAGCCATTTAGTAATTAAATAATAGCAATGTTCTTATCAGTAATCATTAGTGCATCAGTTTTATATGTAAACCTTAAGTCCCTAATTATATATCCTAATTAGCTTATATCTTCTCTAATTGGCTGCTCAGAAATGTTATTGTAATAAGGTAAACCTTTAGAAAAACGGTTTTAATCAACAAAATAAACAAAAAATAAAAAAATTGTGTTATAAAATAAACATCACTCTTTATCCCAGAAAGTGCACATTTGGCGCACTATGTGTCTTAGTATTAAATATAGCTCTTAGTATTAGCATTATGATATTAGAGACCGCTACTTGAAACAAGCCCGGAATCAGGAGGGAGAGAGCTCGATACACTCATTTTCATAGTAAAATTTCACATTTTCTCAAATTACTCCCGAAATATGGGAGTTATGAAGAAATTCATCACCACAAGTTATGAAGGCATTAAGTAATCGAATAAGATGGCATCATTAGTTTGGCATAATTTTACTCTTTTTTTTCGGACATGTCTACGTCCAACCGCTCCCATACATTCGTTCCACTGTGCGACGCTGAGCAGTTCTAATGTACTAGATATTACGGACGACGCCACACAGAGCCGTCCGGCTCGACGCGACGCGACGCGACGCTCTGTGTGGCGTCGTCCATAATATCTAGTACATTACAACTGCTCAGCGTCGCGTCGGCGTCCCGTCCCGCCGTGCCGCGCCCGCTGTGTGCAGAGACCTTTATATTGTGCAAACGAATCCCTGAATCGAAAAATGGTTTTCACAAACCCGCAATATTTTTGAACGGCCTATCCAACGATACCCCACACTATGGGATAGACCAGAAAATAAAGTATCATCCCCACATTTCCATTCCCCGTATTTCAAGATATAATTTTACCACTTTGTCAGCGTGATTAATATGTAATTATGTATTACTAAGTTACTGTTTTCTAGTACTAAAGGTTTTTTACCTAAGCCGCGGACAGACAGGCAGACATGGCGAAACTATAAAGGTCTCTGCACACAGCGGGCGCGGCGCGGCGGGACGGGACGCCGACGCGACGCTGAGCAGTTGTAATGTACTAGATATTACGGACGACGCCACATAGAGCGTCACGTCGCGTCGCGTCGAGCCGGACGGCTCTGTGTGGGGTCTTCCGTAATATCTAGTACATTACAACTGCTCAGCGTCGCGTCGGCGTCCCGTCCCGCCGCGCCGCGCCCGCTGTGTGCCGAGACCTTAAGGGTTCCTTGTTGACTACGGAACCTTAAAAACAAATGAGTTCGCATTTGAATTGTGTGCGCTCAATTGAGTGAGGTTCCAAGTGAACTTACAGAATAGCAATACTTTTACTAGCTGATATTATTCATACAAACAACAAAAATGTTTGCCTACCCTCCAAACGACTCAAGTTCTACAGAAGGGGAGTTTATTTTCGATATTATCGTAGTTAACATTAATATTACAAGGAAAACCTTTTAAACCTTCACCTCGGCTTTGACCAAGTTACTGAAACTGAAATATTGTGTAGGTAATTGATTTTACTGTATTTAGTTATCAGTAGAGATCGGATATTCGATGCATATTTACATAAAGTTAATTTTAGCTATGAATTTAGTATGGAAGCGGCTTCTTAATAAAAAAATATTGCTATATAAAATCCCGTGATGCCAGGAACACCGGGAATGCATAACTAGTCGGGTATATAGTATGGAAGCGACTTTTTAAATATGTGGTATTATTTAACTTTACACCATTCGATTCTATAGTCAAAATGAAGTAAATTTATCATAACAATTTCGGAATCGCGAGATTTTTACGATCGATACAAAAGTGCATTCCATATTTAGCCAACTGACACCTGAACGTAAATAAATATACATTCGATTCTATAATCAGGGGCCTTACTCCCGAAAACGATTCGAGTTTGATTTTGATTCCGATTCGATTTCGTTTCTGATCCGAACTCGATTTAAAACTTAAAACTGACCGAAGTTAGTTTCGCTTCGAACCACCGCACGATCGTGCACTAGTGTCGGATTTAAGAGTATGGATCGGTATTTAATTCGAACCCAATTCGATTGATTCAGAACTCGATGCTGTCGGGATTAAGGTCACTGTCAGGACTTTAAATTCGGCGATCCCAGAATCGCGGTAATTTGTCTGTCATTACTTCACTTTTCATTATTTTTACCAATTGTGGTAAGTAACTTTTATTCTAGGTACATCGTCTTCACCTATGATTATTAATTAATGTATACAAACTATTGTTAACATTTTAAAAGAGTAAGTATAGAGTTTCTTGCCCATTCTTCTCCATACGTAACTACCTTTTGGAAGGGGCAACTAGAATCAATTAACTATTTTTGTAAGTTTTGACGTTCAAAAGTGCATTTTACGTGCCTATTTGAAATACATAAATGATTTGACTTTATAATGTTATTATTATTAGCATATTATGCTAATTATGTTTATGCTTATGCTAGATGTTTAGCTTTAGAAATTAAATAAAAGTATTCTGGGGTTTAAAAAAGTTTTTGTTTCATAAACAGTAAAGTTTAAGTACCTATAAAATCAGTAGGAAAAAACCTTTCTTAAAAATACTGGCTTCAAAATAAATTATTCATACATTCATTAATTCATCGTTCAACAAATAAAACGTATACTCTATCCACACTAGGACTGCACGACAAAATTCTCAGACAGTCGCAAAACAATACAACTAAGAACTACTGCCATAGACTAAGAAATACGTATAGATAGGTACTGGTGTCAAATTCCTTGTTCACAAACTAAACTAAATTTAAGTTCAGTGCATGTTCATGAAATAGAACGAAAAAGCGTTCTATTTCATTAAGAAAAGGACAGAAGATAAATTTTAGTTCCGTCCTGTCAAATTAATCAGCGCTTGACGTAATTTTAGTCGCCAAGTTTTTAATCACGTCTAAACTTGTATGGAGTAGTGACAGGCAGGATTAATTTGACAGGACTAAAATAAAATTTATCTTCTGTCCTTTTCTTAATGAAATAGAAAGAAAAATATGCAGTGAACTTAAATTTAGTTTAGTTTATGAACTAGGGAATCGGCACCATTGGCATGATTTCCAAATATTTATTTATTGGATCGCCAAAAGAGGCTACACAATTACACGCAAGTTAACATGAACAGGGACAAATACAAGTGTGCGCTTCCAATTAGAGGCAACCACATCATTCACTTAAAATCTAGGTAGGATTTTAAATACTAAATATAAATTGAAAGTATGGGATTGCCTCAATTGATTTTTGTATCAGCGTAGTCATGAAGATTAAAAGTATCTCATTTGACTCTCAATTGTTTTTTGTAATGGAAACCTTATGTTTTGGCGTTGGTTAGTTCAAAAAGTTAGTTCTCTTCGAGCCTCGGAATCTAAAGGTTGTCTTCAAGAAGTCTCCTAATTAAGTAGTTTGTTAAATATTACTATAAACCAAGTTTGTATGTGTACAAGAATATAATAAACAGAAATGTTCGTACTGAAAAGGAATTTCATTTCAATGCGAAACTCCGACCGTCTCATAACAAAACGAGTTCCAACTTTAGCTCCAGACCAAACCATCGAGCTCGTGTCTGTCCTTTCTCAACTCGATATCAAGACCCGATTGTCTACGCCTTTGGTACCGAGTACTTGTGGTACCAAGTGCGACTGCCGAGTGTGGGGTCCTGGGTTCGATTCTCAGGTCGAGAAAGTGTAATTGGGTTTTTCCATTAGGAATTTCTTATTCAGTCAAGACTCAAGCATTACTTAAAACCAGGGTTCGCCGATATATATCAGCGGATGTATATATCATGATATATGTATATTACGATATATATCAATTGATTTTTATCTTGATATATATCAATAAAAATTATTAAAAAAGCATTTTCTGCAAATTACAAACTATGAGTATGTACTTTAGTTTGATACAATTGCTACATCTTTATTTGTGTTATTAACATATTATCTAAAGAGTAAAGACTTGCAATATTCTTTGAATGTAAAACTTACAAACTTACCGTCTAAGTTTTTTTTGTAGTAAGTACCTATATTAGATATATTTTTGTTTCGAACTCACTAGCCATATATAAGCCATCAAAGGCTTCTGTGGTCCTTAGTGTATTATTTTAAATTCTGCGATCTACATTTGAACATTAATAATAAAAAAAGATTTTTTTCTGTCTTCTGAACTAAAAATTTTGGAGATTAATGTTTACCCTGGCAACACGTAGCGAAAAACTAAAATTATTATTAAAATTTGTTGATATATCTCACAAACAAATGAAGATTATTATAATAATAGGTACTTGTTTTTATAAGTGTTCATAAAAAAAATATTTCTCAAATAAACACTAATTCTTTTGAGAGTTTTTTTAAATAAAAAATGTGGTAAGTTAACACTTATATTATTTTACAAATTCCTTTCACATTTTTAAGTGTTTAATCCCCTTATAGAATGAAATTCACTTCTTTTTCTTGGCCTGGATATATATCCGATATATATATAATATATAAAAATCGGATTTTTGATATTTATTATAAAAATCGGATTTTTTCGAACCCTGCTTAAAACTATTTTCAACTAATCAAATGGCTCGGATCTAGTTTTAAGTAATGCTCGAGTCTTGAGTGACGTTCTGTAATACGGGCCCGTAGGACCTGCGCTGTACCGTGACTACGTTGAACCTATCGTTTACCCCGAAATATGAAATACATTCGGAAGGATTGTCTCTCAGTCTCTTCTATAAATTATTACTCTATGGCCGCGTTCACTAGAGTATTCCCGCTCAAAACTTTAACCCGGACATATTGCTAAAGCCAACTTACACTTCTCCGCAAACAATAAGCGACAGGCGACAAAAACCGCTAACATTCGCATAAACTTGCACTCACTAAGAGGTTTCCACTGTAACTCATCATTTTTAACTTTGTTTACTGTTACGCTGGTTGTCAAGAGTTGTGAGAATAGTTTAATGTTTTATTTCTGTATTGACTGTAAGTCGGGCGATCATGTGCGGTTTGTTGCGGATAAAAATGTGGGTGTTCTTTTAACTGTCTGCGTAAGGAATGGGGTGGTAAATGGTGTTATTTGTTAGAGATTATCGTCTGTAGTCAGTTGCAGAAGATTCTTATTTTTTTAAAATCTTTATTTAAAGAGCTTTTTCGCTAAATGCGAATATGACACTCTATAGGTATACAAAAGGTTAACATTTTTATACATGAGTGCATTTTACAGCTAGGTTCTGGGTCTGTTCTTCAATTATTTTATTTTGTTTCTATTTGTTGTACCTACTCTAGACGCTTTTAACATGTAAGATTTTTAATTTTTACATCGTTCTCACATTTAGTTATAAATTCAACATTACTTATAGATGTAACTAATACTTTTGTAACAATTTAATTTAAAAGTGTCCATGGAGTTTCTTGCCTGTTCTTCTCCATAGGTAAACCTACGCTTTGGAATGGGCATGTAGCTTCATTTTTCTTACTGACCGACTCCTTGACAATTCAAAAGTGCCTGTAAATGGTTTAATTGAAATAAATGATTTGAGTTTGAGTTTGAGGGCGAACTTAACCATATTTATTATACGAATTATATTATCCGATAACGGGTTTTATAGGTTTATGTTATGCGCGCCAATTTGTGTTCTGAGCGATTGATCACACACACACATCTCATAAAAATTCTGGAAACCTTGACTAAAATTAAGTTTATTATTATTACCCATTAGTAAAAGGCGACTAAGGGACTTACTAGAGAATGGGCAGCAGCGTTCTCTATGCATTTTTAATACCATATACTGCGATCGCCAACCCGCCTGCCCAGCGTGGCGATTATGTCAGATCCCCCCAATTAGGGGAGGCCTATGTTCAGCAGTGGACGTCTTTCGGCTGACACGATGACCCATTAGCTGCTGCTCGCGGCTTCGGTCGCGTGGCATTTTAAATAAAAAATAAAAGTAGCCTGAGTTACTCCTATACAACATCAGCTATCTGTCAGTGACAGTCTGATTCGGTCAAATTCGATCCGAAAAAAATGTTTTTTTGACGTGATAACGTCCTATAAATCGATGAACGCCGGCTGCACGTACGAAAAAGCATGACTCATTGTCACGTTCCGCCTGAGCCGAGTGTGCAAGCGAGAGCGCGGAACAAGCGATAGAGAGGCACGATCGGCGTAAGCGTTCGGCTTGTGATGCAATGTTTTCTTATGACGTTATCACGTAAAATTATCGTCCGTAAACCGACTTTACAGACCTCCGGATCCTTATGCATTTATACTAAATGCATAAGAAAATATAGACGTAATATAAATTTTGACTAACATGGGACGAAGTTCACCGTGTCATCTACTTATACCCAAAGTCTCTAATTCAGATAAATTATGTAAACAAACTAATGTCAAGAAATGTCACTGTCAAAATGACAGCACAGTGGTGCAAAACATTTTATCATTATTATTTTTTATAAATAATCATCTATGAAATTAAAGTGAATTAATTATAAGAACTATGCAAACAAAATACCGTTGCCAAACAATGTTTTATGTAGTGTGACGGAAACACGGCCGTTTACAGCCGTTTTCATCCAAAATGTGGCTAGATAACACAACATACAATATGAATCTATGAATGAGAGTTGTAATATTGTTGAAGATGTAAAAAATGTGAAAATGTTTGGATCTCCTGCATGGTTACCAGTATCATAAAATATTGTATACCAGAAAATCTCCTTTTTTAATAACTTTGTTTGAAACCGAAAATTTATAAAAATAATTACGGTATGATTATTTTTTAATTATTATTTATTAAATTCAGTACTTAAAAGAAAATGGAACCTTTTTTCGCCATTTTATGTAAATTACCATTACGAAGATATTTTTTTGATATGTTATCCCCTGTGTTTACATAAATTATCTGATTTTGAGACTTTGGGTATAGTATGAGTTAAATGATAGAATCTAGCAAGCTTAAAAAAAAAAAGTTTTTTTTGTTATAAGTACCGTACCTATACATTTTCATGCTCACTATAAGATGTCTCGCTGATGGTGGCGCGTGTGTTGGATCATTCAGCTCCCTTCAAAATGGTTGAGCTGAATGATGCTAATTCATGCGTCATGTTCGTGAACGGGCGCCGTACTTGAGACTGGTCATCATCGCTGCCACGGCTTATTTTTTTTTTTTATTTTAAAATTGTTTGTTTTTGTTTTTGTTTCTATTTGTTGTACCTACTCCGGGCGCTTTTAACGTGTACTTTTTTATTTTTACATCGGTCTCACATTTAGTTATAAATTCAACATTATAGATATAACTAATAATTTTGTAACTATTTGATTTAAAAGAGTTTCCATGGAGTTTCTTGTCCGTTCTTCTCCATAGGTACCTACTACGCTTTGGAATGGGCATGTAGCTTCATTTTCCTTACTGACCGACTCCTTGACAATTCAAAAGTGCCTGTAAATGGTTTAATTGAAATAAATGATTTGAGTTTGAGTTTGAGTTCATATGCATTTGGTAAACAGCTGTTATTTTGACATTACAAACAGACACTTCAATTTAATTTATTTGTATGGATTAAAATAGTAATACATAAGGCTTTTATAGACCCATTAAACACTCGAACACTCGAATTACAAAACAACTTTCTTTTACAAAATCACGAATAAACTTGTCTTATTACCGATCAGCAATTTTCATCACTCACTCGTGAACCGAACCCGGAACGGTTACTAACGCTACCTATGTATATCCGTTGAGGCGGTAACCTTCACCCTTACAGCCCACTCAACTTCTTATTATACTTGGATGTGGTCGAAGTGAGGAGAGTTAGCGATTTTTTAAACAGATCGCATCGAATGATCAGGGGCCTTACTCCCGAAAACGATTCGATTTCGTTTCTGATCCGAACTCGATTTAAAACTGTCCGAAGTTAGTTTCGCTTCGCACCACCGCACGATCGTGCGCTAGTGTGTTGGATTCAAGAGTATGGATCGGCATTTAATTCGAACCCAATTCGATTACTCCAGAACTCGATGCAGTCGGGAGTAAAGCCGCAGAAGCGAGTTCGAATCAGAATCAAAATCAAACTAGAATCGTTTTCAGGAGTAAGGCCCCTGGTCGGGTCAGAAATTGCTCTTTTATCTTCTCCTTGAAATAGGGGTAAGTAAAAAATTGGTTGTCTGTAAAGTCGGTTTACGGACGATAATTTTACGTGATAACGTAACACAAGCCGAATGTTTAGGCCGATCGTGCCTCTCTATCGCTTGTTCCGCGCTCTCGCTTGCACACTCGACTCAGGCGGAACGTGACAATGAGTCATGCTTTGTCGTGCGTGCAGCCAGCGTTCATCTATTTAAAAGACGTTATCACGTCAAAAAAAAAAATAAGAAAGAGAAATTATTTATTCTGCAAAAACAAAACGATAATTACAAACAATAAAATACACAGATGCAAAGTTGCCAAAAGCCTCGTATTCAAGCAATACAATTTTGACAATTCCATCGATTGATGTCAGGACCAGGGACCAAAGACAGTTTACATTTCGTAATTACACAGTGTAGCATCACTGACAAATGACAACAAACAAACCATCATAACTAAACAAAAAGCCGATTGCAGAATGGAAAAAAATCTTTAGTGCACCGTGCACGGATCAATCTAGCTAATCGCTAAGAACTTGTTTTGCTGGGACAGCTCTCGTTGTGATAAAGCCGAAGGTAGAAGCGAGCTTCACTCGGAATCCTCAACCAAAGAACTGGCAATTTTACCCCTAACTGCCAGTGATATCCTAGTGGCGCCTAAAGAAGTTTTCACTTCAAAAAAACTAGACCAACGAGGAGTCGTAATCGTAGCACGCTGATCGCTTATAACTCATCCAGCCCCCACCCTGTAAATATATTAGGCCAACGGCGATCCGTATTCTTGTCACAGAGCACAACGTTAGTCCAGCATTAGTATGAGGCCAGCGGTGCGCGGACTATTCATTGGGAGCCGCCACGACAAATGGTAGATGTGGTGTATAGCCCATTTATATTGGAGTCATATCTCAACTGTAAGTATTGCAAAAGCTCGTTTCTACGAGTACTACTCGTCATCTGCCTAGTATTTTCCTAACATTGGGATCGTCTTCTAGTCTAACCAGATACAGCTGAATACCAGTATTTTTCTTGGACCGACTGCCTATCTCCTCATTTCCTCCCTTGGGTGTCGTAAAAGACGACTAAGGGACTTTCTAGAGAATGGGCACCAGCGTTCTCTATGCATTTTTAACACCATACTGCGATCGCTAACCCGTCTGCCAAGCGTGGCGATTATGGCAAACCCCCCCAATTGGAGGAGGCCTATTTCCAGCAGTGGACGACTTTCGGCTGGAATGATGATGATGATGACTGCCTATCTGACCTCCACAACCCAGTTACTGGGTAATACGATACCCCTTAGTAAGACTGGTTGTCAGACTCTCGGGCTACTGAGTACCCGTAACGACTGTCAAAGATCCACGAATGACATCCGGGACCAACGGCTTAACGTGCTTTCCGGGGCACGGAGGAATCTCGGTATGTAAAGATGGTCACCCATCCACGGACCAACCCCGGCAAGCGTAGCTTAACCTGACGGATCGACCCGTGCGTCTGTTATTACTTAGCCACGGCCCCCCCCCCCCCCGGTGGCCGACTACTAAAACTGGTATTTAACTTTGTGCAAATCGTGAGGAGATTGTGAACACTGTAACATTGTCTTACCAACACGAACTGGGGCTACGTGACGGCATACTAGCTACTCTCTCTCACAAAGAAGAGGTCTGTGTGTCAGAAGTGGGAACATTATAGGATAGAACATTATGCTGATCAATCACCTCTTCTTCACTGGACAAACTCCTTCACGAAGACTTTCTACAACTCCTATTGAAGGATTTGTACCACCCTGAGGTGAGGGTTCCTTCACTGGGAGCTAAGCCGCGGACAGACAAACAGACAGCCAGAAAGACGGACGGATATGGCGAAACTATAAGTGTTCCTTGTTGACTACGGAACAATGTAGTTAAATTCTGTTATCTGTAGACAATTCTAATATCGGAGACATTACGTCGGAAATTCCAGGAACAGAAAATTGGGTATTAGAATAGAAACCTGTAACTATCGTATCGGAGTCCAACTAGACTATCCGGGCGTAATGTTCCACTGAGCACGGTCTTTCATTTGTATTCGAGGCTGGAGATATTTGTATTCGAGGCTGGAGATGTAGCCATTTGCCGGAAATTATGAAGAAAATCTTTGTGTCTTGATTTCTTGAAGATAAATTTAATAAAATAATATAAATCGAACTTTATGAACGTTCGTAACATTTGTAAATGCTATCTCAAGCTGCTCGTGTGCGGTTAAAAAAACACTTCTTCACTTTTCATGCTCTAAAGGTTCTTTATGTCATGCGTAGGAGACAAAGTCGCTTTTTATGCTCTAGAGCATAAAGTAAAATCTTCGTCGAAGACTAAGGCAATCGGTCCAACAGCCACACGAACAACTTCAACTTCATAGAATAACCTCTTCATTTTAATTCGTTTCGTTAGTATTCTAAGAACCAGGCAAGGATACCAACAGCCAAAGTACACAATAAAACTTCATGAAATAAACTTATATTTTTTTATTTCGCCCATTTATTATTTTTTAAATTATTTTTTTTATATTAGTTAATCAATATATTTAAACTATAATTAAGTTATCATAGATAAGTATAAAAATAAAATGTTTTTATAACTGAGCAGTATTTAACGGCCTAAGTCAGGTGTTAGTCACAAAAAAAAAGTTAATTGGCAGGAACCATAATTATTTTTCACGTCTCGCGTAAAATGGTGCGTTTTATACACTTGATGTACAATCTACTATTTCAGGCATATTGTCAAGTTTCTACTCTTGTAGTCTTTGGACTAGCCTCACTCAGAAAGCTGTAAATCCTCTTCGCGTTCAGTACAACAATGTATTCAGGATGCTGTTGGGGCTGCCACGCTTTTGTAATGCCTCCGGTATGTTTGCGGGCGCGCAGACTGACGGTTTCGCTGCGGTCAGACGGAAGCGTGAAGCATCCTTGTTGCGCATAGTGCATACCAGCTCCAACAGTCTCCTGGTTGTCATTGCTAGCAGACTGGATTACCCCATCATTCACTATTTAAGTCAACAATTCGAAAGCGAACTCATTGTTTTTAAAGTTACATCATCGCGGATTCACAACGAGACACCGTTCGAATTTCGAAGTGATGTTTAGAGAGACAGAGAACCTTAGTCAAAACGTCACTTTGAAATTCTTGGAGCCACACAGTGATCGCTATTCTTTTCCTATTTATTGCATTACATATTAAATTCTAGTTAAATCCTGTTTTGTTCAGTCTACACATCCCTGAAGCTTTATATAGGATACTAGACTGAAAGACATTTGCTCATCATCGCGAATTCACAATGAGACACTGTTCGAATTTTAAAGTGATGTTTAGAGAGACAGAGAACCTTACTCAAAAGGTCACTTTGAGACTCTTGAGCCACACAGTAATCGCTATTCTTTTCCCATTTATTGCATTACATATCAATTTCTAGTTATATCCTGTTTTGTTCAGTCTACAAATCCCTGAAGCTTTATATAGGATACTAGACTTAAAGACAATTGCTCATCATCGCGAATTCACAATGAGACACCGTTCGAATTTCGAAGTGATGTTTAGAGAGACAGAGAACCTTACTCAAAAGGTCACTTCGAAATTCTTGAGCCACACAGTGACCGCTATTCTTTTCCCATTTATTACATAACATATCAAATTCTAGTTATGTTCTGTTTTATTCAGTCTACACGACATCCCTGAAGCTATATACTAGACAGGAGGACAAATGCTCGACATGGACGGAAGGACAATATGTAGGTAACGTTTTGTTTAGCGGACGAGGAAACATGTGGACGGACTATTTATCAAAGAGAAAAGTCAATTGTTGGTTTATATTACAGTCATATGTCAGCTTTGCCTTTGGGTTACATGTCCGGAAAAACGAGTAGGAATAAATGTATCCTTCTTGGTAAGACATTAAATGAAACCAAGTATGCTATGATGTATGTGAACTGTGTCTCGTTGTGAATCAGCGATGATTTATTTTAAAAACAAATGAGGTCGCTTTCGTATTGTGAGCGCTCACTTGAGTGAGGTCAAAAGTGAGCTTTACAGAGTAACACTGAAAATTGAAAAGACGCAACCATTAAGAGTAAAAGAGATTCACTCGGACACTACACAAATGAAAGTTGTAGGGAAAGTTCGAGCATACGTAGAATTGACAAAAAAAACCTTGGCCAAAATCTATCGAAAATGCCAGTAAAGATTGTAAATCAACAGTTTCATTCGCTAATAGTTTGTTTCGGACAAGCACAGAAGGGAGAGGGTGCTCCCCTTAGACGAGAACCATTATGTTGACGGTTTCCGCAGAGTGGCGCAACTAACGATATATTATACACTTAACAAATTCAATTGTGTTTTAGAAAAGTGTGCGATGGTGCATACGAAGTTACTGTTGCAAGAGAATAGGTTTGAAGACAAATTGCTTGATTCGTAATCATTAATTTAATTTAATTTAATATAATTTAATATTTAATATCTATTTCATTTTTAATTCAATTAATTTTTCTAATACTATGGGTGTATGTGTAAAAATCTTGCCTGAAATAAATGTTTTTTTTTTTTTTTTTTATGTCGAGCTAATACGCTCTAAAGTCGAAAACGTATTTTTCACTCCTCTTGCTCAAAAAGGCTGTCATTTTATCGTAACAGACTGAGGAAAAAATACCATATCGCACCTTTAGAATTATAGAGACCTAATTTCTTCAGAAGTTCTGAAGACATTAGGTCTCTATAATTCTAAAGGTGCGATATGTACCTCTAGGGAAAAAAGGTGTTTTCTTTCAGTTTTTTTTTTTTTGAAAATTGAACTAGAAGCGGCGAGCTCTTCGGTAGAAGGCGTGCATTCCGTTGTTGCGGCTACAGAAGAATTAAAAAAAAGACATTGGCGCGAATTCTTCAGAATTTTCCTCTAATTTGCAAATTGAATTAGTGGCCGTAATTTATTTTTAATATTGTATTGGATTATTTTATTTTCTCGCAATCGTAGTGAAAAGTAGAGTGTAACACATGGCGCTAAAACCCATTATAACTCGGTTTCTATTTACTCCCTCGCTAAAGCTCGGGAGTAAAACTACCTCGTATAAATGGGTCATTTTAGCCCCTTGTATAACAATCTACAATTTTTTTTATTGCCTAATGACCCTGCTCTTGACCTCGGTCTCGGTTGATGGAAAGCGGTGGAAACGTCTATCTAAAACGTGACTCGATGCTGCCTTTAAATTGGAGATAGGCAGGATAATTGGACATATCTACCACATACCAAACGAGCTGCAGGCCAGCAGAACACAGGAATAGTGCTCCAAGACCACGATGGAGATGATCGGACATCAAATCTTCCTGATTCCTCTAGGCTAATTCTTCTTTGAAAATTGGCAAGTAGTGCAGAATCGTAACCAATGGAAAAATTTTAAGGAGCCCTTGACATCTCTTAACGTGCGCTTTTAACTCAAATTCAATCCGATATACGCAATTTTAGGGAATATTTTTTTTTCTTTTCTATTTCAAAATCTCTCAAAACTATTTGCTAATTCAGCGTGCATGACTGTACCCCTGGTAATTCTTGTGAGTAGCGCATTGAGTACTGTCGCGTACAAATGGAACTGCTGTGATTGGGTTAGTCACAAGCCTGTAGCATTCCTTGCAAGGGCGACGGCAGATGGGGCGGTTATTTTGTCAATTCTTCTCTCATATGAACCATACAGGTTTTTCTCTGAGATTCTTGGGCCAAAAACTGAAACTATTATACAAAGAGCAAAGTGTGTCAAAGGATCTTATGAGCTGTTAATTAAAGAGAAAACATTTAATATGTAATATTGTGTAATGTATAAAGATTAGATCAAGGACTTATTTTTGACCTCCAAAAACTATGTACATAAAAAGACAAGATGTTGTGGCTTTTAATAAAGATGGCTTAACCAGGATTGCAATGCGATCTTATTTACAAAAAAATACTTCCCTATGTGTTTTATACCCAGCGCTTGTATTAAAGATCAAGAAAGTTTGTAAGACGCATTTTTTCTCTTTTTAATTATAATTGCCAAATTACGAATGATTAGAAATTTATTAAGGCGCAGATATATGCCAGTGACTTTGAGTGGTTAGCTTGCGTGTTCTGTACTGAGCTCACGTGACGAGGCGTACGCCCAGCCAGTAAGAGGACTCGCCCATCCAGGAGCGCTGTCCAAAATATGACGCATTATTAATTTATTCCACATAAAACAAAAGGTATATTAATAAAACACGTATACTAAAAGATCAATAATTAAATTATCTTTAAAAAGGTGTAGGTTTCAGAAAAATACGCTGATAGATTTTGCGTGATTCTCAGTTTTTTATCCGCGTTAGACATTACTTTACAAATTAATTTCACTATATAATATAAAAATAATCTATAATATTCATATATTAAGTTATTAAGAGAATGCTCCAATTTAACATATTTTTTCCAAATCATTAACACTACTCGTTTAGACGTGATCTTCAGTATAAAATGATTAAAAGTCGGGTATAGTCGCCTTACTTATAACAGGTTAACTTGCCAAGATCGTGCTCTAGACTTACCTAAGTACATAATAAACTCATAACCAACATCGCAGCGACCAGATGTCCAATATGAACGTGACCTAACATTCAATAAGGCATCAATAGAGGACCACTCGGCACAAACCGCAGCGGCGACGCGCCAGTCGCGTCTGAAAGGCCTTTAACTACATTTGCGGTTTGTCTTACATGTGAGACGGCTTTTTGTTGCTTTTATTAGATGTGGGTTGTCGGGGAAGATGAGATTGAGCTGGACTAAGTGCTGTGTGGTTCTAGGCAAAGAATAAGCAAGATTATTTCGGTCTAAGAAGTGGATATCAAGATGATTATATTAAATTAAAGATTAGCTTATACCCGCGGCTCCGCCACGTGGATGTCGGTTATCGTGAAAAAAAGTAGCGTTTATGTCCTTCTCCTAAACCCAGGCTATATCTCTGCCAAATTTCATGACGAACAGTTCAGCAGTTTTGGCATGAAAATGTAACAGACAGAGTTACTTCCACATTTATAGTATGGAACTATGGATTATAGCCAGTTTTCCCTAAATAACTGACTACAATCACTAAATAACTTCAAAAGAACTGACTGCTTCATTATTTTGTTACTTCATTCTCATCATTCTCTAAAGTTTAGAGACATTCGAATTTCGAAGTATGGTTTAGAGTCTAAACCATACTTTGAAATTCGAACGATGTCTCGTTGTGAATCCGCGATGTCATCAAATCATCTCTCACGTCATGCGATCTCATTTGGTTTTACTTTAAAAAAAAAACCATACTTCGAAATTCGAACGATGTCTCGTTGTGAATCCGCGATGTCATCAATAATCATCTCTCACGTCGTGCGATCTCATTTGTTTTTACTTTAAAAACAAAACCATACTTCGAAATTCGAACGATGTCTCGTTGTGAATCCGCGATGTCATCAAATCATCTCTCACGTTGCGCGATCTCATTTGTTTTTACTTTAAAAACAAATGAGTTCGCTTTTGAACTGTATGCGGCTGTGCGCTCACTTGAGTGAGGTTCCAAGTGAACTTTACAAAATAACAAAGAAGTGCATTTAAGCAGGTATATATCGAATGTGTCACCTCAAACGATCCCTGGTAAGGGCTATCCCTAAGGTAAGGGATCCAATGTATGGACAGCAGTAAAATCGTAGAAACATGGGCTAATATCGGTCGTAAATTGTGTACTTACAGCACATATCTAACAGCAACCCAGCCTCAACCAACAGGCATGCATAATATAGAATAGAGTATAGGACTTTGAAAGTGACCTTGACCTGTAAGTTTGCTTCGGTGTTTAAAATGAGAGAAGTCAGACTTTTTGACATTGCAATATCTTAGGGTTAACGGAACCGTCATAGGATCACTCGTGTGTGTGCCTGTTCGTCTGGTACAGCCAATTTTTTCCGAATCTAACGGACCGATTAAGTTGAAATTTTGTGCAATTATTACTCGTTGAGACGCTTTTAAAGAAATTCCATGCTTATTTTTACAGGATCACCATCGTCATTTCAGCTGAAAGATGTCTACTGCTGGACATAGGCCTCCCCCAAGCACCGCTACTTGAACCGGTTCTGTGCTACCCACATCCAGCGGATTCCTGCGGCTTTAACCAGGTCATCGGTCCACGTTGCGGGAGGCACCTTAAAAGAACCCTTGGAACCTTGGAAAACCCTTCGGCCCCATCGGCCATCTGTTCTGCGAGCAATGTGCCGGCCGGGCTGCCCCACTGCTGGGACAAAGGCTCTCTTCGAGAGGGACTGGGCTGTAATCTAACACGCGGGCTCAGTGCGGGTTGGTAGATGTTACCTGTCTTAGAATTTTTGGTTGCAGGGCATTTTCCTTCACCGTTTTCAGTCGGCCCTGCCACTTAAGTCTATACTACGAGTACCTCGCTCGCACACTATTGCTCCCGGTCAAGCGAGCAAGCGAGACAGAGCGGCAGGGAAAAGGCTCCAAGGCGCCGATAGTTTAGGTAATTTCCTTTTACGGTGAAAATAATGGTCATTTAAAAAAAAAACATAAGACCAGGGCCTCAAGTCTGCTATTACAATAGTGTCAGAATCGTGTATCATTGATTTCATAATTGTTGATTTTGATAAGTTTGGTAATCTACTAATATAATGGCGTCATTATGACTTTCCAATGGTCAGCCACTGACACTCCATTGAAATAATTGGTAATCTCGTACATAATGTCAAATGAAACTTCCTACTTAACTTCCAACTTCCTACTACTTCAGATTGCTTATAACACTAATAAATAATATGTAAAAATATATATAAATGAAATCTGGCATGAATAAATGTTCAAAATGGCATTGTAATACAATTCTGTTACGAGACCATGACCGACCAATGATCGACCATTATGAATTTAGCAGATTACGAACTTTTAGCTAAATGACAATGGGATCGTGTTGAAAAGACGAATTTATAAAAATAACAGACTTGGGCCCCAGATCTGCTTCCAGCTCGAAATTACGCTTAGGTACTCGAATCACTTTATTTCCAATAAACGCTACTTCAAATAACCTTGCTGTATCAATTTCAAAAACAGTCCCATTAATTTGCTGATATCCATTGAAGACTTCCATTATCTAACTCTAAATGTCTTCAATGCTTTATAGTTAGTTTAGTTAATATGCAAAGTTTCATTATCTAATTTGAAGAATTTTTTGAATACCTACCAGCAGTTTATTTTTCGGTTTGGAGGTAATTTTGTTTTTTTTGTTCTATCGAGATTATTTTATGGAATCATGTTTTCATTAAACATAGTACTTAACATTAAACCTCAACTTTACCATATATTTATTTCAAAATTAATGCTGCAGTATGTTTGACATAACGGAGGATCATGCTTTCATGCTAAGCCGTTTGAGGTAGTATAGGCTCATACGTTTGGCAATTCTTCGGGCTATATCGGTTACCTTGGTTCTCCTACTGGTCCCTTCATTTTTGATTCAATCACGTAGGAAAATTCTGAGCATAGCCCTCTCCATTGGCTTTTGGGTGACTTCCAGCCTTCTAATGAATCCCATTGTGAGTTGTGAGCGACCACGTTTCAGTGTTATAGGTCATCTCTGGCAACAAGCAGTGTCTCAAGACTTTCGAGAGAAGAAAAACATTGCGTAACTTGACAGGACAGGCTAGCATTATATAATATGTAACAGCAAGATAAACAAACAACCAATTCAGTCTCTAATCACACCCCACAACAGCGACAAATGAAGCAATCATTATAACATAATATTCATATTCAAAATCAATTACATGTACTTTAGTATCACGTACCAAATGATTAGGGCCGTGTTAACATTCCGCAAACGTAGCTCTCATTGTGTTTATACCTTAATAAACAAGTAGGTTGAGCGAAATACACGCCACGGGTTTAACAAGGGGAGAATTACCTTAAATTATATGTATGGGGATAATTTCTGCGGTTTGGTACAGTAGCCACTTTGAATTTGAACTAAGGTCTTATTATCAGCCAGTATATCATCTACTGCAGTGCAAATGACTTTTCATTCAGTAGTGCTGTTCCCTAAACTTCACTTCGAAATTCGAACGGTGTCTCGTTGTGAATTCGTGAAGATTAAAAACAAATGAGTTCGCTTTCGAATTGGGTGCGCTCACTTGAGTGAGGTTCCAAGTGAACTTCCAGGGGCCTTACTCCCGAAAACGATTTGAGTTTTATTTTGATTTCGTTTCTGATCCGAACTCCATTTAAAACTTAAAACTGACCGAAGTTAGTTACGCTTCGAACCACCGCAAGATCGTGCGCTAGTGTCGGATTCTAGAGTATGGATCGGCATTTAATTCGAACCCAATTCGATTGATTCAGAACTCGATGCTGTCGGGAGTAAGGTCCCAGAAACGATTTCGGGAGTAAGGCCCATGGTTCCATGTGAGATACTTAGTAGTCAATGAGAGTTTTTCATTTTAAAAACGTTGAGTGTGTCAATGCTTTATAATCTTTGCCGAGATTTTCAACTTTTCATACAAACGTGGAAGTCGCAATGAGACAGGCGAATCGTAGTACTATAGCATGGTCGTAGTACTATACCTCTGCCTACCTTTTCAGGAAGTACAAGCACGATGTTATGTTATGCAGAAGTCCCAATAACATCAATATTTTTTCAGTATTTGCTTAGAACGACCGCATGCACCGAGCTCTGTGCCGCCCAAACTGGTACGTAAATAATTTCACGATAAAATGGTCGGCACCTGGCTTGTGACACATCTGGGTCAGTGCTGTGACCATATGCAGCGATTCCTTTAGGAATTGTATAGCGAACATAAATTCTTTACCAGAATATTGAAGAGTAAGTTGATAAGCAGGTAGTGATGAAGTAGAGCTCGTTCCGTTTGCTTGACTGCCTCGTTGGTCTAGTCGACGCATGCGCTACTGCTGAGCATGAAGTGCTGGGTCCGATGCCCAAGTTAGATTAACTGTTATTGGGTTTTTTCATCTGGAATTTCTCAGTAGCAGCCCGGAGTCTTGACATGGGGCTTAAGGCCCAGATATATGTCAGTGACCTTGAGCGGTTAACATGCGTGTTCTGTACTGAGCTCACGCAACGTGTCGTACGTCTAGCCAGTAATAGGACTTGCCCATCCAGGAGCGCTGTCCCAAATAAGACGCACTATTAATTTATTATACATAAAACAAAAGGTATTTTAATAAAACACGTATACTACTCGTAAAAGATCAATAATTAAATTTACTTTAAAAAGGTGAAGGTTTCAGAAAAATACGCTTGTTAGATTTTGCTTGATTCTCAGTTTTTTATCTGCGTTATACATAATTTTACAAATTAATTTCACTATGTATTATAAACATAATGTAAAATATTCACATATTAAGTTATTAAGAAAATGCTCTAATTTAACATATATTTTTTCCAAATCATTAACACTACTCGTTTAGACGTGATCTTCAGTATAAAATCATTAAAAGTCGGTTATCATCGTCTTAAACATAACTGGCGAAATATGGATGTACCTACTAAAGGTACACCTCTGCCTAGCGCTTCGGGGATTAGAGGTGTGATATTATAAATGAGGAACAGGGTGTAGCAGGGTGGGTGTTCACTAATCCTTATGGAGGATGAGTGAACTTTACACCCTATTTCTGTTCTTTTCTATGGTAAATGGAATACATAAATAGAATTTGATATCATTGATATCATCATCATCATCATTTCAGCCGAAAGACGTCCACTGCTGGACATAGGCCCCCACCAAGCACCGCCACTTTGACCAGTTCTGTGCTTCCTGCATCCAGCGGATTCATGTGGCCTTCGCAAGGCCACATGAATCCGGTCCACCTTGTGGGAGGCCTTCCAACGCTACATCATCCGGTACGCAGTCGCTACTCAAGAACCTTTCGGCCCCATGGGCCATCTGTTCTTCGAGCAATGTGCCCTGCCAAATGCCCTTAAGTTACGCAATTCTTCGAGCTATGTCGGTTACCTTGGTTGTAACCGAATTGATGTCAGAATTTGATATGTCGTGTAATAAATTAAGTCAAAGTCAAATCATTTATTTCAAATAGGTACGTAAAATGCACTTTTGACCGTCAAAAATTACATAAATAGTTAACTGATTCTAGTTGCCCCTTCCAAAAGGTAGTTATGTATGGAGAAGAATGGGCAAGAAACTCCATACTTACTCTTTTAAAATGTTAACAATAGTTTGTTACATTAATTAATAATTATAGGTGAAGACGATGTACCTAGAATAAAAATTACTTACCACAATTGGTAAAAAGAATGAAAAGTGAAGTAATGAAAGAAAAATTAATAAATGCGATAGATACATGGTGCTTACATATTTACAAACAATGTATATGATTTTCCTAAATATTTAATATATAATAAGTCAGTGTGTGAGTTAAATTATATTAATCACAGAAAATAAAGTTAATATCATAAAAATTATAACTATAGTTAAATTAGCAACCAGTTTGATTTTGTCTAGACTCTAAATTGTCCTATGGAGCAGGACCAGCATGTTTCCAAGCATTCTTATTTGGATATAATCCTCTTATTTGTAATATGCTTGTTTACAAAGTGTGCTTTTAATATGAGTTTTAAATGACAAAACAATAGCGGTCACCGTGAGGCTCAAGAATTTCAAAGTGACGTTTTGAGTAAGGTTCTCTGTCTCTCTAAACATCACTTCGAAATTCGAACGGTGTCTTGTTGTGAATCCGCGAAATTTACTTTAAAAACAAATGAGTTTCGTATTGGGTGCGCTCACTCGAGTGAGGTTCCAAGTGAACTTCACAGAATAGCACAACTGTATCTATAAGTCCGTTGTGAGCGTATATCGCCTTAAGAAGTTGGAACTGGAAGTTTAGCCGTCGATACGTAAATAGATTGGCCATAAAATTGTCGTACCTGGTACTTGACGCATCTGGGTCACATGGCCATCTTATGTATGTCAACTGGCTCCTTTAGGAGTTGAATTAACTATGAACCGTTTTACCTACATACCTATTTGACTCAAGTTAAATTCGCAAGTGGTGAAAATTATTTTGTGATAGTAAATATTTATATAGTGGCAATGGGCAGGGCACGTTGCGCGCAGAACAGATGGCCGTTGGGGCCGAAAGGTTCTGGAGTGGAGACCGCGTACCGGAAGACGTAGCGTTGGAAGGCCTCCCACAAGGTGGACCGATGACCTTATGAAAGCCGCAGGAATCTGCTGGATGCGGGAAGCACAAAACCGGTCAAGATGGCGGTGCTTGGGGTAGGCCTATGTCCAGCAGTGGACGTCTTTCGGCTGAAATGATGATGATGATGATGATAAAATATTTATAGTTCTTCTAATATGTGTATATTTGTTTGTTCCTTATTGTCGCCTCATCTTTGCCAAGGGTACTTAAAGACCTTTTACGAGTGCCCAAATATAAGTTATCACATCGGGCAATGTAGGTACCAAAGGGCTGGCATTTTTAGGGTTCCGTACCCAAAGGGTAAAACGGGACCCTATTACTAAGACTCCGCTGTCCGTCTGTCACCAGGCTGTATCTCATGAATCGTGATAGTTAGACAGTTGAAAATTTCACAGAAGATGTATTACTGTTGCCGCCATAACAACAAATACAAAAAACAATAAAATAAATATTTAAGGGGCTCCCATACAACAAACGTGATTTTTTTTGCTCGTTTTTACTCGATATTGATGACGGCAACAGGTAGACGCTTGAAATATTCACAGAATATTAAGTTATATAGTCACTTTAAAAATAAATATTGAAATTAAAACAAAACAAATATTTTATTTTATTTCCCATACAGCAAACATGTTTTTTTTTGCCGTTTTTATAGATAATGGTACGGTACCCTTCGTGCGCGGGTTCGCTTCGCACTTGGCCGGTTTTTTTACCACGACAGGAACCAATTTTGCAGCTTACGCTGATACGCTAGCAGAAATGTTAATAAATCTTCGCAACCGATTTTATTGAAAGAGAAAAACCTTAGTTGAAATAAAAAAAAATACACAAAACGAACGAACATCTTCATAGAACAAAATATGTTTAAAAAAATTGGTTGTCTGTAAAGTTGGTTTACGGACGATAGTTTAACGTGACAACGTCATAACAAAACATTGATGCGGCGCAAGCGTACAATGAGCGTAACGGGACATTGAGCGTAACGGGACAATGAGCGTAACGGGACAATGAGTCATCCTTTTTCGTGCATGCAGCCGGCGTTCATCGATTTATTAACGATGTCACGTCAAAAAAAAACGCTTTAAAAAGTATGAATCAAGACAATAATCTCATCTGGATTTTTTATGTAAATTTATGTATTCAATATTTATCGTCTATTAAACAAACAACTAACACGTAATATATTTTAATGTATTTAAGGCTCATGCTCTCTCGAAGCAACTTTACTTCGGCATTTACAGAGAAATTTAATCTAATAATTACATATTAATTAATAATTACATCTGCTGTTAGTAATCTACATGATATATGATACGTAATTTGGTTTAGCCATAATTTTTCTACCGGTATCACATATTAAAAAAAAAAAAACACCCAATCCCTTCCAAATCGTTGAGATGGGACTATTTTACTCTTTTTTAAATAACTTGAAAACTATTATAAAATAATAATAATAATAATAATATATATATATAATAAATATATATATCTCACCCCCAGTGCGACAAAGGCGTAAGAAGAATATACTAACTTTACAGTAGAGCAAAATAACTGTTTAGTCTGGTATATCTATTTAGCATTTGATCTTATGATCTTTTGTTATATACCTACCATGAAACAGTAAAAAAATCAAGCTTTTTTCAACAATATTTCAGATACCTTAAATTGTCGTGTATAAAGAATAATTAATATTTTAAGTTTTACACATGTTTATGGACCTTTTTATCTGAAAAAATTTATAACTTATGTGACGTGACAAATGTCTTTTTTGTTATAATGGCTTGTATTTTTCGTCAGATCTTAACGGACAAATTGAGGATTGTGTATCTTTATCTGCGCTAAATGAAACTGCAATTTAAAAAAAAGTGACGTATTCTGAGACTGCATTTACTGGGGTTGCAATATCTGGAATCCTTACAATAAGCCATTCATTCTATATATCACACGGTACGATTAGCAAAACTTTTTTGAAAATTTTCTAATTTGACCCCTAAGTGACCCCCATATTCAAAATTCATTTATTTACGTTCCACGTCGTGTTTGGGGGTCACAGAAGTTCATATTATGTGTACAAAATTTCAATTTGATCGGCCCAGTAGATTTAGAGCAAATCGGCTGTGACAGAGGGACGGACAGACAGACAAACAGACACACGAGTGAGCCTATAAGGGTTCTGTTTTTTCCTTTTAAGGTACGAACCCTGAAACATCCGATATGAAAGAAAGAAAGAAAGATTTTTTTTTTATTCTGCACAAACAAGACGCACATTACATACGACAAAATACACATACTAATACAAAGTAACCAAAAGCCTCGTATTCAAAACCTTAAATGTAACAATAAAAATTAAAAGTTTGACTGTTATCTATTGCTTGATGTCAGGCCAAGTCCACAGACAATAGATGTTGCGTAATATAACGCGTTGTGCAACACTTGTAAATGACAAAAAATAAACAAAACAAAAACTAAATGCCTAACGCAGTGGAAATTATCTACCTTTGCAACAAACAAAAAATTACAAGTAAGATAAAGCCGTGCGTCGCATCTGCAAGAATAGGTAACCGGAATATGTCGATAGCGCCCACTAACCGAAAAATAAGCAGCAAATATCACTTAAAACACTGCAATCAACAACAGATATCCCAAGATGCAGCAATTGCAGATCTTTTTGCAAACACAAATGCACAAAGGTAATGACAGAAAGATATGAAAAGATAAGCAAGCGTCAGCACCTACGTTCATATTTGTAGACGGCGGGTAGTCAGCAATAAAATGTGAGGGTAGGACGCAGTCAGGCAAGCTCAGCGACCTACTTGCGTCTAGTGCAACCGCAGAGATTTTATTTGCGGGTAGATAGAGATTTATCGAACACTTTGAAAGAACTATTTGAAAATATATACTGCATTAT
Organism: Dryobota labecula; assembly: GCA_947523025.1. Lineage (NCBI taxonomy): Eukaryota > Metazoa > Arthropoda > Insecta > Lepidoptera > Noctuidae > Dryobota > Dryobota labecula. Next base: position 8,228,150 of record OX383311.1, on the reverse strand, counting down.
AGTCGTTACTACTTACTAACAATCACATACCAATAAAATTATTGGAGTAGGTAACTGACGGAACTGTAGTGGTATTCTCTAACTAAATATCACTTCGAAATTTGAACAGTGTCTCGTGAAATCGCGATGATGAGCAAATTGTCCTCCTGTCTAGTATAAAGCTTCAGTGATCTCGTGTAGACTGAACACAACAGGATATAACTAGAATTTGATATGTAATGCAATAAATGGGAAAAGAATAGCGGTCACTGTGTGGCTCAAGAATTTCAAAGTGACGTTTTGAGTAAGGTTCTTTTTCTCTCTAAACATCACTTCAAAATTCGAACGGTGTCTCGTTGTAAATTCGCGATAATGAGCAATTGTCCTTCTACCTAGTATTATATAAAGCTTCAGGGATGTCGTGAAGACTGAACAAAACAGGATATAACTAAAATTTAATATGTAATGCAATAAATGGGAAAAGAATAGCGGTCACTGTGTGGCTCAAGAATTTCAAAGTGACGTTTTGAGTAAGGTTCTTTGTCTCTCTAAACATCACTTCGAAATTCGAACAGTCTCTCGGTGTAAATCCGCGATGATTTACTTTAAAAACAAATGAGTTCGCTTTCGAATTTGTGTGCGCTCACTTGAGTGAGGATTATAGAATAGCATTACATGGTTTTGAGTGATCACCACTACCTTATTTTAACTGATGCGTATGTGGCAATGTACCAAATGTATGTAATGCAATCATTTCGTCGCCAACGCCGCAAAGGGACGACCCTCAAATGAGAAAATTTTACAGGAGAGTCGGCCATAAATAAAAATAATATTATAATAAAATATTGCCATAAATATATTTTTTTTTATTTATGGCCGAAATAAGCTTGTCATCGGGAGAAAAAAAATATCTGTGTATGGTGCCTTATACTTTTGGCAAAGGGTGTATTTCGAAAAAATACGTGAGACTGAAAAGTGCCTCAGTTTCTAAAATGTTACCGGATTTCAATCATTTTAACTGAATCACAGAAATGCTTGGTAACGTAGTATTTATCGGTGAATGTACATTCCCGAAAAAACTTCTTCACACAGACGTTTCCAACCAAACATTTAACACCTAAAAACATACATCGACACAGTCCAAAAGTATTTTTTTCCGCACAATATTTACAAAGCCACAATATCATTAGGCCGAGTACACAAGGCTGGAGTTTAGTGTCGTCATGGGAACAATCGTGTGCCCTCCACCCACGCTGACGTCATTACGTGTTTGCTTTTACTTATATTCACGCTATTTTCGCGTTTAGCGGTGAGTGGAGAACTAAGATAATTGCAAGATCAGTTTCTGAATAGATTTGGAAGATTTTTGAAGTGAAAACTTCTTTAGACGCGTTGAGCACTTTTTGGGTGAACAAAAATCATGGAACTCGCGTCATCGTCACCGAACGCTTTCCTTGAACTATATGTATACTGTGTATATATGGTGTACTTTTTGGGTGAACAAAAATCATGGAATTCGCGTCATCGTCACCGAACGCTTTCCTTGAGCTATATGGGCTTATTCCACAAATCCCCCCTGAAAATCCCCCTTAGGAGGAAAAGTGGAATCTGAAAACAGTCTAGAATTCACCCCTGATAATCCCGCTAAGGGGGGAAAACTAGAATTGAAAAAGTTTTTTCCACTGAGGGGGATTCTCTCAGGGGGGATTAGTGGAATAAGCCGCTATATGTATACTGTGTATATATGGTGTATTTTTTGGGTGAACAAAAATTATGGAACTCGCGTCATCGTCACCGAATGCTTTAGTTACTTAGTTTTCACTTCTATCGTTAGTCCCCAAAGACTGCCCCGCATGTTTTTAAATGACCTTCTCTTTTTGGTCGCTCATTGTAAGATTCAACTGCATCAGGCTAGATTGGAAGCCGACCCAGCGCCGTAACTGGGGTAGAGCGAGAGGAGCGGTAGCTCTAGGCGCAAGATGGCAACGGGAGCCAAAAAGCCAAATGCGAAAACCAATTTCCGATTTCAATTCAACATGTGTTGATATTAGCAATAAAAGTAGATTTTTTTTTTTTTAGGAATTATTAATTACACCGGTCAACACGATTTCTGGGTCTGGCTCCTGAATGTGAAATTTTAGTTTCTCCTATGTTACAAATAAATAAAAAAATATCTGTTCCGATCAAAGTTTGCTTTTGTAAAAACTAGAGCAATTTTAAGGAGTTAAAAAAAAAACTAATTTTTATATTTTCTCTGTAATTTTATTTAAACTTACAATAATAAAAGTTTTTATTGAACATAAAATTCTCCTTTATATAAGAATTACGACAAATAATAGCAAACAAATAGGAAATAGCAAAAAATCTATTTGAAAAATGAATATTTTTAGTGGATCTTTTATGGGCTTTCTCGTATTAGTCCCCAAATGTAATCTCCCATCATATTCTCGTTGTACTGCCCTTGGTAACGTCGTTCAAAGTCCATCACAACTTGGTGAAAACGTTCTCCCTGCTCCTCTGAATAGGCCCATATTATCTTTAAATTTGTCCAGGTGAGCATGTAGCATATGAAGTTTATGGGACATTCTGCAGCCCATCAATTCAAAACTTTCAAGCATATTTTCAATCAACTCTTCATAATTATCGGCTCTATGGTTTCCAAGAAAACCATTGACTACTCCTTTCAGGCTCTTCCAGGCTTGTTTTTCATCAGCATTAAGGAATTCTGTGAAATCATCGCTGCTCATAAAAATCAATTAGTTAAAATCTTCAAAACGTACTTATTAACATAAATCAGGCAAAAGCAAACTTTAAGAGTTCAAAATGGATATCCGAGTGTTTTTCGATGAATCAGATTTCAAGAATTAGAACAGAAACAAAAAAAAAAAATTTTTTTTTGTAAACCTTTGTTATCTCTCTCACTATAAATACTCCATTTGAAATAGGATTAGACACTAAGAGGGTTGTCACCGGTCCAATAGTGCCACTCCTACATCACGTCTAAACGAGTAGTGTTAATGATTCGAAAAAAATATATGTTAAATTAGAGCATTTTTTTAATATTTTAAGATGTGAATATTTTAGATTATGTCTATATTACATAGTGAAATTAATTTGTGAAGTTATGCCTAACACGGATAAAAAACTGAGAATCACGCAAAATCTATCAAGCGTATTTTTCTGAAACCTTCACCTTTTTAAAGCTAATTTAATTATTGATCTTTTAGTATACGTGTTTTATTAAAATGCCTTTTGATTTATGTATAATAAATTAATAATGCGTCTTATTCGGGACAGCGCTCGTGGATGGGCGAGTCCTATTACTGGCTGGATGTACGACGCGTTGCGTGAGCTCAGTACACAACACGCAACTAACCACTCAAGGTCACTGGCATATATCTGCGTCGTAATAACAAGTCTTGACCAGCAGGCTGGTACAGACGCGACTACAAAAAATGGGTCCTCGGTCAATCCTCAGGTTTGGCGTTTTTTGATTTTTGCATTAGAAAATACTCAAGACGGAATCGAAATTTTCGCTGTGTGACCCGTTAACGACAATAGACTCTAGGTATACCTGAGATGTTGAATAAATGTTTGAAGACTAAGGTCTTCAACCAGTGCGTCCTGCCCATTATGACATACGGTACCGAAACGTGGACACTGACAGTCGGGCTGGTCCACAAATTTAAAGTCGCTCAGCGCGCTATGGAGCGGGCTATGCTCGGAGTTTCTTTGAAGGATAAAATCAGGCATGAAATTATCCGGAAGAGAATCGGAGTTACCGACATAGCTTGCAGAGTAAGCAAGCTGAAGTGGAAGTGGGCTGGCCATGTTTGTCAAAGGACCGATGGCCGGTGGAGCAGACGAGTCCTGGAGTGGAGACCGCGTATCGGCAAGCGTAGTGTGGGACGCCCCCCAGCTAGATAGACCGATGACCTCTAAAAGGTGGCTGGGACAGACTGGATGTGGAATGCGGAGGACAGGGTGTTGTGGCGCAGCATGGGAGAGGCATATGTTCAGCAGTGGACTGCGATAGGCTGAATTGATTGATACCTGAGATATGTGGTTGAACTGTACACCTCTGCATACATCTTCGAGGACAACATGCGTGATTTTAAGTTTATACTGAAACTTACAATACTATAAGACCTATCCAAACATAACACACGTACAATAATCCGATCCAGCCTGTTCCTTGCAGTCCTCCCCCAGCGACACCCTAAGCCGAGGTCCGTACCCCACACAGAGGTTGCCCTTAGCGGGAAGTCGCTTAGTTTATAAGTTTTTTGCCCTGGCTGGAGGCCTCAATTTTTTGAGGCACACACGGGAAAGTTCGATTAAGCAGACGACAACCTCCTAGGTTGAGCTGCGAGATGCCATTAAAAAAAAAACACGCATCCCTAGCTCAATCCTTTTGTAATAGCAAATACCCAAACATCCAATGCTACAAAATGAACCCCTATATAGTCAATCAAAAACAATACCATTTCATCAAAATTCCTCTCCATCACACACTTTTGAGCTCACAAACGAACAGATCTCGATTTTTTCACGCCAAACCTCCCCTTTCACTCAGATGGACACAATCAATGCTCTAAAACTAGGGTTTTTCGACACGGAACCCCGAAAAGAGGGGGTTCGGTAGGATGAAACAGTTAATCGAGAGCTGGAGAGGTGCTTCATTCAATGCGTCTGTAATTTGGCGAATTTTTGGCGTGTACCTTAGTATGGGGTGGGTTCCGCATTGGTAGTTGGTTTGGTAACTTTACGCTTGACGTATTTTGACGTAATTTTAGTCGTCAAGTTTTTAATCACGTCTAAACTTATAGGGAGTAGTGACGGGCGCCGATTAATTTGACAGGACTAAACTAAAATTTATCTTCTGTCCTTTTCTTAATGAAATAGAAAGAAAAAGATGCACTGAACTTAAATTTAGTTTGAGAACAAGGGAATCGGCACCATTGGCTACTTATTTACGCGATAACCGACACCCACGCGGGCGGAGCCGTGTGCATAATAAGCTAGAAAGCGAGTAAACTATCTATCAGTACTGGTATTCTGTAAAGTTCACTTGGAACCTCACTTAAGTGAGCGCACCCAATTCGAAAGCGAATCATTTGTTTTTAAAAGTAAATCATCGAGGATTCACAACGAGACACCGTTGGAATTTCAAAGTGATGTTTAGAGAATTGCACAAACAGGTTCTATAGAACTATTGCAGATATACCACAATGGTTTGAGAGGATTTAAAGCTTAGCACTTACCTAGATTGCTGGCTAACGTCTTAGCTGCTGTGTTCTAGGGAGCTGTGTTTCTCAAAATAAAATATATAGCCGTTTATACAAAGAACGAGTTACGAACTGAGTTTCACACTACGACTTTCAATATTCATCACAACTCGCTATTAAAAGTTCTCGAAATGAATTCCTTAAAATAATTTTGGGTATCCAACAAAATGGAGCTCATTTCGCTAATTAGTTACTTTACCTTTTTTTTTTTCGTTCAATTAAAATAAGTTAAGATGTTATGGTTTTCCTTTCATTTCATTTATCATGTTTGTTAGAGGGATTTGATCCTTCTAATTGACACTATCGATTGATGTCATAAAATAGGACGAAACCGGTCGAACTGGCGGTGCTTGGGGGAGGCCTATGTCCAGCAGTGGACATTTTACGGCTGAAATGATGAGTCACATAGCCTTCTCTTTGCTTGTGCCAATCTCATCCAAGAACGACCGACACTTCTACTTCCAGTCCATATATCAATTACTTATCACGAAAAATAGGGTTTCCAACCAATCCTGCCCGTCATGACATACGGTGCCTACACGTAGACACTGACAGTCGATCTGATTCAGAAATTCAAGGTCGCCCAGCGCATCGAACGGGCTATGCTCAGAGTCTTCATGATAAAATCAGGAATGAAATCATCCGGATAAAAGCAGGAGTTACCGACATAGCTTGCAGAGTAAGCTAGCTGAAGTGGCAGTAGGCTGGTCAACATTGTCGAAGGACCGATGGCCGGTGGAGCAGACGAGTCCTGGAATGGGGACCGCGTACCGGCAAGCGTAGTGTGGGAAGCCCCCCAGCTAAGCAGACCGACGACATTAAGAAGTTGGCTGGGACAGACTGGATGTGGAAGGCGGAGTACAGATACAGAGTATGGTGGCGCAGCCTGGGAGGGGCCTATGTCCAGCAGTGGAATGCGTTGATTGAAATAAAACAATCACACACCTCTTCTCATTACATTTTTCGCCCCACGGAACCCTAAAACGCAGAGTGCCAATAAGGGGTGTCCGCAGTAGATGAAACAGTGTTCGGTAACACAATTGCGCGGCGCTCTGAATTACAAGCGTTAGGGTTAAGGACACGTAGACACGCTAGGGTTGGGTCGCGTTGTAGTACGGGACGAGTTGGGGGTTAATTTGTAAAGGGGGATGTTTCTCTGTGCAAAAAGTATTTTTTTTTTTTATTTGTGGCCCGTGTACTCTGAAATGGGTGATAAAATTTTTCGTGTAGGTATGCGTAATATTATTGAAAGGGTTATACGAGTAAAATATGGTTTCCTAACTGTTATCATCTGATATTTTGTAATATCGGATTAACTTCTAACATTGAACGAGTCTTTGTAGGGATCAAGCTACAGAATAAGAAAAGAAAACCTCTATTAAAAATTTCAGAATAATGATTCAGTAAACTATTCCAAACAAACTACATTCATAAAGACTCCAGCAAACAGACGCGACACGCGACGCGACTCAAAGACACCGCTTGTCGCGAGACACGCGGTGACTTTGTTTCGCGTCGATTGTCGTGCCTGTTTCTAGGAGCCTTAATGTGTATTAATTCAGTTACACATTGTATACTGTATACATTGTAAAGTACATTGTATAATGTATACATAACAAAAAGTATATATTTTTATTAATTTTAAGAAAACTTACAGCTACTAGTGCCGTGTGGCGCCGGACGTAAAGAATAGCACCACCCCATTTCCTCCCGTGGGTGTCGTAAAAGACGACTAAGGGACTTAATAGAGAATAGGCAGCAGCGTACTCTATGTATCTTAAACACCATACTGCGATCACCAACCCGCCTGCCAAGCGTGGCGATTATGGCAACCCCTCCAATTGGGAGAGGCTATGTCCAGCAGTGGACGTTTTTCGGTTGAAATGATGACAGATACATTTTATATCCAATGTGTAAAGATGGTCAATTCCAAACTTCCACTAACAATTAATAAGAGTAACATTAATAAATACGCGAAAACAGCGACGTCTATGAGATACACATATGCATTATCTCACGCTCAAAAAATACAATAATAAAGAAAAGACAAAAAATAAATAAAATTAACCACCCATTAAAGTATTCAACCTTTCTCATCTATTTTCCTTCACAACAAAACGCCGTACCGTACAACAATGTAGACTAGCATCACGCGCGGACTGACATCGATCCGCGCCTCGAAGAAAACAAATTAACTGGCCCGACCCTGCCGAATAGATAATAACAACGGTTATTGTAACCGTGCTACTGCTCACTGAACTTGAAACTAACTTACTGAAACTTTGCGTGCAGGTAGCTCAGAGTTACCGTGGCTAAGTCTATGATGGAGCGGTGAGGATGTCTGTTTGCTGGGACTTGCAATTTGAATAAAACGTGGTTGGGGTTAAATGTACTCAGGGTGGTTTGAATTTGATTGAACGAAAATAATCATTAAAGAAAATAGAAGGAGAACGTTTATACACCGTGGCATTTTAGTCGTCTTACAAAGACAGCCCACTTCATGTATCCAATGACTACTAATAATTCATGTAAAAAAAAAAAAATTTTGAATATTGGATTTTTTTATTTTTATTAATTATAACGCATGACATAGTTTAAAACACCCTATTACGAGTACAGTCCGAGCCTTGTGTTACAAGGGCGCCGCGGAATGGAGCGGCGACATCTTGACATCTTTATCAGAGTTCATTCGCCCTAACGCAAAAATGTGTTTGTTACTATTGCAACTTAAACTTAATCTAAATCCATTCTGCGGCGCCCTTGTATCACAAGGCTCCGTCTGCACTCGTAACAGGGTGTTTTAAACTATGTCATGCGTCATACATAATTTAAAAAAAAAAAAAATCAAACGGTAAAAAAAATAATAAAAAAAATTACATGAATGATTAGTAGTCATTGGATACATGAAGTGGGCTTTCTTTGTAAGACCACTAAAATGACACGGTGTATATACACATAAATTGCCTATTTGTAATTTCAATTAACAGCTTTTTATTAAATACATACCAACACTTATTGTAACCGCGCTACTGTTCACTAAACTTGAAACTAACTTACTGAAACTTTGCCTACAGGTAGCTAAGAGTTACAGTAGCCAAGTCTATGATAGAGCGGTGAGCATGTATGTTTGCAGGAACTTGCTATAGAGATGACGCCTAAAAAAAAAAAATTTGTCCGTCATGTAGATTATAAAAAAATATTGGAGACATATTTTTTCATTTTTTACATAATCAAAACATTACGGCGATACAGTGAGTTCAAATGTGGCATGACGTCACTGCTCGCTAGATTTTATACGTAGCTGTGACGTAACGAGCCTCCACTCCCCAAGTATCTAAGTATTTTTTTATTAATATGATAAAGTAAAAAATACGTGTGTAATATTTTTTTATGGATAATATTTTTGTGTTCACCAAAAATCTTAAGGTACATCTATGTATGCATTTCAAAAATTTTATTCTTCCCCGAAAAATAGTGATCGTGCACCAAATATTAAAGGTTAGGTTAGGTTATATTTTGGTGCACATTCAGTATATTTGGTGGAACACAGGCAAAATTAGGTAAATGAAATGGGAGTACTTTTAAATAAAATTGAAGTACTTTTAAATACCATCCTTTTTTTATTATCTGACTGAGGGACTAAACAGATTAGCTTTTTTTTTACACAGGAAACATCCCTATTTGAATAAAACGGGGTTGGGGTTAAATCTACTCAGGGTGGTTTGAATTTGATTGAACGAAAATAATCATAAAAGAAAATAGGAGGTTCTTAATTTATACAAATAAATACAATTGAAATGTCTATTATGTCAAAAAAAAAAAAACTGCTCTTTACTTATGCATATCTATATGCCCCATCCAGAACAAATGGATGCATATTGTGAAGGGTGTTGACTAACATAGTTCATAAGATTTTACTAACACAATAGTTAGGTAGGTATAAGTAATGGTATTGTAATTGTCAGTCCGTCAAAACCTACTGCCTTTCTAGGGCGGAAGATCCACAACAGTTTCCGTATGAAAAACGCGTGAGACACATACATGAGGACGAACGTATGGTCAGTTCCAAAATTATCTGATGAAAATGTAAACAAATGACGTTAAACAACCGTTTAGCCGGTGGGAAACTTGAGAATTCCTACTATAATATAAAATAATTCCTTCAGTGCATGTCATTATGTTATGATTAAAATAAATATTACGAGTATAAGCTACTATTATACTACCACTGTAGGAATATTTATTCGCCAAAAAAATCTTTAACTTTGAGACGGACATGGCAAAACTATAAGTGTTTTTCGATGACTACGGAATCAAAAAAAAAAAATTGTACTAAATCAAAACACTCAATTTGAAGCTGCTCTTGGCATCCACAGGTACGTTTTCTGATCAATATGTTTACTTTTTACATCAGGTACTTTTGGAACAGACCATACCAACTTTCGCACGCGAAAAACCTCCCCAATAACCGTCTGATTCACTCACAAAAATAACGTTCCAACCCAACCAAAGCATACACGACCTCTAATAAAATAAGAAGGCACAATTCTTGCCAGTCGTGTCGCTGACCGAGCCACCAGTTTTATCGCGTGTGCCAATTTATGCCCTGAAACACTGCCAACGAGAATAGTGGCTGGTTTAGTGTTGCTAACCACTGGGGTGTAACGTATAACGTGGTTTGATCAAAACATGAGATGCAATCTATACAAATAAATCAAATTGAAGTGTCCGTAATGTCAAAATAACAGTTTTTAGTTGTTCCTTAACCATAGAGATCAACCATTTTTCAAATTGTCTAAGGTACGTACATCTTTTATGGGGTACTGTGTTAAATTATTATTAACATGAACGGGATATTTACCATATTTATTAATTATATGTTTTTTTATTATTATATTATTGTTGGTACCGAGTGCAAAAAACGAACAAGAAAGAGGGTAGACCGTTTTGTCTGCTCATAAACACCCACCCGCAGTGACTTCAGTTTATCCGTGATCATGGTGCTGGCAACAGCGCCGAAATATCGGGAACTCAAAACAATTAATAAACATGGTAAATATCCCGCTTATGTTAATAATAATGTTAGTGACCATGACAGTTTAAAAACTTATATCACTTACAAATTTCCACCTCATTGAATGACTATTTCAAGAAATCGTAACCCGATATCTACAGTTGTTACACCGCAGTGGACAAGCAGCCTTTACGTTAACATTAAGACGGTCTAAGTCACAAATTCGCTTTCAAGATATACAATAGCTAGGATACATCAAGTCTACAGGATGTGCAACCTAAAATACGATAAGGGGTAAGTATTTCTGCTGTAACGACAAAGATTTAAAAAACTATGCAAGAAGTTAACTACTACTAAGACTATCATTTTAATGAAATGCTCGCAACTACAATAGATTATTTCTTTTTTTTTTTAACTTTGTCCCACACTAGGAATTTCTCCTGTATTGTGGGTGCGTTTACAAACATTTAAACTCACATACACTAACAGCCAGACCCGGAACAATTATTTGTAGGTCATACAAATATTTGTTCGGTGCAGGAAACGAAGTCAATCGCTCAAATGGCTTAGCATGATCCTCCGTTATGTCGAAAATACTGCAGCATTAATTTTGAAATAAATATATGGTAAAGTTGAGGATTAATGTTAAGTACTATGTTAGCCAAAAACGCGATTCCATAAAATTTTCTCGATAGAAAAAAAATCCAAAGTTACCTCTAAACCGAACAATAAACCGCTGGTATTCAAAAAATACTTTAAATTAGATAATGAAACTTTGCATATTAACTGAACTAACTATAAAGCAGGTCTTATGTTATTTACTTTTTTTAAATGACCATTATTTTCACCGTAAAACGAAATTACCTAAACTATCGGCGCCTTGGAGTCTTTTCCCTGCCGCCCTGTCTCGCTTGCTCGCGTGACCGTTAGCAATAGTGTGCGAGCGAGATACAGAGTGAGGTAGCGCTGAGGTAGTACAGACTCTTAACCACTGCGCCTGTTTTAAAGAAGTCTTTGATTTTATTTGATTTTCTTTTGCCACCGACTTCAGACTTGAACTAAATAAATAGTGATGTTCATCGGAGTATGTATATTATCTTAAAATAAACTTGATACCTTTGTCTTCAACCCGTATTTTTGTAGTCTGGAACTTACCTGAAAAACATAAAAGAGAAATTTCTTAGTAAAATTCATATTATAGTGTACAACAGTCAGGACCGTAAATCTACTGTCGAAACATACGTTAGCTATAATGACTGGCTGGCCGAAAAAAAAATCTGACTTATATCTGCGTCTTATGTGAGCTCCTAAAAAACCGGGCAAAATAGGGATGATGCCTGGGTAAAAAAAAAAAGAAAAACTGTTTAGTCCGTCAATCAGACAATAAAAAATATTAGACACGTATTTTTTGCTTTATCATATTAATAAAAAAAATACTTGGATAAAACACATTAAACTTGGGGAGTGGGGGGCTCGTTACGTCACAGCTCAGTATAAAATCTACTGAGAAGTGACGTCATGGCACATTTGAACTCAATGTATCGTTTCGATTACGTAAAAAAATAAAAAATACGATGACGGACAAAATTTTTTTTTTAGTCATCATCCCTATTCGGTTCAGTACTTACAAGCTTCTACAGTACAGAAGTACAGAAGCTAGTAGGTACTGAACAGAATTTTGTAAAATATGAAAATTTTTATATTTTATATTTTGACCAAAGAAGAAAGTCGCATGGAGGGCGGTGTCGCATAACATGAACGATTTATCGCGTGACGATTTCTACCAGTCAACTCCTACCGCGTTCCTAAGCTGCGTTAAAACACTTCAATTTTACAAAAAATTAAGAGTGCCAACCCTACCGCTCCAATGGAGTGTAGGTAATTATTACTACAAAAAGGCCTAGTTTCTATACTGTCCATATTTATACTGTGACACAGCCTACAAATACTTCCAAACAGTTCCTCATAATTTCCCACTAACATACCAACATATTGGCAAACTGAACTTTAAATTGCCTGGGTAGGCAGTGTCTCCCGGAAGTTCTGTGACGTCATCGCGACGCCATTTCCGTCGGCCATTATCCAATAAGAGTCGTTCCAATAAAACACTTTTCAATTTTACGAAAATTAAGAGTGCCAACCCTAACGCTCCAATGGAGTGTAGGTAATTATTACTACAAAAAGGCCTAGTTTCTATACTGTCCATATTTATACTGTGACACAGCCTACAAATACTTCCAAGCAGTTCCTCATAATTTCCCACTAACATACCAACATATTGGCAAACTGAACTTTAGATTGCCTGTGTAGGCTGTGTCTCCCGGAAGTGCTGTGACGTCATCGCGACGCCATTTCCGTCGGCCATTATCCAATAAGAGCGGGAAATTGTTCAATACAGGTGGTAACATTGTATTTTTGAATTTGATCAGAAATTGCTTGACTGAACTGAACTTTAGCTATTATGCAATAAATTTTATTAATTTAATAGGTACCTGTTTTGACATTGCAGTTTTTATTTGAAACGTCTTTTATAATGCGCGCAGCAAAGGAGTGGAACTCTCTGCCTGCGTCTGTGTTTCCGAACGCATACAACCCTAATCTATTCAAAGTGAGAGTGAACAGGCTTCTTCTGGGTAAGCTCACTCCATCGTGGACTTTGTCTCTGTCATCCAGACCTAGACTAAAGTCAAGAGCAAACTCATAGTAAAATAAAAAATAAAAAAAAATAAAAATTTAATTAATTGTCAGGAGAATATTATATTGATGTATCCAACAATGTTGACCTTCCCTCTTAGAGAAGTCGTATAAGAAACACCGAACTCATCAAGTTTGCATTCAAAACTACTCAAATTCAAGGCCAATTTTGACTTGGCTTATCAAGCATAAAGTGCCAACACATAACCCTTCAAACCTAATCGTGTAGAAATACTAAAAGCCACTTTATTAGATTTTAACCCTCCAATGTTCACGTTCATATAAACATTGGCAACACTGCTGCGTTCTGATTAGTTATAAATTAAAATATTCTCAACCCTCCGCCCGCTGAGTATTCCCGACACGGCCGGTCGATTCGACCTGGATTGCAAATGAACTTTCAGTAAATGGGAATAAGTTTATTGTAGGGTTAATTAGAAGGTAGATGTTTTGTATCCGATACATTTTCATTAGGCCCATTTTTTTTTCTTTGAATAGAATACCGAACTATTCTGCTGCCATAAGAAAAAAGGGCGCATATGACAAATAACAAACGTGGAGTAAAAAAATAAAATGTAATCTTTTTTTTTTCATTTCCTTGCCCCCGCATTATTGTAACTAGTATGAATGTGAAAGTGAAAATTAATAGAAATCGGTCTAAGGTGGTGGTATCGGTGGTGGTGTTGTGATTTTTTAAATAAAATAATTATTTTTATTTAGATATTAAATTTTTTCCTTTTCTTCTTAGTACAAAAATACACAGAAAATGCACAAAATTCGTAGAATGGACGTATTTAGTCATTTACGTACTTTCAACTTAGAACATTAAAGAAGCTGTTTTTTATTTTATGAAGTGTACGTATATAATTATATCAATTTGAAGATAAAAGGGCGCAAATGCCTGCAAAAAATGGGTGCATATACTGCTTTTCTCCTTATTATATTTAAAAAAAAATAGTATGAAAGAATTTATATTTATTTATATAACCAAATGCGCCCTTTCAACTTAAAATTGGTACTAAAATAAAACTAAGCGGTTCTAAATAAAAAAGACTTCAAATTCAAATCTTTATTGCATATCTCATGTGTGTACAAGGTCTTAATAATAGTTACATGGTTCACATGGACCCTGTCGGGCACAACAATTTGTAGATACAATAGGAAGAGTAGCATGTTTGAATTTACTATTGTATGTAAGTACGACTTTATTACCAGTTGCGTCAAATACGTCTATTCATTTACTTAAACGACACCAATATTAGATTCAATGTAGGAAGTAACTGACAAAATACAACTTTTCTTCTTAGTTGCATCAAATACGTCTTTTCATATTCTGTACATTTTTTATATGCAATTACGTCTTTTATTCTTATGGATTCTGGAAAATAACGTTAATTTGTCGAAATAACAAAATTGAGCAGATGCGCCTTTTTCTTTCTAGTCCAGAGGTATTTTTAACAATTTTTTATGAAAATTGTCAGATGCGCCCTTTCTTCTTATGACGGCAGTATTTTATCATTTATTTTGAAGAGATTTAACCAAAGTAGGTAAAATTTTACTGATCCCTTGTTCCAACAACAAACAAAATACATATTATATAATAGACAACGCTATCGTGTGGCATTATTTATTTATTTATTTATTTATTTAACCATCTAAGTACACACAAAAAAAAAACAAACAAACGAAAACGGGACAAAACAATTTGTATGTCGGAGACGAGTTGTATTCGATACGCTAGCGCCATCTGTTGGCGTTCGATGGAGTTGGTGGATTCGCGCCATCGGTTCTTGACTTATCGCGACGCTAGCGCTGCTATGCATACCCATTACTGTATAGCATCAAGTTCTTCTAACTGAACAGACAGATGTGCTGCTGGGGAGTTTGTTCCGCTTCTTCTTCCCAGTGAAAGCACTAGGAAGTGGTGAAGGGATGAGCGTTTTGGGGGACTGTCTTATGTAATTTTGATTCTCAGCTTAGATTGAGTAAATGACTTTTGAGTTTAATTCGGTTTTTCTATTGCGCAATAACCAACACTACCAACAGTACGCCCACAGTAGTTAAAATATGGCTGATGATAACGAGAGAAACCTTCCGTTTTCCGACACGTACAAAGATGCTTATTTCTAAAGAAATCTCTTGCAGCATACCTGCGATGGAGCGTTGGCAGACCAATGACCAGGGCCTCAAGTCTGCTATTACAATAGTGTCAGAATGGTCTATCATTGATTTCATAATTGTTGATTTTGACAAGTTTGTTAATCTACTAATATAATGGCGTCATTATGACTTTCCAATGGTCAGCCACTGACACTCCATTGAAAGAATTGGTAATCTCTCACATAATGACAAATGAAACTTCCTACTGAACTTCCAATTTCCTACTACTTCAGATTGCTTATAACACTAATAAATTACAAGTAAAAATATATATAAATGAAATCTGGCATGAATAAATGTTCAAAATGCCATTGTAATACAATTCTATTACGAGACCATGACCGACCAATGATCGACCATTATGAATTTAGCAGATTACGAACTTTTAGCAAAATGACAATGGCATTGTGTTGGAGTGACGAATTTATAAAAATAGCAGACTTGGGCCCCTGGTGGGTGGACGACCTACGGAAGATCGCAGGGAAGACCTGAATGAGACTCGCAGAGACCAGGGAAGCATTGCACTAAAGGGAGAAGGCCTATAGGTTTTATAGGTTTTATTTCACATAAGCCTACATGGGCACTTATGAAACGACAGAAGCTAGGTGCACGGTTCCAATTAGTCGTTTCCTGTGTAGAAGAGCCGGCAAGAAACTCTACGGTTACTCTTTTAAAAATAATTGTAATTGGCTAAACTGGCACCCCCGAAACTAGTGACGAACTGACAACTCTACCCGTTATATTAGTAGAGAATGTTTCGCTGTCCCCTCTCCCTTCTGCTCGCGCGTGATAATCAAATGCCGATGGAGCCTACCAATCATGAAATATGTTTGTAATTCTATTACTTTAGACGATTGGTTCTCGTTTGGTTATGAAAACTTTTTGTAATCGAATTGAAATATTTTTGAAATATGATTGGTTTGAACCAATCTATATTTATGTATATAAAAATTCAAAGTCCTGACTGACTGACTGATATACTCGTATCAACGCACAGACCAAACCGATTGTCCTAGAGACTTGAAATTTTGCACGTAGGTTCCTTATGAGGTCTAGGGGTGCACTAAGAAAGGATTTTTGAAAATTCCACCCCTAAGGAGATAAAATAGGGGATGAAAGTTTGTATGAAAGTCCGTCAGTTTTGAAGTTAGGATCTTCAAATTTTATGTTTAGGCTGACGTTTGAAAATTAATTTATACGTGTTTCATCGTTTTTGATAATTTCACCCCCAAAGGGTTAAAAATGGGGATGAAAATGAAAAATCCTTAATTTTCAAAGAAAAATCACTAAATTTACTACCTAGGCTTATGGTTGGAAGCTAACGCGTGTTGTTAGAATTTCAACCCTTAAGAGTGTATAAAATTTTGTTTTTAATTAAAGGTCTTTATATTTTAAGTTAAAATCACTAATATTTCAGCTTATGGTTGGAAACATTTTAATTTCAACCCACAAGGGTCTGAAAAGGGGGATGAAGTTTTGTATTGAAGTTGTTCATTCGTAAAATTTTGTATTTAAGTAAAAATAATATAAGTACACGTGTACTGTTTCTAACTTTACAGTATTTTACATGGAGCGACTGTCTATCTGACCTCCACAGCGCAGCTACTGGGTAATACAATACTCCTTGGTAAGAATGGTTGTCAGACTTTCGGGCTTCTGACTTTCCGTAACGACTGTCAAAGATCCACGAATGACAGCCGGGACCAACAGCTTAACGTGCTTTTCGAGGCACGGACGGGTCTCTGTATGTAAAGATGGTCACTCATCCACAGACCAACCGCGGTAAGTGTAGCTTAACCTGATCGATCGACCTGTGCGGCTGTTACTATTTAGCCACGGGCCCCTCCCCCGGAGAACCCCCCATCTCCTTCTCCGGGAGAATCGATATACATAATTATAGATTAGGATAGTTAGATTAGATTAGATTAGGATATAATACTCGTAGAGTAGAAGACGTCAGCTAAGAAAGCATTTTTGAAAATTCAACCTTTAGGGCGTAAAAATGGGGGATTTCGTTAGTTTGAAAAGTCTTATTCCTTGAGTTTATAAACTTGAAACTTGGCACAAGGGGGGATTGGGGATGTCAAGATTGTATGGAAAAAAAAACCGTAACGGACTGATCTATTTCAGAATGAATTTACATTCCATACATTGTAGGCGAGCTCTAAGAAGGGCTTTAAAAGGGTGAAAAGGGGGGGATTTAATTTAGACTGTATGAAAAATCAATATTTTTTAGTTCATAAACTTGAAACTCAGCACAAATATGTATATAGGGTTTTGAGAATTGATCCCTAACAGGGAAATCAGGGATAATTAAGTTTTTAGGCGAGAATTTTACTGCGTGCCATGAATAACTCAAAAGTTTTTATTTTTAAGTTTTTGAATTACTCAAAAGTATTTTTAAACCCGGTCATAGGGTACTTTTAATCCCGGTAGTACGTTCCCGTTGGATTTTTTCCGACATCCACGTGGGCGAAGCCGCGGGCAAAAGCTAGTACTATATATTTTCTAAACTTCAAACATGAATATCTCTAAAAGGACTTTGTGTGGATTGGATCCTTTTCGTTTTAATACGTCCAATTTGTGACGTCCACGCGAGCGAAGCAGCGGGAAAAAGCTAGTTTCATATAAATCTAGTAACAATATTTTCCTATAACTGGGAAATCACATGAATCGGATAAGTGGTACTCAAGTTTTAAGCGCACTAACAGAATATTTTATGTTAGGCTAGGATAGATCTTATATTTATAAAGAAAATTGTCGTTAACCATATTTCTATGAAGACCAGTCGGTCTTGGCAACATTTATAACCTTAAAATATGAAACAATATTAGATATTTATTCCCAGTCCGCCTGCCAACAATATTATACGCGTTAGAGTTAGGTTATTATAACATAAAACAAATATCATGTTGTTTGTAAAAAAATATTGCCTCCAAGAATTGAAATAGGGTTCTGTAGTAAACAAGGAACCCTTATAGTTTCGCCATGTCCGTCTGTCTGCCTGTCTGTCTCACAGTCTGTCCGCGAATTAGCTCAGAGACTGACGAAGACATCTGTAATTTGGTATGGGTCGCCGACAAAGTAGTAAAATAAAATATTGTGTATCTTCCCTACACGTAAAGTGTGGATGATATTTTTAATTTCTCGTCAATCCCATTGTGTGGGGGTATCTTTGGATAGGCCGATCAAAAATAATTGAGAGTTTGTGAAAGCCATTTTTCGATTCAGGGATCCGTTTGCGTAAAATTAGGCTTTAAGGCTCGTACAGACTCGCGCGATATCGCGGGCGCGACAGGCACCGACAAAGAAATTTTGCTACTAGTGTCGCGTCGCACCCGCGATATCGCACTAGTCTGTACGCCTGTCTGTCTTTAAAGTGCTAATTTTTGTTACATTCAAGTGTCCTCCCGCCCCCGCAAGCTTAACGGTTGAATTTGTAAATGTGAAAAAAATAACAGTAGTAGAATTATATACTACTATATAATTACTGTGATTATTTTATTCGTAACTTAATTTTCTTGATATTTAAAGTCTGTCTTTATTTTTGAGTAGCAGTGTCACTGACAAAGACAACTAAAAAAGTATCAAGCCGTGAACAAGGACGCTGTTCAAAAGTTCGCTAATGAGTGCTTGTTTCTTTAGGTACAGAACCTGGCTTCAGGCTGGCGAAAAAACGGTAGAATGACAAACATCTAAGTAGGTGGAAGAACTTTTTATACCTCCACTGTTTTCATATCTCGAATATTAAAATAATAAATTTTAATATGCCGCAGGCGACACGCTTGCAATGATATTAATTAGGTATAACTGGGGCCCAAGTCTGCAATTTTTATAAATTCGTCACTCCAACACGATCCCATTATCATTTTGCTAAAAGTTCGTAATCTGCTGAATTCATAATGGTCGATCATTGGTCGGTCAATGGTCTCGCAATAGAATTGTATTTCATTGGCATTTTGAACATTTATTCATGCCAGATTTCATTTATTATTTATTTATTTTATTATTTATGTACACACAGTTAAATACATAGAGATACGACATAGTTATATTATAATTTTAGTACAAAAGTACTGCTTATTTCTTAAGAAATTTCTTCCAGCAGACCTGCGAAAGAAGAGAATACTAGAGAACCTTTGCTCTGCAAAGTGCCAAAACCAGGCTTCTATTATAAAAACAGCAAACTTGGTTTGACTAACCATCTCGCACAAATACATTGGTAATTAAAATTAGCAAGGCATCCAGCTCAGTACACCGAGCCACTAAATTGTGCATCTATTGTTGAGCAAACAAATTGAGCTGTCAGCGAGACTTGCGCTCGGGGCTGTACGGGAGAATACAAGTCATTGGTGGATGCTGTTATAAAGGAGTGAGGAAATATAGAAATGGGTGGATATCATACACTGTTGTAGCAGGTCAATATTATACTCTGATTATTAATTTGCACATCAATCAATTTCCCACTAAAATGGTATGTTCGGGGGTTATTTGGATCAAAGCAATGAGTTGATATAAGTACGAATTGTGATCTTCGTACGAAAAAATTGTAAAAGTAAACTAGACCAGAAATAAAATAAAAGCTGTATATGGTGTTTTGGTAGAATTTATGTCAACTCAAATCTTACAATTACTTTATTCCAAATAACCCCCGAAAATCCAAATAGCCCCGTTCTAAGGTAGTGTAATTTTATTTTTAAACATCACTTCGAAATTGGAATGGTACTCGTATCTAATTGTGAATTCGCGCTGATTTACTTAAAAAAAAAACCGGCCAAGTGCGTGTCGGACCACGCACAATGAAGGGTTCCGTAGTTAGGATGAATTTATCACAAGAACAAACTTAAAATTATAGTTGAAAAATAAGTTCTCCCATACATTCCAACTGCAAATGCAAGTTTGTTTGCATAATATTGAAAGATTTACCATGTTATTTTAAAACCATAGAATTATATTAAGAGACTTATAGGTATTTATGTAATCTATTAAGTATTAACTATTCTCTGTATTTTTTTCAAAAATGTAGGCTCCGCAGTTTCGGAGATAAGGTGGGAATGGTATTATAGTAGATTTTTCACCTATTTTCTAGAATAACTTTAAAATTATTTGATGCCCTCATAATCTTTTCATTAAATATCTCACACGGTACAGTTTGTAAGACATTTTTTTTTCTAATTTGTCCCCCACAAGTGAATCACATATTAAATATAAAATTATTTACGTTACCTACTCTTTCGTGTTTGGGTCACAGAAATTCATAAATGTATATCAAATTGCAACATAATCGGCCTATTAGATTCGAAGCAAATTGACTGTGTCAGACGGAGAGACACAAAGACGGACAGTCAGACACACGAGTTAAGGCTCCTACAAACCGGCGCGACACGCGACACGACACAAAGAGACCGCTCGTCGCGCGGCACGCGGTGTCTTTGTGTCGCGCCAGTTTGTAGAAGCTTTTATCCTATAAGGTTTCCGTTTTTTCATTCGGACGTACGGAACCCTAAAAAACAAATGCAGACGGAGAGACAGACAGACGGACAGTCAGACACACGAGTTAAGGCTCGTACAAACAGACGCGACACAAAGGCACCGCTCGTCACGCGACACGCGGTGCCCTTTGTAGCGCGTCGCGTGTCGCGCCTGTTTGTAAGAGCCTTTATCCTATAAGGGTTCCGTTTTTTCATTCGGACGTACGGAACCCTAAAAACAAATAAGTTCGCTTTCGAATTGTGCGCGCTCACTTGAGTGAGGCTCCAAGTGAACTTTATAGTATAGGACTGCTAAGCTTGTCAAGTACAAGTATACTTTCGCAGTCTTACATACACACATCAAAAAAAGTTAGCGATCACTTTTTTTTTTTTTTTTAAAACGTTGCCCCACACTAGGAATTTCTCCTGTATTATGGGTTACAAACAAACGTTTACAAACATTTAAACTCACATACACAAACAGCCAGACCCGGAACAACTACTTGTAGATCATACAAATATTTGTTCCGTGCGGGAATCGAACCCGTGACACGCAGCGCAGCAGTCAATCGCTTAACCACTGCGCCAATCGTCAAAAACGGTACCGGTAACGGTTACGGTAGATTATATTTATCATTTCTTCTTCTTTTTAGATTCTTTATTTAAAAATATAGATTTATAATATAACATTATATAACAAACAATAAAACAGTTGAATTGTTTTTCCACATAAAAAGGCTTTCAGTCCTAGCTCACGCTCATTCAGGAATCTGATTTATTTATTTATTTATTTACCTATATATGCTTTATTGTACATCAGATAACACATTACAAAAGAAGAGGAAAACATAAACACTATAAAATATACAATGGGCGGCCTTATCGCATACTGCGATCTCTTCCAGGCAACCTTGGCATGGACAGTGAGTTTCTGGACATAAAATGGAGTTGTCATTGGTGCAAAAATAAAAAGTATAACAGCACAATATCCTATAATAGATACACAGATATATGCTATATAATAGATACATAGATACATACATACTAACTATATAAGTAAAGAAAATAAATGAAGTGTAAGTATAGATCAATCAATAATAACAACAACAGTAGATAATAGATCAATTTTAACGGATTTAAAATACTTTTTCGCGGAATGTTGTGATTGAAAAAATGCCAAGAGGATTATCAGAGGTTTTACGAGCAAGGATAGTAATTTTGAGAGAAGAAGGATACACCACGAGAGAGCACGCAGAGTTGCTATATCCCAATCCTGTGTCGTGACCACATTGCAGAGGTACCAAGGGATGGGTAATTTTGCTGACCGACACCGCAGTGGTCGTCTAAATGTTTAGACTGTTGCCCAAAAGCGAAAAAAAAAATAATTTAAAAAATTATATCAGCTTATATGCTAGTGATCACTAACTTTTTTTGATGTGTGTACATATTCTTCTAACTTATACATCCAACCGTTTCTGAGAAAGACGGTGAAAAACAAACAGCGTTATATTCCTATGAAAGTTCTATTTTTCCAACGATACACCAAAAATCGCACAATATCCAAAACGATTCCCTAATAAAAACAAAACCAATTTTTATTCGAAACCGGTTAAAAAAACATGGCTCCCCTTCATTTTTATAATAATACACCCATAATGAAAACCCGCTTCAGTGGTCACATATAATTCTGAACAATACAATGCACTTAGGGGTAGGCAGATATAATAAAAATATGAGTGGATAGACAAGCGACGTGATCCTGATTCGTGCTTTGTTGTTCCACTGAATTTAATTATAGTTTTTTTGGGTGTGGTATACACACGACACAAATTTTTTAAAAACCCTGTGATAGTTGCATGGTAAAAATTAGAGATGCCACGAATACTCGCTATTCGTCATTATTCCAATTTTTTTTTTTATTATTCGTCGAATACCAAGTATAAATCACAAAAGTAAGTAGGAATCACTTCCTCTCTCCTTAAACATCATCATGACTTAAAGTTCCTTGCTCTTGTATCATGTTTATTATTGTATGTATATATATATTGTATTGCATATATATATTTGTATGGATAAATATCTTTATGCTTTATGTATGTATGTATTTATTGTATATGTAAATGGTACACCACTGACTACCTGCAGTATTGTCCTTCTACTTTTTGATCCATCCAAAGGTTGTCTGTAAAAGATCGCTAATAGCGATAAGACCGCCCATTGTGGCACCCTATGTAACAGTTCTACATTTATATCTGTAATTTTTATGGTGTTCATAATAAAGAGTATTATATCTATCTATCTATCTAATACCGAATAAAAGTGTCCATTATTCGACATTCGGCGAAAATTTGTCTAAATAAAAATAAACTATTAATAAACGGAAAAAGCAAAACATACTTAGATAAAGATTCTGATTCTGATTAGTATCATTAATATAAAAGTTAGCCAAATATCACTCATGGAAGTTAATTAGTTAGGCTTTTTAATGAATCCATATTAATATTGTAAATGTGAAAGTAACTCTGTCTGTCTGTCTGTCTGTATGTTACGTTTTCACGTCTAAACCGCTGAACCAATCGTCATGAAAGAAAGAAAGAAAAAACGTTTATTTGCGGTAAACATGACGCAAAAAAAGAACACAACACAAAAAAAGAAGTAAGTTTGGGGTAAATATGCGTCACATCCACGCAAAACGGCCATCGCTCAGCATAATGCTGCGACCCTATGCGAGACAGAGCCCCAGCGCTGGTTTTCAGTGTGTGTGTTACTAGTGCGATATCGCGGCCGTGACGCGATACTAAAGCACAATTTCTTTGTCGGTGCCTGTCGCGCCCGCGATATCGCGTGAGTCTGTACAAGCCTTTAGGCAGAGATATAGCCTGGACAAGGACATAGGCTACTTTGTTATGCGATAACCGACATCCACGCGGGTGGAGCCGCGGACAAAAGCTAGTCATCTATAAAATTAAAGTGAATTAGATATAAGTACTATGCAAACAAAATACCGCTGCCAAACAATGTTTTGTGTAGTGTGTCGGAGACACGGCCTATGATCGTCGTAATCAGCCCTTTTAAGTCCACTGCTAGACGTAGGCCTCCCAAAATCGATTTCCAATCGAAACAGTGTACAGCCGTTTTCATCCAACATATGGCTAGACTTACAATATGAAGCTATGAATGAGAGTTGTAATATTTGTGTTGATGAAGATGTAACAAAAAAATAAATAATCGATCTCCTGAATTCTTTCCAGTATCATAAAATATTTTATACCAGAAAGTTTCCTATTTTTAACTTTGTTTAAAACCGAATTTTTTTAGTAAACTTCCCCACTATGATCATTAGACATCCTAGGATAATTATGGACAAGGACATAGGCTACTTTTTTACGCGATAACCGACATCCACGCGGGCGGAGCCTCGGGCAAAAGCTAGTAATTTAATATTTCAAGTCCCAAAGAGGCAGATTCACTAGTTTTTCTGCACAAGCTCAAGAATCAATAAGTTTCAAGTGTAATATTATTATTTGAGAAGAAATAAACAATTTTTTTATAATGTAAATTTTATGTCGAGTAATAATGGTGAGTATTCGACTATTCGCCATAGAACACTGTGGAATTTATCGAGTCTAGTTAAACCAAGCTGGGGTCGGTGCAATTCATTCATTCATTCATTCATTCATTCATGTAAGTAGGTTTGTACCAGGGCTTGTTAACGTTCCCAAATAACAAAATAATAACCGTTACGTAACGTTAAATTTCAATGTTATAACTACTAACGTTACAAAAATTTAACGTTACTTGATAACATTACCAGTAATATAACGTTAATTAACATTAACAAAAATACGATAACTAACGTTAATTTAGCAACGTTGCCGTTCTGTGGGTAAGAATCAGGCAGATTTAGGTAACGTTTTGATCGGCACGGCATGAGAGGCGCGAGGGCGGGCTCCCGCCGCGCCGCACGCCTCAGGCTCCACTACTTACATCTCACCCGTTTAAAATAACGATAAAATTATGAATCGCACAAATAACGTTAAATCGATTATCGTTATTTTAATAATAATGTTAACTCTGTCAATACAAGGTAACGTTATGAAAATTTACCGGTATTTAAAGCCCTGGTTTGTACACACACCTTTAAGGCCCGTACAGACTCGCGCGATATCGCGGCCGCGACAGGCACCGACAAAGAAATTGTGCTACTAGTGTCGCGTCGCGCCCGCGATATCGCGCGCGTCTGTACGAGCCTTTAAACGTCAATAGCACGTGTACGTCATTAGCGGACGATCAAGACGCTTCCAACGATACCTCATTTATCAAATTATGATAAAGAGTTTAAAAGTTGTGAGGGAACAGATGAACTTGCATACATACATGCCAGTCAAAATCATAACAATCTTTTTTGCTTCGCCGTAGTCGGGCAAAAACATCGAATTATACCTAATTTCTTCTCACTTTAAGTGCTTTAAAGCTACATTTCTATTCGAAAGCACTTACATGTCTGTTACGACGCTGATCTAGGAATTTGTCTCTGTCACTCAGTCTGGATAGCTAGACTGGAAAATGTTCCTCTAGATTCGAATGCGGCTGTCCCATTTCAAAACCTAGTAATGGACATTTTTTACAAAAATCGTTTTATTGCATAATCTTGCTAACCTAATAAGTCCCTACCAAATACAGAAACACCAGCATTGAAAACTCACATATAAGCAGATTATATTTAAGCATCGATACAAAGTAAGTGCACCATTCACTGCCTTGTGACCACTTTAAAACCTGTACCCAAAGTCTCTAATTCAGATAATTTATGTAAACAAAGTAATGTCAAGAAATGTCACTGTTAGTGGCAAATGACAGGTTAGTGGTACAAAACATTTTATCATATTTTTTTTTTGTATATAATCATCTATGAAATTAAAGTGAATTAATTATAAGAACTATGCAAACAAAATACCGTTGCCAAACAATGATTTATATAGTGTCGGAGACACTGCCTATGATCGTCAGAATCAGCTTTTTTAAGTCCACTGCTAGACGTAGGCCTCCCGAAATCGATATCCACTCGAAACAGTTTACAGCCGTTTTCATCCAAACTGTGGATAAGTATGCTACATACAATATGAATCTATGAATGACAGTTATAATATTAGTGTTGTTGAAGATGTAAAAAATGTGAAAATGTTTGGATCTCCTGCATCGTTACCAGTATCAAAAAATATGTTATACCAGAAAGTCTCCTTTTATTAATAACTTTGTTTAAAACCGAAAATTTATAAAAATAATTACGGTATGATTATTTTTTAATTTAGTTCTTAAAATCAGTACTTAAAAGAAAATGGAACCTCTTTTTTCGCAATTTTTTGAATTTGAATTTGAGACTTCGGGTAAATTGTGCTACTATTGTCGCATCGCGCCCGCGATATCGCACTAGTCCGTACGAGCCTTTACTAGGTTTTGAAAAGGTTAAAGTGACTTACTAAACCCAAAGTCTCAAATTCAGATAATTAATGTAAACAAAGGGGATAACATATCAAAAAAATATCTTAGTAATGGTAATTCACATAAAATGGCGACAAAAGGGTTCCCTTTTCTTTTAAGTACTGAATTTAAGAAATGATAATTAAAAAATAATCATACCGTAATTATTTTTATAAATTTTCGGTTTAAAACAAAGTTATTAAAAAAAGGAGATTTTCTGGCATACAATATTTTATGATACTGGTAACAATGCAGGGGATCCAAACATTTTCACATTTTTTACATCTTCAACAACACTAATATCACAACTCTCTTTCATAGATTCATTTTGTATGTAGCATATCTAGCCACATTTTTGATAAAAACGGCTGTAATCTGCTTCGAGTTGAAATCGATTTTGGGAGGCCTACGTCTAGCACTGGGCTTAAAAGGCTGATTATAACGATCATATACCGTATCTCCGACACACTACACAAAACATTGTTTGGCAACGGTATTTTGTTTCCATACTTCTTATAATTAATTCACTTTAATTGTATCGATGATTATTTACGAAAACATTTAATGATAAAATGTTCTGCGCCACTGTCCTGTCATTTTGACAGTGACATTTCTTGACATTACTTTGTTTACATAAATTATCTGAATTGGAGACTTTGGGTATAGGTTTTTAAATGGTTAATGCATTAGCATGAGAATGGAATAGCATTTTTTTTTACCTAACATAAATACTTTTCAAGGGCTTGACCTATTTACGTTTATACGCTCTCCTGTAAAATTTTGTTTTTGGTCCTTACCAGGTTTTGAAATGGGACAGCCGAATGGCTAACGTTAATGATAGATCACACATGTAATGTGGTGGCGAAACGAAAGGAGTATGGTTTGTTCCAATAGTATGTGATGATAATGTAAACAAATCGACCAGAAAACGTACCCGTGTATGCCAAATTTGAAGTGCCACTTTCAAATTGAGTGCTTTGATTTGATTATTTGCATACTAAACCCGAAATTCTAATTTAAATCACAGTGAGTATGGCTTTCATTTGGCATTTGAAGTTTATTTATTTATTTAACAATTTATGTACACACATATAAACCTCAATATAAGTCGATGATTTTACAATTAATATTTAATAATGTTACATCTACGTGTGTGTCGTACTACAAACAAAACCACGTCATTATTAGTGAAATGTAACAAAGCTTTTTTTTTTTTTTTGGGTGGGAAATTATCAAATAACTTCTCCCGCTCTAGGTGGAGCGGGAGGGCGTGTCAGACTTTTACTGACTAAAACCCACCCGTGTTCCTTCAGTTGCCTGTGTGCCAGGGCCACGGTATCCCTTTCGGACAAACCCGCAACCCTGGCAGGCACCGGTCCTAGCGGACCCCGTCAGTGCGTGCTGACATCTCTTTGAGGCGCGCGTGGAACACAACGCGCCATCGACCCGGGCCTGGTCCTTACCGGACGGCGAACTGCCCATAGCTCGCCGTCCGCAAGCCCGCGCCTACGGTGGCCGGGAATCGGCTACCGATTCCCGCCGCCCAGGGCGTCTCCTGCGGCAACTAGGGGCGTGAGGGCGCACAGACTGCCGCTCCCTCACGCGTTCCGCCTCCTCCTTCGCGAGCATTACTACTTCGCAGAAGGAGGTGACTGCTTCCCATGCACTCTCGCTCCGGATCATGGCCTGGACCAGGGCCGGACGCGAGAGATCGCCGCCGCCAATCGCCTCCGTGAGGACACGGCGGTGCTCTGCCCAAGAAATGTAACAAAGCTGGAATAATAATTATTCTCAGAAATCTAGACACGAACCGATCACCTCGTCCTTCACATTAAATTAATTTCACTAATAATTTAGTCTTAGAGAATTTAAATTTTAAATTGACGAAACTCTTCTAAGATTTCAAATTAAAAACAGACGGGTCCCAGAGAAATCGATCCTTTTTAATATAGAACTAGCTGCTGCTCCCGGCTTCGCCAGCGTGTTTTTTTTTTTTTAAATAAATGTAACCTAAGTTACTCTTTATAACATCAGCTATCTGCCAGTGAAAGTCCCGTCAAAATTTATCCAGCCGTTTAGGAGATTAGCTGTAACAAACAGACAGTAGTAGTAGTAGTAGACAGAAGTGTTAAGTAGTTATACCCAAAGTCTCAAATTCAGATAATTTATGTAAACAAAGGAGATAACACAACAAAAAAATATCTTCGTAATGGTAATTCACATAAAATTGCGAAAAAAGAGGTTCTATTTTAAGTATTGTTTTTAAGAAATAATAATTAAAAATAATCACACCGTAATTATTTATATAAATTTTCGGTTTTAAACAAAGGTATTAATAAAAGGAGATTTTCTGGTATAAAATATTTTATGATACTGGTAACAATGCAGGAGATCTAAACATTTTCACATTTTTTACATCTTCAACAACACTAATATTACAACTCGCATATCTAGCCATATTTTGGATGAAAACGGCTGTAAACTGTTTCGATTGGAAATCGATTTTGGGACACCTACGTTTAGCACTGAGCTTAAGAGGGCTGATTATGACTATCATATACCGTGTCTCCGACACACTACAAAAGACATTGTTTGGCAACGGTATTTTGTTTGCATAGTTCTTATAACTAATTCACTTTAATTTTATCGATGATTATTTACAAAAACATTTAATGTTAAAATGTTTTGCACCACTGTCCTGTCATTTTGACAGTGACATTTCTTGACATTACTTTGTTTACATAAATTATCTGAATTAGAGACTTTGGGTATAGTATACGGTACTTATAACAAAAAACAATATTTATATTTTTTTTGGGTTTAAAGACAAAAAAATAAAAAAAATGAGTTTTGTTTTTTTAATTTCATATGCATTTATTTATTTATTTAAGGATTACCAACGAGATACATTACAATTATCTTTAACAACAATAAAAAGAATTGTAATAAAAAAATCCTGTGAAGGTTCGCAAAGACTGGCGCGATATCGCGGGCGCGACAGGCAGTGCGACCCTTGTCGCGCCCGCAACATCACGCCAGTGTATGGGAGCCTTAATACACACTCAATTACACGTACATGCATTCATACTAATATTATAAATGTGAAAGTAGCTCTCTGTCTGTCTGTCTGTCTGTATGTTACGTACGTATATCACGTGTTACCGATCGTCATGAAATTTGGCAGAGATATAGCCTGGGATATGGAGAAGGACATACGACAATTTTTTTACGCGATAACCGACATCTACGCGGGCGGAGCCGCGGGCAAAAGCTAGTTTTATTATAAAGCTGTTATTTTGACAATACAAACAGACACTTAAATTTTATTTATTTGTATATATATAGATGATTTGAAAGGTATCTCTCGCTTACTTAATGTTTTAATGTATTTTCGGAGCAATATTTTAATTAAAAGCACTACTTGTACAGTAATTATATTTAAGCCGCACTTAGTATCGGTAATTAACTTTAAATATTCATTATAACTTTTGATTTTAAAGTGGCCAGTCTTTCTCTGCGTGTATCACTACGTATTATAAAACAAAGTCCTCCGCCGCGTCTATCTGTCTGTCTGTCTGTCTGTTCGCGTTAAACTCAAAAACGACTACACCGATTTTCATGCTGTTTTCACCAATGGATAGCGTGGTTCTCGCGGAAGGTTTTAGTATATAATTTATTAAGTTTTTATATAAATTTTTGTAAACATTAATGATATTTGTTGGAGGAGTCGGATTTTTTATTTTATTTTGGCTGGTATTTTAGTATACGGTATTGTGCTTTCTTACGACTTCCACGCGAATGAAGTCGCGGGCAGAAGCTAGTTCTGAATAAAAACATACAACACACAAACAGTTTTACTCCATACATGAAAAACCCGTGATAAGGGCACCCACACAAAACCGCGATGCGATGCGATACGATATTACTTTTGGTGAATTTGTGCGAGCTCGCACGCAGATATTTGCGATGCGTTGCGAATTCGCAGTTACGTGTGGGAGCCCTAAGGACATGTTTTTGAAATTAACAACTTATTACACCACACTAACTGATGCCCGCGGCTTCGCCCGGGTGGATGTCGGTTATCGCGACCAAAAGTACCTGATCATGAAATTTTTATCTCGTTCCCGCAACCCATGGGAATCTATTCCAGGGATAAAAGGTAGCCTATGTCTTATTCCAGACTATAATCTATCCCTGTACCAAATTTCAGCCAGATCCGTTCCAGACGGCTTATTTTTTTCCGACACCTCCAACAAATATTATTATTTTTTTAAATTTTTTTTTTTTATATATTATAGTCAATTCACACGAAAACTTGACAAAGAATACCTTTCTTGAGAACCACTCTATCCATTGGTGAAAACAGCATGAAAATCGGTGCAGTAATTTTTGAGTTCATCGCGAACAGACAGACAGACAGACGCGACGGAGGACTTTGTTTTATAATATTTATTATTATGTAGTGAGGTGATTCATTTTATTCAGTTTATGCGCCCTTGTGGAGCAGGACCAGCGTTGAGCCAAGCATTTTTATCAGCGATGTAATCCCCCAACTTATAACATGCTTGGCTTCATGTTATGTTATGTTAAAACTGGCTTCATTTTTACCTATTTGACCCCATATCTTACTCACCATATACACCACGCCATACGTTCAGTACCACTAAATAATTCATGCGTGTCTAACTCGCCAGTCTAGACACAAGACGTTCTAGGGTTCCGTAGCAAATGGGAAAAACTCCCTTTATAATTTCGTCATGTCCGTCCGTCCGTCGGTCCGGATGACACACAGCCATTTACTCAGAAGATTATTTTGCTCTATATCGATGAAAATTTGAAAGGTTTTATTCTGTGCACCGCTTAACAAAGGTGTAGTGATTATGACAAATATATTAGGGGTGGCAATTCCCATATAAGATAGATAATTATATTCCAGTAAGTGCTGGTAGGGAGCTTGACCATCTTCCGGGCTCTGGGATTGTTCTGATAGCCGTGGAATTCCTTTCCAGTCCTCAAGCACCTCAGGATATGTTGCCCCTTTATTGAAAGAAAAATAGGTTTATTTGTCACAGAAACACGCGCATACAAAAAGATAATTAACTTGAGTAGGTGGTATACAGAAAAAAAAAAAATACAAAACAGATGTACATTCAAATCACGAGCACAAAACCAAATAGTCGGCAGCTGCACGTCATGACTGCGACAAGAAGGCTTCCACTCAGCATGATGCTGTGCAAGCTGAGCACAGCATGATGCTGTGCAAGTGGTAGCAACCGTCTTCGGGGGCCCATTATTGAGTGTGC
Source organism: Dryobota labecula (assembly GCA_947523025.1). Classification (NCBI taxonomy): domain Eukaryota; kingdom Metazoa; phylum Arthropoda; class Insecta; order Lepidoptera; family Noctuidae; genus Dryobota; species Dryobota labecula. The sequence goes on along the minus strand of OX383311.1, from coordinate 8,196,760 downwards.
AAGTCACCCCCTGCCATTTTATCCGTGTACAATAAAACACAGATCAGGCAGGGTGGCCCCTGCCTGATCTGTGTTTTATTGTAAAACTATGAACTGTGGCCAGTTCTTCCATAGTTTTAGGTAACCAGTCCATTTTAACCACCCATACCCATAGTTCAATATCTTTGTTTCTATATACTGCAATAGTCCTACACCTACCGGGGGTTGTCCTTGGATGCACTTGCCTAGTGTGTACAGGGATAATCGTCGGTTGGTGCCTCATTTAATTAAAAAGCGTCTAACGGGCCTCTGCGAGTTGGCTTCCAAAGGTCCGGGGGACCGGTCATATCATATCACATATCTCGGTCCCGAGATATATCAAAGACTAAAAATAATAAAAGATTTATGTTTTAGGATACTCTTGCTACTCATACGCACTCTGTGCAGCAGTGACGCCGCTTTCTTGCGTAAAATTGCCGCGAAACCAGATTGTGCGTGCCTCCATAAACATGGCGGACTATGAAGACCGTACATACTTTTGCTGTCGATAAAATCAATGTTGTGCATGCGTAAATATTCATCCCAACTACGGAACCCTTCACTGTGCATGGTCCGGTCCGCACTTGGCCGGTTTTTATAGTAATTGTCGACCACTGGTTGAGGGTAATTTTAACCTATCGTCAATCACAAGGGAATTCGATAAAAGGGACTAAAATGGCCATTCATTGCTATGATATTCTGTACAGTTCACTTTGTACCTCACTCAAGTGAGCGCACACAATTCGAAAGCGAACTCATTTGTTTTAAGTCGACGATAACCGACTTTAAATGATTTTATACTGAAGATCTCGTCTAAACGAGTACCTAGTGTTAATGATTTGGAAAAAAAAACCTTGCCCTTCCCCTTCTTATCTATACTAATATTATAAAGCTGAAGAGTTTGTTTGTTTGTTTGAACGCGCTAATCTCAGGAACTACCTACTGGTTGGAATTGAAAAAATATTTTTGTGTTGGGTAGTCCATTAATCGAGGAATATTATAAGCTATATAACATCACGTTATGACCAATAGAAGCGGAGTATAAATGAAAAATGCTGCAAAAACGGGAATAATTATTTTTTTAAGAGCTCCTTTGCGTGCGCTGCGTAAACGGTTTAAGTTACGAAAACGAAGTAATTGCGCGGACGGGCGATGCGATGCGACGGGGTGGGCTGTGGGCCGAAATTTTACGCGGACGAAGTCGCGGGCAGAAGCTAGTTTTGGATAAAATACGATTAGGGGTAAGTATTTCAGCCGTAACGACAAAGATTTAAAAAACAGATTGTTTTAAGAAGTCTTTGATTTTATTTGATTTTCTTTTGCCAGCTTTTTTTCAAACTTGAACTAAATAAATAGTGATGTTCATCGGAGTATATTATCTTAAAATAAACTTGATACCTTTGTCTTCAACTCGTATTTGTGTAGTCTGGAACTTACCTGAAAAATATAAAAGAGAAATTACTTAGTAAAATTCAAATTATAATGTATAACAGTCAGGACCTAAATCTACTGTCGAAACATATAGCTGTTGCGATTGGCTGGCCGAAAAAAGAGATGACGATAATCAACTTTTAATGATTTGATACCGAAGATCACGTTTAAACGGTAGGTAATGATTTGGAAGAAAATTACGTTTAATTAGAGCATTTTCTTAATAACATATATCTTATCGCCACCCGTGATATACTTATCATTGAGGAGTTCCGGTGGCCATTTGTGGTCTTCTTTATCAGTTCCACTTTATAAAATGTTACTTTCTGAATGCAAATGCTTGAGTTGTTGATGAAAATACAAAAATCGCTATATGTTTGCCGATAAAATTTGAGGAATTCCCTCAATTCCTCATGGATCCCACCATCAGAACTGGATTTTGAAGTACATCCTTTCAAATATAAATTTTAATGATTAAAATAATTACTATGTTTAAATACCTACCAAATGCGCGAGGCAACCACTCGCTACTTCGCGAGCCTACTTCAGTCGGCTCGAGCGATCATAGCTTATTTTTTATCTGTGCAACATTAATGTGCCTAAAACATATTTATGTAGTGTGGAAACACTCTTTGTCTTCTTGTCTTGGGTATAAGGTCGTTGAGTGTAACTCGCCATTGTTTTTCCTTTTGCTAACAAATAAATAAGTGAAATCCATATCTTACTGTCTATCTATGTTATATTTCAAACATAGAAGTGGTCCTTCGAGCCGGATATGAACCAGCGACCTAAAAAAAATAAACAAGAAAAGAGATATGGATAAATAAGAAACAAGCACCATTCGCTGAGTTTGTCTTGATAAAATGATTAAAATAATTACTATGTTTAAATACCTACCAAATGCGCGAGGCAAGCACTCGCTACTTCGCGAGCCTACTTCAGTCGGCTCGAGCGCCGGATCATACCGCCTTTAGGCTAGGGTTGCCAACCCTACTATATAACATAGTATCCTGCTATATTAGAGGCCTAAATACTATATTTCTAAAGAAAAAATATAGTAGGCGAAACTACTATATTTTGATTTCAATACAAATGGCGAGATGATCGCAGTAAGGCCAGTATTAATCTCATAAAAGCTAAAGTAATGCTATTTTCTAACCTTAATTTAGAGTGAAAAAATAGTTACGACACCTTAATAATAAAAAACCTGTTAATAAAGGTTCATGGTACAAAAAAATATGCATCTATAGAATAAAAATGTTTTTGAAACCTACTATATTTTTTCGCCATCTACTATATTTTTACAGACATTGGTGCCGATTCCCTTGTTCACAAACTAAACTAAATTTAAGTTCAGTGCATCTTTTTCTTTCTATTTCATTAAGAAAAGGACAGAAGATAAATTTTAGTTTAGTCCTGTCAAATTAATCAGCGCCTGTCACTACTCCATACAAGTATAGACGTGATTAAAAACTTGCCTACTAAAATTACGTCAATTTACGTCAAGCGCTGATTAATTTGACAGGACTGAACTAAAATTTATATTCTGTCCTTTTCTTAATGAAATAGAAAGAAAAAGATGCACTGAACTTAAATTTAGTTTAGTTTGTGAACAAGGGAATCGGCACCAATGGCTTCAAAACTACTATAACTTGGTATAAAAAAGTTGGCAACCCTACGTTAGGCTTCCCGCAAACAGGCGCGACGAGACTGTAGTGAAACAATTTCTATGAAAACTTCATGGACATAGTTCTAACAGAAACGCATCGCGACTTCGCGTCGCGCTAGTCCTCGGGAGCCTTTTAAGGTAAATCATCGCGGAATCACAACGAGACACCGTTGGAATTTCGAAGTGATGTTTAGAGAATAACGGAACGTACATGAAAACCCTTTGGATATAAATTCAAAACATTTGCTCCTCACCCCAAAGCTTTTAAAACGTAAGTTATATTTATATTTCCGACACTTTCCCAATTGGTGGGCGTCCCCAATAACTATAAAAACGTCTTGAGTCTAGACGACCGGCGAGTTAAACATGCATGAATTACTGTGGGGACTGTACTCGAGCAGTCATAGGGTTATGGGAGAGAGACATACCTACATGTGTACATAAAAAAAATCGTTTGAAAACACGTATTTATCCCCTAGGAGTAGCCAAGAACTACCCTACGCAATGTTATCGCAGCGTGTTTTTCGATTTAGAAAAACTCAAAATTTTGTCAGTTTGTGTTTCATTCATACTATTAAGAGCGCTATCTCGGATCCACTAGTGCCACTCCCTTAAAAAAAAAATATCTCGTGACTGAGACGGAATTATGAAAAACGGCTCTATCAGCTGCCTCGGTAAGTGTGTCTAAAATCTAATATCTTTTATAAAGTTTCATATTGAGACACGAAGCAACAAAATACGATCTAGAGGAATGTGGCCGTTTTTCTTTAGATCGAATTTAATTGATTCGTGTCTCAATATGAAACTATATAAAATGTAATGCATGCTTAGCAATGTGACGTCATTCTAATTCCAATATGGCGGATCATCCAATATGGCTTACTAATTATTTTTTCTGCACTACCACAGTATGGGTATCAAATGAAAGAGCTTGCTGAGGAGAACACGAAGACTAATACAACGTCACATTAAATAATCCAAAATATGGGGGACCATCCAAGATGTATACTATAAATCCAATATGGCGGGACCTCCAAGATGGCGGAGCATGTTTTCTGGTTTTCTGAAGTCATTAACAGCTGAATTTTAACAAAAGTATGCCTTGGTCGACTTCATACTTTGACTTGTGTAATTTGGCGAGATAGGCGTCAAATGCACAGACTTAGAAACATTCCCAATCATAACTAAAAAATAAATTAATGGTAAAAAAAAAACTTTTAAAAAACAAGCTTCTATTTAATTGCCCTAAAAAGAAGAAAATTAACTTTAAATTAAATCAAACCAATCAATTTAGCACATGTATTACACAATTTATTAAATGATATAAAAGCTTGTCGCGAGATTTTCATGTGTACTAGTCTTGCTTGACATAGGACCTATTATTTATAGTAATTCTATGAAAAAAAATGTTTCCTACAAAATATGCAAATCTCGCGACAAGCTTTTAAGCAAATCATTTAATAAATTGTGTAATACCTGTACTAAATTGATTGGTTTGATTTAATTTAAAGTTTATTTTCTTCTTTTTAGGGCAATTAAATAAAAACTTGTTATCAAAAAGTTTTTTACCATTATTTTAAAGAAGTTACGTTCCGTTTACTCCGCACGTTCGTGTTAGACTAAAATCACCTTTATAATTACCTATCCCCTCTGTTCAACCGTGAACAAGCAACAACAGCATCGCACCGTCAGCGCTAAGAAGTGACCTACTGAGATCTTCGCCTCATCGGCTCGATACATATAAACACACATCTAAATAAGTATCGATGTGTATGGACCATAAAATTAGTATATAATTAAGTTAATTACTGTAATAAACTAGTCATCAAGCTGGAGTCGAGTGTGATTTATCTCCTATACTTCCTCTTACTGTGGCCAAGACACCTTTAGCCATCATCGATCCTGTGAGTCTGTGGGATCGGCAGTAAGAAAACCATTTCCTGTGTACATTGCACGACGTACACAAACCCCTATTCCTTCCCAAATTCCGTCTGTTACCGTAGGTCTCCTCGTAACAGACTTCCCGCACGTATAACCAACGTAACTCACGTTTGGTATGGTTTGTATGGTAAGGGTAAGGGTGTTAGGATAACTAGGGTGCTAGGTCAATTTAAACGGCTAGGTTTTAGTCATTAGGGTCGTAGGTAGCTATTCGGTACCAGGCTCGATTGCCTTAAACATAGCCACACTGTACGCATTTGGGATAAGGCCGTACTAAGTTAAGTCCTGGTGCGTACACCCTCCACTAATTACTACAATTCATCTCGATGAATTCATCTATCTATCTTCTATGAACAAGCTATAAAATGTCCAATAACTAATATTTTGTGCTAGACTAGGGCACAGATGCGCCGCAGAAAATACTTATCTAATATTTCACAGTTTATTGATAGTGACACCTTCCAATACTGCTCAGGGTTTAATTTGCTTTATATTCCGTCCACCGAGAGAATGCTTTTTTGACACCTGTCTGTTGTACAAGATTCGGAACTAATAAAGTATAAATTCGTAAAACACTTATTCGTTTGTATGGAACTGACAGGTGTCAAAAAACCATTCTCTCAGTGGACGGAATATAAAGCAAATTAAACCCTGATCGTGTTGTCATTTTAAAATCGTTCGAATTCACGTTACGACTCCACTAAAATCCTACCTAGGTACCTATCCTCTGCACTAATTTGTTACTGTAGTTGTAATGGCAATCATTTCATTTGGTCTAAATAGGTTTTCATTTCTATATAATATTTTTTAAGCTATTGCATAGCTTCTATCGCGGGCCTTGAGCGCGGGACCGAATCCAGAAATTCCGTAACGAAAAAACCTCACGCTCCCCACTCCGACGGTTTTACTACACCAGTACCCTCTAGTGATCTAATAATTTCTGGCAGTTCTTTTTTCTGTGTACTGCGTATTTTATTCTTATAAATATTAGTTTATAAAATTATGATCTTCACAAAAAGTGATTGTTGATAGTGGGGTTTGAACTCTCGACCAGTCAATTACGAGTACATTCAGTTCCCCTGTTGCACCGCAAGGCTACAACGACTTAATTAAAGCTTGCCAAATAGTTGATACCATTCCAGTTGAACAATTTTTAAACTTGACTAGACGGTTGGAAATGACTCATGTACATGGAATTTTTTCGCTGTCAAAACAGTTTGTCACTCTTTTTTTATTTAAAATTACTTTAGGTTCAACACTTTCGTCTATTTTAAAGTTGTTATTATGCTTATATTTGAATAGTATTTGACTTTGTTTACGTAGTTATACACTTTTACGACGTTCAGCACTTATTTATTTTGTTTTTAAGCTATTGCATAGCTTCTATCGCGGGCCTTGAGCGCGGGGACCGAATCCAGAAATTCCGTAACGAAAAAAAAAAAAAATTAATATCAAAGAAAAAGAAATACTGCATGAATAAAATAAATAAATAATTATAATTGCATAAGTTGATACAAAATGCTATGCAATAGCTTTACCGCGGCAGTCCCCGAGTGCCACACGTCTTTTTTTTTTTTAATCTTTTATTTAAGTAGATTATTTTCTATTTTGTGAATGTGAGAGCGTTGTAGGTCTAGTAAGTAGACTGTAGATTTGATGACCATTTTCTATATTGTTAAGTACCTGGGCCTCCAGTCTGCTATTACAATAGTGTCAGAATGGTCTCGCCATTGTGAGTATTTGACAGTGTTTGTATGGCAAATCTGTCAAAAACTCACAATGAAGAGACCATTCTGACACTATTGTAATAGCAGACTTGAGGCCCTGGTACTGTCCTCCCATACCTATTAACACTGTTATTTGGAAATATTGTAAAAGCCAATTATTTTTAAAAGAGTAACCGTTGAGTTTCTTGCCGGCTCTTCTCCATAGGAAACGACCAATTGGAACCGTGCACCTAACTTCTGACGTTTCATAAGTGCCCATGTAGGTTTATGTGAAATAAAACATTTTGATTTTGAATTACTACAATTCATCTAGCTAGATCAATTCATCATAATCTATTCTATGAACTATCTATAAAATGTCCATATTGTCCTAGCCTGGGGCACAGATGCACCGCAAAAAAGACTAATCTCCTAGAATCGTAATATTTCACAGTTTATTGATAGTGACACCTTCCAATACTTGTTATGTTTTAATTTGATTTAGATAGTGTTGTGTATTTACTGAGGATTACGGCTTGGATGAGAGGCTTTGCTTGGTGGGTTTAATGTTAACGGAGCAATTAAAAAGAAAGTAAAGACAATTGTTTAGCCTGCACAAAGTATGTACCTAAGCTGTTCAAGTGTTCAGCCAGGAAAATCAATTGAGTTCCAGTACTTCAGTAGCAGTGGGCAGGTTACTCGCAGAACAGATGGCCGATGGGGCCGAAAGGTTCTAGAGTGGCGACCGCGTGTCGGAAGACGTAGCGTTGGAAGGCCTCCTACAAGGTGGACCGATGACCTTATGAAGGCCACAGGAATCCGCTGGATGCGGAAAACACAGAACCGTTCAAAGTGGCGGTGCTTGGGGGAGGCCTATGTCCAGCAGTGGACTTTCGGCTGAGATGATTATGATGATGAAATGAAAAACTTAAATGGTTACGACAACTTATATGGTCTGACGCTACACGTCACGAGCATGTCGCGCATTTCGGTGACGCGAACCTATATGTTTTTCCCCTACCAAAAATCGCACAACGCGGCTGAAGACGTTTTCACTTCAAAAATTAAATTCGCCATCACAGGTTTTTTATTTAAACCTCTGAATTATTGTCATAAAGCTGTACAACGTTAAAACCATTCATCACGCAATCTACCATCTCATCGTTTTGCTAAGTGGCCTCCATTTCAAAACCTAGCTGGAGAGCTAATTTGCCGTTCAAAATCATTTACGACTAGTGAAGTGAAATAGTTATCGATATAATCCCGGGATTATATGCGGTCGCACGCACTGCTCCGGGATTAGACCGGGTCGCCGTGGTTACGGGATTCAGCTATCTTTCGAGACAAATTAGTGTTTGCCAGGGGACAGTCGGATTCATGTTTAATTTGCGAATTAGTTTGTCATTTGTTTATTTCCGTGGTTTTGGTCCGAATTGGACTGGCTTTTCGATTGTCATACCATATCTTATTGATCTGAGTGATTTACGAAAGAGGATTTGCTATATTTAGACGGTCCGTGGGTGGGTATTAATTATGTTATTGAAATACTTAGGAATAGCTGGACCAATTTGTTCCAAACGAAATAATTATCTTATAAACTGTGCCCGGTTGTTGCCAATAGGCTCGCCTCCTTATTACATGGGACTTAAACATCTATAGGCCTAACCCTTCGGGGAAACAAGGCGTTATGTTATATAATGTTATCTTATAAATGTGACAAAAGGGTTAAGTGTAAACATCTCGATAAAATCCGATCTTTAAATCTGTTCGTATTATCAGTATTTTGGAATATTATATGATCAAAAGATAACGCAAAAAAAGATTGCGAAGTCCTATTGTGTCGTATTCTGCGAGAAGTATTAGAGTTCAACTGTCTTCTAAGCTTCCACGAACAAATAACAAGATTTTCCTCACTCAGCTTCTTTATTACCAAAATATCTTTTCCCCGTACATATTCCCAAATCTTTTGGTCACAATTCTATTTATTTAAGCAACGCTTTGTTGTTGATCACAAACGCAGTTGGCGAGCGCCATTGTGGTAGATTGTATCGACACGGTCCCGCGTTTAATCCTTTAATCCCGGGGTGCGGGATTCGCATCGACCGCACTACAAGACAGGCGGTTTTTGTTGTGATGTTAAGGGCATTTAAGTGGAATTGTACACATATTCATGCTTGATTTCTTCGAGTTTTTGTTGAATGAATGTCAAAGCGAAGTTATGGGCCTAATAGAATTTATTCAAAAAACATCATAATTTGTATGAAATGGTCTTCTAGATAGGTTGACTGATACTTCTAACAAGGTGGTTCAACCAGCATGTCTTATTCTAACAGGGCCTCAAGTCTGCTATTACAATAGTGTCAGAATGGTCTCGCCATTGTGAGTATTTGACCGTGTTTGTATGGCAAATCTGTCAAAAACTCACAACGAAGAGACCATTCTGACACTATTGTAATAGCAGACTTGAGGCCCTGGTTGCCAGTGGACTTAAAAACCATAATTTATAAAAGCTCATTTAAGTCAAGACTTAAAGCGTTCCTATTGGGGAAATGTCTGCATTCGATAGACGATGACATATCCACGATATAAAAAATTGACATTAATTAATGAGAGACTGGGAAATATTAGTATTAGTAGTAGCTTATAATGTTATTGGATTTTTGTTCTTATTTTTTGTTTGTGTTGTATTTATAAAAAAAGGATTGTTATTTTCTGTTTTATTTGTTATTTTCTGTGATTTATTGTATTGTATTATGAATGTGTTAGCTATAATTTGTATGATTTCAAACACAATGTGAATTGTTCATGAATAAAATTGAATTGAATTTGAATTGAACATATTTAACTCATACAACAGAATTATTAAATATTTTTATTTAATACTAGGTGACCTGAATGACGTCGTTCTGTCAAAAGCTATTTGACTGTGGCAATTTCTCTACGCGCAAAGGAAGTATGTATTTTCAAACTGTTTTTTTTTTTAATATTTTTATTTATGGCAACGACAGCTAGGAACAGTTTGTATTGGAAAAAGTAATGTGTTATTTTGATGTTCCTGGGCTATTTTTCAACAAAAAAATCTCTTCATAAGAACCTTCCTCGAACTTCAAGGAATATAACGAAATTAGATAAACTGGTCCAGCCGTACTCGAGTTTTGAGCCTAGCAACTCATTAAGCGATTCATTTTTATTTATATAGAAGACTAGAGGAGATACTCATCTCAAAAGGATGGATGCATATCGGGTACGGCTCTAATAAACCTTCCATAACCTAAGGGCATGTCTTCCCTACCATTATCGTGCCCCCCGGTGTACTCCTTGATATGCAATGTTCTCTGTAGCCCCATAAAACACAGGCTTCAGGGGCTATTGTCAATCTTTGGGTTTATTCAAGTAATTGAGTCTGGTCAAACGACGCTGGGGTCGGTGCATTTCATTCATTCATACTACGGAGATCCATACTCCTCTCAAAAGGAAGATAAAGAAAGAAAGAAAGAAAATACATTTAAGGTGTGTCCAAACACGGCGTGCAAGGTGCGCGGCAGCTACGCGCGGCATTCGCAAGACACAAATTTTCCGCGCGACTAGTTTAGACCTTCTGCGCCGCATTGATGCGCGGCATGTCCGAGACACGCCGCGGTCTTTATTTCGTATTCAAACCACAATGAAAGCGGCCGCGTGTGTTGTAGCTCCCTAGTAATCATAAAAACAACAATACATCCCTCGTTCATATAATCCTACTTAATGAACATTTCATGAAATCTAAAAATTTTGAGATTATACTATGTAACTTAGGAGTACCTATTTCCTCCCGTGGGTGCCGTAAAAGGTGACTAAGGGACTTACTAAAGAATGGGCTGCAGCGTTCTCTATGCATTTTGAACACCATACTGCGATCGCCAACCCGCCTGCCAAGCGTGGCGATTAGGGCAAATTCTCCCCCTTTTGGTGAGGCCTATGTCCAGGAGTGGACGTCTTTCGGCTGAAATGATGATGATGATGAACTTAATGAGTTGTTTTACTGATTCTAATGATTAAAATTCTGTTAATACATACTTGTTTCGGTCGCGAATCATATTTTAATCAATCAACCTGACACTGGCCAGAATATTGCAAAAATCGTAAGAAAATTTGAATGTCGCGGGCTAGCTTTGCGCATTCCCCTTAAAGGAACTACGTAGCTCGTCTACATAGTCCGACGAACATAACTCACGGCATGTTCTCACATCCGACTCGGAACAATACATCGTAGCACTAGAGTTTTATATGGTATGTATAGGTTGTAGCACTAACACATCTCGAAAAGGCCCATAGTTTAGTTATTGCCAAACGACGAATCCCAAATTAATTTAAAACCAAATAAACGGAAAATGAACTAAAGAGTCCTCAAACAAATATGAGCTGAAGAGAATTTGTATATTTTGCTGAGCACCATCGCCCTTTACGGTCGGCCAGATACTAACATTTTTGCATACAAATGTATTTTCAAGCGATTCGAGGGTGGGATATGGTGTTGCATTTAGCGGAACGACTACAGTCAGGGGTTTTAAATAGTGTCTATCTTAGTTGTGTTGAGTCAGTTTTATTGGATACAAGGTTTGCGAATATAGGATACGGGAGTTTTTTGAACGAGAATAATGACAACAAGCAACAAGCTCTTCAGGGCCTCAAGTCTGCTATTACAATAGTGTCAGAATGGTCTCGCCATTGTGAGTATTTGACAGTGTTTGTATGGCAAATCTGTCAAAAACTCACAATGAAGAGACCATTGCAACGTTTGTACATTAGTAGACTTGGCCCCCAGATGGTAAGTGGACATCAGCAATACCTCAAGAACAAAACTGCAAGATATGGTTACGATGTATTGTTCCGAGTCGGATGTGAGAACATGCCGTGAGTTATGTTCGTCGGACTATGTAGACGAGCTACATAGTTCCTTTAAGGGGGATGCGCAAAGCTAGCCCGCGAAATTCAAATTCTCTTACGTTTTTTGTAATTTCCTGATCAGTGTCAGCTTATATTTTGATTAAAATATGATTCCCGACCGAAACAAATATGTATTAACATAATTTTAATCATTAGAATCAGTAAAATAACTCTTTAAGTTCATCATCATCATCATTTCAGCCGAAAGACGTCCACTACTGGACATAGGCCTCACCCAATTGGGGGGGTTTGTTGTGCCATAATCGCCACGTTTGGCAAGCGAGTTGGTGATCGCAGTATGGTGTTAAAAATGCATAGAGAACGCTGCTGCCCATTCTTTAGTAAGTCCCTTAGTCGCCTTTTACGACACCCATTGGAGGAAATAGGTACTCTTAATTTACATAGTATAATCTCAATTAGATTTCATGAAGTTCATTAAGTAGGATTATATGAACGAGGGATGTATTGTTGTTTTTATGATTATGATTCTACAAATAAATATATAATATGGCCGCGAATCATATTCAGATCAATATACAACCACTGACCAGCAAATTGCAAAAAAACGAAAGAAAATTTGAATTAAGCGGACTACCCTGACGCATTCGCCTTAAAACACGTTACATTTTCAAACAGTCTGGCTCCAGTCTGACTGAATGAGGGGGAGAATAGTATCCCGCAGAGAGGAACCACCGGAAAAATGGACATAAACATGTAAGTATAACCCGTAGTTATAACAATACCAGAAACGATATTTAATAATAATAATATTTTATTTTTATTTCTGGAACACTCGCTTTTTTTGAAGTTTTATACATACACTAGTTTTTGCCCGCGGCTCCGCCCGCGTGGATGTTGGTTATCGAGTAAAAAAGTAGCCTATGTCCTTTTCCATATCCCAGGCTATATCTCTGCTAAATTTCATGACGATCTGTTCAGCGGTTTAGGCGTGAAAACGTAACATACAGACAAAGTACAAAGTGAAGTGCTACTTACATAAGTCTTAAGCCTTTTTATTAACACAAGTTTTATATTAAAATATGTATGTTTAGGTTAAGATATTTTTCTATGGGCCTGTGTTGCCTGAAATAAATGTTATGATTTTTTATTTTTTTATTATAAACTGTTAAAAAAAAATCGGATTTTAGATTGATGAACAGTGAGGCGGAATCCTTGATTGATGTTCGATTCGGCACAGAAGCGCATCAAATGGTTGTGAATAGCTATTCTGTTGAATTTAACAGCATACTATTATACTCCATTTTAAATATTATTAGATATTTATAAAACCTTTTTTGAAATAGAATAGAATAGAATAGACTCTTTATTATGTACCTACACCATAAAAATTACAGATATAAATATGGAACTGTTACATAGGGTGTCACAATGGGCAGTCTTATCGCTAAAAGCGATCATTTACAGACAAACTAAAAAAATAAAAATAAATCCTATCTGGACAACGCTTTTCCTACGATCGTCCTTCGGATGCACCTTGCAGGTCGCATCTTAGAAATCTCCTTAGCCACTCATGCGACTTCTACTCATTCACTGTGCACGCGGCTCGGTTGTGGAATTCACTGCCACCTGACATTAGGGACTGCCAAACTGTTGCAGCCTTTAAAAGAAGAGTAAATGATCACTATCTTTCTACTTCGTCATAGTTGCATATTATTATGTATTTATTATTTTCCACTACATTGTAGTTCTAAGTATATATTTGAGTGATATTTATTTTAGAAGTATGTATGTAAGTAGTATATTCTCTTATTGTATGTTTATAAGTATTTATATTAGTGTATAGCTATTTTGATTTTATGTATTTTTTTTATTATTTTTTAGTTTTCTCTTCTACACTTACACACGTTGTCTACATCTCTATATCTACTTTCCTAGGTATGCTGGAAGAGATTTCATTAGAAATAAGCATCACCTTTGTACGTATTTTTCTGTTCCTTTCTTCTTGTCTATTTATATGTGTGTACATAAATTGTTAAATAAATAAATAAATAAACCTTTGGATGGATCAAAAGTAGAAGGAGAGGCAATATGCAGTAGTCAGTGGTGTACCATTTACTTACTTGTACTTTTTTGCAGTCCGTTCCAACTGATTTTGACTTCTATTCCGTAGACATAAGGATGGCATTAAAAGGAAAAAAAAAGTGATTACAATCCCAACTGTTTATTGCAGCTGCCATTTGTCATGCAACCAACGCAACAGAAGTCAAAATCGGTTGAACGGACTGAAAAAAATGGAGTATAGACATTTAGAACACGTAAGTACTACGTGTACTCAGTTCAGTATCAACCAGGCAATATCCTCATGCCAATCTTCAAATGGTGTGCCATAAAAAAGCCTTCAGGCATATATTATATATAATTTACTATTGGACGTGTTCGCGTTCGCTCAGTTTACGAGTTTCTCCGTAAAATGACGTAATGCGAAGTGCATTTTATAACGGTTTGATATATTATTATCATTGGAGAATTTTATTTATGAGCCACGTTGAACCTGTATCGTATTTAGGGCAAATACCGGTGTCCTTTCGGTATGGACTAGGGTAGATAAAACAGCTTGCGAAAATATTTTTGACGATATCGATGGCCCCACCGAATAAATGTATTTAATAAGAGAAAAATAACAACATTTCAGCAAAAAATAAAAACGTTTAAACTTCAATAATGCTCATTTCATTGTAAATAGGTATAAATAATGTATAATGGAATTATTGGTAAAAAAATAAGCTATAGACTAGTATATTTACTTTCTTGGCGACTCAAAAAGCATGAAATTATAACATAAACTATTATTCCTATAATTTTAAAATTAATTATTTCCCTAGAATAAAGAAATTCACTATTATAATAGGCGTGTTTTGAGTCTAAAATTCATAAAAAAATTAAGTGAGTGCAGGATAGGCAAAAGAAATGAAAAATGTAAAAAAAAATCGTTTAAAAAGCATTGCACGTTTATTCGGTGGGGCCATCGATATGTCATTAATGTATAAAAAGAGGAAGATAAGACAACGTTCTAAATCACGTAAACATTATTGGACTAGAAACAATTACATGTAAACACACCCACACAACTACATTTCCCGATGTCGTGTGTAATGCATTAACAACCGAAAAAGTAAATATGAAGCGAACTGTAGCGGGGTCAATAAAAAAAAAAATATTAGCTTTTTTCTAAATTCGTCACTCCAACACGATCCCATTGTCATTTTGCTAAAAGTTCGTAATCTGCTAAATTCATAATGGTCGATCATTGGTCGGTCAATGGTGTCGTAATAGAATTGTATTACAATGGCATTTTGAACATTTATTCATGCCAGATTTCATTTCTATATATTTTTACATGTTATTTATTAGTGTTATAAGCAATCTGAAGTAGTAGGAAGTTGGATGTTTAGTAGGAAGTTTAATTTGTCATTATGTACGAGATTACCAATTTTTTCAATGGAGTGTCAGTGGCTGACAATTGGAAAGTAATAATGACGCCATTATATTAGTAGATTACCAAACTTGTCAAAATCAACAATTATGAAATCAATGATAGAACATTCTGACACTATTGTAATAGCAGACTTGAGGCCCTGCTTTATAGTTAGTTCAGTTAATATGCAAAGTTTCATTATCTAATTTGAAGTATTTTTTGAATACCAGCGGTTTATTGTTCGGTTTGGAGGTAACTTTGGATTTTTTTCTATAGAGAAAATTTTATGGAATCGTGTTTCGTTAAACATAGTACTTAACATTAATCCTCAAATTTACCATATATTTATTTCAAAATGAATGCTGCAGTATTTTCGACATCATTGAGGATCATGCTAAGCCATTTGAGGTAGTATAGGCTCTTAACGTGCTTTCCGAGACAAGTATGGGTCTTGATCTGTAATGAATGGTCACCCATCCACGAAACAACCGCGGCAAACGTACCTTAACGTTTGAAAGACCCATGCGGCTATTAGTACTTGGCCACGAACCCCTCCAAAAAAACCAACAACTGCTATAAATGCAAAATCACGGCCGCCATAGCTCAAAAACATTTTATCCGCGGTCAAACAAAAAAAAAAAAAACACTAATAAACACGGTGACTCGGCATTACTAACATCTGGTGCGACCGAATGGAATGGATTCGTTTCGTTCACTCAAAAGTTCAAAGTCATTCAGGATATATCATTTATTGGGACTTCAAAGCGAATTATTTTTAATTAATTAATTTAATTTATTATCTTTTGGAAGTTTGCATTTAGAATAGATGAGGATTTGAGCCTACTAAGTTGTAGGAAAATCTAGTGTGTGTAAATAAACTAGCTTTTGTCCGCGGCTCCGCCAGCGTGGATGTCGGTTATTACATAGAATTAGGCGTGAAAACGTAACATACAGACAGACAGAGTTACTTTCACATTTATAATATTAGTATGGACTAGCTATTGCCCGCGGCTCCGCCCGCGTGGATGTCGGTTATCGCGTAAAAAAGTAGCCTATTTCCTTCTCCATATCCCAAGCTATATCTCTGCCAAATTTCATGACAATCGGTTCAGCGGTTTAGGCGTGAAAACGTAACATACAGACAGACAGAGTTACTTTCACATTTATAATATTAGTATGGATAAATTAATTGAATGCCCGTTTAAGTAATTGCCCTACTTCGGTTCTTTCTAACCATAAAACACCGCGTGAGAGCGAGTAAGCAATATCAATTATTTTGGGGAATCCCTGAACATGGGGTTGCCACCTTCAAACTTAATTTTGCAGAAACATCTGAAAAAGTAAATAAATAATTATTGCCATGTCATCAAAAATAATCAAAGTAAAGACCCCCCCCCCCCTTTGGTGCTAACGTAATACTTACATACTTACTTGAATGACCCCTATCAGTAGTTGTTTTTTTATGTAATTAAAATAATAACATTGTGCATGTTAAAATTAAATATTGTTTGCACACTATATGAAATAATCAAACTCAAACTGAAACTCAAATCATTTATTTCATTTAAACCATTTACAGGCACTTTTGAATTGTCAAGGGGGGGTATAGTAGAATGTAAAGGGGCCATTTTAAGACTATACTTTGTAAACCTATATTCTGACAAATAAATGGATTTGATTTGATTTACAATTATAACTGGTTGATCTTGCAGCACGAAATAATCATGACAGTTGGTCAGGGCCTCAAGTCTGCTATTACTGTCAGAATGGTCTCTTCATTGTGAGTTTTTGACAGATTTGCCATACAAACACTGTCAAATACTCACAATGGCGAGACCATTCTGTCACTATTGTAATAGCAGACTTGAGGCCCTGATCAGAGACCAAAATATTGCTATAGTTATGTTAGCAGCCATTTCGCAGACAAGTTTGTGGCTCCTATTAATCTAAAAACATCCCTAAATTGAATTCGTCGCGTCTAACCCATAAAGCGTGGTAGAAATACTAGTAATTAAAACACGCGGCAAATGCAGACAATAGCCATAACTTACCCCTGTCACGTCACTAACGTTAAAACGTCAAAAACAGCGAACCCCACCATTTTAGCGACGGAACCGGACGTTTGGTATAAAGTCAGATTTATGAGTTGCACTACGACATAAGATAGCTTTTGATGTGTGAATAAATTATATATTTTAAGTGTCTCATGTTCACACTCTTTTAAGTTTGATTGCTGGGGAAATAAAAAGGAATTTACTTTTCTGCATTCGTCTTTATATTACAAGCCAGGGCGATATTACTGCCATTAATAATGCATGATATTCTTTGAAAACGGAAAATTAATTATAATTATGGAATGTGTGATTGTTTAAAGCAAATTTTAGTAAATTTCAAAATGCATTAAAAAAAATACATGATACATGTCAGGGCTTTAAATACCGGTAAATTTTCATAACGTTACCTTTTATTGACAGTGTTAACGTTATTATTAAAATAACGGTAATCGATTTAACGTTATTTAAGCCACTATTCATTTTATCGTTATTTTAACGGGTGAGATGTAAGTAGTAGGGCCTGAGGCGTGCGACGCGGCAGGAGCCCGCCCTCGCGCCTCTCTGATGCCGTGCCGATCAAAAGGTTGCTTGAATCTGCCTGATTATTACCTAGTTAACGTTAGAAAAAAAAAATAGTTAAAATTTAACGTTACTTGATAACATTACCAGTAATATAACGTTAGTTAACTAGGTAAGAAAATTAACGTTAGTTATTGTATTTTTGTTAATTTCCAGGTTTTCGTGGATCTCAGCATTAGTCACATACCGGGGGACATTACTGATTGTTCGGAGGATTATGTTCTGCATTCTTTGGATTCGTATGATGGAGGAGTACAAGCACTACCCCACAGCAAGGCCCTACATCCATACAGGTTTCAGGATGGACTTGTACACTAGTAATTTATTGTCTAATGACAGTTTGCTGTTTCGACCTAGCAACCACAAGAACCTTTTGTATTTAATATTCAGTTCATCTCGTTTCTTTTTGAAGTGCTCATTCCGTGTCATACGCCTACCAAGATGAAGGCCAAGGTATCTGACAGAGTTCTGGTGAGGAAGGGTGGCGTTTTATAAGCTGATATAAGGCAAATAATTTAATTTAATGTTTTGTGTTTCATGACGTTTATTACTTTGCATACTATTTTATAGAATCAAGTTCTTCTAACTGAACATACAGCTGTGCTTCTGGAGAGTTTGTTTTGCCACTTCTTCCTGATGAGAAACCGAAAAGCTGTTATCGGATAATTGCTTTTATGACATTGGCGAATACATAGAATATTGTAAAAATCCAAGATGACATGTAATTAATTTTATCTACGCCCATGCTATATCCGTACCAGGCGTGAATAACTTAACAAATCGAAAATGCACATTTTTTAGGGCAGCCATTTTTAAGTTTAAGCTTTATCTGTAAATTCTGATTTTAAGTTATTAAATATTTTTTTATCTGAATTTAATTCATTTGCTTTGAGTTTTCAGATAACATAAGATTATTTAATGAATTTACCGTATTTATAATAAAAAAATGACATATCAAGTTGTTCACCAATGAGTTATCAAGTTGTTCACCTAAGTACCTACTTTAATTACGTGTGTAAAAAAATCCACAGTAATAAGTATTAATAGTCTCTGCCTACCTCTTATGGGACTGAAATCGTGATATTATGTATGTAGGTATGTATAGGTAATAAAAAAAACAAACAATTGCAAAATAATCCATACTAATATTATAAATGTGAAAGTAACTCTGTCTGTCTGTATGTTACGTTTTCACGCCTAAACCGCTGAACCGATCATCATGAAATTTGGCAGAGATATAGCCTGGAGATATACTTAACCGACATCCACGCGGGCGGAGCCGCGGGCAATAGCTAGTTATTTTTATTTAGAAAACAAAGTTAAAATAATAAAGAATTAGTTGAATTCATCTCCGTTTCCTCCTGCATCAAGGTCTTAATCAGGATCGATGTTGGATACGTCACCATCAGTTTTAATGTTTCTATAAAATTCGTGAAAAATGTGATCTATCAGTGGCAATAAATCCATCAAATCCTTATTTTTTCTTTACTTATTGGTAAAGTCTTTTTTTAAACCACTTCTAGTTGCATAGTGTATTTATCTCTTTTCCTGTAATTTATGACTCTAAAATAGCATTAATTGTCAAGATTTGTCTTAAAACGTATTTCTCCGATAGGCTTCTTTATTGCAGCCATTTCACGGGTTGCCATTAAAAAATTTCATCACAAGCATCCTTTTTTTTTAATTGTAAGTGGACCTTTCTTCGAACTCAATTCTGCAAAATTGGGAAATTGTCTAGTTTCATGGGTACAATGGCAAATACGTTATTAATCTTGCAAGATCTTATCAGTTGCATCCAATCGTTAAGATGATTTATTTTAAGCTGCGTTTTCTTTTTAGTTCTTTCAATTAAGGCATGATCCGAGTCACATTCCATGTGGCTATGTCCGCTAATCAAAAACTTATGATTGATTGTCTCCAGGGTTGGATGCACATGCCATAAAAACATGAACATCTTTGCAACAGCGTTATTTTTATCCTGGCCACCACACGCATCAGAATAAAATGTGACCTCTGTAACTTCAGATGGCAAATTTTGTAAAAAATGGCACAAACATGAAGCAATTTGATTTGCTCCTCGAGCACCGATGGTTTGGTCCCACGTGTAACAAGTAGCTTTATCATCTCTTAATTATGAATCGTAAGATTGTAGGACCATAGTTGTCACTTATAAAAAGAGACAGACGTTTTCAGGAATGGCGTAGGTAGTCATTGCTGAAGATCAAATGCATAAGCTCGAAAATTTGAATTGCGTTTTGCTTCATCTTTGTCCTTTCTTTTTTTCTGCATAAGCGTTTTCGGCTTGTGATTGATGCTTACTCAGCTCCACTATAAAGTTGGTATTTTCCTCTCCTTCCGTTAACGCTATCTTTGTATTCAAAAGATAATGCGAACTTTTCAAAAAACCGGCTAAAGATACTTGCCACACGTGCATGTGGCAAGTATCTTTAGCCGGTTTTTTGTATGATAAGTTTAAATTGTGAAAATACTGGGAATAAAATTTAAGTGAAATAGGATTTGGACAACTTTCTCTATATAAACGATACATAGCAGCTATAGAAAGGTCCGATGATAAATATTTTTTATTTGTTCTATTTCGATTCGATGGGGTAATAACTGGACAACTCGATTTATGCTATTAAAAACGTTAAGTAGGTTGTTAGAATAAATGAATATCTCGTGTTGTTCGTTACTTTTTTTTAATAGTTGGCAGTATTATAATGACATGTTGAGTTGTGTAAATAATTATAATTTGTAATTTTTAATATCTCAAGACGTCACATTGTACCCTTTAGTACGAGAGTTATTTAAAAATTCACATGTTTGCTATGTGCGATAAAACAAACCCATCGACTTAGTCATTTATTCACCCTATGAATAAAACAATCCTAATGCCTATTATGCATTAAAAAAATATATATGTAAGTCGACTTATCAACCTATTCACGCCTGGTACGGATATATCCTCTATAAAAGTTTTTGAAACAGTTAGCTTATTGCCAACATTAAAACACCCAGTGTCATAGTAACCATAATACGAGTAGCATTCAAACGGGAGTACGTAATTTCATAATGCAACTCCTTTGCTTTTACGAGGATGATGATCCCTTCCTTACTCATTTGTTTGATGAGTAAGGAAGGGATAATCATCCTCCATTCCATTCTCACTACTCAATTCGTGGTATCTTTATGTATTTCAAAAAAAGAACATTGTCACGCACGTGCGTTTCACTTTACTGTACCATACGAGTAGCGTCGTATCCCGCCATTTTTGTTCGATATTAGTACTGCAAAAACTGTTTTAGAACCTTTTATAGAGGATTCATGTCATGGGTGTAGATAGTCTTGTATGCAACTGTAATAATTAGGTATTAAAACACTCATGTGATACTATTATCACACTCGGCTTCGCCTCGTGTGATAAACCCACATTCGTGTTTTAATACCCCTTATTATACAACAGTTGCATAAATAACTATAATTTTGACATTGATTTTAAAGTAACGAATTAATTCTTAATGGACTTATTGTAAATCACAAATCTAAAATATAATTGATTAGGAATGACATTTGAATATTTGTACACCATATGATATAATAGAATGTATAGGACATTACAAAATGTTAATACCATACTATGTAAACTAGATTATCTAATTGTAATAATATTAATTCATGATGTGACTTATTGTAAATCACAAATCTTAATTTTTTATGATTAAAAATGACGTTTGAATATTTGTACACCATAAGATGTGGTAGAATGTATAGAACTTAACAAAATAATGAACACCATACTATGTAAAACTACATTCTCACAAATAAATAAAATTCTAAATTCCTAGCTAAAGCACTAGAAAGTGGTGAGGGGCGGGCGTTTTGGGGGACTGTGCTATGTAATTTTGACGTTCAAAAATAGTTCTTAGGCTAGTTTAAATAAAAGACGTTTGATTTTAATAACATTTAAGTTTCTTCAGTGACGGGCTTTGTGCAACATTTTTATATGAAACAACCAATTGTTTCACAAACAACTTTTCCAATCATATCTCTCCGTGATGAAGCAAAGGATTTATGAATAAACAGCGCAAAGATTTATATCGACACAACTCGCGGGGCGGACGTTTAACGGAAGCTCTGATTTAAGAGTTTCACCGTAACACGCCTAGGCTTTGATGTGCCGCTGCATGATATAATTATATTGCTGTTTATTACTCGACTGAGTTTTTGGAAGGAGGGTCTAAGGTTTTGAAAATAAATGTGCTGTGTCGTTACGACATATGTCATGTCTACCTGAATAACCGCTAGTTTTTTGTAATCTTATTTTGGGGAATTAAAGAGAAGTGTTTCACGACATGCATTTAATTAAGCATCCATATAGATTTTTTTTGTTTTTTCATCTGAATAAGAAGAATAAGAATAATATTTTATTTGTTTAAAAATCAAAGACTACGACCGACCGGTTCGAGATGGCTCAGGAGAAGGATACCTGGAAGAATTTGAGTGATGCCTTACTCAAATGTCTCGCTGGTGGTGGCGTGTGTGTTGGATCATTAAGTTCCCTTCAAAATGGTTGAGCTAAATGGTGCTGATCCATGCGTCATGTTCGTGAACGGGCGCCGTCAGTTGGGACTGGTCATCTCTTAGCTGCCACGGCTTATTTTAATTTTTGAATTGTTTCTATTACGGACGCTTCTAACGTGCACGTCTTTCTACATTGTTCTCACATGTATAACTTCAACATGAATGATGTAACCCATATTTTGTAACAATATTTTTGTTTTAAAAGAGTGTCCATGGAGTTTCTTGTCCGTTCTTCTCCATAGGAACCTACTACGCTTTGGAATGGGCAACTAGCTTCATCTTTCTGACTGACCGACCCCTTGACAATTCAAAAGTGCCTGTAATTGGTTTATTTGAAATAAATGCTTTGAGTTTGAGTTTGCCTTTGTTCAGCAATGGGCCAGTGTCGGAAAAAAAAAAGATAACTATATTTATCTCCCTCTCACTCTTTCTTATTCACTTTATCTTTCAATACCCACTGTCAGAAGCTAGAACTTACTCAGTATATATTTTTTTTTTTTTCTTTGTATTTTTCAAATGACGAGTGCCAAAGTTTCTTCTTGGAAAGCGTGCACCAACGTTGACTACATCATCGCTTACCATCAAGTGAGCTAATGGCGAAAAGCGAGCCTTTCCAATTTAAAAAAACAAACTGCTGATCTTACTAAAGATGTCCATAAATATTTACTCCTATCTTCGCTAAAGTAACATTACCGCGTAAGTCGAAAATTGGCCGTAGGAAGTTTTACACTTGGATTGATTTTGTGGACGCGCATCGATTGATATAATTTTTTTTTAATTGTTCAATTGCACTTGTTATTAGAACAGTTCTGACCCTGCGCAAATAGTTTATTGTGTCACAACCGCATATGTCGTCAGTCCGCCATACTATCTGTGTTTTTTATTTTATTTATCACGTTTTTATCAGAAAGACAGATAGTTCTGTAGCATCAAAAAGGTAAGCCAACTCGATTATTTATTTCGTCGATCGATTCGATCGATTGATATTCTACACGTCAATACATCGGCGGTTTTTCATTGACTTAGGCGGCATTGTAACATATTTTGTTTTAACTTACGCTGTGTTCTGCAAACAGTTTTTGTTTCTCCTGAAAACTTATCAATAACTTACGCGGTATTGTTACCTAAGCGACGATATTTCGACTAGTTTCTAACTCAAACGGAGCCCTCATTCACGAGCATGATGCTTAAAGCGAAGATATGAGTTCAGCTTTATGAATATTTTCACGATAGCACCAAAATCTAAACATTGTAACCGCCAAACATAGAAATAGTCAATCAATTAGATGACTTGCGAGTAGCTAGGAATAAACTGTGGGGACGAGCGGTCACAATGTTGCCATGTGTCGCTAACTAGCTCAGGAACGCACTGGGTTTAGCGAACGCCGCTGTATGTATAGCAGTTGGAAAATAATCTACGGCTACAAAGATGAACTGTAGGTATGTAACTGTTTCCGCGAATCAAAAACTCCCGACTACTAAATGATTTAAAATATGTCCTACTTATTTTTTACTTATCGTTTTAAGTTTTTCACGGTAAGTAACTAACGGTTGGTACATATCACAGTACAGTCTAAAGACATTTCATTTTTGTTGTTGGTGGAGGCTAATTTGGTTGTTGGGTGTCGTCTCCGAGTGTGGAAATTGTGACTACATTAATGTATTGGGTTCTCTCACCTGTAAAACATTGTAGGCGGTAATAGTAAGTATAGTAATAGGTTATCTCGCATTGTAAGGATTCCCGTACAATGAGAGGTCAGCTCTATAGAGGTAGCTTTATAGCTTGATATCTAGCCGTGTGTACCAGCGTCTGAGTAATGATTGGGTGCTACGCTACGTGCTGGTTACTTTTCCAGCACGAGGACATTAAGTTCCTGTTTGTTTGTGAGATATATGTGACAAGTAAACGCACCCACTGTAGGAAGATGCTGCAGTTAATCCCTTTGACATTCGTTGCCTGTAACAAAACTCTAAGGAGAAAAGGGATATAATCCATTCTTTGTTAGTAGGATGCTTAGGGCCTACGCAGACCGGGACGGCATGACAAGGGATTTTAATTTTTACTAATGGACATTCAACCGTACTGTTACAGAAATACGACATAAATTGCTATGCTTTAAAATGATGCCGTGGCATTGAAAGGGATTTTATCGCACGGCATTAAAAGACGCGCCACAGGCTCCCGTGGCGGGATGCCGTGGCATACTGCGGTAGGCAACGGCATGCCACGGACTCCGGCACTGCATGCCACTTAAAACTGAGGCACACCAACACTCGATCAAACGCAACTGAAGACTAAAAGTGTATCAGGCAGCAGGAGTCGCTGAGGCGTGCTTTGTCGTGCCGCGGCACGCCGTGGCATGCCGTGGCAAAGTGCTGGAATGCCGCGGTATCTAAGCGGCCAGTGTGCGCTGACTCATGGCAAAATCCCTTGCCATGCCGTCCCGGTCTGCGTAGGCCTTTAGCGTCCGAAAAACCGCTCGAAAAACGCAGCGTTACTACAACCAAATGCGAACACTAAATAAAATATCCACGTTTTCTAATACCTAGTAGAAAGGGGTCAAAAACGCGCAGTCACAATAGTTAGCCGGATAATTGATTGAGCTGTTTAGCTTCTATGTAATTTTCGACGGCAAGGGTCCCCGGTTCGATTACCCTGCGATGTACTTTCTATTGTAAGTGCTGTAACTAAAGAACTTGATAAGTACTTGGATGATGTATGTGATTTTATTGTTGTGTTTTTTTTTCTGCGATTATAGAGAAAAAATGCTTTACAGAAGCTTCAAAATTCGAACGGTATCACAGATTAATACAGATGGGACCAGGGACTGAATACCGATATAATTTGGATGCATGATACCAAAATATCGCTATAAATACCGGTATTTGGGTATAGATATAATACCGTTATTATTTAATTTTTTGCGTTTTTTGCCATTTACAGGTCAGCGTCAGGTTGTATCTTGATCAAAATATGATTCGCGACTGAAGAATCATCAATAAAGATTCTATGACGTCACATTGTAGCCTGATATCAGTACTGAGTATCGATATAATTATCGATATTTTATGCCGATACTCAAATTACTGATATAAAATACCAGTATTTATGCCAGATATCGATACTGTATTTACCGATTCGAATGTCCCCAATAATACCAACGGCTTATCGTGTTTTCAGAGACACGGAAGGGTCTCGATATGTAATGGATGGTCACCCATCCACGAACCGACCGCGGCAAGTGTAGCTTAACCTTCGTTCGACCCGTGCGGCTGTTATTATTTAGCCAACACAATAAAAGAAATAAAAGAAAGAAAAAACACTTAAATTTTTAGATCTCCCGCATAAAGAAACGTGTCGTGTTTCCCGACTATTTAAAAAGGTAGTAATTTTTCTTACATGAGGGTTCCGTACCTCAGTGTGTCCTTGGGGATACCGGGATGTAATGGCATGTCTCACGCATCAACGTAAATAGGGATGCTTCTATGTTTATAGATCAGGATGCTGGGACGCCAGTGGGGTTTATTTGAAGTGGGTTCTTTACATTATCTGATATTATATTTAATTGTAAAAATAGCTAGCTAGATTATGCTGTTTTTTTTATTTTATTTTTTTATTCTACTATGAGTTTGCTCTTGACTTTAGTCTAGGTCTGGATGACAGAGACAAAGTCTACGATGGAGTGAGCTTACCCAGAAGAAGCCTGTTCACTCTCACTTTGAATAGATTAGGGTTGTATGCGTTCGGAAACACAGACGCAGGCAGAGAGTTCCACTCCTTTGCTGTGCGCATTATAAAAGACGTTTGAAAACGCTTGTTTTCCGTTTTTCTTCCAGTTTACTATAATACTCAATTCTTTATTGCATTCCATATGTATTATATAGATGGCATAACAAAGTAAAAGATCAATATGAACCTTGTCGGGCACAACAAAATAAGGAGAGGCAGAGGGCTACGTAACAATTCAAGCAATTCAATATTATTATAAATTATTAGATGTGATTAATTGTGTGTATAATTACGTATATATGTATGTATATATATATAGTAGCTTTTGGCGGCTCCGCCCGCGTGGATGTCGGTTATCGAGTAAAAAAGTAGCCTATGTCCTCCGTATTCCAGGCTATATCTCTGTCTGACGATCGGTTCAGCGGTTTAGGCGTGAAAACGTAACAGACAGACAGACAGACAGTTACTTTAACATTTAAATATTTCTAGATTGCCGTCTTGCTATAATTTATTCGGTTTTAATAATCAACCATGGAGTTCTTTTGGCCCACGCTAAGATTTCTTCTGTATCATATGGACATTTATATATATGAAAGAAAGAAAGAAAAAGTATTTATTGGGACTCATACAGGATGTTCACATTTTAAACTAAACACACTCATAGTAACACAAATAAAAACAAAAGTAAAATGAAAACAAAACCTGTACGGGGCCAAAAGGCTCCTATCTCAGCATGATGCTTGATGTTTATATGGACACAAACTTATGTATTTATTTAAAAATAAACATAAACATTCTAAATTAGTTTACAAAAGTATTTAGGAAAGGTATTTGCTCATATACTTACATTAATATTTTCGTAAACAAACGCCCCTAACCTATATAAGTAAGTTTTTTTTTAAATATGTTATTCTCTAACCTAATAGCGACCTACACAAAAACTACCGTTTTCCTAAACTCCCCGCGGTACCCCAAAACCGTAGCCGTGTCCAGCGACAATATGTCGCCGCATCAAATTATTGGTCCCCAGTTCTCTGCCCACCCCACCCGCCAGTGATTAATGATATGACATCGACCACTACGCGATTAAACATTTATATTATTACTTCTATATTTATTACGTGTGTAAGAAAAAGTTTATGAAAAAAACATAAACCTGACTTAGCTGTCGCGCAGTCGGGTAAAAACACATAAACTCTGTTTGAAATAAGATTAGACATTTAAATTTATTTATCTACACCCATGCTATAAATCCTCTATAAAAGTTTCTGAAACAGTTAGCTTATTGCCAACTTTAAAACAACCGGTGTCATAGTAACCATAATAATCATCGAAACGAGTGTTATAATGTTGTACTAAATTTCATTATGCAACTCCTTTGCGTTTTATAAATAAAATAAAAAGAACATCGTCATGCACGCGCGTTTTACTACTCAACCGCGTAATTAAAAGAAAAAAAAATATATATATAGATTATTATAGATTATAAATAAATAAATAAATAAATAAATAAATAATTCGAGTTCACGTCGCATCCCGCCATTTTTGTTCGATATTAGTATTGCAAAAATGTATAAGTTTGTTGTTTACAAAAATTAGTGATACAAGCTTTGATAACACACCACCAGATATATCTAATGCAGCAAAAGACATTTCTAACCAATTATTACCAAAAAGTCGAGAAAACAATAGGTAAAGGCGTACCAAGATTTCATGAATTGGAAAATATCAAAAAGTAGATAACATGGGTGTAGATAAAGTCTTGTATGCAACTGTACATATTTAGGTATTAAAACACTCATGTGATACTATTATCACACTCAGCTTCGGCTCGTGTGATAAACCCACATTCGTGTTTTAATACCCCTTATTATACTACTGTTGCATAAATAACTATTAAATGTCTAATCTTATTTCTAACGGAGTTATATATATATAATTAATTTATAAATCAAATCAAATCAAACGTCATTTATTCAAATTAGGCTGAGAATCGGCACTTTTCGAACGTCGAAATTCCATAAGACAGTCCCCCAAAACACCCGCCCTTCGCCACTTCCTAGTGCTTTAGCTGGGAAGAAGAAGTGGCGCAACAAACTCCCCAGCAGCACAGTTCTGTTCAATTATATAAACTTGATTCTACACAATACAATAAAGTGATGTCTAACGCGGATAAAAAACTGAGAATCACGCAAAATCTATCAAGCGATTTTTTCTGAAACCTTCACCTTTTTAAATAATTTAATTATTGATCTTTTAGTATACGTGTTTCACTAAAATATCTTTTGATTTATGTATCATAAATTAATAATGCGTCTTATTTGGGACAGCGCTCCTGGATGGGCGAGTCCTATTACTGGCTGGACGCGTACGACGCGTTGCGTGAGCTCAGTACAGAACAAGCAAGCTAACCACTCAAGGTCACTGGCATATATCTGCGTCTTAAAATAAATCATCGCGGATTCACAAACAGCGATCATTCGAATTTCGAAGTGTTGTTTAGGGCAGTGCTTTTCAACCTTTTTCATGGCGCGGCCCCCTTAGTATAGAAAAATATTTCGCGACCCCCTACCTTCAATCGATTCCCTGAAAAATCAAGTCTGTCACTTTAAGTACCTCTTGGTTAAACAGAAAAACACCTTTGAAGTGTCTCATTCTATTTGAAACCTCCTACTTGTACGATTTAATGTTTTCGTCGATGGCTCAAATAAAAGGCAAACAGAGAAATCGCCCAAATTTTGAAAACGATTTAATTCTAATCATAAAAAAAAGATAAATTGAAAAATTGGTTAACGATAAACAGGCGTAACAATCACATTAATTTGAATGGGGTACGTTTGGTGCTCGTCACATTAATGATTTATGTGATTTGTAGGTATTTGTTGATTCGTGTTAACCTAAGCCCTTAACTAACTTTTTCTTAACACATATAACAATTTGAACTGGTAAGGTTTTTTTAACCCATTAAACGATTAAAAGCTGTATTAAAACCAAATTTAACAAAAAGGATACTGTAAAATTTCTGATTATTTAGAAGACAAAAAGCTTGGGATTGAGCTGCTCGCTCTGCTTAAAGCCTTGTGATTAAATGTAAAACTTGACATTTTAATAATTATACAACGTTTTATATACATAATTATGGACATTATTAAATATTATATACAAAATGACATGAATATTTACTTTGAAAAGTATTACATATATTACTTTAATTATTGTGAATGTAAGCACTATGTGGGTCATTTGTTTTCTTTAAGATTATCTCTTTTTCCTCTTTCTCACGTATTTTTAATCATGGTCTGGTATTTTGAGTAATTTATGCGGCCTACCCAAATGTCCTTTCTTTGGTATTGTTCGTCGAGTCGTTGAGCTGCTTAAATCCTGAGTTGAGCTACACATTTACTGACAAATGCTTGCACTGACTGGAGAGGTCCACTCAAAATTGTGTGGTTCTTTCCTCAAAAGACCATTTCAGACACGGATCTACATACATGGTCCTCACATGATCTGACCAACATTATGTCTGGACTTTAAAAGAGACTTTGACCCCTGAGTTTGTTTCGCCATTTCTTCTCAGGGGTAGTCAGATAGGAAATGTCGACTTCACCTAGGTTATTTTAATTTTTTCATATGACGTGTAAAAGTGATTCCGATATCCTTTTTACAGAATAAACGATTTCATTTCATTTTTATATTTATAAGCTTCAAATTTTAAATTACTGCGACCCCCTATGGGGTCGCGACCCACACGTTCAAAAACACTGGTTTAGAGAATAACAACACTACTACCAATAACTAAACTACATTATAGGATTTTCTCCCACAAAAAATATTTCCGAATATCACCGAATCACGTCATGAATATAGTGACTTTCTCGATTTCTTGTATTGCCCTTTTGACATAACACATAAAGCCACTTTTAAACTATTGTTGAACACTCGGTGCCACAATAAAAGGTCCAGTGTTCGCCACAAATGTATGATTGATTGTTGTATACCTTTTTTTGGGCTACAATGTAGTTATTTCATTACACGTCTTTGCGATATATTTTACCCTTGGCTTCGGAATAACTTTTGTATGCTTACGTCATAATGATAATATATTTTGTGAGTAAGCTAAAAGATTTTGATTTTATAAATTGCTTTTGTAGTGGTATTTTTTTTAGGCAGTAAATAAATTGCATGTACCGTGTGGCGCCGGACGTAAAGAATAGCACCACCCCATTTCTTCCCGTGGGTTTCGTACAAGGCGACTATAAGGGACTTACTAGAGAATGGGCAGCAGCGTCCTTTATGCATTTTTAACACCATACAAGGGACTTACTAGAGAATGGGCAGCGACTTACTAGAGAATGGGCAGCAGCGTCCTCTATGCATTTTTAACACCATACTGCGATCGCCAACCCGCCTACCAAGCGTGGCGATTATGGCAAATTTCCCCTCTTTTGTGGGAGGCCTATGTCCAGCAGTGGACGTCTTTCGGCTGAAATGATGATGATGATGATGATGTACAGAATAATACTTTACATGGTTATAAGTCTAAAAAGTTCTAATGAATACTAATCTAATTAAACAGGCTTTCAATATAGTAGGCTTGTAGAAAAACTATCGATGTATCGATACATCGATATTTTTTCGTCTGTATATTGAAGTTTTTTGGCGATATCTATTATTTCGATATATAGATATAAAATATCAAGTATCGTAAATGTATCAAGAATGATATATTTCTAATAGCAACACTGTTGTCGCCACTGACTGAAACTGCAGGAATTCAGAGCCGTTAAAGTAAACTTGCTTGAATCAACGTTTTTTTTTTTATTTTAGATTTTACTTTAGGAATGATGTTCCTAGTTTGGTATTATACGAATAAAAAAGTCAAAGTCAAAGTCAAATTATTTATTTCAAATAGGCACGAAGATGGACTTTTGAACGTCAAAAATTACATGAATAGTTAATTGATTCTAGTTGCGCCTTCCAAAAGGTAGTTATGTATGGAGAAGAATGGGCAAGAAACTCCATACTTACTCTTTTAAAATGTTAACAATAGTTTGTATACATTAAATAATAATTATAGGTGAAGACGATGTACCTAGAATAAAAATAAAAATTACTTACCACAATTGGTAAGAAGAATGAAAAGTGAAGTAATAACAGAAAAATTAATAAATGCGATAGGTACATGGTGCTCACATATTTACAAACATTGTATATGATTTCCCAATAAAAAACAAATACAATTGAATTTCATAAAGTACGGTGGCCAGCACATCAAGTTACCACAAACTGTTAGATTTTCTCGTTCGATTTTGAACTTAAGGCCAGATATATGCCAGTGACCTTGAGTGGTTAATAACAATAATAATAATTTTAGCCAATAATAATAATAATTAATAATAACAATTATTAATATAATAACAATTATTAATATTTTTTTTTTTTTTTAGCTTGCGTGTTCTGTACTGAGCTCACGAAACGCGTCGTACGTCCAGCCAGTAATAGGACTCGCCCATCCAGGAGCGCTGGCCCAGATAAAACGCATTATTAATTTATTACACATAAAACAAAAGGTATTTTAATAAAACACGTATACTAAAAGATTAATAATTAAATTATCTTTAAAAAGGTGAAGGTTTCAGAACAATAAGCGTGATAGATTTTGCGTGATTCTCAGTTTTTTATCCGCGTTAGACATAACTTTACAAATTAATTTCACTATGTAATATAAACATAATCTAAAATATTCAGATATTAAGTTATTAAGTACCCTACAGTATAGGTATAATAAGTATACATAATGTATGAAAAATAATGAAAATAAATAGATACAAAAGTC
This sequence comes from Dryobota labecula, assembly GCA_947523025.1. Taxonomy (NCBI): domain Eukaryota; kingdom Metazoa; phylum Arthropoda; class Insecta; order Lepidoptera; family Noctuidae; genus Dryobota; species Dryobota labecula. Next base: position 8,164,853 of record OX383311.1, on the reverse strand, counting down.
GACCTGTGAGCCCTCGGCTTTTCCTGCCATCTTCAACATTAGTATTTTGGTGGTTCGTGTGAATTATTCACAAATTCATAATTTACACCCCCCCCTCCCTCCCCCTCCTCCTCTCTTGTTCCCTAATTTCATCCACGTGCCCTGCCCCCTACCACCCGAGCGACAATGTTTCTCAAACTTTGACTTGTTGACCGTGAAATGAAATATGTTTAATTAATTACCTAATGTTTAATGTTTCCATGTTGTTTTTCGTGTATTGCAGTGCTATTCTGTAGAAAACTCACCGTGAAAACACAGTTGAAGTGAGCTGTCATTCCATTGATGCTAGGGATTAACAGTGTGTATTGACGCTCACTTCAACTGTGTTTTCACGGTGATATTTTTACAGAGTAGATCGGCAGGATCTAAAGCTTTGATCGATAGGAGCAAAAGCTTTTTCGGAATTGCTCTGAGAATTTATAATAACATTCCTAATTCCATAAGGATTTATTTATTTAACAATTTATGTACACACACATAAACAGACAAGAAGAAAGGAACAGAAAAATACGTACAAAGGTGATGCTTATTTCTAATGAAATCTCTTCCAGCATACCTGCGATAGGAAAGTAGATATAGAGATGTAGACAACGTGTGTGAGTGTAGAAGAAAAAAAAATAAAATAAAAAATATACATAAAATCAAAATAGCTATACTCTAATATATAAATAGATCACTAATAAACATACAATAAGAGAATATACTTACATACATACTTCCAAAATAAATATCACTCAAATATATACTTAGAACTACAATGTAGTGGAAAATAATACTACTACTATTGGAATGTTTGTTTTTATTCATGACATTTTTACCATATTTGTATGTCTTAAGACAAAATATAGCGTGCTATTTTAAATGTATGACCTATTTGTATACCTATGTTTCACAAAAAAACTTTATGATTATGTTTATGATTATGATGATCAGATAAACAACCTCAAGCTTGAATTCTTTGATGAGGTACCAAGAGGAATATACTATCAAGAAAGTCTGTTGGGCCCTACAAGTAAAACCAACAACATTCCTCTCGAAGGTCTTCTGGAAGAAATTTATTTTGAAATAAGCAGTGCCTTTGTGCTCTTCTATGTTAATATAATAATAATAACCCCACCGTCGTATCTCTACGTTGACGTCGTGGTGGGGCTTGCGCGCTCCGAACTCTGGGTCTGTGCCGGTAGAGTTTACTTTACCGGAACATGTCTAGGGTGAGGAGCCAGACCAAGAGAGATACAGAAACCTGCAGGGCAGCATGTGGCGAGCCGTTGGGCAGTTGCGACCCCACGGACCCTATCTCCCGGGAGAAGTCATGTTCCTCATCTCTGGCTTGCCTTTATTGGCCGGCTAGAGTGAACACTGACGAAGAGCTGAGCTCCCACCTCATTCTTGCCTTTATTGGCCGGCTTGAGTGGAGATTCGCAAGAGCAAACGTGCTCGGAGGAAGGAAGTATTCCAGTAAGTGCTTGTAGGGATCTTGACCATCTTCCGGGCTCTGGGATTGTTCTGAGAGCCGTGGAATACCTCTCCACTCCTCGAGCACCTCAGGACATGTTGCCCCCTTGTCGCTACGTCACTATGTGCTAGCGACCGTTTCCGGGGGCCCACTAATGAGTGTGCAAGTCACCCCCTGCCATTTTATCCGTGTACAATAAAACATTGATCAGGCAGGGGCCATAGTCCATCCATAGTTTTAGGTAACCAGTCCATTTTAACCACCCAAACCCATAGTCCAATATCTTTGGTTCCATATCCTGCAATAGTCCTACACCAACCGGGGGTTGTCCTTGGGTGCACTTGCATAGTGGGTACAGGGATAATCGTCGGTTGGTGTCTCATTTAATTAAAAAGCGTCTAACGGGCCTCTGCGAGTTGGCTTCGGCTCCTCGTACGCCTTCCAAAGGTCCGGGACCCCAGGGTCCCGAGATATGTAAATATATAAAAATAAAAATAATAACAATTTATTTGTTCAAAAATATACAGACATTTAAATAATAAGGTGATACACTAATAAAACACTTTATACTATCGTCAGAAATTGAACATCTGTGTCCGAACTAGATATAGAATATCTGTATTTCAGACATCAGCGCTCTTCCCCTGTTGTATGCGACATTTAGAAAATAACTTTGTTTGACCTCTATAACACATTGGATCAAAAAGATATAATAAAATAATATTAAAACTAAAGGAAATGACAAATGTAGGACTATATAGGAATATATTGTCCTGTCAAGTATTTTGTGTGTACATAAATAAATAAATAATAAAAACTACAACGTGTAACAGAATAAGTGCAAGACCTGAAAGTAGTTTGCTCAGAATCGGCTTCTGAATCGATTTCCATCATTATTTATATATGTTAATTTTTCATGAAAAAATCTTTTATTTAACTGAAATTAGAGCCACCGTGTCATAACAAAGTAATAAGATATTTTATTTAAGGAAATTTAAGCATTATCTCAAAGGAATAAAGCCTATTCAAATCCACACTAATGTTATAAATGTGAAAGTAATTCTGTCTGTCTGTCTGTCTGTCTGTATGTTACCTTTTTACGCCTAAACCGCTGAACCGATCATCATGAAATTTGGCAGAGATATAGCCTGGTATATGGAGACGGACATAGGCTACTTTTTGACGCGATAACCGACATATACGCGGGCGGAGCCGCGGGCTAAAGCTAGTGCATTATAATTACTTACCGAATGTATTAAAATTATTACAGAGTAATGTGTTCAAGACAAACTGACAGAATGGCTTCTAAAGTGTTGTTTTTATAGGTATTAAGGAATTTATCGAACATAAAAATTGAAAATTTTAATAATAATAATAATAGTAACTATAGAAATTAAATAGTGAATAAAATGCGTGGTAATTGTATATAAGAACTAGCTTTTGCCCGCGGCTTCGCCCGCGTGGAAATCGGAAAATATCCGACGCGAACGTACTACCGGGATTACAAATTAACCAGTTAGAAACAGTACACGTGTACTTATATTATTTTTACTTGAATACAAAATTTAGCGAATGAACAACTTTAATACAAAATTTCATACCCCTTTTCAGAACCTTGTGGATTGAAAAAAAAAAAAAAAACAGCGATTTACGTTGTCTTAGTTTCCAACTGAACCGAAATAGGTATTAGTGATTTTAACTTATAAAATAAAGAACTTTATATAAAAACAAAATTTCATCCTCCATTTTCACCCTCTTAAGGGATGAAATTCTAACAACATCGTTGAGTTAACTTCCAACCATAAGCCTAGATAGTAAATTTAGTGATTTTTCTTCGAAAATTAAGGACTTTTCCACTTCATCCCCCTTTTTAACCCTTCGGAGGTGGAATTATCAAAAATTTTGAGACACTTATAAATTAATTTTCAGTCGTCAGCCTAATCACAAAATTTGAAGATCCTAACTTCAAAACTGACGGACTTTCATATAAACTTCCATCCCCTATTTTACCCCTTTATGGGCGGAATTTCCAAAAATCCTTTCTTAATGTAACCTCTAGACCTCATATGGAATCTACGTGCCAAATTTGGAATCTCTAGACCCAGCGGTTTGGGCTGTGCGTTGATATATTATCAGTCAGTCAGTCAGGACTTTGAATTTTATATATATTATATAGTGTAAACTTAATAAAAATTTGCATGCTTGCTTGCAGGCAGAATACAATGACACTTAGGATATACGATCTTTACCTTAACCAAAACAATGTATTCCTGGCAAATAAACGATTGATTCGATTTGATATTTTTTTTAATAAAGGTCACACTAATTACACTCGTAATAAATAATAGAAAAAGCCAAAAAAAGTTTGACAGCCGCTGTACCAAATCATTACTAAGGTAATTTTATTTGGCTGAGACAGTGAGTTCATACTGCCCGGACTAAATCTATTTATTTTGTATATTTCTTTGTGAAAAAACGACTGTATCTTGATTTTCAGCACTACGCATTAACAATTCAGAAGATGTCACTCTTTAGAGCACTTTGGGCATAAGATGGGCTTTCGAAAATTAATATTTAATACTTTAAAAATATTTAAAATAGTAGTAACGTGAAAAAAGAGGGTCAATACTAGAGCTAGTATTGACCCATTTTTTTTCCTCGTTTTAACACAGCCCGACACGGGAATACCAGCTCTGGTATTCCCATTTCTGGTACTGTCGGGCTACGTGTCACTAGTTTTTTCCATTAAGATTCTCAGTTAGAGCAGTCGTGGCCCAGTGACTAGTAGCCCTGACTCAAACTCAAATCATTTATTTCAATTAAACCATTTACAGGCACTTTTGAATTGTCAAGGAGTCGGTCAGTAAGAAAAATGAAGCTACATGCCCATTCCAAAGCGTAGGTATCTATGGAGAAGAACGGGCAAGAAACTCCTTGGACACTCTTACTTAAAAGATCGTTGGTTCGGCGTGTCTAATGGCCTGTGCCCCATTTCCTCTCATGGGTGTCGTAAAAGGCGACTAAAGGACTTACTAAAGAATGGGCAGCAGCGTTCTCATAAGCATTTTTAACACCATACTGCGATCGCCAACCCGCCTGCCGAGCGTGGCGATTATGGCAAACCCCCCCAATTGGGGGAGGCCTATGTCCAGCAATGGACGTTTTTCGTATTGCTTTTCATATTGCTTCGCCTAAACGGATCGGACACCTGACCAGACACAGGATGACTTTTTTTACCGTCTCGAAAAAAATTGGGTATACTAGGTGAACGGAGTAGAAGCCTATGCAATATTTTTTTTTTTTTTTTTTCAGAAATAAAACTAAAATATAAGATAAAAATATTGAAATTTGGGTGCGAATGATTTAAATTTAAATATTATTTATCGTATTTATTTATTGAATTATGTTTTTTGTTAAATTTCTGTGTTTATTGTTATAGTATGATAAGTTTACTTCAAATGTGTGGTATTTATCCATAGATCAATTTCTTTCTAGGTTAAAGAAAAAATAATAAAAACTATGCCATAGGCTTCTACTCCGTTCACCTAGTATACCCAAATTTTTACGAGACGGTAAAAAAAGTCATCCGTTATTTATTATTATTCAAAAGTTTAATCTTTCTGTTTTCTTTCTTTATTTTCTTTTTGTTTTCAACGACAGCTAACCCAATGTTACTCCGTACTAGTCTTTATAAATTAGAAAATATATTAATAGAGAGAGACCTGGCACACAAAACACAAGTTTGATCTTAGCATAAATAAATCATAAAGTTTATTCGTGAAACATAGGTATAAAATAGGTCATACATATAAAATAGCACGCCATGTTTTGTCTTTAAGACATACAAATAAGGTAACATGCAAATCTTATCACACATTTTTTCATACATCTAGCTTGGGTGCCAGTGGAGAAAGTCAGTCATTTAAATGCAATTTTAATTAAAAACAATATTATCAGTGTATGTATATGAACCTATCACCTTTACGTAAATTGTAAAATTGGAAATAAATGTTTTATCAAAGTATGAGGAACAGGGCCTCTAGTCTGTTATTACAATAGTGTCAGAATGGTCTATCATTGATTTCATAATTGTTGATTTTGACATGTTTGGTAATCTACTAATATAATGGCGTCATTATGACTTTCCAATGGTCAGCCACTGACACTCCATTAAAGGAATTGGTAATCTCGTACATAATGACAAATTAAACTTCCTACTAAACTTCCAACTACTTCAGATTGCTTATAACACTAATAAATAATATGTAAAAATATATAGAAATGGAATCTGGCATGAATAAATGTTCAAAATTCCATTGAAATACAAGACCATCGTTCCTATTACGAGACCATTGACCGACCAATGATCGACCATTATGAATTTAGCAGATGACGAACTTTTAGCAAAATGACAATGGGATCGTGTTGGAGTGACGAATTTATAAAAATAGCAGACTTGGGCCCCTGGGTGTATACTGTGTATAGTTCACACATCCTCTGTAGAAAAGGGAGGATCCTCCGACCAGACGGCTGTTGTGTCTGATGGGCTACTGCCTGCCGGTTGATGTCGGGATGTTGCATACAAGGTGGAGACCACAATATGACAGTAAATTAAGCTGCGTAGATCTGATGACGTTCCCAGTCTGCATACGAAAATTCAATCAAATATATCCAATAGTTTAGTCACTATAGCTAGTCAAAGATTGGCAAAACCCATAGTCGGCTCATCACTACTATTTGGTTTGTTTGAAAATAGCACTTTTTTTATTTTCGATGCTGGGATTTCTTTGATAGTTCCAAAATACTCATATGCATTAGTATTGGCAGTGTTTCCGTTTATTGTCGTCTCCACATTGTATATGCTAGTCGCGCGGTAAACTCTGATTGCGCGATGCAGGATTTGTGACGTCAGGTCCTTGATGCGTAGTTCGGATGTGGCGTAGTAGATTCCGCCACAATTTATTTTTATTTAGATTATTTCACCGCTAGCAACTGCGAAATCTTCTTCAGAAATATTTTAATACAAGAAAGCCCTCATTACCTGTAACATAAGCCGATTATGTTCGAGTGGGTGGGTAGGTGGTACCTCTGGTAAAAACCGAAGTACTTGTTCAAAGATGCTTACCTGCGGAAGAAGAAACAAATCATTAGCTTAATCATTGAGGGTAGGTACAATGTTCGTCGTGGTGTGACCTTTTTCTCTACTACCCACATTTGAAAAGGGGTACAAATAATACAAATATAAATAATTTATTTTCTTTCACAATTTATGTACTAAAATCTAGTGGTTGAAGTGACCTTTTAGACAAAAATTGCCCGTGTTATGACATTTCGCTCTTCCGAAGCTTAAAGTTACGTGGTGTACCAACAATTTTAAATCTTATAATCTTAAGATAACACAAAACAACTTTACAAAAAGAAAAAGATATGCCAAATTTGAATTTACATAAATAAGAATAAAAATTGACAAAAGGAAAATAATACGTACTTAAACAGCTAATAAAAATCCTATATTATACGTTTATATACTCGTAGTAGGTAGGCGTGCAAGTTTTGTGATGAATGAAATAAGTGATTGGGGTGCATGTGTGATGTATGTGATTGATTGAGTGATTGCAGTGTGATCTAGATAGTGTCTATCACAAAAATAAAAATATAAATTGTACGGTCTCTAGCGCATCAGGTTAGCGCAGACGGTCGAGTTTTCTCATTCGATTTTGATCTTAACCACCATCATTTTAAGGTTTGAAGTCGTTTGGCGAGATTAGACGGTTTCGTGTGGCCTGATGTGCTGGCCACCGTACCAACCTACCTACCTACTTGTTAATTAATTTATAATTAATATTTAGTGGCACCGAGTTGCCGTGTCTGGCCATACCGCTGTTAAACCCGCGATGGTTTGTGTGGTATGTTTAAACCTCAACAAATGTCTGTAAAAAGATGTTTTTTTGATTAATAAAAAAAAATTAAAAAAAATTGTATGTGTTTTTGTGAGAGGGTGGGTGTTCGTGTGGTTGACAGAACTCGGTTTCCTCATATGTAAGTAGTTTAATCGATTCAGTTAGAACCTTTTTTCATTTGAAATATTTTTTGGTGTATACAACGTGTAACGTTAAATGCGCAAATCCTCAGACACCCCAACTGATTTTTAATTCAATTAACCTATTTCAGAGAGAAAAAAAAAACATAATTTTTTTTTGGAAAGGTTTTATGTGCTGTTTTAGTTTTACTGGCAATTCTGATCGTTTCTTGCGTCTGTGACGACGCTCTATCGAGGGAGGGGTCGTCACCGGGCCGCTCGCTGCGCCGCGCTGACATTATTATTTGTTTATCCCGCATATGAGAATATTTAAATTGGTCGACAACAATTTGTGTTTGTTTACCTATTTTGGCGGGTTTGCGCATGTGATGGCTTGACCTATTAATAAATAGACACGTCAATGTTTTTAATGAAGATTTTTTATGACCAAAAAAATAAATAAAAAGTGGTTCAATTGATTCTGCTCGTTATTCTGATCAAACTATTTTCAGGTTTTGCGCATTTAACGTTACACGTTGTAAATGTAGTTTATGTGTAGAGGTAGGTTTGAGGATAACGTAACGTAAAACAACTTTTGTTCTCTATGACTTTTTGCAAAACATAACACATTTAACAAAAACAAACCTTAAAGTTTTCGTTGTTCTATCTATACCCAAAGTCTCAAATTCAGATAATTTATGTAAACAAAAGGGATAACATATAAAAAAATATTTTCGTAATGGTAATTCACATAAAATGGCGAAAAAAAGGTTCCATTTTCTTTTAAGTACTGAATTTAAGAAATAATAATAAAAAAATAATCATACCGTAATTATTTTTATAAATTTTCGGCTTTAATTAAAGTTATTAAAATAAGGAGATTTTCTGGTATATAATATTTTATGATACTGGTAACAATGAAGGAGATCCAAACCTTTTCATATTTTTGACATCTTCAGCAACACTAATATTACAACTCTCATTCATAGATTCATATTGTATGTAGCATATCTAGCCACATTTTGGATGAAAGCGGCTGTAAACTGTTTCGAGTAGAAATTGATTTTGGGAGGCCTACGTAACGTCTAGCAGTGGACTTAAAAGGGCTGATTATGACGATCATAGGCCGTGTCTCCGACACACTACATAAAACATTGTTTGGCAACGGTATTTTGTTTGCATAGTTCTTATAATTAATTCACTTTAATTTCATACATGATTATTTACAAAAAAAAAATATGATAAAATGTTTTGTACCACTGTCCTGTCATTTTGACAGTGACATTTCTTGACATTACTTTGTTTACATAAATTATCTGAATTAGAGACTTTGGGCATAACACATTTAAATTCACACATAGAACAAAAGTTGTTGTTTATGATGTAACTCGTAGTAAAAGTCCTGGGGCCCAAGTCTGCTATTTTTATAAATTCGTCACTCCAACACGATGCCATTGTCATTTTGCTAAAAGTTCGTAATCTGCTAAATTCATAATGGTCGATCATTGGTTGGTCAATGGTCTCGTAATATAATTGTATTACAATGGCATTTTGAACATTTATTCATGCCAGATTTCATTTATATTTATTTTTACATATTATTTATTCGTGTTATAAGCAATCTGAAGTAGTAGGAAGTTAGAAGTTTAGTAGGAAGTTTAATTTGTCATTATGTACGAGATTACCAATTCTTTCAATGGAGTGTCAGTGGCTGACCATTGGAAAGTCATAATGACGCCATTATATTAGTAGATTACCAAACTTGTCAAAATCAACAATTATGAAATCAATGATAGACCATTCTGACACTATTGTAATAGCAGACTTGAGGCCCTGAGAGGTTGTTAGTTTTTTACCAATGACCATGTATGCGGTACTTATAATATATATTTTTTTCTATTTTTAAGCTATCAAGATTATATAATATAATATTACTTGTCGACCCGGTGAACTTCATACAACGTGAGACAAAATTTCGTTTTTTTTTCGGTTTTTCGGTCGTTTCTTTGGGTTCTTCCTAATTTCCCTTTTTTTCTTAAACCACCCCAGTATTGAGGCGGAAAAAGAAAATTAAAAAATTCAGATCGATGAGCCATTTTAGAGTTTTCACGAGACCAAACGCACGGCAATTGATTTTTATACAGGGTGAAATTGAATTCATGGGCATCCTCTTATGGGGTCATTGTACTCATCATTATCAAAAACTTTCAGTATGGGAACAACCCTGAAATCTCGAAAAAAAATCTCAGCTGTCCCTACATTTTGACGAGTTATGCGAACATAAATTTAGGGAACACCAGATTTGTTTTCCGAGATTTCAGGGTTGGTCCCATAGTGAAAGTTGTTCATAATAATGTGTACAATGACCCCATAAGAGGAAGCACATGAATTCAATTTCACCCTGTATAAGACAAGAATGAATGAATGAATGAATGAAATGCACCGACCCCAGCGTGGTTTAACCAGACTCGATTACTCGAATGAACCCAAAGATTCACACTAGCCCCTGGAGCCTCATGTTTCATGGGACTACAGTGGCCATTGTATATCAAGGAGTAGACCGGGGGGCACGATAATGGTAGGGAAGACGTGCCCATAGGATATGGAAGGATTATTATAGCCTACCGGATATGCATCCTTAAGCAAGCAATGGAATAGTGGAGAGACGGGTGATATTTATCGGGAGGGCATCTTTTAATGACGTCGTCGCCTGGTTGGCTCGAGTTCAGCTGCCTTCCTTCACTGCTATGCTGTGTTGCTGTTTCCATTATCTTCGTCTGAAGTCTCGCTACTATCCGTTTCAGGTTTCTTGTAAATCTCGCTAACAACCTTTCTAATCTTATCTCAATCTTCAACAACGCCTGTGAATATGTGCGAGATAGCACATCCTGTGGTTTTTGATGAGTTTGGTTACGGTTTTTCCGTCTAAGATTGCATAATTTTCATGTCTTGGTTTATTCTTAGCGTGGTTAATCAAGTCTCTCATGATATCTCTCTCATATCTTCTATGTCTTGACCTGTTAGCTTTATTGAGTGCCGATACTTCCGCCTTCGTAACTGCCTGTTGGAGGGATGCAAGAGCTAATTGACGGTTCCTGGAGTGAATCGGCTTAAAAAAAGCAAGGTTGCCTGGGCAGCCGCTTTTGTACTCCAATTATGGAACTGCATGGTATTTCGATGTTTTCATCCGTTGAATTGATTCCTATACTTCCTAGTTTTTTCGTTATCAACTGCGATCTTGGTATTTTTGGGGGATTTGCTATTGAGAGCGACATAATATAGTTTATGATTGAAATCCTTGGCCTCAGTTGTTGTCTACTTCTCAACTTGTGGTTGCCTTTGTGCCTGGTTTTTGGTGCTTCCATTTTTGTTTAAGATTCGACTTGTTCTTAGCTGCCCCCGGATAATTTTGTGTTCGGATGTGCCCCTATCGGCCCATTCTCCTTTAATAAAGTGGAAGAGTTTTTCTGTTGCATGTGGCGTAATGGTCCAATTTGGATTCCTGAGTGTACTTTGACCATGTTATCCGGCATGATGATCTCATTTTGGTCGCTGTTGGCTATATTTCTGTTGTAGTCGGAATAATCAGATGTAGATTTTGGTGAATCAGCCCTTTGTGTTGGAAAATTTGTGTATCTTGTCGACCAATATGTGCGTAAAAGTCACCTAGCATTACTAGCGTCAGGTCCTTGGTTTTCTCTAATCAAGTTTAATACACCTGTGAGAGATCTGATTGCTTTAGAGGTACAACTGTTGATTACAGGAGCAGGCTTATCACTTCTCATACCAACTTTAACCTATTAACCGCCCCGGTCGGATTAATACGACAAATGTTTACGTGCCCGTGGCGCCTCAGTCGTATTTATACGACTGAGAACCTATGTTCGTTTTGTGTTTTTTACATCATTGCACTACCATATTTGTCGTAGATATTTATTTGTAGATTTATGGGCCGGGCGCTGGGGGCACGGGAATTGATATAAAGCCAAGCGGTCAATAGGTTAAGAGTAGTTGACATCGCTTCGGTATCTTTTTCCTATTTTTATTTCAATTTGGGCATCCTTTGTGATTAGAATTGCTAGTCGCCGGTGTGCTTCACCTGTAATTCCCGATAGGTTGATTTGTACGTTCCTAAGTTCACCCCTGATTCTTGTAGGCAGGTTACATGTACACGAACGCCCCAACGTGACAATTCAGCATCTGTTTTTATCTTTTTGCCGTTCCAAGTTGCAACGATGACCACATCTGTCCACCGCTCCTTCTTGCGACGACCAATAAAAACAAAAACTTTTGTTTAAACAAATCTATCAGGCTCCGCTACAACGATCACAGATGTCCGACTACCTCGGCCGGTCCCTTTACGGTCTTTTTCCCTCATTTACAAAAACAATGGGGCCCAGCAAACTCCGATGTTGCGATGCTAATACTCGATGAGCGCAGGCAAGCTTGAATTAAGCGGCCGAGAGCTCCAAGCAAGAATATTCCTTAAAGTGGTCCGATGTTCGAGACCGCGATAGTACTTAATTGCGTCAGAAAGCATCTGCCTTCCAGTTATTGTCTACTGCGACACAAAAAATTCACAAAAAATGTACTTAATAAAAACGTTGGGTTTACCCTTATATGAGCGAGGCTACCTGCCAAAGTAGCGACCGTTTTGTGAAGTTTATGTTGAGTTGCACGAAACCAACACTAGTTCAACGGAGACTCCAAATCCATGCCATCACTTACATTTTGTATCAAAAAGAAAGTGACAGCATCAACTCAAAGTCCCCGCTAAACCAATGGTGGCTTCGTGAAACTCACCCTTAATAAATAAACGGTTTGTTATAATTTTAAAGGCAAGAAGTGGTAGTATGGTAGTCAAACTAAGAAGTTTTAGGGGAATAAAAATTGTACAAAATCTAAAGCGATAACGTTATTTTTGTTAGAATAATAAAGTATGTTAGTTTATCTTGCTATATTACATTATTATACAAGCCCACCGCCATTGCCACCAACCGGGCACAAATCCAACAACATCCCGCCCGACCCGGGAATCGAACCCAGGACCCCACGCTCAGCAGCAGCGCACCATTAGACCAACGAGGCATCAAAATACGAACATCATCATCTTACAACAAAAGCTCAAAAACTTGAAGTGAGCGCGCGGCGCGCGTACCTCACAACAATGACATAAATACAAAAATAATACTGATCAAGTTAGGTAGACTGGTAGAAAATGCCCCAGGCATCAAGTCCTATATGTCCTGTAGTATGTTTCACGTGTGCATAAAGTGTTTACAAATAAAATATATAAAACAGATCCCTAAAAGACAAGGAAAGATCAAACCAGATAAGACTGCTCGGGGACGAAGCTATTTCGCTCGGGGCTGCACCAGTCGCCCACCTGATATCAGGAACGCACTTAGGCTAAGTCCACAGCCACACTTTTGCACTGATTTAATACGATTTACAGTAACTTCCACCTCATAACAAAAGAACTACTTTTCAATTTCGATGCCCGGCCGCCGATAACATGTGCTGTGCACGTTTTACAGATTGTATAGCAAAGGCGGAGCAGTCGGAGTTACGTCCGTTCCCGTCGACGTCCAGTCTACCACCCGACTAGATTGATAAAAATATCACAATATAAATTAAACTGTCGAAACTTTGATGTTAGACTGAAACGGGTATAACAAAGTGAAATCACACTTTTAAGACTCAAATGGTCTGCGCTAACTTTATATTTTTTCACAAAAAACCGGCCATGTGCGTGTCAGGCCACGCACCAATTTCACCCTGTATAAGACAAGAGAAGCTAAAATATAAGCTCACAAAACCACCACCCACATAAGTTAAACGAATTCACATTATTATTGTACTGATTCCAATCTCCATAGCAATCCATGTTTTGTTGTATAATGAAGGAAGTTGACCAGCTCGGCCGCCGCGACACGGGGACGCAACTTTTGATTGTTCCACACTGTTTAATAGGTTTAATGTGTATGATGTGTTGCTTTGTTTAGATGGTAGGTAGGTACTAGGATTTTTATCTCGAGAATCTGTCTCGAAAATTTCGAGATTCTCGGCGACTTTTTGTTATTTTCGAGACTCGAGACTGATATTTTCGGTCTAGGGAATAACGAGACTATTGAGACTTGTCCAATGGTTTGGGGAAATACCAAAACCATTGTTACAATTACTTAATATTTATCCCGCCTACTAGCGTAGAAGCAGAGAGCTCAATTTTCCCCGTCTAAACTTCCTAAGCTGAAAACGATAGCGCCGCAATAATAATTTACTCTATGAATAACTAACTTACAAGCTAATAGTTAATAGTTTACAGTGTAATAACTGATTCCCCACAATCTGCGAACAGTCGCGTGATCAATTAAATTGTAATTAACGGGAACGTTGGAAATTAATTTAGAAAAATGTAGTTTAGTTTTGTTTACAAAGGAAGTCGATTAGCCCAACTTTTGCTGTGTGGTTGGGGAAATGTCGAGGTATTGGGGGTGAAGCCTGGAAGTAGTTTCAACAATCGTTTTTTATATATAAAACACTAGCCGCGCCCCGCGGTGTTACCCGCGAACACTTCATTCTTTCGGGATAAAAAGTAGCCTATGTGTAAATCCAGGGTGTCAGCAACGTCCACACCAAATTTTATCAAAATTGGTCCATCCGTTTGAGCGTGAAGAAGAGACAAACATACACACACACTCACAAACTTTCGCCTTTATAATATTAGTGAGATCTATTGGCACGCTCGGAGGTAAGATCGACTCGTATGGCGTGACGGCAAACGGCATGACGCTCTATGCCGTGATGCTCTCTTCCCGCCATGTTTCTCATATGGCGTCCCGTGACGGCCACATTTTTTTTAATAGTAAAAATGTTTTCTGCCTTTTATCATCCTATGTTTTATTTTACATCGCCACTAGGGATGCCTCGATACGCCTTTTTGCCGATACGATACCGACACTCTTATAAAAATATCGGCGATACCGATACCGATACGCTTATTGAATTAAAAAATGAAGGTAAAATAAATGAAACACAAGTCAGTTTTTTTTTTTTTAATTAATATAAAAAGAACAAATAACAGGACAAACTAAATAACACCGTTTAAAACTATAGACAGGTTGAGATTAGTTAATAGTTTTAGTAATCAAAATTAACATTGATGAGAAAAGTATCGTTGAATCGGCCATAAAAATATCGCCGATGCCGATATATCGGCAAACTTCGAGTATCGCCGATATATCGGCATCGGTATCGGTATCGGATGCATCCCTAATCGCCACCCAAGGTAATTATTATTTTGGAGGCATCAGAGATGCGCTGTCATCCCAGCCAGAGATTTAGTTGAAATGTCTCATGCATGTGCCTCTTATTACTCTGACACCCATGCTCTTCAATCCAGAACACTGCAACGCTGCTTGGCAGCAGATATAAGGACGGTGGTAGTAGATTCCTCGTTCGAGCTCTGTCACAGTGATCTCTAGGTAGTAAGTAGTACCTAGAGATCACTGTGACAGAGCTCGAACGAGGAATCGAAAATTGAATTTCGCGGGCTACCACAGCGCATCCACCTTAATATGTAGATATTAAGGTGGATGCGCTGTGGTAGCCCGCGAAATTCAATTTTTCTTGGGTTTTTTTGCAATTTGCAGGTCCGTGTCAGGTTGTGATGAGGTGTCTTTAGATTTCGTTCGTTGACGAATCTGCACGAAATCTAATTTAGAAAGATGTATTGATGATTTATTAGGTTAAAATTATGTAAATACATATGTTTTATTGTCGCGTATCATATTTTGATCAAGATACAACCTGACACGGACCTGCAAATTACATAAAATGCAAGAAAATTTGAATTTCGCGGGCTACCACAGCCCATCCCCTTAAGGGCCAGAGGTAGAACAAATTCCATTACATTTTTCATAGAAATTGTTCTACTAGTGTCACGTGGCGCCAGTCTGTAGGAGCCTGTACAAAGAATATACACGGTATAATAAAAAAAAATATGACAACGCACTGCAAAAACGCGAACAAACATAATACATGTATCAGTTTGTATGTCTGTATATGTATATAGAACGTAAAAAGCTTGTTTCAATACAAAGTTGGGTTAGGACGGCCGCGCCAATTTCAAACTCGATTTAACTACCGCACAGAGTAGTGTGCCACAGAGGCAGTGTTTCCATTAAAATTTTGTTGTTTGAGGTTTTATGTGATAGGTTGGCAAACAGACAGATTGTCTATGTACAATTTGGAAGGTGGTATCTGCCACCTATAGACATAGTCAACACAAACACCAAAACCTTGGCGAGGTTAAAAGATACCATGAATGCTTGTAGCTAAAAGAGAAAAGGAGACTGTTATGATTGGTTAACCTTTTTATATTTAATTTTTTTGAAGTGAAGAGTTCTTTAGGCGTGTGACCACTTTTTGGGTGAACAAAAATCATGGAACTCGCGTCATCTTCACTGAACGCTTTTCCATGAGCTATTATTATGTATACTGTGTATGTATGTGTACTTTTTGGGTGAACATAAATCATGGAACTCGCGTCATCGTCACTGAACGCTTTCCATGAGCTATTTTATTGACATATGTCTTTTTTTCTTAAAATTTTTATCGGTGTTAATGTACCCAAATTTAATGACATGTTATGTGTATCTTTTAATCTTTTCTTGACATTTTCATTGGTGTTAAATGTACCTACAATTTTTTTTATTGAATTTGCTATTTTGAAACTTGTCACTCATGTATCCGTTTTTTTTTTTGGTATATATCTTAATGTTGTTTTAGTTTTTTATTAATACATTAATTTCGATACAAGTTTCTGATGTAGGTAAGTACAATAATCATAATTTCTTAAATTAATAAAAGTCTGATATAAATAAGTCTACTTTTTACGGCGCTGAATTCCAGCGGTTTTAGTCAATGCTGAACGGTTTTGCTATTGGAAATATATCGTATTAAATTTGATAAATTTTCAAGACTTGATATTTTGTATGGAAATAATAGATATCGACAAAAAAGATCGATATTTCAAACAAAAAAATTTGGGGTCTTTGGGGACTGTCGATAGAAGTGAAAACTATGCAACTTGTGAATTGTATCGTCGAGCTATTAGATGATTAATTTCGGCTTATTCCACTAATCCCCCCTGAGAGAATCCCCCTCAGTGGGAAAAACTGAACCCTAATGTAAAAAAATCACTTTCAGGGGATCTTTCTTCACTTTCTTTTTTTTCAATTCTAGTTTTCCCCTTTAAGTGGGATTATCAGGGGTGAATTCTAGACTGATTTATAGATTCCACTTTTCCTCCAAAGGGGGATTTGTGGAATAAGCCTTAAGAGGGCTATCACATTTTTTCTTGTATTCAAGCGTTTGACTCGAGTTTTGATGTGCGATTATGGTTTAAATAAAGCCAAAAAATTAAAAAAAAAAATATGTCCGAGAAAGTTTGATTATTTATCTTGGGAGTGTTCTAAATAAATATGTCAATTTGTTTACATAAATCAGTAAAACCCTTGTCTCTGCAAAGGATGTTTCATAAAATTTTGCTTTTAGTTATCTTTTGATGCTTTGTTACATCGAAGATATAATGATTTAATCATTTATAAAAATGTCCATGATACAACTATAACTTGTACTTTGGAATGCTCAATTCAGTTTATTATGTTTCATACGGTAATACACTAAAATAATTCCGTAAAAATAAAGTTACTGATAATTTTTCGTCCGAAATTATATTTTTTATCTATGAATATATAATCCAAATTCAAACAAAAAGTATTTTACAACTAAGATTACAATGTTACCTTGCTTGAAAAAAAAAAACAGTCTATTTAAATGTAAGATAATATTTTTAAACAATTTTTGTATGCAATGCTATAAATCAATATAAATCTCGCGACGCGCGGTGTCTAGTTTTAGTCTGCGCCAAGCGCTCACCGAGGGAGGACGTATCGCTCGCTGTCGCCACTTTGTGCCACGTAATCTCGGCAATACTCCAAGAATATAGCGCAACCAACATTTCTTGATACAAGTGAGTAATTTTATGATTTGATTGTAATATAGTATTATTAGTAAGTATTTTCCTATGATATTCTAATGCGAACATACCTATTTATAGAAAATAAACATACAGGTAAATATTGTTGTTTGTTTTCTTTTTTTTCTGAATTGCTTATTAATGTAATCTCCAACTTAAATTAAATTAATTATTTTCAGACATAGTTCTTAACAATGGGCAAACGAGAAAAAAATAAAACTTTTGGTGCTGTCAAAATAAAAAAAAAGGTTTTGGCTGATAGTTTGAAACGCGCAAGAGAAGCTAATCGGTAAGAACTTAGTTTCTAATATTATTTGAAATGTTTACTTTACTAAAGCTCACATGTAGGGAATGCAATCTCGTTCTCGCGAGATCTCGAAATTGACGAGATCTCGCGGTATTGTTATTTATAAACTCGCTCGATCTCGCCTTAATTTTTTTTTTCTTGAGTGGTAAATCATCCAATGACTTCTCCCGCTCTGGGCGGAGCGGAAGGGCGTGTCAGACTTTTACTGACTAAAACCCACCCGTGTTCCTTCCCTTGCCTTGCCAGGGGCCACGGTTTCCCCTTGGGACTACTCGCAACCCCGTGGCGTGCCCAAATTTGCGACAGTCGCACACTCCAAGCCGCCAAAAGATCCCGCCGGAGCTCTGTCCGCTGTACCGTGATTTCTCGCGGCAGCGGAGTTACACCCCGGCGCTTCATCTCCTCGCGCCACTCCCAAATGTGGGCGAGGACCTTCGCCTCCAGATCCCACGGCGGCGTTCCGGCAAGGAGGCTTGCCGCCTCGCCGGAGACCGTACGGTATCCCCGAACCATCCGGATGGCCATGACCCTTTGGGCTGCATGCAACCGGCGGGCTGGCCGCAACCTTAAGGTTCGCGCTCACACCGGTGCCCCGTAAAGGGCCATGGACCGCACGACCCCCGCGTAGAGCCTCCAGCAGGAGGCGTTTGGACCCCCTAAATTGCCATTGTAATGTAGAGTACATTGCCACACGCCAATGTACTCTACATTATTTTTACACGACTGCTCAAACAAGGACTGTTTTGTTTCTTGGATATAGTACGACACAACCTAGATGTAGCATAGATTTGAAAATTTTCATTCATTCATTTCAATTTTACGAATGTACCTATTTTAAACTTTGGAACATAAGCGACATTTGGCCAACAGCAAAAGAACTGAGACAGGCTCTAAGCGTAGTCGCAGGCAACTGCAATTTGGTAGCGCAGATGACCAATATGGCAGTCAATGCCAACGTCCCGACATGACCTGCGATGATTACAAAAACGCTAAGACACTGTTTTTGTCCAATTTGCAACTGCAAACATTGAATCGCCAAGAAATTGAGCGGAATACTGTCCTGCAAGCAGAAAGCGCTTTATGGCTGGAACTGCGCAGATCCATACTCACTGCATCAATGTTTAGCAAAATATGCAAGAGACGCCCTAATACGAACTCTGCGCCTTTGGTCAAAACCTTACTGTACTCTTACAATTTAGATCATGTGCCTTCGATCAAACACGGAAAAGCGAACGAGTCAAAAGCTTTAGCTCAACTTTCCTGCCAAATGGATATACATATAGAGAAGTGTGGCCTATTTATAAGTTCAGAACATTTCTTCCTAGGAGCAACACCTGATGGAGTGTTTGAAGACGGTGTTGTTGAAATTAAGTGCCCCATGTCTGCTTTTGAGATGGATCCTAATACAGCTATTCTAGAAAAAAAAATTAAATGCTTCAAAATAAATCAAAATGGCGAATTAATTTTTAATAAAAATCACGATTGGTATTACCAACTACAAGGCCAACTCCACATTGCAAATAAAAATGTTTGTTTATTTGCAGTGTGGACTGGTACTGAATACCCACTAAAAGCTGTAAAAGTTTACAAAGATGTTGATTTCTGGAACCAAAAAATGTTGCCAAAATTAATCAAGTTTTATGAGGAGTGCGTTCTTCCCGAAATCATAGATTCTAGGAAAGCACGTTCTATGCCACTTCGGAAAATATTATTTTAATTTATTTTTACGATTATACTTTTTTTTTTAGTTTGTTTTTTATTTACCAGTTGTACGTATCCATAAAATAATAAGTTATCTCGAACGATACACATTTATGGATGCATCACTATAAACAGTGATGAAGTCTTTAAATGTGCATATTTGATATAATTTATTATAATGCTTAGGTTCCCCTACCTTACCTACCTACCTTTTTTATCACATCGGATGTATTTCATAGATGTATCCAAACTGTATCATAAGTTTCAACCCCGTGGGAATATCGTGATAAAAAGTATCCTATGTCCTAACCTAACCCTACCCTGTCCTAAAGTCATTGTCTACTCATGTGCCTAATTCCATCCAAATACGTTCAGCAGTTTTAACGTGAAACCGTAACAAATCCACTTTCCCATTTATAATAATAGGCCGTATAAGATTTTTTTTATAACCCTATTTTAACTCATTAGATAAGCACGTTCGTTCTAGGTGATAACATTCATCGTACAAATAAATATTTCACGAACTAAAATAATAGTAATTTCAAAAGTAAAGTGGCAAAGGCTCATGTTGGTTTGATCCTGGCATACGACGCATAGCGGTTTGCATGTGTGCGTAGCGTACTTAGCCAGACGCACACGTGCGCATTCGCTGCCGTGCGTCGTCAAATTTACCTAAAGCTGAACACTTGGAATTTGTAATAGCCCTCTTAATTGCGAGCGTTCGGTGACGATGACGCGAGGTCCATGATTTTTGTTCATCCAAAAAGTACACAATACACAGTATACATATAGCTCATGGAAAGCGTTCGGTGTCGAAGTTTTCTCTTCAAAAAAATATCTATGTATCGAAAAATTGTTTTTTTTTTTTGGATATCGCAATGGGGCAGTCAATAATTAATAAGAATGTCAACCTGTTGACATTATTATTAATTATCAACGTATTAAGGTTCCGTGCACGAAAAAACTCTCTTTTGTCAATTTCTTATGTAATTGTGAGAAAGCTTGAAATAAACGAAACATTAAGTCTGTGTAACTATAAAATTACAGTTTTCATGGTGCTAAACCATTCGTGTCAGTCACAGCAGGTTTTAATAGTTTCATAATTTTTGTGCTCTCCAAAATATAGTTTATTTCGCCGTTGATTTACTTAATAAAGATATTGTATAATCATTAAATAGAATTTTGATTATATTTTAAGGATAGCTGAAGACTAGTTTGTGATTTTTAAATTTCTTGATATGATTTGCTAAATAATAGGAAAACGTATATTACTGACGGCGTTTAAAACAAAAAATATATATAAAGCTATATTTTGTATGGAAATTGAAAAGTGGTTTAGCCACATGCAAGTAGACCATAATAATATAATGATGTTGATGATATTTTTTAATGATCAAAATCAAAAGTAGTTTCTTGTAGAATGATGATCAAATGTCAGTCTCGCGTCATTTTTCGGAAAACTTGTTGCGAATATTAGTGATTTACCGTGAATACTTGATTTATTTGAAAAATCCCTTTCAGCCACATGCAAAACAAAGAACACGACTTTTCAAATCACAAATAATTTTTTTTAAATTATTTTTGCCTTTCTCACAAACAATGAACAAAATTGATCAAAATCAGTCGATTTCGTGCACGGATTAAGTACCACATTTACCTCTTATCTATTCCTATTTTTAGCCACTAAATCAACAACATTCTTCTAGTGATTTCAAGTCAAGATCGTGGCCTAATTACAAGTCTTGATAAGGTGACCCTGAGGATCTACCTAGCCTTGTCTACGATGCAGCTACAAAGCGATAGAACTAGGGAAATGCCCTGGCGGTGTATTGCGACTGACATGTTCGTTGAGAACAGAGTTACTGATTTTTACGGGCTCTTGAGGAGACTCAAGGCATCTTTCCTGACTCGATTATGTGCATGTACTAATCAAATAGTGTCTGTGTTATTTCGCTGTGTGTACCTGCTAAGTCGCTAATAAGCTGAAATTATGTAATTTTATACCCCTAATTTAAATTTATTTAAATGTCATTTAATTTTAATGTAATTTATTGTAACGTAATATTTCAACAACCAATACATTGTGATATATATGATAGATACTACTATTGTGATAGATATATACCTGAAATAAATGATAATAATATTAATAATAAATAATCAAAGTCAAAGTCAAATCATTTATTTCAAATAGGCACGAAGATACACTTTTGAACTTCAAAAATTACATGAATAGTTAATTGATTCTAGTTGCGCCTTCCAAAAGGTAGTTATGTATGGAGAAGAATGGGCAAGAAACTCCATACTTACTCTTTTAAAATGTTAACAATAGTTTGTATACATTAATTAATAATTATAGGTGAAGACGATGTACCTAGAATAAAAATAAAAATTACTTACCACAATTGGTAAAAAGAATGAAAAGTAATGACAGAAACATTAATAAATGCGATAGGTACATGGTGCTCACATATTTACAAACATTGTATATGATTTTCCAAAAAAAAAATTAAACATATAATAAGTGTGTGAGTTATATTTATATTAATCACAGAAAATAAAAATTAATATCAAATAAATTATAAATTATACAGTTAAATTAGCAACCAGTTTGATTTTGTCTAGACTCTAAATTGTCCTATGGAGCAGGACCAGTATGTTTCCAAGCATTCTTATCTTGGATATAATAATAATTTGGTTAATATTGCCTTGAATCAAGCTGATTCAAGGCAATATTAACCAAACGACATGTTGGCAACTTTATACTACAGCAATTTAAAAATTAGAGAAAAAATAATATATATACATATATACCTATATATTATAAAATACTCCATTTTCAAGTTTTCTTTTTCTTTTTTTTTTTTTTAAAACTTTATGATGCTCTAGTGTAAAGTTACCAACATGTCGTTTGGTCAATATTGCCTTTCAAGCGTCGATATACTTTTTGTCTGAAATAAAAATATTATATTCTATAAAACGTTAGAAGCTAGGTGCACGGTTCCAATTGGTCGTTTCCTATGGAGAAGAGCCGGCAAGAAAATCCACGGTTACTCTTTGAAAAATAAGCAGCTTTTACAACGTTTTCAAATTACATTGTTAATAGACAACAAGTAGTAGGTAAAAAAATAGACATTAAACTTAGACGTCACTGACTTACACACTGTTTTACACCGTACGGTGTGAAAACATCTTTAAGGCGAGGTTCTTCAAGTTAACCTTTAGGAAATGTAATTTTAATGCCATTTTATTTAGAAACAGTAATGATTAAATACGTGAAAAAATGACATATTGCTTTTGAGGCCTTTCTGTAGGTACATCGGGTACTCGTTATATAATTGGACAAAGTTCGCTCGATAGAAAAAAAAAACCAAACGTACCCTTATTTTGTAGATTAAAACTCATTTTATTTCAATATTAATATATGCATTGAAAATCACATCAAAATAAACGTCTATGATGAAGTAATGTCCGTCGGGTATAACTTTGTCGATATCTTAAAACATGTAATTTTCAACCCAAAATTAACGAAGTTCACGGCACAATTTACTCGGGCCCCGCTGCCACCTCAGGAACAAAAATGCACGCTTCAAGAACCTCGCCTTAAGAAACCAAGACTTGTAAATGGAAGACATCGCCAACACGCCAGTGAGTCAGCATGTAGATCAATGCTCATGCCTTCTCTGTATGAAATCTCATGGAGATCTCACTTAACTCTAACTTAGAAATTTCAAGCAACAAACAAAAAAAAACACTGAAATGAAAAACCCTCTACCTCCTTCACTGCTCTACGAGTCGACCCACAGAATAAAAGAGTTGTTTAAATTTTACAAAAAAAAAAAAAAAACTACATGGCGGCCGCGGTTAATGACCCCATTGTTTCGGAGTGTATTGTTCAGACTACCGGCAGACGGTCAGTGGATATACCTTGCAAAATGTGCAACAGCTGTTTAATTTCATACATGGTCATTCAAAATGGCAGCTGTTTTCTTATGGTTGAAATTATGGGGTATTTTTTAAGGCTCAAAGTGTACTGAAGAGTTGTTCTCTAACATCATTTCGAAATTCGAACAGTATCGAGGAATCCGCGATGATTTTCTTTAAAAAACAAATGAGTTCGTGTTTGAACTGTGTGCGCTCACTTGAGTGAGGTGCCAAGTGAATTTAACAGAATAGCACTACTGCACTTTAGTTCGGCCTATTCCCAAACTACTCCATTCTTTTGTTCTAAAAAGATAAGAATCTCATACATTAGTTCCCAAGTTACTCCAAGGAATTATTAATATTTAAAAATACTTATTATTTTGTTCCCATTCTGCTCCATAGGTATCTGGAATCATTCTCAAAGTACTCCACCGATTATTCGTTATCAATTCCCAAACTGCTCCATCTACATTACCTATAAAATACATGTACTTCAGTACAGTCAGTAACAAAAATTCTTAAAAGAAAGATTAAAGCTCTGCATTTTGTTATGACGTCAATGCATATTTAAAATTGCAGGCTTTAATCCTTATGAATACACACAAAAACACACCATCATGCACAACACACCACACCACATGGGCAATAATTTGCCCCACACTAGGAATTTATCGTGGGTGCGTTTACAAACTTACTTTATCTTTGTTTTGTTTTAGTTTCAATTAACATTATACCATGTCATCAATTGTACTATGTAACTAGGAAGGGTACTGTCTCCTGAGGTACAGGTTAACTACCTAGTTCAGGAGGTAGAGCTTTTTTATGTAACAGTGACTCTTGTTTGCAAATAAACGAATTTATTATTATTATTTAACCAGTCTGAATCCAGAGCCCCACTTTTTTAATTTTGTCAGTTGATTTTTGAATATTTTTAATCGTTGAATTATAATAAATATGTTAGGCTTAATTGCCACATATCAATTTAGATTTTTTATTATTTGTATTTCATGTTTTTAGACTTCTGAATCCAGTGCCCCACTTTTTTTAATTTTGTCAGTTTAAAAAAAAAATCGTTTTAATTTTTGAATAAAAAAAATAAGACTCAAAATGATTGTTGAATTATATTATAGTCTTTTATTTAAAACATATTTATACCTAAAAATATATTCGCAAAGCTTTTGAGCCTGACTGTACGTCAGCTACCCTTTTGTAGTATTCCGGTACTTATTTAAATTAGCTTTTTGATTAAAATGTGGTGGAGTACTTTGAGAATATTTTAATGTTATCATGGAGTAGAATGAAACCTAATTAAAAATATTATATTTTTCATGGAGCAGTATGGGAACTCTTTTTGGAGTAGTTTGGGAATAATTTCTCACCATAAAGTTACTCGAAATATCAAAAGCCTATTACATAAACTGATTTTAAACGTAATCCGTTTAAAATCAATTTGTACCTTATACTTTAATTTGAGGATAGTAAGTTTCAACCTCAGAACTTAATAAAAAACTTTTTACAAAAAAAAAACAACATACTTCAAAAAAAAAAAAAAAAAAACAAAAGAAAAATAACTTTATTTTTGGAAGTCGGTGTCTTTGGTTCCGTATTTTCGTTTTTTGCCACCGACTTCCAAAATTAAAGTATTATATTTATTTATTTGTGTTTATTTTTTTGAAGTCGGTTGTTTTTTTTTGTAGAAAGTTTTTTATTTTTCACTTTTTAGTTGTGGTACCTACCCGACACCAATTCGTATAACACAACAGTGCCAGGAAATCTTATAACATCATGAACGTACACCGAGTGGATTAAACACCAGCTAAATTAAATATATTAATAAAAACAGCTAGGTACTCCATAATAAAGTTTAATAAAATGTATGGGACAGCTGTTTATTTTTTAGCGATTTCAAAACTGGTCCCATAGCAAAAGCTATTCAGTTCGATGGTCTAAAGCACCTCTTAAAGTTTGTAGAGTAAATTTTTGAACACCTTATACATATAGACGAATCGAGAACCTCCTTTTTTTGAAGTCGGTTAAAGATCATTTATAGCCAGAGTGCATCTCATGACAATTCCAATAAGCCCAAACACGGCTAGGATACATTGTTTTATTACGGAGTTCCGTTGCTTCCGGATTCATCATCAGATCAGTTTGATGGTACCATTTTTTTGATCAGCATTTATTTAAATTTGCTTCGTCATAGTCGCTTAACTATCTTAATCGAGATATCTTATTGCTACCCGTGAAATACTTATCATTGACGAGTTCCAGTAGCCATCAGTGGTCTTCTTAGTTCACCAAATGATACTTTCTGAATGTAAATGCTTGATTCGTTGATGAAAATACAAAAATCGCTATATGAATGCCCACAAAATTTGAGGAGTTCCCTCAATTCCTCATAGATCCCATCATCAGAACTGGATTTTGAAAAAAATGGGACCAATTTGGAAGTATATCCTTTCAAATAAAAAATTCAAATTCAAATCGGTTCATAAACGACGGAGTTCTGAAATACAAACATTAAAAAAAAAATACAACCGAATTAAGAACCTCCTCCTTTTTGTGAAGTGGGTTAAAAAGAAAACCAAATTTGGTGTTTCACCTAAAATTTATTTTCAGAAGCCGGGGTTTCTGAACGACTGCTCAACAAAAAATTATTTGGTTTTCTTTTTCATTTCTGAGGTTGAAACTTATCCTCGAATTACAGTATAGTGGCTTTATATGGCTTTTGACATTTCAAGTAACTTTGTGGTGAGAAATTTACAGTTTAAGCTTGATCGGTCATAAGTTTAACCTTCTTTCCAAATTAGAGCAATATGTCGCTACAAAACATCTTACCATACTAAAAAACACAACTTACTACGGGGAATAGGTGACGGAAACGCAATTTTGTGTTATCGATTTCTTCTGCCGCCAGCGCCACGACATATCCCATTTATCTACACCGCAAACTACATTCCAAGAACAACTTTAACACTCTTGTAATACAGTTCCTTTTACATTGATACACAGTGACACTTATTCCCATTTGCATATAACATCACTCCAGGTTTATTCCTTGCTATTTCAATAGAAAATCAGCTTTGTTTTGTTAGGGTTAAAGTACATTTTGTGTGAGTGTTGCGGTGTGATTTACGTCATTGTGTTATTGAGTTGGGGTCCGGATTCCCCTTCAGTTGGCATTGTAAACAAAACGCCTATTATAATGGACAGCGTAGTGTTGTGCTCTTATCGATAAATTGAGATGGCGCGATAGTGCGGTGACTGATTGATATTTGACGTAATGTTGTAATCAGACAGGTTTTAAGGGTTGAATAAATTATGTAAACAGTTGAACTTTTTTAATTTCATGCATTATAGGGAAATGGAAAATCGTATACTAACCGTTGTATCGTAGGTGTAGGTAAGATTCAGCGTTTTAATAATGATAACTTAAGGCATAGCACATTGTGAAATTTTGCTTCAATTGCGGTCGGTTGCGGTTGCTCTTGTATCATGTTTATTATTGTACAAAGCATATAGATACTTATCCATATATATAGATAAGTATCTATATGCTTTATGTATGTATGTATGTATTTATTGTATATATGTAAATGGTACACCACTGACTACCTGCAGTATTGTCTCTCCTTCTACTTTTTGATCTATCCAAAGGTTGTCTGTAAAAGATCGCTTTTAGCGATAAGACCGCCCATTGTGACACCCTATGTAACAGTTCAATATTTATATCTGTAATTTTTATGGTGTACATAATAAAGAGTATTCTATCTATCTATCTATCCCTTCATCCTAGTCCTTTTTAAGACCTCATCTATAACAATTGCAAAATTATATATTTGAGACGAAATAATGCATTTCTATGGTCTCTATGGAGTTTTCTCGAGTTTTAAAATAACTTCAAAACTAAACATAATAAAATAATGGTTCCTACCCAGAAGTTTTAGTACTTCGCTGGTTCTATAGGATGAAGGGATAAAATATAGGTGATGTGTGTGCAGATCAGCTCACGAAGTCGCGAGTAGTTGCCTCGCGCGTTTGGTAGGTATTTAAACGTAGTAATCATTTTAATCATTTTAAACTCAGATAATTTTGCCAAACAATCTTACTAGGTTCTACTTTCTCATTTATATAAAAATTAAGAAAGAAAAAAAAAACGTGTAGCTATGAGATTTCTACACTATAATATATAATATAATATAATTATAATTATAATTATAATATAATATAATATAATATAATAATATTATAAAGAGGAAAGATTTGTACCTATTTTTGTATGTTTGTAATGAATAGGCTCAAAAAGTACTGGGCCGATTTAAAAAATTCTTTCACCAATAGAATGCTACATTCTTCCAATTTGACATAGGCTACATTTCATTTTGAAAAAAATTAGGGATCCTTGGTAAAATTTGAACAATGTAACCGAAGGTGTAGAAAAATGAGTCTTAAAATGTCTTTCGTATTGTCTACCCCGTGCGAAGCCGGGACGGGCTGCTAGTTATATATAAAATTCTCGTGTCACAATGTTATTAAGTTCTGATTACATTTTTAGATTTTTGCTTGATACTTTTTATAGTATTTGTTGGTATATTGGCTTGTGCTAGCTGATTTATGGCAAATAATTTAATTTTCACTCCTATTGCTCAAAAAGACCGTCATTGTGGCGTACCAGAGCGAAGCAAAAATATCACTTCTTCCTCTAGGGGAAAAAGTTTTTTTTATTTTTTTGTCTTTCAAATGACAATGAACCTAAAATACAAAACCAGCCAAGTGCGTGTCGGACTACGCACAATGAAGGGTTCCGTACTTGGAAAGAATTTATCCTAAGAACAAACTTAACATTGTAGTTGGTAAACATAATCTCCCATACATTCCAACTGCAATGGTAAGTTTGTACGCACAATATCGAGCGATTTACCATGTAATTTTAAGACCATAGAGTTCTTATAGATTTTCCTGTAATCTATAAGTATAGAACTATTTTCTGTATTTTTTTCAAAATTTTAGGTTCAGTAGTTTCGGAGATAAGGAATGGTAAATTTTCGCCTATTTTCACTTATAACTTTAAAAAAATACATTTTAAAATTAAATAAAAAATATATTTGAGACCCTCACAGTAAGCCCTTCTATTTGATATGTCACACGGTACAGATTGCAAAACTTTTTTTTTTTAATTTTCTTGTTAAATTCTAAATTCATTTATTTACGGTACATATCCGTGTTTGGGTACACATATCCGTAATCGGTCCATTACATTCGGAGCAAATTGGCTGTGATAGAGGGACAGACAGACAGACAGACACACGAGGGATCCTATAAGGGTTCCGTTTTTCCTTTGAGGTACGGAACCCTAAAAACGAAAAAGTCTTTAGTCATAAGTAGAATAATCATGAATAAAGACTCGACTGTTTCATAAAAAAAAGAACAACATTTTATTTTTGAAAATGGAACTAAAATCGGCGATCTCTTTGGTAGAACGCATGCAATGCGTTGCGGCTACACTCTAATTTGCAAGTGGCCGTAATTTATTTTTAATATTGTATTGGATTTTTTTTTCTCTCGCAATCGTAGTAAAAAGTAGAGTGTAACACACGGCGCTAAAAACCCATTATAACTTGGTTTCTATTTACTCCCTCGCTAAGGCTCGGGAGTAAAACTTCCTCGTATAAATGGGTAATTTAGCCCCTTGTATAAAAATCTACTATTATTCTTCAGTGACTCGTAGTGTTAATCCTTTGCATACCTACTTATAAAAAGAATCAAGTATATATCTAACTGAATAAACAGCTGCGCTGCTGAGGAGTTTGTTGCGTCATTACGTCAACGCCGGCTGTCGCTGAAAACCAGCGCTGGGGCTCTGTCTTGCATAGGGTCGCAGCATAATGCTGAGCGATAGCCGTTTTGCGTGGATGTGACGCATTTTTCCCCCATAGTTTTCATATAATTTTTTTGTCTTTATGTTCTTTATTGCGTCATGTTTACCGCAAATAAACGTTTTTTCTTTCTTTCTTCTTCCCAGCTAAAGCACTAGGAAGTGGCGATGGGCGGGCTTTTTGGGGGACTGTGCTACGTAATGTTGGCGTTCGAAAAGTGCTGATTCTCACCCTAATTTGAATAAATGACTTTTGATTTTGATTCCTTCCTTCTGAAACTTACTGCCCTTGCATTACTTTCCACAAATTAAAGCCCAAAAGAAAAATACCTCCCCCTAACAAAACAAAAATAACCTCAAATATAAACAAAGATAAACATTCCTATATTTAAACTTCCATATTTGCTTCGAGTTGAAACAAAATAATAATTCGCTGACTTCGACGTGAAATTTTCAGTGTTTTGACACACTTCGGCTGAAACAATAAAAAAGTTTCTCATTTAATTACTTTACAAACATATATTTGACTTGAGTGAGGTTTCTGGGAAACTCGTTCGGTATTATTTGTTTAAGATTATTTGTTTTGCTATATGAAGTTAAATTGAATTAAATTACTTACATCGTTACCGTTACTGTGATGTTACTGCTCAGCATGAGTTCCTGGGTTCGATTCCCAGGTCGGGCAGTATTATTGGGTTTATCCGTCTGGGTCATTTTGACAGTTCAACAACATTCATTGCGTTATTTACGCTGTTGAGCAGATTTTCGAACATATGAAGAAATGGATTAGCAATGTGCTTCAAAATCGTTCAGATTGCGATTGGTAGTGTGTTACACAATTAGGGTGCAGATGCCACCAAAGATTTCAATTTTTTTTTTCTCTATACAATTTACTTATTTGGTTAGTTGATACTATGGTGTAACAGTTAGTAAATTTGAAAAAAAAAAAACTAAGTTTTTTTTAATTTTGTCTCTTCCAAAATTTACTCCCTTTTGTGACTGCCTTGAAATAAAACAACTGCAACTGCCACGACAATAAAATTAAAAAAAAAAAATACTTTCGCTCTTCCAAAATTCACCCCTTTTGTGACTAGCATGAAATAAAACAACTGCAACTGCTTAAGATTTCCCGCGATAATTAAAAATATTGGTGCCGTTTCCCTTGTTCACAAACTAAACTAAATTTAAGTTCAGTGCATTTTTTTCTTTCTACTTCATTAAGAAAAGGACAGAAGATAAATTTTAGTTTAGTCCTGTCAAAGTAATCTTCTTGTTTAGTTTGTGAACAAGGGAATCGGCACCATTAACTACTCAACTAAACAAAAACCAATCAATTACATAAAATGTTTTTTATCGACATCAATCCCAACACTAATAAACGGAATTGTGTAATCCGAACCGCTAGGTTAGGCTATCGACTATGACGTATGAATGTATTATGTTTGTCACACGCCCTCAGTAATTCTACCGGGCACGTATATCAACGCAATCAATTTAGGCACAGCACTTATTCAAATTCCAATCGAATTTATCACTTTTAATCGTGTAAAAGCAATAAAAATAAAAAAAGATTTCCCATCACTAGATAGGCTAATCGATTTGTAATTAAATTTGTCACGTCACTAGCTTAGGGCTGGGATCACTTTGAATTAATATTTTTCGAATCACTAATTCGTTTTGCTAATTGAATACTGTGTAATAATATAAATTGCATTCTGTTTCATTTTTAACCGACTTCAAAAAGGAGGAGGTTCTCAATTCGGTATTTTTTTTTAGTTTGAGACTACTGCATTAATAAAATAAATATTATATATTACTTCGTTTATTCATTACTAGCTGCTGCCCTCGGCTTCGCCCGCATGGAATTTCCTAGTTACTCAACATTAGGTATCTGCCAGTTACCTGACTTTTAGCCTTATAAGAAGGCTAAAAGTCATCCAAAGGGCAATGGAGAGGGCTATGCTTGGAGTTTCCCTACGTGATCGAATCAGAAATGAAGAGATCCGCAGGAGAACCAAGGTAACCGACATAGCTCGAAGAATTGCCAAACTTAAGTGGCAATGGGCAGGGCACATTGCGCGCAGAACAGATGGCCGTTGGGGCCAAAAGGTTCTGGAGTGGCGACCGCGTACCGGAAGACGTAGCGTTGGAAGGCCTCCCACAAGGTGGACTTATGACCTTATGAAAGCCGCAGGAATCCGCTGGATGCGGTAAGCTCAGAACCGGTCGAGGTGGCGGTGCTTGGGGGAGGCCTATGTCCAGCAGTGGACGTTTTTCAGCTGAAATGATGATGATGATCTGCCAGTGAAAGTCCCGTCAAAATCGGTCCAGCCGTTTCGGAGATCAGCCGGAACAAACAAATAGACATGACGAAAAAAACAAAACAGAAGACAAAACACACCACACCACAGAAGACCACACCACACCACACACACAAGTGAAACACCACAGAAGTGAAAACTCAAAACTTTGGAATAACTGAAAGTCTGGCGCTACACGTCACGAGCATGTCGCGCATTTCGGTGACGCGAACCCATAAGTTTTTCCCTTATCAAAAATCGCTCAACGCGGCTAATGAAGTTTTGTTAAGGCGATACCCCGAGCAAAATGCGTTTTTCAGAGGCTATTCATTAACTCATTAATTAAGAGAAATAAAAATACATCTAAAAACACATTATTAATGTACGTCATCCTATCATCACATTGCACGTTCTTATTTATTTTTATGTGTTTTAAGTACATTTGATATCTCCGTGTAAAAAAAGTACTAAAACTATTTATGCCTGCATCTTTTGCTAAAGTTGACGTCCCATTAATTTGAGAGTTACACTAATGGATAGATAAGGAGGAGCTCGTGGCTAAGTAATAACAGCCGCTCGGGTCGATCCGCCAGGTTAGGCTACGCTTGCCGGGGTTGGTCCGTGGATGGGTGACCATCTTTACATACCGAGGCTCCTCCGTGCCTCGGAAAGCACGTTAAGCTGTTGGTCCCGGCTGTCATTCGTGGATCTTTGACAGTCGTTACGGGTCGTCAGAAGCCCAAAAGTCTGACAGCCAGTCTTACCAAGGGGTATCGTGTTACCCAGTTACTGGGTTGTGGAGGTCAAATAGGCAGTCGCTCCATGTAAAATACTGGTATTCAGCTGCATCCGGTTAGACTGGAAGCCGACCCCAACATAGTTGGGAAAAGGCTAGGCAGATTGACTAATGGATAGATAATTTAAAAATCTTAATAACTCACGTTTTATTTAATTTCAAAAGATCACTCTTCTTGTTTTATTGAAATAATTCCAAAAATTGTGTCAATTCGGCGTACGCACGGAGCGGGTCAGAGCGTCCCCGCTTTGAGGGGATAGAGAAGGACCGAACGCTCACGCTAGGGGAAGGGCCTTAAGTCATGAGTACCGTATATATTTTCATATACGTATTTAGTAAAAAGCTCTTGTTTTGATGATTTCTTAGCTTATTAATGAAATTTTAGTCCACTTAACTTACTACTGCCTCGTTGCTCTAGTGGCTGCAACAGCTGAGTATGAGGTACTGTGTTCGATTCCCGGGTCGAGCAGTGTTATTAGATTTTTCTGTCTTAAGTGGCAGCCCGGCACCTAAATTTGTGCCCGGTTGATGCCAATAGGCTTGCTCCCTATTACATGGGACAACAGAACTGGCGAATCGTCGCAAAAGACATTATAGTGTCCAAGTGTGTGTACAGACACAGGCTCCTGTGTCTGTGCACTCTCTCTCTTCCCTCACTCTCATAGCGGCAATCTGACACGACCAGAGAGAGATCAGACGCAGGGCCAGGGACGACACGTGCGCGGGAGATATTATAGTGCAGGCATGTGTGCATAGACACAGGTGTAATCTCTCTTTTGCTCACTCTTATAGTCCGATGGGACGGCAATCTGACACGACCAGAGAGATCAGGCGCAGGGCCAGGGACGACACGTGCGCGGGAGATATTATAGTGCATGTGTGTGTAAATAGACACAGGTGTAATCTCTCTTTTGCTCACTCTTATAGTCCGATGGGACGGCAATCTGACACGATCGGAGAGAAATCAGGCGCAGGGCCAGGGACGACACGTGCGCGGGAGATATTATAGTGCATGTGTGTGTAAATAGACACAGGTGTAATCTCTCTTTTGCTCACTCTTATAGTCCGATGGGACGGCAATCTGACACGATCGGAGAGAAATCAGGCGCAGGGCCAGGGACGACACGTGCGCGGGAGATATTATAGTGCATGTGTGTGTAAATAGACACAGGTGTAATCTCTCTTTTGCTCACTTTTATAGTCCGATGGGAAGGCAATCTGACATGACCGGAGAGAGATCAGGCGCGCAGGGCCAGGATCGACACGTGCGCGGGATATATTATAGTGCATGCGTGTGTGCATAGACACAGGTGTAATCTCTCTTTTGCTCACTCTTATAGTCCGATGGGACGGCAATCTGACACGACCAGAGAGATCAGGCGCAGGGCCAGGGACGACACGTGCGCGGGAGATATTATAGTGCATGTGTGTGTAAATAGACACAGGTGTAATCTCTCTTTTGCTCACTCTTATAGTCCGATGGGACGGCAATCTGACACGATCGGAGAGAAATCAGGCGCAGGGCCAGGGACGACACGTGCGCGGGAGATATTATAGTGCATGTGTGTGTAAATAGACACAGGTGTAATCTCTCTTTTGCTCACTCTTATAGTCCGATGGGACGGCAATCTGACACGATCGGAGAGAAATCAGGCGCAGGGCCAGGGACGACACGTGCGCGGGAGATATTATAGTGCATGTGTGTGTAAATAGACACAGGTGTAATCTCTCTTTTGCTCACTTTTATAGTCCGATGGGAAGGCAATCTGACATGACCGGAGAGAGATCAGGCGCGCAGGGCCAGGATCGACACGTGCGCGGGATATATTATAGTGCATGCGTGTGTGCATAGACACAAGTGCACTCTCTCTTCCCTAACTCTCATAGACCGGAGAGAGATCAGCTCCATCCATGCTGTTACTGAGAAATTCCTAATAAACTTAATGGAATCCCACTTGCATAACACACGCCGTAATAAAAAAAAGCGTGAACATAAATAAATAATAAGTAGCGGTTTCAACTTTCAATGTTGTCACATGTTCCCCTAGTTTTTTAGTCTTGTAACCCTATCCTTGCATTGTGAACCATTATAAGATTGAAATGGGGCTGCCAGCAATATATCATACGCAATTATATTTACAATAAACATTATATTTATTTCATTTTGTCGGTTTTAATTTTGTCGGTTAGGGTTCAATTTGAATTGCTAAAAGTAATTGGTAATGATGTGTTCATACTTTTCATAGTAAATTCGGTCAAAAGTCATTTGAATGTGTACTTTCTGGGTGTAGAACTATAAGCTTCTAGCTGCGCCCCGCGGTTTTACTAGCATAAGTCTTGATTCCGTGGGAATATCGGGATCAAAAGTATCTTATGTGTTAAGGCGAGGTTCTTCAAGTTAACCTCTAGGAAATGTAATTTTAATGTCATTTTACTTAGAAACGGTAATGATTAAACACGTGAAAAAATTATATGTTGCTTTTAAGACCTATCTGTAGCTACGTCGGGTCCTAGTTACATAATTGGATAAAGTTCGCTCGATAGAAAAAAAAATCCAAACATACCCTTATTTTGTAGATTAAAATCATTTTATTAAAATATTATACCACATTATGTATTGAAAATTACATTAAAATAAACGTCTATGATGATGTAATGTCCGTCGGGTTTAACATTGTTAATATCGTAAAACATAATTTTCAACCCAAAATTAACGAAATTCACGGCACAATTTACGCGCGCCCAGCTGCCACCTCGAGAACAAAAATGCTCGAAGAACCTCGCCTTAATCCAAGCTATAAACTATCTGTGTGCCAAATTTCATCCAAATCCGTTCTGCCGTTTCGTGATTGAGTAAATAACATCCATCTATCCTCCTAAACTTTCGCGTTTATAATATTACTAGCTTTTTCCCGCTCGAGTTAAGTAAGAATTTGTCAATCAATTCGGGTTGTAATCTGCTTGTAACTCTTAACACACTACTAAAGTTTCCATAATAATATAATCCCAGCAAAAACATGTTCATGTAAAATGTTGCCAAGACGAGATATGGCTCGCACTATCAAAAAGTTATCAGAGGCCCTAGTGTGAGTTTATAGTGAGAGTTTAAGTTAGGGCTTGTAGAGTTAGGGTGTGTAGAGTTATAAGCTTGACTCTACATGAGATCTGAGGCCTTAGTGTGAGTTTCTTTTAACCATCTCGAATTTACGCATCGAGCGAGTTCAGCACTCAGATTGGTGAAGGGCCAATCGGAGGCCAATGGGACCGCCGAACGCGCTCGATGCGTAAAATCGAGATGGTTAAAAGAAACTCACACTAGGGCGGGCGTCAGATCTCATGTAGAGCCAAGCTTATAACTCAACACGCCCCTTTTTTTTTTTTTTTGATGCTGAGTAATGCATTACGCATGCCCGCTCGTCGGGGGACGAGACGGGGTATGTGGGACTCCCTGCCAAAATGGCAATATACCCACTAAAACTCAGCGGAGTTCCCTCATCGCCTCGATGGGAGGGTCATGGGAAACCGAACTCATCACGCCCTAACTCTACAAGCCCTAACTTCAAATACTCTGACACCCTAGTCAAAATATGTGGCTTGGTCGTTTCGCTACTACAAGTATAGAAAATAGAGAAGATAGATTATTTATTACCAAAAATATTTTCAAAATCGGTCCACAATTGAGGCGTCTAATTGCGAACCCCGCTAAAACGATTTTTCTGGATATTGACTTATTGATGAGTCTTAAATTCAATAAAATGTAATCGCACTCCTTGGTGCACGACACATTTACACAAGTCTCCATTGGTCCGCCATACTATTCGTAAGGTCACTTGGTGCAAAAGCAAGCGCTGTAATTGGTTGTTTTCGTTATAGAGGAATTTGAATTTTACCCATGCCATTTATAGTGTATTTTGTAACCAAGCATAAGGTTGGAGGCTCAATTTAGTACTGTTAGAGAGGGATTTGCTCAGAAATGAGTTTAGTGTAGTACAGAATTGAGAAAACTTTCAAAAGAGAGAATAAAGTCGGTTTTAAGGTAAAATCGTTTTAGCGTTGTTTGCAATTAGACGCCTCAATTGACGAAAATATCGATGAAAATACTGTAAACCAATTAAAAAATACATGCAGATGCATATAACCTCCTTTTTTGAAGTCGTTTAACAAATGAGTTCGCTTTCGTTTTCGTGCGCTCATTTAAGAACCTCAGTCATGTGAGCGCACGATATTCGAAAGCGAACTCATTCCAAGTGAACTTAAGACGGTTGTCACCGGTCCACTAGCACCACCCCTTTAAAAACATTATCTCGTGACTGAGAAGGAATTATGACGGCTCAATCAACTATATCGGTAAGTGTGTCTAGAATTTTCTAATACCTTTTTTAAAGTTTCACATTGAGACACGAAGCAACAAAATTCGATCTAAATAAAAACGGCCACATTCCTCTAGATCGTATTTTGTTGCTTCGTGTCTCAATATGAAACTTTATAAAAGGTATTAGAAAATTCGCTCTTAACAGAAGAAGTAATAATTTATAACTAAAGATTATCTCAGTATTTTGTGACTAAACCATTAATACGCTGGAAACTAGGACAAAGTTAGTTATATTGTGACCGATGAGTCAACGAAACAGTCACAGCGGTGAGGATACAGTAGTGAAGCGAGATGAATCATGTCTTCTCATAAAATGTTGTAAAACTGGTTGAGAGACGTCGAAAATTGTGTGTCATTATTGTCCGGTTTCTGAGGAACTTTTAACGGTGGTTTATCTATTCATTAGCGCTATTGGTTCGTTAACTTGTGAATATGCGTTTCCGAACACCGCAATGTAAGATAAACTCCGTTTAAACTTCACTTAACTGACCAAACTGCGCCGTTTATCGGTTCCATAACTTTATTTGACGTTTCATTTACAAACACACATACATAATAGACATAGCAGTCCCAAACATCAATAACCTACAGAAAACTATCACTGAAAAAATCAGAAAATACACAGAACTTCAAGAAGACATTACCAGGGTCTGGAAAATGAACAGAACTCAAACTCAAAGAATTTATTTCAAATAAACCAATTACAGGCACTTTTGAATTGTCAAGGGTTCGGTCAATCAGAAAGATGAAGCTAATTGCCCATTCCAAAGCGTAGTAGGTTCCTATGGAGAAGAACGGACAGAGTAACCATAGTCCCAATAGTGGTGTCAACGACTGATATCATCCCTAAACAACTATTTGTCGGTTTAAATACAATAAACCTTTCCAAATATACATATCTTACACTACAGAATGCAGCTATATTAAACACATGTCGCATAGTACGCAAATTCCTATATTTAGATTTAGACAATAATTTGAGTGCAGTACAAAACACTTAATCTACTCAAATATAAACCAAGGTGAGATTTTAAGTTTGAGTAAATACTCAAACTTGAAATCTCACCTTGGTTTACACCCGTGAGATTTTAATATAATACCAGGGGCCTTACTCCCGAAAACGATTCTAGTTTGATTTTGATTCCGATTCGATTTAGTTTCTGATCCGAACTCGATTTAAAACTTAAAACTGACCGAAGTTAGTTTCGCTTCGAACCATCGCACGATCGTGCGCTAGTGTTGGATTCAAGGGTATGGATCGGCATTTAATTCGAACCCAATTCGATTGATTCAGAACTCGATGCTGTCGGGAGTAAGGCCCCAGAAGCGAGTTCGAATCGGAATCAAAATCAAACTCGAATCGTTTTCGGGAGTAAGGCCCCAGGTTCTAAGATCCCGAGAAAATAAATTTTAAAAACAAAAATAATAATGTAACCAAATCAAAGGCAAAATACATACATAGGATTATGACAAGACTTAACAAAAAAAAAAATATTGTCCGGACCTTCCAATATCTACTATCCCCATGAGCGCTAAAACATGACATACTATACTATCCAGCAAGTCAGTCTGTGGATCTGACACTATCGTACCCATCCCCTTCAACCAGCTACGCAGGTGGCTACAGGAGTTCACACCCAGACACTTGCGGAGAGTTGGTGGAGCTCGACAGCGGGCTGCAGGAGGCAATAATAATAATATATTGTTTATTGAAGTAACACAAGACTCATTTTATTAGTAACAGATACTTAAGCTATGTTAGAGATAGAAAATAAAATGCAAAAACAAAACACAAAAATAAACATAAAAATTAAAAGTAAGGAATCACCGCTGCGCCATCCCATGAGAAATAGCACAGCAGTGATTCACATATCTGCAGTCCAGTCTGCCCACTATCATCGACAGTACGCTGTTGGAGCTCCCTCTCACTATGCGCACCAGGGATGCACACCTCTTACGCATTGTAGCAGAAAAGTAATCCACCCGCATTTCAGCGAACATCCCTGATGCGCAAAAAACCGGGGGAGCCCCAACAGCACCCTGAACGCATTGTTATATTGAATACGGAGGGCATTGTAAGCTTTTTGAGTATATCTACCCCACAGGCTGCAAGAATAAGAGGTTGTGCAGTAAGCCCTAAAAAGAGTACTTTCACATCCCTAGTGCAACGAGCAAACCTGCGAGCCAGCATGTTCGCTCTCACTGACAAAATGCAATGCCATCCCTTAGATGGTAAGGCTAACTAGGTGTCTTTTACGCCTGGATTTTTGCGCTTGGTGACGGAGACTATCACGGGAAACTGCTCACTAAAAAAGCACTTCCACATAATAGGCACAACGGACAGTTCTCTGTGGAGGCCTTGCATGGCGACTGAGGAAACCCTTGCACTGAAAAAAATGCACTCTAATCAAGTGACTTTTTAGCTTGTTTGACGATATCTTGTTTAGATTAATCAAAATTTTAGTCAAGTTGATCATCACGACATGATTGCAGCAATACTAGTTCAAATGATTGAACGCTCAAACAAGTTTCTCGATTACCCTTAACATGACATCATTGTAGAAGAGTTAAAAAAGAGACAAGTTAAAAAATGTTAACTGTAACAAAGTTAGTTGTGTCAATCAAGCATTTTGATTACTTCAATAAAGATCATTGAAACTTTAATCTAATAATCTTGGTTAGAGCAACTATGTTTTGACTTGATTGCTGCAAATAGATTTTGTGATAACTCCAATCAAGATCCCGTTTCAAATCTCAATCAAATAAAAGTAGTAGCTGTGATCATTGTGCTTGATAGGCTCAGATGCAAACAAGTTACTAGTAGTTGCTAAAATCTTGATTGTGGCAACTACTTTTTTTTTTTCAGTAAGCACATGTGTTCTTCAAACGCACAGGCGTCACCCAAATTAGAACAGAAACCCTCGGGACACCCAGATTTTTCAGATGTTCTAGACAGGCCAGGAGACATGATCAACTTCTGGATGGTGAGCTGGTTGGAATTACCACCTACGGCTGCTATGACCCACGCATAATGGTCCACTTGTACTCGTAGGACTAAGTGCAGAAACCAAACCTAACATAGAACCTACGACACGATATTATATTCCCCCATAAACCATAGAAATAAACGCCTTTGTCTATTTTTATCCCCCTCACATCCCATACTTGGTTCAGCAGCTATGACCGACTATAAAGGCAGTAATTCCTTTATGCGATCACCCGAACTTTAATATTTTCTTATACTCACTTTTATGCATCGTTCGCGAATATAAAGACTTTTTATTATAACTCCCTACACATCTTATTACTCGTAAAATTCGTCTTAAGACGTACCCTCGGCGACAAATCAAGCTATTTATTTTCAGTATAAGCTGACCTCGCATTAAATTATATTTATTTCCGTAAATTGTTGTAAAGTTTTAAAACTAGATGAGCAATGTCGCCAACCCCAAGAAACTAAAAAACAACAGCTCACCAATAAAAAACAAGACAAAACAGTAGGTAAAGTAAAAAAGGCCAGGGTTCGCCGATATATATCAGCGTATATATATCATGATATATATCACGATATATATCATGATACAAGCAAATTTATTAGTTTAACCCAGGGTTAGCAGTTAACTCCGAGTTAACTATC
This sequence comes from Dryobota labecula, assembly GCA_947523025.1. Classification (NCBI taxonomy): domain Eukaryota; kingdom Metazoa; phylum Arthropoda; class Insecta; order Lepidoptera; family Noctuidae; genus Dryobota; species Dryobota labecula. Next base: position 8,124,385 of record OX383311.1, on the reverse strand, counting down.
TTAACCCAAGCTCACGCAAGTGGCCCTAAGTTAAATTAAATATTTTTACTTTTGTATGAAAATATGATAAATTAAAATCTGATGAATTATTGAAAGTCATAAAGTTGTTGTTAATAATATTAGTAATATAGTCCTGAGGTTGTTAGTGTTTTAACAATAACCCTGTATACAGTTGATAAATTTTCGCGATAAAGAAAGAAAGGAAGACTTTACCTTCCTTATCCTAGTACAGGCATCATACTTTGTAATACTTACATTATTTCTAAGATTTATACTCTATTTTTCCAATTTTTATTTTTGAATAAATTTATTATTATTATTATACATTTATGAAGCAGCAGTAATGATAAAACGCGATTTAAATAATTATGACACATTGAGAAGTGCTCGGTATAAAAACGTATTAAGCGGAATTAAGTGTAGGACAGTTAAGTTTGAAAAGAGTATATTTGGGATAGGAGTAAAAATATATAACAAACTTCCAAATTATATAAAAAGCACTGTAACCTTACATAGTTTTAAAAACAAATTAAAGGAATTATTGATAAGTAAAGCCTACTATTCAATCAATGACTTTTTTAATGACAAATATACTGGTGACTATACCCATTGATAAGCTATGCTACGTCTCAATGAGTAATTTTATTTGTATGACATCAATAAGTATTTTAATTTTAATGAAATCAATGAATATTTTAATCAGTATGAAAACAATGTATCTATTACTTACTCTGTCTTTGTGAATTATGAACAACTATATTAATGCATGATGAATGTTTTAAGTGAATATAATGGAACAAACACCTAAAAATTGTACACCTTATAGGTATGTTACAGCGATCCTTTATAATAATCATAAGAACTGGGCCTCAAGTCTGCTATTACAATAGTGTCAGAATGGTCTCGCCATTGTGAGTATTTGACAGTTTTTGTATGGCAAATCTGTCAAAAACTCACAATGAAGAGACCATTGCAACGTTTGTACATTAGTAGACTTGGCCCCCTGAGAGGTTGTTAGTGTTTTAACAATAACCCCGTATACAGTACCTAGATAAATTTTCGCGATAAAGAAAGAAAGAAAGAAAGAAAGGAAAACTTTACCTTCACTATACATTTATGAAGCAGCAGTAATGATAAAACGCGATTTAAATAATTATGATACATTGAGAAGTGCTCGGTATAAAAACGTATTAAGCGGAATTAAGTGTACGACAGTTAAGTTTGAAAAGAGTATAATTATTTGGGATAGGAGTAAAAATATATAACAAACTTCCAAATTATATAAAAAGCACTGTAAACTATGTAACCTTACATAGTTTTAAAAACAAATTAAAGGAATTCTTGATAAGTAAAGCCTACTATTAAATCAATGACTTTTTTAATGACAAATACACTGGTGACTATACCCATTGATAAGCTATGCTACGTCTCAATGAGTAATTTAATTTGTATGACATCAATAAGTATTTTAATTTTATTGAAATCAATGAATATTTTAATCAGTATGAAAACAATGTATCTATTACTTACTCTGTCTTTGTGAATTATGAACAACTATATTAATGCATGATGAATGTTTTAAGGTTAAGTGAATATTATGGAACAAACACCTAAAAATTGTACACCTTATAGGTATGTTACAGCGATCCTTTATAATAATCATAAGAACTGGGCCTCAAGTCTGCTATTACAATAGTGTCAGAATGGTCTCGCCATTGTGAGTATTTGACAGTTTTTGTATGGCAAATCTGTCAAAAACTCACAATGAAGAGACCATTCTGACACTATTGTAATAGCAGACTTGAGGCCCTGATATTTCACCTGTGACAAACAATAAATGAATCAATGAATGGTGACGTGTGCTACTTTGACTTGAATGCGGTTTTGCTAGATAAGCTCGACAGACTGCTCAACAATGGTATCCGGTTCATATTCAACCTGCGGAAATATGACCATGTGTCGCGCTATAGGTCTCAGCTAAAATGGATGTCTATTCGCCAGAGAAGAAGTTTGCGTGCTTTGACCACGCTTTTCTCCCTTCTCAACTCTCCCACGCCTCGCTTCTTATCTTAAGTCTCACTTTCAATATCTATGTTCTTCACACGCTAAGAATCTGCGTTCTTCCAACAATCTTCTCCTACTCTGTCCTTCTCATACTTCTGACTTTGTTCATTCTTCCTTTCATATTCAGTCTATTCTTCTCTGGAATGCGCTTCCTCTGGATATCAGGACGGCCACCAGTGGTATGCATTTAAGCGGAAATTGCAGAGTTATTTTCATAACAAATAGTGTAGAGTCAACCCAATCATCTCTTCCCCTTGAATTTTTATATATATATTATATATAATAAGTAGGTATTTATACGTTATAGTAATATGTCTATTATAAGTTTACAACATATTTACGTACTTGTGTATCTATTTTATTTGTTATCTTTTTAATATTTTTATTATTTCCTTTATTTCATTGTTATACATATAATTTACATTTTTAAATATTTCTATAAAACATACAAAAATAAAAACATTTAAAAATATAAAAAATAGTAGCCCACCGGTATCGGGAACAGGGTCCAAGCTACCGGCGGTCAGGGCTCCAGAGAGAGGAACCTCCTAACAATGCGAGCCGTGTCCAGAAGTACCGCTTTCTGAATCAAGCCCTTGATCCAGCCGCCCAACGAGAGCCTCTTTAGGTGTTGGTTGAGGCTCTTGGCAATTAAGCCATTGGCTGATACGACTATCGGCACAATGATCGCTGAGTCCACATCCCACATGTCGACAACCTTATTTTTATTATTATTATCTCCTCTCCTCCTTATTAATTAGAGCACCTGCCATCTTATCTCTTCACTACCCTTGGTTGATTGGTAGAGAATGCCTATGGTATTATGTCCGCCTTTGTACCTTATTATGTGTAAGAAGTTTAAATAAATAAATTTGAATTTGAAGGTTAGATAAAAGTCGAGATTAAATTATGGCAACTTTGAAATTGGCGATCATTGTGACTACCCTTGCAGTGTAGTGGGTTGATGATCTGCTCATGAAGGACATTATTTTATTTTGTCAGCATGGCATTCTTCTTTCGTTGTTTACGGCACGAACTACAGAACAATAGCTAATGTGTTTACTCAATTAGCAAAGTACACGTGTGTAGAAGACCGATAATCGGATATCCTTGAACAATACACGTGCGTAAAGCCGCATTCTTGCAAACTTTGTAATTCGTTAAGCTTAATTGTTTACTGTCAATTACTCTACTCTCATTAAGGCGACGATAACCGACTTTTAATGATTTTATACTGAAGATCACGTCTAAACGAGTAGTGTTAATGTTTTGAAAAAAATATTATGTTAAATTAGAGCATTTTCCGAATAACTTAATATGTGAATATTTTAGATATTATTTATATTACATAGTGAAATTACTTTGTAAAGTTATGTCTAACGCGGATAAAAAACAGAGAATCACACAAAATCTATCAAGCGTATTTTTCTGAAACTTTCACCTTTTAAAGATAATTTAATTATTAATCTTTTAGTATACGTGTTTTATTAAAATACGTACCGTTTGTTTTATCTATATATATAAAAATGAATCCCTATTTCCCTTGGTCACGGCATCACGCGTGAACGGCTGGACCGATTTCGCTAATTATTTTTTTGTTGTGTTTGTTATTGCCAGGAGAAGGTTCTTATGTAAGAATAATTTAAGAAAGTTAAAAAAAAAAATTGTAAGAAAACGACCATATTTACATTTTTATTGTAATAATAAGTAGGTAACTCTATCTTCTAATGTAACTTTATGGCGTTTGACATAACGTGTCAGTCATCATTTGGTAGGTCTGAGAATAGATTTTATCAAAAAAAAAAAAAAAAAAAAAATTGAAGGTTTTAGTTAGGTAGGGTAGGGTAGGTAGGGTTGGTAGGGTAGGTAGGTGGGTAGGGTTGGTAGGGTAGGTAGGTGGGTAGGGTTGGTAGGGTAGGTAGGTGGGTAGGGTAGGGTAGGGTAGAATAGGGTAGGGTAGGTAGGTAGGGTAGGGTAGGGTAGGGTAGGGTAGAATAGGGTAGGGTAGGTAGGTAGGGTAGGGTAGGGTAGATAGGTAGGTAGGGTAGGGTAGGATAGGGTAAGGTAGGGTAGGGTAGGTAGGTAGTTTCCTTTGCGCGTAGACATACTGCCACAGTCAAATAGCTTTTGACAGAACGAAGTCTGTCGGGTCAGCTAGTATATAATAAATTAATAATGCGTCATATTTGGGACAGCGCTCCTGGATGGGCGAGTCCTATTACTGGCTGGACATAATTATGACGCGTTACTTGAGCTGAGTATAGAACACGTAAGCTAACTACTCAAGGTCACTGGCTTATATCTGGGCCTTAGGGTGAAAGCGTCAGGGTAGCTCGCGGAATTAAAAGTTTCTTACGTTTTCAATCTGCAGTATGTTGATCTAAATATGATTCGCGGCCGTATCAAATACATAATTATAATATACTAGCTTCTGCCCGCGACTTCGTCCGCGTAAAATTTCGGCCCACAACCCACCCCGTCGCATCGCATCGCCCGTCCGCGCAATTACTTCGTTTTCGCTTAGCGTTTTATCCGACTTCTTGTCGTTTTGCTCGGCTCCTTAGCGTGATGTTAAATAGCATAAACTTACTTTGTTGCGGACTCGGAATTATTTTAAAATTTTGTTATCTCCTAACATGTTGATTGAAATCAAGTGATGTCAAGGACAATTTTGTTTACATTTAAATACTTGTGATTAATAACATATTTATTTGGATAAGGTTTATATTATGTTGATTAAACTCCTTCGTAAATAATGCATTAATTTCGAACAAATTTTGATTACCATAAAAAAAGGTTTATACTAGTAGTGAGTCAATCTTAAAAGATAGACATACATATGCTGTCGTGGACTTTTTTTTAGAAATGTTAAAGAGGAACAATTCCATCATACATGATATTTGCGTAACTTAAACCGTTTACGCAGCGCACGCAACGGAAGCTCTCAATAAGGAATAATTTTACCCGTTTTTGCAACATTTTTCATTCATGCTCCGCTCCTATTGGTCGTAGCGTGATGTTATATAGCCTATAATCTTCCTCGATAAATGGACTATCAAACACAAACAGATTTTTTTTAATTCCAACCAGTAGTTCCTGAGATTAGCGCGTTCAAACAAACTCTTCAGCTTTATAATATTATTATAGATGCTATGTTATTTCGAAGAAATAAATGAGAAAGAAATAAATATGCCATTCCATCGGTACAGTACTTATTGTTTTTAATAAAAATAAAAATGAAGTCTTCATTCAGTAAATTTTTCTGTCTACAGTATTTAAGGTACTTTCCCTCCATGTCGCAAAGTCGTTGGACAAAAGAAATTATTATTAAAACATTATTTAAACAAAAGATTTTTTTTTTTGTCTTTTTGACTGTTTATTCCGACTAATCTCCGAAACGGTTGGACCGATTTTGACGGGACTTTCACTGGCAGATAGCTGATGTTATAAGTAGTATCTTAGGCTATAGTAATGAGGCTTCTTTTAATTTTAGAAAAAACCACGCGAGTTATGCCGCAAAGTTCTGTAGTGCTATTCTATAAAAAACTCACCGTGAAAACACAGGTGAAGTGAGCTGTCATTCCATTGATGCTAGGGATTATCACTGTGTATTGATGCTCACTTCAACTGAGTTTTCACGATGAGATTTTTACAGAATAGATCGGCTGAATGATGTAATTCACCTTTCCCAACTAAAATATGACACGAATGTTACAAGCAAACATTACTCACGTTCGGCGTAAAACAAACTGAGCCCTTACAGTGAATTAAAAGCACTAATAACAGTTTATACGGCAACGGATAACACTCATTAACACTCGCATTCAGTATTATTTGTACTCACTACTTGTGGAGACCACTACAGAGATGAGCAGAGAAGATTCACAGCTACTGGCATTGTTTTATATTAGACCGTGGGAAAGAGATGCAATTATGCCTCTCCTCTTTCCTCTTTTCTCCTCTTCCCTTTTTTCTTGGTCTTGTATCATGTTTATTATTGTATGTATGTATATATATAATTATATTGTTAGCTGTAACTTCAGACGGGAGGGAGTTGCGAGTGACCAGCCCTATACAGTGTTAGTCTTTATAGTGTGCACATATCGAAATGAGGGAATCTATGCTTAATTTTATCTAAAAAATATTTAAAAAAATCTAAATATTTTATTTTATTTTTTATGGAATTAAAAAAAAAAAAATTGTGCCCAGTGTAAACAAAACGGTGTAACTTTTTAACTAAATGTTCTATCACGAAGAAACAAACTCCATAATGATTGGAAGTAATTAGGCGTCCTCATAAAGTACAAATTGGGGAAAAAACTACTCAATTGAAAAGAGACATGTTTTTTTTAGCAAATATCAGTTTTTTTTTTGTTTTTATCATTTTTAACAATAATTGTAAAATTTCTCAATAAGGTGGCGTCTTATTTTGAAATAAAAATTAAAAAATAAAAATTCCATAAAAAAAAACTTTTTTTTTGTATTTTTTTCCGTACATAAAATTAAGCATAGATTCCCTCATTTCGATATGTGCACATTATAAAGACTCACACTGTATAAGCCAACGGAAACCGGCGTGCACCCTCACTGGCCGACCCAGACAATCCCACTACAAGAGAGTCGTAGGGAAACTAGTACAGTTCGTAAGAGAGTATACACTACAAGATCGTCATTCCGATCTCGCCGCCGAAGCCCCGCGCGAAATCCCCGACTAAATAGTCCTCCCCGACCCTTGCCCGTAAGCGAAGCGCCAGCACACGCTATAGCTGAGCCTGTAGCTTGAAATCCCCCTGATAATAATCATAACCCTGATTTTATCCAGCCACCGAGGGTCCCTTTCCATCCTCCGTCCAACGCTGCCCTAAGCCGAGGTTCGTACCCCACAGGCACAGGGGGTACCCTTAGCGCGCAGTCGTTTAGTTTATAAGTTTTTACGCCCTGGCTGGAGGCATTAAGTTTCTTAAGGAGCTTAAGGCAACCACAGTATAGTCCGGTTAAAGAGTCTCAACCTCTCATGGTTAACTCTGAGATGCCAATACAAAAAAAAAAAGCGCGCACCCTCTTTTGGCCAACAGGCCCGCGCACGCCAACATCGATTTAGGATATCGTGTCATAAATATTGTTGAAATCGGTTTAAATTCCCAAAAATATATATATTTATATGGATAAATATCTATATGCTTTATGTATGTATGTATTTATTGTATATGTAAATGGTATTCCACTGATTACCTGCAGTATTTTCTCTCCTTCTACTTTTGATTCATCCAAAGGTTGTCTGTAAAAGATCGCTTTTAGTGACTAGACCGCCCATGTTGACACCCTATGTTACAGTTCAATATTTATATCTGTAATTTTTATGGTGTACATAATAAAGAGTTCTTCTTTCTTTTCTTTCTTTCTTTCTTTCTTTATAAGAGGACCTACACGGTCGTGCGCAGTCTGTCATTCAGTCAGACAGCTCGATAAAAAGAGGCTACGGAGATTGAGCCTTCTGCATTTCTCCATGCTTTGTATGGCTATGTGAAGCTTCATAAAAGAGTTGCTAAAATGTACTCAAACACATCCGTCTTACTCATCTTTTAGATTAACGGTATTGTGTGTTTTAATATGAGTTTAATGGAAGCCATATTTGTGTTTGTAGAGACTAAAAATAGTCATCTTGACTCTTGTGGGAGTTTATTGATTGGGAGTATGTGAACCTCAGACCGTTTTGTATGATGCGGGAATCCTACAACGATCCTGGGAAAGGTGAAAGGTTACATACTAACTTTCACATTTATCTTATTATACAGGATAAGGTTTTAATACATTGACTGCCACCAAGGTCACATGGTGTCCGCAAACATTAGATTTTCTATTGTGTTTGTTGTCTGGCAATCAAATGCAGTACGCAATATTTTTTTTGGTTCACTTTCTGTAATAGAATACATTTCCATTATTAATTGTCCAATACTTTTTTTTAGTCCACATGAAATCAGCAAAATATGGATACAATCTATTCGTAATAATATCAATGGGCGAGCGCACAGCTGATAGGTACCTACTACTGCGTTCCGCTTCACTGACCGCGTTGCACGACGATTATTCATTATACCAGTTTCAAAATAAACATCTTTCGTTAACGATAACTTATTTTTTTTGTACAAAGACATCAAAATTAGAAATAGGTGTATAATAAAACACGTTTAAGTTTAATTTGTCAAAATTTGCGCACTGATTCAAAACTTTTCCTGTATTTATATATACGGGTCATTGGTAAAATAATACTAACAACCTCTCAGGACTAATATGTAACTATTAATCATAGACAAAAAGTTGTTGTTTATGATGTGAGTAATACAATCCTGCTGGTTGTTCTTTTTTTACCAATCACCCTGTATAATATGTGGAACGCTTACTCCTACCGTCTTCTTCGCAGTGCCGGCACAAGCTGTATACGCGAAAGCTAACTCGCCATAGTTTATGGTGAACTAATATTTATGTAGTCAGCAGGGTTTGGTTGCGAGGCCATCTGCACAGAATAAACACACGGGTAAACAGTGTCGCAGATCGGCAGAAATGGCTACGAACGATATGAGAAAGTGCTCCTGTCATGGTCGATATATACACCAGTCTTCAAGGCTATAGGAGAGCGGACTGTATAGGGTGCATCGGGCGTAGATTAAACTAATCCCCTCGTTTGGGGTATTTTAATGCACCCCAAATAACCAAAAAATATTTAAGGGCGATGCGCTCAGGTTGCCCGCAAAATTCAAATTTTCTTACTTTTTTGCCATTTGAATGGATGAAGCATACGAGTATAAGACAAAAGGGATGAATATCAATGTGAATAATACGAAGATAATGGTGTTTGAAAGAGAAGAGGATGTATCGGTGTGTGATGTGAAAATAAATGATAAGAGTGTGGAGCAAGTAGGTGAGTTTGTATATTTGGAGACTCAGTTTACGAGGGATGGAAATATTGATGAAGATGTGGAAAGGAGAGTAAATGCGGGGAATAAAGTGAATGGTGCTATACATGCGATTGTGACCTACCAGTCGATGCCCAAAAAGGCTCGACTGGCTGTTCACAATGGTGTGCTGGTGCCTACGCTTATTTATGGAAGTGAATGTTGGGTGTGGCAAAAGAAGCATGAAAGTAGAAAAAATGCTGTGGAAATGCGTTCCTTGCGAAGAATGTGTGGCGTGACTGAATGATAGGTTGAAAAATTATGTGTTAAGGCAACGGTGTGGTTTAAAAGAAGATGTAGTGACAAAAATTTAAAAGAGTATGCTTAGATGGTTTGGTCATGTTGAGAGGATGAATGAAAGGCGACTTACAAAAGGTATTTACAAGGCAGATGTGAGTGGAAACGCAGGGACGGGGGGGACGCCCTAGGAGAACATAAATAGTGACCTAATTGGTGATGTTCTTCAGAAAGGTCAGTTGCGTAGCACTCGCAACCGGCGTGCGTGTATGACCAGATGTATGAGTGTAAACGAAGCAAAAGGAGTATTTAAGGAGCGTAGCAGGTGGCGCTCTATAGTTTCTGCCTGCCCCCATGGGAAAAAGGCGTGTTTCGCGGGCTACCTTGTCGATTTCGCCTTAAACTACAAAAAAGGAACTTTTCCAAAACTCAAACACTTCAATGAGCTATAGCGTTCCATAGCTCATTGAAGTGTATGAGTTTTGGAAAAGTTGCTTGGAGTTTCTCTGAGGGATCGAATCCGGAACGAGGTGATCCGGCAGAGAACCAAAGTTCTCGATAATAGCTCACAGAATAAGCATGCTGAAGTGGCAATGGGCCGGCCATATTAGCCGTAGAACCGATGACCGTTGGGGTAGACGTGTTCTTAAGTGGAGACCGCGAATCGGCAAACGTAATGTAGGATGCCCTCAGGCTAGGTGGAGCGACGATTTTCGTAAGGTGTCTGGTAGCAGCTGGATGAGAATTGCCGAGAATCGAGCTGAATGGCGTGCAATTGGAGAGGCCGATGTCCAGCAGTGGACTTGATATAAGCTGATGGTGAATGATGAAACACTTCAAACTTAACGACTCATCTTCCAAGGTACTTTCTCCAAACTACCTCTAATCACAGGTCCCTCAGGGCCTCAGGGAGGGAGGGAAGGAGGTCTTAAGTCCACAATCGCTTAGCAACTCAATGATATATCGCTTACTGTGATCATCAAAACGTTATTTGCATGTCTAATTTGATACCAGGATTTAGTCTTGGGATAACTTTGGGATATACGGGACGATGTTTTGGGAGGTACCGCGTTTCTTACTCATGTTTTTTTTTTTAAGGGGATAAAGTTTTTAATTCAATGTTTTTTTTTTCTGTGGTTTAAGTTCGGTTTCGGTTTAAAGATATTTATTTCTCAAAATAAAAAGGAACGTTACAGCTCACTTAAAATATTGAGAAAAGTAGGATAAAAATAAAAGTAAGTGCGATTCTCTGTGTTCACAACATGAAAATTAAGAGTTCAAGGTGATAATCGCTATTGTTAGTATTGTTTTCTAGCGTGTTCTTCTAGGGCTTTTTTAAATGTATAAATGGTGTCACTATTGGTTATATCATATGGTAGTTTTTTTTGAGGATGATCATCAAATGACCCCTACCGCTCTGGGTGGAGCGGAAGGGAGTGTCAGACTCTTACTGACTAAAACCCACCCGTGTTCCTTCCTTGGCCCTTTATATTCCGGGGCAATGGTACCCCTTTCGGACAATCCCGCTGACCATCATCAGGTAGTTAAGCTATTAATTAGAACAATTTTGTCGGCGAAGATCATAAATAAAAACACTACCTCATCTGGATGTGACAGACACAAAAATCTTGCAATATTTGGGCATTTAAGCAACAAATAATTATGTCGCTAATTCTGTTATGGGTACACCTCTGAATGACAGATGGTGTCAAAAAAAAAATGACAGTAATTACGAATTAACACGTTCAACGCCACGGAATAAAATGATAAATTTCCATTCAGGCCATGTCGGACAATGTTGGGCGACACTAGCATGTTCCGTTCGGGCTGTGGGGAACAATGGTGTCCGGCAGTCAGAGCTATGTTTAAACGTCTTTTGAGAGCTGTCGGTCGACAATAAAAAAAATAAAAAATACAAGGTAATATTTTACGCAAAATGACCCGCGCGGCTTCAACGGAAGAAAGTTAAATGTCGCCCAGCATTGTCCGACATGGCGCTGAACGTGTTAAAAAGAAAGTTGTAAAAAAATGTCTCCAAATGAATCCTTTCTCACTCTCTTATTGCTTGTCACAGAAATCTTAACGCAATTAACAGTAGCGTGCCCGCGACATACATTCAAACTTATGTTTTCATTTCAAAAAGCAAACTTAGAAGTCTCAGAGCCGCCCAACTTGGACTCAAAGTTAATTCCCTACTCTATGATATGATATGACTGAATACAAGCAAACACTGAAATGCCTGAATTAATAATTCCGATTCTGCTACCGTAGCAAATCTCTTCATAAAGCAAGTTGGCTTTTTTCTAGCAAATAACTTTAACTTGTATGTTGGTCAGTTTAGTAAGTGTTTTTTTGTCTTACCGCTCAAAACTCTTCACCATACATATATGAAACTCAAAACTCAAAAAAAAAAAACTCAAAACTCAAAGCATTTATTTCAAATAAACCAATTACAGGTACTTTTGAATTGTCAAGGGGTCGGTCAGTCAGAAAGATGAAGCTAGTTGCCCATTCCAAAGCGTAGTAGGTTCCTATGGAGAAGAACGGACAAGAAACTCCATGGGCACTCTTTTAAAATATTGTTACAAAATATGGGTTACATCATTCATGTTGAAGTTTATACATGTGAGAACAATGTAGAAAGACGTGCACGTTAGAAGCGTCCGTAATAGAAACAATTCACAAAAATTAAAATAAGCCGTGGCAGCTAAGAGATGACCAGTCCCAACTGACGGCGCCCGTTCACGAACATGACGCATGGATCAGCACCATTTAGCTCAACCATTTTGAAGGGAACTTATGTTTATATATATTTTGTTTTTATTTTTGCTTTATGATTATACTAGCTTTGCCCGTGGCTCCTCCCGCGTGGATGTCGGTTATCGCGTAAAAAAGTGTTGTTTTTATGCGCCGTTGAAGCTCTTGAGTTGGCTCCGAATTTTATAACATATTCATCATACATATTAGTTGTGAAATGACAGATGTGTTTCGTAGAACTACAACAAAGTCGTCGCGTGTCCTCACCATTTAACTGTCGTATGACGGCGTATGTCCCCGTTTTAAAATTTTAGTAAACTTAGGGCTTCCCCAGCGGTGGAGGTTAATTCCATTACCGTCGGGTCATTGCGTCGGCGCGGGAATATTTATTAGCATGCACTGATTACTGCGGTCGCTACTTTTATTTTACTGAGACCTTTTCGTGGCCTAGAAGCCTAGATTTTATTTAATTTTATAAAGTTGGAGTAATAATGGAATCTTATATTTTATTTAGTTATGAATGGGGAATGAATTATTGTATACAAGATAGGTTTTTAACCAGTGCGCAATTTTTTTTTTTTGGTGGTTCATTATCAATAATAGAAAAAAAATCCATTATTTGTTTAATCCTTTTTTTTTTGGTCCTACTTGAAATCAGCAAAATATGGATACAATCTATTCGTAATAATATCAATGGGCGAGCGCACAGCTGATAGGTACCTACTACTGGGTTCCGCTTCACTGACCGCGCCGCTGGCGCGTTGCGCGACGAGTATCCATTATACCAGTTTTAAAATAAACATCTTTCGTTAACGATAACTTCATTTTTTTGTACTAAGACATATCAAAATAAGAATTAGGTGTATAATAAAACACGTTTAAGTTTAATTTGTCTAAATTTCCGCACTGATTACAAACTTTTCTTGTATAGGACATGTACATACTTCTTTTGTCTTATTATCACGAGCTATAGAAGAAAAGCTCATCATCGTTAAGCCTAGCCTTTTCCCAACTACGCTGGAGTCTGCTTCCAGTCTAACCGGCTGCAGCTCAAGAGCGCTAATACCTTGTTAAAAATACCAGGACTAAATTTTCATAACGTTATTATATTAAAATAACGGTAATCGATTTAACGTTATTTATGCTGCATTTTATTTTGTCGTTATTTAAAACGGGTGAGATGTAAGTAGTGGGGCATGAGGCGCGCGGCGCGGCGGCAGCCCGCCCTCGCGCCTCGCTGATGCCGTGTCGATCAAAACGTTTCCTGAATCTGCCTGATTCTTACCTACAGAACGGCAACGTAGCTAAATTAACGTTAGTTATCGTATTTTTGTTAATGTTATGTAACATTATATTACCTACTGGTAAAGTTATCAAGTAACGTTAAATTTTTGTAACGTTAGTAAGGTATAACATTGAAATTTAACGTTATGTAACGGTTATTATTTTGTTATTTGGTAACGTTAACAAGCCCTGAAAAATACTATCCAGCCAGTAATCTGGTAGCGAAGCTGATTGCAAAGGGTGAGATGGATGTACCATTTAGGCCATGCCACTCCTGGGGGCCTAAACAAAGTTATATTCTATCAGCAATAACGATGATGGAAAGGACAAATTGTATTGGATTGAGATAAGCTACCGACAAGCTTGTCAATCGTGTTGAAAGCCGATGTAGAAATACGAAACGCTTTGAAAGCGATTACCACGTGTCTAGACCCTTTGGAGGCAATTTCAATACACCTGAAACACAGAAAGATAACTCCTATGGGGTAGAGATTTTTTTTTTATGTCTCTGTAATTTTTCTAACACTACTTTAATTTCGACACACTTTTATACCCACCACGTGCTTACCCGCCACCAAGCCCGGGTTATTATATTTATTATGATGAGAGATGAGATTTTATCATGGTCTGGCAGTTTGAGTAATTTATGCGGCCAACCCAAATGTCCTTTCTTTGGTATTGTCCGCCGAATCGTTGAGCTCCTTAAGTTCTGAGCTGAGCTGCACGATTACTGATAAATGCATGCACTGACTGGACAGGGCCACTCAATCTGTGTGGTGGTTCTTTCATCAAAAACCATTTCAGACATCAATCTACATGGTCTTCACATAATCTGACCAAGATTATGTCTGGACTTTAAAAGAGACTGCGACCTCTGAGTTTGTTTTGGCCTTTCGTTTTGAGAATCGACGCCGACCTCATCTAGTTTTTAAAATATGATTGACGTGTAAAAGTGTTTGTACAAACCTACTTACCGAAATAAAATCATTTATCATTTAAGCTAGGCTATATTTCCCACCAACCCTTTAAGAATTAGAAGCAACAAAACTAACTTATTATTGCGAACTTCAGGACCGTTAGAAGTTGTGTAGCACAAGTTTTTTGTGCGACAGAGATGTATGTGCGAACTTCGGATAGGCCTGCGTGTATGTTTATGTGTAGGCATGATATGTGGGTAGTAGAGGTTTCAGCCTCGGTGCATTTCTGAGTCCCGGGAAAAAAATCGAGGCTTAATGCGGCCTCGGAATTCCCGGGAAACACGAGACTTTCAAGACTATTTCAAAAGTAGGTTTCATACTTGTAGGCTAGGCATATAGGCAGTCAAATCAAGATATTTCAATCAAGTACTTAACTAAACATAGAGTTACAAACTCAAATTATAAAATCGAAAATTATTTATGAGTTTTCATTTTTATAGTGGGCAAATAAAGGGCGTTTAATGTAGTTTTTGATAGAGAGAACCTGAATATATTACAAACGTGACCCGCGTTAGAAAGTCTCTCTCTTTTTCTACGCTAGAGGGAATAGATATTCAGTAATTGTAAATAACAATGGTTTAGGTATTTAAGAAAAAAAAAAGAAAAAGAAAAGAAAGAAAATACGTTTATTTGCGGCGTTTTCTCTAAACCATTGGACAAATCTCAAAAGTCTCGTTATTCCCGGTACCGAAAATATCACTCTCGAGTCTCGAAAAGACCAAAAAATTGTTGAGACTCGAAACATATATAGATAGATAGGATAAAACAGCAACAGTCCGCGACGGACAGAGTTTGAAGTAGAAAAGATAAAAGAAACGCCTTCAGCATAATACCAGGGCCTCAAGTCTGCTATTACAATAGTGTCAGAATGGCCTCGCCATTGTGAGTATTTGACAGTGTTTGTATGGCAAATCTGTCAAAAACTCACAATGAAGAGACCATTCTGACACTATTGTAATAGCAGACTCGAGGCCCTGCTTGTAAGCAGATGCATTAATGAATTGAAACCTCAAGGACAAACAAATTCAGCGGGATTGTCCGAAAGGGGTACCGCTGCCCCGGAACATAAATGGCCAAGGAAGGAAGTCAGTAAGAGTCTAACACTCCATTCTGCTCCACCCAAAGCGGGAGGGGTCATTTGATGATTTCCCATCCCCAAAAAAAAAAAAAGTCATAACAAATAAGTACATAAGACAACTGGAATGTTTATATACTGACTGGATTTTGACGTGGACAAAGCAGCGGGTCACGCCACAGTATTAAAAAAACTTGCAAGAAGAAGATATTGCCCGTAACTGTTATGCCACAAGAAAACGCTCGAACGATGGCAGTATGTCAGGTAAATAGGTACTAAGTCTACCCAGGGATCCTACGCAGATAATAAAACAGCCGAAGTACGTAACCCAGGACATCCATATACCTTCAAAGATATTTAGTGAGGCATCAATATTGTACGCTGTGTGCACGTACGGGTAATGAAATAACTTATATACTGTACCGATCTCTTTTGTGCTAGGGCTGCTATCTACTAAAATAGATTTCAAAAATCGGCCAAGGGCGTGTTCCGGACCAAAGTGAGGGTTCCATATAGTTGGGATGAATTTATCCCAAGAACAAACTTAACATTGTAGTTGAAAAACATGTTCTCCCACACCGAATGTACCAATGAACATGTTTTTCAACTGTAAATGTAAGTTGGTCGACTATTACTCGGTAACTTGTGAAGCCTACTTAGCTGTGATAGTTTTCTAAAACCTCAATTCCATTTCATTATCAACCCTAACCGTAGTGCGATGTTTGAGACAAGTTTATTTATTTTGACATGCCGTTATAACGTGATGCGTGCCGGTTGAATATATTACTTGGGGCCGGGAGCGCTGGGTAGGTAGCTACGACCTACCTATGTGTTTACTTGTGTTGAGGGAGGTATAAGTCTGGACCACTGCTGCCATTTTATCGCTTTCGGGGCTATCCCCGAAACTGTGAAGGAAGACATCAAAACCGGCATGACTTTTTTTTTTGGGTGGGAAATTATCAAACAACTTCTCCCGCTGTGGGCGGAGCGGGAGGGCGTGTCTTTCTTTACCAAATGTCAAAAGTAGTGATTGTGAGATAGTATTGAATCAAGAGAAACTAGAATTCGTCGATAAAACTGTTTTCCTGGGGATCACGCTCGATTCAAGACTACAATGGGGTCCTCATTTAACATTTCTTGCAGGACGGCTAAGTTCAGCAGCATATGCTGTCAGAAAAATCCGTCAATTTACTGATGTAGATACCGCGAGGCTAGTCCATTTCAGTTACTTCCATAGTATAATGTCTTACGGTATTTTACTTTGGGGACGGGCTGCAGACATCGAGTCTATTTTTATTCTGCAGAAAAGAGCCATCAGAGCCATATATAATCTCCGCAGGCGCGATTCTCTAAGGGAACTGTTTAAGGATATTAACATCATGACGGTACCTTGTCAATATATCTACGAAAACATCATGTACGTAAGGAAAAATTTACATCTTTTTAGAAAAAGAGGTGAAAGACATAATTATAGTACTAGAAATAGGGACCTATTAGCTCAACCAGGTTTCAGACTGGCTAAAATAGACTCATCTTTCATGGGGTACTGTTTAAAATGTTACAATAAAATTCCTCCCCACATACTTCAACTGAATGAGACTAAATTTAAATCTTGTATAAAACGCACACTATGCAGGCAGGCATATTATAAGTTGGGGGATTACATCGCTGATAAAAATGCTTGGCTGAATGCTGGTCCTGCTCCACATCCTCAGCTAGTTAATTAACATTTGACAATCATGTTGGAGCTGCTGAAGATTGTAAACTATTTTTGCATTGTATAAACTCAATGTCCTTGAATTATATAATTGCATAGCACAGGTGTGAGTACTATGTACTATAGAGCTACCATTTACCGGGTAATATGTCTGTTATTGACTTGAATGTGCCCTGGCGGCTGAGAGTATGTCATGCTCACTCAAATGTCTCGCTGGTGGTGGCGTGTGTGTTGGATCATTAAGTTCCCTTCAAAATGGTTGAGCTAAATGGTGCTGATCCATGCGTCATGTTCGTGAACGGGCGCCGTCAGTTGGGACTGGTCATCTCTTAGCTGCCACGGCTTATTTTAATTTTTGAATTGTTTCTATTACGGACGCTTCTAACGTGCACGTCTTTCTACATTGTTCTCACATGTATAACTTCAACATGAATGATGTAACCCATATTTTGTAACAATATTTTGTTTTAAAAGAGTGTCCATGGAGTTTCTTGTCCGTTCTTCTCCATAGGAACCTACTACGCTTTGGAATGGGCAACTAGTTTCATCTTTCTGACTGACCGACCCCTTGACAATTCAAAAGTGCCTGTAATTGGTTTATTTGAAATAAATGCTTTGAGTTTGAGTTGAGTTTGAGTTTGAGTTTGTCAGACTTTTACTGACTAAAACCCATCCGTGTTCCTTCAGTTGCCTGTGTGCCAGGGCCGCGGTATCCCTTTCGGACAAAACCGCAACCCTGGCAGGAAACCGGCATGTCTGAGAGATATTTCTGAGGCCCATGGACGGCATAAAAACTCTGACACCAGGGTATTCACTAACCACACGAAAGAGAATGAAGACGGACCGCATTTGGCCGTGAAAATCAACCGTCTGAGCTATACCTACCACATCAATGCCACGTCGCAGCAACAACGCAACCACAAGTGAGACCACGCACTAGAGCTGCAGCCGGACACATCACGAACTAGACTTGAGTAGAGGTGTGTCCAAACACGGCGTGCAAGATGCGCGGCATTCGCAAGACACAAATTTGCCGCGCGACTAGTTTAGACAGACCTTATGCGCGGCAGTGCTGCGCGGCATGTCCGAGACACGCCGCGCTCTTTATTTCATATTCAAACCACAATGAAAGCGGCCGCGTGTGTAGTAGCTCCCTAGTATTCCATAATGGACTATGGGAGCCATATATTTCAATAAGACGAATTGCTGTTTCGTTATCCATTTTACTTGATAAAATACGTCCGTCCACAAACAACCACTGGCGAACCAACACTACACCACCACTACAGTGTTCGCGGCGTAAGCCATGCGCGGCAGGAGGCACGCGGCTGCCGCGCACGATTGCCGTTTTATGTTTGGTCACACCTTAGCTCAAGAGCGAGTGATAAAAAAGAGCTAGCTCTTTTGATTGATGTCACTTTCGATCACTAACTTGGTCGTCTTGCTCGCTACTTAGCTCAGTAGTAGCTCGTCAGGATGTTCTGTTCTAGCTCTCGGCGGCCGGCAATACGCGTCACCAAGACACCGACGACAACGGCTTATTCTGCTGCAGCTCATCGCAACTACTAGCGACAACGCAACCACAACGCAGCTGCAAAAAGCTGCAGCGACAATTCACACGTGACCACTTCTTGCCCACATTTTGTCGCTGCGATGTAGTCTGGTTGTGGTACAACCGCGGGCATCCGAATAGGCACACTTTCTAAACAAAATCCCGTGCTCACGATGTCCACATGTGTTTACCGCCCCTTTTTGCGACGACAAATAAAAAATACTTTTGTTAAATACATTTCTCAGGCTTTCTTTCACGGATCAAGTGATCACAGATGTCTGACCATCTTGGCTGACTTTTTGCGGTTTTTAGTTTTTTCATTAACAAAAACAAGGGGCTCAGAAAAAATCTGATGCTGCGATGCTATTGGTTGATGAGCATAGGCAAGCGTTAATATAGCGCCCGGGAAGTGGGTGATATGGGAGAGCGCGCGGGAGGCGCGGTGGCTTGTGCACCGCTGGTGGCCACACGCGATCACCCGAGCTACCGCTTGCACCGGTCGACGGTCGCACTTACGCTGTGCGCGTAGCTAAGTATTTCCTGCTACCCCCTCATGTTATAAATGAAATTATCACAATAATTTTATGTTAATGTTCAAGGTTTAATTAATAAATGCCTCATGTTGTAATAAGTTGTAACCATTACTATTATATACTTATAAAGGTGCTCTTAGCCTGTAAGTGTTGTTAATAATATTAGTGTGATTGATACTTTACTTTTCAGTTCTACAGCTATGTATATTTTTATGTTAATAATGAATTTTTCTAAACCAAAAAAGTATAGCGGCCGAGCGCGGCAAGCAATAATAGTCCATACGGTGGTCAGATTCGGATACCCCCGATAGTACATGTGACCGAGCCCTTAATGTGGCTGTAATCTCGGCCTAAGATTAATAACAAAATCTATATTTAGCATTAAACGCTTACGGGGAAAAACACCACACAATGTTTGAATCACTCTCCTACGAAACATTGTTTACCACGAAGTAATCGTTTAAACTAGTCGAGTAAGTACAGGGTTCGATTCCCGGCGCGAGCACTTAAGTTATGTAAACACTGACCGTTTACTTTCTGTTATTATAAACAGTTTTATTTAAACACATCCGTTTTAGATTGTTTGTAGATGCTTCAAGTGAGAGTTGGTTCAAAGAAATTTGGAAATGATAAGGATTTGGCCCACCTGATGGTAAGTGGTCAGACACCTGCCTTAGGTTGCTTACCAGAGACATAACCATAGTGAGCGAGTCCGACTCGCACTTGGCCGGTTTTATTTAAACTCTGTTACTTTAACGATTCAACTTACGTGTTACAGTAAAAAGATGGTTTCCAAACTTACCTGAAACAATAAAAACAATACATTATTAGTATGATATATTTTCACATTCACTAAATTAATTTAAATAAGATTTATTTTCCCCAGATAGGTTTCATTTTGAACAACGTTCATTGCGTCATTTATGTTGTTGAGCAGACAAATTTTTCTTACATATGAATCAATGGATTAGCAATAACCTTCAACTTAATTCCGATTGTATTGATAGCGTGTGACGCAATTAGGGAGTTTTGGCTCGTTGTATGGAGCCGACCTTCTGCACCTACCCATTCTACGCCCGGGTGCTCATCATACTGCTTCATTTAGTATTCTATGCGCAAATTTGATGAAAAAAATACAATCCTCTCTCACTCCTGTTTTGGTCGACTGTTCCTGTGTTGGGATGTAGCGTGGAAGAGACAGCGGAAAAATAAAAAAATCTGGTCTTCGAATGAGCTGCTTAGAATTAGGTAGACCTGAGGGTCTAGACAAAGTGACATTCTAACAGCGATAACGATGACCGAAAAGTCAAAATGTACGGGACTGACATAAGCCGCCGTAAAGCTTATGTCAATCCTGATGAATGTCATTGTAGAAAAACGAAACGCATTGAAAGCGATTGCCACTTGTCTAGGCTCTCTGAGGGCCAGGACAAAGTGAGATTCTACCAGCGATAACGATGATGGAAAAGTCAAAAATGTATGTGACTGACATAAGCCGCCGAAAAGCTTATGTCAAGCTGTTGAGTCATAGAAAAAAACACTGAAAGCGATTTCCACTTGTCTAAGCTCTCTGACCATTAAATCTGGGGCCTAACATTGGATGAATTCAGCGCAGAACTATCATTGAGGGTCTACAGCCGAGATCCATAAACCGTACTTAGCTCGTACCTTGATTTACCCAGGTTCCCGTCATTGCCATTGTAGTTTGACAGTTGTGTAACAGTGACAGGAATAACGCTGAGCGAAATAAAGCTAAGCAACGAATAGATCTCGGGACGATCCATCTCAGCTCCACAACTGGACATTATACTTGACGACTTGAATTGAAAAGACTTCCTGGGCCTAGCTGTTTATTTAATCTAATGATATAGCCATACCCTGCCAGTCTCGTCTAGTAGTTAACGCAAGTGAACCTGGGGGTAAGGCGCCAAACCGCGTCAAACTTCATGGCGGCTCTGAAATACGCTACTCGCTGCGCAGTACCGTACCCCTCACCCCCGCTGACACGGGAATTTGATACTGCGCAGCGACTCGCCTTGTATTCCGAGCAGCTATAAAGTTTGAATCGAACTGTAGAGCTTGTTACAATATAAAATTATACCGTTGTATGTTCAGGGTTCTCTTTTAATTTCACCCAGGACACCAGGATATTCCGCCATTTCCTCAGAGCTCGCACCGTATATTTGCGTTACCTCCGGAACGTTCTTGCTTGATAAAGTATGCTTTCCATTTCATATTCATCCCGGAGACATCTTCCTAAACTGACTAGAATCAACATCGTTGTCTTGCCATATTTTACATTTATTATACCTACGCCATTTTGCTTTCTAGTGTTTAATTAGCGTTTCTTTTCTTAGAAAAGGTTGTTCTGAAATGTTATTTTTAATTGTCGCTGCAGGGTAGAAGTTATATATTTTTTTTTAAAGAGCGCCCACATTGCTTGCTTCAGTACTGTCAGTTTTTTCTAACACCAGGTGACATCTAAACAGGGTTCGCCGATATATATCAGCGGATATATATCATGCTATATATCACGATATAAATATCAATTGATTTTTATCTTGATATAATAGGTTGGGGAAAAAGTTTCTTCGCATTTTTTAAGAAATATCAAAACATTTTTTAATATAGTTTATTTACATTTAACTATAGTATGTAGGTACCATTTTGTTCGATAACTTTTTGCCATCTTGTAGGTAGGGACATGATCCCAGTGCTATAGAAATTTTGGGACTTCTGATCAAAATACCGCGACAAATGGTTTTGGCAGTCCTCTCGTGATGTTAACCTGACACTGCCTAAAGAATTCTGAAGAGACCGAAACAGGTGGAAAACTGAAGGTGCAAGGTCAGGACTATACGGCGGATGCATTAACATCTCCCAGCCAAACTCTCTTAATTTTTGCTGAGTGGCTAAAGATGTGTGAGGTCTAGCGTTATCTTGATGAAAAACCACACCCCTTCTGTTGATTAATTCCGGCCGCTTTCTCTCAACTTCTTGCTTTAATCTCATCAGTAGTTCGCAGTAGAGTTCAGAATCGATGCTCCTGCCTGGTGGTAACAGCTCATAATGAATAATGCCCTTCCAATCCCACCACACACACAGCATCACCTTCTTGCGAGTTAACCCGGGTTTCGCCACAGTCTGTGAAGCCTGACCGGCCTTTGACCACGACCTTTTTCGCACGTTCTTGTCGTACGTGATCCACTTTTCATCACCAGTTATCAGCTTCTTCAAAAATGGTTCGGTTTCATTACGTCGTAATAAAGAATCACAAATGAGTACACGGTTCATTAGGTTTCTTTCAGTGAGCTCGTGAGGTACCCAAATATCGAGCTTTTTTGTGTAACCAGTTTTTCAAAATGTGCCAAAACTGATTTGTGGTCAATTCCTAGTTCTTCAGCTACGTCGTAACTACTGATATGCCGATCTTGTTCCACTTTTTCAAAAATGGCATCCATTTTATCCGTAATAGGGCGACCAGAGCGACGAGCATCTTTGACATTAAAATTTCCGGATTGAAAACGCTTAAACCAAATTTGTGCTACTCTCACAGACACTGCACTAGGTCCATAAACATCGCAAATTTTTTTCGCGGCTTGCGTTGCATTTTTCCTTTTTTGTAGTAAAATTTTAAAATGTATCGTATTTCTTCATTAGATTCACTCATCTTGACAGTACGAAAAACAAATGAAAATCACACATTTTCCTAATTTGAATTTGGAATTATGTTCTTTAAAATTTAAACTTTCAATGATACCAAAACCAGCCAGATACAAATAGTGTAGCCAAAGAGATTTTATTACAAGTTCATACATACTATAATGCGAAAAGACTTTTTCCCCAACCTAATATATCAATTGATTTTTTGCTGTCTTCTGAACTAAAAATTTTGGAAATTAATATTTACCCTACACGTAGCGAAAAACAACAATTCAAAATACCTAATTTACTTTTTACCTTTTTATGATTACAAATTTATTATTAAAATTAGTTGATTTATCTCACAAACAAATGAAGATTATTATAATAATAGGTACTGGTTTTTTTAAGTGTTCATTAAAAAATTCTTTCTCAAATAAACACTAATTCTTTTGTTACTTTTTCAAATAAAAAATGTGGTAATTTGACACTCAAATTATTTCAGAAATTCCTTTTACATTTTTAAGTGTTTAATCCCCTTACATAATTAAATTCGCTTCTTTTTCTTGGCCTGGATTTATATCCGATATATATAAAAAAATCAGATTTTTGATATTTATTATAAAAATCAGATTTTTTCGAACCCTGCATCTAAATGAATGCCTAAATAAAAGCGCACTGTTGGATTTTCAACGCTTGGTTCAGTGCCGAGAGTTGAAAATCCAGCAGTAAAATAATATTTAGGAGTAGAAGGTTATTCCTATGGCAATATGTTGGCGATTTCAGACAGTATTATTATGTTTCAACTTTAGTACCTTGAATTACTTCAGAGCGTTGTCACCGATCCACTAGTTTCATATTGAGACATGAAGCAACAAAATTCGATCTAGAGGAATGTGGCCGTTTTTATAGATCGAATTTTGTTGCTTCGTGTCTCAATATGAAACTTTAAAAAAGGTATTAGAAAATTCTAGATACACTTACCGAGATAGTTGATTGAGCCGTTTTTCGTAATTCCATAATTTCATAATGCCCTTTTTAACTTCTGTTAAAAAGGGCACGTATATGAGAGACATAGGAAAAAGTAGTAAGTAATCAAATTAAGTTTTTACTCGTAAATGGCATTTATTTATTTTACTTTAACAAAAAACGGCTGTCTGTCAGTTACTTACATCAGCCTAAAAACAAAAACAGAAAATTATCAAGCCAATATTATTAACGCTTGGTATTGCGTTTAGGCTGTAACTGGAGATTTTGCATTTCGCATAGCTTTATCCGTTAGTTTCCCATATAGTAGGATAAAAACAAAGTTCACCCCCATCCACCCAAATTAAAATATCCGCTTCGAACCAGCAAAGCATCCAGCTCGAACCGGTTCAAACTAGTTTTAGGAGCGCCATATTCGAAAAATTACCATTTCGCAGGCATCATGCAAGTTTAAAATCAATTATACTCTACTACCGGCGCTCAACTTCAGGGGGGATGAGCATTACACTTTATAATCCTTTGGGGGTCGGCAGATCGATAGCGTGACCTTCCCGACCTGAGGTAGCTCGGGATAGTGATAGATTTAGTTAGAAGCAATATTATTTTGAACTTTGTAGTTGGCTCAATCGGTTTCAAAGAGCTCGTGGCCCGTATTAATAAACTGTGGTGCTATTCTGTGAAGTTCACTCTCACTTAAAAAATGTTGTCTCGTGACTGAGAAGGAATAGAGATGATGACTAAAAAAATTTATTTTGTCCGTCATGTAGATTATTAAAAATATTGGACACGTATTTTTTCTTTTGTTACGTAATCAAAACATTACGGCGATAGATTGAGTCCAAATGTGGCATGACGTCACTTCTCATTAGATTTTATACTGAGCTGTGACGTAACGAGCCCCCACTACCCAAGTTTAATGTGTTTTATCTAAGTCATTTTTTATTAATAAGTATGATAAAGCAAAAAATACGTGTCTAATATTTTTTTATTATCTGATTGACGGACTAAACAGGTTTTCTTTTTTTTTTACCCAGGCACATCCCTATTATGAAAAACGGCTCAATCAGCGACTTCGGTGTGTCTAGAATTTGCTAATAAAGTTTCATTTCATTTCATTATTTATTGTTGTTTCATATTGAGACACGAAGCAACAAAATACGAACTAGAGGAATGTGGCCGCTTTTCTTTAGATCGAATTTTGTTTTGTGTCTCAATCTCAGACCAAATAAAAAACCAAGACAGAGCGCTGCGAAGCATGCAAAAACTACACCTCCGCGCTGTGCGTACACGCTAACACGCACACATTTACAACCATTTACAATCAAACTACGCCTCACTAAGTGCACACATGTTTACGAAACCGGCCTCACGTCACTGTTGACAGCGCTCTGTCTTGGTTTTTTCTTTGGTCTGAGGTCTCAATATGAAACGTTATAAAAGGTATTAGAAAATTCTAGACAAACCAGCAGAGGTACTCAGGCATCTGTGATCAATGATCATACAGATAACAGAGGCTGAGAAATTTATTTAAACAATTTTATTTTTTATAGCTTGTCGCATAAAATGGCGTTAAACAGATGTGGACATCCGTGAGCACGGGATTTTGTTATGAAAGTGTGCCGATTCGGATGTCCACGATAGTACATTGATGTGAGCAACTTTGTTACCAGGGCCTCAAGTCTGCTATTACAATAGTGTCAGAATGGTCTCGCCATTGTGAGTATTTGACAGTGTTTGTATGGCAAATCTGTCAAAAACTCACAATGAAGAGACCATTCTGACACTATTGTAATAGCAGACTTGAGGCCCAGGTGGTTATTCCAAGAAATTATGTATGAATGAATAACAACTGATAAGGGCACTGTAACAGTTCGGTCATAAGGTAAATATTATAAAGATTGCTTCAGTTATCCTGACGCATGTTTATATTACGATAATAATTTAGGCTCATGACATACACCATTGAAGAATTTATGCCCAAATACTCAAACGTTACTTAACTTTAAGACGTTCTTATAAGTGTTTCTGTCGCCACAAAACAGTTTAAAGTGACAGAGACAGCATTAGACTTAACGGCGACTTAAAATTGAATTGCGTTTGAGTATTCGGCAGTTAGACATTTCTAAGTACTGAAAACATCCTCGAAAGATTGTAGCTGTAATGAAATGGAGCAGCAGTTTTTCCGGGAAGAAACTAGTTTTCCGACTAATTTTTAGGGTTCCATAGCCAAATGGCAAAAAACGGAACCCTTATGGATTCGTCATGTCTGTCTGTCTGTATGTCACAGCCACTTTTTTCCGAAACTATAAGAACTATACTGTTGAAACTTGGTAAGCAGATGTATTCTGTGAACCGCATTAAGATTTTCACACAAAAATTAAAAAATTAAAAATTTTGGGGGTTCCCCATACTTAGAACAGAAACTCAAAAAATGTTTTTCTTCGAACCCATACGTGTGGGGTATCTATGGATAGGTCTTCAAAAATGATATTGAGGTTTCTAGTACAATTTTTTTTCTAAACTGAATAGTTTGCGCGAGAGACACTTCCAAAGTGGTAAAATGTGTGTCCCCTGTAACTTCTAAAACAAGAGAATGATAAAACTAAAAAAAATATATGATTTACATTACCACGTAAACTTCCACCGAAAATTGGTTTGAACGAGATCTAGTAAGTAGTTTTTTTTAATACGTCATAAATCGTAAGCCGCAACTTACCTTTCATTCAATCAACTCAAATCATCATCATCATTTCAGCCGAAAAACGTCCACTGCTGGACATAGACATTACACAATTTCCTCCTTACTAATAAACGTTGTATAGCGTCTGTATAGTTACACACCGATTTCTCTCTTTCACTCGTCAATAATTTGACTTTCGAAAGAAGAAGACAAAGCGTTGTGTAACTATACAGACGCTATACAACGTTTATTAGTAAGGAGGTTAATGTTTAAGTCCGATGTAATAGGGGGCGAGCCTATTGCCATCAACCGGGCACAAATCCAGACTCCGGGCTGCTACTGAGAAATTCTAGATAGAAGAACCAATAACACTGACCGGCCTGAGAATCGAACCCAGGGCCTCATGCTACACAGTACTTGCAACCACTATAGCAACGAGACCAAATAATATTATATTGTTAATATACAAGAATATAATCTAAATTAACCACTATAATTAAGTTAATCCCACAGAATTCCACAAAGGAAAATCTAGACAACATTGTTCTTAATTAAATACTCGTATAATAATTTAATTGTATTATTATAATTCGAGTATACACAAGCCTACATAATTTCACTTTAATAGTAAATTGTACAGCTAGTGCATAAAATAAGCCATTTTACCCCGTGACATATGTATAATATCTAAAAAAACGTTTCTTTGCGTTTTTAAATAATGAAGACAATTATTTTATCTGGTTTTATAAATTTAACGATAGAAAATACGATAGGTAGTGATATAAATTAATGCAAATTAAATAAGGACTTAAATCTGCGACCTTTTTGTGCTTGCTGTTGGGACTGATTATCTTAGTATTAGAAGAAAAAAAAAACTTTATGCCCTAGAGCACAAAAAGCGATTTTATGTCGCCTACGCACAACATAAAGACTAACTGTTAGAGCATGAGAAGTGAAAATAAATAAACTAGAAATTAAGGTGGACGTCAGTTACTTCTCAATGTTCGAAATTGGATCAGAGGTCCTCTACAAGGTGACATTCTATCAGCGATAACGATGACGGAAAAGTCAAAACCGGCCAAGTACGAGTTGGACTCGCGCTCCGAGGGTCGGAGGGTTCCGTACAAACTTCGTCAAATAATAAGTTTCTGGTAGTAAATTCGCTTTTTTTATTTTTTTGTTATTAAACTACATATTTACGGTTTCCATCTTTTTTCCTTTACATGTGCTGTAAGACAATGTTTCTTGCCAAATTACATGATTCTAGGTCAACGGAAAGTACCCTATAGGTTTTGATTTCCTTGTGAAATCGCAAAATATGTGACATAAACGGTCATATCTTTTGATCGCGTTCACTTACAAATTTAACTTTAGTGTTTTTTCACAGCTGAAAGAGACCGTACACCCGAGTATATATATCTATAATATAAAAATGAATCGCAAAATGTGTTGGTAAGCGCATAACTCAACAACGCCTGGACCAATTTAACCAATTCTTTTTTTTTAATGTTCGTTGAAGTCCAAGGATGGTTTTTACGGCGAGAAAAATTAGGGTAGGGTAGAGTAGGGTAGGGTAGGTAAGTAGGTAGGGTAGTGTAGTGTAGGGTAGGTAGGTAGGTAGGTAGGTAGGTAGGTAGGTAGGTAGGTAAGTAGGTAGGTAGGTAGGTAGGTAGGTTGGTAGGTAGGTAGGTAGGTAGGTAGGTAGGTAAGTAGGTAGGTAGATAGGTAGATAGGTAAGTAGAGTAGGTAGGGTAGGGCCTACCCTACCTAGACAGACTTCGTTCTGTCAAAAGCTATAGTATAAACTCCACTACTCTACCCTAGGTAGAGTAGTGGAGTTTATACTATAGCTTTTGACAGAACGAAGTCTGTCGGGTCAGCTAGTATATGAATAATTATACATATGAACTAATAGAGTTGTATTGATGATTTTATTTATGATTAACAAAAATATAAGTAAAAAGCCTTTTACTTCTTGTAGATTATACAGTTTCTATACATATATCTCTACCATAATACAAATGTATAATATCTATCTTATCTATAACTTTTTTTAAACAGTATCTTATTTCTAGTATTAGTATTTATGATTATAATCCTATAAATACATTTTTGATACGGCCCGACTCATAATATGAGTCGGGCCGTATCATATAGAGCGTCGTACGGTCATACGGTCAACGTCGTACGGTCGTAACGGTCGTACCTTATAGAACATATTATGTTCTACATGTTCTACGACATTTGCAAAAAAAAACGTAAGAAAATTTGAAGTTCACGGGCTACCCTGACGCTTTCGCCTTAAGGCCCAGATATCTGTCCGAAATAAGACGCATTATTAATTTATTATACACTAGCTTTTGCCCGCGGCTCCGCCCTCGTGGATGTCGGTTATCACGTAAAAAAGAAGCCTATGTCCTTCTCCATATTATCCCAGGCTATAATCTCATGACGATCGGTTTAGCGGTTTAGGTGTGAAAACGTAACATACAGACAGACAGACAGACAGAGGTACTTTTACATTTTATAATATTAGTATGGATAAAACAAAGGGTATTTTAATAAAACACGTATACTAAAAGAACAATAATTAAATTATCTTTAAAAAGGTGAAGGTTTCAGAAAAATACGCTTGATAGATTTTGCGTGATTCTCAGTTTTTTATCCGCGTTAGACATAACTTTACAAATTAATTTCACTATGTAATATAGACATAATCTAAAATATTCACATATTAAGTTATTCAGAAAATGCTCTAATCTATAATATAAAAATGAATCGCAAAATGTGTTGGTAAGCGCATAACTCAACAACGCCTGGACCAATTTAACCAATTTTTTTTTTTAATGTTCGTTGAAGTCCAAGGATGGTTTTTACGTTTTTTTTATTTAATGGTTTTTACGAAAAATTAGGGTAGGGTAGAGTAGGGTAGGGTAGAGTAGGGTAGGGTAGGTAGGTAGGGTAGGGTAGGTAGGTAGGTAGGTAGGGTAGGGTAGCGTAGGGTAGGGTAGGTAGGTAGGTAGGTAGGTAGGTAGGTAGGTAGGTAGGTAGGTAGGTAGGTAGGTAGGTAGGGTAGGTAGGTAGGTAGGTAGGGTAGGGTAGGTAGGTTAGGTAGGGTAGGGTAGGGTAGAGTAGTGGAGTTTATACTATAGCTTTTGACAGAACGAAGTCTGTCGGGTCAGCCAGTTTAACATATATTTTTACCAAATCATTAACACTACTCATTTAGACGTGATCTTCAGTAGAAAATCATTAAAAGTCGTTTACCGTCGCCTTAAGACCGGTACACATACGTTTTTGCCAAGAACATCTAGGATGATTCGTCGTGTGTAGGTTTCCAGTGTTGTATAGATCACTATGGAAGTTGTTGACAGACACGGCGGCATTACGGCACGGTGTCATCGCCGTATACCATATAACCGGTGGTTTGCCGTGTCTTATACAATGGCCCAGCACATCAAGTTACCACAAACTGCCAAATTTTCTCGTTCGATTTTGAACTTAATCATCAACAATATAAGGTTTAAAATCGTTTGGAGAAACTTGACAGTTTCGTATAACCTGATAAACCGGGCCATAGGACATAATTTCCATAGCCTTAAGTAAAAATAACAACTAATATTCATGAATCATTTCACTCCTAACTAATACTCATAGCCGAGTTCATTAGATCAACACGTCAACAAGAGGAGTACACACATCTAAGGCACACATCACTTTTCTGCGTTAGTCGGGTAACTGACAGGCCTTTGTGCTTTGAATTTCTCAGTCGGGGGTTGTCTAGTGAGACAGAAGGGGTTATTAATAACTTAGGGGTGATAAATGCTATGATTTTTGGTACAGAAACTAAACTACAAACGAAATTTTCCCTTCGCGTCTGTCAGCTTGGGATAATTGTTCAAAAGACAAGAGAATATATTTCATTGGTTGTAAAAGGGGTAAGTTACGGCCGCTGAAAGTGAGATTTTGACTTTGAACTCCAATTATATTTGGGACTAGTTTTTGCCTGCGGCTTCACCCGTGTGGCTTTTTCTAAAAGTTAAGTACTCCTTATAGCATCAGCTATTTGCCAGTAAAAGTCCCGTCAGGTCCAACAGTTCCGGAGATCAGCCGGACACACACAGAACAATAGATATCGTTTTTTTGTTTGTTTTTGTTATAAGTACCGTATATAATTTCATATGCATTTAGTAAAAAGCTAATATTATGACAATACAAACAGACACTTCAATTTTATTTATTTGTATGTATAGATTTATTCCTTGACTTTATAAACACAAACCTGGGCCTCAAGTCTGATATTACAATAGTGTCAGAATGGTCTATCATTGATTTCATAATTGTTCATTTTGACAAGTTTGGTAATCTACTAATATAATGGCGTCATTATGACTTTCCAATGGTCAGCCACTGACACTCCATTGAAAGAATTGATAATCTCGTACATAATGACAAATTAAACTTCCTACTAAACTTCCAACTTCCTACTACTTCAGATTGCTTATAACACTAATAAATAATATGTAAAAATATATATAAATGAAATCTGGCATGAATAAGGCCTGTGTTCACCAACATTCAAACCACCGGTTAGGTATTTAAACAGTTGATTTATGTCAAATTTCCTAAGTAAAGAACTGATTAAATATCTAAACAGTTGATTTAAATGTTGGTGAACACAGGCCTAAATGTTCAAAATGCCATTGTAATACAATTCTATTACAAGACCATTGACCGACCAATGATCGACTATTATGAATTTAGCAGATTACGAACTTTTAGCAAAATGACAATGGGATCGTGTTGGAGTGACGAATTTATAAAAATAGCAGACTTGGGCCCCTGAAACATGTCTGCCTAAATTACCTACTTTTTTTTTTGGGTGGGTAATTATCGAATAACTTCTCCCGCTCTGGGCGGAGCGTGTCAGACTTTTACTGACTAAAACCCACCCGTGTTCCTTCAGTTGCCTGTATGCCAGGGCCACGGTATCCCATTCGGAAAAACCCGAAACCCTGGCAGATATCTACACATGCTTAGATATAACCCAGTACAGCTCGAAACTTGTACATCAACATACAAACTTGTATTGTACCGTTGTAACCATCTGTTAAGATTGCGTTGTTAAGATATTAATAACAACATAATCTGTTAGTTAACTTTAATGTTTGCATGTTCGCACATCTCAGGGTAGAATAACATACGAGTTAGTTGAATTTCAATTACCAGACGGCTGGTTAAGGATATGGTGCTATCGGACCGGACAGGTTAGGTAATCTTCGCTGTGAAAGCTTATTTTAAAGTGGTTTGTACTAATTTATCCATACTAATATTATAAACTAGCTTCTGCCCGCGACTTCGTCCGCGTGAAATTTCGGCCCACCCATCGCGTCGCATCCCGTCGCTCGCCCGCGCTATAACTTCGTTATCACTTAGCGTTATTTCTGACTTTTGCTCTTTTCGCTTGGCTCCTAAGGATCATAGCGTGATGTTATATAGCCTTCCTCGGTAAATGGGCTATCCAATACTAAAATATTTTTTCTATTCGAACCAGCATCTAGTTCCTGAGATTAGCGGGTTCAACCAAACAAACAAACTCTCCAGCTTTATAATATATAGCTGATCCGCGGAACTTTGTCTGCGGCAGCCAAGAGAGAGAGTGGTTTAAGTAATGAGTTTTCTACTTATTTTGTTACGGAGTTATTTTAAAATTATGATTTCCTAAGATGTTGATTGAAATCAAGTGATGTCAAGGACAATTTTGTTTAAATTTAAATACTTGTGATTAATAACATATTTATTTGGATAAGGATTAATATTATGTTGATAAAACTCCTTCGCAAATAATGCATTAATTTCGAAAAAAATTGATTACCATAAAAAAAGGTTATAGTGAGTCAATCTTAAAAGATAGACATATGCTGTCGCGGACTTTTTTTTAGAACTTTTGAAGAGGAACAATTCCATCATACATGATATTTGCGTAACTTAAACCGTTTACGCAGCGCACGCAACGGAAGCTTTCAAAAAGGAATATTTTTTCCCGTTTTTGTAACATTTTTCATTTATGCTCCGCTCCTTTTGGTCGTAGCGTGATGTTATATAGCCTATAACATTTCTCAATAAATGGTCTATCCAACACAAAAAGAGATTTTTTTAATTCCAACCAGTAGTTCCTGAGATTAGCTAGTTCAAACAAACAAACAAACTCTTCAGCTTTATATATTAGTATATAGATGTGAAAGTAACTCTGTCAGTCTGTCTGTATGTTACGTTTTCACGCCTAAACCCGCTGAACCGATCGTCATGAAATTTGGCAGAGATATATAGCCTGGGATATGGAGAAGGACATAGGCTACTTTTTGCGCGATAACCGACATCCACGCGGGCGGAACGAGGGCAAAAGCTGCTAGTATCTTTATAAGTTATCAATATCATACAATATAGATTTGTCATTGTTGTTCGTGTTGTATTATTATAATTTTTATATATTTACATATCTCGGGACCCTGGGGTTCCGGACCTTTGGAAGGCGTACGAGGGGCCGAAGCCTACTCGCAGAGGCCCGTTAGATACTTTTTAATTAAATGAAGCACCAACCGACGATTATTCTTGTACGCACTATGCAAGTGCACCCAAGGACAACCCCCGGTTGATGTGGGACTATTGCAGGATATGAAACCAAAGATATTGGACTATGGGTTTGGGTGGTTAAAATGGTATTATTATTATTAATATTATCATCAATTACAGTGTCTTGCTTATCTTTTTAATAGAACACAGTATAATAGAAATAAGAGGCAATTGCACATTCTTGTGTCTGTTTCTATGCTAATGTTTTCGTGACTGCACTTTTCATCTCGTGATTAGTTGAACGATGCTAAACCTGGCGGCTGGTTAGTGAAACGGTGCCGTCTGACCGGACTGGATAGGTCTTCGCTGTCAAGGCTTATTTTATAGTGGATTGTACTAATTTATATGTTTATAAGTTATCAATATCACACATTATAGATTGTCTTGCCTTTTCGTCTTTATAGAACAAAATAAGTTAGAAAAAAAGAGGCAACTGCCCATTCTTGTGTCTGTTTCTATGCTAACGTTTTCGTGACTACACTTTTCATCTTGGGTTAGTTGAACGATGCTAAATCTGGCGGCTGGTTAGTAAAACGGTGCCGCCTGACCGGACTGGTTAAGTCTTCGCTGTCCAGGTTTATTTTATAGTGGTTTGTACTAATTTATAAGTTATCAATATCATACATTATATGTAGATTTTCTTGCCTTTTCGTCTTTATAGATCAAAATAAGTTAGAAAAAAAGAGGCAACTGCGCATTCTTGTGTCAGTTTCTATGCTCATGTTTTCGTGACTACACTTTTCATCTCGTGGTTAGTTGAACGATGCTAAACCTGGCGGCTGGTTAGTAAAACGGTGCCGCCTGACCGGACTGGTTAAGTCTTCGCTGTCCAGGCTTATTTTGAAGTGGTCTGTACTAATTTATATATTTAATGAGTAAAGGCTTCTACATACAGGTGCAACACGCGACGCAAAGGCACCGCATGTCGCGAGACGAGCCGTGCCTTTGTGTCGAGTCGCGTGTCGCGCCCGGTTGTATCATCCATTACAGATTGTCTTACCTATTCGTCCTCATCGAAAACAATGTGTTAGAAAAGACAACTGGGCCTCAAGTCTGAAATGAAATCGTTTATTCTGTAAATAGAATATCGGAATCACTTTTACACGTCATATAAAAAATATAAAAACAAGCTTGAGGAAGTCGACATTTCCTATCTGACTATCCCTGAGAAGAAATGGCGAAACAAACTCAGGGGTCAAAGTCTCTTTTAAAGTCCAGACATAAGTCTGCTATTACAATAGTGTCAGAATGGTCTCTTCATTGTGAGTATTTGACAGTGTTTGTATGGCAAATCTGTCAAAAACTCACAATGAAGAGACCATTCTGACACTATTGTAATAGCAAACTTGAGGCCCTGGTCAATTCCTGTGCCTGTGTTTATGCTAACTTTATCGCGCGTTTTAAAAATAATTATGATTTTAGATGCAGAAAGTTGTGTAAAACTCAATACTGTGCCCTTGTTTCCTTTAACAGGCGCATTTCCACTGTCAAAACACTACCAAAACACAATTATATACTTGTACTTATATTAGTTAGGCGTTAAACCTCTTTTAAATAACAAACAGGAGGAGGAAGGAGGGTTCGTGACTCCAGCACCGCCTGCAAGCTTAAAGGCTCAGGAATAAGGGATGCTTGCAAATACACAAGGATCTTGGGAATAGTCAAGTGTACTCTGTTTTGGCACGGACTCACAGAGCTACGGTATCGGAGATGTTATTGATCAAAATGCTTTGGCTTGCAGCTTCGTTGTGCAGTCGGTGAAATTAAGACTGTGCCGAGCGCTCAGTGGCGCCCTCATCGTTATTTCGGTGATTTCTTTTATTTTAGAATGAAAATGCAGAAAATACGCTCGTCAAGTTGTGCTTCACAAGACTATACGTTATTATTACTACAAACAGTAGTTTTAAATTGTTATGTTTTATTGTAATCATTAAAACGGAAAATAGTGGCCACTATTTTCCGTTTAAATGATTACGGCTTATTTTCTGCATTTTCATTCTAAAATAAAAGAAATCACCGCAATAACGATGTGGGCGCCACTGTGCACTCGGCGCAGTCTTAAGTAAATTGACACGCTACATCAATTTGTCGTGATACGCTCCATTTCATCTGTCAAACTGAACTGAAAAAACAAAACTGTCAACAAAAATCTGATGATGTGATGCTGTGTGAGTGAAAAAGTGTCAATAATAGTATATTACTTACCAAGGGCTGTAAAAGAAAGCCCGAAATCGCAGGTATTTGTGACCCGAGCCGTAGGCGAGGGTTGTAATTATGCAACAGAGGGCATTTTCAATCTTCAGAGGGATTTTTTTTATTAGTTGTTGAGCTTATGTAAGCGTTACGCGAAGCTACACAAAGGCACCGCTCGTAGCGCGACACGCGGTACCTTTGTGCGTCGCGTGTCGCGCCTGTTTGTAGGAGCCTTTACTCTGGCGGCCGAGCGCTTCAAGCAAGAATAGTCCTCACGGTGGTCCGATTTGACTGACCACGATTATTATCGTGGTCAGTCAAATCGGACCACCGTGAGGACTATTCTTGCTTGAAGCGCTCTTTTTATGACGTAACTGTTTGGACCAACCTGTATGTATTCATACAGGTTGGTCCAAACAGTTACGTCATAAAAATAATTAGAGTCGTCATGCCCAGGGGTATCCGAAAATACCCCATGTATGACCCGCGATTCATGATAGTTCTCGAATTTTCTTCTTTTTTTTTTCTCGAAAATTTTATGCCTACCGCTTCAATAAATTCCATTATTATTTTACAAGGCTTTTTCACATTCTTTTTTGCAGTTTTTATTTTTATGGAATACTCTTCCATAAAAAAAAATCTTCCTATCAATAAATTTTGATCGAAAAGGAGGATTTTACTTTAGTGATACACAGTCGAAATTTCTCCTTTAAATAAAAAAATACTAGCTCGTTCCTCAATAATTTCAAAAATTTTGGCGGAGACTTGCACAAAAGTATTAAACACACAATGATAAAAGTATTTAAAAAAATATATATATGTATAAAAAGGTAAATAAAACAGAAGGTCCTGTACGAGGCCAAAATACTCCTATCTCAGCATAATGCTGCGAAATTTTAAGAAAAGTGTCGCAGCGCTGGTACTCTGATAGGGCCCGATGTGATATCACGAGCTGATACAGAAATACATAAATAATTATCCATAAAATATATATAAGTAGCCTTTACCTGCGGCTCCGCCCGCGTGGATGTCGGTTATCGCATAAAAAAGTAGCCTATGTCCTTCTCCATATTCCAGGCTATAATCTCTGCGGAATTTCATGACGATCGCTTCAGCGGTTTAGGCGTGAAAACGTAACAGACAGAGTTACTTTCACATTTATAATATTTGTATGGAAAATGTATTAAAAAAAAAAACCGCGTGTCAATAAAACACTCCTGCCTACAACACGGGGTACACAAACGTAATGTTTCTAATTCCGTGATCTAATATAATTTATCAGAACATGACGTATAACAAATACATTAAAATACCATTTCCCGATGTAATCAGAAATGAATTGAATGCATTTGTTCATCGGCACACTCACTCTATGGTCTACAACCAATTTACGACGCGTCAATGAATATGACATACTGGACGATTGGATTATGGTCCAAGGAGTAGGATTAGGCGAGTGTAAATATTTTATTGCGAAATTGGAAGAACTCTTGTTTAGGTTTCTGCTTATAATATCAAACTAACTGATTGATTGACGTTTTGATTTTCCAAACAAAAAAATGTATCTTAAACAAACCTAGTAAAAAAAAAAAAAATTTTCGTCATCATCATCATTTCAGCCGAAAAACGTCCACTGCTGGACATAAGCCTCCCCCCAATTGGGGGGTTATGCCATTATCGCCACGCTTAGCAGGCGGGTTGGCGATCGCAGTATGGTGTTAAAAATGCATAGAGAAAGCTGCTGCCCAGTCTCTAGTAAGTCCCTTAGTCGCCTTTTACGACACCTACGGGAGGAAATGGGGTAGTGCTATTCTTTACGTCCGGCACCACACGGCACAATAAAATTTTAAGGTTAAGTAAAGTTAAGTAATAATAATAAAATTATATAATTAATCAATTTCACAAATTAATAATCTAATTATTCCCTACCATTATCGTGCCCCCCGGTCTACTCCTTGATATGCAATGGCCACTATAGCCCCATGAAACATGAGGCTCTAGGGGCTAGTGTGAATCTTTGGGTTCATTCGAGTAATCGAGTCTGGTTAAGCTACGCTGGGGTCGGTACATTTCATTCATTCATTCATATTATATTTTGTAATAGTTAAAATAATGAATAATGTAAGAAATATTTTAATTAACTATAATAGATATTTGCACACCTGTTTTGGTAGGATATGGTTTAAAGAACTTTTCTTGTAATGTACCCATATTCAAGTAAATCAAGCAAATAAATGATTTGATTCGATTTTTGTAACAATTACGAACACAACCAAAAATTATCTGCCCAATCGGTCGAGCCGTTCTCAAGAGATGATCTTACATACATTTAGATTTAAAAATAAATTAAAAAAAAAAAACAGAAAGAAGTCATGCGAAAACGAAGCGCGAGCGGACGATGCGATGCGACGTGGACGAATTCGCAGGCAGAAACTAGTGTGTCTATAAACCAAAACGCTGGCAGTTCAAAACTTAACCCCGACCCCATGTTAATAGTGAATGTTACCAGTTACGTAATTACAGTGGCGTTAGCAGCTCGGACACAATAGTAATCTGCTTATTGGCTTATTTACCTACCAATATCGTGGAAATTAATACACTAATGCTGCCCTCCGAGGTCTTCAGATAAACTCTAGGTAGCTATCGATTCGATTCGGCATACTATTGTATACAGGTTGAAATTTAAAACATGCAACAAACCGAAATGGGTACAATCTCCCTTTTCGGTTTGTCGCATGTTTTCAATTTCAACCTGTAGATACAAGTTTTGTAACTGAATATACAGCTGTGCTGCTGGGGAGCTTGTTGCTCCAATTCTTCTTCCCAGCTGAAGCATTAGAAAGTTGAGAAAGGCGGGCGTTTTGGGGGACTGTTTTATGTAATTTTGACGTTTGAAAAGTGCTGATTCTCTGCTTAATTTGAAGTTGACTTTGACTTAGTTGTCTATTTGAGTAAATCGTGGATCTTTGACAGTCGTAACGGCTCGTCAGAACTCAGAAGCCCAAAAGTCTGACAACCAGTCTTACCAAGGGGTATCGTCATCATTTCAGCCGAAAGACATCCACTGCTGGATATAAACCTCCCCGAATTGGGGGGGTTTGCCATAATCGCCACGCTTGGCAGGCGGGTTGGCGATCGTAGTATGGTGTTAAAAACACGTAGAGAATGCTGCTGCCCATTCTCTAGTAAGTCTCTTAGTCGCCTTTTACGACACCCACGGGAGGAAATGGGGTATCGTATTACCCAGTAACTGGGTTGTGGAGGTCAGATGGCAGTCGCTCCATGTAAAATTCCCATATGTTAATAGCATTGTTCTGTTTCGGCAGTTAGAGGTAAGATAGCCTATTCCTCTGTGGTTGAGGATTCCACAGTCAGAAGTCGCTTCCACCTTCGGCCTGATCATGCTATAGGTGAGATAAAGGCCGAGCTTCGCAGTTGTGGTTAAAAAAACATGAAGGCTGATGACGTAACTAGTTTCTAGCCACAGTCACCAGCTCCAACTCTCCTAAATTATCGATTGTGACTACACGTTTCGCGACTCCATTTTATACGTCGCATAAATTCAGGACAGTAAATCAGTAGTTAAGACATTTTTTATGGGCGGTGATAAAAAACCACCATCCGATGCGTTATACGATAGTGCTGTGTATCTTCATGGGTGTTACGTGTTAGGCTGAATAGGGATGAGCAAAGGCGACAATTCTGAGATCTGCCGATCTGTTCTGTAAAATGCTTATAGACGACGATACGTTGGTGGCTAGGCTTCACAGCCTGGCTTATCGGCGTAACGTTGCTTGCCTGTCGGTCTTCTACAGACTGTACTTCGGAGAGTGTGCGCAGGAGCTCCACGACCTGGTCCCACCATCGCCCTTTTACTACCGGACTGCCAGACGTACTGCAGGGTACCATCCGCACTTGGTTGATATCCCGTCCAGTCGTACTCAACACTTCTCCTCCACATTTATTAAGCGCCCAGCCAAAGTGCGGAACTCTCTGCCAGCGCCTGTGTTCCTTTCCACATATAACCCGTCTGCCTTCAAAGCAAGAGTGAACTGGCATCTTCTGGGCACGCTCGTTTCATTATAGACCTCATCCATCGTTTTCCATCAGGCGAGATTGACTTCAAGAGCAAGCTAAATCAGCAATAAAAAGGAAAAATAAATCCAAACGCGAAAACTTAGGTGTAGTGAGATTGAAGTACGCTGTCATTCCACCTGATGCTAGGGATTGAAACTGTTGTCAGCTCACATCACCCAGGTTATCATGGTGAGAATTTTACAGGATGCATCAGTTGCTACTACTTTGCCGACTAGCTAATATTGTTACCAGGGCATGAGCTATTCATTATTAGCTATTACTACCATTCCCCTCTACGACCACACGACTACTCCGGGTAGACTAAAAAGTCGCAGGAGCTTCTTACGGTCCACGCAGGCGATCAAACACAGGCCATCCAAGGAGCGAAGTAAACTGTGGGAAGAGAGGTATCCACCACCTCAAGACTTCGTAAAGCCCCAGGAGCACCTGCCTCCCGGTTACGAACTGCAGTGGCCTATTTGGAAAGCTCTCAATCGACTGCGTACTCAAGTAGGCCGCTGCAAACATAACCTGGCGAAATGGGGCATAGTCGATTCACCTAACACTCAATGCGAGTGCGGTGCTCCTGAACAGACTATGTCCCATCTGCTGGAGTGTCCTAATTGTCCTTTCGCCTGCACCCTTGACGATTTGAAGAACGCCTCTGACACCGCAATAAATGTGGCCACCTACTGGGCCCAAACAGTATAGATGTAACGTCGAAACGAAAAGAAGAAGAAGCTATTACTACCTCGCTTCGACAAGCGTAGTGTGGGACGCCCCCCAGCTAGATGGACCAACGACCATAAAAAGGTGGCTGGGACAGACTGGACGCGGAAGGCGGAGGACAGGGAGTCGTGGCGCAGCCTGGGAGATGCCTATGTCCAGCAATGGACTGCTTTAGGCTGAGTTGATGAGCTATTCCCATAATGTTTTTGTCGAAACAAGAGTAGATGACTTTTTCTCAATTGTATTGTAGTTTTGATTGACCGGAGATTTGCATTACTTGAGTCGACAGATATACGAGTACAAGATGGATTTTCGAAACGGGTCAGCAATGGTAGTGGTACCTACCTTAACCGTTGTAGTTGCAGCAAAACGGTCTTAGGAGACTGTTTAAATTATTTTGAGAAATATTTGATCTATTCACAGATTTTGAAAAAACTGCACGGTCAGCAAAAAAATTGGCTTCACAAAAACTTTTTCTGATGCCAGTCGATCAAAAAACTCTCGGAACTAGAAAAGGCAGAAATCGCATTTCGTATGAATGAGATTCCCAACTTACATTTTTATGATGGATAGAAAATTACCAATTTTCTAGGTGACTGAAGTTTCTTTTTTAATTCAAAATTTGTAAATTGGGATCAAAATAAAAAAATAAAAAAAAATTGGCAGTCCTAAGTAGTGCCAACAGAAGTGAAAACTCAAAACTTTGGAATAACTGAAAGTCTGGCCCAACACGTCACGAGCATGTCGCATTTCGGTGACGCGAACCCAAAGGTTTTCCAATACCAAAATTCGCTCAACGCGCTAAAGAAGTTTTCACTTCAATAAGGTCAATCTCCTAAGTCCGTTTTCCTGTAGCTATAACTGTTAAGGTAACCTGACCTTACTGCCCTCAAATATCCAACCTGGGGTCTGCTATTTTTATAAATTCGTCACTCCAACACGATCCCATTGTCATTTTGCTAAAAGTTCGTAATCTGCTAAATTCATTATGGTCGATCATTGGTCGGTCAATGGTCTCGAAATAGAATTGTATTACAACGGCATTTTGAACATTTATTCATGCCAGATTTCATTTATATATATTTGTACATTATTATTTATTAGTGTTATAAGCAATCTTAAGTAGTAAAAAATTGGAAGTTTAGTAGGAAGTTTCATTTGTCATTATGTACGAGATTACCGATTCTTTCAATGGAGTGTCAGTGGCTGACCATTGGTAAGTCATAATGACGCCATTATATTAGTAGATTACCAAACTTGTCAAAATCAACAATTATGAAATCAATGATGGACCATTCTGACACAATTGTAATAGCAGACTTGAGGCCGT
Organism: Dryobota labecula; assembly: GCA_947523025.1. Lineage (NCBI taxonomy): Eukaryota > Metazoa > Arthropoda > Insecta > Lepidoptera > Noctuidae > Dryobota > Dryobota labecula. The sequence continues at coordinate 8,082,965 of OX383311.1, read as the reverse complement.
GTATGCTTACATGCTTAGGTATTGTATTGTTTACCGGGATGGTGATATTAGCAATTAGTTTATAGGCATATTTATAATATTACCTAAAACCAAAATCTCCGAACATAAAACCGATGTTCACGCATCGGTGGAATTCCAACCAATCACCGGTCGGCCGTTCACTTAAAAGCGGAAAAGGTGTCAAGATAAATCTTTTTACTGGAATAACAATTGATACTTAAGTCCAATTTTATTTACTCAACGAATAACTGGTGCTGCCACCCTCCGGAAATACCACACAAGCGCTAACTGCTTTCGGAAACGATAAAAATTCTTACTAATCTTTTTAATTTGTTACTTATTCGAGCGATTTGTGAAGAAAAATGTCTAATTCTGTTGAAATATATCCGAACGATTTGTAAAAAGAACTTGATTTGACACTTGGAGAGATATGGCCATTATTTTAGTAATGGCGGCGAGACAAAATGGCGGGAGTTGTTTAAGATATGTTGTTTAGTTGTTTGATGTTAAAACTTTTAATGAGCGGTTTAAAGTGAATCATTCGAATTTTGATGCGGGATTTGTGAGAATCTTTAGTTTTGGATTGATGTTTATTACTTAATGACGCCATTTCGACTGGCGAGACTTGGGTTTTCTGAAGATGTGGAATGTATGCGTATTAGCGTAAGATTGTGTGTTTATATGAGGTAGGGTTACCAATTTTAGAAGTGAAAACTTCTTTAGGCGCGTTGAGCACTTTTTGGGTGAACAAGAATCATGGAACTCGCGTCATCGTCACCGAACGCTTTCCATGAGCTATATGTATACTGTGTATATATATGTACTTTTTGGGTGAACAAAAATCATCATGAGCTATAAGTATAAAAGAACAGTTATCCCAAAGTTTTGTGTTTTCACTTCTGTCGGCAGTATTTATGACAGCCATTTTTTTTTTTTTTTTTACAAATAATAAAGTATATTATGGTCAAAGTGGAAAATTAACCATTATATCGGAAAAAATAAACATATTTTGGAAAAATAAACAGTATTTGAAGTATACTTTTAATGTTTTAAACAGATACATAATTGATTACTGCTACGCGTGCAATTCATTCATTTAGCACCAATTTTGAAGGCTTTGTATGCCGCACCGTCACTATATAGGTAGACGCTGAGCAATTTTTTTTGCATTTATCATTGAAAACGCTCAATCTGTTAATACTGAGGTGGCTGAACTAACTATAATACTGGGGCCCAAGACTGCTATTTTTATAAATTCGTCACTCCAACACGATCCCATTGACATTTTGCTAAAAGTTCGTAATCTGCTAAATTCATAATGGTCGATCATTGGTCGGTCAATGGTCTCGTAATAGATTTGTATTACAATGGCATTTTGAACATTTATTCATGCCAGATTTCATTTATATATATTTTTACATATTATTTATTAGTGTTATAAGCAATCTGAAGTAGTAGTAAGTTGGAAGTTTAGTAGGAAGTTTCATTTGTCATTATGTACGAGATTACCAATTCTTTCAATGGAGTGTCAGTGGCTGACCATTGGAAATTCATAATGACTCCATTATATTAGTAGATTACCAAACTTGTTAAAATCAACAATTATGAAATCAATGACAGACCATTCTGACACTATTGTAATAGCAGACTTGAGGCCCTGGTATCTAAAAGATATCCTAACAATTATCTATTTACAATGTCGCGAAAATTAGAGACATTAACAGTTTCATTCTGAAATTAAGGCTAGCTGAACCACCGCGCCCATGCGCACGTGCAGGTGCATGCACGATGTTCTACGTAAAAGATGAAACTTTTTATTTAGGTGTAGGGGTACTAGTGGTGGGTCGTTGTCGAATTTTTGACGGACGAGACGCAACCATTTTCCCGACAACGAAAACGGTTGCAAAAAACGGTCTTCGTTACAACTGGTTTGAAGTCGGACGACGGACGACGAAACTTATCCAACATGAAATAGATTTTTTTTATTAATAATTCGAAGACTGGTTTGTGCAACGAAGATTGTTTGAACCCAGGATGTAAAACGGTTTCATCGTTGCAGAACACAAAACGGTCTTTGAAAACTGTTCGTCGTCTCACTGCCCACTCCTACAGGGTACTCTGGATATCAGTGAAAACAGTACATAATAATATAATATATCCATATACTCTATTTTTGTTGAACAGTATGGTTAGCAACCCTAATATGAGCCTAGACATGAAAAATGGACATTTTGAGGGCTGTTTGTTGTTAATTCTTTACGTCATGATTATAAATCTTTCAATAAATAAATTTTTAATTGTGTTGTTGTTAATACTGCATTGTAATATATATAAATAAATAAAACTGAAATGTCTATTTGTAATGTCAAAATAACAGCTTTTACTATATGCTTAAGGCTCCGTGCACGAAAAACACTCTCTTTTGGCAATTTCTTATCAGATTGGAAAAAAAACTTGAAATAATCGAAACATTAAGTCTGTGTAACTATAAAAATACAGTTTTCATGGTGTTAAACTATTCGTGTCAGTCACAGCAGCTGTTAATAGTTTCATCATTTTTGTGCTATCCAAAATATAGTTTATTTCGACGTTGATTATAATGAAGATATTGTATAATCATACATTAAATTTTGATTATATTTCAAGGATAGCTGAATACTAATTTGTGATTTTTAAATTTCTTGATATGATTTGTTAAATAATAGGAAAACGTATATTACTGACGGGGTTAAAAACAAAAAAAGTCTTTTTCAATAGTTGAAAAAAGTGGTTCAGCCACATGCAAGTAGACCATATAATGATGTTGATGATATTTTTAATGAAAAGCTCTTTCTTGTAGAATGATGATCAAATGGATAATTTTTCGGAAAACTTGTTGCGAATATTAGTAATTTACCGTGAATACTTAATTTATTTGAAAAATCCCTTTCAGCCACATGCAAAACAAAGAACACGAATTTCAAAATCATAAATAATTTTGTTTAAATTATTTTTCCTTTTATCACAAACAATGAACAAAATTGATCAAAATCAGTCGATTTCGTGCACAGCCCCTTAAGAAAGTATAAACGGCACTTACATCAAAAAAACAACACTTTTTTTGTCTGTTTGTTCTGGGTAATCTCCGAAACGGCTGGACCAATTTTGAATTTTACTGGCAGATAGCTGATGTTATGAAGAGTAACTTAGGCTGTTTTTTAGAAAAAAGACCCTAAATTCTTTTAATCGAAAGTGTCTCATATTTAGCATCGTCTTTATCGTAAAATTATAGTTTCGCTATTCTTCTACACACGTTTTAGCCATCGATTATCCATTCTAAAGATACGAATCCAGGTTGATAGGCTTCGATATAATATTTCAGTTCGACGCTCCACAAATATCTAGTTACGGAACAGCTCTTGTCTATGAAAGCCTACAAGGACTAACATCAGGTTTTTTATTCCGTATTTCTTTTAAAAAGGTATCTATGAAAGCTTTGACCGTCTTGATATGGTTTTCTGTTAAGAAAGAAAATACGTTTATTTGCGGGGGAAAATATGCGTCGTCGTGTCGCTCAGCATAATTCTGCAACCGTATATGCGAGACAGAGCTGGGGCCCAAGTCTGCTATTTTTATAAATTCGTCACTCCAACACGATCCCATTGTCATTTTGGTAAAAGTTCGTAATCTGCTAAATTCATAATGGTCGATCATTGGTCGGTCAATGGTGTCGTAATAGAATTGTATTACAATGGCATTTTGAACATTTATTCATGCCAGACTTCATTTATACATATATATTTTTAAATATTATTTATTAGTGTTATAAGCAATCTGAAGTAGTAGGAAGTTGGAAGTTTAGTAGGAAGTTTCATTTGACATTATTTACGAGATTACCAATTCTTTCAATGGAGTGTCAGTGGCTGACCATTGGAAAGTCATAATGACGCCATTATATTAGTAGATTACCAAACTTGTCAAAATCAACAATTATGAAATCAATGATAGACCATTCTGACACTATTGTAATAGCAGACTTGAGGCCCTGGTTTTCAGCGAGATTCGGCGTTACATGTTGACGTTAACCGGTCCAGAATAATGACATAAAACATTTTGAAGTGGAGATGGGCGGGCCATTTGGCGCGATCAGAAGACGACAGATGGGCCATTCGAACAACCGCTTGGAAAGGCCCACTCGGAAAGCCAAGAAGAGGCAGATCAGCAGAACGTTGGCACGACGAGATAGTGGAGTTGACTGGCAAATCATGGCTTGTGATAGCAAGAAACAAAAAAAAAATGAAATTATTGGAGGCATATACCCGTCGAGGGGTCTTTAATTAGTTAAATTATGAACTTTACTTTTTTTATTTAAATTTTTTGTAATTAAGGAATAATAAAGGCTTTTTTTTATATTCATGCCAAATTACAGCTTGCCAGTAGGTACAAAGAGTATCTGAGCTAAGAGCGGACAGACAGACAGACGGACATGGTGAAACTATAAGGACTCCTGATAAATGATAAATGATTTTATTTCTGTAAGTAGGTTTTTACAAACACATTTACACATCAATCATATTTTAATAATCAAATTCTATTTTTGAGGTCGGCGTTTCGTATCTGACTACTCTGAGAAGAAAGGCCGAAACAAACTCAGAGGTCACAGTCTCTTCTAAAGTCCAGACATAATCTTGGTCAAATCATGTGAAGACCATGTAGATTGGTGTCTGAAATGATCTTTTGAAGAAAGAACCACACAGATTGAGTGGACCTGTCCATTCAGTGCACGCATTTGTCACTAATCGTGCAGCTCAACTCAGAACATGGAGCTCAACGATACGACGAATAATACCAAACAAAAAGACATTTGGGCAGGCCGCATAAATAACTCAAACTGCCATACCACGATTAGAAAAAAAAAAAAACTGACAAAGGCCCACATAGTCTTCACATTCACAATAATTAAAATAATAACATTATACTTCACAAGTAAATATTCATGTCAATGTGTATAAAGAAATCACAATAAAAAAAGTTTCAATATGTAAAATTTGGAGCTTAGTTGGAACCCTAAAAAAAAACTGAAAACATTTTCATTCCGTTTTTGAGAGTATTTTTTTTATGTTAGTGTTACGAGCTTGCGGTTCGTGACAATAAAAACTGCCGATTTACAAACCAAAAATGACATTTTAATTAATCAACACTCGAATAACAGCTCGAACACACTAATTATAAAGCACTACTGATCGCACTTGTTCGCTTATTCGCTTCGACTTCGACTGTCCCTAGTCGGGTCTTTACCGGTCTTATATAGTCCTTAGAAAGTTCCAGAACCTTGTAGAAACATCTAGAATGTTCGAGTACATACCGGTCCCTACTGACCAGGGCCTCAAGTCTGCTATTACAATAGTGTCAGAATAGTCTCTTCATTGTGAGTTTTTGACAGATTTGCCATACAAACACTGTCAAATACTCATAATGGCGAGACCATTCTGACACTATTGTAATAGCAGACTTGAGGCCCAGATGTCGAAAGTTCTCGAGTCTACTAGTTCTGCTATTCGATACTAGATGGCGCTAGTGGTAGGTACTTAAACTTATGTGGCGCGTAACAATAGTTTTAATAGGCTTGTTGCTAATTGAAATCTTTACACATAATTATAACCTTAATTATAAATTATACTCATATTTGTCTAAATAAATTACCTTAATTTTTTATTTGGATGTCTTCGTTAGAGTGGTTAAGGACTTACCTGAAAAGAAAGAATAATAGAAATTAGTTACACGTGTCGAACAAAAGGGAAGAGCTTTAAATACCTGTAAATTTTCATAACGTTATCTTTTATTGACAGAGTTAACGTTATTATTAAAATAACGGTAATTGATTTAACGTTATTTATGTGACTATTAATTTTAACGTAATTTTAAACGGGTGAGATGTAAGTAGTGGGGCCTGAGGCGTGCGGCGCGGCGAGAGCCCTCCCCCGCGCCTCTCTGATGCCGTGCCAAACAAAATGACAACGTAGCTAAATTAACGTTAGTTATCGTATTTTTGTTAATGTTAATTAACGTTATATTACTGGTAATGTTAAAGTAACGTTAAATTTTTGTAACGTTAGTAAGGTATACATAGAAATTTAACGTTACGTAACGGTTATTATTTTGTTATTTGGTAACGTTAACAAGCCCTGCAACAGGAACTATATTAGGAGTTAATAAAATATGAAGCTTTATTTTACAGTGGACATAACGAAAAAAAAAATAACAATATTTACATACAATATTTCAATTTTGAAAAACAAAACACTGCGTTTGCGATTTGGTAAACAAATGTAAAAAAAAAAACTTTGATACGCACAAAGTACAGTATGCGTTACAACAATTTATTTTTAAGGCGAGGTTCTTCGAGCGTGCTTTTTTGTTCTTGAGGTGGCAGCTGGGCGCGAGTAAATTGTGCCGTGAATTTCGTTAATTTTGGGTTGAAAATTATATGTTTTACGATATTAGCAATGTTAAACCCGACGGACATTACACCATCATAGATGTTTATTTTGATCAGGGGCGTTCCTTTCATTAAAGCCGAAAAGCCCGGCTTTCAATCAAAAGTGAGCCTATTAATAAAAAAACTACACCTGTAAACCAACTCAATGTCGCAAGAATTGATACGAATAATAACATTAAACTCTCCGCGTAGTACCGGCCACAAGAATAAAGGTGTCTGCACACAGCGGGCGCGGCGCGGCGGGACCGGGCGTGGCGGGGCGCCGACGCGACGCTGAGCAGTTGTAATGTACTAGATATTACGGAGGACGCCACACAGAGCCGTCCGGCTCGACGCGACGTGACGCGACGCTCTGTGTGGCGTCCTCCGTAATATCTAGTACATTACAACTGCTTAGCGTCGCGTCGGCGCCCCGCCACGCCCGGTCCCGCCGCGCCGCGCCCGCTGTGTGCAGACACCTTAAAAACGTACCGGCCGCGCGCTAGATACGTACTACGATGCAACGTTGCCAGAGTTACATACTCAAGGAATAATATTTAAATTCATCGCCTCTCATCATGCACCGTTGCCAAACTATCTCCGATGCCGCAGTTGCGATCTCGCTCTAACGTTATAGCGCTAAGCGGGAGGCGAGATCGTATCGATGAATGAAGTATAGCTTTCTCGCTCACACAAGGTGGCTTCAAATCGGGCTTCTAATTTCTCATTTTTTCGCAAAGAAATGTGTTAACGTCCTTGATATGATAGTATGTACTCATTTTGCAAATGTTCGAATTTTTAAGCCCGGCTTTTGACTTTTTATGAATGAAACGATTCGTAGAAGGAGGTGGTAGGATTGTAGATCCTGAGTATGTGTGCGCGAGTCGCTGCGCAAAGCGTGAATTTGCATGATGTAATTTCAAATTAATTGTTTTGAGCGGTTACTGACGCCGTTTATGTTTTGATTTTTTAAAATTTTCTGTGAGTTTGTGTTGTGATTAGTTTTTGCTGTAATTACCTTGTTTTTGAAGTGATGAAAAAGTTTCTTATAATTAAAATGAATTCGGAAACGCATGCAATTGTTGTGAAGGATTAAAGTGTGTATTGGTGTGAAATCGTTACTTGGAAAAAGGTAAATACTTTGAGTTTTACAGACAAATATAATCTCGCTGAATACATTATGCGTGTCGAACACAATCGCGCTGTTTTTCAAAGATTAGGTTGATGTTGTGTGTCATTTAGCACTTTAAGAACTTCCTTTCCGAGGTCACATTGAGTTTAAAACCTCATTCAATAGAGGCAATTTCTTAGGGCTTGTATCTTTGCTTTCTATAGACGACCTAGTCTTAGAGAAACATGCAGCAACAAGATGGCAACAAACCGGAGCCCAGTTACTTATCAAACGAATTAAATGTAAGCAATGTGTAGTTAGAAATCACAAATCAATCAATTATTTGTGCGCCATCTAGTAGCCGTATTGTAATATTTTTCCCATAACAACTGTTGCGAATTTGCGAGCGTTTGAAATATGAATTATTACGACTCGAAGAGCTCTGTTGTGCCATTAATGATAATAGATGGCTCACGTATCATATTTTACACGATACTGATAACTTGTACTTATAATAGTTGTGATTTTCTAAAGGATTACCAGTAGGTACTCTTCGTATTTAAAATTTACCTATATTTAAGCATAACATCACGCCTGTATTCCCCGGAGGGTTAAGCAGAGGTATGCCTACCTAGCTACACCCACATTTGTCCAGTATGTTTTGTTGTTAATTCATATTTCTGTGCGTCCTGTGAAAACTGATACATCTCGAAAATGTCAACTTTACAATATAGTAGTTTTTGTGTGTAAAAAATTATAAAATTTTGTTAGGATAATAATTTTACAAAAATAGTGACATAATTTGTATTTAGTGTCGTATTGTTTACAACCTATTATGTTCCAGCTCAAAAGGCGTTACTGCAGTAAGAGATATTTAAAAAGAGCTATATGTTGTATCAAAACACACCAAATGAATGATCGTGTATAATGATTCTAAATGAGTTGTATCGCTTTACACTGTGTGAAGCTTTGGTGAAAGGTGATATTTTTGCAAACGAGATCATATTTAAGTCATCACCTCGCAAATCCGTTTTATATTTAAGGCACGGAAACAACGTCTTGTCAAACCGTAGAAGTTTTACATCGGCCCAAACGAACTTAATGTTGTCTTCATTATATTTTTTCATTATAAAGTTTTGTTTAAAAAAAAAACGTGTAACGTAATAAATATATGTGAATAATGATATGACTTGAGATACATCTTAAAACACAATTATTTATTTCATAACTTGAATATTGTGAACGATACATGTCAATATGTATTTATTTACACAAAAATATTTATCAAAACACGCCATTTCGTCTTAGATGTACCATACGATCTTGAAAACTAATAGACGTATCAAAATGTTAATTAGACAGAATAATAGAGCATTTTTTTCTGATGAAGGTGCAACAATAATATCACATTCGATATAAGTTGACTTATATCACTTTTCACAGGACGCACAGATTTAAATATTTAGGTCTATATCTATACCTTATCTAGCAACTAATACCACTGATATTTGTTTCATTTTTTTTGAAAAACATACATAGTGGTATTAGTTTTGGAACAAAAGAATAAATCGCAATTACTTACAATTATGAAAAACGAATATTAGTCAGTTCTTTAACGGCTCAGTCGGTAGGCGCCACTTTGCCAGGCGATAGGGTACGATGTGTTTTTTTATCCAAAATATATATTGGCTTGCCCTAATTTTGACCCCTAGGCACGCCACTGATTTTGATGCGATTTTCAATACATAATGTGGCATAATATTGAAATAAAATGATTTTAATCTATAAAATAAGGGTATGTTTAGATTTTTTTATATCGAGCGAACTTTATCCAATTATGTAACGAGTGTAACGTACCTACAGAAAGGTCTCAAAAGCAACATATAATTTTTTCACGTGTTTATCATAATCATTACCGTTTCTAAATAAAATGACATTAAAATTACATTTCCTAGAGGTTAACTTGAAGAACCTCGCCTTACGAGTCCTTCAATTGAACTACTCATTCTGAAATCAACTTAATTTACACTAGCATCAAGTTAATCTTCGTTAAAGAGAAAATAAAATCAGATGGAAACAAGAATTTTAATACTTTAAATATTGGTATACCTACTACAGGGCCTCAAGTCTGCTATTACAATAGTGTCAGAATGGTCTCTTCATTGTGAGTTTTTGACAGATTTGCCATACAAACACTGTCAAATACTCACAATGGCGAGACCATTCTGACACTATTGTAATAGCAGACTTGAGGCCCAGTATAATTGTTTCACGAAGCGACGCGCGTTTTACTTGTGGTTACCACGTACATCAACAACACCACATGCGAACTACGCATCTAAGACTTAACGTCACATGAATCCTGCATCGCGTAATCAGAGTTTACCGCGTGACGAGAATTACATACAACATTCCGACATCAACTATCGGGCAGTTGCCTACCAGACACAACACCCGTCTGGGCCTCAAGTCTGCTATTACAATAGTGTGAGAATGGTCTATCATTGATTTCATAATTGTTGATTTTGACAAGTTTGGTAATCTATTAATATAATGGCGTCATTATGACTTTTCAATGGTCAGCCACTGACACTCCATTGAAAGAATTGGTAATCTCGTGCATAATGACAAATGAAACTTCCTACTAAACTTCCAACTTCCTACTACTTCAAATTGCTTATAACACTAATAAATAATATGTAAAAATATATATAAATGAAATCTGGCATGAATAAATGTTCAAAATGCCATTGTAATACAATTCTATTACGAGACCATTGACCGCCAATGATCGACCATTATGAATTTAGCAGATTACGAACTTTTAGCAAAATGACAATGGGATCGTGTTGGAATGACGAATTTATAAAAATAGCAGACTTGGGGCCCAGGTCGGAGGATCCCCCTTTTCTATAGAGTATAAGTGAACTTTAGACCCTGTTCCTAATGCCTCTATACTAGCAGTTTGGAAAATGCTAGGCAGATGATGAATCCTACGCGCCACGGCCAAGACAGTACATAAACACAACGTTAACTTATCTTTGCTCTTTTGTTTTTAAGTGAACATGTTCCGTTACTAGAATAGTATTCACGTATGATTGAATACGTCGCTCGGGGTTAAACATGGCAATACCCGTTTATTTGCCATGGAACGCCATCGGTGCGCCGTTAGGGCGTGTTCAGAACAAAGGGCGTAAGGCGGCGTGCACAACGCCACGTAATACCGCCTTGGGGCTAAGGGTAGAGACGGAGGCGGTATCGATATATCGATAATGCTTTTGTAAGGTGTTGGGTTTGATGGCCGGCTTTTAATCATATATGTATCGAAATGGAAAAATAGAAACTTAAGAGGTGACGTAAACGTTGTAACATAAATGGATTTGACCAAAAGTGTATACGAGAGTAGACTTAACAAAAAATACATCATAAAAAAATAAATTGAGTATCTCACTCCAGCAACTTACATACAATGTTTTCGTTACCTAAAATTCTGCGAGGTTAAAAGGCATATGAGCTAATCCAAATTAAGTAATACATTTTTCATATTGCGAGGCTGTTACGTCATTTAATTAAAACAAACACAAGCTTCTACGAATACGCTTTGAGGTTAGCAAGCCGTAAACACTAATGCCAGTGGCCGATGACATAACAGCAGAAACATAGATATTGGTGCCGATTCCCTTGTTCACAAACTAAACTAAATTTAAGTTCAGTGCACCTTTTTCTTTCTATTTCATCAAGAAAAGGACAGAAGTTATATTTTAGTTTAGTCCTGTCAAATTGAAACAAACAGTTTAGACGTGATTAAAAACTTGCGACTAAAATTACGTCAATTTACGTCAAGCGCTGATTAATTTGACAGGACTAAACTAAAGATTATCTTCTGTCCTTTTCTTAATGAAATAGAAAGAAAAAGATGCACTGAACTTAAATTTAGTTTAGTTTGTGAACAAGGGAATCGGCACCATTGTATATGATTATGAATATCGTTAGTTTATTTATACATACTCGTATAATCTATGTCGCGAGATTTTAAACCATCGAAAAATTGTGAACTGTAATAAACCATTTACAATTTAACGCATTATTTTTCGATAGTATATCCAAGACAAACCGACAAATTGTAAACTGGTATCAAACTTCCATGCGACGAATGTATACCTTGCGCTATTACGGGCGCGCGTGGAACACTACGCGCCGCCACCTCGGGTCCGATTAATGGGGGGTGACGGACGTCCCGGAGTCCGTCGCCCCTGGACCCATTTAGGGGGGCTGGAAGAGGGCGTTGTCCGCCCTCCGCCGACGCCCGGTGCGCCTGCTGCGGGCTGGGTGAGAGGACGAGATCTCCCTCTCCCTTTCCGCAGCCTCTGTGAAATGACTGTCTCGCAGAAGGAAACCACCGCGTCCCAGGACTCCTCGCTACCGACCATCGAAAGAATGACGGCCGGCAGCGACAGGTCACTGCCTACTCCAGAGATAAGGCACGGCGCGGTCATAGTTCTAGCCTAACTCATTTGGTCTGGGTGCCTTTTTTTTAATGGGAAATTATCAAATAACTCCCGCTCTGTGCAGAGCGGGAGGGCGTGTCATACTTTTACTGACTAAAACCCGCCCGTGTTCCTTCAGTTGCCTGTGTGCCAGGGCCACGGTATCTCTTTCGGACAAACCCGCAACCCTGGCAGGCACCGGTCCTAGCGGACCCCGTCAGTGCGTGCTGACATCTCTTTGGAGGTCGGGGTGCCCTGGCTTAGTTACTGCGACCAATTCGGCTACCGTCAAGACCGACCAATCAGAGACCTAATTGGACAAGTTCTCATTTGTCCCATTTACCACCAAAACCTATTCTGCACGCACCCAGCTGAACGCTGACTTCTTTAGAATTGCATAGTGCTTATTGTACCTTTAATATATTTATAATCTTTTCTATCGTGCTTGTTAGTGATCCTAAGATTTCTACTGCTTTTTCTGTTTTTACCAGTGAGAACCTGTAATTGGCTCTGTTGCATATACAATTGTTATCCATCTGTTATAGCTGTTGGTTCTCCTATAAATAAATAAATAAAATCGGACAGACTATGAACCCGTCGATAAGTGCAGGTTCGTTCACAGTTTGAAGATTTGACATTGATAGATTATAAACTACCGAAAAATAATGCGTTATATTCAGAGATCGGAGTAGGTAGAATAAATTTACCTAAAATTCGAGAAAGGATGTAACATAGAGTGGATAATACCTCCTTTAAAATCCCGGAATAATTATAATGACATTTAAATCCTGGGATTTAAAAACCACGAATTATTTATTAGACTTTATTTATAGTATAAAAATCCTATAACATTTTTTAGGGTTCCGTACTATCTGCCAGGGTTGCGGGTTTGTCTGAAAGGGATACCGTGGCCCCGGAACACAGGCAACTGAAGGAACACGGGTGGGTTTTAGTCAGTAAAAGTCGGACACGCTCTCCCGCTCTAAGCGGAAGAAGTTATTTGATAATTTCCCACCAGAAAAAAAAGGGGTCCGTATTGCTATTAACTTAAAGAATGTTAAAAAGTTTTAAATCCCGGGATTTAAACGTCATTATAATTATTCCGGGATTTTAGAGGAGGTATTATCCAATCTATGTTAAATCCTTCCTAGAAGTTTATGTAAATTAACTACCTATTCCAATCTCTAATTATATTGTAACAGTTCACAATTTTTCAATGGTTTATAATCTCGCCCAACCCGCACTGCGTTAAAATCTCGCTAGATAGATTATTAACTAAAGGTACTTAAAATCTTTCAATTACATATACGTAACTAGTCTATATATGACTAGCTTTTGCCCGCGGCTCCGCCCGCGTGGATGTCGGTTATCGCGTAAAAAAGTAGCCCATGTCCTTCTCCATATCCCAGGCTATATCTCTGCCAAATTTCATGACGATCGGTTCAGCGGTTTAGGCGTGAAAACGTAACATACAGACAGACAGACAGACAGAGTTACTTTCACATTTATAATATTAGTATGGATTTAGTGACCATACGCCTAAAGATTAAACGCAAGACATTATCCTTACAGCTAGAACATTAATAACCTAAGTTTACTAACAGATGTAAACATGTAGTTACACAAAATTGCTGTAACACCCGAAGTGTTTAATTTAATATACCAAATATATTAACATAGTGTATAGCCAGTGCCAATATTAGCTTTCGATATCATAGGGGCGAAACAACACTTATATAATATCGATACATAATCTATCGACTTCACCCCCGCACTGCCCTCAATCGGTTAACGCTCTGTTTCGCCAAATAATCCTGGGAAACATGGAGTGCGGTGTCCACACGATCTATATATTATACGGACTGCTTGTTGATGCTCAAGTGACCACGGTTTTTAATAATGTTTACACTTTTGTTGGGGGAAAACAACATGCCGTAGGTAGACAATCTATATGGGTAGGTACATAGAATTGATTGAAAAATACGGCCATAGACAGGAGTCAATGGCCGTATTTTTTGTTGGCAAACAGTGGAGTAATTGGCTTATTCTACTAATCCCCCCTGAGAGAATCCCCCTCAGTGGAAAAACTGAACCCTAATGTAAAAAAAATCACTTTCAGGGGGATCTATGGAATAAGTATTATTTTTTTAAATTCTAGTTCAGATTCTAGATCAGGGGGTAATCTAGAATTTTTTATAGATTCCACTTTTCCTCCTAAGGGGGAATTTCAGGGGAGATTTGTGGAATAAGCCGAGTAATTGCGTAACACACATAAAATGGCAATCGTTCGCAATGGCTTTCTTTTTTACATCCATAGCTTCATAGGTTTGATAAATTCGATTGCGCAACAACGTACAGTTCAACTATTTTCTTAATGTCCCACGGGAAATTTCGGGCTCTCGGGCTCTTTAATATAATTTACCATTGACATGCAAGTAAAAATAAACCATAATAGAATAATTATTTATTAATAATACATTTAATTAAGGAGCTCGTGGCTAAGTAATAACAGCCACATGGGTCGAACCGTCAGGTTAAGCTACGCTTGCCGGGGTTGGTCCGTGGATGGATGACCATCTTTACATACCGAGACTCCTCCGTGCCTCGGAAAGCACGTTAAGCCGTTGGTCCCGGCTGTTATTCGTGGATCTTTGACAGTCGTTACGGGTCGTCAGAAGCCCAAAAGTCTGACAGCCAGTCTTACCAAGGGGTATCGTGCTACCCAGTTACTGGGTTGTGGAGGTCAGATAGGCAGTCGCTCCATGTAAAATACTGTTATTCAGCTGCATCCGGTTAGACTGGAAGCCGACCCCAACATAGTTGGGAAAAGGCTAGGCACGCAATACATTTAATTGAAATTATTTTCAATATGATGAAATATGACATTACTAGTAACTAGCCCTTTATTATAATTTACTATTGTCATGCATGAAAAAATAAATTAGTCATTATTTAATCGAAAGTGGCCTTTTCAAACCTATTACTAAAAAACCAGCCAAGTGTGAGTCCGACTCGCGCACAAAGAGTTCAGTACCATTATCTATAAAAACGGCAAAAAAAAAACATGTTTGTTGTTTGGGAGCCCCCACTAAATATTTGTTTTATTTTAATTTAATTATTTATTTTTAATATTCTGTGAATATTTCAAGCGTCTATCTGTTGCCGTTATCAATATCGAGCAAAAACAAGCAAAAAAATCACGTTTGTTGTATGGGAGCCCCTTAAATATTTATTTTATTGTTTTTTGTATTTGTTGTTATAGCGGCAACAGAAATACATCATCTTTGAAAATTTCAACTGTCTAACTATCACGGTTCATGAGATACAGCCTGGTGACAGACGGACAGACAGACAGACCGACAGCGGATTCTTAGGCCCCTCGCCCACGGCGACTTTTTTTAGCGATGCTGTCGCGCGTTTAGGAAACGCGCGACAGCATCGCTACTGCCGCGCGTTAGTCGCGTTTGCACTTTGCAACGCACTACAGAAGCGATGCCAACGCGCTAGTAATGCGCTACAGTATCGCGATTGTATCGATGCAAACGCGCGACCGTGTCGGATGACATCGGGAAGCGAACGGAGGGAGGGTGGCGCGTGAGTGAAGAACCGAGCATCAGTGCAACTGTGGAATTTTTGTGCCGTTACTGAATCGCGTTTGCATCGCGACAGAAGCGCGACAGTATCGCGTTTGCATCGCGACTGAGAATTGTGGTGTGGGCGAGGGCAAACAGCTAGCGGCCGCATCGCGGCTGTATCGATGCGAACGCGCGACAGCATCGCTACAAAAAGTCGCCGTGGGCGAGGGGCCTTATTAATAGGGTCCCGTTTCACCCATTGGGTACGGAACCCTACAAACGAATACATTTGTACTGTAGAATAGAAAACACTCAGTTCCTTTGATTAGAATATTTAATAAGAAAATTACACAGAGAGGCACACAGCTTAGACGGTAGCAAATCACACGCGCACGCGCACCGCTAGGGAGAGAGACTGCCTAACCAAAAACAAAACAGCATAGAGCGGGGATACAAGTTTCGATTCCCGCTCAGAGTAGTGCTGCACCATACACGACGTTTTCTTCCTATTAGTACACCAATTTCATTGGTAGGACATAGATCTCAACTAAAATGTATACATATGAACTTTATTGTAATACCTGTGTTCACAAAAAAAGATTGATTGATTGAAATCTGTCGTGCCTGCGACTTTAGCAGTTTTCCTCCCATTATTAAAATAAATTACATTTAATTTATTTTATAGAATTATAATCATAAAAATCATGAATAAAACTCTCTAAGTTCATATAATCCTATTAAATGATTATTTCATGAAATCATGACATTTGAAGACAATTCTAAGGTGTTACATTTTTGCTTTTGTTACGGTCGCGAATCGTATTTTAATCAACATACCACAGCGAATTGCAAAAAACGAAACATTAGAATTTCGCGGGCTCCCTTAGCGGATCCCCCTTAATTGAGCCAAAGTTCTGATGAGCTTGTTATTTTCACGGCACCTTGCAAAAATGAGAAACACATAAAAGCAGTTTTTTTTATGGTACACCAAATTCAAATGAATCTTAGATAGTACCGCTACTGCATAAAAGAAGCCATATTAACCCGAGACGTATATATCTACCCGAGCCGCAGGCGAGGATAGATAGTTAAGTCGAGGGGAAAAATGGCTCCTTTATGCCCGAGTTTTACACTCTGCTTTTCACTTCGATTGCGAGAAAATAAAACAGGCATAAAGTATACAACAGTATTTTTATAATTTTCAACAGGTGTCATTCGACTTGTGTACTTCATACTGCGAAATCATGAAGACGTTTGTTTGTGTTTTTAAATAAAAAAGACAAATATTTTATCTGGTTTTATTCAATTAACGATAGAAAAAACGGAAGTGGTACAAATTAAAGCAAATTAAATAAAATAACGACTTTAATCTGTGATGTTTTATTGTGGATGGCTGTTGGGCCTGATTATCTTAGTCTTATTAAAAAAAAAAAAAAACTTTATGCACAAGAGCATAAAAACGACTTTATTATCACCTACGCACAACATAAAGACGAACTTTTAGAGCATGAGAAATGAAAATATGAATTCTTCTACCCAACCAACGAAAAACAATAAGAAAATTCAACATAAAAAAAACATCACGCCTCACCAACGAAGACGGGAAGGAAGGAAAACCAAATATTTGTGAACTAATTACAATTTCTGAACGTAAAGTTAACATTTCATTAAAGGTACAGTGTCAACAGGGCTGATGGTACAGAACGAAAAAAAAAAGTAAAATAATTCAAAATGGCTGCCCCTTGGTCATTGAGAAGAAATGTTTAGAAGGTTCGTGAAATGCGGAGTAACCAATGGCAATGGAAATAGCACTTTCGTGCGTTTTATTTAGGTACGTTATTGCAGACCGTAATCAAGCAAGCACCACTCGAAGTATTCTGTAAAAATCGTGAAGTAAAAAGGTGAAGAGAGTTTGAAGTGAGCTGTCATTCCACCTGATGAGGGATGAAAGTTAAGTTTTCATGATGAGATTTTTATATAAGATCGGCTGATTGTAAGTAGTCGCAAGTCACCTATGAACATCTGCAAAAGCATCGTAGGTGCGTTGCAATGTTTGGGCAATGATGCTCGTTGTGGGGCGATGAATGGAAGTCAATAATAATAATAATAACCGTTCCTCAGTTATCTAAGACGGCGCGTATAAAGGTTTTAAAGTCGCCATACTTACAGAGTTGATTTTAGAGAACGATTTAGACAGCTGTCAACTTGACGTTACCCCGGGTACAGCGGGGCCTTACTCCCGAAAACGATTCGAGTTTGATTTTGTTTCCGATTCGAACTCGATTTAAAACCTTACTCCCAAACCAATTTGAATCGTAAACCAAGATCGACATAGGTTCGAGTATTATCAGCGTCGTTTTATGCGTATCTGGCGGATTACGTCATCGTCAAGTGCTCTATGTCTTTTAGGTAGTTATCTCACTCGATCTGAATAAAGTAGCTTTTTTGATATCGTGTAATTTGACGTTTACTTTTGATCCAACAACTCGATATCTATCTGTCAGATGGCGTGCGGAGTACGAACTTTTCGATCCTAACGAATCTTTCGATTGAAGTTAGTTTCGCTTCGAACCACCGCACGATCGTGCGCTAGTGTCGGATTAAAGAATATGGATCGGCATTTATTTCGAACCCAATTCGATTGATTCAGAACTCGATGTTGTCGGGAGTACGGCCCCTGAGGCGGCGGCGCTCCAAAACGGAAAATAAAGAAAGATCGCGGAGATCGATCGAAGCCGGCATGGATTTATGGTGACTGTGGTTGACGGCGGTATTTGTGATCAATGTTGTTACCTTTGCAGTGCAATGAGTTGATAGATTTACGCTCGCACCTCACGTACTCGATGGGACGTCGTTGACATTATTGTTCATTCCCTAATGTGATCAGAGACTTGTGATTATTCAAAATAATTATTGACTTTCATTTACTTCCATCTCCTCACCCGCATACCCACATAAGAGACAATAATAAGACCTCTTCTGATGAAGACGATGTACTCTTTAGATTTATTATTAATTTAATTTGATTAAATTTATTGGTATCTAAGTCACCCAAAGGGCAATGGAGAGGGCTATGCTTGGAGTTTCCCTACGTGATCGAATCAGAAATGAAGAGATCCGCAGAAGAACCAAAGTAACCGAGATTGCTCGAAGAATTGCCAGCTTAAGTGGCAGGGCACATTGCTCGCAGAAGAGATGGCCGTTGGGCCCGAAAGGTTCTGGAGTGGCGACCGCGTACCGGAAGACGTAGCGTAGGAAGGCCTCCCACAAGGTGGATTGATGACCTTGTGAAAGCTGCAGGAATCCGCTGGATGCGGGAAGCACGGAACCGGTGGAGGTGCTTGGGAGAGGCCTATATCCAGCAGTGGACGTCTTTCGGCTGAAATTATGATGATGAAATTTATCGTAATTCATGTAAAATAATAATGACATTTTCTATCCCAGAGACAAAACTAGAATATCTCATGTGCCTATAATTAAAGTGGCATCCATATCCTTCAAGCCAGACACGCTGCACAGCAACGCTGCTTCCATCTAGATTTTTCCCACCTATGTTGGGATCGGCTTCCAGTCTATCCGAATGCAGCTTATCTGACTTCCACAACCCAGTTACTGGGTAATACGGATACCCTTTGGTACGTAGACGCAATAGGGTAATGCAACGGTACTTGACTGTATAGTGAACGTGAGCGCGTGCGCAGGGGACGAGAAGGTGGGGAATCAATCCTTGCGAAATCAGTGGCATTCTTTAGGTCATCAAAGGTGCAAGTGGACGGGCATCCAGGACACTCAAGCAAGCTCACAGCAAGTCAGCGTAGTCTGATCAGAATCATCATCGCCGCAAGGTTGCCTGCTTGTCGGTCTTCTACAGATTATACTTCGGCGGGTGTGCCCATGAACTCCACGACCTCATTCCACCGGCCCCCTTCTACCATCGGACATCTAGACGCACTGCAAATTACCACCCCTACCTAGTTGATACTCCACCAATTCGCACTAAGCGTTTTCAAACGTCTTTTATAATGCGCACAGCAAAGGAGTGGAACTCTCTGCCTGCGTCTGTGTTTCCGAACGCATACAACCCTAATCTATTAAAAGTGAGAGTGAACAGGCTTCTTCTGGGTAAGCTCACTCCATCGTAGACTTTGTCTCTGTCACCCAGACCTAGACTAGAGTCAAGAGCAAACCCATAGTTAAATTAAAATAAATCGTAACCAAATGAAAGTCTATTTAAGTAAACCTTCTGTTTTTATTTGCAATATCGCGGTGGTGCAGTCTTTGTCAATTTATGGAAGAGTGTTTGTCTGTTTGCTAGGCGAAAACCTCGGGAAATTGACGTTGCTTTGTTACGTTGGAAAGTAAATAATGAATATTATGATTTATGTTTTGCAACCGCCAACTGAGCATGAGTCTGACCTCCGGTTTTTTGCACTCATAATTCATTGCATTGCAGATAATAAGGGCAGCTGCTAGTGTTTTGACAATTAGTCGTTAAGCTAAGATTTTTAGGGTTCCGAGGTCGAGACAAAAAACCCTTATAAAAGTCAAAGTCTATTTATTTCAAATAGGCACGAAGATGCACTTTTGAATGTCAAAAATTACATGAATAGTTAATTGATTCTAGTTGCGCCTTCCAAAAGGTAGTTATGTAAGGAGAAGAATGTGCAAGAAACTCCATACTTACTCTTTTAAAAGGTTAACAATAGTTTGTATACATTAATTAATAATTATACGTGAAGACGATGTAACTAGAATAAAATAAAAAATTACTTACCACAATTGGTAAAAAGAATGAAAAGTGAAGTAATGACAGAAAAATTAATAAATGCGATAGGTACATGGTGCTCACATATTTACAAACATTGTATATGATTTTCCAAAAAAAAAAATTACATATAATAAGTCAGTGTGTGAGTTAAATTTATATTAATCACAGAAAATAAAATTAATATCATAAAAATTATTAATTATACAGTTAAATTAGCAACCTGTTTGATTTTGTCTAGACTCTAAATTGTCCTATGGAGCAGGACCAGCTTGTTTCCAAGCATTCTTGTCTTAGATATAATCCTCTAATTTGTAATATCCTTGTTTACAAGGTGTGCTTTTTATATGAGTTTTAAATTTTCTTTCATTTAATTGTAATATATCAGAAGGTATTTTATTGTAACATTTAACACAGTACCCCATAAAAGATGTATATACTTTAGATAATCTGAAAAATGGTTGATCTTTTTATATAGTTTATCCATATCCGTCTGTTTATCCGCGGCTTAACTCAGAGACTCTTAGTACTAGAAAGCTGTAATTTGGCACATACATACATATTAATCACGCCGACAAAATGGTAAAAATAAAATCTTGTTTTTCTTTTTTATGTTGCCTCATTACACGAAAAGTGGGGTTAGTATTTTTTTTTCTCGTTTATACCATGGTGTGGGGTATTGTTGGATAGCCCGTTCAAAAATATTGCGCGTTTGTGAAAAACATTTTTCGATTCAGGGATCCTTTTGCGAAATATTAAACTTAGAAGTGCTAATTTTTGTTCGAGTCAAATGTCTCGCCCCTCAGCGGGATTGTCCGAAAGGGGTACCGCTGCCCCGGAACATAAAGGGCCAAGGAAGGAACACGGGTGGGTTTTAGTCAGTAAGAATCTGACACTCCCTTCCGCTCCACCCAGAGCGGGAGGGGTCATTTGATGATTTCCTAAACTCAAAAAAAAAAAGTGTCTGCTAGCTAAATGGTCGATTTTGGAAATGTGATAAAAACACGGCAGTAGTATATACAGGGTGTTTGGCAGAACGTTGAACATACGAAAATGGTGGATAGGTGGGGTGATCTGCTACTTACTCAGGCCTAATTTATTTGGCCCTGGCCCCCTGGATATTAAAAAAAAATTTTTTTTGCTTTCTTCTAGTTTCACCACTTTCTTAACTTTAAAGTGTAATTTGTATTAAAAATGGGTAAAACAGGCAATATTTTTATTTATTACATCTTTCTGTAAGTTTGAGGAGTCATAACTTTTTTCTAGCTAACATCTGAATAAAGCAATAATTTTATAAGAATCTGCCAACATTAAAGATAAAAAAAATAAACTAAAATTTTGCCTGTTTTACCCATTTTTAATAAAAAATACACTTTAAAGTTAAGAAAGTGGTGAAACTAAAAGAAAGCAAAAAATTTTTTTTTTTAATATCCAGGGGGCCAGGGCCAAATAAATTAGGGCTGAGTAAGTAGCAGATGACCCCACCTATCCACCATTTTCGTATGTTCAACGTTCTGCCAAACACCCTGTATAACGAAGTTAAAAGGAAAACTATCACAGAAAAGTAGGCTTAACAAGATTTAATAACGAGTTACATTTGCAGTTGGAGAATTGACCGTCACGTATATCGATGTATGGGAGAACATGCTTGTTTTTCAACTACAATGTTAAATTTGTTCTTGGGATTAATTCGTCCCTACTGCGGAACCCTTCATTGTGCGTGGTCTGACATGCACTTGGCCGGTACTTTTGGGTTTCAATTAACAAACTCAAATACCAAAGTAATTCATAATTTGAGTAAAATTGTCCTCAAAACAAGTTTATGTATTATGTACATATTGTGTCATTTGTGACTCCAAAACCGCTGGCCTGATAAAAATGCGGTTTACGGCGACGCGGGTGACGCTTCAACTATTTAGTAATTTTTGCCTATTTGTAACTTAACATGTTGGAGTATTCAAAGTGGTTTCTAATTTGTTTTGCCATGAAACTGACTATTATTTAGATTAGCTGTTTATGAGTTTGACGAATCTTATTTAAATTTTTAAAGAGCCATTTTCTACTTCCTCCAGGAGGCCAATTAACATAAAATATAAAAGATAACACCACCAAGAAAAGCCACCCTGCTAACATTGTCACAATAATTTAATACAAAAACATTTTTTGCCATCGACATTTTTTGACTTGTGAATTCTTATTTTCAATCAAGCAAACGCGATTTGAATGTCAAGTGGGTGTCCCGCCATTTTGTTTTCACTTATAATTCCCGCCAATTTCAAAAAAGGAATGTTAATTCAAATGGATTCCATCTGTTTTCGTTGAAATTATTTTAGTATGACGAGCGTTCATTTTGAATAATGTCGTCAGGTAGGAATTATATATATTTTTTTAATTGAAATTTATTTGCATTATTTCTGATCACGTAGGTAATTAACTTTGCACATTTTGAACAATCATCAAACCTGCAGGAAATGAAGAGGTAGGTACCTAGCTGGTATTTTAGTTGGTTCAGAGATATAGGAGCATTTCGTTATATTTTACGAAATGGTCCTATATCTACTGAGCCAACGCCTCGCTTACGACGAAAAAAGGTCCTATTCTTCAATGGACTTGTTCTCATCCTTAGATTATATACAAGTATATAATATAAGTATATAATATAAGTTCTCATTATACCCTCAATTTAGCCGGCGTCCTTTTATTTATTTCAATTAATGACCAAATTGGCGCTATCCTCAATTTAAGGGACCCAAATTGGTAATGTATTAAGTTAAATATTTTTATTTTAATAATAATAATATAAGTAACCTTTATTTTCAGACCAGAGATCCATAACTTACGAGTAAACAAGTTGGTACTTATTAAAACAAACCACCCTGCCGGCTTGTTTGTCTCACCTTGCTTGTTTGTGCCGCCATCCAGTGACATATTATTTGGCTATCCACCCTGCCGGCTACAGTAGCCAGGAGGCTGTTGGGGCTGTCGCGCAACCGATGCATCAGTGATGCATCGCAGACGCAGCAGCGCGGCGAGTCGAAATCCGGAACGCGTGCGTCCGCGAACATCCTCGACGCACTATAAAACCCCAGCATCACCCGGAACGCGTTATTATACTGGGTCGAATGATCACATTGCCATTCACTCACAGAACTACAACTAAACCTATACCAGTCTTAAGAGCGTTTACAACGGTCCACTAGCATAGACCTAGTTATCGTAAGTATCACGATCTGTATGAAAACCAAGCGTGCCATTTTTTGACTACCTATCTATGACGTTACAAGCACTATTTAGTGATGGGAAAGTTCCTATACCGTACGAATACTATTTATTGAGTAATTGTGTTCATTAAAGAATTATTAAGAATCGTTCAAATAGATTAATTAATCGTTTTTGTGACAGAGTAACAAGACAGAGTAGTAGTAACTTACGATTTTTGTACGTAAGCTGGGCACGCGAATTAGTTGCTCTTGCGTTATCTAGGTATTTTATTCCTATTTTTGGTCTTAAGGTCAAAGTACGAATAGGTATGTGTATTGCGGGTACATGCGGGATGCCTCCTTCCCTCAAATATGGCGGGGGGGGGGGGGGCTGGTAATGGCTGATCTTTGAGTTATGCTCGTGAAAGGGAGCTTGTGGTGCCTGGTCGTCTTTCTGTCCATGGTTTCATTATTGTTATTAGTAATTAACTGTTTATATATTTTACTTCTATGGTCTTAGTTTATCATTTTTTGTTTTACATAATCCAGCATTGCGTAGGTAAGCGGGCACGCCCTTTGTGCCAGGAGACTTTTATTTAGGTAATAGCTTTTACCCGCGGCTCCGCCCGCGTGGATGTCGGTTATCGCGTAAAAAGTAGACTATGTCCTTCTCCATATCCCAGGCTATATTTCTGTCAAATTTCATGACGATCGGTTCAGCGGTTAAGGCGTGAAAACGTAACAATCATACATACAGACAGACAGACAGACGGACAGACAGAGTTACTTTCACATTTATAATATTAGTATGGATTAGAATTAGTATAGTATATTAGTATTAGTATAATTAGTATATTAGTATTAGTATAATTAGTATATTAGTATTAGTATGGATAGTATGGATTATTAGGTTTTGTTTACTTTTTTTTAAGGTTTTTTGCGTGAGTATAGTTTTCATTGTATTTTCTGGTATATTGGCGTGTTATGACATGGACAAAAAAATGTACTTACTATTTTGTTTATCGTAATGTTAATTACTTTGCTTACCAAATCTGATCTCTGGTGATAAAACTAATTGCTACACGCGGCTTCGCCCGCGTAGCTTTTTCTAAAATAAAAGTAAGTAAATAATAGTTAAAGGTAAAGTTAAAATGATTTATTCCGTTCTAATACCAAAAACTAATCCATACTAATATTATAAATGTGAAAGTAACTCTGTCTGTCTGTCTGTATGTTACGTTTTCACGTCTAAACCGCTGAACCGATCGTCATGAAGTTTGGCAGAGATATAAGCCTGGGATATGGAGAAGGACATAGGCTACTTTTTTACGCGATAACCGACATCCACGCGGGCAAAGCCGCGGGCAAAAGCTAGTACCACTATATATGTTTTGCAACAAATTTGATAAAACAAATATCAGTGGTATTAGTTTTTGGTATCAGAACGGAATAGATCGTTAAAATCGGTCCAGCCGTTTCGGAGATTAGCCAACACAAACAGAGAGAGAGACAGACAGATTTTTCTGACAAGTATCCATACTAATATTATAAATGTGAAAGTAGCTCTGTCTGTCTGTCTGTATCGTTTTCAAGCCTAAACCGCTGAACCGATCGTCATGAAATTTGGGAGATATATGTATAGCCTGGGATATGGAGAAGGACATAGGCTACTTTTTTACGCGATAACCGACATCCACGCGGGCAAAGCCGCGGGCAAAAGCTAGTACCACTATATATGTTTTGCAACAAATTTGATAAAACAAATATCAGTGGTATTAGTTTTTGGTATCAGAACGGAATAGATCGTTAAAATCGGTCCAGCCGTTTCGGAGATTAGCCAACACAAACAGAGAGAGAGACAGACAGATTTTTCTTACAAGTATCCATACTAATATTATAAATGTGAAAGTAGCTCTGTCTGTCTGTCTGTATCGTTTTCAAGCCTAAACCGCTGAACCGATCGTCATGAAATTTGGGAGATATATGTATAGCCTGGGATATGGAGAAGGACATAGGCTACTTTTTACGCGATAACCGACATCCACGCGGAAAAAAAAAAAAACATATTTTGACGCTACAAACAGACACTTCAATTTTATTTATTCGTATAGATGTATATATTAATCTCCACACACATAATCAGAGAGTATTTAACATTTCATACATTATTCCCGCGCATTATTAATACCCCAGTGAATTTTCAATGTTGTTCAAATACCCTTGTACTCTCCTCCTTATGATCTTAGTGCGGCGCTCCCTTGTATACTCGGCCTTATCATTATGACGGCTTCTTGAGTGTGCTCCGGCTTATAGGTGGTTATGTTTTTAATAATTAAGTAGATGTACATGAAGTTACGTTTAAGGTAATTTGAGTAGGGATCAGTTGCTATGCCAGTTTTATGTTGATTTTTGGGGGCGCTATTTATCTATACATCTTAGGAGGAGCTCGTGGCTAAGTAATAACAGCCGCACGGGTCGATCCGTCAGGTTAAGCTGCGCTTGCCGGGGTTGATCCGTGGATGGGTGACCATCTTTACATACCGAGACTCCGTGCCTCGGAAAGCACATTAAGCCGTTGGTCCCGGCTGTCATTCGTGGATCTTTGACAGTCGTTACGGGTCGTCAGTAGCCCAAAAGTCTGACAGCCAGTCTTACCAAGGGGTTATCGTGTTACCCAGTTACTGGGTTGTGGAGGTCAGATAGGCAGTCGCTCCAAGTAAAATACTGGTATTCAGCTGCATCTGGTTAGACTGGAAGCTGACCCCAACATAGTTGGGAAAAGGCATAAAATTGTGGTGTCTGTAATGTCAAAATAATAGCTTTTTAGTAAATTCACATGAAAGTAAAATACGGTACTTATAACAGAAACGCGATTTTTTAAATTTTGGTCTGTCTGTTTGTTTGTTCTGGCTAATCTCCGAAACGGCTTATAGCCAGTACCGGATTAACTACGAAGCAAGAGGAGCAAATGCTACGGTCCCCGCGCAAAAGGGGGCCCCGCGTATCCAAACCCGGAGATTGTTTTGTTTTATCTAAACAATATAATAATAATAAATAATAAAAATAATAATAATATATAATATTATATAGAATATTTCTGTGTATCTATTATAGGATATTGTGCTGTTATACTTTTTATTTGCACCAATGACAACCCCATTTTATGTCCACAAATTCACTATCCATGCCAAGGTTGCCTGGAAGAGATCGCTGTATGCGATAAGGCCGCCCATTGTATATTTTAT
The DNA here is from genome assembly GCA_947523025.1 of Dryobota labecula. Classification (NCBI taxonomy): domain Eukaryota; kingdom Metazoa; phylum Arthropoda; class Insecta; order Lepidoptera; family Noctuidae; genus Dryobota; species Dryobota labecula. Next base: position 8,056,125 of record OX383311.1, on the reverse strand, counting down.
AGTGTTTATGTTTTACTTTTCTTTTTGTAATGTGTTATCTGATGTACAATAAAGCATATATAAATAAATAATAATTAGGCCAAAAAAAAATAAAAAAAAATATGCCGCGATGGAAGAAACACTGACAATTTAGGTATTTCCAACTTTAACCTCGAATAACTTTTGAAAATATAAACTTATCGAAAAAATATATCAGACCTTTTTTATAGAACGTTGAATTTGCTTGTCAGACCAGATATAAAATTCCAAAGTTTAAAATACATTCTCGGGGCAATTTCATCTCTGGCTTTTTGTACTTGTCAGAGCCCAACAGGGCCTGTATTAATCTACTGTACTATTAAAAACCAACAAAACTGTAACCTATAGATGGCAAATAAGCGTGGCTTGAATTTTTTTTACCACTTTATACTTGAGAACCCATAGCAGATCAAGGGACCCTCGATAGAATTTGCTACGGGCCCCGCGCTTGCTTAATCCGACACTGCTTATAGCTGATGGTATAAGGAGTAACTGAGGCTTTTATTTAAGAAAAAGCCACGCGAAGCGTCGGGCAGCAGTTAGTGTAAAATCAAATATTTTGATTTTGCATCCATACTAATATTATAAATGTGAAAGTTACTCTGTCTGTCTGTCTGTCTATCTGTCTGTCTGTCTGTATGTTACGTTTTCACGCCTAAACCGCTGTACCGACCGTCATGAAATTTGGCAGAGATATAGCCTGGGATATGGAGAAGGACATAGGCTACTTTTTATGCGATAACCGACATCCACGCGGGCGGAGCCGCGGGCAACAGCTAGTGTGTATATATTAGAGATGGGCCCAATGTGGTTTGAACCGAATCCGAACTTCGGCCGAACATTCGGTTAAAACGAAAAGTTCGGCCGAAGTTCGGTTCAATTTCGCGCGCTTTCTCGAGAGCGATTTACTTCAATTATTGCTAGATGTACCCCGCCCGCACACCGCGCTCCCGGCTCTTCAGATCCTGGAAGCTCTGTATATTATTCTAAGCGACTTTTTTTGGAGGCAGGAAACGTATACGAAAGAAAAGTAACAAACTTCTGCCAGATAAGGCAGTCTTTGGTGTTTTTGCACCATAACCTGCCTCTAGTAAATTTAAAATATGAGTGAGTAGATAGATGAGAAAAGTTTGTTTAATTTGATTGATGAAAAAAATACCTTTTATTACGATTTTTTTATTCAATTTACGAATTATACCTACCTAATCCAGATTTTTGTTAATAAAATACTAACCTCCTTACTAATAAACGTTGTATAGCGTCTGTATAGTTACACAACGCTTTGTCTTCTTCTTTCGAAAGTCAAATTACTGACGAGTGAAAGAGAGAAATCGGTGTGTAACTATACAGACGCTATACAACGTTTATTAGTAAGGAGGTTAGTTTATTTCATTTTTTTAATAGTATGTCTAATTAATTAGGCAGAGATTTTCAAGACTAATACGAGTAAGAAGAACTGATTTAATTTAAGGTTTACGTTTACAATGTTCCTAACTATACTTCATTTACTATAGCATTAGAAAAAAGAGGCTCGTAGAAGCAGGAGTGCGAAACATTTTATTCAAAGTTAAAAGTTTAAACAATTAAATTAAAAATGTTTTAACATAACTTTGATAAATAGGTCGTAATAACATCTTCATCACACATTACTTACAACAAAACGAATGAATGAAACAAACGATTACGTCGTGGTGATTTAAATTTAATTAAGATTAAAGGAAAAAAAAGTCATTTTTTTTACAATATTTTATTTAAAACAACAACTTTCAACACACAATAGTTGGTGTAACTTCTTCGTCTTCATCATATAATTTAGTCACTATCATCAGAGAATAAAGATGAAGAAGTTTCACCGACGTTACCTAATAATAAATCTTTCTACCACATCATCCATTATGCTTTAACTTTTCCTCTTCTTTAATTGCATGAGCAACGCAAGACTGCCATCGTTCTAGCGTAATACTATCCAGATCTTGTGGGAGTAATTGTTTCTTCTTGTCTAATTTGAACGTTTTGTTATGTTGAGCCACATACCCCATCATTTGAGCCCATATTAATTCTATAGGGTTGAACTCGCAGTGGTAGGGTGGGAGGCGCAGTACTGAAATACCCTTCTCTCTAGCCATCTCATCTACAACAAACTTTTGGTATAAATGTCTTTGTATTTTTGCTTTTTCTAATAAAGTTGCCCTAAGATCTTTTTCCTCAAAAGGAATATTTTTGCTTTTAAACCATTCCTGTACCTTTCGTGTAGCTGTGGTTGGCAGCTTCTCCAATGTCCTTGAGTGGTATAGCGCATTGTCCATAACAATTACAGCGCCACTCTCAATTTTTGACAAAATTAACTTGAACCATTTTCACTTAAGTCTATCGCGCTTCTATAACATATTCCCTGTAAATTGAGAGGTCTGGCTCTTATGAAACAGGAAATCCTAGTACAAGAGTCAGGGCTACAAAGATGATTGTGTCTTGAAGTGTAAATAAATAATTTATTATTATTATTAAAGTTGAAGGCGTCTCAATATATCGAATATTAATGCAGCATCCATTAAAAACCCTTCACAAACCCTGTGAAATAAAATTAATACAAGTCAATTATTCCGTACCCCCTATATAATTTCACTGCTGGAAATAGTTCATAGATAAATACTATAACAAAATTTATAACTTTAAAAGTTCGCTTTGCATGCGTTAATTCATAATACAATATAATATGTATTACTTAATTAATAGTCAATAACAATGGGCTGTTCATTTTTTTATGGCGAGGACAGTCCATAAAATACATACCAGTATGACCGATTATAAGTTGGATTTTTTAAACCAGCAGATAGACCTTCCCAATGTGCTTCTTTTGAAGACTTATTATTAGTGTCATGCCATATTAGGCTTTTCGTGTGACCTGTTTGTAAGATAAAAGGTTATTACGAACCAATTTTATGAAATTATGTTTAACTGTATAATTAATTATAATGTTATTGAATGCAAGAGGTCATACACTGCTTAGTGCATAAATAGCTGTTAAGAAATTTAGAAGCACTGTACCTTCATTTAGCCAAGTGTCATCTAAATAATAATATATTTTCCTTCCTTTATTCCTTAGCCTTTTTATTTCATGAAGATATTTTAGTCTCCAAAGGACGATCTCCTGCTTGTCTATGACTTCTATGAGTGCACTTTTTCTGCTCCGTTTGATTTATGTGAACTTTAATGTTTATTTAATTATTTTATACAGACTGCTTTTTTTTTTAAATCTGGCATAGACTCGTCACTGTTAACTGCTTCCAGCATCTTGTCCAAGGTGGGCAACTCATTATTAAAGAAGAAGGAATGAATTTTCCTGCATATTCCACTAAATGTGATGTCATCAAAATCATCACGTTTCATGTGCTTCTGTTGGGGAGGGGGAGATTGCAGGCGACTTTTTATGTTGTACTCTTTGAGAATATTGGACAGAGTAGCCCGAGATACGCCTGTAAATAATAAAATCATGTGCGGAGTTTCTAAAATATAATACATTTTATCACAATGCATGTTAGTTTCAAATATTTTTATAGTAATAATTTTATGAATCATCCTTACCGGCAACTTCTGCGATTTTGTTTATCATCTCAGTCCTATAATGAGGAGTATCTGCAGGCCAGGACTCCAATTGCTTAAAAATATTTATCACAGGTTGTTTTTCTACAGCACGCAGCGTTCTCTTTTTTTTGGGAGACATTATTATTTCGTCGGAGTCAACTTTTGGACCACGTTTTTTTCGCCGTTGGCTTTGGTCAGACTCAGTACTTATATGTTGTAAGCCACTCGGTCCCGCACCGGGATCACTCACAGCTCAAAAAAAAAGTAACGTTTTGTACAAACAACCCAATGACAACACTGATAACAATACAATAATAAAGAAATAACTAAATATTATTTATTATTTTAATAAATAACAACAAAATCACGAAAATTAAACAATAACAAACAAAGTATTCACAAGTAAATGACATACATGACAATCTTAGAACATTGTCAAGTCAATTTCACAGACGACATAAACCAGTAAAATTAGAAATGCCCGGCTGTCACAGCTTATGAAGGGATTAAGTAACATTTTAGATTTGGTAGGATTATAGCGAAACAAAAAGCGTTGCAGTATTGTTGACTCCTGCTTCTTTTAGGTTTTTAACATTGGCACTGTAATTTTAAATTGGAATGAAATAATATATCTAAATGAAAGCTACTTAATTTCATATGGTTGTTTTTTTAAATGATTACAATTAAGTGTGATAGCTGATATATAAATTCATTTTAATCGATTTGGCGTCAATCGTAACTATAACAAGTTTATTGTACTTTTGTTATAAAGTGTGCATCAAAAATAACCTTTTTTAACTTCTGTCTAATGCTATTATAAATGGAGTATAAAATAAATGACCATGAGTGAGTAAAAGACATTATTTTATTTAACAGTAATGCTATTCTAATTCTAGTAAATTTCAGTCAAAATAGTGCAAGTAGGTATTATTTTTCTTGTGCCGAATGTTCGGCATCTGAACCGAATTTCGGCCGAATGCCGAAGTTCGGTTCAAACTGCCGAAATTCGGTTGAACCGAATTTCGGCCCATCCCTCGTATATATACATACCACTCAGTTCTTCTTAAAACCTTTACAGAATCTTCTCATAAGTTGCAAGGGTCGCCTGACGTCATCAGATAATCCCCTTCCATTATAGGAACAGCGATCACTTTAAATTCAGCTTGTAACCCGCGATGACACTGGAATATTAATTCGAGAAAAATCCGTCGAGAAAACGACGTGTCGAGGTTTGATTCCTGGCATCAGAAGTGGGATATGTATTAGCGTAAGTAAAAAAACTTCCTATCAAACTTCAAGAAGTCTTGGAAACGTTATAGAAAAAAATCTGCCTAGCCTTTTCCCAACTATGTTGGGGTCGGCTCCAAGTCTAACCGGATGCAGCTGAATACCAGTATTTTACATGGAGCGACTGCCTATCTGACCTCCACAACCCAGTAACTGGGTAACACGATACCCCTTGGTAAGACTGGCTGTCAGACTTTTTGGGCTTCTGACGACCCGTAACGACTGTCAAAGATCCACGAATGACAGCCGGGACCAACGGCTTAACGTGCTTTCCGAGGCACGGAGGTGTCTCGGTATGTAAAGATGGTCACCCATCCACGGACCAACCCCGGCGAGCGTAGCTTAACCTGATGGATCGACCCGTGCGGCTGTTATTACTTAGCCACGAGCTCCTCCTCCTCCGAAAGGAAACGTTATAGAAGACGAGTTCAAAAAGGGATTTAATGTCCAAATCACAACGTTTCCTTTCGCAATTTTCTTCTTAATATATGTGACAATATGATTAAGAAATTTGGCTTAAATACTACATGAAAAAAAAAAAAAACGGATCAGTCTTTTGGGACTTCCGATAGAAGTGAAAAGTAACTTGAAAGCGTTCGGTGACGATGACGCGAGTTCCATGATTTTTGTTCACCCAAAAAGTACACATATATACACAGTCAAATTCAAAACTGAAACTCAAAGCATTTATTTCAATTAAACCATTTACAGGCACTTTTAAATTGGCAAAGAGACGGTCAGTTAGTCACAAAGTTGAAGCTAGATGTCCAATACGTAGATCACTATGGAGAAGAACGGGCAAGAAACTCTAAGGACACTCTTTTAAATCAAGATATTACAAAATCCTGAGTACATTATTCTTGTTGCTTCTATATGTGAGACAATGTAAAAACTAATAAAACAATTCAAAATATGAAATTACAAATTAAAAATAAGCCCTGGCAGTCAAGAGATGACCAGTCCCAACTAACGGCGCCCGTTCACGAACATGACGCATGTATCAGCACCATCCAGCTCAACCATTTTGTAGGGAACCGAATGATCCAACACAAACGCCACCATCAGTGAGTCATTTAAGTGAGCATGACATACTCTCAACTGCCATGCTCTTTCACGTCTTTTCAGTATATATATAGCTCGTGGAAAGCGTTCGGTGACGATGACGCGAGTTCCATGATTTTTGTTCACCCAAAAAGTACTCAACGCGCCTAAAGAAGTTTTCACTTCAAGAAATCTGATGCTGCGATCCTATTGGTTGATGAAATGATGACCGTAGGTAAGCGTTCCTATAGCGGCCGAGTGCTGCAATCAGGAATAGTCAATACGGTGGTTCGACACAGATCGAGACCGCGATAGTACCTACTCACTTTGTTTTTCACAACATCTTCCAAACGAGAGTAAAGGTCTCTGCACACAGCGGGCGGGGCGCGGCGGGGCGGGACGCCGACGCGACACTGAGCAGTTGTAATGTACTAGATATTACGGACGACGCCACACAGAGCCGTCCGGCTCGACGCGACGCGACGCGACGTTCTGTTTGGTGTCGTCCGTAATATCTAGTACATTACAACTGCTCAGCGTCGCGTCGGCGTCCCGTCCCGCCGCGCCGCGCCCGCTGTGTGCAGAACCTTTAAATAACAATCCTCTCAAACAAACAATTATACCTCTAACCTCAGTCTGCGCGCCTGGTAAGATAACACAAATGCCAACAAAACCGCGGCGTCATAACTTTGAACTCGCCGACACAGTTACCGGGATGATCTAGTTAAAACTAACCTATGTCAGTAACTATTTTAGGGGTCGTTAGGAACGTGTGTTTGCTTATATTACTGTTATAACTTTGTTAAACTGGCTTCTGCACGCGACTTCGTCCGTGTGAAATTTTTTGTTCCCCCCTATGTTATTTTTGGGATACATTTTTACATAAATCGATTCAGTAACCGATTCTGAACATACTAAGGCCTGTGTTCACCAACATTTAAATCAACTGTTTAGATATTTAATCAGTTGTCTACTCAACATTTCATAGGAAATTTGACATAAACCAACTGTTTAAATACCTAACCGGTGGTTTGAATGTTGGTGAACACAGGCCTAAGGTGACTGCTATAGTAATTGGCCCTTCATAATAAAAGAGGTAGAAACAAGGTAACGCAAGCAAGATCATGAATGAAAAGGACAAAAATATTCCTATGTCTATTGTATTTTCGTTTTAGGGGTGATTTTTCAATCGTGAGAATAGATAAGTTTAAGGCCTCTACCTCGAAACTTGCCGGCGGCGGCGGCGGCGGCGCGGGAGCGGCAGGATCTGATGCGTAAAATCAAATGGACCGGCCCTCAAAAACAGCGGCGCGGGGGCGGGCAAAGAGCGGTGCACTCCAGTCAAGCAGTGACAGTGTTTTGCAATTTATTTTTGTGACGTTAGGAATAAATTTGAATCAAAAAGATGTCGCCGTTGTTCAGACATTTCGTTCGCGAATAAAAATAAATATCTCGACGACACAACCACGAACACAACACTATGCCGCTATAGTGCCGCGCGATCTGCCCGCTGGTTTCGAGAACGGGTCTGCATTGCCCGCGCCGCTCCCGCGCCGCCGCCATCGCCGCCCTGCTGCCCGCAAGATTCGAGGCAGAAGCCTTAACGGAGGAATAAACATGGCAGAATGACAGCTTTTGCATAGAAAATAAGTCAAAACGCCATTTTTATTCTTCAGATAAAAGTTATCAGGCGATTGAGAAATCGGCGCTTAGTTCATAAAACCTCTTTTGTGATGAGTGGCCAATTACTATAGCGTCACCAATTACAATAAACAGTCACCCTACTTTCAATTCACAATTCAATTCAATTACAATTCTTCTTTACTTTTCGTGTAGCTACTGAATAACCCGGGCCTCAAGTCTGCTATTACAATAGTGTCAGAATGGTCTATCATTGATTTCATAATTGTTGATTTTGACAAGTTTGGTAATCTACTAATATAATGGCGTCACTATGACTTTCCAATGGTCAGCCACTGACACTCCATTGAAAGAATTGGTAATCTCGTACATAATGACAATTGAAACTTCCTACTAAACTTCCAACTTCTGACCGACCAATGATCGACCATTATGAATTTAGCAAATTACGAACTTTTAGCAAAATGACAATGGGATCGTGTTGGAGTGACGAATTTATAAAAATAGCAGACTTGGGCCACTGGTGTTAAGAGTTTTTATGCCTCCCATGGCCTCTGACTTAGCTGCACATGCCGTCGAGAAATATCTCTCACGCAAAAAAAAACATGATTGAATTGTTGCAAGTGACAAAATAAACAGGCCAAGGCGGGCGTGCACCTAAATTTTAACCTAGAGTTAAGACTTAACCTAGAGATAAGAGATTACCAATTCTTTCAATGGAGTGTCAGTGGCTGACCATTGGAAAGTCATAATGACGCCATTACATTAGTAGATTACCAATGTTAATCTGACAGTTCTGGTATGAATCTGCCAGGAGTTAAAATCTAACTCTGAGTTAGTGATGATAACCCAGCGTGGTGCAAGTGGGCCTAAACTGAGTAAATTAATGGATAAAATTAAAAGGAAATTAATTAGATGTGTTATATTTTTACCAAATTACATAAAACGCTTTTTAGACCGAACAAAACAGCGTTTATAAAAACAATAATCATCGAAATCTGTTCAGAATTGGCACTGAAATAGAGTAACGGTCATTAAAAAAGAATTTATTTTTACGAAGTCATTTGAGAAGAATTAAGTTTAGTCCAGGCCAAACTAGTTAAGCCTAGAGTATTTAGGCCAAACTAGATTGTCCTGGGTTAAACTAGTATATCCTGACACGCGTAGGATAAACTGGTTTGGCCTAGGACAAACTAGTTTGGAATGAAATCGGGTTTGACCGGTAACATATACAATTCTTTTTCTACGCCTTTACTGAATACACCCTGAAAGTCTGGTCAGGAAATCTGCTGTCAAAATCTCAAGCTAACTGTTAACATTGATTGACCGAAATAGCAACAGTCAATCAGATTACTTGACATGCGATTTGACGGCAGCATTTCATACTGTATGAGTTTAAAGGTACGCGTCCATTGGCCCACGCCGGACGCACCGCACGCACGGCCCGCAACGGATTGAACGGATTTGCCAATGTCATGCGTCCACTGTACCCGGATTTTTTGTTTAGTTACGAGTGTTTTCTTGTCGTGAGTTGACGTATTCGGTCATGGAGATTGACGAAGATATTATTATTATTAGTTGCTTGTTGGAAGATGAAGAAAAACGTAGAATGTGGGTTCATATTATCAATTTGAAGCGACCAATTTTTGGAGATTATCATTCATTATTTGTTCCCGATTTACTTCATGATGAAGAAAGATTTAAATAAAAAAATAAAATATTCATTTTTTTTTTGTTCAAATATTGTCTCTTTGCACATTAAAATAATGTGGATGTTTTAAATTACATAATTCTTCATACCTTTCTACCAATATTATCAATAATGCGTCATCCATTTTATTTTTTTGTCGTAAGCTCAGGTAAAACAAAACAACACGTGCGGCAGTGGGCGATGTCAGCGGCTAACTGATTGTGTGACGTCACCGGCACGCAACGCATTTTTTGTACATAAATGCCGGCTTTCGATGCGGGCGGCGCGGATAATGGACGCAGCTCTATGTAAAATCATACAAAGCAAACTAAAATTCGTTGCGTGCCGTGCGTGCGGTGCGTCCGGCGCGGGCCAATGGACGCGTACCTTAATAGTTCCGACGTAGGTTGGCCTATTAAATTTACAAATACATAGAATTAACCCCTCTGACGTTCAAATCTTAACAACCGTATGGCCGGGTTTAAAGCTAAACCAACCCTTTCCCGCTATCACACACCACTACCAAATTCCTGACGCAATTAGCAAAAGATTTACAAAATAAGATAGGGCGCACGACGACGACACGTTGACAGGGCGTAACATTGTTTAATCCAGGTTTCTATTACAAAACTGTAGAGGACTGAGAAGTGTTTGCGTATTTATTTATATACTAGCTTCTGCCCGCGGCTTCGCCCGCGTGGATGTCGGTTATATCGCGTAAAGTAGTGTTAATGATTTGGAAAAAATATATGTTAAATTAGAGCATTTTCTTAATAACTTAATATATGAATATTTTAGATTATATTTATATTACATAGTGAAATTAATCTGTAAAGTTATGTCTAACGCGGATTAAAAACTGAGAATCGCGCAAAATCTAGTAAGCGTATTTTTTCTGAAACCTTTCACCTTTTAAAGATAATATGTTAATTGATCTTTTAGTATATACGTGCTTTATTAAAATACCTTTTGTTTTATGTATAACTAGCTTTTGCTCGCATTTCCGCCCGCGTAGATGTCGGTTATCGCGTAAAAAAGTAGCCTATGTCCTTCTCCGTATCCCAGGCTATATCTCTGCCAAATTTCATGACGATCGGTTCAGCGGTTTAGGCGTGAAAACGTAACAGACAGAGTTACTTTCACATTTATAATATTAGTATGGATATTTTATTGTACACCAGATTACACATTACAAAAGAAAAATTCCGAAATATACAATGGGCGTGTTGCGTATGTTTTTAAGGAATAAACAAAATACTGTTTTACTAATTTCTGGTGAGATTTTGCGATTGAAAATTCATTCTCGTAAGAGATCCGTATTACGCGTACAGTTTGAATTATGTAATGCCTTATATTCGCTATAATATGGGTACATTTGACTCTAAAAAAAAATAGGGCTTCAAAGCGTCTTCGTCTGTCCAGCGACCGTCTAACGGTCTACGCAAACGGATCCCTGAATCGAAAAATAGTTTTCATAAACCCATAATAATTTTGAACGGCCTATCTAACGATACCCCACACCATGGGATAGACGAGAAAAAATAATATCATCCCCACTTTACGTGCAGGAGAGGTACCCTAAAAATAAATATTTCTAGATTTTATTTTACTACTTTGTCGGCGTAATTAATATGTATCATACTCATGCCAAATTACAGCTTTCTAGTACTAAGGGTCTCTGAGCTATGCCGCGGACAGACAGACAGACGGACATGGCGAAACTATAAGTTCCTTGTTGACCACGGAACCCTAAAAACACACTGACGTAATAGCACATTACTTAACAAGGGCTGTAAATGAAAGAAAGCCCGAAATCGCAGGTATTTTTGTTTTTGTAAATATGCGATGGAGGGCTTTCTTTTTTACTGCCCGTGGTGAGTACACAATTTTACGTTTTCACCTGGCCATAATGCGAGTTTTACCATACGCGTAGCGTGCGGTAAAACTCACATTATGGCCAGGTGTGACGTAAATAACGTTTACACGGCTTTTCACTGTTGTTAACCTAAAATCGAAGACGTTATACCATCTGGAGTAATTCAGTAACACCAACAATACAGCTCGGCCTATTAAAACAACGCTGTCAAAGTCCAAGACCGATAATTTCAACAAAATGACATCGTTTTTCATGAGACGGACGCGGAGGCGCCGCCGGTCTTAAAATAAATTCGCAATCACGCTATTCCGGATTACTGGCGTTTGCTGACCAAACACGAAGTAATGAAACAATGTGTTGTCCCCTCCATAATCAAGGGTGGATGTTCACATTAAACGGTTAAGGGTGGGCGCACGCTTACGACTTAGAACAGACTGCGACTTTTGTGAAGAAATGAAATCGTCTAATTTGCAAATAGGTTATGGGAATCACTTTTACACGTCATATTATTATTATTTTTTCTTCATTTGTTTTTCTCGGCCTAGCCGGGTAGAACTGATGGCACAGGCTTAAGCATCGTGTCCATCAGTGGGGTTCAATGTGGGAGTAATATTGGATATTTTTTTGTTTTCCGAAGCAGGCTGAATGGTAATTAAAACTGTATTTGAATGGGAGTAATGGTGCAAATTATCCGACTCACACTGAAAAAATTTTCTTACTAGCCTGCATGTATTAAGAATCACTGCCTTCTGCAGCAGGTGGTAGGTGTTAGGTGGCATGTTGAGGGAACTAAGGAACTGATGAAGTTGTTTGGGTATTACTCCTGTTGTAGATAGTACTATGGGGACTATTGTGACTTTTTGAAGATGCCAAAGTCGGGTTATTTCGTCTTTTAGTTCGGTGTATTTGGATAGTTTTTCGGCTATAGTAGTCTGTAGGTTATGCGTATTGAGCACGGCGATGTCTATAAGGAACCAAGTTTTGCTTACTTTGTTAATTAATGTGATGTCTGGATATTATTATTATATTTTTGACGTGATAACGTCTCACAAATCGATGAGCGCCGGCTGCACCCATTAAAAAGCGTGACTCATTGTCACGTTCCGCCTGAGCCGAGCGCGCAAGCGAGAGCGCGGAACAAGCGATAGAGAAGCACGATCGGCCTAAGCATTCGGCTTGTGTTACGTTATCACGTAAAATTATCGTCCGTAAACCGACTTTACAGACAATCAATTTTTTTTTAATAAGCTTGATTGAGTCGACATTTCCTATCTGACTACCCCTGAGAAGAAATGGCGAAACAAACTCAGGGGTCAAAGTCTCTTTTAAAGTCCAGACATAATCTTGGTCAGATCATGTGAGGACCATGTAGATCCGTGTGTGAAATGGTCATTTGAGGAAAGAACCACACAATTTTGAGTGGACCTGTCCAGTCAGTGCAAGCGTTTGTCAGTAATCGTGTAGCTCAACTCAGGATTTAAGGAGCTCAACGACTCGACGGACATGCGTGTCTGTTTATCAACAACTTTTTATATATTCGTGAATATTCATTGCTCGCCGCAGCTTAGTTTTGGAAGCCGTGCGTGAAAATCGATAGATAAACCTGGATAAATTGTGCAATTACTGTGTGTTGTTACTTGTGTTTGTCTTCGTGATCAACGTAGTTACCAAAAGAACCTTTCGAACAATTTGGAAAGCCGGCAGAGAAAAGGTGAGTCGTTGTATCAGTTTCTTCCATCATCGAACATGCGGCGGGGGTTTTCTTAAAGGACTACATATCGCACCTTTAGAATTATAGAGACCTAATTTCTTCAGAAGTTGAAAAACATCACCAAATTAGGTCACTATAATAATATTATAGTGACCTATATTTGAAATTTTAAGATTTCCACCTTTCTAAAGAACATCACCAATGAGGTCACTATAATATTGTGACTTAATTGATGATGTCATTAACTGATGATGTGAATGATGATTTCAAATAAGGTCTCTATAATTCTAAAGGTGCGATATTATTTCTAATCTACAGCCAGCGTTTTCTTACAGTTCAGTCTTCTATTTCACATTAATAATAAGAATAAGGTGAGTTTCCGATGCGATTTTCTTTGTGAGGCAGAAAAAAAAATGTCTTTTTTTTTTTTCTTTTTTTTTTTTCTAGAAAACCAGAAAGGGTATTCACGAATTTACAAATCTTCTCCCAAGGGATTGATAATATTGAACTGAAAAACAAGCATCAACTATTAATTACTTACTCAAAAATAAATCTATGGCAAAATATTGGACATTTCGTATCATTTCGTATGGCCTTTTCGGCGTCGCACAAGTCCCTTTTTTTTTTGTTTTTAATGTTAATTTTGTTATAGTTTTAAGTTGACCTTTTTTTACTGTTTGTATTTCTGTTGCGTGTCCCAAATAAAATACCTATTTTAACTCACAACAGAAAAAAAAAGTCGCATCAGTATACAAATCGCAAGTGCGCACCCAGACTAACATTTTCCCCTGTAAATGATAGCGTTAGGAATTGGATTCGGTGGGATTTATGTGTGCGCGATTAAAGCCTGTCCCCGAGTGTACAGAGTACGGACTGTCGCGTTTGTGTGCGTGATGTTAGGGCTGCAACTTACAAGTGAACTCGAAACATGGTGTCAATAAAAAAAATTATAAGTATTTTTTTTTTTTTCGGTTACTGATCACTTTAAAAGCAGTCAGGTGGCAGCAGTCTTTTACAAAAAATAACATTATCTATACAATTTTTTTTATTTTTATTATAAAACGTTGCCCTACACTAGGAATTTCTCCTGTATCGTGGGTGCGTTTACAAACATTTAAACTCACATACACAAACAGCCAGACCCGGAACAACTAATTGTAGGTCATACAAATATTTGTTCCGTGCGGGAATCGAACCCACGACACGCAGCGCAGCAGTCAATCGCTTAACCACTGCGCCAACTGTGCCGTCAAATAAAATTTAAGCATTTGTTTGTAATGTCAAAATAACAGTTTTTTTTTCTAAATGCATAATATCAAAGTTTATACGGTAGGGGAGAGTTGTGTCAATAGTAACAAAAAAAAAAAAAAAACAATCCTTCATAACATTTTAATTAATAATTACAGCGCAACCATTTTTTGTCACAATATAGTTGAGTTATCTAATTATAAAATCAAATACAGAAAATACCAGAAACGTCAATAATATTCTAGAAAATGGCACTTAATGAGATCAACTAATAGTGTTACAATTGCTGCACCGAGAGAGTCAATTGTAACAGCAATGAGAGACAATTGTAACATACAGAAATCGTCAACAATAAAAAGCAAACTTACAAAATCTTGTCCGCAGTTCGCTTCCACTAGTTTTTATGACAAGTCTTTTACAGTTCAAGCAGTACGGTTATGGAATGCCTTGCCCGTCTCGATAAGGCGTGCTCAATCTTTGTCCACTTTTAAAATTTTGGTTAAAAATCACTTCCTCTCTCCTTAAACATCATCATTACTTAAAGTTCCTTGCTCTTGTATCATGTTTATTATTGTGTGTGTGTATATATATATATATTTATATGGATAAGTATCTATATGCTTTGTGTATATGTATTTATTGTATATATGTAAGTGGTACACCACTAAATACCTGCAGTATTGTCCGTCCTTCTACTTTTTGATCCATCCAAAGGTTGTCTGTAAAAGATCGCTTTTAGCGATAAGACCGCCCATTGTGACACCCTATGTAACAGTTCTACATTTATATCTGTAATTTTTATGGTGTACATAATAAAGAGTATTCTATTCTATTCTATTCTATTCTAAAGTGCAACCACTTTACGAAGCATGTAGATGGCATATGAATACCGACTTAGTTTTGAGCATACTTGTTCAATATGTGTCCTCCAGGTCATGTCTGAGTCTATGTGTAATCCAAGGAATTTTGTTGTATTTAGTTCTTCTGTTTATTTGTTCATAATTTATATTGAATTTACTTAATGTTGAATTTTTATTTTTGAAAGTCATATATGTTTTAGTTAGGTTTATTTTAAGTTCATTTAAATTTAGCCAGTTAACTATAGATGAAAGGGTTTGATTTATTTCATGTTCATGTGTCGTAGGTTATTCGTAGGTGCCAGCCCTGCCAGTGATTAAAGCCGGGACACAAGTGGGACGCGCAAGTAAGTGTGTTTCAGCTCGATTTGTCCTTATTAGTGTATTGATTGCTTTGCGTTGACATACTGAGACTTATTTGGGGCTGACCGATTGAGAAAACAACGGTAGCGTAAACTTCCATTGTACATTTTGTAACAATATTTTGTTTTAAAAGAGTGTCCGTGGAGTTTTTTGCTAAGTAAGACTGGTTGTCAGACTTATGGGCTTCTGACGATGCGTAACGACTGTCAAAGATCCACGATTGACAGCCGGGACCAACGGCTTAACGTGCTTTCGAAGGCACGGAGGAGTCTCGGTATGTAAAGATGGTCACCCATCCACGGACCAACCCCGGCAAGCGTAGCTTAACCTGACGAATCGACCCGTGCGGCTGTTATTACTTAGCCACGAGCTCCTCAGGGTATACATATAATACCGTTATTACTAAAAAAAATTGCGTTTTTGCAATTTGCAGGTCAGAGTCAGGTTGTATCTTGATCAAAATATGATTCGCGACTGAAGAATCATCAATAAAGATTCTGTGACGTCACATTGTAGCCTGATATCAGTACTGAGTATCGATATAATTATCGATATTTTATACCGATACTCATATTACTGATATAAAATACGAGTATTTATGCCAGATGTCGATACTGTTATCGGTATTTTCTTTAAAATATCGGTATTCTTCGAATATCGATATCGGTCCCTGGTCGGCAGTCCTTATGACTGCCAATTCTTTAATTGGTTTTCGCAATAAGGGGCGGTAAAAAAATGTGGACATCCGTGAGCACGGGATTTTATTTTGTAAGTGTGCTGATTCGGATGTCTCCGATAGTACTTATTATACTCAAAATTAGCCAGAAATCAACGGCTTAACGTGCTTTCCAAGGACGGAGGAGTTTCGGTATGTAAAGATGGTCACCAATCCACGGACCAACCGCGGTAAGCGTAGCTTAACCTGATGAATCGATCCGTGGACCGTGCGGCTGTTATTCCTTAGCGCGAGCTGTGAACTAGCATGCATAAACGGCTGAACAGATTTCGATAAAGTTTGGCACACATTAAGGCGGTATGATCCGACAGAGACCTTGCTTACTAGTTTTTTTGAATACATGGGAAACATAAAAAGCAGTGTTATAAAATTCTTAAGAAAATAATATATCTTGTAATAATAATATAACACGACTAGCTTTTTCACGGGGCTCCGCCCGCGTGGATATCGGTTATCGCGTAAAAAAGTAGCCTATGTCCTTCTCCATATCCCAGGCTATATCTCTACCAAATTTCATGACGATCGGTTCAGCGGTTTAGGCGTGAAAGCGTAACATACAGACAGACAGACAGACAGATAGACAGACAGACAGAGTTACTTTCACATTTATATATTAGTATGGATTAAATTAACTTTGCGGGATAGAAAAAAAAAAACCCAAAGTTACTCCTTTTCGTAATGTTTAAACAATCCCATAACTACAAAACAGACGTATTTTTCTAATTATTTTGTTATAAATGAAAAGGTAGTAAGATTGTACTATTATACTCTTTATTTTTGCACCAATGACAACCCCATTTTATGTCCAGAAATTCACTGTCCATGCCAAGGTTGCCTGGAAGAGATCGCAGTATGCGATAAAGCCGCACATTGTATATTTTATAGTGTATAAGTTTTTCTTTTCTTTTGTAATGTGTAATCTGATGTACAATAAAGTATATATAAATACAAACAAATAAATAAATTGTTTAGCATAATTCGCTGAGTTTGTCTTGATTCTAACAAAAATTTGGACTTCAAAAGCTTAATATTACGCAAACGGATCCCGGAATCGAAAAATGGTCTTCGAACGGCCTATCCAACGATACCCCAAACCATGGGACAGACGAGAAAAAAAACATCATCCTCACTTTAAGTATAGGGGAGCCTACCCTAAAAAAAAACGAGATTTCATTTTACCACTTTGTCGGCGTGATTAATATGTATACTCATGCCAAATTACATCTTTCTAGTACTAAGGGTCTCTGAGCTATGCCGCGGACAGACAGACAGACGGACATGGCGGTACTATGAAGATCTCTGCACACAGCGGGCGCGGCGCGGCGGGACGGAACGCCGACGCGACGCTGAGCAGTTGTAATGTACTAGATATTATGGACGACGCCACACAGAGCGTCGCGTCGAGCCGGACGGCTCTGTGTGGCGTCGTCCATAATATCTAGTACATTACAACTGCTCAGCGTCGCGTCGGCGTCCCGTCCCGCCGCGCCGCGCCCGCTTTGTGCAGAGACCTTAAGGTTTCCTTGTTGACTATGGAGCCCTAAAAATAAGTTGTATATACCTAAAAAAGGGGTCCTAACAATTCATTTTCCGGACTTATTAGGTTGAAGTACGTAGGCTGTTCCATAAGTGTTGCAATAGAAATAATGTAACAAGTTTGGACATGTATAACTGAGCGTATGGTTATCTGCCACTTATTACCAGTCCATGCACGCAGTGTTTGTTGAGCTTGGCATCAGTAATATTTGGTAAATAAATTTAAAAAAATTGTGAAAATGGCTAGTCTCGGTAACCGCGAGTACAGAGTGATTTTCTTTTACAATTTCGAAGGTGGATTGTCTTACCAGGAGTGCCACGGGGAAATATTTAATACCTTCGGTAAAGAGAGCCCTTCTCTTTCTACTGTGTTCAGGTGGTATAAGGAATCTCAAAGAGGTTGAAAGCTGAAAGGACGACGATTTGCAACTGATGACGAATTAATAAGTGCATGGGATGAGGCCTGTGCCAGTGTCACAAAGGATCAGTGGAAGATTATGTTTAATACGTGGTTTGAACGCATGCTATGCAGTGTATTAACAGCGATTTCTGGGTTCTTATTTTGAAAAAGTTTAATAAATAGTTAGATTTTTGCAAGACTTATGGAACATCCTACGTATAGTCAGGAAAATGAATTGAGTGCCATGTCATCTTCCACAAAACCCATCCATCGTTTCGTCCTTCCATTCAATCCATATAGCACCTCCTATTCTCGCAACATTCCCCGCCGAAGCATTCGCAACAATTTAAAAGCATAAACACCTGAATCACAGAGCTCAGACTGTGGATACTCCACGCCTCCAGTTGAGTTATCGTCCGAGGCGGTTCCCCACTCGATCACAGGACCACGCCCACAGCTGGGCGACAAGCCAACATGCAGCCGCAAGTGTTACTGATTTAGTTAAGGAGTTCTATGATGAAAAAGGTTAAATTACTTTTTGAGGAAAAGATGGGGAGCTTGGAAGGAGGTTAAGATTAAACTGGATAATTCTATAGATATACTAGCTGGCCTGACAGACTTCGTTCTGTAAAAATCTATAGTATAAACTCCTCTACTCTACCCTACCCTACCCTCTACCCTACCTACCTACCTAAAACCTTAATTTTTTTTTATTGATAATAACCTATTCTCAGACCTACCAAAGGTTAAAATCGGTTAAGTTGTTTCGGAGGAGTCTGGCAACCATAGAAATATAAAAAACTATACTGAACTGCATGTGTAGTTGTGGCGAGTTGAAGGGACAGACTGCAGACATCTGGTTTCTATACATTTTTAGCTGCCGGGCATAATTATCTGCTTCTTTCTTATATCTATGATGGCAACTAACACTGTGACACAATAATTTATGTTCATTGAAGAAGCGCTAAGGGTAGCTCGCGAAATTAAAATTTTCTTAAGAAACGTCTACGTTTGCGGAATTTCTTAAAATTGTATGAAAAACGTCATAAACAGGTAGTTGCGCGCTGCCAGTTAGTAGTAGCCCAAGTTTCTTACTCCTTATAACATTAGACATCTGCCAGTGAAAGTCTCTTCAAAATCGGTCCACCCGTTTCGGAGATTAGCCGGAACAAACAGAAGACAGACTGACAACATTTTTTAAATAGATTTTTTGTTATTAGTACCGTATATGTATACACCGTGGCATTTTAGTCGTCTAACAAAGACAGCCCACTTCATGTATCCAATGACTACTAATCATTCATGTAAAAAGAAATTTTTTTTTTTGGACATTTGTGTTTTTTTTTTAATTTATTTTTTTATTAATTATGACGCATAACATAGTTAAAAACACCCTGTTACGAGTGCAGTCCAAGCCTTGTGTCACAAGGGTGCCGCGGAACGGAGCGGCGCGCGGCGACATGTTTATCAGAGTTCATTCACCCTAACGCAATTCTGCGGCGCCTTTGTATCACAAGGCTCGGACTGCACTCGTAACAGGGTGTTTTAAACTATATCAAACGACATAATTAATTTAAAAAAAAAAAAAAAAATTACATGAATGCTTCGTGGTCATTGGATACATGAAGTGGGCTGTCTTTGTAAGACGACTAAAATGCCACGGTGTACACTTTACCGTATATTGTCGCCTTAAAAAGCTTTTGTAGCAATTTTAGTACGTAAACCTAAAAAAATTAATTTATGATTCTTCAAATCAATTCATCATCATCATCATTTCAGCCGAAAGACGTCCACTGCTGGACATAGGCCTCCCCCAAGCACCGCCACCTCGACCGGTTTTGTGCTTCCCGCATCCAGCGGATTCCTGCGGCTTTCATAAGGTCATCGGTCCACCGTGTGGGAGGCCTTCCAACGCTACGTCTTCCGGAACGCGGTCGCCACTCCAGAACCTTTCGGCCCCAACGGCCATCTGTTCTACGCGCAATGTGCCCTGCCTATTGCCACTTAAGTTTGGCAATTCTTCAAGCTATGTCGGTTACCTTGGTTCTCCTGCGGATCTCTTCATTTCTGATTCGATCACGTAGGGAAACTCCAAGCATAGCCCTCTCCATTGCCCTTTGGGTGACTTTTAGCCTTCTAATAAGGCCCATTGTGAGCGACCACGTTTCAGTGCCCTAATATATGTCATCACTGGCAACACGCACTGGTCAAAGACTTTCGTCTTGAGAAATCAAATAAATTATGTATTTGTAACTACAAATTAAGTCCAATAAATAATTCGTGGTTTTTAAATCCTGGGATTTAAACGTCTATTTCGGGATTTTAGAGGAGGTATTATCCACTCTTAGATATGTTCCTCGAAGTTAAGGGAAATAAACTCTACCTATTTCGATCTCTGGTAATTACCTAAGTAGTCTTACCGGGAACCACATATTTTAATTAAAACATCACTCAAAGAGAATTAAAAACAAACAAGGTTATAAAACCTCAAAAGGGAATAATATCCGGAATCTTCTCATAACTATATTTGTCACCAATAACACGCTTCCTAAAGGAATCCAAAAGAACGACCGTCCCTTTGATGAAACACGAAAAAACCCATATCTATGGGAAAAGTTCGCCTTTGATACTGAAACAAACAAGTTTGAATCTTACGCTCCTAATAATACAATCCAAATTCGTAGAGGAATAAGCTAATTTTAGTTCACAAAAAGAAATCTGTCACTTTTTCTTTGAAAGTCGACGACTTTTGATAGAATGAACATAACTAAGATTGTTGAATTTGGATAAGAATAGATACTATTTCAAATACCTTTTATTTCCATGAGGCACTCGTGAAATATGAAAGTTATTTTAACAAATGGATTTTAAATATTTCGATGTTTTGTTTATTAGTTGTATTCGTCTGATAAGGTAATTGCTTAGCAATATTACAACAAAAGGGCGAATCAGTAGGCCTAGGTACCATCTCAATCAATTCAGCCTATCGCAGTCCACTGCTGAACATAAACCTCTCCCATGCTGCGCCACAACACTGTCCTCCGCCTTCCGCATCCAGTCTGTCCCAGCCACCTTTTTGAGGTCGTCGGTCTATCTAACTGGGGGGCACGTCCCACACTACGCTTGCCGATACGCGGGCTCCACTCCAGACACAATCTCTAGGCACCATCTATTCAAGATTATTCGGTAATTTATGGAACAGCAAATATTATAAGACAAATGTAGAGGTATCAAAAATAAGTCAGTAATTAATCTTTACAAATGAACAACATCTACTTTTAGTCAAACTCATATCCACATTTCAAAATTCCAAGTACATATTCTCAACACATAAGTTATTCGGCTGTTTAAAAACGTCATCGAATTTTGTTACAGAAATTAATGGAGTCGCCTCAATATTCATGGAGAATTTAAGTGAAGATTTTTAATTCATTCAATATGTGCCAATTGCCTAATACGCTGGAGTTGTCGATTCGCCCGCAAACCAATTAACTTCGTACGAATCGCCTACAGAAAAAATAATATAGTTTAAACAAGAGATACTCGCTGTTATTCGGTATTCGGCATTATTCGATTTTTTTTTCATATTCGCCGAATACTGAATAATATTGTCTATTATTCGGCATTCGGCAAATAGTTGTCTTAATAAAAAAAACCTATTAATGAACATAAAAACTTGAACTTAAAAATAATTATACTTTTATTAATCTTTATAAACTAAACACACTTAGTATTATTATCATTAATATAAAAAGTTAGCCAAAAATCAGTCATGGAAGTTAATAAGTTAAGCTTTTTAATTAATAATGAAATATTTAAAGTCCAAAAGGGGCATACTATGGTGCAGAAAAACTAGTTTTTCTGCTGAATAATCAATAAGTTCAAGTATTTATTATTTGAGAATTTTTTATACTTGTTCCTTTTTGTACCGTGCGTTGCCGGATGTTAACAATAGCACCACGCAATTTCCTCCCGTGGGTGTCGTAAAAGGCGACTACGGGACTTACTATAGAATGGGCAGTAGCGTTCTCTATGCATTTTTATCACCATACTGCGATCGCCAACCCGCCTGCCAAGCGTGGCGATTATGGCAACCCCCCCCCCCCCCCCCAATTGGGGGAGGCTTATGTCCAGCAATAGAGGTCTTTCAGCTGAAATGATGATGATTGCTTTTTTATGTCGAGTAATAATAGCTAGTATTCGACTATTCGCCAGGGAATGGCGATTAATCGGTATTCGACTATTCGCTATAACAAATATTCGCGACATCTCTAGTTTAAACCCGCGTTTACCATTTGTATCCAACCAATCATCGCGGAATGAACAGAGCATACTCAGAGGTCTCACGTTCCTAAAATTACGTTTAATACATAATTAGCTTATCTTCAAGCAAACATTTATCTAAGCAAAGCACCTCATTGCTAGCTAATTTTCACATCATCTTCTCATCTGCTATATTCTACGCAACGAGTGTTCAGTAAGGCCGAAGCCACACTGGCAGGTGCGACGCTAACTGTCGCTTGGTGAGTAGCGTAGCTTGAACCATGCAGCGTGGCTTGCTTAAAGGCTCTCGCAGACAGGCGCAACTCTACGGTGCGACATGGATTCTGTTAGAACATATTCAGGAAGTTTTCATAGAAACTGTTCTACTGGAGTTGTGTCGCAGTTGTAAACCAAATTCCGTGGTTTAAAACCCGTTTGCTGAGATAAAAGCCGTTTTTGGCCTCGCACAGGTCTTTTTTAAATTTTTATTATGTTTTTATTTTATTTTCATTCTTGTTTTTCTCATGTTAATTTTGTTAGTTTTAAATGCTTTTTTTTACTGTTTGTATTCCTGTGCGCGTCCCAAATAAAATATTTTTCTTCTTTCTTCCTTTCTAATCATTACTTAACTTAAAGCAACGTTTATAAATAAACAACTAAAAGACTAATTAATTTCTAATAAACCAGTCGACATCAAACAGTGTGGCCATCGCAAGAGTAAAACCGAGTGTTGGTTCACCAGGGTAAGGCACTTTCTACCCCGCAGCGTAGCTCTGAGAACCAAAACGAATCTCGTACTTGTGTGGCTCCGGCCTAACACCATAAGCTTAGCAATTCCACTTGGTACTCGCGGCTGCGGGAAGAAAATTACCAGCTAATGGGTACTTACATTTGTGGGTAGTTCTGGAAATTAATAACGGGTAACCCATGTTGCTTAGCTGCTTTGTAAAGGGATAAGGTTGAGGTATGCAAGGCGAATTTCTTAACTGTGATTATTATGCTAGTAAAATTGAGGTTAAATAAAATAACTAGAGATCGGATATTCGGATGCATATTCACCTAAAGTTGAGATGTTTGCTATTATGGAAAGCGCTTTGTATCGAATAAATCCCGCGGTTCCGGTGCTTTATTTTTTATTTTAACTAACACACACCACCCCTACTCTCACACCCTACATACACTATATAATATTTGCATAGGGGGTTAAAATAATTTTAAATAAATATGCATCTGAATAGTTATGCAATCCAAGAACCCCGGTTTTTTTTTACCCGTCTAGTTATGCATTGCCGGTATTCCTGGCATCACGGGATATTTTCTTACAAAAAATATATTTTAAGAAGCTGCTTCCATACTTTCACAGCTAACAATTAACTTTAGCTTAATATGCTTCCGAATATCCGATCTCTATTTATAACACACTACATCATACATGTAACAGACAATGAGGAGACGGAGAGTATGTGCTGGAGTTCCACGACCTGATCCCACCATCGCCCTTTTATTACCGGACTACCAGAAGTACTGCACGGTACCATCCGTACTTGGTTGATATACCGTCCAGTCGTACTCAGCACTTCTCCTCCATATTTATCACGCGCACAGCCAAAGTGTGGAACTATCTGCCAGCGTCTGTGTTCCCTTCCGCTTATAACCCGGCTGCCTTCAAAGCAAGAGTGAACAGGCGTCTTCTGGGTACGCTCGTTCCATCATAGAACTCATCCATCGTTTCGAAAACTCATTTGTCGATTAAAAAATGTATTGATATTTTTATTTTTTTATTTTTTCTGAACTTTAAACGGTCTGTCATAAAAATGTCTAATGACAAAGAAGCCTAAAACATATTTTGCTGGATTGTTTACACATTACTTTAATAAAATAAAATTAAAATAAATTAATTTATCATTCAATTTGGCTATAATTATGCAGTTTACATAAAATATTGGGAATTTCCGGAAAAAAAAAAAAACTTAAAAATTTGGTTTCAAAAAAGTGGAAAGACTTCGTCTAAGAAAACCATGGCTTAAATGGTTCTAAATTGTCCGTATTATCTTCGCCTGAAAGCTTTGCACCCATCTTCCAATCAGCCTGTATATCATATTACAAGATTCATCATTAAAGGAGTGTGGCTACATTGTTGACAAATGTTTTAGTTAGATGATTGATGATTTTGTTAGAAACTTATAGAGATTTTCTCAAGCCTGTTAAAAATGCCTTTAAGGTGTGGCGGCATCTACAACGCCACATGCGAACTACGCATCAAAGACCTGACGTCACACAAACCTGCATCGCGCAATCAAAGTTTACCGTACGACTAGCATATAATTATACAAAATCCCTACATCCACCGTTGGGCAGTTGCCCCCAGACACAACACCGTCTGGTCGGAGGATCCTCTGTTTCCTATAGAGTATGAATTAACTTTTCACCCTGTTCCTCATGCCTCTATAAAGGATTTTTTTACATCATCAAGATTTGTAAGTCAGTAAAATTGTTTTTTTTTTGGCAGCATTTTTACTGCACCGTTATCTCACGGTTCCTTGAGTTCAATCACCAGATAAACTTTCCGACTATGAAGTGTCATAACAAATTAATTTTGAAAATAATAAAATAAAAGACATACAATAAGTTCATATCAGATAAAACTTGATAACAACTTATTATCTATTAAGACAACATAAACGAAATCGTAAAATTAAAAAAAATATATTTAACTATCAATATTTATTAAAAAAATATTTTGACTCGCAACACGACTCCATAGTTTCTCCCTGTCGACACATGGCGAGCACATGTCTTCAAAAAGCGGGCTACGTTTCAGGAAACATGAATGAAACATTAATAGTTTCCTACTTAATACTAGCATTATAATTTTAAATCGTCTCGTGATTCATTGGCTCATTCCAGGAAATTCTTTTCATAGTTTTTCCTTTTAGAAATACGATGAGAATTTGTTTACATTGCGTTGTATAATTATTATTTTTTTATGTTGACAGTCACGGTACGCTCGTCAGACGTGAAACATCTATGTTAAGACTCAGATATATGCCAGTGACCTTGAGTGGTTAGGTTGCGTGTTCTGTACTGAGCTCACGCAACGCGTCGTACGTCCAGCCAGTAAAAGGACTCGCCCATCCAGGAGCGCTGTCCCAAATAAGACGCATTATTAATTTATCCATACTAATATTATAAATGTGAAAGTAACTCTATCTGTCTGTCTGTCTGTTTATCTGTCTGTCCGTCTGTCTGTATGTATGTAACGATTTCACGCATAAACCGCTGAACCGATCCTCATGAAATTTGGGAGAGATATAATAGCCTGGGATATGGAGAAGGACATATGCTACTTTTTTACGCGATAACCGACATCTACGCGGGCGGAGCCGCGAGCAAAAGCTAGTTATACATAAAACAAAAGGTATTTTAATAAAGCACGTATATACTAAAAGATCAATTATTATATTATCTTTAAAAAGGTGAAGGTTTCAGAAAAAATACGCTTATTAGATTTTAAGCGTTTCTCAGTTTTTAATCCGCGTCATAACTTTACAGATTAATTTCACTATGTAATATAAATATAATCTAAAATATTCATATATTAAGTTATTAAGAAAATGCTCTAATTTAACATATATTTTTTCCAAATCATTAACACTACTCGTTCAGACGTGATCTTCAGTATAAAATCATTTAAAGTGTTATACTTTAAATGATTTTATACTGAAGATCACGTCTGAACGAGTCGTCTTAATATTAAAATTCATAATTCATTAAAAACATATACGAAATATGGAGCAGAATAAAGATAAACAAAATGTATGAAGTAAACGCGCGCGCACACACAAGGGAGTCTAGAGAGGTCGCGTAGATGGGGCATCACGGAATGACAATGTCATGCCGTTTGCCGTCACGGCATACGGGTCAGTTTTACCGCCAAGGCAATAGATATTTCACATAAAAAACAAATGAATATGTGGTTCACTTTTGTGGGCAATCATAATTAATTTAAAAAAAAAGTTTTGGCGAATGTAACCGTTTGGCAAATTAAATGAAATGACTTGTTATGCGGATTTCATAATTTAAAATAATTAGAATTGGAATTTTATTTATTTGTAAGAATTAATTTTACATAGTATGGTGTTAGTTATTTTGTTAAGTATGGTGTACAAATATTCAAATGTCATTCTTAGTTTTAAGTTATTAAAGAAAATTGATGAAAATTAACCATTCTCACACCACCCTTTTTTCGAAACTGCTGAGCCAATAATTAGTGATTTTTTTACTATAGCATCGCATGCATATCTATTTTTTTGTTTATGTTTTAATTAACACACATACATTCATCATACATTCTTATCCCTACATGCACATATTTGCATCGGGGGTTAAACATAAATTTTCAATAAATATGCTACTGAATAGTAAATGCAATTAACACATTAACTGCCACCGCGGTCACCGGTGACCGCTAACAATAGTTTTTCTATTGTGTCTGTTGTCTGGCAGTCAAAGCCTAATATATTTTTTTTTCTAGAATCCGCTTCCATACTAAACACCCGACTAGCATTGCCGGTGTTCCTGGCATCCTAGGATTTTCTTACAAAAAAAATATTTGAAGCCGCTTCCATACTTTCATAGCAAAAAAATTTACTTTAGGTAAATATGCATCCAAATATCCGATCTCTAATGATCACATTTATCACTGATTTCTACGTAGCCCAGTCTATACTATATAGATACATATACTATTAGTATATTATGTATCTTTATAGTATAGACTATATAGACAAATGTGATAATTAGAGATTTGAATGCATATTTACCTAACGTTAATTTTTAGCTATGAAAGTATGGAAAGAGCTAAAATTTGTAAGTTTGTATACAATGTAGGAGGTATCTTCGAAACTCAGTTGATCCAATCCCGAAAATTCTTTCACTAATGGGAAGCTACAGTATAATATTGCTGAGTGCTATAGGATATATTTTATATTAAAACAAGCGCGGACAAAGACAAGGGGAGTAAGCTAGTGTTAATATAAACGCATTCAAATACTCTCACAAGCTACTATCACAAAAAAAAAAAACTTAAAAAAGATACCATTTTTAATTAAATTAATCGTGTTTTCTTAAGATATATCCGGCGTTATCTTTATCTTAAGATTAGACGCACTTACGCGTACACGGCATCAGCATTACCTCTGATAAGCAGATAATATATTACTGATATATTCAGAGGTGTAGGCAGTACTGAATACTGATTTTGTGGTGCAATCGAAGATGTTTGAAGCTGCGTAACATAGTTCATTGCATCCCACCAAAATTGCGGTACACCATCTATGATTGCCTAGTGAAGCCGCATCTACTTTGGGGCAGTGCTTCAAAAACAAAATTGTCAGAACTTCAAATTACCCAAAATAAACTCATTAAAATAGTCTTCAACTATCCATAATTAACATCAACCAGTAAAATATATAGAGATACAAAAATAATGAATATCAAACAACTACCTATATACTTACAATACATGTATTATCATCAGAAACATTCATACCAAGATTATCCACACGATCATAACACTCACCCAATATAAACAAGTCAGTCAACGTAGGACAAGGCGAGCTAGCTTGTTAGTTTTTTATTTATTTATTTGCTTACATGTTAAACACTGGTTAGTAGGCATGCATTGAAATTTCATGACACAGTATTAAGACATGCACCAAAGGGCACTGCAAATGTTTCCTATCAAATTATTGTATTACATAATATGTTACTGATTCTAATTATTACAATTATTCATTACATTAATTATACTAAACATTATTTCATTTCAGTTTATTAGTCATTTATTTCACATTTACGTCATGCATTATTACAAGTTCAATTTATTCACAATTTGTCAGCTTTAAATTCTTCAACGGTATAGTAGCCTTTCTTTATTAACATAGATTTTAACTGTTTCGAGAAAATTGAGTCATTTGGTAAGGATTTGAAACTTTCCGGTAATTTATTAAACATATTAACTAGTCTTGAATATGGGCTCTTCCCGATAACTTTTAAGTTTGTGATGGGTAATTTTTACCCAAAACTAGAACTAATTATGGCAAAAAAATGCTTTCTTTTGAAGGAGCACAACTTTATAATAGAATACCCTCTAGCATAAGAAATCTACACTCCTTCAATGCATTGAAAACTCAACTTGGTCAGTACATAATTGCGGATCGATCACTTTTGGAGAAACAAAAGCATTGGATGGGTATCTAATTTGTAACTGATGACAACGAACTTTGTGTAATTTATGTATGTTTAAGTATTGTTCTCAAGTAATTGATAAATGTATATGTCTTTATTGAGAGTAAAGTTTCTTTAAACCTAAACCTAAATTGACCGTGCAGTAGGTAATAACTGGTAGGTGCCAATAGGCTTGCCCCCTACTATAGGGACTCAAACATCTAGCAGAATGTGGGTGTACTTGAGTACACTTCTGCCTACCCGTTCGGGGATTACAGGACCGATGTTATTTGAGTTTTGATCGATAATCGGAAATAAACTCGTCCCCAATGAATAAGTCGCATAAAGAACATGACTAAAAATAAATAAATAAAAGGTTATTTCTCTACTTTCACAAAAATAATATACAAGAAAAAAAAGGTTACGTCTTTTTCGATCTTAATCGGAACTACATTAATTAATAAACTATTGACGTTAACTTACGAAATGTCACTTTAATGCCTGGCAACACTGCCCTCTATAATTTATGGCCGCTGTCATAATTAATCTGTGGTTACGTCACGCGACATTTTAATAATTTTCACTTTGTGACCTATACCGAAAGAGCATTAAATTTTCGATACCCGTGGATTTTGGTCTTTAAATACTACGTAAGTTACTTATTTATTACTGCTTAATTAATCATGGGACAGAAACTCAGATTATTTATAAAGATGGCATTTATGTGATGTGTACAAATTAATTTATTTTGTTTACAGTATTCATGATGCGTTGGCAAGGCATACAAGCTGCAAGATAGGTTTTAAAGTCTTCAGACTTTAAATCGTCACAAACAGAATGATTTTGAAGGATATTGGTAATCCATTGCTTCGTATGTTCGCAAAATTTGGCTTATTCCACAAATCCCCCCTGAAAAATTCCCCTTAGGAGGAAAAGTGGAATATATAAAAACCAGTCTAGAATTCACCCCTGATAATCCGGTTTATTTCACTAATCCCCCAGAGAATCCCCCTCAGTGGGGAAAACTGAACCTAATGTAAAAAAAAAAAACACTTTCAGGGGGTCTTGAAATAAGTTTATTTTTTTCAATTCTAGTTTTCGCCCTAAGCGGGATTATCTGGGGTGAATTCTGGACTGTTTTTTATAGATTCCACTTTTCCTCCCTCCTCGGGGATTTTCAGGGGGGATTTGTGGAATAAGCCGAAAAATTTGTCTACTCTTAAGTATTTTACGCAATAACCCCATTGCGCTCCAAATGGGTAACACACTCCGAAGGATTTTGGTGGATATTGCTAATCGACTGCTTCAGAATTAAATGTTTGAAAAAAATTCTGCTCGACAATGTATTTGATAGAATGAATGTTGTTGAATTGGTCGAATAAAAGGCATTACCAATGTTAGTGTGTAACACAATTATCCCACTGAATGTGATTGGCGCAGATGAATAAGGATTGGCACATCGCACCTGGGCCTCAAGTCTGCTATTACAATAGTGTCAGAATGGTCTCGCCATTGTGAGTATTTGACAGTGTTTGTATGGCAAATCTGTCAAAAACTCACAATGAAGAGACCATTCTGACACTATTGTAATAGCAGACTTGAGGCCCTGGAGAGGGAATTAACTATACTCTGTTTGAAATAAGATTAGACATTAAAATTAAACTTTTTAACAGTCCGTTCAACTGATTTTGACTTCTATTGCGTTGGTGGCATGACAAATGGCAGCTGCAGTAAACAGTTGGTATTTGTAACCACTTTTTTGCTTTTAATGATAGCATTAAAAGCAAAATAGTGGAACTGATTTTGACTTCTTTTCCGTAGGCATAATGATAGCCTTATTCCTACGGAAAAGAAGTCAAAATCTGTTGAAAGGCCGGTAAAAAAGATTAATTTAAATGACTTATCTTATTTCAAATGGAGTATATTATTTCATTTTGAGAAGAGAACGAGCGAGAGTCATGGAGAAAAGCGTCTAAGAAAATGGAGACAAGAAACTAAAGATGCAGATATTATGGTATGAAATGTCTCTTCTCCCTATTAAATAGAGCACCTGCCATATCATCTCTTCACTACCCTTGGTTGACTGGTAGATAATGATAGATAGATACATAAAAAAAATCATTTGACAGCTCTTGAAAGCGGTTGAAATTTTTTCAACTAAAATGTGAATTTCAATATATATATTGACAAAGTAAATTTTTATGCGTCAATTTTGATACTCTGAACAGTCTGAACTCTGCCTTGATACCTCACTGCTTGCAAAAAGGGCTTTTTTTCTACAGTTACCGAATCGTTGTTGAAGTAATACCTACACACAAAGCTACTGATGTTTATTTCCGAAGATAACTTGGCTTGTAGTTGTAAAACGTCTGCTATCAACTACAAAATCTCCCTTCTGCTTTAAAATCCAAGATTAACATCCTTTTTGGTGAAACAAAGAAAAAAAAAGGCTGCACTATACACGCGCGGCGCTGCGGCGCCCTAGGCCCGCGCGTCTGTGACAGTGCGCCGCATCAGTCAAGCTGCTGCTGTCACCAAGTGACATGACAGACAATTTTATTTATTATCGTTTTTTTGTTTTGTGAATTTTATATCAGTGTAGATATTTATTTAAGTGTGTTTTGTGTAGCATAAATATTTATTTTACTATTAGGTAAGTGTTTTTATACATATGTTAAATGCCGGCTGTAGCGACGCCAGAATTTGTGCCAGTCAACCTGCCACATCGCTCGATGTCCAGGTGAGATGTCCCCATTGCTCCCAGCCACGGTTCTTTAAAGGCGGACGGGGGCTACGGATACACTATGGTAAGGTTCACAAACCCCATAGTGTACCTTTGTGTCCCCCAGCCACATCCCCAACATCTATATCTCCAGACCAAACCTTGTGGAAAACGTTGGCAAAATTAAAAAATTCTACACAAGTATTGAAGAGAGTTCCCCGGGGCGCGAGACGGTCTGTTGCTCTGAGTTTGGCGCAATGTCTCCGTCTTGCGACCCAGGAGAACTCACAAAGTGCCTGGGAGCAATTACTCACCTTCCCTTATAGGATTCTGCATGTCCAAAAAAATTCGGCAACTAAAAAAACCTTAACGAACCAAATTAAAGACAACTGTAATGATTCAACCCTAGTTTTAGATCCAAAATTACCTACTTTCAATAACCTATCACAAAAGGGCTTATATTCACATGTGGAATCTAAATTAAGTGAAGGTGACATCAGAGGAGCGGCCAGGATATTTTTCAGCAGCGATGTGGTGGCGCCTTACTCTCCAGAAACTCTAACAGCTCTGGAGAGTAAACATCCAGCGCCTGCGGATGGTCTCACCTTTCCAGACCCACCCGACCCTTCCGACCTAAATTCAACCTTCATAAACGTTTCGGCCCCCCAGTTAATAACAGCCGTGAGCTCCTTCCGAAGTGGTTCCGCTGGCGGCCTCGACGGCCTGACTCCACAACATTTAAAAGATCTTTTGAGTTCAGCCGCCGGGGAAGCTGGTGAGTCGCTTTTGAAGGAGCTTGCGGCCCTGATTAACTTTATGCTCACCGGCCGTGTGAACGATGCCGTCGTCGATGTCTTGTACGGGGCCAACCTATGTGCCCTGCGCAAGAGGGACGGCGGCATTCGTCCCATCGCCGTTGGTTGCACATACAGGCGTACGGCAGCCAAAATATGTTGTAAATTCTATAGCGAAAAACTTAAAAGTAAGTTTCAGCCCCTGCAGCTAGGTTTTGGCTCGAAAGGGGGTTGTGAGGCTGCCGTACATGCCCTTTCCACTTTTTTAAACTATAACAAAGGTGAGGCCATTCTCAAGGTTGACGTTAAGAATGCCTTTAATTCTGTAAACAGGGACACTTTGTTGGCTGAAATCAAAAAGGAACTTCCCGAAATTTATGGTTTTATGTGGCAATGTTACAGATACCCGTCTAAATTATTATATAAGGACAATGTTTTGGAATCTGCAGTAGGATGCCAACAGGGTGACCCTCTCGGACCAGTTATTTTCAGTTTAGCTATTCATCCAATTATCCAGAAACTAAATTCAAAATTTAACGTGTGGTATTTAGATGATGGAACGCTAGGAGGTGATGTAGACACCGTTTTAAAAGATCTACAACTCCTCAAAGAGCAATTTAAATCTATTGGCCTGGACCTTAATCCATCAAAATGTGAAATTTACCTTTCTGACATTACCGACAGACAATCGACCCTAAATAAATTTAATGCAATAGCCCCACAAATTAAAATTCTAGAAAAAAGTTCACTGCACCTCCTAGGTTCCCCAATTTTAGAAGATAGCTTTACTCAATTCATCGACGATAAAATTAAAAATTTCAACGACATTTCAGACAGACTATCCAAAATTAATTTACATTCGGCTTACACCCTGATTAGTTACTGTTGTTTTGGCCCAAATTTTATATATTTTTTACGCTCTTCCCCTTTATGGAAACAACCACACCTCCTGGATAAAATTGACCAAATTATTCGCAGCACCCTAACATCCATTTTAAATGTGGCTTTGGACGACCGAGAGTGGCTGCAAGCCACACTTCCCATCCGATTTGGTGGCCTCGGCGTCCGCAAAATTACCAGTATTAGCTTACCGGCATTCCTGTCTTCTGTCCACAGCACGGAAGAGTTGACCGGGAAAATTTTGGCCCCTTCCTTGGTTGACTCTGAAGTGCCGTGTTTGACTGATGCAGTGAATGCCTGGAAAATGGCTTGCCCGGGTACAGATCGGCCCGTGAATCCATCTTCCCAGAGACAGTGGGATGAGCCGCTCTGCAGGTTGGTACGGAATAATCTTATTAATACGTCCACCAATACTGCTGAGCGTGCCCGCCTGCTGGCTGTGGGTGAGTGGGAGTCGGGCCTCTGGCTTCAGGCACTACCGTCACCCAACATAGGCACTATGCTGGGTGACACCACTTTTCGGCTCGCTACTTGTCTGCGTCTGGGCGCTCCTTGCGTAGCTCTGCATCGCTGCCAATGCGGTGAAGTTGTCGACTGCCTCGGACATCATGGCCTATCCTGCAGTAGGAGCGCAGGTCGGATTGCACGGCACGCCAGCATCAATGACATCATCCGTCGTGCTCTTGTCACCGCCGGGGTGCCAGCTGTTTTAGAACCCAATGGCTTGGCACGCGACGATGGGAAGAGACCAGACGGAATGACCATCATGCCTTGGAAGTTGGGTCGGCCTTTGGTGTGGGACGCAACATGTGTTGACACCCTTGCGCCATCCCATCTTCCTAGCACGGCGGGCTGTGCTAGGGCGGCTGCTGCAGGTGCGGAAAACCTCAAACGGCGCAAATATAACAACCTCATTGGGAGCTATATGTTTGAGCCGTTTGGGGTTGAAACACTAGGCCCATGGGGTCCGAGTGCCCACATGGTATTTCGAGACATCTCCAAGCGGTTGGTCGACTCTTCACGTGACCAGAGGGCTGGCCTATTTCTTGCCCAAAGAATCAGCATTGCCATACAACGTGGCAATGCTGCCAGCCTTTTGGGCACTTTTCCTGTTGACAGCGATGCGGAAGAATTTTTTGATGCCCTTTGATTCTTTACCTCCCTTTTTTATATACTTGTACATATTATTATCTATTTTCTTAAATAATGTTAGAACTTAGAAATATTATTTTTAACATAAACCAAGAAAAAAAAAGATAGATAGATAGAATACTCTTTATTATATATGTACACCATAAAAATTACAGATATAAATGTAGAACTGTTACATAGGGTGTCACAATGGGCGGTCTTATCGCTAAAAGCGATCTTTTACAGACAACCTTTGGATGGATCAAAAAGTAGAAGCAGAGACAATACTGCAGGTAGTCAGTGGTGTACCACTTACATATATACAATAAATACATACATACATAAAGCATATAGATACTTATCCATATAAATATATATACAACAATAAACATGATACAAGAGCAAGGAACTTTAAGTAATGATGATGAGTATGATGTGTGGATGCCTATGGCATTAAGTCCGCCTTTGTACCTTATTGTGTGTGAGAAGTTTAAATAAATAAATAAATAAATAAATGTGCTGAGTCCCAGTCAAAACCTTTTAAATTCCAGATAAACCCAAATGACAAAAGCCAAGTCACTTAACCTAAAACATTTTGAAAAATTAACTTCCTGAACCGATAATCAGTCATCGTTTCGCGCCGTCACGTCCTATCCACCGCTAATTCGCGCCAAACCTTCCCGTCATTTATTGACGTCAAAACAAACGCCCGCCGTTCGAGGAAATAAAAATTAAAAGTCCCCACAGCTAAGAATGTCTCCACCAATGAGCGCGGCATAAATAATCAGCGGGAGTACGTCTCGGCAAATTACCCAGAACGGGCGGGTTGGAAATTGATGGCAACACTGAAATAAGTGCGCCATGTCAACTATGTTGGCTGTCGGCGTGCTTGCCTTTGCCTTATTTTTTTTTCGTCTGTAATGATTCGAGTGGCGCGTTCTAAATTGGTTCTATTGTAATTATGGCGGGCATTTTATTTATGGTCGCTTGTTTGTTCCTTTTTTGAAGTTATGTCTCGCTGGACTAGGGATTGGAGAAATTGTGTCGACTACTTGTAGTTTGAGAGTAAACATTATGTCGATAAATAAAATCGGTATTTTTGAAGAGAAAACTTCTTTAGACGCACTTTGCGCTATTTCTGAACAGTGAACGTAATTGAACCTTCACGACCGGGTCGGTGACGCTGAATCGGGTATACTCGGCTCCAGTCGCTCGTTAGTTAACGCTGAATCTGGTAGTCTAGGCTCCAGTCAGTCGGTGACGCTAAATCGGGTATACTCGGCTCCAGTCGGTCGGTGACGCTAAATCGGGTATGTATACTCGGCGCCAGTCGCTCGTTAACGCTGAATCGTGTATTCTAGGCTCCAGTCGGTCGGTGACGCTAAATCGGGTATACTCGGCTCCAGTCGGTCGGTGATGCTGAATCGGGTATACTCGGCTACAGTCGGTCGGTGACGCTGAATCGGGTATTCTCGGCTCCAGTCGTAAATTTTCAATTCTATCGTGTAGTTACAAACCCACATCCGTTTTATTTTTCTTGGTCTAGATTCATTTTGACTAAGTTTTCTTTTAGGGTGTCGGCATTTACTAACTTCATTGTTAGGCTTTCAATAATTGGCCACGTTAAGACTACGCCGAGCGCACAGTGGCGCCCTCATCGTTATTTCGCTGATTTCTTTTATTTTAGAATGAAAATGCAGAAAATAAGCTCGTCAAGTTGTGCTTCACAAGACTATACGTTATTATTACTACAAACAGTAGTTTTAAATTGTTATGTTTTATTGTAATCATTAAAACGGAAAATAGTGGTCACTAAGCTCCGTTTTAATAATTACAATAAAACTTAACAATTTAAAAATAAAAGATATCACTGAACAAACGATGAGGGCGCCACTGTGCGCTCGGTAGCCTCTTAAGTAAGTTTATCACTACAACGTCCCAATATGACAAACGGTAATTTCTATTCTGATCCAACCGGCCAAGGCGATGTAATTGCATACACTTACTGAGTAGCAATGGCTTTCATTTTGACAGTAAAACAACATTCATTGTGTTATTTACGTTGAGCAGATTTTTCGAAAATTGAAGCAATGGATCAGCAATATCCTTCAAAATCATTCAGATTGATGGTGTTTACGAATTATTAGGGTGCGGATTATATGATAGTAAGTATCTACTTACTATCATATAATCTGTCTGGTCTGTTCGCCAGCTTCTACACGAAACTGTCATTCCCACACGATTTTTAACTTTAAAATGTTGATAATAAAGAGGGTTGTCACCGGTCTACCAGCGCCACTTTAAAAACATATTATCTCGTGACTGAGAAGGAATTATGAAAAACGGCTCAATTAACTATATCGGTAAGTGTGTCTAGAATTTTCTAATACCTTTTTTAAAGTTTCATATTGAGACACGAAGCAACAAAATTCTATCTAGAGGAACGTACGACTTCAAAAAAATCCATTAATTTCTTAATATTAATTCACACGCCACTGGACATTTCCGCTCTGCAGACTTTTCCAATGTTACACAGAGTACAGTCCTTTCTTCTGTCTGATTAGACAGATTCATTATATTATTTAAATAGCTGTTTCCATTACACTGGAAAATTGTATTCTGGGGATGAAAGTATCTAAGATGGGTAGTAGGTCAAGCAGAGAAGTCATGAGCATTGATCACAGCGTGTTGGCGATTTCAGAAATTTTTTAGTGTTGTTCTCCAAACATTTAATTTTCGAAATTCGAACGGTGTCTCGTTGGGGGTCCATTAATTGTGTGAGGTGTTTAGGGGGGGATCGACCCGACCCAATCTCACGTGGGGGAGAGGGGGGGTCTCGGCAAAAATCACGTTATTTTCCGCAATATACAGTGTAAAACTGCGAGAAAACTGGGTAATAATTATAAAAATAAGTATTTTAAAAAGGAAAACATTAATTTGAAAAAAGATAATTTGCCTAATAATCAAGCAAATTATGTTTTTTTTTTAAATGAATCCAACGCAATCAAGCAGAGGTTAAAGAACATATTTACATTAAAAAATATGCATTTTGAAAATCTCACATGAGATTAGGGGGACGGTGTCGAGTCAAATCTGACTACGTCTCATCAAGGGGGAAGCGGGGTCAAAATTTCACCAAAATCGCCTCACGTAATTAATGGACCTTGTGAATTCGCGATCATTAACTTCAAAAACAAATGAGTTCGCTTTCGAATTGTATGCGCTCACTTAGGACAATTTAGAGTCTAGACGAAATCAAACAGGTTGCTAATTTAACTGTATAGGTATGCATTATTTTTAAGACATTGTTTTTATAATAAGTTTACCTCGCACACTGACTTTTTATTTGTAAATATTTAGTAAAATCATCTACTCTAAAAATATTTGTAAATATGTGAGCACCATGTTAATTTATCCGTCAATGCTTAATTTTTTATTGTTATTACCTGTTGTGGTATAGTAATTTTAGTTTGGGTACATCGTCTTCACATGTAATGATATAATTGAGGTATATAAACTATTGTAAAACAGTTTAAAAGAGTAACGGAGTTTCTTGCCCATTCTTCTCCATGCGAAACTACCTTTTGGAAGGGGCAACTAGAATCATTTTTATTTCCGTGTAAATTTTGATGTTCAAAAGTGCCATTTATGTGCCGTGCCTCATCATCATCATCAGCCTATAGCAGTCCACTGTTGCACATAGGCCTCTCCAATTACACGCCATTCAGCTCGATTCTCGGCATCCAGCTGCTACCAGCCATCCTGTGAAGATCGTCGCTCCACCTAGCCTGAGGACGTCCTACCTTACGTTTGCCAATTCGCGGTCTCCACTCAAGAACACGTCTACCCCAACGGTCATCGGTTCTACGGCTATTATGGCCGGCCCATTGCCACTTCAGCTTGCTTATTCTGTGAGCTATGTCGACAACTTTGGTTCTCTGCCGAATCACCTCGTTCCGGATTCGATCTCTCAGAGAAACTCCAAGCATAGCCCGTTCCATAGCTCGCTGAGCGACCTTGACCAGTCGTACCGTGAGTGTCCACGTTTCGGCTCCGTAAGTCATAACAGGCAGGACGCATTGATTGAAGACCTTGGACCTTTATGTGCCTATTTGAAATAAATACTTTGACTTTGGCATTTGAGGGTCAAAAGCACGGGAGGTTCCAAGTGAACTGTACAGAACCACTAAACGAGCAAATAGGGATGATGCCTGGGTAAAAAAAAAAGAAAAACTGTTTAGTCCGTCAATCAGATAATAAAAAAATATTGGACACGTATTTTTTGATTTATCATATTAACAAAAAATGACTTAGATAAAACACATTAAACTTGGAGAGTGGGGTTCGTTAAGTCACAGCTCAGTATATATAAAATGTAATGAAAAATGACGTCATCCCACATTTGAACTCAATTTATCGCCGTAATGTTTTGATTACGTAAAAAAAGAAAAAATACGTGTCCAATATTTTTTAATAATCTACATGATGGACAAAAAATATTTTTTTAGTCATCATCCCTATTCCTCACGATGTATTCTTTCACTGTGCATAAGACTTAAATTGAATAAACAACGGCTACATTCTTCATAAATATTCTTCGAGTAACTTGACGCTCAATAACCCCTCTGGAATAAATATCAAGTTACAAATTAATCTCGTACTATGTTTTACAAATTAGATAAAAACCCATTTTAGGCAAAGCCCCAGGGTGTGCCGTGTCTGAAAATTTCAGTTGAGTTCTAGAGAAACGGGTGAAAAAACTCGGTCCGGATCCATCATGTCCCTAAAGGCTAAATGGGTCTTTAGAATTAATAAAATACTATTTTTAGCTGGTATCAAATCGCAAGATGTTTTTTTTTTTTTTTTAAGAAAGCAGATGTCCCTTTACTACTAACTCTTATTTATTTCTTTAAAATGTTTTATATTATTCATTTGGGATTTTAATGGAAACCGTGCCGCCTAGAGTCAAATAATGTTTTCTTATCCATATCCATACCGTCGCCTTAGAGTGAAAACCTCGGAAATGCAATTTTGGTCATTTTTATTTTATTACAGTTTTGGAAAGAAAACCTCGCAACGCACGTCCTAGTTTCACACAAAAAAAGTTTTACAACCTGTAACGCCATCTATAACGAGTTTGAATATTGCACACTAAAAGAGATATTTGAAGAAGCTATGGTAATAACATTTTACAGGGCGCAGTTTTTTCTTCATCCTGTAAGTTTTTTTGTCGCACATACGAGGTTTTCACTCTGAGGCGACGACACTAAAGGCTCGTACAGACTCGTGCGATATCGCTTGCGCGACGCGACACTAGTAGCACAATTTCTTTGTCGGCGCCTGTCGCGGCCGCGATATCGCGCGAGTCTGTACGAGCCTTAAAATGATAAATGTGAAAGTAACTCTGTCTGTTACGTTTTCACGCCTAAACCGCTGAACCGATCGTAATGAAATTTGGCAGACGACAGATAGCCTGGGATATGGAGAAGGACATAGTATACTTTTTTACGCGATAACCGACATCCACGCGAGCGGAGCCGCGGGCAAAAGCTAGTAGGGAATAATTTTCTAACATTATTCATTATCTGCCTATCCTTTTCTCAACTATGTTAGGGTCAGCTAATCAGCTTCCAGTCTAACCGGATACAGCTGAATACCAGTATTTTACATGGATCGACTGCCTATCTAAACTCCACAACCCAGTTACTGGGTAAGACGATGCCCCTTGTTCTGGGCCTCAAGTCTGCTATTACAATAGTGTCAGAATGGTCTCGCCATTGTGAGTATTTGACAGTGTTTGTATGGCAAATCTGTCAAAAACTCACAATGAAGAGACCATTCTGACACTATTGTAATAGCAGACTTGAGGCCTAGACTGGTTGTCAGACTGACGAGACGTAACAACTGTCAAAGATCAACAAATGACAGCTGGGACCAACAGCTTACCGTGCTTTCCGAGGCACGGAGGTTTCTCGATTTGTGAAGATAGTCACCCATCCACAGACCTACCCCGGTAGGCGCAGCTTACCTTATTTACGGTTACCACAACGGGAATACCTAAATCCCACCAATAACGGCTCTGAACAGTGCCTTCGGTAATGGTCTTGGCGGGGACCGTGGGGAATCATCGTGGTGAGAAGATTGGATTCAAAATGGTTGAGCTAAATGGTGCTAATCCATGCGTCATGTTCGTGAACGGGCGATGTCAGTTCGGACTGGTCACCTCTTAGCTGGCGGCTTATTTTAATTATGGATGGTGGCCATCTTTAAATACCAAGATCCCTTCTTGGTATTTAAAGATGGCCACCCATCCTTGGACTAACCGCGGCAAGTGAAGCTTAACCTGATCGATCGATCCGCGCGGCTGTTCTTACTTAGCCACAACCCCCTCGAAACATTAGATAACGAAAAATAAACTACATATGAAGGGAATTTCTCTGTAAAGTATTAAGGCTCCGTGCCCGAAAAAAGCTCTCTTTTGTTAATTTCTTCTAATTGTGAGAAAACTTGAAATAATCAAAACATTAAGTCTGTGTAACTATAAAAGTACAGTTTTCATGGTGCTAAACCATTCGTGTCAGTCACAGCAGCTGTTAATAGTTTCATCATTTTTGTGCACTCCAAAATATAGTTTATTTCGCCGTTGATTTACTTAATGAAGATATTGTATAATCATTAAATAGAATTTCGATTATATATTATTT
This sequence comes from Dryobota labecula, assembly GCA_947523025.1. Classification (NCBI taxonomy): domain Eukaryota; kingdom Metazoa; phylum Arthropoda; class Insecta; order Lepidoptera; family Noctuidae; genus Dryobota; species Dryobota labecula. The sequence continues at coordinate 8,015,397 of OX383311.1, read as the reverse complement.
CAAGGATAGCTGAAGACTAATGTGTGATTTTTAAATTTCGTGATATGATTTGCTAAATAATATGAAAAAATATACTACTGACGAGGTTTAAAACAAAAAAAGGTTTTTTCAATATTAGTTTTCTGTTATATTTTATATGGAAGTTGAAAAAAGTGGTTCAGCCACATGCAAGTAGACCATATAATGATGTTGATGATATTTTTTAATGATCAAAATCAAAAGCAGTTTCTTGTAGAATGATGATCAAATGTCAGTCTCAGTCGATTTCGTGCACGGCCCCTTAATTACCTACGTGGATGAGTAAAACGATAAAATACGTGCATAAGTCCAAAGGCTTCTTCCTCCGTAATACGGAAAACCCATAACAGTTTTATCCCGTAGGCTCTAAAACTGCAAACCGAACATCTAGTAAACCATACTTCACTTCATAATCACAGACGACTTACAAACTTCTAATTTAAGAGGCCGTGCACGAAATCGACTGATTTTCATCAATTTTGTTCATTGGTTGTGAGGAAGGGAAAAATAATTTAAACAAAATTATTTGAGATTTGAAAAGTCGTGTTCTTTGTTTTGCATGTGGCTGAAAGGGATTTTTCAAATAAATTAAGTATTTACGGCAAATCACTAATATTTGCAACAAGTTTTCCGAAAAATGACGCGAGACTGTCATTTGATCATCATTTTACAAGAAACTACTTTTGATTTTGAACATTAATAAATATCATCAACATCATTATATGCTCTTCTTGCATGTGGCGGAACCACTTTTTTCAACTTCCATACAAAATATAGCAGAAAAATAATATTGAAAAAACCTTTTTTTGTTTTAAACCTCGTCAGTAATATATATTTTTCCTATTATTTAGCAAATCATATCAAGAAATTTAAAAATCACAAATTAGTATTCAGCTATCCTTGAAATATAATCAAAATTTTATTTAATGATTATACAATATCTTCATTAAGTAAATCCATGGCGAAATAAACTATATTTTGGAGAGCACAAAAATGATGAAACTATTAAAAGCTGCTGTGACTGACACGAATGGTTTAGCACCATGAAAACTGTACTTTTATAGTTACACAGACTTAATGTTTCGATTATTTCGAGTTTTCTCACAATTAGATAAGAAATTGCCAAAAGAGAGTTTTTTTCGTGCACGGACCCTTAAGAACCTCTTAAAACCCAAACACACAGAACCATTCATAAATTCAAATTCACATTGACATCCCTAAACCGGATAGATCCAGTTTGCACCGGAAAAAACCGCCCCTCGCCAGTTTTGACATAAATAAGGGCATGTAAGCCGGTTATTAAGTTAAAGTAAATAACTTGAACTGTCCCTAGGAAGTCTTAAGGCGAAGATGATAATAAATTCTGGTCCCAGCAGCGGTAATGAATCAATTGGACAAAGAACGTGGAGCGGCTTTAGTAGTAGTAAAATTTGTAATAGGCAATTTGTGATAGAGATGTTACAGAAAAGGGTTCGGGCTGATATTTATTGTATTGGGTTTTGGAAAAAGGGTTTTTTTTTTAGAAGAACTATCTGGAATATATTTATTAGCTGTGTAGGTATAGGTACAAAATCTGGTTTAAGAGTACCTACTATTCTGATCATAGAGGGTTTGCTATAAGATTAAACTCCAAATGTCAACAATACGAGTCATAAGTTTGTAAATCCTTACAAAACAAACCTATTGGCGCATTCTCCGACAGTCAAATCGTAACAAAACTACAATCGCAAATTGCTCCGAAACTGATTGATTACTTCCCAAGTTTAAGTAAAACAAACAAAAAAAAACATCCAACACTCCACTCCATTCGTTTCTGTCCTTTTAAACTGCATTTTAAACTCTACGGATTTATTTTAAAGTTATTTCCATAAACGTTCCACTCGACAACCCTATTTAGCCCCAAATACCTTCAATTTTGCACCTTAACCCCTTGTTATAAGGACCAAAAATAATATTTTCGTGACATTCAATGAGTTTGCGTAAATTCACGAAGTACGTAAACTATATTTTCATGTATCATTAATATTAAAAGTTCCTGTGTACGTGTGTATTTCATTTTTAAGTTGGCAACACGGCGTGTTCACGAAAAGGTTTTGGTCATTGTGGTTAAAGAATCTTTATTTACTCAAAAGAAATTTACTACAAATTTCACTTAATGAGAAATATTTTAACTATATAATAATGATGACATTCATGAGCATTAGGTTCTATTACACTTTCTTTAAAAAAATTAACTTCTTTCTCACTTGGGAATAGGTTTTAGTATAAAGCGCCATGTGATTTAATTATTATACATCCATACTAATATTATAAATGTGAAAGTAACTCTGTTTGGCTGTCTGTATGTTACGTTTTTGAGCCTAAACCGCTGCACCGATCGTCATAAAATTTGGCAGAGGTATAGCCTGGATATGGAGAAGGACATAGACTACTTTTTTTACGCGATAACCGACATCTACGCGGGCACACAGTGATCCATTTGATGAAAAAAAAATTGATATGCTGATTATGAAATTTATCGATCAAGGGATGCATTTATAATGCACGAGTAAAACAGCCACGTGTCCATTTCAAATACTTTTTTTTTTTTGATCATGAAGTTTAGGTGATCTTTTCATTTAAAAAGTTAAAATTAATTCTGAAAACGTAGCTGTCCAAGATATTTATCTACATCTACACTTCTACACTAATATTATAAAGAGGAAAGATTTGTACCTATTTTTGTATGTTTGTATGTTTGTAATGAATAGGCTCAAAAAGTACTGGGCCGATTTAAAAAATTCTTTCACCAATAGAATGCTACATTCTTCCAATTTGACATAGGCTACATTTCATTTTGAAAAAAATTAGGGATCCTTGGTAAAATTTGAACAATGTAACCGAAGGTGTAGAAAAATGAGTCTTACCCGTGCGAAGCCGGGACGGGCTGCTAGTTATTTTATATAAATATAATCTGATAGAGCATCTTTGAGAGCATATTTTCCAGTTTTAATTTTTGGAAAATAACCTCCGGATACAGATAATATTTATTTTTCAGATTTTCGTTTTATTTATTTTTTCTCCCTATAAACTCAAAATTGCGACTTGACACTAGCACAGAAATATTGCTGGTAACAAAGTCTATCACTGATAAAAACACACGTTGCACTATAGCGGTTAAAAAAGAAGACTGGAAGGTGGATCATATTCTAAACGGATAGTAGAAAGTATCCGGGGTGCATGAGAAAGGCCTCCGCCAGATCATAATAAAACGTCCGGCGCACCCTGCTAACAGCTGGCACTTGGTAACGCAGAATCTTCTCACCACGATGATTCCCCAAGGTCCCCGCCAAGACTATTACCGAAGGCACTTTTCAGAGCCGTTTTTGATGGAATTTAGGTATTCCGGTTGTGTTAACCGTAAATAAGGTAAGCCATCCGGGGTTGGTCCGTGGATGGGTGACCATCTTTACAAATCGAGACCCCTCCGTGCCTCGGAAAGCACGTTAAGGCGTTGGTCCCGGCTGTCATTCGTGTATCTTTGACAGTCGTTACGGGTCGTCAGAAGCCTGAAAGTCTGACAACCAGTCTTACCAAGGGGTTATTTATTATTAACCAGTTAATGGGTTGTGGAGGGTAAGACAGGCAGTCGCTCCATGTAAATTACTGGTAAATGCTGGTATTCAGCTGCATCTGGTGTTACGGCTAGGGCTTTGCAGGTAGGCTGCGCAGACTGTTAAGGCGACGATATCCGACTTTTAATGATTTTATACTGAAGATCACGTCTAAACGAGTAGTGTTAATGATTTGGAAAAAATATATGTTAAATTAGAGCGTTTTCTTAATAACATAATATGTGAATATTTTAGATTATGTTTATATTACATAGTGAAATTAATTTGTAAAGTTATGTCTAACGCAGATAAAAAGCTGAGAATCACGTAAAATCTATCAAGCATATTTTTCTGAAACCTTCACCTTTTTAAAGATAATTTAATTATTGATCTTTTAGTATACGTGTTCTATTAAAATACTTTTTGTTTTATTCATAATATATGAATAATGCGTCTTTTTGGGACAGCGCTCCTGGGCCTCAAGTCTGCTATTACAATAGTGTCAGAATGGTCTCTTCATTGTGAGTTTTTGACAGATTTGCCATACAAACACTGTCAAATACTCACAATGGCGAGACCATTCTGACACTATTGTAATAGCAGACTTGAGGCCCTGGATGGATGAGACCCATTACTGGCTGGATGGACGACGCGTTGCGTGAGCTCAGTACAGAACACGCAAGCTAACCACTCAAGGTTACTGGCATATATCTGGGCCTTAACTGATAGATTAGGATAGAATTGAAACTAGCAAGTTAGGTTAATACATATTGAGATACAGAAGTTACACGGCTAGATCGTGGGTAAGGTCCTACTGCTCTGAGCACTTTAGCACTTGAGGAGTAGTAGGTAGTTAAGTTACCGTCCTTGGCAACACGTGGCAGACGTGGTGCGCCTGTCAGCACAGGCTCAGCAGACGGCCGGGTCAACAGCAAGCGTTTTGCGAAGATTTCATATAGGTATTTAAATAAAATTAAGAATTACAAAACTCTGTCGGTTCGTATTCTAAAAAATCTCAACTATTTATATCTAACTAGCTTTTGCCTGCGGCTCCGCCCGCGTGGATGTCGGCTATCGCATAAAAAAGTAGCCTATGTCCTCCATATCCCAGGCTATATCTCTGCCAAATTTCATGACAATCGGTTCAGCGGTTTAAGCGTGAAAACGTAACATACATACAGACAGACAGACAGACAGACAGAGTTACTTTCACATTTATAATATAATGTATGGATATATAGACTTATTTCCTAGAATTACACCTGCACTCTAATTGCATAACACATTATCAATCATTATGTTCTCCCATACCTTCCGAATGGGAGATGATGTTTTTCAACTACAATATTAAGTATTTTCTTGGGATACATTCATCCCAACTACGGATCCCTTCATTGTACGTGGTCCGACACGCACTTGGCCGGTTTTCAATTTGTTGTTACCTACCTGTTTTTATTATTATCTCACTGACTTTGCTCCAAATTTAGTAAACACAGCACTGTTTTGCCAATATGGAGCAAGGTCATTTCTATTCTTAGTTGAATCGCATTAGATTGGTGCAGATATTTTTAATATTTAACGAATTAAATACCAAAAATAATAACATCAAATACCATTGTCTAAAATGTAACAACGATTTTTTTAAATTCTCGAGAAATTATTAGAATTTCTAAATACAAAACGATTTCCTCATTCCCAATCTCAATAAAAAGTATCGGTTTTCATTAAAGGCACGCGTTAAATTTTTGTTCAAAAGCTTGTTACATTGACATTATTATAAGCTCCCGGTGACCCGTAAGCTGTTGTGATTGGTTTAGCAAAATAACAGCAGCAAATCATATTCTAAATTCAAAAACATTAGATAGGTCTAATGTTTTTGAATTTAGAATATGAAGATGATGATGAAGTTTCATATTGAGATACGAAGCAACAAAATACGATCTAAAGGAATGTTGCCGTTTTTCTTTAGAATGAATTTTATTGCTTCGTATCTGAATATGAAACTTTATAAAAGGTATTAGAACATTCTAGACACACTTACCGAGGTCGCTGTTGAGCCGTTTTTCATAATTCCTTCTCAGTCACGAGATAATATTTTTTTTTTTAAGAGTTGCGCTAGTGGACCGATGTATGCGCTCTTAATGAAACAGGTTTTTAAAACTGGTAATACCTAGAACTCACCAAGCTGCTAGCATAGAAAATAGAATATGCTGGTAGTCTACCGTTTTACATATAAAAAGCATAGCAAGTAATCAATTTTCATTCATTCATTACTTATCTTTTAGATGTTCTTTCTAATATTAATATCAGTTAAATTAAATATTACCGACAAAAAAAAGTTGAAATCTCAGTCAAATCTACCATTCGGATGAGCGTTCTATTTTTAAATCGTTTAACTGTCAACTGTCAAACTCGATGACAGATGGCGCTAGGCACGAGTGGAATAAGGGGGTGTTCACACCGATGCATAACCGGCATTACTGATGGTAATTTATGCTTGTCGGAAGGGACTTAGTTCAATCGAGAAACTTAATCTTATTTGTGGCGTTATACTGAAAAACGGTATTTAGAAAACACCCACGGCTGTGTGCAGAGGTGTATTACATACATAGTACACCCACATTTCGCCAATTAAGACCCAACTCATCGGGGATGAGTCTATTGCCATTGCAAAGACACGAACCCAGACTACGAGCTGCAACTGAGAATTTTCTAATTAAAAAAATGTTGCAGAGGGTTACATTTCACAGACGCGTCGCAAAATAACACAGAAAGTCACTTGCCGTGTCGCGTCGTCACCAACTCGTGACCCTGAGCAAGCCAGTTTTCTGTACTGTATGTAAGTACCTAAGTCCAGGGATTTGCGGCTGCCATGCCGCCCGAACATATCCGAGATTAACCGAACAGGCACGTTTTGCCTATTACGAACGATAACCGTTTTAAAGATGGCGGCACAGTTTGACGTATTGTTTTTTTTTTTTTTTTTTTTGTACGCAACGGTGTTTCGTTTTGCTGTAGATAGGTTTTATTTTTAGCTAAAGGTTAATGGGAATTTATTATGACAAGTCGAAGCTGGCTTGAAGAAATATGAAATACTTATAATTTTAGCTTAGCTTATCCGTTTATGAAAGTTGTTATACTGGCTTTACGTCGGATCAGACCAGACTTCCACTACTCAGTATTCATGACATATTTAGTTACCTTAAAGGTAAATATAAACAAGTTTTGCTTCAGAAACACCCTGTATCGTAAAGCTATAGAATTAATTAAAAAAAAAAACAAATAAGTTTTTAGTGAACAGTTGATCATTTCTAAGAAGTTGCCTCTATTTTTTATTCAGCATTTGCACGGTGCTCTCTTAAGGCTCCGTACACACGAAAAAAAACTCTGTTGCCAATTTCTTATCTAATTGTGACAAAACTAGAAATAATCGAAACATTAAGGGGTTTATTTATAAACGTTGCTTAAGTTGTTAAGTAATGATTAGCGACTGTTTAACCATAAATTTTTGACGTTTGAACGTCACTTAACTTTAAGCAACGTTAAGAATAAACCCCTAAGTCTGTGTAACTATAAAAGTACAGTTTTCATGATGCTAAACGATTCGTGTCAGTCACAGCAGCTGTTAATAGTTTCATCATCTTAGTGCTCTCCAAAATATAGTTTATTTCGCCGTTGATTAACTTAATGAAGATATTGTATAATATTTTAAGGATAGCTGAACACTAATTTGTGATTTTTAAATTTCTTGATATGATTTTCTAAATAATAGGAAAAAATATATTACTGACGGGGAATAAAACAAAAAAATAAAAAAAAGGCTTTTTTTAATATTATTTTTCTGCTATATTTTGTATGGAAGTTGAAAAAAGTGGTTCAGCCACATGTAAGTAGACCATATAAATTGATGAAATTTTTTAATGTTCAAAATCAAAAGCAGTTTAATCCTACCCTTAAAGACAATCCTTGGCGTTCACAGACACAGTATGATGTCTATAACTTCCTACTACGAGTACAAGTAGTTTATTTCTCGGTTGCGATTATTTATTTGATTGAACTTGTTTGTGAGAAGTCATTTAAGTGTTCAGCCTAGGATTTCGAATCGGTAACCAAATGTCCTGGGGTGGACACCTAACCATTCTGGGATGGACACCCCCCCCCCCCCGCAATACCCTGCAGTGGGAATATTATAGGCTGATAATTGTATAATGAGTTGACCATGACCTTCCCTAACACTTTACATACCGAACCTAACCCAGAATTCTTTATAACCCTTCGTTAATTAACGTTCAAAGACAATAGCCCACAGATTAGTATCGAATGTCAATGATATCTTCATTCTAATTAATGATAGGGTTGCGGACGTCATGTGTCATCACTGGCGACAGATATACGGACATTTTGAAATGGAACGGGTTGTTAGAAGGGTGGCCAAGCGTTAGAAGTCGCACGACATAGTACGGAAAGACGTGAAGTTTTTAATGGTTGTATTATTGAATGATACTCGTCAAATGCTGAAATAAAAGCAACAATGTGCATTGATAGCTACTGGTTTCTACAAACGTCCGCATTAATTAAAAACCGTAGTAATTGGTTAACTATGGATTCGAAGAACACGCAACAGTAACACTACAACTTGATCTAAGTTCTTTTATATATATTTTTATATAGTTAATTGCAGTGTTATTCAACGTGTGGGTCGCGACCCCCTAGGGGGTCACCAAGCCTCTTTAAAGGGGTCGCCGTTACTTTAAAATTTAAAGGTAATAAATATAAAATCATTACTTCAAAATGTCATATTTGTTAACAATTTTTTTTTAAATTAAAGGCTTAGGTTAACACAAATCAACAAATACCTAGTAGTCACATGAATTATTAATTTGAAGTTAAACATACGCACCTATCCACATTATTGTGATGGTGGCCCCTGTTTCTCGCTAAACAATTTTTTTTTTACACATTCGATTAACTCATTCTCTAATTTTCGGTGATTTCTCTATTTGCCTTTTAATTGAACTATCGATGAAAACGTTATCTCGCGCAAGTAGGAGGTTCCAAATGGATTCAAACAGTTGTTAATTGTGGGTATTCTGTTTTTCTGAATAACCAAAAAGTAACCAAAGTGACAGACACGAATTCCAAATTAGAAACCACGGAGGGTAGGGGGTCGCGAAATATTTTTCCTTACTAAGGGGGCCACACCATGAAAAAGGTTGAATAACACTGGTTTATTGTATACACCAGATTACACATTACAAAAATATAACTTATACACTAGAAAATATACAATGGGATGCCTTATCGCTTACTGCGATCTCTTCCAGGCAACCTTGACATGGACAGTGAATTTCTGGGCATAAAATGGGGTTCGCTTTTTAATAGGGTAACAAGACGCAATAACGCCTGGATCTATCTAGAACGGGGTGGCATGTAAAAAAGAAGACTTATGTCCAGCAGCGAAAAAGAGGAGGCTGAATATATTGCAAGTGGATTCTCAGGCAAAACATCACTTTTGTTAAGGCTCCTACAAAACAGGCGCGACACAGAGGCACCGCTCGTCACGCGACATTCGGTGCCTTTGTGTCGCGTCGTGTGTCGCGCCTGTTTGTAGAAGCCTTTATGAAATGAAATCGTTTATTCTGTAAATAGGATATCGGAATCACTTTCATCATCATCATCATCATTTCAGCCGAAAGACGTCCACTGCTGGACATAGGCCTCCCCCAAAAGTGGGTGATTTGCCATAATCGCCACGCTTGGCAGGCGGGTTGGCGATCTCAGTATGGTGTAAAAATGCATAGAGAACGCTGCTGCCCATTCTCTAGTAAGTCCCTCAGTCGCCTTTTACGACACCCAAGGGAGGAAATGGGGTAGTGCTATTCTTTACATATATATATTTTTTTAAATAAGCTAGATGGAGTCGACATTTCCTATCTGACTACCGCTGAGAAGAATCTATGCTCCACACACCCACTTTTTTATTTTTTTTTGTGGATTGTAATCGTCAAATGACCTCTCCCGCTCTGGGTGGAGCGGAATAGAGTGTCAGACTCTTACTGACTAAAACCCATCCGTGTTCCTTCCTTGGCCCTTTATGTTCCGGGACAGCGGTACCCCTTTCGGACAATCCCGTAATAGCAAAAGGGGTAGGCGCATTTCGTCAGATACTTTACAAGTAATAGATGACAATAAGCGGCCACAAATCCTGACTCCAAACAAGTTGTATAAGGAAACTATCCGTTTAATATTGTCCTCGATATCCGCCACCACATCGATGACCCCACAGAATAAACGTGCAATCAAATGCTTCTTACACGTTTTTTTTTTTTACATTTTTCATTTCTTTTGCCTATTCTGCAACCACTTAATTTTTTTTATGAATTTTAGACTCAAAACACGCCTATTATAATAGTGAATTTCTTTATTCTAGGGAAATAATTTATCTTTTAAAATTATTATTACATGCTTTTTGAGTCGCCAAGAAAGTAAATATACAAGTCTATAGCTTATTTTTTTACCAATAATTCGATTATACATTATTTATACCTATTTACAATGAAATGAGCGTTATTGAAGTTTAAACGTTTTTATTTTTTGCTGAAATGTTGTAATTTTTCTCTTATTCGTTTATTCGGTGGGGCCATCGACATGGTCACCCTACCCCTGACGTAGACACGAACTCGCTAAACGTTTGTGGACTTAATTTATTGACTGCCGCACGTCACACCACGGATTTATATTTAAAACTCCAAATACGAAGCTGTGTGGACTACACTGTTGTATTTTTAAGTTTATGGGGTGAGCAGAACCGTCTGTATTTAAGTTGATAACTATACCCAAAGTCTCTAATTCAGATAATTTATGTAAACAAAGTAATGTCAAGAAATGTCACTGTCAAAATGACAGGATAGTGGTGCAAAACATTTTATCATATTTATTTTTGTAAATAATCATGTATGAAATTAAAGTGAATTAATTATAAGAACTATGCAAACAAAATACCGTTGCCAAACAATGTTTTATGTAGTGTGTCGGAGACGGGGCCTATGATCGTCATAATCAGCCCTTTTAAGTCCACTGCTAGATGTAGGCCTCCCAAAATCGATTTGCACTCGAAACAGTTTACAGCCGTTTTCATCCAAAATTTGGCTAGATATGCTACATACAATATGAATCTATGAATGAGAGTTGTATTATAAGTGTTGTTGAAGATGTAAAAAATGTGAAAATGTTTGGATCTCCTGCATTGTTACCAGTATCATAAAATATACCAGAAAATCTCCTTTTTTTAATAACTTTGTTTTAAACCGAAAATTTATAAAAATAATTACGGTATGATTATTTTTTAATTATTATTTCTTAAATTCAGTACTTAAAAGAAAATGGAACCTCTTTTTTCGCCATTTTATGTGAATTACCATCACGAAGATATTTTTTTGATATGTTATCCCCTTTGTTTACATAAATTATCTGAATTTGAGACTTTGGGTATAGAGATCGGATATTCGGATGCATATTCACCTAAAGTTGAGATGTTTGCTATTATGGAAAGCGCTTTTGTATCGAATAAATCCCGCGGTTGCGGTGTTTTATTTTAATTTTAACTAACACATACCACCCCTACTCTTACACCCTACATACACATATTTGCATAGGGGGTTAAAATAATTTTAAATAAATATGCATCTGAATAGTTATGCAGTCCAAGAATCCCGGGTATTTTTTTAAAATAAATAATATTTTGATGTCGCATCCATACTATACACCCGACTTGTTATGAATTACCGGTATTCCTGGCATCACGGGATATTTTCTAACAAAAAAAATTTGGTTGTCTGTAAAGTTGGTTTACGGACGATAGTTTAACGTGACAACGTCATAACAAAACATTGATGCGGCGCAAGCGTATAATGAGCGTAACGGGACAATGGGCGTAACGGGACAATGAGCCATCCTTTTTTGTGCATGCAGCCGGCGTTCATCCGTACAATGAGTGTAACGGGACATTGAGTCATCCTTTTTCGTGCATGCAGCCGGCGTTCATCGATTTATTAGACGTTGTCACGTCAAAAAAAATTTAAGAAGCTGCTCCCATACTTTCATAGCAAAAAATTACTTTAGATAAATATGCATCCGATTATCTGATCTCTATTGATAAACATTTCGAGTATAATAGATTGTCGCTATAGCTTGTAGTCCACTAACCTGATTTTGAAGCATATTGCTAATCCATTGCTTCTTATGTTCGAAAAATGTGTCGGCTCAACAACGTAAATAACGCAATGAATGAAACCCATTCCTACTGATAAAGTTTATTTGTTTCAGTTCTTAAACTCGCTTCCATCCATATGTGCATATCTATGTATCATGAATGACACACATGTTTATACAAATAAAATGCATCTTTATCTTAACCCCATAACAGTGTTAACATAAATTACGGACGACTTGTTAATGGTAGCAGGAGTGCGAGCGCAATCCGACTGCGTTGTTCAAAAGGCCGACAGACAGGGGCCCTAAAAAAAAAAAAACAAAAAAGTGGGTATCGCCAGTCGCCACCTACATCTACCTACTATACCATACGAGACCGCAGGCATCACAGGTGCCCGTAGGTGCAGCCTTGCGGACGGCGAGCTATGGGCAGCTCATCATCCAGTAAGGACCAGGCCCGGATTGACGGCGCGTTGTGTTCCACGCGCGCCTCAGACAGATGTCAGCACGCACTGGCGGGGTCCGCTAGGACCGGTGCCTGCCAGGGTTGCGGGTTTGTCCGAAAGGGATACCGTGGCCCTGGTACACAGGCAACTGAAGGAACACGGGTGGGTTTTAGCCCGTAAAAGTCTAACACGCCCTAAGAAGTTATTTCATAATTTCCCACCTAAAAAAAAGGCATCACAGGTGCGTTGCCACCCCAGACAGAACTGAAAGGGCGCATGTGCCTATAATAACACTGGTACCTTTAATCCGGAACTCAGCAATGCTGCTTGACGGCAGAAATTGGTTTTGGTGGTAGTACCTCTCAGACGAGCTCCTTCACAAAGAACTCTGTTATAAGGGCAAATTTCCCGAATGAAACTGAACGCACATAAACCACGTTTAAGAGTTGTCTGTCAGTGTCATTATTTTCTTTGAAATATTGAAATTGACAGCTTTTGAATTCGGTTCTGACAGACGTCAGATTCACCATCGAGACCATTTAGGCATGTGGCGGCATTCTACAACGCCACATGAGAACTACGCATCAAAGACCTGACGTCACACAAATCCTGCATCGCGCAACCAAAGTTTACCGCGCGACTAGCATAATATACAACATCCCGACATCAAGCGTCGGGCAGTTGCCCACCAGACACATCACCCGTCTAGTCGGAGGATCCTCCCTTTTCAATCCATACTAATATTATAAATGTGAAAGTAACTTTGTCTGTCTGTCTGTATGTTACGTTTTCACACCTAAACCGCTGAACCGATCGTCATGAAATTTGGCAGAGATATAGCCTGGGATATGGAAAAGGACATAGGCTACTTTTTTACGCGATAACCGACATGCACGCGGGCGGAACCGCGGGCAAAAGCTAGTAGAGTATAAGTGAACTTTACACCCTGTTCCTCATACCTCTATAAGCATGTGTTTAAATCCCCATAACAGTGCTTACATATCGCGGACGACTTGTTAATGGTAATGCAGGAGTGCGAACGTAATCCGACTGCGTTGCTCAAAGTGTTTTGAGGGCGGCGAACCTTCTACCTCTTTTCTGCAATAGCTTGGCGATTTATTGTCTTGTTATCCTGTACGTATCTGTTTTATTATCCATGCATATTATTACATTAAAATCGTCTTTCTTGTCTGTCTGTGTGAGCGCGTTGTTCCTCTAAAGTACGCAACGGATTTAGAAGCTGTTTTCAACATAATTTAGAGAACTTATTCCGGAAGGTTAACATTTGTCTTAAACTATAATATTTAAAAAATGTCAATGCTTCGTCAAACCGTAAAAACCGTGCGAGTCAGGGGTGGTCGCCAGTTGTAAATTCTTATATAACGATAAATGATTTTATTTCTGAAAGTAGGTTTGTACAAACACTTTTACACGACAATCATATTTTAAAACTAGATGAGATCGGCGTTTCGTATCTGACTACTCTGAGAAGAAAGGCCGAAACAAACTCAAGAGGTCACAGTCTCTTCTAAAGTCCAGACATAATCTTGGTCAAATCATGTAAAGACCATGTAGATTGGTGTCTGAAATGGTCTTTTGAGAAAATAACCACACAGATTGAGTGGATCTGTCCAATCAGTGCACGCATTTGTCACTAATCGTGCAGCTCAACTCAGAACATAAGGGGATACAGATTAGTTTTCGGTAATAAAACCATTCCCAATTCGAGGCATCTTTTATGCTGTGAGTGCGTTTATAGAAAAATATTTACCACGCAGAAACACGCACCCTCAAAACAACATTAAGACGACAGTAGATATTAGTTCTCTGTAAGGCGCTCCAAAACGGTATCAGTCAGACCGTCTTTGTGAGAAATACAAAAGATAACTAAGGAGCTAGCTAAGTAGGTTTTTGAAGTTACTTGTAAAATAAACAATATATAAATACAACTCTATTTCCCCTTGAGTCAACAGTTCACTGCCATGACCAAACATATGTGTCACTCTAGTTTTCACGATTAATACAAAACGATAAGAAACTTTGTCAGAAGTCATTGTGAACGGTAATACACATAGCCAATAATGCTACAATTCGGACTCATATTTAAACCATAAGATTACCGCTAAAATTTATAACTTCAAAGTCCCCATCATAAACCGACCCTCTGGGGACTATAATAAACCACATCTCAAAAGATTCAGCCATCACAACTATCCTAAATCTGCGCATTTAACCTTAATCACTGACGCCCCCAAACGAAACGCCCCTGGGGGGTTAACTTTGACGTTTGAGTATCTCTGGCAATGCATAGCGTTTCTTATAAATATGTAGGGGTCTAAACACAGAGGAGTAAACTAATGGAGTACTAATATGCCAACGGTGCACGGTGTATAAGAATTCTGCAATCTGCAATCGACAGCCAATTGGGACGAACGAACAAAAGAAGGTTTTGAAGATAATAATTCTAACACTACAACTCATTGATGTATAAAAAAAGGAAGATATATTGATGAGTAAAACGACCACTTAAATATTGTCGATTGCTTTCAAAGTCAGCATTTGACAGACATTAAAGTGTCAAGCGAAGTATCCAGCCAGCATTACCGTCATTTGACCTAACACTTACTGCCCTGTATGGTACGGGGCCATACAATCCTGTATATTGCTTCCTGTCAAATGTGAGTGAACAAACTCTAGGGTTGAATGAATGAATGAAATGCACCGACCCCAGCTCAGTTTAACCAGACTCGATTACTCGAATGAACTCGAAAGATTCGCACTAGCCCCTGGAGCCTCATGTTTCATGGGGCTACAGTGACTATTACATATCAAGGAGGGAAGACGTGCTCATAGGATATGGAAGGATTATTAGAGCCGTACCGGATATGCATCCTTGAGTAGGCAAAGGAATAGTGGAGGGACGGGTGATATTTATTTATAGGAGGCATCTTTTCCCGACTTCGCTGGCAGGTTGGCTCCGATAAGGTCCACCTGCTTCCTCGACTCTTTGTTGTGTTGCTGTTATATTGTGTTACACGTTACTGTTTCCAATTTTCTCGTCTGTGGTCTCGCTACTATCCGTTTCAGGGTTCTTGTAAATATCGCTAGCAGCTTTCTTGATCTTATCTCTGTCTTCAGCAGTGGAATTAACAAACTCTTGGATTTGCAAAAAAAAAAACTCTATTTAAGAATCTATGACTAAATCAGTCAAGAATAAGAAGAAATCAGTTAAGAATTGCCAAACTTAAGTGGCAATGGGCAGGGCACATTGCGCGCAGAACAGATGGCCGTTGGGGCCGAAAGGTTCTGGAGTGGCGACCGCGTACCGGAAGACGTAGCGTTGGAAGGCCTCCCACAAGGTGGACCGATGACCTTATGAAAGCCGCAGGAATCCGCTGGATGCGGGAAGCACAGAACCGGTCGAGGTGGCGGTGCCTGGGGGAGACCTATGTCCAGCAGTGGACGTCTTTCGGCAGAAATGATGATGATGATAAAACCAGTCCAGTCTAAATACTCGTCATAATAGTTAAAATAACATGAAGTTTTTACATAAACAAAGCAGTAAGCGACGAGTACTCCATTTAGTAATTACTTAGTGGATCTTAACATCCCTTAACGTTCGACGGTAGAATTCAGCTGTGCGCGGGTTAATTATCTAGATAATTGTGGTGGCTTTAGGGTTAAGGCAGTATATTCTAATTATAGTCAACGTTTACCCCATTTCGCATTCTTGCTGCTTGTATTAGTGCGTTTAGAAGTGTTTGCGGTTGAAGCTGATTTTGCGGGTAGTAAAGTATGTACCTAAGTCCTGTTCAGTAAACCAACCGAATGTAGATGAATACCATTATTTTACATGGAGCGACTGTCTATCTGACATCAACAACAGTTACTGGGTAACCTTTGGTATGATTGGTTGTCAGACCAAGTATCAGAGGCTCTAGAGTGAGTTTCTCTTAATCATCTCAAATTTACGCATCGAGCGTGTTCAGCACTCCGATTGGTGAAGGGCCAATCGGAGGCCAATCGAAACGCCTAACGCGCTCGATGCGTAAAATCGAGATGGTTAATAGAAATTCACACTAGGGCCTCAGGTCTCTTCTTTTCAAATATCTGCATGAATTCTATGAGGATGTCACAAGAGAGAACAAGGACACAAGAGAAGCAGAAGAAAAATCAATCGACCATGTGTGTTTCTTCGTAGAAAAGTATACATTTTTAATGTGGAGCAACATAATTCAGTGGGGTATTAGCGTTAACATACTCTGCATGAATTCTACTATGAGAATGTCACAAGAGAGAACAAGGACTAACACAAGAGAAGGAGAAGAAAAATCAATCGACCATCTGTATTTCTTCGTAGAAAAGTATACATTTTTAATGTGGAGCAACATAATTCAGTGGGGTATTTGCGTTAACATAATCTGCATGAATTCTACTATGAGTATGTCACGAGAGACAACAAGGACTAACACAAGAGAGGAGAAGAAAAGTCAATCGACCATGTGTGTTTCTTCGTAGAAAAGTATACATTTTTAATGTGGAGCAACATAATTCAGTGGGGTATTAGCGTTAACATACTCTGCATGAATTCTACTATGAGAATGTCACAAGAGCGAACAAGGACTAACACAAGAGAGGAGAAGAAAAGTCAATCGACCATGTGTGTTTCTTCGTAGAAAAGTATACATTTTTAATGTGGAGCAACATAATTCAGTGGGGTATTTGCGTTAACATAATCTGCATGAATTCTACTATGAGTATGTCACGAGAGAGAACAAGGACTAACACAAGAGAGGAGAAGAAAAGTCAATCGACCATGTGTGTTTCTTCGTAGAAAAGTATACATTTATAATGTGGAGCAACATAATTCAGTGGGGTATTTGCGTTAACATAATCTGCATGAATTCTACTATGAGTATGTCACGAGAGAGAACAAGGACTAACACAAGAGAGGAGAAGAAAAGTCAATCGACCATGTGTGTTTCTTCGTAGAAAAGTATACATTTTTAATGTGGAGCAACATAATTCAGTGGGGTATTAGCGTTAACATACTATGCATGAATTCTACTATGAGGATGTCACAAGAGAGAACAAGGACTAACACAAGAGAAGGAGAAGACAAATCAATTGACCATGATCTATGTTTCTTCGTAGAAAAGTATGTTTAGTTCCGTATATCCGAATTTAAAAAAACGGAATCCATAACGGAACACTCGTGTGTCTTTCAGTCTGTCCAAAATAGTTTTGTCTTTGGTTATTAGCGAGCAAATCAAAATATTAAAAAATAAAGTTTTGCAAGCTGTATTGTATGAAATATATCGTCGTTGCGACTTTAAGACCTCTTATGTGTCACTTTTGGCAAAATCACTTTTACGCCAGCCTTTTTCACATTTTGAAGCTCTATCGAATGCAAAAACTCTCATGTGTATACGACGATTTGATCATCATTTCTTTACCAATTTTAAGATCTACAATGTGTGCTTCCTAATAAAATGTTGGTGCTTAAAATATCGATTTTCTCATAAAGTTGAATTTTACACATAAGAGATCTTAAAGTCGCAACGACGGTATATCAAATGAAAGGGCTCATTGAAAGGATTTCAGATATATATATATATTTTTATAATATTAAAATAAATACTTTCAAAATTAAGAAAATTTATGAATATTGACCATTCCCCCTTATCTCCGAAACTACTGAGCCTACAATTTTGTAAAAACTAATACATAAAATAGTTATTTAGGTACTTACAGATTACATGAAAACCTATAAGAAGTCTATGGTCTTGAAATAACATGGTAAATCTCTCAATATTGTGAGTACAAACTTACATTTGCAGTTGGAATGTATGGGGGAACATGTTTTTCGACTACAATGTTAAGTTTGTTCTTGCAATAAATTCATCCCAAGTACAGAACCTTTCATTGTGCGTGGCCCGATACGCACATGGCCGGTATTTTATGTGGAGCAACATAATTCAGGTTTATACACTTGAATTACCATACTAGACTGTAATCGGGTCAGTGCAGTTAACTGGGTTAACTACCTTTACTTCTTGAACCTACTTTTTACCCTGTAATACTGGGGTAGGCTTAAAATTCACAATCATATAATAAAATAACATGTATGGGGTTATAACTGCAGTAGCAAAAAAATTATAGGATGATTGATTCCACGAAAAACTGTTGCAGATGTTGGTTGTGAATAAATCTTAACATAAAACATTGTAAGCAGAAAAAGAAAAAACTCCCTTTTTGAAAAATACCTTCTTCCACGTATATTTACCTAAATAATATTATGTCCTTCAAAGATATCTTTTGAACATAAACAAAAAAAAAAAAATCTAAGGATACTTTAAATAAAGAATATTATTCTATCTTTATTATTTTGATCTGACCAAAACATATCAAAGTGTGATTAGTTTCAATTCAACTTTCTACTTGAGAAAATAATGAAAATTCAGTTCTAGGTAAGTTACACATGAACCCACAAAAACCGGCCATTAAAACGAGAAACGTAAGAAATGTCATCTCTCACCTCTCAACATTACATAAAACAAATTGTCTCAAAACACTACAGTGCAACATTACGGCAACATCTTACAATTCTACAGCCGCAAGTTAAAAAGAAAGTGTAGAAAAACATAAATTAGAATTTCTGTTTTTTTACTATGCACTTCACGTAGGGTCATTTAAAACGCATTACATGGAGGGGAGGCAGACACGGAGCTTTTGTTATGATAACTATACTTGAATGGTACAGGTTTCAAATTACGATACAAAATATTCAAGATTTTCAAAGCGTTGAGTATAGTAATAGGAGTTGGGAGATTATGTGTTCATAAAAACCAGTAATAGTGCGAGGGAAATATGTTGCTTGCAACGTTGCGCGATATTGAATTGCAGAAAGTTTAGGTATAATTTTTCGAAGAAACTGGTGCCGATTCCCTTGTTCACAAACTAAACTAAATTTAAGTTCAGTGCATCTTTTTCTTTCTATTTCATTAAAAAAAGGACAGAAGAGAAATTTTAGTTTAGTCCTGTCAAATTAATCAGTGCCTGTCACTACTCCATACAAGTTTAGACGTGATTAAAAACTTGCCGACTAAAATTACATCAAAATACGTGAAGCGCTGATTAATTTGACAGGACTAAACTAAAAATTTTCTTCTGTCCTTTTTCACATTTGTGTTTGTCGCCTGTCATACAGGTTTAACCTAGTACAGGCATCATACTTTGTAATACCTACATTATTTCTAAGATTTATACTGTATATTTCCAATTTTTATTTTTGAATAAATTTTATTATTATTATTATTTTCTAATGAAATAGAAAGAAAAAGATGCACTGAACTTAAATTTAGTTTAGTTTGTGAACAAGGGAATCGGCACCATTGCCACATTTTATAAACGGATTAGTGATCGGTGTAATCCGTTATCATCGCAAATCTCTCTGATGTTGTCACATTAGCATAATCATTTTTTTTTAAACAGTATCCCTTAGTGTTCGTGGCAAAACGTGGTGATTATGGTTTATTATTATAGGGGTCTAAGAAAGGACGCTTACAGCAGCGAAGGTTAAGATGTGTATAATTACTGCACGCTTCTCAGAAACCTGACCGAACCACCAAAAAACCCGTCTTATTACACCCAATTTTACTTTCCAAAAAGAAACAAATCTCAACTTAAACGATATGAAATAATATGTAATTGTCCACAAACTGGCTTTCGTGTCGAGATGTCCAATTTATTTTATTACACTACATCGCTTACAAGCGCCCATAGAATTTATTATGTGATGGGTGGGCTGTTTTTTTGGCCTGCATTGTAATGAGAAGTGTTTATTGGGTATTAGACAGTTTTTTTTGTTGTTGTTTTTAAAAGGTTTCATTGGTTTATTGGTAGGAAACTTGAAGAAAAGGGTGTCGGTGTCTCTATACTCTCTATTGTATTATGTATTAGTGTGGGTTCTTAGCTAGTGTTTATAAATGAGTAGTATTTAAATACCACGCTGCGGTCACAGAGTGAAGAAACGGAACAGAGACAAAGCTTCTTACAACCAGGCTATGATGGGTAAATGCTTTACTTACACTACTACAAGCATGAGGCGTGTGTGTGCGCACCACTGGCGGCTTCGTCGCGTATGAAGAGAAACCGGTTTATACCGGCTCGGCCAGTTGAATCGCTCAGGGTCAGTCATGTCAATTGGAGTTCTACATATGTTAAACTCACACAATAACTGGCGAAACCAAGAAGTATAAAAAACTTTTGAGTTCCAAAAAAAATTACAAAGTGAATAATAAAACTTAATTTCGGAAGTCGGTGTCTTTGGACGTCTTTTAGTTTTTTGCCACCGACTTTTGAAATTAAAGTTATTTTTACTTTGTATAATTTTTTTTGGAACTCACTTGTTTTTTTTTTTTATAATAAAGATTTTTATTTTTCACATTTTAGTGACGGTATCACATTATCAACATGCACAAAGTGAATTAAATACAAAGTGCAAAGTTAATACAATTTATATGTGACCGCCGCGCTTGAGCTTCTTCGACCAAATGAAAAAATAATTTTTAAATAGGTACACAATTGACGGAAAAATTCCTACAAAAATTGAAGATTTCCCTCGATTTTCATGGGATCCCGTCATCAGATTCTGACTTGGTGACAATGGGACCACCTCGAAAGTATACCCTTACAAACAAAAAAAAAAAAAGAATTTTCAAAATCGGGTCACCATCGACGGAGAAATCGGTGGACATACATTAAAAAAAAAAACATACAGTCGAACATAGAATCTAGTCCTTTTTCGAAGTCGGTTAAAAAACCCGTTAAAAAGGCCTTAAATTGGATTGTATTAACTTCACATGATGCCTCACACGTTAGTTTGACACCTAAAACTCGTATACAATACGGCCGATACATCATGGCCGGTATGAACATAGGCTCTCCGAACTTTCGAGCACGTTCTCTCACTCATACTCGCCTCATCAGTGCTATTCTGTAACCATCTCACCGTGAAAACTAAGGTGAAGTGAGCGTGAAGTGAGCTGTCAACAGTGTCAACCTCAAGCATCAGGTGGAATTTCACGTCACTTCAAGCTCACTTCACCTAAGTTTTCACCGTGAGATTTTTACAGAATTGCTCTACATGTCGCCATTTAGTTCCTAAAAATATGATTGCGAAGCTTTCTGCGCAAAGTTCGGACCGGCAAAGCTGTGCCCGCGACTTCGTCCGCGTGGACTTAGATCTATCTCAGCCTGTTATTATAAAACGCAACATGACTTTGTCTGTTCTTTAGTATAAAAGTGAAAGAAAGAAAAATTGTTTATTCTGCTCAAACAAAACACACATTACAAAAATAAAACAATAAACAATTTTTTGCGTTGCGTTTCATAATAACAGGTTGAGATAAACGGAAATCATGCAAAGCTTTATCTTTTATATTTCAATTTTATTATAACAATTGATTTTAGTTTTCCCTTAATTTGGGAATTTGTTTGTATATTAGGTTGGGGAAAAAGTCTTTTCGCATTATAGTATCTATGAACTTGTAATCAAATCTCTTTGGCTATACTTTTTGTATCTGGCTGGTTTTGGTATCATTGAAAGTTTAAATTTTATAGAACATAATTCCAAATTCAAATTAGGAAAATGTGTGATTTTCATTTGTTTTTCGTACTGTCAAGATGAGTGAATCTAATGAAGAAATTCGATACATTTTAAAATTTTACTACAAATAAGGTAAAAATCCAACGCAAGCCGCGAAAAAAATTTGCGATGTTTATGGACCTAGTGCAGTGTCTGTGAGAGTAGCACAAATTTGGTTTAAGCGTTTTCAATCCGGAAATTTTGATGTCAAAGATGCACGTCGCTCTGGTCGCCCTATTACGGATAAAATGGATGCCATTTTTGAAAAAGTGGAGCAAGATCGGCATATCAGTAGTTACGACGTAGCTGAAAAACTGAGAATTGACCACAAAACAGTATTGGCACATTTGAAAAAAACTGGGTACACAAAAAAGCTCGATATTTGGGTACCTCACGAGCTCACTGAAAGAAACCTAATGAACCGTGTACTCATTTGTGATTCTTTATTACGACGTAATGAAACCGAACCATTTTTGAAGAAGCTGATAACTGGTGATGAAAAGTGGATCACGTAGGACAAGAACGTGCGAAAAAGGTCGTGGTCAAAGGCCGGTCAGGCTTCACAGACTGTGGCGAAACCCGGGTTAACTCGCAAGAAGGTGATGCTGTGTGTGTGGTGGGATTGGAAGGGCATTATTCATTATGAGCTGTTACCACCAGGCAGGACCATCGATTCTGAACTCTACTGCGAACAACTGATGAGATTAAAGCAAGAAGTTGAGAGAAAGTGTCCGGAATTAATCAACAGAAGGGGTGTGGTTTTTCATCATGATAACGCTAGACCTCACAAAAACTAAGACTCAGCAAAAATTAAGAGAGTTTGGCTGGGAGGTGTTAATGCATCCGCCGTATAGTCCTGACCTTGCACCTTCAGATTTCCACATGTTTCGGTCTCTTCAGAATTCTTTAGGCAGTGTCAGGTTAACATCACGAGAGGACTGCCAAAACCACTTGTCGCGGTATTTTGATCAAAAAGTCCCAAAATTTCTATAGCAATGGGATCATGTCCCTACCTACAAGATGAAAAAAAGTTATCGAACAAAATGGTACCTACATACTATAGTTAAATGTAAATAAACTATATTAAAAAATGTTTTGAATTTTCTTAAAAAATGCGAATAAACTTTTTCCCCAACCTAATAATTAGTTTTGTAGTCTCGATGAGGCTAACTAGCTTGTCTGTAGTCAATTCCAACTTTTATTTCATTTTATTTTTGACATCACCAAAATTTTGTTAAATATTTAATGGTGCCCAACAGGGCTTGCTAACGTTACCAAATAACAAAATAATAACCGTTACGTAACATTAAATTTCAATCTTATACCTACTAAAGTTACAAAAATTTTACGTTACTTGATAACATTACCAGTAATATAACGTTAATTAACATTAACAAAAATACAATAACTAACGTTAATTTAGCTACGTTGCTGTTATGTGGATAAGAATCAGGCAGATTCAGGCAACGTTTTGATCGAGACGGCATAAGACACGCGAGGCGCGAGGGCGGGCTCCCGCCGCGCCGCACGCCTCAGACCCACTACTTACATCTCACCCGTTTAAAATAACGATAAAATTAATAGTCGCATAAATAACGTTAAATCGATTACCGTTATTTTAATAATAACGTTAACTCTGTCAATACAAGATAACGTTATGAAAATTTACCGGTATTTAAAGCCCTGGTGCTCAAGATAAAGGATATGCCTAGTTTTGACCAACGATACCTCAATATTGTAATTTTGAATGTTAAAATAAACGAGTTTAAATACGAGATAGATCTAAGTCCACGCGGACGAAGTCTCGGGCACAGCTAGTATCTTCACGTTGAACGCCTCTTTAATTTTTCAGTCTTTCAGTTTGGGCCGTGAGGAACACCGTGTGGTCGACATACAATAGTTCCGTTGGGGCCGCGGGGGACAACATATGCCCGCGAGTCAAGGGCCATTTTCAGCACTTCTATTGAGCCATCGGGCACAGATATAAAGCTAATATGTATTTAACGTGACCCCCACGGCCCTGCAGACAGATTGTATTTGGTTTCTAGCCTCTAAAGCTTAAGCAAAAGCATTTATAACCTGGCTCCTTTTACTATACAAGCGTGGCCCGTATGTTGGGCCCCATGGCGTTTAACGTGTTAACATAGGAATAGTTTTCATCATTATTCAACAGTAAAATTATTAATTTCTTGTAAGAAAAACTTCAGTATACAATGTTGCGTCTACATTTGGCGAAATGGTAATACGTCTTCGTGAGTAGGATCGACAAGACGTGGTTCCGTATTACAAATGGGTTTGCGTTTCATAAAAATAAAAAAAACTCACCATAGGAAGAATAAACGGCCAGCATCAGCAGGAGGCAGACCCTGGCGATGACCACGCCCATTTTCATGTGGAACATATTCAAAATGGCACCCATAGCAACACAAGATGGCCGACTAGCTAAACTAAACACTCGATATTACATAATACTGATATTAATTTTGTTATTCTATTCGTATGTCGAGTTCTTGATGTGAATTTCAACGTTGTGGTTTTTGAAATCATTCGCGGGACGATTCGGCTTCTGGAAAGAAAGAAAAGTATACATTAGTTATGCAAAAATGTTGTACAATCTACAGTTACCTAGTGTTCGAAACGAGTGCACGCGCGACTCAGGAGTCCGGCGGGGCGTCGCGTGCGGCATTCATGTTAAACACATACAATCCCTCGCGAGTGTCCTGAGTGGCGGCGAGCGGCGCGCCGAACAATCTTTGGCGCCGCACGCCTATCACTCAGGCCGTACACTTAGTGTGCATCCACACAGAACGCGCGGTGACTGGGGCCTGTGGCGGGCGCGGCGGCGGAGGCGTGCGGTGGCCACAGTGACGCGCGAGCTCTTGTAGCGGTTCCACGAATTTCAGGGGTTGCAAACTAGGGACGAGGATTTGGTATTTTTATTAGATAGTCCGATCAGGAAATTGTTCTTTGGTTTCGCTCCATAATTTTCTTATTATTATGCGATTACTGTTTACTTTGCCATATAGCTGGTTTAGATTGAATCACACTTATAAAAACTTCAGTATTTATCGCAATTTTACAACAAGAAAAAAAACTTACGCTTGTACGCCGAGCGATAAGACCGAACTGGTTTGATACCCCCGCCAACCGCGCATTAGATCGCTTCCGGACTAGGCCCGTAGTGCGGCCATAACGTGCGGATAGGAATGTTTTCAAACTACGCGCGCTATCTCGCTCGAGCCCGTCGCGCTAGGCGCCCGCCTTAAGGCTCGTACAGACTCGCGTGATATCGCACGAGTCTGTAAGAGCCTTTAGTCACTACACTATGGACGCAAGCGGCGGTTTCATATGTTTGATATTTCGCGCCCGTCCGCGTCGTCGCAACCGCGCTAGGCCGGCAGTGTGGACGCACACTTAGGGAACCTAATAGTTGAGCAGATTGACACACTACGTCAATATTCCGTGTTTCATGCATTTCATACGACGGATAAAGAATAACAGTTGCTTCTGTTTTTATACAAATAAATTAAATTATATTATTTTGTTACCAGCTACTGTCCGCGGCATAGCTCGCGTGGCTTTTCTAAAATAAAAGTAGCCTAAGTTACTTATAACATCAGCTATCTGCCAGTGCAAGTCCCGTCAAAATCAGTCTAGCCGATTCTAAGATTAGCCGAAAAGGACAGAAAAAAAAAAAATTACAGTCATATGAACTGCCGACAGAAGTGAAAACACAAAACTTTGGAATAACTGTTCTTTTGTACATGTATAGCTCATGGAAAGCATTCGGTGACGATGACGCGAGTTCCATGGTTTTTGTGCACCCAAAAGTACACATATACACACTATACGAGTACATATAGCTCATGGAAAGCGTTCGGTGACGATGACGCGAGTTCCATGATATTTTTCACCCAAAAAGTACACACATATATACACAGTATACATAATTATAGCTCATGGAAAGCGTTCGGTGAACGATGACGCGAGTTCCATGGTTTTTTTTTTCACCCAAAAAGTGCTCAACGCGCGTAAAGAAGTTTTCACTTCAAGAAGTACCGTATAAACTTTCATATGCATTTAGTAAGCCAGCCCACGTCATCCTGGAATGCGAGGCCATGGCTCCACAACATGAAGAAATCCTCGGAACAGTGAGGTCGCTCTGTGAAGCCTATGAAGCTCCCAGGAAGCTTCTGTGCTTTTGGGCGGAGCTAGGCTGGCTCTGTTAGCCAGAATCGCCACGCACAACGGACCAAATGAGAGTCTAAGGCTGAGGCTAGAGTAGGCAGCGATTTGCGATGCGACTGGAAGAGCGAAACGATAAACAGATAAACGATAAACAGGGTATGGCTACATTATAAGCGAAAATCAGTAATCATCGGTATATTCGGCGATGACATGACTACAGGGCCTCAAGTCTGCTATTACAATAGTGTCAGAATGGTCTCGCCATTGTGAGTATTTGACAGTTTTTGTATGGCAAATCTGTCAAAAACTCACAATGAAGAGACCATTCTGACACTATTGTAATAGCAGACTTGAGGCCCAGTACACATGCCACACAACGAATTAGCAAGAGCGATTCATGCGGCTACACAATAAAAAGTAGAGTGTAGCCGCATGAATCGCTACGCATAATGTAGCCACACACATTTAGTAGCACTATTGAACTAGTCGTGCAAGTGAGAAATTTTCTAAAAAATTCGCTTCAATTTCGCTGATATATTGATGTAGCCGATGCCGTGATTACAGTAATGTGGTTCCCATTGCTTAAAGAAATCAAAAATCGCTATAATATTTGACCTACGGTGTAGCCATATACGTGAGCATTCATTTATTTATTTTAATCGCTCACGTGTCGCAGGTCGCGTCGCGGCCTAATGAAGCCTCAGCCTAAGTGCGGAAAAGGGAGCCCCATCATCATCGTCATGCATTTAGTAAAAAGATGATATTTTGACATAAAAACTGACAATTAAATTTTATTTATTTGTATAGTTTACGCCAAGGACCCAACTGACTAACAAACACTCAAAGGGTTTCTAGTTGCTACCTACTTGTCAGCAAATATAGGTGGTAGACTCACCGAAACGTCTT
Source organism: Dryobota labecula (assembly GCA_947523025.1). Taxonomy (NCBI): domain Eukaryota; kingdom Metazoa; phylum Arthropoda; class Insecta; order Lepidoptera; family Noctuidae; genus Dryobota; species Dryobota labecula. Next base: position 7,988,386 of record OX383311.1, on the reverse strand, counting down.
CTCACAAACAAAGTTACATAAATACTAAACCACCAGACATTATTTACGCTTCTACTATGCTGATAATATCAGAGCTCGAACAAGTATTTACATAAGTCTAAAACACACTGATTAAAAAAGTATTGCGTATTCAAAATATCTTAAGACTGTAGTGTTAAAGGTCTCTGATAAACCAAAATTTGTTAACAGAGCGTTTTTCTAAAAAAACAAGTCACATTTAATCTGTTTCCTACTTGCGTTCCTATTATATAACGAATCGAATTAAGGGGCCGTGCACGAAATCGACTGATTTTGATCAATTTTGTTCATTGTTTGTGAGAAAGGGAATAATAATTTAAACAAAATTATTTGTGATTTGAAAAGTCGTGTTCTTTGTTTTGCATGTGGCTGAAAGGGATTTTTCAAATAAAATAAGTATTCACGGTAAATCACTAATATTCGCAACAAGTTTTCCGAAAAATTACGCTAGACTGACATTTGATCATCATTCTACAAGAAACTACTTTTGATTTTGAACATTAAAAAATATCATGAACATCATTATGGTCTACTTGCATGTGGCTGAAAATCTTTTTTTCAACTTTCATACAAAATATAGCAGAAAAATAATATTGAAAAAACCGTTTTTTTGTTTTAAACCTCGTCAGTAATATATTTTTTCCCATTATTTAGCAAATCATATCACGAAATTTAAAAATCACAAATTAGTCTTCAGCTATCCTTGATATATAATGAAAATTGTATTTAATGATTATGCAATATCAAAACTATATTTTGGAGAGCACAAAAATGATGAAACTATTAACAGCTGCTGTGACTGACACGAATGGTTTAGCACCATGAAAACTGTACTTTTATAGTTACACAGACTTAATGTTTCGATTATTTCAAGTTTTCTCACAATTAGATAAGAAATTGACAAAAGAGAGTTTTTTTCGTGCACGGAGCCTTAAACCCAATCACGTAAATCTGATAAGCAGTTTTCGAGATAGAAGCGCACACGGACAGACGGGGCAGAGAGACGTTACGTTTTATTACTTTATACGGGTCGGGTGACGCAAAACGCAAAAAAAAACCGGTCAAATGCGTGTCGGACTAAACAAATCGAAGGATTCCGTAGTTGGGATGAATATATCCCAAGAACAAACATCATTGTAGTTGAAAAACATGTTCCACTATACATTCCAACTGCTAGATCTTTACGTATCCCAATGGATACGTAAAGATACGGAGAGTAGAGGAAGGAAAGAGGTGTGGATTTTTGGCTTGGCTGAATGCTGGCCCTGCTCCACAACCTCAACTAATTGATTAATATTTGACAATAATGTTGGAGCTGCTGAAGAGTGTAAGACTATCTTTGCATTGTATAAACTCAATCTCCTTTGTATTATACCGGATGACTTTTTTTACCGTCTCGTAAAAATTTGGGTATACTAGGTGAACGGAGTAGAAGCCTATGGCATAGTTTTTATTATTTTTTCTTTAACCTAGAAAGAAATTGATCTATAGATAAATACCACACATTTGAAGTAAACTTATCATACTATAACAATAAACACAGAAATTTTACAAAAAACATAATTCAATAAATAAATACGATAAATAATATTTAAATTTAAATCATACGCACCCAAATTTCAATATTTTTATCTTTTATTTTAGTTTTATTTCTGAAAAAAAAAAAAAAAAAAAAAATTGCTATGCCATGGGTTTCTTTCTACTCCGTTCACCTAGTATACCCAATTTTTTTCGAGACGGTAAAAAAAGTCATCCGGTATAATTGCATAGTACAGGTGTGAGTACTATGTACTATAGAGCTACCATTGACCGGGTAATATGTCTTTCATTGGCTTGAATGTGCCCTGGCGGCTGAGAGTATGTTATGTCATGCTCATTTAGATGTCTCGCTGATGGTGGCGTGTGTGTTGTGTATCATTTAGCTTCCTTCAAAATGGTTGAGCTAAATGGTGCTAATCCATGCGTCATGTTCGTGAACGGGCGCCGTCAGTTGGGACTGGTCATCTCTTAGCTGCCACGGGTTATTTTAATTATTTTATTTTGTTTCTATTTGTTGTACCTACTCAGGACGCTTTCAACATTAAGTTTTTTTTTATTTTTACATCGTTCTCACATTTAGTAATAAATTCAACATTACTTATAGATGTAACTAATACTTTTGTAACAATTTAATTTAAAAGAGTGTCCATGGAGTTTCTTGCCCGTTCTTCTCCATAGGTACCTACGCTTTGGAATGGGCATGTAGCTTCATTTTTCTTACTGACCGACTCCTTGACAATTCAAAACTGCTTGTAAATGGTTTAATTGAAATAAATGATTTGAGTTTGAGTTTGGCATTATACCTAACTAGCTGTTGCCCGCGGCTCCGCCCGCGTGGATGTCGGTTATCGCGTAAAAAAGTAGCCTATGTCCTTCTCCATATCCCAGGCTTATATCTCTGCCAAATTTCATGACAATCGGTTCAGCGGTTTAGGCGTGAAAACGTAACATACAGACAGACAGACAGACAGAGTTACTTTCACATTTATAATATTAGTATGTATAAAAAAATAAAATCCTAAATAAAATTTAAGTGTGTTTTTAATGTTAAAATAACAGCATTTTACTAAATGCTCAAGAAAGTAAATCCGGTACTTATAACAAAAATAAAATTTAAAAAATAGATTTTTAGGGAACTTTCATTGGCAGAGGGCTAATGTTAAAAGGAGTATTATGCTACTTTTATTTCATAAATAGCCACAGGCAGTAGCTAGTCTAACATAATTTTCTTTACTAAGCATGGATACACTGGATTTATCAGCACTATAATACTAAATTTTCTGCTAACTTCATTTCTGATCAACATCATCATTATCCTGACCTTATCCCAATTCTCATGTCAGTAGTCACCCCCTTTCTAGTCTTCCTACTTTCATTTATTTGAACTTCTCACACACAATAAAGGTCCAAATTCAAGGAGAAGAGATGATTGAGATGACTCTAACACTATTTGTTGTGAAAATAACTCCGCAATTTCCGCTTAAATGCATACCGACTGGTGGCCGTCCTGATATCCAGAGGAAGCGCATTCCAGAGAAGAATAATAATAATAATATAATATTAATAGTTTATTTTTTTCTCTTCACAAAGGCTCACATAGTTATAAACATAGAGACAAGAATTATAGCGTTTTGACAAAAATGCATAAAATATGATCCTTTGTGAGAGACTGGCGTCCATACTAGGATACCCTGTGTGACGGATCACCAGGCTCTCACCCCGAATTAAATTGAATTAACATTAAAATGGTCAATTTTAAACTCTACACAAATTATTTATTGATGAAGGGAATAAACAGACATATTTAAATTAATTACCCAAAAAAAAAAAGTTATAACGAAAAAAAAATATAAATTGGTGTAGTGTAATGCTTGTGTAGTGTGCAGGTGAAGTGTGAGGAAAGGTAGAATGACGGTGTGAGTGTGAGTGAGTAGGGCGTTTGTTACAGTAATGAATCCGAAATCACATATTATTACGAGGGAACAATGAGTAGCTGCTCCGTATCATCATAGCCCAATTTTTGTAACCAGGTTGAGAGGGTTTTTTTGCAACGAGAATGGACTGAATATGAAAGGAAGAATGAACAAAGTCAGAAGTATGAGAAGGACAGAGTAGGAGAAGATTGCTGGAAGAACGCAGATTCTTAGCGTGTGAAGAACATAAATATTGAAAGTGAGACTTAAGAAGGAGGGGTTAGAGAGTTGAGAAGGGAGAAAAGCGTGGTCAAAGCGAGCAAACTTCTTCTTTGGCGAATAGGCATCCATTTGAGCTCCGACATATTTTTAATATATGACATATTTTTCAACATATATCCATGCTCGACACATGGTCATATTTCCGCAGGTTGAATGGTTGGTTTATTTTAGAAAATGCAACGTACGCGAAGCCGCGCTGTTGGTAAATATTTTCCTAGCTCCGATCCGACCCGCTTCCATGGAGTGTCAGCCTTACGTCTCCTGACCTCCGGCAGTCATTATAATCAAAGTTATAACATTATCACCAAGGGGTGTATTACGCCTATTATCCCGAACAGTGGTCAGTGCATTAGCAGCGGTATCGGGTTACTTGCCCCCAGTGACGCTAATGACTAGTAGACCAGGAGATAGCAGAGGGTTGGCGAAAACAAAGATTTATAATATGATCAACTTTATGAATACCCCAATAGGTATGTTAACTAAAAATTTGTTTTTGTCCGTCATATAGATTGTTACAAAATATTGAACACGCATTTTTTATTTTGCTTCGTGCGTGCATTTTTGTTCTCGAGGTGGCAGCTGGGCGCAATTAATTTTAGGTTGAAAATTATATGTTTTACGATACTAACAATGTTAAACCCGACGGACATTACATCATCATAGACGTTTATTTTGATATGATTTTCAATACATAATGTGGTATAAATATTGGAAAGCGTTCGGTGACGATCGCGAATTCATAAGTTTTACCCCTACCAAAAATCGCTCAACGCGCCTAAAGAAGCATTCACTTTAAAAAAAACCGGCCAAGTGCGTGTCGGAACACGCACAATGAAGGGTTCCGTACTTGGAAAGAATTTATCCTAAGAACAAACTTAACATTGTAGTTGGTAAACATAATCTCCCATACATTCCAGCTGCAAATGTAAGTTTGTACGCAGAATATCGAGAGATTTACCATGTTATTTTAAGACCAAAGACTTCTTATATATTTTCCTGTAATCTATAAGAATAGAACTATTTTCTGTATTTTTTTCAAAATTTTAGGTTCAGTAGTTTCGGAGATAAGGGGGGGGGGGGAATGGTCAATTTTCGTCTATTTTCACTTATAACTTCAAAACAATTTATTTTAAAATTAAAAAAAAAATACATTTCAGACCCTCACAGTAAGCCCTTTCATTCGATATGTCAGACGGTACAGTTTGCAAAACTTTTTATTTTAATCTTCTTGTTTGCCCCCCAAAACTGACCCCAATATTCTAAATTCATTTATTTACGGTTCACGTCCGTGTTTGGGTCACTCAAATTGATATGTATACCAAATTTCAACTTAATCGGTCCATTACATTGGAGCAAATTGGCTGTGACAGACGGACAGACAAACAGACAGACAGACAGACAGACAGACAGACAGACAGACACACGAGTGATCCTATAAGGGTTCCGTTTTTTCCTTTTGAGAACACGGAATCATTTGTCGTATTAATCCAACTGGGGCTAAAATCGAAACACAGCTATGTTGTTTCGCAACCAAACAAACACACCTACATATTTGTTTGTCTGCGAAACAATATTGCATGTATGATGGCTTCCCCGCATTAGAAATATCTCGTCTACAAAACAAACATTGTATCAAAAACGCCATATTTCCTCCCATAATACGGACATGGCCCCTAACAAAGCCCCAAGGATGGCCATAATGCAGTAATTATTGCACTTTGTATTTTTGTACCATCAGCGCGATGTGGCCCGCGGGCAACGAGACAGGACCAAGAACCTTTCTGTTACTATCTTCACAAATTAAATGTTAAACAAAGCGAATAATGTAAAATGCACGCTTCAAATTGTTATTTTAAATATATTTCTACGCTTTAGAAGTTTTCTTAGTTATTCCTTCATTAGTATAGTTGTGTGTAATGAGTAAAATTGTAGAGTAATGAAGTACATAGTATTATGTTTATTCATTGTTCTGAGTTCCCGATATTTCGGCGCTGTTGCAAGCACCATGATCACGGATAAACTGAAGTCACTGTGCATAGTATCAGTTATTTTTCTACTGAAACTGTTTGAAATAAAGGGTCGTGGATAGAACATAGATGAAATGGGTTTACAAAGGACAGATCTGCTCCCTACTTGCGTAAAATATCTACTATTAATTACAATCTGAATGATTTTGAAGTATATTGCTAATTCATTGCTTCATATCGTCGTATCCTACGAACAGCCTACTTTTCAGGAGACACTTTTTTGTGTTTAGTAAATTAAATATGAAAAAATATGTATTGGTGATTTCTTATAATGTGCATTTGTATTTTAAGGTTCGGCTAGGATTATTTTCAATAAATTATCTATATATTTTATACGCATTTTGTCCTTTTAATCCCGTTATTAATTGTTTTGTTGAACTGGTTATGTGTGGTATGATGAGCAGAATTGAATTATGCAATAAAAAAAGAAAGCCCTTATGTTCATTAGAGCACTATTCGTAGGAAACGACGATATTCGACAACACAATTAGGGTTGCCATCCGTACTTTATACTATAGTATTGTACGTTATTTCAGGTAACTGTACACTATACTTTCTGAGAATAATAAAGTACACGAAAATACTTTATTTTGCATGATTTGATTTCTTTGAGATTTTGAAAAGTTTAGTCGCAAATATTTTTTCGTTAAACGAAATATATCGATTGGTGCTGAATCGATGTCGCGACTCGCCAGCGCCTCATCACATAAGCACTCGTTTTTAACCATTTCTGAACGCAACCTAACCTCAAATGTCAAAAATGTCAGTGTCAGTGATTGTCACAGTTTCTTGTTTGTTTTGTGCGAAGCGGTTTGAGTGCAATAGAATACGATTTAAAGTTTTATAGATTTATGCTATTAGATAGTAAATCATGGACAAAATACTCCACATACACCTACAAACTGTAATTTCGATAGTGAAACGGATCAAATAGATAGTGAACATGTTACTTACTTAAACCGTAAAAAAAAAATACTACAAAACAGAAAAATAAATAAAAAAATATATGTTTTTAAACATAATTATAAACAAAAATAAATTGTAGGTACTTTATTTTGATTCTGTGTACTTTTTTTTCTTACCAATGAACTTTAATTGCAAAAAAAAAAGGTGGCAAACCTAAACGCAATGAATTTTGTTGAACTGTCAGAATGCAACCCATTACCCCGCTGACCGAAGTGATCTAGTTGAATGACGAACCCCAATAGGTGGTTCGTCATTACACATTATTAAAAACCCAAACGAACAAACAAAAAAAATGCTTGATTTAAGTAATTGGAAACATAAAAGGAAAATTTTCTTCAAAAAAGCGAAGAAATTAAATGCCCTGAAGGTGGATGTGCGATGCGTAAGCCGAAATATTAAAAAATAAAATAAAAAAGTTAGATAATTAAACCGGGTTCACTAAAGCTGAACTAACTTCATTAATTTCTGGCTGGATTCGACTAAAATAAACTTTTCCTGTGATCATTCGAGCGTTTATTTCGATGTAAAAAACAAAAATAATTACTTTTTTCGTAAGTTAAAAGTGAGTGGTTTATATAGAAACGAGTTCATAATAGATAATCAAACTTGGATTGAACTTACGACCTTTAATATTAAGGAGACTATAACCGACTTTTAATGATTTTATACTGAAGATCACGTCTAAATGAGCAGTGTTAATGATTTGGAAAAAATATATGTTAAAATAGAGCATTTTCTTAATAACTTAATAAATGAATATTTTAGATTATGTTTATATTACATACTGAAATTAATTTGTAAAAGTTATGCCTAACGCGGATAAAAAACCGAGAATCACGCAAAATCTATCAAATGTATTTTTCTGAAACCTTCACCTTTTTAAAGATAATTTAATTATTGATCTTTTAGTATACGTGTTTTATCAAAATACCTTTTGTTTTATGTATAATAAATTAATAATGCGTCTTATTTGGGACAGCGCTCCTGGATGGGCGAGTCCTTTTACTGGCTGGACGTACGACGTGTTGCGTGAGCTCAGTACAGAACACGCAAGCTAACCCCTCAAGGTCACTGGTATATATCTGTGCCTTTAAGTAACGACCTCCACAAACTCTAGGTATTATTAAATTACATTTTCATTAATTTAAGTACCTAATAACGCAATTATGTTAGTTTACAAAATAACCATCGTTTGAAATATAATTTTAATAGAACTGTTTCTATTACGTTGTAATTAGAGAGGCGCCCCTCTTCTCAGCTGAAGTAAGTTGATGTTCACATTTTGACGTATTGTATTGGTAAGGCCGAAACATGGATTTCAGATAATTATGTGGGCTATTGCCTTTATACATGATATTAGCTATTTGCTTAGTGGGCTGGCTGGTGGAGCAGAAGAGTCCTGGAGTGGAGACCGCGTATCGGCAAGCGTAGTGTGGGACGCCCCCCAGCTAGATGGACCGACGACCTCAAAAAGGTGGCTGGGACAGGCTGGATGCGGAAGGCGGAGGACAGGGTGTTGTGGCGCAGCATGGGGAGAGGCCCATGTTCAGCAATGGACTGCGATAGTTGAATTGCTAAATTACAAAACGATTACTAAGTTACTAGTTTATGCTTGTCATTTGGGGGGGGCTCCATAATCGCCATGCTTGGCAGACGAGTTGGGGATCGCAGTATGGTGTTAAAAATGCATAGAAAACGCTGCTGCCCATTCTCTAGTAAGTCCCTTAGTCGCCTTTTACGACACCCGCGGGAGGAAATGGGGCGGTGCTATTCTTTATGGCTCGCACCACACGGGTCATTCCGTTATCCAAACTACGAAAGAAAAAAATGAATAGTTTCTTGCTTTTGGTCCAAAATTTTAATTAAGTAAAAAATCAGGCGACTAAAAAAAACTCCTCAAAAGTGCCACAATTAAAATTTGACAAGCAAACAGCCATTACGTTGTCCAAACTACGAAAATAAAAAAACTGACATCCTTTTCTTGAAACCTTAAAGAAACTGTTTCTTGAAATCAAACTTTTGGTCCAACATTTTAATTAAGTAAAAAATAAACCTTCAGGCGACTAAACAAAATCCTAAAAAGGCACACTATTAAGGCCCAGATATATGCCAGTGACCTTGAGTGGTTAGCTTGCGTGTTCTCTACTGAGCTCACGCAATGTCGTACGTCCAGCTAGTAATAGGACTCGCCCATCCAGGAGCGCTGTCCCAATTAAAACGCATTATTAATTTATTACACATCAAACAAAAGGTATTTTAATAAAACACGTATAGTAAAAGATCAATAATTAAATTATCTTTAAAAAGGTGAAGGTTTCACAAAAATACGCTTGATAGATTTTGTGTGATTCTCAATTTTTTATCCGCGTTAGACATAACTTTACAAATTAATTTCACTATGTAATATAGACATAATCTAAAATATTTACATATTAAGTTATTAAGAAAGCTCTGATTCACAATATATTTTTTCCAAATCATTACCACTACTGATTTAGACGTGATCTTCAGTATAAAATCATTAGGTTTCTGCACACAGCGGGCGCGGCGCGGCGGGACGGGACGCCGACGCGACGCTGAGCAGTTGTAATGTACTAGATATTATGGACGACGCCACACAGAGCGTCACGTCGCGTCGCGTCGAGCCGGACGGCTCTGTGTGGCGTCGTCCGTAATATCTAGTACATTACAACTACTCAGCGTCGCGTCGGCGTCCCGCCCCGTCGCGCCCCGCCCGCTGTGTGCAGAGACCTTTAAAGTCATTAAAAGTCGGTTACTGTCGCCTTAACATTCAACAAGCAAACCATTACGTTGTCCAAACTACGAAAACACAAAATGACCTCCTTTTCTTGAAACCCACAGCCCCCACAAAGACCGGAGTTGAGACAACACCTTGTTAGAAAATGCCTTCAGGATAAATCTAACTTTAATAAAGAAAAATAAATGTCAATACTGTAGTGGTTCCTTCTTACTTGAACATGACCGCGGATTATGCCGCGGGGCGGTCTGGATGTACCTTTAATGTTCCACTACAGCGAGGGTAGGACACAAACTGACTCTGACGTATAAATAATCCGGGGATGAAGATTTCTGTTCCTAAGCCTCGTATTAAACGAAAGATCAAAATTCAATGTTGTTTACTTAGTATTATGAACAGTGATTGTTTTTTTTTTTTTAACGTTGCTGGCATTATTATATATATATTTTTTTTTATTAATGTTCACAAAGTAGATCGCAGAGTTTAAAATAATACACTAAGAACCACAGAAGCCAGCAGATGGCTTATACATGGCTAGTGAGTTCGAAACAAAAATATATTTAATATAGATACTTACTACAAAAAAACAGTTTTACATTCAAAGAATATTGCAAGTCTTTACTCTTTATATAATATGTTAATAGCACAAATAAAGATGTAGCAAGTGTATCAAACTAAAGTACATACTCATAGTTTGTAATTTGCAGAAAATGCTTTTTTAATAAACATTTTGCTTTTTTAGGGTTACAGAGGTATTTATTTTGTATGTCCGTAGGAAGTTCGTTTACAATTTTTGGTAGTATGTAGGGGTATGTACTCAAATGACAGTTATAGTCACCTACCTACTTTATAGGTTAACTTAAATAGGGATGTGTCTTGGGTAAAAAAAAAAGAAAAACTGTTTCGTCCGTCAATCAGATAATAAAAAAATAATAGACACGTATGTTTTGCTTTATCATATTAATAAAAAAATTACTCGGATAAAACACATTAAACTTGGGGAGTGGGGGCTCGTTACGTCACAGCTACGTATAAAATCTACTGAGAAGTGACGTCATGCCATATTTGAACTCAATGTATCGCCGTAATGTTTTGATTACGTAAAAAAAGAAAAAATACTTGTCCAATATTTTTTTATAATCTACATGACGGACAAAAAAAATGTTTTTAGTCATCATCCCTATTGTAAGGGTTTGATATAATAACTTATTATTGCGGTAGACCCCTGAAGGCTACCGTGTGATGTTGTATGGAGGAGATATATTTTTATAAATATAGGTTATTTCAGACAGTTACATTTTTTCCCTGTATTTCGATACCTAAACCTTGCATCTGGGGGCCAAGTCTACTAATGTACAAACGTTGCAATGGTCTCTTCATTGTGAGTTTTTGACAGATTTGCCATACAAACACTGTCAAATACTCACAATGGCGAGACCATTCTGACACTATTGTAATAGCAGACTTGAGGCCCTGGGCTTTTGTTCCTTTAAAACTAGTGGGCCAAATCTTATGTGTAAAAATATCCTAGTGTACTTACACTAGGAATTTCTCCTGTATTGTGGGTGCGATTGTTGTTTACAAACATTTAAACTCACATAGGTACACAAACAGACAAAATTAATATTCCAATAGGGTATTTTTGCTCTCGGGTTTGGCTCAAAATTAGGTTTTTTTTGTTTAAATATCTGGGTGAAATGAAATTATATGTAATCGTTTATTCCGTAAATAGGATATCGGAATCACTTTTACACGTCACATAAAAGAATACAAATAAGCTATATGAAGCCGACATTTCCTATCTGACTACCCCTGAGAAGAAATGGCGAAACAAACTCAGGGGTCAGTCTCTTTTAAAGTCCAGTTTCACCCTTTGGGTACGGAACACTATGCTATTCTAGCGATTTCTATAACTGACAGAATAAAAACTAATATATTGCCGCGAACTATTGGCTATTAATCGAGCGTTGTGTGTGAAGGGCAGTGTTTCGTGACCAAGGATCCGTGGCCTCCGCCATCAGAAGTAAAAAATAGCAGACTTGGGCCCTTGGTAGCAGCAATATGGCTGCTACCAAGGGCCCAAGTCTGCTATTTTTATAAATTCGTCACTCACGATCACACACGATCCCATTGTCATTTTGCTAAAAGTTCGTAATCTGCTAAATTCATAATGGTCGACCATTGGTCGGTCAATGGTGTCGTAATAGAATTGTATTACAATGGCATTTTGAACGTTTATTCATGCCAGATTTTATTTATATATATTTTTACATGTTATTTATTAGTGTTATAAATAATCTGAAGTAGTAGGAAGCTGGAAGTTTAGTAGGAAGTTTAATTTGTCATTATGTACGAGATTACCAATTCTTTCAATGGAGTGTCAGTGGCTGACCATTGGAAAGTCATAATGGCGCCATTATATTAGTAGATTACCAAACTTGTCAAAATCAACAATTATGAAATCAATGATAGACCATTCTGATATTATTGTAATAGCAGAATTGAGACCCTGGTCAGTCCTATAATCTTTCGCTTCCTTTACGACGAATGCTCATCTTCAAACGCGAATCACGTAAATAGTTTGACAACCCCGCATGAGTAATAGGTAACTTCACCGCCCGTATTTTTATCTATAACACTGATTAAGTGATTACATAACCATCAAAATCTTCTAAACAGCAACTTTGCCTTACAACATCAATTATACCTTCTTAAAATCCAACTGTAGACTACAAAGCTGACTCGGCTCTTATATCTAAAGATGTAACGTAACAGCCAGATCAAGAGCACTGCTTATACCAACAAAACACACGAGACATCGTCGTGTCTGCGTTTGTCAAGCGAATGATTAATGCGTTCAGCCATTTAGTTTATTTTTCCCGCCCTTTGCAGTCGGCGGCGACTTTCTTTCATCACGTCAAGATGTTAGTGTCTAATTGTGTGAATTAGCTTGATTTACACTCGTGGAGCGTAAATGTTAAGCAATTGCTTGATAATCGGTAAAAGAATTATTTTAAATAATTCTTTTACCGATTATCAAGCATGGTACATGATACTACATACGTCAACCTTTGAACTGTCAGTTTCACCTACAAATCTATTCAAATAAGGGCCGATTTTTCAATACTCAGTTAAAACGTCGAATAGCTACCTAGCGTATAAAATTATCAGGCTGTTTACCAGACGAATAAATATTTAAAATTTTTCAATCGTATAATATCTGAAGAATAGTTATCTGGGGTCTTTGCCTAACCAACTTCACACTATCAATGTGCAAGCGAGATGCACAGATACAGTATTCAATGAGTAAGACAAGAATAGAAACAAAACATTTTCTGCTTGACATTTTGACGAGATTTTGACTAACTTTTACCTGAAGAATAAATTTGACACTTGTTTTTTTGTTCTTTTGTGCTTACAGTCAGAGTTAGTGAACAAATATCGGTCAGTAATTTAAAATAAATAAACCGACGACGCCGTGAACAACGGAGAAAAAGATTATACTTGGAATAAAATTGTAAACACTTTCAATGCTGCATTGACTCATCGAGTGAATCTGTAGTACCTACGTACGGCCAAAACATTAAAATTAAAGTACCTACGAGAGCCTAAATAAGGAAAAAAAGACAAAGATGACTCTACACAAACAGGAATTGTATAGAACAGATGGCGTACAATAAAACCTCAAACAAAAAAAAAGTCAATACATTGTTTATTCCCTAGAATAAGCTACTAACTGATGCTTGAAGGGACAGTTAACTTTATTCCTCAGTTACAGGCTTAACTCGTCAGATACTGGTTATCTGGCTATTGAAAAATACAAATTCATGCTATCTAGGGAATAAACACTATTCGATTGTTTATCTGAGGATTGAAAAATCGGCCCTAAATGAAATGGCAGTGTCTCTGACACAGCAGTGTCACAACTTTTTACTAAATGCATACGACAGTTCATAAAGCACCAAAAAAAAAAAAAATTGTCTTCTATTTGATCCGATTTCGACGGGACTAGCAGATAGCTGATGTTATAAAAAGTAACTATGCTACTTGTATTTTAGATAAAACCACGCAGGCGAAGCCGAGGGCAGCAGATGATTTTAAATAATCACCCGTCTGAACCGGGAATTGAACCCGCTGAATTCAATTTAAAGCTACAACTGGTTCCGTGTGGTGCCGGACGTAAAGAATAGCACAACCCCATTTCCTCCCATGGGTGTCGTAAAAGGCGACTAAGGGACTTACTAGAAAATGGGCAGTAGCGTTTTCTATGCATTTTTAACACCATACTGCAATCACCAACCCGCCTGCCAAGCGTGGCGATTATGACAAATCCCCCCTCCTTTTGGGGTAGGCCTATGTCCAGCAGTGAACGTCTTTCGGCTGAAATGATGAACGAACTGCAACTTACAATCAATTATTTATTAAATGCTCAAAATGTCTCCCTTCCTGTTATTTTTTTATTTTTTATTATTCTACTATGAGTTTGCTCTTGACTTTAGTCTAGGTCTGGATGACAGAGACAAAGTCTACGATGGAGTGAGCTTACCCAGCCCAGAAGAAGCCTGTTCACTCTCACTTTGAATAGATTAGGGTTGTATGCGTTCGGAAACACAGACGCAGGCAGAGAGTTCCACTCCTTTGCTGCGCGCATTATAAAAGACGTTTGAAAACGCTTAGTGCGAGTTGGTGGAATATCAACTAGGTAGGGGTGGTAACTTGCAGTGCGTCTAGATGTCCGATGGTAGAAGGGGGCCGGTGGAATGAGGTCGTGGAGTTCATGGGCACTCTCTCTCTTTATACACAAATTGTAGGTAACTCTTTTAATAATTTCGCTACCCGTTGATTTCTTTGTTGACTTTGTATGAATAATTTCATCACCAATGCGAACGATGAAACCGGCATGTCCTAGAACCAAAACTACGAAGAAATGTGACATCTAAGTACCAACCCACACTGGGTCCGCGTGGTGGTCCACGACCCTCTCACTCTCACACAGAGGCGTGTGTCCCAGCTGTGGGAATATAGGCGTTATAGGCTGATTACGCTATGGTATGCTATGCGCTTATAACTCGAGAATCTTATTTTTAGGGTTCCATTAGCCAAATGGCAAAAAACGGAACCCTTATGGATTCGTCATGTCTGTCTGTCTGTCCGTCCGTATGTCACAGCCACTTTTTTCCGAAACTATAAGAACTATACTGTTGAAACTTGGTAAGTAGAGGTATACCTATTCTGTGAACCGCATTAAGATTTTCATCAAACCCATACGTGTGGGGTATCTATGGATAGATCTTCAAAAATGATATTGAGGTTTCTAATATTTTTTTTTTTAAACTGAATAGTTTGCGCGAGAGACACTTCCAAAGTGGTAAAATGTGTCCCCCCCCTGTAACTTCTAAAATGAGAATGATAAAACTAAAAAAAAAATATGATGTACATTACCATGAATACTTCCGCCGAAAGTTGGTTTGAACGAGATCTAGTAAGTAGTTTATTTTTAATACGTCATAAATCGTAAACCGCGCTTGTTTTTAGAAGTATCGTATCAGGCTGGTCTTGCTAGCGTTTAGTTTCATCTTATCATCTTATGGGGCTGCCACACACTCGACGAGTGGCATGGGAAGTAGCGAGGAAAGAAGGCAGAGACGTAGTGTGGCAACATTACTCGTCATGCCGCACGTAATGCTCCTCGTCGTGCTCACCGCTCCCTATTTTGTCGGTTTTTTGTGCGCGAGTCAAAAGACCGGTAATACGAGCGCGAATGGCTGGCCATATAATCGCGCGGTCGCAGTCCGCATCGAGCGCTCACGCAAGACGCACGCGTACAGTTTTGCCATTTTCTACGATAAAACTGAAACTGAATAGGTGTAGTTTGTAAGAAAAATAAAATTGCGGAGATGCTACAGATGATTTTAATTTCCTAGCTAATAATATGAATACTACTTGTACTTAAATCGTTCTATTGCAATGAATAGATGTGATCCACCATCTCCGTTGGCGAGGACGACGACTACGATGTATATTTCTTTTTACGACATTCATATAATTAGTTATACTAAAAATGCCAACAAAGGCAAATGACAAGTGAGGAGCGTCGCGATTAATTGCGCGAGTAGAGCAGTGTGTGGGCAGAGAGGGCAACATCGCGGCAAATCACGGCAGCGCGAGGAGCTTAGCGATGAGCAGCGCAAGGAGCATAGTGTGGCGGCCGCATTACAGTTAGCACATTGCGAGTGGAGCCACAGGCACTGCAAGTATAATATGATAATTATGGCTAAGATGAGTAGTATTCCGATGAGTAATGATCCGCAGGAGACCCAAGGAAACCAACATAGCTCAAAGAATTGCCAAACTTAAGTGGCAAATGGGCAGGACACATTTTTTTTTTTTAACGCAAAACTCTGCTTGCAAGAACAGATGGCCGATCGGGCCGAAAGGTCTGGAAGGAGGTGGGCTGGTTGGAATATCCACCGACAGCCACCATGGCCCACGCACAATGGTCCATCTTAAGGACTAAGTGCAGAAATCAAACCCTCTAACATAGAACATAGATAGGGGCCGAAAGGTTCTGGAATGGCGACCGCGAACCGGAAAACGAAGCGTTGGAATGCCTCCTACAAGGTGAACCGATAACCTTGTGAAGGCCGCAGGAATCCGCTGGATGCGGGAAGCTCATAACCGGTCGAAGTGGCGGTGCTTGGGGGAGGCTTATGTCCAGCAGTGGAACGTCAAGATTTCATACAATATAGATATAAATTGTACGAAATCTTGACGTTCCAATTCCAACAATGAGAGGAATAGTGTTTCACATGTCGGGTCACCCTCCAGTCTCCAAGGTTTTGTCTTTTTATTGGGTCCATCGCATCTTTCACATTTACTCACAAACGCAGAATAGTGACTCAATTGCATAATAGTAACACATTACATCATTGGCCATTTTGTAATTACTTGCATCATAGTTTCTTTGGTGCATTTTGGGTGTACGTACGTCAAATAGGACGCTTCGAAATGTGGCCACTTCATAAAGCGCTCAGATAAAATATTTAATATAAAGCGTAACACGTTTTGTTGAGGATGATATTCTCATATCATGTACAATTCCTTTTTCTTTTTTTCTTATATTCTTTTTTATTCTATCACATTTTAAATTAAATTAAGTATTATAAATTACGTAATTAAGTAGTATAAGTACGCTGTGCTGGTACAGCGTCTTAATAATTGTTTGCTGCACCGGACGACGTCATTACGTCAACGCCGGCTGTCGCTGAAAACCAGCGCTGGAGCTCTGTCTTGCATAGGGTCGCAGCATAATGCTGAGCGATAGATGTTTTGCGTGGATGTGACGCATTTTTCCCCCATAGTTTTCTTTTTTTTTTTGTGTTCATGTTCTTTATTGCGTCATGCTTACCGCAAATAAACGTTTTTTCTTTCAGTGGACGCCTTTCGGCTAAAATGATGAGTAGTATTCCATACAATTTGTCAAAAAAACACACCACAATTTTTTGTGACAAGTCATACCTTCCAAATCGAATCTAATTTACTTGGAAGCAAAAACCGAAGTTTAATCTGCTAAATAAGCCTAATCGTCAATTAGTTACTGACTACTATTTCGTAACACTTTGATACGTCTTAACTATTCCCATGAAGAATTGAGAGTGAGATAAAAAGCGTAGCGTACCGAACGCTTTTTATACCGCACAAGTCGAATATTGAACTGTGATGAATCGGTTATCTTATTTACCAAACTAGCTTCTGCCCGCGACTTCGTCCACGTAAAATTTCGGCCCACAACCCGCCCGTCGCATCGCATCGCCCGTCCGCGCAATTACTTCGTTTTCGCTCAGCGTTTTTTCCGACTTTTTGTCGTTTTGCTCGGCTCCTTAGGGGCGTAGCGTGATGTTAAATAGCCTATACACTTATTTTGTTGCGAAGTTATTTTAAAATTATGATTTCCCTAAGATGTTGATTGAAATCAAGTGATGTCAAGCACAATTTTGTTTACATTTAAATACTTGTGATTAATAACATATTTATTTGGATAAGGATTAATATTGTGTTGACAAAACTCCTTCGCAAATAATGCATTAATTTCGAACAAATTTGATTACCATAAAAAAAGGTTATAGTGAGTCAATCTTAAAAGATAGACATATGCTGTCGCGGACTTTTTTTTAGAACTTTTAAAGAGGAACAATACCATCATACATGATATTTGCGTAACTTAAACCGTTTACGCAGCGCAGGCAAAGGAAGCTCTCAAAAAAGAAAAAAAGAAAACCCGTTTTTGCAACATTTTTCATTTATGCTCCGCTGCTATTGGTCGTAGCGTGATGTTATATAGCCTATAATATTCCTCGATAAATGGAATATCCAGCACAAAAAGATTTTTTCAGTTCCAACTAGTAGATCCTGAGATTAGCGCGTTCAAACAAACTAACAAAAAAACAAACTCTTTTATAATATTAGTATAGATATTAGGTTGATGAATAGGCTTTTTTTTTGCTGGCTGGACAATTTTTTTTACCACGGCATAAGGTATTGAACGTTGAAGGAAAACATCGTGAGGCCATGTCCTAGAACCAAACTTCCAAGACGTGTGAAATCCAACCCGCACTGAGCCCACTCCCTCTCGAAGAGAGGATTACTGTGTCCCTGCAGTGGGAACGCTATTATAGACTGATTATGCTTAAGAGCTAGTCTCAAATAGTTTGTGCCGATAAGACAGAAGAGCAAATCGTCGCCTTAGAAGGGAGCTATTCGACACTAAACTGGTTCCAAGATAAAGATAAATCAAAAATTCACTTCTTGATTTTTTGTTCCTAGTTTCATTTAACTCCTTTCACGTCTGAATGAAAAACCAAACCCCTAGTTGAGCTATCACTTAGATCTCTTCACCACTAGAATCTCCGTCTAACGGCGATTATGGTGGTGATCATAACTCAATTCGGTCCAAAGTGTGACTTAGCTCTCTTCACCACTAAGGTGACGTAATATATAAAACACTCTAGCTGCGCCCCGAGGTTTCACCCGCATTAGTCTTGATCCCGTGGGAATATCGGGATAAAAGTAGCCTATGTGTTAATCTTATATAATAATAGGTATTTAACTATGAAATTGCCGTTCTGCCGTACTGGCTATTTCATGTCCATTTTTTTCTTTTTTCGCTAAGAATTCTAAGTTCAAATTATTTTTATTTTTTAAATATGGAATTCTTTTTTGAAAATTAGTCATTTGTTTAATGGTTAGCGTACTGTTTTCATCGCATTTGTACCTTTTTCGTCATCATGGATACGTTAAAAATTCCAGTGATTATGGAGTATGAGTACCGTCGTGGCAGCAAAGCGGCAAAAGCGGTACGCAACATCAACGACGTATACGGAGCGAACACTACTAAAGATCGCATCACCCGTTATTGGTTTGCCTGCTTCCGTTCTGGAAATTTCGAACTAATGTGTGCCAAATTTCATCCAAATCGAATGAGTAACAAACGTCCATCCATCCTCACAAACTGTCTCGTTTATAATATAAGTAGGATTAATTATTATAGTAGGATTGTCTAGGAACACAATCTAAGAAAGTGAATAAAAAATATTCAATAAATAAAACACAGGCTGGGCAAAGGCCTCTCCCCATGACTTCCAGTGCTTGTGATCCAAGGTCCACTAAAAAAAAAAAAAAACACTAATATATTGCGCTGGTCTAGTGGCGTTAAAATAAACATTTAAGACAAACGGATTACCAAAACAAAAACAGCGAGACGCTTCTTTTGACACTTTTTGTGCCATGTTTTGACACTCCGGTACCAAAAAAGTTACAGAGCGCAGCTGCTGACGCGACAAAAATAGAAATGTTTAGATTTTTCTCTTTTCGGTACAAACATTGTCGTGGCAAGCGATCCTGCTTTTAGCAGCGGGTTAAAGGATTAAGATTTTAGAAGTTTGTTTCTCTTTTTTAAAGGATAAAGATAAAATAAAGTTTAGGTTAGCCCACGGGTTGTAATTAACATAATTAGTTTACGGCGCAGAGAAAGTGCAGAGGGGGCTTGTAGTTAAGTACACACAGTGATCGATCAGGTTAAGCTACGCTTGCTGCAGTTGGTCGTGGATGGGTGACCATCCTTACATACCAAGACCCGTCCGTGCCTCTGAAAGCACGTTAGGTAAGCCGTTGGTCCCGGCTGTCATTCGTGGATCTTTGACAGTCGTTACGGGTCGTCAGAAGCCCGAAACTGACAACCAGTCTTACCAAATGGTATCTTATTACCCAGTAACTGGGTTGCGGAGGTCAGATAGGCAGTCGCTCCATGTAAAATACTGGTATTAAAGAAAAAAAGAAAGAAAATTTGTTAATTCTGCACAAACAAAACGCACACATTCAAGTAGCCAAAAGCCTCTTATTCAAGCAATAAAAGTTTGACAATTCAGTCCATTGCTTGATGTCAGGACTAAGGACCAAACACAATTTACATTGTTACTCTGTGTTGCGTCACTGGCAAAAATGACAACAAACAAACGATCAAAACAAAAACAAAATGCCGATCTCAGAGTGAAAAATAACTACCTATATTTGTGACAAAAAAAAAAAAACAATAAAAAGAACAATTCAGCCGTGCGTCGCATCTGTGCAAGAACAGGTCGTTGCTCAGTAAAATGCTGTGACTTGGGACGAATCTACCATCAAAGCGCTGATTTTCAGCAAGTACCTTCCGGAAAGACGTAATGACGTCCCCCTGCATCCGAATAGACTGGAAGCCGACCCCGACATACTTGGGAAAAAGGATAGATGATGAGTTTACAGCGCAGGATAGTCTTTCCAGGAGTGGTCTTCGTATTAGCGGTTCAGAAACTTGAATATCATCAAGATTGTGCCGGAATATAGCAATTCGTGGCAGTGCGCATGGCACATAGCTCGCAGAACAGATGGCCGATGGGGCCGAAAGATTCTGGAGTGACGATCGCGTACCGGGAGACGTGGCGTTGGAAGGACTCCTACAAGGTGGACCGATAACCTTGTGAAGGCCGCAGTAATCCGCTGGATGCGGGAAGCACATAACCGGGCGAAGTGGCGGTGCTTTTTTTTTACATACAACGGGGAAGCTCTTAGCCTTCATCTCACCTGATGGTAAGTGATGATAAGGCCGAAGATGGAAGCGAGCTTCACCCGGAATCCTCAACCACAGAGGAACTGGCTATCATACCTCTAACTGCCGAAACACAACAAATGCAGTCAACATTGTTGTTTTGGCGACAGACTTAGATAAGATGGTGGTAGCTAGCCAGGCGGACTTAGAACAAGCCCTACCACCAACCAAAAACGCTTGGGGGAGGCCTATGTCCACGCAGTTCGTCGTGAAAGTGGTACGACAGCGGCTCCCTTGACATAATGTTCTGCCATCAGAAAACAGCCATGTAACCATCGATGCGACTCTCTGCTAGAGTGACTGTCACTAGCCAGTGTCACTCTTATCCGACCTTTTCGGTGATTCCAGTAATTTTGTAACACTAGACGGCGCCACTTGCTGCGTCGTCATAGTTATAAGCTCGCTCCTTATTAAATGGGACTTAAACATAACTAGCTTAATGTGGATGTAATATAAGTACACCTCTGCCTAACCCCAGGGAGGGATATAGGCGTGATGTTATATCTATACAAATATATACATAAAAACTCGCGCCTTTTATCCATGGGGGTAGGCAGAAACTATAGAGCGCCACCTGCTACGCTCCTTTTGCTTCGTTTACATTCATACATCTGATCATACATGCACGCCGGTTGCGAGTGCTACGCCACCTGACCTTTCTGAAGAACATCACCAATTAAGTCACTATATGTTCTCCTAGGACATCCCCTCCCGGCGTTTCCACTCACATCTGCCTTGTAAATACCTTTTGTAAGTCGCCTTTCATTCATCCTCTCAACATGACCAAACCATCTAAGCATACTCTTTTCAATTTTTGTCACTCCATCTTCAAAACCACACCGTTGCTTTATTACAAATAAATACATTTATTTATTTGTATAGATTTAAATTCCTTTGCGAGTTAGTTTTCATTCTGGCATTCACTGCACATTTTTAAACTAGCCGGAAGGTCGTAACAAAGGTCAATGTCATACAAAGTCAAATGCTTCACATTTAGATATAGTTCCCTAAATCGCCGACTGCCACTGGCGCTGCATTCGCCCCAAGGCCCCAATCATTTGATTGTTGTCCAATCAAGCCACTGGACAAGATTGTAGACACAATTGACATCAATGCGTTATTTTAATCCATCTGATTGATTGATGGTTGCCTAATAAGTCGTAGTACGTTGCTTTAAGGGGGAAAGAATAGCTTTATATTGGCTTATTAAATAATATCACTTACGACGTAATAAGTGAATTAAGACAACTATAACCTACTTTTAATGATTTTATACTGAAGATCACGTCTAAACGAGTGGTGTTAATGATTCGGAAAAAAATATTATTTTAAATTTGAGCATTTTCTTAATAACTTAATATATGCATATTTAAGATTATGTTTATATTACATAGTGAAATTAACTTGTAAAGTTATAAGTCTAACGCGGATAAAAACTGAGAATCATACAAAATCCAGCAAGCGTATTTTTCTGAAACCTTCATCTTTTTAAAGATAATTTAATTATTGATAAGTATACGTGTTTTATTCTAGAACCTTTTGTTTTATGTATAATAAATTAATAATGCGTCTTATTTGGGACAGCGCTCCTGGATGGGCGAGTCCTATTACTGTAGCGCTATTCTGTAAAAATCTCACCGTAAAAACTTAGGTGAAGTGAGTTCAAAGTGAGCTGTCAATCTCTAGACTCCCTAGCGTCAGGTAGGGTGACAGTTCACTTCACGCTCACTTCACCTAAGTTTTCACGGTGAGATTTTTACAGAATCGACCGGCTGGCTGGACGTACGACGCGTTGCGTGAGCTCAGTACCTACAGAACACGCAAGCTAACCGCTCAAGGTCACTTGCATATATCTGGGCCTTAAGTATTTTTAAACTTGATACCGTAAGTAGCTGAAGGATATACTCTGTTCATTTTATGTAGACTGATGTGTGTGAGACATCGAAATATGTATAGATGTATGTATTGTAAAGAAAATAAAAGAAAGAAAAAAAATTTTTTTGAGACACGCACAGAAAATACAAACAGTTAAAAAGGAGCATTTAAAAGTAACATAATTTATTAACAAAATTACAATTAAAAAAAAAAACCGAATAGAAAAAGACCTGTGCGAGGCCCAAAAGGATCCTACCATCGCAATGAACGTTGTTGAACTATCAAAATTAAACCCATTGCTACTGTGTGTTACGGAACTACCTGCCGTTCTTCGCAACATTACAAACAACACTTTTAATGACGAGATTGACCGCGATGCCAAATCGATTGTTTAAACGGGCACAGGGGGTGGCAAGCAAAAATTATAAATTCCCACCCCGAAACATCGCGACCCCGTGACCTTTTCCTTTTTTTTAAGCGATGTAAGCAGAAAAATCTTGCTACCGCTCAACGAGAGTCAAGAGGCGTAGGGATGGGAAACAGTCGCTATCGATAAATACATTTTGAAGTGAAAAATTCTTTAGGCACGTTGGGCAATTTTGGGATGGGGAAAAGCACTGAATTCGCGTGGCCGTCACGCTCAGACACATACATACAGATGTGTGTGCGTATAAGAGAGCTATATACAAAAGAAATATATAATATACCGGAAAAGTTTGTAACCAGAGCGCAAATTTTTTTGGTGGTTCAGTATCAGTAATAGAATACATTTCCATTATTTGCTCAATACTTTTTTTTTATATCAGCAAAATATGGACACAATCTATTCGTAATAATATCAATAGGCGCGTGTACCGGCCGGCGCACGTGGTGGGTGTAACCCTCGCCGGCCTTATTTTATTATTAAAAGCATGTGATGTCCCTTTATATTTGGTTGTATAGTTAGATTATATTCTAAGTATTGTTTGTTTTATTTTATTTAGTTGCCTATTTATGTTCAATTCTTTAAACCTGACTTGGTTTCCGTACGTCTTTTTCGGGTAACCACTGAAAATCAGCGCTGTGCTGTGGGTCCCTCATAGCACAGCATCATGCTGAGTAGAAGCCTTCTTGTCACAGTCATGACGTGCAGCTGCCAACTATTTTCGGCTTTGTGCTTGTGATTATAATGTAGATCTATTTTGTTCTATTTTTCTGTGTTCCTACCTACTCGAGTTAATTATACCGGATGACTTTTTTTACCGTCTCGAAAAAAATTGGTTATACTAGGTGAACGGAGTAGAAGCCTATGGCATAGCAATATTTTTTTTGTTTTTTTTTTTCAGAAATAAAACTAAAATAAAAGATAAAAATATTGAAATTTGGGTGCGTATGATTTAAATTTAAATATTATTTATCGTATTTATTTATTGAATTATGTTTTTTGTTAAATTTCTGTGTTTATTGTTATAGTATGATAAGTTTACTTCAAATGTGTGGTATTTATCCATAGATCAATTTCTTTCTAGGTTAAAGAAAAAATAATAAAAACTATGCCATAGGCTTCTACTCCGTTCACATAGTATACCCAAATTTTTACGAGACGGTAAAAAATGTCATCCGGTATTTTTGTATGCACGTGTTTCTTTGACAAATAAACCTATTTTTCTTTTTCTTTCTTTCTTTCTAATAAAAAAAGTATCGACATCGAAACCACCACCATCCCTAAACGCTCACCTGTATAATTTGAAGGGTCCTCGAGTGCAGCGCTCTCGAGCCGACCCCTTTGCATCGTGTCACCTCTCCATTCTTTGCGCACCTCTAGTGAAACGCCGTTTACTTCATACAAGGCTAAACTTTGCGTGTTTTTGCACACAGCGGGCGCGGCGCGGCGGGGCGGGACGCCGACGCGACGCTGAGCAGTTGTAATGTACTAGATATTACGGACGACGCCACACAGAGCCGTCCGGCTCGACGCGACGTGACGCGACGCTCTATGTGGCGTCCTCCGTAATATCTAGTACATTACAACTGCTCAGCGTCGCGCCGGCGCCCCGCCACGCCGCGCCCCGCCACGCCACGCCGGCTGTGTGCAGAGACCTTTATCCTTTGGTACACGGATACGGATGGGAGTAAATGACGTGGTATAGCCACGCTAAGTTTGTTGAGTGAAGATTATGTCGTCTACATTTTTCCACACACTGCTTTCTTTTGATCAATTCAACGATGTGCATGATTTTTTCCGTTCAAAAACTGGATCAACGCATGAACCAGTTGTTGAACGTATACAATAACTTTGAAGCAATCGATTTTGTGGTAAAATCATCCATAGTCCATACTAATATTATAAATGTGAAAGTAACTCTGTCTGTCTGTCTGTATGTTACCTTTTCACGCCTAAACCGCTGAACCGATCGTTATGAAATTTGGCAGAGATATAGCCTGGGATATGGAGACGGACATAGGCTACTTTTTTACGCGATAACCGACATCTACGCGGGCGGAGCCGCGGGCAAAAGCTAGTAATATTATAAATGTGAAAGTAACTATGTCTATGCCTAAACCGCTGAACCGATCGTTATGAAATTTGGCAGAGATATAGCCAGGAATATAGAGAAGGACATAGGCTATTTTTTTACGCGATGACCGACATCCACGCGGGCGGAGCCGCGGGCTAAAGCTAGTCATCTATAGCTTCTTCTTCGCGTCCCTTTACTTGTCACAAGTTCCACAGACACTCAAAAGCACAGACGAGTAATGTGGTTACGTCGGATACTGACACGCGGACTGAATTAAATATTTTATTTTTATTTGATAATATTTTACATATAATTATAGATCTATTTTATTGATACTTATTTAGGTATATATTTCTGAATCTGTCCGTGACATCATAGTAATAATGACAATATAATTTAATAAAAATAAAAAAAGTGACATCGTAGTTACAGAAATTACATTTACAACATACAGAAGTAGTGGCTTAAATACAGGACCCCTGGCTCCCAAACTAGGTTCATACCTGTGACTTGGGAGTCAGTATTCCTCCATTAAAAAGGCATTAGGTATGTCGTTGGTAATTAAAATGTGGCGACAAAGTAAAATAAAAGGCACAGTAGGCTCTATCAGATTACTAGCGCTGCGACACTTATATATTTAAATGTCGCAGCATCGTGCTGAGATAGGGAGCCTTTTGGCCTCGTACAGGACCATCTGTTTTTTTTAAATTATTATTTTCTTTTTGTATATTAAAAAAAAAAAAACTTTTATCATTGTGTGTTTAGTTTAGTAAGTGATATTCCTGTACGAGTCACAATAAATATTTTTTCTTAGTATTATTTTAGTTGGAATATTAATTGCCATTTATACGAAGAAATAGTCTACCTTGTGGATGTCCCTCAATATTCCTTTGTCAGATTAATGTATTATAAGTGCCTATTTGAAATAAATGAATTGACTTTGACTCTCAAAAATCTAATTCCCAGTCCCGGAGGTTCGAAAGTGGATCGCTTTTCGACCTAAGGAACTGAGAATTCGTGTTAAACGAGTTTGGTACCAAGTACAAGAGGATCTGGTCATATAAAAAAATAAAAATAAGTTTATTGACACAAAATACCTTTGCATGACAACACCAAAACATTTCACATGGTTACATTGAATTTTGGGAAAAGGCTGCACAAATATTGAAAAACCCTGCCACCTAAACTAGGGGAACCCTGTGACCTAGGAGTCTTTGCCAGGAACGGAAAAATATACCTAATGTTTTTTCAGACATTACATACCTACCTACATAAATTCCAAAAACTTTTTACAAAAAACAAAAAAAAAAACAACCGAACAAAAAGCACTATGCTTACACTTTATAGTGGTAGGTTGTTTTTTTTTTCCCCCTTTTTAGTTATGGTATCTACACACCAATTCGTAGTATCAATATTTGCTATGTAAACAACAATGACATTAAGTATTTTATACATCACCAAGATACACAAATCAAATCAAATTATTTTATTTCACATAAACCTACATGGGCACTTATGAAACGTCAGAAGCTAGGTGCACGGTTCGAGTTAGTCGTTTCCTATGGAGAAGAGCCGGCAAGAAACTCCACGGTTACTCTTTTAAAAATAATTGGCTTTACAATATTATTAAGTGATCATAGGTATGGGAGGACAGTGTAGGCCTTTCAACAATTACCAGGTACTTAACAAAATAGAAAAGTGCCAACAAATCTACACTCTACTAGGCCTACAACGTTCTCACATTCACAAATTATAAAATAATCTAAGTATATAAAATATTAATGATGAAAGTGGATTAAATATGTATTATCGAAGCTAACTCAAAAACTATCCAAGCAAAGTAAATAAAATTTATAATTGGTCCCATATACTTAAATTTTAAAATACTAAACCTCAAAAGTACAACAGTATCAAACAAAAAAGAATTTTCAAAATCGGACATTCATAAAAAAACATATATACAGTCGAAACTAGAACCGTTTCCTCATTTTTCGAAGTCGGTTAAAAAGAAATCGTACCAAGTGAAAATATTAACCTTTATTGATTTTTATAAAATGACATTAATGCCATGAAAGTGGAACTTTCAAGTTTAAATGTCACTGGTATAATAAGAAATTGGTTTACTTTGAACGATCGATCATTCTTAAAGTTTTTTTGTTAAACTTCACTTCACTTTAAGTTAAACTGTAGGCATTTTTTTTAAGTGTGGAAAAAGAAAGTGTGGATATCAGCAGGACACATGCGCGCAAAGATACTTGACGCGAAACATTTTGGCATGGTGCAAAGTCGAATACCCGAATTTGCTAGGCAAACATTGATTATCACAGCATAAAATAAAAACAGAGTTAATTTGCATTTGTTCATTCACAATGTGTAATTAGGTGATAACTTAAAATTATAATTATTTGTGTTCATTGAGGACTCTGTCGGGCACAGCAAAATATTAGGAGAGAGGAAGTTTTCAAAACTTAGCTTTTCAGTCTTGTGATCAAAATTTAATATTATTATACATATTAGGCTCTACAGCGTACATGATTCTTTGATAGCTAATAAATGCATCATGCTTTTGTTTTTGCTGGACATAGGCCTCCCCGAATTGGGGGGTTGTGCCATAATCGCCACGCTTGGCATGCGGGTTGGCGATCGCTGTATGGTGTTCAAAATGCAAAGAGAACGCTGCTGCCCATTCTAGTATGTACCTTAGTCGCCTTTTACGACACCCATGGGAGGAAATGGGGTAGTGTTATTCTTTACGTCCGGCACCACACGGCACTTCGGCAGGCATTTGTGTATATAAATAATAATTCCCAAATTTCCAAAAATCTACTTTTATTGCAAATATCAACACTTATTAAATTGGAAATGGTTTTTCGCGTTTGGCTTTTTGGCTCCTCTTGCCATCTGGCGCATATAGCGACCGCTCCCGCTCTACCCAAGGGCCGCCGCTGCAAGATAAAATTTAACACTCCAAGACTATTTCAACGCAATGTTACGGTCAAAATGAAAACGATTGTGGTTAAGAGTATATCTATGTAAAAGGAGAAACTGACTGACTGACATATCAACGCACAGCCCAAACCGGTGGGCCTAGAGATTCCAAATTTGGCACGTAGGTTCCTTATGAGGTCTAGGGGTGCACTAAGAAAGGATTTTTGGGAACTCCACCCCTAAGGGGATAAAATAGGGGATGAAAGTTTGTATGACAAATCTTATTCATTTGGTTAATTAACTTGAAACTTGGCACAAATACTTGCCTAAGTAATAAAAATTTTCATTATTCGTTTTTCAAAACTACTCCTCAAAGGGGTATTGCTGGGTGTCAAAGTTTGTATGTAGGAATTTTAAGCCCCATGAAGTTATGGACAAAATCCTATTTAACTAGGGAAGTATTGACATCCACGCGGGCGAAGCCGCGGGCAACAGATAGTTCCAAATAAATACAGGCACCTAAATTACGAAATCAGAAAGAAATATGCGGCAAAAAGCAATTTAGGTCGCCAAAAAACTTCTCCGTTCCACATAAACCTGAGAGCGGGAAATCTGCGCCTCCTATAAGCATTTATTAGCTCCTCCAAGTTTGATACCGGGCCATAAAGGAGTATTAAGATCATAAAACTCTCGTTAAATTTGTCCCAATAATGTACCAGCGAGTACACACATAAATGTGGGAATTTTAATAAAGTAGCATGTTGTCCGAATGCAGTTTATCTTGTTCTGTCTGTATGATCTCCACTTTAATAAAATTGCTTAACGCACTATCAAACACAATGAAGCTGAATAATGTTGGCTTGAAAATCAGTAGAACCAAAACTGAATGTTATGTTCCGCGATTTCGGCGGTCTCTCCAGTTCTGGGGCAATGGCGCATGATGGCGCGCTTCTACTGGGCCTCAAGTCTGCTATTACAATAGTGTCAGAATGGTCTATCATTGATTTCATAATTGTTGATTTTGACAAGTTTGGTAATCTACTAATATAATGGCGTCATTATGACTTTCCGATGGTCAGCCACTGACACTCCACTGAAAGAATTGGTAATCTCGTACATAATGACAAATTAAACTTCCTACTAAACTTCCAACTTCCTACTACTTCAGATAGCTTATAACACTAATAAATAATATGTAAAAATATATATAAATGAAATCTGGCATGAATAA
This sequence comes from Dryobota labecula, assembly GCA_947523025.1. Classification (NCBI taxonomy): domain Eukaryota; kingdom Metazoa; phylum Arthropoda; class Insecta; order Lepidoptera; family Noctuidae; genus Dryobota; species Dryobota labecula. Next base: position 7,959,211 of record OX383311.1, on the reverse strand, counting down.
ATGTTCAAAATGCCGTTGTAATACAATTCTATTACGAGACCATTGACCGACCAATGATCGACCATTTGACAATGGGATCGTGTTGGAGTGACGAATATATAAAAATAGCAGACTTGGGCCCCAGGTTTGTTCCGATTTTCGGTACCTCAGTTCACTTGTTCAAAGCGATGGCGAATAGATCGGATTGTTAAGCACAGAATTAACACTGGGTGAATGAAATGGCGGCAGGTCACGGGAACTATCTGCGAATCCCCCATTCTCCTTAACCGTAGGTAAGGGGAAGATTTATAAAACAATGATTAGATCTGCTGTCTTTTATGGATAAGAATGTTGGGCCACAAAAGGGATGAATGAGTCAATAGGGAAGACGAAAAAAAAATTTTTTTTGTCCGTCATTTAGATTATTAAAAAATATTGGACACGTATTTTTTCTTTTTTTTACGCAATCAATACATTACGGCGATATATTGAGTTCAAATGTGGCATGACGTCACTGCTCGCTAGATTTTATGATACGTAGCTGTGCCGTAACGAGGCCCCACTACCCAACTTTAATGTGTTTTATCCAAGTCATTTTTTATTAATATGACAAAGCAAAAAATACGTATCTAATATTTTTTTTATTATCTGATTGACGGACTAAAAAGTTTTTCTTTTTTTTTTTACCCAGGACACATTCCTATAGCATTGCAGTTGAGATGAGACAGCTAAAAAGGATGTGTGGTGTTACGCCAATGGATAGAATAAGAAATGAGTATATTCTTATACTGGGTGAAATTGAATTCATGGGCATCCTCTTAAGGGGTCATTGTACTCATCATTATGAACAACTTTCACTATGGGACCAACCCTGAAAACTCGAAAAAAAAAAAAAAAATCTGTTGTACCCTACATTTCGACGAGTTATGCGAACATAAATGTAGGGAACAGCTGATTTATTTTCCAGATTTCAAGGTTAGTTCCATAGTAAAAGTTGTTCAAATGATGAGTACAATGACCCCTTAAGAGGATGCCCATGAATTCAATTTCACCCTGTATAATAGGAAGTGTGAAAGTGACACCGGTTACTGAAAAGTTGTGTGGAAATAGGTTGACATGGTATGGGCATTTAATGCGGAGGAATGAGGGAAATGTCGTCAGGAAAGTTTTGAGTACGAATGTGTATGCTATACGAGTAGGGGAATACCAAAGAAACGATGGATGCACTGTGTGAAAGGCGATATGGCTAGAGAGGGGGTAACTACTGAGATAACAACTAATAGAGAAGTATGGAAGAAAAAGACATGTTGCGCCGACCACAAATTCGGATAAGGGCAGTGTTATTGTATTGTTGATTCTAATTCGGTAAATACGTACTTTCGTTTGAAGACTAAGGTCTTCAAACAGTGCGTTCTGCCCGTTATGACATACGGTGCCGAAACGTGGACACTGACAGTCGGGCTGGTCCACAAATTTAAAGTCGCTCAGCGCGCTATGGAGCGGGCTATGCTCGGAGTTTCTTTGAAGGATAAAATTAGCAATGAAGTTATTCGGAAGAGAACCGGAGTTACCGACATAGCTTGCAGAGTAAGCAAGCTGAAGTGGCAGTGGGCTGGCCATGTTTGTCGAAGGACCGATGGCCGGTGGAGCAGACGAGTCCTGGAGTGGAGACCGCGTATCGGCAAGCGTAGTGTGGGACGCCCCCCAGCTAGATGGACCGACGACCTCTAAAAGGTGGCTGGGACAGACTGGATGCGGAAGGCGGAGGACAGGGTGTTGTGGCGCAGCATGGGAGAGGCCTATGTTCAGCAGTGGACTGCAATAGGCTTAGTTGATTTTGATTGATACAACCTGCTACTGACCTGTGAAACGCAGAAAACATAAGAATATTTGAATTACGCGGGCTACTGTTGTTACGTCGGGTACTGACACGCGGATTGCAATGATTTTTATTAAATAAATATTTTATTTTATTTCACTTTTTATTTCTGTAACTGTCCGTGACATCACAGCGGGCCTTATCAGAATAAGCTCAGCAGCTCGCAGCGCTGGTATTCTGATAAGGCCCGCTGTGAAGCGGGCCTTATCAGAATACCAGCGCTGCGACACTTATTTTTAAGTGTCGTAGCAGCATGCTGAGATAGGAGCCTTTTGGCCCCGTACAGGATTTTATTTTCATTTTACTTTTGTTTATTATTTTTTATTAATGTTACCATGAGTGTGTTTAGTTTTCATTATTTCTTTCTTTCTTTACCCTGGGATCTTTTGCCTTAGAACGGAGCATAACTAATAGAACGCTTCATAAGTTATCCTGTTTGATAAGCCCACACAAGAAACCGATATCAATTACTAATAAGATCATAATAGCTCGACATTGTTTTCAAAGAAACCACGTACGTAGTTGAACATTGTAAGTCCATAGTTAATCACTTAAATACAATCTCGATTGCGGGTAGTTAGCGAGTACAGTGAACGGCAATGGTACACCGGTAATTAGTCGGCGATTGGAGCAAATTGCTGCAATTATGTGCTCGACTGTACACGGCTGAGAACGCGCCCATTGAAAGGTTGGGTTCAGATGGTGTATTCCCGCTGTCCCCATCGCCAGTGTCCCCATTAATGTTAATTCATATAAAATGGCAAAACATAAGATTCCATTTTCTTTTAAGTACTGATTTTAGAAATAATAATTTAAAAAATATATATATACAGCGTGTTACGGAAAGGGTATATACATATCAAAGGCACGGATTCTTTTGGTGATAACAAACTACAGGGCAATATTTTTTAATACCTATACCTACATAAATAAAAAGTTAAGAAACATTTAAATAAAAATCAAATGTTTCCAATTGAATTCTACACATCACTGGACCAAGTCAGCTGATCGGTGTCAATAAACTACACACAAAGAAACGGCGGTAACACGTTTGTTATGATTTAAATTTAATAAACTATCGAAATAAAAAAAATATTAAGCATTTTCTAGTTAGTGCTTTTGAGCTGAAATTTTGTACAGAGATTCTGAACCAGATACACTCTTCACCCCGTTTGTATGGATATACCCTTTCCGTAACACGCTGTATAAGATATACATATATATATATATCAGTACTTAAAATTTATAAACATATATTTATTGAGGAGCTCGTGGCTAAGTAATAACAGCCGCACGGGACGATCCGTCAGGTTAAGCTACGTTTGCCAGGGTTGGTCCATGGATGGGTGACCATCTTTACATACCGAGACTCCTTCGTGTCTCGAAAAGCACGTTAAGCCATTGGTCATGGCTCTCATTCGTGGATCTTTGACAGTCGTTACGGGTCGTCAGAAGCCCAAAAGTCTGACAGCCAGTCTTACCAAGGGGTAATGTGTGTGTTACCCAGTTACTGGGTTGTGGAGGTCAGATAGGCAGTCACCCCATGTCAAATACTGGTATTCAGCTGCATCCGGTTAGACTGGAAGCCGACCCCAACATAGTTGGGAAAAGGCTTGGCAGAGTGATTGTTAACAAAAACTTCAATTTTATTTATTTATGTAGATTTATCGAATTATTTGGAAGTATAGCCTATTATACGAAGATAAATTATATTATTATGTATTCCAATTTGTTTGGGGTGTTTTTTTCTTCCATAATTCTCTATTTGTTGTCATCTTAGTAGTCGCCCCATTTCTAGCCATATCATCTTACGCAATATCCATCTATTGTTTCTTCCTTCATTATTTCTAATCATAATCCCATCAAACTTACTATGTATACGAATCTGTCTCCAAAAGTAGGTTACAATAACTGGAACCATAACTTTATGCCATAGACAATGCACCATAAATAGAACAATAAAGAAACACCATAAACATTTTATAAGCCGTTTCCTACACGCAAACGTATTCCCATTTATTATAGAAATAAGTATCTTTAGATAGATGTATACACTATACATAGTAGGTAGATGGTACGTAATGTATTATAGACTAGCTGTTGCCCGTTGCTATGCCCGCGTGGCTTTTCTTTTCATATAAATAAAATTGAAGTGTCAAAATAACAACTTTTTACTTAATACATACAAAAGTATATTATAAGACATACACACACACATACATCCAAGACATACATTATAATATTACATTTAAGTATATGATTATTTATTGTTTATAACATTTTTTTTTTTACTTTTTAATTTGTTTGTAATTTGTGTTTCACGAACTGTGACCAAATAAACGTTATTCTTTCTTTCTTATCTCTCTCTCTGTGGTCGGTCGATCATGTTTGAGGATCGTGGTTAGCTTCGGAGTTGCATCTGGAGCGGAGGATCCGCCTCCACCGGTTTCTGTCCAACGCATCCCTTACCACCGTGTAGAAATTAGAGGACGATGATTCTTTCAGCTGATCGGTCCACCGTGTTGGTGAATTCTTTCTTATACGATTCTTTTAACAAAAAAAAGACCGTTTTTTTTATTTTTGTCTGTCTGTTCTGACCGATTTTGATAGGACTTTCACTGCCAGGTACTCGTAGCTGATGTTTATAAGACATAACTTAGGCTACTTTTATTTTAGAAAAAGCGAAGTGGGCGAAGCAGCCGCAGGCAGCAGCTAGTTCTTATATAAAAGCAGCCTTAGTTACTCCTACAACATCAGCTATCTACCAGTGAAAGTCTCGTCGAAATCGGTCCAGCCGTTTCGGAGATTAGCCGCAACAGCCAGACAAAAATTTGGGAGGAATTTGGGGGAAAATTTGGGAGTTCGAACCCAAGGCACGCACCTCTGACTTTTCTGATTCATGTGCGTATTGTATAATCATCACTTGCTTAAAAAACGATGAAGAAAAAAGTCGTGAGGAAACCGGCATTCCTGATAGATACTTCTCGACGGCGCGTGTAGCCAAGTCATAGGCCAATGGGCGGCATACAACTCTGACACCAGGTTGGTCACTAAGCACACGAAAAGAAGAAGGGGGCGGGCTTATTGCCATTAACAGGGTACAAAACTAGACTCCACGCTGCTACTGAGCCGCAGGAGACGCCCTGGGCGGCGGGATTCGATTCTCGGCCACCGTAGGCGCGGGCATGCGGACGGGGACCTATGGGCAGCTCGCCGTCCAGTAAGGACCAGGCCCGGGTCGACGACACGCACCTCAAAGAGATATCAGCACGCACTGACGGGGTCCGCCAGGACCGATGCCTGCCAGGGCTGCGGGTTTTTCTGAAAGGGATACCGTGGCCCTGGCACACAGGCAACTGAAGGAACACGGGTGGGATTTAGTTAGTAAAAGTCTGACACGCTCTCCCGCTCCGCCCAGAGCGGGAGAAGTTATTTGATAATTTCCCAACCAAAAAAAAAGGCTGCTATTGAGAAAATCATGACGGATAAGCCCAACCGCAATGGCGAGATGGGTGGTCGATATTATCATCGCGGGTAGAACCTGGATGAGGCTGGCACAGGAGTGTGGGGATTGGCACAAGAAAAGAGAGATGCTCAGCAGTGAGTGAAGTCGTGCTGTGGATCCCAATCGCACTTCCCAACCTAAGAATGGAACCCGCTCACCAGTCGAGTTGCGAAGACTAAAGAGAAACTTAATGTCATATTATTGCATTTTGTTACACAATGCGTAAGTATTGACTCAAATCGTGGGAACGCACATTATCAAAACTTAGTAGGTCAGCAGGTTAATTAGATAAAGCATGCTTGTCTTTTGATAACGGTACACAATGAACATTACAAAGAAGAATGTCATCATAGTTTTATAGACTGTGTGGCACACGAAGGAACGTAGGTAAAGGCGACCTATCGTGTGCTCGACGTCCGTAGGTCACTGCAGGGATCCAGCAGAATATCAGCGTCAGGTATATCTGCCTGACATATGCTGAGCTGTACTCCCATTTGGTGCAACCTCATACAGGGCACACCGCACTTTGTATTATGTACCTAGACTGAATTATGTCATGGTGTCACTCTGTTTCTTTAAGTATGTTTTAGTTTTCTTTTTTGTTCGTGTTTTGGCACCTTGTTTTTATATAATACTAGCTTTTGTCCACGGCTCCGTCCGCGTGGATGTCGGTTATCGCGTAAAAAAGTAGCCTTTGTCCTTCTCCATATCCCAGGCTATATCTCTGCCTTTCATGACGATCCGTGGTTTAGGCTTGAAAACGTAACAGACAGACAGATAGACAGAGTGTCTTTCACATTTATATTATTACGGATTCATGAAATTTGTTATCTTTTTATTGTGCTTTTGTGTGTTGTGCTATGCCTTTTGTTTGCACTGAACAAATGTTTTAACTATCTTAGATCTTATCTACTTGGCCAAGCTGAAGTGGCAATGCACCGGCCATAACCTGGCCGACACCCGTTGCAAAATGTGGCAGGATACTCTCCCTCCATCGGCTATATATTTACCACCAAGCGAGCGTATTCCGGCAGGGTTCAACTTGCCATGGCTCACTTGGAAGTCTCTGAACCACGTCCGTACCCAAGTGAAAAGATGTAACTACAACATCGCAAACTGGGGCTATTTCGACGCTACAGCAGCGGGGTGTGGATGTGGAGCTATAGTGCAAATTCTCATAATATATATCCTATCCTGCCCTGTGTGCCAAAGCGACCTCTGTCTGCCTCTGCGCTGTCACCAAAGATGCCGTGGAAGTGGCGAATTTTTTGGCCACCAAAACTTTTTTCCAGCAATTACACTTTTGTCATTGAAAACCATAGACAAAAATTGAGGTTATATAAAGTCATATCAATTTTCAAATGAAAAACATCTTCATGGTGATTTTAAATTAAGATTTTGGGTTTAAGTATTCGAACATTCAAGTTAAAGCACGCAATTTGTAAATGTACAAATAATTCACACTATACAATTGCGCCATCGACGAAGATTAACCGTCGAACCGATGGCCGTTGGAGTAGATGTGTTCTTGAGTGGAGACCACGATTCAGCAAACGTATGGTAGGAACACAGGAGGCTTTCACGTTTTGTGGAGGAACAATCTTCGAAGGGTGGCTCTGGCTAGTAATTGATAGATAAAAGAGGCCGAAGGTCAAGCTCAGCCCTCAGTAACCTGTAGTGGGATGCTGAAAGGCTGGTGTGGCATTTTCTATCAGGAACGTCTCAGTAGCCGCTTGGAGTGTACGTTTGGGACAATAGACCTGTATAATAACCGGCACGAGTCGTGAGCACAGATGGGCAGTAGTGGGGGCAAGCTCGCGCATGCACACTTTCGGCTAAATAAAAATGACACTCGAGAGTCCAATAGACGACGAATATCGACTGACGAACCAATCGCATGCAGGTCGGCGCCCCCCGGCTTCTTCATTCCGCCAGACACCTAAAAATTTACTACTGCGCAGGTGTCAGTTTGTGCTCATGACTCATGCCGGTTACCATACCAGTACAGGGTTTTAACATTACTTTTGTTGATCATGTTCAAAACACCTCTGTACTTGCGGAATACAGACGCGATATTAAATTCCATAAAATGTAATAATAAATCGCCATTAACAATAATTGCCAACCTATTTTTGAAAGGCGTGTTCCACGTAATTTTCAAATCTTGTTCCAATGAAAAATTCAAATTTCGACTTCCCGTTCGGATGCGTAGCTCGTAGGGGGAAAGCTGGTAACCAGAGACAAACGTTAATGCATTCCGAGTTTCCGAGTACTACGGATTTAGGCGAAACGAAACACAACCCGTGCTTAATGGAAACCCACCGGCAGAGGTATTTTTTAAATCGTACATAATGTAGTTATCGAGATTAAGTCCTATAGCGAACTAGTCATCTGCTATTTAGTCTTATCGAGAGGTACTCATAACGCTTCTAACCCCAAAATATCACGCTTAATGGGGTAAGCGTGATATTTTGGGGTTAGAAGCGAGAAGGTAAAGTAGAAGAAGTAGGTAAAGTTTGGTAGCACACCCACATTTAAATCCTATGAAACAGGAGGCGACCCGATACCTAAATCCATACTACAGCGGGGTAATTTCGTAACACACTATGAGTAGGAATGGGGTTTATTCTAACAGCTCAACAACATTTATTGCGTAATTGTTCTTGAGCAGACAAATTTTTCGAACATATGAAGCAATGGATTACCAATATGCTTCAAAATCATTCAGATTGCGATTGATAGTGTGTTAAGCAATTAGGGTACAGGTTGCTGCTACTGGGATAAAACAAAAACAGAATTTGAAAACACAAATTGCTCTAAACTCAAACTCAAATCATTTATTTCAATTAAACCATTTACAAGCACTTTTGAATTGTAAAGGAGTCAGTCCGTAAGAAAAATGAAGCTACATGCCCATTCCAAAGCGTAGTAGGTACCTATGGAGAAGAACGGGCAAGACACTCTTTTAAATTAAATTGCTACAAAAATATTAGTTACATCTATAATGTTGAATTTATAACTAAATGTGAGAACGATGAAAAAAAATAAAAACTTACACGTTAAAAGCGTCCAGAGTAGGTACAACAAATAGAAACAAAATAAAATAATTAAAATAACCCGTGGTAGCTAAGAGATGACCAGTCCCAACTGACGGCGCCCGTTCACGAACATGACGCATGGATTAGCACCATTCAGCTCAACCATTTTGAAGGGAGCTATAAAAATGATCCAACACACGCCACCATTAGCGAGAGATCTAAACTTTGATGGTAGATTTTATAACCAAAACTAGTGATAGTATTCGACAGTACCTATTCCAAACTTTACAAAGCCTGCAAAGCAGCAGAATATAACATAAAAAATATGAATTTACATTTGCTCAAACTGCGTAAAATAAAAATAAAAACAGGATGTGCTGCCAGGTTTGCGTTGCCTAATGTAATACTACACTGTTAAAAAAACCTGTTTCGGAGAACAGGTCTATGCCCTACGGCTTTCGCAGTAGCCTCGCCGATATTCTAAGACTTAAAAATCTCTTATTTATTTTATTTTATCTACGCCCATGCTATAAATCCTCTATAAAAGTTTCTGAAACAGTTAGCTTTTTGCCAACGTTAAAACACCCAGTGTCATAGTACCCATAATAGCATCCCAAACAGGGGGCCAAGTCTACTAATGTACAAACGTTGCAATGGTCTCTTCATTGTGAGTTTTTGACAGATTTGCCATACAAACACTGTCAAATACTCACATGGCGAGACCACTGCAACGTTTGTAAATTAGTAGACTTAGGCCCCAGGAGTTATAATGTTGTAGGTACTGAATTTCATAATGCAACTCCTTTGCTTTTACGAGGATGATGATCCCTTCCTTACTCATCTGTTTGATGAGTAAGGAAGGGATCATCATCCTCCCTTCCATTCTCTCTACTCAATTCGTGGTATCTTTATGAATTTCAAAAAAAGAACATTGTCAAGCACGCGCGTTTCACTATACTATACCATAGCGTCGTATCCCGCCATTTTTGTTCGATATTAGTATTGCAAAAACTGTTTCAGAACCTTTTATAGAGGATTCATGTCATGGGTGTAGATAAAGTCTTGTATGCAACTGTAATAATTAGGTATTAAAACACTCATGTGATACTATTATCAATTCGTGTTTTAATACCCCTTATTATAAAACAGTTGCATAAATAACTTCGGTCTCGTATCAGCAAGAACATTTATTAATTACTAGCTGTTGCCCGCGGCTCCGCCCGCGTGGATGTCGGTTATCGCGTCAAAAAGTAGCCTATGTCCTTCTCCATATTCCAGGCTATATCTCTGCCAAATTTCATGACGATCGGTTCAGCGGTTAGGCGTGAAAACGTAAAATACAGACAGACAGACAGACAGAGTTACTTTCACATTTATAATATTAGTATGGAAGTATGGATATAGCATTAGAAAAATAGCGATTATCACCCTTTCGTTATTTCGATATAAACGTATAATAAAATCGGTTATTTCTCGATAAATACAAAGACATTGCATTGTATTTATCAAGAAATAACCAATTTAATTATACTTATAACCGACTAGCTTTATCCCGCGGCTTCGCCCGCGTGGATGTCGGTTATCGCGTAAAAAAGTAGTCTATGTCCTTCTCCTCAACCCACGCTATACCTCTGCCAAATTTCATGACTATCGGTTCAGCGGTTTAGGCGTGAAAACGTGACAGACAGACATACAGATTTACTTTCACATTTATAATATTAGTATGGATATGGATTTAATCTATTCAAAATATAATTTTGTAAACGTTATCCTGTATTGAGGGTGCGTTTACAAACATTTACATTTACGAACAGCCAGATACGGAACAAATACTTGTAGGTCATACAAATATTTGTTCCGTGCGGGAATCAAACCCGCGACACGCAGCGCAGCAGTCAATCGCTTAACCACTACACCAACCGTGCGGTCAAGTGCAGTAATCTCAACAATATTACACAATGATGCCGATTCCTTGTTCACAAACTAAACTAAATTTAAGTTCAGTGCATCTTTTTCTTTCTATTTCTATTTAAAAAAAAGTTTAGTCTTGTCAAATTAATCAGCGCTTGACGTAATTTTAGTCAGCAAGTTTTTAATCACGCCTAAACTTGTATGGAGTAGTGACAGGCGCTGATTAATTATACAGGACTAAACTAAAATTTATCTTCTGTCTTTTTCTTAATGAAATAGAAAGAAAAATATGCACTGAACTTAAATTTAGTTTAGTTTGTGAACAAGGGATTCGGCACCAATAACTGTTCTTAACAAAGTAACTTAGATTTACAAGCCACGCGGGGAAGCCGCGGGAGCAGCTTGTAGAACATGGAATGGTAAGCCGGTATTGAGACTATTGGCATTTTTGAATAAATGTATGGTAGGTATTCAAGTAGACATCAATCAACTCCGCCTATCGCAGTCCACTGCTGAACATAGGCCTCTCCCATGCTGCGCCACAACACCCTGTCCTCCGCCTTCCGCATCCAGTCTATCCCAGCCACCTTAGTAGACATAGCTCAGACATAATCGGCCTGAAGCATTCCTACTGATAGGACACAGGCCTACTCTTCGAGGAGGGTAGATATAGCCCACTCTCTCTCACAGAGCGGATTCCCGACCATCCACCACATACCTATAATAGGTATATGGGCTGGTGTCCGCAACTCCACGACAATGCGCGTATTTTGCGTACGGATGGGAATTCGATTATTCGATCCATCCCAGCTCCTCAAAGTAGGGCAGCAACGCCTTGGTGTTACTGACAATCTCACGTAAGGTACCTGGGTTACCGAAGTACTTGGCCCTGTATGTGGCCATCCACCACATGGACCCAGTGCGGGATAGCAGATGTCACATGTCTTCCAAGTTTCTGTTTTACAACAAGCAGGTTTCCCCACAATGTTTTCCTTCACCGTTTTGAGAGCACATAATTTGGAGGCATTATCTCTTTACATGCTACTAATATTATAAAGTAACGTGTGGTGCCGGACGTAAAGAATAGCACCACCCCATTTCCTCCCGTGGTTGTCGTAAAAGTCGACTAAGGGACTTACTAGAGAATGGGCAGCAGCGTTCTCTATGCATTTTTGGCAAAAAATGCGATTATGGCAAATTGCCCCCATTTGGGGAGGCCTATGTCCAGCAGTGGACGTCTTTTGGCTGATATGATGATGATGATGAATATTATAAAATCCAGAATGTGTGTGTTTGCTTTTATTTTGAGACTTCAACTACAGAACGTATTTCAATGAAACTGAGCTGAGACAGGACCCAGAATGAATGAATGAAATGCACCGACCCCAGCGTGGTTTAACCAGACTCGATTACTCGAATGAACCCAATGATTCACACTAGCCCGTGGAGCCTCATGTTCATGGGACTACAATGGCCATTGTATATCAAGGAGTAGACCGGGGGGCACGATAATGGTAGGGAAGACGTGCCCATAGGATATGGAAGGATTATTAGAGCCTACCGGATATGCATCCTTAAGCAAGCAATGGAATAGTGGAGAGACGGGTGATATTTATCGGGAGGGCATCTTTTAATGACGTCGTCGCCTGGTTGGCTCGTGTCCAGCTGCTTTCTCGACTCTGTTGTATGTCACTGCTATGCTGTGTTACCCGTTTACACGTTGCTGTTTCCATTATCTTCGTCTGAAGTCTCGCTACTATCCGTTTCAGGTTTCTTGTAAATCTCGCTAACAACCTTCCTCATCTTATCTCAATCTTCAACAACGCCTGTGAATATGTGCGAGATAGCACATCCTGTGGTTCTTGATGAGTTTGGTTACGGTTTTTCCGTCTAAGATTGCATAATTTTCTTTGTCTTGGTTTATTCCTAGCGTGGTTAATCAAGTCTCTCATGATATCTCTCTCATATCTTCTATGTCTTGGCCTGTTAGCTTTATTGAGTGCCGATACTTCCTCCTTAGTAACTGCCTGTTGGAGGGATGGAAGAGCTAATTGAAGGTTCCTGGAGTGAATCGGCTTAAAAAAAAAAAGCAAGGTTGCCTGGGCAGCCGCTTTTGTACTCCAATTATGGAACTGCATGGTATTTCGATGTTATCATTCGTTGAAATGATTCCTATATTGCCTAGTTTTTTCGTTATTAAATGCGATCTTGGTATTTTTGGGGGATTTGCTATTCAGAGCGACATAATATTATTGTTTATGGTTGAAATCCTTGGCCGCAGTTGTTGTCTACTTCTCAAATTGTGGTTGCTTTTGTGCCTTGTGTTTGGTGCTTCCATTTTTGTTTAAGATTCGACTTGTTCTTAGCTGCCCCCAGATAATTTTGTGCTCGGATGTGCCCCTATCTGCCCATTCTCCTTTAATAAAGTGGAAGAGTTTTTCTGTTGCATGTGGCGTAATGGTCCAATTTGGATTCCTGAGTGTACTTTGACCATGTTATCCTGCATGATGATCTCATTTTTGTCGCTGTTGGCTATATCCATTAACACTTCTCTATTGTAGTCGGAATAGTCCAGATGTAGATTTTGGTGAATCAGCCCTTTGCGTTGCAAAAATTGTGTATCTTGTCGACCAATATGTGCGTAAAAGTCACCTAGCATTACTAGCGTCAGGTCCTTGGTTTTTGTCTAATCAAGTTTAATACACCTGTGAAAGATCTGGTTGCTTTGGAGGTAGGTACAACTGTTCATGTGAGAGTTGATTATAGGAGCAGGCTTATCACTTCTCATACCAACTTTAATAGTAATTGACATCGCTTCGGTATCCTTTTTCCTATTTTTTATTTCAATTTGGGCATCCTTTGTGATTAGAATTGCAAGTTCCCGGTGTGTTTTACCTGTAATTCCCGATAGGTGGATTTGTACGTTCCAAGTTCACCCCTGTTTCTTGTAGGCAGGTTACATGTACACGAACGCCCCAACGTGACAATTCAGCATCTGTTTTTATCTTTTTGCCGTTCCAAGTTGCAATACACACAAGTCAGGGCTAGTCAGGCATCTGTCCACCGTTCCTTCTTGCGACGACCAATAAAAACAAAAACTTTTGTTTAAACAAATCTCTCAGGCTCCGCTACAACGATCACATATGTCCGACCACCTCGGCCGGGCCCTTTACGGTCTTTTTCCTTCATTTACAAAAACAACGGGGCCCAGCAAACTCCGATGTTACGATGCTAATACCAGATGAGAGCAGGCAAGCTTCACTTAAGCGGCCGAGAGCTCCAAGCAAGAATATTCCCTACTGTGGTCCGATGTTCGAGACCGCGATAGTACTCAATTGCGTCGGAAAGCATCTGCCTACCAGTTATTGTCTTCTGCGACACAAAAAACCACAAAAAATGTACTTAATAAAAACGTTGGGTTTACCCTTATATGAGGGAGGCTACCTGCCAAAATAGTGACCGTTGTGTAAATAAATGTTTGTTATAATTTTAAAGACAAGAAGTAAGAACAAGTCAAACTAAGAAGTTTTATGGGAATAAAAATTGTACGAAATCTAAAGCGATAACGTTATTTTTGTTAGAATAATAAAGTATGTTAGTTTATCTTGCTATATTATATCAACATAACAAAATATAACGCCTAGCTCCCCGCAGGGCCGGGCAGAGGCGCACCTATGCACACCCACAGTTCGCCAGTCATTTCCAAGTCCCATGCAACAGTGGGCGAGCCCACCGCCATCGCCACCAACCGGGCACAAATGCAGACCCCGGGCAGCCACTGAGAAATTACAGACAGAAAACCCAACAACTTCCCGTCCGACCCGGGAATCGAACCCAGGACCCCACGCTCAGCAGCAGCGCACCAATAAACCAACGAGGCATCAAAATAAGAACATAATATCATCTTACAACAATAGCTCAAAAACGTGAAGTGAGCGCGCGTCGCGCGTACCTCACAACAATGACATACAAAAATAATACTGATCAAATTAGGTAGACTGGCAGAAAATGCTCCAGAAATCAAGTCCGTCCTCGCACAGCATTTTCCACTTGTGCACAAAGTTTAAATAAATAAAACAAATCTCTAAAAAAACATGGAAAGATCAAACCAGATTAGCCAGCACGGAGGTGTAGCTATTTCACTCGGGGCACTGGGTCCTTCTGCAGGCAGCATCGCTCGCCTGAGATCATGTAGGCTAAGTTCACCTCACGCACTGTTTTAATGTACTTTTGGCGACATAATGTCACAACGTCTTCCTAACGAAACCTCCTCCTTTTTTGAAGTCGGTTAAAAAGAAACACTTCGATATCGACGCGCGTCAATGCTAACTTCCAACATGTGTTGTGCACGATGCACCAAATGTAAAGTAAAAACTTTGACGAAGAGCTGTCGGGACGGGACGTCCTTTCACTTCAACGTCCAGCGTCCCAATCGAGCTGAGACAGGACCCAGAGGAATACATAAATATACTTTTATCCAGTTATAGTCAAACCCCTATGGACTGCCTCATGCTCAGCAGTAGCGCTGAGCATGAGGGCCTGGGTTCGATTCCTGGGTCAGGGAAGGTGTTATTGGGTTTTTCCATCTGGAATTTTTCAATAGCAGCCTGGATTCTGGATTTGTGATCTCTGTTACATGGAACTTATTTATTTATTTGGTACACCAACAGCAGTACTCACAAAAAATTAAAACAAAACAATAACATAATACAAGTACTGGTATGTTATAAGTGTACACAGCATAAAAAAATGGACAAGGAAAAAAAAATTACTGGTTAAATATAACTGGTAAAATGTGGCTGTATTATAGGTACACCTTTGCCTAACACTTCAGGGAAAACCGGAGTAACGTTATGGAATTCTTAAATCAAAATTAGACCTAGACTTTTTTAAACAATTGCAACTGAGATTCGAACTTTTTTTTATTTTTCTGTTTTGATCTGCAGTCAGTCGGTCAACTATGAGCAGATGTGTAGCAGGTAGGGCTTTGCAGAGTAATTTCTTTATTTGCATCAGACTTAAAGCTTAGTCTAGCTTGATAGGTCTGTTATTGCAACCCTTTTAAGTCTTCGTTTGTGGTTAGACTCGGTTATTGCAATTGATAAGGGGTTTGGATGCTTCTCAAGTCACAAGCATTCAAGCATTCTAACAGCCATATCAAATGTATGATCCATGGTTTATCAGAAACTCAGAGTAACAAGACACACACGAATTTACACTGTGCAACAGCAGATAAAGTCTACTGCTGCACACAGCAATAGACTTTATCTCCTGTTGCAGTGTAAATTTTTTGAATGTCATGTTATTCTGAGTTTCTGATAAACCATGAAGCATTCATTTGATATGGCTTTTAGAATGCTGTTTTGAACATTCAACATTAGGGTGGTAAAACAACGAGGTAGACTATACAAAGAAGTGTTTTTAATAGGAAAGTAAGGTAAGGTAGTGAAACTATGGGCAACAGTTGGTACCTACTTAACACTGTCTTATAATGGTTCTAATGGTATCTAATCACAACACACTACATTTATTATTATTTAATATCTGTATTCCAATTGAAGTAACATTATACATTTAAATAAACGTTTTTACAGTCCCTTCAACCGATTTTGACTTCTGTTCCGTAGGCATAAGGATAGCATTAAAAGCAAAAAAGTGGTTACAATACCAACTGTTTACTGCAGCTGCAATTTGTCATGCCCCCAACGCAACAGAAGTCAAAATCGGTTAAACGGACTGTAACAAAGGTTATTTAGATGTCTAATGTCATTTCAAATGGAGTGTACTACTTTGACAGATAAAACCTCAATGGATAAAACATTATGTTGAAAGATTAACCATAATAAGTAGTTAGGTATCATCATTTTGATTGCATAGCAAAACAAACCAATAAATCAATGATATGTAAATCCACTGAAATGAATTAATTACCCATAAAAAACAAGACGCAATAGCTGAATACATCTTAGACAAGTCAAAGTCAAAACAAAAATAATGCCATAAAAAAAAATATATATTACATGAACGTTTTATTCAGCCTATAACCACAGCCAATGTCTGGCAGGTAAAAACTATTTAAATTTATAGAAACAGAACAAAAATTGATTGTCATTTATTTTCATATTTTTTGCTTGGACAGCAAAAGTTTACAGTGCTACATTATTTTGTGAAAGTTAAAATGGTGTGTTTATGTGAGTTTTAGTAGTAATAATATTGTAATATTTGTTTAAGTGTGAAGGTTATTGATTTTGAAATTACAGCTTTTATTCACTATGATTATAATCCTAGAACTTTTGGAAAAAAGAAGATGGCTTATAAATGTTTACGTTTTAATTCAATATTCGCTAGGTTAGATAAGTTTATTGCAATCTATATCTAGGTAAATAAATTCTATTTAGGTACTCTACTCAGGTGCAAGTCCAATTTAATACATTTCTTAAAATATTGCTAATCATAGCTTCGTTTATTTGATGTGCAAGCTATAATTTTTATATCACCAACGTAGAATTAATAACAATTCGTGAGTCCCATGAATTTAATGTCAAATGTCGCGTAACATTAGATTTTAAATGTTGATAGAATAAATCACGCGATCGTAGGTACACTGTAACGTATCTTTTTTATCGTGTTTTGAATGCAGCTATTGTGGCTATTTATAATTCATAAACCGCGACATGGCACGACCTTTTTTCTTGTAATGATTGCAGTGCAGTTAATACATAAAATACTGGCCATGCAGAAAAGCCCGAAAGAATAAGGTTTGACCTAAAAATTAAATACGTTCTTCAAGAAAAAATACTAACTGTTGACTAGGCAGCATGGTCTCAGACCTTAGTCTGTTCCGTCAGGAACTAATAAAAAAATAATTTAAAAAATAATACGTTCCCGCCATTAGGTCAGTTTTTTCACGGGCACGATGATCACATTATTTATTTTATTTTCTGATGATACAAGTGTGTTTATTAGAAAAAAAAGTGATTTGTTTACTAACCTCTCAAAGTAGAAAACTCCGTGGCACAACAAAACAGTAAGTATGTTGTCATAATCACCATCACTTTAGGACAAAATACATCGGTCGCACTGCAGTCATCAACAATACCACATTTTGAACGCGAATCAACAACATTCGTAACGCCGTTCAAGCCGGCACTGTATTGACCCGATCCTTTATGAAACCATGGGGAAAATATGCATTTTTTATTAACTTATATCGATTATAAGCGCTCCACAGCTCGAACAAGACGGAACACCAGCGTAACGGGAGTGTTTTAAAACGGGTTCTTTATGTAACAATATCACTCGCGAGCACCTCCGTAATTTCATTAATAACACCTAAAAATCGATTCCACAACAAGGCTCACGACAATTCAAACAGAAGACTGCGGCGGCGTGTTAAATTCATTATTTTACTATGTAGCGGACCAATAAAATACGGCACGGCACGATTTATTATAAATAAACTTTTTGGCGTTACAACACGACAGATAGGTATGAATTATGACTACGCCGAGCAATTTTTCGTGTCATATTTCTTTATACAATGGATGCAAACAATATAGTGCTGATAAAAACACGCACGACCCAAACTACGCACGCTCGCGATGACACTAAACTCTGCATAGATGTCGCGTTTCTGACGGCCATTGTGGAAAATGGCGGCCGACATCAGCCGTCAAATGACCGCAAACTAAACTACACTTTATTTTCAGAGCAGTAAGTAAAATAATTGATTGACATTTTTCATAATTTCATCACTATTCGATCGTATAAGACGACTGAATCGGAAAGTCTTAAGTGGTCAAAACTTATTTAGGATGCGGCGTGCTTTTTGTTTATTCGAATTATTAAAAATAATATTTTTGTCTCTCTTTTACTTCAATGCGATTTTGAACGAATATTTTTTTTATGAGGGTACGCTTGCGCGAGTGTTAAATTGTAATTGTATCTTGATTGAGTTGACAATGATACCACACCACTATCACACCACGCACCACACTGTACCATACATTATGTGCTGCCTATGTTAAAATCGATGAATGATATAACACACAAGTTGAAAACTCTCTGATATAATCATATAGATACCAGCTTTTATTGAAAAGAGGACAGTTGAAACGTCTGAAAGGTCCATTTCAAATAATAAGTACGTAAACCTTTTTTACAATCCGATTAACCGATTTTGACTTCTATTGCGTTGGTGGCATGACAAATGGCATCTGCAGTAAACAGTTGATAGTGTACCGTGGAGTTTCTTGCCGGCTAATTGGAACCGTGCACTTAGCTTCTGACGTTTCATAAGTGCCCATGTAGGTTTATGTGAAATAAAATATTTTGATTTTGATTGATTAAATAAACAACCACTTTATTGCTTTTAATGCCATCCTTATGCCTACGGGATAGAAGTCAAAATCGGTTGAACGGACTGTAAAAAAGGTTTTTTTAAATGTCTAATCTTATTTCAAATGGAGTATGGTACGGTCAGCAGCTGAGCAGCAGCGAGACTCGAAAGTAGGCCTTGCTGGGCAAAGATCTCCCCCATACCATCAAGATACTACCATACGAGTACAATTCCACATCTCTCTATCTGCTGTGTTGTCCTTGGCTAATAGCAATTCGTCAAGAATGAATCCGTAGGCACTTAATAGGCCTGCTTCGATAATCGCCCGTCTTCAGCGACCCACTGCGTGTCGACCTTGGCCTCGTTCCTGATGCATTCGATAGATCATGACGCGGGCGCCCAATTACGTGTCTTTATAACTGTCTAAATGTGAACTGTGAATTGAAGAGATCCGCAGAAAAACTAAGGTAACCGATATAGCTCGAAGAATTGCCAAACTTAAGTGGCAATGGGCAAGGCACATTGCGCGCAGAACAGATGGCCATTGGGGCCGAAAGGTTCTGGAGTGGCGACCGCGTACCGGAAGACGTAGCGTTGGAAGGCGTCCCACAAGGTGGACCGATGACCTTATGAAAGCCGCAGGAATCCGCTGGATGCGGGAAGCACAAAACCGGTCGAGGTGGCGGTGCTTGGGAGAGGCCTATGTCCAGCAGTGGACGTCTTTCGACTGAAATGATGATGATGATAACTGTCTGGTTTAATTTTCCATGGCAGGTCTTCAGGCGAGTCGATTTCCATTCAAAGGAGACTTGACGAAGTTCGGCTACGAAGTCCTTGATAGATACCTAACAGGTAAGCATGTAGTTTTGTACCTACTTGTTTGTAGTCAAAGAATCTTTGCTATGATCTATGTTAAGTCTTTTACCAATAGCTTCGGAAAAAACGTTATTTTATTCTAATACTAACTGCTGCCCGCAGCTACGCCCGCGCGGCTTTTTCTAAAATAAAGGTAGCCTATACTCCATTTACTATAGCATTAGACAAATAACGGCTAAATAACGACAGTTATTGTGTAATATTGTTGAAATTACTGCACTTTAGAGTTATTTTTTTAATGTAAATTATATATAGATTACAGTGCTTTGTATTTATCGTGAAATAACGGAGATTATTAAACGTTTACATCGAAATAACGAAAGGGTGAGAATAGTCTAATGTTATAATAAATGGAGTTTAGTAGAAAGCTGTTATTTTGACATCACAAACAGAATGATACTTGAATAAATATTGTAATGGAAAAAAAGGTTGTAGGTAAGCAAGCTTTAAGGCTCTTGCAAACAGGCGCGACACGCGACGCGACACCAAGACACCGACTACCGCGCGACGAGCGGTCTCTTTGTGTCGCGTCGTGTGTCGCGGCTGTTTATAGGAGCCTTTAGTTGTCGCTTGAATAAAATATATTTATTATCCGTTGATATTAAAAATAAAATGTATTATTTTTAATATCGACGGCGATGTGAAGAAATACTAACTGTTGAAGTCACGTCTCCCATGGAAGTTAGGAGGTAGGTAATGCCATAGCCATTAGAAATATCTTCTTCTTTAATCACTTCCTCTCTCCTTAAACATCATCATTACTTAAAGTTCCTTGCTCTTGTATCATGTTTATTATTGTGTGTGTATATATATATATATATACATATATATATATATATATATATATATTTATATGGATAAGTATCTATATGCTTTGTGTATATGTATTTATTGTATATATGTAAGTGGTACACCACTAAATACCTGCAGTATTGTCTCTCCTTCTACTTTTTGATCCATCCAAAGGTTGTCTGTAAAAGATCGCTTTTAGCGATAAGACCGCCCATTGTGACACCCTATGTAACAGTTCTACATTTATATCTGTAATTTTTATGGTGTACATAATAAAGAGTATTCTATTCTATTCTATTCTAAGCAAGCGGCTAAACAACGGGTGGCTTAGTTTGAAGATATTTCTGCATATTGATTTATGCTGTCGCAATACTTGCAATTAATAATGTAGGTAGGCCATTTTACTAGAACATGCGAATTTGACCTTTACAGTTTAAACTCGAAACCATAAAAGTAAACTTCGTGAAAAATTTCAGATCTTCGTCTTTATGCTGATAGGTAGTGATAATGCTTCGTTTGAGGTATCCCGACAAGCCCTACCAGCCCGACTTTACGAAACTATAAATTGCTGACGACAGCCCGCCTAAACACACTAAAAACACACGTAACACAACCCTTCCTATCGAACGTGGATCCAGGCGAGACATAATGGTTTTTTAATTGTGTCTCTAATTACGACATACGAGAGGTTAAAAGTTGTATCATAGTAGTAATATAATACTACAAGTCTCAATAATTACCAAATAAAAACTCAACTAGCGCCATCTATCCATCATGCTCATATCTTTGTCACTAGCGCCATCTATCCACAATAAATAAATATCTTATTCAAAACACAAAGTTTCTAAGGTTGTCCGTACGATGTCGCTGTACTATAAAAACTTGCTAATAAAAGATACAAAATCTGTCTCGGGTCCACTAGCGCCACTACTTTAAAAAAAAAATATTCTCGTGACTGAGACGGAATTATGAATAACGGCTCAATCAGCTGCCACGGTAAGTGTGTCTACAATTTTCTAATACCTTTTATAAAGTTTCATGAGACATGAAGCAACAAAATACGATCTAGATGAATGTGGCCGTTTTTCTTTAGATCGAATTTTATTACTTCGTGCTACAAAATAATGGTGTACCATGCTACAAAGTTTGCCTTTGTTAAGTAGTCTAATACAAAAGATACAAATGGCACAAGACTGGTCAACATAACAAGAGATCAATCAAAATAATGAAGTGGATGTCCATCTAGTCTAGTGAGCTGCAAACGGCACCAACTTTCGGTACGTGGTGCAAGTAAGGACCGGAAGATGTCACTGCACTTGAAACGGAACCCTCATAATTTCGTTCTGTCTGTCTGTTTGTCCGTCCGTATGAAAGTTACACAGCCATTTTACTCGGAGAAAATTGGCACTATATCGCTTAAATTTAGAAGGAATACAATACACCTTGTATTCTATAAATTTCTAAAATTAATAGTGAAATTATGAAAAAATTAATAAAGGTGGCACAAGTCATACATATTGACGGTGGCGATTTAGTTACAGCTGTATCATGCTCCTCCCCTTATTCTTAGCGCCATCTATCCATAATAAATAATAATATAATGATGCGTACGCATCTGATAGACGCGGAAAGCTGAGCGGATGAGTGTGTACTGTGCTACGCATCTCTATACAAAATCATTGTTTTCTATGGACAAAAGCTGAACAGAGCTGAATAAGTGTGTTTAGTCTCTTAATCGCCACAGTACACGCTGTATAACAGCAACCTCTGATTACCTATTCATCACTGTCAAAATCACAATTATAATATCGTTATTCTTTATCGCTTGACACGCTCATCAGTTATCTCTTGTCATTGAATAGGTTTGGGTTAATAACAACGCTGAACGACGTCTTATATATAGTCTTTACTCGACTCGATTGACAATCGCTTCTTCAAAAAACCTTTGGGTTTTGGGATCGCGTTCATTTCATCAGGGGTCCATAATAACAATGTCCATGCGCATCTTCTTTAGTACCATTTATGTACATGACACAATTTTGTGCGACAGGCACTAGGCCAGTTTTTTTTTATTTTTTATTTTTTTTAATAGAGCCATGAAATAAATTTAAAAATTTATTTCAATTTAAATAATATTTTTTCTCAAACATGCATGGAAATATTGTCATTATTTTCGAAAAAAGAACACGCGAAGTATCGAATTTACGGACAAAGAAAATCAAATCCATTGCTGAAGCGTTTTTTTTTAATTTGTAACATTACAACCTTTGATCGAAGATTACAACGGTCCAGCAATGTTACAGCGCTCCAGCAATATTACAGCGCTCCAGCAATTTTGTATTTCCTTGCATTATTTTGAGAAAAAAACTATATATGCCTCAGCGGAAATGACATTTGCCTGTCTCGTATTAGCGAAATCCTCGCCTACGGCCCGGCCTTTATACTAATACTCGACCTGCAATTGCCTATTACCCGGCCTTTGCAATAATGTACTATTAAATATCTTGATCCCTAACACTTTAATGTGTGTATATTTTTTTGTGTTATTTACGTATGTTTTCGAGCAGACATCAAACATGAAACTGTGGGTTATTTATCTACGAAGCAAAATGCCTAAAATTAATGTCTACACAGCAAATTGCCTAAGCTGTAAATCGCCTAGAGATCAAAATGTTTAGCAAGCAAAATGCCTAAAATGCAATAATTTCTAAGTAGTAAATCGTCTGGAGAACAAAATGATGAATCATACAATCTGCCTGCGACTAGATAGTTATTAGACAATAGTGAACATTTCTGCGGCAGTTTGTAGGTATGATTCGTCATTTTGAACTGGGTGAAATAGGTTAGGTTAGGTTAGAACTGTGACCAACCACGCGTGATCCGCGCGAGCGAAGCGAGCGGAGCCGCGGCAGCGGCCGCCGAACGCTACTTCGAAGTTGCTCGTGGGTTTACCTACATGTTTTCCACTCTCAGAATAAGATTTAGTTCAAATACTGTATAGACATATTGCAAGGTAGGCATTTTGGTTCATAGTCAGAATAGGGTTTAGTTCAAATACTGTATAGACATATTGCAAGGTAGGCATTGTGCTTCCTAGTCAATATAAGGTTTAGGCAATACTTGGCATAGACGTTTTGGTTTCTAGTCAGCATGATCATAAAGGGATGTTTGGTGGCTGCTTGTAAACGTAAAAAAACCGAAAACAATATTGTTGAATTGTCATAATGAACGGGATTAAGATTGCGAGTGTGTAACGAAATAGGTTGCGGATCCTAGTTGGAACTCTGTTCACAGCTCGTTTGAAAATGGTCACGAAAATTATTAGTGTCTATTTTGAATTAATCAATTTCCTCGTATTCCGGTTCTTCTTGGGCCTGTAGCTCCCTTTCATACTGTTGACGAAAGATCTCGAGATTCAGGTAGAAAACACTGTCAGGCTGCAAATAAAAAAATTGTTTTAAGTAGTTGTAATTAAGTAATAATACTAACTTCCTCTAATAAAACAGTAGATACCAGACCAATAAAATTCAAAGAGGGATCTATCAGGGAGATTTAAGCCCACTGTGGTTCTGTGTAGCTCTAAATCCCCTATGATCTAATATATTAAATGAAACTACTTTAGAAATCCCATTAAATACAACTACCGAAGGATATACTGTGGTTCACCAAATAGAATTAAATCATCTGTTGTACATGGATGATATTAAACTATACGCCAAAAGTGAGACTCAACTCTATGAATTAGCAAACTTGACAGAACAATTCTCAAACGATATTAAAATGGAATTTGGAATAGATAAATGTAATATAAATTTAATCAGAGCAGGACAGAATTACCAACAACATATTAACATAGAAACAGGGAAACAGATAGAATCATTAGAGGAACACGATAGTTATAAATACCTAGGCTACACACAATCACGACAAATACACTATAAAGAAATTAAACAAAAATTAACATTACAATTTCAACACAGACTAAATACAATTCTTAAAACGCAAATATATTCTCGAAATACCATCAAAGCGATTATCACATTCGCTATACCGGTTCTCACATATTCTTTTGGAATAATCAATTGGACCAAATCCGACTTGAAAAACCTTCAACGAAAAATTAATACCACAATGACCAAATTCCGCAAACACCACCCACGATTATGTCTGCAGAGATTAACACTGCCGCGGAAAGAAGGAGGTAGAGGACTAATTGATATTCTTAACCTACACGATAGACTGATAGGTGCAGGCACAAAGACAATAATTTTTTTCAAAAACCGAAAATTCTATTCTTCATAAAATTATAAGATACAACGACCAACACTTCACACTTGTTAATTTAAAAGATACGTCTGGATAGAGAAATGAGAAAGTAATCGACGACAAAATTAAGCTTTTAGAATGGACCCAGAAAACTCTACACGGAAGACATCGCCAAGACTTATGCCACATAAATGTCGACAAAGAGGCGTTGAACGCGTGGATAAATCAAGGCGAACTCTTCCCGGAGACTGAAGGGTTCATGCTTGCTATTCAGAATCAGGTAATTGAAACCAAAAATTACAGAAAGTTTATAATAAATAATTTAAATAACGACACATGTAGGAAATGCAATAGTTCTCCGGAAACTATTCAGCATATCACAGGCGCGTGCAAATCAATATAGCCCAAACACCTTACAAACACAGACACGATCAAGTAGCCAACATCATACACCAAAAATTAGCACACCAGTACAAACTTATAGATTACCTTACACCATACTACAAATACAATCCAGAAACTGTATTAGAGAACCCCTCAATAAAACTATATTTTGACCGCGCTATTCTTACCGATCGAACAATCCATTTTAATAGACCAGATATTACACTTATAAACAAGATAAATAAAACTGGATATTTAATAGATATTGCTATATCAAATACACAACTTGCAGACAACAATAGCAGAGAAACTGAGCAAATACACTGAATTAAAAGATGAACTAGCCCGACTTTGGCATTTACAAAAAGTTCCAATAGTATACAACAGGAGTCTACAACAGGAGTAATACCAACACAACTTCACCAGTCCCTTTATTCCCTTAACATATATACGAGGGCTGCACTAAAAGTATCGGGAATGGAATATTTCCACTGTTCCTGTCATATTAAAATCTTTTTAATTGAAAACTCCTTGGTTTTAAAAATCGAATACCATTTATTTATTTAAAAAAAGATTCTCGGTCTTGTCACAAGGTTTTGTCAAACTTGTTTAGTCGTTGAGAAAATGGAATTGACTCGAGAAAATTCAAGAGCGATGATTTATTATGACTTTCGAAGTGGTTTAACACAAAAACAGTGTGTTGACCGGATGATTTCTGCATTTGGTGATGAAGCCCCATCCAAAACCACAATTTATCGCTGGTTTTCTGAATTTCAACGAGGACGTGTCAAGCTCAGTGATGATCCCCGTCAGGGTCGTCCAAAAACTGCAGTCACCCAAGAAAACGTTGATGCTGTGCGTAAGCTGATTGAGGAAGATCGACATGTGACATACCGCGAAATTCAGGCAACTTTAGACATTGGCATGAGTAAAATACAAATAATCTTGCATGAACAATTAGGTGTAAAAAAATTGTTTTCCCGATGGATACCGCATTCGCTCTGTGAAGAGCAAAAAGCGGCTCGCGTTACTTGGTGCGTCAGAACTCTCGAAAGATTCCACGCAGGATCCTCAAATGCTGTATACAACATCGTATCAGGTGACGAATCCTGGATATATGCGTACGAACCCGAAACAAAAAACCAGTCACGAGTTTGGGTGTTCGAAAATGAGTTAAAGCCAACAAAAATTGTTCGTTCACGGAGTGTTGCAAAAAAAATGGTGGCCACGTTTGTCTCCAAAACCGGCCATGTTACGACTATTCCTCTTGAGGGACAAAGAACGGTTAATGCAGAATGGTATGCTAGCATTTGTTTGCCACAGGTCGTTTCTGAACTCCGTAAAGAGAACTGCAACCGCCGCATCATCCTCCATCACGACAATGCGAGTTCTCACACCGCGCACAGAACAAAAGAGTTTTTAGAGCAAGAAAACATAGAATTATTAGACCATCCGCCGTACAGCCCCGACCTAAGCCCTAATGATTTCTATACTTTCCCTAAAATAAAGAATAAATTACGTGGACAGAGATTTTCATCACCTGAAGAAGCTGTGGACGCCTACAAAACGGCCATTTTGGAGACCCCAACTTCCGAATGGAATGGTTGCTTCAATGATTGGTTCCATCGTATGGAAAAATGTGTCAAATTTCGCGGAGAATACTTCGAAAAGCAATAAATACATTTTTAAATAGTAATGTTGTGTTTCTTCCTTGATTCCCGAAATTTTCAGTGCCGCCCTCGTACCTACCATCTGCTGCAGAAGGCAGCGATACTAAACACATGTAGATTCGTGAGAAAGTTTCAAGACAGTGCGTGCTGACATCTCTTTGAGGCGCGCGTGGAACACAACGCGCCGTCCTCGACCCGGGCCTGGTCCTTACCGGACGGTGAGCTGCCCATAGCTTGCAGTCCGCAAGCCCGCGCCTACGGTGGCTGGGAATCGGCTATCGTTTCCGGCCGCCCAGGGCGTCTCCTGCGGCGACTAGGGGCGAGACTGTGCTACCTCACGCGTTCCGCCTCCTCCTCGCGAGCATTACTGCTTCGCAGAAGGAGGTGATTGCCCCCCATGCACTCTCGCTCCGGACCATGGCCTGGACCAGGGCCGGACGCGAGAGATCGCCGCCGCCGATCGCTTCGAACCTAATATTTCAAGTTTAAGAAAAATAAATTTAACTTACGTCAATTGGCAATTGTATTGGTGTGTTGTTAGACTGTTTGCAACAATAACATTTGGTCAAAATTAATATAATCACTATTAATATAGCAGCCAGTCCTATCCCAGATAATATGTAATTTAATTGCATGTTAAAACTTGATTTGTTATCTGAAACAAAATAAAAGATTATTTTTCCACGACCTACAATTCGTAAGTCAGGGACATTGGGCCGCCACTGCTCTTGAGATTAATCTGCAATAGAGCATCAATCTGCAAATCCCCAAGCAACCGCATCTAGCAGATTCCTGCGGCTTTCATACGGTCATCGGTCCACCTTGTGGGAGGCCTTCCAACGCTACGTCTTCCGGTACGCGGTCGCCACTCCAGAACCTTTCGGCCCCAACGGCCATCTGTTCTGCGCGCAATGTGCCCTGCCCATTGCCACTTAAGTTTGGCAATTCTTCGAGCTATGTCGGTTATATATATTATATGTACAATATTACTGTATAGAAGAGAGGTAATGCTCTTTGACTTGCTTTTTAAAGAGAAATAAAGTTTTAGAATCTCGAATGAAATTAATGTAGGTATACAAACTATTGTTAACATTTTAAAAGAGTAAGTATGGAGTTTCTTGCCCATTCTTCTCCATACATAACTACCTTTTGGAAGGCGCAACTAGAATCAATTAACTATTCATGTAATTTTTGACGTTCAAAAGTGCAACTTCGTGCCTATTTGAAATAAATGATTTGACTTTGACTTTGAATGTTAGGCGGAAGTGAGTTCCACAAACGTACTGCGTGAATAGAGAAGGAGTAGGAATACATTTCAGTTTTATGGGATGGGAAATTAAGATGATGCCTGAGGTAGTGCTTTAATTAGTAATAACTTACTTCCGCGGAGTTCAAAAACTATATTCTGTGCTGTGTAGTTGCGACCAAGATAACTGTAGGGCTTCCCGTCATTGTACTCTTGTAGAACTACGCACCACCACTTTGAGATCATGTTGTCCTTTACTTCGGGGACCTAAACACATTAATATTTTACAAACATAAAATCACGCCTTGTTTCCCCGAGAGGTTAGGCAGAGGTGTACCTTTAGTAGGAACACCCACATTTCGCCAGTTATGTTTAATTCCCATATAATAGGGGGCGAGCCTATTGCCATCAACCGAGCATAAATCCAGACTCCGGGCTGCTACTGAGAAATTACTAATGGAAAAACCCAATAACACTTTGCCCGACCCGGGAAACGAACCCAGGACCCCATGCATATTTTATTGCTATACCCAAAGTCTCTAATTCAGATAATTTATGTAAACAAAGTAATGTCAAGAAATGTCACTGTCAAAATGACAGGACAGTGGTGCAAAACATTTTATCATTAAATGTTTTCATAAATAATCATCGATAAAATTAAAGTGAATTAATTATAAGAACTATGCAAACAAAATACCGTTGCCAAACAATGTTTTGTGTAGTGTATCGGAGACACGGTATAATTATGATCGTTATAATACGCTCTTTTAAGCCCAGTGCTAGACGGAGGCTTCCCAAAATCGATTTACAATCGAAACAGTTTACAGCCGCTTTCATCCAAAATGTGGCTAGATATGCTACTTACAATATGAATCTATGTATGAGAGTCGTAATATTAGTGTTGTTGAAGATGTCCAAAATTTTAAAATGTTTGCATCTCCTGCATTGTTACCAGTATCATAAAATATTTTATACCAGAAAATCTCCTTTTATTAATAACTTTGTTTAAAACCGAAAATTTATAAAAATAATTACGGTATGATTATTTTTTTATTATAATTTCTTAAAATCAGTACTTAAAAGAAAATGGAACCTCTTTTTTCGCAATTTTATGTGAATTACCATTACGAAGATATTTTTTTGCTACGTTATCCCCTTTGTTTACATAAATTATCTGAATTTGAGACTTTGGGTGTAGTCAAATAGTCGTTTGGCAGATTTACGGCCATTCTCAATAGCATAATTAAAGCGACTTAAACAAATACGAATAAATAAAATTGAAGTGTCTGTAATGTCAAAATAGCAATATCTAGATTCATATGAAAGTATACACGTATACGGTTCTTAAACCACAAATAAACAATTTTTTTAAATTTTGATTGTCTGTCTGTCTGTCTGTTTGGGACACACAAGGGTCGCGCTCCCTGTCGCGCCCGCGATATCGCGCCAGTCTCCGAGAGCCTAAATACATATCAAACTTCACATATAATATAGAAATCTCGACGTTTTGTCGCCATGCGAAGTTGCTGGTCAGTAATAATATTTTTTTGTACTTACACCCATTATAGAGTCACTACTGCTTTCAAAAGTTATATGTTTAATAAATACGTCATCTGGACTGGTGTAATTAAATTTCAGGCACCTGAAAACAACAATAAATAGCTTATATGCATGCATCAAGACTTGTACAGACTCGCGCGATATGGCGGGCGCTACAGGCAGCGACAAAGAAATTGTGATACTAATGTCGCGTCGCGCCCGTGATATCGCGTCAATGTAGGAGCCTGCACTGAAAAAAAAAAAAAGTAGTTGCCACAAGATTTTGTTTAGACTAAGTAACTTGTTTGCATCTGAGCCTATCAAGCACAATGATCACAGCTACAACTTTTATTTGATTGAGATTTGAAACGGGATCTTGATTGGAGTTATCACAAAACCTATTTGCAGCAATCAAGTCAAAACATAGTTGCTCCAACCAAGATTATTATATTAAAGTTTCAATGATCTTTATTGAATTAATGAAAATGCTTGATTGACACAACTAACTTACTTTGTTACAGTTAACATTTTTTAACTTGTCTCTTTTTTAACTCTTCTACAATGATGTCATGTTAAGGGTAATCGAGAAACTTGTTTGAGCGTTCAATCATTTGAACTATATAGTATTGCTGCAATCATGTCGTGATGATCAACTTAAACAAGATATCGTCAATCCAGCTAAAAGTCACTTGATTGGAGTGCATTTTTTTCAGTTTTTGTCCTTCTGCCTGTCTTACTCATTTTATTTAGTGTCGGAGAAGCATGTCTTTTTCTTGCATACTTGTCTATTAGTCGAAAAAAGATTGCATGAAGCGGAGTTGAGACCCTAGTAGCATTTTTGTTGGCGTTTGGTTGGGCCACATACCTCTGAAGTTGGCCCAACTAAATGCCAATGGAAAATGCTACTAGGGGAATGTCGAGATGGTTGTGTGGAGTGACGAAAATTGATTTTTCCTTTCAACTTTTGTATCACTAACGTCTCATTTATAGGTATCTCATCCCTTTTTGCATGCAAAAAAATAATAAAAAATAATATGATACAATAATTGTTGCAACAATTATTGTTTGAATAACATTATTAAATGTGGCATTGAAATAGAACGCAGAGCGTTTACAGTCAGGGCAAATATTTTAGTGTTAGATTGTATATTATATTTTTTTTTTTTATTATTATTAAAAATTGATTTACTAAACGTAAAAAAAATTAATTGATAAATCAAGGGCGAAACTTAAGTTTATAAAATTAATTCAATTATTGTCAACTAAAAACATCCGTAAAATGATTTAAAAGTAGAATTTTGGATTTCAGTGTTCAAAAATCTAATTAAAGCACTAATTTGTAAGTGGCACTACAAATTGCTCCACAGATATCGATGCCTAACAGCCAAAAAGGGATAAGCGACATTATTTTGCGAAATCGACAAACAATAGACGCAGAAAAAAAAGCTGTTTCTAACCATAAAACAAAAGTCGATTTCGCAAAAAAAAAAATGTCGCTTATCCCTTTTTGGCTGTTAGGCATCGATATGTTTTCGATCTATTTGTTTACATTTTCGTCACATACTTTTGGAACAGACTTTTGGAACAGACGTAATTAACTCAAATTTAGTCCTAACTTTTATTAGCCAGTTACAATAAACCCACCCTTCAATAATAAATAATATTGGTGCTTAAATCTTACCACTCACTTACCACGCATATTTAGCGAAAAAATTGTCCAAAACTATGTCAAGGGGTTGATATCTTTCAACAATAAACTCAGTCTCATATTTCTCTTGAAAACGAAAAATAATTTTAGGTTTATCTGTAATGCAGAAAACTGTGATTCACTATTATTGTCATTATACGTACAGTCAACAGCACATCACTGTTAGCAATTTGACATTGACAGTCCCTTTAAGTCGTAGCAGTAATAAGGACGTCAAATGTTCTATGTTAGAAGATTTGGTTTTCGCATTTAGTCCTTCAGACGGACCATTGTGCGTGAGTAATAAGGACGATTTTCCTAGTGATTACCTTGTAACACTGATGTTCCGTTGAACTTATCACATTTCTTAAGGGGAATTCCCCCTAAGAAAATTGATGTATACAATAGTACATTATTGCAAAGGCCGGGAAATAGGCAATTGCCATTTCCGCCGAGTCATATATAGTGCTTTTCTCAAAAGAATGCAGGGAAATAAAACATTGCTGGAGCGTTGTAATGTTCCAAATTCAAAAAACGCTCCTGCAATGGATTTGATTTTGCTTTGTCCGTAAATTCGATACTTCGCGTGTTCTTTTTTCGAAAATGATGACAATATTTCCATGCATATTTGAGAAAAATATTTTTAACATTAAAAAAAAAAGAGTAAGTATGGAGTTTCTTGCCCATTCTTCTCCATACATACCTAATATCTTTTGGAAGGGGCAACTAGAATCAATGAATTATGGTTGTAAATTTTGACGTTCAAAAGTGCCTATTATGTGCCTATTTGAAATAAATGATTTGACTTTGGTGACCAAGCTATAATAATAATAATAATAATAAATCTTTATTACTAGAAGAATGGGTACAGTAAATCTCCTTTAAAACAAATTTGGTCTATACAATGTGCAGTAACTTAGGTGTCAAAGGAGTGTTTTGGCACTCGTACTAGGATTACCCTGTATCACGAATGCCATCACCTTCCTCCGCCCCGCTACCCGCAAGATTTGAGGCAGAGGCCTTAAACTTACGAACTGCGACAAAGGAATAGACTAAAGCCGGGTCCGCTACGCGTTATTTATCTAACAAAACATGTTAGTAAAAGTTTTTGCTAACAAAAATGTTAGGCCACACTCTCAAATCGGTTAGCCAACAATGTTATGTGTTTGTAAAACACTACATTCGTATACCCGAGAAACAATACCCTTCTTCTAGTGCAGTCGCGTAAAACCGCTAACCGTTAACCGCGTGCGTGTTTACCGCAAATAAACGTTTTTTCTTTCTTTTTTCTTTAAAAATAAAACACATTGAAAGCTTAAAATTTCTTACCCGTATGCTGCAATTTTACTTCTGAGCAATATATTAAAATTATTGATACACTCGATATTAAAATAGACATGTTGTTTTCCTTGTAATAAATGGTAACAATACATGCTACGAGTAAGTTCAGAATTTTCCAAGGTACTGATGTCATTCATATTTACAACAATTAGTTGTATGTAGCTGTGTCGTAGGATAATGGTGTCTATCGTTTTTGTGGTCACCAGGTTGCGCCACTTGCACTGGCGCGTAAGGTCCTCTCAGTACTTTTATATTATGTTTTGGAGGGTATCCTGCCTTTTCGCCGAAAATTGGCATATTATCACTTGCCAACCAATGTTTCGCTGATGTTTCACTTTGACAGCTAACGATTAGCAAATATTTTGTATGACAACGTTTCATTTGGTAGAAATCTTGTTAAAGCTGATTATTATAATGACACAAAACGTTTGGGACATTTATCATTTGTCAAAAATTTCATTAGGCCACACAACTACCTATTAGACGAATGACGTTTGGTCAATGTAATTTTTACATACATTTTTTATTTAAGAATCTCAAAAATAACATTAAACCTTTAAATTGGCAGCAATGCAGAGCCATAATACGATAGGTTAGGTTAGAGTACGACAAACAACGCTCGAGCCGAGCGAGCGAAGCGAGCGTGCCGCGGCAGCGGCCGGCGATGTGCCAGAAGCGAATCGTTTTTGTAAAAGGAACAAACTAAAACATTCTGCTACTTGAAAGTTGGCGTTTTAAAAAGTGTCATTATGAAAAGCAGACCCAACGTACAATTGGTAACTGTGAGGTTGGGAAATAAAACAAAATTATATGATAAGTTGGCAAATGATTATTCGGCGAGATAAAATTCTGCGAAACGTTAGTTGGCAAGTGAAAATCTGGCAAACAATTTTCGGTGAAAAGGCAGAGAACGGTTTTGGAGATGTACCCATTACTTCATACAACGTTTGTATTATTTGGATGTGTAAAATAATATACAGCAATAGTAATATAAAGAAGTTAAAAGGAAAACTATCACAGCTAAAGTAGGCTTTATAAGTTACCGAGTAATTGTCGACCTACTTACATTTACAGTTGAAAAACATGTTCTCCCATACATTCTCTATAGGAGAACATCTTTTTCATGATATTATGTGAATGCAATTGAGGGTGGACGCTGATATCTATAATATTAGGTCTTTACCTATGAAATTGGAGATTTGTATGAAAATTTTAAAATATACAGGATGGAAAAAAAAACCGGCCAAGTGCGTGTCGGACCACGCACAATGAAGGGTTCCGTACTTGGAAAGAAGGAAAGAATTTATCCTAAGAACAAACTTAACATTGTAGTTGGTAAACATAATCTCCCATACATTTCAACTGCAAATGTAAGTTTGTACGCACAATATCGAGAGATTTACCATGCTATTTTAACACCATAGACTTCTTATAGATTTTCCTGTAATCTATAAGTATAGAACTATTTTCTGTATGTTTATCAAAATTTTAGGTTCAGTAGTTTCGGAGATAAGGGGGGGGAATGGTCAATTTTCGTTTATTTTAAAATTATTAAAAAAAAAAATATTTTTGAGACCCTCACAGTAAGCCCTTTCATTTGATATATCACACGGTACAGTCTGCAAAACTTTTTTTTTAATTTTCTTGTTTGCACCCCAAAACTGACCCCAATATTCTAAATTCATTTATTTACGATTCACGTCCGTGTTTGGGTCACTCAAATTAATATGTACACCAAATTTCAACTTAATCAGTTCATTACATTCGGAGAAAATAGGCTGTGAATGAGGGAAAGACAGACAGACACACGAGTGATCCTATAAGGGTTCCGTTTTTTCCTTTTGAGATACGGAACCCTAAAAAAGACCGTGGTTGGAGGAAAAGTACCCTTAATATTGATGATGGCAAAATTTACTGAAAGGAAACATTCCTTTATTTTTCAAAAATACTTAAAACTGCATTTAAAGATTTTTGAAAAATCACCTGCTTGAGCCAGGAATAGAACCGGTGAAATGTAAAAAAAAAAACATCCTGTATTTTATGATACCAACCGAAAGAGTCATTCATAAGGATCAATTCCTTTTAAACAACATAGTATCTTAAATGTTAAAATTTTTAAATGTTTTCTAAAGACCTATGTTACAAGGTAGTTATTATTATCCTGTTTCATTGTGTATCTATGATGACCCGCGTAATATGGCTTTATATTATTTTGAAGGAAAACATTGATTCTTCCTTATGTCGGTTCTTTGTAACGTTATGTATAATCAAGTAATTGGTAAATGCAGACCTAGTTGACTTAAGTAACAAATGGAACTAAGAAACGAGAGCATCGATTTGTGAGGTGTTTCCAATACGGAGTATGATTATAATCCATCCAAAAATTTACCGCAAAGAGGACAATTTTCCTTCGAAAATTATCATGAGCGATGAGACACATTTTCACCTTTCCGGATACGTGAACAAACAAAATTATCGCTTCTGGGGCTTTGAAAATCCGCATGAAATACATGAAAAGTCATTGCATGCACTCAGGGTCACTGTTTGGTGCGGTGTTTACGGAGAAAATGTCAATCAATCAATCAACTCAGCCTCCACAGTCCACTGCTGAACATAGGCCTCTCCCATGCTGCGCCACAACACCCTGTCCTCCGCCTTCCGCGTCCAGTCTGTCCCAGCCACCTTTTTGAGGTCGTCGGTCCATTTAGCTGGGGGGCGTCCCACACTACGCTTGCCGATACGCGGTCTCCACTCCAGGACTCGTCTGCTCCACCGGCCATCGGTCCTTCGACAAACATGGCCAGCCCACCGCCACTCCAGCTTGCTTACTCTGCAAGCTATGTCGGTAACTCCGGTTCTCTTCCGGATAATTTCACTCCTGATTTTATCCTTCAAAGAAACTCCGAGCATAGCCCGCTCCATAGCGCGAAAAAATGAGTTAATGTGATTGGCCCATATTTTATCGAAGACGTCGTCGGCAGCACTGCTACTGTGAATGCAGCTACAGAACCATGATAACCGAGTTCCCGTTGCCGCAAATTAATTAAAAAGCCGGTATTGGAAATCTGTTAAAAAGTAATACAATCGCGTGACGCGCGACGATCGCAACCTTTGTGTCGCGTCGCGTGTCGCGCCTGTTTGTAGAAGCCTTTATTCAATCAATATTTTTTATTTTATTATTATTCATTGCTTTGATCAGTTGCTATATTTTTGCTCGTGACTGTGCTTTCTCTCTATGTGGTATGGCGATAGGAAGCCCAGTAGACACAAATTACAAATTAGAGGATTATATCCAAGATAAGAATGCTTGGAAACATGCTGGTCCTGCTCCATAGGACAATTTAGAGTCTAGACAAAATCAAACTGGTTGCTAATTTAACTGTATAATTTATAATTTTTATGATATTAATTTTATTTTCTGTGATTAATATAATTTAACTCACACACTGACTTATTATAATATGTTATTTGTTTTTTTGGAAAATCATATACAATGTTTGTAAATATGTGAGCACCATGTACCTATCGCATTTATTAATTTTTCTGTCCTTACTTCACTTTTCACTCTTTTTACCAATTGTGGTAAGTAATTTTTATTTTTATTCTAGTTACAAAGTCTTCACCTATAATTATTAATTAATATATAAAAACTATTGTTAACATTTTAAAAGAGTAAGTATGGAGTTTCTTGGTGTACGTTACCCCAGCAGGAAAGTGTCTCCTAGAGTGATATGAGTGGAACGTATAATTAGTGCGTAATCTCAGATTACGTATTAAGTATGAAATTGTCGCATTTTACTAGTCATTCGAATTGGGTGGGATAACCAGCCGTTGTGTACATGTTTTGTTTTTTGTTTATATCTACTTAATACGAACATTTCCAAGCTGAATATTTTCACTATATATTTTTGATCAAATGCACTAATTCTTGGTTCAGACCGTCACATCTTGGGTTGAGCTGATTTCTTGTATTTTGCCGTCAAAGTTATGACACCGTCGTTTTGACTTTTAGCAATTTTATTCAATAACGCATGCATGTACACTTTTGAAACTTTTTATGGTTATTAAAAGCGCCTACTTGAAAATTATAAATATTTTTCTAAAATCTAATTCTGTCACAAATACGCACAAATAAAGAGGTACTCTTATATGTTTATTCTACAGGCGCACATATAATGGTTTTAGAGATATACGATTCTGCAAAACGTTACTCCAGCAGGAAATGCAATATCTCGAAAACCTGAAGACGCACAAATTATATTTTCGGAGCAAATTTTTGCACAAATATAAGCTTTCTGCTCATGCAAAATATTTCTCTCTACGACCTTTCGTTTAGAATTTTCCTGCTGGAAAAACGTTACCCCAGCAGGAATCGTTTTTTCCGTTTTATTCCAAAACGAAAAAACGCACAAATTTTTTATTTGGCGCTCATTTACAGCAGATTACGCACTAATTATACGTTCCACTCATATCACTCTAGGAGACACTTTCCTGCTGGGGTAACGTACACAGTTTCTTGCCCATTCTTCTCCATACATAACTACCTTTTGGAAGGGGCAACTAGAATCAATTAACTATTTATGTAATTTTTGACGTTCAAAAGAGCATCTCACGTGCCTATTTGATATAAATGATTTGACTTTGACTTTGTAGTAAAATTGATTTCGCCACTGATCTAGCTTAAAAATATACAACTAGCGCCCTCTGAATTCTTTCCCACAAAATTTATTAGGAAATCAATTCAACAAGCGCCAGTTTCCTAGTTATTCCGCTTCACTTAACTAGATGGCACAATTTTATTATAAAAATTTGTTAAGTTTGTTTGTAGAAAGTAGTGTTTGGCGCTATGGTGACCTAACACTCCTTTCTCGTATTGATAAGTTATGGTATATATGTGGTAAAAGTTAAAGTCTCAAATTATAAGGGAAATAACTATATTGATCACTTTAACACTTAGTTACAGGAAATGGTAAAAATGATAAACTATATAACTAACTTATTGGTAAAATGTATGGTAAAATGGTAATGGGAATGGTTTTGAGTACGTGGTGTCTCTAATGAGATCTGCACGCGAACTGACTCACATTTTGGCGAACGAGCGAATGTGCATACTTGCGTTCGATGCAATTATGCATTTTCGCTGAGTGTTCGATTAAAACTCGAACAGTGTTTATTCACAGAACCTTATTAAAGTATTCATCGAAATTCATGCAATGAGTTACAGGGAAAAATATCAACAAAATTGTGATTTCTAGTTAACCATGGGGCAAACCAAAATGAAGATAACAATTACTAAAAATGCACTGACTGTCACTGTTAAGAGCGCATACTACAGTCCACTAACTCTACTCCTGTAAAAAAAATATTACCTCGTGACTGAGACGGAATTATGAAAAACGGTTCAATCAGCAACCTCGGTAAGTGTGTCTAAAATATTCTAATACCTTTTATAAAGTTTCATATTGAGACACGGAGCAACAAAATACGATCTAGAGGAATGTGACCGCTTTTCTTTAGATCGAATTTTGTTGTTTCGTGTCCCAATATGAAACGTTATAAAAGTTATTAGAAAATTCTAGACACACTTACCGAGGTTGCTGATTGAGCCGTTTTTCATAATTGATGCCCTCTTAAATAGCGAAATAGCTCGAAATTGCGAAAAATCTATGCTTAAAAGTCTGCGATGTCCCAGATCTCAGTCGGCTGCCAAAAATTAGTCTTGCTACTTCAAATGATGCTACAATTTATTAGCAAAGAAGCTTACGTAGTTACTAACATGCTTAATAAAAATAAAACAAAAAAAATAATTTTATTCAGTTCAGAAATAAAGATGGTAAAATATAAAAAAAAACTAGTAACAGTTTACATAAGCGCTAGCGCAGGTGCTGGATTTTTACAAATTCCCTGGACCCCACACTACGATACTCTGTGTCGTGGAATCACACACACAAAATGTTGTGTGTGTGATTCCACGACACAGAGTATCGCTTCTGGGGCTTTGAAAATCCGCATGAAATATATGAAGAGCTATTGCATGCTCTCAAGGTTACTGTTCGGTGCGGTGTTTACGGAGAAAATGTCAATCAATCAATGAACTCAGCCTATCGCAGTCCACTGCTGAACATAGGCCTCTCCCATGCTGCGCCACAACACCCTGTCCTCCGCCTTCCGCGTCCAGTCTGTCCCAGCCACCTTTTTGAGGTCGTCGGTCCATCTAGCTGGGGGGCGTCCCACACTACGCTTGCCGATACGCGGTCTCCACTCCAGGACTCGTCTGCTCCACCGGCCATCGGTCCTTCGACAAACATGGCCAGCCCACCGCCACTTAAGCTTGCTTACTCTGCAAGCTATGTCGGTAACTCCGGTTCTCTTCCGGATAATTTCACTCCTGATTTTATCCTTCAAAGTAACTCCGAGCATAGCCAGCTCCATAGCGCGAAAAAATGAGTTAATGTGATTGGCCCATATTTTATCGAAGACGTCGTCGGCAGCACTGCTACTGTGAATGCAGCTACAGAACCATGATAACCGAGTTCCCGTTGCCGCAAATTAATTAAAAAGCCGGTATTGGAAATCTGTTAAAAAGTAATACAATCGCGTGACGCGCGACGATCGCAACCTTTGTGTCGCGTCGCGTGTCGCGCCTGTTTGTAGAAGCCTTTATTCAATCAATATTTTTTATTTTATTATTATTCATTGCTTTGATCAGTTGCTATATTTTTGCTCGTGACTGTGCTTTCTCTCTATGTGGTATGGCGATAGGAAGCCCAGTAGACACAAATTACAAATTAGAGGATTATATCCAAGATAAGAATGCTTGGAAACATGCTGGTCCTGCTCCATAGGACAATTTAGAGTCTAGACAAAATCAAACTGGTTGCTAATTTAACTGTATAATTTATAATTTTTATGATATTAATTTTATTTTCTGTGATTAATATAATTTAACTCACACACTGACTTATTATAATATGTTATTTGTTTTTTTGGAAAATCATATACAATGTTTGTAAATATGTGAGCACCATGTACCTATCGCATTTATTAATTTTTCTGTCCTTACTTCACTTTTCACTCTTTTTACCAATTGTGGTAAGTAATTTTTATTTTTATTCTAGTTACAAAGTCTTCACCTATAATTATTAATTAATGTATACAAACTATTGTTAACATTTTAAAAGAGTAAGTATGGAGTTTCTTGGTGTACGTTACCCCAGCAGGAAAGCGTCTCCTAGAGTGATATGAGTGGAACGTATAATTAGTGCGTAATCTCAGATAACGTATTAAGTATGAAATTGTCGCATTTTACTAGTCATTCGAATTGGGTGGGATAACCAGCCGTTGTGTACATGTTTTGTTTTTTGTTTATATCTACTTAATGCGAACATTTCCAAGCTGAATATTTTCACTATATATTTTTGATCAAATGCACTAATTCTTGGTTCAGACCGACACATCTTGGGTTGAGCTGATTTCTTGTATTTTGCCGTCAAAGTTATGACACCGTCGTTTTGACTTTTAGCAATTTTATTCAATAACGCATGCATGTACACTTTTGAAACTTTTTATGGTTATTAAAAGCGCCTACTTGAAAATTATAAATATTTTCTTAAATCTAATTCTGTCACAAATACGCACAAATAAAGAGGTACTCGTATATGTTTATTCTACAGGCGCACATATAATGGTTTTAGAGATATACGATTCTGCAAAACGTTACTCCAGCAGGAAATGCAATATCTCGAAAACCTGAAGACGCACAAATTATATTTTCGGCGCAAATTTTTGCACAAATATAAGCTTTCTGCTCATGCAAAATATTTCTCTCTCCGACCTTTCGTTTAGAATTTTCCTGCTGGAAAAACGTTACCCCAGCAGGAATCGTTTTTTCCGTTTTATTCCAAAACGACAAAACGCACAAATTTTTATTTGGCGCTCATTTACAGCAGATTACGCACTAATTATACGTTCCACTCATATCACTCTAGGAGACACTTTCCTGCTGGGGTAACGTACACAGTTTCTTGCCCATTCTTCTCCATACATAACTACCTTTTGGAAGGGGCAACTAGAATCAATTAACTATTTATGTAATTTTTGACGTTCAAAAGAGCATCTTACGTGCCTATTTGAAATAAATGATTTGACTTTGTAGTAAAATTGATTTCACCACTGATCTAGCTTAAAAATATACAACTAGCGCCCTCTGAATTCTTTCCCACAAAATGTATTAGGAAATCAATTCAACAAGCGCCAGTTTCCTAGTTATTCCGCTTCACTTAACTAGATGGCACAATTTTATTATAAAAATTTGTTAAGTTTGTTTGTAGAAAGTAGTGTTTGGCGCTATGGTGACCTAACACTCCTTTCTCGTATTGATAAGTTATGGTATATATGTGGTAAAAGTTAAAGTCGCAAATTATAAGGGAAACAACTATATTGATCACTTTAACACTTAGTTACAAGAAATGGTAAAAATGGTAAACTATATAACTACCTTATTGGTAAAATGTATGGTAAAATGGTAATGGGAATGGTTTTGAGTACGTGGTGTCTCTAATGAGATCTGCACGCGAACTGACTCACATTTTGGCGAACGAGCGAATGTGCATACTTGCGTTCGATGCAATTATTTATTTATTTATTTATTAAAAATTTATGCACAAGTAAAAAAACTGTACAAAGGCGGACTTGGGCATTTTCTACCAGTCTACCTTAGGGTGATGCAGAGATAATACTAATATAATTATGCATTTTCGCTGAGTGTTCGATTAAAACTCGAACAGTGTTTATTCACAGAACCTTATTAAAATATTCATCGAAATTCATGCAATGAGTTACAGGGAAAAATATCAACAAAATTGTGATTTCTAGTTAACCATGGGGCAAACCAAAATGAAGATAATTACTAAAAATGCACTGACTGTCACTGTTAAGAGCGCATACTACGGTCCACTAACTCTACTCCTGTAAAAAAATATTACCTCGTGACTGAGACGGAATTATGAAAAACGGTTCAATCAGCAACCTCGGTAAGTGTGTCTAAAATATTCTAATACCTTTTATAAAGTTTCATATTGAGACACGAAGCAACAAAATACGATCTAGAGGAATGTGACCGCTTTTCTTTAGATCGAATTTTGTTGTTTCGTGTCCCAATATGAAACGTTATAAAAGTTATTAGAAAATTCTAGACACACTTACCGAGGTTGCTGATTGAGCCGTTTTTCATAATTGATGTCCTCTTAAATAGCGAAATTGCTCGAAATTGCGAAAAATCTATGCTTAAAAGTCTGCGATGTCCCAGATCTCAGTCGGCTGTCAAAAATTAGTCTTGCTACTTCAAATGCTGCTACAATTTATTAGCAAAGAAGCTTACGTAGTTACTAACATGCTTAATAAAAATAAAACAAAAAAAATAATTTTATTCAGTTCAGAAAAAAAGATGGTAAAATATAAAAAAAAAAACTAGTAACAGTTTACATAAGCGCTAGCGCAGGTGCTGGATTTTTACAAATTCCCTGGACCCCACACTACGATACTCTGTGTCGTGGAATCACACACACAACATTCTAACAGCATAGAATGTTCCCACTGCTTAGAACTCAGGCTTTCGCGCTGTACGAGGGAGTGGGCCATGGACCTTCACATGGGCCGATTATGGCTTGGTGAACATGTCATGTTTTCGGTTATTCCTAGGAAATAGGCTTTTCCTTCACCGTTTTTTAAATGTAGTGATGAATCAAATTGCACAAAGTAAGTTGACTAAAATCCAAACGTGGTGAACTTAAAAACGGAGGACATATTTTATAGTGATTGGCCAAGTAGTCTCCCTATTACATGCAGACAAGTAGGTATGTTGTTTACCGAATTCGGGTAGTGTAATGGCTGAGAATATTGTTTGGTAAATATTTAGTTATGTGAGAAAAGGTTACTTGTTACTAGTTATTGATGTTGCTTTTGTCATCATTCATCATTTCTGCCGAAAGACGTCCACTGCTGGACATAGTTCTCCCCCAAGCACCGCCTGTTCGACCGGTTCTGTGCTTCCCGCATCCAGCGGATTCCCGCGGCCTTATAATCACTCCACCTTGTGGGAGGCCTTCCAACGCTACGTCTTCCAGTACGCGGTCGCCACTCCAGAACCTTTCGGCCCTAAAAGCTGGCTGTTTGTGTATGTGAGTTTAAATGTTTGTAAACGCACCCACGATACAGGAGAAATTCTAAGTGAGGGGCAACGTTTAAAAAAAACTGTTCTGCGAGCAATGTGCCCTGCCTACTGCCACTTAAGTTTGGCAATTCTTCGGGCTATGTTGGTTACCATGATTCTCCTGCGTATCTTTTCATTTCTGATTCGATCGCGTAGGGAAACACCAAGCAAAACCTTCTCCATTGACTTTAATAAGCCTTCTAATGAGGCCCATTGTGATCGACCACGTTTCAGTGCCATATGTCATCATCACTAGCAACACGCATTGGTCAAGGAATTTCGTCTTGAGACATTGCCGTATGTGGGACGAGAAGATAAAGCTAGATGGTAGATCTCAATAATAGCGACATCTAAAAAGTTATTATCAAATAAACATAGCATCACGCCCTGTATCCCCGAAGGGTTGTGAAGCGTACCTACCATCCACATTTTTGCTAGTTATAGCAATGACACACCGAGCCTATTGCCATCAACCGGGCATGAATCGAAACTCCGGACTGCTACTGAGAAATCAACATCATCATCATTATTTTAGCCGAAAGACGTCCACTGCTGGACATAAGCCTCCCCCAATTGGGAGGCTTATGTCCAGCAGTGGACGTCTTTCCCAATGACGACGACGTGGTTCGTCCCCAATTGGGGGGGTTTGCCATAATCGCCACGCTTGGCAGGCGGGTTGGCGATCGCAGTATGGTGTTAAAAATGCATAGACAACCCTGCTGCCCATTATCTAGTAAGTCCCATAGTCGCCTTTTACGACACCCACGGGAGGAAATGGGGTGATGCTGTTATTTAGTCACGAGCACAGCTACACGTAGGTGGCAATCAAATATAGTTTCAAACATATTTTTCAATATTACTTTTGTGATACTGTGAATACAGGAAAACACACAAGGAAGAATATTAAAACAATTAGTCAACACCAAATGTAATGAATTAAATAAAACGCTTACTGTTCGAAATGTTCTATTCGAATAAATCGATTGAGAGTTCGTAACAAATGCACTCGATTAATTCTATGTGAGTCGAGTCCGATTCAAAACCGAATAGTGTCAATATTTATAGTGAAGTACAGCGGCTCCACCAGATTTAAAACCTAAAAAGTTTCCATCACTCGGTCGGCCGTAGCAGAGACAATCTCCACAGGTGGGGTTTCTCGGATGCTTCTGATCTTCAATGTCTCCCCGCAGAAAATGGATCACCTTTCATCTTGCGTCGCATGCCCTCATGTCTGCGTCAGCGAATAGTAATACCGTTGCTGAGTACTGTGCCAAAAAAAAAAAATCTCTTCAAACTATATTTGCTATAACAATAGTTTTAATAGTGAAAAACCAGGGCCTCAAGTCTGCTAATACAATAGTGTCAGAATGATCAAGCTGAAGAATGTTGGCTTGAAAATCAGTAGAACCAAAACTGAACGTTATGTTCCGCGATTTCGGCGGTCTCTCCAGTTCTGGGGCAATGGCGCTTGATGGCGCGCTTCTCCTGGGCCTCAAGTCTGCTATTACAATAGTGTCAGAATGGTCTATCATTGATTTAATAATTGTTGATTTTGACAAGTTTGGTAATCTACTAATATAATGGCGTCATTATGACTTTCAAGTCAGCCACTGACACTCCATTGAAAGACTTGGTAATCTCGTACATAATGACAAATGAAACTTCCTACTAAACTTCCAACTTCCTACTACTTCAGATTGCTTATAACACTAATAAATAATATGTAAAAATATATGTAAATGAAATTTGACTGATGTTTTGATTTGTTCTGAGAGAAGATTGGTCTACTGTTCGTTTTCACGTTGCGTTGGAAAACAATCGAATCAGAAAATATACAATCGAATATTATTCGAATGAAATAATCCTAATACGCGCATCGCTAACAGTTATTCTAACCACAGAGATATTGTATAACATAGTTCAATCATATTTTTAATCAATTTCCATACCAGTTGACTAATTGTGAAGTGACAATGTTTTACAGGACTATTTTTGTGTGTTTAGTTGGACTCGATTTAGCAAAATCTGCTGAACAGGGTAAGTACAATGTTTCTTCAATTATTTACATACATAAATAAATCAAATTTGTTGTAACATCAACCGTTTATAGTTATTTAACATAATATTTTTATTTTCCTTGATGGGTGGGGCTGTCGAAGCTACTAAAAGAGATTGTTGAAATATCCTAACAGTATTACTTACATACTAATTTT
This sequence comes from Dryobota labecula, assembly GCA_947523025.1. Classification (NCBI taxonomy): domain Eukaryota; kingdom Metazoa; phylum Arthropoda; class Insecta; order Lepidoptera; family Noctuidae; genus Dryobota; species Dryobota labecula. The sequence goes on along the minus strand of OX383311.1, from coordinate 7,914,337 downwards.
TTTGTAATTCCTGATGTGTAATACGAGTAAGAGTTTTAAGAGCATCTTTGTAGCAGTTCGTTTGAGAATTTGTAGGTAAGGCTAGCAGTGGCTTAAGGCCAATTCAGGAGGACTATACGGTATATTGCCTCCCCTGCCAGCTGTCAAAGAACGTGGATGAGAAATCGCACTGTAAGAATCTGAGACGAATGTATAGAAGCATCGCAAACTAACTATGCGATACACTGCACTACTGTGCGTGTATCCTTGTGGAATGCAATGGTTAAGTTACTCCGGTCAGAAATACCTATTTTGGTATCTTCTAGGTAGTCCCATGACCAACTATGTATTATATTTAAAATTCCCTTCCAATTTTGTATGGAACAACCTAGATGATAAAAATCAACAACAAAAAACATGTCTACTAATCATGTACTGAATCCATGGTAAGAGTTTTCGTTACGATGTATTCCAGCGTGTATAACGCCACAAAGAGAGCGATTTTAGGGTTCCGTACCCAAATGGCAAAAACGGAACCCTTATAATTACGTCATGTCCGTCGGTCCGTCTGTCCGGAAGTCACACAGACATTTTATTCTGTGCATCGGGAAACAAAGGTGTAGTGAAATTACAAAAAAAATAATTACGGGGGGCACACCCCATACAATATGTCTGTAACCGAGGGATGGAGAATAAGAATTTAATGCATAAGCGTGTGTTTGATTTCATAATTTAAAAGAATATGATATTTCTCAGTCACTTTACTATTAAAGTCACTGAGAACCACAGAAATACCTTATTTCATTGTTTCTTCGGTAAATACTATGAAATAGCTACAATAACTACTAGCTATAATACTATGATAACTGGGTTGGATCTAGTATCGTTTGGCAGAAGTTGGGGGGTAAAATAGAATAAACCTAGTAAGGGTTGGGTCCCCGATTATAACGCTACCACTCCTAAAAGGTAATGCATATTTTTCGAGAAAATAACAAAAATTGTTTATAATCTCAATCAGATAAAGAGTGAAAACGAAACGTTAAAATGGGCGATTGTTTTATTGTAATCATTAAAACGGAAAATAGTGGCCACTAAGCTCCGTTTTAATGATTACAATAAAACATAAAAATATAAAACTACTGTTTGTAGTAATAATAACGTATAGTCTTGTGAAGCACAACTTGACGAGCTTATTTTCTGCATTTTCATTCTAAAATAAAAGAAATCACCGAAATGACGATGAGGGCGCCACTGTGCGCTCGGTAGCCTCTTAATACATTATTCATTTCACAATATCAAATAAAAATTATAGAAAGATTGATGATTGTTGGATAAATCAATATAATATTCTCCTGACAATTAATTAAATTTCAAATAAAAACTGCAATGTCAAAACAAGTACCTACTAAATTTATAAAATATTTCAAAAATGTCAACAATGGAAATTAAGATAAAATAGAAATGTCCAAAAAGAAAAATAGGATAACGTCAATTAATTAATAAGTATGCAACAAAATTAATAAAATCTAGCCAGAATGTCGACGGTAAAAACTTATAGTGTAATGTAAATTAAGTAAATACCAAATATATGCAAGAATGACAAAAAACAAAAAGAGATGCTGACATTTATTGCGTACTCGTTTTAGCTAAAGGAGGGATTATAGAACCGTCATCTAAATAGTCCTTTATTGAGTAGTAACATATAGGGGTTTATTCATAAACGTTGCTTAAATTTAAGTGACGTTCAAACGTCAAAAATGTATGGTTAAACAGCGTTTACAAATAAACCCGTTATTGATTGACGTTGAAACAGAACGTAAAAAAAAACTACGCCATTCGTGTCATGTGTCATTTGTTTTCGTTCATTTCATTGCGTTTTTCCCCGAGTTGTTATTCAGTAGGAAATTAGTGTACCCTCCACTTCATGGTTAAAATAGGTCGAATCTGTCCCAAAACTGAATCAGGGCACCACGACTTCACGTAGTCTTTTGGCTGCTACCCTTAGAGTGTATATAAAAACCGGTGCGAAGGGAGAGCAACCCCCGCCAGTTGTAAGCACGCCAGCAAGGCGAAGCTGCGTAGGTGAGCATGGGTGCCTATCCTTTGTTACATAAGGGCGAAGGGGTTGCACTTCCCGCACCGCCGGAGACGATGCAGAAGCAACTTTAAAGTGTTTTGAGGTTAGGTTACAGTAATTTGTTTTTATCAAAAACGCTCATGATGGTCGGTTCATGGGAGTGGTTCCAGGGGAGATGATGATGATGATGGGGCTCCCTTCTCCACACTTCGACTCTCATTTGGTCCGTTGTGCGTGGGGATTCTGGCTAACAAAGCCAGCCTAGCTCCGCCCAAAAGCACAGAAGCTTCCTGAGAGCTACACAGGCTTCACGGAGAGACCTCACTGTTCCGAGGATTTCTTCACGTTGTGGAGCCACGGTCGGGCATTCCAGGATGACGTGGGCGGCTGATTCCTCGGCGTCAAGGCAGCCCCTGCAAAGGGGGCTGTCTGTGGCGCCTATGTTTTTTTTTTATTTATTTTTTTCTCTTTGTTTCTGCGATCAGTCCCCGGACTATGAGCAGATTTGTTGCTGGATTTGATGATCAGAGTGGTTTCTCCAGCGAGATTACCCTCATAATATTCCATGGCAACATGTCCTAGTTGACATTGGCAAGATCCACCACAGCCAACCTTTTCAGCCGCCTTTTATGATCTGGCTTAGTGAGCGCTTTCGCCAGAGGATTTGGATGAATCTCAAGGCGTGCTTTGTAGCGTTCTGCACAGTTTTTCACTTCCTGATGCACTGTGTTTTGGTTGAGATATTCATGAACCTCGCAGTTTCTTGTAAACCATGGTGCATTTGTGATGTTTTTGAGGATGACATTTTGGAATCTTTGGAGCATGTTAATATTAGAGACACTATATAGCAGTTCCCCATAGTTGGATGCCATATGTCCAAATTGGCTTTAAGATGGTGTTGTACACCAGTAGTTTATTGTCTATTGACAGAATAGAGTTTCTTCCTAGAAGCCAGTATAGGTTCCTGTGTTTGATGTTGAGTTGATTTCTCTTAGCTTGGATATGTGTCCTCCATGTTAGCCTGCGGTCGAGGTGCATGCCCAGGTATTTCACAGAGTCCTCATGTGGAAGTTCATGATCGCCTAGTCTCACCGCCTATGTTAAAAAGAGGTTTGTTAAGGAGATTATGGCCCGTAATTGTACCTATTTTTATTCTAAGGTTATTTCTACTTAGGCTGAGAAGTTTTTTGGTTAATCGCGGGTTCCAGGGGAGAGGGGGCGTTGCTTAAAATGTTGAGGATTAAGTACAAAATCGAACGAGAAAATTTTACAGTTTGTGGTAACTTGATGTGCTGGCCATCGTACCATGTTATCATGTCTATTGTGGTCGTCTGTTAAGAAGTTGATCACGGAACTGCTTAAGGTCGTTATACAACCTGCTTTATGATAAGGTTCCGTTCACAAAAACTCCTTTCCCTATTAATGTATAAATGGTTATTGGTAAAACTCTAACAACCTAACCAAAAGTTGTTGTTTATGAACTTTTATTTTATGAATTTTTACAAAATATAATACATTAACCAAAAACAAACCTTCAAGATTTAGTTGCTCTATCTAAAACATTTAAATTCTGTATTATGTTGTACCTACCTACGTCTCTCGTGCACTGTCGCACCTGAATTTTGTACAATGCATAGAGTTCGTAACATTTAGAGCGTTGAATTTAAATATTTTTATTTTGTTATGAAAATATGATAAATTAAAATTTGATGAATAGGGTTTATAACTTAAAAAAAAATAATTGGTTGTCTGTAAAGTTGGTTTACGGACGGTAGTTTAACGTGACAACGTCATAACAAAACATTGATGCGGCGCAAGCGTATAATGAGCGTAACGGGACAATGAGCGTAACGGGACAATGAGCGTAACGGAACAATAAGTCATCCTTTTTCGTGCACGTAGCCGGCATTCATCCGTACAATGAGCGTAACGGGACAGTGAGCGTAACGGGACAATGAGCGTAACGGGACAATGAGTCATCCTTTTTCGTGCATTTCATCGATTTTTTAGACGTTGTCACGTCAAAAACAAAAATTGTCCGTCATGTAGATAATTAAAAAATATTGGACACGTATTTTTTCTTTTTTTACGTAATTAAAACATTACGGCGATACATTGAGTTCAAATGTGGCATGACGTCACTGCTCGCTAGATTATATATACGTTGCTGTGACGTAACGAGCCCCCACTCCCCAAGTTTAATGTGTTTTATCTTAGTTATTTTTTATTGATATGATAAGACAAAAAACACGTGTATAAAATTTTTTTTTTATCTGATTGACGGACTAAACAGTTTTTCTTTTTTTTTTACCCAGGACACATCTCTATTATTAAACGTCATAGAACAAAAATTTGTTGTGTGATGTTAGTTCTAAAGTCCCGAGAGGTTTTTAGTGTTTTATCAATGACCAATATAATTATAATTTTTATAATTATACTTATAGTGCTACAATGATCTTTTGGCGACTGAATGACATTGACGGTGGAGGTTGTTGGTAAACATTTGTGAAATGATTTCATTGTCTCAGAAACTGTATTGAAACAAGTGCGTGTCGGACCACGCACAATGAAGGGTTCCGTTGTTGGGATGAATTTATCCCAAGAAAAAACTTAACATTGTAGTTGAGAAACATACTCTCCTATACAGATTGTATGGGGGAACATGTTTTTTAACTGCAAATTTAAGTAGTTCGACTATTAATTGTAAACTTGAAAAGCCTACTTAGCTGTGATAGTTTTCCTTTTAACTTCGTTATACCGGATGACATTTTTTACCGTCTCGTAAAAATTTGGGTATACTAGGTGAACGGAGTAGAAGCCTATGGCATAGTTTTTATTATTTTTTCTTTAACCTAGAAAGAAATTGATCTATGGATAAATACCACACATTTGAAGTAAACTTATCATACTATAACAATAAACACAGAAATTTAACAAAAAACATAATTCAATAAATAAATACGATAAATAATATTTAAATTTAAATCATACGCACCCAAATTTCAATATTTTTATATTTTATTTTAGTTTTATTTCGGAAAAAAAAAAAAAAAATTGCTATGCCATAGGCTTCTACTCCGTTCACCTAGTATACCCAATTTTTTTCGAGACGGTAAAAAAAGTCATCCGGTATATTATATACTACTATCGTGAATTTTTTCATCTTTGCAAAATTAACCGTTTAGCTGGCAGGGGGGGGGAACACTAAACTCTAACAAAAATTAGCATTTTAAATCTTAATATTTCAGAAACGGATCCCTTAATAGAAAAATCGTTATGCACAAAACCGTAATATTTTTTAAAGTCCCATCCAACAATACCCCACACAATAGGGTAGGCGAAAAAAAAAAACATCTCTACATTACATGTACATGTCCTAAATAACTATGTTTTTCATAATTTAATTTAACCACTTTGTCGGCGTGATTAATATGTATCCATACCAAATTATAGCTTTCTAGTACTAAGAGTCTCTGAGCTAAGCTGGGGACGGACAGACGGGCAGACGGTCGGACGGACGGACATGGCGAAACTATAAGGGTTCCTTGTTGACTACGGAACCCTAAAAATAAGATTGTGCGCGGGCGCGGCGGCGTATGGAAAATGGTAGAACAAGCGCATATCAAAAATGCTTTTTACGAATATCATAATTTGGCTAATATGGCAATTTTATTAGGTTCTCTAATAGTCAAATTATAATATTCATTAGGATTTTTTCACTTAATACGCGAAATAATATTTTTTTTCATAGATAGAAATACATAGAAGACAGAAGTGCCAAACTCAAGTCTTTGCGTATACATGTTTCAATACCATATTGTGAAAAAAATACTTGGTACAGATATGCAGTATTATACATTTTTTGAAAGGTTATTTTATGCTTTTTGCGATGCAGCTTAATGATTTTAAAAGTAAAGAAAAATATTTCAGTAATTACTTAAAAAGTGACATACCTTATTTTTCACTCATATTTGTTTTCGTCGAAGGTTTTCAGTGTTACCCACGTTTGCCCAAGCGCTACTTTTTGTGTTGACTAGTAGTCTAACTATTCATAAATAGAATGCAAAAAAAATCTGCTGCGGATATTTGCGGTTTTAGAAGATATGAGAAAAAAACTGATAAAAGTCAGAACCCGAAAATTGGTATCTTTTGCGGTTTACCACTGACACCATTCACATGAACAATATGGAACTTTTTGGATATTTTCTTCATTATTTCGTGATAACAAAGGGACCTTATCAAATTTGCACTCAGTTTGCGTGGGAAATTACAAAATAATAATGATGTAGGTACCAATTCGATATTGTAAAATGAGTATATAAAGGGAAGCAAAAACTATTCGAACCATGTACATCGGTGTAACTTCAAGTGAAGCAAATCTCATCTACGCCTATTATTTCTGCAGATTGTGAAGTGTTAAAATGTGTTCCTTCAGCTGTACCAAACGAGACTTCATAATCCCCTATATCGAGGGCGGCAAGACCATGGAATCATTATCCAAAGTTTTAGTGGAAAAGCTCAATGTTTCTGAAAACAACTTGTGTTTTATAATTAGTGACATACAAAGGCACATTCTTCCTATTTTCAACAAGCGCTGGGCCCTGGCATCTCGGAAAAAAGAAACATTTTTACAGAAGAATTGTACTCGGTTGGACTCAAGGTATTCGTTAAATTTACCGGATTCTGAACAATATTCTACGCCATCAACATCTGGCCAACGAGGAAGAGCATGCGTGGCTTATGGAGACTCCTCAGAATCTACCAAGATGAGGAAAAACACTCTTCTACTCCAAGAATATGGCTTCGAGCATATAAAATACGCCTATGTGCAGGGACTACGGGCTTTACGTGAGTACACAGAAGCTCATCTTGTCGAAGAATTAAGAACCGCTGACACTCAAAAGAAATTAGATATCTCAAGTAAGTGGAACGACTCAGACCAGATGAAGATTCTTTCCGATACGGAAGCATTGAGTGCTTTTATAGATTTGAATCTAACAAAAGCACAATAAATGTACCTGAAAAACTTAACCAACGAACGAAAGTGTTGTATATTCCCGCCTTACTACAAAATACAAGAAATAAAAAGATCCTTTTATCCACCATCTTCTAAAATCGAAATCACGAATACTTATGATAAAGTGATTAATATCCAAGATTTATTGGATCATACTGCTGCTAGAATTTTAAAAATCGATTCTGTTTTCCAAAAACAACATAGAACATTGATCCTTTATTGTAAATGGGGATGTGATGGTTCATCTGGTGAAAGCCAATACAAGCAAATACTTGCAGAAGAGTCGGAAACAATTTCAGATGCCAATTTGTTCATCACTTCATTAGTCCCCATCAGATTAGTTGATGTGCAATCGGGATCCGTTGTTTGGCAAAATCCGGTACCTTCATCTGTCCGTTTTTGCAGACCCATTTCTATTGAGTTTTGTAAGGAAACTCCAGAAAAACCAAGGCAGTTGTCGATGATATTAAAAAAACAAATTAGGGCTGCACAAGCATCACTTATAAACAAAGATGGTGTTGTAGTAAATGTGAAGCATGAACTATTTCTAACGATGATCGATGGAAAGGTGGCTCAGGTCCTTACAGATACTCCATCTGGTTCCACATGCACGATATGTGGGGCTACTCCACGGCTAATGAATGACCTATCGAAAGTAACTGCCAGACCGTAAAACGAAAACGCCTACCAATACGGATTGTCCACCTTACACGCCTGGATAGATAGGAAATATGCAATATCATTTCCATGCAGCGACATGGAAATGATATTGCATATTTCCTATAATCTTTCGTTTAAGACTTGGTCTGCTTCAACTGAGGAAAATAAGAGATTAAAAAAATAAAAGAAAGAACTTGTTCAAAAACGTTTCAGGGAGGAGTTGGTATTAATCGTCGACAAACCTCGGCAAGTTAGCGGGAATACGAACGATGGCAATACCGCACGAAGATTCTTCTATAATAGCACTTGCTCATCGGAAATAACAGGTGTAGATGAGGCATTAATTAAACGCCTATACATTATCTTGCAAGTTCTTTCTTCTGGAATGATGATCAACCTTGAAAAATTTGGGGAATATGCAATAGAAACTGCAAGAATCTATATAAGTAATTACGATTGGTATTATATGACATCCTCCGTTCATAAAATACTCATACACGGGGAAAACGTTATCAAACATTTTGCGGTGCTTCTTATTGGACAGCTATCGGAAGACGCACAAGAGTATCGCAACAAAGACTACAAAAACATACGACTTCATCATGCCAGAAAATGTTCCCGATCTGCTACAAATGAAGATGTCTTTAAAACGATTTTATACACGTCAGATCCATATATAACAAGTTTGAGAAAACCGTACGTAAGAAATGTGAAAGAACTTGAAGAAGAGGCACTAAGTCTTTTAAACGTGGCACCTGAAAGTGAACCCACATTTACTGACCCTGATCCTGAAGTGGTATAAGTTAAAAATAATATTTATATTAAGTTATTACTTATATTTGTACCTAGCTACATCATTTCCTGAAGCCAGAGTATAGGATGTACCTATTAGTAATATGAGTTTAATTTAGTAAATTGTTTTCATATATATATATTTTGTTTACTTTGCTTGTTGTAATTCACCATGGTTTAATCTTTTTTGTCATTTTATACTTGTATTCCACTTGAAATAAATATTTAACTATTTTTTTCGTGATTTTTTCTCATTTCTTTCATTCTATGCAAAAAAACATACATAGATATACAAGAAAACACTATAAACTACACATCATACGAATCTCCAAACCTTACTGCATATTTTTGCCAAATTTCATCACGATACGACAAAAATTCATGAAGTTACAGATTTTTGATCCGATACCGACCTATATTTTCCATAGTGCGGCGTGGCGGCGGCGTTAGTTTCGATTTTAGCTACGCCCCAAAAGAACCTTATAGCGCTGTTAAAATTTGTGAAATTGTCACAGAAATTGAATTGATAAAACAAGTTGGCGACGATAGTTCCGAATGTTCAGATTTTGGCTATGTGCCAAAACATTCTTGTATTGGTAAATATATAATTTTTTTTAAAATAAATAAAAAAATTGTTTCTTTACAGCTCCACCGGAAATTGTATTTCAAATCAATGCGACAACACATAAACACGGTACAAAAATTATTTGTAATCACAATGTTAAAGATATACAAGAACACTTATACACGGTTCGCGAAGGAGAAAAATTCAAAATAATTACCAAATATAAGACCTTTGTTAATCATTTGATGTAAGTAAATGCCGAACACTTAATTTTTTTGTTCCGGGTTGGAAAATACTCATGGATGTCCTCCATGAGCGGACGGAGGGGTCTGTCAGACTCGTACTGACTAAAAACCACCCCGGTGTTCCGTCTCACGCCTACGCCGGGGGTCGCGGGAACGAATGTCGCAGTCACGGTAAATAGGATTGTAATCAGAACATACTTAGTGACACACATAGTGTCAGCATTTACAGTCGTGGGCGCAGAGTTGGGATACGGGTAAACCAGAGAAATAGCTCCTTGAACTTCTACACAGTTTATTGTTACAGAGTCAATTACTAACACTACTGTTTAGAGGTATGAGGAACGGGGTGTAAAGTTCACTCATACTCTATAGTAAAGGGAGGATCCTCCGGCCAGACGGGTATTGTGTCTGGTGGGCAACTGCCCAACGGTTGATGTCGGGATGTTGTATATATGCTAGTCGCGCGGTAAACTCTGATAACGCGATGCAGGATTTGTGACGTCAGGTCTTTAATGCGTAGTTTGCATGTGGCGTTGTTGATACCGCCACATTACTCCTCTCCCGAGACCGGAGGTCGATAGTGGGCTGAGTCAGTGCGTATGATGCTTGCCAGGGCCAGTTGTGATTCCAGTGAGTCGGAACCGGGTGGCGCATAGTTCACGGTGAGTCAGAATTGTCTGCGGTGATTCCCCGTGAGTCGGGGTGGCGCTGCGTTTGTTGATCCAGTGAGTCGGACGTCGTACAGCGCCGGGTTGAGGCTGACTGCTGGCGTCGACCAGGAGAGCGTTGAAGGGCTCTGCTTGTAGACCGGCCGAAAGTGCAGTGTGCTGTGCCAAGGTCGCTGATGAGGCTGAGGGTGATGACCAGGTATGCGCGTTCGCTGCATGCTGGTGGTCAGGATACCCGTTGACGCCGTGGGTGCTGGCTGGCTGTGTGTGCTGGCTGGCTGTGTGACTCGCCGCTCGAAAGCTTGAGGAAGTGATGGATGACGTCACGCTGAAGTAGTTGCACGAAGGCTGCGCTAATGTCCATGTTCGGGGTCACCAATTTAGAGGCATGAGGAACAGGGTGTAAAGTTCACTCATACTCTATAGTAAAGGGAGGATCCTCCGACCAGACGGGTATTGTGTCTGGTGGGCAACTGCCCAACGATTGATGTCGGGATGTTGTATATATGCTAGTCGCGCGGTAAACTCTGATAACGCGATGCAGGATTTGTGACGTCAGGTCTTCGATGCGTAGTTTGCATGTGGCGTTGTTGATACCGCCACAACTGTACTAATTAATACTCTGAACTTAAAAGGAAATACTGAGCAGTTCCTAGGCCGCTAGGTGTCCCGACCACGTCTAAACGATCACTGTCACTCCATGATCCGTATCTAACACCATACTTAATCCTAGAGTCCGCACAACGCTAAACAAAGGCGCTTGTGTCTCATTTTAACTGCATACTTATGAAAGATCTGACACGGCCATCCTGCATGACACACGTCCTCGTGTGTAAATCTGCAAGGCCTCTCCTCAGGTCGAGGGGGGGAGTGAGGTGTTTGACTGCCCCCGCGACGTCTCAGAGGGGCGCACGTGGAACACTACGCGCCGCCATCTTGGGTCCGATATATGGGGGGCGACGGACGTCCCCGAATCCGTCGCCCCTGGACCCATTTAGGGGGGTTGGAAGAGGGCGTTGTTCGCCCCCCGCCGACGCCCGGTGCGCCTGCTGCGGGCCGGGTTAGTGGACGAGATCTCCCTCTCCCGTTCCGCAGCCTTCTTCTGCGAAATGACTGTCTCGCAGAAGGAAACCACCGCATCCCAGGACTCCTCGCTGCCGACCATCGAGCGAGCGACGGCCGGCAGCGACAGGTCACTGCCTACTCCAGAGATGAGGGCACGGCGCGGCTCCTCCCAAGCGGCACACTCTGCCAGCGTATGCCGCGCCGTGTCCTCCCGACAGTCGACGCAATGGTGACACTGGGCGTCCGGCTCCCTGTTTATGCAACACAGAGTACTTCCCGAAACAACCAAAATATACCTGCTGGAACAAGAAGCTTTAGAATGTTAACTTTATGCCCCCTTCTACCATCGGACATCTAGGCGCACTGCAAGTGACCACCCCCTACCTAGTTGATATTCCACCAACTCGCACTAACCGTTTTCAAACGTCTTTTATAATGCGCATAGCAAAGGAGTCGAACTCTCTGCCTGCGTCTGTGTTTCCGAACGCATACAAGCCTAATTAATTCAAAGTGAGAGTGAACAGCCTTCTTCTGGGTAAGCTCACTCCATCGTAGACTTTGTCTCTGTCACCCAGACCTAGACCAAAGTCAAGAGCAAACCCATAGTAAAATAAAAATAAACATTAGGTACCTAATTAAGAAAACATTGTCAATAATATAACAAAATCTGTTTACGTTTTGTCAATATTTACTAAGTAAGTATTAAGTTTTTACAAGATATGTTTTTTTTTTACAGCTGTCATAAATACAATTATGATGATGAATTTTATACCTATGTAAACAAAAACAAAAGTGTCTATAATGTAAGTAATTTAACCATTTATTAATTGCACAATGCGCCGCCTATCCCTTCGGGGAATACGGATTTGATGTGTAGGTGACCCGTTGAGATGGTAGGTACCTATGGGTAAAATCTGAAACTATTAGAGATAGCAAAAAAGTAATATATATGAATGTCGTGTCGACGTCTAGACAGAGAAGTGGAAGGAGAGTAGGTAGCGAGAATGGAACATAGGAGGTTATAAAAAAAACAGCTGGATATTAGTAGGTAACCTACCTATGAGCTGATTACAAAAGTTGCAGGACTGTTAAAATTAATGAACTAGAATTTATTTTTGATTTTAGAAACGTTCTATAGTAAAATTTAATCGTTACAATGCTCTAAAATATCAATTACAGTAATAAAACAACATTAGTTTTTTTGTGAAAAATAACTGGGATCGATTACCAAGTCGTGTAACAAGGTTTTTAAAAAACTTTGAATGCTATTTTTCTCATCCCTAACATCGACTACGTGGGTTCCGTACCTACTTAATACTTTCACCTCCAGTAGTTTAAAATTTTGTCCATATTGACGCATCTCATCGGATCACCCTGGAGAATATCTCAATGAATGTCTAGAAAATAAATTTAATATCTTTGAACAGTTTACGGCAGAAAAAAGAATGGGTAATCTATGGAACTGTACGGTTTTGACCAATATATATACTGCAACAATATATCCCATTGTCCAGTACAAAGGCGTGAACTATTCAGCGGCATATTGCTTTATGAAAATTCACGTGAGACAAACAGGTGTGTAAGCTAATTATCTTTCCCACTAATATGTGCTATTAATATGATTGTTTGTGACTTTTGATATTTCGCACATCCTCTAAAATACTGTCGTAACAAAAAAAAAATACATTACATTCATTATTTTCATTCATTTCGTTTACATTTTACATTCTGCAAATAGTTTGATAAATCCTTTGTTGATTAAAATAATAAAAAGCTAAAAATCTGTAACCTGAAAGTCACATTAACATTAGTTTATTGGAAAATAATCGGCGTGTTACTACAGTTTTTTAGAGGATGTGCGATTTGTTATTCACAGCTGAACGGATTTTAATGTTTGGCACACATGTAGACCATAATAAACTACTTACTTTTATACATGAAGTAGTTTTCCTAGGATGCAATTGAAACCGCGGCCAAACGCTAATATAATAAAATACTCTAAATTCCCGGTCTAAATTAGAACACATAACTTCACAGTGCCGCCTCAAACGATCCTCGTGAACAACATGGTACTACCAGCAGTTCGCACAAACCTGTCGAAGAAGGACGTCGACTTCACTGCCGAGTACCAATACGCAGATGGCGATGTAGTCAACGTCACTTGCGTTAACTTCTTGAACTCAACGCCGCTCACGATGGAATATGAGATGGCAGGCACAATGAGTGGTGAGTTTACACATTCCTTTGTACCTACGACTTTGTTATTATTATTATTTATTTATAAAATATAGGTAAATAACTTTTTAAACAAGATCTAAACAGGCTCTTTAAGTGTAAGGACGTTCACGCCTGAAGATTTCAAGAAAATAAAGTTCTATGTACGCGTAAGCTTTATTTATTTATTTATTATTTATTTATTTATTTATATATACTTTATTGTACATCAGATTACACATTACAAAAGAAAAGAAAACTTATACACTATAAAATATACAATGGGCGGCCTTATCGCATACTGCGATCTCTTCCAAGCAACCTTGGCATGGACATAAAATGGGGTTGTCATTGGTGCAAATATAAAAAGTATAACAGTACAATATCCTATAATAGATACACAGATATATAATAGATACATAGATACATACATACTAACTAAATAAGCAAATAAAATAAATGAAGACTAGATTATTACAGTGAACAACGAGAACAAAATCACAACAACAAATAATGTTCCTTCACGAGTTTTTTAGTACTTTTTAATTCATTAAAAGCTTGTTTCCGAAACAGGAACCTCCCGAAACAACCGTGTCCGGTGAGGACCTGTGTCAGGCGAAAGATGAGGATGCCATGGCGCCTCTCTAGCAGTGGCTAGAGAGGCGCCATGGCATCCTCATCTTTCGCCTACCCACGCTATCCATTGGTGAAAACAGCATGAAAATCAACAATTGTGGCGATAAGTCCCCTCTTTTAGGCACTCCTAAAAGAGGGGACTTATCGCCACAATTGTGGCGTGCCCAGCCGCGTCTGTCTGTCTGTCTGTTCGCGATAAACTCAAACAATACTGCACCGATTTTCATGCTGTTTTCACCAATGGATAGCGTGGTTCTCGAGGAAGGTTTTGGTGTATAAGTTTTTGTGTACATTTTTGTATATATTAACGATATTGTTTGGAGGTGTCGGTAAAAAATAAGCCGTCTGGGAGCTTTCAACGAAAACGCTGTCTAAACCCTTTGAGATATAACAAAATAATGTATGGTGGAATTGTGTATCTTATATAGGTCTACAGAAAAGTACACTAGGGCATATATGTCTATCTCTTAAGGATAACATACTATATCCATTTTATTGGTTTTTGTAGGTATTTGTTGTCTTTAGGTATTCGGAACATACTTATCCTTATTATTCCGGTAGTATATTTCCGTGGGAGAATTTCCGACATTCACGCGGGTGAAGCCGCGGGCAAAGGCTAGTAGTCTATAAATTCCTTATTTCTATTCACATGATCTCATACTGGAAATAGGTTGTCATGTGATGCGGAGGAATTAGGGAAATGTCGTCAGGAAAGTTTTGAGTATGAATGTGGATGGCTATATGAGTAGGGAAAGAAACGGTGGATGGACTGTGTTAAATATGTTAGTGAAATATGTAGAAAGGTAGTGACTACTGAAATGGTGACTAATAGAGAAGTATGGAAGAAAAAGACATATTGCGCCGACCACAAATAAATTCGGATAAGGGCAGGAGAATGATGAATGATCATGTACGACGGAACGTACGCTGTGACAGAAAGACGTTACAGTAACGTCTTTGTGTATACGGGAAAAGTTTTTAATCAGTGCGCAAATTTTGACAAATTAAACTTAAACGTATTTTTTTTAAACACCTATATATAATTTTGATATGTCTTAGTACAAAAAAGATGTTTACTTTGTAACTGGTATAATGGATACTCGTCGCGCTACGCGGCGCTGTCAGTGAAGCGAAACGCAGTACTAGGTACCTATCAGCTGTGCGCTCGCCCGTTGATATTACTACGAATAGATTGTATCATATTTTGCTGATTTCTCGTGGATCAAAAAAAGAGTATTGAACAAATAATAGAAATATGTTCTATTACAGACATTGAACCACCAAAAAAAAATTTCACACTGAATAAAAATTTATTAAAATTCAAAATTTATTTCTTATCCTGTATGTACCGAACGCTCCAGCGCATAATACCAGATTCGCAGAACACCAGATTCGCAAATACCAGATTCGCAAAATAACAGAAGTACAGTGATTTACACCTATGACAATAAAAAAATAAAAATATAAATGTATATGCAAAAAGATGAGAAAATAAAGAAAATTATTAATGATTGCGTTAACAATTTCATTTCAGTGGAGGAGTGTTTAGAACGTTTAAATGCTTTGAGCTCAAATACGGAGAAGTAACTTTTGTTTTTTGTTTTAACTACAGTGGAATCTCAGTAATTCGGTACTTCAATACACCGACACGTCCAGTAATCCGGCACAGTATTAGTTCTCATTTTTTGTATTGCTAGGTCAGTTTCCTTGGCGATAACGCGAGTGCGCGCCAAAACCGTAAACACGAGATTGATTTACATTGATTTTCGCTGATAGTTTATTACACTTGGGCAGAAGAAAATGGAGTTTCTACACCAGAAGTGATAATTCTCAGATATCTACGTGAGAAGGTGGGCAAAAAACGAAACGTTATAATGGATTATTTCAAGAAACATTAAGTTTCTTGTTTCTGAAATAAGAAATATACACACATGTCCCAATATTTGGCATTATTTTCCCATATTCCACTAATTCGAATTTTCCACTAATCCCTTGTGTCTGAATTAGTGCCGAATTACCGAGATTGTACTGTACTTATTATTACATATAAACTGTTTTTTTGTTGATTAAATTTTGTTTGTTACAGTACAAAATCTGTTATTTTGCGAATCTGGTATTTTGCGAATCTGGTGTTCTGCGAATCTCTGGTATTTTGCGCTGGAGCGGTACCGAATCTGCTAAAACAATATATTTTTAAACAGTAATTTTACCCGTCAATAAACCAACTTCTATCATATTTTCTTAACATTCAGTATGCGTTCAGTGTAATAAATCACTGATCGGTCATTATGAACACTAATCGATTTTTTTCTATTATTATAAATATTATCTAGTCAAGTTTTTGGTTGCATCGTTTACTACCTATGTTTGAGTTGAAAATCCCGCATGTGCTAGCTTATTGAAGAAGAGGAACCGTTTGTTGTGGACTGTGGGAGCCAGTTGCAGGTTGTATTATCATTCCGTCCTTCAAATATCTGTTATAGATGTAATTATATTATTTCAGATAATTCTACTATGAAAGATCTGTTATCATACAAAGCAATCAGTTTTCGTGCAAAATTAAATTCTGGGCACAACAATAGTTATGTGATATGTACTAATACGGAGCCAACTGATTACACCAAAGTTAAGGTGACATTTATTATGCGGAGACAATTCAGTAAGTTTGTTTTGTTGTCTATTTTATTAGGTACATACAGTCACAAGCAAATATATTTATGTGATGCTTCTTGGGGCTTTTAGCTCGATTTTAATCATCGTTCTCACTCGAATACCCTCATGAAAGCTAAGTCATTGAAATGAAATTGTTGATTCTGTAAATAGCTAGATAATCGGAGTCACTTTTACACGTCAAGTAATAAAAATAAGCTGGATGAGTCGACATTTCCTATGTTACATTACCTTGTTGTATAAATAATAATACCGTAGCAAAACAGAAACCTCCTTACTAATAAACGTTGGATAGCGTCTGTATAGTTACACACCGATTTCTCTCTTTCACTCGTCAGTAATTTGACTTTCGAAAGAAGAAGACAAAGCGTTGTGTAACTATACAGACGCTATACAACGTTTATTAGTAAGGAGGTAAGGGTCAATTCATACTAGAGCAGAGTCGAAGCGCAACGAAGCGTCAATCTGAAACTTAACATAGCAAATTCGCCCTTATCTCCTCAACTTAATACACATATTTATTAGAAGAAAAAAAATATATAAACTTAACTTTTCTTAACTTAAGATAAAAAAAGACGTGCGAATTTGACAGAAATCGCGCGTCGGAGCGTAACCAACGCTGATTGGTGCGCGCGCCTTACATTGTAGAGATAAGGGTGAATTTGCTGTGTTATCCTTTAGATTGACGCTTCGCTGCGTTTCGACTCTGCGCTAGTATGAATATTGACCTTTAAGCTTCAATAACGAAGCGGTTTTTGAAACGAATAAGTATTTAATAATGATTTTGTTTTTTATAGATATTGTAAGTATCAAAATTAATGGGATGACTCTGCGACCCAAACTCAGGAATGCTGATAACAATCATTATGATATTGAATACAAATATCAAAGTCAACAAATTATAAGTGTGTTGTGTGAAGTACAGCGAACTGACATAAAGTTGGTGGTGTCGGACCAAATCGATGGCATTGATACACTAAGCAGTTACAAAAAAACAGGTAAAATATATATGAAACTCATAAGTAGAGTTACCATCCGTTCGCTTTTTGCCGCCTCGTCCGTTTGTCGTGTTTCTGAACCTTTCGACATACGGGGGTACCTATTATTTTAGAAAAAGAAAAAGTTTAATGAAGTATTAATTTAACTTTATTTTTTTTTAAGATGTAAAATTAAATGTTCGAACTGTGTTGCCAACGTCCGGCTTTTTTCAAACATTTATTCTACTACCCTCTTACACTTTTTTTATGATGATCAAAATGTTTGGCTTATTCCATAAATCCCCCCTGAAAATCCCCCTTAGCAGGAAAAGAGGAATCTGAAACCAGTCTAGAATTCACCCCTGATAATCCCGCTAAGGGGAAAAAACTAGAATTGAAAAAACAAAAAATAACTTATTCCAAGATCCCCTGAAAGTGATTTTTTTACATTAGGGTTCAGTTTTTCCCACTGAGGGGGATTCTCTCAGGGGGGATAAGTGGAATAAGCCAAAATGTTTGTAGCATGAGTATTCGTAATATATATTGCCTTACAATTTCTAACATGCAAAATTATATTTTTGATTCATCACATTTTAAATTATTTTGTATTTACTAATTAGATTACGAGTATATGATAGTGCATTGAATTTGAAAATTAATTTGATTGAATTTTGTGCTGTAATACCGTATTGATAATATTTATAATAAATAATATTAATTAATTGAATTAGTAGTAGTCGCCTCCTTGGCGTAGGCCTCCCCCAGTTTTTTCCAGTAGTGTCTGTCCCTGGGTTTGGTCATCCAGTTCGGCCCTAGTCTTTGTACAAATAGGTTTGACAATCTTTTCCTTTGTCGTCTCCTAGACCTTGTTCCTTCTCTTGGGATCCATTCTATAATTTTTTTGGTCCATCTATCATTAGCCATTCGATATATATGACTCGCCCAGTTCCATTTTAAGGCTCGTACAGACTAGTGCGATATCGCGGGCGTGACGCGACACTCGTAGCACAATTTCTTTGTCACTGCCTGTCGCGCCCGCGATATCGCGCGAGTCTATACGAGCCTTGAGTGCCCTCACTCTTTCAACAATATCTGTCACTTTAGTGATTTTTCTAATTTCTTGGTTTTTAATTTTGTCTGATAGTCTAATTCCCAACATGCTTCTTTCCATTTTGCGTTGACATATTGCTAGCTTGTCTTCCTCACATTTCCTGAGCGACCAACTTTCACAGCCGTAGGTCAGACACGGCAGAATTGCTATTTTAAAGAGTTTTCTCAGGACTTTTTAAATACTGACCAGCAAATGGCAAAAAAAGTAAGAAAATTTGAATTTCGCGAGCTACACGTATCCCCCTTAATATTGAATCGTTCAGTCGCTAGTCGGCGTGAATTTCGTAGAACTATCTGTCTATTCAGTGTAAAGCTCACCGTGAAAACTCAGGTGAAGTGAGCTTGTAGTGCTGTCATTCTGCCTGATGCTAGGGAGTGACACTATTAATAGCTCACTCTACCTGAGTTTTCACAGTGAGATTTTTACCGATTAGATAGACTGTTCCGGAATCTAATTTGTACGTGTAGATCAGATATAGCAGACATACTTAGTATATAAGTTTCCACTTTGAAGGCCCTTCACCTACCTACATTATGTTCTTACTGATTATTTTGGAACGAAGTTCCTTATCGCTAGAGTTGCCATACGTCCCGTATACGGGACTGTTACAGTATTTGACCATCGCGTCCCGCATTGCAACACGTACCGTAATAGTCCCGTATTTCAATAATTTCGACAAAATTAGGATATTTTCGTTAATGATGGCTCAATGGACGGACGAAAGAAACAGTTCTGCTATTCTGTAAAAATCTCACCGTGAAAACCTAGGTGAAGGGAGCTTGAAGTGAGCTGTCAATCCCTAGCATCAGTAGTGCTATTCTGTCAAAATCTCACCGTGATAACTTAGGTGAAGTGAGCTGTCATTCCACCTGATGCCTAGGGATTAATACTTGTGACAGCTCACTCTAAGCTCACTTCACCTAACTTTTCACGGTGAGTTTTTTACAGAATCGATCGGCAGGGTAGAATGACATTTCACTGTAAGCTCACTTCACCTGAGTTTTCACAGTGAGATTTATACAGAGTCGACCGGCAGGTTGTCGGTAGAGACCATTGAATCCATATTGATTTATCATTATAGTTTTATAAGGTTATTAAATATTACCAGCAGCCTGATGAAGTTCACAGGAGTAGCACTGAAGTGCATTGAAAGTGTTGACAAGAGATTTTAATTGTATTTTATATTATGTTTTGAATTGTATTTTAATGGTATTTTTGATGGTATTTTTGATTGTATTTTTTATTTTTTCATGCTAGTCAATGGATGTGAGTAAAGGCGCGGGCCCACCGCGGCGCATGCTGTGCACGGGCACGCGGCGCATTTTAGCTGCGTGTATTAATTTGTTTGACAACGTGGGTCTACGTTTCCACTGGAGTACACGAATATGACCCACGACTATGTATAGCGTGGCACGGCGCACGGAGAGGCTACGCACGTGCCACTGCAATCCACGGACACGGGCTTCACTGCGGGAGGTGTGCGATAAGTGAGCTGTACATAGTCGTGGGTCATTTTCGTGTACTCCAGTGGAAACGTAGACCCACGTCGACAGCGTTGAGCTATGTAATCGCCTATTCGAGCAAGCCACGCATGTATCAATAACGTCAATTCATGCGTAGCCTCTCCGTGGGTTGCAGTGGACACAACCACATACATTTTCTTACAAAGCGAAGCTTAATACACGTGCGTAGCTTAATACACGTGCGTAGCCTCTCCGTGAACCGCGGAGGGCCCGCGCCTTAATGGATATTTGTGTGGTAGTAACACTGCACTATCGTATAGCTGTTAAAGTGTTTTGTACGTAATTTTGAATAAATAAATAAATAAATTGGCATGCGCCTAGTTCTAAAATCAGTAATGATCTCGTCATTACAAAAGTAAAATTGAGTTCAAAACATGACTGGGCCAAAAAATAAATGAGTTTATTTAAGGTAAAAATTGTTATAAGTACTTATTATTCGAATAAAAACTTCTTTGTCTGAAGCATCCCGTATTGGTTCCTGAAAGATATGGCAAGCCTACTTATCGCACGTTATACTCTGCACACTTGACAAATGAGAGCTAGACCGAAAAAGTGTAACATTTTGGACCGTCACGACACTTTTGTTTCGTATTTTTTGACGTGATGACGTCTTATAAATCGATGAACGCCGGCTGCACGCACGAAAAAGCATGACTCATTGTCACGTTCCACCTGAGCCGAGTGTGCAAGCGAGAGCGCGGAACAAGCGATAGAGAGGTACGATCGGCCTAAGCGTTCGGCTTGTGACGCAATGTTTTCTTATGACGTTATCATGTAAAATTATCGTCCGTAAACCGACTTTACAGACAACCAATTTTTTGTTATCAACATTAATAAATATTATCCGTAAATAAATAGCCTATTCTTAAATTGTATGTGCGTGCACTCAGTTCGAACACTTACATATACAGCGTGTTACGGAAAGGGTATATACATATCAAAGGCACGGATACTTTTGGTGATAACAAACTACAGGGCAATATTTTTAATACCTATACCTACATAAATAAAAAGTTAAGAAACATTTAACTAAAAATCAAATGTTTCCAATTGAATTCTACACATCACTAGACCAAGTCAGCTGATCGGTGTCAATAAACTGCACACAAAGAAACAACTTAGTAAAAGATTTATTTCTCCTGGTACTATTTGCGAAATGGGTTCCGCATGTTAGTTTTATTCCACAAAATATCAAACACTTGAACTTCTGTGGCAGGTGTGTGTACTAGGCGCACAGACACAGATAATGGATAATGACCCTCGTAGTGCGGTGACACGTTTGTTATTATTTACATTTAATAAACTACCGAAATAAAAAATATTAAGCATTTTCAAAGTTATTGCTTTAGAGCTGAAATTTTGTACAGAGATTCTAAACCAGATACACTATTCACCCCGTTTGTATGGATAAACCCTTTCCGTAACACGCTGTATACAACACCAAGTTAAATTTCAGTTTACCGATACATTTCTCAAGGTATAAATAAGTATGGCAAAACTTTGCTTCGTTAATAACAGGATAAGAGTATACCAGCTGTTGTATTTTTTTTTTTAATTACAGTTCTTGTACCAGATAAACAGGCTAAGATGGAGTTTTATCTCACAGCTGAGGATAAAAGGAAATTGTTGTGTTCAGCTGACTATGGTACTGGTACAAGTGCAGAACAAGTCGGTATTACTTTTACTGCGGGCAATTTCCCTATTGGTAAGTAGAGTGTGGGAGTCTCAGCTGACAGGTGACTCACCTTATAATAATGAACAGTCTTTTCGCAGTTATTTTACCCTCTGACAGCAGCAACCCAACAGCAACCTTACCTTTATGATCCTGTTGACTAGAAATCAAAACGTCTATGCCAAGTATTGCCTAAACTTTATATTGACTAGGAAGCACAATGCCTACCTTGCAATATGCAATATTGATAGTATTGCATTTTAGGCATTTTGCATTGCATTTTTTAATCTCTAGGCGATTTACAGCTTATACCCAAAGTCTCTAATTCAGATAATTTATGTAAACAAAGTAATGTCAAGAAATGTCACTGTCAAAATGACAGGACAGTGGTGCAAAACATTTTATCATTAAATGTTTTTGTAAATAATCATCGATAAAATTAAACTGAATTAATTATAAGAACTATGCAAAAAAAATACCGTTGCCAAACAATGTTTTTTGTAGTGTGTCGGAGACACAGTATATGATGGTCATAATCAGCCCTTTTAAGCCCAGTGCTAGACGTAGGCGTCCCAAAATCGATTTTCAATCGAAACAGTTTACAGCCGTTTTCATCCAAAATGTGGCTAGATATGCTACTTACAATATGAATCTATTTATGAGGGTTGTAATATTAGTGTTGTCAACAACACTAATATTACAACCCTCAAAACAAACAGGAAAAATAATAATTAAAAAATAATTACGGTATTATTATTTTTTAATTATTATTTCTTAAAATCAGTACTTAAAAGAAAATAGAACCTCTTTTTTCGCAATTTTATGTGAATTACCATTACGAAGATATTTTTTTGTTGTGTTATCCCCTTTGTTTACATAAATTATCTGAATTTGAGACTTTGGGTATAGGCAATTTGCTGTGTAGACATCAATTTTAGGCATTTTGCTTCGTAGACGAATTGAAAATTAGACACTCTGACCATATTGTCACTATGATTTTGCATCCCTTCCTCCTCCCTATGCACCCCCTCCCCCATTCCTCCGCCCCTCGTCCCCGACCGTCCGTGTCGTCTTGTCCTCTTCTGCTGCCTTCTTCTTTCCTTCTGCTCAGTAGAAAGGACTGTAGCGATCACTATAGTTCCACGTGTAAGTGCAGTTCCTCACGATGTGGCTCTGGTCAGCGCATCCATTGTATGACCCCGCGTTTACATACACCCATATTATACAAGTTGTGATACCTAGTTGTAAAACCCACCGACTTAAAAAAAAAAAAAAAGATATTTTGACGTGAGAATTTTCGATAGAAAATTACGATGCTTATTCCATATTAAGTCAAAATAAGGTGAAAAAAATATATTAAAAAAATAATATATATATATATTGTGTATTTGGGACATATAAAAGTAAGTTTTCACCAAATTTCGTGAAATAAAAAAATGTTTTGTAAAAGATAAAAATAAAAAATCGAATAACTTGTTCATTTGAATTTTTCACATAAATTTTGAGGTTATGTGAAAAAAGTGTAAATAAAAAAGTTGCAGATCTTTTTATTAAGTACCTTCAGCTTTGACATTTAACTTTTTTCTATAGGACTAGTAGTTTTGGCGGAAATCGAGATAAACCGTTTTTTACCTTTAAAAACTCACCCCCATACACTTCCTGACCTCAGATCGCCCGTAAATTATTTTTCCTTTCATTTTTGTTATATTCTCTTCCTTTTCCAATGTGTTTCATCCAACAATGTTTTTTTTTTCTTTTTTTACCATTTTCAAAGGCGGTCAATGGTCTCGTAATAGAATTGTATACAATGGCATTTTGAACATTTATTCATGCCAGATTTCATTTATATATATTTTTACATAATATATTATTTATTGGATGGTATTTAAAAGTACTTCAATTTATTCCCATTTCATTTACCTAATTTTGCCTGTGTTCCACCAAATATACTGAATGTGCACCAAAATACCTAACCTAACCTAACCTTTAATATTTGGTGCACGATCAGTATTTTTCGGGGAAGAATAAGATTTTTGGTGAACACAAAAATATTATCCTTATTTATTTGTGTTATAAGCAATCTGAAGTAGTAGGAAGTTGGAAGTTTAGTAGGAAGTTTAATTTGTCATTATGTACGAGATTACCAATTCTTTCAATGGAGTGTCAGTGGCTGACCATTGGAAAGTCATAATGGCGCCATTATATTAATAGATTACCAAACTTGTCAAAATCAACAATTATGAAATCAATGATAGATCAATGATTGTAATAGCAGACTTGAGGCCCTGGTCTAAATGTTAAAGTAACATTTATGGGTTTTACCGAATAAGAATCTCAAGAACTCACCGTTTACTGCCGCTTACTTCACTATCGTATTTACCACTTTTCCTATAGTTTATAAAGACCTAATTATGTTCTATTCTAAATAAAATATTAAAAAAAAAGAAAAACTTTCGACAGCCTATTCAACGTTTGCCTTTGCGCCATATTCACCTTTCATGTATTTTCAGATGAATATCCATTGCACATGGAATTGCCATCAAACGGTACAACGATGACACTCAGTAGTGATAACAGACTCGAGGTTATATACCATGAGTTTAAAGATGGCGAAACATTGCAGTTAAAATGTGGCTGTCTTCGTTTTTCTGAGCCAGGACCAGTTCTGTACCTACAAATTAATGATTCTGGTAAGTTATTATAATATTTGAGCTTACGCACAATCACAAAAAAAAACAATACTGTCAAAGTAAGAGATCACAAAGAAATTACAATGACAATTAGGGCAAGATTCACAGATCGCACTTTGACTTTGCTAAACAAAGTTAGCGTTTCATACGCATATGAACTTTATTTTAAGCGAATAATGTTCATATTCGTATGAGCTAACATGAACAAGCGTTTCATGTGAATAAAAAACAAACACATTTAAAAAAACAACACTATAAATAAACACTATCGATAAAAAATGGTCTCTTGCCCTTAGGCTGCCTAGCAATTTGAGCGGAAAAGTGTAAAGCTAGGAATATATTAACATAGAATTATTGCGCTATCGCTGCTTCGCGCTAGGGATGTAACTGAGCCCTGAGGCCATCTAAGCTGACGAGGTGGTAAGAAAAAAAAAAGAAAAAACGATAACTATATAAACAGTAATTAAAGAAAAAAATCGACTCTCATTCATAAAAATTTACATGGGGCAAACTATATTTCACAAAAAACACTTATTTGCGGCTTTGCCACCTTTGAGGCGATTTCTTAGTGGTTCATGAATTAAACCGGCCGCGGCACGACTAAACAGTTGTTCACCCTGGCGATGGCGGCGGCGGTGGTTAGGCGAAAAAAATTGAAACTTCAAGTTATATATCCACCACATTAAAGAAAATCGACTTTATTTGACCTCCGATAAATTTTCTTTATGAGGTATTCGTCACAACTACATTAAAATCTATGTTGATGTGGAAGCATGATTTCCTGCGCAAGTTCCGCATTTTCTGAGGCGAGAGGCGAGGTTCCGTTCTAATTACCCTACTTAGCACTACAGAATAGTACTACCTCACTCTTCTCCGCTTCATCGTTCCGCTCAAACGCATAAATCCTCAAATGTGAGGTAGCTTGTTGTTATCGTTGAGTCTTCTTGCACTTTCAGATACATGCAACACAAAAGGCTGTGCTGTTTCTAAAACATTACAGATAAGTCGTAAACATGACAATACTGTCACTGCATGTTACTTAAAAGAACAAGTAGGACGGACAGGTCCCAGTAAACAAGACAAAGTGCTTAAAGAGATCAGAGTGATCCTCCGCGAGAGAGTTCTGACTACTACCTCCACTACTACTACTACTTCCACTACTACTACGGAACACTCAATAATTGGTAAGTATTAAAACTTTTAAACTATCGTACTTCTAGTCTAGGGCCCGTACAGAATACCTATTATGCTATTATGATTTATAATCATCATTAGTGGCAGCCTTGTTTCCACCCACAGCTTTTGTGCCATGCTTTCTTGGTGTGTGCGAGTCTCAACCAGGTTTTTCCTGTGATCTTCGTGTCCACTCTGGTCGTTGTTATGAGTTACAAATATTTTGATACACTAAACGAATGTCGCGACTGCTTTTAATAAAGCAGTGCTAATCGCGATAGTAATATTAATTATTATTATTGTATACTAGCTTCTGCCCGCGACTTCGTTCGCGTGGAAGTCGTAAAACGACACAATATACTAAAACAACAGCCACATTTTAATAAAACTTCCCTGAATACTACGTTTGTAGTTTTGGTCACAGCAGTCAAAATATACAGAGAGTCAGGACCGGTGACGCGAGAGCAAGCGACGTACAGTTCCATGTTCTATCTATGGTAAGAGTTTGGTTTCCGCACTTTGTCCTTCAGGTGGACCATTGTAAATGGGCCATGGCGGCCATCAGTGGTTATTCCAACTAGCCCAGCTCCCCTCAGAAGATAATTACTGCTCCCGGTTTGTTTAGAACATCTGTGAAAGATCTGGGTATCCCGTGAGTTTCTGTTCTAATCTGAGTGACGCCTGTGCATTCAAAGAGCACATGCACGACGGTTTCCTCAGCCTCCATGCAAGCCCTGCACAAAGGATTGTCTGATTTGCCTATTGTGTGGAAGTATTTGTTTAGCGAGCAGTTTCCCGTGATGGTCTCCGTCACCAGGCGCAGGCCGGTCCTGTCCAGGAGTAATAACCGCCTGGTTAGCCTACCATCTAAGAATGGCTTAGCCTCCCTGGACTGTCTGCAGCTCGGTGTCGAGGTCAAGATCTGTCTGGTAGTTTTTGCGTGATGCTGGAACATACATTCAGACAAAGAGACAAAAATTCTAAAAACTATATTTTCGGCATCAGAATCGTTCCCAGACCTCGTTGCAATTACTTTTTTTTTACAATAATATTCTATGTACAGTTTTGACTTCGCTACGATTTTATTATATGTATAGATATAGATATGTATTTATGTTCAAGTCGGCTTGGAACAATTCGAGCCAAGTCGAACGGCTTTTTCCCGAACATGTAGATACATAAGCCGCCCGACCCGAACAAATGTATAACACGCCTTAAACGCATCAAATCAAATCAAATCAAATGTGCTAGTAATCCAGACTTATGCCCGAGCGCATGCCTTATATTCCGTCCACCGAGAGAATGCTTTTTTGACACCTGTCAGTTGTTCAAGGTTTGGAACTAATAAAGTTTAAATTCGTAAAACACCATAGGCGTTTGTATGAAACTGACAGGTGTCAAAAAAGGAATATAACTGACAATAAATAGCGCATGCATCAAACCCGCATATCAGCGGTGAAGTGCCAATACCTCCTAACTTACATTTTTCTAGAATTCACTTTTTATAATTTTGATTTAAAAGGCGTTATTCGTATGTTTTAGTGTAATCTCCTAAGTGCATTATTAGTTGTTAAACTAGTATGTGGAAATACCTCCAACTAAACCAACGTGCCTATTTTATGGTGTGGCGGTGTCAACAACGCCACATGCAAACTACGCATCAAAGACCTGACGTCACAAATCCTGCATCGCGCTATCATTTACCGCGCGACTAGCATATACACAACATCCCGACATCAACCGTTGGGCAGTTGCCCACCAGACATAACACCCGTCTGGTCGGAGGATCCTCCTTTTACTATAGAGTATGAGTGAACTTTACACCCTGTTCCTCATACCTCTAAAATGGCATTACCTCCATGCATGCATCTTCATTCAGTTTGTGTACATTTTTGACTTTGTCAGGTGTTATTGGCACTTCACCGTCGATATGGCGCATACATTGTATGCATTGTAACGCACGCACTCTCTTGCAACCTCTCAGAGGATGCAAGAGAGTGCGTGCGTTAGTTGCACGTATGCTAGGCACAAGATTCCTCTGCCTCGTTTGTGAAACACACGCATTAACAACATTGCAACTTTAATAAGATTATATGTTAATGATGGTGGTCTCCTAGAATTTGTAACGCATACTAGTATTTGTTCCTGTTCTTGTAAACATGCATGTAATTGTGTAGCCTCTGTTGTAGATACAATAAATAAATAGTAATGGCTACTTAAAATTCTCCACATTATGAGCAGAGATCGGAATTGGTAGAGTTTATTTATCTAAACTTCGAGGAAGGAAATAACATAGAGTGGATAATACCCTTTTTATCGCATTATAATATACACACAATTACCGGCCCACTTTTCAAGAATTTATTTTCCTATACTATGTAAAACAAAGCTATTTCATTTCATAATACGAAACCCTAAAAAATATTATATGTGATTCTTCAAATAAACGTTAATAACGCCGTAACGTTATTTAAACGTCATTATAATTATTCTGGGATTTTAGAGGAGGTATTATCCACTCTATGTATTTTCTTCGAAGTTTAGATAAATCAACTCTATCTATTAGGACCTCTGATTATGAGACATGCTGCGCCATCCCAATTAAGTTACGATAAGGGCACGAGAATGATGATGATTCTTAAGCAATGCATCCCAAAGTTTCAAATTCAGATCATTTATGTAAACAAAGGGGATAACATATCAAAAAAATATCTTCGTAGGTGGTAATTCACATAAAATGACGAAAAAAAGGTTCCATTTTCTTTTAAGTACTGAATTTAAGAAATAATAATTAAAAAATAATCATACCGTAATTATTTTTATAAATTTTCGGTTTTAAACAAAGTTATTAAAAAAAGGAGATTTTTTAGTATAAAATATTTTATGATACTGGTAACAATGCAGGAGATCCAAACATTTTCACATTTTTTATATCTTCAGCAACACTAATATTACAGCTCTCATATTGTATGTAGCATATCTCCACATTTTGGATGAAAACGGCTGTAAACTGTTTCGAGTGGAAATCGATTTTGGGAGGCCTACGTCTAACAGTGGACTTAAAAGAGCTGATTATGACGATCATAGGCCGTGTCTCCGATACACTACATAAAACATTGTTTGGCAACGGTTTTTTGTTATTTTGTTTGCATAGTTCTTATAATTAATTCACTTTAATATCATAGATGATTATTTACAAAAAAAAAATAATGATAAAATGTTTTGTACCACTGTCCTGTCATTGTGACATTTATTGACATTACTTTGTTTACATAAATTATCTGAATTAGACCCTGCGTTCCGAGTTGCGATAATATCGATATTCGCGTGCTAAAACCCGTAACGAATTAGCGTGAGCGCGATAACGATGTCCCGTGAAACGTCATAGATGACGTCATGGCATTCGCCATCTTGCGATAACGCCGACCATGCCTTTTACTAATATCGCCGTGAGCGCTGTCAAAAATGACAGTTGTGCTGTTTTGTTTTGAGTCGCATCGTATCTAACGTGGCATTTTCAAAATTGTTCTTCTGGCTACTGTTGCTACCTAACCTCAGAAGAACAAATTTTTGGTGTATACACAGAGAAATACTCTAATATCGTTTTGACATTGCGTGAGCACCGTGAGCGCGTTCACGAGCGTTCCGAGTTGTTGACAGTCCTCGGCTGTCATAATCGTAATATCTAAATCGGAACGCATGTGAGACGATGTGAGCGCTGTGAGCGATTATAGCCAATTCGGAAAGCGGCCAGAGACTTTGGGTATATGCAAGTTGAAATGCTATTTAAAACTGTTAAAACCACACCAGTGTAGTAGCATTTTCGGCGCTGAGCCGAGTTTTGAATATTCAACAATTAATGTGCTTTTATTTCGTAATACATCTAAGTGTTACGTAGTGTTAGTGAAAACGGGTATAATTCGCGTAACTACAGAAGTTTAGTTGCAGTGCAGTTTGCAGTTATGTTTAAATCAAAACAACGCTTTTCACATTATTTACCGTTGTCAGATAATTATCTGACAACGGTAAATAATGTGAAAAGCGTTGGTGTGTGAAACGGTCGCGTCAAGTTCGCGTTCTACTGCTACACTGAAAAAAAAATGCACTCCAATCAAGTGACTTTTTAGCTTGATTGACGATATCTTGTTTAGATTAATCAAAATCTTAGTTAGGTTGATCATCACGACATGATTGCAGCAATACTATATAGTTCAAATGATTGAACGCTCAAACAAGTTTCTCGATTACCCTTAACATGACATCATTGTAGAAGAGTTAAAAAAGAGACAAGTTAATAACATGTTAACTGTAACAAAGTAAGTTAGTTGTGTCAATCAAGGACAGATCACTTCAATAAAGATCGTTGAAACTTTAATATAATAATCTTGGTTGGAGCAACTATGTTTCGTCTTGATTGCTGCAAATAGGTTTTGTGATAACTCCAATCAAGATCCCGTTTCAAATCTCAATCAAATAAAAGTTGTAGCTGTGATCATTGTGCTTGATAGGCTCAGATGCAAACAAGTTACTTAGTCTAAACAAAATCTTGTGGCAACTACTTTTTTTTTTCAGTGTTCGCGCAGTTCAAAGATTACAAGAATACGGTTTAGCACGCAAACTTGAACTGAACTGCAACTTGATTGGCGCGTCACATAATTATGTGACTACTTTACTCTGTTTTGTTTCGATACAAGACTGTGTTTAATTAAATAACCCAAGTATTTACCATGTTATTTACGAAACATGTAGGTAATGAATTGCACATTACATGCGACTTAAGGCGAGGTTCTTCGAGCGTGCATTTTTGTTCTAGAGGTTCTAGAGGTGCGAGTAAATTGTGCCGTGAATTTCGTTAATTTTGGGTTGAAAATTATATGTTTTACGATATTAACAATGTTAAACCCGACGGACATTACACCATCATAGACGTTTATTTTGATGTGATTTTCAATACATAATGTGGTATAATATTGAAATAAAATGATTTTAATCTACAAAATAAGAATAATGTTTGGATTTTTTTTCTATCGAGCGAACTTTATCCAATTATGTAACGAGTACCCGACGTAGCTACAGATAGGTTTTAAAAGCAACATATAATTTTTTCACGTGTTTAATCATTACCGTTTCTAAATAAAATGACATTAAAATTACATTTCCTAGAGGTTAACTTGAAGAACCTCGCCTTAAACATAACTGGCAAAATGTGGGTGTACTTGATGTACGCATCTCTGCCTTATGACGGGGAAAACAGGCGTGATGTTTTATTTTATGTAGGTAAAACTTTTTTGATCAGTCTATGTGTTGTGAAATTATAGTACTTAACTTTGTTGTTATAGCAGAATACTTACCCGCTAGTATTCATTCCAGTACAACACCGGCACCAGGAGAAAAAGGTAAAACGATTTTTTTTAACGTCCTTGTACCTAAAGCTATATTTTACAGCTATCATATCCAAGGGCGTAGCTAGGATTTTGTTGAGGGGGGGAGGCGTAGACAAACCAAGAATATATCTAAGGTAAATGCTGCATGAGCAACGGGGCAGGTTACGTTAAAAATGAAAAACAAAATATCAATCAGTGAATTTATTTTACAAAAAAAGTAGTCGACGAAGTTCTTCACAAAACCGTTTTAACACCTCAGATTCAATTGTATCCTTAGTTTTTTTGTACCATGGTTCGGTGTACACTGAGCATGCATAGGCCGTTCAAACAGTTTTCAGTCATCGTTGATCTCAGCCATGTTTTAACACGACGCAGTGTAGAAAAGGACCTCTCTATGTTACTTGTAGTTACAACTTCTTTTTGTTTATTAATAGGCTACCTACGCAATATTACTTTACGGTTTGTGAGTATTCCTGCATCTTCTAGGAGGGGCAGCGGCCACCCCCTGCCCGTACCTCGCTACGCCCTTGATCATATTGTGTTTATATATATGTTGTAAAGCCTGGTTACTATCTAAATTCTAAGATCAGACCAATTTGATCAGAATTTTGAGCTTCTGAGTGCCATGGATTGCATTTGAATGACTACCCAGATCTCCGAGAAACGAAAGGCCAGAATCATGCCAGACACGATGTGTTAAATATTTCATCTCCCTATGGATTGACGGCGACAGTCCGAAAGCCGACGATTTATAATACCGAGGATTGTATTTACCTACATTAACGAGGCACGGAGGGTTGTCGATATATGTATACGATCACCCATCCTCAAACTAATCGCCACAACAGCCACTTAACCACGCAGGCGGCAGATCTGCGCAGCTTTTTTTTAGCCTGTTAACGTATTTTTTTGATGCCAGTTATGAATGAGAAAAGAAAAGATATGAAAGAGACTTAAGGTACAATCCCCAAGGTGACGGCAGACTGCAGACGGCAGCGGCATTGTGTTTGACAATAAACTCAGGTGACAGTGCCGCTGCTGTTTTATTTCCGAATTTGACGTCACATCTACGATGGCAGCGGCATTTTTGTTCCTCAGTTTCGCAAAACTCATTTGTCAAACAATAAAATACGTCTTGTCGCTCTGTGGGCGCAGTTCCACCGCGGCGCATGCTGTGCACGGGCACGCGGCGTATTTTAGCTGTGTGGATTCATTTGTTTAACCACGTAGGTCCACGTTTCCACTGCAGTACACACTATACACGAATATTTACCCACGATTATAGCGTGGCCCTCCACGGCGCACGGAGAGGCTACGCACGTGTTTTTTGCAGTCCACGGACACGTCATGCA
This sequence comes from Dryobota labecula, assembly GCA_947523025.1. Taxonomy (NCBI): domain Eukaryota; kingdom Metazoa; phylum Arthropoda; class Insecta; order Lepidoptera; family Noctuidae; genus Dryobota; species Dryobota labecula. The sequence goes on along the minus strand of OX383311.1, from coordinate 7,881,867 downwards.
TGAATTGACGTCACGTGGCTTGCTCGAATATGTTGCCTACGTAGCTCGACGCCATGCACGCTGTACACGTGGTACCAAGCGTGCGTAACTTCACAGCGCTGCGATACAGCTGTACTGTACATAGTTGTGGGTTAATATTCGTGTGTACCGTAGTGGAAACGATAGACCCACGTGGTCAAACAAATGCGCAGCGATGAGATACACAAGCTGTGTAGCACATGCACAGCGTGCATGGCATTGACAGCGTTGAGCTATGTAAGCTCCTATTTGAGCAAGGCACGCATGTGTCAATGGTCAATGACGTCAATTGATGCTTAGCGTGTCGGTGGGTTGCAGTGGACACAATCACATACATTTCCTTGCAAAGCGAAGCTTAACACACGTGCGTAGCCTCTTCGTGCGCCGCAGTGGATCTACGCCTTTGTCAGCCGCTGACATGCCATACATACTAGCATGCCGTCTGACATTGCTCGCCCCAGCAGCAGGCGGCACTATCGCCATTTACAAAAGCGTGTCGCTGCGGTCTTTCATTGCGGTTGGGCAGCACTGCCCGACTCTTCGGAATTTTGCCTTTATAGATATGGCACATGTATAAACCCGTGGCACCGTTAAAAACTCGGTGTTTTATTCTGTGGATATGGTTCATTGATGCGGGCCCTATGTTTAATTCCAATTTGTACTAAAGATGCAGTTATTGATCGAATCAATGATACATTGCAACAGGTTTAGGCGAGATCAACGTAATGAAGCTGGCAGTGATTTGCTGCGCCGTCCTTTGCATCATCATTATCTGCGTATCTACTTTTATCGTCAAGCTGCGAAAGCGAAACCACTCGCAGGTACTCAAGCTTTGTATAGTTACCACATACAGGTCATTAACATGCCCTCCATGTCCACGAGTTTTCACTTAACACTAAAACAGAGTTGGCCGTTCCGCACCACATTGCAAAAATCCTCGTAGTATCCTCCAAGTATTCCCGTTTGAGCACCTATGCATTGAGCACCAAAGGTATTCTCAAATGGGAATACATGCTCTACTTGCTCTTATAAATGAAATTGTTTATTCTGTAAATAGTATATTGGAATCACACAAACAAGTACAAAAAAAAATTGGCTAGATGAAGTCGTTAAAGTACACACAATTTATTAGTAACAATGACTTAAAAAATATAGTAGGTACTCGTAGTAAAATCTTATAAACAACTAAAAATAACGTGGCCCAACACGCGTTGGCACGTGCTTCCGTACCCAGTGCCTTATATAGGGACTGTCCACCTTGTCTAATAATATTTTATCACTACTCCCTAAGCCACGCTGACTCATTAACAAGTTTCGTATAAGTACTTTTTTTTTCAGATTTATATAAAGACGCGTTCAAATTGGAGAATATAGAATTAATTTGATTTGTTTACTGTTTTAGGGAGGACCCCACGATCGCAACTACGAGAATCTACAGAGCCCGAGTGAGACCTCCATCCCCGCCTACCCACCTCAATGGGAATCTAACTATGCTGTACCCCAGGACCGCAGAGCCCAGGATACGACGTACAGCGTGCCCTGCCAAGAACTCTATTCCACGCCGACACCCAAGAACCTGAGGAACAACAAGAAGCAGAAACCAGTCGATCCAACATACGCTGTGTTAGAAGTACCAAAAGCACAAGGAAAGAATACGTTCAAAGAAACAGACGATCCTAACTATTCGGAGATTTATGCTCACAGACAAGAAGAATGCTACGCCAAAGTATTGCCAAAGAGTGTGAGGAACAAGATGGCACAGGAAAATCCTTACTCGTACGTGACAAACGAACCGGCGTACGTCAACACTGCTGAGCCTGAACCGATGTACTGCGAACCTGCCAAAGCTCAGGGCAGAACGTATGCTAATTTAAATAATTCTCACTATGTGAACAGTAACGCGCCAGAATATGTGGAGCCCACTTATTGTGAGCCTCAGAAACGGATGAAGTAGATATGCTTCAGCATCAAAACGTGTACATGCATAGTTACATGCAATGCTATGTCCACTGAAGAGCACGAACTTATAGCAAATTCTCCGTTATTGTGTCGCCATCGAGTTTTTAACAAATTATAACAACACCATGTGAGTATATGATCTGAGAATAAATTTGTAGTTTATAATTTATTAAATTAATAGTAATTAATTAGTCTTTTAGACTTTGGAAAATGTTAACTTTGAACGAGAAACACGTTGTTAGTGTTACAACTTGATAAGTATCTTTTGGCGTTTAAATGTCATTGACGCCGTTGTTGTTGGTAAACATTCGTGAAATAGTCACGAAAAATGTTTTGAAACAAAAAAAACAAAAATAAAAAACAAGATGGCGGCGCGGCGGTAGTTCAGAGTTTGGCCACGCGCCAAAAGTTCTATAAAGGGTGTAAAGGACAATCCTCCGCAAACTAACAGGGTGCATTCCTTATTTTGAATCATACTCCACGGAAATTTTTCATTTTTTAAACCATTTTTTCAGTTACTATTCCTATATTTCAATGTAAAATTACACTATCTGTACGCAGCACTCCATTTATATACGACGCTCGAAATCAGCTGTTCACTTTCTGCCTAGCTACAGAGTTCAACAAACTTACCGCACCCCGTGAAGGGAAGAGCAGCCGAAGGCTCACTGAGCTGCCGTTCGCTACGTGCGTTTTGCCGCGGTAACTATACATTGCGTGTGAGGTAATAAAACAAATCAGGTTTATTTGATTTCCATAACGTTCGTGAAATAATTTCATGTACCGGTCATCTCTGAATTCATCCTATCAGTCTGCGGACGGCTGTCCCTTACACCCTGTATAACGTTGTATTGTAAGTATAACATTGGAAGATAAGATAAGATAAGATATTTATTTTGCAAATATGGGTACAAAACACGGTGATATAAAAAAATATTATTAGCAACAGCCATATTTAACCAGAAGGCATGCAAAAGTACAAGATACACTATAAATGCTAAGAACATAATCATAAGAATAAACAATGTCAATTTATAGATTGATTAACTTTAATTACAATTTAATTATGAAGTACTTCAATAATTATTTATACTAATGACAATTTTTCTCAGTTAACTTATTTAGTATAGGCATTAAATAAAATAAAAATAATAAAATTAAAAAAATAATAATAATAATTGAATGTCATATTTTTCCAATTTCTAATCATGACAAGAATTAATTAAGAAATTCCTTTCTCCATTAAAAATTCTGTCACACTATAATACGCTTTGTCTACTAAAAAATTTCGAAGTTTTTTTTTTAAATAACGCCAAATTTAATTCTTTCCAACTCCTCGGTAATTTATTATAAATAACTGGCGCCATGTTGCAGACACTTTTGCGCATTAAAGTCGTTCTCGCACTAGGGAGACACAGCCTACTATTATCACGCCTATTTCGTGGAAATAGGTCAGCTATGCGGTCAAAACGAACAGGGTTTAACTTTACAAACACTGCCATTTCTAAAATATATATGCATGGTAAAGTTAATATTTTATTATGTTTAAAATAGTATAGTAGTATAGTATATATTGCAGTTCTAAAAAGGACCGTATGCACCTTTTCTGTGCTTTGAATGCAGTTTCTCTTTCTGTGGAGTTGCCCCAAAAGATAACGCCGTATCGTAGGTGGCATTCGACTAAACCATGGTAGGCAGTCAAGAGTGCGTCTAGATTTACAATAGACGACAGCGTATGTAAAGCGTAGGCGGATGTGCTTAGTTTTTTGCAAAGTGATTCTATGTGTTGTTTCCAATTAAGTTTTTTGTCAATTTCTAGCCCTAGAAATTTAGTACTTACTACATCGTTAATTTTATCATTATCATATTGCACATGCAGATTGTTCTTGAGATCTGGCATGCGTTGGTTGAAATGCATTATCTTTGTTTTGCTTATATTTATTCGTAAGTTATTTTCGTCTAGCCATTTTATAATCGATTTTAAAGATATATTAATGTCACTTTCGTATGTATCTACACTTTTCGAAGGTATTGTCACGGTACTGTCATCTGCAAATAGGGTCAATGGTTGTTCAATGCATTCCGGTAAGTCATTAATTTATAATATAAATAGCAAAGGACCCAACACACTCCCCTGCGGTACCCCGTAACTAACGATTAGCTCGTCTGATCTAAATATCTCGTCTTGTTTATTAGCCAAATTAATTCTATTAATTTCAGTTATTTGTCGTCTATTATGTAAATAAGACTGAAACAGGTCTAAAACATTACCCCTTATACCATAAGCTTCGAGTTTCTTCAGCAGTGTAGGGTGGTGGACATAATCAAACGCCTGCGTCATGTCACAGAAAATGGCGCAGACTGGGTTTCGTTTATCTACATTATTAATGACATTCTGTATAAAATCAAAAATCGCCATATTTATTGTTCTCCTGGGTCTAAATCCTTTTTGTTGTTCACACAAAATATTGTTTTTTTTTAAGTATTTGTATAGCTCCTTGTAAATAAACTCCTCAAATTTTTTTGAAATAATCGGAATCAGTGAAATTGGCCTATAATTTTCCATTAACTCTCTATTTTCCCTCTTAAATATCGGTTTTATAATGGATGTTTTTAAAGCATCTGGATATATGCCAGCACTTATACTAAGATTAAGTATGTAACTTAAATGAACACATATTTCATCAGCTACAGATTTAAAAATCTTTGTAGAGAGGCCATCGTAACCTACGCTATTTGTATTTTTCAGTGACATTATTATTTTATAAATATCATCTGGTACGCTTGGTGCCATGAACATTGACTCCCTTCTTGTGTCTATTTTCCTACTTGTTTTAGATTGGCTACCGTTCATTAATTTGGGCTGTATTTTATCAACAAAGTAGTTATTAAATGCATTAGAAATGTTCTTTGGATTTGTTATAATTTTATTACTGTATTTAATTTTATTAATACGCTGGCTGGGAATATTGTGTTTTTTCTGGTTTATAATTTGCCAGGTAGTTTTTGCCATATTATTGGCTTTCGTTATTTTGTAATTGTTTTGTGCCTTTTGTGTCAGGTTTATAATTTTTTTATACAATTTACAATAGTTTTTGAACTTGGTTTTATTGACCTGACTAGGATTTAACCTCAGTTGCCACAGAAGGTGCCTTTTTTCTCTGCTGCATAATTGAATACCTTTGGACAACCACTTAGGTTTTTTTATAATACTAATTTTGATTCGGGTAAGTGGGAAACACAAGTCATAAAGCAACTTAAAAGTGTCGATAAATGCATTATAGGCTATATTGGGATCATTTGTCTCGTAGATTTCCGAAAAATAAATATTTTTTATACAGGCTTTGAATTTAGCCATGTTCTCTGCATTATAGTCTCTTCTGGTCGTGTACCAATAGTTAATAGAACACGCTTTTTTTACGGGGCATTGAAGCAGTTGCGCTGTGTGATCTGATAGAGCAAACTCTATTACTTCGCCTTTACATGTCTCATTATAATTGTGCGCAAAATTGTCTATACATGTCTGGCTGGCCATGCGTGTCGGCTGTTTAAATTCCAGTTTTAAATTAAAACTTAATAATAGACATTCAAGCGTAGCAGAAATCCTATTCGACTTTAGTATATCAATGTTGAAATCTCCAGCGATTACAATATTCTTACAGCTAGTCTTTGATATCTCTTGTAGAAGTGTCTCAAGCTTATTCAAATATTCATTTAAATTATTTACATTTGGCACTCTATAAATACAAACGACAATCATCTTATAGCTCAAAAGCTCAATGGCACAGCACTCAAATACACCTGGAGATGATAGTTTCGCTGTTTTTGGCAGTTCTTTCCATTTAAGCCCGTTTTTAATAAGAATACAAGATCCACCCCTTTTTTTCCCCTTTCTGCAATAATACGCTGCTAAACAATAATTTGGTACATACAACTGGTTCTCATAGCCTTCCATAATGAAGTGCTCGGTAATGCATACTACATCAACACATATTTTCTTATCAACTAGTTGATCTAGACATACAGAAAGATCACTTGATTTGTTTATTAAACCTGCTATATTTTGATGCAATATATTAACATACTTATTCGAGAAAAACAGCTCATTTGGCTCAGGGGGGGTAGTGGTGGCACTTGTTTTAGAGTTAAGGTAAGGTGAATAATGCGTGTTTATTTTGCTCGAACAGCTATTATCTAAATTCATTAATTTGCTTAAATGTTCAAAGATGTTGTTCATACCACAGTTATTAAGAGACCCAGTTCTCTTCGAAAACATATTATAGTCATATGATAGATCTAGGGTTGAATCAAATAAGTAAGAGTATTCATGAGTACACACATCCAAATAAAGCATATTACCAAATGTTTCTATTCTGCTGTAATATTTTAATTTAAAGGTAGGTAGACAAAGTATGACATTTGTATGTTGTATTTTTGATTAAGGTTTCATGGATATTAATAACTAGGTCATAGTAGTTATTTGTGCGCCTAAAATCTTCTTCACCGATGAAAATCAGACAGTAGTCATCCAGCGTATAGTTTTTAACTTTTACCTCAATGTCAGTAATAAGCTTCACAAGTTATTTCTGCGATTGTTAGAATCTTATTCGTTTTATTACTACTTATAAGTAGTAATAAAACGAATAAGATGCACAAATTATGCTTTTCGGGTTTTATATTATGGTGAACAGGTTTAATTTTCGGACTAGTATCCACTGGTGCAGCCTGAGCAGGAGATAATTTCAATGGTGCGTCCAAGACCTAAAATCTCTGTTTCTCGCTATCCAGTAATAATTTTTTTTTGTGCTGGTGATTAGAAGTACGGCGAGGTGTTATATTTGTTTTGCTTTTCTTAGGTGTGCTCAATTCGCTTTTTAGCTTTTGCATAACTTTTTTAACGATTTCATGCTTATTTGTCATGTCATTAATAGTTTTTTTTGAGTTCCGTATTCTCTGTAGATAAGTTGTTAATTTCTTCGTGTGCTGAACATAATTCTGTCTGTAATTCGTCTATTTGTTGTCTCAACTTCCGTATTTCGTCGTTGTGTTCGACTGATATGTTAGGTAAGCTGTTGGTGCTACCATCTATTGTTGAATTACTAGACTCTGCCTTTGTTTTTGACACCGTGCGAATGCGGTTACTTCGAAAGGTTATATTCTCAAAGAAGCTCATATTCATTAGTAACTACCACTAGTAATCGCAATATTGGATCTATTCAAACAAACGATGTTAAGCAGATAATACTTCGTTTACGTCGATAGAATTTCGGTTAAATAATAGAATCTTATTTTTCCAATTTAAAATCAACAAACATTCCAGAAAGACAGGTCCCTATAACTCTAGCGGGATTTGAACTCAGGCCATCCGATGCGCAACGTGTCTCATTAGGTATGTCGCTTAATCAATTAGCCACTATGACAATTACTAGAAGTGTTTTTGATCATTAGGCTCATATGAACAAAAAGTTCGTTACAAAGCTGGTTGGTTTTAAATGATATGAAATATTTTTTCACTGTCTCACTTTTGCAATTTTAAGTTTTTTCGTTGTTTTTGTTTTATAAAAGAAGAAAGAAAAGAAAGAAAAATTGTTTATTCTGCACAAACAAAACGCACTTAACCCTTAATCTGGCAAGACAAAAATTAACAAAAATTTGTTTTTATTTTTTTGTTATTGTTATAGGTCACTAAAACCAGGAAAAATAATTAAAAAAATCTGTTATGTATAGATTTTGATATAATGCATGTTCAGTATACTGGACTTTGCCAGGTTTGCCACAAAGTAACTGAAAATATTGATGTACAGTATAATGGACATTGCCGAATTAAGATCTCGTGTGATTATTTTCTGAGAAAATAAATCATATCAAAATATTGAGTGTAAAGTAAATAAAAACACGTGTATATCAAAAATATTTATTGTTGTACAATTTTACAGTACAAAATTATGTACTTTTAATAATTTGGCATGCAAAAGTATAATTATGATAATATAGTAACGTTACAATGAGATCAATAATCAGCCAAAAATAAAAATAAACTTTTCTAAAATAATATAACAAAATACAATTCTAGGTATCAATCAACTAACCTATAATAATCAGTCATATCTTTCGAAAATAATTAATCTTAAAAGTATGGTTTAAGGTTTCACTTGCTGTGGTAATCATAAAAACAATTTCTCTTACGTACTAAACACAGCCTTTGATTGCACTTCACGCAATATACATCAGTCTTATTTTTGATGCAGTGCTTGCAGCGACCGTATGATTCTCCAAAGCATGGCCAATGACCTACTCCGTCATAGCGGACACTATCATCAGTTCGACAGTTCATATTGGTCCCAGATAATCTAGATCTCCCTCTATTCTGCAACTCTCTCGCTTATTGACAGCGAAAAGCCTTCAGCGCCATATGCCTTACTACCCTCCGATTGCAATTCCTGCGATATAGTAACCAGGCATTATTTATACAAATGTCGAGCATTTGAGCAAATATGGCAGTGTACCAACATCTACTTTTATATGTAGTCCGGTACAAAGCAATGAGCATGTCGGCAAGGTCGACGCCACGCATGTGGTTATTATAATGTTTGATAAGCTCTGGACAGTTCTCGTCAACCCGGGCCTTCACTTCCTTACTATATCGCTTTATCTTTCCCACAGGGTGAGCATCGGCATAAGTACTGACTAAAGTGACTACCTTATTGTCATACCATTTGACTACTGCCATCTTGTTGTTATTATCCACTAGTTGACAATAAGATCCTCTACCTTCCTCTGAACTTGATTGATCTTCTACGTCTGATGCAGCGTTAATTGGCGGCACTAATCCTATTAATTTTGAGGCCCGTGACAATTGTTTTAAGACCTGTAAATATTATTATTATTAGGTAACAATAAATAATATGTAATATATGTAATACGGATATTATTAGTTCATAATACCATAAACAGATCGTTGCCTATCTCATTGGCAATGTCCAGTATACTCCACATCACTAAATCATACTACATTAGTACGAACTTGGCAATGGGAAATATACTGGACACGCAAGTTTTATAAAGTATAACGCAAAATCTATGTATGATATTATAATTGTAGTTTATGTCTACATATTTGTATGTTTTGTGAAATATATTGTGAATAAATTAGTAGTTATTGTAGAACAAAAACAACGAATAGATCGAGACTTACCGAGAGCGGTCGCGGCACGTTCATCCTCCCTGACATCGCAGCGATGACTGACCGGTTAAGCGCACTCGCACATGATGAGTTATTTTTTTATATAATAGTGTAGAATATAAGCAAACTATTCGACATAAAAAAAGTAAAATATAATTTAAAAAAATTGCGATACATTTTTTCAAAGTCGATGTTCAGTATATTTCTCACTATCGAATTAAGGGTAAAAAATAAAAGTCACACGGCTCTTAACTTATAATGTAGAAGTGTTTGTTGTCACTAAGTGTTTATTATCACTCACGCAACTGGTTTAGTCACAATATTTTGTCCACATTAAAAAGTTATATTTAGTTAGTTAACAGTGAATATTTAGTGAAGATAACACTTTCACACACGTATTTCACTATTTTATTCACTTTTATGATAGAATTGGGTACTATATATCTGATTAAATATTTTAAAGAGTTTTAATACGAGAGCAATATGTTTACGTGACAGCTGACAGCTGGTGCCAGAGACATGCCCTGCGTTCCGAGTTGCGATAATATCGATATTCGCGTGCTAAAACCCGTACCGAATTAGCGTGAGCGCGATAACGATGTCTTGTGAAACGTCATAGATGACGTCATGACATTCGCCATCTTGCGATAACGCCGACCATGCCTTTTACTAATATCGCCGTGAGCGCTGTCAAAAATGACAGTGTACTGTTTTGTTTTGAGTCGAATCTTATCGTATCGTGGCATTTTCAAAATTGTTCTTCTGGCTACAGCAGTGTTGCCAGTACCTGCATCGATTTTCGGACGATTCACTATCTGAAATGGGACGATTTTTGGACAAAAAGGACGGCTAGAGAAATATTAATTTGTGTGAGTACTGTTATATTTTTAGGACAAATAAAAGGTGAAAAAAAAAAAAAGATATTCAAGATTTTTATTTTGTTTTTTGCATGTCTTTGGTCGGCTCAATCTTCACGACATCCTTAATTCCTGAACTCGCGACCTCGCAAAATGAAAACTCAATTTCAAATAAAACACCGACGTGCATCGTAGTAACTCTCGTACGTAATGAATTCAGCTGAATAACCGAATGATTGTGGTTGTTTGTGTGCATGGAAGGTACAGGCAAGCGATACGGATCACTGCGCGTGAAAAAAGGATGGCTGGCGATATTTGCCAGCACCTGCACCACCAGTGGTCTGAAATTGCATTCACACGCCGCGCGTTTCGTTTACTTAACGTTTTACGCATTTTTGTAATTTTTAAAACTGCGTTTTAGTATTTGCATTTTAAACGCATTTTTGTAATAAGAAAGTAAATGATTGTAGTTGGCTATTTGAAAAGGGACGGAAAAGGGACTGAATATATGAACGGACATCGAAGGGACGTAAAGATGTCTAAACGGACAAAAATCGTCCCTTTTGGGACGTTCTGGCATCACTGGGCTACAGTTGCTACCTAACCTAAGAAGAACAAATTTTTGGTGTATACACAGAGAAATACTCTAATATAGTTTTGACATTGCGTGAGCACCGTGAGCGCGTTCCGAGTTGTTGACAGCCCTCGGCTGTCATAATCGTAATATCTAAATCGGAACGCATGTGAGACGATGTGAGCGCTGTGAGCGATTATAGCCAATTCGAAAAGCGGCCATGGAAGGAAGTTTAGCAGCGTGAAGACATAAATGTATTTTTGCAGTATTGGCACAACATCATTTTTATACATATTTTTAATTTATCGTTAATAAAAACATTTATAACTGAACATAACTTTACTAATTGCTAGTTCAGCTTGTAATCACTTGACACGACTTAAAAATAATTTAGTTAAGAAAAATATATAGGTAAATTATCATAATTATTATAATTAAGTTAAAATTAAATTAATGTACCAATACTGTTTGCGGTGTAGCATGGTTCGGGTGACATTAGACGAACCGTTCCTTTTTACTCTTGAACGTTACCACGGTTTACAATCATGACTGAATATTTTAAATGTAATTTGTTAAATACGGTAACTGTAGTAAATTAAATACACACAAAACATTATTTTTCTAGTTATCGTTTGTGTTATTTTTTAAATGTTTTGTACCAAAATATTTTAAAATCACATATAATAAATAATAATAAAATCGAAACACAAACATTTTTTTTTTCTGGTTATCGTTTGTGTTTTGAATGTGTTATTTTTTTATGTTTTGTACCAACATATTTTAAAATCAATTAAATAATAATAAAAATAACGAAATTTTTGCTGTAAGAATCGTTATCGATAAAATTGATTTGCATAATGTCATCGATCTAGTTATGCGGTACGTACTGACATCTGTCGCCCGTACCATGCACAAACAGTCTAATTTACAAGTCTTGTATTATTCTTCAAACCTATGAAGCAATGAATGTCAAAATGACCCCGCCGCGGTTATGGTGAAAAGTAAAGGTAATCAGTATACGAATATCGTTCATAATTATGTAAAAACTAAATAGGATGTTATAATTGTACCTAAATTTATCTAAGTAGGTATTTAATAAGGTAATTAATATATATAAGTAAAAAAAAAAAAACATACTACCTAAAATGTTTATTTAGTTATAGCAAATTTTATTTGTAAATATGTTTAGTTAAGAGAAATAAATACTTATTATTAAGTAGAAAACATTGTTTGGCTTACCTTCTCATAATCCTACTTTCATCACTTGCATGGACGTATGAAGTATCTATAATCCAATCCCCAACCAACCATTGGGTATCTAACGCTCCCAGGCTGTCATTTGTGGATCTTTGACAGTCTTTACGGGTCGTCAGCAGCCCGAAAGTCTGACAGCCAGTCTTACCAAGGGGTATCGTATTACTCAGTCAGGTTGTGGAGATCAGGGCCTCAAGTCTGCTATTACAATAGTGTCAGAATGGTCTCGCCATTGTAAGTATTTGACAGTGTTTGTATGGCAAATCTGTCAAAAACTCACAATGAAGAGACCATTCTGACACTATTGTAATAGCAGACTTGAGGCCCTGATAGGCAGTCGCTCAATGCAAAATAGTGGTATTCAGCCGGTTAGACTGGAAGCTGACCACAAGATAGTTCGGAAGACAGGTTCTGGTAAAGATAAAACAATGAAAAAATTATGATTTTGTACATAATTTCTATAAATTAATAATTATTATTATTGCCTCTACGGGTGGCTACAAACACATTTTGTCACGTGGACCATCGGCCTGTGTTTGTCAATCAATAACCTCGAGTTTTTTCTACTCTCCAATAAAACAAATATTTATCACTCATAACTTTTATTGTAACTTATAATATTATTACGTCCTTTTGTCTATTTCGTCTCAAAACGTAACTCTTTTAAAACATTATTAGAAACACTTACAACAATTTTAAGCAAAAGTATTTTACTTATTATCACAAAAAAAAAAAAAATTACATAAAGAGGTCTCAAAAATATCGACTGTCCACAGAATATATGAGACTGACCACAGAGTACGCAGACGTCTCAACGGCCGCTGGAGGAGGCGAAATTGTCAACACCTTTCATTCAAACCAAACGTATCACCGTTTACTCGCACTATGACACAAATTATACATACAAACAAACTTCTTTGAAGGCGGTTTATAGCAGAAGTTGTGCGCTCATCGCATTTTCGGCGCCACGTATTTTATTAGCACAGTCGCCAACACAACAAATTACCTACCACAAATTGTCAAATTTTCTCATTCGATTTTCAATTTAACCATCAACATTTTAAGGTCAGATTTTAATCGTTTGGAGAAATTTGTCAGTTTCGTATAATCTCATTTGCTGGCGACTATACCTTCCACGATGTCGGCGGGAATTCTGTCCTCTGTGAGATACAGACGCTCGTGTATCTGATATTCGGTTAAATCTAAGAGAATGAGGGTTTTCTGAAATGACGTTCCCTAGGTGGCAGCACTGAGACGTCATGTCCGGGCACCTGTTAAAAGTATTAAATCGTCGAGTCGTCGAGTTGATTTGAACGTCATCGTATATTTTATATTCAATGTCGAAATGGAAAACCTCTTGTCAAAGTGGTGCCAACCGGTGGCGTGAATTTTCATGAAAAGCAGCGTTAGTCTGCCTAAAATCAATTATTAATGAAGTATTCATAGATTTTTCAAGCCATATTTTTATCACTCGCCGAATAAAACGAAACTTCATGACAGAGAACAAGATAAAAGATTACAAATTATTACAAAATATGTAGGTATAGTTCGCCCAATTTAGAATTGCGCTCATATCCACTTTTAAACTTAAGCAGTGAAGCGCGTCATTGTAAATTCGGCGATCTATACCTAATATCAAAATTGAATATTTAATAAATTAAGAGCAACTGGAATGTTGCTTTATAAAATATAATACTAGTTTTTTGTTTGTACCTACTACTTAAGAGCGCTGGCTCGGGTCCACTAGCGCCACTCCTTTAAAAACATATTATCTCGTGACTGAGAAGGAATTATGAAAAACGGCTTAATCAACTATATCGGTAAGTGTGTCTAGAAATTTCTAATACATTTTATAAAGTTTCATATTGAGACACGAAGCAACAAAATACGATTTAGAGGAATGTGGCCGTTTTTATTTAGATCTAATTTTGTTGTTTCGTGTCTCAATATGAAACTTTAAAAAAGGTATTAGAAAACTCTAGACACACTTACTGGTATAGTTAATTGAGCCCTTTTTCATAATTCCTTCTCAGTCACGAGATAATATATTTTTAAAGGAGTGGCGCTAGTGGACCCGAGCCAGCCCTCTTAATAAGCAAGAAAAGGTGTACGACTTTCAACTTGCGTTAGACCAATTGAAATAGTTTAAAACAGTTTAAGCGCCAAGGATGATTAAAGAATGCGAACGGCCTGTTCTAAAAGTATCTGAAGAAAATGTAAACAAATGGATCAGAAAACATCTACTAGCTATATCTAAGACGTCTATAGAAGTGCATGTCTTATAGAAGAATGAAACAAGACGTTAACAAGAGCAAACAATCATATTAAATGAGTTTATAGGACGAAAAGCGACCCTTTCCTAATTAGTTTTATAACATGCGCTTATAAGCCTGCAAGTTCTGGTAAGAATCTTATAAAGTAATCCTGTAAACGTTTATAAAATTTGTTATAGGTTCGTATGTACTTGTAGCGCAAATCCTCTTTTAAATGCTGTTGTAAGATCACTGCCTTAATCAAAACGTCTATTAGATTCCTATATGACGTTTATTCTTATAAGTCGATTACTATAGGAAAATTTTGCTACTTGGGTTATTTATGTTATGTTGAATAATGAAACCTGAAATCTAATTTTAAGGGACTAGAAACGAAAATATTGATTTTGTATGGACAAAAGCTGAACAGAGCTGAATAAGTGTGGTTAATCCCTAAATCATCTTATAGATTTTTCATTTGACAATTGAAGTTAATTTTTAATCTCAATTTTCATCGATAAGTTTTCAATTACAATTTTAGATAGATACCTAGGTACAGTACAACTATTTTCTTAATGTCTCTCGATAATTTCAACTGCAGCTTTTTTCCTTTTTTTTTTTCTCACTATACTTAATTTATATAATCGACACTAGCTAATGCCCGCGGCTTTGCCCGCGTGGATGTCGGTTATCGCGACCAAAAGTAATCATGAAATTTTTATCTCGTTCCCGCAACCCACGGGAACCTACTCCAGGAATAAAAGTAGGCTATGTCTTATTCCAGGCTATAATCTATCCCAGTACCAAATTTCAGCCAGATCCGTTCCAGATGGCTTATTTTTTTCCGACACCTCCAACAAATATCATTATATTTTAGCCAATGTATACAAAAACTTGACAAATTATATACTAAAACCTTCCTCGAGAACCACTCTATCCATTGGTGAAAATAGCATGAAAACCGGTGTATTAGTTTTTGAGTTTATCGCGAACAGACAGACAGACGCGACAGAGGACTTTGTTTTATAATATGTAGTGATAGTTCAGTGTGATTGAACATTCTTAATGCGATAGATGATCTAATTTATTAACTTGTTTATTTGTGGTTCATATATATTACTTTCTTGTTTTAATTATATTGCATGTATTACTACATTTGTACGCCCTAGAGGCAAAACATAGCGCCCACAATGTATTACCAAATAAGAACTTATAATATACCTGTTTTACAATAAATAAATGAATCTGAATCCCATTTTTAAAATAAATTACATGAAGTTAAAAGAGTAATAACGGCACCAAGTGCAAAGGGCAACTGATAGAAATCCGACGACTGACGAAACACGAAGTTTGTCGAGGGACATTAAGTGCCTCGACAAACTTTGTGTTTACGAAAATAGTTGTACTGTACTTGTTGGAAAAAGTGGCGAGATATCAAGTTGAAACTTTTTAAATACAGATGAATTAATGTGCTACTAATTCCCTCTAGTGAGTGATTGCACTCTCACTGATGGTGGCTCGTGTGTTGGATCATTCGGTTCCCTTCAAAATGGTTGAGCTAAATGGTGCTGATCCACGCGTCATGTTCGTGAACGGGCGCCGTCAGTTGGGACTGGTCATCTCTTGACTGCCAGGGCTTATTTTTAATTATTAATTTTATTTTTTGAATTTAATTTATTAGTTTTTACATTGTCTCACATATAGAAGCAACAAGAATAATGTACCCAGGATTTTGTAAATCTTGATTTAAAAGAGTGTCCTTGGATTTCTTGCCCGTTCTTCTCCATAGTGATCTACGTATTGGATTGGGCATCTAGCTTCAACTTTCTGACTAACTGACCGTCTCTTTGACAACTCAAAGTGCCTGTAAATGGTTTAATTGAAATAAATGCTTTGAGTTTGAGTTTTGAGTTTGCGTAAGAATTTAAGATAAACAGAGTTTGTTAACACCTTCATCAGATACTGTTGGAACAGACATTAGATTTCTGCTTGTTGACGAGTCTTTTAACACCCTTTAGATACCTAAACTTGATGGACACAATTTAGAACTAGGTAAAATATATACTTTTTCAAAAGATAATTATTTAATAATAATAAAAAATACAATACTTACTCAATATTTTATTCTAAAATGTCTCGGAAATCTCTCGCTTCTGTCTTTATTTACGAACGAATGAACGAACGTTTTACATAAAAGTTTTTAACAATAAAATTAATACTTTTTTATTATTGCTTAAAATTTAGTCGAAATAACATTTAACCATGATTACCAAAGTATAATTTTTATAAAAAACCTTTTTGTACTAACAATATCTAGCCAAATTACATTAAAAAATCGAATTAAGACTGCGCCGAGTGCACAGTGGCGCCCTCATCGTTATTTCGGTGATTTCTTTTATTTTAGAATGAAAATGCAGAAAATAAGCTCGTCAAGTTGTGCTTCACAAGACTATACGTTATTATAACTACAAACAGTAGTTTTAAATTGTTATGTTTTATTGTAATCATTAAAACGGAACTTAGTGGCCACTATTTTCCGTTTTAATGATTACAATAAAACATAACAATTTAAAACTACTGTTTGTAGTAATAATGACGTATAGTCTTGTGAAGCACAACTTGACGAGCTTTTTTCTGCATTTTCATTCTAAAATAAAAGAAATCACCGAAAAAATGATGAGGGCGCCACTGTGCGCTCGGTAGCCTCTTAATAAAAAATAAAAATATTTTATTGACGTTATTCCGATACTGGTGACAATGAAACAAACAAAAACAAAAAAACTTCTGTAGAATTAAAACCATAAATAAGACTTTATAAAATAGACTTACATACGCTATAATTTGATCTAAAACAATACTGTAATATTATATCACACTAGGTACATATTTGTACAAAGGCCATATCAAGCCGTATTTGCTATAAGGCGTATTAGCCAAAAACTAGATCGTATGACCAGAAACAACAAATTATTTTGCAGTCAATACGTTATATTGACTGAAACATAAATTATTCAAAGCCATTTCGACATTATTATTATTATGTGTTTAGGATCTTTTGGCATGCGGCAAACATCGGAACTAAAGCTGCCATCTTGTTTCCACAAAACAACACAATGTGTAACTGAATGAATGCACATTACGAAAGTAGTTGGTTCAGAATCGCTTACTGAATCGATTTCTGTCATTTTCATAGAGGTATTTTTTTTTTTTCATATAATTATGATTAACACCACGTAAATTACAATCACACTTCCGCTATATTGTCAAAACAAACCAAAATGGACGAAATACCTACTATGTTAGACCCTTATACATGTGCGACTGTGTGCGTGCGTAGATTTGTAATGTGACCACAATTTTCTTCCACAATCAGTATTATAGAGGTATGAGGAATAGGGTGTAAAGTTTACTCATCCTCAATAGAAAAGGGAGGATCCTCCGACCAGACGGGTGTCGTGTCTGGTGAGCAACTGCCCAACGGTTGATGTCGGGATGTCGTATATATGCTAGTCGCGCGGTAAACTCTGATTGCGCGATGCAGGATTTGTAACCTCAGGTCTTTGATGCGTAGTTCGCATGTGGCGTTGTAGATTCCGCCACAATATAACTAATTCAATAAATAAACTATGTTTTATACATAATAGTAAAAATTCAATATAATATGTATTATGATTATAGCATAATATTCTTATTGGGGTGTTTGTGGTGTGCGTTAATTCCGGGACATGTTGTATACTAGCACCCTGTCAATGTCATTGAAGCGCCAAAAGATCCTTGTAACACTGTATTTTGTTTCCAAGCCTTGTGGCTTAAATACAACAGCTTAAGGTGAATGCGTCAGGGTAGTCCGCGAAATTCATTTTTTTATATTTTTTTTGCAGTTTTTAGGTCAGTATCAGGTTGTATGTTGATCGAACTATGATTCACGGCCGCATCATATATATTTATTGATAGAATTATAATCATAAAAATCGTCAATACAACTCTCTAAGTTAATTTTAGCGCTAAGACCGCCCATTCTGACACCCTATGTAAAATTTCTACATTTATAACCGTAATTTTTATGGGGTATATAATAATATAAAGTATTCTTGCTGTTTATCTATAATATATTTTTCTCAAACATGCATGTAAATATTGTCATTATTTTCGAAAAAAGAACACGCGAAGTATCGAATTTACGGACATGGAAAATCAAATACATTGCAGGAGCGTTTTTTAAAGTTAGAACATTACAACGCTCCAGCAATGTTTTATTTCCCTGCATTCTTTTGAGAAAAGCACTATATTATATGCCTCGGCGGAAATGGCAATTGCCTGTCTCGTATTAGTGAAGTCGACCTCCAATTGCCTATTTCCCGGCCTTTGCAATAATGTACTATTAAGACTGCACCGAGCGCACAGTGGCGCCCCCATCGTTATTTCGGTGATTTCTTTTATTTTAGAATGAAAATGCAGAAAATAAGCTCGTTAAGTTGTGCTTCACAAGACTATACGTTATTATTACTACAAACAGTAGTTTTAAATTGTTATGTTTTATTGTAATTATTAAAACGGAAAATAGTGGCCACTAAGCTCCGTTTTAATGATTACAATAAAACATAACAATTTAAAACTACTATTTGTAGTAATAATAACGTATAGTCTTGTGAAGCACAACTTGACGAGCTTATTTTCTGCATTTTCATTCAAAAATAAAAGAAATCACCGAAATAACGATGAGGGCGCCACTGTGCGCTCGGTAGCCTCTTAATCAACATACAACCTGACACTGACCAGCAAATTTCAAAAATGGTAAGAAAATTAGAATTTCACGGGCTACCTCACCGCTTCCCCCTTAAAGATTTGGCTAGGTCACCGTGGGTATGTGTTTTAATTTCAAAAGCATCTTATCAAAACGCGTGACATCTACTTAGATGGACGGATCACATTTAAAACTTTGCCTGTACAGTGCGACATAAAATAATAGAACATAAATAAAATGATACTAAAAAAATCCATACTAAATTGTTGCCATGTTTAAGCATTTTACTTCAAAAATGTGACAGTTACGTAGAAAGTGGCGCCCTCATTTAATTTCTACTATTTTATCTCACACTGTAGAACTAACTTAATTATTGGCTATTCTAAAGAACACTCAGTAAAAGGTGAGAGCTCTTTGTAAAAGGAAGTAGCACTTTGTAGAACGGATGTTCTAAAAAACCAACATACAACCGCTAGCAACCTAGCTGAATGGATAGCCAAGTCTTCGTCAATCATTAAATTCTACTTAACCTATACTTTTTCATCCTCAAATCTACTTCTACAAAAGGTTTTACCATCACATAAAATATTTACATTTGTCTTTAAAATCGAGATGGTTAAAAGAAACTCATACTTAGGTGAAGTGAGTTTGAAGTGAGCTGCTTGGGATTGACATTATTGACAGCTCACTCCACGCTCACTTCACAAACGTTTTCACGGTGAGATGGTTACAGAATAACATTGCTGATCACCTTTTCATTCATAGAAAAATAGTACGCAATTTTTGTGGCAAAAACTGTATACAAATATTTTTTAATCATATGGAACTTGGCCTGAAAATCATAAAGGCAAGGGTACTATGGTATCTCGGGTCCACTAGCGCCACTGCTTTAAAAATATTATCTCGTGACTGAGAAGGAATTATGAAAAACGGCTCTATCAGCTGCCTCGGTAAGTGTGTCTAGAATGTTCTAATACCTTTTATAAAGTTTCATATTGAGACACGACGCAATAAAATTCGATCTAAAGAAAAACGGCCACATTCCTCTCAGTGGTTCTTAACCGGTGGTCCGCGGACCACTGGTGGTCCCTGGAAGCTCCCGAAGTAGTCCGCGAAGCCATCGGAAAATATTAAATAAGTCACAACAAGTCACAGACACAATGACACGCGGCGAGAGTGCGCTACGAGTGAGTGAGAGCCAGTCAAGTCAGTGTGGCCAGCCGGGACTCGTCAAATGTTACCTGAAATTTATATATTTTTATTGACAAAGATTCGCGAAATTGCTACAAGTTACCTAACTTTATTTTTATCGTCAAATCTATGGGGCTCTCGGCGCTTCTGATAATTAAAAACAAGCACCGAAATAGTTTGGATGCTAGTGTCTACATGCGTTTCGCGTTGAGTAGCACTGAATCGAGGATTCAGAAGTTAGTAAAGAGTATGCAGTCACAAAAATCGCATTAAAATATAATAATTGTTGTAAGCCAACAGCTTTTTTTTTGTAGATAAAACAACCCTTTAAGTTACATATAATTGTTTATTACCTCAGACAGTTGGTGGTCCATAGTAAGACAGAAATTTTGTCAAATGGTCCCTCATCACTAAAAGGTTAAGAACCACAGACACTAAGCAACAAAATACGATCTAGAGTCTAGATCGTATTTTGTAGATTAGTGTCTCAATATGAAACTTTACTGGCCTGGTCATCTCTTAGCTGCCACGGGTTATTTTAATTTGTTTTTATTTGTTGTACCTACTCTGGACGCTTTTAACGTGTAAGTTTTTATTGTTTTTATTTTTACATCGTTCTCATATTTCGTAAAAAAATCAACATTATAGATGTAACTAATACTTTTGTAACAATTTAATTTATAAAAGAGTGTCCATGGAGTTTCTTGTCCGTTCTTCTCCATAGGTACCTACTACGCTTTGGAATGGGCATGTAGCTTCATTTTTCTTACCGACCGACTCCTTGACAGTTCAAAAGTGCCTGTAAATGGTTTAGTTGAAATAAATGATTTGAGTTTGAGTTTTGAGTTTATAAAAGGTATTAGAAAATTCTAGACACACTTACCGAGGCAGTTGATAGAGCCGTTTTTCATAATTCCTTCTCAGTCACGAGATAATCTTTTTTAAAGGAGTGGCGCTAGTGGACACGAGATAGCGCTCTTAAGGGAGAAGCGTTGAGGTAACCCGTTTTTTTTTAAATTTTTAGCTCTTTGTCTGGGTGTATTTTAAATAAAGTATGGATCGTGATAAATATGTATTTACAGAATTATAATCATTATAAGGTCGCAGCGAGTTAATAGAACGGGCTATGCTTGGAGTTTCTCAGAGGGATCGAATCGGGAACGAGGTGATCCGGCAGAGAACCAAAGTTGTCGACGTAGCTCACAGAATAAACAAGCTGAAGTGGAAATGGGCCGGCCATATTAGCCGTAGAACAGATGACCGTTGGGGTAGACGTGTTCTTGACTGGAGACCGCGAATCGGCAAACGTAAGGTAGGACGCCCTCAGGCTAGGTGAAGCGACAATCTTCGCAGGGTGGCTGGTAGCAGCTGGACGAGAGTTGCCGAGAATCGAGCTGAATGGCGTGCAATTGGAGAGGCCTATGTGTCCAGCAGTGGACTGCTATGGGCTGATGGTGATATAACTCCTTTAGTATCCTCAAATGTCAAGATTTGATGGAATATTCATTCAATACGGTAATATGAAATTACAGAGTCGTATTGATGATTTTAATGATTATAATTCTATGAATAAATATTTGTTACGGACGCGAATTATACTCGTATTCAGATCAACATATTATACAACCTGTTATTGCAAAGAACATAAGAAATATTTGAATTTCGCGGCTACCCTGACGCGTTCGAAACTCTTCTAAGCTTCCCTTCGATAATGTGTAAGACGTGAAAGCAAAACCCATCAACAATTATCGTTATTATTGAAACAATATTTTTTTGGATAATTATAAAAATACTAATAGTATTCGCATCTCTGACTCGGAATACTCTGTCTTCTTCTAATGCCATTCAAACGCACAATGGCATAGCATGAGATAGCCCGAGGCTACTATTAGATGTCCTATCATGATGGGGAAGCCGATTTTAAAGAATTGTACGAAAGTGAACTTGTAGCCATGTTGTTCTGCCACTCCTGCGCACACCACGTTTGCGCTTGCGCCGATTAGAGAGCCATTACCTGGAATTAGGAAGAAAATTATAAATAACTAACTTTCGCCCATTAAAATCCAAGTCACCATAAATTTAAAATAATATTGTATAAATATTATTAAAATCAAAATTAAAAAAAAATAATAATAATAATAAAAAGTTATGTAATATGCATGGAAATGTTATGGAATTATGAATACTGTATTTTGTGAAATAAAGGCTTTATTATTATTATAATTTTTCTCTCTGACATATCTCAGGACCTGGGGGTCCCGGGCCTTTAGAAGGCGTACGAGGGGCCGAAGCCAACTCGTAGAGGCCCGTTAGACGCTTTTAATGAAAGGAGGCACTAACCGACGATTATCCCTGTACGCACTATGCAAGTGCACCCAAGGACAACCCCCGGTTGGTGTAGGACTATTGCAGGATATGGAAACAAAGATATTGGACTATGGGTTTGGGTGGTTAAAATGGACTGGTTACCTAAAACTATGGAAGGACTATGGCCCCTGCCTGATCAATGTTTTATTATACACGGATAAAATGGCAGGGGGTGACTTGCACACTCAATAATGGGCCCCCGAAAACGGTCGCTAGCACATAGTGACGTAGCGACAAACGTAGGGGCAACATATCCTGAGGTGCTCGAGGAGTGAAGAGGTATTCCACGGCTCTCAGAACAATTCCAGAGCCCGGAAGATGGTCAAGATCCCTACAAGCACTTACTGGAATATTTCCTTCCTCCGAGCATGTTTGCTTTTACGAATCTCCACTCAATCCGGCCAATAAAGGCAAGAATGAGGTGAGAGCTCAGTTTCTCGTCAGCGTTCACTCCAGCCGGCCAATAAAAGCAAGCCAGAGATGAGGAACATGACTTCTCCCGGGAGATAGGGTCCGTGGGGTCGCAACTGCCCAACAGCTCGCCACATGCTGCCCTGCGGGTTTCTGTATCTCTCTTGGTCTGGCTCCTCACCCTAGAAATGTTCCGGGAAAGTAAACTCTACCGGCACAGACCTAGAGTTCGGAGAGCGCAAGCCCCACCACGACGTCAACGTAGAGATACGGCGGTGGGGTTATTATTATTATTATTAACTTTCGCCCGCGGCTTCACCCGCGTGGAGGACAGCAATTGAGACTACAGGGATAAAAAGTAACCTATGTCGTATTCCTAAACCCAGTCATGGTCTACCTGTTTGCCAAATTTCATCGAAATCCATTCAGCCATTAAGACCCCGCCTCCCACAAGGTGGACCGATGACCTTGTGAAAGCCGCAGGAACCCGCTGAATGCGGGAAGAACAGAACCGGTCAAAGTGGCGGTTCTTGGGGGAGGCCTATGTCTAGAAGTGGACGTCTTTCGGCTGAAATGATGATGATGATTCTGATTGAGCACTGACGGTCGCTCAGCGCGCTATGGAGCGGGCTATGCTCGGAGTTTATTTGAAGGATAAGATCAGAAATGAAATTATCTGGAAAATAACTGAAGTAACCAAGATAGATTGCGGAGTAAGCAGTTGAAGTGGCAGTGAGCTGACTATGTTTATCGAAGATAGATATAATAGATAGATAGATAGATAGAATACTCTTTATTATGTACACCATAAAACCGACCAAGGACCGATGGTTGGAGGAAACGAGTCCCGGAGTGGAGACCGCGTATCGGCAAGCGTAGTGTGGGACGCCCCCCAACTAGATGGATTGGTGGCTGAGGCAGACTAGATACGGAAGGTGGAAGACAATGTCCTGTTGCGCAGCCAGGGAGACCTATGCCCAGCAGTGAACTGCGATAGACTGTTGATGGGTTGACTGACCTCCCAGACAAGCTCCGAAGGACAGCGCCCAGATGAGCGGCGCCATGGGCAGACCGAGCGTAGGGTTGTTGCCCAGTGACGTCACCACGCGCACCATCATCGTCGTCAGCGGGATGTTGTCCACGAACGCTGATGTTACTCCTGATACCTGAGGATTTGATGTTTCTAACTTTTGGAGACTCGTGTCTTTTGTTCATTTATATCAATAATACAAGTAGTTTTAACCAACTCACTTTGACCTTCAAGAAAATTTTGTAGAAAACTGCTCTTAAAATATGAATTTGGTCTGTTCAATGAATCAAAATTAGATCGCTGCGGAGTTCCGCAGGGATCAGTTTTAGGACCACTGCTTTTCTTAATTTATATAAATATCTAGCTTTTGCCCGCAACTCCGACCGCGGGGATGTCGGTTATCGCGTAGCAAAGTAGCCTATGTCCTATCCCAGGCTACATTTCTGCCAAATTTCGTGACGATCAGTTCCGCAGTTTTGGCGTGAAAACGTAACAGACAGTCGGAGTTACTTCCACATTTATAATATTAGTATGGATTACCGACAAATACAATTAAATATCTTTAGGCGAACTAAAACAAACCGTGGGTGTGGTAAAAGGCGACTATGGGACTTACTAGAGAATGGGCAGCAGGGTTCTCTATGCATTTTTAACATCATACTGCGATCGCCAACCCGCCTGCCAAGCGTGGCGATTATGGCAAAGCCCCCAATTGGGAGAGGCTTATGTCCAGCAGTGGACGTCTTTCGGCTGAAATGATGATGATGATGATGATGAACTAAAACATGCGTTTTTTTCAAATTAACTATTTACAGGCACTGTTGAATTGTCAAGAAGCTGGTCAGTCAGAAAGATGAAGCTAGTTGCCTAATCCAAAGCGTACTCGGTACCTATGGAGAAGAACGGAGAAGAAGCTACATGGACACTCTTTTGAATCAAAATGTTTGTTATGTACCTTCATTTTGGGTTCGGCTTCCAGTCTAAAAGCTGAGTTACAGTAATCACCTAGACCGACTCCTAAATTAATTCTGAATGGGTTCTTTTTTAAGCTGAACCTTGAAAATGAATATATTTATCCGATTTTTTTGTGCATTCGACTGCATATTAAAAACGCAACAATTTCCTATACATACCCATAGCATGAGTAGAATAGCTACAGCTAATCGTGCACTCTCATCCACCTTCAGAATAACTCCTTCCGTGAGTCCTCCGATGAATTCAATCAGACCCAGTTTGGATAGAGCCTGAAATGAGAAAAGCAAAAATTGTACTCGAAAACATTTTTCTGCAGCTAACTTTAGTCCAAGCTAGAACCTTCAAGCCATTTTTTTTTGTATTTTGAACTTTATTATTACTGAGGTAAGGTTTCTACATAGTTATACAAAAATTTACTATAGACCCGGATCTAAGTTGACACTTAGATGAAAGTAAAGTTCTTAATAAAAAAATAAGTTTTGTACTTAGAACTAGTAGTCGGGATGAAGTTTGAAATACAAACACTGGCTCGAAACTGGAACTCAAATTAGAATATAGATTTCGTGTATTATAAATAACTGAATATTTTAAAATAAACATTTATTTCAGAAATTAAATCCATATTGTTGTTAGTAATAATCTTAAAGCTATACGGAAAAGTTTTTAATCAATGCGCAAATTTTGACAAATTAAACTTAAACGTAAAACACGTTTAAGTTTAATTTGTCAAAATTTACACCTATTTCTTATTTTGATGTCTTAGTACAACAAAATTAAGTTATCGTTAACGAAAGATGTTTATTTTGAAACTGGTATAATGGATACTCGTCGCGCAACGCGCCGGCGGCGACGCGGTCAGTGAAGCGGAACGCAGTAGTAGGTACCTATCAGATGTGCGCTCGCCCATTGATATTACTACGAATAGATTGTATCCATATTTTGCTGAATTCAAGTGGACAAAAAAAAAGTATTTAACAAATAATGGAAATGGTTCTATTACTGATACTGATCCACCAAAAAAAATAATTGCGCATTGGTTAAATACTTATCCTGTATTAGTAAGCTCACATAGAAAAACAGAAAATAATGAGACAGCATAAGTCCCTACGTTAACCCTATAGTAAAAGAGTGATGTCGGCAGACTCCGCCAAGGAGTTCCAATACCTCTAGGTCCGCAAAATAAACGTGTTTTTAAACTTTTTTGCTTAGTGGTGGAATATCCACCCAAAGTCAACAATAGTAGATTGTATCATAAGGGAGCAAAATAATATTTTTACGGCGAGGGCGCTTTTTTGAATCCAGAGCGAAGTGAGGGATTCTAGGGTAGAATCCTGAACGTAGCGAGGGATTCAAAGTACGTCGCCCGAGCCAAAAATATATTTTGCGCCCGAGTGATACACTCTACTTTTCATCACCCACTATGAGAAAATAAAAGGCGCCTCATATTTTATTGTAATATTATTATTTAATAAAACATAGAGTAACAACGAAATTGAAATTAAATAATATCTAATAATAAAACAACTAAAAACTTATATTTGCATTTGAGACGTTTTCGCAATTATGAATAGATTATAAATTATCCATCACATTTCTTGCGTCAGTTCTAATACTTTCAGGAGTTAATTCTACTGTTCTACTGTTTTCACTGTCACTTGAAGAACTCATTTTTCAAAACAAAACCATGAATTTCTAACAATCCGTGAAAATTGACGAAATTTCTTTTTTTTATTGCGTCGTCGCTCGGTGCGACTATGGGCCGTCGTACCAGCCAGTCTTTATTCAAACAATATTTGCGTTCGATTTCTTTGGCGCTGAATACTAAGATGTTCCAAATTTAAAAAGTGCGCGGCAAAGATAATTGCGGCGCACTTAAAAAGAGGATTAAAAACTCATTACTGCCCGCTAAAAGTTTCTTATAGAAAACACCAACCTTTGGGTGCACTTAAAGGCCAACCAAGTCGTCCTTTTCGAATAGATGGGATGAAAACCAATTTGCTATAACTACAACAATAAGCCATCAAATTGGTAACTGCATCGAAAAAGCTACTGACTTTTATGAAATACAATAACATATTCAAAAAAAAAAAAAAAACATCTCTGAAACCATGTTTACCTCCATAAGCACGAAGAGCGCAGCGAAAAAGAGCAGTGTGGACCACTCGATCCTGTGCAGCACCGGCTCCAGGTCCTCGCGGTCTGCCAGCGTCAGCAGCAGCAGAGCGCCCAGCAGAGCCGTCCAGCCCAGAGACACGCGGTCTGCGAGAGAAGATTAGGTTAGTCTGAACTGTGGGCCGATATCAATAGCTTTCCAAGGAATTATATAGCAAAGGTAGGATTGCCAACTTTTTGTACAATAAATAAAGTGTATTATGGTCAAAGTAGGAAAATAAACAGTATCTCGAAAAAATTAACAGTATTTGTTTTTTTTTTTTTAATCCTTACTAGTATTATAAATGCGAAAGTAAGTTTGTCAGTTTGTCACCTTTTCAAGCCTAAACCACTAAACCGATCATCCTGAAAACGTTGTCAGGGCCTCAAGTCTGCTATTACAATAGTGTCAGAATGGTCTCGCCATTGTGAGTATTTGACAGTTTTTGTATGGCAAATCTGTCAAAAACTTACAATGAAGAGACCATTCTGACACTATTGTAATAGCAGACTTTAGGCCCTGGTCGGAAGATCCTCCCTTTTAAACAGAGAATGAGTGAACTTTACACCCTGTTCCTCATACCTGTATAAAATTTATATTGTCTCGGCGTGATTAATATGTATACCCATGCCTAATTACCTACAGCTTTCTACCACTTAAGAGTCTCTGAGCTAGCCACGAACAGACAGATAGACGGACATGGCAAAACTATTACGTGTTCCTGTTGACTACGGAATCCTAAAAAGCACAAACGATTTTATGAAACAAATCACAAAGTCCCAATTATCGTGCTTTGCGTGCGTGTCCTGTTCATATTCGGAGAAGTAAATATGGTCGGTTTAATAACTAAATTCAAGGAACGTTAATTTGAAGCAAAAAACATGAAACAAGCTGTTACTGGGGCCTATTTAATGTCTTTAAAAATCACTTACTGAACTCAGGTATGGAGTGTAAGAAGAACACGATGACCACGAATGTAATTGCTACAGTGCACTTGATCAGCAATACCTTGTCTCGAATCTTGTACTGTAAGAAGAGTTTATCTTGCAGAAGTTAGTGAAACGATTATATGGAGAGCGCAATCAATGGTAGACAATTATTAATTACTTAGTTCTATTCGCTCTTATTGGATCATGGACATAGATTTTTTTTTTTGGGGAAATATAGCTAAGCGTGCTATATCACTACTTCTAAACCAATATTATATATAAAAATAAAGAATATAAATAAAATAAGAGAAAACTTGACAGTTTGTGGTAACTTGATGTGCCCACCAATCAAAGAGAGAGAGATCATTTATCCGTCGCGGACTGCCAACGTCACATTTGTAGAAGTTTTTCGTGATTATTTTTTAGATGTATGAGGAACAGGGTGTAAAGTTCACTCATACTCCATAGAAAAGGGAGGATCCTACCAGACGGGTGTTGTGTCTGGTGGACAACTGCCCGACGGTTGATGTCGGGATGTTGACAATATGCTAGTCGCGCGGTAAACTCTGATTGCGCGATGCAGGATTTGTGACGTCAGGTCTTTGATGCGTATAGTTCGCATGTGGCGTTGTCGATACCGCAACACATTTAGTTAAATTTAAATCAAATAATATTTGTAGAATCTATAATTTTTGTCCAAATTTAGTTGAGCACTGATTCGGAATCAGCTCATTGCGCTGATTCCGAATCTATGTTTGAATCAATTTGGACAAAAAATATACTTACTGCTGTTAATGCACGCGCGGCAGAGTTTAACATAAATGTCAGATCCGTCACTGTTCTGATTATGACGATAAGATGTATTTTATTTTTCAAATAAATTAGAGATCCTTCCGAGACTTGCAATAAAGGAACCGAAGCGAAGGTATCAAAAATTTGCCTATAAAAGTAATTGTTTGGCGTGCGCTGCGATACTATTGATGAAACATAAAATGATGTACTACATGTTTATTGTACGATGGCCAGCACATCAAGCTACACAAAACTGTCAAAGGAGATTGTTCTGCATCCATACATCGTTCGCTCCAGAACCAACAGCAAAGGAAAATTACTTTGCGTGTTCTAAATTACAAGTATATGCCCATGAAGACAAAGTTTAATGACGAACAACTTGCAGAAAAGATTTATTTCAAAAGAAAACAAAGATTTTGAGGTTATATTTAGTAAGAAACAATCCTTTCAATACTTCGAAATACATGCTAATACGTATAAATGTCACTGTTATTTCTATTGCCTGTATGTGGTTAGTTAAGCTAAGAGAATCAGAAAAACATTTAAGTACTTACCTAAGTACCTATTAGGTATTTGGTAAATCTTCTAGTTTTTGTATTAAAATAGGTGGGTAGGTAAATAAGTACTTATTTATTTAACTTCAATGCAAACGATTATTATGGTATCATGTAGGTCAGATGTTTGTTGGTCCTGGGGCCATTTCCGACGATGTCCTTTCTCAAAACGATTTTAAACTCATAAAAATTGACAAATAGTCAATTATTTTCTATTTGCAGTATTACGACTTAATATTTGTATTTACTAAAAAGAATGTTAAAAATAATTATAAAATACAACGATATAATGCATGGCTGAAAAAAAAAATTGTACTTTGATTTGAATTTTATAAATTAATCACGAAAAACAATAGAAATGCGTCGTTGCCAGCCCGCGCGGGATGAACGCTCTTAATAAAGATAATACAATTCACGAGCGCGCGTCTTGTAATTCTAATATCATTGTAATAAGATATTGGAATTATAGATGTGCGTTCGTGAAATGAAACCTCTGTAACTTAAGTTCACCTTATCCTTCATATCAGCCAACATAGTCTCGAAGCAGTCTTTCGGGCAGGCTCTGATTTTCGTCTCCTTAACTAAAGCTTCGAGCTTGACCGACAGCTTTCGGACCTTCCTTTCCAGTCGATCTCTGACTACCTGCTCATCTCTACTCAAGTGAGGGAGGGAGTCAGCGGCTCGACGCCATATTGAAATCTGATGACGAAGATCTGAAGAAGAGAAGAGATGAGTTAGAGTTATCAAAGGCTTTGAGATGCAATAAAATATACTGTGCGACTATTACCAATTCGTCAGTTAAGCGGGGAAGTTAAGGGGGGATAGTAAACTGCCTTTGGATTTATGAGCAATTAAGTGGTTACTGCGACTGACAGTGTAAAAAGAAATGCTTGGAATATATCAGATTGGAGCAGATCTGCATCTTCTAACACGTATAGTGAGGTATTTGTCCTGATATTATTATTCAAAATACTGAAGGAAAACACCGTGAGGACGGTGGTATATAATAATAATCACGGAATAGATAATTATCTATTTCGTGATAATATTAATAAAGCCATTTATTCAGACCATAATATTAGAAAACTTAAGCTACTAAAATAAAATTATAAAAAAGTTAAAATGAATATCCATACTAATCCATACTCCATACAGACATAGGCTACTTTTTTACGCGATAACCGACATGTACGCGGGCGGAGCCGCGGGCAAAAGCTAATATAAAATAATTCTATTTTTGACACCGGGTGTCTTATGCCCAAATACTCAAACGTTACTTAACTTTAAGACGTTCTTATAAGTGTTTCTGTCGCTACAAAACAGTTTAAAGTGACAGAGACAGCATTAGACTTAACGGCGACTTAAAATTGAATTGCGTTTGAGTATTCGGCAGTATGTCTGTGTGCCCATTGGCAAAAGCCTCCTCCATTTCCTTCCATTTTTCTTTATCTATTGCCATTCGATAATTTTCCTTCTGTAATTTTCAGCTCGTAGCTCCAGAGTTTTCCCTGCCTTCCTCTATTTCGTTAGCCATTTCTCGGATACCAGACTATTTATTATTCCTTTGCTCCATTTGTCTTAGCCTCTGAGGATGTGACCAGCCCACTTCCATCAAAGTTTTCTGGTTTTAGTTGTGACGTCAATCAGCGGTGGTATGTCCCAGAACAAAAAATCCGATGATATCCACCAACCTGCACTGAGCCCGCGTAGTGAATTACAGCCCATTCGCTCTTAAAAGCCTGCTTATACTATGCTTTAATAATAATTATTATTATTCTGTGTAAGTCTTTATAATGTGCACATATCGAAATGAGGGAATCTATGCTTAATTTTATCTACGGCAAAAATATAAAAAAAAATATAAATATTTTATTTTATTTTTTATGAAATAAAAAAAAAAATTGTTCCCATTGTGAACAAAACGGTGTAACTTTTTAACTAAATGATCTATCACGATGAAACAAACTCCATAATGATTCGAAGTAATTAGGCGTCCTCATAAAATAAAAATTGGGGAAAAAACTACCCTCAATTGAAAAGAAACGTTTTTTTTTTGCCAAAATCTGTTTTTTTTTTTTCATCATTTTTTACGATAATTGTAAAATTTCTCAATAAGGGAGCGTCTTATTGAGAAATTTTGAAATAAAAATAAAAAAATAAAATTCCATAAAAAATTAAAAAATAAATTTACTTTTTTTTGTATTTTTTCCGTAAATAAGATTAAGCATAGATTCCCTCATTTCGATATGTGCACATTATAAAGACTCACCTCCTTACTAATAAACGTTGTATAGCGTCTGTATAGTTACACACCGATTTCTCTCTTTCACTCGTCAGTAATTTGACTTTCGAAAGAAGAAGACAAAGCGTTGTGTAACTATACAGACGCTATACAACGTTTATTAGTAAGGAGGTTACTGTATTTACCTTGTATATCCCTGGGTACGTTGAGCCTCAGTTTATCAGTATCCCTGTAGATGTACCTGAACTGGAAGTACGTCTGGACACACACCAGTAGGATACCGAATGTCATATGCAGTGTGAAGTTCGTGAAGTTAATACCCTGGGGAAGAGAGGAAATAGTATAATCTTATAATAAGATATTGAGTAAAGAAGTGGAAGGAAGCAGTGAAGAGAAAGATACTTTTTATTTTACTATCATGATACTTTTTGTAATGGTAACACTTAGTGTCGCCTTCACTCCTATAATTTTCGGGTAATAATGTTTTTTTGTTGTATGGTAACAAATTATTACGAGAAATGGAGAAGAAAAAGTAGATGCTCTAGAAATTTAGTGCTGGAGAAGAATGCTTGGGATCTCATGGACAGAATTCCGTACAAACGTTTTGAAAATCCAAGAACTCGGCATTAAACAGCGGTACATTCTTGAATTTCAAGATCTTTGGTCATGTCTAGAGACGGAATAATGACTCCATAGAACATCTAGTGGTGCAGGGCAGAATAGAGGGTCATGAGGGAGGTCACCGATGAGGTGAACCGAACAAATTAAACCCGTGGTTGGAGCCCCTGTTAATTAATAGACCAGACTGTCAAATAACAGAACCAGATGGAGAGAGATCGTCAGGCGGGCTACGACTACACCTGTGATTAGAGACACTTCATCGTGACCACGAACGCTCTGTCAAGAGCGAAGCGAAGAAGAAGATCAATTCCATCCCTATTTTAAACTTAAAACATACGAATACCCTACATTAGCACAACTTGGTAACTCTGGCAACGCAATGGTGCCGATTCCCTTGTTCACAAACTAAACTAAATTTAAGTTCAGTGCATCTTTTTCTTTCTATTTCATTAAGAAAAGGACAGAAGATAAGTTTTAGTTTAGTTCTGTCAAATTAATCAGCACCTGTCACTACTCCATACGAGATTAGACGTGATTAAAAACTTGCCTACTAAAATTACGTCAATTTACGTCAAGCGCTGATTAATTTGACAGGACTGAACAAAAATTTATCTTCTGTCCTTTTCTTAATGAAATAGAAAGAAAAAGACGCACTGAATTTAAATTTAGTTTAGTTTGTGAACAAGGGAATCGGCACCAATGTCTCTGGTCTTGAAGATAAGTCCCCAAGCTTGCTTGTAACTCATAAACATACTCGTAAAAATGTAATAGCTTACAGGTACTTACAGATTGCACGACAGCCTTGTTTGAGGCTATGATGACGTTGGGGGGGTCACCCACGGGGGTCACAGTGCCCCCTATGTTGCTGAACAACACCATGGACATCAGCACTGGTATGGGGTCCAGGTCCATCACCTCACATAACCTGGTTATCAACACACGTTAAGTAATCAGTATTGATGATGTATGTATATATTTGAATCAGATACTTTTTAACATAATACAGTTCGCTTTTGCTTTTTTCTGCGCTTCATTACGACGCAAATTAACCTATTAACTTTTTCTTCCAAACTAGAACTCTGGCTAGGGTTGCCAGATACAGGCATTTTATTTCCGGGACAATTTGAGGGTCATGAATTCGGTCAGTAGGAAAATATACGAAAATAGATAATTATTTTTTTAAATCGCTTTCCTTGTACTTAATATATTAAAAACATACTATTACTGCCACTAAAACTGCGCTTGCACAATCCCTGTTACTTCCCATCCTTGATTACGCTGATGTCAGTTATCTCGATCTTACTGAGGCACAACTAGATAAACTTGAGCGACTTCAAAACTTTTGCATTAGATTTATATTTGGCCTGCGCAAATATGATCACATTTCTGAGTTTCGTACAAAGCTCAAGTGGCTTCCCATACGTCTTCGCCGGAATTCTCATATCTTATTTCAGCTCTACAGTATTCTATTCAATCCTAAAACCCCCTCTTATCTTAAAGAACGTTTCAAGTTCCTTCATGACACACATAATAGATATCTGAAGTCATCGGAAAACATGAGACTAGAGATGCCAATGCATTCCACTAGTTTTTATGACAAGTCTTTTACAGTTCAAGCAGTACGGTTATGGAATGCCTTGCCCGTCTCGATAAGGCGTGCTCAATCTTTGTCCACTTTTAAAATTTTGGTTAAAAATCTCTTCCTCTCTCCTTAAACATCATCATTACTTAAAGTTCCTTGCTCTTGTATCATGTTTATTATTGTGTGTGTATATATATATATATATTTATATGGATAAGTATCTATATGCTTTGTGTATATGTATTTATTGTATATATGTAAGTGGTACACCACTAAATACCTGCAGTATTGTCTCTCCTTCTACTTTTTGATCCATCCAAAGGTTGTCTGTAAAAGATCGCTTTTAGCGATAAGACCGCCCATTGTGACACCCTATGTAACAGTTCTACATTTATATCTGTAATTTTTATGGTGTACATAATAAAGAGTATTCTATCTATCTATCTATCTATCTTATATCTTTGGTAAAAACTAACTTAGGTACCTACCTACATTACTCATACAACGCAGTGTATTTTTAAAGGGAGGTAGGTATACCAGATACAATACAATATAATATTTTTTAAATTCCTGACTACAATTTTCTATGGGTATGGAGCTCGATTTTCAGACCACTGTGGGCCAGCCGCACATAATCAACGTGAAGTGCAGACTGCAAATGGTACGCACGTATTGCATCGTACCTACTCATAACAAAATGAAAAAAAAAAAAATGTATATACCGGATGACATTTTTTACCGTCTCGTAAAAATTTGGGTATACTAGGTGAACGGAGTAGAAGCCTATGGCATAGTTTTTATTATTTTTTTATTTAACCTAGAAAGAAATTGATCTATGGATAAATACCACACATTTGAAGTAAACTTATCATACTATAACAAAAAACATAATTCAATAAATAAATACGATAAATAATATTTAAATTTAAATCATACGCACCCAAATTTCAATATTTTTATCTTTTATTTTAGTTTTATTTCTGAAAAAAAAAAAAAAAAAAAATTGCTA
Source organism: Dryobota labecula (assembly GCA_947523025.1). Classification (NCBI taxonomy): domain Eukaryota; kingdom Metazoa; phylum Arthropoda; class Insecta; order Lepidoptera; family Noctuidae; genus Dryobota; species Dryobota labecula. The sequence goes on along the minus strand of OX383311.1, from coordinate 7,847,171 downwards.
TGCCATAGGCTTCTACTCCGTTCACCTAGTATACCCAATTTTTTTCGAGACGGTAAATAAAGTCATCCGGTATATGTGGTACTTATTTGAAATCTGGGACTATAAAGTGTAATTCCTGGACACGGGACAAGACACGTAATTCCGGGACAATCCCGGCCATCTGGCAACGCTAACTCTGGCTCGTCTTGTTAATATTTACCTGATAGTAACCGGAGTCATGAGCAGTACTGTTGTCACGTTGTCCAAGAACGTAGATATGATAGCCGTGATAGCGCTCAGGAGTGTTATCAGCGGCCAGATCTTGCCTTTTGTCACCTGAAATAGATAACATTTCAACTCTGTAAATCTTAGGCCTTCACACTGCGCAACTAGCTCGCAGCGAGTTCGCACTCTGTCCGCGTTTTTTCATGGCGTCGACGGCGCTATTAGCGGCGAGCTCGCTGCGCGCCCTCGGCGTCTTCGCGGCGAGTTCACCGCGCGCTCGTTGCGAACTCGTGGTGAGGTCGCTGCGCACTCGCCTCGTTTTGGACTCGGTTGCAAATCGCAAAAAATGATCTAATTGAAATTACGTCTGATTGGAGAGGCCTGTGTCCAGCAGTGACTGTTGAAGATAATGGGCATAAACTGGACATATTGGTCAAAATTCCCATTTTATAATAATATAGGCCACAATAATTTTTTTTGTCGCGGATTTTAAGTTTGTTGGCATACTATTCATCTCTGTCTGACCCTTCGGGAGATAAAGGTGTGATGTTATGTCATGTTTGTAACTTAAATCGGATTACGAATTAAATGTAAATTGTGTGTAAATAAGTTTATTTTGTCTACTTTCATACATTGAGATTGGATCTACAAAATAAGAGATTAAAGTTAAAAGCGTAAGAAATTCCTTGGAAACTCTTGGCATCCATAAATACGTTTTCTGATCCATTTGTTTACATTTTTGTCAGATACTTTTGGAACAGACTTTGTGCCTAAGTAATAACAGCCGCACGGCTCGATCGATCAGGTTAAGCTACGCTCGCCGCGGTTGTTCTGTGGATGGGTGACCAGTTTTACATACCCCTTCGTACCTCGGAAAGCATGTTAAGCCGTTGGTCCCGACTGTCATTCGTGGATCTTTGACAGTCGTTACGGGTCGGATGTAAAGAATAGCACCACCCTGTTTCTTCCCGTGGGTGTCATAAAAGGCGACTAACTAGAGAATGGGCAACAGCGTTCTCTATTCATTTTTTATTTATTTTCTTTCTCTAACTTAGCTAAAGTTTCTGTTACTAACAAAATGAGTCTTGTGTTACTTAAATAAACAATTGTATTATTATTATTTTCAACACCATACTGCGATCGCCAACCCGCCTGCCTACCAAGCGTGGCGATTATGGCAATTCCCCCCCCTTTCAAAGGATTTTGGAGAGGCCTATGTCCAGCAGTGGACGTCTTTCGACTTTCGAAATGATGACGGGTACCTACCGGACTGACTTAACACTCTTGAATTTTTCTCTCTTGACTGAGAGACTGGGACAGTTTTTAGGCTTCTACCTAGAAGCCTGAAAGTCTGTCCCAGTCTCTCTGTCTGAACCAGTCATACAAAGGGGTATCATGTTACCCTGTTAGTGGGTTGTGGAGGTCAGATAGGCAGTCGCTCTAGGTAAAACACTAGCATTCAGCTGCACCCGGTTAGACTGGAAGCTGACCCCACCATAGTTGGGAAAATGCTAGGCGGATGATGATGAGGTACGTTTTCTGACCCATTTGTTTACATTTTATCAGATATTTTTGGAACAGACTATACATACAATATGCAACATTGTATCGTCTGCGTCACTCAACTAAGTATTATCTTATCTCCATGTTAATGATCATTACTTTAACGTTTTAATACAGCACACGTGTACGGAAGACGCGAGATAGATGTTGCAAGTAAAATATTGACTTTGTGTTCAAAAGTTTGACAATCATGACATAGAAAACCGGTGTTTTCATGCGAACTACGCATCAAAGACCTGACGTCATAAATCCTGCATCGCGCTATCAGAGTTTACCGTACGACTAGCATATACATATACAGCATCCCGACATCAACCGTCGGGCAGTTGCCCACCAGACACAACACCCGTCTGGTCGGAGGATCCTCCCTTTACTATAGAGTATATGAGTTTATGAGTGAACTTTACAAGAGTGTTCACTCATAAACAAAAAAACATAATAGAGATTATGTTTTTTTGTTTTACTACAGTATCTGCGTATAGTTTAGAAAAGAAACACGTCTCGTTTATATCTCACTGACCGACCCAGACGACCCCACTACTCTCCTCCAGGAGAGTCGTAGGGAAACTAGTACAGTTCGCAAAATAAGAGCACACAATACACGATCGTCATTCCGACCTCGCCGCCGAGGCCCCGCGCGAAATCCCCGACTAACGAATAGTCCTCCCCGACCCTTGACTGTAAGTGAAGCGCCAGCACGCGTTTTAGCTGAGCAGCATGTAATCCAAACTCCCCACGATAATAATCAAAACACTGATTTTATCCAGCCACCGTCGCTCCCTTGCCACCCTCCCTCCGACTCAGCTGCCCTAAGCCGAGGTTCGTACCCCACAGGGGGTGCCCTTAGCGAGCAGCAGTCGTTTAGTTTATAGTTTTTACGCCCTGGCTGGAGGCATTAAGTTTCGTTAGGAGCTTAAGGCAGCCACAGGAAAGTCCGGTTAAAGAGTCGGAACCTTAGTGGTTACACTCTGAGATGCCCTAGATAAAAAAAAAAGTTTATATCTATTAATTTTTTCATTACTCACTATAGAAGCTAATAGATAGGTAAATAGCAATATACTTATAAGAATGCAATTAAACATGAATGACATCACGTGCTACGACGGACGGTGGTAATAGAGATGTGTCTGATAAGATAATTTATATAATGATGCCATTGAAATATGTAGTTAATAGAGGATACACTTGACACTTTGGTTTCACGTTTGAGTCGTCTAGACCAGGGGTAGCCAACTTTTTCGGCAGAACATAATGTCCAAATTTTGTATTTTGTTGTTTTGTAATGTTGTGTTTATCAAAAATGGTAGATACCATTTTTGTCTTTCAGCAAGGCAATAATTGAGAAATAATAAAGTTTTTTTTTTTTTTTTTGAAGAACATAAAACGTAATTGATGATTAAACAGATTTATTAGATAATAATTTACAAACATGATAAGTGGAACATCTGTTTTGTATGTATAGGTATATTAAATTAATTATTTTAATTTTATGAAGGTATTGCATAAGAATAAAATTATTTATACTTCATTTACTATAGCATTAGAAAAAAGAGGCTCGTAGAAGCAGGAGTGCGAAACATTTTATTCAAAGTTAAGTTTAAACAATTAAACTAAATATGTTTTAACATAACTTTGATAAATAGGTCGTAATAACATCTTAATCACACATTACTTACAACAAAACGAATGAATGAAACAACCGATTACGTCATGATGATTTAAATTTAATTAAGATTAAAGGAAATAAAAGTCTTTTTTTTTACAATATTTTATTTAAAACAACAACTTTCGTGTAACTTCTTCGTCTTCATCATATAATTTAGTCACTATCATCAGAGAATAAAGATGAAGAAGTTTCACCGACGTTAGGTAATAATAAATCTTTCTACCCCATCATCCATTATGCTTTAACTTTTCCTCTTCTTTAATTGCATGAGCAACGCAAGACTGCCATCGTTCTAGCGTAATACTATCCAGATCTTGTGGGAGTAATTGTTTCTCCTTGTCTAATTTGAACGTTTTGTTATGTTGAGCCACATACTCCATCATTTGAGCCCATATTAATTCTATAGGGTTGAACTCGCAGTGGTAGGGTGGGAGGAGCAATACTGAAATACCCTTCTCTCTAGCCATCTCATCTACAACAAACTTTTGATATAAATGTCTTTGTATTTTTGCTTTTTCTAATAAAGTTGCCCTAAGATCTTTTTCCTCAAAAGGAATATTTTTGCTTTTAAACCATTCCTGTATATCTGCCTTTCGTGTAGCTGTGGTTGGCAGCTTCTCCAATGTCCTTGAGTGAACCAATTTTATGAAATTATGTTTAACTGTATAATTAATTATAATGTTATTGAATGCAAGAGGTCATACACTGCTTAGTGCAAAAATAACTGAAGAAATTTAGAAGCACTGTACCTTCATTTAGCCAAGTGTCATCTAAATAATAATATATTTTCCTTCCTTTATTCCTTAGCCTTTTTATTTCATGAAGATATTTTAGTCTCCAAAGGACGATCTCCTGCTTGTCTATGACTTCTATGAGTGAACTTTTTCTGCTCCGTTTGATTTATGTGAACTTTAATGTTTCTTTATTTATTTTATACAGACTGCTTTTTTTTTAATCTGGCAGAGACTCGTCACTGTTAACTGCTTCCAGCATCTTGTCCAAGGTGGGCAACTCATTAAAGAAGAAGGAATGAATTTTCCTGCATATTCCACTAAATGTGATGTCATCAAAATCATCACGTTTCATGTGCTTCTGTTGGGGAGGGGGAGATTGCAGGCGACTTTTTCTCTTTGAGAATATTGGACAGAGTAGCCCGAGATACGCCTGTAAATAATAAATCATGTGCGGAGTTTCTAAAATATAATAAATTTTATCACAATGCATGTTACTTTCAAATATTTATAGAGTAATAATTTTATGAATCATCCTTACCGGCAACTTCTGCGATTTTGTTTATCATCTCAGTCTTATAATGAGGAGTATCTGCAGGCCAGGACTCCAATTGCTTAAAAATATTTATCACAGGTTGTTTTTCTACAGCACGCTGCATTCTCTTTTTTTTGGGAGACATTATTATTTCGTCGGAGTCAACATTTGGACCACGTTTTTTTCGCCGTTGGCTTTGGTCAGGTTCAGCACTTATATGTTGTAAGCCGCTCGGTCCCGCACCGGGATCACTCATAGCTCAAAAAAAACGTAACGTTTTGTACAAACAACCCAATGACAACACTGATAACAATACAATAACAAATAAATAACTAAATATTATTTATTATTTTAATAAATAACAACAAAATCACGAAAATCAGACAATAACAAACAAAGTATTCACAAGTAAATGACATACATGACAATCTTAGAACATTGTCAAGTCAATTTCACAGAAGACATAAACCAGTAAAATTAGAAATCCCCGGTTGTCACAGCTTATGAAGGGATTAAGTAACATTTTAGATTTGGTAGGATTATAGTGAAACGAAAAGCGTTGCAGTATTGTTGACTCCTGCTTCTTTTAGGTTTTTAGCATAGGCACTGTAATTTTAAATTGGAATGAAATAATATATCTAAATGAAAGCCACTTAATTTCATATGGTTGTTTTTTTAAATGATTACAATTAAGTGTGATAACTGATATATAAATTCATTTTAATCGATTTGGCGTCAATCGTAACTATAACAAGTTAATTGTACTTTTGTTATAAAGTGTGCATCAAAAATAACCTTTTTTAACTTCTGTCTAATGCTATTATAAATGGAATATAGGTAATATTGGAGGTTGCATATATGTATGCACTGGCCTGTGGGAATAATCATATTTACACATGCCTGTCATGTATTTGAAACAGCATAGTTACGGTTGTTGATGTTCTTTATATTGTCACTTGTGTGTAAAATATAGACCACGAAGTAATATAGTCACTATTATACCACTGCTGCTCTTTTATTGCTACTGTTTATCCAGTAGGTAATTATTATGTAATTCTTAGAAGTATTTTCATTGTTTATTTATTTTATTTATTTATTTATTTAACAATTTATGTACACACATATAAACAGACAAGAAGAAAGGAACAGAAAAATACGTACAAAGGTGATGCTTATTTCTAATGAAATCTCTTCAAGCATACCTGCGATAGGAAAGTAGATATAGAGATAAATTAGGTTAATATTTATGTAAGTATTCATATTTTACTATTTACATATATTAGATTTTCTATATTCCATATTATATTATATATAATTCATAATGTTTGGTGTATGAGAGTGAGAATAATTTTATTTTGCAATCGATTTGTCATCTAAAAACTCCTTTACTGAGTAGTACGTAGGACTTGGATTCCAGAAATTGTTTCAATTTATTAATAAATATTATACATTTGTTTTTGTTACTTCTCTAATGGCGTTTGGCAATTTATTATAGATTTTTATGGACATAACTCTAAGTATGTACTTGTTTATTACTGTTTTTTTTTTTTGCTATAATATACAATTTCTAAGGTGATCGAAAAAGTGCTCGATACTGAATAGTATCGATACTTTTGGTTCGATACTTTTATCGGTATCGATACATTCTTCTGCGATACCGGTATCGAGTAGGTATCGATGCTTTTGAATTTTTGCGGATCCCTTGAAATGCCGGCTTGCGTGCACCTCTTCATCGCTTTACGAGCAATTTTAATATGAATTTCTGCAGTTTGGATCTGTTTGCTTTACCCCAATGAAAGTTTAGACTCATGTTATATAACATATTGAAACATTTATGTGACACTATTGCTCTACTTATGCGGCACTATGCTGGCAGCTTTATGTTTTGTTGATACTTTGCTATTAATATTGATATTCCCCTTTTTTATTGTTTACAATGCTAGTCTTAAATTTACCAAATTGTCTCATTGTGTATCTGTGGAGAACGAGTTTGATTTCACATTTGTATCACTTCTGCATCCTATCTTTTGTAATTCTTAATGTGTAATTGTTTGTTTTCCCGAATAAAGTAAAACCGAAAATAAAAATTTATGTATTTTGATTTGGCATTTTAACGAGTATAAGCCGACATTGCATTGTTAACTTATTTTTTCTACTTTAACTCCGTATATTCGCTGTAACTATTTCACTACTAATATTTTATATATTTTAGATCTTGACGAGAGCTAACGATGGAAACTCAAACGAACGTCGTAGCTTCTTCGAAATAAAATTTATACTATACAGAAATCATTTGACGCAGCGAAACGACCTCAAAATGGTGGCACATCCTCCACCACGCGCGATGGGTCACAGTCCTCACTCATCGTAACGAATTCATTGATCCTTCAGCTATCGATTGGTGTAATTAAATTTTGGATGTAGATGATAGATATGTAGCTGCAGTAAAAAATTGCCTTCCACTATAGAAGCAAATTTAAAGACGTATTCACGTCAAAACATCATGTAGGAAATATCACCAAGAATAGATTCCTAGAGCATATAAGTACCTCAAACGTGAAGACAGCGAGAAAATCAAACAGTCCAGTCTCCGCCATGATGGCGACGAGCAGCATCATGCTGAACAGCAGCAGCAGAGTCTCCACATCCAGCCAGGAGATCAGCTCCGGCAGTGAAGGCCTCTCGCCGGCCAGGGCCAGTACTGCTAGAGATGCGGTGGATATCAGGACTGCTGCCATCGTACGGTTTATTACCTGTAGGAAAAGTGCTGGTGAATTAATGGGTTTATAATATAACTAGCCTTTGCTCGCGATTTTGCCCGCGTGAATGTCGGAAATTCTCCCACGGAAATATACTACCGGGATAAAAAGGATAAGTATGTTCCGGCTACCTAAAGACAACAAATACCTACAAAAAGACAATAAAATGGATATAGTATGTTACATATCCTTAAGAGATAGATATATGCCATCGCGGACTTTTTTGTAGACCTATATAAGATACACAATTCCACAATACATTATTTTGTTAAATCTCAACGGGTTTAGACAGCGTTTTCGTTGAAATCTCCCAGACGGCTTATTTTATTCCGACACTACCAACAAATATCGTTAATGTATACAAAAATGTATACAACTTAACAAATTATATACTAAAACCTTCCTCGAGAACCACACTATCCATTGGTGAAAACAGCATGAAAATCGGTGCAGTAGTTTTTGAGTTTATCGCGAACATACAGACGAGGCGGAGGAGTTTGTTTTATAATATGTAGTGATAATTCAAAAAGGGAAATATTTGACTGCTATATAATACTCGTACAATTATTGACATTCTAGTGATGGACACTTTTTTAAATTAATGAACCTCTAAAGTTTACAGTTATCTTTTTTTTCTTTTGACCTCAATTTTATGATTTTATATTTCGTTTTTTCTAAAATGAAAGCCGGGATTTTAGAGGAGGTATTATCCACTCTACGTTACTCACTTCCTCGAAGTTTAGGTTAAATAATCTAACTATTCCTATCTCTTGTAATAAGCTATGTTTACACAAAATTATCATGAATATAGCTATGTGTGTCAACAACAATCTACAGCTGAAAAGTGATAAGGATAGTCGCGTGGATGAACCACATGAAACGGAACAGAGACAAAGCTTAATACAACCACGCTATTATAGATACACTACTACAAGCATGAGGCGCGTGTTTCCGTACCACTGGCGGTTTCGTCGCGAACGTAGAGAAACCGGTTTATACCAGCTCGGTCAGTTGAATCGCTCAGGGCTGCGCGTATGCATCGCACGTTGTGTTTGTTTACATTTCACGTTTCAGTTTAATAATTAGCAAATGAATAAAGAATAATAGTGATTTAATATAAAAAAGTATAATTATGGTTTACTGTATTGTGTGTATGAATAATAGAAGAGAAGGAATAAAACCATATCATTTTTGAATGACTGAACTTGTTTTTTATTTATCATTTTTAATTTACTAGAGAATGGGCAGCAACGTTCTCTATGCATTTTTAACACCATACTGCTATTGCCAACCCGCCTGCCAAGCGTGGCGATTATGGCAAAACCCCCCAATTGGGGGAGGCCTATGTCTAGCAGTGGACGTCTTTCGGCTGAAATGATGATGATGATTTTTAATTTATAGTAGATAGATAGGTACCTACCTCATACCTCAATATCGAAAGAAAACTCATCCCGGTGGTGGTGCAGAAAGTTTTTGTATTGATCGTAAATGGTTTAGCGGTTTTTTTAATAAGTGACACAGAATAGGTACACATGGCTACATATCAAGCTATACAAATCCAGTTTACGCTGGTCTCGCACTGTGTAGGATTTCCGTACAATAAGAGGTCAGCTTATACTGGAAATGTATAGCTTGATTTGTGGCCGTGTGTAGGTACACACGGCCACAAATACCTATCTCATAAACGGTGCGTTTAAGAACAAAAATAACGACTATTTGAGAACTTTTTTTTTACAATTCGTGCCAGATGTTTTATTTTTATTTTGAGATACGTAGGTACTATCCACCGACCTATTAGTGACTGCATAATTATGTTTATAAATTGAAACACGAAAGCTGATTAACGTTCATTTATTTAGTTTTATCATCCTGTGGCAACCCTACCAAAATAGCTATCAATTTTGCATGCTCTTTAGAAGTTTTGTCTCTGTTCCATTTCTTTACTCTGTGGTTGAACGTTCAACTACAGTTTTCTGAATCAGATTTGTCATATTGTGGCACATATACATTTTGTGTTTTACTGATAAGGTCGCCATTCAGTCTAGCTAGCCTTCCAATCTCTCCTCATTTATGATAAGCTTGTTTCGCTACGACAAAAACGACCTTGTAATTTTCTGTATCTTGTATGGAAATCTTATGAATTATATAATATATCCATACTAATATTATAAATGTGAAAGTAACTCTGTCTGTATGTTACGTTTTCACGTCTAAACCGCTGAACTGATCGTCATAAAATTCGGCAGAGACATAGCCTGGGATATGGAGAAGGACATAGGCTACTTTTTTACGCGATAACCGACATCCATCATCACATCGGGCGGAGCCGCGGGCAAAAGCTAGTATAATATCCAAAGAAAGAAGAAAGAAATTATCCGGGGTCGAGAACGGGAAAACTATTCTATGTCATTTTGTTGTTGTTTTTATCCATACTAATATTATAAATGTGAAAGTAACTCTGTCTGTCTGTCTGTCTGTATGTTACGTTTTCACGCCTAAACCACTGAACCGATCCGTCATGAAATTTGGCAGAAATAAAGCCTGGGATATGGAGAAGGACATAGGCTACTTTTTTACGCGATAACCGACATATACGCGGGCGGAGTCGCGGGCAAAAGCTAGTATTATATAACTCTATTTGGTTTACGTGGCGCACGCCAGCATAGCTCCCAGTCGGCATGATTTTTTCCGACATCTTCAACAATTATCGTCATATTTCAGCCAATTTACACAACACCTTAATGAATTGTATACACCTAAAACTTCCTCAAGAAAAACTCTGTCTATTGGTGAAAATCGTATCGTATAAAATCCGTTCCGTAGTTTTTGAGTTTATTGCGTCCAGACAGACAGACGGAAGACGCGGTGGGGGACTTTGTTCTATGATAATTATGTTGTGCCAAGATTAATATTTTTCTTTGTCAGAAATCAAATCTTCGTCTATCGCACCGAATATCGAATGTTCAGAACATCTGGTAAAATAATAGCTACATTACATGCAAAATCAAATATTAGGAAAATAGAAACCACAACAATAAAAAAAGGGATTTTCATAATCGGTCCAGTTATTGATGAAAATATCGATGTAAATATTTTTTTTTTTTAATAAATTTATAACCTCCTTTTTAGGGTTCTGTATGTCCAAATGAAAAAACGGTAAGTTATTTAAGAAAATAGATGACATTCCTTTATCTCCGGTCTTTAAATAATATGGTAATTTGTAAATATTGTGCTTACATACTTTGCAGTTGGAATGTTATATTTCTCCTGTATTGCGGGTGTATTGTGGGAGAACATGTTTTCAACTACAAAGTTTGTTCTTGGGATAAATTATTTTAATTTAATATTGATTTTAATTTGATGTTGATTTAATTTTGTTTTTCTTGTAATTTAATTTAATTTTGATTTAATTTTAATTTAATATTGTTTTTAATTTATTTTGTGGTTTTTATTGTAATATTGTTTTATTTTTTAATGCTACTAACATATTTTTCTAAGTTGTAATACTAATACAATATGGATGTTTTCCGAAATATATGATTGATTGATAAATTCAACCTAACTACGGAACAATTCATTATGCGTGTTCCGACACGCACATGTTCGGTTTTTTTGAAGTAGGTAAAATTACACTTACCTCAAATATAATAAGTATATAAAGCGCACACAGAAGAATACAGGCGTAAATCACTCCGGTTGACATATCCAAAGGGTCCATCGTGTAACTCAAAGCAAACGGAGTCGTTGTCGTGGAAGTCGTGGTCATCTTCACAGCGTAATCAGTGTGGTTGGATCTCGGACTCAGGGAGTCCTGTCTGGTAGGGGCTAGTTTCAAGACTTTGGACCTGGTTTCGCCTTGTGTGAAGTCTATCTCATCGTCGGGATCGAGGTATAGTAGCCAGCGTGATGTCTGGGGAGAAGAAAAATATATTGAATTAATTTGATAGAAGATGTAAATTACAAACAAAACATAAAATGAAAGGCATTGCAAGCGTGTTACGCAACTACCCCGCTGGGCCTCAAGTCTGCTATTACAATAGTGTCAGAATGGTCTCTTCATTGCGAGTTTTTGACAGATTTGCCATACAAACACTGTCAAATACTCACAATGGCGAGACCATTCTGACACTATTGTAATAGCAGACTTGAGGCCCTGGTCTGATGATGTTAGATGGGCACGCACTCTGTGTAATTTTGCTTCAATTGCGGTCACCTATATTTTATCCTTTCATCCTATAGAACTAGCGAAGAACTAAAACTTCTGGGAAGGAACCATGATTTTATTATGTTTAGTTTTAAAGTTATGCTGACGTCAACAAAAAAACTGTTTTATTTGTACATTTCAAAATAATAATATGACTTACATAAATCATTGCTTTTTCACAGTAACAACACTATATCTAAGTCCATACAAAGTTTAGGTATTGCATGTACGATGTACAAAGAGAAATAGTATTTTTTTTTTAATATTTTCACTAAATTGCGGTTTTCTCCGTATTCCTATCGATTTCGCGTCCGATTTTAATTCTGAGCATGCATAATATAGTTATTAACAACACAAAATAAAAAGCAAATCAGTTAAACTCAAACTCAAACTCAAAGCATTTATTTCAAATAAACCAATTACAGGCACTTTTGAATTGTCAAGGGGTCGGTCAGTCAGAAAGATGAAGCTAGTTGCCCATTCCAAAGCGTAGTAGGTTCCTATGGAGAAGAACGGACAAGAAACTCCATGGACACTCTTTTAAAACAAAATATTGTTACAAAATATGGGTTACATCATTCATGTTAAAGTTATACATGTGAGAACAATGTAGAAAGACGTGCACGTTAGAAGCGTCCGTAATAGAAACAATTCAAAAATTAAAATAAGCCGTGGCAGCTAAGAGATGACCAGTCCCAACTGACGGCGCCCGTTCACGAACATGACGCATGGTTAACAGTAGGGCTTCGGAAATATGACATTTCTAAAGTTTCCATAGAATTTCTATGGAAATAGGCGTGTCAGGAATCTTACAAATACTTAATTTTACAAAAAATAAAACCATTATATTTCATTTTGCATCAAGAAAGATTAAATTGGCAGTCAAAGTTATCCAAGAATAGTTATAGTAAAGAATAAAGTGACAGCCCAAACCTTCGATCAATACTATTATTGATCGAAGGCCCAAACCTCAAAAATAAAAATTCAGTAACTCAGAAGTCCCGCATTATCCGCACCTGATTTTTTTATAATATAGCATATTATAATATAAAACTATTCATGTTTAAAATAAATGCGCAAACAATGAGACTAAAACAATTTTTTTTAAAATTTTTGAAAAAACTTGGTTTTTTCCTACTATTTACGATTATTAGAATAAAAAAAACCACTAATTGATATATCAGTCCTTTTTAAGACCTCATCTATAAAAAATGCAAAATCATATATTTGAGACGAAATAATGCATTTCTATGGTCTCTATGGAGTTTTCTCGAGTTTTAAAATAACTTCAAAACTAAACATAAAAAAATTATGGTTCCTTCCTAGAAGTTTTAGTTCTTCGCTGGGTCTATAGGATGAAGGGATAAAATATAGGTGACCGCAATCGAAGCAAAATTTCACAGTGTGGCAAGGTGTTACCGTCCTTTGTGATCATGCTGACTAGAAATCAAAACGTCTATGCCAAGTATTGCCTGAGCCTTATATTGACTAGGACGCACAATGCCTACCTTACAATATGTCTATACAGTATTTGAACTAAACCTTATTCTGACTATGAACCAAAATGCGTACCTTGCAATATGTCTATTATTTTAGGAGAAGAAAGGGAGTACCGTTTCTGGCGTTGATCACAGTTCTAACCTAACCTAACCTACAGTCCAGAGGCCCTAGTGTGAGTTTATTTTAACCATCTGGACTACTTAGAAATGATTACATTTTAGACATTTTGCTTGTTAAACATTTTGATCTCTAGGCGATTTAGAGCTTAGGCAATTTGCTGTGTAGATTAGGCATTTTGCTTCGTAGACGAATTGAAAGTTAGACACTCTGATCATAAAGTGTTACCGTAAGTGCAAGCTTTTTATAAAAGCGATTACCTAAGTTAGAAACTTAAATGTACTAATTAAATCAATTAGTACCTGATTAGTATCATCTTTCAAAGCTTCAAATCCGTCTTCCTCGAGCCACACCTCCATTTTGGGCATCGTCAACTTATCACTAGAATTTAGTTTCTTTTCATTTTGTTCTGATACAAAGGGTCCCGTCATCTTTAGGAGGACTGATAGTTGTTCTTTATCTGATCGTAAAGCGTAACCTGAAAGAGAAGAGTTTAAAAAAAAGTCCAGTTAACAAAAAAAGTCGAAATAAAGCGTCTTTTAATAGGGATAAGATAACTTTAACAGCTGATGGCGGCCATATTAGATTTTCTATTGGCGAGAATTATTAACAGATGGGCATGATGTTCAAGATGATGATGATTGATGATGGAATATTCGGCATTTATCAAGATTAGTTGGTATACAGTTAAACAGCAAAACGGCAGTTCAATTCGTCATAGCCTCCAAGTTTATGTGATTTACCGCCCCTTGATTACATTTTGTGGGGTTGTATGAAATCACTGGTGTAGGTAAACGAACAAGCCAAGAACTATCGAAGACCTAAAGAGTTACATCACACTCGTCATCAATGAGACAGAAGTGGCATTATGTGATGAAAAATTGGACCTCTCGTATTCACGCTATATCATACGAAGCCGAGATGGTTATTTTAATGATATGGTATTCTATACACAATGTTATAAAGTGAGCCATAAAAAAAAGACAATAATAATCAAATTGTAAACAATCAAAGTGTTTTTATGTCAATTCAAATATCGGTCCCTATTGGAAATCCTGTACAAGCAAACCTTTAAGGGCAGTCAAAAGACAGCCAAAAATTTTACAATAAGCAAAACATGTAAAGGGGCTCTGTCTTGTAAGGGGCTTTGCTGGGCTAATATTTTTACCACGGCAGCATAAGATATGCTCGCCAAGAAGAAGTCGATATAACACATAACACAGAAAGTCCTATAAAATCCTCAAAATTAGAACTTACACACATAACATCGCACCTGTATTTTAAAAAAGGGTATTGGACACTCAAAACACTCATTTAAATAAAATAAAGTTACGCGTTTAATTTAAACAGCCCCCAAAATCACCAATTTCTACTATAACAGTAGAAATTGGTAGCAGGATATGAGAAAATTCTTCCAAGAATATACATTGAAAGTTGTGTACTTACTCTTGACTTCTCCGGGAGCTACCGAGGAGTGTCTGCTGATCTGTTCCTTCTCGTTATACATGAGGAATACTATTGTGAAGAACATCCACATTGCGACTAGGAGGGTCATCTTCACGAAGTGTCCAGCTTGGGCCATCTGCAGACAACAATCTATAAATAGCATAAAACAAAGTCGCTTTTCTTGTCTGTCAGCATCTGTGACCGCTTAATTCTTTTAAGGTCATAGCACACATATCAACTCAGAAACGGATCTTAACCGTATCAACTCAAGCCGTTAAGTATTCTTTGTATGAAACTCCCTACTGAAAAGCACACTAATCGGAATCGTAACGTAAACGATTCGCTTCGGGACAAGCTCACGAATCGCGGTGTGGCGCGTGGCCAACCAGCGGTCCCCGTGCTTACGGCTTGTCGTCCCCGCGTTTACGCCTCTCCGTCACCACGCTTGCGTCTCTTCGTCCACCCTTGTCCCTCTCACCCCTCCCGCGTTTGGATTCAAACTGATCTGGTGCCAGCCAGGTCAACCAGCAGCGGTCAGCGAGCCGTAAAGCTGCTTTCAGACTACGCTAAATATAATATCATATAGTATATAGCTCATAGCACAACAATATCGCGCACCATACATTCCAATAATATATAGGACAGTACAGTGTCAACGTGTCCATAACAATATATGGTGCACGATATTGTTGTGCTATGAGCTTTATACTACATATATGCTATTATGTCGGCGTATCGGAGCTGCTGGTCCGCTTTGGTTACGGGATTACGTTAGGTTGACGCCTGTTTGACGGTGAGGCGAAAGGCGATACGGTGACGATCCCTTTCCGAGTTGACATGTGTGCTACGACCTTTAAGCTATACAATGGATTTTGATGCGATTTTCACCATCATATAAATTCTCTAAAGATTTTTGTTTTATATTGCTGATTGGGCCTGTTCTTGACTTCGATCTCGCCTGATGAAGAGTTATGGATGAAGTCCATGATGGAACGAGCATGCCCAGAAGATGCCTGTTTACTCTTGCTTTGAAGGCAGACGGGTTATATGTGGAAGGGAACACAGACGCTGGCAAAGAGTACCAGAGTTTGGCTGCGCGCATATTATATGTGGAGGAGAAGCGCTGAGTACGACCGGATGGGATATCAACCAAGGGCGGATGGTAACCTGCAGTACGTCTGGTAGTCCGGTAATAAAAGAGCGATGGTGGGATCAGGTCGTTGAGCTCCAGCGCACACTCTCCGAAGTCTGTAGAAGACCGACAGGCAAGCAATATTACACCGATGAGCCAGGCTATGAAGCCTATAGCCACCAAAGTACCGTTGCCTATCGCCAAGTCGAGCAAAAACAAGCGAAGGGAACAAACTAGAAGCCTGAAATTTCAGTAACCAAGCAGGTATTGTATAAACACGGTATATTTCAAATTTCATTCAATTTGTACCAGTAATTTAAGAATTATAACTAATCAAAATTTCTTAATTTTTTCATTCACTGACTGACAGGTCATCAAAACTCTAAGGCACTTCTAGCAGACATAGAAGCTTCAAATTTAGAATACAATTAATAATAATAATATAGCCTTTAATTCCATAACCAACAAAAAAAAAATATATACTAAATTTTTACAAGTGAATTGCTAAAAAACTAGGAGGCCCCTTTTCGGGTACAGGCCTCCTCCAATTTTTTCCAGATTTCCCTATTTTTGGCTTTGACCATCCAGTCGTTGCCTGTACTTTTTTTTATTTCATCTACCCAGCGCGCAGCGTTCCGGTGGGCGCCCTCTGGGTCTTTCTCCTGTTGGTCCCGACCATATCGTGGTTCTATGGGTCCATCTTGTGACAGGCAGGCTTAGAATACAATTAGTGTTTAGTATATAATTCATGAAAAAACGATTGCCAAGTCAATCTATTTATTTGAAACAAAAATGATTTTTAATATTGATATGGTCACTATAAGATGTTTTTAGGTTAGCCAAATACGTAATAACTTAAGACAGAAGGACTCTTAAGTAGGAACTGAATAAATTGACTGACTTGGTATTCACACTTGGCTCACAAATTTTTACGATAGAAGAACTGAGTTGCGAGACTTGTTTTTTTTACAGATTATCTTTTTGATGGCATAAGCCTTTTTGCTCTGTGTTCCATCGAGTTATGTGCAGCAAGAATTTATTCCGATAGGTTTATGTGTTTATTAAATTAATATTGAACTTAGGTATAGCAGAGATATCTCGATGTTTTGACATGTATTCACATTAGGGAAGTATTTGCGGGTCGTTAGTACACACGGCTACATATCAAGCGATACATTTCTAGTATAAGCTGATCTCTCATTGTAGGGAAATCCTATACAATGCGAGATCACCTTATACTGGATCTGTATAGCTTGATATGCAGCCGTGTGTACCTATAACTATGTTTATTTATGAACCTAGACTTTTCATAACTAGGTCGGGGTCGGTTCCCAGTCTAACTAATTTTATTATCTAAATATCTCTTAGAATCTTACCTTTGTTGGCTTTTTGGGTCCTGGTTCGTCTTCAAGTCTGTTAAATAATAAAAACGCAATTAAGTAACATTTATTCAAAATTAGAACAAGGATAAATAAAAAATAAAAATAAATAAATTAAACGTTAAACTTTTCCCGAAATTGAACATTTTCCGGGAAACTTTCAATTATTCTTTCCGTAAATACTTGACCTTTAACTAACTCTTGACCGATAGTGGAACTAATGTAATTTTTGTTGATGATTTCTGAAAAATGGTGTTATTTAGAGAAATCGTTTCATTTTTTCGCCGACAAAAAATCTAAAAACTATATTTTCGGCATCAAAATCGTTGCCAGACCTCGTGGCAATAACTTTTTTTTTTTTTCAAAAATATTCAATGTACAGTTTTGAGTTCGCTGCGATTTTTAAATTTATTTTTAAATGTTTAAGTGCATACCGCAAAGTTTAAATTATTTTACTGATTCAAGGGAAATTTTCCGTTCACGTTTTAATATATTTAATTATTTATAGGAGAACCAACAGCTATAACAGATGGATAACAAGTGAATATGAAACATAGAGCCAATTTAAGGTTTTCACGGGTAAAAACAGAAAAAGCAGTACAAATCTTAGGATCTTAGAATGACTAACAAGCACGATAGAAAAGATTATCTATATATTTAAGGTACAATAAGCACTATGCACTTGAAGTCAGCGTTCAGCTGAGTGCGCGCAGAATAGGTTTTGGTGGTAAATGGGTCAACTGAGAACTCTTTACAAATAATATTAAAGTCCTTACTCGCTCGCACCATGTATGAGTTTTGCCTATAGTTAGAAGAGGAAAAAGGAATAGAGATAGGTGGATTATTATAGATTCATGATCGTTTGGCATACAGTGTTCAAGTTGACAGAATTTTGAATTACGTCGATATTGTCGCAAACCAGCGAGCTGTATGCGCAATTCGCCGACAGATATTTAAGCAGGTTATAATCGCTTACTTTATCAGGTTCGAATAAGTTTTTTAAACTTAGACCGTGACCTGAAATTATTTGAAGAGTAACTCAAATTTTTCCTGTATGTCATACAGTAAAATCATAAAATCAAAATATTTTATTTCACATAAACCTACATGGGCTCTTATGAAACGTCAGAAGCTAGGTGCACGGTTCCAATTAGTCGTTTCCTATGGAGAAGAGTCGGCAAGAAACTCCACGGTTACTCTTTTAAAAATAATTGGCTTTACAATATTATCAAATAACATTGTTAATAAATAGGTATGGGAGGACAGTGTAGGCCTTTCAACAGTTACAAGTACTATAGTTACTTACATTTTCTCCTTCTTCTCATCATAAGACGGCATCTTCTGGCAGCCATTGACGAAAGCGATGGATATGTCATCCTTAGGAATCTGCAGATTATTGTTGAGGTGTGGCGCCGAATTGACGCTGGGCAATCGCTTAGTTGAAGACCCTGACTTGGTCTTCCGAGGTAAGCCCAGACCTCCTGCAAAGAAGATGATTTATACATTATTAAAGAAATTATATTTATTTCTGTTATGCTTGTAAACGTTTAGTACAAGGCTGTGTGGATATAGAAAAGAAATAACACTAATATATACAAATAAATAAAATAGAAGTATCTGTTTGTAATGTCAAAATAACACCGTTTTACTAAATGCATATATGAAAGTATATATGGTACAGTCACGAGCACCAATATGTATACACTTGGCAAAATTCAAAAGCAATTTTCTCGGGAATAACGATTGCAACTTTGAGATAAGACCTATTATATAAAAGTATATACTTATACTATTATATAATAGGTCATATTTCAAAGTTGCAATCGTTACTCACCATGGAAATTGCTTTTGAATTTTGCCAAGTGTATACATATTGGTGCTCGTGACTGTACATATGTATAACAAAAAAACATTTTTTTTATCAGTCTGTCTTTCAGTCGTCTGTCTGTTTGTTTTGATTTTGACGGGACTCTTATCTCTTTTTTCTAACAACTACAACAACTCAACTTTTTTCGTTAATAATATAGAAATTAACTACATGTTTAAGACCTTAATTATTAATATTTAAGTATATATTAACATAATTAACTAACTATTGCACTATTCATAAAACTTATGTTAAATATTTGTTAAGAAATCAGTTGTCCTAATAGTAATTGTAAGAACTCATGTCGCCTGTGATACAGGTTTAACCTAGTACAGGCATCACACTTTGTAATACCTACATTATTTCTAAGATTTATACTATATATTTCCAATTTTTATTTTTGAATAAATTTTATTATTATTATTAATAATAATTATTACATAAACTCTAGTCTTTGGTCCATGAACGAAAAGCCAACGACCTCTAATCACCGATGCAACGTTGCACAGTAACATTTTCAAACGCAATGATGTTTCCGTAAGCTGCAACGAATCATGCATACTTAGTAATCTTGTGCTTTTTAATATGCTTTGATGGAACGAATCGCTTATACAAGGTATAGCCACAGAGTATAGAAACGGAACAGAGGCAAAGCTTCTAAAGAGCGTGCAAAATTGATACTTACTTTAGTAGGGTTGATACAGGAGGGTAAAAGTTAATAAACAGCAGGTTAATCAGCTTACGAGATTCAATTTATATGTATCTCTCTCTTATTTTCGGTTCCGTACCAATATGGTAAAAAGGAACCCTTATGGTGTGACGCAGTCTGTCTGTCTGTCACAGCTGAATTTCTCAAGAACTACTGATGCTATCAACTTGAAATTTAGAATAGTTTCAGATGACATTTGCCTTACTATTTTGCAAATAAGAAAAATACAATTTTTTTTTTTTTTTGCAACAGGGACTGTAAGGTGGTCTTAAAAATTCGAAATGCGGCTACTAGGGCATGTGGGATATCATATGAAAGAGCGCTGTTTGCGCATTATCAAAAAAGAAAAAAAAAAAAAATTTCTTTAGGCCGCATAGTTTTCGACTTTTTATGAAAAATGCAAACAAAAATACGGCCCCCCATAACTCCGAAGTTTGCATAGAGAAAAATCTGAAATTATTCTATGTGATAGAAGTTTATGTAAAGATTACAGGAACAATAAAACTATGTCTCTAAATAGCACACTTTTTTTTCTCAGAAATCAACAAAAATTACATTAGTTCCTTTAACTGTCAAGAGATGACGATGACCTAAAACTGCAATATTCTACACCGCAGTGTTCAAATTCTCTCTCTCTCTTTTTCTCTTTCTGTATTATTTTTCTCTCTTTTTATTCTCTTTTTCTTTCTTTTATCTGTGGTTGCCAGTCATTTGATCTGAAATCATTAGATCTTGCTTTTCAAATTCAAATTCCAAATAATGATGGTCATTTACATACATAATTAGGATTTTTTCAAAACGAAATTATGTGTAATTTAGAGCCGGTGTCATTGACAAAATAGACCAATTTTGTGAGTATGTTACGTCGAATTTAAAGTAAATACTCACCTATGTTTTAACACGTTCTCCGTAATGGTTATTTATGCAACTGTTTTATAATAAGGGGTATTGAAACACGAATGTGGGTTTCACATGAGTGTTTTAATAGCTAATTGTTACAGTTGCATACAAGACTTTATCTACATCCATGACATGAATCCTCTATAAAAGGTTCTGAAACAGTTTTTGCAATACTAATATCGAACAAAAATGGCGGGATACGACGCTATGGTAATAGTGAAACGCGCGTGCGTGACAATGTTCTTTTATTGAAATTCATAAAGATACCACGAATTGAGTAGTGAGAATGGAAGGGAGGATGATGATCCCTCACTTACTCATCAAACAGATGAGTAAGGAAGGGATCATCATCCTCGTAAAAGCAAAGGAGTTGCATTATGAAATTCAGTACAACATTATAACTCCCGTTTGGATGCTATTATGGTTACTATGACACTGGGTGTTTTAATGTTGGCAATAAGCTAACTGTTTCAGAAACGAAACTTTTATAGAGGATTTGTAGCATGGGCGTAGATAAAAAATTATAAATTGTAGCATTGAATACATGAAAAAAAATTAAAAAAAAAAATTGGTTTACGTATTGAAATGATATCTTATTTAAACTACAAAGCTATAATGGCAGAATGGGAAGCCGATCCCCAGTAAAAAACTAAAACAACTAAGAGTTTATTTCTTTGTTGTTATCTCCATAAATCCTTGTCATCATTAAATGATAAATGATTTTATTTCTATAAGTAGGTTTTTACAAACACTTTTACACGTCAATCATATTTTAAAACTAGATGAGGTCGGCGTTTCGTATCTGACTACTCTGAGAAGAAAGGCCGAAACAAACTCAGTGGTCAGTCTCTTTTAAAGTCCAGACATAATCTTTGACAAATCATATGAATACCATGTAGATTGGTGTCTGAAATGGTCTTTTGAAGAAAGAACCACACAGATTGAATGGACCTGTCCAGTCAGTGCACGCATTTGTCAGTAATCGTGTAGCTCAACTCGGAACATAAGGAGCTCAACGATTCGACGAACAATACCAAAGAAAGGACATTTGGGCATTTGGGCATTCATTGGACAGTATTTATATTGTTGCCCGCGAGAGGCATACTAACTTCAATTCCTTAGGTTTAGGGTGAGAGGTTCAGAGGTTAAAAAACAAGTGCACCTACTAAAGAAAACATTTAGGGGTTTATTTATACTACGCTGCTTAAAGTTAAGTAATGATTAGCGACTGTTTAACCATACATTTTTGACGTTTAAACGTCTCTTAACTTTAAGCAACGTTTATGAATAAACCCCGTAATGTGTTGTCTGTCGGTTAGTCACTCACGGAACCGCTAACTTAGGGGTTTATTTATAAACGTTGCTTAACGTTAAGAGACGTTTAAACGTCAAAATTTTATGGTTAAACCAATGATATTATACTAAACAGGTATGTTGTAAGCGCGTAATCGTGAAGACTCGAAAACGTCCTAATTGGGACGTATTGACTTTAGTCTGCGACACGCATGCCGACGAGTAATACGCTTAGTTGAAGCAAACACTAGCTGTCTCTTTTTTCTTGTTGTTTTTATCAAGCCATCTCTTTTCTATCATTTTTACTTGTAGTCAAATGTAAAATGAATGTAAAGTGAGTATGTGTGCTGCCGCTGCTGCGCGGAACACTTTTTTCGGTTGTTTTGTGAGTGTATAACATATCTGTTAATATAATATCATTGGGTTAAACAGTCGCTAATCACTTAACTACTTAACTTTAGGCAAAGTTGAATAAATATAGGGGATTATGTATAGATAGATACCTCCATAAATGGCGAAAGCGCATTAAAATGCAGACTCAAACAAGGTTAAAGACAGGTCACCACTAGTATACAACTGTAATACTGGGTATAGCATACCAGTTTGTACTGGATAGAACCGGTCTGACTTAGCTCAGGTGGGCTGTGTGCGAATCGAAACGTACAAGTAAGTGTTGCGATAAAATAATGTTATTTGTTAAAGAAAATAAACACATGTTTGTGTGTTTTGTTAAGACTGCATCGAGCGCACAGTGGCGCCCTTATCGTTATTTCGGTGATTTCTTTTATTTTAGAATGAAAATCATTAAAAAAGAAAAAAAAGGCCACTAAGCTCCGTTTTAATGATTACAATAAAACATAACAATTTAAAACTACTGTTTGTAGTAATAATAACGTATAGTCTTGTGAAGCACAACTTGACGAGCTTATTTTCTGCATTTTCATTCTAAAATAAAAGGAATCACCGAAATAACGATGAGGGCGCTACTGTGCACTCGGTAGCCTCTTAATAGTTTTTCTCTGGAGACCTGGGCCTCAAGTCTGCTATTACAATAGTGTCAGAATGGTCTCTTCATTGTGAGTTTTTGACAGTTTTGCCATACAAACACTGTCAAATACTCACAATGGCGAGACCTTTCTGACACTATTGTAATAGCAGACTTGAGGCCCTGGGCCTCAAGTCTGCTATTACAATAGTGTCGGAATGGTCTGTCATTGATTTCATAATTGTTGATTTTGACAAGTTTGGTAATCAACTAATATAATGGCGTCATTATGACTTTCCAATGGTCAGCCACTGACACTCCATGGAAAGAATTAGTAATCTCGTAAACAAATTAAACTTCCTACTAAACTTCCAACTTCCTACTACTTCAGATTGCTTATAACACTAATAAATAATATGTAAAAATATATATCAATGAAATCTGGAATGAATAATTGTTCAAAATGCCATTGTAATACAATTCTATTACGAGACCATTGACCGACCAATGATCGACCATTATGAATTTAGCAGATTACGAACTTTTAGCAAAATGACAATGGGATCGTGTTGGAGTGACGAATTTATAAAAATAGCAGACTTGGGCCCCTGCTAGCTAGTCCTCAGTTTCGTGTCTGACTCACTGATAGACAATGCAGAGTCAAAGACTAGTGGGGTAATTGTGAAAGACACGGTAGCAATGGGTTTAGTTTTGACAGTGCAACAACATTCATTGCTTTATTTGCGTTGTTGAGTAGACAAATTTTTCGAACATATGAAGCAATGGATTAGCAATCCTCTTCAAAATTATTTAATTTATGACCCTCCCCTCAAACTTTTGCACAGAGCTAAACCAACTGGTTATAACCAGTTTATAAGTACTAAACTATACATACGTTGCACAGCGACCTCGCTCACCGCCTGTGTGAACTGCAGATGCAGGCAGAATAAATATACATATTTCAAAGTTATTGCCATTCATGCATGTCAGGGACGGATCCCAGACTATCCAGATGGGGCTGCATGTCAATATTTACGGCTACAATGAGACTAACTGCGCGACATACGAAAGAAATAAAGCCAGATACGTATTCCATATTGGGCCCGCTTAAACAGCACCTGAGTGAATGGCACTTGAAAATTATCGATAGGCGCCACCACTAATGGCACCTGACAAAATTATCGATGGGTGCCGTATGTGGAATACCTCAGGTGCTGTTTAAGCAGGTGCCCAATGTGGAATACGTCATATTTTGGACGGCTCAGAGTTATGAAATAATGGAGATTATTCAAGGCCCAAAAAGATTATTTTTCAACTAACTCATAAATGCATACTATGTTTATCATCTGCCTAGCATTTTCCCGACTATATTGGGGATGGCTTTCAGTCTAACCAGGTGCAGCTGAATACCATTATTTTACATGGAGCGACGATCTGACCTCCACAACCCAGTAACTGGGTAATACGATACCCCTTGCTAAGACTGGTTGTCAGACTTTCGGGCTTCTGACAACCCGTAACGACTGTCAATTGTTAAAGATCCTCGAATGACACCCGTTACACAAAATTGCCTAAAAAACATTTCTAGTACCTAAAAGGTCGTTCACCTAACATTAGATGCAGAGCAAACTGGAACAGACCGGTTAATTATAACCTAGCCTCGAGTTATGTTTATAAATACTAGCTAGACTATATCCCAGACAGATTTGAAATAGCATTACTGAAGCTAGAGAGCAATATTTTTGTACGTTCAAATTGAGATAGCTCATAGACTAAAGACGCGCCACGCGACGCGACACAAAGACGTGTCGCGTGACGAGCGGTGCCTTTGTGTCGCGTCGCGTGTCGCGCCTGTTTGTAGGAGCCTTTATAATAAATAACATGTCCCGGAATTAACACACACCACCAAACACTCCAATTAGGATATTATGTTATAATCACAATACATATACTGAATTTTTACTATTATGTATAAAAGATTGTTTATTTATTTATCCCGTTCGCACCGGATTACTAGATACCGGTACGAACTGGATTGGACCGGTTTAAATATAGCCTAGAACTTTGGAACGCTGACAAAAAATCTTTGGTACTTAAATAGAGAGCGTTTGATAGATAATAAACATTTATTTGAAAAATAAAACCTAATGCCGACTTCCAAAAAGCGGATGTAGATGTAAAGACATACTCTTTTTTGAAGTCGGTACAACGCTAATCGCCCTAATCTATTATACTTTCTACAATACTACGTAAAATTGTACTAATTACTTCCCTACTTTTAAACGTACTTGTTTTCCAATATATTTTTTTCTACTAATCATTAGCCAAAACAAGGCACTTATCTCAATATTTCAAGGTCCCAAGTTTATTATTTACTCGTCAAAATGTAATTTTCAAATATGGCAGGTGTTACTCAACACAAATATCTTTTTATGGAGCCCGTGAATGAAGTTATTATTATAAGAAAACCTTGATGTAATGCCCTTAGGGTTTTTTTCCTTGGAGTTACCATTATTGTCATGGAAAACTTTATGGTAGGTACTTAGGAAGGCTTTTTTAAAGTTATTGGATGCGAACAAGCAGGCTGCCCACCAGCAACGAACGAAGAATAGACAGCTTTTTCTATACAAAGTGACATTTAGTTTCTACATTTTTGACATCGCACCGTAGAAATCCTTCTACAATCTGTCATTTTGTCTTTCGTTTCTAACAATCTTTGTCTAGGTCCTTTTTATGTAGACTAAAGGTCGTAGCACACGTATCAACTCTGAAAGGGATCGTCACCGTATCAACTCGAGCCGTTCAGTATTATTTGTATGAAACTCCCTACTGCAACGCACACTAATCGGAATCATAACGTAATCGCCTCGCCTCGGGACAAGCTCACGAACCGCGGTGCGGTGCGTGGTCGACTTGCAGTTCCCGCGCTTACGGTCAAAGTCAAAGTCAAATAATTTATTTCAAATAGGCACGAAGATGCACTTTTGAACGTCAAAAATTAGTTTCCAAAATGTAGTAATGTATGGAGAAGAATGGGCAAGAAACTCCATACTTACTCTTTTAAAATGTTAACAATAGTTTGTATACATTGATTAATATTTATAGGTGAAGACTATGTACCTAGAATAAAAAAATAAAAAATATAAAAAAATTCATCAAAATTACTTACCACAATTGGTAAAAATAATGAAAAGTGAAGTAATAACAGAAAAATTAATAAATGCGATAGGTACATGGTGCTCACATATTTACAAACATTGTATATGATTTCCCAAAAAAAATTAAAATAAAAACAACATATAATAAGTCAGTGTGTGAGTTAAAATATTAATCACAGAAAATAAAATTAATATCACGGTTCTCCGTACCCTAGCTTACGGCTCTCCGTACCCTAGCTTACGTCTCTTCGTCCACGCCCCTCCCGCGGTCTGCGTTGCCGAACGTTTCTTTGAATATTGTATGCTTCTTTCTTATACATTCTTCTATAGACTGCAGTATGTTATAAAAGAGATATTTTGGTATATGGAAATAAATATAAAATTTCTCTTTATCATCTATCAAATGTTTTATAATAGTCCGAAGTTCTTCTTGCTTTATTCATATTGTGTACCCTTAATCTTTTTCTGTACCCTTAATCTTTTTCTTCGTTTCTTTCTATTTTCTTTTTCCTCTTCATCAAGTGCTATGGCAATGATAGCCAACTCACGTATTGTGAACCGAGACATAACCGTGCGCTACACTTAACGTGATTGGATTCAAAATGATTGAACTATACCCAAAGTCTCAAATTCAGATAATTTATGTAAACAAAGGGGATACCATAACAAAAAAATATCTTCGTAATAGTAATTCACATAAAATTGCGAAAAAAGAGGTTCTATTTTCTTTTAAGTAAGTACTGATTTTAAGAAATAATAATTAAAAAATAATCATACCGTAATTATTTTTATAAACGTTCGGTTTTAAACAAAGTTGTTAGTAAAAGGAGATTTTCTGGTATAAAATATTTTATGATACTGGTAACAATGCAGGAGATACAAACATTTTCACATTTTTTAATCTTCAACAACACTAATATTACAACTCTCATAAATAGATTCATATTGTAAGTAGCATATCTAGCCATATTTTGGACGAAAACGGCTGTAAACTGTTTCGATTGGAAATCGATTTTGGGATGCCTACGTCTAGCAATGGGCTGATTATGACTATCATATACCGTGTCTCCGACACACTACAATAAATAACATTGTTTGGCAACGGTATTTTCTACTATGCAAAGAAATCTTATAATTAATTCACTTAAATTTTATCAATGATTATTTACAATAACATTTAATGATAAAATGTTTTACACAACTGTCCTGTCATTTTGACAGTGACATTTCTTGACATTACTTTGTTTACATAAATTATCTGAATTAGAGACTTTGGGTATAGTGCCGCCTAGCCGTCAACCAGCGGTCCGCGAGCCGTAAGCGCGGCGTCGCCAAGCCGTAGCCGAGTTGACGTATCGGAGCTTCTGATCCGCATTGGTTACGTGCTTACGTAAGGTTGACGACTGTTTGACGGCGACGCGAAAGGCGATACGGTTACGATCCCTTTCCGAGTTGATATGTGTGCTACGACCCTATTTCTGCTATCCCAAACTGTAAAATCACACTGACAACTGACAGTTGTCTAAGGTAGTGAAGACAATTTAATTTTGTTATCACCATGCTAAAGCCAGTTGAATATTTCCTACTCGACGGTCAAAAAGTATTACGCTTATCTACAAAATCATGATTTTACAGGAGAGCGTTTTGAACGCAAAACTGTGATAATTAATAGAAGAACAAAGCTATCTTCTCCTATTTTACATCATTTAGTTAATAGAGGACATTACCAAGGAAATGATTAAGGCCAATATTACTGTAATATATTTTATATCTGCTCCATAAGGACGCATAAAGTAATTGATTAGCATTTGAAAATATTATTGGAGCTGCTGAAGATTGTAAACTATTTTTGCATTGTATAAACTCAATGTCCTTGAATTATATAATTGCATAGCACAGGTGCGAGTACTATGTACTATAGAGCTACCATTTACCGGGTAATATGTCTTTTATTGACATGAATGTGCCCTGGCGGCTGAGAGTATGTCATGCTCACTCAAATGTCTCGCTGGTGGTGGCGTGTGTGTTGGATCATTAAGTTCCCTTCAAAATGGTTGAGCTAAATGGTGCTGATCCATGTGTCATGTTCGTGAACGGGCGCCGTCAGATGGGACTGGTCATCTCTTAGCTGCCACGGCTTATTTTAATTTTTGAATTGTTTCTATTACGGACGCTTCTAACGTGCACGTCTTTCTACATTGTTCTCACATGTATAACTTCAACATGAATGATGTAGCCCATATTTTGTAACAATATTTTGTTTTAAAAGAGTGTCCATGGAGTTTCTTGTCCGTTCTTCTCCATAGGAACCTACTACGCTTTGGAATGGGCAACTAGCTTCATCTTTCTGACTGACCGACCCCTTGACAATTCAAAAGTGCCTGTAATTGGTTTATTTGAAATAAATGCTTTGAGTTTGAGTTTGAGTTTATATAATCATACGCAGCTCTCCGCGTTCAACATAACAACAGAATGCAGAACGCTGACGGGGCTGCTTTTTTTTCTTCTAACTATTCAATACATATACTGAATTTTTACTATTATGTATAAAAGATTGTTTATTTATTTATCCCGTTCGCACCGGATTACTAGATACCGGTACGAACTGGATTGGACCGGTTTAAATATAGCCTAGAACTTTGGAACGCTGACAAAAAATCTTTGGTACTTAAATAGAGAGCGTTTGATAGATAATAAACATTTATTTGAAAAATAAAACCTAATGCCGACTTCCAAAAAGCGGATGTAGATGTAAAGACATACTCTTTTTTGAAGTCGGTACAACGCTAATCGCCCTAATCTATTATACTTTCTACAATACTACGTAAAATTGTACTAATTACTTCCCTACTTTTAAACGTACTTGTTTTCCAATATATTTTTTTCTACTAATCATTAGCCAAAACAAGGCACTTATCTCAATATTTCAAGGTCCCAAGTTTATTATTTACTCGTCAAAATGTAATTTTCAAATATGGCAGGTGTTACTCAACACAAATATCTTTTTATGGAGCCCGTGAATGAAGTTATTATTATAAGAAAACCTTGATGTAATGCCCTTAGGGTTTTTTTCCTTGGAGTTACCATTATTGTCATGGAAAACTTTATGGTAGGTACTTAGGAAGGCTTTTTTAAAGTTATTGGATGCGAACAAGCAGGCTGCCCACCAGCAACGAACGAAGAATAGACAGCTTTTTCTATACAAAGTGACATTTAGTTTCTACATTTTTGACATCGCACCGTAGAAATCCTTCTACAATCTGTCATTTTGTCTTTCGTTTCTAACAATCTTTGTCTAGGTCCTTTTTATGTAGACTAAAGGTCGTAGCACACGTATCAACTCTGAAAGGGATCGTCACCGTATCAACTCGAGCCGTTCAGTATTATTTGTATGAAACTCCCTACTGCAACGCACACTAATCGGAATCATAACGTAATCGCCTCGCCTCGGGACAAGCTCACGAACCGCGGTGCGGTGCGTGGTCGACTTGCAGTTCGCGCGCTTACGGTCAAAGTCAAATAATTTATTTCAAATAGGCACGAAGATGCACTTTTGAACGTCAAAAATTAGTTTCCAAAATGTAGTAATGTATGGAGAAGAATGGGCAAGAAACTCCATACTTACTCTTTTAAAATGTTAACAATAGTTTGTATACATTGATTAATATTTATAGGTGAAGACTATGTACCTAGAATAAAAAAATAAAAAATATAAAAAAATTCATCAAAATTACTTACCACAATTGGTAAAAATAATGAAAAGTGAAGTAATAACAGAAAAATTAATAAATGCGATAGGTACATGGTGCTCACATATTTACAAACATTGTATATGATTTCCCAAAAAAAATTAAAATAAAAACAACATATAATAAGTCAGTGTGTGAGTTAAAATATTAATCACAGAAAATAAAATTAATATCACGGTTCTCCGTACCCTAGCTTACGGCTCTCCGTACCCTAGCTTACGTCTCTTCGTCCACGCCCCTCCCGCGGTCTGCGTTGCCGAACGTTTCTTTGAATATTGTATGCTTCTTTCTTATACATTCTTCTATAGACTGCAGTATGTTATAAAAGAGATATTTTGGTATATGGAAATAAATATAAAATTTCTCTTTATCATCTATCAAATGTTTTATAATAGTCCGAAGTTCTTCTTGCTTTATTCATATTGTGTACCCTTAATCTTTTTCTGTACCCTTAATCTTTTTCTTCGTTTCTTTCTATTTTCTTTTTCCTCTTCATCAAGTGCTATGGCAATGATAGCCAACTCACGTATTGTGAACCGAGACATAACCGTGCGCTACACTTAACGTGATTGGATTCAAAATGATTGAACTATACCCAAAGTCTCAAATTCAGATAATTTATGTAAACAAAGGGGATACCATAACAAAAAAATATCTTCGTAATAGTAATTCACATAAAATTGCGAAAAAAGAGGTTCTATTTTCTTTTAAGTAAGTACTGATTTTAAGAAATAATAATTAAAAAATAATCATACCGTAATTATTTTTATAAACGTTCGGTTTTAAACAAAGTATTTAGTAAAAGGAGATTTTCTGGTATAAAATATTTTATGATACTGGTAACAATGCAGGAGATACAAACATTTTCAAATTTTTTACATCTTCAACAACACTAATATTACAACTCTCATAAATAGATTTATATTGTAAGTAGCATATCTAGCCACATTTTGGATAAAAACGGCTGTAAACTGTTTCGATTGGAAATCGATTTTGGGATGCCTACGTCTAGCAATGGGCTGATTATGACTATCATATACCGTGTCTCCGACACACTACAATAAATAACATTGTTTGGCAACGGTATTTCCTTTGCATAGTTCTTATAATTAATTCACTTTAATTTTATCAATGATTATTTACAATAACATTTAATGATAAAATGTTTTACACAACTGTCCTGTCATTTTGACAGTGACATTTCTTGACATTACTTTGTTTACATAAATTATCTGAATTAGAGACTTTGGGTATAGTGCCGCCTAGCCGTCAACCAGCGGTCCGCGAGCCGTAAGCGCGGCGTCGCCTAGCCGTAGCCGAGTCGACGTATCGGAGCTTCTGATCCGCTTTGGTTACGTGCTTACGTAAGGTTGACGACTGTTTGACGGCGACGCGAAAGGCGATACGGTTACGATCCCTTTCCGAGTTGATATGTGTGCTACGACCCTATTTCTGCTATCCCAAACTGTAAAATCACACTGACAACTGAACTAACTAACTGACTAAGGTAGTGAAGACAATTTAATTTTGATATCACCATGCTAAAGCCAGTAGAATATTTCCTACTCG
This sequence comes from Dryobota labecula, assembly GCA_947523025.1. Classification (NCBI taxonomy): domain Eukaryota; kingdom Metazoa; phylum Arthropoda; class Insecta; order Lepidoptera; family Noctuidae; genus Dryobota; species Dryobota labecula. The sequence goes on along the minus strand of OX383311.1, from coordinate 7,815,705 downwards.
ACGGTCAAAAAGTATTACGCTTATCTACAAAATCATGATTTTACAGGAGAGCGTTTTGAACGCAAAACTGTGATAATTAATAGAAGAACAAAGCTATCTTCGACTATTTTACATAATTTAGTTAATAGAGGACATTACCAAGGAAATGATTAAGGCCAATATTACTGTAATATATATATATTCATACGAAGCTCTCCGCGTTCAACATAACAACAGAATGCAGAACGCTGACGGGGCTGCTTTTTTTTGCTTCTAACTATTAAATTTATATATATGCAATAAAAAAAAAACTGCTGTTTGCTGTCACATTCATCAAACGCGCGAAGTTAAAATAGTCGTTAAGTTTTCTGAAAAAAAAAAAAAAAAAATTGTGTATTTTATGTATATTTTTTTGTGGAGTATACTCTAGGAGAGTATACACTGGAGCATTTAAAGTAATCATTTTTTTTTTAAATCTTTAATATGGTCTATTGTAAAGTTGCCAACATGTCGTTTGGTCAATATTGCCTTTCAAGCATCGATATGTAATGTAATGTTATGTAATGAATATTGTCTATGAGTCATTGTAACTTGAATTAATAAATGAATTGTTATTGTTTTTCATTTCATTTGGGTAGCTTTCACGAATGGCTATACTTAAATGTACAACACTCCTGGACGGTCCGTCCCGCTACCGTCTTGCAGACGATCAATATTGTCACCACGGCATAAGTTATTCCTAGTCCGCGACACGAGAGAAAACTATTTGTCCGTGGCTACGCCCATCAGCATAACATCAACGATCTGCCAGAGTAAGTCCCGACAAAATTGGTCTAGCCGTTTCAAAGATTAGCCGGAACAAACAGACAGACAAAAAGACAAAATTAAAATAAAAAAATTAAAATGTTATACCGTATATAATTTTCACTTCAAATTTATTTATTTGTATAGATGTATAGATATGCTGGCGCTGCCAGAAGAATCTATGGCGTATAAATAATTGTTAAAACTCACAAATCAAACAGCATGTGAATACACGGTTGGCGCAGTAGTTAAGCGATTGACTGCTGCGCTGCGTGTCGCGGGTTCGATTCCCGCACGGAACAAATATTTGTATGACCTACAAGTAGTTGATCCGGGTCTGGCTGTTTGTGTATGTGAGTTTAAATTTTTGTAAACGCACCCACAATACAGGAAAAAATTCCTAGTGTGGGGCAACGTTTAAAAAAAAATGTATATATACCACTTCTGAAATGTTGAGGACTGAATTTCCTTAAAAAAAAAAAAAAAACCGACCTGGGCATCGAACCCAGGACCAGCAGTCTTGCGACTACTTGACCAGCGAAGCATTCACAACCGCTAAAACTAAAAAAACATTTTTTTTAACTCACCATGCTCGTTCTCATAGTGTTTCCGGAACTGCTCCAAGGCCGGATCATACTTCACCTCATCAGGTAGACTCAACCAGAGCTGAACAGCTCCATCAGTGACATCAGTTGACACCAGGGAATACTGGCTCCGAGTTAGTTCTTCCACAGGCCTGGGGGCACGCCACGACTTTACACTCTTCACTATCTTGTCCATATTTGGTTATTTTAACATGTCTACTTAATGTTACTTATTTATTATTAATATTAACACTGTAATTTTGAGGTTATAATCATGAGACGTTGTTGTGTTGTGTTTGACAGGTTGTTTTTTTTTTAATTGGTGACTTTTTGGCAATAGAATTTTTAATATCAGCCTGGAATAAAAACTTTTTTCAAAAGTTGTCTGTCGTGATGGCTCAAAAGTTTAAGAGCGTTGTCACCGGTCCACGCCTTTAAAAACATATTATCTCGTGACTGAGAAGGAATTATGAAAAACGGCTAAATAAACTATATCGGTACGTGTGTCTAGAATTTTCTAATACCTTTTATAAAGTTTCATATTGAGACACGAAGCAACAAAATACGATCTAGAGGAATGTGGCCGTTTTTATTAAGATCAAATTTTGTTGCTACGTGTCTCTATTCATGTCGCTATTTTAGTGTTGGATAGCCCAATTTTTTAGGAAGGTTATAGGCTATTTACCATCACGCTACGACCCTTAGGAGCCGAGCAAAGCGACAAAAAGTAGGAAAGAACGCTAAGCGAGAACGAAGTAACTGCGCGGGCGGGCAATGCGATACGACGGGGTGGGTTGGGCCGAAATTAAAATAGTCGCGGGCAGAAGCTAGTGTTATACAACATTAGTTTTAGTTTATGCGAAACCCGAAACACATGTCTAGTATTTTTATGTAAAGAATTTATGTACAAAATTTCAAAACTGTATCATGAAAAATAACAAAGTTATAAGCTTGTTATGTTACCTGGTTGTCCGTACAAAAACATGCTCACCACGCGGCGCACCTGCGCCGCCCGCGCCTTGCGATCATTAATAATAATATTAATTTGGCAGTAGGTATCTAACCGTACCACGATTGTATTGTAATTAACTGGTGATAACATTTTCCATCACACTTGCAGGCTTTGGACTTTTTCGTAATGGTCAAGTACTTAGTGTCGCTCGGTGTCCAACTTGTAACCTTTTTTAAATATTTTTGGGAAAAAATATAACATAGTGTAAAAAGTATTGGAATCGATTCAGTTACTTATTCTGAACAAACTATATTCAGGTTTTGCATATACTAAAAATAATGTTGTATAGTTGGTGCTAGCTTTTCACATGATTCTATGTTTGTTTCTGCTGCATGTATTGTATTGCTATTAAATTGTAAATCCGTAATTGGCTGTAAGACTAGCTTATATATTTAAAGTTATAATTTCAAAGAGCTGTGGATTTTGTGAATAATAAATAAATAAATAATTCTGTCTGGATTATTTAATAATAAAACCGATGATATACTACCAAAACTAGTAATTGTATTATTAGTTGTCTCGCTAAATGATAAATGATTTTATTTCGGTGTACTGACCAAGTAAAGATTACGCTTTTTAAAGCGTACTGTCAGAGTTTTTACACCGGTAATCTTTGGGTCAACTACTCGAAAAGGTCGCTGGATGTTCTACGCGTCCAATATAACAATGTTTTTAGGATGCTGTTGCGACTGCCTCGTTTTTGCAGTGCCTCGGAAATGTTCGCGGTAAATCATACCGATCGATTTCATGCGATCATCCGCAAAAAAACGGCCTCACTCCTGAGCAGAATAAGAGGCAGTCACAATAGTATCCTGAAGGCGGTGGCGGCAGACACTTCCTCCGCCATAATAAGGCAATTTGTGCGGAGACTTATACCATAGTTAGATCATTACCATTTCTCGTTGCGTCTAGATGTTGGGTGGTCTTCTCACAAATTCGTCTTTAGTTTAAGTTACTAACAATAGTGATTTAAGTGCAAACATGTTACTAACAATTTATGGATCTTGTATTATCCAAAATAAAATGATTTTATTTTTTATTTATTTCTATAAGTAGGTTTGTACGAACACTTTTATATTAATCAATCATATTATTATTTTAAAAACTAGATGAAGTCGGCGTTTCCTATCTGACTACTCTGCGGAAATAAACTCAGAGGTCACAGTCTCTTTTAAAGTCCAGACATAAACTTGGTCAGATCATGTGAAGACCATGTAGATTGGTGTCTGAAATGGGCTTTTGATGAAAGAACCACACAGATTGAGTGGACCTATCCTATCAGTGCACGCATTTATCAGTAATCGTGCAGCTCAACTCGGAACTTAAGGAGCTCAACGATTCGACGAACAATACCAAAGAAAGGACATTTGGGTAGGCCGTATAAATTATTTAAACTGCCAGACTATGATTACAACTCATCATCTTCCTGCCCTTGTCCCATGTTACTTGGGGTCGGCGCAACACGTTTTCTTTTGCCATTCCCCCCTGTCAACCGTCACTCTATCATTCACTCCCTTCTCTTTCATATCATTCTTCACACAATCCATCCATATTTTTTGGGCCTTCCTCGCCCTCTCCATCCATCCACATTTATCTTCATCACTCTCCTCGTCACATGCGTTTCCTCCCTCCTCATCACATGCCCATACCATACCAAACGACGTCCTTTCAACTTTTCTGTCACCAGCGCCACTTTCAAACTTCCCCTTACATACTCATTTCTGACTTTATCCATTCTCGTCACTCCACACATCCATCTCAACATTCTCATCTCCGCTACATGCAATCTTTTTTCATCCGTCCTCTTCACGGCCCAGCATTCCAATCCATACAATACGACAGGCCTTATCACAGACTTGTAGATTTTCCCTTTTAACTTAAGGGGCATCCGTGGGTCTATGATTACAACTAATTGAGAGAAAAAAAAACTATAAACCCATTACTATAATCCAGTCTTCACATTCACAATTAATAAAATATTATAATACTTTACAAGGTAAATATTCATGTCATTGTATAAAATTCCCTTGATACATCCAGGTTTCCCCAAAACAAGATAAAACCTTTTTAAATTCCATCGGGTTTCTCCCAATACAAGTTTTTGGGGACTGGTTTTTTTCCATAACAGCTTTTTTCAAAAAGCACAAAATAAAGAATTACAAAGGTTTTTTTGCCAAAAATGTCCGTGAAACATTTTGGGTGATACCCTGATGCAAAAACGACAAAATACTTTAAAAAAACGTTCTGTGGATACGAATCAGGTAGATTCAGGCAACGTTTTGATCGGCACGGCATCAGAGAGGCGCGAGGGCGGGCTCCCGCCGCGCCGCACTCCTCAGGCCCCACTACTTACATCTCACCCGTTTAAAATAACGATAAAATTAATAGTCGCATAAATAACGTGTAATCGATTACCGTTATTTTAATAATAACGTTAACTCTGTCAATACAAGGTAACGTTATGAAAAGGAGATTGACAGGACCTAGTATCGTTATTTGTTCTGTGGTGACTTAAGTTTATAATGTTGATAATTCTTGTTTTTAAATATAATGATTTTATCTGGTAATGCGAATCCTTAAATTCTCCGCATAAAAAATATCATAAAAGTATTAGTTTTTATTTCGATTTCCTATTTTACCCATACATAGTTTTTTTTTTTTTCGCAAGTATTGTCACATGTCGTTGGCATGGCATTCAAAGAGTATGTAAATAATAAAACCTTGACTTACGCAAAATAATTAAATTACGCATCCGATTATTGAACTTATAGAATAATTAGTAAGAACAGATATTAATAACAACTAATTATTATTATAACATTGTAATAACGATCTGATAAAGTGTTAAAAGTACCTAGCTAGGCAAAACTTTTGGTTAATAGAAAGGCAGAATGTTTTCGAGACCTTAGCCTGTTTGATTCATCATTAAAAACTCTTTGAAAACAGAACAAACACGCGCCATAGAATTCAATGCTTATTTTCTTATTTGCTTAATAGAGGAACTTGTGTATATTATTTACTGGAGTTTTAATTTACAATGTCTGTATTACGCATTCCTAGTTTAGCCTTTCTCTTGTAAAGTGAAACAAAACATATAAATAAGCTCGTCAAGTTGTGCTTCACAAGACTATACATTATTATTACTACAAACAGTAGTTTTAAATTGTTATGTTTTATTGTAATCATTAAAACGGAAAATAGTGGCCACTAAGCTCCGTTTTAATGTTTACAATAAAACATAACAATTTAATACCACTGTTTGGAGTAATAATAATGTATAGTGTTGTGGAGCACAACTTAAAGTGGTTAATTTCAGCATTTTCATTCTAAAATAAAAGTAATCACCGAAATAACGATGAGGGCGCCACTGTGCACTCGGCGCAGTCTTAAGTAATAACAATATGTACAAGTATATAAAAAAGGGAGGGGAAAGAATCAAAGGTCATAAAAAAAATTCGTCCGCATCGCTGTCAACAGGAAAAGTGCCCAAAAGGCTGGCAGCATTGCCACGTTGCATGGCAATGCTGATTCTTTGGCCAAGAAATAGGCCAGCCCTCTAGTCACGTGAAGAGTCGACCAACCGCTTAGCGATGTGTCGAAAAACTAAGTGGGCACTTGGACCCCATGGTCCTAGAGTTTCAACCCCAAACGGCTCAAACATATAGCTCCCAATAAGGTTGTTATATTTGCGCCGTTTGAGGTTTTCTGCACCTGCAGCAGCCGACCCAGCACAGCTCCCCGTGCTAGGAAGATGGGTTGGCGCAAGGGTGTCGACACATGTTGCATCCCACACCAAAGGCCGACCTAACTTCCAAAGCATTATGGTCATTCCGTCCGGGCACTTCCCATTGTCGCGTGCCAATATTAAGTTTGTTTTTGGGATAAATTCATACCAACTATGGAACCCTTCATTGAGTGTGGTCTAACACGCACAAAGTATCAGAAGCCTATAATGTTATAGGGCCATAGTCCATCACGCAAGTCCAGCGCAATATACCACAATATCAATGTCAATGTATTTTTGCATGAAGGAAGTCAAACTTTTCTCCAAGTCCTATCTCAGTCAAATCCAGTCGAAACAAAATAATACGGATACAATGCGCCCCTTTCCTATATCCTCAGAAGATGCAATTACTCGTTCCACAGTTGCGATCTTGATGTTTTCGGTGGTAAATTGTGTAAGTTTATTTCAGATTTTTTTTTAAATAAAATTTAAACTGCTTTTATTATTATTTTTAACCCAGCATTTGTAAGCTATAACGTAATGTCCACTTTTAAAATATTGGTTAAAAATCACTTCCTCTCTCCTTAAACATCATCATTACTTAAAGTTCCTTGCTCTTGTACATAATAAAGATGGTGTACATAATAAAGAGTATTCTATTCTATTCTAATATTCAAGTTTTATTTTATTAATTTTTATATTTTCAATATCAATCTGCCTAGCCTTTTCCCAACTATGTTGGGGTCGGCTTCTAGTCTTAACCGGATGCAGCTGAATACCAGTATTTTACATGGAGCGACTGTCTATCTGACCTCCACAACCCAGTAACTGGGTAACACGATACCCCTTGTAAAGACTGGTTTTCAGACTTTTTTTTAGGGCTTCTGACGACCCGTAACGACTGTCAAAGATCCACGAATGACAGCTGGAACCAACGGCTTAACGTGCTGTCTCGGTATGTAAAGATGGTCACCCATCCACGGACCAACCCCGGCAAGCGTAGCTTAACCTGACGGATCGACCCGTGCGGATGTTATTACTTAGCCACGAGCTGCTCAAATTATTATTATTATTATTTAGGGTTTTGTTATTATTTGAGGTTTATAAAATATATATTATATTATATTATAAAATACATATATTATAAATATATTTTACTATAATGTTCTTTTACGCTAATCGATAGTGCGGTGTTTTTCTATATTTTAGATATATGCGAGATCTACATATGTATATTATGATAAAGACTCTGGGTTAGTACTGTTTATGTGTTTAGTTGGTTAGCATTTACATAAATAAGTAAAATATTATATGTGAAACCCATATTTTATCCAAAATAAAGATAATTATATTTTAAAAAATAATTCTATTTTAAAATCTGCTTACAGAAAAATCGCCACATAGGAAACCACACTTGAATAAGTAAAAAAAGGAAGTACTATATACTACAAGGAGAAAGCAGTGACTGCGATGTGGTAGAAAGTGGCCAGAGAAAATGTACAGTCAGACAAAAAAATATCTTTATAAATTAATAAATTGGAGTGTAACAGCTTTTTACATATGAAAGAAAATATGTATATAAGGTACTGAAAAAAAAAAAACCTTTTTTTTATTTCTCTCTATGTCTGCCTGTCTGTTTGTTTGTTGCGGCTAATCTCCGAAACGGCTGGACCGATTTTGATGGGATTGTCACTAGCAGGTAGCTGATGTTAGAAGGAGTAATTTAGGCTATTTTTATTTTGCCACGCGAGCGAAGCCGCGGCCAGCAGCTAGTAGAAACATAAAACAGGCAGTGATGGTTTCTCATTTAATTTTTATATTTCTTCGCCTGACTGTACACGTCAGAAGCGCACGGTTTTAGGTGCACGGTTCCAATACGGATGATGACTACAAATAATATTTTATGTCCGTCATGTAGATTATAAAAAAATACGTGTCCAATATTTTTTACGGCGGATTCAAGATCAAAAATACATAAATGATAAAATGATAAATTATTTTATTTCTGTAAGTATGTTTGTACAAACACTTTTACACGTCAATCATATTTTAAAACTGCGTTTCATATCCGACTACTCTGAGAAGAAAGGCCGAAACAAACTCAGAGGTCACAGTCTCTTTTAAAGTCCAGACATACTCTTGGTCAAATCATGTGAAGGCCATGTAGATTGGTGTCTGAAATGGTCTTTTGAGGAAAGAACCACACAGATTGAGTGGACCTGTTCAGTCAGTGCACGCATTTGTCAGTAATCGTGCAGCTCAACTCAGAACATAAGGAGATCAACGATTCGATGAACGAACAAAGAAAGAAAGGATATTTGGGCAGACCGCATAAATTACTCAAACTGCCTTACCATGATTAGAAACAAATTGAGAAAAAAAAAGAACCACATAGTCTTCACATTCACAATATTTAAAATAATAACATTATAACTTCACAAGTAAATATTCATGTCACTGTGTATACAGGGTGAAATTGAATTCATGGGCATCCTTTTAAGGGGTCATTGTACTCATCATTACGAACAACTTTCATTATGGGACCAACAATGAAATCTCGAAAAAAAAAAAAAAAAAAACTGCTGTTCCTTACATTCTGACGAGTTATGCGAACATAAATGTAGGGAACAGCTGATTATTTTTTCGCGATTTCAAGTTTGTTCTCATAGGGAAAGTTGTTCATAATGATGAGAATTCAATTTCACCCTGTATAACAATCACAGAAAAAAAGTTACAGTATGTAAAAATTTGAGCAGCTCAATCCCAAGCCTTTTTGTCCTCAATAGTACCTATAAAAGGCTTTCCGGCACAACTTACGTTTAATGATTGATTTGAATTTATTAAGGCTTAGATTTTGAACGTGGCTTGGAAGTTTATTATAAAAGCGTATGAAGCATTGATATATTAAAAGGAGGAAGATAATTATGTTACGCGCTAACATCGCAATCAGTAAACTTGGGCTCGGCGCACGATTACATGCACCAAAACTCACACATCTGTGATCAGTGTTATCGCAGTCGCAAACTTACAGCTACCGATAGACAAGAACAGAGTTATGAGACGTCGCTGTCGTGCGAGCGAAATCGCGTTAGCTGCCGAATGTTGGCCGAATGTTTACGATTATGAATGACATTGCATGTGGCAGAACAAACATGGCGAAGCAAACTATATTATTATAACTTTCAACAAATTAGCATTTTTGGCTGTACTTACGAGTGGTAAGTAATCCCGTGTGTCTTATTTTTCTTTCTTGTATTATTAAAACACTGTTTAGCTGCACAAGAAGTCATTTTGATGCGTATTTATCACAAAAAAAAAAAAAAAAAAACTGTAATTATGGAGCTGTTTGTTCAACGATATCCCGTGCGCGACTGAGTGCCAACTAGGGGCAATCTCTCACTTTGATAGGACCAGGCGCTGATACTAAGTCCCGTATCTACGCTTTTAATACATCAATGGTATGAAGGAATATTTTATTTAAATACATTTCTCAGCTTCTGTTACAATGATCACAGATGTCTGACGATCCTTTTGGACGAGAAACCGACCGAGGACCGAGCGCTGTAAGCAGAAATAGTCCTTACTGTGGTTCGATTCGACTGTCCACGATAGTACACTACTACAAGCCTGATGCGCGTGTGTACCACTGGCGGCTTCGTCGCGTACGAAGAGAAACCGGTTTATACCGGCTCGGCCAGTTGAATCGCTCAGGGCTGCGCGAACGTATCGCGCGTCTTGTTTGTTTAATAATAGCACATCAGTAAAGAATAATGGTGTTTTAATATAATAGTACATTATGGTACTAGTGTGTAATGTTGGTGATTACCGCTGAGGCGCCATTGAGACCCGAGCCGAGGACGGTAATCATCAATACACACGTGTATCATACGACGTTTTTCAACACACTTGGGAAGAAAATAATAATAAAAAATCATTTTCTTCATAACTAGTACTTGTAGACATTTTCATTAATAAATAACTTTAATTTCAACAGTGAAAACGAGTTGTGAAATTTTTTTCGCTATGGCGGAAAAAAATAATCAGTTTTTCTATGCGCGCGCATCTAACAATGGCGATCGGCCATAGACTAAAGGAATGAGGTTTTTTTTTTTTTTGGCTTTCCGCGGATAGCGTTTTGGCCACGTACAAAATGGGGAATTTAAAGTTTTCTTTATTACAGAGAAAACAAAAGTTATATTTGAGTGAAAGTTTTATTTATTAAACACGTACAAGTTGAAATTATCTATTTAAATACGAAGTTGCATGAAATGAGCAAGCAATAGGTACATAAATTTATTTGTTCTATTGAACACGATCTTTTTTGTATCAATTTTTTTTTAAGAACAAAGTAAAATAAAAGTAAATTCTATAACTCACTTGTGAATAATAGCTATGAAAAAGTCAAAGTTTGATTACAGGTGTCATTATGTGCCTAATTGCGGTGAAATTAGATTCACTTTATGAGCAAGTGTGTTGAAAAAGTGTTATTTTATTTTTTACAATTGTCTTACATTTATCTTTTATGTGGTTTAACCTTTATCCCTTAATTTATCTGTTAGGTCCCAGGGACTCCGCGCGAAGTTTCATTTTGGTCTAAAACCTTTATTATCGCTATTTTGTTTTCGCGCGTCTCAGTACCTTCCTGTAGTAGTGGCTCGGATGCGGGGTGAAGAGGACTTGCGGCTGCGCAACGTTTATAGGTGAGTAATTGTGTCCATGGGGTCCGCTGGACTCCATGGGGGTATTTATGTAACAAAAATATTATTTCGCTGGATTGTTATGTTATCATTTATTCGGTGTTATTTTTGTGTTTTAGGCTACCAAATGACTTCACATAGTCGGTCAGTCAATTTACTTCAACCAGAAGCTGAGACAGTAGTACTTGACTGGCTCAGATGTGATCACGAGGAGATCAAGGGGATACAAGATGGATCACAACATGAAATAATGTCAAACGAATTGTTTTCCGTTTCAGAAGATGGATGCTACCTTCTAATGATGATTCAGATTCATACTACTCACCTGACACGTCAAGCGACGAGGAAACAGGATTTGTGTTTGCCATGATGTGCAAAGAAAATCTGTGTTCGGTGTGCAGCTAAAGATAAGGAGTAAAAAGCGCTGCACGTTTTTTTTTTGTGATGATGATGTGATTGATGTGCAAATTTTTATGTAGTTTTTAAAAGTTGATTTTATTTTAGACTTATTATTGAAGGAAATAGTTTAAAATAATAATTTATTGTATTTAAGTTTTGAGCCAGAAGTTGGCATTGATTTTTGTTTTCTTATTTTTTAGTCTTTGGGTTTTTCAATTGTCAACAAGACTGTTACAAACTAATAACGAAATGTGATATTAAAACATTAAGTATAATGTTGCTAAGTATTATATACCATTTTTGAGTACACGTTTTGCTTTTATTTTGACCATAATCAATGATTTTTGCGCAAGGAGTCTCATGGATTCCATGGGGTAAATTAAGTGATTTGGGGTCACCAGGTAAACTAAGGGTTATATATTTTGCTTAGATTTTTTTATCTGGTTGGATATACATATTCATGTACCTAGTACTTTGAAATGATTAGGTAACAAATCAGTCAGAAATAGAAAACAATACTGTACAGAAATCAATACTGTTCCATTATTCTCTTAAATTAGCTACAATAGGTGTAAACTCATAGTTTTCTAGGTATCTTTAGATTCACAATAAACATATTGTTATAAACGTGGAATAGCGTCATGCATTTAACATAAGTTATCGTGTACCTACTCATTTTTATACAACTAATACAACTAGCCTTTGTCTCGCTTCTTCGTCCGATTTATTTTTTTATTTTTTATTTTTTCCACCTTACGGTCGCAGCGTGATGTTAAATTGAATAGCCTAACCTTCTCCAGGAATCGGGCTATTAAAAATACAAAAATAATTTTCAGAATCCGTTCAGAGGTATCAGAGATTACCTCCTACATATCGATACCTCCCACACAAAAAGTCGTAACATGTTTTTTAGTAAAATGAGATTTTAGTACTACATATAATATAATATTATATAAAAACTACACATTCTAAAAAAACTATATTTTCATGTTTTCACTAAAAACCGAGTTTCTAACCCGCTAAAGGCTCGTACAGACTAGTGCGATATCACGGGCGCGACGCGACACTAGTTGCACAATTTCTTTGTCGGTGCCTGTCGCGGCCGCGATATCGCGCGAGTCTGTACGAGCCTTAATAGTCTTATAATATTATGTTTTGCGGTTGATCAACCCAAAGATGACGTTAAACATACGACCTTATGCGCGGGAGGTGTCGATATAAACTTACAAAAATACCTCTTTATAATGTTTCTCTTTATAAAATTATAGTTAGTATAGACTAGCTGTTGCCCTCGGCTTCACCCGCGTGGTTTTCATAAAATAAAAGTTACTCCTTATAACATTAGCTATCGGCCAGTGAAAGTACCGTCAAAATCGGTCCAGCCGTTTCGAAGATAAGCGGACAAACAGTTAGACAGGCAAAAAATGTTTGTTATACATAAAACAAAAGGTATGTTTAATAAAACATGTATACTAAAAGATCAATAATTAAATTATCTTTAAATTGTGAAGGTTTCAGAAAAATACGCTTGATAGATTTTGCGTGATTATCAGTTTTTTTTATCCGCGTTAGATGTATGTAACTTTACAAATTAATTTCACTATGTAATATAAACATATATGATAGAATGTCTAACTTTCAATTCGTCTACAAAGCAAAATGCCTAAAATTAATGTCCACACAGCAAATTGCCTAAGCTGTAAATCGCCTAGAGATCAAAATGTTTAACAAGCAAAATGCCTAAAATGCAATAATTTCTAAGTAGTCGAGATGGTTAAAATAAACTCAAACTAGGGCCTCTGAACTGTAGATTAGGTTAGGTTAGAACTGTGACCACACAACGGCCAGAAACGGTACTCCCTTTCTTCTCCTAAAATAATAGACATATTCAAAGGTTAGGCATTTTGGTTCATAGTCAGAATAGGGTTTAGTTCAAATACTGTATAGACATATCGCAAGGTAGGCATTGTGCTTCCTAGTCAATATAAGGTTTAGGCAATACTTGGCATATATGTTTTGATTTCTAGTCAGCATGATCATAAAGGATTTAGAATATTAATACCTATATTAAGTTATTAAGAAAATGCTCTAATTTTATATATTTTTCCAAATCATTAACACTACTCGTTTAGACGTTATCTTCAGTATAAAATCATTAAAAGCCGCTTATCGTCACCTTAATGTAGGAAAAACTGGATATTATTATCTGAAATGCCTTACACGCAGTGAGCAAGCGACTCGTGGTGACTATTGCTTGTGTGTCCATGTTTGCCTGCCAATGACATTCATCAAGTTATGCAAGAGGCAAACTGGGGAAACAAACGTTTCCTCTGACCTTGTTTGAACAAATAACATATCCTCACGCCTGTATTCTTCGAAGGGTTAGGCAGACCTATAGCTACCCACAATTCGTCAGTTAAGTTCAAGTCCCATGTGATAGGGAGCCTATTGCAATCAACCGGGCACAGATCCAGACTCAAATTTCAGATGGAAAAATCCAATAACACTGCTCGACCCGGGAAATCATGCTCAGCGCTCAGCTCGTGGTATAGTAATTTTATTCTAGGTACATCGTCTTCACATTATAATTATTAATTCATCATCATCATCATCATCATTTCAGCCGAAAGACGTCCACTGCTGGACATAGGCCTCCTCCAAGCACCGCCACTTCGACCGGTTCCATGCTTCCCGCATCTAGCGGATTCCTGCGGCTTTCACAAGGACATCAGTCCACCTTGTGGGAGGCCTTCCTACGCTACGTCTTCCGGTACTCGATCGCCACTCCAGAACCTTTCGGCCCCAACGGCTATCTGTTCTGCGAGCAATGTGCCCTGCCCATTGCCACTTAAGTTTGGCAATTCTTCGAGCTATGTCGGTTACCTTGCTTCTCCTGCGGATCTCTTCCAAGCTACGCAATATCTTCTCGTCCCACATACCGCATTGTCTCAAGACGAAAGTCTTTGACCAGTGCGTGTTGCCAGTGATGACCTATGGCACTGAAACGTGGTCACTCACAATGGGCCTTATTAGAAGGCTAAAAGTCACCCAAAGGGCAATGGAGAGGGCTATGCTTGGAGTTTCCCTACGTGATCGAATCAGAAATTATTAATTAATGTATAAGAAATATTGTTAGCATTTTAAAAGAGCGAGTGTGGAGGTTCTTAGCTATTCTTATCCATACGTAACCTTTTGGAGACTCAATTAATTATTTTTGTAATTTTTGACATTCAAAAGTGCGTTTTATGTGCCATTAAAAAAAAAAAAAAAATTGTACAGCAGTAGCGTTTGCATCCACTAGACCAACGAAGTAAATATTAGAATAGAATAATATTTATTTCTATGTATATAGGGCACATTGAGATCGAAAATTAAATATTGATTCACATATACTACCATTGCTGGTGTAGAAAAATTTATTAAGCTAAGTGCATGCAAATCGTAGACATTACAATAAAAGTTATATTAAATTAGTAAAATTGATTTGAATTTATATTTTTAATTTGATACAATAATATTGATTCAGATTAATTGATTAGGATTATTTGTTATGTCAAAATATTAACTATTATGTCAAAAAAAAAATACAAAAAAAAATATATATATTGTCATGTCAATTATTTGTAATGTCAAAATATTAATTATTATGTCAAAACTAAAATACAAAAAATGTAAAAAAAAATATTGTTGTCATGTCAAAAATATAAGTTATAGTGTCAAAATATTAATTATAATGTCAAAATGTATTCATTTAAAATTCTTGAGCCATAATATTTTTGTGTTCGTATATTTGATACCTATTTTCCTTAAATGGACTGCTTCCGTCAGTTGGATGTTTGCAAAATATTATGAGGAATTTGACAAAATTAAATAATTTATTTAGTACTGAGTTTTGTCATTGATTTACGCCGCTTGGAGGTGGAAAATTATCCCACAGGAACGTATTACCAGAATGAAAATTATCCTATGTCCTAACCGGGACTATCCTTGGTCATGGGCTTTCCTTGTGCTAAATTTCATCAAAATCCGTTCAGCCATTAGGAAGGCGCCCACCGGTCCACTAGCGCCCCCACTTTGAAATATATTATCTCGTGATTGAGAAGGAATTATGAAAACCGGATCAATCAGCAACCTCGGTGCCACGGTTAAGTTCCCTTCAAAATGGTTGAGCTAAATGGTGCTGATCCATGCGTCATGTTCGTGAACGGGCGCCGTCAGTTGGGACTGGTCATCTCTTAGCTGCCAAGGTTTATTAGAATTTTTGAATTGTTTTTATTACGGACGCTTCTAACGTGCACGTCTTTCTACATTGTTCTCACATGTATAACTTCAACATGAATGATGTAACCCATATTTTGTAACAATATTTTGTTTTAAAAGAGTGTCCGTGGAGTTTCTTGTCCGTTCTTCTCCATAGGAACCTACTACGCTTTGGAATGGGCAACTAGCTTCATCTTTCTGACTGACCGACCCCTTGACAATGCAAAAGTATCTGTAATTGGTTTATTTGAAATAAATGCTTTGAGTTTGAGTTTGAGTTTGACGGAGACACGAAGCAACAAAATTCGATCTTAAGAAAAACGGCCACATTCCTCTAGATCGTATTTTTTTGCTTCATGTCTCAATATGAAACTTTATAAAAGGTATTAGAAAATTCTAGACATACTTACGGAGGTTGCAGATTGAGTCGTTTTCATAATTCCTTCTCAGTCACGAGATAATATTTTTTTACTACGTGAAAAGGTAACTGCAGACAGAGTTACTCGCGTTTGTGGAGTTTAGCTAGCCAATTAAAAATAACCCTGTATACAATGTGCCACTGAATTAATGCATATTAAAAAAGTAGTTAGCTCAGAATCGTTTACTGAATCAACTTCTGTCATTTTTAATATAGGTACAATGAGTGCCACGAAAGATGAGACTTGACACACCACGTGGTTTGACTTGCGCAGTACACGATTTTAGGTCTCTTTACCGGTATGAGGTCTGTGGGACGGGATCGGTCGTCAACGGGGCGATGGAAAGGGCGCGGGAGGCGCGGTCAAGTCTCATCTTTCGTGGCACACATTGTATTTTTTTATCCCAAAAATAATTAACATACTACGTAAATTACAGTCACACTTCCATTGTACAATCAAAACAAACCAAAATGGACGAAGTACCTAATACGCTAGACCCTTATACGTGTGCGACTGTGTGTGTGCGTAAATTTGTAATGTGACCACAATTTTCTCCCAAAATCAGTATAACTAATTTAATGAATAAACAATGTTTTATGCATAATAGTAAAAATTCAATGTATGTATTATGATTATAACATAATATTCTAATTAATGTTAAGACTATCATATAATTCAGGGACATGTTGTATAACTTATATAACATACTCTTAAAATTCTCACGTGAGTCATAATAAGTGCAATTAATATGCAGCAGTTCATAGAATATTAGGTAGATACCTATGTTATTTGCAATGCATGTTCTGGTCACATGATCTTTCTGATCTCACTGATGTAGAAAATACGCGTAGGTGGTAATTAGGTGTAATTATCACAGTATAATAAAGCTTATACCGTGGCTTGCGACTATTGTTTATTTTCACATCTGTACAATTAAATAAAATTGAAGGCATCATCATTAACATTTCAGCCGAAAGACGTCCACGGCTGGACATAGGCCTCCCCCAAGCACTGCCACTTCGACCGGTTCTGTGCTTCCCGCATCCAGCGGATTCCTGCGGCTTCAAAAAGCAGACAAAAGATATCTATTTGTAATGTCAAAATAGGCTTTTTTTAAATCCAGTTCTGATGATGGGTTCCATGAGGAATTGAGGGAACTCCTCAAATTTTATAGGCATTCATATAGCGATTTATTTATTTTCATCAACAAATCAAGCATTTGCATTCAAAAAGTATAATTTGGTAAACTGGAACTGATAAAGAAGACCACAGATGGCCACCGGAACTCGTCAATAATACGTATTTTACGGGTTGCGATAAGATATCTCGATTAAGATAGTTAAGCGACTATGACCAACCAAATTTAAATAAATGCTGATCTAAATGGTACCATCAAACCGATGTGATGATGAAGCCGGAAGGTATAGGCAACGGAACTCCGTAATAAAACAATGTATCTTAGCCGTGTTTGGGCTTATTGGAATTGTCATGAGATGCACTCTGGCTAAAAATGATGTTTAACCGACTTCAAAAAAAGGAGATGGTTCTCAATTCGTCTATATGTATAAGGGGTTAAAAAATTAACTCTACAAACTTTAAGAGGTACGAACTCTCTGCCTGCGTCTGTTTCCGAACGCATACAACCCTAATCTATTCAAAGTGAGAGTGAACAGGCTTCTTCTGGGTAAGCTCACTCCATCGTCGACTTTGTCTCTGTCACCCAGACCTAGACTAAAGTCAAGAGCAAACCCATAGTAAAATAAAAATAAATCGAACTGAATAACTTTTACTATGGGACCAGGGGCCTTACTCCCGAAAACGATTCGAGTTTTGATTTGGATTCCGATTCGAACTCGTTTCTGGGGCCTTACTCCCGACAGCATCGAGTTCTGAATCAATCGAATTGGGTTCGAATTAAATGCCGATCCATACTCTTGAATCCGACACTAGCGCACGATGGTGCGGAACCACCGCACCATCGTGCGCTAGTGTCGGATTCGACGAAACGAAACTAACTTAGGTTAGTTTTTAAATTTTAAATCGAGTTCGGATCCGGGGCCTTACTCCCGAAAACGATTCGAGTTTGATTTTGATTCCGATTCGAACTCGCTTCTGGGGCCTTACTCCCGACAGCATCGAGTTCTGAATCAATCGAATTGGGTTCGAATTAAATGCCGATCCATACTTTTGAATCCAACACTAGCGCACGATCGTGCGGTGGTTCGAAGCGAAACTAGCTTCGGTCAGTTTTAAGTTTTAAATCGAGTTCGGATCAGAAACGAAATCGAATCGGAATCAAAATCAAACTCGAATCGTTTTCGGGAGTAAGGCCCCAGAAACGAAATCGAATCGGAATCAAAATCAAACTCGAATCGTTTTCGGGAGTAAGGCCCCAGAAACGAAATCGAATCGAAATCAAAATCAAACTTGAATCGTTTTCGGGAGTAAGGCCCCAGCTTTGAAATGGCTTTGGGATAGCTTTGTTTGAATCGCGAATTATATAATGTACGGGCATAACTTAATTGTTTATGAACCGATTTTTATATTTCTTTAATTAAATTTTTGGTAGATGAAGATTGCGCGGTGGTCCCGTTAAATTTGATTAAATATTCTAGGGCAGTTTTTGAGTTAGCTTCAATAATAAGTATTTAATCCGCTCGGTGTATGTTCATGATGTTATAAGACTTCCTGTCACTGTTTTGGTATACGAATTGGTGTGGGGTAGGTACCACAACTAAATAGTGAAAAAATTTTGGAAATCTGTGGCAAAAACGAAACTACGGAACAAAGACACCGACTTCCAAAATTAAAGTAATATTTGTATTTTTTTTTTTGACTTACTTGCGCAGATCATAACTTCTTTTCCATACGTTATGCCAATAGTTATTGCGTTGCTTCTATCGTATGCACGTGTTATTAATAAATTAATGTACGAGTCCTTCTTCACGAGACTGTCTCGAGTATTAATAACATTCTGCAACCAAATAATGTGCTCGCCAAATAATTGCTTGGCAAATTAAAAACTGTCACCTAACGATTATTTTCACTGTGTTGTATCGCAGTTAATCTATGGACAGCGTTGTGGGCTGCAATGTTGTCTATTATATAAGTGTTGTGTATTTCTTGTTTCTATGTTTTTTTAATGTAGCTGTTTGTGGTTCTTTTTTGTTTTTTTTGTTTTGTGGTGAATGTTGTGTACACCTATAATAGGCATACATTATTGTTATTAATACTGTGTGTGTGTTGTTTGTCATTTATTGTTCTTTTTTTAATCTTTTATATGTACTGCTGTTGGTGTACCAAATAAATAAATAAAATAAAATGACAATAATTTCTTTGTGTACCTATTTCATATTTATTTCTACAGGTACATATTAAAAACTGGCCAAGTCCGTGTCTGACCACGCACAATGAAGGTTTCCGTAGATGGTATTAATTTATCCCAAGAACTAACTTAACATTTGTAGTTGAAAAACATGTTCTCCCATACATTCCGTATGGTATGGTGGTGGTATGGTAAATGTAAGTTGGTCGGCCATTATTTGGTAACTTGTAAAGCCTACTTAGCTGTGATAGTTTTTATTTTAATTTCGTTAAATATACTATTGCTGTGAATTTTTTCACATATCGAAGTACCTACAACTATTTAGCTGGCAGTGGGTGTCAAGTGTCCCCCCACACTGACTCTAACAAAAATTAGCACTTCAAAGCTTAATATTACGCCAACGGATCCCTGAATCGAAAAATGGTTTTCACAAATCCGCATTATTTTTGAACGGCCTATCCAACGATATCCCACACCATGGGATAACCGAGAAAAGTAAATATCATCCCCACTTTACGTGTAGGGGAGGTACCCTACCCTAAAAATGTATATTTAAATATTTTATTTTACCACTGTTTTTATTTTACAATGTCTAGAATTTTCTAATACCTTTTATAAAGTTTCATATTGAGACACGAAGCAACAAAATTCGATCTAAAGAAAAACGGCCACATTCCTCTAGTTCGTATTTTGTTGCTTCGTGTCTCAATATGAAACTTTATAAAAGGTATTAGAAAATTCTAGACACACTTACCGAGGTTGCTGATTGAGCCATTTTTCATAATTCCTTCTCAGAAACGAGATAATATTTTTTTTTAAGAGTGGCGCTAATCGACCTGTGAGCGCTCTCTTAAGATTTTTTAATAAATATATTAATTTTGTCTTATTTTTTTATTAATTCAGGTAGTTTGTTATATATTTTTATGGACATTACATATGGGATTTCAAAAATGTATGTTCTTTTCGGAACTTATCCTTAAAACTCCGAGTATAGCTCGCTCCATAGTGCGATGAGCGACGTTGAATTTGTAGAATTACCTTTATAAGATCACTGTTTTGTCCGTCTTACACAGAGGTTTTTTCGAGATCTGTGCAACATAGGGGTTCAAGTTTTGTCATAATGGTGCCGATTTCCTTGTTCACGAACTAAACTAAATTTAAGTTCAGTGCATCTTTTTCTTTCTATTTCATTAAGAAATTAATCAGCGCTTGACACTCGTATATGTTATTTAGTCGGCAAGTTTTTAATGACGTCTAAACTTGTATGGAGTAGTGACAGGCGCTGATTAATTTGACAGGACTAAACTAAAATTTACCTTCTGTCCTTTTCTTAACGAAACAGAAAGAAAAAGATGCACTGAATTTAAATTTAGTTTAGTTTGTGAACAAGGGAATCGGCACCATTGTCTATGTGACGCGCACACAGATCGCCGGTCAAAGACAAAAAAGAATCATTTTATATTTATTTTTGTATTGATGAGAATCCATAGTTAGAAACATGTTACAATAATGATACGTAGATCCATTAGTTACTGATAATGCTTGTAAATCTTATATTTGCTTAATAATAGTTATCTCAATTAGCAATGATAACAAGATTTAAGTTCAATACGTACTGCACCGTAAGATAAATGATAACATTGATTCAACTTCTGTACTAATTTAGCCGTTGACATTATATCTCTGTATTCTCCAAAGAGGAAATTAAATTACAGTCAGGAAAATTGATTTTATATAAATATTTATCCGTTTATTCATTCTATGCCCGTATGACTATTCTAGTATCACAACTGTCCAGAAACTTTCGGCCCCATCGGCCATCTGTTTTGCGAGCAATGTGCCCTGTCCACTGCCACTTAAGTTTGGAAATTCTTCGGCCTATGTCGGTTACCTTGGTTCTCCTGCGGATCTCTTAATTTCTGATTCGATCACGTAGGGAAACTCCAAGCATAGCCCTCTCCATTGCCCTTTGGGTGACTTTTAGCCTTCTAATAAGGCCCATTGTGAGCGACCACGTTTCAGTGCTATAGGTCATCACTGGCAACATGCACTGGTTAAAGACTTTTGTCTTGAGACACTGCGGTATGTGGGACGAGAAGATATTGCGTACCGGAAGACTTAGTGTTGGAAGGGCTCCGGCAAGGTGGACCAATGGCCTTGTGAAGGCCGCAGGAATCCGTTGGATGCTACTTATCATAACTTTATTCCGACTTTTATTTTTAAGGCGGTAAAAGTTTTAAATTCACTACAAAAGGTTAATTATCCTATGCAGATGATTTTTTTTTAGGGTTCCGTACCCAAAGGGTAAAACGGGACCATATTACTAAGACTCCCCTGTCCGTCCGTCACCAGGCTGTATCTCATAAACCGTGATAGTTAGACAGTTGAAATTTTAACAGATGATGAATTTCTGTTGCCGCTATAACAACAAATACAAAAAAAAAACAGAATAAAATAAATATTTAAGGGGGGCTCCCATACAATAAACGTGATTTTTTTGCCGTTTTTATAGATAATGGTACGGAACCCTTCATGTGGGAGTCCGACTCGCACTTGGCTGTTTTTTTTTGTTTTATCTACAAGCTGTTGCCCGCGGCTTCGCCCGCGTGGATGTCAATACTTCCCTAGTTGAATCGGATTTTGTCTAAAATTTTATGGGTTTTAAAACTCCTACATACAAACTTTGACAGCCCGCAATTCCCCTTTGTTTTGAAAAAATAATAATGAAAAATGTTATTACTTAGGTAAGTATTTGTGCCAAGTTTCAAGTTAATCAACCAAATGAATAAGATTTTACATACAAACTTTCATCCCCTATTTTATCCTCTTTGGGGGGGCATTTCCAAAAATCCTTTCTTAGTGCACCCCTAGACCTCATAAGGAACCTACGTGCCAAATTCGGAATCTCTAGACCCAGCGGTTTGGGCTGTGTGTTGATATGTCAGTCAGTCACTCAGTCAGTTTCTTCTTTTATATATTTAGATAGAAGATTACATTGTTTTGAACATACACTTTAACATTTTTTACAAAATATTTAATTTTTTATCTAGCAATTTATTTTGTTTTTTTTTTTAAATAAGCACAATCCTTATGGAATTTTCAGCGGACACTAGAATCTTTATTATAATAATTAACTCTGTGATTCCGTGACTTTTTAACCCTGACATAATTATCTCTGAACACGCCTCAATCCCGTAATTGTCATATTGTATTTAATTAAGTAATTAAAATAAATACACTTTCTGTTTTGTGAAAAAATAAAATAAACCGGACAAGTCCGTGTCGGACCACGCAAAATGAACGGTTCCGAAGTTGGGCTGAATTTATCCCAAGAACAAACCGTTACCCTTTGGTAAAAATGGTTGGATCTGGATCCAGTGAGTCAGATGTGGTAAAGCACCGGGTTGAGGCTGACTGCTGGCGTCGACCAGGGCCTCAAGTCTGCAATTACAATAGTGTCAGAATGGTCTATCATTGATTTTGACAAGTTTGGTAATCTACTCATATAATAGCGTCATTATAACTTTCCAATGGTCAGCCACTGACACTCCATTACAAAAATAATGACAAATGAAACTTCCTACGAAACTTCCAACTTCCTACTACTTCAGATTGCTTATAACACTAATAAATAATAAGTAAAAATATATATAAATGAAATCTGGCATGAATAATTAATGTTCAAATTTAGTAGTAGTTTTTCGAAAATCATTTCTACTAACGGGTGTTATAATAATGGCAATACGACAATGCTATTGTAATACAATTCTATTACGAGACCATTGACCGACCAATGATCGACCATTACGAATTTAGCAGATTACGAACTTTTAGCAAAATGACAATGGGATCGTGTTGGAGTGACGAATTTATAAAAATAGCAGACTTGGGCCCCAGGAGAGGTATTAAGGGGTCTTCTTGTGGACCGGCCGAATGTGCAGTGTGCTGTGCCAAGGTTGCTGATGAGGCTGAGGGTGATGAGCGGGCATGCGCGTCCGCTGCAGGCAGGTGGTCAGGATACCCGTTGAAGCCGTGGGTGCTGGCTGGCTGTGTGGCTCGCCACTCGAAAGCTTGAGGAAGTAATGATGATGAAGTCACGCTGAACTATCTGCTCGAAGGCTGCGCGTCCATGTTCGGGGGGGTGTTTGGGGGAGGGTTGAAAGGTCATTCACCCTCTATAGAAAAGGGAGGATTCTCTGACCAGATGGGTGTTGTGTCTGGTGGGCAACTGCCTGACGGTTGATGTGGTGATGTTTTATAATATATGTATATGCAAGTCGCAGTAAATTCTGCTTGCGTGATGTAGCATTAGTGTGACGTCAGGTCTTGGATGCGTAGTGCGCATTTGTCGTAGATGCCGCCAGAATAATTAAGTAAAACTTTCCACTTGAAAAACAAGGTAGGTAACTAAGTACAGTGATGTTTAATGGAGGCTTCCAAAGATAGTCTTATCATTAATCTAAGCCGCTTAGGTTTTAATCTCTTTATCTTTAAAATCCGGTTCGCACCGACTTATTTCGTTCTCTATTATACTTGTAAATTATGATAAATAACCAATGATCCGATCTAAATTATGATAAAAATCTTAATTACCTTATTTTATTAGTTTATACCAGTGTTTTTCAACCTTTTTCATGGTGTGGCCCCCTTAGTATGGAAAAATATTTCGCGACCCCTTACCCTCCGCGGTTTCTAACATGGAATTCATGTCTGTCACTTTGGTTACTTTTTGGTTAAGCAGAAAAACAGAATGCCCACAATTAACCCCAGAAGCTTCGAAGTGTTTGATTCCATTTGGAACCTCCTACTTGCGCGAGATAACGTTTTCTTTCATCGATTATTCAATTAAAAGGCAAATAGAGGAATCGCGAAAAATTAGAGAACGACTTAATCAAATGTGTAAAAAGAAACTTGGTTAGCGAGAAACAGCCGCCACCATCATAATAATGTGGATGGGTGCGTATGTTCAACTTCACATTCATAATTCATGTAACTACTAGGTAGTTGTTGATTTGTGTTAACCTAAACCTTTAATACAACATTTTTGTTAACAAATATAACATTTTGAATTAATACAATTTTATATTTATTAGCATTAAATTTTAAAGTAACGGTGACCACCTTAAAGAGGCTTGGCGACCCCCGGGGGTCGCGACCAACACGTTGAAAAACACTGGTTTATACGAGTCAATTTATT
Source organism: Dryobota labecula (assembly GCA_947523025.1). Lineage (NCBI taxonomy): Eukaryota > Metazoa > Arthropoda > Insecta > Lepidoptera > Noctuidae > Dryobota > Dryobota labecula. The sequence continues at coordinate 7,791,305 of OX383311.1, read as the reverse complement.
GATTAATCAATTATTTGAAAATATAATTTAATAACTTCGTTATACGTACTACTGCCGTGGATTTTTTCACATATCCAACACTTGACTCTAACAAAAATTAGCGCTTTGTAACTTAATATTACGCAAACGGATCCCTGAATCGAAAGGATAATATTTTTGTGTTCACCAAAAATCTTAAGGTACATCTATGTATGCATTTCTAAAATTTTATTCTTCCCCGAAAAATACTGATCGTGCACCAAATATTAAAGGTTAGGTTAGGTTAGGTTATACATATTTTGGTGCACATACAGTATACAGGGTGTTTGGCAGAACGTTGAACATACGAAAATGGTGGATAGGTGGGGTGATCTGCTACTTACTCAGCCCTAATTTATTTGGCCCTGGCCCCCTGGATATTAAAAAAAAAATTTTTTTGCTTTCTTCTAGTTTCACCACTTTCTTAACTTTAAAGTGTAATTTGTATTAAAAATGGGTAAAACAGGCAATATTTTTATTTATTACATCTTTCTGTAAGTTTGAGGAGTCATAACTTTTTTCTAGCTAACATCTGAATAAAGCAATAATTTTATAAGAATCTGCCAATATTAAAGATAAAAAAATAAACTAAAATATTGCCTGTTTTACCCATTTTTAATAAAAAAATACACTTTAAAGTTAAGAAAGTGGTGAAACTAAAAGAAAGCAAACAAAATTTTTTTTTATATTCAGGGGGCCAGGGCCAAATAAATTAGGGCTGAGTAAGTAGCAGATGACCCCACCTATCCACCATTTTCGTATGTTCAACGTTCTGCCAAACACCCTGTATTTTGTGGAACACAGGCAAAATTAGGTAAATGAAATGGGAGTACTTTTAAATAATCGACCATTTTAGGCCCATCTCCGAAACCACTGAGCCTGAGCCGAGAATATAGTTCTCAGATTATACGAACACCTATAAGAAGTCAATGGTCTTAAAATAACATGGTAAATCTCCCAATATTGTGCGTACAAACTTACATTTGCAGTTGGAATGTATGGGAGAACATGTTTTTCAACTACAATGTTAAGTTTGTTCTGGGGATAAATTCATCCCAACTACGGAACGGAACCCTTCTTGGTGCCTGGCCCGACATGCCCTTGGCCGATTTTTGCTATAGAAATTTTGAATATCGCGGGCTTTCACCTTTGGCAATGTTAGAGTTTGACAAGACAGTTCTCAACTTCAAATTCTAAATTCTGAAACCGGGTATTTATACTAGGAACGAATTCCGAACTCGCAACCTCGCTAAACCACATGAGTAAAGAAACAAAACAGAGACAAAGCTTCATACAACCGCGCTATGATAGGTACACGGTGCACTACTAATCTCTTAGCTGCCACGGGTTATTTTAATTATTTTATTTTGCTTCTATTTGTTGTACCTACTCTGGACGCTTTTAACGTGTAAGTTTTTATTTTTTATTTTTACATCGTTCTCACATTTAGTTATAAATTCAACATTATATATGTGACTAATATTTTTGTAACAATTTATTTTAAAAGAGTGTACATGGAGTTTCTTGCTCATTCTTCTCCATAGGTACCTACTAGGCTTTGGAATGGGCATGTAGCTTAATTTTTCTTACTGACCGACTCCTTGCCAATTCAAAAGTGCCTGTAAATGGTTTAATTGAAATAAATTATTTGAGTTTGAGTTTGACTACAAGCATGAGGCTCGTGTGTGCGTACCACTGGCGGCTTTGTCGCGTGTTAAGAGAAACCGGTTATACCAGCTCAGCCAGTTGAATCGCTCAGGGCTCCGCGCGCCGTTTCACGTTTTAATTTAGGTAATAATAGTAGATGAGTAAAGAATAATAGTGTTTTAATAAAATAAAATATATATGGTTCATATGGTTCATACTGTGCGTATGAACAATCGTTGAAGGAATAAGGTGTAGTAGATAGATAGGTACCTCATACCTCAATATCGAAAGAAAACTCAATCCGGTGGTGCAAAAAAGTTTTGGTATTGATCGTAAATGGTTTTGTGTTTTTTTAGTAAGTGGCACAGAATAGGTACTTAACCTATCTCGTAAATGGTGTTAATGACTATTTGAAAACTTCTTCGTCACAATCGCTTTGTGCGATTTTTGGTAGGGGAAAAACTTATGGGTTCGCGATCGTCACCAAACGCTTTCCATGAGCTATATGTATACTGTGTATATATGTGTACTTTTTGGGTGAACAAAAATACAAATTCCTATACAACAGTAGACAGACGATTTCGATGAATGTATGAAAAGCGTTTTGAAGTGAAAACTTCTTTAGCCGCGTTGGGCAATTTCAATTTTAGCTAGAGGAAAAACTTATGGGTACGCGTCACCAACATACGCGACATGCTCGTGACGGGTAGCGTCAGACTGTCAGTTATTCCAAAGTTTTTAGTTTTCACTTCTGTCGGCTGTCCTTATGACTGCCTTTTTTTTTTACAGTACGTACCAACCTATTAGTGATTGAATAATTATGTTTCTAAATTGAAACTCGTAAGCTGATTAATGTTCTATTTATTTAGTATATGTATCTTCCTGTTTCAACCCTACCAAAATAGGAATTAATTTTGCACGCTCTTTAGAAGCTTTGTCTCTGTTCTGTTTCTTTACTCTGTGCTAAAACCTTGTTTTCTAGAATCCAAATAAAATATTACTTGGAATTACAAACGATTGCTTGCAATATAATACAGTTAAAGTATCATGTTCCATTCACCATATTAATTACTAGTGTTCCCCGCGGTTTCACCCGCGCAAGTTTCGATTCCATGGTTTATAGGCAAAATTTTGCTACTTTCTTAAGGATTTCTAATTTTTTTGAAAATAAATTGAAGCCTATGTTACTTCCTGATAATTTAGCTTTCTATTGGTGAAAAAATAGTTAAAATCAATTATTATATGATACAAACAAACAAACGCCCAGAAAAATAACTACACTTGATGGTTATAATTAAAAGAACGCATACGCAAGAAAACTGAATTGAATTGATAATTGATACTTAACTACGTAAAGATTATTCACGTTTCATATATAAATAAATACATACTTACGTACATAATATATAAACAAACGGTAGTATATGGAACTGATGACTAATTTACGTAACAATGCCGATTAAAAATACCCATTTATATATCTAGTCTTATATAAAATTCTTATTTTGTGTACATCATTATTGTAATCGAAACAACATTTTGAATTATATTTAGGTACATAAAATTCATTATTTTTCCTTTATAGCTACGCGCACTTTTTGTGTATTTATGTGATTTAACTCAAATTACTACCTAAACTCGTTTTTCACACTTAATTTTTAGTAAATAGTGGTTATTGGTTAACTGGTATCATTCACTCTATAAAGATTAAAATCGTTTCCAAAACTTAACAGGAAAAGTGTAGAACAAAAAAAAAAAAAACTAATGTCAAATCGCCATTCTATCATTTAAATGTTCATGAATAAGTAATGAAATTATTTCAATGTAGCGACCAACAGCTGATTCTATCATAATATATTTATCATTTGACCTATTTATATCTGTAATCTGTTGGCTAATGAGCATTACACTCCTAAACTCGGTAGGAAAAGTACGCAATCGAAAACGTACATACGATAATCTTCACAAAAATCACAAATATAAGTACCAAAATAGTCTGTATACAAACATTGAAATGTCAAACGAAGTTGGCAGGAATCCAACTTGTTGAAAACACAACACAACAATTTGATAAACTCACTGTCAGTTTTCAAACAAATTACAAAAATTGGAGCGAAATTACACAAAGAAAAACTTTTGAAATATTTTTGACAAGTCACTTGTAAAAATGGCGCGAATGCACTTAGTGTTTTTGTTTTTCTCGCGCAAAGGAACGTGCTTATTCAGCCGCGCGCGTTTCTCGACTGGCTTTGTATTGTAAACATTATCAGTGCGTATCTTTACATTTTTGTTGCTTGATTATATAATTACATTTGTCGTACGGATTATGACAATTATGTTTCGCATATTTTTTGTTAGTTAACAAGTTGCTAAGGCGAGGCCTTTTTCGAGCCTTATCTTTTTATTTTGTGTATTTTATTTTAAATGGGTAGTTTACCTAACCTACCTAACTAATACTAATGCGGTGAATTACAAATACAATGTCATGTTTATTTTAATATCTTAAAGTAATTATTCCGGGTCTGGCTGTTTGTGTATGTGAGTTTAAATGTTTGTGAACGCACCCGCAATTCATGAGAAATACCTTGTGTGGCACAGTTTAAAAAAAAAAAAGTTTTTTTTTTTGGATGTAGTAGCGTACAAAAAACAATCTTTTTGGATGTCGACACCTGAGTGGGTCAAACATTTATTTATTCAATAGGTAGTACTAACACATACTTACATGCTACTCAGCTGCATTATACACTAGGTAATTTCTTCTTTCTGGACCCATAAGCTCTAGTATAATAATGATGAACTTTTATTTACTGATAACTAAGACTCAATCTGCCTAGCCTTTTCCCAACTATGTTGGGGTCGGCTTCCAGTCTAACCGGGTGCAGCTGAATACCAGTATTTTATATCGAGCGACTGCCTATCTGACTTCCACAACCCAGTAATTGGGTAACACGATACCCCTTGGTAAGACTGGCTGTCAGACATTTTGGGCTTCTGACGACCCGTAACGACTGTCAAAGATCCACGAATGACAGCCGGGACCAACGGCTTAACGTGCTTTCCGAGGCACGGAGGAGTCTCGGTATGTAAATATGGTCACCCATCCACGCGACAACCCCGGCAAGCGTAGCTTAACCTGACGGATCGACCCGTGCGGCTGTTATTACTTAGCCACGAGCTCATAATTAAGACACTGATAATTAAGACTAATTACAATATAAAATAAATTAAGCAAAACATGACTTGCACTTCGGTGTCTTCGTCAATCAGCGCGTCCTTTGACGCATAGGCCTCCCCAAGGCTCCTCCATTTGCCACGGTTTCATGTGTCTCTAGCCCACAGGGCAACAGCAGTCTCCACTATGTTGTCATCCCAGCGTTTGCGTTGAATTCCTCTACTTCTTTTCGATCCATCTCTAATTTGCCATTCCGTCACAGCTTTAGACCACATGTTCCTATCGCGGAGCAGCGATAGGAACAATAAGTAAACCAGCCAGCTCAAAAAAATTAAAATAAAATAGTACAACACTGACTACCTGCAGTATTGTCTCTCCTTCTACTTTTAATCCATCTAAAAGTTGTCTGTATAAGATCGCTTTTAGCGATAAGACCGCCCATTGTATCACCCTATGTAACATTTCTGCATTTATATCTGTAATTTTGTGGTGTACATCAGTGTTTTTCAACGTTTGGGTCGCGACCCCCTAGGGGGTCGCCAAGCCTCTTAAAGGGGGTCGCCGTAATTTAAATATTTAAAGCTCATAAATATAAAACCATACTAGTTCAAAATGTTATATTTATTAAGAAAAAGTTAATTAGGTTAAGGGTTAGGTTAACACGAACAAACAAATACCTGCAAATCATTAATATGACGAAGATCAAGCGTACCTATTCACATAAATGTGTTGGTTACTCCTGCAATTTTTCTATTTATAAATTTTTTATGATTAGAATTAAATCGTTTTCGAAATTTTTGCGATTTCTCTGTTTGCCTCTTATTTAAGCCATCGGCGAAAACGTTAAGGGGTTTATTTATAAACGCTGCTTAAAGTTAAGTAATGATTAGCGACTGTTTAACCATACATTTTTGACGTTTGAACGTCACTTAATTTTAAGCAACGTTTATGAATAAACCCCTATATCGCACAAATAGGAGGTCGAAATGGAATGAAACACTTCAAAGCTCCGTGGTTAATTGTGGGTATTCTGTTTTTCTGTTTAATCAAAAGTTACCTAAAGTGACAGAAATTAAAATTTTAAGGTCCTTTTTATAGAAAAATATTATAAAAATATTTCGCGACCCCCTGGTCGCGAAATATTTTTCTATAGAAAGGGGGCCGCGCCATGAAAAAGGTTGAAAAGCACTGGTGTACATAATAAGGAGTATTCTATCTATCTATCTATCTATGTATAAAGGAAATATAGTTATATTCCAAATGAGTCAAAGGAATATAAATAACTTCCCTTTATGTGGTGCTGTGCGTTGTCTGTCAGTCAATCACGGAAACGTTTAATTATATTATGAATAGGAATTGATAAGATGTATTATTATTATTATTATGCAAACCCTGCCTGCGACTTCACCTACATTCGTCTTTAGTATTCGTACGGTATATTTTGCTACAATAAAGAATCTATTCTGAAGTTACATACACACATAGATTACATTATGCCAGCGTCGCGTGAGTCGTTGCCGACGGAACGGAATGTTGCCATTGTAAATATTATATTTATACAGGAAGAGTCTTTAACCATTGCGCAAATTTTGACAAATTAAACTTAAACGATGAAGTGTCATGATTGGTTGGTTAAGGCCTCGCCTCTCATGCATGAGGTTGTGGGTTCAAATCTGGGCAAGTACCAATGTGACTTTTTCAATTCATATATACTTTCTGAGTTTATCTTGGACATTACTGACATCGGTGAAGGAAAAACATCGTGAGGAAACCTGGACTTATAGTTAATATAAGTCTGAAATCGCCAACCCGTCTTGAGCAAGCGTGGTGATCAATGCTCGTGCCTTCTCTGTATGAGAAGAGGCCTTTGCCCAGCAGTGGGACAGTTATAGGCTGGTATTATTAAACTTAAACGAGTTTTATTAACCACCTATGTATTTCTTATTTTGATACGTCTTAGTACCAAAAAAATGAAGTTATCATTAATGAAAGATGTTTATTTTGTAACTAGTTTATTGGATACACGACGCGCGACGGCGCGTGCAATGAAGCGGAACGCAGTTATAGGTACTTATCAGCTGTGTGCCTGCGCAATTCGCTGATGTAGGTTAAGTAGGTTAATAAACGCAATTTTAATAAAAAAATATATTAAAAAAAAAAAAAGTATAGAACAATTAATGGTAATGTATTTCTATTACTGAGATCTGATCAACAAAAAAAAAAAAAAAAAAAATTACGCCCTGGTTAAAAACTTATCCTGTATATTTTTTTAGAACGAAGTTGTTTTTATTTTATTTTGTTATTTTTATGTCATTACTAGCTGACCCGACAGACTTCATTCTGTCTAAAGCTATAGTATAAACTTCACTACTTTACCCTACCCTACCCCACCCTACCTACCTACCCTACCCTACCCTACCCTACCCTACTCTACCTACCTACCTACCTACCTACCTACCTACCCTACCCACCTTGCCCTACCCTACCCTACCTACACTACCCTACCTACTTACCTACCTACCCTACCCTACCCTACCCTACCTACCTACCTAAAACTTAAAAAAAAAATACAACTAATTGTAACTAACATTGTGACACGAGAATTTTATATTTAAAATAATATATGCTACTAGTTGATGTCATCACGTCAACGCCAGCTGTCGCTGAAAACCAGCGCTGGGGCTCTGTCTTGCATAGGGTCGCAGCATTATGCTGAGCGATGGCCGTTTTGAGTAGATGTGACGCATATTTTTCCCCAACTTGTTGTTTTCGTGTTTCTGTTCATTCTTTTCGTCATGTTTACTGTACTTTCTTTCTTGATTAAGCTCAATACTTGAGTACCTATATCGGTATCCATCACGTCGGCGGAGTTTCGCTAGCTAATTTAATTTGACCTTATACTATGGTACATAGCAGTAAACCTTGAGAAAGAGTACAGGGGTGTGTGTGACAGAGACAACAATCTACACAGCCGATTTTTTCCTAAAATTTGATGTGCAATTATGTATTATTAAGGCTTTTTTGAATAAACTGGCAAAGCTTCACAGTAACACAAAACCGAATTATGATTTTAGGAAAGGGTAACTTATCCTCTAAAAACTTATTGAGCTTTTTATAGTAATAAAGCATTTTTTTAAATTAATGATCCTCTTATTAAATTTCTGGCCTTTTTTTAAACTAAAAGAAATGTTTGCATAACTGTAACAAAAGTTTTGGTTACACAAAAATTGTGACTTGCGAACTAGATGTTATCGGTTACAAAACCTTGTTTTGCACACTACATACATACTAATAATAAATTATGCGTACCAAGATCAGCCACGGCATTGATGCGTAAAATATTTTTTGTTTAGCACCAATCATCTATAATAATAGACCCCTACTGCTCTGTTTAAAATAAATTTAAAAAATATCTCATAGCCAAAAAATAAAATAAAAAAAAATAAAATATCTTATAGCATATCGGAATTTTTAAATGACCGCAATTAATTAAATGGATTCCTAAATTACGACATTTTCCCAATTTGACCCTCAAATGTTTTCTTCTCCTTTTTAATTAACATTAGGATTAAGTTATCAATCTCCTAGTTTGTTGATGACGATGACGATCTCCTAGATTTACGATGTTTATTTAGAATTTTTAATTATTTTTTTACATAATTCCTTGACATAATCTTTTCATTATTTTACATTATTTACCTACAAATCGAATTCCAATTCTTTGTTATACCCAAAGTCTCAAATTCAGATAATTTATGTAAACAAAGTAATGTCAAGAAATGTCACTGTCAAATTGACAGGACAGTGGTACAAAACATTTTATCATATTATTTTTTTGTAAATAGTCATCGCTAAAATTAAAGTGAATTAATTAAAAGAACTATGCAAACATAATACCGTTGCCAAACAATGTTTTGTGTAGTATGCCAAAAATATGTTCAGTTGTTTTGTACGCCATAAATGGCAAAACATGCAGATCTACCTGTTATTTTAAGACCTCGCACATATTATTTGATGTATACTCATGTTTTACAATAAATATATTCTATTCTATTCTATTCTACAAATCAGTTTTATTAATTGGAGAAAAGTTTATTTCCTTATAACTAAAGTTGAGTTATTTTTGAAGTAACTTAATTAGTTCGGCTAATTATTTCTTTGAGTTTATCGCAATAGATCGCAGTAACTAAGCTAGGATAACCCGACCAAACGGGTGACGTAAGATTAGAACTGTAACCGACCACATTTGACTCAAATTGGTCGCAGTAAAGTAAATAAGCTATACCCAAAATCTCAAATTCAGATAATTTATGTAAACAAAGGGGATAACATAACAAAAAAATATCTTCGTAATGGTAATTCACATAAAATTGCGAAAAAAGAGGTTCCATTTTCTTTTAAGTACTGAATTTAAGAAATAATTATTAAAAAATAATCGTAATTATTTTTCATAATTTTTTTTTATAAATTTTCAGTTTTGAACAAAGTTTTTAAGGAGATTTTCTGGTATAAAATATTTTATGATAATGGTAACAATGCAGGAGACACAAACATTTTCAAATTTTTTATATCTTCAACAACACTAATATTACAACTCTCATTCATAGATTCATATTGTAAGTAGCATATCTAGCCACATTTTGGATGAAAACGACTGTAAACTGTTTCGAGTGAAAATCGATTTTGGGAGGCCTACGTCTGGCACTGGACTAAAAAGGGCTGATTATGACGATCATCTGCCGTGTCTCCGACATACTACACAAAACATTGCTTGGCAACGGTATTTTGTTTGCATAGTTCTTATAATTAATTCACTTTCATTTTAGCGATGACTATTTACAAAAAGAAATAGGATAAAATGTTTTGTACCACTGTCCTGTCATTTTGACAATGACATTTCTTGACATTACTTTGTTTACATAAATTATCTGAATTAGAGACTTTGGTTATAAGCTAGGGCAGCTCGACCAAATGGATTATACTGGAAAAAAAAAAAGCACTCCAATCAAGTGACTTTTTAGCTTGACTGACGATATTATGTTTAAATTAATCAAAATCTTAGTGAAGTTTATCATCACGACATGATTGCAGCAATACTAGTTCAATTGATTGAACGCTCAAACAAGTTTATCGATTACCCTTAACATTACATCATTGTAGAAGAGTTAAAAAAGAGACAAGTTATTTTTTTTTTTTAATTGTAATAAAGTAAGTTAGTTGTGTCAATCAAGCATTTTGATTACTTCAATAAAGATCATTGAAACTTTAATAATCTTGGTTGTAGCAACTATGTTTTGACTTGATTGCTGCAAATAGGTTTTGTGATAACTCCAATCAAAATCCCGCTTCAAAGTTCAATCAAATAAAAGTAGTAGCTGTGATCATTGTGCTTGATAGGCTCAGATGCAAACAAGTTACTAGTCAATCTAAACAAAATCTTGATTGTGGCAACAACTTTGGTGTAGGTTAGGTTTGAACTGTGACCAACCGCGCGCGAACCGAGTGAGCGGATCAATCGGTGCCGCGAGCGAGCGCTACATCCAAGTTTGTCGCAGTTACTTGACTATTTAGTATTTGAAGGTCCCCAAAATAGGAATTATTACAAGTTTACAAAAAAAGGCGCAATCATTAATTTATTTATTGTAAATTAAAACGGTACAACGGTACAACATTAATTAACATAGAAACAATTATTACATTGACAATAATTCAAAGCATTCATTTTAAGCTCAAGTGGCTTCCCATACGTCTTCGCCGGAATTCTCATATCTTATTTCAGCTCTACAGTATTCTGTTCAATCCTTAAAACCCCCTCTTATCTTAAAGAACGTTTCAAGTTCCTTCATGCATGACACACATAATAGATATCTGAGGTCATCGGAAAACTTGAGACTAGAGATGCCAATGCATTCCACTAGCTTTTATGACAAGTCTTATACGGTTCAAGCAGTATGGTTATGGAATGCCTTGCCCGTCTCGATAAGGCGTGCTCAATCTTTGTCCACTTTTAAAATTCTGGTTAAAAATCACTTCCTCTCTCCTTAAACATCATCATTACTTAAAGTTCCTTGCTCTTGTATCATGTTTATTATTGTATGTATATATATATATATTTATATGGATAAGTATCTATATGCTTTATGTATGTATGTATTTATTGTATATATGTTAATGGTACACCACTGACTACCTGCAGTATTGTCTCTCCTTCTAATTTTTGATCCATCCAAAGGTTGCCTGTAAAAGATCGCTTTTAGCGATAAGACCGCCCATTGTGACACCCTATGTAACAGTTCTACATTTATATCTGTAACTTTTATGGTGTACATAATAAACAGTATTCTATCTATCTATCTATCTACTCGTAATTATGTTATATATAATTTAATTTTAACCTCACATGGAACAGTGGACTCCCTAGCATACTTTCTCTTGCAGAACACCAGACGCATAATTTTTTTAATGCTTTCATCCGCAAACACATCACATTCGGAGTTGGCAGTAAGAAGGGCATTTAGCATCTTTAGAGTATAACAGACTGGGGATTCGGCTCTGGCGAATTCGGTTCTGGGTGTTCGGTTTTGGAAGGCAGTTGCGTAAAAATATTGCTCCGGCGGCTCTGACGGTATCCGATATATTTGTCGGGCACAAACCGCACAAATAATCGGCAGAAAAGGCAATGGAGCTCTGGGGCCCAAGTCTGCTATTTTTATAAATCGTCACTCCAACACGATCCCATTGTCATTTTGCTAAAAGTTCGTAATCTGCTAAACTCATAATGGTCGATCATTGGTCGGTCAATGGTCTCGTAATAGAATTGTATTACAATGGCATTGCCGTATTGCTATTATTATAAAACCCGTTAGTAGAAATGATTTTCGAAAAACTTCTACCAAATTTAAACATTTATTCATGCCAGATTTCATCTATATATATTTTTACTTATTATTTATTAGTGTTATAAGCAATCTGACGTAGTAGGAAGTTGGAAGTTTAGTAGGAAGTTTCATTTGTCATTATGTACGAGATTACCAATTCTTTCAATGGAGTCACAGTGGCAGACCATCGGAAAGTCATAATGACGCCATTATATTAGTAGATTACCAAACTTGTAAAATCAATAATTATAAAATCAATGATAGACCATTCTGACACTATTGTAATAGCAGACTTGAGGCCCTGGGCAGTCGATACATCTCCCATAAGGTCTTTACAAGCTACCGTGAGCTGATCCAGGCTTCTTCTTACGTCCAACGATTTAAAGCCCAACGTTCCTAAAAATAGTTGGTAGGGTACATGTAGGGAAAGAAATGGTCATCTTCATTATATTAGAGTAATCAATAAATATTTTTAGGGGTGCACAATGGGACTTATAACGAAGGTATACATGCTTTTGTCTTATGTCTTATAAATCGATGAACGCCGGCTGCACGCACGAAAAAACATGACTCATTGTCACGTTCCGTCTGAGCCGAGTGTGCAAGCGAGAGCGCGGAACAAGCGATAGAGAGGCACGATTGGCCTAAGCGTTCGGCTTGTGACGCAGTGTTTTCTTATAATAATAAATACTTTTTTATTCAGACTGATGATAACCATTTCTTTCCCTACATGTACCCTACCAACTATTTTAGGGACGTTGGGCTTTAAATCGTTGGAAGTAAGAAGAGGCCTGGATCAGCTAACGGTAGCTTGTAAAGACCTCACGGGGATGTATCGACTGCCCAGGGCCTCAAGTCTGCTATTACAATAGTGTCAGAATGGTCTATCATTGATTTCATAATTGTTGATTTTGACAAGTTTGGTAATCTTCTAATATAATGGCGTCATTATGACTTTCCAATGGTCAGCCACTGACACTCTATTGAAAGAATTGGTAATCTCGTACATAATGACAAATGAAACTTCCTACTAAACTTCCAACTTCCTACTACTTCAGATTGCTTATAACACTAATAAATAATATGTAAAATATATATAAATTAAATATGGCATGAATAAATGTTCAGAATGCCATTGTAAAACAATTCTATTACGAGACCATTGACCGACCAATGATCGAAAACTATGAATTTAGCAGATTAGGAACTTTTAGCAAAATGACAATGGGATCGTGTTGGAGTGACGAATTTATAAAAATAGCAGACTTGGGCCCCAGTAAGTATAATCTCTGGTTAGTATGCACAAGTGTTCTATACCAAGTACTTCATTATCTTATCTTTTTAATTAAACATTGATTCTAACAGTTAATGAGAATGTCGCGTCACTGTGTTTGTTTGCTCGTATCTCGGAAACGGCTGGATCTGTTTATTAACCCTATTAAAGTTATTTAACTGTTTAGTGGGTCATTAAATTAAGAAACAGCTGGGCAATTTTTCTTTGTCCTCAACGGGTAACTCTTGGCCTTCAAATCTGTCGTGCAATAATGAATAACTTCGGAGATAGAGCACTCTGGCTATCATTTCTGTCATTCATTGAAATATACTTCCTATTACCGATGATAATAAATCACCCGTGATATCTGCAATCGTGTGTTTGTGTTCTTGTTTTTACGCCATTCGACATATAAAAAAAACAATGTGTCTGTATTCTGCTAATTTTACGACAGAGCCTTAAAAAAAAATCGGAGTATAGTAATATGTGTACCAATAATACACGCACAAAAGTTTACTATATTATGGTACTGTGTAATGATGGCAGATAATAATCATAAAACCAAAAAATTATAAAAAAAATATATGGCTAATCCGTTATCAAAAAAACTACTACTAATATAAGTTTTTAAACTGTCATGGTCACTTATATTATTATTAACATAAGCGGGATATTTACCATATTTATTCATTGTTCTGAGTTTCCGATATTTCGGCGCTGTTGCAAGCACCATGATCACGGATAAACTAAGTCACTGCGGGTGGGTGTTTATGAGCAGACAAAACGGTCTACCCTCTTTCTTGTTCGTTTTTTGCACTCGACAGAACGCCACTATATTCCTAGACTATTTAGAGAAACTATTGAGATTACCAAATATAGGAACTTCAACCGGGATGATGGGTTTCAACTGTCGAGAGCCTGGAATCCAGTGGTGCAGCTGTGTAAAAACCGAAGAAGTGCCGAAAAAAGTTCGTGAGCGGACACAGTGAGTTTCGTGTGTCGGGAACAGAATCGAGTTGCGAGTGACAGTGGTAGCGGTACTGAGTGCAAAAAACGAACAAGAAAGAGAGTAGACCGTTTTGTCTGCTCATGAACACCCACCCGCAGTGACTTCAGTTTATCCGTGATCATGGTGCTTGCAACAGCGCCGAAATATCGGAAACTCAGAACAATGAATAAACATGGTAAATATCCCGCTTATGTTAATAATAATACTACTAATATACCTACTCATAAGATAAGCACTATAAACGATTGTTTAGTGGCACTTAAGTGACAATTAACAACAAACTAATTAGTTTTGTGCACGTGGTAATTAGCGAGGCGGTACTTTCAGAGATTTCAATAATTTTCGACTACGTATAGTTTTAAATAAGTGAATCTAAACGGTTGTTTAAGTTGTTAAGCAATTAGAAGAATTAGTTAAATGAGACAAAAAAAAACCCAAGTATGTGTCGGATGTTCCGTAGTTGGGATGAATTTATCCCAAGAACGAAACTCAAACTCAAAACTCAAATCGTTTATTTCAATTAAACCATTTACAGGCACTTTTGAATTGTCAAGGAGTCGGTCAGTAAGAAAAATGAAGCTACATGCCCATTCCAAAGCGTAGGTACCTATGGAGAAGAACGGGCAAGAAACTCCATGGACACTCTTTTAAATTAAATTGTTACAAAAGTATTCGTTACATCTATAATGTTGAATTTATAACTAAATGTGAGAACGATGAAAAAAATAAAAATAATAAAAACTTACACGTTAAAAGCGTCCAGAGTAGGTACAACAAATAGAAACAAAATAAAATAAAATAACCCGTGGCACCTAAGAGATGACCAGCCGATATATTCTGAAAAAATCTCACCGTGAAAACTCAGGTGAAGTGAGCATCAATACACAGTGTCAATCCCTAGCATCAATGGAATGACAGCTCACTTCACCTGTGTTTTCACGGTGAGTTTTTTACAGAATAGCACAGCAGTGCTATTCTGTAAACAATCTCACCGTGAAAACGTAGGTGAAGTGAGCGTGGAGTGAGCTGTCAATATTGTTAATCCCAAGCGTCAGGTGGAATTACAGCTCGCTTCAAACTCACTTCACCTAAGTTTTCACGGTGAGATTTTGACAGAATAGACCGGCTGCAGTTCCAACTGGCGCGGCGGCGCCCGTTCACGAACATGACGCATGGATTAGCACCATTCAGCTCAACCATTTTGAAGGGAGCTAACATTGGAACTTAACATTATAATTGTAAAACATGTTCTCCCATACAGAATGTATCAGAGAAGATATTTTTCAACTGAAAATGTAAGTTGGTTGAATATTACTCGGCAACTTTTAAAGCCTACTTAGCTGTGAGAGTTTTACTTTTAACTCGTTATATACCGTGGCATTTTAGTAGTCTTACAAAGACAGCCCACTTCATGTATCCAATGACTACTAATCATTCAGGTAAAAAAAAAATGTTTTTTTTTTGAACATTTGTTTTATTTTTTATTTATTTTTTAATTGTGACGCATGTCCTAGTTTAAAACAGCCTGTTACGAGTGCAGTCCGAGCCTTGTGATACAAGAGCGCCGCAGAATGGATTTAGATTAAGTTAAAGTTGCAATAGTAAGAAACACATTTTTGCGTTAGGGTGAATGAACTCTGATAAAGATGTCGCCGCTCCATTCCGCGGCGCCCTTGTAACACAAGGCTCGAACTGCACTCGTAACAGGATGTTTTAAACTATGTCATGCGTCATAATTAATAAAAAAATGTAAAAAAAATATATATGTATATTACATGAATGATTAGTAGTCATTGGATACGTGAAGTGGGCTGTCTTTGCAAGACGACTAAAATGTCTATACAGGGTTATTGGTAAAACGCTAATTACTTCTCAGGACTATAATACTAACATCATAAACACAACTTTTGTTGTATGAGTTTTAATAATTCATCAGATTTTAATTTATCAGACTTTCATACAAACATAAAAATATTCAAATATTCAAATTCAACGCTCTAAATGTATGGAAAGACGAAATCTTGAAGAAAAAATTTACTATTATTCGTATTTGGCATCAATCATGTTTTTCCGCTAATCATTTTTGCCATCATTCCAATGTCACTCCCAACCTCACTCAATTTTGGGAGCTTGACAACGTCGCTTCAAAGCTTTCACTCTCACTTGAGGAGAGAATGTGTGAGCAGTAAAAAAAAAAAAATATTCCTTTTTTTTATTTTTTATAAAACCAATGAATGCAAACGGATCCCTGAATCGAAAAACTGTATTGTGGGTGCGTTTACAAACATTGTAATTCTCACATACGCAAACAGCCAGAGACCAATACAAATATTTGTTCCGTGCGGGAATCGAACCCGCGACGTTTTATTTTAACCGTGCCGTCGTTTTATTTAACCACTGTCTTTGTTGGCGTGATAAATATGTATATCCATGCCAAAATTACAGCTTTCTAGTTCTAACACACAGACAGACATGGCGAAACTATAAGGGTTCCTCCATTTCACCATGTCTGTCTGTCCATGGCTCAGCTCAGAGACTCTGTTGACTCCGGAACCCTATAAAACACCTTTAAAAGCTCAATACTCAATATATTTATTGCTTCCACATGTGAACTTGGTGGTAGGTTTTACAAAGATATGATCATTGTGGACCCTGTCGGGCACAGCAAAAGTAGGAGAGAGGAAGAGGGGCTTTTATTTGACTACTTAGTTGTTATAATAATAATATTGAATAGGTGTTGTGATTATTAACATATAACATGTTATTGAAGTATTCATTGATATTGTAATAGCATTTAGATAACAGAAATTGTTTTAATTTATTTATGAATGTATAAAATTTTTGTTCTTCTTTAATTTTTTCTGGTAATTTATTATAAATTTTAATTGACATGACTAGTGTACTTGTTGAGTGCATTTTCAGCTTAGAGCCTGGCAAGTTTAACCTATTTTTATGGCGCAGTGTATATCTTGACTGTATATTTTCTCTTGTCGTGTAAAAGTGTTGGTAATTACGAACGAATTTGCATATTTCTAGAGCTTCTAGAGCTTCCACAGGCGACTTTTTAAGGAGGATATCAATCTGTTTATAAATGCAACAAATATATCTGACCTGCAGGGTAATTGCGTAACACAGTATCAGTAGCAATGGGTTTTAAAGCAGTTACAGAATAAATAGTAGAACACGGCACAAAGACAAATTGGAATTACCCCAAATAAAACGCATGCTATTTAAAAGAAATGCTTACTGCATGGCAATTATTATATATAACCATTTGCCAAACTGTACTCAAGATTTGCCATTGCCGTTGTTCAAAAGGGTATTGTTCAGACTATTATTAGAAAAAAATTTATTACAGTGTTCATGAATACTAAGAGGATAAATCACTAATAATATAATAAAGTAAAAATAACCTTTAATTCCGCTTTATGCAAAAATGACACAATTTCATTATTAATTACTACAATACAATTAATTAACTATTATGCATTCATATTTTATTCTCTAATTCATTATTATTCATAATTATTAGTAGATTAGTAATAAAAGGTTTTGTTTTTGGAAATATTTGTACGCCATACTATGGCAGGGTATGCTGGAACCAATATTTATAACATCTATTGTACCATAACCTAACAAATAAACATTTTTGATTTGATTTGATTTATTTTGACAGTTCAACAACATTCATTGCGTTATTTCCGCTGTTGAGCAGACAAATGTTTCGAACATATGAAGCAATGGATTAGCAATATCCTTCAAAATCATTCAAATTTAAATTGGAATTAACAAAATCACCATGAAAAGTGAAATCTGGCGGCTTATCAACCAGGTGCAAATTATAGCGTGCACTAACTGGACAGGTCCACTCAATCTGTGTGGTTCTTTCATCAAAAGCCAATTTTTTTTTTGCTATGCCATCTCAGAGTTAACCTTGAGAGGTTGAGACTCTTTAACCGGACTATCCTATGGTTGCCTTAAGCTTAAGGCCTCCAGCCAGGGCGTAAAAACTTATAAACTAAACGACTGCGCGCTAAGGGCACCCCCTGTGAGCTACGAACCTCGGCTTAGGGCAGAGTCGGAGGAAAGCTCCGAACTCTGGTTCTGTGCCGGTAGAGTTTACTTTACCGGAACATGTCTAGGGTGAGGAGCCAGACCAAGAGAGATACAGAAACCCGCAGGGCAGCATGTGGCGAGCTGTTGGGCAGTTGCGACCCCACGGACCCTATCTCCCGGGAGAAGTCATGTTCCTCATCTCTGGCTTGCGTTTATTGGTCGGCTGGAGTGAACACTGACGAGGAAATGAGCTCCCACCTCATTCTTGCCTTTATTGGCCGGCTTGAGTGGAGATTCGCAAGAGCAAACGTGCTCGGAGGAAGGAAGTATTGTGCTTGTAGGGATCTTGACCATCTTCCGGGCTCTGGGATTGTTCTGAGAGCCGGTAGAACATGGTAGATTAAGTTTCCATTGTAATTTTACTAAGAGAATGCAAGAGCGAGTTAGGTGAGCTAGAACACTTGAGCACTTTGAATCTTATACTAGAATAATAATAAAATAAAATAAATTCATACTAATATTATAAATGTGAAAGTAACTCTGTCTGTCTGTCTGTCTGTCTGTCTGTATGTTACGTTTTCACGTCTAAACCGCTGAACCGATCGTCATGAAATTTGGCAGAGATATAGCCTGGAATATGGATAAGGACATAGGCTACTTTTTTACGCGATAACCGATATCCACGCGGGCGGAGCCGCGGGCAAAAGCTAGTAATAAAATAAATCTTCTTTCCATTTCGACGGTACATCTATTGTACTGTTTGAGCTCAGTAGGTGGCCACATTTATTTCGGTGTCAGAGGCATTGTTCAAATCGTCAAGGCTGCAGGCGAACGGACAATTGGAACGATCCAGCAGATGGGACATAGTCTGTTCAGGAGCACCACACTAACATTGAGTGTAAGGTGAATCGACTATGCCCCACTTCGCCAGGTTATGTTTGCGCGGCCTACTTGAGTTCGCAGTCGATTGAGAGCTTTCCAAATAGGCCACAGCAGTTCGCAACCGGGAGGCAGGTGCTCCTGGGGCTTTACTAAGTCTTGAGATGGTGGATACCTCTCTTCCCCCAGTTTACTTCGCTCCCTGGATAGCCTGTCTTTGATTGATCGCTTGCGTAGACCGTAAGAAGCTCCTGCGACTTTTTAGTCTACCCGGAGTAGTCGTGTGGAGAGGATGTCGGGAATCGTATTCTTGGTTCTTTTTTTCCAGCGAGCATGCTACATTCCTTCGTACGGCAGGTGGTGCTATACCTGCTAACAGGTAGAGCTTACAGAGTGGGGTGGGGTCGTTGTGATTTGAATTAAAGAATATAAGAGAGAGCGAAGAGAGCTCGAAAGTTAGAGCACCTTGAGTTGGGTAGTTTAGATTTTCTATGTGATTTTACTATAACCCAAAGTCTCAAATTCAGATAATTTATGTAAACAAAGGGGATAACATAGCAAAAAAATATCTTCGTAATGGTAATTCACATAAAATGGCGAAAAAAAAGGTTCCGTTTTCTATTAAGTACTGATTTTAAGAAATAATAGTAAAAAAATAATCATACCGTTATTATTTTTATACATTCTCGGTTTTAAACAAAGTTATTAAAAAAAGGAGATTTTCTGGTATAAAATATTTTATGATACTGGTAACAATGCAGGAGATCCAAACATTTTCAATTTTTTTACATCTTCAACAACACTAATATTACAACTCTCATTCATAGATTCATTTTGTAAGTAGCTTATCTAGCCACACTTTGGATGAAAAAGGCTGTAAACTGTTTCGAGAGGAAATCGATTTTGGGAGGTTTACGTCTAGCAGTGGACTTAAAATGGCTGAATATGACGATCATAGGCCGTGTCACCGACACACTACACAAAAAATTGTTTGGCAACGGTATTTTTTTTGCATAGTTCTTATAATTAATTCACTTTAATTTTATAGATGATTATTAACAAAAAAAATATGATAAAATGTTTTGAACCACTGTCCTGTCATTTTGACAGTGACATTTCTTGACATTACTTTGTTTACATAAATTATCTGAATTTGAGACATTGGGTATAAATGAATACGCAAGCCTTTTGTTGCAGACTCCTTGGTGAGCCTAGTTTTTTAGAAGATTTTTATAGTTTTAATTTGAATGAATTTTGTTTCCTTCACTTGCTTATTTTTTGCACTGTCAAAAGGTTTGGTTTGGTTTCAATTTATGTAATATTTTTTCCCTTTTAAATCCTGTTTTCATTGAGCTTTAGTTTTAACTCCACCAACCATAATACATATACAGTTCAGTCGCCTCGCTAACACCTTTATAGGCCATAATTTTTTTGATAATATTTAACGAATTTTGCTAACACACGTTACGTCGTCGGGGGCCCCTGTAACTTGGGGGTTCCGTATTATTGATACAGCTGATACGGCGGTAATACGGCCCCTGGATCTGACCAAGATTATGTCTGGACTTTAAAAGAGACTGTGACCTCTGAGTTTGTTTGGGCCTCTCTTCTCAGAGTAGTCAGTAATAGAAAACGCCGACCTCATCTAGGTTTAAAAATATGATTGACGTATAAAAGTCTTTGTACAAACCTACTTACAGAAATAAAACCATATAACATTTTGCATATATAGGGTGTATCTATTCAAACACGAAATATTTTAAGAGATACACCTATAGGTGGTAAAGAAGCCATGGCAACGATTTTTTTTTTAAATATGTGTATATTATTTAAAAAATTTAATCATTTAAAATTACTTGATATGATGATTAATTTAAAACAAAAGGCACCGCACTCGTGCCGCAACCGTCGCGCGTCGCCGCGTCCGGGCGGGTCATTCATTGAATATTTAAAAAAAAAACCGTCCAAGTGCGAGTCGGACTCGCGCACGAAGGGTTCCGTATCATCCATACTAATATTATAAATGTGAAAGTAGCTCTGTCTGTCTGTATGTGACGTTTTCACGCCTAAACCGCTGAAGCGATCGTCATGAAATTTCGCAGAGAAATAGCCTGGGATATGGATAAGGAAATAGGCTACTTTTTTACGCGATAACCGACCTCCATGCGGACGGAGCCGCGGGCAAAAGCTAGTTATCTATAAAGAAAATAACGGTTCACGGTTTATGCATAAGGTTTATATTTATGAAATTAATAGTTTATTTTTATATTTGAGTTGATCGAATGAACGAGACGACGTTGATTTTGAGTAAATTGCGGTTTACGATTTATGACTAGATCTCGTTCAAACCAATTTTCGGTGGAAGTTTGAACTTGTTTGAATTTTGCACTAGGGCCAGACAGAAAGACAAGCTGCGCACCGTAGCCAGTAAAACAAAGCTTATGCACCAAAGCATCTTTTGTATGGGCCCACGTATCTATAATAATCTTCCACCTTTTCTCAGAACTGTGAGCGAAATAAATACATTAAAAAAAAAACTACGAGAATTATTGATAAATAAATGTTATTACTCTATAAGAGAATTTCTAAATGACAATACATTGAAACACACTATTTTGTAAAAATGACTAATCTGTAATTTGACATAAGTATATTATATCTACTAATTTGATCTTAATGTATTGCATGATAATTTGATGTATTGTATTTGATGAATGTACAGAATTTATGTTATGAATTTTGTATGCCTCAATATATATAAAATATAAATAAAATATATGATTTATTCAAGTATAAAGTAAAATTATGATTTAGATTAATTACAATCGAGAAACATTTTATTCTAACTGTAATGGAGACCTGCCTGATCTAGGTTTATTAAAAACCTGTGTTTCAGGCCATCAATGGCGGGACATAGCAGACTTACCAGTAACTAACACAACATCTTATGAACCTATGATCCACAATAAATTATTTGAATTTGAATTTGAATTTGAAGTTTACATGGTAATGTACATCATATATTTTTTTTAGTTTTATCGTTTTCTTGTTTTAGAAGTTACAGGGGACACACATTCTACCACTTTGGAAGTGTCTCTCGCGCAAACTATTCAGATTAGAAAAAAATGATATTAGAAACCTCAATATCATTTTTGAAGACCTATCCATAGATACCCCACACGTATGGGTTTGATGAAAAAGATACCCCTTATACTCTTATAGTCACTGACCATTTTATAGCTATAAACAAACTTTTCGAGTTTTATAGCTATAACAAGTCCATCAGGCGTTAATGCGATAAACAGACATACATTATGAGTAGCATTGTTTAATGTTTACATAGATTTGATCTTCAATCTACTAGCAATTATTCATCATCATGTGCCTAGCCTATTCCAACTATGTTAGGGTCAGCTTAAGAAATACTGGGTAGGGAAGAAATACTGATTTTCAGCTGAAAACCAGTATTTTACATGGAACGACTGCTTGTCTGACCTTCACAACCCAGTTTCTGGGTAACACGATACCACTATATAAATAACAGTGACAGGAAGTTATTATAACATCGTAATACCTACATAGATTAAGTGGAAAAATACGTATTACTGAAGCTAACAAAAACTATCTAAGCAAAGTTAATAAAATTTATATGGAATCACCAAGCAAGCTTTATCTACCTAAAGAAAAAAATATTTCTAAAATCAGTCCACAATTGACGAAAATATGGATGAACATGCATGAAAAAAAAGACGTGTGGCACTCGGGGACTGCCGCGGTAAAGCTATTGCATAGCATTTTGTATCAACTTATGCAATTATAATTATTTATTTATTTTATTTATGCAGTATTTCTTTTTCTTTGATATAATTTTTTTTTTTTTTTTTCATTACGGAATTTCTGGATTCGGTCCCCGCGCTCAAGGCCCGCTTAGCAATAGCTTAAAAATACATACAGACCTACATAGGACCTCCTTCTTTTTTTAATTCGGTTAAAATAAGAAAGTACCGAACTTTATTCCGATGAAGGTACCTAAAAGATTGTTTAAAAATATTAGAAATGGAATACTCACATCTCAGCTTCGGCATCTGCTTCCGTAAACGACGCTCTTCTCCAAATTCTCTTCAATTTCTTCTCTCTCATACTTCTAAACGCTGGCCCTCTTAATTTGTAGACGGAATCTAACACAGCATCTGTTTTTACATGCTGCTTCACAGTTGCATGATCATTTGTTACTATTTCTTCATTGTTACCTCCATGTTCGTTTCTTTTATTTGCTATCATTTCTTTATGATTACTTTTATCTTTTATTATTATATTCCTATTTTCCATATTACAGTCAGAATCTTTGTCTCTCTCATCAAAATTATCATTTTTGGAGATATCACTTCTCAAAACTGCATAATTGGTAGTATTTTGAGTTTCCATATTGTCGAAAGCTTCGTTGACTATGCCGAAACTCGTGCCTGACATTTTTGGAGCTGAAATTTAAAAAACAATGATATTAGAGCTAATGTGAGTGAGACATTCATTGTGACATATCAACCGTCTTAAAATGAATATAGGATAGGTAGTTGATTAGATAAATTACACAATCAATTCTTATTATGTTCAGAAACGTGATGATTTAAATCCATCAAGCGCTTTTCAGACTACGCTATAATATAATAGCATATAGCATATAGTTCACAGCAGAACAATATCGCGCACCATACATTGTTATGGACACGTTCACACTTCACTGTACGATATATTATTGGCTTACTATCCATAGTAATATTATAAATGTGAAAGTAACTCTGTCTATCTGTCTGTATGTTACGTTTTCACGCCTAAACCGCTGAACCGATCGTCATGAAATTTGGCAGAGATATAGCCTGGGATATGGAGAAGGACATAGGTGACATCCACGTGGGCGGAGCCGCGGGCAACAGTTAGTACGCTATAATATTGAGCGTGCGCTGAGTTCATGCTGTGCTATATCGTGCGCTGCCCTCTTCCTCCGCCCTCACCCCCGGCCGTCCCGCAAGCGAAATGAGTCACAACACGTCTGGGGGCCAAGTCTACTAATGTACAAACGTTGCAATGGTCTCTTCATTGTGAGTTTTTGACAGATTTGCCATACAAACACTGTCAAATACTCACAATGGCAAGACAATTGCAACGTTTGTAAATTAGTAGACTTAGGCCCCTGATTTCTGAAAAAACGGTAAAGAAAATTAAAAAAAATCCTGAGCACAGAAGACCATAAAAATTTACCCAGTCCTGTCGCTAAAGAAAGTTATCCCATAATTTCGTACATACTATACTCCATTTCTCCATTAGACAAATAACGGCTAAATAACGACAGTTATTGTGTAATATTGTTGAAATTACTGCATTTTAGAGTTATTTTTAATGTAAATGGTAAATAGATTACAGTGCTTTGTACTTATCGTGAAATAACGGAGTTTATTAAACGTTTACATCGAAATAACGAAAGGGTGAGAACAGTTATTTGTCTAATGTTATAATAAATGGAGTATAGGTATAAATAAATTATAGATGGTCACCATTACCAAAAGTCGTGGCTAACATAATATAAATTCCTTTGTACTTATTACAACTGCATTTATTTTGTTCCGACGCGACGTATCACACAAAACTCATTCCAGGGGGCCAAGTCTATGATCTGGAGCGAGAGTGCATGGGAAGCAGTCACCTCCTTCTGCGAAGTAGTAATGCTCGCGAAGGAGGAGGCGGAACGCGTGCGGGAGCGGCAGTCTGTGCGCCCTCACGCCCCTAGTCGCCTCAGGAGACGCCCTGGGCGGCGGCAATCGGTAGCCGATTCCAAGCCACCGTAGGCGCGGGCTTGAGGACGGCGAGCTATGGGCAGTTCGCCGTCCGGTAAGGACCAGGCCCGGGTCAATGGCGCGTTGTGTTCCACGCGCGCCTCAAAGAGATGTCAGCACGCACTGACGGGGTCCGCTAGGACCGGTGCCTGCCAGGGTTGCGGGTTTGTCCGAAAGGGATACCGTGGCCCTGGCACACAGGCAACTGAAGGAACACGGGTGGGTTTTAGTCAGTAAAAGTCTGACACGCCCTCCCGCTCCACCCAGAGCGGGAGAAGTTATTTGATAATTTCCCACCCAAAAAAAAAGGGGGGGCCAAGTCTACTAATGTATAAACGTTGCAATGGTCTCTTCATTGTGAGTTTTTGACAGATTCGCCATACAAACACTGTCAAATACTCACAATGGCGAGACCATTCTGACACTATTGTAATAGCAGACTTGAGGCCCAGATCAATAGTGTCATGATGGCCCGTTGGTTAAGGCCTCGCCTCTCATGCATGAGGTTGTGGGTTCAAATCTGGGCAAGTACCAATGTGACTTTTTCAATTCATATAGACTTTCTGAGTTTATCTTGGACATTACTGACATCGGTGAAGGAAAAACATCGTGAGGAAACCTGGACTTATAGTTAATATAAGGCTGAAATCGCCAACCTGTCTTGAGCAAGCGTGGTGATCAATGCTCGTGCCTTCTCTGTATGAGAAGAGGCTTTTGCCCAGCTGTGGGACAGTTATAGGCTGGTATTATTGCGATCTCATTCGCACTCGTTGGTAAAGAAAGAGACGGGGTTAACGTCGAAATGCCTTTAATTCGCTATGAAGGAAATCTGTTGAAAGTCGATCAATAAAAACGTAATACTATATTAGCCCCTGGGATTAAAAAGAATTGCACTATTCAGTTCCTTTGTTAGCTCCTGTTATTAATAAATAAACTATTTAGTAATATTTGTACCCATCACGAAAGAAACACTTGGATAAAATAAGTAAATACATATTGTTCCTGAATAAAAACTCATATAGCAATATATTTACATGATAGCCACTGATATTAGTTGAAATATGTATGTGTTTAAATTCTATTAATTATAATGTAAAACATGAGACACACCTTTTTTGCGCCAGGCCTGGGTCACATTTGACGAGTCTTCTTTCCAGTGGAAAAATTTAATTAAAAAAAAAAAACTTATAAGTAAGTTATTATTAAATTACTTATTTTTATTCAAAATAAGGAGCTGAATGCACCCTGTTAGTTTGCGGAGGGTTGTCGCTTACACCCTGTATGCTTAGGCTTACTATGGATGAGGCCTTTTCCCAGCAGTAGGTCAGAACAGCACACAGGCCTAACTTCGTACCACACTCATGCTCGTTTTTACTAACACGAAGCGACATCTAAAAAACTATTGCAGCTGTTGGATTCTCAACTTTAGACGCTCACTTGAGCGTTAAAAATCCAACAGCGTGGTTTTATTTAGGCATTCATTTAGGTGTCGCTTAGGCTCACAGGATCACAATACATTTTTCACTTCTCATGCTCTTAAAGTTCGTTTTTATGTTGTGCGTAGGCGGCAAAGTCGCTTTTTATGCTCTAGTGCATAAAGTATTTTTTTGACGTGACAACGTCTAATAAATCGATGAAAGCTGACTGCATGCACGAAAAAGGATGACTCATTGTCCCGTTACGCTCATTGTACGCTTGCGCTGCATCAATGTTTTGTTATGACATTGTCACGTAAAACTATCGTCCGTAAACCAACTTTACAGACAACCAATTTTTTTCTAAGACTAAGGTAATCAGGCCCAACAGCCAATAAAACATCGCAAATTAAATTCGTTGTTTAATTTAATTTGCTTTAATTTGTATCACTTCCGTGTTTTCTATCGGTAATTTAATAAAACCAGCAAAAATTGTTGTCTTTATTATTTAAAAACACAAAGAAACTTTTTTATGACTTGGCAGTATGAAGTACCCAAGTCGAATGAGACATGTTGAAAATTAAAAAAATACTGTTAAATACTTTATGCCTGTTTCATTTTCTCGCAATCAAAGTCAAAGTCAAATAATTTATTTCAAATAGGCACGAAGATGCACTTTTGAACGTCAAAAATTACATGAATAGTTAATTGATTCTAGTTGCGCCTTCCAAAATGTAGTTATGTATGGAGAAGAATGGGCAAGAAACTCCATACTTACTCTTTTAAAATGTTAACAATAGTTTGTATACATTAATTAATATTTATAGGTGAAGACGATGTACCTAGAATAAAAAAATAAAAAATATAAAAAAAATAATCAAAATTACTTACCACAATTGGTAAAAAGAATGAAAAGTGAAGTAATAACAGAAAAATTTATAAATGCGATAGGTACATGGTGCTCACATATTTACAAACATTGTATATGATTTCCCAAAAAAAATAAAAAATAAAAACAACATAATATAATAAGTCAGTGTGTGAGTTAAAATATTAATCACAGTAAATAAAATTAATATCTAATTTTATTTAATACTAATATTAATCGAAGTGAAAAGCAGAGTGTATAACTAGGGCATAAATGAGCCATTTTACCCCTCGACTTAACTACCCACCCTCGCCCGCGGCTCGGATAGATATGTACATTATATGCGTCTCGGGTAGATATGTACATATATACGACTCGGGGTAAAATGGCTTCTTTTATGCACAGCTAGTGCCTAAAAGACATAATCAACAAATAGATGCAATCTACTAATAATTATGTCAAGACGATTTTTTTTACGAAGGAATGTATCTTGAATTCCCTTGAGAATGTGATTGTGAGTGAGTTAGGCCATAACAAAATAGGAGCAGTTTTATAAAAATATTTAAAAAAAATATAAATAGGAAAATAACACCTCGATATTTACCTCTTTTAGAAGTTTAATGCGCCAAATTGAGAGCAAATTGGTTCAGGCTCTTTAGAAAGTTCTCACGTAGGTATATTACAAAACAAGACATACACACACACACAAGACATTTTTGATTTTTCAATAAACGTTCGGAAATAATAATTTACGTATTCACATTCAATCAATACAAAGTTTATTGATTAAAAACAAAATAATTAATGTACTTTGCGCATTTGTGCAATGTAACTAATTTGAAAACTAATGATGTAATTACAATTTTGATTACTAACCACTTATTAAGTTGAACGAATGAGTTAGAATGATTCCAATTGGTCAACACGTCTTAAAAAAATAATTCGAAATTTGAAAATGTCACACACAAACGTGCTGATATGCACACTTTGATAAAAGACAGTCGGTGGCAAAACGGTTTCAATTTAATTATTGAATTTTTTTCTCTAATATTTACGACTTTTTGTACGTATTTAGTAGGTATATAAATAGATGCAAAACGGATTTTCAACGTTTTAAACCAGTTGTTTTTAAGCCGTCTTTTTGGTTTAAAACGATTTAAAACCAAACTTAACGGTTTAATAATGGTTGAAAATGTTTTTTTTTTTATTGAATGCACTGAGGCTTCACACGAAGTAATCTAGACCATACCTACTTCCTGATTTAAGATATATCAAAGGAAATAATATTAATATTTTTTATTTATTTTTATTTATATTTATAATTATTTTTTGTTTTAGTATACATTTTATGTATACTCAGAGACTCATTGACCCCACAGTCATTGCATTGGTTTTGTGGGTCTAAGTTTATAAGTTAGGTACTTACCATGTTGAATAAATAAATAAATAAACAGTCAGTCGTTTAAGATACTAAAAAAAATGGTACAGAGTTTAATGTTTAGTATAGTGATGAATAATAAATGAGTCTTGTTTATCTTTGGCAATTCACACGTCTTCACCGTTGAGAATGGGTTATTGTTAAGGACTTTAAACTCATAATAGGTACGTGAGTTATTTTACAAGTTATCTCATAAATGACGACGTTGGAACCAGAGTGATCTAGGGCACAAAAGTATGTTTTCGAGAAAAATAAGGATACGCATTAGGCTTTGTTGTAAGAAATTTATGAGCCATGATAATTTATTGTATCTTTATTGCACTTGTACTCCATTTATTATAACATTAGACAAATAACTGTTCTCACCCTTTCGTTATTTCGACGTAAACGTTTAATAAACTCCGTTATTTTACGATAAATACAAAGCACTGTAATCTATTTACCATTTACATTAAAAAAATAACTCTAAAGTGCAGTAATTTCAACAATATTACGCAATAACTGTCGTTATTTAGCCGTTATTTTTCTAATGCTATAGTAAATGGAGTATAGATCACTTTGATTTTCCAAGAACGTTAAGAACTCAGTAGTAAAATTGGGAACATAGTGATCTAAGCGCATCTCATACTTAGATCAGTGTGTCATGCCTTCACTTTGCAGACCGTACCAATTCTATAGTGACATGTTGTGATCCCTCAAGGAAGACGGAAGAGGACGGAAAGTTCAAAACCCACATCAAACGTGTCCTTATCAAAAAAGAATATTATAAGATAAAAGACTACGTTGAAGACAAGGAAGTTTGGCAATAATTCCTTCTGCACATGTGGCTTCCCTGGTACCTCATAAACAACATAACTATGTCAAAGTCTATTAACTGCTCCCAAGTAACGATGCTTATTTAGAATTTTTTATTTTACATACTTCCTTGACATAATCTTTTCATTATTTGACATTATTTACCTACAAATCGAATTCCAATTCTTTATTAGTGGCTTTTGTGGACATGATATTTATTCAGATATGTTACTGTAGTTGTAATTGCAATCATGTCATTAATATTTTATATACTTAGATTATTTTATATTTTGTGAATGTGAGAACGTTGTAGGCCTAGTAGAGTGTAGATTTGTTGGCGGTTTTCTATTTTGTTAAGTACCTGGTAATTGTTGAAAGGCCTACACTGTCCTCCCATACCTATGATCACTGTTTATTTAATAATATTGTAAAGCCAATTATTTTTAAAAGAGTAACCGTGGAGTTTCTTGCCGGCTCTTCTCCATAGGAAACGACTAACTCGAACCGTGCACCTAGCTTCTGACGTTTCATAAGTGCCCATGTAGGTTTATGTGAAATAAAATATTTTGATTTTGATTTGATTTTGAAGAAAGCACTGAAGAGCGCTTAGATTAGTGTGGCATGGAAGAATTATGTTTTTTCTATGCCATTGTGTAGTAACTTCAGTATTGGCAAAAATGTCACTTAGATCACTCTGGTTCCAACGTCGTCAAATAAACTTTTAAATTGTTGTGAGCTGGTCGTGATATTACTCATCATTAATTAGACAAGATAGTACAGGGTGAATTTTGAGTTTCGGGCGAATACCTACTGAAATGTTATTAAATAGAGGCAAGGGATCACATGAACCATGAGTTCGATTTTGGAGACAGGTAAAACTGAGGTTTTGTTTTTTTTTATGCGGTGCTCTTGATGCACTTAAATAAATATTTAGCTTCGGCTATTTCAGGAATAATCAAAGTTTGACAAGACTTTATAAAAGTTAACTTGAGTTAATAAAAGTGATTTGTCTATAAAATACAAAACAGCCTTTTGGTTTTGGTTACATGTTGCATAAAGTTATGTGGTCACTTTTTTGTGTTACATGTTGACTAAAGTTTGGTTATGTATAAGTAAACATATTTTTCAGTGTGACAAAACTGTATTAGATTAATTTTCATGAAATCCAAACTCATCTTCATTTTAAAATTAAAACATAGATAACAGATTCAGTGTAAAAGTAGATAGACAGATAAGTACATAAAATATTGCTATCCCCTCCTATTTTATGTAAATATTATTACGAGTATCCGTTTACCGTTTCATTACATTCTTTATTTCTTTTACAATTGTAAAAATCTCATAAAATCTTCATGCTTATTATCCATACTAATCCATACTAATATTATAAATTCGAAAGTAACTGTCTGTCTGTCTGTATGTCACATTTTCACGGCTAAACCGCTGAACCGATCGTCATGAAATTTGGCAGAGATATAGCCTGGGATATGGAGAACATAGGCTACTTTTTTACGCGATAACCGACATCCCCGCGGGCGGAGTCGCGGGCAAAAGCTAGTATATTTTATAAAAAGCAACGCGGGCGAAGCCGCGGGCAGCAGCTTGTCATTACTAATTTTCAATCAATAGAGTGTTGACAATTTTTTTTTTGTTTTTCGCGTAGATTATGAAAACTATTGGACACGTATTTTTTCTTTTTTTATGTAATCAAAAAATTAAGGTGATACATTGAGTTCAAATGTGGCATGACGTCACTCTGTGCTAGATTTTATACGTAGCATAGACTAAAAAAACAAGGTCTGGCATTCCGGGAGTGACACATGCTTACGTCACTATCCAGTTGCCACTTTATTGCAGTAAAATATGAAATTATGGAAACATTTTCAGTCACCATTCTGATAAAAAAAAAAATATAAAGCTTAGAAATTGTTGTTTCGTTTGTCTAATCAAACGAAATAATTAAAATTCAACGTATACCAACATAATTGTTAGTTAAAACCTCAATGTTTTATTTTTATTAGAACCATCGATAGCGGTGACGACGTGGACTTGTGTCAGCCACGTGACCATTGTGTCTCGGAATGCTATAACCTGGCGAAGTATATTATTATACCATGATACGTAGTTTGTTAGAATTGTGACGTAACGAGCCCCCACTCCCCAACTTTAATGTGTTTTATAAGTATTTTTTTATTAATATGATTTATTAAAGCAGAAAATACGTGCCTAATATATTTTTATTATCTAACTGACGGACTAAACAGATTTTTTTTTTTTCAGGAAACATCCAGTTTGTGAAAACTGCCGTATTTGCTTGTGTAAGGGCGGCCGTACACGGACTGCTTCAAGCAGTTGAGACCGACTGCTTAAAGCCGCGACCGCGCGGTGAACTATAGTCATTCATTCGCTGCCGTACACACGACTGCTCGAGCAGTCACTACCGCTTCAAGCCGTCAACTGCATGACGAAATTCCATTGTGCCGTCGACCGCTCGCGAGCGGTCGCGAGGCATACACCGACTGCTCGAGCCGTTGACTGCGCTAGAGTAGTCGACAGCCCTCCGACCTCCCCCCCATCCCTTGTGGCCTCGCGGCGTCTGTCTGTCTCGTCTCATTTGTCGACTGATCTTTGAATTCCAAAATTGGATGAACCCAAAATTTTCTCTTTTTACGTCGCCGCCGTCGTCTTCGCTTGAGCAGAAGCAGCAAAAGCAGTGCTTCCTCGTCTGAATCCATGACTCGAGTGTGGTAGAAAATCAACTGCTCGAGCGGTTGGTAGCGACAGCTCGAGCAGTCGACGCCGACCGCGCGAGCGGTCCGTGTACGTCGCTCAGCCGCTAACTGCTCGAGCAGTCCGTGTACGGCCGCCCTAAGGAAAGTTTGGAGTATGAATGCGGATGTCTTTAGTAGAAGAAAATCACAGGAATGATGGATGGAGTATGTGAAAGACGAAATGGCTAAACAAGGGGTAACTACCGAGATGACGACTAAAAGAGAAGTATATTGGCAACATAAAAATAAAAAAACAGGAGCAGTGGCAAGGGGGCGTGTCTGTGTCCGCGCGCAATGATCAAAATGCTCGCAAAATAGGCAAATGGCGGTCTCCGCGAACTAGTGCGCTTTCAACCGTGATCGCGACAAATTATAAGAATTCCGTGTTGTTCAGTGATTTCTTGTTAAAACCTAAGCCAAAACAAAATGTGAATCACTTACTATAAGTTAGTACAAGTATTTAACTAGATTTGTCTTTAAAATATGAAAAAACAACAAGTCGTAAAATATTTCTTGCTTTTACTAGGTTATTTTTGTTTTCATACATAACAGCGACTGTATTATTTTTGCAATAAATACATTGCTTCTTAACCACTACGTAAGTATGACGCTAAGTGAGTGGACAACGCAATGTAAAAATCACAAAACGATACTTTGTGTATGCGGTTGCATCGCGTTGTACGGCCGCTGTATCTTGCCGCGAGCTAATGATGTGCTTGTGTTATTAACGCCTACTATCGACAGTAATGTCG
Source organism: Dryobota labecula (assembly GCA_947523025.1). NCBI lineage: Eukaryota > Metazoa > Arthropoda > Insecta > Lepidoptera > Noctuidae > Dryobota > Dryobota labecula. The sequence goes on along the minus strand of OX383311.1, from coordinate 7,758,506 downwards.
ATTGTCTAATGAATATATTGCTATTATAATTTATTCTTCAATTTGTCAACCGTTTTAACCCGGTTGGAAGACCCATGTGAAATAATGTTTATTATACATCTTTAATTTCCCATATTGTGAGCCCGATGTTTTCGTGTGAGTGAGTTGTACGGTGCATGGTAAATGCGCGTTGTGTTTGATGCGATAAGGTTTTTGATTGTATAGTAAGTTACGATTTATTAATTGCGAGTGTGTGAATTCGTATTTATTGTTTTTACTGAACTGCATGTGTAGTTGTGGCGAGTGGAAGGGACAGACTGGAGACATCGGGTTTCTAAACATTTTTAGCTGCCGGGCATATCTCCTTCTGTTTTATTTCTATGATTGGCAATATAGCAGAAGTATATTGGCACAATGAAATTGGCATAAGGGCAAGAGAGTGATGATACCGTATTTCCCCCGCCCCCCCGACCCTTGCTCGACGAAGCGTCAGCCCGCGTTGCAGCGAAGCCTGTAGCTTTAAATTCCCCGTTTAATAATAATAACCCAGTTTTGATCCAGCCTGTACCTTGCTGTCCTCCCCCCGACGCTGCCCTAAGCTGAGGTTTATACCCCACAGGGGGTGCCTTAGCGTGCAGTCGTTTAGTTAATAAGTTTTATGCCCTGGCTGGAGGCTTTAAGTTCTCTAAGGCAGCCACAAGATAGTCCGGTTAAGGAGTCACGACCTCTCAAGGCCAACTCCGAGATGCTATAACTCAAAAATGATACCGTGTTTCCCTATAATTAATTTAAACAGTAATTAGTATTTGTCTTGAGTAGAAGTCTTCATTTGAGTAGAAGTTTATACAGCAACATTCTTAACATTAATTATTATATTATGTCATGCATTCCTGGGAGTTTACTGACACCTACTTAACAATGCTAGACTAACATTACATCCACATTTAGCAATTTTTGTAAACATAGCATTATTTTATTCTATAATGCAAAATAAATTGTGAATACAGGTGATGAGTTATGCTTATGAGTCAGTACTTAAATAATTTGTTACTCTTTCATTAAACCGACTTAATATTTGTTTTACTGGATTGCAGCAAAACCCAATAATATGACGACATGGTTGGCGCAACGGTTAAGCGATTGACTGCTGGGCTGGGTGTCGTGGATTCGATTCCCGCACGTAACAAATATTTGTATGACAACTTACAAGTAGTTGTTCCGGGTCTGGCTGTTTGTGTATGCGACTTTGAATGTTTTTGTGTGTTTTTTAAATTCCTAGTGTAAGGCAACGTTTAAAAAAAAAATATATATATATATATACGGGATGACTTTTTTTACCATCTCGGAAAAAATTGGGTATACTAGGTGAACTGAGTAGAAGCCTATGGCATAGCATTTTTTTTTTTTCAGAAATAAAACTAAAATAAAAGATAAAAATATTGAAATTTGGGTGCGTATGATTTAAATTTAAATATTATTTATCGTATTTATTTATTGAATTATGTTTTTTGTTAAATTTCTGTGTTTATTGTTATAGTATGATAAGTTTACTTCAAATGTGTGGTATTTATCCATACATCAATTTCTTTCTAGGTTAAAGAAAAAATAATAAAAACTATGCCATAGGCTTCTACTCCGTTCACCTAGTATACCCAAATTTTTACGAGACGGTAAAAAATGTCATCCGGTATATACATATCGATGCCCCCAAGCAATAAGTCGGTAATGTGCTATTATGGAGTTTTTATTGTTATGTAAAATTCAGCACCTATAGGTTGGGATACATCTTAGTAATATATTTCAAATTTTTGTTAGTGATATTTACAAAGATATCATGAAAAACACCTTTACCTGTAATATTTTTGCAATTTTATTTTTTCTTAAATAACAAGGTTTTTCACATACATAATTTAATTTTGACATTGTAATTGAATTACACAAAAAACTAACTTTCGTTTGATGTATCAATGACCTCAATAGTCCGACTACTTAGTTAAAAAGATATTCAACAAAAACAGAAAAACATTTTTTCTGTAAAATTTGAGTTTTACGATTACCGACTTAATGCTTGGGGGCGTCGATATGTAGGTACATACATATTTAAGGTGTATCTATTCAAACACGAAATATTTTATGAGATACACCTAAAGGTGGTAAAGTAGCTATGGAAACGATTTTTTTTTTAATCAGAGTATGTTATAAAAAAAAAATTAAAAAAACTTGATATGATGATTAATTATCAAGAGGCCCTAGTTTGAGTTTATTTTAACCATCTCGACTTTTCACAGCGACCGTGTTCAGCGCTCCGAATGGCCTTCGATTTGCCCTTCATTCACCAATCGGAGTGCTGATCGCGGTCGATGCGTGAAGTCTAGATGGTTAAAATAAACTCACACCAGAGCCTCAAGTCTGCTATTACAATAGTGTCAGAATGGTCTCGCCATTGTGAGTATTTGACAGTGTTTGTATGGCAAATCTGTCAAAAACTCACAATGAAGAGACCATTCTGACACTATTGTAATAGCAGACTTGAGGCCCAGGGCCTCTGACACATAATATTAGTTTTGTAGCTTAGCTTCACGGCTTAGGTACAAGAGGGGCAATTCCCATATTTCTAAAAACGTTTATATTTTAATCACAGTTGCAAAATTATAATAATTACGTAACAAAAAAACAGATTAAAAAAAAATCGTTGCTATGGCTTTTTTATCGCATATAGATGTTTCTCTTAAAATATTTCGCGTATGAATAGATACATCTTATATATTAGGATATCAGCACTATAGTTTTTTTTTTAATATCGCAGTATAATGCTGAGATAGGAGCCTTTTTGGCCTCGCATAGGTCTTTTTTTATATTGTTCTTATTTTTTGATTTTAATGTAATTTTTGTTAGTTTTAAATGCTCCTTTTTTACTGTTTGTGTTTCGTATGTGTGTCTTAAATAAAATATTTTTACGTCACACCTGGCCGTAATGTGAGTTTTACCGCACGCTACGCGTACAGTAATACTCGCATTATGGCCAGGTGAAGACGTAAAATTGTGTACTCACCACGGGCAGTAAAAAAGAAAGCCCTCTACCGCATATTTACAACCCTCGTCTGCGGCTCGGGTCACAAATACCTGCGATTTCGGGCTTTCTTTCTTTTACAGCCCTTGGTAAGTAATGTACTATTATTTTATTGTTATTTATTTATTTAAACTTCTCAAAGGCGGACTTAATGCCATAGGCATTCTCTACCAGTCAACCAAGGGTAGTGAAGAGATAAGATGGCAGGTGCTCTAATTAATAGGGAGGAGAGAAGATAATAATAATAAAAATATTAAAAAGATAACAAAAAAAATAGATACACAAGTACATAAATATGTAGTAAACTTATAATAGACATACATACATATTACTATAACGTATAAATACCTACTTATTATTATTATGTGTATATATATACATATATATATATATATATATATATGTATATATATATAAATTCAAGGCGAAGAGATGATTGGGTTGACTCTACTCTATTTGTCATGAAAATAATTCCGCAATTTTCGCTTAAATGCATACCGACTAGTGGCCGTCCTGATATCCAGCGGAAGCGCATTCCAGAGAAGAATAGACTGAATATGAAAGGAAGAATGAACAAAGTCAGAAATAGGAGAAGGACAGAGTAGGAGAAGATTGTTGGAAGAACGCAGATTCTTAGCGTGTGAAGAACATAGATATTGAAAGTGAGACTTAAGATAAGAAGGAGGGGTGGGAGAGTTGAGAAGGGAGAAAAGCGTGGTCAAAGCACGCAAACTTCTTCTCTGGCGAATAGACATCCATTTTAGCTGAGACCTATAGCGCGACACATGGTCATATTTCCGCAGGTTGAATATGAACCGGATCCCATTGTTGAGCAGTCTGTCGAGCTTATCTAGCAAAACCGCATTCAAGTCAAAGTAGCACACGTCACCATAGTCGATGATAGGGAAAATATTATACTTATTTATTTAAACTTTATTGTACATCAGATCTTCTTTTGTTCTTTTCTTTCTTTCTTTCATGAGCACTGTTGTATGATTCAATAAAAAAGATGTGGTTTTTTACAAAATAGCACTACAGATATGAATAAAAAACGACGCTGTGCATGACTAAATATTCATATTACAATGAATTATTATCGATCCATTGGTTTTTAAATGATTGTACTGTTTTAACCACGGCGTATTTACGTCATGGTTTTAACAATGTCTAAAACTTCCTGTTTATATGCTATCATTAGAGATCGGATATTCGGATGCATATTTACCTAAAGTTAATTTTGAGCTATGAAAGTATGGAAGCGGCTTCCTAAAATATTTTATTGTAAAAAAAAACCCGTGTCGCCGGGTCAACGGGAATGCATAACTATTCGAGTTTGTAGTATGTGGCTTCTAAATAAATATTTATAAAAAAAAAAAAAACCCGGGAATCTTGGATTGCATAACTAATCTGATGCATATTTATTTAAAATTGGGGTTTTTACCAACATTTGAAAGTAAGTAAATATACCAGAAACATTTATCAGAAACTTAAACTTTTAGATCCCAGAACCGCGGGATTGTTTCGATACAAAAGCGGATTCCATATTACCCAACATCTCAACTTTAGGTGAATATGCATCCGAATATCCGACCTCTAGCTATCATACAAGAAAAACGTAAAAGTGGAATACCTTAAATAACATAAATCTTCGAAAAAAAGTACTTCGAAGCATTAAAAAAGTTAATTAAAAATACTTACACAAAATCTTAAATACTTCACAAATCACCAGTAATCTCCAAACACTTATAAAAAAGTTACATGAGGACTGAAACACACGCACACTTAAAAAAAAGAATACCGTTATTGTCAAATCACTCAATAACTTTTCTCTTTTTATGGAGAAACGCTCGCATTCACAGTAGTTTTCAAACTAAACTTATAACGTAACTGAAAATGTACCAGCCATACAGCTGAATACAAAAACACAGACATCAATTGTTATATGACAATTGATTATGGAGACTATACATATCCAATACTATTGTTTTCATACGAATTATCAACACTACGTATGTGCATAAATTCTACTTAAACATTTTATTTGGGTACCAGTAGATCACCGTGGGTGCGTTACTTGGGTACCGTGTGGTGCCGGACGTAAAGAATAGCATCACCCCATTTTCTACCGTGGGTGTCGTAAAAGGCGACTAAGGGAATTACTAGAGAATGGGCAGCAGCGTTCTCTATGCATTTTCAACACCATACTTCGATCGCCAACCCGCCTGCCAAGCGTGGCGATTATGGCAAATCCTCTCCAATTGGGGAAGGCCTATGTCCAGCAGTGGACGTCTTTCGGCTGAAATGATGATGATGATGACCAGTTGAGCATAGTTGTAATTAGAGTGCTTCAAGGATCTTTAGGCGTTTGTATGACATTGGCAGGGGGGCGCTCTTGCAGCTCGCTGTCCGGTAAGGACCAGTCTCGGGTCGACGGCGCGTTGTGTTCCACGTGCGCCTCAAAGAGACGTCAGCACGAACTGACGGGGCCCGCCAGGTCCGATTCCTGCCAGGTTTGCGGCCTGCCAGGTTTGCGGTTTTGTCCGAAAGGTATACCGTGGCCCTGGCACACAGGCAATTGAAGGAACACGGGTGGGTTTTACTCAGTAAAAGTCTGACACGCTCTCCGCCCAGAGCGGGAAAATTAATTGTATAATTTCACACCCGAAAAAAAAATTGGTGGCGCTCTTCATTTCTAAAATTTTTGTGTCATCATCATCATCATTTCAGCCGAAAGACGTCCACTGCTGGACATAGGCCTCCCCCAAGCACCGCCACTTCGACCGGTTCTGTGCTTCAGCGGATTAACCGCTAAACAAAAACAAGGAAAACAATATAAGAAATAACGGTTGGTCACCGTTGCGACATCCCATGAGAGACAGTACAACAGTGACCCACGTGTACACAGTCTAGGCGATATATAGTTATAGATCTTGACGAGAGCTAACAATTGAAACTCAAACGAACGTCATAGCTTCTCCGAGACAAAATTTATACTAAACTGAAATTACCAGACTTAGCGAAACGACCTCAAAATGGCGGCGCTTTCCCTTCCGCCGCGCGCGATGCGTCACAGTCCTCACTCGACGTAAGGAATTCTTTGATCCTTTGGTTATCGAGTGGTGTTATGGTGTAATAATACCATTTTTTTTTTACTTGTCATGCTCAAAAAGTTCGTCCTTATGTCGTGCGTAGGCGACATAAAGTCGCTTTTTATGCTCTAGAGCATAAAGTAAAAGCTTCGTCGAAGACCAAGGCAATCGGTCCAACAGCCACACGAACAACTTCAACTTCATAGAATAACCTCTTTATTTTAATTCGTTTCGTTAGTATTCTAAGAACAAGGCAAGGATACCAACAGCCAAAGTACACAATAAAACTTCATGAAATAAACTTATATTTTTTATTTCGTCCATTTATTATTTTACATGTTGTTGTTTCATTTCCTCGCAATCGAAGTGAAAAGAAGAGTGTACATCTCGTCCATAAAACCCATTTTACACTCTATATCCACCCTCGCTCGCAAGCTCGCTCGGATGGATGATGACAAACGTCTCGCGTAAAATGGTGCGTTTTATGCACTTGATGTACAATCTACTATTTCGATTTAGATGACAGCTTTGTAGCTGCAACACTAAACTGTGGTTAACGAATTTAAACTTTATTAGTTCGTAATCGAGTCCAACTGACAAGTGTCAAGAACGAATTCTCTCGGTAGCCGGAATAAAGGTCATTTTTGTGTAAACTCATAAAACAGTCGTTCATACAGTTTTTCTCTTTTTTTCCGATTTCTTGTAAACATCTGCTCTCACGAAGTTGATTCTAGCGTAATCTTCTCTCTCTTTCTTCAGCTCAGAGTTCGTTATGAAAAAGTCGACGTATTTTTGGTAGTCCTATAAATAATAGCTTTTGTAAGAATACTTGAATAATACACAATCCATACTAATATTATAAATGTGAAAGTAACTCTGTCTGTCTGTCTGTCTGTATGTTACGTTTTCACGCCTAAACCGCTGAACCGATCGACATGAAATTTGGCAGAGTTATAGCCAGGGATATGGAGAAGGACATAGGATACTTTTTTACGTGATAACCGACATCCACGCGGGCGGAGCCGCGGGCAAAAGCTAGTACATTATAAAACTAGGACTCTAATAACACTAAAACCCAACTTTAGGTGATTTGTCACATTTATTAAATAACTCGCTTTTGCCCGCGGCTTCCCCCGCGTGTATGGCGGAAAATAACACCGGGATTAAAAGTACCCTTTGTGTAAATTCAGATTATAAACTATCTATGTGCCAAATTTCATCTAAATCCGTTCTGCCGTTTTTTCGCCAATCCGGAACATACATCCAGATAAACAGACAAACGGACAAACATTCTTCGTTACTATTTTATTAAGATAGCATAAACTAAAAGTACTAAGTCTAAGTGAAGCTGCTTTCAGACTACGCTATATATATAGTATATAGCTCATAGCACAACAATATCGCGCACCATACATTGTTATGGACACGTTCATACTGTACTGTACTATATATGTAGGTATTCCTAGTACAGGCTCCAGTCTCCACAACATCAATGTATTTTAGAATACACAATTATGTATTGTAGTAATTTGTTATTATGTGGTGGAGAAAATAAACGTTTTTATTATTATTTTTATATATATTTACATAACGGCGTACGTGGGGCCGAAGTCAACTCGCAGAGGCCCGTTAGACGCTTTTTAATTAAATGAGGCACCAACCGGCGATTATCCCTGTACGCACTATGCAAGTGCACCCAAGGAAAACCTCCGGTAGGTGTAGGACTATTGCAGGATATGGAAACAAAGATATTGGACTATGGGTTTGGGTGGTTAAAATGGACTGGTTACCTAAAACTATGGAGGGAATATGGCCCCTGCCTGATCAATGTTTTAATACATGGATAAAATGGCAGGGGGTGACTCGCACACTCAATAATGGGCCCCCGAAAACAGTCGCTAGCACATAGTAACGTAGCGACAAGGCGGCAACATGTCCTGAGGTGCTCGAGGAGTGGAGAGGTATTCCACGGCTCTCAGAACAATCCCAGAGCCCGGAAGATGGTCAAGATCCCTACAAGCACTTACTGGAATACTTCCTTCCTCCGAGCACGTTTGCTCTTGCGAATCTCCACTCAAGCTGGCCAATAAAGGCAAGAATGAGGTGGAAGCTCAGTTCCTCATCAGTGTTCACTCCAGCCGGCCAATAAAGGCAAGCTAGAGATGAGGAACATAGCTTCTCCCGGGAGATAGGGTCCGTGGCGTCGCAACTGCCCAACAGCTCGCCACATGCTGCCCTGCGGGTTTCTGTATCTCTCTTGGTCTGGCTCCTCACCCTAGACATGTTCCGGGAAAGTAAACTCTACCGGCACAGATTTAGAGTTCATATTATTGGAATGTATGGTGCGCGCTATTGTTGTGCTATGAGCTATATACTATATGCTATTATATTATAGCGTAGTCTGAAAGCAGCTTAACATTCTAAAATTCAAATTCAAACAGACAAAGGTCTAGAAACTATTCTGCCATATGTATAATAATATTTGCAGTGCATGTAAAGCTCTTTGTAAAGCTTAGTTTTCACAAGATTTGCCTATTTTATATTTAGGTTCCTATCACTATGTTTTATGCCGTTGGCCTTACTGTACTATCAAGCCATCGACCTCAAGTGAAGAAGGGAAGTGGTTACCTACACTGAAAAAAAAAAGTAGTTGCCACAATCTAGATTTTGTTTAGATTGACTAAGTAACTTGTTTGCATCTGAGCTTATCAAGCACAATGATCATAGCTACTACTTTTATTTGATTGAGATTTGAAACGGGATCTTGATTGGAGTTATCACAAAATCTATTTGCAGCAATCAAGTCAAAACATAGTTGCTCCAGCCAAGATTATTAGATTAAAGTTTCAATGATCTTTATTGAAGTAATCAAAATGCTTGATTGACACAACTAACTTACTTTGTTACAGTTAACATTTTTTTAACTTGTCTCTTTTTTAACTCTTCTACAATGATGTCATGTTAAGGGTAATCGAGACACTTGTTTGAGCGTTCAATCATTTGAACTAGTATTGCTGCAATCATGTCGTGATGATCAACCTAACCAAGATTTTGATTAATCTAAACAAGATATCGTCAATCAAGCTAAAGAGTCACTTGATTGGAGTGCCTTTTATTCAGTGTAACAAGAGACAAGGTTGAAATTTCTTATTTTCCTTCAAACCACCCAAATATGAGGAACAAAATTTCACGAATCCTCTTTAAAAAAGGGTGGATCCTCCGACCACGATGATATAGTGTCTGGTGGGCTACTACCCGACAATAATAAATTGATGTCGGGATGTTGTATAAATGCCAGTTGTGCGGTAAACTTTGCTTGCGTGATGCAGGATTTGAGTGACATCTGGTATTTGATGCGCAGTTCACATGTGGCGTTGTAGATACCGCCACATACCCACCATCACGCGCTGGGCCCACGTGATGAATGACGGCCCACGCAAAGATGGCCTGTGTCCCAGCAGGAACATTACTGGCTGATTATGATTAAGATACCTACTAAAGAATAATATTGGAACTTTTTAACACGTTTTTATTAGCTTCATACGTATGTGCCTATGTAACGGAAACTTTGAACATGATTTTGACCCCCTTCAAAACGTCGAGTTGACTCGAAATTTGGCACACTTATCAAGGACCAATGACAATTCAATATTAAAAAAAAAAAACACGCTTTGATAGAAAATCCAACTAGAAAATGAAAAATAAATACTCGTAATAGTTAAAATAACAAAAAAAGCACGCTTTTATACACCGTGGCATTTTAGTCGTCTTACAAAGACAGCCCACTTCATGTATCCAATGACTACTAATCATTCATGTAAAAAAAAAACTTTTTTTTAACATTTGTTTTTCAATTTTTTTTTTATTTTTATTATTTATGAGTATGACGCATGACATAGTTTAAAACACCCTGTTACGAGTGAAGTCCGAGCCTTGTGTTACAAGGGCGCCGCGGAATGGAGCGGCGACATCTTTATCAGAGTTCATTCACCCTAACGCATAAATGTGTTTCTTACTATTGAAACTTAAACTTAATCTAAATCCATTCTGCGGCACCCTTGTATCACAAGGCTCGGACTGCACTCATAACAGGGTATTTTAAGCTATGTCATGCGTAATAATCAATAAAAAAAAATAAAAAAATTTAGAAATGTTCAAAAAAAAAATTTTTTTTTTTACATGAATTCTTAGTAGTCATTGGATACATGAAGTGGGCTGTCTTTGTAAGACGACTAAAATGCCACGGTGTAGAAAATCCAATTAAAAAACAGAAAATAAATTTTAATTTGAATTAAGAATAGTGTAATTTTTTTTAATAAACATAATATACGAATTGTGTATATAAGACAAAAATGTATTTTATTGTAAGAAAGCGTGGGGTGCATGGTGTCAATAGTTATAAATATTTTAATGACAGATATGAGTTGAAGGATTTTGATAATATTGTAACAACTGATTAAACACAGGGTATTAATAAATGAAATTCAAACAAACTTAGTAAATTATTTTAATCAGATATTTATAGAAATCACAGCAGCTTATTTGAACGTAAATTAATTACATATTAGTCATACGAAAAGCAAATTAATTACAATACAAAAATAATGAACTATCATCATTTTATTACATACAATTTATATCAAAAGATTAGGTATACTTAACGGGTTTAATTCGGTGTGGATACACAGACAGCAATACAAAAAAAAGTAGTGAGTTGGCAGAGATTCGACCTGGTCAGTTGTCCTGGTGAAAAGAGAGCGAGCACTCACTCAGATGTCGCTACGCCCCCGCAAGGCGCTCAGCCTGGGCGGGCTGGGTGGGCTTTCTGGGCGGATCAGTGGGGGCATTGAGGCTGAGCTACCTCCTCGGGGATTGAGTTTCCTTTGGAGTTGCCAGAATGCTAGATGGTTCGGCTCTAGGCTGCTCAGTAGCTTATCCCAGTCGGCGTCACGAAATTCCTTCACGCGTTTACTTACAGCACGCTGCAAGTAGCGCATGTGGATTTTGTTAGCCGTGCAGGGAAAGCTACTGTACGCACGGACGGCTGCGTTCTTCTCCGTCATCAGTGCACGTACATCGTCCGGCAGTTTCCCGCGACGGTTATCCGTCGCCGGAACCTCCCTTGAACATGTGTTCAGGACAGATTGTACGTGCTCTGTGAGAGAGTCGATCGCGGTCGTCGTGTCTGCGATAGAGTCGAACTGGTCGGGGATCGAATCCAATTGGGGGGACGTGTTAGCTTTCAAGCTTTCGCCTACTCGCTTCCAGTCCGTTATCCTTTTGGTGCGCGGGGGGATATTGGGGTCGTGAAGACCTATGCGAGGGGCCATTTCTACGAGAACAGGTCGGTGGTCAGAGTGAAGCTCGTGGTGCACCTCTATAGAGACCAACCGTAGGTTGATGTTCTTTAGAAGTGCCACATCGAGCACGTCAGAGGCATGGTCAGGATTATGCGGATAGTGGGTGTGATTCATCGGGGCGATGATATCAAAATTTAGGAGGGGGCAGAGGTCAAAGAGGACTTTACCCCTATGGGAGGTGAGTCTACTATTCCAGGCTGGGTGCTTGGCATTGAGATCACCCGCCATGATGACGGAATCACTCATGCTCAAGAGGGTGCTAAGGTCGTCGGTCAGTAGTCGATCTTGGATAGGATCAATTGTAATGGTAGGGGGCAGATAGGCTGATATTATCGTTATAGATGGGTGGCCCGTCATACCGATTCGGCAGATCGAGACTTCTAATAGGGACTTTAGGACAGGAGGGTCTATGGGCATACAATAGAGCTCTGATTTATAATAGATTAGAGTACCTCCCAGGTGGCACCGCGACCTATCGTTGCGAATTATACGATAATTCGCAATTGACGGGTTACGGTGCCTGGGTTTTAAAAAGGTCTCTTGAATTAGGAAAACGTCTACCTTATGATCGCCGAGGAATTCGGTGATCTCTGAGTTTTGGCCGTCCAAGCCATTGGCGTTAAAATAACCTAACATTAGGGATCGGGGTTTGTTTCTAGCGGGGGACCTAGTATTCATTAAGTGGTCTAGGGGTGTTGTTCGCGAATCTAGACAATGCTTGCGTGATCTCGGGATACGCATTGTAGATTGCCTGAATTTGGTATAGGTCACCGGCGTTGGTCGCGGCGACTATCTCATCGGCCATCCTCCTCGCGCGGGGGGTGAGGAAGACCATGTAGGTGGAAGAGATCACCTGGAAGGGATCTACTTTGTTGACACCGGCCACGGGAGTGGGGGTGTAGTTAGGAGGGGGGCGCGCGTACGGAGCGGCGGCGACGGGCGCGGGCGCGGGCGCGGGCGCGGCGGCGAGGGGCGCGGGTGCGGTGGGGGGCGCGATGGTCGCGGGTCTCGATTGCGAGTTCTCGAATCGGCAGTGCAAGTACGCACTTTGCATCGATAAGACATCGAGATCGCTAAGGTTTGCATTTTTATCGATCTTGTTAACGAATTTGGAAGTACGTAACACGTAAAGAAAGTAAATACGGTACTTACTTTAACGATCGGTAGATAAACTCTAAAATTTTAACGAATTTAACGAAAATGTAAGTACGAAATGACATTTTGACAGTTGAGATCGCCAATTTACGCTGTCGAGCTCGGTAATTTATCGACACCATGCAATAGCCCGATAAGCATAGCGATCATTACTAATCATGGATTTAGGACTTATGAAGTTATGACTTTATTGCAGGATGAATCGAATTTGACAATCGCGACTCCACGTGGTATTTTTTTTAGCTTCGCAACGTTGCACTTGTTTGCCCTATCTCATGTTTTTTTTTAGAGCTGGAGGTGCGCAGGGGCGGGGTAGCCTCAACGTGTTTCATATGGAAATTTTCACTTTTTGTATGGAAAAAATAAAATAAAAATTGTCTACATGTTGAGTATTACGGGTTTCTGGGTTTCCTAAAGGGTGTCGAAATTTTCATTATTTTTGCGATAGGACGCACCATTTTCGAGATATAAGCAAAAGAAAAGAAAGTATATATATATAGGGTGTATCTATTCAAACACGAATCATGGAACCGATTAAAAAAAAACTATAATTTAAAATTATGTACTTGATAAAATATGATGATTAATTATCTAAATTCACCGCGCTCGTGCCGCCATAGTCGCCGTGTCCGGGCGGGTCATTCATAGAATAAGTAAGTAAAGGTTTTTTTGCAAAATGTCTCAAGCAATTTTAAAATTATAAGCGTAGCTTAAATTACAGTGTAGCTTCTTTCAATTATACCCATAAATATTGTTTACAATCCAAAAATGAATGAAAAAAAAAAAACTTAATATCTCTGACATTAGTCGTGCCACAGCAATCCCACCTTAAATGTTTTGTCTGTGGACGTCCTCAGTATTGCCATTTGACAAGCGATCCTTAACGACTCGAATCGGCCCACGATATCTCGATAAGACATCGAGATCGCTAAGGTTTGCATTTTTATCAATCTTGTTCATATTAGTACTTAACGATCGCTATGCTTATCGGGCTTTTACAAGGTGTCGATAGATTACCGAGCTTGACAGCGTAAATTGGCGATCTCAACTGTAAAATTGTCGTTTCGTGCATTTTCTTTAAATTCGTTAAAATTTTAGAGTTTATTTACCGATCGTTAAAGTAGAAGTTACATACTTGCGACATCGATTCGATTCGATAAAAACTCATTTTATCGAGAATAATTGTCAAATTTATCGAATCGAGTCCTACGTACTTGCACTGCGGGTTCGCGGGTCCATTAATCGGGGTATACTGGCCTGGGGGGCCTGGGGAGCGACTGCCTGAGGGGCGGGTCTAGCCTGGAGGCTTGGGAAAGCCTGCTGATGGTGCAGGTAATTCCAGGGACTGGGTCTCTGGGGACTCAGTCTTACTGGTTCCAAATAGGACGGGCATTCGCGGGATTGACGCGCGTCGGTACGCTTCGCTAAGCGAGGGGGCGCGGATTTTGGGGCTTTAGCGCAGCCACGGTAGTTCGCGGGGTGGCCAGCCTCGCCACATAGCACGCAGCTAGGTGGCTCGGTGCAAAGTGCACGGTCCTTGGGACGTTCGCATTCCGCAGTGCTATGCGAACCCAGGCACTTTACGCACCTGGGTGTCGCATAACAGTGCTTCTGCGTATGCCCGTAGAGTTGGCAACGATGGCACTGGGCAATCACGCTTGACTTGCGGGGTCTCTCTATTTCGAGACCCGAGAGACTACAGATCGATTTGATCTGGAAGATCGGGTTATGACCCTCGGAGGGTGGGCAGATCACGAGGATCATGTCGAAGGCCTCACCGCGTCGCGCGCGATGCATACGGTGGACCTCGTTTACAGGGACGTTTTGCGACCTAAGATCGGCTATGATTTCAGAGCATGGGATCTCCCTTGGGATCCTGCGGATGACTACGCGTGTTTCCTTTTCCTCGGGGAGGCAATACGTGTGGAAAGACACGTTTTTAGAGCGAAGCATTTTTGTTAGGCTCCTGTAGTCCGTAGACGTGGGAACCGTAACCTTGATGCCGGTCTGGGTGGATTTGGCATGCGAGTAATTTATCCGGAGCTCAACACACCATTTTGATATGTCGGTCCATTTGGACTTGTCCTGGATAAATACAGGCGGTGGGGGGGGGATTTTCTTAACGGGATTGCCGTTAATGAGAATGCGCGGAGTGGGGGCCTGCGACGTGGATGCGGACGCGGAGGGCGCGGGCGCGGCGGAGGGCGCGGGGGTGGGGACCTGCGACGCGAGGGGCGCGGACGCGGTGGACGGGGCGGGGGTGGGGATTTACGACGCGGAGGGCGCGGACGCGGTAGACGGGGTGGGGGTGGGGACCTGCGACGCAAAGGGCGCGGACGCGGTAGACGGAGTGGGGGACGCAGGAGGGCTGAAGGCCTCTGCTTTCCCTTTCTTGGCGGCCTTTCTCTGGGCTTTCGTCTTCTTCCTCTTGCCCCCCCGTCCCGAGACTAGGCTGAAGCCTTCGTCCGAGGTGGAGGGGGAAGAGGCAGAGGACGCTGCCGACCGTGTCGTGATGGTATGGTCCGATTCTGAGTCGGAACCGGCGGGACGCGGGGTGTCGGCTCTTCCACCACTGACTGCCTCTTCTGTTTCCATGTCGGATACAGATGAGCCAGCCTGTGACAGAGGCGAGCGAGAACGCGAACGCGATCGAGAAGGAGAAGGAGAGGGAGAGCGGGGGCTATCCGTCGAGTGGGTGCGAACGGACGCCGAGAGGGTGGCAGCCGCGAGGGCTCCGTATTCCTGTCCATATTTGGACTGGAATACGGGGTCCTTTAATACGACTCCGATCAAAAAGTCTATCAACACCGTCCCGATGACGGGGTTTTTCTTATATTCGGGGGGGGCCATGACGGTGGCGGGGAAGTTATCCCTACAACTAATATCCCTAACTCCCCGGGTGGGTTTGCCCGGGGATGAGTGAAGCCTCCCTGCCGGGTCAGGCAGGGAGATGTGTGCTAATGGTGAGCCCTAAGCTTGTAACCCGTCGCCAGTCTTATTGTGCGAACGGGGCCCTACAAATCCGGTGCGAAGGGTGTAGACACACCCTAAAGACACCGGGTGAGTAGCTTTGAAGGGAAAACTGTCACCAGAGCCGACTAGGAGATCCCCCAAGGCCGGTTAACTCTGGGACCCGTCCAATTGACTGCCTTGCCCTGATGGGGTTCGGCGGGTGTGATTGGGTCAACACCCCCTTGGATTCGTTAGCACCGTTAGGTTTCAACCAAGGACCACGAAACTGTGGTTTTTCCCTGACGGGGTAAAAACGCGCGCAACGTTTTAGACGACAAGGTTTAAAGAAACCAATACCAACCTGTCTTGAAAAAGACAATAGTTGATATTATTGTTAGTAGTCGGACTACTAGTGCAATCGTTACGACTGGGCGTAACGATTACCGGATGGCGGCGGCGGCGGACACTTGACACGGCACGGGCGCAGCGAGCCGGAGCTGCAGCACACGACCGTTCCGAACGGTGTCGCGACGCGGAATGACCGAACAAGCGCACCGGGGCGGGCGCAGGGAGCGGGAGCAGCGTAACGACCGTCCAGGGCGGAGGTCGAACGGTGAGTGAGAGCGAGAATGACATTTGCAGGCTTATATAAGCACCATCTCCCGTCATGGCGGCTTGGAGTGCGTGGAGGGGCTTGACAGTGGCGAGGGCACGCCGACAGTGTTGACAGCGTCTTGGTTGGCCAGTATAGATGTAACAATATCTTAGAAAGCACCCCATGCTTTTTTTTTCTTTTTTTTTTCTTCTTATTTACACTATTCTTAATTTAAATTTATTAAAAAAATTGTTCTATTTTTTAGTTAGATTTTCTATAAAAGCGTGTTTTTTAGTTTTTTTTAACTATTATTTTTTGTGAAAAAAATATTTTAAAGGTTTTATGATGCTTGCTCAGCACTGTGGCAGTTTTAGTGCGGAGAATATGGCTTACTTCTAAAGTGAGTGGTTCCAAGCGTTTTTCTACAAACTGTTGAATAAACTCTCCGGGCGAAAGTTCTTGTACATTTAATCTGAAATAAATAAAAGAAATACATTATTTCCACGACCACTTACCTAAATTCATTATTAGGGGAGAGCAGGTAGGATTCGTACACAGGGAGCATTCGTACAGTGGAGATATCTACATTATCCAATACATTGGCGTGGTCGCGTTTGAGTGCGTGACTCCCGCTTATACGTACAGGGTACTCGCGGGGGGGGGGGCGGCAGTACGGCCGCTGGCTTAGAGGGAACAAGTCGATACGTGTTTTTGCTCTACGTAAGTATTTTTTGTATTCATCTTTGAACACGCTTGGCTGGTATAAGTAATGCTCGAATTATAAAAGTAATTTATTAAGTTTATGCACAAATATCTTGGTTTATTATGCAAATAGTCATTTTAGCCTAACTATAACGGTTATTTTAATTTCAAATTTATTTGTCGATTTTTCGGTTTGGGGTACCTTCGTACAGTGTCTAGTGGGGTAGATTCGTACTGTACGAACCCTCCCCAAACTAGCTGTAAAAAGTTTCTCCAACCGTTAGACGTCGGTGTATTCGGACCTTTTAAGAATAAATTAAAAATTGCATTTAATGATTGGCATGTAAGTAACCCAGGTAAAACCTTGAATATATATAATATACCAAAACTAACTAAAATAGCATATTTCGAATCATTTAATGGGAAAAACATTACAAGTGCCATTGAAAAGACTGGGATTTGGCCATTTAACAAGCTAGCTTTTAGTGACGATGACTTCGCACCTGTTCGTGTATACCATTCCGGTTCTACATTACCCCCAAATACTGACATGGAACCAATTATTCCTGAAGAAGTAGATCAACGAGATCTACTCCCGATATTAGCGAATACTTCAACTTCTTTACCGCTACAGCCGGTAGAATCCACGCCAGATGGACAGCCAAGTTTTACTGCGGGCCAAGATACCAATGTGCAACAATCCCTACCTGCAGAAACAGAGCTTACTGAACAAGATTTTTCACCAAGCTCAGTGCACATATCACCTTCCCTGTTACGAGTATCATCTACAACTTCGACTACGTTTTCACCAGTTTTAGGATTAATAACTCCAGAAATGATCCGACCCTATCCCAAAGTAGATAAGACATTTTAAAAGTCTAAAAAAGGTAAACTGCCAGGAAAATCGAGAATATATACATATACTCCAGAAAAAATAGACTAGAAGAAATAGAATAAGTTAAAATGTTAAAAAAGCAAGAGCAAGAGAGGAAACAAAAGGCTAAGGAGATGAAACGAGCGTTAATACTATTAGATAGAGATATAACAACTTTAGGTAAAATTAAACCAAAGAAGATAAAGAAAACTGTAAACACTGATAGTGAGGATGAGACTGATTGTGAGGATGAGGCTAATATTATGAGTTTAAGTGAAAGTTCTTGTTCTCCCATCGAAGAGTCGTCTGAAGGATCGGATATAGAGAATGAAACTCCAGTTATGTCAGAGAACATTAAAGAAGAAAGCTTTGTGCTAGTAAAGTTCGAAAAAAAAGACTGTTTTATATTATGTTGGGCAGGTGCTTGAAAAATACAGTCCCGTTGAATATAAGGTTTCATTTTTGAGGAAGAAGCCTCAAACCTGGAAATTTGTCTTTCCTACAATCAAAGATGAAGGAACCGTTTACATATCAGATGTGGTATGTATATTGTCATCATCAAAACCTGCTTTGACAGTAAGAACAGCCCACATATTCAGCTTTAACAAAGACCTATCTATGTATAATTTTGGATAGTTCAACCTTTTTTGTTATAAGTTTAAGACCTGTTCCTTAATGATAAAACTTATATTATTGATTTATTAGTTCCTTTATTAATGAAAGTATTATGTTAAATAAGTTTACTTAAAGTATTTACTTCGTTTTTTTTTTTTTAATTATTACTAGATGAAAGTTGATTAGTTCCTTAATTAAAAAAGTAAAAATATTAAAGTTTTATATTTTTATGTTTAAATAGTTAGTTTACTACATGAAGACAGATTCTCTGTTAACTTTGATCTCAATAAATGATTTAATACATTGAATAAATTGAATTTTCTTTGACTGTACGGAGGCTCCCCACAATGTACGAATGTGCCCCACACTGTGTACGAAGCTACCCCATGTGTGGGGTAGTTTCGTACGTTTTCAATTTTTTTGAAAAATTACCGTAACTTTGCCATGCTTATTTGTATCGAAACTGCACTTCCATATTATTAAAGCCAGATATGTAGAGTTTATAGCAGGATTGAAGTTAATTTAAAACAGGTTATAGTTGCTCTTATAAACGGCTTAGAGTAAAAACTGTACGAATCCTACCTGCTCTCCCCTACCATTAACACAAACGGGATATTTACCATGTTTACTATTTGATATGAGTTCCCGATATTTCGGTGCTGTTGCAAGCACCATGATCACGGCTATACTGGGCCTCAAGTCTGCTATTACAATAGTGTCAAAATGGTCTATCATTGATTTCATAATTGTTGATTTTGACAAGTTTGGTAATCTACTAATATAATGACTTTCTAATGGTCAGCCATTGGCACTCCATTGAAAGAATTGGTAATCTCGTACATAATGACAAATGAAACTTCCTACTAAACTTCCAACTTCCTACTACTTCAGATTGCTTATAACACTAATAAATAATATGTAAAAATATATATAAATGAAATCTGGCATGAATAAATTTTCAAAATGCCATTGTAATACAATTCTATTACGAGACCATTGACCGACCTATGATTGACCATTATGAATTTAGCAGATTACGAACTTTTAGCAAAATGACAATGGGATCGTGTTTGAGTGAAGAATTTATAAAAATAGCAGACTTGGGCCCCGGAAGTCATTGTGGGTGATGATTATGAGCAGACAAAACGGTCTACCTCTTTCTTGTTCGTTTTTTGCGCTCAGTACCGCTACCACTGTCACTCGCAGCACGATTCTGTCCCGACACACGAAACTCACTGTGTCAGCTCGCGAACTTTTTTGGCACTTCTTCGGTTTTTACACAGCTGAACCACTGGATTTCAGGCTCTCGACAGTTGAAACCCATCATCCCGGTTGAAGTTCCTATATTTGGTAATCTCAATAGCTTCTCTAACTAGTCTAGGAATATAGTGGAGTTCTGTCGAGATGACCTGAGGGTTATGTAACTCAATCCAGTGGTTCGATCCTGATTCCAAAAGATGTTGAGCTATGGACGATTTTTGGGTGTTGTTGTTCTTCACCGCCCTGATATGCTCTGATATTCGACAAGCTACCGTACGTTTCGTCTGACCGATATACGACTTGCCGCAACTGCAGTCTACTTTATAAACACCAGGCTTTTCCAGCGGAAAAACATGCGGTAGTAAACATGGTAAATATCCCGTTTGTGTTAATAGTAAGGTTTAGTGACCATGGCAGTTTATAAACTTAAATTCATTATGTTTTCTGAACAAACTGCGGAATAGCAAAATAAAACCGTGTTTATCACCATCCTCTAATGCCAAATTTTTGGCATCTATGTTAGGGTCGGCTTCCAGTCTAACCAGATGCAAGTGTACAAATATAGTGTAATGTGCTTCTGAATGCCCGTGTCAACGTTCTACGGACGATCCACAACCGCCGATTTATTGTGCTTTCCGAGGCACAGAGGGGTCTCATTATGAAAGTGATGGTCATCCATCCACTGACCCACCTTTGCAAGTGGACCTTTATCGTCATCGATCATTTAAGTTGCGAAATATGTGAAGTCACACCTGGGTAGAAGGGGTCGCTCAAATATGACCTGTGACAAGGACGGGGGTCGGCTTCAAAAATCATGAATTCGGGTAACGTAATTTTTGGATGGCCCCCAAGACGAGCTCCTCCGAGGGAATAAGTGCAGGAGATCATAGGAAATTGCAGTAGCAGTAGTAGGTACCTGACGATCCTCTCAGGGTTCAACACCTCATTGTATACTTCTATAATGTCTGCGAAACCAAGTCCTTGAGTCAGCTGGGCGATTGGCTGGACTGGGTAGTCGCGTGGCATACTTCTTATGCTGCAAAGAATATCCATTAAAGAATCAAACACACGTAAACAGCAAAATAAAGATATTAGGGAAGTAGTGTGCTCTACACTATTTATTATATTATACGCAAAAGCAGTACGACGCTCTACGCGTCCAATACAATAATACATTCAGGGTGCTGTTGGGGCTGCCTCGTTTGTGTAGCGCTTCGAGGATGTTCGCCGAAGCGCGCGTGGATTGTTTTTATATAACCATGCGCAAGCGGTGCACATCCCTGGTGCGCAGGGTACGGGTCAGCCCGAACTGTATTCTGAGCGCCTTCGCCCAGCGATTCGACTGCCAGTACCTACATGTATCGCTGTGACATTTGTGGACATATTGTTTTAATTGTTTTGACTTGTAATTGTATTGTATTGTATTTTTGTATTGAAATTGTATTTAACTATTTAATTGTATTGTTATTAGTTTGTTTTATAATTGGTCCGTGTTGGCTTTTAATTCAATAAATAATAATTTAAAAAAAATGGCAGCCGGGACCAACGGCTTATGGTAGCGCGCGAAATTCAAATTTTCTTACGATTTTTGTTTGGGTGTGCGTTGATTAAAGTATGATTCGCGGCCGTAACAAATGTATTTACATTATTATATTCATTAGAATCAGTAATACAACTCCTTAAGTTAGTATAATCCTCAAATGTCAAGATTTCATAAAATCATTCAATAGGGAAACCATGATATTCTCATGAAACCTCTTTGTCATAGGAGTCACAGACACTCCGCTGTGCAGGGCCTGCATGGAGAACGACGAGACAGCAGCTCATGTCTGCCTGGTGAACTGCCTGGTGATCGCCATATTCAGGGCCAACTACTTCGGTAACCCAGGTACCCTAAGTGAGATTGTCAGTAACACCAAGGCGTTCCTGGCCTTCCTTGAGGAGGTGGGATGAATCGAATAATCGATATTCCCATCCGTACGCAAAATACGCGCATTGACGTGAAGTTGCGGACACCAGCCCGTATTTCCTATTACTTATTAACTCAGCAACTTGTTGATTAAACCTTGTTTATAAACAAGGCTTTACGCTAATGGGCACGCTACAATTGCGACAATAAGTCCCCACTTCGAGGAGTAGCTAGAGAGGCGCCACGGCGTCTTCACCTTCCGCCTGACGCAGGTCCTCACCGGACACGGTTGTTTCGGGAGGTTCTTGTTCCGGATACGGCGGAAGGAAACGCCCGGGTGCTATCACTGTATGGATCGCCCGGAGGATACGGTGGAGCATATGGTGGAGGTCTGCCCGGCTTGGGTAGAGCACCGCCGTGTCCTCACGGAGGCGATCAGCGGCTGCGATCTCTTGCGTCCGACCCTGATCCAGGCTATGGTACTGAGCGAGAGTGCATGGGAGGCCGTCACCACCTTCTGCGAAACAGTAATGCTCGCGTAGGAGGAGGCGGAACGCGTGAGGGAGAGGTAATTTGTGCGCCCTCACGCTCCTAGTCACCGTAGGAGACGTCCTGGACGGCGGGAATCTATTGCCGATTGCCGGCCATCGTAGGTGCGGGCTTGCGGACGGCGAGCTATAGGCAGCTCACCGTCCGGTAAGGACCAGGCCCAGTTAGACGGCGCGTTGTGTTCCACGCGCGCCTCAAAGAGATATCAGCACGCACTGCGGGTTCCGCTAGGACTGATGCTTGCCAGGGTTGCGGGTTTATCCGAAAGGGATACCGTGGCCCTAGCACACAGGCAACTAAAGGAACACGGGTGGGTTTTAGTCAGTAAAAGTCTGACAAGCCCTCCCGCTCCACCCAGAGCCGGAGAAGTTATTTAGAAATTACCCTGCCAAAAAAAAAAGCCTTTCGCAAAGAAACTCTTAAAGTTAGTGTTGTAAACTGTTCTTACAAGTTTTTGCTTTCTTTAACCGATTCGTTGCGGATGGCACGTTTCAGTGCCATCACTGAAAGTATTCGAGCTTTGAATACGTAAAAAAATGTCAAAACACTATTTTCTTTTCCGCATGGCTGAAGACACAGATGAGTGTCATTTAATCGTATGGCGTTGGGCACTGATCAGTGTCACGTTATTTTTGTTCGACGCCACGGCTAGAAGTTAGTGAAATTAGGCATCGCAACGAATCGGTTAACACTCATGAGTTTGAAGACGCCACTTGACATAACACTGACAAACTCATTATTTGTTCAACTGGTTTGAAAGAGACTTAATCATAATTTAAAACATTTGAGTTTTGAAAGAATTAAAATATATTTATTCAGCACATACTAAACGGCACCCAAAACATTTTACAAAATAAAAATACAATAAAAGTGTATTCCGTTTTGTTCCTGAGGTAGATAGGTGATGTTGGTCACTTACTTAAACACAACGTTAAAAACGATGGTTACTCGTCCAAGAGCCGATCACAGCAAGCTCTGCTTAATCTAGCTACCCGATAGATCGGTTGTCAATCTTATCAGTATTCTATTTTGACTAGCGTTTTGCCCGCGGCTTCGCCCGCGTTGAAGTCGGAAATTATCCCACTGGAACGTACTGCCGGGATAAAAATTATTCCGTGTTAATCCAGGGCCTCAAGTCTGCTATTACAATAGTGTCAGAATGGTCTCTTCATTGTGAGTTTTTGACAGATTTGCCATACAAACACTGTCAAATACTCACAATGGCGAGACCATTCTGACACTATTGTAATAGCAGACTTGAGGCCCTGGTTATAAACTATCTGTGCCCTAAATGTCATCCAAACCCTTTCAGCCGTTTTAGAGAAACATCTTTATGTGGTAAAAAAGCCATAGCAGCGAAAAAATAAAAATTAGATATATAAGTGTTTTATATATTTTTACATAATTATTATAATTTTAAAATTGCTTGGGACATTTTGCAGAAAAAATCTTTAGTACCAAATTTTTTTAAATTTTATGAATGAGCCACCTGGACGCGGCGACGGTGGCGGTACGAGCACCGTGCCTTTTGATAATTAATCATCATATCAAGTAATTTTCAATTATTAAATTTTTTCAATAATATACTCATATTAAAAAAAAAAAAACCGTTTCCATGGCTTCATTACACCTAGGTGTAAGAAAAGGGAGGATCCTCCGACCAGATGGGTGTTGTGTATGGTGGGCAAGTGCCCGATGGTCGATGTCGGGATGTTGTATTATGGTAGTCGCGCGGTAAACACTGATTGCGCGATGCAGGATTTGTGTGACGTCAGGTCTTTGATGCGTAGTTCGCATGTGGCGTTGTAGATGCCACCACATGTTAATCCAGGTTATACTCGTAAACTATCTGTTTGACAAATTTCAATCCGTTCTGCCGTTTTTTCGTGATTGAGTAATAAACATCCATCCATCAAAGCATCCTCACTTACTTTCGCGTTTATAATATTACTAGGATAGGATACTCGTATTATAAGTATTATATGTTGTACTAGCTTTTGCCCGCGGCTCTGCCCACGTGTATGTTAGTTATCGCGTAAATAAGTAGCCTATGTCCTTCTCCATATCCCAGGCTATGTGTCTGCCAGATTTCATGACGATCGGTTCAGCGGTTTAGGCGAGAAAACTTAACATACAGACAGGCAGACACGAGTTACTTTCACGTTTATAATATTAGTATGGAATATACCTTTGAAATTTTTGATAAAAGAATTGCTGTAGAGTCGCATAATCAGTTCGTGGGACTAGAAGGACTTCATCAAACACGCTCAGCATTAGTTTAGCTCTGGCAACCCACGGGTTAGAACATGTTGCTGCAAAAAAACAAGAGGAAAATAAATTATTATATTATACAGGGTGTAAGGGTTAGCCCTCCGCAAACTAACAGGGTGCATTCAGCTCCTTAATTTGAATCATATTCCACTGGAAATTTGCTCAGGAAAATTTTCAGTTACGATTCTTTTATTTTAATGTAAAATTCCATTTTCTGTACGAAGCACTCTATTTATGTAAATAAATCAGCTAAAATAAAAAAAAACCAGCAATGAATGTTGAAATACTCTAACAAACGACGCGCGAAATCAGCTGTTCACTGTCTGCCTAGCTACAGAGTTCATCGAACTCACTCGTTACGCTGCCGTTCGCTACTTGCGTTTTGCCACGGTAACGATACATGGCGTGTGAGGTAATAAAACAAATCAGGTTTATTGGATTCCCATAATGTTCCTGAAATAATTTCATGTACCGGTCATCTTAGTATGATATACTGAATTCACCCCATTCAGTCTGCGAAGGGCTGTCCCTTACACCTTGTATACTCATGAATGGTGATGACGTGATGCAGTGAATTATTGAATTATTTGTATTTTATATTTAAAATTCTCAACTACCGCCTGGGATTTAGCTGGTCCAAAACTACAACCCTGTAATTCATAAAAATATTTGTTAATTGCGGGAATCGAACCCACGACTCTTTTAATGAAAGTTTATAAAAAACACACTTACCAATAAAAATTACTTTATCCTCGTTTTGTATCGATTTCACTAGTCTCCCTAAAATACCTTTCAGACTGGTCGCGTTGAGGTACTTCTGATCTGCCGGCACCTTTACGGAGAAATAACACAATGTGATAATGAGCATGGACCAGCCGCTCTATTCTGTACCTACTAATCTCACCGTGATATTAACATATGTGAAGTGAGTTTAAAGTAAGCTGTCACTAGTGTTAATCCCCCAGTATCAGCCGATATAATCTGTAAAAATATCACCGTGAAAACTAAGTGAAGTAAGCTTCAAGTGAGCTGTCATTCCACTTGATACTATTAGGGATTGGTAGCTCACTTCACGTCAGTGTTCACGTTAAGTTTTTTACAGAATAGATCGGCTGTAACATATAGCAAGATTCAAAGACCGCGCTTTGACTTCTTACTAATATCACAGATTACTAAATAGTTACTACGTAACAGATACTTCACCCAGTAGAAAATTTCCAATACCTACTACTATAATAGCCTACTCCATCGCGTCAGCAACCGCTGCATGCTAAAATGTGCCTAACTGCTCAAGCGTACAGTTGTGATTGCTTCGCACCGCGCGATCCCACAGCAATCGCAGGGCTGCCTCTTCGATAAAATTAAATTAACATAACTTTTTGTGTCTATGTTACTGAGAACTGTGAATATGTTCTGACTATAGGTGGTAGTTTTAAACTGTATCGTTTATAAAATATATATTTTTATTAATTGGTGCTGACTGTGCAATACATCTAGATAAAACATAATTATAGAGGTCAGTGTGTAGGTAAAATAAAAAAAATCTTTAAAATTTACATGTGTTTTATTTTTATATATATTTTTATAAATTTCTTACCCTTTCTAAATTCTCGGTTATTTAATTTTAGTGTAAAAAAAAATCCAGAATCTAATAAAAAGTTCTATTAGATATTGTTTTGGGAAACAAGGGCAGGGAGAATCAAAATGTATGTCATTTAAAATTTCATAAAGAGTAAAATTTAACAACGTGCATGCGCTTCGCTTGCGAAAACCGCACTGAATTTGGTTCTGGTTGGTGGTAGGTAATTATAGCGCGCAAGTACATGGAGTGACGGAGGCCTGCTAATATGTACTTTATTTTTATGCTAATAATGTACATATCCGTATGGGCAAATGTGAGGAAGCGTATCATCAGATATGAACATTAATGTTATTATAATTAAGTTTATATTCGCTTGAGACGCGAACTTTATATACTTGGCAAGCAAAGTCCAAGTCTATGGATTTAGCCCTCAATTTGAGATGCTAAGCTGTGCCAGTCACTGCAAATTTTTGGATAGGTGATAATAATTTCAATAAAAAGTGGTCTAACAATCCGCACCTTTTTAATAAAAACCCTTTCTACGTTCTTCATGAAGACCACAGCCGGTTGAAAGGCCCTCGCCGTGACAAAGACTTGAGTTAGAACTTTTTGTGGACGGTCAGATACGGCGGTGAATACCTCCGGAGTTATATCGATTTTGACAGCATCTGTAAAAAAACTTTGCTTTAAAAGAACCTCATAATGTGAGGATGCTTAGAGTAGGTACAGTTCAACCACAAAAAGGATGCGCTTCGGCAATCTTCGTATTTCCGAGTTAGCACGAACGTTGCGCCACAGAATAAGCCCCATAAAGGCAAAGCTTCTAGGTTTTGTACTGCCGCGCTTTGTAGGAGTGCACCTTTCATTGCGAAAGCTTTCCCTACTCTGGTCGCAGATCGTCATTTGTCTAGCGTCGCTTAGAGCTATTACGCACTGTCGACTAGTCGTCAGCGACTCGGTCGACGGTAACTGTGACTTACTATAGTTTAAATAGGTGTTTGCGCACTTGGTCGCCGGTCGCTTGCTTATGTTTTGGTCGCCGAGGGATCGAGTCGCCGGCGACAAGTCGACAATGAGCCTTAGGCAACAATACCGCGCAAGTTAAATCTGTTAAGTTTTCAGGACAATAAACTGTTTATGGAACACAGCGTAAGTCTTAACAAAATAGTTTACAATACCGCCTAAGTCGACCAATATTACACTGAAAAACCGCCGATGTATTGACGTGTATAATATAAATCTCTAAAATAATAGCGATTTCACTCAACTATACTACAACATAATGAATAAACGAGTTGGCTTACCTTTTTGGTGCATCAGAACCATCTGTCTCTCTGATAAAACCGTGATAAATAAAAATAAAAAAAAAGACGTGTGGCACTCGGGGACTGCCGCGGTAAAGCTATTGCATAGCATTTTGTATCAACTTATGCAATTATAATTATTTATTTATTTTATTTATGCAGTATTTCTTTTTCTTTGATATTAATTTTATTTTTTTTTCGTTACGGAAAAAACAAAATAAATAAGTGCTGAACGTCGTAAAAGTGTATAACTACGTAAACAAAGTCAAATACTATTCAAATATAAGCATAATAACAACTTTAAAATAGACGAAAGTGTTGAACCTAAAGTAGTTTTAAATAAAAAAAGAGTGACAAACTGTTTTGACAGCGAAAATATTCCATGTACATGAGTCATTTCCAACCGTCTAGTCAAGTTTAAAAATTGTTCAACTGGAATGGTATCAACTATTTGGCAAGCTTTAATTAAGTCATTGTAGCCTTGCGGTGCAACAGGGGAACTGTATGTACTCGTAATCGACTGCTCGTGAGTTCAAACCCCACTATTAACAATCACTTTTTGTGAAGATCATAATTTAATAAACTAATATTTATAAGAATAAAATACGCAGTACACAGAAAAAAGGAACTGCCAGAAATTATTAGATCACAAGAGGGTACTGGTGTAGGAAAACCGTCGGAGTGGGGAGCGTGAGGTTTTTTCGTTACAGAATTTCTGGATTCGGTCCCCGCGCTCAAGGCCCGCGATAGAAGCTATGCAATAGCTTACTGACTGACGACTTATGCGGTTATGACACAACAAACGATTTGCGCGGGGCCAGAACTATTCAAATAACCAGCTGCGACTGAACAATTTGGAAAAAAAAAATTACATCATTCGATGCTCGCCGACAAAATCTATCCAATGAAGTATAAAACGTGATATGGCCAATTTTCCACTTACGCGGTATTGTTACCTAAGCGATGATAGATTTCAACCTCTCGAGATTGCAGCCTTGCTCATTGGCGTAATGTTGCTTGCCTGTCGTTCTTCTACAGACTGTACTTCGGAGAGTGTGCGCAGGAGTTCCACGATCTGATCCCACCATCGCCCTTATATTACCGGACTACCAGACGTACTGCAGGGTACCATGCGTACCTGGTTGAAATCCCGTCCAGTCATACTCAGCACTTCTCCTTCACATTTATTATGCGCACAGCCAAAGTATGGAACTCTCTGACAGCATCTGTGTTCCCTTCCACCTATAACCCATCTGCCTTTAAAGCGAGAGTGAACAGGCATCTTCTGGGCATCTCATCCATCGCTTTCAATCAGGCGAGATCGAGGTCTAGAGAAGGACCAATCAGTAAAAAAAAAATGCATAATGTGTCTTAAATATCACTCCCACTGGCATACCCTGTACCACGGACCTATAAAATTTTTCGTTGACTTTCAGGTTAAAACAGTTACTGCAGAGTGGTACACTAACAATTGTTTGCTACTTGTCTTGGAAAAAGTTCGGGAGAAACGATCTCGCGGTAGGATCCTCCTTCACCACGACGACGTCTCGTCGAACACCGCCAAGCAAACAATCGTCTACTTGGCTACGTCAGACGTGGAATTACTGGGTCACCCGCCCTATAGCCCCGACCTCGCACCTTGCGATTTTTATGTATTTCCGAAAACGAAAGAAAAACTTCGATTAAAACGATTTATGGGCGCCGAGGAAACAGTGGCTGCGTTTCAAAATGCCGTCGAAGAGGCCCCTTAGGACAAGTGGGCAAAGTGCTTTTCTCAGTGGTTCCATCGGATGCAGCGATGTATTTATGTAAATGGACACTATTTTGAAAAGATATAATAAATTGTACTTCGGAGAGTGTGCCCATGAACTCCACGACCTCATTCCACCGGCCCCCTTCTACCATCGGACATCTAGACGCACTGCAAGTTACCACCCCTACCTAGTTGATATTCCACCAACTCGCACTAAGCGTTTTCAAACGTCTTTTATAATGCGCACAGCAAAGGAGTGGAACTCTCTGCCTGCGTTTGTGTTTCCGAACGCATACAACCCTAATCTATTCAAAGTGAGAGCGAACAGGCTTCTTCTGGGTAAGCTCACTCCATCGTAGACTTTGTCTCTGTCACCCAGACCTAGACTAAAGTCAAGAGCAAACTCACAGTAGAATAAAAAAATTAAAAAAACGAATAACTTGATAGTTTGTTCAGTTTTTGATTTTCTAAGAACTTTCAGTGTCACCCTCGTACAACGGTAAAACAAACCAAGGTCCGCTCACAGTTGAGAGGATAATTACTGTTACGTACTTAACTCCCCTGCAACAGCATCAGCCAGGAACGACTTCCCATTCCTGTCAGGACCGAGCAGCAAAACCCCCTTCCTCCTGGGAGCTCCAGGTTGTATGCCACAGCCGAGAACACATGACAGCATCAAACGACCCTTGATATCACCGTAACCTGGTAGAGGGAACCTGAAATTTTTGAAATTTTTACTAGTAAAATAATAGCAGCCTTTTAGCCTTTTTCAGAGCAAATGCTTCTTCTAATACAGAGAAGGCATTTAACACCACCCTTGCTCAAGGCGGACACTAGTATTAGTTAATAAGTTTATTTTTGTGCAACGTTGTAGCTGCAAGTTGCCCGCGACAACTTCGTCTGCGTATATTTTGCATGGATATATAATCATTTTTATACAAATATCAAGGATGTAATCTTATAAAAATAAACGTACCTATGTCCCCCACAACTCACAAGCCACTTATCTAAATTAAATTTTATAACGATGGATTCAATGGTGTAGGCGTGGATAGTTAAGACAAACAGACAGAGTTACTTTCACATTTATCATCATCATTTCAGCCGAAAGACGTCCGCTGCTGGACATAGACCTCCCCCAGCCACCGTCGACCGGTTTTGTGCTTTCCGCATCCAGCGGATTCCTGCGGCTTTCATAAGGTCATCGGTCCACTTTGTGGGAGGCCTTCCAACGCTACGTCTTCCGGTACGCGGTCGCCACTCCATAACCTTTCGGCCATCTGTTCTGCGCGCAATGTGCCCTGCCCATTACCACTTAAGTTTGGCAATTCTTCGAGCTATGTCGGTTACCTTGGTTCTCCTGCGGATCTCTTCATTTCTGATTAGATCACGTAGGGAAACTCCAAGCATAGCCCTCTCCATTGCCATTCACATTTATAATAATTTTGAATAGATCTATGTATGAGCTGAACTACAGGACGGTCGCTGAGAAATCAAAATCAAAATATTTTATTTCACGTAAACCTACATGGGCACTTATGAAACGTCAGAAGCTAAGTGCACGGTTCCAATTGGTTGTTTCCTATGGAGAAGAACCGGCAAGAAACTCCAGGGTTACTCTTTTAAAAATAATTGTTTTTTTAAATATTTTTTAATAACATATGGTATGGGAGGAAGGCCTTTCAACAATTACCAGGTACTTAACAAAGAGAATCTACAGTTTACTAGGCGTTCAACGTTCGAGAGAATAAAGCTGCTTTCAGACTACGCTATAATATAATAGCATATAGTATATAGCTCATAGCACAACAATATAGCGCACCATAAATTGTTATGGACACGTTCACACTGTACTAAATATTATTGGAATGTATGGTGCGCGATATTGTTGTCCTATGAGCTATATACTATATGGTCTTATATTATAGCGTAGTCTGAAAGCAGCTTCAATATTTACTAAACATTTTTAGCGTGAAATTATAACATTCATTGTTGCTTGACATAATTATATAGTTTATATTGATATTATTCTTTAATAGGGCAAAAAAACGATACCAATATTTTTTTTCGCAAATTCTTCGCTACTTCTCATAGTTACATCGTCATTTCGATCACGGCCTGTCAGGAACGCATTCTCTCAGCGGCTGAACTGTACATATAAAACGATAAGTAAGTAGTAATATTTACGAAGCATTCGGATCCTTGGTGTTATAATCATAGGCTGCATAGTTCGAGTCTCCGAAGATATCACTGAATTTTGTTGTTGGCTTCGTCACTATTCCTAGGTCAAAGACGTTCTGGAAGTGGAGAAAAAAGAGCTGCAAACAATATTTTTTTAATTATAAACCGTTAAGGCCGCGTCCTATTTAAAAGCGATCGTCGCGCAACTCGCGCGAATACACGATCGTCAAATAAAAAATGACATAATAGGAACGCGACGATTGCGTAATCGCTTTTAAATAGGACGCGGCCTAAAGGAGTTTGAACTTTTTTCTATTGAAGCTGGCAGAATCACCCCATCACCTTGATTTTTTTGCAAAGTCGCAGTGCACGATAAAACTGGTACTATTTATTTATTTTTTTATCTTGGGATAAAATACACATAAAAAAGTTACAGAGATGACACTCTACAAAGGCAAACTTGCTCTCAACTTCGATACGCTAGATACATATGACCGGGTAGGTACTGTAGGAAATCTTTTTCTTCTTCGTCGTATCGATGATTCCCTTTTGTTAATCCATACTAATCTATACTAATATTATAAATATGAAAGTAACTCTGTCTGTCTATCTGTCTGTCTGTCTATCTGTCTGTCTGTCTGTATGTTACGTTTTCACGCCTAAACCGCTGAACCGATCGTCATGAAATTTGGCAGAGATATAGCCTGGGATATGGAGAAGGACATGGGCTAATTTTTTACGCGATAACCGACATCCACGCGGGCGGAGCCGCGGGCAAGAGAACACGACAAGAGTTGAGACATCGTTTGTGATGTGGCTCCACAGCCGCACTGCAGCTCATCGGAGAACCCCTACCTGACTAAGTTGTACCTGCAGCGACCCACCTAGCTTCTTAGTCGGTTAAGAGATTTCCAGGGGGATTCGGCGCACAATGTCACTATGACATGGTAGTTGGTACTTGGTGGAGCTATTGGCAGCTCGCCGTCCGGTACGTTGTGTTCCACGCGCGCCTCAAAGAGACGTCAGCACGCACTGACGGGGTCCGCCAGGATCGATGCCTGCTAGGGTTGCGGGTTTGTCCGAAAGGGATACCGTGGCCCTGGCACACAGGCAACTAAAGGAACACGGGTGGGTTTTAGTCCGTAAAAGTCTGACACGCTCTCTGCCCAGAGCGGGAAAAGTTATTTGATAATGTCCCGCCCAAAAAAAGGAGGATTCGGCGCACAATGCCACTGTCAAGGTAGTTGGTGGCCCGCTGGAAGCTTTTCTGCTGGCTCAACATACTCAGCTGGAGGTATTTAAGCAGCCACAGTTTTAGTCGTGCCAGCGCCTCCGTCTCTTTTGGTCTCTTTACTTGTCAAAGCGATGCCACAGACACTAAAGGCATAGATAAGTAACTGTTGTTACGTCGGGTACTGGCACGCAGATTACAATGATTTTTATTATATAAATATTTCATTTTATGCATAGAAATAAAAAAAAAACAGAAGTGGCAAGGAGGCGTGTCTGTGTCCGCGCGCAAAGATCAAAATGCTCGCAAAATAGTCACAATGGCGGTCTCCGCGAACTAGTGCGCTTTCGACCATGATCGTGACAAGTTATAAGAATGCCGTGTTGTTCAGTGATTTCTTGTAAAAACCGAAGCCAAAACAAAATGTTTGTACATCATGGGATCACTTACCATAAGTTAGTACAAGTATTTAACTATATTTGTCTTTAAAATCATGAAAAACAACAAGTCGTAAAATATTTCTTGCTTTTACTACGTTCTTTTTGTTTTCATACGAGTACATAACAGCGAGTGTATTATTTTTGCAATAAATACATTGCTATCACCTTATTAATAAGTATCGTCTTTGTACGTATTTTTCTGTTCTTTTCTTCTTGTCTGTTTATATGTGTGTACATAAATTGTTAAATAAATAAAATAAATAAATAAATTGCTTCTTAACCACTACGTAAATATGACGCTAAGTGACTGGACAACGCAATGTAAATATCACAAAACGATTTTGTATCTATTGCTTTTACTGAACTGCATGTGTAGTTGTGGCGAGTGGAAAGGATAGACTGGAGACATAGGGTTTCTATACATTTTTAGCTGCCGGGCATATCTCCTCCTTTCTTATATTTACGATTTTATGTTATTTCATACCTATATTATAATTTTTTCTGTATCTGTCCGTGACATCACAGAGGGCCCTATCAGCATACCAGCGCTGCGACACTTATTTTGAATGTCGCAGCATCATGCTGAGATAAGAGCCTTTTGGCCACGTACACTGTCCAGGACTTTCTACTTTCATTTAACTTATTATTTTTTTCTTTAATTTTACTATGAGTGTGTTTAGTTTAAAATGTGATCTTCCTGTACGAGTCCCAATAAATAATTTTTCTTTCTTTCCTTTATTTAGTGGGAAATAAACAGCAGAAATTAGTACCTCTGAACTTTTCAATAGCTTTTCATCCAAAACTAGTATCTTTGGTGCCGGAGTGACTTTCGGTCTCCTCCTGGGTTTCGGTTTTGGGTACTTCCATCCAAGTTGCTTGTATTCAAACTGATGCTTTTGAATCAGCATTTTAAGATCTATCCTGTGAGAGGTATCAACATTAAATATAAAAATAATACTGAAAATATATAATAAAAAAAACAGGTAATATTTCTACAGAGAAGGAACGCGAACACGAGTGATCCTATAAAGATTTTGTTTTTTCATTCAGACATACGAAACCCTAAAAAGGGGAAAAGGGTATTATGACAAAATTAAAAAAAAGATGATACATTGAGCGGTCCTATCGCTAAAAGCGATCTTTTAAAGACAACCTTTGGATGGATTATGGGAGAATGAGAAACAATACTCCAGGTACGCCAATCTTATTAATAAATTATTTTTGAAATGTATCTAAATGAATATTTAAAAAAAAACATTATTAACTACTGTTATTGTGTTATTAAGTAATGTTTCTCCTTCTCCCTTAATCCATCCAAAGCTTGTCTTTAAAATATCGCTTTCAGCGATAAGACCGCCCATTGTGACACCCCTTGTAAAATTTTCTACTTAAAAATCTGTAATTTTTATGGTGTGCAATAAAGAGTATTCTTTCTATCTATCTATATATAATAATTAAAGTTTTTATGAAAATTCGTTATTTTTGCCGACGGGAAATTCTAAGGGGACACAAGTTTCTGAATAAATTAACAAAGTGAAGACGTAGTTACCTCATTAATTCGTCGACGAACTTCCTGCAGTCAAAGTGGATCTCCTTCATCACATCTTCAACGAGGAGGGGCTTCATGTAGCCGTAGATTGTTTCTCCAAACAATTCAGGCGGTAATGTGTCGTAAAGTGACCATGTTAGACGGTAGTTTCGTATGACCTGAAATAGAACCATCATTATCTTCTTAGCCTTTCCAACATTGTTGGGATCGGCCTCCAGTCTTATTAGATGCAGCTGAATACAAGTATTTTACTTGGAGCGACTGCATATCTGACCTCAACAAAGTCAAAGACAAAGATTTATTTCAAATAGGCCACAAATGGCACTTTTGAACGTCAAAATTTACACGGAAATAAAATTTATTCTAGTTGCCCTTTGCAAAAGGTATTTTTTGTGTAAGAAATAAAGTATTTTTAGACGGTTTGATCAATAATTGGCAAAATATAAATTAAAAAACAGCTTCATACTTGAATTTTTTTTTTGAAGATTATGTTTTTTTTTTAACTGATTTATGAAATGTTTAGGGTGCATTAAAAATGGATTCCACGAGTAGCGAAACTTTCATATCATACGCTAAGCGTTTTAAACGTAACGAGGTCTCTTTACATAGATCTTGTCAATATAAGTTGGTTGACACTGTTACTTTGTTCCTTTGATTATTCGATACTCTCTGGTATAAGATACTGAGAGATCAAATCCGGAACGAGGTGATCCGGCAGAGAATCAAAGTTGTCGACATAGCTCACAGTATAAGCAAGCTGAAGTGGCAATGGGCTGGCCATATTAGCCGTAGAACCAATGTCCGTTGGGGTGTTCTTGAGTGGAGACCGTGACCCGACAAACGTAAGGTAGGACGCCCTCAAGCTAGGTGAAGCGACGATCTTCGCAGGGTGGCTGGTTTTAGCTGGATGAGAGTTGCCGAGAATCGAGCTGAATGGCGTTCAATTGGAGAGGCCTATGACCAACAGTGGACTGCTATGGGATGATGATAATGATGATGGGTCATGAATTTGTGTTATTTGAATTAAGTTCTAAACTGAAGTGTTAGAAGCAGAAGACTCAAAAAAATGTACCTCGATCAAATTCTCCATAACACCAGATATTTGCAGCATGTACCCTGGATCAGAGAAGGGGTCGCACCTGCTCTTCAACAGAGCTTCATCCTCTTTCTTTTGCGCTTCCTTTTTCGCTTCGGCTTTCAACGCAGCATCTTCTTTCGCGCGCTGTCTCTCTTCTTTAATCTGTAAACATGGACTATTTAAACGATGATGTGCCCCACCCCGATTGCGTCACACACTTTCAATTACAATCCGACTCCGAACATGGATATTAACGCAGCCTTTGAGCAGCTAGTTCAGCGTGAAGTCATCATCACTTCCTCAAGCTTTAGAGCGGCGAGGCACACAGCCAGCCAGCACCCACGGCTTTCACAAGTATCCTGACCACCAGGATGCAGGCGACGCGCATACCTGGTCATCACCCTTAGCCTCATCAGCAACCTTGACACAGCACACTGCACTTTCGGCCGGTCCACAAACAGAGTCTTTCAACCCTCTCCTGGTCGACGCCAGCAGTCAGCCTCAACCCAGTGCTGTACCACATCTGACTCATTGGAGCATAACATAGCGCCACCCCGACTGACTGGAAAAACTCCACAGACAATTCCGACACACTGAGAACTACGCGGCACCCGGTTCCGACTCACTGGAACCACAACTGGCCCTAGCAAGTATGATAATATGAACTGACTCAGCCCACTCGACCACCGGTCTCCGGAGGGGAGTAATGTGGCGTTGTGCAATGCAAGCATTGCGCAATCAAATTGAGCTGCACGATTACTGACAAATAAGTGCACTGACTGGACAGGCCCACTAATTCTGTGTGGTTCTTTCATCAAAAGCCCATTTCAGGCGCCAATCTACATGGTCTCCATATGATCTGACCAAGATTTTGTCTGGACCTTAAAAGAGACTGTGATCTCTGAGTCTGTTTTGGATTTTCTTCTCAGAGTAGTTAGATAGGATACGCCGACCTCACCTAGTTCTAAAAATATGATTGACGTGTAAAAGTGTTTGTAGTTTGTACAAACATACTTACTGCAATAAAAAAAAAAGTCATTTGTTATTTGCCAACATGCTTCTACCCCTTGAGGGAATAGAAGCGTGATGTTATGTCACCTGTTCTTTAGTCTTTCCCTTAGTTTCATTAAGTATTCGTTCATCTTCTTCCAATTGCTCGTCTATTGTCGGATATTCTCCCCTCACAACCATCAATGTACCGCCTTCCAACTCATATGGAAATTGGGGGAAAAAATGGTAACCGTAGAACCTGGAATCAAAATCTTTAATAAGCATCTAAGCATCAAACTTGCTGCCTCGGGCTGACTCAGAGTTCTGTAATCTTTTTTAGGGTTCTGTAGTCAACAAGGAACCCTCATGATTTCGGCATGTCCGTCTGTTTGTCTGTCCGCGGCTTAGCTCAGAGACTCCTAGTACTTACTTACATATTAGTCACGCCGACAAAGCGGTAAAATAAAATTTTGATATATATATATTCTTAGGGTACCTCCCCTACACGTAAAGAGGGGGTGATATTTTTTTTCTCATCTATTTCATGGTGTGGGCTATCTTTGGATAGGCTGTTCATAAATATTGCTGATTTGTGAAAACCATTTTCGATTCAGGGATTGGTTTGCGTAATATAAGTGCAATTTTTTGTTAGGTTCAAGTGTCCCCCTTACCAGCTTCTCGTAAATCGGTGTTCTTGGATACGTGAAAAAAAATCACGGCAATAGTAGGATATATAACGAAGTAAAAGTATCATGGCTAAGTAGGTTTTATAAGTTAACGATTAATAGTCGACAAAACATTTGCAGTTGAAATGTATGGGAGAACATGTATTTCAACTACAATGTTAAGTTTGTTCTTGGGATAAATTCGTCCCAAATACGGAACCCTTAATTGTGCGTGGTACGACACGCACTTGGCCGGTTTTAAATTTTTGTGTTTGTAAAAGGTTATCTAAAAAAAGGAATTTAAAAAAAAAAAAATTTTTTTTTGGATCAGTGGCATAGGACGCATTTTATGCCAGAAAAATGTAAGCTAAAAATAAAAAAAAGCTTTTTTTTCTAAATTGCATCTCGCAGGTTAACCTAGGAGGTTGTGGTCTGCATAACCGGACTTTCCCATGAGTGCTTTATTAAATTAAGACCTCCAGCCAGGGCTTAAACTTATATTACTAAGCGATTAAACGCTAAGGGCACCCCGTGTGGGGTACGGACCTCGGATTGGGCGTCGCTGGGGGAGGACAGCAAGGGGCATGGCAGGCTGGATCGTATTAACTGCGAGAATAGTCATGATAGTATATTTTATTATTATTTATTTTTATGTTTTTTCTTTTTGTAATGTGTAATCTGGTATACAATAAAGTTTATATAAATATCGTAAACCTAGTAAAAATAGTCTCACCATTCATAAAACCATTCCCTGATTTCATCCGTGATGTCCTCTATTATGTCGTTCTTTCTGAGCAGAATCAGTCGCGTCTTCTGTTTCTCCAGCTCTTCGAGATAAGTCTTCTTTATCTTCGATCTCGTGTTCTCACGTCTTTTGTACATCTGATAACAGTTTTGGTATATTATCAAAAACTGGCTGGGTTTGTGTATTACTAAATATGTTAATAGGTATATGATGTTTGACGGTATTCATCATTCTGTTGCCAAATGTTATGATGTGAGTTTCTTTATTCCATAGACATACGAGTATAGCAAAGTTTTTAACCAGTGCGCAATTTTTTTTTTGTGGTTCAGTATCAGTAATCGAACACATTCTCATTATTTATTCTTTACTTTTTTTTGTCCGACTTTAAATCACAAAAATATGGACACAATCTATTCGTAATAATCAGTGGGCGCGTGAGCCGGCCAGCACCATACGGCGGGTGACGGCGAGGTGCGCCCCACTTCCGAGCGGCAGGGCGGCGCCGCCATACAGTCCCGTTATGCACGCGCTTGAGTGACGTCACGTTGCTTTCCTGCGCATGCACCGCAATGCAAACGGCTATATATATTTTTTTTTTATATAGCCGGTGTCTCTCGGGATGATGAAGTATTCTAACAATACCCCGCATCCAAATCTGTTCAGACAGTTAGTAATGTAATGTTATATTAGGGAATGTATGTAATCTTATACCTTATTATTTTCCTCAAAAAAGCTGAGTCGACTTCCAAAGGGATCTGGAGCGAGACCTAGCATTATGTCTCTTTTATTGTCTCTTACTCTTGTGCGCTTCATTTTCATGAACTCCCTGAAAACTTTTTTATGTTTATTTATTTATTTAACACTTTCTCACACAAATGTACAGAGGCGGACTTAATGCCATAGGCATTTTCTACCAGTCAACCTTTGGGTGGTGCAGAGACACAACAGTGTTAGGTGCAATTACGAAAATTGGGGAATACATTTTATTAAAATATAAGGATAAACCTATACCTTAACTATAAATAAGATATATATACCTAATTATATATAAATATAAGAACAAATAAATATACATAAATACACGAATATACTAAAACAAATAAGACTAACAATGAGATAACATTAACGTTGTTGTGATACTGCCAGCTTCTTACGAATGTGCTCGCGAACTTTAACTTTAAAGGATAATCAGTTGATACAGGGTGAAATTTAAATTATTGGCGGAGGATTTTCAGAGGGTGAAAGTACTCATGAATATGAACAAATTTAACGATGCTCTCATACCTAGAAGTTGTTCGTATTCATAACTTGCAGCAAGCTTTTTAGCGGGATATTGTATATAGATACAGATGCAGATAATACAGATACAAATGGCGCGCTGGTTTTGTAAAAAATAAATGATGCTGTACTGTACAGCATCATTTATTTTTTACAAAAACAGCGCGCCATTTTCCATAAAAGTTAATAACAATACATATCTGTTTTTTCTTCGCAAATATGTTGAAAAACGTCGTATGAAACGCGTGTGCATTGATCATTACACGCTCGCCTGCGGCTCGCACGAATAATACATCGGGTGTAATGACTAACATAGCACACTAGTTTCATAATGTACTTGTTGGACTGTATGTAAAAAAGCAATAAAGATTACCTGTACATCTTTTGTATTAAGAGCGCAGCTTTAGTCCTTATTTCAATTGGAGCTAGCTCGTTTGATTGCAAGAAAAACTGCCTGCGCGCCACGGCTTTGGCTCGAATATCTATCATATTCCATTGCCTGAAAAATTGT
This sequence comes from Dryobota labecula, assembly GCA_947523025.1. Taxonomy (NCBI): domain Eukaryota; kingdom Metazoa; phylum Arthropoda; class Insecta; order Lepidoptera; family Noctuidae; genus Dryobota; species Dryobota labecula. Next base: position 7,718,819 of record OX383311.1, on the reverse strand, counting down.
TAAAAACTTTTAATGATGTGTGTCTGTTGCGTTGGTGGCATGACAAATAGCAGCTACAGTAATCAGTTGGTATTGTAACCACGATTTTGCTTTTGATGCCATGCTTATGCCTACGGAATAGAAGTCAAAATCGGTTGAACGGACTTTAAAAAAGGTTTTTTTAATGTCTAATCTTATTTCAAATGGATTATAGATGTTTCACATGACGGCCAAATTTATGCACTATTATTTACCTGTATCTCTCATGTGTCTGAATAATAACAGATTGTATATACACTTCAGGGATGAGTGTATGAACACTGGGGGCTGGAAATATAGACACACATGTCATTAACATTGCTTATCCTTTCGGTCTATTGCAGTGGTTCTTAACCTTTTAGTGACGAGGGACCATTTGACAAAATTTCTGTCTTACCATGGTAAGACAGGAAATTAGTCAAATGGTGGTTGGTTTTGGTCAATGGTCAAATGGTTTTGGTTGTGGTTGATCTCAGACATTTTGTGGTCCATGGACCATATACTGTCTGAGATAATAAACAATAAATGTAAATTAAAGGGTTGTTATATTCAAATAAAATAGGCATACAAAAAAAAAAAGCTGTTGACGAGTTTTTTTAATTTTTTACGAAAATTTTACATTACAGAGATATATTTTAATGCGATTTTTGTGACTGCATACTCTTTACTAACTTCTGAATCCTTGGTTCAGTTCTACTCAAAGCCAAACGCATGTCGAATGTTGACAATAGAACCCAACAGATTTCTGTGCTTGTTTTTAATTATCAGAAGCGCCGAGAGTCCCATAGATAGGACGATGAAAATAAAGTTACGTAACATATAGCAATTTCGCGAATCTTTGTATGACCTACAGGTCATACAAATATTTTTGACGTGACGTCTAATAAATCGATGAACGCCGGCTGCATGCACGAAAAAGGATGACTCATTGTCCCATTACGCTCATAGTCCCGTTACGCTCATTGTCCCGTTACGTTCGTTTGTTCTGTTTTGTTATGACGTTGTCACGTTAAATTATCGTCCGTAAACCAACTTTACAGACAACCAAGTTTTTTTTTCAAATTATAATTGTACAAAACCTAATAAAATATTAAATAAAAAAATTAAGTAAGTAGTTATCATTAAATTATTATTTTTATTTTATTTTTTATTATTATTATTATTTAGTTTTGTTATTTTTTTTTAATTAAAAATATTAAATATTAATAATTTGTCTTGATCGTTTGTTTTTCCCAATAAAAAACAATAAAAAAAAGTAACGAGAAGACTTACGTGGAGATTCAATATCTTCTTCCTCTTCAACTGTTTCGTCGCCAATATCCAAATCACTGTTTTTCATGAGCATTGGCAATGGTTTTAGCTGTCAGTGACAAATAATATTTGACAGAATTATTAAGAACCAATCTTACCAAGGGGCCAGTCATAATACCCAATAACCCACTAACTTGGTTGTGGAGGTCAGATACGTAGTCATTCCTTGTAAAATACTGGTATTCAACAATTTATATTTAAATAAGCAACAATTTATATTCATGGTGCACCGCTATTATCTTAAGGTAAAGCTTTTTAACTATCTACAAAAGTAACATCGAAATACCTAAACATCGAAGCGGGTCTAAACTTGTGTCCAAGCAATAATAATGAGTAGTCGACGGGCCCCCGCTTAGCGGGTTTGTGTTATTTCTGGGTGGTTACAAAAAAAAAACCCACCAAGGGAATAACCTTTAGGAATAGAAATACCTTTAAGTACCTTTGTGCTCTTCTATGTTAATATATTGTCCTGTCAAGTATTTTGTGTGTACATAAATAAATAAATAATAACGGGGACTTTGTTCGCTCACTCACTAGACCCTGCCATCCCCTTCAAACCTAACCTGTCCATGTCGGGGTACCCCAAATCCCCCAAATCAAGTGATTATTTATTTGATGGGCAATTAATTATATGCCATTAATAATTAATATGATATTAAAAAATCCTTCCTCAGTGCTCATTTTTGCTCTAAAAGGAACTCTTGTACGAAATTTCATGCTTCTGGGCCCAGAGGTTTAGGCTGTGTGTGTCTATCAGTGAATTAATGAATTAAGATTTTCATTATCATCATCAGCCCATAGCAGTCCACTACTGGACATAAACCTCTCCAATTGCACGCCATTAAGCTCGATTCTCGGCGACTTTCATCCAGCTGCTACCAGCTACCCTGCGAAGATCGTCGCTCCACCTAGCCTGCGGACGGCCTACCTTACGTTTGCCGATTCGCGGTCTCCACTCGAGAACACGCCTACCCCTACGGTTATCGGTTCTACGGCTAATATGGTCGGCCCATTGCTACTTCAGCTTGCTAGTACTGTGAGCTATGTCGATAATTTTGGTTCTCTGCCGGATCACCTCGTTCCGATAGCCCGTTCCATAGCTCGCTAAGCGTCCTTGAATTTATGGACCAGCCGTACCGTGAGTGTCCACGTTTCAGCTCCGTTAGTCATCCAGGAGGACGCACTGATTGAAGACCTTGGATTATAGGCGCTGTAGAATATGCGAAGAGAAGACTCAACATTTTCATTAAGTATATAACACCTACTGTTTTTGGCCTTTCCCTCCTCCTCTTTCTCTTTAAAGCATCTACCCACATCTGCTGTAAGATCTTCTCCACATTCTCACTCCGGGATTCTAGAGGGAAGTGGTACGGAACTACTATCTGAAAATAAGTAAAGAGATTGTGGGGATGTGAGATAATAAGTTAGGAGATTGTCTACGTCGAAGGATTATGCTGGACTAGCGGATACCCGGCGTGTGCTGCTAAGCTAAAACTTTCAGAATCCGTGTTCGTCCTGACTTTTTTTCTTTTTGCCCGGCTCCTTAGGGTCGTAGCGTGATATTAAATAACCTTCCTAAAGAATTGGGCTATCAAACGCAAAAAGAATTTTCAGAATACGTTCAGTAGTTTCAAAGTCTATAACAGACTTATGTAGATACATACTTTTGTTTTATTTAAATAGATATACAGTTCATGCCGTTATGAGAAAAGAAACAAAGAAGGTCTACCTCTATGTCCAAGGGAGTCATATGAAGTTGTTGTAACGCTGAATCGACGTAGATGTAATCGTTGACTATGATATGGACCAGCTCATTACGGAGCTCGTACAGCCTGGGGAACAAGAGGGAGATTGTAGGTGGTATATGCCTTGCAAGGAAGTGAGATAAATCACAGGTACGAGTAACACAAAGAAACCAAATGAAATATATCTGTACAAATAAATATAATTGAAGTGAATACGTCATATGTCTGTTTGTAATATAAAATAAAAAAAAAACAAATTGTAGAGGCTCCTTCTTCCTGGAGGCCCGGGACCCCTGTAGCTTTGCCCTGATCATTATAATTTTCATCATCTTCCTGCTCCCTCATCCCGATTTATTTGTGAACAGTGTTTCGCTAGTCAATTTAATTTGACCTTGTATAACTACCTTTTCATAATCACAGTAATGATTTCCAGAATATATGGCGCCCTTTGCAGGTGAACATTATTTAGATAAGCATCATACATCTGGTTGACCAGGTCGCAGTATCTAGCATAGTTCCTGCCAACCACTTCAGGAGGTAAGGAACGGGTTTTTAGACGCATGCCTTTGGCGGCTGCTCGCTGCAAGAAGGATTAGCTTGATCATTTTGGAAACCTATTTTGTGACAAATTAAAAATACTATTAATTGTTCAATTATATAGCATTTACAAGTTACTGAGTTTGAATGCGAGAACTCTCAACAGTCATGGGTGGCTAAAGCCTTTACGATAGAGATCAATACTCAACAGCGGGGTTCCAGAGACAAATTTGAAGACATGGTGATGTCTACCAACCCGCACTGGACCCGCGTGGTAGAGATGGGCTGAGTGATGATTTTTCTGTATCAATGACTGCATGACAATGACAAAAAAATATCGATGACGTGAACAGTGACAAAATCATCAATGATTTTTATTTGAGTATGTATTAGATCACGTCACTTCAATTATGAGTGCTGAAATGATCGCGGAATGGCATGGTGGAATTATCATTACCTATGCGCCCAGCACCGGTCATTTTATCGAAACTCTTTGCCGATGACGCAGCCTACCAAAGTCGCACGCAAAAAAAAAAAAAAAAAAAATCGATGACGGGAACAATGGCAACATCATCAATGATTTTTATTTGAGTATGTATAAGATCACGTCACTTCAATTATGCTGAAATAGCCGCAGAACGGCTTGGTGAAATTATCATTACCTATGCGCCCAGCACCGGGCATTTTATCAAAACTCTCTATGGTTCTGTGACTTCAGTGTCGCCGATCTCGCAACGTCGGTCGCCCCGAGACGGCCTGTCCACTCCGAATCACCGAAGTTCGCGTTCATTCAAGTAATGATTTAGGCATTGATGATTTTGTCGTTGTCGTTACATGATTTACCGCAAGGAGGGTTTAGACTCATGTTACTTAACATATTGAAAAATTTATGTGACACTGTTATTCTACTTATGCGGCACTATGCTGGCAGTTTTATATTTTGTTGATACTTTACTATTAATATTGATATTCCTCTATTTTATTGTTAACAACGCTGGTCTTAAAATTTACCAAATTTTTCTCATTATGTATCTGTGGAGAACGTGGTTGATTTTACATTTGTATCACTTCTGTATCCTATCTTTTTGTAATTCTTAATGTGTAATTGTTTGTTTTTCCCAATAAATAAAATAAAATGATGAAATGATTTTAAAATATCGATGATTTTTACTTGTGACATGATATCGGACACAAATCTACCGCATGGTGGATCACGGCCCTCTCCCTCTCACCGAGAGGAGGCTAGTATCCTAGCAGTGTGAATATTCAAGGCTGATTATTTATGCTATGTTTATGCTACTCTAACTTACGTACTTGCTGCACGTCATCCTCTTCTACCGTGTCCTGTGCCTTCTGCAGTATACTCAGCCATTTCTTTTGTGCATCTATTATAGTGTCGTACTTTGGAGGTAGTTTTAACAAAGACATTTTGATTTAGTTTCTTATCTGCTGGAAGAATGAGACAATCTACATTTTAAATCAAAGAAGTATAACGTTTAATAATCATATTTGTCTCTTCTGTGGACAACTAACATATTTCCTGTGGAATCACACAGTTTAATTTTTTTAACTTGATTTTCTAAGGACTGATTTAAAAAAAATGTGTATTGTATAACGCTGGATACATTTAATCATTACAAGTTATTTGTTTTTTAATAAGATTTACACCATGGATGTAATTTCTGTGGTCAACTTAATATTTTCTGTGGCCAATAAAAGAGTAAATAGTAGCAATATTTACAAAACTAACTAAAAACTATCTTTAACTGACATGAGATTATGTTAATTTGAATATTTGGCAATTAAAAGTTGATTTTGTATGCAATCTGACCACTTTAAAAAAAAATCTAAACTTCAATTTTGATTATGATCCATATAAAGATTAAGAAGCCGGAAGATAACGCACAGATTAAACAGGTGAGTCTTTATCGCAATCATTTTAGCCGTAAGGCCTCTGCCTCGAATCTTGCGGGCAGCGCCGCGGCGGCGGCGGCGGCGGCGGCGCGGGAGCAGCAGGATCTAATGCGTAAAATCAAATGGACCGGGCCTCGAAAACAGTGGCGCCGCAGAGGCGCGGGGGCGGGCAACGAGCGGTGCACTCCAGTCAAGCGGTGACCGCCCGCGGTCTGCATTGCAGTGTTGTGCAATTGATTTTTGTGACGATAGTAATAAATTTGATTCAGAAAGATGTCGCCGTTGTTCAGACATTTAGTTCGCGAATAAAAACAAACATCTCGACGACACAACCACGAACACAACACTACGCCGCTATAGTGCCTGATCTGCCCGCTGGTTTTGAGAACGGGTTTGCGTTGCCCGCCCCGCTCCCGCGCCGCTGCCTCCGCCGCCCTGCTGCCCGCAAGATTAGAGGCCAGTCCTGCAAAGTCTACATCCCGCGGATTCCTGTGACTTTCAGCAGTTTGACGCGTCAGGTCAACTCGTGGAAGGTCTAACAACGCTGCACCTTCCGGTACGCGGTCGCCATTCCAGAACTTTAAACCCCATCGGCCGTTTGTTTTACGAGCATTCCTACTTACGTATTACCTCTACGTCTCTCCTCCACATTCCAATTTCTGGGCGTATGACATATTCAGCCACTTTAGACTATGTAAAGCATAATCCTAGTTCTATGTCTTAATTTTGTGCAAATATTCTTAAATAATTTGATAATGAGTGATACATTTTAAACTGGGGACTTGATCCCGTCATCTTGATGCTCACCTTTAATTAAGTAACTAAGTGGATATTTGCAATATACTAAATAAAATGATAGAAAATGATACCATGAAAGGTGGAAGGTCAAAGGGTACCTATGAGTATGAGATCTAAGATTTAAAACGAGCATGAATTCACAAAAAAAAAAAAAAAATTGGTTAGTTTATGCACTGACGTGCCTCAGAGACTGATCTGAGGTATGTATGTTATTATCCTAGATGATCGTACCAGAGAAATATTTTGAAGCCTGTTCACTCTCACTTTGAATAGATTAGGGTTGTATGCGTTCGGAAACACAGACGCAGGCAGAGAGTTCCACTCCTTTGCTGTATAAAAGACGTTTGAAAACGCTTAGTGCGAGTTGGTGGAATATCAATTAGGTAGGGGTGGTAACTTGCAGTGCGTCTAGATGTCCGATGGTAGAAGGGGGCCGGTGGAATAAGGTCGTGGAGTTCATGGGCACACTCGCCGAAGTACAATCTGTAGAAGACCGACAAGCAGGCAACCTTGCGGCGATGAGCCAAGCTGTGAAGCTTGGCATCCACCAGTTTTACGTCGCCAATGAGCCTCTTAGCTATGCGTTCCACCGAGTCAAGCGCAGCAAGTTGGTACTTTGCTGAGCCATCCCAAATGAATATTTTATTCATTTAATCTATATCTTGAGGTTCATTACACACCCTTAACATTTTAAGTAACTTTCTAAACTTACGTTTTTCGCAATAAAATTTTAAACATTTTACTTAGTAGGTAATTCACTATGAATTTAGAGCGTAAAAACACAAGAATTTCGTTTTGAACTATATAAACTGAAATTTTATTTATGATTTACTTAAATTAATATGTTTATATGAATTTTTATGTCATGTTCGATCCGTCATTTTGACTTGACGAGTGCTAGAATCTTTGATTTTCACTAGATAGCTCTATATTCATACCTCCTTACTAATAAACGTTGTATAGCGTCTGTATAGTTACACACCGGTTTCTCTCTTTCACTCGTCAGTAATTTGACTTTCGAAAGAAGAAGACAAAGCGTTGTGTAACTATACAGACGCTATACAACGTTTATTAGTAAGGAGGTTAGAGTATTTAAGCCATGGTCTGTGATTTAAGCGTCATTACTTCTTTATTACAATCCGTGAGCCCTTTGAGGAAGCTCATCACCAACTTTTCTTTTTTAGTAGTCCTAAAAGTTAGTTGTATTGTATCATCGTTTTTTGGTAATTCATCCCGAGTTACCAAAAACCGATGATACAACTAAATTTTACTTGTATCGCCGGGTTTAAGGCAAAACCGACTATCTGCCGAAACCGATTAGGTAACCTGGTTTAACCGGTTTGATTAAACCTATTATACTTATTATAATTGGTTTTTACATTCGGTAACTCAGGAACATTAAGTCCTGCGGTTTAGTTGGTTTTACCATTAGATAAAGAACCGAATGCCGATACGAAGGTTTTAAAAAAAAAAAAGTTTTGCCTTTAACCCGGCGATATACAAAGGTGAAGCTACCACGTTTCAAACTTCAAAAAATTAAGAACTTTCAGTTCCCCCTCTTTCATTTAACCCCCTTCAACAGTAGTTTCGGAGACAAGGGGGAGAACGGTCAATTGCCATATATTTTGTAAAAAAAAAACGGTACAAAATTCAGACCTTTAACATCAGGTGCACCTGCTGGGTACTGTTTCTTTGCTACTTTTATTCGTGTACAAAATCAGGAAAAAAAAAAAACAGTTTATTCAACTATTAATTTATTTATAATTACTTTAATATTTATATAATAAATCACAATATTTCACTATATTTTAAGCCAAAAGATAATTTCACAGTGTCTTTACGTAATAAAATACTTATAATTAATAAAAAATAAACAATTTTGAGCAATTTATATTTCGTAATACATATTTTTGTTTTTTTAATAATTTATTTTATAAAAAAAATCTTCCGACTGTTTTGTGGATGTAAATTAATAAAAATAGGTTGCACCGTTTCTTTGGTTTAAAACTTTTATAGAAGCAGATATAAGTATAATTGTAAAAGATACTCGTACAAATAAGCTGAAGTCTAAAAAACAAATAAAAAATCACAGTTTGTTGCACGTGGTACTACCAGTATTACTACCAGCAAAAATCCCGTAGTACTACCAAGCGATCCAGTAGTACCACGGGAAGTTTTTTTACCCGTGGTACTACTCGTAGGTAGTCCACATTTCATAGTTTACACAAAAACTTAACCTAACCTATTTCACCCAGTTCAAAATGACGAATCATACAATCTGCCGCAGAAATGTTTTTATCAATGTCTAACTATCCATTCGGAGGCAAATAGTTTGATTCGTCATTTTGAACTAAGTGAAATAGGTTAGGTTAGGTTAAAACTATGACCAACCGCGCGCGAGCCGAGCGAGCGTACCGAGCGGTGCCGTGGCAGCGGCCGGCGAGCGCTACTTCCAAGTTGCTCGCTGAAATGTTTTTACCATTGTCTAATTATCCGTGTTTTCGCAATATCCCTAGGGTTTTCGTGGTGTAAACTATTAAATGTGGACTACCAGTAGAACCACGGGTAAAAAAAAAAACTTCCCGTGGTACTACTGGATCGCTTGGCAGAACTACGGGATTTTTTTTCCCTTGGTACTACTGGTAGTAATACTGGTAGTACCACGGGCAACAAACGAAAATCACTAATTAATTCTCCAATAAATGAGGCCTCTCCTCGGATGTCTCTTAGAATTAACGTTGTTCTTTGCCCTAAAACACGTTAAGTTTTTCCTTTTTTACCACAGCTTTGTTGGTACTTACTAATGGACGACTAAGGGTCAGCTCACACCGAGACGCGACACGACAATATTGGAAGAGGCCAGTGATTTCGCGCTGCGCCGCGCGCCGTCGCGAGACGCATCGCAACGTCGCGAGACGCATCGCAACGTCGCGAGACGCATCGCAACGTCGCGAGGCTCATAGTAAAATCGTTGGCAACACGTTGCGTTGCGTCTCGGTGTGAGATGACCCTCAGTGGTAGAAGTAATTGTTATTACAGTAACAATTTTTCAGAAAACATGATACAAAATACATTTTACATATAAAATAAAATATCAATTAGGACAAATTAAAAGTAAAATATAATCCCCTACATTTATAGTGTCCACAAACAGTGAAATGAATCATTATTGTATTGTGCAATAAATATATTTAACATTTATTTATAATATATTTACTTAAATTTATTGGTGTTTAAATGGAAGCTGTGATACATAAGCAAGGCTATTAGAGGATCTAATAATTATAATACTATTGTTTTTATTAACCTATAATATTTTTTTTAACGATTTCCACTTTTTAGGATAAGTTGAGAAAAGTATCTGTATGGTTCAGGGTGGTCAGTTACTTGTAGTTGAGTTGTTGGATGTGAGTTGACGAAAACCACAGACTTCACGATAGTTCAGTTTATTCGTAAAAGTTACAACAAAGTTTCGTTGGATGCTAATCCGCGGTTATAGCGCTACGGCAGCTATTGGTCAACTAAATAATATAATAATAAAAGTAAATAAAACGAGTAGCAAAAGTAGGTTGCGGCGTTAGCAGTTTGCCTGTACGTGAACCGTACATGCTCCCGAGGGAAAAGTGGGATGAGCATCCATTACAAAGCAAATAATAATATAAGAAACGTGTTAAGTAAATAATTAAAGTTAAAAAGTAAACAATAGTAAATGTGTAAAATATAAATGTAAAAGTGTAGGTATAACACTCAATTTAATTCGTCAAAGTGAAATGCTTTCTTCGGCTGTCTTGCTTCGCTGTAAACGGGTTCCGCAGCTGTCGAATGTATTTCTTGTAGCTCGATGTCCCCTCCAAAGTTGTCTCTTCCTCTAGGTGTCACTTCTGTTTTGGCAGAGAGTGTTTTGCACCATCGTTTAATGATTATAAAGAGGGCAAGCACAGCGATTCCTCCCAACAGCAAAGAAGTAACCGAGTAGAGATAGATGTAGTGACTTGACATGTCAGACGCGTTCGGTAATATTTCTCTGCTTTTCTGGAATTCCAACTGCTGGTCTATTTTTCTTGTTTCTACTGCAGTTGGCGTTTCTTGATCTGTTATATTTAATTTTGCATTCTTCCAGCCGAGGTCAAAGATGTTATTAATTGTTGAATTTATGGTTGGTATTTCTATCTCTGGTTTCATGTTTAAACTACTTCCCAGCTGATTGTGTGTAAATATTGTGGCGTCCTTTTTCTGCAGTAAGCACTTTGATTTCAAGGAAATCACTCCAGTCCCGTCAATGACCGCTGGCGTAACTTGATCGTTACATATGACGCGCATCAGCTGTTTGCCGCACAATGTAAATAGCCACATGTTTGGTTTGTGAAGCTTTGTCCAGGTTTCTTTGCATGTTACGTCATTTAGGACGCATGATAATGACTCTTGTTGGTTGAAGACTTGGGCCTCACATGGGGCGTCTTTATTGTGCATGTTATAGACAGGATTACGTGAGACACAAATGAATTCGTCTTCTCCGTATGGAGTACATTGGCGCATGTCTTGATCTTCCATTGTTATGTAAGAGTTCTTTACGAAGTTGATTGCGATGAAGCTTGAACTTGGTTGTACGAGTTTTAAATGTCCTTGTCTAAGGAACGGTATTGGTACGACTCGATATATCTTGTAGTCTTCATCACTCAGCAAGGGGATGTGTATTTCAAATAGCATATAGGTTTTTGTAATTCGAGCCTTCACGTGGATGAGGTCATAGATATTTTTCAAATCCCTTTGAATGTCCTTTACAGGTAATGACAGTCCCTGTGGCAACCTTCCGGATATTATGTTTAGCTGTTCGATCAGTTGGTTAGCCGGAAATAGATGGGTATCTAAATGTCCTTTGTAAATGTTGGCGAGAGCATTTATCAGCATTTCCAATATTCGATTTAAGTCGGTTAAAATCAGCGTTGACGTCACGGCAGCGGAATTTATGTCATTCATCGTGAATAGCATTTGCGCCTTGTTCACAATTTTTGTGATTTCGTTGCAAGTTTGGTTCATGTAGACGCGCAATGTTCTGAATTGTTTATCCATAAAGGCAGTGTTTCTTTTTATAATGTTGTTTTCAGCCTCTACAATTAATGTTTGATTTTTCATAAGTTGTAGTAGGTAGTCATCATTTGATCGGAGATTCTGTATGTCTCTTTCGTACTTTTCGGCAAAGTCTGCGTCGAGCACTCCGAAAAGAGTACCTGCTAATTTCCCAACTCCATCAAAGTAACCTCGTTTTGGTCTTGAGTGTTGAGTGAGCAGCATAGAGTTGTAGTCAACTAGGTGACTCAGTTCATGACGTAGGTGGCCGACAATGGTTTCGCAAGGCGTGTACTCATGTGATATTCTTTGGCATAGTTTATCTATTTGGTTTACATATTCATTGATCCGATCAGTTGCTTGCCAGTATGACGTTAAGTTGTAATAAACCAATAGAGTCCATTCGTCATGTATAAGTTGTATTTTCCCGGCTTCATCGAAGTAAATCGGATGATTACTCGGTATAGGTGTAATCTTCAAGCTATTCCTCGTTTGCGCTGATAGTGCAAATCCCGTCATTGCTAGTATGAATAGGAGAACAAATGACAGCCAATTGTTCTTGTTTATTGTTGTGCCTCTCCGTTTTTTAGGTTCCTGAGTTGGTATCCTTTTCTCTTCTTCTCCGTTTAGTCTTGATTCTTCGAGTTTCAGCGGTAATGGTGAAAGTTTCGTTATTGGTCGTTTAAGTGACCCTTTATTAGTTTTCAAGGTAATGACCCGTACTCGACCATCTGCACCTGGATGTAGTTCCTGAACTCTTCCTATAGCCCAGCGGCCAGGAGGTAAGTGTTTATCTTTTACTAATACTAGGCTTCCTTGTTTCAGGTTTTCTTTTAGGTTCTGCCATTTGCTTCGGATTCGCAGTTGATGTAGATATTCGTTCGACCAGCGCTTCCAGATGTGCTTGTTCATTTGTTCAACAAGCCTCCATATGTTTCTTAAGTCGTGCTCAGCAAAATCTTGCTCTTCTTGTGGTAGTGACAGTAGGGGGCCACCAATGAGGAAGTGACCGGGAGTTAGATATTCCAGGTCTTCGACATCCTCTGTTAAGGGGCACAGCGGTCGATTTTTCTTTAAACATTCCATCTCGTCTCCATAGTTTTCATTTTGAACGTTCTTGATGACCAATTCTGTTGCTCCCATAATATCTTGTGGTGACAAACTCATAACCACCTTTTTGTTACCGCAGTCGGCTAAGTTATTGGTTGAGCTTAGTGTGCGTTTTTGCTTACGAATGTTGCTCAGTCGTAAAATCCATCCAAGAACTCGTATTACGCGTTTATAATTACTGTGTTTATTCAGTAATGTATCAATTATTTCACATTTCTTGAATGTGACTGCACAGCAGTTTATTTCTTGCAACTCAGTGTTTGTTATGTAGTTCAGGCGATTGTTTTGATGGATTTCCGGCGTGTTTGTTTTTAACCAATCTGGTCCATTCCACCAAAGTTTAAAATCTAGGAGTTGAAATGGTGTGAGCCCTCGAGTTGCACAGTCAGCAGGATTTTCTTCTGACTTCACATAGTTCCAGCAGTTGGCCGAGATAATGCTGTTTATTTGTTTCATTCTGTTAGCTACATATTTCTCCCATCGATTTATATCGCCCTGCAACCAGGATAGAACGACCTTGGAGTCGCTCCAGCACCTTATATGTAGGTTTTTATTGCAGAGAGTCTTCTGAACCTTTTCTAGCAGTTTGGCTAGTAAAACGGCCCCGCAAAGTTCCATTCTTGGTACAGTTATCCTTTTGCTCATTGGTGCAACCTTTGTTCCGTAAATTACTGTACCCAACTGCCAATCTTGTGGAAGTTCGTTAGGGGAAGATCTCCATATTATAGTTTGCAGATGTTGTTGTTTTTTGTTCAGCCAGATGAACCGATAAAATTTTTCTACATCTGCCGTAAAGACGTATCTGTACGTTCTCCAATTAATTAGTAGTGTCAATATATTCTTTTGTAAGTTCGGACCGCAGTCCATATGATCGTTGAGACTCCTGTCTCCTTTGGTCTTGTACGACGCGTTGAACACTACTCTTAGTTTTGTTGTAGTGGACTCAGCTCTCAACACGCCATGGTGAGGTAGGTAGACTTGGCCCCTACTTTCTCCTGTGACGGGTTTCATGTGTCCCATAGCGATGTATTCATTCATAAAACGCTTGTACTCGTGGCTGAGTTCTTTGTTTTTTAGCATTTTCCTTTCCAGCTGTAGGAACTGTGCTAATGCTTGTGACCTTGCACTTTTTAAGTTTGTTTCGAAGTTAGGCTTCATAGGCATTTGTACCACATATTGTCCGTTCGCCAATCTTGTGGTAGTTGTGTTGTAATATTCCTGACAGTGCTGTTCCTCACTAGTTGATGATGACTTGTCTGGAATTTCCTCGGTTTCCCAAAATCTTGCCATGTTTTCGAAATCGTTAAGTGTTGCCAAGCAGTTGAATGTCTTTACCTTTCCGCATAGAATCCAGCCCACTTTGGTTTGTTGAGCTACTGGGTATCCCTTATCACTCCTGTGGACGCCGTTTAAGATAAGTTCTGAGTAGATGTCCGCGCCCAAGAGCAGATCGATCGGTCCTGACAAGTTAAACTGTGGATCCGCTAGTTTTAAGTTTTCCAAATAGTCCCAGTTGCTGATTGAAAACGATGCGGTAGGTAAGTTGCCTATGAGTTTTTTCATAATTAATGCTTCAAAGTTGAATTTATAGTCTGAATGTATGGACTGGCATTCTAAGTTCATTGCCCCTTTGCAGTTGCCGCTAAGGGTTCCCACACCCGATACAACAGCGCTCACTTTACGTCGCTGTAATCGGAGGCGCTGTGCCGCGTTTTCCGTTATTAGGCTCACTTGGGAGCCTTGATCGAGTAAACCTCTCAAGTTGATGAAGTTTCCATCAATTGTTTTGACTTTCAGAAGTACTGTTGTCAACAACACTTCCTTTTCCTCGTTCGTTATATTGTTGACCCCATAGGAAGTTGAAAGGGTCGACGATGGGTTTTCCTCCCTTGTTGCTTGTTTGTTGCTAGATAGATCAGTTTCATCTTCATGCATAAGTGTGTGGTGTGCCTTATGACACAATTTACACGTCTTTCGTGATTTGCATTGTTTTTCTCCGTGGCTGAATAGGCAGTTTTTACAAATATGCAAGTTGCGAACTGCGTCATTCCGTTTGTTTATGTTCATAGCCAAGAATTGTACGCAATTCATCAAAACGTGATTAGTTTTGCATATTGGGCATGTTTTTGCTGTCGTGAAGAAGACTTTTGGTAAGTTTTGTGACTTGTTTACGTACGATGACCCCTGCATTTTATTCTTGTAGTTGTTGTTTCGGTTTTCTGATCCCTTATGAGGCTGCTTTTCCAATTTCCATGGTTTGTTTGATGACGATAGTCTTTGGCTACTTCCCTGCAGAGCTTCCAGTGACATGAATTTTGATTCTAAAAACTCGGCGAACTCTTCCAGGTCGGGAAATTCCCTGGGATGTTTGACCTCCTTTATATATTCGTTATGAGTAACGCTATCTAGCTTTTGGATCAATAGATGAACCACGATCGGATCCCAGTTAGTGGTGTCTACCCCGATGTTTTTTAGCCCGTTCAAGCACTCCATCATCACGTCGTGAAGCTTCCGTATGCTTTCAGCGGTTGGTTGCTGAATACTAGGTTGATTCAGGAGCGTGTTCATGTATGATGTAAATAACAGCCGTTTGTTATCGTAGCGGTGGGTCAGCATCTCCCAGCAAGATGCGTAGTTCTCAGCACTGATGCCAAGATGCTGTACCAGCTTCTCCGCCTCACCCTTCAGCTTTGTTTTCAAGTGTTGCATTTTCTGAGCCTTTGAAAGTGTCGGATTGTTGTCTACACTTTCAAGGTAAAGGTCTCTAAAAGTCAACCACTGGTTATAGTTTCCATGAAAATCCGGAATTTGAATTTTTGGTGTTGATTTCTCATAATGTGCATTGTTCCAGATGTTAAGTTGTAGTTTCCTTTTCAGGTCATCATACAGATTTTCTTCTGTATTGTATTTCTGTTGGTAAATTGAGTCCTCATCTTGTAGTATGTAGTCTAATTCCCAATTTGCCTTTTCGACATGCTCCCATTTAGTTTTTAGGGTGCTTAAGTTGTCTTCTAATTCCCATTTTTCCATCGGTACCGCCAATGCTATTTTTATCTTCTCCACAGTGCGTTCGAACGCTCTAAAGTTGCAGTATTGTTGACGCAAAAGATCTTGTTGTTTTTCCGTCGACTCGCTTGTTTCCCGAGGAGGTATGTGGAAATTGATGTCATCGAACCCCCTTTGTCCCTTACCTTGCTTAGGCGCCGCAGGTGGTTGTTCCGTCTTACTAGTAGATGTAGACGGCAATTCCGATTTACGTTTCAACATGTCTTGCAGCACTTCTTCATACATTTTCTTCGTACTGTTGAAAATGCCGTCGTTGAAGTATTGAAGGTCTGTTGCTCCAGACTCTTCTAGTAGTTGATGGTTTTGAACAAACTTCTCCCAGTTGTTGTTCAACCGAGAAAGACGCTCCTCCAGGTACGCCAAGTTCTTCCTGGTGGGACTGTCCTTCTTGTAGTTAGTGCAAATAAGCTTCAAATCTCTGAAGATCGTTTCTTGACAGCTTATCAGTTCCGTTACACTCTGAACCATTGTTATTAGTTATTGGTTTGACCGTTGGTAGAGTAGAGTTGTATCACCGCAGGTACTAGTTCACCAAAGTTGCGAAGTTTCCGCAAGTTTTGGATATTAAGTGCGTTGGCACCCCACTAACGCGATCCGCTCTTCTGGGATACCAGCTAGACCGATTCACTAACGTTAACAGAGACACTACGCACCTGTTACATCCGGCTCGAAGGACCACTTTTATGTATGGTTCAGGGTGGTCAGTTACTTGTAGTTGAGTTGTTGGATGTGAGTTGACGAAAACCACAGACTTCACGATAGTTCAGTTTATTCGTAAAAGTTACAACAAAGTTTCGTTGGATGCTAATCCGCGGTTATAGCGCTACGGCAGCTATTGGTCAACTAAATAATATAATAATAAAAGTAAATAAAACGAGTAGCAAAAGTAGGTTGCGGCGTTAGCAGTTTGCCTGTACGTGAACCGTACAGTATCTATGTCACAAATACCTACAAAGAAAGTACTCAACCCACAGAACACATAGACCGTCCAGCTGACAGTTGTGTAGGCGATCAGAGATAGAATTTGAGCGCTCATCGCACTTTCGGCGCACTTCGGCGTACTTTCGGCTTTCGGCAATGCCGCCGGGTGGTGCAACGATTCCGTGCTCTGTAATCAACCTAATTTCAGATAGACAGCTTTCGTAAATCTCGATTGTACTGTTCTGACGTCAATAATAAGTGTTTCCACTAAATTTTTAAAGATTACTTTTTATTGATATCAATAGCGAAGTACTTTATAGTACCTACGTCCGCCACACCCTGGACAGTCAGCCTCGCGAGCTAACGCTAGAGATGACTTTCCCCCCTTATCCCATAAAGTAAATAACGTATAATATACTAACCCTATTTTATGAACACGAGACCCTCATTATTATATGCATTTTATTTATAAGTCACTTACGTACGTCAAAATGTTGCTAGACCCCGGTATGTTGAAACCAGTTCAAGTCTCCGGTCACAAACACCTAGTTTCTGCAAACCAGTTCAAGTCTCCGGTCACTAACACCCAGTTTCTGAAAACTAGTCCAAGTCTCCGGTCCATAACACTCAGTTTCTGGAAACCAGTTCAAGTCACTGGTAACTAATACCCAGTTTCTGGAAACCAGTTCAAGTCTCCGGTAACTAACACCCAGTTTCTGGAAACCAATTCAAGTCTCCGGTAACTAACACCCAGTTTCTGGAAACCAATTCAAGTCTCCGGTCACTAACACCCAGTTTCTGGAAACTAGTCCAAGTCTCCGGTCAATAACACCCAGTTTCTGGAAACCAGTTCAAGTCTCCGTAATTAACACCCAGTTTTTGGAAACTAGTCCAAGTTTCCGGTCAATAACACCCAGTTTCTGGAAACCAGTTCAAGTCTCCAGTCATTAATCGGTAAATAGGCATCTACATAAATACTATACGGGGTGGAAGGGACATCAACGCGAACCCGGTTACCATGGATTCAGCCCATGATTCTGGACAACCAGGGTTGAAATTTATCGTCGATTATTAAAAAAAAAACACTTTTTTTTACAAAAGTGCAGTCAAAATGACAATGAGGACAGTATTTTTTTTAAATAAATTACCGATGAAAAATTTCAACGCCTGCGGGTCCAGACTTTGCGTCGATGTCCCTGTCACCCTGTCTATTACATACATATGTATATATTTTAACATACACTGTAAGGATATTAAATTCGGGTAGAAGCAAAATATGCATTGCCTATAAGAGGCCTTTACTTACTTTGGTCAATGCTTGCTTAGGGCGGGTGGTTTCAAGTCCACTTAACGCACGCGTATACGTCTTAAATGGCGCTAACTATCCTCAAACCAAAAAGAAGCGTTGTTTAATAAAATTATGCCTTTAACGTTCGTTAAAAAATAACGATTAAAGTAACCGGTGTCACACCCACTGGTTAACGTCATTTTATTCTTTTCTATTTGAACTTTGACGATCGATTTTGTATGCAGTTAAACAACGCTTTGTATATAACGAACGTTAAACATCATATTATGTAATCGTTATTTGATGTACGTATAAGTTTTTAAACTGTCATAGTCACTCAACAGAACGCCACTATATTCCTAGACTGGTTAGAGAAGCTATTGAGATTACCAAATATAGGAACTTCAACAGGGATGATGGGTTTCAACTGTCGAGAGCCTGGAATCCAGTGGTTCAGCTGTGTAAAAACCGAAGAAGTGCCGAAAAAAGTTCGCGAGCGGACACAGTGAGTTTCGTGTGTCGGGAACAGAATCGAGTTGCGAGTGACAGTGGTAGCGGTACTGAGTGCAAAAAACGAACAAGAAAGAGGGTAGACCGTTTTGTCTGCTCATAAACACCCACCCGCAGTGACTTCAGTTTATCCGTGATCATGGTGCTTGCAACAGCGCCGAAATATCGGGAACTCAGAACAATGAATAAACATGTGAAATATCCTGCTTATGTTAATAATGATGTACGTATGTTACGTTAGCCAACCGTTTGAAACAACCGGCCCTAAAACATTAGAATGACACTTTTAAATATAAGCAGAGAGCGAGAGATCACAAGTTTGATCCTCTCCCAAATTACATCTGCTCTGTATCCACTCGAAGTTTACATGAATGTTAGTAATGACTACATTATTAATCTACTATGAACGCAATTTTACTTCTACACAAATTCAATATTCTTTACAAAAATATCGATTTTTGTGCTAACTTTATAATGACTGATACGATACTTACAAAAGCAACTTTTTACATTCTAGGCACACTAGAACGTTAAAGCAATATTGACTTTAATATTGTTCATTTATGACAGACTTCTCAATAGCAACGCAAACATAATACTGTTGTGGCGCCATCTACATCACCACATGCAAACTACGCATTACACTGACGTCACGTAAAATTCTGCATCGCGCAAGCAGAATTTACTAGCATATATACAATGTCCCGACATCAATTGTCCCCCACCGGGGGTGCCCTTAGCGTGTAGTCGCCCTTATTTTATTGAGGCACTCACAGGAAAGTCCGGTTAAGGAGACAACAACCTCCTAGGTTGACCTGCGAGATGCCATTTATAAAAATAAAATAAAAATTGGTTGTCTGTAAAGTTGGTTTATGGACGATAGTTTAACGTGACAACGTCATAACAAAACATTGATGCGGCGCAAGCGTACAGTGAGCGTAACGGGACAATGAGCGTAACGGTACAATGAGCGTAACGGGATAATGAGCGTAACGGTATAATGAGCGTAACGGGACAGTTAGCATAACGGGACAATGAGCGTAACGGGACAATGCGCGTAACGGGACAATGCGCGTAACGTGACAATGCGCGTAACGGGACAATTAGTGTAACTGGACAATTAGCGTAACGGGACAATTAGCGTAACGGGACAACGAGCGTAACGGGGCAATGAGCGTAACGGGACTAGGAGCGTAACGGGATAATGAGCGTAACGGGACAATGCGCGTATCGGGACAATCGGCGTAACGGGACAATGCGCGTAACGGGACAATGAGTCATTCTTTTTCGTGCATGCAGCCGGCGTTCATCGATTTATTAGACGTTGTCACGTCAAAAAACAACGTGTCGGACAGACACAAAAGTCGTCTCGTCGAAGGATCCTCCCTTTTCTATAGAGGATGAGTGAATTTTACATCCTGATCCTTATCTATCTATCCTTACATATACAGGGTAAGTTTTTAACCAATGCGCACATTTCTTTGGTGGTTCATTATCAGTAATAGAACATATTTCTATTATTTGTTCAATTTTTTTTTTGGGTCACTTGAAATCAGAAAAATATGGATACAATCTATTCGTAATAATATCAATGGGGGAGCGCACAGCTGTGGATGTGGATGGATGGAGAGGGAGAGGAAGGCCCAAAAAAATATGGATGGATTGTGTAAAGAATGATATGAAAGAGAAGGGAGTGAATGATAGAGTGACGGTTGACAGGGGGGAATGGAAAAAGAAAACGTGTTGCGCCGACCCCAAGTAACATGGGACAAGGGCAGGAAGATGATGGGCGAGCGCACAGCTGATAGGTACCTACTATTGCGTTCCGCTTCACTGACCACGCCGTCGGCGTCGGCGCGTTACGCGACGAGTATCCATTATACCAGTTTCAAATTAAACATCTTTCGTTAGCGATAACTTAATTTTTTTGTAATAAGACATATCAAAATAAGAAACAGGTGTATAATAAAACACGTTTAAGTTTAATTTGTCAAAATTTGCGCTCTGTTTTAAAACTTTTCCTGTATACTGTAATAGATAAGTATCATTTGAAAAATCTGCCGTATAATTGGAACATTCTACTATAGCTCTAAAATAAGCTTTACTAGTCACATCAATCAATATAAAAAGAACAATATATAACATAAGGCAAGTTCTACGACTTATCATTTACATGTTTAATAGGTCTAATTTGTTTTAATTTAGTCGATTGTCCATCGAATTTAATATCGACATCTACGTCACTTAGCGGATGAGAGATAGTCGAACACGAGTCATTAATTTTCGACTCGTCTGGGCTGAGCGGGGTTACGAACCCACTATCGTTCATTTTACCGTCTTTTAACGGCTGCAAATTCAAAGACATGCTTTTCCGACTTTGAAAGATACTTAGATCATCTATGTAGGATGTCGGATTTAACTTTTCATTTAATTTTTCGTCTAATCTGCGCAAATTTTCGTCGAAATTGTTCTTTAGTTGATGCTCGAATAGTCTTTCTTGGCGGATTTGCTCGTGGGTGCTTGCGAAAAATCCTGAGTTTTTCTTCCCAAGTTCTTTTAATGTATCTGTTATGTTTTCTGTTTTATGATTCTCATTTTTCTCCTCCAATGCCTTTAGTTGGGTATTCTTCATATTCGCTATTAATCCAGAATGTACTGACTGAGATTTCTTCATCATAAACTGTCTTCTTTCGTGCTCGATGTCTCTCGGGGAGTCCTCCCTAATTTTCGCGAATAAATTCGGAGAACTGATACCAGTTTTGAAGTTCTTTCTCGGGTCATCTTGTTGTTCTTCGTTAGAGAATTTCGTGGAGAATATTTTGAAGGACAATTTCTTGGAGTGGTTCTGCACTATTTTCTTTATTTCTACCGGTATGTCCTGTTTGTGATGGGCTGAGATATATCTGCTCAGTAATGTCAGCTGTTGTTCTAAGGATTTGTTCATCGTTTCTAGTCTGGTTTGGTTCTTCTGGTAGTTTGTTATCGCGTCCATAGCTTCCTGTAAAAGGAGATGGTTGGGGTTAATATTATTGAATCAGATTAAGCTCAAACTTGCATGGGGCTATGATAGTGGTGCCCAAGGACTGGAAGACAAGATGTCGGTCGTCCGGCGTAGCGTTGAAAAAAGCAGGAAAAATTCCAGTTTCTTTCCAATTCCGCTGTTTTATTCAATGTTACTTTCATAAACAAGAAAATTTGCCAGTATATTTCGTGTATTTTTTTTTTTTTTTTCAATAAAACATCTTTTGGTTTTATTGAAACGCGAACGAGACATGTGAAAAAAAAACAAAAAATAAATAAATAAGACAATTTGTTTTTGACGTGACAACGTCTAATAAATCTATGAACCGGATGCATGCACGAAAAAGGATGACTCATTGTCCCGTTACGCTCATTGTCCCGTTACGCTCAATGTCCCGTTACGCTCATTGTACGCTTGCGCCGCATCAATGTTTGTTTATGACGTTGTCACGTTAAACTATCGTCCGTAAACCAACTTTACAGACAATCAATTTTTTTGTAAAATTGTCTTCCCGAGTACTATGTAAAGTACATTGTAGTTTTCCTCAAATTTTATGTTTTTTATAGCGGTAGGGAAAAAGAAGTTTTATGTTTTGGATATATCAGGGTTGCACACATAGTAAAAAAACATATTCATGAATAATTTCATACCTTGTGTAGGTTGACTGAATTCAATCAAAATCAAAGTATATTATTTCGTCAGAAACTAGGTGCACGGTTCCAATTGGTTTCTATGAGAAGAAACAAGAAACTCCACAGTTACTCTTTTAATAATAATTGGCTTTTACACTGTTTTCAAGTTATAGTGTTAATAGGTATGGGAGGAGAGTGTAGGCCTGTCAAAAAGTACCAGGTACTTAACAAAATAGAAAATGGTTACAAATCTACAGTATATTAAGCCTACAACGTTCTCACATTCACAAAATATATAATAATATATATAAAAGAAAAAAAATGATATCCTCATTGAATTCAGTCGGCCTACACAAAGATTTTGCATGACCAAAGTTATTACCGTACCTATACTTATTTAAATCCACATTCAATCAGGTAAACAATAAACTTACATCAAGTTCCTCCCCCATCCTATTCTTATCCTCAACCAACTGCTTGTTATCCTCAGTGAGAGCAGCCAGGCGCGGCATCTCCTCGCGTAGTACGGCGTACTCCACCGCGTAGTCGCAGAGTTGGCGACTTATGTCTAGTGATAGAACCTGGGAATTAAAGTATGGTGGGTAATTAATAAGAACATTGAACTTTTGGTTAAATAATAACAGCTGCATCGATCAGGTTAAGCTACGCTTACTACGGTTGGTCCGTGGATGGGTGACCAGCTTTACACACCCCCAGCTTTAGACCCATCCGTGTCTCGGAAAGCACGTTAATCCGTTGGTCCCGGCTGCCATTCGTGGATCATTGACAGTCGCGAGTCGTTACGGGTGGCGACCCGTAACGACATAGCATAATCCTTAGACGTAGACAACCTCACATCTCATCATCTCACATCTCATCATCTCACATCTCATCATCTCACATTCTCACAATCTCATTAAATAACTAGTTTAACGTACCTTCTTCATAACCTTCATATAGAACCCGTGGTTCATGTCTGGCAGCTTGTGCTTGAGATACTCGGCAGCCTCTTCACAGCTCTCACACAACATCAGTCCATCTTTGTGTGCGGAGAGAAGGGCGAGGGAGACGGAGAATACAATGTCTAGGGATTCCAGGAAGATTAGGTCTGGAAAGAGAAGAGAAAATCTGTAAGGAGTTTGTTTTGATGGTGGCAGGATAGTTACGTGAAAGATAGTTGTTCAAAACGGTACATACGCGGAAAGATAATTTTGGAGATTGTGTTTATTGATGTTAAACATCTAATGACGCGCCTTGGGGTTAGAACGACTCGTATGCCGTGACGGCATGACGCTCTATTATGCCATCACGCCCTCTACCCGTCATGTTTTACATCTGCCGGGCGTCCTGTGATGACCACATTTTTTTTAATATAATGGCTCTGAAACTCCTGGCACGTCTCTGTATTCGCTGAAGAAGAAAACGTCTAGAACTTCGACTGGGGAGGTTTGTGGTTAAGTAGAAGAATTTCTTAATTTTGTGATGATAATCCTAATATTAAAAATGCGAAAGTGTGTTTGTTTGTTACGCTTTAACTATAAAACGGCTTAATGGATTTGGATGAAATTTGGCACACAGGTATACTATGATCTGGAGATGTACATAAGCTACTTTGCATCCTGGATTGCAGACAGAGTAGCAAACAGCTATTAATATAAATTGACTGTGTAATATATGGTGATATTTGTTTATATTGACAACTAGCTGATGCGCGCGGCTTTGCCCGCGTTGATGTCGGTTATCGCGATTAAGACGGCACGGTTGGCGCAGTGGTTAAGCGATTGACTGCTGCGCTGCGTGTGCGGGTTCGATCCCCGCACGGAACAAATATTTGTATGACCTACAATTAGTTGTTCCGGGTCTGGCTGTTTGTGTATGTGAGTTTAAATGTTTGTAAACGCACCCACGATACAGGAGAAATTCCTAGTGTGGGGCAACGTTTTAAAAATAAAAAAGAAAAAGAAAAGTAATCATGAAATTTTGATCCCGTTCCCGCAACCAATGCGCGGCGTGGCACGTATGGCGGGCGAGATTGGAATTTGAATTCTGCCATGTATGACATTGATAAAGAAGCAGAGCGAAGAATCAAAATAACATGGAACAAGTATTGGGCATTGAGACTATTCTTGAATACCCCTTGTATTCAAGAATAGTCTCCCAGTTATACTGAAAACTAAAGCCATTCATACGTGTTTAATACCTTGTCTCACTTACGATTCTCAAACATGGCCACTATCAACAAAGTTAAAGTGTGCCAAAATAGCATGGAAAGGTGTCTCTTGGGCCTAAAACTAAACGATATAGTAAGAAATAAAGACATCAGGAAAATCACCAAGGTAAAGGATATAGCAAAAACCATTATGTCCCAAAAATGGAAGTGGGCTGGGCATGTACAAAGATCACCAGGGAACAAATGGTCACGAATTGGTATCCTATACACAAAAAAAGACGAAAAGGAAGGCCATCCAAAAGACGGAGTGATGACATAGTTGCCACGGCGGGAATAACCTGAAACAAACTGGCAAGAGATAGAGCGAAATGGAGGGAAACGGAGGAGGGTTCCACCGCCAGAGCGGTCCTTACAGTAAACACTAATTAAGTAATTAAATTAAAAAATGATACTAACAAACTAGATTAAGCAAATACTAACACTTCCAACAATGTAAAACTTGTACGGAATATATATAGATTTTTATGACATTCATTTTATTTTCTGTGATTAATATACTCACACACTGAGACATAGGTTATTAAATGTTAAAATTTTAGGGAAATCATCTACTTTTACAATGTTTGTAAATATGTGAGCACCATGCATCTAACGCATAATTAATTTGTCTGTCATTGCTTCACTTTTCATTATTTTTACCTATTGTGGTATAGTAATTGTATTCCAGGTAAGTGCATTGTCTTCACATATAATTAATAATTACTGTATACAAATATTGTTAACATTTTAAAAGAGTAAGTATGGAGTTTCTTGCCTATTTTTCTCCATACGTAACTACCTTTTGGAAGGGGCAACTAGAATCAATAAATTAATTATTTTTGTAAATTTTGACGTTCAAAAGTGCCTTTTATGTGCCTTTTTAAAATAAATGATTTGACTTTGACTTTGAATAAATAAAGCTATATTATTATTAATGTATGACATTGAGTTTATATTTACTTACCGAACACTCTGACGACAAAGCCCAGCGGGAACTGGCTGGTGAAGAGTGTGAGCATCCAGGGCGCGGCGTACAGTGCGGGAGAGATGTCCAGCGCCTCCAGCTTGGCGTGCAGCTCCGGCTCGTGGTCACGGAGCAGGCGTGACAGTTGGTACAACTGTGAGAGGTCATGGTTTATTAGACTAAAACTTTTATTTCTAGCCTAGGAACCAGGCAGATTCCACTCCTGGATCATCTTTTCAGCCGAAAGACGTCCACTGCTGGACATAAGTCTCCCCCAATTGGGGGGGTTTGCCATAATAGCCACGCTTGGCAGGCCGGTTGGCGATCGCAGTCTGTCTGTCTGTCCGCGGTTTAGCTCAAAAACTATTGGTACTAGAAAGTTGTAATTTGGCCTGAGTATACACGTTAATGACGCCAAAAAAGTGGTAAAATAAAATTTTGAAAAAACTATTATTTAGGGTACCTCCCCTACATGTAAAGTAGGGATGATAATTTTTTTTTCGTCTTTCCCATAATGTGGGATATCGTTGGATAGGTCTTTAAAAATATTAGGGGTTTGGGAAGACCGTTTTTTGATTAAGTAAACCGTTCGTGACTTATCAAGCTATAAAGTACCAATTTTCGTTAGAGTCAAGTGTCCCCCCATCTACCAACTAAAAGGTTGTAGTTAGAAATTCAAATGTCACGGCAGTAGTACCTATATATAACGAAGTAATAAGAAAAACTATCACAGCTAAGTAGGCTTTACAATTTACCGAGTAATCGGCGACCAACTTACATTTACAGTTCAAAAAAATGTTCTCCCATACATTCTGTATAGGAAAACATGTTTTTCAACTACATGATAAGTTTTTCTTGGAATAAATTCATCCCAACTACGGAACCCTTCATTGTGCGTAGTCCGACATGCAATTGGCCGTTTTTTTTTACTAAGGGTTTGCTCTTGACTCCAGTCTAGGTCTGGGTGACAGAGACAAAGTCTACGATGGAGTGAGCTTACCCAGAAGAAGCCTGTTCACTCTCACTTTGAATGGTGTTAAAAATGCATAGAGAACGCTGCTGCCCATTCACTCCTGGATAAACCGCCATTATATCTATTTCTAAAGCTATAAAAAAAAAAAAAAAATATATATCTTTATTTCAGACAGAAAAATAAGAAGAATAAAAAAAATATGGTCACTGATCGGATTGGAAACAGAAGAGAACATTAGCACAAAAACGTGCCAAATTGAACTTTGGTGTAGATAAGTACGAACATCTAATGAATTTAACTTAAGAGGGTTGTCACCAGTCCACTAGCGCCACTTCTGTAAAAATATATTATCTCGTGACTGAGAAGGAATTATGAAAAACGACTCAATCAGCTACCTCAGTAAGTGTGTCTTGAATTTTCTAATACCTTTTTTAAAGTTTCATATTGAGACACGAAGCAACAAAATTCGATCTAAATAAAAACGGCCACATTCCTCTAGAAGTCTAGATCGTATTTTGTTGCTTGGTGTCTCAATATGAAACTAAAAACTTCCCTGATATTTACAGGTAATATTATAGTTACCTGAACTTGCAGAGCGCTCATGTCAGGCAGGTATTGCTTCCGAAGACCTCTTCTGAACATTAGGTGACGGAGCAGTATAAACGCCTCGGCTTCTTCCATCTATAAACGGACAGCATATTAATACATATTCATACATTTTATTTATTTTTTCAAATTGAAACTAAATCTTTAATTTCAAAATATTAACTTTTTACTAAATGCATATAGAGAGTAGGTAAATATCGACGCTTAAAAGGCAATATTGACCAAACAACATGTTGGAAGCATTTTATAGGTTTTTTAATGGAAAAAAATCTTTAAAATGCTCTAGTTTTTTTAAGTACCTAATTAAAATAATAGCATTGTGCGGGTTACAATTGAAAGAAAGAGAAAGAAAGAAAAAGTATTTATTGGGACTCATACAGGAGGTTCATATTTTAAACTAAACACACTCATAGTAACACAAATAAAAACAAAATCCTGTACGGGGCCAAAAGGCTCCTATCTCAGCATGATGCTGCGACATTTAAAAATAAGTGTCGGAGCGCTGGTATTCTGATAGGGCCCGCTGTGATGTCACGGACAGATACAGAAATAAAAGTAAAATAAAAAATAGATGTGTAAAATAACATAAAAAAATATATATATACTTATACAAATATATTTAAAATAAAAATCATTGTAATCCGCGTCAGTACCCGACGTAACAACAGTTACTTTTACTATGCTTTTAGTGTCTGTGTGTCAATTAAATATTTTGCACACCATATGTAATGGTAGCATGTAAAGGGGCCATTATAGTTTTAAGATCATACCTTGTAAACCTACATTCTGGCAAATAAATGGATTTGATTTGATTTGATAGTGTAAAGTTGCAAACATGTCGTTTGGTCAATATTGGTGCCGATTCCCTTGTTCACAAACTAAACTAAATTTAAGTTCAGTGCATCTTTTTCTTTCTATTTCATTAAGAAAAGGACAGAAGATAAATTTTAGTTTAGTCCTGTCAAATTAATCAGCGCCTGTCACTACTCCATACAAGTTTAGACGTGATTAAAAACTTGCCGACTAAACTTACGTCAATTTACGTCAAGCGCTGATTAATTTGACAGGACTAAACTAAATTTTATCTTCTGTCCTTTTCTTAATGAAATAGAAAGAAAAAGATGCACAGAACTTAAATTTCGTTTAGTTTGTGAACAAGGGAATCGGCACCATTGCCTTTCAAGCGTCGATATTATTATACGGTACTTATAACAATAATCTTTTATACATTTTTTTGCTTTCTCCCGGTCTGTCTCTCTGTTTCCTCCGGCTTTTCTCCGAAACGGCTGGACCGATTTTGACGGGAGTTTCACTGGCAGATAGCTGTTATAAGCAGTAACTAAAGCTTTTATTTTAGAATAAGCCACGCGACCGAAGCCGCAGGCAACGGCTAGTATTAAGTATAAGTATAGATGACAAGCCCAACACAGTGACGTCTATTATCAGAAGAAGCATGGGCGCCATAAATCATTGTCAACGCATCATCTTTTAATTTAAGCAGTGTCATTTTTTTTGTTGATCTGTTGATGTGTGTTCTAATAACAAACGGTTGGATTCAAGGCTGACCAATTAGCATTGCTTTTGAAGTGAAAACTTCTTTGGGCGCGTTGAGCACTTTTTGGGTGAACAAAAATCATGGAACTCGCGTCATCGTCACCGAACGCTTTCCATGAGCTATAAGTATACTGTGTATGGTATGTGTACTTTTTGGGTGAACAAAAATCATGGAACTCGCGTCATCGTCACCGAAACAGTTATTCCAAAGTTTTGTGTTTTCACTTCTTGTCGGCTTATGAGTTATTATGACTGCCAATTTTTTTTAGGATTGGCTCAGATTATTCAGTCCACTTTTGTATGGGCACGAACTTAATGTGTATATTTCGTAGTAAAACTCTCTCTCTTCTCATAAACAGTAGCCACGAGTATTGATCACCACGCTAGTTATTGCTAGAGGAAATTATTGCATTTGACTTAGTAAACAAATAAAGATTCGGAGTAACAAACGTCTATTTAAATTTTTTGAGAAAAAATACAGAAACAAGATCTGACACAAACGTAAAAGAACTTCTAATTTTTAAATATTAGCATAGACAAACGTGGGGCAGCATTATGGTCATCCAACAGTTATTAGGAAATGAACTTACATGCAGTAACAGAACTCCAGCCACAAAACTCAGCCCCTGACAGTACCCGACTTCAGGGTCCAGCAGGGAGTAAGCCTTCAGTAGGTTGTATAGAGCCAGTTGTCCGGGACCCAACGCTGATGCGAAGTACGAGTGTTTCGGGAATGTGCGACCTGGATTGACAAGGATATTATTAGTTTAAAATTAAAAGAGTTTTCAAGGAGAATTAGGGTTTCTATGATTTTTTTACGTAGCCGTAAAAAAAAAATAGCCAACATCGGATAATTTACTACTAAATATTGGTAGTACCCGCGTTTAACCTATTAACCGCCCTGGTCGGATTAATACGACAAATCTGTATCTACCTTTAAATATATATCTTACTAATACTGTTGTGATCAACAGTATTTTTTATTATTGTTAGATGAATCTTATCGTCATTTGAGGTCCTATACCCATTAGACGTTAGTGGATTTAATGTCATATACGATTGGATATTTCTTTTCATAGATGTCATAGGACTTAATGTCGTATATAAGATCATTGGTCGTATAACAGTAAGTAGAACTGGTTCTTGCGATTTTAATGGTGCAAGAAACATATTTTCGAAAAAAGTGGAGTTACTATTGTATACCTCTAAGGTACAGAAATGTTTTCGTGCCCTTGCCGCCTCAGTCGTATTTATACGACTAAGAACTTATGTTCGTTTTGAGTCTTTTATA
This sequence comes from Dryobota labecula, assembly GCA_947523025.1. Lineage (NCBI taxonomy): Eukaryota > Metazoa > Arthropoda > Insecta > Lepidoptera > Noctuidae > Dryobota > Dryobota labecula. The sequence goes on along the minus strand of OX383311.1, from coordinate 7,689,283 downwards.
TCATTGTACGTCCATATTTGTCAAAGATATTTATATGTAGATTTATGAGCCGGGCGCTGGGGGCACAGCAAATGATATAAAACCAAGCGGTCAATAGGTTAAATATGAGACATGGCTCCTCAATTCGTACGGACACGTTATTATAAAAGGAATCTTAGATCTTATCCATACTCATGTCGCGAATTTTGTTTGGTTCAATTCAACGCATTGTTTCGTTATTTTGCCCGGTAAAAATCTTGAAAAGCATTCGTAGCAATTTATTATACTATGGCAGCATCTGGAATGCCACATGTGACCTACGCATCAAAGACCTGACAATCATAGTTTACCGCGCGACTAGCATATATACAACTTCCCGACATCAACCGTTTGGCAGTTGCCCACCAGACACGACACCCGTCTGGTCGGAGGATCCTCCCTTTTCCATAGAGTATGAGTGAACTTTACACTCTGTTCCTCAAACCTCTATAATACAATGAAAAGCTTTACACATAGACAACCCCAAAGCCCATATATATTCTTACATGCAAACATTGATCCTCAAGTAAAACTAAAGATATCATCATCATCATCATCATTTCAGCCGAAAGACGTCCACTTCTGGATATAGGCCTCCCCCAAGCACCGCCACTTCGACCGCTTCTGTGCTTCCAGCATCCAGCGGATTCCTGCGGCTTTCACAAGGTCATTGGTCCACCTTATGGGAGGCCTTCCAACGCTACGTCTTCGGGTACGCGGTCGCCACTCCAGAACCTTTCGGCCCCAATGTCCATCAAAATATATATTTACTAAACGTAGCATGAAATCTGTCACTTTTGTTTCACAATTCACACTCGCGTATAATAACCGGCACGAGTCGTGAGCACAGATGGGCAGTAGTGGGGGCAAACTCGCGCATGTACACTTTCGGTTAAATAAAAATAACACGCGAGAGTCCAATAGACGACGAGTATCGACTGACGAACCAATCGCATGCAGCTCGGCGCCCCTCGGCTCCTTCATTCCGCCAAAGAGACCTAAAAATTTACTACTGCGCCGGTATTAGCTTGTGCTCACGACTCATGCCGGTTACTATACCGTCCTAGAATAAAAAACATCCTGCTTATTTGGTTTTACTTACCTAAATCTATAAGTATAGCATGCTGGTGCTTGGTGAGTCCTCCCAGCAGCGCGGTGTAGGGCGTGTGGTACAGCGGACACGTCGCCGTGTCGGGCGGCGCCGAGCGGAGGCACGCTTGCTCGGCCAGGAAGTACCACACCCCGCCGCGGGACATGCGCGGGACGCCTGGGGAAGAGCGGATGAAATGACCATAATGCCTTGGCAGTTAGGTCGGCCTTTGGTGTGGAATGCACATGTGTCGACACCCTTGCCACAGACTAATACAGATGGGACACTCCGCAAAATCATTTAAACAAAAATCGACTCTTGTTACGACACAATAAAGTGCAATTCAGGTCGCAGAACGCTTGCTACCTACAAGTTGCCTCTCTTTTGTCTCTCTTCTGTTCTGCATACTGTACCGTGTGACATATCAAATGAAAGGACTTGTTGTGTGGATTTCAATTTTTGTTTTTTTATATTTTTAAAACATTTAGTTTTAATGTTATTAAAGATAATAGATGAAAATTTACCATTCGCCCCTTATCTACGAATCATCTGAGTCAATTTTTTTTTTTAAATACAGTGGATTGTTTTACACTTATACACTGTGGCATTTTAGTCGTCTTACAAAGACAGCCCACTTCATGTATCCAATGACTACTAATCATTCATCTATTTTTTTTTTCATTTGTTTTTTTTTAATATTAATTATGACGCATGACATAGTTTAAAACACCCTGTTACGAGTGCAGTCCGAGCCTTATCGTCTGCGAACAGAGCCAACTTTGCCAGTCTATTCTTTGGGATGTCGCTGGTGTACAGCGTGAAGGCAAGGGGAGATATCACAGAGCCCTGAGGGACTCCTGCGCGTATGAGATGGGGGGCATTTTTGCGTTAGGGTGAATGAACTCTGATAAAGATGTCGCCGCTCCGATGTAAAAAAAAAAATGTTAAAAGTGAGAGAGTGGCTACAACAAATACAAAAAAAAAAAGAGAATTCAAAAATAAAATAATTAAAATAACCTGTGGCATCTAAGAGATGACCAGTCCCAACTGACGGCACCCGTTCACGAATATAACGCATACCTTGTATCACAGCCTGGGTCAGCATGTGCCTGTCGACCTTCGCCATGGGTTGTGAGGAGTCACGAGACAGCAAGGAGTCCCACATCAGACTCACGCCAGCGTCACAAACCCCCAGTTCATTGTATTCTAGCTTTATTCTGCGGACTGCTGAGGATTCTTCGTTTTCTGGAAGTAAACATTACTAGTAAAGGGACTGTATCATTTGGTCATTAAATAGGTTTTTTTTTTACTTTTATGTAATTTATTATCTTTATACAGGGTTATTGCTAAAACCCTAAGGGGCCTATCACACTACAAGTATTATCACGCGATACTCGATATCTTGATCCAGGACCTCAAGTTTGCTATTACAATAGTGTCAGAATGGTCTATCATTGATTTCATAATTGTTGATATTGACAAGTTTGGTAATCTACTAATATAATGGCGTCATTATGTCTTTCCAATGGTCAGCCACTGACACTCCATTGAAAGAAATGGTAATCTCGTACATAATGTCAAATGAAACTTCCTACTAAACTTTCTACTTTCTACTCCTTCAGATTGCTTATAACACTAATAAATAATATGTAAAAATATATATAAACTAGCTTTTGCCGGTTATCGCGAAAAAAAGGAGCCAATGTCCTTCTCCATATCTCAGGCTATATCTCTGCCAAATTTCATAACGATCGGTGCAGCGGTTTAGGCGTGAAAACGCCAAAAAACCCTTGTTTGACCGAAAGGAATTTGACAAATTTTCACATCCCAAAAAAAATTTCGCATAATTTCATTTGCCAAATTATTACTTAGCAAAAAATCTATTCACAAAAAATTGTAACGCAAACCTAATGTTTGGCAAATGAACGTTTAAACTATAACTTGTTTGCCAACTAGTACTTTTAACATTTTTTATTTAGTCAAATATTTCAGTTGGAATAACAGTTTATACGGAAAATCAAATAAGCCAAATATTCAGTATCGTCAGTTTTCAATTCTAAATAGTTGAGTTCCGGGTAACCTACTAAAAACATTTTTTTTTTCTATTAATGCAAGTCGTGTCTGGCACTCGAAGGCCGCTACCGCGGCACCGCTCGCTTCGCTCGCTCGGCTCGTGCGTAGGAGGTCACAGTTTTAACCTAACCTAACCATTTCAAAAAAATAATTAACCTACTCTAACTACTATATTAAAATAAAATTGCATTTTTGATCATATAATTCCCAAAAAATCTTATTTTTGCCTTAATATTATTTGTCTTAACAAATCATTTCACCAAACGATTATTGTCTGAAGATTGTTTGCTGTAATAAATCATTTGATTAAAGACCAAATGCCATAATGACTTATATATACAACTTGGTAATATTTTGCCAAGTAAAAATTTGACCGAATGAAAATATGCGTACTAAAATAATTCGAAATATTGCAATGGTATAAAAAAAGGTTGCTACTTTGGGTAATGAAATTTTGTCAAAATCTTTTCGGCAAAACGGCAGGCACCCCATACAGACAGACAGTCAGAGTTACTTTCACATTTATAATATTAGTATGGATGAAATCTGGCATGAATAAATGTTCAAAATGCCATTATAATACAATTCTATTACGAGACCATTGACCGACCAATGATCGACCATTATGAATTTAGCAGATTACGAACTTTTAGCAAAATGACAATGGGATTGTATTGGAATGACGAATTTATAAAAATAGCAGACTTGGGCCCCAGTATTGATGAAATATTGATGGTATTGATGTCAAATTAAGATTACTACATCGATAATTTTACTGATGATAATATAACGATATCCAGAATCATGATATTATTGATAGTATGTAGGCCTAACAAGCTTGCAGGACTAGATTACTGACATTATAAACAAAGACTTTTGTTCTATGACTTTTTATAAAACATAATACATTTACCAAAAAACAAACCTTCCAGATTTCGTTGTTCGATAGAACAAAAAGGTACAACCAAATACAGAATTGAAATGTGATATACTCCATTTATTATAACATTAGACAAATAACTGTTCTCACCCTTTCGTTATTTCGATGTAAACGTTTAATAAACTCCGTTATTTCACGATAAATAGAAAGCATTGTAATCTATTTGCCATTTACATTAAAAAAATTACTCTAAAGTGCAGTAATTTCAACAATATTACACAATAACTGTCGTTATTTAGCCGTTATTTGTCTAATGCTATAATAAATGGAGTATAGATACCTATAACAATGACATGTTGAAGATATGTTTTTGTTCTGCAAGGTAAGCGCTTAACTATGTATAAATAAATAAATAGTTAAGCGTGATTTATTGAATTATAAATTATTTTTGAGAAAAATTAGTGGAGTAATAATAATAATAATAATAACCCCACCGCCGTATCTCTACGTTGACGTCGTGGTGGGGCTTGCGCGCTCCGAACTCTGGGTCTGTGCCGGTAGAGTTTACTTTACCGGAACATGTCTAGGGTGAGGAGCCAGACCAAGAGAGATACAGAAACCCGCAGGGCAGCATGTGGCGAGCTGTTGGGCAGTTGCGACCCCACGGACCCTATCTTCCGGGAGAAGTCATATTCCTCATCTCTGGCTTGCCTTTATTGGCCGGCTGGAGTGAATACTGACGAGGAACTGAGCTCCCACCTCATTCTTGCCTTTATTGGCCGGCTTGAGTGGAGATTCGCAAGAGCAAACGTGCTCGGAGGAAGGAAGTATTCCAGTAAGTGCTTGTAGGGATCTTGACCATCTTCCGGGCTCTGGGATTGTTCTGAGAGCCGTGGAATACCTCTCCACTCCTCGAGCACCTCAGGACATGTTGCTCCCTTGTCGCTACGTCACTATGTGCTAGCGACCGTTTTCGGGGGCCCATTATTGAGTGTGCAAGTCACCCCCTGCCATTTTATCCGTGTATAATAAAACATTGATCAGGCAGGGGCCATAGTCCTTCCATAGTTTTAGGTAACCAGTCCATTTTAACCACCCAAAACCCATAGTCCAATATCGTTGTTTCCATGTCCTACAATAGTCCTACACAAACCGGGGGTTGTCCTTGGGTGCACTTACATAGTGCGTACAGGGATAATCGTCGGTTGGTGCCTCATTTAATTAAAAAGCATCTAACGGGCCTCTGCGAGTTGGCTTCGGCCCCTCGTACGCCTTCCAAAGGTCCGGGACCCCAGGGTCCCGAGATATGTAAGCATTTAAAAATAATAATAATAATAATAATAACCCCACCGCCGTATCTCTACGTTGACGTCGTGGTGGGGCTTGCGCGCTCCGAACTCTGGGTCTGTACCGGTAGAGTTTACTTTACCGGAACATGTCTAGGGTGAGGAGCCAGACCAAGAGAGATACAGAAACCCGCAGGGCAGCATGTGGCGAGCTGTTGGGCAGTTGCGACCCCACGGACCCTATCTCCCGGGAGAAGTCATGTTCCTCATCTCTAGCTTGCCTTTATTGGCCGGCTGGAGTGAACACTGACGAGGAACTGAGCTCCCACCTCATTCTTGCCTTTATTGGCCGGCTTGAGTGGAGATTCGCAAGAGCAAACGTGCTCGGAGGAAGGAAGTATTTCAGTAAGTGCTTGTAGGGATCTTGACCATCTTCCGGGCTCTGGGATTGTTCTGAGAGCCGTGGAATACCTCTCCACTCCTCGAGCACCTCAGGATATGTTGCCCCCTTGTCGCTACATCACTATGTGCTAGCGACCGTTTCCGGGGGCCCATTAATGAGTGTGCAAGTCACCCCCTGCCATTTTATCCGTGTACAATAAAACATTGATCAGGCAGGGGCCACAGTCCTTCCATAGTTTTAGGTAACCAGTCCATTTGAACCACCCAAACCCATAGTCCAATATATTTGTTTCCATATCCTACAATAGTCCTACACCAACCGGGGGTTGTCCTTGGGTGCACCTGCATAGTGCATACAGGGATAATCGTCGGTTGGTGCCTCATTCCATTTAAAATTGTCTAAGGGGCCTCTGCGAGTTGGCTTCGGCCCCTCGTACGCCTTCCAAAGGTCCGGGACCCCAGGGTCCCGAGATATATAAATGTATATAAAATAATAATAATGGTGCCTCATTTAATTAAAAAGCATCTAACGGGCCTCTGCGAGTTAACTTCGGCCCCTCGTACGCCTTTCAAAGGTCCGGGACCCCAGGGTCCCGAGATATGTAAAAATATAAAAATAATAATAATAATAATAATTAGGAAAAAATTAGGAAGTATACAGAATTACAAGAGGAAGTTACTAGAGTTTGGAAAATGAATAGAGTCACTATAGTCCCAATAGTATTATCAACAACAGGTGTTATCCCGAAACAAATATTCAATAGTTTTAATGCACTCAATCTATCCAAATATACATACATAACACTACAAAAAGCTGCCATATTAAACACTTGCCGCATAGTAAGAAAAATTTTACAACAAGATTTGGGTAATAATTTCACAGCAGTACAGAGTAATTTACCTTCTCAAAATAATAACTAGAATCTCACCTTGGTTCACACCCGTGAGATTCTGAAAAAGCCAGGTACTAACCTGAGAAAATTAATTTTAAAAACCATAATAATAAATTCGTTTATTTGCAAACAAGAGTCACTGTTACATAAAAAAAAAGCTCTGCCTCCTGAACTAGGTTTCTGAGGAGACAAAAACTGAGTACAGTCATTTATTTCCAAATATCTTTATTTAACCATAAGAACACATACTTAACAAAATTCTCTTAACCGAAGAGACATTAAGAAGGTGCTCATAGGTCCAAAAGCAACCTTTCCTTTGGTCCTTTGAAAAAATATTATCACGTGACTGAGAAGGAAATGCAAAACGGCTCAATCAGCAACCTCGGTAAGTGTGTCTTGAATTTTCTAATACCTTTTATAAAGTTTCATATTGAGACACGAAGCAACAAATTACGATCTAAAGGAATGTGGCCGTTTTTTAACCGACTTTCCAAAAAGGAGGAGGTTCTCAATTCGGTTGTATGTTTTTTTTCTTTTTTTGTATGTTTGTAACCTCCGTACTCCGTCGTTCATGAACAAATTTGAAAAAAAAACTTTTTTTATTTGATACTTCCAGATTGTCTTTAGATCAAATGTTGTTGCTTCAATAAAATTAGCCTGTGTTTAATCTGTGTCTAATGTGGGGGCACATTAGACACAGATTAAACACACGCTAATTTTACTTCGATAAGAAGCTTACCTTTAAGTCTAGCATTTTCCTTCTCCATCCTGAACAGCAGAATGGTCTGGTCTATCGCCATCTTCCATAGTTGACGAAGTTCTTCCCTGGTTCTCTTGGCTTTAGGACCGGAAGACTTGCGCATCGATGTTAGTTCTCCTGAAATTTAATAGAAATGCTACAATAATGCTAGAAAAGTTTGTAGGCTGGCAATTTTTTTTACTACGCTGACGCACTAACGAAAAATGCAATAACTCGGTTTTGCCGCTTCCGAGAGTTGTATTTTTGATTATTGAATTTGTTATGAAGTTATAGTTATTGCATTATTGCTCACTGAAAAACCGAGTTCCTGAAGGATCAATAAAAAGTTGCTTAGAGAGAGTTAATAGATTTCGATTCACTGACTCTAAATATATAACTCAAAGAATATATAACTCAAAATCGTCCAAATTCAAGTTATTGCATTCTTCGTTAGCGCGGTAGTACGATAGGAGCTATTTTTGGTAGGTAACTGTTTTGACGTGAATACGTCTTTAAATATACTTCCATAGTGGAAGAAAATTCAGAAAACTGATGATTACAAAATCGGGGGATACAGTTTGATGTTGCAGCACCCTGTTACGAGTGCAGTCCGAGCCTTGTGATACAAGGGCGCCGCAGAATGGATTTAGATTAAGTTTAAGTTGTAATATTAAGAAACACATTTTTGCGTTAGGGTGAATGAACTCTGATAAAGATGTAACCGATCCATTCCGCGGCGCCCTTGTAACATAAGGCTCGGACTGCACTCGTGACTGGGTGTTTTAAACTATGTCATGCGTCATACTTAATAAAAATTAGAAAATTCAAATGTTCAAAAAAAAAAAAAAAATTTTTTTTACATGAATGATTAGTAGTCATTGGATACATGAAGTGGGCTGTCTTTGTAAGACGACTAAAATGCCACGGTGTATACAACGTGTTCGAGTCAGCCCGCGCCGCTGAGCCTGTAGCTTTAAATTCGTCTCCAATTAATCATAATCCGATCCAGCCTGTCCCTTGCTGTCCCAGCGACCCCCAGCGTCAGGTTGTTTTTAGGGTTAAGTATTTATTTATTTAAAAACAAATCATCACAGGTTTATCTAATACAATCATCATCATTTCAGCCGAAAGACGTCCACTGCTGGACATAAGCCTCTCCCAATTAGGGGAGTTTGCCATAATCGCCACGCTTGGCAGGCGGGTTGGCGATTGCAGTATGGTGTTAAAAATGCATAGAGAACGCTGCTGCCCATTCGCTAGTAAGTCCCTTAGTCGCCTTTTACGACACCAACGGGAGGAAATGGGATGATGCTATTCTTTATGTCCTAATACAATAGATGGTCATCTATATTTGTCAAGGATTTTCGGAAGTTACACTAAAACATCCACTCAAATATAATCTAGTTTTAAAGTAAATCAAGATAATTAAAAATAAATTAACCTAAACTAAATAAAACTAATAACAAAATGAACTAAAATATGGCGTCGAAAAATTCCTCCGCATCGCTGTCGACTGGTAATGTACCCAAGAGACTGGCAGCATTGCCACGTTGTATGGCAATGCTTAACTTCTGGCCAAGATAAAAGCCAGCCCTTGGGTCACGGGAAGTGTCAACCAGCCTTTTGGAGATTTCATTGAACAATAAATGAGCACTGGGACCCCACGGCCCGAGGGTTTCAACCCCAAACGGCTCGAAAATATAGTTACCGATCAAGTTACTATACTTTCGCCGCTTGAGGTTTTCAGCAGCCGCAGCAGCAGCGCCAGCACAGCACGCCGAGCCAGGAAGATGGGATGGCGCAAGAGTATCGACACAAGTTGCGTCCCACACTAAAGGCCTACCTACCTTCCAAGGAAATAAAGACATGCCGTCCGGTCTCTTGCCATCGTCGCGTGCCAAGCCATTGGGTTCTAATACAGCTGGAACGCCGACGGAGACAAGAGCTCGTCGGATGATGTCATTAATGTTTGCGTGCCGCGCTAAGCGACCCGCACTTCGACTGCAGGACAGGCCATGGTGTCCTAGGCTGTTGACAACCTCGCCATAGTGACAGCGATGGGGAGAACAACAAGGAGCTCCTAGTCGTAGGGAAGCAGCGAGGCGGAAAGTAGTGTCGTCAAACAAAGTGCCTATGTTCGACGAAGGTAGTGCATGAAGCCAAAGACCCGACTCCCACCTACCCACAGCCAGCAGGCGCGCACGCTCCGCAGAAGTAGCAGAAGTGTCAAGTAAATTGTTCTGTACTACCCTACAGAGCGGCTCATCCCACCGTCTCTGTGAAGATGGATTGTCGGGTGGATCTGAATTCGGGCAAGCGAGTTTCCAGGCATCCAATGCCTCGGTAAAGCATGGCACATCAAAATCAATCAGTGTAGAGGCTAGGATTTTCCTGATTAATTTCTCAGTGCCATGAACCGAGGAAATGAAAGCCGGTAAACTAATACTAGAAATTTTGCGGACGCCGAGGCCTCCCATACGAATGGGAAGAGAAGCTTGAGCCCAAGCTCGGTCGTCCATGGCCACATTTAAAATCGAAGTTAATGTATGCCGGATAATTTGGTCCATTTTGTCTAAAAGGTGAGTGTACTTCCAAAAATGGGAAGCGCGAAGGAAATATATTAATTTAGGGCCGAAACAGCAGTAACGAATTAAGGTTAAGGCCGAATGCATGTTAATTTGGAACAATCTTTCCGAAACGTCATTGAAATTTTGTATTTTTTCCTCAATAAAAAAGGGAAAGGAATTTTCAAAAATAGGAGATCCAAGGAGACGAAGAGAGCTTTTTTCAATAATTTTGATTTCAGGAGCTATTGCGTTAAATTTGGGAAGAGTCAGATGTCTGTCAGTACTGTCAGCTAAGTATAGTTCACATTTAGAAAGGTTGAGATCAAGTCCAATACAATAGATTAGTTTTAAAAGCTTGCAAATATTAGACTTACAATTATATTATTATGAACAACCAAGAGCAATTGAAATAAACACGTTACCTTCGACCTGCACGTCAGGCTGTACGATCTTCTCGTAGATGGCTTGTCTCCAAGTGGCCTCGTTCTCGCTGCCGGCCTCCACTTGCGCGGGGCGACTGTCGCTTACTTTCAGGAAACTGCAAATTGTATTGAAATAACATTAAGATTTCATACGAACTGATGAAAGCACATTCCATCGTCGCTCATTGTATATTTTGTAGTGTATAAGTTTTTATTTTTTCACTTCTCATGCTCTAAAAATTCGTCTTTATGTCGTGCGTAGGCGACATAAAGTCGCTTTTTATACTCTAGAGTATAAAGTAAAATCTTCGTCGAAGACCAAGGCAATTGGTAGAACAGCCACACGAACAACTTCAACTTCATAGAATAACCTCTTTATTTTAATTCGTTTCGTTAGTATTCTAAGCAGAAGGCAAGGATACCAACAGCCAAAGTACATAATAAAACTTCATGAAATAAACTTATATTTTTATTTCGTCCATTTATTTTTTTTATTAGTTTTTTGTATATTAGTTAATCGATATATTTAAACTATAACTAAGTAATCATAGATATAAAAACAAAATGTTTTTATAACTGTGCAGTATGTAACGACCTAAGTCAGGTGTTATGTCACGTTCCTGTTGAAAAAAGAAATAACAAAAAGTTAATTGGCGGGAACCTTTAAATTTACAATATTTACATGTTGCTGTTTCATTTCCTCGCAATCGAAGTGAAAAGCAAAAAAAAATAAAAGTAAAAAGTACACTCTACCTTATATCCATAGATAAACGTCTCGCGTAAAATGGTGCGTTTTATGCACTTGATGTATAATCTACTACTGTCACGTGTAATTTGGTGTACAGTAAAGTTCTCTCAGGACTATATTATTAACATTTAAACAACAACTTTTGTTTATGACTTTTAATAATTCATCAGATTTTATAATATTATGTTTCCATACAAAAATAAAAATATAAAAATTCAACGCTCTAAATGTTACAAACTCTATGCGTAGCAAAGAAACTGCCGTGTCTTACGAGTGACAGTGGACGGGAGGCTTAGGTAAAACAAAATACAGAATTAAAATGTGTTAGACAGAACAACAAGTTGACTGTTACATATGAGATTTTGTCCCTCTGGTTGTAAAGGAACAAAAGCCTAGATGCAAGGTGGTTATGTATCGAAATTCCGAAACTGGCATGTCGTAGAACCAAAAATTCGAGAACATGTGGCATCTACCAACCAGCACACACGTGGATTATGGCACACTCTCTGTCACAGAGAAGAGGCTTGTGTCCAAGCAGTAGGAATATAGGTTGATTATGCCTACTTTCCTCTCTTTTACTTACATGTCCATCATAGGTGAGTTAACGGGAGTGCCGTCGCCCGTGTCCTCACTTTCCTCTGGTGTTGGCGTCATGGTCGAACGCGGGGACGGTGTTACTTCTGTAATTAACACCAAATGTTATTAACATTTAATAGTGGTAGTATCATGCCAGCACGCCATGGAAAGAAGCATCCTGAAACTAAGAAGAATAGATAAACCACGAAATGCGGACATACGCAACAAAACAAAACTCACGGATGCACTGCAACAAGCCATGACACTGAAGTGGAAGTGGGCAGGCCATATAGCTAGATACCAGGATAACAGATGGACAGTACAAACAACGAAGCGGCTCGGTCCCACTGGAAAAAGACACAGAGGACGGCAAAAGAAACGATGGGTTGATGACATCGAAAAAACGGCTGGGAAAAACTGGATGCACACCGCCCAAGACAAGCAAAAATGGAAAAAGATGGAGGAGGCTTTTCACCCTACAGGGGCCATACAATAATATATAATTAATGTAAATCTTTTAGTTATTAAGTTTGTAATAGTATGGATAAATAAAGCTTAAATAATAATAAAAAAAAGTGGTAGTATTTAATCGCAAATGTTAAATTTCATGGTCTTCCTTTTATTTTAGATGCTATGTTATTTAGAAGAAGTAATGTATATAATTGAGCCTTTCGATAGGTACAGTAAAATTATAGGTATTTTTATCACATTTAGTGGGTTCGATCAGACAGGCAATTATTTAAAATTCTTTGAATGCAAATCGTATTGTTTTTAAAATAAAAATGAAGTCTTCATTCAGTAAATTTTCTATATTCAGTATTTAAGGTACTTTCCCGCCATGTGGCAAAGTCGTGGGATGCCAGATTTTGAACCTTAAGAAGCAATCATTTAGGGTCAATTTCTTACCGTCCAATACCGCAGGGGACATACTCTTGCTTCTCACGAGCTCAGGAGACAGTAGGTCCTGGCCTGAATGCTCTGATGATGTGTCTAGTACTATAGGTACCAGAGTAGGCATGGGTGATGATTCCTGAAAAGAAATGGTTGGTTTTAAACCTTCAAATATACACAAAACATCACGTCAAACCTGGGCAGCCGCTAAAGCCCGCAGATATTAGTCACATGCCAAAATGTTTTGGAAAGGATAATGTTGGGGAAGAGGCTATCTGATAGAATAAAAACTGCAGATCAGGGTTGGATTTTGTACTATAATTATAGTATTTATAGTATAATTTCGCTCTTTGTACTATATACTAACCAGACCATTTCAGACACCAGTCTACATGGTCTTCACATGATTTGACCAAGATTATGTCTGGACTTTAAAAGAGACTGTGACCTTTGAGTTTGTTTCGGTCTTTCTTCTCAGAGTAGTCAGATACGAAACGCCGACCTCATCTAGTTTTAAAATATGATTGACGTGTAAAAGTGTTTGTAAAAACCTACTTACAGAAATAAAATCATTTATCATTTATCACATCTAAGGATAATATGCTAAAATACTATAATTTAAAGTTTGCTCCCGAATGCTTAGTTTTATGTCATAATATGAATATTTCGACCGTGCGTGCGTACAAAACAAACAGGCAAAACAATTCATAGACGCCATTTTATTGTCTTGTGACGCTATCAAAAGCGGTAGCAAAAGTGGAAATTGTATTGATTTTGTTCCTACTGAGGATATGTTGATGAGATATTTTTTTTTGATGAAGATACGAGTAGTACTAATAGTAATATTCAAGAACTGATAAACTTAGAAGAGGAGTATTTTTTGCCTTAACGGGTGTTGATTTTAATGACTGTTATAATGTTAAATTAAAAATAATGAAAGTGATTCATACTAATATTATAAATGTGAAAGTAACTCTGTCTGTCTATCGGTCTGTCTGTCTGTCTGTATGTTACGTTTTCACGCCAAAACCGCTGAACCGATCGTCATGAAATTTGGCAGAGATATAGCCTGGGTTATGGAGAAGGACATAGGTTAATTTTTACGCGATAACCGACATCCACATGGGCGAAGCCGCGGGCAAAAGCTAGTTTTTTTTTATAAATACTATCCTTTTAATTTTTTTGTGCTATCTCTTTCAACATACCTAAATAAAACCCTGCTGCAGATATAAAGAAACACACAAGAACAAATGATGTTACTTTAGTTTTGGAAGCTGAAATAACAAATAGTATGATGTTTTAAATTCGTTAACTTAGCGCTAAATGTGTTTAGTGAATCATTTGTGGTGTAGTCGTCAGGGTAATTGCGTAACACTTAAAGTAGCAATGGCTTTCATTTTGACATTTTCATTACAGCAACATTCATTGCGTTATTTACGTTGGTGAGCAGATAAATTTTTGGAACATATGAAGCTATGGATTACCTAGCAATATCCTCAGATTATGATTGTGTGTGAGTGTGTTATGTAATTAAGATGGAGGGCTTTGTAAAAAACTGACCTTCTTTATCATAGGAGGTATAATGCCCTCGTCTCTGCTCGCCTTCCGTTTGAGTAGATCAAAACTGCTGGATATTGAGCGCCTGGCTTTTGAGAAGATAGTGCTGCCACCTAAGTATTGGTTCAGGAACTCTGATCTGAAAGGGAATGGAACCTTTTCACTAACCGGTTAAAAATCCTAACTAATATTATAAATGGGAAAGTAAGTTTGTTTGTTACCTTTTCACGCCTAAACCACTGAACCGATCATCCTCAAATTTTGCATATACGTTGTCAGGTATACAGACACGGACATAGGGTACCTTTCAAAATTTCAAAATGGTTGAGCTGAATGGTGCTAATCCATGCGTCATGTTCGTGAACGGGCGCCGTCAGTTGGGACTGGTCATCTCTTAGCTGCCACGGGTTATTTTAATTATTTTATTTTGTTTCTATTTGTTGTACCTTCTCTGGACGCTTTTAACGTGTAAGTTTTTATTATTTTTATTTTTACATCGTTCTCACATTTAGTTATAAATTCAACATTATAGATGTAACGAATACTTTTGTAACAATTTAATTTAAAAGAGTGTCCATGGAGTTTCTTGCCCGTTCTTCTCCATAGGTACCTACGCTTTGGAATGGGAATGTAGCTTAATTTTTCTTACTGACCGACTCCTTGACAATTCAAAAGTGCCTGTAAATGGTTTAATTGAAATAAATGATTTGAGTTTGAGTTTGAGTTTCATCCCGAAAAAAATTACTGTTCCCGAAAAAACAACAATAACGTTCTTATGACAATAGATGGCGCCACGTGTCTTTCGAATCAAGTTTGAATTATATTATTATAGAAACGTTGGTAGAATGTTAAGAGTTTTTTTCTTAAGACTGCGCCGAGTGCACAGTGGCGCCCTCATCGTTATTTCGGTGATTTCTTTTATTTTAGAATGTAAATGCAGAAAATAAGCTCGTCAAGTTGTGCTTCACAGGACTATACGTTATTATTACTACAAACAGTAGTTTTAAATTGTTATGTTTTATTGTAATCATTAAAACGGAGCTTAGTGGCCACTATTTTCCGTTTTAATGATTATAATAAAACAATTTAAAACTACTGTTTGTAGTAATAATAACGTATAGTCTTGTGAAGCACAACTTGACGAGCTTATTTTCTGCATTTACATTCTAAAATAAAAGAAATCACCGAAATAACGATGAGGGCGCCACTGTGCGCTCGGTAGCCTCTTAAATAGAAATTAACGCGAGCGAAGTTAACCGGTTAAAATTTATTAATATTTTGTTAAGAAAAGAGATGGCGTATCATACGCTCCAAGGCTCATAGCGATCGAAGGATTTAGTAGCGGAACGATGCTGAATAAAGGTTCCTACAAACAGGCGCGACACGCGACGAGACACAAAGGCACCGTATGTCGACCGACGAGCAGTAGCTTTGTGTCGCGCGCGATTCGCGTTGCGAGTCATGCTCTAAAAAAATCATGGGGTAGGGCAAACAAGTACAACGTTGCGAAGCCGAAAAAAATAAAAATACCACGTGGAGTCGTGATTGGCAAATTCGATTTTCATTGTGTCAAAGTTATTTTTAAATTTAGAGAATTTTATATGCAGAATAGCTTTAAGATTCTCATAGGCAAAAGTAAGGAATTTTAGTGATAGTTTAGTTCGGTGTACAAGAGAATTGGCACCATTGCCGTTCATGTTTAAAATTCAATAATATTCATTGCGTCATTTACGTTGTATAGCAACGATTTTTTTCAAACCTATGATATAAACGATTAGCAATTTACTTCAAATAGCATCGGTTTTTTTTTTTTTATAGGAAATACTGCTCACCTATTCTCGGCGGTGTCGTGAACATGGCGTGTTTGCTTCCCCTCACAATGTGCTCTCAGCAACATCATCAGGAATGCGTTGTGCTCACTCGTCTGTAACAGAAGGGAAAGTGTTATTGTAGCTGTGGTATAAACGGGATTAGCGATATTATTCAGTGTGATTGTGTATCAGCATTCAAAGTCAAAGTCAAATCATTTATTTTGTTAAGGTATTTTGTTTGCATTCTTATAATTAATTAACTTTAATTTTATAGATAATTACTAATAAAAAATGTTATGATAAAATGTTTTACATCACTGTCCTTTCATTTCAACGTCACTTAACTTTAAGCAACGTTTATGAATAAACCCCCTTATGTTGAGCTACGGACTCCAAAACTTCTCTTCACATGATTTGACCAAGATTATGTCTGGACTTTAAAAGAGACTGTGACCTCTGAGTTTGTTTCGGTCTTTCTTCTCAGAGTAGTCAGATACGAAATGCCGACCTCATCTAGTTTTAAAATATGATTGACATGTAAAAGTGTTTGTAAAAACCTACTTACAGAAATAAAATCATTTATCATTTAAAAGCAATACAACTTCCAACTCAAAATTGTTAAATCACTTTTAGTTTTTATTATTATTATTAATGTATCGAACTGCTAGAGGGTGGAGACCTGGTGACCTGAAACACAGGCCCTTAAAGCCTAGCTTGGGCACCAGTCTCCCACAGTAAACCAATCATATCATATACCATAATTGTAACCAATGTCTGTAATGTTTTATTGTGGTGAGAAAATAAAATACTTATTAAAAATACTTATTATTTTGACAGTGATATTTTTTGAGATTTATTTATTATCTGAATTGAAGTTTTTTTTTAATATAAATAAACGACACCATTAAATATTTCGGGTGAATACTGAGATAGGGTAAAAACCTTACCTCATACATATGATTGGTGCCACCCTGATACTTGGTGATGATGAGCTCTTGCTCCTCATCAGGAAGTTGTTCTATGCGACGAAGAATGAATGCATGTGTCTTCTTGTCGTTCATACCTGAAAATATAATTTATTATTTATTTATATATACTATATTGTACATCAGATTACACATTACAAAATAATAGGAAAACTTATACACTATAAAATATACAATGGGCGGCCTTATCGCATACTGCGATCTCTTCCAAGCAACCTTGGCATGGACAGTGAATTTATGGACATAAAATGGGGTTGTCATTGGTGCAAATAAAAAGTAATAACAGTACAATATCCTGTAATAGAGACACAGATATATGCTATACAATAGATATATATGACGGCGGGAGCGTGGGCGTAGCGATAATAGGGTGACCGTCATCGTTTCTTGGTGCGGGTTCCATGTGGTAGGTGGGTACTCAGGCAAGCCAGTAAAACTTAGGTTGGAGTACAAAATCACAGTCACGTTTATTCAGCAATTTACAGTAGTTGTAAGTAGTATTAAGAAATCAAGGCTTGTACGGTGAACGTGACAGTTTCGATCGTATGATCAGTATTCTATGGCGTCAGCTACAGCAATGTGATAGTCGCGCGTTTTCGATCGACTCGGTCCACGTGTAGGTATGGCGGGAAAATCAAGGCGCCACCTCACGGCGTTCACTGCACTTACCGATCAACGAATCAGAATTAAGTTACAGTTTGACCAATGTTATGAAAATCAACGGGAAGTAATATTTTGATAATGTTGTCGTCTTAGAATCGCTTGCGACGACATATAGATACATACATACTAACTATATAAGCAAAGAAAATAAATGAAGTGTATAAATTATCACAGCTAAAAACGAGAACAAAATCACAACGACAAGTAATGTTCCTTCACGAGTATTTTAAACATAGGCAACGATTGCGCGCGTTTTATTGGATCTGGCAATGCATTCCACAAACGAGCGGACTGGACCGTAAAGGATTTGTCAAGGAAAGTTGTGGAGTGCATGGGAATTAATGAATTTTTAGGTTATAGTAGAGCTCTTGGTTGTGAAGGTCAGATGCAGTCGCTCCATGATAAATACTGGTATTTAGCGGTGTCCGGTTAGATTGGAAGCCAACTCCAACATAGTTTGAAGAAGGCTGGGCAGATGACGCGTGTGATGAGTAGTATAACTCATTGTGCAGCATCTCGTAAAGGAATCTACTACGGCATACACATTTCTGTCACCAAACAGCGTTGCTATGTTCCGGTGTGAAAGGTATATCTCTAGGATGGCCACGCACCTATGATGCTTCTAGTATTTGTACTGGGTGTTTTGAAATAAGACCAGGGAGGATTTCTGTTCCAGTAGTTTTATTACATTCATTTTTAGGAAATTTCAGTTGGACCGGTATTATTATAACGACCGGCCACAACCGCCATTTTTGCAAGAGAGCTCCACAGACTAAGTAGAAGAGTGTTGCCATCTTTATTTTCCAGGGGATCGTACCATACACTAGAAAAATCGTATTTTGCTAAGAATTGTAGAAAAAAAAATAGTAGGTACGCATCGAAATTCCAATATAAAACAATAGTAAATGATTAAATGCGTTATAATATTATAACTCAAAACCAATATTTACATTTAATATTTGGTATTTAGATAGGAACAAGGTTTTTTTTTTTTTTCTGGATCTGGTTACCAGAATCGGGATACTTTGCCAACTAAATTCAAATAAGAAGTTTATATTTGCCATAGGTCATTGCACAGTGCCATCTATGATTTTTTTGTAGAATCTGACCCAGAAAGTCCCTTTGTACGTACGTATCTAACAAGTATTATTTGAATATCAGAGTCAATGAGCGCAGCAGTAGACGCGGGAGCTGATGTATTTTGTTCTTTTGTAGCAAAATTTACTTAATGTAATATTATTTTTCTATTTTGTTTGAAGACTGAAATGTTTGGAAAGATCGTATATTTTGCGTACGATTTCGATTACATGATCGTACATCCTATCAGCTCCAAAAAGGTCGTACAAATACGATTTAAATCGTACGGTTGGCAACATTGAGTAGAAGAGCTCTATACCTAGCACTCCTAGCAGTCACAGACTACAGTGGTAGACCACAGAGTATAAAAAAAATCCACGACACTGGGTACGTCTTTTATTGACTTAAATGTGCCTCCTGGCGGCTGAGAATACCGCTCACATGCTCACGATATGCTCATGATATGCTCACTCAAATTTCTCGCTGGTGGTGGCGTGTGTGTTGGATCATTGAGCTCCCTTCAAAATGGTTGAGCTAAATGGTGCTGATCCAAGCGTCATGTTCGTGAACGGGCGCCGTCAGTTGGGACTGGTCATCTCTTAGCTACCACGGCTTATTTTAATTTTTGAATTGGTTTTATCTTTCTATTACGGAAGCTTTTAACGTGCACATTTTTCAACATTGTTATGTTGAAATAATGTGTCTTGAGTAAAAAAAAATGAAAAACTGTTTAGTCTGTCAATCAGATATAAAAAAAAATATTAGACACGTATTCATTTCTTTATCTTATTAATAAAAAAATAGTTAGATAAAACACATTAAACTTGGGGAGTGGGGGTTCGTTACGTCACAGCTACGTATAAAATCTACTGAAAAGTGACGTCATGCCACATTTGAACTCAATGTCCGTAATGTTTTGAATACGTAAAAAAATAAAAAATCCGTGTCCAATATTTTTTAATAGTCTACATGATGGACAAAAAAATTTTTGTTTTATCATTATCTCTATTATACAATTACAATATGAATGAGGTAACCAATATTTTGTTTTAAAAGAGTGTCCGTGGAGTTTCTTGTCCGTTCTTCTCCATATAGAACCTACTACGCTTTGGAATGGGTCACTAGCTTCATCTTTCTGACTGACCGACCATTTGACAATTCAAAAGTGCCTGTAATTGGTTTTGTTGTATCCGGTATGCCAGCGCCATCTGTTGGCGTTCGATGGAGTTGGTGGAGTTCACGCCATCGGTTCTTGCCTAATCGCGACGCTAGCGCTGCCTAGCGGCGCATGACAGAGTCTACAACATAACGCTCGACCGGCGGTAAGTGATCGCCGCACATTCGACAAGTGAAGTTCATCGGTGACGGTCAAGCAGTGAAGACGTCTAGAAACTGTTGCGCGTTTGGTATAGTTGTGCCGTGTACCAACATAAATTACTTCGCATACCCATTACTGTATAGAATCAAGTTCTTCTAACTGAACAAACATATGTGCTGCTGTGGAGTTTGTTCCGCTACTACTTCTTCGCAGCTAAAGCACTAGGAAGTGGTGAAGGAGCGTTTTAGGGGACTGTATTATGTAATTTTCTCAGCTTAGGTTAAGTAAATGAATTTTGAGTTTAATTCGGTTTTCTATTGCGCAATAACCAACACTACCCACAGTAGTTAAAATATGGCTGATGATGTTGGGAGAGACTTATCGTTTCTCCGACAAGTTTATTATCATCAGAGTGATGGTTTGTCAGAAGCTCGAAAGTCTGACAAACAGTCTTACCCTTTCGTTTTACCCATTATCTGGGTCATGTCTTCAGTTGCATCTAGTTAAACTAACTAAATTAGATGAAAATTAGATGAATGGTCGTACCTTCAATATCGTGGCACAGACGATGGTACCACAGCATGGGACAGTGTTCACATGTCATATTCGGCGATTTTTCTCGGGTCTTCTTTAGAAGGTCGGCGTGCGCTACAAATGCTTGTTTGATGGCTGCAACAATATAGATGACGTTAAAAAGAAAAGTGATTAAGGAGAAGCGATTGGCAAGTTCCTTATAAGGGTGAAGCCAGACGAGCGTAATTTTTTGAGTTGTGAGTCGCGTAATTTCTGCTCGGCAGAAATTCTGTTGGGCTGCCAGACGAGCGTAATTTATTCAGTTGCTTTTCAACGCTTGTATTGGATGTTTGTGTAGTGCAATGGATATAATAAAAACGTTGTGTATTTACGAAACTTAAACCGAAGACACAGATGATGATGATAGAAGAAAATACTGGGTGAATCCACTCAACAGTGAAAGACTGATGGCCGGACAGTTTCATGTCTTGTATGAACGTTTATGTGCAAATCCAGATATATTAAAAAATTACTCCATATGCCAATATATGCTTTTTCAAGAATTATTACATCTCGTAAAACCTTTTATTACTAAATCAGACATAAATATGAGACTAGCCATCACTGCAGAGGAAAGACTAATAATAACACTCAAGTAAGTTTTCATTCCCTCTCGACGCTCAATTCAAATTAAAAAAAAAAAAAAAATTTTTTGTTTGAACATTTGTATTTTTTATTTTTATTAATTATGACGCATGACATAGTTTAAAACACCCTGTTACGAGTGCAGTCCGAGCCTTGTGATACAAGGGCGCCGCAGATTTAGATTAAGTTTAAGTTACAATAGTAAGAAACACATTTTTGCGTTAGGGTGAATGAACTCTGATAAAGATGTCGCCGCTCCATTCCGCGGCACCCTTGTAACACAAGGCTCGGACTGCACTCGTAACAGGGCTGTTTTAAACTATGGCATGCGTCATAATTAATAAAAAAATAAAAAAAAACAAATGTTCAAAAAACATTTTTTTTATATGAATGATTAGTAGTCATTGGATACATGAAGTGGGCTGTCTTTGTAAAACGACTAAAATGCCACGGTGTATAAAACCGGCTAAGTGCGGGTCGAACCATGTACAATGAAGGATTCCGTAGTTGGGTTGAATTTATCCCAAGAATAAAATTAACATCGTAGTTGTTAAGCATGTTCTCCCATAAAGCATGTATCGCCGCCCTACAACGAAAACCAATTAAATCATTGTTCGGAACCTTCTCGAACAATGTCGTCGGCGGAGGCGGCACCGGCCACGGCGTCGGCGGAGGCACGGCGGGACGCGGGTGAAGAGGTACCCGCGCCAGCCATGTCTATATAAAGGCTGAACCGCGGCGGGGAGCGACACAGGACACACACGACCATCTCCCTTCGTTCCGGATTATATATGCATTGTACGCGTCATAAGTCATTAATTTATTGTAAAGCTATTCAGCAATAAATCATTTTAAAACAGAATCAGCATCATAATTATACAGTCCTCATAAACTCCTAAACAATCATTAAAAGTGCAAACTGAGATATCGCGATTACAAAGTTTATGGGGTTGAAAATACCCTTTGCAGTATTATATTGTTATTATTGCTTCATAGCATCAGCACATTGATAAATGTTCTATTTAAACATGTCTATTGAGTTTTTAAACTGTCATGGTCACTAATATTATTATTAATACGAACGGGATATTTACCATGTTTATTATTTGTTGTGAGTTCCCGATATTTCGGCGCTGTTGCAAGCACCATGATCACGGATAAACTAAAGCAGTGGTAGCGGTACTGAGTGCAAAAAACGAACAAGAGGGTAGACCGTTTTGTCTGGTCATAAACACCCACCCGCAATGACTTTAGTTTATCCGTGATCATGGTGTTTGCAACAGCGCCGAAATATCGGGAACTCACAACGAATAATAAACATGGTAAATATCTCGTTCGTATTAATAATGTCTATTGTGATTTAAAAAAATTATTGCTTTGTAATGAAATTTTCAATAATTGTCACATAATCTGCTTAATATTTTGTATTTGAAAACAAACCTTGGAAATGCTTGAAATAATTGGTTATCCTATTAGCTAGCAGCGAAACTATAAGACTTAGCGATTAATGGGTTTTCGCAGACGAAAGAACACAACATTTTAAGTACTTTGGCATTCATAAGTCATTTTCGTCAAAATTTCGATTTAATTGGTTTTCATTGTATGAAAACATGTTTTTCAACTGTAAATGATAAATGATTTTATTTCTGTAAGTAGGTTTTTACAAACACTTTTACACGTCAATCATATTTTAAAACTAGATGAGGTCGGCGTTTCGTATCTGACTACTCTGAGAAGAAAGGCCGAAACAAACACAGAGGTCACAGTCTCTTTTAAAGTCCAGACATAATCTTGGTCAAGCCATGTGAAGACCATCTAGATTGGTGTCTGCAATGGTCTTATGAAGAAAGAACCACACAGATTGAGTGGACCTGTCCATTCAGTGCACGCATTTGTCAGTAATCGTGAAGCTCTACTCAGCACATAAGGAGCTCAACGATTCGACGAACAATACCAAAGAAAGGACATTTGGGCAGGCCGCATAAATTACTCAAACTGCCATACCATGAATAGGAAAAAAATAATAAAACTGAGAAGAAAAAAAAAAATATGTAAATGTTAGTTGGTCGACTATTACTCGGTAACTTGTAAAGCCTACGTAGCTGTGATAGTTTTCCTTTTAACTACGTTATACAGGAAAAGTTTTTAACCAGTGTGCATACTTTGACAAATTAAACTTAAACGAGTTTTATTGAACACCTATTTCTTAGTTTGATGTCTAAGAAAAAAAAAATGAAGTTATCGTTAACGAAAGATGTTTATTTTGAAACTAGTTTATTGGATACACTACGCGCGAAGGCGCGTGTAGTGAAGCGGAACGCAGTTATAGGTACCTATCAGCTGTGTGCCGCGCAATTCGCCGATATAGGTATTTAAGCAGGTTATTAATCGATAATTTTATCAGGTTCGAACTAGTTTTTAAGTTTAGGCCGTGACCTGAAGTTATTTGAAGAGTAATTCTAATTTTTAAAGAAAATATTACACAGAAATTATCATCAAAATGAAATTACATTATAAGTACAAAGACTCTTTTACTTATAATATCATTAGAAGCGGCGATCTCTTCGGTAGAATTCGTGCATTGCGTTGTTGCGGCTACAGAAGAAATTAGAAAAAAAAGACTGGCGCGAATTTTTTAGAATTTTTCTCTAATTTGCAAATCGAGTTAATGGCCGTAATAAATTTTTAATATAGTAGGATTATTTTATTTTCTCGGAATCGTAGTGAAAAGTAGAGTGTAGCACACGTCGCTAAAAACCCATTATAACTCGGTTTCCCTTGCTAAAGCTCGGGAGTAAAACTACCTCGTATAAATGGGTCATTTTAGCCCCTTATATAACAATCTACTATATTATGAAAAACACAACAAAATTGGCACTGCCGCACTCTGGCAAATGTTTGTTCCAGTGCCACAGTAAGAGTGCCAAGTAAACTACTCCAGCATATGTAGGAACAATTGTAGATGGAGGATCGTAATTTTGGTACAGATAATGACTTTGGTAGATAATAGTTAACATTGATAAGCTCCAGTGCCACAGAGTCACTCTCACACTTGAACACGTAACAAGCGTACGGGTCGTTCGTCTCACGGCAAACGAACCCGAAGTGCTCCTTGTTCAGTCTACCGAGCACGCACGAGGCCACGTAATTGAACTCGCGGTGGAGTACAGAGAGAAGAAGGATAGAGGAACCGGAAAAAGCTTCATAGGTCTTTGGCTATCGGAGCAATTTTAGGAGGAAACGGTAGGAATTGTAGAAACAAAGGCAGGAACTTAGACATTAAGAGGAAGTTCGGCAATTAGAGCAATTAAGGTAGTGAGACGAACTTTGGGTGCTCGATATACTTAAGCATATGGAGGAACAGTTGTAGAAGGAGGATCGTAATTTTGGTACAGATAATGACTTTGGTAGATAATACTTACCATTGATAAGCTCCAGTGCCACAGAGTTGCTCTCACACTTGAACACGTAACAAGCGTACGTGTCGTTCGTCTCTCGGCACACGAAACCGAAGTGCTCCTTGTTCAGTCTACCGAGCACGCACGAGGCCACATCCTTGAACCCGCGGTGCAGCAGGATTTGCTTTCTGTCTGGACTTATTAGACGGAGTTCTGCGCGACCGACCTGAAGATTTAGGGATGAAAGACTGTAAGGGTAAAGACTAATATCTCGATCTGCGTGAATCTCGTAGATGCAAAGCTGGCGATGATCAACGATTGGGGCTTGTTATATATATCGATTGATAAGTTCCCTGTCTTGAGCTAGTATTTCCACCAATCAAACATATCGAAATGTTTTAACAATCAATCAAAAAATCTCGTTACACAAAACGATGGTGTTTGGTGATAATATAATTATTATTATTGTGCATATATATGTTAACATTACTACAGTATACGGAGGATATATTTGAGCAAAACCTGCTGAGATTCATTCAAATGGCACAAAGTATTCTTGAAAGAGGTGTGATTATAAACGTTGTCATGATAATAAAATTATTATAATTATTAGTATTTAATTCTTTGTAATTCTGCTTGTAGGTAATTTTTTTTTTTGTGTTTCTGTGTAGACATTGATACTTATAACATCGCATTGAATTAGTCTGTAAAGGTGGTATAATTGTAATTAAATAATAATAATAATGAAGCTTGAAGTAAAACTGTTGTTGGGAGACCCTAATTTCTTTAAATACTTTCTGTTATGCTAAGTAAGTTTAAACATTTGTGTATACAATAGCCAGTAATACCTGCTCTAAATACTTTTGTAAAGCAATACTGAATGTTAAAATAATTTTACCTGAAACAACATAGTCCGATTCTGTTCCCCAATCAGCTGAGCAATAGGCGTCTTCAGATTTATAGTACCAATAGAAGCCGACCGATCCCTCAAAAACGGCTTGTTTTCATTCAAAGTCTTCCTGTCACTCACCACCGGCTTCCTGTTAATCTCTTGAAAACTCATCGGAGCGGGACTATCATCACGACCTTTCTGGTTATCTAAAAACGGATCTTGGGTCTTAGAATCAATTTTGGCGTCCTCAATTTTAGTTTTCTGACAAAACTCCGCTATGGAAGAAGCAGTTTCTGATATGACAGAGTAAATGTCTGATTTATCTTCCTCCTTTACTGTGTCTAAATTATTTTTGGGCACATTTAGGATCAAAACGTTAGGTTCTAAGGGCGTTGGAGTAGGTTTCCTAATAATCTGTATTTCTTTAGTAAACGTTTCAGCTCGTTCTTTAGTGAACATGTCGAATTCGTCGTCTATTTTCTTCGGGTCTGGTTTTGGTTGGACATTGAGTGTTTCTGCACTTGCCCAAGTTTTGCCCTTGTCTGGTTCTAGAGGCGTTGTACTGGGTATCAAGATCTTTTTGTTGTTGTTAAAAAGCTCGTGTGGTGGTGGGGAGTTATTTTCTTGTTCGAGGTTTTCTTTTGAATCGCCGCTGTAGATTGAGGTCTGAAAGGAAGAATGGATGCTCATTTAAAAATTTGTTCTACCATGAATTCAGCAAGGAGTTTGCTGCTTTTAACTCAACCTCGTACTTTTTTGGTAGTATCAGATAGGCCTTATCAGGCTTCGGATTTAAGGAGGTTTTAATACAAGTTTCATTACACTGCTCGATATTGCAAAGACTAGGCTGTACATCTTTTGAAATAGAAGCAAGACTTTTGAACATTTTACCCAAATCACTTTTATCTAGAGATTATAAGTCTATTTGAATGAAGTATTAATACACCTGTATTTTCTGCGAATAAAATTATTGATTTTTGATGATAGGTTACAATTACTCATTATTAATTATTAATTAGAATTACTGTCGTAATTGGTGTTGTTTATAATCTTTTTGTTGTTGTTGTTGGTAATTTTTTTTTTTTCGAAGAGTTTGCTCTTGCCTCTATAGTCTAGGTCAGAGGTGACAGAGAAAAAGTCGACGATGGAGTGAGCTTACCCAGAAGAAGCCTGATCACTCTAACTTTGAATAGATTAGGGTTGTATGAGTTCGAAAATTATATGGTTGTTCCTTAATTACCCCAGTAGAAGACAGCAAGCTATGTCTTCGATGTTTCACCGCTTTTTCGGCCTCGTGCTGAGCGAACTTGTTCAAAGCATCGTCGATCAAGGACTCCGGGACCTTGCGCTGTGATATCCTGACCTTGCCGATGTATAAGACCTGAAATTATTAAAATATTTTAAATGAAGCCTTGAGCTTTCTTAAACTCTCTGGGAAGAAAGTTAAATCAGAGGGTAACCCGTTATAAAAGCGAGTTATTGTAACGTTATGACGACACATTATGTTATGGTTTAAATAAATAGGTACGCATAGACGGACCTATTCATTTTAATCATATGTCATTCCTGTATACAGGGTTAGTTTGAAAACAATAGACAAAATTTACGGGGTTTTTCTACCCATCAATATAAACATCTTTTATTATAAGTCCAACTTCCATTCGCAAAAAAAAAAAGATATTCTCATACACCCCGTTACATTTTGTTGATTGATTTCAAAATCATCCTGTATATTGCTTGGAGTCTGTTGTACATCTAATCCTTTTGTGTGCATAACACTTGGGGTGTTTCTGTACAGTACAGTTTAAACCTCGGGAGTATTTAAGCCACAAATGAACAATTATATTCCTCCTGGGCAAGCATGCATCGTTGTTCACATTACCGCTTAAGGCGACGATAGTAGATTTTTAATGATTTTATACTGATGATCACGTCTAAACGAGTAGTGTTAATGATTTGGAAAAAACATATGTTAAATTAGAGCATTTTCTTAATAATTTAATATGTGAATATATTTGACTATATTTATGTTACACAGTGAAATTAATTTGTAAAGTTGTGTCTAACGCGGATAAAAAACTGAGAATTACGCAAAATCTATCAAGCGTATTTTTCTGAAACCTTTACCTTTTTAAAGATAATTTAATTATTGATCTTTTAATATACGTGTTTTATTAGAATACCTTTTGTTTTATGTATAATAAATTAATAATACGTCTTATTTAGGACAGCGCTCCTGGATGGGCGAGTCCTATAACTGGCTGGACGTACATACGACGCGATGCGTGAGCTCAGTACAGAACACGCAACCTAACCACTCAAGGTCACTGGCATATATCTGGGCCTTAACATCAGGCGAGTAAGTGGTCAAACACGATCCTATCCAATATAAGAAAGTCAAAATGGTTAACAGTAACATAGAAACTGATCGCTTACCTCAAAGAAGTGAGAGTCAGAAGCAGAAAGGTCGGCACATAGCGAGGTGACCGCTGATGCGTTACTGATCGTGCGAGCCATCGGGGACTGGTACTCACTTGTCCTGCAAACACAAGTTATTCATCATCATTATTATTTCAGCCGAAAGACGTTCATTACTAGACATAGGCTTCCCCTAAGCACCGCCACTACGGCTGGTTCTGTGCTTCCCGCTTGTAGCGGATTCCTGTGGCCTTTACAAGGTCATATTCATCGGTCTACCTTCTGGGAGGCCTTCCAACGCTACGTCTTTCGGTACGCGGTCGCCACTCCAGAAACTTTCAGAACGATCGGCCATATGTTTTGCAACCATGTGACCTGCCCACTGCCTCTTAAGTTTGGCAATTCTTCGAGCTATGTCGGTTTCTTTGGTTCTCCTGCGGATCTCTTCAATTCTGATTCGATCACGCGGTGAAATTCCAAGCACAGCAATTTCCATTGCCCTTTGGGTGAATTAGTTTAGTCAAATTTAGTCATTAGTTTACATGTAATTTCTGATATTCTGAACGCAGATATACCAGCAGAATATGAAAAGTCAAAAGAGGCGACTGATACTCAGGAGCGTATTCTATTGGACAGACTTTTAATGCGTCGAGTGCATGTGTGAGTTATGTATTTCATTTTAATAAAAAATAAAAAAAATAAATGGAATTTAAATTTAATTATGTTTTCGTTTGAATGTTGATCCTGTTTTGCAGGAGATAATAAATAACGAATGTGAAAACACCCAGAACGGAGCCGAGAGTCATTTTTTCTTCCCAATATTATGATCTTTTTTTTGTACTGGACTATACCTAAAGTGGCCTGGTCAAAGTTCCTAGTTTTTTAAATTAATTTTTTTATGAACGTTATAAACTTTTATATAACCTAATTTTAAATACTCCCACGATCTCTGTAATGTTGCATGCACCCATAAACACAATGTTTTACTTGCGTTACATCGTGCACGGTACTGTGACTGTCTGTCATGTACTCCAATATAATAACAAAATATTATATTTATTTTAAAACCGGCAAATGGTCCGGGCCACTTAGGACCACATAAATTCTCTATTTAATGTGAACGCAAACTACTTGGAAGAAAGCTGACAGGTCGAATACAATAACTCAACAAATTCTAAAGAAACGAACAGAATATCCTAATCTTTAAAATTGTAAAACAATAGTATTGACTTGCCATTTTATAAACGAATTTTTTTTTTCAGCCTAGGGTAATTTAGGTACAGTCACAGTACCTAAACAGCAATTACTTTCACACCTAAAATATGAGTTGAGTTATTTTTGCACAAAGTTACTTATTTTGATTCTCAGAACGCGTCGATGACTATTTCTTGTTGGGTCTTTTTACATCCATACTAATATTATAAATGTAAAAGTAATTCTGTATGTTACGTTTTCACGCCTAAACCGCTGAACCGATCGCCATGAAATTTGGAGCCTGGGATATGGAGGACAAAGGCTACTTTTTTACGCGATAACCGACATCTACGCGGGCGAAGCCGCGGGCAAAAGCTAGTCCTGTATAAAGTCCATTTTATATTACTAGCTGATGCCCGTGGTTTTACCCGCGTGGATGTCGGTTATCGCGACCAAAAGTAATCATGAAATTTCGATCCCGTTCCCGCAACCCCTGGAACCCTATTCCAGGGATAAAAAGTAGCCTATGTCTTATTCCAGGCTATAATCTATCCCTGTACCAAATTTCAGCCAGATAAGTTCCAGACGGCTTATTTTTTCCGACACGTCCAACAAATATCATTATATTTTAGCCAACGTATACAAAAACTTGACAAATTATATACTAAAACCTTCCTCGAGAACCACTCTATCTATTGATGAAACAGCATGAAAATCGGAGCAGTAGTTTTTGAGTTTATCGCGAACAGACAGACAGACGCGACGGAGAACTTTGTTTTATAATATGTAGTGATTAAAGTAAAAAAAAAAATATATATAAAAATACTTACAAATTCGAGTTACAGTTCCCCGGCAGAGAAATAGCAGGACTACTCCAAGGCAGATGCTCAGAGCTGTTCTGCTGCTGGAAGCCCATATTCCTGGTGACTGCGCCATTAGTGAGCGAGTTGTTGGACCCTCGGGGGCTTGGCGCCCCGGGCGACGGCTCCCGCATCTGGGTGAAGAGGTCGGTCACCTGGAATGAGGAGTTGAGATGTTTTTAGAAGTACTTGGCCACGGGTGCAAGTGACTTGGATGAAAATTCCTACTAAACTTCCAAATTCAGAT
The DNA here is from genome assembly GCA_947523025.1 of Dryobota labecula. Classification (NCBI taxonomy): domain Eukaryota; kingdom Metazoa; phylum Arthropoda; class Insecta; order Lepidoptera; family Noctuidae; genus Dryobota; species Dryobota labecula. The sequence goes on along the minus strand of OX383311.1, from coordinate 7,659,119 downwards.
TGCTTATAACACTAATAAATAATATGTAAAAATATATATAAATGAAATCTGGCATGAATAAATGTTCAAATTTAGTAGTAGTTTTCCGAAAATCATTTCTACTAACGGGTTTTATAATAATGGCAGTACGACAATGCTATTGTAATACAATTCTATTACGAGACCATTAAATAACGAAATAAGTTTTTAGTTTGAGATTGACCGAGTAGTTTGTCTGATTCATGCGATGACTCTGCGTCTTTTATAATGCGCACAGCAAAGGAGTGGAACTCTCTGCCTGCGTCTGTTTCCGAACGCATACAACCCTAATCTATTCAAAGTGAGAGTGAACAGGCTTCTTCTGGGTAAGCTCACTCCATCGTAGACTTGTCTCTGTCACCCAGATCTAGACTAGAGTCAAGAGCAAACCCATAGTAAAAAAAAATGTTTTCGTTGAAGTAAAACTATGTATATGATATTAAAAACTTCTTGACGAATGATTGAAGCGAATAACGGTCCCAAATTAAGAGACAAACAACTTATTTACGAGTTTTAAGTACGTCCCACGTGTATACTCCTTTTGGCTTAATTGGAGAAGATTAGTTAATTGCAAGCAAGATCATGGGTCACTGCATTTGTTTACAAAATTACTGAAAGACCACTGGACCAAGATACATTGTGCTATTCTGTATAGTTCACTTGGAATCTCACTCAAGTCAGCTCACACAGTTTGAAAGTCAACTCATTTGTTTTTAACCTCAGAGCTAATATGCTGGCCCGTAGGTTTGCACGCTGTACTGCAAAGGTAAAAATAATTTTATTCAAGGCGTTTTGCCAGTCTTTTTATACGTGCAGCCTATGGGTGAAGCATACGCAGAAGACTTACAATGCCCTGCGTGTCCAATACAATAACGCGTTCAGGATGTTGATGGGGTTGCCACGTTATTGTAGCGCATCAGGTATGTTTTCAGACGCTCAAGTGGATGGCTTTCAAGCGATACATCGCAAAAGAACAGCGTCTCTGATGCGCCGCATACGGGGCAGCCTCAGCTTCCTGCAGCTTATTGCAGGGAGAATGGATGTGGATTGCTCGTTCATGGAGCATTGGACAAAACTACATGTGCGGTGCGGTCCTGATCCATGTTTTATTGTTGTGTGTGTTTTATATATATATATTTTTTTTTAAACCTATGGATGATTATAATACTTCTAGTGATTGTAATTATCTGAAATAAATAAATTGAATTGAATTGAATTAACCGCCTTCAAAAAAGGAGGAGGATATTTATTTTCGTTTATTGTGGACCGATTTTGAAAATTCTTATTTTATTAACTTTGCTTGGGTAGGTTTTGAGTTAGATTCGATAATACGTATTTTATACACTTTGTATGTCTTGATGATGTGACAAATAATACTTAGAAAGAAAAAAGAAAGAAAAAACGTTTATTTGCGGTAAACATGACGCAAAAAGAGAACACATCACAAAAAAAAAATTAGTTTGGGGTAAATATGCGTCACATCCACGCAAAACGGACATCGCTCAGCATAATGCTGCGACCCTATGCGAGACAGAGCCCCAGCGCTGGTTTTCAGCGACAACCGGCTTCCTGTCACTGTTATTTACATAGCAGGTATACCAAAGAGAATTAAACCACATATACGAATTAGTGCGGGGTAGGTACAGTCACCAGCATATCAATCAGGCTAGAAACTGTCTAACTTCTCCAACGATTTTAAACTTTAAAAAGTTAATGGTTAAGATCAAAATCGAATGAGAAAATCTGACAGTTTGTGGAAACTTGATGTGCTGGCGACTGTACCATAACTAAAAAGATTTTTTTTTTTTTAGATTTTGTTGTTCAGTGTAGTTTTTTTATTTATTTAAAAGTTTCACTTCGAAATTCGAACGGTGTATCGTTGTGAATTTGCGATGAGTTAGCAAATTCACAACGATACACCGTTCGAATTTCGAAGTGATGAAAAACATACATTGGTGCCGATTCCCTCGTTCACAAACTAAAGTAAATTTAAATTCAGTGCATCTTTTTCTTTCTATTTCATTAAGAAAATGGCAGAAGATAAATTTTAGTTTAGTCCTGTCTAATTAATCAGCGCCTGTCACTACTCCATATATATTTAGACGTTATTAAAAACTTGCCGACTAAAATTACGTCAATTTACGTCAAGCGCTGATGAATTTGACAGGACTTAACTAAAATTTATCTTCTGTCCTTTTCTTAATGAAATAGAAAGAAAAAGATGTACTGAACTTAAATTTAGTTTAGTTTGTGAACAAGGGAATCGGCACCATTGCCTATTTCAGAGAAAAGGGAAAACTAACTTTGAGCTGTAACGTGTATAGCTTAAAGTTTGATTTACAACATAAATGTTCAACACATAAACCTCATTACTAATAATCGTTGTATATCTTCTGTATAGTTACACAAAGCTTTGTCTTCTTCCATCGAAAGTCAAATTACTCACTGAAAGAGAGAAATCGGTGTGTAACTATTCACTTGATAAAATGCGTTTATTAGTAAGGAGGATATTGTTTATGACAAATAAACAGACTAGTTCGCATGTACCGATGCATATAAGTATGCCCATTTCCTTAAGTGCACGGGTCAAGGTTGATATTGGTTAGGTAGGTACATTGAATGTTAATATAAACAACCAATAACTTCCTATAAACGAGCTGTTCGATACATTAGATGAAGGACAAGGGTGTCACCTATACTACAATAGAAGTCAAAATTGGTTGAACGGACATTGAAAAAGGTTTTTTGAAATGTCTAATCCTTATTTCAAATGGAGTACAAGTGATATACAGGAAAAGTTTGTAATCAGTGCACAAATTTTGACAAATTATACTTAAACGTGTTTTATTATACACCTCTTTCTTATTTTGATATGTCTTAGTACAAAAAAATTAAGTTATCACTAACAAAAGATGTTTAATTTGAAACTGGTATAATGGATACTCGTCGCGTAACTCGCCGACACCGACGGCGCGGTCAGTGAAGCGGAACGCAATAGTAGGTAACTATCAGCTCTGCGCTTGCCCATTGATATTATTACGAATAGATTGTATCCATATTTTGCTGATTTCAAGTAAAACCAAAAAAAAAGTATTGAACAAATAAAAGAAATGTGTGTTCTATTACTGATGAACCACCAAAAAAATGTCCAAACCACAGAACATAATTGCTCACTAAAACAAAGCTAATTAAAGGCATGTATTTAGGTAATTGAACCTCTAATGATCGTCACCACATTTTGCTTTCCTAAAAATATTATTGAAGAGTCTATACCCAAAGTCTCAAATTCAGATAATTTATGTAAACAAAGGGGATAACATATCAAAAAATATCTTCGTAATGGTAATTCACATAAAATGGCGAAAAAAACGGTTTAATTTTTTTTTAAGTACTGTATTTAAGAAATAATAATTAAAAAGTAATCATACCGTAATTATTTTTATATATTTTCGGTTTTAAACAAAGTTATTAAAAAAAGGAGATTTCATGGTATAAAATATTTTATAATACTGGTAACAATGCTCCTGCATTGTTACCAGTATTATAAAATATTTAGATCCAAACATTTTCACATTTTTTGACATCTTCAACAACACTAATATTAAAGCTCTCATTCATAGAGTCATATTGTATGTAACATATCTAGCCACATTTTGGATGAAAACGGCTGTAAACTGTTTCGAGTAGAAATCGATTTTCGGAGGCCTACGTCGAGCAGTGGACTTAAAAGGGCTGATTATGACGATCATAGGCCGTGTCTCCGACACACTACATAAATCATTGTTTGGCAACGATATTTTGTTTGCATAGTTCTTATAATTAATTCACTTTAATTACAAAGATGATTATTTACTAAAAAAAAAAATGATAAAATGTTTTGCACCACTGTCCTGTCATTTTGACAGTGACATTTCTTGACATTACTTTGTTTACATACATAAGTTATCTGAATTAGAGACTTTGGGCATAATGAGAATAAATGTTACAATAAAATACCGTCTGATATATTACAATTAAATGAAAGAAAATTTAAAACTCATATTTTAAGCACACTTTGTAAACAAGCATATTACAAATTAGAGGATTATATCCAAGATAAGAATGCTTGGAAACATGCTGGTCCTGCTCCATAGGACAATTTAGTCTAGACAAAATCAAACTAATTGCTAATTTAAGGCTCGTACGGACTCGCGGCCGCGACAGGCACCGACAAAGAAATTGTGCTACTAGTGTCGCGTCGCGTCCGCGATATCGCGCGAGTCTGTACGAGCCTTTTACTGTATAATTTATAATTTATACGATAAAAATTTTATTTTCTGTGATTAATATAATTTAAAACTCACACACTGACTTATTATATGTAAATTTTTAGGAAAATCATATATATTATTTGTAAATATGTGAGCACCATGTATCTATTAATTTTTCTGTCATTACTTCACTTTTCATTCTTTTTACCAATTGTGGTAAGTAATTTTTATTCTAGGTACATCGTCTTCACCTATAATTAATAAATAATGTATACAAACCATCATTAACATTTTAAAAGAGTAAGTATGGAGTTTCTTGCCCATTCTTCTCCATACATAACTATCTTTTGGAAGGGGCAACTAGAATCAATTAACTATTTTAGTAATTTTTGACGTTCAAAAGTGCATTTTACGTGCCTATTTGAAATAAATGATTTGACTTTGACTTTAATATAATGAATGAGCCCCTTTTTATGAACCTCAAATAATTCCTATTTAGGGGTCCTAAAAATATTAAATAGCCAAGTAACTGCTTGCGATATTCGCTTCAATAACTCATTTACATGATACAAAAAAAAGACGAAATAAACTGTGGCAACCCTAGAAAAGCAATGTTAATTGGTCAGCCTTGAATCCAACCGTTTGTTTATGAAACACACGTCAACAGATCAACACACAACATGGCACTGGTTAAATTGAAAGATGATGCGTTGACAGTGATATATGACGCCCATGCTTCTGATAATGGATGTCAATGTGTTTGGGCTTGTCTTATCAGAGAGTGTTGGGCTTTGTTCAGTAAAATATATGTCGGATCTTTCATGAGTATGCACTTAAAATGAGACACAAGCGCCTTTGTTTAGCGTTGTGCGGAGTCTAGGATTAAGTATGGTGTTGAATACGGACCATGGAGCGACAGTGATCGTTTAGACGTGGTCGGGACACATACTGGCCTAGGAACTGCTCAGGTTCAGAGTATTAATTAGTACAGTAGTGTTAGTAATTGACTCTGTAAAAATAAACTGTGTAGAAGTTAAAGGAGCTATTTCTCTCGTCTACCCGTATCCCAATTCTGCGCCCACGACTGTAAATGCTGTTCTGATTACAATCCTATTTGCCTCGGATCTGACATATATATTTCGTTCACAGTAACATATCGGCTACCGATTCCCGCAGCCCAGGGCGTCTCCTGCGGCGACTAGGGGCGTGAGGGCGCACAGACTGCTGACTGACTCACGCGTTCCGCCTCCTCTTTCGCGAGCATTACTGCTTCACAGAAAGAGGTGACTGACTCCCATGCACTCTCGTTCCGGACCAGGGCCGGACGCGAGAGATCGCCGCCGCCGATTGCCTCTGTGAGGACAAGTCGGTGCTCTGCCCAAGCCGGGCTGACCTCCACCGTATGCTCCACCGTGTCCTCCGGGCGATCCGGGCAGCCCGGATGTCACAGTGGTAACACCCGGGCGTTTCCTTCCGCCTTATCCTGAACAGGAACCTCCCGAAACAACCGTGTCCCGTGAGCACCTGTGTCAGGCGGAAGGTGAGGACGCCGTGGCGCCTCTCTAGCCACTACTCAAAGAGGGGGACATTATTATATTAAAAAAAAAAAAAAACGGAATTAAGGACCTTGGATCTGATAACACAGGGAATCCTAGTGTGAGGTCTAGGAATTCAGTCCACTTGAATGTAAACTTAGCAAAATAAAATTCTTTATTCTATTCCTAGCATGCACCGGTCGATTCTATAAAAAATTCACCGTAAAAATATAGGTGAAGTGAGCGTGAAGTGAATTGTCATCCTACCTGACGCTAGGGAGTCTAGAGATTGGTAGCTCACTTTGAACTCACTTAACCTAAGTTTTCACGGTGAGATTTTTACAGAATGACACTACAGTGGCGCAAATATCTCCCTAGCATCAAGTGGAATGACAGTTCACTTCAAGCTCACTTCACTTGAGTTTTTACGGTGAGATTTTTACGGAATAAATCGGCTAGTTTATACTCAAGTGTTCCGTCGAACTAGTTTACTCGTGAATTGCATACACATCACTACTAATGGAGCCACTTGACACATTTATATAATGTTATATGTGGTATTCTTAGAAATACGGTCGAAGTTCGTTCAAGCGATATTAAATAAGCTTTAATGATAAATTCTCAGAATTCATTTGTTTTGATTTTCGTTAATATTTGCATACAATGCTGCAGTTTATTATTGAGCTGTTTTCCTTGAGGAAAACCTATTAATTTAAAGTCTGGAACCAGGTGTTTTCAAGCCAAGCCGCAATAGAAGTAAAGCGCTTAGGCATCCGGAACTACGGCATTAAATTCCTATCCGACAGCCTATCTGTGCTCAAAGCTTTAGGGAATAAACAAACCAACAACAAGCTAATTTTTGAGTGCCATCTAGCTCTGGAGAGTTTATCGACGTTCAATCGAATTACCCTCCAGTGGATCAAAGGGCATAGTGGATCCTTGGGCATTGACGCTGCAGATGAACTTCCGAAGAGAGGCTCCAATATGAAGGTGCTAGGCCCGTACCCACTTCTCCCTCTGCCTTTCTCTCAATTTCGTGCGTGGATTCGCCAAAGATCGACCGAACTCCATAACAACAGATGGTCACGGGTAACAGACTGTAGACATTCAAAGTTGGCTTTACCAATGGTGAGTTTTCATCAGTATTTTTTATTTTTTTTTATTTTTTTTTTATTTCAGTACCAAAGTGAATTGTCATCCTACCTGACGCTAGGGAGTCTAGAGATTGGTAGCTTACTTTGAACTCACTTAACCTAAGTTTTCACGGTGAGATTTTTACAGAATAGCACTACAGTGGCGCAAATATCTCCCTAGCATCAAGTGGAATGACAGTTCACTTCAAGCTCACTTCACTTGAGTTTTCACGGTGAGATTTTTACGGAATAAATCGGCTAGTTTATACTCAAGTGTTCCGTCGAACTAGTTTACTCGTGAATTGCATACACATCACTACTAATGGAGCCACTTGACACATTTATATAATGTTATATGTGGTATTCTTAGAAATACGGTCGAAGTTCGTTCAAGCGATATTAAATAAGCTTTAATGATAAATTCTCAGAATTCATTTGTTTTGATTTTCGTTAATATTTGCATACAATGCTGCAGTTTATTATTGAGCTGTTTTCCTTGAGGAAAACCTATTAATTTAAAGTCTGGAACCAGGTGTTTTCAAGCCAAGCCGCAATAGAAGTAAAGCGCTTAGGCATCCGGAACTACGGCATTAAATTCCTATCCGACAGCCTATCTGTGCTCAAAGCTTTAGGGAATAAACAAACCAACAACAAGCTAATTTTTGAGTGCCATCTAGCTCTGGAGAGTTTATCGACGTTCAATCGAATTACCCTCCAGTGGATCAAAGGGCATAGTGGATCCTTGGGCAATGACGCTGCAGATGAACTTCCGAAGAGAGGCTCCAATATGAAGGTGCTAGGCCCGTACCCACTTCTCCCTCTGCCTTTCTCTCAATTTCGTACGTGGATTCGCCAAAGATCGACCGAACTCCATAACAACAGATGGTCACGGGTAACAGACTGTAGACATTCAAAGTTGGCTTTACCAATGGTACACCCGCGATTAACCAAAAAACTTCTCAGCCTAAGTAGAAATAACCTTAGAGTAATAATAGGTATAATTACGGGCCATAATCTCCTTAACAAACATCTTTTTAACATAGGCGCCACAGACAGCCCCCTTTGCTGGGGCTGCCTTGACGTCATCCTGGAATGCGAGGCCGTGGCTCCACAACGTGAAGAAATCCTCGGAACAGTGAGGTCGCTCCGTGAAGCCTGTGAAGCTCCCAGGAAGCTTCTGTGCTTTTGGGCGGAGCTAGGCTGGCTCTGTTAGCCAGAATCCCCACGCATAACGGACCAAATGAGAGTCTAAGTGCGGAAAAGGGAGCATCATCATCAGGTGTTTTCAAAACAGCTCCAAGACAATGGTCATTAGCTTACGCTGTGCGTCTGTGGCGGAAAACTTTGTCAGCTACGTATTATTGCTAGAAGTGAAAAAAACCGGCTAAATGTATGTCGGACCCCGCACAATGAAGGGTTCGGAAGTTGGGATGAATTTATCCCAAGGACAAATTTAACATTGTAGTTGAAAAACGTGTTCCCCCATACATTCCAACTGCAAATGTAAGTTTGTTCGCCCAATATTGAGTGATTTACCATGTTATTTTAATACCATAGACTTCTTATAGGTTTTCCTGTAGGTACTTGAGATACTACGGTCCACTAGCACCACTCCATTAAAAAAATATTATCTCGTGACTGAGAAAGAATTATGAAAAACGGCTCAATCAGCGATCTCGGTAAGTGTGTCTAGAATTGTCTAATATAACGTTTCATATTGAGATACGAAACAACAAAATTCGATCTAAAGAAACACCAAGAACGCCCACATTCCTCTAGATCGTATTTGGGTGGTCAATTGACGTTCGAAATCAGCTTCATTTGAATAAATGACTTTTTCATTTCTCATACTTGAAATGTAAGCTTGAAGTTACCTGGGGCCCAAGTCTGCTATTTTTATAAATTCGACACTCCAACACGATCCCATTGTCATTTTGCTAAAAGTTCGTCATCTGCTAAATTCATAATGGTCGATCATTGGTCGGTCAATGGTCTCGTAATAGAATTGTATTACAATGGCATTTTGAACATTTATTCATGCCAGATTTCATTTATATACATTTTTACATATTATTTATTAGTGTTATAAGCAATCTGAAGTAGTAGGAAGTTGGAAGTTTAGTAGGAAGTTTCATTTGTCATAATGTACGAGATTACCAATTCTTTCAATGGAGTGTCAGTGGCTGACCATTGGAAAGTCATAATGACGCCATTATATTAGTAGATTACCAAACTTGTCAAAATCAACAATTATGAAATCAATGATAGACCATTCTGACAATATTGTAATAGCAGACTTGAGGCCCTGGTCAGAGGGATAAAAACAGTACATTCGTCCCCGGGAAACGATTTTCCCTGCTGTCAAATTTTTTAATAACTATGCAAGCCCTGTTCCAGCTTTTTATACAGCCACTCTGTTAAATCGCGTCGTGAAATTGTAATAAAAAAATATTATCATTAAAATGACTATAAACTTATTATTACAAACTTACAAAATTATTATTTAATTTACATAGATTTGAACTAAATATTTCCCATCATCAATTGATACAAAATATTGACTGGTACAATGCAACAGAAAAAGAAACAAAAAACATTACCCTCCTTCTGGGGCAGTCGGGTAAAAAGGCGGGAAAGCGGCAATTCGATTTCAGTTGCTTTGTCGAGTGCTAATTATTTACGAATACAGATATTTATATAAAATGAATTCATCAGATTCAGATAAGCACCGTGTGGTGCCGGACGTAAAGAATAGCACCACTCCATTTCCTCCCGTGGGTTTCGTAAAAGTCGACTAAGGGAAGAGAATGGGCAGCAGCTTTCTCAATGCATTTTTAACACCATAATGCGATCGCCAACCCGCCTGCCAAGCGTGGCGATTATGGCAAATTCCCCTTTTTGGTGGAGGCCTATGTCCAGCAGTGGACGTCTTTCGATGATGAGATAAGTATTTGTTTAACTAGTCTGGTTTTTATTTACTTTTCTCATATTCGAAATGAAAAGCAGAGTGTTTACCTTAGGTGAAAGAACCGATTTAGGCAGTAGAACTATTGGCACCCTCGCTACGCTCGTGCGCCAAAACATCTCGTGCCTAAATAGGTCCCTTTCATCCCTTGTATAACAATCTACTATTGATATTGATTTTAATTGATTAGGCGTTCTTTTTGGTGTTTCTTTTCTAGTGTTAGTGAAACTGGGCATTAGGGTTTTTTAAAACAGCCTAATGCAGTAATTACCTAAATCCAGCGCTCCCTGGACAGTCGCCAACATTAACAACCTTGCCGACAAGCAAAATTAGACTTATTCCACTAATCCCTCCTGAGAGAATCCCCCTCAGTGGGAAAAAACTGAACCCTAACGTAAAAATCACTTTCGGGGGATCTTGGAATAAGTTTTTTTTTTCAATTCTAGTTTTCCCCCTTAAGCGGGATTATCTGGGGTGAATTCTAGACAGATTTATAGATTCCACTTTTCCTCCTAAGGGGGCTTTTCAGGAGGGATTTGTGGAATAAGCCAATTTTTTGACCACCACCTATTTTCGTTTAACTCATACCGTCTCGCACGAGAGTAAAAGATAAATAAAGACACATGTATGTTCAAAGTTCATTACACAAATACACATATTTCTATGTATAGATGTTGATTCAAACACGAGCTAGCTTCATCAATCAATCAATGATTCTTTAGTAACAACCTTCCACACAATTGATCTGCGACTTGTAAACAACCATTTATGATGAAAAGTAATTGGGACTTTATGATTCTTTCTTGTTTTTAGGGTTCTTTACGTCCTAATGAAAAAACAGGATCACTCGTGTCTGTCTGTCTGTCCGTCTATCACAGACAATTTGCTCCGAATCTACTACACCGATTGAGGTACACATATAAACTTCTGTGACCCAAACACGGACGTGTAATGTAAATAAATGAATTTTCAATATGGGGTCACTTTTCGGGGCTAGAAAAAAAATTGTTTTGCAAACTGTACCGTATGACACATTAAATGAAAGGGCGTACCATTAGGGTCAATTTATTTTTATTTTTTTAATTATTTGAACTTAAAATAGTTTTAAAGTTGTTAAAGAAAATTGAGGTAAATTGACCATACCATCTTCGAAACTACTGAGCCTTTTTTTAAGTACAGAAAATATTTCTATACTTATAGATTACAAGAAAACTTATAAGAAGTTTATGTTCTTAAAATTAGATGGTGAATCTCTCAATATTGTGGGTACAAGCTTACATTTTCAGTTGGACTGTTTAGGAGAACATGTTTTTCAACTACAATGTTAACTTTCTTCTTGGGATAAATTCATTCCAACTACGGAACCCGTCATCGTGCGCGGTCCCCACACGCACGTGGCCGGTTGTTTTTTCTAATAACCAGCCAATAGTCATTTTCTTAACGTCACTTCGAAATTCGATCGGTGTCTCGTTGTGAATCCGCCATGATTTACTTTAAAAACAAATGAGTTCGAAATTCGGACGGCGGTGTCTCGTTGTGAATCCGCCATGATTTACTTTAAAAACAAATGGGTTCGAAATTTGAACGGCGGTGTCTCGTTGTGAATCCGCGATGATTTACTTTAAAACCAAATGAGTTCGAAATTCGAACGGCGGTATCTCGTTGTGAATCCGCCATGATTTACTTTGAGGCGAGGCTCTTCAAGTTAACCTCTAGAAAATGTAATTTTAATGTAATTTTATTTAGAAACAGTAATGATTAAACACGTGAAAAAAAAATGTTGCTTTTGAGACCTTTCTGTAGGTACGTCGGGTACTCGTTACATAATCGGATAAAGTTCGCTCGATAGAAAAAAAATCCAAACATACCCTTATTTTGTTAAAATATTTTTTTTTTTCAATAATAGACCCCATTATGTATTGAAAATCACATCAAAATAACGCTCGCTCGAAGAACCTCGCCTTAAAAACAAATGAGTTCGAATTGGAATTGTGTGCGCTCACTCGAGTGAGATTCTTAGGCCCGTATTACAGAACATCACTCAACACTCAAGCATTACTTAAAACTAGTTTCTACCAATCAAATGGCTTGAATCTAGTTTTAAGTAATGCTTGAGTATTGAGTGACGTTCTGTAATACGGGCCTTAGTGTACTTTACAGAAAAGCACTACTGATAGTGCTGTTTTAATGAGGTCATAAACTTTTGTTTATCACCTCCCTCTGCCTACCCCATTGAAGAATACAAGCGAGTTGTTATGTAATTACACTGAATATCACTACTTGTAGGTAAAATGATGAGGAGTGGCACAGCCATTGTATTAACAACTATTATGCCACACATCAATTTATAGCAGACAATAAAAGTATAATCAGTGGCTGTCACGATTTGTACAACACGACTGTTGTGTGGATAATCATTGTAAATGTATGGCTAGGGTTTTCACACAACATTATGACTGTATACCCCGAAAGGGTAGGCAGAGGTATCCCTACAGTTGACTCTTTCGCTAGTCATGTTTTAAGGGGGAAGCGTCAGGATAACGCGCGATTTTTTTTTTAAATGCAATTTGCAGGTTTTATGTTGATCTAAAAAATATGTATTTACAGAATTATAATCAGTAGAATCATTAATATAACTCGCTTAAGTTAGTACAATCATAAAAGTCATGATTCCATTAAATAGTCATTCGATCAGATTATCATCATCATCATTTTAGCCGAAAGACGTCCACTGCTGGACATAGGCCTCCCCCAAAAGGGGGGGATTTGCCATAATCGCCACGCTTGGCAGGCGGGTTGGCGATCGCAATATGGTGTAAAAATGCATAGAGAACGCTGCTGCTCATTCTCTAGTAAGTCCCTCAGTCGCCTTTTACGACACCCAAGGGAGGGAATGGGGTAGTGCATTGTGAATGTGAGCACTATGTGGGTCATTTGTTTTCTTTAAGATTATCTCTTTTTCTTTTTCCTCTTTCTCACGTAGTTTTAATGTTGGTCTGGTATTTTGAGTACTTTATGCGGCCTACCCAAATGTCCCTTCTTTGGTATTGTTCGTCGAATCGTTGAGCTCCTTAAATCCTGAGTTGAGCTACACGTTTACCGACAAATGCTTGCACTGACTGGACAGGTCCACTCAAAACTGTGTGGTTCTTTCCTCAAAAGACCATTTCAGACACGGATCTACATAGTTCTCACATGATCTGACCAAGATTATGTCTGGACTTTAAAAGAGACTTTGACCCCTGAGTTTGTTTCGCCATTTCTTCTCAGGGGGTCTCAGGATAATCAGATAGGAAATGTCGACTTCCCCAAGCTTGTTTTTATATTTTTTATATGACGTGTAAAAGTGATTCCGATATCCTATTTACAGAATAAACGATTTCATTTCATTTGTATTCTTTACGTCCGGCACCACACGAAATACGAATATGAACTTATAATTATAATTCTGGAAATTGTTAAAAACACTTTTCGATTCAGGGATCCGTTTGCGTAATATTAACATTTAAAAGTGCTCATTTTTGTTAGAGTCAAATGTCCCCCCCTCCCGCCAGCTTAATGGTTATATTTTGCTAAAGCTTCCTGGAGCTATTGAAATCACGTTAAAGGAAGCTTTAGCATCTGACGATAAGATCATGCACCTTTTGGTTTTCACTCATCCTTTGTAACATGAGCCTTTTCATTAAATTCGCTTTCTTTGCAGGTCTCTTGTGACAAGAAATACTCATTGCCACTTGTTAGTAATATAAATCACAATGTGAGAAGACTCAAGAAACTCGGTGTGTGGAGTCATGCACTAGTCATGAAAGTTGTGAAGCTTTAACCATGTATAATTTTTCAGATGACTACCGCATCGCTGTTGATGCGAAGCGCCATCAGGAATGGATTTTTGATAGTGGTTGCACTTCTCATATGTGCAATGACCCGCAAAGGTTTGCTGAGATACTCCCTGCCTGCGAGTCAAAAATTAAAACTGGGCCCATAACCTTTGTTGGGGAGGTATGCAGATGGCGTGAATTCTGCAGTAGGTAAAAAAGCAGCTAAAATGCTTGAAGATATGAAAGCAGGTGGTGACACCTGTCGTCTAAAGAAATCTCTTTATGGTCTAAAACAAGCTGGACGACAGTGGAATATTAAACTGGACAAGAAGCTAAGAGTTGACACATATTGTTTTTCAAGTAACTCCATGTTCCACATTTTTCCTTAGATAAACCTTTATACCTTCCTAATAAATGCTTTACAGTATTTCCTGTGTTTCCGCTCTGCATACCTCCCCAACATATTTGGATACGTGAAAAACTTCACAGCAGTAGAATATATACACATAATGAAGTTAAAAGGAAAACTATTACAGCTAAGTAAGCTTTACAAGTTACCGAGTAATAGACGACCAACTCACATTAACAGTTACGCATTCTGTACATCGAACTCCCACGATAATAATCAAAACACTGATTTTATCCAGCCACCGTCGGTCCCTTGCGACCCTCCCTCCGACTCAGCTGCCCTAAGCCGAGGTTCGTACCCCACAAGGGGTGCCCTTAGCGAGCAGCAGTCGTTTAGTTTATAAGTTTTTACGCCCTGGCTGGAGGCATTAAGTTTCGTTAGGAGCTTAAGGCAGCCACAGGAAAGTCCGGTTAAAGAGTCGGAACCTTATTGGTTACACTCTGAGATGCCCAAGATAAAAAAAAAAAAAAAACATCGAACTAAAGCTCGTATTACAGAACATCACTCAATACTCAAGCATTACTTAAAACTCGTTTAAAGCCATTTGATTGGTTGAATTTAGTTTTAAGTAATGAGTAATGTCTTGAGTAAAGTTCTGTAATACGGGCCTAAGTGAAGTCTTAAAACAAACAAACTTAAAAGTGTCTGTTTGTTTATTCAACTAATTAATATTTTCATATAAAAATCAATTGCCGTGCGTTAAGGCTCAAACAAACAGGCGCGACACGCGAAGCGACACAAAGGCACCGCGTGGCGCGCGACGAGCGGTGCCTTTGTGTCGCGACGCGTGGTGCGCCTCGAAAATGGCTCGACCGATTGTGATGTAGCTTTGGTAAGTCGTATGCGTGCCAACGACCTGTTGTGGTGTAGGTAGTTATTTGTTATTTATGTAAGTTGAGAAAATCCTTTTTTTTTTTGTTTGTCTGTGAAGTTTATACAAGAAAAAAAAAACTATTTTTAAACTGATATTTCAGATAACTATTCTACTACTACTAAGGTCATTGACCCCGACAGTATTTTTTATCAAGTACAGGAAGATAATGATATTTAGACATCGGTCATAATCACATCTGCGGAGTTTTGCTAGCTAATTTAATTTGACCTTGCATTGTATAAAGGACAGCCTTAGTCCAAGAAAACAAAACATACTATTATCTATGTTATAAACACAGGTATATGTTATGCTGCGTAATATAATATTAGTACTCGTATAATGCAGTGTTTTCTTATCATAAGCGACGTTTATCGCCATGTGGCTAATAACAGGGGAATATTGTAGGTAGTATAAGCTATGCGATGATAGATTAAATCATAATCTGCTTAGCTTTTTTAGGGTTCCATACCCAAAGGGTAAAACAGGACCCATACTAAGACCCCGCTGTCCGTCTGTACGTCTGTCTGTCCGTCCGTCACCAGGCTGTATCTCATGAACCGTGGTAGTTAGCACAGTTGAAATTTTCACAGATGATGTATTTCTGTTGCCGCTATAACAACAAATACTAAAAAACATAATAAAATAAATATTTAAGGGGGCTCCCATACAAAAAACGTGATTTTTTGCTCGTTTTTGTTCGATATTGATAACGGCAACAGGTACCTACCTAGACACTTGAAATATTCACGAAATATTTAGTTATATATTCACTTTAAAATTAAATAAATACCTACCTACCTACCTACCCTACCCTACACTACCCTACAAAAAACTAAAAAAATAAAATAGATAGTAGCCGATTCTCAGACCTACTGAATATGCATATAAAATTTCATAAAAATCGGTCTAGCCGTTTCGGAGGAGTATGGTAACTAACATTGTGTGACACGAACATTTTATATATAAGATTTATTCATATATTTTTGCTATAATTAAGTAAATGTTATATTTAATATTTTTGTTTAAAACTTCGCATATTTATATTTTTATCTTCTTGTTCTCACACACTTTAGTCTACATTTCCTTTTTCATTTCTCCTTTCGCGGGTCTGCTGGAAGAAATTTCCTAAGAAATAAGCAGTACCTTTGTACTCAAATTATAATTATGTCGTATCTCTCTATGTATTTAACTGTGTGTATATAAATAATAAAATAAATAAATAATAAACCAATACTGGAGATACGACGTATTAAGCCAATGATGTAACAAAAAAATGTTACATCAACCTTTTAATTTGCTCAAAAAAACTGTTTGTATAAGTAATTAAAAGCGTTATGTCTTACTTTGGCCAGAAAATCTTCGATCAATTAATGATCGAAGCAGAAAATAGAAATATTTGAACATCGAATTGCTAATAAAAAAGTAAACAGTGTTTTGTTTTTTAAGAAAGACGTATTGCTGCGTAGATCTAAACCACACCGTTGTTGAAGCTGATAAAATGAAATCCAGTCTTAAATATTCCTACTGCTGGGTGTAAGAAGTGCCAAAAATATATGTCGAAACCATATAAATGTATATCGAATTGATATTTAAAAAAAAAAAATTGATATCGATTTCGAAAAAGAGATATCGATATTTATTTATTTAGGATCTCCAACAAAAGATGTACACAATACATGACACATAAATAAAGGGCAACATCAGGTAGTAAGCAGGTGTACTCCTTCACATATAGGAGACCACAGCATGCAGAATATAGTTAACAACTAAGCTAACAAAATTAACTTATTGAAAACATATTGAAAAATTTATAAAATATTAAAGGACATAAAAAAAGTTAATATAACATTGAGAGATACTTAAATTAAATCTATTATACACTTCTTATAATTATTTAGACAGAGACTCGCAGATGTCTAGATTCATGCACGTCTTTCTACATTGTTCTCACATGTATAACTTCAACATGAATGATGTAACCCATATTTTGTAACAATATTTTGTTTTAAAAGAGTGTCCATGGAGTTTCTTGTCCGTTCTTCTCCATAGGAACCTACTACGCTTTGGAATGGGCAACTAGCTTCATCTTTCTGACTGACCGACACCTTGACAATTCAAAAGTGCCTGTAATTGGTTTATTTGAAATAAATGCTTTGAGTTTGAGTTGAGTTTCGTAGTTTTAGCTAACGTGTTGTATTGCCTATATTACGAAATATCGGTGTTTTCTAACGATATTATTTTGTACTTTATGAAATTCCATTGTTTGTTTTTTAATCATTTATATACCAAACTATATAGGAACATAATTTCTGATGTAAAATCTTAAATTAATAAAACATTAATAAAAATAAGGCTACTTTTTTAGGCTCTGAATTCCAGCGGTTTTAGACACTGGCGACAACGATGTTGCTGTTGGAAATATATCGTATGTGATATATTTTCGATACCTGACATTTCATATAGATGTATAGTAAATAATAGATCATCATCATCATTTCAGCCGAAAGACGTCCACTGCTGGACTTAGGCCTCCCCCAAGCACCGCCATTGATATTATCTAAGTAGATATTATTAAAGCACAGAACTAAGAGATCCGCAGGGGAACAAGATAACCGACATAGCTCGAAGAATTGCCAAACTTAAGTGGCAATGGGCACTGCACATTGCGCGCAGAACAGATGGCCGTTGAGGCCGAAAGGTTCTGGAGTGGCGACCGCGTACCGGAAGACGTAGCATTGGAAGGCCTCCCACAAGGTGGACCGATGACCTTATGAAAGCCGCAGGAATCCGCTGGATGCGGGAAGCACAGAACCGGTCGAGGTGGCAGTGCTTAAGGGAAATAATAGATATCGCCAAAAAAATATCGATGTATGGGTATGGTACTTCGATATTTTTTCCACAAGCCTACTGCTGGAACATAGGCTTACTCTCTGTGAGAGGGAGTGGGCCCAGTGCGGGTTGGTGGTAGCACTGCCTTATAGTCAGTGGTCACTGCCACCTAGGAACATCTATAATACCAGAGGCATCGCATCCCAGAGACAAAGTTAACGTGTCCCATGTGTCTCTAGTTATACTGGAACCTATACCCTCCAAACGGTTAACAGCAACGTTGCTTGACGCCAAAAGTAGGTACGGAGATAGTAGTTCCTTTGGGTTTGAACCACGCACAACGGACCAAATGAGAGTCTAAGTGCGGAGAAGGGAGCCCCATCATCATCTGGGTTTGAACCCACAAATTGAAGTGTGTCTGTACTGTCACCACTGGTCCTCTAACTGTTGTAAGTAATGACGAAATATATAAATGCATAGCACAGGTGTGAGTACTATGTACTATAGAGCTACCATTTACCGGGTAATATTTTATTGACTTGAATGTGCCCTGGCGGCTGAGAGTATGTCATGCTCGTTCAAATGTCTCACTGGTGGTGGCGTGTGTTGGATCATTAAGTTCCGTTCAAAATGGTTGATCTAAACGTTGCTGATCCATGCGTCATGTTCGTGAACGGGCGCCGTCAGTTGGGACTGGTCATCTCTTAGCTGCCACGGCTTATTTAAATTTTTGAATTGTTTTTGTTACGGACGCTTCTAACGTGCACGTCTTTCAACCTTGTTCTCACATGTATAACTTCAACATGAATGATGTAACCCATATTTTGTAACAATATATTGTTTTAAAAGAGTGTCCGTGGAGTTTCTTGCCCGTTCTTCTCTTTAAGAACCTACTACGCTTTGGAATCGGCAACTAGCTTCATCTTTCTGACTGACCGACCCCTTGACAATTCAAAAGTACCTGTAATTGGTTTATTTGAAACTAGCTTATGCTCGCAGCTCCTCCCGCGTGGATGTCGGTTATCGCGTAAAAAAGTAGCCTATGTCCTTCTCCATATCCCAGGCTATATCTCTGCCAAATTTCATGACGATCGGTTCAGCGGTTTAGGCGTGAAAATGTAACATACAGACAGACAGACAGACAGACAGATAGACAGACAGACAGAGTTACTTTCACATTTATAATATTAGTATGGATAACTGCTTTGAGTTTGACGATAATCTAACATTTCTTTATAGATATGTTTCTCCCGTACGAGTACCATCCATTATGAGGAAACCGGCATGACCTAGAACTATAAATTCATAAGACATTACCAAGACGCACTGTGCCTGCATGGTGGATTATGGGCCTATTCTCTCTCACAAAGAGAACGCCTGTGTCTCAGAAGTGGGAAAATTATAATAGGCTGTTCATGACTACTATTTCTCTCATACACAATAACCGATCACCGTAACACTACAAATAATGGGTGTAACACTGTATGTTTGTTAGTTTATTTGGCATCAAAATATCCGTTGTGCTGGCATTTCGCCAGTCCCAATCATTGAGGAAAGGACAAAACCGTTCGGGTGCCATATCTCCGCACTTTGTATGAATTCTGTTGAATTTAAGGTGGACTTTGTACTTTTTTGATTGACATTTGTCTTTTAGTCAGAGCGAAACTATAGCAGTCCTTTGTTTTTGCATCTTATCGTTGCATTATGGTTACATCTGGGTCGCTGATTGGGTTGCTGTTAGAGGTAAAATAACAGACTGTGAAAGGAATTTCGTTTAGTTTCGTTTGTGAACATTCAATCATACTATTTTGTAACATGACTAATTTGTAATTTGACATAAATATTTATACTAATTCAATCTTTATATATTGCATGACAATTTGATGTAGATAATTATTGTATTTTAACTATGTATCAAACTTATAATTTATGAAGCAGAACAAAAAAATAAAAATAATTATAGCCAAGGGATTGCTTTTTGCCCTAGTTCGTCTAGGGTCATCACTTGCCTAGTGCCAATCGAACCGAATGCAGTTGAATATGGTGTATTCAATGTTCTTCTAGGGTACACAGTGTAAAATGACTGGATCGTCTGGTGTCGAATGATTTAAATCATTAAGCCACCCAACGGTGGGATATTCGAACATTGAAACGAACGGGATAATTACAAATTATATCCCAAGACAAAAAAAAACGATAATAATTATAATGCATGCAATGTTTAAATACTCATTCTCATACAGTATAAGAAAAGGAAGACCAATATTCCTGCAGGTTATATGGTAATTAATCAATATTAATACTTTTTTTAGATAAGAGCTTACAGGATAAGATTGACTCAACGAGTAGGTATGGAATAAAGTCACTTTTACGCAACTTGGACAATTGTCCTACCTGAAATCAAAATTGCCAGTGTTGCCAATCAGCAACTCTTTTAATTTTGCTGTCAGGCTCATGCCTGAATACTTAACCTGTCTTTACGATTAGGTAAATCACATGCTTTAGCTCATCGTAAAGACAGATCAAATATTTTCAAGAGTAGGTATGGACTAGTCTCTTTTACGCAGTCTGGACAATTGTCCTACCTGAAATCAAAATTGCCAAGTGTTGCCAACCAGCAACTCTTTCAATTTTTGTTGTCAAGCATGCTCATCAGGTTTTAGATGTAGTAATTTCGAAGTAATTAGTGAGAGCGTTAGAATTTGAAAAAAAAAAAACTTCAATTAATGTTGCTAATATTGTAGGTAAACGTCAACAACAAGCGAAGTTTGTCTAGATTTTCAATTGGGCAACTTACAAAAAAGGAGGAGATAGTTTTAGTTTAGTTACAGCATCCTAATTGCGTAACACACATTCAATTACATTCCGTTTTGAAGGATATTGCTCATCCATTGCTTCATAAGTTTGAAACATTCCTCTGATCAGCAACGTAAATAATGCAATGAACATGGGTTAACTGTCAAAATGAAACTCATTGTTATCAATTAAATTATGTGTGTAACGCAATTACCCCACTGCCGCGTTGGTAGGGAAAACATTAACCTCCGCACTCAGGGTCGTTACTTAAAATGAATCAGCCATTAACTTTAATTGAGCAGCATATCTTAGTACACACACACACACATTTAAATATTTTAATCTGTCATATGTACTAAAGCAAAATTAACAAAAAAGAAAAACTCAAAGAATACCGATGGCACTTTTGAATTGTCAAGGAGTTGGTCAGTCAGAAAGATGAAGATTGTTGCCCATTCCAAAGCGTAGTAGGTTCCCATGGAGAAGAACAGGCAAGAAACTCCACGGACACTCTTTTAAATCAAAACATTATGGCTACAGTATTTTCGTTGTAGCATGCGGGTGACACATGTCAGTATTGCGTGACTAGGTCAGTGACATTATGCAATTCAATTTTATCAATAATGATTCTCATAGGTAAAATCTCAATAATTATTGTAATTTATTTTAAAATATGTATTTAGTATAAAACATTAAAAAACACATTCAAAGCACAACAGACATTGAGAAAAAATTTTTTTTTTCGTGGTAACATTTATTCAACGTGGCGCCGTGCTTCGGCGGCCATTTTGCGTCAGTACGCACTCGTACTGACGCAACATGGCCGCCGTATTACCATTATTATTATTTTATATACGTTTATATATCTCAGGACCCTAGGGTCCCGGACCTGTGGAAGGCGTACGAGGGGCCGAAGCCAACTCGCAGAGGCCCCTTAGACAATTTTAAATGGAATGAGGCACCAACCGGCGATTATCCCTGTACGCACTATGCAAGTGCACCCAAGGAAAACCCCCGGTTGGTGTAAGATTATTGTAGGATATGGAAACAAAGATATTGGACTAATGGTTTGGGTGGTTAAAATGGACTGGTTACATAAAACTATGGAAGGACTATGGCCCCTGCCTGATCAATGTTTTATTATACACGGATAAAATGGCAGGGGGTGACTTGCACACTCAATAATGGGCCCCCGAAAACGGTCGCTAGCACATAGTGACGTAGCGACAAGGAGGCAACATGTCCTGAGGTGCTCGAGGAATGGAGAGGTATTCCACGGCTCTCAGAACAATCCCAGAGTCCGGAAGATGGTCAAGATCCCTACAAGCACTAACTGAAATACCTCCTTCCTCCGAGCACGTTTGCTCTTGCGAATCTCCACTCAAGCCAGCCAATAAAGGCAAGAATGAGGTGGGAGCTCAGTTCCTCGTCAGTGTTCACTCCAGCCGGTCAATAAAGGCAAGCCAGAGATGAGGAACATGACTTCTCCCGGGAGATAGGGTCCGTGGGGTCGCAACTGCCCACCAGCTCGCCATATGCTGCCCTGCGGGTTTCTGTATCTCTCTTGGTCTGGCTCCTCACCCTAGACATGTTACGGTAAAGTAAACTCTACCGGCACAGACCTAGAGTTTGGAGCACGCAAGCCCCACCACGACGTCAACGTAGAGATACGTATTATCATTATTAGTATTGCCATTTGCCATTCTGTTGTTCAATTTCTTTTGTTAAAATTGTTATTTTGTTATTGTTTGTTAAGTTTGTTGTTTAATTGATTGTGGTAATTAACATGCCTATGGCATTACGATACACGCAGAGCACTTAGCTTAATTTTTCTTTCAATTTGATTTGATTTTTACACTATAAAATTTTGGCAGGGTAAATTTATTTAATTGACTAAATTTATTATTACTGATTCCGTATTTTACGACTATGATATTTAGGGTGCAGCTAAAATATTCAGTCATAATTGTAAATCGCAGTGACGTTCAAGAGTGAAAAGGTATGATTCGTCTAATGTCACCCGCACCAAGCTACAACGAAAATACTGTACCTACAAGGAACTTTTGACGTCTGAATGACATCGACAGCGGGACGTTCTTGGTAAACATTTTCTGAATTTGTGTCACAGAAATTGTTGGCGAAGTTAGTTCCAATTTCTGCCACGCGCCAAAATAACCTTATAGCGCTGTATATATGTACTTGTCAAATTAAAGTTATTGATAGATTAGAAAAAGTAACGTCTATAGTACCGGCATTAGCAGGCAATATGAAGGAAGCTGAAAGACATAACCTTGTAATAGCGGGGTTATAATGCACATTTAGGGACAACAGTCAAGGGCGTGCATCTTACCATATTCTTTATATTGATAGCCGAGGTATCCGAGTGGGAACCAAATAATGGTCGGGTCGAATGCATTTTCGATCTGTTAAAAAAAAAAAATACATTGTAATAGTTGATAGTTGAGGTTTCTTGGCTTCCACCGTAGATACGGTTGCTGTAGTCCTTAGAAGATAAATTCGAAGTAAAGGTAATATTTTTTTTTTTTCATTATTGCTGATTGTTCCGAAATAACCTAGAAGATGATTATGACGAACCTAGAAGTTATCCTATGGGTAAAAAGTCACTGCGACGGCATCATGTAGCGGCAGACGACATGTAGCGGGGGCCGTCATGTGGCGACGGACGTCATGTGGCGGGGGCCGTCATGTAGCGGGGGCCATCATGTGGCGGCGGACGTCATGTTGCGGGGGCCGTCATATAACGGGGGCCGTAATGAAAATGATGGCAGCGGGGTTTGACTTTACGCTGTCAAAAAACGCTCTAGGAAAACATACCAACTTACTTTCATAAATAACGTTTTAATGACGTCATTCGCCGGTAAATTGCGGACGCTTTGTGGCGGCCACCGCTCTTCTAGGAAGTCGTAGCTTTAGTGTCCGAGTCCGACTAGCATTTAGGCGAAAGCGTCAGGCTAGCCCGTGAAATTCAAATTTTCTTACGTTTCTGCAATTGGCAGGTCAGTATAAGGTTGATCTGAATATGATTCGCGACCGTAAAAAATTCCCTTTGCGCTATCGTTCGCGGTCAAATTGACCGCCCCGGCCCGACCCGCCGTTTGTTTCGCGCCTAATTGGCTCTATGTTTCATATATGTTATCCATCTGTTATAGCTGTTGGTTCTCCCATAAATAAATAAATAAAAATTGTCGGACAGAACGCAAAAGACAACATTTGTTTTGTAACCAGGCCTTATACAAAAAGTGCGAAAATATTGAACACACATAGGCTTACTTAAAAAGGAAAAAAATGTACAAGCTTGAATAACCTCGAAGCTATTTGTTAAGTATTTTTTTGGTGTTTATGTAAACGAAGACCAGTCTTTTGTGAACTTAAGGATTATAATACATCACAATGTGTTAATTAAAGTAATGTTTTGATTTCCGGAAGGCTGTCGACCGTAAACTTTGTCCCAAGTAAATCAAATATTTAATTAGATCTAAACAAATAAATAAAATTGAAGTGTCTGTTTGTAATGACAAAATAACAGTTATTTACTAAATGCATGTGAAAGTATATAAACTGTTAAAATATTAACTGAATAATTTTTACCTTTTATTTTTAACTTCGAAATCGGGGAAAAAAAATCTGCTGTTCCATACTAAAGTTTAATAATACCTACTGTTCTAAACTGTATGGGACAGCTGTTTATATATCGCGACAAAGTAGCCCACCAGAACAAAATCCGTCTGGTCAGAGGATCCTCCCTATTCTATGGAGGATGAGAGAACTTTACACCCTGTTCCTCATACCTATAGAGGTATGAGGAACAGGGTAAATTCCAACTCACACTTTGCCCGACCTGGGAATCCGGAACCTCAAGCCCAGCAGTAGTATTTGGGACCAACGAGGTAGTCGAGGCAGGTAATTAAACATTAAAGGAAATAACTAACAGAAGTAATGTATCACTGTAAACACAAGGAAAAGTTATTTTTTTCCTTGAATTGTAATATAAATATCCTGATTGACCAAGTGGATTGACCTAACTATTTTATTGTTTACAGCCAGTCTGGGCTTTGGTCTAAATAAACATGTCTGCTAGCTGTTGCAAGTAGTTTAAAGGCTCCCACACACTGGCGCGATATCGCGGGTGCGACAAGGGTCGCGCTGCATGCCGGTCGCGCCCGCGACATCGTGCCAGTCTGCGCGAGTCTTTACTCGCATCATCATGGAGAAACTACTTCATGTCAACATCATCTGCCTAAATGAAAGCTTAAAACTCATATTAAAAGCACACTCTGTTATCAAGCATATTACAATTTAGAGGATTATATCCAAGATAGGAATGCTTGGAAACATGCTGGTCCTCCTCCATAGGAAAATTTAGAGTCTAGACAAAATCAAACTGGTTCCTAATTTAATTGTATAATTTATAATTTTTATGATATTAATTTTATTCTCTGTGATTAATATACTTTAACTCACACACTAACTTATTATATGATAAATTTTTAGGGAAATCTG
Organism: Dryobota labecula; assembly: GCA_947523025.1. Classification (NCBI taxonomy): domain Eukaryota; kingdom Metazoa; phylum Arthropoda; class Insecta; order Lepidoptera; family Noctuidae; genus Dryobota; species Dryobota labecula. Next base: position 7,633,971 of record OX383311.1, on the reverse strand, counting down.
ATACAACGTTTGGAAATATGTGAGCACCATGTATCTATTGAATTTATTAATTTGTCTGTCATTACTTCATTTTTCATTCTTTTTACCTATTGTGGTATAGTAATTTGTATTCTAGGTACATCGTCTTCACCTATAATTATTAATTAATGTATACAAACTATTATTAATATTTTAAAAGAAGTAAGTATGGAGTTTCTTGCCCATTCTTCTCCATACATAACTACCTTTTGGAAGGGGTAACTAGAAAAAATTAATTATTCTTGTAAATTTTGACGCTATTTGAAATAAATGATATGACTTTGACTTAGACCCATGTTGGTCTCTCGTAAATCAGAGTGCAAACATTCAATAAAAGTAGGTATAAAATCATAGATTTTATTTATTTATTTAACAATTTATGTACACACATATAAACAGACAAGAAGAAAGGAACAGAAAAATACGTACAAAGGTGATGCTTATTTCTAATGAAATCTCTTCCAGCATACCTGCGATAGGAAAGTAGATATAGAGATGTAGACCACGTGTGTAAGTGTAGAAGAGAAAAAATGAAATAAAAAAATATACATAAAATCAAAATAGCTATACACTAATATAAATACTTATAAACATACAATAAGAGAATATACTTACATACATACTTCTAAAATAAATATCACTCAAATATATACTTAGAAGTACAATGTAGTGGTAAATAATAAATACATAATAATATGCAACTATGACGAAGTAGAAAGATAGTGATCCTTAAAATAACAATAACAGAAAATCAAAGTTTACCACATAGTGAAAATGTTCAAGAAACTCTCCATTGACTTTAATTTTCGGGTAACAACAACCAACCCACCGAATTTCCCACATAAACACATAAACATCAACAAAACTAACAAACCCTCATTAAAATTTCAAATTTATACACAACAATGCAGAGATTATTCAAAACACGATAACATGTGTGAGTATTAATTAATTGTTTACCCCTTTACAAAGTCACGTCGTTCGGTAAGCAAGTGTCATGTCAAATGTATTTTATCGAGAATTGACAGCACGTGTTGATATTTTAATGTATAATGTGTCGTTAACTGGTCACACGTGTGATGTACGTATGAGCGAAGTCACGTGTGTAAGTTATCAGTTATCCCTATACAGGAGGAAATATGAAGAAGAATATCTGTCTAGCCTCGCAATTCGCAACTAAGTTGAATTGGGTTAGGTTAATTTAGCAGAAAACCTATGTGTGCCTGATACCTGCTGGTCCCTTATCGATACATTCGAGAGGAAGAGCAGTTGTCGGGCCTATGCACTCTGGGTATGTACAGTAATCTCATCTTGAAAAAGGTGTTGGAGCTTTTTGGAGAGGATATTGTCTGTGGCGAATTTCGGCGGGCGGGCGGGCGAGCAGTAAGCTCCGCGTCGTACTTCCACGTGTCCCTCTGATTTGCAGAGGACACAGTGGGGGTAGGAACAAGGGATGTGGGTCACTTCTGATCGATTAACGTTCGTCAATTTACGCTGGATGTAACCCTGCCAGTACAGTGCAGGCGCACCAGCGTGGCTGTAGTTTCTCTCTCAAAGAGCAATCTTGAGGAGAGAACTTTCGGCGGGTTCACTGCGTCGGGTTAGCCGGACAGTGAACGGAGGCATGCATAATGCCGCCGTCGGGGGTTTGGATTAACCGCCCGGCCCAGAGAAATTACCCCTATAAGATAAAGAACCACCTAGTCTTAAGCTTTGAAGCGTGGCGAGAGGTTGAGTAGCTGGTGAATTGTCACGGTTGGGGCGTACTTCTCGCCCAACAGGAGTCTTGCTGACTTCAAGGGGTTTCTTGTTGAGTTGGGTGCCGTCGTGGGCCGGTTCCACCCTCACCCGGTGCTGTTGCTCGGGAATCTCAACGCCAAGTCTGCGGCGTGGAGATCCCCGGTCACCGATCCTAAGACCAGACTGACTGTCCAGAATCAGGGCTCGGTCTACATGTGCGTGGGGCAGCGGGGTGGTTCTATAGTGGACGTCTCGTTCGCTTGCTCCGCTGTTGAAGTTGAAGTTATCAGATCATCGATAGATTCGTTTCGACGTCTCCATCCAGACGACGGGCGGCGGCCGCCAGTCGGCCCCGAAAACGGATGGTCGTCGCTGGTCGTATAAGCGAATCGATACGGAGCTTCTCGAGTAAGCCGTTATATTCCAGGCCTGGGTCCAGGAGTCATCGACGAACGAACCCGTCGACGACGACGAGGGGGTTCCGCGGGACGATCATAGCCCACAAGGCGCCAGATGTTCTGGTGGTCTGCTGCAATCACGCAGATGCGCGTGTCCTGGGTGTAGGTTAGGCGCAAATCAATGTTATCCTATAAATCGGATAAAAAACCTAATGACACATTGCCCGACTTGAGAATCACACCCAGGACCTCATACTCAGCAGTAGCGCTTGGGGAGTTTAAGTTTTTATATGTAATTTTTATGAGTTAATGGTGCCGATTCCCTTGTTCACAAACTAAACTAAATTTAAGTTCAGTGCATCTTTTTCTTTCTATATCTACACTAATATTATAAAGAGGAAAGATTTGTACCTATTTTTGTATGTTTGTATGTTTGTAATGAATAGGCTCAAAAAGTACTGGGCCGATTTAAAAAATTCTTTCACCAATAGAATGCTACATTCTTCCAATTTGACATAGGCTACATTTCATTTTGAAAAAAATTAGGGATCCTTGGTAAAATTTGAACAATGTAACCGAAGGTGTAGAAAAATGAGTCTTAAAATGTCTTTCGTATTGTCTACCCCGTGCGAAGCCGGGACGGGCTGCTAGTCATTAATAAAAGGATAGAAGATAAATTTTAGTTTAGTCCAGTCAAATTAATCAGCGCCTGTCACTACTCCATACAAGTTTAGACGTGATTAAAAACTTGCCTACTAAAATTACGTCAATTTACGTCAAGCACTGATTAATTTGACAGGACTAAACTAAAATTTATCTTCTGTCCTTTTCTTAATGAATTAGAAAGAAAAAGATGCACTGAACTTAAATTTAGTTTTACATAGTTTGTGAACAAGGGAATCGGCACCATTGTGTTTGTTTAATTTTTCATCAAAAGTTCAGATTGGCGGTAGTATTGTAGGCACGTAATTACCGTTTAGTATAATGTATCAATCAACAAGACTTCAACGAGGAAACCGACAGAACTAATATAAACAAACAAATTAAACAGGAAACCATTGAATGACGTCTGCACTCGAAACAAATATAGTCCATATTTATAATGTAACGAGTTTACTTTAAGGCCCAAATATATGCCAGCGACCTTGAGTGGTCAGCTTGCGTATTCTGTACTGAGCTCAAGAAACGCGTCGTACGTCCAGCCAGTAATAGGACTCATCCATCCAGGAGCGCCGGCCCAAATAAAACGCATTATTAATTTATTACACATAAAACAAAAGGTATTTTGATAAAACACGTATACTAAAAGATCAATAATTAAATTATCTTTAAAAAGGTTTCAGAAAATACGCTTGATAGATTTTGCATGATTCTCAGTTTTTTATCCGCGTTAGACATAACTTTACAAATTAATTTCACTATGTAATATAGATATAATCTACAATATTCACATATTAAGTTATTAAGAAAATGCTCTAATTTAACATATATTTTTTTCAAATCATTAACAATACTCGTTTAGACGTGATCTTCAGTATAAAATCATTAAAAGTCGGTTATCGTCGCCTTTAATATAGGTACATAAGACCCATCGTCTACGACGCTACTCACAAGAAACCAGTTACAAACTCAACGTCTTATCCAGTTACTGGGTTGTGGAGGTCAGATAGGCAGCCGCTCCATGTGAAATACCGGTATTCAGTATTTATGGTTAGACTGGAAGCCAATCCCAACATGGCTGGGAAATGGCTAGGCAGATGATGAAAGCTATTTTTACAGTTACAGTCAGTTGCACGTCCATAGTAACAATTTACGTAACTTAACAGCGCCAGGTGTTGCCAATACGAGATTTTGCACACCGAATCCGATCAAAACATAATGAGGTCTCTAGACGGTCAAAATTGCTTGACAAGCATGCTTGAAAAACTCAGAAAACTTGAGACTAGAGATGCCAATGCATTCCACTAGCTTTTATGACAAGTCTTTTACGGTTCAAGCAGTACGGTTATGGAATGCCTTGCCCGTCTCGATAAAGCGTGGTCAATCTTTGTCCACTTTTAAAATTCTGGTTAAAAATCACTTCCTCTCTCCTTAAACATCATCATTACTTACAAGTTCCTTGCTCTTGTATCATGTTTATTATTGTATGTATATATTTATATGGATAAGTATCTATATGCTTTATGTATGTATGTATTTATTGTTTATGTAAATGGCAGACCACTGACTACCTGCAGTATTGTCTCTCCTACTTTTTTAACCATCCAAAGGTTGTCTGTAAAAGATCGCTTTTAGCGATAAGACCGCCCATTGTGACACTCTATTTCACCACATTACCTATGTATTACTACATTTATATTTGTAATTTTTATGGTGTACATAATAAAGAGTATTCTATCTATCTATCTTGACGTGGCTTGACATAACGTCAAGTATGCTTGTCAAGCATCCGCATTAATTTTTCGTCAAGCATTGCTTAAATATAATTTTTCATCAAGAATTATCAAGCACGTAGTTTGCTTAATCAAGCACATCAAGTTTCGTCCAAAACGGTCAAAATTGTTTGACAAACACGAAAATTCCCGTGCTTGTCAAGCAATTTTGATGGTTTAGGGACTCCATAAGATTCGAGTTCTATAGGAATTGGAAACGTTCTAAATTCGGACGGACGGAATTCAGGGCCTCAAGTCTGCTATTACAATAGTGTCAGAATGGTCTCTTCATTGTGAGTTTTTGACAGATTTGCCATACAAACACTGTCAAATACTCACAATGGCGAGACCATTCTGACACTATTGTAATAGCAGACTTGAGGCCCAGTTCTAGTGCGCAACTTCTCATACAAATAATTACTACTACAGGGCACAGCGGTCCGACATTTTTCGAATTCAGATCGGATGCAGAGCGCAAAATCTACAAGAGATACTTAGATTACTTATTCAAATCCAAGTTAAAACCAAAAATGGACGTACAAATCATCTGTATATAAGGGAAACGAGTCTATTAACCTCGAATTGCTAAGGAAACCTGTTTTACGATAAATCATGGTTACCATTACAAGGTCAATGGCGGTCAGCTCTTAAGAGTTTATATAACATTTGTGTATCAAAATAGTTCCGTGACTGACTGACTGATAGACAATGACATGACTTATATAACAATATTACATATTTTAATTATTGTGAATATGAAAACTATGTGGGTCATTGTTTTTTCTCTCAGTTAGTTTTAATGACGGTCTGGCAGTTTGAGTAGAAGAAAGAAAGAAAAAATGTTTATTTGCGGTAAACATGACGCAAAAAAAAGAACATAACACAAAAAAAAATTTGTTTGGGGTAAATATGCGTCACATCCACTTTATGCGGCTTACCCAAATGTCCTTTCTTTGGTATTGTTCATCGAATCGTTGAGCTCCTTAAGTTCGAGTTGAGCTGCACGATTACTGACAAATGCGGGCACTGACTGGACAGGCTTACTCAATCTGTGTGGTTCTTTCCTCAAAAGACCATTTCAGACACCAATCTATATGGTCTTCATATGATCTGACCAAGATTATGTCCCGACTTTAAAAGAGACTGTGACCTGTGAGTTTGCTTCGGCCTGTCTTCTCAGAGTAGTCGGAAACGCCGACCTCATCTAGTTTTAAAATTATGTTTGACGTATAAAAGTGTTTTCACCTCAGCACGTCAAACAAACAAGTTTTGCTGTTTAAAGACGGTGAGAAAAATTAGATTTTGCTGCGAGCGTGAGACAAAGTAACTTTTTAATTATTATGTTAAAATGCCGCGAACAGTGCTGGGTCAAATCACAAAATTTCAAAGATTTGAACTTTGTTACTGTCACTTTCACTTCGATACGAAAAAAGCGAGATACAGAAACAAGTCGATTCGAATCGATTTTCAAATTCGATACCTATTAAGCCCAAAAAGGACACAAATAATAAAAAATTCGAATACCGATAACCGTAAAATTGAAAAAATTGTATTCGAAATAATATATATACTTTTATACGAGTACCTAATCAAATAAAGACAATGTTGAAGAAAAAAAAAAAATACGAAGTTTATCCTAAATCGACATAATTATTTATAGTTTTAACAATCTTTAATATTGTGACAGAATAACGCGGGTGCAGTTTCAGAACGCATCTTTAAAAATTTCCGGGATTCCAATTTTTTAAGTTCTTCTTCTGCTATGCTAGCTACAAAGTTCGATACGCGTTGGATATTATAAAAATAATAATAAATAAATATGAGTGAGTCCAGTGATGAAGCCTGCTATTTAACACCGGAAGAATTGAAGAAGCTTGTAAAAATACAGAGTACTCGTACATGTGTTCGTTCGTACACTACAATATCGGTCCCAAGCAAAACTGCAATAATTTTCCTTCTATTTTTTTTTTTTTTGTTTACAAATATACATGTGGTTTAATTTTTACCATGTTGTAATTTTGTTCCTCTAGGTAGGCAAATGCTGCCGGAGGTGAAAAGTTGTATGTGTTACACGAGACCAAAGTTATTTGCAACTCGTGTCTTTGAATCCCTCGCTGCGCTCAGGATTCTAACCTAGAATCACTCGCGTATGATTCAATTATAGAATCCTTCGCTTACTCGGGATTCAAAATGAACTTTGCTCTCTTGTTGCACTAACTATTTAACTATTGTACAAACCTACTTACAGTAATAAAATCATTTATCATTTATTTATCATTTTGACGAGGAGTAATATTTTTGTTAAATATATTGAAGCTCTATTTCTGTCGTCCCACAACATTCATCACTGAAAATACTCATTCCGTGAATACTGAGGTGGCAGAAAAAACTATAATACTAGTACAACTTATTATATGTCCCAAAAATACGAGACATTGACAGTCTCATTCTGAAATTAAGGCTAACTGAATCACCGCGCGCATGCCCAGGTGCGTGCACGATGTCCTACGTAGTAATTAAAACTTTTTATGAAGGCTGAATATCAGTGAAAACAGTATATTCACATAATTTATTTTTGTTGAACTGTAAACAGTTTTTTAGAGTCAAAAATAATATATGACTGTTTTTACCAGTATGGTTAGCAACCGCTCACGACAGTTTTAGCACCGACGATAGTAAATTTTGACCTTTATGACCATGCTGACTAGAAATCAAAACGTCTATGCCAAGTATTGCCTAAACCTTATATTGACTATACCCAAAGTCTCAAATTCAGATAATTTATGTAAACAAAGGGGATAACACAATAAAAAAATATCTTCGTAATGGTAATTCACATAAAATTGCGAAAAAAGAGGTTCTATTTTCTTTTAAGTACTGATTTTAAGAAATAATAATTAAAAAATAATCATACCGTAATTATTTTTATAAATTTTCGGTTTTAAACAAAGTTATTAACAAAAGGAGATTTTCTGGTATAAAATATTTTATGATACTGGTAACAATGCAGGAGATCTAAACATTTTCACATTTTTTACATCTTCAACAACACTAATATTACAACTCTCATAAATAGATTCATATTGTAAGTAGCATATCTAGCCACATTTTGGATGAAAACGGCTGTAAAATGTTTCGATTGGAAATCGATTTTAGGACGCCTACGTCTAGCACTGGGCTTAAAAGGGCTGATTATGACTATCATAATTATACTGTGTCTCCGACACACTACAAAAAACATTGTTTGGCAACGGTATTTTGTTTGCAAAGTTCTTATAATTAATTCAGTTTAATTTTATCGATGATTATTTACAAAAACATTTAATGATAAAATGTTTTGCACCACTGTCCTGTCATTTTGACAGTGACATTTCTTGACATTACTTTGTTTACATAAATTATCTGAATTAGAGACTTTGGGTATAGGAAGCACAATGCCTACCTTGCAATATGTCTATACAGTATTTGAACTAAACCTTATTCATGACTATGAACCAAAATGCCTAACCTTGCAATATGTCTATTATTTTAGGAGAAGAAAGGGAGTACCGTTTCTGGTCACAGTTCTAACTTAACCTACAGCTTAGAGGCCCTAGTGTGAGTTTATTTGAACCATCTCGACTACTTAGAAATTATTGCATTTTAGGCATTTTGCTTGTTAAACATTTTGATCTCTAGGCGATTTACAGCTTAGGCAATTTGCTGTGTAGACATTAATTTTAGGCATTTTGCTTCGTAGACGAACTGAAAGTTAGACACTCTGATCATAAACCAATTTTGGTTCTGAAAATATCAATAGTAATATCGAATAAATAATCTCTGGTTTACTTTAGAATACTTCAGTTAAATTGAAAAAATAAAAAAAATGGGCATGTGCAAGTCGGAGCACGCAACACGAGAAAAAAAAAACATCCCCACTTTACGTATAGGGGGGGTACCCTAAAAATTATATTTTAAGATTTTATTTTAGCACTTTGTCGGCATGATTAATACGTATACCCATATACCGATTACAGCATTCTAGTACTAAGAGTCTCTTTGTATACCCATATACCGATTACAACATTCTAGTACTAAGAGTCTCTTAGATAAGCCTCGGACAGACGGACAGACGGACAGACGGACATGGCGAAACTATAAGGGTTCCTTGTAACCCTAAAAAACAAAGAATTAGGATCCTTGTGGATTTTTCAACGTTCAAGGTCAGAATAAGTATCCACACCTTGAACGTCACTGACCTTAATAGCTTTTACAAAACTTCTAGACTTACAATAACAAAGCAGGAAAACCAACAAAAGCCGACCTTCTTATTATCATCCGTTTTCGATAAAACTTTTGTTATAGAATGTGTGGGCGGATGGTACAGAACAACTAAAGAAAGAAGGTCCATACCACAGTAATGGTGGAGAATGAGGCCGCTTGTACACGCTAAGAAAAGTCACCGGGCCTACGCAAGACTTCATGTCGTTTCTACACACGAACTGTGTACACTGCCACGGTGCTGAACAAGACAAAATCTTGTCTGCGCTAGACACGACGCGCTCTGAGTTGCTGCGGTATAGAGAGGGACGGGGTAGGTGAGGTGGTTCAAGTTGTTAGTGTACGTTTAACGCGTGGACGTGTTCTTCACTCACAAACAATTGCAAATTAATAACAGACTTGGCTAGAGCAGCCTACTATACCCTACACACGACTGCCCATCAAAATTCTTGTCGTGTACATGATGAATTGGTCCTGTCTCCAGCAGACACGGTAAATTTTCTTAGCGTGTACAAGCGGCTTTATGTTCCTACCTGCCTGCTTGTATCTTATCTCTTGTGCCCAAAAACCTGGTGGTGTAACCTAGGTGACCTCTGCACTGGCATTGACTGGTCCGTAAAAGTGGCAAAGTTTTGGGTATAATAGTCTTCCAGACCGAATTTCAGTCATGGCGATCAATCTCAGCGTAGACCAGGCTACGGCGTGGGAGATATTAAATCAAAATCAAAAGTCATTCATGCAAATTAGGGTGAGAATCAGCATTTTCCGGACGTTAAAATCACAAAGTTAATCCCCCCCAAAACGCCTCCCCTTCACCACTTCCTAGCGCTTTAGATGGGAAGAAATGGCGCAGTAAACTCCTCAAAAGCACAGCTGTGCGTTTAGTTAGAAAAACTCATTATAGTGCACAAGTGTGTGAGCAGACACAGAAGTACTCTCTCCTCCCTCACTCTCCTAGTCCGATGGGATGAATCCTTGGGCAATGACGCTGCAGATGAACTTGCGAAGAGAGGCTCTGATATGAAGGTGCTAGGCCCGTACCCACTTCTCCCTCTGCCTTTCTCTCAATTTCGTGCGTGGATTCGCCAAAGATCTACCGAACTCCAAAGCAACAGATGGTCACGGGTAACAGACTGTAGACAGTCAAAATTGGCTTTACCAATGGTACACCCGCGATTAACCAAAAAACTCCTCAGCTTCAGTAGAAATAACCTTTGAATAATAATAGGTGGGTACAAATACGGGCCATAATCTCTTAACAAACATCTTTTTAACATAGGTGCCACAGACAGCCCCCTTTGCAGGGGCTGCCTTGACGCCGAGGAATCAGCCGCCCACAGTGAGCCAGAGCCAGCCTAGCTCCGCCTAAAAGCACAGAAGCAAATGGGAGTCTAAGTGCGGAAAAGGGAGCCCCATCATCATAATCATCATCATAGTCCGATGGGATTGCCATCCGGCACGACCGGAGAGAGATCAGGCGCAGGTCCAACAACTTATCGGGTTTTTCGAGGCACGGGGGGGGATCATGCCGCCAACTTACAAACTTCGGGCTGTTAACTGCTACTAAAAAAAATCTAGTGGTAAAACCCAATAACACTTTAAGAGTGAAGTCGATGATTTTTAAGAAAACGAGTTCGAATACAAATATATTTATAATATTAATAAATTTGCCTTCTGCAAAATCTTATCATATAGCCAGAATATTGGACACAATCCAACGTGCTTCTAGGAAAATCATATTCGCATTATGTTAGAATTTGGCTCGTCTAGAGGAGTTTGTTAGAAATGAGTAATTACGAGAAGATTTTGGAGAAAAATACTTTTATTTTTAGACTTGTCATAGATTAGCTAGACAGTTTTGTTTTGCCAATTACGTAAGTGTATTAGTGATATTCTCTTAACATCAATTTGAAATTGGAACGGTGTTTTGTTATGAATCCGCGAAGATTTACTTTGAAAAACAAATGAGTTCACTTTCGAATTGAGGCCATGAGCGCCAGAGTGGCCTAACTGTCATTTGTTCAATACTGATTTTATTTTGTAAAATTGCTTCATAGGTAAGTTTAGAGAAGTTTTTTAGGGCACTCTGGCTCTCATGGCCTCAATTGTGTGCGCTCACTTGAGTGAGATTCCAAGTGAACTTCACAGAACAGCACTACAGTATCACAAAGCCTGAAACTGCGAGAAGTGGACTTCCGCGCGGTTCCATACAAAAGTGTTCCGTCGCGGGGACTCGCGCGGGCACCCGTCGCGGGGGAACGCTTACTGGCTGACATTTTTTTTTCTAGTCTTCGTTTTGCTAAGTTCTCCATCGACACGACTGTACCTACATGCATACCGTTAAAATTAAACTTCGGGTAATTAATAACCAGCGTGTGTTTCACATTTATCACAAGATTGTAAGCTGTTGTCATCGCTATTAGGTATAAGATCATTATTGTACCCTTAAAATTATATATATATATTACGCATAAATTACTGTACCGTGTGGTGCCGGACGTAAAGAATAGCACTACCCCATTTCCTCCCGTGGGTGTCGTAAAAGGCGACTAAGGGACTTACATAGAGAATGAGCAGCAGCGTTCTCTATGTATTTTTAACACCATACTGCGATCGCCAACCCGCCTGCCAAGCGTGGCCATTATGGTAAATTCCCCCCTTTTGGGGGAGGCCTATGTCCAGTAGTGGACGTCTTTCGGCTGAAATGATGATGAATTAATAACCCACGTAGCCCACCCGCGTGTCTACGCGCGTATACACACAACGGCTACCCGTCGCGGGCGACCACTTAGCGCAGTTTCAGGCCTAAGGGCCTGTTCACATCACCACGTCACGACTTCGTTAACGTGAAACGGTGCGGTGTCGCGGCGCGGTAAGTTGACATGACGTGCAAATTTATGTTACCGTGTCGTAAGAAAGGAACGTCACGATGCCGCAACGTTCGACGTTGTCGTGCTTCGTAAGATTCCGGTATATTTTTCACTCATGAACCTTTGACCTAGCTATCTCTTTCTAGATATCAAACATCCTTCCAGCCTTCTGTTTTTAAGTGTTTGTCCTTTTAATCATCTATTGTCTTATTCCAGAGTACCGGACGCTCCTCAACAAGTGATATCAATAAATCAGAATTAACCATTTCACAATTATTTTGCACAATTAATCGCTAAGATAATGAAACATTAACTGAGCGACCGTATCGTTGCCATGTACTGCTTCCGATGACGTCCGACGCGTCGTTTCGCGGCGACTTTGCCGTACCGTGCATTAACACGTCACGTCAACGTGCCGCGCCGCGACACCGTGCCGTTTCACGTCACGACGACGTCACGGCACGGCACGGATACGCCGCAACGATGCGCTCGCTCAGTTGATGTTTCATTGTCTTAGCGATTAGTTGAGCAAAAAAGATGTCGGAAATTATTGATTCTGATTTATTGATATCATTTGTTGAGGAACGTCTAATGCTCTGGGATAAGACAATAGATGATTACTAGGACAAATACTTAAAAACAGAAGGCTTGAAGGATGTTTGATATCTAGAAAGAGACTACTATTTCACAGAGTCTTGAGTGAAAAATATATCGGAGTTTTACAAGGCATGACAACATCTAACGTTACGGCATCGTGACGTGCATTTTTCAAAGTCAAAGTCAAAGTCAAAGATCTTTATTGTGAGACAGTGGTTATAGAGTTGTTATTGTGTTATTTTGGTGTGCGTTTGCACTGCTCCACCATGTTAGGCATACAATAGTTAGAAAAATTTGTTATCTTAGATCTAAATTTCTGATATGTATTCATTCAAATAGTTTTTTTTTTTTAATAGATCTATATTTTGCATCAAGACATAAAAACAGTTTGGGACTAACTCATCACGAATCTGTCGGAAAAAAATTCATCTACTGTATAATGTGGTCTATTTACCAAGAAGTCATTAAATTTTTTCTTAATAAATGTAATGTTTTCAATTTCTCTTATTTGTTTTGGAAGCTTATTATAACGTGCATAGCTTATTATAGCATGTTTATGACATGGTAAAGTGAATTTGCTCCTCACTTCAACGTGCCGCAACACCGCACCGTTTCACGTTAACGACGTCGCGCGTGACGTGATGTGGACAAGACCTAAGAGGATCTGCAATTCTACATCAACAAAAATAATGTAATTTTTTGCACAAATACAAAAAAATGTTTACGTAATACAATAACAAAACTGCAATTAGGCATCACAACAAAAGGAAAAACACATTTTTTACCATTTTCTCACCTCAATCAATCAATGTGAATACTCAGTAATTTTGTCATTTGTCAAATTTACTTACTTCATTTTTGACAAGTAAACAATGCCTGAAGATTCGCGATTGTTGCCGTAGCAAAAAATTTAAATAATTTTCATGCGTGAAATTACGGAATTTTACTCATTCTATTGTTAGTTTGGGAGGCCCACGTGTATTTCGGAATAATATGTATTTGGTCGGTTTTCAGAACTACGTCGATATTCACCTTAGTAATTTAAATTCGTCCGTATGGATCCCTTTTCATCCATCAACATCTATATTAATCACTTTTTTGAGTATTTATTTATTTATTTTATTATTTATGTACACACAGTTAAATACATAGAGATACGATATCATTATAATTTCAGTACAAAGGTACTGCTTATTTCTTAAGAAATTTCTTCCAGCAGACCTGCGAAAGGAGAAATGAAAAAGAAATGTAGACAAGAGTGTGTGAGAACTGGAAGAGGAAAATATGAATATGCAAAGTCTTAAACTAAAATATTAAATATAACATATTATTATACTTAAATGAAGCTAAAAAAACATAAATATATACATAAAATACTCACAGTTGAGAGGAAAGGTAATGCTCTTTTACTCGATATTTGAATAGAGATACAGTTTTTAAGTCGCGAATGCTAGGCGGAAGCGAGTTCCATAATCTTGCGGCATGGACAGAGAAGGAATAAGAATAGTAGCTAGTTTTATGAGGATGAGATTTAAGAAGGGATCTAAGGTGTGATCTACACGGTGCGTCGCTAGGACGAGCGTATGAAAAACGCTCACGTAGGTAGGAAGGATTCAACATCTTACACAACCCGTCTTGGTTGTGTAAGATGTTGAATAGGAGACATAAAATCCGAGTGTTCCTGCGAAGGCGGATTGGGAGCCACTTGAGTTCCTTGCGAAATTGAGAAACATGGTCATACTTTCGAAGACCGAAAACAAAGCGAATGCACAAGTTTTGCAAGCGCTCAAGCTTGTTTAATAGCTCCTCAGTAGCATCTAGGTAGCAGGCGTCGGCATAATCTATAATCGGCTGAATTAGTGTTTGTGCCAAAGTAATTTTAGTCTTCAAGGGCAGGAGACTTTGGAGGCTTTTTAGTGAATGAAAGGATCTCTCTTATGAGCCCGAAATGTGTGTTTCACATTTATCACAAGATTGTAAGCTGTTGTCATCGCTATCACTACATATTATAAAACAAAGTCCTCCGCCGCGTCTGTCTGTCTGTTCGCAATAGACTCAAAAACTACTGCACCGATTTTCATGCTGTTTTTACCAATGGATAGCGTGGTTCTCAAGGAAGGTTTTAGTATATAATTTGTTAAGTTTCTGTATATATTTTTGTATAAAATAACGATATTTGTTAGAGGTGTCGGAAAAAAATAAGCCGTCTGGGAGGTTTCGACGAAAACGCTGTCTAAACCCTTTGAGATATAACAAAATAATGTATGGTGGAATTGTGTATCTTATGTAGGTCTACAGAAAAATCCACGATGGCATATGTCTATCTTTTAAGGATAACATACTATATCCATTTTATTGTCTTTTTGTAGGTATATGTTGTCTTTAGGTAGTCGAAACATACTAAATCCTTTTTATCCCGGTGGTATATTTCCGTGGGAGAATTACCGACATTCACGCGGGCGAAGCCGCGGGCAAAGGCGGGTAGAAGTATAAGATCATTATTGTACCCTTAAAATTTTATATATTATGCATAAATTATGTTACAATAACGGTGTATTAATTGTCCTAATAGCATCCTCTTCTTTCACAAGTTCTTAAAAAAAAAAATTTCTTTGTACTGCAAATCAAGAAAAATAACTAAATCATCCCATGATTCCACCATCAGTGAGTTAGCCTGTGCATTATGAGTAGAGATCGGATATTCGGATGCATATTCACCTAAAGTTGAGATGTTGGGTAATATGGAATGCGCTTTTGTATCGAAAAAATCCCGCGGTTCTGGGATCTACAAGTTTAGGTTTCTGATATATGTTTCTGGTATATTTACTTATTTTCAAATGTTGGTAAAAATCCCAATTTTAAATAAATATGCATCAGATTAGTTACGCAATGCAATATTTTTTTAGAAGTCACATACTACATACACACTCGACTAGTTATGCATTCCCGTTGTTCCTGGCGACACGGGACTTTTTTTTACAATAAAATACTTTAGGAAGTCGCTTCCATACTTTCATAGCTCAAAATTAACTTTAGGTAAATATGCATCCGAATATCTGATCTCTAGTTATCAGTCATAGTCAGTCACTGCCGTCATTGATATCTGTAGGAGAGGACATTCCAATATGTTTCAAGAATGTTATCAAGGTATGAGCACCACGATGCGCAAGCGACGATGCCGCGTGGACAGTTTATTTATAAATTCGCATTTACTACGGCGTCTACGGCTCAACTCCATTTATTTTCATTTTCCGGGTACATTTATATACCTAGACACATTCAAGGGCATCTTCTGTATATTACATTATTTTTATGCTAGGATTATTATAGCCACATTGAGATCAATATTTACTTGTGAAGTATAATGTTATTATTTTAATTATTGCCAATGTGAAGACTATTTCATCATCATCATCATCACCATCATCATCATTATCATTTCAGACAAAAATCAAAATCAATCAAATCAAAATATTTTATTTCACATAAACCTACATGGGCACTTATGAAACGTCAGAAGCTAGGTGCACGGTTCGAGTTAGTCGTTTCCTATGGAGAAGAGCCGGCAAGAAACTCCACGGTTACTCTTTTAAAAATAATTGGCTTTACAATATTATTAAATAACAGTGATCATAGGTATGGGAGGACAGTGTAGGCCTTTCAACAATTACCAGGTACTTAACAAAATAGAAAACCGCCAACAAATCTACACTCTACTAGGCCTACAACGTTCTCACATTCAAAAGACGTCCACGGCTGGGTATAGGCCAAGAAGCACCGCCACTACGACCGGTTCTGTGCTTCCCGCATCCAGCGGATTCCTGCGGCTTTCACAAGGTCATCAGTCCACCTTGTGGGAGGACTTCTCACGCTACGTCTTCCGGTACGCAGTCGCCACTCCAGAACCTTTCGGCCCCAACGGCCATCTGTTTTGCGAGCAATGTGCCCTGCCCATTGCCGCTTAAAATTGGCAATTCTTCGAGCTATGTCGGTTACCTCACACGGAAGACTATTTGGGTCATTGTTTTCTGTTTCTCCGTTTGTTTTTAATCATGATATATTATGGCAGTTTGAGTAATTTATGCGGCATACCCAAATGTCCTTTCTTTGGTATTGTTCGTCGAATCGTTGAGCTCCTTATGTTCTGAGTTGAGCTGCACGATTACTGACAAATCCTGCACTGATTGACCGAAAGAAGGTTCTTTCCTCAAAAGGCCATTTCAGACACCAATCTACATGGTCTTCACATGATCTGACCAAGATTCGGTACCGACCCGCACAGACTCGCCTGCACAGGAACCCTGTTTTGTTATGTAAACACCCTAACAGGATACCCCTTGGTAAGACTGGCTGTCACACTTTCGGACTTTTGACTGCAAAGAAATGCCCAACAACTGTCAAAGATTTTCGAATGACAGCTGGGTCCAACAATGGCTTAATGTGCTTTAAGAGGCACGGCTCCTTCGTCCCCCCTCGCCCTCTCGATTTGTAACGGTCACCCATCTTAGGACCTACTTCAGCAAGGGTAACATAATTTACGATCAACCCGCGTGGCTTTTATTACTTAGCCACGAACCCCTGTCTTAATCTGACTGAACAAAGTCAAAGTCAAAATCAAAAAGTACTTTTTAACGTCAAAAATGTCAAAAATTTATTGATTCTAGTTGCCTCTTCCAAACGGTAAATACGTACAGAGAAGAATGGGCAAGAAACTCCATACCTACTTACTCTTTTAAAATGTAATGATGATTAATTAATGTATACATTAATTAATAATAATTATAATTATGTGAAGATGATGTACCTAGAAAAATATCAAAGAAATCATCATCATCAATATAAATTGAAAGTAATGACAGACAAATTACTAAATGTGATATAGATACATAATGGTGCTCACTTAATTACAAAATCCTAAAATTTTAACTAATAATAAGTGTGAGTATATTCGTCTCAGAAAATAAAATTAATATAATTAAAATTCTAAATTATACAAACTAACGAACCGAACATGACGCCTTAGTCTGTTATGGTGTATTTATCTAACTCTCAATCGACGGACTATATGTCACAAGCAAACATCGGAAGTAGTATCCAATTTCACGTTAGCGATCAACGTCGAATAATAGTACATTACTTACCAAGGGCTGTAAAAGAAAGAAAGCCCGAAATCGCAGGTATTTGTGACCCGAGCCGCAAGCGAGGGTTGTAAATATGCGATAGAGGGCTTTTTTTTTTACTGCACATGGTGAGTACACAATTTTACGTCTTCACCTGGCCACAATGCGAGTTTTACTGTACGCGTAGCGTGCGGTAAAACTCACATTATGGCCAGGTGTGACGTAAAAACAGTTTACGCTGCGAATGGATCGATCAGTCGATTTCATCGCTTCGAAATTTGAACGGTGTCTCGAATCTCGATGCAAATCCGCGATCATTTACTTTAAAAACAAATGAGTTCGCTTTCGAATTGTGTGCGTTCACTTGAGTGAGGTTCTAAGTGATTACAGTACAGTTTTATTTTATGAACCGTGTCCCATTAGAGAACCTTGCAAACATCGGGGTTGTGTGAACGATGACGTATAGCTAGAAAGGAGGGAATACTGAGATAAAGATTCATAGACATGTATGGAAGAAGGAGACGTATTGCACCGACCCCAAATAAATTCTGGATGAGGGATGACGAGATACTGTAAGGTTTTTATTTGTGCCATCTAGCTCTGGAGAGTTTATCGACGTTCAATCGAATTACCCTCCAGTGGATCAAAGGGCATAGTGGATCCTTGGCTAATGACGCTGCAGATGAACTTGCGAAGAGAGGCTCTGATATGAAGGTGCTAGGCCCCTACCCACTTCTCCCTCTGCCTTTCTCTCAATTTCGTGCGTGGATTCGCCAAACATCTACCGAACTCCATAACAACAGATGGTCACGAGTAACAGACTGTAGACAGTCAAAGTTGGCTTTACCAATGGTACACCCGCGATTAACCAAAAAAATTCTCAGCTTAAGTAGAAATAACCTTAGAATAATAATAGGTACAATTACGGGCCATAATTTCCTTAACAAACATCTTTTTAACATAGGCGACACAGACAGCCCCCTTTGAAGAGGCTGCCTTGACGCCGAGGAATCAGCTGCCCACGTTATCCTGGAATGCGAGGCCGTGGCTTCACAACGTGAAGAAATCTTTGGAACAGTGAGGTCGCTCCGTGAAGCCTGTGAAGCTCCCAGGAAGCTTCTGTGCTTTTGGGCGGAGCTAAGCTGGCTCTGTTAGCCAGAATCCCCACGCACAACGGACCAAATGGGAGTCTAAGTGCGGAAAAGGGAGCCCCATCATCATCATACTGTAAGGTTTCCATCACAAAGAAACTTCTCCAGTTATTTATAACCGTATTACATGAATTAGCAGTTCTGATTCGTTGACTAAAACAACAGCCAATGACAAGGTGATTTAACAAGCGATAAAAATTGAATGGGCATTTAGGAGACAGCAAAATTAATTAAATTAACACTGTACGGAATAATGGCGACATAACATGGGGTCGTAAAACTTGATTGATGACCTTGAGTGGTACTAATTACAGAGAGGTCAGAGAGGGCTCACGGATACCTACTTGTTACGTCATTATGTTTATGTCCGGTTTTTGGCTTTGTCCATACTAGGTATGACACACAGATTTGTTTATTTTTTTGTTATTGACTGATAGAAGGATGAACTCGACCAAAAACAATACATTTTTATGTTTTTAAAATCTAATGATATTAAATACATTAAGATGGAATAGATAAATACCATAATTAATAATAATAATATGCTCCAACGCGAACGATAATAATAGATGGCGGATATGGGATTTTTTTATTGGGTTACACGTAATTATAACAGGAATGATGGCTAAAAAAATATTTTTGGTCCGTCAAGTAGATTATAAAAAAATATTGGACACGTATTTTTTTTACGTAATCAAAACATTACGGCGATACATTGAGTTCAAATGTGGCATGACGTCACTTCTCAGTAGATTGTATACGTAGCTGTGACGTAACGAGCCCCCACTCCCCATGTTTAATGTGTTTTATCTAAGTAATTTTTTATTAATATGACAAAGCAAAAATATACGTGTCTAGTATTTTTTTATCCCCTTTGTTTACATAAATTATCTGAATTTGAGACTTTGGGTATAGTATATCCTATCACGTGTAGGATAAACTGGTTTGGCTTGAAATCGGGTTTGGTCGATAACATATACATCAATTATATCATATACATGTGAAGACGATGCACCCAGAATAAAATTACTATACCACAACAATAAAAAAATGAAGCAATGACGGATAAATTAAATATGTGTTAGATACATGGTGCTCACATATTTACAAATATTGTTAGACTAGATATAGAGATACACCAATTGAGATATCTAGATTAAGGGGGATTCACTGTGGTAGCCCGCGAAATTCAAATGTTCTTGCATTTTATGCAATTTGCAGGTCCGTGTTAGGTTGTATCTTGATCAAAATATAATACGCGACAATAAAAAATACCTATATATTTACATAATTTTAACCTTATAAATCATCAATACATCTTTCTAAATTAGATTTCGTTCGTTCGACAAATCTGCACGAAATGTAACTTAAAGAGATTGTATGAATGATTTTTATGGTTTAAATTATGTAAATCGCTGCTAATGTAATGTTGTGTGTGGGTCATTCTCAGGACACTCATTATTTGGGTGACTTCGGTGGCAATTTTTTTTTTACATTTAGGCATAACTAACATGAAATATCAAATCTAGAGTACTACTAATATGTTTTAAATTAACTCTAGATTTGATATTTCAATATCAAATCTAGAGTTAATTTAAAACATATTAGTAGTACTATACATTAAATTAACTCAACATTAAATTAACTCTAGATTTGATATTTCAATATCAAATCTAGAGTTAATTTAAAACATATTAGTAGTACTCTAGATTTGATATTTCATGTTAGTAATGCCAAAATGTAAAAAAAAATGCCACCGAAGTCAGCCAAATAATGAGTGTCCTGACCCACACACAACATTACATTAGCAGCGATTTACATAATTTGATATTTCAATATCAAATCTAGAGTTAATTTAAAACATATTCACACTCTAGATTTGATATTTCAATATCAAATCTAGAGTTAATTTAAAACATATTAGTAGTACTCTAGATTTGATATTTCATGTTAGTTATGCCTAAATGTAAAAAAAAAGTTACCACCGAAGTCAACCAAATAATGAGTGTCCTGACCCACACACAACATTACATTAGCAGCGATTTACATAATTTGATATTTCAATATCAAATCTAGAGTTAATTTAAAACATATTCACACTCTAGATTTGATATTTCAATATCAAATCTAGAGTTAATTTAAAACATATTAGTAGTACTCTAGATTTGATATTTCATGTTAGTTATGCCTAAATGTAAAAAAAAAGTTACCACCGAAGTCAACCAAATAATGAGTGTCCTGAGAATGACCCGTGTAATGTTTTTATTGTCGTGTATCATATATAGAATATTTAGAATATTTAGTACCTTTTTTTCTTAATAAATTACCTGAAGACTTGCAAACGTTATACAAAACGAGTTCGAAAAGTTATAAGTACAAATCTAAATGTTTTCTTACACAAAATTCCTCCTAATGTGTGTAGGTATGTATTGATGTAGCTTTAGATCATTATCATCATTATAAAAGTATTATATGTATCATTGTAGTAATTAACATTTTTGTATAATCTTATTGAACGGCTCGCCAGCACACAAATATACCCTGAGAGGTTTTCGTTGTGTGGCTAAAAACATTGTAAAATAGGATAAGTTAATTAGAAAAAAAAAATTAAACAAAAACCCGGACCTGCTGTTATTTCGCTGTGTGTACCTGCTAAGACGCTCATAAGCTGAAATATGTAATTTTATACCCCTAATTTCAATTTATTTTTAATGTTATTTAATTTTTTTAATTTTAATTTTAATAATGTAATATTAATTTTAATAATTTTATTATATAATTTTATATTTAAAAAAAAAAAAATTAATAATGTAATATAAATTTTAATAATGTAATTTAATTATAATTATAATTTAATTTATTGTGATGTAATATTTTAACAACATACATTGTGATATGCATATGGGTTAATACCTGAAATAAATGATAATAATAATAATAATAACCCCACCGCCGTATCTCTACGTTGACGTCGTGGTGGGGCTTGCGCGCTCCGAACTCTAGGTCTGTACCGGTAGAGTTTACTTTGCCGGAACATATCTAGGGTGAGGAGCCAGACCAAGAGAGATACAGAAACCCGCAGGGCAGCATGTGGCGAGCTGTTGGGCAGTTGCGACCCCACGGACCCTATCTCCCGGGAGAAGTCATGTTCCCCATCTCTAGCTTGCCTTTATTGGCCGGCTGGAGTGAACATTGACGAGGAACTGAGCTCCCACCTCATTCTTGCCTTTATTGGCCGGCTTGAGTGGAGATTCGCAAGAGCAAACGTGCTCGGAGGAAGGAAGTATTCCAGTAAGTGCTTGTAGGGATCTTGACCATCTTCCGGGCTCTGGGATTGTTCTGAGAGCCTTGGAATACCTCTCCACTCCTCGAGCACCTCAGGACATGTTGCTCCCTTGTCACTACGTCACTATGTGCTAGCGACCGTTTTCGGGGGCCCATTATTGAGTGTGCAAGTCACCCCCTGCCATTTTATCCGTGTAAAAAAACATTGATCAGGCAGGGGCCATAGTCCTTCCATAGTTTTAGGTAACCAGTCCATTTTAACCACCCAAACCCATAGTCCAATATCTTTGTTTCCATATCTTGCAATAGTCCTACACCAACCGGGGGTTGTCCTTGGGTGCACTTGCGTAGTGCGTACAGGGATAATCGTCGGTTGGTGCCTCATTCAATTAAAATGCGTCTAACGGGCCTCTGCGAGTTGGCTTCGGCCCCTCGTATGCCTTCCAAAGGTCCGGGACCCCAGGGTCCCGAGATATGTAAACATTTCAAAATAATAATAATAAATTGCAAAAAAACCCAAGAAAAATTAAATTTCGCGGGCTACCACAGCGCATCCACCTTAAGTTCTGTTTTATGCTATTGAATGAGCTACGATTGATGCAAGCAAGTTCCGAACAAAGAACCGTTAAAGTACACATATATGCTTGCTAACCGTAAGCGGTAATTTTGTTGATAGCACGTCCGAAGTTGCATAGCGCATTTTAAATGCAGGACGACCCTTTGTCAACCGTTAGCTAACACATAACCTCTTTTTGATATACCTATGTGTGTAATGGGTTGCAGTGGATGGGCTTGTGGCTATAATAATAGCTGCACGGGTCGATCGATTAGGGCCGCCTTCCGAATTGGCTAAAATCGCTCACAGCGCTCACATCGTCTCACATGCGTTCCGATTTAAATATTACGATTATGACAACCGATGGCTGTCAACAATTCGGAACGCTCGTGAACGTGCTCACGGTGCTCACTCAATGTCAAAACGATATTAGAGTATTTCTCTGTGAATAGACCAAAAATTTCTTCTTATTAGGTTAGGTAGCAACTGTAGCCAGAAAAACAATTTTGAAAATTTAAATACGATGCGACTCAAAACAAAACAACACAACTGTCATTTTTGACAGCGCTCACGGTGCTATTAGTAAAAGGCATGGTCAGCGTTATCGCAAGATGGCGAATGCCATGACGTCATCTATGACGATTCACGGGATATCTTTATCGCGCTCACGCTAATTCGGAACGGGCTTTAGCACGCAAATATCGATACTATCGCAATTCGGAACGCAGGGTAGATTGAGCTACGCTTACCACGGATAATCCGTGGATGGGTGATCATCTTTACTTTGATTTAATGAATTGAAGGTACAGTACCTTCAATTCATTAAATCAAAGTCAAAGTCCAATCATTTATTTCAAATAGGCACGAAGATGCACTTTTGAACGTCAAAAATTACATGAATATTTAATTGATTCTAGTAGCGCCTTCCAAAAGGTAGTTATGTATGGAGAAGAATGGGCAAGAAACTCCATACTTACTCTTTTAAAATGTTAACAATAGTTTGTATACATTAATTAATAATTATAGGTGAAGACGATGTACCTAGAATAAAAATAAAAATTACTTACCACAATTGGTAAAAGAATGAAAAGTGAAGTAATGACAGAAAAAATAATAAATGCGGTAGGTACATGGTGCTCACATATTTACAAACATTGTACATGATTTTCCAAAAAAAAAAAACATAAAAATTATACAGTTAAATTAGCAACCAGTTTGATTTTGTCTAGACTCTAAATTGTCCTATGGAGCAGGACCAGCATGTTTCCAAGCATTCTTATCTTGGATATAATCCTCTAATTTGTAATATGCTTGTTAACAAAGTGTGCTTTTTATATGAGTTTTAAATTTTCTTCATTTAATTGTAATATATCAGAAGGTATTTTATTGTAACATTTAACACAGTACCCCATAAAAGATGTATGTACTTTAGATAATCTGAAAAATGGTTGATCTATTTTATCTTTATTTCTAGTATTAAAATTATGCCTATCACTGATTTTACTAAAAAGATGTAGATTTTTTCTTACTCTACATCATCAATAAAATACTCATACTATAAAATAAAATAAATAAAATACTCATAAAATACTTATACTTTTCCTATCCTCCATATATCAACTTGCCCCCCTCTAGGCCGTCGGCTGGCGACGCCCTTGCCAAGACCCCTCTGAGTAATAGATCCCCACCGCCGTATCTCTACGTTGACGTCGTGGTGGGGCCTGCGCGCTCCGACCTTTAGGTCTGTGCTGGTAGAGTTTACTTCGCCGAAACATATCTAGGGTGAGGAGCCAGACCAAGAGCGATACATAAACCCGCAGAGCAGCATGTGGCGAGCTGTTGGGCAGTAGCGACCCCATGAACCCTATCTCCCGGGAGGAGTCTTGTTCCTCATCTCTGGCTTGCCTTTATTGGCCGGCTGGAGTGAACACAGACGAGGAACTGAGCTCCCACCTCATTCTTGCCTTTATTAGCCGGCTTGAGTGGAGATTTGCAAGAGCAAACGTGCTCGGAGGAAGGAAGTATTCCAGTAAGTCCTGTTAGGGATCTTGACCATCTTCCGGGCTCTGGGATTGTTCTGAGAGTCGTGCAATACTGATGTATTGCTAGAGTGGTGATCCACTCTTCGAGCACCTCAGGATATGTTGCCTTCTTGTCGCTACGTCACTATGTGCTAGCGACCGTTTTCGGGGGCCCATTGTGGAGTGTGCAAGTCACCCCCTGCCATTTTATCTGTGTATTGTATGTATAAAACATTGGTCAGGCAGGGGCCATAGTCCTTCCATAGTTTTAGTTAATCAGTCTACTTTAGCTACCAAAATCCATAGTCCAATATCTTTGTTTCCATATCCTGCCTGCAATAGTCCTACACCAACCGGGGGACGACAACATCACCCGTCATCATGTTAGTTTCGCCAGTATTTATATTCATGCTCAAAGCCTCATAGTACCCACTGCAACTCAACGTCATCACTGCCTACCCTTTTCACAACTTTGCTGGGGGCTTTGGAAGGCGTACGAGGGGCCGGAGGGAGGTACCAACCGACGATTATCCCTATTCGCACTATGCAAGTGCACCCAAGGATTGTCCTTGGGTGCACTTGCATAATATGTATTGAAAATCACATCAAAATAAACGTCTATGATGATGTAATGTCCGTCGGGTTTAACATTGTTAATATCGTAAATCATATAATTTACAACCCAAAATTAACGAAATTCACGACACAATTTAATCGCACCCAGCTGTCATCTCTAGAACAAAAATGCACGTTCGAAGAACCCCGCCTTAACACCATACTGCGATCGCCAACCCGCCTGCCAAGCGTGGCGATTATGACAAATTCGGGGGAGGCCTATGTCCAACAGTGGACGTCTTTCGGCTGAAATGATGATGATGAACGCGGGCGAAGCCGCGTGTAAATATTAATTGAAGGTTCTGTTAGATAATGAAGTCCGCATGTTAACATGGTAGTTAAAAGCCTTCTAACACCAGAAATACTAAAATAGGTATAGCGCTAAACGAATAAAAAAAAAATCTGTGGTTTTTTTTAAACGTATTTTCTTTCTTTATTTATTTATTTTGTTATTTATGTACACACGGTAATTATACAACATTATTTTTAGTATATGCAAAACCTGAATATAGTTTGTTCAGAATAAGTAACTGAATCGATTCCAATACTTTTTACACCATGTTATATTTTTTCCGTAAAATATTTAAAAAAGGTTACAAGTTGGACACCGAGCGACACTAAGTACCTATCCGCACTTGACCAATACGAAAAAGTCCAAAGCCTGCAAGTGTGATGGAAAATGTTATCACCAGTTAATTACAATACAATCGTCGTACGGTTAGATACCTACTGCCAAATTAATATTATTATTAATGAACGCAAGGCGCGGGCGGCGCGGGTGCGCCGCGTGGTGAGCATGTTTTTTTACGGACAACCAGGTAACATAACAAGCTTATAACTTTGTTATTTTTCATGATACAGTTTTGAAATTTTGTACATAAATTCTTTACATAAAAATACTAGACACGTGTTTCGGGTTTCGCATAAACTAAAACTAATGTTGTATAGAGATACGACATAATTATCTCATTCATCATCATACCATCGTATCTTATCGTCTTTCATTTTATGTTATTCTTTTCTTACTTAACTTTCTTTTTTTACAGAGAACGAGGAAAACTGTTCCACCGTAGTATAGTTTATACTAGTACGGGGAACAGAGTGAATCAGTTCCGTTTTAGCAAGCATTATAAGTACTGATACATATTGTCACCTTAGTGGTGAAGAGAGCTAAGCCACACTTTTGATCGAATTGAGTTATGTACACCACCATACTCGTCGTTAGACGGAGATTCTAGTGGTGAAGAGATTTAAGTGATAGATCAACTAGAGGTTTGGTTTTTCATTCAGACGTGAAAGGAGTTAAATGAAACTAGGAACAAAAAATCAAGCGGTGAATTTTTGATTTATCTGTATCTCGGAACCAGTTCAGTGTGAAATAGCTCCCTTCACTACTAAGGCGACGAATTATGTACTAAACGAAAAAAAAAATACCTACATTTACCGCTTATTTATTACTTACATGACTTGTGCAAGGTTGTTTAATTTATTTTTACAAATAAAGTTTTATTTTTTATTTTCTATCTTTTTTTTCCTTTCTTTTCTTTCTTTATATGTTGAGCGCTAAATGCATTCATTGATTTGTGGTGCAAAAGGGCCTTAAACTGTGTTTAATTTGAACATTGTTTAGCTATATAATTTCAAATACAATGTCTTGTTTAAATTCGAATAATATACAAAATTATTTCCAAAAATGTAATTATTTCTTAGAATTTATTAATAGGTCACCGAAATGTCGTTTTATAAATAGCTTCATAAGCAGAACAAACAATAAGGAAAATCCAAACTCGAACAGTAAAAAGAAAAACATAATAGATACCTGAGCAGTACCAGGGCCTCAAGTCTGCTATTACAATAGTGTCAGAATGGTCTCTTCATTGTGAGTTTTTGACAGATTTGCCATACAAACACTGTCAAATACTCACAATGGCGAGACCATTCTGACACTATTGTAATAGCAGACTTGAGGCCCTGATCCAATGCAACACATATTATTATGGTAAAACCCATCACGCTTATATTCCCCGATGGGTTAAGGTCTCTGCACACAGCGGGCGCGGCGCGGCGGGACGGGACGCCGACGCGACGCTGAGTAGTTGTAATGTACTAGATATTACGGACGACTCCACACAGAGCGTCGCGTCACGTCGCGTCGAGCCGGACGGCTCTGTGTGGCGTCGTCCGTAATATCTAGTACATTACAACTGCTCAGCGTCGCGTCGGCGTCCCGTCCCGCCGCGCCGCGCCCGCTGTGTGCAGAGACCTTTAAGCAGAGGGGCACCGGTACTACACCCACATTTCAATATTTTTTTAAGTCCCGTGTAACAATGGGCGAGCCCATCTATGCTTATACAGGGTGAAATTGAATTCATGGGCATCCTTTTAACGGGTCATTGTGCTTATCATAATGAACAAATTTCACTACGGGACCAAGCCTGAAATCGCGAAGCCCTTTATGTCTGAATTAGTGCCGGATTACCAAGATTGTACTTTTATCTATTGCCATCAACCGGGCACAAATCCATACTCCGGGCTACTACTGAAAAATTTCAGATGGAAAAACACAATGACACTGCCAGACCCAGAACCTCAAGCTCAGCGGCAGCGCTTGTGACTCATAGACCAAACGTGGCAGATGCAGAATGGTAAAACCCATATCTCGTATAAAAATAACAACACAACATATCAAACAACATACACAAAAACTGGCAGTGTGGGTGTACTATAGCGGTCACGGACATGCGACCATCGTAAGGACTATTCCTGCTTGCAGCGCTCGGCCGCTATCGTAACGGTTACCTACTCTCATCAACCAATAGCATCGCAGCATCAGATTTTTGCTGATGCCCCTTGTTTTTG
This sequence comes from Dryobota labecula, assembly GCA_947523025.1. Taxonomy (NCBI): domain Eukaryota; kingdom Metazoa; phylum Arthropoda; class Insecta; order Lepidoptera; family Noctuidae; genus Dryobota; species Dryobota labecula. The sequence goes on along the minus strand of OX383311.1, from coordinate 7,606,049 downwards.
TAAACGAAAAAAAAAAATGGGCAATCTTTGGGGACTGTCGATAGAAGTGAAAACTATGTAACTTGTGAATTGTATCGTCGAGCTATTGGCTCCTATTACACTATAAATATTATCATGCTGGATATCGTGATATTATCATCAGTAAAATTATCGATGTAGTAATCATAATTTGACATCAATACCATCAATAGTCCATCAATACTGGATCACGATATCGAGTATCGCATGATAATATGGATTGTTTGATAGGCCCCAATAGATTATTAATTTCGAGCTTCCGGTGACTATGACGCGAGTTCCATGATTTTTGTTCACCCAAAAAGTAAACATACATACACAGTATACATATAGCTCATGGAAAGCGTTCGGTGACGATGAAGCGAGTTCCATGATTTTTGTTCATCTAAAAAGTGCTCAATGCGCCTAAAGAAGTTTTCACTTCAAAACCGTTAAAAAAAACTATCTGAGGTGCTCAGACATCTGTGATCATTGTCACAGAGCCTGAGAAATGTATTTCAACAAAAGTATTATTTGATTTTCATTAGTCGACGCAAAAAGGGGCGGTAAACAGATGCGGTCATTGTGTGCTCAGGATTTTGTTTTTAAAGTAGCCAAATCTACGTGACCGTGATAGTACACCTCTGCCTAACCCTTTGAGGAACACACGCGTGATGTTATTATTGTGTGTGTCGTATAAAAAATAATTAGCTAGTAGGTAAGGTAGGTAAGGTACTCACCATTCAATATTCCTCAATTATTGTTAATTCCAAAAGGTACTTCACGATGTCATTGTCTTCTCTATAGCAGCGTCACTAACTATTATAAACTCATTAGTCTTAATTTTAAAAACGTTTATCGTTAGAAATAATTTAAATTTTATATCTGGTACAGTCACATTCTTTTTCACAATGCAATTCAAAATTTTAAATACTATTTCATTATTTTAGTAACCATTGAATTGCACTTTTAATTATAAATACTAGTTTTCTGTGATTTCCAATTATCTCAAGTAAATCTTTTTCTAGACTTGATTTTCAATTGTTCTCATATTCGGGTAGCTTTCAGTCCATTGTATTATTATCACATTTTCAAACATCGAATTCCAAATAATTGAAACGGCAAAATATGTTTTCTACGCACATCTGTCAACTACCATTTTAAAATGCGCGCGAATCATATGTTTTCTGTTTACACTGCTGCAAACGATGCCACACTTATAATGTTGGCACACAACTGACGTTCTATTTTCAAAACATGCCAGCAAATGAATGGAGAAATCCCGAAACGAAATCAAGGTCTTGTTTTTGTTTTAAAACCACCACTTCTTTAAATTTTGAAACACACCACCATCTTTTAAGCTGATAAATTCACTTTCAGTATATTTTGTTCGCACTTAGTTCAGTTCTATATCCATAGCGTTTAGAATATGGAAATATATTAAGTCCATCTCACATGCGAGGAGTATTAGCACGGCTCCAAGCCAAAATTGTACGTCGGAAAAGCTAGCGTAGCACACAGCCGCTTGTCGTGCAAGTGGGATGAATACTGAAGTGGACATAGTTATTTCTTGGCAAAGCTGTCAAATCGTAATTAATTGACGTATTTAGCGTCAGCGTGTTCTCTAGCACTTTTAATTGTATTGTTAGTAGTCCGTCTATTGGTTATTGCTTATCGTTTATTGCTGATTTTTTTTAAAGAACTCTCAAGGTAAGATAGGAGGGCGATTCCTTGCTATATATGATTTGAAGAGTCGCTTACGATGTTCTTGTGTCTTCTGCGGCCGAAAGCCTTTTGTTTTAATTAAGATACTTAAGGAGCAAAGAGTGACGTTTAAGGAACTGTAAAATCTACTGCATTTGTTTGAGAGCAGTGGAATTGCTGTCTGACTGACTTCTTTATGTGTATGTTAATGGTTGTTCTTATTTATGTACCTATTATTGTTTTTGTTGATTTTATGGTTTTAATTTGATATAGCTTTTTGCCTTCGTTTTCGCTAAACAAAAAGTTCTGATGACGTTACTGATACTTAAGTATATTTATTATCTTTAAGGTTTGTTGTTTTTCAAGTTTTTGTAATGATAGGTTGATTACTTAGATATTATTAATTAAATATTATTTTATGCAATTTAAAGCAAGTTTATTTTAACTTAATTGGCGATCAACATTTCGATATGTTTCAAATGCACAACCATTTAATTCAGTCTCTAGTATTTGAATATCGAACAAAGTCTGCTATCAATCACGAAGCGTTCTATATTTGAAATCCAGTCCTCGAGCGCCATAAAAATCTCTTCATCTATTTCATAATCGAACATTTCAGAATTAGATTTGCATTGCTTTTTTCATTTAAATGTCACTTAACTTTTGAAGTCCATTTAGCATATGAATATCACAGAATTTAATTCAAATTGTGAACACTCTTTTTTACTTATTACTCTAAACTATTTTATTTTAAAATCTTCACAGTTTTATACTTTTTCTTATAAATTTAATGTATCTCTCAAATATTTTATTATATTATTTAAAATCACAGAATTATTTTTTTATTTTTGCAATTCACTTATTATGAAGTAGATAAATTAGCCAATAAAACATGTGCCAACTAGTATTTATTGCTGAAACTGATATACAACTGACTTATAAAGTTCGTTCGTGAATCTAAATTTATAGTAGATCAAGGTTCTAACACGTTACGTTAGATTCGGGCTATTGTTTATATTTAAATAAATGAATAATTCATTCATTGATTCAATAAAATTTAATCGAAGTGATATAATCAGGAAATTGGTGGAACTTTTATTACGTTCAAAGTCGAAGTCAAAAGCCAAATCATTTATTTCAAATAGGCACGTAAAATGCACAAAAATTACAAAAATAGTTAATTGATTCTAGTTACCCCTTCCAAAAGGTAGTTATGTATGGAGAAGAATGGGCAAGAAACTCCATACTTACTCTTTTAAAATATTAACAATAGTTTGTATACATTAATTAAATTATAGGTAAAGACGATGTACCTAGAATAAAAATTTCTTACCACAATTGGTAAAAAGAATGAAAAGTGAAGTAATGACAGAAAAATTAATAAATGCGATAGATACAATATGGTGCTCACATATTTACAAACATTGTATATGATTTTTCAAAAAAAATAACATATAATAAGTCAGTGTGTGAGTTAAATTATATTAATCACAGAAAATAAAATTAGTATCATAAAAATTATAAATTATACAGTTAAATTAGCAACCAGTTTGATTTTGTCTAGACTCTAAATTGTTCTATGGAGCAGGACCAGCATGTTTCCAAGCATCCTTATCTTGGATATAATCCTCTAATTTGTAATATGCTTGTTTACAAAGTGTGCTTTAACAAAAATATGACTGTCGATTTGATTTTATCCATAATCATCGTCATTTCAGCCGAAAGACGTCCACTGCTGGACATAGGCCTCCCCCAAGCACCACCATTGATATTATCCAAGTAGATATTATTAAAGAAACCTATGTTAGGTACTTACTCAGAATTTAATGAAATCATCATCTAGCCTAGTGTTTGGGGTCAGCTTCCAGTCTAGCCGGATGCAACGGATCCGTGTGTCGGTGCCGGTGCTGATTCGTTTTCTCCCTTACCAATCGTTATTTCTCCGGACACTGTTTATTTTGCTTATATTTATATATGTATGTATTTATGTATTAGTATATATATATTTATTTTTCCTTTTTCGAGTTATCTATCCCTTATGTTGCACTTGCCATGTTTTGTCTCTGCATCATCATTGAAAAAAAAAAAAAAATATTTATATATAAAAAAATACATATAATTATATATTTAATAAATATATATATACATATATATTTAATAAATATATATATACATATATATTTAATATATAGGCGTGATGTTTGTTAATTGGTCGTATGGATACTTTTGATTCGACCCTAGTTGCAAGGTGAGCAAGTTTTAATCAAAACACGTTTTAATAATTGGTCATAAAATGTAGTTAAGTTTGGTTCAAAGCTCAGTAAGTAGGTAAGTACCTACCTATTAATCCCTAACCGCCTAGCTAATAAACTTGGAATAAAGTTATACTAGGTATGAACGTCAAAAATGTGTTGTTATATCGAAGTTATTCCTAGTATAACTTTATTCCGCGTTTATATGTAAGGCGGTAAATGTTTATTTATCTCTTTAATTAGTAAAGGGATAAATACTCATTCAGGGATTAAGCGACACGCGACGTGACACAAAGGCACCGGGTGCGCGCGACGAGTGATGCCTTTGTGTCGCGAGCTATTCGCGTTGCGAGTCGCTCCTTTTTGTAGGATGCCTAATAGGTTCCTATTTACTTGCTTACTAATCTTTACTAGACATTATAATCTTATGTATTAAATAATATAAAAATATTTAAATATAACTTAGGGGTCATTCAATTATTGCGTAAGCACCAAAGGGGTTGGGGGGGGTCTTTGCTCTGATTATTTTTGATGACATGGGGGATGGGGGTCTCGATGGTAGGATTACGTCAGTCATATTTATTATTTATTTATTTATGTACACATAAAATACTTGACAGCACAATATATTAGAAGAAGAGGGTCTAAATCTAATAGGGTCGAATCAAAAGTATCCATACGACCAATTAACAAACATCACGCCTGTATATTAAATATATATGTATATATATATTTATTAAATATATATATGTATTTTTTATATATATATATTTTTTTTTTTTCAAATATGTATCACTTATATTACATAGAAGAGCACAAAGGTACTGCTTATTTCAAAAGAAATTTTTTCCAGCAGACCTGCGAGAGGAAAGTTGGATAAGAAATGAAAGAAAGACTGCCTAAAAAAAAAACTCACTAAAAAAGGTTAGAAAACAAAAGAAGAAACAAGAAGAAGAAGAAGGTTGGTAAAGGACTAAGAAAGGTTGACTGGTAGAAAATGCCTATGGCATTAAGTCCGCCTCTGTACATTTTTTTTGTGCTAAAGTATTAAATAAATAAATAAATGTAGACACAGTGAATTTACTTTTCAGATTCAATTGCAAAATTTAATTGAATTTGATTTGAACAAAGATGGCAACCCAATGTTCAGAGATTACCAAAAATAATTCATATTGCTTTCTCGCTCTCACGCGATTTTTTATGGTTAGAAAAAACTTTAAATTTTTATTTTTAATCTATAAATTCCTTATTTCTAGACTCATGAAAAAAAAATGAACAAAAAACCTCTGTAAAGAAACCTGAACGGATTTAAAAAAGGATGGTATTTAAAAATACTTCAATTTTATTTAAAAGTACTCCCATTTCATTTACCTAATTTTGCCTGTGTTCCACCAAATATACTGAATGTGCACCAAAATATAACCTAACCTAACCTTTAATATTTGGTGCACGATCAGTATTTTTCGGGGAAGAATAAAATTTTAGAAATGCATACATAGATGTACCTTAAGATTTTTGGTGAACACAAAAATATTATCCTTTAAAAAATACCAATGTTTACGTAAGCAAGGGGGGGGGTATGAGCTTTGTTTACTTTTGCTGACAAGGGGGAGGTGGGGTTCAAAATTACTAAAATTCTGCTTACGTAATACTTGAATGGCGCCTTAAAACCAAATATATAAATACTTATATAAAATAGAAATACAATAAAAGCAAATGATACTATTTTAATGATCAGAAACTTACGACTATCTTTAAATAATGTGACCTAAAATTGTATAATTAATACAAAATAAACTCTTAACATTACTGTTATTAATTATGATACTATTTCAATTTAATATTATTTATTTTTTCTTACTCAAAAGCACCTTCCTCCTCTCTCCTATTATAAATTAACTTTGCCCGACAGGATCCATAATTGATTCGATGTTTTAACATACGTACACATTATGGAATGCAATAAAGTATTGAGTATTGCTATTGAGTAATCTTACTATACCCAAAGTCTCTAATTCAGATAATTTATGTAAACAAAGTAATGTCAAGAAATGTCACTGTCAAAATGACAGGACAGTGGTGCTAAACATTTTATCACAATTTTTTTTGTAAATAATAATCTATAAAATTAAAGTGAATTAATTATAAGAACTATGCAAACAAAATACCGTTGCCAAACAATGTTTTGTGTCGGAGACACGGCCTATGATCGTCATAATCAGCCCTTTTAAGTCCACTGCTAGACGTAGGTCACCCAAAATCGATTTCCACTCAAAACAGTTTTCATCCAAAATGTGGCTAGATATGCTACTTACAATATGAATCTATGAATGAGAGTTGTAATATTAGTGTTGTTGAAGATGTAAAAATTTGAAAATGTTTGAATCTCCTGCATTGTTACCAGTATCATAAAATATTGTATACCAGAAAATTTCCTTTTTTTAATAACTTTGTTTAAAAGCGAAAATTTATAAAAATAATAACGGTATGCTTATTTTTTAATTATTATTTCTTAAAATCAGTACTTAAAAGAAAATGGAACCTTTTTTTCGCTATTTTATGTGAATTACCATTACGAAGATTTTTTTTGATATGTTATCCCCTTTGTTTACATAAATTATCTGAATTTCAGACTTTGGGTATAGACATTATAAAATAACTGGCGAAGTCAGAGTCGAGTTTTTTTGAAGGATAAAATCAGGAATGAAATTATCCGGAAGAGAACCGGAGTTACAGACATAGCTTGCAGAGTAAGCAAGCTGAAGTGGCAGTGGGCTGGCCATGTTTGTCGAAGGACCGATGGCCGGTGGAGCAGACGAGTCCTGGAGTGGAGACCGCGTATCGGCAAGCGTAGTGCGGGACGCCCCCCAGCTAGATGGACCGACGACCTCAAAAAGGTGGCTGGGACAGACTGGATGCGGAAGGCGGAAGACAGGGTGTTGTGGCGCAGCATGGGAGAGGCCTATGTTCAGCAGTGGATTGCAATAGGCTGAGTTGATTGTTGATTGATAGATATAATAATAATAATAAGAGCAGTGCTGCCGCACTAATGCAATAAGTAACTCGAATTTGCCACTTCCGAGAATTGTATTTTTGATTATTGAATTTTTTATGAAGTTTTAGTTATTGTATTCTTGCTTAGGGTCAATTCGCAGCGCAGAGTCGCGCAGAGTCGAAGCGCAGCGAAGCCTCAATCTAAAGGATAACACAGCAAATTCACTCTTATCTCCACAACGTACTCGTAACACGCGCGCACCAATCAGCGGTGCTTGAGCTCCGACACGCGAATTCTGTCAAATGCGCGCGAATTCGCGCGTCTTTTTTTATCTTAGAAGAAATATAACAGATTGGCTGTATAAAAAGTTGGAACGTGGCTTGCATAGTTTAAAAAAAATTGAGAGCAGGGATAACAGTTTCTCATGGACGAAAAGTACTGTTTTCATCCCTCTGATCAGGTAACTTGAAGCGTACCTACTTTCCAAGTATGAGAAACGAAAAAACTCTTTTTGGCTTAAATATAGATACTTCAGTAACCATAAAAAATTACGATCATGTTTCGTAAAATATAAAGACAAGAACGTATACCTCCCAGGTTTGTTTGTTATCACATTATCCTGACACTGATGTATTAGGCGCCATTGTCAACAATGCGAACGAAATTAAAAATATAGAGCTAACAGTATTATGTAACACCTGTTGTGTGTTCTGTAAAGATCTCCTCGTGAAGGAAGGTCACCGGGTACCGACAGCTTCCAAGTGAATTTTGCACTACATTGAGACTTACGTCAAATGTAGAACTTAGCTACATCTTCTTCTACACATATAAATCACAAACTATGGATCTACTTATGTCCATTATAAACTTTGAAACTACTGAACGGATTCTGAAAATTCTTTTTGCGTTTGATAGCCTAATTTTTGAGGAAGTTTATAGGCTATTAATATCACGCTACGACCCTTAGGAGCCGGGCAAAAAGAAAAAAAAAGTCAGAAAGAACACGGATTCTGAAAGTAAGGACCAGGCCCGGGTCGACGGCGCATTGTGTTCCACTCGCGCCTCAATGAGATGTCAGCACGCACTGACGGGGTCCGCTAGGACCGGTGCCTGCCAGGGTTGCGGGTTTGTCCGAAAGGGATACCGTAGCCCTGGCACACAGGCAACTGAAGGAACACGGGTGGGTTTTAGTCAGTAAAAGTCTGACACGTCCTTCCGCTCCGCCCAGAGCGGGAGAAGTTATTTGATAATTTCCCACCCAAAAAAAAGGATATGGGTAAAAAAAAAATCGTAGTATCACACTAGGATCCGCTAGTAAAATATAAAACTAACCTCCTGTACTGTGGCAGCTTTGAACAGGAAACAGTTGAGGAGTCCCTCCTTCTCATTCAGAAGTATGTAGAACAGCTCTTCAGGACGACCTGGCACTTGGCTAGCCCTGCAATGAAACAATAGTTGAATGTTGGTGCCCGGATGATGAACAATTAGGCTCGCCCCCTGGGCCTAAAGTCTGCTATTACAATAGTGTCAGAATGGTCTCTTCATTATGAGTTTTTGACAGATTTGCCATACAAACACTGTCAAATACTCACAATGGCGAGACCATTCTGACACTATTGTAATAGCAGACTTGAGGCCCTGTTCTCGTAACTAGGGCTTCCATTACGTAATTACGCAATTACGTAATTACGGACAGATTTTAGAAATCTCACAAATACGTAACTGAAGAGCTGCAGTCCGTAATAACGTAACTATAGGATAATATTAATTAATTTAGGTACCCATTTATTTAGTTCTATAGTTTCTGCCTACTCCATGGGAAAAAGGCATGGGTTTATCTGTGTATTTACAATTTACCTTAATTTAGTTAACCTACGACTTACATTATGACAACACCAAAACCCTTTCTGTGGGTATCCCCCGAATTCCCGGGGTTTATTTTATAACTTCCAATTTGAGTCCGCAAGATTTAATTTCTTAGTCGTACAGAATAGAGTTCATTGTTGACCAATCGGGAAACGAAGGGAATCCCCGTTGGTTGTGGATAGTTCGGTACGTAACACAATCAAAGTTTATAAGTGTTTCGCAAGTATTTGATCTACCTCGTAGATAATAAAGTTTAATATTGTGGATTGAGCAAGCTAAGGGAACTCCCTACATTTTTCTTTACTTTCGTGAATTTAGAAACAATCTCAATACTCGGTACTCAGTCGTCTTACGTACACCTGCGAGATACTGTCCTGCCTGGTCTAAGCTTATTTTATTGACTTTTGTGATTTTGTGTATGTGCCGCAAAGTTTGACGCTTGGTTTTCAGAAGCTTTTCATTACAAGTTTCTAAGTAGATATCACCATACACGAGTAGAGATACTTCAACGAAAATGTAAGTACCTATTTTAACATTACTTTACTTGTCTACTTACTTTGTTTCTAGGGTATTGTGTGAGAGTTTATACATATAATTTAGTAGTTGATTTTATATTGTTGACGGCACGGTTGGCGCAGTAGTTGAGTGATTGGCTGCTGCGCTGCGGGTCACGGGTTCGATTCCCGTACGGAACAAATATTTGTATGACCTACAGATAGGTGTTCCGGGTCTGGGTGTCTTGTGTATGTTAGTTTACATGATTGTGAGTGCACCCACGATACAGCAGTAATTCCTAGTGTGGTGCGACGTTTAAAAAAAAAAAAAAAATTGCGATTTTATTTTATTGTTGCTTGTTAGATGTCTGTGCAAATAGACATTGATTATGAGTTCACGGTACGTATGTAAATGTATCCCGTTTTAAGTGTAGTGCCTAACTATAGATGCTATTTATATGTATTACCTAACTATTAAATTATGAAATATTTATATATTGTTTTAGGTCTGCAGTAAAGAAGACTATTTATAAGGAGTTTTTGAACAAACGCACACAATCAGCTATATGGGAACACTTTTTGAGGGCTGAAAATGGGCAAAGTGTCCAATGTAAACATTGTCAAAAATTTTTGAAGACTCCTGGTGGTGCTACTGGAGCACTACATACACATATGCGTGCTAAACATATTGGCGAGATGTCACAAGAGCAAGATGCGCAAAGGGCAAGTACTTCATCGTGCTTTCAAGCAAGAAAAAGTTTAGAACCTCCATCGAAGAAAACTAAACTAACGGATTACTTTTCCACTGAGTATTCCTTGGACGTTATAGTGACTAGAATGGCAGCATTGGATGGCATCCCATTAAGCAAATTTTGTACTTCTGAAGATCTAAGGTATGTTTTCAAAAAATCTGGCTATGATCTACCGAAATCTCCTTCAACTATTACTCAAATTGTCCTGGAACAGAGTTGTGCCATAAAAAAACAATTAATAAATCAGTTTAAAGATATGAAGTCCCAAAAAAAACGGTTTACTATAACGTTTGATGAATGGACCTCTACCCGGAACCGGAGGTATATGAATATAAATATTCATAATAAAGACCTAGAACCAGCTAAATATAAAAATTTAGGACTAGTAAGGATAAAGGGTTCAATGCCAGCTCACGTTGGAACTGTACTGTTAGAAAATCATCTAAATGACTTTTATTTGAAACTTGAAGATATAATTGCATTCACAACGGACGGAGCCAGTGTTATGGTTAAAATGGGCAAAAATTTTGATGGTCACCATCAGTTGTGTTTTGCTCACGGAATACAACTTGCAGTGCTGGACGTATTATATAAGACACGGAAAAGTACAACTACTGAACCAGAACTAGAAGATGAAGCTTCAGATACTGACACTGAAGAAATTGAAGAAAACGATGGCGGACTTTTCATAGAAGTACCTAGAGTTCTAGAACCAGAGTTTCTGTACAAAGATATTATAGTAAAAGTAAGAAAACTTGTTAAATCATTCAAAAAATCACCACTGAAGACCGATTTGTTGCAAAAATATTCTTTACAAGAGCATGGTAAAAGCCTCGATCTTATACTAGACTGCAAAACGCGATGGAACAGCTTATCAGATATGGTTGGACGATTTCTGAAATTGAAATCAAGTTTATTTAAGGCTTTATTAGACTTAAAATCAAATATAAGTTTCACAGACACAGAAATACAAGATCTACATAACATTCATCATAGTTTAGATATAATAAAAACTACAGTGATGGCATTGTGTCGCCGTGACTCGAATTTGTTAGCAGCAGATGCTGCGCTTCAGTTTATGTTAAATAAGCTTGATGCTCAGTCCAATGGGCTCAGTGACAAGCTTGCTGTATCCCTTAGAAAAAGAATAAAAGAAAGGCGAACAAATGTGTCTGGTGTCTTGCAGTATTTGCATAATAATGAAGAATATTATAAAACCGAAGAAACAGAAACTTTTACAAAACCGACGTCGGATTATATTAGAACATATGTTGCAAACTTATTAGAAAGGCTCAAATTTACACCGCCTACAAGTACACAAATGAGTTTAGATTCCGAAGCAGATGACAATGATGCTAATGATGGTTGTGGCGACGAGTTGACTGTTGCACAGCAACTAGAAAAAGAAATACAGAAAACTATGTCTACAGTAAACAAATCTGGAGTAAACACAGATCTTGAATCCATCATCAGAGTTGAAATGTGTATCTACGATAGCACTGGCGGCGGTCGTGAAGTTTTCCTAACAGCAGCTTATAATTATTTACTATGTATAATGCCTACTAGTGTTGAAGCAGATCGGGCATTTTCTTCTGCCGGCTATCTTTGTTCTAAACTAAGAAGTTCCCTTGGTGACAGAACATTGCATTCGTTATCATTTATGAGATCATATTATCAAGAACAAAGATTGGAAAAATAACCATATTTTATATTGTTTCTTACTTTTAAACCATTTGTGCGTGGTACATGTTTTGTTTGAATTGTTGATTGAGTTTAGTCAAAATCAAAATCGTCAATCAAATCAAAATATTACATTTTGATTTGATTGACGATTTTGATTTTGAGTTTAATTTTAAAATTATCATTTTAATCTGTAATTTACTTTTAATTCCTTAATATTATAATTTTTTTCATTTGAAGTTGTTTGATTTTTTACTTCTAAAATACGTAATAAGCCCAGAATTTATCGTGCTTTAAAAAATCAAAACAGTTAAGTACGTAATTACGTAGTTACGTAATTGAAGCATCAAAATGCGTAACTAGTTACGTAATTAGCAAATCCGTAATTTTGGAAGCACTACTCGTAACTGTAATCTATCTATAATATAAAATGGTAAACTGACTGACTGACTGGGTGATATATCAACACACAGCCCAAACCGCTGGTCCTAGAGACATGAAACTTGGAGGGTGTGTTCTTTGTGAAAGTAAGTATCCACTAAGAAAGGATTTTTGGGAATTTCACCCCTAAAAGGGTTAAATAGGGGGTGGAAGTTTATATGAAAGTCCGTCAGTTTTGAAGTTAGGATCTTCAAATTTTGTGTTTAGGCTGATGTTATAAATTAATTTATACGTGTCTCAGCGTTTTTGATAATTTCACCCCCGAAGGGTTAAAAAGGGGGATGAAGTTGATAAAACCTTAATTTTCGAAGAAAAATCACTAAATTTACTATCTAGGCTTATAACTGGAAGCTAACGCAACTGTGTTGTTATAATTTCAACCCTTAAGGGAGTGAAAAGACGGATGAAATTTTGTTTTTACTTAAAGTTCTTTATTTTTTAGATTAAATCGGATATTTTTCGACATCCACGCGGTTGAAGCCGCGGGCAAAAGCTAGTTATCTATAGTCCTTCGAATACAAGTTGTTATGTGGTGTGTTATTGCTAAGGCAAGGAAACCGGGATGTACTATCGGGGACATCCGAATCGGCACGCTTTCAAAACGAAATCCGCATTAATTACTGCATTCGATTCGTTTTCAATCTGCGTAAATATGATCATGTCTCTGCGCATCGGTCACTTCTAAAGTGGTTGCCCATACGCCAGCGTAGAGAGCAAAGGGCGCTGACTACTTTGTTTTCATTTCTTGACTCTCCCACTTCCCCTAGTTATCTAGCACCCCACTTTCAGTACATTTGTGTCAACCACAATAAAAATCTACGATCATCATATAATCGCCTTCTTCAATGTCCCACTCACCGCACAGACTTTATTCACTCTTCCTTCTTCGTTCAGTCTATCTCTCTGTGGAATGCGCTCCCTCTGGAGATCAGGATGGCAACAAACCGATTATCATTTAAAGTGAAAGTTCGCGAGCACATTCGTAAGAAGCTGGCAGTATCATCACAACGTTAATGTTTTCCCATTGTTTGTCTTATTTGTTTTAGTATATTCGTGTATTTATGTATGTTTATTTGTGCTTGTATATATATAGAAATTGGAAATTTGTATTATATTTATAGTTTGTAAGTATCTATAAAGATCACATGATATTCTTGGAATAACTATAAAGTTATTCCAAGATTTTTCGTAATTGCACCTACCACTGTTTGTCTCTGCATCACCCAAAGGTTGACTGGTAGAAAATGCCTATGGCATTAAGTCCGCCTCTGTACATTTATGTGCTTAAAGTATTAAATAAATAAATAAATAAATAAATCCCGTGCCCACGAATGTCCACATCTGTTTACCGCCCCTTTTTGCGCCGACCAATATTTCTCATCCTCTGTTACAATGATCATCAGATGTCTGACCACCTCGGTTGTATTTTTTTTTTTTTTCATTTATAAAAACAATGGACTCAGCCGCTATTGGTTGATGAGCGTCGGTAAGCGTTAGGAACTATAGCGGTCGAGCGCTGTAAGTAAGAATAGTCCTTATGGTGGTCCGATTCGGATGTCCACGGTGGACTGCATCAATTGGGTACCCCATTTGTATAAAAATTTGCTTTTAAAGGGGGTACCCACATCGTGACGCTGACTAAATCAAAAAATTCGAAGACATTTTCACATCCACCAACTCACACTTGGCCCGAGTGGTAGATTACGGCCCTCTCCGTCTCACAGAGAGGAGGCTTGAGCCAGGGCTTTAAATACCGGAAAATTTTCACAACGTTACCTTGTATTAACAGAGTTAACGTTATTATTAAAATAACGGTAATCGATTTAACGTTATTTATGCGATTATTAATTTTATCGTTATTTTAAACGGGTGAGATGTAAGTAGTGGAGCCTGAGGCGTGCGGCGCGGCGAAAGCCCGCCCTCGCGCCTCTGATGCCGTGCCGATTAAAACGTTGCCTGAATCTGCCTGATTTCTTACCCACAGAATGGCAACGTAGCTAAATTAACGTTAGTTATCGTATTTTTGTTAATGTTAATTAACGTTATATTACTGGTAATGTTATCAAGTAACGTTAAATTTTTGTAACGTTAGTAGGTATAGCATTGAAATTTAACGTCGCGTAACGGTTATTATTTTGTTATTTAAGTTCCCTTCAAAATGGTTGAGCTAAATGGTGCTGATCCATGCGTCATGTTCGTGAACGGGCGCCGTCGGTTGGGACTGGTCATCTCTTAGCTGCCACGGCTTATTTTAATTTTTGAATTTTTTCTATTACGGACGCTTCTAACGTGCACGTCTTTCTACATGGTTCTCACATGTATAACTTCAACATGAATGATGTAACCCATATTTTGTAACAATTATTTGTTTTAAAAGAGTGTCCATGGAGTTTCTTGTCCGTTCTTCTCCATAGGAACCTACTACGCTTTGGAATGGGCAACTAGCTTCATCTTTCTGACTGACCCCTTGACAATTCAAAAGTGCCTGTAATTGGTTTATTTGAAATAAATGCTTTGAGTTTGAGTTTGAGTTTGATTTCGTAACATAACAAGCCCTGGCTTGAGCTCCAGCAATCTTAAGAGTCCAGTAATTTTAAGTGGTATCTTTTGTGGTATGACAAAAAACATAATTTAATTATTGTGAATGTGAAGACTATGTGGGTCATTGTTTTTTTTTTTTCTCAGTTAGTTTTAGTCAAACTAAATAAATATATAATAAAAAAAATATATATGTTAATTTTTGCGGCCTACCTAAATGTCCTATCATTGGTAATCATTCGTTGAATCGTTGAGCTCCGTAAGTTCTGAGTTGAACTGCACTATTACTGACAAATGCGTGCACTGACTGGACAGGTCCACTCAATCTGTGTGGTTCTTTCCTCAAAATAACATTTCAGACACCAATCTACAAGCTCTTTACACGATCTGACGAAGATGTGAGTTGTTTTGGATTTTCTTCTCAGAGTTTCAAATATGATTGAGTATCGCGTATAGCCAAGGACGCTCTTTCAATTTACCATCCTTTAGCCTGTTTCTGAGTAGGAAACTTCAAAAGCGTCCTTGGCTATACGCGATACTCAATCATATTTGTGGTCCTTCGTAACCTTGAAGGGAAAAAAACCTTCGCCTGCGGCTAGTAGGCAAAATAGCAGCGGATCCACAAGCTCATCTTATCTCGCAAAATCTATCCCACCTGCAAATGTGGCTTGTGCTCATTGTAGTGATGCGCACTTGATTTATCGGTGCCCTACCTTTCAATCCTTAGATTCTCGTGCTAGACTCGCGTTAGTACAAGGTAAAAACAATATGTGTATTAATTGTTTACGAACAAATCACGTCATAGAAAAATGCGTATCTAAAATGTCTTGTACGGTGTGTGGATTACGTCATCATACCCTATTGCATATTGACCCAGCGCCATCCAGCGCCGGCGCAACCACTGGAGCGAATGTTACAGCTCATTCTCACGCCGCCGTTCCCAACCGCGATATGGTTTTACGAGTACGAGTACTAGGGACTTGTCAGGCCCGCGCGTTCAACACTGCCGCCGGCACTCAATGTACCGTACGTGCACTCGTGGACAGTGGGGCGCAGGATTTTTTTATCACCGTTGCGTGCGCGCGAACACTCGGGTTAAAACTCCGCCGGTGTAATCTTAGCATATCCGGCTCGAAGGACCACAAATATGATTGAGTATCGCGTATAGCCAAGGACGCTTTTGAAGTTTCTTACTCAGAAACAGGCTAAAGGATGGTAAATTGAAAGAGGTCAGGTACTCACGGGATGCTGGGAGCCAGGAGATCACCACACAGTATCACTAGCAGTCATATTTCACTAAACTTTGGTATTTTTACTATCATCTAGTTATTTAAATATGATTGATGTGTAGAAGTGTTTGTACAAACCTACTTACAGGATTAAATAATTTGTCTTTTTTTTTACTTTTTCTACGAGAGGCCCCTGACCCTCATACAAAAAGTCTGCGATTTTACAACAAACAGAAGAATAATTGACATGTTATTTCGAACGTCCTCGCGTTTTTTAAGATAGCAAAAAACATAGTGATATAGAACGTAGGTAATGGCGCCGATTCCCTTGTTCACAAACTAAACTAAATTTAAGTTCAGTGCATCTTTTTCTTTCTATTTCATTAAGAAAAGGACAGAAGATACATTTTAGTTTAGTCCTGTCAAATTAATCAGCGCTTGACGTAAATTGACGTAATTTTAGTCGGCAAGTTTTTAATCACATCTAAACTTGTATGGAGTAGTGACAGGCGATGATTAATTTGACAGGACTAAACTAAAAAAATTCTTCTGTCCTTTTCTTAATGAAATAGAAAGAAAAAGATGTACTGAACTTAAATTTAGTTTAGTTTGTGAACAAGGGAATCGGCACCAAGGTCAATTAAATATACCTATACCTGCTTATTTATTTATTGTCGTTTTTTTCGATAGTAACGTCATACAAGGTCGTGCAAATTAACCTTAACTGGTTTAAAAATGATTTGTTGAAGTTTTTGTGATGAAAAACAGGTTCGATATGATTCGACAGAGACCGCGCTTACTAGTTTTTGAATCCATGGGAAACATAAAAACAGTGTTATATAATTCTGAACATAAGATATATCGTATTTAAGAATATGGCGGACATGAGATCGCTAAAACGATATGCTTCGAGAATCAGCACTGTAGGTAGGGATTGCAATCCCGCAAAACGGAATCACGCATTTCCCGCGGGATCCCGCTGCTTTTATTAATCTGCTGGATCCCGCAAATTAAAAAATTGCCTTCAAAGCGCGGATCCGCGGATCCCGCAAATTAAAAATTTGGCGCTAAAACTTTCGCGTAAATCGCGAGTAGCACGAGCGACACAGTGCCGTAATACATATATCCTGACGGTTTAGCCTACTAGCGTAGAAGCCGAGAGAGCGGTTTCAGCATCAGGATATATTTGCAGTTCACTCAGAAGCAGGCTCGGAGATGATACAATAAATGCCATTTGCTTCTTAAGAGCGTGTTTTCAAAAGTTATCACCATAATTTGAGAGAAAGTTGTGATTTGATTTATTAGTCGTTATATGAATAAGATTGAATTAAAAATATAAAACTGTTGTTAGGAGTAAGGTTAAAATTAAACAAAACTATTAAACTATGCCAAACATTTAAAGATGAATCGAAGAAAACATATTACTAATTACTTATACTTAATTAATAGATAAGAAATAATTTCTGTTGCTTAATGGAAGAAATGTTTAATAAAAGTTGATTTTTGCACAAAAATCTGTAGTTTCAATTTGATTTTATAACATAATTTCAAAGATGCGGGATTGAGTAATCCCGCATATCAATCCCGCGGGATTGCAATTCCTAAATTGTCCATTACAAACTATAAATATGATAAATCGATATGACTCGAGAATCGGTTTTTAAAGAATCCGATTTTTTTTTCCCATCACGACACAATCTTAGGCCCGTATTACAGAACGTCACTCAATACTTAAGCATTACTTAAGACTAGATTCAAGAAATTTGATTGGTTGAAACTAGTTTTAAGTAATGCTTGAAGTATTGAGTGACGTTCTGTAATACGAGCCTTAGATTGTCACGATTTTAACACCATAAACAACTTCTGTTCAATGACTTTATACAAAACATAATAATACATTAATATATAAATATAAACATATTAATACATTTAACAAAAACAAACCTTCAAGATTTCGTAATTCTATACACATTTAGACCGTTGAATTTGAATATTTTTATTTTTGTATGAAAGTCTGACGAATTATTAAAAGTCATAGTACAAAATGTTGTGTTTTTGTTTATGATGTTAGTAGACATTATAATTGAAAGTAAAATTAAAAGGCACTAAATCAAGTTAATAAAAATAAATTACTTAACCTAAATAAAACTAATAACAAAATAAACTAAAATATGGCGTCGAAAATTCCTCCGCATCGCTGTCGACTGGTAATGTACCCAAGAGACTGGCGGCATTGCCACGTTGTATGGCAATGCTTAGCCTCTGGCCAAGATAAAAGCCAGCCCTTGGGTCACGGGAAGTGTCAACCAGCCTTTTGGAGATTTCATTGAACAATAAATGAGCACTGGGACCCCACGATGTTAGTTATATATGTATAATCCTGAGAGGTTGTTAGTATTTTACCAATCATCATAATTTCAGCCGAAAGACGTCCACTGCTGGACATAGGCCTCCCCCAAGCACCGCCACTTCGACCGGTTCTGTGCTTCCCGCATCCAGCGGATGCCTGCGGCTTTCACAAGGTCATCGGTCCACCGTGTGGGAGGCCTTCCAACGCTACGTCTTCCGGTACGCGGTCGCCACTCCAGAACCTTTCGGCCCCAACGGCCATCTGTTCTGCGCGCAATGTGCCCTGCCCATTGCCACTTAAGTTTGGCAATTCTTCGAGCTATGTCGGTTAGGTCGGTTTTACCAATAACACCATATAGTTATGCGTGCCACCTCTTTGAGCCTGACTGCTCGAGCAACATAGCCCGAATTTCGCTGCCCGCTGGCCCCTCCGTATTTATTTATCCATACTAATATTATCCCGCCTGCCAAGCGTGGCGATTATGGCAAACCCCCCATTTGGGGGAGGCTTACGTCCAGCAGTGGACGTCTTTCGGCTGAAATGATGTTGATGACTAATATTATAAATGTGAAAGTAACTCTGTCTGTCTGTCTGTCTGTATGTTACGTTTTCACGCCTAAACCGCTGAACCGATCATCATGAAATTTGGCCGAGATATAGCCTGGGATATGGAGAAGGACGTAGGCTACTTTTTTACGCGATAACCGACATCCATGCGGGCGTAGCCGCGGGCAAAAGCTAGTTTATTTATATAACAGTTGCTTGCTGCACTAACAATAAACACCAAAGCGTGCAGCAAGGCAACAATAAACAGTCAACTAAAAAAGTTTGGTAGAGCAATTAGGTTGTTTAACAGATTGATCGCCAGGGTTGTGGGCGTATCGAGCAGTATGGGTACACCACGAGGCCAGGCGCTCCTTATGGTGGACGGAGACCCCAAAAAACTTATATTAGTACTAGTGACTTACCGTACAATATCGACCAGCCGATGCACGATGACTGGCTCGAAATTGCCATTGTAAGCTTTTAAACAGCCATCTTCTACTGCTATGCTGAGCTGTAAGAAAATTACAGTATTAGTCTAAGTTTCGACTGTCCGCTAAGCCAAAGTCAAAGTCAAATCATTTATTTAAAATATGCACATAAAAGGCACTTTTGAACGTCAAAAATTACAAAAAGAATTAATTGATTCTAGTTGCCACTTCCAAAAGAATGGGCAAGAAACTCCATACTTAATAATACCAGCCTATAACTGTCCCACTGCTGGGCAAAGGCCTCTTCTCATACAGAGAAGGCACGAGCATTGATCACCACGCTTGCTCAAGACGGGTTGGCGATTTCAGACTTATATTAACTATAAGTCCAGGTTTCCTCACGATGTTTTTCCTTCACCGATGTCAGTAATGTCCAAGATAAACTCAGAAAGTACATATGAATTGAAAAAGTCACATTGGTACTTGCCCAGATTTGAACCCACAACCTCATGCATGAGAGGCGAGGCCTTAACCAACGGGCCATCATGACACTTAGCAACCAGTTTGATTTTGTCTAGATGCTACTGCTGAGCACAAGGTCCTGGGTTCGATTCCGAGGTCAGACAAAGTGTTATTGGGTTTTTCTATCTGGAATTTCTCTCTAGCAGTTCGGAGTCTGGATTAGTGCCTGTTGTTGGCGATGAGCTCGCCTCCTATTATATGGGACCTAAGCCGCAAAGTTTTTGTGTAAATGGCCCATTTTATTATTATTTTACCATATATATATTTACCTTATCTCGAATGGCAGTAGCCCTAATCTCCCGCAGCAACCACGGCAGCATGGCGTTCGAGAACCGCCGGTCCATTGCCGTGAAACCCAGGTATGTCACCGAAGTCAACTTGGTCTTCATCTTGGGTTATTTGAACTGCTGACAAAATAACATAAATCACTTAATTGTTACTAATTGAGGGGGCTTATGGCTTAGTAATAACAGCCGTACGGGTCGATCGAGACAGGCTACGCTTGCCAGGGTTGGTCCGTGGATGGGTGACCATTTTTACATACCGAGACTCCTCCGTGCCTCGGAAAGCACGTTAAGCCGTTGGTCCCGGCTGTCATTCGTGGATGTTTGACAGTCGTTATGGGTCGTCAGAAGCCCAAAAGTCTGACAACCAGTCTTACCAAGGGGTATCGTGTTATTTATTTATTTAACACTTTCTCACACAAATGTACAGAGGCGGACTTAAGGGGCCGTGCACGAAATCGACTGATTTTGATCAATTTTGTTCATTGTTTGTGAGAAAGGGAAAAATAATTTAAACAAAATTATTTGTGATTTGAAAAGTCGTGTTCTTTGTTTTGCATGTGGCTGAAAGGGATTTTTCAAATAAATTAAGTATTCACGGTAAATCACTAATATTCGAAACAAGTTTTCCGAAAAATGACGCGAGACTGACATTTGATCATCATTCTACAAGAAACTGCTTTTGATTTTGATCATTAAAAAATATCATCATCATTATATGGTCATTATATGGTCTACTTGCATGCCACTTATTTCAACTTCCATACAAAATATAACAGAAAAATAATATTGAAACCTTTTTTTGTTTTAAACTTCGTCAGTAATATATTTTTTCATATTATTTAGCAAATCATATCAAGAAATTTAAAAATCACGAATTAGTCTTCAGCTATCCTTGAAATATAATCAAAATTCTATTTAATGAATATACAATATCTTCATTAAGTAAATCAACGGCGAAATAAACTATATTTTGGAGAGCACAAAAATGATGAAACTATTAACAGCTGCTGTGACTGACACGAATGGTTTAGCACCATGAAAACTGTACTTTAATAGTTACACAGACTTATTATTTCGATTATTTCAAGCTTTCTAACAATTAGATAAGAAATTGACAAAAGAGAGGTATTTTCGTGCACGGAGCCTTAATGCCATAGGCATTATCTACCAGTCAACCTTTGGGTGGTGCAGAGACAAACAGTGGTAGGTGCAATTACGAAAATTGGGGAATACATTTTACCTTAACTATAGATAAGATATATATACCTAATTATATATAAATATACAAATAAATATACATAAATACACAAATACTAAAACAAGACAAACAATGAGATAACATTAACGTTGTTGTGATACTGCCAGCTTCTTACGAATGTGCTCGCGAACTTTAACTTTAAAGGATAATCGGTTGGTTGCCATCCTGATTTCCTGAGGGAGCGAGTTCCACAGAGAGATAGACTGAACGAAGAAGGAAGAGTGAATGAAGTCAGTGCGTTGAGTGGGACATTGAAGAAGATGGTTGTGCGATGAACGTAGATTTCTATTGTGGTTGGCGCAAATGTACTGAAAGTGGGGGGCTAGATAACTTGGGGAAGAGGGAGAGTCAAGAAATGAAGACAAGGTGGTCAGCGCCCTTTGCTCTCTGCGATGGCGTATGGGTAACCACTTTAGAAGCGACCGATGCGCAGAGACATGATCATATTTACGCAGATTGAAAAGGAATCGAATGCAGTTATTGAGAAGACGGTCAAGTTTGTCGAGGAGATCTGCATTCAGGTCATAGTAGCACACATCACCATAATCGATGATAGGGAAAATTAAGGACTACACAAGCATTGTCTTGGTACTAGATGGTAATAAAATTTTCAGTCGGTAAAGAGCTCGCAGCGTTCCAGTGACCTTCTGGCTAACCCTAGCGACTTGATTACGCCAGTGTTACCCAGTTACTAGGTTGTGGAGGTCAGATAGGCAGTCGCTCCATGTAAAATACTGGTATTCAGCTGCATCCGGTTAGACTGGAAGCCGTCCCCAACATAGTTGGGAAAAGGCTAGGCAGATGGATTTTGTCTGTTTGTAATGTCAAAATACTAGCTTTTTACTAAATGCATATGAATCCCCCCTCCCTCGATTCCTCTGACTCGAGCAATTCACACCATCAATTATATTCAGGTCGAAATTGTAAATATATTTACATGTCACTCGGGTGAATTCGCAAAAGTACTATTGTTTACAATGTGTTACAAGCATTGATTTATTTATTTATGTACACACAAAATACTTGAAAGGACAATATATTAACATAGAAGCGTACTTTACATGGAGCGACCGCCTATCTGACCTCCACAACCCAGTAACTGGGTAACACGGTACCTCTTGGTAAGACTGGCTGTCAGACTTTTAGGCTTCTGACGACCCGTAACGACTGTCAAAGATCCACGAATGACAGCCGGGACCAACGGCTTAACGTGCTTTCCGAGGCACGGAGCGAGTCTCGGTATGTAAAGATGGTCACCCATCCACGGACCAACCCCGGCAAGCGTAGTAACCTGACGGATCGACCCGTGCGGCTGTTATTACTTAGCCACGAGCTCCTCGACATTACAAACAGACATTCAATGTTATTTATTTGTATATACTACGGCTATTATAACATGGCTATTATTATATTATACGTATACACTCATTGTATGAAGTAGGTAAATAACTACTGTTACACATATGTGTTTGTTATTACAATCAACCTATTTACGTATACCTTGTGTGTCAAATAGCTCCTACAAACAGGCGTGACACGTGACTCGACACAAAGGCACCGCTCGTCGCACGGTGCCTTTATGTCGCGTCGCGTGTCGCACCTGTTTTAAGAGCCTTTATTATTACAGATTGGATAATCGGCTGCATATTTACCAAAAGTTGAGGTGTTGGCTATTATGGTATGCACTTTTGCATCGATAAAATCCCACGATTCCGGGATCGACGAATTCGCGATTCCAGAATTGATAAAACTACATTGTTAGATTAAAAGGAGGAAGATATGTTATGCGCTAACATCGCAATCAGTAAACCTGGGCTCGGCGCACGACTACATGCACCAAAACTCACACATCTGTGATCAGTGTGATCATAGTCGCAAACCTACAGTTACCGAAAGACAAGAACAGAGATAGGAGACGGCGCTGTCGTGCGAGCGAAATCGCGTTAGCTGCCGAATGTTGGCCGAATGTTTACGATTATGAATGACATTGCATGTGGTAGCACAAACATGGCGAAGCAAACATTAAATATTATTATAACTTTCAACAAATTAGCATTTTTGGCTGTACTTACGAGTGGTAAGTAATCCCGTGTGTCTTATTTTTCTTCCTTGTATTATTAAAACACTAGGTTTAGCTGCACAAGAAGTCATTTTGATGCGTATTTATCACACAAAAAAAAATACTGTAACTATGGAGCTGTTTGATCAACGATATCCCGTGCGCGACTGAGTGCCAACTACGAGCTATCACTTAGTTTGATAGCACCGGGCGCTGTTACTAAGTCCCGTATCAAAACTACTTTTTAACTATAGAATCGAATGCTAGCTTATGGTTTAAAGTTAAACAATGTTACTGTTACCGTTAGCCAGCATCATCCCACTGCTGGGCAAAGGCTCCCATGACTTCCAGCTCTTTCGATCCAGGGCTAATGTGGACCACTGTTAAACAATGCCACATACATATTTATGAAGCCGCTGCCATACTATATACCCAA
This sequence comes from Dryobota labecula, assembly GCA_947523025.1. NCBI lineage: Eukaryota > Metazoa > Arthropoda > Insecta > Lepidoptera > Noctuidae > Dryobota > Dryobota labecula. Next base: position 7,582,215 of record OX383311.1, on the reverse strand, counting down.
CCAGTTATGTATTCCCGGTGTTCTCGACATCCCGGGATTTTATTTTACAACAAAAATATTTTAATACGTTATACGCCGATTCTTTAGAGCTTGTTTCTTTTGGGCCGTGGGGCTCACCGGTGAGTGACAGTAATACTATACCCGTTCAGGCCGTGGAGCCGGATTTGTTGAAAACGCGAATCGGCGACAGCCCATATGGTAAGATAGTTCATAATTCAAAATATCTTTATTGTGGGTTAACAAAAAATTAAGTTCCAATATGACCTGCCTAATAGGCATACAATAGTTATGTGTTGGCATTAAATTTAAAATAATTTAACATGTCAAATTTAGTTATTATGAAAATGTCAACAAATCAATCAATAATTCAAGAAATCTTGGATCGTGTAGTATGCTTTATCAATTAAAAAGTTTCATAATTTATTTTTAAATACTGGATTTAAGTAGTGGTGGTCACTGGTGTCCACCACGCCGTTCAATGTGTTAAGAAGCCGCTTCAATACTTTCACAGCTAAAAAGATAGATCTGGTTAGACTGGGAGCTGACCTCAATAGTTGGGAGAAGACTTGACAGATGATGAGGTATATCATCAGCTGGTACAAAAATACATGCTAAAAAGGTACCTTATGTTTATTTCAAAATTTGCATCTAATTGTCCTGGAAACAATGAAATAGGACCAAAAGTAAATCCATGTTATGTAAATAGTAACTACGATTATTTTTGTATACTGATTATACGGCCTTATGATAAAATAAAGAATTAAGTTTATTATTTTGGGTACCTACCTGTTTTTTTAAAGTTTCAAAATGAAATAAATCTTCAAATAAATCACAAGTTCTTTCAACTTAAAAAAAAATCAATAATAGACACAAACAAACACTGATTCAGCCTTACGAAAGTCACTGATCACAATTAAATCGTTATTTTAACATAATATTACCACATTTTGCACAAAATAAGTCAATTACAGCGGAGTAAAACATTTTTGCACGTATATTCCGCACAGAACATTATTCCAAAGGCACTAGTAGACGGAAACAAAAACATTATGAATAAAAACTATTGCCTTTGCCTGCGACAACCTATAATGTCTGTTTTCTCTTTCTTTCCCGCTTATAAATACGAGACAGCAAGCGGACGGAAATAAAAACTGGAGTTTAAATAATACTGACATATAAAGTTCCAAATACAAAATAGGAAAGGTAGAGGATAAATTATTAATTAGTTATTCTATCATATGTTTCCTATATCCCTAAGTTGCGCTATTATTGGTATAATAATGATATCTTTAGCAAGTCCACAAAATAATTAAAAGTTGGTAATAACGCCATCTATTATGGAATCGACGAACTATTACAAGGAGCAAGCGGCATAATAGTTCAGCTTTATGTAAGCAGATGTCACTTATTGCATTGAGCTCTTTTTGTTGGAGGTAATTGTCGAACGTAGGTTGAATGTCACTTGTACGGCACAAAACGTCAAACGTCAAAAAATCTAATCAGTCAGCTTCCAGTCTAACTGGATGAAGCTGAATACTAGTATTTTACATGATTTTACATGGAGCGAATGCCTATCTGACCATCACAACCCAGTAACTGAGTAATACGATACCCTTTGGTAAGACTGGTTGCCAGACTTTCGGGCTTCTAACAACCCGTAACGACTGTCAAAGATCCACGAATGACAGCCGGGACCAACACGAAGCAACAAAATTCGATCTAAATAAAAACGGCCACATTCCTCTAGATCGTATTTTGTTGCTTCGTGTCTTAATACGAAACTTTATAAAAGGTATTAGAAAATTCTAGACACACATACCGAGATAGTTGATTGAGCCGTTTTTCATAATTCCTTCTCAGTCACGAGATAATTATGTTTATAACGGGGTGGCGCCAGTGGACCGGTGCCAACGCTCTTAACGAGTATTAAAACGACAAAATAAAAGTGTTAGCATAACTGATACGTATTAGTACAGTAAACTACTTAATATTATGTATAAAAACCCAAATATAATAGATTTAGTTCAGAAAACTAATACTTCGCTAACTTTTTCAAAGCTTCCTCTCTCCTACTATTTTTGATGTGCCCGACAGGGCAGGGTCCATATAATGATCACATATATCTAAGTCACATTGACACATTGTCAAAATTGTGGAATGCTAGTAAATTTTTTTTTTTTTTTTTTAAACTTCATGTACAATAGTGATACATAGGCGGACTTAATGCCACAAGGCATTCTCTACCAGTCAACCTTTGGGTTAAATATAAAAACAGTGGTAGGGTTCAAAAATAATGACAAAAATACTAACTTCTTGATTAAGAGAATTTATATAGTTTTATTGATACTAATACACATATACAAATAAAATAAACTAATAGATATTTTAACAAATACCACCTAATAATAATTACTATGACTAGACTATCATTTGAGAGTTATTTAGTCTGACTTAAGTAGTGGTTACGAACTTTTCTTTTAAAAGTAAATTTGTTTTCAAAATATTGAGGTCTATTTTATCAATAAATAAACATTATTATAGATAATTATTTTTTAAGTAATAATAATATACACAAGTATATAAAAAAAGGTAGGGGAAAGAATCAAAGGGCATCAAAAAATTCGTCCGCAACGTTGTCAACAGGAAAAGTGTCCAAAAGGCTGGCAGCATTGCCACGTTGTATGGCAATACTGATTCTTTGACCAAGAAATAGGCCAGCCTTCTGGTCACGAGAAGAGTCGACCAAAAGCTTGGCGATGTCTCGAAAAACCAAGTGGGCACTCGGACCCCATGGTACTAGAGTTTCAACCCCAAACGGCTCAAACATATAGCTCCCAATAAGGTTGTTATATTTGCGCCGTTTGAGGTTTTCTGCACCTGCACCAGCCGACCCAGCACAGCCCGCCGTGCTAGGAAGATGGGATGGCGCAAGGGTGTCGACACATGTTGCATCCCACACCAAAGGCCGACCTAACTTCCAAGGCATTATGGTCATTCCGTCTGGTCTCTTTCCATCGTCGCGTGCCAAGCCATTGGGTCCTAAAACAGCTGATGACAAGAGCTCGACGGATAATGTCATTGATGCTGGCGTGCCGTGCAATCCGGCCTGCGCTCCTACTGCTGGATAGGCCATGATGTCCGAGGCAGTCGACAACTTCACCGCATTGGCAGCGATGCAGAGCCACGCAAGGAGCGCCCAGACGCAGACAAGTAGCAGGTCTATATTATCTAAGTACATTTGACTTATTAGAGTTAGTAGGTAAGTTCAGTTTAATGGCAGTTTTTTTCAAATGTGGTACAGCAATTTATTAGGTTGATTATAAATGAAAGATAATGATAAAAGAATACTTACATGAATGATGAAAATATTTTATTTTATAAAAGTGTACAAAAGAAGGAATGCCAAAATAATAGTTTATTACAAAGTATTTAGAAGAAAACACTCATATTCCTCTATTATATTGTACCTATTACCTACATATTTTTTTTTTTTTTTTATAAATCGCAAGCAAAGCCGATGCCGACTATTCTGCCAATGTCTAAAGTTAAGAAAAAAAAAGTTAAATAAAAAATTTAACAAGTAAATTCTTCGATTGATCTCATATTTCTCTTATCGATCCTAAATACGGTACCTACCTACCTAACTATAATAACTTACGACAGTGTACATCATTTTAGTATCTACTTATCTAAATTAAATAGTAATTAAACACATTGCTAGCGAAAATTTACTACTTGTAAGACTTCAAAGGCGTCAGATACATTTACGTCATAGTATTGATTACAGTATATTAGGTGGTACTAAAAAAAGAGATGGCTTCAACAACTTTCAACAAAAAATCCATTAAAATAACATTTTATATAAACCCAAAATTAATATTTCAATTTATTACCTCGTTTTAATGTATCGCAGTAATAAATATAGATGTTTTTCTTCGTAATATATAATCAATCAATTGATTCCCAATCCCGCCGTGCGACACCAGCGCCACAGATTAAAACAGGCAACATTTTGACAATGTTTAGTAAAAAATGTGGGTATTTACAAAAGTTAGGATGTTTAGTGAAGTGTGAGTGTGAAAATAAAGTGTACAATATATTTTTGTGAATAATTTTCTTCGATATATAGACGTTATGGGATAGAAATCGTTGTTTATTTTGGCAAATTCAGGTAAGACAGTGATAATTCTTTTATTATTATGAAAAAGATTCTCAAGTCCTCTTTCCTATTCTGCAAACAGAAATCTAGTGTTTCCAGGCGACTACAAATAGGTATATTTAAGTCAGATAAAGCTGTTTTGATTGCTTACCGACCTAATAAAAATAGGTAGGAATGATACCAACTTATGTCTAGATAGGTACATCTTCTAAAAATCCCTAATAGCCGGGTCAAGGTGAATCTCCCAAAATGCTCTCAGACTGATCAATAATTTTACCAACCTTTTTCCACAAATCAATTATAAAGGTACCTACATACTTCATTTATAATATTTTCGTATAAAGAGGTATGCAGCAACATCCTCTTGTCTGCTAATAAAGGGTCCCCGAAACGATAAATTGCAATTGATGAATTGAAATCAATTGTCGATTGATTATCCCGTGGCTCTGCCCGCGTGAATGTTGGTTATCGTGTAAAAAAGTAGCCTATGTCGTCCATATCCTAGGCTATATATCTCTGCCAAATTTCATGACGATCGGTTCAGCGGTTTAGGCGTGAAAACGTAACATACAGACAGACAGAGTTAGTTTCACAATTATAATATTACTAGCTTTTACCCGTGGCTCTGCCCGCGTGAATGTTGGTTATCGTGTAAAAAAGTAGCCTATGTCGTCCATATCCCAGGCTATAAATCTCTGCCAAATTTCATGACGATCGGTTCAGCGGTTTAGGCGTGAAAACGTAACATACAGACAGACAGAGTTAGTTTCACAATTATAATATAACTAGCTTTTGCCCGCAGCTCCGCCCGCGTGGATGTCGGTTATCGCGTAAATAAGTAGCCTATGTCCTTCTCCATATCCCAGGCTATATCTCTGCCAAATTTCATGATGATCGGTTCAGCGGTTTAGGCGTGAAAACGTAACATACAGACAGACAGAGTTAGTTTCACAATTATAATATTAGTATAATGGTTATTATGGATATGGATATTAGTATGGCTTCCGTGTAAATTGAGAGGACTCGCTCTTGTGATACAGAAACTCTTAGTACAAGAGTCAGGGCTACACATAATTATGTTTGTATCTTAAAGCGAAAATAAATAAATAAAATTACTAAAAATAAAATTTATTAAAAAAAAAAAAAATGTCATTCGCATCAATTGCATTTTGTAGACGATCAATTTGCGGATCAATCACGTAAAAATTGACAATATTGCAATTGATCGTTTCGGAGACTAAAGTACATACTTACAACAAAATTTGATCAACAATCATCTGAAAACCGTGTGTAGCACTATAATATTAAATACAAAAGAAAATTGTGTAAAATAAATTATTATGTGTTTTGAAGAGCAAGTAGAAATATTTATACGATATTGGTGCCGATTCTCTTGTCACAAAATTCTCTAAACTAGACTAAAAATCACCAAAATTCAGTTTATTCCTGTCAAACAACTATTTCCCATTCTGAAATTGATTCATCATCATCATCATTTCAGCCGAAAAACGTCCACTGCTGGACATAGGCCTCCCCCAATTGGGGGGTTGTGCCATAATCGCCACGCTTGGCAGGCGGGTTGACGACTGAAACAACTGAAATTGACTAAAGTGCAACTTAACTACTTATATTTTAGTTTGACATCACTAAGATGGAACTGAGTTATTTAGTGAAAATGGCAATTTTGCTATTCTGAGTTTAACGTTTTTCATCTAAAATAATAGATAAATATTTAGATTTTCTAACTAAATCTGACAAATTTTAGTCGCGATTAAAAAGGTGTGGAATAAAATTAGTTATCATGAACTAAATTCACACCAACACCTCGACTTCAGATGCAAAAACAGTACTGTATATTTTTTTTTTTGTTTTTTTTTTGTTTTTCCTACCCCTACAGAAAATGGTCTGTCCTATTGCAAAAATAATTAAAATTTCGACCCCTTTATAAAATCCATAAACCCCTAAAACCCAATATGTAGGTAATAATTTTTTTATATTTTCCATACAAAAAGTCAAAAATTCCATAAAAAACACGTCGAGGCGATTTATTCCGTTCTAATACCAAAAACTAATACCACTGATATTTGTTTCATAAAATTTGGTGAAAAACATACATAGTGGTATTAGTTTTTGGTATTAGAACGGAATAAATCGTCGAGGCTACCACATTGAGGGCCTTTGGGCAAACAAGTACCACGTTGCGAAGCCAAAAGAATAAAAAATCCACGTGGAGTCGCGATTGTCAAATTCGATTTTAGTTGTACCAAATTAATTTTAAATTTAGAGTTTTTTTTTTTTTGCGGAATAGCTTTAAGATTCTCATAACCAAAAGTAAGGATTTTTAGTGAAAGTTTAGTTAGTTTAGTTCGGTGTACAAGAAAATCGGCACCTCTATGAAAAATACTGTGATGTCAATCTCTAAACATCACTTCAAAATTCCAAATTCTCGTTATATTATGAATCTGCGATGATATACTTTAAAAACAAATGAGTTCCGCCCCTAAAACGACCCACTGACCGAGTTCGCTTTCGAATTTCGAATTGTGTGCGCTCACTTGAATAAACTTCACCGAACACAATGAATATCATTGGCAGAATAACACTACCTACTGATGCTTATTTGTTTTAAAAATGAATTTTAAATACCTATGCTAAAATAATATAGTAATGGAACATGACGTAATTAAAAGCTATCCGACGTAATTATAAGGAACTCCAATAAAAAACTATTTTGTCCGAATCGCAGTAAGTAGTTTCAAATTTTTTAATCAATTTCCCCAGACAGGATCCGGAGTGAAAGGTATAATATATTCAAGTACAAGTCATCTCACTGGAGTGAGGTTCCAATTGAACTTTAGTTACAGAATTAGGACTACTATCTGACCTTAGAAAATGACTGACAAAAATATATTTTTCAGAGCCATGGATAACCATAAAGAATTTACATCATCTTCCACCATATCATTCGTAGAATCTAGTACAGAAGAGAAGGGAGGGAAATGCAGAAGAAAGTCCTTCTTCAGAAGAAATGGTCTGCTAAAAGTGAACCATAGTTCTAGTGATGCTGACATATCAACTATTGAATATGAACGGTAAGATTTCAGTTATTTTTATCTATTAAATTACAGAGTGGTAATTAACCCGATGTCCTAGTGCTACGGGTACATTATCGGGATGAAGCTCTCTGTTGTAAAGCGAGACGAGGCGAGCGAGAGAAGCGAGAAACGGTGGGGAGAGAGAGCGCGCGAAGTGTATTTCGCTTTACCGCGACAATGTAGCCGAAGCATAATAAATCTAATAGAAAGCGAATTAAGGCGCTTCTCCGTGAGCGTTCGGTTCTTCTCTATCCCGCCACGGCAGCGGTAGCGGGGCCGCTCTGTCCCGCTCCCTGCGTACGCCGAATTCATACAATTTTTTTTATTGATTTAACAAAAAAGAAAAGTGATATTTTGAAATAAAATAACACGTGAATCAATCACGTCAAATCACACACGCCAAATTAATGGAACGTCAACTTTAGCAAAAGATGCATGTAATTAATCATTTTAGTACTTTTTTTTACACGGAGATTTCAAATGTACTTATAACACATACAAATAAATAAGAACGTGCAATGTGATGATAGGATATCGTACATTAATAATGTGTTTTTAGATGTAGTTTCTTTCTCTTAATTAATGAGTTAAAAGCGTATAAAAAACGCGTTTTGCTCGGGGTGGCGCCTTAAATTACTGAGTGGTAATTAACCCGATGTCCTAGTACTACGGGTACAGTGTCGGGAAGCGAAATACACTTCGCGCGTTCTCTGTTGCTTCATCTTGACAATGTAGCCGAAGCATAAAATAAATCTAATATAAAGCGAATTAAGGGCAGCGCACATCGGCGGCGTACGGCAAGCGGGGCAGAGTATTTTATTTAAATTTAACACCGTAAACGGGGGGCTTATTCCACTAATCCCCCTGAGAGAATCCCCCTTAGTGGGGAAAACTGAACCCCAATGTAAAAAAAATCACTTTCAGGGGGATCTTGGAATATTTTTAACGTAAGTTTTTATTATTTTTATTTTTACATCGTTCTCACTTTTAGTTATAAATGCAACATTATAGATGTAACGATTACTTTTGTAACAATTTAATTTAAAAGAGTGTCCATGGAGTTTCTTGCTCGTTCTTCTCCATAGGTACCTACGCTTTGGAATATGTAGCTTCATTTTTCTTACTGATCGACTGCTTGACAATTCAAAAGTGCCTGTAAATGGTTTAATTGAAATAAATGATTTGAGTTTGAGTTTGAAGTGTTTTTTTTTTTTTTTTTTCATTTCTATTTTTCCCCTCTAAGCGGGATTATCAGGGGTGAATTCTAGACTGTTTTTTATAGATTCCACTTTTCCTCCTAAGGTTGATTTTCAGGGGGGATTTGTGGAATAAGCCAAACGGGGGTGCACTCCGCATTTCCCCCGTGGTATGCCGCGGGATGCTCCTCGGCAAATCCTCCTCGATGTCGTCGTCCCGCCGTACACCGTGTGCCTGTATGCGACCATGGCAAGATCGTGCGAACATTGTTTCGTAACAAAACAACGTTCGCGCGAACTTGCGATGGTCGCGTCGCGTAAATTGCTTTCTATTATGACAGCGCCTTAATGCCAATTTCACCAGTGAAACTGAACGCAATCAGCACTTAAACCACGTTTGAAAACTGTCGTGTCCGGATTCCCTTTTGCTCAAAGAGCGTAATTTAATCCATAAAAGATCACTTTTATTATTGAAAAAGCACGCCACATCGACATAGGATTTCTCCTTAAGCTTAGGATCGACTGACTCGCGAGCTACTACTATTTTCTTTGGAATATTGACACTGACAGGTCTTGAACTCGTTATAAATTAATTTATTTAATAACACAAATTAATTCATTAATTTTATTTCAAATTTATTTTACATATAATTTTAGTGTTTATTTTAAATTATTTATATAATAATTCATATTTATAGAGTAAATTGGTGAAATTGAAATTATTGGTGAAATTAGTCATCTGCGTTCTGTAACCCTTATGGGGGAGATTTTCTCCGTCATAATGAAAACTTTTTGTGTGGAACGTACCTATAATATCCGATTTGTAAAAATCTTAGTCACGCTATTTGAAACAGGAGAATCTTTGCAACTTTTCCAAACTTGTACGCGTCTAAAATAAAGCATTCATTAAAATTAAAATAAGCTGTGGATTAATCTCATGTTGACATTTTCTTAAAACTACTAACTATTTATTTATTTCGTCATAGTCATAGTCATTTATTCATAAACAAGTAATTTGTATCTGAATTTACACACACAATTACAGTATATTACACAAAAATAAATTACATTTGAATTCCATTAATAACATCACTAATAAAAAAATTAAAAATGCATTAATTCAATAGATGTAAATTAAACAATATGGTCAACTCTTTAAAATAACCTAATATATTTTTAACCGCCTCTGTGGTCTAGTGGTAAAACCACCTGTCTCAGATCCAGAGGTCCCGGGTTCGATTCCCAGCGGGGGCAAAAATATCTGCTCGGTTTGGTTGGTGGTAGGGTTTGTTCTAAGTCCGCCTGGCTAGCTACCACCATCTTATCTAAGTCTGTGGCCAAACAACAATGTTAACAGCATTTGTTGTGTTTCGGCAGTTAGAGGTAAGATAGCCAGTTTCTCTGTGGTTGAGGATTCCGGGTGAAGCTCGCTTCCATCTTCGGCCTTATCATCACTTACCATCAGGTGAGATGAAGGCCAAGAGCTTCCCCGTTGTGTAAAAAAAAAAAAAAAAAAATAGCTATATCAATAAATCCGAATGAACAAAATCCAATAAAATGTTACAACCCATGATTATCTCAATAAAATGATCAACCCATGATCGGCTAAATAACAACAGTTATTGTGTAATATTGTTGAAATTACTGCACTTGAGTTTTTTATTTTATGTAAATGGTAAATATATTACAGTGCTTTGTATTGTGGCGGTATCAACAACGCTACAAAGAACTACGCATCAAAGACCTGACGTCACAAATCCTGCATCGCGCTATCAGAGTTTACCGCGCGACTAGCATATATACTACTTCCCGACATCAACCCTTGGGCAGTTGCTCACCAGACACAATACCCGTCTGGGCGGAGGATCCTCCCTTTACTATAGAGTATGAGTGAACTTTACACCCTGTTCCTCATACCTCTAAAGCATTTATCGTGAAATAATGGAGTTTATTAAACGTTTACATCGAAATAACGAAAGGGTGAGAACAGTTATTTGTCTAATGTTATAATAAATGGAGTATAGACCATCTATAAATTAAGTCAGCCCGGAACTGCGAGTGCAGAGTTTTTGGTAGCTTTCATAATTGCCCATAAATGATGTGTGATGTGATGATGATGACGTCACGCCGCAGTAGTCGCTCGAAGGCTGCGCTAATGTCCATGTTCGGGGTCACCAATATAGAGGTATGAGGAATAGGGTGTAAAGTTCACTCCTACTCTACGGTAAAGGGAGGATCCTCCGACCAGACGGGTGTTGTGTCCGGTTGGCAACAGCCCGACGGTTGATAGTCAGTAATATATTTTTTCTTATTATTTAGCTAATCATATCAAAGAATTAAAAAATCACACATTAGTCTGCAGCTATCCTTGAAATATAATCAAAATTTTATTTAATGATTATACAATATCTTCATTAAGTAAATAAACGGCCAAATTAACTATATTACTATTCTGCCCGCGTCTTCATCTGCGTGAAATTTCGGCCTACCCATCGGTTCGCATCCCGTCGCTCGCCCACGCTATAACTTCGTTATCGCTTAGCGTTATTTCTGACTTTTGTTCTTTTCGCTTGGCTCCTAAGGATCGTAGCTTGATGTTATATAGCCTATAGCCTTCCTCGATAAATGGGCTATCCAACACTAAAATAATTTTTCAATTCGAACCAGTAGTTCCTGAGATTACCGCGTTCAACCAAACAAACAAACTATTCAGCTTTAAGATGTTGATTGAAATCAAGTGATGTCAAGGACAATTTTGTTAACATTTAAATACTTATGATTATTAACATATTTATTTGGATAAGGGTTAATATTATGCTGATAAAACTCCTTCGCAAATAATGTATTCTCGTAATTTCGATCAAATTTGATTACTATAAAAAGGTTATAGTGAGTCAATCTTAAAAGATAGACATATGCTGTCGCGGACTTTTTTTTTACTTTTAAAGACGAACTATTCTATCATACATGATATTTGCGTAAACGGTTTAAGTTACGCACCCAAAAAAGGAATATTTTTTCCCGTTTTCGCAACATTTTTCATTTATGCTCCGCTCTTTTTGGTTGTAGAGTGATGTTATATAGCCTATAACCTTTCTCGATAAATGGACTATCCAACACAAAAAGAATTTTTTTATTCCAACCTGTAGTTTCTGAGATTAGCGCGTTCAAACAAACAAACTCTTCAGCTTTATAATATTATATATTATAAAATATATATATTATTATTAGTATAGATTAGTATAGATTTTTGGAGCCATGCAGAGGATGCACAAGGCAGATACCTATGAGTGGAAAAGCCGGAAGGCGGACCTAGGAGGACATATAGTGACCTAATTGGTGATGTTCTTCAGAAAGGTCAGGTTTTTATTTTTATTTTATTTTTATTTTATTATGGGTTTGCTCTTGACTCTAGTCTAGGTCTGGGTGACAGAGACTAAGTCTACGATGGAGTGAGCTTACCCAGGAGAAGCCAGTTCACTCTCACTTTGAATAGATTAGGGTTGTATGCGTTCGGAAACACAGACGCAGGTAGAGAGTTCCACTCCTTTGCTGTGCGTATTATAAAAGACGTTTGAAAACACTTAGTGAGAGTTGGTGGAATATCAACTAGGTATGGGTGGTAACTTGCAGTGCGTCTAGATGTCCGATGGTAGAAGGAGGCCGGTGGAATGAGGTCGTGGAGTTCATGGGCACACTCGCCGAAGTACAATCTGTAAAATACCGACAAGCAGGCAACCTTACGGCGATGAGCCAAGCTGTGAAGCTTGGCATCCACCAGTTTTACGTTGCCAATGAGCCTCTTAGCTCTGCGTTCCACCGATTCAAGCGCAGCAAGTTGGTACTTTGCTGAGCCATCCCAAAGGTGGCTGCAATACTCCATGCTGGATCGGACTTGTGCTTTGTAAAGAGTTAAAAGCTGTCCTGGCGTTAAAGTATTGCTTCACCTTATTTAGGACGCCCAGTTTCTTAGCCGCAATTTGAGCTTTGCACTCGATGGTGGAGCCGAAGTTAAGACCAGGGGCCTTACTCCCGAAAACGATTCGAGTTTGATTTTGATTCCGATTCGATTTTGTTTCTGATCCTAACTCGATTTAAAACTTAAAACTGACCGAAGTTAGTTTCGCTGCGAACCACCGCACGATCGTGCGCTAGTATCGGATTCAAGAGTATGGATCGGCATTTAATTCGAACCCAATTCGATTGATTCAGAACTCGATGCTGTCCGGAGTAAGGCCCCAAAAACGAGTTCGAATCGGAATCAAAAGCAATCTCGAATCGTTTTGCCTAGGAGCTCGAGCCGATTAGTTACAGGAACAGATGTACCCCGAAAAATAGGAGTTCAGGTGCGTAGTAGGTACTCGCAACCGGTTTGCGTATATGACCAGATTTACGAAAGTAAACAAAAGGAATATGTAATAGCAGGTGGCGTTCTGTAGTTTCAGCTAACAAGAAAGCATGAGAATGCGTGAGTTTATGTACCTATGTGTGTGAATAAGTAAGTACGTGTACCATTACATTTTACTCATGATTCTGATTTAGTACACACAGCTCCATTAAGTCCTTACCCCCCCCCCCTCCATGTGCGTTCATTCGACATGTACGTTCAAATCCGTGATAGGCCCAAATTGGTTTTTGTATTTTGCAAAAACCAAAATAAGTGTTTTCTGTTTTTTTTTTCAATAAAAAGTTAATACTTTTATTAATGCATATAATGACAAGCTATAATAGGCTTAACATTTACGAAGATATACATAACGTCTAAGTAGACCGGAGGTTTCGAGACCGCCTGCCGTGCATAATATTGGAGGTTCAAGCCCTAGGCACAACATGTGCTTTCTGTCATGCAGTATGTTTTTTTTTAATATACAGTATTTTTCTATTTTGTTTTAGGAATATATAGAAAGAATTAAAAAATCAAGAAAAATTAAATATTTTAATAATCATTTAATAATATTTATTATTGCTATTATTTAACAAAACTTTGATCTTAATTTACTAAAAAGATTTATATTGTAAAGTTAATAATGAATATTAGCTTTACAATTTTTTAATTAATATTTCTTTTATATATATTTTTCTTTTTGTAAAAGTTCTGTTTGTTTTTTTTATTGGAAAATTTGATTTGATAATTTACAGTTATTATCAGTCATTACATAATTATTTTACCAACTGACACAAACGGGTCCCTAGACAACGTTGTAGTTATAATTTCAGGGTATGGATTAATTTTATAAAGAAAACATAAGTAAGTAAAATTAATGGATACCCTCAAATGATAACATCTATCGAAGTATCGATTAGACAGAGACCTAAAGATAAACTTCTTGGACGATAGTAGATAACAATTTCATCACAATTTTCATGGGCTCGCTGGCTAGTGTGTCAAACGACTGGTATGAGTATGACGACATTCGTTAATGCGATGGTTCGAATCCAAGAAACTTGAGGGGTTAGCACATAATGACGCTGTGTGTACATGAAATACCTATAATGTCCTTGCGAAATATTACCTATTATTGGCACAGTGTTTTGTAACGGATAAATATAACTTAATTTTGATATTAGTATTCCAAACAGTTTGTCTGTGTGGAAAGGCTTGTAAACAACCACCTAAGTCGCGGTATGAATATGTAATACTTATATAATAATATCAATACAAACTATGTTATTCATGCTATCATCATCTGCCCATCGGGCCCTATCAGAGGCCCTAGTGTGAATTTATTTTAACCATCTCAACTTTACGCATCGACCGCGTTCAGCACTACGATTGGTGAAGGCCTAATCGGAGGGCTTATTCCACTAATCCCCCCTAAGAGAATCCCCCTCAGTGGGGAAAACTGAACCCTAATGTAAAAAAAAATCACTTTCAGGGGGGTCTTGAAATAAGTTTTTTTTTTTTTCTTTCAATTCTGGTTTTCCCCCCTAAGCGGTATTATCAGAAGTGAATTCTAGACTGTTTTTATAGATTCTCTTTTCCTCCTAAGGGGGATTTTCAGGGGGGATTTGTGAAATAAGCCAATCGGAGCGCTAAACGCGGTCGATGCGTAAAGTCTAAGAACAATAATCCTAGCGATTCGTATACTAAAATAGCGAGGGTTTATTTTTAAAATTTTTAGCTGGTCCGATTCCCGGGTGAGACAAGCGAATTTTAGAAGATCTTTGAATGCAGTTTCGTTTCTTTAAAAAATAAAGGAATGTTTCCTTTCAGTAAAATGAGCTAACTTAAGGATTTAAGGTAGTTCCCCTCCAGGGCCCTTAAAGTTTTTCCACCCTATATAAACTCAAGACTTTATTCATAACTATACGTATACAATACCTATACATCATCGGATTATTCCACTAATCCCCCCTGAGAGAATCCCCCTCAGTGGAAAAAACTGAACCCTAATGTAAAAAAACCACTTTCAGGGATCTTGGAATAAGTTATTTTTAGTTTTTTCAATTCTAGTTTTCCCCCCTTAGCGGGATTATCAGGGGTGAATTCTAGACTGTTTTCAGATTCCACTTTTCGTCCTAAGGGGGATTTTCAGGGGGGATTTGTGGAATAAGCCACATCATCTGTGTTGAAACCTTTTAATGACATAATCATAGTTACCATCACAACTGTCAACCAATCATGATAATTCCGTTGTATCATTATTAAATTATCATGATTATCTCCCAAAATAGCATTTTTATAACTGACATAATGAGGCACAACCAGTAACTGAAGGTTGCGTCCATAGAAATTTATGCGAAGCGTGTAAATCGAACGATTAGCGCTGTTAGCGATCAAAATATTAAAAGGAATTTTTCATCCTCATGCAATGTCACTGGGCAACACTCGTGAAATCTATTCAAAAACACTCAGGGTGTAAATTCAACAGTACTTTGACCCTATACTTAATAATGATTACGCACCGCATAGTATAGTATAAAAGCAATCAGCCTATACCCAAAGTCTCTAATTCAGATAATTTATGTAAACAAAGTAATGTCAAGAAATGTCACTGTCAAAATGACAGGACAGTGGTGCAAAACATTTAATTTTTTTTTTTTAATAATCATCTATGAAATTAAAGTGAATTAATTATAAGAACTATGCAAACAAAATACCGTTGCCAAACAATGTTTTATGTAGTGTGTCGGAGACACGGCCTATGATCGTCATAATCAGCCCTTTTAAGTCCACTGCTAGACGTAGGCCTCCCAAAATCGATTTCCACTCGAAACAGTTTACAGCCGTTTTCATCCAAAAGATGGCTAGATATGCTAAATAAAATTTGAATCTATGAATGAGAGTTGTAATTTAAGTGTTGTTGAAGATGTAAAAAATGTGAAAATGTTTGGACCTCCTGCATTGTTACCAGTATCATAAAATATTTTATACCAGAAAATCTCCTTTTTTAATAACTTTGTTTAAAACCGAAAATCTATAAAAATAATTACGGTATGATTATTTTTAAATTATTATTTCTTAAATTCAGTACTTAAAAGGAAACGGCACTTTTTTTCGCCACTTCATGTGAATTACCATTACGAAGATATTTTTTTGATATGTACCTTTGTTTACATAAATTATCTGAATTTCAGACTTTGGGTATAGATATTGTTCACACTTCTGGGGGGGACACAGGCCTCCTCTTTAGAAGAGAGCCCACGCGGGCCCAGTACGAGTTGGTAGATGTCACATTTCTTCGAATTTTTTGTTTTAGGACTGCACAATGTCCTCACAATGTTTTCATGTTATTCAACTTTTTTTTTACACTTCATCCGATCCAAATTCGAATCCGATTACTATCCTAATTGGAAATATTTGTAATTCTTACAAATGGAATACGTATCTATTATCCGTCCACCGAGAGAATGTTTTTTGACACCTGTCAAAGTCAAAGTCAAATCATTTATTTCAAATAGGCATGAAGATGCACTTTTGAACGTCATAAATTACATGAATAGTTAACTGATTCTAGTTGCGCCTTCCAAAAGGTAGTTATGTATGGAGAAGAATGGGCAAGAAACTCCATACTTACTCTTTTAAAATGTTAACAATAGTTTGTATACATTAATTAATAATTATAGGTGAAGACGATGTACCTAGAATAAAATTTAAAAAATACTTACCACAATTGGTAAAAATAATGAAAAGTGAAGTAATGACAGAAAAATTTATAAATGCGATAGGTACATGGTGCTCACATATTTACAAGCATTGTATATGATTTTCAAAAAAAAAAAAAAATGTAATAAGTCAGTGTGTGAGTTAAATTTATAAAGACAAAAAAAAAAAAAAAAAACATTCGCTATTCGCGTCTATTCGGACCGACATTTCGGTTCGGATAGGATGCATCAAATTAATCAAACGCTCTTACCTATAGTATGTTCGTAAAATATCTGATGAAAGTGTAAACAAACCCTATTTAGTTTAAACTCTTACGCAATTACTCGCTTAGCACGTTCTCACACTGTATACTTTTTATAGGTCCTACGAGGACGTAGGACCTTCAAAAAGTATAGTGTGAGAACGCGCTACTATCTGACGGATTGTAGGATTTGTAGGAACAAATCCTACAATCCGTCAGATTATGTCGCACTACGTTATTTAGACCCACGTCTTCATTGATACATTTGATAACGACTGTTTCATTTCGTTCTTACAAAAAATCGCCAACCAATTGTATGCCATCTGCAAATTCTTTAAAGGAAACTAGTAACACGTATGGTTTCAACTTTACATCTAACATTTTTGCCAGCAATCATTATTTTATTTATTTATTCAGTTCAGATGATTGTATTTATATTTATATTTTATTTCTGCAGTCGAAGTGCGGGTCGCTTAGCGCGGCACGCAAACATTAATGACATCATCCGACGAGTTCTTGTCTCCGTCGGCGTTCCAGCTGTATTAGAACCCAATGGCTTGGCACGCGACCATGGCAAGAGACCGAACGGCATGCCTTTATTTCCTTGGAAGGTAGGTTGGCCTTTGGTGTGGGACGCAACTTGTGTCGATACTCTTGCGCCATCCCATCTTCCTGGCTCGGCGTGCAGTGCCGGCGCTGCTGCTGCGGCTGCTGAAAACCTCAAGCGGCGAAAGTATAGTAACCTGATCGGTAACTATATTTTCGAGCCGTTTGGGGTTGAAACCCTCGGGCCGTGGGGTCCCAGTGCTCATTTATTGTTCAATGAAATCTCCAAAAGGCTGGTTGACACTTCCCGTGACCCGAGAACTGGCTTTTATCTTGGCCAGAAGCTAAGCATTACCATACAACGTGGCAATGCCGCCAGTTTCTTGGGTACATTACCAGTCGACAGCGATGCGGAGGAATTTTTCGACGCCATATTTTAGTTTATTTTACTAAAATATTAGTTTTATAATTATATATTAGTTTTATTTAGTTTAGGTTAATTTATTTTTATTAACTTGATTAAGTTACCACCCAATATTTAACATTACGTTCAGACAACCATAAATTCCAATTTTTTTGTAAAATATCTTATCACTAGTGTTAGTAGGTACACAAAACCAGGATAAGAGTAGCTACTGACTGCGGCAGGATGTACCGAGAACGATAAAGCAAGGAATATGCTACCTGACCATTCTCCCCACAAAGTGCCTCAGAAAAGGGGAGTAAGGGCTCTCCACCACTGTTTTCAGGATGCTATTGTCACTGACACGCGTTCTACGCATCAATGATGCGACTTTTTTTGCGAATCACTGCATGGAAGCCATTAATTCGGTTCTGAGCAAATATCTCCGATGCGCTACAGAAACAGGGCAGTTTCAACAGCATCACATTATAATATTGTAATTTAATCATCGACGAAACATTTAGATTATAAAACTAACCTCAATTGTCCAATGAAAAACATATAGTATTCAAATAATCAAATCAAAGCACAAAATTTGTAAATGGCTTTACAAAATGATATCGACTGGTACGTTATCTGATCCATTTGTTTACATTTTTATCACATACTTTTGGAACAGACTATACGTCTTGCTTGTTGTTGCTACACGCTCCGATGTGCTCTCATTTGTTAACGTAGCCTGAAGTAGGCTTTATCGATATTGTGATATTTTCGCTCAGTTAGATAATAAAGTCAGGGTCAACGGTAGAAGGTGAGGGTCGATTGGCTAATCTTATTAATAAGGCTCGACACCTTGCTATGTAATAATGTTTTAAGGATTTACCCTAGTAGCATTTTCCGTTGGCATTTCGTTGGGCCAACTTCAGAGGTATATGGCCCAACCAAACGCCAACAAAAATGCTACTAGGGTAAATGTAGTGAGAATAGGCATCCTCTCTTAAGAGCGGCCAAACCGTCATACTTTTCATAGGAACGCTCGTACGTGATTATGGCGTTTGAACACATCTTTCAACAAAAAATTTGAACTAACTAGCTTTATTTACAGATGTACATATAAAAGTCTACAGAAAATACACACACAGAGTCACATACAGAGTCTATATAAAAGTCTGTCTTGTAGTCGTGACCGTGGCGTGCTGGGCACATTTTGGTTTGTCTTCTATACATGACTGTGGCGGTTAAAAGGTTAAATCCGGCTGTGATGCCACCAACCAATGGTGCTATACTCCATTTATTATAACATTAGACAAATAACCGTTCTCACCGTTTCGTTATTTCGATGTAAACGTTTAATAAACTCCGTTATTTCACGATAAATACAAAGCACTGTAATCTATTTACCATTTACATTAAAAAAATAACTCTAAAGTGCAGTAATTTCAACAATATTACACAATAACTGTCGTTATTTAGCCGTTATTTGTCTAATGCGATAGTAAATGGAGTATAGAAGAAATTTTGCATATAATCTGGAGCAGGTTGATTTCACCTAGTTGTAGAAGTTATAATTAGTTTATCTTTTCATTACAATTTAGTACCTCGTTGGAACCTCCACATTTATGTTTTTCTTAGATTTTTTCGATAGCCAAAAATAAGTTACATCTACAAGAATTTTTGCAAAAGTATATAACGTTTTTTTTTTTACAAAGGAAATACATTTCTTAGATGTTCTTCCATTTTCCTCCAATGTATGTTTTTTTTTTTTTGCCCCACACTAGGAATTTCTCCTGTATCGTGGGTGCGTTTGTTACTCACATACACAAACAGCCAGACCCGGAACAACTAATTGTAGGTCATACAAATATTTGTTAATGATTTCCAAGATAAACTTAGAAAGTACATTGGTACTTTTCAAGTTTAACACCCACATCCCGCGGATCTCCTCATACCTGGGTAAAAGAACATAATAGTATATTTTTTATCGAGGGACTAAACGAAGCCATAATATACCAGAGTTGGTTTGACTCCCGAGCGTGCGAGGGAGTCAATGAAACCGAGGGTATATTAAGTTGGCGTTTAGTCTGGAGGTGCAAACTGTACTTTTCACTTTGAGTGCGAGAAAAATAGTCAATTTAGTACAAAAACATTTAATAAATATTACTTAATAAAATAAAAATTACAAAATATTTTTTTTTACTTGAAGCAAAATATACTATTCGAATTATTTGTAATACGAGTATAAAACCGAAAAAACTTACACTCTACAAAAATTCTAAAATTTTCGCGATCAGTTTTCTCTTCTAAACCGGTCACAGATTAGCGCTACCTTCTTTGCGGAAAAACCATGGAACTAAAACTCTCAACATTTTGGCAATGAAGATGGTCCGCACTCCACAGATAATAGTATATTTACTGGCTGTTTGAGTTTGTCTATGTCACCTGAAGGAAATTAAAAAACTAATTACTTTTCACTCCCTAGAGACTAAAGTGGTCACTTTAGTCCCGCTTCGTAGGGCTATATTGGCGTACTTTTAGAGCATGAGAAGTGAAAACAGCTTTTAATTTTTTTTTAACTCCTCCCCCTTTATTTATAAACGTTGCCTCAAGTTTAGTAATGATTCAACTTAGCCTATCGCAGTCCACTGCTGGAGATAGGCCTCTCCCAAGCTGCGTCACAACACTCTTCGTTCTCGCCTTCCGCATCAAGTCTGTCCCAGCCACGCTTTTAAGGTCAATCTAGCTGAGGGGCGTCCCACACTAGTTTGCCGATACGCGGTGTTGATTCCAGGACTCGTCTGCTCCACCGGCCATTGGTCCTTGGACATACATGGCTAAGGCCAAGGTAATGATTAGCGTCTGATTAACCATAACATTTTGGCGTTTAAACGTCTCTTAACTTCAATCTATACGTTCCCCGAATCCCCTCAAATATAAGACAACAGTAACTTACGTATGTTTACCGCAATACCCGTGTTACGATTACGATCGACGACTATCAATATTAGTAAACAGTGTTTTTGTGATCATCCATAGCGTTTGTGAAAACAAACTATAATCCTTGGACGTACCAGACATTCAGTCTATCAGTATATTTTTTATCGCCGCGTCCAGCGCACGCGTTCGCGCCAAAACCGCCGCCATGTTTTATTTTCAAATCGAACGTGTTCGTTAATATTTAAACAGTGAATGTTCAAAAGAAGAATTTTGTTTTGTTCTCTATTTGAATTTGTAATTCAGTTGTTTGTTTTTTTTTTTTTTTGTATGTTTGCTATCGATAGTTTTTTATTGGACATCTTTAAGTTCGGTAATTTAATTTTGTAATAAGTATAGGAGTTCTGTGTTTATTTAATTTTATTTTTACTTACAGTATTTTTTTTGGTTCTTTGCACTGCTTTTTGTCAAACATCCTTAAGAAGAGAGTTTATGAGTAAGATAACTTATTCCTGCAGTTGACTTGATGCGCGCCATATTCTGGTTTCACATTTATTCGCATTTATAATATTCGTTAGGATAGCAAATTAAACAATTTATACTCAATACACTACTCAAATTGGTATCAGAAATTTTAAATTCAGGACGATTAAAATTTTAGAACTAAAAAAATAATAATTGAAAAGCAATTGATTTATGCGAAGAATACAACACAATCACACACACATACACACAAATATCATAATCATCGTCTAAACAACATGTCCTAGAGTTAACGCACACCATCTAACACCCAAATTAGAATATTATGTTATTATTATAAATAACATGCACTAAATTTTTACCATTAGATTAGAATTTGGTATTTTTATTAGATAGTCCGATCAGGAAACTATTCTTTGGTTTCGCTCCATAATTTTCTTATTATTATGCGATTACTGTGGTGAGGATGTTTACTTTGGCATATAGCTTTAGATTGCAGTATTTAACACCAGTACAAAAAAAAAAAGAACTTACGCTCGAACGTGATAAGACTGAACTGGTTTGCTACCCCCCGCCAACCGTGCATTAGGTCGCTTGCGGACTAGGCCCGTAGTGCGGCCTAAACGCGCGGATAGAAACGTTTGAAAACTACGCGTGCTATCTCGCTTGAGCCTGTGGCGGTATCAACAACGCCACATGCGAACTACGCATCAAAGACCTGACGTCACAAATCCTGCATCGCGCTATCAGAGTTTACCGCGCGACTAGCATATACCAGATGACTTTTTTACCGTCTCGAAAAAAATTGGGTATACTAGGTGAACGGAGTAGAAGCCTATGGCATTTTTTTTTTTTTTTTTTTTTTTTTCAGAAATAAAACTAAAAAAAAAGATAAAAATATTGAAATTTGGGTGCGTATGATTTAAATTTAAATATTATTTATCGTATTTATTTATTGAATTATGTTTTTTGTTAAATTTCTGTGTTTATTGTTATAGTATGATAAGTTTACTTCAACTGTGTGGTATTTATCCATAGATCAATTTCTTTCTAGGTTAAAGAAAAAATAATAAAAACTATGCCATAGGCTTCTACTCCGTTCACCTAGTATACCCAAATTTTTACGAGACGGTAAAAAATGTCATCCGGTATATAACATCCCGACATCAACCGTTGGGCAGTTTCCCACCAGACATAATACCCGTCTGGTCGGAGGATCCTCCCTTTACTATAAAGTATGAGTGAACTTTACACCCTGTTCCTCATACCTCTAAAAGCCCGCCGCCCCTAGTCAAAGTCACCACACTATGGACGCAAGCGGCGGTTTCATTATGTTTGATATTTCGCGCCCGTCGTCGTCACAACCGCGCTATGCTGGCAATGTGGACGCACACTATGGGTCTAGCGTAGACCGTAGTAGGTTCTTCTTCCATTTTGTTTTGTTTTAATCATACAGCGGAAATGTGACTGTAATTTGCGTAGTTTAAATTATTTTTAGAATTATAAATTACAGAAATCGATTCAGTAAACGATTCTTAACGAACTACTTTCAAAATGTGCATTAATTCGGAGACACGTTGTATATCTATCTTTCTATTTAGCCCGTTATGTCCCACTAATGGGCGAGAGCCCTTTCCTACGTACGTCTGTCCTGTGCCATTACGAATCAGAGACCATCGGAGTACTTCGCCGTTCGTAAAATGGTATATAGTATAATTATAATAGTTATTTATGCAACTGTTGTATAATAAGTAAGGGTAACACGAATCTACTAATATCACATGAGTGTTTTAATACCTAATTATGTACAGTTGCATACAAGACTTTATCTACACCCATGCTATCTACTCTTTGATATTTTCCAATTCATGAAATCTCTGGTATTGTTTTCTCGACTTTTCTGATAATAATTGGTTAGAAATATCCTTTGCTGCATTAGAAATATCTGGTGGTGTGTTATCAAAGCTTGTATCACTCATTTTTGTAAACAACAAACTTATACTTACATTTTTGCAATACTAATGTCGAACAAAAATGGCGGGATGCGACGTGAACTCGAATAACCAATAAGTTTTTTTTAATTTTAATTTCGGCGCTTTGGTAGTAAAACGCGCGTGCATGACAATGATGGCTTAATGAGTAAGGAAGGGATCGAAAACGCAAAGGAGTTGCATAATGAAAAGTACAACATTATAACACTCGTTTGGATGATATTAATGGTTGTTTTAATATTGGCAATAAGCTTACTGTTTCAAAAACTTGTGTAGAGTATTTATAGCATGGATGGGTGTATCTTATAAATAAAATAAAAGCTTTGTTTGCCGGAGCAATTTACCGGAGCAAAGCACTCAAAAAGTAACTAAATTATAATGATCAGAATTCAGACATTTTGGTCGCCCGAGATTATATACTCCGCGCGGTAACGAAACCATAGCGCGATCTAATTCCATCCCAGCGCCATCTAGGGAAGCGAGGGTTAAACTTTTATGAATTGGTGAAGTTATTAAAACGCAATTTGTAACTTTATATGTTTTATTTATAGATTATCAAGAAAAATTTATAAAAGAAAGACATGATTTTTTATTGCATGATATTAATTACATTTTGATCACTTTGATATAAAAAAACACTGAATGTATGTAGGTACCGGGGTTGGTCGTAGATATAGTATTTTTTTTTTGTGATTAATACTATTATCCCCTTTATTAATTAAATATACACAAAAATAAAAAACTGATATGTGTAGGTATTGTATTTATTTTGTTCCGTGTCATCCCAGTCGAGATGGGAATTATTTTGTTGATGATGTCTATCATTTTCCGAACTATACTCCATTTACGATAGCATTAGACAAATAACGGCTAAATAACGACAGTTATTGTGTAATATTGTTGAAAAGACTGCACTTTAGAGTTATTTTTTTAATGTAAATGGTAAATAGATTACAGTGCTTTGTATTAGTCGTGAAATAACGGAGTTTATTAAACGGTTACATCGAAATAACGAAAGGGTGAGAACAGTTATTTGTCTAATATATATATTAATTAATTAACTTAATTAATTAATTATAATATATTTGTTTGTTATAATAAATGGAGTATAGTTTTGGAACGGACAACTAGCTTACTCAGTAACGTTACTTTGACAAACCTTTAAGGATCCGTGCACGAAAAAAACTCTGTTTTGGCAATTCGAAACATTAAGTCTGTGTAACTATAAAAGTACAGTTTTCATGGTGCTAAACCATTCGTGTCAGTCACAGCAGCTTTTAATAGTTTCATCATTTTTGTGCTCTCCAAAATATAGTTTATTTCGCCATTGATTTACTTAATGAAGATATTGTATAATCATTAAATAAAATTTTGATTATATTTCAAGGATAGCTGAAGACTAATTTGTGATTTTTAAATTTCTTGATATGATTTGCTAAATAATAGGAAAAATATATATTACTGACGAGGTTTAAAACAAAAAAAGGTTTTTTCAATATTATTTTTCTGCTATATTTTGTATGGAAGTTGAAAAAAGTGGTTCCGCCACATGCAAGTAGACCATATAATGATGTTGATGATATTTTTTAATGTTCAAAATCAAAAGTAGTTTCTTGTAGAATGATGATCAAATGTCAGTCTCGCGTCATTTTTCGGAAAACTTGTTGCAAATATTTGTGATTTACCGTGAATACTTAATTTATTTGAAAAATCGCTTTTAGCCACATGCAAAAGAAAGAACACGACTTTTCAAATCTCTAATAATTTTGTTTAAATTATGTTTCCCTTTCTCACAAACAATGAACAAAATTGATCAAAATCAGTCGATTTCGTGCACGGCCTCTTAACTCCATTTATTATAACATTAGACAAATAACTGTTCTTATCCTTAGTGCAACTGTTTTTATTCAGGATGCAAAAAACATTTAAACTCACATACACAAACAGCCAGACCCGGAACAACTACTTGTAGGTCATACAAATATTTGTTCCGTGCGGAAATCGAACCCGCGACACGCAATACAGCGACACTTGCCCCTATAGAGCCGTCTTTGACGGTAATATTAGTAGGTCTTTTGTTCATATCCGGCTCGAAGGACCATGTTAAGATAATGTACTCTTTTACAGTTTATGTACCATTCGCCGGAATTTTAAATAAAATACTTGTTTTCTATCGTAATAATGTAATCAAGGTTCTTACAATATCTAAAATTTGTTCAAATTATGTCGATAAAAACGTAAAAACTATGTCGTTGTTTTCAACAGACTTAAAATAAGTAATAATAAGTACATGTATATAAAAAGGAGGGCAAAGAATAAAAAAATCGTCCGCAAAGCGATCAACAGGAAAAGTGCCCACAGCATTGCCACGTCGGTTGGCAATGTTTATGCTGCTGTCGTTGTTGTAAGAAATAAACATATTTGTTTGGGACACACGCAAAAATAACAAACATTAAAAAATAGCAAAATAATGGAGATACGGACCCGTGTGAGGCGGAAAAGGCTCCAATCTCAGCAAAGTAAATACCACGGAGCTGGTATTATGATAGGGCCCGCTATGATGATATATAATTATGACGTTCACGTTCACTCATCGCATATAGAAAAGGGAGCATCCTCCGACCAGACGGGTGTTGTGTCTGGTGAACAACTGCTCGATGGTTGATGTCGGGATGTTGTAATATATAAACATTTAAGTATTAGTAGATTAGGTAGTTGAGCTTTTTATATAAAATGCACGGTAAAATGCTATAAACCTGTGGTGTAGTTGCGTAACACACTTAGGCTTCTGCCTCGAATCTTGCGGAGCGGAGCGGCAGCGGCGACGGCGCAGGAGCGGCGCGGGCAACGCAGACCCGTTCTCGAAACCAGCGGGCAGATCGCGCAACACTATAGCGGCGTAGTGTTGTGTTCGTGATTGTGTCGTCGAGATATTTGTATTTATTCGCGAACGAAATGTCTGAACAATGGCGACAAGATCTTTTTGATTCAAATTTATTCCTAACGCTCGATTTATTGTGGGCAAAAGAAGAAGTTCTTTTACTTTCTTCGCATAACTGGTTAATTACCCTTCTATTTTTATGGTTCACATCTTTGCTGTTCCATATCGGTGTCCTCTCAAAAATTGCTGAAATAATTTGCACTAGCACGTCCGAGGAAGTTTCGACACGTCACAAAAATAAATTGCACAACACTGCAATGCAGACGCGCGGGCGGTCACCGCTTGACTGGAGTGCACCGTTCGTTGCCCGCCCCCGCGCTGCTGCCGCGCCGCTGTTTTCGAGGACCCGTCCATTTGATTTTACGCATTAGATCTTGCCGCTCCCGCGCCGACGCTGCCGTCGCCCCGCTGCCCGCAAGATTCGAGGCAGAGGCCTTACAGTAGCAATGGCTTTCATTTGACATTTTAACAACATTCATTGCGTTATTTACGTTGTTGAGCATATATATTTTTTTCGAACATACAAGTATGACGCATTAAGCATTTGGCATTAAGTCCGCCTCTGTACATGTTTTTGTGCTTAAAGTATTAAATAAGTAATAATAAGTATGACGCAATGGACTTGCAATATCCTTCAAAATCATTCAGATTGTGATTAATAGTGTGTTATGTTACGTGATCAATGCTCGTTCTCTCCGTTTGAGACAAGGCCGAGAGCAGGATACAGACATTAAAAATATTATTCAAAGTCATTGATGTATATAAAAAGGAAGATTAGGTACCGCTCTAATGTCTCGTAAACATTATTGGACTAGAAACAATTACATGTAAACACACCCACGCAACTACATTTACCGATGTCGTGCCTCATGCATCAACAACCGAAATAGAGAGATATGACGCGGACTGTAGCGGGAACGAGATAGCAATCATTGTCACTGTTACGTACCCATAACAACTCGGAAACAAATGGCGACCTAGAAAGCAATATTATT
This sequence comes from Dryobota labecula, assembly GCA_947523025.1. NCBI lineage: Eukaryota > Metazoa > Arthropoda > Insecta > Lepidoptera > Noctuidae > Dryobota > Dryobota labecula. The sequence goes on along the minus strand of OX383311.1, from coordinate 7,555,127 downwards.
CAGGAGAATTTTAAAGAAAATAAGTTTTGATGTACTTACGAGTGGAAAGTAATCCCGTGGAACTTGTTTTTGGTTTGTGAATTATTTGTGCACGTTTTGAAAACACAGGAAGGCATTGTTGCTGCTTATTTAGACGATTACGGTAATTTTACTTAACGTGCTACACATGTGGTACACAAACGCCAGTTCAATTGTGACTAATGTCAATTGTGCCGGTCAGCATCATTTATGCGGTCCACGTCGAGGAGCGAGTACCTCATGTTCCTTTTTATACATCAATGTTCGAAGTACTTAAATATCCAAATAAACAGGAATAAAAGTGTTACTTTGTTATCTAACTAACAAATACACACAAACACACAATCCGTTGTTGTGAGTTCAGTTTTATCATAGTCAAATAGAGCTTTATCTAAAAATATTCCAACCCTCCTTTTTAATCGAAATAAAAACGTCAACATTGATAACATCTATGCTGACGTTTTTATTTCGATTAAAATGTTTAGTTTGCTTTAAAGGGGCTCGTGGCTAAGTGAGAGACTCGTGGCTTAGTAATAACAGCTTGGTTGGATCGGTCAGGTTAAGCTACATTTGCCAAGGTCGGTCCGCGGATAGGTGACCATCCGTCGTAAAAACTATTATATTACAATGTTGCCTATGATATCTTACCTATGGTAGTAAAAATGAAAATATTTTATTTCACATAAACTTACATGGGCACTTGTGAAACGTCAGAAGCTAGGTGCACGATTCCAATTGGTCGTTTCCTATGGAGAAGAGTCGGCAAGAAACTCCACGGCTCCATAGTAATATAAACTAATAGCCTAATATCATGCTATAGTTACCTACTTATACGTAGGTGTATCAATACACTCGTATACTCTGTGGATACAGATGTATCCATAGAGATTACATTAAATTAAAACATAAAATTGATATAAAATCACACATATAGTATGTAATATATCTTATAGCACAACGACTCGGCATTAAGGCCCAGATATATGCCAGTGACCTTGAGTGGTTAGCTTGCGTGTTCTGTACTGAGCTCACGCAACGCGTCGTACATCCAGCCAGTAATAGGACTCGCCCATCCAGGAGCGCTGTCCCAAATTACGCAACGCATTATTAATTTATTATACATAAAACAAAAGGTATTTTAATAAAACACGTATACTAAAAGATAAGGAGGAGGAGGAGAGGAGTTGTGGCTAAGTAATAACAGCCGCACGGGTCGATCCGTTAGGTTAAGCTACGCTTGCCGGGGTTGGTCCGTGGATGGGTGACCATCTTTACATACCGAGACTCCTCCGTGCCACGGAAAGCACGTTAAACCGTTAGTCCCGGTTGTCATTCGTGGATCTTTGACAGTCGTTACGGATCGTCAGAAGCCCAAAAAGTCTGACAGCCAGTCTTACCAAGGGGTATCGTGTTACCCAGTTACTTGGTTGTGGAGGTCAGATAGGCAGTCGCTCCATGTAAAATACTGGTATTCAGCTGCATCCGGTTAGACTGGAAGCCGACCCCAACATAGTTGGGAAAAGGCTAGGCAGATTTTTTTAAACACGTATACTAAGAGATCAATAATTAAATTATCTTTAAAAAGGTGAAGGTTTCAGAAAAATACGCTTGATAGATTTTGCGTGATTCTAAGTTTTTTATCCGCGTTAGACATTATTTTACACATTAATTTCACTAAGTAATATAAATATAATCTAAAATATTCACATATTAAGTTATTAAGAAAATGCTCTAATTTAACGTATATTTTTTCCAAATCATTAACACTACTCGTTTAGACGTGATCTTCGGAATAAAATAATTAAAAGTCGGTTATCGTCGCCTTAACAACCCGCCGAGGTGGGCCTTCTCAGGTACCTCGGCACTAGTCGGGGGTTGCGGAAGAATTGTACATTCCCGCGACCCCCGGGCCCCGGTAGGTGTGTGTACAGTCGAGTTCATTAATATATTGGCCCTTTCAGGCTTCAAAAATATATGAACATCAAAAAACTTCATAATACTGTAACACCTATAAGCATCATTAAATTGTGGTCAAGATTTAGATTCATTAACATATGACTGCTTTTTTTTTCAGTAACATGTATACAGCCAAAGGTACATTATTATATGAACCACTTTAAGATCATGTTATCTGAACGATGTAGGATTCACAATTATGTATGCACACATGAATACAATAATATCTGAGCAAGTTAATGTAATTAAAATTCAACCTTATTATTACGTCATAAAGATGATTTTACTAGCAATCTTAAAATTGCATGGTCAAGGAGTTTGCAACATTATTTATCACTGGCTAGATTAACTTCAAATGACGTTATGTTTTTCTAATAAAATTAGAACTGACGCACATGTCATTCAACGATTTAATAAAATCCTACGATTTACTATATAAATAACAGGTGGCAGTGGTGCCCTCCTCCTCCCCGACCCTTGATTGTAAGTGAAGCGTCAGCACGCGTTTTAGCTGAGCAGCATGTAATCCAAACCCCCCACGATAATAATCAAAACACTGATTTTATCCAGCCACCGTCGATCCCTTGCCACCCTCCCTCCGACTCAGCTGCCCTAAGCCGAGGTTCGTACCTCACAGGGGGTGCCCTTAGCGAGCAGCAGTCGTTTAGTTTATAGTTTTTACGCACTCGCTGGAGGCCTTAAAATCCGTTAGGAGCTTAAGGCACCACAGGATAGTCCGGTTAAAGAGTCCGAGCCCCTCGTGGTTACACTCTGAGTTGCCATTTACAAAAAAAAAAAAAAAAAATGGTGCCCTCAATTTTTTTACAATTCTTAAATGGCCAAGCTGTACGAAAACATACGGCATTGAAAGACACTCATTTGAAAAACTTAAAAAGCAAACGCGAGGAAAACAATGGAAACTACTGTCATTTCTGTAACAATGTAAACTAGACCTTATTTGTTTGAGCAAATAATTGACTTTACCATGCATGTAGAGATAATTAAGAAGCTTAGCCTGCTCAGATATTTTTAAAGCCAATGCAGTTTAGATATATTTTTGAAAAGGGTGATCACATAATATTGCCTAATGCACAGCATATATTATTGAACCGTTCACATAACTACATATTTTTGATCTATAGGTTCTATAGAATTTATTGAGCTTTCCAACGCTCACAATATTTTGAATCCTTGACAGTGCCAATATATTAATGAACTCGACTGTACAGTGCAAGCACAGCACAGTTTTCGTATCAATATGTCAGCACTTTACCTGCGCCGGGCCGGGCAATTTAGTACACGAAAAGCATTCATACCGCGTGCAGTCATCTATCATGCAAAATAAATATCAATCAATCAGTAATCAGCGTATCAATCAGCATCAATTCAAGGTGTAAGGTCCCTAACTGTTGGGAATTGAACCCAACACAACACCGTGTACGCGGTCTGCACGCGATCTACACGCAAAGCAGCGTGTTCGTCATCGGTACGTCTGAGGGGCAGCGCGGTGGCCACACGGCTCAGCTCCGGACGACACTCGCTTCTAAGGACTCCTCCGCGACAGACGAAATTCCTCTCAGAATTAATAATTACTGTTTGTCCGGGAAAGTTATAATTTGTTATATTAAGACGGCATTAAACCATTGCCTATTAATACAGTCCACTCTTTCATTTGCTCCCTACGCTAACATTGGTCCTTCGAGCCGGATCAATGTTAGCGCGGGAAGCTTTCTCGACTCTTACTGTTTGTTCGAACATATTTATTTATTAAACATTTTGAAGACTCAACGGTTAACCCAAGGCGTCTACAAACAAGGGCACACATGTGGCTTCCATCAACCCACTTCCTCTCACAGAGAGGTGTGTGTCCCAGCAGTGTTAACATTACCTATAGACTGATTACATTAAAGGTCAATCCCCACTGAAAGAGCAGCAGCGCGCAGCGGCCGTAAGAGCAAGTGACTGAGCGCGGCACCGCAGTGGGCAGTGCGGGGCCGCGAGAGGCAGCGCGGGGCCTCAAGAGGCAGCGCGAGGCAGCGCGGCCCCTCCGGACGCGGCATCCCGAGGCGCCGCAGTGGGCCTTCGCATGGTAGCTTTGAAAGCGGATAGGAAAAAGACACGCGCGCGGCTCCGCGAGTCTGTTAGCTGTACCACAGTCGGCCGCACATCAGTTAACTGCGCCGCGGTCAGCCGCGCGGCGCCTCTTTTGACTAGTCGCTAGAAGGCTCGTGCAGCCTCGCAGTGCCACGCTGCCCCTCCATTGCCTTCAAATGACTATGAACTTTTTAATCACGTAGATAAGATTCAAAATTATTTCTAATATTTTGCCTCAAAAAGACGCTGCCGGCCGCTGCTCTTTCAGTGGGAATTGACCCTTATCGTCTCACTCGGCTAGCTTTTTGAGGGTTAAATAAATGCTTGTGCCAGTGTAGACAATGTTATTATGATAGTCTGATACAACGTACTGAAATTACATACGTTACCGACACGCTAATTCCTTTGAGGGTTGAGCAGTGGTGTTGGATTACATGACGTGTTGCTTGTCACGAATATCGAGCCTGATTTTAACATATCTAATCTTTTGAAAGACGTATAAAACCATTTTAAGGCGGTATGATCCGATAGAGATCGAGCCTACCAGGTTTTTTTGAATCTATGGGAAACATAAAAAACAGTGTTATAAAATTCTGATAGATATAATTATCTTATTTAAGGATCTGGTGGACATGCCATCGCTTTTATAATACGATAAGATTAAATTTCCTGGATAGAAAAAAAATACCCAAAGTTACCCCCTTTCTGACCGATTTCGCAAAAAGGAGGAGGTTCTCAATTCCGTAGTATTTTTTTTTCTTTTTTTTTTTTCCTTTTTATGTTTATTACCTCAGATCTTCGTCGTTTGTGAACCGATTCCGATTATTTTTTATTCGAAAGGATATACTTCCAGATTGGTCCCATTTTTATCTAAATCCAGTTTTGATGATAGGATCCATGAGGAATTGAGGGAATCCCTCAAATTTTATAGGCATGCATATAACGATTTTTGTATTTTCATCATTTTTGCATTTGCATTCAGAAAGTATCATTGAACTGATGAGGAAGAGTACAGATGACCTCCGGAACTCCTGAATTGATAGTATTTCACGAGTAGCGATATCTTGATTAAGATAGTTATAAAGCGACTATGACGAAGTATTTTTATTTATTTTTTAATGGTTTTGATGAAAAAACTTTTTAAGAAAAAAAAAAAACAAAATATGTAATTTCAAAAAAAATAAAAAAAAAGTGAAAAATAACTTTATTTTCGGAAGTCGGTGTCCTTGGTTCTGTATTTTCGTTTTTTGATACCGACTTCCGAAAAAAAAGTTCTTTTTCACTTTTTGCATACCTTCCGGCTTCATCTTCAGATCAGTGGGATGGTATCAGAATTATTTATTTAAATTTGCTTCATAGTCGCTTAACTATCTTAATCTAAATATCTTATCGCCACCCGTGAAATACTTATCATTGAGGAGTTCCGGAGGCCATTTGTGGTCTTCTTCAACAGTTCCACTTCATCAAATGATACTTTCTGAATGCAAATGCTTGAGTTGTTGATGAAAATACAAAAATCGCTATATGTTTGCCTATAAAATTTGAGGAGTTCCCTCAATTACTCATGGATCCCATCATCAGAACTGGATTTTGAAAAAAATGGGACCAATCTGGAAGTATATCCTTTCAAATAAAAAAAGATTTTTCCAAATTGGTTCCTAAAAACTTTAGAACCGAATTCAGAACCTCCTCCTTTTTGGAAAGTCGGTTAAAAATGGTACCATCAAACTGATCTGATGATGAAGCCGAGGCACTAGAACTCCGTAATAAAACAATGTGGGTATCCTAGCCGTGTTTGGGCTTATTGGAATTGTCATGAGATGCACTCTGGCTATAATTAATGATTTTTAACCGACATCAAAAAAGGAGGAGGATTTCAATTCGTTTATATTATAGACATTAGGTATACACGGTGATTTTTAATTCATTGTTAAACTTTCAGGAGGTGAAAGTACTCATGATTATAAACAACTATCACTATAGGATCAACCACGAAATAACAAAAAATATACATCGCTTTCATACATTTTCATCGGGTAAATATTGCATTTTTGTATGAAACAACTGATACTTTTTTTCGATATTTCAGTGTTGGTCTCACAGTGAAAGTTACTCATAATCATGAGTACTTTCACGCCCTGAAAGGTTACCAGTGAATTAGAAATCACCGTGTATAATTATGTTCGGGCATAACATATTTGTTTATGAACCGATTTTTATATAGTTTCTGTCATTTGGTAGATGAAGCTAGCACAGTAGTCCCGTTAAATTCTACTAACTTTTTTAGAGTAGTTTTTGAGTTAGCTTTTTTCTTATTTAATCCTTTCCTTTTAGGTACTATGTTGATAATGTTATTAAACTTCCAGTCACTGTTATTTACATCGCACCCTTAGGGCACAAATCGAAATATTGAGTTTTTTAGTTTTTGTGTTAGATGGGCTCAATATCAACTGTTCTACCACTTGGCTTTAACTCATTTGCAGCCCAGAACCCAGCATATAAGTCGAAAAAAAATTCGTTCGTGTGCTGACATCCCTCAAACGAGTCGTCGCTATACTATAGATGACTTCTGTTCATGCCCAGGACCCGACTAGCGATACCAAATCTAATTATGTAAATTTGCCAAAAAACTTAAGACTTACAAGTAAAAATGTATTTTTGAATTGGGCAGCCAATGGGTCAGAAAGAGAACAAAGACATTATTTGCCTTCAAAAACAAAAATAAAAATTGTGAAAAAGAGGCCTAACTCGGAAGAGTTAAAAAAAAAAATAATATTAGTACTTAAATATATTTTTTTGTAATGTTTCAGCTATTAATACCATAGTACATTTAATGTAGATTACGTACAAAAAAAAATCTGAGCTATAGCACTTTAAATTATGATTTATTATGAATAATAATAATATAATAAGCAAAAACATCGGGTTCCCTGAATCTTTAAACACGTTTTCTCAAAAGTTGATATTTTTTCAATATGCCTTTACTTTATTAAGGGTGCGATATCAAGTAGTGGTATAAGAATTGGTGCGGGGTAAGTAGCACAACTAAAAAGTGTTTTGGAATGCGGTTGTTTTGTTTTTTTTTTGTAAAGTTTTTTATTTTTCATGTTTTAGTTGTGGTAACTACCCCCTATCAAAATCAAATCAAAATCAAAAATGTTTATTTCAATTACAGAAAGCGTTAACATGCGTGATTTGGAGATCACCTTTTAAGCAAGAAGGTGCTTGTGTTAGGTGACTCCGCTCTTCCACCTAACAATTATAGATATTAATTTTATTAACTGTGATTAATATTTTAACTCACACACTGACTTATTATATGTTGTTTTTATTTTTTATTTTTTTGGGAAATCATATACAATGTTTGTAAATATGTGAGCACCATGTACCTATCGCATTTATTAATTTTTCTGTTATTACTTCACTTTTCATTCTTTTTACCAATTGTGGTAAGTAATTTTGATGATTTTTTTTATATTTTTTATACTAGGTACATAGTCTTCACCTATAAATATTAATTAATGTATACAAACTATTGTTAACATTTTAAAAGAGTAAGTATGGAGTTTCTTGCCCATTCTTCTCCATACATAAATACATTTTGGAAGGCGCAACTAGAATCAATTAACTATTCATGTAATTTTTGACGTTCAAAAGTGCATCTTCGTGCCTATTTGAAATAAATTATTTCACTTTGACTTTGACTTTGACTTTGAATTATACAGTGTATGCAATTGAAAAACAAAATAATAAAATAAAAGAAAGGAAAAGAAAAACAAAAAGGGGCGCACTTGTGCGATGTTTGCGAGTGGGTTTTGAGTGTGTGTGCGCGAGTGTGTATAATAGTGTGGGTGGGCCACTGTTACATAAAAGATTTTATCCCTCTAGAGGTAATGGAACAAAACCTTCATGCAAGGTGGTTACGTATCGAAATAAAAGGAAACAATAAACTGTTTGAAATAACATATATTTAAAAAAGAATACTCCTTCTTATAACAATATACGGTAGCCTTTAAGGGTCTACCGCTTTAATAATTAAGTACTTATTTCGAACACATAAACTCAGTTCACCTCTATAATAAGAATGTGACAAACTGTCACTTATTAATGCCAGCCAGCTCAAACTTCAGCTTAAAGAACTAAGGTCGTGGGGAGTTGGAGATTAAGCCAGTACTGTTCCGATTTTAAGTTAAGATTCATTGTGTATGAATCAATTTCGATTACCTGCATATAGGTATAAGATTTAGGTTTCAGATTAGGTCTAAGTTTAGGTTTAGGTTAGCCCTGCGACAGTGTCTTGGGATCGGAGGAAGCCAGGAACAACTTCCTCCACTAACGATTCCGGGACCACAGTCCAGTTGATTTTTTTTATTTTTTTTTAAGTTTTTTATTTTTCATATTTTAGTTGTGGTACCTACCCTCTATAAATCTTTTGTGTGCACAAAATAAATGGTTTATCTATCAATGTAACATCGAACCTCCTCCTTTTTTGAATTCGGTTAAAAACTGACAGTTAATCATGCCTCGTGTTTCTGTTAGATTAACAATGGTTCATAAATAGTTCATGTTGTTTGTAAACACCGTAATTGAGCGTATCCTCCCATTGATTGCATTCGATGACATGCTTGGTCTGTTAAGACCATCTTCCACGACGCTACTCAAAAGTAACGCATTTTTTTTAAAATAACTATATATGTTACCGGCCAAACCCGATTTCAGGCCAAACTAGTTTGTCCTAGGCCAAACCGGTTTAACCTACGCGTTTGAAGATATACTAGTTTCGCCCAGGACAATCCTTTTTGGCCTAAATACTTTAGGCTCTACTAATTTAGCCTAGGCTACACTGTTATTTCTTCTCAAATTACCTACTTCAAAGAAAAAATAATATTTTTATTTAGTTACCATGTTAAAAACACCTACAAACAGGTGCGACACGCGACGCGACACAAAGAGACGGTTTATTCCGTTCTAATACCAAAAACGAATACCACTGATATTTGTTTCATCAAATTTGTTGAAAAACATACATAGTGGTATTAGTTTTTGGTATTAGAACGGAATAAACCAAAGAGACCGCTCGTCGGACGGCACGCAGTGTCTTTGTGTCGGGTCGCGTGTCGCGCCTGTTTGAAGGAGCCTGGATTTCTATTTCACTGACAAATCTGAACTGATTTCGATGAATATTGTTTTTATAATCGTTTGGTCTAAAAAGCATTATTAAGTATGCTATGTAATTTGGCCAAAATAAAATAAAAATTACTTAATTATTATAATATATTATTTTATTATAATTATAATAATTATTTTATTATAATTATTAATAATTATAATAATTATTTTATTATAATTATTAATAATTATAATAATTATTAAAAGTGTCTTGATCTGGCTGACGAGGTTGTCGACATGTAAGATGTGGATACAGCAATCATTGTGCCGATAGTCGCGACGGCTAATGACATAATAGCCAAGAGCCTTGACCATCATCTGAAGAGGCTCTCGTTAGGTAGCTGGATCAAGGGCTTGATACAGAAAGCGGTACTTCTGGACACGGCGCGAATCGTAAGGAGGTTCCTCTCTCAGGAGCCCTGACCACCAGTAGCTTGGACCCTGTTCCCGATACCGGTGGGCTGCAATTTTTTGTATTTTTAAATGTTTTAATTTTTTTTATTTTTATAAAAATATTTAAAAATGTAAATTATCCATACTAATATTATAAATGTGAAATTAACTCTGTCTGTCTGTCTGTCTGTCTGTCTGTATGTTACATTTTCACGCCTAAACCACGGAACCGATCGTCATGAAATTTGGCAGAGATATAGCCTGGGATATGGAGAAGGACATAGGCTACTTTTTTACGCGATTACTGTCATCTACGCGGGCGGAGCCGCGGGCAAAAGCTATTATGTTTATAAACGAAATAAAGGATATAATAATTTTAAATAATATTGTTATTATAATTGTTATTATTTTCGGTTCTTTACGTTTCTTCTGATTTAAGAGATGTTAGGAAACCTTACACACGGGTCGGACCAAGTATTTAAGGCGAAATTAAATTAATTTAATTTAATGAAATTTAACTTAATTTTAATTATTATTAATAATTAATTAATATATTTTTTTAATTGTTAACTTAATTTATTATTATTATTTATTTAAAAATGAAAATTAAATGAATGCTGTTGCAATGAATGTTGTTGAAATATCAAAATAAAACCCATTGCTATTGTTAGTTGTTTACGCAATTCACCCATAGGGATGATGTCATAATTATTATGTTATTAATAGTAGTATCTAGTTCAAAATGAAATACAATGTTCCTTTGTAACCGACTGTTTTGCTAAACGGACGTACAAAACGTGGATCCAATTGAACTTGTCAGAAAATTTTCCACAATTGTATGTAAACGAATCGTAATTATAATTATCATTCATTAACTCTACCTACAATGGCATGGAGGTTAGAGGTCCCACTTTTAACGGACGCAGTTACCGGTTCGTAACCTGGCTAACTAAACTAACGATTTTGAAAATTATGAATGAAAATATATTATATTTTTAGGGTTCCGTACGTCCGAAAAAAACATCCAATGGACAAACCGGCTTATTCCACAAATCCCCCCTTCCTTCTTGAAATTCCCCCTTAGTGGAATCTATAAAAAAAACAGTCTAGAATTAACCTCTGATAATCCCGCTTAGGGGGGAAACTAGAATTGAAGAAAAAGAAAAAACTTATTCCAAGATCCCCCCTTTTTTTTTTTGAAATCATCAAATGACTCCTCCCGCTCTGGGTGAAGCGGAAGGGAGTGTCAGACTCTTACTGACTAAAACCCACCCGTGTTCGTTCCTTGGCCCTTATGTTCCGGGGCAGCGGTACCCCTTTCGGACAATCCCGCTGACCCGGCAGGCTTGGGCCCTAAAGGGCCCCCTCGTCGTTTCCAAGATCCCCCTGAAAGAGTATAGTAATAAATAGTGAAATTAATTTGTAAAGTGACGTCTAACGCGGAAAAAAAACCGAGAATCACGCAAAATCTATCAAGCGTATTTTTCTGAAACCTTTACCAACTGATCTTTTAGTTTACGTGTTTTATTAAAATACCTTTTGTTTTATGTATAATAAATTAATAATGCGTCTTATTTGGGACAGCGCTCCTGGGTCGGCGAGTCCTATTACTGGCTGGCTGTTGCGTGAGCTCAGTACAGAACACGCAAGCTAACCACTCAAGGTCACTGGCATATATCTAAGCCTTAAGTGATAGATCAGCACAAAACAGCGCTATACTGCCTCATTTAATGATTTGTAGTTCAGTTAACCTTGCAGCTCGTTTAACGTTTTAATTATAATTATGATAACAGGCAAACATTACCATGTTTATTATGGAAATTAAGTTAAATGAGTTGGTATTAATAATACTGGAATTAATTGAATGCCTCGCTGAACTAGCGGTCGCAAACGCGGCTACTGAGCTCGGAGTTCACGGCCTCAAGTCTGCTATTACAATAGTGTCAGAATGGTCTCGCCATTGTGAGTATTTGACAGTTTTTGTATGGCAAATCTGTCAAAAACTCACAATGAAGAGACCATTGCAATGTTTGTACATTAGTAGACTTGGCCCGCTGGGTTTTATTTAGGGATGCCTCGATACGCCTTTTTGCCAATACGATACCGATACCGATGCTCTTATAAAAATATCGGCGATACCGATACGCTTATTGAATTCAAAAATGAAGGTAAAATAAATAAAACACAAGTCAGGTTTTTTTGTTAATATAAAAATAACAAATAACAGGACAAACTAAATGAAACCGTTTAAAACTATAGACAAGTATTAGTAAATAGTTTTGATAATTAAAATTAACACTCCTGAGATTTTTTAAAAAAAAGCAAAGTATTCTCAAGTTTTGCGGAGAAAGGTGATTTCGCAAATATGTTTGAATAAGACCTGCGGTGGAAAATATTCTCTCAGATGCGACAGAACTCATTTGGAAACTAAAGTACTTCTACGCCATTTTTTTTCAAGTTTGGGTATAAGACGTCATTGCGCCAGGAAACGAACGGATATGCGCCTCCCGATATATTAGGAGACCTTAGATATCTCTCGACTTCTTCTTTGAGAGAATTATAGCTTGGAGTAGACAGGGGTTCAACTTCCTCGGACTCTCTAATAATATTTTCACAAACGCTCCAAAGCCCGCCCGTCACTCGTAGGCATCTCAGAACTTACAGTTACAGCACAGATTACTACAGATACTTCACTCAGTAGAAAATTGCCAATACCTACTGCTATAATAGCCTACTCCGTCGTGTCAGCAACCGCCGCATGCTAAAATGTGCCTAAATGCTCAAGCGTACAGTTGTGATTGCTTCGCACCGCGCGATCCCACAGCAATCGCAGGGCTGCCTCTTCGATAAAATTAAATTAACATAACTTTTTGTGTCTATGTTATTGAGAACTGTGAATATGTTCTGACTATAGGGGGTAGTTTTAAACTGTATCGTTTATAAAATATATATTTTTATTAATTGGTGCTGACTGTGCAATACATCTAGATAAAACATAATTATAGAGGTCAGTGTGTAGGTAAAATAAAAATAAATCTTTTCACTCCTCTTGCTCAAAAAGACCGTCATTGTGGCGTACCAGAGCGAAGCAAAAATAGCATTTCTTCCTTTAAGAGAAAAAGTTTTTTTTTTTTGGCTGTCTAATGACAATGAGCCTAGAAAAACGAAAAGTCTTTAGTCATAAGTAGAATAATCATGAATAAAGACTCGACTCGACTTGTTTCATAAAAAAGAACAACATTTTATTTTTGAAAATGGAACTAAAATCGGCGTTCTCTTTGGTTGAATGCACGCAATGCGTTGCGGCTACAGAAGCAATAAAAAAAAAGACATTGGCTCGAATTCTTTAGAATTTTCCTCTAATTTGCAAATTAAATTAGTGGCCATATTTTATTTTTAATATTGTATTGGATTATTTTATTTTCTCGCAATCGTAGTGAAAAGTAGAGTGTAACACACGGCGCTAAAAACTCATTATAACTCGGTTTCTATTTACTTTAAGTTGACATAAATTCGAATTATGATCTTCGTACGAAAAATTGTAAAAGTAAACAAGACCAGAAATAAAATAAAAGCTGTCTGTGGTGTTTTGGTAGAATTTATGTCAACTCAAATCTTACAATTACTTTATTCCAAATAACCACCGAAAATCCAAATAGCCCCGTTCTACCGGTATCTACTATTAAAAGTTACATGTGTTTTATCCATACTAATATCATAAATGTGCGAAAACCGCACTGAATTTGATCCGCAAACGGCCCGAGACCGTTCGGCCGGGCGGTAGGTAATTATAGCGCAAGTACATGGAGTGATGGAGGCCTGGTTACAGTACTAGATGTAAGATACATTAATAATAATAATAAGTATTTATTTCTCAAAAAAAAAAACAACACTTTGCACTGTATACATCGTTTGAAAATGATTATTATATATTTTTTTTTTTTAAAGCGCAATTTTGAAAAGTATCGTTGAATCGGCCATAAAAATATCAAAAATATCGCCGATGCCGATATATCATCGCCGATATATTGGTATCGGCATCGGATGCATCCCTAGTTTTATTGCCAGGCAGAGCGGTATTGGGTTTAAAACAGAGAAAAAATTCGAACGAATAAAATTATGTGTTCAGGATGTCTATTATTATTTGGGCAGCCCTAAAATTCGCAACTTGTTATGCCTGAACAACTGATCTAAGTGTAATCAAATGACCTTGAGAATATACAGCGTGGCAAAACAAACGCTACTTGAATAAAAAAAAACATAATGGAAACTTTATTTTTAAAATAAATCTTGCGTCATCTATTATTGTTATCTATTGAATTGTTAAGTTTCTATTTTGAAGTTTTCTTTTTACATTAAAAATACTTCAAAACATATATGTGGATATTTCTAATTAAACAATTGGACGATTTTACCTTAACATAACAAAAAAAAAAAAAAAACATTCTGTATTTGAACACATGTTCTTTATAGACGACATGATAATCCATAATTCCATACTATGTATACTATATATTTATTATTATAAATGTGAAATTAACTCTAGTCTGTCTGTCTGTTACGTTTTCACGCCTAAACCGCTGAACCGATCGTCATGAAATTTGGTATATGGAGAAGGACATAAGCTACTTTTTTACGCGATAACCGACATCCACGCGGGCGGAGCCGCGGGCAAAATCAAGTTATAATTATTATAAATAAGTATCTTTTACCATTGAATACAAATTAATTTTTATTTAATGGTATTTTTCCTACATGACTCTATTCATTCTGTATTTATAACTTCCTTGTCATTATCATTGTTTCTAGACTATTATTACTTAACCCATAAAAATATCCATAGTTGAACTGGTTTTTCCTTATGTGAAGACCACAAGAATAGCTAATACTGTAATAAAAAGTTTACGGGGTTCTCTGCCCAAGATACGTAGAACATAGGTGTACCTAGGTACTTATTATACATGCATAAAAGAATATAATAAACATTAGTATCAATCTCCAAAAGAAAACACGCGAAATTCGAAAGTCAAAAAGTATAATGGCGTCTATAAAACTAGTGACGTAACGATAGAACCGGTTCGAAGCGGTTCGTACCAGTTAACACCAGTATCGCGCGGTTGTTGAACCTGGCCACTTGTTTTATTTGTTTCTTTATTTAGTTTTTTGTAAATATTATTTTAATTTTGTTTTGTTTTGTTTTGTGAACGTGGAAAGTGCTAACTTGGTTACGTGGTAGATGTCACTTTTTCTGTTTTTTTTTTTGTTATAACATTGAAGTGTGTTGATAACAGTGCTTATTAGAAACTGTAGGAGTACTAAATAATTCTCGGAAAAATAAAAAATGCCATGTGGTCATTTCTAATTTAAAAAAACAATGTTGGTTTTTAACTGGGTATCAATGAAAATAAAACCCGCGAAATTATACAATTTCAATAAAAATGCAGGTTGTTTGGTGCATCGTTTGCCAAATTAAATTGGCCGAAAGGAGTGGTCATTTGGTCTCTTCAGGCCCAATAACTCATTCCTTAGTTCACACCGGGTTTTTTTTAAATTATAACTTTTTAATTTATATCTATAAAAATTCCAGAACTCGGCAATTAAACTTAAATAAAAAATAAAAAATATTACTTAGCCTTGCCTTCCAATTTAATTTTTATTTTCATTAGGAAAACAGTAAAATTCTTGATATTTATAAAAATATCAAATAAAACGCATTATAAGGTCAGTGGGTCGTCTTAGGGGTGGTATTATTATTTAATTATTTTTCCATATAAAATATTTTTAAATATTTCTTAAAAATCAAAAATGGAATGGTAAAAAAATTATAATTATAAAAAACATTTAAAAATATAAAAAATTGTGGTCCACCGGTGTCGAGAAGCATTATTATTATTTAGATTACGTTTTAAACATTCTGCAGTCATTATGTTAAATGAGAATTATTTATATTTTTAACTCGAACATCCTTGTTCTATAAATTAACCATTTAATTTAGTTTCCTAGTTGTAACAAGTCACACAGGATTTTTTTATCAGTTAAAACTAAGATTAATAATATCCGATTGGGCTATATAGTCAACAAGCTTATCTTTTCGCTCCGGTACACAAGAGGTATGAGCAGTAATACCACAAACGTTTGTTTGTTTTCTCGTTGTATTTAAATTAAAGTAAAATATATTTGTTTTTAGGGTTCTGTACCTCAAAAGGAAAAAACGGAACCCTTATAGGATCACTCGTGTGTCTGTCTGTCTGTCTGTCCGTCTGTCACAGCCAATTTGCTCCGAATGTAATGGACCGATTAAGTTGAAATTTGGTATACATTTAATTTGAGTGACCCAAACACGGACGTGAACCATAAATAAATGAATTTAGAATATTGGGGTCAGTTTTGGGGGACAATCAAGAATATAAAAAAAAAAGATTTGCAAACTGTACCGTGTGACATATCAAATGAAAGGGCTTACTGTGAGGGTCTCAAATATATTTTTTTTAATAATTTTCCATTCGCCCCCCCCCCTTATCTCCGAAACTACTGAACCTAATATTTTGAAAAAAAAAAATACAGAAAATAGTTCTATACTTATAGATTACAGGAAAATCTATAAGAAGTCTATGGTCTTAAAATAACATGGTAAATCTCTCGATATTGTGCGTACAAACTTACATTTGCAGTTGGAATGTATGGGAGATTATGTTTACCAACTAAAATGTTAAGTTTGTTCTTAGGATAAATTCTTTCCAAGTACGAAACCCTTCATTGTGCGTGGTCCGACACGCAGTTGGCCGGTTTTTTTTTAATTTTGTGTATGAATAGATACACTTTATATAGGACACATTTATATACGGAATTTCGTTGAATATTGAACAGCTGTCAATTATCATGTAATAGTAAATTTATTTTGCATGAAATGCTTATCAGTAGTAGGTAGGTATGATTGAATTTTAAGGTGACGCTAGTCGATTGCTCGAACTCGTTGGTGAGCGTGGTCAAAATGCATGCTATTTCATTTAACATTGTGTGCGAAAGGGACAGACACTGTGATGAGCAGTAAGAAGCTAGTGCGTGTACGGGATACACACGCTAATGATGCACACATACGCAATTTCATTTTTAACCGACGAAAAAAAAAGCGGAAGAGGTTCTCAAGTCGACGCGTATATATTTTTTATTTATTTATGACCATGCATAACTTTTTACAGAGTAGTCTGATTTTGATAATTCTTGTTTTATTGGAAAGGGTATACCCCGAAGTTGGTCCCATATAAATTTGGAAAAAAAAAAACAAACCTTAGGGTAGGAAAACAGGGGATGATTGATTGTTCACGTACTTATTGTAATGTACGCATAATTTTTTACAAAAAAAACAACCGACATCATAATAACTAACTAACAACAACAACAACAACAACAACTTGCTGCGCTTGACTCGGTGGTACGCAGAGCTAAGAGGCTCATTGGCGACGTAAAACTGGTGGATGCCAAGCTTCACAGCTTGGCTCATCGCCGCAAGGTTGCCTGCTTGTCGGTCTTCTACAGATTGTACTTCGGAGTGTGCCCATGAACTCCACGACCTCATTCCACCGGCCCCCTTCTACCATCGGACATCTAGACGCACTGCAAGTTACCACCCCTACCTAGTTGATATTCCACCAACTCGCACTAAGCGTTTTCAAACGTCTTTTATAATGCGCGCAGCAAAGGAGTGGAACTCTCTGCCTGCGTCTGTGTTTCCGAACGCATACAACCTTAATCTATTCAAAGTGAGAGTGAACAGGCTTCTTCTGGGTAAGCTCATTCCATCGTAGACTTTGTCTCTGTCATCCAGACCTAGACTAAAGTCAAGAGCAAACTCATAGTAGAATAAAAAAAAATTAAAAAAAAATAACTTTAATTTTGGAAGTCGGTGTCTTTGGTTCCTTTTTTTTCGTTTTTTGCCTCCGTACGTTTATGAATAGACCTTTGGGCGTTTTGATATAATGACAAAACTACTTAATATATCTACTAAAAATAAAACTAATTTGAACTTTTGAATAAATTATCTATGCCTGTACCGTTTGTTTTTTGCCAATTTCACACTACATATTGTATTTATTTACGCCCAAAGATGAGTTGAAATTAGTGTTGAAATATGGAAGTTTTGACGCTCATAACTTCATTTATTTCCAGTGTTAGCTTCCATACAGGGCCTCAAGTCTGCTATTACAATAGTGTCAGAATGGTCTCTTCATTGTGAGTTTTTGACAGATTTGCCATACAAACACTGTCAAATACTCACAATGGCGAGTCCATTCTGACACTATTGTAATAGCAGACTTGAGGCCCAGGACTAGATAATGACGAGACAAATTGATATTATTTTTAGTTTTGAATTTACAGCGTCAAACAGACGAGTAATCACATATCAAATCAAATCAAATCATTTATTTTTTGCCAATACGGGTAGGGCAGATGAAAAACATGTTTTAAAAGTTATCCATGCTCTGCCGGCACTTGGGCATGCAAAATTTACACATAAATTAAAAAAAAAACCATAACAATAAATATTACAAAATTGGAAAATCATTTTAACCATTTTATTTTTCAATGTCAAGAAGTATCTGAAGTAGTCAACGGTGCCGATTCCCTTGTTCACAAACTAAACTAAATTTAAGTTCAGTGCATCTTTTTCTTTCTATTTCATTAAGAAAAGGGCAGAAGATAAATTTTAGTTTAGTCCTGTCAAATTAATCAGCGCCTGTCACTACTCCGTATAAGTTTAGACTTGATTAAAAAAAAGACGTGTGGCACTCGGGGACTGCCGCGGTAAAGCTATTGCATAGCATTTTGTATCAACTTATGCAATTATATATTTTTTTTTTTATGCAGTATTTCTTTTTCTTTGATATAAATTTTTTTTTTTTTTTTCGTTACGGAATTTCTGGATTCGGTCCCCGCGCTCAAGGCCCGCGATAGAAGCTATGCAATAGCTTAAAAACAAAATAAATAAGTGCTGAATGTCGTAAAAGTGTATAACTACGTAAACAAAGTCAAATACTATTCAAATATAAGCATAATAACAACTTTAAAATAGACGAAAGTGTTGAACCTAAAGTCATTTTAAATAAAAAAAGAGTGACAAACTGTTTTGACAGCGAAAAAATTTCATGTACATGAGTCATTTCCAACCGTCTAGTCAAGTTTAAAAATTGTTCAACTGGAATGGTATCAACTATTTGGCAAGCTTTAATTAAGTCATTGTAGCCTTACGGTGCAACAGGGGAACTAAATGTACTCGTAATCGACTGGTCGTGAGTTCAAACCCCACTATCAACAATCACTTTTTGTGAAGATCATAATTTTATAAACTAATATTTATAAGAATAAAATACGCAGTACACAGAAAAAAGAACTACCAGAAATTATTAGATCACTAGAGGGTACTGGTGTAGTAAAACCGTCGGAGTGGGTGGGGAGCGTGAGGTTTTTTCGTTACGGAATTTCTGGATTCGGTCCCCGCGCTCAAGGCCCGCGATAGAAGCTATGCAATAGCTTAACTTGCCTACTAAAATTACCTCAATTTATCTCAATCTATCTTAATCATTACGTCAAGCGTTTCGACACGGTTGGCGCAGTGGTTAAGCGATTGACTGCTGAGCTGCGTGTCGCGGGTTCGATTCCCGCACGGAACAAATATTTGTATGACCTACAAGTAGTTGTTCCGGGTCTGGTTTATTGTGTATGTGAATTCAAATGTTTGTAAACGCACCCACGATACAGGAGAAATTCATAGTATGTGGCCACATTTAAAAAAAAAAATGTAAATAGTGAATAAAATAAATAAAAGTCCTAGTTATAACACCATACTGCGTTTGAATGAACGACTAGAGTGTCCTTAAGAGTCTCGTGGCTAAGTAACAGCCGCATAGACGATCGATCAAGGTTAAGCTACATTTGCCGAGGTCAGTCTGTGGATGGGTCCATCCATTACACACCGAGACCCCTCTGTGTCACTGAAAGCATGATAAAAAGTTGATCCCGGCTGTGTTATTTGTAGATATTTGACAGTCGTTACGGGTCGTCAGAAGCCCGAAAGTCTGACAACCAGTCTTACCAAGGGTCTTACTGACAACCAGTCTTACCAAGTTTGGTGAGGTTAGATAAGCAGTCGCTGCATGTAAAATACTGGTGTTCAGCTTCATCTGGTTAGACTGGAAGCCGTAAGATCATCGTTCTAAAATAGCAATGCACGCTATTTTCAAATTCAAAAAATCGATACACACTTAGGGGCTTATCACTTACTCCAGTAAGTGATAAATCCATAATGCCCATGTGTCAGTATTCATACTGATAACACCGAATCTATACTCCATACTAATATACTAATATCCTATCTTATACATATATAAAATTCTCCTGTCACAATGTTAGCTACCATACTCCTCCGAAACGGCTTGACCGATTTTTATAAAATTTTATATGCCTATTCAGTAGGTCTGTAGGGTATGGTAGGGTAGGATAGGGTAGGGTAGGGTAGGGTAGGTAGGTAGGTAGGGTAGGGTAGGGCAGGCTAGAGTAGTGGAGTTTATACTATAGCTTTTGACAGAACGAAGTCTGTCGGTCAGCTAGTCCATACTTCCATACTTAATATTATAAATGTGAAAGTAACTCTGTCTGTCTGTCTGTATGTTACGTTTTCTCGCCTAAACCACTGAACCGATCGTCATGAAATTTGGCAGAGATATAGCCTGGGATATGGAGAAGGACATAGGCTACATTTTTACGCGATAACCGACATCTACGCGGGCGTAGCCCTAGAATTATGGGATATGAAAAGAAACACGTTGTATATATACATATACATATATATGCCTGGCTAACCTTGCTGATTGACTAAACCCAAAGTCTCAAATTCAGATAATTAATGTAAACAAAGGGGATAACATAACAAAAAAATATCTTCGTAATGGTAATTCACATAAAATGGCGAAAAAAAAGATTCCATTTTCTTTAAGCACTGAATTTAAGAAATAACAATTAAAAAATAATCATACCGTAATTATTTTTATAAATTTTTTGGTTTTAAACAAAGTTATTAAAAAAGGAGATTTTCTGGTATAAAATATTTTATGATACTGGTAACAATGCAGGAGATCCAAACATTTTCAAATTTTTTACATCTTCAACAACACTAATATTACAACTCTCATTCATAGATTCATATTGTATGTAGCATATCTAGCCATATTTTGAATGAAAACAGCTGTAAACTGTTTCGAGTGGAAATCGATTTTGGGAGGCCTAACATCTAGCAGTGGACTTAAAGGGCTGATTATGACGATCATAGGCCGTGTCTCCGACATACTACATAAAACATTGTTTGGCAACGGTATTTTGTTTGCATAGTTCTTAAATATGATGTAAATAATTAATTCACTTTAATTTCATAGATGATTATTTACAACAAAAAAAAGTATATACAGGGTGTTTGGCAGAACGTTGAACATACGAAAATGGTGGATATGTGGGGTCATCTGCTACTTACTCAGCCCTAATTTATTTGACCCTGGCCCCCTGGATATTTAAAAAAATTTTTTTTTTGCTTCTAATTTCACCACTTTCTTAACTTTAAAGTGTAATTTGTATAAAAAATGGGTAAAACAAGCAATTTTTCTGTAAGTTTGAGGAGTCATAACTTTTTTTCTAGCTAACATCTGAATAAAGCAATAATTTTATAAGAATCTGCCAACATTAAAGATTAAAAAAATAAACTAAAATATTGCCTGTTTTACCCATTTTTATAAAAAATTACACTTTAAAGTTAAGAAAGTGGTGAAACTAAAAGAAAGCAAAAATATTTTTTTTTTTTATGTTCCTGGGGCCAGGGCCAAATAAATTAGGGCTGAGTAAGTAGCAGTTGACCCCACTTATCCACCATTTTCGTATGTTCAACGTTCTGCCAAACACCCTGTATATACAACGTTTTGCACCACTGTCCTGTCATTTCGACATTGACATTTATTGACATCACTTTGTTTACATAAATTATCTGAATTTGAGACTTTGGCTAATCTAATTTGACCACGGCTTACACTTCAACTGCAAAATAAGCTCTTAGCAGTGCTATTCGGTAACCATCTCACCGTGAAAACATAGGTAAAGTGAGCGTGGAGTGAGCTGTCAATAGTTTCAATACGTACTCGTATTCTGTAAAAAAACTCACCGTGAAAATACAGGTGAAGTGAGCTGTCATTCCATTGATGCTAGGGATTGACACTGTGTATTGATGCTCACTTCACCTGAGTTTTCACGGTGAGATTTTTACAGAATAGATCGGCTAGTCTCAGATGGAATGACAGTTCACTTCGAGATCACTTCACCTAAGTTTTCACGTTGAGATTTTTACAGAATCGACGGGCAGTACTCCAATAACGAAACACACTGTGACTTCAATCACAATCTAAAGGATTATGAAGGAAAAATGATTGAAAAATTGTCTGCTCGAAACTAACAGTACCTATTTTTATCCCAAAAAGCTCGCTTTACTTGTGGTAACCAAATGCACAAACATGCTTTGAATGTGTGTGTAAGCGCTGGAGCTCTCGGTACAGTCCGAGACACGGACATACGCATACGCATCCGTGCATACGCATCCGTGTATACGCTACTCGTCTTCACGCACTCATTCATAGTGTGCGTCCACACTAGCGCGCCTAGCGCGGTTGCGACGACGGGCGCGAAATATCAAACATATGAAATCGCCGCTTGCGTCCATAGTGTAGTGACTAAGGCGGGCACCTAGCGCGACAGGCTCGAGCGAGATAACGCGCGTAGTTTTCAAACGTTCCTATCCGCGCGTTATGGCCGCACTACGAGCCTAGTCCGCAAGCGACCTAATGCGCGGTTGGCGGGGGTATCAAACCAGTTCGGTCTTATCGCTCGGCGTACAAGCATAAGTTTTTTTTTTTTTTTTTTTAAATCGCGATAAATACTGAAGTGTTTATAAGTGTGATTCAATCTAAACCAGCTATATGGCAAAGTAAATATCCTCACCACAGTAATCACATAATAATAAGAAAATTATGGAGCGAAACCAAAGAACAATTTCCTGATCGGACTATCTAATAAAAATGCCAAATCCTCGTCCATAGTTTGCAACCCCTGAAATACGTCGAACCGCTACAAGAGCTCGCGCGTCACTGTGGCCACCGCACGCCTCCGCCGCCGCCGCCGCGCTCGCCACAGGCCCCAGTCACCGCACGTTCAGTGTGGACGCACACTTAGGCCTGTGTTCACCAACATTTAAATCAACTGTTTAGATATTTAATCAGTTGTTTACTCAACATTTCATAGGAAATTTGACATAAACCAACTGTTTAAATACCTAACCGGTGGTTTGAATGTTGGTGAACACAGGCCTAAGCCTGTTTTTACACTTGGTTACCACAAGTAAAGCACGTGTCGCTTTCTGTGATAATAATACTAAAAATAACGTTTATGTTGTTGAATCGTCAAAATGAATGGTATTGCCATTATTATTAGTGTGTTACGCAAGAAACCCGAAGCCGCAGCCACGCGCAATAATCTAGTACATAGCAGCACATCAAGTTACCACAAACTGTCAGATTTCCTCATTCGATTTTGAACTGAACCATCAACATTTGACAGTTTCGTGTAGCTAGGGGTGCGTTTAAGTAAGCCGGCGAAATTTTCGCCGGATAAAAATTAAACTAGCGAGGGTTCGCTGAACGGAGTCATAGGTCTAAAGGTCTAAATCAATGTTAACTGTCAAATTCAATTGACAGCTCAGCTTGTCAAACAAGTAGTAACGACTATCAATTCAACTCTCAATTTGTAATCTCGATTTTGCTTGTGATCTCGAAATTATAACACAGTATATAAATATATGGACCGGAACATGAGAAATCAATTTGCCGGTATAATATTATCACTTCATATGGATAATATTAATATAATTAATATTATTGTATTTGTGGATCTTCATGGGAAGATCCACAAATACAATTGACGGAGACGATGAATTTAGTACTCGTTTGAATTATTCGTTTTTAAGGCGCGAATCGAGCAAATAAAACAACAAACAGCTCAATGTTAACGTCAATCTGACAGCAGAATAAAATTTAGCGAGGTAAAAAGGTCGCTAAAATTTATCCTAGTCAGGCGAAAACTTATACCAGCGGACGACCGTGAACGGGGCAGATAAAATTTTAGTTAGTTTAAATTTTCACCTCGCGTTGTGCTTGAACGGGGTGTTTGACGTTTAGTCAGTTTAAATTTTAAACTGCATAATTGACTTAAACGCACCCCAGATGTGCTGGCGACTGTACAAGCTATAAGACATGCCAAAACGAGTTAGGAAAATACTAGAATAATAATATTACGTTAGATAGAAACTTGACGAGCAAAAGCAAATAAAACTTTAGCATTATTGCTATAACAAATCGAGTAAATATTATTTCATCATAACAGGGCCTCAAGTTTGCTATTACAATAGTGTCAGAATGGTCTCGCCATTGTGAGTATTTGACAGTGTTTGTATGGCAAATCTGTCAAAAACTCACAATGAAGAGACCATTCTGACACTATTGTAATAGCAGACTTGAGGCCCTGGGCCTCAAGTATGTTATTACAATAGTGTCAGAATGCACTGAAAGAAATATTTAGCCTAAAGACTTCGGCTATTTCAGGAACAATCAACTTGATTTAATAAAAGTGATTTGTCTATCATATACAAAACAGCCTTTTGGTTTTGGTTATATGTCGCATAAAGTTATGTGGTCACTTTTTTGTATTACATGTTGACGAAAGTTTGGTTATGTATAAGTAAACATTTTTTTTAGTGTGGTCTATCACTGATTTCATAATTGTTGATTTTGGCAAGTTTGATAATCTACTAATATAATGGCGTCATTATGACTTTCCATTGGTCAGCCACTGACACTCCATTGAAAGAATAGGTAATCTCGTATATAATGACAAATGAAACTTCCTACTAAACTTCCAACTTCCTACTACTTCAGATTACTTATAAATAATATGTAAAAATATATATAAATGAAATCTGGCATGAATAAATGTTCAAAATGCCATTGTAATACAATTCTATTACGAGACCATTGACCGACCAATGATCGACCATTATGAATTTAGCAGATTACGAACTTTTACCAAAATGACAATGGGACCGTGTTGGAGTGACGAATTTATAAAACTATCAGACTTGGGCCCCTTTCAAAACGGTAACAAAAAACCGTGAGGAAACCAGCATTTCCTAAAACCAAAAATTCGAAGACATGTGTCATCTACAAACCGCAGAGCTGTGCAGCAGTGGAAACATTAATTTTCAGTTTCCTCACGATTTTTTCCTTTACCTAATTTAAAGAGAAGCACTACTGACAATCCAGTAAACAAAAAAAAATTAAAAAAAAACTCACCGTAAAGAATAGTGAATAAATAAAAAAATCTAACAAACTGAACTTTAAAAATAAACAAAGTGAACTCAAAGATGTCCTGACGTCGAACGATGGCGGAACTGTTGCAAAGAATCCGAGGGCTAGGGAGAAAGAAGGATAAAAATTTCAACGCTAGTGTGTACTCTGTGGTGTCTTGTAGTGACCTGACTCCGGGCAGTGTCGAGATCTGGTTGGATCTGCCCGATGAGATCAAGCATGATCCTCTCCTGGCGCCGTTCAAGCAGAGATACGAGCAGCAACATGGTGAGAATAGTTTTATAATCACTCTATCACACTATCCACATTATCATAAATTATGATAGTATCAACATCATCATTTCAGTCGAAAGACGTCCACTACTGGACATAGCCCTCCCCAAGCACCGCCACTTCAACCGGTTCTGTGCTTCCCGCATCCAGCGGATTCCTGCGGCCTTCACAAAGTCATCGGTTCACCTTGTGGGGGGCCTTCCAACGCTACGTCTTCCGGTACGCAGTCGCCACTCCAGAACCTTTCGGCCCGAACGGCCATCTGTTCTGCGAGCAATGTGCCCTGCCCATTGCCACTTAAGTTTGGCAATTCATCGAGCTATGTCGGTTACCTTGTACGAAAGTGTGCCCATCCTTCATGTACGGAACCCTAAAACATACAAACGATCACAACCCGCGGTTCTGTCAAAAAATGTTTTCACTAAGCACTAGACAAAAAACAGAACGTGTTTAAAATTAAACATTCAAGTCTAGCCAGACATTTTTTAGTCATTCTAAAATTAGATTCGCTTCGCGGTTCGAGCTGCAGGCAGTGGAGTGAGAATATTATGTAAAAGTATTTTTAGTATTATTCGGAGAGGCATAATAGGGATGCTTCCTGGGTAAAAAAAAAGAAAATCTATTTAGTCCGTCAGTCAAATAATAAAAAAATATTAGACACGTATTTTTTGCTTTAGCATATTTATAAAAAAATACTTAGATAAAACACATTAAACTTCGGGAGTGGGGGCTCGTTACGTCACAGCTACGTATAAAATCTAGCGAGCAGTGTGACGTCATGCCACATTTGAAGTCAATGTATCGGCGTAATGTTTTGATTACGTAAAAAAATAAAAACTACGTGTCCTATATTTTTTTTTATAATCTACATGACGGACAAAAAATGTTTTTTTAGTCATCATCCCTATTGTTGTTAGTGGCCTTAGGACATTGGTGGCCATATATGAAGACTATGCCAAGCTTCATGGTTTGGGTTAAGAGTGAGGTCATGGTCTTTGGAGCCGGCGGAGGACGGTGTACGGAAACTATACCACCAGTCCATTTGAATGGAAATCCGCTCACACGGATATACAAGTTTTAATACCTTGGACATGTCTTGACCGCGGGCATGAAGGACGATGACGATATTTAGCGAGAGCGAAGAGCGCTATCGGTTAGAGCAAAAGGCCTGGGTTCGTTTCCCGGGTCGGGCAGTGTTATTGGGTTTTCCATCTGAAGTTTCTCAGCAGCCCGGAGTCTGGATTTTTGCCGGTTGATAGCAATAGGCTCTCGCCCCGTAAGGCTACGGCTACGAAGTTAGCGGTGCGCGGTGCGGGGAGCGGCACTTTTCAATGCATCATCATCATCATTTCAGCCGAAAGACGTCCACTGCTGGACATAGGCCTCCCCCAAGCACCGCCACCTCGACCGGTTCCGTGCTTCCCACATCCAGCGGATTCCTGCGGCTTTCACAATGTCATCAGTCCACCTTGTGGGAGGCCTTCCTACGCTACGTCTTCCGGTATGCGGTCGCCACTCCAGAACCATTCGGCCCGAACGGCCATCTGTTCTGCGAGCAATGTGCCCTGCCCATTGCCACTTAAGTTTGGCAATTCATCGAGCTATGTCGGTTACCTTGGTTCTCCTGCGGATCTCTTCATTTCTGATTCGATCACGTAGGGAAACTCCAAGCATAGCCCTCTCCATTGCCCTTTGGGTGACTTTTAGTATTCTATATATTCAATAAGGCCTATTGTGAGCGACCACGTTTCAGTGCATAGATTTATATGGAACTGGCCTCGAAGGTAGCGGCGCGGGGAGCGATGCGCACCAGTCTAGCGGTGCCCGCGCGTCTGCATTGATGTAGTGTTTCCTTTCCCGATTTTAAGAATTCACATCTTCTTTTGCCCACAATAATCTAATGTTACGAAGTTTGTACCAAAAAGATGTTGTCGTCGCTGTTCAGACATTTCGTTCGCGAACAAAGACACAAATTTCTCATAACACAACACTACGCCGCTCTAGCGCCGTGCGATCTGCCCGCTGGCTTTGAGACCGGGTCTGCGTTGGGTTTAGGCCCATCTCTTCCCTATGCGTTGATAGAAGAGATGGGAAATTTTTGTAGGTAAACGCGTAGGGGAAAAGATGGAAAGGGGAAGAGATGGGACTAAACCCTGCATTGCCGCGCCGCTCGCACGCTCCCCGCGTCGCCGCGCGCCTCCCCCGCCTCGTAATCGCTGTCTTCGAGACCGAGGCCTTATACATGGGACTTAACCGTCACTGGCGAAATGTCGGTGTACTGTAGGTACAACTCTGCCTAACTCTTTGGGGATTACAAGCGTGATGTTATGTAATGTGATCGTTTTATGAGCATTGATGACACTAACAAAACGCCTTCCAATTTATAGGTAAAATCGAGCAAATAGATGAGCCAAATGAAGGAGATAAGACAATATTTGATAAGAAACATGGCGTGGAAGCAAAGAGAGAGGACGTTGAGCCTCTCAAGGATGTCACTAACAGGTAACTATTACTAATAATATTAGAGAGGTAAGAGGAACAGGGTGTAAAGTTCAATCATGCTCTATTGAAAAGGGAGCATCCTCCGACCAGACGGGTGTTGTGTCTGGTGGGCAACTGCCCGACGGTTGATGTTGGGATGTTGTATACAGGGCTATTAAAAGCACACTTTGTAAACTAGCATATTACAAATAAGAGGATTATATTCAAGATAAGAATGCTTGGAAACATGCTGGTCCTGCTCAATTAACTTTCATATTGAGACACGAAGCAACAAAATTCGATCTAAAGAAAAACGGCCACATTCCACTAGATCGTATTTTGTTGCTTCGTGTCTCAATATGAAACTTAATAAAAGGTATTAGAAAATTCTAGTCACTTACCGAGACAGCTGATTGAGACGTTTTTTATAATTCCTTCTCAGTCACCAGCTAGTGGACCCGAGACAGCGCTCTTAATTCAGATAACCAAGATCCATTGTGTTAGTAACAATATTCTTAACCCATGTTAGTACTTAACTAAAAACACAGACAATGTACAGGTGAATAGTGACCTCACCAACGGGCTGTCATGCCTCCCGACTATGGCACTCAAAATGCTGTTGGGGCTGCCACGGAGTCTGTTTAGCAGCGAGGCCGCTTTCTTACGCCGCACAGCATTAAAACTGTCGGTACATGCCTCAGCGAACATAGATGATGAGCTACAGAACCGAGGCAAACGCAACAGCACCCTAAATGCGCTGTTATACTGGATCCGCAGAGCATTGTAGACCTTTTCGGTGTAGCTGAAAAACTATATTTCAATATTTCTGCCTACTGATTTAAATCAACGAATAATCTTTGTAATATGAAAATTAATAAAAATCCTCTTGTTTTCAGGCTAATGGAACCAATACATGCCCGCGATGATGATACAAAATTGAAATCTGTGAAGAAGAAAAAGGTCGGTAGTCCCCTTAAAAATGAACTAATTTACAATTAAAAACTACTTGAGATTGTAAGAAACCCAATAATTGCCCGACCTGGGAATCGAGCCCAGGAGCTCATGCTCAGCAGTAGCGCCTGTGACCACTAATAACAACGAGGCAGTCGATGATTTAGTTAAACAGGATGGATTTTTGAGGGCAGTAAGGATATGCGTGCAGCAGTACGGTTATGGAATGCCTTGCCCGTCTCGATAAGGCGTGCTCAATCTTTGTCCACTTTTAAAATTTTGGTTAAAAATCACTTCCTCTCTCCTTAAACATCATCATTACTTAAAGTTCCTTGCTCTTGTATCATGTTTATTATTGTGTGTGTATATATATATATATTTATATGGATAAGTATATATATGCTTTGTGTATATGTATTTATTGTATATATGTAAGTGGTACACCACTATATACCTGCAGTATTGTCTCTCCTTCTACTTTTTGATCCATCCAAAGGTTGTCTGTAAAAGATCGCTTTTAGCGATAAGACCGCCCATTGTGACACCCTATGTAACAGTTCTACATTTATATCTGTAATTTTTATGGTGTACATAATAAAGAGTATTCTATCTATCTATCTATCTATCTATCTATTATCTTATCCGTTGAAGATACAGAAAAACGGTTTCTGGAGACTGCCCTTATTTTGTTGAAAGATTTTGATTCCCATACAGAGATTTAAAAAAAAAATACATTTAGGAAGAAAATGGGCCTATTTAACAAAAACTTCTTTGATGCTAGTCGATCCTGTTTCTAATAAAGATCAAAAAATTCTATTGGACCAACTGTGGTTTGATAACCAAACTTTTCCCATACATTTCGTAGGAAATGAGACTCAAACTTACTTTTTTATGATGGATAGACTGGCCACTACAAAAACCAAATGATTTCGAGCGTCGTTCGTTATACCCAAAGTATCTAATTCAGATAATTTATGTAAATAAAGTAATGTCAAGAAATGTCACTGTCAAAATGACAGGACAGTAGTGCAAAACATTTTATCATTAAATGTTTTTGTAAACAATCATCGATAAAATTAAAGAGAATTCATTATAAGAACTATGCAAACAAAATACCGTTGCCAAACAATGATTGTGTAGTGTGTCGGAGACACAGTATTTATGATCGTCATAATCAGCCCTTTTATGCCCAGTGCTAGACTTAGGCCTCCCAAAACCGATTTCCACTCGAAACAGTTTACAGCCTTTTTCATCCAAAATGTGGCTAGATATGCTACTTACAATATGAATCTTTGTATGAGATTCGTAATATTAGTGTTGATGAAGATGTAAAAAAAAAACCAGAATCATTGCTGATTTTTTATTTTTATTTTAGCTGTTTTATTTACATAAATGAAGTGCTGCGTACAGAGAATGTAATTTTACATGGAAATAAAGGAAAAATAACTTAAAAAAAAAACGATTAAATAAATCCGCAGCAAAGGACGATAGGCGCTGGCGGCCTAAAAATTTAAACTTAACCAACTGACTTGAGACATATCTCATTTAAAAGGTCTTGGCTTACTGATATTTTTTTACTATTGCGACAACCGTCAAAAGTATGGGGTTTAAGCAGAAAAGGAGGAATATGATTCATATGATTTTGATTTGATTTTATGGTGTACATAATAAAGAATATTCTATCTATCCATCTATTCTATAAAAATATTCATATTCATATTTATTATTATTATTATATTATTATAAATTTATTATTATTATTTATTATTCATATTTATCTGCAAATAAATCTTTGACTTTTTTGACTTTTTTTTTGACTTTTGAAAATAAGGAGCTGAATGCACCCTGTATACAAATTTACTTACTTGCTCCACACTCTTATCATTTATTTTCACATACAATTTAGTGACTTACAACAAAATACCTGGGGCCCAAGTCTGCTATTTTTATAAATTCGTCACTCCAACACGATCCCATTGTCATTTCGCTAATAGTTCGTAATCTGCTAAACTCATAATGGTCGATCATTGGTCGGGCAATGGTCTCGTAATAGAATTGTATTACAATGGCATTTAGAACATTTATTCATGCCAGATTTCATTTATATATATTTTTATATGTTATTTATTAGTTTTATAAGCAATCTGAAGTAGTAGGAAGTTGGAAGTTTAGTAGGAAGTTTAATTTGTCATTATGTACGAGATTACCAATTCTTTCAATGGTGTGTCAGTGGCTGACCATTGGAAAGTCAAAATGACGCCATTATATTAGTAGATTACCAAACTTGTCAAAATCAACAATTATGAAATCAATGATAGACCATTCTGACACTATTGTAATAGCAGACTTGAGGCCCTGGTGATGTATTGCAATTAAATGAAAGAAAATTTCAAACACATGTTAAAACTACACTTTGTAAACAAGCTTATTACAAATTAGAGGATTATATCCAAGACAAGAATGCTTGGAAACATGCTGGTCTTGCTCCATAGGACAATGTAGAGTCTAGACAAAATCAAACAGGTTGCTAATTTATGTATAATGTATTACTTTTAAGACATTATTTTTATGATAAGTACTCGCACACTGACTTTTTATTTGCACAAAATAATACAATATTTGTAAATATGTGAGCACCTTGTTTCTAACACATGGTTAATTTATTCGTCAATGCTTAATATTTTTTATTATGATTACCTATTGTGGTATAGTAATTTTATTCTAGGTACATCGTCTTCACATGTAATGATTTAATAATTGATGTATACAAACTATTGTAAAACAGTTTAAAAAAGAGTAATGGTCTTCTTGCCCATTCTTCTCCATGCGAAACTACCTTTTGGAAGGGGCAACTAGAATCAATTTTATGTCCGTGTAAATTTTGACGTTCAAAAGTGCCATTTATGTGCCTATTTGTAATAAATGCTTTGACTTTGACTTTGACTCACCTATTATTTCTCCACAGTTAGACCAAGCGCTACGCACTCTGAAACTATGTGCTCTAGTCGCAAGTTGGGTGCTCCTAACTGTCTCCTTACTGCTGAACATGGAGCGATCAGACACAGTACTACATACTGCGATACAAGGAGGAGAGGTTAAAGGTACGTCAACTGCCTCATCATCAAACGGTCGCTTTGTGACTTGTTATTTTGTTTGTTAACTTTCTCACAAGTGACCTTCTTTATCAGCTTGTAAAAGTCCACTGCTGTTTATAGGCATTTCTAATTTAACACCTGCGGGGTAATTGCATAACACATAGTCATCATTTAAGCCGAAAGACCTGGACATAGGCCTCCCCCAAAAGGGGGGGATTTGCCATAATCGCCACGCTTAGCAGGCGGGTTGGCGATCGCAGTATGGTGTAAAAATGCATAGAGAACGCTGCTGACCATTCTCTAGTAAGTCCCTTAGTCGCCTTTTACGACACCCAAGGGAGGAAATGATAACACATAGTATACAGTAGCAATGTCATAATCAAATAATCATCTTATTATTTGACATTATAACATTATTCATTCAAATTCAGATTTATTTATTTGCAAAATCCTGTGCAGATAATGTACATGGTATGATGCTTATTATAGGTGTAACAAGGTATTTTTTGGCTCAACGCCTAATTTTTATTTAATTTCTTTTCTAGAATACGAGTTACCAGCCAGCGAGGACCGTGTCAAAGTGTTGATCACATTAACCGGGCCGTTTGCACAGGCGGTGACCAATGATAGCGTCAATATACTGCAGCTGTGGTTACACCGAGAAGTTGCTGATGATGATCAGTTAGCAGAATTTCAACAGGTGAGCTAGACTTCGGTCTTTTGTCTTTTTTCTTTTCTTTTGATCATCGATGATCATAATATAGGACCCTTTTCCAATTATGTTGGGGTTGGCTTCCAGTCTAACCAGCTGCACTTGAATACCAGTATTTTACATGGTGCGACAGTCACTAAGAGTTCTCTGCATATTTTTGCATTGTATAAACTCAATCTCCTTGAATTATATAATCATTGCATAGCACAGGTGTGAGTACTATGTACTATAGAGCTACCATTTACCAGTTCTTTTATTGACTTGAATGTGCCCTGGCGGCTGAGAGAATGTCATGCTCACTCAAATGTCTCACTGGTGGTGGCGTGTGTGTTGGATCATTAAATTCCCTTCAAAATAGTTGAGCTAAATCGTGCTGATCCATGCGTCATGTTCGTGAACGGGCGCCGTCAGTTGGGACTGGTCATCTTCCCCCCGCGGCACGGTACGGCTTATTTTAATTTTTAAATTGTTTTTATTACGGACGCTTCTAACGTGCACGTCTTTCTACATTGTTCTTACATGTATTACTTCAACATGAATGATGTAACCCATTTTTTGTTACAATATTTTGTTTTAAAAGAGTGTCCGCGGAGTTTCTTGCCCGTTCTTCTCCATAGGAACCTACTACGCTTTGGAATGGCAACTAGCTTCATCTTTCTGACTGACTGACCCTTTGACATTTCAAAAGTGCCTGTAATTGGTTTAATTGAAATAAATGGTTTGTGTTTGAGTTTGAGTTTGACATAAACTTTTAGGGTTCTGAATAACCCCGACCACTGTCTCATTAACCAATATCAAAGAACCTTCCATAAGTATTGATCTTCCCTTACGGCAACATGATCAAATGTACCTACTCGTCTAACCACAATAAAATTCGTACCCTATTGTATGTGGTTTCTACGGCTTCAAAATTTTAATTGTAACGCGAATTAAGGCTCCTACAAACAGGCGCGACACGCGACGCGACACAAAGGGACTGCTTGCTGCGCGAAACGCGGTTATGTTGTGTCGCGCCTGTTTGTAGGAAGAAGCCTTTAAAATTATAAGTACTGTTATCATTTTAAAACTTCGATCAATACACCTACCTGCCTACCTACTTGTCCAAATGGTAAAACTGTTTTTTTTTTTTACACCCAACGGGGAAGCTCTTGGCCTTCATCTCACCTGATGGTAAGTGATGATAAGGCCGAAGATGGAAGCGAGCTTCACCCGAAATCCTCAACCACAGAGGAACTTGCTATCTTTTCTCTAACTGCCGAAACACAACAAATGTTGTTAACATTGTTGTTTGGCGACAGACTTAGATAAGATGGTGGTAGCTAGTCAGGCGGACTTAGGACAAGCCCTACCACCAACCAAACCGAGCAGAAATTTTTGCCCCCGCTGGGAATCGAACCCGGGACCTCTGGATCTGAGACAGGTGGTTTTACCACTAGACCACAGAGGCGGTTAGCTGTTTGATCTATCCGCTGTAATAGTATGATCATATTGTCGAAGTTTATCAAACATAATTAGTATCTAATTTACTGCGATAATTACCTACTGATGAATCATAAATATTTACGACACAGTGATTAATGATCATAAACTCGTAATAAAGTATTCTTAATAGGCACTTATTGAATCCAGATGTAAAAGATTATTGTCTGAATGTTTATAAGATACAGACTGCGATCTAATAAAGTATCGGACCTGCCTTGAATGCACTAAGGACATGATACAGGGTTATTTTAAATTGGCTAGCTAAACTCTCCAGAACGAGGGATCGATATTTAAACACGATAAAAAATCAATTTAAAAAAAAAGTTTTTTTCAGTTTAATAAATCTATTTATTTACGCCCATGCTATAAATCATCTATAAAAGTTTCTGAAACGGTTAGCTTATTGCCAACATTAAAACACCCAGTGTCATAGTAACCATAATAGCATCCAAACGGGAGTTATAATGTTGTACTGAATTTCATAATGCAACTCCTTTGCTTTTACGAGGATCTGTTTGATGAGTAAGGAAGGGATCATCATCCTCCATTCCATTCTCACTACTCAATTCGTGGTATCTTTATGAATTTAAAAAAAAAGAGCATTGTCACGCACGCGCGTTTCACTATACTATACCATAGCGTCGTATCCCGCCATTTTTGTTCGATATTAGTATTGCAAAAACTGTTTCAGAACCTTTTATAGAGGATTCATGTCATGGGTGTAGATAAAGTCTTGTATGCAACTGTAATATAATTAGGTATTAAAACACTCATGTGATCCTGGTTTTAATACCCCTTATTATACAACAGTTGCATAAATAACATTTTTTTTTTCACTCCCTCTCACAGAGAGGAGGTCTGTGTCCCAGCAGTGCAGCACTTTATGAACTGATTACGTATTCCATAATGCACAACTGTAGGGTTGCTCTTTTGCCCCGTTGGACTTGGTGATAATTTATTGGCAACTTCACTTAAATTATGTTACACGTTGCAATTTATATTATCATTTAACAACCCTAAGTGGAGGAATGAAAGGGACTGCGTGACTATCGCCATTCAGACCTAGCTGGCTAGTTCCTAAAGACTGATGAGCCATCGAAGCAGGAACTAGTCGTACTAAGGATCAGAGCTGGCTGCGTGGCTACCGCGCTCAGAACCTCTAGCAGTGAATGACAATTTGTTCGAAGACAGCTCTGCTTATAAAGGCGGAAAGTTTACATATGTGCACAATATCTACACATATTCGTCTGTGGTTGTGGAGCAGATAACTCGCGGGGTGGCGCTAGCGCAAATCGTCGCACACGAAGATTGTAGATGGCGTCACTTGTCAACAGGAATCGGTTGTGCTTGCTGTCTTCTAGTTTATGTAGCCGCTCATCGTAGTGCTTTGGGTAAATAACAATAGATGGCGCTGTATGTTTGTTTCACAACTTATATAAAGAAGATGACCTGACATAATTTGTGCAAAATTTCATGCTGCTAGACCCAGCGACTTTGGCTATGCGTTAATGTGTCAATGAATATAAGATTATTAGAATAGAATAGAATAGAATACTCTTCATTATGTACGCCATAAAAAATACAGATATTATAATATATTTATTATTATTATTGAGTAGAGTCCGTTTTTTAAATTCCAGAATTCAACAAAATGGATGATCCACCTGCAACCGGAGGACCTATTAGACTTCTCGCCAAGTTCCACCGAGAGCAAGATGCTGATATTACAGGACAACTCACCAATACACAGCAACGGGAAACATAGGAGGAATGTAACCAACGCCCTGGATCTCATACAGGAGGAAATTACTAGGTGGAACCAAATTGGAATTAACGGTAATGAATTTTGATAGTCTGTACCTTGTGATAATCTGTAACGTTCTCTTGGAATCTTGCTCAAGTCATATGACGGAGTAAGCCTGTAAAACCAAGCGCACATTATAGCCACAGCGCGCCGCATTGCAAAAATGTGCCAAAGCATACTAGGAGCCACGGTAAGCCGCTGCGCGACGCATTGCTTTAGACGGATTCAAATTTTTTGAATTTTTTCCACTCCAGTGCAATAAGTCTCGCGAGGCTGGCTCTCCAAGGTGCACCACTTATATTAGTAGGTATCACCAATGAAGGCATTTTTAGGGTTACGTACGTCCGAATGAAAAAACGGGACGCGCCTTTTCGGATCACTCGTGTGTCTTTACCTGTCCGTTTGTCAAAGCCTATTTGCTCCGAATCTAATGGACCGATTATGTTGAAATTAGGTGGTGAATGTCTGTGATCCAACATTGATTAACGGTACATTAGTGAATTTTAAATATGGGGTCACTTTTGAGAGGCAAATAAAGAAATAAAAAGTTTAGAAATTGTACCGTGTGACATCCATACTAATATTATAAATGTGAAAGTAACTCTGTCTGTCTGTATGTTACGTTTTCATGCCTAAACCGCTGAACCGATCGTCATGAAATTTGGCAGAGATATAGCCTGGGATACGGAGAAGGACATAGGCTACTTTTTTACGCGATATAACCGACATCCACTCGGGCGATGCCGCGGGCAGAAGCTAGTATCAAATGAAAGGGCTTACAGTTGCCTAAGTGAGGGTCTCAATTTTTAATTTTTTATTATAAAAAAAAATGACTTTTCCCCCTTTATCTCCGAAACATCTGAGCCTAAAATTTTGAAAAAATACAGAAGATAGTTCTATACTTAGAGATTACAGGACAATCTATGAGAAGTCTATGCTCTTAAAATAACATGGCAAATATCTCAATATTATGCGAACAAACTTACATTTGCAGTTGGATTGGTTGGAATATATAGGATAACATGTTTTTCAATTACAATGTTATTTGTTCTTGGGATAAATTCATCCTAATTTCGAAACCCTTTCTTGTGTGTTGTCCGACATGCACTTGGCCGGTGTCAGTTGTCAGTGTACATAATATAGTACTCTGATGTTTGAATTACGCTGCGATGCGGCGTCGCCCGCCCAAATGTGAAAATATTAGATTGTGTTTTCACTGTCGGAGTCGAAAAATGTGCAAAAATCGAACAATCACAGACAAGACGCGAAATGCGATGTGGTTCTCAACCAATGTTTCCTCGCGGTCAGTTCCTTCACCGTTTTAAGAGCATTATGAAAACTGATATCCATGCTCGGAACTCACGCCGCCGCCATGCCGTGGCATTCAATTAACATTCGTAGTAATACCAATAATATACACTTAATTTTCAGGTACAAGAATAACCCTGCGCATGAGTACATCGAGCAACAGCACTGTGCCTCTAACAGTAAGCTACCAGTTGAACCCCATCGATCCAGAAGATGGCATCATATACGCCACCATACTCCTCATCGCGTTGTATACCCTCATCATCTTTGAGGTTTGAATCTTCTTCTTTTACCTTTCTAGTGTTGAGATGAATATTATGAGAATGTTAGGGCATTTTTATGCAGCGTGTATTAGAAATGATTGTGTGGTCATATTTAAGAGTCATACTGAACAACTTTCTACATGGAAAAAAATATTAGCTGTCCCATACAAAACTTCAATATCTACTCGATCCAAATGTATGGGACAACTGAATATTTTTAATTTTAATTTTTAACCAATGACTGTAATTTAGTTCAGTAGTTCCTGTGGTCTGTTGGGGTATTTACTTTTAATTGTTAGTTATCTATTTACTATCTTAATCATTATCTACCAAGACATTTTGCGCCTTCAGTTGGGACTGGTCATCTCTTAGCTGCCACGACTTATTTTAATTATTTTATTTTTTTGTTTCTATTTTTGTAGATACTCTGGACGCTTTTAACGTGTACATTTTTATTTTAACATCGTTCTCACATTTTCCTAGTAGCATTTTTTGTTGGCGTTTGGTTGCGACACTGTAAGTGGCCCAACTGAGTGTTATAATGAATAGTTATAAATTCAACATTATAGATGTAACTAATATTTTTGTAAAAATTTAATTTAAAAGAGTGTCCATGGAGTTTCTTGCCCGTTCTTCTCCATAGGTACCTACTACGCTTTGGAATAGGCATGTAGCTTCATTTTTCTTCCCGATCGACTCCATGACAATTCAAAAGTGCCTGTAAATGGTTTATTGAAATAAATGATTTGAGTTTGAGTTTTTCCTAACCTATCCGGATGCAGATGACTACCAACCTGGAGCGACTACCTATCTGACCTCCACAATCCAGTACTAACTGGGTAACTCGATATCATTTGCCTTGTTGTTAGACTTTCTGGCTGCCGTTACGAATGTCATGACAGCCGAGATAAACGGCTTTACTTTCATTTTTACTGTTGTTCATGCCAATTTCTGAAACAGACTTGTTTAAAAAAAGCTTCATCCCTATTTACAGATAGTGAACCGTACAATAGCAGCTCTCCTTTCCTCATCCCTGGCAGTTGCAGTACTGGCCCTGGCTGGCGAGAGGCCGTCACTCCCGGAGCTGGTCTCCTGGCTGGATGTGGAGACTCTTCTGCTGCTATTCAGCATGATGCTGCTCGTTGCTATCTTGGCAGAGACTGGCCTGTTCGATTACCTCGCTGTCTTGGCTTTTGAAGTAAGTGTGGCGAAATGAAATGAAATTGTTAATTCTGAAGAAAATGAAAGAATAGTAGATTGTACTGCTAGTGCATAAAGAAGCCATTTTACCCGAGCCGCAGGTGGATATTAAAGTCGAGGGGTACTTCATACTGCCAAGTCATAAAAACATTTCTTTGCGATTTTAAATAACAAAGACAACTATTTTATCTGGTTTTATTAAATTAACGACAGAAAACACGGAAGTGATATAAATGAAAAATAAATGAAAAAGCAAATGAAACAAAACAACGACTTTAATCTGCGACGTTTTATTGCGCGTGTGGCTGTTGGGCCTGATTATCTTAGTCTTAAAAAAAATACTTTATACACTAGAGCATAAAAAGCGACTTTATGTCGCCTACGCACAACATAAAGACGGACTTTTAGAGCATGAGTGAAAAATGCGTTTATTTGCGGTAAACACGACGTACAGAAATAAAAAATAAAATAATAATAATACGTACACATATACAAAAGAGAACAAGTTAGGGAAAAACATGCGTCACATCCACGCAAAACGGCCATCATTCAGCGTAAACTGCGAAATAGGATATCGTAATCACTTTTTTTGAAACTATTTACTAAATATACTCGCACCATCTCATAAAACTCGCGGCAGTAAAGTCTGACATCGTTATAATAAGTTCAAAACATTTGCATTGCGGTGCATGCGCAGGAAAGCGATGCGATGTCACTCGAGCGCGTGCATAACGGGACTGCACGGCGGCGCCGCCCTGCCGTCCGGCACCTCGCCGCGTGACGAAGGCCGTCGCACGCGCCCATTGATTATTACGAATAGATTGTTGCCATATTTTGCTGATTTCAAGTCAGTCAGAAAAAAAAAGTATTGAATAAATAATAGAAATGTGTTCTATTACTGATACTGAACCACCAGAAAAAAAAAACGCACTAGTTAAAAACTTTTCCTGTACAAATATTAATAGTTATTTATGATACTAGTGCGATAAGTTGGTTTTTACAAACGAGTAGACGAATGTAAGCCCGAGACGAAGTCGAGGGCTTACCATAGTCACGAGTTTGTAAATACCAATTTCTGCACGTATGTCATACAATGTTTTTCAACACATTTGCCAGAAAACAGTACAATATGTAATGAAACAAAATGATAATATAAAAAAATAATGTTAATAAATTATAACATTATGTTTTTTTTTAGTCAAGAGACTCATTCAAAATATCAGGTGGAGTAGATTCCATAATTTATAGATTCCTCGCTCGAACTCATAATAATATTTTGTTTATAAATATCATTCGGAAAGTCGCAACAATCTTTGACGTTTCTAATATGAAAATGGCGCTACATGCACGTGGTGAAAATTAGAACTACATCTTTCGTCTCATTAACTCTTTAGTATTAAAGTGAGAGAAACTTATTGAGCAAAAGCGCTACCAAGGAGGTTCGATCACTCAGATTATTTATTCTCGTAATGTGAAACTCCTTGGTGGAATTCTTATAATATTTTTTATGGTAAAAGAAAAAACCGTAATGAATGCGCACGGTGCTATACAACGGAGTATGCGGTAAAATAGGTACTTAGGTGAGAGTACCTATTTTACCGCACGTTCCGTTGTATGGTGCGTAATTTTTAACTTTCGAACAGTGTATACGGGCTTCGTAAATGCATTTTTTGAGCAAATGTGTTGTAAAATATTTTACTTTAACATAAAACGGAGATCCGCCAAAAAAATTGTTGTCAACATTTTTTAATGTTTCAGGTGACAGGCGGCAGGACATGGCCACTGATCAATGTTTTGTGTTTCTTCACGGCGATCTTCTCCACGTTCCTGGACAATGTCACCACTGTCCTACTGATGACTCCAGTTACTATCAGGTAAGTCCAAGATTTGTGTTGCATTTCCAGAAATCAACGACATCATGGCTGTGTTTTCTGGAGGGACAGCTATGTTATAAGTTCTACGTAAAGTGGATGTAGTTTAGCAGAAAGGACTCAACCCGCGTTATGGTCAACAATGAGTTGTATACCAAAGAGGTCCTGACTGTTAACGTAAGGTACCCACCTTCATGTGGGTACCATGAAGGTGGGTACCTTCCGTTGTATGTGATTCCCATTATTAAAAAATCAACCTTATCTTTGTAGTGACACGATCCTTTTTTTCTGAGTGGAAGAACCAACCGTGAGAACCTGTTTGATATTAACAACAACTTTACAAAATAACAGGACAGTGGTACAAAACATTTTATCATATTTTTGTTGTTTGTAAATAGTCATCGCTAAAATTAAAGTGAATTAATTATAAGAACTATGCAAACAAAATACCGTTGCCAAACAATGTCTTATGTAGCATGTCGGAGACACGGCATATGATCGTCATAATCAGCCCTTTTAAGTCCAGTGCTAGACGTAGGCCTCCCAAAATCGATTTTCACTCGAAACAGTTTACAGCCGTTTTCATCCAAAATTTGGCTAGATATGCTACTTACAATATGAATCTATGAATGAAAGTTGTAATATTAGTGTTGTTGAAGATGTAAAAAAATTGAAAATGTTGTATCTCCTGCATTGTTACTAGTATCATAAAATATTTTATAAGTACTAGAAAATGTCCTTTTTTCAATAACTTTGTTTAAAATCGAAAATTTATAAAAATAATTACGGTATGATTATTTTTTAATTATTATTTCTTAAAATCAGTTCTTAAAAGAAAATGAAACCTCTTTTTTCGCCATTTTATGTGAATTACCATTACGAAGATATTTTTTTGCTATGTTATCCCCTTTGTTTACATAAACTATCTGAATTTGAGACTTTGGCTATAATTTTCCAGGCTATGCGAGGTGACTCAACTGAACCCCGTGCCAGTGCTGATGTCTATGGTGATCTTCAGTAACGTGGGAGGCGCCGCCACGCCCGTGGGCGACCCACCCAACGTCATTATAGCCACGCACCCCTCTATCATCAAAGCGGTAAGATTAACACTTAGTCAAAGACTATACATACATACATAAACTCACGCTTTTTCCCATGGGGGTAGGCAGAAACTATAGAGCGCCACCTGCTACGCTCCTTACATACTCCTTTTGCTTCGTTTACATTCATACATCTCGTCATGCACGCTGGTTGCGAGTGCTACGTACCTGACCTTTCTGAAGAACATCACCAACTAGGTCATTATTTATGTTCTCCTAGGGCGACCCTCCCTGCGTTTCCACTCACATCTGCCTTGCAAATCTTAAGCATATTTGTAAATTCTTAACTGTTTCACATTGCATCTCACATTTTAATAATAACGTTTTTGATGTGAACAGATCTTTAAATTTTCTTCCATTTTGGGATGGCTATTCAGAAAACTGATGATATCATAATCGAGAGACACAGTTTGGTGTTGCAGCTACATATCTATCATCTACACACATCTACACATCGCCACCATATACCTACACATTCACCACCATTCACCAACACATTCACCACCATTCACCTACACATTCACCTCCAGTCACCTACATATTCACCACTATTCACCTACACATTCACCACCATTCACCTACAACATTCACCTTCAGTCATGTACACATTCACCACCATACACCTATACATACACCACCATTCACGTAAACATTTACCTCCAGTCACCTACACATTCTCCACCATTCACCTACAAATTCACCACCATTCACCTACACATTCACCTCCAGTCACCAACACATTCACCACCATTCACCACACACCTTTTGACTGCTTTTGTTATGTTATTTTAATTTTTCTTTGCATGTATAAATTTTTTTTAGTTGAATTGTTTAGTAGAAATACATGTTACATGTTAGAAATACTGCTTGTTTATTAATTGTATGATGCCACTAAGTAGGGCTTGGGCCTCAAGTCTGCTATTACAATAGTGTCAGAATGGTCTCTTCATTGTGAGTTTTTGACAGATTTGCCATACAAACACTGTCAAATACTCACAATGGCGAGACCATTCTGACACTATTGTAATTGCAGACTTGAGGCCCTGGTGACCTGTAATGCCTACTTCAGGCTATCAGAATGTGAATTTTTATAGTTCAAAACTGTTAAATGCTACAAAACCAATGTGAGAGAAAATAAATAAACTTATTTATTTTATTTATCTACATCCAAAATTTAATTACACTACTCGATAGCTAAAGCAACTGTTGTATAATAAGGGGTTTAAAAAACGAATGTGGGTTTATCACACGAGGCGAAACCGAGTGTGATAATAGTAGATATCACATGAGTGTTTTAATACCTAATTATGTACAGTTGCATACAAGACTCTATCTACACCCATGTTATCAACTCTTAGATATTTTCTAATTCATGAAATCTTGGTAGGTACGCCTTTTCATATTGTTTTCTCGACTTTTCTGGTAATAATTTAAATGTTCTTTGCTGCATTAGAAATATCTGGTGGTGTGTTATCAAAGCTTGTATCACTCATTTTTGTAAACAAAACATTTACAAATATTTGCAATACTAATATCGAACAAAAATGGCGGGATGCGACGTGAACTCGAATAACCTATAAGTTTTTTTTTTTTAAATTACGTTGCTTTGGTAGTAAAACGCACGTGCATGACAATGTTCTTATATGAAAATGAGAAGATGCATAACATAGGGAAGAAAATGCATAATGAAATTTAGTACAACATTATAACACTCGTTTGGATGATATTATAATATAGTTATTATGACACCGGTTGTTTTAATGTTGGCAATAAGCTAACTGTTTCAGAAACTTTTATAGAGGATTTATAGCATGGGTATAAATACAGGATCAAAGAACTCGTTTCAAAGAAAATATTACCGGTTACGTACACACGTAGCGCCCGGCCAAGTCCACGACACAGCCACACCCCGATTGTCTTTAGGTCTTCTCATAATTTTAAATTTATTGTTTCAGAACATAAACTTCACGACGTTCACTATGCATATGGGAGTCGGCATACTTATAGTCGCCGTACAGACTTACTTCCAGCTGAGATATATGTTCAGAGATATCAACAAACTAAGGCATAGTGTGCCCAGAGATATTTTAGGTAAGAATTATGCCTCATCTTGGTCTGCCTCTTTATTTTCCAACTATGTTGCAGCTGGATACCAGTATTTTACATGGAGCGAATGCTTGGAGGTCGCTCAGCGAGCTATGTAACGGGCTATGTTTGGAGTTTCTCTGAGGGATCGAATCCGGAACGAGGTGATCCGGCAGAGAACCAAAGTTGTCGACATAGCTCACAAAATAAGCAAGCTGAAGTGTCAATGGGCCGGCCATATTAGCCGTAGAACCGACGACCGTTGGGGTAGATGAGCTCTTGAGTGGAGACCGCGAATCAGAAATAAAATAATGAAAATTCCGACAAAATTATACAATATTTGCTGACGAAATATTTTTCCACCAGTTTAGCGTTCGCCGGTCGCTGCCGCAGCACCGCTCGCTTCGCCCGCTCGGCTCACGCGCGGTTGGTGACAGTTCTAACCTAACCTAACCTATTTCACCCAGTTCAAAATGAAAAATCATACCTACAATCTGCCGCAGAAACGTGAGCCGAGCGAGTAAAGCGAACGGTGAACATATGTTTTCGGAAACATAGTTTTTTTTTTTTTTTTTCGGAAGTTTAGTATTTTTACACAGCTTAGTTAGTATTACAGTCGACCACAGATCGCTGGAAGTTAATTTATTATTTTCCTTACAGAAATAAACATTTTATTTATTTTCGGGCTTCTAACTACCCGTAACGACTGGCAAAGATCTACAAATAGACAGAGCA
This sequence comes from Dryobota labecula, assembly GCA_947523025.1. Classification (NCBI taxonomy): domain Eukaryota; kingdom Metazoa; phylum Arthropoda; class Insecta; order Lepidoptera; family Noctuidae; genus Dryobota; species Dryobota labecula. The sequence continues at coordinate 7,510,691 of OX383311.1, read as the reverse complement.
GGCTATATAATAAAAAATAAAATAATAATATAATATAATTAATAATATTAATATTTTTTTTTATATATTATTATATTATTATTAAAACCTATTATTATATTATTATTAATACCTATTATTATATTATTATTAATACCTATTATTATATTATTATTATTAATATTAATTATTATAATTATTATTTATTTTATTTATTTATTTATTTATTTATTTATACAATTTTAAGAAAGCTTACAGACTAATACACGTAAATGGTAACGAAGTAGTAAACATCTGACAATTGCTAATTACAAGCTTCCACATATATATGACAATGTTGTAACACAAGATTAAAGGGGAAAACAAAAAAAAAGACAAAAGGAAAAGGTATGGAAAAATAGGTAGGTATGCCGTGATAAACCACAAAATATTCACCCATTGAAATATTCCTTGCTCAAAATTGTCCTGATTCTTAACGCACTTGTGCAGAATAAATCAATTTCTAAATACGATGGCAGGTTGTTGAATGTTATTGCACTGCGTATACAAAAAGCGTTACGCCTATAATTTGTCGTTGTAAACGGTACTTGTAATAATGGTCGCAATCTTAGGTTATTTTGATTGGTGCGAAGATAGATTTTATGAAGTAAATCGGGACAATCGATTGTTCCATTTGCAATGTTAACAAGAAAACAAATATCATTAATATTACGCCTTAATTCTAATGGTAAAAAATGATAACGCTTACACCGGTGTGCATAGTCATCTGAAAACTTCTGCGCCTTGAAATCTAGGTATCTCATAAATTTCCTCTGAACTAACTCAATACGAGATTTATACGTCTCATACTGGGGGTTCCATACTTGGGAAGCATACTCAAGGGTACTGCGCACGTAAGAACAATAAATTACCTTTACTGGTTTTAGAGTGTGAAAGTCGGAACAAGTTCGCATTATGAATCCCATAGCTTTGGAGGCTTTCTTTATGATAGATTCTATATGTTCGTCAAAAATCATTTTACTGTCGTGTATCACACCAAGATCTCTAACACTATGCAGTTTATTTATGTAGTGACCATCTAATTTATACGCGAAATCAATTAAACGCCTTTGCCGTGTAAACGGTACATGAAAACATTTAGACACATTAAGCTGCAGGTTATTATCCCTACAATATACCACGAACCTGTCCAGATCGGACTGGAGTTGCTCCGCATCAGATAATGTATGCACCGATTTAAGGATCTTCATATCGTCCGCGTATAAAAGGATGTGTGTGTTTCTAAAACAGGTTTTAATGTCTGAAATAAATATAATAAATAATAATGGACCCAAGATCGAACCTTGAGGGACTCCTGAAGGGATAGAATTCCATCGAGACGTATATCCCCGTAACACAACAGCCTGTGATCTATTTTCTATATACGACGAAAACCATCGAAACAAATCACCGTGTATTCCTACAGACAATAACTTCTGTTGAAGCACACGATGATCTATCCTGTCAAAACATTTACTGTAGTCGGTGTAAATTACGTCCACCTGATGACCACCCTCCATTCCGTCTGTTATGATCGCGTTGGACAATACTAAGTTAGTGGTAGTAGATCGTTTTCTGAGAAATCCATGCTGCTCATCAGTAAAGTGATTTTTCATAGCCGAGTAAATTTCTGTATACACTAGTCTCTCTAAAACTTTTGAAAAAAGACATAATTTGGATATAGGCCGATAGTTTTGTACGTCGGATTTATCTCCTTTTTTGAAGATAGGTGTGACAAAGGCAGACTTCCATATATTAGGTACGACACCGCATTTCAAGGACCAATCAAACAAAAAACAGATAGGTGCCACTAGGCTCTTTGCACAGTTTATTATGAAAATAGGAGGAATCATATCTGGTCCACCCGATTTTGCCGGGTCTAGATTTTTAAGTAGTTTCAATACCCGATCCGGACAAACTGTGACCGAGCTCAGACATACTGATGTAGTAGAGTGAGTATCAAAACTCAAATTCAAATTCAAATCACTTGAAGGAGTGTGCTGAAAAGTTGACTGAAAGTAAGAGGCAAAAAGTTCAGTGACACTCTCACCTGTGTCTGCGGTCTCATCCATATAGTGAAAGACTTTAGGCAAGGTGTTATTACGCCTTTTACCCTTCACGTACGACCAGAATAATTTAGGGTTATTGACGATTGAGGCTTCTATTTTTATCATATAAGCAGAAAAACATTCATTCTCTAGCTGCTTGGCGCGGCTTCGCAAGAGAACAAAGGAGTGATAATCCGATATATTACTGTATATTTTATATTTTTGATGATGTTTATATTTTTCATTTAAAACTTTAATCAATGCACGAGTGAACCAGGGGGGATGAGCCGCTTTTTTTGTTGTTTTAACCGGAATGTGTAAGTCCCTAAGTTCGTAAAGTTTATTATAAAAGAGGGAAACAGCCTGGTCCAGAGATTCAGCAGATAAAAACTCGCTCCAGTCTACCCGATCCAATGCAGTAATTATAGCAGGATAATCGGCTTGGTAGTAAAGGTACTTTGCGCTGTGTTTTTCAAAACATTTGTGTATCTCAATAAAGTCAGCGTGTATAATTAATGGTTTGTGGTGCAAATCCACTGGAGTGGCTAGTGGGTCACAACATTCCTTTATTTTTAGCAATCCATTTGAAAAAACAAGATCTAATAATCTTCCGTTAATGTTACACACGCTATTATATTGTGACAAGTTACAAGTGTTTATAGTATCAAAGAAATGTATAATGTGTTGGGAAGTCATACCTGTGGGGTTCAGTTCAGCACTGTCACTCCGGCTGAGCCATTCTACATCCTTACCAAAGTTAAAATCACCAATTATAATAAAAATGTCCATTGGGTGAGTGGTTATCAAATTATTTAAGTTTTGATGAAAATTTTTTAATTGGGTTGTGTATGAGTTGCCCGTATTTTCTTTACACAAATACAGCGAGCAGATATGAATACTATAACTTACAGTAGGTCTTGACCTCTTGAATGTGATGGTTACCCATAGATCTTCCGCTGTAGTACGCCAGTCGTATCTTTCGATAACGGTCAAATCACTCATCACTGCTATTAACACTCCACCACCCCGTGTTTGTGCTGTTCTACAATAATCACGGTCGCGCCGCCATACAAGATACCGGTCATCCATAAACTCACTATCGTTAATATTATCTGTTAACCAGGTCTCCGTAAATATAATAACGTCGTACGAATTTAATAAAATGTTACGATATAAACTATTTGTCTTCGTGCGCAGGCCTCGTACATTTTGGTAATATATGTTAAGCATTTCTGAACCACACAATAACTACATAACCGATTGATTTAATAAGTCCAAGCATGATGAACAAATTCAGAAGAAACCAATAATAACATAATAGAATGCAGGTAGAAAGTAAAAAGTATGGTAATGTTCTAAGCACAGCAGTGCACAGCGACTTAATGACACACAAGTTTGAAAATACTACGACTAATGAGTTGCGATAAGGAACAATAGAAACGTTGTATTGCAGAATAGGCTTATTTATACAAGCGAGGCGTTTAAAAATGTATCTTAAGATGAATGTAATTAGATCCATAACGGCATACTCGTAAACAACCACATTATTACTCCATTTACAAATGAACAATAAGTTTAACACGGAGCGACACATTAACTTTTGGAATACACTAGTAGCGCTCCCGGTAATATGATTCTCAATCTTTTTTACATAATTTGGTTTAACACGAACCGAAACTGACTTAATGATGTGAGGAACACTATTTATTTTATCTTTATGAGGTCCTTTTCTGTTTTCAACACAATTGGCGGCGACGTATCGGTTTTCCTCACATGAATTTTCGAGTGCTTTACCCAGGTATATTGAAAATTAGCTTCAGCTGCTGCCTTTTTAACTTTAGCCAATAAAGCTTTATTATACATTGTTAAGTGGTCGTTCACGTAAATACGTTGATTTCCCGGCAGATTGATATGCCCTGCGAAAAGAGCAGAGGCTTTAAACGCCAATCTAGCAGCTGCAATAAAGTCCTCCTTAACGTAGCGATTCAAGAAAGACACGATTATGGGCTTCGCATGGTCTTTTTCTCGTGTTGGAACTCTCGTAATAAAATTAATCTGGGCTTTCGAGACTGGGTAATCAACTTTTGTGCCGATTTTTCCAATGAGCTCGAAAAGGTTCTCGTGGTCGGTTTGAGGGATGCCTTTAATTTCGATGTTGTTTAATCTATTCCACTGCTCCTTAGCGTTAGACTCCGCTTCTAATTTTTCTAATCGAGCCTGGAAGTGATCTACTTGTTCCTGTACCTTCTCCACGCGTATAAGGCGAGTTTCCATGTCTTTAATTCTTCCATTAAACTCCTTCAGCTCCCGGTTAGTGTCACAGAGGGACGACTTGAAGCCAGCTAACTCAGTGCGCAGTTCAGCAATCTCATCTTTTAAGCATTCTAGTGGGGCTAGTTTGTCCGCCAGAGATCTTATTTCCATCAGTATAAGTGATTCTGTCTCGGGCCTTGGGGACGCTGGGGCTTGGGTGAAGCTCGATAGTTTGCACTTGCTGCAGCGCCATGTTAGTTTTCTATCACCCAGCTTCCTATGACCGGCTTCTGTTATGCCCGCACAATGAAAGTGCAGATCCCGATTGCAAACTGTGCAGTGGGCTCCGTCGGATAGGGTCTCGTCGCATGCTCCACACGTAAGGGGGTCCATGACTATGAACGATGTTGATACGTCAAAGTGCACGCGTAATAGAAAAGATTGGCAATTGCTGGAATTCTTTAGTCAACGCAGTATACACAGGTAACGAAAGCGACCGTACGAATTCGCGACGGGAGCGAGACTGTATCTGATTATTTATTAATTATTTCTATTTAGCGTGCTTTCCAGGCACGGAGGGGTCTCGGTACAGGCGTGATGTAATGTGTTATAATTGCAGAACTTCGTCAGGAGATAGCGGTGTGGCGACGCGCGGCAGCCTCGCTGTCCTCATACTCGCGAGATGAGGACATTGTGAGGAGAGCGCTCGAAAAGAAGGTACTCTTTACTTATTATTTAAAGTTTTATTTTTATTCATTAACCTATACTGATTATGTGATTCGACAAATACAACGCGTACAAGGACTGTTTTTCTGTTTGTTTACCGTCCAGCAACTCAAATATACGTTTTACTTGGAACTGCAGTTACCTATAGATTAGACACAATTAAAGATGGAACCCACTTACAGACTCAGATCTCTCATTCGTCTTAGACTGACAGCTATAAAGCGTACTTGGACTTTGCTAGTAAATTAAATTAACCGTTTCAAACGAATCTAAACTCTTATTTTAATGACGATAATACCCATATTACATGTACATTTCTGTGCTTGAAGTAGTAAAAAAATAAATAAAAAAATAAATAAATATGAAACTCTTACTGCCGAATACTCAAACGCAATTCAATTTTAAGTCGCCGTTAAGTCTAATGCTGTCTCTGTCACTTTAAACTGTTTTGTAGCGACAGAAACACTTATAAGAACGTCTTAAAGTTAAGTAAAGTTTGAGTATTTGGGCATTACTAATCCTAAATATTTGTTAATGGCGTCATAACATTTAGTATACCTATCCCATAACACCATCTACTTCTTCTTTTCCAGAAGAAGAAGAAGACAGTGTATTTATAAGAAGAGAAGAGAGACCATCTACTTATATTACCAATCAGTGTTTTTCCCCGCGGTTTCAGGTAGAAAAGCTGAACGTGGCTCTAAATCGCAGGGAGGCGGGAGGCGGGGCCTCACGCTCTGATCCTATGTTCTGTTCCACTCTGGCGCAGATGAAGCAAAAGGTATGTACAGTCACATCCAAAATATGTTCATCACAGTAGACATTCCACAGTTACAGACAAAAACAAAATTTAAAAAAAAAACATTTTAGTTATAGAAATTACAGTGAAATTAGTATAACAAGGTGTCATATACATATTTTTCAAAAATAATAAAAGTATGTTTTATTTTGTGATCTAAGGAAAAACGATTAGACCTAAGGTTCAAATTGAGGTATATGATAGCTGAATATACGGTGTATCCCTTGACATTGGACCACTATTTAAGCTTCATCCTGTATATTGCGTCATAATGTCAATAATACACACAAATAAGTAAATGGTACACGACAAACTACCTGCAATAATGTTTCTCCTTCCCCCCTAAATCCATCCAAAGGTTGTCTTTAAAAGATCGCTTTTAGCGATAAGATCGCCCATTGTGTCACCCCTTGTCAAATTTTCTACATAGAAATCTGTAATTTTTATGGTGTGCAATAAAGAGTACCTATTCTATTTATCTATCTATACCGCAGAATACATATTGAGCCACCTTCTTTACATGTCAGACCGAATTAAAAATGTGACACTGACAGACTGACAGTTTCATTATGAAATGGTGACAGGTCACAGGAAGAACTTGCGTCCCTCGGACCGCTAAGGAGTAAAGTGTTCTGTGCCCTCGGATCACAGAGTACATTTATATATGGATGCCCCTCAAGTTATAGGAGAAAATTTATAAGGCCTGTCGTACTGTATGGATCGGAATGCTGGGCCATGAAGAAGCATATGAAGAAAGGTTGCATACGAGTACAGCGGTGATGAAAATGATGAGATGAATGTGTGGAGTGAATGAAAATGGATAAAGTCAGAAATAAGTATACAGGGTTATTTGTAAAACACTAACAATTTTGCAGGACTGTATTTCTTGGGCACGCCACAATTGTTGCGATAAGTCCCCTCTTTGAGGAGTGGCTAGAGAGACGCCACGGTGTCCTCACCTTTCGCTTGATACAGGTCCTCACCGAACACGGTTGTTTCGGGAGGTTCCTGTTTCAGATTAGGCGGGAGGAAATGCCCGGTTGTTACCACTGTGTGGATCGCCCGGAGGACACGTGTCGAGGTCTGCCCGGCTTGGGCAGAGTACCGCCGTGTCCTCACGGAGGTGCTCGGTGGCGGCGATTTCTCACGTCCGGCCCTGGTCCAGGCCATGGTCCGGAGCGAGAGTGCATGGGAGGCAGTCACCTCCTTCTGCGAAGCAGTAATGCTCGCGAAGGAGGAGGCGGAACGCGTGAGGGAGCGGCAGTCTGTGCGCCCTCACGCCCCTAGAAAAAAAAAAATATCCTTGTATATAGTATAGATTTCCGTATTTTTTTATTAATTTTTTTCATTTCAGTACCGCATCAGGGACAAACAGTTGTTGGTGAAATCTACAATCTGCGTGTCATTTGTCATCATTGTATTCTTTCTGCATGCAATTCCTGAATTACGTAAGTATACCTCCTCTGCCAAGCCTCTTCCAAACTAGGTTATAAACTATTATACTCAAACTCAAACTCAAATCATTTATTTCAATTAAACAACAACATAAATAAAAATAAGCACAAAAAGCAAGTGCAATAAGCACTTGTTAAATACAAGCACTTTTGAATTGTCAAGGAGTCGGTCAGTAAGAAAAATGAAGCTACATTCCCATTCCAAGCGTAGGTACCTATGGAGAAGAACGGGCAAGAAACTCCATGGACACTCTTTTAAATTAAATTGTTACAAAAATATTAGTTACATATATAATGTTGAATTTATAACATAATGTGAGAACGATGTAAAAATAAAAAATAAAAACGTACACGTTAAAAGCGTCCAGAGTAGGTACACCAAATAGAAACAAAAAAAAAAAAAAAAAAAACAAATAATTCAAAAATAAAACTATTCAAATAAACCATGGCTGCTAATAGATGACCAGTCCCAACTGACGGCACCCGTTCACGAACATGACTCATGGATTAGCAGCATTCAGCTCAATCATTTTGAAGGGAGCTAAATGATCCAACACACGCGCCACCATCAGCGAGACACCTAAGTGAGCATGACATACTCTCAGCCGCCAGGGCACATTCAAGTCAATGAAAGACATATTACCCGGTCAATGGTAGCTCTATAGTACATAATACTCACACATGTGCTATGCAATTATACAATACTAAGAGATTAAATTTATAATATGCAAAGGAGAGGCCAAAGTTGGTACGAAGATTTTTAAACGCTAATGTGATGTAACTTTTTAGAAAGCTTATTTATTAAGCTACTCGATTATAGTTAAATATGATTTTTTCAAGTGCCTGTTTTTTTGAAAATGTGAAAAATGTTTCAGTACAAACAAAACGCACATAGCCTTTATTTATTCATTTCTATGCGATATAATTATTTTAAATATGGCTACAGTTTTGGTTTTTATTAAATACTTTGACATTTTATTATAGTTTTAGCTGCAGCTCCATGAAACTGACACAATAAATATTGAATATCCTGACAACGCAATATCAAAACGTGTCGTTATGAAGTAAAAAATCTGTAAATGTCAAAAAGACATTGATTACGTTGAAATAAAAAAAAAAAACACCTGTATTGGTACAAGTAATTCGCGAGGTGGAGTGTTTTTACACATAATTATGTAAAGAAATACATAAAAAAATGTATTAATGTACTTAATAATAAAGTACAAATATGTACATAGCTACATAATTGTATGATAATTTCTCTCGCTGACAAGTGACAATGACATTGACATTGTCACGTCATTTGCCACAGGGCTGCCAGCCCTAAAATATAAATAATGTTTGTAGTTAGTGATGTCAAGATTTTATTTTTTTACTTCTTTAAAAAAAAAGCGCTACTGAAAAAAAAATGCCCCAAGACATCACAATAATTACCCTCTTTCAGCTTATTTATCTCAGAAGGCTGTTTCAATTTTCAATTATTTTAGTACCAAGCCCCGTACATTTATTGAACGTCTCCTTTAGTTTTTCAAATCTTCAGGAACTCCAACAGTATTTCCAAATGCTAATCAATTAGTTCATGCTCCCTTGTGGAGCAGGACCAGTGCTGACCCAATTAATTTTCAGAATGCGTAGACGACGGCTTTGTGATGGATCATCTTTTTTTTTTTTTAATTAGTCTATTCTCACCTTTGTTTCCAGAACGCTTATCCTTAGGCTGGACGGCACTGCTAGGCGCATTACTGCTGCTACTCCTGGCAGAGAGGGATGACCTGGAACCTATCCTCGCGAGGGTCGAGTGGTCTACCTTGCTGTTTTTCGCAGCTTTGTTCGTGCTTATGGAGGTATGGCTTCTGTTTCGGTGCTCTTAACTGGCAAAGTATATTATTATTAAAAAACCGGCCAAGTGCGTGTCGGACCACGCACAATGAAGGGTTCCGTACTTGGAAAGACTTCATCCTAAGAACAAACTTAACATTGTAGTTGGTAAACAAAATCTCCCATACATTCCAACTACAAATGTAAGTTTGCACGCACAATATCGAGAGATTTACCATGTTATTTTAAGACCATAGACTTCTTATAGATTTTCCTGTAATCTATAAGTATAGAACTATTTGCTGCATTTTTTTTTTGAAATTTTAGTATCAGTAGTTTCGGAGATAAGGGGGAATGGTCTATTTTCACTTATAACTTTAAAACAATTTATTTTAAAATTATAAAAAAAATATATTTGAAACCCTCACAGTAAGCCCTTTCATTTGATATGTCACACGGTACAGTTTGCAAAACTTTTTTTTATTTTTTTATTTCTTGTTTGCCCCCCAAAACTGACCCTAATATTCTAAATTCATTTATTTACGGTTCACGTCCGTATTTGATTCACTCAAATTGATAAGTATACCAAATTTCAACTTAATCGGTCCATTACATTCGGAGCAAATTGGCTGTGACAGAGGGACAGACAGACAGACACACGAGTCATCATATAAAGGTTCCGTTTTTTCCTTTTGAGGTACGGAACCCTAAAAAGAAGGCTAAAAGTCACCTAAAGAGCAATGGACAGGGCTATGCTTGGAGTTTCCTTACGTGAGAACCAAGATTACCGACATAGCCCGACGAATTGCCAAACTTAACTGGCAGTGGCATTGCTCGCAGAACAGATGGCCAATGAGGCCGAAAGTTTCTGGAGTGGCGACCGCGTACCGGAAGACGTCTTGGAAGGCCTCCCACAATGTCGACCGATGATCTTGCAAAGACCGCAGGAATCCACTGGATGCGAGAAGTACAGAACCGGTCCAAGTGGCGGTCCAGCAATGGACGTCTTTCGGCCGAAATGATAATGTTATTATTTTGGTATAGACCCCAGGACAGTGCACGAGCAGTGGGCCAGTGGAAAAGGCAGCGACTTAAAAGTAAATTGGTCAAAGGTTCGAACCCAGGCAGACACGATTTTCCCCCAACCTGTTCTTTTTTGTGTTTTGTATTCTTTGCGTCATGTTTACTGCAAATAAACGTATTTTCTTTCTTTCTTTTTTCTAGTATGTTCTTACATTTCAGGCGTTATCTAAACTGGGCTTAATATCCTGGATCGGCAATATGACGGAGACGCTGATATTACAAGTTGGACAAGAGTCGCGCTTAGCAGTCGCCATCATGCTTGTTTTGTGGGTAAGTAGAACTTCTTGGAAAGTTTAAAGTTTTCATACAAACATGGGAAAAGCCCGATTAAGGGGGAACCGCTAAGGTAGGCTGCGACATTCTGCTATTTGCAGCTTATTGTCTGGATGTATGTGGATTAAAGTATGATTTTTGACCGTAATACATATCGCACACCTAGATGAAGGGTGGCACAACTCAAACTAATCCAAAATCGAGTTATTGCGATTATCGGAATCAGTGTTGAAAACTACATTACTTCCAAAGACACCGGTGTACAAACTCCATTCATAAAAGACTAGATTGAGCTGTAAGTCAGTCTTTTTGAGTAGCTCCACGGTCACCCCCCATCAACAACAGTAACGCATCACCAGTTACGACATGTCAGCTGCAGGGAAAGATGCTGTCAATAAGCTCAAAGAGTAAATTATTTCGACTTAGTTTTGTACTCGTGGCTAATCGCAGTAATCAAGCGTGAATTATTTTGAGTTGATTTCGTATTCGTGATTGAATTGGTCTTGTTTCTTGTGTGTTCTTCAAATTATTTCCACTTACCCCAGTATTGATGACAAATGAAAGTAATTGTTGTTTTACTAAATTAATATAAAAAATATATAATTAATAGCAAATTAATATCTTAGTAAAATAATATACACCATCATACAACAATAATTTAAATCGGTCAAATAGAAAATGAGTAGAACGTTTTTTGCTGTTCCCGAAAAAAGAGGTATTTTGAGTTGTGCTACTCTTTATCTAGGTGTGCGATATGTATTTACAGAATTATAATCATTAGAATCAGTGATACAACTCCTTAAGGCAACCATAACCGACTTTATTATTATTATTATTTATTTAACATGGTAAGTACCTAACTCATAAACTTAGCCCCACAAAACCATTGCAATGGTTTGACTGTGGGGTCGGTGAGTCTCTAGACAATAATACTTACACTTACATTTATACAAATAATATTTTTTTTATTTACTTTTAAATCTATTTTTATTTGTTTCACTCCTTATGTCTGCCGGTAGACTATTCATTAAGTATGGTATTCGTTTCTTTAGGGTTATGTCACCAAAGTAATTGGTGACTCTGAATGATTTTATACTGAAGATCATGTCTAAAGGAGTAGTGTTAATGATTTGGAAAAAATATGTATTAAATTAGAGCATTTTCTTATTAACTAACTTATATAAGAATATTTTAGGTTATGTTTATAATACATAGTGAAATTAATTTGTAAAATGATGTCTAACGCCGATAAAAAACTGAGAATCACGCAAAATCTATCAAGCGTATTTTTCTGAAACCTTGAACTTTTTAATTACTTTTTATTTAATTATTGATCTTTTAGTATACGTTTTTTTATTAAAATACCTTTTGTTTTATTTATAATAAATTAATAATGCGTCTTATTTGGAACAGCGCTCCTGGATGTGCAAGTCCTATAACTGGCTGGACGTACGACGCGTTGCGTGAGCTCAGTACAAAACACGCAAGCTAACCAACTCAAGGTCACTGGCATATATTTGAGCCTTAAGTCAGTGTAATCAACAACTAATAATAACAATAATAACCCCACCGCCGTATCTCTACGTTGACGTCGTGGTGGGGCTTGCGCGCTCCGAACTCTAGGTCTGTACCGGTAGAGTTTACTTTACTGGAACATGTCTAGGGTGAGGAGCCAGACCAAGAGAGATATAGAAACTCGCAGGGCAGCATGTGGCGAGCTGTTGGGCAGTTGCGGTACCCCACGGACCCTATCTCCCGGGAGAAGTCATGTTCCTCGTCTCTGGCTTGCCTTTATTGGCTGGCTGGAGTGAACACTGACGAGGAACTGAGCTCCCACCTCATTCTTGCCTTTATTGGCCGGCTTGAGTGGAGATTCGCAAGAGCAAACGTGCTCGGAGGTAGGAAGTATTCCAGTAAGTGCTTGAAGGGGTCTTGACCATCTTCCGGGCTCTGGGATTATTCTGAGAGCCGTGGAATACTTCTCCACTCCTCGAGCACCTCAGGATATGTTGCCCCCTTGTCACTACGTCACTATGTGCTAGCGACCGTTTTCGGGGGCCCATTATTGAGTGTGCAAGTCACCCCCTGCCATTTTATCCGTGTACAATAAAACATTGATCAGGCAGGGGCCATAGTCCTTCCATAGTTTTAGGTAACCATTCCATTTTAACCACCCAAACCCATAGTCCAATATCTTTGTTTCCATATCCTACAATAGTCCTACACCAACCGGGAGTTGTCCTTGGGTGCAATTGCATAGTGCGTACAGGGATAATCGTCGGTTGGTGCCTCATTCCATTTAAAATTGTCTAAGGGGCTTCTGTAAGTTGGCTTCGGCCCCTCGTACGCCTTCCAAAGGTCCGGGACCCCAGGGTCTCGAGATATATAAACGTATATAAAATAATAATAATGATTATAATTATGTAAATATAGATTTGTTACGGTCGCGAATCATATACAGATCAACCTACAACTTGATACTGGCCTGACAATTGTAAAAACGTAAGAAAAATTGAATTTCGCGGGCTACCCTGACGGTTTCGTCTAAGTGCTAGTCGGACTCGGGCACTAAAGCTACGGCTTCCTAGAAGAGCGGTAGCCGCCACAAAGCGTCCGCAATTTACCGGCGAATGATGTCACTAAAATATTATTTAGGAAAGTAAGTTGGTGTTTCCCTAGACAGCGTTTTTTGACAGCGTAAAGTCAAACCCCGCTGCCATCATTTTCATGAAAGCCCCGCTAAATGACGTCTTCCGCCACATGACGTCAGCCGCCACATGACGGCCCCCGCTACTTGACGTCCGCCGCCACATGACGGCCCCCGCTACATGACGTCCGACGCTACATGACGTCCGCCGCTACATGACGTCCGCCGCCACATGACGGCCCCGGCTACATGACGTCCGCCGCTACATGACGTCCGCCGCCACATGACGGCCCCCGCTACTTGACATCCGCCGCCACATGACGGCCCCCGCTACTTGACGTCCGCCGCCACATGACGGCCCTCGCTACATGACGTCCATCGCCACATGACGTCCGCCGCCACATGACGTCCGCCGCCACATGACGGCCCCCGCTACATGACGTCCGCCGCTACATGACGTCCGCCGCCACATGACGGCCCCCGCTACTTGACATCCGCCGCCACATGACGGCCCCCGCTACTTGACGTCCGCCGCCACATGACGGCCCTCGCTACATGACGTCCGCCGCCACATGACGTCCGCCGCCACATGACGTCCGCCGCCACATGACGGCCCCTGCTACATGACGTCCGCCGCTACATGACGGCCACCGCTAGATGACGTCCGCCGCCACATGACGGCCCCCGCTACATGACGGCCCCCGCTACATGACGGCCCCCGCTACATGACGTCCGCCGCCACATGACGGCCCCCGCTACATGACGTCCGCCGCCACATGACGTCCGCCGCTACATGACGTCCGTCGCTACATGACGTCCGCCGCCACATGACGGCCCCCGCTACTTGACATCCGCCGCTACTTGACATCCGCCGCCACATCACGGCCCCCGCTACTTGACGTCCGCCGCCACATGACGGCCCTCGCTACATGATGTCCGCCGCTACATGACGGCCCCCGCTACATGACGTCCATCGCCACATGACGTCCGCCGCCACATGACGTCCGCCGCCACATGACGGCCCCCGCTACATGACGTCCGCCGCTACATGACGGCCACCGCTAGATGACGTCCGCCGCCACATGACGGCCCCCGCTACATGACGGCCCCCGCTACATGACGGCCCCCGCTACATGACGTCCGCCGCCACATGACGTCCGCCGCCACATGACGGCCACCGCTACATTACGTCCGCCGCCACATGACGGCCCCCGCTACATGACGTCCGCCGCTACATGACGTCCGCCGCCACATGACGGCCCCCGCTACATGATGGCCCCCGCTACATGACGGCCCCCGCTACATGACGTCCGCCGCCACATGACGGCCCCCGCTACATTACGTCCGCCGCTACAAGACGGCCCCCGCTACATGACGTCCACCGCTACATGACGGCCACCGCTAGATGACGTCCGCCGCCACATGACGGCCCCTGCTACATGACGGCCCCCGCTACATGACGGCCCCCGCTACATGACGTCCGCCGCTACATGACGTCCGCCGCTACATGACATCCGCCGCCACATGACGGCCCCCGCTACATGACGTCCGCCGCCACATGACGGCCCCCGCTACTTGGCGTCCGGCGCGACATGACGGCCATGGGCAGAAAGTGAACAGCTGGGCACAATGGTCCATCTTAAGGACTAAATGCGGAAACCAAACCCTCTAACATAGAACATAGAAGTGAACAGCTGTTTTCTCGTGTCGTCCGTTAGAGTATTCCAACATCCATTGCAGATTATTTGATTTTTTTAGCTGTTTTATTTACTTAAATGGAGTGTTGCGTACTAAATAGTTGTTATAAATAGTTATTTGTGCAATAAGAGAGCAAAGTCGTTTTTTGCTGCGAGTGCTGATCCTGAGTGTGGCGAGGGATTCAAAGGCACGAGATGCAAAAAACTTTGCCCTCGTGTAACATACATAACTTTTCACTTCAGTAGCGATATCCCATTAGTTCTAACGATGAAACAGGTAGAACAAGTGGGAAATAGTAGTCACTAGTTGTACTATTTTGTAATATAGTAAATCGTAGTACTATTGAGAACACAAAACAAAAACTCCCATTAGTTCTACCGTGGAACTGTTCAGTAGAACAAGTGGGAATAGAGGGAATAGGGATCCCAATAGTTCTACCGTAGAACTGTTCAGTAGAACTAGTGAGAACAAATCGCGAGAACACTTTAGGAGATAATAAATATTTACAGGTTAAATATCAGTTTTATAGTAAATACTTATTTTCGTTTAAATACAACAATAAGTTAAAAATTCAATAAATTACATTAAAAACATAATTGTCTATTTGCTAAATTTCATTAATTAGTACGAAATTCCGAACGTGTTTGTTTTTGAGGTCGAATTCAAAATCGGTATTTCGAAAGGGCTGGTCTTTGTCTCTCTTTCTTTCTAATGGCGGGAAAATGATTGAGTGTGAATGTTTCGAATTGTATGATTAACCCAAGGCTGAATAAGATATTCGCGGCTTTCTGAAAAAAAAAAAAAAGTTACTTGGTCTCACTCAGTGAGCAAAATCGCATTTTGCTCACTGATTTCAGGCAACAAAACCTACATGTTTGAGCTACTGAAGTGAAAAACAATTTTAAAACATCCTTAGTAAATTATCGATGGAATACGATACAAAAAAAGGACCTGAATACACCCTGTGAGTTGGCAGAGGCTGTCCCTTACACCCTGTATAAATACAGATAAGCTGATTTTTTTATAAATAGTCCCGATAATCAATAAACTCTGTCTCATTTCCACTAGGTGTCCGGCATAGCGTCGGCGTTCGTGGACAACATCCCGCTGTCCACGATGATGGTGCGCGTCATCGCCGCGCTGGCGCACCCCGCCGGGCTGGCGCTGCCCCTCGCGCCGCTCGCCTGGGCGCTGAGCTTCGGTGCCTGTCTTGGAGGTGACCATCACTATTCTAGAACTACTTAGCACCTGTCAAAATCACCTTTTAACGTCATTTATTATGCGCACAACAAAAGTGTGTAACTCTCTGCTAACTTGCGGCACTTGATTCGGTGGAACGCAGAGCGAAAAAGCTTATACGCGACCATAGTGTTTAGGCTTCACAGCCTGGCTCATCGGCGTAATGTTGCTTGCCTGTCGGTCTTCTACAGACTATACTTCGGAGAGTATGCGCAGGATCTCCACGACCTGATCCCACCATCGCCCTTTTATTACCAGACTACTAGACGTATTGCAGGGTCCCATGCGGACTTGGTTGATATCCAGTCCAGTCGTACTCAGCGCGTCCCCTCCACATTTATTTTGCGCACAAGCTAAAGTGTGGAACTCTTTGCCAGCGTCTGTGTTCCCTTCCACATATAACCCTTTGTCTTTAAAGCGAGAGTGAACAGACATCTTCTGGGCACGCCCGTTCCATCATAAACCTTCACCAACGCTTTCTATCACGTGAGATCGAGGTCAAAAGCAGGCCCAAATAAAACTTTCGGGCAAATGACTTTCAAGTGAGATTCAGCCGGTGGTAAGACAATTATGAGGTTGACTATACTGTTACTGTTAGCCTGTTCATCCCACTGCTGGGCAAAAGCCTCTCCCATACTTGCATGCATTTACTTTCGATTCAGGGCTAATATGGTCCACTGGTCGTTTGTTTTCTCCAGCTCGTCTCGCAATTTTCTATGGTTTGCCGCGACACCTCCTGGCTGCGTCAGGGCTCCACATAGTGGTTATTTTGGCCCACAGCTCATTGGCCATACAGCAGACGTGGCCAGCTCAGTTCCACTTCAGCTTAGCGGCTTTTTAAGCAACGTCAGTAATCTGTATTTTGGAGCGCAGTGCAGTGCTGCGAAAATGGTCTGTCAATTTGACGCCTTTGCACTCCATTGTACGATGGCAAACTTTGAGTTTATCTAAACAAGGTTAACTACTACTTGAATTTTGTTTTTTTTTTACTATGGGATTGCTCTTGACTCTAGTCTAGGTCTGGGTGACAGAGACAAAGTCGACGATGGAGTGAGCTTATCCAGAAGAAGCCTGTTCACTCTCACTTTGAATAGATTAGGGTTGTATGCGTTCGGAAACACAGACGCAGGCAGAGAGTTCCACTCCTTTGCTGTGCGCATAATAAAAGACCTTTGATAACGCTTAATGCGAGTTGGTGGAATATCAACTAGGTAGGGGTGGTAACTTGCAGTGCGTCTAGATGTCCGATGGTAGAATGGGGCCGGTGGAATGAGGACGTGGAGTTCATGGGCACACTCGCCGAAGTACGATCTGTAGAAGACTGACAAGCAGGCAACCTTGCGGGGATGAGCCAAGCTGTGAAGCTTGGCATCCACCAGTTTTACGTCGCCAATGAGCCTCTTAGCTCTGCGTTTCACCGAGTCAAGCGCAGCAAGTTGGTACTTAGCTGAGCCATCCCAAAGGTGGCTGCAATACTCCATGCAGGATCGGAATTGTGCTTTGTAAAGGGTTAAAAGCTGTCCAGGCGTAAAGTATCGCTTCACCCTATTTAGGACGCCCAGTTTCTTGGCCGCAGTTTGAGCTTTGCACTCGATGGTGGAGCCGAAGTTGAGACCAGATGTCAACTTGCATAAAAATTATGACTCTTTTTCTCAGGAAACGGGACACTAATCGGTGCCAGTGCGAACGTGGTGTGCGCAGGAGTGGCAGAACAACATGGCTACCGGTTCACATTCCTACAATTCTTGAAGATCGGCTTCCCCATCATGATAGGAAACCTTATCGTCGCATCGCTGTACTTACTATTTTGTCACTGTTTTCTTGAGTTACATTGAATTTTAGAAAATTTCCAATATGAAATTATTTTTCTCGAGTCGATGGGGAAAGTAATAGTACATTACTTACCAAGGGCTGTAAAAGAAAGAAAGCCCGGAATCGCAAGTATTTGTGATCCGAGCCGCAGGGGAGGGTTGTAAATATGCGATAGAGGGCTTTTCTTTTTTACTGCCCGTGGTGAGTACACAATTTTACGTCTTCACCTGGCCACAATGCGAGTTTTATTGTACGCGTAGCGTGCGGTAAAACTCACATTATGGCCAGATGTGACGGAAATATATTTTATTGTGTCAGATGAGTTGGGCCCAGTAGGCCACGCCATTCGCGGCATTTTGTAGGTCACAATCCAATATGAACTAAGCCCTATAGATTTTTTTTTAATGTCAAATATGAAATCAGTTAACTTTCTTGCTACTAAATTAAAATGAAATTTAAACAATTATTAGCAGAGATCGGAATAGGTAGAGTTAACTTACCAAAATTTCGTGGAAGGAAGTTACATAAAGTAGATAATACCTCCTCTTAAGTGCCGGAATAGTTATAATGACGTTTAAATCCCGGGATTTATTTTGTTTATTTGCAGTCACAAATGACTGATTTGAAGAATCATTTTTAAAAAAAATTTGGGTTGAGTACAAAAATAGCTAAAAAAAGCTCTTTAATTTAATAGTTTCAGTACGGACCCCTAAAAAATTTTATATGATTTTTCAAATCAATAATTTGTCACCATAAATCAAATCCAATAAATCATTCGTAGTTTTTTAATCCCGGAATTTAAACGTCATTATAATTATTCCAGGATTTTAGAGGAGGTATTATCCACTCTGTGTTACTTCCTTTCTCGAAGTTTAGGTAAATGAACCCTACCTATTCCGATCTCTGGTTATTAGTGTAGAATCAAATTGATGATACGGAAAAAGAAAATAGATTTTAAAATAAATATTTTTGATATGACTGTTAATGGATTACACGCACGTTTTTTAAATTCAAATCTATATACTTAATTAGCTAATGCGTTGCAATGCCAAATTTTTTTGTTAGGAATCTCTTCCGGCGCGCACACAACAACTTACCAATATTTAATCACAATCGGTCGAGGTATTTTAAATTTTCTGCGCGGCTTTTGGCCATTGATTGTATATATGTTACCGGCCAAACCCGATTTCAGGCCAAACTAGTTTGTCCTAGGCCGAACCCTCCCTACACGCGATAGGACCAACCAGTATAGCCTAGGCCAAACACCACCTGCGCTAAGAAAAGTCGTGGTTTAAAAAAAAATACCACGAAGGCTAAGCTAACCTATCCGAGTCGGGGTACTCTGAGTCGGGGTGTTAACCAAAATAGGATAAACCGGTTTGGCATAGGACAAACTAGTTTGGCCTGAAATCGGGTTTGGTCGGTAACATATATAAAAGAATCGTATTTTTGATATTTCTTATAAAAATCGGATTTTTTCGAACCCTGGTTTTTAGAGGATCAGTTAAATATTTCCCAAAAAAAAAAAAAGGTTGCGAAATACAATATTATTGCGTAATTATTTTATTAGTACTGCCTGGTGTAGCTATCAACGGAAAAATAGGTCCCATTAAAGCAAAAGCGTCAGGGAAGCCCACAAATTCCAATTTGCTTTTTTTTTCCAGTCAGTATCAGATTGTATCAAAACTCAAATCATTTATTTCAATTAAACCATTTACAGGCACTTTTGAATTTTCAAGGAGTCGGTCAGTAAGAAAAATGAAGGTACATGCCCATTCCAAAGCGTAGGTATCTATGGAGAAGAACGGGCAAGAAACTCCATGGACGCTCTTTTAAATTATATTGTTACAAAAGTATTCGTTACATCTATAATGTTGAATTTATAACTAAATGTGAGAACGATTTAAAAATAAAAATAATATAAACTTACACGTTAAAAGCGTCCAGAGTAGGTACAACAAATAGAAACAAAATAAAATAATTAAAATAACCCGTGGCAGCTAAGAGATGACCAGTCCCAACTGGCGGCGCCCGTTCATGAACATGACGCATGGATAAGCACCATTCAGCTCAACCATTTTGAAGGGAGCTAAATGATTCAACACACACGCCAACATCAGCGAGACATCTACCCAGATAGCATTTTAACGTCATTATGTCGTCGATTTACGGTACTGCTCGACGTAAGAGACGTCATGTCTTGACGTCGGGGGGTCCCATCAGATGACGTTAATTTGTCACAGCCTCAAGCCATGACGCTAAATCGACTTCACCAGGACGTTCCGTTGAGTACCAGACCGTTAAAATGACGTTAGTGTGACGTACATAATCGACGAATATAAAAATGACGTTGGGCTGACGTCATTTTTTTGCCACAGACGTCATTTTCTACCTGGGTAAGTGAGCATGACATACTCTCAGCCGCCAGGGCACATTCAGTCAATGAAAGACATATTACCCGGTCAATGGGCCCTATCAGAATACCAGCGCTGCGGCACTTATTTTAAATGTCGCAGCATCATGCTGAGATAGGAGCCTTTTGGTCTCGTACAGGACTCTCTTTTTTATTTATTTTTTATACTTTTGTGATTGTGTGTTTATTAGTTTGTGATCTTCCTGTGCGAGTCACAATAAATACTTTTTCTTTCTTTCTTTCTTTCTTTCTATAATAGTAGCTAGTAGTAGCTATCAATGGGAGTCTATAGTACATGTACATATGTCTTCACCTTAGTGGTGAAGAGAGCTAAGCCACACTTTTGACAAAATTGATTTATGAAGACCACCATACTCGTCGTTAGACGGAGATTCTAATGGTGAAGAGATCTAAGTGATAGCTCAACTAGAGGTTTGGTTTTTCATTCAGACGTGAAAGGAGTTAAATGAAACTAGGAACAAAAAATCAAGAGGCGATTTTTTGATTTATCTTTATCTTGGAACCAGTTTAGTATAGAACAGCTCCCTTCACTACTAAGGCGACGTGTTGATCTAAATATGATTCTTGGCCGTAACAAATTTATTTGTAGAATTATAATCATAAAAATCATCAAATACAAACAAAAAACTTGCGTCATGAAAAAAATTGCTTGAATGTGAGTTTCCGTTGCATTTAACTTCTAAGAGCAGTTGTGATATGTGCAAGATATTAATGGTAATTTTTTTTTTTTTTTTGTGTAATATTTTGTCAATTTTGACTGTCTTAATTTTGTGCCAAAATACGTAAGAACACATCACGTCCAGGGTATTATTAGCTTATTTCTAGGCTTTCTCTAAGAGTCTGTTTTGCAATAAAAATAATATTAAAAATATTTTGGTTATTTTCCACCCTTTAGCAAAGCTACCAAAAAAAAAAAAAAAAAAATTGAAACCTACCTAAAAACACTAAATTCAATAAATCATAAGCTTTTTCAGACAATCTCAAGTAATTATTTTATTGGTATTGTTTTCTCATTCTTGAAAATAAAACTAGAACGACATGGAAGTAAATAAAAACCATCAAATGTGCAATTTCATAATTCAATTTATAACTTGACGATATTGGAAATGTATGGACCGTGCCGAACGTGGAGAACGTCATCGTGGACGGAAATTTAAAAGCGTTTTCATATATTTCCATACACTTTGCGTCCCTGTGTTATGGTGATGCCGGGACGTGGACGTCCACGATAATACAAGGGGTAAGGGACAGCCCTCCGCAAACAAACAGGATGCATTCAGCATCTTATTTTGAATCATATACCACCGGAATTTTTCTCATAAAATGTTTCATTTTTTTTAATACAACGAGTATTTCTTTATTCAGATGTAAAATTACATTCTCTATACGTAGCACTCCATGAATGTAAATAAAACAGCTAAAATAAAATAAAAACAGCAATGGCTGTTGAAATACTCTAACGAACGACGCGTGAAATCAGCTGTCCACTTTCTGCGTAGCTACAGGGTTCATTGAAATCTCCGCGCCCCATGGCGGGGACGACTGCCGTTCGCTACGTGCGTTTTGCCACGGTAACGATACATTGCGTGTTTATTGGATTCCCATAACGTTCCTGAAATAATTTCATGTACCGGTCATCTTAGTATGATATACTGAATTTTCTCCATCAGTCTGCGGAGGCGACCTTACACCCTGTATTGCCAGTTAAAAATTATAAAAGCAGACTTTCAATCGCTATGTATCAAGACAGAAACACTCTAATTTAGTCAGCGATGCAATCACACTATTTTTGTAATTAAATACGAAATTAAAATGCTTTTTTTAATATTTTCCCCTAAATGATATGTTCTAAAATAAAACTACTCCGTGTTGGGGGGTAGTATAAAAATAAGGGTACAAAAAGTAAATTGTGATCATGAATAGTATTATTGTGAATTATAGTTTAAATTAATTGTAATAAAATGTAATTTAATAATGTTATTCGTTCGTTTTATTTATGTGTATTATTAATACCGCATCTAAAGAGGAATGGACTGGATCGGAATGCTGGGTCTTGAAGAAGACGGAAGAAAAAAGATTGCATACAGCGGGAATGGAATATTCAGATGGATGTGTCGAGTGACGAACTTGGATAAAGTAAGAAATGAGTGTATATGTCATATATGGGCAACAACCGGCCCGCGGGCCGGATCCGGCCCGCTGTATGATAATTATGATCCGGCCCGCGAGACATTTAGAAAAACCCAATAAAAAAAATATTACATTAGGTACTTATACTCACGGGAGTGACAGTGAGACGGCAAACATCTAATCCTTTGATGTTTGCCGCCCACTCGGCTTACTCGATCAAATTCTTTGAGGTTTGCCGCCTTACGGGCGACACATCAAAAGATTTATTGCTTCTCAATTATTCTAAACTAGTTTATTCCAGATTATTCCTTCATTTTGCCTATATAAGCGGGTGGTTGGCCCGAACGTTAGTTCAGTTCTATTTGAGCTACCGAGGTGATAACTTGGACAAACGATACGAGTATCCTAGCGTACTGCTCGAGCCGTTAACTTGCTTTGTGACTTTGTGTGCATCTTGAGTGGTTAATTAACTAACTATAGTTTGTTATTAAGTTTATTGAACGAAAAGTAAACAAAAATTGTCTGGTGGAAAGAAACGAAAAGTAGATACAGAGAGTCGCCAGTTTCAAGGAAAATGCTCCAATACACTTACAAATGAGTTGATCGAGATTCAAGAAAACTCACTCCTGAAATCGAAATTTGAAGACGTAGAGTTGTGCGATTTCTACAAAAAAATACCTAGAAGAAGACAATTTTCCGCAGCTTAGAAAAATCGCAAGAAGATTGATTTGTGCATTTGGCAGTAGTTATAAATGCGAATAGTTCTTTTCATTGATGAAAGTTAATAAATCAACACATCGTACAAGACTGACATGACGATAATTTGGAAAATTCTTTACGTCTTTGTATCAGTGGAATTCAAGCTCAAGTGTCTCATTAATTTCGGTGTATTTAACTTACGTAGTTTGTAACAATTGCAAATATAACGATTTAATTATAATGCACGATTTTTTAAAATTTCATTTCATTTTGTTATTTTAATAAATTGTACTATAAAAACATTGTCGTATTATTTCATGTCTAATATCTATCGCAAAAAATATTATCACTACTTTAAAATGCACTAAGTACTTTTAAACGCGGCCCGCGAACGTATTTGCACACTAAAGTTTGGCCCTCAACATGTCAAAGGTTGCCCATACCTGGTAAATGTGATGAGGAGGGAGGAAACGCATGTGATGAGGAGAGTGATGAAGATAAATGTGGATGGATGGAGAGGGAGGCCCAAAAAATATGGATGGATTGTGTGAAGAATGATATGAAAGAGAAGGGAGTGAATGATAGAGTGACGGTTGACAGGGGGGAATGGAAAAGAAAATGTGTTGCGCCGACCCCAAGTAACATGGGACAAGGGCAGGAACATGATGATGATGATTATATTAGGTGTATCTATTCATACACGAAATATTTTAAGAGAAACATCTATAGCTAGTAAAAAAGCCATTATAGCAGAGATTTTTTTTTAATGAAGTGTTTTTATTTTTACATAATTATTATAATTTTAAAATTGCTTGAGACATTTTGCAAAATATCCTTTACTTACTTATTCTATGAATGACCCGTGAAAGGGTAACAAACAAACTTACTTTCGCCACAGATCAATACAGATAGGACATTCCGCAGTTTAGGTATGAATCTACAAGTACGCGGCGGGCCCATCTCACTGGGCCAATTCAGTTGGACTGCCGCGCGCCGGTATAAGATTTACGCGGTAGAAGAAAGAGAGGCAGCTTGTAGGTGAATATAACTGTAGGTAATAAGCGTTGTGCGACCTGAATTGCACTTTATTGTGTCGTAGCAAGAGTCGCTTTTTATTTAAATGATTTTGCGGAGTGTCCCATCTGTATTAATCTTTGCTTTCGCATTTATAATATTAGTTAGAATAAAATAAAATACGTCATTCCATAAACTTATTTACCATAATATTGAAAAGGTCTAAATGCATTACGAGGATATTGATCATGTTTTCCCATAATTATTGCAAAACATGTATGACCATGATATGGCACGAATGTGAGACTCTTTCAAACATTGTATGTGTGAACTAACATAGTTTTAAGCACTTTTAATCATTCACCAGATTTTCATACAAAAATAAAAATATTTAAATTCAACACTCTAAATGTTACGAGCTCTATGGGTAGCAAAACAAACCGCCGTGTCCATACCCAATGTCTCAAATTCAGATAATTAATGCAAACAAAGGGAATAACATAACAAAAAAATATCTTCGTAATGGTAATTCACATAAAATGCCGAAAAAAGAGGTTTCATTTTCTTGTAAGTACTGATTTTAAGAAATAATAATTAAAAAATAATCATACCGTAATTATTTTTATAAATGTTCGGTTTTAAACAAAGTTATTAATAAAAGGAGATTTTCTGGTATGAAATATTTTATGATACTGGTAACAATGCAGGAGATACAAACATTTTCAACATTTTACATCTTCAACAACACTAATATTACAACTCTTATAAATAAATTCTTAGTGTAAGTAGCATATCTAGGCACATTTTGGATGAAAACGGCTGTAAACTGTTTCGAGTGGAAATCGATTTTGGGAGGCCTACGTCTAGCACTGGGCTTAAAAAGGCTGATTATAACGATCATATACCGTGTCTCCGAGACACTACACAAAACATTGTTTGGCAACGGTATTTTATTTGCATAGTTCTTATAATTAACTCACTTTAATTTTATCGATTATTATTACAAAAATATTTAATGATAAAATGTTTTGTACCACTGTCCTGTCATTTTGACAGTGACATTTCTTGACATTACTTTGTTTACATAAATTATCTGAATTAAAGACTTTGGGTATAGTGCAAAAGGTAGGGGCAAAAGTGCACGGTAAATGTATTATGTTTTGTAAAAAGTCATAGAACAAAATTTGTTGTTTATGATGATGTTATTAATACAGTTCTGAAGGGTTGTTTGTTACTGTGTGAGCGTGGGGTCCTGGGCTCGATTCCCGGGTTAAGCAAAGTGTTATTGGGTTTACAATCTATTCTTAATAATATCAATGGGCGAGCGTTCAGATAATAGGTACCTACTACTGCGTTCCGCTTCACTGATGGCGCCGGCGTGTTGCGCGACGAGTATCCATTATACCAGTTTCAAAATAAATATCTTTCGTTAACGATAATATACAACATTAGTTTTAGTTTATGCGAAACCCGAAACACGTGTCTAGTATTTTTATGTAAAGAATTTATGTACAAAATTTCAAAACTGTATCATGAAAAATAACAAAGTTATAAGCTTGTTATGTTACCTGGTTGTCCGTAAAAAAACATGCTCACCACGCGGCGCACCCGCGCCGCCCGCGCCTTGCGTTCATTAATAATAATATTAATTTGGCAGTAGGTATCTAACCGTACGACGTATTGTAATTAACTGGTGATAACATTTTCCATCACACTTGGAGTCTTTGGACTTTTTCGTAATGGACAAGTACTTAGTGTCGCTCGGTGTCCAACTTGTAACCTTTTTTAAATATTTTTGGGAAAAAATATAACATGGTGTAAAAACTATTGGAATCGATTCAGTTACTTATTCTGAACAAACTATATTCAGGTTTTGCATATACTAAAAATAATGTTGTATATATAATAAAACACGTTTAAGATTAATTTGTCAAAATTTGCGCACTGATCAAAAACTTTTCCTGTTTATGTATATAGAAGGATGGGTCCGAGATTGATATTGGCTACTTGGTAGGTATATAGTTCCCAGAAAAATTTCCTGAATGGAAGCAAAGATGCCGTAAAAGATAGTAACTAATTAACAATTGACAGAAGTATAAGGTAAAACGATAGTATTGAATACCTACAATAAGTTAATAATGCTACATATTATCTCACATCATCATTTCAGCCGAAAGACGTCCACTGCTAGACATAGGCCCCATCCAAGCACCGCCACATCGACCGTTTCTGTGGTTCACGCACCCAGCGGATTCTTGCGGCTTTCACAAGGGCTTCTTAGCGCACGGCAATTTTATTTAACAAGAAATATAAAAAGACGAATAAAAAAAAAAATATCTCTTTGATTTCAGACAGCAGAAATAAGGGTTAAGACTTAGTACTAACAGATAATTGGCCCAGATTAACATATTTTTCGGAATTGTCCGGACAAATATTAAAATGATGGCGGCCATAATTTTATAACAACCTAAAACATGACAATGAGGAAATTTATTCATAAATAAGTTTATGTTATGCAGTATCCGTTATTATTTTAATAGCTACTAACAATGGATTACGTTACATTGATTTTAATTTTAATTGTTTTAATAAATAATTGTGACGCTGGCGAGTTAAAAGCGACAGGTAAGGAATTCAGATTTTTTTTAAGTCGGTATAATTGCTCCGAATAACTTGAGCGTGGCAATAATGGTCATTGCTCTTTCACTAATATCTCTCCGAAGGAACCAAAACAAGAAACTATGTATAGTTTTTTTGGGTTCCGTAGTCAACCAGGAACCCTTATAGTTTCGCCGTGTCCGTCTGTCTGTCCGCGGCTTAGCTCAAAGTCTCTTAGTACTAGAAAGCTGTGATTTGGCATGGGTATACATATTAAGACTGCATCGAGCGCACAGTGGCGCCCTCATCGTTATTTCGGTGATTTCTTTTATTTTAGAATGAAAATGCAGAAAATAAGCTCGTCAAGTTGTGCTTCACAAGACTATACGTTATTATTACTACAAACAGTAGTTTTAAATTGTTATGTTTTATTGTTAATTCAAAATTAAGAAACTTAACTTAAATCAGTCTAAAAAAGTTATACTGCCTTGGCTAAAAAGTTTGGATTATGACGCCACAGAAAATCTAATTAAATCATTATGAAGAGAAACACCCCACTCCCCAACTCACACACACACCTTCACTCAATACACACATTCATACTCTCCCCACACACACACCACTTCCCCTACCCACTACACACTCACACAAATACACACTTTAACTTTTTAAATGATGCATGCTAGACTACTTTTAATAGTAATTTTTTTTTTTTTTGGGCTGGCAACACTGGTCGCCGGTCGTCAAAAAAACGATCTCTAGGCTAATTAATTTAGAAATTTATTAAAAAGTGTTTTTTTAAAGATAAATTAGTGTAATATAGTTGTACCTAGTTAGTAAGTAGTATATTCAGTGATTATACAGTGTTTTTTGTCGCGATAACTTCGCACAAAAAGGATTTTAAACCGGCTGTCAACTCGACCAAACCAACGGTGACGGATTTCAAATACATATCTTCAATCCCGGGGAGTATTTTGTTTTATTTATGTTATTCTGCATAATATTTACAGACCGTAGAACATCACAAAATACTGCTCAGGTCTCTGAGCTACGTCCAAAACACACTGGCACGGTTTATGTCTCCTTTTGCTTGACAATTAGTGGAAGCAAAATCGACGACGAAAACATTCGCTCAGACAATAAACACTACATAATTTACTATACACAAAACATAGGTTCATTAGGCCTTATTGATTACCTATTTTATTCTTACCTATCAAACCTGTAATGTGTCATAAACTTATATTGTCGATTAAGTTTTTTTTTGTCTTAAATAATAAAAGCAGTGCTTATTCCTTTTAACTTCATTTTTGTTTAACATTCTAAACTAATTCCTTATTAGCTACATCTTATTGTAATATCTTTGTTAACAATTTATTACCTATTTTTAATACAATTTTTTTTCCCCCTTCTACCTCCTACTAATCTAAATTTTAAAACATCTTTTTCTTACACTGTTATTTAGCTGCATATCTTCACACATTCCAGGTGACTGACAGTTCAAAGCAAAATGATGACCCGCAGTGCTACCATCAGGGAATTAGAAGCAAAATTACGAGCTACCTTAAAGGAGCTTGAGGCTTCTAAAGCTACATGCAAACAGCTGCTCCAGGAAAGGGAAGACAGTGAAGTGGAAGTGGAAAACATTATTTTTAAAAACACCTCCCTCAAAAATGAACTGTCTCACCTACATACACAACACCTGGACTTAACTGATCAGCACAGCCAACTACAACATCTGGTGTCAACATTTCAAGAGTGCAGTGACACCCACGAACTGGCTTTGCATCAAATTACTGAACTTGAACAAAAATTGTGTGAAGCCCAAAAGGCACTATCTCTCTCCGAGTGTATCAAGGTTAGCAAACAGGTTTCTAGCACTAGTAAACTTTTTAATGAGTTGGTAGGTAATAAGACAAAATCAGTGTGTGAGCCAGCTGTAACAATAGATTTGACTGGTGATGACACCATACCATTATGTCCTATTGTTATGAGTCACAATAAATTAAAGAAATATATTAAAATCAAGAAATTAATTAAACGGTCAAAGAGAACAATTAAAAAACAAAATCTCTTAAAATTTAATATTTCACTTAGAAAGGAACGTGTTGTCTTATCAAAAAGCTTAAATACAGTTTCTATTGAGTTAGATAAATGTAGGGAAAAATATGACACTGATATCCAGCTCCTCTATAATGAAATACTACACAAGGAGCACTTGCTGAAGGATATTTTTGAAAAATATGAGACTTCACAACAACAATTAAGTGACCGCTTGTTTGAGGCTGGGGAACTATTGGACTTGGTGAAGTGCAATGCTGAGAGGTATGAGTCTCTGACTAATAACCTTTCATGCAGCTGTGCCGACCAACCACTTCCTACTCAGCTTCAGCCAAACTTGCCCCCTCCGGTGTTGGCTCTTCCAGCAGAGATCTGTGCTAATACACAGAACAAATCAATTTTTTTTTGTGACGAATTAGGTTCAGGCTTTGGAAAAATATTACTTAATTACCTTAGCCATAGTTTTACCAATAATTGTTATCATAACATAAGTTTTAAGCAAATGATTAAAAGAATTGCAAACACAAACCTAAATAATTATTCTACAATGGTTTTGTTATTAGGTAATAGTACTGGTATTACCAGAAAGGACATAGTGGATGGTGTAGACACCTTATTAAAGTTAAATGTAGGAAAGCTGATGTTATGTGCTTTTCCCTACTCTAATTCTTTATCTGACGCTGAAAATAATTATATTTATAAGTTGAATAATACTATTAACAGGCTGACAAGTTGTCATAGTGACAAATTATTGTATTTTGACACTAACAAGTTTGTTAGTGGATTTAAGTTAACTCAGAGAACTTTATCTCTGTCTTGGGAATGTAGACATATGATTGCTATGTTGATAGCATATAATATTAATGAGGTTATAGCTAATATAACAGATTGTAGTATTAGAGACGAGTCTGTGTTGTCTAGTTATACTAACAACATAGTGATTAATTATGTATCATCATGTTGTACGAAGGAGGATCCACCTATAATACCAACATCATTGGAGGCCACTACCAGTCAGATAGGATATTCTCTACCTGCTGGAACTCATACGGGCATTATAGATTCTTCACTTGTAGTTGTGGAGGTCACTCCGGATAATTCTTTAAACTAGTTAGTAAGACAACAGAAGTTACTCCTTCAAATAACCAATTATTATTAGTGAATAATAAAAAGGTATCTTCTGGCCATGTAACACTTAAAAATAAAAAAACAAAGGGAGAGCAACATACTTTAAAATTATTTAATCAAAATATCCAAGGTTGCTCTTCCAAATTACTGGAAATTGAATTATTTTTGGAAAAAACTAAGTTTGATGTCATCTGTTTAACAGAACATTGGCTGAAAGATCATCAAGTAATGTCAATTAACTATGAAAATTATTGCATAGTCAGCCATTTCAGCCGAAAACGTATGATACACGGCGGATCATTAATATTGATTAAAAAATCGATTAAATCTAAAGAACGAAAAGACATCATTGAACTGTCTGTTGAACACACAATTGAATTGTCCTGTGTTGAGCTCGATAAGCATGTTATAGTATGCGTATACAGACCTCCAAGTTACCAGAATCTTGTTATGTTCGATTCTGTAATGGAAGATGTGTTAATGAAACTTAGTATTAGTAGTAAATCAGTAATCGTATGTGGTGATTTTAATATTAATTTATTAGAAAATAACTTGAATAGTGTCAGATTGTTAGGTCTTTTTAGGTCATTTGATTTGTCAAATGTTTTTATTGAACCAACCCGAGTCACAGCGTCTTCTGCCACTTGTATAGATAATATATTTTGTAATTGTGATTACTTACACAAACAAATCGTAAATAAGTTGCCATCGGATCACAGTGGACAAACAATAACATTTTGCTCTTACATGCCTTTACAAAAAATTCAAATAAGGTTTAGGCCAATTACATGTAAAAATTTAGAAAAATTAAATAATTCTTTGGCCAGTAAATTATGTCTTCAGAGTTTTAATAATGTATATGACCCAAATGAGTTCTACGCCGAGTTCTTTTCACTATTAAATACGCAATTTAATGACACATTTCCACTAAAGACTAAAAGTATTTATACAAAGTTCTTATTTAGTGATTGGGCAACTCCAGGTATTCGTAAAAGCAGGGAAAAGCTATTTGAACTTTATGGCCTAAAGCAACATATGAATAATACTAGCTTTCATAAATATGTTACAAAATATTCAAAAACATTTAAAAATGTATGCAAAATAGCTAAAGCTCTTTATATTAGCAATAAAATAAAATCAGCTGATGATAAAATAAAAACTACTTGGCAAATAATAAATAATGAAACAGGTAGGAAAAAACAGCAAAATACTGAATTTAATTTAGAGACTGCACATGGCCCCATCAACTCCGATGTAGAAATAGCTCAGGAATTTGAAAACTTTTTTGGTAATATTCCCTTTAAAACTACAGAAACTTTAAATTCCTCACCCGCGCTTTCTGCTGCTTTACTTAGAAAGAATGTAAAGGCATGCCCTTTGGAGTTCAGGTTTCAACACACAAACCCCCAGGCTGTTATAAAAGCTTTTAAAGATCTTAAAATTAAATCAACAGAAGATCTTTGGGGAATGTCTGTAAAAGTCTGTAGGTCTATTATCGAAACCATTGCGCCCTATTTAGCTTTCATATTTAACACCAGTGTAGACCAAGGAGTCTTTCCAGATCTCATGAAACACAGTAAAGTAGTTCCATTGTTCAAATCCGGTGATAGTAAGGAACCTAACAACTATAGGCCTGTGTCAATTCTTCCAGTTCTCAGTAAGGTGTTTGAAAAGTTGATACTCAATCAAATGTTACGTCACTTTAATAAAAACTCCATCTTTCATGAACAACAGTATGGTTTCACCAAGGGGCGTTGTACAACTGACGCCGGTGTCACCCTAATAAAGAACATTTTTAATGCTTGGGAAGAAGCACAAGATGCCATTGGAATCTTTTGCGACCTCTCTAAGGCGTTCGATTGCGTAAACCATGAGACACTTCTGCTGAAACTGGAGCACTACGGAATTAAGAATACCGCTCTTGATTTACTTAGATCATACCTGACGGATAGGAAGGTTAAAGTTCAGGTAAACGGCGTAAACTCATTAGGGTCTGAAATGAAAATGGGCGTTCCTCAAGGTTCGATATTGGGTCCATTCCTCTTTTTAGTTTACATTAACGACTTACCCCAATTACTTCAAAATCAACCGCAGATGGTGTTATTTGCAGATGACACATCATTGATTTTTAAAATAGATCGACGGTCACAAAAACTTGACGACGTGAATAACTCTATTCTTCAGGTCCAAAATTGGTTTACTGTAAATAATTTGGTACTAAATAATAAAAAAACCAAATGCATTCGATTTAAGTTACCTAATGTTAGAAGTAGCGAATGTGACATCATATTGAACGGAGAAAAACTGGAATTTATTAATCAAACGGTTTTCCTAGGAATCACGCTAGATGAGAAATTACAATGGGGACCTCATATAACATCTCTTGCGGGGCGGCTAAGCTCGGCCGCGTATGCTGTTCGAAAGATAAGACAGTTAACAGATATAGAAACCGCGCGTTTAGTTTATTTTAGCTACTTCCATAGCATTATGTCGTATGGCATTTTACTGTGGGGTCGGGCTGCCGACATTGAATCCATTTTTATTTTACAAAAGAGGGCTGTCAGAGCCATTTATAATCTACATCGCCGCGAATCTCTTAGAGAACTATTTAAAACGATTAATATAATGACGGTACCTTGCCAATTCATTTATGAAAATATTATGTATGTAAGAAAAAATCTACATATTTTTAATAAAATCAGTGATAGGCATAATTTTAATACTAGAAATAAAGATAAAATAGATCAACCATTTTTCAGATTATCTAAGGTACATACATCTTTTATGGGGTACTGTGTTAAATGTTACAATAAAATACCTTCTGATATATTACAATTAAATGAAAGAAAATTTAAAACTCATATTAAAAGTACACTTTGTAAACAAGCATATTACAAATTAGAGGATTATATCCAAGATAAGAATGCTTGGAAACATGCTGGTCCTGCTCCATAGGACAATTTAGAGTCTAGACAAAATCAAACTGGTTGCTAATTTAACTGTATAATTTATAATTTTTATGATATTAATTTTATTTTCTGTGATTAATATTTTAACTCACACACTGACTTATTATATGTTGTTTTTATTTTTTATTTTTTTTGGGAAATCATATACAATGTTTGTAAATATGTGAGCACCATGTACCTATCGCATTTATTAATTTTTCTGTTATTACTTCACTTTTCATTCTTTTTACCAATTGTGGTAAGTAATTTTGATGAATTTTTTTATATTTTTTATTTTTTTATTCTAGGTACAAAGTCTTCACCTATAAATATTAATTAATGTATACAAACTATTGTTAACATTTTAAAAGAGTAAGTATGGAGTTTCTTGCCCATTCTTCTCCATACATAACTACATTTTGGAAGGCGCAACTAGAATCAATTAACTATTCATGTAATTTTTGACGTTCAAAAGTGCATCTTCGTGCCTATTTGAAATAAATTATTTGACTTTGACTTTGACTTTGAATATTATTCTTTTTATTACTTTTGTTTTATAATCTTTGGATGCCATTAATAATATGTAACATATTAACTGGGGGTTGACACTAGCTCCTGTAATACAGTGTACACTAGCGCAGGAGCTAGGGAATTCATAAAAATGTTTGCATAATTATGTCAATAAAGATTATTATTATTATTATTTTATTTTTATGTGTTTACATATCTCGAGACCCTGGGGTCCCGTACCTTTGGAAGGCGTACTAGGGGCCGAAGCCAACTCGCAGAGGCCCGTTAGAAGCTTTTTAATTAAATGAGGCACCAACCGACGATTATCCCTGTACGCACTATGCAAGTGCACCCAAGGACAACCCCCGGTTGGTGTAGGACTATTACAGGATATGGAAATAAAGATATTGGACTATGAGTTTGGGTGGTTAAAATGGACTGGTTACCTAAAACTATGGAAGGACTATGGCCCCTGCCTGATCAATGTTTTATTATACGCGGATAAAATGGCAGGGGGTGACTTGCACACTCAATAATGGGCCCCCGAAAACGGTCGCTAGCACATAGTGACGTAGCGACAAGGGGGCAACATGTCCTGAGGTGCTCGAGGAGTGGAGAGGTATTCCACGGCACTCAGAACAATCCCAGAGCCCGGAAGATGGTCAAGATCCCTACAAGCACTTACTGGAATACTTCCTTCCTCCGAGCACGTTTGCTCTTGCGAATCTCCACTCAAGCCGGCCAATAAAGGCATGAATGAGGTGGGAGCTCAGTTCCTCGTCATTGTTCACACCAGCCGGCCAATAAAGGCAAGCCAGAGATGAGGAACATGACTTCTCCCGGGAGATAGGGTCCGTGGGGTCGCAACTGCCCAACAGCTCGCCACATGCTGCCCTGCGGGTTTCTGTATCTCTCTTGGTCTGGCTCCTCACCCTAGACATGTTCCGGCAAAGTAAACTACCGGCACAGACCTAGAGTTCGGAGCGCGCAAGCCCCACCACGACGTCAACGTAGAGATACGGCGGTGGGGTTATTATTATTATTATTAAATGTCTTTGACTTATCTCGGGACCCAGGGGTCCCGGGCCTTTGGAAGGCGTACGAGGGGCCGAAGCCAACTCGCAGAGGCCCGTTAGACGCTTTTAATTAAATGAGACACCAACCGACGATTATCCCTGTACGCACTATGCAAGTGCACCCAAGGACAACCCCCGGTTGTTGTAGGACTATTGTAGGATATGGAAACAACGATATTGGACTATGGGTTTTGGGTGGTTAAAATGGACTGGTTACCTAAAACTATGGAAGGACTATGGCCCCTGCCTGATCAATGTTTTATTATACACGGATAAAATGGCAGGGGGTGACTTGCACACTCAATAATGGGCCCCCGAAAACGGTCGCTAGCACATAGTGACGTAGCGACAAGGGAGCAACATGTCCTGAGGTGCTCGAGGAGTGGAGAGGTATTCCACGGCTCTCAGAACAATCCCAGAGCCCGGAAGATGGTCAAGATCCCTACAAGCACTTACTGAAATACTTCCTTCCTCCGAGCACGTTTGCTCTTGCGAATCTCCACTCAAGCCGGCCAATAAAGGCAAGAATGAGGTGGGAGCTCAGTTCCTCGTCAGTGCTCACTCCAGCCGGCCAATAAAGGGAAGCCAGAGATGAGGAACATGACTTCTCCCAGGAGATAGGGTCCGTGGGGTCGCAACTGCCCAACAGCTCGCCACATGCTGCCCTGCGGGTTTCTGTATCTCTCTTGGTCTGGCTCCTCACCTTAGACCTGTTCCGGGAAAGTAAACTCTACCGGCACAGACCTAGAGTTCGGAGCGCGCAAGCCCCACCACGACGTCAACGTAGAGATACGGCGGTGGGGTTATTATTATTATTATTGTAATCATTAAAACGGAAAATAGTGGCCACTAAGCTCCGTTTTAATGTTTACAATAAAACATAACAATTTAATACTACTGTTTGTAGTAATAATAATGTATAGTGTTGTGGAGCACAACTTAACGTGGTTAATTTCAGCATTTTCATTCTAAAATAAAAGTAATCACCGAAATAACGATGAGGGCGCCACTGTGCACTCGGTAGCCTCTTAATCACCCGACAAAGTAGTAAAATAAAATCTTGTTTTTTTTTCTCCTCTATCCCATGGTGTGGGGTATTGTTGGATAGGCCGCTTAAAAATATTGTGGGTTTGTGTAAACTATTTTTCGATTCAGGGATTCGTTTAATAATAAGCTTTAAAGTGCAAATTTTGTTAGAGTCAAGTGTCCCTCCCTGCCAGCTAAATGGTTGTATTTGGATATGTGAAAAAATCACAGCAGTAGTATATACAACGAAGTTTTTGTAGTTTTTCAGTCACCTGCAGTGCTATTCTGTAACTATCTCACCGTGAAAACAAAGGTGAAGTGAGCGTGGAGTGAGCTGTCAATAGTGTCAATCCCTAGTCTCAGATCGAATGACAGTTCACTTCGAGATCACTTCACCTATGATTTCACGGTGCGATTCTTACAGAATCGACCAGCTGGTATTGTCTAGAGCAAGAACTAACTGCGGCAAAAACAACCTAACCTATGGGGGGAGCACAGCTCTATAATGAAATTCCAAAATATATAAAAGAAGCGACTTCACTCAACATATTTAAAAATAAATTATTTACTTTTATTTACATTGACGAAACACTATAATATTGATTGTGTTGTTTACTTTTGTCTAAGGGCTTGTACACAAAACTGCGATGCGACGTCGTGTCGTAAAAATCTACGAGCTCGGACGACGCATCGCAAGAACTTGCGAATTGATTCGCATCGCGCTTTCCTGCGAACATCGCAACATCGTGCCATCGTCATCGACATCTCTATCCTCCTATAAGCAAATGTACTCAGTGGGAATGGTCATCCGAATCGTGGAAGGGAGACGCCTTGTCGCATGAAATCGCATCGCAGCAATTTGTGTCGCTGTTGTCTGCGTTGCGAATTCGCATCGCGCCGATTCGCAGTTTTGTGTACAAGCCCTTAAACAGCAACATCTTTTAACTTGTGCCACCGCTTTATCTTAGGAATGCACAGTGACCTATGGAGGAAATAGCAGGGGCTGAAAACCATTTTGTCGGCCTCTATGAGGAAACTCTTCGGCTGCGACGACACGGACGTAACGCAAGTGTATTTAGGCGAATAATAATAAATCAGACAATCATACTCGCAATAGGGTTTTATTGTAAGAAATTGATTGTTTAGAATTCAAGCGACAGCAGTATCAGAATTACCGAGTAGCCAATAATGGCCATGGTATGTAAATGGAATTTGTGAACGTATTACTAATTATTAGAATTAGACATTTGAACTGTCCATCACTTTTGTTAGGATTTTTCAGCAAGCATATTCAGAACGTATATGTCGTTCTGAATACCTATACTTCCCGGAAAATCCTGTGGCCTTCCACTACCATTTGTTGGTTGATAAATAAAACGCGGAGTTTAAAACAAAATCTTATTTAATAAATAATATGTACAAAATGAAAAATTAAATTGTGTTTCCTTTCAGGGCTTTGTTGACGCTGCGGCGCCGTGCTCCACGCAAGCGACGCGCCACCGCGATTTTTTCTTTACTTTTATTTGGTTAATTAATAAACAATATGCATTAAAAAAAACAATCTTATTTATTAAACATTTCCTATGAGGGGCTCGAGGCTAAGTAACAGCCACACAGGTCCAACGATAGATTTGCTTTAAAAAAAGGGGATGAGAGGGACATTAAATAAATTAATTTATAGGGGATATCTGTTGTCCCACAAATATTAGACCAGGCTCTGTTGCAAGGCCCTGCCTTGCGCCAAAGCTTGGTTGTGACGGCGAGCAGGCTCGGAGATAGCTGCGGCTGCGGCTTGCGCAACGCTGCCTCCACGTGGTGTTGCTGTTCCTGCAGCCGCTGCTCGTCTTCGCGCGTGCCGCCAGCTCCGGTACGTGAAGCCTTGACCTATTGGCCAAGTTGTGCAGCACACAGCAAGCATTAACAATTTTTGCGGCCATCTTTGGCCGGTAGTGTAGTTGCCGCGCAACCAAGAGACACCTGCGTAAAATTGATCCATAAATATTTGTATGTATGTGTATGTGTATGGTTATCATTTAACCATTTCTTTACTGACTAACCTAAATCTAGCCTTCAGAACACCTATTGTCCGTTCCACTACGTTTCTCATCCTTACATGTTGGCTGTAGAACCAGTGCTCAGGGCTACCCTGTTCGGTGCTAAGAAGGGGAGTGACTAGGTTCCTCATTCACCAATTTATTATAAAGGCTGACCGATTTTTTTAAATTTCATGAGAGTACTTGAAAATTATATTAATTGTATTTTGATGCCTAAGAGGAAAATTGTTTCCCCAGCTTCATTAAGCCCTTCAAGATAATTATTAAGAGGGTGATCCCTCCAAATTGCCGAGTCGTGTGAACTCTCGAAGCTAGATGGATCGACGCAGAGTATGTTCATCTCTGCATCACATATCTGAAAATTATTATTGTAGGTTGTAGTTTTGCGGCACAAAAAAAACAATATAATCGTCCACACAATACAAAACGCAGAAAATACTTAGATATGGGAATTTGAGTGGAACAGTGCAAAAATCGTGCCGTTTGCGATCGTGATTTTAAATATTTTTGACTTCACGAGTTAATAGGCGCCCTGACAGAATAGGCGTCGCACCCCGCTATTGTAGCCGCTGGGTAGTAGGTACTATGTAGCTACATCAATCTTAACAGTTACTATCATCACGTTCAGCGAGTGGAAGTCTTTCCGGCAGTAATGGGCTTCTTCGTGGTCTGATGTTTTTGTGGCGTTCTCTCCGTCTTTCTGACGCCGCTGCATTGTCTACACGTTGCGCCAGGGTTAAATAAAGTAACCGCAAACCAAAACCACTTACAACACTATTTAAAATAAATATCCAACTATACAAAGAATATCCAAACACTTCAGAAACAAAATAATACACAAAACGTCTGTCCAAAAAATCTATCCTACTATACAAAAGAGGCGGGAAATAAAAATTTTATACAGTACGCTTATAACTATTCAGCTATATGTATTATATATCTAACTAGCAGAAGCCAAAATTATTTGTCACAGTCCGGTCAACAAATAATCTCATGTTTACGTCAGTTTTGACATTCTTATTTTTAGTGGAATACCAATTTTTTTTACAATGTCGATTCGAAACTTTAGCAGAATACCGTTTTGGTACATTATTTTTCTTCAATCTAGTCGCAATCTCATTGCAGTAAACGACACATATAACTTACTTTTCTAGTTTAGTAGAATACCTTGTGTGACATTTTGGAACGTTTGCGGCACTGCGACTTGAATTTGAACGTTTTTTTATTAGTAGAATTGGCCTTCTGAAGTTTCAAATGAATAATTGTTAAATATTCTATATACTTAAGTACTAGTTGTATTGGTAAAATTCTGTTTTAAAATCTAGTCACTACCGCTTGATCCGCTTGAATTAGGTACACTAATATTTTTTACGTCAAAACAACTGTCAAGTACCCGCTGATGTGGCTGTCAAGTACCCGCTGACGTGGTATGTCTACTGTACGTTCACCATAAGATATGCCATGGGAATTGGCAGCATTGCAAAACAAACAAGCGGTATAATAACCGGCACGAGTCGTGAGCACAGATGAGCAGTAGTGGGGGCAAGCTCGCACATGTACACTTTCGGCTAAATAAAAATGACACGCGAGAGTCCAATAGACGACGAGTATCGACTGACGAACCAATCGCATGCAGCTCGGCGCCCCCCGGCTTCTTCATTCCGCCAAAGAGACCTAAAAATTTACTACTGCTCAGGTGTCAGCTTGTGCTCATGACTCATTATTATAATAGTGCAAAATATAGTGCCAACATCGCGGCAGGAGACATCCTACGGGTCTACGGTCTACGGTCTGTATGATCCCGCTCACAAAAATTGGACCCTAATATTTTTTTATTTTTTTGTTCAAGTGAATAAACATACTTAAATTTTGAAAGTACTCTTTTTTCTTCCAAATACTTTTTTTTTTCACCGATTCAATGAATTTGATACCAACTTTATTTTTCTCAAAAAAAATTTGCAACCCTACTTCACTACATATTATAAAACAAAGTCCTCCACCGCGTCTGTCTATCTATCTGTTCGCGATAAACTCAAAAACGACTGCACCGATTTTCATGCTGTTTTCACCAGTGGATAGCGTGGTTTTAGTATATAATTTGTTAAGTTTTTGTATACATTTTTGTATACATTAACGATATTTGTTGGAGGTGTAAAAAAATAAGCCGTCTGGGAGCTTTCAACGAAAACGCTGTCTAAACCCTTTGAGATATAACAAAATAATGTATCGTGGAATTGTGTATCTTATATAGGTCTACAGAAAAGTCCGCGATGGCATAATATATGTCTATCTCTTAAGGATAATATACTATATCCATTGTAATGGTTTTTGTAGTTATTTGTTGTCATTAAGTACTCGGAACATAAATAAAACACGTGAATAATTTTTCAATTTATTATTTTGTTCAATGTTAACCAATAAGTTTCTTAAGCAAGTTATGGATATAGCGTAGCATAGTATACTCCCTCTAAAATGTACAGATCCATCAAGTTTGGTCTAACGAACAAATATTACTTAGAACCACACTAACTTGACTCGTCTCAAATAGGTACATACTTTGCTCGAAGACCAAAGAAGAATATTTTTTAATAAATATTTTAATTATTAAGTATTTTACAGAGTTACACGAACACACAGAAAGTAAACGGAATTGTATTTATATATTTTTTAATATATAAATACCAGAGGATATCATTTGTTAGTTTCTCTTAAAAAATTACTGAGTACAAAATTATGTTCGCTTCTCAATGTCAAAATATACGAATATTTTCAACGATACATTTACGAAGGCATTTCCGTAAATAAATATTTTTTTACAAAACACTTATTTTTTTGCAAAATAATCGTTCATTCGCTTAATACAAGTTGATTGAATGAATAATTATCATTCACTCTTTCTTATTAGCAGGCTTATATATATCCTTCATTTATGAAATTGTTCTTTTAGATTTACTAGACATAGCTTCGATAAATATTTTTATGGGCATGATGACATGGTTTTTCTCTGTGATATGTAAAAATCAGGTCAGGCAGTCAAGGGGAATGTACAAACACCAATTTTTTACAACAAAAATAATAAAAATATGGCCTATAGATATTGGATTTGTCATCAAAGAACTATATTGTTCTTTTCATATAATTTATAACATATTTATTATTCATTATT
Organism: Dryobota labecula; assembly: GCA_947523025.1. Lineage (NCBI taxonomy): Eukaryota > Metazoa > Arthropoda > Insecta > Lepidoptera > Noctuidae > Dryobota > Dryobota labecula. Next base: position 7,469,979 of record OX383311.1, on the reverse strand, counting down.
AACACAATAAAACCTAATAACCAAAAACAAATCAATGGGAACAAGAACATTTCTGATTTTTATCAGCTCATGTTTGCACTAAGAAAAAAGACAATTTTTTTTTTTACCAAAAACATATTTTTTTTGCTTTTCAACAAAATAAGCACCTTAGGACAAGTTATTTTAGACAACGATAATATTCATACAAGCACTCCCTCGGCAAAAGTAATGCACAGAAAGCTTATAAACAGGAAATTTACAGAAAGACAAATGATGAATATACTGCCCTGATAAGCCGAAAAGCGCTAACTCAATCAGAGTAAGTTTTGAGAAAAACGACTTTTTTTAAATTAGTTTTTCCGTCATGCCGTCAAACCTCTTAGTAATTTAGGGAAAAATTGAGATATAAAAAACTTCATAGTGGTTTTTTTTTATGTTTTAAGTTATATAGCGCTATTTAATGATGACATTGTTATTTAAAGCAGGCCTAGTAGAGTGTAGATTTGTTGGCGGTTTTCTATTTTGTTAAGTACCTGGTAATTGTTGAAAGGCCTACACTGTCCTCCCATACCTATTATCACTGTTATTTAATAATATTGTAAAGCCAATTATTTTTAAAAGAGTAACCGTGGAGTTTCTTGCCGGCTCTTCTCCATAGGAAACGACTAACTCGAACCGTGCACCTAGCTTCTGACGTTTCATAAGTGCCCATGTAGGTTTATGTGAAATAAAATATTTTGATTTTGATTTTATTTTATATGCGATTTAAAAAAAAATATAAATGGTTGTTCTTAAATTATAATTTGACATAACAGATTTTGACATTATCAGATTATCTAAATTCTTTAACTAATAATAATTGTGATTGTTGCTAATGTTTTGGAATATTCTGACATTAAGCTTTTTGACATTACACATTACGACATATTATATTCTTCATTTTATGATTTGTGAGAGATTTATATTTAATTCATTAATTATTTTTATTTGTTTTTAGTCTGATCTGTAACTACATATTAAATTCGACTATGGCTAATAATAATTGTAATAGCTGTATCTATATTACCATTTAATTCAAACATAATATTTTGCATGCCGTAAGGTAAAATGTACCGGGACACTTAATCAATATTCCAACTTATATGTATACCTACATTATTAACCCCTACCTAGTTGATATTCCACCAACTCGCACTAAGCGTTTTCAAACGTCTTTTATAATGCGCGCAGCAAAGGAGTGGAACTCTCTGCCTGCGTCTGTGTTTCCGAACGCATACAACCCTAATCTATTCAAAGTGAGAGTGAACAGGCTTCTTCTGGGTAAGCTCACTCCATCGTAGACTTTGTCTCTGTCATCCAGACCTAGACTAAAGTCAAGAGCAAACTCATAGTAGAATTAAAAAAAAAAGATTTCTTTCTTTCTTGACTTATACCGTTAGATGCGAAATTATTCTAGCTATTGAATGGTATAAAAATAAAATTAAAGGGCGTATCTCAGAGATAGCGCCTTTCGGTTAGCAGGGCAGTATACCTAATAAGTAATTTGTAATTTAGACACATTTTTACTTTGTTTTGTTTTGACCAATACATTGTATGGACATTATCGTTGCCAATAAAATTAACAAATAATAGGAATTATACTAACTGGGACTAGAAAGTCACATAATGACTAGAAATGTTACTATCATTGCAGTAATAATATCAAACATGGTAAATTAAATAGCACTCACAATTTTAATACATTGTTTTGGACCTAATAAGAAATAAGTTCAAATAATAGAGGGTAATTTTAGGCTTAGGTAAGTATGACATAACAATTTTGGCCTTGCGATAAAAACCATTTTTTTTTTTGCGACACTAGTGTACAAAATCCAATTTTTACCGTCTTAAAATTGTAAATGCTACTTTAAGCCTTTTTACTTCGCAAAACGCGATCGAAGGCATATTCAAAACGTTTTTATACAAAAGCGCTCGACGTATAATATACTATACAAATTACCTAACTACATACAATATCAGGGAACATATGATTTAAGTAAAGCTGCTGTTTTATCAACAATATCATTAGATATCACCATTTAATCAAGAGCAAAATAAAAAATACATAAAATAATGAGATATAGGTTCATAGTAGGTATAAGTAAATATATAACAAAACCCACCATAAATACAAATCCACTAAGAAAAGGTAAACAATTTGGGAAATACAAAAAAAAAAACAAAGGTCTAATATTTCTGTTAAATATTAGACCTGTGTTTTTTTGTATTTTCTACCTAAATAAATAAACGGAATGCGGGATGGGAATGATTTAAGAGCCTGCGACGAAAAAAAAAAGAGTATTTTTTTACCCATTTTTATTTTTTATTTTTTTATTAGTCCTGTATCCTGGCTCTTGTCAGATTTGATATTGAACTGAGCAGGTTAAAATTTTCAGCCTGATTACTATAGCAAGTTACTGTGCGTACGAGTATTAAGTATTTTTAGAATCACACAACTATACTAGTGAATAACATAACTGAAAATATCATTTGACAATTTTAAAAAGTTTAAAAAAAAATACAAACTTAAAATATTATTTTATGACACTCGTAAAATATGTAAGTATTTGCGTAATATTTACAAAAAACTTAATTTTTTAACAATAATTTACAAACAAAACCAAAAAGTCGCTTATTAGATGTTTATTTGATTTATATAGGTACGTTTTTATATTCATTTTTTAACATGTATACGGGTTCGACGTGCAAAATATCGTTTTGTTTTCGCATCTACAATAAACAGTTAAAATTGACATCATTAATACTATTCCATAACGATGTTTTGATTGACTTTTTAGAATACCATCGTTTTATAAACAAAAAATATATACAGTTTCTCAAGTAGAGCCTAGCACTCTGTCTATTTATTACAAGAATTGGATGGAGTAACCGCTTAGACTCCTAAACTACCATGCATGATATTAGGAACACGCATTTTTGGACACTTAGAAAAATAACCGTTACCCATACTTATTGTGTTTTAGTTACCATAGCTCCTAGACTATTTGAAGAACTTGACGTTGCACTACCGGTGCACCCAGATAATTTTACAATATTTTGCACGATACAGGATATATATATATATATATATAACTGACAATGAACACAGCATGTTATATTTTATATAGTAGACTTTATGGATTTAAAACCACTACTACATCGCCCAGAATAACCATTAGTCTTACGTTCAGATTGAAAAATAAGTTCGTCAAAAAAATATATACGTTGAGATTTTTTTTTTTTAAATAAGTGATCGTTGTGACTTTAAGACCTCTTATGTGTCACTTTTGGCAAAATCACATTTTTACGCCAGCCTTTTTACATTTTGAAGCTCTATCGAATGCAAAAACTCTCATGTGTATACGACGATTTGATCATCATTTCTTTACCAATTTCAAGATCTACAATGTGTGCTTCCTAATAAAATGTTGGTGCTTAAAATATAGATTTTCTCATAAAGTTGAATTTTACACATGACATAATAGATCTTAAAGTCGCAACGACGAAATATTCTTGAGTTTAAGACGAGAAAAAAAAAGTTTTGTGAAGTAAAATAATGTTTCTCCGATGAAAACTAACTTGGGTCAACCAAGGAGAAAGAATAATGAGCTGCTTTTTATCAGTTTTCCCCTTACATATTTTTTAAAGTATCACAATTTAAATGATGGATAAGAAAAACAAATGAAGGCAAATATACGTAAGTATTACATTTCCTAGGAATTATCGTTCACTCATTTAAAATAAATCCTTCTGTATGAGCGATATACGTAAAGTGCAAGTCTATAGATTCTAGAACTATAGTGTAAACGTTGTCTATGGCAGTACGTAAGGATAAACATATCATATATACTTTTTTTTTGCAAAAATACAGCATACATCTCATGCCTTAAACTAATTTAGCATAATTTCAGTACACAGGGGTAGCGTTTTTTAACATTTTAAAAAGTACATGGCCGGTTTCATTATTTTTTATATAAGTTTTTTTTTTCATTTATTTTAATTAAATTAACACATACTTTAAGCTTACTAAATACAGCTATATGTATACTTATAAAAACAGATTTTGCTACATTTTTCCTCGACCGGCGATTTTTCTACAGTTGTAACAAAAATCCAATTGCAAATATTATTTTACCAGTTTTTTTAAACTAAATATTGGATTTTTTTGTTACAACCTGTATAGTATTCATACTTATTAACATTAGCCAGTCAAAATAATACTACTGGTTTGCTTAAAATATTATTATTTTGACCTGCTTTAATGGTGTAGTTCAAAATATTTTTCGCTTGATGTTTTTAAAATCAAATAATAAAAGTTTTTTTATTTTTAATTACAATCACTCCTCCGAATACTTAATTATAATAAATATCTCAATATTTATATAATTTACATGAAACAAAATACATTTTCAAAACACCATGTTATTGTTTTTTTTTTTTTTTGTTTGTATTCATTTTGAAAACGACAAAAACTTGGTTTGGGAGTATGCCAAATGTGGTATTTTTATTTCAATAGATTTTTGCAAAATGGTGTCAATTAGGAAGCTTTTGTGTCATCTAGTTTTTTTTTTAATAATTTGGAAGTACTGTCGTTTCCATAAACTTTCTTAGTCTTATCCAAACTTTGTGCACTTTACCAGATGTTCTGTCTTCACGGAAAGATAATAAAAATAATAACCTTTTAATAATAATTAGCCGTTAAATTAGGCACTAGATAAATGGCTTTTTTTTTCTCAAATTATTAGCAAAAAAAGGAACATGGCAGACGAAATTTAGCCCTCTTATAGAAAAACAAGTATTTTTCTTTGGTTTTCTTTATAAAGTTTTTACTTAAGAGCCTATACTACCTCAAATGACTTAGCATGATCCTCCGTTATATCGAAAATACTGCAGCATAAATTTTGAAATAAATATATGGAGGATTCATGATAAGTACTATGTTTGACGAAACCATTAAACTTTCATGGGGTACTGTTTAAAATGCTACAATAAAATTCCTCCCCACATACTTCAACTGAATGAGACTAAATTTAAATCTTGTATAAAACGCACACTATGCAGGCAGGCATATTATAAGTTGGGGGATTACATCGCTGATAAAAATGCTTGGCTGAGTGCTGGTCCTGCTCCACAGCCACAGCTAATTGATTAACATTTGACAATAATGTTGGAGCTGCTGAAGAGTGTAAGACTATCTTTGCATTGTATAAACTCAATCTCCTTTGTATTATATAATTGCATAGCACAGGTGTGAGTCCTATGTACTATAGAGCTACCATCGACCGGGTAATGTCTTTCATTGACTTCAATGTGCCCTGGCGGCTGAGAGTATGTCATGCTCACTTAGTTGTCTCGCTGATGGTGGCGTGTATGTTGGATCATTTACCTCCCTTCAAAATGGTTGAGCTGAATGGTGCTAATCCATATGTCATGTTCGTGAACGGGCGCCGTTAGTTGGGACTGGTCATCTCTTAGCTGCCACGGGTTATTTTAATTATTTTATTTTGTTTATATTTGTTGTACCTACTCTGGACACTTTTAACGTGTAAGTTTTTTTTATTTTTTATTTTTACATCGTTCTCACATTTAGTAGCAAATTCATCATTATAGATGTAACGAATACTTTTGTAACAATTTAATTTAAAAGAGTGTCCATGGAGTTTCTTGCCCGTTCTTCTCCATAGGTACCTACGCTTTGCTGTAGCTTCATTTTTCTTACTGACCGACTCCTTGACAATTCAAAAGTGCCTGTAAATGGTTTAATTGAAATAAATGATTTGAGTTTGACAAGATTCCATAAAATTATCTCGATAGAAAAAAAAACCAAAGTTACCTCCAAACCGAACAATAAACCGCTGGTATTCAAAAAATACTTCAAATTAGATAATGAAACTTTGTATATTAACTAAACTAACTATAAAGCAGGTCTTATGTTATTAAGTTTTTTAAATTACCATTATTTTCACGGTAAAAAGAAATTACCTAAACTATCGGCGCCTTGGAGCCTTCTCCCCCCCCCCCCCGCTCTGTCTCGCTTGCTCGCATGACCGGGAGCAATAGTGTGCGAGCGAGATAAAGAGTGAGGTGGCGCTGAGGTATTATAGACTCTTAAACATCAGTAGCTTAGGCATATATCTTGGCCAATACTACTCATCAATCGAGGAAGACAGAACCGTACCCAACATTACAACCGAATCTCGCGATATTAGTTTACTTAACTGACTGTACATTACTCCAGATTGAGTTAGACCACAATTTGGAATTAAGAGACGCGAACGTTCGATAAGAAAACAGCAATACCTAAGCATTATTCGTAATCATCAGAACATAATATATATTCAAAATTGTCAATAAATGAATGAACGAAGTAACAGGATTCAACCATTCATTTACTAATGAATGAACGATTCAATCCTGTTTTTCGTTTTGTTATACTGAGCAATGGTCACACGAATGAAATTTATATTAGGGTCATTCTCAGGACACTCACTATTTGGTTGACTTCGGTGGCAATTTTTTTTTTTATACATTTAGGCGTAACTAACATGAAATATAAAATCTAGAGTACTACTAATATGTTTTAAATTAACTCTAGATTTGATATTTCATGTTAGTTATGTCTAAATGTAAAAAAAAAAATCGCCACCGAAGTCAACCAAATAATGAGTGTCCTGAGAATGACCCATTATCATTCACTCCAGGATTGAACCATTCACTCATTCATGTGTCAGTTATTTTTCAATTATACAGTGGCCCATTTCGTCTCTGTGTAAGTTGTTGACTAGCTCAATTTGAAGAGAAAACGACAAATTCTGTATAGAATACATAAATCGTGTTTTAGCTTAGGCTGAAATATGTGATGGGGAATAAAAGGTGATAGGAAATATGTTACCTAATGTAAATATTCTGTCAAGTTTTCTAAAGCAGGTAAGTTAAAAATGATCACGACTGAACCTATGTTAGTATTTTAATAAAAAGATCGCTTAAAAGCAGTAGGTAGGTATTCAGTTTCTGCATAAATGATTCCTTTCTTTCTTTATTTCTTTCTTTGCAGTCAAATTGTCAAATATTTTTCCAAAGGATAAAAAAAAAAGAATTGAGATAAAATATAATGTTTCCAACCATATTAATGTATTTCAATTATTCGTCATGGGTTTTTTTCCAAGCTGTGTAAACCGCCACATGACATTTTTATTTTCCTTTTCTTAATTAACAAAATACCAGGGGGCCAAGTCTACTAATGTACAAACGTTGCAATGGTCTCTTCATTGTGAGTTTTTGACAGATTTGCCATACAAACACTGTCAAATACTCACAATCGCGAGACCATTGCAACGTTTGTAAATTAGTAGACTCAGGCCCCAGTACGAGTGGAAATTGATCACAATACTCAATAGGGTTGATTTATCTGAAATTTAAAAAACAAGCAAATATCATTTTGCTCCAATTCCATTAATTAACGTAGTAATTCAATATTTTTTAAGCATTTGCTTAAAATGTCCCGAAAATGACGGATTTCAACCGTCATTTAGGATGCATTAAAGTTGTCTCCACGTGTAGCAATACTTAAATATGTAAGTACTATCACGGACACAAAAATCTAACCCCCTTGAAAACAATATCCCGTGCACACGATGACCACATCTGTTTATCGCCCGTTTCTGCGACGACCAATAAAAAAAAAACTTTGTATAAATAAATTTCTCAGGCTTTGCTACAATGATCACAGATGTCTGACCACCTCAGCTGGTTTTTTTTTTTTTTTTTCATTTACCTAAATAAGCTGAGCGCATAATCAAATTTTAATTCAGATTTTTAATCAGTTTTTTTTCAACCAATAGGTTGATAAGCGGTGTGTAAGCGTTACTGTAGCGGCCGAGCGCTGCAAGCAAGAATAATCCTTACGGTGGTCCGATGTCCAAGACCGCGTTGGTACGTGAGGCGCATCCTGGGGCCCAAAACTGCTATTTTTATAAATTCGTCACTCCAACACGATCCCCTTGTCATTTAGCTAAAAGTTCGTAATCTGCTAAATTCATAATGGTCGATCATTGGTCGGTCAATAGTCTCGTAATAGAATTGTATTACAATGGCATTTTGAACATTTATTCATGCCAGATTTCATTTAAGTATATATATTTTTACATATTATTTATTAGTGTTATAAGCAATCTGAAGTAGTAGGAAGTTGGAAGTTTAGTAGGAAGTTTCATTTGTCATTATGAACCAATTCTTTCAATGGAGTGTCAGTGGCTGACCATTGGAAAGTCATAATGACGCAATTATATTAGTAGATTACCAAACTTGTCAAAATCAACAATTATGAAATCAATGATAGACCATTCTGACACTATTGTAATAGCAGACTTGAGGCTTTGGTCAGTCGGCTATCTTGCTGTCTGACTATTATTTTAACGTCGGCATGAGCTATCTCATATAGTTCAAAATTCGTTTGTTATCTGCCAAGTAAATGCCCCATAAAAAGGGTTTTTTTAGAACTCATTCCTGAGTATTCCCCATCACAATTCGCCAAAACTTACTAATATTAGTCTCATGCAATCGACGTAGTAGGCGGTGCGACATCTCTGTCGCGTTGCAACAAGTCGCGGCGATTGTCGCGCAAAGAGTTGTTGCGTCGCAGCTCGTCCTTGATGGAGTTGTCGCGGCTGTCGAGTCCGCGTCGAGGTGACGAGGTTGCCTCGCGACATTCTGATGAGGAACGCTTCGTGTGGGTGCCTGTGGATCGGGGTGTGAATGTAATGGTGATTCTATGAGATGAGTGATTTGATTTTATTGGATTTTGTTCACGCACTTTAAAAAAACTTTAGTTATAACTACCTTTAATTTAAAACCTTACAGACCTAAAACATTAAAACTAGGTACTCATTTTAAATCATGCCAATTATTATTTTCATCAATTCAGAAAAAAAACTCTCAGTTCGTTAGAATTACAAATAGGTATGGGTAAAAAGAGAGAGATGGAATCAGAAATAAATGTGTATTAGAGTCAAAAAAAATTTTAAGTCCCAATTGGGGCGTCTAATTGCAAACCGCGCTAAAACGATTTTACCTTAAAACCGACTTTATTCTCTCTTTTGAAAGTTTTCTCAATTCTGTACTAAGTGACAAACTCATTTCCGAGCAAATCCCTCTCTAACAGTACTAAATTGAGCCTCCAACCTTATGCTTGGTAACAAAACCCACTATAAATGGCATGGGTAAAATTCAAATTCCTCTACAACGAAAACAACCAATCACAGCGCTTGCTTTTGCACCAAGTGAGCTTACGAATAGAATGGCGGACCAATGGAGACTTGTGTAAATGTGTCGTGCACCAAGGAGTGCGATTACATTTTATTGAATTTAAAACTCATCAATAACTCAATATCCAGAAAAATCGTTTTAGCGGAGTTCGCAATTAGACGCCTCAATTGTTGACTTACAAACGTGAATCTAGAGAACTACAAATACCACTATTATTTAATTACGTCCATTGTTGTTTTATGATAATTTCATGCGTAACGGGTAGCCAATCCTATTAAAAAGGCGTTTGTACAGTCGCGGAATGAAAAGGATGACCAGTTTTCAAATAAATTCATTTACGCGTTGCAAGCACATGTTACCTTTTTAAACTGTGTAACAGACGAGAGTGTTGTATTGAAAATTATGTTAAACTGTTTGACAACAAAGTTCAAAAAAACTTAGGCGAATGTTCCTTGACTATTAATAGTTGAACAAGAACCTTTTTATTAGTTTGTTCTTGCCATTACGTTGTGTCAAGTTTGATAAATCTAATTACATCCTCTTTGCTTTTAATGATTAAAACTATAAATGTGAATAACAGTCAATCAATGTCAAATGTCATTGCCATTTTTTTTCATTCATGTAGTGAAATGACATTCATTATGACGGAATTTGTCATACTCGGTCGATAAAGCAGATACTGATAACCTAAACTGCGCAAGCAAAAACAGATCTTAAGGTGGTCAACCTTTTCATTCTGCGACTGTACAGTCAGAAAAAAATATTATTTATCAAATTGACACACCACGTCAATTTGCCTAACACAACATTAGACTTTGCCTATTAAAATTGTAATTTTATACAACTGACAAAGCATGACAGTAGTGATTTGAATTTACGAAGTATTCCCATTTGAGCACCTATGCATTGAGCACCAAAAGAATTATCAAATGGGAAGAATACCTTTGGTGTAAAATATATAGGTGCTCAAACGGGAATACTCCGAATTTACGGAATATTTAAGGGGACGATAACAGAATTTTAATGATTTTATACTGAAGATCACGTCTAAACGAGTATTGTTAATGATTTGGAAAAAATATATGTTAAATAAGAAGATTTACTTAATAACTTGTTAAATGAATATTTTAGATTATGTTCATATTACATAGAGAAATTAATTTTTAAAGTTATGTCTACCGCGGATAAAAAACTGAGAATCACACAAAATCTATCAAGAGCATTTTTCTGAAACCTTCACCTTTTTAAAGATAATTTAATTATTGATCTTTTAGTATGCGTTTTTTATTAAAATACCTTTTGTATTATGTATAATAAATTAATAATGCGTCTTATTTGGGGCAGCGCTCCTGGATGGGCGAGTCCTATTACTGGCTGGACGTACGACGCGTTGCGTAAGCTCATTACAGAACACGCGAGCTAACCACTCAAAGTCACTGGCATATATCTGAGCCTTAAGAGCCAACTAGGCGCGGGCTCGAACTCACTGGTGGGCGTAGCCAAAAAGCACACTGTCTCAGCTAGCATCGTGTCCGTCATCGTGTGTTGAGTGAAATGCACGATAATTCATAGTAAACCGCGCGCTTAAAAATTTACGAAAAATCCTTTGGAAGGTTGAGTTTTATGAAAAAACTACTGGATAAATCAATTAAAAATAAAGTTGATTGAAATCTTCGATAATTGAGCTTTGTCGGGGTGGACTTTGTTTTGGAGATTTTACACTTATTTTATTACTTATTTACGCCCATAGTTGCGTTAAAATTAGCAGGAAAAACGAATCTTTGTTGGCTTATAACTTTTTAATGGCTTTTTATTTTAATATTCTGCTTCCGTACAGATAAAATTAATAATAAGACTAAACGATATCATTTTTAACTTTGGATTTACAATGTCAAAGAGTTGAGTAATACCCCCCCGAAATTTGTATAGAAAAAGTATCGACTAGTTCCACCTTAAGCTGGTCTTCTATTTGATACATAATAAATTTCCCTGACTTTACGTACAAAACTTAGATAGTTTAGTAATAACGGACGATATAAATGGTACGCACCTGGCAGATCTCTGCCGCAGCTCATAATCTCGTGGTCGAGGGAAGCGGAGGCGGGGTCCGCGGCGCGACGGCCGCGCGCGCCCTGCTGCCGGGCGAGGCCTTGTTACTTGCTTTGCAGTTACGGTACAGTACGGGACGTGGGATACTCGACCACTTTCGACATTATTCACTCATTCCATCGTTCAATAAGTCTCTAGTTCAAACGTTCGTTCATGAATAACACCCAGTCATTCAATCATTTGATAAATCACCGGTTCAATAGTTCATTCTCAAATCGAATGATCGAACGACTGGGTGCGATTTCTGGGGTGATTTTGCTCCAGTGCAGCAGTTCATTCAGAAATCACATTCAATATATATGTTATGGACCAAGTGATTAATGCGGGCATTATTAATAATGTACGAGCATTATGAATAATGTCTAGCTCTATCGGGCTAAGTGATTAATTACTATCTTAACTTCATTATTTATCACATTGCACGGTCATCATATTGCTACATGACAATTGGGCAATTTGATTATACACGTTCTAACCTAACCTAACCCAAATGATTCACCAACAATAGAGGGGATCTGGAGTTAATGGCCACTGTTTTAACCTAACCCAACCCAAATGATTCACCAACAATAGAGGGGATCTGGCGTTAATGGCCACTGTTCTAACCTAACCTAACCCAAATGATTCACCAACAATAGAGGGGATCTGGCGTTAATGGCCACTGTTCTACCTAACCTAACCCAAAGGATTGATTTTAAATATTGATTCTACGTTTGAAATCTTGTCAAACGACAATAACATTTCTTTTAAGTACTGATTTTAAGAAATAATAAATAAAAATAATCATACCGTAATTATTTTCATAAATTTTCGGTTTCAAACAAAGTTATTAAAATAAGGAGATTTTCTGGTATAAAATATTTTATGATACTGGTAACAATGCAAGAGATCCAAACATTTTCAAATGTTTTACATCTTCAACAACACTAATATTACAACTCTCATTCATAGATTCATATTGTAAGTAGCATATCTAGCCACATTTTGGATGAAAACGGCTATAAACTTTTTCGAGTGGAAATCAATTTTGGGAGGCCTACGTCTAGCACTGGGGTTAAAAGGGCTGATTATGACGATCATATGCCGTGTCACCGACATACTACACAAATCATTGTTTGGCAACGGTATTTTGTTTGCATAGTTCTTATAATTAATTGACTTTAATTTATGCGATGCTATTTACAACTAAAAAAAAAAATAAGATTAAATGTTTTGCACCACTGTCCTGTCATTTTGACAGTGATATTTCTTGAAATTACTTTGTTTACATTTATGATCTGAATTAGAGACTTTGGGTATATATCAATAGCTTCATTTGCATAAATTCAAGTTCATTAAAAAAAATATATATATAATAGCAGAATCTAATTCTGCCAGTAATTGGCAAAATTATAATAAAGTTAATTTATTATTTCCGTCACTCTCACATTCATTCACTTGTTCATTCTTCAATACAAATCCCATTCACTAACTCACTCACTCAATCATTCGCCTTTTCATTCAGAATGCAATTTTTATACATGCAGAATAATTGTGCTCTAATTAACCGAATTTTTATTAATAATGAAGTTTAATAATTGTTATTTATACTAATAGTTAAAATATAAAAAAGTATAAATATTTACTTTGTATCCACTGGACCCGCTTGTGACAGACGAACTCGAACCGAGTGGATGTGTACCATTCTGAAACGATGCAGATTACAAAGATAATTTTAAAAAGTGAAATGAATGAATGGGTTAAATAATATATCGTCGTATCCTACGAATAGTGCCCTAACGAACATAAGGGCTTTCTTTTTTTATTGCATAATTCAATTCAGCTCATCATACCACACATAACCAGTTCAACAAAACAATTAAAAACGGGATTTAAAGGACAAAATGCGTATAAAATATAAAGATAATTTATTGAAAATAATCCTAGCCGAACCTTAAAATACCAATGCACATTATAAGAAATCACCAATACATATTTTTTCATATTTAATTTAATTAAACACAAAAAAGTGTCTCCTGAAAAGTAGCTATTACGTAGTTACGCCCCTATTCGTAGGATACGACGATATATAATGTCACTGTGCCACTGTTCCAGTCTTGATAAATCGAATAGCTCAACACACCTAAGGGCTGCCATACACGGACTGCTTGAAGCAGTCAGGATGGACTGCTTCAAGCTGCGACTGCATAGTGAACTACAGTCTTCTACGTACACACATACCGTCGCATTAGTGGTGAAGAGAGCTAAGCCACACTTTTGACCGAATTGAGTTATGAACACCACCATACTCGTCGTTAAACGGAGATTCTAGTGGTGAAGAGATCTAAGATATAGCTCAACTAGAGGTTTGGTTTTTCATTCAGAAGTGAAATGAGTTAAATGAAACTAGAAACAAAAACGCAAGTGGTGAATTTTTGATTTATCTTTATCTTAGAACCAGTTTAGTGTGGAATAGCTCCCTTCACTACTAAGGCAACGATACACGAATCCGCTCGAGCAGTTGCAACTGCTTTGGGCGGTCGTGCGGTTAAGCAGTCGCCAGGCATACACTGACTATTCGAGCTGTCAACTGCTCTCGCGCAATTACCTCCGCCCGCGCTCTTCATTCCACGTCGCGGTTTTCAATTATTTTTTTTTTTTTTTCCATTTCTACGCCGCCGCCGTCGTCGTATGATCAAAAAATCCTTCTACCTCAAAATCCATGTTGCTACTGCTTTGAATGTCGAGCAGTTGGTATCAACTGCTCCAGCAGTTATCAATGGCAGCTTCAAGCTGTTGACTATGACTGCAAGAGCGGTCTGTGTATGTTGATCAATCGCTAACTGCTCGAGCAGTCCGGTTATGGCGGCCCTTAAGGGGGATGCGCTATGGTAGCCGGTGTATTCCCGTTGTACCCATCGTCCGTGTGGTAATAAAATACTCTTTATTACACACCATAAAAATTACAGATTCATATGTAGAAAATTTCACAAGGGGTGACAATGGGCGGTCTTATCGCTAAAAGCGATCTTTTAAAGACAACCTTTGGATGGATTAAGGGGGAAGGAGAAACATTACTGCAGGGACTCAAGTCTGCTATTACAATAGTGTCAGAATGGTTTATCATTGATTTCGTAATTGTTGATTTTGACAAGTTTGGTAATCTAGGTACCAATATAATGGCGTCATTATGACTTTCCAATGGTCAGCCACTGACACTCCATTGAAAGAATTGGTAATCTCGTACATAATGACAAATGAAACTTCCTACTAAACTTCCAACTTCCTACTACTTCAGATTGCTTATAACACTAATAAATAATATGTAAAAATATAATATAAATGAAATCTGGCATGAATAAATGTTCAAATTTAGTAGTAGTTTTTCGAAAATCATTTCTACTAACGGGTTTTATAATAATGGCAATACGACATTGCCATTGTAATATAATTATATGAGACCAGAGACCGACCAATGATCGACCATTATGAATTTAGCAGATTACGAACTTTTAGCGAAATGACAATGGGATCGTGTTGGAGTGACGAATTTATAAAAATAGCAGACTTGGGCCCCAGGTAGTTTGTGGTGTACCAATTACTTATATACAATAAATACAAACACACAGGGCCTCAAGTCTGCTATTACAATAGTGTCAGAATGGTCTCGCCATTGTGAGTATTTGACAGTGTTTGTATGACAAATCTGTGAAAAACTCACAATAATAATAATAATAACCCCACCGCCGTATCTCTACGTTGACGTCGTGGTGGGGCTTGCGCGCTCCGAACTCTGGGTTTGTGCCGGTAGAGTTTACTTTACCGGAACATGTCTAGGGTGAGGAGCCAGACCAAGAGAGATACAGAAACCCGCAGGGCAGCATGTGGCGAGCTGTTGGGCAGTTGCGACCCCACGGACCCTATCTCCCGGGAGAAGTCATGTTCCTCATCTCTGGCTTGCCTTGATTGGCCGGCTGGAGTGAACACTGACGAGGAACTGAGCTCCCACCTCATTCTTGCCTTTATTGGCCGGCTTGAGTGGAGATTCGCAAGAGTAAACGTGCTCGGAGGAAGGAAGTATTCCAGTAAGTGCTTGTAGGGATCTTGACCATCTTCCGGGCTCTGGGATTGTTCTGAGAGCCGTGGAATACCTCTCCACTCCTCGAGCACCTCAGGATACGTTGCCCCCTTGTCGCTGCGTCACTATGTGCTAGCGACCGTTTCCGGGGGCCCATTAATGAGTGTGCAAGTCACCCCCTGCCATTTTATCCGTGTACAATAAAACATTGATCAGGCAGGGGCCATAGTCCTTCCATAGTTTTAGGTAACCAGTTCATTTTAACCACCCAAACCCATAGTCCAATATCTTTGTTTCCATATCCTACAATAGTCCTACAACAACCGGGGGTTGTCCTTGGGTGCACTTGCATAGTGCGTACAGGGATAGTCGTCGGTTGGTGCCTCATTCCATTTAAAATTGTCTAAGGGGCCTCTGCGAGTTGGCTTCGACCCCTCGTACGCCTTCCAAAGGTCCGGGACCCCAGGTTTCCGAGATATATAAACACAAATAATAATAATAATAGTTTATTTTTTTCTCTTCACAATGAAGAGACCATTCTGACACTATTGTAATAGCAGACTTGAGGCCCAGAAAACATGTTATACTTTTCTATACAAGGTGAAATTGAATTCATGGGCATTATCTTAAGGGGTCATTATACTCATCATTATGAACAACTTTCACTATGGGACCAAACCTGAAATCGCGAAAAAAGAATCAGCTGTTTCCTACATTTATGTTCACATAGCTCGTCAAAATGTAGGGACCAGCTGATAATTTTTTCGAGATTTCAGTTTTGGTCCCATAGTGAAAGTTGTTCATAATGATGAGTATAATGACCCCTTAAGATAATGCCCATGAATTCAATTTCACCCTGTATAAATATATAGGTACAATAATAATTATGAAGCAAGTGCAAATAACAGAACAAAAAAAGAAATTATGCTTAAGGAGGGAGTGTTTTTTTATCATAATTTTAAAAATTGACAAAGATTGGGTACACCTTGCACGGGCAAGGCTTTCCATAACCGCACTGCTTGAACTGTAAAAGATTTATCATAGAAACTGGGGCCCAAGTATGCTATTTTTATAAATTCGTCACTCCAACACGATCCCATTGTCTTTTACTAAAAGTTCGTAATCTGCTAAATTCATAATGGTCGATCATTGGTCGGTCAATGGTACAATGACATATTGAACATTTATTCATGCCAGATTTCATTTATATATATTTTTACATATTATTTATTAGTGTTATAAGCAAGCTGAAGTAGTAGGAAGTTGGAAGTTTAGTAGGAAGTTTCATTTGTCATTATGTACGAGATTACCAAATTCTTTCAATGGAGTGTCAGTGGCTGACCATTGGAAAGTCATAATGACGCCATTATATTAGAAGATTACCAAACTTGTCAATATCAACAATTATGAAATCAATGATAGACCATTCTGACACTATTGTTATTACAATAGTGTCAGCATGGTCTATCAAGGCCCTGGTGGAATTCACATAAAAAGGCGAAAAAATAAAGGTTCTATTTTCATATAAGTAGGTACTGATTTTAGAAATAATAATTAAAACATCAGTACAAAAGTAAAATGTAAGTAAAATGGATCCTTTTTTTTTCGCCATTTTATGTGAATTACCATTAATGGGGACACGGGCCATGGGGACATACTTGGTATGTGGTAGTGGGAATACACTAGGTAGCCCGCGAAATTCAAATTATTTTAAGTTGTTTGCAATTTGCAACTCATTGTTTGGGTGTAGGTATGTTGTTTAAAGTATGATTCGCGACCGTAACAATCTATAAATAAAAATGTTTATTGCAATTATGTAAATGTTTTACACACATGAGTTGGAGATTACCTTTTAAGTAAGACGATGCTTTTGTTAGGTGACGGTATGCAAAAACAAAAACAAAACTAAAATAGTTGTTTGTAAAGTCGGTTTACGGACGATAATTTTACGTGATAACTAGAGATCGGATATTCGGATGCATATTTACCTAAAGTTAATTTTGAGCTATGAAAGTATAGAAGCGGCTTCCTAAAATATTTTATTGTAAAAAAAATCCCGTGTCGCCAAGAACAACGGGAATGCATAACTAGTCGAGTGTGTATGTAGTATGTGACTTCTAAAAAAATATTTATTAAAAATAAAAAAAACCCGTGATTCTTGGATTGCATAACTAATCTGATGCATATTTATTTAAAATTGGATTTTTACCAACATTTAAAAGTAAGTAAATATACCAGAAACATATATCAGAAACCTAAACTTGTAGATCCCAGAACCGCGGGATTTTTTCGATACAAAAGCGCATTCCATATTACCCAACATCTCAACTTTAGGTGAATATGCATCCGAATATCCGATCTCTAGTGATAACGCTTCGATCAATAATTGATCCAAGTGATAACGTAACAACAACCGAATGCTTAGGCCGATCGTGCCTCTCTATCGCTTGTTCCGCGCTCTCGCTTGCACACTCGGCTCAGGCGGAACGTGACAATGAGTCATGCTTTTTCGCGCGTGCAGCCGGCGTTCATCGATTTGTAAGAGTTATCACGTTAAATTTTTTTTTTTTTTAAAAATACAAAAATTAGCGCACTTGTGTGAAGTACGCAAATGAGTTTTTGAGTGAGTTTGTGTGGGTGTGTAATAGTGTGAGTGTGGAGGTGTGTATATGAGTTAATTTATATTAGTTTCAGGTTTCGGTTTAAGTAAACCTACGATCCCAAGACATTGTCACAGGGCTAACCTTTAGGTTAGCCCTGCGACAATGTCTTAGGATCGTAAGAAGCCAGGCATAGCTTCATCCTCTTCCTCGATTTCGCTACCGCGGTCCTATTAAATTCAGGTCAAATTACAAACCTAACCTGATTTTTATGATTATAGAATTATAATCATAAAAATCATCAATACAACTCTCTAAGTTCATATTACCCTATCAAAAGAAAGAAAGAAAGAAAATAAATTTATTGGACGCAGTTTAAGGCACACAGAACACAAAAAATGACTGTTTTTAATGACTGTCAAATGACTGTTTCTGATTTAAGGCTATAATCAGATATAGTATTGCTGATTCTAATGATTATAATGGAAAATAATAAAGCTTCCGAAAAACATATTCAAAAAACTTCCAGCGATCTGTGGTTTGACTGTAATACTAACTAAGCTGTGTAAAAATACTAAACTTCCGTTAAAAATACTAAGTTTCCGAAAACATAATGTTCACCGTTCGCTTCGCTCGCTCGGCTCACGTTTCTGCGGCAGATTGTAGGTATGATTCGTCATTTTGAACTGGGTGAAATAGGTTAGGTTAGGTTAGAACTGTGAACGATACGTCGTCAACAAATATTGTATGAGTTTTTCGGAATTTTCTGTATTTTATTCGCTCGTTTCTTTATTAGTATTCGGTTATAAGTTGTTGTCGGAAAGAATTAGTATTTAAAGCAACATATTTTGAGTATGCTCATATTTTAAATTTTTTTGCGGAGCTTTTATTACTTTTTTTAGCTTGTGTTACGGTCGCGAATCTTATCAACATAAAATCTGACACTGACCTGAAAAAAATAAAAAAAATAAGGAAATTTGATTTTCGTGGGCTTCCTTAACGCATCCCCCTTAAATATAAGATATTCGCGCGTATACCTGGTCGAGCTGATCTATAGAAGTATGGCTAGTTGGACTCTTGATGGTATCGAACACTGACGAGTCACTGTCGTGGTCTGACTGCTGATGTGGAGTTTCTGGACTATCTGGTATCTCGCCAGCCGCTGAAATACATAAATAGGAGTTAGGGCTTTTTGTTTTAGTATAGGGATATGAGGAACAGGGTGTAAAGACCACTCATACTCTATTGAGAAGGGAGGATCCTTCGTTCAGAAGGGTTTTGTGTCTGGTGGGCAACTGCCTGACAGTTGATGTCGGGATGTTGTATATATGCTAGTCGCGCGGTAAACTCTGATTGCGCGATGCAGGATTTGTATGACGTCAGGTCTTTGATGCGTAGTTCGCATGTGGCGTTGTTGATACCGCCACATCACTGGGGCTGAGTCGGTGCATATTGTCATGCTTGCCAGGGTCAGTTGTGGTTCGTGCTGTGTGGTGCCGTACGTAAAGAATAGCACCACCCCATTTCCTCCCGTGGGTGTCGTAAAAAGCGACTAAGGGACTTACTAGAGAATGGGCAGCAGCGTTCTCTATGCATTTTTAACACCATACTGCGATCGCCTACCCGTCTGCCAAGCGTGGCGATTATGGCAAACCCCTCCAATTGGGGGAGGCCTATGTCCAGCAGTGGACGTCTTTCAGCTAAAATGATGAATGATGATGAAGCGACTACTGTAAGGCTCGCTCGTTTTTATTTTTATAGATGGCATCTTGCGGGAGGAGCTCGTGACTAAGTAATAACAGCCGCACGGGTCGATCCGTTAGGTTAAGCTACGCTTGCCGGGGTTGGTCCGTGGATGGGTGACCATATTTACATACCGAGACTCCTCCGTGCCTCCGAAAGCACGTTAAGCCGTTGATCCCGGCTGTCATTCGTGGATCTTTGACAGTCATTACGGGTCGTCAGAAGCCGAAAAAGTCTGACAACCATTGTTACCAAGGGGTATCGTATTACCCAGTTACTGGGTTGTGGAGGTCAGATAGGCAGTCGCTCCATGTAAAATACTGGTATTCAGCTGCATCCGGTTAGACTGGAAGCCGACCCCAACATGGTTGGGAAAAGGCTAGGCAGATTGAAATGGCATCTTGCAGGTGAACCTAGGAGGTTGTCGTCTACTTCAGCCAGGGCAAAAAACTAAGCGAATACTCGCTAAGGGCACCCCTTGTGGGGTTCGGGCCTCGGCTTCGGGCGTCGCTGGGGGAGGACAGCAAGGGATGGATCGGATTATTTGTGTGTAGATGTGTTACCATGCAGGCCGACGCCGCGGTACACGCGTCGGAAGCGCCGCATGTTGAGAGCTATACTGCCGCACTAATGAAAAATGCAATAACTCGATTTTGCCACTTCCGAGAATTGTATTTTTGATTATTGAATTTGTTATGAAGTTTTAGTTATTGCATTCTTGCTTACTAAAAAACCGAGTTCCTGAAGGATCAATAAAAAGTTGCTTAGAGAGATTTAATAGATTTCGATTCGCTGACTCCATCTCCAAATATATAACTCAACGAATATATAACTGAAAATCGTCCAAAATCGAGTTATTGCATTCTTCGTTAGCGCGGCAGTATAATAACCGGCACGAGTCGTGACCACAGATGGGCAATCAAGTAGTGGGGGCAAGTTCGCGCATGTACACTTTCGGCTAAATAAAAAAGACTCGAGAGTCCAATAGACGATGAGTATCGACTGACGAACCAATCGCATGCAGCTCGGCGCCCCCCGGCTTCTTCATTCCGCCAAAGAGACCTAAAAATTGACTACTGCGCAGGTGTCAGTTTGTGCTCACGACTCATGCCGGTTACTGTAACAGTAGTTAGGAAGTCCGTGTGGTGCCGAACGTAAAGAATAGCACCACCCCACCCACAATCTCCTTTTACGACACCCACGGGAGGAAATCTCCCGTGGGTGTCGTAAAAGGAGATTGAGGGACTTACTAGAGAATGGACAGCAGCGTTCTCTATGCATTTTTAACACCATACTGCGATCGCCGACCCGCCTGCTAAGCGTGGCGATTATGGCAAAAGCCCCCTCAATTGGGGGAGACTTATGTCCAGCAGTGGACGTCTTTCGGCTGAAATGATGAGTTAGGAAGCAGTGTGTCGTGTTACCGTGCGGGTGTATATTCCTGCGCGTGGCGCGCGGCGAGGGTGGGTGCAGAGCGGGCGCGCGGCCGGCGCCGGGCGCGCGACACACGGCCGACTGCACCACCTCGCATACGCGCCGGAAACGCCGGATGTTGCCTGCGACAACGAACACAACATAACATCATATTTATACAGGATAACTTTTCAACCAGTGCACTTTATTTTGGTGGTTCAGTATCAGTATCCGTCTCCATCCGTTACGATCCAAATAAACTACTTAACAAACGCAAAATCCCCAATGTTATTGGTTCCGTAAGTTGTCGTACTGCACTTGCAAGACGTCAGAAGTGTTTTCTTTCTGTACATCTCTACAATAAACTTAACAAATTTTTTAAGTTTTATCCTGTCTCATTTCACGAATGCCAATCGATGGTCAGAAATTATCTTCTGACGAGGAAACCGAAAAAGTACTTCAGTAGGTAACGAATAAGATAAATACAGACAACTAAACATACATATATGAACATACCATCACACACATTACAATACACATCCCGCACTCTCACATCCTACTCACAAACGCCCACCCACCCATTCATTTTCACCCTACCTTAGCTAAATATTAAGAATTCAAGAATTATTTTTTTATTATTTCTTTTTTGTATTTTTGCATGCTCTCCTATCCTTAATCATAGTTATTCTTTTATTTTTCTTTATTTGAGAGTCAATCTAAAATGTATTTTTGGCATAAAAATTTATGTAATGGAAATGGAAGAAGGCGCTGATTCCTGACATACAGGTTTTTACCTAGTTTGGGATTCATACTTATATTATGTCAATAAAAATTATTATTATTATTAGTAATAATTTTAATTAAACTAATCGAACATATTTCCATTATTTTTTCAATACTTTTTTTTTGGTCCACTTGAATTCAGCAAAATATAGATACAATCTATTCGTAATAATATCAATGGGTAAGCGCACAGCTGATAGGTACCTACTACTGCGTTCCGCTTCACTGACCGCGCCACCCGGGCGCATTGCGCGACGAGTATCCATTATACCAGTTTCAAAATAAACATCTTTCGCTAATGATAACTTAATTTTTTTTGTACTAAGACATATCAAAATAAGAAATAGGTGTATAATAAAACACGTTTGAGTTTAATTTGTGAAAATTTGGGCACTGATTAAAAACTTTCCTGTATTATAGGTTTTTGCTTGAGTATAGTTTTTCACTGTATTTGCTGGTATATTGGCGTATGCTAGCTGACATATGGCAAATAATTGAATTTACTGTTCTGTGTCTCGTAATGTTAATTACTTTGCATACCTACTATTGTATAGAATCAAGTTTACCTAATTGAACAGACAGATGTGCTGCTGAGGAGTTTGTTGCGCCACTTCTTCCCAGCTAAAGCACTAGGAAGTGGTGAAAAGCGTTTTGGGGGACTGTCTTATGTAAGTTTGACCTTCGAAAAGTGCTGATCCTCAGCCTAATTTGAATAAATGACTTTTGATTTTGATTCCATCTAAACCACTGCGTTACAATCTCACACAACAACTACCCATAATGTCAAATTATGTCTTGCAAACTTAAAGTAAGTCATAAGCCCTGGAGTCCAGATTTGATATTTTATAGGAAACACTTTCTTTCATAAAATCACTTATAATAAGTATGTCAAGCAAGACTAGTTAATACCTACACAGGTAAATTTCGCGACAAGCTTATATATAATTTAAAGCCGGCTCTACACTCGCGGTGCGAACGGCCGCGAAAGCCCGCGACAACTGCGAATCACGAGAGTAGATGTTGTTCGAGCTTCGCGCCGTTCCCTGATCAGTGTCGGTTTTTTGGCTCGCGACAAAGGGTTTGCGGTGCGCGAACGTGAACGCATCCACACTCACAATTTTCCGCAGTAGCGTACAAGACAGCGTAGGGAGTGGTTTTGCGTGCGTTGTAGATTGACTTTTTATTATTATTGCTATTTAACACGTTGACGGACAGTATTCCCTCACTGGTTGAACGTGTTATAATATATACAAAATGTCATACATTGCCTAGAACAATTATGCAGAATGCCCACTTTAGTAGAATGTTTTCACGATATGACAATAAAAGGTTAAAATTCTATCCGTAGTGACACTACCGAATGCCCTTCCTTTTATTAGTGTAGAAAATAAAACGCCACAAGACGTACTGATTTTATACAAGTCAAAATTTTGACGTCGACAGGCGTAGTGTCGTATTATTTTTTGCAGAGACAACGTCGAGAGGCGTTCTGTCCGTCAACGTGTTAATGTAATTGTAATTGTAATGCGCAATGGCAAGTAGTGAGACAGCAGCAGCAGAAATCTATGTCTATGTTAGAGGGTTTGGTTTCCGCACTTAGTCCTTAAGATGGACCATTGTGTGTGGGCCATAGCGGCCGTCGGTGGTTATTCCAACCAGCCTACCTCCTTCCAGAAGCCAATCACGTCTCCTAGCAGCAGAAATCACTTCGTCGTCCATGATAGTCGCGGACAAGACTGAAGCTTTGCGAGTGTGGAGGGACAAAGTTCGCGCGCGGATCACAGCGTTATTCACGGCGCGAATTCACGGCGCGACATCACACGCGAGTGTAGAGCCGGCTTAATAAATTGTGTCATACATGTACTAAATTGATTGTTTTGATTTAGTTTAAAGTTTATTTTCTTCTTTTGAGGACGTTTAAAAAAAAAATAACAGTGGTCAGTCCCTTTTAAAGTCCAGAAAATCTTGTTCAGAACTCACCTGATAGTAAAGTAAAGGTGATAGCATATAAATACTCCTTGCCATTCTCTCCTGGTGCTTTCGTTATTGTAGAAATGTCGACCTGAAAAATGATTACTTACAATAAAAAATAACATAATAGTACATTATTGCATAGGCCGGGAAAAAGGCAATGGCAGGTCGAGTATGAGTATGAAGACCGAGCCGTAGGCGAGGACTTCACTAATACGAGACAGGCATTTCCGCCGAGGCATATATAGTGCTTTTCTCAAAAGAATGCAGGGAAATAAAACATTGCTGGAGCGTTGTAATGTTCCAAATTCAAAAAAGCTCCTGCAATGGATTTGATTTTCTTTGTCCGTAAATTCGAGACTTCGCGTGTTCTTTTTTCGAAAATAATGACAATATTTCCATGCATGTTTGAGAAATAATATTTTATTTCAGATATCATAATTCAAGAAAAAACCGGCGAAGTGCGTGTCAAGTTTTCCGTAGTTGGGATGGATGAGTTTATTCCAAGAAAAAACTTAACATTGCAGTTGAACAAAAGGTTCTCCCATACATTCCAACTGCAAATGTAAGTTTGTACGCACAATATTGAGAGATTTACCATGTTTTAAGGCCATTGACTTCCTAAAGGTTTTCCTGTATAACTATGGAACAACTTTTTGTATTTTTTTCAAAATTTTAGGTTCAATATTTTCGGAGATAAGGGGGGAATGGTCAATTTTAATTTATTTTTTAAATAACTTTAAAACTATTTTAAAATTATTAAAATAAAAAACACACGGGGCTGATTACCCTAGTAGCATTTTTGTTGGCGTTTGGTTGGGTCACACAACAAGTAGCAGAATGGTCTCACCTGAAATCTCACGTGTCTTTGGAACATGGCGGGTGCGTTTGACCCTCTCTTGTATTCCACTCGAAAGGACATTGGACTTAGTACGCTGTGTGATAATTCTGCTATCTGAAAGTTTAATGTTTAATTTGACCGTATCAAAGCGTGGTTAAGAGGGTTATCACCGGTCTACTAGCGCCACGTACTCTTTAAAAGTAGTTTATGAAACTGTTGCATAATGAGGGGTATTAAATACACACTCGTGTTTTAATACCCCTCGCATTGAAACACGAGTGTGTGTTTACCGAGCCAAAGGATAGGTTTTAAATAGTATCACACGAGTGTTTTAATACCTAGTTATGTACAGTTTCATACACTACTTTATCTGCTCTCATACATTGGGATTGAACCTACTAAATAAGAGATCAAAGTTAAAAGCGTAAGAAATTCCTACAGCAAAACATATGGCGCCAAAAGCCTGAACATGGCCGCGCATGCGCTAAAGCGGGGGCTTCCACAAGTAAAAATTGGAATCAAAACTTTTTTGTAATGCTATAAAAATGGCGCTCCCAGCATATTCGTTCCATAAAGCTGGATCCACACACAGCCGGCGGCCTCCCGCCAGGTGCCACACATTTAGAAGTCGGACTGTGTGTGGATCCAACTTCAAGCACATTAGAAAAAAAAAATTGATAGAAACTTCTTGGTTAACGTCTTTGATTTGCCCTGTATCGTAATAGTAAAAAAATTGTTTTATGACATTATTTTGTTACATAAAAAGTGTTGTAATATGATACTATTTTTAAATTTAAAAAGTATGTCAATATAAACTCGTTTTGAAGTTTATAATTCGAATTTTACGATATGAGAGTAGATAAACTATTATCTACTCTCGTATCGTAAAATTCGAATAATAAACTAATGCACTAACATTACTTACCAAGGGCTGTAAAAGAAAGAAAGCCCGAAATCGCAGGTATTTGACCCGAGCCGCAGCCGAGGGTTATAAATATGCGATAGAGGGCTTTCTTTTTTACTGCCCGTGGTGAGTACACAATTTTACGTCTTCACCAGGCCATAATGAAAGTTTTACCGCACGCGTAGTGTGCGGTAAAACTCACATTATGGCCAGGTGTGACGTAAAAACATATTATCTCGTGACTGAGAAGGAATTTTGAAAAACGACTCAATCAGCAACCAGCAAGCGGTAAGTGTGTCTAGAATTTTCTGATACCTTTTATAAAGTTTCATGTTGAGACACGAAGCAACAAAATACGATCTAGAGGAATGAGACCATTTTTATTTAGATCGAAATTTGTTGCTGCGTGTCTTAATATGAAACTTTATAAAAGGTATGAGAAAATTCTAGACACATTATAACATCTTTTAAATGAGTAGTCACACTAACAATCATACATGTTGAATGATAATAGAGGTGATTTAGCCTATTTAACATTGCTCGAATTATGTTAGTTTACATTTAGAATACCTAAGATCTTTTTGTTCACTTGTATAAACCTTTCTGTTAATAAAAACCTTAAAAAATCCATCAATCAATCATATACAATTTTACGGCTTATCCCCCCTGAAAATCCCCATTAGGAGGAAAAGTGGAATCTGAAAACAGTCTAGAATTCACCCCTGATAATCCCGCTAAGGGGGGAAAACTAGAATTGAAAAAACAAAAAATAACTTATTCCAAGATCCCCTGAAAGTGATTTTTTTAGAGTTCAGTTTTTTCCACTGTGGGGGATTCTCTCAGGGGGGATTAGTGGAATAAGCCAATTTTACATATCTACTTCTATGTTGGTACGAAATTCAACAAAAAAAATCAGGTTGTCAGAAAACTGGAGATGATACTTACACTCAAAAAAGCATGTATTAAGTCAGCCTTGACGGTGGCCAGAGGTTTGCCCTTCACTAAAGCGGTGAAAGTTTCCTCCTTGTCAGCTGACAGTAGAAGGGAGCCGAACCACGACCTCTTCGTCAGCTCTGGAGACGATTCGGGAGTTAAGTGGACCTCTTCTGATGATGCTGTGGACAGAGGTTTTAGATGACTTTATAAAAGTTTTTTTTACGAATGAGGATACTTAGACAGAGCTCAGAACGGTATAGCGAATCACTCTTCGCCGTCGCCGAAATCACTCTGAGTCGACGGTTGATTCCCCGAATAAATCCATCGCCGATAGAACTATTCGCCGAAAACACCGTTCGTCGATGGTCGCTTCAGCACCCTTTACCATTGGAACGGGTCGCCGAAATACTTATGTTTTCTAATAAATTAAACACTACGGTTTTTACAAATATTTATTCGGATTGACCGTCAGATCGAAACGTTACAAATAAAAAAAAACAATTTCACTTAGAGGGGATTTGGCGCTCGGCGGCCGCTGCCGCGGCACGCTCCCTAAGGTCGCTCGCCGTCACAGTTCTAAACTAACCTATACCCAAAGTCTCTAATTCAGATAATTTATGTAAACAAAGTAATGTCAAGAAATGTCACTGTCAAAATGACAGGACAGTGGTGCAAAACATTTTATCATTAATTTTTTTGTAAATAATAATCTATAAAATTAAAGTGAATTTAATTATAAGAACTATGCAAACAAAATACCGTTGCCAAACAATGATTTTTGTAGTGTGTCGGAGACACGGCCTATGATCGTCATAATCAGCCCTTTTAAGTCCACTGCTAGTCGTAGGCTTCCCAAAATCGATTTCCACTCAAAACAGTTTTCATCCAAAATGTGGCTAGATAAGCTACTTACAATATGAATCTATGAATGAGAGTTATAATATTAGTGTTGTTGAAGAGGTAAAAATTTGAAAATGTTTGGATCTCCTGCATTGTTACCAGTATTATAAAATATTTTATACCAGAAAATCTCCTTTTTTAATAACTTTGTTTAAAAACGAAAATTTATAAAAATAATTACGGTATGATTACTTTTTAATTATTATTTCTTAAAATCAGTACTTAAAAGAAAATTGAACCTTTTTTTCGCCATTTTATGTGGGTTACCATTACGAAGATATTTTTTTGATATGTTATCCCCTTTGTTTACATAAATTATCTGAATTTCAGACTTTGGGTATAGCCCAAATGATTCACCAACAATAGAGGGGATCTGGTAAATTAATTTATTATATTTATATTTTTTTTATTTTTTTTATTTAATGGTAATATAATTTAAATTATTTGTGTTCGAAGTATTTCGGCGACCCGTTCCATCGGTAAAAGGTGTTGTAGCTGAAGCGACCATCAATGAACGGTGTTTTCGGCGAATAGTTCGATCGAATTTTGTTGCTTCGTATCTCAATATGAAACTTTATAAAAGGTATTAGAAAATTCTAGACACACTTACCATATATATAAAAATAAAAAATAAACATTAAAAAAAAACTCAGTATTCCGGTAATACTGAATGGTGGAAGTATTTTTCTAATTGAACTTGTTCACAAAGAGCCCTTTCAACTACCACAGATTAATACAGATACAGACACTCCGTAGTTTAGGTATGAAGCTAAAAGTACGTGGCGGGCCCATCTCACTGGGCCAATTCAGTAGGACTGCCGCGCGACGCCGGTATAAGAGTTACGCGATAGAAAGAGGTAACTTGTAGGTGAATATAACTGTAGGTGATAAGCGTTGTGCGACCTGAATTGCACTTTATTGTGTTGTAGCAAGAGTCGCTTTTTATTTAAATGATTTTGCGGAGTGTCCCATCTGTATTATTCTATGCTACTGTAATCAAATCAAATCATATAATTCAGATAAATATCCATAAGTAAATATTACACAATTCATAGTACTAAATAAAGTCACAAAGTTATAAAATTAAAATCAAAATCAAATTTAAAATCATAATTAAATACAAAAATAAAATTTTAAATTAGTATATATTACGTTATATAATTATAAATTTAATTTAATTACCTTAAAAATTTACGCTTTTTCATACATAATGTAATGCGCATTTTCACTATATGGCAGGGTGCGCCGATATATATCAGCGGATATATATCACAATATAATTATATCAATTGATTTTTACCTTGATATATTCCTAGTGTGGGGCAAAGTTTAAAAAAAAAAATCTGAACTAAAATTTTTGGAGATTACCTAATATTTTAATTAATTTTAATTAATTATTATTCAAATTAGTTGATTTATCTCACAAATAAATGAAGATTATTATAATAATAGGTACTTGTTTTTTTTAAGTGTTCATTAAAAAAATATTTCTTAAATAAACACGAATTCTTTTGTTACTTTTTAAATGTGGCAATTTGACACTTATATTATTTTACAAATTCCTTTCATATTTTTAAGTGTTTAATCCCCTTACAGAATGAAATTCGCTTCTTTTTCTTGGCCTGGATATTAATATCCGATATATATAAAAAATCGGATGATTATTATTTATTATAAAAATCGGATTTTTTCGAACCCTGCTATTTGGTTATACCACCCACGAGACAGGCTCGACCTAGTGTAGAGCTCATAAGCAAAATGCTTCCTTTTCGTCTTATTGAAATTTGGTTTTTTGTAAACCTAGCTATTAATTTAGGGGTTTATTCATAAACGTTGCTTAAAGTTAAATGACGTTCAAACGTCAAAAATGTATGGTTAAACAGTCGCTAATCATTACTTAACTTTAAGTAGCGTTTATGAATAAACCCCTTAGGCCTGTGTTCACCAACATTCAAATCACCGGTTAGGTATTTAAACAGTTGGTTTATGTCAAATTCCTTATGAAATTTTGAGTAAACAACTGATTAAATATCTAAACAGTTGATTTAAATGTTGGTGAACACAGGCCTTAGACTATAAGGAATCATAAACACTGTTTTTGGCAAATAAACATTATTATTATAATTGCAGGCGCTAGCATGCAGCTGCAGCCACCTCCGCAAAAAAGGCGAGTCCCACTGCTCGGACAAACTCAGGAGCCCGTTCGAGCCGCCATCGCCACGGCAACGGCGCAGAAGTGACGCACAGTGGGCTGAGAATCGACTCTCATAGACATATAACACGTTTTTCCCAAATGTCCACTTTTATGACTTGAAAATGTTTTGGGAAACTAAATACATGCCTAAAAATATCAACATTATGGAATAGCATTGCAAACAACGCAAACAGATTTTTTTCATTAAAAATTACTATGGAGCTGCCATGAAAAAGTCATATATCTCCGCCATTTTTCAATTGGCCCTAATTCTCTTCAGGTGGTTAAACCTTGAATTATTTCGAATTTTTTGACATACTCTCCGAACCGGCCAGTGTCTCGACCTTTTTTTCAAAAATCGATTTCGATTTAATATTTTCAAAAAATATTTTTAATCAAATGTTTAGCTTAATTTAAGCTTAAAATCTACACGGGTTACTTAAACGATGAACCCGGTTGAAATCGGTTTTTAAAAAAAAGGTCGAGACACTGTCCGGTTCGGAGAGAATGTCAAAAAATTCTAAATAATTTAAGGTTTAATTACCTGCAAGGGAATTAGGGCCAATTGAAAAATGGCGGAGATATCAAGACTTTTTCATGCCAGCTCCATAGTAATTTTTAATGAAAAAATTCTGTTTGCGTTGTTTGCAATGCTATTCCATAATGTTGATATTTTTAGGCATGTATTTAGTCTCCCAAAACATTTTCAAATCATAAAAGTGGACATTTGGGAAAAAAGTGTTATATGTCTATGAGAGTCGATTTTCAGCCCACTGTGCGACGCACTCCTTTTCTAGTAATATGATGTCTCTTTTTCTGATAATGATCAGAAGAAGTTTACAATAGTACATTATTGCAAAGGCCGGGAAATAGGCAATTGCAGGTCGAGTTTGAGTTTGAAGGCCGATAAGAGATCCAATCAAAGAGTATTTTAACCCCAGCACGCCATTTCATACAACATTGCTGGGCCTCAAGTCTGCTATTACAATAGTGTCAGAATGGTCTCGCCATTGTGAGTATTTGACAGTGTTTGTATGGCAAATCTGTCAAAAACTCACAATGAAGAGACCATTGCAACGTTGGTACATTAGTAGACTTGGCCCCCTGGAGCGTTGTAATGTTCCAAATTTAAAAAACGCTCCTGCAATGGATTTGATTTTCTTTGTCCGTAAATTTGATACTTCACGTGTTCTGTTTTCAAAAATGATGACAATATTTCCATGCATGTTTGAGAAATATACATACTCTGCATTTTCCTCCTGTGGAAGCGCGGCGAGCCGAGGAAGGAGTTCTTGATGGTGGCTAGCCGGACGCGCCACGGAGCCGCCGCGCCGCCTCCGCACGGCCCGCCCGCGCACACCGCGCCCGGGGCCACACCTATAAACAAATCAACCTTCAAAACCAAACCGATTTTTGATATTATAGAGGTACTAGCCTTTGTATCGTGTGGTGCCGGACGTCAAGAATAGCACCACCCCATTTCCTCCCGCGGGTGTCGTAAAAGGCGACTAAGGGACTTACTAGAGAATGGGCAGCAGCGTCCTCTATGCATTTTTAACACCAAACTGCGATCGCCAACCCGCCTGCCAAGCGTGGCGATTATGGCAAACCCCCCCAATTGGGAGAGTCTCATGTCCAACAGTGGACGTCTTTCGGCTGAAATGATGATGATGATGATGATGACTAGCCTTTGCCCGCGGCTTCGCCCGCGAGAATGTCGGAAATTCTCCCATGGAAATATTATACTACCGGGGTAAAAAGGATAAGTATGTTCCGACTACCTAAAGACAAGAAATATCTACAAAAAGACAATAAACTGGATATATTAGTATGTTATCCTTAAGATATAGACATTATGCCATCGCGAACTTTTCTATAGACCTTTATAAGATACACAATTCCACCATACATTATTTTGTTATATCTCAAAGGGCTTAGGGGCATGCATTCCGGAATTCCGGAATTTCGTAATTCCGGAATTCCGTAACAATTTTTTCTGATATTTCAATTCCGGAATTGAGAGGAGTAATATCGGAATTCCGATATTCATAATTTTTTGATATTTTGGTTATTATTTTATCTAAACGCAACCAAGCTAGTCTGTGGAATTTTCCACAAGCTGCTAGATGGCCAATGTTTAATTAGAGTAATAGGGGAGAAAGATGTTTAATTTGTTACAAAAAATTATTAAAAGACTCATATACATAATTATAATAAATATATAAATCTTGTTTGATTTGAAACAAAATTTAAAAGTTACCAGTTCCGGAACCAGTTCCGGAATTCCGGAATCAGATCTACAGTATTGGAACTCAGTTCCGGAATTGAGAACCTTCCGATATTGCATGCCCTAGCTTAGACAACGTTTCAGTTTCAAAGGCTGAAGAGGATTTACTTACTTTGAATAGTACCTAGGTTGGGGAACAGGGAAGGTTGTGGCGGCGACTGCAAAGCACTCGTTGGACCCGGTAGAGATGACCTTTCTCTCACTGTGGAAATAATAATTGAATAGTTGAAGTGAAAACTGCTTTAGGCACATTGGGCACTTCTGAATCGGGGAAAAAGCACTGAACTCGCGTGACCGTCACACTTAGATACATACAGGGTGTAAGGGACAGCTCTCCGCAAACTAACTGGGTGCATGCTAACTAAGCATCAAAGACCTGACGTCACAAATCCTGCATCGCGCTATCAGAGTTTACCGCACGACTAGCATATATACAACATCCCGACATCAACCGTTGGGTAGTTGCCCACCAGACACAATACCCGTCTGGTCGGAGGATCCTCCCTTTACTATAGAGTATGAGTGAACTTTACACCCTGTTCCTCATACCTCTAAAGACTCATATCCCACCGGAAAATTACTCAGGAAAATTTTCATTTTTTATTGAGGTTTTTCAGTTACT
This sequence comes from Dryobota labecula, assembly GCA_947523025.1. Taxonomy (NCBI): domain Eukaryota; kingdom Metazoa; phylum Arthropoda; class Insecta; order Lepidoptera; family Noctuidae; genus Dryobota; species Dryobota labecula. Next base: position 7,437,337 of record OX383311.1, on the reverse strand, counting down.
ATTCAATTTTAAACTACATTCCCTGTATGCAACACTCCATTTATGTAAATAAAACAGCTAAAATCAAAACAATCTGCAATGGATGTTGAAATACTCTAACGAACGACGCACAGTGGAACGAATGTATGGGAGCGGTTGGACGTAGACATGTCCGAAAAATAAGAGTAAAATTATGACAAACTAATGATGCCATCTTATTCGATTACTTAATGCCTTCATAAATTGTGGTGATGAATTTCTTCATAACTCCCATATTTCGGGAGTAATTTGAGAAAATGTGAAATTTTACTATGAAAATGAGTGTATCGAGCTCTCTCCCTCCTGATTCCGGGCTTGTTTCAAGTAGCGGTCTCTAATATCGTAATGCTATTACTAAGAGCTATATTTAATACTAAGACACATAGTGCGCCAAATGTGCACTTTCTGGGATAAAAGGAAATGAAAATTAAAAAAAAAAAACGTTTTTTCCCCATTTGTATTTACTTTAAACCGCAGACAGACTTATTAAGAGGTCTATAAATATATTATATATATACAGAAATATATATTAACAAAAATATTCACAAGAACTGATGAGAGTATGACTTTTAAGTAAGTTGATAATAAATTACCTAGTTTCATTAAAAGTACAATAAATAATTAAGATGTAAGCTCTAATTTACTAAGTTACACATTTTAAAACAATAACATCATTTAATTATCTTCGTCATCATCATCATCATCAATTAATTCAAATTCAGAATCGATGTCCGCTAAATCATTTATGTTAACAAATTCGATATCACTTTTCTCAGAATCCGTAAGCTCATAAAATTCCTTAAAAGAAGATTTTTTTACAAACTTATTTCCTTTTGGACGGATACTTGTAACAAGTGGATCAGAAGACAGTAAAAGATTGTGCATAATATCTTCATTACATGAGATACTGCTATGCTTTCGAGAATGCCCCTCTCTATATTTTCTAAAATCTTTATTTCTAGCCTCAGATGCCTCTTCGGATAGAAAACCAATGGGCACAATTGACATGTTCTGAACTATGTCTGGCCCATGCATTAAAATTTTATGAAGTGAAGAAGGCATATAATACCATGGGTATAACTCCACGTAAAGCTTAGCAGTATCAAAGCAGAACTCTCGGAATTTAGTTACGTTGATCTTCTCTCCTGATGAAATACACTGCAAGATCACACAGATTTTTCTTAAAAGCATAGCATCTATTCCGGTCAGTTCAGCAGATTTAGTGTAGTTTTCAAAAAATCTCCTTGCCGAGTTGCCATTGTTGGTGGATCCACTGCCTTGTTTCACAACATCGAGAAGTAAGCCCGTTTCTCTTCTTACAGCCTCTTGAACTCTTTTCTTCCTGTCATCAACTTGCCTTTTTGCTATATCACCCCTTACTTGCCATGATTTTATGTCTAATTTGTAGGAAATGTGTAATAAGCATTCCATTGAGCGAATCCAAGCGTGAAGGGTGCTTAAGCTATATTTATACATGTCCTCGTTTGCGTGTTTATCTTTGATTAACTCTAAATTATTCATTTCTTTAGGACAAGCCTTGCATATGTCACACACTGAAGCTGCTGTATTGGATATAATGGAATGAATTTTACCATCAATCATTGTCAACAGCAGTTGGTGTTTGACACTAATTCCATCAGTGATGGTGGATGGAGTTAAGGCTTCAATCTCTGCTTCGATTTCAGCCATCTCTCTCTGCACATTTTCTTTGGTTTCCTTTATAAACTTAAACAATATTGGCCGGCAAAATGAAGTGGAAGATGGTCGCTCGTTTTCCCAAATTGTTACACCTTTTGAGACGAGCCGCAGTGGTACAAGACTAATCATAAAATTACTAGCAAGATCGATTTGCTCATCTTCACTCGTCCTTTGATGATAAATGCTTTGGCTAGATGATCCGTCAAAACCCCATTTGCTGGTCAATACGAGCTGTTGATTGGGATCAACAGGGGTTTCTAACGACCTAATAAGTCTTCTTGAGGTTAAATCCATCAAGGCTTGTAATTTGATTTTTGCAGAGCTCTCTGTAACTGTGAGATCTTCTTTGGCCGGATAGCACTTAATTTTTTCTTTAACCAACATGTAGTAACTCGGGTATTGAAGAGCTCCTTCTTGAGTGTTGAAATCCCGAAGAGTGTTATAGCGCCATTTCGATAAGTTCATCGATACATAAAGAGCCAATGCCTTCAAAGGGGATATTTCCCGTACCTGAATTGATTTACCTTCAATGAAGGCTTTGATTTTTGAGGCCTCTTCTGGATTCTCCGTCAAGTATTTCATAACATAAGCTGTATCGCTTTGTCCTGCCTTTTGAAGCGCCCTTTCGGCCGAAAACATAATTTCAGCGCTGCTACTGCTGCATGAAAGACTATCTTCAGTGCGTCTTCTTTTTTGCCGGTTACTAAGGTCCTCAAAAGATTTACGAGGACTAGGATGTGTACAAGTTGAAGCATCAGATTTAGCAGGAGAAATTATGGGCTCGATGACGTCACTTATATTTTCTGTAGAAGGTTCCATATTTTCATTCTGTAATTCCGGCCATTGAATTGCAGCCTGTAGCCAAATCTCATGTTTCTTCCGAAACTTATCTGTGCTTCTTCCAGACTGTGTCCATTTTGCATAAATGCGGTAGCAAAATCGACGACACCAGTCTTTTAAACTTGTTTCAGCACTTTCACATAACTGAACACAACTGTTATCTTTTAAAACACTGAACAAATAGTTAAAGTCGCGTAAATCTTTATGTGCGCGTGCGCATAAAGCAACGTGAATATCAAGATTTGTATTAAAATTTGGAAAATACATTGCGAGATTAGCTTGGATACAACGAGGTGTAAATCAACACTGATTTTAAAGTTACTAATAGTGACCTATTTATATAAAATCCAGGTATCCCAGGTATCCTTTGTTAAATATTGCAAGGTAATTAGTTATTGTGATAATTAGTAAATGATGCATGCTAAATTAGTGTATTAAGAGCCATTTAGTAATTAAATAATAGCAATGTTCTTATCAGTAATCATTAGTGCATCAGTTTTATATGTAAACCTTAAGTCCCTAATTATATATCCTAATTAGCTTATATCTTCTCTAATTGGCTGCTCAGAAATGTTATTGTAATAAGGTAAACCTTTAGAAAAACGGTTTTAATCAACAAAATAAACAAAAAATAAAAAAATTGTGTTATAAAATAAACATCACTCTTTATCCCAGAAAGTGCACATTTGGCGCACTATGTGTCTTAGTATTAAATATAGCTCTTAGTATTAGCATTATGATATTAGAGACCGCTACTTGAAACAAGCCCGGAATCAGGAGGGAGAGAGCTCGATACACTCATTTTCATAGTAAAATTTCACATTTTCTCAAATTACTCCCGAAATATGGGAGTTATGAAGAAATTCATCACCACAAGTTATGAAGGCATTAAGTAATCGAATAAGATGGCATCATTAGTTTGGCATAATTTTACTCTTTTTTTTCGGACATGTCTACGTCCAACCGCTCCCATACATTCGTTCCACTGTGCGACGGTGGAAATCAGAATCGAACACACCGCGCCCTGTAGCGAGGAGGGCGGCCGAACGCTCGCTGCGCTGCCGTTCGCTACGTGCGTTTTGCCACGGTAACGATACATTGCGTGTGAGGTAATTAATCAAATCAGGTTTATTGGATTTTCATAAGGTTCCTGAAATAATTTCACATATCGATCATCTTACTATGATATACTGAATTCGCCCACAATCTTAGTATAATCATACTGAAGTCTGCGGAGGGCTGTCCTTTAAACATTTCGTTCGTTTTTGTTCTATGACTTTTAATAACATCAGATTTTAACTGGAACTACATGAATTATTTAAAAAAGCAGTGTCATCACTGCTTTTGTAAATAACCGCCAAGTTATATGGTCATCCATAGAACTTGGCTCTCTCTATCATACACATACCTCGATGTGATTGAGACGGACTGTGCGGCCGAACTGCCACGGACGAGCCCATTATCGGTGATTCATTTATTATAATCACCGCTTCACCAGGCTCGCCACCTATGGTGATGATATTTTATTAAGGATTACCATCAAAAAGGGTGTAGTTTCTTTATAGAATATGTATGTAATTCAAAATGTATCCATTACTAGCTATTGCCCGCGACTTAACACGCTTGGCTTTTTCTAAAATAAAAGTAGCCAAGTTACTCCTTAAAACATCAGTTAACTGCCAGTCAAAATCGGTCCAGCCGTTTCGAAGATAAGCCGGACCAAACAGACGGACAATTTTTTTTTTATTGCAATTTTATTATAAGTACCGTATCACTTGGCTTTTTCTTAAATAAAAGTAGCCAAGTTACTCCTTAAAACATCAGTTAACTGCCAGTCAAAATCGGTCCAGCCGTTTCGGAGATAAGCCGGACCAAACAGACAGTTTTTTTTTATTGCAATTTTTTTTAAGTACCGTGTATAGTCGTACTTACAAACAGACACTTCAATTTTATTTATTTTTCAAGTTTGTTGACGGAACGGTTGGCGCAGTGGTTAAGCGATTGACTGGCACGGAACATATATTTGTACTAGCTTCTGCCCGCGGCTTCACCCGCGTGGATGTCGGTTATATCGCGTAAAAAAGTAGCCTATGTCCTTCTCCGTATCCCAGGCTATATCTCTGCCAAATTTCATGACGATCGGTTCAGCGGTTTAGGCGTGAAAACGTAACATACAGACAGACAGACAGAGTTACTTTCACATTTATAATATTAAGTATGGATGACCTACAAGTAGTTGTTCCGGGTCTGGCTGTTTGTGTATGTGAGTTTAAATATTTGTAAACGCACCCACAATACAGGAGAAATTCCTAGTGTGTACGTTGCCCACGTATCGAAAAAAAAAAAAATATGTATACGTAGATTAGTTATAAGGACTTATGGACAACGCAATGCTTCACATTTGGGTTCTGTTGGCAACACTGACAGAATGTCATTGACTGAAAGACTTTCCCCGCGAATTGGAGACGCGATCGAGTGTTTTAAGAAAAGGACTTTTAATTGGTACCGAGGTTTCTCCCGCCTTGTGAGTCGCGTACAATAAGGCTAACTGTCCACGGACGCGTCATTTGACGAATGCATGCAACCTACAAATGACGATAGGCGTATTTTGCATATTTTCTATGTCCACGCTGCTTCATGCAATGGTCAATCACGCTCAGCGTTGTTATTGATACGGCAATTGCCGTATTATACGGCCATCTACGATTTTTTTTTTTTTTTTCAGAATATTCGGTATACGGCAGGCCTCTCATTGCCGTATCACAAAATACGGCAATTGGATATGGGTGTAACGAAACGTTTTTTCACTAATAATATTCTAAATAAGGCAACACTAAAAGAAACCTGTAACACAAAATCAATGCTCGCTACGGGGACTTCCCAAAATTCCTCGCACCACGTCCAATACGGCTGGCAATTTTGGAAAACATCCATAATACAACCAACTGCAAAACTCTAACAAAGTTTGCTCTAGAAGTTGTATGTCTTCCACACAGTAACGCTGACTGTGAAAGGATATTCAGTCAAGTTAACAACATGAAGACCAAGATGTGGAATAAGTTAGTAACATCGACTTTAAATATGACTTTATTAGCAAGCGAATTTTAAGGTGTCGCGCGACAGTTGAGACAAAATGGGAAGCAAGGACGAGTACGCACTAAATAAACATGAATCTGAAATAATAGAAACGATAAGAAACCTTTATGTAGAAGAAAAAAATTAGTATTTTTTTAAATATATAATGTAATACGGCAATTTAGTATTTTTTTCCCTTAAATACGGCAAACCAGACAGTGACATACGGCAGCTCAGATTTTTACGATAACAACACTGATCACGCTACAAAACATCTCAGTTTTCTTTCAACTAGCATCGAGAAAGCACGTCTTTTCGTTGTGAAAATGTCAACTGTGCGTCTTGCGAGTCAGTCGAGTAGTGGCATACTGCCGCGAGCACTGCGTGACGAACGCATGACGAGAGGCTGACGCGACGTTGCCGCTCCGTGGACACAGTTTTGATTGTTTCTACGCAAGATGCAAGCATTCGTCTTGCTATCGTCAATTAGAAAGAAAGAAAAGAAAAGAAAGAAAAAACGTTTATTTGCAGTAAACATGACGCAATAACGAACATAAACACAAAAAAAATATATGAGAACTATGGGGGAAAAATGCGTCACATCCACGCAAAACGGCTATCGCTCAGCATTATGCTGCGACCCTATGCAAGACAGAGCCCCAGCGCTGGTTTTCAGCGACAGCCGGCGTTGACATAATGACGTCGTCCGGTGCAGCAAACAATTATTAAGACGCTGTACCAGCACAGCGTACTTAAAGAAAATTAGTATAATTTAATTTAATTTAAAATGTGATTGAATAAAAAAAGAATATAAGAAAAAAAGAAAAAGGAATTGTACAGACGCCAGCACATCAAGCTACAATCTGTCAAATTTCTTTAATAGATTTTCAACTTTATCACTACAGCATAAGGTTCAAGGTTGATTGCGAAAATGTGACAGTTTCGGGTAGCTTGACCTGCTGGCGTCTGTACATGCTATGAGAATATCATCCTCAACAAAACGTGTTACGCTTTATATACCGGATGAAATTTTTTACCGTCTCGTAAAAATTTGGGTATACATACTAGGTGAACGGAGTAGAAGCCTATGGCATAGTTTTTATTATTTTTTCTTCAACCTAGAAAGAAATTGATCTATAGATAAATACCACACATTTGAAGTAAACTTATCATACTATAACAATAAACACAGAAATTTAACAAAAAAAATAATTCAATAAATAAATACGATAAATAATATTTAAATTTAAATCATACGCACCCAAATTTCAATATTTTTATCTTTTATTTTAGTTTTATTTCTTAAATAAAATAAAAAAATTGCTATGCCATAGGCTTCTACTCCGTTCACCTAGTATACCCAATTTTTTTCGAGACGGTAAAAATAGTCATCCGGTATATATATTTTTTTTTTTTGCATGACGTGCGGTTGACGTGGACAATAGACCTAATTGTATTAGTGACGCAATAAATTTTACAAACGAGTCGGTGTTTTCCTAAGCTGAACCTCCGACCCTTCAGACTGTATTTAGATCATTTTCTATGAAAGACTTACTTATATTTAGACTTATTGTAGGTCCTGTGGAGTTTGCTCTCTGGTGATGATGCTCCCGAACTGATGGGGACGCTGAAATTAAATTTATTTATTTGTTAATAAAATAATATTATGTACTCAAAAATGGGTTTGCAACTCATTTGGGGACACTTGCTCTTTAGGGTTCCGTAGCCAAATGGCAAAAAACGGAACCCTTATGGATTCGTCACGTCTGTCTGTCTGTCCGTCCGTATTTCACAGCCACTTTTTTCCGAAACTATAAGAACTATACTGTTGAAATTTGGTAAGTAGATATTTGGTAGTATTCTGTGAACCGCATTAAGATTTTCACACAAAAATAGAAAAAAAAAAAAACAATAAATTTTGAGGGTTCCCCATACTTAAAAAAATATTGAACTATCGATATTTTTTGTTGGATATATCGATATTTTTTGACGATATTTAATATTTCGTTAAATCGATATAAAAAAAAAACAAGTACCGAAAATGTATCAAATACGATATATAATGTTTCCAAAAGCATCACTCTTGCTTGTCACGACTGACTAAAACCGCTTAAGTTCAAAGCCGTAAAAAGCTTTTTTTATTATTTTATGTATCTGCTTGCTCTGAAAATAAATAATTTTAATGCATAGCAAGTGGGCCTAACTGTGAAGGCCAAGAGCTTCGCTGTTGTGGATAAAAAAAAACTTGAATTTCTTATAGCATAATTTTGTTTTTTTTTTTTATTTCACCGATCGATTTTTTTTTTTCGATATTTCGAAATCGGTTACCTTTTTCTTTAATATCCTTACTTTTTGCATCCTAAGGGCGGGTTGTTTCACGTCCACTTGACGTACGCGTAATTCGTATACGTCATAAATGGCGCTAACTATCGTCAAACCAAAAAAAAAGCGTTGTATCACAAAATTATGTTAACGTTCGTTAAAAAATAACAATTACAGTAACCGGTGTCCTACCCACTGGTTAACGTCATTTTATTCTTTTGCATTCGAACTTTGACGATCGGTTTTTTATGCAGTGAAAATTAACGAACGTTAAACATCATAATTATATACCTAATCGTTATTATTTGACGTACGTATGTTACGTTAACCAACCGTTTGAAACAACCGGCCCTTACTACTACGAGTCAGTATATAAACTGTTGATCTCGTTTGATACAGGGAATTCTGAGGGGACGGCGCGTACGCAGTCCCCACTACCGAAAATTACGCATCCGAGTTATCCACATTAGGGATAATCGCAGGGGTCAACCTAACCGCAGTGCAATGGGTAGATCTCACCCTGGGGGAACCGCCTTCTTGATCACGGTATCCCCTATGCCAGGTAAGTATGATTTTGTTATAAAAAGGCACGAAGGTCGTTCAACGGCGGAGAATCTTGACACCGCGACTCAGAATCGTGACGTAAATGTACAGCGCCATCTCGTTTGAAATTTGGAACTAAATCACGCGGCCGGCAATAGAGTTCTGAACTAGTGTTACAAGGATATTGCATTCCATTTCCTTGTGCCACGACTTTCTGGCCAAACTAAAGAAAAACTAAGATGACGGTGATGCCGACACCAAAAGATCGTTGCACAGTTAGAGTACACAATGGTGCCGATTCTCTTGTACGTACACCGAACTAAACTAACTAAACTATAACAAAAATTCCTTACTTTTGGACAGAAGAATCTAAAAGATATTCTGAGAAAAAAAAAAACTCTAAAATTAAAAATAATATTGACGCAACTAAAATCGAATTTGACAATGGTGCGTATTCCCTTGTTCACAAACTAAACTAAATTTAAGTTCAGTGCATCTTTTTCTTTCTATTTCATTAAGAAAAGGACAGAAAATAAATTTTAGTTTAGTCCTGTCATATTAATCAGCGCTTGACGTAAATTGACGTAATTTTAGTCGGCAAGTTTTTAATCACGTCTAAAACTTGTATGGAGTAGTGACAGGCGCTGATTAATTTGACAGAACTAAACTAAAATGTATCTTCTGTCCTTTTCATAATGAAATAGAAAGAAAAAGATGCACTGAACTTAAATTTAGTTTAGTTTGTGAACAAGGGAATCGGCACCACTATCCACTCTATGTTTCTTCCTTCCTCGAAGTTAAGGTAAATTGGCTCTGCCTAATCCGAAATCTGGTCATCAATTTCAGAATGGGAAATCGTCGCGGTTGACAGGAATAAACAAAATTTCGATGATTTTTAGTCTAGTTTAGAGGCATTTGAGACAAGAGAATCGGCACCATAAACAATGGAAAATGTTTTGATGTGGGTTAGTACCTATTTTTTTTACATAACTCCTACGTATTATTTTGATATGAATGAAAATTAAGACTGAGCCGAGCGCACAGTGGCGCCCTCATCGTTATTTCGGTGATTTCTTTTATTTTAGAATGAAAATGCAGAAAATAAGCTCGTCAAGTTGTGCTTCACAAGACTATACGTTATTATTACTACAAACAGTAGTTTTAAATTGTTATGTTTTATTGTAATCATTAAAACGGAGCTTAGTGGCCACTATTTTCCGTTTTAATGATTACAATAAAACATAACAATTTAAAACTACTGTTTGTAGTAATAATAACGTATAGTCTTGTGAAGCACAACTTGACGAGCTTATTTTCTGCATTTTCATTCTAAAATAAAAGAAATCACCGAAATAACGATGGGGGCGCCACTGTGCGCTCGGCGCAGTCTTAAATACATACCCAACGGCGATCCAGGAGTTGCGGGTGTACCTCCTAAAGACGACACCCGATGTGGAGTGTGACCAGCTGTATGAAAAATAAAAAGTGTACATTATTTATTTATATTCACTATTTGCGTTCCTTAATTTAAAAAACATGTTGCAAAAAGGCTTATAAGTAGGCACAAATTAAAAAAAAAACATTATCGATAGAACGGCGCTATTTGGATTTTCGGGGGTTATTTGGAATAAAGTAATTGTAAGATTTGAGTTGCATACATATATGCTTGTACACAACAGAAATATAGATGTGTACTCACTTGGAGGGCTGGCGGGTAGTTGTGGGGAGCTCCGGCCTTCGCCGCGCCGCCCCGAGGCAGACCTGCTGCGACCAAACCTGTGCTCAAACCTCGGATATTACACACACTACTACCTAGCATCTACTGTACATACCCACAAATGACATGATGATGATAGGCGGGGTAATGAGAACTGTCCCTAGTAGCATTTTTGTTGGCGTTTGGTTGGGCCACATACCTCTGAAGGTGGCCCAACTAAATGCCAACGGAAAATGCTACTAGGGGTCGCGCTTGAATTTGCCGCTAGGGGCGCTAGTGTGGAGTGAGGTCTCTAGAAATGTCAAATGTGAAACTAAACGTTCACTGTTTGCGGGGTTATCTATCGCAAATGGTTACTAATTATTCATAACTGTAAAGATTGTGCCATTCCTGATTAATTATGGCTTAAGATTTTAAGTAATAATTTAGGATCTAAAATTAAAAATATTTGTCTACTTGCCAATTTTAGGAACATCTTAGGTATATATAAAATTCTCGTGTCACAATGTTAGTTACCATACTCCTCCGAAACGGTTAGACCAACTTTTTTAGCATATTCAGTAGGTTTGAGAATCGGCCACTATGAATTTTTTTTTTTTTTTTTTTTGGTCGGTAGGTAGGGTAGGTTAGGGTAGGTAGTGTAGGGTAGGGTAGGGTAGAGTAGTGGAGTTTATACTATAGCTTTGGACAGAACGAAGTTTGTCGGGTCAGCTAGAAAATGTAAATATTAATTTGATATTTTATTTTTGGACGTAGTTAAACAGAAGGGAATCAACCCACATTGTGGTCAGGGATGTGATGTATATACCAAAGAGGTCCAAGAAGGAATGCAGGGGGGTTCAGAATCATGTACTGAATCCATGGTAACCGATTTCGCGTCGATGTCCCTTCCACCCTGTGTATCACAGTATATCACAGATATACTGTGATGCAAAATCAAACGTAAATTAATAATTATGAAGGATTGTATGCCTTTGAGAATCACATAACACATGATTGAAGATGTAAGGATATAAGCGAGTGACAATTAACTTCCGATTTGGGACACCCCGACTCGGACAGGTTAGGTTCGAAGGGAACAGTGGGGTCTAGTGGACGAGCGAAGCGGGCGAACAAACCCGCCATTCCCTTCGTGGTTATTTTTTTAACCACACAGAAATAGGGCCTCGCGTAGCGACTACTCATTATTATTGCTTGGAAACAAATTTAGACCCATTTCGATGTCTTTGGATGTCATTTTTGTAGATAATTACAAAACTTTTCTTTAAGGGCCTAGTTAGCGATGATGGACGGCTCAGTACTGTTTTATTACTGTAACTGTGTTTATTTGTGTGTATAATGTCATACTAATTATTGTCTAAATTTGATGTTGGTAACATTGTAACGTCTTTTGAATTCTAATAAAAGGCGGGGTGGCTGCGAACGTCGCGATACAGATTAAACAGAGTAAAAAACGCGCGAGGGGCACAATCGACCGCGATCCCGCTCACCCCCGCCACCAGCAGTCGCCCGCTAGACACGACGCCGTGAGGATGGAAGCGTATGCGCACCGGACGTCTACGCAGCTACCCCGCGTAAGCCTATTTTCGTGGTTTTCTAACTGAACATCACCAAGTCTGCAACGATCCGTTACAGGCCTTAATACACTGGCGATTTGCGAGCGTGATTCCAGCGAGGCGATTGTTCAACGCGCTCGTGGCGTGTGCGACGCGAGCACGCCACGTGAACGCAACGTGTTCGCCGCATTTTGCGGAACGAGAACGATTGACGTGACTGTACAAGAGAGAGTATGAGACAAGGGAGTGTAAAAATTTGTAAAAACGCGGAGATCACGTCACGTAGTCGCGCCACGAATATAAATTGTTTGTTATTTAGTTATATTATGAATTGAGTATTTTGCTGTGCAATCAGTAATTTTGATTGGAATGGGTTTTTTTTTTTTTTTTACACACAACGGGGAAGCTCTTGGCCTTCATCTCACCTGATGGTAAGTGATGACAAGGCCGAAGATGGAAGCGAGCTTCACCCGGAATCCTCAACCACAGAGGAACTGGCTATCTTACCTCTAACTGCCGAAACACAACAAATGCTGTTAACATTGTTGTTTGGCGACAGACTTAGATAAGATGGTGGTAGCTAGCCAGGCGGACTTAGAACAAGCCCTACCACCAACCAAACCGAGCAGATATTTTTGCCCCCGCTGGGAATCGAACCCGGGATCTCTGGATCCTTTTAAATACTACCCTTAATGTTACCAACTTGTTGGCATACAAAGAAACACAAACAACATTTTTAATGGGAACTTAGCGGTGCACTACCGTGTACCCAAATTTTAATGTTATTAAACAGTAATTATGTATCTGTGTCTAAGCCTAGATGACTATGCTTACCCTCGTAACGAATAACTTCAAGGAATGAATTTGTACTTCGTACCTATACTGTGATCTTCGAGGCGTTATTGGTGAGCCCTCGCTGATCTGACCAAAGTGTGCTGACTGCCCGTTTACCTGAAATAAGTACAAAAGTCATCTTTACGACGATAAAGATAAACTATTTTACAAAACATAAATGAACATTAGGTCTTTTACAAAAATCAAAACTCGGTCTTCCAGAAAAACATCAAAGAATATCATGAGAAAACATCAAAGAAGACAGAAATGAGAGCGCCACGGCCAAATCTGCCGGGCACAAACGAACAACGGCCAATCTTCTAATATGCTTGGACATAGCATATCTACATGCACTAAAAAAATCGAATGAAATGTAACTTGATGATGCATATTATGTCGTTTAATTTGCCTATTCATTTATAACTAAGTCCGGCATTCAATATTTTTTTTTTAAGTACGGAGAATAGAGTAGAAAGTCGTATATTGCGCGAGCAAGCAACTCTCGAAGTTTCTTTGAAGGATAAAATCAGGAATGAAATTACCCGGGAGAGAACCGGAGTTATCGACATAGCTTGCAGAGTAAGCAAGCTGAAGTGGCAGTGGGCTGGCCATGTTTGTCGAAGGACCGATGGCCGGTGGAGCAGACGAGTCCTGGAGTGGAGACCGCGTATCGGCAAGCGTAGTGTGGGACGCCCCCCAGCTAGATGGACCGACGACCTCTAAAAGGTGGCTGGGACAGACTGGATGCGGAAGGCGGAGGACAGAGTGTGCCACAACACTCTGCAGCTGAGACAGGCCTATGTTCAGCAGTAGACTGCGATAGGCTGAGTTGATAGAAGCAACTCCAGCTCCCCAACCAAAAAAAAAGGGGGCAGTCTTTGGGGACTGCCAATAGAAGTGAAAACTAAGTAACTTGTGAATTATATCATCGAGCTATTAGATTATTAATTTCGAGCGTTCGGTGACGATGACTCGAGTTCCACGCTTTTTATTCACCCAAAAAGTACACATACATACACAGTATACATACATATTTATAGCTCATGGAAAGCTTTCAGTGACGATGACGCGAGTTCCATGATGTTTGTTCACCCAAAAAGTACACATATATATCCGGCTCGAAGGACCATGTAGAATTTATTGCCTGCGTGGTTTAGCACTAACTTCTGGGTTGGTTGATATGTTTAGTTGATATTGTTGATTTGGTGTAGTAGACTGGTTATGGTTTGGTTATTGGTTTAATGCAACTGGTTTAATAATACAAAATATATATATAGTTTAAATGCTATATTCAATGTACTGGTTATAATTATAGAATGGTAAATCTTAACTATATTAGCACTAAGATGGTTTAATTTGGTTTGGTTTGAGTTATGCGATTGGTAGTCGAATACGTACTAAATGGTAATACATGCACGTAGGCAAAAGTGCTGCGCTGTTCGGTTGCAAGTATTGTACCGAACACACAGTATACATAAAGCTCACGGAAAGTGTTCGGTGACGATGACGCGAGTTCCATGATTTTAGTTCCCCCAAAAAGTGCTCAACGCGCCTAAAGAAGTTTTCACTTCAAAAAGTTGAAGACAGGCAGTACAGTTAAAGTTAGTAGAAGTCTGTAACAAAGACTCCTCGTTCCTAGAACATGAATGAACATTTGCATACCAATGTCCTTACCCGGCAGGTGTCGAGCCTCTTGCGCGGCGCGTCGGGCGGCGCGGCGGGCGCGGCGGGGCGCGGCTCGTCGTCGCGCGCCGGCCGCCGTCGCTTGCGCTCCAGCAGCAGGAAGTAGATCACTTTCTCTGTGTTGTGGCTGCGGAACAAAACGTATTCTTTGATGCTGAGATTTAGCTCAAACTCAAACTCTAATCCCTCCGCTGCTCGCGGTCGCCTGACGCGCACGCCAGTCGCGCCAACATGGCGCCCCCCGTTCAACCCGTATTATTTTTAATTTGTAATTTTTTTATTTTGAATTGTTTTATTAGTTTTTACATTGTCTCACATATAGAAGCAACAAGAATAATGTACCCAGGATTATGTAATATCTTGATTTAAAAGAGTGTCCTTGGAGTTTCTTGTTCGTTCTTCTCCATAGTGATCTACGTATTGGAATGGGCATCTAGCTTCAACTTGCCGACTCTGACTAACTGACCGTCTCTTTGACAATTCAAAAGTGCCTGTAAATGGTTTAATTGAAATAAATGCTTTGAGTTTGCGTTTGAGTTTGAGTTTATTATTTTTCCCCCTCATCGCAGACGCAAGACGCGTCGCGCCAGCGTGGCCTGCGACTTATAATTTATTTCAATTAAACCATTTACAGGCACTTTTGAATAGGGATGATTCCTGGGTAAAAAAAAAAAGAAAAACTGTTTAGTCCGTCAATCAGATAATAAAAAAATATTAGACACGTATTTTTTGCTTTATCATATTAATAAAAAATTACTTAGAAAAAAACACATTAAACTTGCGGAGTGGGGGCTCGTTACGTCACAGCTACGTATAAAATCTACTGAGAAAATATTTGTATGACCTATAAGTAGTTGTTCCGGGTCTGGCTGTTTGTGCATGTAAGTTTAAATGTTTGTAAACGCACCGGGAGAAATTCCTAGTGTGGGGCAACGTTTTTAATAAAATAAATAATAATAATAAATAAGTGACGATATGCTACATTTGAACTCAATGTATCGCCGTAATGTTTTGAATACGTAAAAAAAAAATACGTGTCCAATATTTTTTTATAATCTACATGACGGACAAAACATTATTTTTTAGTCATCATCCCTATTGTCAAGGAGTCGGTCAGTAAGAAAAATGAAGCTACATGCAATGAAGCTATGTTTTTGAACCTCGAAAGTTACAAAAGAACGGTATTCAAACTAAATCCACAGAAACATTAGATAATTGATTTAAAAAAAGTCATAAGTATGTGGTTGCTGAAAGTGATGTTCTGACAGTGTCGGATTAAGCAAGCGCGGGGCCCATATCAAATTCTATCGCAGGGGCTCTGGATCAGCTATGGTTTCTCAAGTTATAATAGTGTATAAAAAGCCTTACAAATAATTACTACGCAATTTAAAATCGAGCCATTCCAATCCTGCTACGCATTCACACTGAGTGTTGAGTAAGGGTGCTTGTTCACGTCCGGCTTTCTGTAGAGCCGATTATAGGGCCGATTTAAATTTACACATTTATACGAGCGACTTCTTGTTAGATTTTGTGCATAAAAACGTATGAAATTCTCTGTTTAATTTTGGCCAACGAAATAATCGGTTACCGATTGTATGATGAGTATTGTATTAGTCGGAAAACGAGTTACGTTTCACGTTTTTGTAACATCAAGTACATTTAATATACCATGTCTTGATAAGCATCACTCAAAAAATTTGGCGGATACGAGGGGCCCCCTTTGGCGCGGGGCCCGTAGCAGTTGCTACTCTTGCTACGTGGTGAATCCGGCACTGGGTTCAGGTCAAGAATAACACCTAGGTATTTGGCTCGCTTCTCCCAAGGGATCGGCTTGCCGTACAAAGTGATCAGAGTGGTGTGATATTTTTTATTTTATTACTATGGCATCTCGGAGTTGACCTTGAGAGGTCGTGACTCCTTAACCGGACTTTCCTGTGGCTGCCTTAAGCGAACTTAAAGCCTCCAGCCAGGGCATACAACTTATAAACTAAACGAATGCACGCTAAGGGCACCCCGTGTGAGGTACGAACCTCGGCTTAGGGCAGCGTCGGGCAGCAAGGGACGGGCTGGATCGGATTATGATTATTTAGGGACAAATTTAAAGCTACAGGCTCAGCGGCACGGGCTGGCTCGAGCAAGGGTCGGGGCGGGGATGGACAGGGACGTCGCGACGGGCCTCGTCGGCGAGGACGATATATCCGTTCTATCGGAAGATGAGTGTGTAACTGTGCTAGTGGAGGGACTACTCTCCTGGAGGAGAGTGATAGTGACGTCGGAAATGGTGAAAGTATGCCTCGGTCGGCGAATCCTACTAATACGAGAGGGAGTGTACCTATCGGGCGACAGCCGCAATCAGGGGATTGCGGTGCTTGAACGAAGCATTTCATGAACTGCTGAATGGTGGGCATTTTGAGATCTATGTGTAGATCCACAACTGACGTGATTTTTTGCCGTTTTTATATAAGTAATGCTACGGAACCCTTCATGCGCGAGTCAGTTTCATAGTGCCCCGTTTTTTACCCTGCTGACGCTGCATTCTACATCAAAATAACAAAACAAACAAAAACTTAAAACTCACTGTGGACTCAATAACTCCTGTATCAGCTTCTCTCTCTGCTTGAAGCAGCCCAGGCTACAGATAGCCTGCAGCACATCCGGATCTATGGCCTCAGCAGACGGCAGGACCCTGGTCTGGACCACCTCCATCATTGGCAGCTCCTGTTCCAACTCCCCACGGCCTCCGGCTGTGACCCACGGGTGTCGGGTGATTTCTGCCAACTGGGGATGAGGAAAAGATTAAAATTGATAAATGGTTGGTAATTTGACGTTAATTAAGTTGTGTCAAATCATTAATCTGGCTCTATTTTTGTGGCAATTTTCTAGACTAAATGGTCACTTGCAAATTAAAATCAAAATCAAAATATTTTATTGCACATAAACCTACATGGGCACTTATGAAACGTCAGAAGCTAGCTATTAGATACATGAACCCATCATACGAGGTAAATAATAACAGTTTTTATAGAGTGAAATCTAGTAAAATGGTTCAACATATCGATGGCCCCACCGAATAAACGTGCAATGCTTCTTACACGTTTTTTACATTTTTCATTTCTTTTGCCTATCCTGCACCCACATATTTTTTTTATGAATTTTAGACGCAAAACACGCCTACTATAATGGTGAATTTCTTTATTCTAGAAAATAATTAATTTTAAAATTATAGGAATAATAGTTTATACAAAATACAAAAAAAAAATACAAAAAGTTTTATTGGCATAAAGGAAGAAAAGGTGATGAAGACAATGATCTAACAAAACACAATAAATAAGTTTGTACATCACGATATTTTGGTTTGGCCGTTGACCCCCAAACTAAGCAGGGCTTGTATCTTGGGGGTTTTTGAGTCGCCAAAAGAGTATAAATATACAAGTCTATAGCTTATTTTTTTACCAATAATTCGACTATACATTATTTCTACCTATTTACAATGAAATGAGCGTTATTGAAGTTTAAACGTTTTTATTTTTTGCTGAAAAGTTGTCATTTTTCTCTTATAAGTTTATTCGGTGGGGCCATCGATATTCCTTTCCTTTTCAAATAAAATACAGGAGATGTTTTTAACCAGTGCGCAAACTTAAACAAATTAAACTTATACAAGTTTTAATAAACACGTCCTATTTCTTATTTTGGCGCGCCCATTGATATTATTACGAATAGATTGTGTCCATATTTTGCTGATTTCAATTCGGACAAAAAAAAAGTATTGAACAAATAATGGAAGTGTGTTCTGTTATTGATACTGAACCACTAAAAAAAATTTTCGCACCGCTTATTTTTTTTTTTCCCTGTATTTGGAATAAAAATACAAATTCAGAATTTCTCACAAACCTACTCAAAGTTGTTTCATTCAACCAAACTACCAGACCTACTTCAAATCATTCGATAAACTACAAACGGATTTTTTTTATTCTTACCGTCATCCGTTTTTCAGGGTTGACTTCTATCATCCCTCGAAGAAGCTGTTGGCAGTCAGGAGGAACGAAATGTGGTACATGGAATACACCACGTTTTACCTGAAAACAAAAATTAAATAGAACATGAGTAGGAACATGAGATGAACTTGGTCGGCACACTACCGTGCACCTTTTTTATTATAATATAGTTATTTAATATCTATAACTATTTTAATAAAAACTTGAATAGAAGAAGAGCACCTAGATTAAGTTCAAATCATATTTAGATCAGCATACAACCTGATACTGATCTGCAAATTGCCAAAAACGTAAGAAAAATTGAATTTCGCGGGCTACCCTAACCGCTTCCCCATAAGTGCTTCGTGGCTTCAAGGATCTTTGGACGTTCGAATGACGTTGACAGTGGTTGACTTTCCCTGCGTTCCGAGTTGCGATAATATCGATAGTCGCATGCTAAAGCCCGTTCCGAATTAGCGTGAGCGCGATAACGATGTCCCGTGAATCGTCATAGATGACGTCATGACATTCGCCATATTGCGATAACGCCGACCATGCCTTTTACTATTATCGCCGTGAGCGTTGTCAAAAATGACAGTTATGCTGTTTTGTTTTGAGTCGCATCATAATATCTTATCGGGGCATTTTCAAAATTGTTCTTCTGGCTACAGTTGCTACCTAACCTAAGAAGAAGAAATTTTTGGTGTATACAGAGAAATACACTAATATCGTTTTGACATTGTGTGAGCACCGTGAGCGCGTTCACGAGCGTTCCGAGTTGTTGACAGCCTTCGGCTGTCATAATCGTAATTCGGAACGCATGTGAGACGATGTGAGCGCTGTGAGCGATTAAATCCAATTAGGAAGGTGGCCTTGTACTTAGCTGACAGGTGTCAGGAACGCATTCTCTCATCAGCCAGAGATTAATGTCAAATGTACGATGGCCAGCACATCAAGTTACCACAAACTGTTTTTTAATTTTCTCGTTCGATTTTGAACTTAATTAGCAACAATTTAAAGTTTAAAGTCGTTCGGGAAAATTTGACAGTTTCGTGGAGCTTGATGTGCTGGCCACTGTATTAAAACAACAAGATGGCTGTGATAGTTCCAATTGTGGCCACGTGCCAAAAGATCCTTTACTTCCAGGATTTTTGTGTAAAAACATAAAGAAATAATTATTAATTACCTTTTCAAGTAATTGACGTAAATTATCATCGTCGAAGGGTAACGCACCGACCAGCAGTGCGTATAGGATCACGCCGCACGACCAAACATCGGCGCGCCGACCATCGTATTTTTCTCCCTGAAAGATAAAAATAATTTTCATCATTGATTTTAATTAATTTTAATTATGGAACCATGCTATTCTTCTATGAGCTGCACATACCTATTTTACATTATATTTCAAAGTAAAGAGAAATCTATTTATTCCAATTTGAGAAGTAGTCTCACTTAACACTGCTTTTGGAAAATAGTTTCGTGGAACAGAGTAATACCAAATTATTACTATTTATTCTTTCGTAAGTTGGCAGTTTTGTAAGATTTCAGTGTAGCAACCTATGTGAAGAAGTCCCCTAACTTGGGTAATCGCTCTCGTGATGAAAACAATTCTCCTCAATATTTAAAAACTTACCTAGGAGTTTTTTTTATTTTTCGAAACGATATTCTGGAAGATTTAAAATATGAAAATAGACTACTTAAAAAAAAATGCTTTTTTTTTTATTTTATGTAATATTCTCATTTATAACCAATAAGGGCAGTATAATCAGCAACACTTTTATAATATTCATCCACCTTATAATTTTCTTCACAATCTTGTAAAATAAACAATAAAAAATCCATCACAATTTTAAAATAATGTCAAGGTCGTGGTTTCTTTTTGTTATTTGTACGGACTTTTCATTTCGAATTATAGCAACATTCTCGTTATGTCAAACCAACTTTAAACGGCCGAGTATTATCCGACCAAATACGGCTGATACCAACTGTCAGCCGTTACACGAGAAAACAACATACAAACCTCACGTGCTAGAAAGAGATCACAGACCTCGCAATTCAATAATTGAAATGTTTGTAACATATTGATGAATTCATGAACGACCCAAACGACCGTTGCTTTGATTTCATCAATCCGTTGAAAAATATAATTTGTGTTAGTTTATGTGTTAACAAAATACGTTCAAAATGAAGTCCGCTAAATCGAAACAAAGATTAAACGACATGCGAACACCAGCTCGGAGTAAACAAAATCTATTTGGGGAGAGAGATCCGGTACAAGTGTATTGCCGACTTCGACCTATGCAAAGAGACTCTGATTCACCATGTATGAAGATAATTTCGCCTACTATGGTCCTCCTAACGCCGCCTGCGACTGCTATTAGCTACAGAAACGAGAATGCGAAAACTATGAAGTACACTTTCAAAGAAGTATTCCCGCCTGAAACCAGTCAACAAGAAGTCTTCGATAAAGTCGCTTTACCGATAGTAGAAGGCTTAATCAAAGGTAAAAATGGCTTATTATTTACTTACGGTGTCACAGGCAGTGGCAAAACATTCACAATGACTGGTGAACCGCAAAACTGCGGCATTCTACCAAGATGTTTGAATATTATCTTCAAAACTATAAACGACTTCCAAGCACACAAGTACATCTTCAAACCTGACAAAATGAACATGTTCGATATTCAAACTGAGGCGGAAGCCATGTTGGAGCGGCAGCAGGAGCTCCACAAATTCAAAAATGGAAGGAAGAACAATTCAAATCCAGATTTAGCTATGTCATCATCAGATGTAACTAAAATTGAGGGTATTAATGAAGATAATCAATATGCTGTCTTTGTAACTTATGTAGAAATTTATAACAACAGTGTGTTTGATTTACTGGAAGATGGGCCTCCAATAAGTAGAAACTTACCAGTAAAGATCATACGTGAAGATGCAGCTCATAACATGTATGTTCATGGAGTTACTGAAGTAGAAATTAAGTCTGCTGAGGAAGCTTTTGAAGCATTTTACTTAGGTTTGAAACGAAAACGTATGGCACATACTTCATTAAACGCAGAATCAAGTCGAAGCCACTCAGTGTTCACAATTCGATTGGTGCAGGCACCTGTAGATGAGATGGGAGAAGCTGTGATCCAAAATAAAAAGTTTCTCAATATAAGTCAGCTTAGCTTAGTTGACTTAGCTGGTAGTGAACGCACAAACAGAACTAAGAACACTGGTCAACGTCTACGAGAAGCTGGTAACATTAACAAGTCTTTGATGACACTCAGAACTTGTCTGGAAGCGTTACGAGAAAATCAGATTAGTGGTGCTAATAACATGGTTCCATACAGAGAGTCAAAGATCACTCATTTGTTCAAGAATTTCTTCGAAGGAGAAGGCCAAGTGCGCATGATTGTGTGCGCTAACCCAAGAGCTGAAGATTATGATGAGACTGTCCAAGTGATGAGATTTGCAGAGATGGCTGCTGAGGTTGAAGTGGCTAAACCTCAAGTTATTGACATTGCTGCTAACATTGGCTTGACATCAGGCCGTCGTAAGGCTAACAGACTATTCACGACAGCACGAGACAACATAGTCAGGCCGGAAGCTAAAGACTTAGAGATGGACCTGGGTCTCGTCTACAGTCTTGGACCTGACTTCCCAAGTCTAGAACTGAACAGTTCTCAAGCAGCACACATTATCAAAGAACTCATGGCTCATTTGGAGATGAGAATTAGCCGACGCGAAACTCTGAAACGCAGCAAAGCTATTAAAGACGAAAGGTTGAGGTCTGCTCTTTTGGACCTTGAAAAGGACTCCTTGGAAATCAGGAGCGAGAATGCTTCGTTACGAGGACAGTTGGCAGCATCTGAACGCAGGGTGAGAGCTTTAGAAGAACGTTTGACTGCTACAGAAAACGCATCACTCACCCATCAAAGAAAACTTAACGAATTAACAGAGTACACATCATCATTAAAAAGAGATTTGCAAGAAAAAGAGATGATGCTTAGCCAAAACAAATTCGACAAAGAGAAACAAAAGAAGATTTTAGAACGAAAATATAATCACAAGATTGCAGCTGAACATGAGAAAGCAAAAGAAATAAATTGTGAGAAAGAAAGATTGAGGAATGCTATCGAAGAAAAAGAGAACAGACTGAGAATAATAGCTGAAGCTCTTAACCGGGGCGACAATGATGATTTCAACAAGCTTACAGGAGAAATGGGTGCACAGACAAGCAACAGAGATGGAAATTTTACTCCAGGGTCTACACCAAGAGCTTTACCAGCCCATCTGCTAACTCCATTCAACTCTGCACCACAGACAAATCACAACCAAAGAGAGACACTCACACAGAGAGACACGCCGTCGTCATCCCGTCGTGGCATAGCGATTGCCAACCCTAGACACCGTCGGTCTATCTCCGCCGACGGCCGAGGCTGGGTCGAACACGCCCCTAACAAAATAGTCCCCATGGGCACAGTAATGAAGCCTAATATCGTCAATAGTAAAGTCGTCAGTAAGTTAACAAGTGTTAAAGACATAGCCAACTCTAGGACGTCGAAATACTGTCTGATTTCCCAGGAACAAGACACTGATGGGGAGTTAGAAACAAAGTTGTATAAAGGAGATGTGGTTCCTACGTGTGGTGGAGGCGCTCAAGTGATTTTCAATGATGTTGAGATGCTAAAACAGTTCTCTCCGACACGAGAATCTTCTCATTCACACTCCAACCGTCAGTCTGGTACAAACTGTGCAAGGCATTCTGGCAAGCGTCGGGACACAAATAACTCTCCACCGCAGACTCCTTCAAATACCAGCAAAAAGCAAAGAGTTGATGATGACTGACTTTAGATACTGGTAAGATGCTTTCGCCATTTTCTTTGTTTGCATTCATCTGGGATTCCTGATCTAATTAACTTGCAAATATCATTGATTGATAAAAATTCTCCAAAAAGTTTGGTAAAAAAATTCTTGATTAGGAATTTCAGATGTGGCTCTGGTTATTATTAATATAAATATGATAATTTGTGTGAGATAGTTAAAAAGGTTTGTTGATATTTCTAAGTTCTGTTAAAAGTTATATTAACATTTTGAATAGTTAGGACCCGAATATACAAGATGGATTTTTGGGACGGTGCAGTAACAGCAGGTACCTTAACCATTGTATGGTTTTGGCTACAAGAAAACAGTCTGAGGAGAAACTAGAAAATTCAGACATCACAAAAAACTTTTTCCATACATTTCGTAGGAAAGAAACTCCAACTTACTATAGTAAAAACCGGCCAAGTGCGTGTCAGACCACACACAATGAAGGTTCCGTAGTTCGGATGAATTTAACCCAAGAACAAACTTAACATTGTAGTTGAAAAAAAAAAAATACTAGATCTCGTTTAAACTAATTTTCGGTGGAAGTTTACATGGTAATGTACATCATACATTTTCTTTTAGTTTTATCATTCTCTTATTTTAGAAGTTACAGGAGGGGACACATTTTACCACTTTGGAAGTGTCTCTCGCGCAAATTATTCAGTTTAGAAAAAAATTATATTAGAAACCTCAATATCATTTTTGAAGACCTATCCATAGTTACTTGTATGGGTACGTATGGGTTTATGAAAATATTTTTTTTTTTGAGTTACAGTTAAGTAGGTATGGGAACCCCCAAAATGTAATGTTTTTTTTTTTCTATTTTTGTGTGAAAATCTTAATGCGGTTCACAGGATACATCTACTTACTAAGTTTCAACAGTATAGTTCTTATAGTTTCGGAAAAAAGTGGCTGTGACATACGGACGGACAGACAGACAGACAGACATGACGAATCCATAAGGGTTCCGTTTTTTGTCATTTGGCTATGGAATCCTAAAACGTAGGTTGGAGTCTTTTCTAGTACTCAAACCTCAGTTGGTCCGATAGAGTTTGTTGATCCTTATAAGAAACAGGATTGATTGGCATTTAAAAAAGTTTTTGTGAAAACTGCAGTTTTTTTTTTCCGTTTTTTATTGCTGATATTTGGATTTGTGAATGCAAATATCTGAATAAGTTGAGGACAGTCTTCCTAAGACAATTTTCTTGTAGCAATGGTTAAGGTACCAACTCTTACTGCCCCATCTCAAAAATCCACCTTGTATGTACCTAGAATAATATCTGAACTATTATAAGTAGTTTAACAACCCTTTAGATCTAAATAAATTTATGTAGGTTTTACTGTGATTCCTATAAATTGCAGTGTGATTTTCGGTTTTACAGATTTTCAGAGAATAATCTCTCTTTTAATAACCTACCAACATTTTTGGGTTAGTAGCAGCTAGAAAAAACTGTACTTCTTAACCATAGTTGGGTAAAATTATCACAAGAATATGAATTGATTTAATAACTTTACCACCACAGCTTTTGAGGAGCTAATTATATGTAACACTTAGGAGTTTTGTTCAGATTTCAAATTTTGTAGTTGTAGAATTTTTCTATTATATTTTGCAAACTTCTTAAAATGTTTAGCATTGGTTGACCAATTTGATTTTCATTCAGAGCTTTTTGATCTTAGAATAATATGAAAAAATAGTTAAGTTGGAATAACAAATAAATTATGATTTCGTCAGCCAATTTATTCAGGGTAGAAGATTCCAAAAAACACGCTTTTAAGGGCTTGTGATTTATTGAAGACAATTTTGACTGTGATTCTAATTAAATTGCTCATTGTACAAGTACATACCATTTCTTTTTGTTTTTTTTTTTTTTGTTACATTTTAAGATTGTTTTCATTGACAATGTTTTAATTTAGTAGTCGATTCCCTGTAGCTGATCAGATTAGTAGTAGAATGAGTACAATTAGATATATTTGTCAGTAAAACACAAATTGGTACAAAGTACTCAGTGCTTGCCCCTTAGTGAATTAGAATGTAGGTAAATCATTTTCAAAACTTATTTTTTTTTTGAATTACGTATTAAAACTGTAATTTGAATACATTGTAAAAGCCAATTATTTTTAAAAGAGTAAACATAGTAGTTTCTTGCTGGCTCTTCTCCATATGGAACAACCAGTTGCACTTAGCTTCTGGGCCTCAAGTCTGCTATTACAATAGTGTCAGAATGGTCTCTTCATTGTGAGTTTTTGACAGATTTGCCATACAAACACTGTCAAATACTCACAATGGCGAGACCATTCTGACACTATTGTAATAGCAGACTTGAGGCCCTGAGACCATGTTGAAGCCTTTAGTAATACCTACCAATCATTGTCAATGAAATCATCTACCTACGTTTAGTATACCATAAACTCGCATATATTATACATAATATAGTCAATAAGTCTTACAATATCTTTTTTCTTAACTTTGTTTGATAGAATGAAAAAACTAGTGTCAGTTTTTTTGTAAAACAATTTTTTTACCAACCCATTTTATATTTGAACTATTTTTTGTAGAATTATTAGAAAATAAACTTTGTTATGTTAACATAATGTATCGTCACATCCACGGTAAAGTTGCGAATGTGTCATTTTCGTGTAAAACAGTTTTTTGGCGCAACCCGCCTCCAACATACAATACATACATTGGGGGCGGGTTGCGCCAAAAAACAGTTACGGTATGTTCAAAGAATTTGTAGATACTAAAATGTAGTATACAGCCCTAGGCAAATATAAGTTCTAATATAGATCTGATATACTTACCTAGCTATAAATTAGAAAAAACGCAATGTGGAATTGAACTAAAGTGGCTCTCTTATTCATAATATCTTTCTAAAATGGTGGTAGTCTTACTCTTCGGGAATTTCTTAATTGTCGCTCCTAGTATAAATCTTAGCCCGATAAATGGCAATAGGCTTGCCCCCCTATTACATGGGTTTTAGAGGGATTCACTATGGCCCTACTATTTTTGCAATTTGCAGGTCCATTTCAGGTTGTATGTTGATTAAAATAGGATTCACATACCGTAGGTGACAAATATGTATTTACAGAATTATAAATCACTAGCTTTTGCCCGCAGCTTCGCCCGCGTGGAGGTCGAAAAATATATATAATTTTTACTTGAATACAACACCGTTGCGTTAGCTTCTAACCATAAGCCTATATAGTAAATTTAGTTGTTTTTCTTCTAAAATTAAGGACTTTTCAACTTCATCCCCCTTTTTAACCCTTTTGGGGTGGAATTATCAAAAACGCTGAGCACATATAAATTATATAAATTTTCAATTGTCAGCCTAAACACAAAATTTGAAGATCCTAAATTCAAAACTGACAGACTTTCATATAAACTTCCATCCCCTATTTTACCCCTTTAGGGGTGGAATTCCCAAAAATCCTTTCTTAGTGGATACTTACTCTTCACAAAGAACACACCCTCCAAGTTTCATGACTCTAGAACTAGCGGTTCGGGCTGTGTGTTGATATATCACCCAGTCAGTCAGTCAGTTTACCATTTTATATAGAAGATTAGAATAATCATTCAATTCAACTCTCTTAGAATTGGCCTCAAATGTCATGAAATCATCATGCAGTAGGGTAATATGAACTTGGAGATTTGTATTAATTATTTTAATGATTATAATTTTTTGAATGAATGAAAAGCGACTAACAAAAGGTTTACAAGGCAGATGTGAGTGGAAACGCCCTAGGAGAACATAAAGTGACCTAATTGGTGATGTTCTCCAGCAAGGTCAGATGCGTAGCACTCGCCACCGGCGTCCGTGTATGACCAGATGTATGAATATAAACGAAGCGAAAGGTGGCGTTCTATCATTTATGCCGACCGCCATGGCAAGAAGGCGTGAGTTCATGTATGTATGTAATCTTTAGATATTGGAATTTCACTGGCTATCCTGGCGCTTCGCCTTAACACGTTAAACGCCATGGGGGACAACATATGGACGTCACTTGTTTAGTAAAAGGAGCCAGGTTAAAAATGCCCGATTGTTAAGTTATAGTCACAATTTTTACAAAAAATCGAATACAATCTTAGGCCCATAATACAGAACCTTTTCCAAGACTCAAGCTTTACTTAAAACTAGTTTCAAGCAATCAAAAGGCTCGAATCTAGTTTTAAGTAATGCTTGAGTATTGAGTGACGTTCTGTAATACGGGCCTAACTGTCTGCAGGGCCGTGGGGGTCATGTCAAATAAATATTAGCTTCATATCTGTGCCCGACGGCCCATTAGAGGTGCTTAAAATTTCCTCTGACTCGCGGTCATATGGTGCCCCCCGCGGCCCCAACGGAACTATTGTATGTCGACCACATGGTGTTACCCACGGCTCGAACAGAAAGACTGAAAAATTAAAGCGGCGTTCAACGTGTCAAAAATAACTGGCAAAATGTATTTGTACCAAACACCTCTGCTTACACCTTCCGGTAATACATGATGTTATATTTGTCCGTACTATTTCAAATGAGTCAAAGTTAATTCTTTTAACTTCACCGCGGGTGAGTAATTAGAACACACTCAAAAAACGGAAATGATAATCTAATAGAAGGGTGTCTCTTTCCGGTATAAAGGTCGCGTCCAATCTGACCCTGTTTGACCGTTGCGGTAATCTCATTGTTAGTCAGCAATATTTTAACTACATAATTTAAACTGAATTACTTTGTTCTGTTAGGTAGCTGTTGCATTATTATTCATTGATTAGAATCTGTAGATATTCTTACTATAAATTGAAGACGCTTTTCATGTCTGTTTTTCGTTGTTCTTCTAAACTACGCAACGGATTTTGATGCGTTTTCACCATCATTGTTTAGGGAATTGATTCCGGAAGGTTTATGAGTAGAGATCGGATATTCGGATGCATATTTACCTAAAGTGAATATTTAGCTATGAAAGTATGGAAGCTGTTTCATAACATATAAATTTTTGTAAAAAAAATCCGGGATGCTAGGAACACCGGGAAAGCAAACGACATGGAAGCGACTTCAAAAAAATATTAATAAATAAAATAAAAACCCGGGATTCTTGGATTGCGTAACTATTCAGATGCATATTTGTTTAAAATTAATGTTTAACCCCCTATGCAAATATGTGCATGTAGGAATAAAAAAAAAACTTTTTATTAAATTAAATTCTATATCCTGATTGGGCTTAAATATTACGTCGGCTACTTAGGTAGGTAGATATGCATTCGATTCTATAGTCAGAAAAAAAACTACAAAATTTGTCGATTCCGGAATCGCATGATTTTTACGATAAAAAGCGCATTCCATATAAGCCAACATCTCAACTTTAGGTGAATATGCATCCGAATATTCGATCTCTATTTATGAGTATAATACATTCATAATAAACTTTCCTATATTAAAGAAATCTCGATAAAAATCAATACTAAATTGTCCGCCGGTGAAAAGTTGTAAGTAGGTGTACTGTTTGTGAACGAAAAAACAAAGAAAATTCGGGCTTAAGCAACGCGCCTAAGGTTGAAAAAGCGTAGTCTACATTACTGCCGATTCCCTTGTTCACAAACTAAACTAAATTTAAATTCAGTGCATCTTTTTCTTTCTATTTCATTAAGAAAAGGACAGAAGATAAATTTTAGTTTAGTCCTGTCAAATTAATCAGCGCTTGACGTAAATTGACGTAATTTTAGTCGGCATGTTTTTAATCGCGTCTAAACTTCTATAGAGTAGTGACAGGCGCTGAACTTAAATTTAGTTTAGTTTGTGAACAAGGGAATCGGCACCATTGGCTACTTTTTTACGCGATAACCGACACCCACGCGGGCGGAGCCGTGTGCATAATAAGCTAGAAAGCGAGTTAACTATCTATCAGTACTGGTATTCTGTAAAGTTCACTTGGAACCTCACTTAAGTGAGCGCACCCAATTCGAAAGCGAATTCATTTGTTTTAAAAAGTAAATCATCGCGGATTCACAACGAGACACCGTTGGAATTTCAAAGTGATGTTTAGAGAATTGCACAAACAGGTTATATAGAACTATTGCAGATATACCACAATGGTTTAAGAGGATTTAAAGCTTAGCACTTACCTAGATTGCTGGCTAACGTCTAACAAGGGAATCGGCACCATTGTCGATGAAGATTTTAAAATGCTAAATTCTGCTAAATTTTCAACGGATTTAATGTAGGTATTTCTTACGGTAGGTAAGAAGCAAACTAATTCTGCAGACAGTTTAAAAAAAAAAAAAACATGTTTTCAAACGCGTCAAAGTTAATTTGAAAAAGACCAATGTCCACAAGTCGCTAAGCCAGGCCAAGACAAGCCATTTTTTTAAAACTAGGAATTTAATTTAATGTAACTTTTTTCTCGTCTGCCTAGTTTCTCTGTTCTATGTTTTGCTTGTTTTTACGCAAGCAAATCTTAGGCTCATAACGTTAACGTAAAGCAAGTCATATTAAACAATTTAATAAACATTACTAGTAAGAGTATACCACCAAAGCCCACGCTCAATTTCAAGCCCTTTATAACGCCACTTGATTCAATTATAACCACCGTTTTGCGTTCAATGTACTTAACTAGATAATTATGAGGATATGGGTTATTTAATAAACTTTGGTTTAACTATTTTGTGCGCGCCATCTTGTAAGTACGTCAATTGTAAGTTTTCCCGCCATGTTTTTGGCGCGGAATTGTATTAAAATACATTTCCATTGATTTTGTTGTTTTATTTTTGTATTTTGTAGTGGGATGGATTAATATTGTCCAATTTTGTGAACAAAAAGAGAGAGAAAAAGCTGTAAGTGCCAAAATCAACTGCCGCACTAACGAAAAATGCAATAAATCGATTTTGCCGCTTCAGAGAGTTGTATTTTTGATTATTGAATTCGTTATGAAGTTTTAGTTATTGCATTCTTGCTTACTGAAAAACTGAGTTCCTGAAGGATCAATAAAAAGTTGCTTAGAGAGAGTTAATAGATTTCGATTCGCTGACTCCAAATATATGACTCAACGAATATATAAATCAAAATCTTCCAAATTTTTTATTGCAAAAGAGTTATTGCATTCTTCGTTAGCACGGCAGAATATTTAGCCGTACAAAAGTTAACGCAGAATACACTAGTAACCAATCTAGTAACTCAGTGATTGCTGACAATGCAGAAAAACGGCTTCATCAAACAACACACGTTTCTGTGAAAATATTGTTCTGGCTTAATCATTTTATCTGAAACATCCATTGTAGCAAAACTATAAAGCTAACTGAAGGCCAAGTCTTGTTTCTCCAATCCTGCATAACAATTGAACACCCAGTAATTGAATCATGTTCATAAATACAGGATACAGACACTATAATGTTAAGTAGTGTAACGGCTGTCATACTTGTGAGTCGATAGGGAGACGCCATTATAGAACGGAGCTGCACGAATCTTACATTATAGTAATGCCCTATATTATATTCAAGTTCGTGGACGTTTTTAGAAAAATAAGATATCGTCGGCGTAGGTGGAGAACTGAAGTAACTCAAATTTTCTAGTTTGAGAAAATTGCGATTTATGGTTATTTGATTATAACATTTAGAGTCGAAGTAAACTCAAACGACTTATTTTATGTAACTCTTGCAATACTCAACTTATCATAAAGCAGTTACGGATTTATTTACTGAGTTATTTACTTTTTCTTCTACGATTTAGTGATAGTTTTGGACATATTTATTTTTCCATTAGGAACTTAAAAATCCTATATTTCTGAACACGACAGGATTTTTTTTATTTTACTTTGGGTTTGCTCTTGACTTTAGTCTAGGTCTTGGTCTGGGTGACAGAGACAAAGTCTACGATGGAGTGAGCTTACCCAAAAGAAGCCTGTTCACTCTCACTTTGAATAGATTAGGGTTTATGCGTCCGGAAACACAATATGAAAATGCTTGTCAGGCGAAAATATGCAACATGGTTGGGGGGTGTAACGAAAATGGTAATAAGTCATTTTGACGTAAATCGTAGTTATTTAGTTCTTCAGCTACGCCGGCGATATTATCTCATGACCGAGAAGGAATTATGAAAAACGGCTCAACAAGGAACCTCGGTAAGTGTGTCTAGAATTTTCTAATCCATACTATCCATACTAATATTATAAATGTGAAAGTAACTCTGTCTGTTTTTACGCCTAAACCGCTTAAATTTGGCAGAGATGTAGCCTGGGATATGGAGACGGGCATAGGCTACTTTTTACGCGATAACCGACATCTAAGCGGGCGGAGCCGCGGGCTAAAGTTAATACCTTATAAAACGTTTCATATTGAGACAGGAAGCAACAAAATTCGATCTAAAGAAAGGCAATAATTGCCACATTCCTCTAGATCATATTTTGCTGCTTCGTGTCTCAATATGAAACGATAATATTTTTTGTCTGCCCTCTTAAGTATGATTTTTGTATACCTACTGTCGATCTTGGGAAGATCTTTTGTAGGTACGTACTTCAGATAGGCATGGGTAAGAACACTCATCGATGGCAAACGATGGTACGCTTTTTAAATTCCATAAAAGTTTGCATGGAATGTCGTTTGCATACCAATTTTCACACTGGTAGGTGTAGGCGGAGAACGATGTAAGAATTTACTCAAGTATTTTGTTGTTTTTTTTTTGTTTTGGATGGCAGAAAAGCCGCATTAGACAAAGCTGAAATATTTCATGTGGCTAAAATAATTAATTACACTAGACGACACCCTTCAAGCCGTGTCCTAACCGAACAATAAGGCCTGAAACTGCGTTATGCGGACACCCGCGCGGTTCTATACAAAAGTGCTCCGTCGCAGGGACAAGCGCGGGCGTAAGTCGCGGAGGCACGCGCTGGGCCTGGTAGCGCCAGCTTACTGGCTGTCGTATTATTTAAGCTAGTCATCGTTTTGCTAAGTTCTCCATCGACACAACTGTACATGCACACCGTTAAAATTACACTACGCCGTATTTAATTGCCGACAGAGCCCCCCGCGTATCCACGCGTGTACACACGCAACGGGTGCCCGTCGCGGAAGCCCGCTTAACGCAGTTTCAGGCCTAACCGAATGCGACTACGCGCGAGTACGCGATCGACGCTCTCGTGTAAATATGATAATACGACGTACCTACTCGCGCGATCAATCAAGTCGCGTTCGTACGTCATAACCCTAGTAGCATTTTTGTTGGCATTTAGTTGGGCCACTTACCTGTTAGTGGCCCAACTAAATGCCAACAAAAAATGCTACTAGGGAATTCATATAATCGATCGCGTATTCGCGATGGGAAATGTTTAAGCTTTGATTGTTCTATATTTTACTTAAGGTTCCGTTTTTTTACGAGTAAGCAGTACTTAGGTACTTACTCGAATAACTTCAGGGCAGGCGTAATGCGGACTGCCACAAGATGTCTCTAGCAGCGAGCCGGCCGGCTGCAGCGACGCCATCCCGAAGTCCGCTATCTTGATGTTGTTCCGCTCGTCCAGAAGTAAGTTTTCGGGTTTTAGGTCGCGGTGGCTGTAAATTAAATAAATTATGGTGTATTTAAGCAGTGGCGTATTTTAAGATTCACCGCCCCAGGCCTGTAGGGTTTGCCACCTCATAAATTAACGGAAAAAGAGCAAACATTTAATATTTAATCATAAAATAAAATCCAGCAGTGTGTTGATGTGGGCTGAGAATGATGATAACTCAAAAACTCAAACTCAAAGCATTTATTTCAAATGAACCAATTACAGGCACTTTTGAATTGTCAAGGATAATGACCACCAATAAACAATAAACAGCAATAAACACCATTTATTAAATATTTATATTTTTTTCGATGGACAGATTGGTTAAGACTACGTCGAGCGCACAGTGGCGCCCTCATCGTTATTTCGGTGATTTATTTTATTTTAGAATGAAAATGCAGAAAAAAGCTCGTCAAGTTGTGCTTCACAAGACTATACGTCATTATTACTACAAACAGTAGTTTTAAATTGTTATGTTTTATTGTAATCATTAAAACGGAAAATAGTGGCCACTAAGCTCTGTTTTAATGATTACAATAAAACATAACAATTTAAAACTACTGTTTGTAGTAATAATAACGTGTAATCTTGTGAAGCACAACTTGACGAGCTTATTTTCTGCATTTTCATTCTATAATAAAAGAAATCACCGAAATAACGATGAGGGCGCCACTGTGCGCTCGGTAGCCTCTTAATACGATTACCCCGCGTCTTGATGTCTATCAAACTTACAACCAAATGAGTTGTACTTTTTGTTAATTAGGTACCTAGGCTTTTTTTAATAATTAATTTCATCAGGCATAATAAGTCAATAAAGCTGAGCGAGGTGTGGCTTACGCCGCCACTCGCATCCTGCCGCCCCGGGCCATGGCCCTTTTGGCCCTAGGGTAAATACGCCCCTGTATTTAAGTATGTCTTGGTTGTACTAATATAATTGTTGCTATTAGTTCAGCTACACGACACTAGATGGCAGGCAATGGTGCCGATTCCCTTGTTCACAAACTAAACTAAATTTAAGTTCAGTGCATCCTTTTCTTTCTATATAATTAAGAAAAGGGCAGAAGATAAATTTTAGTTTAGTCCTGTCAAATCAAACAACGCTTGACGTAAATTGACGTAGGTAATTATAGTCGGCAAGTTTTTAATCACGTCTAAACTTGTGTGGAGTAGTGACAGGCGCTGATGAATTTGACAGGACTAAATTAAAATTTATCTTCTGTCCTTTTCTTAATGATATAGAAAGAAAAAGATGCACTGAACTTAAATTTAGTTGAGTTTGTGAACAAGGGAATCGGCACCAGTATCGATCGCCAGAATTAGTAAGAATTCACCTGGTGAATGTGAAAATCTAGAGTTAGCCAGTCATTGATTTGTGCATAAATTTTAACGATTCAGAAAGGGCGCTGCCATGCCATGCTTATTGATACGACGCGACGTCACCTATATTACTAAAAGGTTTATAAAACTCGGTTTAGGTATGCACTAGTGCTAGAATGCGAATGCTCTTGGTGTAGATGTACTTTTATTGGGGCAGATTGTTTCCATAAAGCCCATTTCTAATGACAAAAAAAAAACTGATGGTCACTTTCGAATCGCGCGCCTACAGGTAAGGACTTTTCTATCAAATTTATATTGATGGTGGAAGGTAGCCATATTGACGTAATCTATATCTATCCTACATAATTATAAATTGAAGTCACTTTTCGTGTATCTCTGTAACCGCGTTTGACCGCGTTGTTCTTCTAAACTGCGCAACGGATTTTGATACATTTATATTAAACTTTCATATAGGTATATATTAAAGAAATCAGTTTTGTCAAGTCGTCAAAATCATGCGAATCAGGGGCGGGTCGCTAGTACAAAGTAAAAGAAAGTTATACGTACCATATAGAGTGACTGTGACAGAAGTCGAGTGCGGATATGATTTGTCTGAAGAAACGGCGCGCTTCTTTGGGAGTGAGCCGCCCTTTCTTCACCAGGTAGTCAAACAGCTCCCCACCGCTTACGTGTTCTAATACTAAATATCTGGAAAATATGAAAAAGTAAGTTAGAATTAGCTATAAAGTAAAAACTAAGGAAAATAGTTATGAACAGCCTAGATCTACCTATTCCGCAAAAATATCACCGTGAAAACTTCAGAGTGCTATCTCGAGTCCACTAGCGCCACTCTTTAAAAAAAAGATGTATCTCGTGACTGAGAAGGAATTATGAAAATCTAGATACGATCTAGAGGAATGTGGCCGTTTTTCTTTAGATCGAATGTTATTGCTTCGTGTCTCAATATGAAACTTTATAAAAGGTATTAGAAAATTCTAGACACTTTATTGCTTCGTGTCTCAATATGAAACTTTATAAAAGGTATTAGAAAATTCTAGACACACTTACCGAGGCAGCTGATGGAGCCGTTTTTCATAATTCCTTCTCAGTCACGAGATAATCTTTTTATAAAGGTGTGGCGCTAGTGGAACCGAGATAGCGCTCTTAAGTGCAGTGAGCCGTCGATAGTGTCAATACCTATCATCCAGGTGGAATGACGCTCACTGAGCTCAATTAATCTTAGTTTCACGGTGAGCTTTTAGCAGAATAGACCGGCAGACATCATTATCAGCTAAAATACTTCTACTGCTGGTAAAGGCTTCCAGTAAATACGGTATCTACCCGCACTCAGTGCCAGCCACCATAACTTTCGGTCTGTATTATAAGAGCCAGCCAGGCAGTAGGTTGTCGGTCACCTTAAGAAGAAGGCAAACTCTGTGTTCTGACATTGTACTCGGGTCGGGGAGACCATATTTTGTAGAGCATCGTCTCTTTGTTAATAACTGTGTGACAGCTGTCTCTTTCTAAAACTCGTGACATCATAGGTAGGCATAGAGAAATCGTACCGGTATATTCCTACATGATAAAGGACAAGCTATGCTTGTGGAGGATCAGAGGAGAGGGCTATGCTTGGAGTTTCCTTACGTTAACGAATCAGAAATGAAGAGATCAGCAGGAGAACCAAGGTGACCGACATATCCCGAAAAATCGCCAAACTTAAGTGGCAGTGGACAGGGCATATTGCTCACAGAACACCTAATCAAATAACGAAACGAAACGAAAATCAAATAATTATTGAAGTCTGGATACTTGTTCAATTCTTCCAATTTTTGTTGAACGGCTCTGAGTTGCTGTATCTGGTGATTGAGACTCTTTGAGAAGTGTTAGTATTTGTCTTAGTCCTTCTTGTTCTGGTTTCCACTCCATTTTCTTAATAATTCTACGAAACGGTTTTATTTCACTCGGTCCCGTAAAGGAGCTGCGATCACCGGAAGACGTAGCGTTAGAAGGCCTCCCATAAGCTGGACCGATGACGTTGTAAACACCGCAGGAATCCGCTGATTGCGGTAAGACCAGAATCGGTCGAAGTGGCGGTGCTTGGGGGAGGCCTATGTCCAGCAGTGGACGTCTTTCGGCTGAAATGATGATAAAGGAAGAAGATACTTACAAATATTTCTTATTTTCGTAAACATCGGACAGTCCTAATACGTGTGGATGTTCTATCAATTTCATAATTGCTATTTCTCTTTCCACCTGAAAAATAAAATAAAAGGTTTAAATTCAAACGTGAAGAGAAGTCATAAATTGTAATTTTCATCACTGCCAGTAGATGGCATTATATTAACTTAAAATATTCATTCTTTTTTGTTAAATTAACGAAAACTTGCCATTATAATTATGTACTGACTATAATATTTGAATAGGTACTGACCTATTCAAATGAAATCTTAGTTTTTGGTAATTTTAAATACCTCTTATTTTGAGTTTTTAAACTTTTAAACGAATAAGTTCTAATTACTCAACAACAGATGGCGCTATGTTACATATTGAACGTTAAAATAAAAGGGTTTGTACCTTCATCAACACAGATTCGCTGAGTTTCTCCCTGTTGATGATTTTGATGGCCACCTTCTTGCCCGTCACGCAGTGGACACCCAATTTCACCAGACCTGGAAACATAAAAGTGAAAATTGAGCCATTTTGATCAAAACCAGTGAATGTTCAGCGACAAAAGTCGATACACTGCTAAGTACCTACTTTTATACATCATATAAATTGACTCAAAATTATTCGATACATTGTATTTCAGTATTTCATATTATTATGGAATATACAATCATTTTACTTCCGCTCCAGTTTTAATTGAATATATAACTCAATAGTTAATTAGATTTAAGATTAAGATAACTGTAGTGTGGATCGACTTTCGTCGTCTCGTTGGGCTACTGGCAACCAATCTATACAAATAAATACAAATAAATAAAATTGAAGTGTAAGTTTTGTAATGTCAAATCAAATCAAATCATTTATTTCTTTGCAAACATGGGTATAGTACATAGGTGTTTTTATAATAAAGTTCTCCATATTTTACCGTCACATGGGCATGCAAAGGTTTACAATTCCCAAAATAATAACTTTTTACTAAATGCTTATGAAAATTTATAACAAAGTAAAGTTTTAGTTTTAAACTGACTGTTTTAGTCACAAAGTACCTTTTAAAATTGTTTTTGTTTTTTTCGTCTTTAAAAAAAAAAAAAAAAAAACGGGATCTCCACACCCTTAAATACGGTACTGTGACGTAGTGGATTTAGTGGTAAGAAATAATGAGACAGATACCACGTATTATCACGTTTATTAGTTAGGTTCTTAGGTTCTCAGACTCAGGGTGTAGGTTCTTAGCTTAGAGTTCTTTCACTGGGAAATTAAAGGGGGAAGAGTAGTGTCCTGGGCTGGACCGTCCGGCTGGCACCGCAAAGGCAGTATAGGCAGGTAGCAAACGGCGCTCGCCGCCCTTGGTGTAGGACCTACACCAAGGGCGGCCTACGTACACTGTAGGTAGTCAAACTCAACTCAAACTCAAAGCATTTATTTCAAATAAACCAATTACAGGCACTTTTGAATTGTCAAGGAGTCGGTCAGTCAAAAAGATGAAGCTAGTTGCCCATTCCAAAGCGTAGTAGGTTCCTATGGAGAAGAACGGGCAAGAAACTCCACGGACACTCTTTTAAAACAAAATATTGTTACAAAATATGGGTTACATCATTCATGTTGAAGTTATACATGTGAGAACAATGTAGAAAGACGTGCACGTTAGAAGCGTCCATAATGAAAACAATTCAAAAATTTAAATAAGCCGTGGCATTTAAGAGATGACCAGTCCCAACTGACGGCGCCCGTTCACGAACATGACGCATGGATCAGCACCATTTAGCTCAACCATTTTAATGGCTGTAGTGGCCACCCGGCAGGGTCGATACCGGCCCTCAAGGCAGCGTCGAGAGCGGCCCTCAAGGCCCAGGCGGTATAGGGTGCGGTAAGGTACTCAACGGACGCTGTAGTAGCATCAACCGGCAGTGGCTGGTAGATGCGAAGAAGGTATGTAGAAAACCCCTATTTCCAGGGGTTCGTTGTATATGATAGACAAATTAGATGTGGAAAATTCCTGACCTGACCTCTCCCTTCTTGTGCGGGTTTCCCGTCCCATCAGACTTATGAGAGGCATGCCTGTATTTTCGCACACAGTTGGTGCACTAAAACTGTGTAGTCTCTTTCAGCTAATTATTAGACACACACAAATATTTAGACTTAGTGCGAACCGTGGGTTTAGTTTCAATATTTCCTGTTGCAGTATTTACCTACTACTTTCATAGAGTGGAGAATACCATTTATTGGTAAGGTGTGACCAAACATAAAGTGGCAATCGTGCGCGGATGATTGGACGACTGCCGCGCGGGGCAGCCGCGAGCTACCTGCCACGCACGACGAGCGAACGCCGCGAACGGTGTAGTGTTGGTTCGCCAGGGCCTCAAGTCTGCTATTACAATAGTGTCAGAATGGTCTCTTTATTGTGAGTTTTTGACAGATTTGCCATACAAACACTGTCAAATACTCACAATGGCGAGACCATTCTGACACTATTGTAATAGCAGACTTGAGGCCCAGTAGTTGTGTGTGGACGGACGTATTTTATCAAGTAAAATGGATAACGAAACAGCAATTCGTCTTATTGTAATATATGGCTCCCATAGTCCATTATGGGATACTAGGGAGCACACACGGACACACACACGCGGCCGCTTTCATTGTGGTTTGAATACGAAATAAAGAGCGCGGCGTGTCTCGGACATGCCGCGCAACATTGCCGTGCAGAAGGTCTAAACTAGTCACGTGCAAAAATTGTGTCTTGCGAATGCGGCGCGTAGCTGCCGCGCACCTTGCACGCCGTGTTTGGATACACCTGAAATGTCTCGTTTTAGCGATGTTTCAGAGGAATACTTTTGATTGAATTTTATATTTCAGCAGGATTTTTTTCGAGAAAAGAACTCTGCGCTGAGCGCTGGGGCTCCGTCTCGCTTAGGTTAGCAGCATTACGCTGAGCGATGGCCGTTTCGTGAATGTGACGCATATTTTCCCCCAACTTCTTCTTTTCATGTTTGTGTTCTTTCTTTGCGTCATGTTTTCCGCAAAAAAGTATTTTCTTTCTTCTTTCTTTCTTTCTTAATTCGTTTTTTTCTGCTTCTTCCAATAACAATAACTACTTAAATAAAATTAATGAAGCACACACAACATCTACGTCCACCATTCTGAATAAAAATGGAGCACGCTTGAGTCAAATGCTCGAAGCGAGCGTTTGCCGCTTCTTGTGTAACGCCGTTTTGTAACCAAGCTTGCCTTGAATGATTCATTACAAATTTACTTTGCAAGTCAGTCTCCGCCATAAGTACGTTCAGTCTGAACGTAGTTTGAAAGGTAGAGCAAACGTACTACGTACTATTACGAGCTTGCGGTTAGTGACAATAATAACTGCCGATTTAAAAACCAAAAATGACACTATAATTAAACAACACTGATAACAACTCAAACACACTAATTATAAAGCACAGCTGTACTCTAAAGTCGCACTCAATGCTCGCTTGTATCGCTTGTTTTTCAACTGTGTCAGGTCACGGTCCATACCGGCCTTATATAGTCCTTAGATAGTTCCAGAATCTTCTACTATAGAAACATCTAGAATGTTCGAGTACATACCGGCCTCTACTGACCAGATGTCGAAAGTTCTAGAAAGTTCTAGCATCGAATTTTCTAGAAGAATCTCGAGTCTACTAGTTCTGCTACTCGATACTAGATGGCGCTAGTGGTACTGTACCAGGCATTAATTGTGGCGCGCAACAGTACTATAATTTTTTTCTCATGACGTTTTCACCTGCCACGGACGCGGTGATACTTTTGCAATGTATATTGAGGAGGTGCTTTTTTTTATCACCATAGGTGAAATGTCCTCAGCTGGATATTGATCTCCATAAGAAGATTCACGACTTCACGAGCCATGGGCATGCTCGGCATGCATGCCTCAACTTTCCATCATTTCTTCCCATTGGGGGTTTTTGCAGCTCTATGTAATATCTAGACAGAAACAGAAACTAGAGGCGCATTGGTAGTTCAACACCATTCATACGGAATCCTCGGAAAGTGTAACAAGTGGTGGAATTCAATAATAATGTCATTTACGCACGGGTGAGTGGAAAAATACACTTTGTACCCAACAGAATACAGCGATCTACCGAGGAGGATACTTGAACCAGGACTCAGGGCAGACAGGATACAAGGGATTAACGTGGTCGTGGATCAAAACAGGTATTTGAGCCCTCCTTAACCCAATTTTCGGAGGAACTGGTTTGATCAAAATCAGGTACATAGTCACATTTAGAACACATAGTATTTACTCAACCACGACTCGACGTTCAAACCCCGAGTAAAGTCGGAAAAGTGTATTTTTCCATTAGTCAATTTTCCATAGCCCGAAGACTGGATTATATGCCTCCAACGGCCTTCTAATTTTAGCGAAATCAAAATATATTATTTCACACTAGCGGATACCCGGCGTGTGCTACGACGCAAAAATTTTCAGAATCCGTGTTCTTTTTGACTTTTTTCGTTTTTGCCCGGCTCCTAAGAGTCGTAGCGTGAAATTATCCGACAAACATAGCCAGCCCACTGCCACTTCAGCTTGCTTACTCTGCAAGCTTTGTCGGTAACTTCGGTTCTCTTCCGGATAATTTCATTTCTGATTTTATCCTTCAAAGAAACTCCGACCATAGCGCTCCATAGCGCGCTAAGCGACTTTATTTGTGATTTCTTGAATACCTACTGGCATGAAAATGATATTGTATTATATTCCTTTACAGGATTCTACTTCTAATGGTCCTAGACATGGTAAGCAGT
Organism: Dryobota labecula; assembly: GCA_947523025.1. Lineage (NCBI taxonomy): Eukaryota > Metazoa > Arthropoda > Insecta > Lepidoptera > Noctuidae > Dryobota > Dryobota labecula. The sequence continues at coordinate 7,396,448 of OX383311.1, read as the reverse complement.
TCTTCGACCGTGATGCATCACACTGCTGCCATACAAGCGGTCCCACCGAGTGTCTCCCTCACTCCTATACGAGATAAGCAGAATTCGGGCAATTTTATTAATATTAGTAAGTACTAGCTACTAGCTACACCCGCGTGTCTTTTTCTAAAATAAAAGTAATCACTCCGTATAACATCAGATAAGTGCCAGTGAAACTCCCGTCGAAATCGGTCTTGCCGATTTGGAGATTAGCCGGAACAAACAGCCAGACAGACAAAAATAGGTAAAAAAAAAAAAAAACTCTCATTACCGTATAAAAAAAATCCCTACTCGAAACACAACTTTCGATAAAAACCATATTTTAAATGGCAGTCTAAAATGTGCTGGGCCCTATTTTGTTTTGATAGTTTACGACTGTCAGTAAAACTAACAGAAGCTTGAAAAAGTAGCTGCAAACATTCAGTACCACAACAATACATTGAAAACACCGATTTCAAAAGGCTGAAAACAGTTCCCAGCCTCTATTTCCTTAGTCGTTGTCAGCTGTCAACGTTTGCGCCATTTTGAATATTCGGGTCACATCGAAGCACTATTGGAAATTCAAACGGTTTGAAAATGGAATGTTTGCTAACAGATTTTTAAGTTTGTAAGGAAAACGTTTAAAATTCGAATGCATGGTCTCAACTGTTTTCTTTTTACAAATTTTGCCTTGAGTGACGTTTAAGGTGTCTGCACACAGCGGGCGCGGCGCGGCGGGACGGGGCGTGGCGGGGCGCCGACGCGACGCTGAGCAGTTGTAATGTACTAGATATTACGGACGACGCCACACAGAGCCGTCCGGCTCGACGCGACGCGACGCGACGCTCTGTGTGGCGTCGTTCATAATATCTAGTACATTGCAACTGCTCAGCGTCGCGCCGGCGTCCCGTCCCGCCGCGCCGCGCCCGCTGTGTGCAGAGACCTTTATTGTCAATTGTAATGTCTTCAATGCAATAATAAAATAGTTATCATATTTTTTCACTATAAATTAACGGCTTTTATTATTGAGTTTAAATTTGTATAATTATAAAAAGTGAAAAATTCCATAAAAAACACATCGAGCCTGCTTCCTCCCTGCGCGCCACTGGCTCTAAAAAACACATGGGGTAGGGTAGGGCAATCAAGTACCTACAACGTAGCGAAGCCGAATGAAAAAAAAAATACCACGTGGAGTCGCGATTGTCAAATTCGATTTAGTTATGTCAAACTTATTTTTAAATTTAGAGAATTTTGTTTGCAGAATGATTCTCATAGCTAAAAGTAAAGAATTTTAGTGTTAATTTAGTTCAGTGTACAGACGCCAGCAGGTCAAGCTACCCGAAACTGTCAAATTTTCGCAACCTACCTTGAACCTTATACTGTAGTGATAAAGTTGAAAATCTATTTAAAGAAATTTGACAGATTGTAGTAGCTTGATGTGCTGGCGTCTGTACAAGAGAATCGGCACCACTATCAATTACAATCTAAATGATTTTGAAGGATATTGCTTCCTATATTCGGAAAATTTATCTACTCAACAAAGGTAGGTAAATAACGCAATGAATGTTGTTGAATTGTCAAAATGAAAGCCATTGCTACTGATAGTGACATTTTGACAGTGACATTTCTTGACATTACTTTGTTTACATAAAATATCTGAATTTGAGACTTTGGGTATACTGTGTTACGCAATTACCCCTCTGATTGGCGCTCTTTGCTTAGGAAATGGGCAGCTCTCCAACTGCCGACCGCTGATAGTGTAATAAGTTTCAACATAGCATGAAATTCAACCAATAGAAGACACATTTATTAAGTTTCATGAAAGCCAGATGGTGTTTATTTCAAGTTAACTAAGTATACTCCATTGCTCTGATCTGAATGGTGTTAATCCATGCGTCATGTTCGTGAACGGGCGCCGTCAGTTGGGACTGGTCATCTCTTAGCTGCCACGCGCGAGTCTGTACGAGCCTTTACTCTGACACAAATCCAGACTTCGGGCTGCTACAGAAAATTTACTATTGGAAAGGCCCCCACGCTTGTATGCGACTTGATGAGACCCCTAAAGTAGTACCATAAACATTGATAACATTTTATATTTCAGATCCTTTTCAGACCAGTTCCTTGTTGCAAGCTTTGGTAGAAGAGTCAGAGAACAAGAAACGTGTTCAGAGATACAGAGATGTCGCGTAATGTCTATTATTATGTTATTTTAAATAAATAGAAGTTATCACTGATTACTTCGTGTTTTATTGTAATCATCCCCTAAAAATGAAATATGGATGAAGCATATAAGATGAAAGGGATGTTGAATATAAATGTTAATACTCGTAAGATGAAGGTCGTGGTGTTTGAAAGAGTAGAGGATGTATCGATGTAAGGCCTCTGCCTCGAATCTTGTGGGCAGCGGAGCGGCGGCGGCGGCGACGCGGGAGCGGTGCGAGCAACGCAGACGTTCTCGAAACCAGCGGGCAGATCGCGCGGCACTATAGCGGTGTAGTGTTGTGTTCGTGGTTGTGTCGTCGAAATATTTGTTTTTATTCGCGAACGAAATGTCTGAACAACGGCGACAACATCTTTTTGATTCAAATTTATCCCTAACGTCACAAAAATAAATTGCACAACACTGCAATGCAGACGCGCGGGCGGTCACCGCTTGACTGGAGTGCACCGCTCGTTGCCCGCCCCCGCGCCGCTGTTTTCGAGGGCCGGTCCTTTTGATTTTACGCAGTATATCCTGCCGCTCCCGCGCCGCCGCCGCCGCCGCCGCCGATCTGCTCCCCGCAAGATTCGAGGCAGAAGCCTAAGTGTCAGATTAAGCAAGAGCGGGGCCTGTAGCAAATTCTATCTGGCAAATAATTAAATTTTGTTCTGTGTCTCGTAATGTTAATTTACTTCGCATACCTACTATTGTATAGAATGGTTAAAAGTTTATCTAATTGAACAGACAGATGTGCTGCTGGGGAGTTTGTTGCGCCAATTCTTCTTCCCAGCTAAAGCACTAGGAAGTGGTGAAGGGCAGAGCGTTTTAGGGGACTGTCTTATGTAATTTTGACGTTCAAAAAGTGCAGATTCTCAGCCTAATTTGAATAAATGACTTGATTTTGATTTTATCGAGGGGCCCTTGATCTGCTATGGGTTCTCAAGTATAACATGGTAAAGAGAATGCCAAAATAAAGACCATTTAAAACCTTAATATTGATTATATTATTTAGAAGTCATGAATCGAAATTGCACACTATAAAAAATATTTTTAAACTTTGGAATTTTATATGTTGTTTCACGTTTTTGTGATATCAAGTAAATTCAATATACCACGTCTTAGTAATAAGTTTCACTCAAAAGCGTAATCTCAAGTTGAGGTGGGCGAGTTTGGATACGCGGGGCCCGCTTTTGCGCGGGGCCTTTAGCAATTGTTACTCTTGCGACGTGGTTAATCCGGCACTGATCGATATGTGATGTAGACTACGTTGAAGACAAGTAAGTTTGGCAATAATTCCTTCTGCACATGTCATGTGGCTTCCCTGGTAACTCATGAACGGCATAATTATGTAAGTGTCTATTAACAGCCCCCAAATAATGATGTTTTTATTTTTTACATTTTTCTTTGACATAATCAAATAATCATCTCATTATTTGACATTATATACCTACAATTGTAATTTCAACTCTTTATTGGTTGTTTTTGTGGATATTATGACATTTAGTCAGTACTGATTCGGATTTGTTACTGTAGTTGCGGCAAACATGTCATCATCGTCATCATTTCAGCCGAAAGACGTTCACTGCTGGACATCGGCCTCCCCAAGCACCGCCACCTCGACCGGTTCCATGCTTCCTGCATCCACCTTGTGGGAGGCCTTCCCACGCTACGTCTTCCGATACGCGGTCGCTACTCCAAAACCTTTCGGCCCCAACAGCCATCTGTTCTGCGAGCAATGTGCCCTGCCCATTGTTATGTTTTATTGTAATCATTAAAACGGAAAATAGTGGCCACTAAGCTCCGTTTTAATGATTACAATAAAACATAACAATTTAAAACTACTGTTTGTAGTAATAATAACGTATAGTCTTGTGAAGCACAACTTGACGAGCATATTTTCTGCATTTGCATTCTAAAATAAAAGAAATCACCGAAATTACGATGAGGGCGCCTCTGTGCACTCGGCGCAGTCTTAAGTTTGACAATTCTTCGAGCTATGTCGGTTACCTTGGTTCTCCTGCGGATCTCTTCATTTCTGATTCGATCACGTAGGGAAACTCTAAGCATAGCCCTCTTCATTGCCCTTTGGGTGACTTTTAACCTTCTAATAAGGCCCATTGTGAGCGACCACGTTTCAGTGCCAATGTCATCACTGGCAATACGCACTGGTCAAAGACTTTTGTCTTGAGACACTGCGGTATGCAACCATGTCGTTTGGTTTAAGTAGATTTTAATTGAAAAAAAAATTCTTTGTGTAGAATATTTCCTACTTCGTGAATGTGAGAACGTTGAAGGCCTAGTAGACTGTAGATTTGTCGAACATTTTCTATCATGTTAAGTAAGTACCTGGTAATTGTTGAAAGGCACCTTTCTCCCATACCTATTAACGCTGTTATTTGAAAATATTGTTAAAATTAATTATTTTTAAAAGAGTAATCGTGGTGTTTCTTGCCGGTTCTTCTTCATAGGAAACGACCAATTGGAACCGTGCATCTAGCTTCTGACGTTTCGTAAGTGCCCATGTAGGTTTATATGAAATAAAATATTTTGATTTTGAATATAAATGATAAGAGTGATGGAGAAAGTAGGACCTAAATGAGTTCGTATATTTGAGGAGTCAGTTTAAAAGGGATGGAAAGATTGAAGAAGATGTGGAGAGGAGAGAAAATGCGGGGAATAAAGTGAATGGTGCTATACATGCGATTGTGACCAATCAGTCGAAGCCCAAAAAGGCTCGACTGGCTGTTCACAATGGAGTACTGGTGCCTACGCTTATGTATGGAAGTGAATGTTGGGTGTGGCAAAAGAAGCATGAAAGTAGAATATACGCTGTGGAAATGCGTTCCTTGCGAAGCATGTGTGGCGTGACTGAATGATAGGTTGAAAAATGATGTGTTAAGGCAACGGTGTGGTTTAAAAGAAGATGTAGTGACAAAAATTGAAAAGAGTATGCTTAGATGGTTTGGTCATGTTGAGAGGATGAATGAAAGGCGACTTACAAAAGGTATTTACAAGGCAGATGTGAGTGGAAACGCGGGGACGTCCTAGGAGGACATACAGGATAAGTTTATAAGGAGTACGTATATTTTTGTTGGTAATCAGGTGCATAAAACTGAACAACTTTCCCCGAGGAACATAGGTCGAAATCTAAAAAATTAAATTCAACTTCTCATACAAACCTAAGTCACGTGACCACTTTGTATGAAAAGTCGATTTTAAATTTTAAGATTTCGACCATGTTCCTTGGGGAAAGTTGTCCAATTTTATGCACCTGATTACCTCCTAAAATATACGCACTCCTTATAAATGTATGGTGACCTAATTGGTGATGTACTTCAAAAGCTCAGGTGCGTAGCACTCGCAACCGGCGTGCGTGTATGACCAGATGTATAAATGTTAACGAAGCAAAAGGAGTGGTTTTGTCAGGAGCGTAGCAGGTTGCGTTCTGTCTTCCCCCATGGAAAGAAGGCGTCATTTTATGTGCGGATATGCCCACAAAAAAAAAAGAAAAAAAGTCTTCAAAAGTTATTACCTGTTTGTCCCTTTCCCAAGGTCTTCTCCAGTCTGAAAGGTCCCACATATTGGTAGACCTCCGAGGTCCCTGTAGAACCTCCACCCTCCATCTTCACGCTTCACACCAAGTCCAATCACAAACATAAAAAACTTTCATATTTCACCAACATTGTTCAGTCTTTCCGCCGATAGATGGCGTTGTACTAAATTTATAGTCATTTTATTTTTTTAATCGAGTTTTCGTTCCGATGGACGTTCATGCCGGCCGATTGTTGTTTTTATTTTGCGTTTATTGTTTACTTTGTTGTTATTTATTCTGTGAAGTCAATGGTGGTATTTCATTATTTGTTTACTTATTCATTGGTATTTGAAGTAAATATTCCGGTGCCTCAAGTTACCAACCCTACTTAGTTGATATTCCACCAACGCGCACTAAGCGTTTTCAAACGTCTTTTATAATGCGCACAGCAAAGGAGTGGAACTCTCTGCCTGCGTCTGTGTTTCCGAACGCATACAACCCTAATCTATTCAAAGTGAGAGTGAACAGGCTTCTTCTGGGTAAGCTCACTCCATCGTAGACTTTGTCTCTGTCATCCAGACCTAGACTAAAGTCAAGAGCAAACTCATAGTAGAATAAAAATAAAAATAAATGAGTAAAGTTCATCCATTGAAATAGTGGTGTCCTATAAAAAGTACGCGTGCCTCTGAACATCCAAGGAATCGGCTTAGAGAGCAAAAGATACCGCCTTGGACGATGGACGTAGAATAGTTAGCCATATCAATTTTATTCGTGTTGATCAGGGTTCGCCGATATATATCAGCGGATATATATCATGATATATATCACGATATATATCATGATATATATCACGATATATATCAATTGATTTTTATCTTGATATATATCAATTGATTTTTTCCTGCCTTCTGAACTAAAAATTTTGGAGATTAATGTTTACCCTGGCAACACGTAGCGAAAAATAATTTACTTTTTTATGATTACAAATTATTATTAATATTAGTTGATTTATCTCACAAACAAATGAAGATTATTATAATAATAGGTACTTACTTGTTTTTTGTTAAAGTGTTAATTAAAAAATTATTTCTCAAATAAAAACTAATTCTTTTGTTACTTTTTTTAAATAAAAATGTGGTAACTTGACACTTTTATTATTTTACAAATTCCTTTCACATTTTTAAGTGTTTAACCCCTTACAGAATGAAATTCGCTTCTTTTTCTTGGCCTGGATATATATCCGATAAATATCTGATATATATAAATAAATCGGATTTTTGATATTTATTATAAAAATTGTTTTATTTTTTCGAACCCGGGTGTTGATTGTAAAAAATATTCTGTCATCACATTTTTTTTTTTCGAGGGCAGTCGTGGACCAGAGATAATGGCCGCAACTTAGAGCTGTAAGGTCGTAGGTTCGAACCCAGAAAGGCGCTTTACTTTGCATATTTTTTTTTTATCAACACTGCTCTCAAAATGATGAAGGAATATATCGTGGGGAAACCGGAGCGGTTAGACTTTATGTAGATTTTAAATGTTATATAAAAAGTAGTACAGAAGACAAACTTTTCCCTTCAAATTAAATGAGCATCTGACCCGAACGCTGAACGAAGAATATTTAATCACTACATATTATAAAACAAAGTCCTCCACCTCGTCTGTCTGTCTGTTCGCGGTAAACTCAAAAACTACTGCACCGATTTTCATGCTGTTTTCACCAATGGATAGCGTGGTTCTCGAGGAAGGTTTTAGTATATAATTTGTTAAGTTTTTGTATGCATTTTTGTATGAATCAACGATATTTGTTGGAGGTGTCGGAAAAAAATAAGCCGTCTGGGAGCTTTCAACGAAAACGTTGTATAAACCCTTTGTGATATATAATAAAATAATGTATGGTGGAATTGTGTATCATATATAGGTCTACAGAAATGTCCGCGATGGCATATATGTCTATCTCTTAAGGATAACATACTGTATCCATTTTATTGTCTTTTTGTAGGTATTTGTTGTCTTTAAGGTAGTCGGAACATATTTATCCTTTTTATCCCGGTAGTATTTTTCCGTGGGAGAATTTCCGACATTCACGCGGGCAAAGGCTAGTGTTCTCTGTATAAAAGTTACACTCGACCAAGTCGCACAAATGAAATAACCTCGGTTCACACTTATATTTCAGTTATTTTGAATAAGCTACGAAGTGAATTTCATTACACATCGCTCAGGGAAGTTGGAAACGTATGAAGTTATGAACTGTAACTTAATATAAAATACTAGCTGTTGCCCGCAGCTTCGCCCGCGTAGATGTCAATACTTCCCTAGTTGAATCGGATTTTGTCAAGAATTTCATGGGTTTTAATTATTTTGGTTTTAACCCATTTTCGAGTTAATCAGGCCACAGCAGTAAAATGCTCTTCTGTAAAATCGATTACCCCTTTTCACCCCGTTAGGGGTAGAGTTTTGAAAAACCCTGATACATGTTATTCTTTATTTTTGGTCGCAAGTATTTCTACTGAGTTTCAAGTTCATCGAACCGCGCGTTAAAATTCCTACAAACAAACTTTGACACCCCGCAATCGCCCTTTGAGGGGGTAGTTTTGAAAAACAAATAATGAAAAATGTTATTACTTACTTAGGCAAGTATTATATTTGTGGCATTTCAAGTTAATCAACCAAATTAATAAGATTTTTCATACAAACTTTCATCCCCTTAAGGGTTGTATTTCCAAAAATCCTTTCTTAGTGCACCTCTAGACCTCATAAGGTACCTACGTGCCAAACTTGGAACCTCTAGGCCCAGCGGTTTGGGCTGTGCGTTGATATGTCAGCTGTGGTAGTTTCTTCTTTTATATATTTAAAAAAGATAGATTTGTTACTGTCGAGCTGTCGTATAAAGCTAAGCATATCCAGTTCATCCCAAACAGTAAATCAATAAGCCACCAACTTGGATGATTTCTGGGGAGGGGATTATCATGACTCATGAAGTCGTGAACCCCTTGTTTCTTGGTTCGCACCTGATTTGAGCTCAGTGTCGAGTGTGTACGTTACAACAAATCCGTGCAAGCAATATTTTTTTCGATCCCTGAACAGATAGAGCCTGCCGGTTAGCAGGTAGAGGTCATAATCCCTTTAGCCAAGTCAAGAGACTCTGGGATATAACTTTGTTATTACGATTTACGACCAGTATTCGCGTCGATGAGTAAAAATGGCATGGCTTTAGTGTAGATCCAAGACCCACACGACAAATGACCGACTCGGACTGCATCGTATCGGCCGTCTATAGTTCGTAACTTTACCGATATTGAAGCAAGGATAGATTTGCATTAAACTCTTCTGTTGGAAGTTGGACGGAATTGAGAACTCCGCTCTGTGTGCTCAGACCAAATAAAAAACCAAGATAAAGCGCTCTCAACAGTGACGTGAGGCCAGTTTCGTAAACATGTGTGCACTTAGTGAGGTGTAGTTTGATTGTAAATGTGTGCGTGTGAGCGTGTACGCACTAGGGCTTTTATCCCGAGAATCTTGGTCTCGACGATTTTTGGTATTTTCGAGACTTGAGACTGATAGATACTTTCGGTCTCGGGAATAACGAGACTTTTGAAAGTTGTCCAATGGTTTAGGGAAATACCTAAACCATTGTAACAATTACTTAATATATATCGCTCTCACTAGCGTAGGAGCAGAGAGAGTTTTTTCTAACGTGGGTTACTTTTGTAATAAATTCAGGTTCTCTGTCTGAAACTACATTGAATGCCCTTTGTTTCTTACGTACCCACTATAAAAATGAAAAACTCTCATAAACAGATTTGGTTTTATAATGAGTTTGTAAATGTATGTGTCCCTAATTAAGTATTTGATTGAAATAATTTTTTTGTCTGCCTCAAACCCTAGCCTTTAGGTAAGAAACCTAATATTGAAATAGTCTCGAAAGTCTCGTTATTCCCGGGAATTTCGAGACCGCGCTGAGTCTCGATTTTTTTTCCCGGGACTCAGAAATGCAGCGAGACTGAAAGCCCTAGTACGCACAGCTTGGAGGTGTAGTTTTGGCATGCTTCACTGTATTGTTCGCAGCGCTCTGTCTTGGTTTTGTATTTGGTCTAAGTATGTGTTAGGGAGTGGAACGTAGCGTATGGTAGAGACTACAGACCACCACGTGGGCCCAGTTCGGTTTGATGGACGATAAAAATCTCAGTATTTTCGTTTGAGGACATGCCTATTTCATTGAGTACGATGTTTTTCATCACTGTTTTTAGAATAGAAGCAATAAATTGCGTTAAGTAAAGTGCATTGCTTGCCTGCTCCTGTCTGGGGTCGTTCGAACATGTGGTAACGCGTGGCAACTGCTCGACAATTAACATTGTAGTTAATTCTTCTTCAATCGGTCCCCCATTACTAAGGATCGTGGTCACTGGACCCATTTAAGTGGATAATCAAAAATAGTGTTCGGACCATCGTGTTGGCAACCGGCCTCGTGCTTTCTTTCCCTCGGTATTGCCAACAATGACCAGCTTTTCAAGGTTGCTATCTCCCCTTTGCATTATATGGCCGAAATAGGTCAAAATTCGCTGTAAGCAAACTGTAGACAATCGGGTCTTTATATCGAGTTGGGACAGGACAGACACATTTGTGCGTATTGCTGTGCATGGTATTCAGAGCATCCTCCTCCAGCACCACATTTTGAGCCTAGATAGTAAATTTAGTGATTTTTCTTCGAAAATTAAGGAATTTTCAACTTCATCCTCTTTTTAACCCTTCGGGGGTGAAATTATCAAAAACGCTGAGACACGTGTAAATTAATTTTCATTCGTCAGCCTAAACACAAAATTTGAAGATCCTAGCTTCAAAACTGACGGACTTTCATATAAACTTCCATCCCTATTTTACCCCTTTAGGGGTTGAATTTCGTAAAATACTTCCTTATTCCTTGTCTACATTATAAAGAGAACCCCTGTGCAAAATTTCAGCTTTCTAAGTCCAAGAGTTTGGGCTGGGCTTTGATGAGTCAGTCAGTCAGTCAGGACTTTTCTTTTTCCAGTTGTTCTGGAGGCGTGTCATAGCATCTCTAGCCATGGCTATACGTCGTTTTATTTCTGGGACGCAGCTGATGTTAATTAATCAAGTTAAAATTAATGCAAAAGCAATTATACTTATCTATAATGCCGGTGATATACACTTACCTATTTCCAAATATTACCAATTTGATACGGTAGTCGGGTCAATATTAACTCAGGGTTGGGCGACAAACAAACAAGAATGAGGGGTATTATTATTGCATCAGACTGAAGCAAAACAAGCGAGCTACCCCTATTGTTATTGTTACAAAATAAATTATTTGAAAAAAGATTGCATTATAAGCAAAAAGGACATTTTAACCAAAAAGGAGGAGGTTCTCAATTCGGTTGTATTTTTTTTTTTTCTTTTTATGTTTGTTTCCTCAGAACTTCCTCGTTTATGAACCGATTTGGAAAATTCTCTTTTCATTTTAAAGGATATACTAACAGATTGGTCGCATTTTTTTCAAAATTCAGATCGGATGGTGGGATCCATAAGGAATTTATTTATTTTAGCAATTTTTGTATTTTCATCAACAACTCAAGCATTTGCATTCGAAAGTATAACAAGTAGTAGTAATCGAATTGTTGTGGGGTAGGTACCATAACTAAAAAAGAAAAATAAAAGACTTTAAAAAAAAAAAAAAAAAAAAATACCCTATAAAGTGAAAAATATCTTTAATTTCGGAAGTCGGTGGCAAAAAACTAAAATAGAGAACCAAGGACACCGACTTCCGATATTAAAGAAATTTTTCACTTTTTTGTTTTTTTTTTTTGCAAGTCGGTTTTTTTAAGTTTTTTTTTTTAATGTTTGCTAACTCAGCACTTCGTCGTTTATGAACCGATTTGGAAAATTCTTTCTTGTTTTAAAGGATATACTTCCAAATTGCTCCCATTTTTTCAAAATCCAGTGTTTATGATGGGATCTATGAGGAATTGAGGGAACTCCTCAAATTTTATAGGCAAACATATAGCGATTTTTGTATTTTCATCAACAACTCAAGCATTTGCATTCAGAAAGTATCATTTGATGAAGTGAAACTGATGAAGAAGACCACAGATGGCCACAGGAACTCCTCAATGATAAGTATTTCACGGGTGGCGATAAGATATTTCGATTAAGATAGTTAAGCGACTATGAAGCAAATTTAAATAAATAATTCTGATGAAAATGGTACCATCGAACTGATCTGAAGTTGAAGCCGGAAGGTATGCACCGGAACTCCGTAATAAACCAATGTATCCTAGCCGTGTTTGAGCTTATTGGAATTGTCATGAGATGCACTCGGGCTATAAATGGATATTAACTTTGCTTGGTTAGTTTTTGAGTTAGCTACGTATTTAATCCACTTCGTATATCTTGTGTCACTGTTGTTTATGCGGTGTAGCAAGTAGTGGTAATTGATTTGTTGTGGGGGTAGGTACCAAAACTAACATGCGTCATGTTCGTGAACGGGCGCCGTCAGTTGGGACTGGTCATCTCTTAGCTGCCACGGCTTATTTTAATTTTTGAATTGTTTCTATTACGGACGCTTCTAACGTGCACGTCTTTCTACATGGTTCTCACATGTATAACTTCAACATGAATGATGTAACCCATATTTTGTAACAATATTTTGTTTTAAAAGAGTGTCCATGGAGTTTCTTGTCCGTTCTTCTCCATAGGAACCTACTACGCTTTGGAATGGGCAACTAGCTTCATCTTTCTGACTGACCAACCCCTTGACAATTCAAAAGTGCCTGTAATTGGTTTATTTGAAATAAATGCTTTGAGTTTGAGTTTGAGTTTAAATAAAAAGTGAAAAATAAAAAACTATTAAACAGAAAAACAACCGACTTCCAAAAATAATTCTAAAAAGTGAAAAATTACTTTAATTTCGGAAGTTAGTGGCAAAAAACGAAAATACAGAACCAAGGACACCGACTTCCGAAATTAAAGTTATTTTTCACTTTTAAGTGTTTTTTTTTTTTTTTGAAGTCGACGTTTGTTTTTTGCATTCCTTAAGTATCTCATAGATGGTATAGCAAATTAAAAGATCAATATGGACCCTGTCGGACGCAAAAAAATTAGGAGAGGGGAAAATGGCTAGGTAATTAACAATTCAATATTACTTATTATAAATGTTTAGATGTGTTTAATTGTGTGTATAATTATGTATTGTGTATAGGTATTATTAGGTTTGTGTATATTAGTTATTTTTATTTTATGTATTGCAAATAATGTAGGTAATTATTATGAAACTATTAGAACTATTTTCATTATTATTAAATTACGTTATTATTTATGTATTAAGTGTATTCTTTATTTTTGGTCGCAAGTATTTCTACTGAGTTTCAAGTTAATCGAACCGCGCGTTAAAATTCCTACATACAAACTTTGACACCCCGCAATCCCCCTTTGAGGGTTAGTTTTGAAAAACTAATAATTAAAATGTTATTACTTAGGCAAGTATTTGTACCATGTTTCAAGTTAATCAACCAAATGAATAAGATTTTTCAAACAAACTTTCATACTCTATTTTATCCCCTTAGGGGTGGAATTTCCAAAAATCCTATCTTAGTGCACCCCTAGACCTCATAAGGAACCTACGCGGCAAATTTGGAATCTCTAGACCCAGCGGTTTGGGCTGTGCGTTGATATGTCAGTCAGTCAGTCAGTCAGTTTCTTAATTTATATTTTTGAGTAGAAAGGATTACAGAATACTTATTTAAAAGCCGTGTTCCAAAAAAATTAAGACCAAATGTTATGTTAATTAAGGCAAAAAGGCAGTAAAATCCCTCTAAAAGATGCTAATTACTTAAACAATAAGCTTGAATGACGGCTATCCAGTTTGAAAGCAATTACCGTAGCCCTATTACACCGTTTGGGTAACTGAATTGGGTCAAAAGTAAGAAAAAAAGAAGAAAGAAGAACACGCAAAACGAATATCGCTCAGCATTATGCTGCGACCCTATGGGACTCTAGGGTGTTGATAGGGCTGCCGCGCTACTGCAGTGCTTCCGGCATGTTCGCAGAAGCGAGAATAGATGGCTTTCACGCCATCATGCGCAAGCGTTGCGCTTCCATTATGCGCAGGGTACGCGCCAGCCCCAACAACATCCTGAAAACCATAGCTGGTAGGTGGGACAGCCCCATACTGGGACATTAAATACGCCTAAATGCCACTGTGGCGTAGTAATTAGTATTTTGTTGTTTTTCTGGTAGATGTAAGTACTAACACTAGTTTCTAAGTTGTGTGTATACTAACCAAGTGGACTATATTTATGGGTCCGAAGTAAAAGTATTTTTTTTTTATGCAAGACAGAGCCCCAGCGCTGGTTTTCAGCGACAGCCGGCGTTGACGTAATAACGTCGTCCGTTGCAGCAAACAATGTACCAGGGCCTCAAGTCTGCTATTACAATAGTGTCAGAATGGTCTCGCCATTGTGCGTATTTGACAGTGTTTGTATGGCAAATCTGTCAAAAACTCACAATGAAGAGACCATTCTGACACTATTGTAATAGCAGACTTGAGGCCCAGTACAGCGTCTTATGGCTTTTAGAAATAAGTATAAGTAGCAGCATCTTGCTGGATTGTTGCCAGCATAAAAAAGTCTTAGAACAATCTGTTAGACTAGCTATTTCTTTAAGTGGAATTAGAACTTATTCGAATTTTAAAATGGTGTTCTAAAACGGATGGTTGGATTTTTAATCATATTTCGCTGCGAGTAAAATACTGATAGTCAGCTGCATCCTGGTTAGGCTGGAAGCTGACCCTAACATAGTTGGAAAAAGGCTTGTCAGATTGATTGATATTGAATCATATTTATCTGTCTGCTGCTTCACCATTAAGGTGATTAAAGTCCTTATATAGCGCACGTAGGTAACATAAATTTCGAATTTTTTCTCACACACGATTAGGGCTATTTTAATTTTTGTTAGGCTCATGGCTAGCCCAACATTTAGGCAACTTTTAAATGATCTGACGTTACGCTTGAAAAGCAATTTGGTGATTTTAGAATGAAGTTGTTACTTTTTTAAATTAAGATCATAAACACTGGCTGTAAAGTTCACGTGGAACCTCACGCCAGTGACCGCATACAATTTGAAAGCGAACTCATTTGTTTATTTAAGTAAAACATTGCGGATTCAAAACGAGACCGTTTGAATTTCGAACTGATGTTACCAGCGACCTAATTTTGAGGCTCCCCCAAGGAAGCGTCTTCAGACCCTTATTCCTTATCTACAATCATCTATGGTACTAAATTGTGTTGTGCGACACCATTGGATATAAATTGGACCGCAAGGCACGTGTTATATCTCATACGTACTAACTACCTATTTACTTGCGTTAGGTATTTTAAATTACAGGTAAAAAAGTAGGTAATTATTAGGCCCAATTCTAGGCGCGTGTTTGATCAGATAAGGTTATAACTCGGGGTTATCAACGTAAAAAAGTTCAAGGTTTAACAATAAACTGTTGTCAAACGTGTAGGTTTTGTCGAATTTAATGATGAGATGAAACTTTTTGGACACGAACCTATATTGTTGGCTTGGTAACAGGTAACAATGGCTGTTCTAAAAAGCTGGGACAGCTCACATTTAAAAATGATAGCGATTCTCTTTGATGTGAACTCATAGTGGAAACTGCGCAGTTTGGAGCTATGACAACGCGAATAGCTCAAATCGTGGTGTAAAAATGGGACCGGCTAGTGTTGTTGATCGTAGGATTATCTAACCCCAGTACGCTAGGTCTACAAAGAAAAGAAAGAAAGAAAAACGTTTATTTGCTCACAGTTCGTGAAACACAAAATAAAAAACTGGCCAAGTGCGTGTCGAACCACGTACAATGAAGAGTTTCGTAGTTGGTATAATTTATCTCAAGAACAAATTTAATTTTGTAGTTGAAAAACATGTTCTTCCATATGGAATGTATGGGAGAACTATAAGGCCTCTGCCTCGAATCTTACGGGCAGTGGCGCGGCGGCGGCGGCGGCGCGGTAGCGGCGCGGGCAACGCATACCCGTTCTCGAAACCACTTCCTAGTGCTTTAGCTGGGAAGAAGAAGTGGCGCAACAAACTCCCCAGTAGCACATCTGTCTGTTCAATTAGATATACATAATTTTGTAAATAATTCCATCACTAATGCTCTCAAAACGGTGAAACAAAACATTGTGCAAAGCTACTACACACTGCTGATTGGGTAGCATAGAAACAGCTGTCCAGTAGAAGAAGAATACCCAAAGCCAACTGCTTCGTATCGAAAAGTCAAAGACCTCTATAACAAATGACTGTCTGGTTGCACATATTCTACATAATTATGTATGTAAGCTGTAATCACCAGTCTTGGTAGATAGATTCACAGTAAAATCTATACTTATCCCTACCTCCATACGAATATTAGGGGTTAAAATAAGAAGTTGCCGATTTATTCTAAAACTTGTTTTTTTCCGAGATGTATCTTATATCATAATCATAATATTTACCCTCATTATCAATAAATTCATCATCATCATCATTTCAGCCGAAAGACGTCCACTGCTGGACATAGGCCTATACATTACTGCCATCTAATCGGAAGTTCATTTATGTCTTTGCGATAGAACTCTGGGGATCTAGATTAGACAATCGATGTGAAAGCATTTTGTACTGCCTCTAGGGACGAAATTTTTTACCACATAGAAAATTGTCCAAATCACGAAAAAATGGTAATCAGTTAGAGCAAGGTCTACCGAGTACGGAGGATGACGTATGGTTTTTAACTACAACTCCTTTATATTGTATTATTTAATGTGAAAGTAACTCCGTTTTCACGCCTAAACCGCTGAACCGATCGTCATGAAATTTGCCAGAGATATAGCCTGGGATATGGAGAAGGACATAGGCTGTTTTACGCGATAGCCGGTTGTAACATACAAATGGTACATCCACGCGGACGGAGCCGCGGGCAACTGTCTTATAAGTCCGCAAATAAATATCAATCTGCCTATCCTTTTCTCAATGTTTGAAGACTAAGTCTTCAACCAGTGCGTCATGCCCGTTATGACATACGGTGCCGAAACGTGGACACTGACAGTTGGGCTGGTCCTTAAATTTAAAGTCGCTCAGCGCGCTATGGAGCGGGCTATGCTCGGAGTTTCTTTGAAGGATAAAATCAGGAATGAAATCATCCGGAAGAGGACCGGAGCTACCGACATAGCTTGCAGAGTAAGCAAGCTGAAGTGGCAGTGGGCTGACCATATTTGTCGAAGGACCGATGGCCGGTGGAGCAGACGAGTCCTGGAGTGGACACCGCGTATCGGCAAGCGTAGTGTGGGACGCCCCCCAGCTAGATGGACCCACGACCTCAAAAAGGTGGCTGGGATAGACTGGATGCGGAAGGCGGAGGACAGGGTTTTGTGGCGCAGCATGGGACAGGCCTTTGTTCAGCAGTGGACTGCGATAGGCTGAGTTGATTGATTGATTGATATCCTTTTCTCAACTATGTTGAGGTCAGTTTCTAATCTAACCGGATGCAGCTGAATACCTGAATTATATTATTACCATTTTACATGAAGCGACTGTCTATCTGACCTCCACAACCCAGCTACTGGGTAATACGATACCCCTTGCTAAGACTAGTTATTAGACTTTCGGGCAGGGCTTGTTAACGTTACTAAATAACAAAATAATAACCGTTACGTAACGTTAAATTTCAATATTATACCTACTAACGTTACAAAAATTTATCGTTACTTGATAACATTACCAGTAATATAACGTTAATTAACATTAACAAAAATACGATAACTAACGTTAATTTAGCTACGCTGCCGATCTGTGGGTAAGAATCAGGCAGATTCAGGCTACGTTTTGATCGGCACGGCATCAGAGAGGCGCGAGGGCGGGCTCCCGCCGTGCCGCACGCCTCAGGCCCCACTACTTACATCTCACCCGTTTAAAATAACGATAAAATTAATAGTAGCATAAATAACTTTAAATCGATTACCGGTATTTTAAAAATAACGTTAACTCTGTCAATACAAGGTAACGTTATGAAAATTTACCGGTATTTAAAGCCCTGCTTTCGGGCTTATGACGACCCGTAACAACTGTCAAAGATCATCGGCTTCAGGTGACGATAACCGACTTTTAATTATTTTATACTGAAGATCACGTCTGAACGAGTAATGATAATGATTTGGAAAAAAAATATGTTAATGCATTTTTCTTAATAATTTAATATATGTATGAATATTTTTGATTATGTTTATATTACATACTGTGTTATTACATTATGTGTTACGTAGATGTTTAGGTTTGTACAAGCGACCACAGTATATAGTCCTGCCGATCTATTCTGTTAAAATATCACGGTGAAAACTTAGGTGAAGTGAGCTGTTATTCCATTTGATGCTATTGGGAATTACACTATTGACAGCTCACTTCACTTAAGTTCTCACGGTGAGATTTTTCCAGAATCGACCGGCTGTAGTAGCTGTCGTGGAGTATCCCAAGCCTCCAACTTGTAAGTGACCCCGAGTGGTTTTAAGAGAACACTCACAAGCGGCGACTGGGTACGATTACCGTTGGGTAAACGCAGTGGTGTGTAAGTGTGTGGGGTGCAGAGTAGTGAGGTATTGTAAGAGTATTAGTTAGTATGTGATAACGAATATTAGGATATTGTCCTATAGCACGTTGTAGAGTAAGCCAAACTTCAACTTATAAGTGACCCCGAGAGGTTTTAAGAACACTAACAAGTTACTCAATGGTAATTGTACCCAGTCGCCGCTTGTGAGTGTTCTTAAAACCTCTCGGGGTCACTTACAAGTTGGAGGCTTGGGATACTCCACGACAGCTGCAGGACAATATCCTGTGATCGTTTGTACAAACCTAAACATCTAAGTAACACATATTACAATCTGGCGCCCAACGTGGGGCCAGTACTGATGACATACACATTTTTCCCCTCCCGGAAAAATGTAACGTTACAATACAGAAATTAATTTGTAAAGTTATATCCATAGATATAAGAAATATGGTTATGTCTAACGCGAATAAAAAACTGAGAATCACGCAAAATCTATCAAGCGTATTTTCCTGAAACCTTCATCTTTTTAAAGATAATTTTACTAATGATCTTTTGTTAAACGTGTTTTATTAAAATACCTTTTCTTTTATTTATAATAAATTAACAATGCGTCTTATTTGGGACAGCGCTCCTGGTTGGGCGAGTCCTATTACTGGCTGGACGTACGACGCGTTGCGTGAGCTCAGTACAGAACACGCAAGCTAACCACTCAAGTTCACTGTGATATATCTGGGCCTTAACATGCTTTCCGAGGCACGGAGGAGTCTCTTCCGAGACTCCTCCGTGCCGTCACCCATCCACGGACCAACTGCGGTAGGCGTAGCTTAACCTGATCGATCGACCCTCTTATTACTTAGCCACGGTCTCCTATCTCATAAGACCGCAAATGGAAGACTTAATCGATTAAAGAATAATAATATCAATACTCGCTTGTCAAAGACGTAATACAAAGGGTCATTCAACGGGAAATCCTAGAACCCTCATCCTTATGTGCTAAGGATGACCACCATGTGAGTGATCTTCGTTGACGGATTCCGAAATACTCTCCTCATCTCCTTCCATTAATAGCCCAAGCATAATTATGGTCACTACAAATTTCCACACGAGAGAAAAAGTAGTACTGCCTCTATTCTTTTGTATCCGGCAGCGGCGAAGATAATAGTATATTATGCAATTTGTGAATAAAGGACGGATTTAAAGCGAGGGCCATAGATTAATCACGAGCGTAGCGAGTGGTCAAGTGTTAGAATCCCGAGCGACGCGAGTGCTTCATGGCCCTCGATATAAATCCGTTTTATTCAAGATTTGCATACTATACTTTATACCATGACTACGAGAAAAAGAAAGAAGAAAAAATGAAGGTTAAATTAATTAAAATGCACATTAAAATTGGAACAATTTTGGAGTAATTTTCTTATTATTAGGATGGTCAACCTGTGAAGCGATATTTATTTCCTGTCGATGGTCAGAACTTTCTGCTGGAGGAAACTCTGGGGCATCTTTGGACATCGAAGGGCGTGGAGTGGACAAGGCAGGAGTTTGTATCGAGTATTTTTCGCAAGGAGGTTGTAAAGCATTGAGATGGAGTTCGAATATATTGGTGTGTTCTAAATTCAAACACCAAAATAGTGATTAAAAGTGCTTTTTATTCACTGTTTTCAGTGAATAAAATAAGCTTTTTAGAGGGGGAATGGTATAAAAGGTTTTTGTTTTTACGTAGACCACATAAATATCTAAACCCGCAAAGTAGTTACATTAGCCACAACGACAATTCCAGATTAGTTAAAGTTGTTCGAAATCCGGAAATCTGACTGTCTGAAACTGTCATAGATAATAAATTAAACATTGACATGACAATATCGATACAGGGTCATTCTCAATGCAATGTCAATACCGATGCGTCCTTGCTCCAATAAAATGAGTAGGTACCTAGGTTGGTTTATTAAATTCTTGGAATCATGACACGGCCATAATTACCATTTTATGAAAAGCGACTTAAATTTCAGCTTCTGCACGGGCCAAAGCCTTATTTTAAAGAGAAAAGAAGAAATAATTCACATTAGATTGGCTATGGCACCAGTAAGGTGATTCTCTAAACGTCACTTCGAAATTCGAACGGCGGTGTTGAGCCTCCAAAATATCCGCATTTACTTGAGTGAGATTCGAATTTTAAAAGTGAACTTCATAGAAGAGGTACTTGACATTGTAAGGAGCTGATTGGCACTAGAATAGAGTGGGTGAAGTCGGGTGGTGGATTATGATGACGAAGGAGCTGATAATTACTTAGGTAATCGTTATAAATCGTACATTCCACCAAGAGTTTACTTAAGGTATAGTTTTCAATAGGCAAGTACCCTTCAAAACGTTAAAACAAGTTTTACCGGCACCAATCCGTTTTTCATGCAGATTGATTGCCTACCTATGATATGAAACTCGGCTGACCATTGCCAGTCTTTTGAAGGGGTTCATGTTTAGTCAATCAAATGGTCACTTTAGATAGCGCGGTACTTTTCTTTTTTTGTTTATCCGAAAATCGATCTAGCGTGATGGTATGTAATAGAAAAACAAAATAGCAATTTTTTTTTCGCGTTCGTGGGTGGCATTGGTTATAAAACGATCGATAAATTCTACACTTTGTACCGACGATTTTAGAAAATATACTTTATTTTAGATTTTTATCTAAAATAGTCTTTTTATGGGTAGAAACTATTTTTAGAATGTACATATGGCGTCTTTTTATTTTTAAGTATTTTTTTAGCACATTTTTATTTGTGACAAGTTAGTTTTAATTTAAAATCAATTTTTAATCAAAAAAACACTGGTGCGACATAATTAATTATGAACAAATTAATGCAGATTTTCACACATTTCCAATTGAGGCACAGGAATAGTTTCAAAGTTCCAATAGGATTATTTTATCCGAATTCGCATCACTTTATTGGTGAAATGACTTACTCAATTATTAAAAGCACTACACAATCTAATAATAACACTGTATTCCGCATACAACGTTTTCATCTGCACGTCACTAAAAAATCAATATAGGCAGTCTTGGCCACAGCACTTTAGTTTAACACAGCATACGGATGCATATCCGAAATAACAAACACTTGACATATTCCCGCGCATTTTCACATTAATTTTAATGAATTTATTTTGTTAAAAATTTTGTAAAATATTACATAATAATGTGGGTATGAGATTTAATGTTTTCCGTGCGGGCTCCGTCCGCTCCCCGCTCGGCTATCATCGGTTTACGTCGGCACTTTCCGTCGGGGGTGGGACGAGTGAGTCATTACCCCTCGAGGGGTGGCTTTTCGTTCCGTTCTACGAATGCAAAATGAAAGGGGAACGATTTTTTATTGGAATTTAAAAAAAAAAAACTCCGTCGAATCGGCTATTTGGATTTTCGGGGGTTATTTGGAACAAAGCAATTGTAAGATTTGAGATGACATAAATTCGAATTGTGATCTCCGTACGAAAAATTGTAAAAGTAAATAAGACCAGAAATAAAATAAAAGCTGTCTATGGTGTTTCGGTAGAATTTATGTCAACTCAAATCTTATATTTACTTTATTTCAAATAACCCCCGAAAATCCAAATACTATTTGGATTTTCGGGGGTTCTACCGGTAAATAGAAAAAGTAAATAAAATAAGAAATTGTTTATTTTATTTATCAGTAATTTTTCCTTACGGTACCCATTTGGGGTAATTTGGGGCGGCTTAAATATTTTTCATGACCAGCCAATCCTCTCAGTTTCGTTAATACAATCTAATAAACATTAGTTACACACACCCACGCATCAAAATATTACCCAATGTTAAAGTTGTCCCATCCCTACTTATCCCAAAATGAACTAATAAGCTCAATACCTTCGCGAGAAAGGTGACAGGCGGCGCCATCTTTCATTCTAAAGATAAACTAGGTCTGGTACATTGAATGTCTTTAAATTGGACCATTACGGTGTCAAATATTACACCCTAATATTGCTTTACTACGCATTTTTTCGAGAGGAATCTACAGAAACTACTAGTAATATACACTAACTTACTAATACTACTATACAAAGCCGGATTTCGGGCACGGCAAAGGGGTTCTAGCCCCGGGTCTACACATGGAAGGGGCCTTTTTTTTCATCTGATCCAAAAAAACAAGGCTTCCACTTCTTAGTTGCCTCAGGGGCTCCACTTCTTAATTGGCCCAGGGCCTCCACTTCTTAGTTGCCCCAGGGGCTCCACTTCTTAGTTGGCCCAGGGCCTCCACTTCTTAGTTGCTCCAGGGCCTCCACTTCTTAGTTGCCCCCTCCACACTTCCGGACCTGAATAGTCAGTATAAAAAAATCCAGAAAATAAATTCATCAAAAATCCCTGCGTTTGTCTTGTCCATCAACTACTTAGTTACTTATCTCCTAGGTAAATCTATATCTCTAATAAATGCCTATGTACCTATACATATAGCTTACAGGTACTAGTATAGTCGTCATTTCGTCACTCATACATATTAATAGGGCTTCGAAACAAACATGTCAACCCTCGTCTGTTAAACAATGAATACCTCATGTCCTTTTGTTAGATAGTTACGTATAAATTACTGATATTACCCTAGCCTAGACATAATATCTACTACCAGCGAATAACAACTATTGCTAACTAATACTACAAGGTGCACCAAGGTTGGGAATCGAACCCAACATCTAGCGCGCGGTCTGCATGAGCCGGCGCGCGGCGCGGCGGCGCGGCGTGATCATCGCGTCATCGGCAAGCTAAGGCACAGAGTACGAACAGAACACAGATACGACGATTTTAAACTTTAAAATGTTGACAATTAAGTTCAAAATCGAACGAGAAAATTTGACAGTTTGTGTTAACTTAACTGGCCACCGTACCTACCTACCTACTGAAAACAGATATCGCACTAACGCATCCGATATTGGTGCCGATTCCCTTGTTCACAAACTAAACTAAATTTAAGTTCAGTGCATCTTTTTCTTTCTATTTTATTAAGAAAAGGACAGAAGATAAATTTTAGTTTAGTCCTGTCAAATTAATCAGCGTCTGTCACTACTCCATAATTTGAAGTTTAGACGTGATTAAAAACTTGCCGACTAAAATTACGTCGATTTACGTCAAGCGTTTTCTTAATGAAATAGAAAGAAAAAGAAGCACTGAACTTAAATTTAGTTTAGTTTGTGAACAAGGGAATCCGCACCATTGTCTCTGCTTCTACTTTTGATCCATCCAAAGGTTGTCTGTAAAAGATCGCTTTTAGCGATAAGACCGGCCATTGTGACAGTTCTACATTTATATCTGTAATTTTTATGGTGTACATAATAAAGAGTATTCTATCCATCTATCTAAAATTTGAATTACGCGGGATACCTTAGAGTATCCCCCTAAACGCACAACGTTGTTTGTTTGGGGTGCTTGTGGCTAATAGCTACACGTACGACGATCAATTTACGAGTTAAGCTGCGGTCTCCGCGGTCACTCCGTGGATGGGGACCTTCATTAAATTAAATTGGAATGGGTCACGTCCGTGGCAAGGGGATTATTATCACTGCATTGGGACATGCCAATATTTATCGTTTGCCTTAGACACAATTTACTTCAAAACAATTCATGAAATAATCAAAACATACTCGAAGGTACTTAGTTACGTGCATTGATCTAATTATTATTCCAACAAATACGTTTAAATCAGAATCAATTAAAATATAATACTTAATTATTGAATTGTTTACATGCAAATTCATTGGTATACGTAAGCTGTTACATTTTAAATTCAATGTTTTATTTATCCAATCCAACCGTATTGATCTCAGGAATCGTGAACATTTTGTATGAAATTGTTTTTTTTTTTTTTTTTCGTACAACGGGGAAGCTCTTGGCCTTCATCGCACCTGATGGTAAGTGATGATAAGGCTGAAGATGGAAGCGAGCTTCACCGGAATCCTCAAACACAGAGGAACTGGCTATCTTACCTCTAACTGCCGAAACATAACAAATGCTGTTAACATTGTTGTTTTGGCGACAGACTTAGATAAGATGGTGGTAGCTAGCCAGGCGGACTTGGAACAAGCCCTACCACCAACCAAACCGAGCAGAAATTTAAAGTAAAGTGTAGTTACGAGGTAGCTGCTCTCTGCAACTTCTTTCGCATAGTTAGCAGGAGCGCAGCCTCCATACAACCCGATTTCTACCGGCTAATTTCAAGTTGATAGCATTAGGTAGTTCTTGAGATATCCGGCTGTGACAGACAGACGGACAGACAGACTGAGTTGCACCATAAGGGTTCCTTTTTATCATTTTGGTACGGAACCCCTTCTACTTCTTTTTAAGAAGCACAAAAATATCAATTCTTTGGAATCGAAATCAGATTTGCATTGCTTTGTTGAAAGTTGACTGAAATAGCAAAATGTGTCATAATTGGCTGCTCAGATCCATAAGGTATGATAATCATTTAAAATATTAAATCTGTATAACTATCTGCTATAATATTCGTTTCTTATTCAACCCAGCGAAGTAGTAATGGAATAATTCGACTGTTGTCATACACTGTTATACAGGGTGTTTGGCAGAACGTTGAACATACGAAAATGGTGGATAGGTGGGGTGATCTGCTACTTACTCAGGCCTAATTTATTTGGCCCTGGCCCCCTGGATATTAAAAAAAATTTTTTTTGCTTTCTTCTAGTTTCACCACTTTCTTAACTTTAAAGTGTAATTTGTATTAAAAATGGGTAAAACAGGCAATATTTTTATTTATTACATCTTTCTGTAAGTTTGAGGAGTCATAACTTTTTTTCTAGCTAACATCTGAATAAAGCAATAATTTTATAAGAATCTGCCAATATTAAAGATAAAAAAATAAACTAAAATATTGCCTGTTTTACCCATTTTTAATAAAAAAATACACTTTAAAGTTAAGAAAGTGGTGAAACTAAAAGAAAGCAAACAAATTTTTTTTTTATATTCAGGGGGCCAGGGCCAAATAAATTAGGGCTGAGTAAGTAGCAGGTGACCCCACCTATCCACCATTTTCGTATGTTCAACGTTCTGCCAAACACCCTGTATACATGTGTTCGTTCTCATCTCAGTCATCTCATTCTCAGGGAAAACTTTTTTTCGATTTCTGACTTTTCTAGTACTTAAACCTCAGTAGGTCCCATAGAGTTTTTTGATCCTCGTAAGAAACAGGATAAATTGGCATCAAAAAACTTTTTTTGTGGAAATAGCACATTTTCTTGCTGACTACATTTATTCAGATCAATTTTTTTCTAAAAGTTCAGATAGTTTCTTAAGACCATTTTCTTGTAGCGAAACAGGCAAAAATTCTAAAAACTATATTTTCGGCATCAGAATCGTTCCCAGACCTCGTAGCAAAGATTTTTTTTTTTTTTTCAATAGTATTCAATGTACAGTTTTGACTTCTCTACGATTTTATTATATGTATCAGAATCAGAAATCATTTATTTGTAAATAATATAGGTAACAAAACATAGATTTGATGGCGTAAAAAAGAAAAACAATTGGATATATGGAGTATAGATTTGTATGTATACATTTATAGATCAAAAAGGTTGGCGATCTCTGCCCATACTAACGGAAACAAAAAAGTACGTATATCTAGTAAATTCCAATGTCATTGTTAACGTTCATTTGGAATTTATTATTCTGGTAGTTGACAGGTCTCCGAAAACAAATGTAAGTATTTTGATTCGTTTATTTTACACAAAAGAAAATCAGCTTCATAATCGATAACTCAAAACCGTTTTGCACCTATTAGCTAGGGTTCCGTATGTCCGAATGAAAAAAGGGAACCCTCATAGGATCACTCGTGTGCTGTCTGTCCCAGGGCTTGTTAACTTTACCAAATAACAAAATACTAACCGCTACGTAAAGTAAAATTTCAATGTTATACCTACTAACGTTACAAAAATTTTACGTTACTTGATAACATTACCAGTAATATAACGTTAATTAACATGATCAAAAATACGATAACTGACGTTAATTTGGCTACGGTGCCCTTCTGTGGGTAAGAATCAGGCAGATTCAGGCAATGTTTTGATCGGCACGGCATCAGAGAGGCGCGAGGGCGGGCTCCCGCCGCGCCGCACGCCTCAGGCCCCACTACTTACATCTCACCCGTTTAAAATAACGATAAAATTAATAGTCGCATAAATAACGTTACATCGATTACCGGTATTTTAAAAATAACATTAACTCTGTCAATACAAGGTAACGTTATGAAAATTTACCGGTATTTAAAGCCCAGGTCTATCCGTCTGTCATAGTCAATTCGCTCCGACTCTAATGTACCGATTAAAGGCTCGTACAGACTTGCGCGATATCGCGGACGCGACAGGCAGCGACAAAGAAATTGTGCTTCCAGTGTCGCGTCGCGCCCGCGATATCGTACTAGTCTGTACGAGCCTTAAGTTGAAATCTGGTACACATATCAATTTCTGTGACCAAACACGGACGTATCAATCAACTCAGCCAATCGCAGTCCACTGCTGAATATAGGCCTCTCCAATGCTGCGCCACAACACCCTGTCCTCCCTTTACTGAACCCTAAAAATAGACGTGTAATGTTTGTAGTATAAAAAAATTCATGGACGTATACTTAGGGCTCGTACAGACTCGCGGGATATCGCGGGCGCGACGCGACACTAGTAGCACAATTTCTTTGTCCCTGCCTGTCGCGGCCGCGACATCGCGTGAGTCTGTACGAGCCTTTATACGGTAAAAAGCCACGCGGGCGAAGCCGCAGGCAGCTATTCTAACATAATTTTAAGAAAAGTTTAAAAAATGTAATCTAACACAAATCCTTAACTTTTCAGCGAAAATGCACGACAAATACTTGGGACTATCTCCCGAAGAGTTCGCAGTCTTGTATAAACGTAACATAGATTTCCAAAACTCCTGCGATGACCTGACTAAGGACCCAGTGAAGGTGTTCTCTCCTCTAACAGCAAAGAGACTGGCAGAAGTCGCCCTGATAAGGGAAGTCAGCCTGGAATTGAAGAAGAATAAGGAGGAAGATATGAAGAAGGCTGCGGTGAGTTAGCATAACTGCGTAATTAGCCTATAATGTTTCCAGTGCTATAATAGGGCACAGGCCTCCTCCCGGTGAGGAGTGGAGTGAGGGAGTTTGTTCAAGTCAATCTAGAAAGTTGTCATCTGCTTAATCGGCTTATTCCACAAATCCCCCCTTAGGAGGAAAAGTGGAATCTATAAAAAACAGTCTAGAATTCACCCCTGATAATCCCGCTTAGGGGGGAAAACTAGAATTGAATTTAAAAAAACTTATTCCAAGACCCCCTGAAAGTGATTTTTTTTACATTAGGGTTCAGTTTTCCCCACTGAGGGGGATTCTCTGGGGGATTAGTGAAATAAGCAGGGGTGAATTCTAGACTGGTTTTTATATATTCCACTTTTCCTCCTAAGGGGGATTTTTCAGGGGGGATTTCTGGAATAAGCCGCTTAATCGGACTTTCCTGTGGATGCCAGGGCAAAAAGATTTTATGAGTGTCTAACTTTCAATTCGTCAGCGAAGCAAAATGCCTAAAATTAATGTCTACACAGCAAATTGCCTAAGCTGTAAATCGCCTAGAGATCAAAATGTTTTAACAAGCATAATGCCTAAAATGCAATAATTTCTAAGTAGTCGAGATGGTTAAAATAAACTCACACTAGGGCTTCTGAACTGTAGGTTAGGTTAGAACTGTGACCACACAACGCACGAGCCGAGCCAGCGTAGCGAGCGTAACGAGCTTGCTGCGGCAGCGGCCGGCGAGTGCCAGAAACGGAACTCCCTTTCTTCTCCTAAAATAATAGACATATTGCAAGGTAGGCATTTTGGTTCATAGTCAGAAGAAGGTTTATTTCAAATACTGTACAGACATATTGCAAGGTACGCATTGTGCTTCCTAGTCAATATAAGGTTTAGGCAATACCTACTTGGCATAGACGTTTAAATTTCTAGTCAGCATGATCATAAAGGGAAAAAGCTAGTTATACTTACTATAATAAATTAAACCGGTCAAAAGCGAGTCGGACTCGCACACCGAGGGTTCCGTATCATAATAAAAATACATTAGTTCCACTATCGGTCAAGAGATGGCGCTGACCTAAAACTGCAATATTAGAAAAAGGTTAAAGGCTCGTACAGACTCGTGCGATATCGCGGGCGCGACGCGACACTAGTAGCACAATTTCTTTGTCGGTGCCTGTCGCGGCCGCGATATCGCGAGAGTCTGTACGAGCCTTTATAAAAAGAAATCGTTTTATTTTTCCTGTAATCTTTAAATAAACTTCTATCACATAGAATAATTTCAGATTTTTCTCTATGCAAACTTCGGAGATAAGAGGGGAAAGGTACTTCTTTTTTAATTACCCTTCAATGTCGAAAACTCCCCATAGTTTTCGACTTTGACGAGAAACGTATATTTATTGTAGTATTCGCGATTTGTCCGGACGATAAGTATCTACTTATTTCCTTTAATTTAAATAAATTATTTGTTTACAGCAAAAGGCAGAAGAGGCAGCAGAAAAGTCAGAAGAGAAGACAAAAGACAACGCTGAAGAAACGAAGCCGGAGACTGAGAAGTGAACTGTTTTAGTTTAATTTATTCATTAAAATGTAGCTAAGGGTATAATTTATTACGATTTTTCCTTTACCTTATTGAAAACTTCCTTTAATAGATTTTTTTTTCGCATTTATTCATTTACTGACAGACAACACAGCTTTAAGAGGGTTATTTTCACCGGTCCACTAACGCCACTTTTTTTTAAAACATATTATCTCGTGACTGAGAAGGAATTATGAAAAACGGCTCAATCAACTATATCGGTAAGAATGTCTAGAATTTTCTAATACCTTTTTTAAAGTTTCATATTGAGACACGAAGCAACAAAATTCGATCTAAATAAAAACGGCCACGGTATTTTGTTGCTTCGTGTCTCAATATGAAACTTTATAAAATGTATTAGAAAATTCTAGACACACTTACCGAGGCAGCTGATTGAGCCGTTTTTCATAGTTCCATTGCAATGTTTAACTACATCAAAGTAGTTTGTTCAGAGTCGTTTACTGAATCGATTTCTGTAATTTTTAATACGAGTAGGTATATATGTACCTACCTACTATTTACTTTTTTATATCTAGATAATTTTTTATCCCAAAAATAATCAAAACTACGTAAATTACAGTCACACTTCCACTTTACTGTCAAAACAAACCAAAATGGACGAAATACCTTATACTATTATTAAAAAAAAAAACAGATCTGTACTCTAATAAATTGCATAACACACAATCAATAGCAATCTGAATAATTTTGAAGCATATCGCTACTCCATTGCTTCATCGGTTCGAAAAGTTTGTCGGCCAATGTATAATAATAACAAAATGAATGTTGCTGAACTGTCAAAATGAAAACAATTCCCACTGATAGTGTGTTACCTACGCAATAAGGCCTCTGGAACCTACCAATAAATAATAAAGGCTCCTACAAACAAGCGCGACACAAACACACCGCAGAGGAGCCCTAATAAGTGCAATGCGATTTATAGATAAACGGCACGGTTGGCGCAGTGTTTTAGCGATTGACTGCTGTGCTGCGTGTCGCTGGTTCGATTCCCGCACGGAACAAATACACAGTCTAATTTAATTTGTTTAAATCCTCATAAGGGAAAAGTTATTCATAATGATGATTATAATGATCCCAGAGGATTTAAACGAATTTTTGATCCTGTATTTTTATGACCTACAAGTAGTAATTCCGGGTCTGGCTGTTTGGTTAAGTGAGTTTTAATGTTTGTAAACTCACCCACAATACAGGAGAAATTACTAGTGGGGCAAAAAAAATAAACTATTACCAATCCACTATAGCCACCCAAACCCATATCTGCTGCAATAGTGCTGCACCAACCGGGGATTTTCACGGTTGGCATACACGAATAATCGTCGGCTGGTGCCTCATTTAATTAAAAATGTCGAACGGACCTCGGCGAGTTGGCTTTAAAAAAAAAAATCAAAATCAAAATATTTTATTTCACATAAACCTACATGGGCACTTATGAAACGTCAGAAGCTAGGTGCACGGTTCCAATTAGTCGTTTCCTATGGAGAAGAGCCGGCAAGAAACTCCACGGTTACTCTTTTAAAAATAATTGCCTTTGCAATATTATTAAATAACAGTGATAATAGGTATGGGAGGACAGTGTAGGCCTTTCAACAATTACCAGGTACTTAACAAAATAGAAAACCGCCAACAAATCTACCCACTCGTGCGCCTTCCAAAGGTCCGGCACAAGACATTTAAGCAATTAATAATATGTGTAATGCACACAACATGTAAACTGCATTTTGTCATTCTTTGCAACTCTTAGCTTTGTGTTCACACAAATCGTCACTAGATGGCGTTTGAGCGTGACCACGGTGTATTGGCGCAGGTGTAGAATAAAAAAACTTTGGGCACCAAACACGAAGCACAAAAAAAGAAATCCGTGGAATTTGTGCGAAATCGGTTGTCATGAGCATGTGAATTGTGATGCGGTAGAATGAAAGTTCTAAGTATCAATGTACAATGTAAACGATGACTTAGGAGGACCAAAGAAACGATTATAATAAAATTATACTGTGCGAAAGATGGTTAGGAAGGTGCGTTACTACAGAGATGACGTTACGCCGAACCCAAATGACATGCGATGAGTTAGGTATGTTAAACTTATCAGCCATGCTGTTTCTGCACTCGCCAATAAATTGCGCTCAAGTGTGAACCAGGTTTTATAATATAGTTTGTTCATTTCAAATCCTACAGCCCGAGATTGAAAGTTGTAATTAAAATAAAATAATTCGCATAAAAATATACTTGTTTTATTCAACTTCATTAAACATAAAAATGGAAGGTTACAGGGAAGTAAATTCATTCAAACTACTTGGCTTAGTTATTATAAAAAAGTATAATTATCCATAATAATACGTAGCAAAATGCTAATATACGTTTTATAACTAAGAGTTGTCTGTCATGATCTCTTCGTCCTCATCCTCCGGTTCCGCAAGATCCGGATGACAGACTCTGATATGAAGATTAAGGTTGATTCTCACAATGAAACTTTTACCGCAAGTAGTACATTTATGCGGTCGTTTGACATCATCGTCTACGTGCGGAGGATGAGCTCTTGTGAGATGCGTTCTGAGCAATGATGCATGCATAGTTCGGTCACACTGCGTACATTTTACATGACAATCAATTGGTTGCCCTTCGTGAGTCTGTCTGTGCTTCTCCATTGTTATTTTTGACACAAACAGCTTGTTGCAACAGTCACATTTGAAATTTTTCACTTTTGTATGCTTCTTCATGTGGATTTTCAAGCAGTTTTTCGTTGGAAACATCTCGTCACATTTAGAACATTTGAATTTCTTTATATCATTATGTAGCTGCATATGCAGCTTCAAGTAAGCTTGTCCTGTGAAACTTTTCTCACAAATCTCACAGTTTATTGTAGATACTGATGAATGAGTTTGCATATGACTTTTCAGAAATTGAGCGGCAACAAAGCTGCGGTCACAGACCTCACATAAATACTTTTTAGAGGCAGCACCTTCATGCTTGCTCCTGTGAATATCCAAGTGGTACTGAGAGTTCACTTTTACGTCGCACTGGTCACATTTGAACTTACGCCTTTTTTTGGGTCCTTCTTTGTGATGTATTGGGGGCTCAGGCTCCATAATCGGCGTATCTTTATCGTTTCCATGGAACTTTTTGTGCAGCATCAAATACTCCATACCTTCGAACGTGAGATCGCAAACATCGCATCTGTACCTCGGATCATTCTGCTGTTTCATTTCGTATGTTACATTTTCGCCACCATTGTAAGCTTCGGCCATTTTCTCGCGTTTAACTGACGAACGATTATCTTGTTTGTCGCTAGACGCCGGCTCCATCATACTCTTCATCCAATGGTCTTGAATGCCTACGCCGGATTTCGTCTCCATTTGGTGAATGGACGCTTCGCTGTTGTTAGCGCATATTAACAAGTGTGCGATATTGATCCATAAATCGCGATGCTGTACTCACAATTTCGCGTAAATACACAATTGTAGCGTGCACAACACGTATCCCGCTTTGTTTACGCGTTGCTTTTGAGGATTTCACGTTAAAATATCAGCGGTAACACAAAAGGGAGCCTTGTTACTGTACCATAAATTCCAAAAGAGAAGCGATGCGCGTTGCTTTTTTTCGGGCGGTTCATTGACAGCGGGAACTTTTTTTATTCTTGACAACTTCATTGTTGCCATGTAAAATTTTGTTAACCGTAATAATACTTTGTTAAAAGTGATAATTAAATAACAGTTTCAATTGTAGATCCAGCTTTAAATATAGATGAATTACAAAATAATTTTATGAACTAATAAACAGATGTGATCAATTAATCATTTTATCACCCATGTAAAAATACCAAGAAAAAAAATTAAATCTGACAGACTGACAGATAGAAAATGGCGTCTGCATTGATATGCGGTGTTTATTTTTATTTGTATCCTTGAAAACTTGAGTTTTATCACGATAATAATGACAATGTTTGTGTAGTACCGGTACTAAGCAACGTGTCTGTCGACATGGCTTCTAGTTCGGAGGCTCCTGTAACGACTTATGTCGATAGTTCTTCCGACGACGAATGTTTGTCGGCAGTGAAACGAAAAGCCGAAATTTCTGGCGAAAACAATAGAAGCTGTAATTATGAGGAGGACAGTGATGATGAGCCTATCATGGCCGGGGTGCTGGTTACCGTTGAAGTGGAAGAAATGGAGGATTGTCCCCTAGAGTTTAACAAAGTGGGTAACATTATTGACATGAAATTATCTCACCTAAAGGTTCTAACTAGTTTCAGTCGTGTTAACTTGTGTATATACTTGAAACTAGGTCTTAAAACCACTTTACCACTTCTCTGTGCACTGTACATGAACACATAAATCATGAACATCATGATATTTATGTTTGAACTTACACATACTTGAGAAACTAATTTAACAATATGTTTCATGCATGAATATACTATGGTTCTTAAGGCTGCAGTCCCGCAAAATTCACTCGTGGCGAATTATTTGCGCAATTTTTAAACAAAATAATGTAATACTTGAGATATTACTATTGCACGTAAATAAACATAATATA
This sequence comes from Dryobota labecula, assembly GCA_947523025.1. NCBI lineage: Eukaryota > Metazoa > Arthropoda > Insecta > Lepidoptera > Noctuidae > Dryobota > Dryobota labecula. The sequence goes on along the minus strand of OX383311.1, from coordinate 7,362,932 downwards.
TTAAGTACTAGCTAGTTATTATTTTAGGTTCATCTAGGTAGACAATAATTTTTGTAACAATATTTTGTTTTAAAAGAGTGTCCGTGGAGTCAAGAAACTCCTCTAACTCGATATTGCTATAGTCTGTACGAGCCTTTACCCGACGGTAGTTTTCATTGCGATTGTAGGTACACTCACCTGCAAAATTGCATGGATACCTTAGTGTCTATTTTCCAGTGATCGTTTGAGTTCAAATATTCGAAAATAGAACTAGCTTTCGATTTTCGCTTCACACGATTTTGTTTCTGTACTGTCCATGGATTTTTGCAGTCGACCGTACCTACAGTGGCCAGTGGTAGATCAAGCTACACAAATTGAATCCTTTTTCAATTGTTTTTATTACGGACGCTTCTAACGTGCATGTCTTTCAACATTGTTTTCACAATGTATATAAAACATGAATGATGTAACCCATTTTTTGTAACAATATTTTGTTTTAAAAGAGTGTACATGGAGTTTCTTGCCCGTTCTTCGCCATAGGAAATTACTATGCTTTGGAATGGGCTTCATCTTTCTGACTGACCAACCCCTTGACAATTCAAAAGTGCCTGTAATTGGTTTATATGAAATAAATGCTTTGAGTTTCGAGTTGATTTTTAGTTTAGGTAAATTAAGCATTAAGTACTCTTTCTGCCCAACGACATTTTGAGTTATGTTTGTGCTCTTACTAATGATCGTAATAAAGAATTAAGTTACAAAATCTGTTCAGTGTATAATTAGCTGAAAATTCTCATCTTCAAAATACGCTGATTAGTTTTTCCTAAGTATCTTTCATTTTCTTAATTTGGAGGTCACAAAGTCATCAATATTCTCCGTCTCATTTGCATCGTATGTATGTAATAATAAGATTATTTTAATGCCAAAGCTTCAATAAAGCAAATACTTAATAAAAAAGCACGTAAATCACCATATTCTAACAATAATAATAATCTCAAAAGACCTATAAAAATCTTCTAGTGCACATTATAAGAATTGCGTGCGGTAAGTGCATGCGATGGTGCTTTTCAGAACAACATCTATTAAAACTTTAGTTGCACTTAAAAGTTTTTAAATCGAAAAGGTTACGTTTTTGTTCGACAGCAGAAAATACCATTGCTAATGTGTAAAATAATTTAACATAATTATTATTTTTTTATTCAATAAAATAATATATTATTACTTTTTTATTTTAAAAAATAATAACACTCAGTTCCACAATGAAAATCCAGGGCATTCTTATGGTCAGTGGGTGAACCTCATTTTTGACTGTCAGAAAAGTTTAATAGCCTTTTCAAGTTTAGCCAACTTGAAATAAAGGCATTGCTTTATATTCCTATCTAGATATGACTATAAAGCATAGTTCCTACTAGTCAAAGAATCCATCTATTTAGATTATAACTATGAATATCCTTACATTATTTAATAACCTTTTTTTTTTCTTAAATAATCTTTACATTTTTTAGACTGAAAAGCCCAAAAAATCAAAGAGAAGAAAAAAGCAGAAAGAAATTAAGGAGAAAGTAAAAAAAGGGAGGACATTCCGATGTACTGAGTGTGACACTGAGTTTGAAAATGCAGGTGATCTCAAGACACATGGGCTTGAACATCAAGTAAAAACTAGGTAATATTTAAGTTAGTGCTTCTTATATTTTTTTATATTTCAAGACAAATTATAAGGTCCAATTTCAGGCGTGCCATTGGTAGTACGTCACAAATTAATTAGGGCCCTAGTCAGTGTTACCAGATGAAAAAAATAAAAAACTACTGCGTTGATGGATAAAAAATACTATCAAAGACAAATTTGAAAAATACCGTGTAAAAGTGAAAATGATTATGTAAAAAAGCAAAAAAAAAAAATGTCGAATATTCAATATTTTTGTAATGATAATTATAATTATTCACTTTCTTCTCATCTTAAACAAGAACTTCTTGAGCATATTATTATATTATAGCTGCATTCATTTTTGACAACATATTCTTAGTAGGTACAAAATCAACACAGCTGTTTCCATGTTGGTGAATAGACTGTTGTGCAAGAATATTTCCCTTCATGGTTTTTATTATTCATTTATTTCTTTCTTCATTTTAATGTTATAGACTTGACTAAATATCCTTGCATTTGAGTGGGTAAGGATAAAATATCCTCAATATCCTTCCATTTGAGTGGGTAAGGATAAAATATCATCACTATCACTACATATTATAAAACAAAGGCCTCCGCCGCGGCTGTCTGTCTGTTCGCGATAAACTCAAAAACTACTGCACCGATTTTCATGCTGTTTTCACCAATGGATGGCGTAGTTCTCGAGCAAGGTTTTAGTATATAATTTCTTAAGTTTTTGTATACATTAACGATTTTTGTTGGAGGTGTCGGAAAAAAATAAGCCAACTGGGAAATTTCAACGAAAACACTGTCTAAACCCTTTGAGATATAACAAAATAATGTATAGTGGAATTGTGTATCTTATATACCTAGGTCTATAGAAAAGTCCGCGATGGCATAATTATGTCTATCTCATACCGAGACTCCTCCGTGCCTCGGAAAGCACGTTAAGCCGTTGGTCCCGGCTGTCATTTGTGGATCTTTGACAGTCGTTACGGGTCGTCAGAAGCCCAAAAGTCTGACAGCCAGTCTTACCAAGGAGTATCGTGTTACCCAGTTACTGGGTTGTGGAGGTCAGATAGGCAGTCGCTCCATGTAAAATACTGGTATTCAGCTGCATCCGGTTAGACCGACCCCAACATAGTTGGGAAAAGGCTAGGCAGATATATTTCTTAAGGATAACTAATAACTATATTATATCCATTTTATTCTCTTTTTTTAGGTATTTGTTGTCTTTAGGTAGTCAGATTATACTTTTCCTTTTTTTATCCCGGTAGTATATTTCCGTGGGAGAATTTCCGACAGTCACGCGGGCAAAGGCTTGTAACACAAAATTGGGAAGCTATAAAGCTCTGGAACGCGCTACCTTTTGGCATTAAAAAAGCTGAAAACAAATTTACTTTTAAAAGAAAAGTTCGTAACCACTACTTAAGCCAGACTAAATAACTCTCAAATGATAGTCTAGTCATAGTAATTATTATTAGGTGGTATTTGTTAAAATATCTATTAGTTTATTTTATTTGTATATGTGTATTAGTATCAATAAAACTATATAAATTCTCTTAATCAAGAAGTTAGTATTTTTGTCATTATTTTTGTACCCTACCACTGTTTTTATATTTAACCCAAAGGTTGACTGGTAGAGAATGCCTTGTGGCATTAAGTCCGCCTATGTACCACTATTGTACATGAAGTTTAAATAAATAAATTAGTGTTTTAATGTGATAGTTAATATTTAAAATTACACAGTAGTGAATCACTACTGTAGATCGTACATTGGTCAAAAATACCGTGCTTCTAAGGTAATTACCGTGTACCTGGTAACACTGGCCGTAGTTGTCTGGCATATTTGCTGAACTGAGTTTTTTTTTGGTACAGCTGTGAGGCACACTTTCCTACTAGTATCTGACATCGCACACTATTTGTTTTATTTTTTTATCTGCCGTATATTATGCTTATTTATGATTCACAAAATCCACAGCTCTTTAAAATTTTAGCTTAAAATATAAAAGCTAGTCTTACAGCCAATTACGGAATCAATTTTAATTGTATCATGTGCGCCTTTTAATCTGTGCTGATTAAATATATTTTCCTTACTTTTCTGTCTTTACTGCTGAGCATGAGGTTCTGGGTTCGATTCCCAGGTCGGGCAAAGTGGTGATTAGCAGCCCGGAGTTTGGATTTGTGCCTAATGGCGATAGGCTCGCCCCCTATTCCATGGGACTTAAACAACCCAGCCAAATCTGTGTGTACACACGGCCACAAATCAAGCTATACTTTTCCAGTTTAGGCTGATCACGCAATGTATAGGATTTCCGTATAATGAGAGGTCAGCTTATACTGGAAATATAGCTTGATTTGTGGCCGTGTGTACTACAGGTACAATTCAGCCTCATCTCTTCGGGGATTACTGGCGTGATGATATGTTATGTTCTACAACTGTTTACAGACATAAATGTGATATATGTGGCCGGTACTTCAAGAAAGCGTTCAGTCTGCGCATGCACGCTAAAGTGCATATGGAGAAATCAGCTCCTACATGTCCTCTCTGTGGTCTCAAGTTTAATAATAAAAATTATTTGGTAAGTTGATTATAATTTTTTAAATAACTGCTGCCCTGGCCTTAGAACGCGTGCCTTTTTCTAATATAAAAGTAAGTTACTCCTTATATATAGACTTTCACTGGCAGACAGGTGATGCTGTCTGCCAGTGAAAGTCCCGTTAAAATTGGTTCAGCCGTTTCGGAGATTAACTGGAACAAACCAAACACTTTTTTTTTTTTGTTATAAATACCGTGTATATACGAACAAACAGAGAGACAAAACAATTTTTTTTTTTTATAAGTACCTTGTATATACAGTACTTATAACAAAAAAAAATTGTTTTGTCTTTCTGTTTATTCCGGCTAATCTTAGAAACGGCTGAACCGATTTTGACGAGACAAAAAATACTTCAATTTTATTTATTTGTATAGTTTATACGTAAACTTAATGCAGCATGCTCCCCAAAGTTCTTTCAGGTACTCTTTTCTGAGCCACCTATCTTGCGCTCTTTTCTTAAGGTCGTAACACACATATCAAATCGGAAAGGGATCGTCACCGTATCAACTCGAGCCATTCAGTATTATTTGTATGAAACTCCCTACTGCAACGCACACTAATCGGAATCGTAACGTAATCGCCTCGCCTCGGGACAAGCTCACAACCGCGGTGCGGTGCGTGGTCGACTTGCAGTTCCCGCACTTACGGTTCTCCGTAGCCTAGCTTACGGCTCTCCGTACCCTAGCTTACGTCTCTTCGTCCACGCCCCTCCCGCGCACAGTGGATCGTCCCCATACAAGAGGTGTGACATAGAATCAATGACTAGCCGTCAACCAGCGGTCGGCGAGCCGCAAGCGCGGCGTCGCCTAGCCGTAGCCGAGTCGACGTATCGGAGCTTCTGATCCGCTTTGGTTACGTGCTTACGTAAGGTTGACGACTGTTTGACGGCGACGCGAAAGGCGATTCCGATTTGATAAATGTGCTACGACCTTTAACCATTTCCTTTTCGTTCCAGGCGCGACACATGTCGACCCACGATCGAACAGAAGAGTGTGAGAAGTGTCAAGCTAAGTTCCACACAAACTCTCAACTCAAGAATCATACCAAACAAGCTCATTCTAAGAAGAGACAGCAAGAGGACACTCCGAAGTGAGTATTTGTTTGAAAACGATTAAAAGAAATCAAGGAAGAATTTTGGAAATAATTGTGAAAAATCGACGGCACGGTTGGCGCAGTGGTTAAGCGATTGACTGCTGCGCTGCGTGTCGCGGGTTCGATTCCCGCACGGAATAAATATTTGTATGATCTACAAGTAGTTGTTCTGGGGCTGGCTGTTTGTGTTTATTTATGTTTGTAAACGCACCCACAATACAGGAGAAATTCCTAGTGTGGGGCTACGTTTTTCAAAAAAAGAATGTAGAAATTATATATAAAAAAAAACCATACTGCAAAACAAAACTGAAAAGAAAAAAGTTCTCAAAAAAGACTCGCGCACCGAAGGTTCCATACCATCAAAAATTATGAAAAAAAAAAAAAAAAACATTAGTTCCACTATCGGTCAAGAGATGGCGCTGACTTAAAACTGCAATATTAGAAAAAGTGTGCTATTTATAGAAATCTTTTTATTTTTCCTGTAATCTTTACATAAACTTCTATCACATAGAATAATTTCAGATTTTTCTCTATGCAAACTTCAGAAGCATTATAATCTATGAAATTTTGTTACTGTAGGCAAACAAAAGCTTTTATTTTTTTAATCTTCCTTTTTTTTTGTATTTTTAGATGAAATATATATTAATATTATATAGCATATGTCACTCCCACAATTAAGACGAATCTAACGACACCTCATAATGTTAAAATCCACCAAGCCGTTTAGGCTACAGAGCGTGCCAAAGAAATAGACATACCTACCTCGAAAAACATTACCCTCCTTTTGGGGCAGTCGGGTAAAAATTGGTTAAAAGTCAAATCAAATAGGGAAATAAAAGGCACTTATGAACGTCGAAGTATACAAAAAATTGTATTGATTCTAGTTGCCCCTTTCAAACGGTAGTTATATTTGGAGAAAAATGGGCAAGAAAATCGACCCTTACTCTTCTATATATTATGTGAAGACGATGTACAGTGGCCAACACATCAAACTATACGAACCTGTAAATTTTCTCCAAACGATTTTAAACTTTAAAGTGTTGACGATTAAGCTCAAAATCGAATGAGAAAATTAGTCAGTTTGTGGTAACTTGATGTGCTGGTATAGTTATAAGTGATCTATTGCAAAGAGCTCTAAACAAAACGATTGACTGTATCATTTTAAGTAAATGACTTCATTTATTTTAACTTTTTTGTTGAAAATACGTGATTTATGAGTGTAAAAGACTAACAAACTATATATTTATATATATAGTAATACCTAATATATAGTTTGTTAGTCTTTGTGACTAACAAACTATATATATATATATATAGTTTGTATATATATATATATATATCAAACTATACGAACCTGTAAAATTTCTCCAAACGATTTTAAACTTTAAAGTGTCGACGATTAAGCTCAAAATCGAACGAGAAAATTAGTCAGTTTGTGGTAACTTGATGTGCTGGTATAGTTATAAGTGATCTATTGCAAAGAGCTCTAAACAAAACGATTGACTGTATCATTTTAAGTAAATGACTTCATTTATTTTAACTTTTTTGTTGAAAATACGTGATTTATGAGTGTAAAAGACTAACAAACTATATATTAGGTATTACTATATATATATATATATATATATATATATATATATATACATATATAAAAACAAAAAAATACAAAGAAAACAAAAGGAAACTTAATAGGCGTCGAAGTACTCGTCCGCATCGCTGTCACTCGGAAACGTGCCCAGAAGACTGGCAGCATTGCCACGTTGAATGGCAATGCTAATTCTTTGGCCAAAGAACGAGCCAGCCCTCTGGTCACGCGTCGGCGAGAAATTTCCTTAAAAAGGAGACGTGCACTCGGGCCCCATGACCCGAGCGTTTCGACCCCAAACGGCTCAAAACTGTAGTTACCCATAAGGTTACAGTATTTGCGCCGCTTGAGGGTCTCAGCAGCCGCAGCAGCAGCGCCAGCACAGTCAGCCGTGCTTGAAACATGAGATGGCGCAAGGGTGTCGACACAGGTTGCGTCCCACACCAGAGGCCTACCCACCTTCCAAGGCAACAAAGTCATACCGTCTGGTCTCTTGCCATCGTCACGTACCAAGCCGCTTGGTTCTAATACCGCTGGTACGCCGGCGGAGATAAGGGCTCGACGAATAATATCGTTGATATAAATAAATAAATAATTGAGTGTAAATAGATAAATCCACACTAAACAAGAAAGTTTTGATTTTTTACTAATCTTATTTAAGCCAAAATCTGCCGTTTAACTATTTTTGGTGATTCTTATTTTCATAATTGTTACCTATGCTGCCATCTATGAATTGTCTTCAAGACTAATTATAATTTGTTCGAGTGGGAGCAGGCAGTAATCAACCACGCGGGCATAGTCCGAGCTGGTGGATGTCACATGTCACGTTGAATGACTAATTATTATACCCATAGCGTGAGTAGTTGTGGCCCAGTGTGAGCCAGTGAAGGGAAAAATCATGAGGAAACCGGTATGTCCTAGACCAACATTTTCTAACACATGTGACATCTACCAACCCGCATTGGGTCCTCGTGGTGGATTACGGCCCTCTCCCAGAGTGTCCCAGTACCGTGGAAAAATTATAGGCTGACTAGCTTCTGCCCGCGGCTTCGCCCGCGTGGATGTCGGTTATATGTCCATCTCCGTATCCCAGGCTATATCTCTGCCAAATTTCATGACGATCGGTTCAGCGGTTTAGGCGTGAAAACGTAACATACAGACAGGCAGACAGAGTTACTTTCACATTTATAATATTAGTATGGATTATGTTATGTTTATACCCATAGCAGATATAGTTGTAATAATAAAGTTATATCAACCTTTTACAGAAAATCATCTCGCCGCCGTGTCCCAAACCAAAGCTCTTCAGCGGGCGACAACACACAATCAGATCAGGACCAAAAACTATCAGAAGACGAATCCGGTAAGCCACCATTTTTATACAACGAGTTTGATGGCTGCCTGAAACGGGAAGATTTGAGTCATCCAACACAATGTGCCATTGTCAGCAAAATGCACAAAGGCAGATCCGTTTCAGATGTATGTCGGTTATACCACTTAACCCCTGATGTAGTCAACGAAATATGGGAAGACAGAGAAAAGTATGCGCTACCCAAAAAGGCAGGAAAAAGAACTACACGATACATGAACAGTGTTTTAGATACAAGGATAGTTGATTGGTTTCATTCACAGAGGGCGAATGATATTCAAGTTTCCGGAAAAATGCTACAAGATGTTGCTGAAGCATTTGCCAAGGAGAGTGGCTTTGTTGCTTTTAATGGCAGCAAGAAATGGCTAGACAGATTTAAAAAAAGGTATAACATAACGCTTAGAGGGACTCCGTGTAAAAGAGATTATCATAATCAAATGGAATCGAAATGGAAAAACCACTTTTTCAGAGAGCAGTGGAGTGACGCTCGATTAGGTATACCAGACGAAGATATTTATACTGCAGACGAATTTGGCTTTTATTATAACCCTTCGAAAGGTAGAATAAAAAAGTTAGCAGGAAAGAAGTACATACAGGGTTATGTCAAAGATAGATTGTCAGTATTCCTTTGCGCCAACATGCCAGGCACAGATAAAAAAAAGTTGCTTGTCTGTGGTACGGAAGACCCTTTATTACATTCCTTTAGAGATCCTGATACGTTACCTGTTACTTATATACGGCATTCTCAAGCCCACTTTACCACACAAATGTTTGAAGAATATGTCAAATATTGGAACAGAGAATTGCAAGTGAAAAATCGTAAAGCAATATTAGTATTAGACAGAGCCACGATACATTCTAAACTGCAATTATCACATTTAAAACTAGTTTTTGTTCCTTGGAAAGCGTCAAATGGTTTAATACCAATGAAGAATGGTGTGTCAGCGAAGTTTAGAGAAGAATTTCGGAGGTTGATTTTAGAAGAAAAAGCTATAAATGTACTTAGAGGGGTTGATAGGAACATTACTTGTCTGGAAGCGCTGAATATGTTAGAAAAAGCATGGGAAAGAACTCCCCCGGATGCAATTACAAAAAGCTTCGTTGATACAGGATATGATGTCACTGTACCAGAGGAAATAAGAGAAGTAGACAAGCCAAAAGTCTATGAAAACGATGAAGAAGCACTAGCCAGTATGTTAAAAGATTATGATGTAGAATCGTACTTTACGAATCTAGGTAACTTAGACCAGTATCTTACAGTTGATGAAGAACTGGTCACAGGCCAAGGGACCAATGGCTCCGTTTTCGGCGGGAACCATAAAGTCAATGACCCTTTGAACTACGCTGAAAAAGCGAAAGAGGATTTAATGCCTCTAGCCACAGACAAACCAGATTCGGAAGAAAAGGAGGGGTTAGTCAAAAAGTCTAGAGCTTTGCAAGACCTAGATATTGTGAGAAAGTATTTACAATCGAATACAACGTCGTATGATACGTTCTGTTGTTTCATGGAAATTGATAAGTTTGTTATGCAAAGTGTTGTCGGTTGACCTTGGATTTTTAAATTATATTCGGAAAAGTTTAGGTAACCCATGGTATAATTCGTGCATTTCAATACCGCGCGTCACTCAAATTTAAACTTTACGTCTATGTGACATAAATGTCAAATGACGCGTGATTTGCAACGACTATACAACCAAATCACGTGATTGGCCCAACACTAATAATTAAACCAATAGGCGTCAACGTAGCTAGTCAAACTCTTGTTATTGGTGCAATAATATGACAAATCGGGAATCGCCTTCCATTTTTGAATGCCTGATTTTTATCTGCTTCCCATTGCTGTTCTGATTTTTTGAACGACTAATCATTTACTTAATAAAAATCTTAAATTTACTGAGAGACAACGTACAGCCTAAATGGCTGGGTCTAGTAGCATGAAATTTTTCACAAAAGCTCCTTGTAGGGATGGTAGGGATGAAAGCTTGTATAGAAGCCCATAATTTTTGAAGTAAGAAACGAGGAAGTTGGTAATGATAAATCATTTTATTTCTGAAAGTAGGTTTGTACAAATACCTTTACACGTAAATCATATTTTAAAACTATACCCAAAGTCTCTAATTCAGATAATTTATGTAAACAAAGTAATGTCAAGAAATGTCACCGTCAAAATGACAGGACAGTGGTGCAAAACATAATATCATATTTATTTTTTTGTAAATAGTCATCGCTAAAATTAAAGTGAATTAATTATAAGAACTATGCAAACAAAATACCGTTGCCAAACAGTGTTTTGTGTAGTATGTCGGGGACACGGCCATATGATCGTCATAACCAGCCCTTTTAAGTCCAGTGCTAGACGTAGGCCTCCCAAAATCGATTTCCACTCGAAACAGTTTACAGCTGTTTTCATCCAAAATGTGACTAGATATGCTACTTACAATATGAATCTATGAATGAGAGTTGTAATATTAGTTTTGTTTAAGATGTAAAAAATTTGAAAATGTTTGTATCTCCTGCATTGTTACCAGTATCATAAAATATTATATACCAGAAAATCTACTTTTTTTAATAACTTTGTTTAAAACCGAAAATTTATAAAAATAATTACGGTATGATTATTTTTTTATTATTATTTCTTAAAATCAGTTCTTAAAAGAAAATGAAACTTCTTTTTTCGCAATTTTATTTAAATTACCATTACGAAGATATTTTTTGATATGTTATCCCCGTTGTTTACATAAATTATCTGAATTTGAGACTTTGGGTATAGATGAGGTCGGCGTTTCGTATCTGACTACTCTGAGAAAGGCCGAAACAAACTTATGAGGTGTGAAGTCTCTTTTAAAGTCCAAACATAATCTTGGTCAAATCATGTAAAGGTGTGTCCAAACACGGCATGCAAGGTTGCGGCAGTTTCGCGCGGCATTCGCAAGACACAAATTTGTCGCGCGACTAGTTTAGACCTTCTGCGCGGCAGTGCTGTGCGGCATGTCCGCGACACGCCGCGCTCTTTATTTCGAATGTGATTTCGTATTCAAACCACAATGAAAGCGGCCGCGTGAGTTGTAGCTCCTTATTATCCCATAATGGACTATGGGAGCCATATATTTCAATAAGACGAATTGCTGTTTCGTTATCCATTTTACTTGATAAAATACGTCCGTCCACACACAACCGCTGGCGAACCAACACTACACCGTTTGCTGCGTTCGCCGTGCGCGGGAGGTAGCTCGCGGCTGCCGCGCGCGGCAGTCGTCCAATCATAGAGCGGCCAGCCGCGCGCGGCAGCCGCGCACGATTTCCGCTTTATGTTTGGTCACGCCTTTATAATAATAATTTAGTAACAAACCTACGTAAAACAAAAGTTATGCAGTTTCATACAATACACGCATTGATCAGTAATTGTGCAGCGCAACTCAGAACATAAGTAGCTCAAGGACATTTGGGTAGGCCGCATAAATTACTTAAACTGCCATACCTTGATTTAAAAAAAATACGATGCTTCGTTTTCGGCCAAAAAATGTTGATTCCGCCATATTATCGTTTTCGGCCATAAACCGATCTTCGGCAGTTCGGCGAAACCGAAAATCAGAAGTTCCTGAATTGTCGCTAGTGTTTTACTTCTTTTGAAGCCTATATTTGCTCTTTGTAACAAGATTTCAGTGTACAGCGGAAATATTAATATTTTTTAATGTCTAAATCATTTTCGTTAACGGCTTCATTTGCAGCCGAAACTATAACTAAAGGCGAAGCATCTTTTATTTTTCTACTGAAAATCCCTTTTCGGTCGAACACTAGTAACCATATAAGTTGACATAAGATTTCAAGATCTGGCATTCAGAAATTGTGAAGGTCGTGTTGGGCCTTCATTTGTTGAGAAAATCATGTTTTAGACCAACCATGGGTAATATTACCGCCTCCTTGATTAAAAAGTCAAATAATCAAGGATTTGTTAAAAAAGAAATAGTCAGAGACATTATTTTTTAATTTTATAATATTTTCGTTAATAAATGGTGTTAAACATTCTATTAAGATTCGAGTAGTGAGCTAGCAGAGTCAAAATTAGACTTAACTTTTGAAATTCTAGATTAATTAAGAATTACAAATTAGGAATTCAAGGCGGTAAAAATGAAAATACATGTTGCCATAACCACATCCTGTCAATCTACTATCAATCAACTCTGTTTATCGCAGTCCACTGCTGGACATAGGCCTCTCCCAGGCTGCGTCACAACACCCTGTTCCCCCAACTTCCGCATCCAGTCTATCCCGGCCATCTTGTTAAGGTTGTCGGTCCATCTAGCTGGGTCCCACACTACGCTGAAAAAATTGCCACACGCAATCTTGTAAACTGAAAAATAGCTTAAGGCCCAGATATATGCCAGTGACCTTAATTTTATTACACATAAAAAAAAGGTATTTTAATAAAACCCGTATACTAAAAGATCAAATAATTAAATTATCTTTTCACTTCTCATGCTCTAAAAGTACGCCAATATAGCCCTACGAAGCGGGACTAAAGTGACCACTTTAGTCTCTAGGGAGTGAAAAGTAATTAGTTTTTTTAATTTCCTTCATGTGACATAGACAAACTCAAACAGCCAGTACATATCTGTTGAGTGTGGACCATCTTCATTGCGAAAATGTTGAGAGTTTTACTTCCATGGTTTTTCCGCAAAGAAAGTGGCGCCATGCGTTTTAAATTGTTAATCTGTGACTGGTTTAGAAGAAAAAACTGACTGCGAAAATTTCAGAATTTTTGTCGAGTGTTTTGTTTGGTTTTAAATAAATAAATAAGAATGTCCAGTGAAAGTGAAGAGTTTGACGGCGAGCAAAGAGCAAAAGACATAATAGATAATCTTATGCCGCCAAAATCGCGGAAGATTTACCTAAAAACTTACGAAAGTTTTATGGACTGGAGGAAAAATATTTATTAAATGTTTTTGTACTAAATTGACTATTTTTCTCGCACTCAAAGTGAAAAGTACAGTTTGCACCTCGAGACTAAACGCCAACTTAATATACCCTCGGTTTCATTGACTCCCTCGCACGCTCGGGAGTCAAACCACCCCTGGTATATTATGGCTTCGTTTAGTACCTCGATACAAAATATACTATTAAAAAGGTGACGGTTTCAGAAAAATACGCTTGATAGATTTTGCTTAATTCTCAGTTTTTTATCCGCGTTAGACATAACTTTACAAATTAATTTCACTATGTAATATAGAAATAATCTACAATATTCACATATTAAGTTATTTAGAAAATGCTCTAATTAAACATATTTTTTTTTTCCAAATCATTAACACTACTTGTTTAAGCGTGATCTTCAGTATAAAATTATTAAAAGTCGGTAATCTTCGCCTTAAGCGGCGTTTGTTTGATGGTTTATTTTATTTTAGAATGAAAATCAGAAAATAAGCATTATTAAAAACAGTAGTTTTAAATAAATAAATAAAATAAATAAAATCATTTTATTTCGGATAACACAAGATCCATAAATTGTTAGTAACATGTTTGCACTTAAATCACTATTGTTAGTAACTTAAACTAAAGACGAATTTGTGAGAAGTCCACCCAACATCTAGACGCAACGAGAAATGGTAATGGTCTAACTATGGTATAAGTCTTCGCACAAATTGCCTTATTATGGCGGAGGAAGTGTCTGCCGCCACCGCCTTCAGGATACTATTGTGACTGCCACTTATTCTGCTCAGGAGTGAGGCCGTTCTTTTGCGGATGATGGCGTGAAATCCATCGGTATGATTTACCACGAACATTTCCGAGGCACTGCAAAAACGAGGCAGCCGCAACAGCATCCTAAAAACATTGTTATATTGGACGCGTAGAACATCCAGCGACCTTTTCGACTAGTTGACCCAAAGATTACCGGTGTAAAAACTCTGACAGTAAGCTTTAAAAAGCGTAATCTTTACTAGGTCAGTACACCGAGAAAATCTTCGTGCCAACATATTACCCCTGACCGCCAGAGCCCTACACACACACACACATGTGTTTTACATTGTTAAGTTTTATTGTAATCCTTAAAATGGAAAATAGTGGCCATTAAGCTGCGTTTTAGGGAACATTAGAAACATAGCCCTCATCATTTGTATGTTTTACATAACAATCGATGAGGGCGCCACAGCGCGCTCGGTATCCTCTCCCTGCATTCTCCGAAGAGATAGACAAAGGTTCTGGTATACCTATATTTCGCCAGCTATCTAACAAGTCCCATTTAACTGGGCTCAAATCCAGCCCAGAGCGGGAGAGAGAGTTAGTAAGTTATTTCATAACAATCGATGAGGGCGCCACAGCGCGCTCGGTATCCTCTTAACACCACCCCTGCATTCTCCGAAGAGATAGACACAGGTGTCTGGTATACCTATATTTCGCCAGCTATCTAACAAGTCCCATTTAACTGGGCTCAAATCCAGCCCAGAGCGGGAGAGAGAGTTAGTAAGTTATTTCATAACAATCGATGAGGGCGCCACAGCGCGCTCGGTATCCTCTTAACATCACCCCTGCATTCTCCGAAGAGATAGACAAAGGTGTGTGGTATACCTATATTGCGCCAGCTATCTTACAAGTCCCATTTAACTGGGCTCAAATCCAGCCCAGAGCGGGAGAGAGAGTTAGTAAGCTATTTGATAAATTACCACCAAAAAAAAAAAAAAAACTGCTGTTTTAAAATAATGCTACTGTAAAATCACGTAACTTTTTTTTTTAACCCAAATCGCCATAAATGATGAATGAATTTATTTCTGTAAGTAGGTTTGTACAAATACTTTTACATATCAATCATATTTTAAAAATAAAAACTAGATGTGGTCGGCGTTTTCTATCTAGCTACTCTGAGAAGTAAGGCCGAAACAAACTCAAGAGGTTTTTTTTTTTTTTTGTCGAATTTATTTTTATGTCCAGACATAATCTTGGTCAGATCATGTGAAGACCATGTAGATTGGTATCAGAAATGGACTTTTGATGAAAGAACCACATGGATTGTGTGGACCTGTCCAGTCAGTGTATTCTTCATCATTCTGAAAGCAGAGAGGAAAACATCATAAGAAAACCAAAATAGGGATAATGACAAAATTTTTTTTGTCCGTCATGTAAATTATTAAAAATAAATATTGGACACGTATTTTTTATTTTTTTACGTAATCTAAACATTACGGCGATACATTGAGTTCAAATGTGGCATGACGTCACTTCTCAGTAGATTTTAAACGTAGCTGTGACATAACGAGCCCCCACTCCGCAAGTTGAATGTGGTTTATCTAACAATAAGTCATTTTATTTATTAATATGATTAAGCAAAAAAAAAAAGAGAAACTGTTAAGTCCGTCTATCAGATAATAAAAAAATATTAGACACGTATTTGTCTAATATTTTTTTATTATCTGATAGACGGACTTAACAGTTTCTCTTTTTTTTTTACCCAGGACACATCCCTATTCGAATGTGATGTCCTAGAATCAAAATTCGAAGACATGTGGCATTTACCATTCCGCACTGGGTCCGCGTTGTGGATGTACAGCGCACTCCCTCTCCCAGAGAAGAGGCCTGTTTCCCAACAGTGGGAATATTGTAGGCTATCTATTAACCTAAAGAAAAAAAAAAAAAAAACTGTCAAAATAAATAGCCATATAAAGTGACAACCGTCTTATTCATGTTTTCTAACGAAATCTTGATGTTGTAGCCGACGGACATAGGGTTCGGGCCTCTGAGTGAAAGTCCTTGCGCTTTATTTTTAGTACTTTTAAATCGTCCAAAAGAAACACGTTTATGGATACAGGAAACAAGAATAGTAGGGGATAAACTAAAGATCTAAGATGGCAGCTTACGAGGGCGGCTTGAGACACGTCGCATCTCACAGGTGTTGGGCTTAGACTCCCCCGCGAACAACGCCGGTGGCGCGAGCTCAACAGTGGCGCTAGAAGCGGGACGCGCGGGAGTAGGGATGTCCGAAATGCAATAAAGTATCGATATTTTTTGAAAATATCAATATCGATATTGATATTTTTATTAAAAAATATCGGTATGATTTGACAGAGAATATTCGTGCTAATCAATAGACGTAATTTTTAATAAATCAAGAACAACTATTAAGAAATTTTAATTATTTATTAATCAAACCAATACCTTTTATTTATTTATCTGATACAGACATAAGAAAAACTCTTTTAAAACAGCAAATCGAGTCGACCAAAAACCAAAAATATATAAAATATAATTTGTTAAAAAGATGTTAGTATAAAAAAAAAAGTATTCCTTTTTAGGATTTTTTCATCTTAAAACTTATAAATGTTTATTGGTCTGAAAAAATATCAATTTTTATATCTTTTCGATACTTGGAATTTTATATCGATACATTGAAAAAATAATATCGATGTATCGATATTTTTTCAACAAGCCTACGCGGGAAATTTAATGGCGCGTGATTGGTCATCATGACCCGTTCTGCCAATCTTTCCAATGTTCCCGCGATCGTCAGATTGGATGTTACTAACAGTGCGGCCAACATCATCGTTAACTTTATGGTCGTGGGGTTGCCGTGCTACAATGTGGTTATGACAGCAAGTATCAAAATTTTAAATTCAAGTTTCTAGCTCTAATTTAAAACACTGTTTCAAAGATCTTTGGGCAAAATGTCCAAATCAAAGACATAATAATTCCTTACAAACTTGTATTTAAAAATGGCAATATTAATCTTTAATCAACGAATCTAGCTTTTACAGATTTCGAATTTTTATACATATTTTTCGATGGTTACAAATTAAAATTAAATATAGTAGTAAAATTTTTGATGTGGAATTAGGTAGTTCACTGGATATAGATGGCGCCACTATTGAATAGGATGAAGCTAGAGTTGGTTTTTTATTAATTTGTTTCAAGTTTATGGCACAGGTATATTCTAGAAAAAATCGTCGTTCTGTCAAGAAAGTAATGAACCTCTTGTTTATGAAAGCCTATTCAACTTTCTCGTCAATATCTTTGATTGAAACTTGGTTAGGCTTTTAAAAACCCGGGAATAGTACGGATGTAAAAATTCCATGGTACCATAAATTATTGTATTTCAAATAAATTATAATGTAAATCAATTTCCATGATTTGTAACAGAATAAGGCCGCTATTACATTATCATTGATGTATGTCATCATAGATCTATCATATGATATGTTTATAATTCATAGAAATAGAACAAAACCACGACGTTGTAATTTATTCTCAATTATTTGAAAGTATGATCTCAAAATATGATCATTAAAATTCAGATGTCGTTTTCCATTTTTTGCAAAAGGATTATCATTTATGATAATTATGATATACGGTCAATATTGATCATAGTGTCACAAAATAAAATAACTGTTATGGTAACATATTTCTATGAAGAAAAATATAATTATGATAATGTAATAGCGGTCTTAAAAATAATGGCTAAAGAGTGGCGCTTCTAGAATAAATTGAAGTCTTTTATTCCTTTTTCTATCTATCTTGCCTGTTTTTGTTATGTACGAAAGTTTTATGTATATACATAGCGAGATTTATTATACAATAAGCAAAAGTTATGTTATTTTGTTTTGTAAATAATTTGTATGTAAGAGAAATTCCAATTTTATTAAAATGATGAACAGATTTTGAGTATGATTATGGTTGATAGCTTGAATAGCAATAGAAAAGAAACCCATTCGATGTTGTATCAAAATTGTCTATTATCAAAAAGTACCGCTCAAAAACGATCTGACATTAACAGGGGCGTAGGTACCGCGGTATCAGCCGTATCAATGACACGGGGATCCAGGTTCGGTCTAATTCCTATAATTTAGTTAAATGACATAGAATATCTAACCTGTCCAAGTCACTCCATTTTCGAGCTCGCTACGCTTGCTCATACATTTTGTTAATAAAATCACAATGACAGCATAAGCTAGTATCCCAGTCAGGATGCTCCAATTTTCTAGCTCATTTCGGTCGCTCTTGCATTCTCTTAGTAAAATTACATTGAAAACCTCCCAAACGCGATCCAGAATGCTCTAATTTTCCAGCTCACTACGCTCGCATTGCCTGCTCTTAATAAGATCACAATGACCTGGGGCCCAAGTCTGCTATTTTTGTAAATTCGTCACTCCAACACGATCCTATTGTCATTTTGCTAAAAGTTCGTAATCTGCTAAATTCATAATGGTCAATCATTGGTCGGTCAGAAGTTGGAAGTTTAGTAGGAAGTTTCATTTGTCATTATGTACGAGATTACCAATTCTTTCAATGAAGTGTCAGTGGCTGACCATTGAAAAGTCGTAATGACGCCATTACATTAGTAGATTACCAAACTTATCAAAATCAATGATAGACCATTCTGACACTATTGTAATAGCAGACTTGAGGCTCTGAGCTGAACAAGTCAGGACGCTATTTTGTAAAAAAAAAAAATACCCTCCTTTGGAGCTTCGCCGCAGTCGGGTAGAGTGCCTCCCACAAATTTGGATACAAGGCCCCGTTAGGACTAGCTACGCCACTGGACATTTATGTCATTGGAAATCTCTTTCCATGACTGTAATTTGTTTCTATGAAGTCGGTCTTAAGAGGATGCAATCTGAAAGTTGGCAACGTCGCAAATAGTTGCCAAATATGTCGCTGTTTATAGATACATTCATCAACATATTATACTATCACTCTGTGTTTTACTAAAATATTGATTATCAATTATTTCTGGGTATCTCGTTTAAATTTATTATACCGGATGACATTTTTTACCGTCTCGTAAAAATTTGGGTATACTAGGTGAACGGAGTAGAAGCCTATGGCATAGTTTTTATTATTTTTTCTTTAACCTAGAAAGAAATTGATCTATGGATAAATACCACACATTTGAAGTAAACTTATCATACTATAACAATAAACACAGAAATTTAACAAAAAACATAATTCAATAAATAAATACGATAAATAATATTTAAATTTAAATCTTACGCATCCAAATTTCAATATTTTTATCTTTTATTTTAGTTTTATTTCTGAAAAAAAAAAAAAATTGCTATGCCATAGGCTTCTACTCCGTTCACCTAGTATACCCAATTTTTTTCGAGACGGTAAAAAATGTCATCCGGTATTCCGTCCATCGAGAGAATGCATTTTTGACAACTGTCAATTTGTACAAGATTTGGAACTAATAAAGTTTAAATTCATAAAACACATATTCGTTTGTATGAAACTGAAAGGTGTCAAAAAAGCGTTCCCTCGTGCATGGAATATAATTCAAATTTAAATAACTATGCATTTGTCTTTCAACTTGTAAAAATATTAATATTACATTGAATGGGTTAGTAGTGTTGCCAGACATATTTTTCACCGTTTTAAACATTATTACAATAATCACACTCATTTCTTGTTTTAAAATTGTTAAATAACTTTTTACACTATTTTCCAATTTAATACATTTTCCAAATATTCCCTAGTTCCAAGGTTTGAGACCTTTGAGTTTGGCAACACTATTTAAAGGTAAATACACATTAGTGCAATTTAGCGCTTTTGTGGCACATGGGTGAAATTGTGGCGTTATTATTGTAGTCTGTTACAAGTGTTATTTCCTAAAAAAAAGTATTTTAAGAATAAATGATTTCAGTGTCGAGTCTTTATGTCATTTTATTTAATATAGTCCACAAAACATAAAAGAATAGCTGTCGTAAACATATTGACCATTGAGCAAGGTGGTAGCAGGGCTGACTGTCCAGGACTTGCTTCACCACTTTTGACAACAATTCCCAGTCAATTGTAACACTAACGTTGAAACTCTTGTGACCAAAAAGGTTTACGTAGTGGCTATAAAAATAACCAAGACCACGTAAATTGCCACCATAATCGTTTTTTTTATTTTTTTTAATAGAATATACGTTTATGGTCACAGTTTCCTTAAAATTCCCTGGGAGTCGCACAGTCCTCCCCTGGCTTAGCCTGGTATGACGAAGATCGCAGCGGGTGTGTCACGCTGCAGACGTCAGGGATGGTGACGATCGGCGGATGGTCTCGCCAGATCGTAGGGAGCACGACGTGGCCGCGCGAGTTTAATATGTAGGTACCCAGCGCGGAGCCTGGTGATCTCCGGAGTAGCCGGAGACCACCCTCCGGCTACTCCGGAGATCACCAGGGCCGGAACTCAGCGACCGGATGCCACCGATAAAGGTGGATGTGCGTTTGAAATGGTAGCCGGAACTTTGGATGGCGTTAGCCGGTACTTCGGATGGTTAGCCGGTACTTCGGACCCCAATATGGGGGATTATACTGTGTTTAAACTCATGACTATAAACGTAGTCGTTATAAGTACAAAATATGAGACTTGGTTTGACGCGACCCTTGCTCGACGCAGCGCCAGCCAACGCCAGAGCTGAGCCTGTAGCTTTAAATTCCCCTTATAATAATAATAACCCTGATCAGGGGCCTTACGCCCGAAAACGATTCGAGTTTGATTTTGATTCCGATTCGATTTCGTTTCTGATCCGAACTCGATTTAAAACTTAAAACTGACCGAAGTTAGTTCCGCTTCGAACCACCGCACGATCGTGCGCTAGTGTTGGATTCAAGAGTATGGATCGGCATTTAATTCGAACCCAATTCGAGTGATTCGGAACTCGATGCTGTCGGGAGTAAGGCCCCAGAAGCGAGTTCGAATCGGAATCAAAATCAAACTCGAATCATTTTCGGGAGCAAGGCCCCTGATCCAGCCACCTGTCCCTTGTTGTCCTCCCCCCGACGCTGCCCTAAGCCGAGGTTTGTAGGTACCCCAAAGGGAGTGCCCTTAGCGTGCAGTCGTTTAGTTTATAAGTTTTATGCCTTGGCTGGAGGCTTTAGGTTTTCGCTTAAGGCAGCCACAGGAAAGTCCGGTTAAGTAGTCACGACCACTCAAGGTCAACAACGAGAGGCCAGTTTTTTTTCGTTGTTACGTACCTGCATCGGGGAAGCTAATGTGCCAATGCTATGCAAATGTACATGCGTGTGCATGCGTGTGTGTGCATGCTAATGTGGTGTGTGGTATTGTGGTGTTGTTTTAAGTTAAAGTTATTGCTTGTAAATAATATACAAATCTGAATCAAAAATTATTTTAATAATAACAATGTAAAACAATTATATACAACTTTAAATTGAATTATTCAACTTATTAATAGGTAAGCTACTAATAATATAATTATCAAATAGTTGGGGGGAAACATAAATTATTAAATATGCATGTGACATTAAAATAGTTCATAATTAAGTTTTTGTAAACTAAATTACGGTTGTTTACTCGCAGTTTTGTTTTCATATGTAGGTATATTTTTACACGGCCGCCTGTTGGTGGCCGCTCAAAAAGGCACCAAAGTTTATAAAATAAGCGTGTATTCAATTAAATCTAAACTAACATGATAATTAAAAATGCTTACTGAGTCACAGACAAGTTTCTAATCTAGCTAAAATAATGTTTTGTACCTAATGAGTTGAATACTTTACGAATTGTGACAATTGAAGACATGTTCACTAGAAAAATGCTGTTCATATTTTTGTTTAGGTATACAGCCTGTTCTCAATTTCGCTCCACGCAGACCTATAAGGAGGATCGCAGAGCATTATATTATTTAATGACCTTGAATAATACACGCACTGGCACTTTATTTTTTGTGCTATTATGTGTTTTGTATGAACATCGACGTTTTGACGTTCCTGAGCGCGCTGGCGCAGTCACGACACTAGTAATAAGATTCAATGTCATAAAATTCCTTACTCTGCCCCCATTTTGGGCATTTGTATCAAGTCTTGAATTCTTCTAACCATCACAACAAAAATAACACCTCAAAGAATGAGAAACCCCTAATTTTTCAACATAATAAAATACACAACTCAAACTACCTACTAATATTTTAACATAAATCTAACCACAATGACTAGTTGTTTGTCTGCAGTGACGGTGACACGTTTCTCCCAAGCACATTCTCTTTGTATTTCAGTTTCTTTACATTGGTGGGATCGTTGAGAGCTTCTTCATCTACTAGGCGTTCCAATCTCTGGTCTTGGACAGCCTCTGGAATGATGATAGAAATTGAGGAGCTGTAACGTTAAATTGGCAAATAAATAAAGTTTAAGATCTCATATGCTGCAATCATAGACAGATCTCGGCGACAAGTGACAGTCCAGCTTTGAGTGGAATCCTGATGGGTCTCCTGAACACAAGATGTCACAATGTGTCTTGCGAGACAGCAGTTTTGTCAGTGGGCTGTTTGGCACGAGGGCCGATTAGAACTTATATTTGCCATCCTGGTGAAAGGATTAGCCAATCGACAGGAGTCGACCGCCCAGGGTGTGCCAGACGTAGCAAAAGGTCGGAGGAATTGTCGCTCGGGAAGGCTCCTTGCGCCGTATGCCCTGTCACCTGTTCACTTGAGCATTATATGAATAGTTATGAACGGAGTTCTCGTGGCAGGATTTTGGACCAAACATAATATTTGGACTTTCACAACTTTATTTGCCATCGATACGCTAAGAAGAAAATCAGACACACAATTTCCTTTTTATTTTCATGTAGTGACAGATGTACATTTCAGTTTAATACAGGATTATGTTAACATAGTGATAATGGTACAAAAGTACCTTTTTATCATCGTTATCTCAGTCAAAATATACACTCTCCTGGACGTAGCTCTCCTGGTCACTAACCACAACAAGTGGCCTTGCTCTACTTAGATCTAGCAGATACTCATTGTAAGGAGTTTATAAAAATAAAAATACTTTAATTCAGACCTTGATCCATATGATGTTAGTAATACATACACACTTATAATCTATGTTAGTAAGTAACAATGTTGGTAATAACCATTATTATTATTTTAATTCATATATTTGTTGCGCTCACCTGACGCACTGGGTACGTGCACATGTACAGTCAGTTTACACAATTAGCTGATCCCCCTTGCATAAACGGTTAATATTTTTTTGAATACAGATCGATAGAATTTTATAATTCTTAATTTAATTTAAATACCTATACGAAATCTACCCATAACTAGAAAAAAAAAAATATCGTAGGATTTGTTATTTTTTTTTTTAATAAAAAAATCTCAACTATTTATGCAAGGGGGGGTCAGCTAATTGTGTATACTGACTACATGCACCCAATGTGCCATAATGGCGCAATATGGCTTCTCTCTCTTTATAAAATCATAGGCATCTAATGAGGCAGACATTTTCTATGATTTCCCCCACAGAACTAATCATCAGCTTTGGATTGCGTGGAGCCTTACCCAAGCCTATAATGTTCCCAATACTTAGACACAGGCCTCTCTTCGAGAGGGTGTGGTCAATAATCTACCACGCAGGCCCAGTGCGGGTCGGTAGGTGCACAGTGTGGTTTCCACCCAATAACTTTTCTGCTTCATCAGTCATTGATTCTATGAGTAAGTAATATTTTGTTTTAAGTATTTATAACTTTAATCATGTCTAGTTGTTTACTTACTATTATAAGGAGTGTATCTGTCAGACAATAAGCTTTCTAAGTTATATCCTATGACTCCAACTACTGCTGCAACAGGCAACGTGAAGTATGGAGCGTTTGACCGTAAAAACTGCAGTAATATTGGCCACATCTGAAAAGATCATATTGCTTTTTATTTACCTATAAAACGATCCCCTACTAGAAGCCATTTGATTAAAAGCACTCAATGGTTATCACACCAAAATGTTGATGAGCTAATGGACTGTATGTATTTTAAATGATCGGAGCATGGGAAAGATTGGTAAGAACCGTGAAGGCAGCCCTGAGAGCCTGCCTCGCCGAAAAAGTATTAAAAGAAGACATACTATCCACACTACTCCTTGAGGCAGAGGCCATAATAAATTCGAGACTACACAATATTTATTGTTGTTTCGAGTGTATTTATCATATGGCATTTGTCAACCTTTTCTAAAGGTTGGGCTAGATGGATGGGATACAAATTATAAATTTTGGGGGGCTATTTAAACCATAACCATTTTTAAAATAATTTATTGTTTACTAGCTTTTGCCCGCGGTTCCGCCTGCGTGATTTCGGTTATCGCGTAAAAAAGTAGCCTATGTCCTTCTTCATATGCCACTCTCCTCTGCCAAACATGACGATCAGTTCTGCGGTTTAAGCGTGAAAACGTAACAGACAGAAAAAGTTATTTTCTCATTTATAATACCTATTAGTATGGATTTAATGGTTTTAAAAAACACTGACACAACAGTCAGTGTTTTTTAAAACCTTTTTACATTTACAGAAATAAATCATTTACAATTCATCACTTAATGGGCGGGAGCGACGAAAAACCATATTGGATCTTTTCAGTAGGTTTAAATTGGCGCGGAATTAAATAATTTTTCTATCAGTTTTTACGACTGCAATGCTACGTTTTAAGGCGTTAGTTATTTATTATTATCAAGAATCCCTGTGCTTTGATAAAAGTATTCAAAACCGTAAAATATTATCAAAAGTTTTAAGGTTATGTAAGCGGTTGATAATATTAATGTTGTGTTCCAATTCGTATTACTTACTTTTGATGTTAATTACGAGCGACGAATTTATATTAGATAAAGATGAGTGAATGATTAAACAATTTTCTGTGAAAATAAATATTATAACTCAACGGAATTCACCGATTCACAGCTGATAATTTGACAACAACTTGACAGAAAAAAACAGAGAGACTGACAAGACAACATTACAACAGTTTATTGATTTGACGTACACAGTTTAGTTCAGAAATCATTTTACTTTGTTGCAGCAATAGTCTCCAAAAGGTAATAATAAAAACCTTAAACCGGCTAAGTGCGTGTCGGACCACGCAGAATGAAGGGCATAGAGTCTGGCCAACGAAAGCTGACCACGAATTATTTATTAAACTTTTTACATGGCAACATTTCAAGACCGTCAAAATTGTCACATTGACGTTTCGTACTTTTGTTTACGTGCATCTTATTTTCATTGGTTTTGTCTAAAATAATGCCGAAAACAATTACTAGTTCGACGAGGAGGCTTCTATTTAATATGATTGACAAGTTCAAAGACATAAAAAGTGATATAAATCAGAAATCTGCAGAGAAAATACGACGACTGGATTCAATTATTACAGTTTTAGGTTAGTTTTTTGAATTTCTACTAAAACAGTTTGATACTTTTCGACTATTTGTAACAAATTGCATTATTACTCACGGTGTATTATACTTTTTAGGAGGTATCGACAATGAGCAGACGAAACTCCAAATTGCAAATGCAGTAAAGGCATTGAAAACTCTAGAAGAAATAGAAATGTCAACTTCTGAAACACAATATATAGAAAAGATATCTTCAATGACAGGTATTTGTGTCAGTTCAAACATTTTAGATATTATTATAAGTACCAGTACTACCAGTTGTTTATAAGGGTATAAATAAAGTATATGTGTAAGGATGTCTTAAATTAAATAATATGAATTTTGTTGTATTATATTATTGTATTTGATTTTTTGGAGTGTTATTTTTATTGGTATTAAAAATAATTGTATTTGTTGGTTTCAGATGTAAGCGTAACAACACTTAGAAGAATAAAAAAGGAAGGGTCTATAAATCAAGGACAGTGGAATACCCCGGGAAAAAAGCGTCCACATTCTGCAACAGTTTCCAGTTTGGATAATTTTGATATTTCAGCTATAAGAAATAAAATAAATGAGTTTTATGGTGTAAAAAAACAAGTACCTACGCTGAGAAGCCTGCACAATGAGCTGAGGGAAGCTATTGGATTTACGGGATGCCGTGAAACTCTTAGGAAAATATTACACAAAAATGGGTTTGAATTTCTAAACAATAAAAATGAACGAGCTTTGCTTACGGAAAAATATGATATTGCAGCTTGGAGACACAGATTCTTGAGAACTATTCATGAAAAGAGACTAGAAGGTAAACAGATTATTTACCTTGATGAGACATATGTTCATCAGAACTATAAAGTAAAAAAATCTTGGCAAGGACCTTCAACAAGTGGTGTCACTAGTAATATATCCTCTGGAAAGAGATATATTATTGTGCATGCAGGATCGGAGGAAGGGTTTGTACCAGGTGCTTTATTGATTTTCAGCACAAAATCTAAATCAGCTGACTACCACGATGATATGAATTCCACCAACTTCATGAAATGGCTAGTGGAAATGTTGATACCAAATTTAACTAAACCTAGTGTACTTGTGATGGACAATGCAAGTTACCATGTGAAACAAGTGAACAAACCCCCTAATATGTCTGACACAAAAGCTAATATCCGAATATGGCTTCAAGAAAATAATATTAATTTTGAAGAATATCATACCAAAGCAGAATTAATGTGTTTAGTAAAAAAACATAAACTTGCACCTGTTTACGAAGCAGAAGAACTTACAAAAAAACACAACCACGAAATTTTGTTGCTGCCACCCTATCATTGCGACCTCAATGCGATTGAGCTTGTATGGAGTCAGGCAAAGAGGAAAGTAGCAAGCAAAAACTTAGGCATACCAGTGACTGAAATGCAAAATTTAATTAAAGAATGTTTTCTATCCATAACTGCCAATGACTGGAAGAAGTACACTGATCACGTCCTGAATATTGAAAATCAGTACAAATTGAGGGATCATATTGTCGAAAATGAGCTTGAACGTTTTATAATACATGTTGGGGACAGTAGCAGCACTAGCAGTGAAGAAAGCAATGAATCAATATTATCAGGTGTAGAGTTCCTGGAATCCGATTTCGACTATGACTCTTAACTTTAATGTTTTTTCTTTATTTTATTGTGTCAGCCGTCTTTTCTCTATTATATAAATAAACAAACTACTTTTACTACTACCTTTTTCGTGACTTTGATTTTCGCGTGCTCCGATTAGTTAGAGCATGCTAGTAATGAGACATGCTCATTACTAGCATGTGAAGGAAGCCTTATAAATGTATCTGAATGTCTCATATCTCATGAATAATCAAAAATTATCAACTCCGTTTAAGCAGTGTATAGCCAGGGTGGACAGCTAACATTTTTTTAAAATTGCCGCCTTTACTTTGTGTCAGCTTTCGTTGGCCAGACTCTAGACTAATATCTTTAGAATATGAAGGGTTCCGTAGTTGGGACGAATTTATCCCAAGAATAGTAGTAATACATGTTCTCGCATACATTTCAACTGCAAATGTAAGTTGGTTGACTATTACTCGTTATCCTGTAAAACCTAGCTAGCTAGCTGATTAGCTGTGATAATTTCCTTTTAACTTCGTTAGAATGTACAGCCGTGATTTTTTCAATTATAC
The DNA here is from genome assembly GCA_947523025.1 of Dryobota labecula. Taxonomy (NCBI): domain Eukaryota; kingdom Metazoa; phylum Arthropoda; class Insecta; order Lepidoptera; family Noctuidae; genus Dryobota; species Dryobota labecula. The sequence continues at coordinate 7,335,376 of OX383311.1, read as the reverse complement.
AAGAACAATCATTTAGCTGGCAGGGGGACTTGACTCTTAACAAAAATTAGTACTAACGTATTACGCAAACGGATCCCCGAATTGAAAAATGACTTTTGAACGGCCTATCCAACTATACCCCACACTAGTATAGACGAGAAAAAAAAACGAAATCCCCGCTTTCCGTATAGAGGAGGTACAGACGTACATACGCCAGCAGGTCAAGCTACTCGAAACTGTCAAATTTTCGCAATCAACCTTGAACCTTATACTGTAGTGATAAAGTTGAAAATCTATTAAAGAAATTTGACAGATTGTAGTAGCTTGATGTGCTGGCGTCTGTACAGTGGCCAGCACATCAAGCTACACGAAACAAATTAAATATATACCTAAGTATAAGAAGTATACTCATGCCAAATAACAGCTTTCTAGGAAGTAGTACCAAGACTCTCTGAGATATGCCGCGGACAGAAAGACAGATGGACGTGGCGAAACGGGTTCATTGTTGATTACGGAACCCAAAAAAGTAGGAGGTCATGGAATCAAGAACGTGAATAATAAAGTAGGGGGCGATGAAATAAGAACGTGGGTACCAATTTTTTAAAATAATGTATTCATTCGGAATTAAAATGATACAAATGTGTACTTATTATCTCAATGCATTAGGTACCTTTCTTAAAGATTCATAAAGATTTTTCCGAACGATTCGTTTTCTATCCTTCTGTCAGAGAATTGACAATATAACCTCAAATCCTAGACGCAATTTGCGAAGTAAATAAAAGAAATGTTTATAAAACTAAAATAATCGTTGCAAAAATATTTATTTATCAAAAATGTCACAGACGCAACTCCTCAATTGCCTTTCCAGGCTCCACATAACGAGAAACGAGTCAAAATATTTACGTAACTGTGTGCAGATTTTGTTTCGAAATAATTCATCTAAAGCCGCTAAACAGAAGACTGCTACGTCTGTTTATCGTTCTATGAATATATTTGATAGGAATGCGAAGGCTTTGCAGAGGGAGAGGTCAGCAAGGAGGGATGATTACCACTTGGCAGAGTATATCAAAGAGGAGGTTGGTTGGCGGACTGCCGACCGAGTTTTAGATATCAAACGTTTATTTACTAATGCTGTTGAGCTTGGTGAGTTAGTTATTAACTATTCTTTAATGTATGTAAGTATTTGCCTAACACCAAACAATGTTTTTCTTTGTTTTTTTGCTTATAACTTGTCATCGGAGATATCGCGATTATTTATGAGTTTGAAAATACCCTTTTTAGTATTATATTGTTAGTATTACTTCATAGCATCAGTACATTGATAAATGTTCTATTTAAACATATCTATTGAGATTTAAAAAAGTTATTGCTTTGGCATTCATAAGTCATTTTCGTCAAAATTTCGATTTAATTGGTTTTCGTTGTAAGGCGGCTATAATGTCATAGGGAAAACGTGAGTAGGTAGTTTATTTGTTAAGTTGAATGCTAAGCAGCTCTGTTTATGCTTAATACACTGTTGTTAGGTTACCCTAGTTTATTAATGAATAATGTAGCTAGAGATGAGTCCGATATCATGTCACATGTGAAAATCATCGATTTTTATTTTATTTTATTTTTATTTTTATTTTTATTTTACTATGGGTTTGCTCTTGACTTTGGTCTAGGTCTGGGTGACAGAGACAAAGTCTACGATGGAGTGAGCTAAAAAAGAAGGATATTGTTTATATGATATTTTAAAATCATTTCATCATGCAGTGACAACGACAAAATCATCAATGCCAAAATCGTATTCATATTCATATTTATTTGCATTCCATAATGTTTAACAGGTGTTACAAAGGCTTAAAGCTAAGGTACAATTACGGACCCTGTAGGGCACAGCAAAATATTAAAATAATTATTAAAATAAAAAATAAAATTAGGAAACAAATTAACAATCAATAATTTTTAAATATGTTATTAAAATTTAATTAAGTAAATATACATTTATTTTGTTAAGATGAGTTATTGGTACATAATAATTATTTAAATAATTACTTGAATGAATGCGAACTTCGGTAATTCGGACGGGCGGGTCTTCTCGGGGCGACCGATGACGCTGACGTTGCGAGGCTTCGCAATCGGCGAAACTGAAGTCACAGAACCACAGAATTTCGATAAATAGCCTGGTGCTGGGCAAATAATGACAATTTCATTAAGCCGTTACTGCTCATTTCTGCACTCATAATTAAAGTGACGTGATCTAATACATACTCAAATAAAATCATTGATGATTTTTTCATTGTTCCCGTCATCAATATTTTTTTGTCATTGTAATGCAGTCATTGATACAGAATAATCATCACTCAGCCCATCTCTAAATGTAGCCATCATCTACATGATAATATTGTTTCGTTTGTGGTCAACTGGCTAGGGCTGCTGGCTCAGGGGTTAAACTCCCACATAGAACCCTTCTGTCTTAACTAATTTATCGTTTCAATATTTTAAGAAAAACAAAACCTATAATTTCCTAAAATGCATGGGATTTATTTAAAAACAGTACAATAAAGTTTCAAAATTATATTTCAGGTGCAAGTCGTGGGTACGTATCCCGTCACTTCTTACCAGACAGCGTTGAGAAGGTGACATTATGTGACACTTCACAGACGCATCTCGACAAGGCAATAGTAGGAGATGGAGTCAAGTTTGATAAAAGAGTTATGGATGAGGAGAATATTGATGTAAGTTTTTTTTTTGCCGAGACTCCCACTACTTAGTTGGCAAAGGCCTTATTAATAATACCAGCGGAGGGGCTTTTGGCTAAATAATAATAGCCGCACTGGTTTATCTATCAGGTTAACAAGCATAGCCGCGGCAAGCATAGCTTAACCCAGGGGTCGGCAACCTGCGGCTCGCGAGCCACATGTGGCTCTTTGGGTGTGGAGCTGCGGCTCTTTAGTTATTAAATATTATTTATTTTATAAAAAAAAACATTTAAGAATCGATTAACATTAGGCACCATTTCTATCTCTCAGCCACTTGTACTCGCTTTTCACCGCACCCCTACCCCGTGACAGGCGTCGTCACTGTCGTTAGCGTCGGAAGCTCTCGTAATACGCCGTCGTCCTGTTTCTATGTATCCATACTAATATTATAAATGTGAAAGTAACTCTGTCTGTCCGTCTGTCTGTCTGTCTGTATCTGTATGTTACGTTTTCACGCCTAAACCGCTGAACCGATCATCATGAAATTTGGCACAGATATGGAGAAGGACATAGGCTACTCATTTACACGATAACCGACATCCACGCGGGCGGCTCCGCGGTCAAAAGCTAGTATATATATATATATATATATGAGTAAATAGATATTTTTCTTATGAATAAATAAATAAGTTTTTTTTAAATCAAAAAGCTTTATTTATGCAAGTACTATTTATTGTTGCCAAGAAAAAAAATTGTGGCCCTTTAAAAACTTTGAAATTTTATAAATTGTAATTTTTGACTTTTCCGACTCAAAAGGTTGTCGACCCCTGATCGATCGACCCGTGCGGCTGTTATTACTTAGCGACAAGCCCCTTAATACTATTCCTACCAATTTACGTAATTGTATTTCTGTTTAGCTTCCAGATAACAGTGTAGATCTATTAGTATCTTCGTTAGCGTTGCACTGGGTGAATGACCTACCTGGCTGCTTCGATAAGATCATGAAATGCTTGAAACCTGATGGGGTAAGAGAACTGAAAAAAAAAAAACGGTTTAAATCAAATTGTCTAACTTCCAATTAGTCTACGAAGCAAAATGCCTAAAATTAATGTCTACACAGCGAATTGCCTAAGCTGTAAATCGCCTAGAGATCAAAATGTTTAACAAGCAAAATGCCTAAAATGCAATAATTTCTAAGTAGTCGAGATGGTTAAAATAAACTCACACTAGGGCCTCTGTAGTTTAGGTTAGGTTAGTACTGTGAATACACAACGCACGAGCCGAGTGTAGCGAGCTCGCCGCGGTGGCGGCCGGCAAGTACCAGAAACGGTACTCCCTTTCTTCTCCTAAAATAATAGACATATTGCAAGGTAAGCATTTTGGTTCATAGTCAGAATAAGGTTTCGTTCAAATACTGTATAGACATATTGCAAGGTAGGCATTGTGCTTCCTAGTCAATATAAGGTTTAGGCAATACTTGGCATAGACGTTTTGATTTCTAGTCAGCATGATCATAAAGTGGCGCAACATGTCTTTTTCTTCGATACTTCTCTATTAGTTGGTATCTCGGTAGTCACACACACACGTTCTAGCCATTTTCCAGCCATATCATCTTTCTCATAATCCATCCATTGTTTCTTTGGTCATCCCCTACTCTTACAGCCATACTATATGCCATCTTATATTCATACTTTTACACTTCAGTGATATCTTGGCGGCTTCTCTCTGTCAGTGGCGGATTTACACATTTGCCGCCAGTAGGCTATTCAAAATTTGCCGCCCCTACTTACCTCTACAATTCGATACCCTATACCCAAAGTCTCAAATTCAGATAATTTATGTAAACAAAGGGACATGAACATATCAAAAAAAATATCTTCGTAATGGTAATTCACATAAAATGGCGAAAAAAAAGGTTCCATTGTCTTTTAAGTACTGAATTTAAGAAATAGTAATAAAAAAATAATCATACCGTAATTATTTTTATGATACCAAACATTTTCACATTTTTTACATCTTCAACAACACTAATACTCTCATTCATAAATTCATATTGTATATAGCATATCTAGCCATGTTTTGGATGCAAACGGCTGTAAACTGTTTCGAGTGGAAATCGATTTTGGGAGGCCTACGTCTAGCAGTGGACTTAAAAGGGCTGATTATGACGATCATAGGGCGTCTCTCCGAAACACTACATAAATCATTGTTTGGTAACGGTATTTTGTTTGCATAGTTCTTATAATTAATTCACTTTAATTTTTTAATAGATGATTATTAAAAAAAAAAAAAAAAAAATGTTTTGTACCACTGTCCTGTCATTTTGACAGTGACATTTCTTGACATTAGTTTGTTTACATAAATTATCTGAATTAGAGACTTTGGGTATAGTTTTTTTTTTTGTCAATGAAATTGCAACTTTATGATTAGTGCAGAAATCATAAAGTTGCAATTTCATTGACAAAATCGTCCTCTTTACATCAGCTATTTCCTGTTACTAGTATGATTGTGTTGTGAACTAGGCGATGAATGTGTCAGTTCATAGATTATTTTTACAAGCCACGATTTAGTGAAGATTACACAAGATATCGTTTTTGGGTATATTTCTGAGCTAAGAAACGCTCAATCATGTACTACTCAATATGGCAGGCTAAAAAAGGATGGAATTCCGCTAACAGTTCCAAAATCATACAATAATTTCCGATGTGCGGATCACCGAACTTTTCATTTTTTCCTCTGAAAGTGAGGCCTCTTGAACACAGTCGCTTCACTACGTCAACAACTCTCTTCAGAACATTTCCCCAATAAATAATTTCTTCATCACCCGGACCTGCAGTAAATTGTCTATAATAATGTTTTTTATTTAATTTCTGAAAGACAAAAAAATATAATATTTTTAGCCAAATTAGCCGGCCCCTAAAATCTGCCGCCCTAGGCTCCACCCTACTCAGCCTGGTGGTAAATCCGCCACTGCTCTTTGTCATATCTTTAACTTGGTTACCCTCCATTTCGGTGTATATGTTACCGGCCAAACCCGATTTCAGGCCAAACTAGTTTGTCCTAGGCCAAACCGGTTTATCCTATTTTGGTTAACACCCCGACTCAGAGTACCCCGACTCGGATAGGTTAGCTTAGAAGGCTAAGGCGGGAGCGAAGCGGAGCAGAGCTCCCGCTTTAGCCTTCGTGGTAATTTTTTTTTAAACCACCCAGAAATAGTGGAGGTAGAGGGTTTGGCCTAGGACAAACTAGTTTGGCCTGAAATCGGGTTTGGCCGGTAACATATACACTGAGTAGTGGAAAATCTCGCGAGTCATCCCCATCCCTAAAACATGTGACAAAAAAGCGGTAGAGGAACACAGACCTATTGCTATCCTGCCTACCGTTGCCAAGACTTTTGAGCATATCGTCGGCATAGGTGGAGAACTAAATAACTACGATTTACGTCAAAATGACTTTTACTGGTTCTCTGCCTTTTCGCTGGAAATTGTTTGCCAGACTTTCACTTGCCAACTAACGTTTCGCAGAATTTTATTTCGCTGAATAATCATTTGCCAACTTATCATATAATTTTGTTTTATTTCCCAACCTCACAGTTACCAACTGTACGTTTGGTCTGCTTTTCATAATGACACTTTTTAAAATGCCAACTTTCATGTAGCAGAATGTTTTAGTTTGTTCCTTTTACAATAGCGATTCGCTTCTGGCACTTCGCCGGCCGCTGCCGCGGCACGCTCGCTACGCTCGCTCGGCTCGTGCGTTGTTTGTCATACTCTAACCGAACCTAACCTATCGTAATATGGCTCTGCATTGCTGCCAATTTAAAGGTTTAATGTTATTTTTGAGATTCTTAAATAAAAAAATGTATGTAAAAATTACACTGACAAAACGTCATTCGTCTAATAGTTGTGTGGCCAGTGAAATGTTTGACAAATGATAAATGTCCCAAACGTTTTGTGTCATTATAATAATCAGCTTAATAATAATTCTACCAAATGAAACGTTGTCATACAAAAATTTGCTAATCGTTATTTGTCAAAGTGAAACATCGGCGAAACGTTGGTTGGCAAGTGATAATCTGCCAAACAATTTTCGGCGAAAAGGCAGGATACCCTTTTTACTATTTTCGGTACACCCAAACCATGTTGCATACTCGTATTTTCGCCTGACAAGATTGACAAGCATTTTCATATTCCTGTCCTGTTCAGAAATATAGAATTTTTATGTTCCAAATGGAAAAATAAATATGTCCAAAAATATGCTTTATGATAAGTTGAGTATTGCAAGAGTTACATAAAATAAGTTGTTTAAATTTTCTTCGACTCAAAGGGGTTTATTTATAAACGCTGCTTAAAGTTAAGTAATAATAATAATAATAATAACTTTATTGCAGGCGACGCAGGCCCATAGATACATACCTTAACCTAAACATACATATTTTAATATAATAAAATTAGATTATTGTATTTGTATTTACGAAGTGATGACTGTGTCGGCGTCGTGTTGCGCTGCGTGGTGTCGCGTAACCTTCCACGAAAACGTCGGTACGCCACACCTTTTGGCCAAAAAAACAAAAATATAAAAAAAAAATATAAAAATCTTTCGGTCAAGTAATGATTAGCGACTGTTTAACCATACATTTTTGACGTTTGAACGTCACTTAACTTTATGAGCAACGTTTATGAATAAACCCCAATATGTTATAATCAAATAACCATGTTCAAGGAAAACTAAATAACTAGAGTTGTTTAATTTGCACATTTAAAATTCTAATGTCTCACTTCAATTTATGAATAACTTATATTATCGATTTCTTCTGTAACAAATTATACAAGATGCTTAGCAAACATAATTAAATAAATGAAGTTATTTATTACTTATTTACTATATCATACGCGTAGGAAAACAAAACAATTAACCTTAAAAAGTAGCTAAGTATACTTACAATATTATGTTATGGCAAAATTAGAGAAATTAGTTTTTTTTTTTACAGAAAGACTTTCGTTTGTTTAAGCATGTAAAAAAGGTACAGATACCCGAAGAATATAAAACTACCCACAGTAAAATTCATCATCATCATCGGCCTATGCAGTCCTCTGCTGAACATAGGCCTCTCCAATTGCACGCCATTCAGCTCGATTCTCGGCAACTCTCTTCCAACTGCTACCAGCCACCCTGCGAAGATCGTCGCTGAAAGTAAAATTGTCTCCCATTTATTAATGACACCAACAATTAAAAAAAAAAAAAAAAAAAACATTAAATCGCAATTTTCTCCAAACTAGAAAATTTGAGTTATTCATTTCTCCACCTACGCCGACGATATACTCGTACTCCACGCACTTATTTACAAAAGAATTAATGTGCTACTTTCGGATGCCCAACACGGTTTTCGCCCAGGTCGCTCCGTAAACACAAACCTACTGATCCACACAGACTATCTGTCTAGCGGTTTTGACATCGGTAGGCAAGTCGATGCCCTCTATTTTGACTTTCGGAAAGCGTTCGACGAAGTCGATAACGATATACTCCTGTCAAAGTTAGGGGCCATTGAATTTTCGGTCAGTTATTTTGAATTTTTCTCTGACTACCTACGGGATCGCAAACAATTCGTCAGACATAACTATTTCGAGTCCAAGCCTTATAATACTCGCTCTGGCGTGAGTCAGGGATCCGTGTTGGGGCCACTTTTATTTCTTATCATGATCGATGACCTTGTCAATAAAATTTAGATTGCAAAATGCGTGCTATATGATAACGTCCTAAAACTAGTTGCACATTAGAACGAATGAGGATTGCATTTTCTTACGCTTTTTGCAATTTGCAGCTCATTGTCTGGGTGTATGATTCGCGACCGTAACAAATATTTATTTACAGAATTGTAATAATTAGAATCAGATAAACAACTCCTTAAGTTACTATAATCCAATTTTTTTTTTTTCATGAGGTATAGTCATTCAATAGGGATTATATGAACTTAGAGAGTTTTATTGATGATTTTTATGATTATAATTCTATAAATAAATATTTTATACGGACGCGAATCTTATTTAGATCAACGTATACTCATCATCATCTTCCTGCCTTTGTCCCATGTTACTTGGGGTCGGCGCAACACGTTTTCTTTTTCCATTCCCCCCGTCAACCGTCACTCTATCATTCACATTCTCTTTCATATCATTCTTCACACAATCCATCCATATTTTTTTGGGCCTTCCTCTCCCTCTCCATCCATCCACATTTATCTTCATCACTCTCCTCGTCACAGGTGTTTCCTCCCTCCTCATCACATGCCCAGATCAACATATACTATACTATTTAATACTATGTATATTTTTATTATCCTTTTTAATGAACAGATAATTGAAATTTTATTAATCACAGTTTTATTTTGGGTTTTTATTTGTTTTAAAATAGTATAATTATAATTTTAATATAATTATGATGTGTGTGTCTATGGACTGTGAATGTCTGAATTAAATAAATTATTATTATTATATATGTGAATGTACTCAGTCCAATGCTAATATTTTCTATCTCCCTCTCTCTCCAGGTTTTCATGGCATGTGTCTTTGGCGGGGACACTCTGATGGAGATGCGCCAAGCCCTGCAAATGGCGGAGAGTGAGCGGAGCGGCGGTATATCACCACACATATCGCCTTTTACAAGAATAAGAGATATTGGAGGGCTGTTGACTGCGTGAGTCAATCTGTCTAAACTTTTTCAACTATTTTGGATTCGGCTTCTAGTCTAACCAGATGCAGCTGAATACCAGTAATTTTATATGAAGCTGTGTATGTGACTGAACTCCTAAACAGCTGGACCAATTTTAATGAAATTTTCTGTGTATATTTGAGTGGGTCTCTGGATGGTTTAGATTCACAATTGGACCCGGTAGGTGGCACTGCGATCGAGTTTTAGCAAACAGGACAACGTCTGTCCCATCAGCTAGTCTTTATATATACAACGTGTTTTTTTTTTTCATATCCCATAAATCCAGGGTTCTATTCTATAAGTAAAAATAATACAAAAAGTCCTAGATTATGTGGTCAAAAAATGCATAGTTACGAAGATAATTATCATCAATCAATTAATTTAGTTCAAAAATTGTCACCCGTATGACGAATTGTTAATTTTTCGACGTTGCCAAACTGATGAAACTGAGGCCCTCGATGTGTGTAGGTATCTAAGTTTCATTGATAAATACGAGTAAGTAATTAATTTTCATTCAAACCAATCATTCATATTTAAAGCTAAGAAAATGCGACTCTGTCATATTTCACGTAAGGGTGTTTTACATTAATAATCGTGACTTTGTCGAATTATTTTGTATGAAAAATGAAAAAAAAAAAAATATATATCTATCATATTGTAAAATAATAAATATGCCAGTTGATTCTTTGATATGGTCTCATTCATACCCTAGTTATGGGATATAAAAAAAAACACCTTGTATAATTCTTCTGTACGTGTGTATGTGACTGAACTCCTAAACGGCTGGACCAATTTTGATAAAATTTTGAGTGTATATATATCCATACCAATATTATAAATGCGAAAGTAACTTTGTCTGTCTGTCTGTATGTTACGTTTTCACGCCTAAACCGCTGAACTGATTGTCATGAAATTTGGCAGAGATTATAGCCTGGGATACAGGAAGGACATAGGCTACTTTTTTACGCGATAACCGACATCCACGCGGGCGGAGCGGGTAAAAGCTGGTATATATGTATACAGGGTGTAAGGGGCAGCCCTCCGCAAACTAACATGGTGCATTCAGCTCCTTATTTTGAATCATATTCCACTGGAATTTTGCTCAGGAAAATTTTCATTTTCTTTATCGTTTTTTCAGTTACGATTCCTTTATTTTAATGTAAAATTACATTTTCTGTACGAAGCACTCCATTTATGTAAATAAAACAGCTAAAATAAAAAACCAGCAGTGGCTGTCGAAATACTCTAGCAAACGACGCGCGAAATCAGCTGTTCACTTTCTGCCTAGCTACAGAGTTCATCGAACTCAGTCGCTGCGCTGCCGTTCGCTACGTGCGTTTTGCTACGGTAAAGTTACATTGCGTGTGAAGTAATAAAACAAATCAGGTTTATTCAATTCCCATAACGTTCCTGAAATAATTTCATGTACTGGTCATTCAGTATGATATACTGAATTCACCCCATCAGTCTGCGGAGGGTTGTCCCTTACACCCTGTATATTTTTTTTTTTTTTTTTTTAATAGGAAACAGGACAACATCTGTCCGGTCAGCAAGTAGCACTATAAATACTTTTCTTTTCCCAATTCCAGGAGCGGCTACACCCTACAAACAGTTGACGTAGATACAATAGTAGTATGGTATCCTAGCATGTTTGAAGTAATGAGGGACGTCAGAGCATTAGGAGAAGGGAATGCGGCCTATAATCGGCCGTTACGACTGTCCAAAGATGTCATGTTCGCCGCTGCTAGTATTTACGATGAAATGTATGGGAAAGTAAGTATTACTTATTAGGCATATATTTACATACACATACATACTTACACTCACGCCTTCTTCAAATGGGGGTAGGCAGAAACTACAGAATGCCACCTGCTACGCTTATATCGATACCTCCCACGCAAAAAGTCGTAACATGTTTCTTTACGCAAAAAGTCGTAACATGTTTCTTTAGTCAAATGAGATTTTAGTACTATAATGTCATATTTGTCAAATGCTCAAAAAAAGTCAATATCCATCATTACATTGACAAAGAATTGATTAAATGTAATGTCATAATTGAAATGGAGAGGTTTATGTCTTGGAGTTTCTACCTACGTGATCGAATCATAAATGAAGAGATCCGAAGGAGAACCAAGGTAACCGACATAGCCCGAAGAATTGCCAAAATTAAGTGGTAATGGGCAGGGCACATTGCTCGCAGAACAGATGGCCGTTGGGGCCGAAAGGTTCTGGAGTGGCGACCGCGTACCGGAGGACATAGCGTAGGAAGGCCTTCCATAAGGTGGACTGATGACCTTGTGAAAGCCGCAGGAATCCGCTTGATGCGGGAAGTACGGAACCTGTCGAAGTGGCGGTGCTTGGGGGAGGCCTATGTCCAGCTGTGAACGTCTTTCGACTGAAATGATGATAAAAGACGAATGTCAAAATTTATAATTGAAACCCGCCACGTTTGTGAAGTTACGCTAGCTTATTTAATTTGACCTTATCTCTCGACTTTTTCAGGAAATGCCAGACCGTAAAGAGCGGGGCGTTCCAGCTACATACCAGATAATAAACTTCCTAGGTTGGAAACCTGATCCGAATCAACCTAAACCTATAGAGAGAGGCACAGGACAGGTTTCACTCAAAGACCTGCACCGAATCGATGAAATTATTGAAAACCCGAAAATTGTTAAGCTGAGGGATGAAGACGTAAAATAAAAAGGGTTTTGGTTGTTCCTACCCGCCATTTTTTTAGGGTTCTGTATGTCCTAATGAAAAACGGAACACTTATAGGATCACTAGTGTGTCTGTCATAGCCAATTTGCTCCGAATATAATGGACCGATTAAGTTTAAATTTGGTACATATATCAATTTCTGTGATCCAAACACGAGTTACGTAAATAAATTAATTTTGAATAATATGCGGGTCACTTTAAGAAGACAAACTTGAATTTAAAAAAAAATTGGTTGTCTGTAAAGTTGGTTTACGGATGATAATTTTACGTGATAACGTCATAAGAAAACATTACGTCACAAGCCGAACGCTTAGGCCGATCGTGCCTCTCTATCGCTTGTTCCGCGCTCTCGCTTGCACACTCGGCTCAGGCGGAACGTGACAATGAGTCATGCTTTTTCGTGCGTGCAGCCGGCGTTCATCGATTTGTAAGACGTTTTCACGTCAAAATGTTTTGCTAACTGTACCGTGTGACATATGAAATGAAAGGGCTTACTGTGAGGGTCTCAAGTATAATTTTTTTATAATTTTAAAATAAATAGTTTTAAAGTTATTCCAGAAAATTGATGAAAATTGACAATCTCTCCTCCCTTGTCTCCGAAAATTTTGAGCCTAAAAAAAAAATACAATAGTTATAAACCTATAGATTACCAGCTACAGCCCGCGGCTTCGCCCGCGTGGCTTTTTCTAAAATAAAAGTAACCAGCGTTATTACTTATAACATTAGCTATCTGCCAGTGAAAGTCCTGTCGAAATCGGTTCAGCCGTTTCGGATATTAGCCGGAACAAACAGACAGAAAGACACAGACAAAAAATTTAAGTATTGTTTTTTTTTTTTTTTTTATAGGTACCGTATATACTTTCATATGCATTTAGTAAAAACCTGTTATTTTGATATTATAAACAGACGCTTCAATTATATTTTTTTGTACAGACAGGAAAACCTGTAAGAAGTCTATGGTCTTTAAATAACATGGTAAAATCCCCCAATATTGTGCGTACAAACTTACATTTGCAGTTGTAATGTATGGGAGTACATGTTTATCAACTACAATGTTAAGTTTGTTCTTGGGATAAAATCGGATAAATTCATCCCAACTACGGCACCCATCATTGTGCGTGGTCCGACAAGCATTTGGCCGGTTTGTCTATTAGAAATAATTTTATTTATTTATGTTAATTTAAAAACAAGACTTTGTAAATATTGAGAAGACGATGTTTTTGTAAATAAACTAGTTAAGAGTACTTAAAGTATTATTATTCAATCTACATTCACAATTTATATTACGTAATTTACATTCCAATGTATGATTTCGGAAAAATAACTTTTACACTTCTCATGCTCTAAAAGTACGCCAATATAGCCCTACGAAGCGAGACTAAAGTGACCACTTTAGTCTCTAGAGAGTGAAAAGTAATTAGTTTTGTATACTCCTTCATGTGACATAGACAAACTCAAACAGTCAGTAAATATACTATTATACTGTGGAGTGTGGACCATCTTCATTGAGAAAATGTTGAGAGTTTTAGTTCCATGGTTTTTCCGCAAAGGTGGCGCCATGTGTTTTAAATTTGTTCATCTGTGACTGGTTTAGAAGAAAAAACTGACCGCGAAAATATTTAGAATTTTTGTCGAGTGTAAATTTGTTCGGTTTTAAATAAATTTATTAAGAATGTCCAGTGACAGTGAAGAGTTTGACGTCTAGCAAAGAGCAAAAGACATAATAGATAATATTTTGCCGCCAAAATCGCGGAAGATTTAAGTAATATTTATTAAATGTTTTTGCACTAAATTGACTATTTTTCTCGCACTCAAAGTGAAAAGTACAGTTTGCACCTTAATTGCGACTAAACGCCAACATTTATACCGGATGACTTTTTTTACCGTCTCGTAAAAATTTGGGTATACTAGGTGAACGGAGTAGAAGCCTATGGCATAGTTTTTATTATTTTTTCTTTAACCTAGAAAGAAATTGATCTATGGATAAATACCACACATTTGAAGTAAACTTATCATACTATAACAATAAACACAGAAATTTAACAAAAAACATAATTCAATAAATAAATACGATAAATAATATTTAAATTTAAATCATACGCACCCAAATTTCAATATTTTTATCTTTTATTTTAGTTTTATTTCTGAAAAAAAAAAATTGCTATGCCATAGGCTTCTACTCCGTTCACCTAGTCTACCCAATTTTTTTCGAGACGGTAAAAAAAGTCATCCGGTATACCCTCGGTTTCATTGATTCCCTCGGGAGTCAAACCACCTCTGGTATATTATGGCTTCGTTTAGTCCCTCGATATAAAATATACTATAATTACCGACACATAAAGTTTGGTTTCCGCTACAGCTGCAATTTTGATTGACGTCATTTTAAATAGTACAGTCAGTTACTGAAATTAGACCCCCTTTGCTCAAATGGTTGAGGTTTTCTTTATTAACAAATCGTAGGATGTTCATATTTTTCTAGTTTAGGTATTTAAATAAAATTAAGAATAATTATAAAATTAAAGCTCCATCAACGAAATGGAGATGCTAAGATGGGCGGGAGGTGTGACCCGGCTTGACAAAATCCGTAATGAACATACAGTGTGAGTCTTTATAATGTGCACATGTCAAAATGAGGGAATCTATGCTTAATTTTATCTACGACAAAAATATTTAAAAAAAATCTAAATATTTTATTTTATTTTTTATGGCATTAAAAAAAAAATTGTTCCCAGTGTAAACAAAACGGTGTAACTTTTAAACTAAATGATCTATCACGATGAAACAAACTCCATAATGGTTGGAAGTAATTAGGCGTCCTCATAAAATTGGGGGAAAAACTACCCTCAATTGAAAATAAACATGTTTTTTTTAGCAAAAATCTGTTTTTTTTTTTCATAATTTTTTACAATAATTGTAAAATTTCTCAATAAGGGGGCGAAATTAATTTTGAAAAAAAAAAAAACAATAAAAAATAAAATTTAGATTTTTTTTTTTGTATTTTTTTCGTAGATAAAATTAAGCATAGATTCCCTCATTTCGATATGTGCACATTATAGAGACTCACAGTGTATACATGGCAGCTTCAAAGTCGCACGCTAGGTGCGACTTTGAAGCCTACCTGTAGAAGCGCCATAAAGTCGCCATCTCGTCGCTGGTTGTCCTCGCCGGGCCTCCCACAGGTAACTGGGGGTCTCACCTGGCGGGGACAGACCGCCGAGATGTCGCGAAGAAGCGACACTGTGCAACAGTGTCGCGGCGCGACTACAGAAACAATCACAGATACCCTATCACAGGACCCGCGTCGTGTAACGCGGGTCCATCATCCCAAAGCCGTACGAGGCTGACCAGAGGAGGGGCCCATATTAATGGGTCACCGGGAACCCTCCGCGGACGGGGAGCAATGCTTCGGTTCCGCAGGCCACGCCCCCTTGCGGGGGCGTAGTGACATCCAAGAGGTAAATACGACTGAGGCGGCACGGGCACGAAAATATTTGTCGTATTAATCCGACCGAGACGGTTAAAAGGTTATTTTTTTAACAAAAGCATAAATTTGAATTTTCATATCCCTAACTTAAGTTTTTATAGAAATAAGTTTCCCATAAAAACTTTCATCCCTTATAAATTCACCCCTTTTAGGATTATTTTTGAGACATTAAGTAGCCTATGTCCTTCGCCAGGATGCTATGTATCTCCTTGCCAAGTTTTTATAGAAATCCGTTCAGTGGTTTTGGCGTGAAAAGGTAACGTAAAGACAGAGAGAGTTGTGTAATATACAGACAGAGTTACTTTCACATTTATAATATTAGGATGGATTGGGTCTTCGCATGAAATGAGGAGCTCGTGGCTAAGTAATAACCGCCGCACGGGTCGATCCGTCAGGTTAAGCTACGCTTGCCGAGGTTGGTCCGTGGATGGGTGACCATCTTTACATACCGAGACTCCTCCGTGCCTCGGAAAGCACGTTAAGCCGTTGGTCCCGGCTGTCATTCGTTGATCTTTGACAGTCGTTACGGGTCGTCAGAAGCCTAAAATTCTGACAGCCAGTTTTACCAAGGGGTATCGTGTTACCCAGTTACTGGGTTGTGGAGGTCAGATAGGCAGTCGCTCCATGTAAAATACTGGTATTCAACTGCATCCGGTTAGACTGGAAGCCGACCCCAACATAGTTGGGAAAAGGCTAGGCAGATTGGGTCTTCGCATGAAAATTTCGTGGTAAAAGCGCGTGCATTTCGCCATAAAATCATAACTTGCTCCGTCATAATTCACAGAAAACCAATGGAAATAGTGTACCTACTTAAAATAATTTATTAACTATCCTTTTACCATTATGCAGTAAATTGCCTAACTCATTACAGCAAACATAAGGAAAAGGGAAAAAAATATACATACGTTCATATACTTAATAGCTGTCAATTTTATTTACGATAATTCCTGTGACAAGCACTGTGACCATTAAATTATTTTAGTTTGAAGGCGTCGGTGGGATTTGGTGGTGAAAATAAATAGTGAAAAATGTTCATTTTGTTTGTGTATTTAGTGTCTATGAATTTCCTCATGATCAGGACGCATGGTAAGGGTTTGTTGCTATTAATAATTTTTAATATATATTGTTTTCATTTCAAGATATAAACATCTGTGTAGCCCTGGCTCTTGTTTGTAAAAGTTCTGGCTCTTGTAATACACGAACACGTGTATTACAAGAGCCAGAACTTTTACATTAAATATTGCACATGTGCTTTTAGAAAATATTTGGTTTTTTATGCGTCTGTCGTCTTCGTCACTGGTAATTGTGTGACAGTCTTTTTTTATTTTCTAATGGGCGGTGCCGCGGGTTTTTTACACTTTAAGACACCAACGTCGTTGTTCTAGGTGATCCTGTACGTATATCACAAGAGCCAGAACTTATTACTTGTTATAAGTCATGATAATTTCATAATACTGCATTTTATAAGTGGTTTTGCTATTAAATTTGGGATTTATGAAGAGGAATCGTCAATAATTAGGTGTGTCTCGCGCTGCAATAGGGATGATGACTAAAAAAAATATTTTTTGCCCGTCATGTAGTACCTAGATTATTAAAAAATATTGGACACGTATTTTCTCTTTTTTTATGTAATCAAAACATGACGGCGATACATTGAATTCAAATGTGGCATGACGTCACTTCTCAGTAGATTTTATACGTAGCTGTGACGTACCGAGCCCCCACTCCCCAAGTTTAATGTGTTTTATCTAAGTTTTTTTTATTAATAAGATAAAGCAAAAAATATGTGTCTAATATTTTTTTATTATCTGATAAGCGGATTAAACAGTTTTTCTTTTTTTTTTACCCAGGACACATCCCTATTTTTATTCCCTGAAGGGTGAGGCAGAGGTCTACTTATAGTATACCCACATTTAACCTAAGCCCTCGTTAGCAAGTCACCAGATTCTCAACTAACCAGATTCGCAATTCACCAGATTCGAAACTCACAAAATGTACAATGAAACACAAAGTCATAAAAAATAACAGAATAGGTAGATACTTTTATTCAACAACAAAAAAAGTCAAAACACGGAATTCTTGATGTACAGACGCCAGCACATCAAGCTACTACAATCTGTCAAATTTCTTTAATCGATTTTCAACTTTATCACTACATTATAAGGTTCAAGGTTGATTGCGAAAATTTGACAGTTTCGGGTAGCTTGACCTGCTGGCGTCTGTACGTCTTACCATGTATGCCTTCAAAACTTAGTACCACACTTTTAAAATTGCAATTTCTTCTAAACTATTAAAAGCCAAAGTTTTGAATTATAAGAACGTTTTACAACAAATTTCATCAACTTTCTTTGAAGTTAGATAGATAGATAGATAGAATACTCTTTATTATGTACACCATAAAAATTACAGATATAAATGTAGAACTGTTACATATGGTGTCACAATGGGCGGTCTTATCGCTAAAAGCGATTTTTTACAGACAACCTTTGGATGGATCAAAAAGTAGAAGGAGAGACAATACTGCAGGTAGTCAGTGGTGTACCACTTACATATATACAATAAATACACATACACAAAGCATACAGATACTTATCCATATAAATATATATATATATATACATACAATAATAAACATGATACAAGAGCAAGGAACTTATGATGATGTTTAAGGAGAGAGGAAGTGATTTTTAACCAGAATTTTAAAAGTGGACAAAGATTGAGCACGCCTTACCGAGACGGGCAAGGCATTATCCGTACTGCTTGAACTGTAAAAGACTTGTCTTAAAAACTAGTGGAATGCATTGGCATCTCTTGTCTCAAGTTTTCCGATGACCTCAGATATCTATTATGTGTGTCATGAAGGAATTTGAAACGTTCTTTAAGATAAGAGGGGACTAGCATATACAGGGTGTAAGGGACAGGCTTCCGAAAACTAACAGGGTGCATTCAGCTCCTTATTTTGATTCATATTCCACCGGAAATTTGCTCAGGAAAAATTTCATTCTTTTTATTGTTTTTTCAGTTATTAATCCTTTATTTCAGTCTAAAATTACATTCTCTGTACGCAGCACTCTATTATGTAAAACAGCTTAAATTTAAAAAACCAGCAATGGATGTTGAAATACTCTAACGAATGACGCGCGAAAACAGCTGTTCACCTTCTGCCTGGCTACAGAGTTCATCGAACTCACTCGTTGCGCTGCCGTTCGCTACTTGCGTTTTGCCATGGTAACGATACATTGCGTGTGAGGTAAAACAAATCAGGTTTATTGGATTCCCATAACGTTCCTGAAATAATTTCATGTACCGGTCGTCTTAGTATGATATACTGAATTCACCCCATCAGTCTGCGGAGGACTGTCCCTTACAACCTGTATACAACATCCCGACATCAACTGTCGGACAGTTGCCCACTAGACACAACACGCGTCTGCTCGGAAGATCCTCCTGTTTCTATAGAAAACGAACGAACGAACGGTTCGCACCCCGTTCGTCATACCTCTAATCGCACAATACACAAGTGTGGTGCTATCCGCCCGAAGTGAGCGGTGATTCATACAAGACGTACCTGCAAAAGTGAGGAGGAAAACCCCACAAACCGCCCAAATCTGCGTCATCCTTTAGCGATCATTTTGCGAAAGTTGTGACAGCTAAGGGCTTGCCAAGAGCCTATACAAACTTCTGAGAAAGCTCGCCTTAGGCAGTTGGTTTAAGGGCTTGATTCACGCCGTGACATCAAATTCTATAGAAACTGTATGTCAGGGCCTCAAGTCTGCTATTACAATAGTGTCAGAATGGTCTCTTCATTGTGAGTTTTTGACAGATTTGCCATACAAAAACTGTCAAATACTCACAATGGCGAGACCATTCTGACACTATTGTAATAGCAGACTTGAGGCCCTGGTGGGCAACTGCCCTTCGGTTAATGTCAGGATGTTGTATAAATCCTGTATCACGCAATCAGAGTTTACCGCGCAACTAGCATATAGTATGAGAGTATGAGTGAACTGAACGGTATGAGGAACAGTAGGCTTAGCCAAGTTAAAGTAAAAGTTTTTATTTTGGAACAACAACAAATTGACATAATTACAATAGAAACGGTGATAGCCACAAAAGTTAAAAACTGTGTCGCAGCTATCAACGCCCGTTTAAACATAAGAAACACATTGTTCCAGACTTAACTGTGACATGGGTACCTACAATTTAGCTAGCTTCGGAATAAGGTAAAAATAAAAAATGCAAAAAGAAATAAAGAAACAAAAGCCATGCAAACTTTGTATCTTGGTAGGTGTGGTGCAGAGTGGAGTGGGAGTGTGAGTGTGGGTGTGTGTAAGGGTGGGTGTGTGTGAGTGAGGTTGTGTTGGGAGGTGAAGTTGACAATCTACAATCGATAACGCTAATAGAAAACTAATCAAATGTATAGGAATGACATCGTCTCAACGTTAAGTCACGTGGTCAGAACAAACAAATAGAAAATTCGTAAACAAGTTTACAACATAGCAGTTCATTTAAAATGTTAGAATGAAATCTGATCTTTTCTACAACGTTGATCGCTACATCCCATTTACATGATCGGAATAAATGGCCGCGCATTAAGTACACAACTGTAACTTTGACGTTAGTTTGACGTTTGTAGAAACGCTCACCATAGACTAAGGTATAGGATTTTTTTCTAAATACGTTGTAGAACGGGCGATCGACTCAGTCGTGTCAATTTGGCTACCATCTTATCGTTTTCTATAATCGCTTACGACGAGGCGTCAACGATTGTAGAAAGATATTCGATACGAAACGTTTGTAACTTGACTAGGCCTCCAGGGTGTAACTGTTCCTCATACCTCTATAAAGCAATCTCCAAACGGCGATATCAGCGCGGCGAGATTTTGATGGCACGGAGAGACTGTCGCCGCGATTCTCTCGCATGTGGAGAAGGTGCCTTACGATAGATTCCGCCCTCTGCAACTATTCACAAAGGTTTGATAGGTACTGTTTCGTACCGTATCGAACGTCAGTGTTATCGACAAAGTCCTAACGCTATTCACAAATTCGTAATACAATTTTGACAGTTCAAATACGGTATGAAGACATCAATTCTTCCGACAGGTATTTGGTGAAAAAAAAAGCCAATATTAAAGGAAATCGTCGTTTGATAGGAATAAACTAAATTTTGGTGATACATTGGTGCCGATTCCCTTGTTCACAAACTAAACTATAAGTTCAGTGCATCTTTTTCTTTCTATTTCATTAAGAAAAGGATAGAAGATACATTTTAGTTTAGTCCTGTCAAATTAATCAGCGCTTGCCGTAAATTGACGTAATTTTAGTCGGCAAGTTTTTAATCACGTCTAAACTTGTATGGAGTAGTGACAGATGCTGATTAATTTGACAGGACTAAACTAAAATTTATCTTCTGTCCTTTTCTTAATGAAATAGAAAGAAAAAGATGCACTGAACTTAAATTTAGTTTAGTTTGTGAACAAAGGAATCGGCACCAGTGTTAGGTTGTATGTTGATTAAAATATGATTTTCGACCGTAACAGAAATATGGCTTTATAGGATTTTAATCATCAGAATCAGCAATGCAACTCCCTAAGTTAGAATTGTCCTCAAATGTCATGATTTCACGAAATAGTCATTCAATAGGATTATACGAACTTGGAGAGTTGTATTGATGATTTTTATGATTATGATTCTATAAATAAATATTTGATACGGCCGCGAATCATATTCAGATTAACATACAACCTGATACTGATGGTATCTAAACCTAATGCACGTAAGACATTTGCATATGCACGTCCCACAACATAGCATACTACAGCCGCCATTTAAAAAATATATCATACTTTCTACCATCGGACATCTAGACGCACTGCAAGTTACCACCCCTACCTGGTTGATATTCCACCAACTCGCACTAAGCGTTTTCAAACGTCTTTTATAATGCGCGCAGCAAAGGAGTGGAACTCTCTGCCTGCGTCTGTGTTTCCGAACGCATACAACCCTAATCTATTCAAAGTGAGAGTGAAAAGGCTTCTTCTGGGTAAGCTCACTCCATCGTAGACTTTGTCTCTGTCATCCAGACCTAGACTAAAGTCAAGAGCAAACTCATAGTAGAATAAGAAAAAAAAAATATATATATATTTATGATCTCCCAAAAGTAACATCAAACAAAATGGTTCTCTTTACAGATGACAGTACAGCTGCAATAAAGTGTACAACTAAAAATAATTATGAGCATGACATCAGCACTTGTTAACGTGACGTAAACAAGTGCTCAGCAGTTTCATAAACGCTTCGAAAACCCAATATATAACCTACGTTAGTTTTACTTCCAAGGGTGTGATACTTAGGAAGCAAATAAAGCTAAGTTCTTAGGTTTTTTTTTTCATAGTTGTTCTCTATGAAAAATACTGAGTAAACCCGCTTAAGCTCTCTTTCATACTTCAAAGAAAGTCAACAGTCAGGCTCTTATAACGGCATACCATGGACTAGTTGCCTCTAACTTACGGTATGGCGTTATGTTTTGGGTGCAGTCTACTGATAAAGGAGCTTGTATTTAGAATGCAAAAGCGATGCATAAGGTCAATGTGCGGTCAACAGATAGCGGAGTTTCTTATTTTAAATCTTTAATAGTCGATTGTTATACAAGGGATGAAAGGGACCTATTTAGGCACGAGATGGTTTGAAGCACGAGCGTAGCGAGGGCGTCAATAATTCGAGTGCCTGAATAGATATTTTCACCCGAGGTAAACACTCTGCTTTTCATTTCGAATAAGTATGGGTAAAGTAAATAAAAACTGATTAGTTAAACAAATACATATACAGGGTGGAAAAAAAAGGCCGTGGTTGGAGGAAAAGTACCCTTAATATTGATGATGGCAAATTTTACTGAAAGGAAATATTCCTTTATTTTCAAGAATAATTAAAACTACATTTAAAGATTTTTGAAAAATCACCTGCTTGAGCCGGGAATAGTTAAATTTGAAAAAAAAAAGCATCCTGTATTTTATGATACCAACCGAAAGAGTCATTCATAAGGATCAATTCCTTTTAAACAACATAGTATCTTAAATGAAAGAAAGACGATTAAAAACTCGATATAAAAGGCGAATTCAGTCGAAGAATAGGCTGTACATACGTGAAAGTGGGTCTCATTTTGAGCAATTCATAAGTTAAGTTAAGCTATTTTCTTTAGGTAGTAAGTTTTACAACAAAAGATATATTTTTCTTGGTCTTTCTTTAATTTAAGATACTATGTTATTTCAAACGATTGATCCTTATGAATGACTCTTTCGGTTGGTATCATAAAATACAGGACGTTTTTTTTTTTTTTTCACATATCACCGGTTCTATTCCCGGCTCAAGCATGTGATTTTTTTTAAAATATTTAAATGCAGTTTTAATTAATTTTGAAAATAAAGGAATGTTTTCTTTCAGTAAAATTTGCCATCATCAATATTAAGGGTACTTTTCCTCCAACCACGGTCTTTTTTACCAACCTGTACATCTGAATCTGATGAACTAATTTCCTACAAATATCTGTATACGTAAATACAGCACTCGACAAAACAACTGAAGATCGAATTGCCGCTTTCCTGTCATTTTTATGTTTCTTTTTCTGTCGCATTCTCCAACCAGTATTTTTTATCGTTGATGATGGTAAATATTTAGCTCAAATCTATGTAAATTAAATAGTAATTTAGTGAAAAGTAAATTATAAGTATAATGTTATGGAAAAAATTGTTGATAATATTTTTAACTAGCTGACCCGACAGACTTCGTCCTGTCAAAAGCTATTTGACTGTGGCAGTTTGTCTACGCGCAAAGGAAACTACCTACCTACCCTACCCTACCTTACCCTATCCTACCCTACCCTACCTACCTATCTACCCTACCCTACCCTACCTACCTACCCTACCCTATTCTACCCTACCCTACCCACCTACCTACCCTACCCTACCCTACCCTACCAACCCTACCTACCCTACCCTACCTAACTAAAACATTAAATTTTTTGTTTTTGATAAAATCTATTCTCAGACCTATCAAATGATGACTGACACGTTATGTCAAACGCCATAAAGTTACATTAGAAGATAGAGTTACCTACTTATTATAACAATAAAAATGTAAATATGGTCGTTTTCTTACAATTTTTTTTTTTTTAACTTTCTTAAATTTTTCTTACATAAGAACCTTCTCCTGACAATAACAAACACAACAAAAAAATAATTAGCGAAATCGGTCCAGCCGTTCACGCGTGATGCCGTGACCAAGGGAAATAGGGATTCATTTTTATATATATAGATTACAATTTTACGCCTCGATTTAACAGAGTGGCTGTAAAGAAAGTTGGGACATGGTTTGCATAGTTTTTAAATATTTTGACAGTAGGGAAAATCGTTTCCCAGGCACGAAAAGTACTGTTTTCATCCCTCGGATCAGGTCACTTCAAGCGTAAAATATTAAAAAGTTAAAATATTTAAATCATTTCCGTTTTTATATAAGTATATTGGACACGGCTTTATTTGTAATTCGGCAGTCAGAAAGAATACAATCCGGAAATCCATCCATACTTACGTAGGTAAATCAATTGCGTCAAGTGAAATGCAAAAAAATATTTTATATTTATATTATTAATTTACTATATTTAAT
The DNA here is from genome assembly GCA_947523025.1 of Dryobota labecula. Classification (NCBI taxonomy): domain Eukaryota; kingdom Metazoa; phylum Arthropoda; class Insecta; order Lepidoptera; family Noctuidae; genus Dryobota; species Dryobota labecula. The sequence goes on along the minus strand of OX383311.1, from coordinate 7,311,145 downwards.
TTTTTTGGTATTGCGCATGCATTTATAACAAAGTACCTAAATTGAAAAAAGTTATTATCTACACAGTTGACGACTTCCATAATGATGAATCACTGACTGATTGACATGCTATCAATCCAATTGTTAAATTAAAAAACCATACATTAGTCTTCAGCCTTAAAATATAATGAAAATTGTATTTAATGATTATACAATATCTTCATTAATTACATAAATCAACGGCGAAATAAACTATGTTTTTGAGATCGCAAAAATGATGAAGCTATTACCAGGTGCTGTGACTGACACGAACGGTTTAACACTTTTTTTTAACTATGGCATCTCGGACTTGACCTTGAGACGTCGTGACTCCTTAACTGGACGTTCCTGTGACTGCCTTAAGCAAAAACTTAAAGCCTCCAGCCAGGGCATAAAACTTAAACTAAACGACTGCACACTAAGGGCACCCCCTGTGGGGTACGAACCTCGGCTTAGAGCGGGTTGTTTCACGTACACTTAACGCACGCGTATCCGTCATAAATGGCGCTAACTATCGTCAAACCGTTGTTTCACAAAATTATGCCCTTGACGTTCGTTAAAAAATAACGATTACAGTAACCCACTGGTTAACGTCATTTTATTCTTCAACATTTGAAGTTTGACGATCGGTTTTTTATGCAGAGAAACAACGCTTTGTATTTGACGTACGTTAAACATCATTATGTAATCGTTAATATTTGACGTACGTATGTTACGTTAACGAACTGTTTGAAACAACCGGCCCTTAGGGCAGGCGTCGGGGGAGGACAGCAAGGGACAGGCTGGATCAAATTAGGGTTATTATTATTATAAGGGTAATTTAAAGCTACATGTAGGGTTGCCAACTTTTTGTACAAGAAATAAAGTGTATTATGGTCAAAGTGAGAAAATAAACAGTATCTCGAAAAAATTTACAGTATTTGCAAATTATATGTAAAATCAAACAAAGGAGGAGGAGCTCGTGGCTAAGTAATAACAGCCGCACGGGTCGATCCATCAGGTTAAGCTACGCTTGCCGGGGTTGGTCCGTGGATGGGTGACCATCTTTACATACCGAGACTCCTCCGTGCCTCAGAAAGCACGTTAAGCCGTTGGTCCCGGCTGGCATACGTGGATCTTTGACGGTCGTTACGGGTCGTCGGAAGCCCAAAAAAAAAAGGCTGACAACCAGTCTTTCCAAGGAGTATCGTGTTACCCAGTTACTGGGTTGTGGAGGTCAGATAGGCAGTCGCTCCATGTAAAGTACTGGTAGTCAGCTGCATCCGGTTAAGACTGGAAGCCGATCCCAACATAGTTGGGAAAAGGCTAGGCAGACTTATGTAAAATCAAACAAAGGTATTTATTGAAACTTACGCGATCTTCTTTAAAATATAAGTAGCAATAAATAAATAAAAATAAGAACGTAAAACACATGTTTTTCATTTGAATCCCGGGATAAAATATGAAATTCCGTTTTTTTAAACCAAATTGAGAAATAATTTGTCCCTTACAGGATCAAAAAAATCTAACCTAATAAGTACTCAGTGCGTAGCGTAGTTGTGGACAATAATAGAGCTACGCCGTACCTACCTAATGTAAAAAAAATATAGGTACATAATTATATGTATATACATATATAGTCATGCTTTCACAACACCACTATATATATTCTCGCATTGTCCGTCAAATAATGTACAGAAAAGTGGATTACTAGCTAATTTGATTCAAATTCGAATGAGGAAAGTTCTTGGTATTTTAACCACATAGTGTTTAAATCATGTACCAATTACGTATCAATAATTATAATCGTGTATAACTCTCATGTACGACTCCCATGGGTGTCGTAAAAGGCGACTAAGGGACTTACTGGAGAATGTTCAGCAGCGTTCTCTATGCATTTTTAACACCATACTGTGATCGCCAACCCGCTTGCCAAGCGTGGCGATTATGGCAAACCCCCCCATTTGGGGGAGGCTTATGTCCAGCGGTGGACGTCTTTCGGCTGAAATGATGATGGAATTATAATTTTTCGAGTGCAGTAACCCTTAATTATTTTGTTGCCCGCTCTCTGGAATGTCTCAATGGCCAAGTGTCCATACACTTGTACTTTGAGGTTCCTATGAGAACGCCACTGATGTTGTTATAAACGTGGCCTGCTACGAGTATACCCAAAGTCTCAGATAATTTATGTAAACAAAGGGGATAACATATCAAAAAAATATCTTCGTAATGGTAATTCACATAAAATGGCGAAAAAAAGGTTCCATTGTCTTTTAAGTACTGAATTTAAGAAATAGTAATAAAAAAATAATCATACCGTAATTATTTTTATGATACTGGTAACAATGCAGGGGATCCAAACATTTTCACATTTTTTACATCTTCAACAACACTAATATTACAACTCTCATTCATAGATTCATATTGTATGTAGCATATCTAGCCACATTTTGGATTGAAAACGGCTGTAAACTGTTTCGAGTGGAAATCGATTTTGGGAGGCCTACGTCTAGCAGTGGACTTAAAACGGCTGATTATGACGATCATAGGCCGTGTCTCCGACACACTACATAAAACATTGTTTGGCAACGGTATTTTGTTTGCATAGTTCTTATAATTAATTCACTTTAATTTCATAGATGATTATTTACAAAAAAAAAAAATATGATAAAATGTTTTGTACCACTGTCCTGTCATTTTGACGGTGACATTTCTTGGCATTACTTTGTTTACATAAATCATCTGAATTAGAGACTTTGGGCATAGGGAATTTATCCCTGCTTTATACATTCGAAAAATATTAGTCGCTGAGGTCGGTAGGAGGATTTTTCTAAGGCGTGCCGCGTGCCGCGCGATGAGCGGTCTCTTTGTGTCGTGTCGCCTGTGGCGCCTGTTTGTTGGAGCCTTGAGTCGTACGCTGCGACTTATGGGTTAATTTATAATACAAGTAAGTCAGAGTCCATGGTCTTCAGGTCTGGCACCAGGTGTCCCACTACTGTCCCTCCTCTCCTAATGAAAGGTCACTTGATTAACAGGGTATATAATTTTAAATACCTGGGCCATCTGGTTACTTATGACCTAAAAGATGACATGGATCTACAGAGGGAGCGCAGAACATTGTCAGTTAGGGCGAATATGCTGGCCCGCAGATTTTCTCGATGTACAGACGCAATTTAAATAAGTAACCCTTTTTAAGGCATACTGCACAACACTGTACGCGGGAGCCATTTTTGTTGTAATATTTATTTTTTTTGGGTCGGAAATTATCAAATATCTTCTGCCGCTCTGAGCGGAGCGGGCGTGTCAGACTTGTACTGACTAAAACGCACCCGTGTTCCTTCAGTTGCCTGTGTGCCAGGGCCACGGTATCCCTTTCGGACAAACCCGCAACCCTGGCAGGCACCGGTCCTAGCGGACCCCGTCAGTGCATGCAGCGGTTTAGGCGTGAAAACCATACAGACAGACAGAGTTACTTTATTATAGTATGTACATTTCTGTGCTTGAAGTATTAAATAAATAAATAAATAGTATGAGTATAAGTATATAGTAGGTATAATAGTATATAGTACCTATATAGTATAAGTATATAGTATATATATTAGTATATATCGACGCTTGAAAGGCAATATGGACTAAACGACATGTGGGAATCCATAAAATGCTCCAGTGTATACCTACTCTACTAGAGTATACTCCACAAAAAAATATAAAATACCTACTCCATTATAAAGTTTAAAAAAAAAAAAAGTATTTAAAATGCTCTAGTATAAAGTAGCCAAAATGTCGTTTGGTCAATATTGCCTTTCAAGCGTCGATATATATATTAGTATGGGTAGGGTCCCGTACTCCCTTCACCTTTGGGTGCGGTACTCAAAAAATTACGTACATCTGTAAAAAAATTTAGAAAAAAGTAAAAATAATAATAATATAAAGTACTTAATATTTTATACCTAGGTCATTCATTTCCATAATTGTATATTTTATTATATATAAAGTGGACAACGTTTGACGTAAATGACAAAAGGATAATTAAGAGGCTACAGAGTGCCCAGTGGCGCCCTCACCGTTATTTCGGTGATTTCTTTTATTTTAGAATGAAAATGCAGAAAATAAGCTCGTCAAGTTATGCTTCACAAGACTATACGTTATTATTACTACCAACAGTAGTTTTAAATTGTTATGTTTTATTGTAATCATTAAAACGGAGCTTAGTGGCCACTATTTTCCGTTTTAATGATTACAATAAAACATAACAATTTAAAACTACTCTTTGTAGTAATAATAACGTATAGTCTCACCTCAGATTCAATTGTATCCTTAGTTTTTTGTACCATTTCAAACGGTTTTCAGTCATCGTTGATCTCAGCCATGTTTTAACACGACGCAGTGTAGAAAAGGACCACAACACAACTTCTTTTTGTTTATTAATAGGCTACCTACGTAATATTACTTTACAGTTTGTGAGTATTCCTGCATCTTCTATGGGGGGGGGGGGGGGGGCAGTTGTCCCCCTGCCCGTACCTTGCTACGCCCTTGCCAACGCTGTGGCTCTGCGTCGCCTACCCACAGTTTCATTTGTCATTATGTACGAGATTACCAATTCTTTCAATGGAGTGTCAGTGGCTGACTATTGGAAAGTCATAATGACGCCATTATATTAGTAGATTACCAAACTTGTCAAAATCAACAATTATGAAATCAATGATAGGCCATTCTGACACTATTGTAATAGCAGACTTGAGGCCCTGGTTCCAAGATAAAGATAAATCAAAAATTCACCACTTGATTTTTTGTTCCTAGTTTCATTTAACTCCTTTCTCGTCTGAATGAAAAACCAAACCTCTAGTTGAGCTATCACTTAGATCTCTTCACCACTAGAATCTCCGTCTAACGACGAGTATGGTAGTGTTCATAACTCAATTCGGTCAAAAGTGTGGCTTAGCCCTCTTCACCACTAAGGGTATAGAACTGTACTTACTTTTTATATTTCAGATAACCTTGTCAATGTTGAGATCAAAGACGGTGGTCAGCGGAAAACATGCGATGTACTGTCTGAGGTGACACTGGTTGAAGACAGCAACTTCACTTTGGTAGTAAAAAGTTGTTTCTTCATCAAAAAGAGCTAGTAAGTAAAAGTATTTAAAAAATAAATAACGAAAAGGTGGGTCTGTCCCACCTTGCTGGATCAAATCTGGATAATTATTCTGCCGCGCTAGCGATTTATTTATTATTTATTTATTTATAGTGAAATAACACGGTACAATACCAATTACATTAATTAGCATAGAAAATCAAACAATTGTGTCATAAACAATTATTCGCTACTTACGTACTAACATGGAACAGTGGACACTCTCGCATACTGTTTCTTACAGAACATCAGACATACGCGTTTAATTTTATTCCATTCGTCCGCAAACACATCACATTCAGGGTTGGCCATCAGGAGGGCATTGAGCATCCTTATAGTACGACAGATATGCGATTCAGTTCTGGCGACCGTTCTGCAAGGCAGTTGCGCAAACAGATTGTGTCGGCGACTTTGGCGGTGACCGATGTATTTGTCGGGCACAACTTTGATCCAACAATTACTGCGATATCAGCAGTAAGTGCATTTTTAGACAAAATGAGTTAAATATTGATCCCGAATCAGCGCAATGAGCTCTATAAGATGTGCTGACAGCTGTTTTAATAGCTTACTGGGAACCGGTAAAAGAACATCGTCGGAAATGGCCCCAGGACCAACAAACATCAGACCTACATAATAATTATAAATACAGGGTGTTTGGCAGAACGTTGAACATACGAAAATGGTGGATAGGTGGGGTCATCTGCTACTTACTCAGCCCTAATTTATTTGGCCCTGGACCCTGGAAATTAAAAAAAAATATTTTTTGCTTTCTTTTAGTTTCACCACTTTCTTAACTTTAAAGTGTAATTTTTATTAAAAATAAGTAAAACAGGCAATATTTTAGTTTTTTTTAATCTTTCTGTAAGTTTGAGGACTCATAACTTTTTTTCTAGCTGATATCTGAATAAAGCAATAATTTTATAAGAATCTGCCAACATTAAAGATAAAAAAAAAATTGCCTGTTTTACCCATTTTTAATACAAATTACACTTTAAAGTTAAGAAAGTGGTGAAAGCAAAAAAATTTTTTTTTTAATGTCCAGTGGACCAGGGCCAAATAAATTAGGGCTGAGTAAGTAGCAGATGACCCCACCTATCCACCATTTTCGTATGTTCAACGTTCTGCCAAACACCCTGTATATTTTATAAGAGTAATTGCAAATATCTGCATGAAACGGACATTCTGCGTTCCATAATGAACTATTAAAAGAGCGACTGTCGATATCACATAAAATATGCCGCTATCTTTGACTATTAGATTAGACATGACAATTTGTCCAATCTTTCAATAACATGACTAACATATGTACATGAGGTAATATGACTTCCTACCTAAGTATAAATAAATAAAATCAAAAAACATTAGGATAAAGTCGTTTTCATTGAAGTTAAATAAATAAGTACTTATTTACCCACCTACCTATTTTAATACAAAAACTAGAAGATTTACCAAATACCTAATAGGTACTTAGGTAAGTACTTTTAATTTTTTTCTGATTCTCTTAGCTTAACTAACCACATACAGGCAAAAGAAATAACAGTGACATGCATTTATTAGCATGTATTTCGAAATATTGAAAGGATTGTTTCTTACTAAATATAACCTCAAAATCTTTGTTTTCTTTTGAAACAAATCCTTTCTACAAGTTGTCCCTCATTAAACTTTGTCTTCATGGGCTTATACTTGTAATTTAGAACACGCAAAGTAATTTTTCTTTGCTGTTGGTTCTGGGGCGAACGATGTATGGATGCAGAACAATCTCCTTTCGTTAGGTAAGGATAAAGGCAGTAAGTCCAATAAATGAGACATCTTCCTTAACATATGAACAGTAAATGTAGTTACTTTTACTTAAGTTATGTGCAGTAACTGTGTATACTGTTGATATAATAATAAATTTTATTGGTCTCAGATTAGTTTACCAAGTAAACTTAGACCTAGTGAAACTTTTCGTCGTCAGGTGGATGGTTCAACTTTGCCACCGGTTCTCTTCAATGGTACGGTCGTTCCTTTTAGCACTGACGTGAAGGACCTAGGCTTACACATTGACAATACTCTGAACTGGCGAACTCAAGTCGCTAAGGTAAGCCAGAAGGTTACTGGAACGCTGCGGGCTCTGTACCGATTGAAAAATATATTGCCAGCGAGCACGAAGCCAATGCTTGCGCAGTCCTTAATTTTCCCTATCATCGATTATAGTGATGTGTGCTACTATGACCTGAATGCAGATCTCCTCGACAAACTTGACCGTCTTCTCAATAACTGCATTCGATTCGTTTTCGATCTGCGTAAATATGATCATGTCTCTGCGCATCGGTCGCTTCTTAAGTGGTTGCCCATACGCCAGCGCAGAGAGCAAAGGGCGCTGACCACCATGTTTTCATTTCTTGACTCTCCATCTTCCCCTCGTTACCTAGCCCCCCACTTTCAGTACATTTGCGCCAACCACAATAGAAATCTTCGTTCATCTCACAATCGTCTTCTTCAATGTCCCACTCACCGCACAGACTTCATTCACTCTTCCTTCTTCATACAGTCTATCTCTCTGTGGAATTCGCTCCCCCAGGAAATCAGGATGGCAACCAACCGATTATCTTTTAAAGTAAAAGTTCGTGAGCATATTCGCAAGAAGCTAGCAGTATCAGCATAACGGTAATGTTTTCCCATTGTTTGTCTTATTTGTTTTAGTATACATATTTATGTGTATTTATTTGTGCTTATATTTATATATAATAAGATTTATATATTGAATTTATAGTTTGTAATAGGTTTATGTATATCTTTATATTTAAATGAACATTTATTCCTCAATTTTCGCTATTGCACCTACTACTGTATGTCTCTGCATCACCCAAGGGTTGACTGGTAGAAAATGCCTATGGCATTAAGTCCGCCTCTGTACATTTTTTTGTGCTTAAAGTATTAAATAAATAAATAAATAATAATATGTGAGTAAAGAAATATTAATAATCAGAAAAGTTTTATAGTCACACTTTGTTTTTAATCCTAAGCTATAACCTGAACCAAGTATGAGTTGCTTTAACAGCAGTAACTTTCTTATTGCTGTTATTCTAAGCAATCGATATTTCAGTTGCTTCAACTAACACTGGTTATAAAAGGATTTTCGTCATTTAAATCTATTGTAATTATACCGGATGACTTTTTTTACCGTCTCGAAAAAAATTGGGTATACTAGGTGAACGGAGTAGAAGCCTATGGCATAGCAATTTTTTTGATTTTTTTTTTCAGAAATAAAACTAAAATAAAAGATAAAAATATTGAAATTTGGGTGCGTATGATTTAAATTTAAATATTATTTATCGTATTTATTTATTGAATTATGTTTTTTGATAAATTTCTGTGTTTATTGTTATAGTATGATAAGTTTACTTCAAATGTGTGGTATTTATCCATAGATCAATTTCTTTCTAGGTTAAAGAAAAAATAATAAAAACTATGCCATAGGCTTCTACTCCGTTCACCTAGTATACCCAAATTTTTACGAGACGGTAAAAAATGTCATCCGGTATATACAATTTTATTGAATGAAGAATATAAAAGCGCTTTATTTGGGCTACACGTTTCAATCACCACAATTAACCAACAAGACAACTACAACAACAATCAACTAAAAAAAGAAGTCCAGAAAAAACAAATTGTAACAAAAACTTTGCACGCCAATTACTCAAAATTATGCAAAATATACTTATTGCTTATATCGCTAGCGCGGCAGTATTATCAATCGGGGATTTTTTTAGTGCGCGGATCCAACTTGCTATTTATAGATTTTCTAAATTATTTCAGTTGGTATCAACCGCATAAACACCATAAAAACCGTAAACAGAACCTGCAAGAATTGGATGATTCAAAGCTTAGCATAACTTATGAAAGGAATATGTCCTCTGAAAACAAACAAACGAATAATGTTATTTTTACTTATTCGCATGTAAGTACCTATATAATAATACCTTTGTTTTATGTTTTGCTTCGATTTCGAAATTTTTAAATCTACTTACCTAATCAAAATCTTAAATTAATCTCTAGAAGCATGAAATTTTGCACAAGAGTACCCTTTGTAACCAAGGCATGCATTAAAATAGTTGATTGCTATACAAGGGATCAAAGGGACTTATTTAGGCACGAGATGGATTGGCGCACGAGCGTAGCGAGGGTGCCAATAGTTCGAGTGCATAAATAGGTTCTTAAACCTGAGGTAAACACTGCTTTCCATTTCGAATATGAGGAAAGAAAATAAAAACCTGATTAGTTAAACAAATGCATTTATTTGACCCTGATGAACTCATTTTATACATAAATAATTTAGCACTCGACAAAACAACTGAAGATCAAATTGCCGCTTTCCCGACTTTTTTATGTTTCTTTTTCTATGGTATTCTACCAGCCAGTATTGTTTATCATTGATGATGGTAAATATTTAGCTCAAATCTATGTAAATTAAATAATAATTTAGCCACTCACGCGTTCGCGGGTAATACTCTTCAAGATAGACGTGCAGTTGACCGTCCCGGGTAGTACGAGTATCCTCACCAAAAAAACTACTTCAAAAAATGCCTCACTGTGTTGAAATCTATACTAATAATATTATAAATGTGAAAGTAACTCTATCTGTCTATCTGTCTGTCTGTGTGTCTGTCACGTTTTCACGCCTAAACCGTAAACCGTTGAACCGATCATCATAAAATTTGGCAGATTTATAACCTTGGATATGGAGAAGGACAAACGTACTACTTTTTTACGGGTTAACCGACATCCACGCTAGGTGTCGCATAAATTCGCAAATATCTATACACCAAGTTGTTTAATACATTCTAGTGCAATAGAAAGAACAAACACAGATGGTATCACCTTTCTCGCCATAGTGCGCGTGCCATGTGCGTTTTATAAGTGCCCATGTAGGTTTATGTGAAATAAAATATTATGATTTTGATTTTGAATGAAAAGTAAATAAATAAGTATAAAGTCACGTTACAAAACTGTTCATAATATTTTGTAATAACAATTTTACACCGCGATTTAACAGAGTGGCTGTATAAAAAGCTGGGATATAGCTTGTACAGTTTAAAAAAAAAATTGACATCGGGGAAATCGTTTCCCAGGGATGAAAAGTATTTTTTTCGTCCCTCTAATCAGGAAACTTCAAGCGAAAAAAAAAGAAAAAGTATTTTTGAAAATCCGTAACCTAAAGGGGATGAAAGTTTGTATGGAATTTAGTTTTTTTTTTGCTGTTTGGGTATTCAATCGAGTGAGCGCACTGTTTGTAGGTAATTACTTAATATTTTTACAAGCTTTACGCGACAAATCTTACAAGCTAAATTAAAACCACTTCCTTTTATCCTCATCATCATCATCATTTCAGCCGAAAGACGTCCACTGCTGGACATAGGCCTCCCCCAAGCACCGCCACCTCGACCGGTTTTGTGCTTCCCGCAGCCAACGGATTTCTGCGGCTTTCATAAGGTCATCGGTCCACCTTGTGGGAGGCCTTCCAACGCTACGTCTTCCGATACGCGGTCGCCACTCCAGAACCTTTCGGCCCCAACGACCATCTGTTCTGCGCGCAATGTGCCCTGCCCATTGCCACTTAAGTAAGGCAATTCTTCGAGCAATGTCGGTTACCTTGGTTCTCCTGCAGATCTCTTCATTTCTAATTCGATCACGTAGGAAAACTCCAAGCATAGCCCTCTCCATTGCCCTTTGGGTGACTTTTAGCCTTCTAATAAGGCCCATTGTGAGCGACCACGTTTCAGTGCCATATGTCATCACTGGCAACACGCACTGGTCAAAGACTTTCGTCTTGAGACACTGCGATATGTGGGACGAGAAAATATTGCGTAGCTTCCCGAACTCTGCCCAGCCGAGTCGGATTCGAAGATTGACCTCTCTCTCGAAGTTGGACCTTTTATCCTACGGAGCTGAAATTTTACTTGCTGGTTCAGTTTCCAAGCGGTATTTACGCAGGATTGGCTCCAGACGAAGGAACTCTTCAACAGTCAAGGGTATAGACACGATATTGAACATACGCATTTTTGACGTTCAAAAGTGCATCTTCGTGCCTATTTGAAATAAATGATTTGACTTTGACTTTGACTTTGACTTTGCATTTATTATGATAGTCCAAAATCCATCATGACCTGGCTGCTGCATCCAGGATTGGCTCTAGACGAGGGTACTCCTCAACGGTCAACAGTACAGACGAAATTTTATATATAGGATAAGTTTTTAGTGCGCAAATATTTTTTTTGTTGGTTTAGTAGTAATATTTCTTTTTTTTTTTTTTTAAACGTTGCTCCACACTAGGAATTTCTCCTGTATCGTGGGTGCGTTTACAAACATTTAAACTCACATACACAAACCATTATTTGTTCAATACTTTCTTTTTGGTCCACTTGAAATCAGCAAAATATGGATACAATATATTCGTAATAATATCAATGGGCGTGCGCACATTGATAGGTACCTACTACTGCGTTCTGCTTCACTGACCGTGCCGCCGGCGCGTTGCGCGACGAGTATCCATTATACCAGTTTCAAAATAAACATCTTTCGTTTTTTTTTTGTACTAAGACGTATCAAAATAAGAAATAGGTGGTTAATAAAACTCGTTTATGTTTAATTTGTCAAAATTTGCGCACTTGTACATGCATTAAATTATGTTAGTCCGATCTAAAGTCCACCATGAACTGGCTGCTGTACCCGGGATTAGCTCCATATAGACTTAATAGATTTAACCATGTTTTGTTTGGCTGCTTGGGTTCCTGTCTTTCAGGTATGATCTTATTCAATTAAGAGCTGTATTTCTAATCCCATAGTGTTCTACTTTCAGCAGAAGTGTCTTATGGTTTACGCAATCGAACGCCTTAGAGAGGTCGCAAAAGATTCTAATTACATCTTGTGCATGTTCCCAGGCGTTAACAATGTTCTTTATTAGGGTGACACCGGTGTCAGTTGTACAGCGCCCTTTGGTGAAACCGTAGGTACTGTTATTCATTAAATATGGAATTTTGATGAGTATATTATCATGTAACGTAGCATTTGATTCAGCATATCAATTTTTTAAACACCTTACTGAGAACTGGCAGAATCGACACAGGCCTTTATTTGTTCAGATCTATACTATTACAGGATTTAATTAAATTTTAGACAACCTAAAAGTCCAATAATGGATATGGCACAAATTACTTAAAAAATAAATAAACCCTTTGTGGTTGAAAAGGGGGCTACAGTTTGTATGAAATAAATCTTAGTTCATTGATCTATTAACTCGAAACTTGGCCAGAATACTTCATCATCTTTCTCCTGCCCTAATCCCAATTTATATGGAGTCGCCGCATTATGTCTACTTATACTTATGTTTAAGTAATTAATTAAGATCTTAATCATTATTAGTATCATTCAAGGGGGTGGAGGGGGACGAATCCACGCGAACGAAATCGCGGGCCAAGTGCTGAATGACTGACATATCAGAAATTTTTGCACAAGGGATTTTGCATGCGGATTTTTTTAATATAGGCGAGCTCTAAGAAGGGGTTTTTGGAAATTTGACTTTGGGGGATTTCTATCGTATGGAAATCTTATTTCTTAAGTTAATAAACTTAGCACGAATACATTCATAAATTAATAATAAAGTTTGTCATTATTTCGTTTTTCAAATCAAGGTAGTTTTTATCAAAGGCATTTAAGGGGGTGCTAAAGTTTGTATGGAAAAATTTCAACGCGCTGTCCGGTTACCTGGAATAATGGTATTAATACTATTAAGAAAAAAAAAATTGTTATAAGTTTTAGGGTTATTCGAAAATCGACCAAAAGGGGGTAATTCAGTTTTTGGATTTGGAGGTGATTTCACTGCGTGTCTGGCTTAAGACAAAAGTAATCTAAACATTAAATGACGAAACACATAATAGAAGATTTTTCAAAATTCAACCAATTTCGGTGTGAAAAGGGAGGAACAATTTAAATTAAATTTTAATTTTTCCGTTGGTCCATACAAAAAAGAATAAATTATTAATAAGTAAAAGGATCTATCATTAAAACTAACAGTTAAAAGGGGTGGAGGGGGTGTTACATTTTGTTGGAGAAAAATATGAAATCCACGCCGGACGAAGTTGCGGGTAGTATAAAACTGTACTGTATAACAACTATTAGTGTATAAAACTGCGCTCAACTAGTTTAGTGCAGTTTTATAAACTATGTTTCATAAGCTACTAATTCGAAAATCGATTTGATTTTTATTACCTCGCAGTAGGTGCGAAAAGTAGAGTACTATCCTCGGGGATAAAGGTGTCATCGTCTTTGGCGAGCTTGAATCCCTCGCTGCACTCAGGATTCTAGTCTTGACTCCCTCGCTTCGCTCAGGAATTAACTCAGAGCTCCCCGCTGCGTTTAGGAGTCCTAGAATCCTGCATTACGTTCGGGTTTCAAGGCGGCCGTGACATAAGACACTGCTTTATCCCCTTAGTGAATAATCGACTATTTTTACCACCTCCGCAAACATTTTAATTAAAATATCTTACAGATAAATTAATTTAAATAACTTTGTTCAATTTTTTTTTTAGACACAAAAGGTCCGAAAGCATTCAGGAGGAACGTGGAATTTCACATTTGAATTGATACGGAAATACGATCCGTGGACGTTTGACAACCAAAACTTGTATGGTGTTGAAAATTGGTGGTGCAATACTTCTGTCCAGATCGGTAAGCAAAAATCGCCGCTCTAAATACTCCTGCCCGTTTTCACTAACACAGGTGACGTACTATCACAGACATCCGAATCGGCACACTTTCAAAACAAAATCCCGTGCTCATATAGACCAGTAGTGATGCTATTCTGTAAAAATCTCACTGTGAAAACACAGGTGAAGTGAGCTGTCATTCCATTGATGCTAGGGATTGACACTGTATTGATGCTCACATCACCTGACTTTTCACAGTGAGATTTTTAAATAATAGATTGACTGGTCCACATCTGTTTGCCGCCCCTTTTTGCGTCGGCCAATAAAACAATACATGGGAATATTTTGTTTAAATAAATTTCTCAGGCTCTGTTACAATGATTACAGATGTCTGACCATCCTTTTTTGACCGATAGGAATAGAACAATAAAAGACCCCCAGGTTGATGAGCTTGCGCTGCAAGTAGAAATAGTCCTTACCGTGGTCCTGTGGCGGTATCTACAAGGCCACATGCGTCACAAATCCTGCATCGCGCAATCAGAGTTTACCGCGCAACTACCATACAACATCCCGACATCAACCATCGGGCAGTTGCCCACCAGACGCGACACCCATCTGGTCAGAGGATCCTCCCTTTTCAATAGAGGATAAGTAAACTTTACACCCTGTTCCTCATATCTCTATAGTCCGATTCGGATGTCCTCGATGGTAGCTATGCAAGGTCAAATTCAATTAGCTTGCGAAACTCCGCAGACGTGATGGGTATCGAATGAGGGCAGGAGGATGATGATGGTGATGAGAGACCAATCCGCCTTCATTTGATAAAATATTTATAGCCGAGCTCTTTGATATGGAGTTCATTCGGAGAAGTAGTACCTATATCTAATAAGGATACTGCGGCATCGTTGCCGTCCGAATGCGTTTGCATCTGGTGATGCCGAAGGATACCCTGCCCTGTCGTGCTGCCAGTGGGCCCCTAGATGTCCATTGACGGACATAGGCCATTCCCGAGCATCGCCTCAACAAACCGGCCCTGCCTGTCTACTCTGTAAAAATGTCACCGAGATAACTTAGATGAAGTGAACTGTCAAGTGTCAAGTGACACTCCCTAACATCAGGTGGAGGTGGATCATTTAGCTCCCTTCAAAATGATTGAGCTGAATCGTGCTAATCCATGCGTCATGTTCGTGAATGGGCGCCGTCAATTGGGACTGGTCATCTCTTAGCTGCCACGGCTTATTTTATTTTATTTTTATTTACTTGCTCTGGACGCTTTTAACTTGTAAGTTTATTTTTTAACTTGGTTCTCAAATATAGTTATAAATTCAACATGAGATGTAACAAATATTATTGTAACAATTTAATTTAAAAGATGTCCATGGAGTTTCTTGTCCGTTCTTCTCCATAGGTAACTACCTACTACGCTTTAGAATGGGCAACTAGCTTCATATTACTTACTGAGCGACTCCTTGGCAATTTAAAAGTGCCTGTAAATGGTTGAATTGAAATAAATGATTTGAGTGGAATAACGCTTACTTCAAGCTCACTTGACCTTAGTTTCCACGGTGAGATTTTTACAGAATACACCGGCTGTTCCGAATAGTCCCAGTCGCCTCCACATGGATTGCCACCAGGTGATAATTGGGAAAAAAAAACCCAGTTGCCACCGGGTGGCGACTGGGTACTTATTGCCCCAATTTTTGTTTTGTTTATTTTTTTTTTAAACTTTGCCCACACTAGTAATTTCTCCTGTATCGTGGGTGCGTTTACAAACATTTAAAACTCACACAAACAGCCAGACCCGGAACAACTAATTGTAGGTCATACAAATATTTGTTCCGTGCGGGAATTGAACCCGCGATACGCAGCGCAGCAGTCATTCGCTTAACCACTGCGCCAACCGTGCCGTCGTTAAAACGCTGTACATTGCGGCGTGGATCACCAAACGCCCTCATCGCTGTCTCTCTTACGGCCGCGATGACGAGGTTGGCAGTCACATTTCTAATGTGGTTTTATTAGAAGATAAGTAATATTTTTTTTATATTTTTATTATTTTTTATTATTTATGTACACACAGTTAAATACATAGAGATACGACATAGTTACATTATACATACCCAGTCGCCACCCGCTGGCAACTGGGATTTTTTTTCCCAATTGCCACCTGGTGGCAATCCATGTGGGGGTGACTGGGACTATTCGGGCTGTTCCTACTCTGTAAAGGTCACTTGGAAACTCACTGAAATGACCGCACAACATTTTTGACAATGAACTCACTTTGTACTTGGGTTTGAATATTAGGAAATAGAGGGTGTTTGAGGGCCTTGTGAAGATTAGAAGTCAGATTTTTATAGTTTTTTTTTTTTTTTTTTTCAGTTCCGACATCTGCAAGACACCCTAATCATGCAACTAGTGGTCAGTATCTAATACGTGAGTAATTACAAGAGCTTACCTATTAAAAATCTTAAATCTGCATAGTGTCGACTCCCAAAATCTGCCTAGAAGAAATAGTTCTTTATTGGGAACATCGTTTCCACGCCGACGATTTCGGAAAGAATTTGGCTTGCGCGTACTTAAGGGGCCGTGCACGAAATAGACTGATTTTGATCAATTTTGTTCATTGTTTGTGAGAAAGGGAAAAATAATTTAAACAAATTTATTTGTTATTTGAAATGTCGGGTTCTTTGTTTTGCATGTGGCTGAAAGGGATTTTTCAAATAAATTGATTTATTACGGAAAATCAATAATATTCGCAACAAGTTTTCCGAAAAATGACGCGGGACTGACGTTTGATCATCTTTCTCCAAGAAACTACTTTTGATTATGAACATTAAAAAATATCATCAGCATCATTATATGGACGACCTGCATGTGGCTGAACTACTTTTTTCGACTTCCATACAAAATACAGCAGAAAAATAATATTGAAAAAAAAAAACTTTTTAAAATCCCAGTTATTAATATATTTTTTCTTAATAATTAGAAAATCATATCAAGAAATTTAAAAATCACACATTAGTCTTCAGCTATCCTTGAAATGTAATCAAATATTTATTTAATGATTATACAATATCTTTATTAAGTAAATCAACGGCGAAACAAACTATACACCGTGGCATTTTAACCGTCTTACAACGGCAGCCCACTTCATGTACTCGTATCCAATGACTACTAATCATTCATAACAAAAAATAACAAAATAAAAACCATTTGAATAATTCAAAAAAATTAATAGTATTAAATAAGTATGACGCATGACGCAATTTGAAACACCCTGTTACGAGCGCGCGGTCAGAGCCATAACAAAAAAGTGACACCAAAGTAGCCACGAGCGTTTTAGCCGATAACCGGTAGCGCGCGCGCGCACTTCCACTTCCGATATTCGGACACAACTGAGACACTATGAGAGTGACCTTTACCTATTTTTTTGTGAAAGTGGTGGGGGCGTGGCACGCGCCGCATAGCGTTAGAACTTCTCATTGGATGATAGTCCACGTGGACTGTGCTTGATTGGGTAAGCCAGCGATGGAATGATTTACTCGCTCGTGCGCTGGGTAGGTATGTTCTACCGTTTAATATATAAACATTATAAACAGGATGTTCATAATTCTAATGCATTATTTATTTTTCTTTGCACCTATTATTTTAATTAATGGTAACAAATTTTTAATCACGCCTAGAGGTATTTTATGTCGGATACATTGAGTGGACTTCTTTTGTAAGACGACTAAAATGCCACAGTGTATTTTCGAGAGCGCAAAAATGATGAAACTATTCACAGGTGATGTGACTGACACGAATGGTTTAGCACCAAGAAAACTATACTTTTATAGTCACACAGACAGAGATTTCAAGCTTTCTCACAATAATAAGAAATTGGCAAAAGAGTTTTTTTTCGTGCACGGAGCCTTAACTGTGTTGTGTGGTAGTGCCGTCCATGTACAGTTTTTTCCTGTGAGAAGCTTGCGCACGCAGAACTGTGGTGAAGCTTGTGCGTGTGGAAGGCCTTTTATGTTAGATATGTACAATAAAACACTGTTTCCAATATTACTACGTAAAGCGTGCTATCGCTGTATCGATGTATAAAAATGGAAGATATGGTACCCCTCTAATGGCTTGAAAACATTATTGGACTCTGTAGAAACATATACATCTAAACACACCCACAGAACTACATTACCCGCTGTCGTTAGTCATGCATCAACAACCGAAATAGAGAGAAATATGACGTAGGCTGTAGAGGGAATGAGATAGCAATAATTGTCACTGTTACGTACCCATAACAACTCAGAAACAAATGGCGACCTATGCTCAAAGTCTCAAATTCAGATAATTTATGTAAACAACGGGGATAACACAACAAAAAAATATCTTTGAATGGTAATTCACATAAAAATGCAAAAAAAGAGGTTCTATTTTCTTTTAAGTACTGATTTTAAGAAATAATAATTAAAAAATAATCATACCGTAATTATTTTTATACATTTTCGGTTTTAAACAAAGTTATTAATTAATAAAAGGAGATTTTCTGGTATAAAATATTTTATGATACTGGTAACAATGCAGGAGATCCAAACATTTTCACATTTTTTAATCTTCAACAACACTAATATTACAACTCTCATAAATATATTCATATTGTAAGTAGCATATCTAGCCACATTTTGGACAAAAACGGCTGTAAACTGTTTCGATTGGAAATCGATTTTGGGACGCCTACGTCTAGCTCTGGGCTTAAAAGGGCTAATTATGACTATCATATACCGTGTCTCCGACACACTACAAAAAACATTGTTTGGCAACGGTATTTTGTTTGCATAGTTCTTATAATTAATTCACTTAAATTTTATCGATAATTATTTACAAAAACATTTAATGATAAAATGTTTTGCACCACTGTCCTGTCATTTTGACAGTGACATTTCTTGACATTACTTTGTTTACATAAATTATCTGAATTAGAGACTTCAGGTATAGAAAGTAATATTATTCAGAATAATTTTAAAGAAAATATGTTTTGATGTACTTACGAGTAGAAAGTAATCCCGTGGAACTTGTTTTTGGTTAGTGAAATATTTGTGCACATTTTGAAAACACAGGAAGGTATTGTTGCTGCTTATTTAGACGATTACGGTAATTTTACTTAACGTGATAGCACAAACGCCAGACCAACTGTGATTAAGGTCAGTTGTGCCGGTCGGCATAGTTGATGCGGTCCACGTCGAGGAGCGCGTACCTAATCTTCCTTTTTTATACATCAATGATTCATATACGTTATTTTTGTTGAACAATAAACAGTATTTTAGAGTGAAAAACAGTATAATATCTACTGTTTATTAACAGTATGGTTGGCAACCCTCGCTGTGGAGGTCAGCTGATGGTAGTCGCTGTATTCAACTCCATTTGGTTAGACTTGAAGCTGACTCCAACATGTTTGGGAATAGGCTAGGCATATGATGATGTTTACAGAGTACCTAACATCCGTTTTATGTATTTAATAAATTGTATTTTGTTTTTAGAATCCCCACCAAACGGTACGAGTAATCCTGGTAAGTTTCTAGTCCATCTGAATGCATCCATTGTGTGAAGACTCCTGCCCCGCTGATCTATTCTGTATAAACTCTCACTGTGAAAACTTAAGTGAAGTTAGCTGTAAGTGAGCTGTCATTCCACCTGATGCTAGGGGATTGCTAGGGATTGATAGCTCACTTCACTTAGGTTTTCACGGAGAGATTTTTACAGAATAGCACTTTAGTCATTGTGCAGGCGGCTGACGTAGCGTGTCAATCCAGGTTTAAATTAATAGAATATTGTTATACAAGGGACGAAAGGGACCTATTTAGGCACGAGATGGTTTGGCGCACGAGCGTAGCGAGAGTGCCAATAGTTCAGGTGCCTAAATAGATTATTTCACCCAAGGTAAACACTCTGCTTTTCATTTCGAATATGAGGAAAGTAAATAAAAAAACTGATTAGTTAAACAAATACATATCTAAACTCCTTTTGTACCAATATCTGTATACTTAAATAATTAGAACTCGAGACACCACAGAAAACAAAACAACTGAAGATCGAATAGTCGTTTTCCCGCCTTTTTTTTTGTTTTGTTTTTCTGTGGCATTCCACCAGCCAGTATTTTTTATCATTGATGATGGTAAATATTGATTTAGCTGAAATCTATGTAAACTAAATAATAATTCAGTGAAAAGTAAATTATAAGTATAAAGTCATGGTTACAAAATTGTTTCCTAGGGACGAAAAGTACTGTTTTCATCCCTCTGACCAGGTAACTTCTAGCGTACTTTCCAAGTATGAGAAATGAAAATTATATTCCAGCCACCGAGAGAATGCGTTCCTGACATCTGTCAGTTGGACACGATTACGAACTAATAAAGTTTAAATTCGTTAAACACTTTTTCTTTTGTACTCAGCTGACAGGTCAGGAACGCATTCTCTCATCGGCCGGAGTTTAGCTAGCGAAACTCCACATACGTGATGGATATAAGACGATATTTTTATTTTTTTTTGGTGATATATGCGATGTAATCGACATCTTAATATGATAAAAATAAAATCAAAGTGATTTTCTAAACGTAATTCAAGTGAGTAAAGTGAAACATGTCTTTGGTCAGTCATACATAGCTTATGTATGGAAGTGAATGTTGGGTGTGGCAAAAGAAGCATGAAAGTAGAATAAATGCTGTGGAAATGCGTTCCTTGCGAAGCATGTGTGGCGTCAATGATAGGCTGAAAAATGATGTGATAAAGCAACGGTGTGGTTTAAAAGAAGATGTGGTGACAAAAATTGAAAAGAGTATGCTTAGATGGTTTGGTCATGTTGAGAGGATGAATGAAAGGCGACTTACAAAAGGTATTTACAAGGCAGATGTGCGTGGAAACGCCGGGAGGGGACGCCCTAGGAGAACATATAGTGACCTAATTGGTGATGTTCTTCAGAAAGGTCAGGTGCGTAGCACTCGCAACCGGCGTGTATGTATGACCAGATGTATGAATGTAAACGAAGCAAAAGGAAGGTAAGGTAGCAGGTGACGCTCCATAGGTTCTGCTTACCCCCATGGAAAAAAGTGTGAGTTTATTTATGTATATAATATCGTAAACATAATAAATTTATTATTCATTACTGTTTTTTTTTCAGTTGGAGGACGGGATTTGCTAATAATATTAGCATCTGTGTTTGGGATACTTTTGTTCGTTCAATCATCATTTATCATATACGGAAAAGTATGTACGTATTACCAACGTTCTAAATATACCTAAAAAAAATATAAAAAAATTGGTTGTCTGTAAAGTTGGTTTACGGACGATAGTTTAACGTGACAACGTCATAACAAAACATTGATGCGGCGCAAGTGTACAATGAGCGTAACGGGACAATGCGCGTAACGGAACAATGAGCGCAACGGGACAACGAGCATAACGGGACAATGAGCGTACCGGGACAATGAGTCATCCTTTTTCGTGCATGCAGCCGGCGTTCATCCGTACAATGAGCGTAACGGAACAGTGAGCGTAACGGGACAATGAGTCATCCCTTTTCGTGCATGCAGCCGGCGTTCATCGATTTATTAGACGTTGTCACGTCAAAAAGAATAGTGAAAAAGTGTTATTCTTTAAATGTGAATTTTGAAAAATGGCGATGATGTACGGTGGCCAGCATTCAAGCTACATGAAACTGTCTAATTTCTCCAAACGAATTTAAAGTTAAAAAATTCAGACATACAATATTTTTTTAAAGGAGTGGTTCTAGTGGACCCTTACTAGAACCACTCCTTTAAAAAAATATTATCTCGTGACTGAGAAGGAATTATGAAAAACGGCTCAACAGCAACCTCGGTAAGGCGCCATCTCCACGGGCGAGAGAATCGCGGCGATATTAACGCTGCGCCTTCAAATAGTCGCCGCGATGATAACGCCGTGTGGAGATTGATTCATAGAGCTTCTATTGAATTTGATGGCACGGCGAGACTATCGCCGCAATTTTCTCGCCCGTCGAGATGGCGCCTTAGTGTGCCTAGAATGTTCTAATACCTTTTATAAAGTTTCATATTGAGACACGAAGCAACAAAATACCTACGATCTAGAAGAATGTGACCGTTTTTCTTTAGAATGAATTTTGTTGCTTCGTATCTCAATATGAAACTTTATTAAAGGTATTAGAACATTGTAGACACACTTACCGAGATCGCTGTTGAGCCGTTTTTCATGATTCCTTCTCAGAAACTCCACCGTTACTCTTTTAAACTGAAATTTCCAAGTGAAATTTACAGAATAGCACTTTTTTATTATTTAATTACTGTTATAATGTGACTAATAAATATATTGATGACGAAGACTTACTTAATATTAATATTAGTAATTTTATTTTTATTTTTTTATACTTAATATTTGTATTCTTCAGGTCGCAAATCAAACAGAAATAATGACGAAGGTATATTTTTTTTTTTAATACAAGATAACTAAACATTCAGAACTGCATTATGCGGTTTCAGTCCGAGAAATGTCGTTCCGAAGCGCCTGTAATACCATTTGTGTAACGGGCTTCGCACATAATTACGAGTATGATCTGTTTCAAAAGTATCTGATGAAAATATAAGCAAATGAAAGAAAGAAGAAAGAAAAATATTTTTCGCTTCTCATGCTCTAAAAGTACGCCAATATAGCCCTACGAAGCGGGACTAAAGTGACCAATTTAGTCTCTAGGGAGTGAAAAGTTCGCGCACTTATGGGAGTGGCGCGAGGAGGTGAAACGCCGGGGCGTAACTCCGCTGCCGCGAGAAATCACGGCACAGCGGACAGAGCTCCGGCGGGATCTCATGGCGACATGGAGGGTGCGATTGTTGCAACCCAGCGCTGGGCACGCCACAATTGTGGCGATAAGTCCCCTCTTTGAGGAGTGGCTAGAGAGGCGCCACGGCGTCCTCACCTTTCGCCTGACACAGGTCCTCACTGGACACGGGTGTTTCGGGAGGTTCCTGTTTCGGATTAGGCGGGAGGAAACGCCCGGGTGTTACCACTGTGTGGATCGCCCGGAGGACACGGTGGAGCATACGGTGGAGGTCTGCCCGGCTTGGGCAGAGCACCGCCGTGTCCTCACGGAGGCGATTGGCGGCGGCGATCTCTCGCGTCCGGCCCTGGTCCAGGCCATGATCCGGAGCGAGAGCGCATGGGAAGCAGTCACCTCCTTCTGCGAAGTAGTAATGCTCGCGAAGGAGGAGGCGGAACGCGTGAGGGAGCGGCAGTCTGTGCGCCCTCACGCCCCTAGTCGCCGCAGGAGACGCCCTGGGCGGCGGGAATCGGTAGCCGATTCCCGGCCACCGTAGGCGCGGGCTTGCGGACGGCGAGCTATGGGCAGTTCGCCGTCCGGTAAGGACCAGGCCCGGGTCGATGGCGCGTTGTGTTCCACGCGCGCCTCAAAGAGATGTCAGCACGCACTGACGGGGTCTGCTAGGACCGGTGCCTGACAGGGTTGCGGGTTTGTCCGAAAGGGATACCGTGGCCCTGGCACACAGGCAACTGAAGGAACACGGGTGGGTTTTAGTCAGTAAAAGTCTGACACGCCCTCCCGCTCCACCCAGAGCGGGAGAAGTTATTTGATAATTTCCCACCCAAAAAAAAAAAAAAAAAAGGGAGTGAAAAGTAATTAGTTTTTTAATTTCCTTCATGCTTTCTTGTAGGTCAATTATTACTTAACGCAATCAAAATACTTTTTCCTATATTTGTTGGAGATTATCTTCCTGAGAGGTAAATGCTGTGTATGAATGTGCTTGTGGACAAAACAGAGAAATTGATACTTTATCATTTACTGATGTTTTTCTTAAAAAGTGTTAGTCTTATAAACATAATTTAAGTGGTTTCATTTAGATTCATGACTCTTTAATTCTGTGAAAAAATCATTGCATTAATTGTAAAGCAGCACTGCGTTTTCAGCCTAGACGCGAAAATTTTCGCCTGAGAAATTCACTCAAATATGAAATAGTTTTTTTTCGGACCGACATTTCTCAGATTTGGATCGAATGCACAGCAAAAATACTTGAAGTTGAGGTATTGTAGCTTCTATTTCGGTTATTAACATTCAAAATTAATATTTTCAGACCCAATATCACCAAAGTCACCCAAAACAAAGCGTGGAGCCAGTAAGTAATTTTTTTATTTTTTTTATTTTACCCTTTATCTTCGTTAAATGATAGTTAAATGATTTAATTTCGTTAAGTCAGCGAAAGTCAAAGCATTTGTTTCAAATAGGCACATAAATGGCACTTTTGAACGTCAACATTTACACAGACAAAATTGATTCTAGTTGCCCCTTCCAAATGATAAATGATAAATGATTTTATTTCTGTAAGTAGGTTTTTACAAACACTTTTACACGTCAATCATATTTTAAAACTAGATGAGGTCGGCATTTCGTATCTGACTACTCTGAGAAGAAAGACCGAAACAAACTCAGAGGTCACAGTCTCTTTTAATGTCCAGACATAATCTTGGTCAAATCATGTGAAGACCATGTAGACTGGTGTCTGAAATGGTCTTTTGTCTTCAAAAGACCATTTCAGACACCAGTCTACATGGTCTTCACATGATTTGACCAAGATTATGTCCACTCAATCTGTGTGGTTCTTTCTTAAGAACCACACAGATTGAGTGGACCTGTCCATTCAGTGCACGCATTTGTCAGTAATCGTGCAGCTCAACTCAGAACATAAGGAGCTCAACGATTCGACGAACAATACCAAAGAAAGGAAATTTTGGGCAGGCCGCATAAATTACTCAAACTGCCATACCATGATCAGAAAAAAAAAAATATATATACTGAGAAGAAAAAAATAAAAATAAACAAAGACCCACATAGTCTTCACATTCACAATAATTAAAATAATAACATTATATTTCACAAGTAAATATTCATGTCAATGTGTATAAAGCAATCACTATAAAAAAAGTTTCAATATATAAAATTTGGAGCAGCTCAATCCCAAGCCTTTTTGTCCTCAATATAATCTTTAATGGTATAAAAGGCTTTCTGGCACAACTTACGTTTAATGAATGATTTGAATTTATTAATGTACAACATACATGTGTTTGGTAAAAGGTAGTTTCGCATGGAGAAGAATGGGCAAGAAACTCCACCGTTACTCTTTTAAACTGTTTTACAATAGTTTGTATACATCAATTATATTTTAGAGGTATGAGGAACCGGGTGTCAAGTTCACTCATACTCTATAGTAAAGGGAGGATCCTCCCACCAGACGGGTATTGTGTCTGGTGGGCAACTGCCCAACGGTTGATGTCGGGATGTTGTATATATGCTAGTCGCGCGGTAAACTCTGATAGCGCGATGCAGGATTTGTGACGTCAGGTCTTTGATGCGTAGTTCGCATGTGGCGTTCACAATATCATTACATATTGTGAAGACGATGTAAGTAGGTTTATACAAACACTTTTACATATCAATCATATTAAAAAAAAAAAAAAAAAAACTAGATGAGGTTGGCGTTTCCTGTACTCTGAGAAGAAAGCCCGAAATAAAGTCAGATGTCATAGTCTCTTTTAATGTCCAGACATAATTTTGGTCAGATCATGTGAAGACCATGTAGATTGTTGTCTGAAATAGTCTTTTGATGAAAGAACCAGATAGATTGAGTGGACCTGTCCAGTCATTGCATGCATTTGTCAGTAATCGTGCAGTTCAACTCAGAACTTAAGAAAGAAAGAAAAAGTATTTATTGTGACTCACACAGGAAGATCACAAACTAAACACAATTATAGTATATAAAATAAAAACAGAGTCCTGTACGAGGCCAAAAGGCAGGCTCAGCATGAAGGCTCGTCCAGACTCGCGCGATATCGCGGGCGCGACAGGCACCGACAAAGAAATTGTGGTACAAGTGTCGCGTCGCGCCCGCGATATCGCACCATTGTGTAGGAGCCTTGATGCTGCGACTTAAGGAGCTCAACGGTTCGGCGAACAATACCAAAGAAAGGACATTTGGGTAGGCCGCATAAATTACTCAAACTGCCAAACCATGGTTCAAACTAAAATCTGTCTAGCCTTTTTCCCACCTATGTTGGGGTCGGCCTCCAGTCTAACCGGAGACAGCTGAATACCAGTATTTTACATGGAGCGATTGCCTATCTGACCTCCACAACCCAGTGACTGGGTAACACGATACCCCTTGGTAAGACTGGCTGTCATACTTTTGGGCTTCCAACGGCTTAACGTGCTTTCCGAGGCACGGAGGAGCTCGGTATGTAATGATGGTTACCCATCCACGGACCAACCCCAGCAAGCGTAGCTTAACCTGACGGATCGACCCGTGCGGCTGTTATTACTTAGCCACGAGCTCCTCACCATGATTAAAATTAACTGAGAAAAAAAAAAAACATTATTCCACATAGTCTTCGCATTCACAATAATTTAAATAATACAGGGTTTTTCAATAGGGACAAGGTATCTTTGACAGCTGATGGCGGCCATACTATTATTGTCTATTGGCGCTCCTTTTTTTTTTCATAATTTTTTCATATCTGTGGAGTTTCGCTGTTTAATTTAATTTGACCCTGTATTCTTACAGAACCTACAAGGAACATAGCTGATCGTCCACCGTTGCCATTGCCTCCTGACGAGGTAGTAAAGGAAGGTAAGTTCAAAATGAGCGAGATTCATCTTACTGACTTAGGCCTAGCGCGCACTACCGTGCGTTTTTTCACCGCATGGTTTGTGAAGTATGGAATGTCATAGAAAAAATGGCGTTGCGATGAAAAAAAAAACACATGTGGTTTATGGCTTATTCCACAAATCCCCCCTGAATATCCCCCTTAGGAGGAAAAGTGGAATCTATAAAAAAACAGTCTAGAATTCACCCCTGATAATCCCACATAGGGGGAAAAACTAGAAATAAAAAAATGAAAACTTATTCCAAGACCCCCTGAAAGTGTTTTTTTTTTACATTAGCGTTCAGTATTCCCCACTGAGGGGGATTCTCTGGGGGATTAGTGAAATAAGCCGGATTATCAGGGGTGAATTCTAGAATTCCCACAAAAAGAAAAAGGAAAAGTGGAATATATAAAAACCAGTCTAGACTGGTTTTTATATATTCCACTTTTCCTTCTAAGGGGGATTGTTCAGGGGGGATTCGTGGAATAAGCCTGGTTTATTCAGTGGCTTCCTGCTTCAAATTTTTAAACAACTAAGTCGCAATAAGCTGGTACATGCAACTGACTTAAATACTGAGTGAGTGATAGATCCAGTCTGCTAGCAATGACAACCAGGAGACTTTTAGAGCTGGTACGCACTCTGTGCAACAGGGATGCTGCACGCTTGCGTCTAATCGCAAGCCGTCATTCTGCGCGTCCGCAAATATACCCGAGGCACTACAAAAGCGTTCTTGCAGCCCCAATAGCATCCTGAATACATTGTTTACTGAACGCGAAGAGCCATAACGGCTTTCTGAGTCGTCCAGCTCAACTCAGAACATAAGGAGCTTAGCGATTCAACGAATAATACTGAAGATAGGACATTTGGCCGCATAAATTACTCAAAACTGGCAGCCCATGTTTAGAACTATCTGAGGAAAACAAAACAAATAAATATTAACGTTTTAACTTTACAGAGGCCATGCCGCCACCAATGTCACCAGTATCAAAACGTCACCATCTATGTGAGTATTATATGAAGAAAGAATGAAAGAAAATTAGGTTTATTTGTCACAGAAACACGTGGCACCCTTGCCTGTATTGCACAGGCTTCCACCAGTGTCAGACGGGAATGGCCAGGTGTTACCGGCCATTCCCGTATCCCTCCCAGTCGGGGGAGCATGCGGGGCCCGCCAGCTAGGCGGACATGCGCCGGGGGGGTTGTGGACGCCCTCCTATCAAGGCGATATGAGGGAACACCGCTGAGTTTTAATGGGTATACTGTCATTTTGGCAGGGAGTCCCGCATACCCCATCTCGTCCCAATTTTTGTTAGAGTTAAGTGTCCCCCCCCCCTGCCAGCTAAATGGTTGCACTTGGATATGTCAAAAAAATTACAGCAGTAGTATATATAACGAAGTTAAAAGGAAACCTATCACAGCCAAGTAAGCGTCACAAGTTACCGAGTAATAGTCAACCAACTTACATTTGCAGTTGAGAAACGTGTTCTCCCATACATTCTGTATGGAAAAACATGTTTTTCAACTACGATGTTAAGTTTGTTCTTGGGATAAATTCATACCAACTACATGAACCCTTCATTGTAAGTGGTCCGACACGCACTTGGCCAATTACAGGCATATAGATAGATAGATAGAATACTCTTTATTATGTACACCATAAAAATTACAGATATAAATGTAGAACTGTTACATAGGGTGTCATAATGGGCGGTCTTATCGCTAAAAGCGACCTTTTACAGACAACCTTTGGATGGATCAAAAAGTAGAAAGAGAGATAATACTGCAGGTAGTCAGTGGTGTACCACTTACATATGTACAATAAATACATACATACATAAAGCATATAGATACTCATCTATATAAATAAATATATACATACAATAATAAACATGATACAAGAGCCAGGAACTTTAAGTAATGGTGATGTTTAAGGAGAGAGGAAGTGATTTTTAACCAGAATTTTAAAAGTGGATGGTATTGAGCTTTATATCTTGTATCTTTTCAGTTTCTCAAGCTACAGCGCCACCCATGCCTGTTGAGAATTCTTATAATAGCCATCCTGTTGGTAAGTTTTTTTTTACATTTTTAAAGTCGTTGTCGTCGGTGAGCGTCAGGGCATGGACACATGTCTACGGTATGGCACCAGCCACTGTGTAACAGCACGACGCCGCTACCGGGAGACGGTATCAGCGTCGCACTCCACCAGGCTACCGAGCGTAACAGATGGAGGAAGACCGTTGACAATTTGAAAAGGAGTCACGGTTCTTAGCAGTGAGAGAGTGATTGAGAAGAGAAGAAGAGAAATATAACTGGCGAAATTTGGCTGTACCTACTATACAATTTATGTAATGTGAATATTATACTTTTATTTATAGGTCCGGTGATACCAAAGCAGTCGTACATAAATAAAGGATTAGATGCTTCTGACGGAGGAGCAAAAAGTTCTGCTTTTGCACGGAGAAAAGAAGGTCAGAATCTATGGTTAGAATAGTACATTACTGCAGCGACCGTCAAAAGAGGCATTGATAGACGAACGTGAAAATATGGGCCAAGGTGAAGCCGAGACACACAAACGTGGAGTCCATCAATGCCTGGTTGCGACCAAGGCCAAACTATTTAGTACCTAAGTATACAGGGTGTAAGGGATAGCTCTACCCCATAGCGTAGACTAATGGGGTGAATTCAGTATATTATCATAC
Source organism: Dryobota labecula (assembly GCA_947523025.1). NCBI lineage: Eukaryota > Metazoa > Arthropoda > Insecta > Lepidoptera > Noctuidae > Dryobota > Dryobota labecula. The sequence continues at coordinate 7,281,955 of OX383311.1, read as the reverse complement.
TAAGATGACCGGTACATGAAATTATTTCACGAACGTTATTGGTATCCAATAAACCTGATTTATTTTATTACCTCACACGCAATGTATCGTTACCGTATCGTTAGCAAAACGCACGTAGCGAACGGCATCGCAGCGAGCTTTCGGCTACCCTACCCGTCACGTAGCGCGATGAGTTCAATGAACTCTGTAGCTAGACAGAAAGTGAACAGCTGATTTCACGCGTCGTTCGATAGAGTATTTCAACATCCATTGCTGATTTTCTTTTTATGTTAGCTGTTTTATTTACATTCATGGAGTCCTGCGTACAGAGACTGTAATTTTACATTGAAATGAGGGAATAGTAACTGAAAAAACGATAAAAAATGTCAATTTTCCTGAGAAATTTTCCAGTGGAATATGATTAAAAACTAAGGAGCTGAATGCACTGTCAGTTTGCGGAGGGCTGCCCCTTACATCCTGTATAGAACATTTTATTTGAATTTTATAAATTCCAGAATCAATGAGGAAAAACAATGTTTTTTTTTTTACGCGCCAATCTGTGTTCATGTGTTTCTTTTTAGGTTTCCATATCTCAAAAGGAAACAATAGAACCCTTATAGGATCACTTCGTTGCCCGTCTGTCTGTCTGTCTGTCAGTCTGTCTAGACCCTTTTTCTCAGGAACGCGTGGAGGTATCAAGTTGAAATTAATATCAAATACGTAGGTCTACGATCCGTTAGGAGCTCTAAAAAAACATGCTTCTAAGTCAACGCAATAAAAAATACGGCCATTTTTATGCGACATATTTTATTTTAAATTAAATTTCGGGACTCAGGATTTTTTTTAAACTTGACTTCGAAACTACACGTACGTACGACTAACTCGCACTCAGTCTGTGCGCTCCCTTAGTACTTGGAAGGTCAGGATTATTCATGCGTGTTCGTACGTGTTCGCACGAGTAAAGTTAGTACGAAAAAGGCTCCCACAAACAGGCGCGACACAAAGACACCGCTCGTCGTGCTACACGTGTTGCCTTTGTGTCGCGTCGCGTGTCGCGCTTGTTTGTAGGAGCCTAAACGCGTCCGACAAAGTGCGCGCGGCTTAATTGGTGTAATTAAAATAAATGCTTTGAGTTTTGAGTTTTTTCATACTTTTATTAAATTTAATTAGTTTCCTATAATCGTAAGAGCGTTTGCGCCCGAGTCCAAGAAAGTCAGTAGTCAATTAGTCCGAAGTAAGCGTCGTACTATTTGGATGAAGTCGCGCACTAGATCTGAACTCTAATATTTTTGACATATTTTAATCTTATACATGTATATAAAAAAGGGAGGTAAAGAATCAAAGGGCATCAAAAAATTCTTCCGCATCGCTGTCAACAGGAAAATTGCCCAAAAGGCTGGCAGCATTGCCACGTTGTATGGCAATGCTGATTCTTTGGGCAAGAAATAGGCCAGCCCTCTGGTCACGAATAATCTTATACATTGCTTTTTCTTTTGCAGTTCCATTAGTACCAAAGAAGTCATACAGAAATAAAGGATTAGATCATTCAGACGAAGATATCAGGAGTCCTGGTTTTCCCCGGAGTCATAATATGGAAGGTAATCATCAACTACGTATACAATGTTGGGGTCGGCTTCCAGTCTGACCGAATGCAAATGAATACCAGTATTTTACATGGAGTGACTCCGTGCAAATGCCAGCTGGGACCAACGGATTAACGGGCTTTCCGAGGCCTGGTCGGGCCTTGAAATGTAATGAATGGTCACCCATCCTCGGAGTTTTTTCTCGTCTATCCCATGGTGTGGGATATCGTTCGATAGGCCGTAACGTAGGGGTTTGTGAAAACCATGTACCATATGATGCCGGACGTAAAGAATAGCATCACCCCATTTCCTCCCGTGGATGTCGTAAAAGGCGACTAAGGGACTTACTAGAGAATGGGCAGCAGCGTTCTCATGCATTTTTAACACCATACTGCGATCGCCAACCCGCCTGCCAAGTGTGGCGATTATGGCAAACCCCCCCCCCCAATTGGGGGAGGCCTATGTCCAGCAGTGGACGTCTTCCTGCTGAAATGATGATGATGATGATGATGATGATGAAAACCATTTTTTGATTCAGGGATCCGTTTGCGTAATATTAAGCCTTAAAATGTTAATTTTTGTTAGAATCATGTGTGGCTTCCCCCCGCCAGCTAAATGGTTAAAAAAAAAAAATATGGGTATATGTGAAAAAATTACAACAGTAGTATATAAGGTCCCATTAAAATAGGTGGACAAACTTTTAGAAATAATTCAGACCACCAAAATAAGGAAAATGGTAAAAAACAATAATTGAAAAACGTATAAAATAATTACAAGAAAAAAAAAAACTGCTAACGAAAATACACTTTAAATGTTGGTTACCCAATGCATAAACACATCCATGTCTTTGTTATCTCACATATGTGCAGGAGCACATCACCACGTTACCGCCCGCGGCGCCCGCGCTCGCAGCGTTCATTGTTCAACTCATGCCATCTCAGTCTAACATAGCCCTTCCGCGCCGCGGGAAGCCCGCCGCAATTTCAGTTTTCGTCGCGCAACCGAGCCGGCAAAACATGTTGCACGAACGCGAATTGTGTGTGTATTGTTACGTAGGTATAACGATCGAAAACAATGCCTAATTACGCGTTCAGCAACCAAGAATACTTGGAAATGGTCGTGCGTATGAACACTACCCTAAAAAGGTGATGTGTATTCAACTGAAAGTTACTATGATTAAATACAGAATGATGTTAACAGAACTGACTAGGTGGGTACCTACCTACGAGCACGCGCGCGGCGCGGCGGGGCGCGAGTGCAAGTACCTACCCATAACGGATGTGTTTATTCTAGTGTGCCAACAATTTATTTGTTTTAGGTCAAAATAAAATCACTTTAAACAGTGTTTTTTTTTTTGCTTGGATATGTTTGGTTAGACGTACTGAACGCTGTGTTAAAATTTGTTCACCTATTTTAATGGGACCTTATATACACCGTTGAATTTTAGTCATCTTACAAAGACAGCCCACTTCATGTATCCAATGACTACTAATCATACACGTAAAAAAATTTTTTTTCGTTATGGTGAATGAACTCTGATAAACATGTCGCCGCTCCATTCCGCGGCGCCCTTGTAACACAAGGCTCGGACTGCACTCGTAACAGGGTGTTTTAAACTTTGTCATGCGTCATAATTAATAAAAAAAAAAAACACATTTTTTACATGAATGATTAGTAGTCATTGGATACATGAAGTGGGCTGTCTTTGTAAGACGACTAAAATGCTACGGTGTATAATGAAGTTTAAAGGAAAACTATCACAGCTGAGTAGGCTTTACAAATTACCGAGTAATAGTCGACCAACTTGCATTCGCAGTTAAAAAACATGTTCTCCCATGTTTTTTAACTACAATGTTAAGTTTGTTCTTGGGATATTGTATGTTATATATTAGATTCATTCCAACTACGGAACCCTTCATTATGCGTGGTCCGACACGCACTTGACCGGTTTTTGATTTTTTTAATCGCTTCGGGCTAACGCGTCGCCAATCTGGTGCAACGCATCACGAGCATGTCGCTCATTTTGGTGACAGTGACTCGAACCCATAAGTTTCCCACCACCAAAAATCGCTCAAAGCGGCCAAAGAAGATTTTACTTCAATAAATTTTATTTTCAGGTCCGTTAGTACCAAAGCAGTCACACAGAAATAAATCATTAGAAAATTCTGACGAAGACCTCAGGAGTCCTGGTTTTCCTCGAAGACAAAAAGGTTTGAATAATTTATTTATTTATTAATTGACTAGCTGACCCGACAGACTTCGTTCTGTCAAAAGCTATTTGACTGTGGCAGTTTGTCTACTCGCAAAGGAAATATAGTATAAACTTCACTACTCTACTCTACCCTACCCTACCTACTCTACCCAACCTACCCTACCCTACCCTACCCTACCTACCTACCCTACCCTACCCTACCCTAACCTACCTACCCTACCCTACCCTACCTACCCTACCTACCTTCCCTACCCTTCCTACCTACCCTACCCTACCCTACCCTACCCTACCTACCCTACCTACCGTCCAACCTTCTCCTGATAATAACAAATACAACAAAAAAATAATTAGCGAAATCGATGCAGCCGTTCACTAATAGTATTTTTTTTTCCATTTTTTCTCACCGTTTAAACCTTCCCTGGACTACGACAAACATTTCATAACCAAAATCAGCTAAATCGGCCCAGCCGTTCTCGAGTTTTAGCGAGACTAACTAACAGCAATTGATTTTTATACATATAGGCCGCTTTCCGAATTGGCTATTATCGTTCACAGCGCTCACATCGTCTCACATGCGTTCCGATTTAGATATTACGATTATGACAGCTGAGGGCTGTCAACAACTCGGAACGCTCGTGAACGCGCTCACGGTGCTCACGCAATGTCAAAACGATATTAGAGTATTTCTCTGTGTATACACCAAAAATTTGTTCTTCTTAGGTTAGGTAGCAACTGTAGCCAGAAGAACAATTTTGAAAATGCCACGATACGATAAGATGCGACTCAAAACAAAACAGCACACTGTCATTTTTGACAGCGCTCACGGCGATATTAGTAAAAGGCATGGTCGGCGTTATCGCAAGATGGCGAATGTCATGACGTCATCTATGACGTTTCACGGGACATCGTTATCGCGCTCACGCTAATTCGGTACAGGTTTTAGCGCGCGAATATCGATATTATCGCAACTCGGAACGCAGGGTTAGATATACACTTCAACGACTTATTCACTAAAACATACACAAATAAAGATCACATACAGTTTTAGGTATTCGTATTATAAATACGTCACTTACAGACGTGCACAGCACTAGCATAGGACTTGAAGGTTAAAGGACGTATAAGATACCGTTACAAGTTACAAAATAAAGCAATAATGAGCTATGTTCACAAATACATACAAAGTACAGAAATATTTAACAAAGTAACAAAAAAATAAATTGAATAATAATAATAATTATCACCGTCCGGGTGAGTTATTTATTTATTTATTTATTTATTTGGTTCACCAACAATTGTTTACACTAACATCTTGATAAAAGGTAACGTCTTAATAACTTTGAACAGTGTAACAATTACTTAAAGGTAAACACCACATGAACTAAAATATGCTAATTTGTAAGCCTAGGTACATGTATAGTTCACAAGCCAACTTAAAACTAAAGAAAAAGAAAAAATATGTAGCCTAAATAAAGACTTAGTTTTAAATAAGTTATGTAATGTAAACAATAAAATAATGAAAAAATTATGAATGCTTTGCCTACAACAACTCTGACAAACAACTCAAGATTTTTGACTTCTGCTTAGTCAGAGAATCAAAGTGGAAATCGATTAGATCGCTGCAACTATTCAAAACCATACAGAACCTAGCGCATGGAGAGTTAGATCCCAACACCGTTCTTCTCTGTGGAGGACGAAATGGAGTTATGGGTTTACGTGGAATTCTTGAAGGAGCACGAAAGTTTATAAGTGTGAGCAGCGGCGGTGAGTCAATATTTCCTTTCAAGATTTTGCAGCCAAACATTGCGTCGTTTAAACGCCTTCGCTCTTCTAAGGTGTGTATGTTGAAGATTTTTAATCTGTCTTTGTAAGAAGGCGTTTTTTTAGCTATACCAACAGAAAAAGCTAAATGCCAAGCAAAGCGTTTTTGGACGCGTTCTAGACGCAAACTGTGAGTAGCATAGTGCGGCCGCCACACCACACTACAGTATTCTAATATGCTACGTACCAAACTATAATAAAGCAAAATTTTTGTTTTACTTTGTCGAAAACCTTTACACTGTCTTATGACAAACCCCAACATTTTTGACGCTTTCTTAACAACATGATCTAAGTGTGGCACAAAGGTTAATTTTTGGTCAAACAAAACTCCAAGGTCACGTATAGTGTCCACTTCACTAACCCAGTCCTCATTAATGTAATATACTGTCTCTATAATATTATTTTTTCTTGTATACTTCACATGGTAACATTTCTTTGAGTTCAAATGCATTTTATTATTTTTGCACCATCGGATGAGACTATTAAGGTCCATCTGTAAAAGCGAAGAGTCTCTATCAGACTTAATTATTCTAAGAAACTTTAGGTCATCCGCATACATAAAAATCTCGGAGTACCGCAAACAACGGGGAATGTCATTAATAAAGTAGATAAACAATATAGGCCCTAGATGTGAACCTTGCGGGACTCCAGAGGAGATTTTATACACACTAGATTGGTAACCGTTTACCACAACAAAGAAAGATCTATCTGCCAGATACGAAATTGCCTATTTAAGCAAGCTGCCAGTGATACCATACTCATGTAACTTATGAGATAGGATTTTATGGGAAACTTTATCAAAGGCTTTGCTAAAATCAGTGTAAATGACGTCTACCTGGTGACCAGAATCAACAGCCCCAATTAAATTCTCTGTGAATGCAACTAGATTAGTGCTCGTGGATCGTGATCCAACAAATCCATGCTGATGATCGCTTATGAATAGCTTGAGATGGTTCTGAAAATGCGGACAGAGTAGCGATTCAAACACTTTGGCAAATGTTGAGAGAATTGAGATGGGCCTATAGTTAGCTATGTTGTCATTGCTATCCGATTTATGAACAGGCACCACTTTTGCCATTTTCCATTTCGTAGGGAATACACCAGAAATCAAAGATTTGCTGTATATGGCCATGAGTGGATGCACCAACTCCTCCGCACAAGCCGAAATAAATATTGGCGGTATGCCATCCGGGCCAGGACCTTTGTTAATATCCAAACTTTTTAATTTCTTAAGTAGGCACTCACTGCTTATATTTGGACTTGTTAAGCATAGACTGGTATAGGTTACTGGTACTGGTTATAGGGTATAAATTAATAAATTATCTATGCCTTACTTTTTGTTAATAAACATTTCTTTGCAGGTCCCTTAGTACCAAAGGAGTCGTACACGAATAAATCATTAGATTCTGACGAAGAACCTATGAGTCCTGCATTTGCCCGAAGACAAATACAAGGTGAGAATCTTTCTCTTATTAATGTCTGAATTATATTGATGATTTAATTTAATTTAATCTGATGATTTCTATTAATTTATGTTTGCAAATGATTAATAATAAGTATAACATGTAACGACCGGAACGAGGTGATTCGGCAGAGAACCAAAGTTGTCGACATAGCTTACAGAATAAGCAAGCTGAAGTGGCAATGGGCCGGCCATATTAGCCGTAGAACCGATGACCGTTGGGTAGACGTGTTCTTGAGTGGAGACCGCGAATTGGCAAACGTAAGGTAGGACGCCCTCAGGCTAGGTGGAGCGACGATCTTCGCAGGGTGGCTGGTAGAAGCTGGATGAGAGTTGCCGAGAATCAAGCTGAATGGCGTGCAATTGGAGAGGCCTATGTCCAGCAGTGGACTGCTATAGGCTGATGATGATGATAACATGTAAACGTGCTCGGAGGAAAGAAGTATTCCAGTAAGTTGCTGGTGGGGATCTTGACCGTACCGATTGTCCGAATTTTTTTAAACTTCGGCATCTCGGAGTTGACCTTGAGAGTTCTTGATTCCGAGATGAGGTTTGAAAATTACTGAATGGTGCTAGCGGTCATTTATAGTTCCATCTCTCTCTTGCACTGGAATCATGGTGGTGTGGCGGTATCAACAACGCCACATACGAACTACACATCAAAGACCTGAGTTCACAAGTCCTGCATCGCGCTATCAGAGTTTACCGCGCGACTAGCATATATACAACATGACATCAACCGTTGGGCAGTTGCCCACCAGACACAATACCCGTCTGATAGGAGGATCCTCCCTTTACTATAGAGTATGAGTGAACTCACCCTGATCCTCATACCTCTAAAGTGGAATTAAAACATCATAATACGGCACCTGTTCCCGATACCGGTGAGCAACAATTTTTTGTATTTTGTCACCCATCCACGGACCAACCGCGGCAAGCCTAGCTTAACCTAATCGATCAACACGTGCGGCTGTTATAACTTAGCCACGAGCCCCTCAATTAGTAGAAAGAGTAGGATGATATTAATTTATGCTTTTTTTTTCAGCCCAGCTAGCACAATTAGCACCAAAAGCTATTACTGCTTCTAAATCTTTTAAAGTTCCAAGTAAGTGTAACAATTTTGCTAGCAACCCGAAAAGGTGCGCGTAATCCCCTAGCTTTTGTCCGCGGTTTTGCTCGCGTTAGTTTAAAATTTGACGATCAATTCCGGTAGTAGTCTGCTTGTTGTTTGGCCGTTGCACGAAAGACACGTGGCGCCATCTGTTATCATAGGAACGTTAGTCTTGTTTTCCTCGGGAATAGTACTTTTCTTCGGGATGAAAGGTATCTTATGTCCGTTTCTGTATACCTGACAACGTATATGCAAAATTTCATGATGTGGGGGGGGGTATAAGGGGAAGTTTGAAAGTGGCGCCGGTGACAGAAAAGTTGAAAGGACGTCGTTTGGCATGGTATGGGCATGTGATGAGGAGGGAGGAAACGCATGTGACGAGGAGAGTGATGAATATAAATGTGGATGGAAGGAGAGGGAGAGGAAGGCAAAAAAAAAAAAGATGGATGGATTGTGTGAAGAATGATATGAAAGAGAAGGGAGTGAATGATAGAGTGACGGTTGACAGGAGAGAATGGAAAAAGAAAACATGTTGCGCCAACCCCAAGTAACATGGGACAAGGGCAGGAAGATGATGATGAGATGATGGTACATATGTGAAAAGGTGTATAAAATTATAGAATCTTAACTTAGCTAACTAATTAAAAAACAAAATAACAATAATACGAACAATATTTACTTTAACACTAGTAATAACTTCTCTGTATCTTCATAGGACATAGTTTGAAGAGTTTCCTTAAGGATTTTCTTGCAGTTACTATGATTTAAGGATGTTTCCCGTTTCATTTAGCCTGTTATAGAGTAGCGGTCCGAGGTACATATAAAATTTGGCTGTAAAAGCATGTTTTGTACTTTTTTGAGGGCAAACTATATCTTTCCGTCTCTTTCATGTATTGTATAAACAGTAATTTTTGCAGAACCTCTACCGCGTTCACCGCCAACGCCCCCCCCGGAGAACGCTCCAGCATTTCACCCCGCACACAGAAAAGGTAGCTATACTTCCCAATTTATTTTCTAAACATGTAAACAAATATTTGTTTTTGGAAAAAATGACTCCTTAGTAAGGGTGTTAAAGTATCGCTTTTCAAGGCATACTGTCAGACCTCCTACACGTGCAGCTTGTGGGTGAAATATACGCAAAGCGCCTACAACGTCCTGCGCGTACAGTATAATAATGGATTTAGGATGTTGATGGGGGCTTCCGCGCTACTGCAGCGCTTCGCAGTAGTTTGCAGATGTTTGCGGAAGCCCGTGTTGACGATTTTCATGCCCTTATGAGGAAGAGAACAGCGTCAATAATGGGTAGGTTGCGCGGAAGCTCCAACAACATCCTAAAAACATTATTAGACAAGATTAACAGTCCCTTCATAAGGCACTGGGTACAGAGGCACGTGCCAACGTGTGTTGGGCCACGTAATTTTAAGTTATTTGTAAGTGTTACTAACATAGTTTTTAAGTCATTGTTACTCATACCATATGGATTGTATGTACTTTTATGAGTATATAGTCTGAAAAAAAAAAATAAAAAAAAATATTGGTTGTCTGTAAAGTTGGTTTACGAACGATAGTTTAACGTGACAACGTCATAACAAAACATGTATGCGACGCAAGCGTACAATGAGCGTAACGGGACAAGGAGTGTAACGGGACAATGATCGTAACGGGGCAATGAGCGTAACGGGACAATGAGCGTAACGGGACAGTGAGCGTAACGGGACAATGAGCGTATCGGGACAATGAGTCATCCTTTTTCGTGCATGCAGCCGGCGTTCATCCGTACAATGAGCGTAACGGGACAGTGAGCGTAACGGGACCATGAGCGTAACGGGACAATGAGTCATCCTTTTTCGTGCATGCAGCCGGCGTTCATCGATTTATTAGACGTTTTCACGTCAAAAAACTACTCTAACACCCAGACATAAAGTTCAGTTTGCGTTGCTTGCAAAATTTTATAACTTTTTCAATCAACTTGGTTACTATAAATAGTCAATGTAAAATCAACTTTATTTACAATAGCGTAAACTTGATATTCGTTTATGTGGATATAATATAAATTGGAAACGAGGAATTGATTAGATTTTACCTGTTAATGGTGCCGATTCCCTTGTTCACAAACTAAACTAAATTTAAGTTCAGTGCATCTTTTTCTTTCTATTTCATTAAGAAAAGGACAGAAGATACATTTTAGTTTAGTCCTGTCATATTAATCAGCGCTTGACGTAAATTGACGTAATTTTAGTCGGCAAGTTTTTAATCACGTCTAAACCTGTATGGAGTAGAGACAGGCGCTGATTAATTTGACAGGACTAAACTAAAATGTATCTTCTGTCCTTTTCATAATGAAATAGAAAGAAAAAGATGCAGTGAACTTAAATTTAGTTTAGTTTGTGAACAAGGGAATCGGCACTAGTATCTTTTTTAAGTTAAGAGAGTAAGAGTGCGCAATGGCGCCCTCATCGTGTGTTTGGTGATTTCTTTTATTTTAGAATGAAAATCCAGAAAATAAGCATGTTACGTTGGGCTCCACAAGACGATACATTTTATTATAATTACAAACAGTAGTTTTACATTGTTAAGATGGCGTACAACGGCATCTACCAGCGCTACTCTTAAAAAAAAAAAAACTCGTGACAGAAGGAATTACTCGTATAAAAAACGGCTCAATCAGCGACGTCGGTAAGTGTGTCTAGAATTTTCTAATACCTTTTATAATGTTTCATTTTGAGACACGAAACAACAAAATTCGATCTAAATAAAAACGGCCACATTCCTCTAGTAGTATTTTGTTGCTTCGTGTCTGTATGAAAACGACACCCATGATGGAAAAATTCAAAATTCGATCTAAAGAAAAGCGGCCCTGTTCTTAGAAGAATGGGGCCGCTTTACTTTAGATCGAATTTTGAATTTTGTTCACAAAGCAATAAAATACGATCTAGAGATCGTATTTTATTGCTTTGTGTCTCAATATGAAACATTATAAAAGGTATTAGAAAATTCTAGACACACTTACCGAGGTTTCTTATTAAGCCATTTTTCAGAATTCCTTCTCAGTCACGAGATTATTATTTTTTTTCTTCTTTTTGTTTATTTGTTGGTACCTACCTATACTCCATTTACTATAACATTAGATAAATAACGGCTAAATAACGACAGTTATTGTGTAATATTGTTGAAATTACTGAACTTTGGAGTTATTTTTTAAATGTAAATGGTACATAGATTACAGTGCTTTGTATTTATCGTGAAATAACGGAGTTTATTAAACGTTTACATCGAAATAACGAAAGGGTGAGAACAGTTATTTGTCTAATGTTATAATAAATGGAGTATAATCCGATTAATCACTCCCATAAAACAATGAAAATTAATACTTACTTATTATTTTTCCTGCCAGTTGATTTGCGTCAATGCATAATATATTATTATGTTAATTTTGTTATTTATACCCAGAAAATGTAAATAAGGAAAATTATTTTATACTTGCAGAACCTGCTCCGCCTCTGCATCCAAAAAAATTGCCAATATTCGCGCCAACTGCCCCTTGTCGGCAACCAGGTTTGTTACACCTTCCATTTCTGCCTACCCAGCACCCTCATGCATAAGAACCTTCTTTTTTTTCAATCTTTTTTTTCTTTATTTACTTTCTTTTTCTTTATTTTTCTTTCTTTCCTTCCTTTATTTTTTATTTATTTACCTTTATTTTTTTCTTTTTGTACGGTGAAGCTAAGCTGCAAAACCGCTTTTATATTATACGTGATATATTTTTATTTATATATATAAGCTAGATGCAGTCGATATTTCCTATCTGACTACCCCTGAGAAGAAATGGCGAAACAAACTCAGGGGTCAGTCTCTTTTAAAGTCCAGACATAATCTTGGTCAGATCATGTAAGGACCATGTAGATCCGTGTCTGAAATGATCTTTTGAGGAAAGAATCACACAAAGAGAGGAGCTGTCCAGTCAGTGCAAGCATTTGTCAGTAATCGTGTAGCTCAACTAAGGATTTAAGGAGATAACGAAACGAAATATGTGGTAACAAAATATATTTGATATAGGACTGTACTTGTAAAAAAATGTACATAGTTATTATTATTTATTTATTAACTCATCATCACTATCATTACAGGAATTTCCTAATTCAATAGTGTGGCCATAATTACATTTTTATTATTTAATAACATATTATGTACATCGTGATTTTTGTGAACTCACTCAGAGAACAAGTAAAAAGATCTATTCTGTCTGCTACGTCATTAAGTACACGCAAGGTACGCGATAAAGGGGCTTTACTCAGTAGATTAGTCCTACTACTGGTTACCGCCAATAGACATGGCCGTCGCCTTCGCAATACATAATTGTCGGGCACACACAGGTTTATTTCTTTCAATATACCCGGGTTTGAAGTCTTGCCACGCAATAATTTAAAAATATAGGTAGCAAGAGCCATGTCCCACCTTGTTTCCAATTTATTGTATCCCACCATGCCTATAACAAACAAAGTTGGATACATCAATGGATAAAATGGATATACACCATACCACCTTAGGTACAGAAACCTAGTAAATTTATTTTGTATACGCTCCAGCATGAGACTATATTTAGCTTCATGCGGAGCCCATCTGATTGCGTTACATTCGAGCTGACTTCTTTACTGAGGCTTGGGTTTTTTTTGTTTTTTTTTTTTTCTTTTCTTTGCTGAGTTATGTAAATAAACATGATTATTATTCTTTTTACAGATTTTACAGATCCGCGAATGTCCGATGCTGATTGGCAATATGAGACGCTGCAGCCGGCGAGTAAATACCTCAATAATTATTCTGATACACCTTATAATAATATTTAGGTAATTAATTAGGAATATTACTTCATAACTGTTCGTGGGGTTTGCGGCTAAACAGCCGCATGGGTCGATCGAAGGATAAAGCCGGATTTATATTACTGTGTCGTGAACTCGTGACGCGGAATCTACCAATCAAACGAATCGAATATAAAGCAACTGAGGAATTAGTGTACGGCCTGAGTGAAAACGTGTGTGACGCGGGGCGTTTTGCGTCGCGTGCAAGCGACGAAATATAGTTCGCCGCGCCACGAGGGATTGTATGTGTTTAACATGAACGCCACATGCGCCGCCCCGCCCGCGCCGTACCGAGAGTCGAGCGTGCACTCAGTTCGAACACTTACGAACTGGGGTCTTACTCCCGAAAACGATTCGAGTTTGATTTTGTTTTCGATTCGAACTCGTTTTGATCCGAACTCGATTTAAAACCTTACTCCCGAACCAATTCGAATCGTAAACCAAGATCGACATAGGTTCGAGTAATACCAGCGTCGTTTTATGCGTATCCGACGGATTACGTCATCGTCAAGTGCTCTATGTCTTTTAGGTAGTTATCTCACTCGATCTGAATAAAGTAGCTTCTTTGATATCGTGTAATTTGACGTTTAGTTTTGATCCAACAACTCGATATCTATCTGTCAGATGGCGTGCGGAGTACGAACTTTTCGATCCTAACGAATCTTTCGATCGAAGTTAGTTTCGCTTCGAACCACCGCACGATCGTGCGCTAGTGTTGGATTCAAGAGTATGGATCGGCATTTAATTCGAATCCAATTCGATTGATTCAGAACTCGATGCTGTCGGGAGTAAGGCCTCTGAGTGCACGCTCGACTCGAGCGTCCATCCGGCGCGGGGCGGCGCGTTAGGCTTTCGTGTTAAGAGCGCTGTCACCGGTCCACTAGCGCCACCCCTTTTAAAACATTATCTCATGGCGGAAGTTTATGTTTATAAATTGAAACACGTAAGCTGGTTAACGTTCTGTTTATTTAGTTTAATATTCCTGTGCCAACCCTACCAAAATGGGTATCCATTTTGCACGCTCTTTAGAAGCTTTGGCTCTGTTCCGTTTCTTTACTCTGTGGTATGGTTGTTGATATAATTACAGGCTCATGACATATTTCAGCTTTGTCTTTGTGGTGGCATCTGTGATGCCTCTAGTACCTATTGTTTTTAACTGAACATTTTAGGGTGGACTTCCAGTTTAACCTGCGTCTGAATTTCAGAAACTGGCTGAATACCTTATTATCATATTATATGTAAGACTTATTATATCTGCACTTTAATTACCTACGTAACACTATTATTCACAATCTGAATGATTTTGAAGGATATTGCTAATCCATTTTATTATGCTTTAGGTAATTCATATATAATATCTGGCGACGAGGATGGGATGTACTTTATGATGAGCGCTCGTGAATTCGCTCGCATGCCATGATGTGAGGATGGTGCGTTGGGTAATGGCTCAGTAGTAATTGGTTCATGTATTTTTGCCAGAGACTTGGGGCTACTTTGACTCCAAACAATATGAATTAAAGCGTAATATTTAGTATACAAAACTCCTCGAAAGAAGTTTCATTTTCAAGATCCAAAACCTAGCTTATGGGCCTCACAGCATACTTTCATATCAAGGCTACAAACAAATTTTTATAAAATATGAATTAAAGCATAATACTTCGTGATAGCAGTATTTTATTAAATGACATCGTCGCCAAATATTATACCTACTTTACTTCATATGTTCAAAAATGTTGTCTGCAAAACAAAGTAAATAACGCAATGAATGTTGTTAAATTGTCAAAATGAAACCCATTCCTACTGTAATCGTGTTACGTAATAACCCCGAATTGTGTAAATAAATTAATAAATAATTAATTATAAGCGTAAATATTAAACTATTTATATGCTATTCATAAAAAAATATGTAGAAAAGTACACACATCAAAAAAAGTTTGTGATCACTAGCATAAGCTGATATATTTTTTTAAATTGTACTTTATCAAGAAAAAATATTTGTTGTATGTTTTCTTTAAATAGAAATACCCTGTTTTAAATTAGAAAATAAAACAATTTTTTAATTTTTATAAAAAAAAAAAATAGTAGTAAATCATAATGTAATTGTAACAAAAATTTGATAGAAATAAAAAGACTGTTTAACCAAACTTAAACAACAATTTATTAATAAAAGGTTTATATTCAATATAATATAACTCCTTCCTGGCTCGAACACGGTGGCGGTGATCCTACTGGGCATGCTGAGACTAATGTTATCCAGCATTTCTTGGGGTCACCTGTCCCATTCTTGAATAGCGGCTTCCCTTAGCTCTGGCACTGTCTGGGGACGTGGCTGACGGTTCCAAACAGCTCGCTTAAGAGCATCCCACGCGTGCTCTACTGGGTTAAAGTCAGGCGAGCCGAATTATAATATAATCTACCGTACCTAACAAAAAAGATTTCGATTTCTCAAAGTGATCGCAAACTTTTTTTGATGTGTGTATGTAAATATCCTCCACTTAAAATAAGATTAGACATTTAAGTAAACCGTTTTTACAGTTCGTTCAACCGATTTTGACTTCTATTGCGTTGGTAGCTTGACAAATGGCAGGTGCAGTAAACAGTCGGCATTGTAACCAATTTTTTGCTTTTAATGCCATCCTTATGCCTAAGGAATATAACTCAAAATCGGTTGAACGGAATGTAAAAAAGGTTTCTTTAAAATGTCTAATCTTATTTCAAATGGAGTATATATACAATGAATGCTGGGTAAAAAATGTAAAAAAAAGACTAATATTTTGTTCAGACATAAAGTCAATCAGAAAAAGGAGTTATCAGTTTTTAAGTTGTAAGAATTACATTGAAAATAGGGATGATGACTAACAAATATATTTTGTCCGTCATGTAGATTATTAAAAAATATTGGACACGTATTTTTTCTTTTCTTACGTAATCAAAACATTACGGCGATACATTGAGTTCAAATATGGCATGATGTCACTTCTCAGTAGATTTTATACGTAGCTGTGACGTAACAAGCCCCCACTCCCCAAGTTTAATGTGTTTTATCTAAATTATTTTTTATTAATATGATAAAGCAAAAAATACGTGTCTAATATTTTTTTATTATCTGATTGACGGACTAAACAGTTTTTCTTTTTTTTTATCCAGGACACATCCCTATTGTTCCTCCGATTCAGACTCTTACGATACTTCATTTATTTTTATTTTAAATAAATAAAAACAATATTTAATTTATTTATTTATTTTCCCTCTTACATTCACCACCACCGCCACTCGTCAACGGGACGTCAACAAGAAACGAGTATATTCGAACCGAACGTGACGTCTCGGCGGCGGCGTGCTGTGGACACGCGGCCACAGTTAATGTATGTATCGTTATTTCGGCGCTGTAATCTCGGTTCTGGTTGACGTCCCGTTCAGTACCTTGCTATATTATTCGCCTAAATACTATATTTCTAAAGAAAATATAGTATTTAGGCCAATATGCGTATGCCAGTAGGTATGCGAAACTGCTAATATTTTTATTTCAATACAAATGGTGAGATGAACGCAGTAGGGCTAGTATTAATCTCATAAAAGCCGAAGTAATGGTATTTTAGAGTGTAATTTTTTTTACGAGACATTAAAAATTAAAATAAAATACCTGTTAATAAAGGTTCATAGTAGCAAAAACTATGCATTTTTAAGAATGAAAATGTTTTTCAAACATACCTAATAGCTTAAGTTCAGTTTTTTTTCCAGTTCGCAATCTACTATATTTTAACAGGCAATGGCTTCGAAATGACTATATTTGGTATAAAAAAACTTGGCAACGATAGGCACGACACAAAGGCACCGCTTATCACGCAACACGCGGCGCCTTTGTGTCGCGTCGTATGTCGCGCCTGTTTATAGGAGCCTTAAGAGTAAATGCTCCTACAAACAGGCGCGACACACGTCGCAACTCAAAGGCACCGCGAGTTGCGCTTCGAGCTTCTTGTTCCTTCTTGTCGCGCGCGATTCGCGTTGCGAGTAGGTAATTAATAACAATAGTCTGCTATGATGATTTAGCACAATCAATGTACAATAGTATAAACATGGTGTTATTATTTAACACTCTTTATCCTACTGTCTTTTAGATTTAGAAAAGAAAGATGTTACTCCCACCGAAATCTAATCAATATCTACTATAACATGAGTAGTTACTGTTGTACTTTTTCTAGTTTGTCTTGTGATAAAATGTTTATACCTATACCCAAAGTCTCTAATTCAGATAATTTTTGTAAACAAAGTAATGTCAAGAAATGTCACTGTCAAAATGACAGGACAGTGGTGCAAAACATTTTATCATTATTATTTTTTGTAAATAATCAACTATGAATTAAAGTTAATTAATTATAAGAACTACACAAACAAAATACCGTTGCCAAACAATGTTTTGTTTAGTGTGTCGGAGACATGGCCTATGATCGTCATAATCAGCCCTTTTAAGTCCACTGTTAGACGTAGGCCTGCCAAAATCGATTTCCACTCGGAACAGTTTACAGCCGTTTTCATCAAAAATGTGGCTAGATATGCTACATACAATATGAATCTATGAATGAGAGTTGTAATATTAGTGTTGTTGAAGATGTAAAAAATGTGAAAATGTTTAGATCTCCTGCAGTGTTAGTCAGGGGCGTGTCGCCGGTCGCGCAGCCTCGCAACACCGCCGTCACCCCGAGACGTCCGAATCACCGAAATTCGCGTTCATTCAAGTAATGATTTAAGCATTGATGATTTTGTCGTTGTCATTCATGATGAAATGATTTTAACATGTGATATAATATCGGACTCATCTCTAATTAATTTTATCATTTATAGAATATAATTTAGGTTACCTAATAAGATTTTTTTTTTCGACATCATCATTCAGTATTGAGCAAATAATAATACAATATGTATAAGATATTTTATGTAAATAATTGTATTTGTATGAAAGTAGTTGTGAAGTAAAATTTATAAAGACCTGACTTTCTTTTTCTGTGAATAGCTCAAAATTGTATTTTTACTAGGATGTAAAATAAAATAAAAATATTGAAAACTCACTTTAGGTTGTTGTTCTTATCTTTCCCTAGATTTCCTCTACGACAGACGATACTAAGGCTGGTTTTAGTCACGCTGACCGTCGGCGCTGACAGCCGAAACATGAACTTCTATACCCAAAGTCTCTAATTCAGATAATTTATGTAAACAAAGTAATGTCAAGAAATGTCACTGTCAAAATGACAGGACAGTGGTGCAAAACATTTTATCATATTATTTTTTGTAAATAATTACCTATGAAATTAAAGTGAATTAATTATAAGAACTATGCAAACAAAATACCGCTGTCAAACAATGTTTTATATAGTGTGTTGGAGATACGGCCTATGCTCGTCATAATCAGCCCTTTTAAGTCCACTGCTAGACGAAGGCCAACAGTTTACAGCCGTTTTCATCCAAAATGTGGCTAGATACGAGTACCTATGCTACATACAATATGAATCTATGAATGAGAGTTTTAATATTAGTGTTGTTGAAGATGTAAAAAATGTGAAAATGTTTGGATCTCCTGCATTGTTACCAGTATCATAAAATATTTTATACCAGAAAATCTTCTTTTTTTAATAACTTTGTTTAAAAACGAAAATTTATAAAAATAATTACGGTATGATTATTTATTAATTATTATTTCTTAAATTTAGTACCTAAAAGAAAATGAAATATTTTCGCCATTTTATGTGAATAACTATTACGAAGATATTTTTTTGATATGTTATCCCCTTTGTTTACATAAATTATCTGAATTTGAGACTTTGGGTATAAGTACAAAAATATTTTTTTATTTTATATCTGCATGGTCACCCTACACAATTTTGTAGCTTAGAAATATAATAAAGTTGATTATTGTTAAAATTAAGCATTCACAAATAAAGAAAACGTGTTAAACTTTAGTGACAACATTTTCACAATTTCTGATGTGGCCGCCGTTTGTATAAAAGTTCGGGTTGAATAAATAAACGCTGAACGTTGAATAATAAATTTTTATTTACTCTCTAACTAATAAGTTTTAAGTCAAGGTTTTTGTTTCATAAATTGACTCTGAATTATACTCATAAAATAGAGTAAGAATATTAAGAATTTATTAAGCCAAAGTTGAAGAGTTTTGGAACACTCTGTCTGCACCATAGGAGGATTAAGTGTTCTAAATAAACCGTTAAAATCAATTGAATAGTTTTCACAAATTTAATAAAAATATTCCACATAGAAATGTATAGAGGTAAGAGGAACATGGTGTAAAGTTCACTTATGCTAATACTCAAGGGCGTCGCCAAGGGGGTAGGGAAGGGCAGCTACCCCCTCCTAGAGATTCCAAAAAAATTGTAGCCAAATAAATGCCAAGCAACCAAAATTCTAACTACGAAGCATCATGGGCGAAAATCAACTAAATTTTGCAGAAAAATCTGAATAAGTAAATTTACATAAATGTTGCTGATGGACAGCGTTAAAATTTAACAACGGGTAACTACGATGTACGGGATGATACACGGGATATACGGGGATGGGATGATGTACGGGTAACGGGCGATAGGTACCCGCGACGGGGACCGTTGTGTTCCCACGGAGGCTACCCGCGTGCCCACGCGCGTAGACATGTAATGGGTGCTCCTCGCGGGAGCCCGCTTAACGCAGTTTCGGCCTTACTGACATGTAAGCTGACATAAAACAAAAACACAAAACGGTTACACTATTTGTCCACCGCCACTCGTCAACTGGACGTCAACAAGAAACGAGTATATTCGAACCGAACGTGACGTCTCGGCGGCGGCGGCGTGCTGTGGACACGCGGCCACAGTTAATGTATGTATCGTTATTTCGGCGCTGTAATCTCGGTTCTGGTTGACGTCCCGTTCACGGTGGCCGGTGGACAAACGAAGTTATTCTCCAGACATCAATTCGAAATTAGAAAGCGAACTCATTTGTTTTTATAGTAAGTACCTAAGTCATCGATGACTATATAAGGTACTTAAAAACAAATGAAATCACTTTCGAATTCTGTGCGGTCACTTGAGTTAGGTTCCAAGTGGACCTCCTCGGTGGGTTCCCGCATTGTCGAGGCGGGGGGGCTCAGTAGCCGTGGCTTGGAGGGCCACGGTGAAGCTAAGAGGAACCCGAGGAGGGGGCCGCTCGTCAGGGCTTTTGCGGCTAAGCCGTCGACGTAGCGGCCGTAGGTTGCGGTGCCGCTTTGGCGACATCGCAACTGAGGCGGGCCGCGATGTCGAATGGGCGGCATCGCGGCTGAGTGTGGGAGGCCGCGGCGGGAGAGGAGTGCCGGTATTGCGGTGAACCGTTCTCCCTACCTTCCGCGGCCTTGACGGGGTCGCCACCGTTGAATGGCGGACGCGGTGGGGCCGCAGAGGAAGAGGAGTGTCGGTATTGCGTTGGCCGCTCTCTCTATCCTCTGCGGCCGAAAAGTGGTAGGCGGCGGGGCCACTGACCTGACCCGTCGCGGGGGACCAGGGGCGCCTGGACGCGGGGTCGTCTGGCGCGGGGTCCCAGGTGGAGGCCAGCAGGCAACGGGTGCGGGGGCACCCTTGCCTGTATTGCACAGGCCTCCACCAGTGTCGGACGGGAATGGCCAGGTGTTCCCGGTCATTCCCATATCGCCCCCAGGCGGAGGGGCATGCGGGGCCCGCCAGCTAGGCAGGCATGCGCCAGGAGGGTAGTGGACGTAAAGGCTGTGCCGGTTTCCCATGACCCTCCCATCAAGGCGATGAGGGAACTCCGCTGAGTTTTAGTGGGTATACTGCCATTTTGGCAGGGAGTCCCACATACCCCGTCTCGTCCCCCGACGAGCGGGCATGCGTAATGCATTTCTCAGCGTCAAAAAAAAAAAAAAAAGTTTCCAAGTGGACTATACAGAATTGTACTACAGGGCTCGCCGGAGGTCGCGGGGACCCGTGCGGACGTCTGTCGCGGGGGCATACGCGGGGCCCGGTAGCGCCAGCTTATAGGCTGTCGTTTTTTTTTGCTTTACATACACTCCGTTAAAATTAAACTACGGGTAATTAATTACCCAAAAGGCCCACCAGCGTGTCCACACGCGTACAGACGCGACGGGTACCCATCGCGGGTGCCCGTTTCACGCAGTTCCAGCCCTTAGGCTGGTTTTAAAGTTACGCTGATCATCGGCGCTGACAGCTTAGCGCGTAGCTTGTCAGCGCTGAGGTTCAGCTCGAGACGTTTCAGTATCGTGCTGATCTCTGCGTAGTATATACGCACAAAAATGCGAAATGCGTCATGACTGTTCACGCTGACGGCGTCCGCTCGGCTGACGAGAACGCTCACTGAAGACAGAAGCGCGCGTGCGGCGGTCAGCGCCGACGGCTATGCAGCGCCGACGTGCGAAGCGTATGGCCGCTGATCCGTCAGCGCTGATAGCTACGCGTTATAAAACACTTCCTATAGCCCAAAGTCTCAAATTCAGATAATTTATGTAAACAAAGGGGATAACATATCAAAAAAATATCTTCGTAATAGTTATTCACATAAAATGGCGAAAATATTTCATTTTCTTTTAGGTACTAAATTTAAGAAATAATAATTAATAAATAATCATACCGTAATTATTTTTATAAATTTTCGTTTTTAAACAAAGTTATTAAAAAAAGAAGATTTTCTGGTATAAAATATTTTATGATACTGGTAACAATGCAGGAGATCCAAACATTTTCACATTTTTTACATCTTCAACAACACTAATATTAAAACTCTCATTCATAGATTCATATTGTATGTAGCATAGGTACTCGTATCTAGCCACATTTTGGATGAAAACGGCTGTAAACTGTTGGCCTTCGTCTAGCAGTGGACTTAAAAGGGCTGATTATGACGAGCATAGGCCGTATCTCCAACACACTATATAAAACATTGTTTGACAGCGGTATTTTGTTTGCATAGTTCTTATAATTAATTCACTTTAATTTCATAGGTAATTATTTACAAAAAATAATATGATAAAATGTTTTGCACCACTGTCCTGTCATTTTGACAGTGACATTTCTTGACATTACTTTGTTTACATAAATTATCTGAATTAGAGACTTTGGGTATAGAAGTTCATGTTTCGGCTGTCAGCGCCGACGGTCAGCGTGACTAAAACCAGCCTTAGTATCGTCTGTCGTAGAGGAAATCTAGGGAAAGATAAGAACAACAACCTAAAGTGAGTTTTCAATATTTTTATTTTATTTTACATCCTAGTAAAAATACAATTTTGAGCTATTCACAGAAAAAGAAAGTCAGGTCTTTATAAATTTTACTTCACAACTACTTTCATACAAATACAATTATTTACATAAAATATCTTATACATATTGTATTATTATTTGCTCAATACTGAATGATGATGTCGAAAAAAAAAATCTTATTAGGTAACCTAAATTATATTCTATAAATGATAAAATTAATTAGAGATGAGTCCGATATTATATCACATGTTAAAATCATTTCATCATGAATGACAACGACAAAATCATCAATGCTTAAATCATTACTTGAATGAACGCGAATTTCGGTGATTCGGACGTCTCGGGGTGACGGCGGTGTTGCGAGGCTGCGCGACCGGCGACACGCCCCTGAAGCTCCATTAGGAGTTCATAATTATGTTCTGTGCACGAACAACAGAGTTTCGATAAAATGCCCGGTGCTGGTTTATGCCGCGCATAATGATAATTTATCTAAGCCGTTCCGCGATAATTTCAGCACTCATAATTGAAGTAACGTGTAAAAATCATTGATGATTTTGTCATTGTTCTCGTCATCGATATTTTTTGTCATTGTCATGCAGTCATTGATACAGAAAAATCATCACTCAGCCCATTTCTACAATTAATTTTCAAATGCTTCAATGAATACTTCGTAAAACTTGTGATTTTGAAAAAAGACAAACAGTGACACACAGTAAAAGTAATGTTGTGCAGAGACAAAGTAATGTTGTGTTGTGTTGTCTAGGGTTGCCAACCCTACTATATAATATACTATCCTGCTATATTATAGGCCTAAATACTATATTTCTAAAAAAAAAATATAGTTGGCGAAACTACTATATTTTTATTTCAATACAAATGGCGAGATGATCGCAGTAGGGCCGGTATTAAGCGAAAGTAATGGTATTTTCTAACCTTAATTTAGAGTTTCAAAATAGTTACGAGACATTAATAATAAAAAACCTGTTAATTCATAGTAGCAAAAATATGCATTTAAAGTATAAACATGTTTTTGAAATCTACTATATTTTTTCGCCATTTACTATATTTTTAAAGGCAATGGCTTCAAAAATACTATAATTTGGTATAAAAATGTTGGCAACCCCATGCTGAGCATACTGTCAGGTCAGTCCTAGTAAATATTCAGGATACTGATGTGGCTGCCGCGGTATTGTAATACTGCTACACGATTATTTTCTCGGTGTGTGGTAGCATTTTACCCTACGAAGATTCTTACGATAAATTGCAACTTAAAACACAATACATTTTTTTTTTATTCGGTCCCTCTGATGTCCCTACGCTTATCTGGCCCTGAGTAACTGACTTAGCATAATCATTACACTGCTACATGGATTTTTTGGCGCACGAATGAGGTTGACAGGGGGCGCTGTTGGTAAACATTTGTGCTATTGTTTTGTGAAATACAGTGTTACCAACTCCGAAAATATGAATCCCCTAAAGTTAAAGACAAAATTTCCTAAAATCGCCAAAATTACATGAAAAAAAAAAAAGCTTTGTGCAGTTTTGACTATATTTATTTTTGTCTTTAGGTATAATTAACAAGCAGGTTTAATTAGCATCACCTTTGTACGTCTTTTTCTGTTCCTTTCCTCTTGTCTGTTTATATTTGTGTACATAAATTGTTCAATAAATAAATAAATTAATAAACAATTGGTAAACAACAACCAACGTATTTCCAGTAAGCATAGACAAAGTGACCGGAGTCAGCACAGAGTAGTTGTTATATTATATCTAAAAAGTTCTGTTTATGGTAAACACTGGTGAGATTTGTTTTTATTTAACTCCGCATTCTTAGTAACGAGGAACCGAACTGTATTAGGTAGAGCTAAGTCGCTAGGCCTATACTTATCAAAAAGTCCCTAAAAATAGCCCTAAAAATATAAAGCCCCTAAAAAATCCCAACCCACTTATTTACCCCTAAATTTGGGGGGAAAACCCCTAAGTTGGCAACACTGGTAAAATATATTGAAAAACAAGATGGCGGCATTCGTTCCGATTTTGGCCGCGCCAAAAGAACTCTTATCGCTATATGTGGCGCTGCCCACACAGGGACACCGTAAAATGACCACTTTTTTGTCGCATAGTTAGCCATATTGCTACATACTAAAAGCCAAAAAAAAAACAGCGTATAGCCAAGTGTATAAAGAAAAACACTTAAGTATTCAAAAATAATTTATGGAAATAATCTAGCTTCATGAACAAAAAAAAATCGCAAGGAAGAACACGATAAACCCTTTTTCATCTCGAAATTCTCAACGTTTTGAGCGACAACTATAAAAAAAAATTGTAACTATAAAAAAGGATATTTAATCAACTAAAGAAATATCATGTAAAAATGTTTTAATTTATTAGAGTATAAAAAAAAAACTGCGAAATAACTTTCATATTGGGGAACACGAGATACAACTAAAATCAAAAGCATCGCCATTTTTAACCGTATTTGTTTACGGTTATGAAAAACCTAAAGATTTCTCTTTGCCGCGCCTGAATCTTCGCTTACTTAACAGAAAACATATTGACAAACGTGGACTAGATTTGTAAACAGGGGCCTTACTCCCGACAGTATCGAGTTCTGAATCAATCGAATTGGATTCGAATTAAATGCCGATCCATACTCTTGAAACCGACACTAGCGCACGATCGTGCGGTGGTTCGAAGCGAAACTAACTTCGATCGAAAGATTCGTGAGGATCAAAAAGTTCATACTCCGCACGCCATCTGACAGATAGGTATCGAGTTGTTGGATCAAAACTAAACGTCAAATTACACGATATCAAAAAAGCTACTTTATTCATATCGAGTGAGATAACTACCTAAAAGACATAGAGCACTTGACAATGACGTAATCCGCCGGATACGCATAAAACGACGCTGATATTACTCGAACCTATGTCGATGTTGGTTTAAGATTCGAATTGGTTCAGGAGTAAGGTTTTAAATCGAGTTCGGATTGAAACGAGATCGAATCGGAAACAAAATCAAACTCGAATCGTTTTCGAGAGTAAGGCCCCTGTACTCTGAATCGCCAACACACATTGAGTGCAGTGGGACAGCTACAGGCTAGTTTTACATAACAGGCCTTCTTCAATATTCAAATTTAAACCCTATTCAAGGTAAATTATACATTGTATATGTTGGGGTCATAACTGTTCAAAGGCTTCAGAGGCTCATACGTCCATTCTTCATCTGAAGAGGCTTGGTTTTCGTTGTAATAGATTTCTGAAAATGAAAACAGTAATATAATAATAATGTAGGTATTGGTTTGTGATGTGAAAATAAATGATAAGAGTGTGGAGCAAGTAATTGAGTTTTTATATTTGGGGAGTCAGTTTACAAGGGATGGAAAGATTGATGAAGATGTGGAAAGGAGAGTAAATGCGGGGAATAAAGTGAATGGTGCTATAATGGTGCATGCGATTGTGAGCCACCAGTCTATGACCAAAAAGGCTCGACTGGCTGTTCAGAATGGTGTGCTGGTGCCTACGCTTATGTATGGAAGTGAATGTTGGGTGTGGCAAAAGAAGCATGAAAGTAGAATAATTGCTGTGGATATACGATCCTTGCGAAGCATGTGTGGCGTGACTATGAATCATAGGCTGAAAAATGATGTGGTAAGGCAACGGTGTGGTTTTAAAGAAGATGTAGTGACAAAAATTGAAAAGAGTATGCTTAGATGGTTTGGTCATGTTGAGAGGATGAATGAAAGGCGACTTACAAAAGGTATTTACAAGGCAGATGTGAGTGGAAACGCCGGGAGGGGACGCCCTAGGAAACATTATAGTGACATAATTGGTGTAGTTGAATGTAAACGAAGCAAACGGTGTATGTTGTTTTTTTTATTTTATTTTTTTAAATGTAACGGGGAAGCTCTTGGCCTTCATTTCACCTGATGGTAAGTGATGATAAGGCCGAAGATGGAAGCGAACTTCACCCGGAATCCTCAACCACAGACGAACTGGCTATCTTACCTCTAACTGCCGAAACACAACAAATGCTGTTAACATTGTTGTCGACAGACTTAGATAAGATGGTGGTGGATAGAAATTCATCCAGGCGGACTTAGAACAACTAACCAAACCGAGCAGAAACTTTTGCCCCCGCTGGGAATCGAACCCGGAACTAAGAGATGACCAGTACCAACGGACGGCGTCCGTTTACGAACATGACGCATGGATCAGCACTATTTAACTCAACCATTTTGAAGGGAACTTAATGATAGGTTTAGGCTATGCGTTGCCAGTCATTGAATGAATTTAAGACTTTTAATAAGTAGAAGATGTTGAGCATCAACACTTCCTTGTTAGTCTAGTGGTCGCAATAGTTCTTGCTGAGCGGATCCTGAGTTGGAAACCTATGTCGGGAAAAGTGGATTTCTATCCAGTTGATGGAAATAGGCTCGCCAATTATATCATGGGACTGAACTACTTATCACATGACTCAATCAGGGATGTTGCGGATGCCGATTTTTTCACATCCGCGGATGTGAATGCGGATGCGGATTTTTGAAGGCTCGCATTCGCGGATGCGAATGCGGATGTTTAAAATCTTATCAAACATAGTATATGAATGAAGAATTAAAACAATGATATTTATTAATGAAAATTAGCAGTTTGGTAAGAACAAGTTTGAGAGGGAGGCTAACAGAAGATGTCAGCTGGGCTGGGCAGCATTTGAGAAGCTTCATCGAGTCTTCTCGTCGCGTATTCCACAGAGCCTAAAGACCAAGGTCTTCAATCAATGCGTCCTGCCTGTTATGACTTACGGAGCCGAAACGTGGACTCTCACGGTACGGCTGGTCCATAAATTCAAGGTCGCTCAACGAGCTATGGAACGGGCTATGCTTGGAGTTTCTCTGAGGGATCGAATCCGGAACGAGGTGATCCGGCAGAGAACCAAAGTTGTCGACATAGCTCACAGAATAAGCAAGCTGAAGTGGCAATGGGCCGGCCATATTAGCCGTAGAACCGATGACCGTTGGGGTAGACGTGTTCTTGAGTGGAGACCGCGAATCAGCAAACGTAAGGTAGGACGCCCTCAGGCTAGGTGGAGCGACGATCTCCGCAGGGTGGCTGGTAGCAGTTGGATGAGAGTTGCCGAGAATCGAGCTGAATGGCGTGCAATTAGAGAGGCTTATGTCCAGCAGTGGATTGCTATAGGCTGATGATGATGATGATTATGAATGAAAATGAGATATAATGCTCCTATTTATTTTTAACTTCACTCACTAATTTTCATATTAGTAAGTGAGTTTTAACTTCACTTACTAATATGAGGAGCCTTATATACTTAATAAAGAGTAATATTGCCGCCTTTTCTGATTCAAGGCGGTTACGCAGAGGTTCGTAAATTAAACCCGCGCTACTAAATAATTGTTCGCTAGGAACGTTGCCTGGTGGAGTGTATAAAAATCTTCGTGTTATCGGTGATAATATCTTAAGTTCCTCTCGATGAACACTCCACCATTTAAGAGGATTTTCATGCACATTGACTCTTTTTTTAGTGCGGTAGGAAAGTAATTCCTTTTTGAGTATAGCTTCAGTGTTACCATTTTCTTGTATTTCTTGTCGCAACTTGTATTACATCCGCATCCGCATGAACATCCGCATTGATTATTGCGGAAGCGGATGCGGATGTCCAAATCTATGCGGAAGCTCCGCATTTGCGGATGCGGATGCGAATATCCGCAACATCCCTGAACTGAATCAGCATAGCTGTCATATACACCTCTGCCCATATCTTTGGGGAATTCGAGCGTAATGTTATTTCATGAATATGAAGCTACTCTCAATGAGGTGTTAATAGTATACCTTCTTGCATTGGCTGATGGACTGGTGATCCCCTCGGCTTTGATTTAAGTGCAGGCGGTGGTCCTGTAATAAGGTAAGTTGAATGATTTAATTCAGTTGAATTAAGTTAGTTTAAATTTAGTAGTTGAATTATTGCTAGTAGTGGTATACGATGTGGTGTGGGGTAAATACCATTAAAAAAAAAACACCTCCTTCCAAAAAAGCACTATAAAGTAAAAAAAAATACATTAAAATACAGATCCAAAGACACCAACTTCCGAATTTAAAGTTATTTTTCACTTTATACTTAGTGTTATTTTAGAAGTCGTATTTATTTATTTTTTGTTAAATAAAATTGTTTTCCCTTTTAGTTATGGTATCTACCCCACACTAAGGCCTGTGTTCACCAACATTTAAATCAACTGTTTAGATATTTAATCAGTTGTTTACTCAAAATTTCTTAGGCCTGTGTTCACCAACATTCAAACCACCGGTTAGGTATTTAAACAGTTAGTTTATGTCAAATTTCCTATGGCCTGTGTTCACCAACATTCAAACCACCGGTTAGGTATTTAAACAGTTGATTTATGTCAAATTTTCTAAGTAAAGAACTGATTAAATATCTAAACAGTTGATTTAAATGTTGGTGAACACAGGCCTATGAAATTTTGAGTAAACAACTGATTAAATATCCAAACAGTTGATTTAAATGTTGGTGAACACAGGCCTTAGGAAATTTGACATAAACCAACTGTTTAAATACCTAACCGGTGGTTTGAATGTTGGTGAACACAGGCCTAAGTCGTATACCATTACTTGCTATGTAAACAACAGTGACAGGAAGTATTATAACATTACCAAGATACACAAAGTGGATTAAATACGTAATATCGAAGCTAACTCAAAAACTATCCAAGAAAAGTTAATAAAATTTATATGGGGCCACCTCGAAAGTAAAAAAAAAATTTCGCTGTTGGGTATTTGTTTTATTCAATAATTTTATTTTTTAATGTAAATCATCGCGGATTGACACTGAGACACCGTTCGAATTTCGAAGTGATGCTTAGAGAATAACGCTATGATTGACTAAAGAAACGAAATGAATAAAAATAAAAATATTATTGAATGAATGATGTTGGATGGAATAAATACTCACTAGGCTTTGGTGATCCCCTCGAAGATGGATCAGGAATTGATACAATCGGCACTTGCATAACTGTAAACAAATTAAAAATATTTGAACCTTTAGGTGCTGTAGAGCGAGCTATGGTAGGAGTTTTTATGAAGTATCTGGAAAAAACTAGTCTCTGACATAATATTATGCAGCTTGCAGAGTTAGCAAGCTGAAGGGGAAGTGGGCTGGCTATGTCTGCCTAAGTACCGATATTTTTTGGAGTTGTGTAGGACGCCCCACTGTTTAGTTAACCATTATCAGGTCATGATCATGGTTCATAAAATTGTAGGGCGTTCTCTCAAATCTGTTGGGGTCGGCCTGGAAGCCGCTGGTATTCAGCTGAATACCAATATATTACGTGGAGCGACTGCCTATCTGACCTCCATAACCCAGTTACTGGGTAACACGGATCATCATCATCATCATTTCAGCCGAAAGACGGCCACTGCTAGACATAAGCCTCCCCCAATTGGGGCGTTTTGCCATAATCGCCACGCTTGGCAGGCGGGTTGGCGATCGCAGTATGGTGTTAAAAATCCATAGAGAACGCTGCTGCCCATTCTCTAGTAAGTCCCTTAGTCGCCTTTTATGACACCCACGGGAGGAAATGGGGTGGTGCTATTCTTTACGTTCGGCACCACACGGTACGACACGGATATCCCTTGATAAAAGACTGCTTGTCAGATTTTCGGGCTTCTGACAACTTTATGAACTAGCGATGACCTTGAAAAGGGTTCTTAAATGCAGAGAACTGGGTAATTCTGAAAAGTAAGACTAGTATTTATTATTTTATCTACACCCATGCTATAAAATCCTCTATAAAAGTTTCTGAAACAGTTAGCTTATTGCCAACATTAAAACAACCGGTTTCATAATAACCATAACATCATCCAAACGAGTGTTATAATGTTGTATGCAACTCCTTTGCCTTTTCGATTCCTTCCTTACTCATCAAACAGCCACATTTATGAATTTCAAAAAAGAACATTGTCATGCACGCGCGTTTTACTACCACAGCGCCGTAATAAAAAAAAACTTATAGGTTATTCGAGTTCACATCGCATCCCGCCATTTTTGTTCGACATTAGTATTGCAAAAATGTATAAGTATATTCTTTACAAAAATGAGTAATACAAGCTTTGATAACACACCACCAGATATTTCTAATGCAGCAAAGGACATTTCTAACCAATTATTATCAGAAAAGTCGAGAAAACAATGTGAAAAAGCGTAACAAGATTTCATGAAATGGAAAATATCAAAGAGTAGATAACATGGGTGTAGATAAAGTCTTGTATGTACATAATTAGGTTACAACAGATGCATAATAGTATATTTTGTATCGAGGGACTAAACGAAGCCATAATATACCAGAGGTGGTTTGACTCCCGAGCGTGCGAGGGAGTCAATGAAACCGAGGGTATATTAAGTTGGCGTTGAGTCTCGAGGTGCAAACTGTACTTTTCACTTTGAGTGCGAGAAAAATAGTCAATTTAGTACAAAAACATTTAATAAATATTATTCCTCCAGTCCATAAAACTTTCGTAAGTTTTTAGGTAAATCTTCCGCGATTTTGGCGGCAAAAGATTATCTATTATGTCTTTTGCTCTTTGCTCGACGTCAAACTCTTCACTGTCACTGGACATTCTTAATAAATTTATTTAAAACCGAACAAAACACTCGACAAAAATTCTGAAATTTTCGCGGTCAGTTTTTTCTTCTAAACCAGTCAGATTAACAGTTTAAAACGCATGGCGCCACTTTCTTTGCGGAAAAACCAAGGAAGTAAAACTCTCAACATTTTCGCAATGAAGATGGTCCACACTCAACAGATATGTACTGGCTGTTTGAGTTTGTCTATGTCACATGAAGGAAATTAAAAAAACTAATTACTTTTCACTCCCTAGAGACTAAAGTGTTCACTTTAGTCCCGCTTCGTAGGGCTATATTGGCGTACTTTTAGAGCATGATAAGTGAAAATAATTATAAATTTACCATTATTTCTCCTCCTTAATACTTCTTCAAGTTCGTTGGTCTGGGAATCACCTGTGAAAGATGTTTTTGTACAATTAAGAATTCTTCAGCTGTCGTACAATAATAATTAGCTTATAATATTCCCACTGCTGGGTTGGTAGATGTCACAGGTTTTCGAATTTTTGGTTCTAGGACATCCCGGTTTTCTTACGATGTTTTCCTTCACCGTTTTGAGAGCAGTGGTGATAAAATTATGTACACAAAGTAAAGCGCCTGGGTTTGAACCTACGACCTACATACAACTCGTAAGTTGAGGGTGTTAGCACTGGGTCACTACTGCTCTCAAAGTCGTACGATTATCATAAAATTCCTCAAAAAAAATTACTGACTTCACGAAAAAGAGTAATAAAAACAAAAAAAAAACAACCGACTTAAAAAAAACCGGCCAAGTGCGTGTCGGACCACGCACAGTGAAGGGTTCCGTAGTTGGGATGAATTTATCCCAAGAACAAACTTAACATTGTAGTTGAGAAATATGCTCTCCTATACAGATTGTATGGGGGAACATGTTTTTCAACTGCAAATTTAAGTTGGTCGACTATTACTCGTAAACTTTTAAAGCCCATTTAAGTGTGATAGTTTTCCTTTAAACTTCGTTATATATAGGTACTACTGCCGTGACATTTGAATTTCTAACTACAACCGTTTAGTTGGTAGAGGGGGACACTTGACTCTAACAAAAATTGGTACTTTAAAGCTTGATAAGTCACGAACGGTTTACTTAATAAAAAAACGGTCTTCCCAAACCCCTAATATTTTTGAAAGATCTATCCAACGATATCCCACAATATGAGAAGGACGAAAAAAAAAAAATCATCCCCACTTTACATGTAGGGGAGGTACCCTAAATAATTGTTTAACACATTGACCGCTAACAATAGTTTTTCTATTGTGTCTGTTTTCCGGCAGTCAAAGCCTTAAAAAAAAAAAACACTTTTTCGGCGTCATTAACGTGTATACTCATGCCAAATTACAACTTTCTAGTACCAATCGTTTTTGAGCTTAACCGCGGACAGACAGACAGACGGACATGGTGAAACTATAAGGGTTCCTTGTTGACTACGGAACCCTAAAAATAAATTTAATTTTGGAAGTCGGTTGTTTTTTTTTTTTTGTTTAGTAAAAAGGTGGAATGAAAAAGAAGCGCGAACAATCCACGGTACAAGTTTTCATAGACTCTGCGCAAGAGACTTCTCTGAAATCCTGCGCAAGAGACCATGGCCTGAACACTACAGGAAGTTTTGTCAAGTGTTATTTAGGTGATACTCCTTACCGTTTGGCCTTCTTCTTTTAGCTTGCTCTTGCTGCATTGGCGACAAGTGTCCTGGGTTGGGTTTTGGCATGGTATCTGTGAAATACGAAGATACATAAAAATAGGTTTGTTTTATCAAAACAATACTAGGTAGACGTGATCAGAATGGCCAGTTTAGTAATAGTTGAAGTGTTGAAGAGTCTTACACTTACATGTTAAGAGTATTTAAACTATTAAGTACTATGATTGTCTGATAAATAACGCACAAGAAAAACCGCTGAATATAGGAACAGATGGAAGATATAAACCCATCATAGCTTGCAGTCTGTGGGTTAAGTCTACGCAAAGGTCATACAACGCCCTGCGTGTCATCATCATCATCAGCCTATAGCAGTCCACTGCTGCACATAGGCCTCTCCAATTGCACGCCATTCAGCTCGATTCTCGGCAACTCTCATCCAGCTGCTACCAGCCACCCTGCGTCGATCGTCGCTCCACCTAGCTTGAGGACGTCCTACCTTACGTTTGCCGATTCGCGGTCTCCACTCAAGAACACGTCTACCCCAATGGTCATCGGTTCTACGGCTAATATGGCCGACCCATTGCCAGTTCAGCTTGCTTATTCTGTGAGCTATGTCGACAACATTGGTTCTCTGCCGGATCACCTCGTTCCGAATTCGTTGTGGATTTCAGAGAAACTCCAAGCAGGCTATGCTTGGAGTTTCTCTGAGTTCCGGATTCGATTCCTCAGAGAAACTCCAAGTATAGCCCGTTCCATAGCTCGCTGAGCGACCTTGAATTTATGGACCAGCCGTACCGTGACGTCGTTTCGGCTCCGTAAGTCATAACAGGCAGGACGCACTGATTGAAGACCTTGGTCTTTAGGCTTTGTGGAATACGCGACGAGAAGACTCGACGAAGCTTCCCGAATGCTGCCCAGCCCAGCTGAATTCTTCTGCCCTGCGTGTGCAGTATAACAATGCGTTCAGGATGTTGGCGGGGCTGCCACGTTTTTGAAGCGCTTCGGGAATGTTTGCTGAGGCGAGGATTGACGGCTTTCATGCCATCATCTGAAATCGGTGTGCCTCGATCCTTCGCAGAATGCGTGCCAGCTCCCACAGCATCCTGAGCACATTGTGCGGGAGGTGGGACAGTCCGATGCTGCGTCGCTGGATCAGACTTCATAATATGTCTACAAATACGTACAACCTGCTACGTGGATAGTGTGAGGTCTGACTCCAGACTTAAGTATAAGATTCTGATTAGGATACTAACATAAATTTTAGGTTTTAGTCACTTTATGGATCTCTGCAGTCTAACAATAAAGGTTTTATTAAACTCAAACTCAAACTCAAAGCATTTATTTCAAATAAACCAATTACAGGCAATTTTGAATTGTCAAGGGGTCGGTCAGTCAGAAAGATGAAGCTAGTTGCTCATTCCAAAGCTTAGTAGGTTCATATGGAGAAGAACGGGTAAGAAACTCCACGGACACTCTTTTAAAACAAAATGTTGTTACAAATTAAGGCATCATTCATAGTGAAGTTATACATGTGAGAACAATGTAGAAAGACGTGCACGTTAGAAGCGTCCGTAATAAAAACAATTCAAAATAAGCCGTGGCAGCTAAGAGATGACCAGTCCCAACTGACGGCGCCCGTTCACGAACATGACGCATGGATCAGCACCATTTAGCTCAACCATTTTGAAGGGAACTTAATGATCAAAAACACACGCCACCATTACTATTATAGCTGGTCAAACGAGCGATTGTATGTGTACGAAGTTGTGGTTGTACCTAAAACCCAGAAATTATAAAACCTTAAATTGAAAAATAATCCTTACCGTTGTTCCTCCTCCTAAGAGCCTGTTCGAATTCATTGGCCGTCATGACATCTGTGAAAGAAAATATTTTATTAATGTATTCTTATTACCAGAAGTGCTATTCTGTAAAGTTCACTTGGAACCTCACTCAAGTGAGCGCACACAATTCGAAAGATAACTCATTTGTTTTTAACGTAAATCATCGCTGATTCACAAGTTCACAACGAGACACCGTTCGAATTTCGAAGTGATGTTGAAATTGATGAATGCCCGGTTTCTGAAGTCCTCGATAAATTCTCAATAGCTAGATATTTATTCGATAAAGTTGGTCAGAAAAGCAATGTGCTTCTTCTTCTTTTCGTGTGGTTAGTGAATAACCTGGTGTCAGAGTTTTTATGTCGCCTATGAGCCTCTGAATTGGCTTCATATGCCGTCGAGAAATATCTCTCAGGCATGGCGGTTTCCTGACGACGTTTTTTGGCTGATACTAAGAATTTTTCTAATGGTAAAACCCAATAACACTTTGCCAGACCTGAGAATGTGATGTGATGTGCCGTGTGGTGCCGGACGTAAAGAATAGCACCACCCTATTTCTTCCCGTGAGTGTTCGTAAAAGGCGACTAAGGGATTTACTAGAGAATGAGCAGCAGCGTTCTCTTTGTCCAGCAGTGGACGTCTTTCGGCTGAATTGTTGATGATGTTGATATGACCTGAGGATCGAACCCTAATACGTTACGCTCAGTAGTCACACTTGCGACCACTAGAGTAACGATCCGAGAGTATCGACTGATGCAGGTCCTCACCGGACACGGGTGTTTTGGAAGGTTTCTGTTTCGGATTAGGCAGGAGGAAACGCCCGGTTACCACTGCATGGATCGTCCGGAGGACACGGTGGATCATACGGTGGAGGTCTGCCTGGATTGGGCAGAGCACCGCCGTGTCCTCACGGAGCGCTCTCTCGCGTCCGGCCCTGGTCCAGGCCATGGTATGGAGCGAGAGTGCATGGGAGGCAGTCACCTCCTTCTGCGACGCAGTAATACTCGCGAAGGAGGAGGCGGAACGCATGACGGAGCGGCAGTCTGTGCGCCCTCACGCCCCTAGTCACCGCAGGAGACGCCCTGGGCGGCGGGAATCGGTAGGCGATTCCCGGCCACCGTAGACGCGGGCTGGTGGATGGCAAGCTATGGGCAGCTCGCCGTCCGGTAAGGACCAGGCCCGGGTTGACGCGCGTTGTGTTCCACGCGCGTATCAGAGATGTCAGTACGCACTGACGGGGTCCGCTAGGATCGGTGCCTGCCAGGGTTGCGCGCCGCCGGGCCAGCTGAGACTAGAAACGCCTTTGCGAATAATATTCATACCTAATTTTGACGCAACTGAGTGCAAGCTAGCTGTTAGTGCATTGTTAAAATTTCTCAAGGGCCGTAATTTTCTCTGAGTAAATAGTGACCTTCAGTGACACGCTTGGTTGGTATAAAAGTGTTGACAGTACCGTCTCTTGCAGCGACCGCCAAGCCGTCTCCGTGCTCTTTGGATAAATCTAATATCACTAACTATCTGAGGATCGTATCGCTTGCAACAATAAATTAAAAATTTTAAAAACCCCCGACACAATCAAAACTTATAAAAAGTAAAAAAAAAAATGGCCTTTTAAGTTTAACATAAGTTGTAGGTAATACTTTGGTCCAAGCATCGTCGTTTCGGGGGACGGCTAATCTAGCTATAACCTATTCATTGAGACCATTCCAATGAGCACAAACACGATACCTCTGTCTGCTGTAAGTTTGTGAAGGAGTTGGATATCCTGCAAATTGCAGATGATGTTGCAGCATCAGTTTAAGGTTACCATGTTCTAATATCATTGAAGAAATAATTTCAACTCTATCAGACCTGTGAAAAATGCTC
Organism: Dryobota labecula; assembly: GCA_947523025.1. Lineage (NCBI taxonomy): Eukaryota > Metazoa > Arthropoda > Insecta > Lepidoptera > Noctuidae > Dryobota > Dryobota labecula. The sequence goes on along the minus strand of OX383311.1, from coordinate 7,245,672 downwards.
ACATCCATATTAGAAAAAAGTTGATAGTCTTCAAACGGCTACACCGATTTTCTTGAATAATACCTAAGAATACTCTCGATCAAGTAAGGGATCAAACAAAATAAAATAAAATAAACTGGTCAGCCGTTTAAGAGCTGCGATGGCGCAGACAGACACACAGCTACACAGATACAAACGTTAAACTTTTAACACCCCTCTGTTTCCGTCGAGGGTTAAAAAGACCAACGACATAGTGTAGGTTGAAATGATGATAAAAAGTATATAATACTTACTGGATCGAGGCTGTTGCGGCTTCTGTGTGACTAGTGGCTTGTTCCCTTGTCTCATCTTCAGTGTATTTTCCTTTACGTCCAAAAGATTGCCTGTGGGAACTTTCTTCGGAGGCATAGGGAGTCGAGCTGCAATGTTAATAGATATATCAGTATATAAAAATTCACTAGAATTATACGCAAATAGCTAATAGCAGTAGTGACAGTTTTGAAAGTTGTATGGATAGAAAGGGGGTGACTACCCAGATGACGTCTAATAGAGAAGTAAGGAAGAAAAAAATAAAGGGTGTGGCTGTGTCGTGGACATGGCCGTGTGTTTTATTTGTAGCTCCTTATAACTATTTCACACTGATGTTTTAAATAAACAGTCAATAGATCTTGACAAGACCTGACGATTGAAACCCAAACGAACGTCGTAGCTTCTCCGAGACAAAATTTATACAAAACGAGACGAAATTTTGTGATACAGCGAAACGACCTCAAAATGGCGTCGCTTTCCCCTCCACCGTGCGCGATGCGTCACAGTTCTCACTCAACGTAACGAATTATTTAATCCTTTAGCAATCGAGTGGTTTAATTAAATTTAATTAATTATTTTAGCTGCAACACCAAACTGTATCCCCCGATTTTGTAATCGGGGATAAGACGCATTCACGTCAAAAGATAAGTTGTGTCGACCCTAAATAAATACCGATAAGGGCAGGAGAATGATGATGAGATAATAACAGTAGTGTTCTTCTCTAAAAATCACTTCGAAATTCGAACGGTGTCTCGTTTTGAATTCGGGATGATTTACTTTAAAAACGTTCGCTATCGAATTGTGCGCGCTCACTTGAGTGAGGTTCCAAGTCAATTTCACAGAATAGCACTACTGTATGAAGATGAATCAGTATACCATAGTAAAGGTGGTTTTTACTTATTAGTGTATTTAGTTACTCACGTGGCATAGTGTTGATGACAGGTGGCGGTTCATAGGTATTCTCTTCAGTTTCCATTTCTGTGGTCAAGCATAAATAAATAAATAATAATTTATTTAATTCAGTCATTTACAGTCCATAGACACACATACATTAAAATTAAAATTATAAATAATAATTATACTAGTTTTTAAACTGTCATGGTCACTAACATTATTATTAACACTTGAAACGGGATATTTACCATGTTTACTTTTTGTTTCGAGTTCCCGATATTTCGGCGCTGTTGCAAGCACCATGATCACGGATAAACTGAAGTCATTGCGGGTGGGTGTTTATGAGCAGACAAAACGGTCTACCCTCTTTCTTGTTCGTTTTTTGTGCTCAGTACCGCTACCACTGTCACTCGCAACTCGATTCTGTTCCCGACACACGAAACTCACTGTGTCCGCATACGAACTTTTTTCGGCACTTCTTCGGATTCCAGGCTCTCGACAGTTGAAACTCATCGTCTCGGTTGAAGTTCCTCTATTTGGTAATTTCAATAGCTTCTCTAACCAGTCTAGGAATCCGTGATCATGGTGCTTGCAACAGCGCCGAAATATCGGGAACTCGAAACAAAAAGTAAACATTGTAAATATCCCGTTTCAAGTGTTAATAGTAATAATTATACAATTTTAAACAGATAAAATAATGATCCGTGTGGTGCCGGACGTAAAGAATAGCACTACCCCATTTCCTCCCTTGGGTGTCGTAAAAGGCGACTGAGGGACTTACTAGAGAATGGGCAGCAGCGTTCTCTATGCATTTTTAACACCATACTGCGATCGCCAACCCGCCTGCGAAGCGTGGCGATTAAGGCAAATCCCCCCCTTTTGGGGGCGGCCTATGTCCAGCAGTGGACGTCTTTCGGCTGAAATGATGATGATGATGAAACAGATAAAAACCCAAAATAAAACTGTAACTAATAAAATTTCAATACTCTGTTCATAAAAAAATTATAATTGAAATTTTTGAATAAATTTACACATTGACTGCCACCGCGGTCACCGGTGACCGCTAATAATAGTTTTTCTATTGTGTCTGTTGTCTGGCAGACAAAGCATTTAAAAAAAAAAACTATATAAATTGTAAACAAATATAATTAAAAAAAAAAATATATATGAAAGAAGTGTGAAAATTAAATTAAAAATAAAATTAAAATTAAAAGATGTTATACTAGCTGCTGCCCACGACTACACCAGCTAAGCTTTTTCTAAAATAAAAGTAGTCTTAGTTACTCCTTATACATCAGCTAAAGTGCCGTCAAACTCGATCCAGCCGTTTCGGAGATAAGCCGGATCAAACAGACAGACAGACAATATAAAAAAAAAGATTTTTGTTTTAAAGTACCGTATATACTTCCTTATGCATTTAATAAAAAGCTGTTAATTTTGACATTACAAACAGACACTTAAATTTTATTTATTTGTATATAATATATTGTTTGGGGACTTTCAGAAGTCTCTTAACTCGCTATTACATTAATTGAAAAATCAATTAACTATTTATTTATTCATTTAATACTATAAGCACACAAAAAAAAATGTATAGTACATTTTATTGTAATTTTTTTTTTTTTGGAAATTACCTATGGAATTAATGCCACAGACATTTTCTACCAGTCAACCTTTAATTGTTTTTTCTGGACTTACCTTCGTAAACTTCTTGAAACATATTGTTATGAGGATGGCCTGGATGAGGATGACCTTGATGAGGGTGACCTTGAATTGGCAACGGCAGCGGAGGTCGGTTCGCCAAACTGATTTCACGTTCTGAAAGAAAACGAACTCAATCAATTAATTGTTCCTGAAGAAAAGAAAGGAGCTAATACCGAGATGATGAATAATAGAAAAGTCTGGAAGACTAAGAAATGGTCACGCCACCTCTAAAAAAAATTACTCATTTCTTTAATAAAATTACTCATTTGGATCTTCAGTATAAAATCATTAAAAGTCGGTTCTGGTCGCCTTAAGTTAGTATAATCCTCAAATGTCAAGATTTTATGAAATAGTCATTCAGTAGGATTATACGAACTTAGAGAGTATTGTATTGATGAATTTTATGATTATAATTCTATAAATAAATAAATATCTGATACGGTCGCGAACTCAATTCAGATAAATATACAACCACAAAAAAAAAAAAAAACATCAACTTAACCTACTCACCTGAGAAATGCACAAAACGTAAGAAAATTTGAATTTCGCGGGCTACCCTGACGGTTTTGCCTAAAGGTCTCTGAACACAGCGGGCGCGGCGCGGCGGGACGGGACGGCGACGGGACGCTGAGCAGTTGTAATGTACTAGATATTATGGACGACGCCACACAGAACGGTCCCGCACGACGCGACGGTAACCGTCGCACCACGCCGCCGCCGCGCCGAGCGGGAATACAACTCAGAAGCGGCGGGGCGGTATTTCATGCACCCATTTCCGTTTACGTTGTTTTCTCTTAAGGTTTCTGCACACAGCGGGCGCGGCGCGGCGGGACGGGACGCCGACGCGACGCTGAGCAGTTGTAATGTACCAGATATTACAGACGACGCCACACAGAGCCGTCCGGCTCGACGCGACGCGACGCGACGCTCTGTGTGGCGTCGTCCATAATATCTAGTACATTACAACTGCTCAGCTTTAAGGCTCTTAAATGATGAAGATAATACTAACCATGTATCGGCCTTTGAAAGTTGGGAGGAAAGTTGTCTGACATGGGGCTGCGAGCTGGACTGTTAAACGCTGATGCCAACATCGCTTGTGGACCAATCTTCATATTGTGATCTGGTCTGGGTGTTCCTGCAAACATAACTTGTATTAGAAGCTTTCTTTCTTACTTTCTCGTAGCAGCACAAACTACATGAGAATAATTCATGGCTTTTAGCCATGCACACTTCCCAACCTACCATGGTTAAATTTAAATAAATGGTTTGAGTTTGATTAAAACTTTAGAGGTATGAGGAACAGGGTGTAAAGTTCACTCATCCTTCATAGAAAAGGGAGGATCCTTCGAAATGAAATGAAATCGTTTAGTCTGTAAAATAGGATATCGGAATCACTTATACACGTCATAGAAAAAAAAATAAGCTATATGGAGTCGACATTTCCTATCTGACTTCCACTAATAAGAAATGTCGAAACCAACTCAGGGGTCAAAGTCTCTTTTGAAGTCCAGACGTAATCTTGGTCGACCAGTAGGGTGTCGTGTCTGGTTGGCAACTGCCTGATGGTTGAAGTCGGGATGTTGTTTATATGCTAGTCGCGCGGTAAACTCTGATTGCGCGATGCAGGATCTATGTGACGTCAGGTCTTGATGCGTAGTTCGCATGTGGCGTTGTAGCCACAAAACTACTGCTGAATAGATAAAGCGTAATTCTACATTATGGGAATCTCGAGAAACGGTGAAGGAAAACAATGTGATAATACATGGCATGTCCTAGAAACAAACAAAAATCGAAGTCATGAGACATCTACCAACCCGCACTAGGACCGCGTGGTAGATTATAGCCCACTCCTTCTTGAAGAGAGGAGGTCTGTGTCCCAACAGTGGGAACATTATAAGCTGATTACCTATGTATGTATGTACTTCCCAATCTCACATATGGTTCTCAGACATAGTCTTTGACAAATCAGCAGGGGTCCACGCTCGAGGTTTGCCAGAGGGCTATGGAACGGAGTATTCTGGGTATCAAACTAACAGACCGGGTAAGAAATACGACCATCCCTTCCATCACAAAGATAACTGACGTCACTTGAAAAGCTGCCACGTTAACACGTTAAGACGTAATTGGGCTGGACACACAGATATAGATAGACCTAGATAACGCAAAGCAACTACTTCGCGTGCCCAGCTTACGTACAAAAATCGTAAGTTATCTACTACTACTCTGTCTTGTTACTCTGGCACAAAATTGATTAATTAATCTATTTAAACGATTCTTAATAATTCTGTAATGTACACAATTACTCAATAAATAGTATTCGTACAGTATACGAACTTTCCCATCGCTAAATAGTGCTTATGACGTCTGGATAGTCAAAAAATGGCACGCTTGGTTTCCATACAGATTGTGATATTTGCGTTATCTAGGTCTATCTATATCTGTGGCTGGACACGTCTGAAAATATTGGCCACGTAATTTTTTTTTTTTGTATCCAAAAATTTACAGCGATACATTGAGTTCAAATGTAGCATGACGTCACTGTTCGCTAGATTTTATACGTTTGTTAGAATTGTGACGTAACGAGCCCCCACTCCCCAACTTGAATGTGTTTTATCTAAGTCATTTTTTATCCATACTTAATATTATAAATGTAAAAGTAACTCTTGTCTGTCTGTCTGTATGTTACGTTTTCACGCCTAAACCGCTGAACCGATCGTCATGAAATTTGGCAGAGACATAGCCTGGGATATGGAGAAGGACATAGGCTACTTTTTTTACGCGATAACCGACATCCACGCGGGCGGAGCCGCGGGCAAAAGCTAGTTTATTAATATGACAAAGCAAAAAACACGTGTCTAATATTTTTTTATTATCTGACTAAAGGACTAAACAGATTTTTTTCTACCCAGGAAAAAATCCTATTTGCAGGTCAGTGGCAGGTTATATTGATCTAAATATAATTCGCGACCGTCACAACCCTAGTAGCATTTCTTGTTGGCTGAGAAGGAATTATGAAAAACTGCTCAATCAGCAACCTCGGTAAGTATTTCTTGTGAATTTGTTTTGATTCCGGTGAATTTTCTAATAGGTACCTTTTTGCATTTTGTTGCTTCATGTGTTTTGCTCTTTTGTGTCTCAATATGAAACTTTATAAAAGTTTCATATTGAGACACAAAGCAACAAAATACAATCTAGAGGAATGTGGCCGTTTTTCTTTAGAATCGAATTTGTTTTTAATGTAATGGTTTCATGAAATGCTCATTCAATAAATAGGGTTACTTGGTCTTAGACAGTTATATTGATGATTTTAATGGTTATATTAATTCTGTAAATACATACTTCTTTACGGGCGCTTTCACTTTAATGAATAAACAAAAGAAGAGTACTTACGAGGCATAGTGTTTATTGCTGGGGGTTGCGGTGGATGCATTGGCATTCGTGCTGCGAATAATATAATAATAATATTTAATATTGACATTTCATGGCTTCCCATTTTGTAGTCGAGGCCATTAAAGAGCGTAATATTAAAAATAAGTATTATTTTTTAGGGTAGTAATAAAAGTTCCGAAAAAAAATTAAAATATGAGCGTATTCAAAATATGAAATTTACTTCTTTAAATACTAACTTTCCGACAACTTATAAGCGAATACAAGTAAAGAAACGACCGAAGAAATACTGAAAATTCCGAAAAATTTAATACAATATTTTGTTGACGTAATATTTTTCCACCAGCTTAGCGTTCGCCGGCCGCTGCCGTGGCAACGCTCGCTTCGCTCGCTCGGCTCACGCGCGGTTGGTCACAGTCACAGTTCTAACCTAACCTATTTCACCCAGTTCAAAATGACGAATCATACCTACAATCTGCCGCAGAAACATGAGCCGAGCGAGCGAAACGAGCGGTGAACATATGTTTTCGGAAACTTAGTATTTTTTTTTCGGAAGTTGAGTATTTTTAAACAGCTTAGTTAGTATTATAGTCAACCACAGATCGCTGGAAGTTAATCTGTTTTTCGGAAGCTTTATTATTTTCCTTATTTTTATACAGGAAAGGTTTTTAACTAGTGCGCAAATTTTGACAAATTCAACTTAAACGAGGTTTATTAAACACCTATTTTTTATTCTGATATGTATTAGTACAAAAAAGAAAGTTATCGTTAACGAAAGATGATTATTTTCAAAGTGGTTTATTGGGTACTCCGCCAGGGCGCGGCGCGTGTAGTGTAGTGTAGCGAAACGCAATAGTAGGTACCTATCAACTGTGCGCTCGCGCAATTCGCCGACGTAGGTATTTAAGTGGGGTTTTATCGCTAATTTTATCAGGTTTGAACTAGTTTCTTAAGTTTAGGCCGTGACCTGAAGTTATTTGAAGGGTAATTCAAATTTTTTCTTCATAATTTCATGGGCTTAGAACCATCAAAATGCGGATAATGAAGCATTGCGATCAATTTAATTAAGGCACTTAAACAGTTATAACACTTAAACTTATTCGGGGTCCTGAACTGTCTGTGATTATTTCAAAGTCAAAGTCAAATCATTTATTTCAAATAGGCACGAAGATGCACTTTTGAACGTCAAAAATTACATGAATAGTTAATTGATTCTAGTTGCGCCTTCCAAAAGGTAGTTATGTATGGAGAAGAATGGGCAAGAAACTCCATACTTACTCTTTTAAAATGTTAACAATAGTTTTTGATCTTTTTGAATTTGAATTTGATCAAGCAGCCTTTAAATGGCTGCTAAAATGGTTCTTTCCGTATGGACCGCGGGGATGGCTCGCATACCAGGGATGCTCACCCTCACATACATTCTTCGAGCTGCTCGTAAGTTTTAACCACTGAATAAATACACTCGCACCGTCTCGTAAAACTCGCGCTTAGTAAAGTCTGACATCGTTGTAGGCAAGTACAAAACATGTGGACTGCGGTGCATACGCAGGAAAGCGACGCGACGCCACTCGGACGCGTGCGTAACGGGACTGTGGGCCAACCACCGTGTGCGCCGGCCGGCGCGCGCACCCATTGAAATTATTACTCGACGAATAGATTGTGTCCATATTTTGTTGATTTCAAGTCGGACAAAAAAAAAAGAAAAGTATTGAACTAATAATGGAAAATGCTATTACAGATACTGACCCAACAAAAAAAAAAAATGCGCACTGGTTAAAAACTTTCCGGTTTAAATTAAAAAAAACTATTTTTGTAAATTTTAATTTTTTGATAAGAATAAATTATTTGATGAACTTGTGTTGAGTTGAGCTGGGCGATGTCAATTCACATACCATTTCCAGATATTTCGATATTCGGTGCTTCATAGATGACACTATCACGATTGTCATCATCTACGGGGGCAGGTACTTTCATCATCTTCTGGCCAGGATTGGAACAGTAACGAGCTGAAGACATACAGATTAAATAGTTTTAAAAATTGCTTACCCTTTTTATGCAGGCTGTTAAGAAAAGTGTTGTTAAGAAATAATAAGTTCGTTTCTACTACTCTTGTTGTAACTGACAGCTGCAAAACGTCTTCCAAAATAAAAATATTTTAACCCTCCCCAGTATACAGGGTTATTGGTAAAACATATCAACCTTGCTGGACTGTGTTAGAACTGTGTCATCATAAACAACAACTTTTGTCCTATGACTTTTTACAAAACATAATAAATTTACCAAAAACAAACCATAAAGATTTCGTTGTTCTATCTAAAACATTTCAATTCTGTATTTTGTTGTACCTACCTACGCCTCCCGTGCACTGGTGTCCCTGCCTTTTGCACTAGACACGGCAGTAGGTATGTTTTGCTACGCACAGAGTTCTTAACATTTAGAGCGAAAAATAAACTCGAATCAAGTCGTGCTAAAGCACTGACGTGAAGGACTTAGGCTTGCACATTGATAATACTCTGAACTGGCGAACTCAAGTAAAACGCTGCGGGCTTTGTACCAATTGAAAAATATATTACCATCGAGCACCAATGCTTGTGCAGTCCTTAATTTTCCCTATCATCGATTATGGTGATGTGTGCTACTATGACCTAAATGCAGATCCATGCGTCATGTTCGTGAACGGGCGCCGTCTGTTGGGACTGGTCATCTCTTAGCTGCCACGGCTTATTTTAATTTATTTTAAATTTTGAATTGTTTTTATTACGGACGCTTGTAACGTGCACGTCTTTCTACATTGTTCTCACATGTATAACTTCACTATGAATGATGTAACCCATTTTTTTAACAATATTTTGTTTTAAAAGAGTGTCCGTGGAGTTTCTTGCCCGTTCTTCTCCATAGGAGCCTACTACGCTTTGGAATGGGCAACTAGCTTCATCTTTCTGACTGACCGACCCTTTGACAATTTAAAAGTGCCAGTAATTGGTTTATTTTAGTGTTGGGTAGGACATACAAGAGGCACCTCAAATGTCCCATACAAAACGATTGAATGTCCCAACACCTCAAAATAAAATTTTGTACCGCTTCACTGTGACATACAAATGAATGAATCTCGAACTGACAAGTGAGTGAGTGTGGTGAGGTGAGTGAGGCCTGACAATGCTGACGTGAGGCGAGCGAGCGAGTGCAAGGATTGTCGTTGTCGGTCGAATTCGAATGTCGTCCTATCTTCTGTCGCAGTCGCACTTCTAGCTCGCAAACGAGGTCTTGTCTTGATTCGTTTTGTTGGTTCACTTCAAGTGAGCGGGACAGCGCGGCCGGATGAACGAATGTGTGCGGGCGGGAGAGTAGACCTTATTAATGTAGGTTATATGTGGCTAAAAAACGACTGTGCATATCTGCTACGAGTGTTCCTTCGGAAAGAATTTTTTCGAAGTCTGATCAGGTTATCACCGAGAGACATAACAGACGCGGTAAAAAGTGGCAATGTTGCTATTTTTTAATTACAATTTATAATTTTTTTTCTTGATTACCTATTAAAAAAAATATTTCATGTCGTACGCTGTTTACTTAATTTGAGACACAAATTTTATTCGTCATCCTTCTAAACTACAATGCGTTTGTTGTAGTCATGCATTACTCAGTAATATGATATTTTCCCTATCCCTCATATTTCTAAGCTCAGCTCAAAACCTCGTATGTCTTTTGTGTTAATACTTCAAATAAGGTGGGACAATCTGACATTATTGGGACAATGTCACATTTTTGGGACAATATCCCATTGATGTTACATTGTCCTATTAATGTAATATTGTCCCACCTCATTTGAAGTGGTACAATGTACTACCTCACCAAGCTGAATGAGTTACTCATACAAACTCATCAAAATTGCTTGTCCTACCCAACTCTAGTTTATTTGAAATAAATGCTTTGAGTTTGAGTTTGATCTCCTCAACAAACTTGACCGTCTTCTCAATAACTGCGTTTTCAATCTGCGTAAATATGACCATGTTGTCTCTGCGCATCGGTCGCTTCTAAAGTGGTTGCCCATACGCCAGCGCAGAGAGCAAAGGGCGCTGACCACCTTGTTTTCATTTCTTGACTCTCCATCTTCGCCTCGTTATCTAGCCCCCCACTTTCATTACATTTGCGCCAACCACAATATAAATCTTCGTTCATCTCACAATCGTCTTCTTCAATGTCCAACTCAGCGCACAGATTTCATTCACTCTTCCTTCTTTATACAATCTATCTATCCAACATTTTTTAGGGTTCTGTACCTCAAAAGGAAAAAAACGGAACCCTTATAGGATTACTCGTGTATCTGTCCGTCTGTATGTCTGTCTGTCCGTCTGTCACAGCCAATTTGCTTCGAATCTAATGGACCGATTAAGTTGAAATTTGCTACACATATGAATTTATGTGACCCAAATACGGACCAGTAACGTAAATAAATAAATTTTGAATATGGGGGGACTTTTGGGGGCAAACAGGAAAATAAAAATAAAGTGTTACTGTGAGGATGTCAAATATATTTTTGTTATAATTTTAAAATAAATAGTTTTAAAGTTTTTTAAGAAAATAGACGAAAGTTGACCATTCCCCCCCTTATCTCCGAAACTACTGAGCCTATTTTTTTAATACAGAACATTGTTCTATACCTACAGATTACAGGAAAACCTATAAGAAGTCTATGGTCTTAAAATAACATGGTAAATCTCTCAATATTGTGCGTACAAAGTTACATTTGCAGTTGAAATGTATGGGAGACCATGTTTACCAACTACAATTTTAAATTTGTTCTTCAGATAAATTCTTCCCGAGTACGGAACCCTTCATTGTGCGTGGTCCGACACGCACATGGCCGGTTTTTTTTTTTAAACTTTAATGCCTCCTTTTCCATTATAGGCATTATTTTAGATAAAACTTTGCTTACCAGTATCATTTGGCACAGGATCGGTCTTTTTCGACAGGTTGTTATGTGTGTTGAGTGTGATCAATTTTCGAGCTGGAAATTACAAAGAAATGTTTAACTGCGGTCATCCGTCGCGGGTTGGCAACATCGCATTTCTAGAGGATTTTTGTGATTATTTTATTAAATTTAAAACAAAGTACTAGTCAACAAGGAACGCTTATACACCGTGGCATTTTAGTCGTCTTACAAAGACAGCCCACTTCATGTATCCAATGATTACTTATCATTCATGTTTATTTTTTTATTTATTATGATGCATGACATAGTTTAAAACACCCTGTTACGAGTGCAGTCCGAGCCTTGTGTTACAAGGGCGCCGCGGAATGGAGCGGCGACATCTTTATCAGAGTTCATTCACCCTAATGCAAAAATGTGTTTCTTACTATTGCAACTTAAACTTAATCTAAATCCATTCTACGGCGCCCTCGCGTCATAACTAATTTAAAAAAAATATGTTCCAAAAATTTTTTTTTTTTACATGAATGATTACTAGTCATTGGATACATGAAGTGGGCTGTCTTTGTAAGACGACTTAAATGCCACGGTGTAGTTTCGCCATGTTCGTCTGTCTATCTGTCTGTCTGTCCGTTTGTCTGTCCGTCTGTCCGTATATCCGCGGCTTAGCTCAGAGACTCTTAGTACTAGAAATAGAAAGTGGTAAAATAAAATCTTCAAACAAACATGTAAAGTGGGGATGATATTTTTTGTCTCGTCTATCCCATGGTGTGGGACATCGTTGGATAGGTCGTTCAAAACTATTGCGAGTCTGTGAAAATCATTTTTCGATTCAGGGATCCGTTTGCGTAATATTAAGCTCTAAAGTGCAAATTTTTGTTGGAGTCTTGTGGGGAGGACACGACTCTAACAAAAATTTGCACGAATTTAACAAAAATTTTCACGACTCTAACAAAAATTTGCACGACTCTAACAAAAATCTACAAAAATTTGCCCCCGTGCCAGATAAATGGTTGTTTTTGATTCACAGTAGTAGCATACATATTTATCGAAGTTAAAATCAAAATTATCACAGTTAAGTAGGCTTTACAAGTTACCGAGTATTAGTCGTTCTTGTTCTTGTTCATTTTCTATGAAGATTTTTTTTTATGGGAGAATACAATGTTAAGTTTGTTCTTAGGATAAATTCATCCCAACTACGGGACTCTTACCTTTGCCGGTTTTTAATTAATATGTGTTTGCATGTATTGGATTTTGAGGAAATTACCTTGAGCTTTCAGGTGGATGATGTATGCAGTTTGAGCGATTATGATAGATACGAGGATTGCGCCAACGGCACATACAATGATGAGGAATGTTTTATCTGGAAATCAAAATATCACTCATTAATGCGGCTCGATGTAATATGGTAGCCCGCAGGTTTGCGCGTTGTAGCAAGGTTGTTATAGTATCGCTTTTGAAGGCATACTGTCAGACCTTCTAAACCTAAATACTAGGAACAAACACATGTATGTTGTACCTAAAACACGGCTCAAGAAAATAGGTGGTTCGTTCAGATGTCAATGTATACGCTTTTATAATAAACTTCCAAGCCACGTTCAAGATCTAAGCATTAATCAATTCAAATCATTCATTAAACGTAAGTTGTGCCAGAAAGCCTTTTATACCATTAAAGATTATATTGAGGACAAAAAGGATTGGGATTGAGCTGCTCCAAATTTTATATATTGAAACTTTTTTTATTGTGATTGCTTTATACACATTGACATGAATATTTACTTGTGAAGTATAATGTTATTATTTTAATTATTGTGAATGTGAAGACTAGGTGGGTCTTTATTTATTTTTATTTTTTTCTTCTCAGTATATTTTTTTTTTCCTGATCATGGTATGGCAGTTTGAGTAATTTATGCGGCCTGCCCAAATGTCCTTTCTTTGGTATTGTTCGTCGAATCGTTGAGCTCCTTATGTTCTGAGTTGAGCTGCACCATTACTGACAAATGCGTGCACTGAATGGACAGGTCCACTCAATCTGTGTGGTTCTTTCTTCAAAAGACCATTTCAGACACCAGTCTACATGGTCTTCACATGATTTGACCAAGATTATGTCTGGACTTTAAAAGAGACTGTGACCTCTGAGTTTGTTTCGGTCTTTCTTCTCAGAGTAGTCAGATACGAAATGCTGACCTCATCTAGTTTTAAAATATGATTGACGTGTAAAAGTGTTTGTAAAAACCTACTTACAGAAATAAAATCATTTATCATTTATCATTCTACACGTGCAGCTTGTGGGTAAAATATACGCAAAGAGCCTACAACCTCCTGCACGTACAATATAATAATGGATTTAGGATGATGATGGGGCTTCCGCGCTACTGCGGCGCTTCGCAGATTTTGCGGAAGCCCGTGTTGACAATTTCCATGCCCTTATGAGGAAGAGAACAGCGTCAATAATGGGTAGGTTGCGCGGAAGCTCCAACAGCATCCTAAAAACATTATTAGACAAGGTGGACAGTCCCTTCATAAGGCACTGAGTACGGAGGCACGTGCCAACGAGTGTTGGGCCACGAAATTTTTAGTTGTTTGTAAGTGTTACTAACATAGTTTTTAAGTCATTGTTACTAATACCATATGGATTGTATGTACTTGTATGTGTATATAGTCTAAAATAAATAAATAATTAATCAAATCAAATCAACTTCTGGAGGGAGGTGGGCTAGTTGGAATAACCACCGACGGCCGCCATGGCCGACGCTCAATGATCCACCTGGACTAAGTGCGGAAACCAAAGCCTCTAACATTGAACATCACTCATATAAATAGGAAGTCAGGGGCATCGACGCGCAAACGGTTACTATGTATTCAACACCATGATTTGAGACCCCCACCGTAGAAATTATTAGTCGATTTTTTTTAAAATTTAATCGATACTCTTGAATCGGGTCCGTTGATTTCAATCGCTAAAAAATTCTTTGGAAATCTCGATCGTCAATTGTTCAATCGCAGTTCATTCATTCAATCACTACGACGCTAATCCAACAAATTAATATTGTCGTTGAATAGAAAGAAAAGAAACGTTAAACAATATTCAATTTGTCTATGGTTCAATTTAATTTCAAATCGTAGAACAAAGAACTACTCGAACTAATATGGCGGCGATGAAAAATACAAAATATAAATTTTGACAGGCAATTTTTACTATTTGGACCGGGCAACGTTAGTCGGGTCAGCAAGTGCCGAGATCACAAGTGCCTCCCGTCCTGCAGCAGGCGCACTGGGCGTCAGCGGAGGGCAAATAACGCCCTCTTCCAGTCCCCCTAAACAGATCCAGGGATGACGGACTCGGGGACGTACTTCACCCCCTATGATGGTGGCGCGTAGTGTACTACGCGCGCCTCTCTAAGACGTAACGGGGGGAGTTCAATACTTAACTCCCCCCTATGGGACGAGGCCCGTAGCGCGCGGGCCGTCACCAGTCCGGGGCAGCGGAATTCGCATCCGCTCCCGGTGCCCCCTGATGCAAGTGTGAGAGGAAACACCGGGGTGGTTTTAGTCAGTAAGAGTCTGACAGACCCCTCTGCAGAAGACATCCATGAGGACGTCCTATCCGACAAAAAAATCTAGTACCGTATAAAAACTAACTTTAAAGCCGGTCCATGACAGAAATTGTGCGCTCAATACACTTTCGATGGTAAGTTGCCGTCTGCCGTACACTGCGGCGATTTTATTTTTTTAATTTTTTTATATGGCATCTCGTATAGTTGAGGGCTCTGCCTATGTTGTTTTCCATACTCGACAAACCCACTTCTCCTTCTTACCGGACTTCCCATGTTCAATACTTATGCTCTGCCCATAGTAAAAATCTTCGTTCCACCAACAATCGTCTTCTACGATGTCCGTCTCACCGCTCTGGTTTCATTCACTCTTCTTTCTTTGTCCAAGCGGTCTTTCTTTGGAATGCGCTCCCTCTGCATATCAGGATGGCAACCAGTCGGTTATCATTTAAAGTGAAGGCACGTGAACATATTCGTAAGAAGTTGGCTGAATCATCCCAGCGCTGAGTCGTCCCCTACCAATCGTTATTTCACCTGACACTGTGTATTTTGCTTATATTTATGTATGTATGTATCTAAGTGTTAGTTATATTTATTTTTCCTTTTTCGAGTTATCTATCCCTTATGTTTCACCTGCCATGTTTTGTCTCTGCTTCACCCTAAAGGCTTGTACAGACTAGTGCGATATCGCGGGCACGACGCGACACTAGTAGCCCAATTTCTTTGTCAGTGCCTGTCGCGCCCGCAATATCGCGCGTGTCCGTACGAGCCTTAAGGTTGACTGGTAGAAAATGCCTCAGGCATTAAGTCAGCCTTTGTACAATATTTTTTACTTGTGCACAATTTTTTAATAAATAATAAATAAATCTTGCAGTTCATACTAGGAGGTTGTCTACTGCTTAAAAACTAAGCGAATACGCTAAGGGCACCCCCGCAAGGGACGGGCTGGATCGGATTAAGACTGCGGCGATTCGCCTGTTGCCACAGGCGAATCGCCTGTTGCCACAGGCGAATCGCCTTTCTACCAGTTTTTTTTTCTTTTTAATGTTATGCTAGACTTTTCCCAACTATGTTGGCATTGACTCCCAGTCTGGATGCAGCTAAATATCAGTATTATATATGGAGCGACTGCCTATCTGACCTGCACAATCCTGAGTAAAACAATACCCATTTATAAGACATGTTTATCAGACTTCTGGGCTTCTGACTACCATTAAGAGGATTAACGCCGCGGCGTCCACTAGCGACACTCCTAAATTATCTCGTGACTGAGAAGGAATTATGAAAAACGCCTCAACTAACTATATCGGTAAGTGTGTCTATAATTTTCTAATACCTTTTTTAAAGTTTCATAATGAGACACGAAGCAACAAAATTCGATCTAATTAAGGGCCTATACTACCTCAAATGGCTTAGCATGATCCTCCGTTATGTCGAAAATACTGCAGCATTAAATTTGAAATAAATATATGGTAAAGTTGAGGGTTAATGTTAAGTACTATGTTAGCCGAAAACACGATTCCATAAAATATTCTCAATAGAAAAAAAAAACAAAGTTACCTCCAAACCGAACAATAAACCGCTGGTATTCAAACAATACTTCAAATTAGTTAATGAAACTTTGCATATTAACTGAACTAACTATAAAGCAGGTCTTATGTTATTTACTTTTTTTAAATGAGCATTATTTTCACCGTAAAATGAAATTACCTAAACTATCGGCGCCTTGGAGCCTTTTCCCTGCCGCTCTGTCTCGCTTGCTCGCGTAACCGGTAGCAATAGTGTGCGAGCGAGATACAGAGTGAGGTGGCGCTGAGGTTGTATAGACTGTTAAAAACGGCCACATTCCTCTAGATCGTATTTTGTTGCTTCGTGTCTCAATATGAAAGTTTCTAAAAGGTATTAGATAATTCTAGACACACTTACCGAAATAGTTAGTTGAGGCGTTAATCCTCTTAATGACTGTCAAAGATCTACGAATGACAGCTAGGATCAACTTAGGGTTTTGGTATGTAAAGATGGTCACCCATCCACGGGCCAAGCGCAGCAAGCGTAAATTAACGTGTGCGGCCATGTTCTGTGTTTGATATAGTACTCATCAAGCTATATGGCCATTCCTAAGTGCGTGTTACATTGCAAACTATAGTTTTGTATAATTTAGCAGCATTTTTTCAATTTTGTAAATGTGAATACCATGGAGCCGTTTACTATGTTATTATGATTTATGTTGACTTGAAAGAGCATAGCAGTTGAGAGTATGTCATGCTCACTTAAAAGTGCCACTGATTGTGGCGCGTGTGTTGGATCATTCGGTTCCCTACAAAATGGTTGAGCTGGATGATGCTGATCATGTTGTGAACGGGCGCCGTCAGTTGGGACTGGTCATCTCTTGACTGCCAGGGCTTATTTTTAAATTTGTAATTTTATATTTTGAATTGTTTTATTAGTTTTTACATTGTCTCACATATAGAAGCAACAAGGATAATGTACACAGGATTATGTAATATCTTGATTTAAAAGAGTGTCCTTGGAGTTTCTTGTCCGTTCTTCTCCATAGTGATCTACGTATTGGAATGGGCATCTAGCTTCAACTTTCTGACTAACTGACCGTCTCTTTGACAATTCAAAAGTGCCTGTAAATGGTTTCATTGAAATAAATGCTTTGAGTTTGAGTTTGCGCTACTCAATGCGCAGTCCCTCACCCCTGACCACCTCTGACACAAGAACATGTTACGCGCAGTGACTCGCATCATGTTCCGAGTCCGAGCCGCCATAAATTTTGCATCGGGCTGTACCTACGTCGTTGTGTATACGAATTTTAGATATAAAAATAAATACACTGGAAAAAAAAAAGTTGTTGCCACAATCAAGATTTTGTTTAGATTGACTAAGTAACTTGTTTGCATCTGAGCCTATCAAGCACAATGATCACAGCTACTACTTTTATTTGATTGAGATTTGAAACTGGATCTTGATTGGAGTTATCACAAAACCTATTTGCAGCAATCAAGTCTTTTGACTGATCGCTGTAAAGCTGACTGCTGCTATGTTTTCATAGTTGCTCCAACCAAGATTATTAGATTAAAGTTTCAATGATCTTTATTGAAGTAATCAAAATGCTTGATTGACACAACTAACTTACTTTGTTACTGTTAACATTTTTTTAACTAGTCTCTTTTTTAACTCTTCTACAATGAAGTCATGTTAAGGGTAATCGAGAAACTTGTTTGAGTGTTCAATCATTTGAACTGGTATTGCTGCAATCATGTCGTGATGATCAACTTAACTAAGATTTTGATTAATCTCAACAAGATATCGTCAATCAAGCTAAAAAGTCACTTGATTGGAGTGCATTGTTTTTCAGTGTACTATTTCAGTGCTCGAATACTAATCCCAACAGATATTTAAATAAATAACTTACCGATTTTACTTTGAGGAAGAGATGTTGGCGCCGGTGCTGAAAAAAAAAATATTGGTGATATTATTGGCTTGGACACTAAGCTTGGACATCACAAACATATCTATAGACTTGCTAATCAAACTGAAACTATATCTGTGTTTGTTAAAACAAAAATAAATTAAGTACTACATCCTGATTGGGCGTAAAAATTACCTCGGCTACTTTGTTAGGGTAGGATTCTATAGTCAGAAAATAAAACAAAATTTTTCGATTTCAGAATCGCGGGATTCGCGATCTATACAAAAGCGCATTCCATATTAGCCAACATCTTAACTTTAGGTAAATATGCATCCGAATATCCGATCTCTGGTCATAATTCAATTTAAAAAAAAAAAAACGAATTTTAATGAATGATTAGTAGTCATCATTGAATACATAAAGTGGGCTGTCGTTGTAAGACGATTAAAATGTCACGTTTTAAGGGCGCTACACACGGCTAAGATACTATAATATTTTATCTTAAGATACAATATCGCTCGCCATACAATTCAATGGACCATTACACACGACGAAGATAATATTTATTTCATATTTTCGTATCGTAAGATAGAGAGCGATATGAGAATTTATCGTAACATAAAATCTTAAGTTATCAAATCACTCTGTATATTGGTTCAACACTGGACACGTGCGGCCGCGACGAAAGCTTACATTATATTATCGTATCTTCGTCCTTTGTGATGGCCTAATATACCGGATGACTTTTTTTACCGTCTCGAAAAAAATTGGGTATACTAGGTGAACGGAGTAGAAGCCTATGGCATAGCATTTTTTTTTTTTTTTCAGAAATAAAACTAAAATAAAAGATAAAAATATTGAAATTTGGGTGCGTATGATTTAAATTTAAATATTATTTATCGTATTTATTAATTGAATTATGTTTTTTGTTAAATTTCTGTGTTTATTGTTATAGTATGATAAGTTTACTTCAAATGTGTGGTATTTATCCATAGATCAATTTCTTTCTAGGTTAAAGAAAAAATAATAAAAACTATGCCATAGGCTTCTACTCCGTTCACCTAGTATACCCAAATTTTTACGAGACGGTAAAAAATGTCACCCGGTATATTAATTTAAAATCTTAAAATAAAATATTATAGTGTCTTAGCCGTGTGTAGCGCCCTTTAAGGTTCCTACAAAAACAGGCGCGACACGCGACGCGACACAAAGAGACTGCTCGTCACACAACACACGGTGTATCTGTGTCGCGTATCGCGCCTATTTGTAGGAGCCTTTATACGGTGTATAAGGTGTTTTTCTTTACCTATTATGACATTCGTGTTGCACACTGACATAGTGTATTCACTATCATTGTAAGATATTCTCGGTAAATTTTTGGTTTGTTCATAATTGACAATGTCTTTATAATAATAAAATGTAAACTGCCATGTCCCTTCCATAGATTTGTCGACTAAAGATTTCTGAAAATAAAGTAATAATAATTAAAATAAATATTTTTGACATTTAAATTTCATTTAAACGGCTCATTCAACTGTATCGGTAAGTGTGTCTAGAATTTTCTAATACCTTTTTTAAAGTTTCATATTGAGACACGAAGCAACAAAATTCGATCAGAATAAAAACGGCCACATTCCTCTAGATCGTATTTTGTTGCTTCGTGTCTCAATATGAAACTTTAAAAAAGGTATTAGAAAATTCTAGACACACTTACCGATATAGTTGATTGAGCCGTTTTTCATAATTCCTTCTGTCACGAGATAATAATTATATTTTTAAGGCGAGGTTCTTCGAGCGTGCATTTTGTTATAGAGGTGGCGCGAGTAAATAGTGCCGGGAATTTTGTTAATTTTAGGTTGAATTTATCAGTCTTACCACAAAAAACTTAGACACGCTTTAAACACGTGTTTAGCATCTGTTTAGCAAAAGTGATACCACAAAACCATGTTTAGCCATTGTTTAGGATTAGGCATGGCTTAGACGTTGTTTAACTTAAAACAACGACAGCCCCTTGTTTAGCACGCGTTTAACCCTCGCCATATTGCTTTCTCTCAATACGTAAATTGCAATGGATATCATGTATTATGTTGATTTTAATGATTTGGACGACATGGAAATAATGTATAACTATCGTGATCAAGTGTACCGAGTGCGAGTGAATCCTTTGGAACAATACAATGAATTTAACTTCAGAAAACGGTACAGGTTCAGTAAAGATTTCGGAAAAAGAATTGTTGACCTAATAAAAGATGATATTCCACATGATTCTCGTGGTAGGTGTTTAGATCCTCAAATTCAAGTTGCCATTGCCTTGCGGAGCTGGGTCCGCCATCAGGTAAGCGCCCTTTCGTTATTGTCTTAAGTTTTTATCGTCATTAGGTACCGGTTGTCATTGTCTTATTTACTGCTATTTTACTTTTCAAATACAAGACGATACTGGTGACTTACATGGAATCTCACAACAAGTTGTAAGCAAGACTTGCAAAACTTATATGTTTTACGTTATTAAAAAATTGTTGCGGACGTCGTAGCTCCACCATCATAGATAATAAGTAGATTTAAGCATATCATGTAATATAGTGTTTCATTTTAATAAGTCTGATTAATTAAGATAGATATAAGTGTTGATTTTACCTAAATAAATGTTTATTTGATAGTAGGGACTTCCTGTACAAAGAGTAGGGCTGTTTCACTTAGACGTAAGTACATGCGATGATTGTAAGGTGGCCCTGAGCGCGGCTCAGACACGCACGAACAGGTCGAAACCTGTTCGGAGCCCAACTAGAATAAATGAGCAATACGGTATTCTGATTGGAAAATACGACAGAACATGCACTCAGGGCTACCCGCTACTTGTGACATGGTAAAATTGTATATAAAAGGGCCGGTTTGTCGCCGAAATCACGATCAGCAACAGTCGTCGCTCAACACTCAGCAGCAAGCCGGCCCTGAACAAGAAATAGAAGAAATAAAAGTCAAGAAAGAAGCCTGAAGTTTTTAAGCTATTGCATAGCTTCTATCGCGGGCCTTGAGCGCGGGGACCGAATCCAGAAATTCCGTAACGAAAAAACCTCACGCTCCCCACTCCGACGGTTTTACTATACCAGTACCCTCTAGTGATCTAATAATTTCTGGCAGTTCTTTTTTCTGTGTACTGCGTATTTTATTCTTATAAATATTAGTTTATAAAATTATGATCTTCACAAAAGTGATTGTTGATAGTGGGGTTTGAACTCACGACCAGTCGATTACGAGTACATTCAGTTCCCCTGTTGCACCGCAAGGCTACAGTGACTTAATTAAAGTCTGCCAAATAGTTGATACCATTCCAGTTGAACAATTTTTAAACTTGACTAGACGGTTGGAAATGACTCATGTACATGGAATTTTTTCGCTGTCAAAACAGTTTGTCACTCTTTTTTAATTTAAAATTACTTTAGGTTCAACACTTTCGTCTATTTTAAAGTTGTTATTATGCTTATATTTGAATAGTATTTGACTTTGTTTACGTAGTTATACACTTTTACGACGTTCAGCACTTATTTATTTTGTTTTTAAGCTATTGCATAGCTTCTATCGCGGGCCTTGAGCGCGGGGACCGAATCCAGAAATTCCGTAACGAAAAAAAAAAAAAATAATATCAAAGAAAAAAAAAACTGCATAAATAAAATAAATAAATAATTATAATTGCATAAGTTGATACAAAATGCTATGCAATAGCTTTACCGCGGCAGTCCCCGAGTGCCACACGTCTTTTTAATGAAAATACAGTCCACCGTGTCAAAAATATTGAACAAATGATGCAAATGTATTAATATAATATAATATGCCCTGGTTATAAACTTATCCTGTATACATATTTTTTTTTGTTTTTATTTTTTTTATTGCTGTTTGAACCTGATCTTGACCTGAATCTCGCCTGATGAAAAGCGATGGATGTAGTCTATGATGGAACGAGCGTTCCCAGAAGAATTGGAATGTATAGCGCGGGCTATCTTTGCGTATACAGGAGGAAATACATTAAAAGTATTTTGTCTTAAAACAATAATTTCACTTACATGTAAAATTGGTGACTCATTGTTTTCTTGAGGTTTAGTTTTTAAATCGGAAGAAAAGTTTCTTGAGCCATTCGCACTTATAATTTCCCACCTGTGAAAAAAGTTAATTCTTATTTCATGAATTTTTTGGGGTCTGTCTTTACCTGGATTCGCCTCAGTGTAGCCAGAACTTCAGGTTCACATCAAACCTCACTCAAGTGACCGCACATATTTCGAAAGCAACGTATCATTTCGAAATTAGTCTCGCTGTGAATCCGAAATGATTGATTTAAAGAAAGAAAGAAAGAAAAAAGTATTTATTGTGACTCGCACAGGAAGATCACAAACTAATAAACACTCAATCACAAAAGTATTAAAAAAAAAATACAGTCCTATACGAGGCCAAAAGGCTCCTATCGTATTTAAGGATGATTTCCACCAAACGGCTCGCATCGCATCGGATCGGAAAGGATTCGAACGGATGCGGCGACAGCCGATCGCGTCCGGCAGGATGTCGTCGCATGTAATAAATAAGATCGGCTTCGTACCGTCGCTTGCGAACGTATCCGTTTTGCGCCTAGTCAAATAGTTTCATCCCTACCGTGTTGACGTGTGACTTCAGCCGAAAGGATCCGATCGGATACAACGACAGGCGAACGGAGCCGATCGCGCATCGCAGCATACTTTCGGCTACGATCGAGTGTCGCGGAAGACGCCCGCGGACAAGTTGCTGTGCGCGGCTTGGTAATATAGACTTTACTGTACACGATTTAATATCGTTTAAAGATTCTGAAATCCGTCTTATCCGATGCGATGCGAGCCGTTTGGTGGAAATCATCCTTTACCTTAAGTTCGCTTTCGAATTGTGTGCGCTCACTTGAGTGTGGTTCCAAATGAACTTTCAGCTCCCCACTGACATTTCTTTGGATGGTGGTAGATCTTACCAGCCGTGGTTTATGTACATGTGTGGTGTGACAACTAGATTAACATTTTGTCCGTCCGTGAATGTGTAGCTACTGAGGTGAGTAGTACAGTTGACACCGCCTTTTACATCTATAGCCAAACTACCATTATCTGTAAAATAAAGATTATTATTAAATGACAGAGAATGGTACTGTAGGGGACTCTTCGAATGAAACTAGTGGTCGAGGTACTTCTTCTTTATTCTTGCTTCTTCAAGTGACGGCCGCCGACTGACTACAGTCTCACAATGGCGCCTTATTTATACAATTTTGGCTAATGAACAATCGTACAACTAGCGCCCTCTACTGGACACGCCTATATTACGTAATTTATTATTGACCAATCAGAGCCAAGCAAACAAAAAGCGACACTAAGCTTTAGTGCATCGAAACTTTACCGTAACGAGGACCGTTCTACTTTCTTATTTAACTTTCCCTTGAATTCAGGCACCTCGCTATGATAAATTCACAAAAACATATGACAAAATACTAATTAGAATCTAACTAGACTAACTACAAGCAATGGGATCATATTTCCTATAAAATAACACTAATTAGACTCTTATAGGTCTTATACAAATTAAATTAGAGACACATAAAAACATCGTTCATATTCACTATACTTACATGATTCTAAGTTCTAGTTATTCTAAAATATAGCTCTATTTGAGAGTCTTAACACTTTAAAACACTCATTCACACTCGAATATGTCTCTTATAAGAGTCTTTCACTTTATAACACTTATTTACACTGATTAAGCGTCTCTTTAGCACTTTAGCACTGAATGTCCATGTTCACTAATCTCACTACGTTGAGCCTTCGCGGACGGCGTCGCCAACAGTCTCCCCCTCGGTGTCTTGCACCTCAGCTCGCAGGGGCGACGTCGCTGGCACGATCACGACCAGCCGGGATGCTGGCCGCCGCAGTACGCCCGCCGAGGTGCGGACGTCGACGATCCGGGTTCTTCCATCTGGCCCGGGGTAGGTCGCGCTGATCTCGCCGCGTGGCCACGAGCAACGTGGCAGGGTGTGGTCCACCAGCAGGACAAGGTCGCCGACGGTGGGATCCCGGTAATGGGGACCCTGGAAGTACCGGGGTGAGAGCGTGGGTAGGTACTCTCGCACCCATCTGGCCCAGAAGTGGTCGGCCAGGCGCTGGGATGTCCTCCAAGATGGAGAACCGATGAGCTCGGAGTCGTCGAATGAGCCGAACAAATGGGCTCCGCTGGACCTCCCAATAAGGAAGTGGTTGGGAGTCAGTGCTTCTTCTTCATTGGGGTCTGTGTTCACGGCGAATAGTGGCCGTGAGTTGACCACATGTTCGGCCTCAAGCAGCAGGGTGTGCAGAACCTCTTCCCTCGGTCTTCTTTCGTGGAGCGTCGCTGCCAGTGCGGTCTTGACGGTGCGCACCAGCCGTTCCCATGAGCCGCCCATGTTTGGGGCTCCCGGGGGGATGAACCTCCATACTATGCCGATCTTGTTGGTAGCCGCTTGAAAGGCCTCTTGAAGTTCGCGACTTGCACCTATGAAGTTGGTGCCGTTGTCGCTCATGATGACTTTGGGAGTGCCTCTTCTGGCGATCATTCGTCTCAAGGCCATTATCATGGAGTCGGTCGTCAGTGATGCGGCCAACTCTAGGTGAACTGCGCGCGTCGTCATGCACGTAAACAGAGCGCCCCATCTCTTCTCGACGCGTCGTCCCACGGTGACCAGTAGTGGACCGAAGTAGTCCACGCCCACACATGTGAAGGGAGGGCTCGTCCTTGACAGCCTTTCTTGTGGTAGGTCCCCCTGGGGTGCCAGTTCCGGTGCCTTCTTCTTCAGCTTGCACCACCCGCAGTCTCTTGCTGTCGCCTTGACAATGTTTCTCAACCCAGGAATCCAGTATCTTTGCCGCAGCTCGTTCATAACTGTCTGATGATTTCCGTGGTTCAAGCGCTCGTGCACATGCTTCACTAGTAGTTGAGTGATTCTGTGACGTCCGTCCAACACGATAGGGTTCTTGTAGGCGGCCGTTAGGTACTTAGCCGCGCCTATGCGGGTCGATAACCTTATCAAGCCATCTTCAATCTTGACAGCGAAGTTCTTGAGCTTGTGAGCGTGGTCGCTCTGTCTTCTTAGGGCGGCTAACTCTTCTGGGTAGCTATCTTCTTGGACGCGTTGAATAAGAAGTCGTTCGGCCTTCTCGACGTATAGTGCCGACTTCTGACGAAGGTTCAATTCTTCGCTCCTTTTCTTCATGACGAACGGCTTCTTGTCCTTTTTCTGTGGCTTCTTCCAGGCTGGATCACGTTCTTTCTTGGTGATTCTTCTGGTGCTGAGTGTTTTGTGGGCAATGCTTCTTTTGAAAGCGTCCACAACCTGTAGGAATCTTGCCGTCGCGTGCAACAATCTTGTCCACCGCGAGAATCTTCCTGGCTCTGGAACGATGGTAGGCACGACTTTTCTCGCGCTCAACGTGACGGCGTTCGGCTTCTCTTCTCCGGTGTCCTTGACGGGTTCCTTATCTTCTTGTGGCCATTCTTCTTGACCTGCGTAAAGGAATGACGGCCCCGTGAACCATCGATGTTCTTTCCCGAAGTCTTTGGGCGCGTCTCGTGTAGCGTCGTCCGCAGCGTTATGCTTCGTAGGTACCCATCGCCATTCTCTGTGTCTGGTTAATTCTTCGATCTCGGCGAGTCGATGCGCGACAAATGGCTTGTACCTTCTGGGGTCCGACTTGATCCATGCTAGCGCAGTCTTCGAATCTGACCAGAAGTGTCTTCTTGTGACGCGTAGGTCCAACTCTTGCTGTACGTTCGTGGCGAGTCGACTACCCAGGAGACAGGCTTGCAGCTCCAACCTAGGGATCGATGTGGGCTTCAGTGGCGTCACTCTTGCTTTCGCCGCCAGGAGCTTCACTTCCACTCGTCCGTCGACGCTCTGTGTGCGCCAATACACCGCGCACGCGTAGGCCTTCTCGCTGGCGTCGTAGAATGTGTGGAGCTCCCCCTCGTCGACGACTCTTGCTAGACAGCGCGGGATACTCAGGCCCACCAATTTCTTGAGGTCTTGTAGCCATTTGGACCATTCTTCTTCTCTTGCAGGCGGCACCTTCTCGTCCCATTCCACGCCGCTTCTCCAAAGATTTTGCAGCATAATCTTGCCTTGGATCGTGATGGGAGCAGCCAAGCCGAGCGGGTCGAACACTGTCATGACTGCGCTCGTTGCTTCCCTCTTCGTAGGTGGGCGCCTGCCGTCGATGGCTTCTTCTGGAGTGTTTCTTAACGTCAGCGTGAAGTGCAGACTATCTTCTTTCACGTTCCAATTCAGCCCAAGGGTCCTCTCCACCTGGTCCTTTTGCTCACCCAGTCGAACTGTACCCGCGCTATCCCCGGAGTGAAGTTCTTCTAGCACCTCTGGATGATTGCTCGCCCAGCCTCGTAGGAAGAACCCTCCTTTCTTGTGTACAGCGTCGACTTCACTGGCGACTCTTCTTGCTGTCGCCACGTCTGGATAGCTTGCCAAGTAGTCGTCCATGTAATGGTTGCGTGTGATCGCCCTTGCCGCCTCTGGAAACTGATTCTCGAACTCGCTGGCGTTCTTGTTCTTGACGTATATCGCCGTACATGGAGATGACGCGGCCCCGAATATCAATGACGTCATCCTGTATTCCTTGTCTTGCCACAGGAATCGAAGACTGTCTCTGTCTTCCTCGTTAATCTTCACGCGCAGGAACATTTCTTTGATGTCCGCCACCACAGCTACTGCACTTTGACGAAACCGTAGCAATACTCCAAACAATGATTGCAGTAGGTCGGGTCCGGCTAGTAGCGCGTCGTTGAGTGATCTTCCATTCGACTTAGCCGCGGCGTCGAAGACCAATCTCATCTTCTTCTTCTGTGGGTGGACGACCGCGAAGTGTGGCAAGTACCAAGTCCTCGGGGAGATAGCTTCTTCCTTGGCCTCCTCTGCATACTCGCTGACGATCAAGTTGTTGATCTGTTCTTCATATTTCTTCTGAAATTCTTCATCCTTTAAGAATCTCTTCTGTATTCCTTTCAAGCGTCGCGCAGCTGTCGTCTTGCTTTCAGGTAGTTGCTCGTCTTCTGTTTTCCAGATGAGGCCCGTGCTGAATCTCCCGTCGGTCAGCCTTTTCGTAGTGGCGTCCAGGACTTGTAGCGCGCGTTGATCGATGTCATTAGACGGCTTCTTGGCGGCGATTCCTAGCGCCTCGACGTCGAAATGATCTCTTATTAGCTTCTCTAAGTGATCGTCCTTGGCGCTGGGTTGTGTGACGAGATGATTCACGACTCTGACTGGAGTGTTGCTGCTTGACCGTACTCCGTGTAGTACCCATCCCAGCTGCGTTCTTGAGGCGACTGGCTTGCTGCGATGACCATGCTTGACCTCTTGCGAGACGATGAGATTCCAGTTGTCTTGACCTATGAGCACCGACGGCTTGGCATTGGGGTACTTCAGTTGGTCTTGCATTTCTTCTAGATGCTCGCACCCTTCCAGATCCTTTTCGTTGACTTCTTGAGGCGTCAAGTGCAGGTTCTTCACAGTGTACCCGGACAACTTCTCGATGTTACGGCTGAACATACCGCGAATCTTGATGTCAATCTTCTTAGATTTCTGGTCCATGCGGTGGCCGCCTACGCCTTCTATTCGCAGCACCTCTTCTGGCCCTTGTGCCCCGATCTTCTCTACGACGAAGTCTTCAATCAATGTGACCGTAGAGCCTTCATCCATGAGGGCGTAGACGCAGGCGTTTCCTTCTGGTCCCATTAATTCCACAGGAACAATCTTCAGGTACGCTTTTGATACTGTCCGCGCCGCGTTGACCGTGGAGGCTATCGTCTGGGCCGTTGTTTCTTGAGTCGGCTGCTTCGTTGTCTCTTCGTAGTGCAGCAGCGGATGATGACCCTTCTTGCATTTGCCGCATGGTTTCGCTTTGCAGTTGAACCTTCGATGCCTTCCTTCCAGGCACTTGTAGCACAGTCCAGACTTCTTAGCTTGCTCCCACTTCTCTTTGATGGACGCTTCGCTGAACTTCTTGCACTTCGGAAGAGTGTGTTCGCCGTTGCATTGTGGGCAGGTACTCTTCTCGCGTTCCTTCTTGCAGTCTTCTTTGCAGGAACATACTGTAGCCGACTTCGTCTTGCGTTCGTGTTCGTCTTCAGAGTCATCTTCTGATGTGTAGCCTCCTTGCTTCTTGGCAGCTCGAGTAGTATGCACGCCGCGAGATCCCCCAGGACGCGTTCTGAATTTCATGCCTTCTTTCTTCACTCTTGATCCCGTAAACTCGTGCATCTCGAATTGATCCACCATGTTGTTGAAGAAATGCATGAGGCTCAGTAGTATGGGTTCATCTTCTTCTTCTTTCTTCGCTCTATACTCGTACCACTTGAAGCGCACCAACGTACACATCTTCTCGATGATTCTGCTTGAAATATCGCTTGAGTGCAGGTAACTCTGTTTCTTCATTTGCTTCACGACGCTAACGGTGTTGGACACTGCCCCGGCGTAGCGCACCAACTCTCTTGCATCTTCTGACATGGGAGGGAGCTTCTCTATGTTCTCTATCTCGCTTCTAATGAGATAAGTCGGTCGTCCGAAACGGCGCTCCAATGCTGTCATCACTTCTTGCGGGTCGATTTGAGTGAATAATAACGATTTCACTGCTTCTTTCGCTTTGCCCTTGACGGCTCTTCTCAATCTTCCCATGTTTTCTATGTCCGAGAAGAGCGTGCAGGTATCTTCGTAAGTCGCTTTGAACGCCATCCAATCGCTGGCGTCGCCCTCGAACTGGTGTAGCTCGCTGACATACTTCGGAGCGCGCTGCATGAATGATGACGTCTTGTTCTCCGACGTGGCCTTGACTGCTTGAAGAATCGCTTCTGCCAGCTGGTTGGTGTGACTCTGTGCGGCGGTCGCGGTCTCTGGGGCGGGCAACCCACTTGGCGGCTCCCCCTCGTTGCGCTCCGCACTCTTCGTCGTCGACACCCATGCCGCAGTTGCTTTGGCTGCGGCGGCTTCGGCTTCGACGTCTTCTTGTTCTTGGTCACTAAGGTCCGTGTCATCTTCTGCGCGCGCCAGTTCCAGCTTGGTACTAGCGAGCTTAGTCTTGATTCGTATTTCTTCTAGCTGCAACTTTTCGAGTTCCAAACGAGCTTCTAATTCCTTCTTCTTGCTGGAATTCTTCTTAGAAACTGACTTGGGCTGCTTCTTCTTGCATTTTTCCACCATGGTGGCGTCGGCGTCTTCGACCACGGTCGTGTCTTCAGTCGCCGCGGTGCCGTCGGTCACTGTCTCAGACGTGGCACCCGACGATGTTTCGCCGCCGCTGGTTTCTTCTTCACTATTTGACCTCGTGCTATCTCCTTTTCGGCTTCGCGTCATCATTTCTAGCTTCGGGACGAGTGACTTCTAATTCAATCTTCCCAGCAAATCCCGACGAATCTTCAATAGGAAATCTTCCTGCTTCCAAGTCGCGACGCACCTAAGGTACTTTTCTTCCGTAGCGCAAGTAGCGGCGGGCCCGCTTGCCTTGAAGATTACGTGCCCTAATCCAAAGTCGTGCTTGAGCGTGGATTCGACGCGGGGTTCCGATGAAATGATGGACGCAGCAATGATTCTTCTAGATCAGCTTCTCTTGTCGTTGTTCGTGGCCAGTCGTTGCTTAGTGTGGTCGTTTAACGTTTTATGACGTACGATTTTGACAAAACTGCTAAGAAACACACGTTTCTGACTCTGTATAAGAAATAAGCACGACCACACGTAAGGCTGACCAGACGATAGCACGATTCTTCTATTCTTCAACAGCGGCGGGACTCTTGTATTCTTCAACAGCGGCGGGACTGCATTTCTTCTGGCTTCAGTCTTGAATCCGGCTCTCGAAGGACCATGAATTGTAGGGGACTCTTCGAATGAAACTAGTGGTCGAGGTACTTCTTCTTTATTCTTGCTTCTTCAAGTGACGGCCGCCGACTGACTACAGTCTCACAATGGCGCCTTATTTATACAATTTTGGCTAATGAACAATCGTACAACTAGCGCCCTCTACTGGACACGCCTATATTACGTAATTTATTATTGACCAATCAGAGCCAAGCAAACAAAAAGCGACACTAAGCTTTAGTGCATCGAAACTTTACCGTAACGAGGACCGTTCTACTTTCTTATTTAACTTTCCCTTGAATTCAGGCACCTCGCTATGATAAATTCACAAAAACATATGACAAAATACTAATTAGAATCTAACTAGACTAACTACAAGCAATGGGATCATATTTCCTATAAAATAACACTAATTAGACTCTTATAGGTCTTATACAAATTAAATTAGAGACACATAAAAACATCGTTCATATTCACTATACTTACATGATTCTAAGTTCTAGTTATTCTAAAATATAGCTCTATTTGAGAGTCTTAACACTTTAAAACACTCATTCACACTCGAATATGTCTCTTATAAGAGTCTTTCACTTTATAACACTTATTTACACTGATTAAGCGTCTCTTTAGCACTTTAGCACTGAATGTCCATGTTCACTAATCTCACTACGTTGAGCCTTCGCGGACGGCGTCGCCAACAGGTACATCTCTCTCGTTATCATCAGGCATACGAGTATTTTATCTACTGTGGGCGTACTATTAATATATTCATTCTAGATTTCAATGTATGGGGAAATCGGCAATTTTTTTTTAAACAACTTCTTTGGTTTACTTATATGTGAGTACATTACAATTCACGACTCTCCCCCCCCCCTGCAACCTGTGTCACCCCTCCCCCTCTTGAAAAGTGTTCCGTTTTACAGATTTTCTAAATTTTCAAGAAAACTGTACAAGATAGGACAAAATGTTCAAAGACTAAATTGTTTACTAAAAAATTACCTACAAATAAGTTCTTACATTCATTTTGATACGAGTTATAGTTTACAAGCTGTTAGTTGTTTAAAAAAAATTATAAATTTTGCCATCAAAAATCTAGAATGAATATACTATATGGGAAATGTTGGTTAGAGATCTGTGGTTATAGAGCAAAAGAAAAACCGTTTGCAGTTCAAATCAAATTATAATACAATATTTACAATCAAATTGATAACACTATTATCGCGACAATCTACGAAATCGGATTTGACAGCTATGAAAAATACTTCGTGTAGTGATGGGAAAAGAAATCGGTTGCTTTAAGAACTGATTCTCGAGTCATATCCATTTATCATACTTAGAGTTTATAATCGACAATTTATCTACATTGCTTAAAACTGAGTGTCATGGCATATCGTTTTATTACACGTACGAGTTTGTAATATTTAACAGTTATTACTTAAATCCCAACTAAGTTTATATTTGGGCGAGTTTCAAAGCCAAACCAAGACATAAACTAAAACCCGATATACTGATTTCTTCCGGAAGGTGTATGTATAATAAATACATTATACATTATGCACCAGTGGCGTACCTAGAGGCACGCCACTGGCAATGAGAGTCCGCCAATTTATCTGCTATGAGGCTACGACGTAGCAATGAGAGTCCGCGAATTTCTCTGCTACGAGGCTACGACGTAGCAATGAGAGTCCGCGAATTTCTCTGCTACGAGGCTACGACGTAGCAATGAGAGTCCGCTAATTTCTCTGCGACGAGGCTATGCCGTAGCAATGAGAGTCCGCGAATTTCTCTGCTACGAGGCTATGCCCGAGCTACCCAGCCCAGCTTTGCACGGATGCATACTATGCATCCATGATGCATTCATACTATGGATGGGGGTGGGTAGCTACTCAAGAATAACATCAACAAGACACAAGTGTGGTTTATTTAATTTATTTATTTATTTACCCGACGTAAATAAATATATTAATAAAAAAAAAAAAAATGTAATATTTGTAAAAGAATCGATTTTTCAGAACATCGATTTTATTCGGTAACAAAAACAGCTTATAACGGTCACGACCCTACCGCAACGAACCCATACATAAATAACATTGTAATGACGTCATATATATTAATCAACGATTAATTCGTGTTTTACAGTGCATTTTTTTTTAAATAATACTTATTGATAGAGCGTATGGATAATATCATAGTAATTAATTATGTTTACGAATTTGATTTTACGATTTTTTTTGACGTTTATACAAAGTCAAAGTCAAAGTCAAATCATTTATTTCAAATAGGCACGAAGATGCACTTTTGAACGTCAAAAATTACATGAATAGTTAATAGATTCTAGTTGCGCCTTCCAAAAGGTAGTTATGTATTGAGAAGAATGGGCAAGAAACTCCATACTTACTCTTTTAAAATGTTAACAATAGTTTGTATACATTAAATAATAATTGTAGGTGAAGACGATGTACCTAGAATAAAAATAAAAATTACTTACCACAATTGGTAAAAAGAATGAAAAGTGAAGTAATGACAGAAAAATTAATAAATGCGATAGGTACATGGTGCTCACATATTTACAAACATTGTATATGATTTTCCAAAAAAAAATTTAACATATAATAAGTGTGTGAGTTAAATTTATATTAATCACAGAAAATAAAAATTAATATCATAAAAATTATAAATTATACAGTTAAATTAGCAACCAGTTTGATTTTGTCTAGACTCTAAATTGTCCTATGGAGCAGGACCAGCATGTTTCCAAGCATTCTTATCTTGGATATAATCCTCTAATTTGTAATATGCTTGTTTACAAAGTGTGCTTTTTATATGAGTTTTAAATTTTCTTTCATTTAATTGTAATATATAAGAAGGTATTTTATTGTAACATTTAACACAGTACCCCATAAAAGATGTACGTACTTTAGATAATCTGAAAAATGGTTGATCTAAAACAAAGTTATCGCAGCATGTAGAATGAGAAACACCAAATCCGAGTTCGCGAATAATGTAATTCACACGCTGTAGGTACACGACACAACTATATGTAACGCACGACAGTTTCTAAACGTAGTCACTGCTCGACTGCCACCACAGACCATATAGTATTACTGCCACTGACAACCTGAACGAGGTGTTGTGTTTGAAACGGGTATTTCCGACATATACAGCGTGTTACGGAAAGGGTATATCCATACAAACGGGGTGAAGAGTGTATCTGGTTCAGAATCTGTACAAAATTTCAGCTCAAAAGCACTAACTAGAAAATGCTTAATATTTTTTTTATTTCGATAGTTTATTAAATTTAAATCATAACAAACGTGTTACCGCCGTTTCTTTGTGTGTTGTTTATTGACACCGATCAGCTGACTTGGTCTAGTGATGTGTAGAATTCAATTGGAAACATTTGATTTTTAGTTAAATGTTTCTTAACTTTTTATTTATGTAGGTATAGGTCTTAAAAAATATTTCCCTGTAGTTTGTTATCACCAAAAGAATCCGTGCCTTTAACATGTATATACCCTTTCCGTAACACGCTGTATTATAACGGGTGGCCAATTGAGATGTATACAACTTTTTTTAGCCCCCATTCTGTATGTATCTTAGTATGTCGATCTTATTATAATTCGCGGCCGTATCAAATATTTATTGATAGAATTATAATCATAAAAATCATCAATACCTACAACTTGCTGAGCTGAGTGATTTGTGACTTTGTTAGTGGAATAACTAATAAAGTATGCGAACATTTAATGAAAAACACGACAAAGTCGACAAACTTAACATTGTTTAGAGGTATGAGGAACAGGGTGTAAAGTTCACTCATACTCTATAGTAAAGGGAGGATCCTCCGACCAGACGGGTATTGTGTCTGGTGGGCAACTGCCCCACGGTTGATGTCGGGATGTTGTATATATGCTAGTCGCGCGGTAAACTCTGATAGCGCGATGCAGGATTTGTGACGTCAGGCTTTGATGCGTTGTTCGCATGTGGCGTTGTTGATACCGCCACAATTATATAGCCCACCAGACACCATAAAAAACAACACCTGTCTGCTCGCAGGGTCCTCCCTTATATCTATGCGGGATGACGAACTTTACACCGTGTTTCTTTATGTGAATAAGCGAATAGGTATATTCAGTGCAGTAAGAATCATTCGAAGCATGTGCTTATGAATCACGCCAGTTATTAATAGTTTGTTGCGGTAATAAATAGTTAAATACCTAATTAAAATAATACAGTGATTTTTTAACCTAATTCAGAATACTAATAATGACTTCGAGAATACCGAACTCCCAGTGAATATAACTGATAGACATAATTTTAATACTAGAAATAAACATAAAATAGATCAACCATTTTTCAGATTATCTAAAATAAGTATATCTTTTATGGGGTACTGTGTTAAATGTTACAATAAATTACCTTCTGATTTATTACAATTAAATTAAAGAAAATTTAAAACTCATATTAAAACTACACTTTGTAAACAAGCTTATTACAAATTAGAGGATTATATCCAAGACTAGCTTCGGCCCGCGACTTTGTCCGCGTGAAATTTCGGCCCACCCTATTTATGCTATGTTCTCACTAGTTCGATTCATTAGTTCGATCTTTGAACTAGTGAGATTTTACTGCAAGAGCACGCGAAGCGAGTTAGGGACTTGGGGCACCCCGACTCGGACAGGTTAGGTTTGCAGGGGAAGGCGGGGTCTAGTGAGCGAGCGTAGTGAGCGAACATAGACCCCGCCATCCCCTTCGTAGTTAATTGTTTAAACCATCCAGAAGTAGGAGC
The DNA here is from genome assembly GCA_947523025.1 of Dryobota labecula. Taxonomy (NCBI): domain Eukaryota; kingdom Metazoa; phylum Arthropoda; class Insecta; order Lepidoptera; family Noctuidae; genus Dryobota; species Dryobota labecula. The sequence goes on along the minus strand of OX383311.1, from coordinate 7,210,830 downwards.
CCCGCCAAGCGGGGCTCCGTCGACAAGCATTATTATTGCTTGGAAACAAAAAGTACAGTGCTTCGATTCATTCGTTCGACGATCGAACTAATGAATCGAACTAGTGAGAACAAACGCTATTTATATATTTTTTCAATTCAAATAAGTAGTTCCTGAGATTGGCGCGTTCAACCAAACAAACAAACTCTTCAGCTTTATCCATACTAATATTATAAATGTGAAAGTAACTCTGTCTGTCTGTCTATGTCTGTTGTTATGTTACGTTTTCACGCCTAAATCGCTGAACCGATCGTCATGAAATTTGGCAGAGATATAACCTGGGATATGGAGAAGGACATAGGCTACTTTTTTACGCGATAACTGAAATCCACGCGGGCGGAGCAGCGGGCAAAAGCTACTAAATTATATAGCTGACCCGCGCAACTTCGTCTGCGTCACCTACTCGTAAGAGAGTGGTTTAAGTAATGAATTTTCTACTTATTTTGTTGCGGAGTTATTTTAAAATTATGATATCTCCTAAGATGTTGATTGAAATCAAGTGATGTCAAGGACAATTTTGGTTACATTTATATACTTGTGATTAATAACATATTTATTTGGATAACGATTAATATTATGTTGATAAAACTCCTTCGCAAATAATGAATTAATTTCGAAAAAAATTGATTTCCATATTAAAGGTTATAGTGAGTCAATCTTAAAAGATAGACATATGCTGTCGCGGACTTTTTTTTTGAATTTTTAAAGAGGAACAATTCCATAATACATGATATTTGCGTAACTTAAACAGTTTATGCAGCGCACGCAACGGAAGCTCTCAAAAAGGAATATTTTTTCCCGTTTTTGCAACATTTTTCATTTATGCTCCGCTCCTTTTGGTTGTAGCATGATGTTATCACTACCACTATCACTATCACTATCACTACATCACTATCACTACATATTATAAAACAAAGTCCTCCGCCGCGTCTGTCTGTCTGTCTGTCTGTCTGTTCGCGATAAACTCAAATACTACTGCACCGATTCTCATGCTGTTTTCATCAATGGATAGCTTGGTTCTCGAGGAAGGTTTTAGTATATAATTTGTTATGTTTTTGTATGCATTTTTGTATGAATTAACGATATTTGTTGGAGGTGTCGGAAAAATAAGCCGTATGGGAGCTTTCAACGAAAACGCTGTCTAAACCCTTTGAGATGTAACAAAATAATGTATGATGGAATTATGTATCTTTTAAAGGTCTTCAAAAAAGTCCGCGATGGCATATGTCTACCTCTTAAGGATAACATACTATATCCATTTTATTGACTTTTTGTAGGTATTTGTTTGCCGAATTTTACTCTTGGAAATACGATTACGATAACAATACGCTATAATATCAGTAGCTATTAGCCAAATTATGTTCGTAGATAAATAAGCTAGCTACTTACGTGTATTTCAAACAGTATACAAGAATATTTATCATAAAAACATTACTAAACACGGCAGCCTTATGATCAAAATTTGTGCATTCCAAAACTTTCGTTACTTTTTCACTGACATATTTATCACTTTTCGATAAATTAACACTCAATACGAAATCTACACTTATTTCTCAGTAATTCTGCATAAGATTCTTCTAAGATTAAACCATTTTCTCATTGAATCCATTACTTTACGTACGTATAACCTTGATGAATGTTTACATTAAGCATCGCGTCACACCGCCACACGACCACAGAGTATAGACGTATTTTGTTTTCTTTTTTTTTTCGTTCGTTTAGTGTTGTTCCCGCTAAAATGTCAACCGGTCAAGTATTAGTCGATTAATCGAATTCTACATCCAGATCGTGTTGCAAGTACAAAATAAATGTCAAATATTTCGTCCAATTGCGAACGTGACCCTGAGAAAAGTTAAAGTTATGCACCAATGGTGTTCATTAGATATTTCGAGCGTTTTCTCAGGACAAACGGTGTACAATGCGACATTTCGGAGGATTTCTTTTTGTTTTTACATCGTTGGTACTTACGTGAATTATTCTAAAATTATTATTTGTGTCGCATTTTTATTTCGTGTTGTATTTGGTACAATTGATTGCTTTAAGAATTTCAGTGAAATTTCGTATTTTGATTTTGTGTTTGTTATCTTTAGGTAAAGACTCATTCACGTTCAGAACATAAGTACTTTTACTATATTAAATCATTTGTTTCGGTTTCTATTCACATAGTGAGTCACATTAAAATTAATATTAAGTTAGAATTTTGAGATATAGCCTGGGATATCAAAATCAAATCAAAATATTTTATTTCACATAAACCTACATGGGCACTTATGAAACGTCAGAAGCTAGGTGCACGGTTCGAGTTAGTCGTTTCCTATGGAGAAGAGCCGGCAAGAAACTCCACGGTTACTCTTTTAAAAACAATTGGCTTTACAATATCATTAAATAACAGTGATAAGTAATAGGTATGGGAGGACAGTGTAGGCCTTTCAACAATTACCAGGTACTTAACAAAATAGAAAACCGCCAACAAATCTACACTCTACTAGGCCTACAACGTTCTCACATTCACAAAATATAAAATAATCTAAGTATATAAAATATTAATGACATGATTGCAATTACAACTACAGTAACATATCTGAATAAATATCATGTCCACAAAAGCCACTAATAAAGAATTGGAATTCGATTTGTAAGTAAATAATGTCAAATAATGAAAAGATTATGTCAAGGAAGTATGTAAAATAAAAAATTCTAAATAAACATCGTTACTCGGGAGCAGTTAATAGACATTGACATAGTTATGTTGTTTATGAGGTACCAGGGAAGCCACATGTGCAGAAGGAATTATTGCCAAACTTCCTTGTCTTCAACGTAGTCTTTTATCTTATAATATGCTTTTTTGATAAGGACACGTTTGATGTGGGTTTTGAACTTTCCGTCGCTAAGTTCTGTAACCGACTTTGGCAACTTGTTATAAAAGCGGATACTGTTTATAAGAAATGACTTGCTAGTTTTAGTTAATCTGAATTTGGGTATCACAATTTCATGTTTACTACGTGTATTTATATTATGGAAATCGCTTCTTATTTTGAAAAGTCCTAAGTTTTTGCGAACATACAAAATACTTTCTAAGATATAAAGAGAAGGCAAAGTTAGTATATCAATTACTTTGAATTTATTTCTAAGGGACTCACGAGAACCCATTTTATAAATCGCGCGGATTGCTCTCTTTTGTAGAATGAAAATGGAATCTACGTCAGCTGCCGATCCCCACAGCAGAACGCCATAAGACATAATACTGTGGAAATAAGCAAAGTATACTAACCTAGCTGTGGCTATATCAGTTAACTGCCTTATTTTTCTTACTGCATATGCAGCTGAACTTAATCTACCTGAAAGAGCTCTAATGTGGGCGCCCCATTGCAATTTCGAATCTAAAGTAATTCCTAGAAATACAGTTTCCGTAATAGCATCTAGTTTTTTGCCATCAAGTTTTAAATTTAGACCCACTTGGGGTACATTTGGTAATGAGAACTTAAGACATTTCGTTTTATTCGCATTAAGTAAAAGATTATTAGCTGCGAACCATTTTGAAAGAACAGCGAGATTATCGTTGACATGTAAGACATCCGTGTCTTTTCTATCTATTTTAAAAATTAGAGATGTGTCATCAGCAAATAGAATTATATCCGATAAGTTAGCCATCATGTAAGGAAGGTCATTAATATAAACTAGAAATAGAAAAGGGCCAAGAATTGAACCTTGAGGCACGCCCATCTTAACTAGAGACCCCGAGGAAGTCGCCCCGTTAACGTGTACTTTTTGCTGCCTACTATATGGAGAAGGACATAGGGTACTTTTTTATGCGATAACCGACATCAACGCGTGCGAAGCCGCGGGCAAAAGCTAGTATAGCCTATAATATTCCTCAATAAATGGACTATCTAACACAAAAAGAATTTTTCAATTCCAACAAGTAGTTCCTGAGATTAGCGCGTTCAAACAAACAAACTCTTCAGTTTTATAATATTAGTATAGATAAGAATGCTTGGAAACATGCTGGTCCTGCTCCATAGGACAATGTAAAGTCTAGACAAAATAAAACAGGTTGACAATTTAATTGTTTATTGTATTATTTTTAAGACATTAATTTTATGATAAGTTTAACTCACACACTGACTTTTTATCTATAAAAAATTTAGTAAAATCATCTACTCTAACAATATTTGTAATTATGTGAGCACAATTAATTTATCCGTGATTGCTTCATTTTTTATTGTTTTTACCTGTTATGGTATAGTAATTTTATTATGGGTACATACAAAGTATACAAAGTATTGTAAAACAGTTTAAAAAAGAGTAATGGTCTTCTTGCCCATTCTTCTCCATGCGAAACTACCTTTTGAAAGGGGCAACTAGAATCAATTTAATTCCGTGTAAATTTTTACGTTCAAAAGTACCATTTATGTGCCCTATCCATGCTAATTCCATACTAATATTATAAATGTGAAAGTAACTCTGTCTGTCTGTCTGTCTGTATGTTACGTTTTCACGCCTAAACCGCTGAACCGATGGCTATTTTTTTACGCGATAACCGACAACTACGCGGGCGGAGCCGCGGGCAAAAGCTAGTTTGAAATAAATGCTTTGACTTTGACCAGTTGCAGAGATATGAGTGGTTGCAGATTTATGAGTGGTTGCGCTTTGCATTCGATCCGAACGAATCCGAATAATGACTGTCCGAAGTGCCCGTAGTATTATAAAGCTAAGCGCACATTATAGCGCGCTGCAGCGCAACTGACGGATTGCAAGCTTGGCGTATTTTTGTAGTTACTTTTTTGCATTGCCTTTAGTATGACTGGTTGCGCAACAGATCCCAATTCGTCCGTCAGAACCACAAGGCCTGTCGTCACGCCGCTGCGTTCATGGAAACCCTTCCAGTATTCGGAACCCCAATACTTCTGAGCTACGGGAGTCTTTAAGCGATGGAGCGCGCATATTGATGGATTAAATGCTACCCTGCTTTTATTTTGGTAATGCGGGATGTAAGGTAACCGACATAGCTTGAAGAACTGCCAAACTTAAGTGGCAATGGGCAGAGCACATTGCGCGCAGAACAGATGGCCGTTGGGGCCGAAAGGTTCTGGAGTGGCGACCGCGTACTGGAAGACGTAGCGTTGGAAGGCCTCCCACAAGGTGGAGCGATGACCTTATGAAAGCCGCAGGAATCCGCTGGATGCGGGAAGCATAGAACCGGTCGAGGTGGCGGTGCTTGGGGGAGGCATTTGTCCAGCAGTGGACGTCTTTTGGCTGAAATGATGATGCAGTGAATGATGAATGTGGGATGGGAGGCTTTACAAACGCAATACTACCGTTATGGATATGTGGCGGTATCAACAATGCCACATGCAAACTACGCATCAAAGACCTGACGTCACAAATCCTGCATCGCGCTATTAAAGTTTACCGCGCGACTAGCATATATACAACATCTCGACATCAACCGTTGGGCAGTTGCCCACCAGACACAATACCCGTCTGGTCCGGAGGATCCTCCCTTTACTATAGAGTATGAGTGAACTTTACACCCAGTTCCTCATACCTCTAAAGATATAAATATCCCGCTACTCAGACAAAAATGTAGCATATAGGTTTAACAGAATACGCTCGGTAAAGACTTATATGTAAACGTACGAAGATTATAGAAAGGATGAATATCTTGACAGAAAAAACAATTATTTATACCCAAAGTCTCAAATTCAGATAATTTATGTAAACAAAGGGGGTAACATATCAAAAAAATATCTTCGTAATGGTAATTCACATAAAATGGCGAAAAAAGAGGTTTCATTTTCTTTTAAGTACTGATTTTAAGAAATAATAATTAAAAAATAATTATAACGTAATTATTTTTATAAATTTTCGGTTTTAAACAAAGTTATTAAAAAAAGGAGATTTTCTGGTATATAATATTTTATGATACTGGTAACAATGCAGGAGATACAAACATTTTCAAATTTTTTACATCTTCAACAATACTAATATTACAACTCTCATTCATAGATTCATAATGTAAGTAGCATATCTAGCCACATTTTGGATGAAAACAGCTGTCAACTGTTTCGAGTGGAAATTGATTTTGGGAGGCCTACGTCTAGCACTGGACTTAAAAGGGCTGATTATGACGATCTTATGCCGTGTCTCCGACATACTACACAAAACATTGTTTGGCAACGGTATTTTGTTTGCATAGTTCTTATAATTAATTCACTTTAATTTTAGCGATGACTATTTACAAAAAAATAATATTTATTTATTTAAAGTTCATGTACAATAGTCATACATAGGCGGACTTAATGCCACAAGGCATTCTCTACCAGTCAACCTTTGGGTTAAATATAAAAACATAGTGATAGGGTACAAAAATAATGTCTAAAATACTAACTTCTTCATCATCATCATCATCATCATCAGCCTATAGCAGTCCACTGCTGGACATAGGCCTCTCCAATTGCACGCCATTCAGCTCGATTCCCGGCAACTCTCATCCAGCTGCTACCCGCCACCCTGCGAAGATCGTCGCTCCACCTAGCCTGAGGGCATCCTACCTTACGTTTGCCAATTCGCGGTCTCCACTCAAAAACACGTCTACCCCAGCGGTCATCGGTTCTACGGCTAATATGGCTGGCCCATTGCCACTTCAGCTTGCTTATTCTGTGAGCTACATATGTCGACAACTTTGGTTCTCTGCCGAATCACCTCGTTCCGGATTCGATCTCTCAGAGAAACTCCAAGCATAGCCCGTGCCATAGCTCGCTGAGCGACCTTGAATTTATGGACCAGCCGTACTAACTTCTTACGAGAATTTAATATGATAAAATGTTTTGCACCACTGTCGTGTCATTTTGACAGTGACATTTCTTGACATTATTTTGTTTACATAAATTATCTGAATTAGAGACTGGGTATAGTTCTTATTTTACCACTTTGTAGGCGTGACTATTAAGTATACCCATTCTAAATTACAGCTTTCTAGTACTAAGTCAGACAAACGGACATAGCGAACCTATAAGAGTTCCTTACTGTTGACTACGGAACCCCTAAAAACTAGCCTGTCATTACGATGTGAAAGATAACGTCACATGAATTACTTTAGCGTTTATAATATGAATTAGTTTGGATTTATTATTTCAAACAACACCCATCCCGTTAAGGAAAATTAAAAAAATATATAACACAGATATATGACTGACTATTGGAAAAATAAAGCTACATAACCACAGTTGGTCGGTTTTCCTATTATCAATAGAATACGTCACAATAGGTTATATATGTAATAATTATAATTATTTGTAGGTCATTAATTGGTCACGGATCCTATGTATGGACTAGGCGTGTAGTCGATAGGGAATCTCCCCGATTTTTGCTCTTGTAATAGTTAAAGTCGATACATTGGTGCCGATTCCCTTGTTCACAAACTAAACTAAATTTAAGTTCAGTGCATCTTTTTCGTTATATTTCATTAAGAAAAAGACAGAAGATAAATTTTAGTTTAGTCCTGTCAAATTAATCAGCGCCTGTCACTACTCCATACAAGTTTAGACGTAATTAAAAACTTGCCTACTAAAATTACGTCAATTTACGTCAAGCGCTGATTAATTTGACAGTACTAAACTAAAATATATCTTCTGTCTTTTTCTTAATGAAATGGAAAGAAAAAGATGCACTGAACTTAAATTGAGTTTAGTTTGTGAACAAGGGAAGCGGCACTATTAACTATGTGAGAAAAGCTTTTTTAGGGCTGCGTACTTCAAAAGGCAAAAATGGAACCCTTATAGGATCACTCGCGTGTCTGTCGCTCTATCTGTCCGTCTGTCACAGCCAATTTTCTCTGAGTCTACTGAGCTGAAGTTGAAATTTGGTACAGATATGAACTTCTATGACCCAAACACGGACGTGTAGGGTGAATAAATTAATTTTGATTATGGGAGTCACTTTTGGGTAGCAAATTAAAAAAAAGTTTTGCAAATTGTAACGTGTGACATATCAAATGAAAGGACATAATGTAAGGATTTCAGAAAAAAAAATTTTTTTTTTTTTTACATTAAATAATACGTCGGATGTTTTTTCAGAAAACAAATAAAAATTTATCTCAAAGTTGCAATCATTATTCACGAGAAAATTGCTTGTGAATTTTGCTAAGTGTATACACATATTGGTGCTCGTGACTATATTTGTTCACAGACAGAATACCGTATTCCTTGTTTTCATCATTAGCATACGAGTACTGTAAATACTGTCTCACCTATTTCTTAATTCTACTTCTAAAGAATAAATTTAATAAACAAAGAAAACCAAACTCACCTTACGATTTGTTAAACCAAAAAAATAAACAAACACTCACAAACAATATACAAAAAACATTCTTACTATAAATTTCTTGCTCGAAATTTTCACCCAACTGGGACTATTTATTATAGAGAAACAACAAACTCACCTTCCGACTTAATAAATAAAAAGTTTGAACACAAAAACAACAAATAAAGTATAACCATTTTTAAACTTTTTACAAAAAAAAAAAATATCACAACTGCTCTGTATAATATTTTAAGAGACACTGCAATGGCGGCCGACTACGATGACAATAAATTCCTATATAATTCCCGGATAGAATTGAAATACGTCATACAACGGTATGGTTGGCAAATATAAACGTCAACAGAACGTCATGTAAAATGCTTTTTCACTCCTCTTGCTCAAAAAGGCCATCATTGTATCATACCAGACTGAGGAAAAATACCATATTTACCTCTAGGGGAAATAGTGTTTTTTTTTTTAAAATATTTGTCTGTTTTTTGAAAATGGAAGTAGAAGCAGCGATCTCTTCGGTAGAATACGTGCATTGCGTTGTTGCGGCTACAGACGAAATTTAAAAAAAGACATTGGCGCGAATTCTTTAGAATTTTTCTCTAATTTGCAAATTGAATTAGAGGCCGTAATTTATTTTTAATATTTAAGTGGATTATTTTATTTTCTCACAATCGTAATGAAAAGTAGAGTGTAACACACGGCGCTAAAACCCATTATAACTCGGTTTCTATTTACTCCCTCGCTAAAGCACGGGAGTAAAACTACCTCGTATAAATGGGTCATTTTAGCCCCTTGTATAACAATCTACTATTGTTTTTAAGTTATGCTGTTAAGGGTACTGGGTAAATAGAATTTCTTTTACTGTTTGCGTAGAGAAAGATATTTTGTAAGATTTTGAACTACTAGCGCTCGTGACTTCGTTTGCATACATTCTATATTTTCGCTTTATAAAGGGTGTCTAGCGTGGGGAAAATTTTACTGTGACCATTCGCTAATTACGCGATCAAATCGGCTTGTGACTGTCGACGACAATCGTTACCGGGCCTGGTTGACAGGCTTTTTGTGGCAAGAATTGGACGGAATAGACATAAATAAGATGTGGTTTCAAAAGGATGGCGCCACCTGTCACACAGTACGCAAAATGACGACGTTGTTGCAAACAAAGTTTCCAGGTCATTCAGGTATCATCTCTTGTTTTGGAGGCCAAAACCGGCCTCCAAGAAGTTGTAATTATATAAAAATAAATAAAATAAAATAAAATTGTTTCAAGTATAAAGTAAAATTATGATTTAGATTAATTATAATCGAGGAACAATTTATTCTAAATGTAATGTAGACCTGCCTGCTCAGGTTTATTAAAAACCTGTGTTTCAGGCTATCAATTTACATCAAACATTTTAAAAGAAAACAACAATAGGTTTATTGCTTTAAAACTAGATTAAGTGAACTTAATTATAAAAAACTTAACTTTAAAACTTAATTATACTGCGGCCAAGAAACTGGGCGTCCTAAATAGGGTGAAGCGATACTTTACGCCTGGACAGCTTTTAACCCTTTACAAAGCACAAGTCCGTTCCTGCATGGAGTATTGCAGCCACCTTTGGGATGGCTCAGCAAAGTACCAACTTGCTGTGCTTGACTCGATGGAACGCAGAGCTAAGAGGCTCATTGGCGACGTAAAACTGGTGGATGCCAAGCTTCACAGCTTGGCTCATCACCGCAAGGTTGCCTGCTTGTCGGTCTTCTACAGATTGTACTTCGGCGAGTGTGCCCATGAACTCCACGACCTCATTCCACCGGCCCCCTTCTACCATCGGACATCTAGACGCACTGCAAGTTACCACCCGTACCTAGTTGATATTCCACCAACTCGCACTAAGCGTTTTCAAACGTCTTTTATAATGCGCACAGCAAAGGAGTAGAACTCTCTGCCTGCGTCTGTGTTTCCGAACGCATACAACCCTAATCTATTCAAAGTGAGAGTGAACAGGCTTCTTCTGGGTAAGCTCACTCCATCGTAGACTTTGTCTCTGTCATCCAGACCTAGATTAAAGTCAAGAGCAAACACATAGTAGAATAAAAAAATAAAAAATAAATGTAAGATATATTTTAAATAAATTAACAAATAATATTAAAGTCGATAAAGTGGACACTATTATTAATTAGGTAAAGGAAGAGATTTATATTAGAGTAGGTAGCTAGAGATATTATTTTAAAATTTCTAGTAGTTTTTCCGTGTCTGCGTAATTGAGTTTTGACAAATATTCCTGTACTAGTAAGTTACACCCATTATAACTTAAACTATAAATCTTTAACACTCTGTTAAACTGGTTATACAACTAGGGCCCTAAAAATAAATAAAATCGATTAGCAAAAGCATGTTTAGTCTGACAGTTAGCACAAACCAAATCTTTTCTTCTCCTATCTGAAGGTACTGGGTTAAAATAGAGTTCAGTGTGTTGGAATAAAACTACATTCAAAACAAATAATTGACGTACTGTTAGCACCTTACATGCCATATAAAGCTGGTGTGTAGGAAATCTAAAAGGACGAAAAGTAGCAACCTTTAAAACTGCTCTTTGGGCGCGTTCTAGGTGCAGTAAAACTGATTTAGCAGCACCCCCCTAGGATGTTATGCAGTAGGTAATAATAGATTGACCCAACACCATATAAACCATCCTAATTAATTTAAAGTCGGCAATGAAATAATAATATACGAGTATAACTTATTTGGATTATTTTCTTTAAGGTTTTTTCAAAATCAATATCAAAAGTCATTTATTCAAATTAGGCTTTAAATCAGCACTTTTCGAACGTCAAAATTCCATAAGACAGTCCCCCAAAACACCCGCCTTTCAGCACTTCCTAGTGCTTTAGCTGGGAAGAAGAAGTGGCGCAACAAACTCCCCAGCAGCACATCTGTCTGTTCAATAAGATATTTTTTTTTTTTGAAAAGTAAGTTCTATACAAACCGCCTACAGACAACTGGGGAACTCAAAGAAGGAATTGCACGCCAAATTCGTAAAATTCAGTAACCCTTACTGCAAAATTTGGTCGAAAGAGTCTGATTTGGCCATTCCTGCCAACAAAGCAACGGTGTGCATTTAATCGATATTTTGTTTCATGTGTTTTCATTACTACCTCTGTACAATCAATCTGCCTAGCCTTTTCCCAACTATGTTGGGGTCGGCTTCCAATCTAACCGGGTGCAGCTGAATACCAGTATTTTACATGGAGCGACTGGCTATCTGACCTCTACAACTCAGTAACTGGGTAACACGATACCCCTTGGTAAGACTGGTTGTCAGACTTTTTAGGCTTCTGACGACCCGTAACGACTGTCAAAGATCCACGAATGACAGCCGGGACCAACGGCTTAACATGCTTTCCGAGGCACGTAGGAGTCTCGGTATGTAAAGATGGTCACCCATCCACGGACCAACCCCGGCAAGCGTAGCTTAACCTGACGGATCGACCCGTGCGGCTGTTATTACTTAGCAGTAATTATTATTATTCCTGTCTTACTTACTACCTCTGTATATATTAAGAAAAATATGTAATTAAAAGATTTAATTAATATACACCATGGCATTTTAGTCGTCTTACAAAGACAGCCCACTTCACGTATCCAATGACTACTAATCATTCATGTAAAAATCATTTTTTTTTGAACATTTGATTTTTATTTTTTATTTATTTTTTATTAATATATGACGCATGACATAGTTTAAAACACCCTGTTACGAGTGCAGTCCGAGCCTTGTGTTTCAAGGGCGCCGCGGAATGGAGCGGCGACATCTTTATCAGAGTTCATTCACCCTAACGCAAAAATGTGTTTCTTACTATTGCAACTTAAACTTAATCTAAATCCATTCTGCGGCGCCCTTGTATCACAAGGCTCGGACTGCACTCGTAACAGGATGTTTTAAACTAGGTATGTCATGGGTCATAATTTATAAATATAAAAAAAAATCAAAAAATTAACGTACAAAAAATTTTTTTTTTTTTACATGAATTAGTAGTCATGTGGGCTGTCTTTGTAAGACGACTAAAATGCCACGGTGTATATTTCTAAGTTTAAAAAATTTAAGTTCTTACTGAGACACCCTTACCACTGCTGCTTCTGTATGCCAAAAACAACAGTGAAGACCTCGTATTCAGTGTACTTATGTCCTTTTAGGGCGTACCCTCACATTACATAATATCCTAATGAAATCACCAATCTGGTCACCCTAACTGTGAGCATGACTATGAAAACAGGATAAACGCCTCAACATCGTGATTTATATAGGGAACAATAAAGTGTATATATAACTGGTTTTTCCCTATATTGTCACACATTTTGTACTTTTCATGACAATTTAGGCTTATTTATTTTGATTTGAAGCCGGTATGTGTCAATAAAATGAGGCATTTTTACAGTGGCCACCACATCAAGTTACCACAAACTGTGAAATTTTCTCGTTCAATTTTGAACTTAATCGGGAACTTTTTAAAGTTTAAAATCGCTAGGAGAAATTGTCATTGACAGAAGTCTTGATTTTGCAGTACCTAGTGCTGTTTTGTAAAGTTCACTTGGAGCCTGCATTCCACAACTTTCCTTGACAAATTCTTCACGGTCCAGGCCGCTCGTTTGTGGAATGCATTGCCGGATCCAATAAAACGCATGCAATCGTTGGCTGTGTTTAAAAGACTCGTGAAGGAACATTACTTGTCGTTTGATTTTGTTCTCGTTGTTAGCTGTAATAATCTATAGTCTTCAATTATTTTCTTTAAAAAAAAAGTCTTAGACAACAAACTCCTCATCTACAACTCGGTCCAATATTGACCTACGGGATCCAATTGTGGGGCGTTGCCAGTAAAACCAACATACTCTGCCTACAAAGAGTCCAAAATGGTATCCTAAGATCAATAGCAAATGCACCTTGGTTTGGTAGGAACGACGAAATCCACGACTATCTACAAATGCCCTCAGTAAACTCTGAAATCGAGCGGTACAAAAGACAACACAAGGCATGCCTAACCTTGCATCCAAACCCACTATACCCAAAGTCTCAAATTCAGATAATTTATGTAAACAAAGGGGATAACATATCAAAAAAATATCTTCGTAATGGTAATTCACATGAAATGGCGAAAAAAATTTTCAATTTTCATTTAAGTACTGAATTTAAGAAATATTAATTAAAAAATAATCATACCGTAATTATTTTTATAAAATTTCGGTTTTAAACAAAGTTATTAAAAAAAAGGAGATTTTCTGGTATAAAATATTTTATGATACTGGTAACAATGCAGGAGATCCAAACATTTTCACATTTTTTACATCTTTAACAACACTAATATTACAACTCTCATTCATAGATTCATATTGTATGTAGCATATCTAGTCACATTTTGGATGAAAACGGCTGTAAACTGTTTCGAGTGGAAATCGATTTTGGGAGGCCTACGTCTAGCAGAAATCTAAATGGGCTGATTATGACGATCATAGGCCGTGTCTCCATAAAAAATTGTTTGGCAACGGTATTTTGTTTGCATAGTTCTTATAATTAATTCACTTTAATTTCATAGATGATTATTTACTAAAAATAATAATGATAAAATGTTTTTCACCACTGTCATGTCATTTTGACAGTGACATTACTTTGTTTACATAAATTATTTGAATTAGAGACTTTGGGTATAGTTACTGAACTGTTAAACCCGACAGCGGTGGTAAAAGTTTCAAAACCTTCTTTAAATGGGAGGCGCAGCACTGGCTGCTTCACCACAACGCCATTTGACATGCAACGAATTCGCTTATATTCTGAGGACTGATTGCAAATAAAAATAAAAGGGGAAAAAAATCTTTGCTTATATAGTTAGTAGATATGTATCTATGTATCTATTATATAGCATATATCTGTGTATCTATTATAGGATATTGTACTGTTATACTTTTATTTGCACCAATGACAACCCCATTTTATGTCTAGAAATTCACTGTCCATGCCAAGGTTGCCTGGAAGAGATCGCAGTATGCGATAAGGCCGCGCATTATATATTTTATAGTGTATAAGTTTTTCTTTTCTTTTGTAATGTGTAATCTAATGTACAATAAACTATATATCTAGACGCACTGCAAGTTACCACCCCTAGCTAGTTGATATTCCACCAACTCGCACTAAGCGTTTTCAAACGTCTTTTATAATGCGCACAGCAAAGGAGTGCAACTCTCTGCCTGCGTCTGTGTTTCCAAACGCATACAACCCTAATCTATTCAAAGTGAGAGTGAACAGGCTTCTTCTGGGTAAGCTCACTCCATCGTAGACTTTGCCTCTGTCACCCATAGACTAGAGTCAAGAGCAAACCCATAGTAAAAAAAATATATATAAATGAATATAAATAAATAAACCTCACTCAAGTGAGCGCGCACAATTCGAAAGCGAACTCATTTGTTTTTAAAGTAAACCATCGCGGATTCACAATAAGACAGCGTTCGAGTTTAGAAATGATGTCACGAGAATACATACCTAAGCCCGAAAGTCTAAAAAACAGTCTTACCAAGGGGTATCCTGTTACCCAGTAATTGGGTTGTGGAGGTCCGATAGGCAGTCTCTCCATGTAAAATATTGGTATTCAGCTGTTAAGGTTATAAACTCTCGAAAAGACCAACCCGGGAGAATTTTAACACATTGACTGCCACCGCGGTCACCGGTGACCGCTAACAATAGTTTTTCTATTGTGTCTGTTGTCTGGCAGTCAAAGTCTTAAGAAATCGAGTAGAAGGAAAAAAAAATCTCAATCATTTATTCATTTATTTTGGTAAGGTTGGCGCAGTGGTTAAGAGCGCTGTCTCGGGTCAGCGCCACGCCTTTAAAAAAATATTATCTCGTGACTGAGAAGGACTTATGATAAACGGCTCAATCAGCTGTCTCGGTAAGTGTGCCTAGAATTTACTAATACCTTTTATAAAGACACGAAGCACCAAAATACGGTCTAGAGGAATGTGGCCGTTTTTCTTTAGATCGAATTTTGTTGCTTCGTGTCTCAATCTGAAACTTTGTCCGGAGTCTCCCGGGCAATCCGGGAGACTCCGGTAAAAACCCTAGCTGCATCCAGTTAGACTAGGAGCCGACCCCAACATGGGAAAAGGCTACCCAGGTGACGCAGACGATGATGTTTAGGGTTGATGTTTGTTATCCATACTAATATTATAAATGTGAAAGTAACTCTGTCTGTCTATCTGTCTGTCTGTCTGTCTGTCTGTCTGTATGTTACGTTTTCACGCCTAAACCGCTGAACCGATCGTCATGAAATTTGGCAGAGATATAGCCTGGGATATGGAGAAGGACATAGGCTACTTTTTTACGCGATAACGAACATCCACGCGGGCGGAGCCGCGGGCAACAGCTAGTGTGATATATGTTACAAATTAGAGGATTATATCCAAGATAAGAATGCTTGAAAACATGCTTGTCCTGCTCCATAGGATAATTTAGAGTCTAGACAAAATCAAACTGGTTGCTCATTTAACTGTATAATTTATAAATTTTATGATATAAATTTTATTTTCTGTTATTAATTTAATTTAACTCACACACTAACTTATTATATGTCAAACTTTTAGGAAAATCATATACAATGTTTGTAAATATGTGAGCACTATGTATCTATCGCATTTATTAATTTTTCTGTCATTACTTCACTTTTCATTCTTTTTACCAATTGTGGTAAGTAATTTTTATTCTAGGTACATCGTCTTCACTTATAATTATTAATTAATGTATACAAATTATTGTTAACATTTTAAAAGAGTAAGTATGGAGTTTCTTGCCCATTCTTCTCCATACATAACTACCTTTTGGAAGGGGCAACTAGAATCAATTAACTATTTATGTAATTTTTGACGTTCAAAACTGCATTTTACGTGCCTATTTGAAATAAATGATTTGACTTTGACTTTGACTTTGATGGTTGGCTGGTAGTTGATGTTGTTGGTTTGTCAAACTCAAACTCAAAGCATTTATTTCAATTAAACCATTTACAGGCATTTTTGAATTGTCAAAGAGAGGGTCAGTTAGTCAGAAAGTTGAAGCTAGATGCCCATTCCAATACGTAGATCATTATGGAGAAGAACGGGCAAGAAACTCCAAGGACACTCTTTTAAATCAAGATATTGCAAAATTGTGCCGTGTGCTGCCGGACGTAAAGAATAGAACCACCCTATTTCTTACCGTGGGTACGACAAAAGGCGACAAAGGCACTTACTAGAGAATGGGCAGCAGCCTTTTCAATGCATTTTTAACACCATACTGCGATCGCCAACCCGCTTGCCCTTTTGGGGAGGCCTATGTCGAGCAGTGGACGTCTTTCAGCTGAAATGATGATGATGATGATTACAAAATCCTGGGTACATTATTCATGTTGCTTTTATATGTGAGACAATGTAAGAAACAAATAAAACAATTTAAAATTTAAAATAAGCTCTGGCAGTTAAGAGATGACCATCAGCACAATTCAGCTCAACCATTTTGTAGGGAACCGAATGATCCAACACACGCGCCACCATCAGTGAGAAATTTAGTCAGCATGATGTGTTTATGGTTTATGCAATGCTACCTATTTATTTTCAAGGAATTAAAAACAAAAGCAACCTACCTTTGTTTTGTTGTGGTCGGTTTTTCTTCATACTACCGTTTGTTATTGTTATTTATTTGAAATAACATGAGATGAATCATCTAAACAAATAAATACAATTGAATGTCTGATAATACGTAGTCGGGTCATAAATACTGGCTGGCATAAGTTCCGAATTTTGAAATTGGAATTCAGATGAAAAAATCAAAAAAATTACGTTCGATTTTTGAATGTTTCACGGTTTTAAAAACAGGTTTTGAAGACTTTTCTCCAGCATGGAGTGGACACAAAAGAAGCTCTCTTCGACAGTTAAAATTCGCGCGGTATTTTTTTCCCGCGTACCGTCTCAACAAAAACTTTTTAACAAAAAAAACAACCGACTTGCAAAAAAAAAACACTAAAAAGTGAAAAATAATAACTTTAATTTTGGAAGTCGGTGGCAAAAAACGAAAATACAGAACCAAGGACACCGACTTCCGAAATTAAAGTTATTTTTCACTTATTAGTGTTTTTTTTTTTTTTTGAAAGTCGGTTGTTTTTTTTTAAAAGGTTTTTTATTTTTTGCTTTTAAGTTATGATACCTATCCCACAACAATTCGATTACCACTACTTGCTATACCGCACAAACAAGAGTGACACAAGAAACCTATACGAAGTAGATTAAATACAAACTAAACAACTCAAAAACTACCAAGCAAAGTTAATAAAAATCGGTTAATAACCATTTATAGCCCGAGTGCATCTCATGACAATTCCAATAAGCCCAAACACGGCTAGGATACATTGTTTTACTACGGAGTTCCGGTACATACCTTCTGGCTTCATCTTCAGATCAGTTCGATGGTACCATTTTCATCAGAATTATTTATTTAAACTTGCTTCATAGTCGCTTAACAATCTTAATCGAGCTATCTTATCGCCACCCGTGAAATACTTATCATTGAGGACTTCCGGTGGCCATTTGTGGTCTTCTTGTTCAGTTACACTTCATCAAATGATACTTTCTGAATGCAAATGCTTGAGTTGTTGATGAAAATATAAAAATCGCTATATGTTTGCCTATAAAATTTGAGGAGTACCCTCAATTCCTCATGGATCAGAACTGGATTTTGAAAAAAATGAGACCAATCTGAAAGTATATCCTTTCAAATAAAAAAATAATTTTTCAAATCGGTTCGTAAACGACGGAGAACTGTCGTAACAAACATTAAAAAAAAAAAATACAACCGAATTGAGAACCTCCTCCTTTTTGAAAGTCGGTTAAAAATACGTGATCTCTGAAGCCAATTTTTTTTCAAACGAGCATTCAGGAGGTGTGTTGTTCTTTTACGGTAAGCCTGTAGGCCGAGTATATAATTCAACACCCTTTTCACCGTGATTCTGTGAAGAGCCAACAGATTTTGCTTTCGCACGGGATTTCTTTGAATTCGCGCCTTGATCGCTTTGATCACCGCTGGATTGCGAACCGTACGAGGTCGACCACTCCTCTCTCTGTCTTCTATTCAAAAAATAAAGCTGTATCGTGTGACATATCAAATGAAAGGAGTTGTTATGAGGATTTCAAAGTTTTTAAAGAAAATAGACGAAAATTGACCATTCCCCTCCCCTTATCTCCGAAACTGCAGAGCCTTAAATCTTGAAAAAAATACAGATAGCAGTTCTATACTTATACATTACAGGAAAATCTATAAATAGTGTATGGTGTTAAAATAACATGATAAATCACTCAATACTGCGCGTACAAATTTAAATTTGCAGTTAGAATGTATGGACAAACATGTTTTTCAACTACAATAAAAACGTCAAAAATTTTATTTACATAATTGATTGAATTTAGCTAGAGGGATTCGCAGGAATCGGTATTAATTCTTAATTATCTAATGCAATCCCTGTCTACATAGGTACCTACTATAAAACAATATTGAGTTTATTTAAATACACACACTAAAAGGATTTTATTGGTACCTAAGATCGCATAAAGGTATTCAAATCTTGCCTTACAATATTATTGTACCAATGCTGTGAACAGCGCCATCTATCTTGTAATGCTCATACTAAAGGCGAGTACTAGAGTATATTTTTGTGTGATTGAATTTTCACGGGACTTGACGGGACTGTTTATCTCAAGAAAGCAATGAATAGAGAGGTAGTTTAATCTTAGCTACTATAAATAAATAAATGTAAATGGACGGGCATTTTAGAAAATGGATCTATTTCTAGATATTTTATAAAGTCTGCCCTACATTTTCCAAGCATTTTAAAACGATGTTAAGAATATGTGGCGGTAAAAACAAACCATTTTCATTAAAAAATTGCCCTAAACAGCGATCGTCATTTATTTTTAACAAAACAACGAACAAAAACACGACTGACAGCGTCAATTCAAAAATGGAATATTTAACGTGTTCTTTTTTTTTTGACTGAAAAAGAATTTCCTTAAAAAAATTGGGCCAGCCTCAAAAAATGACGATAGTAACATTGAGTTAAGAGGTTTTCAAGTCTTCCATATATTCTGTTGTACTCATCTATTCGAGCATAGAGATTTGGGCGGCTCTTGGCGCATGCGTACAAAACAGTGCCCTGCTTATCCAGTCGGAGACAAAATGGCTACCCGACGGACCGTCTGCAATTGATTTTTTTTCCCCACGAAACTATTAACCACACACATTTCAGCCTTACTGTGTTTAAATAAATTATTTAAAATTAACCGCGTACCACATACCGAGTTAGTGTAAAAATAAATTGTTGTGTAAAGCTCGCAGGTTATAACTGTGCCGTGTGTTTTAATCGTTATTTAAATGTTATATCGTCGGTTTTTCTAACAAATGCATAGACTTAAGTGTTTTATGTCACCCCGTGGTCGATGCAGCACACGTAAGTAAATTATCCTTCATTTAATTCACCAGTTAAGTTCAGTTCGTGTGACCTAAAATCTGTCTAATGCAGTTAGTAACAGACTGACAAATGTTAAGGCGTCAACTATGCCGCGTTAGCGAAAGAAAAAAAAAGTGACGGTTAATTTTTGCCGCATTTTCTTTTTTCGAACTGGAATATTGCAATACGAATTCAAGTGTTCCAATTTCAAAATAAGTGTGACGTGTTCGAGTTGAACGATTTAAAAAATTGCACGAATGACATAACATTAATGTGTTTTAATGTTCGGCAGTCAAAGTGGTTTTCCCTGAATTTTAGGAATCCTATATCCGTCTCTCTCTGACTCCTATTGCGGTCTCGTTCTGGCTACGTTCCTGAATGGGTGTTAAGCATGCGCTGTCCTATCCTGGTGATGTCTGGACAATTTAGTGAGGATTTCCATGTTTCACGGGCAATTTTTTCGCCAATGTCAAAGTTGACACATATTCCGATGCGAATGTGTGAGTGACGAGAAATTATGTGTAAGGTTAATCTGATTATTGGTCATTGTAACCAAGTAATCGTATTAGGTAATCTTAGATATGAACACAAAAAATTTGCGGATCGATGCTCCTAGCGGAATAGGTTAGAATTTTGGCTTGAGAAAATTTCGACAAGATTTTTTTTTTTTTTTTGTTAATTCCCTAATTCCCATTCATTCTTTAAAGGCTGTTTTCAGGATCGTCAAACTATTTAAATGTATCCATAGTTTATTGTACGAATGACCTATTTTTGAGCGCTAATTACCCGTTCAGAATTACGTCAATCTCGGTAAAAATAGATAATATAATCACTTTCGAACGTCCACAAGGTATTGTATGTACGATGAAAACTGTTTTTTTAACACTAATGATAATTAGCTGTCTATTGCGTCGACCTTGTTAACATATCTATACTCCATTTAATAGCATTAGACAAATAACGGCTAAATAACGACAGTTATTGTGTAATATTGTTGAAATTACTGCACTTTGGAGTTATTTTTTTAATGTAAATGGTAAATAGATTACAGTGCTTTGTATTTATCGTGAAATAACGGAGTTTATTAAACGTTTACATCGAAATAACGAACGGGTGAGAACAGTTATTTGTCTGATGTTATAATAAATGGAGTATAAGTATTATTGTCAGTTACCGATATCATTTGTCTAGTTTTTTCCCAGCAACGTTGGGGTTGGCTACCAGTCTAACCGAATGTAAGTGAATACAAGTAATATACATGGCGCGACGGCCTATCTGACCTCAACAACTCAGTTACTGGGTCATGCGATACTCTTTGGAAAAACTGTTCGTTACTGAAACTACTCTCAGTTACTCTCAGCCAGCGTCTGTGTTCCCTTCCATATATAACCCGTCTGCTTTTAAAGCAAAAGTGAACGGACATCTTCTGGACACGCTCGTTCCATTATAGGCCTCATCCATCGCTGTCTATCAGGCAAGATCGAGTTCAAGAGCAGGCCCAATCCATACTAACCCATACTTATGTTATAAATGTGAAAGTAACTCTGTCTGTTACGTTTTCACACCTAACCCGCTGAACCGATCGTCGCCTGGGATATGGAGAAGGGCATAGGCTACTTTTTTACGCGATAACCGTCATCCACGCGTGCGGAGCCGCGGGCAAAAGCTAGTCAGTAACAAATAAATAAAAAAATAAAACTTATAATATTATTTACGTTTAATAAATAATGAGTACATTTTCTCCCGTGGGTGTCGTAAAAGGCGACTAACTAGAGAACGGGCAGCAGCGTTCTCTATACATGTTTAACCCCATACTGCGATCGCCAACCCGCCTAACAAGCGTGCCGATTATGGCAAACCCCCTCCAATTGGGGGAGGCCTATGTTCAGCAGTGGACGTCTTTCGGCTGAAATGATGAATGATGATGATGATGAAATAATGAGTTATAAGCTTTATAGGATCACAGTGACCTTGGAAATCACTCCCATTTTTAACCTTTGTATGCCATGTGCTTTAACGAACAAGCCGTCCTATCTCGAACATTGGTGATTATAAAAGACGACTAAACTCCGGCCGATGAGAGAATGTGTTCCGGACACCTGTCAGCTGACTACAAAAGAAAACGTGTTTCTCACAAGCTCGGAAAAATTCTGTTTATCATTCGAAATCTGAGTGCAAAACTGCATTTTAAACGCTAGTGTGGAAAGTGTTTTAAAATTCGAACCTTTCTAACTTTATGATCAGTGTCTAAATTTGAATTCGTTTACGAAGCAAAATGCCTAAAATTAATGTCTACACAACAAATTGCCTAAGCTGTAAATCGCCTAGAGATCAAAATGTTTAACAAGCAAAATGCCTAAAATGCAATAATTTCTAAGTAGTCGAGATGGTTATAATAAACTCACACTAGGGCCTCTGAACTGTAGGTTAGGTTTGAACTGTGACCACACAACGGTAACAACGTGCCGGAAACGGTACTCCCTTTCTTCTCCTAAAATAATAGACATATTGCAAGCCTAAAAAAATTTATAAATTTTTTAATATTTGCAGCCTAAAGCCTGCAAATATTGCAAACCTTATTCTGGCTATGAACCAAAATGCCTAATTTTGGTTCATAGCCAGAATAAGGTTTAGTTCAAATACTGTATAGACATATTGCAAGATAGGCATTGTGCTTCCTATACTCCATTTATTATAGCATTAGACAAATAACGGCTAAATAACGACAGTTATTGTGTAATATTGTTGAAATTACTGCACTTTAGAGTTATTTTTTTAATTTAAATGGAAAATAGATTACAGTGCTTTGTATTTATCGTGAAATAACGGAGTTTATTAAACGTTTACATCGAAATAACGAAAGGGTGAGAACAGTTATTTCTCTAATGTGTATATAATAAATGGAGTATAATCAATATAAGGTTTATGCAATACTTGGCATAGACGTTTTGATTTCTAGTCAGTATGATCATATAGGCTATTCAATAATTTTAGCGCGGTAATTACTAATCTAGTGTAACATATATATCAATAGATTAAAGCTATACCCAAAGTCTCAAATTCAGATAATTTATGTAAACAAAGTAATGTCAAGAAATGTCACTGTCAAAATGACAGGACAGTGGTGCACAACATTTTAACGTATATTTTTTTTTGTAAATATTCATCGCTAAAATTAAAGTCAAACTCAAACTCAAAGCATTTATTTCAAATAAACCAATTACAGGCACTTTTGAATTGTCAAGGGGTCGGTCAGTCAGAAAGATGAAGCTAGTTGCCCATTCCAAAGCGTAGTAGGTTCCTATGGAGAAGAACGGACAAGAAACTCCATGGACACTCTTTTAAAACAAAATATTGTTACAAAATATGGGTTACATCATTCATGTTGAAGTTATACATGTGAGAACAATGTAGAAAGACGTGCACGTTAGAAGCGTCCGTAATAGAAACAATTCAAAAATTAAAATAAGCCGTGGCAGCTAAGAGATGACCAGTCCCAACTGACGGCGCCCGTTCACGAACATGACGCATGGATCAGCACCATTTAGCTCAACCATTTTGAAGGGAACTTAATGATCCAACACACACGCCACCACCAGCGAGACATTTGAGTGAGCATGACATACTCTCAGCCGCCAGGGCACATTCAAGTCAATAAAAGACATATTACCCGGTAAATGGTAGCTTTATAGTACATAGTACTCACACCTGTGCTATGCAATTATATAATTCAAGGACATTGAGTTTATACAATGCAAAAATAGTTTACAATCTTCAGCAGCTCCAACATGATTGTCAAATGTTAATTAACTAGCTGAGGTTGAGGAGCAGGACCAGCATTCAGCCAAGCATTTTTATCAGCGATGTAATCCCCCAACTTATAATATGCCTGCCTGCATAGTGTGCGTTTTATACAAAATTTAAATTAATAATTTAAGTGAATTAATTATAATAACTATGCAAACAAAATACCGATGCCGAACAACGTTTGGTGTAGTATGTCGGAGACACGGCATATGGTCGTCATAATCAGCCCTTTTAAGTCCAGTGCTAGACGTAGGCCTCCCAAAATCGATTTCCACTCGAAACAGTTTACAGCCGTTTTCATCCAAAATGTGGCTAGATATGCTACTTACAATATGAATCTATGAATGAGAGTTGTAATATTAGTGTTGTTGAAGATGTAAAACATTTGAAAATGTTTAGATCTCCTGCATTGTTACCAGTATCATAAAATATTTTATACCAGAAAATCTCCTTTTTTTAATAACTTTGTGTAAAACCGGAAATTTATAAAAATAATTACGGTATGATTATTTGTTAATTATTATTTCTTAAAATCAGTACTTAAAAGAAAATAGAACCCCTTTTTTTGCAATTTTATGTGAATTACCATTACGAAGATATTTTTTTGATATGTACATAAATTATCTGAATTTGAGACTTTGGGTATAGAGAAGTAAAGATAAAGTAGTGGTGGTAATCCTCTACGCAGGCCCAGTGCGGGTTGGTACATGTCACATGTCTTCGAATTTTTGGTTCTAAGACATGACGGTTTCCTCACGATGCTTTCCTTCACCGTTTCCAACAGATAGGGGTTTAATTGGCACGCGTTGTTTGCAAATTGCAATGCGTGTAGTCTTTTGACATTACTGCGGCAGTGCGAAAAATAAAAGTTAAAAATCTCTCTGTCTATGTATATGTATACATAGACAGAGAGATTTATAGGTCCAATTGTTTCAAACGGTTAAAAAATAATAACGATTACGTTATGATTGATTACGATTGTTTGAATTTAAACCTACCTGACATTTATAAGAAAACTAATGAATGTATGATACAATAATTTATTTATTTATTTAAACTTCATGTACAATAGTGGTATACATAGGCGGACTTGATGCCACAAGGCATTCTCTACCAGTCAACCTTTGGGTTAAATATAAAAACAGTGATAGGGTACAAAAATAATGTCTAAAATACTAACAATAATAATAATTTAATTTAGTTTAATATCTATTTCATTTTTAATTTAATAAATTTTTCTGACACTATGGGTGTATGTGTAAAAAACTTGCCTGAAATAAATGTTTTATTTTTATTATTTTATTATTATATGATGTTTAACGTTCGTTAAATACAAAGCGTTGTTTCACTGCATTAAAAACCGATTGCCAAGTTCAAATGTAAATGAATAAAATGACGTCAACCAGTGGGTATGTCACCGGTTACTGTAATCTGTTATAACCGGGTTCCTATTTGAGTTTTTTAAAAAGAAACCACTTTAGGCTAAAATAAACTATATATTAATTTTAAATATGACAAGACATGAGTGCGAGATATGATGTGCACGGTAGGAAGGTTGGGAGACGACTGGCGTGCTGGACTGTGAGGAGGGGGAGAGAGGAGTGAGAGGATGCTGCGTCAGCAGCAAGAATGCAGCATAGACTGCTGAGAGAGCCAGAAAGGGTGCAGATAAAGGGTGTAACAAATCATTATTTTTTTACGAACGTTAAGGGCATCATTTTGTGAAACAACTTTTTTTTTGGTTTCACGGTAGTTAGCGCCATTTATGACGTATACGCGTACGTTAAGTGAACGTGAAACCACCCGCCCCTTTTTTTTTTAGATGGGAAATTATCATATCAAATGACTCCTCCCGCTCTGGGTGGAGGGGGAGAGAGGAGTGAGAGGATGCTGCGTCAGCAGCAAGAATGCAGCATAGACTGCTGAGAGCCAGAAAGGGTGCAGATGATGAGTGTAACAAATCGGTATTTTTAACGAACGTTAAGGGCATCATTTTGTGAAACAACTTTTTTTTTGGTTTGACGGTAGTTAGCGCCATTTATGACGTATACGCGTACGTTAAGTGGACGTGATACCACCCGTCCCTTTTTTTTTTAGATGGCAAATTATCATATCAAATGACTCCTCTCGCTCTGGGTGGAGGGGGAGAGAGGAGTGAGAGGATGCTGCGTCAGCAGCAAGAATGCAGCATAGACTGCTGAGAGCCAGAAAGGGTGCAGATGATGAGTGTAACAAATCGGTATTTTTAACGAACGTTAAGGGCATCATTTTGTGAAACAACTTTTTTTTTGGTTTGACGGTAGTTAGCGCCATTTATGACGTATACGCGTACGTTAAGTGGACGTGATACCACCCGTCCCTTTTTTTTTTAGATGGCAAATTATCATATCAAATGACTCCTCTCGCTCTGGGTGGAGGGGGAGAGAGGAGTGAGAGGATGCTGCGTCAGCAGCAAGAATGCAGCATAGACTGCTGAGAGCCAGAAAGGGTGCAGATGATGAGTGTAACAAATCGGTATTTTTAACGAACGTTAAGGGCATCATTTTGTGAAACAACTTTTTTTTTGGTTTGACGGTAGCTAGCGCCATTTATGACGTATACGCGTACGTTAAGTGGACGTGAAACCACCCGCCCCTTTTTTTTTTTAGATGGGAAATTATCATATCAAATGACTCCTCCCGCTCTGGGTGGAGCGGAAGGGAGTGTCAGACTCTTACTGACTAAAACCCACCCGTGTTCCTTCCTTGGCTCTTTATGTTCCGGGGCAGCGGTACCCCTTGATGATGATGATGATGGGGCTCCCTATTCCGCACTTATACTCTCATTTGGTCCGTTGTGCGTGGGGATTCTGGCTAACAGAGCCAGCCTAGCTCCGCCCAAAAGCACAGAAGCTTCCTGGGAGCTTCACAGGCTTCACGGAGCGACCTCACTGTTCCAAGGATTTCTTCACGTTGTGGAGCCACGGCCTCGCATTCCAGGATGACGTAAGCGGCTGATTCCTCGGCGTCAAGGCAGCCCCTGCAAAGGGGGCTGTCTGTGGCGCCTATGTTAAAAAGATGTTTGTTAAGGAGATTATGGCCCGTAATTGTACCTATTATTATTCTAAGGTTACGGCCCCCCTTAGCGGTACCCCTTTCGGACAATCCCGCTGACTAACCGCTGAAAAAAACAAAACAAACTTCTTGCTTTTTTTTTTTTCTTTTTGTGTAGAAGAGAAATTAAATGACATTAGAAGTTGATCGTTCTGTAAGCCAAATACAAAATACATAAGCTAGATGGAGTCGACATTTCCTATCTGACTACACCTGAGAAGAATAAGCAAAACAAACTCAGGGGTCAAATTCTCTTTAATTTTAAAGTCCAGACTATAAATATAAAAAAACCGGCCAAGTGCGTGTCGGACCACGCACAATGGTGGGTTCCGTAGTTGGGATGAATTTATCATAAGAAAAAACTTAACATTGTAGTTGAAAAACTGTTCTCCCATACAAAATGTATGGGAGAACATGTTTTTCAACTGTAAATATAAGTTGGTCGACTATCACTCGTTAACTTGTACAGCTTACTCAGCTGTGATAGTTTTCCTTTTTAACTTCGTTATATATACTATTGCTGCGAATTTTTTCACGCATCCAAATTCAACCATTTAGCTGGTAAGGGGGGCAGGATACATGACTCTAACAAAAATTTGCACTTGAAAGCTTAATATTACGCAAACGGTTCCCTGAATCGAAAAATGGTTTTAACAAACCCGCAATATTTTTGAACGGCCTATCCAACGATATCTCATACCATGGGATAGACGAGAAAAAAATATTATCCCCACTTTACGTGTACGGGAGGTACCACATTTCATTTTTTTAAGATTTTATTTTACCACATAGTCAAATTGATTAATAATAATGTATACCCATATCAAATTACAGCTTTCTAGTACTAAGAGACTCAGAGCTAAGAAGCGGACAAACAGACTGACATGGGGAAGCTATAAGGTTTCCTTGTTGACTACGGAACTCCTTAAGGAGATCCCCTAGCGTGAGCGTTCGTTCCTTCTCTTTCCCGTCACAGCGGGGACGCTCTGTCCCGCTCCCTGCGTACGCCGAATACACACAATTTTTGGAATTATTTTAATAAAAAAAGAAGAGTGATCTTTTGAAAATAAATAAAACGTGAATTATTAAGATTTTTATATTATCTATCCCTTAGTGTAACTCTCAAGTTAATGGAACGTCAACTTTAGCAAAAGATGCATGCAATCAATAATTTTTGTACTTTTTTTACACGGAGATTTCAAATGTACTTAAAACACATAAATATAAATAAGAACGTGCAATGTGATGATAGGATATCGCACATTAATAATGTGTTTTTAGATGTAGTTTATTTCTCTTAATTAGAGAGTTGATAGCCTCTGAAAAACGCGTTTTGCTCGGGGTAGCGCCTTAACACAAATGAGTTCGCTTATGAATTGTGTGCGCTCACTTGAGAGAGGTTCCAAGTGAACTTTACAGAGTTGTGCACATTTTTTTCAAAGCCAAATTTTGGCAATGTTTGGCAAAAACAATTATGTTATTATGCGCTCAGGCTAACCCCAATTATTTTATGTTGGGGTCGGCCCATTCTCTTCGGATGCTGTTGAATATATAAAGGCATTATTGCGGTTCAGAAGCCCTTCAAATTGTTCAAGTAAACATCAATATTGTTTCTTTTTACTTCAAGAATTGGGTCTGAGAATCGTTATTTTGTTGAGAGAGGGAGAAATCTAACTCGCATAACTTTTACAAGCTTATGGCCGCGGTTGTGCCCGCGTCCAGGTCGGAAATTATTCCTCCGGAAACGTAGGTACAGTTAATTACTGCAATTAGCTGACCCCCCTTGCATAAATACGATAAATATAGAGGAATGTGGCCGCTTTTCTTTAGATCGAATTTAGTTGTTTTGTGTCTCAATATGAAACGTTATAAAAGGTATTAGAAAATTCTAGACACACTTACCGAGGTCGCTGATTGAGCCGTTTTTCATAATTCCTTCTCAGTCACGAGATAATTCAAAAAGTTCAAAAAGTTGGCTATTGATTCTTTAATGTAGTCTTTATATATATATTTTTTTGTTGTACTTAAATATAAATATATAATTTAATTTTTTGCTATGTATCTTCTGGACAATGGGGTATATATAAATGAATAGCCATGTTACACCTATTATTCCAAAATATGTATGAGTACTTGCAACGCACCCATTAAACTAAGTACCTATCTATAAACCATTATTTCGCGGACATTTGTGTGGGTTACACGTTTACCTAGTTTTTAAGTTATTCTGTCACACTTAAATTGTAATGTGTTACTGTTTTATGTCCCAAGAAAGTAAAATAAATAAATAAAATAATATTTTTGAAGTGAAAACTTCTTTAGGCGCGTTGAGTACTTTTTGGTAGGGGAAAAACTTATGGGTTCACGATTGTCACCCAACGCTTTGCAGTAGATATATGTACACTGTATATAATGTGTACTTTTTGGGTGAACAAAAATCATGAACTCGCGTCATCGTCACCGAAATCTTCAGTTACTTAGTTTTCACTCAAAACTCAAACTCAAATCATTTATTTCAATTAAACCATTTACATGCACTTATGAATTGTCAAGGAGTCAGTCAGAAAGATGAAGCTAGTTGCCCATTCCAAAGCGTAGTAGGTTCCTATGGAGAAGAACGGGCAAGAAAGTCCACGGACACTCTTTTAAAACAAAATATTGTTACAAAATATGGGTTACATCATTCATGTTGAAGTTATACATGTGAGAACAATGTAGAAAGACGTGCACGTTAGAAGCGTCCGTAATAAAAACAATTCAAAAATTAAAATAAGCCGTGGCAGCTAAGAGATGACCAGTCCCAACTGAGGGCGTCCGTTCACGAACATAACGCATGGATCAGCACAATTTAGCTCAACCATTTTGAAGGGAACTTAAGTGAGTGAGAGGCAGTGCTTCCAGATTCACTGTAATTACAGTAGATTTACTGTATTTTAGACTTTTCTACTGTATACTGTAATGATAAAATACAGTGTATGGAATATACTGTGTTTAATATTAATATAGCTTTATCAATTCTAATACGTAAAACGAAACTAGGTAATTAATTTTACTAGTAATTTTACTTTTGGGATCTGGAAGCACTGGTGAGAGGAGTAAAAGGTGAGGAGTAAAGGCCTCTTAAGGCGTAAACAGTACGAAAGTTACTCCATCTGTTTCAGAGTAACTTTCATACTATGATCTTCATTCTTCTGCCCATACCCCAATTGATTTGTAGTCGACGCAAATGTCTTTTTCTTCCAAACTTCTCTATTAGTTCTCATCTCTGTAGTCACTCCCTTTCTAGACATATCATCTTTCAAACAGTTCATCCATCGTTACTTTGGTTTCCCCCCACTCTTAAAGACTACCACCTACACTTATACAACATGTCTCGGAACTAACACACACCATCAAACACCCCAATTAGAATATTGTGTTCTAATCATACCACGACGCAGTGTACAGCGATATGAAGTGGGGGCAATAACTTCCCATTCGTCGCCACCCGGTGGCAACTGGGAATTTTATTCCCGATTGTCTGGTGGCATATGGGACTGGGAATTTTCGCAAATGGGTACCAAAATAGATTTATAGTCTCATACGAAATTCCATAATAACTTCCCAGTCGTCGCCACCCGGTGGCAACTGGGAATTTTATTCCCGATTGTCTGGTGGCATATGGGACTGGGAATTTTCGCAAATGGGTACCAAAATAGTTTAATATTCTCATACGAAATTCCATAATTTACATTTTATTTATTCATTGCTTTTGCTGACTGGCTAATATTTTTACCATGGCATAAGCCATTCATGCCAATACGAAAGAAGGCTTTACTTATGCCGATTGCCTTTCATGCAAACCTTTGGGAAATCACTCTAAGCCAACGACACTAAGATTTTGAAACAACAACAGGAAAACAAAAGCTCTAATCTCAGAAAAAGTGTCACGTTCAATCCCCTGAAGACTAAGTTAAGCAAAGTTATTGTTTATCAATGTAATAATTTTGTACCAAAACCTCCTTTGGAGGAGCTGCGTAAGGGTCCGTGCACGAAATCGACTGATTTTGATCAATTTTGTTCACTGTTTGTGAGAAAGGCAAAAATAATTTAAACAAACTTATATGTGATTTGAAAAGTTGTGTTCTTTGTTTTGCATGTGGCTGAAAGGGATTTTGCAATTAAATTAAGTATTCACGGTAAATCACTAATATGCGCAACAAGTTTTCCGAAAAATGACGCGAGACTGACATTTGATCATCATTCTACAAGAAACTACTTTGAATTTTGAATATTAAAAAATATCATCAACCTCATTTTATGGTCTACTTGCATGTGGCGGAACCATTTTTTTCAACTTCCATACAAAATATAGCAGAAAAATAATATTAAAAAAATCTTTATTTTGTTTTAAACCCCGTCAGTAATATATTTTTTCCTATTATTTAGCAAATCATATCAAGAAATTTAAAAATCACATATCAGTCTTCAGCTATTCTTAAAATATAATCAAAATTTTATTTAATGATTATACAATGCCTTCATTATGTAAATCAACTGCGAAAAGAACTATATTTTGGAGAGCACAAAAATTATGAAACTATTAACAGCTTCTGTGACTGACACGAATGGTTTAGCACCATATAAACTGTACTTGTATAGTTACACAGACTTAATATTTCGATTATTTTAAGTTTTCTTACAATTAGATAAGAAATTAACAAAAGAGTGTTTTTTTCGTGCACGGAGCCTTAAGGTGCACGGGCAATTTTTTGAGCAATAATGGCTCGACAACACTAATGGATAAATCTGAATCAATTAAGTGGAGCAATCCGGAGCAACAACAATAAAATGCGGCAATTGTTTCGGGAATATTGCTTCTAATTGCTCCACATATTTCACATTTCTCAATGTCGCCAATATGAGTTGCCGAATATCCAATCGGTTTGGACATTTGTAGTCAATTTTTTTCTATCTTGTTTGTACTTATAACTACGTCTCGTTTTACGAGAGGAACCGACCGGCGACCGGCCGGCGGCGGGGGCGGCGGGGGGGTGCGCAACCGCCGCTCCCGCCGCCATTTTCTTTCTTTCTACGTGCAGTGCGGTACTGTACAAGTGTATCGTCGGTGTATTGACTTGTATTGCCTAGTTTTTTAAGTTGCTCCATATTGCCTGGTATTGTGTGGCCGTATCTCTGGCAACAGGTTACTACATGTTGCCATCGCCCTAAATTGCTGGATGTAGTCGTGACGTCATATTTGACAAGAATTGACAAGGATTGAGCAATTTTAGTTGCCCGTGTAAGCGCACCTTTTTTTTTCTCGGACTCCCTGCCAAAATGGCAGAATACCCACTAAAACTCAGCGGAGTTCCCTCATCGCCTTGATGGGAGGGTCATGGGAAACCGGCACAGCCTTTACGTCCACAACCCTCCCGGCGCATGCCCGCCTAACTGGCGGGCCCCGCATGCCCCTCAGCCTGGGGGCGATATGGGAATGACCGGGAACACCTGGCCATTCCCGTCCGACACTGGTAGAGGCGTGTGCAATACAGGCAAGGGTGCCCCCGCACCCGTTGCCTGCTGGCCTCCACCTGGGACCTCGCGCCAGACGATCTCGCGTCCAGGCGCCCCTGGTCCCCCCGCAACGGGTCAGGTTAGTGGCCCCGCCGCCTACCACTTTTCGGCCGCAGAGGATAGGGAGAGCGGCCAACGCAATACCGACACTCCTCTTCCTCTGCGGCCCCACCGCGTCCGCCATTCAACGGTGGCGACCCCGTCAAGGCCGCGGAAGGTAGGGAGAACGGCTCACCGCAATACCGGCACTCCTCTCCCGCCGCGGCCTCCCACACTCAGCCGCGATGCCGCCCATTCGACATCGCGGCCCGCCTCAGTTGCGATGTCGCCAAAGCGGCACCGCAACCTACGGCCGCTACGTCGTCGGCTTAGCCGCAAAAGCCCTGACGAGCGGCCCCCTCCTCGGGTTCCTCTTAGCTTCACCGTGGCCCTCCAAGCCACGGCTACTGAGCCCCCCCGCCTCGACAATGCGGTCAACAGTAGCAATGGGTTTTATTTTGACAGTTCAACAACAATCATTACGCTATTTGCGCTGTTGAGGAGACCCCTTGATGTGCCCAACCTTGTTTGTATTAGTCATGGTGGGATACAACAAGTTGGAAACAAGGAGGGATCTAGCACTGGCGTCGTATATCCTTGGAGTGTTCCGGGGTAACAAATAATCCGCGGGTGCTACAGTGTATAGGCTTGTATGTGCCAGATGGGTACCCGCAGCGCCGATGACAGTCCAACTTGTTCGCGGTGCCGTGTGGTCGAACTAAACTGTTAGACTGTGTCCCCTCGTTTTTTTTTTTGTGAAATTATCAAATAACTTCTCCCGCTCTGGGTGGAGCGGGAGGGCGTGTCAGACTTTTACTGACTAAAACCCACCCGAATTCCTTCAGTTGCCTGTGTGCCAGGGCCACGGTATCCCTTTCGGACAAACCCGCAACCCTGGTAGGCACCGGACGTGGCGGACCCCGTCAGTGCGTGCTGACATCTCTTTGAGGCGCGTGTGAAACACAACGCGCCGTCGACCGGCTTGGTCCTTACCGGACGGCGAGCTGCCATAGCTCGCCATCCGCAAGCCCGCGCCTACGGTGGCCGGGAATCGGCTACCGATTCCTGCCGCCCAGGGCGTCTCCTGCGGCGACTAGGGGCGTGAGGGCGCACAAATAGCCGCTCCCTCATGCGTTCCGCCTCCTCCTTCGCGAGCATTACTGCTTCGCAGAAGGAGGTGACTGCCTCCCATGCGCTCTCGCACCGGACCATGGCCTGATGCGAACAATGCGCACACTAAATTTGGTTGCTGACAGAGTGGATCTTTTCTCATGTTCACTGAGCGATTTCGCAAAAGTAACGTTACACGACCGTGTAATGTTTTTAATCTGTAGATATTGTATGGTATTCTATTGTATGGCATGGATATTAATGTTGTAAATTTTATGAACTTTCAATTAACTGTACTACCGAATTGGGTAACTAATGGCAGCGTATGTATGTATATAAAAAAAATCGAACATAGGTATTAAGAAGGCGTACAATGGTCAACAAGAGCCGTTTCTTTAAAAAAAAAATGTATCTCGTGACTGAGAAGGAATTATGGAAAACGGCTCAATAGGGAATCTTGGTAAGTGTGTCTAGAATTTTCTAATACCTTTTATAACGTTTCATATTGAGACACGAAGCAACAAAATTCGACCTAAAGAAAAGCGGCCACATTCCTCTAGATCGTATTTTGTTGCTTCGTGTTTCAATATGAAACGATATAAAAGGTATTGGCTGCTGAGAGTATGCCATGCTCACTCTAATGTCTCGCTGATGGTGGCGCGCGTGTTGGATCATTTAGCTCCCTTCAAAATGGTTGAGCTGAATGGTGCTAATCCATGCGTCATGTTCGTGAACGGGCGCCGTCAGTTGGGACTGGTCATCTCTTAGCTGCCACGGCTTATTTTAATATTTTTTTTTTTTTAAATTTTTTTTTTTTTATTATTGACGCTTTTAACGTTTTGCATCGTTCTCACATATATTATTTCAACATGAGTGATGTTACTAATACTTTGTAAACATACTTTGATTTAAAAGTGTCCGTGGAGTTTTTTGCCCGTTCCTCCATAGGTACCTACTACGCTTTGGAATGGGCAACTAGCGTCATCTTTCTAACTGACCGACCCCTTAACAATTCAAAAGCCTGTAATTGGTTTATTTTAAATAAATGCTTTGAGTTGGAGTTTGAGTTTGAATTATTGTAGGCTAATTATGTATCGGTCAAAATCTGATTTGTGATTTTTCAGAAATAATTTTATCATCAAAATCGTTATCTACAAATTGATATCATACAATGAAATCATCAAAATACAAGATAGGTGATGATTAATGATTTAATGTCGTAAAATGACCGCTACACTGTTGGCCGACGTAAGTCAGACATACAATTGTGTCATCCAATTAGACGTATTCGCTAACGTGCAGTGCACTTGCGGCCGTGTTAAATGGCACAGTGAATAGACGGGAAGGACTAGATTTTACATGACAACACACATTGTAAATGATGGATTTATGTACTTAACATGAATATTTAAAACAAGGTCAATATTCTTTCTGTTTTAGCTCGTTGGTTCGAACTCAGGCAGCCATTTTACTTTTTGTAAATTATTTTATCACCACTGATCCGAACACTTATTTTTAAATGTCGCAGCATCGTGCTGAGATAGGGGCCTTTTAGCATCGTCAGGCCAAGAACTTGTTTTTTTTAATAAAAAAAACAAGGTCCTGGCCTGGCGCTAGTGGACCGGTGACAACGCTCTTAAATTTTTCACATGTTTCTAAAGTTATTCTGCTATTCTGGGCGGAGACAAATCCAACAAATCTAGAACTATTGATTGAAGCTTGTTACTACTGTTTTTAGGATTCCATAATAAACAAGTAACCCTTATAGTTTTGCCATGTCCGTCTGTCTGTCTGTCCGCGGCTTAACTCAGAGACTCTTAGTACTAGAAGTTGCTAGCTGTAATTTGGTATGAGTATACATAATCATTAATCACGCCGACAGTGGTAAAATAAAATCTTGAAATATATTTTTTTTAGGGTATATTTTTTTTCTCGTCTGTCCTATGTTGTATCGTAGGATAGGCCGTTCAAAAATATTGCGGGTGTATGAAAACCATTTTTCGATTCAGGGATCCCGTTTGCGGAATATTAAAGTTTAAAGTGCAAATTTTTGTTCGAGTGTAGTATCCCCCCTGCCAGGTAAATGGTTGTATTTGGATACGTGAAAAAAATCACAGCAGTAGTATACAATAACGAAGTTTAAAGGAAAAATAGCCCAGTCACTGACGGTCCCTTGCCATCCTCCCTCCGACGCTGCCCTAAGCCGAGGTTCGTACCTCACAGCGGGTGCCCTTAGCGCGCAGTCGTTTAGCTTATAAGTATTTACGCCCTGGCTGGAGGCATTAAGTTTCTTTACCTTAAGCTCCGGCAACCACAGGATAGTCCGGTTAAAGAGTCTCAACCTCTCATGGTTAACTCTGAGATGCCAAGTAGGCTTCACAAGTTACCGAGTAATAGTCGACCAACTTACATTTACAGTTGAAAAACATGTTGTCGCATACATTCCGTATGGAAGAACATGCTTTCAAAATACAATGTTAAGTTTGTCGACTAAACGACTACCCAAGAGAATAAATTCATACCAACTACGGAACCCTTCATTGTGCGTGGTCCGATACGCACTTAACCGGTTTTTATGTGTCAAGTTTTTCTCAACATCTCAACAAAGTACGAAAACAGGAAAAAAAAAATTAAGGAACAAAAAGGAGACATATCGCATAATTATGTAGTAATAAGCATTGGTAACAAGTTTATTTTTGCTTAAATATTGTTCCTATGTTGGACAAAAGCTTCAAGCCAATAATGTTCTCACTGCTGGGACACAGATCTCCTATCTGTGAGAAGCAGTGTGAGCCGTAATCCACCACGTGGGCCCAGTTTGGGTTGGTCAAAAACCTTATAAAACTATGCCTGATTAACAGCACACCTTTTAAAATGACTTATATCCATAAATTTTCCAACAAATTGCTCTCCTGTGTCCCGTGATAAATTCCGTGTCGCCAGTCGGTTAGAGTCACGAGAATTATGTCATCCAATTAAGAGGTATTACTGGGGTTGCATTTGTACTAGCAATGCACATAATCAGTTGTATTACTTGAGTTCCTTGTGTTTTTGCTTTAATAGGGCATACTATGTCCACTAGCGCCACACTGAAAAAAAAAAGTTGTTGCCACAATCAAGATTTTGTTTAGATTGACTAAGTAACTTGTTGCATCTGAGCCTATCAAGCACAATGATCACAGCTACTACTTTTATTTGATTGAGATTTGAAACGGAATCTTGATTGGAGTTATTACAAAACCAATTTGCAGCAAACAAGTCAAAAAATAGTTGCTCCAACCAAGATTATTAGATTAAAGTTTCAATGATATTTATTGAAGTAATCAAAATGCTTGATTGACAAAACTAAATTACTTTGTTACAATTTTTTTTTTTTTTCACTTTTTTAACTCTTCTACAATGATAATGTCGTGTTAAGGATAATCGAGAAACTTGTTTGAGCATTTGAACTAGTATCACTGCAATGATGTCGTGATGATCAACTTAACTAAGATTTTGATTATTCTAAACAAGATATCGTCAATCAAGCTAAAAAGTCACTTGATTGGAGTGCATTTTTTTCAGGGCACTCCTTTAAAAAAATATTATCTCGTGTCGTATAACGTTTCATATTGAGACACGAAACCACAAAATTCGATCTAAAGAAAAGCGACAACATTCCTCAGTATATCGTATTTTGTTGCTTCGTGTCTCAACATGAAACTTTACAAAAGGTATTAGAAAATTCTAGACATACTTACCGATGTATCTTGAGCCGTTTTTCATAATTCCTTCTCAGTCACGAGATACTATTTTTTTAAAGGAGTAGCGCTAGTGGACCGTTGTACGCCCACCTAAAAAGGCCAAAGAAATCAATTTTTTTTGCCCTTTTTAAGTGCCATCGCAAACTGTGCATCTTGTCACTGCGTCTCATCGCTGCAACAAGACACGGAGCTGTCTTTTGCATCTGCGTCTTATCGCTACAATACGACGCAGAGCTGTTGTGTACGTCTGCGAGTAGTCGTTACGACAGACGTCGCGAAAACCACTTAAAACACAAAACAATTTCCAAAAAGTTACACTTTTGCTATTGGAAAAACCGGCCAAGTGCGAGCCGGACTCGCGCACGAAGAGTTCCGTACCATTATCTATATTCTATAAAAACTTTAAAAAAATAGATAGATAGAAGATAGATAGAATACTCTTTATTATGTACACCATAAAAATTACAGATATAAATGTAGAACTGTTACATAGGGTGTCACAATGGGCAGTCTTATCGCTAAAAGCGATCTTGAAAAATCATGTTTGTTGTATGGGAGCCCCCCTTAAATATTTGTTTTATTTTAATTTAATTATTTATTTTTAAAGTGAATATATAACTTAATATGCTGTGAATATTTGAAGCGTCTACCTGTTGCTGTTATCAATATCGAGCAAAAAAATCACGTTTGTTGTATGGGAGCCCCCTTAAATATTTTATTTATTCTGTATTTTAGTATTTGTTGTTATTGCGGCAACAGAAATACATCATCTGTGAAAATGTCAACTGTCTAACTATCTCGGTTCATGAGATACAGCCTGGTGACAGATGGAAAGACAGACGGATAGTGGAGTCTTAGTAATAGGGTCCCGTTTTATCCTTTGGGTAAAAAAAATAAAATAACAATGAACAAACAATCCAATGCAATACTGGCGCAAAACACAGGTCTCAAAATACAGTCAAAAGTAGCGTTTAGAGCATGCCAAGCTCGATCCCGATTCCACTTAGTTCCCAAAATGGACACGCAATTTGAAACCAATTTGGCGCTAGGGTCGAACTCAAGAGTACGAAACGTCAAAATTCCAATGTCGATAGATCGGAATTAAAGTCAAGAGTAAGTCCCCAGGAAGCGATAATTTTCTTTGAGAACCTATAACTTACGTAATATGTATAATATTTGAACGGCCCCTCAGAAGCCCAAGAGTGTCAACCAGTCTTATAAAGGGTTATCGTATTACCCAGTAACTGGGTTATGGAGGTCAGATAGGCTGTCGCTCCATGTAAAGTACTGGTAAGACTGGAAGCCTACCCCGACGTAGTAGAAAAGTGTAGGCAGCTTAGTTGCGGTCTTGAGTTCCACTTCCACACCACACCTACATTCAAGGTCACCGTATCTCAGCAACACATTCAAATAATCACAACTTTCGACACCATATTGTTTTCAGTAGGTAATGCCTGAACAAATATTTATTTATAGTGTGAAAATAAACAAACAATTCAATTCTTTGCCGATTGTTATGAACATTATGAATTGAATGCCTGTTGCCTGACTCGTTTGCCTATTGGTCAGATGCACTATTCAGCAATAGTGAGTAAGAGTCGGGTGGCCACTGGAAATCAGTGATGTGCTGTGGATATCCCATAGCACAGAATATAATAGAATACTCTTTATCGCACACCATAAAAATAAAAGATATATATGTAGAAGTTTGGGGGCTATGCTTAGAGTGGGAAACTCTAAGCATAGCCCCCAAACTTCTATACGTAATCGAATCAGAAATGAAGAGATCCGTAGAAGAACCAAGGTAACCGACATAGCACCAAGAATTGCCAAACTTAAGTGGCAATGAGCAGGGCATATTGCTCGCAGAACAGATGGCCGTTGGGGCCGAAAGGTTCT
The DNA here is from genome assembly GCA_947523025.1 of Dryobota labecula. Taxonomy (NCBI): domain Eukaryota; kingdom Metazoa; phylum Arthropoda; class Insecta; order Lepidoptera; family Noctuidae; genus Dryobota; species Dryobota labecula. The sequence goes on along the minus strand of OX383311.1, from coordinate 7,171,733 downwards.
GGAGTGGCGACGAAGCATGGGAATCGCACAAGGTCCAAGATCCCACAAGGTGGATCGATGACCTTGTGAAAGCCGCAGGAATCCGATGGATGCGGGAAGTACAGAACCGGTCGAAGTGGAGGCCTATGTCCAGCAGTGGATGTCTTTCGGATGAAATGATGATGTAGACATTTTACAATGGCTGACACAAAGGGCACAGCACAGGATTGGGCAGCATTTAAAATTACTTGTAATTGAAATACATATTTAAAATAAAAATACGTATTTGGTATTTGTATTTCAATTACTTCCTAAAAATTTAATTTTTAATTGGTATTCAAATCTCAGACTCAAACTCAAAGCATTTATTTCAAATAAAACAATTACAGGCACTTTTGAAATGTGAATTCCAAAGCGTAGTAGGTGCCTATGGAGAAGAACGGGCAAGAAACTCCACGGACACTCTTTTAAAACAAAATATTGGTTACATCATTCATGTTGAAATTATGTTATGTTATGAATTGAATAATAGCCACATTATTTTCCATCCGCGTGAACGGAGGTTTATTTATAGTGTGAATCTAAACAATGCATATTTTTAACTGGCCACATTTGTTTGCAAGTATTTGTAATCTATTAATAGGTAACCCCTACTCGCAGTTATATTTAGGAACAATTTATAGGATAATACCATCAAACGGTCATAGCAAATGATTAGTTGCTGCCCGTGGCTTTGCTCGCATGTTTAAAAAGTAGCCTTAGTTACTTTTCTAAAATAAAAGTAGCCTAAGTTACTTTTCTAAAATTATAGTAGTCTAACTTACTTTTCTTAAATTAAAGTAGTCTAAGTTGCTTTTCTAAAACAAAAGTAGCTTTTGAACCTTATAATATCAGCTATCTGCCAGGGAAAGTCACGTCAAAATCGGTCCAGCTGCTTCGGAGATTAACCGGAACATACAGACAGACAGATAATAAATGTAAAAAATATTGTTTTGTTATATGTACCATTGGTACTTTCATAAATGCATTTAGTAAAAAGCTGTTAGGTATTTTGAAATAAACAGACACTTAATTTTTTAAAATTTTATATATGGTATAGTTACTTGCAAATCAATGGTAACAGGAAATAAAACTAATTTAATATCATTTATAACAATTTGACGTCGATAACGCCATTATGTCGTAGCAGCAAGAGCGATTATTGTAATGCAAGTACTACTCAAACTCAAACTCAAATATTTTATTTCAATTAAACCATTTACAGGCACTTTTGAATTGTCAAGGAGTCGGTCAGTAAGAAAAATGAAGATGGATCGATTTTGGACAATGTTGAGTTATATATTCGTTGGTTCGTTATTTGGAGTCAGCGAATCGAAATCTATTAAATCTCTCTAAGCAACTTTTTATTAATCCTTCAGGAACTCGGTTTTTCAGTAAGCAAGAATGTAATAACTAAAACTTCATAACAAATTCAATAATCAAAAACACAATTCTCGGAAGCGGCAAAATCGAGTTACTGCATTTTTCGTTAGTGCGGCAGCATAATTGAGTGGGGTTGGTTAGTTGGTTGTTTGATTGGTTGGTTGGTAGTTGGTTGGTTGGTTGATCGTAGTGAGTTATTTGAGAGGTTAAGGTGTAATTGACGAGGTAATTATTTGGATGGGTGTCCATTCTTGATTAAAGGCTCTTTTATCTTCTAAGTGCAGTCTAAAAAGCTGAAAGCTATAGTCGCACATCGTCGTTAGTAGTTTGCTAGTAGTAAGTCTTTTAATCTTCGAAAGTGTTTTCATGAAAAATTGCCATCAGCAAAAAAACTAGGTAATTGGTCAGCAAAACGTCTCGTTTTTTGGGTTCCGTAGTCAACAAGGAACCCTTATAGTTTCGCCTTGTCCGTCTGTCTGTCTGTTTGTCTGTCCGTGGCTTAGCTCAGAGACTCTTAGTACACACGGCTACATATCAAGCTAAACATTTCCAAAATAAGCTGACCTCTCATTGAGCGGAAATTGTATACAATGCGAAATCAGCTTATACTGGAAATGTATAGCTTGATGTGTAGCCGTGTGTACAAGAAAGCTGTAATTTGGCATGGGTATATATATTAATAGGATAATATTTTTGTGTTCACCAAAAATCTTAAGGTACATCTATGTATGCATTTCTAAAATTTTATTCTTCCCCGAAAAATACTGATCGTGCACCAAATATTAAAGGTTAGGTTAGGTTAGGTTATATTTTGGTGCACATTCAGTATATTTGGTGGAACACAGGCAAAATTAGGTAAATGAAATGGGAGTACTTTTAAATAAAATTGAAGTACTTTTAAATACCATCCATATTAATATGCCGCCAAAGTGGTAAAATAATTTTTTTAAATAAATTTCTTAGGGTACGGGAGGTACTCTAAGAAATTTATTTCAAAATTTTATTTTACCAATTTGGCGGCATGTTAATATGTATACCCATGCCAAATTACAGCTTTCTTGTACACACGGCTACACATCAAGCTATACATTTTTATACACCTAAAGTGGGGATGATAATTTTTTTCGCGTCTAATCCCATGGTGTGGGGTATCGGTTTACAGAACTTTATTTCTCATTAAGACACTCGTCACTTACATGAGAACAATAAATCTTATTACTAATTATATTAAATCAGTGCGGGTAGAAGAATACAAAACAAAAAATAAAAGTATGATCACCTACAAAATTGGAAGCGAGTTCACTGCATTCCTAAGATAAGGCGGTGGCACAAGTTAAGAGATGTTGCTGTTTTAGACAAAAGTAAACAACACAATCAATATTATAGTGTTTCGTCGTTGTAAATCTATGTAAATAATTTATTTTTAAACATGGTATCGTTGGATAGGCCGTTCAAAAATATTACGGGTTTATGAAACCCAAAATATTTCCCCCTGCCAGCTAAATGGTTGTTCCTGGATATGTAATTGAAAAAATCTTTGTATGAAAGAGCGGAGTCTCCTAATACGGGCATTATTTGCATAAAAGGAAGCTCCAGTCACAATTTTTCTGAATATTCTGGTTATGAAACAAACAATTTTTTATTTTATTTTTTATTTATTTACTAGCTTCTGCCCGCGGCTTATATCGCGAAAAAAAGTAGCCTATGTCCTTCTCCGTATCTCAGGCTATATCTCTGCCAAATTTCATGACGATCGGTTCAGCGGTTTAGACGTGAAAACGTAACATACAGACAGACAGACAGACAGACAGAGTTACTTTCACATTTATAATATTAGTATGGATTGATATTGTTATAATTTAACAATTTATGTACACACATAAACAGACAAGAAGAAAGGAACAGAAAAATACGTACAAAGGTGATGCTTATTTCTAATGAAATCTCTTCCAGCATACCTGCGATAGGAAAGTAGATATAGAGATGTAGACAACGTGTGTAAGAGTAGAAGAGAAAAAAAAATATCTACATAAAATCAAATTAAGCTAAAATAGCTATACACTAATATAAATACTTATAAACATACAATAAGAGAATATACATCATCATTTCAGCCGAAAGACGTCCACTGCTAGACATAGGCCTCTCCCAAAAGGGGGGGGGGGGGATTTGCCATAATCGCTACGCTTGGCAGGCGGGTTGGCGATCGCAGTTTGGTTTTAAAAATGCATAGAGAACGCTGCTGCCCATTCTCTAGTAAGTCCCTTAGTCGCCTTTTACGACACCTACGGGAAGAAATAGGATAGTGCTATTCTTTACGTCCGGCACCACACGGTACATACATACTTCTAAAATAAATATCACTCAAATATACTTAATGTGAAAAAAAAAATACACGGCAGTAGAAAAAAATAAAAAATAATCGCCAAACAACCAACCCACCCACCAACTACGGAACCCTTCATTGTGTGTGGTAGGAGACGCACTTGGCCGGTTTTTCAACATACCGCTAGCAAGCAACCTTTAAAAGGGAGATCTTGAACAATTAACTCAGCAATCTATGTTATGCCAAAGCTCTATTTAGCATGTGTTATGTCAATCATCACAATGGTATCTTACAATCTCAATAGGGCAGTCTATTCTTTGCCTAGGACTACACGTGGTATTAAAGAGCCAAGAATAGAATCACTCTTGGCTTATAAATAAATATGTGTGTATTATTATTAGACAGTCGTTATATGCAGTTAGAAGCCCACTAAATGCCAAAATCGTGGTGCTCCGAAGTTCTGTAAATTTCACTTAGAACCTCACTCAAGTGACCGTCTACAGTTCGAAAGCGAACTCATTTGTTTTTAAGGTAGTATGATTCGATAGAGACCGTTGTTAGTAGTTTTTTGAATCCATTGAATACATAAAAAGCATTGTTATAAAATTCTGGTTTTCTGGTTCAGGTATGAGTAACAGGGTGTAAAGTTCACTCATACTCTATAGAAAAGGGAGGATCCTCCGACCAGACGGGTGTCGTGTCTGGTGGGCAACTGCCCGACGGTTGATGTCGGGATGTTGTATATATGCCATTCGCGCGGTAAACTCTGATTGCGCGATGCAGGATTTGTGTGACTTCAGGTCTTTGATGCGTAGGTCGCATGTGGCGTTGTAGCTCTTAATAACACGATCGCTTTTAATACCACGATTACATTAATTTTGTTGGATAGAAAAAAAAACCCAAAGCTTACCCTTTTTAGTTATGTTAAATCGATCTCATAGCTACAAAATAGACGGTTTTTTAATTAATGTGTTTTTTTTAACACTCTTGCGTTAGTTCCACCTGGGCCTCAAGTCTGCTATTACAATAGTGTCAGAATGGTCTCGCCATTGTGAGTATTTGACAGTGTTTGTATGGCAAATCTGTCAAAAACTCACAATGAAGAGACCATTCTGATACTATTGTAATAGCAGACTTGAGGCCCTGTATGTTTGTAACGAAATCTTTGAATGTGCTTTTCACCCACTTCAAAACTTCAGATTAAACTGATACTCTGGACACTTATCAAAGACCGATGACAATAATATAATTAACAATTTATTAGTGGTTGGCACAGCATGTCTTCTTCTTCTCTCTGCCAGCACCTTTTTTTTTTTTGGTGCGAACCTATCAAATAACTCTCCCGCTCTGTGCGGAGCGGGAGGGCGTGTCAGACTTTTACTGACTAAAACTTACCCGTGTTACTTAAGTTGCCTGTGTGCCAGGACCATGGTATCCCTTTCGGACAAACCCGCAACCCTGGCAGGCACCGGACCTAGCGGACCCCGTCAGAGCATGCTGACAACTCTTTGAAGCGCACGTGGAACACAACGTGCCATCGACCCGGGCTTGGTCCTTACCGGACAGCGAGCTGCCCATTGCTCGCCGTCTGCAAACCCGCGCCTATGGTTATTCCCGCCACCCAGGGCCAGCACCTGTGTTCCCTTCCGGATATAACCCATCAACCTTCAAAGCAAGAGTGAAAAGGCATCTTCTGGGTACGCTCGTTCCATCGTAAACCTCATCCATCGCTTTCCATCAGGCGAGAATTAGGTCACGAGCAGGCCCATTCCACTATAAAAAAGACTCTATTAAATTAGATGTCATCCCAGTTCCCACTCCCTTCTATGTTCTATGTTAGAGGTTTTGGTTTCCGCACTTAGTCCTTCAGACGGACCATTGTGCGTGAGCCATAGCGGCCGTCATTGTTTATTCCGACCAGCCCACCTCCTTCCAGAAGTTAATAATGTCTCCCAGTCTGTCCAGAACATCGGTGAAGGATCTGGGTACCCCGAGGGTTTCTGTCCTAATCTGGGTGACGCCTGTGCACTCGAAGAGCACGTGCGCAACAGTTTCTTCGCCCTTTCTAGTCATTTTATTTATTCACACATTCCATCCATTGTTATTTTTGAACACCATTACAAGTCTCCGACTCCAAGAAGGTCCTAAAGAATGCCATTCTAAACGGCCACGATCGTTTGCCATAATCATTCCGTTAGACAAACGGATGGTCCCGCCTTCTCTTCCCGAGTGACGTAAAAGGATACCAAGATACCTCGTGACAAAATAGGAGTCTATTTTTAGTACTGCTATAACAAATCTCGGGAGTTACCGCCGCACTCTCAAACGTTCATTTGCGTTAATGAGCTATTACTTAGCAGTGGACACTGGCACACATTTTTTGGCCGGACTGCAATAATTGCCGTAGGTAGTAGGGCAAGCTTATTTAATTGCCAAGAATAGCCTCAATTGTTTCGGCAATATCGTCTCTAATTGTTCCATCTATTCTGTATTGCTAAGTGGCGCTAAAATGAATTGCCGAATATCTAATGGGGATGCGTAAGTTTATTAAATTGCTCCATATTCCTCGACTACCTTGGAATGTTATTGCCGGCAATAGTGGCTGAAAACATTATCATTACCACCTAGGTATTAAATTCTTATTCTTTGTGTGCTGACAATAACCAACTCAATGCTGTGGATATTGTCTGTCGCACATCCAAAATGAAAGCGATTGTCATTAGAAGTGTTTTACGCAATAAGGCTGCTGATCTTATTCTGAAAAAGTTGGGATATTTATATATAATTTTCTTTATATTGTCGACGGCCAAGATAATTATAATTAAATTGGTTACTCTTTGGAGCGACTGCCTATCTGACCTCTACAACACAGTATTGGCGTGTGCTAGCTGACATATATTATGGCAAATAATTTAATTTACTGTTCTGTGTCTCGTAATGTTAATTACTTTGCATACCGTAAAACGGGGTGAATAGGGATGAAGGGGTGAATCGAGACAAAACTTTAAAAGGGATTTTAACATGGAAATAATGTAGTTCTTTTTTTTTTTACACACAACGGGGAAGCTCTTGGCCTTCATCTCACCTGATGGTAAGTGATGATAAGGCCGGAGATGGAAGCGAGCTTCACCCGGAATCCTCAACCACAGAGGAACTGGCTATCTTACCTGTAACTGCCGAAACACAACAGATGCTGTTAACATTGTTGTTTGGCGACAGACTTAGATAAGATGGTGGTAGCTAGCCAGGCGGACTTAGAACAAGGCCTACCACCAACCAAACCGAGCAGATATTTTTGCCCCCGCTGGGAATCGAACCCGGGACCTGTGGATCTGAGACAGGTGGTTTTACCACTAGACCACAGAGGCGGTAGTTTGTTGCCAAAAAGGACTCTAATGTGTTAACTGTATTATAATTAACAATTAAGTGTCCTTGTTGACAATAAACTATATTATTTCCATGTTAAAATCCCTTTTAAAGTTTTGTCTGGATTCACCCTTGCATCCCTATTCACCCTTGCATCCCTATTCACCCCGTTTTACGGTACATACTATTGTATAGAGTCGGGTTTGTCTCATTGAACAGACAGATGTGCTGCCGGGGAGTTTGTTGCGCCTCTTCTTACTGATTAGTTAATGCTTCTTTAACTAACAATCATTTCTGTGGGTGCGGCAGTAAGAACCGCCGAACACATTTGAAACTAGACCGCGGGTTCAAAGATTCATGATCTGGACAATAATTTTAATAAAAAAATTACTAACTGACAAACAGTGCATTGACCTATTGACTTTAATTTTGAATGTACGGTCTGCAAAACAAATGTTAGCGCCAAAAATAATATATTAATGACAATAATATTAGTTTAGTATAGGTTGGTGTGAAAAACAAATAATTAAATATTGGTATGTTTGCAAAATATTAATTGGCAAGGAAAATCCGATAGGAAATGAATCTACCCGCTTTTTTCAATGTTGGGGTTGGATTCCAGTCTAAGTGGACGCAGCTGACTACCAGGGGCCCAAGTCTGCTATTTTTATAAATTCGTCACTCCAACACGATCCCATTGTCTTTGCTAAAAGTTCGTAATCTGCTAAATGCATAATGGTCGATCATTGGTCGGTCAATGGTCTCGTAATAGAATTTTATTACAATGGCATTTTGAACATTTATTCATGCCAGATTCATTTATACACCGAGAAATTTTAGTGGTTGTTTTCCCGCAGCAGAACAACTTGCCATAAGGAGTACTTTCGGAATATAGAGTGAAAGTAAAAAAATAAAGATGTTTTTGTTTTAAAAATAATTTAAAAAATATGCATCAACTCGAAAACGTGAGAATCAATAGTAACACTAGAGGTAACTTGTAGGTACTACTCGAATCGCACGCGCCGCCAACAAAGGGAACAGCGATTCATAAATGTTCAAAGCAAAATAAACACTAAGCGTTTTCAAACGTCTTTTTTAATGCGCGCAGCAAAGGAGTGGAACTCTCTGCCTGCGTCTGTGTTTCCGAACGCATACAACCCTAATCTATTCAAAGTGAGAGTGATCAGGCTTCTTCTGGGTAAGCTCACTCCATCGTAGACTTTGTCTCTGTCATCCAGACCTAGACAAAAGTCAAGAGCAAACTCATAGTAGAATAAAAAAATAAAAAAAATAAAAACTCGCACGTGGTGATTTTTCACAATGGTTAATTTGCCATTTTTTGTTTCTTACATTTAATTTGTTTATAAAACGATTGTATTACCAAGACAAAACCATTTTGCTGCGGGAAAACAACCATTTAAATTTCACGGTGTATATATTTTTACATATTATTCATTAGTGTGATAATAAGCAATCTGAAGTAGTAAGAAGTAGGAAGTTTCATTTGTCATTATGTACGAGATTGAATGGAGAATGCCCGTGGCTCTGCTCGCGTTAATTTCGATAAAAAAAAACTCTTAACACACTACTAAAGTTTCTATAATAATTTAATTCAGTCATGATTCGAAAGACACGTGGCGCCATCTATTATCATAAGAACGTTATTGTTGTTTTCCTCGGGAACAGTACTTTCTTTCGGGATGAAAGGTACCCTATGTCCGTTTCTGCATACCTGACAACATATATGCAAACTTTCAGGATGATCGGTTCAGTGGTTTAGGCGTGAAAAGGTAACAAACAAACTTACTTACGCATTTATAATGTTAGTTAGGATTAGGATTCCCGATTGAGCACCAAAGGTATTCTTATTTGAGAATACCTTTGGTGCTCTAATGCATAAGTGCTCAAACGGGAATACTCGTACTCCCTAAGTATCACCTAACAATCCTAATTATACTTACCTATTCAATAAAGAGATGCATGATTAACACTTGGAAAATATTTTTAAAATCTTTGTTTGATTATTTATCTAACTAAGTAGGTACCTACTGACAGCATTCGCAAATGCAAATATGTTTTCACTACGAACTAAACAAACTACATATAATAAAGCTTATAGGTTCTTATTTTTCTGTAGGTTTTATAGTACTTTTTAGGGTTCCGTACCTCAAAAGGGAAAACCGAAACCCATATAGGATCACTCGCGTGTCTATTTGTCTGTCCGTCTCTCACAGCCAATTTGCTCCGAATCTACTGGATCGATTAAGTTGAAATTTGGTAAACAAATGAATTTTGAATATGAAGGTCACTTTTGGGGGCCAAAAAAAAATTAAAAAAGTTTTGCTAACTATACCGTGTGGCATATCAAATGAAAGGGTTAATTGTAAGGATTTCATTTTTTTTTTTTTTGTTAATTTTCATATAAATAGTTTCAGAATACCAGCGCTGCGACACTTATTTTTAAATGTCGCAGCATCATGCTGAGATAGGAGCCTTTTGGCCCCGTACAGGTTTTGTTTTCATTTTACTTTTGTTTTTATTTATTTTTTAGTGTTACTATGAGTGTATTTAGTTTAAAATATGAACTTCCTGTATGAGTCCCAATAATTACTGAGACTTAAATGTTGGTAAAAAAAAAATACAGAAAATAATTCATTACTTGTCCGTGCACGACATATAGATTACAGAAAAACCTATAAGAAGTCTATGGCCTTAAATATAACACAATATAAATCTGTCAATATTGTGCGTATAAACTGTCATTTGCAGTTGGAATGTATGGGTGAACAACTGAACATGTTTTTTAACTACAGTGTTAAGTGTGTTCTTGAGATAAATTCGTCCTAACTACGGAACCCTTCATTGTGCGCGGTCCGACACGCACTTGGCCGGCTTTGTAATGTTTAATCAATCTCATCTCTCAAAACAGACGTTTTTTTATTAAGTTTTATATAAATGAAAACGTAGCAAGATTGTTTAGCACAATTCGCTAAGTTTGTCTTGATAAAATGATTAAAATAATTATTATTGTGGCGGCATCTACAACGCCACATGCGAATTACGCATCAAAGACCTGACGTCACAAATCCTGCATCGCGCAATCAGAGTTTACCGCGCGACTAGCATGTATACAACATCCCGAGATCAACCGTCGCGCGTCGGGCAGTTGCCCCCCAGACACATCACCCGTCTGGTCGGAGGATCCTCCCTATACCATAGAGTATGAGTGAACTTTACACCCTGTTCCACATACTTCTAAACTATGCTTAAATATCTACCAAATGCACGAGGCAATCACTCCTAAGTTCGCGAGCCCACTTCAGTCGGCTCGAGCGCCGCATCATAGCGAATCGAATCCCGACGGATCCTTTTAGCAGTTTAATCTACACTGAAAAAATGCACTCCAATAAAGGGACTTTTTAGCTTGATTGACGATATCTTGTTTAGATTAATCAAAATCTTAGTAAAGTTGATCATCACGACATGATTGCAGCAATACTAGTTCAAATGATTGAACGCTCAAACAAGTTTCTCGATTACCCTTAACATGACATCATTGTAGAAGAGTTTAAAAAGAGACAAATTAAAAAAAATGTTAACTGTAACAAAGTTAGTTGTGTCAATCAAGCATTTTGATTACTTCAATAAAGATCATTGAAACTTTAATCTAATAATCTTGGTTGGAGCAACTATGTTTCGCCTTGATTGCTGCAAATAGGATTTGTGATAACTCCAATCAAGATCCCGTTTCAAATCTCAATCAAATAAAAGTAGTAGCTGTGATCATTGTGCTTGATAGGCTCAGATGCAAACAAGTTACTTAGTCAATCTAAACAAAATCTTGATTGCGGCAACAACTTTTTTTTTTTTTTCAGTGTATGACCGTATGACTACCGGGATCGGCGGTTGCTATTGTCATACGTACCATCATAAAATGAACAGAGTATAGTATGTACGTTATGGTAATGATACTAATATCAAATGTCATTAGTTAGCTTGTTACGCTGTCGGTACACTAACTATGCATAGCTGTGGGTCCCTATTTATGTTCGTCTGAATTGAGGATATCCTGCGGCAGGGCTCGCTGAATATGTGATCTTTGTGTCTTGTGGGTAGGCAAAGAACGAAGTACCTTTGACAAAAAATTAAATTTCAAGTGACGTAGTGGCAGAAATGAAAATGAAATTTCTTCAATTATGTTTTTAGTTCCATGCAAAGGCTTACCCGAGCACAAATCCAATACAGCGAGTAACTGCGTAACATACTTAGGCGGATTTGCACCAAAACTTTAATAGTTATTTATGCAACTGTTTTATAATAAGGGGTAATAAAACACGAATGTGGGTTTATCACACGAGGTGAAGCCGAGTGTGATAATAGTTTCACATGAGTGTTTTAATACCTAATTATTACAGTTGCATACAAGACTTTATCTACACCACATGAATCCTCTATAAATGGTTCTGAAACAGTTTTTGCAATACTAATATCGAACATAAATGGCGGGATACGACGCTATGGTATAGTATAGTGAAACGAGCGCGCGTGACAATGTTCTTTTTTTGAAATTCATAAAGATACTACGAATTGAGTAGTGAGAATGGGAGGATGATGATCCCTTCCTTACTCATCAAACAGATGAGTAAGGAAGGGATCATTATCCTCGTAAAAGCAAAGGAGTTGCATTATGAAATTCAGTACAACATTATAACTCCCGTTTGAATGCTATTATGGGTACTATGACACTGAGTGTTTTAATTTTGGCAATAAGCTAACTGTTTCAGAAACTTTTATAGAGGATTTATAGCATGGGCGTAGATAAAGTCCTTTAAAGTGTCGCGGGTTCCATTCCCGCACGGAACAAATATTTGTATGACCTACAAGTAGTTGTTCCGGGTCTGGCTGTTTGTGTATGTGAGTTTAAATGTTTGTAAACGCACCCACGATACAGGAGAAATTACTAGTGTGAGGCAACGTTTTTCAAAACAAATAAAGAAAAGACAACAAAAAAAGAATATACCCATGCATTCCACAACTTTCCTTGACAAATCCTTTACGGTCCAGGCCGCTCGTTTGTGGAATGCATTGCCAGATCCAATAAAACGCGCGCAATCGTTGCATGTGTTTAAAATACTCGTGAAGGAACATTACTTGTCGTTGTGATTTTGTTCTCGTTGTTAGCTGTGATAATCTATACACTTCATTTATTTTATTTGCTTATAATATAAGCAAATAAAATCGTCAGTATGTATCTATTATATGGCATATATCTGTGTATCTATTATAGGATATTGTACTGTTATACTTTTTATGTGCACCAATGACAACCCCATTTTATGTCCAGAAATTCACTATCCACGCCAAGGTTGCCTGGAAGAGATCGCAGTATGCGATAAGGCCGCCCATTGTATATTTTCTAGTGTATAAGTTTTCCTTTTATTTTGTAATGACATGTGTAATCTGATGTACAATAAAGACTTAACCTAGAGTTAATCTGACAGTTCTGGTATGAATCTGACAGGAGTTAAAATCTCATCATCGTCATCATCATTTCAGTCGAAAGACGTCCACTGCTGGAAATAGACCTCCCCCAAAACGGGGGAAATTGCCATAATCGCCACGCTTGGCAAGCGGGTTGGCGATCGCAGCATGGTGTCAAAAATGCATAGAGAACGCTGCTGCCCATTCTCTAGTAAGTCCCTTAGTCGCCTTTTACGACACCCACGGGAGGAAAGGGGTAGTGCTATTCTTTACGTCCGACACCACACGGTACAGTTACAATCTAACTCTGAGTTATTGCTGATAACCCAGCGTGGTGCAAGTGGGCCTTACTGTAGCAATTTCTTTCATTTTGACATTTCAACAACATTCATTACGTTATTTGCTGGTGCGGCGGCGCGTACGCCGCTGCCGACGGAATGGAATGTTGCCATTATAAATATTTAAAATATTAATCTTATAAAAACATTTAGTTATAATTATTGTGAATTTATTTTATTTTTATCTCATTGTACGCTGCACCAGTTGACGTCATCACTTCAACGCCGGCTGTCGCTGAAAACCAGCGCTGGGGCTCTGTCTCGCATAGGTTGCAAGTATCACGATCTGTATGAAAACCAAGCGTGCCATTTTTCCACTACCTACTATGACGTCACAAGCACTATTTAGTGATGAGAAAGTTCGTATATTGTACGAATACTATTTAGGGCGGGTTGTTTCACGTCCACTTGACGCACGCGTGTCATAAATGGCGCTAACTGTCGTCAAACCGTTGTTTCACAAAATTATGCCCTTGACGTTCGTTAAAAAATGACGATTACAGTAACGGGTGTCATACCCACTGGGCCTCAAGTCTGCTATTACAATAGTGTCAGAATGGTCTCTTCATTGTGAGTTTTTGACAGATTTGCCATACAAACACTGTCAAATACTCACAATGGCGAGACCATTCTGACACTATTGTAATAGCAGACTTGAGGCCCTGGTTAACTTCATTTTATTCTTTAAAATTTGAACTTTGACGATCGGTATTTATGCAGTGAAACAAAGCTTTGTATTTAACGAACGTTAAATATCATAATGTAATCGTTATTATTTGACGTACTATGTTACGTTAACGAACTGTTTGAAACAAACGGCCCTTATTGAGTAATTGTGTACGTTAAAGAATTATTAAGAATCGTTTAAATAGATTAATGAATCGATTTTGTGACAGAGTAACAAGACAGAGTAGTTACTTACGATTTTTGTACGTAAGCTGGGCACGCGAAGTAGTTGCTCTTACGTTATCTAGGTCTATCTATATCTGTGGTCGCAGCATTATGCTGAGCGATGGCCGTTTTGCGTGGATGTGACGCATATGAAACGTTATTTCTTTCTTCTATTTGCGTTTGCGAGCAGACAATTTTTTTCGCCCAAATGAAGCAATGGATTAGCAATATTCTTCAAATATTTCTTCGTCCACTAATACATAACATAACCAGCTTATAATTTTCCCACTGCTGGGACACAGGCCTCCTCTCTGTGAGAGGGAGTGATAGGCCTCCTCTCTGTGAGATGGAGTGATGGGCCATAATCCACTACGTGGCACATTGGGGACAAAATGTTCAAAACCATCTAGAGACCTCAAATATTAACCAAATTAAACCATTTTTGCACAGAAATATTTGAAATTCAATTCCAAAGTAACTCACGAAGCCCGATTTGCGAAATTAGGTTGTAATTTTTTTAATAAAAAATGCGTATGAATTGAATATTTAAAAAAAATGTATATATTTATTATGACTGATTTTATATTATACTCTAGTGATCATGAGATTTTTTTCCTGATACGAAATAAACAATGAATATATTAGAGGGTTAATCGTGTTGCAAATTCTTTATTCGTAGAATGTTTTGCAAAATTAAGTTATTTGATATTAATTAATAAATAAAAATAATTAACAATTTGATTAAACAAATTTTTGCAAAATTATATTTTGTTTTAAAGTTTGTTTAAAAAGGGTTTTTTTATGCACAAGTGCTAGTTGAAATGCGTGACTGAAAGGGTTAAAGAACAGGGTAAAACTTGCTTTACCTTGGTTTTAGTGGGTTATGAAGTTTTAGATTTAAGGAATATTAGAAATCCGGCTTCGTCAGTCTCTTTAGAATTTAATTACAAACATTTCTGTCCAAAAATTGTCTCATTTGGTTTGTTTTGCGATCTCTAGGTGGTTATGAACAAAAAATTGGCTCTATCCCCAATGTGCGTGGGCCCATTCCGGGTTGGTGGATGTCCTAGAACCAAAAATTCGAAAACATATGATTATTGGCCGATTATGTCATTACGCTAGCCTTTTCGGGTATTAAAAAGACAACAGGAAGGTTTTATAAGTTATTTGGCATTGCTTAATATTTATGTCATAAAACATGTAATCCTAATGTTATTTGAAGGTAAATCTAAGATTACCTATACAATAAACATGGCGAGTCTATGTGTTACCTTGAAATATAAGTATTATTTTATTTTTTACAGTAATTAGCTTGACTGTGACGTCATTGGTTACTGTCGCGGTCAGTTGAAATTATACGTCATTTTTAGGGAGTGTCAGGAGTAGTAGGTTATAGATAGTCATTTTCTGGGGGAGTTTAAGCTCCCCCGGAAAATGACTCTAAAATATCATACTTCCGGGGGAGTTTATACTCCCCCGGAAGTATGTATAGAGTATAAGAAATATGTAAATTGGTCGAATTCTATACTCCATTTACTATAGCATTAGAAAAAAGAGGCTCGTAGAAGCAGGAGTGCGAAACATTTTATTCAAAGTTAAAAGTTTAAACAATTAAACTAAAAATGTTTTAACATAACTTTGATAAATAGGTCGTAATAACATCTTCATCACACATTACTTACAACGAAACGAATGAATGAAACAAACGATTACGTCGTGATGATTTAAATTTAATTAAGATTAAAGGAAATAAAAGTCTTTTTTTTTTACAATATTTTGTTTAAAACAACAACTTTCAACACACAATAGTTGGTGTAACTTCTTCGTCTTCATCATATAATTTAGTCACTATCATCAGATAATAAAGATGAAGAAGTTTCACCGACGTTACCTAATAATAAATCTTTCTACCACATCATCCATTCTGCTTTAACTTTTCCTCTTCTTTAATTGCATGAGCAACGCAAGACTGCCATCGTTCTAGCGTAATACTATCCAGATCTTGTGGGAGTAATTGTTTCTCCTTGTCTAATTTGAACGTTTTGTTATGTTGAGCCACATACCCCACCATTTGAGCCCATATTAATTCTATAGGGTTGAACTCGCAGTGGTAGGGTGGGAGGCGCAATGCTGAAATACCCTTCTCTCTAGCCATCTCATCTACAACAAACTTTTGGTATAAATGTCTTTGTATTTTTGCTTTTTCTAATAAAGTTGCCCTAAGATCTTTTTCCTCAAAAGGAATATTTTTGCTTTTAAACCATTCCTGTATATCTGCCTTTCATGTAGCTGTGGTTGGCAGCTTCTCCAATGTCCGTCAGTGGTATAGCGCATTGTCCATAACAATTACAGCGCCTCTCAATTTTTGATAAAATTAACTTGAACCATTTTCACTTTTGTCTATTGCGCTTCTATAACATATTCCCTGTAAATTGAGAGGTCTGGCTCTTATGAAACAGGAAATCCTAGTACAAGAGTCAGGGCTACACAGATGATTGTGTCTTGAAGTGTAAATAAATAAATTATTATTATTATTAAAGTTGAAGGCGTCCATTTCGGAGTGGTCATCTTCATCACCTTTCTTTGCATCAAATATTAATGCAGCATCCATTAAAAACCCTTCACAAACCCTGTGAAATAAAATTAATACAAATCAATTATTCCGTACCCCCTATATAATTTCACTGCTGGAAATAGTTCATAGATAAATACTATAACAAAATTTATAACTTTAAAAGTTCGCTTTGCATGCGTTAATTCATAATACAATATAATATGTATTACTTAATTAATAGTCAATAACAATGGGGTGTTCATTTTTTTATGGCAAGGACAGTCCATAAAATACATACCAGTATGACCGATTATAAGTTGGATTTTTTAAACCAGCAGATAGACCTTCCCAATGTGCTTCTTTTGAAGACTTATTATTAGTGTCATGCCATATTAGGCTTTTCGTGTGACCTGTTTGTATGACCGATTATAAGTTGGATTTTTTAAACCAGCAGATAGACCTTCCCAATGTGCTTCTTTTGAAGACTTATTATTAGTGTCATGCCATATTAGGCTTTTCGTGTGACCTGTTTGTATGATAAAAGGTTATTAATATAAATAACATTCATTTCACGAACCAATTTTATGAAATTATGTTTAACTGTATAATTAATTATAATGTTATTGAATGCAAGAGGTCATACACTGCTTAGTGCATAAAATCAGAACTTTAATGTTTATTTAATTATTTTATACAGACTGCTTTTTTAAAATCTGGCAGAGACTCGTCACTGTTAACTACTTCCAGCATCTTGTCCAAGGTGGGCAACTCATTATTAAAGAAGAAGGAATGAATTTTCCTGCATATTCCACTAAATGTGATGTCATCAAAATCATCACGTTTCATGTGCTTCTGTTGGGGAGGGGGAGATTGCAGGCGACTTTTTATGTTGTACTCTTTGAGAATATTGGACAGAGTAGCCCGAGATACGCCTGTAAATAATAAAATCATGTGCGGAGTTTCTAAAATATAATACATTTTATCACAATGCATGTTAGTTTCAAATATTTTTATAGTAATAATTTTATGAATCATCCTTACCGGCAACTTCTGCGATTTTGTTTATCATCTCAGTCCTATAATGAGGAGTATCTGCAGGCCAGGACTCCAATTGCTTAATAATATTTATCACAGGTTGTTTTTCTACAGCACGCAGCGTTCTCTTTTTTTTGGGAGACATTATTATTTAGTCGGAGTCAACTTTTGGACCACGTTTTTTTCGCCGTTGGCTTTGGTCAGACTCAGCACTTATATGTTGTAAGCCACTCGGTCCCGCACCGGGATCACTCATAGCTCAAAAAAAAAGTAACGTTTTGTACAAACAACCCAATGACAACACTGATAACAATACAATAATAAAGAAATAACTAAATATTATTTATTATTTTAATAAATAACAACAAAATCACGAAAATTAAACAATAACAAACAAAGTATTCACAAGTAAATGACATACATGACAATCTTAGAACATTGTCAAGTCAATTTCACAGACGACATAAACCAGTAAAATTAGGAATCCCCGGCTGTCACAGCTTATGAAGGGATTAAGTAACATTTTAGATTTGGTAGGATTATAGTGAAACAAAAAGCGTTGCAGTATTGTTGACTCCTGCTTCTTTTAGGTTTTTAGCATAGGCACTGTAATTTTAAATTGGAATGAAATAATATATCTAAATGAAAGCTACTTAATTTCATATGGTTGTTTTTTTAAATGATTACAATTAAGCGTGATAGCTGATATATAAATTCATTTTAATCGATTTGGCGTCAATCGTAACTATAACAAGTTTATTGTACTTTTGGTATAAAGTGTGCATCAAAAATAACCTTTTTTAACTTCTGTCTAATGCTATTATAAATGGAGTATAGGGATACGCGAAAGTGCATATATGATGATCGTTAGAGACGGATCAATATGGACAAATCTAAAACTATTAGAGGTAAAGAAAGGCTAAGGCTTTACTATATAGTTGGGGTTAAGAACAGTGACAAGAAAATAGCTGAGACATAAAATTAAGCCAATAATAGTTAATCACATTTATATGCAAATTATCTTTTAAATACGCAATGTAGGAAAAAGATACTGATTTTCACGTGGGTTTCACTTTTAAAGATATAATTTCGAATACTTTTTTTCTATAAACAAGAGAAACCAAGGATTAATAATATAAACAAAGAAATTAAGAATTAAATGTCTATGAGAAAAAATGACATTTTCATTATTTGCTTTTTTTTCTGTTTGTTTTTAATCATGGTATGGCAGTTAGAGTAATTTAAGCGGTCTGCTCAAATGTCCATTCCTTGGTATTGTTCGTCGAATCGTGGAGCTCCTTATGTTCTAAGCTGAGCTGCACGATTACTGACAAATGCGTGCACTGACTGGACAGGCCCACTCAATCTGTATAGTTCTTGACTCAAAACACCATTTCAGACACCAATCTACATGTCCTTCACATGATTTGACCAAGATTATGTCTGCCATGGACTTTAAAAGAGACTGTGACCTCTGAGTTTGTTTCGGCCTTTCCTCTCATATACTTTAGATACGAAACGCCAACCTCATCTAGTTTTAAAATATGATTGACATCTAAAAGTGTTTGTACAAACCTATTCACAGAAATAAAATAATTTATCAAACATCTGCTGATGTCAATGATGATACAATTTGAGATCAACTATTTTATTGTGTGGCGCCACGCCATTGTTATTTTCAGAATGAGCAAATAATGGTAGTTTACAAAACATCACCAAACGTCAACAAATTAGAGCAGTGGTGGCCCAGCGATAAAGCTGCTTTCAGACTAGCATATAGTAGTAGTAGTAGCATACATTGTTATGGACACGTTCAAACTGTACTGTACCTACTATATATTATTGGAATGTATGGTGCACGATATTGTTGTGCTATGAGCTATATACTATATGCTATTATGATAGCGTAGTCTGAAAGCAGCTTGACGGATCCGACTTTCTAGACCGTGGTAAGTGATAAGTCGGGTCTGACTTACCACTTATTTTTTTAACGTTTCCCCACACTAGGATTTTTTTCTGTATCGTGGGTGCGTTTACAAACATTTAATTTCCCGTGAAAAAAAAAAAGACAAACATTCCCGTGCGGGAATCGAACCCGCGACACGCAGCGCAGCAGTCAATCGCTTAAGCACTGCGCCAACCGTGTCGTCAAACTTTAGCACTGGCTTTGGCTTTCTGGCCGTGGGCTCAAAGTCAAATCCGGCCAAGTGTAGGTAATTTATTTCATCAGCTGCCTAGCCTTTTCCCAACTATGTTGGGGTCGGCTTCCAGTCTAACCGGATGCAGCTGAATACCAGTATTTTACATGGAGCGACTGCCTAACTGACCTCCACAAGACTGGCTGTCAGACTTTTGGGCTTCTGACGACCCGTAACGATTGTCAAAGATCCACGAATGACAGCCGGGACCAACGGCTTCACGTGCTTTCCGAGGCAAATTTATTTCGTCACCATTCCTCTCAAAACGGTAAAGGAACACATCGTGAGGTAAAGACATATGACATCTACCAACCATAGATCCATAACGCGGATCCAGTGCGGGTACAGCCCACTGCCTCAAACAGAAAGGAGGCCTATATCACAACAGTGAGGACTCTATACCAGTGTTTTTCAACGTGTGGGTCGCGACCCCCTGGGGGTCACGAAGCTTCTATAGCGGAGTTACAAAAGGTTGGGAGAGCTACTGCAGTAAAAAAAAAAAACAATAAAGATTACAGTGTTTTAATAATACAAGGCAGAAAAATAAGGGGACACACGGGATTACTTACCACTCGTAAATACAGTCAAAAATGCTAATTTGTTGAAAGTTATAATAATATTTAATGTTCGTTTTGCCATGTTTGTGCTACCACGTCATGCATAATCATAAACATTTGGCCAACATTCGGCAGCTAACGCGGTTTCACTCGCACGACAGCGCCGTCTCCTATCTCTGTTCTTGTTTATCGGTAACTGTAGTTTTGCGACTGAACTGAACTGTGATGGTGCATGTACTTGACCGTGCGCCGAGTCCAGGTTTACTGATTGCGATGTTAGCGCGTAACATATCTTCTTTCTTTTAATCTATCAATGGTTGGATTAAATATTTGTCCATGGGCCTGCGTCACCTGAAAATAAATGGATTTATTATTATTAATATTTTTTTTTAAAGCAACGGGTAGGGGGTCGCGAAATATTTCGTCATACTAAAGGGGCCGTGTCATGAAAAAGGTTGAAAAGCACTACTCTATACGCTGATTTTGATATGCACCATACGTCTTAAGAATGTAGGTCATCGGTTGTAAGCGCTTTTATGATGATCCTTTATTTCCTTCAAAAGGTGGCGAAGCTTTGTCAGCTGAGCGTTGCTGTTCTTTTCAATAGTGAGTTTGAAGTTTTGAATATGATATTGACATCGGCTATTGTAAAAGAATATGCATGTAGAGTGAGGTCTCTAGAAATGTTTTTTTTTTTTTTGTCATATGTATAACTTGTTTAAAGTTAAGATAACGTTGTTTAAGGCGTATTGTCAAATCTTTTATACGGGAAATCTGTGGCTTAGCCACACCAAAAGACCGCTGGATGTCCTGCGCGTCCAGTATAATAACATCTTCAGGATGATGTTGGGGCTGGCTCGCTTCTGTAGTGCATCTGGGATATTTATGCTGTATCGCACTGATGGCTTTCATGCCGTCATCCGCAAGAAAACTATTTCCCTGATCTGCAGAATGCGTGGCAGCTGCACCGGAATTCTGAAGACTGTTGCTGTTAGGATCTCTTCCCCGTTATGGGGATCCTTTATTAAGCGGGTGATATAATTGTATTTTATTTTATTTTAATATTTATGTAGTTTTAATTTAATATCGGATTGTATGGATTTAGTTATCTGAAATAAAATAATTTGTTTGCGGGATTTTCCATCGCAACTTCATTCATAATTGTCAATATTGTGCCATTCCTGATTAATTATGGCTTAAGATTGAACAGAACTTAGTATCTAATTTCGTTGCACGTGAAGGAAGAATAATGTTTGGTTAATGCTTGCCAATTTAAAAAAAAAAAAATATTCATTTGGTATTTTAGAATTCAAACTCAAAGCATTTATTTCAATTAAACCATTTACAGGCACTTTTGAATTGTCAAAGAGACGGTCAGTTAGTCAGAAAGTTGAAGCTAGATGCCCATTTCAATACGTATATAGATCACTATGGAGAAAAACGGACAAGAAACTCCAAGGACACTCTTTTAAATCAAGATATTACAAAATCCTGGGTACATTATTCTTGTTTCTTCTATATGTGAGACAATGTAAAAACTAATAAAACAATTCAAAATATAAAATTACAAATTAAAAATAAGCCCTGGCAGTCAAGAGATGACCAGTCCCAACTGACGGTGCCCGTTCACGAATGTAATAAAATAAATATTTATATACTACTACTCGAAGAGCTCGTGGCTAAGTAATAACAGCCGCACGGGTCGTTCCGTCAAGTTAAGCTACGGTTTGGTCCGTGGATGGGTGACCATCTTTACATACCGAGACTCCTCCATGCCTCGGAAAGCACGTTAAGTCGTTGGTCCCGGCTGTCATTCGTGGATCATTGACTGTCGTTATGGGTCGTTAGAAGCCCAAAAAAAAGTCTGACAACCAGTCTTTCCAAGGGGTATCGTGTTAACCAGTTACTGGGTTGTGGAGGTCAGATAGGCAGTCGCTCCATGTAAAATACTGGTATTCAGCTGCATCCGATTAAGACTGGAAGCCGACCCCAACATAGTTGGGAAAAGGCTATGCAGATTTATACTACTACTAGATACTTAGATAACCGCAGTTTCAATGGTAAATTATCATATTCATCTTCAAATCCGCATAGGATCTATCTTTGTCAAAAATCTTATTGGTTTCTGTATCTAGCTCAGTATTTCCTACAATCATAAAATTCTTAACTAGAAAAATATATTTAGATGACCTCAGTTTTAATTCAAAATTACCATCTTCATCATCAAATCCTACGCACATGTCTATGTCAAAAATCTTATTATTTTCTCTTTCTAGCTCAGTGTTTCTTACAATCACAAGATTGTTAACTAGAAAAAGATATTAAGTCGACCTCAGTTTTAATTCAAAATTACCATCTTCATCATCGAATCCTACGTACCTATCTTTGTCAAAAATCTTACTGGTTTCTTTGTCTAGCTCATTGTGTTCTTGAATAATAAGATTATTAACTAAAAAAAGATATTTAGTTGACCTCTGTTTTAATTCAAAATTATCATCTCCTTCATCGAATTTTACGCACATGTCTTTGTAATCTTATTGCTTTCTCTATCTACGAGTAGCTCAGTCGTTCCTACCATCACAAGATTGCTAACTAGAAAAGGATACTTAGATGACCGCAGTTTCAATCGTAAATTTTCATCATCTTCATATTCGAATCCTATGCACCTATCTTTGTCAAAAATCTTATTGGTTTCTCTATCTAGCACAGTGTTTCTTACAATCACAAGATTGTTAACTAGAAAAAGATATTAAGTCGATCTCAGTTTTAATTCAAAATTACCATCTTCATCATCGAATCCTACGTACCTATCTTTGTCAAAAATCTTACTGGTTTCTTTGTCTAGCTCAGTGTTTCCTTGAATAATAAGATTATTAACTAGAAAAAGATATTTAGTTGACCTCTGTTTTAATTCAAAATGATCATCTCCTTCATCGAATTTTGCCCACGTCTTTGTCTATCTTATTGCTTTCTCTATCTACGAGCAGCTCAGTCGTTCCTACCATCACAAGATTGCCAGCTAGAAAAGGATACTTAGATAGCCGCAGTTTCAATGGTAAATTCATATTCATCTTCAAATCTTAAGCATCTATCTTTGTCAAAAATCTTATTGGTTTCTCTATCTAGCTCAGTGTTTTTTACAACACAAGATTGTTAACTCGAAAAAGATACCTACTTGGAGGCCCAGTGGTCGCAAGCGTTACTGCTGAGCATAAATTCCTGGGTTCGATTCCCAGGTCAAGCAAAGTGTTATTGTGTTTTTCCATATGGAATTTCTCAGTAGCAGCTTGGAGACTTTGTGCCTTGTTTATGGCAATAGGCTCGCTCCCTAATACAAGAGACTATAATTTGATAAAAATAATAATCCATACTAATATTATAAATGTGAAAGTCTGTCTGTCTGTAGGTTACGTTTTCACGCCTAAACCGCTGAACCGATCGTCATGAATTTTGGCAGAGATATAGCTTGGGATATGGAGAAGGACATAGGCTACTTTTTTATGCAATAACCGACATCTACGCGGGCGGAGCCGCGGGCAAAAGCTAGTATGTTTATAAGTACACTTAAAAAAAACATACACAAGTACACAAGGATTAAACAAATGTTGTACAATAGAGTATCATTAAAGGGCGAACTGATGCCTCTTATACTAGGCCAAAGGCCTGTGATTTAGGAGCCAATGTTCCTCAAGATATAATCCAATAGCAACTGGTGTTGAGTGTCATGCAAGTACTTATAAGAAACAACAACATAAAGTACACAAATAGTGCCTTAATAAAAACAGTATTAGTTCTAGATTCTCAATTTCGTCATACATTAACTTCTGCAACCAATTTGTGAGTTTGATTTTAACTTGGTGTTTAGTCAGGGGGTAAATGTGTTTATGTTTGTTTATTATATCTTACAGTCGAGAGCTAGTTGCCGCATACTGTCGGCTGGCAAACCTTTTTTTTTTTTTGAACATGGCAAATCATCAAATGACCCCTCCCGCTCTGGGTGAAGCGGAAGGGAGTGTCAGACTCTTGCTGACTAAAACCCACCCGTGTTCCTTCCTTGGCCCTTTATGTTCCGGGGCAGCGGTAACCCTTTCGGACAATCCCACTGACCCGGCAGGCCCTAATGGGCCCCCTCGTTGTTGCTGACATCTCTTTGAGGCGCGCGTGGAACACGTACGCGCAGTCCGGCACGGGCCTGGTCCTGATCGGACGGTGAACCGCCTGCAGGCCCGCGCCTACGGGGGCCGGGAGTCATCACGCGGCTCCCGACGCCCGCAGCGTCTACCGCGGCGGCTGGAACGGGAGGCTCTCTCCGCTCTCTACCTCTCCCATCTCGCCACCTCCTTCGCTAGCATGACTGCTTCGCAAAAGGAGGTGACTGCCTCCCATTCTGGCTGGCAAACCTGGAACGGCATCAGACTATTATCGCACACGGCCTTAGCTTTTCTTCAGCTTGTCATGATCTAGGTGCAACATAGAGTATTTCCAAAGCACAGCGTGGAGCACAAAAAGCTGTCTCAGAGTCAATACATCGGTTTCTGAATAAAGTTGATTGGTCGAAAAGTCCTTGCGCTTAAAGTTCATAACTTTCTCACGCTTTTCTTACGACCGTCCTTCGGATGCACCTTGCAGGTCGCATCTTAGAAATCTCCTTGGACTCCCTTCCCACTCATCCGACTTCTACTTCTACTCCTTCACTGTGCACGCGGCTCGGTTGTGGAATTCACTGCCACCTGACATTAGGGACTTTCTTTCTTTCTTTCCACTACTACCAAACTGTTGCAGCCTTTAAAAGAAAAGTAAAAGATCACTATCTTTCCACTTCGTCATAGTTGCATATTATTATGTATTTATTATTTTCCACTACATTGTAGTTCTAAGTATATATTTGAGTGATATTTATTTTAGAAGTATGTATGTAAGTATATTCTCATATTGTATGTTTATTAGTGTATAGCTATTTTGATTTTATGTATATTTTTTCTCTTCTACACACGTTGTCTATTACATCTCTATATCTACTTTCCTATCGCAGATATGTATACTGGAAGAGATTTCATTAGAAATAAGCATCACCATTGTACATAATTTTCTGTTCCTTTCTTCTTGTCTATTTATATGTGTGTATATCATCCTCATTTTAGCCGAAAGACGTCCACTGCTGGACATAAGCCTCCCCTAATTGGGGGGGGTTTGCCATCATCGCCACGCTTGGCAGGTGGGTTGGCGATCGCAGTATGGTGTTAAAAGTGCATAGAGAATGCTGCTGCCTGTTCTCTAGTATGTCCCTTAGTCGCCTTTTACGACACCCACGGGAGGAAATGGTGTACATAAATGTGTGTATATGTGAATATGAGTGTACATAAATTGTTAAATAATTAAATAACTTTTAAGACTTAACCTTAACTAGCGAAATGTGTGTGTACCTACATAGGTAGACCTCTGCTTATCCATTCAGGAAATACAGGCGCAATGTTTATGTTAAAAATATACTAAGATGACCTCAGTTTTAATTCTAAATTACCATCTTCATGATCAACGCACCCCTCTTTGTCTAAAAATCTCGGTGTTATCTCTAGCTGCGATCTAAGGCTGCGATATAAGCTATAGTGTGGCCCGCGCGCGGTCAGTTGCGACTCGGCACCGTCCGAAAAACGACGTTCTTTCTCTTAGAAGACGCGAAGTACCGTAGCGGACACGTGTGTTAGTGGAAGTGATAAAATATTTTTTATTTTTTTTCCTGTTGACTCGAAAAGTTTTTTTTTATTTTATCCCGGTGACTCGAAAAAAAATATTTTTTTTGAATAGTATTTTTTTGTGTGCGGTGTGTTTTGGAGATTTCTGTTTTATTCGGTGGGTAATTTTTTTTTATCTTTTGTATATTTTTAATTATACTTTATCAACTAGAAAAGGATACCTACTTGGACGCCCAGTGGTTGCAAGCATAAGATCCTGGGTTCGATTTTGATCAGGATATTATTGTATAGGAAACTAAAAGAAAGAATTACGTTTGTATATTAAAAAAGTTTTATTTCGTTTCGAAAATTATCGACATTAGACAGTAGTCCAAAGGTTTTATAGTAAGTGAGCAGCAAAGGGTCGTCAGTTGCACTCCTGCCGGTCTGTTCTGTAAAAAATTCACCATGAAAACTTATAATAAAATAAAAATTATTTATTTCAGACGTTACTGTCCATAGATTGTTAGTAATTAGTTATTAAAAATTTGTGCTTATCTGTTATATTACTAATATTAAGTTAGCAAAAAAATTGAGGCAAGACAATTTTTAATAACAATCAATTAATACCTTATAAAAAATATTAATTAAGAATGAAGAAATAAAAACTAGATCGCGAATTTTAAATTAAAATATTTTTTTTATATTTTTTTTTTTATTTATTTAAAGAAATTATAATACAGAGGTGTTACTCAATTCTAAACCCGCCAAACTTTTACGTTTGATGGCGAGAGGCGCTCTTTTTCATAACAATGAACCACCTTACGTGCATAGCCACTACTAATATATTATACTGTTATGGTTTAAGCTAATTATTCAACTAAGTGCAACATTAAATGAGATAAATTCTGCTAAATTTAGCATAATTTCCTTTCCTTTTTCGTTTTTTTTTACGTTATCCTTATTTTAGAGTTAACTTTATCCTCAACAAAATAAGTTTTCGGATCATTTTCCTCTTCAAAGTAAATTATTAGTATTACAGTTCATCATCATCATCATCATTTCAGCCGAAAGACATCCACTGCTGGACATAGGCCTCCCCCAAGCACCGCCACCTCGACCGGTTCTGTGCTTCCCGCATCCAGCGGATTCCTGCGGCTTTCATAATAAGGTCATCGGTCCACCATGTGGGAGACCTTCCAAGTATTACAATTTTAACACTAATAACTTACTTTGGAGAGGACCTTTGTACCGTGTGGTGCCAGACGTAAAGAATAGCACCACCCCATTTCCTCCCGTGGGTGTCGTAAAAGGCGACTAAGGGACTTACTAGAGAATGGGCAGCAGCGTTCTCTATGCATTTTTAACACCATACTGCGATCGCCAACCCGCTTGCCAAGCATGGCGATTATGGCAACCCGGGGGGCGCTCCAACTGGCGGAGGCTTATGTCCAGCAGTGGACGTCTTTCAGCTGAAATGATGATGACAGTTGTAACTAGATTTCCTGAAGTAAAAATATCTGGCTTTCAGCGGTGATAACAAAACCGGTATTTAATGTGACTCAGGAATTTAGAGTTAAAGAAAACACCGGAATGAGATGATTAAGACTTTTTTTTTTAAACACTGAAAGAAATAATTAGCCGAACTAATTAAGTTACTTCAAAAATAACTCAACTTTAGTTATAAGGAAATAAAATTTGCTTCAATTAACAAAACTGATTTTGTAATGTGCAAAACAGGGTTTTGTAACAGATAACATCTAGCTCGCAAGTTACAACTTTTGTGTAAACAGTAACCAAAAGTTTTGTTACAGTTTTGCAAACATTTCTTTCAGTGAAGTAATTTTTTTTTTCCTTTTTTTCTACTTTATAAATGCAAAATCAAAAAAATCTAAATATTTTATTTCACATAAACCTACATGGGCACTTATGAAACGTCAGAAGCTAGGTGCACGGTTCCAATTAGTCGTTTCCTATGGAGAAGAGCCGGCAAGAAACTCCACGGTTACTCTTTTAAAAATAATTGGCTTTACAATATTATCAAATAACAGTGATAATAGGTATGCGTTGCCCCACACTAGGAATTTCTCCTGTATTGTGGGTGCGTTTACAAACATTTAAACTCACATACACAAACAGCCTAAAATCAATTAGAATGGAAATAACCTACCTAATTATTATTAGACCTATTTATTTGCAATTGTATTTAAAGATACTTCTTTTTTTATTTAAAACGATTAGTTTATTCATAAAAGAAGTAAGTTGTTAAAAGCACATCTCAAGAAATATGAAAATAATTGGAAAAAAAGACTAGAAAACACAATACGTACGTGTATGCAATTTTAATTATTTACAACCACTTTCCAATATTGAATTTCTTCATGTAGTAGAAACATTAGAAACTTTAAAAGAGGTTAAAGTTTCTAACTATAGTATAAAAACAGGCTAAACTATAGTATAAAATATCGAGAGCTCACAACAAATAATAAACATGGTAAATATCCCGTTCGTGTTAATAATAATATAATATAAATAACAGGCACAATATCAATAAATTAACAATGATTGAGAGTAAAAAAAAAAAAAAAAAATTTTTGCTCAGTAGTTTCGGAGATAAGGTAAATTTTCTTTTATTTTCTTAAATAACTTAAAAACTGTATATTTTAAAATTATTAAAAAAAAATACATATGACCTTCACATTAAGCCCTTTCATTTCATATTTGAAATACTTTTTTAAAAAATTTCTTTTATTTCTCTCAATAATGACCCCCATACTCAACATTAATTTATTTACATTCACTTCCTTGTTTGGGACACAGAAATTGATAATGTGCACCAAAAAACTTAATCGGAGGATTCGGAGCAAATTGACTGTGACAGACGGATAGACAGACAGACAGACACACGAGTAATCCTATAAGGGTCCAGGGCCTCAAGTCTGCTATTACAATAGTGTCAGAATGGTCTCGCCATTGTGAGTATTTGACAGTGTTTGTATGGCAAATCTGTAAAAACTCACAATGAAGAGACCATTCTGACACTATTGTAATAGCAGACTTGAGGCCCAGGTTTTCCCTAAAATAATGACAGTCAAAATGTTACACTTCCTTCGGTCTAGCTCTCATTCGCAAGTTATACTCTGCACAGAGTATACTTGCGATAAGGATCTTCGTTCCAATAAACAACACTATACTGTAATCTTCATAATTTAATTTAATAATAATCACAAAATAATAATAATAATACCAGCCTATAACTGTCCCACTGCTGGGCAAAGGCCTCTTCTCATACAGAGAAGGCACGAGCATTGATCACCACGCTTGCTCAAGACGGGTTGGCGATTTCAGACTTATATTAACTATAAAGTCCAGGTTTGTTCTAAGTCCGCCTGGCTAGCTACCACCATCTTATCTAAGTCTGTCGCCAAACAACAATGTTAACAGCATTTGTTGTGTTTCGGCAGTTACAGGTAAGATAGCTAGTTCCTCTGTGGTTGAGGATTCCGGGTGAAGCTCGCTTCCATCTTCGGCCTTATCATCACTTACCATCAGGTGAGATGAAGGCCAAGAGCTTCCCCGTTGTGTGTAAAAAAAAAAAAAAAAAGTTTTTCCTTCACCGATGTCAGTAATGTCCAAGATAAACTCAGAAAGTACATATGAATTGAAAAAGTCACATTGGTACTTGCCCAGATTTGAACCACAACCTCATGCATGAGAGGCGAGGCCTTAACCAACGGGCCATCATGACACATTCAATAATCACAAACTTTCCCTTAAATCGGCCATTCACGTCATCTCGTCAAGAAAACGAAATCATGATTTCGAAATCGTACTGACGTAAATAATGGGGTTTAGTTACTGTACTCTACTAACGATAGGTACTGTGAATCGTGCGTGTAATTTTGATGTTCATATTATTGAGATTCATCATAATATAATAGGTACTTATCGCTTTTTAGGGTTCCGTATGTCCGAATGAAAAAACAATCAATACCGTGGTGCTAGACGTAAAGAATAGAACCACCCCATTTCCTCCCGTGGGTGTCGTAAAAGGCGACTAAGGGATTTATTAAAGAATGGGCAGCAGCGTTCTCTATGCATTTTTTAACAACATACTGCGATCGCCAACCCGCCTACCAAGCGTGGCGATTATGGCAAATCCCCCCCCCCCCACTATTGGGGGAGGCCTATGTCCAGCAGTGGACGTCTTTCGGCTGAAATGATGATGATGATGATGATGAATGAAAAAATGGAACCGTTATAATATGATCATTCGTGTGTCTGTCTGTCTAGCCGTCTCTCACAGCTTTTGCTCCGAATCTAATGGACCTATTAAGTTGAAATTTGGTACACATATCAATTTCTGTGATCCAAACACGACGGATCGTGTTACGTAAATAAATGAAACTTTATAATTATGGGGGTCACCATTGGGAGACTAAATAAATTTAAAAAAAGATTTGCACATTGTACCGTGTGTGTTTCAAATGAAAGGGCTTGCTATGAGGGACTAAAGTATATATCTATCTTCTATAATATAAAAATGAATCGCAAAATGTGTTGGTAAGCGCATAACTCAACAACGCCTGGACCAATTTTACCAATTCTTTTTTTTTTAAATGTTTGTTGAAGTCCAAGGATGGTTTTTACGGCGAGAAAAATTAGGGTAGGGTAGGGTAGGTAGGTAGGTAGGGTAGTGTAAGGTAGGGTAGGGTAGGTAGGTAGGTAGGGTAGGGTAGGGTAGGGTAGGGTAGGGTAGGGTAGGTAGGTAGGTAGGTAGGTAGGGTAGGGTAGGTAGGTAGGAAGGATAGGGTAGGTAGGTAGGTAGGGTAGGGTAGGGTAGGGTAGGGTAGGTAGGTAGGTAGGTAGGGTAAGGTAGGGTAGGTAGGTAGGTAGGGTAAGGTAGGGTAGGGTAGGTAGGTAGGTAGGTAGGTAGGGTAGGTAGGGTAGGGTAGGGTAGAGTAGTGGAGTTTATACTATAGCTTTTGACAGGACGAAGTCTGTCGGGTCAGCTAGTTTTTTATAATTTTAAAATAAATAGTTTTAAAATTATTTCAGAAAGTAGATTAAAATTGACCATTTCCCACGTATCTTCGAAAAAAGGAGCCTAAGATTTTGAAAAAAAAATACAGAAAATAGTTATACATATACTTACTTATATATTACATTTAATCCAAGATAAGAATGCTTGGAAACATGCTGGTCCTGCTCCATAGGACAATTTAGAGTCTAGACAAAATCAAACTGGTTGCTAATTTAACTTTATAATTTTTATGATATTAATTTTATTTTCTGTGATTAAAACAGTCCAATCGTGTACACATTCATATTTGTCTTGTCTGCAGCAGACACGACAAGTTGTCGTTCCTAGGTTCGACCAAATTCTTGTCGTGTACATGATGAATTGGTCGTGTCTGCAGCAGACACGGTGAATTTTCTTAGCGTGTACAAGCGGCCTAAGGGCTGAAACTGCGTTAAGCGGGCGTCCGCGACGGGCACCCGTTGCATGTGTACGCGCATGGATACTCGGGGGGCTCTGTGGGAAATGAAATACCCGTAGTTTAATTTTAACGGTGCGCATGTGTACAGTTGTGTCGATGGAGAACTTAGCAAAACCATGACTAGTAAAAAATAAAACTACAGTCAGTAAGTTGGCGCTACGCCCGCGCTTGTCCCCGCGACGGAGCACTTTTGTATGGAACCGCGTGGGCGTCCGCTTAACGCAGTTTCAGGCCGTAAAGTTTCGGTGGA
The DNA here is from genome assembly GCA_947523025.1 of Dryobota labecula. Classification (NCBI taxonomy): domain Eukaryota; kingdom Metazoa; phylum Arthropoda; class Insecta; order Lepidoptera; family Noctuidae; genus Dryobota; species Dryobota labecula. Next base: position 7,140,163 of record OX383311.1, on the reverse strand, counting down.
ACGGGTTTCGATGGAGTCTGGCACACGGATAAGCGTAACATTTCAGTTGAAAAACATGTTCTCCCATACATTCCAATAACATTGTAATAACATCTGCCTTGTAAATACCTTTTGTAAGTCGCCTTTCATTCATCCTCTCAACATGACCAAACCATCTAAGCATACTCTTTTCAATTTATGTCACTATATTTTCTTTTAATTCGCACCGTTGCCTTATCTCATCATTTACAGATATTATTTAAGAATGGATTACTCACACTGAAAAAAATGCACTCCAATCAAGTGACTTTTTAGCTTGATTGACGATATCTTGTTTAGATTAATCAAAATCTTAGTGAAGTTTATCATCACGACATGATTGCAGCAATACTAGTTCAAATGATTGAACGCTCAAACAAGTTTCTCGATTACCCTTAACAAGACATCATTATAGAAGAGTTAAAAAAGAGACAAGTTAAAAAAAAAATAACTGTAACAAAGTAAGTTAGTTGTGTCAATCATTTTGATTACTTCAATAAAGATCGTTGTAACTTTAATCTAATAATCTTGGTTGGAGCAACTTGTTTTGATTTGATTGCTGCAAATAGGTTTTGTGATAACTCCAATCAAGATCCCGTTTCAAATCTCAATCAAATAAAAGTATTATAGCTGTGATCATTGTGCTTTAGCACAGCTATACTAATTTTTCTCAGATGCAAACAAATTACTTAGTCTAAACAAAATCTTGATTGTGGCAACAAGTTTTTTCTTTCAATGCAGTGATAGACTAATAAACTAAGACTAACAGGAGTATAAAGCAGGCCTAATGTGTGTATAGACACTACATTCTGGCCTATCTCATATCGATTTTCCAGCCTACTATCTGACCGCTGAAGATGCACTTGACTTTTTGAAGAGCAGACGGCCTTAATAGAATTTAAACTATACTAGACAATGTGACGAAAGAGATTATTAACTCTCATATACGTAGATAATTAAATGATACCATCCTCTAAAATTGTCCCACTGTAATGCATATAGAAAAAAAAAAACATGTATTAATTTAAAGCAATGGTGTGGTTTAAAAGAAGATAATATAGTGACTAGTTGTAATACAAGATATTTGGTGCTTCATGTGCCAAATTGAAATGGTCGATTGACTGGAAAAAAAAAGTAATTGCCACAATCAAGATTTGGTTTAGATTGACTAAGTAACTAGTTTGCATCTGAGCCTATCAAGCACAATGATCACAGCTACTACTTTTATTTGATTGAGATTTGAAACGGGATCTTGATTGGAGTTATCACAAATCCTATTTGCAGCAATCGAGTCAAAACATAGTTGCTCCAACCAAGATTATTAGATTAAAGTTTCAATGATCTTTATTGAAGTAATCTTACTTACTTTGTTACAGTAATTTTTTTTTTAACTTGTCTCTTTTTTAACTCTTCTACAATGATGTCATGTTAAGGGTAATCGAGAAACTTGTTTGAGCGTTCAATCATTTGAATGATTGAACGCTCAAACAAGTTTCTCGATTACCCTAGACTAGACTAGTATTGCTGCAATCATGTCGTGATGATCAACTTAACTAAGATTTTGATTAATCTAAACAAGATATCGTCAATCAAGCTAAAAACTCACTTGTTTGGAGTGCATTTTTTTCAGTGCTGAAGGGGTCATCTGCTATCCTTTCGGACCCCTTAACACCTCTCATGCCCTGTGGATTTTTTTTATCGACTTTTTATTGTTTTATTTAAAAAAGACCCAAATTTTACATTCAAATACAAATTTTAAAAAGTATAAGGCGTACACTCTGAATTTTAATTTTAACTAAATAGTTTTAGAATATTCATAAAGACATAAATGTCAAAAACTGCTCTTAAATTACTTAATTAACAATTAGATTTAACGGAATAGACCGATTAATTTGCATGGGTACACAAATTAATTTTATTACTATATATTTCGAGATGTTAAAAGATTCAATATAAAACTATTAAGGTATTCTAAGGCCAAAACTAACATGATATTTTGCTCTTTTGAATTTAAATTAAGGCTGTATAGAATGGCCTAGCTGCCGTAATTAAGGCTTGCTTTTTTTGAGGGTCATAATTTGATATCCGGGTCTCCTTCTCTCAAATCAAAATGTACTAACATTACAATAAAACCATTTGTATTTTTTTTTTTCCTATCTATCTTCATTTGCACTGCCTACTACGTGCTAGCTGACAAAATAAATAATTTTGCAAATAATTTGATTATGTGTTCTGTATCTAGTAATGTTAATTACTTTGCATAAATAAAAAAAAAAAAAAAAAAAATTACTTTGCATACCTACCTGCTAATGTATAGAAACAAGTTTATCTAACTGAACAGACAGCTGTGCTACTGAGGAGTTTGTTGCGCCACTTCTTCGTCCCAGCTAAAGCACTAGGAAGTGGTGAAGGAACTGTCTTATGTATTTCTGACGTTCGAAAAGTACTGCTTCTCAGCCTTATTTGTATCTATGACTTTTGATTTGATTTGATTGACTATGCAATGAAATTAATACTCACCTACTTTAAGATGGGTAATTTATACTGGCAAAATAGTCGACATCGGCTAAATTGCTAACAAGAAAACAAAACGCTAATTATTTAAAAACAAACTGAACAAACAAAACGCACTTAACAAAAATTTTTATTATAAAATACACACATTCAAGTAACCAAAAGCCTCATATTCAAGCAGCAAAAGTTTGACAATTTAGTCCATTGACATTTCTAATTTCAAACACTACTAACAGATATTTATGCTTCCAGTGGGATGTCACGTTATTTTGCAATATTAGCGCCACTGATTGCGATAGAAGAAAACTCTAAACATTATAAAGTCAGATTTCTATGCTGCCAAAGCGATGTCAGATATTTTTGATCACATCAAGGTATCACATTCCTCTGAATTTAACTGAGTAGGCAGATTTTTATAACGCAAGGCATGTCCGATATTATTGCATTCTAAGAGGTGACACATCTTTTTGAAGCCGTTGCAACATCTTATACTTTGATGACGCTTGTCTCGTCACATAGTTTTGGTGTTCGTTCGATGCCACATGTATGTGATGCCTTCAACAAATGAACACATATATTTGCAGTCATTTTGATGACAGTTATTAATGGATGAATCATGAAATCAGATAGAAACAAGAAACTCCATGGAGTTTCTGAACAAGAAACTCCATGGAGTTTCTTGTTTGTTTTCTTCTCCATAGGTACCTACTACGCTTTGGGATGGGCATGTAGCTTCTTTTTTCATATAAGAAAAATGAAGCTACATTGCAGTTTATACACTTAAAAATATGACAATTCCAAAGTGCATGTAAATGGTTTAATTGAAATAAATGATTTGAGTTTGAGTTTGACCGACAAGATTAGAGTATATCCTTAGGTAAATTCCAATGTATTAGGTAGGATGACGTAACTCTAGGTTTCAAAAGTATACCCCGTCTACTACCCTGTCTGCCTACCCTGCAAGGGCAAATATAGTGAATATATACTTCGCCAACTAACATAGCTGTTTGAAATCAATATTAATGCTGTAGAAAGTGACATCCCAGTCACGCACGGACATAGAGGAGGGAGTGAATGGAGTGTGCACGAATGACACGAAATACCGCGCATATCGCGTTCGCCTTTGCGTTACCGTTTGCAATAATTCTTCTAAGCGTTCAATGTTGAAAAGAGGCCACAAATATGAAATTGATGGGGAAAAAATTGGGTAACCTGTGGGTTTAGTACGAACGTGCGGAGTAATTTTTATGTAAATACGAACGATTTTACACATAAATTTGCATAGTTTTTAAACTTTATTAATATCTATGGGTGATACTTATTATGCTGGTTGCAAAAATTTTAAACCTAATTTTATGGGATACTTATATTTTCTATTTAAAAATCTTTCGGATTTACGTTACGTTAACGTCGCTGAGTTGCATTTAGAAACGGAAGTTTAAAGATTATTTGTGACCTTCTATCACTGAGGTATAAATTCAGCGGTCCCCAGTAAATGTCTGCGCTTCCTCGAGATTCCAGGGAGATATTATTGTGTGTACATTGGTACTCCATTTGTAACCTACTCTGTGCTCACAGAACACTCCTCAATACTGCTTAACATTTACATTGCATTGCGCTTTTGCTTTCCATATGAGGTAAGCAGACATACACCTATGTTATGTTGTTTATATGAATTTCTTTTAAGTAATCATTTTAACATTTTCTTTCATTAGATGATTTAAAGAGACACAATACATACCTAAATTCATGGCTTCTTCCCATGTTGTAGACTGTATCGTAGTTTTGTCTACGGATTTATCCCTCTTCACATATTTTTGGTTATCTTGGTTCCTCGAAATTGAATGATTCGGCTGTTAAATCATTCCAAGTAAAAGGAGGGCTATTGGATTGTCGTAATCACAGGCTGATATATTATCACGACTGATAAGAAGTACGTCATCATAATAGATTCAGACTTTTCCTGTGAATTAAGGTTGGGTTATTTCCGCTTTATTTGAATTGCGAACTGCACCTTTAGCAAATTATTTTTGAATTCCGTTATCAACGGAACGGAATGTTGCCATTTTAATTATCATATTTATATAAACTTTTAGAACTAAGTATTGTATTTTGTTATTTTCATCTCATTATATGCTGCACCGGTTGACGTTACCACTTCATAATAGATAAAAAATAATGACATGAATTCTACAAACATTGCAGAAACTAATAATCTAAAGGAACAATAATCTTAAAGAAGAAGAAAAAAGAAAAGAAAAAAAGAAAGAAAGAAATTGAAGGAAGAAATTTCTTAAGAAATAAGCAGTACCTTTGTACTGAAATTATAATTAGGTCGTATCTCTATGTATTTAACTGTGTGTACATAAATAATAACATAAATAACTAAATAAATAATCTTAAAATCTTCTTGTTTTTCTCAATTAGTTTTAATCATGGTCTGGCAGTTTGAGTAATTTATGCGACCTACCCAAATGTCCTTTGAACCTCAAATAATTCCTATTTTGGGTAAGAAAATAATAAATAGCCCAGTGACTGCGAGCAACTTGGATTTAGCGCTTGGTCAAAGTCTAAAAAAAAAAAAAAAAAAAAACCAGTCAGTTTTTAATCGAGATATCTTATCGCCACCCGTGAAATACTTCTCATTGAGGAGTTCCGGAGGCCATTTGTAGTCTTCTTCATCAGTTCCACTTCATCAAATGATACTTACTGAATGCAAATGCGTTGTTGATGAAAATACAAAAATCGCTATATGTATGCCTATAATATTTGATGAGTTCCCTCAACTCATGGATCCCATCATCAGATCCTGGTTTCCTTATTACGATACCACCTTTGGAATATCTCCTTTCCAACAAAAAAAGAATAATCAAAATCGGTTCATAAACGACGAAGTTATCCTTGAACACACATAAAAAAAGTATATACGGTCGAATTTAGAAACGTCCTCCTTTTTTGAAGTCGGTTAAAAATAGGCACATAAATGGCACTTTTGAACGTCAAAATTTACACATAAATTTTGATTCTAGTTGCCCCTTCCAAAAGGTAGTTTCGCATGGAGAAGAATGGGCAAGAAACTCCACCGTTACTCTTTTAAACTATTTTACAATACTTTGTATACATCAATCAGTCACAGATCCAACCTAACCTATCCCGTTTGATTAAAATACCTTAACTGCGAATAACTGTGAAAAAAGGCCAGAAAGTTAAAAAGAGGCTACATTATAAAAAAAGCGTGCATCATTCGAAGCGCAAAAAGTTTTTAGAGGAACAGTTAATTATATCCCTTTTTCATTTCTTCATTAACAACTGAAAATGTGATAAAATTATGTGTGTAAGACTTTTGTTACCGATGTTACTTGCCCTACTTAGAAAGAACTTGAAGTACCTTAACCGAGTGAGCTATTTAAATCTAAGCACGATGCGCCGGGCTATGTGGAGTTAGTTTAAACTTAAACTTAGAATTGCTTGTGTATCTTATTGTACTTAAGAACTATTTTTTTGAAAATTCAGCTTGAAATGTTGGACATAAGGTAAATTAAAAAAAAATATATACCTATAACAATGAAGAGCAACTACTTCACCATTTCTCATATAAAATTTATACATATAATAAAATAGAAAATACATAATGAAATTAAAAAATTAAAATATATAATGATAAAAGGTGTAACGAAAAAGATAAAATGATGCTTTTATTTTACAAAAAGCCACGCGGGCGAAGCCGCGGGCTGCAGCTAGTATATATTTAAAAAAAAAATTAGACTGTTATTATAATTCACATGTTAAAAAAAATCGGCCAAGTGCGAGTCGGACTCTCGCATGAAGGGTTCCGTACCATTATCTATAAAAACGGTAAAAAAATCACGTTAGTTGTATCGGAGCCCCCTTAAATATTTATTTTATTCTGTTTTTTAGTATTTTTCGTTATAGCGGCCACAGAAATACATCATCTGTGAAAATTTCAATTGACTAACTATCACGGTTCATGAGATACAGCCTGGTGACAGACGGACAGACAGACAGACAAACAGACAGACGGACGGCGGAGTCTTAGTAATAGGATCCCGTTTTACCCTTTGGGTACAGAACCTTAAGAAACAAGTTTTAATTCACTTAACAGTTTTGTCCGCCATCAACTCATCACATAACATTTTGACATCGACTGTACTGTCAATTCTGCGATTGCTGCAATGACGTTTAGGTTGTACATCATCTGTGAAAATTTCAATTGTCTAACTATCACGGTTCATGAGATACAGCCTGGTGACAGACGGACAGACAGACAGACAAACAGACAGACGGACAGCGGAGTCTTAGTAATAGGATCCCGTATTACCCTTTGGGTACAGAACTTTAAGAAACAAGTTTTAATTCACTTAACAGTTTTGTCCGCCATCAACTCATCACATAACATTTTGACATCGACTGTACTCTCAATTCTGCGATTGCTGCAATGACGTTTAGGTTGTACATCATCTGTGAAAATTTCAATTGTCTAACTATCACGGTTCATGAGATACAGCCTGGTGACAGACGGACAGACAGACAGACAGACTGACAGCGGAGTCTTAGTAATAGGATCCCGTATTACCCTTTGGGTACAGAACCTTAAGAAACAAGTTTTAATTCACTTAACAGTTTTGTCCGCCATCAACTCATCACATAACATTTTGACATCGACTGTACTCTCAATTCTGCGATTGCTGCAATGACGTTTAGGTTGCGTCCGTGTTACGTTATCATCACACACATTACTGATTCGCTGACTCAGCACCTCAACAAGCTTTCTCTGAGGTTCGTCAAAATTAAAAGTTTGTTCCAGCATGTAACATACTTTAAATTGTTTGTAGAGATGACTTTTGAGTTCTCAGAAATTATTGCGTCAGTATTGAAGATTGATTATGTTATTGGCTTATTAAATTGCTCGCATAGTCTGTGGACCAGGGGCTCAAGTCTGCTATTTTTATAAATTCTTCACTCCAACACGATCCCATTGTCATTTTGCTAAAAGTTCGTGTTCTGCTAAATTCATAATGGTCGATCATTGGTCGGTCAATGGTCTCGTAATAGAATTGTATTACAATGGCATTTTGAACATTTATTCATGCCAGATTTCATTTATATATATTTTTACATATTATTTATTAGTGTTATAAGCAATTTGAAGTAGTAGGAAGTTGGAAGTTAAGTAGGAAGTTTCATTTGTTTACGAGATTACTAATTCTTTCAATGGAGTGTCAGTGGCTGACCAATGGAAAGTTATAATGACGCCATTATATTAGTAGATTACCAAACTTGTCAAAATCAACAATTATGAAATCAATGATAGACCATTCTGACACTATTGTAATAGCAGACTTGAGGCCCAGGGTATATTTAAAAACAAAACTGCAATATGGCTTCTTGGTTAGTATGTCAACCATAACTCATTAACGGTTAATGAAGGTGCCCACCTTGATGTAAGTTGGATCCCATCATTAAAAAATCGATATTATCTTTGTAGTTTCACGGATCTTTTTGCTGAGTAAAATTACCAACCGTTAGGACGTCTTCGATATATACTCGTACAACTCATTTTTACTATAATGTGAGTTGAGTCCTTTCTGCTAAGCTACGTCCAATTATGTAGTGTCTATTAACTGCTCCCAAATAATGATGTTTTATTTTTCATTTTATACACCGTTTTTGTTTTTCAATTTGTAGGTCAGTATCAGATTTTATGTTGATGTAAATATGATTCGCGGCCGTATCAAATATTTATATATAGATTTATATCATAAAAATTATCGATACAAATCTCTAATTTCCAGAGTTCGCTGATATATATCATGATATATATCACGATATATATCATGATATATATCACGATATATATCAATTGATTTTTATCTTGATATATATCAATTGATTTTATCTTGATATATATCAATTGATTTTTATCTTGATATAAGTATATAAATAGATTTTTTCCTGTCTTCTGATCTGAACTAAACATTTTGGAGATTAATGTTTACCCTGGCAACACGTAGCGAAAAACTACAATTCAGAATAATTTACTTCAAATTTTTTATGATTATAAATTATTATTAAAGTTAGTTGATTTATCTCACAAACAAATGAAGATTATTATAATAATAGGTACTCGATTTTTAAGTGTTCATTAAAAAAATATTTCTCAAATAAACACTAATTCTTTTGTTCCTTGTTTTAAATAAAAAATGTGGTAATTTGACACTTACATTATTTTACAAATTCCTTTCACATTTTTAAGTGTTTAACCCCTTACTGAATGAAATTCGCTTCTTTTTCATCGCCTATATTGGATATATATCCGATATATATAAAAAAATCGGATTTTTTATATTTATTATAAAAATCGAATTTTTTCTAACCCTGCTTACTTCATATTACCCTTAATCTTGACATTTGATGATTATACTAACTTAAGGAGTTGTATTACTTATTCTAATGATTATAATTCTGCAAATATATACTTGTTACAGTCGCACATCATAATTTAATCAGCATACACCTAGACAATGAAAAAATCTGTAAGTTGCAAAAATCGTAAGGAAATTTGAATTTGATACTCCTTAGCCCGAGCTATGGACCGACGACCATAAAAAAGTGGCTGGGACAGAACTCAAACTCAAACTCAAAGCATTTATTTCAAATAAACCAATTCCAGGCACTTTTGAATTGTCAAGGGGTCGGTCAGTCAGAAAGATGAAGCTGATTGCCCATTCCAAAGCGTAGTAGGTTCCTATGGAGAAGAACGGGCAAGAAACTCCACGGACACTCTTTTAAAACGAAATATTGTTGCAAAATATGGGTTACATCATTCATGTTGAAGTTATACATGTGAGAACAATGTAGAAAATCGTGCACGTTAGAAGCGTCCGTAATAAAAACAATTCAAAAATTAAAATAAGCCGTGGCAGCTAAGAGATGACCAGTCCCAGACTGGATGCGGAAGGCGTAGGACAATTTATTGTGGCCAATCCTCGAAGAGGCCTATAGCAGTGGACTACTACATGCTGAGTTCATTGATTGATTATATGAATGAATGAATGAATCAAATGCACCGACCCCATCGTAGTTTAACCAGACTCGATTACTCAAATAAACCCAAAGATTCACACTAGCCCCTGGAGCCTCATGTTTCATGGGGCTACAGTGGCCATTGCATATCAAGGAGTAGACTGAGGGGGCACGATAATGGTAGGGAAGACGTGCCCATAGGATATGGAAGGATTATTAGTGCCGTACCGGATATGCATCCTTAAAGTAAGCAATGGAATAGTGGAGAGACGGGTGATATTTATCGGGATCTTTTAGCAACGTCGCTGCTTTTGGCTCAGGTTATAAATGCCTCATACTTTCAGCCGAAAGACGTCCACTGCTGGACATAGGCCTCCCCCAATTGAGAGGGGGGGAGGTTGCCATAATCGCCACGCTTGGCAGGCGGGTTGGTGATCGGAGTATGGCAAATGCCTTATCACTCCTTAACGGCTGAAAGGATTTTAATGAAATTTGGCACACATGTAAACCATGAACTGGATTATTGGATACTTTTTATCCCGGTAGTTTGCTCCCGTGGGATATTTTCCGACGCCCACGCAGGCGAAAGCTAGTTATAAAATAAATTTTAAAACAAAATCAACAATCGTTACATAAAACATACAACATCAGAGCACCTTCATTAACATCATTGCATAAGAAACAACTCAACAGCTGATCGTAAGCATTTCTAAAGACCTCTACTCATAACACACTTTTTTAGCCCACTTATACATCACAAACTACAAGCAAATAGGTACAAATACAAGCTGATTATAGTTACAATAAATGCTATATAGACTAACAATCTAGATTCTAGAATAACCTATCCAACCTGTGTCTCTACGTAGCTAAAGTAATGTTTTAGTCAAAAGGTATTGTCTTATTTATTTATTTTTTAAGGGAAAACAAATAGTAGTATATTCAAAATAAGAAGAAATAACAACAAACTTAACAAATATACTGCCCACTACATTTTCCACAGATTAAACAGATTTAACAATTACAAAACTGTGTCATCGTCATCAAAGAATGAATGAGCAATCTTAAATTAATCAACATCATGTAACCACGTGATAATTAAAACAGTATGCCATAATGAAGTAATAAAAAACAAGCAAGATCGCAGCAAAAAACAAAAAAAGCGTCTTGGTTCTCGACAAATCACCGCTGTGCTCGACTGTACATGCGCGTGGGCACTTTCTCCGCTAGGTCAATGTACAGTAGAATAGAATCCGTCTTGTAAAGGCGAGTTCTCATTGACGAACGAACAAATTGTTTTGAGCGTTGCTGCCGTCTCGTTCCCTACTACACAGAATTTATATTTAGAATCATTTAACGTTCGATTCCAGATGGGTTAAAAACCGTAATTTGTTTTTATTTATTAAAAATCAATGTGAACAATAAAACAATCTGATTTTATTTATGTAAGTAGATTTGTACAATAGTAGATTGTACATCAAGTGCATAAAACGCACCATTTTACGCGAGACGTTTATATATAAAGTAGAGTGTAAAATAAGTTTTATGGACGAGTTGTACACTCTAATTTTCACTTCGATTGCGAGGAAATGAAACAGCAACATGTATAATAATTAATGGACGAAATAAAAAATATTAGTAATTAGTTTATTTCATGAATTTGTATTGTGTACTTTGGCTGTTGGTACCCTTGCCTTGTTCTTAGAATACTAACGAAACGAATTTATTCGAATCGGATGTATTCGAAAGAGGTTATTCTATGAAGTTGAAGTTGTTCGTGTGGCTGTTGGACCGATTGCCTTGGTCTTCGACGAAGATTTTACTTTACGCTCTAGAGCATAAAAAGCGACTTTATGTCGCCTACGCACGATATAAAGATGAACTTTTAGAGCATGAGAAGTGAAAACACTTTTATACGTCAATCATATTTTTTAAACTGGATGAGATCGGCGTTTCTTATCTAACTACTCTGAGAACAAAGGCCGAAACAAACTCAGAGCTGTAACAATCTCTTTTAAAGTCCAGACATAATCTTGGTAAGATCATGTGACGACCATGTAGATTGGTGTCTGATATGGTCTTTTGAGGAAAGAACCACACAGACTGAGTGGACCTGTCCAGTCAGTGCACGTATTTGTCAGTAATCGTGCAGCTCAACTCATAAGTTAAGGAGCTCAACGATTTGACGAACAATACCAAAGAAAGGACATTAGGGTAGACCGCATAAATTACTCAAACTACCAGACCATGATTATAACTGAAAAAAAAAAAGCTGTACGTACGCATACTACTGATTGCCTCGTTGGTCAAGCATTGTGATAGCTAAGTGTGGGGTTCTGGCATCGATTCCAAGGTTAGGGAAAGTTTTATTGGGTACAATAAAAAGTCGTCAGTAGAAAGAAAGAAAGAAAGTAAGAAATTTGAATTTGAAGTTTTTTTTATTTTATTTTTTTACTTTTTCTTTATTTAACTATTTATGTACATACATGATAAACAGACAAGAAGAAAGGAACAGAAAAATACGTACAAAGGTGAATATTATTATTATTTTTTTTTTTGTTTAAAGTATTTATTGGGCCTCGCACAGGAAGATCACAAACTAAACTCAACACACAATGATAAAAGTATAAAAATAAAATAATAATTATTAAGAAAATAAAAAATAAAAACAGAAAAAAATATAATAAGAAAATGAAAAATAAAAACAAAAAAATCAATCTGCCTAGCCTTTTCCCAACTATGTTGGGGTCGGCTTCCAGTCTAACCGGATGCAGCTGAATACCAGTATTTTACATGGAGCGACTGCCTATCTGACCTCCACAACCCAGTAACTGGGTAACACGATACCTCTTGGTAAGACTGGCTGTCAGACTTTTGGGCTTCTGACGACCCGTAATCCATGAATGACAGTCGGGACCAACAGCTTAACGTGCTTTCCGAGGCACGGAGGAGTCTCGGTGTGTAAAGATGGTCACCCATCCACGGACCAACCCCGGCAAGCGTAGCTTAACCTGATGGATCGACCCGTGCGGCTGTTATTACTTAGCCACGAGCTCCATCTCAGCTCATTTATGAAAAATTAAAACAGACAAAAATATAATAAAAAATTAAAAACAGAGTCCTGAACGTGGCCAAAAGGCTCCTCGGTAAGATAGCAGCTCGTAGTCTTATAGATTTGTGCACTGAGAGTCTGATGGAACGTGGAACTGACTATAGCTAATCCAAAACAGTCTGACTTTACTATGATAAAAAAAGCGTCGCATACGAATATGAACACTGTCTGCATAGTATTAATGTTCAAAAATCGATTAAAACTCAATGTTCAAAAATCGATTGAAACGCATACTTGGCAAAGTCAACGTGTAATCTTGCCCTTATAATTGTCTAGTTTAAAATAATAATAGTTATGGTAAAACGAGCAAATATTTTACCATGTCAGTAATTCTTACCCAATCGATTCGGTAATCGCACTTCTGAATCCGGCTCAGAACAGTCAGTGCAGACACAGCTTTACCGACAAGTAAAATTCACCGTACGACGTTGGTACAGTCACGCACCATTTGTGGACAATCGCGACCATTGTTCTGACCGTTTCGGAGTGGTAGAAATGGTCACAATATCCTACTAAACTACATTTTATTGGCAGAGAATTTTAGAGACTTGTTTTAGTATTGTGTGCCAAAAGAACCGGCCAATTGCGAGTCGGACTCGCGCACGAAGGGTTCCGTACCAGTATCTATAAAAATGGCAAAAAAATCATGTTTGTTGTATGGGAACCCCCCCTTAAATATTAGTTTTAGTTTCATTTAATTATTTATACTTAAAGTGAGTATATAACTAAATATTCTGTGAATATTTCAAGCCTCTACCTGTTGCCGTTATCAATATCGAGCAAAAATGAGAAAAAAAAATCACGTTTGATATATGGGAGCCCCCTTAATTTTTTTTTTGTATTTTTTGTTATAGCGGTAACAGAAATACATCATCTGTGAAAATTTCAACTGTCTAACTATAACGGTTCATGAGATACAGCCTGGTAACAGACAGACAGACGAACAGCGGAGTCTTAGTAATAGGGTCCCGTTTTACCCTTTGGATACGGAACCCTAAAAATAAACATAGAATTTTGTTTATAACAAAAATATCTCTGTGTGTAGTCTAATTATGATCGTTGTGATCACCAGAGTAAAGCAAGATTAACTGCTGTAGGTAGATCGCCTGTGGGTGTGGATAGTTTCTTCATTATTTATTTTTACATACATATATACATTCATAAGCTCACGCTTTTTTCCCATGAGGATAGGCAGAAACTTTTTTTATTTTTATTTATCATTTATACAAAAAAAAAGAAAGAAAGAAAGAAAAAAGAAAGAAAAAGAAAGAAAGAAAAAATATTTATTGGGACTCATACAGGAAGATCACATTTTGAACTAAACACACTCATATTAACACTAATACAAAACAAAATCCTATACGGGGCCAAAAGGCTCCTATCTCAGCATGATGCTGCGACATTTAAAAATAAGTGTCACAGCGCTGGTATTAATAGGGCCCGCTGTGATGTCACGGACGGAAACAGAAATAAAAAGTAAAATAAAAATAAACAAAAAAAATAGATATGTGCGAAATAACGTATAATAAAATAAATATTTAATAAAAATCATCATAATCCGCGTGTCAGTACCCAACACAACAACAGTTACCTATCTATGCCTTTTAAAGAACACAGGATTACATATTAAATAGCAATCTACTATCTATATGCTTTATGTATGTATGTATTTATTGTATATGTAAATGGTACACCACTGACTACCTGGGCCTCAAGTCTGCTATTACAATAGTGTCAGAATGGTCTCGCCATTGTGAGTATTTGACAGTGTTTGTATGGCAAATCTGTCAAAAACTCACAATGAAGAGATCATTCTGACACTATTGTAATAGCAGACTTGAGGCCCTGCAGTATTGTCTCTCCTTCTACTTTTGATCCATCCAAAGGTTGTCTGTAAAAGATCGCGTTTAGCGATAAGAGCGCCCATTGTGACAACCTATGTAACAGTTTTACATTGCTAACTGTAATTTTTATCGTGTACATAATAAAGAGTATTTTATCTATCTATTCATGCACACTTTGCTTACTGCAAGTCCTTTTAGACTTGCAGTCTGTGGGCTCATTATACTCAGAAATCATACAGCGCCCTTCGCGTTCAGTACAATAACGCAATCAGGGTGCTGTTGGGGTTGCCCCGATACTGCAGCGCATCTGGGATGTTTGCGGAAGCTCGCGTTGACTGTTTCTACACTGTGATGCGGAAGCGGTGCGCATCCCTGGTTAGTAGGGTGCGGGGCAGTACCAACAGCATCCTGTCTATGGTAGCAAGTAGGCTGGATTATGCGTCTGTGAACCACTGCTGCATGGTATCAGCTGGGCCTGTTACCTTGCAACAGTGATGTCACAAATTGTGTCTGTGTAAGAGTTTGTAAGTATATTGTTACTAACACTTTGAGTCTTGTTGCTTGATTAAATGATTATTATTATTATTCTATATTATTATTATTATTATTATTTTGATATTTATTTCATATTCTCGGCTAGCCGGGAGCGCTGATAACACGGGCCTAAGCCAAGTGATTATCAGCTGGATTAAGTGCGGCCACGTGCAGAAGATTGCACAGAAGATGTTAGCGTATTTGGGTTTGGATGTGGGTTTTCTGATTCACATTGCAGAAACTTTCTCACGAGTCTGCATGTGTTTAGTATCGCTGCCTTCTGCAGCAGATGGTAGGTATTTGGAGATAAGTTAAGGGAGTTAAGGGACTGGTGAAGTTGTGTTGGTATTACTCCTGTTGTAGACAGTACTATTGGAACTATTGTAACTTTTTGTAAATGCCAAAGTCGGACTAGTTCATCTTTTAATTCAGTGTATTTGGTCAGTTTCTCTGCTATTGTTGTCTGCAAGTTATGTGTATTTGGTATAGCAATATCAATTAAATATCCAGTTTTATTTATCTTGTTTATAAGTGTAATATCTGGTCTATTAAAATGGATTGTTCGATCGGTGAGAATAGCGCGATCAAAATATAGTTTTTTATTATTATTCTATATTATTATTATTATATCTATAGAGCGCCACCTGCTACGCTCCTTACATACTCATTTTGCTTCGAAGACATTCATACATCTGGTCATACACGCACGCCGGTTGCGAGTGCTACGCACCTGACCTTTCTGAACAACATTACCAATTAGGTCACTATATGTTCTCCTAGGGCGTCCCCTCCCGGCGTTTCCACTCACATCTTCATTATTTTACCAACAGGAATTTCTCAGTACAGTGCTGGTCACTGTACATAAGTCTATATTCCATTTATTATAGCATTAGACAAACAACTGTTCTCACCCTTTCGTTATTTCGATGTAAACGTTTAATAAACTCCGTTATTTCACGATAAATACAAAGCACTGTAATCTATTTACCATTTACATTAAAAAAATAACTCTAAAGGGTAGTAATTTCAACAATATTACACAATAACTGTCGTTATTTAGCCGTTATTTGTCTAATGCATATATTATATATATATATATATATATTTTTCATATATTTTTTTTGTAGTAAAGTCAAAGTCAAATCATTTATTTCAAATAGGCACGAAGATGCACTTTTGAACGTCAAAAAATGGAGGAGTATAGGTACTAATGATAATTTTTTTGAGGCATTTTTCCGCAAATAAACTTATTTTCTTTCTTTTCTTTAATTAACATAAGTCTAGGTATTACGCGTATAAGTTTCTATAAACAAATTAACAATATTCAAATCCTTTAAAGCCTTTTAAACTTTATTGTTATAATATAAGTGGTAACAATATATTTTACGTAAGTAACAATTAATAAGATTTCTCTAAGATATTCTGAATGTGACATTGATAACAATGATAACCAACTAATATAAGGAAGACAATACCTTTTGACTAAAACATTACTTTAGTTACGTAGATAGGTACATACATACAAAGGATGAATAGGTTATTATATTGTTAATCTTCTTATTATCTATACCCAAAGTCTCAAATTCAGATAATTTATGTAAACAAAGGGGATAACATGTCAAAAAAATATCTTCGTAATGGTAATTCACATAAAATTGCGAAAAAAGAGGTTCCATTTTCTTTTAAGTACTGATTTTAAGAAATAATTATTAAAAAATAATCATACCGTAATCATTTTTATAAATTTTCGGTTTTAAACAAAGTTATAAAAAAAGGAGATTTTCTGGTATAAAATATTTTATGATACTGGTAACAATGCAGGAGATACAAACATTTTCAAATTTTTTACATCTTCAATAACACTAATATTACAACTCTCATCCATAGATTCATAATGTAAGTAGCATATCTAGCCACATTTTGGATGAAAACGGCTGTAAACTGTTTCGAGTGGAAATTGATTTTGGGAGGCCTACGTCTAGCACTGGACTTAAAAGGGCTGATTATGACGATCATATGCCGTGTCTCCGACATACTACACAAAACATTGTTTGGCAACGGTATTTTGTTTGCATAGTTCTTATAATAAATTCACTTTAATTTTAGCGATGACTATTTACAAAAAAAAGAATATGATAAAATGTTTTGCACCACTGTCCTGTCATTTTGACAGTGACATTTCTTGACATTACTTTGTTTACATAAATTATCTGAATTAGAGACTTTGGGTATAACTTCTACCCGCGACGTCGTCCGCGTGAAGTTTCTTGTTCCTCCGACCGATAGCCGGCCCGCCATATTATTTTGTTTTCACTTAACGATTTTTCTGACTTTTTCTTTTTACTTGGCTCCTAAGGGTCACAGCGTGATGTTAAATAGTTTATATCCTTCCTCAAGAATTGGGCTATCAAATTCAAAAAGATTTTTTTGTATCTAACTGGTAGTTCCAGAGATTACCCCCCACATACAAATTTACAAACAAATTTTACCTCTTTTTAATATTAGTGTAGAAGTATATCAAAATCAAAATCAAAATCAAAATATTTTATTTCACATAAACCTACATGGGCACTTATGAAACGTCAGAAGCTAGGTGCACGGTTCGAGTTAGTCGTTTCCTATGGAGAAGAGCCGGCAAGAAACTCCACGGTTACTCTTTTATAAATAATTGGCTTTACAATATTATTAAATAACAGTGATCATAGGTATGGGAGGACAGTGTAGGCCTTTCAACAATTACCAGGTACTTAACAAAATAGAAAACCGCCAACAAATCTACACTCTACTAGGCCTACAACGTTCTCACATTCACAAAATATAAAATAATCTAAGTATATAAAATATTAATGACATGATTGCAATTACAACTACAGTAACATATCTGAATAAATATCATGTCCACAAAAGCCACTAATAAAGAATTGGAATTCGATTTGTAGGTAAATAATGTCAAATAATGAAAAGATTATGTCAAGGAAGTATGTAAAATAAAAAAAATAAAAAAAATCTAAATAAACATCGTTACTTGGGAGCAGTTATAGATTAAAAGCCTTTAGTAAAATTTAAAATCAGCCTGTGTGTTTGTCCTTGCTTGTGGATTGTCATCCACCACGTTTCGAGGATTTTGGGATTCTGTCTCACATAGGATCGCAGCATTATGCTGAGCGATGGCCGTTTTGCGTAGATGTGAGTTTGACACATATTTTCCCCCAACTTGTTTTTTACGTGTTTCTGTTCTTTCATTGCGTCATTTTTTTCGCAATTAAACGTATTTTCTTTTTTTCTTTTTTTTCTTTTTTTTTATAATAATAATAATAATAATAATCATTTATTTCGGATTCATCCTACGATTACATCCATATTTGTTAGTACGTACAATAATGCGACCTTACAAACTACTGTTAGTAATAATGAATTATAATTGTTGTTGATTGAATACAATATAATAATAATTATACAAACACATTATAAATTAAAAAATAAATTAAGTCAAATTATCAGCTTTTTACTAAATGCATATGAAAGTATATACGGTAGTTATGACAAAAACCAATGTTTAATTTTTTTTTCTGTCTGTGTGTTTGTTCCGGCTAATCTCCGAAACTGCTGGAGCGATTTTGACGGAACTTTCACTGGCAGTTAGTTGCTGTTATAGGAAGTAATTTTCTGTAATTTTATTACAGAAAAAGTCACCCGGGCGAAGACGCGGGCAACATTTGTAGTGTGAAACAAAATATTATGAATGAATTGAATTGCATTGCGAGGTCCATGCTCAACAGTGGACGAGTACGTACAGAGAAAGTTTTACAATATAGGTCAAAGTCTCGTACTCGTTTCGGCTTTCTTAAAGGATGACTAAGCTCATAAGCATGTCCTATGTGAAAACTGAACGATGTTTTAAGTCATTTTAGCATTCTAAGCTGACTCACACTTGTTTTTTGAAAGCATAATTAAGTCTGTGGTCAATTAATCTGCTATTAAGTTAGTTAGCAGTTGTGATTTCATTGACTGAAATAATAATAATCTATCGAATAAGCAAGCTGATATTAGATTTAACAGCAGATCAAATTAAAGCGTGCAGAACCCTCAGGATATACTTAGAAGAGTAAGAGCCATTATTGTTACAAACTTACAAGAGAGAGCTGGAGTTATACATGACGACGTCGTGGTGGGGCTTGCGCGCTCCGAACTCTAGGTCTGTGCCGGTAGAGTTTACTTTGCCGGAACATGTCTAGGGTAAGGAGCCAGACCAAGAGAGATACAGAAACCCGCAGGGCAGCATGTGGCGAGCTGTTGGGCAGTGGCGACCTCACGGACCCTATCTCCCGGGAGAAGTCATGTTCCTCATCTCTGGCTTGCCTTTATTGGCCGGTTGGAGTGAACACTGACGAGGAACTGAGCTCCCACCTCATTCTTGCCTTTATTGGCCGGCTTGAGTGGAGATTTGCAATAGCAAACGTGCTCGGAGGAAGGAAGTATTCCAGTAAGTGCTTGTAGGGATCTTGACTATCTTCCGGGCTCTGGGATTATTCTGAGAGCTGTGGAATACCTCTCCACTCCTCGAGCACCTCAGGATATGTTGCCCCCTTGTCACTACGTCACTATCTGCTAGCGGCCGTTTTCGGGAGCCCATTATTGAGTGTACAAGTCACCCCCTGCCATTTTATCCGTGTATAATAAAACATTGATCAGGCAGGGGCCATAGTCCTTCCATAGTTTTAGGTAGCCAGTCCATTTTAACTACCAAAACACCCAGTCCAATATCTTTGTTTCCATATCCTGCAATAGTCCTACACCAACCGGGGGTTGTCCTTGGGTGCACTTGCATAGTGCATACAGGGATAATCGTCGGTTGGTGCCTCATTTAATTAAAAAGCGTCTAACGGGCCTCTGCGAGTTAGCGTCGGCCCCTCGTACGCCTTCCAAAGGTCCGGGACCCCATGGTCCCGAGATATGTAAACATATAAAAATAAAATAATAATAATAATAATTTATTTCAGACTAATAAATAAATAATAAGATAATGATCAGCCATGTTAAACTATCGGGCTAAACGGGAAGTTCTGGAAGCCAACCCTAACATACCTACTTTGGAAAAGGCTAACACTAATAACGGTAGACCATGAAGGAGATGGCAGGATAACTTATATAAGTCTTCCTTAAGAATTGCCAATAAGTAGCGCAGAATCGTGGCCAATGGAAGAAATGGAGAGACAATACACCATTTCAACCTGGAATTACTGGCTGGTTATCCTAAGCCTCCTCCCCTTTCTGTCGTACTTACCAGTTTAATGCATCTTTCATCCAAGTATTCCCCTCCTTGCACGAGAAAATAAGACATGCTGCGCCAATCACAAATAAACTGGAATACGTAGAAGAATGATAGTGACACACAATAGGAAGAAGCTGTTAATACCAATTTCTAACACACAAAATAGACCTACATAACAAAGTGATAGCTTAGAATCTGATGTATGCGGATCGCTTATGGATATAGGAATAGGAACTGCTCACATGATTGCTAATGAGCCCGCAACGAATGCATCGGCTAAGCTGTCTACAATAATCTCTCACGAGTCTTGTACTGCTGCGTGTGTTGGCACAATTATACAACACACTAATAGAGGCCATATACAGAACGGAGATGTCGTCAATTATTGTTTAGTCAAGTTTACTACGTTACAGCAGGGTTCTCTGATATAATATATTAGGTTGGGGAAAAAGTCTTCTGCGAAAAGACTTTTTCCCCAACCTAATATTATATATCAGCGGATATATATCATGATATATATCAATTGATTTTTATCTTGATATATATAAATTGATTTTTTCCTGTCTTCTGATCTGAACTAAAAATTTTTAGATTAATGTTTACCCTGGCAACATTTAGCGAAAAACTAAAATTCAGAATAATTTACTTTTTTATGATTACAAATTATTATTAAAATTAGTTGATTTATCTCACAAACAAATGAAGATTATTGTAATAATAGGTACTTACCTACTTGTTTTTTTAAAGTTTTCATTAAAAAATTGTTTCTCAAATAAACACTAATTCTTTTGTAAAAATGTGTCTTTTTTTAAATAAAAAATGTGGTAATTTGACACTTATATTATTTTACAAATTCCTTTCACATTTTTAAGTGTTTAACCCCTTACAGAATGAAATTCGCTTCATTTGCTTGGCCTGGGTATATATCCGATATATATAAAATATCGGATTTTTACGAACCCTGGTTGTCAGGTTGGGTTATATGTTGACTGCATATGATACAGTAAGGACTTTAATATTCTTTGTAAAGAGTTCTCATTTGAGCCATTTACCACCAATACCTATTCTGCACGCACTCAGCTGAACGCCGACTTTAAAAAGAAATGCATAGGTAGTGCTTATTGTACCATAAAAATTATATATTAACATATATTCTTTTCTATCATGCTTGTTAGTGATCCCAAGACTTCAACTTTTTTTTTTTTTTCTTGTTTTTACCTTTGAGAACCTGGAATTGGGTCTATTTTTCATAAACAATTGTTATCCATCTGTTATAATAATAATAATAATAAAAAACATTTAATTCAGACAAATTTTGTCCATATTTTGTTAGTAATACAACAAACTACTTAAAACTATGTTAGTCATGACGCGATCAATTAAGGCATTCAATATAAAATTGAAAAATCAATTGAAATAGACAATTGAAACTAAATGAAAATGAAACAAAATTGGAATAAATAACTAAGATGACAATACAATTGGAATAAATAATTTAAAATAAATTAAAATTTAAAATAAAATTGAGACTTATATTTAAATTGAGAGTTATATGGCGCTGTTGATTCTCCAATAAATAATATTAACCGACATTCACGTTGACACGATCTCCTTGTAATGCTCCAAATTTGAGGACTGGCTCCCAAAATACAAGCTCTGGCTTCGTTTATAGTATATAGTCATAACAAATACTCTGTGAACCAAATTCTAGTGAATGCTCTAATTTATAACAAAAAAAAAAAATCTTTTTTTACTGGTTATGCTTCGAGTCTCATTGACCTATTTGTAATGAGGGATCATATAGAAAAGGATAATATTTTTGTGTTCACCAAAAATCTTAAGGTACTGTATGCATTTCTAAAATTTTATTCTTCCCCGAAAAATAGTGATCGTGCACCAAATATTAAAGGTTAGGTTAGGTTAGGTTATATTTTGGTGCACATTCAGTATATTTGGTGGAACACAGGCAAAATTAGGTAAATGAAATGGGAGTACTTTTAAATAAAATTGAAGTACTTTTAAATACCATCCTATAGAAAACAGTTAAATATTGTAGGTAAGTGACCTTGCTGTGATAATTCCAAGTGCTTTCTAAATGTTTCGAAAGTGAAATTGCTCGTCTTTGGTGTCACCTAAATAATGTTGTTCAATCCATTGACCGCAATGAGTGTTTTATTAGGTTGGAACTTCTTGTTTCATTTTCGTTGTACTAGATTTACTGCTTCGATGATCTTGAGTGCAATTGCTCAGCATGGGATCTTGAGTTCGACACGCGGGTCTGGTAGTGTTGATTTTCCATTACGATTTACATAATGGATTGGTGAGAGAGGTCCAAGTTTCTAAACAATGTGTTTCTAAACTGTCGGTTCTCCCTTTATCAGACAAAAAACAAACCGATGACCACACTTACCCGCTACGTAAAACCTGGGGCCTAAGTCTACTAATTTACAAACGTTGCAATGGTCTCGCCATTGTGAGTATTTGACAGTGTTTGTATGGCAAATCTGTCAAAAACTCACAATGAAGAGACCATTGCAACGTTTGTACATTAGTAGACTTGGCCCCCTGGGCCTCAAGTCTGCTATTACAATAGTGCCAGAATGGTCTATCATTGATTTCATAATTGTTGATTTTGACAAGTTTGGTAATCTACTAATATAATGGCGTCATTATGACTTTCCAATGGTCAGCCACTGACACTCCATTGAAAGAATTGGTAATCTCATACATAATGACAAATGAAACTCCCTACTAAAATTCCAACTTTTGACCGACCAATGATCGACCATTATGAATTTAGCAAATTACGAACTTTTAGCAAAATGACAATGGGATCGTGTTGGAGTGACGAATATATTATATAAAAATAGCAGACTTGGGCCTCAGATCATTACGACCCACATTGTAAAAAATATAGTCAAATATTCGGCAAACCAACGAACACAAAAAAAAAAAAATAACCTAAAACAAGCTTGGTTTAGCCCCCGGCTTTGCACGGGCTCGAATCGCTCGGGAGCCATTAAATTGGTCCACAAAAACAACCTGCATTTTACCGATTTTCAATCCGTTCGGTGCCAAGTTTCTTTGAGAAATATCCGACTGTGTTTGCCTTAACTGGGCTTGAATTGTGTTTTTAATTTTGTTTGTTGCATAGGTTAGATATTTACTTGAGGTGATAGGTGTAAAGTATAATATTTCAATTCATGAGTATATTATTTTTTATTTAGGACTAGCTTCTGCCAGCGGCTTCGCCCGCGTGGATGTCGGTTATATCGCGTAAAAAAGTAGCCTATGTCCTTCTCCGTATCCCAGGCTATATCTCTGCCAAATTTCATGACGATCGGTTCAGCGGTTTAGGCGTGAAAACGTAACATACAGACAGACAGACAGACAGAGTTACTTTCACATTTATAATATTAGTATGGATATTTACCTATTCATCTGTGTATCTATTTTAGTATATTGTATTCTTCGCAGTATATGTCTATCTTTTAAGATTGACTCACTGTATATACTTTTTTTATGGTAATCAAATTTGTTCGAAATTAATGCATTTGTATTTTTGTATGTTATGAATAAACTCAAAAACTGCTGGACCGATTTTAAAAATTCTTTCACCAGTAGAATGCTATATTATCACTGAGTAACATAGGCTATAATTTATAAAAATATCACGCGGGCGAAGCTGCTGGCGGAAGCTAGTTGGGAAATAAGCGGGAACATTATGAAAAACATTCCTGCTCTGAAAAAAAAAAAACCTATTTAGGTATTTTAAAGTCATTTGTTTAACAGTAGATTATAGCATTTTGTGTAGCATGTTAAATTAGCGGATAGGGTACCGTAGAACGGGACTATTTGGATTTTCGGTGGTTATTTGGAATAAAGTAATTGTAAGATTTGAGTTGACATAAATTCTACCAAAACACCATAGACAGCTTTTATCTTATTTCTGGTCTTGTTTACTTTTTCAATTTTTCGTACGAAGGTCACAATTCGAATTTATGTCAACTCATTGTTCCAAATAACCCCCGAAAATCCAAATAGCCCCGTTCTACGGTACGAAAACCCACACTGCACTCACTACAAATCACTGAAGTTACTTGTAAAGCCGACTAGCCAAGTTTGCTGTATGATAGCTAACCTGTGGCATTATAAACTACACAGAGGAGCCCGGAACAGCAAAGCGGCCTTAAGCCAGACCGCGAAATCGCTCGCGAAACTGGCTAGACAAAATTCAAGACGATTTCAATAGCGCAAAACTGTGTATCTTTAAATTTTAGAGGTATGAGGAATAGGGTGTAAAGTTCACTGATACTCTATAGTAAAAGGAGGATCCTCCGACCAGACGGGTGTTGTGTCTGGTGAGCAACTGACCAATGGTTGATGTCGGGATGTTGTATACATGCTAGTCGCGCGGTAAACTCTGATAGCGCGATGCAGGATTTGTGACGTCAGGTCTTTGATGCGTAGTTCGCATGTGGCGCTGTTGATACCGCCACAAAATCAAAGGGAGGATAATTCGACCGGTAGATTTATTGTAAAAATATACCAGCCTAGGGTCGATCGACGTATAACTTGTCGCAGTCGGTGCATGGATGTCTAACCATCCATTACATATCTAGACCCCACCCTGCCTCGGAAAGCACGTTAAGACGCAGATATATGCCAGTGACCTTGAGTGGTTAGCTTGCGTGTTCTGTTCTGAGCTCACGCAACGCGTCGTACGTCTAGCCAGTAATAGTACTCGCCCATCCAGGATCGCTGTCCCAAAATTAGACATAAAACAAAAGGTATTTTAATAAAACACGTATACTAAAAGATCAATAACTAAATTATCTTTAAATTGGTGAAGGTTTCAGAAAAATGCGCTTGATAGATTTTGCGCGTTAGACATAATTTTACAAATTAATTTCACTATGTAATATAAATGTAATCTAAAATATTCATATATTAAGTTATTAAGAAAATGCTCTAATTTAACACATATTTTTTCCAAGTCATTAACATTACTCGTTTGGACGTGATCTTCAGTATAAAATCATTAAAGGTCGGTTATCGTCGCCATATGCCGTCATTCGTAAAGTCAAAGTCAAATAATTTATTTCAAATAGGCACTTTTAAACGTCAAAAATTTTGAAAATAAATAATTGATTCTAGTTGCCCCTTCCAAAAGGTAGTTACGTATGGAGAAGAATGGGCAAGATACTCCATACTAACTCTTAAAATTTCAACAATATTTTGTAAAAATTTATTAATAATTATATGTGAAGACGATGTACCTAGATTTAATTACTATACCACAATAGGTAAAAATAATAAAAAGCGATGTAACGACAGACAAATTAATTATGTGATAGATACATGGTGCTCACATATTTACAAACATTGTAAAAATAGATATTTTTTTTCTAAGATTTCAAAATACTTAGGCAAAGGCTAGGCAGATGATATTACTTGTTAGAGGTAATTTCAGAGGTAGGCTCTAATTTTTAAGATAAATAGACGTGCATCAAATCTTGACGACGTAAATAACGCCCTATTGCAGGTCCAAAATTGGTTCACTGCTAATAATTTAGTATTAAATGGGAAAAAAACTAAATGCATAAGATTTGCTTTACCGAATGTTAAAAGTAGTGATTGTGACATAGTATTGAATAGGGAGAAACTAGAATTCGTCGATAAAACTGTTTTCCTAGGGATCACGCTCGACTCAAGGCTGCAATGGGGTCCTCATTTAACATCTCTTGCAGGGCGGCTAAGTTCAGCAGCATATGCTGTGAGAAAAATCCGTCAATTTACTGATGTAGATACCGCTAGGCTAGTCTATTTTAGTTACTTTCATAGTATCATGTCTTACGGTATTTTACTATGGGGACGGGCTGCAGATATCGAATCTATTTTTATTCTACAGAAAAGAGCCATCAGAGCAATATATGGCCTCCGCAGGCGCGATTCTCTAAGGGAACTGTTTAAAGATATTAACGTCATGACGGTACCTTGTCAATACATCTATGAAAACATCATGTACGTAAGGAAAAATGTAAATATTTTCAGTAAAAGAGGTGAAAGACACAATTATAGTACCAGAAATAGGGACCAATTAGTTCAACCAGGTTTCAGACTGGCTAAAGTAGACTCATCCTTCATGGGGTACTGTTTAAAATGTTACAATAAAATACCTCCCCACATACTCCAATTGAACGAAACAAAATTTAAAACTTGTATAAAACGCACACTATGCAGCCAAGCATATTATAAATTGGGGGATTACATCGCTGACAAAAATGCTTGGCTCAATGCTGGTCCTGCTCCATAAGGGCGCATAAACTAATTGATTAGCATTTGAAAATATTATTGGAGCTGCTGAAGATTGTAAACTATTTATTTTTTGCATTGTATAAACTCAATGTCCTTGAATTATATAATTGCATAGCACAGGTGTGAGTACTATGTACTATAGAGCTACCATTTACCGGGTAATATGTCTTTTATTGACTTGAATGTGCCCTGGCGGCTGAGAGTATGTCATGCTCACTCAAATGTCTCGCTGTTGGTGGCGTGTGTGTTGGATCATTAAGTTCCCTTCAAAATGGTTGAGCTAAATGGTGCTGATCCATGCGTCATGTTCGTGAACGGGCGCCGTCAGTTGGGACTGGTCATCTCGTAGCTGCCACGGCTTATTTTAATTTTAATTTTTGTGATTTTTTTCTATTACGGACGCTTCTAACGTTCACGTCTTTCTACATTGTTCTCACATGTATAACTTCAACATGAATGATGTAACCCATATTTTGTAACAATATTTTAAAAGAGTGTCCATGGAGTTTCTTGTCCGTTCTTCTCCATAGGAACCTACTACGCTTTGGAATGGGCAACTAGCTTCATCTTTCTGACTGACCGACCCCTTGACAATTCAAAAGTACCTGTAATTGGTTTATTTGAAATAAATGCTTTGAGTTTGAGTTTGAGTTTGAGAGGCACAATACAAAATCAAGACGTTGTGGAATTTAACAACATGATAGCAAGCGATAAACAGACTAGTCTGTGAATTTAAACGGCAATTATTCGCAAGTAGGTTACCTGTTTAAATAAATGTCATCCGTCGAATGGTATGAGACCCAAAATGGGACGTGGGTGGTATATGGTCGCAAGAGATCATCGCTTAAGGGGGAACAGTAAGATAGCGCGCGAAAATCAAATATTCTTAAGTTTTTTGCAATTTGCAGGGTAGTAAAGCGGGCTACTGACATCCCTGCCGCAGGGGCAATCTAGGGTGTTTAAGTGGGGATGACCCTAAATTGTAATGTGTATAGGGAAGCAGGGGCAACTTCCTAGATCGGCCCTGCGGCAGGGCAGCAGGAGCGCGAGACCACTCTTGCTCCCTAGATCGTTCCTGCCGCCCTGCTACGTTGCTGCGTGTGTAGCGCGATCGGAGTAATTTCTAATTAGTTAGTTGATAACTGTCACTCGGAGCGCACGCATGTCGAATGAAGACATTTTGTTGTCTTTTTTTCTATGAATGGTGTCGCCATTGCAAGGTCCGAAAGAAGCAATATCCATTCGTAAAAAGTTTTTAAACTCATCCACTTCCAATTCTTTCATAATATTCATGTAGCTCAACTCACTTCTTTTCTATAGTTACTTCTTCACCCAGTATCTCAATTATCTTCGTTTTTCTTCCACAGAAAGAGCCAGGGCTATACTATACAATCTTTTGATTTTTACTAGTGCCGTTCTCAACGCGTGTGTTTAGCTCAACGTATACTCGAACACTGAACGGCAGGCATGTGTGTAGAGACAACTCCGATATTGCCGCGACCGCCGTGCGCCCTAGATTGCCCCTGCGGCAAGGATGTCAGTAGCCCGCTTAACTCAAAACTCAAACTCAAAGCATTTTTTCAATTAAACCCTTTACAGGCACTTCTGAATTCTCAAAGAGACGGTCGTCAGTTAGTCGAGAAAGTTGAAGTTAGTTGCCCATTCCAGTATGTAGATCTCTATGGAGAAGAACGGGCAAGAAACTCCAAGGACACTCTTTTAAACCAAGGTATTACAAAATCCTGGGTACATTATTCTTGTTGCTTCTATAAGTGAGACAATGTAAAAAAACAAATAAAACAATTCAAAATATAAAATTAGCTCTGGCAGTTAAGAGATGACCAGTCTTAACTGACGGCGCCTGTTCACGAACATGACGCATGGATCAGCACCATCCAGCTCAACCATTTTGTAGGGAAGCGAATGATCCAACACACGCGCCACCATCAGTGAGACATTTAAGTGAGCATGACATACTCTCAACTGCCATGCTCTTTCAAGTCAACATACATCATATAATAACATAGTGGCAGGTTGTTTGTTGATCAAAATATGATTCTCAACCGTAACAAGTATGTATCTATATAATTATAATTATTTATTTATTTATTTATTTAAACTTCATGTATAATAGTGGTACATAGGCGGACTTAATGGCACAAGGCATTCTCTACCAGTCAACCTTTGGGTTAAATATAAAAACATAGTGATAGGGTACAAAAATAATGTCTAAAATAATGTCTTCTTGAATTACGAGAATTTATATAGCTTTATTGATACTAATACACATATACTAATACCTAAAATAAACTAATTGATATTTTAACAAATACCACCTAATAATAATTACTATGACTAGACTATTATTTAATCATTTTAATTAGAATCAGAAATACAACTTCTTGAGGCGACGATAACCGACTTTTAATAATTTTATATTGAAGATCACGTCTAAACGAGTAGTGTTAATGATTTGGAAAAAATATATGTTAAATTAGAGCATTTTCTTAATAGCTTAATATATGAATATTTTAGATTATGTTTATATTACATAGTGAAATTAATTTCTAAACTAATGTCTAAAGCCGATACAAAACTGAGAACCACGCAATTTTTTAAACCTACACCCTTTTAAAGATAATTTAATTATTGATCTTTTAATATACGTGTTTTATTAAAATATCTTTTGTTTTATGTATAATAAATTAATAATGCGTCTTATTTGGGACAGCGCTCCTGGATGGGCGAGTCCTATTACTGGCTGGACGTACGACGCGTTGCGTAAGCTCGGTGCAGAACACGCAAGCTAACCACTCAAGGTCACTGGCATATATCTGGGCCTTAAGTTAGAATTACCCTCAAATATAATGATTTCATGAAATAGTCAGTCAATAGGGTAATATGAACTTAGATAGTTTGTTGATGATTTTAATGATTATAATTCCATGAATACATAAATAATTCTTACGGTCGCGGAACATTAGATTCAAGGCTCGTACAGACTAGTGCGATATCGCGGGCACGACGCGACACTAGTAGCACAATTTCTTTGTCGGTGCCTGTCGCGCCCGCGATATCGCGCGAGTGTGTTAACATTGAACATTGTGTTTAACATTATAACCATAAACCCTAAACCTATTAGAGTTGAGCTGCACGATTACTGACAAATGCGTGCACTGAATGGACAGGTCCACTCAATCTGTGTGGTTCTTTCTTCAAAAGACCATTTCAGACACCAGTCTACATGGTCTTCACATGATTTGACCAAGATTATGTCTGGACTTTAAAAGAGACTGTGACCTCTGAGTTTGATTCGGTCTTTCTTCTCAGAGTAGTCAGATACGAAACGCCGACCTCATCTAGTTTTAAAATATGATTGACGTGTAAAAGTGTTTGTAAAAACCTACTTACAGAAATAAAATCATTTATCATTTATCATTTATTGGGACTTATAGATTTCCGTAGGTGTGTCCGTGTCATTACTGTGGGCCTTATCGGAATACCAGCGCTGCGGTACTTATTTTTTAAATACCGCAGCATTATGCTGAGATAGGGGCCTTTTTGGCCTCGCACAGGTCTTTTTCTATTATGTTTTCTGCTTTTTTGCTGTTTGTATTTCTTGTGTGTGTCCCAAATAAAATATTTTTCTTTTTATTTTCTTTCTTTTCTAATATTGACCTGCAAATAGCAAAAATAAGTAAGAATACTTGAATTTCGCACTCTACCTAGCGCTTTTGCCTTAAGGCGAGGTTCTCCGAGCGTGCATTTTTGTTCTAGAGGTGGCGCGAGTAAATTGTGCCGTGAATTTCGTTAATTGTGTCTCCCGAGAACACGTACAAATAACGGAAAGAAAAGTATTACATACGAAGGGGTTCAGATGTTCAACAAACTACCACGAGAAATAAAAACCTCTAAAAGTTTGCAAATATTTAAATCACAGTCAAAATCTTTTATTATTGACAAAATTTAAATCCGGCCCTGGTTTGTGTCTTCAATTTACCCACATTTTGATTTTTGTTTCACATGAATCTTGCTGCTACCTTCAATGTCTTATTATGTACGTTAATTATTGTTGTCTTCTTTTAATATTTGTGCATGTCGTACTAGTTCTGCTCATGAATGTCATCATTATTATATAGTTAAAATATTTCTCATTAAGTGAAATTTGTAGTAAATTTCTTTTGAGTAAATAAAGATTCTTTAACCACAATTATGGGTTGAAAATTATATGTTTTACGATATTAACAATTTTAAACCCGACGGACTTTGCATCATCATAGACGTTTATTTTGATGTGATTTTCAATACATAATGTGGTATACTATTGAAATAAAATGACTTTAATCTACAAAATAAGGGTATGTTTAGATTTTTCTATCGAGCGAACTTTATCCAATTATGTAACGAGTACCCGAAGTACCTACAGAAAGGTCTCAAAAGCAACATATAATTTTTTCACGTGTTTAATCATTACCGTTTCTAAATAAAATTACATTTCCTAGAGGTTAACTTGAAGAACCTCGCCTTAAGTGGCTCCACTTTCTATGGCAGTGGGCTGTAAAAGGAATTTTAAATAGTTTGGCACGGCTGCACATTCGAGCTATGCTGGGACTCAGGCCTCTCTGGGAGAGCGACCGAGCCGTAATCTACTACGTGGGTTTTGTGATGGTTAACTCAAAACATAAAGCATTTATTTCTATTCCTTTGTTGGAGATCCCAAATCCATACTTAATATTATAAATGTGAAAGTAAGTCTGTCTGTCTGTTACGTTTTCACGGCGAAATTTGGCAGAGATATAGCCTAGGGTATAGAGAAGGACATAGGCTACTTTTTTACGCGATAACCGACATCCACGCGGGCGGAGCTGCAGGCAAAAGCTAGTTTCTTATATTTTTTTTGTAAGCCTTTGCAATATCTGGGGAGATATACCTATATAATCTACGGCAGATTACCTAACATTGTGAGTACTTCGGTTCTACATTTTGTTCCGACTTCCCGCATAGACGCATTTGAGTGTTACGAGCGAAGGCGCATTCACATTTGTCGAGTGACTTGCCGTTACAGTTATTTTTCTGGACTGAGTTCTTGAGCATCAATGCGTGGATGTTTTATACATACAGGGTGGATTTTTGAGACGTGGCAGTACGGATAAGGTACCTGCCCTAGGTACCTTATCCGTTATAGTTACAGAAAAACGGGTACAGAAGACTGTCCGTTTTTTGTGAAATTTTGATCCCCAAACACGGATTTTGAAAAAAAAAATACAGTCAGCAAGAAAATGGGCATTTTTAAAATAAACTTTTTTCTTTTATACATTGTTACTAAACAAGAAGTAATAGCGACATGTTTCCGGCTGACGTAGTTCAAGCTGTAAAGAATAAAAATCGCTGTCTCGGATTCGCCTAGTAGATTCATCATAAAAGTACTTGTTATCTCAGCAGTGTAATCCATACTAATATTATAAATGTGAAAGTAACTCTGTCTGTATGTTACGTTTTCACGCCTAAACCGCTGAACCGATCATCGTATTTGGCAGAGATATAGCCTGGGATATGGAGAAGGACATAGGCTACTTTTTTACGCGATAACCAACATCCACGCGGGCGGAGCCACGGACAAAAGCTAGTAAATGATATAATAATAAAGCATATAATGTATTCATGAGACATTTATTTTTATGTTTGAAAAACTAATTCATGCTTTGTAAATTGAAGTCTTCGATTTTTTTAAATAACGATAAACATAAGTGGAAGTCAGTTTCACATGTCAATTTAAACGCCAACACTATACGCCAGTGTCACTAAGCCAGTAGGTTACCCCACTTACTCTCCCGGGCGTAAACGAGGCATAGAGTTCCCTAGTCCTTCGCCCGGCCCTGGGCGTCGACGCCGGGTACGCGGGGGCATCGTACGACCTTGTCCTTATTGATTCTATTCGCCTAACTGTACGCACTCTCTCTAGTTTGAGGGGTTAGCAGTAATTGTCGTTTTATATAGGGTGTATCTATTCAAAAACGAAATATTTTAAGAGATACATACATTACTTTACTTTAAAAGATTGACAGAGATGAATGAACGAAATACTGGCTTTGACTGCCAGACAACAGACACAATAGAAAAACTATTGTTAGCGGTCACCGGTGACCGCGGTGGCAGTCAATGTGTTAAGGAGTGAAAGAGGTAGGTAGTGAATGAATGTTTAAAAAGGTAGTCAAAGTCAAAGTCAAAAGTCAAATCATTTATTTCAAATAGGCACATAAAAGGCACTTTTGAACGTCAAAATTTACAAAAACAATTAAATGATTCTAGTTGCCCCTTCCAAAAGGTAGTTACGTATGGAGAAGAATGGGCAAGAAACTCCATACTTACTCTTTTAAAATGTTAACAATAGTTTGTATACATTAATTAATATTTATAGGTGAAGACTATGTACCTAGAATAAAAAAATAAAAAATATAAAAATTTCATCAAAATTACTTACCACAATTGGTAAAAAGAATGAAAAGTGAAGTAATAACAGAAAAATTAATAAATGCGATAGGTACACACACTAATGCGGTAGGTGCTCACATATTTACAAACATTGTATATGATTTCCCAAAAAAATAATAAATAAAAACAACATATAATAAGTCAGTGTGTGAGTTAAAATATTAATCACAGAAAATAAAATTAATATCATAAAAAAATGTTAACAATATTTTGTATACATCCATACTTAATATTATAAATGTGAAAGTAACTCTGTCTGTCTGTCTGTCTGTATATTACGTTTTCACGCCTAAACCGCTGAACCGATCGTCATGAAATTTGGCAGAGATATAGCTTGGGATATGGAGACGGACATAGGCTACTTTTTTGCGCGATAACCGACATCCACGCGGGCGGAGCCGTGGGCAAAAGCTAGTTAGTTAATAATTATATGTTTAGACGATGCACTTACCTAGAATAAAATTACTATACCACAATAGGTAAAAAGAATGAAAAGTGAAGCAATGACAGACAAATTAATTATGCGTTAGATGCATGGTGCTCACATATTTACAAACATTGTAAAAGTAGATGATTTCCCTAAAATTTTAACATTTAATAAACTATGTCAGTGTGTGAGTTAAAGTATATGGCTTTGACTGCCAGACAACGGACACAATAGAAAAACGATTGTTAGCGGTCACCGGTGACCGCGGTGGCAGTCATTGTGTTAATCCCAAAAAAAAAATGAATGTCATAAAAATTATAAATTATACAATTTTAGCAACCAATTTGATTTTGTCTAGAATTAGTAGAAAGGAGACGGTATTAGGAAGTAAAAGGCGTAACACGTTGTATTCAAAGACGGCAAATAAAATAGATTTATGTTGAAGCAATCAGCAGTTTTATTAGAGAAAAATTGAGCTTATCCCACAACTTTTTGGGAAAAGAAGCCATGGAAACGATTTTTTTTTTTTATCTGAGTATCTATATATATAAAAATGAATCCCTATTTCCCTTGGTCACGGCATCACGCGTGAACGGGTGGACCGATTTCGCTAATTATTTTTTTGTTGTGTTTGTTATTGTCAGGAGAAGGTTCTTATGTAAGAAAAATTTAAGAAAGTTAAAAAAAAAAAATGTAAGAAAACGACCATATTTACATTTTTATTGTAATAATAAGTAGGTAACTCTATCTTCTAATGTAACTTTATGGCGTTTGACATAACGTGTCAGTCATCATTTGGTAGGTCTGAGAATAGATTTTAACAAAAAAAAAAAAAAAATTGAAGGTTTTAGTTAGGTAGGGTAGGGTAGGTAGGGTTGGTAGGGTAGGGTAGGGTAGGTAGGTGGGTAGGGTAGGGTAGGGTAGGTAGGTGGGTAGGGTAGAATAGGGTAGGGTAGGTAGGTAGGTAGGGTAGGGTAGGGTAGATAGGTAGGTAGGGTAGGGTAGGATAGGGTAAGGTAGGGTAGGGTAGGTAGGTAGTTTCCTTTGCGCGTAGACAAACTGCCACAGTCAAATAGCTTTTGACAGAACGAAGTCTGTCGGGTCAGCTAGTATTATAAAAAAACTTAAATAATTTAAAATTACTTGATATGATGATTAATTATCAAAATTCACTGCGCTCGTGCCGCCACCGCCGCCGCATCTGGGCCTCAAGTCTGCTATTACAATAGTGTCAGAATGGTCTCGCCATTGTGAGTATTTGACAGTGTTTGTATGGCAAATCTGTCAAAAACTCACAATGAAGAGCATCCAATCAACCCATCCACTGACCAACCCCGGCAAGCGTAGCTTAACCTGACGGATCGACCCGTGCGGCTGTTATTACTTAGCCACGAGCTCCTCCTCCGTATATCTAATATAGGTAATTACTACAAAAAAACTTAGACGGTAAGTTTGTAAGTTTTACATTCAAAGAATATTGCAAGTCTTTACTCTTTATATAATATGTTAATAGCACAAATAAAGATGTAGCAAGTGTATCAAACTAAAGTACATATAATTATAAACGTGTGTAAAACTCAAAATATTAATTATTCTTTATACACGACAATTTGAGGTATCTGAAATATTGTTGAAAAAAAGCTTGATTTTTTTACTGTTTAATTGTATATAATAAAAGATCATAAGATCAAATGCTAAATAGATATACCAGACCAAACAGTTTTTTTGCTCTTTCTCCTCTCTTCTAGTCCAATCATGTTTACGTGACATTAGAGCGATGCCTTATCTTCCTATTTTAAGACATCAATGTTTTGATATCAATAAGATTTATAATCAAATTCAAAATCAAGTTATACCGGTGCAACCACCTTGAATTCTGCTCATCCTTTAACAAATGAAGCGTGAATAATTCCATAATATTAACTGATTAGTACAGTTTATTTATGACAGTCAATTTATATATATCCGGTAATAGTTAACACCATACGTGGATATTAATTTAAAAAAACTGTGCCATGGTCATATGAATTAATTGGCCGTGTTTTTAATATACTGATATGCGATATTCTAGTTAAACTATTCAATGATAGCGTAGTGTTGTAACCATCAGACTGTCAAGTCATAGGACCCGAGTTCGAACCCAAGCCACGCACCTCTGAATTTTCGTATTCATGTGCGTACACTGAAAAAAGTTGCACTCAGTCTAGTGACTTTTTAACTTGATTGAGGATATCTTGTTTAGATTAATCATAATCTTAGTTAAGTTGATCATCGCGACATGATTGCAGCAATACTAGTTCAAATGATTGAACGCTTAAACAAATTTCTCGATTACCCTTAACATGACATCATTGTAGAAGAGTTAAAAAAGAGACAAGTTAAAAAAATGTTAACTGTAACAAAGTTAGTTGTGTCAATCAAGCATTTTGATTACTTCAATAAATATCATTGAAACTTTAATCTAATAATCTTGGTTGGAGCAACTATGTTTTGGCTTGATTGCTGCAAATAGGTTTTGTGATAACTCCAATCGAGATCCCGTTTCAAATCTCAATCAAATAAAAGTAGTAGCTGTGATCATTGTGCTTGATAGGCTCAGATGCAAACAAGTTACTTAGTCAATCTAAACAAAATCTTGATTGTGGCAACTACTCGTTTTTTTTTTTTTCGGTGTATTGTATTATTCATCACTTGCTTAAAAACGGTGAAGGAAAACATTGTGAGGAAACCGACATGCTTAAGAGATATTTCTCGACGGCATGTGTAGCCAAAGGCGACTAACAAATGGTATTTCTAAGGCAGATGTGAGTGGAAACGTCGGGAGGGAACGCCCTAGGAGGACATAGTGACCTAATTGGTGATGTTCTTCAGAAAGGTCATTTGCGTAGTACTCGCAACCGGCGTGCATGTATCAAAATCAAACTCAAACTCAAAGCATTTATTTCAAATAAACCAATTACAGGCACTTTTGAATTGTCAAGAGGTCGGTCAGTCAGAAAGATGAAGCTAGTTGCCCATTCCAAAGCGTAGTAGGTTCCTGTGGAGAAGAACGGACAAGAAACTCCATGGACACTCTTTTAAAACAAAATATTGTTACAAAATATGGGTTACATCATTCATGTTGAAGTTATACATGTGAGAACAATGTAGGAAGACGTGCACGTTAGAAGCGTCCGTAATAGAAACAATTCAAAAATTTAAATAAGCCGTGGCAGCTAAGAGATGACCAGTCTCAACTGTATGTATGTATGACTAGACGTATGAATGTAAACGAAGCAAAAGGAGTAATGTAAGGAGCGTAGCAGTTGGCGCTGATCCTTTAGAGAAACTCTGAGCACAGCCCGCTCCATAGCTCCTTAAATTTCCTTCAGTTTGTAGGTAAATATCTATACCCAAAGTCTCTAATTCAGATAATTTATGTAAACAAAGTAAATTCATGAAATGTCACTGTCAAAATGACAGGACAGTGGTGCAAAACATTTTATCATATTCTTTTTTTATAAATAGTCATCGCTAAAAAATTAAAGTGAATTAATTATAAGAACTATGCAAACAAAATACCGTTGCCAAACAATGTATTGTGTAGTATGTCGGAAACACGGCATATGATCGTCATAATCAGCCCTTTTAAGTCCAGTGCTAGACGTAGGCCTCCCAAAATCGATTTCCACTCGAAACAGTTTACTGCCGTTTTCATCCAAAATTTGGCTAGATATGCTACTTACAATATGAATCTATCGCCCAAATACTCAAACGTTACTTAACTTTAAGACGTTCTTATAAGTGTTTCTGTCGCTACAAAACAGTTTAAAGTGACAGAGACAGCATTATACTTAACGGCGACTTAAAATTGAATTGCGTTTGAGTATTCAGCAGTATGAATGAGAGTTGTAATATTAGTGTTGTTGAAGATGTAAAACATTTGAAAATGTTTGGATCTCCTGCATTGTTACCAGTATCATAAAATATTTTATACCAGAAAATCTCCTTTTTTTAATAACTTTGTTTAAAACCAGAAATTTATAAAAATAATTACTATATGATTATTTGTTAATTATTATTTCTTAAAATCAGTACTTAAAAGAAAATGTAACCTCTTTTTTCGCCGTTTTATGTGAATTACCTTTACGAAGATATTTTTTTGATATGTTATCCCCTTTGTTTACATAAATTATTTGAATTTGAGACTTTGGGTATAAGTTGTAATCTGTGGAAAATTTAGTGGGTAGTATATTTGTTAAGTTGTTTCTGTTTATTTTTAATATACTACTGTTTTTTTTTTCTTAAAATAATAAAATTAAATAAAATAGCGCGCTGAGCGACCTTGAATATGTGGGCCAGCTCCAATGTCAGTGTCCACGTTTCGGCACCGTATGCCATGACGGGCAGGACGCACTGGTTGAAGACCCTAGTCTTCAAACACTGCGAGATTGGCGACGAGAAAACATGACAAAAAACTGAAATTCGGAAGGTCGGAATTTCAGGAACTGGTATTGGGTTTTTCTGTCATTAAAAACTCGGTAGCCATCTGTGAATAACATAAAATATATCCTACTAGCTTTTGCCCATCGCTCCGCCCGCGTGGATGTCGGTTATCGCGTAAAAAAGTAGCCTATGTCCTTCTCCATATCCCAGGCTATATCTCTGCCAAATTTCATGACGATCGGTTCAGCGGTTTAGGCGTGAAAACGTAACATAGAGACGGACAGAGAGACAGACAGAGTTACTTTCACATTTATATTATCAGTATGGATGATACTCAGCAATACTGTAGTTTCAAATAAGAATTTTCGGAATGGGATCAATAATTCTGAAAATTACCGCCTACATACAAACTCACAAATTATACCTATTTATAATATAATTAATTTTCGGAACTATTGATCCGATTCACTGTTACGTGTTATCCCTCACGAAAACGTATACCAAAGTATACACTCACAGTTGGTCACTAAATTTAGGTATGACACTCGGTAATCAACCGATAAGCTATGCCGATATCGTTATGCACAAACATAGGATTCCATGTTTGTGCATTGTGATAAAAAGCAGACTAAAGAAATCTGGCCCCAATTTTCAGTTATCAATCAAAATGATAGCCGTAAGTCGGTAGACTGCCGTGGCTATAAAAAAAAGAAATAGCTATGTTAAATCAATCTGCCTAGCCTTTTCCCAACTATGTTGGGGTCGGCTTCCAGTCTAACCGGATGCAGCTGAATACCAGTATTTTATATGGAGCGACTGCCTAACTGACCTCCACAACCCAGTAACAGGGTAACACGGTACCCCTTGGTAAGACTGGCTGTCAGACTTTTCTGCTTCTGACGACCCGTAACGACCGTCAAAGATCCACGAATGACAGCCGGGACCAACGGCTTAACGTGTTTTCCGAGGCACGGAGGAGTCTTGGTATGTAAAGATGGTCACCCATCCACGGACCAACCCCGGCAAGCGTAGCTTAACCTGACGGATCAACCCGTGCGGCTGTTATTACTTAGCCACGAGCTCCTCCAAAAAATAAATAAAATACTTACATAGATATATACACGCTACGCGTACAGTAAAACTCGCATTGTGGCCAGGTGAAGACGCAAAATTGTGTACTCACCGAGGGCAGTACAAACGAAAGCCGTCAATCGCATATTTACAACCCTCGCCTGCGGCTCGGGTCACAAATACCTGCGATTTCGGGCTTTCTTTCTTTTACAGCCCTTGGTCAGTAATGTACTATTATAATGTTTCATATTGAGACACGAAGCAACAAAATTCGATCTAAATAACAGCGGCCACATTCCTCTAGATCGTATTTTGTTGCTTCGTGGTTCCATTGAGCCGTTTTTCATAATTCCTTCTCAGTCACGAGATAATATTTTTGACGTGAGAACATCTTATAAATCGATGAACGCCGGCTGCACGAAAAAGCATGACTCATTGTCACGTTCCGCCTGAGCCGAGTGTGCAAGCAAGAGCGCGGAACAAGCGATAGAGAGGCACTATCAGCCTAAACTCGGTTTGTGTTACGTTATCACGTAAAATTATCGTCCGTAAACCGACTTTACAAACATTTCCGTACTGTAATACTTCAATTAAGGCCATTTTTTTTAAAGGAGTGTTGCTTGTGGAACGTTAAGCACCCTATTAAGGACGTCGAAAATCAACACAGTTTGATCAGAACATTCCCAGAAAATGCCCACCTCGTTCACCGCTTCCATAATGGGCAAACTCTGGGCTTTGATGGATGCAAGTATAGAGAAAACGGGTCACAAAAAGATTCTCCTCAAATAAACAGCAATAGCATCATTTAAAAGAGACTTTTTTTTATCTAAGGTATCTCAGAGTGTAACCACTAAGGTTCCGACTCTTAAACCGGACTTTCCTGTGGCTGCCTTAAGCTCCTAACGAAACTTAATGCCTCCAGCCAGGGCGTAAAAACCATAAACTAAACGACTGCTGCTCGCTAAGGGCACCCCCTGTGGGGTACGGACCTCGGCTTAGGGCAGCGTCGGAGGGAGGGTGGCAAGGGACCGTCGGTGGCTGGATAAAATCAGTGTTTTGATTATTATCGTGGGGAATTTGGATTACGTGCTGCTCAGCTAAAGCGCGTGCTGGCGCTTCACTTACAGTCAAGGGTCGTGGAGGACTATTCGTTAGTCGGGGATTTCGCGCGAGGCCTCGGCGGCGAGGTCGGAAAAAAAAAGAGACAGCTTTTCACAAGCTTTTACATAGTTTCACCAGTCCCATTGTCTATCTATAATCAAATCTTGCAAGTTATTTCTGACCCGATTCCCAGTTTCCAATTGAGCTGAAATTTTGCATGCATTATGTAAATCGGATCAGAATCAAAATCTAAATATAATTTTATTTCACATAAACCTTCATGGGCACTTATGAAACGACAGAAGCTAGGTGCGCGTTTCCAATTGGTCTTTTCCTATGGAGAAGAGCCGGCAAGAAACTCCACGGTTACTCGTATAAAAATAATTGAGTTTTACAATATTTTCAAATAACAGTGTTAATAGGTATGGAAGGACAGTGTAGGCTTTTCAACAAGTACCAGGTACTTAACAAAATGGAAAATGGTCCACAAATCTACAGTCTACTAAGTTTAGTTAACTTAAGAGTCTATACTACCTCAGCCCCACCTGACTCTGTATCTCGCTCGCACACTGTTGCTACCGGTCACGCGAGCAAGCGAGACAGGGCGGCAGGAAAAAGGCTCCAAGACGCCGATAGTTTAGGTAATTTCGTTTTACGGTGAAAATAATGGTCATTAAAAAAAAGTAAATAACAGAAGACCTGCTTTATAGTTAGTTCAGTTAATATGCAAAGTTTCATTATCTAATTTAATGTATTTTTTGAATACCAGCGGTTTATTGTTCGGTTTGGAGGTAACTTTGGATTTTTTTTTTCTATAGAGAAAATTTTATGGAATCGTGTTTTCGGCAAACATAGTACTTAACATTAATCCTCAACTTTACCATATATTTATTTCAAAATTAATGCTGCAGTATTTTCGACATAACGAAGGATCATGCTAAGCCATTTGAGGTAGTATAGGCCCTTAATAATTGAAGACTAACAACTATACGGAATAATCTTATTAATACGTCCACCAATACTGCTGAGCGTGCCCGCCTGCTGGCTGTGGGTGAGTGGGAGTTGGGCCTCTGGCTTCAGGCACTACCGTCACCCAACATAGGCACTATACTGGGTGACACCACTTTTCGGCTCGCTACTTGTCTGCGTCAGGGAGCTCCTTGCGTGGCTCTGCATCGCTGCCAATGCGGTGAAGGTGTCGACTACCTCGGGCATCATGGCCTATCCTGCAGTAGGAGAACAGGCCGTCTAGCACGGCACGCCAGCATCTATGACATCATCCGTCGTGCTTATGTTGCCAGCGGGGTGCCAGCTGTTAAAACCCAATGGCTTGGCACGCGACGATGGGAAGAGACCGGACAGAATGACCATAATGCCTTGGAAGTTAGATCGG
Organism: Dryobota labecula; assembly: GCA_947523025.1. Classification (NCBI taxonomy): domain Eukaryota; kingdom Metazoa; phylum Arthropoda; class Insecta; order Lepidoptera; family Noctuidae; genus Dryobota; species Dryobota labecula. Next base: position 7,098,598 of record OX383311.1, on the reverse strand, counting down.
CCTTTGGTGTGGGATGCAATATGTGTCGACACCCTTGCGCCATCCCATCTTCCTAGCACGGCGGGCTGTGCTGGGGCGGCTGCTGCAGATACGGAAAACCTCAAACGGCGCAAATATAATAACCTTATTGGAAGCTATAATTATGTTTGAGCCGTGTGGGGTTAAAAAACTAGGTCCATGGGATTCGATTGCCCACTTGGTATTTCGAGACATCACCAAGCGATTGGTCGACTCAATGCTGCCAGTCTTTTGAGCACTTTTTCTGTTCACAGCAATGCGGACGAATTTTTTGATACCCTTTGATTCTTTTCCCTTCCTTTTTTATATTCTTGTACATATTATGATTACCTACTGCTTTAGATTATTAGCTTTTCAATTATTTAAATATTATATTGGTTATCAGATTACAAAAATAAATAAAGACTAACTTAATAATTCAAGGATCCAGTGAACATTGATATTATTTATTACCTTTAATAATGTTTTCATAAATGTCCGTTTGATTGCGTCAGGGAAAAGGATTTTTATTAAATTTATTTTTTAAACCATGTAACATATATGAATAGATACGAGATTTTATAATAATGATAGAAATGCGATGATAAAAAAAAGATTAAGTTCGTTCGGTCGTGAATAATAATTTAATGCATCAAAGTTAATGTTTGATGATTTTTCTGATAATGATAAATTAGTTAAGCAAAGCATTCTTAAAACTGCAACATACGCCTAAACAACTTCTTATGCTAATGCAGGCGAATTTACATTATTTTAAAGTTAACTCCAACCTCAACCTCTATTCCGAAACTGGCCCAAAACCAAGAAAATATAAATATTAAAAATGACTTAAGACGTCAAAATGAATGCATAGATTATCGTCTATCATAAGAAAACCGATAAAATAATAAGTGAATGATAAACTTGTACATGAACGTATATTATTTACATCGGGGCGTGCTTGTGACTATTAAAAATGTATCTGAAAGCGAAATACAAGTGCTCTGGCTGTTGCGTTCTTTAATTCTACATGTATTGACGTTTTGTTTTTCCAAGAGAAAAGTGTTAATTTTTTTGTACGGCTATTTTGGTAAGAACGGATTTTGTGATATTTGGATTTAGTTGAGAGGTTAGGAGAGGTTAGGAGTTCAGGTTGAATCTATCAATCAATATGATGAATCCATTGCAATTCAAAGCTGGACAACGGTCTAGCTACCAACTTGTGTTACATAACTCAGTCCTCAGCTGTTTAGATTTGTGAAATATTATTTTCATATGTTGACATTACTTAACTTAAAAAATTGTGTATGAATGTTTAGCAAGCATCTGGACAATTATCTAGAAATTCTGTAATAATTATTTTCCTTTGTTTTTCAACTACAATTTCCTAGTCAAACCCTAACATAACGTATAAAGAAACGTATAGTAGGAACCAACTGGTTCTATACTCCATTTATTATAACTTTAGACAAAATAACTGTTCTCACCCTTTCGTTACTTCTATGTAAACGTTTAATAAACTCCGTTATTTCACGATAAATACAAAGCACTGTAACCTATTTACCATTAACATTAAAAAAATAACTCTGAAGTGCAGTAATTTCAACAATATTACACAATAACTGTCGTTATTTAGCCGTTATTTGTCTAATGCTATAGTAAATGGAGTATAGCTATTTGTCCCATCAAAGACATAACGTCTTATGAGACACGATATACCACAAAAGTGAACTCAAATGTAGTTAATATGAGAAAATGACACTAAGTGCTCCCGTCATTATGACTTTTCAATGGTCAGCCACTGACACTCCATTGAAAGAATTGGTAATCTCATACATAATGACATTTTATGAAATTTCCTACTAAACATCCAACTTCCTACTACTTCAGATCGCTTATAACACTAATAAATAATATGTAAAATATATATAAATGAAATCTGGCAGATATAAATGTTCAAAATGCCATTGTAATACAATTCTATTACGAGACCATTGACCGACCAATGATCGACCATTATGAATTTAGCAAATTACGAACTTTTAGCAAAATGACAATGGGATCGTGTTGCAGTGACGAATTTATATACTCGTAAATAGCAGACTTGGGTCCCTGTAGTGTTGAAATAATTTACACACAGAGCCTAGGGCGTGGGCTCCAATTAGACATTATATGTTGGATTGGCTGCCGTAAGTCTCGCTGCTGCCTAGTGCGCGCCTGCCCTAAAGCATCCTGTACTTTCTAGTGTTTTCATCTCCAAGGCATAGTTATTATCCAGAAATAGAATAAGTTTTATTTATTTTACTGGAAATCAGTTTAAAGAATATTCTTGAATTCTTCTTCTTTCGTTTGGTTATTGACCAACCTGGTGTCAGAGTTTTTATACCGTCTATGGGCCTATGACTTGGCTACACATGCCGTCGAAAAATATCTCTCAGACTGGTTTCCTCACGATGTTTTCCTTCACCGATTTTAAAGCAAGTGATAATATACAATACGCACATGAATCCGAAAAGTCAGAGATGCGTGCCTTGTGTTCGAACTCGAGGAGCTCAGAACGGTATAGCGAATCATTCTTCAAACACTATGGGTTAAAAAAATCCCAAAGGTACCCCTTTTCGTAATGTTTAATCAATCTCATAGCTACAAAACAGAGTTTTTAATCTTATTTTTTATATAAATGAAAAGGTAATAAGTTGCCTTTCTGCCCTATAATTTACAATTCTATATTTTTTTTAATAACTTAACCTATTAAGGGGTCATCCATCTCTGGATGAAGGCCTCCTCCATCTGTTTCCATCTATATCTATCTTGGGCCGGTCTGGTCCACTCTCCCTGCCAGTGCGACGATATCGTCTCGCAATCGTTGCTATGGTCTGCCACGGCGTCTGTTTCCGTTTCATGGATACCAGTGCAGGACGCGCTCGTTGCACCTGTTGTCTGTGGTCCTCGCGATGTGGCCTGCCCAATCCCACTTCAGTTTCTCGGCCATATACAAAGCATCAGTGACTTTGGTCTTCGCTCTGATGTCGCTGCTCTTTATGCGGTCGCTTATTTTTAGGCCAAGCATGCTTCTTTCTGCAGCTCTTTGAAATGACCTTAATTTTATTTTCATAACATCTGTTGTAGCCCAAGTTTGACATCCGTATAGAAGAGTTGGTTATATATTTGAGTCGAATAGCTTCCTCTTATTGTCATTTGAGAAATTTCCTTTAAATATTTCTTTAAGTGACCAATATTTCTTCCAAACAATGGTTATCCTTCGTTTGATTTCTTTCATAGTCCTATCGGTAAAACATATTTTTTCCCCCAAGTATATATAATTATCAACGTATTCAACGTGTTGGTTATCAACAATTAGAGATATTTGTTCTCCGTTGGTCATTATTTTCGTTTTTTCATAATTCATTTTCAGTCCACACTTCATACTATCTATATTGAGGTCCTTGATCATTTCTTGTAATTCTGTATAGCTTTCTGAAAGTATGATTATGTCGTCTGCGAATCGTAAGTGTGACAGACATTCACCGTTTATGTTGATACCACGTTTATCCCATGTTAGTTTTTTAAATATGTATTCTTGTAAAGCTATGAAGCTCATTCATAATCAAGTTTTATTTTCTGAATGAAGCCACGTTTAGTACCTATTATTTAGACTAATTAAGAATTTCAAAATCGCATAAACAAACTTGCTGATGACTACCAGCTGCTTCTATTTGGCAATTTATATGATCATAGGCATTTTTACGACCTTAATCAATATTCAATTTTGCCGGAAGAACTTTGTGACTGCAATTATGTAATTGCATATATTTTGCGAATTTGGATGAATATTTATGTGACCTACAGAGCTTTTAGACTTAGCCTTAAACTTGTTAACACCTTGGCATTTTACTATGACATACCTAGAGAATTTTAAGAACATTTTTTTTTATCTTGGCATTGTGTATCCTTATTATTATTTTCTATGATTTATTGTTTTATGGGTAGTGGCCAAATAATTTAAGGCCAAACAAAAGATTTTTCTGAAAGCTTATTCAAAATCAAAAGTCATTTATTATCAGATGTTTACATATCTCGGGACCCTGGGGTCCCGGACCTTTGGAAGGCGTACGAGGGGCCGAAGCCAACTCGCAGAGGCCCGTTAGACGCTTTTTAACGAAATGAGACACCAATCATAAGGATCTTCGGAGATTCTTTTAAATAACATAGTATCTTAAATGAAAGAAATACCAAGAAAAATATTTTTTTTGTTGTTGTAAAACTCACTCACTATCTAAAGAAAATAGTTCACTTATGAATGACTCTTTCGGTTGGTATCATAAAATACAGAATGTATTTTTTTTTTTCACATTTCACCGGTTCTATTCCCGGCTCAAGCAGGTGATTTTTCAAACATCTTTAAATGCAGTTTTAATTATTTTTGAAAATAAAGGAATGTTTCCTTTCAGTAAAATTTGCCATCATCAATATTAAGGGTACTTTTCCTCCAACCACGGTCTTTTTTTTCCATCCTGTATATAAAACACTATGTCCGTTATAGACTTTGAAACTACTGAACGGATTCTGAAAATTCATTTAGCATTTTATAGCCCAATTCTTGAAGACTATCTACGCAATTTTATATCACGCTACGACCCTTAGAAGCCGGGCAAACAGAAAAAAAAGTCAGAAAGAAAACGGATTCTGTTTTTTAAGGTTCCGTACCAGAAGGGTAAAACGGGACCCTATTACTAAGGCTCCGCTGTCCGTCCATCTGCCACTTAGGCAGACCGTGAACCGTTTTGAACCGTGATAGTTAGACAGTTGAAATTTTCACAGATGATGACGTATTTCTGTTGCCGCTATAACAAAAAATACAAAAAAAAAAACAGAATAAAATAAATATTTAAGGGGCTTCCCATACAACAGACATGATTTTTGCCGTTTTTTTTTATAATGGTACGGAACCCTTTGTGCGCGAGTCCGACTCGCAATTGGCTGGTTTTTTTTTTACATTTGTTAGCCCAATTTTTAAGGAAGGTCTTTTTTATCGTAGTAAAAACATATACTCAACTTTGTGATAATGTATAAACCTTTTAAATATTTTTCCTCGTGTATATTTTGCAAATAAATCTTTGTTCAAAGCTAATGAACTTGTAAGTTTAAGCAGACTAATCGACCTTATAATCACAAGGATGTTTTGGCAATAAAAAAACATGATTTTTGTTAACTGTTGCAATATATATGAAGGTTGAGGTTAATTTTTACTTCCTATTTATTTATGAGATGCAGTTAAGATAGATAAGGTAATTTTGGTGTTGAATATTGTCAAAGAAACTGGTTAAATAAACAAAAATAGTCGAAGAAGATAAGCTGACAACACTTGTGCAAGGTCTCTGCCTAATATGATAGTTTCCTTTAGAATTAAGTATTTTAGTTAACTTTTCAAGAAAATTCAAAATACATGGTGAAAATACAATAAAACATTGATCAGGCAGGGGCCGTAGTCCTTCCATAGTCCTAGATATCCAGTTCACTATAGCCACCAAAACCCATTGTCCAATATCTTTGTTTTCCATATCCTGCAATAGTCCTACACCAACCGGGGGTTGTCCTTGGGTGTACTTGCACAGTGCGTACAGGGATAATCGTCGGTTGGTGTCTCATTTAATTAAAAAGCATCTAACGGGCCTCTGCAAGTTGGCTTCGGCCCCTCGTAAGCCTTCCAAAGGTCCGGAACCCCAGGGTCTCGAGATATGTGGACATATATAAATAAAATAATAATAATAATAACCCCATCGCCGTATCTCTACGTTGACGTCGTGGTGGGGCTTGCGCGCTCCGAACTCTGGGTCGGTGCCGGTAGAGTTTACTTTACCGGAACATGTCTAGGGTGAGGAGCCAGACCAAGAGAGATACAGAAACCCGCAGGGCAGCATGTGGCGAGCTGTTGGGCAGTTGCGACCCCACGGACCCTATCTCCCGGGAGAAGTCATGTTCCTCATCTCTGGCTTGCCTTTATTGGCCGGCTGGAGTGAACACTGACGAGGAACTGAGCTCCCACCTCATTCTTGCCTTTATTGGCCGGCTTGAGTGGAGATTCGCAAGAGCAAACGTGCTCGGAGGAAGGAAGTATTCCAGTAAGTGCTTGTAGGGATCTTGACCATCTTCCGGGCTCTGGGATTGTTCTGAGAGCCGTGGAATACCTCTCCACTCCTCAAGCACCTCAAGATATGTTGCCCCCTTGTCGCTACGTCACTATGTGCTAGCGACCGTTTCGGGGGGCCCATTAATGAGTGTGCAAGTCACCCCCTGCCATTTTATCCGTGTACAATGAAACATTGATCAGGCAGGGGCCATAGTCCTTCCATAGTTTTAGGAAACCAGTCCATTTTAACCACCCAAACCCATAGTCCAATATGTTTGTTTCCATATCCTACAATAGTCCTACACCAACCGGGGGTTGTCCTTGGGTGCACTTGCATAGTGCGTACAGGGATAATCGTCGGTTGGTGCCTCATTCCATTTAAAATTTTCTAACGGGCCTCTGCGAGTTGGCTTCGGCCCCTCGTACGCCTTCCAAAGGTCCGGGACCCCAGGGTCCCGAGATATATAAACGTATATAAAATAATAATAATAATAATTTCTTTATTTGCAGACCTTGAAGTCCAAAGTGTTAGTAATACCATGAAATATACTTATTTAACTATTATTAGTAACACATAATCAAACAACAAACAATAACATACAACATAATAAAAATAAAATAAACAAAACAAGATGCCCGTACTATTTAGAACCGACCTGTGTGTGCAGTGTCACCCATCGGCCAAGCATCGGGCAGTCCCACCGGTCACTCAATGCCCTCAACATGCTGAGGGAGCTAAAAAATGTTCTTTGCCGGAAAGAAGCGCTTCGCTTCCGAATAATGGTGTAGAAATCATCTACCCTCGCATCGGTAAACATACCCGAAGCGCTACAAAACCGCGGTAGCCCATTCTGAAGGCATTATTCTTCTTCTGAGTTCTTGCTTCTTAGCAAGATTCGCTTTTTATTTCTTTTGCGGAGTGTCCAATCTGTATTTATCTGTGGTTGAGATTGGCCACTGTGACCGATATTGGTCGGGAAGATAATAATATTATTATAATAATTATAACCTGAACAACCAACTAACCAATTTCTCTTTATTTCCAGGTGTAAACAAACAACCATGTTGAAACAACCCGCAACCTGTTGATATACTAAACCTGACCTGGAGAACCTGTGAAAACCGCACATGTTAACTGGATTTAGACAAGTTTTGATGTATTTAGCAAGTGTTCAAGCGAGAGATTTGTGAAGGGAAAGTAATTCGAAAATGGCGTCCTGTTTATCTGGTGGTCATTATGTACCTGGGAGTCAGGAGTACGTGCCAGTCGCTGAGTTTTATGCTGATAAGTCTGTTTTCGTTACTGGTGGTACCGGTTTCATGGGGAAGGTAAGGAAATCTACTTTGGATCAGTTTTTTTTTTAAATTATGGTCTGGCATTTTGAGTAATTTATGCGGCCTACCTTAAATATCAATGATTAATTAGAATGAAAATGAATTACTCGTATTTATCAATGAAACTTAGATACCTACACACATCGAGGATCTCAGTTTCATCAGTTTGGCTACGTCGCAAAAGCAACAATTCGTCATACGGGTGACAATTTTAGTCCTAAATTAATATGATTGATGATAATTATCTTCGAAACTATGCATTTTTGGACCACTTATTCTAGGACTTTTTGTATTAATTTTTACTTATAGAATACTAGCTGACCCGACAGACTTCGTTCTGTCAAAAGCTATAGTATAAACTCCACTACTCTACCCTACCCTACCCTACCCTACCCTACCTACCTACCTACCTACCTACCTACCCTACCCTACGCTACCCTACCCTACCTACCTACCTACCCTATACCCTACCCTACCTACCTACCCTACCCTACCCTACCCTACCCTACCCTACCTACCTACCTACCTACCCTACCCTACCTACCTACCTACCCTACCCTACCCTACCCTACCCTACCCTACCCTATCTACCTACCTACCTACCCTACCCTACTCTACCCTACCCTAATTTTTCGTAAAAACCAAAAAAAAATAAACAATTTTCTTTGCTATAAACCTCACGGAGCGAGAGACCTTTCCAACGAATGCAAAACCGTGGAAATCGGTTCGTGCTTTCTGGAGTTATAGCGTCAGGAAGGAAAACCCGACTTATTTTTATATAGTAGATAACCCTAGAGTTATGGGATGATATTAAAAAAACCACATTGTGGAAACAAATCCGATGATTGGTTTGTCAGATTGACTATAATTTTTATTTAGATTTTAAACATTTCTTACGGCTTAAGTTTTTATTCTAAGCTTAATATGTAAATTAGTGGTAGGACTGCAACTGATGGGGATCCAACTCTCGTCCTCTCGCTCACTATTCGCCTAATAGGGATGATGCCTGGGTAAAAAAAAACGAAAAACTGTTTAGTCCGTCAATCAGATAATAAAAAAATATTAGATACGTATTTTTTGCTTTATCATATTACTAAAAACCGACCAAGTGCGTGTCGGACTACGCACAATGAAGGGTTCCGTACTTGGAAAGAATTTATCCTAAGAACAAACTTAACATTGTATTTGGTAAACATAATCTCTCATACATTCCAACTGCAAATGTAAGTTTGTACGCACAATATCGAGAGATTTACCATGTAATTTTAAGACCATAGACTTCTTATAGATTTTCCTGTAATCTGTAAGTATAGAACTATTTTCTGTATTTTTTTCAAAATTTTAGGTTCAGTAGTTTCGGAGATAAGGGGGGAATGGTCAATTTTCGCCTATTTTCACTTATAACTTTAAAACAATTTATTTTAAAATTATTAAAAAAATATGTTTGAGACCCTCATAGTAAGTCCTTTTATTTGACATGTCACACGGTACAGTTTGCAATTTTTTTTTTTTAATTTTCTTGTTTTCCCCCCAAAACTGACCCTAATATTCTAAATTCATTAATTTACGGTTCATATCCGTGTTTGGGTCACTCAAATTGATATGTATACCAAATTTCAACTTAATCGGTCCATTACATTCGGAGCAAATTAGCTGTGATAGAGAGACAGACAGACAGACACACGAGTGATCCTATAAGGGTTCCGTTTTTTCCTTTGAGGTACGGAACCCTAAAAATGACTTAGATAAAAAACATTAAACTTGGGGAGTGGTCACAGCTCAGTATAAAATCTAATGAGAAGTGACGTCATGCCACATTTGAACTCAATGTATCGCCGTAATGTTTTGATTGCGTAAAAAAAGAAAAAATACGTGTCCAATATTTTTTAGTAGTCTACTTGACGGACGAAAAAAGTTTTTTTTATTTTTTTCATCATCCCAATTTTTTGTTGTGTTTTGGTTATTTATCAAATTGGGCCTAAATTTTTCTGCCATGTATTCAAAAATCGTATACCTCAAAAGACGACTACATCTAACAATGTTTGAAAAGTTAACCTGAAACACCAAGCTGCGTTGTCCTTAACACTGATATTGGATAGGTCCTCATTAATGTCGGGTTAAAACTAGATTTCTTTAGTTAATTCTCTCAAAGACTATGACATCATGCGTTTTATACAACGTGTATTTTTTTTATTTATTTTTTTTCATATCCCATAACTCTAGGGTTATATTCTATGGGTAAAAATAATACAAAAGTCCTAGAGTATGTGGTCCAAAAATACATAGTTTCGAAGATAATTCAATCATATTAATTTAGGTAAAAAAATTGTCACCCGTATGACGAATTTTTAATTTTTCGACGTTGCCAAACTGATGAAACTGAGGCCCTCGATGTGTGTAGGTATCTAAGTTTCATTGATAAATACGAGTAAGTAATTAATTTTCATTCAAACCAATCATTCATAGTTAAAGCTAAGAAAATGCAACTCTGTCATATTTTACATAAGGGTGTTTTACATTAATAATCGTGACTTTGTCGAATTACTTTTTATGATTAAAAAAAATAATTAAAAAAATAATTCATATGCCAGTTGATTCTTTGATATGATCTCATTCCTACCATAGAGTAAAAATTTAAAAAAAAAAACACCTTGTAGATTAAAATTAGTATTTCAGGAAGACATGTTATTTTCATACAGTCGCTTTTTTTCGTCATCTGTCATAAAATGTATCAGCCCGCAAACGTTCATTACTGTTTTTTTTTTTTTTTAATAGGTTTTATGCGCTTAATTTATGCTCATTTGAAAGTTGGTTGTAGATTCATCAGGTACTATTAATTAGTTACTCTCCTTTAAAAATTGTGCAACACCTTAATATACTCGTGAACTACGCATCGCACTGACGTCATGCAAGATCCTGCATCGCGCAAGCAAAGTTCGACACGCGACTAGGACAATGTCCTGATATCAATCGTCGGACAGTAGCCCTTCCAGACACAACACCTATGTGGTCGAAGGATCTTCCGTTTTCAATGAACGATGAGTGAACGTTACACCCTGTTTCTCATAACACAGATACGATTCAGATTCCTCTACTATAAAGTTTTTGTTTTCGACTCTAGTCTGCTGGGTCGTATTGGAACTTTGTTCCTAAATAGCACAAAATTATGTAATACATTTCATCAACACCGATATTGTTATCAATATAATATTAATTTTATTAATATCGTTATCAAAAGTTTTAAGTGATTAACGAGTTTAGTCACTATCAACATACTACGTTGGCTTTATCTAATCTATTCGCTTTCAGAAACATGATTCGTTGTTTTATACCAGTAACCTAATTACTTGAATATTTATTTTGCTGACGTCGAAACAGGGCCTCAAGTTTGCTATTACGATAGTGTCAGAATGGTCTATCATTGATTTCATGATTGTTGATTTTGACAAGTTTGGTAATCTACACTAATATTATAAAGAGGAAAGATTTGTACCTATTTTTGTATGTTTGTATGTTTGTAATGAATAGGCTCAAAAAGTACTGGGCCGATTTAAAAAATTCTTTCACCAATAGAATGCTACATTCTTCCAATTTGACATAGGCTACATTTCATTTTGAAAAAAATTAGGGATCCTTGGTAAAATTTGAACAATGTAACCGAAGGTGTAGAAAAATGAGTCTTAAAATGTCTTTCGTCGAATGCGCTGCCGAAACTATTAGCGATAGAACAAAATAATGTACAACAATATTGAAGAACATCATAATGTCTACAAAAAACGACTAAGTACTACTACTACAAAAAACTCTACCCCGTGCGAAGCCGGGACGGGCTGCTAGTCTACTAATATAATGGCGTCATTATGACTTTCCAATAGTCAGCCACTGACACTCCATTGAAAGAATTGGTAATCTCGTACATAATGACAAATGAAACTTCCTACTAAACTTCCAACTACTTCAGATTGCTTATAACACTAATAAATAATATGTAAAAATATATAAAAATGAAATCTGACATGAATAAATGTTCAAAATTCCATTGTAATACAATTCTATTACGAGACCATTGACCGACCAATGATCGACCATTATGAATTTAGCAGATTACGAACTTTTAGCAAAATGACAATGGGATCGTGTTGGAGTGACGAATTTATAAAAATAGCAGGCTTGGGCCCCAGGTTTGTAGGGACTGCCCCGAAGATTCAGGGTAGCAGAAATATCTAGTGTGAGCATAGCAGCCTCATGAATATGAGGCTTTCAGAAGTATAGACTTCTAAAGCTCCGTATTCATTTTAAACAATGTTTCGCAACGTGTGCACCAGCAAATTCAGATGTTGTTTTCTTTTCTTTGAATAATAGCATTCCATGTTGCCAGTAACATTGTGTCCTGCATTACGAAAACATGTTGCTGTAACAATGTTGCGCAACATTATAATAGAGAGCAAGTTACTTGAAATGGTTTTGTGTTACATTGACAAGATAAATGGTATGACTAACATAGAGGCAGTAATAAATATATTAACCATATATCTGGAGTAACCGATGAGTTAGAAAGGGTACCCAATAGAGTAACTATCCTTGAGGACGCTGTAGTTTCATCTCTCTTTCTATTTTGTCATTCGTAGCCCACATAAGATGGAAAGAGAAAAATGCTCGATTGGCGTCATCCCTAAAGAGTCTCCGAAACGATCAATTGCAATTGTCAATTTTTAAATACATACGTGATTGATTCGCAAATTCATCGTCTACCAAATGCAATTGAAGCAATTGACAATATTACTGCATCAACTGCAATTGATCAATTGCAATTTATCGTTTCGGGGACCCGTAAAATTTATTTCATGATGTCAAATACCCTCACTTATAAACGAATAAAAGTTAATAATATAAAACGCAACTTGATGTAATATAACTCTATTAAATATAGAATCAAAATCAAAATATTTTATTTCACATAAACCTACATGGGCACTTATGGAACGTCAGAAGCTAGGTGCACGGTTCCAATTGGTCGATTCCTATGAAGATATGTCGACAAGAAACTCCACGGCACTCCTTCAGAAAGAAACTGTCATAGGCCATGAATGACAGAAATTACATTCTTCAAATCCGAATTTTTACTAAAACTCAAATTGCCATATTTATGTCTGCGTACTCTATTTGAGGATATTTATGTCTGCATAATCTATCTGATGATATTTATGTCTTCGCACTCTATCTGAGGAAACTTATATCTGCCTACTATCTGAGGATATTTATGTCTGCGTACTTTATCTGATGATAATTATGTCTGCCTACTCTATCTGAGGATATTTATGTCTGCGTATTCTATCTGAGGATATTTCTGTTAAGCGATTTTTTAAATTGAATATTATTTCCTTTTTCCACAGGTTCTGGTTGAAAAGCTGTTAAGGAGTTGTCCAAAAATTAAGAAGATCTACCTACTGATGAGGCCGAAGCGAGGTCAAGATGTTGCCTCACGCCTCACCGAGCTAACACAGTCACCGGTCAGTTGTTCACTCAGTCATTCTTTCTTCTTTCATTCATTCATCATACGCACTTTCCCTTTTTATTCATTTACTAGCTTTTACCCGCGGCACCGCCCGCGTGGATGTCGATTATCGCGTAAAAAAATAGCCTATGTCCTTCTCCATATCCCAGGCTATATCTCTGCCAAATTTCATGACGATCGGTTCAGCGGTTAAGACGTGAAAACGTAACATATAGACAGACAGACAGAGTTACTTTCACATTTATAATATTAGTATGGATATGCATATTATCGTTGTACTTATTTTTGCTGTCAGGTTTTCTAGACAAAGCATCATTTGAATATTGTAAGTGCGCACTTTAAAGTATTTTAGTACTTAAAATGTTCTCTTAACACAAAGGATTAAAGCCATAACTACCATTTCAATGTTGTTGATCTTACTCATTTCCAAGATGCCATTTATTTACCTACTTATTTATTTCAATAGAATAGCATTTACATTGTGTACTTAAGTGTTGTATGATGTATTCTTATTTTATGCATTTATGAAGTATTTACATATGTAAGTAAGTTGTGGTTTTCCCGCCCATAACTGAAGTCCACTTTGGTTTATGGATGACAAAAGCCCTTTGACTGTGGACTCAAAGGACTTGATTGAATGAAAATAATGAAATATAGGTTTATTTAATCGACTTTTTACTCGAGTAGTTAGGTAAACATAAAAATATAAGAAAACAGATATACAATAATGTATATCTGTTTTGTTATGTTATCGGTTTTGAGCACAAAACCGAAATAATCGACAGCTGCAAAAGATGATAAGAAACAAGAAAGCTTCCACTCAGTATAATGCTTGATGATTGCATATAAAATTTTACTCTGACCTTCTTAATAATTAAACAAGTAATACATTAACTTAAAACTAATCGGCTACCAGGTCAGGCTGTCTTGCGACATAGGCCTCCTCTATTTCCCTCCAATTATTCCTGTCCAGAGCAGTTCTTCGCCAGCCCTTTGGCAGATCATCCTCCCACCTTTCCATCTGTCTTCCTCTACGTCTTTTGCCATTTCTTGGGTACCATTCTGTGACTTTTTTGGTCCATTTCTCCATCTTGGCTCTCATCATATGACCTGTCCATTTCCACTTGAGTGTTCTGGTGTTGTGGTTTTTACTTTAGTGATGTTCCTTATTTTCGTAACCTTCATTATTACAATTGCTCAAAGAAGCCAATTCCTAATACCTTTTAATTTTTCCTGTCTCTTTTTCGGCGTTTTTGCTCGATCTCAATACATCAGGAAACCACTCGTGTGCGATTCCGACTCGATTTTGGCCGGTTTTTATTTTATTTGAATTTTTGTTTATTTAGATCTTCTTAATTATCACTTCTTAGTTAGTTTGTCTGTCCTCTGTCCATGTTACTTTTTTTTCCTCTTTTGATTTGCAGTCTGTGAGCCAACTATGAGCAGATAGTTTGCGAGTAATTTCTTCATTATTTGCATTAGACTTAAGGCTAACTTGGTAGGTCTGATATTGCAAGCCTTTTAAGTCTTCATTTGTGGTTAGACTTGGTTAGAGCAACTGCTAATGGGTTTGGATGCTTCTCAAGTCTTATAGTAAGTATTATAGCGTGCAGCAATAGACTTTATCTCCTGTGGCAGAGTGTTAATTTTTTGAGTGTCATGTAACTCTGAGTTTCTGATAAACCATGGAGCATTTGATATGGCTTTTAGAATGCTGTTTTGGGCCCTTTGGAGTATGTTACTACCTTGGGTCCGCTGAAAATGTTTTTTTTTTTTTGGGTGGGAAATTATCTAATAGCTTCTCCCGCTCTGTGCGGAGCGGGAGGGCTTGTCAGACTTTTACTGACTATAAAACCCAGCTGTGTTCCTTCAGTTGCCTGTGTGCCAGGGCCACGGTTGTTTATTGTTTATTTATTGTTTATTTATCCTCCCACTGGAACGCCATAGAGCAATTACACCAACGGAGCAAAAAATTACTTCTTCATGTGCTGTTCTCCATCCATCCTGTGCGCGGTGGACATCGAACGGGCGGCGATGGATCACGCACGCTCACGCAGCGTCAAGACACTTCCCCATAGTTCGGTACTCCTTTCGAACAAATTCGCAACCCTGGCAGGTTCCATTCTACCCTGTCAACCATCGCATTATCATTCACTCCTTTTTAGGATTCCGTAGTAAACAAGGAACTCTTATAGTTTCGCCATGTCCGTCTGTCTGTCTGTTTGTCTGTCTATCTGTCTGTCTGCCGTTTAGTTCAGAGACTCTTAGTACTGGAAAGCAGTAATTTGGTTTAAAAAAATTTGGGTACCTCCCTTACACATAAAGTGGGGATTATATGTTTTTTTTTTCTCATCTATCATGTAGTGTAGGGTATCGTTGGATAGTCCGTTCAAAAATATTGAGGGTTTGTAAAAACCTTTTTTCGATTTTGGGATCCGTATGTGTAATATTAAGCTTAAAAGTGCAAATTTGTATTAGAGTCAAGTGTCCCCCCCCCCTGCAAGCTAAAAAATCACAGCAGTAGTATATATGACGAAGTTAAAGTATTTTTTCTTTTTTTACGTAATCAAAACATTACGGCGATACATTGAGTTCAAATGTGGCATGATGTCACTGCTCGCTATATTTTATACGTAGCTGTGACGTAGCGAGCCCCCATTCCCCAAGTTTAATGTGTTTTATCTAAGTATTTTTTTATTCATATGACAAAGCAAAAAATACGTGTCTTATATATTTTTATTATCTGATTGACGGACTGAACAGATTTTCTTTTTTTTTTTACCCAGGAAACATCCCTATTCTGTATGAGGGAACATGTTTTTCAACTACAATTTTAAGTTTGTTCTTTGGATAAATTCATCCCAACTACGGAACCCTTCATTGTGCGTGGTCCGACACGCACTTGGCCGGTTTTAATCCATATCATCACTTCCACAAATATAAATTCACCATAAATTTTTTCTTTGATCCTCCTGTCCTTCTCTATCACTACCAATCACTGATGAAGAATATTTCTTCTCCAGTTGTTCGAGACTTTACGGAAAGAGCGGCCTCAGGAGCTGAACAAGATAGTTCCAATAGTGGGCGACATCACTGAACCAGAGCTGGGCATCAGCACTGCAGATCAGGCTATGCTTTGTCAGAAGGTAAGACAAGATTTTTTGTAGCTAAGGTTTGGGGGAAATAAGACCTAATGTTTAAGAGGATCAAGGACCAAATTTCAGTAATAGAACCAATTCGTTGTTTATTTCTGTGGACCTTGTCTTTATAAGGGTGAAGCCAGACGAGCGTAATTTTTTGAGTTGTGAGTCGCGTAATTTCGTTCGCGTAATTTCTGCTCGGCGGAAATTCTATTGGGCTGCCAGACGAGCGTCATTTATTCAGTTGCTTTTCAACGCTTGTATTGGGTGTTCGTGTAGTGCAATGGATATAATAAAAACGTTGTGTATTTACGAAGCTTAAAGCAAAGATACAGAAGATGATGATAGAATACTGGATGAATCCACTCAACAGTGAAAGAGTGTTGCGCAACCAGTTTCATGTCATTGTCTTGTATGAACGTTAAAACGTGCAAATCCAGATATATTTCAAAATTACTCCATATGCCATTATATGTTTTTCAAGAATTATTACATCTTGTAAAACCTTTTATTACTAAATCAGACACAAATATGAGACTAGCCATCAGTGCAGACGAAAAACTAATAATAAATAACACTCAAGTAAGTTTTGAAGTGTTTTTATTCCCTCGAGTCGCTCCCCTCTCGCCGCAAACTCAATTCAGCCGGGATTGTGCGCGTGAGTCGGCAGACAACTCATTTTGCGTCGCCGTGTGAACGAAACAGGATTTTTGTATGAAACCGAATGTAGCAGAAACTACGCGACTGAAATTACGCGAGTCACAACTCAAAAAATTACGCTCGTGTGGCTTCACCCTAACAATGGAGTGGGAGGACAGCAGTGACATCTTAGGTAAAGGAGTAACAGATGCCTTTTTTAAAGAGTATGGAAAATCGGTATTGAAATCTTTACAACGGAGTAAAGGCTCCTACAGACAGGCGCGACACGCGACGCGACACATAGACACCGCGTGCCGCGTGACGAGCGGTTTCTTTGTGTAGCGTCGCGTTTTGCGCTTGTTCGTAGGAGCCTAAAGCTGCTTTCAGACTACGCTATAATATAATAGCATATAGTATATTAGCTCATAGCACAACAATATCGCGCACCATACATTGTTATAGACACGTTCACACTGTACTGTACTATATACTCGTATTATTGGAATGTATGGTGCGCGATATTGTTGTGCTATGAGCTTTAAAGTATGTATATGCTATTATATTATAGCGTAGTCTGAAAGCACCTTAAAAAGTAATGAGCTTTCTAATATTCTAAACAAATGAAATTATTGTGAACAATATATTGACAATCACTTGTTAGGACACTGAAATTTTTAGTGTCATGTTTTACGATGTACCTATACTCCATTTGAAATAAGAGACATTTATATAAGTAAACCGTTTTTACAGCCCGTTCAACCGATTTTGACTTCTATTGCGTTTGTAGCATGACATATGGCAGCTGCAATAAACAGTTGGTATTTGTAACCACTTTTTTGCTTTTAATGCCGTCCTTAGGCCTACGGAATAGAAGTCAAAATCGGTTGAACGAACTGTAAAAAAAGTTTTTGACTTTTTTAAATGTCTACTATTATTTCAAATGGAGTCAAGATGAAAATTATGTTGATATTGTTTTCGTTTTTAAACACCTTAAAACATTGTCACTGTCTCTTTTAAATCTTCAGTTAGTGAACACAATTTAAACACAATATTTTGTTCACTAACTGAACACTCAAAAGAAAACTGTTGACTGTTCTCCATTCTTCTCCAACATACATAAGTATTAAGTGACCTGACCTGGACAGAATAGTAGCCTCATTCCCCAATTGAAAAACTAAAACAAACTGTTCACCATATTCTCCATTCTTCTCCACCAGATATCAGTGGTGTTCCACTCGGCGGCGACGGTTAAGTTCGACGAGAAGCTCAAGCTATCGGTCACCATCAACATGCTTGGCACGCAGCAGCTTGTGCAGCTGTGCCATCGTATGCTTAGCCTTGAGGTGAGGATCTTAGCTTTTAAGTAGTAATGGACTCATATTTCGCAAGCCTGGCACCCTGAGATCAGGACACGGGTTACGGTATCGCGGCAGACCGAGGAGAAGGTGGCAGGACACCTCGGATGGCTTCATGGAGAATTGGCGAGATGAAGCATAACGCATAGCAAATGTGTGAGTTCCTACTATAAAGCTACCATTAACTTAAATGTGCCCTGGCTGCTGAGAGTATGTCATGCTCACTCTAATGTCTCGCTGATGGTGGCGCGTGTGTTGGATCATTAAGTTCCCTTCAAAATGGTTGAGCTGAATGGTGCTAATCCATGTGTCATGTTCGTGAACGGGTGCCGTCATTTGGTACTGGTCATCTCTTAGCTGCCACTTATTTTTTTATTATATTTTTTTATTGTTTTTTTATTATTATTACGGACGCTTTTAACGGTTTGCATCGTTCTCACATGT
This sequence comes from Dryobota labecula, assembly GCA_947523025.1. Taxonomy (NCBI): domain Eukaryota; kingdom Metazoa; phylum Arthropoda; class Insecta; order Lepidoptera; family Noctuidae; genus Dryobota; species Dryobota labecula. The sequence goes on along the minus strand of OX383311.1, from coordinate 7,080,046 downwards.
AGAATTTCAACATGAATGATGTAACTAATAAGTACTTTGTAAACATACTTTGATTAAAAAGAGTGTCCGTGGAGTTTCTTGGCCGTTCTTCTCCATATACTTACTACGCTTTGGAATGGGCAACTAGCTTCATCTTTCTGACTGACCGAACCCTTGACAATTCAAAAGTGCCTGTGACTGGTTTATTTGAAATAAATGCTTTGAGTTGAGGTGAGTTTGAACGTCGAGAGAAAGGGAAGGATTTGCGTGAGGCCTTTGCACAAGAGCGGGAAGTATAGGTTAGAAAAACAAAAGTAGGTGAAGGAATTCGTGCGGGGTTGTATTACTACCATAAACGACATATCCCTGTGTTAACACACACAAACAAAGAACATAATTAGAATATTATGTTATAATCATAATTAGAGATTGTATATATGGATGCATATTTACCTAAAGTTAATTTTTAGCTGTGAAAGTATGGAAGCGGCTTCTTAAAATATTTTTATAGTAAAAAAATAAAAAACACGTGTTGCCAGGAACATCTTTCCTCATCAGAGTGTGTAGTAGGTATATAAGCGGCTTCTAAAAAACTATTTACAAAAAAAAAACTCGTTATTCTTACATTGCATAACTACTCTGATGCATATTTATTTAGAATTGGGATTTTTAACAACATTTGAAAGTAAATAAATATACCAGAAACATATATCAGAAACCTAAACTTGTAGATCCCAGAACCGCGGGATTTTTTCGATACAAAAGCGCATTCCATATTCACCTAAATTTCATATTAACCAACATCTCAACTTTAGGTGAATATGCATCCGAATATCCGATCTCTAATCATAATACATACCCTGATTTTTTTTGCCGTTGATCCTGGCTTTCATTCGTGGATCTTTGACAGTCGTTACGGGTCGTCATGAGCCTGCAATTCTGACAACCAGTCTTAAAGTCAAAGTCAAAGCATTTAATTCAAATAAGCACATAAATGTCACTTTTGAACGTCAAAATTTACACGGATATAAAATTGATTCTAACGGGTTTTTCAACAAGAACTTTGTTTTTCAATTGGGGCAACACCAACAACATGACAGTTTTGACATTTTTTTTTTTAAGGTATTCGTAGTAGATGCTTTGGCAATTGTTACAATGAATTCAATTTCGCTCGGAAATCCAATTAAAATAATTAAAATCCAGTCTGAAAATGGTGGTTCTGTTAAAGTTACATTTCGTAAAATTCGTGATATTTTCGGACAAAATAAGCTGTTAAGTGGCCAGCCAGATCGTGTGATTTAACATCTCTGGATTATTTTTGTGGGATTATGTTAAGGACAGAGTCTATACGGAGCCAATCGAATCGATTGCAGCCTTAAAACTCAAAATCCGTGATATGATTAACAAAATAGACCCGCCATTTTGCCAAAAAGTGATTAAAAACTTTGATGAAAGAATTGACATCTGTCAGCGTGGTCGTGGTGGACCTTTGCCAGATATCATTTTTCATTCATAATTGCCAAACTTTTCTCTTCGTAATACAATAAAAATTTGAATCTTCATCTAAATTCTTTGTTTTATTTTGTTTTAGTAAACAAAGTTCTTGTTGAAAAACCCTGTAGTTGCCCATTCCAAAAGGTAGTTTCGCATGGAGAAGAATGGACAAGAAACTCCACCGTTACTCTTTTAAACTGTTTTACAATCGCTGCCTATGTTTAAAAGACTCGTGAGGGAACATTACTTGTTGTTGTGATTTTGTTCTCGTTGTTAACTGTAATAATCTAGTCTTCATTTGTTATATTTGCTTATTTTGTTAGTATGTATGTATCTATGTATCTATTAAATATCAGTGTATCTATTATAGGATATTGTACTGTTATACTTTTTATTTTCACCAATGACAACTCCAATTTATATCCAGGAATTCACTATCCATGCCAAGGTTGCCTGGAAGAGATCGCAGTATGCGATAAGGCCGCCCATTGTATATTTTAAAGTGTATAAGTTTTCTTTTATTTTGTAATGTATAATCTGATATACAATAAATTATATGTATATAAATAAATAAATACAATACTTTGTATACATCAATTGTATCATTACTATACCACAACAGGTAAAAACAATTAAAAATGAGGCAATGACGGATACATTTATTATGTGTTAGTTACATGGTGCTCACATATTTACAAATATTGTTAGAATTATAAATAAAAAGTCGATGTGCGAGTTAAACTTATCAGTATTACAGAGTGTAAAATTAATGTCTTCAAAATCCTGTTTGTTTTTGCCTAGACTCTACATTATTTCTTACCAAGACGTATCGAATATACCGGATGACATTTTTTACCGTCTCGTAAAAATTTGGGTATACTAGGTGAACGGAGTAGAAGCCTATGGCATAGTTTTATTATTTTTTCTTTAACCTAGAAAGAAATTGATCTATGGATAAATACCACACATTTGAAGTAAACTTATCATACTATAACAATAAACACAGAAATTTAACAAAAAACATAATTCAATAAATAAATACGATAAATAATATTTAAATTTAAATCATACGCACCCAAATTTCAATATTTTTATATTTTATTTTAGTTTTATTTCTGAAAAAATTTTTTCGAGACGGTAAAAAAAGTCATCCGGTATATCGCACCTTCATTTCGAAACCGTTATTAAACAAAAAAACTAAATTATACAGGAAAATAATTTACAATTTTAAGTAAAAAAAAAAAATTTTTTTTAATTAATTTCGAAATTTCGTAAAAATTTCGTTTAGTAACGGTTTCGAAATAAAGGTGCGATATGTGGAGGTCAGATAGGCAGTCGCTCCTTGTAAAATACTGGTATTCAGCTGTATTCGGTTAGATTGGAAGCTGGTCCCAACATAGTTGAGAAAAGGCTAGGCAGATGATGGATCTTAGCGTATCCCCTTAATGGCGGTTCAAGACTATGTTTAACTTATGTAATTGGCAGATTTCCGTTTTATCTAGATCTATGTATCTGTCTATCTATCTATACAGGAAAAAAAATTAAACAGTGCGCAAATTTTGACAAATTAAACTTAAACGTATTTTATTATACACCTATTTCTTATTTTGATATGTCTTACTACAAAAAAATTAAGTTATCGTTAACGAAAGATGTTTATTTTGAAACTGGTATAATGGATACTCGTCGCGCAACGCTGGCGCGGCGGAGCGGTCAGTGAAGCAGAACGCATTAGTGGATACCTATCAGCTGTGCAGTCGCCCATTGATATTATTACGAATAGATTGTATCCATATTTTGCTGATTTCAAGTAGGACCAAAAGAAACTATTGAACAAATAATGGAAATGCTTTCTATTACTGATACCGAAACACCAAAAAAAAAAATTGCGCAGTGGTTAAAAACTTATCCTCTATAAATAAATAAAAATCTATGTTTGTATATATTTGTCCTCTATGCGTTCCTAAACCATTGATCAGATTGTGATTAAACTTTGGTAGGGTGTTTTGAGGACGCCCGCGAGGTATTCTGGCCCAAATAAAAAAGCCGTTCGGTCCAACTTTTTTATTTTACGTGGCATCGCAACGCATCGCGCCGGGTACAGCTAGTTTCAAACAAAACAAAATCTTGGAAAACAAAATCTTAAAATAAGATTTGGAGCTCATTAAAATGGAGGTTAGGTATAGTAGTTTTTTTTTTTTTTTTTTAATCTATGGCCTCTCATAGTTAACCACGAGGAATTGAGACTCTTTTTAACCGGACTTTCAGGTTTCTTGTCAGGGCGTAAAAAACTTATAAACTAAACGACTGCTCGCTAAGGGCACCCCCTGTGGGGTACGAACCTCGGCTTAGGGCAGCGTCGGAGGGAGGATGGCAAGGGACCGTCGGTGGCTGGATAAAATCAGAGTTATGATTATTATCAGGGGGATTTAAAGCTTCAGGCTCAGCTATAGCATGTGCTGTCGCTTCGCTTACAAGCAAGGGTCGGGGAGGACTATTTAGTCGGGGATTTCGCGTGGGGCCTCGGCGGCGAGGTCGGGATGACGATCGTGTAATATGTTTGCGAACTGTACTAGTTTCCCTACGACTCTCCTGGAGGAGAGTAGTGGGGTCGTCTGGGTCGGTCAGTGTAGGTCTGGTAGTTTAGTTAGGTAAGTATTTATAGCATAAAACAATAAATAATTTCGATTGTATTATCGGATGACGCGTGAAGCGACGTTTATCCCTCTAATATAATGAATCATTTAGAAATGACTCAGACATGTCATCATGAAATTCAATGACTGTATTTATTGAAATATTTTACCCTGTAACAAGATCAATTTTAGCGATAAGATACCATGATACCACGTACTATGTAACTTTTATCATTAGATGTAATTCATGAAAATTTATGACTCATATAATCTTCATTATGCGTAAACACTGTTTTCAGAAAGCCTGAATCAGTTGTCACACTAAACATCAGATAAACTCAAACCAGTTAATTCAAATATAATAACCACATACTTCATCATCATCTTCCTGCCCTTGTCCCATGTTACTTGGGGTCGGCGCAACACGTTTTCTTTTACCATTCCCCCGTCAACCGTCACTCTATCATTCACTCCCTTCTCTTTCATATCATTCTTCACACAATCCATCCATATTTTTTTGGGCCTTCCTCTCCCTCTCCATCCATCCACATTTATCTTCATCACTCTCCTCGTCACATGCGTTTCCTCCCTCCTCATCACATGCCCATACCATGCCAATAATAACCACATACTTGTTGACTAGTATAAAGTTGAAGTTACTTGCCCGCCAATGACGACACGGTTGGCGCAGTGGTTAAGCGATTGACTGCTGCGCTGCGTGTCGCGGGTTCGATTCCCGCACGGAACAAATATTTGTATGACCAATATGAAACTTTATAAAAGGTTTTAGAAAATTCTAGACATACTTACCGATATAGTTTATTGAGCCGTTTTTTATAATTCCTTCTCAGTCACGAGATGTTATGTTTTGGACCGGTGACAACGCTCTTAAGGAACACAATATTCACACAAAAAAAAAAAAAACAAAGAACAGAAATAAAACTGCAAACAATATTGTGTGCCTCACGGCTGCTTGAGTACCCTCTTCTTCCCTTTCTCTTTCCGTCTTAAGTACCTTTATACCCTCAAAAGCAGAGGTAATGACGGCTATCCTCTTTTCTACCCCATTTTCACCCTATTTTTAACCGTCTTAAAAAAAAAAGAGATTATGCATTTGATGAGTTTTTTTCCAACCATATTTTTCTCAATATTCCAGGCCCTAGTGCACGTGTCGACAGCATACTGCAACTGTGAGCGCGAACGTGTAGAAGAGACGGTGTACGCGCCGCCCGCGCATCCCGAGCACGTCGTGACGCTCGTCCAGACCCTGCCGGATGAGCTGGTGGATAGAATCACACCGGATTTAGTTGGTGAGTGAATAGAGAGATATGATGAAAACATATATATATATATTTTTTTTTTTTTTTATCGTTCATTCTTAGGCATCGAAGGCCCATAGCGTGTTAGTATTAAGGCGAGGTTCTTCGAGCGTGCATTTTTGGGTCATTCTCAGGACACTCATTATTTGGTTGACTTCGGTGACAATTTTTTTTTTTACATCTAATCATCTCTAGATTTGATATTCCATGTTAGTTATGACTAGATGTAAAAAAAAAATTGTAGGCCCTTCTAACCTATCTGATAATAACATAAAAACCTAATCTAACTAAAACTATTGATCTTTTTATGATTGTTTTTTATCATGATCTGGCAGTTTGATTAATTTAATGCGGCCTACCCTAATGTCCTTTCTTTAGTATTGTTCGTCGAATCGTTGAGCTCCTTATTTTATGAGTTGAGCTGCACGATTACTAACAAATGCGTGCTCTTACTGCACAGGTCCACTTAATTTGTGTGGTTCTCTCCTCAAAACACCATATCAGACACCAATCTACGTGGTCTTCGTGCCTCGTGATCTGACCAAGATTATGTCTGGACTATAAAAGACACTCTGAGTTTGTTTCGGCACTTCTTCTCAGAGTAGGTAGATAGGAAACGCTGAACACCTCATCTAGTTTAAATAAAAAAAAAACATGGGGCGCAGTCATTGGGGACTGCCTGTATCTTAGAAGTGAAATCTAAGTAACTTAGCGTTCGGTGACGATGACGCGGGTTCTATGATTTTTGTTCACCCAATAAGTATACATAAATATACACAGTATACATATAGCTCATGGAAAGCGTTCGGTGACGATGATGCGAGTTCCATGATTTTTGTTCACCCAAAAAGTGCTCAACGCGCCTAAAGAAGTTTTCACTTCAAAAATATAATTGACATGTAAGTGTTTATACAAACCTACTTACAAAAATAAAATCATTTCTTAATAAAAAAACTTTTGGCTTCTAAGATACAGGTATATGAACCTAGTTTAGAAGTCAGGGTTTTTCACTCTTGAGCACTATACGAGTATTATGCCAGTTTTACATCAAAATGATGTAAATGCATTTATTGAGAAATAAAGATTTATTATTTATTATTAAACTAAAATATGGCGTCGAAAAATTTCTTCGCACCGCTGTCAACTGGAAATGTATGAATTTGTTTAAATTTTTAATATTTGTTCAATGAAATCACCAAATGGCTGGTTGACACTTCCCGTGACCCAAGGGCTGGCTTTTACCTTGGCCAGAGGCTTAGCATTGCCATACAACGTGGCAATGCCGCCAGTCTCTTGAGTACATTATTAATAATAATAATAATTAACCCCACCGCTGTATCTCTACGTTGACGTCGTGGTGGGGCTTGCGCGCTCCGAACTCTAGGTCGGTGCCGGTAGAGTTTACTTTGCCGGAACATGTCTAGGGTGAGGAGTCAGACCAAGAGAGATACAGAAACCCGCAGGGCAGCATGTGGCGAGCTCTTGGGCAGTTGCGACCCCACGGACCCTATCTCCCGGGAGAAGTCATGTTCCTCATCTCTGGCTTGCCTTTATTGGCCGGCTGGAGTGAACACTGACGAGGAACTGAGCTCCCACCTCATTCTTGCCTTTATTGGCCGGCTTGAGTGGAGATTCGCAAGAGCAAACGTGCTCGGAGGAAGGAAGTATTCCAGTAAGTGCTTGTAGGGATCTTGACCATCTTCTGGGCTCTGGGATTGTTCTGAGAGCCGTGGAATACCTCTCCACTCCTCGAGCACCTCAGAACATGTTGCCCCCTTGTTGCTACGTCACTATGTGCTAGCGACCGTTTTCGGGGGCCCATTATTGAGTGTGCAAGTCACCCCCTGCCATTTTATCCGTGTATAATAAAACATTGATCAGGCAAGGGCCATAGTCCTTCCATAGTTTTAGGTAACCAGTCCATTTTAACCACCCAAACCCATAGTCCAATACCTTTGGTTCCATATCCTGCAATAGTCCCACACCAATCGGGGGTTGTCCTTGGGTGCACTTGCATAATGCGTACAGGGATAATCGTCGGTTGGTGCCTCATTTAATTAAAAAGCGTCTAACGGGCCTCTGCGAGTTGGCTTCGGCTCCTCGTATGCCTTCCAAAGGTCCGGGACCCCAGGGTCCAGAGATATGTAAATAAATAAAAATAATAATAAATCTTTATTGCAGACTACATGGTCCATAAAAAAAACAATAAAATAGTTACACAAAGAAAAAAAAAATACAATAAAATGACATACAAACATTTACGCGGCTATTTCTAGCCAACGCTTGTAGGTCTTGGTAATATACATCCTATCAGTGAGGTCCTTAACTACACTGTTTCTACACATACCAACCCGGGACATGAAAGGTGCAATTCTGCTTCTCTGAATGGCGTTGAACGCGTTCAGCCTTGTTTTCGCGAACATTCCAGACGCACTACAATAGCGCTTCTACCCCTTTAGGTGTCTGTAGATGTTATTGTACTGAACACGTATGCCATCCCAAGACTTCTTTGTATACTCAGTCCAGAGCTGGCACGTATAGAAATTTTGACAGTACGCTCTGAAAAGGTGCACTTTAGTCTGTACATCAGCGTTAAAAAATCTCCTGGCAAGCATGTTTCCCACAACCGATAGGGCACGACGCTGGCGTTCGATATCCGCATCGTCTTTCATGTTAGACGTCAGTACGTGACCAAGGTACTTGAACCTCTCCACAACTTTTACTGTCTGCCCCCCAATGCACACTGGCGGAACATTTTGAGGCCCCTTTCCCGACCTGAATACTATTAGAGCATTACCAGTTATGATTTTAATTCTATAAATAAATATTTGATACGGCCGCGAATCATAAATTTAGATCATCAAACAACCTGATGAAGACCTGGAAATAGCAAAAGTCGTAAAAATATTTGAATTTTGCGAGCATCCCTGACGCTTTCGTCTTAAATGATCTTTTTTAACCGCTTCTGTGGTCTAGTGGAAAAACCACCTGTCTTAGATCCAGAGGTCCCGGGTTCGATTCTCAGCGGGGGCAAAAATTTCTGCTCGGTTTGGTTGGTGATAGGGCTTGTTCTAAGTCCTTCTGGCTAGCTACCACCGTCTTATCTAAGTCTGTCGCCAAAACAACAATGTTAACAGCATTTGTTGTGTTTCGGCAGTTAGAGATAATATAGCCAGTTCCTCTGTGGTTGAGGATTCCGGGTGAAGCTCGCTTCCATCTTCGGCCTTATCATCACTTACCATCAGGTGAGATGAAGGCCAAGAGCTTCCTCGTTGTATGTAAAAAAAAAAAAAAAAAATGTTAACAATATGGCGAAATATTAATGTGTATTTTTTCTCTATATTTCCGAAATATTAATGTGTATTTTTTCTCTATATTTCAGGTGACAGGCCTAACACATACACATTCACAAAGGCTCTAGCAGAGGATATGCTTATAAAGGAGAGCGGTAACCTACCCGTCTCTATTGTTCGGCCTTCTATCGGTAAGAATTAAAATTTATTATCAAATGGTTTTTCGAGACATCGCCAAACGGTTGGTCGACTCCTCACGTGGACAGAGGGTTAAGACTGCTGGCTTTTAAATCATGTAAATATTGTCTTCCATCAACTCAGTCTATCGCAATCCATTGGATATAGGCCTCTCCCAGGCTGCGCCACAACACCCTGTTCTCCGCCTTCCACATCCAGTCTGTCCCAGCCAACTTCTTAAGGTCGTCGGTCCATCTAGCTAGGGGGTGTCCCACACTACGCTTGCCGATACGCGGTCTCCACTCCAGGACTCGTCTGCTCCACCAGCCATCGGTCCTTCGACAAACATGGCCAGCCTACTGCCACTTCAGCTTGCTTACGCTGCAGACTATGTTGGTAACTCCGGTTCTTTTCCTGATAACCTCATTTCTGATCTTATCCTTCAAAGAAACTCCGAGCTCCGTCCGCTCCATAGCGCGCTGAGCGACCTTGAATTTGTGGACCAGCCCGACTGTCAGTGTCCACGTTTCGGCACCGTATGCCATAACGGGCAGGACGCATTGGTTGAAGACCTTAGTAGTTAGTCTTCAAACACTGCGGAGTCCCGCAGTGTTTGAAGACTAAGACCAATAAGATCAGGTTGCCAATCGGTGGCTCGAAGACTTGACGAAGTTTTCCAAACGCTGCCCAATCCAACTGGATCCTTCTGTCGGCTTGTTTCTTAAAGTTGTGCCTACTGAGCTAGATGACTTGCCCTAGGTAGACGTATTCCTTGACAACTTCGAGAAGCGACCCTTTGATGTGGATTGGACTTCCATGTTTGTTAATAATTAGGGAGGATCTCACCACACTATTCAAAATCAAAGTCTAATATAATTTTTTGTAGGAATTGTTTTTGTTCATTTTAACTAATCTCATTGGGAGTCATTAATAAATTGAAATTCATTGACTTAGTGTCTGGTTTTCTCCACTATGTATATTATTGCCTATCTGGATGACGTGATGTGTTCATGTTAAGACTGAATGCATTTGGCATGTGAACAAAGATTTTATCTGTCTAAGCATTATTGTTTACTTTATATACCATTAATAACCGTACCAAATATTATTATGAGCATTAGAAGATAATCCTTTTACTAATATTATAATTGTGAAAGATTGTTTTTTTTTTTTTTTTTTTCTATCACGCAAAAATAGCTCAACTGATTTGTATAAAATTTGGTATACAGATAGTTTATAACCTGGATATTTTTTATCCCGGTAAACCGAAATCCTCGCGTGCGAAGCCGTGGGCAAAACCTGGTAGGTTAATAATGCAAACTATGCATGATTACAGACTTGTTTATATTGGGTACATTAAATTATATAGATGCTTATAAAATATATGATTTTATAATACTGTTACCTACATTAGTAATCAGACTGTTTTTTTTTTTTTTTTTCATTATCTTTATCGGATATTCGCCTAAATCTATTAGTAAATGGCTTTGGGATTAATGATACATATTATGTTGACGTCAATGCAGCTTTTAGGTTAGCCGGCTGCATTGCATTTGCAGCGTGATTTTTTCAGTGGTCTATGGCTGAAAATATGAATGCGATAGCTATTTTTGCTCCAGCCATAGATTTGTCTAAGTTTTTGGACGTAAAATTGGACCACTGACTGAACAGGTCCACTCAAATCTATGCAGTTCGTTCCTCAAAAGACCATTTCAGACATTAATCCGCATGGTCCTCATATGACTTGACCAAAATTGTCGATATTTTTTCTCAGAGTAGTCGGCTATGAAATGACGACTTCATTTAATTTTAAAACGTAATTTACGAGTATTCTTGACGTGTGAAAGTGTTAAATCACACTTTTACAAGTCAACAATAAATCCATACTAATATTATAAATGTGAAAGTAACTCTGTCTGTCTGTCTGTATGTTACGTTTTCACGCCTAAACCGCTAAACCGATCGTCATGAAATTTGGCAGAGATGTAGCCTGGGATATAGAGACGGACATAGGCTACTTTTTTACGCGATAACCGACATCTACGCGGGCGGAGCCGCGAGCAAAAGCTAGTTACGTATATATTACGAAACACATTAAACTTTGGAGTGGGGGCTCGCTACGTATAAAATCTACTGAGAAGTGACGTCATGCCACATTTGAACTCAATGTATCGCCGTAATATTGTGATAAAGTAAAAAAATTCAAAATACGTGTCCAATATTTTTTAATAATCTACATGACGGACAAAAAAATTTTGTTTAGTCATCATCCCAATTCATCCATATTTTCTTTGGTCTTCCTGTCCCTCTCCATCCACCATCACTTTTTTAGTTAGGTACACACATCAAAAAAAGTTTGTGATCACTAGCATAAGCTGATATAATTTTTTAAATTGAACTTTATCAAGTAAAATTCTTTGTTGTGTGTTTTCTTTAAATATAAATACCATGTTTGAAATTTGTAAAAAAATTATTGAGTAATTAATCATTTAATTGTAACAGAAATTTGATAGAAATAAAAAGAATGTTTAACCAAACATAAACAACAATTTATTAATAAAAAAGTTTATATTCAATATAATATAACTCCTCCCCTGGCTCGAACACATGCGGTGATCCTCCTGGGCATGCTGAGAATAAAGTTATCCAGCATTTCTTGGGGTAACCTGTCCCATTCTTGAATAGCGGCTTCCCTGAGCTCTGGCACTGTCTGGGGACGTGGCTGACGGTTCCAAACAGCTCGCTTGGGACCATCCCACGCGTGCTCTATCAGGTTTAAGTCAGGCGAGCCAAATCATAAATATAATCTACCGTACCTAACAAAAAATATTACGATTTTTCAAAGTGATCGCAAACTTTTTTTGATGTATGTACATCCGTTTACGGCGAGTAATTAAAGTCTTAATTTAAGCAAGACCTATTCCGCATATATCCCAAATAACTGCCTCGTTGCTCTAGTGGTCGCAAGCGCGACTGCTGAGCATGGGGTCCTGGGTTCGATTCCCGTGTCGGGCAAAGTGTTAATGGGTTTTTCCATTAGGAATTTCTCAGTAGCAGCCCGGAGTCTGGATTTGTGCCCGGTTTCTGGCAATAGGCTCGCCCCCTATTACATGGGACTTAAACATAGCTGGTGAAATGTGGGTGTTCCTGCTATAGGTACACCTCTGCCTAACCTTTCGGGGAATCAAGACGTGATGTTATATTATGTGTTATCCCAAATAAAGTGCTGAATCACTTCGTTGCTGGTCCTAAAATAATTCAAAGGTGTATAGCGGGGGCATTTGAGACTCAAAGAAAGACGTGTCGCGAATTTTCTTTTATAAATGACTAGCTGTTGCCCGCTACTTCGTCTGCGATCCAGAATGAAAATGTAGCCTATGTCCTTCTAATATGATGATTCATGATTCTAAAGACACGTGGCGCCATCTATTATCATAAGAACGTTATTGTTGTTTTCCTCGGGAACAGTACTTTTTTTTGGGATGAAAAGTATCCTATGTCCGTTTCTGTACAACTGACAACGTATATGCAAAATTTCAGGATGATCGGTTCGGTAGTTTAGGCGTGAAAAGGTAACAAACAAACAAAAAAAAAGTACTTTCGCATTTATTATATTAGTTGGGATTAGGATTGCGATATGGGGCCTAACATTGGTCCTTGAAGCACACCTAACTTCAAAGTTCAGGTTTTAATGGGGATTATCTATAATTTCCTATCCATCCAGGATATGTTTAGTCTAATCAGATACTAAACAAACATCTTTACTATCATTACTAATTATATCATCTTTATTATATTTATAAATGGAGAATTGTGTTACAACGTTATCACAAATTTTGATATAATCTATCTTATCATTGATGAATCGAGTAGGCGTAAGTGTTGTTTCAAGTATGAGATATAGACAAGATTGTGTAATTTTATGCTGAAGTTATGTAGATAGGAATTGCGTAATATGATCAGCTGATAATTTGTCACGTGAGGTATGAAGACATAGGATAACTGGGTAATATAGAACCATCAGAAGTCATCCTAAGGGCTCGCATTAAATAAATATATAACCAGTGCTGGATTAACCACGTAGCAAGAGTAGCAATTGCTACGGGCCCCGCGCAAAAAGGGGTCCCACGTATCCAAACCTGGCCACCTCCGCCTAAACGTAATTTCTTTAGTGAAACTTATTAAGACGTGGAATATTGAATTTAATTTATTTATTATAATATTTATGTACACACAGTTATATATACACAGTTATATATACGACATAATTATAATTTCAGTACAAAGGTACTGCTTATTTCTTAAGAAAGTAGGTTGGTACGGTGGCCAGTACATCAGGCCACACGAAACCGTCAAATCTCTCCAAACGATTTCAAACCTTAAAATGATGGTGGTTAAGTTCAAAACCGAATGAGAAAATTCGACCGTCTGCGGTAACTGTCTTCAAGTCGTTGGTTACTCTGCAGCCGTCACTTAAACATTTTGACAATTTACCCATATCCATAAAGTTTTTTTAGTATGTCGGACAGGCGAATTTTTCAAGCATAAGAAGCGTTGAAGATGTTATAACTGCCCTCCAGAATAAACGTATTTGGGGTGCTGGCTGAAAGCAGTCCAACGAAGACATTATTAATTCCAGCTATTTAAAAACATAATTTCCTTCTTTTTCAGTGCTCTCATCAGTCCGAGAGCCAGTAAAAGGTTGGGTAGACAATTGGAATGGTCCCAACGGTATCATCGCAGCGGTGGGCAAGGGAATCTTCCGTACGATGCTGGGAAATGGCACGAAGGTGGCAGACTTGGTACCCGTCGATACTGTTATCAATCTAATGATTGTTTGCGCGTGGAGGACGCATTTGAGACGGTAAGTGTTAATAAATTTAAAATATTTGTAGCTTTAGTAGAGGAAGTCTAAAGAAATCATGGATGCTTTGTGAGAGAGATAAAATGGCTAGAAAGGGCATGACAACTAAGGAGACGATTATTAGGCGCCTGTTACACGTAAAGTATTTACTGTGTTCCGCCAATAAATACTAATGTATCGTGGTATTTATTGAACGTGTAAATAGCATACTGATGAATGTCAATATTTAATCATGGAGTTCTAGATTTCTTGATTCTGTATTGACGATCCTTCGGAATGTGATAAATATTGAACGTCTAATCTCGCTTCAGTATTTATCACGTCAGTAGTGTCAGTATGCATCACACTATCGATGGAGGCGGACGACATGTTTGATTCAACAGAGACGGAGGCGCCGTCGTTGCCCTCGTCCTCGCACCGCACCCTCTCTAGGGATCAAGAAGTTCTAAAGGAGTTAAAAACAAAACCAAAAAATCAATTTAAACCAATGGCAAAAATAATTGCCACACAAGCTTTAATTTTTAGCTGTACATATGTCCATTTTAACGTGTATTCAGCAAGAAACCGGACTAAATACTGACGTAATAAATATTGAACGTGTTTGGTATATTAATCCATCAATAAATACTGAACTGACGAATCGCAGTAAATACTTTACGTGTAACAGGCGCCTTAGAGATGGATTAAAGAAGAAGAAATGCTACCCCAAGTAAATTGAGATAAGAGCACGTGAATGACGAACTTATAATGATAGCACTAATAAATTCAAATCATTCATTAAACGTAAGTTGTGCCAGAAAGCCTTTTATACCATTAAAGATTATATTGAGGACAAAAAGGCTTGGGATTGAGCTGCTCCAAATTTTATATATTGAAACTTTTTTTATTGTGATTGCTTTATACACATTGACATGAATATTTACTTGTGAAGTATAATGTTATTATTTTAATTATTGTGAATGTGAAGACTATGTGGGTCTTTGTTTATTTTTATTTTTTTCGTCTCAGTATTTTTTTTTTTTCTTTTTTCTGATCATGTTATGGCAGTTTGAGTAATTTATGCGGCCTGCCCAAATGTCCTTTCTTTGGTATTGTTCGTCGAATCGTTGAGCTCCTTATGTTCTAAGTTGAGCTGCACGATTACTGACAAATGCGTGCACTGAATGGATAGGTCCACTCAATCTGTGTGGTTCTTTCTTCAAAAGACCATTTCAGACACCAATCTACATGGTCTTCACATGATTTGACCAAGATTATGTCTGGACTTTAAAAGGGACTGTGACCTCTGAGTTTGTTTCGGTCTTTCTTCTCAGAGTAGTCAGATACGAAACGCCGTCCTCATCTAGTTTTAAAATATGATTGACGTGTAAAAGTGTTTGTAAAAACCTACTTACAGAAATAAAATCATATATCATTTATCATTTAGATATTGGATTAGCAATGGCCATTATCTATACAAATAAATAAAATTGAATCAAAATGTCTGTTTGTAATGTCAAAATAACAACATTTTACTAAATTCATGATACGATAGTATACAGGTTGAAATTGAATACATGCGACGAACCGAAATGGGAGATTGTACTCATCATTATGAACAACTTTTATTAGGGCACCAAAGCAGCAATCGCGAAAAAAAAATCTGCTGTTTCATAGATTTATGTTCGCGTAACTCGTCAAAATGGCTTATTCCACAAATCCCCCCTGTAAAATCCCCCTTAGGAGGAAAAGTGGAATATATAAAAACCAGTCTAGAATTCACCCCTGCTTATTTCACTAATCCCCCAGAGAATCCCCCTCAGTGGGGAAAACTGAACCCTAATGTAAAAAAAATAACTTTCACGGTCATGGAATAAGTTTTTGTTTTCAATTCTAGTTTTCCCCCGTAAGCGGGATTATCAGGGGTGAATTCTAGACTGTTTTTTATAGATTCCACTTTTCCTCCAAAGGGGGGTTTTCAGGGGGGATTTGTGGAATAAGCCGTCAAAATGTAGGGAACAGCTGATTTTATCTCCCATTTCGGTTTGTCGCATGTTTTCAATTTCAACCTGTATATGGTACAAAAACAAATTTTAAGTGTATGTGTCTGTTTGTTCCGGCTAATCTCCGAAACGGCTGGACTGATTTTGACGGGAATTTCACTGGCAGATCTAATGATACTTTTATTTTAGAAAGCTTACGCAGGCAGCAGCTATTGGTGCCGATTCCCTTGTTCACAAACTAAACTAAATTTAAGTTCAGTGCATCTCTTTCTTTCTATTTCATTAAGAAAAGGACGGAAGATATATTTTAGTTTAGTCCTGTCAAATTAATCAGCGCTTGACGTAAATTGACGTAATTTTAGTAGGCAAGTTTTTAATCACGTCTAAACTTGTATGGAGTAGTGACAGGCGCTGATTAATTTGACAGGACTAAACTAAAATTTATCTTCTGTCCTTTTCTTAATGAAATAGAAAGAAAAAGATGCACTGATCTTAAATTTTGTTTAGTTTGTGAACAAGGGAATCGGCACCAGTATCCAAATTTATTTTCCCTTCGAGTATATTTGACTAAAAAATTAATTATTCGTTGTTGGAAAACACCCGACGATATTCAAGAGCCAAACACTTTAGTCTTTGATGAAAATAAAGATGATAAAAAGGCACAAAATTTATTCTTTATTACGATTTATTGGTCATTAAATCTAATAAAGCACGATACTGATAATCCATGACTAAGCCAGCGTTGCTAAGGCAATGTACAATCACTTTTCGTAAACGATTGATTACTAATGGACTTTGTCACATTCTAGCTGACCAGCTGTCTTATCCCTTCTGTCTAACGTCGGTTATGCGTCATCTTTAGGTCACCATTACAACTAACATTTAACATTTTAACTCAATTACGCAGACACGGAAAAACTACTAGAAATTTTAAAATAATATCTCTAGCTACCTACTCTAATATAAGTCTCTTCCTTTACCTAATTAATAATAAAGTATTTTTTCACTGTTTTTAATTATTATTCTATAAAATTTTTGTATATGGGTATTTTGCCTGCAATAAAACATTATTATTATTTTTAAATGTTTACATAATTATCTCGGGATCCTGGGGTCCCGGACCTTTGGAAGGCGTACGAGGGGCCGAAGCCAACTCGCAGAGGCCCGTTAGACGCTTTTTAATTAAATGAGGCACCAACCGACGATTATCCCTGTACGCACTATGCAAGTGCACCCAAGGACAATCCCCGGTTGGTGTAGGACTATTGCATGATATGGAAACAAAGATATTGGACTATGGGTTTGGGTGGTTAAAATGGACTGGTTACCTAAAACTATGGAAGGACTATAGCCCCTGCCTGATCAATGTTTTTTTACACACGGATAAAATGGCAGGGGGTGACTTGCACACTCAATAATGGGCCCCCGAAAACGGTCGCTAGCACATAGTGACGTAGCGACAAGGGGGCAACATATCCTGAGGTGCTTGAGGAGTGGAGAGGTATTCCACGGCTCTCAGAACAATCCCAGAGCCCGGAAGATGGTCAAGATCCCTACAAGCACTTACTGGAATACTTCATTCCTCCGAGCACGTTTGCTCTTGCGAATCTTCACTCAAGCAGGCCAATAAAGGCAAGAATGAGGTGGGAGCTCAGTTCCTCGTCAGTGTTCACTTCTGCCGGCCAATAAAGACAAGCTAGAGATGAGGAACATGACTTCTCCCGAGAGATAATCCGTGGGGTCGCAACTGCCCAACAGCTCGCCACATGCTGCCCTGCGGGTTTCTGTATCTCTCTTGGTCTGGCTCCTCACCCTAGACATGTTCCGGTAAAGTAAACTCTACCGGCACAGACCCAGCGTTCGGAGCGCGCAAGCCCCACCACGACGTCAACGTAGAGATACGGCGGTGGGGTTATTATTATTATTATTAAAATAGTGTCCACTTTATCTAGTTTCATATTATTTGTTAATTTATTTAAACACAATATATGTTACATAATCTAGTTTTAAACTAATAAACCGATTGTTGTCTTCCTTTTAAATGTTTGATGTAAATTGATGGCCTGAAAAGGACAGGTTTTTAATAACCCTAGATCAGGCAGGTCTACATTGTAGTTAGAATAAAATTTTCCTCGATTGTAATTAATCTAAATCATAAGTTTACGTATATATAAGCCATCAAAGGCTTCTGTGGCTTTTAGTATATAATATTTTACACTCTGCGATCCAAATTTTAATCTTTTTTTTTTTGTAGTTATAAGTAATATGTGTGTACCGTGTGATGCCGGACATAAAGAATAGCACCACCCCATTTCCTCCCTTGGGTGTCGTAAAAGGCGACTAAGGGACTTACTAGAGAATGGGCAGCTTCTCTATGCATTTTAACACCATACTGCGATCGCCAACCCGTTAACACCATACTGCAATTGCCAACTCGCCTGCCAAGCGTGGCGATTATGGCAAACCCCCCCAATTGGGGGAGGCCTATGTTCAGCAGTGGACGTCTTTCGGCTGAAATGAAGTAGTATGATAAAGTATTTAGCTTGTTCAAGGCCTCTTTACCTCTATATCAAATTGTTTTGGGCTTCAATAATGTTAAGGACTATTTATGTCGAAACTGGTGATCGAGACCTCATGTTTTTAATCCATCCCTAAAGCTTCTTTCAGACTACGCTATAATATAATAGCATATAGTATATAGCTCATAGCACAACAATATCACGCACCATACATTGTTATGGACACGTTCACACTGTACTGTACTATATATTATTGGAATGTATGGTGCGCGATATTGTTAAGCTATTTATTTATTTATTTAGTTATTTTATTTTATTATTTATGTACACACAGTTAAATACATAGAGATACGACATAATTATAATTTCAGTACAAAGGTACTGCTTATTTCTTAAGAAATTTCTTCCAGCAGACCTGCGAAAGGAGAAATGAAAAAGAAATGTAGACAATAGTGTGTGAGAACATGAAGAGAATGATATGAATATGCGAAGTCTTAAACTAAAATATTAAATATAACATATACTTTAAGTAAAGCTACAAAATATAAATACATATATCTATAAATATATACATAAAATACTCACAGTTGAGAGGAAAGGTAATGCTCTTTTACTCGATGTTTAAATAGAGATATAGTTTTTAAATCGCGAATGCTAGGCGGAAGCGAGTTCCATAATCTTACAGCATGGACAGAGAAGGAATAAGAATAGTAGCTAGTTTTATGAGGATGAGATTTAAGGAGGGATCTAAGGTGTGATCTACACGGTGCGTCACTAGGACGAGCATATGAACTATGAGCTATGAGCTATATACTATATGCTATATATTATAGTGTAGTCTGAAAGCAGCTTTAGTCGCTCCACTGGCGCTCTGTTCTATTATATTCATATTTTATATTCTCGTGTAATACACTTCTGCCCAGCCCATATCAAAATGTTTATTTCATTACTTACAGAGGTGAGGGAGTAGTGGTGTACAACTGTTGCACCGGCCAGCAGAACCCCATCACGTGGCAACGATTCGTGAAGACCAGCTTCAAATATATGCGGAAACATCCGTTCAGTAAGTATAATTATGCTCTTCTGGTATAATCTTAGAATTTTATACAACTGTCAAGCAACAGTTTACTCCTTAGGACCACGGCCCATTTAATGCCATCGCAAACTAGGCAACTTGTCGCCGCGTCTTGTCGCGGCGTTGTTGTTTGCATTTGGCGTCTTGTCGCCGCGACTAGACGCGGAGCTGTCGCTAACGTCAGCGACTAGTCGTAAGACAGACGTCGTGCAGGAAGCGATCATTAGTAGTGGAGTATTCGAGAGATACGGCCGTGTTGTTCATATTGACTACCTAAATCAGTTCATTTAGATAATCAAAAAGGTGATCTAATCGGCTCAGACAAAATAAAAAGCCAAGACAGAGTGCTGCGAACAATACAGTGAAGCATGCCAAAACTACACCTCCGCGCTGTGTGTACACGCTCACACGCACACATTTACAATCAAACTACACTTCACTTAGTGCACACATGTTGACGAAACCGGCCTCACGTCACTGTTGACAGCGCTCTGTCTTGGTTTTTTATTAGGTCTGAGCTAATCGGATAAATGATAGTCTCAGTTAACTTTTTTCACAGAGTTCCATTACTCTCTAAAAAAGTTAATTGACAATGGTGCTGATTCCCTTGTTCACGAACTAAACTAAATTTAAGTTCAGTACATCTTTTTCTTTCTATTTCATTAAGAAAAGGACAGAAGATAAATTTTAGTTTAGTCCTGTCAAATTAATCAGCGCTTGACGTAAATTGACGTAATTTTAGTCGGCAAGTTTTTAATCACGTCTAAACTTGTATGGAGTAGTGACAGGCGCTGATTAATTTGACAGGACTAAACTAAAATTTATCTTCTGTCCTTTTCTTAATGAAATAGAAAGAAAGAGATGCACTGAACTTAAATTTAGTTTAGTTTGTGAACAAGGGAATCGGCACCATTATCTTTTCTTCTGTTCGAGTTGCCTACGATTCATTTCATTGGCAAGTTGGTTAATACTTTTCGGGCACTGAACGAGACACAATTGAAGTTTTATTATAAGGAAGCAGTTTAAAGCTATTGATTGTGTGAGTCATAAATATTCTGTGAGCCACTATCTCTCTTACGACTGTCACCATTAATTCCACTTTATAAGTTCCTTAGTTAGTGAGTTGGAGGTTACAGAGCTAGTCTTTTGTAATCACGTTAAATCTGATGAATGTCACTGGACTTACTCTTAGATGTTAATATATATTTTATTATTATCAATTATGTATTGCGAAGGCGACGGCCATCATTTTTATCGGCGGTGCCCAGTAGTAGGACCAATCTACTTAATGACGTAGCAGACAGAATAGATCTTTTTACTTGTTCTCTGAGTGAGTTCACAAAAACCGCGATGTACATAATATGTTATTGTAAATAATAAAAATGTGTTTATGGCCACACTATTGAATTAGGAAATTCCTGTAATGATAGTGATGATGAGTTAATGAATAAATTTATTATAATAAATAAATATTCAGTTGCTGATGAGACTGAAGTCGTGAAAAGCTAACTTTTCTTCAAAACACTCTGAACTTGAATTAGTCTCTAATGATAACCTTCTTACTTCCAGACGAAGTTCTGTGGTACCCAGGAGGAGACATAACAAGCAATAGATTGAAGCACGGTACGTTGTCGCTGTTGCAACATCGCGCGCCCGCCGCCATCATGGATCTTGTTGCCACGGCTACTGGCAAGAAACCCATGTAAGTCAACCAATCTGCCTAGCCTGTACCAACTATGTTGGGATCAAGATCACATGGAGTGACTGCTAATCAGACACGATACCCCTTGGTAAGACTGGTAACCGTTTTTCCGAGGCATGGAGGGATCTCAATATGTAATGGATGGTTCACCGTGATCCGTGACTATGTTCATTAAAAATGGCAAGCCAACTACAAACCAAAACAAATGCATGCTTGTTTCTGTTCAGAAAGTGTTACCTACAATGGTTGTGTAAATAAGAATATCATCTAAGTAGATGATGTATCCCTTTGCGAGTTTATTACTCGTATTTAGTAAACTTTTACTGAAAATATATGTTATGAGTTGATTTCACTGAAAGCAGTTGCATAATGTAGTTTAATTTACGGCAATCATTTTTATAGATCAGTAATTGGTTTCTGACTAAAACATAGAAACTGCAAATAACCCAAAGAAATATCTTTTTTTTTTTTAAATAAAAAAATGGACATCTGATGCGAAACGTTGATTTTGCAAAGTTTTATTTTTCTTATTATTCAAAGATCGACGTTCACCAGCTTCTGTGTTTTATGCTATCCAATCCATGCGGTGTCTTGAGGAATTTCTAAGTTTCTTATATAATGATGTTCTTGAACTCCACCTTCTCTCCCAGGATGGTTCGCGTACAGAACAAGTTAGAGAAAGCGGCTGCATGTCTGGAGTACTTCACTACGCGCCAGTGGGCCTTCGCCGATGATAACGTGCAGGCTCTTTGTGCGTCGCTTTCGCCTGACGACCGCAGGTGAGCCTAAAATGATTTTGGATATCTTAGTGAAACAGCTTACCTACCTTGTCAATGTCTTTTCTACGCGGCTAAGAGAAGTGGTGTCAATATATATTAGATCGCGCATGGCACTAATAATGTTTTAAAAGTTACCATATTACACTTTTTTTTTAACCCTGTCATTCTTAAGAAATGTTCAATATCTTTTTTTTTTTTACTCTCAAATTCGTGTTTATCATCATCGTAAGACTACTAATCTTCAGTAACGAAAAACTACGATTTGCACACGGTAGAATCTACCTTTGTATCTTCAGTTATTAAACCGACAATATCCATATGATCATGCTAACAATCACGGCTACTGCAGCATTAGTGGACGATTGTTACTAGTCTTTTATAATATTCTTTGACAAAAATCTTTCCTTTCTCAAGGACTTTCGACTTCAACGTGCGGAACATCGACTGGGACGCATACATCGAGTCGTACGTGCTTGGCATCAGAAGGTTCCTCTTCAAAGAGAGCCCAGACACGTTGCCCAAGTCCAGGGCTGTGCTGCGAAGGTATATTTTTATTTATTTTACTTTTATAATAGTCTTTGGTATGCCAGAATTGTTAGAAAGCTTTGGAATAACTTTTGCCTAATTTTTACCTATGTAGAACATGAAAAAAGTATTGAGTAGGTATGAATGTAGATATCTAAAAGAGTTCGGAAACGGCTGATAGAAATGTATGGAAGAAGACATGCTGCGCAAATCCCAAATAAATTGGTATAAGGGCAGGAAGATGAGATCAGATTTTGGAAAACTTTCAGATTCACAGAAGCCAGTTTTCACTACACAATATCCAGAATATTGATTCGTATAACAATATGATTTTGGTTACAGATTACACATAGTCCACATTCTAACCCAAGTGGCCACGGTGTTCTTCCTATGGAGATTTTTGTTTTCACGCTCCAACGCGCTGCGTAACGTTTGGCGACGTGTCCTAGAACTGTTAACGAGGGCAGCTCGACTCTTAGCTATAGCCTGATGTCTTCTGCAAACGAAGCTATCCTCGTTAACGCCTCTTCGTTTCAAGCTTCCAATCACGCCACGATAAACAAACCAATTTTGGCATTTGACATTCGTTTGACATGTTACAAGATGGCGACTCTCGCCAATTCAACATTGACACCAATAGATAATTGTTAAGTACACAGGCAAATAATTTAGGTAATATATTTTTCTCTTTAAAAATAAGCTTTTACGGGGCTGTTATATTTGCTTCGGGACTTACACTGTGTTGTGTAGAAATGTATATTGTGATTGTTGCAATGATCGACGTGGATTCTTTGAAAAAATATGACGTACATCATTTATGGCCAGTACTGAAACTTAACAATTCCTATATCCTTCCCTATTGTCTTTCATGTATAAAAGTTAAGATAAAATAGGTCTATTGTTGTAAAATAGTAACAGCAGCTGTCTCCTGTGTAAAAACTTGTTGAAATCTGTTCCTAAGTACTCTAGAGGCGTTGGTTATAATATTAGTATTTTGGACGTTGTAAAAAGCATTAATAATGACCATATTTTCCATAACACAGTGTATCTCTTCTACTTCCCAAGCGCTAGGCTGTTAGTTACGGATCGTTATAAGTAATAGTGATTCCAATAATTTTGTACCTTTAACAGCTCAATATCTAATGAATTCAAATCTGTTATCGCCTAGTTTTAATAACAATAGCGAAATGTATTGATATTCATGTTAAACTCGTGAGATTATATTTTTAAATTCAGTTATTGTGCCAATAATTTCTCAAGTCTTCGATTAATTTAATTGTCATGCTTCCATGAAATGTCATTTAAAACAACTCATCGACTGGCTTTTGGATTCCCCATCAGTAATGTTGAATAACGAATCTTTGATTCTATATAACTGTTAATTGACATTGATGATATAATATTCAAATAATTAAGGTGGACGGTTTCAAGACACAAGAAGACAAAAGATTTGAACAGAACTTAACTGACACGATAGTCAAAGTTTGTACATTTTGACGCTAAAGATGCCTGAAAAGCGAGTGCTTTGGACCTTTTGTTTTTGCTTTCTGTTATCAGCTGGAAATTCATTCTGATGTTTTAGCAAGTTTAACGGAAACCATTTCGTTTAGCGGACGCGTGTATATTTTTCCAAGATCGCAATTAGGATTTCTGATGGCTCAATGATAAATAGAAGTTTATGAACTAGTCAAATGCATTCGTTTTAAAGAACAACTCTTATGTTAGTCTTGAGAATTAGTTGAGCTGTTTTATCACAATTGTTCGTACATATTGATATATTATTATAAATTAATATAACACTATGAACACTTGCTAAATACATAGAGTTGTTCTTAAACGCAGAAATATATATTATATATAGGCACCCGTGTAAAATAAAGATTCCAAAATAAAATTGTTAAACAAACGACTTAGCGAAAATATTTATGAAGTGTAATTGTGGCATCTTCTAATTTATTGTCTACTTATAATGTACCTTTTGCATCTTCAATCTTCTATATTATAGGACAAATTGAGTAAAATTTGAGTTTGCGATCTTTGTGTGGCCTTATAATATCAGATTTACCAGTCCATTTAGTAGACTGGTCTGGTATGAATAGGTTTCAATGTTCAAGATGAATATAATGTGTAAGATCTTTTTATCATTATATCAGGCTAGTTTTGTCTACTATTGAACTACGATGAAATCCAACAGTTCTTCTTTATGTCTTCAGTTCTTGGCCATCTCAAAGACGCTTCTCGAAGTCTTAAGTAGAAACATTAGAATTTCTTACGATTTCTATAGAAATATGATAATGGTAATTTATTAGAAGGTGTCATAAAGTAATGATTATAAAGGATCGTGCGATTTGATAGCGGCTAGGAGCGTAGTGGTTCGTGGTAATGTATGAAATGTAGGAACGCAATGAGAAGAATGCGGAAATTCACACTCTTGTGATTTTGTAGAATGGTTTACCGCCAACGCTGAAAAACCCATTTTGAAGAATTTGTAAAGATATTCTTATGGGTTTTATTTTGTCCTTAAAGTTTTCCATTTTGTAATTTCGATATTCCGCATAGGAGCCATTTGCGGCCGATTGATATTTGATCAATCGTGGTCGAAGCTTTGTGATTGATAATTTGGCTCCTATTATTCCTTATTTTGGCTGTAATGAAGCTCAATTTCATATTCTTCCTTATTCACATGCTATTTTGAATGGCTTTTACATAAAGGTGTGTGTATCAGACCATGTCTATTTATACGTAACAAATTTTTGAAAAATAATGGAGATCCCATGTCATAAATTTTGATATTAAAATAAAATACGTGGGAATTTGAAACATAGGAATTAATGCAATTATCAAATTCAACACGCCTGAGGCCTATAAAGTTAAGAAATAGACGAGAATAACATAGATTTTTATTGCATTGATCCTTAGATTTAGATTCAGGTTTCTTCCAAATACCTATAACTTTTGTAATGGATTGCAAACTCAGTTTTCACCATTCAAATGAGTGACAATTAATGTTTAAAACTGTTGATGATCGTTATTTTCTGACAAACTAGCAGTCCTAACCTGAAAAAAAAAACTTTCAATATTGTATTTATTTTATTTTTGTTTACCTTGATGACTTAATAGTTGTAAAATGTACGTGAAAATTTATGTTTCCTTTTGTTACTCAGTAACAAGGTTATGAAACCCTTAATACTGTGAATGTTTACCATTGTTATGAAAACGAAATATTATAGTGAAAACTCCTTTCTCTAAAGACATACCTCAAGAATGATGGATGTGTTTAGAAATTCCATACTGAAATGGAAAATATTTTCACGTGTAGAGATAGAGCAGTCAGCTAGATATTTAATTAATAAAATAAAACATGACATGGGTCCTTCTAAGCGCTTAGTTAACGCAAGCAAAAACATTTTTTAAAAATAAATTAATAAAATTCGTTCCAAAATGACGCTTCCTTAGTGATAATTAACGTAGGTATTTATTGATTTTTTATATAAAGTAAAAATTTCAGTTTGTATATCTATGCTAGGAAACCTGTAGACTACAGGACTTCTGCCCCTCGACTATTCCCAATGCGTACTTATATCTTGGTTGTTCTTACCAAAAAAACGCAAGTTATCTTCGTAATCCCATAATAATCGGTGTAAGCGGTACTTGTTAAGTAATGCCTAAGTTTATACGACATGTTATTTAAGTGTTAGCATTTTTTCTTATTGTATAAGTCTAACGCAGGACACTTTGGCTCTCACTGTTTTTCTTATATCACAATAAATGTAAGTAAATGATGGATTGTTTCCGCAAAGTTGGGGTTTGCTTAACTCCATAGCTTCATTGATAAATTGTAATGTTTTGTAATCATTAACTCTGTGTTTATCATTCACAAGTTAATGTTAGTGAGTTTTGCCTTTTGTGTTACTAGCATATTTTGTTATCTAAGATTTGTTGAATATGCTAGCAATTGAAATGGATTCATTAGAATCTATGGATTAAAATTATAGTTCTTGTGATGGCACATCGATCCCAGCTGTTAAACCATTGTTGCTTCGAAATCATAATTTGTTTCTATTGTCCTAAATTACTTGCAATTGCTTCACATCATCTCTTCAATGACTCCAAATACTTTTTTCCTTAACATTGAAATAACCTTAACTTTATATAAAACTAGAAAAATATTAACAAACTCAATCCCAACTTTGCGCATACCGTTCCATTTTTCTTCCAGTGTCGAATTAATTTAAGTTCTCTTAGTGTAAATTTGAAACTTATAGATTCCTATAAATGGAAGTGAATTCGAGAATGGTGAAACTAGAATTTATCGAAGTCATTGATTAAATTGTCAAGAAGTCGGGTGACTTCGATAAATAAATGAAACTAGTGCGTACGTAAATATTTGTTTTTGTCTGTAAGTATATTATATGTACATTTTGAAAAAGAAATACTTCAGTCATGTTGTTATTATTTCACGCTTTCTGTTTAGTACTGTTTTGTATTTAATTAAGATAAGAAGATATTGTTTGGGAGACTTCCGGTGAAATTGTCCGTGCTGAGTTATTATTGTGTATATAGAATTTAGTTACCCCAAAGTTAAATCCAAATATATACATGCGGGAATATTTTTTCATTTTTTCGCTGTATCTTTATAATGTAGACATGTTTTGGAGTGGTATAAGGTTTTGGCGGTTTTCGAACGAACTTTCAATATGGCGGTCGATATTGGACAAGATTGAAAAATTATTATGTTTTTTCGCAATTTTTGTAATTGTGAATAAGAGAAGGTTTATGGCCAACAAACCTGATGTTAATTCGGAGGTGGTTTCTTCTACTTTAATGGCTGAGTAGATAGTAAAAATTCTACCGACTTTAACGTAAATTTTGAACTAACAAATAGTACAAAAAATATAACGAACCATATTAAATAAAATATTGCTGTTAATTTATTTACAAGAAAAAATATTGGATGTCGTTTGAAATTTTATACGATCACGCCGAAATTTTGACAGTTAAATAAAATGGCGGCTAACGTTCGAAAACCGCATAATAATGCTTTAAATAAAATTTGTTTTGCTTAGACGCCAGCGGTTTATGGCTATGGTAATTCAGTAAAACCATGATGGGATGATAAAATAGTGCAGGAAAGAAATATGCTCAATGATTGAAAGTCTTCGTCTCGACTGGCTGGGTATAGCGTGGCATTTTGAATGATAAACTACTCTTTAAAATATATTTGGAATCTTTAAAATGAAATTTGGGAAAGTAATTTTTTTTTTTAATGGTATTGAAATTCTAAGATCGTCTTTTTGCATTTAGTTGAAATCCTTTACATTTTCATCTTGCTTTTATTTTTTAGTATCTATCTAATTAATAAAAACAACGTAACTTAAATCATCATTAACATCAGTATCAACTAAAAATGCATTTATCGCAAATCAAAAATTCCAACACCCTGAATAACCTCAAAAGTTCTACTAGAGCGAGACAACGCTATACGCACATGCCCAGCTAGAAAAGGACGGCGATAGTCCGCAGGCAGGAGAAACGTGTCTCGGTGATAGGTCGGTATATACATGGGGGGGTTTATTTATTATTCCATAATGTAATAAAACGAATGTAAAGTTTACTATGTTTCATTTGAAACGCCTAGCCAATCGAAATTCCCAGAATCCTTCCTTTCCAAAACTCTACTAAAACCCCTTAACACAGAAAAAGTTACTGTAGACAAAACAGCAAAACGCTTTTTGGGTCGGTAAATTATAATGAACTAAATCACAACTGAAACAGAGTTCAAAATAGCGTGCAAAAGATGATTTCCTTTCGCGTGCATTTGAGCATGCTCGCACATAATGTCCCTCAAAACATGACAGTTAAGAACATGCTCCAGTATTTTGTTGCTTTGTGCGCTGAACCAAAGCTCAAAGGTATCACCGACTACAGCGATCTGAAATAATAAAGATCTGGATCGTCAGACCAAGTTGATCTTGAAAGTTGAATAATACAAATAATTATAGTTTGACCGATACCGCTATACCGCGCCTTAGGTATGTGCGTGGCGAGACGGGGGGGCGCGGGCAGTGCTGGGTGCTCATTCGTCAACGCTCACGGCGCGGCGTCCAGCCCTCCACCTCGCCACGCATTCCTAAGCCGTTCAGTCGCAAAATGCACCCCATACGCAAAACGTACCATTTTCAAAATGCACCTTTCTCAAAATGCAACTTTCCCATAATGTACCTTTCTCATAATGCACCTTTCGCAAAACGTACCTTTTTTATACATCAACTAAATTAGGTATTGATAATTGTATTTTTTTATTTTATTTATAAATACAATTATCAATCCCTAATTTGCCTTTTCATTACACCTGTAGCACTTTAAAAGAGTTAATGTATAAAAAAGGTACGTTTTGCGAAAGGTGCATTATAAGAAAGGTGCATTATGAGAAAGGTACATTATGAGAAAGGTGTATTATGAGAAAGGGACATTTTGAGAATGGTACGTTTTGCGTATGGGGTGCATTTTGCGAAAGGTACATTCTGCCACTAAACCTTCTAAGGCACGGTACAGCGGTATCGGTCAAACTATAGTACATAATTGGTATTCATTGGTAGGCAGAAGTCTCAATGAAGATATAATAATAAGAATGATATGTTTTAACTTACAAGGCATCAGAAATAGTTACTCATTTAGGCACATGTCACATCGCCGACGAGGAAGCGACTCAACGATATTCTCGCTCAAGAAACGTACAAAAGATTGTGTTGTAGGTCCCGTGTAAGTAAAAAATATACATATATTTTAATAGTCGATCGCTGACTGTTTACTCCGCGAGTACGCGTTCGTCGCAGCGACGAGAACTATCAAAAAGTACTCGCTAAGCAACGCTCGCTTCTCGGGCAGAACACTTGCTGTGAGACTCACTCTTGGTACGGTGGCCGGCACATCAAGTTACCACAAACTGACAAATTTTCTCGTTCGATTTTGAACTTAATCATTAACATTTTAAAGTTTAAAATTGTTTGGAGAAATTAGACAGTTTCGTGTAGCTTGACCACTGTGCATACGCATACCAGCGAGTAATTGGTCGTCGCCGTCTTGCACTCGCTGCTCGTTTATCGCTGAAGCTAGAGCTTCTCGTGCTAATTTTCATTAGTAGCTTAGTCGTTTTAGAAAACGACTAAGCTACTACCTTAGATCATATAGGTACTTGTCTAGATGGAGCAATGCAAACAAACGACGCCCGAAAACTGTCTCCAATTGCGTGATACGTGTGAGTACCGCTCGTGTGCTTATTGTAGTCAAACTGTCAAGGTGTGCATGTTTAGGGATGCCTGCTCCAAATTATTAACTCTCCCTTTCTTCATTATTTAATAAGATGAAAGTTAAACAAAATAGGTTAAATAAAGTAATTATTCTGTAGATTAGTGTTTTAATTTCGTTACAACAAAAAAAATATAAATCAAAACCCATCCCTTCGTGTTTGTTTTCGGAACAGTTTTCTATTTAATTTTATTGCCTAGGCTACGTTATCTGATTTACAAATATGGTGACATCTTATTTTTTATTTTTTTAGAATGATGAAGTAATGATATTTGTATTTTGTCTCCCATAGTTTCGCCATAACTCCCTAGTAATAAACTGACAACACCGGCTAATCAGACTAACCTACAAAATAACGAATAAAAAATCGTGTTTTCTTAAAATAATAGTGGTTAAATAACAAAACCTACCGATGAAAAGTGATCTTGGTGTTATTATACGGTTTTCCCACATAATTACGACACAATTCGACAGCACAAACCGGCATAATTAATTATTTTTCGTGAGCACGTCACCCTTAAGTCATTCAAATGATACTGACGTTTGTGAGAAGCAAGACTCCCAAATATAGTAGACTTTATTTGGGCCGTTCGGTACGGTCAATGTGTCATATAGACAAGTATATGACCTAAGGCCTAAACCTAATGAAAAGTTAAATAAAACAAAACTAAATGTTAAATAATTTATTTCATTTAAAGTTGACAACAATGAACATGATTATACTACAAATAAAAAAATATATTATACTAAACGGTTTCAATAAATAGTTCGGAACAGGAAACCGTTTCCTTGACTGGGAGAAAAACCACATGAGCTCACTTCTGATATTTTGGCGATTGTTTTTCTCATTGCACTGTTTGTCTTTGTAGTGAACAACCAAACCTGCGGGGTAATCCCGTAGCACACTTACAGTGGCAATGGGTTTAGCAATATCCTTCAAAATAATTCAGATTGTAATTGATGGTGTGTAACACAATTAGAGTGCTGGCTTTTCTTTAAGCCAACAGTCTTTTCACAGGCATTTTATCTCTGATTTACCATCACCGTCAAAGGACATCGTCGGAAATGGCCCCAGGACCAACAAAAATCTGACCTACATAATAATTATAATTATATTTTATTAGACTAATTGCGAATATCTGTATGAAACGGACATTTGAGGCGTCTAATTGCAAACCCCGCTAAAACGATTTTACCTTGAAACCGACTTTATTCTCTCTTTTGAAAGTTTTTTCAATTCTGTACTAAGTGACAAACTCATTTGCGAGCAAATCCCTCTCTAACAGTACTAAATTGAGCCTCCAACCTTATGCTTGGTAACAAAATCCACTATAAATGGCATGGGTAAAATTCAAATTCCTCTACAACGCAAACAACCAATCACAGCGCTTACTTTTGCACCAAGTGACCTTACGAATAGTATGGCGGACCAATGGAGACTTGTGTATAATGTGTCGTGCACCAAGGAGTGCGATTACATTTAATTGAATTTAAAACTCATCAATAACTCAATATCCAGAAAAATCGTTTTAGCGGGGTTTGCAATTAGACGCCTCATTTGTGTTCAATAATGAATAATTAAAAGAGCGACTATCGACATCACATAAAATATGCCGCCATCTTTGACAATTAGATTAGACATGACAATTAGAGATGTCTAATCTTTCAATAACATGACAAACATACATGAGGTAATATGACTTCCTACCCCAAAAAAGTCCTAAAGTTCCTAAGTATAAATAAATATAATAAAAAAAAACATTAGGATAAAGTCGTTTGCATTGAAGTTAAATAAATAAGTACTTATTTACCTACCTACCTATTTTAATACAAAAACTAGAAGATGTACCAAATACCTAATAGGTACTTAGGTAAGCACTTAAATGTTTTTTTGATTCTCTTAGCTTAACTAACCACATACAGGCAATAGAAAATAACAGTGACATGCATTTATTAGCATATTATGTATTTCGAAACTAAATATAACCTCAAAATCTTTGTTTTCTTTTGAAATAAATCCTTTCTGCAAGTTGTCCGTCATTAAACTTTGTCTTCATGAGCATATACTTGTAATTTAGAACACGCAAAGTAATTTCCTTTTGCTGTTGGTTCTGGGGCGAACGATGTATGGATGCAGAACAATCTCCTTTACAATGATCTATAATCTGGTTAAAATTAGGTTTATGTTGGGTTTCCACTACTGAAAAGTCACTCAAAATCATATTGATTTTAATTCTGGTTACAATTAAGGTTGCTGTTGTCAGAGGTAAATTAAACTGTGAAAGGACTTGTAGTACTGACGCCCTAGTGTCAGTTTCTTTTAAACATCTCGACTTTACGTATCGACCGCGCTCAGCACTCTTATTGGTGAAGATCCAATCGGAGCGCAGAACGCGGTCGATGCGTAGCCTGTTATAGCCTGGTAAGTATTTTGGCGTGAGTGTTTTTGAAGCTGTGTCATAATGGGGTCCCTAGACGGCCACCGTTGTTTGACAAGCACGTGGTTTTTCGTGCAATTTTAGAACGAAGTCACAAAGAACGTTAATTTTACGTGATTGATACACATTGATGCGCAAATTGATCATCTACCTACCAAATGCAATTGAAGCGATTGACAATGGTGCC
Organism: Dryobota labecula; assembly: GCA_947523025.1. Taxonomy (NCBI): domain Eukaryota; kingdom Metazoa; phylum Arthropoda; class Insecta; order Lepidoptera; family Noctuidae; genus Dryobota; species Dryobota labecula. Next base: position 7,047,769 of record OX383311.1, on the reverse strand, counting down.
AATTCCTTTGTTCAGAAACTAAACTAAATTTAAGTTCAGTGCATCTTTTTCTTTCTATTTCATTAAGAAAAGGACAGAAGATAAATTGTAGTTTAGTCCTGTCAAATTAATCAGCGCTTGACGTAAATTGACGTAGTTTTAGTCGGCAAGCTTTTAATCACGTCTAAACTTGTATGGAGTTGTGACAGGCGTTGATTAATTTGACAGGGCTAAACTAAAATTAAGCTTCTGTCCTTTTCTTAATGAAATAGAAAGAAAAAGATGCACTGAACTTAAATTTAGTTTAGTTTGTGAACAAGGGAATCGGCACCAATGATGCGCAAATTGATCATCTACCTACCAAATGCAATTGAAGGCAAATTGATTGCAATTGATCGTTTCGGGAAACCCTAAGATCCCTTGCAGCTGGCTCCAGTGTGACGCGGCTTACATTGGGCTCGTGGGGTTTGAAGCTAAAATATTGTTTTAACTTGTTAGAAAAAATATTCTAGCCTTACAAAATTTAAATAGGTATTACAACTGACTACTAATAGGTGAATTGTAATGATGCTATTAGCTAAAATGATCAACAGTGCTAACGTTTTTACTAAGAATAAAAATTCGGTATAGACTATCTCGCGAATCCGTTCACTCTAAAACTCTTTCGTGAAGCCTAAACTTTAAAATGCCATCGAACGTCCTATGACCCAACGTTAGTCCATAGGAAAACGCGCTATCTCCGATTGCTTTTAAGCCAACGATAACTGACTTTTAATGATTTTATACTGAAGGTCACTTTAAACGAGTAGGTAATGATAATGAATTGGAAAAAAAATATGTTAAATTAGAGAATTTTCTTAATAACTTAATATATCGCACACCTAGATAAAGAGTAGCACAACTCAAAATACCTCTTTTTTCGGGAACAACAAAAAACGTTCTACTCATTTTCTATTTGACCGATTTAAATTATTGTTGTAGGATGTTGTATATTATTTTACTAAGATATTAATTTGCTATTAGGTATTTTGAGTTGTGCTACTCTTTATCTAGGTGTGCGATATATATATTTTATATTAATTTAGTAAAACAACAATTACTTTCATTTGTCAACAATACTGGGGTAAGTGGAAATAATTTGAAGAACACAGAAGAAACAAGACCGATTCAATCACGAATACGAAATCAACTCAAAATAATTCATGCTTGATTACTGCGATTAGCCACGAATACAAAACTAAGTCGAAATAATTTACTCTTTGAGCGTATTGACAGCATCTTTCCCTGCAGCTGACATGTCGTAACTGGTGATGTGTTACTGTTGTTGATGGGGGGTGACCGTGGAGCTACTCAAAAAGACTGACTGACAGCGCACTCTAGTCTTTTATGAATGGAGTTTGTACACCGGTGTCTTTGGAGTTAATGTAGTTTTCAACACTGATTCCGATAATCGCCATAACTCGATTTTGGATTATTTTGAGTTGTGCCACCCTTCATCTAGGTGTGCGATTGAACATTTTAGATTATGTTTATATTACATAGTGAAATTAATTTGTAAAGTTATGTCTAACGTGGATAAAAAACTGAGAATCACGCAAAATCTATCAAGCGTATTTTTCTGAAACATTCACTTTTTTTTAAATAATTTCATTATTGATCTTTTGGTATACGTGTTTTATTAAAATACCTTTTGTTTTATGTGTAATAAATTAATAATGCGTCTTATTTGGGGCAGTGCTCTAAATGTCGAGTCCTATTTACTAGCTGGACGTACGACGCGTTGCATGAGCTCAGTACAGAACACGTAAGCTAACTACTCAAGGTTACTGGCATATATCTGCGACTTAAGGCTCATCAATCACGGCGATAGTCCCGCCATGCCATTAAATTCAATATAATTATATAAGTTATCGCCGTGATAATATCACGGCGATAACTTGAAGGTACAGCGTGACTTTCGCCGCGATTTTCTCCTCGTGGAAATGGCACCTAAATTCCTTTGTTGTGATTGGTTGTAACAATATTGACATCTAATCTATGGTCTTTTGGCAGTGTATCCAACACTATATAGTTTTATTTTCGATTCCAAATCAACCAACCACGCAATAATCAAATACAGAATGGGGCGTACAATAAAATCTAGTCTATCTTTAAATGGAACTAAGGTTCAAAGTTCTTATTCTGTAATAACACCACCTGTAGCGACTTCTTCTTTTATAGGCACATCATTTGCTGCATAGTCGGGTTCAATGTACCTGCGAATGAACGAAAATTAAGTAAAACTTCTATTTTCCAACAAAGTATACCTGCGAGGTACCTGCTTACATACTTAAAGTAGCAACAGTTCAACATACATTGCGTTATTGTGTGTGTTAGGAACTACCCCGCTGTTCACTACTTTTTCAAAGTTTCTTGAATCTTAGCATCGTAACATATTATATCGTAACATATAACCTAATGAAGCTGAATACCTATATTTTACATGGAGTGACTGCCTATCTAACCTGCGCAACCCACGGGTGATTTTTTTATGCGATGTTTTAAGTCTCTACCGTTGCTTTATATCGGTCGATAATATCGGAAGCGTTATTGTGATATCTGTTTTCAGTACATTTTGTATTAGAACGGCCACGAAGTTACACACTGGCCGTCCTAATACAAAATGTACTGATAGATATCGCAATACCGCATCAGATATTATCGACCGATAAAAACGCACCTGTGGGGCTTTATCGCATACACGAATTTGAACACACTGCTTAGCGCCGAGAGTTGAAACAGTGTGTTTTTATGACGAATTGGGATGTACTCTGTTTAAGTCGGTATGACCCGACACAGACCGGGCTTTCAAATTTTTTGAGCCCATGGGAAACATAAAAAACAGTATTATAAAATTCTGAAAAAAGATACATCTTATTTAATGATCTGGCGGACATGCAATCGCTTTTAATAACACAATTAGATTAACTTTGCTAGATAGAAAAAAAACCCAAAGGTACCCCTTTTCGTAATGTTTAATCAATCTCATAGCTATTATATTAGCCTAGCTATTATATTAGCCTGACCGCCAGAGCTCTGGCGGTCAGGGGTAATATGTTGGCACGAAGATTTTCTCGGTGTACTGACCAAGTAAAGATTATGCTTTTTAAAGCTTACTGTCAGAGTTTTTACACCGGTAATCTTTGGGTCAACTACTCGAAAAGGTCGCTGGATGTTCTACGCGTCCAATATAACAATGTTTTTAGGATGCTGTTGCGACTGCCTCGTTTTTGCAGTGCCTCGGAAATGTTCGCGGTAAATCATACCGATGGATTTCATGCGATCATCCGCAAAAAAACGGCCTCACTCCTGAGGAGAATAAGAGGCAGTCACAATAGTATCCTGAAGACGGTGGCGGCAGACACTTTCTCCGCCATAATAAGGCAATTTGTGCGAAGACTTATACCATAGTTAGACCATTACCATTTCTCGTTGCGTCTAGATGTTGGGTGGTCTTCTCACAAATTCGTCTTTAGTTTAAGTTACTAACAATAGTGATTTTGTAAGTTCAAACATGTTACTAACAATTTATGGATCTTGTGTTATCCGAAATAAAATGATTATATTTATTTTATTTATTTATTATAGCTACAAAACAGACGTTTTTCTTTCTTATTTTTTATATAAATCAAAAGGTAGTAAGACTATTTAGCACAATTCGCTGAGTTTGTCTTGATAAAATGATTAAAATAATTACTTTTAAATACCTACAAAACGCGAGGCAACCACTCGCAAATTCGCGAGTCTACTTCAGTTGGGTCGATCATAGCGCCTTAATTCTAAATGCTCGGCTCAACACCGAGTTGAAAATCCAGCGCGCGATAAAAAAACATCGCGTAAAAAAATCGCTCGTGCGTATTAATGAGAGTTAACAAATTGAAATGAATATAGGGGCTATATTTGACTTACTTCTCAAGCGGTGGGCAGAGAAAGTGCCTGATGTTCCTAGGCATCGCCATTGCGGCTTGCACCTTGCAGACTTCATTGATATACTCCTCGAAGTCCGATATGATCTCAGGATCCACTGGACCACCGATGCCAGGAACGGTGTATACCATTGTAATCTGTATTTAAAGAAATAATCTTTAGGGATCGCGCTGACTGGTGCGATATTGCGGGCGCGACAGGCACCGCGACACTTGTCGCGTCCGCGATATCGCGCCAGTCTGGGCGAGCCTTTACTTAGCTAAAAACGAAACTGCTGTTCGTGTATCTGTGTGACCGCTTAAATGTTCTAAATTAAACTACACAATGATTTTTGTTGCGGTTTTCACCATTATTTAAAATATTTATTCCGGAAGGTTTATATGTAAAATACATTCGTATTAAACTGAAATACATATAAGAATGAAATCTCGATGTTTGTCAATTTGTGCGGCGAGGCAGCGTTGACGAATGAGCGACGGGATACCGTGAGCGTTGACGAATGAGTGGTGTGACGCTATGAGCGTTGACGAATGAGTGGTGTGACACCGTGAACGTTGACAAATGAGTGGTGTGACGCCGTGGGCGTTGACGAATGAGCAGTGTGACGCCGCCGTGAGCCATGACGAATGACTGGTGTGATGCAGAGAGCGTTGACGTTGCGTCTCTCTCCGCACATATCTGAGGCGCGGTACAGCGGTTTCGTTCAAACTATAGTTATCTTATAAAACGCCGTTTACGAGAGTTTTGAAGATTAGTGTAGCATATATTTTACTAAACTGTATACATCAATGATATAAATAGACTTGGATAACCTGAGCTAGATTTATCTACCCAGATTCGCATTTCCACAAACTCTGTACACATACAGCACAGCACAGCATCATGCTGTGTGAAAGACTTTTTGTCATAGTCATGACGTGTAGCTGCCGCCTACTTCTGTTTTGTGCTCGTGATTATACAGGATACATTTTTAACCAGTGCACAATTTTTTTTTGGTGATACAGTATCAGTAATAGAACGCATTTCTATTATTTGTTCAATACTTTTTTTGGTTCACTTGAAATCAGCAAAATATGGACACAATCTATTCGTAATAATATCAATGGGCGAGCGCACAGCTGATAGGTACCTACTACTGCGTTCCGCTTCACTGACCGCGCCGCCGCCGCCGGTGCGTTGCGCGACGAATATCCATTATACCAGTTTCAAAATAAACATCTTTCTTTAAAGATAACTTAATTTTTTTTTTTGTACTAAGACATATCAAAATAAGAAATTGGTGTATAATAAATCACGTTTAAGTTTAATTTGTCAAAATTTGCGCACTGATTAAAAACTTTTCCTGTATAGTAGATTTTTTTATATGTCCGTGTTTTTGTCTCAAATAAACCTATTTCTATTTCTTTCATTCTTTCTTTTTCTATCCCTGACCATCGGAAAACGGTGCGGACGCTTGCAAGCAATCTTTCTCGTTAAAAAGCCATAGTCTCAAGAACCTCTACGACTATAAAGCAGGATTTTCTTATATAACCTTAATCATCTTCAAAATCTTTCATTACTTGAAATATACAGTCATCATCATCATCATTTCAGCCGAAAGACGTCCCCTGCTGGACATAAGCCTCCCCCAATTGGAGGGATTTGCCATAATCGCCTCGCTTGGCAGGCGGGTTGGCGATCGCAGTATGGTGTTAAAAATGCATAGAGAACGCTCTGCTGCCCATTCTCTAGTAAATCCCTTAGTCGCCTTTTACGACACCCACGTGAGGAAATGGGGTGGTACTATTCTTTACGTCCGGCACAACACAATATACAGTAGGCAAATACATTACCTCAGGCATAGGCACTTCTTCCTCCTCAACCTCTTCAATTTCTGGGACAATTAGATCCATGTTGTCATCCAAGAACTTCTCCAGGAGTTCTCGAATCATCACCACTTCTTCTGGCTTTGCCTGTTTCACGAGAGAGTTTGTTTTTATGAGAAAGTTAAGGAATTTCTCAAAGACACATACATTTTAACTCTACGGGGTCTCGTTGTTTTTGATTTGATTCAAATTCCAAAATGTGGAGAATTTTTATGTCATCTGATCGCAGCGGAAAAATTTCGAATTTCTTCATTGCAGTTCAGCAGATATTTAGCGTATGACGTCATTTAATTGTGTATGGTAAGTACGTACATCCAAACATTGGAGAGCTATTCAACAAAAACAGTTTCAGCTGGATCTACGTCATCCTAACGGCACTTTTTTTTTTCTATGGTCTTACTAGAAAAAAATACCTTTAATATATAGTGTGTAACGAGAGGTAAATGTGTATGTTTATATGAAATTTGTGTGTCATAAAACTGCGAAGATTTGGCGAAGATATTCAAGTTTCATCAATCATATAAAACGGTTTAGTGGAGAGTTGTAATTTTTTACGCACGTTGCTTTGTATTTGTGTGTAATGTTTGTGAAAACAGAATTTGAAAAAAACATACAATTTAGAAGATACACACGTAAAAGGTTAAAAGTAATGTTATTAGGTCCAAGTACTTACAATAGTAACTCTATACCCTAACTTATAACGTTTATTTGTATCTTGTAAGGGTCTACAATGTCCTGCCAAGTTTCATTTATGTGCTCTTAGTCTTAATGAGCAATGACATAATTTACTACGACTGGACCAATATAGACAAGATACAAATTCATTCAAAGTTAAAAAAAATAAATCGCGAATGCTAGGCGGAAGCGTTTTCTACAATCTTACAGCATGGACAGAGAAGGAATAAGAATAGTAGCTAGTTTTATGAGGATGAGATTTAAGGAGGGATCTAAGGTGTGATCTACATGGGGCGTCAGTTTTTACTATTTAGTTTCTTGTATTTATAAACTTGGAACGATGTTTTGTTACTTTACTGTTACTATTAGCCTGTATCATCCCACTGCTGGGCAAAGGCCCCTCCCCATGACTTCCAGTGCTTGCAATCCAGCGCTAATGTGGACCACTGGTCGTTTGATTTGTCCAGCTAGTCCCGCCATCTTCTACAGGTTCTGCCGCGATGCCTTCTAGTTGTCTCAGGGCTCCACAGAGTGCATATTTTGGCCCACAGCTCATTGTTACTTTAAGTTTAAACATATATTCTCTGTCTATGATATAAATAAAGACTTCTTCTCTCATCTTTACCTTCTTCTTCTTTAGATCGGGATCAGGCAATATGGCGATCTGTTCATCAATGTAGTCCATTATCTCCTTTTCAATGTGCTGGACTATGAACTCACCGCTCGTTGTTGACATCTGGCGTCCAGCCACCATTCCTATGAGCAAATTTGACGTAAATACGACAATATGCAAATGAAAATAGTAGCAATATTTGTGCATAAGAGTATTTAGGCACTACCAAATTAAATCCTAACATTGAAATAACTGCCGAGGAGTATACTCCCTGGCCGCGCCACCACGGTTTCTTTAAACTATGAGGCGCACCTGGACATAGTATTCACGAAAGAATTGTACCAAAATTGTTCTTTTCCGTACGCTATAAAGAGATTCGATAATTTAATTACATTAGAAATGCCTTGTGTTGGTGGCGCGGCCAGGGACTATACTCCCTGGCGCACCACCAAAACTTCATTATAGGTCCCTCGAACCGCGGATCAGTAGAAACAGAAAGTAAGTATTAGTTAGTACACGTCAAACAGTCAACTCGGCTCTAGCTCCGCCAAAGTAAATAGCAAAGTACGGAAGCACTCTCTCGGAACAACACATTCTTCTGTTTTATTCATCAACCAGCATCCGCCCAGTTTAGTTGTGGGTCAGCGAAGGGGCCCACATTCATGTATTTCATTATTCGTTGAGGTACAATTTTTTTCATTACACGTACCGAATAGTACATAAACGGTACAATTTATCTAGAAACATGTTTTTTTTTTTAATTTTTCACTATGGCGCGGACAGGGAGTATCACACAATTATCATAACTTGAGACGCTAGCTACTAGCTTTCTCACTAGCTTACTGTCTAGAAATAAAGCTAGTTCTGTATACACGGAGCCAGTTAGTTGTTTGCTGGCTTACTAACTTTTTTTTTCCTTAACGAGGAAGCTCTTGGCCTTCATCTCACCTGATAGTAAGTGATGATAAGGCCGAAGGTGGAAGCGAGCTACACCAGGAATCCTCAACCACAGAGGAACTAGCTATTTTTCCTCTAACTGCCGAAACACAACAAACATTGTTGTGTTTCGCTGTTAACATTGTTGTTATGGCGACAAACTTGTATAAGACGGTGGTAGCTGGCCAGATGGGCTTAGAACAATCCCTACCACCAACCAAACCGAGCAGAAATGTTTGCCACCGCTGGGAATCGAACCCGGGACCTCTAGGTCTGACAAGGAGACCCTCAGACGTGTGGGTCGGGGATTTCCATCATTTTTTTGCGAAAAAAACGAGATCGTGAATAAAAGAAAAATAATTTATAATTCTGCGTAAAATTATGAAAAAAAAAACTTTACACAACATTGTGATAATTGAAAAAAAAAAGTGGTCGGGTCTCGAACCCGAGACCATAGATTCCGCAGGCGAGCACGTTACCACGAGGCAACCTCCAGCTAGCGATTCGAGTGAGAATTTCTCTAGTACATAAATTACCCATCCAACTTTGACCCTTAATATCTTTTTAACGAGGGCCTTTTGACCCTAATATCTGGTAGTTGTGATACACTCGGGCCCCTCTACCACTTCAACAAAAATCATGGAAATCCCCGACCCACACGTCTGAGGGTCTCCTTGTGAGCTAGGTGGTCTTACCACTAGACCGCAGAGGCATAATATCCTAGCTTCAAAAATTAGCCTCCGCAATCATTAGTAATTTAGTATACCGGGATTAAAGACATGAGGATATATTACGAATGTAAAAAATACTGTATAATGAATACGGGAAATGTTGGATATGGGAAAGGAAATGATTCTAACCAAGATCATAGTTAGCAGATTTGAACTTATGCACAAGCTCAAGTATTTCTTCGAAGGTATTCTCGAGATCAATTATACGTTCCTCACGCGCTCTTTCAACCTAGGGTAGAGTGGACAGGAATAAGGGCTTGTACACAAAGCTGCGAATCGGCGCGATGCGAATTCGCAACGCAGACAACAGCGACACAAATTGCTGCGATGCGATTTCATGCGATGTTCCACGATTCGGATGACCATTCCCACAGAGTACATTTGCATATAGGAGGATAGAGATGTCGATGACGACGGCACGACGTCGCATCGCAGTTTTGTGTACAAGCCCTAAAGGATTAAGACAAGGAATTATAAAGTAGTTAGTCTGAAAAAGATGTATTTATGTCACCGTATGATTATGAACATCGTTTATTTTATAAACTATCCAGCGAGATTATAAACTATTGAAAAATTGTGAACTACAACGACCATTTACAATTTAACGCATTATTTTTCGATAGTTTTTAATCTATCGATGGCAAACCCACAAATTTTGAACTGGTATCAAACTTGCATGTGATAAACGTACCTTGCGCTAGTACTAAATAGCCAAGTAACTGCGACCAAATTGGAAGAAGCGCTCGCCGGCCGCTGCATGTCCATTTCAACCACGCGTTCAAATCATAAAATTTTATGAAACTTTGCCAGGAATTAGTGGTAATTTGTTACTATACACCCCTCTTTTCCTGAATTTGTTGCAAAAAAAATGAAGACTCTATGACCAAAAATAGTTGGCCGCTAGAACCACCACTTGCCGTAGTCATCACCTGTGATTACGCAGAAACTAAATAACGCAGATAGACGAATGATGCATCAAAAGAAAGGTCTTAATTTGTTGTAATTGTTGCAAAAATAAAAAACATCAAAACGTAAATACACAAAAAGTTATGCTATATTTACTTTCCAGGTTATAGGTAGGTAGGTATCTCACCATAAATATCAAATTAATAGAGGCTTATGTGTATGGACAATTAGTTGCGAATTTGTTGTAGATAACAACAAAAAAAATCACTAGAAAATAGGTTCAATAATTTGTTAGAGTCGATTTTAGTTGGCCACTCCGACGGCAATATGCCTCAAATACAATGGCGTTTATTTCGTTATTAAAAATAGGTTCAAGTTTAGTTAAAGTACTAATCGACAGGTAACGTAACCTAGCTTGGATAAATGTGGCGAAAATAACGGTGAAATTCATATTTTAGGAGATATTAACTGAAATATAGTAAGTAGTATGAAACTGTATTAGAGTAGGGGGCCATGAATTTTTACAATGCAGTGAGACTGAATCAAGATTATTGAAATGTTTGCTAGTCATAACTAATTTTTTACGACGTGTGTTACAGTTTAAAGCATCCTATAGCATAGGATACGACGGCACGGTTGGCGCAAGCGCAGCTGCACTGCGTGTCGCGGGTTTGATTCCCGCACTGAACAAATATTTGTATGTAGTTGTTCCCGGTCTGGCGCACCCACAATACAGGAGAAATTCCGAGAGTTAGGCAAGACTTAAAAAAATATATATCCATACTAATATTTTATATATTTATTATGATTATTATTTTATTTTATTTTTTATTCTTTATATTTTGTAGCTTTATTTAAGTATATGTTATATTTAATATTTTAGTTAAAGACTTCGCATATTCATATTATTCTCTTCATGTTCTCACACACTGTTGTCTACATTTCTTTTTCATTTCTCCTTTCGCAGGTCTGCTGGAAGAAATTTCTTTAGAAATAAGCAGTACCTTTGTACTGAAATTATAATTATGTCGTATCTCTATGTATTTAACTGTGTGTACATAAATAATAAAATAAATAAATATAAATGTGAAAGTAATTCTGTCTGTCTGTCTGTCTGTCTGTATGTATGTTACGTTTTCACGCCTAAGCCGCAGAACCGATCGTCATGAAATTTAGCAGAGTTATAGCCTGGGATATGGAGAAGGACATTGGCTACTTTTTTACGCGATAACCGACATACACGCGGGCGGAGCCGCGGGCAAAAGCTAGTGAGCTATATGTATACTGTGTATATATATGTGTACTTTTTGGGTGAACAAAAATCATGGAACGCTTTAGTTACTTAGTTTTCACTTCTATCGGCAATCCACAAAGACTGCCCCGTTTTTTTTTGGGTGGGAAATTATCAAATAACTTCTCCCGATCTGGGCGGACACACCATACACAAACACACACTTACACAAACAAATACACAAACACCCATGCACAAATACACACAAACACCCATGCACAAATACATAAAAAACATCCATGCACCAACACACACCATAAACAAACATACACTACAAACATTACAAATTATACATTTGTGTACATACACAAACACACACACAAGCAAACAAATACACAAACACCCATGCACAAATACTCACAAACACCTAAGAACAAACACTCATGCACAAACACGCACAAACACCCATGCATAAATACACAAACACCTATGCACGAATACACACAAACACCCATGCACAAACACACACAAACAATCATGCATAAACACACTAAAACACCTATGCACAAATACACATATTCACCCTTGCGCAAACACACAAACAAGCATGCACAAATACACACAAACACCCTTGCACAAATACACACAAACACCCATGCACAAACAGACACAAACACTTATACATAAACACACTAAAACACCTATGCACAAATACACACAAACAACCTTGCGCAAGCAGATAAACATGCATGCACAAACACACAAACTCGCACAAATACCCATGCAAAATCACTCACAAAAACGCATGCACAAACACACAAACACACATGCACAAATACACACAAACAACTATGCACAAACACACATAAACAATCATGCATAAACACACTAAAACACCTATGCACAATTACACATATTCACCCTTGCGCAAACACACAAACAAGCATGCACAAATACACACAAACACCCATGCACAAATACACACAAACACTTATGCATAAACACACTAAAACACCTATACACAAATACACACAAACAACCTTGCGCAAACAGACAAACATGCATGCACAAACACACAAACTCGCACAAATACCCATGCAAAATCACTCACAAACACGCATGCACAAACACACAAACACACATGCACACAAATTCCCATGCACAAATACACACAAATACCCTTGCGCAAAAAGACTAACATGCATGAACAAACACATAAACACGCACAAATACCCATGCAAAAACACGCACAAACACGCATGCACAAACACAAACAAGCATGCACAAAACACACAAACACACATGCACAAATACATACAAACACCCATGCACAAATACATACAAACACCCATGCACAAATACACACAATCACCCAAGCACAAACACACAAACACCCATGCACAAACACACACAAACAATCATGCATAAACACACTAAAACACCTATGCACAATTACACATATTCACCCTTGCGCAAACATACAAACAAGCATGCACAAATACACACAAACACCCTTGCACAAATACACACAAACACCCATGCACAAACACACACAAACACTTATGCATAAACACACTAAAACACCTATGCACAAATACACACAAACAACCTTGCGCAAACAGACAAACATGCATGCACAAACACACAAACTCGCACAAATACCCATGCAAAATCACTCACAAACACGCATGCACAAACACACAAACACACATGCACAAATACACACAAATTCCCATGCACAAATCCACACAAATACCCTTGCGCAAAAAGACTAACATGGATGAACAAACACATAAACACGCACAAATACCCATGCAAAAACACGCACAAACACGCATGCACAAACACAAACAAGCATGCACAAAACACACAAACACACATGCATAAAAACACACAAACATCCATGCACAAATACATACAAACACCCATGCACAAATACATACAATCACCCAAGCACAAACACACAAATACCCATGCACAAACACACACATACACCTATGCAAAACACAACAAACACAAATACAAACAAACAGCCATGCACGAACACGCATGCACAAACACACAAACAAGCATGCACAAACACACACAAACACCAATGCGCAAATAGACACAAATACCCATGCACAAACACACACATACACCTATGGAAAACATACACAAACACCTATGCATAAATACACACAAACAGCTATGCATAAACTCGCATGCACAAACACACAAACGCCTATGCACAAATACACACAAATAGCTATGCACAAACACGCATGCACAAACACACACAAACACCCATGCACAAATACACACAAATACCCATGCACAAAAACACACATACACCTATGCAAAACACACACATACACCTATGCACAAATACACACAAACAGCTTTGCACAAACACACAAACAAGCATGCACAAATACACACAAACACCCATGCAAAAATACACACAATACCCATGCACAAACACACAAACATCTATGCACATACACACCATACACAAACACAGACTTACACAAACAAATACACAAACACCCATGCACAAACACACAAATACGCATTCATAAACACACACAAACACCTATGCAAAAACACACAAACAAGCATTTACAAATACACACCATAAACAAACATGCACAATTACCCTTGCATAAACACACACAAACACCCATGCAAAAACACACAAACAAGCATTTACAAATACACATCATTATCAAACATGCACAATTACCCTTGCATAAACACACACAAACACCCATGCACAAACACACCCTTGTTTGTACAGACATCCTTATGAGGACCTTGTTAGTTCTTGAACGAACCGAGGACCCGCCAAAAAACAGGTTTATGTACCTCGTTGGCCTTTTTACATAAGATAGAAAGAGACAGGTGAGTAAATCTATAGTGATGAGCTTATTGGGATAATGCTATCTCAACATTTTTTCGTATGAATTGCGGCTAACATACTGAGGACCTGAAATACACAGCTAAATGTGACTAGCGATGCACATACGAGGACTTTGTGTAGGCCAACCGAGGACCCCTTATATAAGCCCTGCGACGCCCTTCCGAGGACGTATTTTTACACAATATTTCTTATATCTTGAACAAAGTGCGGACGTTGTGTTAGACTTTATATTACCAAACCGAGGACAGTTTTTCGCGTAGAACTTGTACAAAGCGAGGACATGGAAAATCTACCGAATTCATTTTACGTGTAAGATAATTGATTGCAAGCAGAATGTTCCGATTTATTTCTTACACACATTTTCTAATATGAAGTACCAAGCGAGGATCTCTCTGTTTCTTTTAACGTAAACAGTGGGAGTAAAAATATTAGTATTATCCAATATATGTAGATGTAAAGCCGTATTACTCACAAAATAATAAAAGTGAAGCACACGTTATTATTTCCATGATATTGTGATATCTAGCAACGTCCGGACCGCGAATAAGAAAGGTGTAATCACTGTGAAGGAGAAGTAAGTTTGTGCTGATGCTGCAGCTAGGGTCGTTTCTTCATGAAGGAACTCCTCAACAGTTAACAGCATCGTCTTCAAATTTGGCATACGCGTTAGGTTTATATAGCAAAATTAAGACAATACCAGTTTGTGCGGATTCTGTAGCCACGGTCGTATCTTCATGAGGGAACTACTCAACAGTACATAACATCGTCTTCCGATTTTGTATACGCGTTAGGTTTATACTCGTATAGCAAAATTAAGATAATAACCAATTTGTGCTGATGCTGCAGCCAGGGTCATTTTACATGAGGGAACTCCTCAACAATTGATAGCATTGTCTTCAAAATTAACACACGCGTTAAGTTTATATAGTAAAATTAAGATAATAACCAGCTGGTGCTGATGCTGTAGCCAGGGTCGTTTCTTCACGAGGGAACTCCTCAACAGTTAATAGCATCGTCTTCCAATTTTGCATACACGTTAGGTTTATATAGCGAAATTAGATAATACCAGTTTGTGCTGATGCTGCAGCCAGGGTCATTTTTCATGAGGGAACTCCTCAATAATTGATAGCATCGTCTTCAAAATTAACATACGCGTTAAGTTTATATAGTAAAATTAAGATAATAACCAGTTGGTGCTGATGCTGCAGCCAGGGTCGTTTCTTCACGAGGGAACTCCTCAATAATTGATAGCATCGTCTTCCAATTTTGCATACACGTTAGGTTTATATAGCGAAATTAGATGATACCAGTTTGTGCTGATGCTGCAGCCAGGGTCGTTTCTTCACGAGGGAACTCCTCAACAGTTGATAGCATCGTCTTCCAATTTTGCATACACGTTAGGTTTATATAGCGAAATTAGATGATACCAGTTTGTGCTGATGCTGCAGCCAGGGTCGTTTCTAAACGAGGGAACTCCTCAACAGTTGATAGCATTGTCTTCCGATTTTGTATAAGCGTTAGGTTTATATAGCAAAATTAAGATAATAACCAATTTGTGCTGATGCTGCAGCCAGGGTCATTTTTCATGAGGGAACTCCTCAACAATTGATAGCATCGTCATCAAAATTAGCACACGCGTTAAGTTTATATAGTAAAATTAAGATAATAACCAGTTTGTGCTGATGCTGCAGCCAGGGTCGTTTCTTCACGAGGGAACTCCTCAACAGTTGATAGCATTGTCTTCCGATTTTGTATACGCGTTAGGTTTATATAGCAAAATTTAGCGTTTCTTTACGAGGGAAATCCTCAACAGTTGATAGCATCGTCTTCCAATTTTGCATACACGTTAGGTTTATATAGCAAAATTAAAATAATACCAGTTTGTTCTGATGATGCAGCCAGGGTCGTATCTTCACGAGGGAACTACTCAACAGTTGATAGCATCGACTTCGAATTTGGTATACGCGTTAGGTTTATATAGTAAAATTAAGATAATAACCAGTATGTGCTGCTGCGGCAGCCAGGGTCGTTTCTTCATGAGGGAACTCCTCAACAGTTGATAGCATCGTCTTCATATTTGGCATACGCGTAAGGTTTATATAGCAAAATTAGATAATACCAGTTTGTGCTGATGCTGCAGCCAGGGTCGTATCTTCGTGAGGGAACTACTCAACAGTTGACAGCATCGTCTTCAAATTCGGCATACGAGTTAGGTTTATATATTTAAATTAAGATAATAACCAGTTTGTGCTGATGCTGCAGCTAGGGTCGTGTTTCATGAGGGAACTCCTCAACAGTTGATAGCATTGTCTTCCGATTTTGTATACGCGTTAGGTTTATATAGCAAAATTAAGATAATAACCAATTTGTGCTGATGCTGCAGCCAGGGTCATTTTTCATGAGGGAACTCCTCAACAATTGATAGCATCGTCATCAAAATTAGCACACGCGTTAAGTTTATATAGTAAAATTAAGATAATAACCAGTTGGTGCTGATGCTGCAGCCAGGGTCGTTTCTTTACGAGGGAAATCCTCAACAGCTGATAGCATCGTCTTCCAATTTTGCATACACGTTAGGTTTATATAGCAAAATTAAAATAATACCAGTTTGTTCTGATGATGCAGCCAGGGTCGTATCTTCACGAGGGAACTACTCAACAGTTGATAGCATCGACTTCGAATTTGGTATACGCGTTAGGTTTATATAGTAAAATTAAGATAATAACCAGTATGTGCTGCTGCGGCAGCCAGGGTCGTTTCTTCATGAGGGGACTCCTTAACAGTTAACAGCATCGTCTTCAAATTTGGCATACGCGTTAGGTTTATATAGCAAAATTAAGACAATACCAGTTTGTGCGGATTCTGTAGCCACGGTCGTATCTTCATGAGGGAACTACTCAACAGTACATAACATCGTCTTCCGATTTTGTATACGCGTTAGGTTTATACTCGTATAGCAAAATTAAGATAATAACCAGTTTGTGCTGATGCTGCAGCCAGGGTCGTTTCTTCACGAGGGAACTCCTCAACAGTTGATAGCATTGTCTTCCGATTTTGTATACGCGTTAGGTTTATATAGCAAAATTTAGCGTTTCTTTACGAGGGAAATCCTCAACAGTTGATAGCATCGTCTTCCAATTTTGCATACACGTTAGGTTTATATAGCAAAATTAAAATAATACCAGTTTGTTCTGATGATGCAGCCAGGGTCGTATCTTCACGAGGGAACTACTCAACAGTTGATAGCATCGACTTCGAATTTGGTATACGCGTTAGGTTTATATAGTAAAATTAAGATAATAACCAGTATGTGCTGCTGCGGCAGCCAGGGTCGTTTCTTCATGAGGGAACTCCTCAACAGTTGATAGCATCGTCTTCATATTTGGCATACGCATAAGGTTTATATAGCAAAATTAGATAATACCAGTTTGTGCTGATGCTGCAGCCAGGGTCGTATCTTCGTGAGGGAACTACTCAACAGTTGACAGCATCGTCTTCAAATTCGGCATACGAGTTAGGTTTATATATTTAAATTAAGATAATAACCAGTTTGTGCTGATGCTGCAGCTAGGGTCGTGTTTCATGAGGGAACTCCTCAACAGTTGATAGCATTGTCTTCCGATTTTGTATACGCGTTAGGTTTATATAGCAAAATTAAGATAATAACCAATTTGTGCTGATGCTGCAGCCAGGGTCATTTTTCATGAGGGAACTCCTCAACAATTGATAGCATCGTCATCAAAATTAGCACACGCGTTAAGTTTATATAGTAAAATTAAGATAATAACCAGTTGGTGCTGATGCTGCAGCCAGGGTCGTTTCTTTACGAGGGAAATCCTCAACAGCTGATAGCATCGTCTTCCAATTTTGCATACACGTTAGGTTTATATAGCAAAATTAAAATAATACCAGTTTGTTCTGATGATGCAGCCAGGGTCGTATCTTCATGAGGGAACTACTCAACAGTTGATAGCATCGACTTCGAATTTGGTATACGCGTTAGGTTTATATAGTAAAATTAAGATAATAACCAGTATGTGCTGCTGCGGCAGCCAGGGTCGTTTCTTCATGAGGGGACTCCTTAACAGTTAACAGCATCGTCTTCAAATTTGGCATACGCGTTAGGTTTATATAGCAAAATTAAGACAATACCAGTTTGTGCGGATTCTGTAGCCACGGTCGTATCTTCATGAGGGAACTACTCAACAGTACATAACATCGTCTTCCGATTTTGTATACGCGTTAGGTTTATACTCGTATAGCAAAATTAAGATAATAACCAATTTGTGCTGATGCTGCAGCCAGGGTCATTTTACATGAGGGAACTCCTCAACAATTGATAGCATTGTCTTCAAAATTAACACACGCGTTAAGTTTATATAGTAAAATTAAGATAATAACCAGTTGGTGCTGATGCTGCAACCAGGGTCGTTTCTTCACGAGGGAACTCCTCAACAGTTGATAGCATCGTCTTCCAATTTTGCGTACACGTTAGGTTTATATAGCGAAATTAGATAATACCAGTTTGTGCTGATGCTGCAGCCAGGGTCATTTTTCATGAGGGAACTCCTCAACAATTGATAGCATCGTCATCAAAATTAGCACACGCGTTAAGTTTATATAGTAAAATTAAGATAATAACCAGTTGGTGCTGATGCTGCAGCCAGGGTCGTTTCTTTACGAGGGAAATCCTCAACAGTTGATAGCATCGTCTTCCAATTTTGCATACACGTTAAGTTTATATAGCAAAATTAAAATAATACCAGTTTGTTCTGATGATGCAGCCAGGGTCGTATCTTCACGAGGGAACTACTCAACAGTTGATAGCATCGACTTCGAATTTGGTATACGCGTTAGGTTTATATAGTAAAATTAAGATAATAACCAGTATGTGCTGCTGCGGCAGCCAGGTTCGTTTCTTCATGAGGGGACTCCTTAACAGTTAACAGCATCGTCTTCAAATTTGGCATACGCGTTAGGTTTATATAGCAAAATTAAGACAATACCAGTTTGTGCGGATTCTGTAGCCACGGTCGTATCTTCATGAGGGAACTACTCAACAGTACATAACATCGTCTTCCGATTTTGTATACGCGTAAGGTTTATACTCGTATAGCAAAATTAAGATAATAACCAATTTGTGCTGATGCTGCAGCCAGGGTCATTTTACATGAGGGAACTCCTCAACAATTGATAGCATTGTCTTCAAAATTAACACACGCGTTAAGTTTATATAGTAAAATTAAGATAATAACCAGTTGGTGCTGATGCTGCAACCAGGGTCGTTTCTTCACGAGGGAACTCCTCAACAGTTGATAGCATCGTCTTCCAATTTTGCGTACACGTTAGGTTTATATAGCGAAATTAGATAATACCAGTTTGTGCTGATGCTGCAGCCAGGGTCATTTTTCATGAGGGAACTCCTCAACAATTGATAGCATCGTCATCAAAATTAGCACACGCGTTAAGTTTATATAGTAAAATTAAGATAATAACCAGTTGGTGCTGATGCTGCAGCCAGGGTCGTTTCTTTACGAGGGAAATCCTCAACAGTTGATAGCATCGTCTTCCAATTTTGCATACACGTTAGGTTTATATAGCAAAATTAAAATAATACCAGTTTGTTCTGATGATGCAGCCAGGGTCGTATCTTCACGAGGGAACTACTCAACAGTTGATAGCATCGACTTCAAATTTGGTATAAGCGTTAGGTTTATTTAGTAAAATTAAGATAATAACCGGTTTCTACTGATGCTGCAGCCAGGGTAGTTTCCTTATGATCCCAACTCCTCAACAGTTAATAGCATTGTCTTCAAATTTGGCTTATGCGTTAGTTTTATATAGTAAAATTAAGATAATAACCAGTTTGTGCTGATGCTGTAGCCAAGGTCGTTTTTTCACGAGGGAACTCCTCAACAGTTGACAGCATCGTCTTCAAATTTGGCATACAAGTTAGGTTTATATATTAAAATTAAGATTATTATCTTAATTTTAATATTTATAACAAAATTAGATAATACCAGTTTGTGCTGATGCTGCAGCCAGGGTCGTTTTTCGTGAGGGAACTCCTCAACAATTGATAGCATCGTCTTCAAATTTAGCATACGCGTTAAGTTTATATAGTAAAATTAAGATAATAACCAGTTTGTGCTGATGCTGTTTACTGATTGACAGTTGTACAATGTTTCCGTTTTTGTAATAAAGATCGTTTACCTTGAATCACAAAATTAACAACTAGAATTGAGGTTTAAAATAAAAAAAATTGGTCAGGATAAATTAGGTAACTACTTATAAAGTTTTAATATTTAGAAATTCACAAATAAAGTAATAACCTTTATAAATGAACACATAGCATGTTTGTATACTGCCTTCTAACCGTGTCGTGTTATATTGTCAGATGATTTATTAAAAAGATGCATATTTGATTTTACAAAGACAGGTATTTTGAAAATGTAAAGTTATGGGAATGTTAGCAAATTTAGAGACTTGAATACAGTTACGCAACTATATGTTACTTTCATGTTACACATTTCCCTTATGCATCGTTTTTGAGTCTTGAATACCTGTTCTCTCAGACTAAAATTTTAATGACGCCACCAAACTATGGTAAGCAACTAATCTGGTGGGCATATTAACTTCCCTGGATAGATTAAAATGCACAAAAGCTGCTGTATTTAATTTTTTGCATACTTCTTCTGCGTTCTAACTAACCATTGTGTTAAGTAATGTAATGTTAAATTTTTCGACCAAATTATGTCGATCTCTTTTAATTATAATTTCTATTTGTCGTTTTGTTTAAGTTGTTTTATAATAATTGTTATAAAAGTTTTCTTATCATGCTTCTCAAAGATGTTGCTACAACTTGGTTATTATTTCAATGGTAAAAGTTAGAAAAATTAAATTTAATTAAATTAATAAAAATTTAATTTTTTGATCGTTGGTAAAAGTAAGTTTAATAATTCGTTTTATTTTAAAATAAACCTACTTCTATTTCAGCAAAGTTTATGTTGTTTTCTTTACAACGGTGTTATGTACGTTTACGTTCTTTATTTCTTTATACTTTTTCTTTATTCAAATCCTGCTGCCCATATTTTCACCAAGAAAGGCATTTCTACTTTAGATTCTTCATAAATAGCACACGTATTCAGATTCCATGACAATACAATATTTTATAGTGCATATCATAATGTTGTGTCCCTCTATCTAAGCAGGCTACTTAGCACATACTGCAGAAGCCTACTCAATCCTCTTGCACCTAGTAGCTACAAAGGTTTTGGATAAGGATTCAGTCTACCTTCGATTTTCTCCTCCATAATTTGATTTAAACGATAGCACATAACTCGTCTTCTACACATAAGGAAAACTGTCGAAACGAGGACTAGAATACACACTGTTTGGAAAATCTAGCAAACCGAGGTCTTAAATACACGTTGTTTGGAAAAGCTAGCTAACCGAGGTCTTTTGTGTTAAAGTTAACACATAGGTCCTCGGATAATACAATGAACGTGAAATGAGTGTAAAGAGGCTGTGTATGAGGCGACAGTGACGCCACCTGGTGTATACACAATTTTTGTGTAAGATTATGAATAATCTTGATCAAACCGAGGTTCAGACAACTTTTTCTTATTAAGTATACAGAAAGACTCAAAATCGCTTGCAGAATACGAATCTTTGGTCAAGTCGAACCGAGGACCCTCGAAAAGGTCCTCGCTTTGAAAAGGTCCTCGGTCGTGCCTTGTGTATTCATATGCACGTCCTCGGATGGTACTTAAAACAAACACATACAAACACCCATGCACAAATACACACAAACACTCATACATAAACACACTTAAACACCTATGCACAAATACATACAAACACCCTTGCGCAAACACACAAACACGCACAATAACCCTTGCATAAATACACAAACACCCATGCATAAGCACACACGAACACCCATGCACAAATACATACAAACACCGATGCACAAATACACAAACACGCATGCACAAACACACAAACACGCATGCATAAACACGCACAATTACCCTTGCATAAACACACAAAAACACGCACGCATAAACACACACAAACACCTATGCACAAACAGCTGATAGTGATAGGTGCACAAATACATACAATCAACTATGCACAAACACACACCATACACATACACCACTAACATTACACTTATACAATTGTGTACATACACAAACACACTTTCGTAGGACGTATCGTGGGCGGAGCCGCTGGCAAAAGCTAGTCAATGGTATATTTATATATACTAACTTTTGCCCGCGGCTCCGCCCGCACGGATGTCGGTTATCGCTTAAAAAAGTAACCTATATCCTTCTCCGTATCCCGGGCTACATCTCTGCCAAATTTCATGACGATCGGTTCGGCGGTTTAGGCGTGAAAACATAACATACAGACAGACAGACAGACAGAGTTACTTTCACATTTATAATATTAGTATGGATATTAAAGTAATTATAATGACCAATATTATTCAAATAAATATGCAATAAAAATACAAAAAAAAAAGTACTTACGCACGATGATCGCAGCAGTGAGTGGCGCGTTAATGTCGTCAAGGGGGAGTAAGGTCTGCCAGGGTAGCGGGTTTGTCCGAAAGGGATACAGTGGCCTGTGGGTTTTAGTCGGAAAAAGTTTGACACGCCCTATGAAAGTGTGTTTGTGTATGTACATAAATGTATAAGTGTAATGTTTGTGGTGTATGTGTATGGTGTGTGTTTGTGCATAGGTGTTTGTATGTATTTGTGCACCTATCACCATTACCTGTTTGTCCATAGGTGTTTGTGAGTGTTTATGCATGCGTGTTTGTATGTATTTGTGCAGGGGTGTTTGTGTGTGTTTATGCGTGCGTGTTTATGTGTGTTCATGCAAGGGTAATTGAGCGTGTTTGTGCATGCGTGTTTGTGTGTTTGTGCATGCGTCTTTGTGTATTTGTGCATCGGTGTTTGTATGTATTTGTGCATGGGTGTTTGTGTATTTATGCAAGGGTAATTGTGCGTGTTTGTGCATGCTTGTTTGTTTGTGTGTTTGCGCAAGGATGTTTGTGTGTATTTGTGCATATGTGTTTGTATGTAATTGTGCATGGGTATTTGTGCATGTGTGTTTGTGTGTATTTGTTCATGCTTGTTTGTGTGTTTGTGCATGCGTGTTTGTGCGTGATTTTGCATGGGTATTTGTGCGTGTTTCTGTGTTTGTGCATGCATGTTAGTCTGTTTGCGCAAGGGTATTTGTGTGTATTTGTGCATAGGTGTTTGTGTATTTGTTTGTGTGTGTGTTTGTGTGTGGTGTGTATTTATGCATATATATTTGTGTGTGTTTGTGCATGGGTATTTGTGTGTATTTGTGCATAGGTGTTTTAGTGTGTTTATGCATGAGTGTTTGTATGTGTTTGTGCTTGGGTGTTTGTGAGTATTTGTGCATGGGTGTTTGTGTGTTTGTGCTTGGGTGTTTGTGTGTGGTGTGTATTTATGCATATATGTTTGTGTGTGTTTGTGCATGGGTATTTGTGTGTATTTGTGCATGGGTATTTGTGTGTATTTGTGCATAGGTATTTGTGTTTGTGCTTGGGTGTTTGTGTGTATTTGTGCATGAGTGTTTGTATGTACTTGTGCATGGGTGTTTGTAGGTTTTTAGGCATGCATGTTTGTGTATTTGTGCATCGGTGCTTGTATGTATTTGTGCATTGGTGTTTGTGTATTTGTTTGTGTAAGTGTGTTTGTGTGTGGTGTGTATTTATGCATATATGTTTGTGTGTGTTTGTGCATGGGTATTTGTGTGTATTTGTGCATGGGTATTTGTGTGTATTTGTGCATAGGTGTTTGTGTTTGTGCTTGGGTGTTTGTGTGTATTTTTGCATGGATGTTTGTACTTGTGCATGGGTGTTTGTATGTATTTGTGCATGCATGTTTGTGTATTTGTGCATCGATGTTTGTATGTATTTGTGCATGGGTGTTTGTGTATTTATGCAAGAGAAATTGTGTGTATTTGTGCATAGGTGTTTTAGTGTGTTTATGCATGGGTTTTTGTGTGTATTCGTGCATAGGTGTTTGTGTGTTTACGCATGGGTATTTGTGTGTTTGTGCATGTGTGTTTGCACACCAACACATGCACGAATACACATATTTGTGCATGCTTTTTTGTGTGTTTGCGCAAGGGTGATTGTGCTTGAGTGTTAGTGTGTATTGTGCATAAGTATTTGTGTGTGTAATTGCATGGGTATTTGTGCGTGTTTGTGCATGACGTTAGTCTGTTTGCGCAAGGGTATTTGTGTGTATTTGTGCATGCGTATTTGTGTGTTTGTGCATGAGTGTTTGTGTATTTGTGCATAGGTGTTTGTGAATTTGTTTGTGTAAGGGTGTGTTTGTGCGTGATTTTGCATGGGTGTTTATGCGTGTTTGTATGTATGTGCATACATATTTGTCTGTTTGCGCAAGGCTGTTTGTGTGTATTCGTGCAAAGATGTATGTGTTTATACATGGGTATTTGTGCGTGTTTGTGCATGTTTGTTTGTGCTTGGGTGTTTGTGAGTATTTATGCATGGGTGTTTTTGTGTATTTGTGCATGGGTGTTTGTGTGTATTTGGGCATGCTTGTTTGTGTGTTTGTGCATAGCTATTCGTGTGTATATGTGCATAGGTGTTTGTGTGTGTTTTGCATAAGTGTTTGTGCGTGATTTTGCAGGGGTGATTGTGCGTGTTTGTGTGTTTGTGCATGCATAATTGTCTTTTTGTGCAAAGTTGTTTGTGTGTATTTGTAAATAGGTGTTTTAGTGTGTTTAAGTATGAGTGTTTGTTGCATGGGTGTTTGTGTGTATTAGTGCATGGGTGTTTGTATGTATTTGTGCAAGAGTAATTGTGCGTATTTGTGCATGGTTGTTTGTGTGTTTGTGCTTGGGTGTTTTTGTGTATTCGTACATAGGTGTTTGTGTGTTTATGCATAGGGATTTGTGTGTATTTGTGCATGTATGTTTGTGTGTATTTGTGCATGCTTGTTTGTGTGTTTGTGCATGCGTGTTTGTGCGTGATTTTGCATGGGTATTTGTGCGTGTTTGTATGTTTGTGCATGCATTTTTGTCTGTTTGTGCAAGGTTGTGTATGTGTTTTTGTGCATAGGTGTTTTAGTTTGTTTATGCATGAGTGTTTGAGTGTGTTTGTGCTTGAGTGTTTGTGAGTATTTGTGCATAAACGTTTGTATGTATTTGTGCATAGGTTTTTGTGTGTATTTGTGCATGCTTGTTTGTGTGTTTGTGCATGTGTGTTTATGCATGCGTGTTTGTGCGTGTTTTTGCATGGGAATTTGTGCGTGTTTGTGTGTTTGTGCATGCATGTTAGTCTGTTTGCGCAAGGGTATTTGTTGGGTATTTGTGCATGGGTATTTATGCATGTGTGTTTGTGTGTGTTTGTGTATTGTTGTTTGTGCAAGCGTGTTTTTGCGTGATTTTGCATGGGTATTTGTGCGTTTTTGTGTGTTTGCGCATGCATTTTTGTCTTTTTGCGCAAGGTTGTTTGTGTGTATTTGTGCATAGGTGTTTTAGTGTGTTTATGCATGTTTTTTTATGTTTGTGCATGGGTGTTTGTGTGTGTTTTGCATAGGTATTTGTGCGTGATTTTGCATGGTTGTTTGTGCGTGTTTGTGTTTGTGCATGCATATTTGTCTGTTTGCGCAAGGTTGTTTGTATGTATTTGTGCATAGGTGTTTTAGTGTGTTTATGCATGTTTTTTTATGTTTGTGCATGGGTGTTTGTGTGTGTTTTGCATAGGTATTTGTGCGTGATTTTGCATGGTTGTTTGTGCGTGTTTGTGTTTGTGCATGCATATTTGTCTGTTTGCGCAAGGTTGTTTGTATGTATTTGTGCATAGGTGTTTTAGTGTGTTTATGCATGTTTGTTTGTGTTTGTGCATAGGTGTTTGTGTGTGTTTTGCATAGGTGTTTGTGCGTGATTTTGCATGGTTGTTTGTGCGTGTTTGTGTTTGTGCATGCATATTTGTCTGTTTGTGCAAGGATTTTTGTGAGTATTTGTAAATAGGTGTTTAAGTGTGTTTAAGCATGAGTGTTTGTGCATGGGTATTTGTGTGTATTTGTGCAAGGGTGTTTGTGTATTTGTTTGTTTGAGTAAGTGTGTGTTGGTGTAATACTATTTATGCATGCTTGTTTGTGTGTTTGTGAGTATTTGTGCATGGGTGTTTGTGTATTTGTTTGTTTGAGTAAGTTTGTATTGGTGTATGTACACAAATGTATAATTTATAATGTGTAATATTTGTAGTGTATGTTTGTGTATGGTGTGTGTTTGTGCATGGGTGTTTTTGTGTATTTGTGCATGGGTGTTTGTGTGTATTTGTGCATGGGTGTTTGTGTATTTGTTTGTGTAAATGTTTGTGTATGGTGTGTCCACCCAGATTGGGAGAAGTTATTTGATAATTTCCCACCCAAAAAAAAACGGGGCAGTCTTTGTGGATTGCCGATAGAACTGAAAACTAAGTAAATAAAGCGTTCCATGATTTTTGTTCACCCAAAAAGTACACATATATATACACAGTATACATATAGCTCACTAGCTTTTGCACGCGGCTTCGCCCGCATGTATGTCGGTTATCGCGTAAAAAAGTAGCCTATGTCCTTCTCCATATCCCAGGTTATATCTCTGCTAAATTTCATGACGATCGGTTAAGCGGTTTAGGAGTGAAAACGTTACATACAAACAGACAGACAGAGTTACTTTCACATTTATAATATTAGTATGGATGTATTAAAAGTGTAGATACGGGACTTAGTAACAGCGCCTGGTCCTATCAAAATGAGAGATGGCCCCTAGTTGGCACTCAGTCGTGCACGGGATATCGTTGATCAAACGGCATTACAGTTTTTTTTTTTGTAATTAATACGCATCAAAATGACTTCTTGTGCAACTAAACAGTGTTTTAATAATACAAGAAAGAAAAATAAGAAACACGTGATTACTTTACCACTCGTAAGTACAGCCAAAAATGCTTATTTGTTGAAAGTTATAATTATATTATTTTAATGTTTGCTTCGCCATGTTTGTTCTGCCACACGCAATGTCATTCATAATCGTAAATATTCGGCTAACATACAGCAGCTAACGCGATTTCGCTCGCACGACTGAGACGTCTCTTAACTCTGTTCTTGTCTATCGGTAACTGTAGGTTTGCGACTTTGAGTACACTGTGTATGTGTGAGTTGTGGTGCATGTAGTCGTGCGTAGCATGATTATACATATATACATAATATATCATTTCATGTAGCTAGTTTAAACTAATATAGAAACATACATGACATCACGCCTGTATTCCCCGAAGGGTAAGGCAGAAGTTTACCTATACTCGTAGAACACCGCACCTTTCGCCAGTTATGTTTTAAATCCCATGTAATAGGGGGCGAGCATATTGCCATCAACCGGGCACAAATCCAGACTCCAAGCTGCTACTAAGAAATTCCAGATGGAAAAACCTAATAACACTTTGCCCGACCCGGGAATTGAACCCAGGACCTAATGCTCAGCAGTACCACTAGACCAACGAGGCGAGGCGATAGATACTTACGTAAATAGGATACCTTTCTACCTATTATATTTTAAAAACATGCCTTCGTACTTATGAAAACTTACTCCTGGTTTTTGATGGTTTAACGGTTTTAATGAGTATTTTACAATAGATTTTGGAAAATACAGTGAAAATGGTGACATGATAACGTATGTCGGTCAGTCAGAATCGGAACTGAGCGGGAAGGCCGGCCGTCCGGCCGGCCTGACATCGATGACATTTGACAGCGTCAACTTGGCGTGCAGTGGCGTTGTAATCATGGTCACCCTACTCTAATACATTTTCATCCTATTATATTTCAGTGAATATTACCTAAAATATGAATTTTACCGTTATTTTCGCCTCATTTATCCAAGCTAGGTTACGTTACCTGTCGATTAGTACTTTAACTAAACTTGAACCTATTTTTAATAACGAAATAAACGCCATTGTATTTGAGGCATATTGCCGTCGGAGCGGCCAACTAAAATCGACTCTAACAAATTATTGAACCTATTTTCTAGTGATTTTTCTTGTTGTTATCTACAACAAATTAGCAACTAATTGTTCATACACATGGTGAGATACCTATCTGTAACCTGGAAACTAAATATAGCATAACTTTTTATATATTTACGTTTTGATGTTTTTTATTTTTGCAACAATTACAACAAATTAAGACCTTTCTTTTGATGCACCATTCGCCTATCAGCGTTATTTAGTTTCTGCGTAATCACAGGCGATGACTACGGCAAGTGGCGGTTCTAGCGGCCAACTATTTTTGGTCATAGCGTCTTGAATTTTATTTTGTAACAAATTCAGGAAAATAGGGGTGTATAGTAACAAATTACCACTAATTCCTGGCAAAGTTACATCAAATTTTATGAATTGGCCGCGTGATTGAAATGGACATGCCGCTGCCACGGCACCGCTCGCTCGGCTCGCGCGCGGTTGGTCACAGTTCTAACCTAACCTAACCATCGGTCATGTGTGTGGGGTGCCCTAGCTACTGCTGCTGCTTCTGCTGTTACTGCGACCGACTGCTACCGCTAAGACCGAGCAATCAGAGACGGTTCTCAATTTTACAGGTGATAAAATCTGACAGATTATGAACCCTGTCGATAAGTGCAGGTTCGTTCACAATTAGAAAATTTGACATTGATAGGTTATATTATAAACTATTGAAAATGAATGCGTTATATTGTAACAGTTCATCATTTTTCGGTAGTTTATCTCGCTAGATTGATTATAAACTAACGACGCTCATAATGTTACGGTGGCATATACATCGAAAAGAATTCATTTATTTGTCTACAATCTTTGTTCTACAGTATTAGATATGGAACACAAATTGTAGACAATCTATTACAATTTGTGTTCCATATCTAATACCGTTTTTGTAGCTACAACTAAGTACCCATGTGTAATATGTTTTATGGCTACACACTGATACAATATTATGGAACAAAGATTGTAGACAAATAAATGAATTATTTTCGATGTATATATCACCGAAAGAATGTGAGCACCGTTAGTTTATAATCTATCTAACTTCACTCATTAGTGACTTTCTGTAATACGGGCCTTAGAATGGCGATGCCTACATTTTGACAATTCAACAATTTTCATTGCATTTGAATAGATTTTTTTTTTTCTTTAAATATCCTTCAGATTCAGATTGTGTGTTACGCAATTGACGGGCTGATCTACATCATACCTACCCTTAATGGTTCTGTACTTGAGCTTTGTAAAAATGTTAGTGTTTAATATATCAAAAAAATCATCATTCAACATTACTTCAGCTACATAAGCCTTGATTTTCTCTGCTTCAGTTGGAACGTAGACTTCTTCCTTGGTCTCTTCTTCGATTAGTCTGTATTCTGACTCAGATACTTCCTCATGCAGCTCCTCTTTTGGTTCTCCTGGGGCCGTATGATGACGTGTTATAGCTAACATTGTTCCAGTGCAAGAGAGATAAAGCTATACAAGACGTATAGCATCATCCCTTTTTAATAACGATACAATGATGACTTCACTTCAGGCCTCTCCGGTCTTTTCTTTAAAAATCTCACCGTGAAAACGAAGGTGAACTGAGCTCAAAGTGAGCTGTCTATCCCTGGCATTAGGTGGAATGTAGAGATTAGTCCGATATCATGTCACATGTAAAAAATCATCAATATTTTAAAATCATTTCATCATGCAATGACAACGACAAAATCATAAATGCCTAAATCATTACTTGAATGAACACAATATTCGGTGACTCGGACGGTCCATAATATCTCGCCCACTCTCATGAATATCGGACGGAGATGCTTCACTCGAAGTTGTGGACGAGTATATTTACCTAGGACAAACTATCCAGTTAGGTAGGTCCAACTCCGAGAAAGAGGTCAATCGTAGAATCCGACTCGGCTGGGCAGCGTTCGGGAAGCTACGCAATATCTTCTCGTCCCACATACCGCAGTGCCTCAAGACGAAAGTCTTTAACCAGTGCGTGTTGCCAGTGATGACCTATGGCACTGAAACGTGGTCGCTCACAATGGGCCTTATTAGAAGGCTAAAAGTCACCCAAAGGGCAATAGAGAGGGCTATGCTTGGAGTTTCCCTACGTGATCGAATCAGAAATGAAGAGATCCGCAGGAGAACCAAGGTAACCGACATTGCTCGAAGAATTGCCAAACTTAAGCGGCAATGGGCAGAGCACATTGCTCGCAGAACAGATGGCCGTTGGGGCCGAAAGGTTCTGGAGTGGCGACCGCGTACCAGAAGACGTAGCGTAGGAAGGCCCCACAAGGTGGATCTTGTGAAAGCCGCAGGAATCCGCTGGATGCGGGAAGCATAGAACCGGTCGAGGTGGCGATGCTTGGGGGAGGCCTATGTCCAGCAGTGGACGTTTTTCGGCTGAAATGATGATGATGATAATAGCTCGGGGCGACCGCCGCCGTTGCCGTGCGAGGCTGCGCGATCGGCGACACTGTAATAACAGAACCACAAAGAGTTTCGATAAAATGCCCGGTGCTGGGTGCATAATGATAATTCCACTAAGCCGTTCCGCGATTATTTCAGCACTCATAATTGAAATGACGTGATCTTATACATACTCAAACAAAAATCATTGATGATTTTGTCATTGATCCCGTCATCGATATTTTTTTGTCATTGTCATGCAGAAATTGCATTGATACAGAAAAATCGTCACTCGCCCATCTTTAGTGGAATGACAGCACACTTCAATCTAGAATAGACCGGCTGGTGCAAAGTTTTGATTAAGGCTTGGACTATACGTCTAGTTTAGGATGTCTACTTCTATTACTACGAGACGTATCTACAGGATGTAAAAAGATCCATCACATAGCCGTTACCTACGCATTCTGTACATCAAACTAAGCATCATTGAGTAAACATTTTTGCAGGGAAATGACTTTTATATTTAAAATCGCTGTTTATTAATATAACGCACGCAAAACATTGAGCTTTTGGGTGCATGCAACGATGCAAGAGTTGTGGGGTTAAATAACCCCAAAACTAGTTTTTTTTTTTTTTTCTATGGCATCTCAGAATTAACCATTAGAGGTCGTGACTCTTTAACTGGTCTTTCCTGTGTTTGCCTTAAGCTCCTAAAAACTTAAAGCCTCCAGCCAGGGCGTAAAACTTATAAACTAAACGACTGTGCGCTAAGGGCACCCCCTGCGGGGTAAGAACCTCGGCTTAGGGCAGAGACGGATGGAGGATGGCAAGGGACCGACGGTTGCTGGATAAAATCAGGGTTATGATTATTATCAGGGGAATTTAAAGCTACAGGCTCAGCTATGGCGCGAGCTGGCGCTTCGCTTACGAGCAAGGGTCGGGGAGGACTATTTAGTCGGGGATTTCGCGATGGGCCTCGGCGGGGAGGTCGGAATGACGGTCGTGGTTTATGTTTGCGTGCTGTTTTTATTTCCCTACAGCTCTCCTGGAGGAGAGTTGTGGGGTCGTCTGGGTCGGTCAGTGTAACCCCAAAACATGCAAAATATAAAATATATACGAAAACATCAGGGTTCGAAAAAATCCGATTTTTATAATAAATATCAAAAATCTAATTTTTTTATATATATCGGATAAATATCCAGGCCAAGAAAAAGAAGCGAATTTCATTATGTAAGGGGATTAAACACCTAAAAATGTGAAAGGAATTTGTAAAATAATATAAGTGTCAAAGTACCACATTTTTTTTTAAAGGTACAAAATTATTAGTGTTCATTTGAGAAATATTTTTTTAATGACCACATATATATCGTAATATATATCATGATATACAGGGTGTTTGGCAGAACGTTGAACATACGAAAATGGTGGATAGGTGGGGTCATCTGCTACTTACTCAGCCCTAATTTATTTGGCCCTGGCCCCCTGAATATAAAAAAAAAATTTGTTTGCTTTCTTTTAGTTTCACCACTTTCTTAACTTTAAAGTGTATTTTTTTATTAAAAATGGGTAAAACAGGCAATATTTTAGTTTATTTTTTTATCTTTAATATTGGCAGATTCTTATAAAATTATTGCTTTATTCAGATGTTAGCTAGAAAAAAAGTTATGACTCCTCAAACTTACAGAAAGATGTAATAAATAAAAATATTGCCTGTTTTACCCATTTTTAATACAAATTACACTTTAAAGTTAAGAAAGTGGTGAAACTAGAAGAAAGCAAAAAATTTTTTTTTTTAATATCCAGGGGGCCAGGGCCAAATAAATTAGGCCTGAGTAAGTAGCAGATGACCCCACCTATCCACCATTTTCGTATGTTCAACGTTCTGCCAAACACCCTGTATATCGGTTGATATATGTACATATATCGGCGAACCCCGAAAAACATGTTTTAAATGTTATAAATTAACTTTAAATAAAGTTAATTTATTTATAACATTTAAAACATGTTTTCGTGAAAAAAGGTGGATCTTTGACCTTCAATATCTCTATAACAAAAACGTTCTCAGTGTGTGGTCCAATACAAAAATATGATCAGAATGACGGGGAGTATAAGTGACTCTCGGCTTCGTTAAGTGTCTTTTTACACCCCTTATATTTAATATCTATTCAAATTAGAGAGAAAGACGATACTGAACTATTTAATTGATCTGCTAGAACTAAAACTACAGACAAAGATATAAGGGTTTCTACTAATTTGTACATACTAGGTACCTACTTACTTAAATGTCGCCAATATCTTAGAAAAATACAAAAAAAATATGAAATCGGACTGATTCATCACAGATTACAATCAAACTACGGTAACAACATCTTACTTAAATTATTATACCGACATATTGTACTTGAAGACTACAAATTACTACAGTTTGATCGAAACCGCTGTACCTCGCCTTAGGAAGGTATGTGCGCGGTGAGGCGGGGGGGCAGTGCAGGCCACTCATTCGTCAACGCTCACGGCGTCCCGCCTCCCGCCTCACCGCACATTCCTAAGGCGCGGTACAGCAGTTTCGGTCAAACAATAATACAAAATTATTTTAGTTTTAACCAACTACGAGTATGCCTAGTTTTATTTTTTTATATATTCTCAAGCCTTTTAAATTTTTTACGTAAGTAAATACTTGACAAACTACTTTTTCAAAATAATCAACTTTTACAATACTTATTAAAATAAAAGGTTCAACTACTAAGTATATTCCATTCACAAATTGCAGATTTCATAATAATATTATACTTCAGCATGAAGATGGATCCGATCCACATAACGTTATCGCAAAATATAAAATAAATCTCAAAATTCTTTCATTATTTCTTTCGGTATCGTATTACCCAGTAACTGGGATGTAGAGACTAGATAGGTAGTCGCTCCATGTAATATACTAGTAGTCAGCTGCACCCGGTTAGACTGGAAGCTGACCTTAAGATAGTTGAGAAAAGGCTGGGCAGAATGATGAATTTTGAGAATTCCCATGATCCCGAAATTAATTTTACGCGTTAAGTCATATCACAGATTTCCTTGCCAAACGGACAAATCATGCTTGTAAAATTTCTTCCGTATCTACTAGGATAGAACCAGGGGCCTTAATCCCGACGGTATCGAGTTCTGAATCAATCGAATTGGATTCGAATTAAATGCCGATCCATACTCTTGATTCCGACACTAGCGCACGATCGTGCGGTGGTTCGAAGCGAAATTAACTTCAATAGAAAGATTCGTTAGGATCGAAAAGTTCGTACTCTGCACGCCATCTGACAGATAGATATCGATTTGTTGGATCAAAACTAAACGTCAAATTACACGATAACAAAGAAGCTACTTTATTCAGATCGAGTGAGATTTATTTTTTTGTGTTATTTACTGCTATATTTTTAAAATGCTTTATTATAGATCGCCTTGCGTCGTTTTTCAATGTTCTTGAGGAAGCAAAATGTATGGATATTCGTGCGAGAAGAAATGCGCAAAGGTTGAGTCGTTATAACACCCGGGCTATGGAAATGGATTTGAAAGAATTTAGAAGTTTTTGTTTGTTAAGTTTAAACTTCTAAATTCTTCTTTCCCACGTAAAAAGCGATGCTAAAGTTTTTTACGTGGGAAAGTGAAAACATTCAACTACCTTAAAGTTACTAACCAAAGACATAGAGCACTTGACGATGACCTAATACGCCGGATACGCATAATGACGCTGATAATACTCGAACCTATGTCGATCTTGGTTTACGATTCGAATTGGTCGGGGAGTATGGTTTTAAATCGAGTTCGGATCCAGAAACGAGAATCGGAAACAAAATCAAACTCGAATCGTTTTCGGGAGTAATGATGATAATGATGAAAATCTACTAAATCTGCAATATGCGATGGTTTTTTATTAATAAATCATTTAAAACCGTATATTTCATATTCCACAGCTTGCTCTTCTTCATCGTAAACGAATATGTCAATACCGTCTTTCTTGTCAACGTCTTTTACTTCTTCTACCGGTTTTTCTAGTAAAATATTTGCAAGTGTTTATTATCTAGACCAAAAGTTTTATTCTCTAAACAACACTTCGAAATTTGTACGGTGTCTCGTTGTGAATCGGTGATGATTTACTATTAAAACAAATAAGTTCGCTTTTGAATTGTGTGCGCTCACTTGAGTGAGGTTCCAAATGAACTTTACAAAACAGTACTACATATAATAGCTCCGATTCAAAGCTAACTTCTGATTCAGAATGGACACTAACAGTGGAAGTTATGATATTATTTACAGTTATAATTAACTCAATTAAACAATGCCGTGTACCAATATAATAATATACATCCAGAATGAGACAATGGAATAGGGAACCATTCCTTTTTAATAATATTAATTTTGAGGTTAATACACTCAGCGAAACAACTGGATGGATTAAACCAACTATAGAAACTACTTGGTCTCATTTAAAAACCCCTAGTAGACTATGTTTGATCACAAATTCGCGTTAAGGGCTTAGGTCATTTACTGCCGCTGAGTGTATAATGTCATCATCTATTATAATCATAAACTCACCAGCTTTCTTGGCTTCGCCATCAGTATCCGACATCAGCATAGAACTCATTTCCCTTAGTTTTTTCTGAAAAATTACAAAAGTATATATGGTTGTTCTGATGGGCACCAATTTAGGTCCCGGCTATAAATATGACACATCAAGACTACGAAAAAGTTCAACTTTGTAGAGCGCCCTCTCTGTCACTCATATTGTGTGATATTGTGTACTGTCTCTTTCTAAAACTCGATGTGTCAAATTAACGCCAGTGTACACTGTATTACAGTTTTTTGATCTCACAAAACGACGCGTACTTTACTTGTGGTTACCAAGTGTAAAAATACGTTCTCGGTACCTACTGAGCCACGTGTGAAGTCGAAAGTGTGTGTGTGTGTGTGCGTCTGTGTGTTATATGTGCTGCGTGCTACGTCTTCACACACACATTCACAGCGTTTTTGTACACTTGGTTATCACAAGTGTGCGTCGTGAGATAAAATACTATAATAGACTAAAGACTTTTGCTATGTTATCAAAACATACTATAATTAAGAATAGAAACAGGTAGTTTCAACTAACTAAATGAACACTAAGGCCAGATTACGCAACTAATCACTATGTACCGGCCACCGAGAAAATGC
Source organism: Dryobota labecula (assembly GCA_947523025.1). Lineage (NCBI taxonomy): Eukaryota > Metazoa > Arthropoda > Insecta > Lepidoptera > Noctuidae > Dryobota > Dryobota labecula. Next base: position 7,012,298 of record OX383311.1, on the reverse strand, counting down.
GATTCTGACACCTGTCAGTTGAACAAGATTAGAACACACATTTTCGTTTCTCAGCGGCCGCACTTCAAATCCGTTTAGCGCTCAACGTATATTTAAAACAAATGCAAAAAGAATTTTCCAAATCGGTTCAAAAATGACGGAGAATATGAGACAACGGACATTAAAAAAAAAGAAATACAACCGAATTGAAAACCTCTTCACTGTTTGTAGTCGGTTATAAAATGGCTGGCAAAGACAAACTAAAAGGTACTGTACCACGATGCTAGACTAACATTAACTTCTTCACACGGCTTTGGTTTTCCTGAAAATTGCATGGAAATTAGCAAAAGAACCTCTATGATTGACAATACTTAAATACGTCTGTACCGTGTGGTGCCGAACGTAAAGAATAGCACCACCCTATTTCCTCCCGTGGGTGTCGTAAAAGGCGACTAAGGGACTTACTAGAGAATGGGCAGCAGCGTTCTCTATACATTTTTAACACCATACTGCGATCGCCAACCCGCCTGCCAAGCGTGGCGATTATGGCAATACCCCCAATTGGGGGAGGCTTATGTCCAGCGGTGGACGTCTTTCGGCTGAAATGATGATGATGATGAAGTACGTCTGTACTTTACGCACTCTAGACAGTCACCCCAGCTATCACATCAGCATATATCTAGCCTATAATGTTCCCACTGCTCGGAGACAGGCCTTCTCTCGGTGTGAGGGAATGGGCCGAGATCCAACACGCGGGTCCAGTACAGGTTGGTAGATGTAACATGTCTTTGAATTTCTTGGTTCTAATACATGCCTGTTTCATCACGATGTCTTCCTGCACCGTTTTGAGAGCAAAGTGAAGCGCCTCTGTGGTTTCGAAAAAAAATCTTCTTCTCACTGCTCAACTTGGTGATATTTCACGACATGGGTTAGGTATAGGGTTGCCAACCATACTGTTAAAAACAGTATTATACTGTTTTCCTATCTAAAATACTGTTTACTGTTCAACAAAAATAAAGTATATGAATATACTGTTTTCACTGATATCCAGAGCTATGCCTAAATAATAACTTTAGAACATCGTGCATGCACCTGGGCATGGGCGCGGTGATTCAGCTAGCCTTAATTTCAGAATGAAACTGGTAAATGACCAGAATTTTTGGGACATAGTAAATAAATAATTGCAGTCAGAATACCGTTCGGATCTAGTATTAAATGTAGTTAGTTTTGCCACCTCAGTATTCTCAGAAGGAGTGATGCATGCTAAGTGGTGGAACGACAGAAATAGAGCTTCAATACATTTGATAAAAAATTTGCTCCTCATCAATTTGGTGAGGCTTACGAAATTGGTGCTGAATTTACGCATTGCGCAAGTAGCACGAATGATTCATGAATATATAAAAAATATAAATAAAACTTCAAATACTGTTAATTTTTTCGAGATACTGTTTATTTTCCCACTTTGACCATAATACACTTTATTTCTTGTACAATAAGTTGGCAACCCTAGTTAGGTACTCAAAAATCTAGCGATTAAGTGGCGCTAGTGAACCCGAGACAGCCCCCTTAATAACGTGACTTTTTAAATTCCACATTATACTTTTTCATTAACAAAATACAGTTACTAACGATAAAGAAAAACTTCGTTAAGAAACCTGAACTCGTAACCGTCTGAAACTTCCGACCGCGTATTCATCTAATATCACTATGACTGCCTTGTTTTAGGGTTTCACCCCGAGTCGGATAAAGTGTTATTGGAGTCCCGGAGTCTGGATTTGTGCCCGGTTGATGGCAATGGGCTCACCCTCTATTACATGAGACTTATACATGACCGGCGAAATGTGGGTGGACTTTATGGCCTGAATTCCTCTTACGTTGCCGGTCGCGCGTACGAATATACATTGTATTCTTTCACTTGGCACTTGGCACTTGGCTGTTTGTGTATGTGAGTTTATTAAATGTTTGTAAACGCACCCACAATACAGGACAAATTCCTAGTGTGGGGTAACGTTTAAAAAAAAAAACTTCGACGCTGACGCCAGCGGTGCGTACGTTACTACGCGCAGCGGCGTATCGTGCGCATGGGTCTCGCTCGTCAGCGCCGCGTTCGTCGGCCAACTGACGAGAATGGAATTGTGCGAGCGCCTTCAGTCTGTTATCGACGATCAGCGGAATGACACGCGTACGCGGCAGTAAAATCCACTTGGCATACGACTGTACCATAGAGCGGTCGGTATCGCAGTACGGTATTATATTAATGACGTGACAACGTCTAATAAATTTTGATGACACGGTCGGCGCAGTGGTTAAGCGATTGACTGCTGCGCTGCGTGTCGCGGGTTCGATTCCCGCACGGAACAAATATTTGTATGATCTACAAGTAGTTGTTCCGGGTCTGGCTGTTTGTGTATGTGAGTTTAAATGTTTGTAAACGCACCCACGATGCAGGAGAAATTCCTAGTGTGGGGATTAGTGAATGGCAAAGTTTTTTTTAAAACGAAAAAATATAAAATCGATGAACGCCGGCTGCATGCACGAAAAAAGGTGACTCATTGTCCCGTTACGCTCATTGTACGCTTGCGCCACATCAATGTTTTGTTGTGACGTTGTCACGTTAAACTATCGTCCGTAAACCAACTTTACAGACAACCAATTTTTATTTCTCGCTGACTTACGAGACCGACTGACATCAGCGTATTAAGAATTCAGGCCTAAAGGTCATGGCACTGTATACCAGCACCGCAACTGCACAGTTGCAGCACGGCGTCGCCTCGAATTTAGGCTACGGCTAGCCGCCAGCGCGCTAATACGCGTCGTCCGCGAGGTGCAAGCTCGCAGTCCACGCGCCGGCTGCGAGGTGCAGGCTTGCAGTCCGCGTGCTGGCCATGAGGTGCAAGCTCGCTGTCACCGCGATCACAATTTTTATAATGGTTGAACACGCCTAAGACTTGCTCGTTTTCATAATGTCTCGAATTACATTGTGCGACTTGGAGTCAGCGCGCAGTAAGCACGCAGCCCGCTCACTTGCGCCGCGTGGGTTGTGAGTGGAGTTGTATTGTACCGGCAAGCGCGCTGACTGCCCGCCGTTGGCTTTTTCATAATGACATTATGAAATATATTATACGACACACAATTTAATGCTCTAATTTGAATGACAATTGCTGGGCTGAAGCGGTGCCGGTATGCCCAGTATAGTGTTCCATGACCTTAAGGACAACTCCGCCTAACTCTTCAGGGAATACAGGCGTAATCTTATGAGTTGCAAAATTCTCAATAGCAATCCGGAATCTGGATTCATAGCAATAAAGTCGCCCCCTTTTACATGAGACTTCAAATTAACTAGCGAAATATGGGTGGACTATAGTACACCTCTGCTCTTTCTGTACACCCTTCGAAGAAATACAAGCGTGATGTTATGTTATTCTAACATATATTCTACCAACAAACAAAACAAGAAAACCTGTCCTCTGCCTCATATAGTTATCTCTTTCAATTTCTGTCATTCTTTCAATGGAAGGCGACCTTTCAATCCTTCCGAGGGTTGGACGGTTCAGTCTCATGCTGAGTCGAGCTGTTCGGTCTACATGGTCATTTATCAAGGATACTCTTTGCAGGTAATCGCCATCCCAGTAGTCGTCTTCGTCTGAATCATCCTGTATTTAGGTGTAAAGGGTGATGAAGAATATTTTCTTATATATGTAGTGATTTCAGTGACTACTTTGATAGAGAAATGGGGAATTTTCTAACTATAAGGTATGAAGGAGTAAAATAGTATTTATACAACGTGTAACGTTAAATGCGCAAAACCTCAGATACCCCAACTGATTATTAATTCAATTAACCTAATTCAGAGAGAAAAAAAAACATTAAAAAAATTGTAAAGGTTTTATGTGCTGTTTTAGTTTTACTGGCAATTCTGATCGTTTCTTGCGTCTGCGACTACGCTCTATCGAGGGAGGGGTCGCCACCGGGCCGCTCGCTGCGCCGCGCCGCCGCGCCGCGCTGACATTATTATTTGTATTTCCCGGTTTGCGCATATGATAGTTTGACCTATTAATAAATAGACACGACAAAGTATTTAATTAAGGTATTCTATGACCAACAAAAAAAAAATGTGGTTCAATTGATTCTGCTCGTTATTCTGATCAAACTATTTTAAGGTTTTGCGCATTTAACGTTACACGTTGTATACAGGGTCATTGTAAAATACTCAAACACAAAACACTAACAATCTCTCAGAACTAACATGATAAACAACTACTTTAACTGTACCTCAGAGGTATACAATAGTAACTCAACTTTTTTCGAAAATTCGTTTCTTGGACCATTAAAATCGCAAGAACCAGTTCTACTTATTACTTACTTACGACATTAAGTCCTATGAGTCCTATGACATCTATGAAAAGAAATATCCAATCGTATATGACATTAAATCCACTTACGTCTAATGGGTATAGGACCACAAATGACGATAAGATTCATCTAATAATAATAAAAAATACTGTTGAACTCAACAGTATTAGTTTTGCAAAACAATAGCATTCGAAGTTTCACTCCGCGCATTTTTGTCTCTCCTGTAAAATTTCATTACATAATGTTGTATACCTCTGAGGTACAGTTTTGTTCTATGACTTTTAATAATTCATCAGATTTAAAATCAGATTTTCATACAAAAATAAAAATATTTAAATCCAACGCTCTAAACGTTACTAACTCTACATAAACATTACGAACGGAACTAACATAGGATTCTTGTTAGTGCTAAAAGGACTGAAGCAGCTAATATATTCGACAAATACCAAATTTTTCTTGAATTTGAATTTCATTCATATATCAACCCAGAAATATGTATATTGTATCAAATAACAGAAAGAGATTTTTTTCAATCTACAATATTATAACATGTTAACTATCATTGCAGGGGCCCAAGTCTGCTATTTTTATAAATTCGTCACTCCAACACGATCCCATTGTCATTTTGCTAAAAGTTCGTTATCTGCTAAATTCATAATGGTCCATCATTGGTCGGTCAATGGTCTCGTAATAGAATTGTATTACAATGGCATTTTGAACATTTATTCATGCCAGATTTCATTCACATATATTTAGACATATTATTTATTAGTGTTATAAGCAATCCGAAGTAGTAGGAAGTTGGAAGTTTCATGTCATTATGTACGAGATTACCAATTCTTTCAATGGAGTGTCAGTGGCTGACCATTGGAAAGTCATAATGACGCCATTATATTAGTAGATTACCAAACTTGTCAAAATCAACAATTATGAAATCAATGATAGACCATTCTGACACTATTGTAATAGCAGACTTGAGGCCCTGGTTTATTGTTTTAATGCTTATAACTGAAAATAAGGATTATTGATATTGGCTCTTTTAGTACCAAACCACAGAATTATCTGTCATATATTTTTTTTTACTATGGCATCTGGGAGTTGACCTTGATAGGTCGTGAGTCCTTAACCGGACTTTCCTGTGGTTGCCTTAAGCAAACTTAAAGCCTCCAGCCAGGGCATAAAACTTATAAACTAAACGACTGCACGCTAAGGGCACCCCCTGTGGGGTGCGAACCTCGGCTTAGGGCAGCGTCGGGAGGAGGACATCAAGGGACAGGCTGGATCAAAACTGGGTTATTATTATTATTTTATATATATAAGTTTATATATCTCGGGAACCTGGGGTCCCGGACCTTTGGAAGGCGTACGAGGGGCCGAAGCCAACTCGCAGAGGCCCCTTAGACAATTTTAAATGGAATGAGGCACCAACCGACGACTATCCCGGTACGCACTATGCAAGTGCACCCAAGGACAACCCCCGGTTGGTGTAGGACTATTGTAGGATATGGAAACAAAGATATTGGACTATGGGTTTGGGTGGTAAAAATGGACTGGTCACCTAAAACTATGGAAGGACTATGGCCCCTGCCTGATCAATGTTTTATTGTACATGGATAAAATGGCAGGTGGTGACTTGCACACTCAATAATGGGCCCCCGGAAACGGTCGCTAGCACATAGTGACGCAGCGACAAGGGGGCAACATATCCTGAGGTGCTCGAGGAGTGGAGAGGTATTCCACGGCTCTCAGAACAATCCCAGAGCCCGGAAGATGGTCAAGATCCCTACAAGCACTTACTGGAATACTTCCTTCCTCCGAGCACGTTTGCTCTTGCGAATCTCCACTCAAGCCGGCCAATAAAGGCAAGAATGAGGTGGGAGCTCAGTTCCTCGTCAGTGTTCACTCCAGCCGGCCAATAAAGGCAAGCCAGAGATGAGGAACATGACTTCTCCCGGGAGATAGGGTCTATGGGGTCGCAACTGCCCAACAGCTCGCCACATGCTGCCCTGCGGGTTTCTGTATCTCTCTTGGTCTGGCTCCTCACCCTAGACATGTTCCGGTAAAGTAAACTCTACCGGCACAGACCCAGAGTTCGGAGCGCGCAAGCCCCACCACGACGTCAACGTAGAGATACGGCGGTGGGGTTATTATTATTATTATTAATTGGGGAATTTAAAGCTACAGGCTCAGCTACAGCGCGGGCTGGCGCTTCGTCGAGAAGGGTCGGGGGGGACTGTTAACTCGGGGTCGTCGCGAGGGACCTCGGCGGCGAGGTCGGAATGACGGTCGTGTTTTGTGTTAACTATAGGTACTGGTGGCCCTACTGCTCTCCTGGAGGAGGGTTATGGGTTCATCTGGGTCGGTGAGAATTATCAATGTCGTCATTGCATTTCACTTTATATAAAGTCACTCATTTTATAATAATGTTGCATGCCTAATATAAGGTAGATTGTACAAGGATCGAACACACTTTAAAGCGAAGATAACCGACTTTTAATAATTTTGTACTGAAGATCACGTCTAAACGAGCAGAGTTAATGATTTGAAAAAAATATATGTATGTTTAATTAGAGCATTTTTTTAATAACTTAATATGTGAATATTTTAGGTTATGTCTATAATAAATAGTTAAATTAATTTGTAAAGTTATGTCTAACGCGGATAAAAAACTGAGAATCACGCAAAATCTATCAAGCGTATTTTTCTGAAACCTTCACCTTTTTAAAGATAATTTAATTATTGATCTTTTAGTATACGTGTTTTATTAAAATACCTTTTGTTTTATGTGTAATAAATTAATAATGCGTCTTATTTGGGGCAGCGCTCCTGGATGGGCGAGTCCTATTACTGGCTGGACGTACGACGCGTTGCGTGAGCTCAGTACAAAACACGCAGGCTAACCATTCAAGGTCACTGGCATATATCTGGGCCTTAACTGTCACATACTAACAATCTATGCAAACTAATGTTTAATGTACTTTAACTTTACTGTAATGATTGTAAGAAATACTGAATGAAAGTAAAATTAAAAGTTTCAGAACTTACGATAAGCTTGGTAACATCCTACAGACAATAGAAGCATTAGTACAAGAAAGAAATAAATACTTCAATTACGAGAAACCGTTTTACTTGAATACCTAAATACAAGATGGAGACGACAATACGTCAATAAATTAAACTGCGTATATCTAATGACGTTCTCAGTTTGTATACTCAATATGAAATATGAAATTTCATATTCTTCCTTTACACGAGCGAAGAAAAACTGCAGATCTTGTTTTCTTATCTAGTATAATGAACGGTCTACTGACGTCCCTGAGCTGGTGGCCAAGATTGGACTTCGTGTACCATCTGTGTTTCTTCGGAGACCTCACCTCCTTCATGTACCTATTGTGAGAACTATCTATAGGCAAAATACATATATTTTGAGAGCATGTCGAATGTTCAATAAGGTGTGCCGGGATGTTGAGCTTGATTTATTCACAAATAGTGTCCAGAAATTAAAAAAAAATATTATGTAACCTTTTCTTTGAAGTGTAACTTTGTTGTGTAATTTATCTTATTTTTGTTTATTCTCTTCAGTTGTTTATATGTTTAACTCTCAAGCTGTTTGTACCGTGGTGTCAATTTTACACATAAGTTTATATAAGAGGAAACTTGTAATTGGCCTTCTTCTACATATTACCTATGACTACTCGAATGTATTAGCTGTAAGTTTTCTTAAAATGAATAAAATAAAATAAAATAAATACAAAAATTGAATCAAATATCCAATAGTTTAGTCACTGTAGCGTAAATATCTAATCTTATTTCAAACGTACTCCGTTTGAAATAAGATTAGATAATTTAAATAATCCTTTTTTACAGTCCGTTCAACCGATTTTGACTTCTATTCCGTAGGCATAAGGATGGCATTAAAAGCAAAAAAGTGATTACAATACCATCTGTTTACTGCAGCTGCCATTTGTCATGACACCAACGCATTAGAAGTCAAAATCGGTTGAACGGACTGTAAATAAGGTTTATTTAAAATGTCTAATCTTATTTCAAACGGAGTATAGTCATATTAGGTTGGCAAAACCCATAGTCGGCCCATTAGTACTATTTAGTTTGAAAAACAGGCCAAGTGTGGGTCGGACCACGCAAAATGAAGGGTTCCATAGTTGGGATGAACTATTTTAACCTCTGTTTTTGAAACTCATTCATCATTCATTTCAGCCGAAAGACGTCCACTGCTGGACATAGGCCTCCCTCAAGCACCGGTACGCGGTCGCCACTCCAGAACCTTTCGGCCCCAACGGCCATCTGTTCTGCGCGCAATGTGCCCTTGTGCCAGTGTTTTTTAAACTATTTATTTTAAAATGATAACAATCTTGAGACCCTCACAGTAAGCACTTTCATTTGATATGCCAAAAGGTATACCTAGTGTACAAACCTTTTTATTTTTTAATTTTCTCATTGGACTCCCATAAACAAAATTAATTTATGGTTTATGTCGTCCGTATTTGGGTCACAGAAATTTATGTGTGTACTAAACAACTTTATCGGTCCATTAGATTCGAAGCAAATTGGCTGTGATAGACGGACAGACAGACAGACAGATACATGAGTGATCTTATAAGGGTTCCATTTTTTCCTTATGAGGTACGGAACCCTAAAAATCATATTTTTTATTTCGATGTTAGGATTTATTTGACAGTTTCAAATTACTCCTATGAAAAAATTTTGTCAGTGTTTTTTATTTATTGTCGTATTGTCGTCTCTACTTTATATTGTGTTCTGTTGAAATCTGCTGAGGCACATCGGAAACTATTACCTACAGATAACAAAAGATATAAGGAACTATGTGAAAGATTTTCAGATGAACTTAATGCCTTTGTATAACAGCTGGCGTAGTGTCACAGTTTCAGATCTTAACATTATTTATAATATTAGTCTATAGTTTGACCGATACCGTTGTATTGCGCCTTAATTATATTATGTGTGCGTCGAGACGGACTGTGGTTTTGCTTTACAAAACTACATCATCTTGTCGTACTATAAGCAAATTTTGCTTATATTACGATACCAACCGAAAAGAAACTATAGGGAACGTCAGCTCCATCTACACTATGTTACATTTATAGACAAGAAGTGGTTTTTAGTTTTGTAAAGCAAAATACCACAAGAGGCAGTGCAGGCCGCTCATTCGCCAACGCTCACGGCATCACACCACTCATTTGTCAACGCCCACGGCGTCACACCACCCATTCGTCATTGCTCACGGCGTCCCACCACTCATTAGTCAACGCTCACGGCATCACACCACTCATTCGTCAACGCTCACAGCGTCACACCACTCATTCGTCAACGCTCATGGCGTCACACCACTCATTAGTCAACGCCCACGGCGTCAGACCACTCATTCGTCAACGCCCACGGTGTCACAACACTCATTCATCAACGCTCACGGCGTCACACCACTGATTCGTCAACGCTCACGGCGTCACACTACTCATTCGTCAACACTGACGGCGTCACACCGCTCATTCTTCAACGCTCTCGGCGTCACACCACTGATTCGTCAACGCTCTCGGCGTCACACCACTCATTCGTCAACGCTCACGGCGTCACACAACTCATTCGTCAACGCTCACGGCGTCACACTACTCATTCGTCAACGCTCACGGCGTCACACCACTCATTCGTCAACCCTCACGGCGTTCCGCCGCGCCAGGCATTCCTAAAGCGCGATACAGCGGTATCGGTCAAACTATCGCTCCTGTCAAGTTCTGCGAACATAAACCATTCACTTACTTGATCTGATTGGCTTGACTCTTCTTCTTCTTCTTCATGTTCAGACTCTGGTTTAGACCCTAAAACATAATTGGGTGTATTAATAACTAGCAGTGCCCTGCGGTTTTACCCGCATAAGTGACGGTTCCGTGGGCATATCGGGATAAAAAGTAGCCTATATGATAAACTATCTGTATGTCAAATTTCATTCAAATCTTTAGAGGTATGAGGAACAGGGTGTAAAGTTCACTCATACTCTATAGTAAAGGGAGGATCCTCCGACCAGATGGGCATTGTGTCTGGTGGGCAACTGCCCAACGGTTGATGTCGGGATGTTGTATATAAATGCTAGTCGCGCGGTAAACTCTAATAGCGCGATGCAGGATTTGTGACGTCAGGTCACAGGTTGATGCGTAGTTCGCATGTGGCGTTGTTGATACCGCCACAAATCTGTTCAGCCGTTTTTGCGTGATTGAGTTACAAACACAAATACTTTCACATATTTCAGAATATTAAATATACTTAGATTGAACGCGTGCACAGATTTCGTCACAAAATCAGAAATAATGGGGCTGTGAATCAGTACTTTTGAAACGTCACAAGTTACAAAGGCAATAACAAGTTTGTTATAAACTAACAGGAACTGTAATTTTAAATTAACAAGATTAAATTTCGCATCGGTCGACCGAGATCTACGCTTGCCGAAGTCGGTACGGAAAAAGGTGACCATCCATTACGTATCGAGAGTATCGAGACCCTCCGTGCCTCGGAAATCACATTAAGCCTGGGACCAAGGGCTGTCATTCATAGATCTTTGATACTTGTTACGTGTAGTCAAAAGCCTGAAAGTCTGACAACCAGTCTTACAAAATGTAACATCGTACTACCCAGTAACTCAGATAAGCAGTGCTTGTAAAATACTGGTAATCACTTGCATCAGATTATACCGGAGTCAATCCTTTAGAGGTATGAGAAGGTATCAGAAGTTTGCGTGTTCAGATCACGTCGGGGTCACCAATTTAGAGGTATGAGGAACAGGGTGTAAAGTTCACTCATACTCTATTAGTAAAGGGAGGATCCTCCGACCAGACGGGTATTGTTTCTGGTGGGCAACTGCCCAACGGGTGATGTCGGAATGTTGTATATATGCTAGTCACGCGATAAACTCTGATAGCGCGATGCAGGATTTGTGATGTTAGGTCTTTGATGCGTAGTTCGCATGTGGCATTGTTGATACCGCCACAATCCCAACATAATTTGAGAAAGACGAGCATTTGATGAGGAAAAAATATAGATAAAGAAATGTTGTACCTTCCCTATACCCGTCGTGGTACTCGACGTCCTTGGAGGCATCCATGACAGCAAGGTACCGGTACATCGTCAGAAACTCCTCCACTGGAATAGCTGCTGATCCGCCATCGGGTTCCTTGGTTAAAGACTCACAGAGCAGAATCATTGTGTGGGTCAGACACTGTAGAAGATAATACCAAATTAAAAAGGTTTTGTCTCATGCCTAAAGGCTTTGTTAATGTCATCTATTAATACATCCAATAGCCGGCTTCAGACATAACTTCAAATACCTATAAAGCCACAATATTTGGCATGGTGATTGGGAATGTGTGCAAAGTTTGAACAAAATACCACTACCTTTTTTTTTTTTTTCTTTTTTTTATTGTGATTGCTTTATACACATTGACATGAATATTTACTTGTGAAGTATAATGTTATTATTTTAATTATTGTGAATGTGAAGACTGTGGTCTTTGTTTATTTTTTATTTTTTTCCTTCTCAGTATATACATATTTTTTTTTCCTGTTCATGGTATGGCAGTTTGAGTAATTTATGCGGCCTGCCCAAATGTCCTTTCTTTGGTATTGTTCGTCGAATCGTTGAGCTCCTTATGTTCTGAGTTGAGCTGCACGATTACTGACAAATGCGTGCACTGAATGGACAGGTCCACTCAATCTGTGTGGTTCTTTCTTCAAAAACCATTTCAGACACCAGTCTACATGGTCTTCACATGATTTGACCAAGATTATGTCTGGACTTTAAAAGAGACTGTGACCTCTGAGTTTGTTTCGGTCTTTCTTCTCAGAGTAGTCAGATACGAAATGCCGACCTCATCTAGTTTTAAAATATGATTGACGTGTAAAAGTGTTTGTAAAAACCTACTTACAGAAATAAAATCATTTATCATTTAATAATATTGTGTTCAAACTTTGCGCCTTTGGAATCATGTCTTGCAAAGCTCTCTCATATATTATTGGACTAGAAACAATTACATGTAAACACACCCACACAACTACATTTCCCGATGTCGAGAAACAACAGAAATAGAGAGATATGACGCGGGCGGCAGGCAGCGGGAACGAGATAGCAATAATTGCCACTGTTACCCGTAACAACTCAGAAACAAATGGCGACCTAGAAAGCAATATTATTCAGGAGAATTTTAAAGAAAATAAGTTTTGATGAACTTGGTTTTGGTTTGTGAATTATTTGTACACATTTTGAAAACACAGGAAAGCATTGTTGCTGCTTGTTTAGACGATTACGGTCATTTTACTTAACGTGCTACACATGTCCTACACAAACGCGAGTTGGATTGTGACTAAGGTCTGCTGTGCCGGTCGGCATAGTTTATGCGGTCCAGGTCGAGGAGCGCGTACCTAATCTTCCTTTTTTATAAATCAATGCTCATACCTAATATATTGTGATAGTTTATTATTGTCGGGCGACCGTCATTACTATTAAAAATGCCGAGCATGACTTCATCTTCCAAAAATATCTATCAGCCGTTATCTCAGTATTTCCACCCTTTCTGACTATATCATCTTTCACACAATTAACACAATTCATCCACCGTTTTTGAGCAGTGGTGGCCCAGTGATAAGGGTGGCGACTTGACTTACGAGTAGGTCGTAGGTTCGAACTAAGGCAAGCGCTTTATTTTGTGTAAATAATTCAATCACCACTTATCGCAAAACAAACAAAACATCGTCAGGAAACCGTCCTGTCCTAGAACCAAAAATTGAAAGTTTTGTTACATCTACCAACCAGCACTGGGCTCACGTGATGGATTATGGTCTACGGTCCACTCCCTCTCACCGAGAGGAGAACTGTGTCTCAGCAGTGAGAATATTATAGACTGAATCAAATTTGTAAGTGATCCATCGTTTGTTTCGTATTTCCCTACCTTTAACCTATGACTATCAGTTGTCGCCATGTTCCTGATACGGAGGTCCTGCACCGTTACGACATGTATGGCATGGAAGCCTTACTCATGCAGCGTCAACTCAGGTGGTGTGGACACATCCTTCGCATGGAAAACCACCGTTTACCCAAAGTGGTATTTTACTCTGAGATGGCAGAAGGTAAACGGAAGCATGGCGGTTAACATCTCCGCTATAAGGATGTGCTCAAGAGACATCTTAACGCTTGCGCAATTAGTCCTAAAGGTTGGGAGAGGCTCGCTTTACACAGGTCGTCGTAGCGCTCGACTATAAAATCATCAAATCTTTCGAAGAGAAGCGACATGAAGTAATCATCGGGAAGCGTCAAATACGTAAAGAGAGACCTAAGCTCTCCTACACTTATACATACAACACTACAGGCCAACTTTATTGTTCTAGTTGCGACCGGGTGTTCAAAACTAAATTCGGTCTAACGAGCCATCTAAGGGCACACGCACGGAATTGATTTCTAAGGGTCGCCGTTATCGAAATCGATACGGAGGACTATATCAATTGAAAAAGGACTCTCAAAAAACAAAACATTGGTCGGAAGAAACCCACCTTAGTCAGCATCCCTCCAGCGACCGCCAAGAAGTGTAAGAACGGCACTACTTCAGCTCGACGGTACACCTCACAGAGGCACAGGATCCTCTTCAGTTCCACACGATCCAGGCAAAATCCTTGCCACGCTTGCTTCAGTACTAATGTTGGGATTTCATTCATGCCGTATAGCTGGTGAAAAGGTGATAATTTTATTGATAAACATTATAACCTACTGCCATTAAAGGGCACCAATCTAGACTCTGCAGTGAACATTGGAGGTTAGAGATATCCCGTCCGGTTGTACTCAGCGCTTCTCCTCCACATTTATTATGCGCTCAGCCAAAGTGTAGAACTCTCTGCCAGCGTCTGTGTTTTTACTTTTCGCACACAATAAGTTACAAAGGCGGACTTAATACCTCAGGCATTCTCTTCCAATCAACCAAGGGTGGTGAAGAGATAAGATGGCAGGTGCTCTATTTAAGAGGAGATAATAATAATAATAAAAATATTAAAAAGATAACAAATAAAGTACATACATAAATAGGTTATAAATTTATAATAGACATACATACATATTTACTATAATATATACCTACTTTATATATCTAGATTATATACAAATTCAGGGGAAAGAGATGATCTACACTATTTGTTATGAAAACAAATGCAATTTCCGCTTAAATGCATACCTGACTGGTGGCCGTCCTGATATCCAGAGGAAGCGCATTCCAAAGAAAAATGGACTGAATATGAAAGGAAGAATGAACAAAGTCAGAAGTATAAGAAGGACAAAGTAGGAGATGTTTGTTGGAAGAACGCAGATTCTTAGCGTGTGAAGAACATAGATATTGAAAGTGATACAAAAGATAAGTAGGAGGAATGGGAGAGTTGAGAAGGGAGAAAAGCGTGGTCAAAGCACGCAAACTTCTTTGGCGAATAGGCATCCAGACATTGTTCCCTTCCTGCCTTCAAAGCAAGACTGAATCTTCTGGGCAAGCTTGTTCCATCATATACCTCATCTATCGCTTTCCATTAGGCGAAATCTAGGTCAAGAGTAGGCCCAATCAGTATAAAAAAGGCTGATTATTACCTGATGAGCCAGCACCTTCAGACAGCCCCTAGTGAGTCCCCCTTCAGTGCTGTAGATAGGGTACTCCAACCTCAGCTTGACGGGTGGAGGCCGGTGCTCCGCCAAAGCCTTGAAGTATTCGAACGACCAGCGGAGAAGGTCGTATGGTTGGGTTTTTATTGCAGCTATTGATAAACAGAGATACAGTTAAATTAAGATTACTTTTGGTGACATAAGTACTTATCTACATGTTACAATTTATGTCACCAAAAGTACACAATAATAAGTAGGTTTCTTAACGATAACAGTAAGAGAATAATGCAATGGTTGACCCCAGGGGCCCAAGTCTGCTATTTTTATAAATTCGTCACTCCAACACGATCCCATTGTCATTTTGCTAAAAGTTCGTAATCTGCTAATTTCTATCTAGTAGTGGGAAGTTGGAAGTTTAGTAGGAAGTTTGATTTAGCATTATGTACGAGATTACCAATTCTTTCAATGGAGTGTCAGTGGCTGACCATTGGAAAGTCATAATGACGCCATCTATATTAGTAGATTACCAAACTTGTCAAAATCAACAATTATGAAATCAATGATAGACCATTCTGACACTATTGTAAAAGCAGACTTGAGGCCCAAGTCAAACGCCGCAACAGTGCCCTAAAGCTAAACTTACCAATAAAAAGGTAATGGTAACTGTTTGGTGGTCTCTTCATGGTGTTATTCACTATAGCTTTCTCAGGTCTGGTCAAGAAATATCAGCAAATGTTTACTGTGCCGAACTTCAAACAATGATGGCGAAACTGACAGTGAAACAACCCCGACTCGTGAATCGATCGTCACCATTATTGCCCATGGGCCGTTATCATGAGATAACGTAAGACCCCATAGTGCACGGGACACCGTTGTAGTACGCAGTTAGAAACCACACATCATCCTCCGTACTCGCCAGACCTTGCTTCAACTGAGTATTTTTTTTTTCGTGATTTGGACAATTTTCTACATGGTAAAAAATTTTCTTCCCAAGAGGCAGTACAAATTGCTTTCGTACAGTTTGTCGAATCTATGTAGATCCCCGGAGTTCTATCGCAAAGGCATAAATGATTTTCCGATAAGATGGCAGCAATGTAATAGCGAGGGGTAATTATAACATCTTAGAAAAAAACAAGTTTTAATTTTACAGTATAAATAGGCAATAATTTGGTGAAAAGTATATCTTATGTCTAAAAAATTCTCGTGTCACAACTATTATTGATCGAAGGTCACAATGTAGTTACCATACTCCTTCGAAACGGCTTGACCGATTTTTATGAAATTTTATATGCATATTCAGTAGGTCTGAGAATGAAGTTTTAGGTAGGTAGGTAGGTAGGGTAGGGTAAGGTAGGGTAGGTAGGTAGGTAGGTAGGTAGGTAGGGTAGGGTAGGGTAGGTAGGTAGGTAGGTAGGTAGGTAGGTAGGGTAGGGTAGTGTAGGTAGGTAGGTAGGGTAGGGTAGGGTAGGGTAAAGCATTGGAATAAACTCCAATACTCTACCCTACCCTACCCTACCCGACAGACCCGACAGACCCGACAGACTTCGTTCTGTCAAAAGCTATAGTATAAACTATAGCTTTTGGCAGAACGAAGTCTGTCGGGTCAGCTAGTCTATCTAAATATATAAAAGAAGAAACTGACTGACTGACTGACTGACATATCAACGCACAGCCCAAACTGCTGGGTCTAGAGATTCCAAATTTGGCACGTAGGTTCCTTATGAGGTCTAGGGGTGCACTAAGAAAGGATTTTTGGAAATTGCACTCCTGAGGGGATAAAATAGGGGATGAAAGTTTGTATGAAAAATCTTATTCATTTGGTTGATTAACTTGAAACTTGGCACAAATACTTGCCTAAGTAAGTAATAACATTTTTCATTATTAGTTTTTCATAACTACCCCTCAAAGGGGGATTGCGGGGTGTCAAAGTTTGTATGTAGGAATTTTAACGCGCGGTGCGATTAACTTGAAACTCAGTAGAATTACTTGCGACCAAAAATAAAGAATAACATGTATAACCATTGGCTAGGGAAGTATCCACGCGGGCGAAGCCGCGGGCAACAGCTAGTTACCTATAAGTACAAAATTACAACTTTACGCCGCGATTTAATAAAGTGGCTGTATAGAAAGTTAGAACATGGCTTGCATAAATTAAAATTTTTTGACAGCAGGGAATATCGTTTCTCCGGGACGAAAAATACTGTTCAGTACTTTTCAGGCACAGGCTGTTGTTCTAAAGCTTACCTTTACAATATCTTTTGAGTATGTATGGGTACTTCGGTGGTATTACAATCTGCTGGGAGCAGTACATCTGCTCGATAAGCTCCGGCATTTTGAAGAGTTTGATGCAATTTTCTTTACCTGAAAAATGTAACACTTTACCCAATGTGCATGCTGAAATACGTGAAATATGAAGAACAGTAGGTATTTATCATACAATGTGTAACTGAATGAGGGTAACAAGCGCAAGGTGGCGCCCTCTCTCATTGTTTGACAGTAGTTTTACATTGAAATAGTTGCCACTAAGCTCCGTTTTAAGGATTACAATAAAACATAACAATGTGAAACTATTGTTGGTAATAGTCTTGTGGAGTACAACGTAACATGCTTATTTTTTGCATTTTCATTCGAAAATAAAAGAAATCACCAAAAAAACGATGAGGGCGCCACTGCGCACTCGGTACCGTCGTCATTTTTAATACAAGTATTTTTTTTTTTCCGAAAATAATTAAAAATACCTAAATAACATTGTGATCGAATCAGAAATGAAGAGACCCGCAGAAGAACTAAGGTGACCGACACAGCTCTAAGAATTGCCAAACTTAAGTGGCAATGGGCAGGGCACATTGTTCGCAGAACAGATGGCCGTTCGGGCCGAAAGGTTTTGGAGTGGCGACCGCGTACCGGAAGACGTAGCGTAGGAAAGCCTCCGACAAGGTGAACTGATGACCTTGTGAAAGCCCTAGGAATCTGCTGGACGCGGGAAGCACGGAACCGGTCGAGGTGGCGGTGCTTGGAGGAGGCCTATGTCCAGACGTGGACACTTCCACTGTACAGTCAAAACAAACCTAAATGGACGAAGTATCTACTACGGCTAGACCCTTATAGGTGTGCGATTGTGTGCGTGCGTAAATTTGTAATGTGAACACAATTTTCTCCCACAATCAGTATAACTAATTTAACAAAATAAACAATGTTTTATACATTTATTAAATCCAAAGTTTGTATGATTATAACATACTAGCTTCTGCCCGCGACTTCGTCCGCGTAAAATTCAGCCCCGTCGCATCGCGTTGCCCGCCCATGCATTTACTCCGATTTCGCTTAGCGTTCTTTCAGATTGTTTGTCGTTTGCTCGGCTCCTTAAGGTCGTAGCGTAATGTTATATAGCCTATAGCCTTCCTCGATAAGTGGACTATCCAATACAAAAATAATTTTTCAATTCCAACCAGTAGGTCCTGAGATTAGCGCGTTCAAACAAACAAATTATTCTAATTGAGGTGTTTGGTGGTGTGCGTTAATTCCGACCGACGGTAACCGACTTTTAATGATTTTATGTTGAAGATCACGTCTAAACGAGTAGTGTTAATGATTTCGAAAAAATATATGTTAAATTAGAGCATTTTCTTAATAACCTAATATATTAATATTTTATATTATGTTTATAATACATAGTGAAATTAATTTGTAAAGTGATGTCTAACGCGGATAATAAAACTGAGAATCACGCAAAATCTATCAACCGTATATTTCTGAAACCTTCACATTTTTAAAGATAATTTAATTATTGATCTTTTGGTATACGTGTTTTATTAAAATATCTTTTTTAATGTATAATAAATTAATAATGCAGCTCATTTTGGGAAAGCGCTCTTGCATGGGCAAGTCCTATTACTGTCTGGACGTACGACGCGTTGCGTGGGTTCAGTACAAAACACGCAAGCTAACCACTCAAGTTCACGGGCATATATCTGCGCCTTAAGAACAGTTATTAGAATATTGAAGGCTTTTCATAATATTTTATTTCTCTCTCGATGTTAACGTAAGAGTAGTTCTGACTTGGTAGCATAGATGGCGCTACAAGTGTGTAGTCTGGAACATCTGACTTATATCGGCTGCTATGTTATCGCTTTGATAGAATGTGGGAATGTTGTCATAATCTTCTTACTTAGCATAGCAAGCAGGTAGAAATCATCTATACTACACAAATTAATAAAATTGAAGTTTCTGACTGTACTGTCTAAATAACAGGTTTTTATTAAATGCTTATGAAATTATATAAGTACTTACTAGCTTTTGCCCGCGGCTCCGCCCGCGTGGATGTCGGTTATCGCGTAAATAAGTAGCCTATGTCCTTCTCCATATCCTAGGCTATATATCTGCCAAATTTCATTACGATCGGTTCAGCGATTTAGGCGTGAAAACGTAACATACAGACAGACAGACAGATAGACAGACAGACAGAGTTACTTTCACATTTATAATATTAATATTAGTATGGATAGTATACTAGCTGTTGCCCGCGACTTCGTCTGCAATCCAGAATGTAGCCTATGTCCTTCTAATATAATTCAATCTTGATTCAAAAGACACGTGGCGCCATCTATTATCATAAGAACGTTACTGTTGTTTTCCTCGGGAACAGTACTTTTTTTTCGGGATGAAAGGTAGATAGATAGATAGATAGAATACTCTTTATTATATACACCATAAAAATTACAGATATAAATGTAGAACTGTTACATAGGGTGTCACAATGGGCGGTAGGTACCATATATAGAAATATAAAAACAGTGAGTTGTACGGTGCTTGGTAAATGCGCGTAGTGTTTGATGCGATAAGGTTTATAATTGATTGTGTATTAAGTTACGATTTATGAATTGCGAGTGTGTGCGCGACTTCGTATCTATTGCTTTTACTGAACTGCATGTGTAGTTGTGGCGTGTGGAAGGGATAGACTGGAGACATAGGGTTTCTTACATTTTTAGCTGCCGGGCATATCTCCTTAGTTCTTTTTTTTTATTGCGTTTTTGATAATTCCACCCCCAAAGGGTAAAAAGGGGGATGAAGTTTGAATTTATTTATGTACACAGGCTATATACACTAGGTACTAAATTAAAAGACTTACAAACTACATATATAAAAACAAAAACAAAAAAGAAAATACAAAGAAAAACAAAGGGACACTTAATAGGCGTCGAAGTACTCGTCCGCATCGCTGTCACTCGGAAACGTGCCCAGAAGACTGGCAGCATTGCCACGTTGAATGGCAATGCTAATTCTTTGGCCAAAGAACGAGCCAGCCCTCTGGGCCTCAAGTCTGCTATTACAATAGTGTCAGAATGGTCTCGCCATTGTGAGTATTTGACAGTTTTTGTATGGCAAATCTGTCAAAAACTCACAATGAAGAGACCATTCTGACACTATTGTAATTGCAGACTTGAGGCCCTGGTCACGCGTCGGCGAGAAATTTCCTTAAAAAGGAGACGTGCACTCGGGCCCCATGACCCGAGCGTTTCGACCCCAAACGGCTCAAAACTGTAGTTACCCATAAGGTTACAGTATTTGCGCCGCTTGAGGGTCTCAGCAGCCGCAGCAGCAGCGCCAGCACAGCCAGCCGTGCTTGAAACATGAGATGGCGCAAGGGTGTCGACACAGGTTGCGTCCCACACCAGAGGCCTACCCACCTTCCAAGGCAACAGAGTCATACCGTCTGGTCTCTTGCCATCGTCACGTACCAAGTTCTTATATCTATGGTACCCTATGTCCGTTTCTGTACACCTGACATCGTACATACATATATGCAAAATTTCAGGATGATCGGTTCAGTGGTTTAGGCGTGAAAAGGTAACAAACAAACTAACTTACTTTTGCATTTATAATATTAGTTATAATAGTTCACTTTACCTATTTTAAATTGTATTATAGTCGGCTCACTTACCTTATTTCTTAATGGAAAATACAAAGAACTTACTGTTTAAAACTTACCACATAAAAATGACTAGTCCCACTTGAGTTTATACAATGCGTTGCTATGGCAACTGTCACCAAAGTACCATGACATGACTATTGACATTTACCCTGCGTTCCGAGTTGCGATAATATCGATATTCGCGTGCTAAAACCCGTACCGAATAAGCGTGAGCGCGATAACGATGTCCCGTGAAACGTCATAGATGACGTCATGACATTCGCCATCTTGCGATAACGCCGACCATGCCTTTTACTAATATCGCCGTGAGCGCTGTCAAAAATGACAGTGTGCTGTTTTGGTTTGAGTCGCATCTTATCGTATCGTGGCATTTTCAAAATTGTTCTTCTGGCTACAGTTGCTACCTAACATAAGAAGAACAAATTGTTGGTGTATACACAGAGAAATACTCTAATATCGTTTTGACATTGCGTGAGCACCGTGAGCGCGTTCACGAGCGTTCCGAGTTGTTGACAGCCCTCGGCTGTCATAATCGTAATATCTAAATCGGAACGCATGTGAGACGATGTGAGCGCTGTGAGCGATAATAGCCAATTCGGAAAGCGGCCTTAGTAACCTTATGACGCAGGCCTCGTCTCTTCGAGAGGGAGTATCAAATCAAATCAAAATATTTTATTTCACATAAACCTACATGGGCTCATAAGAAACGTCAGAAGCTAGGTGCATGGTTCCAGTTGTTCGTTTCCTATGGAGAAGAACCGGTAGCAAACTTCACGGTTACTCTTTAAAAAACCGGTCAAGGGCGAGTCGGACTCGCGCACCGAGGGTTCCGTACAAACATATATACCTTCTTAAGCTTCATTCGTATAAGTAGGACCTAAATAGTTACGTGCCCAGAAAAAATTACAACTCTGCTTTACCCAAAGCAAACTGCGAGTAGATAGGAAGGACATTTTGGTCGCGAAATGTTTTTAAATTTTCATCGGCGAGGCCTATATTCGTCAGAGAATTTTAACACTGCGGTGTAGAATATGGCAGTTTTAGGTCAGCGCCATCTCTTGACAGATAAAGGAACTAATGTCATTTTTGTTGATTTCTGAAAAAGTGTGCTATTTAGAGACATATTTTTATTTTTCCTGTAATCTTTACATAAGCTTCTTTCACATAGAATAATTTCAGAATTTTCTCTATGCAAACTTCGATAAGGGGGGAACGTTTTTTTTTTTTTTTTTTCATCCTAAGTCGAAAACTATGCAGCCTAAAGAAAAAAGAAAAAATGTTTGAGAATGTGCAAACAACGCTCTTTCATATGATACCCCACATGCCTTAGAAGCCGCATTTCGAATTTTTAAGACCACCTTTTAGTCTCTGTTGCAAAAAAAAATAAAACCTTTTTTGTTTATTTCTTATTTGCAAAATAGTTGGACAAACGTCATCTAAAACTATTCTAAATTTCAAGTTGATAGCATCAGTAGTTCTTGAGATATTCAGCTGTGACAGACAGACAGACTGAGTCACACCATAAGGGTTCCTTTTTAACATTTTGGTACGGAACCCTAATAATTGGTATTTACAATAATTATTTTCAAATAACAATGTATGGATGGAAGGTGTAGCTAGACATTTTAACAATTATTAAATGGTCAAGAAACTACTGTCTACTAGGCCTTAAACGTTCTCACATTCACAAAATAAGAAAAAGATTTGAAAAAAAAAATCGCAGTCATAAGGAATTAGATTAATAACTAAAGCATAGAAGGAGGGCTAAAACAATATACTTAACCAATATAACCAAATGACAGTTCATCTTGTGACATGCCAAAAATGTAAAACAAAGAGTAAATCATTTATCTCTTTCACTCATCCTTTTTCGTGCCATAAGATAGAACGAGTTAAGTAGTTACAGAATTCATTTTTTAGCTTTCCTTCTATGCTTTAGTTATTATTCTAAGCATAAGGACTGCTGACAAAAGTGAAAACACAAAACTTTGGAATAACTGTTCTTTTATACATAAAGGTTCCTACAAATAGGCGCGCTACGCGACGCGACACAAAGGCACCGCGTGACGCGCGACGAGCGGTCTCTTTGTGTCGCGTCGCGTGTCGCGCCTGTTTTGTAGGAGCCCTAAGGCTGCAGTCTCGCAAAATTCACTCGCGGTGAGTTATTTGCGCAACCTTGTTTTTTTTTTTTTTTTTAACAAATTAAAGAAATAACATGAAATATTATTATTGCACATAAATCAACATAATATAAGTAATAGCTAGTATTTTTTTTTTTAGTACATTGAGGTGGAATATGTTAGGTAAATCAAGCGTTGAACACAGCTCTTTCTGCCCAACAACATTTCGAGGTATGTTTGTGCTCCTACTTTAGGGTAATTAAGAATTATTTTCAAAATCTGTTAAGCGCATAATTAGCTGAACATTCTCGTCTTCAAAATGCGCTGATTAGTTTTTTCTAATTATCTTTCATTTTCTTATTTTGGAGGTCACAAAGTCGTCAATATTCTCTGTTTTTATGTCTTAATAAACGGTTTGTTTCTTATATAAAATTAATCGTATATATGTAATAATTAAATTATTTTAATGCCAAGAGTACAACGAAACAAATACTAAAAAAAATTGCACCTAAATCACCTTATTCTAACAATAATAACAATCTCAAAATACCCAAAAAGATGCTCGGCGCGTGGACTCACCGCACGCGATTCTTACATTGCGCACTAGAAGATTTTTAGGTCTTTTGAGATTATTATTATTATTGTCAGAGTAAGGTGATTTTAGTATTTTTTAATTTTTTATTTGCTTTATTGAACCTTTGGCATCAAAATAATCTAATTATTACATACATATGATGCATTTTTATTATGAAACAAACCGTTTATTAAGAGATAAAAACAGAGAATTTTGATGACTTTGTGACCTCCAAAATAAGAAAATGAAAGATAATTAGAAAAAACTAATCAGCGCATTTTGAAGACGAGAATGTTCAGCTAATTATGCGCTGAACAGATTTTGAAAATAATGCTTAATGCACAAACATACCTCGAAATGTTGTTGGGCAGAAAGAGCTGTGTTCAACGCTTGATTTACGTAACATAATCCACCTCAATGTACTAAAAAAAATTACTAGCTATTACTTATATTATGTTGATTTCTGTGCAATAATAATATTTCATGTTATTTCTTTAATTTGTTTAAAAAAAAAAAAAAAATAAGTTGCGCAAATAACTCACCGCGAGTGAATTTTGCGAGACTGCAGCCTTAAGGCTCATGGAAAGCGTTCGGTGACGATGACGCGAGTTCCATGATTTTTGTTAACTCAAAAAATACACATACATGACACAGTATTAGCGTTCGGTGACGATGACGCGAGTTCTTAATTAGGTTTTTGATACACCCCCCAACCCCCCCCCCCCCCCCCAGTATATAGAATATAGGTAAAGAACCTTTTGAATAATAATAATGATCGCTCGGCACTGGTGCCGATTCTCTTGTACACCGAACTAAACTAACTAAACTATCACTAAAATTCCTTACTTTTGGCTATGAGAATCTTAAAGCTATTCTGCAAACAAAATTCTCTGAATTTAAAAATAAGTTTGACACAACTAAATCGAATTTGACAATCGTGACTCCACGTGGTATTTTTTTTTTTGGCTTCGCAACGTTGTACTTGTTTGCCTATGATTTTTTTTAGAGCCGGAGGCGCGCTTGGGGGGGCAGCCGCGACGTGTTTTTAATGGAATTTTTCACTTGTGTGGAAAAAAAAAGATTACCTACATGTTGAGTAATAGTGGTTTAAGCGTCTCTAAAAGGGGGTCGAAATTTTCATTATTTTTGCGATAGGACGCACCATTTTGAAGACATAAGCAAAAGAAAAGAAAAAAAAATATAGGGATAAACACGAAATATTTTAAGTGATACACCTATAGGTGGTAAAGAAGCCATGGAAATGATTTTCTTTTTTAATCTGAGTATATTATTTAAAAAATTAAATAATTTAAAATTACTTGATATGATGATTAATTATCAAAATTCACCGCGCTCGTGCCGCCACCCTACCGCACCGTTCGGCGTCACCGCGTCGAGGCGGGTCATTCATAGAATAAGTAAATAAAGGATTTTTTCGCAAAATGTCTCAAGCAATTTTAAAATTATAATAATTATGTAAAAAAGTAATTCACTTAGATTTAAAAAAAAAATCGCTGCTGTGGCTTTTTTACGACATAAAGATGTTTCTCTTAAAATATTTCGTGTATGAATAGATACACCTTATATACAGTACTGGTTTTGCACCAGAAGTCGAGGTGATTGGTGTGAATTTTAGTTCATGAAAACTAATTTTATTCCACACCTTTTTAATCGCGATTAAAAATAGTCAGATTTAGTTAGAAAATCAAAATTTTAGTTTAAAAACGTCAAATTCAGAATCAATGAGGTTATATTATACTAGAGGCGCAACGTCCTACAAAAATATTCCGAAAAACGTAACCACTTACGAGTTAAAGACGTAGCTTTGAAACGGATACATAAATTATGTCAAAATGTCAAAATAATCTGTTTGTCTCATTTCTTCTTCCGTCAAACTAATTACGTTGGAACGAGACAAGACATTGTCATCGGAAAAACAGCCAGAGTTGCCAACGATCAACGTAATTACTCCAGAATGAATAAAGATATTTTTTATTGAATCAATTACCTACTATGAAAGATTGTATTATGGAAATTTCAATAGATTAAAGATTGAAAGAAATTGAAGAATTTGATACATGGAAGAAAAAAAAATGTGCGTAAACGTAAATATTATATTTCAAAACTATTAAGATTGTTTCAAATAACTATTGTTTAAAATGGAATGATATTATTTCAATGTTTATGACAATCATTTATCCAAACTAATATTATAAATGTGAAAGTAACGCTGAACCGATCGTCATGAAATTTGGCAGAGATATAGCCTGGGATGGAGAAGGACATAGGTTACCTTTTACGCGATAACCGACATCCACGTGGGCAGAACCGCAAATGATAAATGATTTTATTTCTGTAAGTAGTAGTTTGTAATAAGTTTGTACAAACACTTTTACACGTCAATCATATTTTTAAAACTAGATGAGGTCGGCGTTTCCTATCTGACTACTCTGAGAAGAAAGGCCGAAACAAACTCAGCGGTCAGTCTCTTTCAAAGTCCAGACATAATCTTGGTCAGATCATGCGAAGACCATGTATATTGGTGTCTGAAATAAAAATAAAATAAAATAAAATATAATTTATTCAAGTATAAAGTAAAATTATGATTTAGATTAATGGCAGAATGGATGAATGGCATAGATAAATGGGCTTTTGATGAAAGAACCACACAGATTGAGTGGACCTGTCCAGTCAGTGCACAACACTCTTTAACACAATGTGATTATAAAAAGTCTAGAATTTTTCGTTTAAAAATATAACCTCACTTTACGTCTAAGTTTATTCATTGCTAATAAAATTATAATTCTTTGTAAGAAGTGGTGATTTATTAAGTTAAAACCTTCGAAATACACGTGAATGTGTTACTTTTCTATATATTAAATGTTTGGGTACTGCACAGTATGTTTAAACCAAACAGACTATAATAATAATGTAGGCTTACAGGCACATACATTCGTCATTCACTAAACTCCCAACAGTCTGGCAAAATCAAAATCGTTTTTACTGGTAACCCTGATGGCAATAAAATGTTTGATAAATGTAATTCGTCTTTTAATGTTTTTTTTTGGATAATCTGAAGAAAATTTAGCAAACTTTCTTGTGAAATGTAACACTACTTGCTTTATTAATCTTTTTAGACCGTGACGTGCAAATTTTAACCGCACATTTCACCATTTTGATATTTTTTATCCTTAAGCTATCGTTCACTTGACGTTAAGTTGACAACTGAAGTCAGATATGCCTGTGGACATATACGACGTAGTAATGCGTTGGTGCCGCACATTGCTGATCTAGTCCTATATAAGATCATTGTTCAGAATAGTAAAATTGCCATTTTCACTAAATTGAAAAACTCAGTACCATCTTAGAGCTGTCAAACTAAAATATAGTTAAGTTGTGTCACTTTAGTCAATTTCAGAATAGGAAATGGTCGTTTGACAGGAATAAACTAAATTTTGGTGATTTTTAGTCTTGTTTAGAGAATTTTGTGACAAGAGAATCGGCACCACTAGCTGTAGTCACAGGAATGGTGAGAAATAACAGAAATACAGTGCACACTTCAGGAAAACTTGAAGATATAAAATGATTCTTTATTATTAATAAGTCAGCAAGTTCTCTTATAGAAGATGCGGTTTCTATTTCGTGTCTAAAAGAGTATCGAAAACTGAGAATTTCCTTGGAAAACGAGATACCTACTATATTTTTTAATGGATTCTCCACTGACCGGGGGCCCCTTCCGGCTGGGGGCCCGTGGCATTTTGCCCACTTGCTACCCTGTAGTTACGCTACTGATTCTAGGGCCGATTTTCTCACCATGTTTTCCTTCTCCACTTTGAGTTGTAGGTCGTGGGTTCGAACCCAGGCGGGCCCGCTTTACTTTGTGTAAGTAATTAACTTCATCACCACTACGCTCAAAATAACTCACTCAACTCAACTTGTTATATATCCCTGTAAACTAGCTATTTCAGATATATAAACTGGATGACAGACAAACTCACAAGACTCACAAGTTACCTATATCTTATTATTTTTCACAGTTATTGGTGCGGATTTCCTTGTTCACAAACTGAATTAAATTTAAGTTCAGTGCATCTTTTTCTTTCTATTTCATTAAGAAAAGGACAGAAGATAAATTTTAGTTTAGTCCTGTCAAATTAATCAGCGCTTGACGTAAATTGACGTAATTTTAGTCGGCAAGTTTTTAAACACGTCTTAACTTTTATGGAGTTGTGACATGCGCTGATTAATTTGACAGGACTAACTAAAATTTATCTTCTGTTCTTTTCTTAATGAAGTAGAAAAACAAGATGCACTGAACTTAAATTTAGTTAAGTTTGTGAACAAGGGAATCGGCACCATTATAAGTTTTCCGATGCCCTACACCTTTAATTTGCTTAAAAAGAAAAACCGTTGCTATGAAGATTTTTCTCAACACATCTCCGTTTTTAACAAGATCTCGAGAACCTAGATACAAGTCTTTCTAGGCTCATTTTAATGTTAAGATTAAAATTTAATAAACAGAAGAATTTAATTTTCATAAAACCGTACAACTTAAAAGTCGACGGCATCTGCGTTATCGCCAATTTTTGTAATCAACATAAAATGAAATTCATTTCATACGAAAATATTTGATATGCCAATAAAATTTCCATGGTTGATTCAAGTGAAGAAATAATCTTAGTTATCCTTCCGATTGAATTTATTTACCTTTGTCTCTGATTTCTTACGCCGCATGTGCTGCCATCTAGCGATTCGCGGCCGAACTACGGTCTAATAGTCGATACCGTCACGTGGTAAGGACTTGATCGAGAAGAAAAAAAACAAAACCTGTTTGGCTGTTTAGTAGAGTGACGTTTCTCATGTTTTTGTGTCGTGTGTGATTCGGGGAAGCAGTTTATGTGATTTTAGCGTGAAATTCTAATAGATAAACCTTCAACAATCACTTCTGTTTGATAAAAACAAAGTTTTACTTGTGTTTTGAGAAGATTTCAATAGTAATTTTGTAAAGAGAACGTGAGTGATTGTCATTTCGACCTGCAAACCTCGGGTGAATGAAACCAATGTGATAGTGTCTAGTGATTTAATCATAAATACGGGAAAAATGTACAACCAGTGACATTTGCTAACAATAACCAGTAATAATGTGCGAACATATATTTGTTAAATTGGTTTTATGTGCAAAATAGTGTCAAAGAAATGGGTGACAGATTGAAACATCCATTTAAAGTGAAAAAAACATTTGTAGTTTGTGTTTTATTAGAAAAATGGATGTGATAACTGGATTATCCCCTCTAAGTGAGTATAAGTATGACTTTCTATACGAAAAGGGTCACTTGGCAGTTAATTGGTATTCAATGCACGGTATTAGGGTCTATGACCATACATTGGAATTCGTGGAATTTGCATACGGTGTTAGCCTGACCAAAAGTTATTGTTTTTTTTTTTTTTTTTGTGAAATGATGATAACTATGCCCTCTACCTTTTTTAAGTTTGATGTCATAAACTCGACATCCCTTTATTTTCCTAGTAGCGTTTTATCTAGATGAGCGGAGATTGTTTTTCTTTTACTTATTATTAACTTTCAAGAAAAAAAAATGCCATGTTTTTTTAATTATAAGCTCTGTATTATTTTACAATAATTTCTAATCAGGAAAGTGCTTACAATTATAATAAAAATAGACAAAAAAAAAAAGGTAGAGACTGTCAAACTTGCACCTGTAGTTGATTAATAACAGGTGGCGCCACTGTCTCCATTGAATATTCCCAAGTGATGCCAGATTGGCGGGAATGTCCCCATTTTTTTTTTTGTAGTTTTATGTAGTGACATTATTTTTGGGGAGATTTTTGGAAAGACAAAATGTACGGAACTACAGACGGTAAAATAATAAAATTGTATCTTTCATAAATATATTTTTTTGTCATTTGTGGGAGATATTTTCTTCAAAACCTGAATTTGGGGGAATTTCGGGGAAGGTTCAGGGAAAACGTGAGACATTCATCTTGCAACACTGTTCCCCCCTACCCATGTTTTTTTTTCTTTCTATATCAATGTCCCAGGTATGGGTTACCTAATGATGATACCCATTTCGCGTTGGTACTATTGTTATGGTACGAGAGACACCTTGCTTAATGTTTTATGTCTTGAATTTATTATCAGCTCATGAATCATCATGTTCCTAATATTTTATAATAATGCTAGCTGCATTATACTAAAACAAGTTTAGTTCGAATCGCGAGTGTAGAGTCGTGACTGGATTTGAACTTGCGACATTTCCTTTATTTTTAACCGACTTCAAAAAAGGAGTAGGCTGTATGTTCGACTGCATATATATTTTTTAATGTTATTTTAACAGTTTAGCTTCTGCCCGCGTCTCCGTCCGCGAAAAATCTTGTTATTAAGCGCGGTATGAAACAAATCATCAGGTATTTCATTGCGGTAAACAAATACCTACGGTTGAAATTGGTGATGCGTTTGATTTTAGTTCAATCTAGTGTCCGCCAATATGAAAGTTACTTCGCAGTTTTTTTTTTTTAAATATTCCACTAAGTCAAAATACATATTTCTTTAGTTGATTTAATATCCTCTTTTATAGTTACAAATATCCATACTAATATTATAAATGTGAAAGTAACTCTGTCTGTCTGTCTGTATGTTACGTTTTCACGTCTAAACCGCTGAACCGATCGTCATGAAATTTGGTAGAGATATTGCCTGGGATATGGAGAAGGACATAGGCTACTTTGTTACGCGATAACCGACATCCACGCGAGCGCAGCCGCGGGCAAAAGCTAGTATATTATATATTTCGAGACGAAAAAGCGTTTTCGTGTTCTTTCTTGAGATTTTTTTTTTTTTTTTTTTTCAAGATTCGAGATCATATCTATAAAATATTTTTGTCTTTTTTATACACTTGACTAAAACAATTTTTATTTGTGCTTGTTATTTGTAGTAATACGGCTAACTGTGCGGCAAAAAGTGGACGTTTATGGTGTCCCTGTTTGGGCAGCACCTTAAGGCTCAGATATAATGCCAGTGACCTTGAGTGGTTAGCTTGCATGTTCTGTACTGAGCTCACGCAACGCGTCATA
The DNA here is from genome assembly GCA_947523025.1 of Dryobota labecula. Lineage (NCBI taxonomy): Eukaryota > Metazoa > Arthropoda > Insecta > Lepidoptera > Noctuidae > Dryobota > Dryobota labecula. The sequence continues at coordinate 6,981,597 of OX383311.1, read as the reverse complement.
CGTCCAGCCAGTAATAGGACTCGCCCAACCAGGAGCGCTGTCCCAAATAAGACGCATTATTAATTTATTATACGTAAACCAAGAGGTATTTTTATAAAACACGTATACTAAAAGATCAATAATTAAATTATCTTTAAAAAGGTAAAGGTTTCACAAAAATACGCTTGATAGATTTTGCGTGATTTTCAGTTTTTTATCCGCGTTAGACATAACTTTACAAATTAATTTCACTGTGTAATAAAAACATAATCTAAAATATTCATACATTAAATTATTAAGAAAATGCTCTTATTTAACATATATTTTTTCCAAATCATTAAAACTACTCGTTTAGACGTGATCTTCAATATAAAATCATTAAAAGTCTGTTATCGTCGCCTTCAAATAAAATATTTCTTATGACACTCGGTAATACTGTAGCTTCCCATTATTTCATGAACGAATTTTTGGAATTGGATCAGTAGTTCCGATGTTTACCCCTAAGTACTAACTCACAAATTTTACCTCTTAGTAATATTATTAAGTATAATTAAATAGATCGCACCTTTAGAACTATAGAGACCTAATTTCTTTGGAAGTTGAAGAACACCACCAATTAGGTCACTATAATAATATTATAGTGACCTATATTTGAAATTTTAAGATTTCAACCTTTCTGAAGAACATCACCCATTAGGTCACTATAATAAAGAGACCTAATTAATGATGTCATTAATTGATGATGTGATTGATGATTTCAAATTAGGTCTCTATCATCCTAAAGGTGCGAGATATCTGCAAAGTGCAAACTAATTATATTACTTTAATTGTAAAAATAAAAACTTGTTTGAAGTTGCGTTTAAAAACTTCGACACAATGGCATGGGAAAATATTTTGATAAGGAATATTATAATACCTTTGTACTAAAAATTATAATTATGACGTATCTCTATGTATTATACTGTGTGTACATATAAATATATACGTCTATCCTCCATTTATTATAACATTAGACAAATAACTGTTCTCACCCTTTCGTTATTTCGATGTAAACGTTTAATAAACTCCGTTATTTCACGATAAATACAAAGCACTGTAATCTATTTACCATTTACATTAAAAAAAATACTCTAAAGTGCAGTAATTTCAACAATATTACACAATAACTGTCGTTATTTAGCCGTTATTTGTCTAATGCTAGTAAATGGAGTATAGGTATGTTTGTAATTTTAACAGCTCTTTCCTAAAAGCCTATGAAAGTGTAAACGGTACTTATAACAAAACAACTATATATTTTTTAATTTTTGCCTATCTGTCGGTCTATCTGTCTGTCTATTTGTGCCAGCTAATCTCCGAAACGGCTGGACCGATTTTGACGGGACATTGACTGGCAGATAGCTCATGTTATAAGGAGTATTATTAGGCTGCTTTCGTTTAAAAAAACTTTTTAACAAAAATAAAAACAACCGACTTCAAAAAAAAAACACTAAAAAGTGAAAAATAACTTTAATTTCGGAAGTCGGTGGCAAAAAACGAACATAAAATAGTACATTACTTACCAAGGGCTGTAAAATAAAGAAAGCCTGAAATCGCAGGTATTTGTGACCCGAGCCGCAGACGAGGGTTGGTAAATATGCGATAGAGGGCTTTCTTTTTTACTGCCCGTGGTGAGTACACAATTTTACGTCTTCACCTGGCTATAATGCGAGTTTTACTGTACGCGTAGCGTGCGGTAAAACTCACATTATGGCCAGGTGTGACGTAAAGTTATTTTATAATAAAGCTTCCAATTAAGTACTGATAGAATTTTTGGGAATCCGATCAGTAGTACCGAAGATTATCTCCAACAAACGAACTCACTTTTTCCTCTTTATAATTTGGTACATTGTATTTATAAGTTACATTGTATTTCTAAATTAATGCACATTAAGAAAGTAGTTTGTTCAGAATCATTAACTGAATCGATTTCTGCCTTGTTTATTATAGGTATTATATACAAACCTTTTTTCTTAATAAACTTCCAGAAGACTTGCAAACGTTATTTATTATATAAAACCTGAGAAAGGAATTTGACCTCAAAAGCATTACTATGACTGCCACGCTCACTAACTCAATCAAATTACGCGCAATGTTAATTGAACTGACTGTCACTCGGTTTGCACCTGACACATATCCCACCGTCGACAAGGAGCGACTAGCTCTCAACGATTTTCGAGCTTAAGGCTCAGATATATGCCAGTGGCCTTGAGTGGCCAGCCAGTAATAGGACTCGCCCATCCACGAGCGCTGTCCCGAATAAGACGCATTATTAATTTATTACATAAAAAAAGTTATTATAATAAAACACGTATACTAAAAGATCAATAATTAGTCTTTAAAATGGTGAAGGTTTCAGTAAAATACGCTTGATAGATTTTGCGTGATTCTCAGTTTTTTATCCGCGTTAGACATAACTTTACAAATTAATTTCATGTAATGTAAACATAATCTAAAATATTCATATATTAAGTTAAGTATTAAGAAAATTCTCTAATTTAACATAATATATTTTCCAAATAATTAACACTCCTCGTTTAGACGTGATATAAAATCATTAAAAGTCGGTTAACGTCACCTTAAGGGACGAAACTAGCACACATGAGCGGAGAGTACACGTAAGCAACGGTGGTCGAAGTCGGGTTGCATAGTTAATGACGATGTGCAGGTCCAATCCCAAGGAAATGAGTGAAAGATTTTTGTGAAAATGTCTTAGGAGACGGTTAATTGGAGCAATAAAATTAAACTTAGGTAAAGACGCCAGCACATCAAGCTACTACAATCTGTCAAATTTCTTTAATAGATTTTCAACTTTATCACTACAATATAAGGTTCAAGGTTGATTGCGAAAATTTTACAGTTTCGGGTAGCTTGACCTGCTGGCGTCTGTACTACGACTCGTGCATATTTTGATGTCATGTCGCCAACACATCAAGCTCCACGAACGCTACCACAAATTGTCAAATTTCTCCAAACGATTCTAAACTTTAAAATGTTGACGATTATGTTCAAAATCGAATGAGAAAATCTGATAGTTTGTGGTAACTTGTTGTGCTGGCGACTACATAACAATTCACTATTACGTCGTATCAATTATTGTATCGGAAACAGTATCGAATTTCCTAATTTATGAATTTCGTCGGATACGTTATCTTTTGGCGTAATTTTGTACGTAAATATAGACAAACAGGAAAATGTTCTGTTTTATATTGAGATGATTATGATAAAATTCCAACTTTTGATGTTGGTCTTCTGGGACTTGAACTTCAAACAAATTTGCTGATGGAACGGAATGTTGCCATTTTAAATATTATACAGAGTGGAAGGGACATCGGCGCGAAGCCGTTTACGATTAAATACATCCCCTTTTTTTTGGGTGGGAAATTATCAATACCTTCTCCAGCTCTGGACGGAGCGGGAAGGCGTGTCAGACTTTTACTGACTAAAACCCACCCGTGTTCCTTCAGTTGCCTGTGTGCCAGAGCTACGGTATTCCTTTCGGACAAACCCGCAAACCTGGTAGGCATCAGTCCTAATGGACCCCGTCAGTTCGAATGTGAATTCATGACTTACACATACATGAAGGCAAATTTTATTTTTGTTAAGTGTGTTTTGTTTGTGCAGGATAAACAACTTTTCTTTCTTTTTTCTTTTTAAATGATGTCCTGAAAATAAAAAAAACACGGGTTTTTTAATCATAAAAATTTCGTCTGTGTTGGGAAGCGAAGCCCTTTCAATAAGGACAAAGTTTTATAACCATAACGAATTATCGTTATGGTTATAAAACTTTGAATTAGGATCAAGTTAAGAATGATCGGCACTTACTATTTATAATGGGATATTTGGGATGGCTCAGCTAAGTACCAACTTGCTGCGCTTGACTCGGTGGAACGCAGAGCTAAGAGGCTCATTGGTGACGTAAAACTGGTGGATGCCAAGCTTCACAGCTTGGCTCATCGCCGAAACGTTGCCTGCTTGCCGGTCTTCTACAGATTGTACTTCGGCGAGTGTGCCCATGAACTCCACGAACTCATTCCACCGGCCCCCTTCTACCATCGGACATCTAGACGCACTGCAAGTTACCACCCCGACCTAGTTGATATTCCACCAACTCGCACTAAGCGTTTTCAAACGTCTTTTATAATGCGCACAGCAAAGGAGTGGAACTCTCTGCCTGCGTCTGTGTTTCCGAACGGATACAACCCTAATCTATTCAAAGTGAGAGTGAACAGGCTTCTTCTGGGTAAGCTCACTCCATCGCAGACTTTGTCTCTGTCACCCAGGCCTAGACTAGAGTCAAGCGCAAACCCATATTAAAAAATTAAAAAAACAAACTGCCTACTTAAACTTTATGTGTAATAGTTGTATCGCTCTTGAGTATAAGGAAAAGTCAGTTTGTATATTATTTATTTATAGTGTGCTGATGGTTTTTCCTACCGTTGTCTTAACCGTTTCTAATATGAACCTATACGTCATCCAAGATCATTCGGAACTCCTTTCTGCCGGTTTTTGGGGGTTTCGGCAAATTACGTGTACCGCAGGCTAGAAACAGTTTTTTTTTTTTTTGCCCCACACTAGGAATTTCTCCTGTATCGTGGGTGCGTTTACAAACATTTAAACTTACATACACAAACAGCCAGACCCGGAACAACTAATTGTAGGTCATACAATATTTGTTCCGTGCGGGAATCGAACCCGCGACACGCAGCGCAGCAGTCAATCGTTTAACCACTGCGCCAACCGTGCCGTCAATTTCAGCCGTCAATGTCAACCGTGTCGTCAATTTTCTTGTTTAACTTTTTACCCGACTGCGGCGAAGCCCAAAAGTAGGGTTATGTGTTTGACCTGTATGTATGTCCGTTTCTTTGTTCCCTCGTAACTCCTAAACGAATAAACGGATTTGGATAAATTATACGTCTTTAGATTTGTCTTGGTAGCGCGAGTGTCACTGGCTACATTAAAATCAAAAACAAAGTAAAATGGCGGATTTGGGGTGTCATATTGTCGCGTTCCAATTATTTTTTTTTTTTTCTTCAAATACCTTCGAGTGGGATATATATCAAAATAAAGGGTTTTAAAAGATGATTACAAAAATATACAACTCATATGATTAACCTATTGACCGCTTGGTTTTATATCAATTGCCGTGCCCCCAGCGCCCGGCTCATAAATCTACAAATAAATATCTACGACAAATATGGTCGTGCAATGATATAAAAAGCACAAAACGAACATAGGTTCTCAGTCGTATAAATACGACTGAGGCGGTACGGGCACGAAAAAATTTGTCGTATTAATCCGACCGGGGCGGTTAAAAGGTTAAAAGTAGCTCGAAGTGACAAATCGTAAAAAACACGTACAATAAAGTAAAAAAAATATGTATAATAAAATAAAAGTAGGCAATATTTCTTGTTCCCTTTCCCATTTGTAAACTAAACAGCTGCAAATAAAAAAGTTATAAAAAAAAAAAACTAAAAAACTCGACTGCATTAAAATACTTAAGTTAAAAAAAAAACTGAAAAGCTAAACACGCCCATTTTAAATAAAATAAAAGTTGGAAGCAAGCGGGACCCATTCCATTTTTATATTTTCAGACTCAATGGGTAAACGCTAGGCAGATTGTATTCTGTGTACTCAATTGTTTAAGTATTGGATTTCATAATGTTATGTTAAGAAAATGTCCTTTCTTTGGTATTGTTCGTTGAATTGTTGAGCTCTTTAAGTTCTGAGTTGAGCTGCACGATTACTGACAGATGCGTGCAATATGTATGCCTGCTAAATAAATAAATAATAAATAAACAGACAAAGTGAAAATTATATTTAATTATTTATTTCTGTAAGTTGGTTTGTACAAACACACGTCAAAGATATTTTAAAAACTAGATGAGATCGGCGTTTCCTATCTGACTACTCCTTGACTACTCTGAGAAGCAAGGCCGGAACAAACTCCGAAGTCACAGTCTCTTTTAAAGTTCAGACATAATCTTGGTCAGATTATGTGCAGACCATGTCGCTGCTTTGCATGAATACCCGCACAAACCAAAATTTTGAAAATACTGGTTTATAACACAGCCAAATGCAAAATAGTTCTTATTTAATTAAACATCAAATTGATTAATGCCCTTTCGATTTATACATTCTATTGATCAAATACATGAAAAGTTAAGAGTTTAGAACGGTAAATATTTTGTTTAATTTTCAAATAGCTACCCTGTAAAATGTGTGTTTTTGGATTGTGCGGTTATTCATGCAAAGCAGCGATGTATGTACCTTGGTGTCAGAAATGGTCTTTTGATTGAGTGGACCTGTCCAGTCAGTGCACGCATCAGTAATCGTGCAGCTCAACTCAGAACTTAAAGATCTCAACAATTCAACGAACAATACCAAAGAAAGGACATTTTCTTAACATAACATTATGAAATCCAATACTTAAACAATTGAGTACACAGAATACAATCTGCCTAGCGTTTACCCAACTATGTTGGGGTTGGCTTCCAGTCTAATCGGATGCAGGACCAGTATTTAACATGGAGCGACTGCCTGTTAGACCTCCACAACCCAATAACTGCGTAAAACTAGTTATCAGACTTTCGGGCTTCTGACGACCCGTAACGACTGTCAAAGATCCACGAATAACAGCCGGGACCAAGAGCTTAACGTGCTTTCCGTACGTATGATAAGATGGTCACCCATCCACGGACCAACTCCGACAAGCGTAGCGTTACCTGATGGATCGACACGTACGGCTGTTTTTACTTAGCCATGAGCTCCTCGAAGTACACAGAGGTCGTGTTGATAAAAAGAAAATACCGTTACCATTGACGTTTTCTTACGGCCGTCATCCGTAGTCAATTGGATGATGATGCGAATGATGTCAAGGCATACAAAGGTACTAAAAATTCGTCTGCCCTAACTACGGCACAATGGGACGAACGCTGGAACCAGATCGGCTATTATCTACTTTGTATTGTGTGGATGGGTTTGGGCTGGGTTATAGGCGAAGAGAGTGCGAAGTTTTTTTTTTTTTACGTTATTATCAAATCAAAATCATTTATTGGTTTGCAAACATGGGTAATTGGTAGATAGATGTTTTATCATAATAGTCCTCCATGCGCTTACCTTCACATAGGCATGCAAATCTTATTATTATTCAATTCACTCAAAATTAAAGATATTATAATTTTAAATAACAATTTTGAAAATTAAATACATAATACAAATACTTTGAAATACATTAAAAATTTCATAAAAATACAAAATGTCAAATGTCAACAACGTTACAGTAATAAAAAAAATACAAATATTATGAAAAATTTGATTGATTTATTTTATTTTATGTTGGATCTTTACAAGTTCAGCAGCTGCAACCTAATTGTTTAAACACTATCAATCGCATCTTAAATGATTTTGGAGGATATTGCTAAGGGGCCATACAAGTATGACGTAAGCAGAATTTTAGTAAAGTAAGCAAAGCTCATACCCCCCCCCTCTTCTATGCTTGCGTAGGTAAATATTGTTTTTAATCTGTTCAGGTTTCTTAATTGTTATTCATGAGCCTAGAAATAAGGAATTTGTAGACTTTAAAGTAATTGAATGCCCATTTAAGTAATCTACCTACTTCGCTTCTTTCTAACCATAAAACACCGCGTGAGCGAGTTTATTGTGTAATTATAGGATATTGGAGTCGACATTTCCTGTCTGACTACCCCTGAGAAGAAATGGCGAAACAAACTCAGGGGTCAGTCTCTTTTAAAGTCCAGACATAATCTTGGTCAGATCATGTGAGGACCATGTAGATCCGTGTCTGAAATGGTCTTTTGTGGAAAGAACCACACAATTATGAGTGGACCTGTCCAGTAAGTGCAAGCATTTGTCTGGAATCGTGTAGCTCAACAAGACACAGGTGCACTCTCCCAGCTGATTATCGCTGTGGGGATAACATGGTGGAGTACTAATTAGGCACGTGGAATTTTGATGGAATTTTACTGGAAAATTCGGATACAGTGAAGTTGCAAATGTATATTTGATTGATGATTACTTTCCAAAAAAAACGTTTTTTCACAGTATTGTAGTGATTCGTGAATTTCAATAGAATGTATATTGGATAATAATATTTATCCGTCATGCTCTTGTCACCACCGGGGTGCCAGCTGTTCTAGAACCCAATGGCTTGGCACGCGACGATGGGAAGAGACCGGACGGAATGACCATAATGCCTTGGAAGTTCGGTAGGCCTTTGGTGTGGGATGCAACATCATGTGTCGACACCCTTGCGCCATCCCATCTTCCTAGCACGGCGGGCTGTGCTGGGTCGGCTGCTGCAGGTGCAGAAAATCTCAAACGGCGTAAATATAACAACCTTATTGGGAGCTGTTTGGGGTTGAAACTCTAGGACCGTGGGGTCGGAGTGCCCACTTTGTTTTTCGAGACGTTGCCAAGCGGTTGGTAGACTCTTCACGTGTCCAGAGGGCTGGCCTATTTCTTGGCCAAAGAGTCAGTATTGCCATAGAACGTGGCAATGCTGCCAGCTTTTTTGGCACTTTTCCTGTTGACAGCGATGCGGACGAATTTTTTAATGCCCTTTGATTCTTTCCCCTCTTTTTTTTATATATCTATTGGATAATAATATAGATAGGCACACGATTCATACCTTTTGTATTAAAAATCTGTCGTTCTTACGCATTTTCAAGTAACTTTAATCCAAGTAAACATCAATTCATAAAGTTATACTTGATAATATAGCTATCATGGCAACTGTGCAGATACTATAGATATACAAAACTTTTCAGCCAAATTAATATTTGTTAAACACCTGGATATGAACCGCTGTCGCTTATAACTTGGTCCACGTCCTGCTTATCTGCATGTGTTCGGTTCGCATTCCCAGAGAAGGCCAAGAGATACACAAATACCTGATGTTTGTCTGTCAATACGATCATTAGTTTATTGGCTTGTCATGAATCATTGACATCGAGCCTTAGGGCAATTTGAAGTTTGTTGACCTAGGTGATGCCTTTTTTTTTTTTTGGGTGGGAAATGATCAAATAACTTCTTCCGCTCTGGGCGGAGCGGGAGGGTGTGTCAGACTTTTACTAACCAAAACCCACCCGTGTTCCTTCAGTTGCCTGCGTGCCAGGGCCACGGTATCCCTTTCGGGCAAACCCGCAACCCTGGCAGGCACCGGTCCTAGCGGACCCCGTCAGTGCGTGCTGACATCTCTTTGAGGCGCGCGTGGAACACAAGGCGCCGTCGACCCGGGCCTGGTCCTTACCGGACGGCGAGCTGCCCATAGCGCGCCGTCCGCAAGCCCGCGCCTACGGTGGCCGGGAATCGGGTATCGATTCCTGCCGCCCAGGGCGTCTCCTGCGGCGACTAGGAGCGTTACACAGACTGCCGCTCCCTCATACACAATTCTAAACCGCTAAGGAGTTTAGTGTTCTGTGATTCTAAAGCGAACTCATTTGTTTTTACGTAAATCATCGCGGATTCACAACGAGACACCGTTCGAATTTCGAAGTGATGTTTAGAACACTATGGTAGGGTTAGTTTTGTGTGGTAGGCATGGAATTAGTATGTACTATCACGTAGGTACTGTTAAGATACTCTTAGAATCATTTCAAAGTAATTTTTTCATCAGAAATCCAGCTCAATCGGTACATAACATACAGGTGTTCGGACAGAATAACGCCGGCATGTAATCAGCGGCGGCACAATGGCTGACTCTAGCTCGTTTTGTGAACCATTGTCTTTGTGTACGTGGGAATATTGCGTAGAACAGGCATGAAACAGAAGAACCGGTCATGATTAGAAAGATATAGCCCAATATTGGACCAATATTTGGCAAACAGTAAACTGTCATGCGAAGTGTCAAGCAATGAGGATTATCGCGCTTGAATTCGCCGCTAGAAGCGCTAGTGTAGAGTGAGGTCTTTAGAAATATCAAATGTGAAACTGAACGTTCACTGTTTGCGGGATTTGCTATCGCAAATTATTCATAATTGTAAAGATTGTGCCGTTCCTGATTAATTATGGCTTATGATTTTAAGTAACAATTTAGGATCTAATTTTGTAGCACTGGAGAAAGAATAATATTTTTCGGTTTTTTATGGAATTTTTTTGAACCATTTAACATTTTTATCATTCCGAGTAAGAATACGGACAACTTTTAAATTTAAACTTTTTTCATGCAACCTCTAACTTGCGGAGGGGGTTGAAATTTCCAAAATTTTTGGAAAAAAAAATCATATCTCCGAAACGGTAAACATTTTTACCGTCGCAAATTTATTTTTTATTTTTTTTGAAAGCAAATTGTTTACTCTACAATTTTTTATTTAAAAGTCTAGCTATAAAAATAAAAAATTGAGGGTGTTTCCATGCTGAACTCGTTGCCTTGACGACCAAGTCTTTTGTTAAGAAAATAAGCTCGTCAAGTTAAAACGGAGCTTAGTGGCCACTATTTTCCGTTTTAATGATTACAATAAAACATAACAATTTAAAACTACTGTTTGTAGTAATAATAACGTATAGTCTTGTGAAGCACAACTTGACGAGCTTATTTTCTGCATTTTCATTCTAAAATAAAAGAAATCACCGAAATAACGATGAGGGCGCCACTGTGCGCTCGGTAGCCTCTTAATATTCATAATGGAGGGAATGTCAGCGCGGAGAAAGCTTCTTCGTGGAAAATTCTTCGAAATCTACCTGCGGCTTGCCGAAAGGATTTTTTTTTACTCGACCCAGTAATAAACAGACAAAAAAAAAATTTACTAAAAAAATTACGTAACATTTATTTACTTACAACCAATATATCTTCATAGCCTGTATTTTACACGGAGCGACTGCCTATCTGACCTCCACAACCCAGTAACTGGGTAACACGATACCCCTTGGTAAAACTGGTTGTCAGAAGACTTTCGGGATTCTGACGACCCGTAAATAATAATCTATACTATTATTTTATATATAAAATGGTAAACTGACTGACTGGGACTTACATGAAACTTGGAGGGTGTGTTCTTTGTGAAGAGTAAGTATCCACTTAGAAAGGATTTTTGGGAATTCTACCCCTAAAGGGGTAAAATAGGGGATGGAAGTTTATATGAAAGTCCGTCAGTTTTGAAGTTACGATCTTCAAATTTTGTGTTTAGGCTGACGATTGAAAATTAATTTATACGTGTCTCAGCGTTTTTGATAATTCCACTCCCGAAGGGTTAAAAAAGGGGATGAAGTTGAAAGTCCTTAATTTTCGAAGAAAAATCACAAAATTTAGAATATAGGCTTATGAATGGTTGGAAGCTAACACAACGGTGTTGTTAGAATTTCAACCCCATAAGTGGGTAAAAAGGGGGATGAAATTAACCTGGATTAACCTATAGGTTATTTTTTAATCCCGGTAGTACGTTCCCGTCGGATATTTTTCGACATCCACGCGGGCGACGCCGCGGGCAAAAGCTAGTAATAATAAACCATTTATTCAGACACTATTTTTTACATTAATAAAATGTTGTATTTATGACTCTGGCGAGTTGATGACACCGACAATTTGGTCTGTTTGCCCAACTTTGGCAAAAGCCTTCTCCATTCCTTTCCATGTTTTTCCTGCTATGGCCTTTATTTCGTCTTCCCACCATCGAAATTGTATACCTCGTTTTCTTTTTCTATTTCTTGGGTACTAAAATACAATATTTTTGTTTTACGACCCGTAACGACCGTCAAAAATCCACGAATGACAGCCGGGACTAACGGCTTGACGTGTTTTGCGAGCCTCGGAGGATGTAAAGATGGTCACCCCTCCACTGACCAACCGCGGCAAGTTTAGCTTAACCTGCTCAATCGACCCATACGGCTGTTATTTATTATTATTAGCCACAAGTCAACTGACCACCTTAACGATAAAAATCAATGTTCCAATCTTTTAACCACAACAAGGCTCTTATAAGTGTGAGAAAATAAACAATACATAACTTCTCTGTTTTTCCTTAACCAACAACAAATATGTTTTATGGCGTATTAAAAAGCTATATCCATAAAATAAAATATTATTGCACATTTTTATGACGTCTGTTACGGAGGTGTTGAGTACTATATAGTATATTTTATTACGCCCATGCTATAAATCCTCTATAAAAGTTTCTGAAACAGTTAGCCTATTGCCAACATTAAAACACCCAGTGTCATAGTAACCATAATAGCATCCAAACGGGAGTTATAATGTTGTACTGAATTTCATTATGCAACTCCTTTGCTTTTACGACGAAGATGATCCCTTCCTTACTCATCTGTCTGATGAGTGAGGAAGGGATCATCATCCTCCCTTCCATTCTTACTACTCAATTCGTGGTATCTTTATGAATTTCAAAAAAAGAACATTGTCACGCACGCGCGTTTCACTATACTATACCATAGCGTCGTATGCCGCCATTTTAGTTCGATATTAGTATTGCAAAAACTGTTTCTGAACCTTTTATAGAGGATTCATGTCATGGGTGTAGATAAAGTTTTGTATGCAACTGTAATACTTAGGTATTAAAACACTCATGTGATAAACCCACATTCGTGTTTTAATACCCTTTATTATACAACAGTTGCTTAAATAACTATTATTGTACTTAAACGATTGTTATAGAAAACTGGCTTTGACTACCACGTTGTTCTAGTGGTGGCAAGCTCTACTGCAGAACTGAGGTCCTGGGTTCAATTCCCAGGTCGGGCAAAATTTTACTTGGTTTTTCCGTCAGGGATTTCTCAGTAGCAGCCTGGAAGCTGGATTTTTGCCTGGTTGTTGTCAATAAACTCGTCCGTTCAACCGGTTTTGACTTCTTAGCTGCTGACCGCGGCTTTTCTAAAACAAAAGTAGCCTAATCCTTATTACATCAGCTATTTGCCAGTGAAAGTCCCGTCAAAATTGGTCTAGCCGTTTCGGAGATTAGCCGGTAAAAAGACAGACAAAAAATTTGTTTTTGTTATAAGTGCTGTACATATGTATACTTTCATAAAAGGTTGTTATTTTGACATTACAAACAGAAACTTCAATTCTATTTATTTGTATAGATCAGGGGGTTCCCAACCTTTTCTTGGTCAGGGACCACTTTTATATTATTCTTGTTAGCAGGGACCACTATGTAGTTATAATAAAAATAAATTGTAATAATCAAACTGAAACTTTAATTAACAACTCAATAGGAAATTACATAACAAGAAATAATAATGTTTTTAGGATAAACTTCTGTAATTTTGTATGAATGTGATTTCTGAGATTGCAACTTCTTCACGAGTTCGGCTATCCTAGGACTAATATTGTTACTCAAAGCTACACGCAAATCATCACTTACTTTCAAACTATTCCTCGCCTTGTTTTTAATTACCAAAAAAGCAGAAAAAAAAACTGCTTTTTTGGTAGGTATACGTTGTTGAGAAAATCATAAAAATAGCGCAAGGCGATTTTTCGAAGTTAAAAAATCATTCGCGGACCATATTTTGGCTTCTGCGGACCACTTTTTTTTAACGTTGCCCCACACTAGGAATTTCTCCTGTATTGTGGGTGCGTTTACAAACATTTAAATTCACATACACAAACAGCCAGACCCGGAACAACTACTTGTAGGTCATACAAATATTTGTTCCGTGCGGGAATCGAACCCGCGACACGCAGCGCAGCAGCCAATCACTTAACCATTGCGCCAACCGTGCCGACAAAAAATGACATGATTAAACTGGTTGGGAACCACTGGTATAGATGGATAAATTCAATGGGGACTATTGTTTTTGTGGTCACCAGGTGGCGCCACTGTTGAGTAAGGTCCAGAACATTAATTTTATATGTTTTGAATATGTTCAAGTACTCATTACTTCATAAAATGTTTATTTTATTACATTATAAAAAATCTAATGAATATTTACATTATAATGTTCCTAAAATTGGCAAGCATTAAGCAGACAAATATTATTCTTCCTCCAAGTGCCATAATAAACAGGAATGGCCATTGATATATTAAAAGGAGGAAGATATGTTACGCGCTAACATCGCAATCAGTAAACCTGGGCTCGGCGCACGACTACATGCACCAAAACTCGCACATCTGTGATCAGTGTGATCACAGTCGCAACAGATAGACAAGAACAGAGTTATGAGACGTCGCTGTCGTGCGAGCGAAATCGCGTTAGCTGCCGAATGTTTACGATTATAATAATAATAATTTTTATTTAATCAATCAAATAACAATGTTAACATTAAATTAATAATATCGTATGCAGGTACACTTGACTTATGCTAGTTAACAAGACAGGTAGGTGTTGCAACCAGCACCCTTACTAAGTTATATAATAACTTGTATTAAGGGCACTGGTACATACATCCCATACATATTTCCGTTTCTCATTAAAAAAAAAATAATCGCAGGCAGAACAAGTGTTAAAATAGAAACTATAAAAACTAGAGTTAACATATTATATATTATATTATGAATGACATTGCATGTGGCAGAACAAACATGGCGAAGCAACCATTAAATATTATTATAACTATAATTTAGCTTTTTTATTCTGTACTTACGAGTGGTAATTAATCCCGTGTGTCTTATTTTTCTTTCTTGTATTATTAAAACACTGTTTAGCTGCACAAGAAGTCATTTTGATGCGTATTTATCACAAAAAAACTGTAATTATGGATCTGTTCGATCAACGATATCCCGTGCGCGACTGAGTGTCAGCTAGGGGCAATCTCTCAGTTTGATAGGACCAGGCGCTGTTACTAAGTCCCGTATCTACGCTTTTAATACATTAATGGGAATGGCACAATCTTTACAATTATGAATAATTTGTGATAGAAAATCCCGCAAACAGTGAACGTTTAGTTTCACATTTGACATTTCTAGAGACCTCACTCTACACTAGCGCCCCTAGCGGCGAATTCATGCGCGATAGTCCTCATTGGTGTGGGGCGTACTGTAAAGATGGAGTGCTGTAGTTTATGTATACAAATCATCATCACCATCATTTCAGCCAAAAGACGTCCACTGCTGGACATAGGCCTCCCCAAGCACCGCCACCTCGACCGGTTTTGTGCTTCCCGCATCCAGCGGATTCCTGCGGCTTTCATAAGGTCATCGGTCCACCTTGTGGGAGGCATTCCAACGCTACGTCTTCCGGTACGCGGTCGCCACTCCAGAACCTTTCGGCCCCAACGGCCATCTGTTTTGCGCGCAATGTGCCCTGCCCATTGCCATTGTTGCCAGTGATGACATATGGCACTGAAACGTGGTCGCTCACAATGGGCCTTATTAGAAGGCTAAAAGTCACCCAAAGGGCAATGGAGAGGGCTATGCTTGGATTTTCCCTACGTGATCGAATCAGAAATGAAGAGATCCGCAGGAGAACCAAGGTAACCGACATAGCTCGAAGAAATGCCAAACTTAAGTGGCAATGTATACAAATACATGTAATTAATCAAACAAGAATGAATACTGTTTTCTTACAAATTATTTACCAAACCTTCTATCATAAGTTGTGTTGTGGCTAAAAATAAGTAGTCGTGTAATCGTTTGTGAATGATTAAATAAGGTATTGAGAAAAATATTGCTATCTCTTTCCCTCTAAGAAGCAGCTGATTAAATACGATGATAAACATTGTCTTAGGACAACTTTTCAGACATTAGCAGGTACTAAAATGTATTTTGTATTTAAACAAAGGATCTGTGCACCTGTGCGATACCATACATACTTCCAACCTAATATTATAAATGTGAAAGTAACTCTGTCTGTCTGTCTGTATGTTACGTTTTCACGCCTAAACCGCTGAACCGATCGTCATGAAATTTGGCAGAGATATAGCCTGGGATATGGAGAAGGACATAGGCTTTATCATTTATAATTTTTATGATATTAATTTTATTATCTGTGATTAATATAATTTAACTCACACAGTGACTTACTATATGTAATTTTTTTTGGAAAATCATATACAATGTTTGTAAATATGTGAGCACCATGTACCTATCGCATTTATTATTTTTTCTGTCATTACTTCACTTTTCATTCTTTTTACCAATTGTGGTAAGTAATTTTTATTCTAGGTACACACGGCTACATATCATTCTATAAAAATCCAGTTTACGCTGGTCTCGAATTGTATAGGATTCCCGTACAATGAGAGATCAGCTTATACTGGAACTGTATAGCTTGATATGTAGCCGTGTGTACATCGTCTACACCTATAATTATTAATTAATGTATACAAACTATTGTTAACATTTTAAAAGAGTAAGTATGGAGTTTCTTGCCCATTCTTCTCCATACATAACTACCTTTTGGAAGGGGCAACTAGAATCAATTAACTATTTTTGTTCGGCTTTGCTTGCCGTATATTAAAAATAGAATAGAATAGAACTATTTTTGTAATTTTTGACGTTCAAAACTGCATTTTACGTGCCTATTTGAAATAAATGATTTGACTTTGACTTTGCTACATTTTTATGCGATAACCGACATCCACGCGGGCGGAGCCGCCAAAGCTAGTACGTAATATTACAAGCATGGTACAAAATACCTACTTGTATGTACCAAACCGAATGGCCCTCGGGCCATTCGACCGTAAACAAACATTGTCTACATTCCAAAGGACTGGTTATAAAAATTTGTAAACAAATTCAATGTCTTATACTACATTAAGTAGTTACATTCGGGTGCAAAAATTTAAAAGTTGAATTAGTAGTTTAAATTTTTTCTTAGATTTGTATTATCTTCTTTAGAAAAACAATCCATACTAATATTATAAATGTGAAAGTAACTCTGTCTGTCTGTCTGTCTGTTACGTTTTCACGCCTAAACCGCTGAACCGATCGTCATGAAATTTGGCAGAGATATAGTCTGGGATATGGAGACGGACATAGGCTACTTTTTTTACGCGATAACCGACAATACGCGGGCGGAGCCGCAGGCAAAAGCTAGTTAACAATAATGTAAAGTGTTTACAAAAGTTAAATTTGCTAATTAAATAACTTAAATAAAAATCAGTCTTAAGGCTCCCACAAACAGGCGTGACACGCGACGCGACGCATAGGCACCGCCTGCCGCGTAAAGTGCGGTGCCTTTGTATCGCGTCTGTTTTTAGGAGCCTTTATTTTAAAGAAACAAATCAACAAAATATAAAAAAATATAATTAAACACTAACCGCCTTACTTATAAACACGGAATAAAATTATACTATGAATAACTTCGGAATACCCAATTTTTGACGTTTATACCTAGTCTAACTTTATTCCGCGTTTATAAGTAAAGGCTCGTACAGACTCGCGCGATATCGCGAGCGCGACAGGCAGCGACAAAGAAATTGTGGTACTAGTGTCGCGTCGCGCCCGCGATATCGCACTAGTCTGTATGAGCCTTAAGGCCGTAAGAATTAAGTAAAAATCGTGCTAGCTATCAAGGGCCTAAGTCTACTAATTTACAAACGTTGCAATGGTCTCGCCATTGTGAGTATTTGACAGTGTTTGTATGGCAAATCTGTCAAAAACTCACAATGAAGAGACCATTGCAACGTTTGTACATTAGTAGACTTGGCCCCCTGAAGTCGTGCCAACCGGTTATGAACTTACGAATATGTATTCTGTTTATTTAGATGATTTCAAATAAGTAAATATTTAACCAGTTAAAATTCATAAACTGCGACTATCACAATGTATGTATGTGTGGTCGACGTCATCACGTCAACGCCGGCTGTCGCTGAAAACCAGCGCTGGGGCTCTGTCTCGCTTAGGGTCGCAGCATTATGCTGAGCGATGGCCGTTTTGCGTGGATGTGACGCATATTTACCCCAAACTTATTTTTTTTTGTGTTGTGTTCTTTTTTTGCGTCATGTTTACCGCAAATAAACGTTTTTTCTTTCTTTCTTTTATGCGACTGTCCCTTTAAATCAATTTTGAAATCATTATATCACCGGTCCTTTGGAAAGTAGGCGATTTTTCGTTACGGTCGAATGGCCCGCGGTCCATTCGCTTTGGGCCGTTCAGACTAAATACCTTACCTACAGTCTACACCTCCGCTTACAGTCTAAACAAACCAAAATGGACGAAGTACCTACTACGTAAGAGCCTTAAGGCTCCTTAAAACAGGCGCGACACGCGACGCGACACAAAGAGACCGCTCGTCGTGTGGCACGCGGTGTCCTTGTGTCGCGTCGCGTGTCGCGCCTGTTTGTTGGAGCCTTTATACGTGTGCGTGCGTAGATTTGTAATGTGACAATTTTTCCCTCAATTCACAAACCAAAAACAGTTCCACGGGATGACTTTCCACTCGTAAGTAAATCAAAACTTATACTTTCTCAAAAATAGGGATGATTCCTGGGTAAAAAAAATGAAAAACTGTTCAGTCCGTCAATCAGATAATAAAAAAATATTAGACACGTATTTTTTGCTTTATCATATTAATAAAAAATTACTTAGATAAAACACATTAAACTTGGGGAGTGGGGGCTCGTTATGAGGCCGTGCACGAAATCGACTGATTTTGATCAATTTTGTTCATTGGTTGTGAGAAAGGGAAGAATAATTTAAACAAAATTATTTGAGATTTGAAAAGTCGTGTTCTTTGTTTTGCATGTGGCTGAAAGGGATTTTTCAAATTAATTAAGTATTCACGGTAAATCACTAATATTTGCAACAAGTTTTCCGAAAAATGACGCGAGACTGACATTTGATCATCATTCTACAAGAAACTAATTTTGATTTTGAACATTAAAAAATATCATTAACATCATTATATGCTCTTCTTGCATGTGGCGGAACCACTTTTTTCAACTTCCATACAAAATATAGCAGAAAAATAATATTGAAAAAACCTTTTTTTTTGTTTTAAACCCCGTCAGTAATATATTTTTTCCTATTATTTGGCAAATCATATCAAGAAATTTTAAAATCACAAATTAGTCTTCAGTTATTCTTGAAATATAATCAAAATTTGATTTAATGATTATACAATATCTTCATTAAGTAAATCCATGGCGAAATAAACTATATTTTGGAGAGCACATAAACGATGAAACTATTTAAAGCTGCTGTGACTGACACGAATGGTTTAGCACCATGAAAACTGTACTTTTATAGTTACACAGACTTAATGTTTCGATTATTTCAAGTTTTCTCACAATTAGATAAGAAATTGCCAAAAGAGAGTTTTTTTCGTGCACGGACCCTTATGCACAGCTACGTATAAAATCTACTGAGAAGTGACGTCATGCCACATTTGAACTCGATGTATCGCCGTTATGTTTGGATTACGTAAAAAAAGAAAAAATACGTGTAATTTTTTTTTTGTCAATTTCTCTATTCTCCTGAATAATATTGCTTTCAAGGTCGCCATTTGCTTCCGAGGTGTTATGGGTATGTAATAGTCACAATTATTGCTATCTCGTTCCCCGCTACAGCTCGCGCCATATCTCTCTATTTCGGTTGTTGATGTATGAGGCACGACATCGGGAAATGTAGTTGTGTGCGTGTGTTTACATGTTATTGTTTCTAGTCCAATAATGTTTACGTGACCTTATCTTCCTTTTTATACATCAACTAGCTTTTGCCCGTGGCTCCGCCCGCGTGGATGTCGGTTATCGCGTAAAAAAGTAGCCTATATCCTTCTCCATATCCCAGGCTATATCTCTGCCAAATTTCATGACGATCGGTTCAGCGGTTTAAGCGTGAAAACGTAACATACAGACAGACAGACAGAGTTACATTCACATTTATAATATTAGTATGGAAGTATGTATAGTATGGATGATGAAAAATGTTAAAAAGTGTCTATCACGAGGGTATCCTCACTTTGAAACGCATATTGCCATTTAGCCCAAGTTTCCAGCAGACGTATTGTACCTATTGCAATTTGTGCAATACCACAATGGCTGCCCTACCTTTAAATGTCATAGATTCGCAGCATTGCGAAAACTGGTACAGTAACACTACTTAAACTATAGACTTTGATTCGGACTAGTAGTTTATTGAGGAAGGTAAATGTTTTTATGCGCGCCTTCGACCTTCGAGACTGATGAAATGAATCCAATATGGCGTCGTGATTGTTCTCTCCAAGGTAACCTAACAAAGATATAACGTTTATTTGATAATTTTTAAAATACTTAGGCTAAAGCTACAGGGTAGCCCGCCAATTCCAAAATTTCTTACGTTTTTTTGCAATTTGAAGGTCAATATCAGGTTGTATGTTGATCTGAATATCGTCGACCGTAGGTTCAATTGAGGTATGGGACAAAATACGATTTTTCAGGAGAGGCCGACAAAGTTTTTTTTCGGACTAAATCGCGCATAACTTTTTTTGTTATTAACCTTTTTCGGATCTGACTTGACACATAATCTTGTATTTTAGTGCTCTATCTACCTGTGTACATTTATTTAAATAAGTTATCTATTTAAGAAAATAGACGTCCCTTACACCAACGTATTTTGTTAGTAATGTCCCTTACTGACCAAGTATCTGGTAGTCCCGTCCCTTACATTAAATTGACCTCTACGTTAGATCAAAAATAGTGTAAAAATAGTGAAAAAATAGTGTAAAGAGATTGACAGAAAATTAAGTACACACTTTTGGCGTTTGGATATCTTAAATTTGGAAATCGTTACCTACCTTACCTTATTTGATTCGATTGGCGGCGGTAATTACACCATTTCAAGTTACTATATTGCATGGTTTTTCAGATACATTGTTATTACGGGGCCGATTCGAAATTTGTATCCAAAAAATCAGTAGGGTAAGGGACATTTTTCTTAAGCTAGATTTTTTTCATATACACCATTCGAAAGAGCGAAAAATTCTGAACAAAACTGTATACTCAACTCATTTTGGGTATTTTGTCCCTTACGTCAATTGAACCTACGGTCGACGATATGATTCGCGACCGTAACAAATCTGTATTTATAAAATTAATACAACTTTCTAATTTCATATTACTCTATCTTCGAAATTCTTGACATTTGAGGATTATACTAACTTAAGACGTTGTATTACTGACTCTAATGATTATAACTCTGTAAATACATAGTGGGCTACCTCGCTTCCCCCTTAAGTACAGACAACATTATTAAAAAAAAAGAAAATTAAAAAATGGTTTATTTTTTTATTTTTTTTATAATGTTGTCTGTATTTAAGGGGTTAAGTACAGACAATATTATTAAAAAAATTACTTTTTAAAAACCATTTTTAGATGTGTTAAGAACAATATCAAGGATTTTTTAAAGAAAATGTCAGCATGGTGCATTAAATAAGCCTCTATGACAAAACACCTACAAATCTACGGAATAATAAATAATGAATTGTCTGAAAATCTCATTTCCAAAGCCAGACTGCCAAACTGTTATGAAACAAAAAACAAATGGCCTAATTAAATAATTAAAAACTCTTTTTACCATAAAAAAACAATGCCAAGTTCACAAAAAAAGGCAAAAAAATACGCTAAATATAAAAAAAAAACACTTTATCGGTATCTCTTCTGACGTTTTAGAGATACATGGATACTGACGCACAGGCTGATTGCACAAAAACTTACAATAGCCTTCAGTTACGACTATTCAATTGTTTTTTGACAGAAAAAACGCAAAAAAAAAACAAATCGTCATGCTATAATGAATTTCAAGTTGCATTATAAAATGTGCCAAGTCTTAAGTTGTCGTGGTTATATTTTTAATTAAAGGCTGACCATTGCCAAGGTTCTATATTGTGAAAAAAAAAAGGTTTTATTATATTGCCGTTTTTCTTGTGTATCCCATTTGATCATGGTGTCATGTACTCCATTTTAAATAAGATTAGAAATTTATAAATCTTTTTTTACATTCCGTTCAACCGATTTTGACTTCTATTGCATTGGTGGCATGACAAATGGCAGCTGCAGTAAAAAGTTGGTTTTGTAACCACTTTTTTGCTTATAATACCATCCTTATAAGTGTAAGTTATGAGTATAAGTATTAACACAGATGCACCAATACTTTTCACATTGCAAAAAAGACTTACATATAAGAATCCTTGTAAATATAGAAGACACCGATAGCTGCAAACTTCATTTCCAAGAACATAAGATACTAACCCTAGCCTGCCTATACATTCTAGAAATATGCAAATTCGTTCGTAATTACCAACACTTTTACACGACAAGAGAAAATATACAGTCAAGATACACACTGCGCCATAAAAATAGGTTAAACTTACCAGGCTCTAAGCTAAAAATGCACTGAACAAGTACACTAGTCATGTCAGTTAAAATATATAATAAATTACCAGAAAAAATTAAAGAAGAACAAAAATGTTATACATTCATAAATAAATTAAAACAATTTCTATTATCTAAATGCTATTACAATATCAATGAATACTTAAAAGACAAATTTTAAATAACATGTTATATGTTAATAATCGCAATACCTATTTAATAATATTATTATAACAACTAAGTAGTCAAATAAAAGCCCCTGTTCCTCTTTCCTACTTTTGCTATGCCCGACAGGGTCCACAATGATCATATCTTTGTAAAACCTACCACCTAAGTACACATGTGGAAGCAATAAATATATTGAGTATTGAGTTAGTCTCCATTGTCGGCATTGTCCCAATGCTGAGAAAAAGCCTCCCCAAATCTTTCCAGCCATCCTTTTCTAGAGCCACTTCGCACAGTGTTTTATGAAGCCCATTTTTCCGACATCTAATTTTTATTAAAAAATCTGATAGAAATAATCATTTAAATGCAAGATTTCGTATCCCCATTTAGCTAACATGTCTAGTTTTTGAATAATATTTTTTTGAAAATCGCCCATTTTCCATCTCGATATTCAGAAAAAATAAAATAAAAACTAGAACAATTCTAAGTTCCATGGATTTGGGATGTCATAATTACGTGGTGTGTCGGGGTAATAAACAGAATTATTTCAGTATAAATAACTTTTCCCAATTTAACGAAATTTTCGAGGAAAAAAATTTAAACTAAAAACCAAAAAACTCGTTTATATCTGGATCTAACAAAGTTACAAGATTCAATTTGTGCTCTAAAATACTCAACATAAGAGACGAAACTCAAAAACTACTGCACCGATTTTCATGCTGTTTTCAGCAATGGATAGCGTGGTTCTGGAGGAAGGTTTTAGTATATAATTTGTTAAGTTTTTGTATACATTTTTGTATACATTAACGATATTTGTTGGAGGTGTCGGAAAAAAATATTCCGTCTGGGAGCTTTCAACGAAAACGCTGTCTTAAACCCTTTGAGATATAACAAAATAATGTAAGGTGGAATTGTGTATCTTATATAGGTCTACAGTAAAGTCCGCGATGGCATATGTCTGTATGTCGGGCTGTTTGTGTATGTGAGTTTAAATGTTTGTAAACGCACCCACGATACAGGAGAAATCCTAGTGTGTGGCAACGTTTAAAAAAAATATATATATATGTCTATCTCTTAAGGATAACATACTATATCCATTTTATTGTCTTTTTGGTAGGTATTTGTTGTCTTTATGTAGTCGGAACATACTTATCCTTTTTATCCCGATAGTACCTATATTTCCATGGGAGAATTTCCAAAAAACACGCGGGCAAAGGCTAGTATAATATAATTTTGTAAATCTGTCGTGAAGAATGGAAGACTGATTCACAGCCATTTGATTAACATATTAGGGTGTTTTCTTTTCCACGCGAATCAATAGAGGGGGTTACTATGGCAGTGACGAACCATTGAATATAATGGCAACCAAATTTTTTTTCTTATCGAAAGATTTACAACTAATTTTGTCCCCTTCTGTCAGCTTATTCCACTAATGACAGTGGTGCAAGACATTTTATCATTAGATTTTTTGTAAATAATCATCGATAAAATTAAAGTGAATTAATTATAAGAACTATGCAAACAAAATACCGTTGCCAAATAATGTTTTGTATAGTGTGTCGGAGACACGGCATATGATCGTCATAATCAGCCCTTTTAAGTCCACTGCTAGACGTAGGCCTCCCAAAATCTATTTCCACTCGAAACAGTTTACAGCCGTTTTCATCCAAAATGTGGCTTGATATGCTACATACAATATGAATCTATGAATGAGAGTTGTAATATTAGTGTTGTAGAAGATGTAAAAAAATTGAAAATGTTTGGATCTCCTGCATTGTTACCAGTATCATAAAATAATTTATACCAGAAAATCCCCTTTTTTTAATAACTTTGTTTAAAATCGAAAATTTATAAAAATAATTACGGTATGATTATTTTTTAATTATTATTTCTTAAAATCAGTACTTAAAAAAAAAATGGAACCTCTTTTTTCGCGATTTTATGTGAATTACCATTACGAAGATATTTTTTTGTTATGTTTGTTTACATAAATTATCTGAATTTGAGACTTTGGGTGTAGAGCATTTTAAAGTTTAATTTTATGGGAAAAAAAACTTTAAAATTAAAAAAAAAATGCTCTAGTGTATACTCTGAGAATACTCCACTAGAGCATTCAAGTTTTTTTTTTTTTTTTTTTTATTAAAAATGTTAGAATGCTTTAGTGTATAGTTGCCAACATGTCGTTTGGTCAATATTGCCTTTCAAGCGTCGAAATATAAATTGAGTATTTTTTTATTGATAAAGCTTACTTCACGATCCAAGATTTTCTTAATAATTAGTACCTAATTCAATCTGTGACCATACACCAAATTCTTATTTTGTAAGATTTGCTTTACATGTGATGGCCGATGAAATTTTTTATTTCTTGCATGTTGACATAATTTATTATTGTATGCCTACTAGGCAGGAATTTAGAGAAATTACATAACATCTGTCTATACAACATTATTTTTAGTATATGCAAAACCTGAATATAGTTTGTTCAGAATAAGTAACTGAATCGATTCCAATAGTTTTTACACCATGTTATATTTTTTCCCAAAAATATTTAAAAAAGGTTACAAGTTGGACACCGAGCGACACTAAGTACCGATCCGCACTTGACCATTACGACAAAGTCCAAAGCCTGCAAGTGTGATGGAAAATGTTATCACCAGTTAATTACATTACAATCGTCGTACGGTTAGGTACCTATTGCCAAATTAATATTATTATTAATGAACGCAAGGCGCGGGTGCGCCGCGCGGTGAGCATGTTTTTGTACGGACAACCAGGGCCTCAAGTCTGCTATTACAATAGTGTCAGAATGGTCTCGCCATTGTGAGTATTTGACAGTGTTTGTATGGCAAATCTGTCAAAAACTCACAATGAAGATACCATTCTGACACTATTGTAATAGCAGACTTGAGGCCCAGGTAACATAACAAGCTTATAACTTTGTTATTTTTCATGATACAGTTTTGAAATTTTGTACATAATTCTTTACATAAAAATACTAGATACGTGTTTCGGGTTTCACATAAACTAAAACTAATGTTGTATAACCTGTGCCCACAATAAAAAGATTTGATTTTGTGTTACTTTACAACATGTATACCCCTGCTTACCGCACTGGGATACAGTCGTGCCGAGTAAACAAAAATGTCCTTCATATCTAAAACTTACAATTAGTTTGTTTGTGAAAACTAAGGGTTATAAATAAGTAATTTATGTCGTTTCGTGGATACTAGCTTCGTTTCAAAACATGGCAGCTTAGACAGGATGTGGAGAAAATATTTTCGACATTAGTCGAAAATATTTCGACACAAGTCCGGCTAAGGAGTCACGACCTCTCAAGGTCAACTCCGGGATGCCATAGTTTTAAAAAAACCTTACATACTTTTTCTTTGTTTACTTTCATACAGCTGGTCATACACGCACGCCAGTTGCGAATACAATGCACCTGACCTTCCTGAAAAACATAACCATTAAGGTGACTCGTATCTGTCTTGTACAGCTACTTACTATACTCGATTTAAAATAACATTAGACATTTACAATAACCTTTTTTTACATTCCGTTCAAACACAAACGATTTTAACTTCTATTCCGTAAGCAAAAGGATGGCATTAAAAGCAAAAAAGTGGTTACAATACCAACTGTTTACTGCAGATGCCATTTGTATTGCCACCAACGCAATAGAAGTCAAAATCGGTTGAACGGACTGTAAAAAGGTTTATTTAAATGTTGACTGCCATGACGGACACCATGTGTCTGACAGCATACTTTCCCCCGGAGCCGCATCAATAAATCGAGAATTGCCTAAAAATTGCCAGTCGAAACGCTGTCCGTCGGCCGCCTAGAGGCTGCTGAAGTGATCGAGGGCATGCGGACACATGGTGTCCGACGCGGCTCCCTGGACCCGATATACTGGCGGTCACGAGGGGTCCGCCACGGCCCACTGGGCTAAACATGGTTTTTAGTCTGGCAGTCAACGTGTTAATGTTATTTCAAATGGAGGAAATATGGAAAGTAAAAAATGTCTGAAATAAATCTGACGGATAATAGGGATGATGACTAAAAATATTTTTTTTGTCCGTCATGTAGATTATTAAAAAATATTGGACGCGTATTTTTTTATTTTTTTACGTAATCATAACATTACGGCGATACATTGAGTTCAGATGTGGCATGACGTCACTTCTCAGTAGATTTTATACGTAGCTGTGACGTAACGAGCCCCCTACGAGCCCCTACGAACTGTGGCGTAAGTTTAATGTGTTTTATCTAAGTAATTTTTTATTAACACATTGACTGCCTCCGCGGTCACCGGTGACCGCTAACAATAATTTTTCTATTGTGTCTGTTGTCTGGCAGTCAAAGCCTTAATATGGTAAAGCAAAAAATACGTGTCTTAATATTTTTTTATAATCCATCCAAAGGTTGTCTGTAAAAGATCGCTTTTAGCGATAAGCCCGCCCATTGTGTCATCCTATGTAAAATTTCTAAATTTATATCTGTAATTTGTATGGTGTACATAATAAAGAGTATTCTATCTATCTGATATGGTTAGAAAGGTGGTGAATATTGAGATAACTGCTGCTCGAGATGTATGACAGAAGATTATATAAGTACAACCGACCCTTCATTAATTGAGTACAAGGTCAGTATGATGTCGATAAATACTCACACACATAAAAAAAAATATGCACTATATAAAATAGTAAACACAACCAACTAAGTAAACCATCCTGTATACAACTGTTTTGGTTTTGACGATACGTCAATTTTTGACGTTATAAAGTTGCGACGCATCGGCACGCGTTCCCAATTTAAACCCTCGCACCCTATTGGTGGAAACACACAATAGGGTGGGGAGAAGCCCCGCCCACCTATAACTAAAGGTTGCTACCATTATTTGGTCGATGTTGGTATGGTAGTCAAATACCTTGAATTTTAACGATTTTAGCCGAGTACATACGACGAAAAGATCAAGAACAAAGGTAAAAACACGTTTGATGTATTCCGTTTTACTGGGAGCCATTATTAAGGTGTAGTCCTGAACAGAGAACTGAAATATTATTTAAGACAATTAAAGATGTCAAAGAACTGGGTTTTGTAAGCTTTCTGCAACGGCTGATTAAAACCTGAATTGAGTTAAATGCCAAGCATTTAATGAACCTAGTTCGCTCGGCTTTCTCATATAGTTTGTACCTCGGTAAGCTAGTAACTCCTGATAAATTATTCTGAAACGCAAATAATTTATTTCAAATAAACCATTTACAGGCACTTTTGAATTGTCAAGAAGTCGGTCAGTTAGAAAAATGAAGCTACATGCCCATTCCAAAGCGTAGTAGGTACCTATGGAAAAGAACGGGCAAGAAACTCCATGGACACCCTAAATTAAATTGTTACAAAAGTATTAGTTATTTACATCTGTTGAATTTATAACTATAGGTATGTGAGAACGATGTAAAAATAAACAAACGTAGGTACACGTACACAACAAATAGAAACAATTTATAAAAAACAATTCAAAAATAAAATAATTAAAATAAGCCGTGGCAGATGACCAGTCCCAACTGACGGCGCCCGTTCACGAACATGACGCATGGATTAGCACCATTCAGCTCAAATGATCCAACACACGCGCCACCTTCAGCGAGACATATTAGTGAGCATGACATACTCTCGCTGAACCGATCGTCATGAAATTTGGCAGAGATATAATAATAATAATATATTGTTTATTGAAGTAACATAGACTCATTTTTTTAGTAACAGAAACTTAAGCTATGTTAGAGATAGAAAATAAAATACAAAAACAAAACATAAAATTAGAAGTAAGGAATCACCGCTGCGCCATCCCATGAGAAATAGCACAGCAGTGATTCACATATCTGCAGTCCAGTCTGCCCCCTATCATCGAAAGTACGCTGTTGGAGCTCCCTCTCACTCTGCGCACCAGGGATGCACACCTCTTGCGCATTGTAGCATAAAATTAATCCCACCCGCATTTCAGCGAACATCCCTGATGCGCTACAAAAGCGGGGGAGCCCCAACAGCACCCTGAACGCATTGTTATATTGGATATAGCCTGGGATATGGAGAAGAACATAGGCTATTTTTTTAAGCGATAACCGACATCCACGCGGGCGGAGCCGCGTTCAAAACTCAAACTCAAAGCATTTATTTCAAATAAACCAATTACAGGCACTTTTGAATTGTCAAGGGGTCGGTCAGTCAGAAAGATGAAGCTAGTTGCCCATTCCAAAGCGTAGTAGGTTCCTATGGAGAAGAACGGACAAGAAACTCCATGGACACTCTTTTAAAACAAAATATTGTTACAAAATATGGGTTACATCATTCATGTTGAAGTTATACATGTGAGAACAATGTAGAAAGACGTGCACGTAAGAAGCGTCCGTAATAGAAACAATTCAAAAATTAAAATAAGCCGTGGCAGCTAAGAGATGACCAGTCCCAACTGACGGCGCCCGTTCACGAACATGACGCATGGATCAGCACCATTTAGCTCAACCATTTTGAAGGGAACTTAATGATCCAACACACACGCCACCACCAGCGAGACATTTGAGTGAGCATGACATAAAGAAAAAGCTAGTATGCATATAAAATGGTGCACCTATAATGATCAATGACAAAAATATCAAGCTTTACGGTTTTATCACATTAGCAGAGCGAGCAGCTCAATCCCAAGCTTTTTTGAACAGCTGCAAAGCAAGCATAATGATATTCTACTACATACAATGTTACGAGAGGTCCAAGTATAAATACATGCACAGGGCGAAAGTGATGCGTTGCCTTCTGAAGTCACTTTCACTGGTTTATAGAGTCTAATGCTGTCTATTTGTTACAATGTGGTTCTCATATTAATTAGAACTATTCTATCGGCCTATAGAAATGTCCTACAAATTCAAAGCATTTATGTGCGTAACAACTATCAATCACAATCCGAATGATTTTGAAGGATATTGTAACCCATTGCTTCTGGGGATTGCAATCCCGCGGCTAATTCAATCCCGCGGGATTGATATGCGGGATTACTCAATCCCTCGCGGGATCACGCGGGATCCCGCATCTTTGAAATTATGTTATAAATTCAAATTGAAACTACAGATTTTTGTGTAAAAATCAACTTTTATTAAACATTTCTTACATTAAGCAACAGAAATTATTTATTTTCTATTAATTTAAGTATAATTAATTAGTAATCTGTTTTCTTAAATTCATCTTTAAATGCTTAGCATAGTTTAATAGTTTTTTTTTTTTTTTTTAATTTTACCCTTACTCCTAGCAACAGTTTTATATTTTTAATACAGTCTTATTCATATAATGACTAAATCAAATCACAACTTTCTCTTAGATGCTATAGAAGTAATTTGTAGTGAAGTAATTTGTCCGTATCTTAGTAAATATACAACAAATAGATAGCTGCAAACCCCATTTTATCAACCAAAATATTTTAACACTGCCTTGTATTTATATACTTGAAATATGCAAGTTTGCTCATAAACACCAAGACTTTTACACAAAACGAGAAGACATACAAACAAGATACACACTCCGATACAAAACACGACTAAACCTACCAAACATCCCGCTTAAAGATGCATTCAACAGGCCCTCTAGTTATGTCTATAAAAATATATAATAACTTACCCGAATCAATAAGGAAAGAAAAAAAAATCCATCTTTTTACAAATAAATTAAAAAACCTATTGATAAGTAAATGCTATTACAGTGTTAACGAATATTTAAATGATAAATCCCTTAAATGCAATTAAAATACAAATGTTTTACTTATTTTTATTATTATTTTAAATTATGTTAGATTATAAGTCGTCTTCTCTACTTCCTGTTTCTTGTGCTGTGCCCGACAGGGTCCACGATTGTTTCTTAATTTATGTTTACCACCTAAGCTTATACATTGTGGAATGCAATAAAGATTTGAGTATAGTATTAAGATATCTACCTATGGTGATAACTTTTGAAAATACGCTCAATGCCATTTATTGTATCATGTCCGAGCCTGCTTCTGAGTGAACTGCAAATATATCCTGATGCTGAAAACGCTCCCTCGGCTTCTACGCTAGTAGGCTGAACCATCAGGATATATAACGGCAACGTCGCGCTCGTGCTATCCGCGATTTACGCGAAAGTTTTAGCGCCAAATTTTTCATTTGCGGGATTTCAGGTGCGGGATCTAGCAGATAAATATACAAAAGAAAAAAAAAAGAATAATAAAAGCTGCAGGATCCCGCGGGAATGCGTGATCGCGTTTTGCGGGATTGCAATCCCTAATTGCTTCATATGTTCGAAAATTTTAAAGCTCAACAATATAAATAGCGCAATGAATTTTGTTAAACGGTCTAAATGAAATCCATTGCTACTAAAAGTGTGTTAAGCAATTAATCCGCGGGTTTTTAATTAAAAAAAAAAAATGGCTTGCGTGAAAACTTGCTTAAAAAAAAAAGTGAAAACTCAAAACTTTGGAATAAATGACAGTCTGGCGCCACACGTCACGAGCATGTCGCGCATTTCGGTGACGCGAATCCATAAGTTTTCCCCTAGCTAAAATCGCTCAACGCGGCTAAAGAAGTTTTCAGTTCAAAAAGCTTTCCATACATTCATCGAAATAGTCTGTCTACTGTTGTATGGGAATTTGTATTTATGTTCACCCAAAAAGTACACATAGATACACAGTATATACAGGGTGTTTGGCGCATGGACCGACACAATTATTTGGGGGGTTGGGAGGGTCATTAGCGAGGTTTCATCCAAAGAACTTTTTAAAATAAAACTAAGTTCAAATTTTTTAATACTGAATATTTAAAAGTTGCAATTTTTCACACATTTAAAAACAAAATTAACTTTGAAAGCACATAAGTATTTGTTTACAGATCAATTGCATCAAATAATGTTTTAATTATTATATATAATAATTTATTTCGTGCAATTACAACCATTAATAATAAAGTAATGACGATTTAAAGCAGAGATTCCGGGTAATTTTAGGAAAAAACCAAAAAAAAACATATCTTAATAACCGTGACACTTAAGGACATGGGGTCTTTGGATAAAACCTCACTAATGACCCTTCCAACCCCCCAAAAAATTGTGTCGGTCCATGCGCCAAACATCCTGTATAGCTCATGGAAAGCGATCGGTGACGATGACGCGCGTTGCATGATTTTTGTTCACCCAAAAAGTACACATATATACACAGTATACATATAGCTCATTGAAAGCGTTCGGTGACGATCGCGAAACCATAAGTTTATCCCCTACCAAAAAGTGCTCAACGCGCCTAATGAAATTTTCACTTCAAAAGTTTAAGAGTCTATACAACCTCAGCGCCACCTCACTCTGTATCTCGCTCGCACACTATTGCTACCGGTCACGCGAGCAAGCGAGACAGGGCGGCAGGGAAAAGGCTCCAAGGCGCCGATAGTTTAGGTAATTTCTTTTTACGGTGAAAATAATGGTCATTTAAAAAAAGTAAATCGACACCTGCAAGGAATAACATTGATAAATGATAATGATAAATGATAAATGATTTTATTTCTGTAAGTAGGTTTTTACAAACACTTTTACACGTCAATCATATTTTAAAACTAGGTGAGGTCGGCATTTCGTATCTGACTACTCTGAGAAGAAAGACCGAAACAAACTCAGAGGTCACAGTCTCTTTTAAAGTCCAGACATAATCTTGGTCAAATCATGTGAAGACCATGTAGACTGGTGTCTGGAATGGTCTTTTGAAGAAAGAACCACACATTGTAACTGGTATGTTACTAAATATAAGTTACAATGTTATTCCTTGCAGGTGACGAAATAACATAAGACCTGCTTTATAGTTAGTTCAGTTAATATGCAAAGTTTCATTATCTAATTTGAAGTATTTTTTTAATGCCAGCGGTTTATTGCTCGGTTTGGAGGTAACTTTGGATTTTTTTTCTATCGAGAAAATTTTATGGAATCGTGTTTTCGGCTAACATAGTACTTAACATTAATCCTTAACTTTACCTTATATTTATTTCAAAATTAATGCTGCAGTATTTTCGACATAACGGAGGATCATGCTAAGCCATTTGAGGTAGTATAGGCCCTTAAGCACGAGGTTCAAATCCGGGCAAGTACCAATGTGACTTTTTCAATTCATATGTACTTTCAGAGTTTATCTTGGCCTTCATTGACATTGGTAAAGCAAAACATCGTTACATTTCGTCACGTTCATCACATTGACATTAAAAAGCTATTGTGTCTGGCGTAAAAGTCTATGTAAGTCAAATTCAAATAATGTATTTCAAAGCCCGCAAAAGACACTTTTGAACGTCAAAGATTACAAAATAGTTAATTGATTCTAGTTGCCCCTTCCAAAAGGTAGTTATGTATGGAGAAGAATGGGCAAGAAACTCCATACTTACTCTTTTAAAATATTAACAATAGTTTGTATACATTAATTAATAATTA
The DNA here is from genome assembly GCA_947523025.1 of Dryobota labecula. NCBI lineage: Eukaryota > Metazoa > Arthropoda > Insecta > Lepidoptera > Noctuidae > Dryobota > Dryobota labecula. The sequence continues at coordinate 6,948,743 of OX383311.1, read as the reverse complement.
TAGGTGAAGACGATGTACCTGGAATAAAAATTACAATACCACAATAGGTAAAAAGAATGAAAAGTGAAGTAATGACAGACAAATTAATAAATACCATAGATACATGGCGCTCACATATTTACAAACATTGCATACGATTTTCCTAAAAAAATTACATATAATAAGTCAGTGTGTGAGTTAAATTATATTAATCACAGAAAATAAAATTAATATCATAAAAATTATAAATTACTAGCTTTTGCCCGCGACTCCGCCCGCGTGGATTTTGGTTATCGCGTAAAAAAGTAGCCTATGTCCTTCTCCATATCCCAGGCTATATCTCTGCCAAATTTCATGACGATCGGTTCAGCGGTTTAGGCGTGAAAACGTAACATATAGACAGACAGACAGAGTTACTTTCACATCTATAATAATAGTATGGATACAGTTAAATTAGCAACCAGTTTGATTTTGTCTAGACTCTAAGTTGTCCTATGGAGTAGGACCAGTATGTTTCCAAGCATTCTTATCTTGGATATAATCCTCTAATTTGTAATATGCTTGTTTACAAAGTGTGCTTTTAATATGAGTTTTGCATAGACATAGACCTACTTTCAAGGGTTTATACTCGTAATAGTCGTAATCCCAAATCCATCAACCTACAAACATAATACTTTCCTTTGTAAGGATAAAATACATCTAATCATAATTTTACGCTACATTGAACAAAACAGAGACAGAGTCTCCTATAATGTCATGGGCAAAACATAGCTGTCTCAAGCTCGTATCGACCAAACTTTGCTTTGGCGAGGCGGCAACCGTTTCGTGTTTCGATGACGTGGTTCACGATCAGAATTATCGTTGTAAACCAGAGCTAATGTTGTGAGTGCTTGGAGGTCTACTAAAGGTTTTATATTGAAGACCAACTGCTACCAGCGGCTTTTTCCCGTGAGGTGATCAAGGGGATCGATTCTAATGCCGAAAATATAGTTTTTTAAATTTTTTGTCTGTTTCCAGCATCACGCAAATTCTACCGAATAGATTCTGTTCAAATTTTGCATAGATATTCCCTATAAATTATATTTTCACGCTATTTACTATGGGGGATGAGCAATATTGCATTATGTTTGTAGAAGGGATGTTGCGAATATTCGCATCCGCATCCGCAAATGCGGAGCTTCCGCATAGATTTAGACATTACCAGAAAATGGTAGCACTGAATGTTCATCGAGAGGAATTTAAGATAACACCGATATTGATAGCGTGAAGATTTTTATCCACTCTACCAGGCAGTGTTCCTAGCGAACAATTATTTAATTAATAATTGTTTAATTTACGAACCTCTGCGTAACCACCTTGAATCAGAAAAGTCGGCAATATTACTCTTTATTAAGTATAATGCTACTACAAAAAAAAAGCAGCATTTTACTTAATAATAATTTTAATTTTTGTTATTTTATTTTGATTTGAGGTCGGCGCAATGTTTTAAAAAATGTTAAAATTATTAATATTATAAATTTGAAAGTAACTCTGTCTGTCTGTATGTTACGTTTTCACGCCTAAACCGCTGAACCGATCGTCATGAAATTTGGCAGAGATATAGTCTGGGATATGGAAAAATCAATTCGGTTTATAAACGACGGAGTTCTGAGGTAACAAACCCACCGACGACGGTCCATTTCCCTCCGACTCTGCCCTAAGCCGAGGTTCGTACCCCACAGGGGGTGCCCTTAGCGCGCATTCGTTTAGCTTATAAGTATGCTCTGGCTGGAGGCCTTAAATTTATTTTAGGAGCTTCAGGCACCATAGGATAGCCCGGTTAAAGAGTCTCAACCCCTCGTGGTTAACTCTGAGATACCATAAAAAAAAAGTAAGAAACATAAAAAAAAAAAAAACAATTGATAACCTCCTCCTTTTTGGAAAGTCAGTTACAAAACAAAAGGTCTAGATTGTTCTCAATTGAATTAAAAATTGAATTCAGTCAAAAAGTAGACCTCCCAATCATAATGACTGATTGTAGACATGTATTAATTTCATTCCGAGATTTCGATCTTGAAATACAATTTCTTTCATCGTTGACAATTTTTAAATTAGTTATGCAAATGTCCATGAAATTATACCGAAAAAGGATGTCTGACATTGCTGGCAATTAATATTTGGGGATCGTACAACAGTTGTAGGCCTAGTAGAGTGTAGATTTGTTGGCGGTTTTCTATTTTGTTAAGTACCTGGTAATTGTTGAAAGGCCTACACTGTCCTCCCATACCTATTATCACTGTTATTTAATAATATTGTAAAGCCAATTATTTATAAAAGAGTAACCGTGGAGTTTCTTGCCGGCTCTTCTCCATAGGAAACGACTAACACGAACCGTGCACCTAGCTTCTGACGTTTCATAAGTGCCCATGTAGGTTTATGTGAAATAAAATATTTTGATTTTGATTTTTTTGAGTATAATTTATTTTTTAAATTTCTTTGTGACAACAAGAATGAGTTTTTTTTTTTTCGTTATCTTAGGTTGAATTGAATACCTAGCTATAATATAGTGTGGCGATTAGGTTATCATATTTATTGAAATGACGAATTCTACATTAGGTACTTGTTTTAAACATACACAATTAAAATAATTAATAACAATTAACATTTTAGCCGTGGAACCTTTATTTTTTTTTTATTATTAGTAAATTTAACAACATTTAGCTTAATTTGTGATTATTAATTTCGACGCTTGAAAGGCAATATTGACCAAACGACATGTTGGTAACTTTACACTAGAGAATTTTAAAGATTTTTTTTCCAATTAAAAAACCTTCAAAATGCTTTTTTTAGTGTAGAGTAACCGCTTACGACTGGTAATGTACCCAAGAGACTGGCGGCATTGCCACGTTGTATAGCAATGCTTAGCCTCTAGCCAAGGTAAAAGCCAGCGCTTGGGTCACGGGAAGTGTCAACCAGCCTTTTGGAGATTTCATTGAACAAAATATGAGCACTGGGACCCCACGGCCCGAGGGTTTCAACTCCAAACGGCTCGAAAATATAGTTACCAATAAGGTTACTATACTTTCGCCGTTTGAAGTTTTCAGCAGCCGCAGCAGCAGCGCCAGCACAGCACGCCGAGCCAGGAAGATGGGATGGCGCAAGAGTATCGACACAAGTTGCGTCCCACACTAAAGGCCTACCCACCTTCCAAGGAAATAAAGACATGCCGTCCGGTCTCTTGCCATCGTCGCGTGCCATTTGGTTCTAATACAGCTGGAACGCCGACGGAGACAAGAGCTCGTCGGATGATGTCATTAACATTTGCGTGCCGCGCTAAGCTGCACTTCGACTGCATCACAGGCCGTGGTGTCCTAGGCTGTTGATAACCTCGCCACAGTGAAGCGCTATAACAAGGAGCTCCTGGTAGTAGGGAAGCAGCGAGGCGGAAAGTAGTGTCGTCGAACAAAGTGCCGATGTTCGACGATGGTAGTGCATGAAGCCAAAGATGATGAGGAAGATAGAAGATTATGATGCTAGTAATACAGTATTTTATTATTCTATTCCTGTTGGTCGAAAAAGGATGGTCAGACATCTGTGTAACAGAGCCTGAGACATTTATTTAAACGAAATATTCCTATTCCTTTCCACCTTCCAAGGAAATAAAGACATGCCGTCCGGTCTCTTGCCATCGTCGCGTGCCATTGGGTTCTAATACAGCTGGAACGCCGACGGAGACAAGAGCTCGTCGGATGATGAAAATTGAAAATTATCCAAATTCATACCATTTAAAAGAAGACCAAGTTTTCATGGTTTAGTCCCATCTCTTCCCCTATGCGTTATCTAAGAAGAGATGGGAAATTTTTGTAGTTATAAACGCATAGGGGAAGAGATGGGAAGGGGAAAAGATAAGACTAAACCGTTGTCATAGTATGTCAAATACCTAAGAGCTAAACTGAAAAAAAAAATAGTTGCTACAATCAAGATTTTGTTTAGATTGACTAAGTAACTTGTTTGCATCTGAGCCTATCAAGCACAATGATCACAGCTACTACATTTTTTTGACTGAGATTTGAAGCGGGATCTTGATTGGAGTTACCACAAAACCTATGTATTTGCAGCAATCAAAACATAGTTGCTCCAACCAAGATTATTAGATTAAAGTTTCAATGATCTTTATTGAAGTAATCAAAATGCTTGATTGACACAACTAACTTACTTTGTTACAGTTAACATTTTTATTAACTTGTCTCTTTTTTAACTCTTCAACAATGATGTCATGTTAAGGGTAATCGAAAAACTTGTTTGAGCGTTCAATCATTTGAACTAGTATTGCTGCAATCATGTCGTGATGAACTTAACTAAGATTTTGATTAATCTAAACAAGATATCGTCAATCAAGCTAAAAAGTCACTTGATTGGAGTGTATATTTTTCAGTGTATCAAAAAATATCGCTAGTTTCTTCACTTTTTATACTAGTAAGTACTAATACCCAAACAAAATAAACGATTAATTTACAAAAGCAGGGGTGTCAAACAATTTACTTAATTACTGTAATGTAGTAATGGCTGACAGGTCAGTCGCACGGCCCCGTTTGACGCGTATATCCGTTCATAATTGGTGACAACCCTAACTCATGATACTGAGTGATTGGGAAAATTAGTAAAAGGATCAGGGATGTCCATGAATATTTGATAAATTCTCTTTTAGAAACATTCAAAACCTTATATGAAGTAATGAGTATTTTAACATAATTCCTACACATAAAATAAAAGTACTGACAAGACCTTACTCAACACTGACGCCAACTGGTTAACACAAAAAAAAACCGGGCAAGTGCGAGTCTGACTCGCGCACCGAGGGTTCCGTACAATGTTCTCCCATACATCAATATACGTGACGGTCAATTCTCCAACTGCAAATTTAAGTTTGTAAATGCAGAAACGATTTTTTTAGTTTGCCAGTGACCTTGAGTGGTTAGCTTGCGTGTTCTGTACTGAGCTCACGCAACGCGTCGTACGTCCAGCCAGTAATAGGACTCGCCCATCCGGGAGCGCTGTCCCAAATAAAACGCATTATTAATTTATTATACATAAATGAAAAGGCATTTTCATAAAACACGTATACTAAAAGATCAATAATTAAATTATCATTAAAAAGGTGAAGGTTTCAGAAAAATACGCTTGATACATTTTGCGTGATTCTCAGTTTTTTATCCTCGTTAGACATAACTTTACAAATTAATTTCACCTTGGCCAGAGGCTAAGCATTGCCATACAACGTGGCAATGCCGCCAGTCTCTTGGGTACATTACCAGTCGACAGCGATGCGGAGGAATTTTTCGACGCCATATTTTAGTTCATTTTGTTATTAGTTTTATTTAGTTTAGGTTAATTTATTTTTAATTATCTTGATTTAAATAAATAAATGGCACTTTTGGACGTCAAAATTTAAAAAAAAAAAAAAAAATGTTCGCTATGTAATACATAATCTAAAATATTCGCATATTAAGTTATTTGAGAAAATGCTCTAATATAACATAAATATTTTTTCAAATCATTAACACTTACTCGTTTAGACGTGTTCTTCAGTATAAAATCATTAAAACTCGGTTATCGTCGCCCTAAAGGCTTCTTTTGGATAAGAACGATAACCGACTTTTCCAGAAACAACCACACATCAGTAACTCACCTGTACATCCCCTCTTCACAAAAATAACATAAATTACGCTCAAAGCTAAACGCCCGTTCATATCAAAGGTCATCTGCTGCCCAGCCCCCTATTGTGTAGCCGTTATAATGACTGGCGTGGGAATACAGCAAGACTGCTGCTGATTGTTTTTTTATAATTATGCGTGAGTTTTGAAGGTAGATAGATAATTGTTTATGGTGGTTGTGACGAACATGTTTCAGAAATCAGAATCAGTTTTCGGATTTACCTAAATCAAAACCACAGTATAATAAAGTAACAGTATTGCGTCCAGGGTTAAAAAAAATCCGATTTTTATAATAAATATCAAAAATCCAATTTTTTTATATATCGGATATATATATCCGATATATATCCAGGCCAAGAAAAAGAAGCGAATTTCATTCTGTAAGGGGATTAAACACTTAAAAATGTAAAAGGAATTTATAAAATAATATAAGTATCAAATTACCACATTTTTAATTAAAAAAAAGTAAAAAAGAATTAGTGTTTATTTGAGTTTTTTTTTTAATGAACACTTAAAAAAAACAGTACTAACTAATTTTAATAATAATTTGTAATCATAAAAAAGTAAAAAGTAAATTATTCTGAATTGTAATTTTTCGCTACGTATTGCCAGGGTAAGCATAAATCTCCAAAATTTTTAGTCCAGAAGACAGGAAAAAATCAATTGATATATATCGTGATATATATATCCGCTGATATATATCGGCGAACCCTGATTGCGTCTTTATAGAAAATGTCCAAAACGACGCGCTTCGAAATCTCGGTGTATACTACAACTTTGGTATTATATACCAGTATGCAACAGCCTCGAGTGCGCGGCAGTTACGCACGGACGCGGAAGGTTTATCTACCGAGCGGCCGTAAGTAATTATTTCCTGCCCCGACCCTTGCTCGAGCCAGCCCGTGCCGCTGAGCCTGTAGCTTTAAATTCCTCCCCAAATATCACGATCTGATCCAGCCCGTCCCTTGCTGTCCTCCTCCAGCGACGCCCTAAGCCGAGGTCGTATGCCCTTAGCGTGTAGTCGCTTAGTTTTAAGTTTTATGCCATGGCTGGAGGCCTTAGGTACTCACAGGAAAGTCCGGTTAAGCAGACGACATTACGACCACCTCTGAGGTTGATCAGCGAGAAGCCATTATAAAAAAAGGGATTTTTTTCAGTCACTGACGAGACGTAATAACTGTTACCTATTTATACTGTGCCAAAACCATTGGAAGTGTGCTGATAAATGGCGGTTTGACATTTATTTTCTATGCAAAAGGAAAGCTGTCAAACTGCCATATTTATTCCACCGATAAAACTTAACTGACAATTAAAAAAAATGTTCTTAGAGTATACATTTAAAATACGGGTATATATATCTGTAATCCTTACAATAAGCACTTTCATTTGATATGTCACACGGTACAAATAACAAAACTTTTTTTTCTTCTATTTTTTTCTCCCCAAAAGTAACGTAAATAAATGAAATGAACTAGTCACAAAGTAGTGTAGATGTGTAGATTAAGGGAAACCTATAAAAGTTTATCGTTTTAAAATAACATGGTAAATCTCTCAATATTGTGCGTACAAACTTACATTTTCAGTTGGAATGTATGGGAGATCTTGTTTTACAACTGCAATGTTAAGTTTGTTCTTGGAATAAATTCATCCCAACTACGGAACCCTTGACGTGCCGTGCCGTGCAGGTGCCGTGTAGTGCCGGACGTAAAGAATAGCACCACCTCATTTCCTCCCATGGGTGTCGTAAAAGGCGACTAAGGGACTTACTAGTTCCTTCTCAATACATTTTTAACACCATACTGCGATCGCCAACCCGCCTGCCAAGCGTGGCGATTATGGCAAACCCCACCCTATTGGAAGAGGCCTATTTCCAGCAGTGGACGTCTTTCGGCTGGAATGATGATGAATGATGACGGAACCCTTCATTGTGTGTGGTCCGACGCACACTTAGCCGTTTTTTTTTTTTTGTATTTTAATTTACGGTTACATTTTAAAAACAAAAGACAGCTGTCGTCACCCTTCATTGATTTGATCAGCACCTGATATGTACCCTAATTTATACTCTATAAGTACCCATGAGACGTAACGCATCATTGATTCGAACCGGTGAGTTACTGGACAGCAGCTTATTCGCCACTGAGCACCTGTGATATGGTCTAATACACATGGTTGTGTCAGTTAGAAGATATGTGAACTTAGCAGGGTTCGCCGATATATATCACGATATATATCAATTGATTTTTATCTTGATATATATCAATTGATTTTTCCTGTCTTCTGAACTAAACATTTTGGAGATTAATGTTTACCCTGGCAACACGTAGCGAAAAACTACAATTCAAAATAATTTACTTTTTACTTTTTTTTTATTACAAATTATTATTTAAATTAGTTGATTTATCTCACAAACAAATGAAGACTATTATAATAATAGGTACTTGTTTTTCAAGTGTTCATTAAAACATTATTTCTCAAATAAACACTAATTCTTTTGTTACTTTGTTTTAAATAAAAAATGTGGTAATTTGGCACTTATATTATTTTACAAATTCCTTTCACATTTTTAAGTGTTTAATCCCCTTACAGAATGAAATTCGCTTCTTTTTCTTGACCTGGATATATATCCGATATTATATATAAAAAAATCGGATTTTTGATATTTTTTATAAAAATCGGATTTTTTCGAACCCTGGGACTTAGTAATAATATTAGCTTGTTTTTGTGTGTTTCACTGCCATGAATGAAGGCTTCTACAAACAGACGCGACACGAAGGCACCGCGTGTCGCGCGACGAGCGGTGCCTATGTTTCGCGTCGCGTGTTGCGCCTGTTTGTTAGAGCCTTGAAATAAGCCTTTTCAAAATAGTACAGACAAGGGTTTAATCCAAGAGGGGCTTATGTTATGGCTAAATAATAAAGTTCACAGTTCACATGCTTTGTGTACCTACCTAGATGAAATAATAAACTATTATTTCCTAATAATGTAAAAAAAAAGTCGACTGAGTCGGACCAAAACAGGGCCTCAAGTCTGCTATTACAATAGTGTCAGAATGGTCTCGCCATTGTGAGTATTTGACAGTGTTTGTATGGCAAATCTGTCAAAAACTCACAATGAAGAGACCATTCTGACACTATTGTAATAGCAGACTTGAGGCCCAGAGTACCTGTTATGTGATTTTGGCGGTCTGTCTAGTTCTGTGCCCATATCTCTCGCCGGGACGCCCTTACTGATCTGCTCCGACTTTCGGTACCTCGGGTCGCTTGTCCAAGGGGATGGTGAAGTAGACCGCGACGTAACGCACCGGATCAACTCGGGATGGATGAAATGGCGACAGGTCACAGGAACAACTTGCGACCCACGGATGCCCCTTAAGTTAAAAGGGAAAATCTACAAGTCTGTGATAAGGCCTGTCGTATTGTATGGATCGGAATGCTAGGCCGTGAAGAGAACGGATGAAAAAAGATTGCATGTAGCGGAGATGAGAATGTTGAGATGGATGTGTGGAGTGACGAGAATGGATAAAGTCAAAAATGAGTATATAAGGGGAAGTTTGAAAGTGGCGCCGGTGACAGAAAAGTTGAAAGGACGTCGTTTGGCATGGTATGGGCATGTGATGAGGAGGGAGGAAACGCATGTGACGAGGAGAGTGATGAAGATAAATGTGGATGGATGGAGAGGGAGAGGACGGCCCAAAAAAATATGGATGGATTGTGTGAAGAATGATTATTTATATTTATTTATTATTATTTATTTATTTAAATCACAATTATAACATCTTTACAGAATCATCCAAGGCGATGTTATAAGTCACATGTCTACACAAATTTACAATAAATAAAATGACTTGTAAGTAAAATTACAAAGAAATATACATAAATACTAGATAATAAACAAAATTATAAACCTGACAAATGTTTATAACACAATACCTCTTTCAATTATTATTTGTGCCATTTGAATGAATTTCGGCAGGTTCTGCCCAAATATATCCTCCGATACCGTAATAATATTAACAATACGTGCGGCTCGTGACATAGGGGTAAATTTGAGTAGGTTAGTCCTAGCCGCTGGCACTTCTAACAGAGCGGGGCGGCGGCGCGCACCTACGCACCCATCCGGCGCGCGCAGCCGCAGCGCTGCCAGCACCTCAGGGTGGTGCAGCAACCCTAAAAGTACACTCGCCACGTACTTGACCAGCGCGACGTCCCTTCTTACTGCCAGCCTCGTGTACCCGACCATGCCCAGGACAAACAAACTCGGGTACATCAGAGGATAAAAGGGATAAACCCCATACTGCTTACGATAAAGAAAGCTAGCTAATTTGTTTTGTATTTTTTCCAGCATGAGGATGTATTTCCCTTCATGCGGATTCCATATGATTGCACTTGTTTCAAGATGACTCCTTACAAGTGCATTATACAAAATGTTTACAGCTGCGGTATCGGTAAAATCCTTACATTGTCGCAAGATAAAACCGAGATTTTTGAAAGCCCTGCCGCACATCTCAACGATGTGTTTACGGAACGTCAGCTCAGACACCATCTGCACGCCCAGGTCTCGTACATGTGAGACACGCGGTATATGAAAGAGAAGTTAGTGAATGATAGAGTGACGGTTGACAGGGGGGAATGGAAAAGAAAACGTGTTGCGCCGACCCCAAGTAACACATGGGACAAGGAACAAGGACAAGGAAGATGATGAATGTAAAAAAAAAAGTATTTTGTATGGCGACCAAAGTTTATAATAAACTACCAGATTGTTTTAAAACCTTAACTTAAAATTTAAATTTAAATGTAAATTATGTATTCAAATTATCTCCTAAGTAAATGCTACTACTCGACTAATCCATACTAATCCATATTAATTTTAGCCGCCTCTGGGGTCTAGTGGTACAACCACCTGTGTCAGATCCAGAGGTCCCGGTTTCGATTCTCAGCTGGGCCAAAAATTTCTGCTCGGTTTGGTTGGTGGTAGGACTTGTTCTAAGTCCGCCTGGCTAGCTACCACCATCTTATCTAAGTCTTTCGCCAAAACTACAATGTTAACAGCATTTGTTGTGTTTCGGCAGTTAGAGTTAAGATAGCCAGTTCCTCTGTGGTTGACGATTCCGGGTGAAGCTCGCTTCCATCTTCGGCCTTATCATCACTTACCATCAGGTGAGATGAAGGCCAAGAGCTTCCCCGTTGTATGTAAAAAAAAAGTATTCAGGAGCCCGAGTCTGACAAACAGTCTTACCCTTTATGACCTGAGACCCAGAAAACGTTAATCGATGGTTTAATGTCCTAGGTTGGATTACCTACTCAGAGAGAGTACTTAAGCTACTTAGAAATTCAAGATGGAAAACCCAATAACACTTTGCCCGGCCCGGGAATTGGACCCAGGACCTCATGCTCGGCAGTACCGCTTGCAACCATTAGACCGACGTCGCAGTCACGTACCTATACTAAAGAAAATAACTAAGAAATCACGACAAACATGTTAAAATAAATAGATATTATTTTACTTATTACACACGCCAGGTAAATAATCGTCCACCCCCCAATATTCAAATTACGAAAATCATCCCCCTACCGTTTAACTCGTAAAGAGAAAATCACGCTATTGGTCAACATTTTCCCTCCAAACCACCAATGTTTTCAGTGGAAACCGTGGAAAGGCAAATATACCCGTCCCATTTCAACTCACCGTCACGGTCGTTATACTTTCTCTCCGTCTCTTTTCAACACAAGGGGTGAAACGCAGTGTTGTTGTTTGTTGTCAGTGCCTTCTAAGTTTAAACTAATGACGGACGTACCGAGACAAACAAAAGAGTTTTTAAAATTAAGAACAATAAAGAAGCAAATAAAAAAAACAAGTGTTAAAAACAGTGAATAAAATACTTTTTTGTCGTATTTAAATTCGCTACACACTGGCCGAATCGTGACGGTTCGACGCTCATACTAATTTCACTGTGAAATGTGATTTAAAAGTGAAAACGCAATTCTATAAAAAAAAACAATATACGTACGTGATGTGGTAACAATTAACTACATAGCGGAAAAGTATTAAATTCCACAATATTTTTTAAGAACTTTAAAAATACAATTCAAAAAAAGAATACAAACAAAGAAATTCAAAATTTGACGTTTTCCGCAATGTGTCACATCGGATTCGTTCTCGACGCTACGTGAAACAAAATATTCATTAAAAAAATGTGTGTTTTCTGAACTATGATGGAATATACTTGGCACATGGAGGAGGCCGGACAGGAATCGAACTCACGGACCACCAGGTCGCAGAGCAGAGGCCAAGGTAATACTCGTCTGTCTGATTATGTTGTCATTTCTCGAAATTGTTTAAAAACGAAAGTTTTATCGGTAATAAATATCACTGAGGCGAGGTTTGCCTCTTATAACAAAAGGTTTTAAAATAGATAACAATTAAGTGTTTAGATAAATCATAAGCCGTGTGACCCAAATAAAATATTTTACTTTATACAGGAAATAAAAACATTAAAAAAAAGGAGCATTTTAAACTAACAAAATTAAATAAATCACTACATATTATAAAACAAAGCCCTCCGTCGCGTCTGTCTGTCTGTCTGTTCGCGATAAACTCAATAACTACTGCACCGTTTTCCATGCTGTTTTCACCAATGGATAGAGTGGTTCTTGAGGAAGGTTTTAGTATAATTATAATTTGTCAAGTTTTTGTATACATTGGCTAAAATATAATGATATTTGTTGGAGGTGTCGGAAAAAAATAAGCCGTCTGGAACGGATCTGGCTGAAATTTGGTATAGGGATAGATTATAGCCTTTTATCCCTGGAATAGGTTCCCATGGGTTGTGGGAATGGGATCAAAATTTTATGATTACTTTTGGTCGCGATAACCGACATCCACGCGGGCGAAGTTGCGGGCATCAGCTAGTACCATAATAAAAAAAAAAGACCTTTGCGAGGCCAAAAAGGCTCCTATCTCAGCATAATGCTGCTTTTATTTATTTGTTAAAACCTAAGACGACCCACTGACCAAAACTTTATGCACAAGTCATTGGGCTTATTCCACAAATCCCCCCTAAAAAATCCCCCTTAGGAGGAAAAGTGGAATATATAAAAACCAGTCTAGAATTCACCCCTGCTTATTTCAGTAATCCCCCAGCCCCCTCAGTGGGGAAAACTGAACCCTAATGTAAAAAAATCACTTTCAGGGGGGGTCTTGGAATACATTTTTTTTTTTCTATTCTCGTTTTCCCCCCTAAGCGGGATTATCAGGGGTGAATTCTAGACTGTTTTTTATAGATTCCACTTTTCCTCCTAAGGGGGATTTTCAGGGGGGATTTTTGGAATAAGCCAAGTCATTGATGTGTAAGAAAAGGAAGATAAGGCATCGCTCTAAAGTCACGTAAACATTATTGGACTAGAAACAATTATGTACATGTAAACACACCCACACAACTACATATCCCGATGCCGATGGCGTGCGTGTTGTCAATTGTGCCGTCAGCATAATTTATTCGGTCCACGTCGAGAAGCGAGTTGCTAATCTTCCTTTTTATACATCAATGGCACAAGTAAAAAAACGGGGCAGTCTTTGGGGACTGCTGATAGAAGTGAAAACTAAGTAACTCAAGCGTTCGGTGACGATGACGCGAGTTCCATGATTTTTGTTCACCCAAAAAGTACACATATATACACAGTATATACATATATAGCTCATGGAAAGCGTTCGGTGACGATGACGCGAGTTCCATGATTTTTGTTCACCCAATAAGTATACATAAATATACACAGTATATATATAGCTCATGGAAAGCGTTCGGTGACGATGACGCGAGTTCCATGATTTTTGTTCACCCAAAAAGTACACATATATACACAGTATATATATAGCTCATGGAAAGCGTTTGGTGACGATGACGCGAGTTCCATGATTTTTGTTCACCCAAAAAGTACACAAACATACACAGTATACATATAGCTCATGGAAAGCGTTCGGTGACGATGACGCGAGTTCCATGATTTTTGTTCACCCAAAAAGTACACATATATACACAGTATATATATAGCTCATGGAAAGCGTTCGGTGACGATGACGCGAGTTCCATGATTTTTGTTCACCCAAAAAGTACACATATATACACAGTATATATATAGCTCATGGAAAGCGTTTGGTGACGATGACGCGAGTTCCATGATTTTTGTTCACCCAAAAAGTACACAAACATACACAGTATACATATAGCTCATGGAAAGCGTTCGGTGACGATGACGCGAGTTCCATGATTTTTGTTCACCCAATAAGTATACATAAATATACACAGTATACATATAGCTCATGGAAAGCGATCGGTGACGATGACGCGAGTTCCATGATTTTTGTTCACCCAAAAAGTACACATATATACACAGTATACTTAATAGCTCATGGAAAGCGTTCGGTGACGATGACGCGAGTTCCATGATTTTTGTTCACCCAAAAAGTACACATATATACACAGTATACTTAATAGCTCATGGAAAGCGTTCGGTGACGATGACGCGAGTTCCATGATTTTTGTTCACCCAAAAAGTACACATATATACACAGTATATATATAGCTCATGGAAAGCGTTCGGTGACGATGACGCGAGTTCCATGATTTTTGTTCACCCAAAAAGTACACATATATACACAGTATATATATAGCTCATGGAAAGCGTTTGGTGACGATGACGCGAGTTCCATGATTTTTGTTCACCCAATAAGTATACATAAATATACACAGTATACATATAGCTCATGGAAAGCGATCGGTGACGATGACGCGAGTTCCATGATTTTTGTTCACCCAAAAAGTACACATATATACACAGTATACTTAATAGCTCATGGAAAGCGTTCGGTGACGATGACGCGAGTTCCATGATTTTTGTTCACCCAAAAAGTACACAAACATACACAGTATACATATAGCTCATGGAAAGCGTTCGGTGACGATGACGCGAGTTCCATGATTTTTGTTCACCCAAAAAGTACACATATATACACAGTATATATATAGCTCATGGAAAGCGTTCGGTGACGATGACGCGAGTTCCATGATTTTTGTTCACCCAAAAAGTACACATATGTACACAGTATATATATAGCTCATGGAAAGCGTTCGGTGACGATGACGCGAGTTCCATGCTTTTTGTTCACCCAAAAAGTGTACATACATACATACACAGTATACATTAGCTCATGGAAAGCATTCGGTGACGATGACGCGAGTTCCATGATTTTTGTTCACCCAAAATGTGCGCAACGCGCCTAAAGAAGTATACACTAAAAAAAAAAAAAACTGTACAAAGGCGGACTTAATGGCTGAGGCATTTTCTTCATTTTAATGGCTGAAGCGAGCAGGGACTGAATACCGATATAATTTGGATACATGATACCAAAATATCGCTATAAATACCGGTATTTGGGTATAGATATAATACCGTTATTATTAAATTTTCTTGCGTTTTTTGCAATTTGCACGTCAGCGTCAGGTTGTATCTCGATCAAAATATGATTCGCGACTGTAAAAAATATGTATTTACTTAAGAATCATCAATAAAGATTCTGTGACGTCACATTGTAGCCTGATATCATTACTGACTATCGATATAATTATCAATATTTTATACCGATACTCAAATGACTGACATAAAATACCAGTATTTATGCCAGATGTCGATACTGTTGTCGGTATTTTCTTAAAAATATCGGTATTCTTCGAGTATCGATATCGGTCCCTGGAAGCGAGCGATGGCCGTTTTGCGTGGATGTGGCGCATATTTTCCCCCAACTTTTTATTTTCATGTTTGTGTTCTTTCTTTGCGTCATGTTTGCTGCAAATAAACGTTTTTTCTTTCTTTCTTCTAAAACGAATCCATCAAATCAAGCGCTGGGGTCATTCTGCCAACTTCTTACGAATGTTCAACTTCTTATGAATCTTCTTACGCACATGCCTTCACTTTAATTAAAAGATAACAGGGTGGTTGCCGTCCTGATGTTCAGAGGACTTTTGCCCGCAGCTTCGCCTGCGTGGATATCGGAAAATATCGGTTTATTCCCGCTGTCCCCACCGCCCGTGTTCCTATTAATGGTAATTCATTGGTAATTCACATAAAATGGCGAAACTAAAGGTTCCATTTTCTTTCAAGTACTGATTTTAGAAATAATTATTTAAAAATTAGTATTTAAAAGAACAACATGGAACCTTTTTTTCGCCTTTTTATGTGAAATATAATATGTATACCATTAATGGGGACTCGGGCGGTGGGGACAGCGGTAATACACCAAAATATCCCACGGGAAAGGTCACGTTGGATACTACCGGGGTTAAAAATACCTATGTGTTAACCCAGGTAAGCAAAGTTATTATTTCCGTAATACATTGTTTTCATACAGGATAAGTTTAAAAGGAGTGCGTATATTTTTGTTGGTAATCAGGTGCATAAAACTGAACAACTTTCCCCAAGGAACATAGGTCGTAATCTAAAAATAAAATTCAACTTCTCATACAAACGTAAGTCACGTGACCAGTCACTTTGTATGAAAAGTCGATTTTCAATTTTAAGATTTCGACCTATGTTCCTTGGGGAAAGTTGTCCAGTTTTATGCACCTGATAACCTCCTAAAATATACGCACTCTTTTTAAACTTATCCTGTATTTACTCTATTGGTTTACGCGGCGCACGCCCGTGAAGCTCCCAGTCTGCATGATTATTTTTTGTCAGAGTTTTGAAGGATATTGCTAATCCGTTGCTTCAGTGTCGTGTAGTTTAGTTTTTCATAGATAAATAGCGGTTGTTACGTCGGGTACTGACGCGGATTACAATGATTTTTATTAAATATATTTTAATTTTTTTATGTTATTTCACACATATCAATTTATTTTTTTTACTGTTTATTTCTGTATCTGTCCGTGACATCACAGCGGGCCCTATCAGAATACCAACACTGCGACACTTATTTTTAAACTAATAAATCGATGAACGCCGGCTGCATGCACGAAAATGTCCCGTTACGCTCATTGTCCCGTTACGCTCATTGTCCCGTTACGCTCATTGTCCCGTTACGCTCAATGTACGCCTGCGCCGCATCAATGTTTTGTTATGACGTTGTCACGTTAAACTATCGTCCGTAAACCAACTTTACAGACAACCAATTTTTTATTAGTGTTACTATGAGTGTTTAGTTTAAAATGTGAACTTCCTGTATGAGTCCCAATAAATACTTTTTCTTTCTTTCTTTCTTCATAGGTTTAATAAATTCGCCTGCCCAACGACGTAAGAAACGCAATGAATACGATCATTGCTGAACTGTCAAAATTTATGTGTTACGCCATTACCTAGCAGGACACTTCACAAGGAAAAAATAGAAATGATAAGTGTAGGCAAAGATCAATGAAGAAACATTTTGTGTTCGTTGGGAATCCCGGTAGAATAATTTGTTGAAATTATCCATTTACTCGTAAAGATCATGACTTCATGACACATTACCGTTTCTAGAAAGACTGATTGAAGTTCCTGTGTAAATCTTTTGTCAAATCTCAAGCTTATAGGTGCTGTTGTATTTTATTTTATTTTATAAGCTACGCTTGCCGGGGTTGGTCCGTGGATGGGTGACCATCTTTACAAACCGAGACTCCTCCGTGCCTCGGAAAGCACGTTAAGTCGTTGGCCCCGGCTGTCATTCGTGGATCTTTGACAGTCGTTACGGGTCGTCAGCAGGGCCGGATTAGCCACGTAGCAGGTGTGGCAAATGCTACAGGCCCCGCGTTTTGGGGGCCTTGCACTGTGCGCTTGGACGTAGTACAGTCGCCGTCAGATATATTGTAGCAGCCTGCAATTTTTGCTCAACTGCTCAGATATCTAAGACTATCCGTGATCTGACCATCTGGGTAGATACACTTGACGTTGTAAGTGTTCAGATATTTTTGGTTAGTTGTGTGTATAGAAATTACTGACAAGCATCTGCTCAGATATTAATGAAGTAATGAATGTTCAGATATTAATGGTAACTTGAAGTGTATGGAACTTATTGACATTTTAAATTTTTCAGAAGTATTTGGTCACCTTGTCTGCTACAATATATCTGACGGCGACTGTGCAAGAAAAAATAGCATTCCATTTTTTTTTTTCCATTTTCGCAGGTTGTATGTTAATCAAAATAATTTATAACTCGCAACCGTTACAAATAATTATATATTTACAGAATTATAATCATTAAAATCCTCAATACAACTCCCTCACTCGCGAAAAATTAATCAGCATTGTTTGAAGAAAGTACATAGTTATAGGTTTAAAACTTTAAATGATTTGAACGCTGATTTGACTAGTGTTATATTGAGAATAACAATTTGTAAAAGTACTGTTTTATTTTATCTCCTAAACTTAAGAGCCAAAAACAATCCAATTTCTACCAAAAGCCCTTTAGCAGAATGTGCTACAGGCCCCGCGTTGGGTTTAAACGTCAAAAATTTATTGGTTCTAGTTGCGCCTTCCAAAAGGTAGTTATGTATGGAGAAGAATGGGCAAGAAACTCCATACTTACTCTTTTAAAATGTTAACAATAGTTTGTATACATTAATTAATAATTATAGGTGAAGACGATGTACCTAGAATAAAAATAAAAATGAATTACCACAATTGGTGAAAAGAATGAAAAGTGAAGTAATGACAGAAAAATTAATAAATGCGATGGTGCTCACATATTTACAAACATTGTATATGATTAAAAAAAAAAAAATATCATAAAAATTATACAGTTAAATTAGCAACCAGTTTGATTTTGTCTAGACTAAATTGTCCTATGGAGCAGGACCAGCATGTTCCCAAGCATTCTTATCTTAGATATAATCCTCTAATTTGTAATATGCTTGTTTACAAAGTGTGCTTTTTATATGAGTTTTAAATTTTCTTTCATTTAATTGTAATATATCAGAAGGTATTTTATTGTAACATTTAACACAGTACCCTATAAAACATATACTTTAGATAATCTGAAAAATGGTTGATCTATTTTATCTTTATAGTATTAAAATTATGCCTATCACTGATTTTATTAAAAAGATGTACATTTTTTCTCTTACCGAATGCAACAATTAAAACTTGATAATTATTATTGTTTCTCTCATGTCTCACTTCAACTTACTATTGATAGTACATACTTCCATGCAACTGACAATTGACCCGGTCAAAACATTAAACAGTTACCTAATTCGAACGTTACCTGTCTCATTGCGAGCAAGGTTACAAATGCTAAATTACGTACGTGATAGGGACATTTACATTAAGAGGGCTATTATAGGGATATTAGAGGGATATTATAATGGGTCCACTAGCACTCCTTTAAGAAAATTTATTATCTCGTGACTGAGAAGGAATTATGAAAAACGGCTCAACAAATACCTCGGTAAGTGTGTCTAGAATTTTCTAATACCTTTTATAAAGTTTCATATTGAGACACGAAGCAACAAAATACGATCTAGAGGAATGTGGCCGGTTTTCTTTAGAATGAAATTCGATTTTTATGATATTAATTTTATTTTCTGTGATTAATATAAATTTAACTCACACACAGATTTTTTATTTTTTTGGAAAATCATATACAATGTTTGTAAATATGTGAGCACCATGTACCTATCGCATTTATTAATTTTTCTGTCATTACTTCATTTTTCATTCTTTTTACCAATTGTGGTAAGTAATTTTTATTTTTATTCTAGGTACATCGTCTTCACCTATAAATATTAATTAATGTATACAAACTATTGTTAACATTTTAAAAGAGTAATTATGGAGTTTCTTGCCCATTCTTCTCCATACATAACGACCTTTTGGAAGGCGCAACTAGAATCAATTAACTATTCATGTAATATATTAATAATTTTGACGTTCAAAAGTGCATCTTCGTGCCTATTTGAAATAAATGATTTGACTTTGACTTTGAATGAATTTACATGGGACTTAAATAAACATAACTGGCGAAATGTGGGTGTACCTACTATGGGTACACCTCTGCCTAACCTTTCGGGGAAACAAGGCGTGATGTTACGTTATGTAATCCAATGACTAAGTGCTTTAAATTAAATAAATATATATCATACAGTTTGTATATTACGTAATACCGGCTTATTCCACAAATCCCCCCTGAAAATCCCCCTTAGGAGGAAAAGTGGAATCTATAAAAAACAATCTAGATTTCACCCCTGATAATCCCGCTAAGGAGGGAAAACTAGAATTGAAAAAAAAAAAAAACTTATTCCAAGGCCCCCTGTAAGTGATTTTTTTACATTAGGGTTCAGTTTTACCCACTGAGGGGGATTCTCTGGGGAATTAGTGAAATAAGCAGGAGTGAATTCTAGACTGGTTTTTATATATTCCACTTTTCCTCATAGGGGGGATTTTTCAGGGGGAATTTGTGGAATAAGCCCGTAATACCATGCAATTTGTAATCAAGAACAAACTTTTAAAATCCGGACTCGAAAGCAATTCAGTAAAAATATGCCAACCACCGCATTTTTACCGCAGAATTTCTGAATATCACCCAGCCTAGTTAATGGAGCGTTGCTCGCTTTCGTAGAGTATTAAAATAGAATTATTAATTCGTACATACCGGTTTCGTTAATACGATCGATATGACCAGCGTGCCGTGTAAATGGAATCTGTGCAATTTTTGTTAAGTGTACCTTTAATAACGTTCTCATGTTGTTTTTCTAATTATATTCCGTCCACCGAGAGAATGCTTTTTTGACACCTGTCAGTTGTACAACATTTGGAACTGGTGCTATCTTATTACAAAACAAGTGCTAGCTTTAGTCCAAGTTTAAGCCATCGAGCCAGTTTTTGCATTTCGAACTTTATTCCGACGATAGTAATTTTTTTCATACGAAATTTTCAACTAAGACTCCGGTTTAAAATCAGTTTTTTTGTATTTAGAACATTAACTTTGTCGAAATAAAGATCGAAATTCAAAAATGTCCCGATGGTTTACATCTGGTTCTAAAGATAAACCTTGTTTTGTAATAAGGCCAATAGAGTTTATTTTTGATTTTATTTTATTAGGTTCACCAAGAATTGAATACACTGAAAGAATCACATAATACATTTTAAAGCAAAATAACAGTGCATCAGTTATTTAATATAGGTAAACACCACATGCATAAAACAATGAATCATAGAAATACGCTAACTTACTTAATAATAAACGCAAAATTTAAAAAAAAAAAATTTGATTGAAAAATTGGTAAAGGTAAAATTGAATAATCTTTGACATTATAACATTGATAAGAATTGGGAAAAAAAATTGTAAAACAACATATTCGTTTGTATGGAACTGACAGGTGCCAAAAAAGCATTCTCTGGGTGGACGGAATATAAAGAGGTTAATTTGGCATCGGAAAAACTCGTGTCATTAAAAACCCTCGCTACGGCTCGGGCTTGTTAATGACAGCTCGTTTGCAATAACCGACTTTCCACCCTTGTATCACAATGTAATTTTATGTTATGGTTTGGGGAATAGCAAATATTATAATAGGGTATCGTATTATCCAGTAACTGGGTTGTAGAGGTCAGATAAGCAGTCGCTCCATTTAATATACAGGTATTCAGCTGCATCTTGTTAGACTGGAAGCTGACCACAACGTAGTTGGGAAAAAGCTAGGCAGATGATGATGTTGTTTTAATTAATAAAAACCGGCCAAGTCCTAATTTATCCGTCATTAGTTCATTTTTAGGGTTCCGTACCCAGAGGGTAAAACGGGACCCTATTACTAAGACTCTGCTGTCCGTGTGTCTGTCTGTGCGTCTGTCACCAGGCTGTATCTCATGAGCCGTGTTAGTTAGACAGTTGAAATTTTCACAGATGATGTATTTCTGTTGCCGCTATAACAGCAAATACTAAAAAACAGAATAAAATAAATAATTAAGGGGGCTCCCTTACAACAAAGTGATTTTTTAATCGTTTTATGGGTACGGAACCCTTCGTGCGCGATTCCGACTCGCACTTGACCGTTTTTTTACATTTTTTGTTGTTTATACCTCCATGCGAAACTACCTTTTGGAAGGGGCAACTATAGAATCAACTTAGATCATATACTTGTCTAGATGACACATTGACCGTACCGAACGGCCCAAATAAACCCTGCGTTCCGAGTTGCGATAATATCGATATTCGCGTGCTAAAACCCGTACCGAATTAGCGTGAGCGCGATAACGATGTCCCGTGAAACGTCATAGATGACGTCATGACATTCGCCATCTTGCGATAACGCCGACCATGCCTTTTACTAATATCGCCTTGAGCGCTGTCAAAAATGACAGTGTGCTGTTTTGTTTTGAGTCGCATCTTATCGTATCGTGGCATTTTCAAAATTGTTCTTCTGGCTACAGTTGCTACCTAACCTAAGAAGAACAAATTGTTGGTGTACCTATACACAGAGAAATACTCTAATATCGTTTTGACATTGCGTGAGCACCGTGAGCGCGTTCACGAGCGTTCCGAGTTGACAGCCCTCGGCTGTCATAATCGTAATATCTAAATCGGAACGCATGTGAGACGATGTGAGCGCTGAGAGTGATTATAGCCAATTCGGAAAGCGGCCAAAGTCTATTAAAATTGGTAGACTCGCTTCTCACAAACGTCAGTGTCATTTGAATCACGTATGGGTAACGTGCTCACGAATAATAATTAATTATGCCGGTTTGTGCTGTCAAATTGTGTCGTAATTATGTCGGAAAACCGTATAATAACACCAAGATCACTTTTCATCGGTAGGTTTTGTTATTTAACCACTATTATTTTAAGAAAACACGATTTTTTATTCGTTATTTTGTAGGTTAGTCTGATTAGCCGGTGTTGTCAGTTTATTACTAGGGAGTTATTGCGAAACTATGGGAGACAAAATACAAACATCATTACTTCATCATTCTAAAAAAAAAAGATGTCACCATATTTGTAAATCAGATAACGTAGCCCAGGCAATAAAATTAAAGAGAAAACTGTTCCGAAAATAAACACAAAGAGATGGGTTTTGATTTATATATTACTGTATTTTTTTTTTCATTGTATTTTTGTGGTAACTAAATTAAATAAAACACTAATCTACAAAATAATTATTTTATTTAACCTATTTTGTTTAACTTCCATCTTATTAAATAATGGAGAAAGGGTGAGTTAATAATTTGGAGCAGGCATCCCTAAACACGCACACCTTGACAGTTTGACTACAATAAGTACACGAGCGGTACTCACACGTATCACGCAATTGGAGACAGTTTTCGGGCGTCGTTTGTTTGCATTGCTCCTTCTAGACAAATAAAAATAATCTAAGAGAATCAATTTTATTTCCGTGTACATTTTGACGTTCAAATGTTTTTATCTATGTGCCTATTTGAAATAAATGCTTTGACTTTCTTTGACATAGAATGAAAAATTAAATATACGGAACTTATGCAGTAATACAGGTTGAAAATTAATAAAATGGTTAACATTTCAGTTAACTTCAATCAAGCATTGAGGTAACCGTGATATGTTATTGCAATATTTAACAATAAACACTTAACCGTGTCAGTCGTAAATAAATTAATTGGTTTTGTTAATATGAAGTAATTAAATCCGGTAATTATTAATCTTTTATTTATTTGTGATTATGGAAAGAATAGAGCGTATTATAAGAATAAAAAGAAAAGAAAGAAGAAGAAAGAAAATACATTTATTGACGGCACGGTTGGCGCAGTGGTTAAGCGATTGACTACTGCGCTGCGTGTCGCGGGTTCGATTCCCGCACGGAATAAATATTTGTATGATCTACAAGTAGTTGTTCCGGGTCTGGCTGTTTGTGTATGTGAGTTTAAATGTATGTAAACGCACCCACGATACAGGAGAAATTCCTAGTGTGGGGCAACGTTTTATTAAAAAAAAAAATATATATATATTATATATATATATATATATATTTAGCACACACTAAAAGGCACACATGACAGACATAATATAATTCTATGCAATTAAAAATAAAAATCAAATAAAAGCATAAAGAGCGATGTAAGAAATTTACTTAGTGTTTTTTTACTTATCACGGTTTTATCAAAGAGACAGTTCTGATGCACCAAAAAGGTAAGCCAATCATTTATTATATTGTACTTAGTATAGTATAGTGAAAGTATTGTTATAAAATTTTAGAGATTCATATTATACACGTCAATACTTCAGCGGTTTTTCTATGTACTTAATGTTACGGTATTGTAAACTATTTTGTTAAGACTTACGCTGTGTTCCGTAAACAGTTTTTTGTCTCTCCACTTATCAAACTTGCGCGGTATTCTAAGTTGCGAGTTTGCGACGTGGCTGATTGATCTTCTGATATATACGTCATTATACGTACAAACTTACATTGGCCGCAGTAAGTAGGTGACCGGTTACGATTGCCTGATGAAACTTGACATATTGGTAATTAAATAATTAACCGCTTGATTACTGAGGCGGTCATCTATCATGGACTAACGGTGTAAACAGGTGGAGTGGTCAGTGGAAAGTAAGACATTATTAGAGATGTTTTACAATGTATATTATGTCCAATCCAGGTACATAGGATTGTGATCAGACATACTCTTAGGGGCCATTCAAGTACCTATTACATAAGCAGAATTTTAGTAATTTTGAATCCCCACCTCTCCCTTGTCAGCAAAAGTTAGCAAAGCTCAAAATCCCCTCTTATGCATACGTAAACATTGGTATTTTTTTTAGTTTCAGGTCTCTTTATTGTTATCCATGAGTCTAGAAATAAGGAATTTATAGACTTGCCGCCTTACTTATAAACCCGAAATAACTTCGATATACCTAACCATATATTTTTGACGTTTATACCTAGTATAACTTTATTCTGCGTTTATAAGTAAGGCGGTAAAGTTTGAATGCCCATTTAAGTAATTTCCCTACTTCGGATCATTCTCACCATAAAACACCGCTTGAGAGCGAGTAAGAAATATCAATTATTTTGGGCAATCACTGAACATGGAGTTGCCATCTTTGATCAAAACAAAATCAATTAAAAAAATATTTTAAAACAAAAAAAAAATCAGAAGAATCTGAAAAGTAAATATATAAATATTACTGACGTAGTCAGAATCCAGAGCTCCCCGTCCCCCATGCCTCAAAAATAATCAAAGCAAAGACCCCCCCCCCACCCTCCTTTGGTGCTTACGTAATACTTGAATGACATACATAGTGTCAGATTTACAGTCGACGTAGAATTGGGATACGTGTAAACGAGAGAAATTGCTCTTTTAATTTCTACACAGTTTATTGTCAATTTGTTAAGAGTCAATTAATAACACTACTGTATTAATTAATACTCTGAACAAAGGGAAACACTGAGCAGTTCCTAGGCCAGTACCTATGTGTCACGACCACGTCTAAATGATCACTGTCGCTCCAAGGTCCGTATCGGACACCAAACTCAATCCTAGACTAGACTACTATGACTAGACTAGACTACTACGACTAGACTAGACTACTACGACTAGACTACATAAACTTGAGCGACTTCAAAACTTTTGCATAAGATTTATATTTGGCCTGCGCAAATATGATCACACTTCTGAATATCGTACAAAGCTCAAGTGGCTTTCGTCTTCGCCGGAATTCTCATATCTTATTTCAGCTCTACAGTATTCTGTTCAATTCTACAACCCCCTAGAACGTTTCAAGTTCTTTCATGACACACATATATATACCTGAGGTCATCGGAAAACTTGAGAGACGAGGTGGTAGCGGGGCTGACTGCACACACAGATTGCGCCTGATTTATTTATTTATTTCTTTTTTCTTTGATCGCCAACCAAGGCTACACAATTACATGCATGTCAACATAAACAGGGACAAATACAAGTGTGCGCTTCCAATTGTAGACCATATCATTCACTTAATAAATGTTAGTCAGTACAACCAGTTTGGCAAGGACGAAAACATTAAAATCAAAGTACAAACATTAAAAAAGAAATACAAATTAATTTTAAACAAATTAAAAAATATAACAAAAAAATAACCATAGATGCAGGGCTTGTTAACGTTACCAAATAACCAAATTAATAACCGTTACGTAACGTAAAATTTCAATGTTATACCTACTAACGTTACAAAAATTTAACGTTACTTAATAACATTACCAGTAATATAATGTTAATTAACATTAACAAAAATACGATAACTAACGTTAATTTAGCTACGTTGCCGTTCTGTGGGTAAGAATCAGGCAGATTCAGGCAACGTTTTGATCGGCACGGCATCAGAGAGGCGCGAAGGCGGGCTCCCGCCGCGCCGCACACCTTAGCCCCACCACTTACATCTCACCCGTTTAAAATAACGATCAAATTAATAGTCGCATAAATAACGTTAAATCAATTACCGTTATTTTAATTATAACGTTAAATCTGACAATACAAGGTAACGTCATGAAAATTTACCGGTATTTAAAGCCCTGCATAGATGTCAAAGGAAAAACAATAACAAAAAAATATTATGGCTTGGATAATACAACTTTTATGTCCTTTTAAAACAAAGAAATTTTGCATGTATAGGTAGTATCCAATTCATTATGTTTCGATACTTTGTTATACTGGCTGATGACCTTATGAAAGCCGCAGGAATCCGCTGGATGCGGGAAGCACAGAACCGGTCGAGGTGGCGGTGCTTGGGGGAGGCCTATGTCCAGCAGTGGACGTATTTCGGCTGAAATGATGATGAATGATAACTGGCTGCGGGCAGTCGAGGAATAAAGATGTGATAGCGGCATCTACAACGCCACATTCGAACTACGCATCAAAGACGTGACATCACACAAATCCTGTATCGCTATCATAGTTTACCGCGCGGCTGTGATATATACAACATTCCGACATCAACCGTCGGGTAGTAGCCCACCAGACACAATACCCGTCTGGTCGGAGGATCCTCCCTTTTCTATGGAGGATGAGTAAACTTTACAGTTTTACACCCAGTTCCTCATACCTCTATAAATATTATGTTAAGCATGTTAAGGTTTTTTCATAAAAGAAAGAAAGAACAAAGAAAATTATTTATTCTACACAAACAAAACGCATTTTTTTTTTTTTGTTTTTATAAATTACCCATATGCAAGAAGCCAAAAGCCTCTTATTCAAGCAACAAAAATTTGACAATTTAGTCCATTGCTTGATGTCAGGGCCAGAGACCAAAGACAATTTACATTGTTACTCTGTGTTGCGTCACTGGCAAAAATGTCAACAAACAAACGATCTAAACAAAAACAAAATGCCGATTACAGAGTGGAAAATAACTACTTTTGTAACAAAAAAAAAACCGCCATTTTGTATGTATGAATATGACAGTTCGTAAAGGTGACATGCGCCCGTTAAGTGAGAAAGGAATTTGTTTGAAACTTGTTTAACATTATCGCTCCGTACATAAGTATTGTTACTCGTGAATGCAATTACCCCTTTACCGGTCCATAACAGATGCACTCTTACTTATTAATTATTCGTAGAACCACATAATAATAAAAACTTTATTATTTGCGCACTATTTCAAGATATAACGCAATAGTTTCTGCACGTGTTTGCTCGATGTAATCAAATTATCATATTTGATAAACAGGTTGGGTAAAAAATCGTGGATCAAACGAAACAGGGCGATAGTTATTTGAAGTAAAAAAATAACTGCAAATAACCCCAACCATCGCCCTGTTTCGTTTGATCCACGATTTTTTTACCCACCCTGTTTATTGCAGTGAAAATCTCAGATGGCTCGTGGCTTTTACCATTTATTTGTGATATGTTTTTAAGGAACTTATATCAAATACATTACTATATAGTATTCGCCTGCGTGAGGTTCGTAAATGATCCCATTACAAAATTATGTACGTACCATGTAGGTACACACGGCTACATTATATCAAGCTATACAAATCCAGTTTACGCTGGTCTCGCATTGTATAGGATTTCCGTACAATGAGAGATCAGCTTATATGATATGTGACTGTATGTACAATAGAAAAAAAAAACACTTTTTCGGCGTGTATTATACCTACCCATGCCAAATTACAGCTTTCGTTCTCTGATCTAAGCCGCAGACGACCGACATGGCGAAATTCTAAAAGACAAAGCTCCGGAGCATGCGCTAGCATAGCTACATAGAATCAGTTCTAAGATACGGAGTCGTTTTCTGGGGCAACTCGACAGACAAGAATTACATGTTCATCGCCCAAAAAACATGTGTATGCGCTATATGTAATCTACACTCAAGGGCTATCCCTTGAGTGTAGATTACATATACAATGCCAATATGGCTTACAACTATTTGTAAGCCATATTTTGAATCCTTGAAGCTTCTAACATTGCCTTCATTGTACGTACATCTTTGAGGTGGCAGTATTTGTTAATACAAACCCACAGCTTTTTAAAATAAGTGCCCCAGCTGATCCACGGTTAAGAAAAAGGGATTCGAACATTATTTGTGTTGATCGCAGTAAAACAGCCCTCCTACGTAAAAGTATTTATCGAATGGGTCCAGTTATTTTCAATAAAATTCCACGACAGATAAGGAATCTTAATAATAATATGTTTAAAAGGAAATTAAAACAATTTTTAATTGATAAAAAACTCCACCACTGACATTTAGATTTCTTATTTATTTTTTATTTATACAATATTAAATTTAGATTGTTATTATTTTGACATTGGTAATTGTATGTTAGTACGTCAGGAATTGTGTGTTAATATGTAAGTAATTTAAAATGTGTGTCTGTTGTTACGACACAACTAACTTTGTGATTATTTGTATGCTCTCGAGTAAAATGTAGCGAACTAACCATTTAATTGTATTGGAACCTACATTTACGAATAAATTTGATTTGATTTGATGCGCTCTTTCACGATACCCCACATGCCTTAGTAGCCCCACTTCGAATTTTTAAGACACCCGTTAAGTCCCTGATGCAAAAAAAAAATATTGTTTCTTTCTTATTTGCAAAATAGTTGGGCAAACGTCATCTAAAATTATTCCAAATTTTAAGTTATTAGGCATTAGTAGTTCATGAGATTTCCAGCTGTGACAGACAGACGGACAGACAGTCGTACTATAACGGTTCCTTTTGTACTATTTTGGTACGGAACCCTAAAAAGTTTTGCACATAGTACCGTTTCACAAAACAAATGAAAGGGCTTACTGTGAGGGTCTCACATATATTTTTTTAATAATTTTAATATAAATAATTTTAAAGTTATTTAAGAAAATTTATGAATCTGACCATCCCCAAAATCCCCTTACTTATCTCCAAAACTACTGAACGAATAAAATACAGAAAATAGTTCTATACTTATACATGACAAGAAAACCTATAAGAAGTATATGATCATAAAATAACGTGGTAAATCTCCCAATATCGTGCAAACTTACATTTAAAGAAAGAAAGAAAAAGTATTTATTGGGACTCATACAGGAAGATCACATTTGCTATTGGAATGTATGGGAGAATATGTTTTTGACCACAATGTTTTTATTACGTACCTCATATTAATTACAGATAGGTATGATATAACACATCCAGCAGTTGTCGACATAGCTCACAGAATAAGCAAGCTGAAGTGGCAATGGGCCGGCCATATTAGCCGTAGAACCGATGACCGTTGGGGTAGACGTGTTCTTGAGTGGAGACCGCGAATTGGCAAACGTAAGGTAGGACGTCCTCAGGCTAGGTGGAGCGACGATCTCCGCAGGGTGGCTGGTAGCAGCTGGATGAGAGTTGCCGAGAATCGAGCTGAATGGCGTGCAATTGGAGAGGCCTATGTCCAGCAGTGGACTGCTATAGGCTGATGATGATGATGATGATGATGATATAACATACAGGTTATAATCAAAAGATAATTAGGAATTCACTTGCGCAGCTCTTTACGTCAGCCAAAACATTTGCAATGGGAAAACTGCTAATAGATGACGACAATTAACTGTGTTCCCTATCAAAATAACCAGTATAGAGTAAATACTGAAACTGACGATATCTCCTGGTATAACGGGCTGGCCGGTAATATGATCCGTCTGGCCGGAGATAAGGCCGTGCCGATGTACTCTTCAACAGTATAGATTTTGTTAGTACATATAGTTTTTTTATGGAGATACGTTTTTGTAGGATTTCACATACATTTGCACCGGGGGCTACGGGGGCACTGAAGTAGGAGTGGGAGTTGCGACGACGAACCGTTTTACGTCCTGGGTTCAAACAGTCTTCGTTGCACAAACCAGTCTTCGAATTATTTAGTGCGATTTTTTATTTTACGTCTATGAAAATACAGTCTAGAACGCAATGCGTCAACTATCTCGTCCGTCGCGTCGTCACAATAGAAAGTGAAGTTTATGTCAATGATATACAGTCGATAATGTATTACCTTACCTTACCTACCAGTTGTCAATGCTGTCGTTCGTTATTTCACTCGACGAAAACGCAATTAAGTTTGGTCGTCCGTCTTCAAACCAGTTGCAACGAGGACCGTTTTTTGCAACCGTTTTCCCGTTTCCGTTTCCGTGTTGCGTTTCGTCCGTCAAAAATTCGACAACGACCCTCTACTACACTGAAGCACTCTTCAACGCGGGCTGCGTTGAAGAGTGCTTCAGTGTAGTAGTGGGTCGTTGTCGAATTTTTGCTTCAGTGTAGTAGTGGGTCGTTGTCGAATTTTTGCTTCAGTGTAGTAGTGGGTCGTTGTCGAATTTTTGCTTCAGTGTAGTAGTGGGTCGTTGCCGACTGATGCGACTGGTGCTGGTCAAGCGGGGGGAGGGAGGTATTGGACTCCCCCCGCGACGTCTAAGAAATGAAATCGTTTATTCTGTAAATAGGATATCGGAATCACTTTTACACGTCATATATATTTTTTTAGATTAGCTCGAAATGTCCTATCTGATTACCCATGAGAAGAAATGGCGAAACAAACTCAGGGGTCAAAGTCTCTTTTAAAGTCCAGACATAATCTTGGTCAGATCATGTGAGGACTATGTAGATCCGTGTCTGAAATGGTATTTTGAGGAAAGAATCACACAATTTAAGAAGGGCGCGCGTAGAACATTACGTGCCACCAGCTCGGGTTTTTTATATAAAAATAAATATACAAAGGCGAATGTAATCGCATGAAGAGCATAAACTAGTTTTAATAGCATATACTAATAGTGGGCTGAAACATGATATCTTTAAAGCACAAAGATATTAAAAGTTTGTGTAACAATTAGTTCACAAAATTACTACCAATCCATGTTATTTAAATTAAAATTATTTATTTGAGCAAGACAAACTACTGTGACATTTTGAATTGAAAAATTTTCCTGCAGCTTTGCATGAACACTTCTTTTCTTTGTAGCACATTTTGTTTTGCAATTACACCTTTTATAACCTTGACCTCCTGAAAGCGATTGTTCATTTGCGAGCTCTAAAAAGCTTTTTTTTTACCGAATTTATCATTTCCAAATACTGTTCGTTACTAAAGTAAAAAGAATTTAACGCTGTCGCTGATAATAACTCTTGAAATTTTGTATCAAAACGCTCTCGGTGCAAGCGGTGCGGGGGAGGTGGGCCGCATTAGTGCCACGAGTTCGAAAATTACGCAACATCTAACATTACCCAGCCAGAGTTGGGTAGACCTAGGTGAGTATGGGTAAACGCCGAATTAAAATTAATTTTACTTATTATTCGGACTTTACCCAAAAAGCTTGGGTAATACTAAGTCAACCCGGGTAAACCTAGGTTTACTCCATCTTCTAGCATTACCCGTAACATATATATACTAGCTGACCCGACAGACTTCGTTCTGTCAAAAAAATGTTAAGGGTGGACAACCCTTATCACTAAGGGGTATGAAAAATAGATGTTGGCCGATTCTCAGACCTACTCAATATGCTCACAAAATTTCATGAGAATCGGTCAAGCCGTTTCGGAGGAGTACGGGAACGAACATTGTGACACGAGAATTTTATATATAAGATATATATATATATATATATATATATATATATTTTGTGTTTGATATAAGCAGCGGACTTCCCCAGTTCGCCGTCCCTGGGTCATTTTCTTTTACGTTTTTTCATATTGTAGGTGAGTATCAAGTTATATGTTGATCTACATATGATTCGCGGCCGTATCAAATATTTACATATAGAATTATTATCTTTAAAATCATCAATACAACTGTCTAAAATCAAGTAACTCTATTGAATGACTATTTCGTGAAACCATTACATTTGAGGGCAAGTTTTATTTCTAATTCTAATGATTAAAGTTCTGTAAATACATTCTTGTTACGATCTTGAATTATATTTTATTTAACATACAGCCTGCCAGATAAAAAGTTATCTGGCAGGTTGTACAAAAATTTTAAGAAAGAAAGAAAGAAAAGTCTTTCTTTCTTTCTTAAAATTTTTGTCACTACTTCTTCTTTTAAAATTACATTTGAGGGCAAGTTTTATTTCTAATTCTAATGATTAAAGTTCTGTAAATACATTCTTGTTACGATCT
The DNA here is from genome assembly GCA_947523025.1 of Dryobota labecula. Taxonomy (NCBI): domain Eukaryota; kingdom Metazoa; phylum Arthropoda; class Insecta; order Lepidoptera; family Noctuidae; genus Dryobota; species Dryobota labecula. Next base: position 6,916,544 of record OX383311.1, on the reverse strand, counting down.
TGAATTATATTTTATTTAACATACAGCCTGCCAGATAAAAAGTTATCTGGCAGGTTGTACAAAAATTTTAAGAAAGAAAGAAAGAAAAGTCTTTCTTTCTTTCTTAAAATTTTTGTCACTACTTCTTCTTTTAAAATTACATTTGAGGGCAAGTTTTATTTCTAATTCTAATGATTAAAGTTCTGTAAATACATTCTTGTTACGATCTTGAATTATATTTTATTTAACATACAGCCTGCCAGATAAAAAGTTATCTGGCAGGTTGTACAAAAATTTTAAGAAAGAAAGAAAGAAAAGTCTTTCTTTCTTTCTTAAAATTTTTGTCACTACTTCTTCTTTTAAACCGCTACCTACGTTATCGCATCATTCCTCGTAATAATGTGTTTAATACTAACAGAATAGTTTTGCGACGTGTCCTGACGTCATTGGCGCCATTTCGGAACTGTATGAAAAAAAACGTGTAGATAACTAAAACATTTGAGAGCTTTATCAAAGCCAGATTGGCATTTTTGTGACGTATTTTGCGCCATTGGAATTCCTGAATATGTGTCACTGTTTAATAAATCCAATTAAGGGGGATGCGATATAATAAGATATGCCGCGAAATACTTTTTCTTAAGTTTTTTGTCAGTGGCAAGTTGTCATCATCATCATATCATGATATATGATATCAGTATTTTTGTCATTATTTTTGTACCCTACCACTGTTTTTATATTTAACTATTTAACCCAAAGGTTGACTGGTAGAGAATGCCTTGTGGCATTTAGTCCGCCTATGTACCACTATTGTACATGAAGTTTAAATAAATAAATAAATAAATAAATATCAGCCGAAAGACGTCCACTGCTGGACACAGGCCTCCCCCAATTGGGGGGTTTGCCATAATCGCCACGCTTGGCAGACGGGTTGGCGATCGCAGTATGGTGTTAAAAATGCATAGAGAACGCTGCTGCCCATTCTCTAGTAAGTCCCTTAGTCGCCTTTTACGACACCCACGGGAGGAAATGGGATGGTGATATTCTTTACGTCCGGCGCCACACGGAAAGTAAAGTATATACGGTACTTATAACAAAAAACTTCTTTGTTTTTTGGCTGTCTCTGTGAGTCTGACCGATTTTGACGGGACTTTCGCATGCAGATAGCTGATATTATAAACACTACTTAGCCTAAAATAAGCTGCGTAGCTTTTTTTTTGTGTGGGAAATTATCAATTCTCCCGCTCTGAGCGGAGCGGGAGGGCGTGTCAGACTTCTACTGACTAAAACCCACCCGTGTTCCTTCAGTTGCCTGTGTGCCAGGGCCACGGTATCCCTTTCGAACAAACCCGCAACCCTGGCAGGAAGCTGCGTAGCCTAAGTAGTAACTTGGGGGCACGCGGGCGATACCGCGGGCGCAGCTAGTTTTTTAAAATAAAATCGTGTTTGAAAACCACTTAGTTGCATACGTCAATTGTTTTGTATAAATTACTCGTATAATTAGAATAAAAAAGTGTGGAATGGCTTGTGTAAGTGTGGGGAAACCCAGCTTGGTTTTTTAGATTCGCAATGGATAAACACCATACTTTTTGCTGTCTTTGCTTTGTTTTTAACCGACGATCCAAGAAGGAGGAGGTTTTTAAGAAAAGTAAAATAAATTATTTATTGGAACTAGCACAGGCAGATCACAAATTAAACTAAACACACACATACAAACATTAAAAAAAGAAAACAGAAAGTCACGAGGCCCAAAGGCTCCGATCTCAGCACGATGCTGCGACCTTTATTAAAACATTGATTGCAGGAGAATGATGATGTCAGTAGCAATTTTCGTAGTAACTATGAGAAGACAAGATTTTGACCGCCATAACATGTGTATGATCCATTCATCAATTTCAATTACAGTACCGTTTTGATACTACTCTACTGATTGGTCAATTGGTCTTTTGTTGACCGTTTTGTGAATGGACATCAACATTCATTGATAAACAGCGATCCTTGGTATTTGTAATGTTTGTTGAAGTCGCTTATAGAGGTATGAGGATCAGGGTGTAAAGTTCACTCATCCTTCATAGAAAAGGGAGGATCCTCCGACCAGACGAGTGTCGTGTCTGGTTGGCAACTGCCTGACGGTTGATGTCGGGATGTTGTATATACATATAGGGTGTATCTATTCAAACACGAAATATTTTAAGAGATACACCTATAGTGGTAAAGGAGCCATGGAAATGTTTTTTTTTTATTGAGTCATCATTTCAGCTGAAAAACGTCCACTGCTGGATATAAGCCTCCCCCAATTGGGGGGTTTGCTATAATCGCCACGCTTGGCAGGCGGGTTGGCGACCGCAGTATGGTGTTTAAAATGCATAGAGAACGCTGCTGCCCATTCTCTAGTAAGTCCCTTAGTCACCTTTTACGACACCCACGGGAGGAAATGGGGTAATGCTATATTTTTAGTTATTATATATACCGTATATACTGCATTTAGTAAAAAGCTAAATTTATTTATTTGTACCTATAGATAATGGGATCAAAAAACGATGAAATACAACATACTTACATGTAGTATTGTTTCCCTCAGATTCGAGTGAATCCGCAGGTAATATTAGGTAGCTTGGAGCAATTAAAGTTCACGAAAACAAAACACATGCCTTCTAAAACACCATTTCACAAACAAAATACGAAAATTACAACTATTAACACCAGATGCATTTTCACGGATCAGTAGTTTCCAACCCCCTGGTGTGGGGTGTACACAATTTAGTTTACAAATTAGCGTGGGGTGTCCACAATATTAGCCTGCTCGGTCAACTGTGTGATTTGCTCAAATAAAACATTATTTATCTTTGAAAAGGGTAGTTATTGAGGGGAAACAGGTGTACTGTTCGTTATGGTTTTGTTAAAGGTGATTTTTTTGAGGAACTAAACAAACATTTCTTTTGAAAGAAACTACACAGTATCTTTCCTTTTTAACCTCCGACTGAAAACGAGTGGTGTTATAAGTTTAACGCATGTATCTGTGTGTCTGTCCGCGCCATCGTAGCTCCAAAACGGCTGAACCGATTTCGATAATTTTTTTATTGTTTGAAAGCTGACTTGATCGAGTGTTCTTAGCTATGATTCAAGAAAATCGGTGCAGCCGTTTGAAGATTATCAGCTCTTTTCTAGTTGATGAATGGATTTGAGCATGTTCCACAGGTCTGAACGATTCGAAATTTGGTATTCTGTTACTTCAATTATTTTAGAAGAACATAGTAACCTTGAAATGATGCTGCAACATAAAAAAATGTTTTTTTTTTTGTGCACATATAAAATACTTTATTTGTGGTTAAGTCGTAGAAAGCCCATCATTATCATTTTTCCGCCGAAAGACGTCCACTGCCGGACATAGGCCTCCCCCAAGCACCGCCACTTCGGCCGGTTCTGTGCTTCCCGCATCCAGCGGATCCCTGCGGCCTTCACAAGGTCATCGGTCCACCTTGTGGGAAGCCTTCCAACGCTACGTCTTCCGGTACGCGTTCACCACTCCAGAACCTTTCGGCCCCAACGGCCATCTGTTCTGCGAGCAATGTGCTGTGCCCATTGCCACTTAAGTTAGGCAATTCTTCGAACTGTGTCGGTTACCTTGATTCTCCTGCGGATCTCTTCATTTCTGATTCAATACCGTAGGGCATCTCCAAGCATAGCCCTCTCCATTGCCCTTTGGGTGACTTTTAGCCTTCTAATAAGGCCCATTGTGAGCGACCACGTGTCAGTGCCCACCTGATGGTCCCTGATACCTATGGACATTAGTACAATTTTGTAAATGTGAATACCATGGAGCCGTTTATTATGTTATTATGATTTATGTTGACTTGATAGAGCATGGCAGTTGAGAGTATGTCATGCTCACTTAAATGTCTCACTGATGGTGGCGCGTGTGTTGGATCATTCGGTTCCCTACAAAATGGTTGAGCTGGATGGTGCTGATCCATGCGTCATATTCGTAAACGGGCGCCGTCAGTTGGGACTGGTCATCTCTTGACTGCCAAGGCTTATTATTAATTTTTAATTTGATATTTTGAATTGTTTTATTAGTTTTTACATTGTCTCACATATAGAAGCAACAAGAATAATGTACCTACCCAGGATTTTGTAATATCTTGATTTAAAAGTGTTCTTGGAGTTTCTTGCCCGTTCTTCTCCATAGTGATCTACGTATTGGAATCAACCAATCAATCAAACCAACCAATCAATCTAGCTTCAACTTTCGGAGTAACTGACCGTCTCTTTGACAGCTGAAAAGTGCCTGTAAATGGTTTAATTACCAAAATAATCTAATACCGCAATACCAAAGGCATTAGAAATACGTTGCCACCCCAGACAAAGCCGAAATGTCATTGGTATGCCACAATTTTGTGACAAGCTTCTACTGAAAGAGAAACCGATTTTCGTCAGTGGGCGGGTGGAATATTAGCCTCAAAAAAAATGCACCATAGGCAAAAAACTATTATTATTTATCCACTAGCTGCCCAAGGCTTCACTTGCGTGGCTTTTTCTTATAACATCGGCTATCTGCCAGTGAAAGTCCCGTCGAAATCGATCCAGCCGTTTCGAAGATTAGCAGGAACAAGCAGACAGACATACCGACATAAGACAGACAATTTTTTTTAAAGTTATTTTTTTAAATAGTAGTACCGTTTATGGACAAATTAAAAGACGCAGTGAGGATCATGTGGCTCAAATAGCTCTAAATTTACCGGAAACAAAAGAGGTAGAGGCCGCCCGCCAGTGAATTGGTGGTCCAATATCGCGAGAGACCTCAAGAAAGCCCAATTGCCCGATGCGACAACCCAAGACCGTTCGTCTTGGCGCAGGAAAGTGAGGAGACCCGACCCCAAATAACGGGACCAGGGATGGAAGAAGAGAGTAGTACCGTTTATACTTTCACATATGAGGCGTCTAATTGCAAACCCCGCTAAAACGATTTTTCTGGATATTGAGTTATTGATGAGTTCTAAATTCAATAAAATGTAATCGCACTCCTTGGTGCACGACACATTTACACAAGTCTCCATTGGTCCGCCATACTATTCGTAAGGTCACTTGGTGCAAAAGCAAGCGCTGTGATTGGTTGTTTTCGTTGTAGAGGAATTTTAATTTAACCCATGCCATTTATAGTGGATTTTGTTACCAAGCATAAGGTTGGAGGCTCAATTTAGTACTGTTAGAAAGGGATTTGCTCGGAAATGAGTTTGTCACTTAGTACAGAATTGAGAAAACTTTCGGTTTCAAGGTAAAATCGTTTTAGCGGGGTTTGCAATTAGTCCCCTCATATATGCATTTAGTCAAATATACTCTATTATGTATGTACACCATAAAAATTACAGATATAAATGTAGAACTGTTACATAGGGTGTCACAGTGGGCGGTCTTATCGCTAAAAGCGATATTTTACAGACAACCTTTGTAAAAGATTTTGTTATATTAACATTACAAACAGACACTTCTATTTTATTAAGACTAATCTATCTTGACTGACCCAGAAATTAAAATTAAGTGCAAACTGATAAGAAATTTTGGTCAAGGATAGTTTATTTATTTAGTGATAACCTCTGCATTTGAGACCTAATGATGTTATTGTTAGATTTGTTTATTGTTTACGCAAAATTCTGAAGGATGATTGTAAATCTGTCAGTGCACGCGGCATCGGTTACTTTGCTTATGAAAAGCTTCCAATCCATAAAATACGTAAAAAAAACTTACTCATTGATGACCTACCTAAATTCTGGTTTCTAAAAGACCAAATTCTGATTCTAAAGACAATCAATCTGCCTAGCCTTTTCCCAACCATGTTGGAGTCGGCTTCCAGTCTAACCGGATGCAGCTGAATACCAGTATTTTACATGGAGCGACTGCCTATCTGACCTCCACAACAGTAACTGGGTAACACGATACCCCTTGGTAAGACTGGCTGTCAGACTTTTGGGCTTCTGACGACCCGTAACGACTGTCAAAGATCCACTAATGACAGCCGGGACCAACGGCTTAACGTGCTTTCCGAGGCACGGAGAAGTCTCGGTATGTAAAGATGGTCACTCATCCACGGACCAACCCCTGCAAGCGTAGCTTAACCTGACGGATCGACCCGTGCGGCTGTTATTACTTAGCCACAAGCTCCTCCTCTGTTTATAAAGACAATGAATGTTAATTAAATTACCTCAGTAGTTTAAACAATTATTAATTCTATGACAATTTTTAACAATTTTGTCAATTTGCCTCATTTTTGCGTCTTTTATAGGGTTCCGTACCCCAAAAGGAATAAACGGAACCCTTATAGGATCACTCGGGTGTCTTTCTGTCAGTCTGCCTGTCCCTCTGTCACAGCTAATTAGCTCTTGAAATTACTGGTCCGATTAAGTTGTTTGGTACATATATGAACTTCTGTGACCCAAACACGGACGTGTTACATAAATTACATAATTATTTTTGAATATGGAGATCATCTTTGGGGAGCAAACTAGAAAAAAAAAAGTTTTGCAAACTGTACCATATTATTTATTTATTTATTTTATTATTTATGTACACACAGTTAAATACATAGAGATACAATCATACAACAAATACATACATATGATACATATGAGATATCAAATGATAGATTTAATGGTAATGTAGTTTGATGTTGTTACATATACATTTTTTTATAAATTTAAAATTATATATTTTAAATTTCTTTAAAATTATATATTTCAAATTTCTTTAAAATGATATATTTTAAATTTCTTTAAAATGATATATTTTAAATTTCTTTTAAAGTTATTTAAGAAATTACATGAAAATTGACCATTCCCACACTTATCATCACTAATCTAAGTGACGTAACTGATTCGAAGCATATTTTACAGGACAAGATATTTGCAGTTGTGGGTTACCTATGATTGAGGGTAATCTGTAGATACATCGGCCTCGATTTTTGCATTATCATGGGAACGGTAAGGCATACAGATACGCTAGAAAGATCGATTTGACTTGGAAAATGTATTAAATTACTTATTGTTAGGTCGGTTTAGTCCAAAATGTCAGTTACGTCAGTTAGTTAGATTAGCGACGTTATTTCCAAAACAACTGAGCCTAAAATTTTGAAAAAAATACAGTTAATAGTTCTTTATTTATATACAGTGTGAGTCTTTATAATGTGCACATATCGAAATGAGGGAATCTATGCTTAATTTTATCTACGGAAAAAATACAAAAAGAAAAAAAAAAATTGAATTTTTTATTATTAAATTTAGATTTCAAAATTTCTCAATAAAACGCGCCCTTATTGAGAAATTTTACAATCATTGTAAAAAATGATGAAAAAGAAAAAAAACAGATTTTTGCTAAAAAAAAACATGTTTCTTTTCAATTGGGGGTAGTTTTATCCCCAATTTTTATTTTTTGAGGACGCCTAATTACTTCGAATCATTATGGAGTTTGTTTCATCGTGATAGATCATTTAGTTCAAAAGTTACACCGGTTTGTTTACATTGGGAACAATTTTTTTTTTTAATTCCATTAAACATAAAATAAAATATTTAGATTTTTTTTTATATTTTTGCCGTAGATAAAATTAAGCATAGATTCCCTCATTTCGATATTTGCACATTATAAAGACTCACAACTGTATTACAGGAAAACCTATGAGAAGTCTATATATCTGCCTAGCCTTTTCCCAACTATGTTGGGGTCGGCTTCCAGTCTAACCAGATGCAGCTGAATACCAGTATTTTACATGGAGCGACTGCCTATCTGACCTCCACAACCCAGAAACTGGGTAACACGATACCCTTTGGTAAGACTGGTTGTCAGACTTTTTGGGCTTCTGACGACCCTTAACGACTGTCAAAGATCCACGAATGACAGCCGGGACCAACGGCTTAACTTGCTTTCCGAGGCACGGAGGAGTCTCGGTATGTAAAGATGGCCACCCATCCACTGACCAACCCCGGCAAGCGTAGCTTAACCTGACGGATCGACCCGTGCGGCTGTTATTACTTAGCCACGAGCTCCTCACCTATGAGAAGTCTATGGTCTTAAAATAACATGGTATTTCTTTCTTAGGTATATCTCTAACAAATGTCATCCCAGTGATCATTTCCTGATGCCTTAGTCATATTAAGTTACATAAAGTTAGTTAATTATTTTACTTCCCAAGCGGCCACAAAAATACAAATATTTGCTACAAAAGCATAATTTATTGACACTCTCGTGTCAATAATTGCCTTGACCTGAAATCTGAGATGATATCATAGTCTATTTGAGTTCAATTCATGTTTAGTAACTGATAATACCTAATGTTATGTGTCTTTCTTATAATAGATATGCTGGTTAGGTATTTTATATGTTTTGATTCTTTTATCTAATAATTAGGTACGCAATTTTTTTACCATTAAGTTTCTTTTACTGATTTTTGTTAGTAAGTTTATTTTTGACGTGACAACGTCTAATAAATCGATGAACGCCGGCTGCATGCACGAAAAAGGACGACTCATTGTCCCGTTACGCTCATTGTACGGATGAACGCCGGCTGCATGCACGGAAATGGATGACTCATCGTCCCGTTACGCTCATTGTCCCGTTGCGCTCATTGTCCCGTTACGCTCACTGTCCCGTTACGCTCATTGTACGGATGAATGCCGGCTACATGCACGAAAAAAGATAACTTATTGTTCCGTTACGCTCATTGTCCCGTTACGCTCATTATACGCTTGCGCCGCATCAATGTTTTGTTATGACGTTGTCACGTTAAACTATCGTCCGTAAATCAACTTTACAGACAACCAATTTTGTTTTAAACGTTGCCCCACACTAGGAATTTCTCCTGTATCGTGGGTGTGTTTACAAACATTTAAACTCACATACACAAACAGCCAGACCCGGAACAACTACTTATAGGGTCATACAAATATTTGTTCTGTGCGGGAATCGAACCCGCAACACGCAGCGCCACAGTCAATCGCTTAACCTTTGCGCCAACCGTGTCGTCAAGTGGCTGTAGATTTTATCAACCTAGGTTGTTAAACGGTAACCGAAGATTCTCATATAGCTGCTATATTTTGTACGTGTAGCAATGACCTTGACCACGGAAATTAGTATTAGTAACAAACCGTGTGTCCGAAGAGATTTTCCAAAATGACGAACTTCGATAATATATTTAGGGGGTGAATTTACCTGCCAGGGTTGCGGGTTTGTCCGAAAGGGATACCGTGGCCCCGGCAATCAAGCAACTGAAGGAACTCGGGTGGGTTTTAGTCAGTAAAATTCGACACACCCTCCCGCGTCGCCCAAAGTGGGAGAAGTTATTTGATAATTTCCCACCAAGAAAAAAGGGGGTGAATTAAAAAAAATCGTTCTTAGTGCTCACTTTATAAAGAACTCTTGTGCCTCGGAAAGCACGTAAAGCCGTTGGTCCTGGCTGTCATTCGTGGATCTTTGACAGTCGTTACGGGTCGTCAGAAGCCCGAAAGTCTGACAACCAGTCTTACCAAGGGGTACCGTATTAACCAATAATGGGTTGGGGATGATAACTCACACTAGGGCCTCTGGTCATACACGAGTGCTATGCACCTTTTTTTTTTCTTTGATAAATGCGCACGCATACTTCACAACCACGGAGAGATAGTACAGTTATGAGGGACTCCAACCCACTAAACTAAAACTCCACGGTATCCTCCTCTGCCACTTATGGCGGGAACACGGGAACTTGTTAGCCCATCCGCGAACCCGCCGCGGCTGTCCGGCACCAGAACACACTGCGCGCCGTGACCACCCCAGGGACCAAACCAGCACACGGGCGCCAGATCCTGTATCTAGGCGCCCTCGGTCCCCCTGCGACGGGTCAGATTAGTGGCCCTGCCTCCTACCACTTTTCGGCCGCAGAGGATAGGGAGAGCGGCCAACGTAATACCGACACTCCTCCTCTGCGGCCCCACCGCGTCTGCCATCAAACGGTGGCGACCCCGTCAAGGCCGCGCAATACCTCCTCTCCCGCCGCGGCCTCCAATCCTCAGCCGCGATGCCTCCCATACCACTTCGAACCATACCGAACATTCGTATTCGGTTGAACCTACATTCGGCGCATCTCTATATATTGGTATACTTACATACTCACTTTGCTTCGTTAACATTCATACATCTGGTCATACACGCACGCAGGTTGCCAGTGCTACGCACCTGACCTTTCTGAAGAACATCACCAATTAGGTCACTATTATGTTCTCGTAGGGCGTCCCCTCCCGGTGTTTCCACTCCCATCTGCCTTGTAAATACCTTTTGTAAGTCGCCTTTCATTCATCCTCTTAACATGACCAAACCATCTAAGCATACTCTTTTCAATTTTGTCACTTCATCTTCTTTTAACCCACACCGTTGCCATATCACATCATTTGGTCTTATTTGTTTGCTAATAAGGTAAGCTATGCATATTTACTATTATTTCCCTATTATGGACTGAAGTGGAGCTAATCATTCATCATCATCATATCAGCCGAAAGACGTCCAATGCTGGACATAGGCCTCCCCCAAGCACCGCCACTTCGACCGGTTTTGTGCTTCCCGCATCCAGCGGATTCCTGCGGCTTTCATAAGGTCATCGGTCCACCTTGTGGGAGGCCTTCCAACGCTACGTCTTCCGGTACGCGGTCGCCACTCCAGAACCTTTCGGCCTCAACGGCCATCTGTTCTGCGCGCAATGTGCAGTGCCCATTGCCACTTAAGTTTGGCAATTCTTCGAGCTATGTCGGTTATCTTGGTTCTCTAGTGGAGCTAAAGTAACATAAAAATTAACATGTATCCACCATTACCGGGAGCTGTATGACAAGTTGACAACACACCACGTTCAAGATTCAGTAATAAGTAGATACTGAAGAGAAGACAGAAGTACTGCTTCATGCAACACTTGACACAAATGAACAGAGATAAAAATATCAAAGGAAATAACGACAGCATTGTCTTGATACACAACAGAGATGTGTGTGACTCTCCATCAGAGCCTACACAATAGGGATGTTTCCTGGGTAAAAATAAATAAAAACTGTTTAGTCCGTCAATCAAATAATAAAAAAAATATTAGACACGTATTTTTTTACACTTGGGGAGTGGGGGCTCGTTAGGTCACAGCTACGAATAAAATCTGGCGAGCAGTTACGTCATGTCACATTTGATCTCAATGTATCGCCGTAATGTTTTGATTACGTGAAAAAAGAAAGAATACGTGTTCAATATTTTTTAATTATCTACATGACTAACATTTTTTTTTGTCATCATCCTTAATTGTGTAGTATCTGTTGGAGATCCAATAAATAAATAAATGGTACTTCTGTATCTCTCCCCACAATATACCAGTCGTGCACAAGCCGTTCACCCCATTCCTTTCACTACATCATCACTTATTCATTCAATCAGTGTCGATGACTTCACATGGTTATCTGCAGGGTTCCCTGAGGTTAAAATTAATTATTTTTATATCATAATTAATGTTACATAATGTCACTTTAATGTATTAAGTTGAGGTATTGCCATTGAGGTATGGTATCTTTACATTCATATTTGTCGAACAGTTCCGTTCTTCTTTTCTTGTACTCGTATCGACACGACTTATAAAAACAATTTGAATAGCTTGTTAAAAATATAAGCCAGTCAGCAAGGTGGTAGCGAGATTTCTGTGGACTGAATAATAATAATAATCAACCTATATCTGTACCGTGTGGTGTCGGACGTAAAGAATAACACTACCCCATTTCCTCCCATGGGTGTCGTAAAAGGCGACTAAGGGACTTAATAGAGAATGGGCAACAGCGTTCTCTATGCATTTGCCTTCGAGAGTTTACTCACGAGAATACCCTACTAATAGAGCTAGATTCGGGGTTGAAATCCAGTACCATCGAGGAAGCCCACTTAAAAGAAAAAGAAAAATTGGTAATTCTGAAAAAACAAAACGCACATTACAAAAAAAAGGGACAAAATACACACACTGATACGAAATAGCCAAATGCCTCGTATTCTAAACCTTAAATGTTAAAAGTTTGACAATGTTGTCCATTGCTTGATTTCAGGGCAGGTCACAATTTATTGGTCTACACCAAGACGCGTTGCGAGTGCGACATTGGCAAATGCCAACAAACAAACAAAACAAAATGCCGATTGCCGACACTTCGTTCTAACCTTAATAAAGAACGGAACCGTCACACCAAAAACACAACTCCAACCAAGTTTTTCCCACATACATGATTAAAGGCAATAGGATTTGCAAATATCTAGATAATTGATGCAGTTACTGCTTGATCACCGGTCACGCATTGCCGCGTCGTGAAAACTGGTAGAGGCAAAGTTTATTGAAATTATGCGGGTAGGCAAGCGATTTATGATGATGGCAGGAGAAAATGTGCGTAGAAACGAACAAATGAAGGGTGGAAAAAAATTGAGAAAGAAAGAGCTTTATATCATCAAGTTGATAATGAATAGATTACTTATAGGCAAATGTCCTTCACCGGCAACCGCATCATCACTTGCCATCAGATGATATATCACAAAAGCATTGTCATTGCAACGAACGTAAGGACAATGGTTTTTAATAAAAGAGCCACCACAAGTGGCGGAGCTAAGCTTTATTCCTGTGCAACCTGAGAAGTGAGCCGCGCTTCCAAAGTTCTTCTTCGTAGCATTCTTGTCAAAGCGGTCGTGGTCTTCATATAGTCTCTTGTCCAGGGGCTGGTGTGATTCGCCTCACGATTTCTCGCCTTCTACTCTGATTTTTGGTGTTTTTAGTGCACTCATACAAGGGATCGCCCACTGCGGTTTTAATTTGGTCAGTCCATCTCATGAGTAAGCGTCCGGGTGGTCTAGTACGCCTGCTCGACAAGACGCCTTAGACGTCTCTAGACGCGTCCGAAGTATTTGAGGATGCGCGTTTGGACCAGAACAGATAGACGCTTTTTTGAAGCCGAGTTCTTGGCGTATAGAGGTGTTGGTGCGAAACTCGATCCTCGATACCCCAAGCATTCTTCTCCAGCAACACATTTCCCACAAAGGAAGTGGAAGGCCTCCCACCAGGTGGACCGATGACTTTATGAAAGCCGCGGGAAGCACAAAACCGGTCGAGGTAACGGTGCTTGGGGGAGGCCTATGTCCAGCAGTGGACGTCTTTCGGCTGAAATGATGATCATGATGATGATGAACACATTTCCAGAACGTCTTATATTCTTCTCAATGTTAGGCAGCGTCGACGTCTTAACAACGTGTAGGAACATAAGGAAAACCAGTGTTTGAACAAGCGAGATCTTGGTGGCTTTTTTAATATCTCTGTTCCTATAGACTTTTTTCAGTTCGTCCATCGATGATTTAGCTATCGAAATATGTCTCAATTTCATCTATGCATCCACCTCCGTTTGAGATTAATGCTCCAAGATAAATGTAGGACTGGACCACGTCGCAATTCGCAATTTTAGAGACTTCGGGCAAGTTGTTGTTAGCGCGGTCCACGATCATCACATCACGGTTAATTATTCAGATTTCGAGGCTCGCACTCTCCATCTTACGAAGTAACCAAACGTATGTAACTCGGCTTATCGTTAAGGGACTTTGTTTCACACGCCAAGGCGAAGGATGTTGCCAAAATATTCCAATTTATTTGTGGTCGGCGCAGCATTTATTGACTTCTTCTAACTTATCTCTCTTAAGATTCATCTCAGTAGTCACCCCCTTTCTAGTCATATCATTTTTCACACAATACTTCCATCGTTTCTTTGGTTTTTACCCATTCATAAAGCATGCGAGTAACATCCATCCACCTACTGTTTTTCTACTACCAATATACAGGTGTGCATAAAGTATGACGATATATAAATGATATAAAGAAAATATTAGAAGCATCGACTGTTGCGTCTTGTCTGGCGACCCTCTTGTCGACATTGTTTTACTTCTAGCCAGCATCCCATGCTATGTTTCCCGGTACCTACACAGTTTCCACTTTAGGACTTGTCTACAGGTAGTCGAATGTCATTATCATATCTTACTACTATTTCTTTGTATTATATGTGTCTTGTGTAATTTGTACTTACATCAGGAACTACACAATACGCATAATATTCTGTTATGTTTTAACATGCAACTTCAGTGTCTGCTTGCGTGCTTCAATTGTAGATGTTTACGCATCGTCAAATGTCGTATAGGAACGCATGATTGTCGATCAATGACAAAAAATATGGCTGTTCCCGTGAAGGCTACAAAATATAGTGACTGCTGGTATTCCGGTGCGTGGAAAAAGAAATATTTTACTCCGTATAAAAGCTAAATTGGGCGTTTTATACGCCCATTTGGCATGGGCTATTCCTACAAGAGTACCTAGCTCATGCCGCGATAAATCGGATATGTCATATATACTTCAGTATCTTTCATCATCATGATCCTTTCAACCGAAAGACGTCCACTGCTGGACAAAGGCCTCCCCCAAGCACCGCCACTTCGACCGGTTCTGTACTTTCCGCATCCAGCGGATGTCTGCGACCTTCAAAAGGTCATCAGTCTTGTGGGAGGCCTTCCAACGCTACGTCTTTCGGTACGCGATCGCCACTCCAGAACCTTTCGGCCCCATCGGCCATCTGTTCTGCGATTAATGTGCCCTGCCTACTGCCACTTACGTTTCGTAATTCCTCGGGCTATGTCGTAACCTTGGCTCTCCTGCGGATCTCTTCATTTCTGATTCGATCACGTAGCAAAACTCCAAGCATAGCCCTCTCCGCTGCGTTTTTTTGTATTTTTTTGTTTAGAATCAAGATTTTATATATGAACAGACAGCTGTGCTGCTGGGGAGTTTGTTCCGCTACTTCTTCCCAGCTAAAGCACTAGGAAGTGGTGAAGGGTGGGTGTTTTGCGGGACTGTCTAATGTAATTTCATTTTGACGTTCGAAAAGTGCTGATCCTCAGCCTAATGTTAATAAATGACTTTTGAATTTTGCCCTTTGGGTGACTTGTTGTCAGTATCATTAGTCATTACTATTGGAGCAAAGTAGGAAACGGCATATTGGGGAATCGGGCAAGAAAATCGAAAGACGAGTCATTAAGTCATTCGTGAGGTAGTTGCTGAAAATCAGCGCTGTTGACGATAGGTTCGTCCGAAGTCATATCATTTTGCTGAGCAACGACCTGTTCTTGCACATATGCGACGCATGGCTTAATTGTTCTTATTATTGTTTATTTGTTACAAAAGTAGTTTCCACTCTTTGATCGGCATTTTGTTTTTGTTTTGATTGTTTGTTTGTTTGTTGCCATAGGCGTCTAATTTCAAACCCCGCTAAAACGATTTTACCTTGAAACCGAGTATATTCTCTCTTTTGAAAGTTTTCTCAATTCTGTACTAAGTGACAAACTCATTTCCGAGCAAATCCCTTTCTAACAGTACTAAATTGAGCCTCCAACCTTATGCTTGGTTACAAAATACACTATAAATGGCATGGGTAAAATTCAAATTCCTCTACAACGAAAACAACCAATCACAGCGCTTGCTTTTGCACCAAGTGACCTTACGAATAGTATGGCGGACCAATGGAGACTTGTGTAAATGTGAGGAGTGCGATTACATTTTATTGAATTTAAAACTCATCAATAACTCAATATCCAGAAAAATCGTTTTAGCGGGGTTTGAAATTAGATGCCTCATTTGCCAGTATTGGCCAGTATCGCAACACAGTGTAATTACGCAATTTAAATTGTATGGCCCTGACAACAACCAATGGACTAAATTGTCAAACTTTTAATTGATTGAATACGAGGCTTTTGGCTTTTTTTTTATGTTATTTGCCTTTTGTTTGTGCATAATAAGGAATTATTCTTTCTTTCTAAAGTAATGATAGATGGAGTATACTCGTATACTGGGATGATATAGCTAGAAAGGGGGAGATTACCGAGATGATGACTGATAGAGATTTTTTTGAAGATGTGTTGCACCAACCCCAAATAAATAGAGATAAAGTCAGGAGGATTATATTTTTTGAAGGCATTTTTTTTTGCTATACCTCTGTGCTAGCTCACTGGCAATAAGATCTCCATCTCGTGGAACACTGTATTCCGTATCGTGCGTGCGCGCAAACTTATATGGGAGGGTGCGGAAGCGCTATTCGAATGCGTAAACAATTACGTGTTTTTCGCAAGCATAGACAAGCAGTATCTATTCTCGATCAAACCGCGCAAGTAGTGCTATAGTTAAGTAAAAGTATAGTTTTATACACTGTGCGTGCGTTTTTAATGCGAAAGTCTGTTTTCTTTCTAAGTTCTGAAGGTTCAGACTGTTAAATTGTGATGTGGAATCTTGCAGTGTAGTGTTTCTTCAGTTGTTTTTAATTTTCTGTGTAAGATGAATTTCATGGAGATGACATTCTTCTGTAGGACATGTTATCTTGTCAACGAAGCTTGGATATAACTCATAAACTCCATATTATTGTTTTTTTTTTTTTTTTTTTGCCTTGTGCTTATCTGATTTTGTAACTTAGACAACAGATATAGCTTATTAGCTTTGTTGATTGTGACCACATTAATGTGTTTGTATTTGACAGACATTTTTTTTTTTTTGAGTCATTGGAGGATGAGGAGGGAGGAGGCCCAACTGAGTATTCATTCTAACAAGAATCATCCTTCTAGTTTTTACGACTGGTTTATTGGCTTTAATGATAGTGACCACATTTGTAACTATTTGAATAACAATTTAAGTCATTCAAATGTACCAACCTACCTACTTGGGAGTCCTAAAGAGTATTCATTCCAACACGATCTTCCTTCTAGTTTTTACGACTGATTTTATAATAACCTACTTGAGTTTAGGGACCTATTTTCACAAGGGGATAATGGGGATGTGTCCTGGGTAAAAAAAAAAAAAAGAAAAACTGTTTAGTCCGTCAATCAGATAATAAAAAAATATTAGACACGTATTTTTTTGCTTTATCATATTAATAAAAAATTACTTAGATAAAACACATTAAACTTAGAGATTGGGGGCTCGATACGTCACAGCAACGTATATATAATCTAGCGAGCAGTGACGTCATGCCACATTTGAACTCAATGTATCGCCGTAATGTTTTAATTACGTAAAAAAAGAAAAAATACGTGTCCAATATTTTTTAATGATCTACATGACGAAAAATATTTTTTGTCATCATCATCTACTATTACTTACCTACTAGTACAAACAAATCACACTTTTCTTTTCCAAAGACGCTCTTTGGAAAAAAAAAGTGCCACGTTAAATGGCAATGCTGATTCTTTGGCCAAAGAACGAGCCAGCCCTCTGGGCCTCAAGTCTGCTATTACAATAGTGTCAGAATGGTCTCTTCATTGTGAGTTTTTGACAGATTTGCCATACAAACACTCAAATACTCACAATGGCGAGACCATTCTGACACTATTGTAATAGCAGACTTGAGGCCCTGGTCACGTGCAGTGTCGACCAGACGGCGAGAAATTTCCTTAAAAATGAGACATGCACTCGGGCCCCTTACCCGAGCGTTTCGACCCAAATCAAATCAAATCATTCTTCATTTCGTCGACAACGTGCCGCTCGTGTATCTGAGCACTACAGCTTTAGAGGTATGAGGAACAGGGTGTAAAGTTCACTCAAATTCTATAGTAAAGGGAGGAATCTCCGACCAGACGGGTGTTGTGTCTGGTGGGCAACTGCCCTACGGTTGATGTCGGGATGTTGTATATATGCTAGTCGCGCGGTAAACTCTGATAGTGCGATGCAGGATTTGTGACGTCAGGTTTTTGATGCGTAGTTCACATGTGGCGTTTTTGATACCGCCACACAGCTATCGAAAAGCTAATGTGAATACCGTTGAAAGTAGTTGAAGAAATACGAAACTATTAAAATCGATTGCTACTTGTCTAATCCCTGAGTTCTACTTCAGTTTAGGGACCTATTTACACGGGAATATAATTACAAACACACCATAATCTCACGCCTTTTCCCATGTGGGGTAGGTAGAAAACATAAGACTCTAACGTCTTAAAGTTAAGTAACGTTTGAGTATTTGGGTACTCAAACGTTACTTAACTTTAAGACGTTCTTATAAGTGTTTCTGTCGCTACAAAACAGTTGAAAGTGACAGAGACAGCATTATACTTAACGGCGACTTAAAATTGAATTGCGTTTGAGTATTCAGCAGTAAAACTCTAAACACAGATCGTTTACTTTAAAATTGCACGCCCCTCCACTGCTTGTTGCATACACATTTCATATGTTTGTATGGAGATTTTTGTGGAGGGGAATGCAGTTTTAAATTAAATGATCTCTACTATTCTTTTGTTTCGTCTCCCGTCATACATTGCAACAAATTATATTTTCAATGCAGTTTTCATGTGCGTCAATGGGGGATGGGCAAAATACATTTTAAATCACGTAAGTGAAGTATACAATAACAATTTTTTTTAATATATAGAAATTTTTTTTTTTTTTAAAAGCAAGCTTTTATATCATATAAATTGTGTAAAATAATAAATTGATGGGTTTGATTTAATTTAAAGTTGATTTTCTTCTTTTTAGGGCATTTTAATAAAATCTTGTTTTAAAAAATGTTTTTATTTTTTATTTATTGCTGCTGTGTTATTATATCAAATTTTTTGTTTAACCTTTGAACGCAGACGTCATTTTATTCGTATTCTTCTCAAAATACCCTTTAATTTGATAGCCATATTATAGGAGTGCGATAAAAATAACTGGTCCGCCATCTTGGGCCGTCCGCTATATTGGATTTAGAATGACGTCACTTAGCTAACCATGCATTGTCATACAAACTAAACGTGTTTGCAGAATTTGATCTCAATCGGTGGAGGATAACTGCTATAAAATTCAGTTGCAAGATTTGACCCGAACATACAAACATTTCAAATTTTTTGCTACCAACCGAGCACAAATCCAGACTCCGGGCTGCTACTGAGAAATTCCTGATGGAAAAACCCAATTACACTTTGCCCATCCTGGGAATCAAACCCAGGATACGCTCTGCAGTACGGCTTGCGACCACTTAGCCAACGAGGCAATTACCATAACAGTATTTGTTTATAATTATATGCGTTTGCGAAAGTGATTGTCGGGAGTGATTGGCGGAAAATGAAAAGTTGTTGACTTCGAACTAATCGATACAGTATCGATGGCGATGCATATGGATTGAATGCTTAATATCATAGTAAGGAAAACACGCAATGTTCATGCGAGAATAAAATATCGTATATTAATCCAACCCCAAAATTATTGTTTCAATTTTGAATTATTTTTTGTCTAAAACCGTCTTCTTACTTAAACTTTATTTTTATTCCGTGTCCAATTCTTCTTTGGTGTTGATAAGGTTTTTCTATATTATACTTAGTAGTGAATCTTACAATTTTGCTTGTAATTTTGGCGTATCGAATGCCAAGTTCTGAACCGGATTTGAATAAATCAATTTTGATGGGTTGATTTTAACCAATATACCAAAATATATAATAATATATAATAATATATAATATTTATATATGTATACAATGAATAAGGAAAAAAAATTATTATGATCATTGATTTTCAGTCAATTGTGGACCGATTATGAAAATTATTATTATTTTTTCATTTGGTAGGGGAAGCTTGCGCAGTGGTCCCACATAAATTTTATAATATTAACTTTGCTTGAAGCTAACTCAAACACTCCTCGTGTTTGAGTTAGCTTCGATAATACGTATTTAATATTTACTAAAAAGTGAAAAATAAAAGAACAGCCACCTTCGAAATTAAACACTACAAAATGAAAAAGAAACTTTAACTTCGGAAGTCGGTGGCAAAAAACTAAAACACAGATACAACATACCTCATATACCACCTCATCAACTATATTGGGATCGGCTTTCAGTATAACCGAGTGCAGCTGAATACCTACCTGTATAACATGGAGCGACTGCCTATCTGACCTCCACGATCCAGTTACCCCCTTCCCCCCGGAAGACCCCTTTCCCCCGTAAGAGCCCTCCCCCCGTAAGACCCCCTCCCCCCGTAAAACCCCCATCCCCCTCCTTCCTTCCCTTGTTCCCCATTCGTAAGAATAATGCCTCATCCCGCATTGTATTGTTAACTAATAGTATTATTTGCTTTGTTCCAGGTCCGGGCTTCATTGAAGAGTTGGACATAGAGGCGTACATGAGTTCTGTCGGCGAGGGCTGCTATGCACCCCAAACTATCGACCCTCGCCGGACTGGGTAAGTATATCTTAATCTTCCATTAAGAACAGAACATTTAGGCGTGGCATTCAGGTCCATGCAGGCGCTATAGTAAGTAGGGCGCTTTCTTTCGCATGATGGCATGGAAACCATAATTATGTGCGAGGCTCCACGAACATTCCCGAAGCGCTACAACGCTATGGCAGTTCCAACAGCATCCTAAAAGCATACATTGAACATGCAATACGTTATTCATCATCATTCATCATTTCAGCCGAAAGACGTCCACTGCTGGACATAGGCCTCCCATAAGCACCGTCACCTCGACCGGTTCTGTGCTTCCCGCATCCAGCGGATTCCTACGGCTTTCATAAGGTCATCGGTCCACCTTATGGGAGGCCTTCCAACGCTACGTCTTCCGGTACACGGTCGCCACTCCAGAACCTTTCGGCCGCAACGGCCATCTGCTCTGCGCGCAATGTGCCCTGCCCATTGCCTCTTAAGTTTGGCAATTCTTCGAGCTATGTCGGTTACCTTGGTTCTCCTGCGGATCTCTTAATTTCTGATTCGATCACGTAGGGAAACTCCAATAATAGCCCTCTCCATTGCCCTTTGGGTGACTTTTAGCCTTCTAGTAAGGCCCATTGTGAGCGACCAAGTTTCAGCCATATGTCATCACTAGCAACACACAGTGGTCAAAGACTTTCGTCTTGAGACATTGCGGTATGTGGGACGAGAAGATATTGCGTAGCTTCCCGAATGCTGCCCAACCGAGTCGGATTCGACGATTGACCTCTTTCTCGAAGTTAGACCTACCTAACTGGACAGTTTGTCCTAGGTAAACATACTCGTCCACAACTTCGAGTGTAGCGTGTAGGCTATTATTATGTATACTTTAAACAATCCTTACTCCAATTTCAGGGGCCACCAACTCCCAGAAAGTCCACCGGACTCCGGATCAGAGAATCCCTACAGTCCTTCAGAGACCCAGGTCTCCCACGCCATCGCGGTACCCCAAACAGTCCTCAGTTCCGACTACATGCTAGTCCACGACCACATACCTACCCACGAGATACTGCAACAAAATGGTGATTACATCTATGAAGAGTTGAAGACGGATAATATTGACCATGAGGTGTTGAGGAGTAATCTGAACGATGTGGTCGTGCTGCCACAAGATTCTAATATTGTGGAGCTTGGGATCAGGACTGTTAGACATGATCTAGGGTTGGGTGATGTTTATCAGAACAGGTGAGATACACAATGTATATATATTATTCTTCCTCCCAGCAGTGGTAGCCCAGTGTCAACGCATCGTGAGGAAACCGGCATGTCGAAAATATGTAACATCTACCGTACCGCACTGGGCCCGAGCGGTAGATTACAGATAGATAAATAGATAGATAGATAGATAGAATACTCTTTATTGTACACCATAAAAATTACAGATTTATATGTAGAAATTTTACAAAGGGTGACACAATGAGTGGTCTTATCGCTAAAAGCGATCTTTTAAAGACAACCTTTGGATGGATTAAGCGGGAAGGAGAGACAATACTGCAGGTAGTCTGTGGTGTACCATTTACATATATACAATAAATACATACAAACGTATACAATAATAATCATGAAGCAAGTGCAAATAAAAAAATAAAATAAGGAGAGATAGATAGATAGATAGAATACTCTTTATTATGTACACCATAAAAATTACAGATATAATTGTAGAACTGTTACATAGGGTGTCACAATGGGCGGTCTTATCGCTAAAAGCGATCTTTTACAGACAACCTTTTTTAGAGTGTTTTTTTTTAATCATAATTTTAAAAATTGTCAAAGATTGAGCACACCTTATCGACACGGGAAGGCATTCCATAACCGCACTGCCTGAACCATAAAAGATTTGTCATAGAAACTTGTGGAATCAGACCATTCCCTCTCGAAGCGAGGAGGCCTAGGTATAAGCATGATTATGTTGTTCTTCCTCCCTCTGGTTCGTACCGTGATAAAGATATCAGGCTGTCAGCGAATGGTAGCCGGGCTAACTGTCTAGGTTGCGCTGGATGTAAATTAAAGCCAGTCATGGAAGCAGTTTTTGTTAATAAAGGTTCTCTAGGTACCTCTGAACTGAATTCCTATTATAGAACCTCGACATGTAACGATTCTTCAGTACATTCGCCCTTTTCTGAGAAGTCATCTTGGTGATTGCAGAATTATATTTATAATAGTTTTAGCCCGCGCTTCCGCACGCGTGGATGTCGGCTGTCGCGTAAAAAAGTAGCCTATGTCCTTCTCCATATCCCAGGCTTTATCTCTGCCAAATTTCTTGACGATCGGTTCAGCGGTTTAGGCGTGAAAACGTAACAGACAGACAGAAAGAGTTACTTTCACATTTATAATATTAGTATGGATAATATTATAGAAGATGGTGATTGAAATGATTTCTTGCCGTATATTGATATATATTCTTCAATACAAACAAAGACTCAAAGTCAAAAGGCATTCATCACAATAGGCTGAGAATCAGCACTTATCGAACGTCAAAATTACATAAGACAGTCCCCCAAAACGCACGCCCTTCACCACTTCCTAGTGCTTTAGCTGGGAAGAAGAAGCGGCGCAACAAATTCCCCAGCAGCACATCTGTCTGTTCAATTAGATAAACTTGATTCCATACAATAGCAGATATGCGAAGTAATTAACATTACGAGACACATAACAGTAAATTAAATTATTTGCCATATGTCAGCTAGCACTAGTGCTTCCAAAATTACGGATTTGCTAATTACGTAACTAGTTACGCATTTTGATGCTTCAATTACGTAACTACGTAATTACGTACTTAACTGTTTTGATTTTTTAAAGCACGATAAATTCTGGGCTTATTACGTATTTTAGAAGTAAAAAATCAAACAACTTCAAATGAAAAAAATTATAATATTAAGGAATTAAAAGTAAATTACAGATTAAAATGATAATTTTAAAATTAAACTCAAAATCAAAATCGTCAAACAAATCAAAATGTAATATTTTGATTTGATTGACGATTTTGATTTTGACTAAACTCAATCAACAATTCAAACAAAACATGTACCACGCACAAATGGTTTAAAAGTAAGAAACAATATAAAATATGGTTATTTTTCCAATCTTTGTTCTTGATAATATGATCTCATAAATGATAACGAATGCAATGTTCTGTCACCAAGGGAACTTCTTAGTTTAGAACAAAGATAGCCGGCAGAAGAAAATGCCCGTTCTGCTTCAACACTAGTAGGCATTATACATAGTAAATAATTATAAGCTGCTGTTAGGAAAACTTCACGACCGCCGCCAGTGCTATCGTAGATACACATTTCAACTCTGATGATGGATTCAAGATCTGTGTTTACTCCAGATTTGTTTACTGTAGACATAGTTTTCTGTATTTCTTTTTCTAGTTGCTGTGCAACAGTCAACTCGTCGCCACAACCATCATTAGCATCATTGTCATCTGCTTCGGAATCTAAACTCATTTGTGTACTTGTAGGCGGTGTAAATTTGAGCCTTTCTAATAAGTTTGCAACATATGTTCTAATATAATCCGACGTCGGTTTTGTAAAAGTTTCTGTTTCTTCGGTTTTATAATATTCTTCATTATTATGCAAATACTGCAAGACACCAGACACATTTGTTCGCCTTTCTTTTATTCTTTTTCTAAGGGATACAGCAAGCTTGTCACTGAGCCCATTGGACTGAGCATCAAGCTTATTTAACATAAACTGAAGCGCAGCATCTGCTGCTAACAAATTCGAGTCACGGCGACACAATGCCATCACTGTAGTTTTTATTATATCTAAACTATGATGAATGTTATGTAGATCTTATATTTCTGTGTCTGTGAAACTTATATTTGATTTTAAGTCTAATAAAGCCTTAAATAAACTTGATTTCAATTTCAGAAATCGTCCAACCATATCTGATAAGCTGTTCCATCGCGTTTTGCAGTCTAGTATAAGATCGAGGCTTTTACCATGCTCTTGTAAAGAATATTTTTGCAACAAATCGGTCTTCAGTGGTGATTTTTTGAATGATTTAACAAGTTTTCTTACTTTTACTATAATATCTTTGTACAGAAACTCTGGTTCTAGAACTCTAGGTACTTCTATGAAAAGTCCGCCATCGTTTTCTTCAATTTCTTCAGTGTCAGTATCTGAAGCTTCATCTTCTAGTTCTGGTTCAGTAGTTGTACTTTTCCGTGTCTTATATAATACGTCCAGCACTGCAAGTTGTATTCCGTGAGCAAAACACAACTGATGGTGACCATCAAAATTTTTGCCCATTTTAACCATAACACTGGCTCCGTCCGTTGTGAATGCAATTATATCTTCAAGTTTCAAATAAAAGTCATTTAGATGATTTTCTAACAGTACAGTTCCAACGTGAGCTGGCATTGAACCCTTTATCCTTACTAGTCCTAAATTTTTATATTTAGCTGGTTCTAGGTCTTTATTATGAATATTTATATTCATATACCTCCGGTTCCGGGTAGAGGTCCATTCATCAAACGTTATAGTAAACCGTTTTTTTTGGGACTTCATATCTTTAAACTGATTTATTAATTGTTTTTTTATGGCACAACTCTGTTCCAGGACAATTTTGGTAATAGTTGAAGGAGATTTCGGTAGATCATAGCCAGATTTTTTGAAAACATACCTTAGATCTTCAGAAGTACAAAATTTGCTTAATGGGATGCCATCCAATGCTGCCATTCTAGTCACTATAACGTCCAAGGAATACTCAGTGGAAAAGTAATCCGTTAGTTTAGTTTTCTTCGATGGAGGTTCTAAACTTTTTCTTGCTTGAAAGCACGATGAAGTACTTGCCCTTTGCGCATCTTGCTCTTGTGACATCTCGCCAATATGTTTAGCACGCATATGTGTATGTAGTGCTCCAGTAGCACCACCAGGAGTCTTCAAAAATTTTTGACAATGTTTACATTGGACACTTTGCCCATTTTCAGCCCTCAAAAAGTGTTCCCATATAGCTGATTGTGTGCGTTTGTTCAAAAACTCCTTATAAATAGTCTTCTTTACTGCAGACCTAAAACAATATATAAATATTTCATAATTTAATAGTTAGGTAATACATATAAATAGCATCTATAGTTAGGCACTACACTTAAAACGGGATACATTTACATACGTACCGTGAACTCATAATCAATGTCTATTTGCACAGACATCTAACAAGCAACAATAAAATAAAATCGCACATATTTTTTTTTTTTTTTAAACGTCGCACCACACTAGGAATTACTGCTGTATCGTGGGTGCACTCACAATCATGTAAACTAACATACACAAGACACCCAGACCCGGAACACCTATCTGTAGGTCATACAAATATTTGTTCCGTACGGGAATCGAACCCGTGACCCGCAGCGCAGCAGCCAATCACTCAACTACTGCGCCAACCGTGCCGTCAACAATATAAAATCAACTACTAAATTATATGTATAAACTCTCACACAATACCCTAGAAACAAAGTAAGTAGACAAGTAAAGTAATGTTAAAATAGGTACTTACATTTTCGTTGAAGTATCTCTACTCGTGTATGGTGATATCTACTTAGTCAAGTCGCCGCGGCCTTTGAAAATTTCTTTTCGGATATTCCCGTTTTAACTACTAAATCCCTAAACTCTTCACCTTCTGTTGCTGAGTCTTTGCTTAAGGAAAATGTTAATGTTTGCGATTCAGAATTTAATTTTGAACATATTACCTGTAGAGATATAATTAAAACCTTTCACACTTTAAACGTCAAAAAGACTGCGGATCTGTGGGGTAATTCTGTAGAAGTTGCTAAGTCTATTATTGACATTGTAGCACCTACTTTAGCTCTTATATTTAATAATTGTATCGACTGTGGGGAGTTTCCCGATCTTATGAAAAATAGTAAAATAATACCATTGTTTAAATCAGGTAGTACATCAGACCCCACAAATTATAGACCTATTTCAGTACTACCTACCTTTAGTAAAATTTTTGAGAAATTAATGTTAGACCAATTGCAAAGATTTTTTAATAAAAATAAATTATTACACAGTAAACAGTTCGGTTTTACAAGGGGTCGTTCAACTACTGATGCTGGTGTTGAACTTTTAGGACATATTTATAATGCATGGGAAGATAAATGTGATGCCTTGGGCATCTTTTGTGATTTGTCCAAGGCATTCGATTGTGTTCTTCATGAAACGTTAATCAGGAAACTCCGCCACTACGGGATCCGGAACACCGCTCTGGATCTTCTTGCTTCATACTTGAGTAATAGGTTTCAGAGCGTTGACGTTAATGGGAAAAGATCTCCCGGATCTTTAGTAACAATGGGAGTCCCACAGGGCTCAATTCTTGGTCCTTTCTTGTTTCTGATTTATATTAACGACTTGCCTTACCTCATAAAGGATAATCATGAAATAGTGTTGTTTGCGGATGACACTTCACTTTTGTTTAAACTTAAACGTCAGGAGCTGGTTACTGACGATGTAAATAGCGCGATCTCAAAAGTAGTTCATTGGTTCAATGTTAATAATTTACTACTTAATGAAAAAAAAACCAAGTGTATTAAGTTTACGCTGCCTCACGTGAGGCAGGTGAAAAATAATGTGTTGATAAAGGGCGAAGAATTGAATCCTGAAGATAGCACTGTATTCTTGGGCTTAACTTTGGATGCTAAGCTTCAGTGGGGCCCACATATAGATAAATTGTCTAAGAAGCTGAGCTCCGCAGCATACGCTGTTAGAAAAATTCGTAATTTAACTGACCTAGAGACAGCCCGTTTAGTGTACTTTAGTTATTTTCATAGTGTAATGTCTTACGGTATTCTGTTGTGGGGAAATGCCGCCGACATTCAGTCTATCTTTGTTTTGCAGAAAAGAGCTGTTCGATCAATTTATAAATTAAGTTCGAGACACTCTCTCAGAGAGAAATTTAAGGAAATTAATGTTATGACTGTGCCTTCTCAGTATATTTTTGAAAATCTTTTATATGCCCATAAAAACATAAAATTGTTTAAACAATACAGTGATATCCATAATATAAATACTAGGAACAAACACATGTATGTTGTACCTAAAACTCGGCTCAAGAAAATAGGTGGTTCGTTCAGATGTCAATGTATACGCTTTTATAATAAACTTCCAAGCCACGTTCAAGATCTAAGCATTAATAAATTCAAATCATTCATTAAACGTAAGTTGTGCCAGAAAGCCTTTTATACCATTAAAGATTATATTGAGGACAAAAAGGCTTGGGATTGAGCTGCTCCAAATTTTACATATTGAAACTTTTTTAATTGTGATTGCTTTATACACATTGACATGAATATTTACTTGTGAAGTATAATATTATTATTTTAATTATTGTGAATGTGAAGACTATGTGGGTCTTTATTTTTATTTTTTTCTTCTCAGTATTTTTTTTTTTTCTCTGATCATGGTATGGCAGTTTGAGTAATTTATGCGGCCTGCCCAAATGTCCTTTCTTTGGTATTGTTCGTCGAATCGTTGAGCTCCTTATGTTCTGAGTTGAACTGCACGATTACTGACAAATGCGTGCACTGAATGGATAGGTCCACTCA
Organism: Dryobota labecula; assembly: GCA_947523025.1. Taxonomy (NCBI): domain Eukaryota; kingdom Metazoa; phylum Arthropoda; class Insecta; order Lepidoptera; family Noctuidae; genus Dryobota; species Dryobota labecula. Next base: position 6,888,757 of record OX383311.1, on the reverse strand, counting down.
ATCTGTGTGGTTCTTTCTTCAAAAGACCATTTCAGACACCAATCTACATGTTCTTCACATGATTTGACCAAGATTATGTCTGGACTTTAAAAGAGACTGTGATCTCTGAGTTTGTTTCGGTCTTTCTTCTCAGAGTAGTCAGATACGAAACGCCGACCTCATCTAGTTTTAAAATATGATTGACGTGTAAAAGTGTTTGTAAAAACCTACTTACAGAAATAAAATCATTTATCATTTAGAAACTTGTAATGAAAAGCTTCTGAAAACCAAGCGTCAAACTTTGCGGCACATACACAAAATCACAAAAGTCAATAAAATAAGCTTAGACCAGGCAGGACAGTATCTCGCAGGTGTACGTAAAACGACTGAGTACCGAGTATTGAGATTGTTTCTAAATTCACGAAAGTAAAGAAAAATGTAGGGAGTTCCCTTAGCTTGCTCAATCCACAATATTAAACTTTATTATCTACGAGGTAGATCAAATACTTGCGAAACACTTATAAACTTTGATTGTGTTACGTACCGAACTATCCACAACCAACGGGGATTCCCTTCGTTTCCCGATTGGTCAACAATGAACTCTATTCTGTACGACTAAGAAATTAAATCTTGCGGACTCAAATTGGAAGTTATAAAATAAACCCCGGGAATTCGGGGGATACCCACAGAAAGGGTTTTGGTGTTGTCATAATGTAAGTCGTAGGTTAACTAAATTAAGGTAAATTGTAAATACACAGATAAACCCATGCCTTTTTCCCATGGAGTAGGCAGAAACTATAGAACTAAATAAATGGGTACCTAAATTAATTAATATTATCCTATAGTTACGTTATTACGGACTGCAGCTCTTCAGTTACGTATTTGTGAGATTTCTAAAATCTGTCCGTAATTACGTAATTGCGTAATTACGTAATTACGTAATGGAAGCCCTAGCTAGCACACGCCAATATACCAACAAATACATATAAAGAAAACTATACTCATGCAAAAAAATAAAAATGTAAGCAAACCTTAATACCAAATAAAAGCCTCCAAACATAAAGGGCGTGCCCGCTTATGCACCGTGGCATTTTAGTCGTCTTACAAAGACAGCCCACTTCATGTATCCAATGACTACTAACCATGCATGTAAAAAAAAAAAAAAATAGAACATTTGATTTTTTTATTATTTTTTTGCCTTGTGTTACAAGGGCGCCGCGGAATAGAGCGGCGACATCTTTATCAGAGTTCATTCACCCTAACGCAAAAATGTGTTTCTTACTATTGCAACTTAAACTTAATCTAAATCCATTCTTGGGCGCCCTTGTATCACAAGGCTCGGACTGCACTCGTAACAGGGTGTTTTAAACTATGTCATGCGTCATAATTAATAAATAAAAAAAAAAAAAAAAACAAATGTTCAATAAAAATTTTTTTTTACCTGAATGATTAGTAGTCATTGGATACATGAAGTGGGCTGTTTTTCTAAGACGACTTAAATGCCACGGTGTATGTGCAATGCTGAACTATGTTCACAAAGCTGTAACTCGGAAGTCACAAATGATAAACTAGGACCATCGAAGTAAAATAAATAAACAGTTGATTATTATTAATAACAATAACAAAACCATGGTCAGCAAGACGACCAGTCAACACAAGCAGCTCCCGTTCACGAGCATAACGCAAAGACCCCCCGTCGCTATATTTGAGGACAGGTGGCAACCCGACCCCCGATGCTACCGCAAGCAGTGACATCTAAGGGAGCATCACGAACTTGCTGCCCGTTGCTCAAGCAAGAATAATATGATCAATTGTCCAGGTCGTTAGCTAACCACATAATGCAATACAATTCATTAAAAAAAACATTGTAATGAGTAGATCATACCAGTTTTGCCCTTCTCTGCCCCCCCAGATACAGTCAGATGAGGGTAGACATGCCAGAGCTGGAGCAAGGCATGATAAACCCGCAGCTGGTGGCGTTGAGTCACGAGACCCTGACGCCGGTGTACACCAGCCTCCAGGAGCCCAGCACGAAGAAGAGGAAGCATTCACAGGATACGAACTCTCAAGTGAAATGTGAGCCTGGTGAGTTATTCGGGTTTGTTTTTATTAAACTGAAATTGTTAAACCAGTTAGTAGTTTATTTAATGTTAAGCTAGCAGTATGAATGAACGATATAAATAAAATACTGTTACGAGCTTGCGGTTCGTGACAATAAAAACTGCCGATTAAAAAAACCAAAAATGACACTTTTATTAAACGACACTGATAACAAACAAAATGAAAATGAAAAAACAATTAAATTATGAAACACAAATGCACTACGGGTCACTCTCAAGTCGCACTTGAAGATCGCTTGTCCGCTTATTCGCTTCGACTGTCTTGATCGGGGTCCATACCGGCCTTATTATAGTCCTTAGATAGTTCCAGAACCTTGTAAAAACATCTAGAATGTTCGAGTACATACCGGCCCCTACTGACCAGATATCGAAAGTACTAGAAAGTTCTAGCATCGATTTCTCTAGAAGAATCTCGAGTCTACTAGTTCTGCTACTCGATACTAGATGGCGTTAGTAGTCACTAGTTCTGCTATTCGATACTAGATGGCGCTAGTGGTACTTAAACTTGTGTGGCGCGTAACAATACTAATGTAAAGGTTGCTAAACCAAACGGCTTTTTACATACGCTGTGGTAGTGAAAATGTTATTATTAATGGCTTATTTAATCTGAAAAGTTATGCGAAATATTCAAAAATCAAAATCTAATATGTTATTTCACATAAACCTACATACATGGGCACTAATGAAACGTCAGAAGCTAGGTGCACGGTTCCAATTAGTGGTTCCCTATGGAGAAGAGCCGGCAAGAGACTCACACACAATTTTTCGTTCAATTTTATTGCGTTCTCACTTGCCTGTTAGCATTAACATTGCGCTGGATGAAACAACAAGCTTTTCAATCATGCTCGCGTAGACGATAGATGGACCGGGAAGGAGAATCTTAGACGCAAGAGCGAGCAAAGTAAGCTTGGGAATTAAGATGTACAAGCTAAAGGAACACGTGAGGAAACCGGCATGTCATAGAACCAAAGATTCGAAGACATGTGACAGCCACCAAGCCGCCTGGCCCGCGTGGTGGATTATGACCCACTTTCTCTCACGGAGAGGAGGTTCATGTCCCAGCATTGAGAACATTATAGACTAATTATGCAGACGAATCGTATGGGTTCGAAGTGTGGCACGTAAATAGCTAAATATGACAATAGGGATGATGCCTGGGTAAAAAAAAAAGAAAACTGTTTAGTCCGTCAATCAGATAATAACAAAATATTAGACACGTATTTTTTGCTTTATCATGTTAGTAAAAAATGACAGATAAAACACATTAAAATTGGGGAATGGGGGCTCGTTACGTCACAGCTCAGTATAAAATCTAGTGAGAAGTGACGTCATGCCACATTTGAACTCAATGTATCGCGGTAATGTTTTGATTACGTAAAAAAAGAAAAAATACGTGTCCAATATTTTTTAATAATCTACATGACGAACAAAAAAGATTTTTTTTTTTCATTGTCCCTATTTTTTGGGTTATTTATCAAATTGGGCCTAAATTTTTCTGCCATGTATTCAAAAATTGTATACCTCAAAAGACGACTACATCTAACAATGTTTGAAAAGTTAACCTGAAACACCAAGCTGCGTTGTCCTTAACACTGATATTGGATAGGTCCTCATTAATGTCGGTATTTTTTTTTTTTTTCTGTCCTCATCCCTATTATTTTGTGAAAACTTTCAAAGTGTTTAAAAGGTACTGCAGGTTCTTCAAGATTCGTATCAGGTTCATACTACAGTGAAGTAAAAAAAAATACTATAAAGAACTTTACCTTTTTTTTCGCCAGCGGCCCTATCACCTGAGAGTGTAACCCACGTCCCCCGCCCCGCGCCCCCCTCTGTGGACGGCTCTGAGGCGGGGGACGATACTCCTCTCCAGTGCATCAGATTCGGCAACTTCCAGCAGAACGTCTGGCATTCGCTGTATGACTGCAATTTGAAGCCACTGTGAGTATTGTGATCTTTATTCCTGTGTCCATTAGGACTCTTAGGACTGAAACGTTTGATCCATTAAAAACCGGCGAAGTGCGTGTCGGACCACGCACAATGAAGGGTTCCGTACTTGGAAAGAATTTATCCTAAGAACAAACTTAACATTGTAGTTGGTACATAATCTCCCATACATTCCAACTGCAAATGTTAAGTTTGTACGCACAATATCGAGAGATTTGCCATGTTTTTTTTATTTTTTTTTATTTACCTTCTTATAGATTTTCCTGTAATCTATAAGTATAGAACTATTTTTTTTTGTTTTTTTTTTTTAATTTTAGGTTCATTAGTTTCGGAGATAAGGGGGGAATGGTAAATTTTCGTCTATTTTCACTTATAACTTTAAAACAATTTATTTTAAAATTATAAAAAATATATATTTGAGACCCTCACAGTACGCCCTTTCAAAATCATTTTTTTTTAATTTTCTTGTTTTCCCCTAAAACTGACCCCAATATTCTAAATTCATTTATTTACGGTTCACGTCCGTGTTTGGGTCACTCAAATTGATATATATACCAAATTTCAATTTAATCAGTCCATTACATTCGGAGCAAATTGGCTGTGACAGACGGACAGACAGAAAGACACACGAGTGATCCTATAAGGGTTCCGTTTTTTTCTTTTGAGGTACGGAACCACAAAAATTATAAAACATATCATCAAAGGTACATAACCGATTTACTGGTATGATTCAAGACCCATTAAAAAAACATAAAGTCTAAAATTTACTCATTGTGATCGTCCTTAAAATATACTCTGTCCAGTCCAGTCTCTTGATTCCCTTCCGCACCACTATTACCAATATTTTTAGACAAAGTCCCGTCCCACTATAGCCCAACAAAGCTTAAGAAGTCTAAGACATTATCATAGAAGGGTCGTATATTGTGATAAACCCTTAGTTTAAATTCTCATCGTTTTAAGACACAAACCATTAAGCTAAGACGTCTCGGCGGCGGCTGCTAGTAGAGGCGTCATAGTCAAAACTTTCCACACAACCCAAGCGTGTGTCTGTTACTCGCACTGCTCAGTAATGAGTAATGACGTATAGAAACTGATGGCTTTGAATGGCGGCCACGATTTATGTGAAGCGCTTAAGGCACTTTCGGCAGCACGATTTTGATTAGAACTGCTGTCTTTAGACACTGCCGGCGCGTGGCGTGGCGATTCCTTGCTCTGTGTTTTAAGCCAAAGCAGATAAACTTTTCACTAAAGATAAAGACAGGCTAAACCATTTTAATCCAACTGCCATATCAACTTTCTCTTCCAGCCACCCTATTAAGCCACAAACCATTAAGTTAAGACGTCTCGGCGGCGGCTGCTAGTAGAGGCGGAATAGTCAAAAGTTTCCACACAAACCAAGCGTGTGTTTGTTACTCGCACTGCTCAGTAATGAATAATGACGTATAGAAACTGATGGCTTTGAATGGCGGCCACGATTTATGTGAAGCGCTTAACGCACTTTCGGCACCACGATTTTGATTAGAACTGCTGTCTTTAGACACTGCCGGCGTGGCGATTCTTTGCTCTGTGTTTTATGCCAAAGCAGATAAACTTTTCTCTAAAGATAAAGACAGGCTAAACCATTTTAATCCAACTGCCATATCAACTTTCTCTTCCAGCCAACCACCTTCCTACGTAGTGGGCGCCGACAAAGGCTTCAACTACTCTCAAATAGACGAGGCATTCGTCTGCCAGAAGAAGAACCACTTCCAGGTCACCTGTCAGATACAGATGCAGGGCGACCCTCACTATGTGAAGACCGGTGAAGGGTTCAAGAAGATCAGCAATTTCTGTTTGCACTTCTACGGGGTTAAGGTGAGGAAAACATTTGTAATATGATTTGGTTCAGTATTGATAACGCGTACCGGAAGAAGCAGCGTGGCCCCTGCATGGACATATAACGTACTAGCTTTTGCCCGCGGCTCCGCCCACGTGAATGTCAGTCATCGCGTTAAAAGGTAGCCTATGTCCTTCTCCATATCCCAGGCTATATCTCTGCCAAATTTCATGACGATCGGTTCAGCGGTTTAGGCGTGAAAACGTAACATACAGACAGACAGAGTTACTTTCACATTTATAATATTAGTATGGTGCGCTTAGGCATGTTAATTACCAGAACCAAGTAAAACAACAAACTTATTAAACAATAACAAATAACAATTTTAACACAAAAGAAAATAAACAACGGAATGGCAAATGGCAATACGTGTCGCATATAGGGCTTGCATTATCCGTTAATTTTTACTATTCGAATAATACGGATACTAATATTTTACTATCCGGATTATCCGGATAATACGGATATTGTTTAGTTATTATTATAAATAAAACTAATAAGCTTTTGTAACACGTTTTAATCACTCTCTCAAGCAAAATAATATACTATACCAATATTTCAAGTAACTATTGTTACTTGAAATATTGGTATAGTATATTATTTTGCTTATAAAAAACTAGTTCACTTTCTAAAATTATACAATAAAACACCGATACCGCACAAATATCTATTCTTCTCATACTAAAAACAATTATAATTAAAAAGTGTTCTTACATTTATCACAAATCACAACATCCCAATCAAATCAACTTATTTAAAACATATAATTAAATTAAAATATCACTTTCCCTGGCAAAACAGCTCAATTGTTAAACATCAATAGTGTAAATCAAATATAATATAAACAAAAATGAACAAAATATGTCAAAATAATTAAATAACCCTTTTAAACAACAGTAGTATAAATAAAATATAATAAAACAAAAATGAACAAAATACTTCAAAATAATCAAATAACCCTATAAAATATAATATTACGTAATTCTTTAATTAATTTTAATCGAAATTCTGGTAAAATGATCTTAAAAAGCTGCGATACAATACAATACAATCTAGAAAATGCGTGCAGTATGGATGTGAGTTTAACATAAAGTTAACAAGTGTTCAATGTTGTTATGATCTCTGTCACTAAATTGACTTATTGTGATTTGTGAAGTGAAAAAATAATTGCAAGAGTGACTAACTATATTACAATAATAAATAACGTAATAACAGTTATGTACTTTAGAGATAACAGCGTTTTATTTAATTAAAAGAGAAATACAATTATCCGTAAATCCGAAAAATCCGGATGGTGATGCAAATAAAATCCGGACTTGAAAATCGACGAAAATCCGGATAATGCGGATATCCGGATTGCAAGCCCTACTCGCATACAAGGCGCTAGCACTTGTACTGACGCAAAATGGCCTCCGACGCACGGCGCCACGTGGCAAAAATGTTACCACGAATGAAAAACGGCTCAACAGCGACCTCGGTAAGTGTGTCTAGAATGTTCTAATACCCTTTATAAAGTTTCATATTAAGATAAGAAGCGATAAAATACATTCCTAAGAAAAACGGCCACATTCCTCTAGATCGTATTTTGTTGCTTCGTGTCTCAATATGAAACTATAAAAGGTATTGACAGAGCCCCAGCGCTGAAAGCCAGCGCTGGGGCTCTGTCTTGCATAGGGTCGCAGCATAATGCTGAGCGATAGCAGTTTTGCGTGGATGTGACGCATTTTCCCCAATAGTATTCTTATTTCTTTTGTGTTTATGTTCTTTTTTTTTTTGCGTCATGTTTACTGCAAATAAACGTATTTTTTTTTTTCTTTCGTATTAGAACATTCTAGATACACTTACCGAGGTCGCTGTTGAGCCGTTTTTCGTAATTCCTTCTCAGTCACGAGATAATATTTTTTTAAAGGAGTGGCCTTTGTGGTCCCTTTGTAAGGCCCTCTTAAAAAGTGCAAAGAAAAAGTTCGAGATCATATAGTTTTAAAAGCAGACAAAACTTTCTAAGTTGTTCTATAATCTTTAAGACTTGAGGTAGCTATTGTTATGAGCATGTTTCATTGCAGGCGGAGGATCCAAGTCAAGAAGTGAGAATTGAACAAAGTCAATCAGACAGAACAAAGAAACCCTTTCATCCTGTACCGTAAGTATATCTCTATGTTTTCCTTTATAGTCCTTGGACTATAAAGACAACATAACACACACATACACTGTTACATAAAAGATTTTGTCCCCCTATAAAAATAAAAAAACATTTTAAACGTTTTCCATCAATGCAGCCTACACGCCCGCCGTTATGGCCTCCTTTCTCAGGACTATCAATATGCTGCCTTACCAGCAATCCGGAGGTTAATATCCTCTACGAGGGTGTCAATCCTGCAACAATATCAGACCAACAACAATTTTTAAATAATCGTCTTTGGTCCTTAAAATTATCAACTAATTACAGCTAAATAAATCCAAATTGATCGTAGAAATTAAGAAAACTTAGAACTTATACACCTAGGGTCTATTACTTTATTAGGTAAAAAGAATGAAAAGTGAAGTAATGACCGACAATTTTTTTTAGATTTTGGTCAAACATTATTTTATAATTTTAAAACAGTGTCAAGTCAAAGTCAAATAATTTATTTCAAATAGGCACATAAAAGGACTTTTGATCGTCAAAAATCTCAAAAAACATTATATTGATTCTAGTTGCCCCTTCCAAAAGGTAGTTACGTATGGAGAAAAATGGGCGAGAAACTCTATACCTACTTACGCTTTTAAAATGCTAACAATATTTTGTACACATTAATTAATAATTATATATGAAGATGATGTACCTTGAATAAAATTACTACAATAAGTAAAAAGAATGAAAAGTGAAGTAATGACAAACAAATAAATTGTGCGATAGATACATCGTGCTCACATATTTACAAACATTGCAAAAATATTTGATTTTCCTACTTTCCACTTTCCTCAGAGTCGAAATCCGCCGGGAAGGGGCAAAAGTGACAGTTGGCCGGCTCCACTTCGCCGAAACCACAAACAATAACATGAGAAAGAAGGGCAGACCCAACCCTGACCAGAGACACTTCCAGTTGGTGGTAGCTCTGAGGGCGCATGTCGGGCACACTGACTTCATCATAGCAGCTTCTGCTAGTGATCGGATCATTGTGCGGGTAAGTCATGTTAGTTGTTTTTTTTATTATTATTATTATTGGCTTTAACTTTAACTCCCCAGTAGCACAGCTGTCTGTTCAATTAGATAAACTTGATTCTATACAATAGCAGGTATGCAAATAGTACATTACTACCAAGGGCTGTAAAAGAAAGAAAGGCCGAAATCGCAGATATGGCGAGGGTCACAAATATCTTCGGGAAAGCCCGAAGATATTTGTGACCCTCGCCATACTTTACTGCCCGTGGTGAGTACACAATTTTACGTATTCACCTGGCCACAATGCGAGTTTTACTGTACGCGTAGCGTGTCGTAAAACTCACATTATGGCCAGGTGTAACGTAATTAACATTACGAGACACAGAACAGTAAATTAAATTATTTGCCATATGTCAGCTAGCACACGTCAATATACTTACTTTTTCAAATTATTACTGTACTATATTATTCTGCTTTAATTATAACCGTTTTCATCCTCCAGGCATCAAACCCTGGTCAGTTCGAGTCAGACTGCACAGAAAGCTGGTGGCAGCGAGGAGTGTCGGACAACAGCGTGCACTTCACAGGCAGAGTTGGTATCAATACTGACAGGCCGGACGAGTCCTGTGTTGTTAACGGTAAGAAAGATATAACGAAAATCATTTCTTCAGCTCAGACTAAAGGAGGATGCTTTAAGAGCCAACTAGTTGCGGGCTTAAACTCACTGGTGGGCGTGGCCAAAAAGCACGTTGTCTCAATTAGTATCGTGTCCGTCATCGTGTGTTGAGTGAAATGCACGATAATTCATAGTAAACCGCGCGCGTACAAAATTACGAAAAGCCCTTTAGAAGGTTGAGTTTTATGAAAAAACCGGAAGAAAAATCAATTACAAATAAATTTTATTGAAATCTTCGATAATTGAGCTTTGTCGGAGCGGAATTTGTTTTGAAGATTTTACACTTCTTTTATTACTTATTTCCGCCCAAAGTTGCGTTAAAATTAGCAGGAAAAACGAATCTTTGTTGGCTCATAACCTTTAAATGGCTTTTTATTTTAATATTCTGCTTCCGTACATACACAAATTAGTACTAAGACAAAACAATATCATGTTTAACTTTGGATGTACAATGTCAAACAGTGGATTAATAGCCCCAGAAATTTGTATGGAAAAAGTGTCGACTAGTTTCATCTTAAGGCGACGATATCCAACTTTTATTGATTTCATATTGAAAATCACGTCTAAACGAGTAGTGTTAATGATTTGGAAAAAATATAATGTTAAATTAGAGCATTCTATTAATAACTTAATATGTGAATATTTTAGATTATGTGTATACTACATAGTGAAATTAATTTGTAAAGTTATGTCTAACGCGGATAAAAAACAGAGAATCACGCAAAATCTATCAAGCGTATTTTTCTGAAATCTTCACCTTTTGAAAGATGATTTAACTATTGATCTTTTATTATACGTGTTTTATTAAAAAACCTTTTGTTTTATGTATAATAAATAAAAAATGCGTCATCCGGGATAGCGCTCCTGGATGGGCGAGTCTTATTACTGGCTGGACTTAGGACGCGTTGCGTGAACTCAGTACAGAACACGCAAGCTAACCACTCAAGGTCACTGGCATATATCTAGGCCTTAAGGAGCTCGTGGCTAAGTAATACCAGCCCCACGGGTCGATCCATCAGGTTAAGCTACGCTTGCAGCGGTTTGGTCCGTGGATGGGTAACCATCTTTATATACCGAGACTCTTCCGTGCCTCGGAAAGCACGTTAAGCCGTTGGTCCCGGCTGCCATTCGTGAATCTTTGACACAACCAATCATACCAAGGGGTGTCGCATTACCCAGTTACTAGGTTGTGGATGTCAGATAGGCAGTGGCTCCATGTAAAGTACTGGTATTCAGTTTCATCCGATTAGACTGGAAGCCAAGTTTTTTTTTTTTTAATTAGGTAGTTTAAAGAAATCTATACTCTATTTGAAATAACATTAGACATTTAATAAACCTTTTTTACTGTCCGTTCTACCGATTTTGACTTCTATTGCGTTGGTGGCATGACTAATGGCAGCTGCAGTAAACAGTTGGTATTGTAACCACTTTTTTGCTGTTAATGCCATCCTTATGCCTACGGAATAGAAGTCAAAATCGGTTGAACGGACTGTAAAAAAGGTTTTTTAAAATGTCTAATGTTATTTCAAATGGAGTATAGCTTATCTTTGCTCTTGTATTTGCCTAAACAAAACAATTTTATTTCCCTAGGTAACCTCAAAGTAATGGGCCATATCCTGCACCCGTCAGACGCTCGCGCCAAGCACAATATTGAGGAACTCGATTCGGAACAGCAACTGAAGAATATACAGAGCATCAGAGTTGTCAAGTTAGTACTTAAGTAGTTTTTATAGCGCATCGAGAATGTTCGCAGACGCACATATAAATTGCCTTTACTTCACACCTGGCCATAATGCGAGTTTTACCGTACGCGTAGCGTGCGAGAAGACGTAAAATTGTGTATTCACCACGGGCAGTAAAAAAGAAAGGCCTCTATCGCATATTTACAAGCCTCGCCTGCGGCTCGGGTCACAAATACTTGCAATTTCGGGCTTTCTTCCTTTTACAGCCCTTGGTAAGTAATGTACTATTACGCAACGATGCGAATGAGGTACATCCCTAAGTCCTAGGTGTTGCATCCCTGGTGCGCTGAATACGGGTCAGCTCCAACAATATCCTGAAAATGATCGCTAGCAGGCTCGATTGCATACATATCAATCACTGCAGTACCATCTCCCATGGGATGAAATAAATTTTTATTTTTATTAGCATTTAAAAATCTAATATAGTTCGTAAGTTTACTAACACAATAAGTCCTTGTTACTTGATTAAAGAAATTTATTATTATTATTATGTATTTATTTATTTTATTATTTATGTACACACAGTTAAATACATAGAGATACGACATAATTATAATTTCAGTACGGTGCTTATTTCTTAAGAAGTGTCTTCATAAAAAAAGAGAGAACAATTTATGAATATGCGATTCGACTTGGTTTCCGTAAGTCTTTTTTCGGGTAACCACTGAAAATCAGCGCTGTGCTGTGGGTCCCTCATAGCACAGCATCATGCTGTCAGAGTTATGAGTTGCAGCTCCCGAATATTTTCGGCTTTGTGCTTGTGATTATAGTGTAGATCTATTTTGTTATATTTTTCTGTGTTGCTACCTACTCGAGTTAATTATATTTTTGTATGCACTTGTTTCTGTGACAAATAAACCTATTTTTCTTTCTTTCTTTAAGTCTTAGAGTAAAACATTAAATATAACATATACTATATACATAATTTGGATCTTTGGTGTAACATGACATTTAATTTTAAGATGTTAGGTACTTGAATGTTTGTATATACTTATTTATTTCAAAAGTTGTTAATTATGTTACTAGCTAATAATTATTTAAGTTGTAGTTTTAAAATAATTAAAAAGTGAAGTAAGATCATAGTCTGAGGTCAGACTATAGCAGGAAGGTCGAGTTGTGGGCTATTTAATAATAATTAGTATTTTTAGTTGTTTTTTTATAATTTACTCTTAGGGTCAATTTATACTAGCGCAGAGTCGAAGCGCAGCGAAGCGTCAATCTAAAGGATAACAGCAAATTCACCCTTATCTCTACAATGTAACGCGCGCGCATCAATCAGCGTTGGTTGCGCTCCGACGCGCGAATTCAACCGTCTTCTTCAATGTCCCACTCACCGCACTGACTTCATTCACTCTTCCTTCTTCGTTCAGTCTATCTCTCTGTGGAACGCGCTCCCTCAGGAAATCAGGATGGCAACCAACCGATTATCCTTTAAAGTTAAAGTTCGCGAGCACATTCGTAAGAAGCTGGCAGTATCACAACAACGTTAATGTTATCTCATTGTTTGTCTTATTTGTTTTAGTATATTCGTGTATTTATGTATATTTATTTGTTCTTATATTTATATATAATTAGGTATATATATCTTATTTATAGTTAAGGTAAAATGTATTCCCCAATTTTCGTAATTGCATCTACCACTGTTTGTCTCTGCACCACCCAAAGGTTGACTGGTAGAAAATGCCTATGGCATTAAGTCCGCATCTGTACATTTGTGTGAGAAAGTGTTAAATAAATAATTCGCGCGCCTTTTTTCTATCTTAGAAAAAATATGTGTATTATGTTGTGGAGGTATGGTTGAATTTACTATGTTAAGTTTCTGAGTGACGCTTCGATGCGCTTCGACTCTGCTCTAGTATAAATTGACCCTTAACAGTTTCTAACCAGTAGGCATGGGGATAGATAAGGGGAAGCGGGGAAAAACAAAAAAGACGAATGAAAAGGTGACAGGTGTACTCTAATAAAAAAACGATATAAAATGATTCAAAGGTGTTTATTTCTGCCGATCTTCCATCCTACAACTTAATATATTCTATATATTATTATTATGTCTTTCCTACCAGGTTCAACTACGACCCGTCGTTCGCGGAGCACTCGGGGCTGCTGGGCTACGACCCGTCGCGGCCCACGCCGCAGCTGGACACCGGCGTCATCGCGCAGGAGGTGCGGCAAGTGCTGCCCGAGGCCGTCAAGGAGGCGGGCGACGTCACGCTGCCCAACGGCGACACTATTCACAAGTTTCTTGTGGTTAATAAGGTGAGGGCTTTAGAAGGGAATGTTTCTAGCAAAGATGGAGGTGACATTCTTTTGATCCAATTTTCGTAATTGCACCTACCACTGGACTCTGACTGGACTATATGGACAGTAGGGAAACTAGGCCTATTTGTAGAAATAATTACCTACGCTCCATTGGAGCGTTAGGGTTGGCACTCTTAATGTTTGTAAAATTGTTTAAGTGTTTTAGTTCACCCAAAAAGTACACGTATTTTATATACACAGTATACATATAGCTTATGGAAAACGTTCGGTGACGATGATGCGAGTTTCATGATTTTTGTTTATCCAAAAAGTGCTCAACGCGCCTAAAGAAGTTTTCACTTCAAAAACTACTAAGGGAAATAGTACATTACTTACCAAGGGCTGTAAAAGAAAGAAAGTCCGAAATCGCAGGTATTTGTGACCCGAGCCGTAGGCAAGGGTTATAAATATGCGATAGAGGGCTTTCTTTTTTACTGCCCGTGGTGAGTACACAATTTTACGTCTTCACCTGGCTATAATGCGAGTTTTACTGTACGCGTAGCGTGCGGTAAAACTCACATTATGGCCAGGTGTGACGTAAAATAACTTTAAAAGACAGATCCAAAGACACCGCCATCCGAAATTAAAGTACTGTACCAAAGTACCGAAATTATAATTACCACTTAAGTACACATTATGGTAAAGCAATAAAGATATTGAGTAAAGTTACTTTTCACTTGGTAGTATTTTTTTTTTTTTGATACGGTTGTTTTTTTTTTTATATGAAAACTTCTTTAGGCGCGTTGAGCACTTTTTATTTATTTATTTTAACGGAAAACAAACAGTAGGATATTAAAAATAAACAGAAATAACAATAAACTTAACAAATATACTACCCACTACATTTTCCACAGATTACAACTTAGATATTTACAATCTGAAGGCAAACGTAACTGTAGACAGGGCAAAATTATAATTCAACAAAAAAAAAAAACAAAACAAAACTCTTGTTTGTGCATTCTATACGGGTCATAAAATAATAAGAATAATAAAAATAAAAATTCGCCAAGCATATTACGAGTATATATTTTTGGGTGAACAAAAATCATGGAACTCGCGTCATTGCCACCGAACGCTTTCAAGTTACTTAGTTTTCACTTCATTCGGCAGTCCGCAGACTGCCCAGTATTTTTTTTTTTCTTGTAAACTAGTTTTTTAACTTGACAACATTGCCCTACGAGACATTTTAATAATTTTAACTTTGTTGCCAGGACCGAATCTTTATGGAGAACCTGGGTGCTGTCAAAGAGCTGTGCAAAGTGACAGGCAACCTGGAATCCAGGATCGACCAGCTCGAGAGGATCAACAAGAAACTGTGCAAGATCAGCGTGTTGCAGAGGAGGGATAGCTCACGGTCCAGTGTTAGTAATGGTAAGTGAAGAATATAGGTGTACTTAGATCATAGAAAATGACATAAAACTTCGCATAGATGGGAATGGTGTAGAGCTGTGGTGAACTGAAAATTCTGCGGATTTTGTCAATCTGAGAACAGCGATATAAGAGATTAAGTAAAAGTGAGGTTATGTTACAATAAATATGTTACAATAACTAACAGCTGATTCCTGAAGTGCAAAATATGTTCTTTTCCACTAATAGTTATTATATTTAGTAGAAAATGTTTGAAAAATCATTGGAATGAACGTCAATGACTTCAAGTCATAGGTAGGTAACAGGTATGGAGTTATGGATTGGATATCTATGTCTTTTCAAATTCAAATTCGAACAGTTGTTATTCCACAATTCACACAGCGATCCATAGTTTGAACAATATCCAATCCACAAGCCGGCAATAAAATCCAAAATAAAAATTCCCAGTCAAACGTGTGAGTGATCTTCGGTGTCCAGTGTGAAAGCAAGGGTCGTACAAGTGAAAAATGAAGAATAGTCGGGAAAGCACTCAAAACGCATCGGAAAACACAAAACGAGTGAGTAAACATGGGCCGCCTTCCGAATTGGCTAAAATCGCTCACAGCGCTCACATCGTCTAACATGCGTTCCGATTTAGATATTACGATTATGACAGCCGATAGCTGTCAACAATTCGGAACGCTCGTGAACGCGCTCACGATGCCCACTCAATGTCAAAACGATATTAGAGTATTTCTCTGTGTATACACCAAAAATTTCTCCTTATTAGGTTAAGTAGCAACTGTAGCCAGAAGAACAATTTTGAAAATGCCACGTTAGATACGATGCGACTCAAAACAAAACAGCACAACTGTCATTTTTGACAGCACTCACGGCGATATTAATAAAAGGCATGGTCCGCGTTATGTCGCAAGATGGCGAATGTCATGACGTCGTCTATGACGATTCACGGGACATCGTTATCGCGCTCACGCTAACTCGGAACAGGATTTAAGCACGCGAATATCGATATTATCGCAACTCGGAACGCAGGGATGAGCAGTCTGCAACTGTCTAGTGTCAGTCAGCTGTCATACCAGTGACATAGACTAAAAATAGAAAAAAATATTTTTATCGATATGAAATCGATAATCATTAATATTGGTTTTCAGTAATTAATCGATATTTTATTTATTAATATGACTGTATCTATATGCACTATATTGCATACAAGTATATATAGTGCATTTAATTACTTTCGAGTTAATTATTTAGGGCAAAGGTTTTATTTTCGTAACTGTGTAGGTACCTAATCGATTACTCAATCGATAATCTCACGAAAACTATCTTTCTCATATTTCTCCGCTTCCAGATTGAGAATTGAGGTGATTTTTCATATTCTAAGATAAAAAAATATGACTAATTTTTTAGATCATATCTCAACTTATTACATTTGGGCCCACTGTTTTCCATCTCCTTTGGTACACATAATGAACTTCTGTGCCCCAAACATGAACGTGTCACGTAAATTAATTAATTTGTTGGAGAAAAAACAAGAAAATTAAAGAAAAAAGCTTTGCAAACTGTACCGTGTGACTTATCAAATGAAGGGACTTTTTATAATGATAAAAAAAAAATCTTTTAATAATTTTAGAATAATTAGTTGTAAAGTTATTAAAGAAAACAGATGAAAATTGTGCATTCTAAATAGCGCGTTTTGTTTTTTCATTGGAAATTAACAGTTTGACAAAGGAGAAGATCCAACACCATCACAACTTTTTTTTAAATATTTATATTATACTATCTGCAATCAGCCCTTGGGCTATAATCCGATTCATTGTTTCTTCACTGGCAGTTCGAGATTTTTCACATCCTGCGATGCGTCATCTCGTTAGGTGACAACCAATTTATCGCTCTGCAGGTGATAAAATTTCAGAACTGCCTCTCCAAAACTCATTTTCCTATTCTGTTTCAGATTCCCGCTACTCAGCAATGTCAAACTCATCCAAATCCCTATACAGTGACGGAAACATATCCATAGACCAAATCAGAGACATAGCACGCAACATCAGGAAACACGAGTGTTGCCATAAGCTAAGCCATAACTCCCCGAAATATACCAGAAAACAGTGCAAAAACTGCCACGGAAACTACTCGAAATATGGGAAATACTACAACTATAACAAAACTTGTGTAAGATATTACTCAAGTAAACTCGAAAAGCCTGAAAATGTTGAAAATCCGACTTATGCTGAGCCAATCCAAAAATACCCCGACGAAAGCTATGAAAGTACTTTGACAAAGAAAAAGGATACGTGTCTATGGTTGAAGAGTGACGATAATTTTTCTTATGGCAATTCTAAATTGGGTATTTGCTGTGGGAAAGAGTATGGGGATACCAGCAGTGAATTGATTTCTAATAAGTTTCTGCAAATCGTTATTACTATACTGATCTTCATTATGGCCGTGTGGTGAGTGCATATTTTTTAATTATTTTTATTAAGTAATTACTAGCTGTTGCCACTATCTTGTTTTATCCTATTCTACTTTAATTCAAATCTATGTTTGTCTTCTTAAAATAATATTCAAACCCGGAGAGGTTGCATGTTGTATCGATCGATAATGCGCCAATCAGAGGCGCCAAAACTGTGGTTAACAATTAAAGAAAATCATATCGACATTGCTCTTGCAGGCGTCGGTAAGGCCGGGACCGCTGGAAAGTAAAATTTCTAAAATCATGGATGTTTTTCCTTTAATTTTTGACCACAGAGGCACTCATCCGCCTGTGGTTCGCCGTAATAGTTATACTTTTTACATCGCCAAAAAAGAGGAGCATGTTTTTAAAAAAAAACGGAGTGTTCCTGGCAGAATTCAACTGCGCCCACCCGCAACCTGCTAACACCGTTTGACGACCTATGCCTAATATAATAATAATAATATGTAATATAATAATATGTAATCACGTAGTGATTTCCTCAGTGCGCCACCCACAGAGAAAGAGAATAAGTCCTGCGCGTCTCAGTTATTGCAAAGTTGCGGTGCGCTGGGTGGTGCACTTGTCTACCACGCTTGAATTTGCCGCTCCCTGAAGTTGGCGCCCGGGGCATTGGCCCCGGTTTGCCCCACCCTAGATCTGGGGCTGTTGCATGCTAATGACATGCACGGTTTAAACCTCTACAGTACAACCGGGATAAAAAGTTTCGTATGTGTTAATCCTGGATATAAACTATCTGTGTGCCAAACTTCATCCAAATCTGTTCAGCTCACGAAGGACCTTTCTGTCCTCAAAAACAACAATCGCACCCGGGACCTGTCAACGTGCAATGTAACGCAGTATCCTAGGAGTTAAAATGATCGTATAAAGAACACAGCATAAGTGTTTGTTTGTATTTTTTTTTTTTATAAATCTACTTGACCGGACCTGCTGGCAGCAGCTAGTCGAAAATAAAAGTTACTCCTTATAACATAAGCTATCTGTCAGTGAAAGGCCAGTCAAAAAAAAAAAATCGGTCAAGCCGTTTCGGAGATTATCCGGAACAAACAGAAAAAAAAAAAATTGAAAGACAAATAATTTATTTTTATTTTTTATAAGTACTGTAAAAGAAAGAAAGAAAGAAAAATATTTTATTTGGGACACGCACAACAAATACAAACAGTAAAAAATAAAACTTGAGCATTTAAAACTAACAAAATTTACATTGTAAACCTGTGCGAGGCCAAAAAGGCTATTATCTCGGCATAATGCTGCAATATTTAAAAAATAAATACCGCAGCGCTGGTATTCAGATAGGGCCCGCAGTAATGCCACGGACACGCATACTTTCTTCGTTATTATTTTGACATTACAAACAGAGATTTCTATTTTATTTATTTGTGTAGATGATCTATCCTCTACCGTCCAGTTGCAGTTTTGACACATATTTTTATCAATAAATCCTTTTTATTCCAGCCTCGTAGTAATGTCAGCCCTATACTTCCGCGAGCATCAAGAGCTGATATTGATGAAGGAGATTCGTGTGCACGACAAGCCGCACTACCCGCCCTACGGCAAGCTGAACAACGAGCCGCCCGCGCACAGGACGCACCCCGATCCAAACCAGATACAGGTACGATATAATATTGCCAGCCCAGCCACCTCGGAAGATATTGCTACAACGGGTACTGTTGCCATTGCCTAGTCGGTAATGTTGGCCTAGTCGGTAATATTAGCCTAGTCGGTAATTTTGGCCTAGTCGGTAATTTTGGCCTAGTCGGTCATGTTGGCCAAGTTGGTAATGTTGGCCTTGTCAGTAATGTTGGCCTAGTCGGTAATGTTGACCTTGTCGGTAATGTTGGCTTAGTCGGTAATGTTGGCCTGGTCGGTAATGTTGGACTAGTCGGTACCCAGGTAGCAAAATGACGTCTGCGGCAAAATAAATGACGTCATCCCAAGGTCATTTTTATATTCGTCGATTATGTACGTCACACTAACGTCATTATAACGTAACGGAACGTCCTGGTGACGTCGATTTAGCGTCATGACTTGAGGCTGTGACAAATTCACAAAATCTGATGGGACCCCCCGACGTCAAGACATGACGTCTCTTACGTCGAGCAGTACCGTAAACGAACGACATAATGACGTAAAAATGCTACCTGGCTAATGTTGGCCTAGTCGGTAATGTTCGCCTAGTCGGTAATGTTGGCCTAGTCTGTAATGTTGGCCTAGTCGGTAATGTTAGCCTACAATGTTGCCACAATCAGTAATGTTGACACAACTTATATCTATTTCGGACATTCAAACTTATGTTCTTTTGTTTCAGAATATAAAATCATCACAACACACGGCATCAAAGAAAACTGCGAAAGGTAAGCTAAAACCTATTGAAAAAGAAATTGTTTATTTGCTAATAATGTCATGTGGGCACACCAACAAACTAACCAAAGCAGAAGGTTCTGCGGTTAAAATAAACTGGCAAAAAAAATCTCAAACTG
Organism: Dryobota labecula; assembly: GCA_947523025.1. Classification (NCBI taxonomy): domain Eukaryota; kingdom Metazoa; phylum Arthropoda; class Insecta; order Lepidoptera; family Noctuidae; genus Dryobota; species Dryobota labecula. The sequence goes on along the minus strand of OX383311.1, from coordinate 6,868,659 downwards.
CCTCATTTTTTTACTAATATCTCGATGTTCTGTAAATAATTAAGTTCACCCATCAACCACTGACCGCAGCATACACAGCTTAACCTAACAGATGGATCAGCCCACTTATTTGCAAACATTATTTCAGAGAAAGGTCCTCACAAAACGACTCAAGAGTACATAACGACAGCGCCAACAGAGTCACCTCATACGGTGTCCATTTCTGCACATCTTACGAAGAACTACGGAAGTAATCTTATAAGTAAGTATTACTGAAATGAAATGGTTTATTCTGTAAACAGGATATCAGAATCAATTTTACAAGTCATTAAAAAAAAAAAATCTGCTAGATGGAGTCGACATTTCCTATCCGACTACCCCTGAGAAGAAATGGCGAAACAAACTCAGGGGTCAAAGTCACTTTTAAAGTCCAGACATTATCTTGGTCAGAACATGTGAGGACCATGTAGATCCGTGTCTGAAATGGTATTTTGAGGAAAGAACCACACAAATTTGAGTGGACCTATCCAGTTAGTGCAAGCATTTGTCAGTAATCGTGTAGCTCAACTCAGGACTTAGGTAGGGAGCTCAACGACTCGACGAACAATAATATCAAAGAAAAGACACATGGGTAGGCCGCAAAAGGTACTCAAAATGCCAGACCATCATTAAAACTAACAGAGAAAGTTTTTTTATATTATTAAATGAAAAATAAAAATGACTGCTAGTGCTCACATCTATATCTATACAAATAAATCAAACTCAAAGCATTTATTTCAAATAAACCAATTACAGGCACTTTTAAATTGTCAAGGGGTCGGTCAGTCAGAAAGATGAAGCTAGTTGCCCATTCCAAAGCGTAGTAGGTTCCTATGGAGAAGAACGGACAAGAAACTCCATGGAAACTCTTTTAAAACAAAATATTATTATAAAAATAAAATTTAAATGTCTGTTTGTAATGTCAAGGAACCCTTATAGCTTCGCCAGGTTCGTCTGTCTGTCTGTCCGCGGCCTAAGCCAGACTAAGACTAGTACTAAGAGTCTCTGAGCTAACTCCGAGACTCTTAGTACTAGAAAGCTGTAATTTGGTATGGGTATACATATTAATCACGACGCCAAAGTGAAAAAATAAAATCTTGAAATATTAGGGTATCTCCCGTGCTCTCCTATGCTTAAAGTGGGGATGACAGTTATTTTCTTGTCGTCTTTTCATGGTGTGAATCCAATAAACCAGGGGCCTAAGTCTACTAATTTACAACCGTTGCAATGGTCTCGCGATTGTGAGTATTTGACAGTGTTTGTATGGCAAATCTGTCAAAAACTCACAATGAAGACACCATTGCAACGTCTGTACATTAGTAGACTTGGCCCCCTGATTTGTGTCTTACCTCAGACGCAATATATCATCGTGCCAAAATGCACGTAACGAACGGCAGCGCAGTGAGCCTTAGGACGTTCTCCCCGCCACGGGGCGCGTGGAGTTCAATGAACTCTGTAGCTAAGCAGAAAGTGAACAGCTGATTTCATGAGTCGTTCTTTAGAGTATTTCAACATCCATCGGTGTTTATTTTTTATTTTAGCTGTTTTATATGGAGTGCTGAGTACAGAGCTGCGGGTAGCAGTTATTTCACAATAATTAAACTAATATACTGTTTAAAGTAAATATTCATGTCATTTTGTATACCTATAATATTCAGCAATGACAATTTCTATATAAAATTGTATATACTGCATTCCCAAAAGCTTTTAAATAGTAAGAACTATAATAGGCTGCCTCGTTGGCAGGGCTTGTTAACGTTACCAAATAACAAAATAATAACCGTTACGTAACGTTAAATTTCAATGTTATACCTACTAACGTTACAAAAATTTAACGTTACTTGATAACATTACCAGTAATATAACGTTAATTAACATTAACAAAAATACGATAACTAACGTTAATTTAGCTACGTTGCCGTTCTGTGGGTAAGAATCAGACAGATTCAGGCAACGTTTTGATCGGCACGGCATCAGAGAGGCGCGAAGGCGGGCTCCCGCCGCGCCGCATGCCTCAGGTCCCACTACTTACATCTCACCCGTTTAAAATAACGTTAAAATTTATAGTCGCATAAATAACGTTAAATCGATTACCGTTATGTTAATAATAACGTTAACTCTGTCAATACAAGGTAACGTTATGAACATTTACCGGTATTTAAAGCCCTGCTCGTTGGTCTTGTGGTCGCAAGGGCTACTCCTGAGCATGAGAAGTATCTCATGCTCAGGAGTATGCGAATCGTACCCAGTAGGGTACGATTCGCAGGCCGGACATAGTATTATTGGGTTTTTCTATCAGGAATTATCAGATTTGTGCCCGGTTCATGGCAATACGCTCGCCTCCTTACATGGGATTTCAATAAAACTGAAAGTGTGTGTATGGGAAGATTGGTCGCCATGGCCGAAATTCGATCTGGAAGACTATATATCTAATTTTCTATTTGCAGACACAGTACCTACCCTACAATCTCTTCAAACCGAGCGTCCCATATCTCTATCAAGGATCGCTGACGTCATTGGAGGTGGCTGCTCTTTCGCAGCTAACAGTAATAATGAATTGGATCCTGAATGTCAGGTGAGTTTGATAGCAATTATTTCAGATTAAGATCGCTGTCACCGGTCCTTTAAAACATATTATCTCGTGGCTGAGAAGGAATTATAAAAAACGGATCAATTAGCTACCTCGGTGTGTCTAGAATTTTCTAATACCTTTTATAAAGTTTCATATTGAGACACGAAGCAACAAAATACGAACTACAGGAATGTGGCCGTTTTTATTTAGATCAAATTTTGAATCTAATCGAATCGAAGTCTAACACGCCCTCCCGCTCCCCCCAGAGTGGGAGAAGTTATATAATAATTTCCCACTCAAAAAAAAAAAAGACTCCAGCAAATCTTACCTCTTTCTGTACGCTATATCTATGACCATTCTCAATGTTTAAATGCTTTACACGCTGCTATAAAAGGATATCATCAGGATCACAGCATGGATTAGATCAATATTGGTAAGATATAATTACAATAATTGAGTTAGATACTCTCAAGATTGTTTATTTATTACATTTTAAAAGCTATTATTAAACTTGCCACTATGTGTCTAATCACCAGGGCCGGATTTAGGGCAGGGCAACAGGGGCTCTGGCCCTGGGCCTCCACAAAGAAGGGGCCCCCACAATTTGATTGTTTTTACATAAGAAAAAAAAATATATCCTTTGTTTTCCTTTTTTTCTCTTTGCTCGGCTCCTAAGGGTCGTAGCTTGACGTTAAAAAACCTTCATCAAGAATTGGGCTACCAAACGCAAAATTTAATTTTCAATTCCGACTGGTAGTTCCAGAGATTAGCGTGTTCAAACAAACAAACTCCTCAGCTTTATTATATTATGTAGAGATTAAAAACTGAAAATATTTAATTTAGTCTTTTCCAATAAATCATGGCCTCCACTTCTTGGTTGCCCCAGGGCCTCCACACCTTTAAATCCGGCCCTGCTAATCACCAATGCCCTAATCAGGAATAGGTACCATTAAGGCCCAGATATTTATGCCAGTGACCTTGAGTGGTTAGCTTGCGTGTTCTGTACTGAGCTCACGCAACGCGTCGTACGTCCAGCCAGTAATAAGACTCGCCCATCCACGAGCGCTGTCCCAAATAAAACGCATTATTAATTTATCCATATCCATCCATACTAATATTATAAATGTGAAAGTAACTCTGTCTGTCTGTCTGTCCGTCTGTCTGTCTGTATGTCTGTCTGTCTGTCTGTATGTATGTTACGTTTTTACGCCTAAACCGCTGAACCGATCGTCACGAAATTTGACAGAGATATAGCCTGGGATATGGAGAAGGACATAGGCTACTTTTTACGTGATAACGGACATCCACGCGGGCGGAGCCGCGGGCAAAAGCTAGTAATACATACATAAAACAAAAGGTATTTTAATAAAACATATATACTAAAAGATCAATAATTAAATTATTTTCAAAAAGGTGAAGGTTTCAGAAAAATACGTTTGATAGATTTTGCGTGATCCTCAGATTTTAATCCGCGTTAGACATAACTTTACAAATTAATTTCACTATAAACATAATCTAAAATATTCACATATTAAATTTATAAGCAAATGCTTGAATTTATTTATTTTTTCAATCAAATCATTAACACTACTCGTTTAGGCGTGATCTTCAGTATAATAGTTATTTATGCAACTGTTGTATAATAAGAGGTATTAAACCACGAATGTGGGTTTATCACACGAGGCGAAGTCGAGTGTGATAATAGTATTACATGAGTGTTGTTAAATTATTACAGTTGCATACAAGACTTTATCTACAACCATGACATGAATCCTCTATAAAAGGATCAGAAACAGTTTTTGCAATACTAATATCGAACAAAAATGGCGGGATACGACGCGTATAGTATAGTGAAACGCGCGTGCGTGACAATGTTCTTTTTTGAAATTCATAAAGATACCACGAATTGAGTAATGAGAATGGAAGGGAGGATGATGATCCCTTCCTTACTCATCAAACAGATCCTCGTAAAAGCAAAGGAGTTGCATTATGAAATTCAGTACAACATTATAACTCCCGTTTGGATGCTATTATGGTTACTATGACACTGGGTGTTTTAATGTTGGCAATAAGCTAATGGTTTCAGAAACTTTTATAGAGGATTTATAGCATGGGCGTAGATAAAATCATTAAAAGTCGGTTATCGTCGCCTTTCAACGTGTGAATATGGTTATAATAGCTTATATTGGCCTTTTGAATTTAGCGAGCTACTCTGACGCTTTCACCCTAAGATTCCATAATTAATTTTTTTCAGTCACCCTGCGGCCTGGAGCCCCCACAAACTTACGACAACCAAGAGCCGATAGAAAGGCCAAAACCCGAAAAGGAACTGAACGACACTTCCATTAAACCTTTAGAACCGCAGCCAAGAGAAAAACTACCCAACATACCAGTCATCGCTGAGAAAAATAACACAGACTCACTTAAAACCGAATCAGAATCTTTAAGGATAAACGATTCTTTTAAAACGCATGAAGATATTATAGTAAATCATTTGGATCCTGTTAAACAAAATGTTACCGATAATGGGAGCAGGACGAAGAGAAATGTGAGAAATAAAAGGGAGACGATAGAAGAATTGAAAAGCAGTTCCGAGGAGATGCATTTGAGTGAACTGAACTCTCATGAAAGTATTGGGTCTCATGGTAAGTTTAAAACGATATTATTATCTTAAAGTCTGCGGCGTAATTGCGTTACACACAAAGACTGACAATAGGGATGTAGACAATTTTGAAAATTGAAATCGATGAACGCCGGCTGCATGCACAAAAAGATGACTCATTGTCCCGTTACGCCCATTGTGCCGTTACGCTCATTGTCCCGTTACGCTCATTGTCCCGTTACGCTCATTGTCCCGTTACGCTCATTGTACGCTTGCGCCGCATCAATGTTTTTTTATGACGTCACGTTAAACTATCGTCCGTAAATCAACTTTACAGACAACAGTTATTTTTTTTAATTGCGATTAATAACCTGCTTAAATACCTACATCAGCGAATTGCGCGGGCACACAGCTGATAGGTATAATAACCGGTACGAGTCGTGAGCATAGATGGGCAGTAGTGGGGGCAAGCTCGCGCATGTAAACTTTCGGCTAGATAAAAATGACATGCGAGAGTCCAATAGACGACGAGTATCGACGGACGAACCAATCGCATGCAGCTCGGCGCCCCCCGGCTTCTTCATTCCGCCAAAGAGACCTAAAAATGTATTACTGCGCAGGTGACAGTTTGTGCTCACGAGTCATGGCGGTTACTGCAGTGCTATTCTGTAAAAATCTCACCGTGATACCTCAGGTGAAGTGATCTCGAAGTGAACTGTCATTTCATCTGAGACTAGGGATTGACACTATTGATAGCTCATTAATTCAGACTCACTTCACCTAGGATTTCACGGTGAGATTCCTACAGAATAGCACTGCATTCCGCTTCACTGCACGTGCCGTCGTGCGGCGTGTATCCAATAAACTAGTTTCAAAATAGACATCTTTCGTTAACGATAACTTATTTTTTTTGTACTAAGACGTATCAAAATAAGAAATAGGTGGTTAATAAAACTCGTTTAAGTTTAATTTGTCAAAATTTGCGCATAGGTTAAAAACTTTTCGTGTATAAAAAAAATATATCACCTAACCTTCATGGGGTTTATGGGGTACTGTGTTAAATGTTACAATAAAATACCTTCTGGTATATTACAATTAAATGAAAGAAAATTTAAAACTCATATTAAAAGCACACTTTGTAAACAAGAATATTACAAATTAGAGGATTATATCAAAGATAGAATGCTTGGAAACATGCTGGTCCTGCTCCATAAGACAATTTAGTCTAGACAAAATCAAATTGGTTGCTAATTTAACTGTAAAATTTATAATTATTATGATATTAATTTTATTTTCTGTGATTAATATAATTTAACTCACACACTGCTTATTATAATTATGTAAATTTTTTTGGAAAATCATATACAATGTTTGTAAATATGTGAGCACCATGTACCTATCGCATTTATTAATTTGTCTGTCATTACTTCACTTTTCATTTTTTTTACCAATTGTGGTAAGTAATTTTTATTTTTATTCTAGGTACATCGTCTTCACCTATAATTATTAATTAATGTATACAAACTATTGTTAACATTTTAAAAGAGTAAGTATGGAGTTTCTTGCCCATTCTTCTCCATACATAACTACTTTTTGGAAGGAGCAACTAGAATCAATTAACTATTTATGTAATTTTTGACGTTCAAAAGTTCATTTTACGTGCCTATTTGAAATAAATGATTTGACTTTGACCTTCTCCGTTTTCCAGAATGCGACACAGTCCGCGTTGGTATCTCGAGCAAGTCCATCATCAACTCATCCCTCTTCACGGAGCACGTCTGTGCTAACAATATACACAACTTTACGTACACCGTTCCGCTGTCACACTGCCTCAGTCACAAGCATGTCGATTTGACGTTCAGGTAAGGAAATTAAATGGAATCGTTTAAATAATAATAAATTATTTATTGCCATAAACAGGTTACATATAAAATCTGGGCTCCAGAGCTAGGTTTAGAGTCCATGTATTCAGTGCCGGATTTACCACGTAGCAATTGCTACGGGCCCCGCGCAAAAGGGGGCCCCGCGCAAAAAGGGGCCCCGCGTATCGATACTAGCCCACCTCCATCTGAGCGTAGTTTTTTGAGATTAAGACGTGCTATATTGAATTTACTTAAAAAATCGAAACGTTACACCCTTTCCAACTAAGACAATTCACGCCAGACAATCGGTAACCGATTATTTCGTTGACGAAAATAAAGCACAGAATTTCATAAGAAATAAAAAAAAAAAATTAACCAATAATAATTTAACCGAAAATGAAAACAAAAACTGTCAATTTAGGGTATGTCCAACTTTAACCTCTAATAACTTTTGCAAACGTGAATTTAAAAACAAATTATATAAGACCGTTAAATTATACTTAGAATATTAAATTTCTTATAAAAACGTGTATTGCGCTATACCTAAAGTCTCAAATTCAGATGATTTGTGTAAACAAAGGGGATAACATAACAAAAAAAATTCTTTGTAATGGTAATTACATAAAATGGCGAAAAAAGAGGTTTCATTTTCTTTTAAGAACTGATTTAAAAAAAAAATAATTAACAAATAATCATACCATAATTATTTTTATAAATTTCCGGTTTTAAACAAAGTTATTAAAAAAAGGAGATTTTCTGGTATAAAATATTTTATGATACTGGTAACAATGCAGGAGATACAAACATTTTCAAATTTTTTACATCTTCAATAACACTAATATTACAACTCTCATTCATAGATTTATAATGTAAGTAGCATATCTAGCCACATTTTGGATGAAAACGGCTGTAAACTGTTTCGAGTGGAAATTGATTTTGGGAAGCCTACGTCTAGCACTGGATTAAAAGGGCTGATTATGACGATCATATACCGTGTCTCCGACACACTACAAAAAACATTCTTTGGCAACGGTATTTTGTTTGCATAGTTCTTATAATTAATTCACTTTAATTTTAGCGATGACTATATACAAAAAAAGAATACGATAAAATGTTTTGCACCACTTTCCTGTCATTTTGACAGTGGCATTTCTTGACATTACTTTGTTTACATAAATGATCTGAATTAGAGACTGGGTCTATACCCAAAGCCTCTAATTCAGAAAGTTTCTAATTAATGTGTTTCCCAATAAGCACTTTACTATCTATATAGTAAAGTGCTTATTGGGAAACACATTAATTATATAAAAATTAAATTAGGTCATACATTATTTACATCAAAGTGACTCCCGCTCCGGCTCGTTCTTGGCGCAAAGGTTAGCCATTGCCATCCAACGTGGCAATGCAGCAAGCGTTATGGGCACTTTTGCGCCGGGAACAGTTAGGGGCGCGTTATTTGGAAGTGTTTGACTGTAACTTGTAAAGTGCTTGACAGACCAGAATATAACATTCCAAAGTTTTAAAACAGTGTCCCCATGTTATTTAAATGGAAAATTTCGATTCGCGACTGTATTGAGTCTTGTTTTTTTTTTTACACTTTATACTTTTTTATTCTCTTTTAATTAGGGACTTTTATAACCGCAATGCATATGACAGTCCCATCATACCCTAAGCATATAACACTAACATATATGTTGCTATTGCATTACATCTGGGCCATGAACTCGAACAAACTTCGCATCATCACAATTTGGTTGAGAAATTATTCTATGAAATGTACCTAAGTCAAATCGGTTCAACTTCAAGGCCCCAAACACATCATTTCTATCAGACTGATATCGAACACAGTCCATCAATAAATGATGTAGGTCTTCCACAACTCCACACTCCACACAATTAGGTAAGTTAGTTTTTCTCATCATGAACGCAAACTTATTACATGGAATGTGTGCAGATCTGAGTCTATGAGCTGTAACAACCAATTTTCTACATAAATTACTATTCATAAACCAGGGCACATGAAAAGGCCGACCCTGCATGGTTTTATACCAGATCCCTTTTTTTCAATGAACGTTTCTTTTTAAACTTAGGTAAGACTTCTGCATAATCTATCTATATACACCTCTGTGGCCAGAGGCGCATCGAGCTAAATGTTGTAAATAACTTTTGCTGTGCAAATAACAATATAATTATGTTGACTACTACTGCAATAAGACAATGCTTCAGAGATCGCAACCCATAGCAGATCAAGGGCTCCTCGATATAATTTGCTACGGGCCCCGCGATTGCTTAATCCGGCACTGCATTTATGGAGCCAATGACTTCTTCCATTTTGGTTACAATTAAGCAAGTATATGCAGCAAAAAATGATAAGATTCTTACTTAAAATTAAGTTTAATAGCAAACATTCAATCACTAAAAATAGAATAAAAAATGATCTCATTAAACCAAAAACTAAATTAGAATTAAATATAGATTATAAAACTTGATTAAAATTGTGAACAATATTAAAATAAAATTAGAACAAAACAAATCAAAATAAAGCCGGGATATCTTCTTCTTCCTGCCCTTGTCCCATGTTACTTGGGGTCGGCGCAACACGTTTTCTTTTTCCATTCCCCCCTGTCAACCGTCACTCTATCATTCACTCCCTTCTCTTTCATATCATTCTTCACACAATCCATCCATATTTTTTGGGCCTTCCTCTCCCTCTCCATCCATCCACATTTATCTTCATCACTCTCCTCGTCACATGCGTTTCCTCCCTCCTCATCACATGCCCATACCATGCCAAACGACGTCCTTTCAACTTTTCTGTCGCCGGCGCCACTTTCAAACTTCCCCTTATATACTCATTTCTGACTTTATCCATTCTGGTCACTCCTCTCAACATTCTCATCTCCGCTACATGCAATCTTTTTTCATCCGTCCTCTTCACGTCCCAGCATTCCGATCCATACAATACGAAAAGCCGGGATATAACAAAGTTAAATTAATAAAAGCATGAGGTACTGATATGCGTGTGTGTGTGTATGTGTTTGTGAATACCAATGATTTATTATGTAAATAATATAGGATATTGGAATCACTTTTAAACGTCATATTAAAAAATAAGCTAGATGGAGACGACATTTCCTATCTTTGCCCTGAAGTAATGGCGAAACTCAGGGGTCCTCACATAATCTTGGTCAGATCATGTGAGGACCATGTAGATCCGTATCCGAACTGGTCTTTTGAGGAAACAACCGCACTAATTTGAGTGGACCTGTCCAGTCAGTGCAAAACATTTGACAGTAATCGTGTAGCTCAACTCAGGACTTAAGGAGCTCAACGACTCGACGAACAATACCAAAGAAAGGACATTGGGGTAGGCCGCATAAAGTACTCAAAATGCCAAACTAAGTGAGAAAGAAAAAAAAATTACCCACATAGAGCTCACATTCACAATAATTAGTGTAATACAAGTAATACTTTTCAAAGTAAATATTTATGTAATTTTTAAAATGTCAAGTTTTACGGTTTTATCACAAGGCTTAGCAGTAAATCTAAATAATGAAAGTGACTCTTATGATAACGAATTTAGGTTCATAATTCAGCTTATTATACCCTCGTGTTTTTTACTTTACATTACCACACTAGTGTTTTTACTTTACTTTTTCTTTTATTATTTTTGTGAATAAATAAACTATTTTAAGTTACATTTATGATAAATCAATCATCAAAATGATCAATATTCCATCACATTATATATTTTCCACTTTGCGTCAAAACATTATTTTGTTTATTATATTTTTTTATAAAGGCTGGTTACCGGTTTTGGCAGTTCCTTTATTTACACATGGGCGCGAATCGCTAGCGCGGCGCGCGGGAAAAACAAAACCAGCGCGCTATTTTCCATAAAAGTTAATAACAATACAAGTCTGTTTTTTGTCTCGCAATTGTGTACAAAAAAAAACCTTGTATGAAACGCGTTTGCATTGAACATTAATTCATTACACACTCGGCTCCCTTACCGAAAAATACCACCTCGGGTCTAATGACCGACATAGCACACTTGTATCATAATGTACTATTTACTCGTATTATCCATCTGATGAATCTGATGCAAAGTGTGAACATTTTTAATAAACATATTTTTTTTCTTTGTAACAATAAATACTGAAAAAAGTTCCATTCTCCAGGTCCTTAAAAATCAAAGAATTCCGTCTCTGCGACCTGCAATGCAACTACGACTCGTCCAAGTCCTGCCAGTCTACCAAGGAACCTCCGAAGCCAGCACTGGCTGATGACATCTGGAGCATCAAAATGGCGCTCGAGTGCAATGTCGACAGGATGCTGAGGGTCAGAGCCAGCTTCCTGCCTTTGAAGATGCTATTCCCTAATAAGGTTTGTAGATTAAAGGTTGGTTTTTATAGGATGCCCTCAGGGGCCCAAGTCTGCTATTTTTATAAATTCGTCACTCCAACACGATCCCATTGTCATTTTGCTAAAAGTTCGTAATCTGCTAAATTCATAATGGTCGATCATTGGTCGGTCAATGGTCTCGTAATAGAATTGTATTACAATGGCATTTTGAAAATTTATTCATGCCAGATTTTATTTATATATACTTTTACATATTATTTATTAGTGTTATAAGTAATCTGAAGTAGTTGAAAGTTTAGTAGGAAGTTTAATTTGTCATTATGTACGAGATTACCAATTCTTTCAATGGAGTGTCAGTGGCTGACCATTGGAAAGTCATAATGACGCCATTATATTAGTAGATTACCAAACATGTCAATATCAACAATTATGAAATCAATGATAGACCATTCTAACACTATTGTAATAGCAGACTTGAGGCCCAGGTGGAGCGATAATTTAGAGTGGCCACGGATCTACGTCCAATAGAGGACTGAAATAGGCAAAAAAAAATTGGCTGTTCTTTTTGTTAGCTTGTCGATGCAAAAACAACTCAAAATATGAATATTTATTTTGTTTGGCCCAAAATTCTGCACCTACCACTGTTTGTCTCTGCATCACCTAAAGATTAACTGGTAGAAAATGCCTATGTCTTTAAGTCCGCATTTGTACATTTCTATGCTTGAATTATTAATATAAATACATAAAGAGTTTTTTATGATGCGAATTCATTTTTATCCAGTAATACTAACTTCAGTACTTCTTTTCCAGGACCTGTGCTACCCGATCCATGAGCATAAGATACCCTTCATAGAATACAACATACGTATCCACAGAGATTGTCACAACTAATGTCACAGACTAATCTATTTGTATGGATAAAACATTATACAGCTGTATGCCCTTATTGATAAATGTTTAGACTGTGTTTTGGGTGAAATTGTTATGTCCTAAGTCACCTGTTCTATCGCCGGCGATTCATAACTAGCAACTACAAACGACTTGGCGAGCAGCGAGTGCGCGACGTCGAAAAGTATGTACAATCGCGGGCATACGAATCAGACCACCGTAAGGACTATTTCTACTTGCAGCGCTCGACCGCTAGAGTAATGCTTATATAAGCTCATCAACCAATGGGATCGCAGCATCAGATTTTAGCTTGTGAAAAAAAAAGACGGTAAAAAATCCAGCCGAGGTGGTCATACATCTGTGATAATTTTTTTATTTATCTTTTATACAAAAGAACGCAGGATACATATTAAATAGCAACCAAAAACCACCAAGGTTTAAACTTGTGCTATCATGAGTCTATCTCAATATCTAACTATACAATGATGCATTTTATATGTACGCGTTATTGCCGATACAATTAATAACATCTTTAGTTCCATAAATAGTTGCAATTATTCTTACATAATATTTCAATAATATTTCTTAAGTTTACATTTGATATTGCAACAGAACCTGAGAAATTCATATAAACAAATTTTTTTTTTTTGGGAGTTGTTAAAAGGCGTGTTGTACAGATGTGGACGTCGTGAGCGAATTTATTTTGAAAGTGTCCCGATTCAGATGCCCGCGATTGTACCAAGCGTGAACCTCTCAGCGAGCGTTCTGCCCGTCAGCGAGTGTCGCTGGGCGAGTACTCTCTTTAATAGCTCTTGTCGCTGCAACAAAAATTAATATATATGTAAGTATCTCTTTTACTTACACGGGATCTACAATCTGTTGTAGGTTTCTTGAGCGAGAAAATCGCTGAGTCGCTTCCTCGTCGGAGTTGAAGCAGTTGTGCCTAAAAATGGATGTATTTTACTTTATTTTGACAGCTCTCTAAAATAATATATAACAATTTTTTTTCAATTACATAATTATTAAAATAAAATTACGAATAAATAATTTAAATATAATTTCTATTAAAAAAAAATGTTTTAATACCAGAGACTACATCCAGTGAATGAAAAATATTTTTTATTTAAAATTGTAATAAAACCCAGTGAAAGCACATACCATTAAATTTTACCGATTAAATATAAAATTAATGAACATTTATTAATAAGGTCAAATAATAACACAATTATTATATGTATTATTAAGTATTTTAGGTATATGAATAGTGAAAAAATTATATTATTATGATAATACACATTCCATAAGTGCAATTACGTAATTATTATCCGTCCTAATATAATTTTATAGCCTATTGACCGATTTAGTGCTATTAATTCGTAAAATAGCCATAAAGACTATAAACATGTCTTCGACGATGCTGAATAAGCAGCTTATTATTTTCTCATAAATATTTTGACATTATTATTAATGATATCTGGCAATATTATCCTGTTTTGACATTTGCTATTATTACCTAATAATAAAGTTATCGCGTCATTTTTATACATTATTAAACTTTTATTTGGAGTGAAATTGATATTATTTTTTGGAAGAAAGGCCTTTTGGTGCTTATTAAGATCCGTCACAATTTTACAAGAACATAATATTTTTTATGTACTACTTCGTTATCTGACTTTACCATTGAGAGAAAATTATAAAAAAAAAAATATGACAAAATAGTTTTGGCTCAAATACAACGGAGGATCTTTGATAGAAATATGACATCACCATAAATAAATAATGACATTAGTTTAAAAGAAACGTTTTTAATTCTTCATGTTGTGTTTAGGAAATACAATTTTTAAGGCATGAATCTAGTTTTACAACTTGGATTACTGCCTATTCCAATAGGGATTAAGTAAAAAATAAGCTACAATTTTGAATATAATATTTAAAGGAATTGGATTGTTTTTTTTATTTGATTAAATCATAATTTTTATACAATTTAAACTAGAAATGGTGGTAGCTACTATTATTATTTTTAGTACATAATAGGATCATTTTTGTAATAAAGAATTTATTTTACTATTATTTTAAGTATTTTTGCAGCTTTATTTTTAGTTTTTAATTATTATTTTTTGAATAGTTTTAAGTTGTAATGTTTAAAATTATGTAAGTTTAATACTCAGATAATGAAATTATTTTTTATTTTGAACCATGGATGAGCCATATATCATATCAGAAGGATTTGCTATAATTAATACTTATTATAGAAATTATTTATTAAAGAAAACACTAATTAAAAACAGACTTATTGAATCTCTTTCTATGGAAACAAGTTTTTTTTTCTGAGAAATGTCTTAATTTTTTCCAGTGTCGACTTCTACAGCGTGTATCAAAAGTGTAGAGACTATAAAACTGAGCAACATTCTCCATGGGACACTTACAAAAACGTCAATGCCTACTCTAACCAAATGTATCGAACGTAAAGAAAGTTAGTTTGTAGTAAAGAAGAAAAGTTGCTCAATTTGATGATCTGTACCACACCTTTAAGGCCGTGTACCGGCACGCGTTTTATGCGCGCGCGCATTCGGCTCGCGTCGGGTTTTCTCCCAAAGGTTATTGCAATTTTGATCCTATGGTAATTACATAATAGTACATTACCTACCAAGGGCTGTAAAAGATAGAAAGCCCGAAATCGCAGGTATTTGTGACCCGACCCGCAGCCGAGGGTTGTAAATATGCCATAGAGGGCTTTCTTTTTTTCTGCCCGTGGTGAGTACACAATTTTACGTGTTCATTGAGAGTTCAATGTGAGTTTTATCGCACGCTACGCGTACGCTAAAACTCGCATTATGGCCAGGTATGTCGTAAAGTTTATTTTGAAATCCTCCTACAAACACTCGCACGCATAAAACCGCGTATGTCGGTACGCGGCCTAAATACGAACACACATTTCTAATACACCCTGTATATTAGTGTTTTCCGCAACAAATTTATATAATTCCAATTATATGTAGATATAGTATCTATGCATTCCAAGCCAGTACTTAATTAGTATATAAGTATTTGTTAAATCGATGTAACTTACTTTCATTTTAAAAAAATACATCACAAAATGGCGTCGCTTGTCAGCAAATTTGTCAGAAAAAAAAGACCAATAATTCTAATAAAATTGTAGGTCGTGTTCGATCTCTAGCGGGCAATTTTCTTTGTTTAAATTATTTCATCAACATTACTCTCAAAACGGTGAAGAAAAACATTGTGAGGAAACAAACAACTAATACAGGTTTTTGTGTTTTATGTTATGTTCGGTTTCACTAGGGACATTCCCAATTTTGCACCTGTACAGGGTTTTGAAATATTAGGGTTTGGAAGGACTATGCTGCCGCGCTAACGAAGAATGCAATAACTCGATTTTGGACGATTATCAGTTATAATATTCGTTGAGTTATACAAGTTGATTTTTAATTGACTGTTGACCTTTCAGGGCGTGAAAGTACTCATGGTTAGGAGCAACTTTCACTATGGGACCAACTCTGAAATATCGAAAAAAAATATCAGCTGTTTTATACAAAAATGCAATATTTACCCGATCAACATGTATGAAACAGACCATTTTTTTTTTGCTATTTCGTAGTTGGTCCCATAATGAAAGTTGCTTATAATCATAAGTACTTTCACCTCCTAAAAGGTTAGCAGTGAATTAAAAATCACCGTGTATATTTGGAGTCAGCGAAACGAAATCTACTAACTCTCTCTAAGCAACTTTTTATTGATCCTTCAGGAACTCGGTTTTTCAGTAAGCAAGAATGCAATAACTAAAACTTCATAACAAATTCAATAATCAAAAATACAATTCTCGGAAGCGGCAAAATCGAGTTATTGCATTATTCGTTAGTGCGGCAGTATGATTGTTTTTATGATTTTCACACAATGCTACATAAAAATACGCGCGAAAACCCAAGTGTTGCCACACTTAATTTATATTTAAATCTTTTGTGACATTCTTCCTTGTTTTGCCCCTCATGTGACATCCGCTAACCCGCACTGGGCCGGCGTGGTAGATTACGCCCCATTCCCTCTCACAGAGCACAGAGAGAAGGCATATGTCCCAGCATTGGGCTGAATATACTGTTTTATTTAAAACAATAAAATTCTAATTTTGAAAAAACAAAGGACGCCATTTTATAATTAAAAAAGCTCTCATTAGATCTAAAACTTATCTTTTTCGTAGAATCTCGGTGTAATTTTTTGACTTTTAAAACCTTTAAACTTCACAATGTAATTTTGATATTATTAAAACATAAAATAATAATTATTGCTATTGATTTTATTTATACGTATGTCGTTAGTCATGTCTGTTATAATCAGAACCAGGTGAAATTAAAAAAAGTAAAAGTGTAATAATAGGGATGATGACTAAAAAAACATTTTTATTCCATCATATATTATAAAAAAAAATATTGGACACGTATTTTTACTTTTTTTACGTAATCAAAACATTACGGCGATACATTGAGTTCAAAATTGGCATAACGTCACTTCTCAGTAGATTTTACATGTAGCTGTGACATAACGAGCCCCCACTCCCCAAGTTTAATGTGTTTTATCTAAGTATTTTTTTATTAATATGATAAATCAAAAAATACGTGTCTAATATTTTTTTATTATCTGATTGACGGACTAAACAGTTTTTCTTTCTTCTTTTTTACCCAGGACAAATCCCTATTGCAAACACCCATAAATCTGAACAAAAATATAAAAAAATAATAATAAAACAATTAAAATTTAATGACTCAATGATTCAAGAATCTATGAGATCCTAAAATTATAAGTAATATAAATGACATCACTTAAATGATATTTCTAAAATAAAAATAAAACCTACCAATTTTAAAAGATTTTTTTTTCTTTAAATATTTTTATTTAATATAATTTTAAACGTCCTATGTCTCGCTCTAGTTGCCAGTCAAAAACGATATCAATGAAGACTGACTGGCCATAAAATTTCTTATTAAAGCCTTCAAGATATAACTACACACATTGATTCTCATGCTGAATCAACAAGGCTAGGTTCACACAGCATTGTACTGCATGTTTTTGTGCGTGATAAGTGTTACTGAATAAGTAGTGGCGCATACATTGAATCAAACTCAAACTCAAATCTTTTTTTCAATTAAACCATTTTTGAATTGTCAAGGAGTCGATCAGTAAGAAAAATTAAGCTACATGCCCATTCCAAAGTGTAGTAGGTACCTATGGAGAAGAACGAGCAAGAAACTCCATGGCAGGGACTGAATACCGATATAATTTGGATACATGATACCAAAATATCGCTATAAATACCGGTATTTGGGTATACTTAAAATACCGTTATTATTAAATTTTTTGCGTTTTTGCAATTTGCAGGTCAGCGTCAGGTTGTACGAGATCTTGATCAAAATATGATTCGCGACTGAAGAATCATCAATAAAGATTCTGTGACGTCACAATGTAGCCTGATATCAGCACTGAGTATCGTTATTTTATACCGATACCTACTCAAATTAATGATATAAAATTCGAGTATTTATGCCAGATGTCGATACTGTTATCGGTATTTTCTTTTAAATATCGGTATTCTTTGAATATCGATATCGGTCCCTGCTCCATGGACACTCTTTTAAATTAAATTGTTACAAAAATATTAGTTACATCTATAATGTTGAATTTATAACTAAATGTGAGAACGATGTAAAAATGAAAAACGTAGGTACAGCACGTTAAGTGTCCAGAGTAGGTACAACAAATAGAAACAAAAAACAATTCAAAAATAAAATACTTAATTAAAATAAGCTGTGGCAGCTAAGAGATGACCAGTCCCAACTAACGGCGCCCGTTCACGAACATGACCCGTTCACCCGTCGTTTGTACTGCAAAAAAACGTACATAATAATATGTTTATACCCACTGGAACCGGTCCGGTGGGTTATGAATACCTACCGGAATTGTCAAGCGAACCGAATGAACTTTTAATGTATTCGGTCTGCAGTAGCGCATAGTATTACATCATCAAACTGTGTGTGGCTATTCGTTTTACACACGGAGAAAAATCTATCGTGTGAACAGCCCGCTGTTAATAAGGTCGAAACCGAATATTGTAAAAAACGTGCGGTGTATTGCCGTGTGTACCCAGCCTTAAGCCCAGGTACTGTCACGAGCACCAATATGTATACACTTAGCAAAATTTAAAAGCAATTTTCATAGTGAATAACGATTGCAACTTTGAGATGAGACCTATTAATAATAGTATAAGTTTATATTATTATATCGGTCTTATCTTTATTCACGAGAAAATTGCTGTTGAATTTTTCTAAGTGTATACATATTGCTGCTCGTGACAGTACGTATTTTTTTTTTTTAATTTTAATTTTCTTTATATATATATATATATATTTCTTTTTTTTGTATACTTTATCATTGTCTTACTGTCAAGTTTTAGTTTGTGATCTTCCAGTGCGAGGCACAATAAATACTTTTTCTTTCTTTCTTTAAAAATATTCCTGGCTATAAAAAAAACGTCCTGTGTATGTAAGGGTGGATACAGTACAGAACAGTTTGGGATAGAAGTTGCTTTAAAAATAAGCTTAAAATAATCTAGACTAAGTATTTTTCTTGCCATATTACTAATTAAAACATCACAAGATATTTATTTCTCCAATTCAGCTGCTATTTTTCGTTCGTTGTGTTTGTTCGAGTCGGACTCGCATACAAAGGGTTCTGTTCTACCGTACGATATTTAACACTCGTTTTTTAATACTTTAGTAAAAAAAAAACACACGATTCTTGAATGGAATATTTTTTACCTTTATTTGTTGTTATAGCGGCCATAGTAGTACACCTAACACTGTGAAAATTTCACCTATCTACCTATTACGGTTCAAAAGATAGAGCCCTGTGACAGACGGACGGATAGCGGAGCTTTAGTAATAGGCGTTGGCACTGAGGACGGAACAAGGGCATGCAATATCGGAAGGTTCTCAATTCCGGAACTGAGTTCTAATACTGGAGATCTGATTCCGGAATTCCGGAACTGGTAACTTTTAAAGTTTGTTTCAAATCAAACAAGATTTATAATTATATCAGTCTTTTAATCATTTTTAGTAACAAATTAAACATCTTTCTCCCTTATTACTCTAATTAGTGGTCCGGCCGTCTAGCGGCTTGTGGAAAGTTCCACAGACTAGTTTGGTTGCGTTTAGATAAAATAATAAACAAAATATCAAAAAATTATGAATATCGGAATTCCGATATTACTCCTCTCAATTCCGGAATTGAAATATCAGAAAAATTGTTACGGAATTCCGGAATTACGAAATTCCGGAATTCCGGAATGCATGCCCTAGTCGGAACCCTAAAAATGAGGTTTCATTTCGGCCATAGAAGTTTTTTGCTTTCAGCTTTTAACTACTTAGGCAGCTATATTAAAGACATGGCTTTTAAAAAAAAATATCGGTAATATTAGTTTTACATTCTCCATAATGAATTTATCAAGAATAAATAATTATATTTTTATTTTAAATACGAAAATAGTATATTTTATTTTTTAAATAAGGAATTTAATATTTGTAAATTTTGTCGTCTTTCATTTTTGTTAAAAAAGGTTAGAATTATATTATAAGCTTAAATAATTTTACTATAATTATTGTAATAATAAAAGATGCGTATAATTTTTTTTTTTCAAAATCGCATGTTTTTTTTAATGAATTAGAAAATCTCATTTTAAGTAGATGGATAAATTAAAGTAGGTACCTAGTAATTTTAATTACATTTAGTGGCTAATTTTAGACATGTTTAGTATGTAACGTGCGATGGATTTGATTTTTTCATGATTAGTTTTTAAGTAAAATTACATTCTGTAATTTTTTGGTTTTTACTTCTACAAAATCAAGAAAAAATCACATTGTTTTTTCGCAGTTTTTTTTACATTTTATTTATTATTTAGTTGATTTAAAAAAATCTTATTCGTTTTTTTTTTTTTTACATCCCCAGACTAAACTTGTCTAAAATCGTATACATTTCTAGACCATACTGTAGTATTTATATTATGTAATGTAATATGATACCTATCTTATACTTCTAACGCCAGGTCAGCTTATGTCGCAAGACCCAGGCGTAATAATATGTAGTTACAAGTTAATTATAAGAATCCACAAAATTTGTATTCCGTAAGATACAAAATTAAATTGTAGATGTTTAGTTCTGAAGTTTTATTTTATTTTAATAAGAAATTACGTCATTAAGGGCCGATTTTTCAATCCTTAGTTAACTCGTAGAATAAATGAAATGAAATGAAATCGTTTATTCTGTAAATAGGATATCGGAATCACTTTTACACGTCATATAAAAAATATAAAAACAAGCTTGAGGAAGTCGACATTTCCTATCTGACTATCCCTGAGAAGAAATGGCGAAACAAACTGGCAACAATGGCGAAATAACTATGTAGCGTATAAAATTATCTGGCCGTTTATCAGGCGAATAAATATTTTCAATTTTTCAATCCATACTAATCCATACTTCCATACTAATACTAATATTATAAATGTGAAAGTAACTCTGTCTGTCTGTATGTTACGTTTTCACGCCTAAACCGCTGAACCGATTGTCATGAAATTTGGCATGGATATAGCCTGGGATATGGAGACGGACATAGGCTACTTTTTTTACGCGATAACCGACATTTACGCGGGCGGAGCCGCGGGCAAAAGCTAGTCGTATAATAACTGAAACTATCTGTGATCTTTGCTAACCAACGTCACACTGTCTATGTACAAGCGATATGCACAGAGTATTCAGCGTGTTAGACAAGAATAGAAACAAAACGTATATTTGAGATTTTGATGTTTATTCCAACCTAACACAAAACGAAAACATAAGTAATCTTTGCCGAATTTGTCACTTGTTACACAACTTCCCTTAAGGAATGTAATGTTTTCTGGGTTCATATACAGACGCCAGCAGGTCAAGCTACCCGAAACTGTCAAATTTTCGCAATCAACCTTGAACCTTGTACTGTAGAGATAAAGTTGAAAATCTATTAAAGAAATTTGACAGATTGTAGTAGCTTGATGTGCTGGCATCTGTACCTATAGGTATGTGAGTTTCTTTATTCCACCAAACTTTTAAATATCTAAAAATATTTGGATGCATGCATGGGGTATTGTTAGAATCTTAACATCATCACGAGTGATTAGCATTTTTTTTTATTTTTTTTTTTTATGAGAAAGATCTTTTTTAATTTGATAAAAAATATTCTT
Source organism: Dryobota labecula (assembly GCA_947523025.1). Lineage (NCBI taxonomy): Eukaryota > Metazoa > Arthropoda > Insecta > Lepidoptera > Noctuidae > Dryobota > Dryobota labecula. The sequence goes on along the minus strand of OX383311.1, from coordinate 6,847,071 downwards.
CAGTACAATATGGCTATCAAATTGAAGGCCTTGATGAACACATTCCAAAACGATATAATTTATAGGCATACATTTTTGACATGTTCTATAATAAAACTTGTCACTTTGTTATCAATACTGTCGAAAATGGTGCCGATTCCCTTGTTCACAAACTAAACTAAATTTAAGTTCAGTGCATCTTTTTCTTTCTATTTCATTAAGAAAAGGACAGTAATCAGCGCCTGTCACTACTCCATACAAGTTTAGACGTGATTAAAAACTTGCCGACTAAAATTACGTCAATTTACGTCAAGCGCTGATTAATTTGACCGGACTAAATTAAAATGTATCGTCTGTCCTTTTCTTAATGAAATAGTAAGAAAAAGATGCACTGAACTTAAATTTAGTTTAGTTTGTGAACAAGGGAATCGGCACCATTATCCATTTTAATTAGGTAAACTTGTAAAGTACGAAAACTAACCAGAAACTTAGTAACTTCAACGTCGTTTAGGTATCTATGGAATAAGCGGTTATCTGACTGTCAAAAAGTCAAATAGATTTATACCTCAGATAAGTGTAATTCGACGAATAAAGCCTATTTGAGGCTGTCAGCGCAAAAGCGGCCTAACCCTCAAAGTGGCCTAAGCGGTTTAGGCTACTTTTGCATTATTATCAAAGAAAAATAATAAATCGCAAGAAGAACTTTGGCAACACCATCTGTTGATGATTGGTTAAACAAGTGATAGGACGGTTTTGCATTAAATTTTAGCATTTTTTAAATAATTATTCTTAGATAAGTCAGATTATGATAAATTTAGGGTTAGGCTGCTTTTGCGCTGACAGCCTCATTTGACGATTGAACAACTGACTTTTTTGTATCTATTGAATAAACCCTATCTGTCTATCTGAGGATTGAAAAATCGGCCCTTACTCAGACAAAAGGTATCCTATCCTATATTTTACGCTATTAAGTCTATCCATAGTAAGAAAGTAAGTTGGGAGTCTCATTTCCTACGAAAAAAATAAATAAATTTATGGGAAAAGGTTTTTTGCGATTTCTGACTTTTCTAGTACTCAAACCTCAGTTGGTCCAATAGAGTTTTTTTATCCCCGTAAGAAACAGGATCGATTGGCATCAAAAAAAGATTTTGTGAAAATGGCCCATTTTCTTGCTGATATTTTTTTTTTTCCAAAATCTGTGAATGGAGTTCACAATTTCTATAAAAAAAAAATTTTTTTTTTTCTTTTCTTTTCTTGAAAACGACCACCTTTGCAACCCGCAAAACTCAACATGTAGGTAATATATTTATTTATTTTCCATACAAAAAGTGAAAAATTCCATATAGAACACGTAGAAGCTGCCCCGCCCCAACGCACCGCCGGCTCTACAAAAAATCATGGGGTAGGGCAAACAAGTAAAAACGTTGCGAAGCCAAAAGTAAAAAGAAATACCACGTGGAAAAGTTGAATTTTACACATAAGAGGTCTTACAAGTCGCAACGACGATATACCTACATACATACGAGTACTTATATGGAAAAGAGCGGTCTTTGTCCAGGGCCTCAAGTCTGCTATTACAATAGTGTCAGAATGGTCTCGCCATTGCGAGTTTTTGACAGATTTGCCATACAAACACTGTCAAACACTCACAATGGCGAGACCATTCTGACACTATTGTAATAGCAGACTTGAGGCCCTGCAGTATTGTCTCTCCTTCTACTTTTGATCCATCCAAAGGTTGTCTGTAAAAGATCGCTTTTAGCGATAAGAGCGCCCATTGTGACAACCTATGTAACAGTTTTACATTTCTAACTGCAACTTTTATCGTGTACATAATAAAGAGTATTTTATCTATCTATTCATGCACACTTTGCTTACTGCACGTCCTTTTACACTTGCAGTCTGTGGGCTCATTATACTCAGAAATCATACAGCGCCCTTCGCGTTCAGTACAATAACGCAATCAGGGTTATATCATTACTTACCAAGGGCTGTAAAAGAAAGAAAACCCGAAATCGCAGGTATTTGTGACCCGAGCCGCAGCCGAGGATTGTAAAAATGCGATAGCTTTCTGTTTTACTGCCCGTGGTGAGTACACAATTTTACGTCTTCGCCTGGCCATAATATGAGTTTTACTGTCGGCCACACATTACGGCCAGGGGCCTAAGTCTACTAATTTACAAACGTTGCAATGGTCTCGCCATTGTGAGTATTTGACAGTGTTTGTATGGCAAATCTGTCAAAAACTCACAATGAAGAGACCATTGCAGCGTTTGTACATTAGTAGACTTGGCCCCCTGGTGTGACGTAAAATTATTAAGAGAATCTACTAGAAAAATCATTAGAAAAAACTATTTACTACGCTTTCTTGGTTTTATTTTCTTTACTGTTTACTAAGTTTTCTGCTCGGCTACTCTGTGTGACGGTGACGGACAGGTTCTACCTACAAGAATCCAAGTTTACGAATAAAGAAAATGTTCCGGCAAGTGTAGAATGATCCATCTACAATCTCCAACAGTTTTAATTCTCAGCGTAAGGATCTCCAAAAAGCCACCAACTGAGAGTCTGCGCTGCGATGCTTCACCGAACCGGACAGTGCAGTGACCATTGCTCGATCGACGCGTGCGCACGCCTGTGTTACAAATTAAATACTTAAAGTGATATAACTGGACTATACACTGACCACAACCGGTAAGTTTTATATTTTATATTCTTTCGTAAAAGAGTGATTTTGCCGCAGCAAAGATATTGCTTGTGAAAAAATGATCTTAAAAAGTAAGCAAGTGGACTTGTTTTACTAGTTTTACACGCAAAACGGTACCGCAAACAAGCTGTTTAAGAAAATGTACACTCATTTTGTTTGCTAAGCAAGCAAAGGAATTTCTTAGTGTAGCGTTATTGGCCGGAATATTATCGACAGGTGTTTTTATTATCGGAATATTATAATCGATAGTCTAGTATTTTTTACTATCTTAATAATATAAACTTTTTATTACCTAAACACTTCGCATTTTTTTTTTTTTTAGTAATGATACTTAGGTACTTATGTATACGGTAAAAAAAACAACATAAAAAACGTAGACGGATGTCTTTTTTTAATTTTTTTATTTAAAACCTGATAGGATTTCTGTCTGTAGGATAAGAAATAATTATCATGTTCAACTGGATAATCTAGTACCTACCTACTTACCTGCTGTTAAAACATTATCATCAAGAATTCTAGAATCTAGATAATTATTAGATAGACGTCTAGCAATATAGCTGGGTATATTTTAATTATCTTGAATAAGAACCACTTTTAACCGACTTCACAAAAAGGAGGAGGTTCTCAATTCGGCTGTAGTTGTTTAAGTGATAACTTCTTTAGACGCGTTGAGCATTTTTTGGGTGAACAAAAATCATGGAACTCGCGTCATCGTCACCGAACGCTTTCCAATATTTTATGTATAAAAGAACAGTTATCAAAGTTTTGTGTCCTTATGACTGCCAATTTTTTTTTATTTTAAATAATATTAATCATTATACCTACCCAAGAAATGACAGTATTTTCATATTTCGTCGCCTTAGAAGTGAAGGTACTATTCCACACTAAACTGGTTCCAAAATAAAGACAAATCAAAAATTCACCACTTGATTTTTTGTTCCTAGTTTCATTTAACTCCTTTCACGTCTGAATGAAAAACCAAACCCCTAGTTGAGCTATCACTTAGATCTCTTCACCACTAGAATCTCCGTCTAACGACGAGTATGGTGGAGTTCATAACTCAATTCGGTCAAAAGTGTGGCTTCCCTAGTAGCATTTTCCGTTGGCATTTAGTTGGGCCACCTTCAGAGGTATGTGGCCCAACCAAACGCCAACAAAAATGCTACTAGGGTTAGCTCTCTTCACCACTAAGGTGTCGATTTATTGAGTAGGTACGTAGGTACAATTAAATGAGTCAGTATAATTTAATCATTATTCCATTATTATTATACCAATTACACGTAATCTAGGAAACTAAGTAGGTACCTACTTCATATAAAATTCATATAAATTACTGTGTTCGCCTACAATTTCCGTCAGTTTTCGTTTTTGCTGTAGGTAATGTAAATTAGACAATAAAATTAACATAAACTCACTGTATAAAATGATTATGTGAACACACACACAAACACACTGTGTACAAATGTGTACTCAAATACAATTCTGAGCGAGTATAGGATTTATTTAATGGTATTTCGGGTCATAATTTGAGACCATGAGCGCCACCAGAGTCGCCTAACTGTATTTTTTTTTAAATACTGATTTTATTTTGAAAAACTGCTTCCGAGGTAATTTTAGAGCAGTTTTTAGGCCACTTTGGCTCTCATGGCCTCAGAGAGCCAGAGTGGCCTAACTGTATTTAAAAAAAAAACTTATTTTGAAAAACTGCTTCCGAGGTAATTTTAGAGCAGTTTTTAGGTCACTCTGGCTCTCATGGCCTCAGAGAGCCAGAGTGGGCTAACTGTATTTGTTTCAGTACTGATTTTATTTAAAAAGAACTGCTTCCGAAGTAAGTTTAGAGCAGTTATTTAGGCCACTCTGGCTCTCATGGCCTCAATTTATAGTCTCCTGCATGTCCCCTATGGAAACCAAAAACAAAGCATTATCATACACTCTGTATCTATAATTAGGTATTACTATCACTCTAGCTAGTCTAGTCTTTTTAGGATTCTGTAGTCAACAAGGATTTTTTGCAATTTGCAGCTCTTTGTCTGGGTTTATGTTGATGAAAGTATTATTCGCGACAGTGCCGGATTAAGGGCCTATACTACCTCAAATGGCTTAGCATGATCCTCCGTTATGTCGAGAATACTGCACCATTAATTTTGAAATAAATATATGGTAAAGTTGAGGATTAATGTTAAGTACTATGTTAGCCGAAAACACAATTCCATAAAATTTTCTCTATAGAAAAAAAATCCAAAGTTACCTCCAAACCGAACAATAAACCGCTGGTATTCAAAAAATACTTCAAATTAGATAATGAAACTTTGCATATTAACTGAACTAACTATAAAGCAGGTCTTATGTTATTTACTTCTTTTAAATGACCATTATTTTCACCGTAAAAAGAAATTATCTAGACTATTGGCGACTTGGAGCCTTTTCCCTGCAGCCCTGTCTCGCTTGCTCGCGTGACCGGTAGCAATAGTGTGCGAGCGAGAAACAGAGTGAGGTAGCGATGAGGTAGAGATAGACTCTTAAGCAAGCGCGGGGCCCGTAGCAAATTCTACCGAGGGGCCCTTGGTCTGATCTGGGTTCTCAATTATAAACAGGTAAAAAAAAAACAAGATAATGCCAAAATTAAGACCCTGTAAAAATGTCAGCCCTTAATATTGATATTTAGAAGTCACAAATCGAAATTTCCCATGTTCTAGATAAATAAAATGAGAAAAAATATGTATTTTTCGCCAACGAAAAAATCGGTTACCGATTGTCTGACGTGGATTCTCTTAGTCGGAAAGGGTGTTACGTTTCACATTTTGTGACATCAAGTAAATTTAATATTCCACATCTTAATAAGTTTCACTATAATTACGTTTAGGCGGAGGTGGCCAGGTTTGGATACGCGGGGCCCCCTTTTGCGCGGGGCCCCTAGCAATTGCTACTCTTGCTACGTGTTTAATCCGGCACTGGGGGTCTACTCCCTAAGCACGAAGTCCGTCGTTTCGGCCTTCGTTTCGGGCGTTTCCTACTCCCTATCACGAACGGACGGATGATTCGTTCGAGGCCCGACGAAGAATGAATGACAACACGATTTGACAACTGTCCCTACTCCCGATGCGTTTTTGCCCGTCCGAAAAGTTGAATTTGACCCTTGTTTTGACGGAACCTTATGTCAGTTGATACGACATCAAAATAGTTATCGTTCTGTCGACGAACGATTATAATTGTTTGCACTATTTAGAGACAAAGTAAGGAATCCCAAAGTATGGCTGCTTTTTTATTGCTTGACGAAGCTATATAGGAAGAGCGGAGGTAACGTCGACAATATTTACGCCAAGAATTTAGGTTGGCGAGTATTCCCAACGTTACTGACTTATCTTAAAGCTATTTGGCAATTTTGCTATTCTGAATTTGACGTTTTTAACTAAAATTTTGATTTTCTAACTAAATCTGACTATTATTAATCGCGATTAAAAAGATGTAGAATAAAATCAATTAGTTGTCTTCACACCAACACCTCGACTACTGGTACAAAATCATTACTGTTACTGTATATATTTTTTTATTTTCTTTTGCTTATATCTCGAAAATGGTGCGTCATATCGCAAAAATAATGAAAATTTCGACCCCCTTTTAGATACCCCAAACTCCTAAAATTCAACATGTTAGTAATATTTTTTTTTTTTTTCACACCAAAAGTGAAAAATTCTATATAAAGCACGTTGAGGCTGCCCAGCTCCTGCGCGCCTCGGGCCAGAGTCCGTGTCCGTGAGTTTCTGGAGCGGTTGGGGCCATTTTACGAAATGAATAAGAAATAAACTAAAATAAAATAATTTTAAAACTTCCCGGCTAGTATCGTTGAATTAATTTGAAAATTTCCGTCAAAATGTCAAAAAGGAAAAAGGCAAAGGTATCAACAGGATAATGCCGGTTTCCGGACAAAAATGTCAAAAATAATTCTAATCTTTATAATAAAAAGTATATTGTTAAAAATGTAGTCATTTTCTAAAGAAAAAAATATTGATTTTTGTTTATTTAGCTTGAAAACCACAAAATAATTAAACCGGTAATCGACCGGTAAAATAGCACAACTCTATTGTCATCAATCGCCATGCGTCTTTCGTTCACGAATATTGTCTACGATTCCGTTGGAAACTGATGAATCCGAAATTACTAGGGAGTAGGGTTCAGTCCGACGTGTCGGGCTACTAACGGACGCGCCCGTTACTTCGTTGACGGACTTAGGGAGTAGACCCCCTGATTCGCGTCCGTAACAAATATGTAGGTATTTACGGAACTATAATCATTAAAAACACAACTCCTAAATTAGTATACTCCTAAAAGTCATGAAATAGCCATTCAATAAGAATTATTATGAACTTAGAGACCTGCATTTTTTTATTTTTTTTTTATCGGGTTGAAGACAAAAAAAAATTTTTTTGTCCGTCATGTAGATTATTAAAAAATATTGGACACGTATTTTTTAATTTTTTACGTAATCAAATCATTACGGCAATACATTGAGTTCAAATGTGGCATGACGTCACTGCTCGCTTGATTTTATACGCAGCTGTGACGTACCGAGCCCCCACTCCCCAAGTTTAATGTGTTTTATCTATACTCCATTTACTGTAGCATTAGACAAATAACGGCAAAATAACGACAGTCTGTTATTGTGTAATATAGAGTTATTTTTAATGTAAATGGTAAATAGATTACAGTGCTTCGTATAGAAATAACGAAAGGGTGAGAACAGCTATTTGTCTAATCTAAACTACTATACTATATCACTAATATTATAAAGCTGAAGAGTTTGTTTGTTTGTTTGTTTGTTTGAACGCGCTAATCTCAGGAACTACTGGTTCGAATTGAAAAATTATTTTTGTGTTAGATAGTCCATTTAGCGAGGAATATTATAGGCATAGGGAATAAAATACAATCTAGAGGAATGTGGCCGTTTTTATTTAGATCGAATTTTGTTGCTTCGTGTCTCAATATGAAACTAAAAAAGTATTAGAAAATTCTAGACATACTTACGGATGTAGTTGATTGAGACGTTTCTCATAATTCCTTCTCAGTTACAAGATAATATGTTTTTAAAGGAGTGGTGCTAGTGGACTGATGACAACGCTCTTAATAAGCTTTATTATTATTTTTAAAACCTTTTTTGTGAGTCGATCTTTAAATAGAATACATGCAAACTTGTACTCTTTTTTTTTATCAAGAACACGTCCTAATGATTAATATCCAAGTACATTTATTAATACCCTACTGTATCACGGAAGTGAGCCAAAATATTATTATGTATTTGCCGACAAAAAATTTAAGTTAATAACGTATACTACATACGTCAAGAGATTATAGACGACCTTTAAACCAGGGCCTCAAGTCTGCTATTAAGTACAATAGTGTCAGAATCATAGAAATATAAAAAAACTTATATCTATGGTATCTTATATCTATGGTCAGAATGTCTATCATTGATTTCATAATTGTTGATTTTGACAAGTTTGGTAATCTACTAACATAAAGGCGTCATTATGACTTTCCAATGGTCAGCCACTGACACTCCATTGAAAGAATTGGTTATCTCGTATGTACATAATGACAAATGAAACTTCCTACTAAACTTCTATTCTTCTTAACTCCGTATTATTAAAGAAAGAACAAATAATTTTATTTCGGACTACTAAGAGATCCAAAAGTTGTTAGTAAGATATTTGCAATTAAAATACTTTTATAAGTAACTCAAACTAAAGACGAATTAATGTGAAAACAATCCAATAATTAGACACCCAGAAGCTATGGTTCAGATCTACGCAGCAATTCCAATAATTAGGCACCCAGAAGCTATGGTACAGATCTACGCACCAATAGGCAATTTGTGCGGAGAAAAGGCAATTTGTGCGGAGGAAGTATCTGCCGCCACAGTCTTTAGGAACCCGTCAGGAAGCCTTCAGGGCTTTAAACAACATTTTTTATAAATAAAGGGGTAATTCGTCAATTTATTTTGAATTTTTCCATTCAAAATGTTTGCTATCTCCGCTGTATGCTCGACTGTATGAGACGAATGGATTAGCTATACTATACAACAGCTATACAATATACCTACCATACATAATTGGACCTCGTTTATCATACACTGACACTGTTATTGTCAATGGGCATTGACTCAGACACTTGGAGTGAAACCATCTATACTTCATCTTCTATAATATAAAAATGAATCGCAAAATGTGTTGGTAAGCGCATAACTCAACAACGCGCAACGCCTGGACCAATTTTACCAATTCTTCTTTTTAATGTTCCTTGAAGTCCAAGGATGGTTTTTACGGCGAGAAAAATTAGGGTAGGGTAGAGCAGGGTGGGGTAGGTAGGTAGGTAGGTTGGGCAGTGTGTGTAGGGTAGGGTAGGGTAGGTAGGTAGGTGGTGTAGGGTAGGGTAGGGTAATAGGTAGGTAGGGTAGGGTAGGTAGGTATGTAGGGTAGGGTAGGGTAGGGTAGGTAGGTAGGGTAGGGTAGGGAGGTAGGTAGGGTAGGGTAGGGTAAGGTAGCTTTTGACAGAACGAAGCCTGTCGGGTCAGCTAGTTTATTATAACATTAGGCAAATAACTGTTCTCACCCTTTCGTTATTTCGATGTAAACGTTTAATAAACTCCGTTATTTCACGATAAATACAAAGCACTGTAATCTATTTACAATTTACATTAAAAAAATAACTCTAAAGTGCAGTAATTTCAACAATATTACACAATAACTGTCGTTATTTAGCCGCTATTTGTCTAATGCTATAGGAAATGGAGTATACCTAATTTGAAGAGTATGACATAACGAACTACTAAGTATGTTATGCAAAAACGTCTCATACTTAAGACGCAGATATACGCCAATGATCTTGAGTGGTTAGCTTGCGTGTTCTGTACTGAGCTCATGCAATGCGTCGTTCGTCCAGCCAGTAATAGGACTCGCCCATCCAGGAGCGCTGTCCCAAATAAGACGCATTATTAATTTATTATACTTACAACAATAGGTATTCTAATATAACACGTACACTAAAAGATCAATAATCAAATTATCTTTAAAAGGACTCTCACAGGTCTGCTAACGCCACTTCTTAAAAAAAAAAAAATAACCATTATCTCGTGACTGAGAAGGATTTTTGAAAAACGGCTCAATCAGGATCCTCGGTGTGTCTAGAATTTTCTGATACCTTTTATGAAGTTTCATATTGAGACACGAAGCAACAAAATTCGATCTAAAGAAATGCGGCCACATTCCTCTAGATCAGTATTTTTCAACGTGTGGGTCGCGAAGCCTCTGTAGGGAGGTCGCGAAGCTTCTATAGCGGAACAAAAGGTTGGGAAAGCTACTGCAGAAAAAAAAAACAATAAAGTTTACAGTGTTTTAATAACACGAGGAAGAAAAATAAGACACACGGGATTACTTACCACTCGGTAAGTACAGCCAAAAATGCTAATTTGTTGAAGTTATAATAATATTTAATGTTTGCTTCGCCATGTTTGTGCTAACACGTCATGCAATGTCATTCATAATCGTAAATATTCGGCCAACATTCGGCAGCTAACGCGATTTCGCTCGCACGACGGCGACGTCTCCTATCTCTGTTCTTGTCTATCGGTAACTGTAGGTTTGCGACTGAACTGTGATGTGTGAGTTTTCGTGCACCGAGCCCGAAGTGTCTCGTTGTGAATCCATGATGACTTACTTTAAAACCGGCCAAGTGCGTGTCGGACCACGCACAATGAAGGGATCTGTAGTTGGGACGATTATTTTAGATTTATTCCAAGAACAAACTTAACATTGTATTTGAATAACAAAAAAAAAACACCGACTTCCAAAAAAAAAAAAACACTAAAAAGTGAAAAATTACTTTTACTTCGGAAGTCGGTGTGCTTGGTTCGAAATTTTCGTTTTTTGCCACGGACTTCCGAAATTAAAGTTTTTTTTCACTTTTAAGTGGTTTTTTTTTTTAGTGTTTTAAAGTTTTTATTTTTCACTTTTTAGTCATGGTACCTGCCCCACAACAATCCGATTACCACTACTTGCTACACCGCACAAACAACAGTGACACAAGATATACGAAGTGGATTAAATACGTATTATCGAAGCTAACTCAAAAACTACCCAAAGTTAATAAAAATCGGTTAATAACCATTTTTAGCCCGAGTGCATCTCATGACAATTCCAATAAGCCCAAACACGGCTAGGATACATTGTTTTATTACGGAGTTCCGCATACCTTCCGGCTTCATCTTCAGATCAGTTCGATGGTATCATTTTCATCAGAATTATTTATTTAAATTGGTTTCATAGTCGCTTTAATTAACTATCTTAATCGAGATATCTTATCGCCACCCGTGAAATACAAGCTTATCATTGAGGAGTTCCGGTGACCATTTGTAGTCTTCTTCATCAGTTCCACTTCATCAAATGATACTTTCTGAATGCAAATACTTGAGTTGTTAATGAAAATACAACTCAAGCATTTGCATTGAATTCTTGAACATTAAAGTCCCTCAATTCCTCATTGATCCCATCATCAGAACTTGATTCTGATAAAAATTAGACCAATCTGGAAGTATATCATTACAAACAAAAAAAAAGAAAAACAATTCGGAGATCAAAAACAGTTCTGAGGTAACAAACAATTTAAAAAAAAAAACAACCGAATCGATAACCTCCTCCTTTTTGGAAACTCGGTTAAAAACATGTTCTCCCACACATTCCAACTGCCAGTGAAAGTTGGTTGCCTATTACTCGTTATTTTTCGGTGATAGCTTTCCTTTACTAAGTCTCTGAGCTAAGCCACGGACGGACAAACAGACGGACATGCCGAAACTATGAAGGCTTCTACAGACTAGTGCGATATCGCGGGCGCGACGCGACACTAGTAGCACAATTTCGTTGTCGGTGCCTGTCGCGCCCGCGATATCGCGCGAGTCTGTACGAGCCTCAAAGGTTTCTTGTTCATTACGTAACCCTCAAAAGGTTTTCCTTTTCAGTTTAGCCTGATACAGAGGTCTCTCGTTGTGAATCCACAATGATTAATTTTAAAAAGAAATGATGTTCGACTTCGAATTGTGTGCACTCACTTGAGCAGTTCTGAGTGAATTTTACTTACAATTATTTTTAGCTGCGTGAAGGCATGCCTCCATACGTGTTATGTAACGTGTCGTAAATAAAGACGCAGTGACCATGGTTTTTTATGGTAAACATGACAATTATGTGAAGGGCCGCTGTTTGGAGTTACCATGACTAGTTATGAGAAAATATTATTGATTGTGTGTTGGTAATTTGCTTGTAATGGACGTGAAATGAGTGGGACCACGTTTAATTTGTTTTATCTACGCCCATGCTATAAATCCATACTAATATTATAAATGTGAAAGTAACTCTGTCTGTCTGTCTGTCTATCTGTCTGTCTGTCTGTCTGTCTGTCTGTCTGTATGTTACGTTTTCACGCCTAAACCGCTGAACTGATCGTCATGAAATTTGGCAGAGATATAGCCTGGGATATGGAGAAGGACATAGGCTACTTTTTTACGCGATAACCGACATCCACGCGGGCGGAGCCGCGGGCAAAAGCTAGTCCTCTATAAAAGTTTCTGAAACAGTTAGCTTATTGCCAACATTAAAACACCCAGTGTCATAGTAACCATAATAGCATCCAAACGGGAGTTATAATGTTGTACTGAATCTCATAATGCAACTCCTTTGCTTTTACGAGGATCTGTTTGATGAGTAAGGAAGGGATCATCATCCTCCCTTCCATTCTCACTACTCAATTCGTGGTATCTTTATGAATTTCAAAAAAAGAAGATTGTCACGCACGCGCGTTTCACTATACTATACCATAGTGTCGTATCCCGCCATTTTTGTTCGATATTAGTATTGCAAAAACTGTTTCAGAACCTTTTATAGAAAATTCATGTCATGGGTGTAGATAAAGTCTTGTATGCAACTGTAATAATTAGGTATTAAAACACTCATGTCATACTATTATCACACACATTCGTGTTTTGACACCCCTTATTTTATTATACAACAGTTGCATAAATAACTATTAATTGGACGTAGTTAAACGAAAAGGATTCAATCCACACAAAGTCCTTTTAGAGATCTTGATGTTTGAAGTTTAAAAGATATAACATATTTTATATTTCTGTACATGTGGGCTGGTTCTGAAGTTGATCAAAATGATAAACTGTTGTTTTTTGCTTGGATCTATTTTAATCGCCGATAGTATCGATATTTAGACTCAGTACCAATACCTTTTGTTTTATATATAATAAATTAATAATGCGTCTTATTTGGGACAGCACTCCTGGATGGGCGAGTCCTATTACTGGCTGGACGTCGACGCGTTGCGTGAGCTCAGAACACGCAAGCTAACCACTCAAGGTCACTGGCATATATCTGCGTCTTAAATCAACTTTTTCATAGAAGACAAAATTTGCTAAAGGTCACATTCAAAAAACCAACCGATAAAGATGATCATGTTTTCGTCCATCAATGATGAAGAGTTTTTTTTTTTTTTTTAATGAACCTGTGTTTAAATCTTACGTAGCATATCACCCGTCTCTCCACTATTCCATTGCCTTCTCTAGAATGCATATCCGGTACGGCTTTAATAATTCTTCCATCAAAATCAAAATATTTTATTTCACACTAGCTTATCCCCGCGGCTCCGCCCGCGTGGATGTCGGTTATCGCGTAAAAAAGTAGCCTATGTCTTTCTCCATATCCCAGGCTATATATCTGCCAAATTTCATGACGATCGGTTCAGTGGTTTAGGCGTGAAAACGTAACATACAGACAGACAGACAGACAGACAGACAGATAGACAGACAGACAGAGTTACTTTCACATTTATAAAATACTAGCTTTTGCCCGCGGCTCCCCCCGCGTGGATGTCGATTATCGCGTAAAAAAAGTAGCCTATGTCCTTCTCCATATCCCAGGCTATATCTCTGCCAAATTTCATGACGATCGGTTCAGCGGTTTAGGCGTGAAAACGTAACATAAAGACAGACAGACAGAGTTACTTTCACATTTATAATATTAGTATGGAGTATGGATTAGTATTAGTATGGAAGTATGGATAAACCTACATGGGCACTTATGAAACGTCAGAAGCTATGGTGCACGGTTCCAATAAGTCGTTTCCTATGGAGAAGAGCCGGCAAGAAACTCCACGGTTACTCTTTTAAAAATAATTGGCTTTTACAATATTTTCAAATAACAGTATTAATAGGTAGGTATGGGAGGACAGTTTAGGCCTTTCAACAATTACCAGGTACATAACAAAATAGAAAACTGCCAACAAATACAATCTACTAGACCTACAACGTTCTCACATTCTCAAAATAGAAAATAATCTATATAAACTATTTAAAAAAATTAAACAATATATATATATATGTAAAATATCTCCATATCCTAAGGACACATCGACACCTGCAAGGAATAACATTGTAATTAATATTTAGTAACTTTACAGGAGAGCGCGTCATAAAAGTCTTAAAATATACATATATATAATAATATAATCATACGAAAGTGTAGCAAATCCCTCGTTGACTCATATTTTCAAGGTTGGTTGGCAATAAGACTTAACTGAAATCTGAGAGATTTTTTTTAATCTTTGACGCGCTCTCCTGTAAAGTTACTAAATATTAGTTACAATGTTATTCCTTGCAGGTGTCGACATCTTCCCTAACATTATCGCGCCCCCTGGTCTACTCCTTGATATTACTACGAGCTTGGGGTTCGTGACAATAAAAAAATATAAAAAATAAAACAAAAATGACACTTTAAAATTGAACAACACTGATAACAGCTCAAACACACTAATTATAAAACACAACTGCACTACTGATCACTCTAAAGTCGTACTTGAAGATCGCTTGTATCGTATGAAGTTTACTTGTCGCTTGATCGCTTGTTTTTCGAATAACCGGGTCGGGGTCCATACCGGCCTTATACAGTCCTCAGATATTTCCAGAACCTTCTACTGTAGAATCATCTATAATGTTCGAGTACACCGGCCCCGACTGACCAGATGTCGATAGTTCTAAAAAGTTCTAGCATCTAACTTTCTAGAAGCATCTAGTTCTGCTACTTGATACTAGATGGCGCTAGTGCTCTACTAGTTCTGCTACTCGATACTTGATGGCGCTAGTGGTACTTAATGTTACGATGTCATCATCATCATTTCAGCCGAAAGACGTCCACTGCTGGACATAAGCCTCCCCCAATTGGTGGGGGTAGTTTGCCATAATCGCCACGCTTGGCAGGCGGGTTGGCGATCGCAGTATGGTGTTAAAAACGCATAGAGAACGCTGCTGCCCATTCTCTAGTAATTCCCTTAGTCGCCTTTACGACACCCACGGGAGGAATAGGACAATGTTACGATGTACCAGGCATTAATTGTGGCCCGTAACAATATACAGTAATGGTTTCTGTAGCCCCATGAAACATGAGGCTCCAGAGGCTAGTGTGAATCTTTGGATTATTCGAGTAATCTAGTCTGGTCAAGCCACGCTGGGGTTTGTGCATTTCATTCATTCATTCATTCACAATTTGGCAACATAACAAAACTTTTCCTTACTATCAAAGTGTCATCTGCCGACAGTTAGGTTGTTGCGCGGTTAATGCGGTAAGTCGGCACGCTTTCTAGCCATACAGCTACTGAGGAATAATTGACATCCGGAGTCCGGAGAAATTTCTACCTACTTTGCTTTGGAATGGGCAAGTCTTACTAAGACAGAAGACAGGTGGTCTTACTACCAGACCACTGAGGCGGTTTGAAGATTGAACTCTGGGACTGTGAGTTGATGAACCACCTTTAATTTCTGTTGGATTGTGGAAGGTTGTGCATTCCCTAAGTACGAGTACTCAGTGCCAGATAGGGTTGCCAGATCGGAACTTGCTGAGTCCGGGACGATTCCCTGTCGGACCTTAGCTATAGCTATGAATATAGGTATAAACATAAATTACGAGATATCTAATTTTATATTTGTATTTATTTTTATTTTTCAAATTTGTACTTTTATTAGTCGTTTTTGTTTTTACTATGGGTTTGCTCTTGACTCTAGTCTAGGTCAAAGGTGACAGAGACAAAGTCGACGATGGAGTGAGCTTACCCAGAAGAAGCCTGTTCACTCTCACTAAAAGAAAAAGTAAAAAAAAAGAAAAAAGTAAGAAAAAAAAGATAAAAGAAGTTTGCTAGAAAATCACCATATAAAGTCTCGTACAGACTCGCGCGATATCGCGGGCGCGACGGGCACCGACAAAGAAATTGTGCTATTAGTGTCGCGTCTCGTATTGTGCTATTAGAGTCTGTACGAGCCTTTAAAGATATAAAATTGAGATCTTTGCTTTTATAGTAGGCAATCGTCAAAAAGTACATTATTATCTTATAAACTAAATAAAATCAGACTTAAAAATAAAAAAAACAAACAAGCAAACCCACTCGCTGCATGCCGCCTAGCCGTGTCATTGTTATTTTATTATTAAATTTTGCGGAATCCGGGACAATAGATGGAATTACTGGACACGGGACAAGACGTAAAATTCCGGGGCAATCCCGGAAATCCCGGACATCTGGCAACCTTAGTGCCAGATTAAGCAAGCGCGGGGCCCGTAGCAAATTCTAGCGAGGGGCCCTTGACCTGCTATGGGTTCTCAAGTTTAGTATAAACGGGTAAATAAAAAACAAGATAATGCCAAAATAAAGACACTGTAAAAATGTCAGCCCTTACTATTGATATTTAGAAGTCACGAATCGAAATTTCTCAGGTTCCATTTAAATAACATGAGAAAAAATATGTATTTTTCGCCAACGAAAAAATCGGTTATCGATTGTCTGACGTGGATTGTCTTAGTCGGAAAGGGTGTTACGTTTCACGTTTTTGTGACATATTTCACGTCTTAATAAGTTTCACTAAAGAAATTACGTTCAGGCGGAGGTGGCCAGGGGGCCAAGTCTACTAATGTTACAAACGTTGCAATGGTCTCTTCGTTGTGAGTTTTTGACAGATTTTCCATACAAACACTGTCAAATACTCACAATCGCGAGACCATTGCAACGTTTGTAAATTAGTAGACTTAGGCCCCAGGTTTGGATACGCGGAGCCCCCTTTTGCGCGGGGCCCGTAGCAATTGCTACTCTTGCTACGCTGTTAATCCGGCACTGCGAGTACTATCTCTATACGAGTATCGTCTCAGTTTGACGAGAGCTTTGTTGATTTTTTATGTGACAAGCAAGCATAACATTATTTCTCTTACTTATTTACTTTATAATTATGTGACAAGGTCGTTGCCTATCTCACAGCACTTACATCAAGCTGTTGGCTCATGTTCAATGTTAGTTGATTGATTTTGTCGCACATTTGACGTTAAAATGCAAAGTATCAGTCAGTATTTGTTTATTTATTCATTATTTATTTATTCAAAATTACGTACATAACACCTTAACAGCTATAACGCCAATGCAGTGTTACTACCACACAAACTCAAACTCAAATCATTTATTTCAATTAAACCATTTACAGGCACTTTTGAATTGTCAAGGAGTCGGTCGGTAGGAAAAATGAAGCTACATGCCCATTCCAAAGTGTAGGTACCTATGGAGAAGAACGGGTAAGAAACTCCATGGACACTCTTTTAAATTAAATTGTCACAAAAGTATTCGTTACATCTATAATGTTGAATTTATAACTAAATGTGAGAACGATGTAAAAATAAACATAATAAAACTCACACGTTAAAAGCGTCCAGAGTAGGTACAAAAAATAGAAACAAAATAAAATAAAATAACCCGTGGCAGCTAAGAGATGACCAGTCCCAACTGACGGCGCCCGTTCACGAACATGACGCTTGGATTAGCACCATTCAGCTCAACCATTTTGAAGAGAGTTAAATGATCCAACACACACGCCACCATCAGCGAGACATCTAAGTGAGCACTGAGCATGACATACTCTCAGCCGCCAGGGCACATTCAAGTCAATGAAAGACATATTACCCGGTCAATGGTAGCTCTATAGTACATAGGACTCACACCTGTGCTACGCAAATATACGTTACTCACATCCATTTAAAAAAATACAATCAAAAATACCATCAAAACATAATATTAAATACAATTAAAAACAATTAAAATATCGTGTCAACACTTTCAATGCACTTCAGTGCTACTCCTGTGAACTTCATTTCGAGATAATATTTAATAACCTTATGTATGTTTGCAACGTTATTGCTGCAAGAGTGCTGTACCGATTTCGATGCATTTTTGAAGTGAAAACTTCTTTAGCCGCTTTGAGCACTTTTTGGGTGAACAAAAATCATGGAAGTCGCGTCATGGTCACCGAACGCTTTCCATATGGTATATGTATACTGTGTATATATGTGTACTTTTTGGGTGAACAAAAATCATGGAATTCGCGTCATCGTCATCGAATGCTTTAGTTACTTAGTTTTCACTTCTATCGGCAGTCCCCATAGACTGCCCCGTTTCTTTAGCAGAAAATCGACTAAACCCTGACAAATAATTCGATTCAGTAAAATGACAGAACTCTGCATATAAAAATTTCAAAAATGTATGGACGAATCTAATGTATAGACAAAGAGGTAAAATGAATTGGAACTTGTTGAGATTGATGTAATTAATGTATTTTGATTTTTGAATTGTTCTCACATGTATAACTTCAACATGAATGATGTAACCCATATTTTGTAAAAATATTTTGTTTTATAAGCGTGTCCGTGGAGTTTCTTGCCCGTTCTTCTCCATAGAAACCTTTTACGCTTTGGAATGGGCAACTAGCTTCATCTTTCTGACTGACCGACCCCTTGAAAATTCTAAAGTGCCTGTAATTGCTTTATTTGAAATAAATGCTTTGTGTTTGACACTGATCTTGATCTTGAGTTTTGTATTTGTTGATAAAGAGTAGGAGTTGGAGTTGAGTAGTAGAGAGTTAGTAGAAGTGATTAGGTGGAGGCGTGGTTTTTTCTAATTTTAGTAAAAGCCACGAAGCCTCGGGCTGCAGTTAGGGCGGGTGGTTTCACGTACACTTGACGCACGCGTATCCGTCATAAATGGCGCTAACTATCGTCAAACCGTTGTTTCACAAAATTATGCCCTTGACGTTCGTTAAAAAATAACGATTACAGTGACCCACTGGTTAATGTCATTTTTTTCTTCGACATTTGAAGTTTGACGATCGGTTTTTTATTCAGTGAAACAACGCTTTGTATTTGACGTACGTTAAACATCATAATGTAATCGTTAATATTTGACGTACGTATGTTACGTTAACGAACTGTTTGAAACAACCGGCCCTTAGTCTACATAAAAATAAAACTTTAAAAACCGGTTATACCAGTACTCTGTGCCAAAACGGTTTTTTAAGTGACAGCTAATTACTAAGGAGGCCAAAATACCTACAATAATAAAGAAGACTCGTCAAATGTGACCCAGGCCTGGCTCAAAAAAGGTGTATTTCATGTTTTACATTTTATTTAATAGAATATACACACACATAATTCAACTAATATCAGTGGCTATCATGTAAATATATTGCTATGAGTTTTTATTCAGGAAAAATAATGTATTTACTTATTTTAACCAAGTGTTTCTTTCGTGATGGGTACAAATATTACTAAATAGTTTATTTTTTTATAACAGGAGCTAACAAAGTAACTGAATAGAGCTCCCTAGTAGCATTTTTGTTGGCGTTTGGTTGGGCCACATACCTCTGAAGTTGGCCCAACCAAATGCCAACGGAAAATGCTACTAGGGCTATTTATTTGACAGATTTTTTTAAATTTATTTTTCAGATAGACAGTTGAGGCATTTTGTCATTAACCCCGTCTCTTTCTTTACTAACGAGTGCGAATGAGATCGCAATATTTGGTCTGGAATTAGTTTTGTTTGATAAGTACAAAGGAATTTATATTATGTTAGCCACGACTTTTGGTAATGTTGACCATCTATAATTTATTTACCTAATATGTACTAAATTACGAGATAACTTCCTTTTGCGACTGGACTGGGTAAATTTTGGGCTAATTCCACAAATCCCCCCTGAAAATCCCCCTTAGGAGGAAAAGTGGAATCTGAAAACAGTCTAGAATTCACCCCTGATAATCCCGCTAAGGGGGGGAAACTAGAATTGAAAAAACAAAAAAATAACTTATTCCAAGATCCCCTGAAAGTGTTTTTTTTTACATTAGGGTTCAGTTTTTTTCACTGAGGGGGATTCTCTCAGGGGGGATTAGTGAAATAAGCCAATTTTTCTATGGGCCGTGACGAGTCTTCTTTAAACATTAAATAGTCACACATAGGTGAGACAGGTAGTTTGATGTCATCCATTGAAACCAACAACTCCATTTTCTTCTTCGAAGAACTTCTTAGAATCACGCACAATGAAGGTTTCCTTAAGGCCCGTACAGACTAGTGCGATATCGCGGGCGCGACGCGACACTAGTAGCACAATTTCTTGTCGCGGCCGCGATATCGCGCGAGTCTGTACGGGCCGTTAGTTGGGATGAATTTACTCCAAGAACAAACTTATCACTGTTATATCTAATGCCGTTGCGTTTTTTCCGTTGAGGATTAAAAAAAAAAATATACAGGGTGTTTGGTAGAAGAACCAATAGAAGTTTCTTAAGGATAGGGAACGTCATATACTATAGTTTCAACCCATATAACCCATATCTTAAGTGTATGTCTTTTACTTATGATTTTTAATTATCACCTGAAAATGTCGTCAAAACTTTTGGCGTTATCTGCAATGTATGTTTTATATATAAAACATTAAAAAAAAAAAAACATTATTACACACAAAATCTAATCACATCTAATTATTTATAATAATATTAAATTGCTTGATTTTTTTATTTTTTTTTCAACTTTGGCCCACACTAGGAATTTCTCCTGTATCGTGGGTACGTTTACAAACATTTAAACTCACATACACAAACAGCCACAAGCAACAATTGTTACTTAGCCCTCTTCCTCTCTCCTAATTTTGCTGTGCCCGACAGGGTCCATAGTGATCTTTTACTCTGTTATACCATCTATGTAATACATATGGAATGCAATAAAGTATTGAGTATTGTATTGAGTATTGAGTACTTTTATGTACCAGTAGTTCTAAAAAATGACTTTGAATGTTTAAAAATCGTAATTAAAACGAAAAATAAAACAATTTTGTACGTGTAAAGGACATCCTCAATCTCTCAAAAAAATGTGTCGGTCCTTCTACCAAACATCCTGTATATGCTGCACCGGTTTGACGTCATCATAGGGTCCAATCATCTGTCTCGCATAGGGTAGCAGCATTATGCTGAGCGATGGCCGTTTTCCCTCAACTTGTTTTATTGTGTTTGTGTTTTTTCTTTGCGTCATGCTTACCGCAAATAAACATATTTTGTTTTTATATTTCTATTGCAAAATTATATTATATTTAGATTAAAATATAAATTATATTATATCTTAATCTGTTTTCCAAAATAACTTTAAAACTATTTATTTTAAAATTATAAAAACATAATATGTGAGACCCTCACTGTAATCCCTTTCGTTTGATATGTCACACCACGGTACAATTTGCAAAAAAAAAAAAAAAAATTGCCCCTCAAAGTGACCCCCATAAATTCATGTATTCACGTTACACGTCTGTGTTTGGGTCACAGAAATTCATATTTGTACCAAATTTCAAGTTAATCGGTCAAAATTTCCTATTACGGTCAAAATTTCCTATTCAAAATTTCCTGTTTCAGACGGACATACAGACAGACACGAGTGAACTTTTAAGGGTCACGTTTTTTATTTGGACGTACGTAACCCTAAAAATTTTGAATTTGAAACCACCTATAACCTAAGTACCTACATACCTACCTGTTTAGATCTCTAGATTTGCCATCAAATTACCTTGACACAAGACAAGAAAAACATGCGCGTCAATTTAAAAACCTCCTTTGAAGTCGCTTAAAAAATGGCCGACAATGTATCCTTCATTTCCCTTATATCGGCTGTCAGGATAAACAGTTAGTTAAGTTGTCACGGTATGCTAAGTTAAATAGGACGTTGAACTTACTTAGTTTACTAAAGATGCCAAAGAATCCTGCATAATTATGGTACGAGGTCACTGACCTTGGAACGCATTGTGTGTGTAGCAAAAACAAATGAATATTACAAAATCCTTTTAACAATGACATAATAGTATTATTTAAGGTCGTTTTGTTGCGTGTTCTATGTCCAAAAACACACAATCTGCTTAGCAATTTGGTAAGTTTTACGGTCTTAACAGCTGTTATCTATATCCATACTAATATTATAAATGTGAAAGTAACTCTGTCTGTCTGTCTGTCTGTCTGTATGTTACGTTTTCACGCCTGAACCGCTGAACCGATCATCATGAAATTTGCCAGAGATATAGCCTGGGATATGGATAAGAACATAGGCTACTTTTTTACGCGATAACCGACATCCACGCGGGCGGAGCCGCGGGAAAAAGCTAGTATAAAAATGAATCGCAAAATGTGTTGGTAAGCGCATAACTCAACAACGCCTGGACCAATTTTACCAATTCTTTTATTTTAAGGTTCGTTGAAGTCCAAGGATTGTTTTTACGGCGAGAAAAATTAGGGTAGGGTAGGGTAGGTAGGGTAGTGTAGTGTAGTGTAGTGTAGGGTAGGGTAGGTAGGTAGGTAGGGTAGGGTAGGGTAGGGTAGTGGAGTTTATACTATAGCTTTTGACAGAACGAAGTCTGTCGGGTCAGCTAGTTACACATTTCATAATAATACGAGTAACAACTGTTAACGATACGTTACATACTATACGATATAATGTTATTAGATACATAGGTACATACATAAGTGCCTATGTATCTAATAGCGTATATGGTCAATATTATCTGTGTGTCTATTAAAGTATATTGTTATATACTTTATATTTGCACCAATGACAACCCCATTTTATGTCCAGAAAATCATTGTACATTCCATGGTTGCCTGGAAGAGGTCGCAGTAAGCGATAAGGCCGCCAATTGTGTATTTTGCAGTGTATGAGTTTTTATTTTTGTAATATATACTCTGGTGTACAATAAAAATAAATAAATACATAAATAAATCCTTCGAAATGTTTTTATAGCATGGAATGATGATCGGAAAAAAAGTTAGATCTGCCCCCCTGTTAGCAACGAGGGGACAGTTTTTTTCCGATTTGTATGATTTGTCCCCGTAAGGGGACAGAGTGACAGATCGGAATAATTAATGAATTTCCCCAATAGTACAAGTAATTAATTCCATAGATTCGGGTAAAAAGATTAGAAAATAAATTAAGTTGCTGAAAATCTAAGGCTGTGTATCTGGAATAATTCAGGTAGGTAGGTAACATAAAAAAAAAAGGTTGACTGGTAGAAAATGCTTATGGCATTAAGTCCGCCTCTGTACATTTCTGTGCTTGAAGTATTAAATAAATAAATAACATACTTACGATTTTTTGTCATATTATTAAAAATGTAAAAGAAAAACAAAAAACTTAATCGTAAAAGAGCGGGAACTGTTCCGTGGAATTTATAATGGCGGAAATCCAACTAGGCTCAGGAAATCATTTTGACAGCCTCAAAAAGAGTTCGGATTTATTTCATTCTTTGTAGTAGTTACCTTTTAAATATTAGTTCTTGAATTACAGTAACAACTAAAGGCGATTATTATTATAGACATTTGAGGTAAGAATATTGCCTTAAATGGCTTAAACTAGTTCTAAAGACCATAGAAAGTTAGCCATCACCGAGAAATACCTACCTAACATCGAAAATGGCCAAGAATTTGTCATAAAACGTAAATGTTTACAAAGAAAACATATTAAAAATGCAAAACTAAAAGACGAAGGAAATCTCCATTAGCACGAGCTTTGCAATATGTTTGCAACCATTCATAATTTATTATTGGCTTATCGGACTGTAGAATTTTAGAATTACATAATTATAAAAACTCAAACTCAAACTCAAAGCATTTATTTCAATTAAACCATTTACAGGCACTTTTGAATTGTCAAAGAGACGGTCAGTTAGTCAGAGTCGGCAAGTTGAAGCTAGATGCCCATTCCAATACGTAGATCACTATGGAGAAGAACGGACAAGAAACTCCAAGGACACTCTTTTAAATCAAGATATTACATAATCCTGGGTACATTATTCTTGTTGCTTCTATATGTGAGACAATGTAAAAACTAATAAAACAATTCAAACTATAAAATTACAAATTAAAAATAAGCCCTGGCAGTCAAGAGATACCATATGTGGTAGATACTCAGCAAAAATATGGAAAACCCGTCTATAAATAGATGTATTAGTAATGTTATTTCACGATTTGGTATGTTTTCTTTTTGGCTTGTTTTGAAAGGTTGTCTATACCGTTCATCGAAAATAGCCGGCATGCATTCCGAAACGGTTTTATAGCTCTTGGAACTGGCAAAAATCTGACCGCATTTAGGTACTTAAAACCAAGGAAATGAATATTTTTTGGACGAATGACGTTATTTTAACCTACTTCAAAAGGAGGTTGTCATTTCGTTGGTTTATTTTTAATTAATGTATTTTCCCGGATGACTCGAAGGCTGGACCGACTCGCGACGTGAAAAAAATTTTTTTTTGTTTGAAAGGGTATAACTTCCTATAAATAAAGTCTCTAATTCAGTTATTTTATGTAATTATAAATTTGTATGAATCTCATATAAATTGTATTAACTTGCTTGGGTAGTTTTTGAGTTAGCTTCAATAATACGTGTTTTTTCCACTTAGTCTTTATGGATGATGTTATAATATCTTCCTGTCACTGATATTTAGGTTAGGGTTGCCAGATCGGAACTTGCCGAGTCCGGGACGATTCCCTGTCGGGCCTTAGCTATAGCTATGAATATATAAATATGAATTACGGGATATCTAATTTTATATTTGTATTTATTTTTAAAGGAAAATATAATAAAAATTTTAAAATTTGTACTTTTATTAATCCACTTTTTTTACGATGGGTTTGCTCTTGACTCTAGTCTAGGTCAGAGGTGACAGAGACAAAGTCGACGATGGAGTGAGCTTACCCAGAAGAAGCCTGTTCACTCTCACTAAAAGAAGAAGAAAAAAAAGAAAAAGTATAAAAAAGAAAAAACGTAAGAAAAAAAAAGATAAAAGAATTTTGGTAGAAAATCACCATATAAAAGATATAATATTGAGATATTTGCTTTTATAGTAGGCAATCATCAACAAGTACATTATTATC
Organism: Dryobota labecula; assembly: GCA_947523025.1. Taxonomy (NCBI): domain Eukaryota; kingdom Metazoa; phylum Arthropoda; class Insecta; order Lepidoptera; family Noctuidae; genus Dryobota; species Dryobota labecula. The sequence continues at coordinate 6,822,093 of OX383311.1, read as the reverse complement.
TTATAAACTAAGTAAAATCAGACTTAAATATAAAAAAACAAACCAGCAAGTAGCCGTGTCATTTATTGTTATTTTATTTTATTATTAAATTTTTCGGAATCCGGGACAATAGATGGAATTACTTGACACGGGACAAGACGTAAAATTCCGGGACAATCCCGGAAATCCCGGACATCTGGCAACCTTAATTTAGGTACATAACAAGTATACGAATTTGAGTGGGGTAGGTACGGTGGCTAGCACATCAAGTTACCACAATCTGTCAAATGTCGTTCCATTTTGAACTTAATCTTAAATATTTTAAAGATTAAAATAGTTTGGAGAAATTTGACAGATTCGTGTACCTTGATTGATGTGCTGGCCACTGTACCATTACCTAAAAATTGAAAAATAAAAACTATTAACGAAAAAAAAACCGACTCCCTGGATGTCGGTGTCTGTGGTTTTGTATTTTCGTTTTTTTTTGCAACTGACTTCCAAATTAAAGTTATTTTTCACTTGGTAGTGTTTTTTTCTTGGAAGTCGGTTGTTTTTTAACTCACGAAGCGACCAACTGTACAAACACGCTGTGACGAATGACATGTTTGTGTGTCCGTGAGTAGCGTCAGCACGTAACACACACAGACACAAACACTTCTCCTCCCGTGTCTCGGACAGTACCGAGAGCTCCTGCGTTTACAAAGTCAAATCATTTATTTCAAATAAGTAGACACATAAAAGGCACTTTTGAACGTCAAAAATGACAAATAGTTCATTGATTCTAGTTGCCTCTTCCAAAAGGTAGTTATGTATAGAGAAGAATGGGCAAGAAACTCCATACTTACTCTTTTAAAATGTCAACAATAGTGTGTATACATTTGAGGAGTGACGGAACAAAAGCCGTTATTGACCAAGATGTTTTTTTTTTTCTCTTATAGTTGGAATACACAACCATACCGACGTACTAACAAACCGCTTCAAAAACCAGTAAGTCCTACTGAAAAAAAAAAAAAACAAGTCTATGGTTTGATCACAATCCTACAATAATACACGATACGGTTTACGGCTATACGGTTTTGACCATTTTACGAAAAAAAAAAAATGCGATACGTATTTATAGGTTTTTGATTAGTTACTCCTCATTCATGGGTTCTTCTTGGACTGTTCAGTAAAGCATCATGGTAACCAGAGATATTTAATAAATTTAATAGATGACTGTATCCCTTGTCGTTAAAATACGCTTCATTTGTAAATGAAAATTACGATTCTATTCTGACATTGACATTGACATTGACGGCGTTCGATGCTTTATTGGACTGTCACACATTAATTAATAATATTATAGGCGAAGACGATGTACCTAGAATAAAAATGACCTATTATACCACAATAGGTAAAAAGAATGAAAAGTGAAGTAATGTCAGACAAATTAATAAATGCGATAGATACATATGGTGCTCACATATTTACAAACATTGTATATGATTTTCCTAAAAATTTAACATAATTATAATAAGTCAGAAGTATATTATTTAAAAAAAATATATATATATATATATATATATATATAAATTAATCACAGAAAATAAAATTAATATCACAAAAATTATAAATTATACAATTAAATTAGGAACCAGTTTGATTTTGTCTCTAAATTGTCCTATGGAGCAGGAGCAGCATGTTTCCAAGCATTCTTATCTTGGATAACGGATTCCCCTTGTCCGTGTCAGTTTCATTGAACGGCGGTCGTACGAGTACACAACCGCGTCGATCGCGCACCAGACGAAACCGACGCGGCCTTTCGGCTAGGGTTGCCAACCCTACTATATAATATAGTATCGTGCTATATTTAGAGTCATAATTAATATATTAAAGAAAAAATATGGTAGGCGAAACTACTTTATTTTTATTTCAATACAAATGGCGAAATGATCGCAATAGGGCCAGTATTGATAATCTCATTACAGCTGAAGTAATGGTATTTTGTAATCTTAATTCAGTGTAAAAATTATTACGAGACATTAAAAATAAAAATAAAAACAAGAAATCTGTTATTGAAGGTTCATAGTAGCAAAAAATATGCATTCAAAGAATAAAAATGTTTATGGTAATTATACCTACTATATTTTTTCGCCATCCACTATACAGGCAATGGTTTCGACCGTTTCAGACACCAGTCACCACCAACACCAGTCTTCACATGATTTGACCAAGATTATGTCTGGACTTTAAAAGAGACTGTGACCTCTGAGTTTGTTTCGGTCTTTCTTCTCAGAGTAGTCAGATACGAAATGCCGACCTCATCTAGTTTTAAAATATGATTGACGTGTAAAAGTGTTTGTAAAAACCTACTTACAGAAATAAAATCATTTATCATTTATCATTTATCGAAAATACTATATTTGATATAAAAATGGTTGGCAACCCTACTTTTACGGCTAGGAAGATCCGTGGAAGGCCGGAACGCGGGTCCGGAGTCCGCCCCGGGCGCTCCGAGAAACACCATAATCCTCTATACCCAAAGTCTCAAATTCAGATAATTTATGTAAACAAAGGGGATAACATATCAAAAAAATATCATCGTAATGGTAATTCACATAAAATGGCGAAATAAGGGGTTACATTTTCTTTTAAGTACTGATTTTAAGAAATAATAATTAACAAATAATCATGACGTAATAATTTTTATAAATTTCCGGTTTTAAACAAAGTTATTAAAAAAGGAGATTTTCTGGTATAAAATATTTTATGATATTGGTAACAATGCAGGAGATCCAAACATTTTCAAATGTTTTACATCTTCAACAACACTAATATTACAATTCTCATTCATAGATTCATATTGTAATTAGCATATCTAGCCACATTTTGGATGAAAACGGCAGTAAACTGTTTCGAGTGGTAATCGAATTTGGGAGGCTTACGTCTAGCACTGGACTTAAAAGGGCTGATTATGACGATCATATGCCGGGTCTCCGACATACTACACAATACATTGTTTGGCAACGGTATTTTGTTTGCATAGTTCTTATAATTAATTCACTTTAATTTTAGCGATGACTATTTACAAAAAAAGAATATGATAAAATGTTTTGCACCACTGTCCTGTCATTTTGACAGTGACATTTCTTGACATTACTTTGTTTGCATAAATTATCTGAATTAGAGCCTTTGGGTATGCTTGTTTACAAAGTGTGTCTTTAATATGAGTCTTTTAAATTATACACACATTCACAAGGTATTTGTACACTTCATTACCACAAAGCACGTCGCTTCATAAGATAATAAAAATAATATCTCAAAACAAAAATAGACCTTGACGTTTTATAATTGGACGGGTCCAATCCACACAAAGTCCTTTTAGAGATATTGACGTTTGAAGTTTAGAAGATATGACATATTTTATATTTCCGTGCATGTGGGCTGCTTCTGAGGTTGATCAAAATGATAAACTGTTGTTTATTGCTTGGATCTATTTTATTCGTCGATAGTATCAATATTTAGCATCAGCTTGGTAGATACACTTAACCCATTTTTGACCAGGGGCCCAAGTCTGCTATTTTTATAAATTCGTCACTCACTCCAACACGATGCCATTGTCATTTTGCTAAAAGTTCGTAATCTGCTCAATTCATAATGGTCGATCATTGGTCGGTCAATGGACTCGTAATAGAATTGTATTACAATGGCATTTTGAACATTTATTCATGCCAGATTTCATTTATATACATTTTTACATATTATTTATTAGTGTTATAAGCAATCTGAAGTAGTAGGAAGTTTAGTAGGAAGTTTCATTTGTCATTATGTACGAGATTACCAATTCATTCAATGGAGTGTCAGTGGCTGACCATTGGAAAGTCATAATGACGCTATTATATTAGTAGATTACCAAACTTGTCAAAATCAACAGTTATGAAATCAATGATAGACCATTCTGACACTATTGTAATAGCAGACTTCAGGCTCTGGTTGTGGATTGGGTCCTCTTCGTTTAACTACGCCCAATTTATATTCTTTGCGTTTGTTTCGGACTTTGACCTCTTATGACGTCTAAGTGGCTCGCTCGCCTCACCTTGATGGTATGGTTAACTGGCACAGGGCTGCCTTAAACCACGATAAAACCTTCCCAAATGATGAGGAAAAATACCTTAAGAGGGTGACAATGCTCTTAATTTAACATTTTAGACACAAAATAGGTTATCTGTTCTTTTTAATATATTTTAGGTATCTACGAAGTGTCTGTTTATAATGTCGAAATAACAGTTTTTTATTATATACTTATGATAGTACAGTGGCCATCAAATCAAGCTAAAATGTCAAATTACTCCAAACGATTTAAAACATTAAAATGTTGGCGATTAAGTTCAAAATCGAACGCGAAAATTTCACAGTTTGTGGTAACTTTATGTGCGGGCCACGTACTGTATACGGTAGGTATTAATAACAAAAACCGGTCAAGAGCAAGTCTAACTCGCGAAAAACAACCTGTGAGTAGGTAGGAAGGAGGACATTTTGGTTGTGAACCGTGAAATGTTTTTAAATCTTCATCGGCGAGGCCTTTATTCGAATTTTAGCACTGCGGTGTAGAATATTGCAGTTTTAGGTCAGCGCCATCTCTTGACCGATACTGGAACTAATGCAATTTTTGTTGATGATTCCTGAAAAATTGTGTTATTTAGAGACATCGTTTTATTTTTCCTGTAATCACTACTATCACATAGAATAATTTCAGATTTTCATCTATGCAAACTTCGGAGTTAGGGGGGGAACGGTTTTTTTTTTCTTCTTTTTTTCAAAAGACGAAAACTATGCGGCATAAAAAAAAATGAAAAATGTCTGCTCTCCGACACACTTCCAGCTCATGTAGGCAAGGAATGTGTAGGAGGTGGTCTCCTACACATTCCTTGCCTACATGAGCCAGACACACGCCAGATAAAATACATAATTGACAAATTGTTACATTATTTTAAGAAAACTGTATTTAAAGCGTAACATGATTAAAAGGAGAGAGTACCTATATACATGTCTTTTGAAAGCAAAGGCACGAGAATCGAAGATGTCAATACTGTTATTGTCTTATGAAATTACATTGTAAAGTCACATTCTAGCGATAGGGTTTTATTATGAGGTGTTATTTGTAAAGGCCAGAAGTGCAATAGTTTTCGACATTCGCGTCTTATATCTAGTGATGTTTCTAGGGGACAGCAGAGCTGAAGAGTCCAGCGTAGAATGTAGTGAAAGGAAACTCTAAATTGATTCTCGGGCATTTATTTTTGGTTGAAAATATAGAATAATCACAACGCTAATATCTTTAGTAGTTAACATTCATTACTTGTTATTAAAATAGTATCCATACCTTAATTTAAACAGCACTTATACGGTATAAATCGATGGGTATACCACAAATTTGAATATCGGCACACGCTTTAACGGCTTATTCCACAAATCCCCCCTGAGAGAATCCCCCTCAAGGGGGAAAACTGGACTCTAATGTAAAAAAAGTCCAGAAAGTCCCCTTATCATTCTGAGTTATTCCACGTTTCCCCCCTGAGAGATTCTCATCAGTGCGGAAAACTGGACACTAATGTGAAAAAAGTCCAGAAAGTCCCCTTATCATTTTGAGTTATTCCAATTTTCCCCCCTGAGAGATTCTCCGCAGGGGGGAAAACTGGACACTAATTTAAAAAAAGTCCAGAAAGTCCCCTTTTCATTTTGAATTATTCCAGTTTTCCCCCTTAATATTAGTTTTGATTTCTACGCTCTTAAAGTAAATAAAAAAGAAATAGTGATTAGATCAAATGTAATAAACAAAAAAAAAAAAAACGACAGTATAATATACAATAATCAGTCTTTTTTGACCGCTGACTGACCACTGCTGCCCGCGATGACCGCTGGGAAAGACGTGTTCTTGAGTGGAGACCGCGAATCGGCAAACGTAAGGTAGGACGTCCTCAGGCTAGGTGGAGCGACGATCTCCGCAGGGTGGCTGGTAGCAGCTGGATGAGAGTTGCCGAGAATCGAGCTGAATGGCGTGCAATTGGAGAGGCCTATGTCCAGCAGTGGACTGTTATAGGCTGATGATGATGACGAGTCTTTTTTTTATTTCACACAATTTTGTTATAATTGCCTAAATTTGGCACATGGGTAGACCATGACCTGGATTAGGACATAGGATACTTTTTATCCCGATATTCTTACGGGATCCAGACTTATACGGGTGAAACCGCGGGGCGTAGCTAGTTACTAATAAATAAACAACAACATGTCTGCTTACTTATAGTATTTAAACTCGAATAACATAAAACAATTCAGTATACATTTTATATTAGCTATATTGACTATGTCGACGAAGGCCCCCTTCGGTGCTCCTAGTGGTGTTTGAATGGTCATATTAGAAAACAAATTTAATTTGATTAGGTTTGTGGCGGCATCTACGTTGCCACATGCAAACTGCATCAAAGACCTGACGTCACACAAAATCCCGACGTCACACAAATCCTGCATCGCGCAATTAAGAGTTTACCGCGCGAACGACATATATAAGACTATCCAACATCAATCATTGGGCAGGGAACTAGGGATCTCACCCAGCAGCAGCACCACTTCAGGTGCTCCTACAGTCACACCCCCAGATTACACTTCAGACCGCTGAGGGGAATCCCCACTCAAGCGACTAGGTGTGCAATAAAGCACTACCACCTCCTCCCACGAGAGGGGGAGGAAACCCAACGACGGGTCCCCAGTTATGGGGACCGAGAGACAAATGCCTGGGGCAAGGGGTCAAAAAGTCCCAAAATCAATACCAAACGTAGGTCACGTTGGTTTACGTACGGGAAGTCTGTTACAAGGAGACCTACGGTAACAGAGGGAGTTTGGGTAGGAACAGGGTTTTGTGTACGTCGTGCTATGTACACAGGAAATGGTTTTCTCACTGCCGATCCCACATACTCATAGGGTCGATGATGGCTAAAGGTGTCTTGGCCACAGTGAGAGGAGTGTTAGGAGATGAATTACACTTGACTCCAGCTTGATGACTAGTTTATTACAATAATTAACTTAATTATACAGGGTGTTTGGCAGAACGTTGAACATACGAAAATGGTGGATAGGTGGGGTCATCTGCTACTTACTCAGCCCTAATTTATTTGGCCCTGGCCCCCTGGATATTAAAAAAAAAATTTTTTTGCTTTCTTTTAGTTTCACCACTTTCTTAACTTTAAAGTGTATTTTTTTATTAAAAATGGGTAAAACAGGCAATATTTTAGTTTATTTTTTTATCTTTAATATTGGCAGATTCTTATAAAATTATTGCTTTATTCAGATGTTAGCTAGAAAAAAAGTTATGACTCCTCAAACTTACAGAAAGATGTAATAAATAAAAATATTGCCTGTTTTACCCATTTTTAATACAAATTACACTTTAAAGTTAAGAAAGTGGTGAAACTAGAAGAAAGCAAAAACATTTTTTTTTAATATCCAGGGGGCCAGGGCCAAATAAATTAGGCCTGAGTAAGTAGCAGATCACCCCACCTATCCACCATTTTCGTATGTTCAACGTTCTGCCAAACACCCTGTATACAAATTCTGTGGTAAATACACATTGATACAGATTTGCATGTGTGTTGTGTGTGTATCGAACCGATGAAGCGAAGATTTCACTAGGTCACTTCTTAGCGCTGACGGCGCGCCGGTGTAGCTGGCGCGCACAGTGAATGTATGTCGCTCTTAATGCTGATGTTGCGATGCTGTTGCTTGTTCATGGTTGAACACTTCCCAACATCATTTGTAATTGTTTTTCCAATCACTAGGGATAATGTGTGTAAAGTATTCCATTTTGATCGCACGCCAAATAGATGGCGCCAGGGTATTAATTGCACCCGGGCGCAACATGGGCTAGAGCCGGCGCTGTATGAAAATCAGTGAATTCATTTAATTTAATACTTACAACAAGCAAAATACATTACGTCAAAGTGATTGGCGTAGTATCAGAGTCCACTTAGAGACTCATTGCTAAAATCTAAAGCTATCTAACACTATACAGGGCGTCCCACTACAATAGGATTTTTTACTGAATGAAGACTTCATTTTAATTTTTAAAGCCATACGAACTGAATTCAAAGAATTTTAAATAATCGCCTGTCTGAATCGGGAATCGAACCCGCTAAATGTGATTTAAAAAACCTGTAATTTTACCGTCGAAAGGCTCAATCATAATTATACATTTATTTGTAATATACAGCCTGTATAACTTTACTCGTTTTAAAGTAAATATTTAAATTCGATTAAGTACATTTTGATGTAATGTCTGTTTAGGTATATTTTGAATCCGGCTTATTATATACGCACTTCCACTTTTTAGTACCTTATAATGTATTTATAACCCCTCTCTCTTCTCTATCGCTCTCTCTCACTGCTGACAATCGTGACTCCTTTTCAAATTGTCAACGATCTTTCTCCATCTGTTACGATTGATTTTGCTGCTTTTAAAATTTTCTTTTCTTTTAGGACATACACACACCTCAAAAGTTTGCGATCATTTTGAAAAATCAAAATCTCTTTTGTTAGGTACGGTAGATTATATTATGATTCGGCTCGCCTGACTTAAACCCAATAGAGTACGCGTGGGATGCTCTTAAACGAGCTGTTTGTAAGCAGCAGCCACGTCCCCAGACAGTTCCAGAGCTCAGGGAAGCCACTATTCAAGAATGGGACAGGCTACCCCAAGTAATGCTGGATAACTTAATTCTCAGCATGCCCAGGAGGATCATCATAAAAATTAGCAACACTTTCTATTCTCATGATTCATTGTCACGTCACGGGGCTCATGGCTAAAAGTCCTAAAAGCCAAGGCCAGTAAAGTAAATAAAAAAAAAGAATTGTCATATTTTTGAGTTTGACTTTGACATTGACACTTTGACAGAAATAAAGTTTTGCAATTTGCGTGCGAACACGTAAAACTTTTTGTTTATTCCAGTTTATCCACAAAGTTTTTAAACTCGGCTCTTTTATTTGATTACAGGATTTAAATCAAAGATAGAAGAAAAACCTCGAAAATGCCTGACGACTCACAAGTTCGCGCGTTTTACGCGGGAAAAAACTTTTTTATTACCGGCGGCACTGGATTTGTCGGTCTGTGCCTTATTGAAAAGATTCTACGATGTATGCCTGATGTAGGAAAGATCTACCTGCTAATGAGGGCCAAAAAAGGCAAAGAAATATCCGAGAGGCTGCAGGAGTTTCCGAAAAACCCGGTAAGTGAAAAAAAAAAACTATGCTTTTTGATGTCTTCATCATCATCATAGGCCTCTCAAATTGCACGCCATTTAGCTCGATTCTCAGCAACTCTCATCCAGCTGCTTGCTACTCTGCGAAGATCGTCGCTCCACCTAGCCTGAGGGCGTCCTCCCTTACGTTTGCCGATTCACGGTCTCCACTCAAGAACGCGTCTACCCCAACGGTCATCGGTTCTACGGCTAATATGGCCGGCCCATTACCACTTCAGCTTGCTCATGAGCTATGTCGACAACTTTGGTTCTCTGCCGGATCACCTCATTCCGTTCCTCATTCGATCCCTCAGAGAAACTCCAAGCATAACCCTGGTCTTATTTCAGATGAATTTTCCATTACAAATAAGATTACTACAGTAGATGGATTTTAATTTGTTTTTATTAACTTACAAAACTGACCAATTCATCACCCTTTGTTGAGCAGTTAATGGCCACTTATTACTTTGTAGACTATGACTCACAGCCACATAGAATGTGCCAGGTTCACTACTTCTTTGAAAAGTGTCATTTGCTTTAAATTCAACTAAGTCCCATTCTATGCACCTATGATCAGATTCCAAAACCCAAAAGTATGGTAGTTTTTTTTTTTTTAATCTATGACATCTCAGAGTTAGCCTTGAGAGGTTGAAACTCTTTAACCGGACTTTCCTGGGGTTGCCTTAAGCTCCTAATGAAACTTAATGCCTCCAGCCGGGGTGTAAAAACTTATAAACTAAACAACTGCGCGCTAAGGGTACGAACCGCGGCTTAGGGCAGAGTCGGAGGGAGGATGGCAAGGAACCGACGGTGGCTGGATAAAATCAGGGTTATGATTATTATCGGGGGAATTTAAAGCTACAGGCTCAGCCATAGCGCGTGCTGGCGCTTCGCTTACGGGCAAGGGTCGGGGATTTCGCGATGGGCCTCCGCGGCGAGGTCGGAATGACGGTCGTGTATTGTGTAATCTCTTTCGAAGTGTACTCGTTTCCCTACTGCTCTCCTGGAGGGGAGTTATGGGGTCGTCTGGGTCATTCAGTGAGTGTGGGAGAATGTGAAAATATCTATTTATATTTTTATCAATGCCGGCCATCGTTTCGTTATTTTTATTAATAATTAAGCATTAAGCATTTATTGGTTTTACTTCCATGGTTCTATTTATGATTTCTATTACAGCTATATAAAAATAATCCAGCATTGCTTATGTAAGCAGGTACACCCTTTATGCCTGGAGACTTTTATTTAGGTATTAAGTTTTGTTTACATTTTTAGTTTTTTTTTTTTTTGCTTGAGTATAGATTTCATTGTATATGCTGGTATATTGGCACGTGAAATATGGCAAATAATTTAATTTAATTTTCTGTGTCTCACTCGTCTGTGCCATTACCTACAGTATTATCTTTTAGAGGTATGAGGAACAGGGTGTAAAGTTCACTCATACTCTATGGGAGGATCCTCCGACCAGACGGGTGTTCTGTCTGGTGGGCAACTGCCGAACGGTTGATGTCGGGATGTTGTATATATGCTAGTCGCGCGGTAAACTGATAGCGCGATGCAGGATTTGTGACGTCAGGTCTTTGATGCGTAGTTTGCATGTGGCTTTGTTGATACCGCCACAATCTTTTTTTTTCTTCTCTTAGGCTTTTGTGGACATGATATTTATTCAGATATGTTACTGTAGTTGTAATTGCAATCATGTCATTAATATTTTATATACTTAGATTATTTTATATTTTGTGAATGTGAGAACGTTGTAGGCCTAGTAGAGTGTAGATTTGTTGGCGGTTTTCTATTTTGTTAAGTACCTGGTAATTGTTGAAAGGCCTACACTGTCCTCCCATTCCTATTATCACTGTTATTTAATAATATTGTAAAGCCAATTATTTTTAAAAGAGTAACCGTGGAGTTTCTTGCCGGCTCTTCTCCATAGGAAACGACTAATTGGAACCGTGCACCTAGCTTCTGACGTTTCATAAGTGCCCATGTAGGTTTATGTGAAATAAAATATTTTGATTTTGATTTTGAATCTCCTTCTACTTTTAATCCATCCAAAGGTTTGCCTTAAAAGATCGCTTTTAGCGACAAGACCGCCAATTGTGTCACCCTATGTAACATTTCTATATTTATATCTGAACTTTTTATGGTGTAATGAGTATTCTATCTGTCTATCATAATAAATAAAAAACAGACAAACAGGTCCGTAGAGTAATATATATGTCAATGTCCGTAGCATTTTATAATATTCCTTACTGCTGACCGCGTCCTCTCCTGCGTGGCTTTTCCAAAATTAAAAGTATCCTAAGTTACTCTATAAAACATCAGCTATCTGCCAATGAAAGTCCCGTCAAAATGCAGAACATCAGAAAAAAAAAATTAAGTATAATTTTTTTAATATAAGTATAATGTGACGGCACGGTTGCCGCAGTGGTTAAGCGATTGACTGCTGCGCTGCGTGTCGCGGGTTCGATCCCCGCACGCAACAAATATTTGTATGATCTACAAGTAGTTGTTCCGGGTCTGGCTGTTTGTGTATGTGAGTTTAAATGTTTGTAAACGCACCCACGATACACGAGAAATTCCTAGAGTGGGGCAACGTTTAAAAAAAAATATAAATATATATTTAAAAAAAAAATGTAAAAATCTGTAATTTTAAAATTACATTCAATTTTATTTATTTTTATAGATTACAGAAAAATTATCAGTTTCTCCTCATTGTTTTTTATTGATTCTAGTCTCTGTTAACAAATTCTCTCATATAATAATGTTTGTTATGTACAAACATTATTTGATGAGGTTTGTATGATAAGCATGCTAACATAACCTTCACACCATTCTTGACTTTTCGACAGAAGTAATAAAATAAACACTTTAGTAGAAAAAACTATTGTTACGAAAGATGTGGTAATAAAGATATTATTATTGCTTCATAGAATTTAATTACATTGTTGGTCATATTTTAATGAAGGAGCCATTTTAAGACATTCATTAGCTTTAAACCACCCACATACTTAAGACCACCCAGAACTAACTATGGAAGAAAAAATATACTGTACAAGGGAGCAAAACTGTATAATAAACTACCTGATGATGTAACCAATAGTGACACCATATATAAATTTAAAAAAGCCCTAGATGAACACGTTAGAAAACACTAACAATACCGACTGTCACCTTGAACTCTTATATTTTTTTATTGTGAACACAGAGAATCGCAATTTCCTTTTATTTTTATCCTACTTTTCTCAATATATTAAGTGAACTGTAACGTTCTTTTATTTTGAGAAATAAATATCTTTAAACCGAAACTAGTGATGCCTCGATACGCCTTTTTGCCGATACGATACCGATACCGATGCTCTTATAAAAATATCGGCGATACAGATACCGATACGCTTATTGAATTCAAAAATGAAGGTAAAATAAAACACAAGTCAGTTTTTTTTTTATTAATATAAAAAGAACAAATAACAGTTCAAACTAAATAACACCGTTTAAAACTATAGACAGGATGAGATTAGTTAATAGTTTTAGTAATTAAAATTAACATTGATGAGAAAAGTATCGTTCAATCGGCCATAAAAATATCGCCGATGCCGATATATTGGCAAACTTCGAGTATCGCCGATATATCGGTATCGGTATTGGATGCATCCCTACTTTAAACGGCTTATTCCACTAATCCCCCCTGAGAGAATCCCCCTCAGGGGAAAAAACTGAACCCTAATGTAAAAAATCACTTTCTTGGCATAAGTTATTTTTTGTTTTTTCAATTCTAGTTTTCCCCCCTTAGCGGGATTATCAGGGGTGAATTCGAGACTGTTTTCAGATTCCACTTTGTCTCATAAGGGGGATTTGTGGAATAAGCCCTTTAAACACGTACTATCACGGACATCCGAAACAGCACACTTTCAAAACAAAATCTCTCGACGTGCTTACGGTGTCCACGTCTGTTTGCCGCTCCTTCTGCGTCGACAAATCGAACAAAAATACATAGGAATATTTTGTTTAGTAATTATTATAATATTTGCTTCTGACATAACTTCATTAACTTAATTTAAATTATTGTCCTATTTTTATTTTGCTTTGTGCTTTTGACATTAATTGAATTGATCTGTAATTTTATTTGTTACATATTCATATAATTGCGTTTTAAAATTTACAACATTTAGGTATAACTTATAAAATTTACAAAATCGTGTATTTATTTATTTAAACTTCTCACACACAATAAGGTACAAAGGCGGACTTAATGCTTATTGTTTTTCAATTTAATATGGCTCAAGGACCTGAAATAAATGTTTTTTTTTTTTAATAAATGTCTCGGGCTCTGTTACACACAGATGTCTGACCATCCTTTTTCGACCAATAGGAATACCATAATAAAATACTGTATTACTAACATCATAATCATCATCATCATCATCTTTGGCTTCATGCACTACCATCGTTGAACATAGGCACTTTGTTCGACGACACTACTTTCCGCCTCGCTGCTTCCCTACGACTAGGAGCTCCTTGTTGTTCTCCCCATCGTTGTCACTGTGGCGAAGTTATCTACAGCCTAGGACACCACGGCCTGTCCTGCAGTCGAAGTGCTGGTCGCTTAGCGCGGACCGCAAACATTAATGACATCATCCGAAGAGCTCTTGTCTCCGTCGGCGTTCCAGCTGTATTAGAACCCAATGGCTTGGCACGCGACGATGGCAAGAGACCGGACGGCATGTCTTTATTTCCTTGGAAGGTGGGTAGGCCTTTAGTGTGGGACGCAACGTGTGTCTACTCTTGCGTCATCCCATCTTCCTGGCTCGGCGTGCTGTGCTGGCGCTGCAACTGCGTCTGCTGAAAACCTCAAGCGGAAGAATTATAGTAACCATATCGGTAACTATATTTTCGAGCCGTTTGGGGTTGAAATCCTTGGGGCGTGGGGTCCCAGTGCTCATGTTTTTTTCAATGAAATCTCCAAAAGGCTGGTTGAAGCTTCCCATGACCCAAGAGCTGGCTTTTACCTTGGCCAGAGGCTAAGCATTGCCATACAACGTGGCAATGCTGCCAGTCTCTTGGGTACATTACCAGTCGACAGCAATGCGGAGGAATTTTTCGACGCCATATTTTAGTTTATTTTGTTATTAGTTTTATTTAGTTTAGGTTATTATATATATTGTTATTAGTACCGTGTGGTGCCGGACCTAAATAGCACCACTCCATTTCCTCCCGTGGGTGTTGTAAAAGGCGACTAAGGGACTTACTAGAGAATGGGCACCAGCGTTCTCTATGCATTTTTAACACCATACTGCGATCACCAACCCGCGCCAAGCGTGGCGATTATGGCAAATTCCCCCCTTTTGGGGAGGCCTATGTCCAGCAGTGGACGTCTTTCGGCTGAAATGATGATGATATTGTTATTAAGTTGGTAAGTACCTATGTTATTGAATAGGTACTTTTCTCTACAATACATAATATGATGATCTTGCTTTAAAAAAAAAAAAGAAAAACATCATAACAACTTTTGTTCTATGACTTTTTTACAAAAAATAATACATTTACTAAAAACAAACCTTCAAGATTTCGTTGTTCTATCTAACACATTTCAATTCTGTATTTTGTTGTACCTATCTACGCCTCCCGTGCACTTTCGCCCCTGCCTTTTGCACTAGACACGGCAGTTTGTTTTGCTACGCGTAGAGTTCGTTCATGTAGTGTTGAATTTAAATATTTTTATTTTTGTATGTAATTATGAAACCCACTCTCATGAATATCGGAGACGCTACACTCGAAGTTGTGGACGAGTATGTTTACATAGGACAAACTGTCCAGTTAGGTAGGTCCAACTTCGAGAAAGAGGTCAATCGTCGAATCCGACTCGCCTGGGTAGCATTCGGGAAGCTACGCAATATCTTCTCGTCCCACATACCGCTGTGTCTCAAGACGATAGTCTTTGACCAGTGCGTGTTGCCAGTGATGACATATGGCACTGAAACGTGGTAACTCACAATGGGCCTTATTAGAAGGCTAAAAGTCACCCAAAGGGCAATGGAGAGGGCTATGCTTGGAGTTTCCCTACGTGATCGAATCAGAAATGAAGAGATCCGCAGGAGAACTAAGGTAACCGACATAGCTCGAAGAATTGCCAAACTTAAGTGGCAATGGGCAGGGCACATTGCGCGCAGAACAGATGGCCGTTGGGGCCGAAAGGTTCTGGAATGGCGACCGCGTACCGGAAGACGTAGCGTTGGAAGGTCTCCCACAAGGTTGACCGATGACCTTATGAAAGCCGCAGGAATCCGCTGGATGCGGGAAGCACAGAACCGGCCGAAGTGGCGGTGCTTCGGGGAGATGAAATGATGATGATGAAATTATGATAAATTAAAATCTGATGAATTATTAAAACCATATCAACCACTTCTGTTCTACGGCTTCGTAGAACAGAAGTGACCGACCACTTGGTCACAACCATATCAACCACTTCTGTTCTACGGCTTCGTAGAACAGAAGTGGTTGATATGGTTGTTAGTGACCAAGTGGTTCTTTTTTACCAATGACCCTGTATATATACTTTTTTTAATTCCAGGTCTTCGAAAAACTCCTACAAACCCAGACAACAGACGTATTCCAGAAGCTAATCCCCATAGCTGGAGATGTCGGTGAGGAGAACCTGGGTTTAAGTCCACAGGATCGGCAGACTTTAGTGGACAATGTCAATGTGGTCATCCATTCGGCTGCTACCCTGGACTTTCAAGAGAGTTTGAGGCCAACGGTCAATATTAATCTTCTTGGAACCAGAAGAATTATGGAGCTTTGTAAGGATACTAAGAATTTAAAGGTAAATTGATGAAATTCCTTAGCTTTGGCTATGAGAATCTTAAAGATATTCTGCAAATAAAATTCTCTAAATTTAAAAATAACTGACACAACTAAAATCGAATTTGACAATTGCGACTCCACGTGGTATTTTTTTTTCTTTTGGCTTCGCAACGTCTGTGTTTCCGAACGCATGGAAGCCTAGTCAATTTAAAGTGAGAGTGAACAGGCTTCTTTTGGGTAAGCTCAATCCATCGTCGACTTTGTCTCTGTCACCTCTGACCTAGGCTAGAGTTAAGAGCAAACCCATATTAAAATAAAAAATTTAAAAATAAATAAAAGGAGAATTTTTCATTATTTTTGCGATAGGACGCACCATTTTCAAGATATAAGCAAAAGAAAAGAAAAAATATATACAGTACTGTTTTTGCACCAGAAGTCGAGCCCAGGTTTACTGATTGCGATGTTAGCGCGTAATATATCTTCCTCCTTTTAATGTATCATTGGTAGCAGCCTATGTTATGTTAGTGCCCAATTTATGGCATTTGGCATAAAATAAATAATTTTTCTATTCCCTTTCCAGGTGATGATCCACGTTTCATCAGCGTACGTGAACTCGTTCTTGACTGAAGCTCATGAGAAGGTGTACGAGGCACCGGAAGATGCGGAGAAGGTGATATCTTTAGTCGGAACACTGAATGATGAGGCTTTACTGGAGATTGAGTCTAAGTAAGTATTTTTGAACTGGAATTTTAAGCCCAAATCAAAGATGAATATTTACCAAAATATTGATGATTTCATCTTCAGATTTCATACTTAATCTCTATTATAATATTTTTATTTGATAAGTGATAAAACGAACACTACTTTACGAATACGAACACCGATTGTATTATTCGCCGAATACGAACACCGATTGTAGTATTCGCCGAATACGAACACCGATTGTACTATTCGCCGAATACGAACACCGATTGTACTATTCGCCGAATACGAACACCGATTGTACTATTCGCCGAATATGAATACCTGATTCTACTATAGCTGTACGCAATTATTAGTCAAAGGTGAATGAAATTAAACACGCTAAGCAATATAAATATTTAAAATACGTGCCCAAAAATTTAAAAGGTCACCACAATAAATTTCTGACCATTTGTGGATGTTAAGAAAAAAATAAGAAAGTTTTATGATTTTTTATGAATCTTTGTGTGTCAACTCAGCATTGTCAGCATTTCTGGGATGTAACTAATTACAAATGCCATGAAAGTAATAATAAAATAAAATAAAAACGAATACAAATATTCGGTAATTTGATGGTATCCGGTGAATACTAATATTCGTATTGTTGCATCACTATTTATAATACAGGTTCAAGTTAAATTAAACAGCGAAACTTCAAGCATGTGATAGGTATTTATATCTTAACAAAAAAACACTGATTTTCTCAACTCAATACTCACTTACTACAAAGTCAAAGCCAAAGTATTTATTAGTGCGATTTTTGGTGATATAACAGGTCTTACAAATATTTTATAGATACTCAAAAATCTACCCTTTAGGGCATACACTATTAATTTAACAATATTAGAAATTACATAAGACATAAACGATACAATTCTAGCAAATTCAATACAATTCTAATAAATCTATAGGAATATTACATTATAAATCATAAATACAGGATTAGTCACAAGAAAATTTGTCAACAAGAAATTCATCAATGGTATAGTAGCATTTGTCTTTTAAAAAATTATTTAGTTTGCGTTTAAATTGAGTCAAGTTTAAATCTTTTATGTCATTTGGTAGCTTATCAAAATTTTTCGGAGCCATGCAAAGTATGCTCTTGTACATAAGGGCGGTTTTTGATCTTAGGCATAATTCATGTCTGTATGTTGGTCTTATTGATCGATAACTTTGCTCTGAAGTCACCCTTTTTTTATACGAACAGTGCGGTCTCGTAAAAGTAAATGTACAATACCAGTCAGCGGTCGTTGACCCCAAAAAATGGGCAATATCTTGCTTGGAGGTAATTATACTCCATTTATTATAGCATTAGAAAAATAACGGCAAAATAACAACAGTTATTGTGTAATATTTTTGAAATTACTGCACTTTGAGTTATTTTTTAAATTTAAGTGGTAAATAGATTATATTGCTTTGTATTTATCGTGAGATAACGGAGTTTATTATACGTTTATATCGAATAACGAAATGGTGATAACCATTCGATATAAAATGTAAGTATTAGCTGTAAGTTTTCTTAAAATTAATAAAAAAAAAAAAACAATATATATATAATCTGTACAAATCAATAAAATTTAAGTATCTGTTTGTAATGTCGTATTAACAGCTTTTTACTAAATTCATACGAAAGTTGTGGTACACACGGCTACATATCAAGGTATACAAAACTAGTTAACGCTGGTCTCGCATTGTATGGGATTTCCATATAATGAGAGATCAGCTTATACTGGAAATGTATAGCTTGACAGGAAGCCGTACATTAAAAAAAAAAAAAACTGGTTTGTATCGGATAACTTCCGAAACGCTGTTCTCACTACTTCTACTTAGACGTACGTTCTACTTAGGTTACTTTTAGTTTAGAAAAAGTCACGCGGGCGAAGCTAGTGTGAATTTTTTTTTGTTTTTTGTTACGGACCTATTGCTGTTAGCTGAGAGCTTTGACTGCTTAACCGAGCGTTGGCGGGGCCAGAAGGGCCTCTCGCCAGTAAACAAAAATTAAGTAACACAGCTAAGGGCGTGCTCGAGCCTAGGCTTAGGGCGCTACTGATCACTTAAGGGCCTATACTACCTCAAATGGCTTAGCATGATCCTCCGTTATGTCGAAAATACTGCAGCATTAATTTTGAAATAAATATATGGTAAAGTTGAGGATTAATGTTAAGTACTATGTTAGCCGAAAACGCGATTCCATAAAATTTTCTCGATTGAAAAAAAATCCAAAGTTACCTCCAAACCGAACAATAAACCGCAGGTATTCAAAAAATACTTCAAATTAGATGATGAAACTTTGCATATTAACTGAACTAACTATAAAGCAGGTCTTATGTTATTTACTTTTTTTAAATGACCATTATTTTCACCGTAAAACGAAATTACCTAAACTATCGGCGCCTTCGAGCCTTTTCCGTGCCGCTCTGTCTCGCTTGCTCCAGTGACCGGTGGCAATAGTGTGCGAGCGAGATACAGAGTGACGTGGCGCTGAGGTTGTATAGACTCTTAACAAGAGGGACTTGTTGCATCTGGTTATTATTATTAGGGACGGTGTTTAAGAATACTTGATCCGCGCGGGCGGAAGGGTCGGGGGGGGGGGTAGAGTGTGACATATGCACGCGACGATTGCTATTAAATAGAACGCGGGGTCAACGTTTTTAATAAAAATAATAATTATAATTAATATTAATAATATTAATTTATATTTTTTATTTCATTTTTACGCATAACTGCCCTTTTTTTTGGTAATTTAGTTTGTTAGTCTTTTAATTTGGTACCTAGTGTAAATAGTTAGTTGCGTCATATATTGTATATACTTAAAGATTTTAATGTAATTGAAATAAATAAACATGTCTATAAAAAATTATAATTATAAAATTCTGGTTTATTTTCCAGATTGCTAAAGAGTCATCCAAACACATACACATTTACGAAGCATTTGGCAGAACATGAAGTCGTGAAATGCGCCGATTTGTTCCCCTGCACCATTGTTAGACCTACCATGAGTAAGTTGACTACTAACAATAATGTTTTAATTTCTATAGTCGCCGCGTTGTTCGAGTCGTCGGTTCATAAATCATTGTTATTATTATTATTTATATGTTGTCCTGATAGAACATTGTCCACATGTCAACGTGTGTTTGTTTAATGGCAATAGAGTCGCCCCCTATAATATTATAGTTAATAACTGACGAAATGCCGATTTACTACACACGTCTGCCTACCCCTTTCGGGGAAAACGAGCGTGATAATTTTTATTCAGTATATAATGTAATTTTTTTGTTCTAGTCGTTGCAGCATGGAAGGAACCGTTACCGGGCTGGACGTGCTCCAAAGTTGGACCACAAGGTTTCCTAATGGGAGCTGCTAAAGGTTAACTATATTATACATTTTTTTTCTTCTATATTATCTTTTAACCTATAGAGATATGAGAAGTTTGATTCCCGCACGGAACAAATATTTGTTTGACCTCCAAGTATTTGTTTCGGGTCTGGCTGTTTGTGTATGTCAGTTTAAATGTTTGTAAACGCACCCACAATACAGGAGAAATTCTTAGTGTGCGGCAACTTTTTTTTTTTTAAATAAAAAAAATCATTGTTATTTTTTCAGGCGTAGTCCGTCGCCTACCGTTGGCTACAGAAAACATAGCAGATTACATACCAGTGGATGTGGTCATCAATGAACTGTTAGTGGCTGGCTGGGAAGCGGGCAAGTCTACGTAAGTAAACATCCTGTATACGTATACATGTCCATTCGCCAAAAAAGAAGTTTGCGTGCTTTGGCCACTCTTTTCTCCCTTCTCAACTCTCCCACCCCTCCTCCTTATCTCATGTCTCACTTTCAATATCTATGTTCTTCACACGCAAAGAATCTGCGTTCTTCCAACAATCTTCTCCTACTCTGTCCTTCTCATACTTCTGACTTAGATCATTCTTCCTTTTATATTCAGTCCATTCTTCTATGGAATGCGCTTCCTTTGGATATCAGGACAGCCACCAGTCGGTATGCATTTAAGTGGAAATTGCGGAGTTATTTTCACAACAAATAGTGTAGAGTCATCTCAGTTATCTCTTTCCCTTGAATTTGTGTATATATTAGGTATATACAACGTGTTTTTTTTTTTCATATCCCATAACTCTAGGGTACTCTCTATAAGTAAAAATAATACAAAAAGTCCCAGATTATGTGGTCCATAAATGCATAGTTTCGAAGATAATTATCATCAATCATATTAATTTAGGTAAAAAATTTTCACCCGTATGATGAATTGTTAATTTTTCGACGTTGCCAAACTGATGGAACTGAGGCCCTCGATGTGTGTAGGTATCTAAGTTTCATTGATAAATACGAGTAAGTAATTAATTTTCATTCAAACCAATCATTCATATTTAAAGCTAAGACAATGCGACTCTGTCATATTTCACGTAAGGGTGTTTTACATTAATAATCGTGACTTTGTCGAATAATTATTAAGAAAAAAAAAAAAAATCATATGCCAGTTGATTCTATAATATGGTCTCATTCATACCCTACAGTTATGGGATATAAAAAAAAACACCTTGTATATAAAAAGTAGGTACTTATTATAGAAAATATTTATTTTTATTTTTTTATTTATGTACACACAGTTAAGTACATAGAGATACGACATAAATATAATTTCAGTACAAAGGTACTGCTTATTTCTTAAGAAATTTCTTCCAGCACACCTGCGAAAGGAGAAATGAAAAAGAAATGTAGACAATAGTGTGTGAGAACATGAAGAGAATGATATGAATATGCGAAGTCTTAAACTAAAATATTAAATATAACATATACTTAAATAAAGCTACAAAAATATAAATACATATATCTATAAATATATACATAAAATACTCACAGTTGAGAGGAAAGGTAATGCTCGTTTACTCGATGTTTGAATAGAGATATAGTTTTTAAATCGCGAATGCTAGGCGGAAGCGAGTTCCATAATCTTACAGCATGGACAGAGAAGGAATAAGAATAGTAGCTAGTTTTATGAGGATGAGATTTAAGGAGGGATCTAAGGTGTGATCTACACGGTGCGTCGCTAGGACGGGCGTATGAAAAACGCTCACGTAAGTAGGAAGGATAAGACGGGTTGTGTAAGATGTTGAATAGGAGACATAAAATCCGAGTATTCCTACGAAGGCGGATTGGGAGCCACTTAAGTTCCTTGCGAAGGTGAGAAACATGGTCATACTTTCGAAGACCGAAAACAAAGCGAATGCACAAATTTTGCAAGCGCTCAAGCTTGTTCAATAGCTCCTCAGTAGCATCTAGGTAGCAGGCGTCGGCGTAATCTATAATCGGCTGAATTAGTGTTTGTGCCAAAGTAATTTTAGTCTTCAAGGGCAGGAGACTTTGAAGGCTTTTTAGCGAATGAAAGGAGATTATGTATGTCCATTATAAGTTTATAACGTATTTATGTACTTAATTTGTGATCTTTTTAATATTTTTATTATTATTAATATCTCCTCTTAAACAGAGCACCTGCCATCTTATCTCTTCACCACCCTTGGTTGACTGGTAGAAAATGCCTAAGGTATTATGTCCGCCTGTTACCTTATTTTGTGCGAGAAGTTTAAATAAATAAATGAATAAATGTCCCGTAATTAACGCAATCAAACACCCCAATTAGCATATTAGGTAATAATCATAATACAAACAAGGAAATTTCAGCCGAAAGACGTCCATTGCTGGACATAGGCCTCCTCTAAGCACCGCCACCTCGACTGGTTTTGTGCTTCCCGCATCCAGCGGATTCCTGCGGCTTTCATAAGGTCATCGGTCCACCTTGTGGGAGGCCTTAAATGATAAATGATAAATGATTTTATTTCTGTAAGTAGGTTTTTACAAACACTTTACACGTCAATCATATTTTAAAACTAGATGAGGTCGGCATTTCGTATCTGACTACTCTGAGAAGAAAGACCGAAACAAACTTAGAGGTCACAGTCTCTTTTATAGTCCAGACATAATCTTGGTCAAATCATGTGAAGACCATGTAGACTGGTGTCTGAAATGGTCTTTTGAAGAAAGAACCACACAGATTGAGTGGACCTGTCCATTCAGTGCACGCATTTTCAGTAATCGTGCAGCTCAACTCAGAACATAAGGAGCTCAACGCTTCGACGAACAATACCAAAGAAAAAATTACTCAAACTGCCATACCACGATCAGAAAAAAAAAATGTGTATATATACTGAGAAGAAAAAAATAAAAATAAACAAAGACCCACATAGTCTTCACATTCACAATAATTAAAATAATAACATTATACTTCACAAGTAAATATTCATGTCAATGTGTATAAAGCAATCACAATAAAAAAAGTTTCAATATGTAAAATTTGGAGCCGCTCAATCCCAAGCCTTTTTGTCCTCAATATAATCTTTAATGGTATAAAAGGCTTTCTGGCACAACTTACGTTTAATGAATGATTTGAATTGATTAATGCTTAGATCTTGAACGTGGCTGGGAAGTCTGCTGCCCTCCAACGCTACGTCTTCCGGTACGCGGTTGCCACTCCAGAACCTTTCGGCCCCAACGGCCATCTGTTCTGCACGCAATGTGCCCTGCCCATTGCCACTCAAGTTTGGCAATTCTACATACATTATATTATGATGTATTTTTCTATTTTCAGGTCTGGTTTGACGGTATACCATTGTTCTTCTTCGACCTGCAAGCCATTCTCTTGGTCCATGCTTGAGAATACAGTCAATGAAATGCTGCATAAGTATCCTTTGAAGAGTGCTGTGTGGTAAGTATAGACAAATAAATTAAATTAAAATGTCAGTATGTAATGTCAAAAAAAAAATACCGGCCAAGTGCGAGTCGGACTCGCGTACGAAGGGTTCCGTACCATCCATCCATACTAATATTATAAATGTGAAAGTGACTCTGTCTGTCTGTCTGTCTGTATATTACGTTTTCAAGCCTAAACCGCTGAACCGATTTGGCAGAGATATAGCCTGGGATATGGAGAAGGACATAGGCTACTTTTTTACGCGATAACCGACATCAAAGCTAGTTATCTATAAAAACGAGCAAAAAAATCACGTTTGTTGTATGGGAGCCCCTTAAATATTTATTTTATTCTGTTTTTTAATATTTGTTGTTATAGCGGCAATAGAAATACATCATTTGTGAAAATTTCAACTGTCTAACTATCACGGTTCATGAGATACCGCCTGGTAACAGACGGACAAACAGACAGACGGACAGCGGAGTCTTAGTAATAGGATCCCGTTTTACCCTTTGGGTGCTAAAAACAGCTTTTTTACAACCAATATGACCAAGAATATACGGTACTTATAATAAAAATTGTTTATTTTTTAATTTTTTTATTGAATTTTAATTGTCCTGTCAAGTATTTTGTGTGTACATAAACAAATAAATAAATAAACTTTTTTTTTTAATTTTGTCTTTCTGTCTGTTCCGCTTAATCTCCGAAACGGCTGGCAAGGTTTTGACGGACTTTCACTGGTAGATAATATTTATTTATAGAATTATTGTCATAAAAAATCATCAATACAACTCTCTTAAGTTCCAGTATTTTACATGGAGCTACTAACTATCTGACCTCCAAAACCCAGTAACTGGGTAATACGATATGTATTAATTCATTCTGTTAATTTCAGGTACCCGCACCTGAAGTTTGTGCCGTCTCTCCTAATGTTCCGTTTCTCTGCGATCTTCGTGCATTTCTTCCCGGCGTTGTTACTGGACATGATGCTGAGATTTACTGGTGGTAAACCTATGTAAGTATAATTTTACCTTGATTTTAATGATATATCGAGAACATATTGACTCATAAAATGAAGTAGGCGATGCGACGCGACGGGGTGCATATTTGGCAAATTTCGTAATTGGACAAAAGACGACCAATATCAAATTTGACGAATTGCTGATTTGACAAATATCCGACTCGGCCAATGTCGTTCAATCCGATTTAAGCCAGATTATAAATTATTTATGTGAAACATCTATTGGCGCCTTGGCAGTAAAACCGAATCGTATGCCGTGACGGCAAACGGCATGACACTGTCATGCCGGGATGCCCACCACCACCACTGCCGTGATGCTCTACGCCACCGCTCTCGACTCCCTTGTGTGTATATTTCTTCATCTTACTCTATATTTCGTTATACTATTTTCAGCTTAATTCGTCTCCACAAGAATGTATGGAACTCTCTCAGCCGCCTACAACGATTTATCTTCAGTGAGTGGAAGTTTTACAACCCGAACACTTTGGAACTTGCTAAGAAATTGAACCAAACGGATAAGGAGCTGTTCTTCATTGATATATCCACGCTATATGTAAGTGTTGCTGTGCTTTTGTAGATATGAAACGGATACTCGGCAGGTATCCGGCCGGATACTAGACAGTAGGTCAATATCCAGCTGATACCGGAATTTCAATAAACTATTATAATTTCGTAATATTCATTTTGCAATGTATTTTTTTCATTTTGCGATCAACACATTAATTGCACCGAATTAACAACTAAGATAAAGTAATGAAAGTAATACTTTGACATATTTTGTCATTAACCGCTCGCTTCGGTCATCAGCTTTAATGCCCGAATCTGTCAGATCGATCATGACTCATCTCTCCGAGGCAATGACCGGCCGAATATCCGACTCTTAGGATGGCCGGATATACGGTATCCGTAAATAGTTTCTATGTTAATATATGCATACTAATATTATAAATGTGAAAGTAACTCTGTCTGTCTGTATGTTACGTTTTCACGCCTAAACCGCTGAACCGATCGTCATGAAATTTGGCAGAGATAGAGCCTGGGATATGGAGAAGGATATAGGCTACTTTTTTACGCGATAACCGATATCCACGCGGGCGGAGCCGCGAGCAAAAGCTAGTATTATATATAACAAATAAGTCGTATGTAAACGTGTGATCGTGGTCGTACGAATTGAGTCACTGAATACGTTTTTCTTCGTTAAATAGGTACTAGTCCCAACGAGCTCGGATTGTTTTCGGAAGTCTGAACTACACGTACGACTAATTCACACTCAGTCGACGCGCTCCCTTAGTACTTGGAAGTTCGGGATCGTACGTGCGTGTTCGTACGTGTTCGCACGACTAAAATTCGTACGAAAACGCGTCTGAAGAACGGTAACGGTTTAACGTGTTTTCCGAGGCACGGAAGGGTTTTGATATGTAATGGATGATCACCCATCCACGAACCGGCCTAGGCAAGCGTAGCTTTACTTTCATTCGTCACGTTAGCCCCCCAATAAGTCGGTAGTAAGTCGGTAATCGTATACCTAATTCAAATTTTGCAGGATTTTTTTTTAATGTTTTTGTTTAATATCTTTTTTAACTAAGTAGTCGGACTATTGAGGTCATTGATACATCAAACGAAAGTTAGTTTTTTTTTTGTGTAATTCAATTCCGATGTCAAAATTAAATTATGTATGTGAAAAACCTTGTAATTTAAGAAAATAAATATTGCATAAATATGATAGGTACAGGTGTTTTTCATGATATCTTCGTAAATATCACTAATAAGAAATAGATTACTACTCGTAAGATGTATCCCAACCTAAGGGACTTTCTAGAGAATGGGCAGCAGCATTTTATATGCATTTTTAACATCATACTGCGATCGCCAACCCGCCTGCCAAGCGTGGCGATTATGGCAAACCCCCCCAATTGGGGGAGGCCTATGTTCAGCAGTGGACGTCTTTCGGCTGAAATGATGATGATGATGATCCCAACCTATAGGTGCCGAATTTTACATAACAATAAAAACTCCATAATAGTACATTACCGACTTATTGCTTGGGACATTTTTGTATTTTAGAGGTATGAGGAACAGGGTGTAAAGTTCACTCATACTCTATAGTAAAGGGAGGATCCTCCGACCAGACGGGTATTGTGTCTGGTGGGCAACTGCCCAACGGTTGATGTCGGGATGTTGTATATACGCTAGTCGCGCGGTAAACTCTGATAGCGCGATGCAGGATTTGTGACGTCAGGTCTTTGATGCGTAGTTCGCATGTGGCGTTGTTGATACCGCCACAGTATTAAATACTAAATAATAAAATATTACTTTATTTTTAATTTCAGTGGGTCGAATACTTCAGAATGCTACACTTGGGCGTCAGACGATACTTGAACCGCGAGAAGGAGTCTTCATTGCCTGCCGCACGAAAGAAGGACATGGTGTAAGTAAACGCATTATAACTTATTATAATCTGCTAAAAAAAGCTATGGCTCTAAACAAAGCCGCGCTTGCTATTGTATGGTATAGTCTAAAATAAAATATTAACCTAATCTATGCAAATAAATGGAGCAATAGTGGCCCCGACTTACAAGTTGTACCCGTAAGTGGTTCGAACCTGGGCTCGAAAAATGTCAAAATAACAGCATTTTACTAAATGCATATGCATATGCTAATCTGGTCGTCACAATTTCCATTTAGTATAAATTTTGTCTCGGAAATGCTACGACGTTCGTTTGAGTTTCAAGCGTCAAAATCTATCGATTGCTTATATAAAACATTAGTGTGAAATAGTTATAGTGAATATATTTATGCTGTCTGTCAATGAATGATTGAGTTTAAGATTTTTATTAAGAGTTTATAATACCTCAGCGCTACCTCACTCTTTATCTCGCTCGCACACTATTGCTCCCGGTCACGCGAGCAAGCGAGACAGGTCGGCAGGGAAAAGGCTCCAAGGCGCCGATAGTTTAGGTAATTTCTTTTTACCGTGAAAATAATAGTAATTAAAAAAAAAAAAAACACAAGACCTGCTTTATAGTTAGTCCAGTTACTTATCTAATTTGAAGTATTTTTTGAATACCAGCGGTTTTTTGTTCGGTTTGGAGGTAACTTTGGAATATCGAGATTTTTTTATGGAATCGTGTTTTCGTCAAACATATTACTTAACATTAATCCTCAACTTTACCATATACATATTAAAAAAAAAAAAAAAAAAAATTTCAAAATTAATGCTGCCTTATTTTCGACATAACTGAGGATCATGCTAAGCCATTTGCGGTAGTATAGGCTCTTAAGTAGAGATTCTGGAATATCATATTTTCTACTTACAAACAGTATTTAGAAACAGCCACTTAGTAAAATACTTATTCTTATTTTCTGTTCCAGTCTCCTGATGTTCCACGTAATCTGGCAACTACTCATGATGGGTCTCCTGTGGTACATATTCGCTTGTCTGACAGGCTTGACACTCGCACACTGTGCTTGGATAGCTCCTGTTATCTATATATTGTTCAGTTACCTATAAATATGCTGAAAAAACATACTTTTTAACCGACTTAAAAAAAAAGGAGGAGGTTAGTGCAAAATGTCTTTAGTATTGGAAGTCGGTGGCAAAATAAATCACTCAAAATCCGCTGAATTTCGAAACTAAAGTTATTTTACACTTTATATGGGTTTTTTTTTTACGATTTTGAATATTTGTTGGCATGAAATATTACTTAGTTTCTCGAACGAAAATTATCGCATAATTAATGGATTAAATCGTCGCGCGTAAATTGTTGTGTTTGGTTGAATGATTTATTAACAACCAATTGCAACTGTTTACGCGCGCTCGATAGTTTGTCACATTGAGGTAAAAGCGTCAGGGTAACCCTCAAAATTCAAATTTTCTTACGTTTTTCTGTAATTTGCAGATCAATATCTGGTGTGTTGATCTAAACGTAATTCGCGACGGTAACAAATATGTATTTATAGAATTGTAATAATTAGAATCGATAATACAGTTCCTTAAGTTCATCGCGAAAGAAAATTTGTTTATCGCGGGATACCGTAGCGCTTCCCTCTTAATTTTGCGATAATTATCGTTCGAGAAATTGGCTGTTAATGTTTTATTTTTGTATTATTGAATAAGTATTATAAGATTTTGCATGAGTTTTTAAGGTTCTGACCCAAAAAGGTAAACGGAAAATTTTAAGATCGCTTTTTATGTATGGAAATAGGTTTTGTCCCTGAAGGGTTCTGCAAAAATTCACTAAAAATGCAGTATCTTATTTACTTCAATCCCTCTTAATTTTGCGATAATTATCGTTCGAGAAATTGGCTGTTAATGTTTTATTTTTGTATTATTGAATAAGTATTATAAGATTTTGCATGAGTTTTTAAGGTTCTGACCCAAAAAGGTAAACGGAAAATTTTAAGATCGCTTTTTATGTATGGAAATAGGTTTTGTCCCTGAAGGGTTCTGCAAAAATTCACTAAAAATGCAGTATATTATTTACTTCAAAGATGAATACAGGGTGTATGGGGCAGCTCTCCTCAGACTGATGGGTTGAATTCAGTATATCATACTAAGATGACCGGTACATAGAATTATTTCAGGTACGTTATGGGAATCGAATAAACCTGTTTTTTTTTATTATCACACGCAATGTATCGTTACCGTGGCAAAACGCACGTAGCGAACGGCAGCGCAGCAAGTGAGTTCGATAAACTCTATAGCTAGGCAGAAAGTGAACAGCTGATTTCGCGCGTCGTTCGTTAGAGCATTTCAACTTACATTGTAGATTTTTTTATTTTAGCAGTTTTGTGTACATAAATGGAGTGCTGCGTACAGAGAATGTAATTTTACATTGAAATAAAGGAATAGTAACAAAAAAAAAGTGATTAAAAAAGATTTTTTTGACCAAATTTCCGGTGGAATATGATTCAAAATGAGGAGCTGAATGCACTCTGTTAGTTTGCGGAGGCCTATCCCTTACATCTTGTATATCTCGTTTAATTAATACAATTTGTAATCTTTGAGGATTTTGATTTTAAAACATTGTAATTTAGATATTGGCGTTAAAAAATAACTATTAAGTAATAATTATACGAGAATCTCTACAATTCGAATGAAAAAACAAGAATATTCTAGATACCTAAAAGTGCTACTATAAGTAATATGAATAAAACTACATTACTATAAAATATAAGAAAAAGGTGTATTATTAACAGAGTTCGGAATAGGTGGTGTTAATGTACCTAAACTTTGACAAAGGATGTAACATAGAGTGAATAATACCTCTTTCTTTATTTATTTTTTATTTTACGATGGGTTTGCTCTTGACTCTAGTCTAGGTCAGAGGTGACAGAGACAAAGTCAACGATGGAGTGAGCTTACCCGGAAGAAGCCTATTCACTCTCACTTTGAATAGATTAGGTTTGTATGCGTTCGGAAACACAGACGCAGGCAGAGTTCCACTCCTTTGCTGTGCGCATTATAAAAGATGTTTGAAAACGCTTAGTGCGAATTGGTGGAATATCAACTAGGTAGGGGTGGTAACTTGCACTGCATCTAGATGTCCGATGGTAGAAGGGGGCCGGTGGAATGAGGTCGTGGAGTTCATGGGCACACTCCTCTAGCAGGCAACCTCCTCTAAAATCCCTCAATAAGTTTAAATCCCGCTATTTTAAAACCACGAATTATTTATTGGACTTTATTTTATAGTTACAAATTATTGATTTGACGAATCATTATGTGTTATTAATGATACATAATTTTTCAAACCAAATTTTTATAAAGTTCAATAAATAATTCGTGGTTTTTAAATAGCGGGATTTAAACGTCATATTTATTCCGGGATTTTAGAGGAGGTATTATCCACTCAATGTTACATCCTTCCTCGAAGTTTAGGTAAACCCTACACCTATTAACTGATTATTAACTACAAATGAAGTATATGGTTGCTTGTACTGAATAAGTCATCATCTGCGTCGCCTTTTATCGGCTACCAGTCGTAACCGCTGAATACCAGTATTTTTACATGGAGCGACTGCCTATCTGACCTCCACAACTCAGTTACTGGGTAATATGATACCCCTTGGTAAGACTGGTTGTCAGACTTTCGGGCTTCTGACTAACCGTGTAAGCAACGACCAAAAAAATGTATCTAATCAACGAAAATCAAAGATTTGCTTCAAAATTGACCTTTAAAAATCTCACAAAACACTGTAATACTGCAGGTGAAAATCTTTTATTTTACCCGACTGCCGTAAAAAGAGTGTAGCTAATATTTTTCTATGTAATATTTTTGACGATGAAAAATAACTTTTGAATCTCGCTAAATAAGTCCGTTATTTCATAAGTGATTGTAACTAAATTGGTATTTTTTTTTTATATTTATACATTCCAGTATTGGTGCGTTGTAATAATTAATAAATGTTTCGTTAAATTATTTTTATTTTGTTTCATTCATCCTCTTACCTTATCCTAAACTCAAATATTTTCATACAACTGTTACATTCAGTTGTCTATAGTAATGTAGCGTATAATAATACTCACCCTCCTATACACATCCACTCATTTACACTCTACTCACCGGAGGCCATCACTAAACAATTTATTTAAGATTATTCTCCTACATTTTCTCACTTCTTTAGAAACAAGTGTCATAAAGTGTATCACCATACTAATTAAATTGTTGTTTATTTTTAAACAAATAAATGCAGGAGAACTAAGGTAACCGACATAGTTCGAAGAATTGCCAAACTTAAGTGGCAATGGGCAGGGCACATTGCGCGCAGAACAGATGGCCGTTGGGGCCGAAATGTTCTGGAGTGGCGACCGCGTACCGGAAGACGTAGCGTTGGAAGGGTCACAAGGTGGACCGATGACCTTATGAAAGCCGCAGGAATCCGCTGGATGCGGGAAGCACAAAACCGGTCGAGGTGGCGGTGCTTGGGGGAGGCCTATGTTCAGCAGTCGACGTCTTTCGGCTGAAATGATGATTATATTTTTTAACAAATAAATTATACTTATAAAAAAGGGTGTGTATTATTAAAACCACAAAAATAGGGTACAGCCTTATTTATTTTATACAATACAATACATATTAGCATAAATCACTCGATATTATCATATTACAATATTGTATTTTTTTTTATACTAGGGTGTACAATACATTTGTGACAGCACCGCACAATGTGACATTTAGATTTTACATAGAAATTGACAATTTTGAAGAGTTTTAGACAAAAGAACATCTTAAGCTGATATCAGACGCTTCACTCGAGTGAATGTTCATTACAGGGTTTCTTACCCAATGTGTGGCAACGGGAACCTCATCATCCGGTCACAGGGCTGTATATTTTGAAGCATAATAGATAGACGCTTGAAATTTTCACAGTGTGTACTTACTATGGCCACTATAACAGCAAGCAATCAAAATAAAATAAGTTAAAAATGAAAAGCCCTTACAGGCATACAAGAAACGTGTTTTCTTTCGGCGTTTAAAAAAAAAATATAGATATATGTAAAGTATGTATGTATGTATGTATGTGATAAATATTGTACGGTGGTAGTCTCCAGCAGATCAAGTTACAACAAACTGTCAAATTTTCTCATTCGATTTTGAATTTAACCATCAACATTTTAAGGTTTAAAATCGTTTGGGAAAATTAGTTTCGTATAACCAGATGTGCTGGCCACCCGTACCTACTACGGGGAACCCTTCGTGTGGCCGCTTTTTTAAATTCCACGTTCACACGACACTGAAAATTACAAAGGAATGACCGTTCATCTGCTCATTTAATTTAATTTTTAGATCATTCGTTAGGCCAGTGAAAGATGCCGAGTGCCGAAATCGTTGGATCAGTTCTACAATGAATTCATGTTTCACATTTTGTTTTACTTCGAGTGAAAAATCAAAGTATTTTATTTCACATGAACCTACATGGGCACTTACGAAACGTCAGAAGCTAGGTGCACGGTTCCAATTGGTCGTTTCCTACAGAGAAGTGCCTCCAAGAAACTCCACGAATGAAAAAATTAACAAAAGGGAAGCGTCTGATATCTCCTTTACTGATGTCAACCTACTTCTAGCGCTATTTAAGCTTGCAAGGACTAATATATCCTAAAATATTTGTTGATATTGCGATACAAAGATTTTTCAAAACAAAATTAGAATAGAACATCAAGACAGGGGAATTAATTGTTTAGCAAATCATAATAAAATTATTATATTTATTTGACATAAAAAGTACACAGACACTTAATTTAAGCGTGGAAATAGCCTGGTACAAAATAAATTATCAATGAGCCCCATGCTTGGAAAAAACTAACTGTGTTACATCTTGAATATGATTAATTGACTACCTACAGAGTTAAATTATCCATACATGCAAATTACAACTGACATTCTTTGACAGCAATGTTTCCACTTTTAGGGGTTTTTTAGGGTAAAATGACCAATATTATGCAAGGCTATTTTGACAGGAATTTTGGGGTAAAACTGAACTTGAGTTGGTAAACCCATTGTTTGTAGTAGGCACCACCCCATGCATTTCTTTACTCTATGGCACCACTAATTTATTAATAACATAAAATACCTACAAAACATTCATAAATTAACAAGATCTGGGGGCCAAGTCTACTAATGTACAAACGTTGCAATGGTCTCTTCATTGTGAGTTTTTGACAGATTTTCCATACAAACACTGTCAAATACTCACAATGGCGAGACCATTCTGACACTATTGTAATAGCAGACTTGAGGCCCAGAAGCGATGCAGAATGAAAAGCAAACCAACTCTAGGTATAATGCGACAAAGTTCCGGTGTCGTCGTTAGCCACAGTAATAATACAATCAACACTAAAATTAGACGGATTACATTCATTACGAGATTGAGAGAATCCCCTTTGGTTAAATATGTGGAATGATGTGTTATTATTTATTATAATCATGCTCCTTAAACCAAGGAATTTTGAAGATTTTTAGGGTAGTTTAGATATAATTCATTAAGAAACTGGGGAAAAACTAAACACGTAAGTGGAAACACTGTGTGACAGTTGTATGAAATGGCTAACACGGTAAATTGGCGTAGTGGGACAATTTGATAAACAATTAATTTCCATGACTGTACAATGTACATGAATATAAAACAGTTTCTTCCTAAGTTCCTAAGTCTGATACTAAAGTGCGAGTCGCAGAATCGCAGCGTAGGTACCGTCGTATGAACTAATTTAAATGTCTTATTCAAAGCGAGTCTTCGTTTAAAGTTAATAGGGTCCGTAATATCATGCATATTATAAAAGGTCAAATTAAATTAGTTAGCGAAACCACGCATTCATGATGCATATCGACATCTAAATATAATAAAACAAAAAAACTCATTTTCTCAACTCGATCAAGTAACTAAACAGCGGTCGTAGACCCATTTTTCTTTTGATATGAAAAATGAGCGCCTTGGGAGTAAATCGACTCGTATGCCGTGACGGCAAACGGTATGACGCTCTCATGCGGCATGACCCGTCATGTCAGTTTTTTTTTCCCATATTTATGAATTGGTTTTCTTTAATTATAAATTCTTTAAATAACCATCAATTTCAATGTTTCAACATCTACTGGGCATACCGACGGCCACCTTTTTTTTCATAAAATCCCCTTCACATCTGCAGGGTTTCGCTAACTAATTTAATTTGACCCTGCATTTTTATTATTGTAGTTTGAAATGTTAATAAAATAAACTGGAATGATTCAAACACTTATGTTCTTGAAACTCATAAATATGTTATAAAACTAAATTAAAAAATGTCTGTGATTATATTCGATGTAAAGACTAGATTTTTGTCAATATGACAACCAATTATAGCCTCCTTGTTAAAAATATAATACGAAAAAAACATATTACGGACCCAAAATATTGGATAACTTTGGGAAAGAATTATGTGACGGGCAATTCCCGTATCTTTATGGGCTAATATTTCAATCGTCATTTAAGTTTTACCGGAGGAATAAATATGACAGTTTGACAGATTATGCATACAAAATATGTCAAACCGCCATTTTTGTTCTTCAGATAAAACTTACCCTAGTAGCATTTTTGTTGGCGTTTGGGTGGGCCACATACTTTTGAAGTTGGCCCAACTAAATGCCAACGGAAAATGCTACTGAAAAAATGTATTAGGCTATTGAAAAATCGGCCCTAAGAAAATGAGAACACTCGTATTCTAATATGTCAAAATATCACAAATTTCCCTACATTTTTGACATTGATTGTCGCTGATGTGCGGTTGCGACTAGATTTTATTGTGTTTGGATGCCTTACAGCTAACAATACAAAAGTAACAGTGAGGTAATTGACGACAAGCCATTACAAGCCTTCACAGTTACCTGATTTTGAACGTTTTTTAATAACGAGAATTGGCTTTCTCTTTGGGGGAAACGCTAAGGTATTTTCTTACAGGTCAGTGTCAGGTTGTATGTTGATTTATATATGATTTACGGCCGTATCAAATATTTATTTAGATAATTATAATCATAGAAATCATCAATAATACAACTCTCTAAGTTCATATAATCCTATTGAATGGCTAATCATGAAATCATGACTTTTATACTAACTTAAAGATTTTTGTATTACTAATTCTAATGATTATAATAGGGATGTGTCCTGGGTAAAATCAAAAAGAGAAAAACTGTTTAGTCCGTCAATCAGATAATAAAAAAAATATTAGACACGTATTTTTTGCTTTATCATATTAATAAAAAAATGACTTAGATAAAACACATTAAACTTGGGGAGTACTCTTTACGTCACAGCTACGTATAAAATCTACTGAGAAGTGACGTCATGCCACATTTGAACTCAATGTATCGCCGTAATGTTTAGATTACGTAATAAATGGAAAAATACGTGTCCAATATTTTTTAATAATCTACATGACGGACAAAATAAATATTTTTTAGTCATCTCTATTCTGTAAATACATATTTTTTACTATTATTAACATAAGCGGGATATTTACCATGTTTATTCATTGTTCCAACCTGGAATCCAGTGGTTCAGCTGTGTAAAAACCGAAGAAGTGCCGAAAAAAGTTCGCGAGCGGACACAGTGAGTTTCGTGTGTCGGGAACAGAATCGAGTTGCGAGTGACAGTGGTAGCGGTACTGAGTGCAAAAAACGAACAAGAAAGAGGGTAGACCGTTTTGTCTGCTCATAAACACCCACCCGCAGTGACTTCAGTTTATCCGTGATTATGGTGCTTGCAACAGCGCCGAAATATCGGGAACTCAGAACAATTGAATAAACATGGTAAAAATCCCGCTTATGTTAATAATAATATTAGTGACCATGACAGTTTAAAAACTTACATATTTTTTACGTTCGCGAATCATACTGTAATCAACATACACCCAGACAATGAACTGCAAATTCCAAAAATCTAAATAAAATGTGAATTTCCCGGGCTACCTCAGCGCTTCCCCCTAAAACTCAACACTGACCAACTAAAGAAACATAGTCAATCTAAATAAGAAAATAATATAAGTAAGTAATCATAATCAGTTATTCCACACATTGACCGGTTATTCCTAATAATGTTCTATAGTCCTACTTAAATAAGCGATTAAGTAACATTTAATTATTAAAAACTAATTTATATTCTAATCACAACTTGTGAACTTGTGAAGTCTTACCTAATAAAGGCTGGCACAAACGTTACAAACTTGCGATTGTTAGTCGCATGTGTATCTCGTTCTTAAGCTGGACTTATTTGATAACGCCTATGATGTAAAATGTAGCGAATATTTGTGTTATGGCAGCGATAAAAATAAATTGAATGTACTGACAACTTCTTTAGGCGCATTTTGCGCTCTTTCTGAACAGTAAACGAAACTGAACCGGCACGCTCGGGTCGGTGACGCTGAATCGGGTATACTCGGCTCCAGTCGGTCGGTAATGCTGAGAATCGGGTATACTCGGGTCCAGTCGGTCGGTGATGCTGGGAATCGGGTATACTCGGCTCCAGTCGGTCAGTGATGCTGAGAATCGGGTATGCTCGGCTCTAGTCGGTCGGTAATGCTGAGAATCGGGTATTCTCGGCTCCAGTCGGTCGGTGATGCTGAGAATCGGGTATACTCGGCTCCAGTCGGTCGGGATGCTGAGAATCGGGTATACTCGGCTCCAGTCGGTCGGTGATGCTGAGAATCGGGTATACTCGGCCCCAGTCGGTCGGTGACGCTGAGAAACGGGTATAATCGGCTCCAGTCGTAAGTTTTACCGTTTGTTCGTGTGGTCATTCCCTCTTTTTAGATGTGAAACATCTGTAGGCGCGCTTTGGGAGTATAACAGAATCTTATGCCGTGACGGCAAACGGTATGACGCTCTCATGCGGCATGACCCGTATTGCTAATTCTAATGATTATAATTTTGTAAATGCATACTTGTTACGGTCGGGAATTTGACCTGAATTGCAAAAAAAGTAAGAATATTTGAATTTCGCGGGCAACCTATGCGCTTCCCCTTAAGCAGACAGCTAATTACAACTTTATTACGAACAAAATGTTCTGCTTCAGCCATTGATTGCTTTAATATTGTGATGTCATTTTTATTAACAGTACTCGAGCGATCGAGCCTTAGAAAGAGACAGGTATGCGTGACAAAGACGCTATACAATGGCAAACTTTTTCTTAGACTCGATGTGCTGAGGGTGACTGTACTTTGTTACTTGGTCCTAGATATTTACAAATACTGTGTTTTGGATTTTGTAATTATTTTTCTTTTATAAGAGGCTTGCAATAGTACTTACTTTCTTGGCTAATGGCTAAATGAAATATCACGCTACGTTCACACGGAGATATGCCGGATCTGATTTTTTTTGGATACGGTTTAGTTACCTACGTTTGAAACGTTCTTAAAACCGAATGCACGTGAGAACTCATACATATCAATTTAATTGTAACTAAACCGTGTCCTGCAAAAATCTGATCCAGCATGTCTCCGTGTGAACGTAGCGTTACTTTTCTTAAAAGGGCTAATTCTCAAAAAGGAATTTTTTTTAAGGGGAGTATAATTTCAAAATGATAAATTCTTTAGCTAAAAGGGCTAATCAACCAAAATTGCCAGTACTAAAAATAGACAATTCATTCGCCAAATTGATTATGTATGTAAAAATAAATATTTGTAAATATCTAGAACAAGTTTTTAAGTATGCATACCTTTACCTATATACAATTATTAATACATGCCTTAATTATATTTTAACCACTATTTTCTAAAAGCCTATTCAATTTTATGTAGTCAAATATCATGTGAACTTATTATGTTCTGGTTCTTATAATTTCAGTCAAAAAGCACGGGAAGCCGTTGGTCCCGGCTGTCATTTGTAGATATTCGAGTCGTTACTGCCAACCAGTCTTAGGGAGCCTTTAAGTATTACGTAACGAATTTGGGGGGAGGGGGGGTGTCTTGTAAAACTTTATGAAGCGTTACGGATGTATTGAATATATCGAAGCCGTTTAATACGGCTCGAAGGACCAAGCAAAATGGTGGGTATAATGTTACCGAGTAACTGGGTTGGAGTCGAGGCAGTGGCTCCGTGTAAATTATTGATATTCAGCTGCATGCGGTTAAACTGGAAGAAGACCCCAGCATAGTTTAGAAAAGGCTGGGCAGATGACGAGATTATGAGTTTTGACATAAAAAATAAAGGCTTTTAAAAATCTAGTGTAAATTAAATCTCTCTAAAAGAGACAATAATCTTACAAACTAAGTTATTCTAATCACTTAATATTACATTAAAAATAATTGTGATTTCGATCATGATTGTAAAAAAATAATCTATAGAAAAAATAGACTATTTTTTTTTGTAAACAAAAGTATTATTTATATTTCCTATACCTGACTCTATGAATTTCGTTATTATATTTACCAATTAACTAGACAACAATTTTGTTCCACATTTTTTCATTCTAAACATTTATTTATGTAAATTATTATTATTATTATTTTTTTGGTATTTTCCAATATACACAAATGTAACATGGACCAAAAACATTTACAAACTTTTTAAACTATCCAATCTTATTTTTAGATTTTTATTGAAATATATTATATTTTTTATTTGACGTGCATCTAAAAAAGAGTTAAAAAAAACTCACCTGTATTCGGTTTGACTGAAATCAGTTATAATGCTCATACTTTGTCTAAATAGGAAAGTACATACACTATGATTATTGGAAAATACCAAAAAAAAAGGCAACATCAAAACTACCAAAAACACCAACTAGATGGCGTTGACACCAAAAAAGTGTAAATAAAATCACATACAAAGTTCATTCACTACTACTCGTCATTTTGTATATTCGCGGCGTGTCTCCAATCAGCAGCCGCTTTTAGATCAGGCGCCGACTTTGTTTCTTCTCTTGTTTAGAAGGGAATTATTGCTCTGTTCCAACGCTTTGATTTGTACCTGTAAATTAAAATTTCGTTGGTTACTTTTTGGCAGGGCTTTAAATACCGGTAAATTTTCATAACGTTACCTTGTATTGACAGAGTTAACGTTATTATTAAAATAACGGTAATCGAAATAACGTTATTTATGCGACTATTAATTTTATCGTTATTTTGAACGGGTGAGATGTAAGTAGTGGAGCCTGAGGCGTGCGGCGCGGCGGGAGTTCGCCCTCGCGCCTATATGATGTCGTGCCGATCAAAACGTTGCCTGAATCTGCCTGATTCTTACCCACAGAACGGCAACGTAGCTAAATTAACGTTAGTTATCGTATTTTTGTTAATGTTAATTAACGTTATATAACTGGTAATGTTATCAAGTAACGTTATTTTTTTTTAACGTTAGTAGGTATAACATTAAAATTTAACGTTACGTAACGGTTATTATTTTGTTATTTAGTAACGTTGACAAGCCCTGGTTTTTGGGTTTCCCACGTACATTTTTTCGTCAATACGTCTTTAAATTTGCTTCCAGTGTGAAGCAATTCAGAAAATTATTGACGATTACAAAATCGGGGGATACAGCTTGGTTTGCAGCTGCATATCTATCAACTACATCCAAAATTTAATTACTTACACCACTTAATAGCTAAAAGATCAAAGAAATCTTTACATAGAAAATATTACCCGTTATGTACACGTCTTCGCGTAAAACACACGGCCGTATCAACGATAAAGCCACACCTCGATTTTTTGTTAGAGTCTGACCAACGAAAGCTGTCCATGAAAACAGGCGGCAAATTTAATTCGGCGGAGTTGATAGGTACTATTTATTATTCCAGAAATATTATGCGATACTTACTTCAGTATTTCCTATTTATATAATAATTAGACGTGTAAAATCGACTTTCTAAGTACAATATTACAACAGATCTTAGAACATAATAACCATAGTACCCCTAGTATTTATTTAGAACTGTTAAACCACAATTATGTATTCGCGTATTGCAATGGTGGGTCAGCAAGTTAGCGTTACAATATTTCGTTTTGAGGGTGGTCATAATCGGTACCAAAGTTAAGCGCTAAACGAAATTAAAAAAGCGCTAAACGAAGTCAAATTTTTTACTTCTGCGCATGAAAGTTCACCGCTCAACTTTCCTGGTTCGTCGTATGTGACAATTTTGACTGTCCTAAAATGTTGCCATACTAAAAGTTAAGAAAATTATTCGTGGCCAGCTTTCGTTGGCCAAACCCTATAAAGGTTTTCGTTTTTTTTTTTTGTCTCGGCCTAGATCGAGATTTATAAACGTTACTTAGCAAGTGCTACTGTCAAGTTAAAAGTGTTAGATAGAGACGGGAACATATCAAAGCCAAAGCA
Source organism: Dryobota labecula (assembly GCA_947523025.1). Lineage (NCBI taxonomy): Eukaryota > Metazoa > Arthropoda > Insecta > Lepidoptera > Noctuidae > Dryobota > Dryobota labecula. The sequence goes on along the minus strand of OX383311.1, from coordinate 6,781,730 downwards.
CGTAATAAGTAACCTTCATTAATCTCGACTTAGACTCAAAACGATTGAAGCAACGAATACGAATATTCGTATTCGCCGAATACCATCAAATTACCGAATATTCGTATTCGCCGAATACTTTCATGACATTCGTAATTAGTGTCTTCCTAAAAATACCATATAGATGTTGCATTGCAACCGAGTTGACAGACAAAAAGCGTGACAAGCATTTGTTTTGACTTTGATATTTTTTATGAATTATTTTTTACTTAGTGTTGACATTTCTAATTTATTTTGTTTGCTGAATTCACTTTATATTAATGATATTGACCTAAAATTAATTACTTATTAACAATCATGCCTATTCATATTTGCACGCCATAGTATTATGTGACAAACATGTCTGAGCCTGTATTTTTGTCATTATGTTATCTTGAATGCATGTTTTTATTTTTTATTCTTGTATGTGTACACATGTTTAAGCAAATAAATATATCTTATAATATATCTTTATAAAGATTAATTTATAAAATCATAAAATGTTCTTATATTTTGTTTACATCCACAGATGGTCAGCAATTGTGGCGATCATTTAATTTTTGTATGTAGCTAAGTTGGAAGGAGTGAGCACGTTTTTAGCTAAAGCTAAATATTTATATTGCTTAGCGTGTTTAATTTCCTTTCACCTTCTTTGACTAATAATTGCGTGTAGCTAAAACGGAAAAACGGAAACGAACTGTAAAAAAACGGATTATTTAAATATCTAATCTTATTTCAAATGGAGTGCCATTTGAAATAAGATTAGACATTTAAATAATCCGTTTTTTTACAGTTCGTTCAAGCGATTGTGACTTTTATTCCGTAGGCATAAGGACGGCATTAAAAGCAAAAAAAGTGGTAACAATACCAACTCATTATAGCAGTGTCACTCTCACATTACTGCAGCTGCCATTTCTCATGCCACCAACGCAATAGAAGTCAAAATCAGTTGAACGGATTGTAAAAAAAAGTTTTTTTAATGTCTACTCTTACTTCAAACGGAGTATTCGGCGAATAGTATAATCAGTATTCGTATTCGTAAAAGTAGTATTCGTCGTATTACTACTCGAAACCATTATATCGGCTGTTCAAATGTATTATGCGTGAATCGAACGCGCAACCAGCAGCGTGTGTTGTGATACCGTTCATACAAATCATAATTAGGATTTAAACACAGTTTGGTATTTCACACACAAATAACAAAAAGAAAAAAGTCAAATAATCATAAAATTATTTACATATTTTAGTACGACAACACTTAAACAACATTATACACGGAAAGCAAATGTGCAATGTGCATGGTCAAATAAAGAGAAAATCTACGCTTAGTTTCAAATATTCATCTCAAATTGGCGACTCGAGATATTTTTCTAATACCACCCACCATCCTCCCCGTCATTAGCTACGAGCCTCACTTTGTTAGCCACGAGCTCCCTTTACTTAGCCACGAGCCCCTCTTTTATTACTAAACTAATAATAAAACACGTAAATACTCGCTGTCACCGGTGGTGGCCAGTCACCGAGTCATTTCGTCTTGTGCAAGTCCCATTTTACTTAGTTATAAGCCCCTATTTACTAAGTTACGAGCCCCTTTTTACTTAGTTATGAACCCCTATTTACTTAGCTACGAGCCCTTCTTTACTTAGCCATGAGCCCCACTTTCTTTTAACCACGAGCCCCCTATTTTTGCCACGAGCCCCCTATTTTTGCCACGAGCCCCTCTTTTGCTACTAAACTAATAAGAAACACGTGTAAACATTCGCCGTCACCTGATCGTAGTCGACTCGCATGGTGGCCAGTGACCGAGTCATTTCGTCTTGTACGTCAGCCCATACTTCTCCGCTTTCACGAAGTAATGTGTCTGAGCCCCTCTTTACTTAGTTATAAGTTCCTATTTACTTAGTTATGAGCTTTTTTTTACTTAGTTGCGAACCCCTATTTACTTAACCACGAGCCCCTCTTTACTTAACCATGAGCCCCACTTTCTTTTAGCCACGAGCCCGTCTGTTGCTACTAAACTAATAAAAAACACGTGTAAACACTCGCCGTCACCTGATCGTAGTCGACTCGCATGGTGGCCAGTGACCGAGTCATTTCGTCTTGTACGTCAGCCCATACTTCGCCGCTTTCGCGAAGTAGTGTGTGTGTGTAAAGGGGAGTTTGGGGCACTTGGGTGAATTGACGAATCCAGGGGCTTGACATAACCTGGAAGAAAAGAAGAACAAAAATATTAGTTAATACATTTTTAGGTAAAATGAGATGAAAAAATGTAAGCATAGGAGGGGGGGGTATGAGCTTTGCTTACTTTTGAAAAATTACAAAAATTACGTAATTAATTAAAAACGGTTTCGAACAAATCCGGTTTATATATATATATATCGGATATATATCCAAGCCAAGAAAAAGAACCGAATTTTATTCTGTAAACACTTAAAAATGTGAAAGGAATTTGTAAAATAATATAAGTGTCAAATTACCACATTTTTTTATTCGGGGATTCCCTAGACAGTGAAAATTATTAACACTAGGAGCACCAGGGAATCCCCATTTTTTTATTACCTCGTAAAATAAACCTTATATGATATGAAGTTAAGTTTTGAATTTCAATAAAAAGCTAGCCGTACTGGTAAGTTAAAGGGGATTTCCCCAACTTCAAATGAGGTTGCCATTTTGGGAAACAATCTAAATTATTCTGAATTGTAGTTTTTCGCTACGTCTTGCCAGGGTAAACATTAATCTCCAAAAAATTTAGTTCCGAAGACAGGAAAAAATCAATTGATATATCAAGATAAAACACAATTGATATATTATATCGTAATATATATCATGATATATATCCGCTGATATATATCGGCGAACCCTGGTAATTAGTTAAATGGCAAAGTAGAAGAAAACGTTTTTATGCAGTTTCGAAGCCAACATTGTTCCGAATTTGAATTCACAACTTTTTTTAAAGGCTTCTACGCGAAAAGTGTAGGGTAGCTCGATTTAGGAGTCCGGGAGTGTATTTACTCGATTTAGGAGTCTGGGAGTGTATTTACAACCGGCTTAATCCACAAATCCCCCCTGAAAATCCCCCTTAGGAGGAAAAGTGGAATCTATAAAAAAACAGTCTAGAATTCACCCCTGATAATCCGGCTTATTCCTAATCCCCCCTGAGAGAATTCCTCTCAGTGGGGAAAACTGAACCAAAATGTAAAAAAAAAAACACTTTCAGGGGGGTCTTGGAATACTTTTAGTTTTAAGTTTTTTTTTCAATTCTAGTTTTCCCTCCTAAGCGGGATTATCAGGGGTGAATTCTAGACTGATTTTTATAAATTCCACTTTTCCCCCTACGGGGGATTTTCAGGGGGGATTTGTGGAATAAACCTTTACAGCCATGGAATCAAAAAGTTGAAGTTAGTTGCCCGTTCTCTACCCACGGAGAGTAACAGTTAAGAAACTCCATACACTTAGAATCAACCCTAATCTATTCAAAGTTAGAGTGAACAGGCTTCTTCTGGGTAAGCTCACTTCATCTTCGACTTTCTCTCTGTCACCTCTGACCTAGACTAGAGTCAAGAGCAAACCCATCGTAAAATAAAAAAAATAAAAAGTAATTAAAACCTTTCTGGGTTTTATCATACTTACTTGGTGTATGGTCAATCTCTTAGCCGGGTCAACTGAGAGCATACCGCGGATGAGATTCTTGGCTTCGGACGAAACATTGGACCATTCGGGCTCAGGGAAATCGTACTGGCCTAGTCTGATGCGCTGGAAATTTTGTAAAATGAAATCAGTTGAATGAATAACAAAAGAATAAATAGTGTGTATACAACGTGTTTTTTTTAATATCCCATAACTCTAGGATTGTTTATATTACATAGTGAAATTAAAATTTTGTAAAGCTACATATGTCTAATGTGGATAAAAAATTGAGAATCACACAAAATCTATCAAGCGTATTTTTCTGAAACCTTCACCTTTTTAAAGATAATTTAATTATTGATCTTTTAAAATACGTGTTTTATTAAAATACCTTTTGTTTTATGTATAATAAATTAATAATGCGTCTTATTTGGGATAGCGTCCCTGTATGGGCGAGTCCTATTACTGGCTGAACGTACGACGCGTTGCGTGAGCTCAGTACAGAACACGCAAGCTAACCGCTCAAGGCCACTGGCATATATTTGGGCCTTAACTGTACACAGTCCACCATACGTCTACGTCTGGTAATAATTTTCATTAGACAGAGTCTTTATTTTGTAGCAATAAGGGCGGTTTTTGTAGTCCAAGTGTTACTGATCTTTCGTGTCTCACCTTTTTCATGCCAGGAGATATAGCAAGCCCGTGATTGGAGTAGAATGGCGGGAACCCGCACAGTAAGATGTACATCACGACTCCTAATGACCAGATATCGCAGGACTTGTCATACTTCTCCGGACCTAGCACCTGAAATCAAAGAGAACTGAATTAAATGACGTTAAAAATCACGCCTGTATCCCCGAAGGATTAGCAGAGGGAAGGGGTTTTACAATAACATTTAGCCAGTTATATTTAGTTTAAGTACCATGTAATCATCATTTCTGGGCCTCAAGTCTGCTATTACAATAGTGTCAGAATGGTCTATCATTGATTTTGACAAGTTTGGTAATCTACTAATATAATGGCGTCATTATGACTTTCCAATGGTCAGCCACTGACACTCCATTGAAAGAATTGGTAATCTCGTACATAATGACAAATGAAACTTCCTACTAAACTTCCAACTTCCTACTACTTCAGATTGCTTATTACACTAATAAATAATAAGTAAAATATATATAAATGAAATCTGGCATGAATAAATATTCAAAATGCCATTGTAATACAATTCTATTACGAGACCATTGACGGACCAATGATCGACCATTATGAATTTAGCAGCAGATTACGAACTTTTAGCAAAATGACAATGGCATCGTGTTGGAGTGACGAATTTATAAAAATAGCAGACTTGGGCCCCTGGACAAAGGCATCCCCCAAGCATCGCCACTTCGACCTGTTCTGTGCTTCCCATATCGTCATCGGTTCTTGTGGGAAACCTGCCAACGCTACGTCTTCAGGTACGCGGTCGCCACTCCAGAACCTTTCGGCCCCATCGGCCATCTGTTCTGCGAGCAATGTGCCCTGCCCATTGCCACTTAAGTTTGGCGATTCTTCGGGCTATGTCGGTTACTTTGGTTCTCGACTTCGAATTTTTAGTTCTAGGACATGGCGGTTTCTTCACGAGGTTTTCCTTTAACAGTTTTGAGAGCTGTGGCGGTGAATTAAATGACAGAGTAAAGTGTCTGCTTGAGTTCGAAACCAAGACCTACAACTACAACTTATAAGTCGGGGTCTCAGCCACTGGGGCACCACTGCTCTCGGTTAGTGCTTCTGCCGCTTATCTATTATTATAAAGCTGAAGAGTTTGTTTGAACGCGCTAATCTCAGGAACTACTGGTTGGAATTGAAAAATTCTTTTTGTGTTGGATAGTCCATTTATCGAGGAAGGTTATAGGCTATATAGCATCACGCTACGACCAATAAGAGCGGAGCATAAATGAAAAATATTGCAAAAATAGGAAAAATAATTCCTTTTTGAGAGCTTCCGCAGCGCACGCAAGCGCTGCGTAAACGGTTTAAGTTACGCAAATATCATGTATCGCACCCCCGGTGCAACACTGTCACTTATGCAAAAAGTATATTTTTCAGGAAAGGCATTTTACTCTTTAGTATCCTATAAGTTGATGACACTTCCTGATTTAGGGAAGCTGGATAGGTTATATAGGTTATATCCTGACGTGTTCTTTTAAGTTTATATTAAACAAAATAAATTAAACCAAAAGATTAAAATTAATATACTTCTTCTGAAAAAGTTACTTTTTGCATAAGTGACAGTGTTGCACCGGGGGTGCGGTATGATGGAATTGTTCCTCTTTAGAAGTTCAAAAAAAAAAGTCCGCGACGGGATATATCTATCTTTTAAGATTGACTCACTATAACCTTTTTTTATGGTAATCAAATTTGTTCGAAATTAATGCATTATTTGCGAAGGAGTTTTATCAACATAATATTAATCCTTATCCAAATAAATATGTTATTAATCACAAGTATTTAAATGTAAACAAAATTGTGCTTGACATCACTTGATTTCAATCAACATCTTAGGAGATATCATAATTTTAAAATAACTCCGTAACAAAATAAGTAGAAAATTCATTACTTAAACCACTCTCTCTCTCTTAGGTGACGCAGACGAAGTTGCGCGGGTCAGCTGTATTATAAAGCTGAATAGTTCGTTTGTTTGGTTGAACGCGCTAATCTCAGGAACTAGATACTGGTTCGAATAGAAAAATTGTTTTAGTGTTGGATAGCCCATTTATCGAGGAAGGATATAGGCTATATAAAATCACGCTACGATCCTTAGGAGCCAAGCGAAAATAACAAAAGTCAGAAAGAACGCTAAGCGATAATGAAGTTATAGCGCGGGCGAACGACGGGATGCGAGATGCGACGCGATGGGTGGGCCGAAATTTCACGCGAAGTCGCGGGCAGAAGCTAGTAAAATAATTAAAAAAAAAAAAAAAAATGGTTGTAGGAACTTACCTCAGGCGCCACATAATACGGTGTATAGCAAGGAGTCTGCAGTGTATCAGCAGGTGTCAATGTCTCCTTAGCGAAGCCGAAGTCTGTCAGCTTCAGTACTGCGTTCGGTTGCGTACTTGTGTAGAGCAAGTTCTCAGGTTTGATGTCCCGGTGGGCTATGTTTGAGTCGTGGAGGTGGCGGACTGCGACGCAGATTGAGTGCATTATCTGTAAAAGTAATAAGATTGAATATATATTGAAAATCCGAAGGTGAGCAAGAGGGTAAAGTGGTCAAAGGAACGAAATGGATTTTGGAGAAAACAAAACATTACGACGCACATTGACACGCATTATGGCCAATGATGGTTACCGTCATAAATACGCGAAATGACCAATGACTAAATTACCAATACTATAATTGGATGTAGTTAAATGAAAAGGATCCAATCCACAACATGGTCAAAAATTTGTTAAGCGTCCCAACTGATGCTATACTCCATTTACTATAGCATTAGACAAATAACGGCTAAATAACGACAGTTATTGTGTAATATTGTTGAAATTACTGCACTGTAGTTATTTTTTTAATATAAATGGTAAATAGATTACAGTGCTTTGTATTTATCGTGAAATAACGGAGTTTATTAAACGTTTACATCGAAGTAACGAAAGGGTGAGAACAGTTATTCGTCTAATGTTATAATAAATGGAGTATAGAAGCAAAAAGCCGAAAAAACAAATAGTTTATCATTTTGATCAACCTCAGAACCAACCCAAATGTACGGAAATATATAAAAGAAGAAACTGACTGAGTGACTGACTGACATATCAACGCACTGCCCAAACCACTGGGTCTAGAGATACCAAATTTGGCACGTAGGTTCCTTATGAGGTCTAGGGGTGCACTAAGAAAGGATTTTTGGAAATTCCACCCCAAAGGGGATAAAATTGGGGATGAAAGTTTGTATGAAAAATCTTATTCATTTGGTTGATTAACTTGAAACTTGGCACAAATACTTAAGTTATAACATTTTTCATTATTAGTTTTTCAAAACTACCCCTCAAAGGAGAATTGCGGGGTGTGAAAGTTTGTATGTAGGAATTTTAAAACCCATGAAATTCTGGACAAAATCCGATTCAACTAGGGAAGTATTGACATCCACGCGGGCGAAGCCGCGGGCAACAGCTAGTAAGAAATAAATTCTAAACATCAAACGTCATTATCTCCAAAGTGACTTTGTGTGGGATTGGCTCCTTTTCGTTTAACTACATCCAATTGACAATGACAATAATTGGTCACAGTTCTAACCTAACCTGACCAATTTGGTCAGGGTGCCCTGGCTTAGTTACTGCGACCAATTTGGCTACCGCCAAGACCCAATTCGGGACGGTTGAATATTTTACGGGTGATAAATTCGGACAGATTCCTCGCGCAGTAACCCACCAGACACGACACCCGTCTGGTCGGAGGATCCTCCCTTTTCTATGGAGGCTGAGTGAACTTCACACCCTGTTCCTCATACCTCTGAAATACTTATAACTACGTGTAACAGTTTCATTTAAGATCAAAGGACACAGCGGTTCGCTAGGCAACGATGCAGCTGATGAGCTTGCCAGAAGGGGGTCGAGCATGGCACCAGTGGGTCCTGAGCCCTTCCTACCACTCCCCTTCGGGTACTTAAGCACTCTGGTAAGGAAACGCACCAGGGACCAACATCACAAACTATGGTCGGACCAAGGTGAGTGCAGGCAGGCTAAGGAAGCTCTCCCCACAATTGATGGCCGCCTCACAAAACAGATTCTCCGACTAACGAAACAACAGCTGCGTACAGTTACAGCAGCTATAACTGGCTATGGGTCATTTAATAAACACCTCTTTGTCATAGGAGTCACAGACAGTCCGCTGTGCAGGGCCTGCATGGAGGACGACGAGACAGCAGCTCATGTGCTGCTAAACTGCCCGGTGGTCACCACATAAAGGGCCAAGTACTTCGGTAACCCAGGTACCCTACGAGAGATTGTCAGTAACACCAAGGCGTTGCTGGCCTTCTTTGAGGAGCTGGGATGGATCGAATAATCGAATTCCTATCCGTACGCAAAATTCGCGCATTGTCTTGGTGTTGCGGACACCAGCCCGTATTACCGATTCATTTAAGATGTACACATGCAGATATTAATACCTAAGTTCATAATTTTTTTCATGAAAAACTTATAGCTTACCTCAGCGGCCTGACGTTCAGTGAAAGCTCCTTCTCTGTTATCCTGTATTCTTTGGAACAGCTCTCCTCCGTCCATGCACTCCATGACTACTAGGAGACATCCTCGGCCGCCATAGGAGTTTTCATACACATCTATGACCTGCAAAATTCAGAAATAATTAGTTAAAAATTATTACATTTTGTGGGGGTTAGGTCCTGGAGTGGCGACCGCGTACAGGAAAACGTAGCGTTGTAAGGCCTCCCACAAGGTGGACCGATGTCTTTGTGAAGGCCGCAGGAATCCGCTGGATGCGGGAAGCACAGAACCGGTCGAAGTGGCGGTGCTTGTGGGAGGCCTATGTCCAACTGTGGACGTCTTTCAGCTGAAATGTTGATTATGATGATAACATTTTATTATCATCACAACCACAGTTCCTCAGTCATCCTACTAATCCTACTTTCTACTCTAATATATACATCGTGGCATTTTAGTCGTCTTACAAAGACAGCACACTTCATGTATCCAATGACTACTATTAATTAAGCAAAAAAAAAAAATGTTTTTTTAACTTTTGAATTTTTATTAATCTTTACGCATCAAATAGTTTAAAACACCCTGTTACGAGTGCAGTCCGAGCCTTGTATTACAAGGGCGCCGCGGAATGGATCGGCGACATCTTTATCAGAGTTCATTCACCCTAACGCAAAAATGTGTTTCTTACTATTGCAACTTAAACTTAATCTAAATCCATTCTGCGGCGCCCCTGTATCACAAGGCTCGGACTGCACTCGTAACAGGGTGTTTTAAACTATGTAATGCGTCATAATTAATAAAAAAAACATATGTTCAAAAAAATAAAACATATATTACCTGAATGATTAGTAGTCATTGGATACATGAAGTGGGCTGTCTTTGTAAGACGACTAAAATGCCACGGTGTATACTAATAATAAAGCTAAAGTTTGTTTCTTTGAACGCGCTAATCTCTTGAACTACAGGTCGGATTTGAAAAATTAGCATAGCCAATATAGCCCAATTCTTGAGGAGGTTAGGAGCCGAGCAAAACAACAAAGTCAGAAGGACGATGCGATGCAGAAAGAACGCTTAGCGCTAAGTGCTTTTTTGCTTAGCGTATTTCTGCAGTGCGGGCGGACGATGCGATGCGACAGGGTGGGATGAACCTAGTAATATTATAAAATGTGAAAGTCTGTGTGTTTGAGTTTGTGAATTTGAATGTTAGGCACACGATTTAAAAATTAAAATATTTGCGACGGTAAAAATGTTTACCGTTTCGGAGATATGATTTTTTTTCCAAAAATTTTGGATATTTCAACCCCCTCCCCAAATAAGGGGTTGCATCAAAAAAGTTTCAATTTAAAAGTTGTCCGTATTCTTACTCGGAATGATAAAAATGTTAAACGGTTCAAAAAAAATCGGTAGGCAAAAAGTTATGGCCAAAAAACTGATTTTCGAAAAACTGTTCTTCCGCTTCGGTTCTCCGCTTTTCTCAGGGCGCGCGGGCGGTCGTAACAAAGTCCAGTGAGAGCGGTTACTTGGTCTGACTAGCGGTTAGCTGACCGACCGCGAGGTCTATTCCCATCTACCTTGGCCATCACCATCCACTTTTCATGGTTATCTAGTTTCCGACGGGCTATTTGATCAAAGTAACCTGGAGTAACCTGGATTGTGGATAGTCTATCTCTCGACCCATTTCGACCATATTAGCCGTAGAACCGATGACCGTTGGGGTAGACGTGTTCTTGAGTGGAGACCGCGAATCGGCAAACGTAAGGTAGGACGCCCTCAGCCGCTGGATGAGAGTTGCCGAGAATCGAGCGGAATGGCGTGCAATTGGAGAGGACTGTGTCCAGCTGAGGACTGCTATAGGATGATGATGATGAGTCTGTCTCATACGTGTAGTTGTTGGAGAGTAGATTTGTTCGTTCTCTTGGCGGTCCATGGTATGTGGAGCATTCTTCGCCAACACCACATCTCAAAAACCGTTTCCGTTCCATAGTGTTTAAAATAAAAGTCCTATGTAACAGGGGGTGAGCCTATTGCCATCATCAGACTCCAAGCTGCAGAGAATTTCCTAAAGGAAAAACCCAATAATATTGCCAAATAATCGCTTTCTTCAATGTCCCACTCACCGCACAGACTTTATTCACTCTTCCTTCTTCGTTCAGTCTATCTCTATGTGGAATGCGCTCCCTCTGGAAATCAGGATGGCAACCAACCGATTATCTTTAAAGTTCGCGAGCACATTCGTAAGAAGCTGGCAGTATCATAACAACGTTAATGTTTTCCCATTGTTTGTCTTATTTGTTTTAGTATATTCGTGTATTTATGTATGTTTATTTGTGCTTGTATTTATATAGAAATTGGAAATTTGGTATATATATATTACATTTATAGTTTGTAAGTATCTTTATAGATATTCCTAGATTTTTCGTAATTGCATCTACCACGGTTTGTCTCTGCATCATCCAAAGGTTGACTGGTAGAAAATGCCTATGTCATTAAGTCCGCCTCTGTACATTTCTGTGCTTAAAGCATTCAATAAATAAATAAATACTGCGTCCCGGGCATCGAACCCAGGACCTGCTCTTCAGCAGCAGTGCCAAGCGACTGAATACACCAACGAGATAGTCAGCAATATTGCATTAAAACTTATCTCTGAGCAGACTTCCGTACAAAATGACGTCCCAAATTACTTTAAGATAATGTTATCAATTACATTATTTTATCAAATATGGTTTGTTGAGTGATTCGCACGTGACTAAGTGATGTTAAAATCCGTTATAAACTATAGACGCGAATAGACAAAAAAAATATTTTTTCACTCCCCTTGCTCAAAAAGTCCCGTCATTGTAGCGTACCAGAGCGGGGATAAAATAGCACATTTTCCTCTAGGGGAAAAAGTTTTTTATTTAATTATTTTCTGTTACCAAGGAGCCTATAAAAACGAAGTCTTTATTCATGAGTAGAATAATCATGAATAAAGTTTCGACTTGATAACTGTTTCATAAAAAAGAATAAAATTTTATTTTTGAAAATGGACCTAAAAGCGGCGGTCTCTTCGGTATCTTGCGTGCATTGCGCTGCACCTACAGAAGAAAAAACCGGCCAAATGCGTGTACTGGTTTTTTTTTAGATTTGTGGAAACTTAAAATATATTTTTTTATAACGCGTTGTTTTATATGCTATCAATATAACACGTTACGAAAAGTCGGCCGCAAACTAAATGCAAAGAAGTTGTTATTTTGTCCCGCAACACGCTATACGGGTGCAATACCGTGCAATGATGCGCGGTGTATGTATCTCGCGCGCTGTCCACGAAAATATAAATCATGAAATAATATCTCATAAAGCGTTAAAAACCAATGAACTTCCCTTCATACTTTCAAGGTTTAGCAGTAACTAACATTCTGTTTATTTAGCTTTATCCTGCTGTGCCAACCATAACAAAATAGTTATATTCGCACGCTCTTTAGAAGCTTTGCCTCTGTCTGTACTCTGTGGCCCAGGTACACACACGGGCGATTTAATAACGTAACGAAATTTTACGTCACACCTGGCCATAATGTGAGTTTTACCACACGCTACGCGTACAGTATAACTCGCATTGTGGCCAGGTGAAGACGTAAAATTGTGTACTCACCACTGGCAGTAAAAAAGAAAGCCCTCTATCGCATATTTACAACCCTCCTCTGCGGCTCGGGTCACAAATACCTGCGATTTCGGGCTTTCTTGCTTTTACAGCCCTTGGTAAGTAATGTACTATTATGGCACACCCGATTTTCAACTCTCAGTATTGAGCCGAGTATTGAGAATCCAAAAGAGCGCGTCAAACAAACAGTTGGATTATCAACTCTCGCCGCTTATCAGTGCGTTGAAAATCCATTGCGTGGGTACGAGGGATAAGTAGTATGTAGGTTTCCGTGTAATATTATTTAACTGCGGAAGGTATATAATTGCATTCTTATCAGTGACTGCCCACATCAACAGTGCAGATTTAAGGCGAAGATAACCGACTTTTAATGATTTTATACTGAAGATCACGTCTAAACGAGTAGTGTTAATGATTTGTAAAAAATATATGTTAAATTAGAGCATTTGCTTAATAACTTAATATATGAATATTTCAGATTATGTTTATATAACATAGTGAAATTAAATTGTGAAGTTCAGTCTAACGCGGATAAAAAACTGAGAATCACGCAAAATCTATCAAGCGTATTTTTCTGAAACCTTCACCTTTTTAAAGATAATTTAACTATTCTTTCGATCGATCTTTTAGTTTACGTGATTTATTAAAATACCTTTTGTTTTATGTATAATAAATTAATAATGCGTCTTATTTGGGATAGCGCTCCTGGAAGGGCGACTCCTATTACGTACGACGCGTTGCGTGAACTCAGTACAGAACACTCAATCTAACCACTCAAGGTTACTGGCATATATCTGTGTCTTAATGTATAATTGCTGCCTTATCACGCTTATCAGGTATCAGAGATGAGTCATATTGCGGTTTATCTCGATTGTTACTAGTTTTCTACATAAAGGGGTTTATTTATAAACTTAAAGTTAAGTAATGATTAGCGACTGTTTAACCATAAATTTTTGACGTCACTTAACTTTAAGCAACGTTTATGAATAAACCCCTAAATGTGTAAGGTGGGCTATTGATTGCACTTAGGGTTGCCAAATGGGAAGACTATAATATTTGAGAAAAGTTTCAAACAGTTGGGATTTTGGGATTTGTCGGGACAAATATGTAAATATTACAAATCAAAATGTAATTTTTTATTATTAAAATAATGAAGCACACACTTATTTTTTTGCCCTTGTCTTTTGGAAGGTGTTCTAAGGCAGCAGTAATCGATACATAAAGCATCCTGTTCCATATCATTTGAAATATTAAGCGCGTCGGGCAACGGGGAGAGTTTTTTAACGCGCGGCAATTTTAAGCTGTTTGTCGGTACATTTTGATTTTGTCGGGAGTCGGGACAATCCAGACGAATCCCGAATTCCCGACCATCATTATTGTTTTTGGGTGGGAAATTATCAAATAACTTCTCCCGCTCTGGGCGGGGCGGTCGGGTGTGTCAGACTTTTACTGACTAAAAGCCATCCGTGTTCCTTCAGTTGCCTGTGTGCCAGGGCCACGGTATCCCTTTCGGACAAACCCGCAACCCTGGCAGGCATCGGTCCTGGCGGACACCGTCAGTGCGTACTGATATCTCTTTGAGGCGCGCGTGGAACATAACGCGCCGTCGACCCGGGCCTTGTCCTTACCGGACGGCGAGCTACCCATAGATCGCCGGCCGCAAGCCCGCGCCTACGGTGGCCGGGAATTAGCAGTTGATTCCCGCCGCCCAGGGCGTCTCCTGTGGCGACTAGGGGCGTGAGGGCGCACAGGGTGCCTATCCCTCACGCGTTCCGCCTCCTCCTTCGGGAGAATTACTGCTCCGCAGAAGGAGGTGACTGCCTCCCCCGCACTCTCGCCCCGTACCTCCGTCGGGAGTCAAGATACCATGAAATGTCTGGCAACCCTACATACATTGGACATAAAGCCCCTTTTCATACGCTTACGCTGACTTACATACGTACATGCCATACACGAATACTTGCCTATCAAAGGGCGAGAATACAACAAAACAAAATTACTTTTTTTTTTTACTAAATGCATTATGAAAGTATAAGCAGTACTTATAGCTGAAAATAAAATAAAAACAGTTTGGAAAGTTATAAATAATGAATCCAATAGAAAGAAAATACGAAACACAGATTTCACATTGGAGACTTCACGTGGCGCCATAAGCTCCAATTTAGAAGTAGCTCATGAATTTGTACATTTCTTTACTGATATACCATCTAGAACGACGGAATCTTTAAATTCCTCACCCGATGTCTCAATTGGTTTATTAAGAGCGAACGTTCCAGGCTGCCCGGTTGAATTTCAATTTAAACATATAAACCCTATGATAGTTATAAAAGCTTTTCGGCAAATCAAAATCAAATTAACCGAAGATCTATGGGGAATGTCTATCAAAGTTTGTACATCTATAATCGAGACTATAGCACCATACTTAGCTTTAATATTTAATTTGTGTGTGGATCAAGGAGTCTTCCCGGATTTAATGAAATACAGTAAGGTTATACCACTTTTTAAATCGGGGGACAGTAAAAACACTAACAATTATAGACCAGTATCCGTGTTGCCGGTATTCAGCAAGGTGTTCGAAAAGGTGATGCTCAATCAAATGCTTAATCATTTTAACACCAACCATATCTTACACGATCAGCAATATGGTTTCACCAAAGGACGTTGTACGACTGACGCCGGTGTCACCTTATTAAGACACATATTTACAGCATGGGAGGAGGCCCAAGATGCCATAGGAATCTTTTGTGACCTCTCCAAGGCATTTGACTGCGTAAATCACGAAACCTTACTCTTGAAACTGGAGCATTACGGACTAGGTAAACTTGCGCTCAGTTTAGTAAAATCTTATTTAAATGATAGACAACAGCAAGTTCAAATAAATGGAGTCAATTCACTCGGCTTAAGAGTAAAAATGGGTGTGCCACAAGGCTCGATATTGGGTCCTTTCCTCTTTTTAGTATATATTAATGATCTAGCCCATTTATTAAAAAACCAACCACAAATGGTGTTATTTGCTAAAAATTAAGGAAGTATCTTCCTTAATTTTTAAGATAAATAGACGTGCATCAAATCTTGACGACGTAAATAACGCCCTATTGCAGGTCCAAAATTGGTTCACTGCTAATAATTTAGTATTAAATGGGAAAAAAACTAAATGCATAAGATTTGCTTTACCGAATGTTAAAAGTAGTGATTGTGACATAGTATTGAATAGGGAGAAACTAGAATTCGTCGACAAAACTGTTTTCCTAGGGATCACGCTCGACTCAAGGCTGCAATGGGGTCCTCATTTAACATCTCTTGCAGGGCGGCTAAGTTCAGCAGCATATGCTGTGAGAAAAATCCGTCAATTTACTGATGTAGATACCGCTAGGCTAGTCTATTTTAGTTACTTTCATAGTATCATGTCTTACGGTATTTTACTATGGGGACGGGCTGCAGATATCGAATCTATTTTTATTCTACAGAAAAGAGCCATCAGAGCAATATATGGCCTCCGCAGGCGCGATTCTCTAAGGGAACTGTTTAAAGATATTAACGTCATGACGGTACCTTGTCAATACATCTATGAAAACATCATGTACGTAAGGAAAAATGTAAATATTTTCAGTAAAAGAGGTGAAAGACACAATTATAGTACCAGAAATAGGGACCAATTAGTTCAACCAGGTTTCAGACTGGCTAAAGTAGACTCATCCTTCATGGGGTACTGTTTAAAATGTTACAATAAAATACCTCCCCACATACTCCAATTGAACGAAACAAAATTTAAAACTTGTATAAAACGCACACTATGCAGCCAAGCATATTATAAATTGGGGGATTACATCGCTGACAAAAATGCTTGGCTCAATGCTGGTCCTGCTCCATAAGGGCGCATAAACTAATTGATTAGCATTTGAAAATATTATTGGAGCTGCTGAAGATTGTAAACTATTTTTGCATTGTATAAACTCAATGTCCTTGAATTATATAATTGCATAGCACAGGTGTGAGTACTATGTACTATAGAGCTACCATTTACCGGGTAATATGTCTTTTATTGACTTGAATGTGCCCTGGCGGCTGAGAGTATGTCATGCTCACTCAAATGTCTCGCTGGTGGTGGCGTGTGTGTTGGATCATTAAGTTCCCTTCAAAATGGTTGAGCTAAATGGTGCTGATCCATGCGTCATGTTCGTGAACGGGCGCCGTCAGTTGGGACTGGTCATCTCTTAGCTGCCACGGCTTATTTTAATTTTTGTGAATTGTTTCTATTACGGACGCTTCTAACGTGCACGTCTTTCTACATTGTTCTCACATGTATAACTTCAACATGAATGATGTAACCCATATTTTGTAACAATATTTTAAAAGAGTGTCCATGGAGTTTCTTGTCCGTTCTTCTCCATAGGAACCTACTACGCTTTGGAATGGGCAACTAGCTTCATCTTTCTGACTGACCGACCCCTTGCTTGACAATTCAAAAGTACCTGTAATTGGTTTATTTGAAATAAATGCTTTGAGTTTGAGTTTGAGTTTGAGTTTATAACAAAAAAAAAAAAAAAAAAACTTTTTTTAATTTTGTGTTTGTCTGTCATTCTGTTTGTTTCGGATATCTCCGAAACGGCTGGACCGATTTTGACAGGACTTTCACTGGCAGATAGTTGATGTTATAAGAAGTAACTTAGCTTACTTTTATTTTAGATGAAGTCAGGCGGGAAGAATTAGAAATAATATTAGACATTTAAGAGCATTTGTCACCGGTCCACTACCGCCACGCCTTTAAAAACATATTATCTCGTGACTGAGAAGGAATTATGAAAAACGGCTCAATCAACTATATCGGTAAGTGAGTCTAGAATTTTCTAATACCTTTTATAAAGTTTCATATTGAGACACGAAGCAACAAAATACTATCTAGAGGAATGTGGCCGTTTTTATTTTCGCTAGTTGTATGTTTGAGTCCCATTTAAAAGGGGGGCGAGCTTATTGCCGTCACCCGGCCACAAATCCAGACTCCGGATTAGCTCCGGGCTGTTATTGAGAAATTCTTGATAAAAAAACCCAATAACACTTTATGCCATGCTGGTCCTGCTCCATTAGGACAATGAAGAGTCTAGACAAAATCAAACAGGTTGCTAATTTAAGGATGGTATTTAAAAGTACTTAAATTTATTCCCATTTCATTTACCTAATTTTGCCTGTGTTCCACCAAATATACTGAATGTGCACCAAAATACCTAACCTAACCTAACCTTTAATATTTGGTGCACGATCAGTATTTTTCGGGGATAAGATTTTTGGTGAACACAAAAATATTATCCCTAATTTAATAGTATAATGTATTATTTTTATGACATTAATTTTACACTCTGTGATAAGTTTAACACTGTCTTTTTATTTGTATTTTTTTTTTTTTTGTAATATCATCTATTCTAACAGTATTTGTAAATATGTGAGCACCATGTATCTAACACATAATTAATTCACCCGTCATTGCTTCATTTCTAATTGTTTTTACCTGTTGTGGTATAGTAATTTTATTCTGGGTACATCGTCTTCACATGTAATGAATTAATGATATAATTGATGCTATGAATTGATGTATACAAAGTAATAAAAAACAGTTTAAAAGAGTAACGGTGAAGTTTTGTGCCCATTCTTTTCCATGCGAAACTACCTTTTGGAAGGGGCAACTAGAATCAATTTCCGTGTAAATTTTGACGTTCAAAAGTGCCATTTATGTGCCTGGGAATTGAAACCAGGACCTAATGCTCAGCCGTAGTGCTTGCGACCATTAGACTTGACTAGACTAATAGACCAACGAGTGAACTAAACACTTTGACTGATTACCTCATTCTAATGCGCCAAACTTCCAACCACTCATTGTTCTTAGGCAATGTTTTCGGTAGTTTCAGGAAAAATAAAATTGTTTATTCGCTTTCTCATCAATCACGGACGCAATCAATCATTTTGTGGGCGTGTATATATATAGATACTTGATCTACTTCGTTTGGTTCATTATACATGTGGCGGCATCTTAACGCCACATGCGAACTACGCATCAAAGACCTGACGTCACAAATCCTGCATCGCGCAATCAGAGTTTACCGCACGACTAGTATTTAAATACAACATCCCGACTTCAACCGTCGGGCAGTTGCCCACCAGACACGACACCCGTCTGGTCGGAGGATCCTCCCTTTTCTATGGAGGATGAGGGAACTTTACACCCTGTTCCTCATACCTCTATACATAGACATAATGATGAAAATGTATTATTTTGTTTATAAAGTGGCCCGATGCCATAAACGATTACAAATGATACGAGCATGTTTTTAAATTAAGTATTATTAGGGTTTCGTACCTCCAAAGGTAAAAATGGAACCCTTATAGGATCACTCATGTGTCTGTCTGTCCATCTGTAACTGCCGATTTGCTCCAAATCTTCTACGCTGATTAAGTTGAATTTTGGTACACTTATGAACTTTTGTAACCCAAACACGGACGTGTAACGTAAATAAATGAAAGTTAATAAAAAAAAACAGGGGTCACTTTTGGGGGCAAAATAGAAGAGAAAAAATAAAGTCGATTTGTCCTGGCAGCTTCTTCTCACTGAGAGGAGGACTGAATTTAATTAGCGGGCACACTGATGATTATGTTGACCACAATCACTTTGTTGGTCAAAGTGGCAACAACAGAGCCCGACGCGATGGCAGACGCGGCGATTCCGTGCTCTGTCGTGGTCACCAATAGCAAAATTATTAATGTTCAACATTTACAAGACTATTTACAGCCCACTTCTTCTCACTGAGAGGAGGACTGAGTTCCAATAATGGGCACACTATAGATGATTATGTTGACCACAGTCACTTTGTTGGTCAAAGTGGTAACAACAGAGCCCGACGCGACGGCAGACGCGGCGATTCCGTGCTCTGTCGTGGTCACCAATAGTAATATTATTAATATTCAATATTTACAAGAATATTTACAACCCACTTCTTCTCACTGAGAGGAGGACTGAGTTTCAATAATGGGCACAATATAGATGATTATGTTGTGTTGACCATAGTCACTTTATTTGTCAAAGTGGTAACAACAGAGCCCGACACGATGGCAGGCGCGGCGATTCCGTGCTCTGTTGTGGTCACCAATAGCAAAATTATTAATGTTCAACATTTACAAGAATATTTCTCACTTTACCTGAACAATATGAATACAGCCCCTTGCCCTCCAATGCAGCTCTACTTCGCGACGTGCCTTAGTGTTGTCGTGTAAAACCTTCAACGCACGCTTGGCTCCTGTTTTCTTCTCTTTGCATTCAACGACCTGAAATTAATAAAAATAAACTATTAAGAACGGTCCACGCAGTAAGTCTCCATTTACAAGTGGCGATACTTAAATGTACGGTAGCTCGGATGTCAAACCAGTACGAGTATAAGCTGGCTTGTTATTCTGTAGAAACTCCGTATTACGCTAGCACAGCTTTAGGTTCTACGTGCAGTCGACTGTACTTCGGCGCAGTCTTGGCGCAGTACGGACAGAGACAGCTCCATACAACCGCGCAATTATAAGTACACTACTACAAGCATGAGGCGCGTGTGCGTACCACTGGCGGCTTCATCGCGTACGAAGAGAAACCGGTTTCTACCGGCTCGGCCAGTGGAATCGCTCAGGGCTGCACGTACGCGTTTACGTTTTGACATGACTAAAAAATAATAGTGTTTTAGTATAGAAAAGTGTAAATATGGTTGTTTATTGTACTGTGTGTATATACAATACTAATAGGATTTTTTTATTTTTTATTATCCCAAAGTCTCCACTAGGTAATTAGTAACTTGATTACTTATAATTTATTATTTTTAATGTGGTAGATACGTCAACATCGAAAGAAAACTCAACCCGGTGATGCAAATGAGTTTTGGTATTGATAAATGATTTAATGTTTTTTTAGTAAGTGGCACTGAACATGTTCCTACCTATCTCGTAAACGGTGCGTTCAAGAGCAAAATAATGAGTATTTGAGAAAACAAAATTACAATAAAATTAATGCCAGGTGATTGGTGTTTATGATATACGTAGGTAATACCTACAGAACTATTCAATTAGTGATTGAATAATCTACTATATAAAAATGAGTCGGGTTTTCCTTCCTGACGCTATGTTAATTTTTAGCTATGAAAGTATGGAAGCGGCTTCTTAATATATATTTTTTGTAAAACAAATCTCGGGATGCCAGGAACACCGGGAATGCATAACTAGTCGGGTGTGCAGTGTGAAAGTGACTTCTAAAAAATATTTAGTTAAAAATAAAACCCGGGATTCTTGGATTGCATAACTATTCAGATGCATATTTATTTCAAATTAATGTTCAACACCCGATGCATATAATTATGCGTATGTTGGGTTTAAAAAAATAAACATAAATAAATATTATTATTTTCATTACATTAAGTACTTTATCCTGAGTGGGCGTAAATATTACCTCGGGTACTAGGTAGATAATTATGCATCCGATTCCATAGTCAGAAAAGAACACGAAATTTATCGATTCCGGAATCGGGGGATTTTTACGATCGATAAAAAAAAAGTGCATTCGAATAACCCGACATTTGAAAGTAAGTAAATATACATACGATTCTCTAATCAGAAACCTACCTATCTATCTACCTATAATATCCTTAGTAGTCATATAGGATTTTTTCAATACAAAAGCGCATTCCATATTAGCCAAAATCTTTAGGTGAATATCCGATCTCTGGACAATCGGTTGGTGCAGACAACAAGTCCTCGAGTGAAGACCGTAAAATTGGCAAGCGTAGCATAGCCTGGGATTGCCCCAGCTAAACGGATCGACAACCTTGGGCTGGGACAAACCCGCCGGTTTTTCTTCGTGCGAAATATTGACTGTGTACTTAGAATTATCATTATTTGTAAGACACACTAGCAGCTAATTAGCTGATGCGTGTGTTTCAAATAGCTTGGAAATATTTAATCTGTCCAATCGGTTCTTGAAGCAGTTTAGTGTGGGAGCCGTCACAACATTTTCCGGGAGCTTATTCCATGCTATTACAACTCGGAATTGCTTCAAAGGTTTTTTCTTTGACGAACTTCCAAGAGTGTTAGGGTATTTCCACGCAAATGTTTGTTGGCATTCAGTGTATAAAGGTCTTAAACGCTAAACTAATCGGTTCAACTTTACCGGCATTGTTTTTCAGTCGAAGGAAATGGCTATTTTATTTCCTTCGACTGATAAACAATGACGGTAACTTAGATTATATACTTATATAATCTAAGGACGGTAAAGTTGAATCGATTAGTGTAGCAACACGGCGAATTGAAGTGTGCTCAACCATCAAGTTCCCCGACTGTACATACATTGCGTTTTGTCATTTCGATTATTATTTTCTGTTGCCGCGACACAGTGACGAAAGTGCCTTAAGAGTCTATACAACCTCAGCGCTACCTCACTCTGTATCTTGCTCGCACACTATTGCTACCGGTCACGCGAGCAAGCGAGACAGGGCGGCAGGGAAAAGGCTCCAAGGCGCTGATAGTTTAGGTAATTTCGTTTTACGGTGAAAATAATGGTCATTTAAAAAAAGTAAATAACATAAGACCTGCTTCATAGTTAGTTCAGTTAATATGCAAAGTTTCATTATCTAATTTGAAGTATTTTTTGAATACCAGCGCTTTATTGTTCGGTTTGGAGGTAACTTTGGATTTTTTTTCTATCGAGAAAATTTTATGGAACCGTGTTTTCGGCTAACATAGTACTTAACATTAATCCTCAACTTTACCATATATTTATTTCAAAATTAATGCTGCAGTATTTTTGACATAACGGAGGATCATGCTAAGCCATTTGAGGTAGTATAGGCCCTTAAAGAAATCCCAAGGAATGATCTCATCTCTCATTATTACATAAGGTGATAAATTACACGCCAACGCCAAAATTTTTGGCGCACGTATATTGCACCAAACTTGACCTAAATTGTAACGCATTTATATTTGAGCTTTCTTTGTCGTCTACATAAGAGAATGTGTCATCGAAGATTTTGTCACGAGTTTTGTAATATTTTTGTTTGGGTGATGTGACAAAAATCGTGAGCTGAATATGTCTCGTCTTGTCAGCTGCTCAATTTTCTACTTTTATTTATTTAGTTTAAGGTTAATGGTGGGTGTTTTATAAAAGCTTTTTAATGTTTCCGGAGGTTGTGAATGAACGCGAAAATAGACAGTGATAAACATTTATTTTTAAAGGTCACATAGCATTATTATTACTGCATAAAAATTGGTATTTTAGTATTAACCCAAGTATGTATTCATAGTACTATGAATCAGTCTATGACGTTCTTACTGCTGGGACACAGGCCTCCTCGCGCATGCATCCACTAGACCTACAAAACAGAGATAAGAATGACGGATGACGTACAAAATCCGATCCAGCCCGTCCTTTGCTGTCCTCCCCCAGCGACGCCCTAAGCCGAGATCCCTACCCCACCCCACAGGGGGTGCCCTTAGCGCGTAGTCGCTTAATTTTTAAGGTGACGATAACAGACTTTTAATGATTTTATACTAAAGATCACGGTCTAAACGAGTAGTATTCATGATTTGTAAAAAATATATGTTAAATTAGAGCATTTTCTTAATAACTTAATATATGAATATTTTAGATTATACACATAATCTAAAATATTCATATATTAAGTTATTAAGAAAATGCTCTAATTTAACATATATTTTTTACAAATCATGAATACTACTCGTTTAGCATATACCATAGTCAAATTAATTTCTAAAGTTATGTCTAACGCGGATAAAAAAAACTGAGAATTACGCAAAATCTATCAAGCGTATTTTTCTGAAACCTTCACCCTTTTAAAGATGATCTTTTGATCTTTTAGTAAACGTGTTTTATTAAAATACCTTTTGTTTTATGTATAAGAAATTAATAATGCGTCTTATTTGGGATAGCGCTCCTGGATGGGCGAGGCTGGTCGTACGTACGACACGTTGCGTGAGTTCAGTACAGAACACGCAAGCTAACCACTCAAGGTCACTGGCATATATCTGTGTCTTAATGTATAATTGCTGCCTTATCACGCTTATCAGGTATCAGAGTTGAGTCATATTGCGGTTTATCTCGATTGTTACTAGTTTTCAGCATTATATAGTGTAGGTGGGCTATTGGCCATACATTTAGGGTTGCCGGACGGGAAGACTATAATATCTGAGCACAGTTTCAAACAGTCGGGATTTTGGGATTATATTGGACGTATGTAAGTACGACGCGTTGCGTGAGCTCAGTACAGAACACGCAAGCTAACAAATCAAGGTCACTGGCATATATCTGCGTCTTAAGTTCTTTGCCCTGGCTGGAGGCCTTAATTCATTGAGGCATCCACAGGAAAGTCCGGCTAAGCAGACAACCTTGTAGGTTGCGATGGCATCTCGCTGCAAAAAAAAAAAACGGATGACGTATTTGAACAGTATATTGACACTGCGTTTCACAATGACGCACAAGACTTGTTACAATAATGACAACACAGTCAGTGGCGATGACGACATGGACAAAAAGGTTTAATTTGTGATGTTGAGTTATGAAATCATTTCCCGTACAGTTTCCTTGTGCAATAGGAAAGTAATTCATGTTTTATGGTGTAATATTGGAAGGCTGTTAGTTAAAATACTGCAATGGTTACTTTATACATATTAATATTATAACACGAGCTATTACAAGTCAACCATTTATGACGGGGATCGGAACTGTTTCTCCTAATCACAGGTTATTTTGTAACCTATCTAGGAGAACAGTACGGCACCCACTAACTAGATTTAGAAACTTTATGCTTGTGCTTTATAATATATTACCTTGCCATGTAATCTAGTCCTATTTGAGCAATAAATCTTTATTATTAACCGAAACTTAAAGCCTCCAACCAGGGCATAAAATTATTAACTAAACGACTGCACGCTAAGGGCACCCCTTGCGGGATACGAACCTCGGCTTAGGGCAGCGTCGGGGGCAGGACAGCAAGGGACAGGCTGGATCAAACCAGGGTTATTATTATTAACAGGGGAATTTAAAGCTACAGGCTCAGCTGCGGCGCGGGCAACTTGTTGTCGGGATGTTGTATTATATACCAGTAGCGCGGTAAACTCTGCTTGCGCGATGCAGGATTTGGGTGACAGGTCGTTGATACGTAGTTCGCATGTGGCGTCCTAGATGCCGCCACAATATCAAAATCTATGGTTCTATATAATTTACCTCACGTAATTATGCAAATCATTTCTCTGAACGAACAAGCCTCGGAAAACATCGCACACAGCGCTGCATAATATTATCTTAATGACGTAGAAATCATGTTACTTTGTTGAAAACATAGATAACGTTAGCATTTTCATAGTCTGTCTACGCATAGATAATATTATGCTAATGATTATAGTATTATATACAGTGAAGGCAAGACTTTCAAGCTTCCATGAATGGAAATCTTTGTTATTTTTGCTTTCGTTGGATATTTCAAAGCAGTAACATTAAATCCATGAAAATCCATTTAATAAAAAGAATATTTTAACTAGAAGCACTTCATACATATTTTATTACCTACTAAAACTAAAGTTTCCAATATCAACATCTATACAAAATATTATAATGAGGTAAAATTCTTCGAAACTACTGATCAGATTCCGAAAATTCTTTCTGAGAAGCTACAGCATTGCCGAGTGTCAAAGGATATTTTATGTTAAAAAATCTCTCACCTTAACCATATTTTTTTTTTGTTATTTGCAATTGTTTCGTCATTATTATTGCATATATTTATATAGATAAGTATAACATGTTTTATGTATGTATGTATTTATTGTTTATATGTAAATGGTACACCACATACTACCTGCAGTATTGTCTCTCCTTCCCCCTTAATCCATCCAAAGGTTGTCTAAAAGATCGATTTTAGCGACAATACATCTACCTATATAAATCTGTTACTTTTATGGTGTGCAATAAAGAGTACCTATTCTATCTATCTGTCTGTTAAAACAAGAAATTTAATCGCGGACAAAGTAGTGCTGTATGTTTGAAGGCAACATCATGGCGTAATTTAGAGTTATATGTATAAGGAAGGATGAGGTAACACAAGACTAAAAAAACTCCGTTACAAAAGGCAGGATGCCTCGCAAACTTTTTGTACGTCGCAGACTCAAGGCTCTTAAGCCGGCTCTACACTCGCGTGTGACGTCGCGCCGTGAATTCGCGCCGTGAATAACGCTGTGATCCGCGCGCGAACTGTGTCCCTCCACACTCGCAAAGCTTCAGTCTTGTTCGCGACTATCATGCACGATGAAGTGATTTCTGCTGCTGCTGTCTCACTACTTGCCATTGCGTATTACAATTACATTTAATAGCAATAATAATAAAAAGTCAATCTACAACGCACGCAAAACCACTCCCTACGCTGTCTTGGACGCTACTACGGAAAACTGCGAGTGTGGATGTGTTCATGTTCGCGCGCCGCAAACCCTTTGTCGCGGGCCAAAAAACCGACACTGATCGGGGAACGGCGCGAAGCGCGAACGCGAAGCGCAAACAACATCTACACTCGTGATTCGGAGTTGTCGCGGGCTTTCGCGACCGTTCGCGCCGCGAGTGTAGAGCCGGCTTTACAAACAGGCGCGACATAAAGGCACCGCTCGTCGCGCGATCATCGCATCGGCATGGCATCGGGCCACTTTATAAACAAAATAATACATTTTCATCATTATGTCTATGTATAGAGGTATGAGGAACAGGGTGTAAAGTTCCCTCATTCTCCATAGAAAAGGGAGGATCCTCCGACCAGACGGGTGTCGTGTCTGGTGGCCAACTGCCCGACGGTTGATGTCGGGATGTTGTATTTAAATACTAGTCGCGCGGTAAACTCTGATTGCGCGATGCAGGATTTGTGACGTCAGGTCTTTGATGCGTAGTTCGCATGTGGCGTTAAGATGCCGCCACATGTATAATGAACCAAACGAAGTAGATCAAGTATCTATATATATTATATACACGCCCACAAAATGATTGATTGCGTCCGTGATTGATGAGAAAGCGAATAAACAATTTTATTTTTCCTGAAACTACCGAAAACATTGCCTAAGAACAATGACTGGTTGGAAGTTTGGCGCATTAGAATGAGGTAATCAGTCAAAGTGTTTAGTTCACTCGTTGGTCAATAGACCAACGAGTGAACTAAACACTTTGACTGATTAAAAAAAGCAAAAAGCAAATGCTTGGTTATAGACTTGACTAGACTTATTAGTCTAGTCAAGTCTAATGGTCGCGTGTCGCGCCTGTTTGTAGAAGCCTTCATCCCCTATCAGATCATCACTTATAATAATAACCAAGCATTTGCTTTTTACGTCACAAAAACTACGACATTTTAGGATTCTGAAGATCTGGTATTCTTAATATCAGGCAATAAGAGATCATAACATTACGCCCACTTTCTCTAAAGGTTTGCAGTTTTATTTTAAAACAAACAGAAGTATATTAAAAATGTAACAAATATACTACCCACTACATTTTCCACAGATTACAACTTAGGCGCCATCTCCACGGGCGAGAAAATCGTGGCGATAGTCTCGCCGTGCCATCAAATTCAATAGAAGCTCTATGAATCAATCTCCACACGGCGATATCATCGCGGCGATTATTTGAAGGCCCAGCGTGAATATCGCTGCGATTCTCTCGCCCGTGGAGATGGCGCCTTAGATTTTTACAAACTGAAGGCGAACGTACCTGTAGTCAGGGCAACATTAATTATACAACAAAAAACAAAAAATAACAAAACAAAACTCTTGTTTGTGTATTCTAAACTATGTTACTTATAAAAATAAAAATCGCCAAGCATACGATCTACTGCTGATCCCTCAGAATTTCCGCTATATTACTTTTAAAAGTATTTCGGTTAAGAAATACTGTACTTGTTTTGCACCTACATTTTGCTAGTTATAATGAAATCCCATGTAATAGACAGGGAACCTATGCATATAAGGAGGACGAGCTAAGGTAGCCTGCGAAATTCAAATTTTCTTACGATTTTGGCAATACAACCTGACTCTGACCAGGAAATTGCAATTGAAAAATCGAAAAGCAACAAAATTCGTTCTAAAGAAAAACGGCCACATTCCTCTAGATCGTATTTTGTTGCTTCGTGTCTCAATATGAAACTTTATAAAAGGTATTAGTAAATTCTAGATACATTTACCGAGGCAGCTGATTGAACCGTTTTTAATAATTCCTTCTCAGTCACGAGATAATGTTTTTTAAAGGAGTCCTCTTAAGAAATTAGCATGTAAGGCCACTCTATCGCATCGGATCGCAGATCTGTAAAGGAAGTTGTGTAGCCGTTGTAGGTAAGATTTGCGTAAATAAATCGTGAGGAAACTGACATGTCCTAGAACCAACAATTCGAAGACATGACATCTACCAACCCGTACTAGGCCCGCGTGGAGTTACAGTCCACTCCCTCTCACCTACTGAGAGGAGGCTTGTGTCTCAGCATTAGAATAGTAAAAGCTAAAGGTCTCTGCACACAGCGGGCGCGGCGCGGCGGGACGGGACGCCGACGCGACGCTGAGCAGTTGTAATGTACTAGATATTACGGACGACGCCACACAGAGCGTCACGTCGCGTCGCGTCGAGCCGGACGGCTCTGTGTGGCGTCGTCCGTAATATCTAGTACATTATAACTAATCAGCGTCGCGTCGGCGTCCCGTCCCGCCGCGCCGCGCCCGCTGTGTGCAGAGACCTTTATTATGCTTATGCTATTAAAAGTAGGTACACCAAAAGCATACCGTCACATATAACATTAGCTTGTTTCAAAATCCGATTACAAGATAACAAACTCAGCGCAATTAATGATGTGTAAAATAATAGGGTTAATGACTAAAAAAATATTTTTTATCCGTCATGTAGATTATTAAAAAATATTGGACACGTATTTTTTCTTTTTTTACGTAATCAAAACATTACGGCGATACATTGAGTTCAAATGTAACATGACGTCACTTCTCAGTACATTTTATACGTAGCTGTGACGTAACGAGCCCAACTCCCCAATTTGAATGTGTTTTATCTAAGTATTTTTTTATTAATATGATAAAGCAAAAAATACGTGTCTAATATTTTTTTATTATCTGATTGACGGACTAAACAGTTTTTCCTTTTTTTTACCCAGGAAAGACTCCTATTGTCAAAATGGATTCGTCATTAGTAGTGCTTAACTCAATTAGAGTGCTGTTGTCAATTATCCCTGGTTACATCATAACAACGTTCATTCGTACATGTGTATCGAGGCACGTGTGCTTTGTTCACGTGTTAATTCAGCGTGTCTGTCAATGAATTAATTAGTCTACTTGCAAGTTATTAATTGATAAATAATGTTGGTCATTTTGTAAATGTCTTTCGTTCACATAGCACAAGAATCTATGAGAAAGGTAAAATAAAAGTAACCACAGATTTGCTCGATTATTGACGATCGATGTGGTCGCTCTATATACTGTGTTTTGAAGATTGATATGGTCGCTCGATATACTGTGTTTTGATGATCGATATGGTCGCTCGATATACTGTGTTTTGACGATCGAAATGGTCGCTCGATATACTGTGTTTTGACGATCGATATGGTCGCTCGATATACTGTGTTTTGATGATCGATATGGTCGCTCGATATACTGCGTTTTGACGATCGATATGGTCGCTCGATATACTGTGTTTTGACGATCGATATGGTCGCTCGATATACTGTATTTTGACGATCGATATATTGTGTTTTGACGATCGATATGGTAGTAGCTCGTTATAATTTGTTTTGACGATCGATATGGTCGCTCGATATACTGTGTTTTGACGATCGATATGGTCGCTCCATATAGTGTTTTGACGATCGATATGGTCGCCCGATATACCTACTGTGTTTTCACGATCGATATGGTCGCTCGATAAACTGTGTATTGAGGATAATAAGATCTATCAGCTTCTTACAGATTGTCTGTTGCTTATACATTTACTCGATTTTATTAGGGTCCGAGCCCACTCGACCCGCTTAGACTGGACCTGAATAATAATATCAGATGTTTTACTACCAATGATTGTACAGTCAGGCAAAGTGATATTTTAATTCTACGTTTCTCTCAGGCACAAATATGGCAATTATTTTACGTAACACCGTGAACGCATGTTCATTATCACAAAAGTCTGGATTTGACAGCTCAACAAAGCGAATATAACAAACAATACATTTATGTCGAGACTAGAGTAGGTTGATAATTTGTCATATATACGACGTAGTGGAAATGAACTGTCAAAATGAATGTGAGGAAGTTGATGAACTACTTCAAAGCACCCTAATTCCGTAACGGATTTGAAGGATATTGCTACTCTATTGCTTCGTATGTTCGAAAAATGTGTATGCTCAACAATGTAAAAAACGCAATGAATGTTGTAGAGCTGTCAAAATGAAACCCATTGCCACTGTGTGTTACGCCATCACGCCTCTATTTTAAGCAAAGAAGAAAAAGAAGTCAAGCAGCAGGAGTGTGCTTTAGCTTGAATGATAATGTATGGGTGTCTTTGTAATTACAGACACATGGGACATTTCTTGTCTATGGGATTGCATAGCATCTGTGATATCTGGTATTGCAGATGTCCATTGGCAACGGTGACAGCTTACCATCAAGTAGTTTTGTTTCAATCCAATAATAAAAAAGATTTAATATCTGAGGAATCACGTAACGGTTGGCCTATAATTCAATTAATACCAATATGTCAAACCATGGCAACCTTCGCAATATAAGACGAGCGTGATAAATTGATTATTAAAGTTGTTATAACTAGACGACATGATTAGTAAATAAACAATAAATAAAGTTGTTAGGAACAATTTGTATTGCTGATCTGTTATTGAGTATGTGTGAACTGTGAATTATTAACAGGATAACATACTACGTATGGTATAATAGAGATATACTATATGTATGTACCTGTATATCATCGTTGCGACTTTAAGACCTCTTATGTGTCAGTTTTGGCAAATAACTTTTTTCCCCAGCCTTTTTCACATTTTGAAGCTCTATCGAATGCAAAAACTCTCATGTGTATATGACGATTTAATCGTCATTTCTTTACCAGTTTCAAGATCTACAATGTGCTTCCTAATAAAATGTTGGTGCTTAAAATATCGATTTTCTCATAAAGTTGAATTTTACACATAAGAGGTCTTAAAGTCGCAACAATGATATGTAGAATAGGAGTTTAATCGGTTGAAGGATACTGAACGAGACACGAAGTTTTATTGTTATTACGCCTATGGGCGTTTACGTGTCCGTCAATGCGTTAAATGGTATAGGAGTAAAATCTCAACTCTTCATCGTCATCAGCCAATGGCAATCCACAGCTTGAGATAGGCCTCTCCAATCGCGGGGATTCAAATAGTTCCTCCGAACTCAGCCAGTATCTATGCCATCCTGTGAAGATCGTCGCTCCATCTTATGTCGATTAACATTTTCCTACAAATATCTATTTGCCTTTAGGGACACCGAATAGACAGGAAAAGACTCCACAAGAAAAACACCCCGTTTGAAGAGGATCTTACATTTTCATCGGGAAAACCGAATTCTTCGTCCTTTCCATCCACCAGTCTTAAGAAGCATAATATGCACGTTCACCTTTACAATGATAAAAAAAGACAAAGACGATACACTTACACTTGACAATGATACCTTTACAATGATAAAATCCTTCAAAGATCAAACATTTCACATGAGATAAAACTCAGACAGAAGCGCAAAGAACTGTATCTTAAGTACCATTTTAAGATAATATAACATGTGAATGCTATTATTATTTCCAGAAGTATGTACTCCTGACACCAATTCCCATTGATATCGTATGCAGTATTAGATGGTCCTAGTAGCTGACTGAGAGAAGTGGAAGCAGAGTAAGGAGGCCTTTGCCCAGCAGTCTAACGTTACAGGCTAGTACCTAATAAATAATAATAATAAATTAGGTAAAAAGGGAATGCTGAGATGGTTTGGTCATGTTGAGAGGATGAATGAAAGGCGACTAACAAAAGGTATTTAAAAGGCAGATGTGAGTGGAAACGGCAGGAACGCCCTAGGAGAACATGACCTAATTGGTGATGTTGTTCAGAAAGGTCAGGTGCGTAGCACTCGCCACCGGCGTGCGTGTATGACCATATGTATGAATGTAAACAGAGCAAAAGGCGTATGTAAGGAGCGTAGCAGGTGACGTTCAATAGTTTCTGCCTACCCCCATGAGAAGGCGTGAGTTTATGTATGTAAATAAAGTTTTTTTACGGCCTTGTTAGTCTAATCGATCTAGGGTTTGGATTCTGAGAGTCCCCAGGGTCAGGCAGTGTCATTGAGCATTTCCATTAGGAATTTCCTGCTTTGTTCCCCTGCTGAGCCCCATACTCGGCTTCTATACTCATCCAGATCAAACTGGATTCGCTTCCCAGATCAGGCAAAGTGGTGGGATTGCACATTATGATATTCTCACTAGCAGCCCGGAATATAGATTTGTACCTCATTTCTGGCACAGACTTGCTCTCCTATTACCTGGGGAACTGGAAAAATGTGGGTGAGTTTTAGCCGGCTTCTTTTTTCACACTCAACATTCACTTCCATACATAAGCGTAGGCACCAGCACACCATTGTGAACAGCCATTCGAGCCTTTTTGGGCATCGACTGGTTGGTCACAATCGCATGTATAGCATTTATTTATTTATTTATTTATTTAAACTTCATGTACAATAGTGGTACATAGGCGGACTTAATGCCACAAGGCATTCTCTACCAGTCAACCTTTGGGTTAAATATAAAAACAGTGGTAGGGTACAAAAATAATGACAAAAATACTAACTTCTTGATTAAGAGAATTTATATAGTTTTATTGATACTAATACACATATACAAATAAAATAAACTAATAGATATTTTAACAAATACCACCTAATAATAATTACTATGACTAGACTATCATTTGAGAGTTATTTAGTCTGACTTAAGTAGTGGTTACGAACTTTTCTTTTAAAAGTAAATTTGTTTTCAGCTTTTTTAATGCCAAAAGGTAGCGCGTTCCAGAGCTTTATAGTAGAGATAGCGTAAGAATTTGACATAAAACCGGTACGGTGTGAAGGAATTTGGAGAAGTAGATTCTTGGAAGCTCGTAGGTTACGACTATGAGAACTGCCCAACACTTTGAAATAATTCTTTAGATAATCGGGAGCACATGGATCGTTCATAATCGTGAAGAGCAAGCAGAGAGATCTGAGGGACCTCCTGAGTCGGATAGGCAACCATTTAAGCTGAGAACGGGAGGAAGAAATGTGATCGTATTTACGAAGGCCAAAAACAAACCGAATACAATTGTTGAGAAGTCGATCCAATTTATTTAGAAGCATTATTCACTTTATTCCCCGCATTCACTATTCTTTCCACATCTTCATCAATCTTTCCATCCCTTATAAACTGACTCACCAAATATACAAACCAGGCAAAATCACCCTTCTGTCCATATCCCCATTGTTTTGTAGTCGGCGAACGACTTTTTCTTCCACATGGTTAGTAGCCGTCATCTCGGTGTTCACTTCCTTCCCACTTTCCTAGCAATTTCATCTCAAGTCAAGTACCTACCGAGATTATGGTACTCGTAATGTGTACCACAACATCGTATCGTAGGCACTATCGTATGTAACCAATGTGTTACGCTAATATGTACTTTACTGATAAGTCTGCAGCGTTAACGGTGAACTGATGTTTTCGCTAGTACACTTATCACTGTACAAACAAGAGGATCTCGTCACATGATAACAAGCTCACAATGTGATGGGGTTTAACCGAATTAATATGGTGTTATTCCTTTATCGACAGCTTTCAGGCGGCTTGCCCTTTAAGTCGTATTTACGTTTTTGCGTCGTGATTGTGACGTGACGAATTCCCTGAAGGATTAGGTTAAAGCGTTTAGTACAAGTTATGTAGAGGTTTGATGCTTGCCAGGGCCAGTTCTGGTTCCAGTGAGTCTGAACCGGATGCCGCATAGTTCACAGTGAGTCGGAACTGTCTGCGGAGATTCCCCAGTGAGTCGGGGTGGCGCTACGTTTTACTACAGTGAGTTGGATGTGGTACAGCGCCGGGTTGAGGCTGACTGCTGGCGTCGACCAGGAGAGGGTTGAAAGTTGAATGCTTGTGGACCGGCCGAAAGTGCAGTGTGCTGTGCCAAGGTTGCTGATGAGGCTGAGGGTGACGACCAGGTATGCGCGTTCGCTGCATGCTGGTGGTCAGGATACCCGTTGAAGCTGTGCGTGCTAGCTGGCTGTTTGATTCGTCGCTCGAAAGCTTGAATAAGTGATGATGACGTCATGCTGAACTGGCTGCTCGAAGGCTGCGCTAATGTCCATTTCGGGGTCACCAGTAAAGATGTATCAATCAAAATCAATCATACGCACGTTTTACTGTGGCAAATAAACAATTTTCCTTTCATTCTTTCATACCCTCCCCCGGATGAGCTCTTTTACAAAGAGCTCCACCAGAGCCGTAGTTACAAACATAAAAAAGACGTAAGCGACTAATAATAGAAAACGAATAGAGTTGTTTATGCGTCTACTACAGACCGTTACTATACCACGGACAGTTCATTTAGATCAATTTTATAAATAAATTTTAATGGACTGATTGATCGACAAATTGAGTTGTTTGTTTATGACAAGCGATTGCGTTTGATTAGTTTGACGTACTTTAAGATACAGATGGCATGCACAAATAAGCTTTCGGTAAAATTCACAAAACACTATTTTACTTTGGACCAAAGCTACACATGGCTTACCTCAATTCATTTGTGGTCGACGCAGCATCCCTTCTTCCATTCATCTCTATTAGCCGTAAAATCAGTAGTCATCTTTACGCAATCCATCCATGATTTCTTTGGTATTACTCTACTAACTCATTCACATTTATACTCAAAACTACACTCTGAAGAAATGAATCATCAAAGGATTAAACCAAGAGATTTCTAAATTCAAATTCAAAATATTGCACATAATCCTACATGGGCACTTATGAAACGTCAGAAGTTAGGTGCACGGTTCCTATTTGGTCGTTTCCTGTAGAAAAGAGCCGCTAAGACCTCCATAGTTCTTGGAAACTGTCAAACAACAATCATTTTAGATCAGAATCCTGGAAGCAAGGCAGTATACATCGATAAGACGCAGGAAACCAGCTGATTTTACTGCCTACGCTAAATGATGTATGCTATATATGCTTTAGCAGGCATGAATCATACTAATTTTCCGAGAACAAGTTTGTATACAAAGGCCATATAGAGCGAATGTGATAATTTATGTTTCTTTGAACGCTACTTGCGATATTGATTGATTTTTCCGTGACTGTTATTCAAAACAGACATTCTAAGACGTGTTATTTTTTTTTAAATTTACCAGAAAGATAGATTTTTTTTCTGTGGGGAAATCCTTATTAATACCGGAGAATGGACTGACTATAACCCAAAAGTTCCTCCTGCTATCAAGACTTTCAACGAGCGAATACTCGCTCATGCTCTGCATCGTCAGACCGAAGGTATCGATACGCTATGTAGTTGTGCCCGTAATATCACTAGCAGTCCATCCATATTCCTCAATCCGGAACACAGTAAAGCTGATTGACGCCTAAGAGGTCTCACGAAAGTGCGTTGGACTGACAACATCATCAAAGAATCGAAATTCGAGAGTTATTTGATGAAAATTAGCGCTGTTGACGATAGGTTCGTGCGAAGTCACAGCATTTTGCTGAGCAACGATCTGTTCATGCACAGATGCGATGCACGGCTTAACTGTTCTTGTTATTGTTGTTTGTTTGTTACAAAACTAGTTATTTTTCCACTATGCAATCAGCATTTTGTTTTGATTGTTTGTTTGTTGTCATTTGCCAGTGTGGACCCTCTTTGGACCCTGGTCCTGATAACAAGCAATGGACTAAATTGTCAAACTTTTACTGTTTAAATACAAGCTACTTTGCATGTGTGTATTTTATGTTTTGTAATGTGCGTTTTATTTGAATAGAATAAACACTTTTTTTCTCACATTTGAGCGAAACACCCTGACGACGAATGCACGTAATCGTAGAGAGTGGAAGATAAGAAATAAGGCCCAGCAGTTGTTGATTTCGGACTAAAATGATCATGATGACGAGCAAGTACATCACAGAACTTATATTTCTTTTGCTATTAGTTCGCTATTAAAGGATTGCATTATGTTCTGTCTTCTGTACAGGATTGTATTCTGTTTTCTGTAAAGGATTGTATTCTGTCTTCTATAAAAGTTTGTATTTTGTCTTCTGTAAAGGATTGTATTCTGTCTTCTGTAAAGTATTGTATTCTGTCTTCTGTAAAAGATTTGATTATCTCTTATGTATTCATTTGTTACATTTACTTATTATTTGTCAGCCCGTCTTAAATCATATTGTGTATGTAACTTTCTAGACTCAAAATTCCGAGAACGAATTCCAACGTGATACAATTTCCAAATAATTTCGAAATGCTTGCACGTTCGCATTTTTTATTTCTTAAAACACCAAAATGGAATGTAAACCTTGCCATATATTCGAATACCGCGACTTGTATGACGTTATCTGTGACGTCAAAAGAAACTATAAAATCCCGTTACATTAAATTGAACGTAGAAAATTATGGTCATTACTCATAGTAAAATGGACCAATTTATCTAGATCCGTGGCGACAACAAGTTTTAGAAAATAAGTACATATTGGGTTTGCTTCGCTATTGCATTGGGTTTTGTACCTGTAATAATAGTTGTAAGTGATTATATAAATAAATAAATAAACATATGTACCACAAACTGTCAAATTTTCTCATTCGATTTTGTACTTAACCATCAAAATTTTAAGGTTTGAAATCGTTTGGAGAAATTTGAGTTTCGTATAACCTGATGTGCTGGTGACA
Source organism: Dryobota labecula (assembly GCA_947523025.1). Taxonomy (NCBI): domain Eukaryota; kingdom Metazoa; phylum Arthropoda; class Insecta; order Lepidoptera; family Noctuidae; genus Dryobota; species Dryobota labecula. Next base: position 6,745,253 of record OX383311.1, on the reverse strand, counting down.
ATACATAATATCACGCCTGTCCCCGAAGGGTTAAATAGAAAAATGTACTGACTTTGTTACTTTTTCTTTACATACAGCTTCACCTTCGGAAGTTAGGTTATATTAGTCATAATATTGCAGCTCAAATAGTAATAGATTAAAACAGGGAATGACTATTCTATATCTGTCCTTTTCTGAACCAGGTGAAATATCTAGCTGTCTCTGTCTGTGGCTTTATTATGAATGGGTGGGTGGAATTCAAGGATGTACCAAGAAAATATGTGTTTTCATGACACACTTTCGTACTAAAAACATTAGTTAGAAGCTTACTAGAAATATTTGCATAACAAAATATATTTTTTTGCACCATTTTAATTAATGTATTAGTTTCTCTTGACCCATTTCGGTCCGCAGACACTTTAGTCCTACTCCTAATGTTTGAGAGTAAATCCATTTGATTTATAATAAGTGGCAACTTGGAGGCATTCAAGTGGTAGCCCAGTCTAAACGGCCGGGACATACGAGTTGTAGGTCGTAGGGCGAACCCTGACAGGCTGCTCTCAAATCGATGAAGGAAAACATCGTGAGGAAACCAGCATATCCTAGAACTAAAAGTTCGAAGACATGTGACCTCTACCAACCCACACTAGGCCCGCGTGGTAGATTAGAGCCCACTCCCTCTCGAACAGAAAAGGCCTGTATCCCATCAGTGGGACCATTATGAGTGGCAACTTTTGGATCAGACAGAGTACAGAACATTCAGGGGCTAACCCTTGATCACATGACAATAGTTAACTTTAAGACGTTCTTTAGTCTTTCTGATGTTAAAACACTTTAATGTGACATTGTCAGCACGCGTCAGTTGGGTTTGAGGATTCAGCAATCAGCTAAATAGAACCGCACTGAGCTAAAATCCAAGCGATATTATATGCGTTCGTAAGGCAGAACACATTGAAATCTCTCCATACATCACAAACCAGGTCATGGCCTCACGGGTTTCCCAAGTGACGACGAACGTAAGTATACTTAGAAATAATCTAGTCATAGCTACTGCAACAGTATGAACAATTTGTAGATAATTGACATCGTATCAGTTGATAAAGACAAGGGATCAACGATTTCTTGTCATTAACATTTGTTCCTCAGGTATTTTCGTCCACTATTTTAAAGACGGATGACTGTCATCATTTCAGACAGCCAATACCGCTTGCTAATTCTTATAATTTTAGAGGAGACTTTAAAGGCAAGTAGTTTCGACTGTCCGTCAAGAAAAGGTTCATGAAATATTGAAAAAACCTCAGCTCAAATCTGGAAATAAATAGCACAGGACCGAGGGGATTTAATTTAGGTGTTAAACCTAGCAGGATATTAAATATCCAAATCGAGTGTCACAGAGGTGTCCCCTTTTTCTATCTAGCGGCTTCCCATGACCTAAATCACTTCCTATATTTATTTCATGTGGACGAAAATGCCCATTACCCCCATAACCGTCCCTCTTTTGTATGCAGTCAAGCAGTGGCTTCCCATGGCCTTAAAGACATCCGACAGTTTTATGAGACTGATAATTTTGACTATCACCCAGACTCGACCCCCCTTTTTTATCCACCGTTTCCCACGACCTTAATCACATGCTTAGTAGATTTGATTGAACCCCTTTACCGACTCCAAATTCTAGCCTCAGCCAAATTGCTTTGGCTTTGAAGCATTTATGGGAAACGAACGTCTATTTATAAATAATGATCCCATAACACGATACGGTTCAATCAACTGACCTAGCCAATGTCGACTTTAAGGATGAGACGACTCAGTTTGATGATTTTAATGGTCTTGCCATTGATTGCTTAAATGTGAAGCGTAAATGTCATCATCATCATTTCAGCCGAAAGACGTCCACTGCTGGACATAAGCCTCCCCCAAACACCGCCACCTCGACCGGTTCCGTGCTTCCCGCATCCAACGGATTCCTGAGGCTTTCACAAGCATAAATGTGTCCTTATATAATTGATTGTCCTACAGCCCATACGTTTGGCTAAGCATAATCAGCCTATAATGTTTCCATTGCTAGGACATAGGACTCCTCTCTGTGGAAGTGTGCCGTGATCCACCACGCGGGACCAGTGCGGGTTGGTAGATGTCACATGCCTTCGAATTTTTGGTTCTAGGACTTGCCTGATTCCCGATTTGATTGAGAGTAGTCGTGATTAAATAATTTACACAAAGTAAATCACCAGTCAGGGTTCGCCCTACGACCAACAACTCATATGTCGGGGCCGTTTCGACTGGGTCAGCACTCCTCTCCACCTTTGGTTGATAAGACATTAACTCAATATATCCAGTCTTATTTGCAGAATAGATCAATGATCTATGACAGTCATTTATTTTTCACTTTACTCTTTACCTATAATAAGGGACTGCATCTAACAGATACCGGGAAAACCTTTGTTGGACAGAAGTAATGATTCTAAATGTCAAATGATAATAATTATAATAATGATAATGATGGTGATGATATTGATAATGTGTAATGTGTGTTCTAAACATATTCTCAACAAATAATCACGAAGTTGTTGTAATTGTTGTGAAGTTGTCAACGTAAAAAATTCATTGGGATATTACGCAAACTAACCGGATAGGTGCCTACGTAAACGAAAACAAATATGGAAAACCCTATTGTGAAGAAGTAATCTAAATATATATTAGTGTATACGTACTTCTTGTAATTACCATTGTTCTATTTGAAGTCTTCAAGGTCAGAACTTTATCAGATATTCTGAATTCTGACATCGATTCGGAACATTACTGGTTTTATCATCAACACGCGAACTTTATAACAACGTTTTCCTTCATAGTGTATAACAATAATATTTAATGCTGTTACCTCAATTAAAAGTTTTACGATTTTGGCAATGAGATTTGCATATTAATGTGGTATCGTGTGTGGTCTTTGCTAAGAATAGGGATAACGACTTCCTATGGGGTTAGACAGACAAGACGATGTGCATTGCTAACTTTGTCTTTCTGAGAAAACCTGCAAATACTCGTAGATGCTGTACACAATGGAAAGATCTAGCCATCTATGTATCTACGATAGAGCTGAGAGACTGAGGCAGTTAACGATTACTGAAAGACAATGGCTCTTGAGCATGGCATTCACACGTAGTTAGCTTCCTTATGTAGAAATATAATATTTATCAAGACACATTACCAAAATAGTCCAAATGAATTAGACATTTCCACACAATTGAATCACAACTATTATATCATCCAGATACACCATTTGAATGTTTGAGTAACACCATTTAAAAGTTGTATAATAATAATTACTAAAACGATTAAAATAACCCACCTTTAACTTAACAAAGCGACCCAGACACACAAATGTTATAAGTAAACATACGATTCGGTTTAGGTAAAAAACGTAACCTTGAGCGAAGGCCGAAGTAAAATCCATTCGATCGCGAATTAATTTTGCGCTTTAAACTCATTTTTAAGAAAGGTCATGATACTAAATAGGGTTATCGCCTTAAAAGTCGGGGGAAGCCGGATTTGAAGGTATTTTTTTATGATGTCATAATTATTTGAATTAAATATCGGATAAAATACTCAACGCTTAATAATTATATGAACTCAGAGGACCAAGTTGAATGGTGTGCTATGCAGCATGGGCTTCCTCAAAGTACTACACTGAAGTATCTTGACCAAATATTAACATAATGTAAGTCTGACAAATTGTTTGGTAAACCCACAAAGAAAAAGAACACGCGAAGTGAATGAGCGCTTCTCAAGTTATAAGCATACTCGCAGACGTTGTGTTTAATAATTTTTTAAGGATGACATGAGTTTATGATACCCACGATTGTCTGCCTTGCTTTTTTTCAACTATGTTGGGATCGGTTTCTAGTCTTCAGGATGCAGCTGACCGTATTTTACATGGAGCGACTGCCTATCGGACGTCCACAACCTAGTAACTGGGTAACATGATACCCCTCGGCAAGACTGGTTGTCAGACTTTCGGGCTTTGACTGCCCGTAACAACTGATACGATATGGAAATGAATGGTTATTAGTCTGGCCGCTAGGAGTAGGACTGAGCCAACCCAGTAGGGTTGGCTCAAATGAGTACATTTATATGGCAGTTAGCCGGAAATCAACCGTGGATTATATGCCACTAAAGGCACTGTTGATTGCGTAGAATCAATTACAAAGCAGTAAGAACAATGTACCTATATATATAGAAAAATTGGATTGTTTCTTAATATACTGACTGTTAAGATGTCATTTAGAGGATGAGAATAGAATATAAGCTTTAACTAGATCTCATGCCCTTCAAAAGTTAATAAAGTTCATCAGAAAGATCCAGTATTTACTTTCCAAGCTAATCCTGGCCATATAGTGTGTTTTATTTAGAAAACATGATACGTCAGGCTGCCAATTATCCACGTTTCGTCAACTTAATTATCAAGATATTTATTGCCAGATTTAATTTAGCCAAGATACTTAACTCAAAATAATTTCGTACCATTGACTTTTTGTTATTGCAAGTTGCTGTTAAAAGAAGCGCTCGGCGCTGTTCGGTTGTGACAGGACGTGACTTATGTAATTATGTAGATGTACCATAATGGAATAGTACATTATGTTATACTTACTGTCAGCTGTGAAGCTACCTTTTAATAATATAAATAAATAATGGCATAAGTCATGGGGAAACAGAGGAAAAGCAGTTATGTTACTAGTCCTACATAATCAGTTGAAGTACACTGAACGAGGCACAATAGATGTTTTATTATTATTACGTCTGGGGGCGTTTAGTGGCACGCAAAGTATTAAGACTCCTACAAACAGGCGCGACATGCGACGCGACATAAAGACACCGCATGCCGCGCGACGAGCGGTCTCTTTGTGTCGCGTCGCGTGTCGCGCCTGTTTGAAGGAGCCTTTAATAGGGAACGAGCCTATTGCCATTCTCGGGTAAATAATTTGAGGCTGATATTTAAAAAATCCATATAGATAAACCTGGTTTAAAGGGGGACACCAAAAGGAAAGGCTGTTTTAAGGATTTCAATAATAAGTTTATTATTCTTTATATATTGGAAGGTGTGTTTTACTAATATTATGAGACATGTGATCCCACACAAGGCTAAATAAAAGAATAGTACAGTCATTATGAGAAAGTAAGGATTTCACTCAAGTGGTAAGGACTAGCTCGGATGGTAAAAAATAATATTTATGAGTTAGAAAGAGAAAGGCGTTGAAGTAGGATCGATTTGTTTTTGCTATCATCATCATCATTTCAGCTGAAAGACATCCACTGTTGGACATAGGCAAGGTTACCGCCCCTAATGTAATTGAAGTAACAGAATACGACGAATCGATCAGACCAGTGGAAGATGCTCACATCCAATCATCAGCTATAAAAGAGCTGATAATCTTCAAACGGCTGCACCGATTTTCTTGAGTCATAGCTAAGCACACTCTCGATCAAGTCAGCTTTCAAGAAAGAAAAAAAAAAATCGGTTCAAGCGTTTGAGGAATTTTATCAGACTCAAAAAAAAAAAAGTTGAAAAAATATTTGTATATATATATATTAGCAAGTTAAGTTAGTTTTAGGTATAGAAATTATTAAGAGTATTATTAAGTGCCGATTAAATATTGGCAATATTCATAATTGCGGCAGGAGTGGGTTTTAGCCGGTAAGAGTCTGGCACTGCCCAGACTGGCTATAAATGAGGCAGTCTGGGCGTCCATGCGGATTTCCCAATCCTGCCAAAACAAAAAAAAAACCGTTTGGGGGCTACGATGGAGCAGACAGACACACAGGTACAGACGTTAGTAAAAATAGATCATCATCTGCCTAGACTTTTCCTAACTATGTTGGAGTCGGCTTCCAGTCTAACCAGATGGAGCTGAATACCAGATTTTTACATGGAGCGACTGCCTATCAGACCTCCACACGCCAGGTACTGGGTAACACCATACCCCTTGGTAACACTGGTTGTCAGACTTTCGGGCTTCTGACTACCTGTAACGACTAGGACTGTCAAAGATCTACAAATGACAGCGGGGACCAACGGCTTTTTTTTTGGGTGGGTAATTATCAAATAACATCTCCCGCTGTGGGCGAAGCGGGAGGGCGTGTCAGACTTTTACTGATTAAAACCCATCCGTGTTCCTTCAGTTAGCCGTGTGCCAGGGCCGTGGTATCCCTTTCGGACAAACTCGCAACTCTGGCAGGCATCGGTCCTGGCGAACCCCGTCAGTGCGTGCTGACATCTCTTTGAGGCGCGCGTGGAACACAACGCGTCGTCGACCCGGGCCCTGGTCTTTACCGGACGGCGAGCTGCCCATAGCTCGCCTTCCGCAAGCCCGCGCCTACGGTGGCCGGGAATCGGCTACCGATTCCCGCCGCCCAGGAGGGACCAACGACTTAACGTGCTTTCCGAGGCATAGAGGGGTTCGGCATGTAATGGATATTATACTAGCCATAAAATGGTGACGGGGCAATAAAAATACTAGAAATAAAATGCCCGTATGAGATAAATAACCTACCACAACATTTACACAGTTAACTTTAATGGTTTCTGGTACCGATTGACGTCATGTTTCTGTTAGCTTGGGAAAAATATTAATTACGTACATTTGTTTGTTTCATCAAGCTTTTGTACTTTAGTTACCTACTGAATAATGATTGTTTGGTTTTCTGCGAGACTGAGTTTCTGAGAAAGAGTTCGGTATTGACTATTCTGCAATACAGTTTGCAAGTCCCAGATCATAAAAATGAAATCGTTTATTCTGTAAATAGGATATCGGAATCACTTTTACATGTCATATAAAAAAAGAATAAGCTAGATGGAGTCGACATTTCCTATCTCTGACTGTCCTACCCCTGAGAAGAAATGGCGAAACAAACTCAGGGGTCACAGTCTCTTTTAAAGTACCATAAACTTGTTCAGATCATGTGAGGACCATGTAGATCCGTGTCTGAAATGGCCTTTGATTAAAGAACCACACAATTTTGAATGGACCTTTCCAGTCAGAGCAAGCATTTGTCAGTAAACGTGTACCTCAACTCAGGATTTAAGGAGCTCAACGACTCGACGAACAATAATAAAGAAAGGGCATTTGGGTAGGCCGTCATTAAAAATACGTGAGAAAGAGAAAAAAAAAAAGTTAATCTTAAAGTTAAAAACAGTTGCTAGCAAAACACATTTCTTCTACGAGAGTATATTTTGTGCGGCTCCTCGTATATTTAATAAAATCCCTGCTATTATAAGAAATATTCAAGAAATAAAAACATTTAAAAAGAAACTGCATGACATGTTAGTGGACAAATGCTACTACTCTGTAAAAGATTTCCTAACTGACAAATCCCTTGCACAATAAATATAGTTTAACTCAGCCATGATGCGTACAGTAACTTTAAGGATACTATTTGAATATCTAGTAGTATCTTTTTTTTGGAATTCAATTAATTAATATGTGTGGTATTAATAATCTGTAATAATAATCTGTGGTTAATAATAATAATATAATATATAGTTACTTCTGACATTTATTGAAATTGGTGTATTTTGATTAGACTTATTTAAATACTTTTTAATTTGATTTATGTGATTTATTTATTTAAACTTTTCACACACAATAAGGTACAAAGGCGGACTTAATGCCATAGGCATTCTCTACCAGTCAACCAAGGGTAGTGAAGAGATAAGATGGCAGGTGCTCTAATTAATAGGGAGGAGAAGAGATAATAATAATAATAAAAATATTAAAAAGATAACAAATACAATAGATACACAAGTACATAAATATGTAGTAAACTTATAATAGACATACATACATATTACTATAACGTATAAATACCTACTTATTATATATGTATATATATATATATATAAATTCAAGGGGAAGAGATGATTGGGTTGACTCTACTCTATTTGTTATGAAAATAACTCCGCAATTTCCGCTTAAATGCATACCGACTGGTGGCCGTCCTGATATCCAGAGGAAGCGCATTCCAAAGAATAGACTGAATATGAAAGGAAGAATGAACAAAGTCAGAAGTATGAGAAGGACAGAGTAGGAGAAGATTGTTGGAAGAACGCAGATTCTTAGCGTGTGCAGAACATAGATATTGAAAGTGAGACTTAAGATAAGAAGGAGGGCTGGGAGAGTTGAGAAAGGAGAAAAGCGTGGTCAAAGCACGCAAACTTCTTCTCTGGCGAATAGACATCCATTTGAGCTCAGACCTATAGCTCGACACATGGTCATATTTCCGCAGGTTGAATATGAACCGGATCCCATTGTTGAGCAGTCTGTCGAGCTTATCTAGCTAGTGATTGTTATTGTATGCCTAAGCGGCGGGACATAGCTGATTCTAATTTTACTAATAAGAGCATTGTATGTACTCGTATTTTACCTATCTATGAACCACAATAAAGAATATGAATATGAAAAAGGAAACAAATGACCCACATAGGAACTGTATATTATGTAGTTTTATCATCAACATTATCTCTGCTAAAAGACGTCTAGTTCAACACTACATATTCCTCTTTGAGGTATTGTCACCATAACCAATCACACGGAACTTAAAAATAACCGGAGAAAAGTTAATATGCCTTTGCAAAGTCTTCCGGGAATACAGACAGTACATCATACTGATAAAAAAAATAAAGGAAAATTACCGTACAAAGAACTTGATTAAAAGTTTGAAGATGTTCTGTGGAAGAATTCAGGAGGGCGCTGCTAGGTATAATAATACCTCCAAGAAACCAATAAAACATCAAAATTATCCCTAACAGAGTAAACAAAGATTTTAATAAACCCGACCTTGTCATTGTTTGACATCCTGTACAAGCAGAATTTGGTAATAAACGTCAGAAGGAACACGCATCGTGTTTCGTAGAATTCTATTACGAGACGACGTGTTTACATGTTCATTTTCCTTTAGGCTAGGGACGTATATGAAAGGAAAAACGCAGAACGTGCGTGACAAAGCCGCAGAGAGTTTTTCGCCTTAATATAAAGGCACTTGCAGTATAGTGAACCTGGTATGATGGAGCGGAATTACTATTTTTCGCACGTTTTTCTCATGTATTGGCAAGGACACAGCCAAGTTCAGATACATAATTCGTCGCAGTACGCAGTTCCACCATTCGTAGGCAAAAATTGTAAAACTGATTCGCTATTATCAGCTTCCGACATCTTATCTCATCTCTGGTTTTATTTAATTTCGTGGGTCCAAAAATTCTGTATTGATTGTAAAATTTAATCCAGGTATAATTAATAGGCTTGGTAGTGTCGGTTAATTGTAAACGACACTACTGGCAGTGCTGCTGGTAGTGTCTTTGCCAAAACATGGTTTTTCCGCTCAAATTTGCCATAGCAAGTTAAAAATGTTCAGAAAATGCCCAACTATGGATGCAACTAACTGACTATTAGTACTTTATCAATCAATCAACTCAGCCTATTGCAATCCACTGCTGAACATAGGCGTCTCCCATGCTGCGCCACAACACCCTGTCCTCCGCCTTCCGCATTCAGTCTATCCCAGCCACCTTTTTGAGGTCATCGGTCCATCTACACTATGCTTGCCGATACGCGGTCGCCACTCCAGGACTCGTCTGCTCCACCGGCCATCGGTCCTTCGACAAATATGGCCAGCCCACTGCCACTTCAGCTTGCTTACTCTGCAAGCTATGTCGGTAACTCCAGTTCTCTTCCGGATAATTTCATTCCTGATTTTATCCTTCAAAGAAACTCCGAGCATAGCCCGCTCCATAGCGCGCTGAGCGACTTTAAATTTGTAGACCAGCTCGACTGTCAGTGTCCACGTTTCGGCACCGTATATCATAACCGTACTTTAGCGACTACCGATTTGGATTCCACAATCCAGTTATTGGGTTCTTTTCATTTAACTGGAAAGTGGAGTCCTATATCTGGGAAAATATTGTTTCTGCGACGTTTCTTTGCTCTTGTTCTTAGCTGATGAAAATTCTACCGAAGAACTTTAGTGTACCAGGTTATAAATAATACTGTTTGTTGTTCCACAATTGCTTATTGATGATTTGAGTTCTGCTGTAGAAGCGTAACTATCCTTTATTTATTGTATGTAGAAAGATATCTTCGTGATGTTACTGCGGTGAATTTGGGATACGTAAATGTTGATACATACTACTACTTGTTTCATAGGTCTCCTCAGTGGTATTTATTTGAAATTTCAATACGTACTCATCATCATTTCAGCCGATAGACGTCCACTGCTGGACATAGGCCTCCCCCTTTGGTCGGTTGCCATAATCGCCACGCTTGGCAGGCGGGTTGGCGATCGCAGTATGGTTTTAAAAATGCATAGAGAACGCTGCTGCCCATTCTCTAGTACTAAATCCCTTAGTCGCCTTTTATGACACCCGAGAAGAAATAGGGCGTTGTAATTCTTTACGTCCGGTACCACTCGGAAACGTACTACTACTAACTAATACAATGTCTAAGGACTTAGACATACTAAGGCAAATAAAAAAAAAATGGCCGGCGACGTTAAGTCTGGAGTCCTGACTTATTATTTGACACCTAAATGGCGCCCAAAGAATACTGTTGATAGGTCCCGAATAAGTTTTGGGGTCATATTTTATATGGCTATTTTGTAGTTAGGGTACGTGCGATGCAGACTTGATTATAGGCAAGAACTCACACATCAGAGTGACATCCACCAGACTGCACTGGACACTATGCGAGAGGGTGCAAGACGAAATCCACCACGATTTTGTCTTGTACCCTCTCATACAGAGGATACCTGAGTCACTGAGCAGTGGGATTTTTTTATAAATTTTAAGAAGGATGTGCTGTGAGCCTGTTATTGGGTTATACCCCAGGGCATCCGCATGAAGTCAGGGTCACTACTCCCATTACGGATGTTTACATCCAAATCTCAATGTTTACGTTGATTCGGATATGTATTGGCATTTACTACAGGGAATCATTTGAGATAGTTATTGTCGATATGTTTATATTACTTTGTATTTCGTGAAACTGGGGCCTTACTCCCGAAAACGATTCGAGTTTGTTTTTGTTTCCGATCCGAACTCTATTTAAAACCTAACTCCCGAACCAATTCGAATCGTAAACCAAGATCGACATAGGTTCGAGTATTATCAGCGTCGTTTTATGCGTATCCGACGGATTACGTCATCGTCAAGTGCTCTAGGTCTTCTAAGTAGTTATCACACTCGATCTGAATATAGTAGCTTCTTTGATATCGTGTATATTGACGTTTAGTTTTGATCCAACAACTCGATATCTATCTGTTAGATGGCGTGCGGAGTACGAACTTTTCGATCCTAACGAATCTTTCGATCAAAGTTAGTTTCGCTTCGAACCACCGCACGGTCGTGCGCTAGTGTCAGAATCAAGAGTATTGATCGGCATTTAATTCGAATCCAATTCGATTGATTCAGAACTCGATGCTGTCGGGAGTAAGGCCCCAGGTCTAAATCTGGGTCGATTAACGCGACTTCTTGTTTTCCGGCGATGACTCGGGACTGCGTCACGATTCCCCTAATAGATAATTAATTTAGGGAGATACGTAATAGCGTTTTTATTTTCGTCCTATCATCACGGATATTGGGAAAAATAACATAACATTACGCCTTGTTTCCCCGAAGAGTTAAGCAAAGGTATACCTATTTCAAAGATTCGCGATTTCAAAGCTGGCCCCATAGTAAAAGTTGTTCAGATCGATGGTCTAAAGCACCTCTTAAAGTTTGTAGAGTTCATTTTTTAACACCTTATATAGACGAATTCAGAATCTTCTCCTTTTTTTTGAAGTCGGTTAAAAATCATTTATAGCCAGAGTGCATCTCAAGACAATTCCAATAAGCCCAACACGGCTAGGATACATTGTTTTATTACGGAGTTCGGTTGCCTACCTTCCGGCTTCATCATCAGATCAGTTTGATGGTACCATTTTGATCAGCATTTATTTAAATTTGCTTCGTCATAGTCGCATAACTATCTTATAAGATATCTTATCGCTACCCGTGAAATACGCATCATTAACGAGTTCTAGTGGCCATCTGTGGTCTTCTTCATCAGATGCTTGATTTGTTGAAGAAAATACAAAAAAACGCTATATAAATGCCTATAAAATTTGAGGAGTTCCCTCAATTCCTCATGGATCCCAACATCAGAAGTGGATTTTGACTTTGGATTTTGAAAAATGGGACCAATCTGGAAGAATATCGTTTCAAATAAAAAAATAATTTTCCAAATCGGTTCATAAACGACGGAGTACTGAGGTAACAAACATTAAAAAAAAATACAACCGAATTCCGAACCTCCTCCTTTTTGTGAAGTCGGTTAAAAAGAGAAAAACAAGCATTATACCTAATCTATAGAATTTGGTAATACTCGTATTGCAGGCCCACAAACAAGTGATATTATATCATATTTTAGGTTACTGCTTTGTCCCCGCCTGTAATACCAAGGTTCTATAGATTATAATGTTTTATTTTTTTCTCTGGGCTGGTTTTCATGGGGCTACAGAGACCATTGCATATCAAGGAGTAGACCGGGGGCGCGATAATTGTAAGCAAGGCGTGCCCATAGGATATGGAAGGATTATTAGAGCCGTACAGGATATGCATCCTAGAGTAGGCAATGGAATAGTGGATAGACGGGTGATATTTATCGGGAACGATGTCGCCGACAGGTTGTCTCACGTCCAGCTGCTCTCGACTCTTTTCTATGTCACTGCTATGCTGTGTTACACGTTTACGCGTTGCTGTTTTCGAAATCTTAGTCCGAGGTTTCGCTACTCCAAATGTTCCTCCCGAAATTTTTCTCATCCCTCCGGATCAACAGCATGACAATCAATTTAGAGAGTAGGCAATGGATTAGTGGAGAGACAGGTGATATTTATTTATTTTTTTATCTTAGATATCATTATTACACACATCCTCTTTCACCTTTTGTGATTTCATTTAAATATTTTTGTTTAGTATAATTCAAATATCCACTTATTTTCATTTTGTTTTCTTATTCTAAATGTATTTTTTAATGGATAATATTTTTGTGTTCACCAAAAATCTTAAGGTACATCTATGTATGCATTTCTAAAATTTTATTCTTCCCCGAAAAATACTGATCGTGCACCAAATATTAAAGGTTAGGTTAGGTTAGGTTATATTTTGGTGCACATTCAGTATATTTGGTGGAACACAGGCAAAATTAGGTAAATGAAATGGGAGTACTTTTAAATAAAATTGAAGTACTTTTAAATACCATCCTTTTTTAATTATCTTCATTATTATTATTTTTCGTTAATTAAGATGTTTTTTTTGTGGTGAATTGTGTTTAATTTATATATAATTGTAATTGTGGTTTATTGTTCTTTTTTTTTAAGCCTTTGTATGTACTGCTGTTGGTGTACCAAATAAATAAATATTTATCTATGGGATAAAATATCACTCGTCGAATTTTTTAACGACGTCGCCGGCAGGTTGGCTCTAATCAGGTCCAGCTGCTTTCTCGGCTCTTTACTGTGACCTGAAAGAATTTTCCAGGAGACGCAATATTATACGAAGATCCAATCTAAATATACCTGATATTGGATATAGGTGTTAATAGATGTAAACAAGAGTCACCTTTAGCAAAGGTCAGGTAGCTGTAACGTAGAACTTAGGTATCTAGTGAGTACGCAAATCTAAATTCGGAAGAAAGATTCAAGATCAAACGATGTTGTTGGAGCACACTAAAAATTTTCAAACTTCACGGGCTTGTTTTTATAAGTAATTTTTAAGTAGTAAAATAAATTTCTATCGTAATATTTTTACGATAGAACTGTTTTTGTGAACAAACTTAACTTTGTAGTTCAAAAACCAGTTCTCCTATACATTCCAACTGGAAATGTAAGTTTGTACGCACAATATTGAGAGATTTTCCATGTTATTTTAAGATCATAGACTTCTTATAGTTTTTCCTGTAATCTTTAAGTAAAGAACTATTTTCCGTATTTTTTTTCAAAATTTTACGACTCAGTAGTTTCGAAGATAATTGGTCAACTTTCGTCAATTTTTTTAAATAACTTAAAAAGTCATCATCATCATCATCATCATTTCAGCCGAAAGACGTCAACTGCTGGACATAAGCCTCCCACAATTGGGGGGTTTGCCATTATCGCCACGCTTGGCAGACGGGTTGGCGATCGCAGTATGGTATTAAAAATGCATAGAGAATGCTGCTGCCCATTCTCTAGTAAGTCCCTTAGTCGCCTTTTACGACACCCACGGGAAGAAATAGGGTGGTGCTATTCTTTACGTCCGGCATCACACGGTACTTAAACAGTATTTAATCATTAAAAAAATATATATCTGAAATCTTTTCAGTAAGCTTTCATTTGATATGTCACACGAGGGCAAATTGTAAAATAAAAAATACAAGTTTTGCAAGCTGTACTTGCAAAACTAGTGTTTTTAATTTTACAATTTGCCCTATAAAAGAGACCCCATTAAAAAAAAAAAATATTTAAGTTACAAGTCCGTGATTGGGTCACAGAATTTCACATGTGTACTTTTCTCGCATTGTACGGAAATCCTATATAATGCGAGATCCGCTTATACTGGAAATGTAAAGCTTGATTTGTGGAAGTGTGTACACACTCACATTTTAAGTGACTAATTATTTCAAAAGATACAGCTGAGCGACAGAGGGACGGGCAGCGAAACCTTTGAGTACGGACCCCTAAAAACCGAAAATTGTGGGTATAATGTAAATATCTTAATATATTACTAAATACCTGCAGTATTGTCTCTCCTTCTACTTTTTGATCCATCCAAAGGTTGTCTGTAAAAGATCGCTTTTAGCGATAAGACCGCCCATTGTGACACCCTATGTAACAGTTCTGCATTTATATCTGTAATTTTTATGGTGTACATAATAAAGAGTATTCTATCTATCTATTCTATGTATTATTTTGAAGGAAAGGCTAAGATCAAAAGAAGATTAATCGAACTTGATTTAAAACTTATAACTGACCGAAGTTAGTTTCGCTTCGAACCACCGCACGATCGTGCGGTAGTGTTGGATTCAAGAGTATGGATCGGCATTTAATTCGAACCCAATTCGAGTGATTCAGAACTCGATGCTGTCGGGAGTAAGGCCCCAGAAGCGAGTTCGAATCGGAATCAAAATCAAACTCGAATCGTTTTCGGGAGTAAGGCCCCCGTTCCTAAGAGGGCAAGGAAAAACTCTCGGAAATTACAACACAGCCAATGACGGCATTAGATCACATGTAATAGGACAATCCTAAACCATGACATCAGAATAGTCTATAAAAATTGTTAGAACCTTGGCATTGTCCCATAAATCAGTATACTGTTTACAAATTACAGATTCTAGAGACTGGTTCTTAACAAACTCAGATACCATACACATGTATGGAAAGGCAGCGTCGGACTGGCCATATAGTCGAGGTGGCGTTTGCCAGCCGGGCCCCAGCATGCGTGGGCCCCCCACGGGCCTGGCTTGCGGGGCTTGCCGCAAGCCAAGACGACTTGTGAAAGTCGATTTTCAGCGTTGAAGCGCTTTAAAACGAGATTTTTCTCTCTACTGGGGCAAGAACTGTTGGATTAGTTGATTATATTAAACACAGAATCAGATCTTATCAAGGATGACGAGAACAGCAGCTTTTACGATCGAATTATCAACAGCTTGGCTGAATACTCTCCTCTTTAAAAAAAAAATATATATCGTTGATAATTAATCATTTGTATATTTCATTATTTTCCGATAGTATCCCATCTAACACCATCCAGTCTCGGGCCCCGGGCTTGTGGGGAGCCACCCGGGTCCTTCCAGCCCAGTCCGACCCTGTGGAAAGGCATAACTTTACCGTGGAAAAATAACTGATGTCAATGTACTCTGTGGGTGACGTCATATTTCACTGAGCGATAACTAGCATAGAGGCCATTATTAGCTTATGTGAACCGTACTACCGTAGACATGTTGGTTACTGGCTCACAATACTAAGATTGTATTTGTTTGTATATGCCTGCCTGCACGCTAATGAGGACCATCGGGCTTGCATTCGCCGCATGAGGCGCTAGTTCAAAGTGAGGTCTCTAGAAATATCAAATGTAAAACTGAATTTCACTGTTTGCGGGATTTTCTATCGCAAATTGTTAATAATCACTATAAAAAAAAAAAAAAAAAAAATTGTAATTGTAAGGCCCCTTGCCCACGGCGACTTTTTGTAGCGATGCTGTCGCGCGTTTCGTAAACGCGAGACAGCATCGCTACTAACGCGCGTTAGGCGCATTTGCAACGCACTACAGAAGCGATTCCAACGCGCTCCTAACGCGCTCCAGCCCCTAGCCAAGTTACAAATGTTTCGTATCGAATCTCTTTCTATACCCAAAGTCTCAAATTCAGATAATTTATGTAAACAAAGGGGATAACATATCAAAAAAATATCTTCGTAATGGTAATTCACATAAAATGGCGAAAAAAGAGGTTAAATTTTCTTTTAAGTACTGATTTTAAGAAATAATAATTAACAAATAATCATTCCGTAATTATTTTTATAAATTTCCGGTTTTAAACAAAGTTATTAATAAAAGGAGATTTTCTGGTATAAAACATTTTATGATACTGGTAACCATTTTCAAATGTTTTACATCTTCAACAACACTAATATTACAAGTCTCATTCCTAGATTCATATTGTAAGTAGCATATCTAGCCACATTTTGGATGAAAACGGCAGTAAACTGTTTCAAGTGGATATCGATTTTGGGAGGCCTACGTCTAGCACTGGACTTAAAAGAGCTGATTATGACGATCATATGCCGTGTCTCCGACATACTACACAATACATTGTTTAGCAACGGTATTTTGTTTGCATAGTTCTTATAATTAATTCACTTTAATTTTAGCGATGACTATTTACAAAAAAAAGAATATGATAAAATGTTTTGCACCACTGTCCTGTCATTTTGACAGTGACATTTCTTGACATTACTTTGTTTACATAAATTATCTGAATTAGAGACTTTGGGTATACAATCGTTGACGCCTCGTCCGCGTCGTAAGCGAATAAGTTGGTAGACAAGTCGCTCGCTCAATCTACAACGTATTTAGATCAACGTTGTAGAAAGGATCAGATTTCATTAAACATTTTGAACGATCTGATAAGTTGTACAACTTGTCTACGAATTTTCTATTCGTTTGTTCTGACCACGTGACTTAACGTTGAGATGATGTCATTCCTATACATTTGATTCGTTTTCTATTAGCGTTGTCAATTGTAGATTGTCAACTTGGCTACGGCAAATATCGCGACTGTATCGATGCAAACGCGCGACCGTGTCGGACGACATCGGGGAGAGAACGGAGGGAGGGTGGCGCGGGAGAGGAGAACCGAGCATCAGTGCAACTGTGGCATATTTTTGCCGTTACTGAATCGCGTTTGCATCGCGGCTGTATCGATGCGAACGCGCGACAGCATCGCTACAAAAAGTCGTCGTGGGCGAGGGGCCTAAAGATTGTGCCATTCCTGATTAATTATGGCTTTAGATTTTATGTAACAATAAGAGGATCTAATTTCGTAGCACTTGGAGGAAGAATACTATTTGTCTGCTTAATGCTTGCCAATTTGAGGAAAATTATAATGTAAATATTCATTTGATATTTTATAATGTAATAAAATAAACATTTTATGAAGTAATGAGTACTTTAACATAATTCCAAAACAAATAAAATAAAAGTACTGACAGGACCTTACTCAACAGTGGCGCCAATTGGTGAGCAGTTGAGAGGATTGTCACCGGTCCACTACCGCCACATTATCTCGTGACTGAGAAGGAACTATGAAAAACGGCTCAATCAACTTATATCGGGTAAGTGTGTCTAGAATTTTCTAATACCTTTTTATAAAGTTTCAAATTAAGACACGAAGCAACAAATTACGATCTAGCGGAATGTGGCCGTTTTTATTTAGATCGAATTTTGTGTGCGTGTACCTTTTTTTTTTTTCAGGATGGGAAGTCATCAAATGACCCCTCCCGCTCTGGGTGGAGCGGAAGCGAGTGTCAGACTCTTACTGACTAAAACCCACCTGTGTTCCTTCCTTGGCCCTTTATGTTCCGGGGCAGCGGTACCTCTTTTGGACAATCCCGCGTGTGCGTGTACCTACGTTTTTATTTTTCATTTTTACATCGTTTTCACATTTCGTTATAAATTCAACATTATGATGTAACTAATAATTATTTTTGTAACAATTTTATTTAAAAGAGTGTCCATGGAGTTTCTTGTTCGTTTTTAATTTTTCTTACTGACCGACTCCTTGACAATTCAAAAGTGCTTGTAAATAGTTTAATTGAAATAAATGATTTGAGTTTTTAGTTTTTTTAGTTTTATTCTTCTCCACGAAGACCTAGTTTTGGAACGGACAACTAGCTTTCTCAGTAACGTTACTTTGACAAGCCTAATTGAAATAAAAGCCTAGTCTTGTCTTTCTGTGCTTTTCTTTATAAAATCCTTACCCTACACACCATATTCATAGGTACTTTCATAAAAAGTAAACTACTAGTTACCATTCTGACACACAAAGCTTGCTAATAAAGTGGGTATCAATATCTATAAATGTAGTTCATACTCAAAAGTTTCCTCTCAAAATTTTTCTCATTGCTTCTCATCACATAACATCACAATCGATTTCCACACAACTTTTCAGTCACCGGTGCCGTTTTCCGACTTCCTCTTATATCCTGGGCCTCGAGGCCCTGGTGACCAAATGTCTACAGCCATATTGAGCTACAGGGGACAAAGTATAGGGTACTCTTTCTAGCCCACAGGTTGTTTTGTAAGAATGAAAGAGACGTGTTTACAGCTGTGACTGCCCTCTGAAGTCATATTCGTGATGACTAATTTAGGGCACTGCGGTTCAATGAGCATGTAACAGTAAATGACAGATCAATGTTATGCCAATTGAGTGCTTAACCGTGCGAAGTGAATTTGCAAATATACCCGAATACTTATAGGACGTTTTTAACCGACTGCGGCGAAGAAAAAAAGGAGGATATTAAACGGCTGAACTGATTCTGATGAATCGTGTTAGATTGCTCTTTATTGCGCAAGTGTCACTGTCATTAATTGGTGCAATGTAGTCTTGCATGTTGTTTAGCAAATCGACTACCAACTTAAATTGTCTATAGATAGTCAAATTACAACGGTCGACGTACCAGGGCCTCAAGTCTGCTATTACAATAGTGTCAGAATGGTCTCTTCATTGTGAGTTTTTGACAGATTTGCCATACAAACACTGTCAAATACTCACAATGGCGAGACCATTCTGACACTATTGTAATAGCAGACTTGAGGCCCAGGTTATTATTTGTTGTTTTTCTTATTTATATTTTATTGTTTTATATTTTTTAATCCCCTAGTGGGATATAAATGTACGTAGGTGTGTCCGTGGCATTACTGCGAACCCTATCAGAATAAAAGCGCTGCGGTATTTGTTTTTTAAATATTGCAGCATTATGCTGAGATAGGAGCCTTCTTGGCCTCGCACAGGTCTTTTTTTATAGTACATTACTTACCAAGGGATGCAAAAGATAGAAAGCCCGAAATCGCAGGCTAGGGTTGTAAATATGCGATAGAGGGCTTTCTGTTTTCCTGCCCGTGGTGAGTACACAATTTTACGTTTTCACTTGGCTACAATGCGAGTTTTACTGTACGCTTAGCGTGCGGTAAAACTCACATTATGGCCAGGTGTGACGTATTTTTTGAATTATGTTTTTGTTTTTAATGTACTTACATTTTTTTAGTTTTAAATGCTCCTTTTTTACTGTGTGTATTCTCTGTGCGTGTCCCAAATAAAATATTTTTCTTTCTTTCTTTTCTTTTACATTCTTTGACAGTTGTATGAAATGGCTATAAAACTGCAAATTGATGTAGGGTGTCAATTTGCTTAAGAGCGCATACATCGGTCCACTAGCGCCACCTTCAAAAAAATATTATCTGGTGACTGAGAAGGAATTATGAAAAACGGCTCAACAGAGACCTCGGTGTGTCTAGAATGTTCTAATACCTTTTATAAAGTTTCATATTGAGACACGAAGCAACAAAAATCATTCTAAAGAAAAACGGCCACGTTCCTCTCGATCCTATTTTGTTGAATCGTGTCTCAATATGAAACTTTACAAAAGGTATTAGAACATTCTAGACACACTTACCGAGGTCGCTGTTGAGCCGTTTTTCATAATTCTTTCTCAGTCACGAGATAATATTTTTTTAAAGGAGTGAGAGCTAGTCGACCTCTTAAAACAGCAGTTTATTCCCCTGAGTGATTTTATAAGCGCGATTAAACCTCGTGGGAACAGGAATTGAGATGAACTCACAATTCAACAATGATCAGTTATTTCGACTGGTCACGAGTCGCGATTACCACATGTGGTGTTGGGACTCTCCAGTTGAATGAACCGGTGAGTCGGTGACTGACCCGACATTTGAATGGCCTACAGAGTACAGATGTTTTTTAAACTGTATATTGATTGATTGCAGAGTTAGTAAGCCCTCTTCGGGTTGGATCTAGTATCGTTTGGCAGGAATTGGGGGATAAATGGGGTTAAACCTTAGCGGCTGTGGAGGGAGGTGCGTCTGATTGATGGGTAGGGTCAAACATCGCATTCTCGTGTCACGGTCTTCCACAGACTCCCCACCCCTCTCGCTCTTAGAGAGGGGACCGGGATACGTGGCCGCCGCGTGGGGGAGAAGGCGATTGTATGATTGTCGTCTTCTGCCTCCTGGCGGTGAACAGCGGGAGACAGGCGCGGGGGCGCCTTTTCCTGCATTGCACTGTTCATCAGCTGCATTGCCCCTCCCCTACGGGAAGGGCATGCCGGGCCCGTTGTAATGGCGGGCGGTCGTCGGCGGAGGACTGGATGGAAAGGCTCTGCCGGATTCCCAGTCCTCCTCCATACTGACAATGCGGGAGCGCCGCTGGGTTGTTTAGTGGGTATACCGGTTCTACCGGGGAGTCCCACATACCCCTCCTGTCCCGCGATGGGAGGCATGCGTAATGCATTTTTCCCAGCGTAAAAAAAAAAAAAAAATGGTTGGGTCCCCGATTATAACGCTATTACTCTTTTTAAAAGGCAATGCGCTACCAAATCTAAGTAAGTACTTAGATTTGGTATCGCTAGTCGGGTCGGCATGAACAGAAGTCATTTATAGCTACGTATAGCGACGATGTGTGGTGCCGGACGTAAAGAATAGCACCACCCCATTTCCTCCCGTGGGTGTCGTAAAAGGCGACTAAGGGACTTACTAGAAAATGGGCAGCATAGCGTTCTCTATGCGGTTTTAACACCATACTGCGAACGCCAACCAAAGCCAAGCGTGGCGATTATGGCAAATTCCCCCCCTTTAGGGGGAGGCCTATGTCCAGCAGTGGACGTCTTTTGGCTGTAATAGTGTCAATAGTGTCAATCCCTGTAAGCATCAGATGGAATGACAGCTTACTTGAAGCTCACTCCACTTACAAGTTTTCACGGTAACATTTTTACAGAATACACCGGCTGGTTGTATAATTATTGATCTAACTATGATTCACGGCCGGCAGAAAAGATCAAAATAGGCCTTTTATTGTAAAGGTTATTGTTGATAGATCCATAATCCATATTTAGCTTTTGAAAAGATTCTGACATAAAACTGAATCTGTATTTTCAAACAAGCGTCTGCAGATTGTTATGATTATAACAAAGATTGATTGATCTTGCTAAGAAAAGTTATTTTAAACCTTTGTTTACAGCCTTTTGAGGGTAGTTGGACAGTTTTGATACAAATTAATGTTTCTTGGAAACTTTGAGATTGTTTCAATGGAATATTGATTGTGTTTTGTTATTGTCTGTCCACTCTTGCTTTGAAGGCAGACGGGTTTATGTGGAAGGGAACACAGACGCTGGCAGAGAGTTCCACACTTGGCTGTGCGCATAATAAATGTGGAGGAGAAGCGCTGAGTAGGTACGACTGGACGGGATATCAACTAAGTGCGGATGGTACCCTACCCTGCAGTACGTCTGGTAGTCCGGTAATAAAAGGGCGATGGTGGGATCAGGTCGTTAAAGGTTACCAGAACGTGTATGTTTGTTAGTGCAAATAAACTGACCCGATTGATGTGTTTCTTATGTCAGAAAAAAATACACTTAGTATAATTATCATTAATAGGATAACGCGTAAAAAGTAGCCTATGTCCTCCATATCCCAGGCTATATCTCTGCCAAATTTCATGACGATCGGATCAGCGGTTAAGGCGCGAAAACGTAACAGACAGACAGAGTTACTTTCACATTTATAATATTGGGCCTACTCTTGACTACGAACTCGACTGATTAAAAAAAAAACCACACGTAGTAAGTATTATTATCATTAATATTTATTTATTTATTTAAACTTTATGTACAATAGTGGTACATAGGCGGACTTAATGCCACAAGGCATTCTCTACCAGTCAACCTTTGGGTTAAATATAAAAACAGTGGTAGGGTACAAAAATAATGACTAAAATACTAACTTCTTGATTACGAGAACTTATATAGTTTTATTGATACTAATACACATATACAAATAAAATAAACTAATAGATATTTTAACAAATACCACCTAATAATAATTACTATGACTAGACTATCATTTGAGAGTTATTTAGTCTGACTTAAGTAGTGGTTACGAACTTTTCTTTTAAAAGTAAATTTCTTTTCAGCTTTTTTAATGCCAAAAGGTAGCGCGTTCCAGAGCTTTATAGTAGAAATAGCGTAAGAATTTGACATAAAACCGGTACGGTGTGCAGGAATTTGGAGAAGTAGATTCTTGGAAGCTCGTAGGTTACGACTATCAGAACTGCCCAACACTTTGAAATAATTCTTTAGATAATCGGGAGCACATGGATCGTTCATAATCGTGAAGAGTAAGCAGAGAGATCTGAGGGTCCTCCTGAGTCGGATAGGCAACCATTTAAGCTGAGAACGGGAGGAAGAAATGTGATCGTATAAAAATCATTATTAGTTAGGTTTTTTAATGAATAATTTAACATTTAAAGTCCAAAAGGGGCAGAACAAGTACTAGTGTAATTATTATTTGATTAAAAAAAAAAAAAAAACCTATATCGTGTAATAATGGGAGTATTTGACTATTCGCTATTTTAACAACTATTCGCCGCATATCTAGTTAGTATCACATAATATCACGGCTGTATTCGCCGAAGGGTTAGGCAGAGGAGTACCTATAGTACCTACACCCCATAGATATAAGAAACACATTTCTAATCCTAAATGTGGATTTCTTTGCATGTTGGAGGCACTTATGGATGCTACTAACAATATATAATACTCGTGATAAATTCTAGGTCACATGCCATAATCCCACAACAGCAGGGGGCCAAGTCTACTAATGTACAAACGTTGCAATGGTCTCTTCATTGTGATTTTTTGACAGATTTGCCATACAAACACTGTCAAATACTCACAATGAAGAGACCATTCTGACACTATTGTAATAGCAGACTTGAGGCCCAACCGCGGATACTGGTGGTTGACCACTTTTCAACCTTTATTACTAAAAAAGACATATGGGTGAAAATTGGTCCGTTCGTCCACTAGGGCATTATCAAAACCAACTTCAATGTTTACGCCATAAAACGATGATAGATGTTCCCACCTTGAAGAAAAACGGCTAAAAATATCAACAGGTGAACGAACTATAAAAATAAAAGTCGAATGACGCCACATACCCTACGGACACATCAGTCGACACTCAAAATGACTTTGAATGTGTCGAAAATATTTTTAATGACTCACTTGGCGTTATTCGTCACATTTCAAAGTCCAACCATTATTATTGATTTGTCATAAGGAAATCGATGTTATCTAATAGCGATAGGGTTTCCCCGAAAATGAGAACATGACGTTACATGTCATTAACATTATGCGCCTCGAGACTAGTGCTTCCAAAATTACGGATTTGCTAATTACGTAACTAGTTACGCATTTTGATGCTTCAATTACGTAACTACGTAATTACGTACTTAACTGTTTTGATTTTTTAAAGCACGATAAATTCTGGGCTTATTACGTATTTTAGAAGTAAAAAATCAAACAACTTCAAATGAAAAAAATTATAATATTAAGGAATTAAAAGTAAATTACAGATTAAAATGATAATTTTAAAATTAAACTCAAAATCAAAATCGTCAATCAAATCAAAATGTAATATTTTGATTTGATTGACGATTTTGATTTTGACTAAACTCAATCAACAATTCAAACAAAACATGTACCACGCACAAATGGTTTAAAAGTAAGAAACAATATAAAATATGGTTATTTTTCCAATCTTTGTTCTTGATAATATGATCTCATAAATGATAACGAATGCAATGTTCTGTCACCAAGGGAACTTCTTAGTTTAGAACAAAGATAGCCGGCAGAAGAAAATGCCCGTTCTGCTTCAACACTAGTAGGCATTATACATAGTAAATAATTATAAGCTGCTGTTAGGAAAACTTCACGACCGCCGCCAGTGCTATCGTAGATACACATTTCAACTCTGATGATGGATTCAAGATCTGTGTTTACTCCAGATTTGTTTACTGTAGACATAGTTTTCTGTATTTCTTTTTCTAGTTGCTGTGCAACAGTCAACTCGTCGCCACAACCATCATTAGCATCATTGTCATCTGCTTCGGAATCTAAACTCATTTGTGTACTTGTAGGCGGTGTAAATTTGAGCCTTTCTAATAAGTTTGCAACATATGTTCTAATATAATCCGACGTCGGTTTTGTAAAAGTTTCTGTTTCTACGGTTTTATAATATTCTTCATTATTATGCAAATACTGCAAGACACCAGACACATTTGTTCGCCTTTCTTTTATTCTTTTTCTAAGGGATACAGCAAGCTTGTCACTGAGCCCATTGGACTGAGCATCAAGCTTATTTAACATAAACTGAAGCGCAGCATCTGCTGCTAACAAATTCGAGTCACGGCGACACAATGCCATCACTGTAGTTTTTATTATATCTAAACTATGATGAATGTTATGTAGATCTTGTATTTCTGTGTCTGTGAAACTTATATTTGATTTTAAGTCTAATAAAGCCTTAAATAAACTTGATTTCAATTTCAGAAATCGTCCAACCATATCTGATAAGCTGTTCCATCGCGTTTTGCAGTCTAGTATAAGATCGAGGCTTTTACCATGCTCTTGTAAAGAATATTTTTGCAACAAATCGGTCTTCAGTGGTGATTTTTTGAATGATTTAACAAGTTTTCTTACTTTTACTATAATATCTTTGTACAGAAACTCTGGTTCTAGAACTCTAGGTACTTCTATGAAAAGTCCGCCATCGTTTTCTTCAATTTCTTCAGTGTCAGTATCTGAAGCTTCATCTTCTAGTTCTGGTTCAGTAGTTGTACTTTTCCGTGTCTTATATAATACGTCCAGCACTGCAAGTTGTATTCCGTGAGCAAAACACAACTGATGGTGACCATCAAAATTTTTGCCCATTTTAACCATAACACTGGCTCCGTCCGTTGTGAATGCAATTATATCTTCAAGTTTCAAATAAAAGTCATTTAGATGATTTTCTAACAGTACAGTTCCAACGTGAGCTGGCATTGAACCCTTTATCCTTACTAGTCCTAAATTTTTATATTTAGCTGGTTCTAGGTCTTTATTATGAATATTTATATTCATATACCTCCGGTTCCGGGTAGAGGTCCATTCATCAAACGTTATAGTAAACCGGTTTTTTTGGGACTTCATATCTTTAAACTGATTTATTAATTATTTTTTTATGGCACAACTCTGTTCCAGGACAATTTTGGTAATAGTTGAAGGAGATTTCGGTAGATCATAGCCAGATTTTTTGAAAACATACCTTAGATCTTCAGAAGTACAAAATTTGCTTAATGGGATGCCATCCAATGCTGCCATTCTAGTCACTATAACGTCCAAGGAATACTCAGTGGAAAAGTAATCCGTTAGTTTAGTTTTCTTCGATGGAGGTTCTAAACTTTTTCTTGCTTGAAAGCACGATGAAGTACTTGCCCTTTGCGCATCTTGCTCTTGTGACATCTCGCCAATATGTTTAGCACGCATATGTGTATGTAGTGCTCCAGTAGCACCACCAGGAGTCTTCAAATTTTTTTGACAATGTTTACATTGGACACTTTGCCCATTTTCAGCCCTCAAAAAGTGTTCCCATATAGCTGATTGTGTGCGTTTGTTCAAAAACTCCTTATAAATAGTCTTCTTTACTGCAGACCTAAAACAATATATAAATATTTCATAATTTAATAGTTAGGTAATACATATAAATAGCATCTATAGTTAGGCACTACACTTAAAACGGGATACATTTACATACGTACCGTGAACTCATAATCAATGTCTATTTGCACAGACATCTAACAAGCAACAATAAAATAAAATCGCACATATTTTTTTTTTTTTTTAAACGTCGCACCACACTAGGAATTACTGCTGTATCGTGGGTGCACTCACAATCATGTAAACTAACATACACAAGACACCCAGACCCGGAACACCTATCTGTAGGTCATACAAATATTTGTTCCGTACGGGAATCGAACCCGTGACCCGCAGCGCAGCAGCCAATCACTCAACTACTGCGCCAACCGTGCCGTCAACAATATAAAATCAACTACTAAATTATATGTATAAATTCTCACACAATACCCTAGAAACAAAGTAAGTAGACAAGTAAAGTAATGTTAAATAAAATAGGTACTTACATTTTCGTTGAAGTATCTCTACTCGTGTATGGTGATATCTACTTAGAAACTTGTAATGAAAAGCTTCTGAAAACCAAGCGTCAAACTTTGCGGCACATACACAAAATCACAAAAGTCAATAAAATAAGCTTAGACCAGGCAGGACAGTATCTCGCAGGTGTACGTAAGACGACTGAGTACCGAGTATTGAGATTGTTTCTAAATTCACGAAAGTAAAGAAAAATGTAGGGAGTTCCCTTAGCTTGCTCAATCCACAATATTAAACTTTATTATCTACGAGGTAGATCAAATACTTGCGAAACACTTATAAACTTTGATTGTGTTACGTACCGAACTATCCACAACCAACGGGGATTCCCTTCGTTTCCCGATTGGTCAACAATGAACTCTATTCTGTACGACTAAGAAATTAAATCTTGCGGACTCAAATTGGAAGTTATAAAATAAACCCCGGGAATTCGGGGGATACCCACAGAAAGGGTTTTGGTGTTGTCATAATGTAAGTCGTAGGTTAACTAAATTAAGGTAAATTGTAAATACACAGATAAACCCATGCCTTTTTCCCATGGAGTAGGCAGAAACTATAGAACTAAATAAATGGGTACCTAAATTAATTAATATTATCCTATAGTTACGTTATTACGGACTGCAGCTCTTCAGTTACGTATTTGTGAGATTTCTAAAATCTGTCCGTAATTACGTAATTGCGTAATTACGTAATTACGTAATGGAAGCCCTACTCGAGACTTTCTCCAACTAGGTTGGGGCTAGGGCATGCAATATCGGAAGGTTCTCAATTCCGGAACTGAGTTCCAATACTGGAGATCTGATTCCGGAATTCCGGAACTGGTTCCGGAACTGGTAACTTTTAAAGTTTGTTTCAAATCAAACAAGATTTATAATTATATCAGTCTTTTAATCATTTTTTAGTAACAAATTAAACATCTTTCTCCCTTATTACTTTAATTAGCGGCCCGGCCATAGCGGCTTGTGGAAAGTTCCACAGACTAGTTTGATTGCGTTTAGATAAAATAATAATCAAAATATCAAAAAATTATGAATATCGGAATTCCGATATTACTCCTCTCAATTCCGGAATTGAAATATCAGAAAAATTGTTACGGAATTCCGGAATTTCGGAATGCATGCCCTAGTTGGGGCAAAGAAGAAGAAATAATATTTCGTTCGACAAGAGAAATCAATTTTTGGATGGACACGGCTGAAGACTGAGATACGATCAAAAATGCTGCTAGCGAGATTTACAAGAAACCTGAAACGGATAGTAGCGAGACCTCAGACGAAGACTTTGGAAACAGCAATTTGTAAACCTGTAACACAGCATAGCAGTGACATAGAAAAGAGTCGAGAAAGCAGCTGGACCTGCCAACCATTCGGCGACGTCGTCAAAAGACGTCGGGAGGGCACTCCCGATAAATATCACCCGTCTCTCCACTATTCCATTGCTTACTTTAGGATGCATATCCGGTACGGCTCTAATAATCCTTCCATATCCTATGGGCACGTCTTCCCTACCATTATCGCGACCGGTCTACTCCTTGATGTGCACTGTAGCCCCATTAAACATGAGGCTTCAGGGGCTAGTGTGAATCTTTGGGTTCATGCGAGTAATCGAGTCTGGTCAAACCACGTTGGAGTCGGTGTATTTCATTCATTCATAGAAGCAAAACGGGGGTACGAGACGTCCACTTTCAATTTAACGCTATAAGCTTAAAAAATTAAAATCGTATGGAAATCGGTTGTTATGATATGGAGGACAGTCACAGCCGTAAACACGTCTCTTTCATCCTTACAAAACAACTTGTGGGCTAGAAAGAGTACCCTATACTTTATCCCCTCTAGCTCAATTTTTGGTGTATACATTTTTGGTCACCAGGATATAAGAGGAAGTCGGAAAGTAGCACCGGTGACCGAAAAGTTGTGTGGAAATCGATCGTCATGGTTTGTGATGCGGAGGAATGAGAAAAATGTAAGGATAGTTTAGAGTATGAATGTGGACGGCTCTAAAAGTATGTAAGAGAAGAGTTTCAGACACTTCAATTTTATTTATTTGTATTTATTAGGTACTTACTTAATAACTAGGTAGAATAAGGAAAATCTATAGTCGGTGCAAAATCACGAGCGCATGTAATGTGACATATTTAGGTCACTTACGTTAGGATTTATGCGCGTTCGTGAAATGAAACGACTATGGTTAACATAGATAATTATAGTCATAGAATCCAGTCGTATCAAGTCGTATTACCCAGTTACTGGGTTGTGGAGGCCAGATAGGCAGTCGCTCCATGTAAAATACTGGTATTTAGCTACATCTATACTCCATATAATATAACATTAGACAAATAACTGTTCTCACCCTTTCGTTATTTGGATATGAACGTTTAATAAATTCCTTTATTTCAAGATAAATATGTACAAAGCACTGTAATCTATTTACCATTTACATTAAAAAAATAACTCTAAAGTGCAGTAATTTCAACAATATTACACAATAACTATCGTTATTTAGCCGTTATTTGTCTAATGCTATAGTAAATGGAGTATAGTTAGACTGGAAGCCGACCAAATGAATAAGGTTTAGGCATAGAACACGGACAACCTAAATAACTATACCTTTGCTGGATCCTTATTTATTAGGACCAGCATTTAAGGAAGGCAACGCTAGTTAATTAATAATGTTTACCATTGATGTATAAAAAAGGAAGATTAGGTTACGCGCTCCTCGAAGTGGACCGCATAAACTATGCCGACCGGCACAACTGACCTTAGTCACAATCGAACTGGCGTTTGTGTAGCACGTTAAGTAAAATTACCGTAATCGTCTAAATAAGCAGCAACAATGCCTTCCTGTGTTTTCAAAATGTGCACTAATAATTCACAAACCAAAAACAAGTTCCACTGGATTACTTTCCACTCGTAAGTACATCAAAACTTATTTTCTTTAAAATTCTCCTGAATAATATTGCTTTCTAAACTCGAATAATTAATTCATTGGAGTAATCTGAATCTGACATGTGCTAGCTATCACTTTGTGTAATAAAATGGTCATATTTATTGTAATGGTGATCGTTTAGTTTAATTGATATATAGTGTAAAATAAATGTATAATATAAATGTATTGTTTAAGTGTAAAAGTCTAGAATACAATATATATTTCCTTATTATTTAACAATGTGACAGCTAGCAACCTGTCCGTTAGGGCATGCAATATCGGAGGTTTTCAATTCCGGAACTGAGTTCCAATACTGGAAATCTGATTCCGGAATTCCGGAACTGGTAACTTTTAAAGTTTGTTTAAAATCAAACAAGATTTATAATTATATATCAGTCTTTTAATCATTTTTTAGTAACAAATTAAACATCTTTCTCCCTTATTACTTTAATTAGCGGCCCGGCCATAGCGGCTTGTGGAAAGTTCCACAGACTAGTTTGATTGCGTTTAGATAAAATAATAATCAAAATATCAAAAAATTATGAATATCGGAACTCCGATATTACTCCTCTCAATTCCGGAATTGAAATATCAGAAAAATTGTTACGGAGTTCCGGAATTACTAAATTCCGGAATTCCGGAATGCATCACTGTCCGTTTCCTCCAGTGAATTAATAATTCGACTTTAGGTCGCCATTTGTTTTTGAGTTGTTATGGGTACGTAACAATGACACATATTGCTATCTTGTTCCCGCTGCAGCCCACGTCATATCTCTCTTTTTCGGTTGTTGATGCATGACGCACGACATCGGGAAATGTAGTTGAGTGGGTGTTTTAAACACCCACTCAACTAGGTGGTGGTGGTTAATGTCATTTAAACATTATTGAACTAGAAACAATTACATGTAAACACATGTAATTGTTTCTAGTTGAAAAATGTTTACATGACATTAGAGCGATGCCATATCTTCCTTTTTTATACATCAATGTGTTGCACAATTACTATGTACGCCGTAAACTCTGCCATATTACGCAGTACAGAGGTTGATTGAGGAAAACTGTTAGGTTTTCATAATGGGCTCATTATTATTGCGAAACTTCCGATTGTGATCTTTTGGGTCGGATACAGTGTGACCAAAACTTGTAATGGGAAGGAAAATGTCGCGAGGAATATTGCTTACGCAGTATGCAAGCGTGGTGATAAGAGTCAAAATTTTTCCTTCTCTGTATGATGAGTTTTTTAATTGCAGAGAGATAACTACTTAATGGAATTTTCATCGATGTGTACTTTTTTTTTTCGGAAAATTTTATCTTTGTTTTCTTAAGGTGGAAGCGCTACGGTAGCCCGCGAAATTCAAATTTTCTTACGATTTTTGTAGTTAGTATTATCTGGATTTATGTAGATTTTTCTTTGCCACGATCAAAGGTTTAGACAAATATTTACTTCCTCAAGAGGTACATATTTGTCTAGCAGTAGGATGTTATGGATATAAAACACTGACAAATTCCCTGGTTTGGACTTAGATAGATTAAAAACTTACGTAAATTAACAAAAAGGAATGTCGTACCCATTACAGATACCGATGTAATAATATCTTTATCGTTCATTTAATCGTAATTCAGAGATAAGCTATCAAAGATAGATTTGATGGGACACGGAACGACATATTGATATTGCTGTAGCGCCAGTATTAAATCTATATATATAAAAATGAATCCCTATTTCCCTTGGTCACGGCATCACGCGTGAACGGCTGGACCGATTTCGCTAATTATTTTTTTGTTGTGTTTGTTATTGTCAGGAGAAGGTTCTTATGTAAGAAAAATTTAAGAAAGTAAAAAAAAAAAAATTGTAAGAAAACGACCATATTTACATTTTTATTGTAATAATAAGTAGGTAACTCTATCTTCTAATGTAACTTTATGGCGTTTGACATAACGTGTCAGTCATCATTTGGTAGGTCTGAGAATAGATTTTATCAAAAAAAAAAAAAAAAAAAATTGAAGCTTTTAGTTAGGTAGGGTTGGTAGGGTAGGGTAGGGTAGGGTAGGTAGGTGGGTAGGGTAGGGTAGAATAGGGTAGGGTAGGTAGGTAGGGTAGGGTAGGGTAGATAGGTAGGTAGGGTAGGGTAGGGTAAGGTAGGGTAGGGTAGGTAGTTTCCTTTGCGCGTAGACAAACTGCCACAGTCAAATAGCTTTTGACAGAACGAAGTCTGTCGGGTCAGCTAGTACTTAATATTTCACTTAGGAACTCGACCGTCTTAGCGTCCTCCACAATTCTAATTTTCAGCAAAAAACGTCAGGTTAGCCCGCGAAATTCAAATTTTCTTACGTTCTTTGCAATTTGTTAAGTAATGTACTTTTAATTAGTGCGAATTGCTAATGTATGGGTAGAAATTTTATAGCGTCATGTGATTGTATTTTCGTATTTGTATTTGCAAAGAAAAAGAAACAATTCTTCATTTTGAATCGAAACTCTCATTGAAAACGCTCCAAGCGTTGAATAATTTCATCGATCGATGAATGATCGTCAAAAGACATTATATTGTAGTTACACGCTCATCTATGTACGGTCAGCTGCAGAGAAATCTCACCCCTTAGCAATGTATTTATTTATTGCTAGGGGGTCAGATTTCTCTGCAGCTGACTGTAGATGGTCCTCACATGATTTGACCAAAATTATGTCTGAACTTTAAAAGAGACTGACCTGAGTTTGTTTTGCCATTTCTTCTCAGGGGTAGTCACATAAGAAACGTCGACTCCATCTAGCTTTTTTTATGACGTGTAATAGTGATTCCGATTAGTGATGGGCCGAATACGGGTTTTACCGAATACGAATAATCGCCGAATGTTCGGTTAAAAGTTTACTGAACCGAATATTCGGCAGGATATAGCGCGCTTTATCGTGCATCTCAAAATATCGAATCGTGCTTGTCGAGCGCGTTGATCTCCTCTCAGCATACGCTAAGCCTGAAGCGCACGTTCCTAACCTTCCGCCTGCTGACATCCCGCGCCGCTATCGCTGGACGGCTCGGACTGTTATTGCACTATCTAGTTAGCGGCAAAACATTGACATGTGATTGTGAATCATTGATTGTGTGTGTTAACGTTACATAATTATAAGATTAAAACAATACAGACTTACCACTTTTATTTCTTCTATTAGACCATAATTGCTTCTAATCGAAGCAATGTAAGATTATTACTATGTATCTCTTTACATAGACAATAAATGATAAGACACACTTGATATGGATACAATTATGTATTTGTGCTGCTTTATCTATGCTTATAGACTTAAAGAGGCAACTATTTAATACAATAATATTCGGTAGTAACAATATTATTGATCACTAATTTTATCAGGTTCGGCTGCGTGGCGCTGGCTGGCGTACGCGCCCTTTGATTATTACGAATATATTGTGTCCATATTTTGCTGATTTCAAGTCAGACAAAAAAAAAGTATTGAACAAATAATAGAAAAGTGTTATATTACTGATACGAAACCACCAAAAAAAATTGCGCCCTGGTTATTTTTTTGTTCCTGTATATGCATAATATTATTCAGTAGAATGTTCGGTATTTTTGCCGAATAATCGGTCGGACACGAATGTTCGGTAAACCTGCCAAATATGCCGAATACCGAATATAAAACGAATATTCGGGCCACCCTAATTTCCACATCCTATTTACGGAGTAAAAAATTTACTTCATCATTTTTCATTTCAGCCGAAAGACGTTCACTGCTGAACATAGTCCTCCCCAAATTGGGGGGGTTTGCCATAATCGCCACGCTTGGCGGTTGGCGATCGCAGTTAAGGTGTTAAAATGCATAGAGAACGCTGCTGCCCATTCTCTAGTAAGTCCCTTAGTCGCCTTTTACGACACCCGCGGGAGGAAATGGGGTGGTGCTATTCTTTACGTCCGGCATCACACGGTATAACAATTTACTTCATTTAAATTAATTTCATGTTCATCATGTGGGTGTAATAAACACTCTCATACGCCCCGAAGCTAATAGCGTGCGCCAATAAAGAAAAATGCGTTTATTGGTATTACAGCAAAAATACACGCCGAAAGGGCCTCAGCTCAGCATAATGTCAGATGACAACACAAGGTTCAAAAGGACACGCAAAAAAAAAAAAAACAATATGAGCTGATCTTGCACTGTATAGGATATCCGTACAATGAGAGGTCAGCTTATACTGGAAATGTAGAGCTTGATATGTAGCCCACCTGAAGCTGATTTTCAGCTGCCACCCACGAGTGCCATACGCTAGAAATAATAAACAAATAATAGTGTTTTTGAATACTTTCAGAGTTTAGATCGTATTATTATTTTCAACCAGTCTTCTGACTGACTTTTAGCGGGATTTCGGCTCCTATATAGGTATTAATTCATTACTTTATTTATGGTATTTCGAAATTTTTTAAACTATCATCAAGTATCTTGCTAAATGTATGGGAATTCCCGGCGAAAAACACGTTATAATAAAAAACGTGCAAGGGGTTCAATATGTCGTAATTAAATTTCGAAATAATTTAAAAAAGTCCCCGCCGCTGCGGAGCTAGAAAAAAAAACAAGATTAATGACAATGAAGAAACATTTCCACAAAACTGGATTTTGCCATGTATGACCTCACTCTAAGGCACCTGTCCAATCGACGGCGATTAACGTGAAGCTAGTTGAGAGTAGGCGAGCAACGAGCAGCGAGTGTCCGATGGCGACGAGCGATCAATTGCTGGTATACGTATGTACACAGGGCCACAAATCCTAACTTAATATTATAAATGCGAAAGTAAGTTTGTCAGTTTATTTGTTACCTTTTCACGCCTAAACCACTGAACCGATCACCCTAAAATTTGCATATACGTTGTCAGGTGTACAGAAACGGACATAGGGTACCTTTCATCCCGAAAAAAAGTACTGTTCCCGAGGGAAACAACAATAACGTTCTTATGATAATAGATGGCGCCACGTGTCTTTCGAATCATGATTGAATTATATTAGAAGAACGTAGGCTATATTTCATCCTGGATCGCAGACGAAGTCGCAGGCAACAGCTAGTCAAGCTATAAATTTTCAGTATAAGCTGACCTCCTATACAATGCGGAAATCCTATACTGGAAATGTATAGCTTGATTTGTGGCCATGTGTACCAAGCGTGAGTCTTTCAGCGAGTGTCCCGCCCGCCATGCGAGCGTCGTTGAGCGAATAGCTAGCTAGCTAGCCAGCTAGCTAGCTATTCGTTCTACAGGATTTAGTAGTAGATTGTACATCAAGTGCATAAAACGCACCATTTTACGCGAGACGTTTATATAGAGTGTAAAATGGGTTTTATGGACGAGTTGTACACTCTACTTTTCACTTCGATTGCGAGGAAATGAAACAGCAACATGTAAAATAACAAATGGACGAAATAAAAAATATAAGTTTATTTCATGAAGTTTTATTGTGTACTTTGGCTGTTGGTATCCTTGCCTTGTTCTTAGAATACTAACGAAACGAATTAAAATAAAGAGGTTATTCTATGAAGTTGAAGTTGTTCGTGTGGCTGTTGACCGATTGCCTTGGTCGTCGACGAAGATTTTACTTTATGCTCTAGAGCATAAAAGCGACTTTATGTCGCCTATGCACGACATAAAGACGAACTTTTAGAGCATGAGTAGTGAAAAATCTTTTAAATAATACGTTTCTTGAGCGAGAAAATCGTTGATAACTAGTCGCTTCCTCGTCGGCGGTGGCACAGATGCCTAAGAATTAATATTTCGCAGTCAGTTCTCACTATTTACATATTTTTTGTAAACTAGCAGAACCGGGTCTGAGTCATTGCTATCAAAATAATGTGTAACGTCTTTTTTCGTTTGTTATTGTTTAATTCAGATTAGAATAGTTGGCATGTGTTCTGCCATAAATGTCCTGGGGTCGATACTCAGGTCGGGCAGCGTTATTTAATTGTTCAGTAGTTCCCTGGAGTCTGGATTTCAGTTTTTTAGGGTTCCGTAGCCAAATGGCAAAAAAGGAACCCTTATGGATTCGTCATGTCTGTCTGTCTGTCCGTCCGTATGTCACAGCCACTTTTTTCCGAAACTATAAGAACTATACTGTTGAAACTTGGTAAGTAGATGTATTCTGTGAACCGCATTAAGATTTTCACACAAAAATAGAAAAAAAAAAACATAAATTTTGGGGGTTCCCCATACTTAGAACTGAAACGCAAAAAAAAAAAAACTAATTACTTAGTTGTTTGTGTAACAGAGATGATTATTGACTTCAATAACTTTAAAGTAATAAATATAAATACTCTGATGGAGTCTTGTTAAAATATTACTGTCATAAGTATGGTATTCCAATATGACAGCAATATTTTAAAATTAATATTCAGCTGCATCAGTTTAGACTGGGAGCTGACTGACTCCAACATAGTTATCTATGTTCTATGTTAGAGGGTTTGGTTTCCGCACTTAGTCCTTAAGATGGACCATTGTGCGTGGGCCATGGCGGCCGTCGGTGGTTATTCCAACCAGCCCACCTCCTTCCAGAAGCCAATCACGTCTCCTAGTCTGTTTATAACATCGGTAAAGGATCTGGGTTCCCCGAGGGTTTCTGTTCTGATCTGGGTGACGCCTGTGCATTCGAAGAGCACATGCGCAACGGTCTCATCCGCCTCCATGCAGGCTCTTCACAGAGGGCTGTCCGTTATCCCTATTGTGTGGAAATGTTTGTTTAGCGAGCAGTGTCCCGTGATGGTCTCCGTCACCAGGCGCAGGCCGTACCTGTCCAGGCGTAAAAGTCGCCTGGTCAGCCTACCGTCCAAGGATGGCATGGCCTCTCTGGACTGCCTGCAGCCCGTTGTCGAGGTCCACCAGTTCTCCAACATAGTTTTTCAACTACTCCAACATAGTTGAAAAAAGGCTAGGCAAATCATGATAGATACCACACTACATTTAATCTTTTATTTATTATGAGCTACTAGGTAAAAGAAATTAAGTACCTATACAGACAAATAACTGTTCTCACCCTTTCGTTATTTCATTGTAAACGTTTAATTTATTTAAGAAAACACTTAAAAAGCTGCTTGCTGATAAGTGTTACTATAAAATTGTTGACTTTTTAAATGATAAATTTTGAATGTTATTGTTGATTTATTTTGATTATTATATTGATATATTTTGTCTGTAATTAATATTGACTACTTTTTGTACTGACTGATTGTATATTGAATTATAGACCATATTTTGCACTAACTCTAATTTTATGTGTGAAACTGACATTAATAATTAATTTATAATTGCCAATTTAATTAATATCATATAAACATTTTTTACGCCGAGTGAGACAAAACATGTTGGTCCGGTAAAAAATATTTTCCATCTATATGTGCATATTCATCTATCATGTTACACATGTTTGAACAAATAAATTTTTCTTTATCTTTATCCATTATTTCACGATAAATACAAAGCACTGTAATCTATTTACCATTTACATTAAAAAAATAACTCTAAAGTGCAGTAATTTCAACAATATTACACAATAACTGTCTTTATTTAGCCGTTTATTGTCTAATGCTATAGTAAATGGAGTATAGGTAAAAATAGATTTACAAGGGCTTTTTGAAGTAAAATTAGTACCAAACTTTGATAAGTGGAACCTCTTTCTATACCTATCTTTTATAGATAAACCAATTGGCTGTTAGTAAACCAAACTTTAATGTTTCATAGTTTTTTTATATACCTCATCAATAAACAGGAAAAGAGTTTACATTCGAGTAAGTACATCATTTCACAACAAAAAAAAGCATTGAACTATCACAAACTTCGGTCAGTGGGTCATCTTAGGGCTTCTTTGGGGATTCTGTTTCAACACAAAAGTTTTGTATAATTTGGGAAAACCCGATTTCTACATTAGGAAATCCCTGCGTTTTATTTATTTGTCATCAGATCTGGTTCAAGAATTTATCCGTATTGTCTGTACATTCCCAATGGCAATTATTGTGCAATATACAAACAACCTAAAACACATTTTATCTTTAACCTGATAAAATGAAATAAAATCGTTTATTCTGTAAATAGGATATCGGAATCACTTTTACACGTCATATAAAAAATATAAAAACAAGCTTGGGGAAGTCGACATTTCCTATCTGACTATCCCTGAGAAGAAATGGCGAAACAAACTCAGGGGTCAAAGTCTCTTTTAAAGTCCAGACATAATCTTGGTCAAATCAGGTAAGGACCATGTAGATCCGTGTCTGAAATGGTCTTTTGAGGAAATATAATGTAATATGAGGCTGTATGAGCTCAAGACAAGACCTTGCCAGTTTACAATAATTACACAGCGAATTTTTTAGTAGATTGTACATCAAGTGTATAAAATGCACCATTTTACGCGAGACATATATCAATCCGAGCGAGCTTGTAAGCGAGGATGGATATGAAGTAGAGTGTAAACTGGGTTTTATGGACGAGTTTTACACTCTACTTTTCACTTTGGTTGTGAGGAAATGAAACAGCAACATGTAAAATAATAAATGGACGAAATAAAAAATATTAGTTAATTTCACGAAGTTTTATTGTGTACTTTGGCTGTTGGTATCCTTGCCTTGTTCTTAGAATACTAACAACAACAAAGAGGTTATTATATGAAGTTGAAGTTGTGTGTGGCTGTTGGACCGATTGCCTTGATAGATAGATAGATAGAACAC
Organism: Dryobota labecula; assembly: GCA_947523025.1. Taxonomy (NCBI): domain Eukaryota; kingdom Metazoa; phylum Arthropoda; class Insecta; order Lepidoptera; family Noctuidae; genus Dryobota; species Dryobota labecula. The sequence goes on along the minus strand of OX383311.1, from coordinate 6,706,809 downwards.
TCTTTATTATGTACACCATAAAAATTACAGATATAATAAAGAACTGTTACATAGGTTGTCACAATGGGCGGTCTTATCGCTAAAAGCGATCTTTTACAGACAACCTTTGGATGGATCAAAAAGTAGAAGGAGACAATACTGCAGGTAGTGGTGTACCTTGGTTTTCGACGAAGATTTTACTTTATGCTCTAGAGCATAAAAAGCGACTTTATGTCACCTACGCACGACTTAGAGACGAACTTTTAGAGCATGAAAAAAGGAAAAAACTATTTAGACCGTGTCCTGATTGCCGTTTGCCGCTTATGTTTAAAATGAGTGAAGATACGTCATATTACTTTGAATGTGTAGGTCAATGATATTTTAAAGGACGTTTATTATTCATTCACCATCACAAACTCGTATTCCGCGAAGTTTTAAGACAAGAGGATGTAAGAAACATTATTTCAATAATATGACGTAAACCTCGCGACGCGAAGATTTAAAAACCAGAGCTAATTTTAATTCTTTTGTCACTCCGGCGTGATGAGAGGTAGTTGCAGGCTAATTTTAAAATGTGACGTCATATGTAAACAACATGAATAACAGTTTTTAAAAGTTATAAAATAACTTTCCAAATGAAAACTTACTTTTCCATTGATGCCAAGGCCGAGTACTGTATTGGAGATCTCGTAGTCATCCGTGATTGGCGTAGTTTTGATAAACTTTGTGAAATTACTCATCTTGATTCACTTCACTATTTTGAAACAAAACAAAAAGTTAAACACTATGTCAACACAATAACACTGCAACACTGTTTAAAGTTTTAACAGTAAAATATCTTTTGTTTTATTATTATCGCACACGTACACTACAATTCAAAATAACTTGTAAATTACAATTTGTTCCGTGAGTGACAATGACCGACCGTGTCAAGTCGTTGAGCAATCGCGGCACAGTGCTGCCAAAAATGCCTCTGTCTGACGAAGACTGCCGCTGTCAATGTCAAATTGTGGAAAACTTCGTTCGAAAAGCCTGTCAAAATGATTAGAATAGAAAGAAAGATGTTTTTGTTGTAAGTGATCAAAATGAAAAAAAGTATCTCTACAAGATAGGTATAGTGTACAATAAAAATAATAATTCTAACATGGATTGGATAAACAGAAAACTAAATTATTACAAGAACTATTCTAAGAAATAAAGGGAACTAACAGAGAAAGATATAAAAATAATAGGAATAGGTATACTTAGAAGTAGCAAAAAAGAAAACAGATAAAAGTCTAGGAAGTCTTTCTAGGGAGTAAAATATTGATTAATGAGCAAGAACATTATTTTCTGTAACAGTAAAATATTTTCGCCATTGTTTTAAATACAGGACTATCATTTGTTTTTCTTAATTTGGTGTTGATAAATATGTGGATTCTTGTAGAATAATTATGATTTTGTGCATCAGTATGGTTTTGCAAGGTAAGTACCACACATAAATTTGTCTGTAACTACAATTGATTAATGGCGGTTTTAATTTTGAAGTTACTGAGAAATTAATATTTAATTTGGAATTGAGCATTAACTTCTGAACGAACACGCGACACGCAAGCATTGGTTAGCTTGTGTCGCTATCGGTTGACAGATTACTAAACCGCTTAAAGGCAGTTTTTTTTAAAGCTTTCTAGTATGTAGTGTAGATGGCGTTATAACAAATTTTGATCAAAAAAGTCCTGTCAACTAATTTTTTTTTTTTTTTTTTTATAATAATGCTATGGGGCTATGAGAACATCATTCTAATGAGTTATTTGTTGATGTTCTTCAGAAAGGTCAGGTGCATAGCACTCGCAACCGACGTGCGTTTATGACCAGATGCATGAATTTAAGCGAAACAAAAGGAGTATTTAAGGAGCGTAGGTGGCGTTCGAGGAAGAAGGCGTGAGTATGTATGAATGTAAGTAAATATGCAATGTTTTAAGTTTTTTGAAAAGTTGCCCATGTTACTAATTTGTTATAACCTAAATAACAAACAAAATAATGCACTTTCGTTTTGTATTCGCATAGGTACTTACTTACATAAATATTAGGTAGGTATTATGTACATTGTAAGCCGTTAATTCCTGTTTCATCTTACGTAATTATTACTATTGACTAATTAGAATTGCAAAACTAGTTGCTGATCAAATTGTAATAAGTAACGATATTACGTACTGTGTACAAGTTCCTTTGAATAAATGTTATGATCAGGGCTATAAATAGCGGTAAATTTTCATAACGTTACCTTGTATTGACAGAGTTAACGTTATTACTAAAATAACGGTAATCGATTTAACGTTATTTATGTGACTATTAATTTTATCGTTATTTTAAACGGGTGAGATGTAAGTAGTGGGGTCTGAGGCGTGCGGCGCGGCGGGAGCCCGCCCTCGCGCCTCTCTAATGCCGTGCCGATCAAAACGGCAAAAATTCTTACCCACAGAACGGCAACGTAGCTAAATTAACGTTAGTTATCGTATTTTTGTTAATGTTAGTTAACGTTATATTACTGGTAATGTTATCAAGTAACGTTAAATTTTTGTAACGTTAGTAGGTATAACATTGAAATTTAACGTTACGTAACGGTTATTATTTTGTTATTTGGTAACGTTAACAAGCCCTGGTTATGATTATTCAATGAATACAAACTAAGGATAGAAATCGTAATTTTATCGACAGGTAGGTAAACCTTGCTTAAGTAGGTACTTATACTTATTTTTTTCTTTACTTCAATATGGGTTCGGACTTACAACCCGTAACGTCAACACCAACTTAAGAGGATTAACGCCGGTCCACTAGCGACTCTGCTTTAAAAACATATTATCTCGTGACTGAGAAGGAATTATGAAAAACGCCTCAACTAACTATAACGGCAAGTGTGTCTAGAATTTTCTAATACCTTTTATAAAGTTTCATATTGAGACACGAAGCAACAAAATACGATCTAGAGGAATGTGGCCGTTTTTATTTAGATCGAATTTTGTTGCTTCGGGTGTCATCATTTCAGCCAAAAGACGTCCACTGCTGGACATAAGCCTCTCCCAATTGGGGGAGTTTGCCATAATCGCCACGCTTGGCAGGCGGGTTGGCGATCGCAGTATGGTGTTAAAAATGCATAGAGAACGCTGCTGCCCATTCTCTAGGAAGTCCCTTAGTCGCCTTTTACGACACCCACGGGAGGAAATGGAGTGGTGCTATTCTTTACGTCCGTCAGTATCTAATTCAAATTTATGTATTATTATTATTATTAATATTTTACAAGAAAACAGATTGGACGGTGACCCCAAACTAGGCATTTGCGTGTATCTTGGGGGTCGGAGTATTAAATCAGAAAGCTAGTTGTCCGTTCGAAAAACTAGGCCTTTATTGAGAAGAAGGACAAGAAACTCTATGGAAACAGTATTAAAGTATTCTATCATCATTCATCATATAATATTTCTTACATTTCCATAAATTACCTTTATTAAAAATAGCACATGAGTTAGACCGGATATCTTTACATGAGAGCGAGACCTCTTCAAAAGCCATAGTGAACTCAAACTCAAACTCAAAGCATTTATTTCAAATAAACCAAATACAGGTACTTTTGAATTGTCAAGGGGTCGGTCAGTCAGAAAGATGAAGCTAGTTGCCTATTCCAAAGCGTAGTAGGTTCCTATGGAGAAGAACGGACAAGAAACTCCATGGACACTCTTTTAAAACAAAATATTGTTACAAAATATGGGTTACATCATTTATGTTGAAGTTATACATGTGAGAACAATGTAGAAAGACGTGCACGTTAGAAGCGTCCGTAATTAAAACAATTCCAAAATTAAAATAAGCCGTGGCAGCTAAGAGATGACCAGTCCCAACTGACGGCGCCCTTTCACGAACATGACGCATGGATCAGCATCACTTAGCTCAACCATTATGAAGGGAACTTAATGATCCAACACACACGCCACCACCAGTGAGACATTTGAGTGAGCATGACATACTCTCAGCCGCCAGGGCACATTCAAGTCAATAAAAGACATATTACCCGGTAAATGGTAGCTCTATAGTACATAGTACTCACGTGATGATCCGTTGTCGGTGACCGGAAACTACTATAAAAAATAGAGATGTCCCAGACAGAATACAGATAATATATGTACGAGTAGCTTCGATAGTAAATTATTGATCGAAGACGAGTAGTAATTGGGTTGTACTAACACATAATATATATAGTAATTGGGTTTTAACTCATAGAACGACAAGGCTAGATATTTATATAATTAGACTTGTCAGTATTAAATCAGAAAGCTAGTTGTCCGTTCGCAAAATTAGGTCTTCATGGAGAAGAAGGACAAAAAACTCCATGGAAACAGTATTAAGAGGGTGTCCACCAGCGCTACTCCTTTAAAAAAATATTATCTCGTGACTGAGAAGGAATTATGAAAAACGAGAAAAAATGAATTTTCTAGTACCTTTACTAAAGTTTCATATTGAGACACGAAGCAACAAAATACGATCTAGAGGAATGTGGCCGCTTTTCTTTAGATCGAATTTTGTTGCTTCATGTCTCAATATACAGTGTGAGTCTTTATAATAATAATTAACAATAGCAGAGAAACTGACCAAATACACTGAATTAAAAGATGAACTAGTCCGACTTTGGCATTTACAAAAAGTTCCAATAGTTCCAATAGTACTGTCTACAACAGGAGTAATACCAACACAACTTCACCAGTCCCTTAACTCCCTTAACTTATCTCCAAATACCTACCATCTGCTGCAGAAGGCAGCGATACTAAACACATGCAGACTCGTGAGAAAGTTTCTGCAATGTGAATCAGAAAACCCACATCCAAACCCAAATACGCTAACATCTTCTGTGCAATCTTCTGCACGTGGCCGCACTTAATCCAGCTGATAATCACTTGGCTTAGGCCCGTGTTATCAGCGCTCCCGGCTAGCCGAGAATATGAAATAAATATCAAAATAATAATAATAATAATCATTTATTTCGGATTCATCCTACGATTACATCCATATTTACAATAATTTAATTTATTTATTTATTTATAATGTGTTAATTTTATCTGCGGCAAAAATAAAAAAATAAAATCTAAATAAGTATTTAATTTGATTTTTTATGGAATTTTAAAACAAATTGTTCCCAGTGTAAACAAAACGGTGTAACTTTGAAACTAAATGATCTATCACGATGAAATAAACTCCATAATGATTGAAAGTAATTAGGCGTCCTCAAGAAATTGGGGAAAAAACTACCCTCAATTGAAAAGAAACATGTTTTTTTTAGCAAAAATCTGTTTTTTTTTTTCATAATTTTTTACAATAATTGTAAAATTTCTCAATAATGTCTTATTGAAAATTATTTTAAAAAAATTAAAAAATAAAAATTCCATAAAAAATAAAATTTAATTTTTTTTTTGTATTTTTTCCGTAGATAAAATTAAGCATAGATTCCCTCATTTCGATATGTGCAAATTATAAAGACTCACACTGTATAAGTGTTAATGCTTCGTGTCTTAAAGTATTCTATCAACAAATTTCTTACATTTCCATAAATTACCGGATTTTGCCTGATCATACCGGCTTAGTCTGAAGTCGACAACGTCTTGAGCAAGCATGGTGATCGTGTCTTCTCTGTATGAGAAGAAAGAAGTCTTTGCCGTGCAATGGGACAGTAATACGCTGGCATAATATACAAATAATAACATCCTACTAACGAAAACATAATAATAGTAATTTTCACAGACGAGTACTCAACTGTGCCAAGGTTGTTATTAGACTACTCGTCACCCAAATGCACATAGCGTGAAGATTTTAGACAAAAAAAAATATGGTTTTTCCAAATATAATGATGACTCTGCTGGCTAGATCATGAATTCATTAATCATAGGTAGTTCTTTTGTTGTGTATAATTTATATCATCACTACATATTAAAAAACAAAGTCCTCCGCCGCGTCTGTCTGTCTGTCTGTCTGTTTGTTCGCGATAAACTCAAAAACTTCTGCACCGATTTTCATGATGTTTTCACCAATGGATAGCGTGTTTCTCGAGGAAGGTTTAAGTATATAATTTGTTTAGTTTTTATATACATTTTTGTATACATTAACGATATTTGTTGGAGGTGTCAATCAGATAATAAAAAAATATTAGACACCTTTTTTTTTGCTTTATCATATTAATATAAAATTAAGACTTAGATAAAACACATTAAACTTGGGGAGTGGGGGCGCGTTACGTTACAGCTACGTATAAAGTCTAGCGAGCAGTGACGTCATGCCACATTTGAACTCAATGTATCGCCGTAATGTTTTGATTACGTAAAAAAAGAAAAAATACGTGTCCAATATTTTTTAATAACCTACATGATGGACAAAAAAAATTTTTTTTAATCATCATTCCTATTCAAATTAGTATGTTCTCCAATTATTTTTAGCAAATCGTCTTCAAAATATACCTAATTTCAATTTACTCAAAAAATCGAAAGCGTGCAATTTACTTACGTATTGTGTCGACAACACAAACCAAAATAATGTTATAAAATGTCAAAAATAATGACCGTGTCATGTTGTACGTAATACAAGGCATTTTGGTAAAACTGAATTTATCGTGCACTGCCAAATATTGAGGATTTTATCGCCGTTGTTGCGAGAGGCGAGACTGGCTGGCTGCGTTTTGTGCGGGGCTCGGAAATTGGCGAATGAGAGGAGGTCTTGTGTTTGTAAAACCCAAATGTCCTTTCTTTGGTATTGTTCGTCAAATCTTTGAGCTCCTTATGTTCTGAGTTGAGCTGCACGATTACTGACAAATGCGTGCACTGAATGGACAGGGCCTCAAGTCTGCTATTACAATAGTGTCAGAATGGTCTCTTCATTGTGAGTTTTTGACAGATTTGCCATACAAACACTGTCAAATACTCACAATGGCGAGACCATTCTGACACTATTGTAATAGCAGACTTGAGGCCCTGGTTCACTCAATCTGTGTGGTTCTTTTTTCAAAATACCATTTCAGACACCAATCTACATGGTTTTCACATGATTTGACTTAAAATAAAAGAGACTGTGATCTCTGAGTTTGTTTCTGCCTTTCTTCTCAGAGTAGTCAGATACGAAACGCCGACCTCATCTAGTTTTAAAATATGATTGACGTGTAAAAGTGTTTGTAAAAACTTACTTACAGAAATAAAATCATTATGTACATTATTCTTTAAAGTCAAATCAATTTAAAATCAAAAATGTTTATTTGTTAGGTTATGGTACAATAGATGTTACAAATATTGGTTCCAGCATAATCTGCCATAGTATGGCGTACAAATATTTCTATATACAAAAAACGAAGCCTATATTACTAAACTGTCGATAATTATAAATAATAATGAATTACAGAATAAACGCAGGGCGTACGACACTTATATGTATATACCAGAGACATTGAGTGGTTAGCTGGCGAGTTCTGTACTGAGCTCAGACAACGCGTCGTACGTCCTGCCAGTAATAGGACTCGCCCATCCAGGAGCGCTGTCCCAAATAAGACGCATTATTAATCCATATTAATATTATAAATGTGAAAGTAAGTCTATCAGTCTGTATTTTACGTTTTCACGCCTAAACCGCTGAACCGATCGCCTGGGATATCGAGAAGGACATAAGTTACTTTTTTACGCGATACTCAAACTCAAACTCAAATCATTTATTTCAATCAAACCATTTACAGGCACTTTTGAATTGTCAAGGAGTCGGTCAGTAAGAATAATTAAGCTACATTCCCATTCCAAAGCGTAGGTACCTATGGAGAAGAACGAGCAAGAAACTCCATGGACACTCTTTTAAATCAAATTGTTACAAACGAAAGTATTCGTTACATCTATAATGTTGAATTTATAACTAAAAGTGAGAACGATGTAAAAATAAAAATAAAAACTTACACGTTAAAAGCGTCAAGCGTAGGTACAACAAATAGAAACAAAATAAAATAAAATAAAATAACCTGTGGCAGCTAAGAGATGACCAGTCCCAATTGACGGCGCCCGTTCACGAACATGACGCATGGATTAGCACCATTCAGCTCGACCATTTTGAAGGGAGCTAATTGATCCAACACACACGCCACCATCAGCGAGACCTTTAAGTGAGCATGACATACTCTCAACCGCCAGGGCACATTCAAGTCAATGAAAGACATATTACCCGGTCAATGGTAGCTCTATAGTACATAGGACTCACACCTGTGCTATGCATTTATATAATACAAAGGAGATTGAGCTTATACAATGCAAAGATAGTCTTACACTCTTCAGCAGCTCCAACATGATTGTCAAATGCTAATCAACTAGCTGAGGTTGTGGAGCAGAACCAGCATTCAGCCAAGCATTTTTATCAGCGATGTAATCCCCCAACTTATAATATGCCTGCCTGCATAGTGTGCGTTTTATACAAGATTTAAATTTAGTCTCATTCAGTTGAAGTATGTGGGGAGGAATTTTATTGTAACATCTTAAACATAACCGACATCTACGCGGGCGGAGCCGCGGGCAAAAGCTAGTCTATTATACATAAAACAAAAAATATTTTAATAAAACATGTAAACTTAAATATCAATGATTAAATAATCTTTAAAAAGGTGAAGGTTTCAGAAAAATACGCTTGGATTTTTTTTATCCGCGTTAGAAATAACTTTACAAATTAATTTCACTATGTAATATAAACATAATCTAAAATATTCATATATTAAATTATTAAGAAAATGCTCTAATTTAACATATTTTTTTCCAAATCATTAATCCTACTCCTTTAGATGTGATCTTCAGTATACAATAATTGGACGTAGTTGGAAAAGGATCCAATCCACAACATGGTCAAAAATGAGTTATGTGTACCAAACTGATGCTAAATATCGATACTATCGACAAGTAAAATAGATCCAAGCAAAAACAACAGTTTATCATTTAGATCAACCTCAGACCCAACCTGCATGTACGGAAATATAAAATATGATATATCTTCTAAACTTCAAATGTCAATACCTCTTAAAGTGACTTTGTGTGGATTGGCTCCTTTTCGTTTAACTACGTCCAACTATTATCTTCGCATGTATTGCATGCATAATGCAAGTAAACATGCTCGCGAAATTCAAATATTCTTACGAAGCGACTAATTGGAACCGTGCACCTAGCTTCTGACGTTTCGTAAGTGCCCATGTAGGTTTATGTGAAATAAAATATTTTTCACTTCTCATGCTCCAAAAGTTCGTCTTTATGTCGTGCGTAGGCGACATAAAACCGCTATTCATGCTCTAGAGCATAAAGTAAAATCTTCGTCGAAGACCAAGGCAATCGGTCCAACAGCCACACGAACAACTTCAACTTCATAGAATAACCTCTTCATTTTAATTCGTTTCGTTAGTATTCTAAGAACAAGGCAAGGATACCAACAGCCAAAGTACACAATCAAACTTCATGAAATAAACTTATAATTTTTATTTCGTCCTTTTTTATTAGTTTTTTATATTAGTTAATCAATATATTTAAACTATAACTAAGTTATCATAGATATAAAAACATTTTTTTTTAATAACTGTACAGTATGTAACGACCTAAGTCAGGTGTTATGTCACGTTCCTATTGAAAAAAATAAATGAAAATTAGTTAATTGGCCGGAACCATAATTATTTTTCAATTTTAATTAAATTTTCAATATTTACATGTTGCTGTTTCATTTCCTCGCAATCAAAGTGAAAAGTAGAGTGTACAACTCGTCCATAAAACCCATTTTACACTCATATAGAGTGTAAAATGGGTTTTACGAGACGTTTATCCATTCTCGCTCGCAAGCTCGCTCGGATGGATAAACGTCTCGCGTAAAATGGTGCGTTTTATGCACTTAATGTACAATCTACTATTGATTTTGATTTTGACTGATATTAATGTGTGCTTATTATAAAAATATATACTTCAAGTCGTAAAAAAAAAACCGATAGTTTCATAGCCCAACAGTGAGTCACGGCATCCGCTCACGACAGAGAAAGTTATAATGACGTCATCCAACACAAAACGTGGGACGATATGACGATACTGTAATACGAAGGCGGACCGTCCAGATCTGTTTATTAAGTTATCTAATATTTATGTTCTATGCTATCGGAATAGATTTATTTGGTACACCGACCGCAGTACATACATATAAAAGATTAAAACAGAATAATAAATTATTTTTTTAAACGCCTATAACTCACTCAGAAGTGTAGTTCTGTGGAATAGCTTCATTACCTACCCTCCTAGGCGACGATATTCTCCTTTGGGGAATACAAGCTTGAAGTTATGATATGTTTACTATCTTCATATTATGTATTTTTTTCTGACATCTGTCAAGCAGGAAGACATCAAAAATTTCCATTTATTTTTATGTATGAGCGTTGTCACCGGTCTACTAGCGCCACACCTTTAAAAACATATTATCTCGTGTCTGAGAAGGAATTATGAAAAACGGCTCAATCAACTATATCGCTAAGTGTGTCTAGAATTTTCTAATATCTTTTATAAAGTTTCATATTGAGTCATGAAGCAACAAAATACGATCTAGACTCTAGATCGTATTTTGTTGCTTCGTGACTCAATATGAATAAACGGCCACATTCCTCTAGATTCTAGAGGAATGTGGCCGTTTTTATTTAGATCGAATTTTGTTGCTTCGTGTCTCAATATGAAACTTTATAAAAGATATTAGAAAATTCTAGACACACCGAGACAGTTGATTGAGCCGTTTTTCATAATTCCTTCTCAGTCACAAGATAATAATTGTGTCTCAAAAAATCGCTAAGAACATGCGCAATGTGGATGGAGTAATAGAATGGAACTATGGAGAAGTATCATGACGCTGCGTGAGCGTGCGTGATCTGTCGCCGTCCGTTCGACATCCACTGCGCACAGGATGGATGTATAGCCAGCACATGAAGTAATTTTTTGCTCCGTTGGTATAATTGCTGTTTTTTTTTTTAAATATTTTATATATTTTACGATGGGTTTGTTCTTGACTCTAGTCTAGGCCTGGGTGACAGAGACAAAGTCGACGATGGAGTGAGCTTACCCAGAAGAAGCCTGTTCACTCTCTCTCTCTGAATATATTAGGGTTGTATGTGTTCGGAAACACAGACGCTGGCACGCTGGCAGAGAGTTCCACTCCTTTGCTGTGCGCATTATAAAAGAAGTTTGAAAATGCTTAGTGCGAGTTGGTGGAATATCCACTAGGAAGGGGTGGTAACTTGCAGTGCGTCTAGATGTCTGATGATATAAGGCGGCCGTTGGAATGAGGTCGTGGAGTTCATGGGCACACTCGTCGAAGTACAATCTGTAGAAGACCGACAAGCAGGCAACCTCGGCGTTCCAGTGGGAGGATAAATAAATAAATAAATACTGTTCGTTGTCTGTCTGTCTGTCTGACACCACTACCAAAAGACAGCCCATATTTTGCAACATTGCGTCTACTTTTCAAACTGGGTTATAACTTATAAGTTATTGACTAAACATAACGCGTGCGTTTTCAAAATGACAGTTCAACGTAAATAACGGTAAACCGGTTAATAATGTAATTAGGTAGTTGACTTCATTATATGGTTTACATAATATATCTACATGTAATGTTGTAGGTGCTAATGTTGATGATATTACTTAGGTATGGGCCGAACATGGGTTTCACCGAATACGAACATTCGGCCGAATATTCGGTAAAACCTTTACCGAACCGATTATTCAGCCGAATATTCGGCATAATTGATTCCCTTACGTGAACAGTATACAGGTCTGAACTTGTTCACGCAAAGCGCGTGGATTGGCGCCGGAGCCTCCCGTCCATTACCCCCGCTGTACCAGATGTTGTTATTGAATCATTTTGTTTTTAATTACCATCTTTTTTATCTACTGTTATTGGAAATATAGCTACAATGTCGACAAAAACATAAAGCTGCACTGTTAATTACTTACCTAATAAAAATTACACATTTAACATTCAACTCATGATAAATCATACACGGCTCAATACAGTAAAAACTTTGAGTAGGTACCACTTTGCCGAACATTCGGCGATATAACCGAATATTCGATAAATCTGCCGAATGTGCCGAATACCGAATATAAAACGAATATTCAGCCCATCCATAATATTACTTACTAGCTGTTGCCCGCGGCTTCGCCCGCGTAGCTTTTTCTATCATCATCATCATTATTTCAGCTAACAGACTTCCACAGCCACTTCGATTGGTTCTGTGCTTCCCGCAGCCAAGGGAAGGTGTTAAGAAGTTTTTACGTCTGAGTTCTGATAGAGAACCATCTCCACTATGGAAAGTTTATGACTGGATTCCTTGAAAGAATCATCTTGTAGCAGGGTTCGCCGATATATATCAGCGGATATATATCATGATATACATATATCACGATATAATTATATGAATTGATTTTTGTCTTGATATATATCAATTGATTTTTTTCTGTCTGGCAACACGTAGCGAAAAACTACAACTCAGAATAATTTACTTTTGACTTTTTTATGATTACAAATTATCATTAAAATTAGTTGATATCTCACAAACAAATGAAGATTATTATAATAATAGGTACTTGTTTTTTGAAGTGTTCATTAAAAAAATATTTCTCAAATAAACACTTATTAAGTATAAGTGTTTATTTGAGAAATATTTTTTACTTTTTTTTAATAAAAAATGTGGTAATTTGACACTTATATTATTTTACAAACTCCTTTCACATTTTTAAGTGTTTTAATCCCCTTACAGAATGAAATTCTCTTCTTTTGGTTGGCCTGGATATATATATCCCATATATATTAAAAAAATCGAATTTTTGATATTTATTATAAAAATCGGATTTTTTCGAACCCTGACTAAAAGTGAACAGTGTTAGGGTCGCCGACGCTCCGACGCGTCCCTTCTCTTCTCGGGTTTTCCTTATCAACACTGCGGAGCTTGAGCTGATGTCTGATCTTCTTTTAGTGGCTTTTGTGGACATGATATTTATTCAGATATGTTACTGTAGTTGTAATTGCAATCATGTCATTAATATTTTATATACTTAGATTATTTTCTATTTTGTGAATGTGAGAACGTCGTAGGCCTAGTAGTGTAGATTTGTTGGCACTTTTCTATTTTGTTAAGTACCTGATAATTGTTGAAAGGCCTACACTGTCCTTCCATACCTATTATCACTGTTATTTAATAATATTGTAAAGCCAATTATTTTTAAAAGAGTAACCGTGGAGTTTCTTGCCGGCTCTTCTCCATAGAAAACGACTAATTCGAACCGTGCACTTAGCTTGTAGGTTTATGTGAAATAAAATATTTTGATTTTGATTTTGATTTCGCAGCTGCCCTGACTTCTAAATTACGGAGCTTTCCTGACACGGAGCTCGGAGTGCCTTCAAGTATTGTAAACCTAATCTTCCTCCTTCGTGTCTTCAGAGAGTGCGTGTTAGATAGGTCCTTTTATTTTTAAACTAATAACTGTATTTTTACCACTTAATGTAAATTCATTAAATTTATTTGTTCAGTCTACTTTTAGTAGATTTGATACTTTGACGTTTTGTTGCCGGGCACTAGGGGCATACTAGGGGCCATTTGTTACTTTTGCTTGTAATTTGGGGGGTGGGTTTGCCATAATCGTCACGCTTGGCAGGCGGGTTGGCGATCGCAGTATGGTGTTCAGTGTTCCAAACCCAAGAAACTAAAAAAACAACAGCTCACCAATACAAAAACAGGAGAAAACAGTAGGTACCTAAAGTAAAAAAAGGCAGGTTTCATACTTTCCTCATATAATTAAAACTATCACCTTCTTTTATTAGTTACCAGGACTCACATATATTGTTATATTATAATATTGATCACCACATAATAAAAACCAAAAATCAAAGTAAAATTATTTTCCCCTTTTATTATTTTCCTCAATTGCCTCATCTTCAGTATTTTCAGTTTACCTAGGACAAACTGTCCAGTTTAGTAGGTCCAAATTCGAGAAAGAGGTCAGTCGTCGAATCCGACTCTGCTGGGCAGCGTTCGGGAAGCTACGCAATATCTTCTCGTCCCACATACCGCAGTGTCTCAAGACGAAAGTCTTTGACCAGTGCGTGTTGCCAGTGATGACCTTTGGCACTGAAACGTGGTCGCTCACAATGGGCCTTATTAGAAGGCTTAAAAGTCACCCAAAGGGCAATGGAGAGGGCTATGCTTGGAGTTTCTCTACGTCATCGAATCAGAAATGAAGAGTTTCGCAGGAGAACCAAGGTTTTGTTGAACAATTTTATAATTTCCCTTCTCCATAATATCTCCCTTACCTATATTGAATTAGATGAAGCATGACGTAAGTCAGTGACAAATACTGGCAACACTGCGAAATTCACCAAATTACTTCAATGGAAAAGATTATTGGGATTTTCAAGGGTTCAAATCATCACAGAGTTCATTTGTAACAATAATTAAACACAATATGGCCTTAAACGTAAGTTACATTCATTTCATACAGTTTTTCACTTTCCTGTAAAGTAGCCATTTTTGACTTCCGTACTGTTAGAACTTCACTGACAATTTTCCTTTTTTAAATCATACATATTTTTGTTAATTTTCTTCATGTGTCTTTCTGTGGCTTCAAATGAGTAGCAATCAGTTATTTCGGATTTAGTGTATAATGTTCTCACGGTAACCAAAGTATTAAAGTTGAATATCATCATCTTCCTTTCAGACGAAAGACGTCCACTGTTGGACATAGGCCTCCCCAAGCACCGCCACTTCGAACGGTTCTGTGCTTCCCGCATCTAGCGGATTCCTGCTGCCTTCACAAGGTCATCAGTCCACCTTGTGGGAGACCTTCCAACGCTACATCTACGCGGTCGCCACTCCAGAACTTTTCGGCTCCTTCGGCCAGAACTTTTCGGCCCATTCTGCGAGCAATGTCAACTGCCACTTTTTGGCAATTCTTCGGGCTATGTCGGTTACCTTGGTTATCCCTGCGGATCTCTTAATTTCTGATTCGATCACGTAGATAAACTCAAAGCATCTCCATTGCCATTTGGATGACTTTTAGCTTTCTAATAAGGCCCATTATGAGCGACTGAGTGAGTTTAAATATTTAAACAATTTAAATCTATGGATCGAGAGCAACAGATACATGAATTAGTGAATAAAATTAGCTCTCAAACTGTAGTATTATGTAAAAACTTGTTTATGGGCATTTTCTTATCTGCTGATTATGTATTTAAAACACTAATAATGCTTATTTTTTATGTATTTTTAGTTTAATATTATGTCATACATAAACTGGTGTCACCATCTTAAAAAGGTCATCTTAAGGCCGCTTGTACACGCTACGAAAATAATTCACCGTGTCTAGTGCAGACAGGACCAATTCATCATGTACACGACAAGAATTTTGTCGGGCCTAGGAACGAAAACTTGTTGTGTCTGCTGCAGACAAGACAAATATGAACGTGTACACGATAAGATTGTTTTCGGGCAGTCGTGTGTAGGGTATGGTTGGCAGTTCTAGTCAAGTCTGTTATTAATTTGCGATTATTTGTACGGACACTAACAACCTGAACCACCTCATCTACCCCGTGCTTCCCTATACCGCAGTAAGTCAGAGCGCGTCGTGTATAGCGCAGACAAGATGTTTTCTTGTTCAGCACCGTGGCAGTGTACACAGTTCATGTGTAGAAACGACAAGATTTCTTGCATAGGCCCAGCGACTTTTCTTAGCGTGTACAAGCGGCCTAAAGCCTTTATTCTAGAACGGTATTCAATAATGAATCAAGATTTGAAAGTGAAAGATTTGATAACCTAACATAACTTCACGGCAGTTTCTCTAATGGGATTGCCAGAGGTGCCTAGTTTGGACACGCTACAGTTTTGGCGATTAGTCTTTGAGGAGTGGCTACAGAGGCGCCACGGCGTCCTCACCTTCCGCCTGACATAGATCTCCACCGGACATTGTTGTTTCGGGAGGTTCCTGCTTCGGATAAGGCGGAAGGAAACGCCCGGATGTTACCACTGTGTGGATTGCCCGAAGGACACGGTGGAGCATACGGTGGAGGTCTGCCCGACTTAGGCAGAGCACCGCCATGTCCTCACGGAAGCGATCGGCGGCGGCGATCTCTCGCGTCCGGACCTGCTCTAGGCCATGCTCCGGAGCGAGAGTGCATGGGAGGCAGTCACCTCCTTCTGCGAAGCATTAATGCTCGCAAAGGAGGAGGCGGAATGCGTGAGAGAGAGGCAGTCTGTGCGCCCTCACGCCCCTAGTCGCCGCAGGAGACGCCCTGGGCGGCAGGAATCGATAGCCGATTCCTGGCCACCGTAGGCGCGGGCTTGGGGACGGCGAATAGCTCGCCATCCGGTAAGGAGCAGGCCCGGGTAGACGGCGCGTTGTGTTCCACGCGCGCTTCAAAGAGATGTCAGCACGAGCTGACGGGGTCCGCCAGGACCGATACCTGCCAGGGTTGTGGGTTTGTCCGAAAGGGATACCGTGGCCCTGGCACACAGGTAACTGAAGGAACACGAGTGGGTTTTAATCTAAAAAAAAGCAGTCAATTTCGTATACGACTAGAATATTAATAACAAAACCATGTCTAGAAGACAGTCAAGTATGGTCACTTTCTTCCGGACTATTCGTTACAGAACATAAATCTATGAAATTGCTCGTAATAATTAAAATTATGTAAGAATTGTAACACTTTTAAGATCATTTTGAATAGTTTAACGGTTTTAATGATCGTTTTGACACGCGATTCACAGGTGCTTTCGATTTCATTATGAATGCTTAAGATTGTTTGATTTGGTTAGAGAATGCACAATGCGTTGAGATAAAATGCTGTGCTGTTCTATAAAGTTCGCTTTGAACCTCACTCAACTGAGCGCACACAATTCGAATTAGAACTCCAAATAGCCGAACACGGCATAAAGATAGACTTCGGGTGCTACCAATAAAACTAAAATGTTATTTTTTTTTTACGTGGTCGCTCACAATGGGCCTTATTAGAAGGCTAAAAGTCATCCAAAGGGCAATGGAGAGGGCTATGCTTGGAGTTTCCCTACGTGATCGAATCAGAAATGAAAAGATCCGCAGGAGAACCAAGGTAACCGACATAGCTCGAAGAATAACCAAACTTAAGTGGCAATGGGCAGGGCACATTGCTCGCAGAACAGATGGCCGTTGGGGCCAAAAGGTTCTGGAGTGGCGACCGCGTACCGGAATACGTAGCGTTGGAAGGCCTTATGAAAGCTGCAGGAATCCGCTGGATGCGGGAAGCACAGAACCGGTCGAGGTGGCGGTGCTTGGGGGAGGCCTATGTCGAGCAGTGAACGTCTTTCGGCTGAAATGATGATGATGATGATTTAAGAAAAATGTATACTGCATGTTGATTATTATTTACAATCATTTATCAAATAGTTTTCAAGACTTACCGCTGACAATGATAAAAATACTTTTCAAACTATTATTATTTAAAAGATATTATACAATTAAGGACTATTAAGAAGACAAATCAATAGAATCTGTAATTTGTAAGTTAGAATAGTTGACATCTGATTGTGAATACATTTGCACGCCATGTTATGGCAGGATATACTGAAACAAATTTACTGTAACACCTTATGCACGGTATTCTAACAAATAAATATTTTTGATTTGATTTGAAAGCGAACTCATTTATTTTTTAAGGTACCGTAGTCAACCAGGAACCCTTATAGTTTGGCTATTTCCGTCTGTCTGTCTGTACGCGGCTTACGCCACCCACCACAACACTTGTTGTAAAGGCCGCCAACTATACTCCCTCTACTATTAGCAGGACCCGCCGTCCACGGCATGCACTGTCCGACCCAGACGACCCCATCACTCTCCTCCAGGAGAATCTTAGGTCTACTAGCACAGTTCGAAAGAGAGTCACACTACACGATAGCTATTCCGATCTCGCCGCCGAGGCCCCGCGCGAAATCCCCGACTAACGAATAGTCCTCCCCGACCCTTGCCTTTAAGTGAAGCGCCAGCACGCGCTTTAGCTGAGCAGCATGTAGCTTACCCCTGATAATAATCATAATCCTGATTTTATCCAGCCACCGACGGTCCCTTGCCACCCTCCCTCCGACTCTGCCCTAAGCCGAGGTTCGTACCCCACAGTGATGTGTGTGGTATCGTTGGATACAGGCCGTACAAAAATAGGCTTATTCCACAAATCCCCCCTGACAATACCCCTTAGGAGGAAAAGTGGTATCTATAAAAAACAGTCTAGAATTCATCCCTGATAATCCCACTTAGGGGGGAAAACTAGAAGTGAAAAAAAAAAAAAAAAAAACATTCCAAGACCCCCCGGAAAGTGATTTTTTTACATTAGGGTTCAGTTTTCCCCACTGAGGGGGATTCTCCCAGGGGGGATTAGTGGAATAAGCCGGATTATCAGGGGTGAATCCTAGACTGTTATTTATAGATTCCACTTTTCCTCCTAAGGGGGATTTTTAGGGTGGATTTGTGGAATATGCTCAAAAATATTGCGGGTCTGCGAAAACCATTGTTCTATTCAGGGATCTGTTTGCGTAATGTTAAGCTTTATAGTGCTAATTTTTGTTCGAGCGTTCCCCCTGCCAGCTAAATTGTTGAATATGTAATAATTTTGAAATAATAATAATTTTGAAATTTTGTAATCTGGTGTAAATTTTATGTGGGTGTATTCCTGAAATAAAAATGATTTGATTTGATTTTGATAAATAAAGTCCATTATATAATTCCTGGTTTTAAATCCCGGAATATAAACGTCATTTTAGATTGTGATTTTGGAGGAGGTATTATCCACTATATGTATTTTCCTCGAAAAGGTAAATTAACTCTAACTATTCCGATCTCTGACTGTCACACAATTGTTTTGTTATTACGAGTACCGTTTTTTTGTACTGCCAAAAAAAGTTTGTAAAACAAAAGAGGCATTTAGCGGAACACCCATGTATTCTGAACAATATAATTAGTTACCTTCATACTAGGGTCATGTGTATAATGTGGCCACAAGCCTTGTTAAGGTCTGTGGCGTATATATTTGGTAGCCTTTGTATCTGCACACATACGGGAAGAAGTTGTGAGCGTAACTGCTAGTTGTAACTGACATTATTTAAGTTGCTTTTTAGGGTTTCGTACCCGAAGGGTAAAACGGTACCCTATTACTAAGGCTCAGTTTGTCACCAGGCTGTATCTCATGAACCGTGATAGTTAGACAGTTGAAATTTTCACAGATGATGTATTTCTGTTGCCGCTATAACAACAAATACTAAAAAACAGAATAAAATAAATATTTAAGGGGGCTCCCATACAACAGATATGATTTTTTTGCCGTTTTTATAGAATTATCAATAAAAACGGCAAAAAAACCCTTTGTGCGCGAGTCCGATTCACACTTGGCCGGTTTTTTCAAATGTTCTCGTATTTTTAGGGTTCCGTACCTCAAAACGAAAAAAAACGGTTCCCTTATAGGATCACTCGTGTGTCTGTCTATCTGTCCGTCTATCACAGCCAGTTTAATCTGAATCTACTGGACCAATTAAGTTGAAATTCGGTACACATATAAATTTCTGTGACCCAAACACAAAAGTTAAAAGTAAATAACTTAATTTTGATATTATTTTTGTTTTTTTTTTTTTTTATTAATTTTGGGGATCTCTTTCAGGGGCAAAATAGAAAATTAAAAAAAAGTTTTGAAAACTGTACCGTACTGTATTTGTTGTAAGGATTTCAGATATTTTTGTTTATAATGTTAAATTAAATAGTTTTGACGTTATTTAAGAAAATAGATGAAAATTGACAATGCCAAAATTTTTGAATTAGTAATTTTGGAGTGTCAGCTACCTAGTTGACCATCATCCCCACAAAATGCCTCAGAACAGGGGAGTAAGGACTCTCCGCCACTAATTTTAGGATACTATTGTTACTGACCCGCGTTCGATGCATCAGTGAAGCAACTTTTTTGCGTATGACTGCGTGGAAACCGTCGGTTCGGTTTTGCGAAAACATCTCCGATGCACTGCTGAACCGGGGCAGTCCCAACAGCATCCTAAAAACATTATTATATTGGACGCGTAAGGCATCTAGCGATCTTTTCGCGTAGTTGACCCATAGATGCCCCGCATACAAACCCTGACAGAAAGCCTTGAAAAGGGTGATCTTGACTTCGTCACTACAACGGGAGAATCTACGGGCCAACATATTACCTCGCACCGCTAGTGCCCTCCCGTTCCCTCTCATTGTCTACACGTTTGATGCTTGTGCTATGTCAATATGGTGATTTTCTTACACCACTCTTTTATAGAGGTATGAGGAACAGGGTGTAAACTTCACTCATACTCTATAGTAAAGGGAGGATCCTCCGAGCAGACGGGTATTGTGTCTGGTGGGCAACTGCCCAACGGTTGATGTCGGGATGTAGTATATATGCTAGTCGCGCGGTAAACTCTGATAGCGCGATGCAGGATTTGTGACGTCAGGTCTTTGATGCGTAGTTCGCATGTGGCGTTGTTGATACCGCCAGATTACTCCCCTCCGGAGACCGGAGGCCGATAATGGGCTGAGTCAGTGCATATGATGCTTGCCAGGGCCAGTTGTTATTCCAGTGAATCGGAACCGGGTGGCCGCATAGTTCACGGTGAGTCGGAACTGTCTGCGGTGATTCCCCAGTGAGTCGGGGTGGCGCTGCGTTTGTTGATCCAGTGAGTCGGACGTCGTACAGCGCCGGATTCTGACGTCGACCAGGAGAGCGTTGAAGGGCTCTGCTTGTGGACCGGCCGAAAGTGCAGTGTGCTGTGCCAACGTTGCTGATTAGGCTGAGGGTGATGACCAGGTATGCGCGTTCGCTGCATGCTGGTGGTCAGGATACTCGTTATGCCGTGGATGCTGGCTGGCTATGTGACTCGCCGCTCGAAAGCTTGAGGAAGTGAACGATGACGTCACGCTGAAGTAGTTGCACGAAGGCTGCGCTAATGTCCATGTTCGGGGTCTCCAATTTAGAGGTATGAGGAACAGGGTGTAAAGTTCACTCATACTCTCGACGTGATCGGAACACGCTACCTTCTGAGGAGGGGAGTAATGTGGCGGTATCAACAACGGCACACTTTAAACCTTGAAACCAAATATAGAACCTTCATCGTCCCTCACACTTGGTACATAAAGCAATTATTTTATTTCACAACTGTAAATCGTTGAAAGATTACATTCACGCCTGCTTCGTTATTAAGTTGTGAATTATATACAATTGTATATACTTTCAGATTCGATGCACTCAAGTATAATGATTGTGAAAAAAAAAGGTAAATAGGTTTTTTATGTTGTGGGTTTACTAAATACTTATAGGTAGCTGTGCTACTTGTGTTTTATCTTGGTTTTGTAATATTTTTGACTACCTTTTGCTCGCGGTTTTACCCGCGTGAATGTTGGAAAATATCCCACGGGAACATTATAAGTAAAAATCCATTCGTACGCAGCTGTATTTGCGTCAATCCGAAATATACATCGAGAAAAACAGGTATCAGATTGGCAATTACTCTTTTTCAAAAATATTCAATGTACAGTTTTGATTTTATTTACCATTTAAACTTAAAATATTAATAACTTTTTTAAATTTATTTTTTATTTTACGATGGGTTTGCTTTTGACTCTAGTCTAGGTCAGAGGTGACAGAGGTATTTATTTATTATATTTATATATACTTTATTGTACATCAGATTACACATAACAAAAGAAAAGAAAACTTATACACTACAAAATATACAATGGGCGGCCTTATCACATACTGCGATCTCTTCCAGGCAACCTTGGCATGGACAGTGAATTTATGGACATAAAATGGGGTTGTCATTGGTGCAAATATAAAAAGTATAACAGTACAATATCCTATAATAGATACACAGATATATAATAGATACATAGATACATACATACTAACTAAATAAGCAAATAAAACAAATGAAGACTAGATTATTCCAGTAAACAACGAGAACAAAATCACAACAACAAGTAATGTTCCTTCACGAGTCTTTTAAACATAGGCAGCGATTGCGTGCGTTTTATAGTATCTGGCAATGCATTCCACAAACGAGCGGCCTGAACAGTAAAGGATTTGTCAAGGAAGGTAGTACTGATTTTAGAAATAATAATAAAAAAATCTGTTAATCAATCAACTCTGCCTATCGCGGTTCACTGCTGAACATAGGCCTCTCCCATGCTGCGCCACAACACCCTGTCCTCCGCCTTTCTTCCACATCCAGTCTGTCCCAGCCACCTTTTTGAGGTCGTCGGTCCATCTAGCTGGGGGGCGTCCCACACTAAGCTTACCGATACGCGGTCTCACCTCCAGTACTCGTCTGCTCCACCGGCCACCGGTCCTTCGACAAACATGCCAGCCCAGCCCACTGTCACTTCAGCTTGCTTACTCTGCAAGCTATGTCGGTAACTCCGGTTCTCTTTAAGATAATTTCATTCCTCATTTTATCCTTCAAAGAAAGTCCGAGCATAGCCCGCCCCATAGCGCGCTGAAAAAATCTGTACAAAAGTAAAATTGAACTTTTTTTTCGCGCTTTTATGTGAATTACCATTAATGGGGATACGGGCGATGGGGACAGCGAGAATACACCACGGTAGCGCCTGAATCCAGAGGCCTGACTCCCATTCACCCACAGCCAGCAGTCGGGCACACTCAGCAGTATTTCTATGTTAGAGGGTTTGGTTTCCGCACTTAGTCCTTCAGACGGACCATTGTGCGTGTGCTCAGCAGTATTGTTGGACGTGTTAATTAGATTATTCTGTACCAACTTGCAGAGCGGCTCATGCCACTGCCTTTGGGAAGATGATGTTTTGACTTCGTCACTATTTTATTATATGTATGCTTCATAAAAGTCACCAAAAGAGCAATGGAGAGAGTTATGCTTGGAGTTTCCCTAGGTGATCGAATCAGAAATGAAGAGATCCGCTGGAGAACCAAGGTAACCGTCTTAGCTCGAAGAATTGCCAAACTTAAGTGGCAATGGGCAGGGTACATTGCTCGCCGAACAGATGGCCGTTGGGGCCGAAAGGTTCTGGAGTGGCGTCCGCGTACCGGAAGACGTTGCGTAGGGAGGCCTTCCACAAGGTAGACCAATGATCTTGTGAAAGCCGTAGGAATCCGATGGATGCGGGAAGCACAGAACCGGTCGAAGTGGCGGTGTTTGGGGAAGCCTATGTCCAGCAGTGGACGTTTTTTGGCTGAAATGATGATGATGATGCTTCAAATTTGCGATTGCACACAAATAATGGAATATTGTATTGATAATGACCTTTGTTTTGTCGATAAAGGGATTAATTATTCATTAATACGATGCGATGATGCGATAAACCGCATTGTCGCATAATTCGATCATATGATCGAGCAACTATGGCGTCAACTCTACATAAATTGGCCAATTATGTTACAATAAAATATTTTCTGCAAAACCATTAAAAGAGACGTGCCTCGGAAACCACGTAAGTCGTTGGCCCCGGTTGTCATTTATTAGGGTTCCGTACCAAAATGGTAAAAAGGAACCCTTATGGTGCAACTCAGTCTGTCTGTCCGTCTGCCACAGCTGGATATCTCAAGAACTACTAATGCTATCAACTTGAAATTTGGAAAAGGTTTAGATGACGTTTGCCCAACTATTTTGCAAATAAGAATAAGCTGCTTAGTTTTCGAATTTTGACGAAAAATTTAAAAAAATACGGTTCCCCCCCTTGTCTCCGAAGTTTGCATAGATAAAAATCTGAAATTATTTTATGTGATAGAAGTTTATGTAAAGACTAAATACTAAATATCACACTTTTTCAGAAATCAACAGCAAAAATTACACTAGTTCCATTATCGGTCAAGAGATGGCGCTGATCTAAAACTGCAATATTCTACCCCGCTGCCCGCAGTGTTAAAATTCTCTGACGTATATAAGCCTCGCTGATGAAAATTAAAAAAAATCACGTTTTACAACCAAAATGTCCTCCTTCCTATATACCTACTCGCAGGTTTCTTTGGGTGAAGGATAGTTGTAGTTTTTTCTGGACACAGAACTATTTAGGTACCTATACGAAAGAAGCTATACATGATGGTACGGAACCCTGGATGGTTTTTTGTTGTCTCCTCGCCATATTTGAGGGGAGGCAACCCGACCCCCGACGCTACCGCAAGCAGTGACATCTAAGGGAGAATGGCGAACTTGCTGCCGGTTGCTCAGAGTCAGAGTCAGAAGCCCGAAAGTCTGACAACCAGTCGTACCATGGGGTATCGTATTACCCAGTAATTGGGTTGTGGAATGTGGACGTTACAAAATACTGGTTTGATTTGAAGTAATTGGTATGCATTTGGTTTGATTGGAAGTCGACCCCATTATAGTTGGGAAAAGAAAAGCAAACCTATACTGAAGTACCATGTGATGCCGGACGTAAAGAATAGCACCACCCCATTTCCTCCCGTGGGTGTCGTAAAAGGCGACTAAGAGACTTACTAGAGAAAGGGCAGCAGCGTTCTCTATGCATTTTAACACCATACTGCGATCGCCAACCCGCCTGCCAAGCGTGGCGATTATGGCAAACCCCCCCCAATTGGGGGAGGCCTATGTCCAGCAGTGGACGTCTTTCGGCTGAAATGATGATGATGATGATACTGAAAACTAGCGGTCTCGTCCGTTCAACCGCTCTGTATGTTTCCACAATAAACCAGATAAAATCACAGAAAAAAACACAACTTTTTTGTTGTTACTTTGTCACCTTCAAGAACATAACAATAACCATGTATTTGATACCTTTTGTGTTTTTTTAGATCGTTGGTTTAGTGTTCGCAAGGCCGACTGCCTAGTTCCTGTAATAATACTACAAGATCCATGGCACATTTGTGCGCACGATCTCCACGGCGCGCTGCGACATGATAGAACGTCTCAAAACTCTGTGGATCGAAGGGCTACAAGAGCAAGGGCCGGCGTATTTTTCAGCGAGTAAAGAAATAAGCAATACTAAATACTAAGAATAGCTGACCTGTATATAAAATATTAATAGAATAAGTGAATGAGTGAAGTTTCTTAATAACTTAATATATGAATATTTTAGATTATGTTTATATTACATAGTGAAATTAATTTGTAAAGTTCTGTCTAACGCGGATAAAAAACTAGAGAATCACGCAAAATCTATCAAGCGTATTTTTCGGAAACCTTCACCTTTTTAAAGATGATTTAATTAATGATCTTTTAGTGTGAGTGTTTTATTAAAATACCTTTTGTTTTATGTAGAATAAATTAATAATGTGTTTTATTTGGGACAGCGCGAGCGCTTCTGGATGGGCGAGTCCTATTACTGGCTAGACGTACGACGCGTTTCGTGAGCTCAGTACAGAACACGCAAACTAACCACTCAAGGTCCCGGGCATATACTCGTATCTGCGTCGTAAAAGACTCCTTCGATAACAATGATTGATGTTCGATTTGGCACGGAAGAGAATCAAATGGTTGTGAATGTTTATGTAGCAGTCGCGCTTGGTACCATTCAGCGGGGTAATTGCGGACATTGGTTTTAATGTTGACAGTTCGGTCATAGCAGACGAATTTTTCATACCTATAAAGCAATGGATAAAGGGCGCTACACACGGCTAAGATACTATAATATTTTATCTTAAGATACAATATCGCTCGCCATACAATCCAATGGACCATTACACTAGGGCATGCATTCCGGAATTTCGGAATTTCGTAATTCCGGAATTCCGTAACAATTTTTCTGATATTTCAATTCCGGAATTGAGAGGAGTAATATCGGAATTCCGATATTCATCATTTTTTGATATTTTGATTATTATTTTATCTAAACGCAACCAAACTAGTCTGTGGAACTTTCCATAAGCCGCTAGACGGCCAATGTTTAATTAGACTAATACGGGAGAAAGATGTTTAATTTTTTACTAAAAATGATTAAAAGACTTCTATTGTGTGATAAATAAGCCTTGTTGATTTTAAAGTTTAAAATGTTTAATCTATACTTCTATATCTATACTAATATCTATACTAATATATAAAGCTGAAGAGTTTGTTTGTTTGTTTGTTTGTTTGAACGCGCTAATCTCAGGAACTGCTGGTTGGAATTGAAAAATTCTTTTTGTGTTGGATAGTACATTTATTGAGAAATATTATAGGCTATATAACATCACGCTACGACCAATAGGAGCGGAGCATAAATGAAAAATGTTGCAAAAACGGGAAAAAATATTCCTTTTTGGGAGCTTCTGTTGCGTGCGCTGCATGAACGGTTTAAGTTACGCAAATATCATGTATTATGGAATTATTCCTCTTTAAAAGTTCTAAAAAAAAGGCCGCGACAGCATATGTCTATCTTTTAACATTGACTCACTATAACCTTTTTTATAGTAATCAAATTTTTTCGAAATTAATTCATTTTTTGCGAAGGAGTTTTATCAACATAATATTAATCCTTATCCAAATAAATATGTTATTAATCACAAGTATTTAAATGTAAACAAAATTGTCCTTGACATCACTTGATTTCAATCAAAATCTCAGGAAATATCATAATTTTAAAATAACTCCGCAACAAAATAAGTAGTTATGTTCGAGTTCACGTGCGAATGACGCGCACGAAAAAATTTTTTTTTTGTGTTGGATAGCCCATTTATCGAGGAAGGCTATAGGCTATATATCTACGCTACGATCCTTAGAAGCCAAGCGAAAAGAACAGAAGTCAGAAAGAACGCTAAGCGATAACGAAGTTTTAGCGCGGGCGAGCGACGGGATGCGAATGCGACGCGATGGGTGGGCCGAAATTTCACGCGGACGAAGTCGCGGGTAGAAGCTAGTTAGAGTAATAAGGGAGAAAGACGTTTAATCTGTAACTAAAAATGATTAAAAGACTGATATAAATTATAAATCGTGTTTGATTTGAAACGAACTTTAAAAGTTACCAGTTCCGGAACCAGTTCCAGAATTCCGGAATCAGATTTCCAGTATTGGAACTCAGTTCCGGAATTGAGAACCTTCCGATATTGCATGCCCTATATTACACACGACGAAGATAATATTTGTGTGTGTGTGGTGTAGCGCCCTTTATGGTCCATTGAATTGTATGGCGAGCGATATTGTATCTTAAGATAAAATGTTACAGTATCTTAGCCGTGTGTAGCGCCTTTTAGTATCTAATATGCATTATAACTCTAAGATTGTGTTTCGAAGTGTGTTACACAATTAAGGAGCTGGACCAACGAGACGTTCACAAAGTGATTGGATTATCATTTGTACAAATATGTTTAAGAGCTTGTCACCGGTCCACTAGCGATACTCCTTTAAAAATATATTATCTCGTGACTGAGAAGAAATTATATTTGAAAATACGATCTAGAGGAATGTGGCCGTTTTTATTTAGATCGAATTTTGTTGCTTCGTGTCTCAATATGAACATTTAAAAAAGGTATTAGTAAATTCTAGACACACTTACCGATATAGTTGATTGAGCCGTTTCTCATAATTCCTTCGCAGTCACGAGATACTATGTTTTTAAGGGAGTGGCGCTAGTGGACCGGTGACGACCCTCTTAAGATAAACCGCAAATAAATTGCTTTTATTATTTGACCTTTGCAATGAATAGCAAATTGAGCAAGTATTGTCTCTGCAATAGTAACACTAAAATTCCAGTTGAATGTGAATCGAATTTAATTTATTCAGTCTTTTAGAGTAGAATTACTGCCAGCTATCTGGATTTTTCCGGACTTGTCCGGCTTTTTTTGTCAGGGACTCAAACTCAAACTCAAAGCATTTATTTCAATTAAACCATTTACAGGCACTTTTGAATTGTCAAAGAGACGGTCAGTTAGTCAGAGTCGGCAAGTTGAAGCTAGATGCCCATTCCAATACGTAGATCACTATGGAGAAGAACGGACAAGAAACTCCAAGGACACTCTTTTAAATCAAGATATTACATAATCCTGGGTACATTATTCTTGTTGCTTCTATATGTGAGACAATGTAAAAACTAATAAAACAATTCAAAATATAATATTATAAATTAAAATTATCCCTGGCAGTCAAGAGATGACCAGCCCCAACTGACGGCGCCCGTTCACGAACATGACGCATGGATCAGCATCATCCAGCTCAACCATTTTGTAGGGAACCGAATGATCCAACAACAATTTAATGGTTACACTAGTATTCTCTGTCTAAAGGTACGCGTCCATTGGCCCGCGCCGGACGCACCGCACGCACGGCACGCAACGGATTTTAGTTTGTTTTGTATGATTTCGATGCGGGCGGCGCGGAACATGGACGCAGCGCTATGTAAAATCATAGAAAGCAAACTAAAATCCGTTGCGTGCCGTGCGTGCGGTGCGTCCAGCGCGGGACAATGGACGCGTACCTTAAGGGGCCAAACCAAAGACAATACATATTGCGAAATTACTGTGTTGCATATTCTATATAGATAGATGCTATACGGAACCCTAATCTTATCTAGAGCAACAGGCAACTATTGCTTAACTGAAATTAACAGCTTTTTCAACCGTTACGAGATATTCACTGAATTGTCTTTGCATGTGCAAAAATATAAATAATATTGCGTGGTGGGAACCATGTGTTAATTAATCTCTTGCTTAATATTATGCTATATTCGCACTAGTTGTGTACTAGCGTCTTCGCCTGTAAGAACAGTGTTGTTCTGTAAGGCTATTATTGTTGAAACTTTATGCACAATAAAAAAAAAATACTGTGTAAAGGCGGACTTAATGCCCGAGGTATTTTCTATCAGTCAACCTCAGAGTGATGCAGAGACAAAACATGGCAGGTGCAACAAAAGGGAGAGATAACTCGAAAAATAAATAAATAATAATATATGGTGTATCTATTAATACACGAAATATTTTAAGAGAAACATCTATACCTAGGTGGTAAAAAAGCCAAAGCGACGAAAAATTTTTTTGTACTAAGAGTTTTAATTTTTACATAATTATTATAATTTTAAAATTGCTTGAGACATTTTGCAAAAAACCAATATCAATCTGCCTAGCCTTTTCCCAACTATGTTGGGGTCGGCTTCCAGTCTAACCGGATGCAGCTGAATTCCAGTATTTTACATGGAGCGACTGCCTATCTGACCTCCACAACCCAGTAACTAGGTAACACGATACCCCTTGGTAAGACTGGCTGTCAGACTTTTGGGCTTTTGACGACCCGTAACGACTGTCAAAGATCCACGAATGACAGCCGGGACCAACGGCTTAACGTGCTTTCCGAGGCACGGAGGAGTCTCGGTATGTAAAGATGGTCACCCATCCACGAACCAAACCCGGCAAGCGTAGCTTAACCTGACGGATCGACCCGTGCGGCTGTTATTACTTAGCCACGAGCTCCTCTTTTCTTCCTCCTCTATTTTGCAAAAAACCATTACTTACATAATCTATGGATGACCTTCCCGTACGGGGCGACAACGACGGTGGCGTCGCGAGCGCGGTGCCTTTTGATAATTAATCATCATATCAAGTAATTTTATTTATTTTTGTTTTTTATAATGCACTTGTCGGAGACGGATTGTATCTGGTACGCCAGCGCCATCTAGTGGCGTTCGATGGAGTTGGTGGAGTTCGCGCCATCGAGTCTTGACTAATCGGGACGCCAGTGCTGTTTAGCGGCGCATGACAGAGTCTGCAACATAACATTCGACCGGTGGCAAGTGATCGACGCACAGTTGACAAGTGAAGTTCATCGGTGTCGGTCAAGCAGTGAAGACGTCTAGAAACTGTCTCGCCTTCGGTATAGTTGTGTCGTGTACCAACATTAATTACTTTGCATACCCATTACTGTATAGAATCCAGTTCTTCTAACTGAACAGACAGATGTGCTACTGGGGAGTTTGTTCCGCTACTTGTTCTTCCCAGCTAAAGTACTAGGAAGTGGTGCTAGGTAGGGGTATTTAACATCACGCTGCGACCTTAAGGAGCCGGGCAAAAAGAAAAAAAAAGTCAGAAAGAACGCTATGTGAAAACGAAGTAATTTCCAAAATCAAAATGGCCAAAATTTCACGTGGACGAAGTCGCGGGACAGAAGCTAGTACATACATAAAGTCACGTTTTCTTCACGTAAACGTAC
Source organism: Dryobota labecula (assembly GCA_947523025.1). Lineage (NCBI taxonomy): Eukaryota > Metazoa > Arthropoda > Insecta > Lepidoptera > Noctuidae > Dryobota > Dryobota labecula. Next base: position 6,676,661 of record OX383311.1, on the reverse strand, counting down.
GCAAAAAATATAGAACGCCTCCTGCTACGTTCCTTACCTAATCCTTTTGCTTCGTTAACATTCATACATCTGGTCATACATGCACGCCGGTTGCGAGTGCTACGCACCTGACCTTTCTGAAGAACATCACCAATTAGGTCACTATATGTCCTCCTAGGGCGTCCCCTCCCAGCGTTTCCACTCACATCTGCCTTATAGATAACTTTTTTTTGTTTTACGTTGGGTTTGCTCTTGACTCGTTTAGGTCAGAGGTGACAGAGACATAGTCGACGATGGAGTGAGCTTTCCCAAAAGAAGCCTGTTCACTCTCACTTTGAATTCATTAGGCTTGTATGTGTTCAGAAACACAGACACAGGCAGAGAGTTCCACTCCTTTGCTGTGCGCATTATAAAAGACGTTTGAAAACGCTTAGTGCGAGTTGGTGGAATATCAACTAGGTAAGGGTGGTAAGTTGCAGTGCGTCTAGATGTCCGATGGTAGAAGGGGGCCGGTGGAATGAGGTCGAAGTACAATCTGTAGAAGACCGACAAGCAACCACTTACTACCTTTTGTTAGTCGCCTTTCATTCATCCTCGGATCTCAACATGACCAAACTATCTAAGCTCTTTTCCATTTTCACTACATCTTCTTTTAAACTACATCGTTGCCTACTCGCTTCTAGCTAATCGCTGTTACCTGCCTTTTGCTGGATGTTTTCATCATTCATCATCATCATTTCAGCCGAAAAACGTCCACTGCTGAACATAGGCCTCCCCCAATTGGGGGGATTTGCCATAATCGCCACGCTTGGCAAGCGGGTTGGCAATCGCAGTATGGTGTTAAAATGCATAGAGAACACTGCTGCCCATTCTCTAGTAAGTCCCTTAGTCGCCTTTTACGACACCCCACGGGAGGAAATGGGGATGTTTTAATCTAACTCAATATTCGGCAGTTTCGTGATAAACTAACAAACATACGAGTACATCCATAGCTACTATATTGCTGATTATTATAATTAAGTTTAATAAAACAAGCGGCAGTATTGCAGTGAACTAGTTTTTTATGCGTCATTGTGTGTCGGAAACACCGTTTTCCGTATTCCGGATAAAATGTAAGATTGAAATCTTTTTAGCCTTGTGTTGATGGAACGGAAGCAATGTAGTCGAACTGATCTACATGTTTAACGCATTTTATGTACCATTTTATAGAGGTATAAGGAACAGGGAGTAAAGTTCACTCATGCTGTATGGTAAAGGGAGGATCCTCCGACCAGACGGGTGTTGTATCTGGTGGGCAACTTCCCGAAGGATGATGTCGGGATGTTGTATATAAGGTTTATCTATTCATACACGAAATATTTTAAGAGAAACAATCTATGTGGTAAAAAAAAAATATAGTTTTTTTTTTTTATCTCTTTTATATTTTTACATAATTATTATAATTTTAAAATTGCTTGAGACATTTTGCAAAAAAAACATTTACGAGTACTTACTTATTTTTTTTAAATTCTATGAATGACCCGCCCGGCACGAGCGCGGTGCTTTTTGATAATAATTAATCATCATAAATCAAGTAATTTTAAATTATTTAATTTTTTAAATAATATACTCAGTTTTAAAAAAAAATCGTTTCAATGGCTTCTTTACCACCTATAGGTGTATCTCTTAAAATATTTCGTGTTTGAGTAGATACACCCTATATATGTCGACGCCTATATAGTCACGCAGTAAACTCTGGTGCGCGATGCAGGATTTGTGACGTCAGGTCTTTGATGCGTACTTCGCATGTGGCGTTGTAGATCAAATTACTAGTGCCGCCACATCAAATTAATAGTGTTTGTCTCATTGGTCTAGTGGTCGCTACTGCTAAGCATGAGGTCCTGGGTTCATTACCAGGTCGGGACAAGGGTTGTAAGTCTTTCATTGACTGAAATGTGCCCCCGGCGGCTGAGAGTATGTCATGCTCACTCAGATGTCTTGCTGATGGTGGCGCGTGTGTTGGATCATTTAGCTTTCTTCATAATGGTTGAGCTGCTGAAAGGTGCTAATCCATGCGTTTTCGGGAACGGGCGCCGTCAGTTGGGACTGGTCATCTCTTAGCTGCCACCGACTACCGAGTTGTAAGTCGTGGGTTCGAACACAGGCAGTTGTTGACTTTGTGTAAATAATTTTATAACAACTTCTCTCAAAACGGTGAAGGAAAACATCGTGTGGAAGCCGGCGTGTCTTAGAACCGAAATTTAGAAGACATGTGACATCTACCAGCTCGCACTGGGTGGGCCCGCGTGGTAGATTACAGTGTACTCCCTCTCGAAGAGAGGACGCGTGTGCCCCAGCAGTGGGAACATTATAAAGTTAATTATGCAAGGTGGTATAGGGCTCACCTGTCATCAACCCTGGCCCTAGCAAAAAATGGCATTAAAAGACCAACGGTGTCTCGTTGCGAATCCGCCATGATTTACTTTAAAAACAAATGAGTTCGAAATTCGAATAGTGGTGTCTCGTTGTGAATCCGCCATGATTTAACTTTAAAAACAAATGAGTTCGAAATTCGAACGGCGGTGTCTCGTTGTGAATCTGCCGTGATTTACTTTAAAAACAAATGATTTCAAAATTCGAACAGTGGTATCTCGTTGTGAATCCGTCATGATTTACTTTAAAAACAAATGAGTTCGAAATTCGAAGGGCGGTATCGCGTTGTGAACCCGCGATGTTTTACTTTAAAAACAAATGAGTTCGCTTTCGAACTGTGTGCGCTCACATGAGTGAGGTTCCTAGTGAGTGTGGTTTACAGAATAGCACTACTGGTTTCTGATTAGCGAGATAGTGGAATGAATAGCAAGTCGCATAGTTAATGCCTGACGGTTTCCGTCATCTTTGGTATGGCGATATATAACTTCCAATCTGGTATCTTGTTGCGATATCGCCACCATTTTGAAATAGATAAACACGCCGTGTAAAATGTATGTGCTACGCGATATTTTGGTTTACAATGCTAAAACTAGTGACCTAGTGGTCGCAAGAGCTACTGCTGAGCATGAGGTCTTAGGTTCAATTCCCAGGTCGGTAAAGTGTATTTGGGTTTTTCTATCTGGAATTTTTCAGTAGCAGCCCGGAGTCTAGATTTGTGCCCGGTTGACCCCTATTATATGGGACTTAAACATAACTAGCGAAATGTGGTACTACAGGAACTTCTCTGCCTAACCCTTTAGGGAAAACAGGCGTGAAGCTAGTGTAAACTATATTAAAACTACTGTGAAGTTTCAACAAATAATAAAACTTCTGTATAGTAACCGGCATGAGTCGTGAGCACAAACTGACACCTGTGCAGTAGTAAATTTTTAGGTCTCTTTGGCGGAATGGGGGACGCCGAGCTGCATGCAATTGGTTCGTCAGTCGATACTCGGCGTCTATTGGACTCTCGCGTGTCATTTTTATTTAGCCGAAAGTGTAGGTACATGCGCGAGCTTGCCCCCACTACTGCCTATCTGTGCTCACGACTCGTGCCGGTTACTATTACTATTAGGTATGTAAAGTTCATCTAGAATCTAACTCAAGTGAGCGCACACAATTCGAAAGCGAACTCATTTGTTTTTAACCGACTTTCCAAAAAGGAGGAGGTAATCAATTCGGTTGTATTTTTTTTAAATGTTTGTTACCTCAGAACTCCGTCGTTTATAAACCGATTTGCAAAATTCTTGTTTTGTTTGAAAGGACATACTTCCGATTGGTCCCATTTTAATCAGAATCAAGTTTTGATGATGGGATCCATGAGGAATTGAGGGAACTCCTCAAATATTATAGGCAAATATATAGACTCAAGCATTTGCATTCAGAAAGTATCATTTGATGAAGTGGAACTGATGGAGAAGACCACAAATGTCCACCGGAACTCCTCAATGATAAGTATTTCACGCGTGGCGATAAGATATCTCGATTAAGATAGTTAAGCGACTATGAAGCAAATTTAAATAAATAATTCTGATGAAAATGGTACCATCGAACTGATCTGAATTTGAAGCCGGAAGGTATGCACCGGAACTCGGTAATAAAACAATGTATCCTAGCCGTGTTTGGACTTATTGGAATTGTCATGAGATGCACTGGGGCTATAAATAGTTATTAACTGATTTTTATTAACTTTGCTTGAGTAGTTTTTGAGTTAGCTTCTATAATACGTATTTAATCCACTTCGAGTATCTTGTTTCAATGTTGTTTGTGCGGTGTAAGTAGTGGTAATCGAATTGTTGTAAGGTAGGTACCATAACTAAAAACCGAAAAATAAAAATCTTTTTAACAGAATAATAACAGACTGCCAAAAAAGAAAAACACTAAAAAGTGAAAAATAACTTTAATTTCGGAAGTCGGTGGCAACAAACGAAAATACAGAATCAAGGATACCGACTTCCGAAATTAAAGTTATTTTTCACTTTTTGTGTTTTTCTTTTTGTTTTTTTTTTGTTTTTTGTTAAAAAGTTTTTTATTTGAGTAAATCATTGCGTGAATCCGTGATCATTTACTTTAAAAACAAATGAGTGAGTGAGAGTTAAAAACAATGAGACACCATTCGAATTTCGAATAGTATTTATTTGTTTTGTATTGTACCACTTTGTATCCTCTTATAGTCTAGTTTCGACACCAATCTTCCATAATGTACTAGACATTATGCAGACCAACTCAAAGCTTGGCTACAACTAATATATTGCGCATGCACAGATCAGGGCTCTCACTTTCGCTCATTCCGGTCCATACGCAGCCAATGAGCCATTCACTAGGCGATCGATTGTTTACTCAATGATTGCGTAGATGATTAGTCACCCAGTAAAATAGATGGAATACAGTTATACACACAAGGTGATACCTAAATAATGTACGGTGGCTAGCACATCAGGTTACCGCAAACTGTCATTTTCTCGTTCGATTTTGAACTTAATTGTCAACAGTTAAAAGTTTAAAATCGTTTGGACGTTTTTTTTTTGTTTATTACACAGTGAAATTAATTTGTAAAGTAAATTTTTTTTTTTTTTTTTCAGTTCGGGAAATCATCAAATGTTCCGCTCCCGCTCTGGGTGGAGCGGAAGGGAGTGTCAGACTCTTACTGACTAGAACCCACCCGTGTTCCTTTATGTTCCGGGGCAGCGGTACCCCTTGCGGACAATCCCGCTGACCCAGCAAGCTTGGGATGTCTAACGCGGATAAAAAACTGAGAATCACGCAATATTTATCAAGCGTATTTTTCTGAAACCTTCACCTTTTTAAAGATAATTTAATTATTGATCTTTTAGTGTGCGTGTTTTATTAAAATACCTTTTGTAAAATCGGCCTATAGCTATATTAGCAATTATGCGTTCGTGACTCATTCACAGCCTACTGCCCTCAAAGTTTTGGACACGTCAGTACTAGCATTTCCGTGCCTTATACAGGACAATGATTTACTCTATTGTGTAGTACAATAGGTTTCGATATCAATTGTTAGTTCGTTTTCAGGTTCAGCGAGAGGACATTTTGTAATAATGCAAAAATAACGTTTAACTGATATTTATATATGTATGTAATTGTTCTGTTGTAGGGTAAAGGCCTCTCGGCTCTCATACAGAGGCGGAGAGACTATTGAACACCATGCTTGTCCACTGTGTGTTGTATCAGAACATGGATGTCAGTCTGTCCGTCCCTAGCTTAGCTAAGAGACTCTTAGTACTAGAAAGCTATAATTTGGCATGGATACACATATTTATCACGCTGAGAAAGTGGTAAAATAAAATCATGAAAAACATAGCTATTTAGGGTACCTCCTGTACATGTAAAGTGGGGATGTTTTTTTTTTTTCGCCTACTCTATGGTGTGGGGTATTGTTGGATGGGTCTTTCAAAAATATTGCGGGTTTGCGACAACAATTTTTCGATTAAAGGATCCCTTTCTGAAATATTAGGCTTTAAATTGATTTTTGTTAGAGTTAAGCTGGCAGGGGTGCCAGCTAAATGGTTGTACTTGGATATGTAAAAAAAAATCACAGCAGTAGTATATATAATGCAGTTAAAAGGAAAACTATCACAGCCAAGTAGGCGTCACAAGTTACCGAGTAATAGTCAACCAACTTCCGGAACCCTTCATTGTGCGTGGTCCGACATGCACTTGGCCGGTTTTTTATACAACAATGACTAAAAGGCATAACATTATTTCCCACATAACCAACACCCATAATTATTACCTACTTACAGCTTATAATCTACCATTTGTAACCCGTACTATCGTCCGTAAGTCAAACAAATGAATAAATGACTTATGACTTAAGTCCTGATCAGCCGTATTGGATTAACTACGTAGCAAGAGTAGCAAATACTACGGGCCCCGCGCAAAAGGGGGCTCACATATCCAAGCCCGGAGATTGTTTTGTTTTATCTAAACAATAATAATTATGCCGCGATGGAAGAAAAACTGACAATTTAGGTATGTCCAACTCTAACCTCGAATAACTTTAGAAAAAAGAGACCTTTTTTATAGAACGTTCAATTTGCTATGAAAACATGTATTACGCTAGGTGGTAAAGTGCTTGTCAGACCAGATCTAAAATTCCAAAGTTTAAAATAAATTGTCGGGGCAATTGTTCATATTTGGCTTTTTGTACTTGTCAGAGCCCAACAGGGCCTATAGTAATCTACTGTACTATTAAAAACCAACAAAACTGTAATCTGTATAGCAACTTAAAGGCCTGAAACTGCGTTAAGCGGGCTTCCGCGACGGGCACCCGTTGCGTGTGTACACGCGTGGATACGCGGGGGGCTCTGTCGGCAATTAAATACGGCGTAGTGTAATTTTAACGGTGTGCATGTACAGTTGTGTCGATGGAGAACTTAGCAAAACGATGACTAGCATAAATAAAACGACAGCCAGTAAGCTGGCGCTACCAGGCCCAGCGCGTGCCTCCGCGACTTACGCCCGCGCTTGTCCCTGCGACGGAGTACTTTTGTATAGAACCGCTGCGGGTGTCCGCATAACGCAGTTTCAGGCCTAAGACCTCTTATGTGTCACTTTTGGCAAAATCACTTTTTTCCACCAGCCTTTTTCACATTTTGAAGCTCTATCGAATGCAAAAACTCTCATGTCTATACGACGAATTAATCGTCATTTCTTTACCAATTTCAAGATGTACAATGTGCTTCCTAATAAAATGTCAGTGCTTAAAATATCGATTTTCACATAAAGTTGAATTTTAAAGTCGCAACGACGAGATGGCAAATAAACGTGGCTTGATTTTTTTACCACTTTATACTTGAGAACCAAGGACATAATAGCAGATCATTGTGCCCATGAACTCCACGACCTCATTCCACCGGCCCCCTTCTACCATCGGACATCTAGACGCACTGCAAGTTACCACCCCTACCTAGTTGATATTCTACCAACTCGCACTAAGCGTTTTCAAACGTCTTTTATAATGCGCGCAGCAAAGGAGTGGAACTCTCTGCCTGCGTCTGTGTTTCCGAACGCATACAACCCTAATCTATTCGAAGTGAGAGTGAACAGGCTTCTTCTGGGTAAGCTAACTCCATCGTAGACTTTGTCTCTGTCATCCAGACCAAGACTAAAGTCAAGAGCAAACTCATAGTAAAATAAAAAAAAATAAAAAAAAGGGCCCCTCGATAGCATTTGCTACGGGCCCCGCGCTTGCTTAATCCGACACTGCTCATCAGTCAGTAAGTTCCCAAGTTACATCAGCAGTAAACCAGTTGAGCCTGTATGGGCGTTACCGTCGGCCGGTAGGAATATGTGTCACCCACCAGTGAGTAATAGTTTTACGAGTAGGTAGGTGGACTGAGATGCTGCGTTTAGGGGTGATTTGAAATTAATATTGTAAAAATCATTTTTCATTCCAGCAAATCAAGTACTTAAAACTGAAGACTACCACAGTTACCACACAAAGGAAAAAAAAAAAAAACCATTACCAATGTACAACATTTTTAGAATGAGCGACATCGACCCTTAAGGCGACGATAGCCGACTTTTAATGATTTTATACTGAAGATCACGTCTAAACGAGTTGTGTAAATGATTTGGAAAAAATATATGTTAAATAAGAGCATTTTCTTAATAATGTAATATATGAATATTTTCGATTATGTTTATATTACATAGTGAAATTAATTTGTAAAGTTATGTCTAACGCGGATAAAAAACTGACAATCGCGCAAAATCTATCAAGTGTATTTTGGGGACAAATTAACAAAGGACCTTAGGACCTAGCCAAAGTGATTTTATGACAGTGAAAACGATGATGTAAAAGTCAAAAATGTATAGGATTGACAATCTACCGAAAAACTTATATCAATCCTCCTGAAAGTCGTCGTTGAAATACGAAACGCTTAGAAAACGATTGCTACATGACGTCTAGGCTCTCTTGTCATTCCACCTACTTGAGATTTATTTATCTGACAGAGAAATAATCCAAGACCAAATTAATTTCACTATGTAATATAAAACTAATCTAAAATATTCATATAATATATTAAGTTATTAAGAACATGCTCTAATTTAACATATACCGGATGACATTTTTTACCGTCTCGTAAAAATTTGGGTATACTAGGTGAACGGAGTAGAAGCCTATGGCATAGTTTTTATTATTTTTTCTTTAACCTAGAAAGAAATTGATCTATGGATAAATACCACACATTTGAAGTAAACTTATCATACTATAACAATAAACACAGAAATTTAACAAAAAACATAATTCAATAAATAAATACGATAAATAATATTTAAATTTAAATCATACGCACCCAAATTTCAATATTTTTATCTTAAATTTTAGTTTTATTTCTGAAAAAAAAAAAAAAAAAAATTGCTATGCCATAGGCTTCTACTCCGTTCACCTAGTATACCCAATTTTTTTCGAGACGGTAAAAAAGTCATCCGGTATTTTTTTCCAAATCATAAACACTACTCGTTTAGACGTGATCTTCAGAATAAAATCATTAGAAGTCGGTTATGGTCGCCTTAAGAACCTTCTAATTTCAAACCACATGGAAGTTGTAACTTTCCTTAACCCGTATAGCAAGCAGGGCGTAAAGATAATCAATTAATTATTACATAGTAACTTCATGGTGTTATATTCGCTAATTATGATGATAATCAGCTAAATCAAGGAAACCATACAGTACTAAAATATGAGTAGGGTTACCATGGAAATTACCAGTAAGCATAGCTTTTTCCCGTGTATGTTGGAGCAAGTTTCTATACGGGACCTACATATTTCTTTATTCTATCATCATTAGAGATCGGATAATCGGATGCATATTTACCTTAAGTTAATTATTATTATTAGGAATCGCAAGGTGTTCCATTGCAATGTTACGAGCTTCAGAACCATAATATGGCTCAGTTAATTGAAGCGATTAAGACGCAGTCCGCTCCGTCTACTGTAATTCGCTTGCCAGATTTTGACCCAGACCTACCTGATTCCAATGCTCAATCTTGGAGTACAACAGTTGATATTTCCCTATCGGAAAAACCTCTTCAAGGTGACTCTTATTATTACCCTCACTAAAACATTTAAGGGCAGTGCTAACGTATGGCTTAGCCACTATACGAACTGTGACCTTAAACGTCTGTTCGATTTACCATGTTGTTGCTGTCTATTGCTTTATCTTTATACTAGTTGCTATTTTATTTTATATTGTGTAATTAGTACCTACCGTAATAAAAACCCTGTAATTGCTTATACAGTTTTGTTTATCCCTATAAAATGGGAACTTCAAACCCTGACGACATGCCGCTCGGCACTCCTGATCCTACATCATTATCATCATGATCATTATTGTTCCTGTACATATTGGAAATAGCTGTTTTTGTAAAAAGTTATCCTCAATGGTTTCCTCTTTTGTCAAATAATTCTGATAGAAATAGACGTGAGAAGTATCGACTTTGGGTGCAGTTACACCCGGCTAAAACAGCACTTCTAAGTAAAAGTGTAGTATGCATGGCCCCATTAATATACAATAAAATCCCGAATGACATTAAGCAATTGAGTTTTAATTTATTTAAGAAAACACTTAAAAAACTGCTTACTGTTAAGTGATACTTTAGAGGTATGAGGACGGGGGTTTAAAGTTCACTCATACTCTATGGAAAAGGGAGGATCCTCCGACCAGACGGGTATTGTGTCTGGTAGGCAACTGCCCTACGGTTGATGTCGGGATTTGTGACGTCAGGTCGCATGTGGCGTTGTTGATACCGCCACAATACTATAACATAGTTGACTTTTTAAATGATAAATTTTGAATGTTATTGTTCATTTATTTTGATTATATATTGTCATATTTTGTCTGTAATTAATCTTGACTACTTTTTGTACTGACTCTGATTGTATATTGAATTGTTCGTCGAATCGTTGAGCTCCTTATGTTCTGAGTTGAGCTGCACGATTACTGACAAATGCGTGCACTGAATGGACAGGTCCACTCAATCTGTGTGGTTCTTTCTTCAAAAGACCATTTCAGACACCAGTCTACATGGTCTTCACATGATTTGACCAAGATTATGTCTGGACTTTAAAAGAGACTGTGACCTCTGAGTTTGTTTCGGTCTTTCTTCTCAGAGTAGTCAGATACGAAATGCCGACCTCATCTAGTTTTAAAATATGATTGACGTGTAAAAGTGTTTGTAAAAACCTACTTACAGAAATAAAATCATTTATCATTTATCATATAGACCATATTTTGCACCAACTCTAATTTTATGTGTGAAACTGACATTATTAATTAATTTATAATTGCCAATTTAATTAATAGCATATAAACATTTGTACGCCAAGTGAGGCAAAACATGTTGGTCCGGTAAAAAATATTTTCCATCTATATGTGCATATTCATGTATCATGTTACACATGTTTGAACAAATAAATTTATCAATATCTTAAAAATTATTTTAACCCCCTATGCAAATACATATGTGTATGTAGGGTGTAAGAGTAGGGGTGGTGTGTGTTAGTTAAAATAAAAATAAAACACTGGAACCGCGGGATTTATTCGATACAAAAGCGCTTTCCATAATAGCAAACATCTCAACTTTAGGTGAATATGCATCCGAATATCCGATCTCTAATCATCATACATACATATATCTATATTATATATCTATATCATATATATATATTTCTTGATATTTTTATCGGTTTTAATGTACCATTTGATTGAATTTGCAATTTTGAAACCTGTCACTCATATATCCGTAATATATAATATATTTAAAGTTGTATGTCTTCATGCTGTTTTCGTTTTAAATTAATATATTTTGATACAATGTAAACATGTTAATGAAATAAATAAATAATAATAATAAAAATGACTCTTGAATCTTTTAGTCTGGCGAGATACTATGGTCATTAAATCTATGATTTGCGCTATTCGTCTAGTTTTTATGTTTGTCTATTCAATTTATTATAACATTGATAATTAATGATATTACTAATAGTAATAATAGCTGTGTAAATGTGTAATATAAATTCAAAGTTGTGTGGTACTATGTAAAGCCGCTCTATTTAGTTCCGAATCTCAAACTAGATGGCGCTTTACATTTACGTCACGTTTCTGAATCGCGGTGATAAGATTCTCCGCCGTTGAATGACCTTCGCGCGTTTTTGAAGCAAAATCATACTTACCTGGCATAGGGGATACCGTGATCAAGAAGGCGGTTCCCCCAGGGCGAGACCTTCCCATTGCACTGCGGTTAGGTTGACCCCTGCGATTATCCCTAATGTGGATAACTCGGATGCGTAATTTTTGATAGTGGGGGACTGCGTACGCGCCGTCCCCTCAGAATCCCTTGATAAATCTTAAAGCTACTCTGCAAGCTGGAAGTAGACACCTAGTATTTAAAAATATCTTATCCGAATATTTATTTAATGTAGCCGCTGGTCTGTTACCGATATGTATCGTATGTGGATTGGGTAAGAAATATTCGGCATGGAGTATGGACGTTCCGTTTCTGATATTTATGTGGAACGGTGGATTTTATTTCATTTTTTATGGGCAAACGGTACTTAAAGTCAACGTGAATACTTTTATTTTTAACGTCTAATATAAAATATAGTGATCAAAATTACATACTTAAAGAGTACAGCTGCACAATGTGCTAATGATGGTGCAGCGCAGAATCTAAAAAATTAAATGCCGTGTAACTATCTAGTCCAGTGGTATTCTACATAGATGGTGCTGGCGGCAGTGCTATTAAAACTTGAAACTTAAGCCCCACATTTTAAGGTACGGAATTGCGGAATATCTTCTGTGTAGACTGTGTACAAATATTTTGTGCGAAACCTAATCCTCGACGCTTTGGATTTAGGTACGGAACCGCATCGAAAAATACCTAATCCACTATTTATGCTTCACGTCTAGCTGGAAGGCCATTTCAAACCTAATTCCAATGTGCTAGCTGTTTGCTTTCCAAATCCATAACTTTGTTTATTATTTCGTGTTTTTTTTGGTACCATAATAATGCACAAGAAGAAAAGAAATCGCTTTTAGCGATAGATAAGGAAGTCTAAGATAAGAATTTGGAAGTCGGTGGCATAAAACGAAAATATAAAACCAAAGACACGGACTTCCGAAATTAAAGTTACTTTTCATTTTGTAGTGTTTTCGTTCTGGAAGTCGGTTGTTTTTTTTTTGTATACACCGTGGCATGTTAGTCGTCTTACAAAGACAGCTCACTTCATGTATCCAATGACTACTAATCATTCATGTAATTTATTTTTTTAATATTTGATTTTTTTTATTTTTATTAATTATGACGCATGTGATAGTTTAAAACACCCGTTTACGAGTGTAGTCCGAGCCTTGTGATACAAGAGTGACGCAGAATGGATTTAGATTATGTTTAAGTTGCAATAGTAAGAAACACATTTTTGCGTTAGGGAGAATGAACTCTGATAAAGATGTCGCCGCTCTATTCCGTGGCGCCCTTGTAACACAAGGCTCAAACTGCACTCGTAACAGGATGTTTTAAACTATGTCATGCGTCATAATTAATTAAAATTAAAAAAGCAAAAGTTCAAAAAAATATTTTTTTTTGTACATGAATGATTAGTAGTCATTGGATACATGAAGTGGGCTGTAAAGACAGCCCACTTCATGTATCCAATGACCGTGATGTCCGTGATGACCGTGATGTTTTGACCGTGGCATTTTAGTCGTCTTACAAAGGTAAGACGACTAAAATGCCACGGTGTATATGTGTAAATACAGCGTGATTCATTGAGATGGAAAAGCCTACAGCAGATTTAAGTGTTAAGAAAAACCACTTATTACCACTTATTATAATTATACAAGAACGTTTCTAACCCACGGTTAATACAACAAAAAATAACGGGTAAACAAAGCCACCGTGTGTTTACCGGAGTTTTTTAGTACTGAGTTTTGTAGGTACAGATAAAAAACAACTTTTTTGGGAAAATATTTATTTATATATGTATCTTTGTGAAGCAGGATGATCGCTGATGCAGTCCATATTTGATTTTTCAGGGAAGTTGAAATAGAGGCTATAATAGTAGGGAAAACATGGATTAGGAAAGCAATAAATAGAATAGAGTGGAAAGAAATGGAGGAGGCCTTTGCCAAAGTTGGCCAAACAGACCAAGTAAAATAGTATTAAATTTAATTAATGTAAAAAATTTAGTGTCTGAATAAAGGCTTATATTATCTAATATATAAAATTCTCGTGTCACAGTCTTTGTAACAATACTCCTCCGAAACGGCTTGACCGATTCTTATGAAATTTTCTTCTTTTCAGGCTTCCCTGAGCTCTGGCACTGTCTGGGGACGTGGCTGACGGTTCCAAACAGCTCGCTTAAGAGCATCCCACGCGTGCTCTATTGGGTTTAAGTCAGGCGAACCGGCAGGCCAGTAGTCTTCTAGTCTAAGAAGAAGAAATCATAATATAATCTACCGTAACCAAAAAGATTTCGATTTTACAAGGTGATCGCAAACTTTTTTTGATGTGTGTATGTAATATTTATTTTATAGTGTTCATATTTTTTTAAGTAATGCAATATGGTTCATCATTCACCATGCTGACTGGCCAATATTTTACGACGGAACGAGCGATTCTTACAACTCTGCGTTTCCAATAGAAGAAGTTAACACAAATATCTTACAAAGATCACCGACCTGGCTACCCTAACAACATAAGCATTGTAAACCATTGTTTTCATAATCAGAACAGGTTATTAAGTAACACTATTTAACTGGGGCAGATACGTCACCATTTAGCTAGAGTTTCTTAAGAAGGCTTTTCCACATTAATTAGATTCGTCCTTCACATATAAGTGTGAGGCTTTTGATACATTTTTGTATAGCGTGAGAATTGTTATAATTTCAGGGTAAAATTGAGGTATATGATCAGAGTGTCTAACTTTTAATTGGTCTACGAAGCAAAATGCCTAAAATTAAAATCTACACAGCAAATTGCCTAAGCTGTAAATCGCCTAGAGATCAAAATGTTTAACAAGTTTTAGTAGCATTTTATAATGCGCACAGCAAAGGATTGGAACTCTCTGCCTGCGTCTGTGTTTCCGAACGCATACAACCCTAATCTATTCAAAGTGAGAGTGAACAGGCTTCTTCTGGGTAAGCTCACTCCATCGTAGACTTTGTCTCTGTCATCCAGACCTAGACTAAAGTCAAGAGCAAACTCATAGTAGAATAAAAAATAAAAATAACAATGCCTAAAATGCAATAATTTCTAAGTAGTCGAGATGGTTAAAATAAACTCACACTAGGGCCTCTGAACTGTAGGTTAGGTTAGGTTAGAACTGTGACCACACAACGAAGAAACTTACTTGATACATAGATACTTTACGCCTGGACAGCTTTTAACCCTTTACAAAGCACAAGTCCGTTCCTGCATGGAGTATTGTAGCCACCTTTGGGATGGCTCAGCAAAGTACCAACTTGCTGCGCTTGACTCGGTGGAACGCAGAGCTAAGAGGCTCATTGGCGACGTAAAACTGGTGGATGCCAAGCTTCACAGCTTGGCTCATCGCCGCAAGGTTGCCTGCTTGTCGGTCTTCTACAGATTGTACTTCGGCGAGTGTGCCCATCAACTCCACGACCTCATTCCACCGGCCCCCGTCTACCATCGGATATCTAGACGCACTGCAAGTTACGAGTACCAACCACCCTTACCTAGTTGATATTCCACCAACTCGCACTAAGCGTTTTCAAACGTCTTTTATAATGCGCACAGCAAAGGAGTGGAACTCTCTGCCTGCGTCTGTGTTTCCGAACGCATACAACCCTAATCTATTCAAAGTGAGAGTGAACAGGCTTCTTCTGGGTAAGCTCACTCCATCGTAGACTTTGTCTCTGTCATCCAGACCTAGACTAAAGTCAAGAGCAAACTCATAGTAGAATAAAAAAATTAAAAAAACGGTACTCCCTTTCTTCTCCTAAAATAATAGGTGGTTCATAGTCAGAATAAGGTTTATTTCAAATACTGTATAGAAATAATTATTGCAAGGTAGGCATTGTGCTTCCTACTCAACATAAGGTTTAGGCAATACTTGGCATAGACGTTTTGATTTCTAGTCAGCATGATCAAAAAGGAGAATTGTCAATTTATCCTGAAATGGCACTTTGGAACGTCAAAATTTACACGAAAATAAAATTGATTCTAGTTGCCTCTTCCAAAAGGTAGTTTCGCATGGAGAAGAATGGGCAAGAAGACCATTACCTACTCTTTTTTTAAACTGTTTTACAATACTTTGTATACATCAATTATATCATTACATGTGAAGGCGATGTAGCTAGAATAAAATTACTAAACTACAACAGGTAAAAACAATTAAAAATGAAGCAAACACGGATACATTAAGTATGTCTTAGATACATGGTGCTCACATTTATGAACAAATATTGTTAGAGTAGATGATTTTATTAAAAAAAATACAAATAAAAAGTCAGTGTGCGTGTTAAACTTATCAGTTATCATTATCACAGAGTTTAAAATTAATGTCATAAAAATAATAAATTATACAATTAAACTAGCAACCTGTTTGATTTTGTCTAGATAGTATATATTTGGATGGCTCATGTCTGTGGCTCATACGGCCATCTTTTTTATTTTATCGACAAGGAGTCTTCGCCTTAGGGCCTGTGCACACCACGATTTTTAAACGCGCCGTCGACGCGCGTTTTATCCTACAGAGCAGTTTGTTGTCGTTTGTATCGATACAAACGCGCGTTAGCATCGCGTTTGTATTGATTCAAATACACACGCACTTAGTATAGCGTTTGTATCGATTCAAACGCGCAACACCGATGCGACCGCTAGCGCGCGCACCTTCCCTACGGGCGGGACGGGAAATGTGAATCTACGCTAGTAGCAATCGAGCAATTTGGTGCACCGCACGTCTTTGGAACAAAAAAATGGAGCCTTTCGACGCAGAAAACTTAAAAACGCAAAATGCCAGCGCGTTTGTATCGATACACACGCGCGTGTGCATCGCGTCTGTATCGCTACACACGCGCGTTTGCATCGCGTCTGTATCGCTACACACGCGCGTCTGTGTCGATTCAAACGCGTATTTGAATTTGTACAGGTGTGCAAAGGTCTACAGGCTGCGTTTGACTTGCGTGCGTATCGCGTCTGTATCGCTACAAACGCGCGGCAACGGCGCGTTTAAAAAACGTTGTATGCATAGGCCCTAGGGCTTTCAAATACCGGATATATTCAATACCGGTATCAATACCGGTATTGGAAAAGTCAATACCGTGATCCCGGTATCAATACCGGTAATCCGGTATTGAACGCAAGTTCAATTAGGACATTAATTAAACAAATAAAATACGTGTTTTTTTACATTAACCTTTTGAACGCCAATGGCATGTATAGATGCCATGCGCAAGCGTGCCCTGTGCGCCACCGACATCTATAGATGCCAAGAAACAGATCATAGAAAAATACAAAATAAACATATTAAATCATTACTTTAACGTGTTTTATTGATATATCTTAAGAACTGAATCCCCAGTTATTACATATAATTGTACACAATGAACAAAATTGCAAAATAGTTATTCAAATATTTATGATAAAAAATAACTTAATTAATGGCTGAAAAACATGTTCTCTTGCGCCAATGGCATGTATACATGCCTACTAGTGATGTGGTGTAATATTCAAGTAACTTCATTAAAATTTCAGCTAAATTACTCAAATTCGCTTAATTTTTGTAATAACTATTAAAAAAATATATAAGCTTAGTCACTGACAAAAAAGGTAAATACTACATTCTTTGGTATAATATCATATTTTCTATATTGTCGATATTGTTGATTTGAATATTGTCTTTTTCGCCAATCATGCGCATCCCTAGCACAGTACCGATATTGCAATCCCTTCTGCGCCAATGACATGAATAGATGTCGGACTCGTGACGTCGTAAGCGCGTGCCATGTTTTTAAGTGCTGGGAAGTTGAAAAAATATTTGTTCGATATTTTTTTCGATCTGCCAATATTATAATTGCAAAAATGGCAAGTGAAGAGTTATTTAGTACAGAAGAACTATTGCGTATTCTAGAAGGCACTGAAGGTGATGAGTTTTCTGAATCGGAATTGTTGATTTTTTAATATTTTTTATTTTCATGTGACATTTTACTAATAAGTACAAGGCTGTTAATGAGCATAATAATTATATACGATTGTTGATTTTTTATATTTTTAAGTTTCATGTGACATTTTACAAGGCAACTATTTTAAGAATATGAAAGTGTATAAGTACTTATCTCTAAAAAACTGTACTTTACCTATTTAGCAGTTTTCAAAATGTATTACCTAATAAGTCTATTCAGTGCCTTTATTAGAATATTCCTATGATACAAATTGTCGCTATGTCATATCAAATTATGGTAATTGAACTACATAAATAACTAATATTTGAAAATATAACTCGTAAACTCTATTAAACTAAATGATTGGAAAATAAATATGTAGTTTTAATGCAACTCCCTTTATTTAAAGATAATAGTTGTTTTGATGATGAAAATAAAATAAGTAAATAAAAGACTGATTATGAATTAGTTTTTTATTATAAAATAAATCTAAAGTAGTAGGTAGCTGAGGTAACCCGCTATAATACTGGCTGTTTAACAGCAAAAGTCCTGTGAATCTATCCGAAATTAACAGTTACAGACTAAAAAAAAAGGTTAATTATGTCTTTTTACTATATTGTGTTATTGATACTTTCTTTGTTTTTTTTTGTAAATAATTATTATTTTGATACTCACAAATAATCACTCCACAATGATACCTAGTTCATATAAACTTAATAAATAAATTCGATAAGTTATAATAATATACAGCTACACATCCCTAATCAGAAGCGAGAAATTATAAAAAAGGATGGTTGCCCGCGCCATTGGCATGTATACATGCCAATGGCCGCGTAACTGATAGAGAATAGTGCTGTAACTTGCTGCAATTTTATATGTATTTTTGTATCTCAAAAGGTTGATTTTTTTATTGATAGTTGCTATAAATGTGGTCTTAAGTTTTTTACAGTAGGAGATGAGGTTAAATAAATATTCTTTTTGTGTTATAAGCTGTTTATTCACAAATTTCAGACGAAAATTATTATGTTTATCGATAACATTTTGGACTCCCTACTATTTTCAAGGTTATTTCATTGAATTTGTCGGCTTGGCGTGGAGGGCACGGCGAAGCGCTTTTGCTCTGGCGGTCAAAAGGTTAAAATTAGTCTTCACTTTACTGTTCTTATTTATTGAAAATAATAAAATAAATACGTTTTATATATAGCTCTCTTATATAAAAATTTGGTAGATATTGGTTGATTATTTAGGTAGGACTAGGAATTAGGAACATAATGAAAACTTTTTGGGTAAGACACGAAGAGGCAGCAACGACAATAATCTAATTAAACTAGCAAAAATACGCGCTAGTAGATCACAACTTCACAGTCACAAGTTAGCACTACACAATAATAAAGTCTATATAAGGTGTATCAATTCATAGTTCATACACAAAATATTTTAAGAGAAACATCTATAGGTGGTCAGAAAGCCACAGCAGCGAATTCTTTTTTTAAGTCCTTGTGTTTTATATTTTTACATAATTATTATAATTTTAAAATTGGTTGAGACATTTTGCAAAAAAAAAAATCCTTCACTTACTTTTTTTTTATTCTATGTATGACCCGCCCGGACGCGGCGATGGTGGCGGCACGAGCGCGTTGCCTTTTGATAAATAATCATCATATCAAGTAATTATAAATTATTTAAATTCTTAAAAAAATTACTCAGATCAAAAAAAAAAAAACCTTTCTATGGCTACTTTACCACTTATAGGTGTAACCCTTAAAACATTTCGTGTTTGAATAGATACACCCTATATACGCGTTATCCCGTCGCCTTTGCGAAACTGACTGACAATAACAAAAACGACATAAGTACAGCTCGATTTCAGACATTGTCTCAGCAGTGCTATTCTGTAACCATCTCACTGTGAAAACTTAGGTGAAGTGAACGTGGAGTGAGCTGTCAATAGTGTCAATCCCTAGCATCAGGTGGAAAGACAGCTCACTTCACCTAAGTTTTCACGGTGAGATTTTGACAGAATATGGTGCGGGAGGGTGAGCTTAAGATAACAGCGGGACGCTTACGCTGGTGAAAACAAGTGTGAGAATAAGATCACATAATTTTCAGATCTAATGTTTGTTATTACAAACATTAGATCTGAAAATTATGTATATACCGTGATTACGGTATTCCGTAATCACGGTATTGGGGCGTCAATACCGGTATTGTAATAGGTGAAAATAAAATCCGTGATCACGGTATTACGGGATCCCGGAATACCGGTATTGAAAGCCCTAATAGGACCTTAATCTTACCTGATGGTAAGTGATGATAAGGCTGAGGATGGAAGCGAGATTCGCCCGGAATCCTCGACCACAGAGGAACTGGCTATCTTACCTCTAACTGCCGAAACACAACAAATGCTGTTAACATTGTTGTTTTGGCGACAGACTTAGATAAGATGGTGGTAGCTAGCCTAGGCGGACTTAGAACAAGCCCTACCACCAACCAAACCGAGCCGAAAATTTTGCCCCCGCTGGGAATCGAACCCGGGACCTCTGGGTCTGCGACGGGTGGTCTTACCATTAGACCACAGAGGCTCTTTGGACGCCCCACTGCCGTTTTAACCTGATAACTCAGCAAGCTACAAATCTATTGTATTTTATAAGCTTCTATGTAAAGAGCTAGCTAATATAAGTCATCATTTACAAAGGTATACCTACCAAAATTAAAATATTTTATTTCACTTAAACCAACCAAATGTCCTTTCTTTGGTATTGTTCGTCGAGTCTTTGAGCTTCTTAAATCCTGAGTTGAGCTACACGATTACTGACAAATGCTTGCACTGACTGGACTGGTCCTTTCAAAATTGTGTGGTTCTTTCCTCAAAAGACCATTTCAGACACGGATCTACATGGTCCTCACATGTTCTGACCAAGATTATGTCTGGACTTTAAAAGAGACTTTGACCCCTGAGTTTGTTTCGCCAATCCTTCTCAGGGGTAGTCAGATAGGAAATGTCGACTCCACCTAGCTTATTTTTTTTATGTGACGTTCAAAAGTGGTTCCGATATCCTATTTAAAGAATAAACGATTTCATTTCATTTCATTTCCAACATGAGCACTTATGAAACGTCAGAAGCTAGCTGCACGGTCCCAACTGGTCGTTCTCTATGGAGAAGAGCCGGCAAGAAACTCCACGGTTACTCTTTTAAAAATAATTGGCTTTTACAATATTTTCAAATAACAGTGTTAATAGATATGGGAGGACAGTGTAGATATCTACTACTGTCATATATTGCAGTAACCGTTAAAATGATTGCAGGAAATGACATCAAAAATTGCGTATGTATTCCGAAATAATAATATAGTTAGCTATACGCGTACGCACAGACATTTAGGTGTATGACGATTTTGAAATGGACACGCTACTGTGATCATTCATTGGATTACAAGCCGTGGCCGTAGGATTTCTCATCGGTAAAAAAAATTCCAACTACCATATAAACTTTCATAAAAACTTTCAATAACATAAAAATCAATATAAGTCATAATGCGTATAACATTCCCATAATACTCTAAATACACAGTGCTATGGATTATATTTGGGAACAAAGAACAGTCTCTTCGCATCATCATAACAAGTTGCCAAAGTAGCTTACGGAACTTAGCGATGGAAAGTTCAAAACCCACATCAAACGTGTCCTTATCAAAAAAGCATGTTATAAGATTAAAAATTACGTTGAAAACAAGGAAGTTTGGCAATAACTCCTATTCAGGTGGCTTCCCTGATACCGCACTAACGGCATAACTATGTAAATTTCTATCAGTTGTTCTTTTTTACATACTTCCTTGAAATCTTTTCATTATTTGACATTATAGACCTACAATTCTAATTTCAACTCTTTATTAGTTGCTTTTGTAGACATGATATTTATTGAGATCAGGGCCTCAAGTCTGCTATTACAATAGTGTCAGAATGGTCTCGCCATTGTGAGTATTTGACAGTGTTTGTATGGCAAATCTGTCAAAAACTCACAATGAAGAGACCATTCTGACACTATTGTAATAGCAGACTTGAGGCCCAGATTAGTTACCGTAGTCATAATGGCAATAGATATGTCATTTGGTTTAAATAGGTTTTTATTTTTATTTTTATATAAAAATAAAACTTTTATATAGATTCTTTTCTATTTTGTGAATGTGAGAACGTTGAAGGCCTATAGACTGTAGATTTGTTGTCAATTTTCTATTTTGTTAATTACCTGGGAACTTGTTCAAAGGCCTACACTGTCCTCCCATACCTATTTGAAAATATTGTAAAAGCCAATTATTTTTAAAAGAGTAACCGTGGAGTTTCTTGCCGGCTTTTCTCTATAAGAAACGACCAATTAGAACCGTGCACATAGCTTCTCATGTTCCATAAGTGTCCATGTAGGTTTATGTTAAATAAAATATTTTGATTTTGCATTTGGTTGAGTGAGACAGAATTTTATGGAATGTGCTTAAATCAATTCGGTTCAACTGGCCTCTTGTTCTATTGAAATTCCGTACTACGCCAGCGTGTACAAAGAGTTACAACAATGCGGATAAAAGTGTCAAAATAACAATTGTTTTGCTTTTATAGACAAATCTAATTTACAATTTTAATGTTCCAACTTACGTAAATGGAAAGAATGCTTATGAATTTCAACGATAAGTATTTGAATCTGTAAGATTTTTACATAATAATGGAAAACAAAAAAGGTGCATAACATTATTGTTAACTTGAAGTAAAACAATGTTTTAAGCGCCAGGATCTATCTGGGTTCGAAATTTGTGCCAAGAATAAAACATGATGTCGTGATTTCTTTGATTTAATTTAAAAAGAAAGAAAGAAATTCTAAGAAAAAAACGGCTAAGTGCGTTGACACGCACTTAGCCGTTTTTTTCTTAGAATTAACACATTTCCCTTCATTGTGTTTAGTCTGACGACCAAACACAATGAAGGGTTCCATAACTTCCATAATTGGGATGAATTTATCCCAAGAACAAACTTAAAATTGTAGTTGAAAAACATGTTCCCCGATATGTTCCAACTGCAAATTTAAGTTTGTACGCACAATATTGAGTGATTTACTATGTTATTGACGTGATAACGTCTTTTATATCGATGAACGCCGGCTGCACGCACGAAAAAGCATGTCTCATTGTCACGTTCCGGCTGAGCCGAGTGTGCAAGCGAGAGTGTGGAACAAGCGATAGAGAGGTACGGCCTAAGCGTTCGGCTTGTCTTGCACAGCCAATTTTTTTAAGACCATAGTTTTCTCCTGTAATCTATAAGGATACAACTATTCATAGATTTTTTTTTTTTTTCAAAATTTTAGGCTCACCCGTTACGAAGATAAGGGAATGGTCAATTTTCATCTATTTTCTTTAATAATTTTAAAACTAATCATTAAAAAAAACATTAAGAAAAAAATGTCATCTTATAATAAGCCCTTTTACACACGCCACGCGCCACGAGATTTTTTATTTTTTTATATTGTTTTGATACGGTACCTATAGTTTACAAAACTTTTTTTAAATTTCCAAATTTTTCCCCCAGAAGTGAAGTCCATATTCAAAATTCATTTAATTTCGTTACACGTTCGTGTTTGAGTCACAGAAATTTACATGTGTACCAAATTTCAAGTTAAGGCTCGTACAGACTCGCGCGATATCGCGTGTGCGACGCGACACTAGTAGCAGAATTTCTTTGTCGATGCCTGTCGCGCGAGTCTGTACGAGCCTTTAATCGGTCCAGTAGACAGAGAAGATGTTTTTACAACAAAAAGACAAACGACTTCCAAAAAAAAAAAAAAACAATACAAAGCTGTTGCTGAAAACCAGCGCTGGGGCTCTGTCTCGCATAGGGTCGCAGCATTATGCTGAGCGATGGCCGTTTTGCGTGGACGTGACGCATATTTACCCCAAACTTATTTTTTTTTGTGTTGTGTTCTTTTTTTGCGTCATGTTTACCGCAAATAAACGTTTTTTCTTTCTTTTCCTTTTTTTCTTTCAAAGTGAAAAATAACTTTAATTTCGGAAGACGGTGGCCAAGGCCATAAACCAAAACACAGATCCGTCTTCCGAAATTAAAGTTATTTTTTACTTTGTGTTTGTTTCTTTTGCTTTGTTCGGTTGTTTTTCTTTTTATGTTGTTGTTCTCAATGTTACTTAGTTTTATGAACAGAATGCGATATTAAGATAATTGATTAAGGAAAATAATAAAGCTTCCGAAAAACAAATTATATTCCAGCGATCTGTGGTTGACTGTAATACTAAGCACGTAAAAATACTAAACTTCCGAAAAAGTACTAAATTTCTGAAAGCATATATGTTCAATTGTTCACCGCTCGTTTGTCCGGCTCGGTTCACGTTTCTGCGGCAGATTGTAGGTATGATTCGTCATTTTGAACTGGGTGAAATAGGTTAGGTTAGAACTTTGACCAACCGCGCGTGAGCCGAGCGAGCGAAGCGAGGGGTGCCGCAGCAGCGGCCGGCGAACACTAAGCTGTTGGAAAAATATTACGTCAGCAAATATTGTACTAATTTTTCGGAGTTTTCAGTATTTTATTCGGTCGTTTCTTTAGTTGTATTCGCTTAAGTTGGTATTTGAAACAGTAAATTTAATATTTTGAATATGCTCTTTTTTTTCGGAGTTTTTATTACTACCCATTGATTAATTGCTATGTGATGAGTTTTTTACAGCCTTAATTTGATATTAGCGACCCGCCCCGACTTCGCTCGGGTGCAATTTATATGTGAAGTTACAAGAAGTTAGGTATTATGTTCACGACATGTTGTGTATAAGTTCTGAGCAGTAACCGAACAAAAAATACTAGCCTTGCATAAATTCAAGATAATATTTCATTAGTGTTAAATAAAATAAAATTACTGATATAAAATACGAGTATTTATGCCAGATGTCGATACTGTTATCGGTATTTTCTTTAAAATATCGGTATTCTTTGAATATCGATATCGGTCCCTGTTTCTGACTAACTGACCGACTCTTTGACATTTGAAAAGTGCCTGTTAATTGTTTAATTGAAATAAATGCTTTGAGTTTGAGTTTGATATTTCTCAACCAAAACAAAGCATACAATTATTTACCAATATGCAGCTACTCGCAGATTTGAACGAGGTATTAAAACAATAGAATAATGAAAAAAAAAAGAACTTACATCAATAAACTTTTGTTGAAATTTTCCCAAACAGGTCAATGGATGACAATGAATGACGGCATGAAGCAATCGATTGAACGAATGAATGAACGTGTCATGGTACGGTTGACATGCAGGTCAGGTTTTTATGATTACGACTTCTTTTGTTTTACATGGTCAGCAGTGGCGTGCAGAATTCAATTGCCGTTTGTAGGTGCCATGTGTGACGTGGTGGATTTCGTGGTAGTAAATAAATACCACTTATTATCACGTTTATTATAGTTCACAGATTCAGGGTGTAAGTTCTTATCTTAGAGTTCTTTCACTGGCAGAGATTAGAGAGGAAGAAGTACTGTCCTGGGCTGGACCATCCGGCTGGCACCGCAGAGGTGGTATAGGCAGGGAGCAGACGGTGCTCGCCGCCCTCGGTGCAGGTAGTGGAGCAGTAGGTGGTGGCTGTAGTGCCCACGTCGCACGGCGCTCACCACCCTAGGTGCAGGTGGAGCGGTGGCAGTAGCTGTAGTGGCGTCGAGCCGTAGAACAGCCGGCAGCGTCAGGTAGAAGAAGATACGTAGAGAACCCTGGAATCAGTACAAAGGAGCGCCCGTAAGCTCCAGGAAGACTCCCATAAGCCTCTGCGATGCGTGCGTAATAAGACGAGTCTATTATCACTAACCAGGTACAAATCGATCGATATTGCAACTGTTACTAATGGAAATGTTGCAATATTCCCAGGGATCAGTTTTGGGGCCTGCTCTTTTTAATTCGTTGACGGACAGTATTCCCTCACTGGTTGAACGTGTTCGGTCATTATAAAATTTCATAGATTGCCTAGAGGCGTTGTCACATCGCAACTTAGGACACACTTTTGTAGAACTTTTTTTTTAAGTGACTATATGGCTGTAAAACGTTAAAATTCTATCTGTGGTGACACAACAGAATGCCCTTCTTTGTAGTAGTATAGACAATAAAACGCCACAAGGCGTACAGATTTTATACAAGTCAAAACTTTGACGTCGACAGGCGTATTGTCGTATTATTTTTGCAAAGACAACGTCGAGAGGCGTTCTGTCCGGCAACGTGTTAATCTACATAAATAATATACAGGAAATTAAACTACATTGCCATCAGACACTTGATTATTTTATTCCGGATCTTCCATCCATGATTTAGTTTCACAGGCTCAAGATGATTTAAACACAAGGCAATTAAGCATTATAGGTCATTCAAGATCAAATTTTAATTACCTGAAATCAACTTTGAAAGACGTAATACCGCAAAAAATTTAAAAACCTTCGACAGAAATAAAAACCTAAAAAGTAAAAAAATATATATGTTTTGGCCCTTTAAGTTTAGTTGTAGGTAATATTTTTGGGACGGCTAATCAAAATACGAAGTTAACATCAGCTATCCTTCCTACAATAGCATACATTAATTATTGCTAGGTATAAGTCTTGTCTGTTTGGCGTTTTCATTAGCCGTAGTTACTCATTTATCCTCATTTCTCTTTGCTACTCCATCATCAGAACCTTTTCACCCTCCATCTATATTGCTTTAACTTCTGACTAACTGACCGTCTCTTTGACAATTCAAAAGTGCCTGTGAAGGGTTTAATTGAAATAAATGTTTTTGAGATTGAGTTTTTTAGTTGTGGGTCAGCGAAGGGGCCGTGCACCATTCATTTATAAATATGATATAGCTTATGTCACTCCCACAATAAAGACGAATCTAACGAGAACTCATATTTTAAAATCCATCAAGCCGTTTAAGGTGTGTTCATATATAAGGTGTATCTATTCATACACGAAATTTATTTTAAAAAGCCATAGCAGCGAAACATTTTTTTTAATCTAATTGTTTTATATTTTTACTTAATTATTATAATTTTAAAATTGCTTGAGACATTTTGCAAAGGAGTTGCATTTTCCATAATTTTACTTTTTCTATGAATGACCCGCCCGGACGCGGTCACGGTAGCAGCAAGAGCGCGGTGAATTTTGATAATTAATCATCATATCAAGTAAATATTTTTTTTAAATAATATACTCAGAATTTAAAAAAAAAAAATCGTCTCCATGGTTTCTTTACCACCTATAGGTGTATCTCTTAAAATATTTCGTGTTTGAATAGATACACCCTATTATAAATTCCGAAAAACATTACTCTCCTTCTGGGGCAGGCGTTTGAGGGGCAGGGCCAAACAGTCTGCTTACTCCACATTATACGTCGTAAAGATGTCTCAAGTAAATAAGATCATGTATTAAAGATTTCGACCAAGTAGGTCACAACTTGCAAGTCTGTAACTCAATTTCGTACGCAGAACGCGTAAGTGAAGCAATCTTCAAACCGGTTACAGATCGGATGGGTGACAAGAATGATTCGTAATTGATACTTACATTTTTGATTGATTGTAAGGACTGTGCTGATCGTGATAGGTCACTATCGCTTGAATTAAGGCTCGAAGAATTGCCAAACTGAAAACACATTGCTTGCAGACCAGATGGCCGATGGGGCCGAAATGTTCTGGATTGGCATCCGCGTACCGGAAGACGTAGCGTTGGTAAGCCTCCCACAAGGTGGACCGATGACCTTGTGAAGGCCGCAGGAATCCGCTTGAAGCGGGAAGCACAGAATTGGTCGATGTGGCGGTGCTTGACGACGGCCTATGTCAGCAGTGGACTCTTTTTGCTGAATGTTGATGAATGATACGTCATTCAGTTAATATGACTCTGTTGCTGAGCAATTGGCTTTTGAGCTACGCCTTGAGGGGCAATTTTCACTCGAAACAGAACTGTTTCAAAATCAAAAGTGCTTTATCCAATCTATGCTAAGGTCTAAGACTCAGCACTTTATGAACATCAAAATTACATAAGACAGTCCCCCAAAACCGCCGTATCCCAGTAGTTCCATTATGGGACTACCGGGTTTTTTTTTCTTCCCGTACTTCCATGGAACTGGCATACACGGTGTGGCGTAAATAGTGGAGGTCGATACACCGTATATTCAGCTATCACATACCACATGTGAACTATTTATCTTAGTTCTCCGATTTTTTTTTTCTTGAAAAATGTATAGCTTGCTTTACTAATTTGGCTGTAATTCTATACATGATATTAAGTACCTATAATAAACAAAAAAAAAAAAAAAACAATTATGTCATTTCTAAATATTACAGCTAGTGAATGAGTTGTTTAAATTGTGGTATGTGATAGCTGAATATATGGTGTACTCGTATCCACCCCTAAACGTTAGATCACTATTTACGCCACACCCTGTGTGCCAGTTCCATGGAACTACTGGAAGAAAAAAATCCCAGTACTCCCATAATGGAACTAGAGAATGGAACTACTGGGATACGGCGCCCAAAACGCCAGCACTTCACCATTTCGTAGTGATTTAGCTGGGAAGAAGATTTGGCGCAACAAACTCCCCAGCCAGTTTGGCTAGAGAGAATCAAGGCTAAGTAAGTAACAGTCACACGGCTAAACCGATCAAGGTTAAGATATGCTTGCCGTGGCCAATCTGTGGATAGGTGGCTACGTACCTCGCGTTCTTTGCTGTCATTTGTGAATCTTTGACAGTGTAGTTACAGGTAGTCAGAAGCCTGAAAGTCTGACAACCAGTCTTACCAAGAGGTGTGGTGTTATCCAGTATTTGGGTTGCAGAGTTCCGACAGGCAGTCCCTCTGTGTGAAATATAGGTATTCAGCTGTACCCGCTGGTTAAACTGGAAGTAGACCCTAACATAGTTGTGAAAAGTCCAAGTCTTCTCGTCGCCTATTCCGCAATGTTTGAAGACAACAAAGGTTGTTGTTTGTCTTCAACTAGTGCGTCCTACCCGTTATGACATACGGTGCCGAAACGTGGACACTGACATTCGGGCTGGTCCACAAATTCAGCGCACAATGGAGCGGGTTATGCTCGGAGTTTCTTTGAAGGTTAAAATCAGGGACGGAGTTATGTAGAAAATAACTAGAGTTAAAGTCATAGCTTGCAGATGAAGCAACCTGAAGTGGCAGTGGGCTGGCCATGTTTGTTGAAGGACCGATGGCCGGTGGAGTAGACGAGTCCTGGAGTGAAGACCGCGTATCGGCAAGCGTAGTGTGGGACGGCCAGCTAGATGGACCGACGACTTTAAAAAGGTGGCTGAGGCAGATTGGATGGGAAAGAAGGAGGACAGGGTGTTGTTGCGCAGCCTGGAAGAGCCCTATGACCAACAGAGGACTGCGATAGCCTCAGTTGATTGATTGATTGCTAGTTTGGAAAATACTTTTTTTAAAAATCATATTATATAATGTTTATTAGTACACTTAAAAAACATACACAAGTACACAACGATTAAAGAAATGCAATAGAGTCACGTTAAAGGGCGAACTGATGTCAAAGTCTGAATGATGGGAATGTCTGTAAAATTCTGTAGGTCTATCATCGAAAACATTGCGCCCTATTTAGCTTTCACATTTAACACCAGTGTAGACCAAGGAGTCTTTCCGGATCTCATGAAACACAGTAAAGTTGTCCCATTGTTCAAATCCGGTGATAGTAAGGAACCTAACAAATATAGGCCTGTGTCAATTCTTCCAGTTCTCAGTAAGGTGTTTGAAAAGTTGATGCTTAATCAAATGTTACGTCACTTTAATAAAAATTCCATCTTTCATGAACAACAGTATGGTTTCACCAAAGGGCGTTGTACAACTGACGCCGGTGTCACCCAAATAAAGAACATTTTTAGCGCTTGGGAAGAAGCTCAAGATGCTATTGGAATCTTTTGCAACCTCTCTAAGGCGTTCGATTGCGTAAACCATGAGACACTAGCAACTAAGAATACAGCTCTTGACTTACTAAGATCATATCTGACGGATAGGAAGGTTAAGGTTCAGGTAAACGGCATAAACTCATTAGGGTCTGAAATGAAAATGGGCGTTCCTCAAGGTTCGATATCGGATGCCTCCTAAACTAGTCCAAAGGCCTGTGTTTTAGGAGCCAATGTTCCTCCAGATAAAATATCAATAACTGGTATTGAGTGTCATAGTGTTATAAGAAACAACAACATAAATTATACAAAATGTTGCCATAATTTAATAACAGTATTTGTTCTATTATGAGACAATAGTAATAAGATTCTCAGTTTCGTCATACGTTAACTTCTGCAATCAATTTGAGAGTTTGATTCTAACTTCGTGCTTATTCAGGGAGTAAATAAGATGATGGAAGAGATCGCAGTATGCGATAAGGCCGCCCATTGTATATTTTATAGTGTTTATGGTTTCCTTTTTTTTTGTAATGTGTTATCTGATGTACAATTAAGCATATATAAATGAATAAATAAATATATAAATAATAAGACTAGGCAAATGACGATGAAAGATTGTATGAGTAAGTAAATTCGGTAAAAACAATTCTATTTTACAACCAAAGCATGTAAGGAAGCATGTCCTTGAACTAAAAGAACTAAAAATTCGAAGACTTTTGTCATCTATCAACCCGGACTGGGCAGAGAGAGGAGGGATGTGTCCCAGCAGTAGGAACATTATAGGCCGTTGATTATGCTCCAAGCTTCGATCAATAATAGCACTAGATACAGGATCAGGAACAAAAATAAGTCATTGAAGTGGCCACGTTTACACACACATACACATTTACATTTGTTACTACGAAATACAGAAAAAAGTTTTATAATATTAACAACTTCAGTTCAATATAAACCTTAACACTCAACTATAAAGTTTAATTACGATTGCAAAATATTTAGATTTAAGTCCTTCTATCATCGGAGAAAGGTAAATGAATAAATTTAAAATGTCGCTTGAAAATAAAAAGTCATTTTTATAATAAGTACAAAAATATTTATTCTAAAATGAAACTTAAAATCTAAGCAATAAGGTTAAAAACATTTTGTTGACAATTTAGTGTAAAAAAGATTGGAAAAAAGTTAAGTTAGTAAAAAAGATTGGATTGGGTCAGGAATGATGGAATTTCATTAAGTATATTTTTTTTTAATTTTCCGCGATAAATCGAAATCGATATCAATTTTTTTTTAATATCGCTACGATATACATCGATACTTTTTGGCACTACTAGCATCCCTATTCCGAACTGCAGTGAACTTTCACCGTGTCATCAATAATCGCTCAGACGTCGATAATTACGAGTTCAATCTAGAAAGGCAGCGAATTGTTGCTATGACTTGCTTGTACAGTCAGTTTCAATAATATCGGGACGAACAAACAGGGCCTCGAGTCTGCTATTACAATAGTGTCAGAATGGTCTCGCCATTGTGAGTATTTGACAGTTTTTGTATGGCAAATCTGTCAAAAACTCACAATGAACAGACCATTCTGACACTATTGTAATAGCAGACTTGAGGCCCTGTTCAAAATGATCTGAACAACTATGAAAATGAAATATTAACTCAAAGACACAAGGAATGTTTCAGAATGAAGACAGTAGACGACAACTGTCATTCTGACAAGAACTTTATCCAATTGAGATAAAGTTTAATTTTCTTTGTTGTTGAGATCATTTTGAATAGTCTGTTCGTCCCGATATTTTTGACACTGACTGTACCAGTCTAGTTTACGACATCAAGAAATATTACAGGCACATGAAATATCTTTCATACCTACTCCTTTTGATTCGTTTACGTTCATACATTTGGTTATACGCTGGAGTATGTATGTAAGGATAGTAGCAGGCGGAAAGAAATATAAAAAAAAGATAAGAGAGAATACAAAAAAAAAAAAAACGGGCAGTCTTTGGGGACTGCCATAGAAGTGAAAACTAAGTAACTTCTGAATTGTCTCGTCGAGCTATTAGATTATTAATTTCGAGCGTTCGGTGACGATGACGCGAGTTCCATGATTTGTGTTTAAATTACGCTGAGAATGAGAATCACCACTTATCGAACGTCATCGGTACTTGCCCGGATTTAAACCCACCACCTTTGAACCAAAAACAAATGACGTTCAGCCAATAGGATCTATACGCTACGAGTAGCTGAATGTTTGTTTAAAACAGAAAAAAATGCATGTAATCTATGCATCTTCGACTGCTTCGTTCTACTTGAGATCCCGGAATCCTCTCTTTGTGCTGCAGACAAGGTACTATTACATTTTAGTTGCAAGGAGTCTGGTCATCTCTTAGCTGCCACGGCTTATTTTAATTTACTTTAATTTTTGAATTGTTTTTATTACGGACGCTTCTAACGTGCACGTCTTTCTACATTGTTCTCACATGTATAACTTCAACATGAATGATGTAACCCATTTTTTGTAACAATATTTTGTTTTAAAAGAGTGTCCGTGGAGTTTCATGTCCGTTCTTCTCCATAGGAACCTACTACGCTTTGGAATGGGTAACAAGTACCCGTTATATGACTTTCCTCTATGGTAACAAGCTTCATCTTTCTGACTGACCGACCCCTTGACAATTCAAAAGTGCCTGTAATTGGTTTATTTGAAATAAATGCTTTGAGTTTGAGTTTTCTGATCTGAAATGACCCCGTTGCTTTAAAAGAAAAGGCAAGAGTGTTGTCCAAAATTAAAGTTAAGAGTAATTTAAGATATTGAAAAATAAAAGTTGATAACTAAAACCCAATTAAGGCATACATCGAACAGATTACGTGCGGCCCCGGATTTTGTGGTCGTGACGTTTGTGGTGTCTTGTTTATTTGGCGTTTTTGTCGTAGTTGGGTTTCAGTTTTTAACTTTTATTTTTAGTTCAATTAGCTAAATTAATAATTACAAAATAAAAAAACAAGTTGGGATAATTAAAGTTAGGTACCTACGCCAACAGTAAAATTTGAGGTTTATTTTTAAATAATCATAAACAACCAATATATTTTCAGAAAGTACTTACTAACTTACTAAGTACTTTTCTTAGATACCAAACTCGATACATGAACCATTTTTTTTTCATGCCCTGTGGGGTACGGACCTCGCCTTAGGGCGTCACTGGGGAGGACGGCAACATTTTTACCATTTTGTTAGGGCATTGCTGGGGGAGGACGGCAACATTTTTAACGTTTTGTATCGCTTTTATAATTATGTATAATTTCAACATGAATGATGTCACTAATATTTTGTAACCCGATGTTTGTGGTCCGAGGCCCGTTCTTCTCCATAGGAACCTACTACGCTTTGGAATGGGCAACTAGCTTCATCTTTCTGTCTGATCGACCTCTTTACAATCCAAAAGTGCCTGTAATTGGTGTATTTGAAATAAATGCTTTGTGTTTGACACTGATCTTCGGCTATCACCTTCATAATCAAAGGTCAAAGGAAATAAATAAAGCAGTACATATCAATTACATAAGTAATGGAACAAAGACCCGTTTCGCACTAGGTAATAAGCGTAGGCGAATTAGTCTAGAACTGTAGATCAAGTCCTCAAGGTTAAATACGTGTTATTATTGTATCACTGGGCATTCTAAGTCGGAACTGATTTAGTTTTGAGAGGATAAACTTACTTTGTTAGTAGACGTAACAAGATATATCGCAGCCTGTTCCCCGAAAAAGTAAATACTCGTAAAAATGATTAGTAGTCATTGGATACATGAAATGATCTGTCTTTGTAAGACGACTAAAATGCCACGGTGTATATGTAAAGGTGGCGAGTCTATTGTTTTTAACCTCAACTGCTGCTGTGCTAAAAATCTAATTTTATTTTGTGTGTAAACATTTCTTATGTATATTTCGGAGAACGGTAGGTTTCACTCGTTATCATCAGCCATATTTTAACTACTGTGGGCGTTCTGTGGGTAGTGTTGGTTATTGCGCAATAGAAAAACCGAATTAAACTCAAAAAGTCATTTACTCATCCTGAGAACCTTAAAGTTAACATAAGACAGTCCCCCAAAACGCCCATCCCTTCACCACTTCCTAGTGCTTAACCCGGGAAGAAGAAGTAGCGGAATAAACTCCCCAGCAGCACATCTGTTCAGTTAGAAGAACTGGATTCTATACAGTAATGGGTATGCAAAGTAATTAATGTTAGTACACGATACAACTATACCGAACGCGCGACAGTTTCTAATCTTCACTGCTTGAACTTCACTTGTCGAATGTGCGGCAATCACTTGCCACCGGTCGAACATTATGTTGTAGACTCTGTCATGCGCCGCTAAACAGCACTGGATGGCGTCCCGATTAGTCAAGACTCGTTGGCGCGAACTCCACCAACTCCATCGAACGCCACTAGATGGCGCTGGCGGACCGGATACAGTCCATCTCCGACATATATTTTAATAAAAAAATTTAATACTAAATATCTGTCATTTTAGTTTAAGACTTGCCGCGCTAAATTACCCACGTTTAAAAAAGAAATAAAGTTCTAAGTGGACAACGATTCGTGAAATCTTAACTGTCCGTTGTCCCCGTTGCCGGTATGTACATAAAGGGGATAACGGTAAGGAAATTTTATGACGTCCTGTTGTCCCGGTGACGGGGACACAGATTATGGGGACAACGGGAATACACGGCATCGTGTAAACAGCTTTAACATGTGCCTAGCAAGGATAGATAGCCAGGATATTACTCGCTTGTTATCCTAGCTTCAATAGTACATTATTGCAAAGGCCGAAAAATAGGCAATTGCCGGTCGAGTGGGTATATATACCCACTCGACTCGGAAGGCCGAGCCGTAGGCGAGGACTTCACTAATACGAGACAGGCAATTGCCCTTTCCGCCGAGGCATAGGTATATAGTGCTTTTCTCAAAATAATGCAGGGAAATAAAATATTGCTGGAGCGTTGTAACATTGCTGGAGCATTGTAATGTTCCAAATTCAAAAAAGGCTCCTGCAATGGATTTTATTTTCTTTGTCCGTAAATTCGATGCTACGCGTGTTCTTTTTTCGAAAATAATGACAATATTTCCATGCATGTTTGAGAAAAAAACTATTCTCGTTTAGCCCGGTCAGTCAAAATAAAAAGTCATTTATTCAAATTAGGCTGACCATCAGAACTTTTCGAACGTCAAAATTACATAAGACAGTCCCCCAAAACGCAAAACGCAGTACATTGGTTAACTTCTCTTTTTATCTTTAAAACAAAACATGCCTGAAAGGACCTTCAGTATATTATTATAACTGTGGTATAACGACATCCACTGAATGACGTATTCTTCACCAGGGACAATACAATAAAGGGGATATGGTCACGTGGCCTGTCATCCAGAGCGATTCATATAAAAATAAAACAAGAAGCGTTTCACGATAAAAAATATACTAGCAGTATGAATGAACTCATCTGCGTAAATACATTCAACAAAAGAGTTTGGCATACCTTTTTTTTTTGGGTGGGAAATTATCTAATAACTTCTCCCGCTCTGGGCGGAGCGGGAGGGTATGTCAGACTTCTACTGACTAAAACCCACCTGTGTTCCTTCAGTTGCCTGTGTGCCAGGGCCACGGTATCCCTTTCGGACAAACCCGCAACCCTGGCAGGAACCGGTCCTAACGAACCCCGTCAGTGCGTGCTGACATATCTTTGAGGCGCGCGTGGAACACAACGCGTCGTCGACCCGGGCCTGGTACTTACCGGACGGCGAACTGCCCATAGCTTGCCGTCCGCAAGCCCACGCCTACGGTGGCCGGGAATCAGCTATCGATTCCCGCCGCCCAGGGCGTCTCCTGCGGCGACTAGGGACGTGAGGGCGCACAGACTGCCACTCCCTCACGCGTTCCGCCTCCTCCTTCACGAGCATTACTGCTTCGCAGAAGGAGGTGACTGCCTCCCATGCACTCTCGCTCCGGACCATGCCGTTCTATTCTGGTAAGGTGAAAGCGGCAGTTTTTTAAGAAATTTTGCGGGTCAGTATCAGGTTGTATGTTAATATGATATTATGATATAATATAATATAATGTGATATTATTTTTTTAATATGATTCGTGACCGTAACAAATCTGCATTTATAGAATAATAATTAAAATAAAATGTCTTTTGGCTGAACTGATGATGATGATGACGACTGAATGCTGTCCGCAGCTTCGCCCGCGTGGTTTTTTGTAAAATAAAAGTAAGTTAAGTTATTCCTAATAACATTAGCTATCTGCCAATAAAAGTCCCGTCAAAATCAGTCCAGCCATTTCGGAGCTTAGCTGGAACAAACAAAAAAAAAAAGATTTTTTGCTATAACGTATATCACACTAATATTATAAAGGCGAAAGTTTGTGAGTGTGTGTGTATGTTTGTCTCTTCTTCACGCTCAAACGGCTGGACTAATTTTGATAAAATTTGGTATGGACGTAGCTGACACCCTGGATTTATACATAGGCTACTTTTTATCCCGAACGAATCTAGTTTTCGCGGGTAACACCGCGGGGCGCAGCTAGTACTTTCATATATTAATTTAGTAAAAAACTGTTTTTTGACATTACAAACAGACACTTCAATTTTATTTATTTGTATAGAAGAGGTACTTAAAGTTTAACTACAGCAAAAGTTGTTTGACGGTAGGTATTACATAATTCAAAATATCTTGGTACGTAATTACAAGGAAGTCTTGACAAAATATTTCAGGAACATTTTCCTCTAAATTCCACCCACATGGCTGCTTTATCCTTAAAGGGTAACTTGATATTAATTATGAAGGTGTCTTTATTAATAATGATTGATTTCTTGCTGTTAATTACGTCTCTACTTTATCTACAACGCCTTTTCTTGGTTTTTCAAAATCGATTCGACCAGAATTTCCACCCAATCGATTTTGACTCGATCGATTTTGGGAATGAACTTTAACACCAGCCTAATATCCTTCTCATGCGAGTGTCCATGACATGGAATAAGTTATGGAGCCACAAAGAACTCCTAAAAGCAAAACTGCCGTCTAAAAATGAAAGTTATGAACCCCTGTATACTACCATGTCTTTCATACGCCCGCCAAACATGAAATTAAAAAACAAACATGCCAGCCAGCGCGGTATGGAAAGTAGCTTATTGAACATCAAACTTAGGGCCGATTTTTCAAACGCCTATCTGAAGAATAAAATGGCGTTTTGACATATTTTCTATGCAAAAGCTGTCTAACTGCCATATTTATTCCTCCGATAAAACATATAAACAAAATTGGTTGTCTGTAAAGTTGGTTTACGGACGATAGTTTAACGTGACAACGTCATAACAAAACATTGATGCGACGCAAGCGTACAATGAGCGTAACGGGACAATAGGCGCAACGGGACAATGAGCGTAACGGGACAATGGGCGTAACGGGATAATGGGCGTAACGGGGCGATGGGCGTAACGGTACAATAAGCGTAACGGGACATTTTCGTGCATGCAGCCGGCGTTCATCGATTTATTAGACGTCACGTCAAAAACCACCATGTGGGCAGGTCCAAAGGAATACAAAGACAGGAAAGAGTGGCAAGAAAGCCGAAAAGAAAGTATAGGAGGAGGCCTGTACCCAAAGAGAGCTCTTCTCTTCTGCCCGCGACTTCGTCCACGTGAAATTACTTGTTCCCCCGTTCCCCAACCCATTCTCGATATATCTTCAAAAAAGTCGTTCTGTACAAAATGTATGAGAAAGTGAATTTTCTACGTAATATTTTTTCATGAATTTTTCGCATATTATTCTGTTATTCGGGGCGGAGACAAATCCAAAAAATCCAAGATCATAAATATCGGTCCAGCCTTTCTTGAGTTATAGGCGATTAACACACTGCCACGCACCACGCAGCGTAGCGCGTGAATGCGTGTTTAACGTTGCTTGTAAGTATCTCCGTTTGTATAGAAAACACGCACAGTCCAACACACAGAAAATGCATCCACGCGCGTTAAAACGCAACGTTAAAACACGCATTCACGCGCTACGCTGCGTGGTGCGTGGCAGTGTGTTAATCGCCATAAATAGTTTAAATAACCCGACTTTGTTTTATAAATTTAGAAGATTAAGATTACTTTTTTTTAGTTATACTTTGTTATTTTTTTAAATTAAGGAATAAAGAGGCCAGTGACACTGAAAGGAGTATCAATATTCATTTCATGGTTACATATAATTCAATCAGTAGATTAAATGCCAACACAAGTTCAATTATTCAGCCCAAGACAGAATGGCTGACATGTTCGCTGTTATGTTACTGCATAAAAGTTCTATCTTGGCCTAGATAAATGCTGATATTCGAGTGTATAGTAACACCTGACTAATAGCGTAAAAGTTTCTATAAATGCAGCATAAAGCATTAAATCTTTGTTAAATAACTTCAATAGTAACTGCTTACGTTAAGACTACGCCGAGGGCATAATGGCGCCCTCATCGTTATTTCGGTGATTTATTTTATTTTAGAATGATAATGGAGAAAATAAGCTCGTTAAGTTGTGCTTCACAAGACTATACGTTATTATTACTACAAACAGTAGTTTTAAATTGTTATGTTTTATTGTAATCATTAAAACGGAAAATAGTGGCCACTTAGCTCCGTTTTAATGATTACAATTTCTGCATTTTCATTCTAAAATAAAAGATATCACTGAAATAACGATGACGGCGCCACTGTGCGTTCGGTAGCCTCTTAAGGTAGTTCATCTGTTCTCTCTTAAAATGCAACAGTTTTAAATTACACTCATGGACTTTTATTCAGAAAACTGCATTATTTGTGTTCACAAATATGCGCTCTTGCAGCTGATAGAGTACTGCACTATTAATAGATCAATTATAGTGATATCTGTGGCGTGTGTGTGGTGCTTATTAGAATCACAGTACAGAAAAGAGCGTTATTTGGAGCCTCGTGTTTTTCTATAAAGCTGTTGCAGCCCGAGTGAACTCTAATAAGTCATTATAAATGCTTAGGTCGACGCTGTGGGCCTTATGTGAAAACTTATATAGCAGTTCTGGGCTACTTGGGCTATCATACTATTTTATACTATTTCTTAACCGAAATACTTTTAAAAGTAATGTGGCGGAAATTCTGAGGGATCAGCAGTAGATCGTATGCTTGGAAAATTTTAATTTTAGTTATTTTTATATGACCCGTAATATAGAATACACAAATAAGAGTTTTGATTTGCTATTTTTAATTTCTTGTCAAAGTCAAAGTCAAATCATTTATTTCAAATAGGCACGAAGATGCACTTTTGAACGTCAAAAATTACATGAATAGTTAATTGATTCTAGTTGCGCCTTCCAAAATGTAGTTATGTATGGAGAAGAATGGGCAAGAAACTCCATACTTACTCTTTTAAAATGTTAACAATAGTTTGTATACATTAAAAATAATTATAGGTGAAGACGATGTACTTAGAATAAAAATAAAAATTACTTACCACAATTGGTAAAAAGAATGAAAAGTGAAGTAATGACAGAAAAATTAATAAATGCGATAGGTACATGGTGCTCACATATTTACAAACATTGTATATGATTTTCCAAAAAAAAAAAAAACATATAATAAGTCAGTGTGTGAGTTAAATTTATATTAATCACAGAAAATAAAATTAATATCATAAAAATTATAAATTATACAGTTAAATTAGCAACCAGTTTGATTTTGTCTAGACTACAATTACGTTTGCCTTCAGTTTGTAAATATCTTATACTCAAATTCAGATAATTTATGTAAACAACGGGGATAAGACAACAAAAAAATATCTTCGTAATGGTAATTCACATAAAATTGCAAAAAAGAGGTTCTATTTTCTTTTAAGTACTGATTTTAAGAAATAATAATTAAAAAATAATCATACCCTAATTATTTTTATAAATTTTCGGTTTTTAACAAAGTTATTAATAAAAGGAGATTTTCTGCTATAAAATATTTTATGATACTGGTAACAATGCAGGAGATCCAAACATTTTCACATTTTTTAATCTTCAACAACACTAATATTACAACTCTCATAAATAGATTCATACTGTAAGTAGCATATCTAGCCACATTTTGGACGAAAACGGCTGTAAACTGTTTCGATTGGAAATCGATTTTGGGACGCCTACTTCTAGCACTGGACTTAAAAGGGCTGATTATGACTATCATATATCGTGTCTCCGACACACTACAAAAAACATTGTTTGGCAACGGTATTTTGTTTGCATAGTTCTTATAATTAATTCACTTTAATTTTATCGATGATTATTTACAAAAACATTTAATGATAAAATGTTTTGCACCACTGTCCTGTCATTTTGACAGTGACATTTCTTGACATTACTTTGTTTACATAAATTATCTGAATTAGAGACTTCAGGTATAGTTGTAATCTGTGGAAAATGTATTGGGTAGTATATTTGTTAAGTTTATTATTACGTTATTTCTGTTTATTTTTAATATACTACTGTTTGGTATCCATAAAAAAAAAAAAAAAAATATGCATATCCCCACTGTCGACATGGGTTTGAAATTTGTATGCGAGCAAATTCGCAGGCAATATCTAGCAACACTAAAGAGTATAGATGTCATTGATTCTAAACCATTTGTGTAACCTTTCGCGTGCAGTCCTTGAGTTGTATTGTATACAAATAGATAATGTATAAGCGAAAGCGCTAGAGCATTATGTATAGGTAAGTCTTAACGCTTAATCCGAAATAAGGTCGGCAGAAGCCTTAGAAGCCATAGTAAAGCATTGCGTTTACTCACATTACATAATATCACGCTTGTTACCCTACGGGGGAGCTACATTTGTTTCATTTGGATCATTCGGAACATCGCTCAAAGTTATTTATTAAGTTCTGAATGTTCCCAAAGTAAATCTTTGTCTCTGGATTGGGTGAACCCAAAAGTTTTTCTTGGCGTCATTTCTGTGTTTTCTTAAACAATACGTCACAACAAAAGCTTCGTCGATGTCCATCGTGTACAGTCGCCTCGCAACTGCCAAAAAATGGCTCCATCCAGCTTCGATCGTGACCGACTGACATCCGATTAAAATATGGCGCCCGACACCCGACAAGTGGGAACGAGCTTTAAGTGTCTAGCGTGGTAGGTATTTCATCCATTTTGGTTTGTTTTGACAACACAGCGGAAGTGTGACTGAAATTTATGTAGTCTTAATTATTTTTAACCGAATTTTCAAAAAGAGGATCCTCGCTATTCATTTGTATTTTTTTTAATGTTTGTTACCCCAGAACTCCGTCGTTTATAATAAACCGAATTGTTTTTTTTTTTTTTTGGTTGTAAGTATTTCAAAGATTTATTCCAGATTGTTCCCATTTTTATCAGAATCAAGTTCTGATGATGGGATCCATGAGGAATTGAGGGAACTCCTCAAATATTATAGGCATACATTATCGATTTTTGTATTTTCATCAACAACTCAAGCATTTGCATTCAGAAAGTATCATTTGATTAAGTGGAACTGATGAAGACCATAAATAGCCACCGGAACTCCTCAATGATGCAAGAGCATGAAGCAAATTTAAATAAATAATTCTGATGAAAATGGTACCATCGAACTGATCTGAAGATGAAGCCGGAAGGTATGCACCGGATCTCCGTAATAAAACAATGTATCCTAGCCGTGTTTTTATTGGAATTGTCACGAGAGGACTAGGTATAAATGGTTATTAACCGATTTTTATTAACTTTGCTTGGGTAGTTTTTGAATTATTTATTACATTTGGGAAAACAAACAGTAGAGCATAAACAATGCTGTCACAAAATTTAACTTAACAAATATACTACGCACAGCATTCTCCGCAATTTTTTTTTTTTTTTTTTAAACATTGCCCCACACTAGGAATTTCTCCTGTATCGTGGGTGCGTTTACAAACATTTAAACTCACATACACAAACAGCCAGACCCAAATTACTATATTATATAATAAAAAATAAATAAAAACAAGCCGTTAGCAAACGTTAACTCAATGAAAAAT
The DNA here is from genome assembly GCA_947523025.1 of Dryobota labecula. Classification (NCBI taxonomy): domain Eukaryota; kingdom Metazoa; phylum Arthropoda; class Insecta; order Lepidoptera; family Noctuidae; genus Dryobota; species Dryobota labecula. The sequence continues at coordinate 6,635,105 of OX383311.1, read as the reverse complement.
AAGCTAAAAGAAAGAAAATAAATAAATAAAGACAAACAATATTCTATAAAAGATGTTGTTTCATCTTACATCTTTTGTTCTGAGTTATCTTTGTGTCACTGTTGTTTGTGCGGTGTAGCATGTAGTGGTAATTGAATTGTTGTGAGGTAGGTACCTTAACTAAAAAGTGAGAAAAAAAAATAACAAAAAAACAACAGCTTCAAAAAAAAAAAAAAAAATACAAAAAAAAAAAAAATACTTAAATTTCGGTAGTCGGTGGCAAAAAACGAAAATACAGAACCAAGAAAAATTCCGAAATTGAAGTAATTTTTCACTTTTTTGTGGTTTTTTGGATAAAAATTACCTATATTAAAAGTAACAGAAATCGATACAGAAGACGATTCTGAACAAACTTATTGCATAATGTGCATTAATTACTCATTGTACAAAGAAAGACAAGAAGTACGGACTAGAACTCAAACGGATTGTGTATGACTGTATGACTCATGTAATAACTGATTAGAATTTATTACAGTAGTCGACCAGAGTTTACACTAATAGGTATTCTGGTTTATTCAGTTTAATGACACAACTTGCGTGGGAGGGTGTACTTCCAGGGTATTTTACGTTTCTATTCTATTCCTTGTCCGTTTATTGAATTAAATCTAAGTATTTTTAAGTCGTGACGTCATGATAAAAAGAGTAAAGTAATCAAACCCTGCGAGTTTTGGAAAGAACTATTTTTTTTTTAAAGTGTTTTAGTCAGGAATCGAACCCAGATCTTTTTAGCAAAAAAGTACCAACCTGTATAAACATGACTTAAGCTGCTTTCAGACTATGCTATAATATAATAGCATATAATATATAGCTCATAGCACAACAATATCGCGCAATAATATATAGGACAGTACAGTGTGAACGTGTCCATAATAATGTATGGTGCGCGATATTGTTGTGCTATGAGCTATATGCTATATGCTATTATATTATAGCGTAGTCTGAAAGCAGCTTAATCAGACTTGAGGTCATCAGTCTATGTGACCATAATTTTAAGAGAATTCGTTGTTGTTATAAAATTCCCCCGTATGCAAAAGTATTTCAAATCAAGAGCCTAAAATCTTAAGGAAAAAGAATTTCAAGAAACTTTTATAAGTCTTTGGAAGTATGACTCATTCCGTTGCAGCTCAATATCTAAATCAGGATAACTTCCTACACCAATATGGCGTTAGGTAGCCGTCTCAAAAACTGATAGCATCATAAAAAATAATAAAAATTTCACAACAAAAGCCAACCCTGAGACGTATGAGAAAAAAAAAATCGCCAGCCATCTTAGCCGCTCACTCCCCGCCTGTCTGTTGGCATAAAAAGGCGGGAAACTCGAACCTTTGACTCAGTCTTGGTGCGGCGTTGACACGTAACTGTCAAAAAAGCGCGCGAAATCAAATCGTTCTTTTTTAAATATTTTTTTTTATATCGAGTCGGCATTCGTAAGGTGTTGTTGTTCAAAATGAAGTATTTTGTCGCGTTCGCCGTATTCGCCCTCGCTTTCGCAGCTGAAGAGAAGAAGGAGGATGAAAAGCCAACGACGTACAAGAGACTGATCCCGGCTGATGTGTTAAGAGGTCAGTGCTTATTAAAAACAATTTTTAAATTTGGAAGGACGCGGGACGTACGAAACTCCTACGTGTGCCTTTAAAGAAATTAGGGTGAAATTTTGAAATAAAAAAGTAGACTGTATGTGTTGGAATCAGTGCCTTTGTGTTTTTATTGGGTTATTAAAAAGGACTAACAAGATAATCACATAAAAACAGTGACGGAAGAAAATTAACCTTAAATTAATGGCGAATAATGACGAATTTTACTTATATAAATGATTCGTCCATCTTTTCGTTTTTTTCATAGAAAATTGTTATCATGCAAATGACATGTATATTATATATTTTTTTTACACCATAATTAAATGAAAATTCTCTTTAAAAATGGTTACCTGTACGTTTGTGAAAGGTATAATAATATTTAGTTGAACTAAATTATTTGCTACTACCGAACATTCTAGTAAATAGTAAAAGTTGAACGCTAAGTTACGGTCAACTTGTTTTAAGTAATCCGTTACAGCGGTTAAGTCATTATTACTTAATTAGCTATCCACTAAATGTATGTAGGTGGGCCTATTGTGTAAATTAAGCTATGTTTTTAGGTGCATGATTTAAAAAAAAAAAAAAAACTTTGTTGGCACGATTTTTACGACGGGCTTCAATTTTTTTCGAAACACAAGCTTTGAAAACTGCCTATAATAATAGCAAATAAATTACAAAATATATTCTTTTAATTATAATTTAACCGAGTTTAATTGTACTTTTAAATAATTTCATAAAAGTTTTTTTTAAATCTCAAGACAAGAAAGAACTCAAAAAAAAACCACATAATTTGTCATAAAAAAATTGGTGTTTAAGGACTTTTACAACTTTATATTTTAACTAGCTATTGCCCGCGGCTCCGCCCGCGTAGATGTCGGTTATCGCCAAAAAAAGTAGCCTATGTCCTCCATATCCCAGGCTATATCTCTGCCAAATTTCATGACGATCGGTTCAGCGGTTTAGGCGTGAAAACGTAACATACAGACAGACAGACAGTTACTTTCAAATTTATAATATTAGTATGGATTAGTATGGATAATAATTACGAATATGTTCATCCTTTTTTTAATCATTTAAATATACTGATTGAACCTAATTTGGTTACTAGCCGAGTTAAAAACAGTGCCACAGCAATAATTAGATACTTTGTTTTACATAAATCTTCATTATTCACGTTAGTTCCTAATATTATTTTATGTTCACCGTTTTTATTACGAAAACATATTAATTTTAATTCATAAATTGACGGCACGGTTGGCGCAGTGGTTAAGCGATTGACTGCTGCGCTGCTTGTCGCGGGTTCGATTCCCGCACGGAACAAATATTTGTATGATCTACAAGTAGTTGTTCCGGGTCTGGCTGTTTGTGTATATGAGTTTAAATGTTTGTAAACGCACCCACGATACAGGAGAATTCCTAGTGTGGGGCAACGTTTTTTAAAAAAAACAAACAACCAAACAAATAAATCTACGTAAATTAGCCAATCGTCTTGTTTTATCGTTGCGTGTGTATTTGGAGTGAAAGAAGTGTCACGATGACGCAACAGATGGCGGTAACGGCCCAGTTGGTAACACACAGGGCTGCCAATACACAGAAATGACATTACGAATTTTAGAGAATAAATAAGTATTTGTTTGAATTTGGAGTCCATTTTTTTTAATCGTCCAGCTGAAAATATTGTTTGTATTGAAAAATATTGCATGTGGCTTGTTGGAATTTGAGTCCCAGTTTCTGAAAGGAATTGTAGAGAATAAACTGTATTTGTTTTTGTTTGAATTGGAGTCAAGATCAGTTTTTTTTTTATCGTTAAACTGAAAATTATTTGAAGTATTTTGTATCATTTTTTGGATTAAAAAATCTTAGAAGTGGCTTGTTAGAATTTGACTCCCAGTTTCTAAAAGGCAGACGAACATAAAATTGGTTAAATTAATATGTCGTGTCACTGTGATTGGTTGACCAAAATAAAAACAGCTAGTCATAACCGAGAAAAACAAAAACAGACATAAATTCAAGAAAAAGAATTTTTGATGCCCAATGAGCACTTTCCCCTTTTTTTCTTTTTCTTTTTTTTCGTGTAGATTTAGAGTATAAATATTTTATTTTTAGTTTGTATGTTGTATCTTTGCAAATAAATACAAAATATCGTGTTGAAAAAAAAAAAAAAAAAAAAAGAAAGAAAGAGCAAAGAGACATCCAAGTATTCCAGTAATAAAAGGTTTTAATATCTTCCCATACATTTACTAAAAACTCTCACGGTATCTAAATAAAATAATAAAAAATTACATTGCTAGCCCTAATAACAACCGCAGTCACAGTAAGTGATTTAACAGTGAAATTGACGAACAGTCGGGTTTTTTAACCAGTTTATTGTTATATGTATTGCGTGTAAACAGCAGTTCCTGATATAAGTAATACTTTTTTTGTGTAAAATATTGGATTACCCGTATTTGGACTTATAATGTCAGACTGCTCCAGGTTTTGTCCTACTGGGTGGTCAGATATTACATAAATCTGCCTGGCCTTTTCTTTTCTAGTTTTTTTATGTTTGGGTCGGCTTCTAGTCTAACCGGCTGTAGATGAACACCAGTATTTATCGGTGGCCAGATATTACACGTGGTGAACAATGATAATTCATCAACCATCCACAGCCTAATTTTTCCCACTGTTGGGCGTATTCCTCTCTTTACTTGTGCCACTCCGGCACTCCCCACGCTCCAGTGCCAGTCTCATCCAGGATCTATAATGGGCAATATGAAAATAAGAAGAATGATATGGATTTACCAAAAACACTTGACCAAGCACTCGATAAAGATAGAAAGGAAGTTGACACAATTTTGTCCAAAAATAAAGATACCAAAAAAATTCTCAGGAAATAGCCCAAATCTCCTTGATAATATAATTAAAACAAATACATCGCTTACATAACCTTTTAAAGCAAAAAGAAGAATAACAAAGATATCAAAATAATAATAAAGGTTAAAACAAAAATTACAACTACAGAATTACATAAAAATAAAGTCACTAGGTCAAGGAGTGTATGAAAAGCTCTGAGGCATAACCGGAATGGCAAAAAAGTAAATAATAATAAGCATTTTGACCGTGACACTATTATTTAATAAAGAGTTAAAGATGTTAAAGATGATAAGGCTATAAAGGAAGCAAACACACTGAAATGGTTTCCGATACAGATGATACAAAAAGAAATACTGCATCATCAATATAATTTTTGTCGGAAGACATTCACTTTTGGACATAGGACTTCTCTAAGCGTCGGTCCTGTTATATACTAGAGAAATGTAGCTCACAACACAAAATTAATACGACCGTATTTTATCATTCAATTGATTCTTGTAAAAAACTAAAATACAAAATATGTGTCCTCATCTAGTATAAAAAGGTGCCGCTGAATATCAGTAAGTATTTTGCTTAAAACAACTTTCATTTTAACCACTGAATCCACATATCACTGCGAATAATGATATGACCAAAAACAATCTTATCATTAGTTTAGTGCAATTCTAACCATCAACTTCACCCGTCTGGGCTCTTCTTAGAATCTTCCTTTATATCTGTCATCCTATATTTTCTGACTCGCTTAGTAAATCAGTTAATTTTTCTTTTCCTATTATTTTCTAAGCTCAAACATAATAACGATAGTTTCCTATTGTATTGTCTTCAGTAAACGTAACATCATTATCTTCTATTCTATCAGTAGCTAGATTTTTATTATCTGTAAGGTTGTCACCAATCTTAACTCTTTTATTGTTTTTTCTTATACATATGTACATACATAAACTCACGCCATATTCTCATGGCAGAAACTATAGAATGCCACCTGTTACGCTCTTTACATATTCCTTTTGCTTCGTTAACGTTCGTACATCTGATCATACACGTACGCCAGTTGAGTTTAACATAGCCCTATGTTCTATAACCTAGTCTTTAGTATCGTTCTGAACTCTGAACTGACATTTAAAATCTAGATCAGCCACGCCTATAGCAGATTGTGGCATATTAATCTATAAATCGATTTAACTGTAGTCTTGACAAACTAGTTTCTGGTTCAGTCACGATTTACAATGAAATGTTTAATATTGAAGTGTTATAGGTATAATCTTTTAATATGGAGAATGAAGCTAGATTTATTGGAATCCTAATGATGAAGCACTGTCCACTCGATAAATTAAAAACTAGAATACAACTTGTATGAAATTATGTGCTAGATGGAGCTTTAGCTAAAACTATGCTAAAGGGATCTAATCCAGAGGTGGTAAAACGGATCAAATATGCTGGCAAAAGTCCGGTAACAAGTAAAGGAAATTGGTTTTTTAAAGTAATGCATTTACATAAATATGGAAGTATGACAATCATATTATATCTTCGTGGTACCATTATTGAGATAATAGCGAGCAGAATGAAACAGGAGTGCCTCACTTTAGATTAAATCAGCTGATGGTAAATTGTAATGCTAATGGATGTAAGGACATACAGGAAGATATAACTATAGTTTCATACTTTAATAGCAAAAAAATGCTATGGTCAGCACTATGTCCCAACCATCGTTACTGGTATTGCCATAATCACAACGTTTTGCAAGCTGATGGTATCACAGTATGATATTATCAGACTATTCATCGTCGTTATTAGAGCATAACAAGCTTTCCTGGCATTATGAGATAATTTTATATTTGATACCTAGTTTCATCTTTCTACATACATAATACGTTGAAGATTACTATCATGGCGACTGCGTCACAACATTGGGTTCTCCGTTTTTTTCATCCAGCATGCCCCAGCCGCCATTTTGGTCATCGGTTAATTGACATTTTGTTTTTTATTTGACAGTGAGTGGTGAGAGATGTCAAACAGCTGTCAGGTTTAAAAAGAGAATGATTTCCGTTTACAAAAAACGAAACTGTTATTTTTATTGTTACATTTGGTGCAAGTATTTTTATTTTTATTCTCTAAACATTACTTCGAAATTCGAACGGTGTCTCGTTGCGAATCCGCGATGATTAAATTTAAAAACAAATGAGTTCGCTTTCGAATTGTGTGTGCTCACTTGAGTGAGGTTCCAAGTGAACTTTACAATACAGCACTTCCTTTGATTGCTCAATTTTTGCGTAGTTATCATTGCATAGTAATATCATCATGGCAAAAGGGAAGTGTCGTAAGCAGGATTCTTGCTGTTAACCTCATAATCAGGTATTGTCGGAATTTGTAGGATATTTTGTAACCTGTTCTGTTGGTAACGTTTGCTGGTCGGATGGCGATTAGTAGATTGTGTTTTTTAGTTTGCTTGAATTTTATCGTTGGTTTTAGCTCTAATAGTCCTTCCATATCCTATGGGCAAGTCAGATGGGTAGTCGCTCCATGTAAAATATTGGTTTTCAGCTGTACGAGTATCTAGTTAGACTGGAAGCCGATCCCAACATAAAAAAGGCTAGTCAGATGATGATTACTGTATTCCTGGCTCATTGCTACTAATATTTGCGTTTTCACTGCGCTAGCGCAATCCACTTTCATTTATATATTCTTCCGTATGCTGCGATCTAACCGATAAACTATTATTTATGATATAGTAAATGTCTTCAGCAATGCCTTTTCGTAATATAACAACACGCCTGTTTTGTCCGAGGAGGTAGGCAGCGTTGTATTGCATATCCATCTTTTGAGTACTTACTTTATGCGGCGTACCCAAATTTCTCTTTGGTATTGTTCGTCGAGTCGTTGATTAAATCCTGAGTTGAGCTACACGATTACTGACAAATGCTTGCACTGACTGGATAGGTCCATTCAAATTTGTGTGGTTCATTCCTCAAAACAACACTTCTGATACGGATCTACATAGTCCTCAGATGATCTGACCAAGATTATGTCTGGACTTTAAAAGAGACTTTGACCCCTGAGTTTGTTTCGTCATGTCTTCTCAGGGGTAGTCAGATAGGAAATGTAGTTTTTTTTTAATATTACCTGTGGCCGAGATAGTGTGAGAATATAATATGTAGTAGCGATTCGTATATCCTATTTACAGAAGAAATGATTTCATTTCATTTCATTTCCATATTCTCAAATTAGCCTGTCGCAGTCCACTACTGGCTTCTCCAATTGCAGCTCTATTCTCGGCAACTCTCATCCAGCTGCTACCAGCCACCCTGCGAAGATCATTGGTCTACCTAGCTTGAGGGTGTCCTACCTCACCAAACACGTCTACCCTAACGGTCGTTGGTTCTACGGAAAATTTGACCGGACCAGTTAGTTTTAAGTCCCTAGTAATGCGAGCTTCTGTTAAATAAAATCCATTCAGTGAATAATAATATCTTTATTCCCTACTATACCTACTTACTACTATAATTGTTCAATTGTCAGCTTCCCTTTTCTTTTCTCGTAGTAAAAGATCTGCAAGTCAGCAAGGTTGACAGCAGTCTTGACGGCACTGGAAGAGAAAAAGAAAGAAAAGATAAAAGAAAAAAAAAAAAAACATCAATAAAGCAAAAAAGAACGGTTAGTTGGTGGTAGGGCTTGTTCTAAGTCCGCCAGGCTAGCTACCACCATCTTATCTAAGTCTGTCGCCAAAACAACAATGTTAACAGCATTTGTTGTGTTTCGGCAGTTAGAGGTAAGATAGCCAGTTCCTCTGTGGTTGAGGATTCCGGGTGAAGCTCGCTACCATCTTTGGCCATCTTTGGCTTATCATAACTTACCATCAGGTGAGATGAAGGCCAAGAGCTTCCCCGTTGTATGTAAAAAAAATAAAAATTAAGAAAAAGAAAGATGAGTACCCAAACCATTATAAAGATATTACTTACTTAAATATTTTAGCAAAAAAAGAACACAAAAGTTGGACGGCTGATTGAATCGTAAAATAACGATATAATCAAATTATTTTTATGATACTACGCGTGTAAATAGAAGTATAATTTGACGACTTTATTTGAGTGGTTCATCCAATGAATTTGAATAAAAAAATCCATTGAATCGAATGAAATTTAACATTCACGTTTTAAATGTTTATTTGCGTTGCAGTTACCTAAATAAATATGTATTTACATACATCGATCGTAGAGACTTGATGAGTCTGAAATCACCAGTTCTTCTAGAGCATGCGTGGTAATTAATGATCGTGCCTTCTCTGAAAGGCTTTCGGCCTCCCGTGGGAAAAAATAGGTTGGTATTACGTATAATATATTATTACAAATGTACTAGGGTAATGGACCGACAAACACACATTTATTTTATTTTATAAAAAAAAAAACCACAGATTTATGGTTAAGGAAAACATCGTGAAACCCTGGAACTTACTTATTTCATTATATGCAGGTATAGATGATTACAAGTTCTGATTTGTCGAACTACCAACGATTGATTGTCAATTTGTGAAAGTACCAATAAAAAGCTGAACGAATTATTTGTGAAAGTTTGTTTACAAAACATAGCTCGATTCATCTTCAGTGGGCGCACTTTCTTTCCAGTATTTGTCTAGACTGGAAAGTTACGACACGCTGATTTAAAAACATCACAATAATTTTACATTATCTGTGGATTTCGGACAAAGGTCAGTATTGGTCACACTTTTACTTAAGCCATTAAAAAATAAAAAGGGTGACGCAATGATTCCATTTTCAAAAGTATATTTTTATGACAGGTTTATTCAAGATGGTTTATTTTTCAAAAATCGAATTTTAACAATTCGATACTCGAAGATGGAACTTGTTTATTGTTTCTTTTGAAATAACGGACCTTTTGAATATAGGGCGGTGAACTTATGCTAGGGTTGTCGTTCAAAAGTTTTTGTAATAATGAAGTTGAAGTGAAGTTCATCAAATTATTATGATATAGTTTTCTGTATTTCATTCAGTTCAACGTCAAATACCAACAAAGTTAACAACTAAAAACTCTTTAAGTGTTTAGTCGTTAGTGATAAAGCAAACAGGTTCAAATTTCTCAGAAAAAAAGCAATATAAATTCCATGTTCCTTTTTCGATGGTAGTTTGATCGACTAAAATTATAAAATAAAAATACTTTCATAAAACCGATAACCCTAAAATGCATGCACTTTTTTTGGGCATCAAAATTGGTCGCGAAGCGGAACGCGAAATTCATCTTTTTGTTTCTTTTATAACAAGTTACATGACCTGAGTGAATTATTTATTTTATAACTATAATTATGTGTAATTTTAAAGTCTTCATGTACGAAAATGATAATTAGGTTTTTGTTTTAAAGTAAATGTGTTGCACAGATAACATTATTTATGAATTAGAATTAATAAGTATAACGGCTCAAAGCAGTGAATTTAATATGAGATATCTGTATGTACCTACCTATATAATTATAATTATATTGGCTATTCAGAGTTATCAAATATATTAAAAAGGTACTGATTTAAACTGCGTCGTTAGTCAAGTGGTCGCAAGCGCTACCTGCTGAGCATGAGGTCTTAGGTTCAATTCCTGAGTCGGAAAAAGTGCTATTGGATGTTTCGATCTGAAATTTCTCAGCCTGGAGACTGAATTTGTGCTCGGTTGATGTCATAACTCACTCTTGTTACATGGGACTTAAACATAACTGAGGAAATGTAGGTGTACACACCTACATTGTGTGTGTGGTACTACCGTGGTCTCGGACATCGGGCCACCGTAAGGACTATTCCTGCTTACAGCGCTCGGCCGCTATTGTAACGCTTACCTATGCACCTCAACCAATAGCATCGCAGCATCAGGTTTTCTTTGTAAGTGAAAAACAAAAGACTGTAAAAAGAACCAGCCGAGGTGGTCAGACATTTCTGTGATCATTGTAACAAGAAAAAAAAAGAGAAAAAATTGAGAAATTTTAAACAAAAGTTTTATTGGACGTCGCAAAAAAGGGGGTAAACAGAAATCTGTTTACCCCCCTTTTTGCGACGACCAATTAAAATTTAAAAAATTGGCAGTGATAAGGACTGCCGACCGAAGTGAAAACACAAAACTTTCGAATAACTGTTCTTTTATACATATAGCTCATGGAAAGCGTTCGGTGACGATCGCGAACCCATAAGTTTTGCCCTACCTAAAAGTGCTCAATGCGCCTTAAGAAGTTTTACATTAAAAAAAAAAAAAAAAAAACGGAGCAGTCTTTGGGGACTGCCAATAGAAGTGAAAACTAAGTAACTTGTGAATTGTATCGTCGAGCTATTAGATTATTAATTTCGAGCGTTCGTTGACGATGATGCGAGTTCCATGATTTTTGTTCACCCAAAAAGTACACATACATACACAGTATACATAATTATAGCTCATGGAAAGCGTTCGTTGGCGATGACGCGAGTTCCATGATTTTTGTTCCCGCAAAAAGTGCTCAACGCACCTAAAGAAGTTTGCACTTCAAAAACAATAAAAAATCCCGCGCACATGATGATGGCCACATGGCAATCGTGTGCACGGGATTTTGTTTTCAATGTGGTTAGATTTCCGTGACCGCGATAGTACACCTCTGCCTTACCCAGCGGGGAATTAAAGCGTGATATGTTGATAATATTCTGTGTAAGCCTGATAATGTATGTTTAAGTAAAGTTAAGTAAGCCGACCTCGTTAATCCAAGCTGCATAACTTAACTACATCAAGAACAGAGCCCTAGCAGAATTCTAGATATTTTCCAAGGCCCAAGCCGTTCACTTTTGAATGATTTCGTTTATTATGAGTCAACATGTTTTTATTATCATTACGCCTCTTACGTCTTAAGGTCACCAGGAAATGAGATGGAATTAAATAATGGGACAGTTTCGTTACACTTCTAGGAAAGTGGTAAAAAACGGTATAAAAGATAAGAATTGATTTCACGCGATTTCTTTTTTTTTCTAATTGGGTTTTTAGAGTGACTAATTTAATTTAAAGAAGAGTCAAATAAGTTTTTATGTATTCATTCATTTAGCTGTTACTTAATTTTTTATAGCCTTATGTAAGTTTATGTAAATAAGCAGAATCGGTGTTGTCGTCAAATGTAGATTTCTCTTGTTTCATCATGATCAGCATTTCAGCCGAAAGACGTCCACTGCTGGACATAGGCCTCCCCCAAGCACCGCCACCTCGACTGGTTCTGTGCTTCCCGCATCCAGCGGATTCCTGCGGCTTTCATAAAGTCATCGGTGCACCTTGTGGGAGGCCTTCCAACGTTACGTCTTCCGGTACGCGGTCGCCACTCCAGAACCTTTCGGCCCCAACGGCCATCTGTTCTGCGCGCAATGTGCCCTGCCCATTGCCACTTAAGTTTGGCAATTCTTCGAGCTATGTCGGTTTCTCTTGTTTGTTTGGTAAATATTTGTGTACTTTCTAGTCGCATATTGGCCATTGTTTTAACAACTGTTATTAGTTTAAAAAAAGATTTATGCGAAAATCCTATGCTATTCAAGTAGTAAAGTTAACTACCTAATACCAGCAGGAGTGATAGGTATAATTTCAATCTGATAAAACGTATAGAAGTATGAGGAACAGGGTGTAAAGTTTACTCATTCTCTATGGAAAAGGGAGGATCCTCTGACCAGACGGGTTTCGTGTCTGGCGGGCAACTGCCCGACGGTTGATGTCGGGATGTTGTATTTAAGCCAATCGCGCGGTAAATTCTGCTTGCGCGATCCAGGATTTGTGTGACGGCAGGTCTTTGATGCGTAGTTCGAATGTGGCTTTGTAAATACCGCCACAAATGTCTTAATTGAGGTTTGTAATGAAATTGTAATAATAAAATATAAAGAAATAGTATTAACTGCCTCTGTGGTCTAGTGGTAAAACCACCTGTATTAGATCCAGAGGTCCCGGGTTCGATTCCCAGCGGGGGAAAAAAATTCTGCTCGGTTTGGTTGGTGGTAGGGCTTGTTCTAAGTCCACCTGGCTGGCTGCCACCATCTTATTTAAGTCTGTCGCCAAAACAATAATGTTAACAGCATTTGTTGTATTTCGGCAGTTACTCGTAGTGGTAAGATACACCGAAAACAGTTTTTACTTATACATAACCAAACTTTCGTCAACATGTAACACAAAAAAGTGACCACACAACTTTATGCAACATTTAACGAAAACCAAAAGGCTGTTTTGTATTTTATAGACAAATCACTTTTATTAAATCAAGTTAACTTTTATCAAGTCTTGTCAAACTTTGATTATTCAGGAAATAGCCGAAATAGTTAGGCTAAATATTTCTTTCAGTGTAGCCAGTTCCTCTGTGGTTGAGGATTCCGGGTTGAAGCTCGCTTCCATCTTCGGCCTTATCATAGCTTACCATCAGGTGAGATGAAGGCCAAGAGATTGCCCGTTGTAGTTAAAAAAATAATAATAATAAGCAAGCCGAATAGCTTATACTTTTACGTTCCGAAAGACCAAAAACTACCCATTTTTTACTCAACCCTTCAACAGCTCTGCTAAAACTTTTACGCTGGTGCGTCTCGAAAGACCAAGAACATTTTTTTTTTGCGTAACACTTTAACCGTTAAATGCACAGGCACTAAAATGATGTCACATGGCCGCCATTAGAATTACAATGAGATTAAGATGCAGAATAATTACGAAAGAGATTTTTAAACTATCCGTGAAGCAGCACGTTGTGAATTACGTAAAGACTGTGGTCTGCATTGTGTAAGGGAACGTGAGTAGAAATATTTGAGGAAACAGGTTTAAACTACTAGGTAAAAGTACAGAAAAATGATATCCCTAACTTTTTTTTTTTATCTATGGCATCTCAGAGTGTAACCACTAAGGTTCCGACTCTTTAACCGGACTTTCCTGTGGCTGCCTTAAGCTCCTAACGAAACTTAATGCCTCCAGCCAGGGCGTAAAAACTATAAACTAAACGACTGTTGCTCGCTAAGGGCACCCCCTGTGGGGTACGAACCTCGGCTTAGGGCAGCTGAGTCGGAGGGAGGGTGGCCAGGGAGCGACGGTGGCTGGATAAAATCAGTGTTTTGATTATTATCGTGGGGAGTTTGGATTACATGCTGCTCAGCTAAAACGCGTGCTGGCGCTTCACTTACAGTCAAGAGTCGGGGAGGAATCTCTAACTAGCTTCTGCCTCAGATAAATAGTTAATACAGGTTAAAAGAAATCTCCAAAAGGATGGTTGAAACTTCCCGTGACCCAAGGGCTGGGTTTTACGTTGGACACAGACATTGCCATACAAAGTGGCAATGCCGCCAGTCTCTTGGGTACATTACCAGTCGACAGCGATGCGGAGGAATTTTTCGACGCCATATTTTAGTTTATTTTGTTATTAGTTTTATTTAGTTTAGGTTAATTTATTTTTATTAATTTGATTTAGTTACCACCCAATATAATCTATACATATATATAATAATTAAAAATAAACAGTTTATAAACTATATGCGTGCCAGATTTCATGTAAATCCGCTTAGCCGTTTTTGCGTGATAGAGTAACAAACATCACCAACACCAACTAACACCAACTAACACCAACACCAACTAACACCAACACCAACAACACCAACACCAACAACACCAACACCAACACTAACAACACCAACCACCACCAACATCTTAACATTCACATTTATGATATTAGGAGGCTATAGCAGCCTGGAGTCTGGATTTGTGTTTTGGAGATGTGTTTTTAGATTGTGTGGGTTGCGTGATATATGTCAACATTTGGAGTGGAATTTAAATAAGAATTCATCTCTCGGCTGAGCCTATTGAGAGGTGAGTTTAGGTGATTTTTTGGTGGATATTTCTCTTGCTCTTTCTCTCTCTGTTATTGTATTTTAGTGTTAGATTTCATATTGTAGTTAAGATTTCTCCTTTTATCTTCTAATGATAAACTAGAATATAGCCTGGTTTAAAATAAAGGTTTTTACTTCACATGCAGGCCGTTGGCAATATAGTTTAACGCAAAACCATCTTAAAATGTCAGCAGTCGAGATATTTCTAAATAACGTAATGATTATATTTTAATAACTTGACATTTGAGGTTTGAAAGTTGGTTAATAAGTCAATAACCAATGTGTAATAAAAAATAATAAAATTTTGTTACTTAATCCAATTTGAATTTTTATTAAGAGCAGATTTTAACATACGGCTGTTATTTAATTAATTAACATACCCTGGCAAAGAAGTCAACCTCATTTTTTTAAGGACCAGATATAATTATGCCAGTAACCTCGAGTGGTTAGCTTGCGTGTTCTGTACTGAGCTCACGCAACGCGTCGTACGTCCAGCCAGTAATAGGACTCGCCCATCCAGGAGCGCTGTCCCAAATAAGACGCATTATTAATTTATTATAATAAAAATAACACATATTGTAAAAAGTAACAAAACCAAATAAATTTCCTTTTTATTTGGAAAGCAAAAAAAAAAATACTACATATTATGTATCAATATCAATTAAGTAAATAGATATTACTAACCTTACCATTTAAAATTAGAAGGGAAGACATTTAATTCAACATTTAATACAAATGCAAACACTTTTTGCTATTTAATTCAATTCGAGCAAGGCCAAGGCAAACGCGGGTTAAGTGACAAAGGAAGTGACATTTCAATTGACATTTTGTTTTTTATTCGGCGGTGAGTGGTGACAGATGTCAACTAGCTGTCAGGTTTATAAATAGAATGACTTCCGTTTACAAAAAACGAAATTGATATTTTTATTGTTATACCTATTTCGTGCAAGCATTTTTCTTTTTTAATTCTCCAAACATCACTTTGAAATTCGAACTCGATGTGGATCTGCAATGATTTACTTTAAAAACAAAGAGTTCACTTTCGAACTGCGTGCGCTCACTTGAGTGAGATTCCAAGTGAACTTTACAGAATAGCACTATTTTTCATTTGCATTGCAACTGAGCTTCCATTTTAACTAGATGTGACAAACCAGGGCCTGCTTATCACGATCGAATGCACGTTTCGCCTGAACAACTACAAAACCTAGCTCATGCTAACTTTCTCCTAGGAAATAAATGCGATCTTCAATGACATTTAGCAGCGATTGTCGCGACTGAACCTTCCTGCCTTTCACTGCTACTGGTTTGCTAAAACCACAGTAACCTATTGAGAATAAAGGAAATAACCTTTATGTAACTTGGCACATAATAAGCGGAATTCCTGAAAGTAGTTTTCAAAGAAATGATTTTTGAATCGAAATTTGACATTATGTCAACTGATAATGAGTTAATTATTTCACCAGGTCAAATGATAACGAGATAATTATTTCACCAGGTCAAAAGATAATGAGATAATTATTTCAACCGTTCAAATGATAATGAAATAATTATTTCACCAAGTCAAATGATAATGAGATAATTATTCGCCAGTTATGTATGTTCAGGTGTTATATGATAGGATTCTTGAACATATTGCTGTCAACTAGGCACAAATACTGTCAACAGATTACGGCTCAAAAAGCAATAACACTACCAGACCAAAGTTTTGCTGATGTTAAAGCAATGTTTCAATCTTGTATGCACATTAAGATACACGTTAGTTGCGCGTTATTAGTGTGATACTCCCGTGCCTAGAAAAGCACGTTAAGCTGTTGGTCCAGTGCCTGGTCTCTCTCCGGTCGTGTCGGATTGCCATCCCATTGGACCGTGAGGGTGAGGGAAGAGTGAGTGCACGTTTGTCTGCGCACATACTTGTGCACTATAATATCTCCCGCGTAGATGGCTTGTCTCCGTGGAGATTGGCCGCCATGGCCGGAATTCGGTCTGGAGGACTATAATTACAATAATTAAGTGATAGTTAATAGTGAAGTCTTGTGATAGTAATTTGCGGTCACAATTTGTGGTTTTGAAGGCAGAAGATTTAAGAGAGTCAATGGAATTTTATAGGTAGTTACCTACATTAACAACATACCTACATTTAATTGATCGAGTACGATTTAGTGGTGTTTATTTATGTTTTTAAACTATGTCTCATAATTAGTCATAATTATGATAACGGACCAATGATTCCAAGTGAGTGGCACATAGCATATATTTTATTTATGAATGAATGATAAAACTGAGTTAAAAGGGGATGCAAATATATAATGTCACAATCTCAAATCCATATTCAAAATCCCCGTTATAGAATTCCACGTTCGTTATTGACGGATAAAAGCCATAATCAAAAATTTACGTTCCATGATCCATATTAAAAAATCTACGTTCTATTCATGTTCAAAAATCCACGTTCTTTATTCTATATTCAAAAGTCAAAGTACGCAACAGTCTGTCACATAACATAATGAATAAGTATTGCAATAGGCTTCTCAAAAAAGGATACTAAAAATGTACCACGAGTCGACTTAACTTACGCAATGATTGCAACAGATAATCCATCGTCGGATTGACTGGTACGGATAGAAACAAGGTTGTCACGTCGAAGAAAAAGAAATGTCATGTGTCCGCCATGTTGGATTTGACGTGTGACAAAAATTATAAAGTAGTTTGAGTGAAGATGAGGCCTAGTATTATTATTTTACTAGTTTCTGCCCGCGACTTCGTCCGCGTGAAATTTCTTGTTTTAACATAAAATATATTCTATGACACTGCAATACTGAAACTTCCCATTAGTGAAAAAAAATAAAAATATCGGAATCGGATAAACAGTTTCGAAGATTACTCCATACATATAAACTGGTTGACCAGCAGCTTCTGTATATATTATTCTTATAGCTTAAACAGTCGCCAATTACAAGTTAACTTTTATTCTCAGAAATAAGATTAATGTAAGATGCAAATGTGACTAAAATGTGATGAATATAAATGTTGATAGAAACTAAAGCCCACCGCTGGACATAGGCCTCTTTTAAGCTTCGTCACAACACTGAGTCACATCCAGCTTGTCCCAGCCGCCATTTTGGTCATAAGTCAATTGACATATTGTTTTTTATTCGGAGTGATAGATGTCAAACAGTTGTCAGGTTTAAAAAGAGAATGAATTCCGTTTACAAAAAACGAAATTGATATTTTTATTGTTACATTTGTTGCAAGTATTTTTCTTTTTTATTCTCTAAATGTCACTTCGAAATTTGAATGGCGTTTCTTTGGGAACCCGCGATGCTTTACTCTAAAAATAAATGTGTTCGCTTTCGAATTGTGTGCGCTCACTTGAGTGAGATTTCAAGTGAACTTTACAGAATAGCACTAAGGGTGTTGAAATAAGTGTCGCCTAGTTACAATTAATTAGTATGATTATGCAACTTTGCACTGTATTGCATTGCAATAAGTCTGTTTTTTTGAGGCAGCCCTACTACGTCCCACATAGCACAATCTAGATGTATGAGGAACTTTCACTTTTGTAATATCTTAGTGCCTTCCGTCTGCACTAAATGCAAGCTTACACATTATTATCATTGGTTATAATTAATGTTGTAGCTTTAGGTAGCTTTTTTATTTTATTATTTTTTTGCCAGTGTTGTCCCACTGATGAGCAAAGGCTTCTCTTTCTCCTTCCCATTCCTCTCTGTCTTGAGCCAGTGTAGACCAATCCTATCTGTAGGTGTCAAGGTCCTCTCGCCATCTTGTCCTGGGTCTGCCTCGATGTCGCCGGACGCTTCCTGGGACGTAAGACGTCCCAGGTTAAGCTTTAGACCTACTTTTTTCTCAACCTACCTACCGACCTCTCCCTGTGACATTATTTTATTAAATCTCAAAATATTTGCCTGCATCTGACTGCATAGGTAGGTACACAGGGTGAATCCATAGTAACAGGCTTCACGTGGTTGTCCCTGCCACCCTGTATTATTAAAGACAAATAATACTTTATTACTTACCAAGGGCTGTAAAAGAAAGAAAGCCCGAAATCGCAGGTATTTGTGACCCGAGCCGCAGGCGAGGGTTGTAAATATGCGATAGAGGGCTTTCTTTTTTACTGCCCGTGGTGAGGATACAATTTTACGTCTTCACCTGGCCACAATGCGGGGTTTACTGTACGCGTAGCGTGCGGTAAAACTCACATTATGGTCAGGTGTGACGTAAAGGGGATTATTAATCTATACAAATAAATAATATGGATGTGACTATTTCTAATAATAAGAATATCATTGCATTATTTCCTTCTTTCTTTATTTATCTGGTGAACCATAATCTATACACTACCGGCCAATTGCAAAAAATAAACGAAACATATCTACCTAATGTTTCCTAAATCACTTACACGATATCATTACCCAAAAGAAACGCATTCAGCCTGTTAAAATGACTCACAGTCACAAAATTACAAAGACTTGTACGAAAATACGAGACAAAAGACCATTCACTTTTAATAAGGAAACAGACAACATTTAGAGAATTCTTTTGAAATTCGAATGACCTAGAATGTCTTTTGTCTATTTTAAGATTTTGTTCGGTGCGATGCGTGAAACATTTCGACATAGTAACATGTTTTATAGGACCTCTAACTGTCCTCATGCGAATCTTTTTTAGGAAATTGACTATTATATCCGATTTCTAAAAGCCATTTTGTTAATTTAACGTATCATCCAAATTAATGTCATGTCAACGATTAGGAAATTGACAATGGTATCCGATTCCTAAAAGCCATTTTTATTAATTTAACGTATCATCCAAATTAATGTCATATTAGCGATTAGGAAATTAACAATGATATCCGATTTCTAAAAGCCATTTTTATTAATTTAACGTATCATCCAAATTAATGTCATGTCAACAATTAGGAAATTGACAATGGTATCCGATTTCTAAAAGCCATTTTTATTAATTTAATGTATCATCCAAATTAATGTCATGTCAACGATTAGGAAATTGACAATGGTATCCGATTTCGAAAATCCATTTTTATTAATTTAATGTATCATACAAATTAATGACATGTCAACGATTAGGAAATTGATAAGGATATCCGGTTTCTAAAAGCCATTTTTATTAATTTAATATTTAATTAATTAATGTCACGGTTGCTATTTTGGTCAATCAATTATAACACCTAACATGATAGGTTTTTGATATTATACTCCCATTTTTATATAAAAGAAACATCACAGAACAATCAATCCATTCTTAGGCAATTATATGACTGAAATTAATCTTAAGTCATATTGAAGCTCACTCAAAAATTTCTTGGCGTCAACTGCGCGTAAGTCTTTTACCAAATGAACCACGTAAATTGGCCGAGTAATCACTGGATAATCGATGGATCTACATAACTATATGAAAAAAATACCTCGTCGAATACATAATCTCCTGTCCTTCTCCTTTTTTGAATTCGATAAACACGGTTTTACCAGGATACTCAACAAAAGTTTCCATTTGTACCAAAACCTTTCACAACGCATTGTACATACAACACAATACAATACACAGACATACATTCACACGCATTGACCCTGATCCAGAATTGCGTAGAATTTTACAAAACGCCCAATTGTCTGTTGTTACCACAAAAATGACGGGCGCCTGTGAATTTTCCATACAAATAGAAACGAATGAATAGGTTTTTCGCATTTCTGTTTGCTTGTGTGAAAACCATTGAAATCGCGAAGTGAATTTTTATGTGGCTACCTAGTTTTGGTGTGTGATTATGAGAGAACAATGCTATTCATTTTGTTTACCTAAACAGACACCTGTTTTAATGTTACTTGTATTGGGCGCCAAACTGCCACATCTACTTATTCCTAACAAATAAAAAGGTAAAAGTAGACGGAACAATTAGATTTAATAAATTTGAGGAAGGTAAAAAAAAAAAAAATTATTAGTTTAAAAAATTTAAAGGATTTACCTAACACGCACTCTCTGAAGGCAAGAAGGAGGAAGATGAGATTTATAATACTTGGAAGGCACTCCGAGCTCCGCGTCAGGAAAGCTCCGCAATTCAGTAGTCAGGGCAGCTCCAAGAACAGGCGTCAGGGCAGCTCGGAAGAAAAAATCGTCGAAAAGGAAACTCCTAGAAGTGTAGGGACGCGTCAGAGCGTCGGCGACCCCAACACTGTTCACTTCCCAGCTATTGAAAAGCTAAATATCTAGTATACCACATAAAACTGCTCTTCTGGGCAAAAGTTATTTTGGAATGGCATCTAAAATTTACAATAAAATACCTGTGGACATTTTAAACACCAAGGAACTCCCACTGTTCAAATATAAATTGCGTAATTTTTTAATTGACAAAGCTTACTACACGATCCAAGATTTTCTTAATAATTAGTACCTACTATAATCTGTCGCCATACACCTTATTCTTATTTTGTAAGATTTGCTTTAATGTGATGAACGACGAAATTTTTGATATGTTGCATGTTGACATAATTTATTATTATATGCCTATTAGGCAGGACATAATGGATCTGTAATTTACCTAAAATCTGTCTGTATAACCTATGCCCACAATAAAATGATTTGATTTGATTTGATGGTTCTCGAGGAAACAAGCATTAAACCCTCCGCAGTGGATATGGTTCTCTATCAGAACCCAGATTTCCCTAGAAAAGGAGCCTGGAGAGGCAATTGGATCAGTTCTAAATAATAACAGCCGCACGTATTCGTGTTCGGTCGGTTCGTGGATGTGTGACCATCCATTACATATCTAGATCCCTTCGTGCTTCATTTTTGAGGACCAACGGCTTAAGGTGCTTTCGCACGTGTCATAGAACAAGGTCATAGTCATAGAACAAAAGTTGTTCAAACAACAAAACACTCATGTGATACTATTACATTCGTGATTTAATACCCCTTATTATACAACAGTTGCATAAATAACTATTATAACATTACTTGGCAGTACTACGAGCCAATAATACTGTATATAGATAAGTACCTATATGCTTAGTGACTACCTGCAGTATTGTCTCTCCTTCTACTAAAAGTAGAAGTATCCATACAAAGGTTGTCTGTAAAATAACAATTCTCCCTATGTAACACTTCAAAGTCAAATTCAAAGTCAAAGTCTAATTCAAAGTCAAATTCAAAGTCAAAGTCAAATCATTTAATTCAAATAGGCACGTAAAAGGCACTTTTGAACGTTAATTGATTCTAGTCGCCCCTTCTAAATGGTGAAGAATGGGCAAGAAACTCCAAGATTTCTACATTATATCTGTAATTTTTATGGTGTATATAATAAAAGGTATTCTATCTATCTAGGTGCCTATAAAATCCCATACATGGACTTACCAAGATATTATTATAGACAAAACTCATTACATTTAGAAATCATAACTCTCTAGTGCAAATGTTAGAAAGTAGCCTCTCACTAGCTGGTACACGGTTCAAATATTTGCTTATATTGTGTAGTTATGTTTAGATGGCGTAAGACCTAACTCATTGTTTGATTAGTGTGTAAATCTAAATAGAACAAAGTCGGGTTAGTTACACTATTCATAACTCGGCAGCTCCTCAACCTGATCCCACCATCGCCCTTTTATTACCGGATTACCAGGCTGACTGTAGGGTACCATGCGTATTTGGTTGATATCCCGTCCAGTCGTACTCAGCGCTTCTCCTCCGCATATATTATGCGCACAGCCAAAGTGTGGAATTCTCTGCCAGCGTCTGTGTTCCCTTCCACATATAACCCATCTGCCTTCAAAGCAAGAGCGAACAGGCATCTTCTGGGCACGCTCGTTCCATCATAGACCTCATCCAGTGGTTTCTATTAGGTGAGATCAAGGCGTTTCGTATCTGACTACTCTGAGAAGCGAAACAAACTCAGAGGTCACAGTCTCTTTTAAATTCCAGACATAATTTTGGTCAAATCATGTGAAGACCAGGTAGATTGGTGTCTGAAATAGTCTTTTGAGTCTGTCTCGTATTGGGGAATGGGGGAACAAGAAACGCGAATGAAGTCGCGGGCAGAAGCTAGTGATATATAAAAGCGGAGTTTTTTTTTTTAGATTTTTGGCAAGTATTTAGGTACTCATTTTCGGTAATATGAATGTTTTTAATAATCTATGTCATCATTACAAGGTCTGATTCCAAACATGAAGCAGTGAAAATACTTTCTCATTTTGGAATAAAAAACCATTTTCCAAGCGTCATGGTCAATTCAAACACATAATAAAAAATGAACAAACCCAACTTCCTGTATACCGCCCAAAATATACCACATTTCCAACAAAAAAAACAAAAAAACACTTTTCTACCAAAATATTTCACATTAGGAACAAAAACTTTCATCTCGAAAAAATACTTAAAAAAACCCTTTCATCTTTCCAATATACCGCCCAAAACATTCCACTTTTCGATCAAAAAATTCCACTTTTCTACCAAAATGTTTCACAATCGAAACAAAAATTTCCACCTCGAAAAAATACTCAAAAAAACCTTTTAATTTTTCCAGACTTCCCCGGAATGTGCTTCGCGTCCACCCGCTGTGCGACCGTCGAGCCCGGCAACACCTGGGACTTAGCCCCCTTCTGTGGCCGCAGCACCTGCGTCGTCAGTGAGGACCAGCCCCCCAGGCTGTTGGAGCTGGTTGAGGACTGTGGCCCATTGCCGTTGGCCAACCCTAAGTGCAAGCTTGACACTGGTAAGTGGTCAAAAGAATAAGCGTTTTTTTTTTAAATTTGATACAGAAAATGGAGGTGGAAGAACTTGAGAGATGTCATTGGTTCGAATTTCGAAAACACGCAGGCATAAGTACAATCACGGTCACGGACATAACGATGAACACATCTGGTTACCGCCCCTTTTTGCAAAAACCAATGTAAAAAAAAAACTTTTTTTTAAATAAATTTCTCAGGCAGTGTGATACTCGTATCGCGGGCGCGACGCGACACTAGTAGCACAATTTCTTTGTCGCTGCCTGTCGCGCCCGCGATATCGCGCGAGTCTGTACGAGCCTTTATTCTATTTCTGCATAGTACGACTTATGAATGGTAACAAAATATTTATGATCACACCGACTTTTTATCGTCAAAACGTGTTTATTCCCATTTTTAATATTGTTCACTTGTTGTGTAATTCAAAGCACCTATTATTATATTTCTGCATAATACATCTGTTGAACGATATTAAAGAATTACAGACAATATCAGAAATAATGCCTTTACATTGGAGAATTAGTACATTAGTACATTACTTACCAAGGGCTGTAAAAGAAAGAAACCCGAAATCGCAGGTATTTGTGACCCGAGCCGCAGCCGCGGGTTGTAAATATGCGATAGAGGGCTTTCTTTTTTACTGCCCGTGGTAAGTACACAATTTTACGTCTTCACCTGGCCATAATGCGAGTTTTACTGTACGTGTAGCGTGCGGTAAAACTCACATTATGGCCAGGTGTGACGTAAAAGATATTATATTATAACGTATTTATATCATATTCTTCTCAATTTTCAGACAAGACCAACAAGACTGCGCCATTCCCCGGCTGCTGTCCAATCTTCACTTGCGAAGAAGGTGTGAAACTGGAGTACCCTGAACTCCCCACTCCTGCCCCAGAAGCGGAGAAGAAAGAGGAAGAAGCAAAGAAGTCTTAAGAAGTTACCAGAAGTCAGGGCATTTTACGTTAACAGACAACACTAGCGTCTTTCACAATAACGCAACGTGATTGGTCAAGTACCACGCGATAATTCAAATGCTGGAATCTCATTGGCTGGTCCTTTTTAAAGAGATGGGAAAGTAAAATGCCCGGGATACGTTTTTCGATAAAACGTATGTAATTGGTCTCAAAATATTCCTTAAATATACCAAATTTTTTATAACTGTTCTGTTTGACTGGAATAAGTTTTGACCACGAAATGTTAATTACATGTATTTTTTATGATTTTTTTTTTGTAAAAATGCTACTTTTTCTTGCCTTCTCGTTAAAAATCTAACTAAATGATCCTTGATTTTTATCAGTTTTTAGTAAATCAGTCATGCAGGACATATTTTCGTGGTTTGTAAGCACGTTTTTGGTGTGACCGAGTCACAAAAGAGTTCAAAAGTAGATTTCTATTTCCTGTTCTTTATTGCCTTTACAAATGAATCTGATAACAGTTGGTTTAGTCATCGTGCGACAATAGAAAGCGTTTGTGGACACGAAAATGTATGGAACGCTGTTTGTGATTTCGCGCTGTTGGGAAAATTTAGAAAAAAAAACAGAAAAAAAAATATTTTTAATTTCTTTTGTTTTTGGCGTTTTAACGCAATAAAATTTTGTGCTCTTAAAAAAAAAAAGGTTTTTGTAAATTTTTCCAGCACTGTGTTTTGTTTTTAGAAGTAATCGGCTTTTTTACTTGAATACCTACCTAATTATAATGTTTTGTGATATTGATAACATAAATATAAATAGAAGTTATTCAATAAAAAATACAAAATTTCTACATTCTGTTTTTTATTTGTTCCTTCATCCTTTCCTGAAACCCTTTACTGCAGACACAGCTTTCATCGTTGTACTTGAAATATTATTTAGAAAATGGTAAGGCTAAGGAAGTATCATCATCATCATTTCAGCCGAAAGACGTCCACTGCTGGACATAGACCCAATTGGGGGGGTTTGCCATAATTGCCACGCTTGGCAGGCGGGTTGGCGATCGCAGTATGGTGTTAAAAATGCTTATAGGATGCTGCTGCCCATTCTCTAGTAAGTCCCTTAGTCGCCTTTTAAGACACCCACGGGAAGAAATGGGGTGGTGCTATTCTTTACGTCCGGCACCACACGGCACAAGGAAGTATAATCTCATAAAAATCAAGAAAACTCAAACTCAAACTCAAAGCATTTATTTCAAATAAACCAATTACAGGCACCTTTGAATTGTCAAGGGGTCGGTCAGTCAGAAAGATGAAGCTAGTTGCCCATTCCAAAGCGTAGTAGGTTCCTATGGAGAAGAACGGACAAGAAACTCCATGGACACTCTTTTAAAACAAAATATTGTTACAAAATATGGGTTACATCATTCATGTTGAAGTTATACATGTGAGAACAATGTAGAAAGACGTGCACGTTAGAAGCGTCCGTAATAGAAACAATTCAAAAATTAAAATAAGCCGTGGCAGCTAAGAGATGACCAGTCCCAACTGACGGCGCCCGTTCACGAACATGACGCATGGATCAGAACCATTTAGCTCAACCATTTTGAAGGGAACTTAATGATCCAACACACACGCCACCACCAGCGAGACATTTGAGTGAGCATGACATACTCTCAGCCGCCAGGGCACATTCAAGTCAATAAAAGACATATTACCCGGTAAATGGTAGCTCTATAGTACATAGTACTCACACCTGTGCTATGCAATTATATAATTCAAGGACATTGAGTTTATACAATGCAAAAATAGTTTACAATCTTCAGCAGCTCCAATAATATTTTCAAATGCTAATCAATTAGCATGAGCCGCAGCATTGAGCCAAGCATTTTTGTCAGCGATGTAATCCCCCAATTTATAATATGCTTGGCTGCATAGTGTGCGTTTTATACAAGTTTTAAATTTTGTTTCGTTCAATTGGAGTATGTGGGGAGGTATTTTATTGTAACATTTTAAACAGTACCCCATGAAGGATGAGTCTATTTTAGCCAGTCTGAAACCTGGTTGAACTAATTGGTCCCTATTTCTGGTACTATAATTGTGTCTTTCACCTCTTTTACTGAAAATATTTACATTTTTCCTTACGTACATGATGTTTTCATAGATGTATTGACAAGGTACCGTCATGACGTTAATATCTTTAAACAGTTCCCTTAGAGAATCGCGCCTGCGGAGGCCATATATTGCTCTGATGGCTCTTTTCTGTAGAATAAAAATAGATTCGATATCTGCAGCCCGTCCCCATAGTAAAATACCGTAAGACATGATACTATGAAAGTAACTAAAATAGACTAGCCTAGCGGTATCTACATCAGTAAATTGACGGATTTTTCTCACAGCATATGCTGCTGAACTTAGCCGCCCTGCAAGAGATGTTAAATGAGGACCCCATTGCAGCCTTGAGTCGAGCGTGATCCCTAGGAAAACAGTTTTATCGACGAATTCTAGTTTCTCCCTATTCAATACTATGTCACAATCACTACTTTTAACATTCGGTAAAGCAAATCTTATGCATTTAGTTTTTTTCCCATTTAATACTAAATTATTAGCAGTGAACCAATTTTGGACCTGCAATAGGGCGTTATTTACGTCGTCAAGATTTGATGCACGTCTATTTATCTTAAAAATTAAGGAAGTATCGTCAGCAAATAACACCATTTGTGGTTGGTTTTTTAATAAATGGGCTAGATCATTAATATATACTAAAAAGAGGAAAGGACCCAATATCGAGCCTTGTGGCACACCCATTTTTACTCTTAAACCGAGTGAATTGACTCCATTTATTTGAACTTGCTGTTGTCTATCATTTAAATAAGATTTTACTAAACTGAGCGCAAGTTTACCTAGTCCGTAATGCTCCAGTTTCAAGAGTAAGGTTTCGTGATTTACGCAGTCAAATGCCTTGGAGAGGTCACAAAAGATTCCTATGGCATCTTGGGCCTCCTCCCATGCTGTAAATATGTGTCTTAATAAGGTGACACCGGCGTCAGGCGTACAACGTCCTTTGGTGAAACCATATTGCTGATCGTGTAAGATATGGTTGGTGTTAAAATGATTAAGCATTTGATTGAGCATCACCTTTTCGAACACCTTGCTGAATACCGGCAACACGGATACTGGTCTATAATTGTTAGTGTTTTTACTGTCCCCTGATTTAAAAAGTGGTATAACCTTACTGTATTTCATTAAATCCGGGAAGACTCCTTGATCCACACACAAATTAAATATTAAAGCTAAGTATGGTGCTATAGTCTCGATTATAGATGTACAAACTTTGATAGACATTCCCCATATATCTTCGGTTAATTTGATTTTGATTTGCCGAAAAGCTTTTATAACTATCATAGGGTTTATATGTTTAAATTGAAATTCAACCGGGCAGCCTGGAACGTTCGCTCTTAATAAACCAATTGAGACATCGGGTGAGGAATTTAAAGATTCCGTCGTTCTAGATGGTAAGAGGAAGATTTACAACTTCCATATTGCTTAAAGGCACGCTTTTTAAAGGCAGATGGGGCTGATGATACACCACGGCCATAAATCACATGGTGCATAATAGGGATGAAAACAAAAAAAAAAAAAACATACGTCATGTAGATTATAAAAACTTAATGGACAGGTATTTTTTCTTTTTTTACGTAATCAAAACATTACGGCGATACATTGAGTTCAAATGTGGCATGACGTTACTGCTCGCTAGATTTTATACGTAGCTGTGACGTAACGAGCCTCCATTTCCCAAGTTTAATGTGTTTTATTTAATTCTGTTTTTATTAATATGATAAAGCAAAAAATACGTATCTAATATTTTTTTATTATCTTATTGACGAACTAAACAGTTTTTCTTTTTTTTTTTACCCAGGACCCATCTTATGCCCCCCAGCCACATCCCCAACACCTCTTGAACAAACCTTGTGGAAATAGTTACCTATCAAAATTTTAAAAATCTACCCCGTTTCAAAGAATGCCCGCTTGCGGTCTGTTCCACTGAGTATGGCGCAAGTCTCCGTCATACACCCAGGAGAACTCACAAAGTGCCTGGGAGCAATTACTGGGAGTAATTACCTTCCCATCCCAATAAGCACGGATACGTTGCATAAACATTGCTGAAACTATTTTGAAGCAAGGTTACTCGAACGTAGATTAAATAGCCCTAACGGCAACGCCAAAAACATTAGATGCAATGTTGCTCATATAGATCGATAAAACTTTCGACAACTATCATTTGCGACGTTGCGTGGACTTAACGGCAATGTTGACATGTAATAATGACATTGTAGGAATATCATTAACATAACTTACAGTAACTTTTTAAAAGTTTGTTTCTTCAAAGTATAAAAAACAACTTTTATACGTAATATTGTTGCGACATCTGTTTTAACATTTTGGTAAGTTAAAACATACATGTTCAATGGAAATAGCCGTAATGTTTATATGATCTTTCTTTTTAAACGTTCATATGGGGGGAAAGAAAGAAAGAAAGAAATCATTTATTTGCTGATAATGTAGGTATACATATAAGTTGGAATGTTTAATTAAGTGTCCCGGTACATTTTACCTTACGGCATGCAAAATATTATGTTTGAATTAAATGGTAATATAGATACAGCTAGTACAATTATTATTAGCCATAGTCGAATTTAATATGTAGTTACAGATCAGACTAAAAACAAATCAAAATAATAAATGAATTAAAAAAAAAAACTCGCAAATAATAAAATTAAGAATATAATATGTCGTAATGTGTAATGTCAAAAAGCTTAATGTCAGAATATTCCAAAACATTAGCAACAATCACAATTATTATTAGTTAAAGAATTTAGATAATCTGATAATGTCAAAATCTGTTATGTCAAATTATAATTTAAGACCAACATTAAAAAAAAAAATCGCTTATAAAATAAATAACAATGTCATCATTATAATCTAAAAAATTCGAAATTGCAATGGGGGTCTATCAACATTGTAGAAAGTTTCTGTAAGTTTCATGCTCAGCTTATGCTTGTCCCAAAAAATATGGGAAAGAAAAATAAAAAACATTGTAAAACCAAATTAAAGATAACTGTAACAATTCGACCCTTATTTTAGATCCAATAACCTTTGACGAGAGGCTTATGTTCACATGTATGTATAATCCAAATTAAGTGGAAGTGGCATCAGGGGAGACGCCAAGCTATACTGTTTAGGAGCGATGTGGTAGCACCCAACCTTCCGCGCGATGGTGAGAGCTGAGGTGTTGTGTGATAGATACCATGAGCTGAGCCAAGATCATGGCTAAGGCCCAGACTCCACCAAAGCGGAGATGTGTGGAGATGTCCGAAGCGGAGACGAGAAGAGATGTTTTTCAGCAAGGGTGTATCCACCAAAGCTGAGTGGAGATGCGTACTGGCTAGACTGGAGCGGAGATGTGTGCTGGTTAGAGCAGAACTGAGCTGCGTGCGGCGAGCATTGGATATTGAGATGAACGCACAGTTTAGCGCGATCTGACCCACATCTCTTCTCGTCTCCGCTGCGCGCAGTCGCCAGCTTACAAGGCACAGCTCACATCTCAGCGAGGCACAACTCACATCTCCGCTTCGATCGCGCCATACAAATATGATACATCTCCGCTCAGTGGTATCCACTGAAGCTAAGTGCAGACGAGATGTGTGAATAACGAAATTCTATTGGTTGTGTAAAACACATCTCCTCTCCTCTCGTCTCGTCTCCGCTTTGGTGGAGTCCGGGCCTGACGGAGATAACGCGGCTTGGATGCTGCCCGGAAAATCAGGTTCAAAATTCGGTCAGGTAAAATAGATCTGCGCAAGAAAATTTCGAATTTGGAAGACATTCGGAACTCATTCTCAGACGGTTGGTCTGTTTTAGGTTTATAAAGTTGTTCGGGGAACGTGTTATGCTATGTTTCCATTCCCCAGGTCGGGTCGGTAAACGAGGTTATAATACCGCCTTTTAAGCCTTGGAGAGTAAACATCCAGCGCCTGCCGATGGTCTCACCTTCCGGAACCAGCTCATCCCGCCATCTTCTACGTATTCTGCCGCGACCCTGCCTCACTGTCTCAGGACACCAATTCTGTGCTATTTGGGCCCCAGTTTGCCGCGTTGCTCTTCGGTAGACATGGCTTACCCAGTCCCATTTAAGTTGGGCTTGGTTGTGTTTCGAACACGATCCGTTAATTTGGCTTATTCCACAAATCCCCCCTGAAAATCCCCCTTAGGAGGAAAAGTGGAATTTGAAAACAGTCTAGAATTCACCCCTGATAATCCCGCTAAGGGGGGAAACTATAATTGAAAAAAAAACTTATTCCAAGATCCCCCTGAAAGTGATTTTTTTACATCAGGGTTGTTTTTTTTTTTTTACTGAGGGGGATTCTCTCAGGGGGGATTAGTGGAACGAGCCGTTAATTTAACGCATGCGCTCCATTGCTCGTTGGCAGACCTGGAATTTGGACTTCTGCATGTTAGTCAAAGACCAAGTCTGTGCACCATAGGTTAAGAAGGGAATAAAATTATACGTAATAAAATAAAAATTATTAAAAGTGTCTAACAGTTGCATATTATTGTTTAGAAATCCAAATGAGTACCACCAGTAATTAACTCAATATTTTATTCGGGAATAATGAATTTAATTACAATTAATAAATACACAATACATTAATGATTGTCAACACTTTATAATACGTGTATAATGTAATAAATTTAATGAACCGTACACCTAAAAACCTTAATTAATCATGAAAAAACATAAAAATTACAAAAAAAGAATACACAACAATGACATCTATGCATTAAAAAAAAATTAATATATTAAAAAAAAAAGTGTTTTCAAAGCGAATACATCCTTATTTTTTAAACGTAACAATCTATAAATACATTTTTTAACTTCTTGATCTAATCTAAACACTGATTCCTTAACATTACATGATATTACATATATTTTAAAACGTTATTATTTTTTTTACTATACGATAAAATATAATCAACTATATTTTTAAAATCACAATTTTCCTAATTTTATAACATTTATATTGCACAGAATAGACACAGACCGCGATTATAAGTTACATCGTTTGAGCCGAACTTTACCGAACCGAACCCGAAGCGTTACGACAAATTTTAATATGGCAGATGACAAAAGCGCGCGAAATATTACATATTATGCAATGTAACTCATTTTCTCGGCCATAATACTATGTTATTTGCGATTACATGATAACACTCAAATATATTAATGTTATATGATTAAAAATAAATGCGTGCGCCCCCAATTTGGTGGTAAAATCTACAAAACTTAACTAGAATTACAAAAAAACCGTCCATTATTCGTCTTGATTTGCAACACTCTGCAATTTTTCGTAAACGTAGAATTCAAAGATGAGGTGTTTTTTTGAAAAAAAAAAAATGGTAATACCATTAGCAAATCGTGATTCTCATAGTTTTACAAGAGATTACAATTTGAGGATTCCTGTATATAGATAAAAAATAATTTATATGTGCGCAGTGTTAATCTAAATAGTTTTTTTTCGAACATTTCACCAAAATATATATTCCTTCAAGGCTTTGAAAATAAAAAATGATTGATATGTTATAATTGTACATCACAATGATTTTGAAATCGAAAAGCTTAGATATAGGCGGGATAAACCAGTTGTTTAACATATATATTATATAATATTATAAGTATATAATTTGCTTAAAATAAATTTAGTATATTACCAAGAAATGTAACAATAATAATTTGATCGATTGAATTTTTATTAATTAAGTACGATAATTATTAATGTCAATCAACTGGTTTATTCATTAAAAATATAACCGCAGTATTTTATATGGAAAAATATTTTTTTTTTTGGAATTATTAGAGTTGAAAAATATTCTGCTACACAACAGTCAAAAATATTGTTTAAGCAAAAAAGAGGTAGTAATCGGAAGATGCAAAAATATTTCTTTAAATATTTTATGTATATTTTAATGAAATACGTTTCGTTATTTAGCTCAAACTTTGCATGACGACAATCAATACAATTTTTCTATTTTATGTACATTTATTAGAATAATTCCTCTCATTTTGACCTTTCTTTTATACTTACAATATTTTTTTTTTTAATTTTTACTTCCCTACCAATACCTGGATATGCTTTTGTTTTAAAATAGAGCAGAAATTAATCGTTGTTCTAATTCTCGAGAGATTCGATTTTTCTGAACGTTTCTTTTTTGAATGGGATCAGTAGAACTGCAATAGTTTAGTACTAAGTGCCATGAGTGGACACTTTTTTGTAAAAAAAAAAAAAAAAAAAAACGAGTCGAGAAAAAGGATTAAATGGTCACCTAACTAATAAAGCATTAGCGTACATTTAGTCAAATCAATATAATATATAAAAATGCATAGCAAAAATAATTGAAAAAGCGTCACCGAGGTTTTTTTTACCCCATTAAAATAGACATTTATCTTCGCATAAACACGAGAGTAAAAAATATAGTTCTCAGCTATTTCACTAAACAACGAACCGACTGAATTTTTGTAATATTTTAGTATTTTTTTTTCTATTGAATTATTTTTACTCGCACATAATAAGTATTTCATTGATTTGCAAATTTTAAGATAGTGGATTGATGTATGTCATGTTTAGAGATCGGATATTCGGATATATTTACCTAAAGTTAATTTTTAGATATGAAAGTACGGAAACGGCTTCTTAAAATATTCTTTTTGTAAAAAAAAAAACCCGTGATTCCAGTAACAACGGGAATGCATAACTAGTCGAGTGTGTAGTATAAAAGCGATAATTAAAAACCCGGTATTTTTTAATTGCATAGCTATTCAGATGCATATTTATTTAAAATTGGGTTTTTTTCGTTACATATAAGCCAACATTTAAAAGTAAGTAAATATACATACAAGGTCCACAAGGTGGACCGATGACCTTATGAAAGCCGCAGGAATCCGCTGGAAGCGGGAACCACAAAACCGGTCGAGGTGGCGGTGCTTGGGGGAGGCCTATGTCCAGCAGTGGACGTCTCTCGGCTGAAATGATGATGAAATATACATACAATTCTATAATCAGAAACCTAAATTTGTGGATCCCAGAACCGCGGGATTTTTTTGATACAAAAATGCATTCCATATTAGCCAACAACTCAACTTTAGGTGAATATGCATCCGAATATCCGATCTCTATCATGTTACTAATGTCAATTCTGGGCCAGTTACATCGATACTTATGTCGAAAGATTTTTCAACGGCAAATTCCTATTACTCATAAGGAACCAGTATTTTTTACCGAGTCTACTGATGCAATTCTGCTTATTTACAAGTAAAAGTGACTAATATAGTCGTTTCCTTAAGGCCTCTGCCTCGAATCTTGCGAGCAGCGGCGCGGCGCCGCAGGAGTGGCAGGATCTAATGCGTAAAATCAAATGGACCGGCCCTCGAAAACAGCGGCGCGGGAGTGGCGCGGGGGCGGGCAACGAGCGGTGCACTCGTCAAGCGGTGACCGCCCGCGCGTCTGCATTGCAGTGTTGTGCAATTTATTTTTGTGACGTTAGGAATAAATTTGAATCAAAAAGATGTTTTCGCCGTTGTTCAGACATTTCATTCGCGAATAAAAACAAATATCTCGACGACACAACCACGAACACAACACTACCGCGCGATCTGCCCGCTGGTTTCGAGAACGGGTCTGCGTTGCCCGCGCCGCTCCCGCGCCGCCGCCGCCGCCGCGCCGCTGCCCGCAAGATTCGAGGCAGAGGCCTAAGTATCGGTGTCTCTAACCGTCAGATTTATTTTTTTATCTCTAAATCTATTTAATTACGTCTTAACATTTCTATTTTCTTGACATTTTCCCACTAAAATCGGTTTTTGAAGCTCAGTTAGAGGATTTGTTTAAGTAAAATTGGTAAAAGTTTTTTTTTATTTCCCTTTTTCAACAGATCTTGTTACTTGCAACTAATTATTATGAATATTGAACTGTCTAACATCTATAACAACAAGCTACGTGGTACACCTATAAATACGCTAATTCCTATAAAACTTTTATAAATGTATACAATATTTGGGATTCTGATGATTTTTTTTTTTCTCAATACGTTTTAACATCGATTCGAACTACTATTACGGAATGTAAGCTTTAACATGTAACAACAAGCATTTCGATACTATTTTTAATATTTTTATATATATAATATATATATATATATAAATATTTTTTATATATTTAACAAAAAAACTTGCTACCTATCAAACAAAGCTATATCCAAAAGTTGCTGATGATTTTCATAGAACGGCTTGCAACTTTGGGCATTTCTTACATCTCTTTTTAAATTCTCACCTAAAATTGACCAGCCTCATATACATGCAACTCTTCCTTAATTTTTAACAATTAATTTAGAATGTCTGTACTCACATCAAGCATCTTCAATACAGAAAGCAAACTTTTTGACACATTTTTTCTCAAAAATCGCGTTTAGATGTAATTTTTTTTTTAAGGGTAACAATTTGGCAGTTTGGTATTAATTCTGATGAATTGATTACAATTTCTTATTACAATGTTCAAATTAACAAAAAAAAAAAAAAAAAACTTTTTTATTTGACTCTTAATTGAGCAATTCAAAAGCAAATTCTTTCTTAGATGGTTAACATCGAATATTACGTAGGTTTTATTAAAAAATAAAATATATATATATATATATAAAAACAAAAATCTACTCTTCTTTGTGCGATGTGAACCCGACTTTTCGTAATAATTACTACATTTTTAACAATTAATTTTATAATTCTAACAATATTTTTTATTAAAATTCTTAACATTCATCATCCAACCATTACTTATTAAGTTAAACGTCAATATAGCATGAAGATTTGAAACTATCTAGAAATGCTGTATCAAATATGTCAAGACACTTATCTTTTATTTAAAAAAAAAAAAAAAAAAAAAAAAAAAAAAAATCGCTAAAAACACTAAATTAAACAAGGTTGCCATAGAAAAAAATTGAAGCTGATTAAACTTATGGAAAGAAGAAATGAATCCACTATTTAAGAAAAGATAAAAAAAGTTATTCTTGTAATACGAGTACCTTTATGAACAGCATTTCAAGTTAGTTTAATTTTAGGAAAAGTTAATGTTCAACACTTTGATTTTTCTTTTTTTAGATATATCACCAATTTTGATTTTAATTTTAGATCATTTTTTAATATTTTTCTTTTAAAGATAGTCAAGATTCGAGAAGTAGCGTGTGCTTAGATGAAGGAGAAAATTGGAAAAAAAAAAGTGCTTTGCAAAACTTATTCTTGCTGTGTTTATGATAAATATAAATTAAATAGAAAAGTCAATTTCATTACTTAAAGTACGACTCTTTTGCACTTTTAGAAATCAAACGGTCACTAATAATAATAGTCAAAAGAATTCAAAATAAATAAAATATTTCGACATTTTTGTAAAGAAACGAAATAGTCCAAGTGGGTTACAAAAAACCCGACAAGTATTGGCTGCACCACAGACTAAAACAAAAAAAGATAATTATTTTTTATAAAAAAAAGATAAGATAAAAGATATGCACAACGCCAATACGAGGACAGCTCAGAGAGATTGGTGTGCCATTAAATTTTGTTAACCGTTCAGTCTTATGACGTTTTTTGTATTTTTTTTTTGTTTTTTGGTAAATTCCGTTCACTCGGGCTTCAGACGATGCCATTGCACGATGGTCTGCCTCGGTTTCGTGATCATGTCTTGCCAGTGTTTCGTTTCTGTTGCTCCGGAGCCGTTTTTCCCTGAAAAATACAAGATGGCGGATTATTTTTTTCCAAATTCATGATAGAAGAATTAAAAAGAAACTACGAAACTTAAATCTATAAACATGTCGATGTTAAAATAATAGGAATATTTAAAAAGATTGTTTTCAAAATCAACACAGCGAAAAATGTTTGTCATTTCTTGGTAATTAAAAATATGATGGAATTAACCTGCAAAGTTGTTTTTTGGTGCAAGTACTTGTATTGAAACCTGAGCGTAGCGAGGGTTTCAAGAGACGCAGAAGCAAGTAAAACAGCAAGTAAACAGCTTAAATAAAATATTAAATTAGTGTTAAACACTAATTTAATATTTTATTACTTTAATTATTGTGAATGTGAGCACTATGTGGGTCATTTGTTTTCTTTAAGATTATCTCTTTTTTCCTCTTTCTCAAGTAGTTTTAATGATGGTCTGGTTTTTTGAGTACTTTATGCGGCCTACCCAAATGTCCTTTCTTTGGTATTGTTCGTCGAGTCGTTGAGCTCCTTAAATCCTGAGTTGAGCTACACGTTTACTGACAAATGCTTGCACTGACTGGACAGGTCCACTCAAAATTGTGTGGTTCTTTCCTCAAAAGACCATTTCAGACACGGATCTACATGGTCCTCACATGATCTGACCAAGATTATGTCTGGACTTTAAAAGAGACTTTGACCCCTGAGTTTGTTTCGCCATTTCTTCTCAGGGATAGTCAGATAGGAAATGTCGACTTCCTCAAGCTTGTTTTTATATTTTTTATATGACGTGTAAAAGTGATTCCGATATCCTATTTACAGAATAAACGATTTCATTTCATTTCATTTCATTTCACTAATTTAATATTTTATTTAAAAAATTAAAAGTAAAATTACTACAATTATAAAACAGGATCGATTGGCATCAAATCTTTTTGTGAAAAAGGCCTATTTTCTTGCTGACTGTACACATTTTATTCAAAATCTGCGAATATGAATCAAAATTTCTCTAAAAAATAAGGACAGTCTTCTAAGACCATTTTCTTGTAGCTACAATGGTTATTGTACAGTGGTCAGCATATCAAGCTACACGATACTGTTCAAACGATTTTAAACTTTAAAATATTGACGATTAAGTTTAAAATCGAACGATAAAATTTGACAATTTGTGATAACTTGATGTGCTGGCCACCGTACCTGCCCTTACTGCTCCACCTCAAAAATCCATCCTATATATTATTTTATTCGTAGAAACAAAAATAGGTGGTAGAAATTTCGCTACCTAAGTTTTTTTTTTTGGGTGTTGTAAGTTTTCACAACACCAAAAAAAAAAATACTTCTAATGAATCCGTATTTCCCTTGGTCACGGGCATCACGGGTGAACGGCTAGACCGATTTCGCTAATTATTTTTTTATTGTATTTGTTTTTGTTAGGAGAAGGTTCTTAGTAAGAAAAAATTAAGAAACCGACCACATTAACTTTTCTAATGTAATCTTATGTAACTATCTTCTAATGTAACTTTATGGCGTTTGACATAACGTGTCAGACATCATTTGGTAGGTCTGAGAATAGGTTTTTATCTAATTTTTTATAAAGGTTTTAACTGGGTAGGTAGGGTAGGATACGTAGGTAGGGTAGTAGGGTAGGTCGATAGGGTAAGTAGGGTAGGGTAGGTAAGTAGGTAGGGTAGGGTAGGTAGGTAGGGTAGGTAAGGTAGGGTAGGATAGGGTAGGTAGGTAGGGTAGGTAGGGTAGGGTAGGGTAGGTAGGTAGGGTAGGTAGGGTAGGGTAAGTAAGGTAGGGTAGGGTAGGGTAGGTAGGTAGGGTAGGGTAGGGTAGGTAGATAGGTAGGTAGGGTAGTGTAGGGTAGAGTAGTGGAGTTTATACTATATTTCCTTTGCGCGTAAACAAACTGCCACAGTCAAATAGCTTTTGACAGAACGAAGTCTGTCGGGTCAGCTAGTACTCTATATTTTTACCTGTTACTCGTACTCGTACAGGCATTAAATTTCAACATAAAAAAAAAAAAAAAAAATGTGTACAATTATTAATCAACTCACCAGCCAGCAATATTCTGCCGATCAGCTCATTCCTGCCAATATTGTCAAAGTCCATGACCTGGACATCCAGGGAACATTCCCTGATCTTCTCCCAGGGTACGTTGAAGGAGAAGGAGTCGTTGAAGACAGGGTTCAGGGTACATTTGAAGATGGCTGTCTTGCGCTTCTCTATGCGTTTGTCGCCGAACTGCAGCCAGACTTTCACGTAGGGATCTGTAATTGAGAGATTGGTTGGTTGAGAAAAAAGTATGGCTTAAAGCAGCGGTGCCCATACTTTTTCTTAAGGCGACGATAACCGACTCTTAACGATTTTATACTGAAGATCATGTCTAAACGACTATACCCAAAGTCTCAAATTCAGATAATTTATGTAAACAAATAACAAAAAATAAATAACATAACAAAAAATATCTTCGTAATGGTAATTCACATAAAATGGCGAAAAAAGAGGTTTCATTTTCTGTTAAGTACTGCTTTTAAGAAATAATAATTAAGAAATAATCATACCGTAATTATTTTAATAAATTTTTGGTTTTAAACAAAGTTATTAAAAAAAGGAGATTTTCTGGTATAAAATATTTTATGATACTGGTAACAATGCAGGAGATACAAAAATTTTCAAATTTTTTACATCTTCTACAACACTAATATTAAAACACTCATTCATAGATTCACATTGTAAGTAGCATATCTAGCCACATTTTGGATGAAAACGTCTGTAAACTGTTTCGAGTGGAAATCGATTTTGGGAGGCCTATGTCTAGCACTGGACATAAAAGGGCTGATTATGACGATCATATGCCGTGTTGCCGACATACTACACAAAACATTGTTTGGCAACGGTATTTTGTTTGCATAGTTCTTATAATTAATTCACTTTAATTTTAGCGATGACTATTTACAAAAATAAAATATGATAAAATGTTTTGCACTACTGTCGTGTCATTTTGACAGTGACATTTCTTGACATTACTTTATTTACATAAATTATCTGAATCAGAGAATTTGGGTATAGTGTGAATGATTTGGAAAAAATATAATGTTAAATTAGAGCATTTTTTTAATAACTTCATGTGTGAATATTTTAGATTATGTTCATATTACATAGTGAAATTAATTTGTAAAGTTATGTCTTACGCGGATAAAAAACTGAGAATCACGCAAACTCTATCAAGCGTATTTTTCTGAAACCTTCACCTTTTTAAAGATAATTTAATTATTAATCTTTTAGTATACGTGTTTTATTAAAATACCTTTTGTTTAATTTTATCCTTACTTGTAACAACAATTTTATATTTTTAAATCAGTCTTATTCATGTCAGTAATGACTAAAAATCAAATCACAACTTTCTCTTAGATGCTATTACTAAGATATCAACTTATGGTGATAATTTTTGAAAAGACGCTCTTAAGAAGCAAATGGAATTTATTGTATCATCTCCGAGCCTGCTTCTGAGTGAACTGCAAATATAATAATAATAATAATAACCCCCACCGCCGTATCTCTACGTTGACGTCGTGGTGGGGCTTGCGCGCTCCGAACTCTAGGTCTGTGCCGGTAGAGTTTACTTTCCCGGAACAGGTCTAGGGTGAGGAGCCAGACCAAGAGAGATACAGAAACCTGCAGGGCAGCATGTGGCGAGCTGTTGGGCAGTTGCGACCCCACGGACCCTATCTCCCGGGAGAAGTCATGTTCCTCATCTCTAGCTCGCCTTTATTGGCCGGCTGGAGTGAACACTGACGAGGAACTGAGCTCCCACCTCATTCTTGCCTTTATTGGCCGGCTTGAGTGGAGATTCGCAAGAGCAAACGTGCTCGGAGGAAGGAATTATTCCAGTAAGTGCTTGTAGGGATCTTGACCATCTTCCGGGCTCTGGGATTGTTCTGAGAGCCTTGGAATACCTCTCCACTCCTCGAGCACCTCAAGACATGTTGCCATCTTGTCGCTACGTCACTATGTGCTAGCGACCGTTTTCGGGGGCCCATTATTGAGTGTGCAAGTCACCCCCTGCCATTTTATCCGTGTGCAATAAAACATTGATCAGGCAGGGGCCATAGTCCTTCCATAGTTTTAGGTAACCAGTCCATTTTAACCACCCAAACCCATAGTCCAATATCTTTGTTTTCCATATCCTGCAATAGTCCTACACCAACCGGGGGTTGTCCTTGGGTGCACTTGCATAGTGCGTATAGGGATAATCGTCGGTTGGTGCCTCATTTAATTAAAAAGCGTCTATCGGGCCTCTGCGAGTTGGCTTCGGCCCCTCGTACGCCTTCCAAAGGTCCGGGACCCCAGGGTCCCGAGATATGTAGACATATATAAATAAAATAATAATAATATTTCTGTGACGTAAAAGTACACATACGAAGTGACAATAAAACATGGGAATGGCCTGACACAAAATATTGATCAATGACCTCCTATGCTAGGAAAAACCTGTGTTACAGGGGTCATATCCTATACCTATGCATGGGGGTATATACGAGTATCCTGATGCTGAAAACGCTCTTTTAGCTTCTACATTAGTAGGCTGAACCGTCAGGATATATTACGGCAACGTTGCGCTCGTGCTACTCGCGACTTACGCGAAAGTTTTAGCGCCAATTTTTTTATTTGCGGGATCCGCGGATCCGCGCTTTGAAGGTGCGGGATCCAGCAGATAAATAAAAGCAGTGGGATCCCGCGGGAATGCGTGATCCTGTTTTGCGGGATTGCAATCCCTAAATTCAACCCAGGATCTCACGCTCAGCGGTTGAACTTGAGACCACTATACCAATGAGTCAGTCAAAAAGATGACCTTAACTCAAGTTTATAGATTGTTCAAATATAATGAAGAGACGACTCAACATTGATATACCTACAAAAAAATCAGTTTTTAGGGTTCCGTACCTCAAAAGGATAAAACGGAACCCTTATAGGATCACTCGTGTGTCTGTCTGTCTGTCCGTCTGTCACAGCCAATTTGCTCCGAATGTAATGGACCGATTAAGTTGAGATTTGGTATACATATCAATTTGAGTGACCCGAACACGGACGTGAACCGTAAATAAATGAATTTAGAATATTGGGATC
Source organism: Dryobota labecula (assembly GCA_947523025.1). NCBI lineage: Eukaryota > Metazoa > Arthropoda > Insecta > Lepidoptera > Noctuidae > Dryobota > Dryobota labecula. Next base: position 6,594,201 of record OX383311.1, on the reverse strand, counting down.
AGTTTTGGGGGCAAACAAGAAAATAAAAAATAAAAGTTTTGCAAACTGTACCGTGTGACATATTGAACGAAAGGGCTTTCTGTGAGGATTTCAAATATATATTTTTAATAATTTTAAAATAAATGGTTTTAAAGTTATAAGTGAAAATAGACGAAAATTGACCATTCCTTCCCTTATCTCCGAAACTACTGAACCTAAAATTTTGAAAAAAATACAGAAAATAGTTCTATACTTATAGATTACAGCAAAATATCTAAGAAGTCTATAGTCTTAAACTAACATGGTAAATCTCTCGATATTGTGCGAACAAACTTACATTGGCAGTTGGAATGTATGTTACCAACTACAATGTTAAGTTTGTTCTTAGGATAAATTCTTTCCAAGTACGGAATCCTTCATTGTGCGTAGTCCGACACGCACTTGGCCGGTTTTTTTTATGTATCAATGCGACTCAACCAATAAAGGTCAGTACCAATCATCGTAAAACACAAGTAGATAGATACCTATTAAAAATATGACGCTTATAAAAGTAGAGCACCTTTTATAATAAAAATCTTAATGAACCAGACGGTAATCTACTAGACATTTTCTCGAGAAAATTCTTCAGGAATAAAATTCATTCCCCTTAAGGGTTGTCCGAAGTATGTTGGAATTCCGAAACAATTTCCTGATGTTAGGTTAAAATTCCGGGCGTTTTAAAAATGTTGTAGTGCGGTTTAATTAATGAGTACTTGGGTTGGGAATTTTAGTAGTTGGTTCCAAATTACCGACGTGGTGGTTGGTAGAACTTGCTTGTTAGCGATTTATGGCTGTTAGAGTTTTAGAGGTTTTGCAAATCGTTGCTATTCGATTTTTTAAGGCGTTTATAAGTGTTAACGGTGTATTCCCGCCGTCCCCATCGACCGTGTCCCCATTAAGACTACGTCGAGCGCACAGTGGCGCCCTCATCGTTATTTCGGTGATTTCTTTTATTTTAGAATGAAAATGCAGAAAATAAGCTCGTCAAGTTGAGACTATACGTTATTATTACTACAAACAGTAGTTTTAAATTGTTATGTTTTATTGTAATCATTAAAAGGGAAAATAGTGGCCACTAAGCTCCGTTTTAATGATTACGATAAAACATAACAACATCATTCTAAAATAAAAGAAATCACCAAAATAACGATGAGGGCGCCACTGTGCGGTCGGTAGCCTCTTAATGGTAATTCATATATTATAATATGGCGAAAAAAAATAAAAAATTAAAGGTTCCATTTCCTTTTAAGTACTGATTTTTAACCGATTTTCCAAAAAGGAGGAGATTTTTTTGTATGGATGTACTTCCAGATTGGTCCTATTTTTTTCAAAATCAAGTTCTGATGATGGGATCCATGAGGAATTGAGGGAATTCCTCAAATTTATAGGCGAATTTTATAGCGATTTTTATATTTTCAGCAACAACTCAAGCATTTGCATTCAGAAAGTATCATTTTATGAAGTGGAACTGATGAAGAAGACCACAGATTGCCACCGGAACTCTTCAATGATAAGTATTTCATGGGTGGCGATAAGATATCTCGATTAAGATAGTTAAAGGACTATGATGCAAATTTAAATAAATAATTCTGATGAAAATGGTACCATCGAACTGATCTGAAGATGAAGCCGGAAGGTATGCACCGGATCTCCGTAATAAAACAATGTATCCTAGCCGTGTTTGGGCTTATTGGAATTGTCATGAGATGCACTCGGGCTATAAATGGTTTTTAACTGTTTTTATTAACTTTGCTTGAGTCGTTTTTGCGTTAGCTTCTGCGAAAATACAGAACCAAGGACACCGACTCCCGAAATTAAAGTAATTTTTCACTTTTTAATGTTTTTTTTTAGGAAGTCGGTTGTTTTTTTGCTAAAAAGTTTTTTATGTATGAACCACACACAGCACCCTACAGGCGGACCGCATCGCGTTCTTTTGTTCTTTTTTTAAATGCGATGTAATACGGCTCGAATGTGGTTTTTTGGTCATAATCCATTTATTTTCAGGCAACATAACTAACTACTTACACTAGGTACTAAATTAAACTATTGGAGCTGCTGAAGATTGTAAACTATTTTTGCATTGTATAAACTCAATCTCCTTGAATTATATAATTGCATAGCACAGGTGTGAGTACTATGTACCTACTATAGAGCTACCATTTACCGGGTAATATGTCTTTTATTGACTTGAATGTGCCCTGGCGGCTGAGAGTCATATCATGCTCACTCAAATGTCTCGCTGGTGGTGGCATGTGTGTTGGATCATTAAGTTCCCTTCAAAATGGTTGAGCTAAATGGTGCTGATCCATGCGTCATGTTCGTGAACGGGCGCCGTCAGTTGGGACTGGTCATCTCTTAGCTGCCACGGCTTATTTTAATTTTTGAATTGTTTCTATTACGGACGCTTCTAACGTGCACGTCTTTCTACATTGTTCTCACATGTATAACTTCAACATGAATGATGTAACCCATATTTTGTAACAATATTTTGTTTCAAAAGAGTGTCCGTGGAGTTTCTTGTCCGTCCTTCTCCATAGGAACCTACTACGTTTTGGAATGGGCAACTAGCTTCATCTTTCTGACTGATCGACCCCTTGACAATTCAAAAGTGCCTGTAATTGGTTTATTTGAAATAACTGCTTTGAGTTTGAGTTTGAAACGCCTAACAAACTAACTATACAAATAAATACAAGACCAAAAGGACACTTAGGCGTCATAATCCGATCCAGCCTGTCCCTTGCTGTCCTCCCCTAGCGACGCGCTAAGCCGAGGTTAGGGATTACAATCCCGCAAAACGGGATCACGCATTCCCGCGGGATTCCACTGCTTTTATTAATCTGCTGGATCCCGCACTTTCAAAGCGCGGATCCGCGGATCCGGCAAATATAAAATATTCGCGACGTTGCCGTTATATATCCTGATGGTTCAGCCTACTAGCGTAGAAGCCGAGAGAGCGTTTTCAGCTTCAGGATATATTTGCAGAACACTCAGAAGCAGGCTCGGAGATGATACAATAAATGCCATTTGCTTCTTAAGAGCGTATTTTCAAAAGTTATCACCATAAGTTGATATCATAGTAATAGCATCTAAGAGAAAGTAGTGATTTGATTATATCAATCTGCCTAGCCTTTTCCCAACTATGTTGGGGTCGGCTTCCAGTCTAACCGGATACAACTGAATACCAGTATTTTAAAAGGAGCGACTGCCTATCTGACCTCCACAACCCAGTAACTGGGTAACACGATACCTCTTGGTAAGACTGGTTCTCAGACTTTCGGGCTTCCGACGACCCGCAACGACTGTCAAAGATCCACGAATGATAGCCGGGACCAACGGCTTAACGTGCTTTCCGAGGCACGGAGGAGTCTCGGTATGTAAAGATGGTCACCCATCCACTGACCAACCCCGGCAAGCGTAGCTTAACCTGACGGATCGACCCGTGCGGCTGTTGTTACTTAGCTACGAGCTCCTCAAAAAGTAGTGATTTGATTATAGTCATTATATGAATAAGACTGAATGAAAAATATAAAACTGTTGTTTGCAGTAAGGGTAAAATTAAAAAAAACAGATGACTAATTATTTATACTTAATTAAAAGAAATTAAATAATTTATGTTGTTTAATGGAAGAAATATTTAATAAAAGTTGATTTTTACACAAAAATCTGTAGTTTCAATTTGATTTTATAACATAATTTCAAAGATGCGGGATCCCGCGTGATCCCGCGCGGGATTGAGTAATCCCGCATATCAATCCCGCGGGATTGATTGAGCTGCGGGATTGCAATCCCTAGCCGAGCACCACGCTTAGCACGTAGTCGCTTAAGTTTCTAAGATTATGGCCGCCGCTGGAGGCCTTAATTTATTGAGGTCCGGTAAAGTCCGGCTAAGCAGACGATAACCTCCTAGGTTGAACTGCGAGATGGCAACCAAAAAAAAACTTGGCACTCATAAGAACTGCCAACAGAAGTGAAAACACAAAACTTTGCAATAACTGTTCTTTTATACATATAGCTCATGGAAAGCGTTCGGTGACGATGACGCGAGTTCCATGATTTTTGTTCACCCAAAAAGTACACATACATACCCAGTATAAATATAGCTCCTGGAAAGCGTTCGGTGACGATCGCGAACCCATAAATTTTTCTCCTACCAAAAATCGCTCAACGCGCCTAAAGAAGTTTTCACATTAAAAAAAAAAAACACGCGTCGAAGTAGGTACCTAAGTCATAATGTGCGGCATATGACCAAAAGTTGGTTCGATTCTAAAATTTACCATGAGTTCAGCAATCACTAACTATTAAACCAGCATATATCATAAAGACTAACTGGCTAGTTAATAACAGCCGGACGGGTTCATCAGGTTAAGTTACGCTTGCCGGGGTTGGTACGTGGATGGGTGACCATCTTTATATACCGAGACTCCTCTATGCCTCGGAAAGCACGTTAAGCAACGGCTTTTTGACAGCCGGGATTAACGAATCCCGGCTGTCATTCGTGGATCTTTGACAGTCGTTACGGGTCGTCGGAAGCCCGAAAGTCTGACAACCAGTCTTACCAAGGTGTATCGTATTACCCAGTTACTGGATAGTGGAGGTCAGATAGGCAGTCGTTTCATGAAAAATACTGTAAGCCGACCCCAACAAGGCTAGGCAATTTTTTTTTTTTTTATCATAAAGACTCAGATCAGATCACTCTTTGTGAAAGAGTGGAGAGTTTATCGACGTTCAATCGAATTACCCTCCAGTGGATAAAAGGGCATAGTGGATCCTTGGGCAATGACGCTGCAAATGAACTTGCGAAGAGAGGCTCTGATATAATAATAATAATAATTTGTTTATTTCCAAAAAACTTAGTATTACTTTACAATGGTTATGTGGCAAAAATTTCAATAAAAGTAATGAGATTAGCATCTGTAGCCGAACTAGGCATATGTAGCCTGTATTTCGGCCAAAGCAAGGCAAGGTGCTAGGCCCGTATCCACTTCTCCCTCTGCCTTTCTATCAATTTCGTGCGTGGATTCGCCAAAGATCGACCGAACTCCATAACAACAGATGGTCACGGGTAACAAAACTGTAGACAGTCAAAGTTGGCTTTACCAATGGTACACTCGCGATTAACCAAAAAACTTGTCAGCCTAAGTAGAAATAACCTTAGAATAAATAATAGGTACAATTACGGGCCATAATCTCCTTAACAAACATCTTTTTAACATAGGCGCCACACACATAGGCGACAGCCCCCTTTGCAGGGGCTGTCTTGACGCCGAGGAATCAGCCGCTCACGTCATCCTGGAATGCGAGGCCGTGGCTCCACAACGTGAAGAAATCCTCGGAACAGTGAGGTCGCTCCGTGAAGCCTGTGAATTCCCAGGAAGCTTCTGTGCTTTTGGGCGGAGCTAGGCTGGCTCTGTTAGCCAGAATCCGCACGCACAACGGACCAAATGAGAGTCTAAGTGCGGAAAAGGGAGCCCCATCATCATCATCATCATCATCATCACTTTGTGAAAAAAGATTTAACTTTACGTGAAACTTTCACTTCTCAAGATAACTGAAGATTTTTCATAAAAAAATTATACACACCCCTGCCGAGCGACCATTAAGCCAGAAAAAAAAAAAAAAAAACGTCCGCGCAATATTTTCCCGTCTCGAGTAACCGTTGAAAATGGAACCGGCCTATAATTGGGACTCCTTATATCCTCATCTTGATTAACGGTCAGCCCTATAGGAAAGGCGAATTAGGGCCGGTTGTTTCGAACGGTTGGTTAACGTAACATACGTACGTCAAATAATAACGATTACATTATGAGCTTTTTATTTTTTTTTATAACTTTCACAATAATAACTTCCACATACCTGATTTCCCGTTAATATCCTTTGCCTTCAGATTTCTTGCCTTCAACAGTGTCAGTGTGAGCACACTGTTGCTGGGATGATAGCAGAGCGAGGTCAGCAGCTCGCCACATTTGTCTTTAGCTGGCGGCTTCAGAGCCTTCCAGAAGGAAGGCTTCTCGCTGAGGTCCACCTGGAAAATGCAGGAGAGAAGGAATTAGTTGATGCGGACACTAGTGTAATGGCTCGAGAATGTTTATCGAAAAACACTTGTTCGATTAAGGCCCCTCGCCCACGGCGACTTTTTGTAGCAATGCTGTCGCGCGCTTCGTAAACGCGCAACAGCATCGCTACTAACGCGTGTTAGTCACATTTGCAACGCGCTACAGAAGCGATGCCAATGTGCTACTAACGCGCTACAGCATCGCGACTGTATCGATGCAAACGCGCGACCGTGTCGGACCACATCGGGGAGAGAACGGAGGGAGGGTGGGGCGTGGGTGGAGAACCGAGCATCAGTGTAACTGTGGCATTTTGTGCCGTTACTGAATCGCGTTTCCATCGCGACAGAAGCGCGACAGCATCGCGTTTGCATCGCGACTGAATCTGGGCCCGTGGGCGAGGGCACACAGCTAGCGACCGCTTCGCGACTGTATCGATGCGGACGCGCGACAGCATCGCTACAAAAAGTCGCCGTGGGCCAGGGGCCTAACGTTTTCTTGAAAGAAAGTTTCATTGAATCCAAATATTGAACAAATGTAAGGCGGAAGCGTCGGGGTAGCCCACGCAATTAAAATTTTCATAATTTTTTTGCAATTTGCGGGGCAGTATCAGATTTTATGTTGATCTAAATATGATTCGCGGCCGTATCAAATATATATACAGGATAAGTTTTTAAAGTTTTAAGTTTAAGTTTTCAAATTAAACTTAAACGTGTTTTATTATACACCTACTTCTTATTTTGATATGTCTTAGTACAAAAAAAAATAAGTTATCGTTAACGAAAGATGTTCAATTTGAAACTGGTATAATGGATACTCGTCGCGCAACGCGCCGACGGCGCGGTCAGTGAAGCGGAACGCAGTATTAGGTACCTATCAGCTGTGCGCTCGCCCATTGATATTATTACGAATAGATTGTATCAATATTTTGCTGATTTCAAGTATGCCAAAAAAAAGTATTGAACAAATAATGGAAATTATGGAAACTATTACTGAAACAGAAAAAAAAAATGCGCACTGGTAAAAACCTGTATAGAATAATATTATAATCATAAAATCATCAATATAACTCTCTAATAGGCTTGATTTTACAGTTAGCTCCATAATTGGTAACTAAGGATATACAACGAATGTGTTCCAAAGAATTAGCAACCTCGTCCCGTACTCATAAAAAGATACTGAGATCACAAAAACATTTTTCATTTCGATTCACTGCCATCAAACTTTCATTGCTTGTAAGTATATATAGTATATCCTTAGTTACCAATTATGTAGCTAACTGTAAAATCAAGCCTTTTAGAGAGTTATATTGATGATTTTATTATTATAATATTATTATATACAGGATAAGTTTTTAACAGTGCGTATTTTTTTTTTTTTTTTTGATATATAATATAAGAAAATATGATAAATCCGACGTAGATGTTATATATTTTATTTGCTACTGATAGCCGAAATTGATGGCTTAGCATGCTCTCGAAAGCTCAGTGGAATCTCGAAGTGTAAACATTACTTAACCTAGTTAGAGCATTGATCGATCTGTGGGGCAGCCACTGAGCAATAGTGATAAACATTGTGTAACTGAAGCGCAAGCTTGCGCGACAGCAGGCGGAACGTGACCGCGAGCTTGCCCGCCTCGAGGTTGAGGCGGAAGAGACGGAACTACAAGCCAGACTAGCCGCTTTGGAAGCAACAGATAAGTCATCTAAATCCCATTGTTCACGTTTGTCTAATTGTCATTCCGCAAAACGTACCGCGACGTGGGTTCTCGAGCAGAACATGACCACGGTAAGTAACGCGAACATGCCTGGGGGCCAAGTCTACTAATGTACAAACGTTGCAATGGTCTCTTCATTGTGAGTTTTTGACAGATTTGCCATACAAACACTGTCAAATACTCACAATGGCAAGACCATTCTGACACTATTGTAATAGCAGACTTGAGGCCCTGGTGAAGCACCGACTGTTACCTTGAGCAACCCCCAAGGACAACACTCACAGCCGGCCGCTCCTACCAACACGGTATCGTTCTACGTACCGAATGTCAACCAGCAGTCGTTAGTTACACGCGCCGCTGGTAACAACTACCACAACGATGCAACACAACATACGTCTGAACACCCTATCTCAGACCCCATTACTCAGCTTACTCAAGCTAATAAACGCCCTTTACAACAGACCAAAGAGACCCGAACTCGTCACGTTCTCAGGCGAAGTTAGTCAGTGATTAGTAGGGCTTTCAATACCGGTATTCCGGGATCCCGTAATACCGTGATCACGGATTTAATTTGGGCCTTTTACAATACCGGTATTAACGCCCCAATACCGTGATTACGGTATGATAAAATTATGCGATCTTATTCTCACACTTGTTTTCACCAGTGTGGCAGCGCAAGCATCCCGCTGTTGTATTAAGCTCACCCTCCCGCGCCCAGCCTGAGACAATGCCCGAAATCGTGCTGTACTTATGTCGTTTTTATTATTGTCAGTCGGTTTCGCAAAGGCGACACGCGACGGGATAACGCGTATAAACTTTGTTATTGTGTAGTGTTAACTTGTGACTGTGAAGTTGTGATTTACTAGCGCGTATTTTTTGCTAGTTTTATGATGAAATTGAGATAATAATAAGAAATGTATATTTTTTTGATACTGTACACACGGCTATAATTTTCCAGTATAAGCTGACCTCTCATTGTACGGAAATTCTATACAATGCGAGATCAGGCTAAAATGGAAATATATATCTTGATTTGTGGCCGTGTGTACTATACAAAGTCTATATGAAATGCCTTCCAGCAAAAAGACTAGATTAACGACTTGTCTGTCGTAATTAGAGACACAATTAAAAACCCATTGTGTCTCGCGTAGATCTACGTTCCGACAGACGAGAGGTTAAGTATAAGTTTTCATTATGTTCCTAATCCTAGTCTAATTAAATAATCAACCAATACCAATTTTTTTTTTTTTTAAACTTTGCCCCAATCTAGGAATTTCTCCTGTATCGTGGGTGCGTTTACAAACATTTAAACTCACATACACAAACAGCCAGACCCGGAACAACTACTTGTAGATCATACAAATATTTGTTCCGTGCGGGGATCGAACCTGCGACACGCAGCGCAGTAGTCAATCGCTTAACCACTGCGCCAAACGTGCCGTCAATCGTAGTGTTCGCTCATCATAAATTGTTATATAAGAGAGTTATGTATTAAACGTATTTGTTTTATTATTTTTAATAAATAAGAGCAATATAGACTGATTTGAAAATAAAAAACACGTATTTTATTGGTTTTATTAATGTTCTAATTGAACTTGCGTTCAATACCGGATTACGGTATTGATACCGGGATCACGTTATTGACTTTTCCAATACCGGTATTGATACCGGTATTTAAAAAATCCGGTATTTGAAAGCCCTAGTGATTAGTGACGAACAACTTGTTTTGTTTTTTAGAAAAAATCCATGCAAATGAAAGATTGTATGGAATTTTCTGCCCCGACCCCTACTCGAGCCAGCCCGCGCCACTGAGCCTGCAGCTTTAAATTCGTCCTCTAATAATCATAACGTGTCCATAATCCAAGAACTCGGCATCAAACAGCGTCTATCAGCACTAATACAGTCATGAATACTGAAGTTCTTTGGGCATGTCTCGAGCCGGAATTATGACTCCATAGAGCGTCTAGTGGTGCAGGGCAGAGTAGAAGGAAATAGGCCACGTGGGAGGTCACCGATTAGGTGGACCGATCAGATTAAATCCGCAGTTGGAGGCCCTGTTAGTGGATGCACCAGATTGTCATCTAACAGAACCAGATGGAGGGAGATCGTGAGGCGAGTTACGACAACACCTGCGATTGGACAAAGCTCATTGTGACCACGACCGCTCTGTCAAGAGCGAAGCGAAGAAGAAGAATAATCATAATCCGATCCAGCCTGTCCCTTAATGTCCTCCTCCAGCGACGCTCTAAGCCGAGGTCCGTACCCCACAGGGGGTGCCCTTAGCTTGTAGCCGCTTAGCTTATAAAGCGCCTGCTACACGGTCGCCAACCTTGTCCCGATAGAGGTGACCTTGGTGGTTTACAATCGTGTAGATGGTGCTTTACGACCAATTTACAAAACAGCTCTGCTGGTCGCCAACCAAGGTCACCTCTGTCGGGGACGCGGTTGGCAACCGTGTAGCAGACGCTTTAGTTTTTTTGCCCTGGCTGGAGACCTTAATTTATTGAGGCACCCAAAGATAAAAAAAAAATATATATACAGGGTGTTTGGCAGAACGTTGCACATACGAAAATGATAGATGGTGGGGTCATCTGCTACTTACTCAGCCCTAATTTATTTGACCCTGGCCCCTGGATATTTGAAAAAAAAAAAAAAAAAATATTTTTGTTCTTCTTGTTTCACTACTTTCTTAACTTTAAAGTGTAATTTTTATAAAAAACGGGTAAAACAGGCAATATTTTTGTTTTTTTTTAATCTTTAATGTTGGCAGGTTCTTATAAAATTATTGCTTTATTCAGATGTCAGCTAGAAAAAAAGTTATGAGTCCTCAAACATAGAGAAAGATGTAAAAAAAGAACTAAAATATTGCCTGTTTTACCCATTTTTAATAAAAATTACACTTTAAAGTTAAGAAAGTGGTGAAACTAAAAGAAAGCAAAAATATTTTTTTTTTTATGTCCAGGGGGCCAGGGCCAAATAAATTAGGGCTGAGTAAGTAGCAGATAACCCCACCTATCCACCATTTTCGTATGTTCAACGTTCTGCCAAACACCCTGTATATCGTAAAGACTCAAAAGTAAGCAGTAAAAAAAAAAGAAAAATGTATCGAATTTTGACATTTTTGCCGATGTATATACCTTATCGGGTACACGGTTTGTGTGACCCATAAATAACCCAACAATAGCATAATCCATGTTAACAACATATTATATTTGTTGGGTTGCCGGCGGGGTGATTGGCGTTCTTGACTGCACAATACTCCCTGAACGACACTCCGACAATGTTTTATAGTGGACTGTATTTTGGGTAGGTCTTTTTGGTTCTAGGAACGCGGGCTTGGTAAAATACAAACATTACATGTTGCTTAGAACACGGCTACATTGAAACAGGGCCTCAAGTCTGCTATTACAATAGTGTCAGAATGGTCTCTTCATTGTGAGTTTTTGACAGATTTGCCATACAAACACTGTCAAATACTCACAATGGCGAGACCATTCTGTCACTATTGTAATAGCAGACTTGAGGCCCAGGACTATTTCCACGCACGCAAGTGACAGCAGTGAAAATGACAATGACAATTAACTGTCAATAGGACAGTGAAAGCGGTGTTACAATATTACAAATAATTATTTAAATGTTGCAACTTCCAACAATATTCATGTGATGCCTTATCGTTCAAAAAGTTATATAACTTTTCCCCAAACATACTTCAGCTATAAATAGGTTCAGCTAAAAGAAAATGTTTGTTAATACCCCGAGGCAGCTCGTGAGGGTCGGAGAACGGCCGCCATGTTGTTTTAGTACATGTTAACTGATTGTAGAACAAGTTGATATGAAGAGGTTAATAACGGTTTGTTTTAATGGGTAAATTAACATATCTTTAGTGTTTGAAAAGGTCTGGATTTGTGCCTGTGTGATGCAAAAAAAAAACGGAGTATTCCCGTTTGAGCACCTATTTTTCGAGCCCTATGCATTGAGCACCAAAGGTATTCCCATTTGAAAGTACCTTTGGTGCTCAAAGCATAGGTGCTCAAATGGGAAAAATAAAAAAATAAAAAAACTTCTAGTGCACAATATAAGAAATGCGTGCGGCGAGTCCACGTACCGAGCTTCTTTTTAGGTATTTTGAGATTATTATTTTGACTAGAGTAAGTTAGGTTGTATTTTTATATTGTATTTGCTTTATTGAACTCTTGGAAAAGAATAACCTAATTATTAAATACTAACGATCCATTATTATTATGAAACAAACCGTTTATTAAGAGACAAAACCAAAAAAAATACGAGTAAAAACTGGTTGTCTGTAAAGTTGGTTTACGGACGATAGTTTAACGTGACAACGTCATAACAAAACATTGATGCGGCAGAAGCGTACAATGCGCGTAACGGGACAATGAGCGTAACGGGACAATGAGCGTAACGGTACAATGAGCGTAACGGGACAATGAGTCATCCTTTTTCGTGCATACAGCCGGCGTTCATCGATTTATTAGACGTTGTCACGTCAAAAACAATAAAATCTGAGAATTTTGATGATCGCCGCGAGTTAATTTTGCAAGAATGCAGCTTTAACAAAGTCGAAAGTCACTTGTACTTCCCAACATTGTGTATTTTGTTTCGGGACTGTATCTGGGTACCTTCTGGTTACGTAGACTATGAACGAATGTCAAATTTCTTAAGGCTGCAAAATTGACTCACGGTGTGTTATTTCCGCACTTTTGTATTTTGTTTTTAAACGAAATAATGGACCTAGGCCCTAACTAGGCCTTAACTTTTAATACCCTCACAATTCCTTTACGGTTGCATGCATCCAAAAGCACAATGTTTTGCGCACGTAACAGTGCGCTCTGCCGCATACTGCGATTTATCACACAAAAATAAAAGGTGGTAAGATTGTTCGCTGAGTTTATCTTGATAACATGATTTATACCCGAAGTCTCTAATTCAGATAATTTATGTAAACAAAGTAATGTCAAGAAATGTCACTGTCAAAATGACAGGACAGTGGTGCAAAACATTTTATCATTAAATGTTTTTGTAAATAATTATCGATAAAATTTAAGTGAATTAATTATAAGAACTATGCAAACAAAATACCGTTGCCAAACAATGTTTTTTGTAGTGTATCGGAGGCACGGTATATGATAGTCATAATCAGCCCTTTTAAGCCCAGTGCTAGACGTAGGCGTCCCAAAATTGATTTCTAATCGAAACAGTTTATAGCCGTTTTCATCCAAAATGTGGCTAGATATGCTACTTAAATATGAATCTATTTATGAGAGTTGTAATATTAGTGTTGTTGAAGATGTTAAAAATTTGAAAATGTTTGGATCTCCTGCAATGTTACCAGTATCATAAAAAAATTTATACCAGAAAATCTCCTTTTATTAATAACTTTGTTTAAAACCGAAAATTTATAAAAATTATGACGGTATGATTACTTTTTTATAATTATTTCTTATAATCAGTACTTAAAAGAAAATAGAACCTCTATTTTCGCAATTTTATGTGAATTACCATTACGAAGATAATGTTTGTTATGTTATCCCCTTTGTTTACATAAATTATCTGAATTTGAGACTTCAAGTATAGGTAAATAATTAGTATGTTTAAATACCTACCTACCAAATGCGTGAGGCAACCACACACGACTTCGCGGGTCGACTGAAGTCGGCTCGAGCCGCCGAGATCATTAATCGCTTTAAACACAATTGGCGTATTGAGTTGAGTGTGTACTATACACGTCTGCTTATCCCTTCGGGGAATACAGGCAACATGTTCTCTTATATCATTCCTATTTTCTCATGACAGATGGGCCCCTCATTGCTTTTATAAGTTACCCGAGGCCCGGAATGTGGGCCGAACATATTGCGCTCTGAAAAACCCATTAGTTTTCCGTGTACCAACTTATGGAATAGTTCATGTCCTCCCTTAACAACTGGATCATTTATCACATTCTTGTTTGAAACGGAACAGTATGTTTTGGTTAATTGATTGTTTTAAAGCCCCGTAGTCATAAAACAATAAAATTAGTTGTTTCTAACTATTTACGGAAACATAATGTTGTCAGAGGCTTACGCAATATTCACTAAAGAAAATGGCGATAGAAACTGCCACTTGCTCACTACAGATGTCGCTACTATCCAGCGTCTAAGAATTTGACAGCAATTTTTTTTTAAAACAAGCGACTTCTTCACGCCTGACTAATTTTATATGCCCCGTTACGCAGCTGTTGACTGCAAAAATACGGGGCCCGATGTATTTGCCAAAGATGTTAAAAGATGAAAACTGTCGGAGAAAGATCTCCAAAAAAATTTGGATCCCGATATTTCGTCGGGACTATGTGCTATCCTTTTTTAAAACCTGAAGACTTTTATGGGAGAAATTCGTATACAGGTTATGCTCCTAACATAATTAAGTCTCTTTTATGTGTATTTTATTGTTTGTGGTGTGTTATGTAATTGAGAGTAAAGTTGTGTGTGTCTGTTTATATTATCATATAGGGTGGATTTTTTAGATGGGGCAGTAAGGGTACTTTATCCGTTGAAGTTACAGAAAAACGGTTTCAGGAGACTGGTCATAATTTTTTGAGATATTTCGTTCCCCATTCACAGATCTTGGAAAAAAAAAAAAAAATACTGTCAGCAAGAAAATGGGCCATTTTCACAAAAACTTTTTTGTTGCCAATCGATCCTGTTTCTTATATATATACTCGTATATATATCTATATAAAACTTTATTTCGGGTGGCATAGACCCATAGCCTTAACCTAAACCTAACACATTTACCGAGCCACAAGTTTACTTGGCATGACTAGCCACACCTACACAAGACTTGACCAACTGAGATTCGAGTACTAGAAAAGTCAGAAATCGAAAAACCTTTTCCCCTACACATTTTTTTTTTTTTTTAAACGTTGCCCTACACTAGGAATTTCTCCTGTATCGTGGGTGCGTTTACAAACATTTAAACTCACATACACAAACAACCAGACCAACAAACAGACGGAACAACTACTTGTAGATCATACAAATATTTGTTCCGTGCGGGAATCGAACCCGCGACACGCAGCGCAGTAGTCAATCGCTTAACCACTGCGCCAACCGTGCCGTCAATCGTAGTGTTCGCTCATGCTCTCAACATGACCAAACAATCTAAGCATAATCTTTTAAATTTTTATCCCTACATCTTCTTTTAAACCACTTACGAGTATCACATAATTTTTCAGCCTATGATTCGAAGTCACGCCACACATGCTTTGCAAGGAATTGACATTTGTTGACATTTGTTCGGGAAAAAGCCGCTCGGCTTAGCTCGAATTGTGCCGAGTCGACCCGAACCGACTAAGGGTAGATTTCGAACGGAGTTTGCTGATCGGCACGAGCCGATCCACAAGTACCGCCGAATTGAATGTATACTCGAACAAGTGCACCCCTCATGAATACAGTTTTTACATACATACATTATTAGCTCAGGCGTTCTTTCCATGGTGATGGCAGAACCTACAGAAGTCCACCTACTACGCTGCTTACATACTCGTTTTGCTTCATTTACGTTAATAAATATGAGGCCCTAGTGTGTTTCTTTTAACCATCTTGACTTTACACATCGACCGCATTCAGCGCTCCGATTGGCCCCTCACCAATCGGAGTGCTGAACGCGGTCGATGCATAAAGTCGAGATGGTTAAAAGAAACTCACACTAGGGTATCTCGTCACACACGCACGCCGGTTGCGGGTACGACGAACTTGACCTTTCAGAAGAACGGTTTTTAATTGATTTTCAAACATTTATCAACTCGATTTACAACAATTTTCAACCCAATAACTATCCAAATTGACCAAATTAAATGAGTGAACATATCCCACTGAACTAGCATGATTGAATTCATTTGTTTCCAACCATTCGATTAACGAATGAATGACAGACTCATTTGGGTATTCAATAGCTTTTAATTTGATCACATAGTTTCTCTGGAATTGTCCACAATTCCAGAGAAACTAATTATTATTAATTTAAATTTAAACTACATTCAAATATTTCAATAAGTGTTTTAACAAATCCCATGGGTAAAGCCAAAAACCTCCCCGAAATGAGGGGGGTTTGCCATAATCGCTACGCTTGGCAGGCGGGTTGGCGATCGCAGTATGGTGTTGAAAATGCTGCTGTCCATTCTCTAGTAAGTCCCATAGTCGCCTTTTACGACACCCACGGGAAGAAATGGGGTGGTGCTATTCTTTACGTCCGGCACCATACGGTACAAATTGACTGTGAAGGTCTTAGCACGCGTATCAAATCGGAAAGGGATCGGCACCGTATCAACTCGAGCCGTTCAGTATTATTTGTATGAAACTCCCTACTGCAACGCACACTAATCGGAATCGTAACGTAATCGCCTCGACTCGGGACAAGCTCACAACCGCGATGCGGTGCGTGGTCGACTTGCAGTTCCCGCGCGTACGGTTCTCCGTAGCCTAGCTTACGGCTCTCCGTACCCTAGCTTACGTCTCTTCGTCCACGCCCCTCCCGCGCACAGTGGATCGTCCCCATACAAGAGGTGTGACATAGAATCAATGACTAGCCGTCAACCAGCGGTCGGCGAGCCGCAAGCGCGGCGTCGCCTAGCCGTAGCCGAGTCGACGTATCGGAGCTTCCGATCCGCTTTGGTTACGTGCTTACGTAAGGTTGACGACTGTTTGACGGCGACGCGAAAGGCGATACGGTTACGATCCCTTTCCGATTTGATAAATGTGCTACGACCATAAGGTAGAAGATGAAATGATAAGCATTGTCTTTGATCTGCAGACCTCCTTATATCTTAAAACGAGCAATAAGTTACACCGGCACGAAATGCTCAGTATTTCACGTGGAATACCCTTTACTACTACATAAATTGGTCTGCAAATAAATGTATGTTTTCCTTAGCGTTCATCCCTTTAGTAAATTAAGGTCAGCTTGTATTGCCAACAATTGTTGCTAATTTTCTGAGAAATGAACGGAATTTTTCCTGGTGATAAGTAGGGCATGCAATATCGGAAGGTTCTCAATTCCGGAACTGAGTTCCAATACTGGAGATTTGATTCCGGAATTCCGGAACTGGTTCCGGAACTGGTAACTTTTAAAGTTTGTTTGAAATCAAACAAGATTTATAATTTATATCAGTCTTTTAATCATTTATAGTAACAAATTAAACGTATTTCTCCCTTATTACTCTAATTAAACATTGGCCATCTAGCGGCTTGTGGAAAATTCCACAGACTAGTTTGCGACTAGTTTGTCAGATAAAATAATAATCAAAATATCAAAACATTATGCATATCGGAATTCCGATATTACTCATGTCAATTCCGGAATTGGAATATCAGAAAAATTGTTACGGAATTCCGGAATTCCGGAATGCATGCCCTAGTGATAAGCTCTTGTATGACGGATAGGAAGCATGTCTTTTGGAATTAAGGAATATGGTAGGTACACATTATCAGAGTGGGCTGTAATCTATATTATCAGAGATGTCACATGTCTTCGAATTTTTGGTTCTAGGACATGTTTACATCGTGAGGAAACCTCACGATGTAAACCTTCACCGTTTTGAGAGTTATGTTAGTAGTATTGCTATACTTTGGATAGAGCTATAATAACTAATGGTATAGTGACATTATCAGACAGTTAAAGCATAACGATTTTAAGCTTTAAAATGTTGATGATTAAGTTCAAGATCGAACGAGAAAATTTGACAGTTTCTGGTAGCTTGATGCTGGTCACCGTACTTAAGAGCGCTGTCTCGGGTCCACTAGTGCAACTCCTTTAAAAAAATATTATCTCGTGACTGAGAAGGAATTATGAAAAACGGCTCAACAGCGACCTCGGTAAGTGTGTCTAGAATTTTCTAATACCTTTTTATAAAGTTTCATATTGAGACACGAAGCAACAAAATTCGATCAAAAACAGCCACATTCCTCTAGATCGTATATATATATGAATGAACGGTTTTAATTATTAGATTTTTTCCTTTGTTTTTTTTTTTTCATTCTTCTAATTATTTTTTCACCTAAATAAATAAATAAATAACTGTTTGCCTTACTTGGGAAGAGACTGGATCCCACGACATCCTAGTGTGGGGCCAAAGGATTAGTAAAAATCTAGCACCTAAGGATGATGTAATCTGTTACTAGTTTTTGTGTTTTTTTCTGAACTGAATAACTTTTTTTTTATAACATTACATTATAATTCCTTTTTATTTATTTGTATTCTTGTTTTATATTCTACCACATTTTAAATTAAATTATATTAATTTTCTTTAAGTACGCTGTACTGGTACAGCGTCTTAATAATTGTTTGCTGTACCGGACGACGTCATTACGTCAACGCCGGCGGTCGCTGAAAACCAGCGCTGGGGCTCTGTCTTGCATAGGGTCGCAGCATAATGCTGAGCGATAGCCGTTTTGCGTGGATGTGTCGCATTTTTCCCCCATAGTTTTCTTATTTCTTTTGTGTTTATGTTCTTTTTTTGCCTCATGTTTACCGCAAATAAACGTATTTTCTTTCTTCTTCTTCTTTCATGTGTCTTCAAATTGTTTGTTCTAAGACATGCCACTTTCCTCAAGATGTTTTTCATCACCGTTTTGAGTTACTTATTGCAAGAAAACTCATCTCTTTCTCATACAACTAGCTACTATTTTTATTCCTTCTCTTTCCATGGTGTAAGCTTATGGAACTCGCTTCCGCCTAGTATTCGCGATTTAAAAACTGTATCTCTATTCAAATATCGATTAAAAGAGCACTACCTTTCCTCTCAACTGTGTGTATTTTAAACTTCAGATACCAGTAATATTTACCTGAATTTACCGGTATATATCCTCCTATCTGAGGTAATACTTGTAATAATATTCTCGGGCCTCATTTTTTAAAGATAACGGGTAATTGGTTTTTATAAATTAATTTTATTTACATAAAAGGTAAGAAAGGCAATTTTATATTTAAGTCTCTGAAGGATACATACACTTATGTGGGGAAAAATTTGAATTTTATACATATTAATCAGTTTCAGGATTGAGTAACAGAAAAGAGAAATAAAATATGTTGTATTGGAATTATTTGCAAAACACAAAACATATTCAAAATCAAAGTTTGATCAATAAATTCTCTAAAACGATTGAACAAACACATACCTAAATAATTTAGTTTTATGTTAAAACACTTATTATATCTAAAATATGCATGTGTCAACCGAAATCTTGAAATTAAGAGATATCAAAACTACTACCACAAAACCGTGTTGTTGTTGTCTAAGCCAAACAAATGATAAACACGGTATCGATCGACCATAGAATAATAATATAAATGTCAATTATATTATAACCCTTGCTTTGAACCAAACTACAATAATGTCAAGTTTGTTTGATCTTTATGTTTCAATCAAGTTAACAAAGCAAGTATAACGGCATTGTCTTTCATCGAGATTGTCACGAATTTGGTAAACAAACTTACAATGTAACTTGTAATCGACTTATGCCCGGTTTCTGAGGAATTTTTATCGGTGATTTATTATCTACTAGCTTTTGCCCGCGGCTCCGCCTGCGTGGATGTCGGTTATCGCGTAAAAAAGTAGCCTATGTCCTTCTCCATATCTCAGGCCATATCTATGCCAAATTTTATGACGATCGGTTCAGCGGTTTAGGCGTGAAAACGTAACATACAGACAGAGTTACTTTTATTTATAATACTAGCTTTTGCCCACGGCTCCGCCTGCGTGGATGTAGATTATGGCGTAAAGAAGTAGCCTATGTCCTTCTCCATATCTCAGGCCATATCTATGCCAAATTTTATGACGATCGGTTTAGCGGTTTAGGCGTGAAAACGTAACATACAGACAGAGTTACTTTTATTTATAATACTAGCTTTTGCCCGCGGCTCCGCCTGCGTGGATGTCGGTTATCGCGTAAAAAAGTAGCGTATGTCCTTCTCCATATCTCAGGCCATATCTATGCCAAATTTTATGACGATCGGTTTAGCGGTTTAGGCGTGAAAACGTAACATACAGACAGAGTTACTTTTATTTATAATACTAGCTTTTGCCCGCGGCTCCGCCTGCGTGGATGTCGGTTATCGCGTAAAAAAGTAGCGTATGTCCTTCTCCATATCTCAGGCCATATCTATGCCAAATTTTATGACGATCGGTTCAGCGGTTTAGGCGTGAAAACGTAACATACAGACAGAGTTACTTTTATTTATAATACTAGCTTTTGCCCACGGCTCCGCCTGCGTGGATGTAGGTTATGGCGTAAAAAAGTAGCCTATGTCCTTCTCCATATCCTAGACTATATCTCTGCCAAATTTCATGACGATCGGTTCAGCGGTTTAGGCGTGAAAACGTAACATACAGACAGACAGACAGAGTTACATACTTTCACATTTATAATATTAGTATGGATATTAGTATGGATTCATTAGCGCTATTGGTTCGTTACGATGTAAGAAATTAGCAGGCAAGTGTGCCTCACGGCTGCGCGAAAAAGGCCCAGTTCAGAAAAAAATGCCGGACAAATAGTGCCTGACGCTGATTTTCATAGGGTAAAATTACAAAATGTAATTTTTTAAATATAGTTAGTTAGATATTGAAAGTTGATGTCGAAGGAATACTAAGTAGGCAGGTAAAAAGCGGCCAAGTGCGAGTCGGACTTGCCGACGAAGGGTTCCGTACTACCGTACAATATTTTCCACAACATACTTCTTTAACACGTTTCTTGTACCCTTTAATTTTTAACTTTTTTTAATTTTATTATTTGGAGGAATGTATATCATAATTGCGAAGTTTATTACCGCGATGTACGGAGTTATAGCGGCCATTGTGTTACACACTCACTGAAAATTTCAAGTATCTACCTATTATGATTCAAAAGATCAGCCCTGTAACAGACGGATGGACGGACGGACAGCGGAGCCTTAGTAATCGGGACGCCCGTTGGCACCTTTTGGGTGCTTCCGATACCCCACTTGCTGAAGTGTCCTAAGTGCTCGTTCACCTGCACCTTAGATGACCTAAAGAATGCCACTGATGCCGCAATCAACGTGGCTAACTACTGGGCTCATCTATTTATGCTGAAATTATTAAGAGGATTTTTTTTTGTTTGTATCGAATAAGCTCCGAAACTACTGAACCGATTTTAACCATTTTACCACTAATAGTTAGCAAAATTATCAGGAAGTCACATAAATATAATTTATTTAAAAAAAAATTGAGATCCTTAACGAAATTTTAATAATGTAACGCAAAGTAGCAGAATTTTGCCTATAAACCACGGAATCGAAACTTACGCGAATGAAATCACAGGGAGCAGCTAGTACTAATATAATATTGAAAAGAGGTAAAAGTTGGTAAATTTGTATGTACGGGGTAATCTCTGGAACTACCAGTCGGATTAGAAAAACTCTTTTTGCTTTCGATAGCCCAATTCTTGAGGAAGGTTATATTTAACATCACGCTGTGACTCTTAGGAGCTGGGTAATTAGTCAGAAAAAACGCTAAGTGAAAATAAAATACATCGCGGGCGGGGTATTGGTCGGAACAAGAAATTTCACGCGGACGAAGTTGCGGGCAGAAAGCTAGTACAACATAAAATAAAAATAAAATAAAAAAAACAGCGAAGAAGAGTACCATCGACACGAAAAGAAGAAAACCCTTTTGGGTACGGAACCCTAAAACGGCTACGGCAACACCTAACTAGGTTAAAACTATCTTCAAGGGAGGCTATAGAATTCTTTACGAGCTAACTCAGTAGACGTTAATTGTTATTGCAAAGGACAGAAGACTGTTCGTTCCATACAATTAAGTATTCAAAGAAAGACATAGATTTGTTTTTATTGTTCCATTAAAAAGAATCCCTTTTAATCTTTAATCGAGAGTCTTGATGGTATCCTGTGTGAAAATAAGGGCCCGAACACACGTACCATGACCACACAACGACAACACGTGGACGGGCGCTAATTTGTATGAAAATAAGTAGTTTATTCGTGCGTGCGAATATGATGACCCAGATGACCATAACCATCCTCCAGGAGAGCAGTAGGGACACCAGTATAGTTAATTACAAAACACGACCGTCATTCCGACCTCGCCGCCGAGGTCCTTCGTGACGACCCCGACTTAACAGTCCCCCCCGACCCTTGCTCGACGAAGCGCCAGCCCGCGCCGCAGCTGAGTCTGTAGCTTTAAATCTTCCGATCAATAATAATAACCCAGTTTTAATCCAGCCTGTCCCACCTTGCTGTCCTCCCCCCGACGCTGCCCTAAGCCGAGGTCCGTACCACAGGGGGTGCCCTTAGCGAGCCGTCGTTTAGTTTATAAGTTTTATGCCCTAGCTGGAGGCTTTAAGTTCACTTAAGGCAGCCACAGGAAAGTCAGGTTAAGTAATCGCGACCTCTCAAGGTCAACTCAGAGATGCTGTAGCTCAAAAAAAAATGCGAATATGATAGCTCGCAGGTTTGCGGTTTGTACTGCAGACGTAAAGGTTGCTCTTTAGAGCATTCTGTATCACCTTTTACAGATGCCGCTAGTGGGAGAAATATTGTATGGAGCCCTTCGTGGGTATATACATATACACCTTGGCATTTTAGTCGTCTCAAAGACAGCCCACTTCAGGTATCCAATGATTACAAATCATTCACGTAAAAAAAAATTTTTTTTTTGATCTTTTGTATTTTTTATGTTTTTTATTTTTATTAATTATGACGCATGACATAGTTTAAAACATCCTGTTACGAGTGCAGTCCGAGCCATGTGATACAAGGGAGCCGCAGAATGGATTTAGATTAAGTTTAAGTTGCAATAGTAAGAAAAACATTTTTGCGTTAGGGTGAATGAACTCTGATAAAAATATCGCCGCTCCATTCCGCGGCGCCCTTGTAACACAAGGCTCGGACTGCACTCGTAACAGGATGTTTTAAACTATGTCATGCGTCATAATTAATAAAAATTAAAAAAAAAAAAAAATGTTCAAAAAAAATTTTTTTTTACATGAATGATTAGTTGTCATTGGATACATGAAGTGGGCTGTCTTTGTAAGACGACTAAAATGCCACGGTGTATAAGGTGTATCTATTCATACACGAAATATTTTAAGACAAACATCTATAGGTGTTAAAAAAGCAATAGAAGCTAAAAAAAATATTTTTTGAAAATTTCACCGATATATTGAAACCAATATCTTTTTTTTACATCGATACTTCATGGCTCTTTATGCATCCCACGAAAAATAAGTACGGAGCTATTTAACCCGACAGCCTCAGAAGGATGGTAATGTTCCTAGAGCGTATATACGAGTATGCATTTAATTTTGTAATTTCACGGAATTATTTACAGCTCGTGCTGGCACGAGATAAGAGGACAGTCCTAAAAAGAAAGAAAGAGATAACAAATATGAAGGAACACTACCTGGCATAGTGGCAGGAACACCTCTCCAATGGAGTCATCTCTCGAGAACCGATCGTAGTCAAACACGTGGAGATGCAGTACCTGCAAAAGACAGAAGAATCAATTAAATAAAAATCTTACATTTATTCAATGACTTTCCATTACGATAAGCTACGCTTGCCGAGGTTGGTCCTTGTATGTGTGACCGTCTTTACATACCGAGACTCCTCCGTGCCTCGGAAAGCACGCCAAGCCTTTGATCCCGACTGTCATTCGTGGATCTTTGACAGTCGTTACGGGTAGTCAGATGCCTGAAAGTCTGACAACCAGTCTTACCAATGGTTACTGGGTTGTGGATGTCAGATAGGCAGTCGCTCCAGGTAAAATATATAGCCTGGAAGCCGACCCCAACATAGTTGCTCAAGAGAAAAAGCTAGATAGAGAAATGGATTAAGAATTGACTTCAAACTCCTTCGGATTGTGGAATAAATTTTGCACAACTGTTGTGTATTCTGAGAGAGCCCGCCCGTTGTTGACAACCCTACACTGTCCCACCGTACCAATAAACATTCTAATTTGGAAATATTGTAAAAGCCAATTATTTTTAAAAGAGTAACCGTGGAGTTTCTTTCCGGCTCATCTCGCATAGGAAATTACCAATTGGAACCGAGCTCTTAGCTTGCACATGGGCACTTATGAAACGACTGAAGTACCAAGTTTCATAAGTACCAATGTAGGTTTATGTGAAATAAAATATTTTGGTTGTGAATTTAAACTACTACTTTAAGGCGACGATAACCGACTTTTAATGATTTTATACTGAAGATCACGTCTAAACGAGTAGAGATTTGGAAAAAATATATGTTAAATTAGAGCATTTTCTTAATAACTTAATATATGAATATTTTAGATTATGTTTATATTACATAGTAAAATTAATTTGTAAATTAAGTCTAACGCGGATAAAAAACTGAGAATCACGCAAAATCTATCAAACGTATTTTTATGAAACCTTCACATTTTTAAAGATAATTTAACTATTGATCTTTTAGTGTATGTGTTTTATTAAAATACATTTTGTTATATGTATAATAAATTAATAATGCGTCTTATTTGGGACAGCGCTCCTAGATGGTCGAGTCCTATTACTGGCTGCAGTTACGACGCGTTGCGTGAGCTCAGTACAGAACACGCAAGCTAACCACTCAAGGTTACTGGCATATATTTGGGCCTTTAGGGTTTTATTTATAAACGCTGCTTAAAGTTAAGTAATGATTAGCGACTGTTTAACCATACATTTTTGACGTTTGAACGTCACTTAACTTTAAGCAACGTTTATGAATAAACCCCTTAGGTCCCAAAGCACGCAACCCACACAATCAAAACATTCAAAGTGTTAGTATCTAGGTGTTTCTTGCAACCTCTGTAGCTTATATCTTATGTCATTTTATATTTCTGTTTATATAGTTTGATACCACTTAATTTTAATACATTTCGTTTTTACCTCAGGTTATGACTGTATTTGAGAATGTTGGTTCATCTGTTATTGGCAACAGTATAAGCCCATGATCGTTACCTACGGTAATTTGATATTTTGTATACAGAAGCTGTTGGTGTACAGTCAGTTCAGTTACTGTAATTAGCTGACCCCCCCCTTGCATAAATGGTTGAGAATTTTTTGATTTTTAAAACTGGTGGATGCCAAGCTTCACAGCTTAGCTCATCGCCGCAAGGTTGTTGCTTGTTGGACTTCTACAGATTGTACTTAGGCGGGCGTGCATGAACTCCATGACCTCATTCCACCGGCCCCCTTCTACCATCGGACATCTAGACGCTAAGCGTTTTCAAACGTCTTTTATAATGCGCACAGCAAAGGAGTGGAACTCTCTGCCTGCGTCTGTTTCCGAACGCATACAACCCTAATCTATTCAAAGTGAGAGTGAACAGGCTTCTTCTGGGTAAGCTCACTCCATCGTCGACTTTGTCTCTGTCACCTCTGACCTAGACTAGAGTCAAGAGCAAACCAATCGTAAAAAAAAAAAAACTGGTAATTTACAAATACAAATACAAAAAAATATTACGATGAAAAATAAACTATTCTAGTTTAATTAAAACCCGTTAACTAAGAAACAGCTATTAGTATTCTCCGGAGGTTCAAGACTCGTCACGCACAGTACCAAATGTCAATTTATATCAATTTGGAGTTAGGGGCTCGCCACCCTACCCTTCATTGGCATTTTAATTATTTTCTATGTAGTCATCATTTAGCCACCTGAACCAATGCCGGCAATTAACGAGAAGCGATTAGAGCTAGCAACTAAAACCGAGTTGGCGAGCAGCGAGTGCGCGAAGGTGACGAGCAATAATAAAAGTATTAATTTTTTATTGAATAAAAACAATATTTAAAACAGACTTTTAAAAAAATACTTATTTATTCACTAAAACAATTCATTATCACGGATTTGAACGCACATGTCTTTTGGGGGCGTAACCACTTTAACTCACTCTTTATCTCACGAAGCGACGCGCGTTTAACTCGTGGTAACCAAGTGTAAAAACACGCTGTGAACCTGAAGACCAGTAGCGTCACCACATAACACACACCCACACACTTCCGACTTCACCCGTGTCTCGGGCGGTACCAAGAGCTCCAGCGCTTACATACACATTCACAGCGTGTTTTTACTTGGTAATCACAAGCAAAGCACGAGACGCTTGAGATAAAAACACTATATGCACATACGCAGTCAGCGTCACGATGTGGGTACCCTTGAAAGCAAATTTTAATACAAATTGATGCATCCGACCGTAGGTGTAAGTTTGAGCCCCTCAGTGAGTGTTCTGCTCGCCAAGCGAAAATCGCTTTTTTTCCTATATTGCATGTTATAAAGAGTAACTTCATTCATAATCATCATCATCATTTCAGCCGAAAGACGACCACTGCTGGACATAGGCCTCCCCCAATTGGGAGGGTTTGCCATAATCACCACGCTTGGCAGGCGGGTTGGCAATCGCAGTATGGTGTTAAAAATGCATAGAGAACGCTGCTGCCCATTCTCTAGGAAGTCCCTTAGTCGCCTTTTACAACACCCACGGGAGGAAATGGGGTGGTGCTATTCTTTACGTCTGGCTCCACACGGCACAAGAGTAACTTAGGCTACTTTTATTTCAGAAAAAGCCCTGCGGGTGAAGCCATGGCCAGCAGCTAGTCTCAAATAAAAAATCTTTCAACTCTTACCCGACTCTGCAGCTTCTGTATCGGGAAGCCTTCGAAGTAGAAGGTTTCGTTCCACCGAGGGTTGAGAGTACGTCTCTTGATCTTCGTCTCCAGCCGGTGCTTTTTGTCTGGCAGGAGGGTCACCCGCACGTAGGGGTCTGAGGTGCCGCTTAAGTCCTTGGCGGGTAGTTCCTTGCCCTGGAAGAAAAAGTTGCTGGTGAGATAATTTGTGGCAGTTGTTTTATTTTTGAAGTGAAAACTCCTTTAGGCGCGTTGAGCACTTTTTGGGTCAACAAAAATCATGGCACTTGCGTCATCGTCACCGAAAGCTTTCCATGAGCTATCGGTTAAAAATAGATAAAACTAACTCAGATCCAAGACTATATTGACAAAGAGGAAGAGGCCATGCTCAACGATGGGTAAAACACAATCAAAGCAAGACCATGTATGGTAAATATAACACAATAGATTTTTCCCTCCAAAGTATATTTGTTTAAACAATTACCACAGCCATTCGTGATATTACAATAGACTAAACATTATTGTAGTTTGTTTAAGAATTAGCTGACAAATGCTATGGAAATCAGAAGTAGTATTACAAAGAAATATAATAAAAATATTTGTTTATAAGTTAAACTTGGGAGTTTTATCCGTGTTAATTTTAGTTCTTAGTGTTATTTTGGTAAGAGATTACCAAGTCAATTTTCTAAAGGCGTTTTATACATAAGTATATAAGGTGTATCTATTCATACACGACATATTTTAAAATAAACATCTATAGGTGGTAAAAAAGCCATAACAGCAAAAAAAAAAAAATGATTTTATTTTTACTAAATTATTATAATTTTTAAATTGCTTGAGACATTTTGAAAAATCCTTTATTTACTTATTCTATGAATGACCCGCCCGGACTTGGCGACGGTGG
Organism: Dryobota labecula; assembly: GCA_947523025.1. NCBI lineage: Eukaryota > Metazoa > Arthropoda > Insecta > Lepidoptera > Noctuidae > Dryobota > Dryobota labecula. Next base: position 6,566,865 of record OX383311.1, on the reverse strand, counting down.
TGGCGCGAGCGCGGTGCGTTTTGATAATTAATTATCATAATTATATCAAGTAATTCTAAATTATTTAATTTTTTTAATAATAATCTTAGATTTTTTTTATCGTTTCCATGGCTTCTTTACCACCTTATATAGGTATCTCTTAAAATATTTCGTGTGTGTACCTTATATTTATGCACTTTCGAGATGTGGTGTTGGCGAAGGCTACTTCGTATACCAAAATCTGCCTAGCCTTTTCCCAACTATGTTGGGGTCGGCATCCAGTCTAACCGGATGCAGCTGAATACCAGTATTTTACATGGAGCGACTGCTTATCTGACCTCCATAACCCATTAACTGGGTAACACGATACCCCTTGGTAAGACTGGCTGTCAGACTTTTGGGCTTCTGACGACCCGTAACGACTGTCAAAGATCCACGAATGACAGCCGGGACCAACGGCTTAACGTACTTTCCGAGGCACGGAGGAGTCTCGGTGTGTAAAGATGGTCACCCATTCACGGACCAACCCCGGCAAACGTAGCTTAACCTGACAGATCAACCCGTGCGGCTGTTATTACTTAGCCACGAGCTCCTCAGGCTACTTCGTATACCATAGACCGCTATTAGAACGAATGAATCCATACAATGTCCCTACAATAGGCGATTACAGAGAGATAACGCGGCAATTTTTCCATCTTGTCATAAAAAGTTGCAAGCGTGTAATACGGTTGCAATTTTTTGTTAGGTTTATTTTAGTCAAAGCTTCAAGATCAAACTACAGCGGAATTCAAGTAATTATTTATACCATACCATGGTTGATAGCTTAAGAATATAAAAATATAATATTTAAGAGTGGAAGGTTGTTTATTTTTGGCTAAGTACCTACTGGAAGTAGGCCAAAAACAGATTCTGAAAAATTCATGGCGCCTCTTGCATTTCTCCATTCAATAAAATTACCATAGGCTTTCATATATTTCTCCCGGGATTTTGCAGGTAGATTATCCATCACATTTCTTGCGTCAAATTTAATACTTTCAGGAGTTAATTCTATACTTTCACTGTCACTTGAAGAACTCATTTTTCAAAACAAAACCATGAATTTCTAACAATCCGTGAAAATATACGAAAACGTGGGCTGTAGTTCGCGCGTTTTTAATTTGATTTCTTTTTTTTTTTATTCAGCCGGCGGCGCGACTATGGGCCGTCGTACCAGCCAGTCTTTATTCATACAATATTTGTCTTCATTCATATATATTTAACACTAAGATGTTCCAAAATCAAAAAGTGAGCGGCAAAGATAATTGCGGCGCACTTATAAAGAGGATTTAAAACTCATTACTGCCCGCTAAAAGTTACTTATAGTAAACACAAAGGCGAACCAAGTCGTCCTTTTCGAATAGATGGGATGAAAAAACCTATTTCTTACTGCAACTTAACCTATTTGAAAGTCCTGAAAAATGTTGACATACCTGGATGATCCTCAATATCAAAGTAGTGTTCTGGAAGTCGTACTCCAGGCTGAAGTGGATCTGGCCGACATTCTCCGACGGTTCGGAGTTGTCGATGTACATGTCCACCAGCGAGATGGAGCGGTTCTGCAGAAACGCCATCTGTCAGCACAAATCAGACACTTAAAGCGTTTGTGTGGCTTGGCGCCGTCTTGAAGCGGAGTGTGGGACGGAATTTTGATAAAAACTCTTATATAATTCATTATTGATTGATATTCGAAACGAAATAAAGGGGGAAAAGTCGTCTTAATGTTTTAATCATTTGAGTTATTCTCAGAATGGCCACACCAGGTAACAAAAATTACTTCGAATAAAGTGGCTCATTAATTGGACGTAGTTAAGCAGAAAGGACTCAACCCACATTGTGGTCAGGAATGAGTTGTATATACCAAAGAGGTCCTAACGGTTGGTTCTGTCACTCAGCTAAAAAGATCGGTGGCTCTACAAAGAGAAGGTTGTCAAAGTCTAAGTAAAAAGAATGAAAAGTAAAGCAATGACAGACAATTATGCGTTAGATGCATGGTGCTCACATATTTACAAACATTGTAAAAGTAGATGATTTCCCTAAAATTTTTACATTTAATAACCTATGTCAGTGTGTGGGTAAATTAATCACAGAAAATAAAATGAATGTCATAAAAAAATATAAATTATACAATTAAATTAGCAACCAGTTTGATTTTGTCTAGACTCTAAATTGTCCTATGGAGCAGGACCAGTATGTTTCCAAGCATTCTTATCTTGGATATAATCCTCTAATTTGTAATATGCTAGTTTACAGTGTGCTTTTAATATAAGTTTTAAATTTTCTTTAATTTAATTGTAATATATCAGAAGCTATTTTATTCTAACATTTAACACAGTACCTCGTAAAAGATATACGTACTTTAGACAATCTGAAAAATGGTAGATTTTTTTATATTGGGAACCAACCCACATGTAGCTGGGTACCTTCCATTAACCGTTAGGACCTTTTTGGTATATACAACTCATCCCTGACCACAATGTGGGTTGGGTCCTTTCTGCTTAACTACGTCCAATTACGTAAAAGTAAAAACGTTCAAAACTTTGTGTTTTAGCTAAATTCTGTCCACACATCGTGCAAAGTAAACTATTACAGTTCCGGTTTTTTTATATAAATAGGTACTTAAAAAATAAAATTAAAAGTGTGATTTCTTTCTTAGTCATAAAATAAACAGTAAGTAGGTGATTACCGTAGCGTTTACAAAAGGATTAATTTTTTTACTAAAGAAAAAAATCATTCTTTTCGATTATTGATTGCGGGTCGACGTCACAAAAACTAAAGAGGTCGGTTCATGCAAGATTTTTGGGGATTTACAAAAATGATTTCTCTGTTCTATTACGAAATAACTGTTTTAATTACTTTCAGTTTTTGTGTAAAACAATTTTATTGGATACTAAAGGGGTTAATTAGGTTTTTTAAAAGATAAAGAAAAAAAAAATACGTTCGAAATGACCTTTAAAAAATGCACTGTATGAAATATTTTGCAATAAAAGCAATTAAAACTATTGCTATTCTAGGCTATTTTGATCTAATACTACAGTATTTATCATATTTTATGGTTTTTATAAAAGTATTGATAGCATTAAACTATTTAGTTCCAAATTGAATTAATTAAAAATTCATAGAAATAATGCGAGATTGCAAAAGTAATACCTAATTGAATAAAAGAAAATGCCTGACGTATTATCTTTTATTAGATTAATTTTTTTGTCTTTTTGAAATCTCACACTATATTATGTAGTTGTGTAGCTATTTTACAAAAGTTCTAATTACACAATTTAAATAATTTATTTTGGGTGGTAAGTGCTAAGCTAGTCCTATTCACTACTTTTCTATATCTAAAATTGATTTATCGTGAAAAAACCGTGAAATTCAATAACAAAATTTGGTTTAACTTATTGTTTGTGAGTTTAAAATAAAAATGCTACTCCACTTCTGGTGTGGGATTTATTAAATAAGTTAAAATTTTGTGTTTATGCTATAAAATTAATTTTTAAAGCTAATTTTTTGTGTCTTTTTGCGCAGCAAATATTTACAAAATGTTTAAGCTTTTCAGCTGAAACCAAGCGGGCTCACTGAAAAATTTTAAGCATCTTAATAATATTAAAAAAAAAAGTGATTAAAGCGAATCTCCAAAAGCGTTTCGCCGTTATTTTTCGTAAAATTCTCTATTTCTTTCATATACAACCTCTTCTACCTACCATGTTTGAAGGAGAAAGCATGGAAAGAGAATTCATAGTTTAGAAAAAACTCCACCGAAAATAAAATGTAAAAAACCAAAAACAAGGAGCACAGTTGAAAAAAAGGACAGTTCGGAAACACTTAGCTAGAAATTTACACTTTTTACAAAAAATATTTTACACTTTTTGCTAAAAAAAGATAAAATGTATTTTTTTTACGAAAAAAGATACTATTTTTATCTAGAGTTCTACATTTGTGTAGTATTAGTGCGTGACTGCATAAAATCGTGATGGATCAAGATTATTTGATCTGCATTTGCGTCAGACGTTGGTTTGGCGTGATATCCTAATTTGATCGTAAGTAGCATTGATGTTGATGTTATAAGTATTATCTAGTAAAATTGTTTTATGTTAGGTAAAATTGTTGTAGTAGAGATTGTATTGGTGAATGCATACTATTGCTAGTTTGATTGATGATTTTGTTATGTTTTAGTAAATATTTTTGAAACTTATAATTCTTAATTAATCTATAATAAACATGATATCTTGAATTACCTACTTAAGGGCACGGTAAGTGCGGGTGACCTTGAGCCACTGGGCGGTGCGTTTCTCTTACCCCGCGCGACCACGTATACTCGCCACCAATATTTATTTTTGGAACGAAAATATAAATATGTGAAAAAAAAAACTGATATTATTAAAGATAATATAGGGTGGGCCATATCAGTGTTGGCGATTTAATTCTTCAATTTCTCGGTAACGCGCGGCGCGGGGTGGCGGGGGGATATGTTGTTCGCTGCGCCGCTTCCTGGAAATTTAGTCGCCATGGAGCCGTACACGGGAGTGCAGCGTGCATTTTGTGTCCGAGCGTATTACGAAAACAATAAATCAGTGGTGCAAACAAAATTGTCGGTTCTGGTCCGAGACTAATCCCCGACGCTTGCATGAACGTCCACTTCACAGCCCTAAGCTTGTCGTGTGGGCTGGGATAACGTCAACCGGTATTATTGGGCCATACTTTTTTGAGGACGAAAGAGGGCAAGCGATGACGGTTAGAGCTAACAATTATTGCAACATGATAACAGACTTTTTGGTGCCAGCTTTGCAAGAACTTCAAGGCAATACCTCGAGGATGTGGTTTCAACAGGATACGGCTAGGGTATCCATAGAGCTGCTGAAAAATGTTTTTCCCGGAAAACTCATCTCGAAAAGGGGGGATATTGAATGGCCCCCACGTAGCCCCGATCTCTCTCCATGCGATTATTTTCTATGGGGCTACCTCAAATCGGTAGTTTACGAGAATAATCCGACCAATTTAGAGCAGCTGAAGAGGAATATTATTCAGGATAGTAATAAAATACCGAGAACAACTTTTCAACGAGTTTTCCAAAATTTGCGACTTCGGTTCCAAGAGTGCCAAGCAGCCGAGGGAAGCCATTTGGACAACATTATTTTTAAGTCTTAAAAATTCCTATGCTTCTACTTTTTAACAATACAAATATATTTGTGTTATGTTTCGTAGTTTTTTTTAAATCGAATATTTAAACCGCCGCGGCGTTATGGCCCACCCTGTATATAGTCCGTTCATACAAACAAAAAAAAAAAAAACAACGAACATCTTAAGTAGTTTGAAAGTAATATTGTTTTTATGTTTTGGGTAGACATTATTTCCTGAATTTATTTCATAAAGTATTTTACTACAATACTTAAATATTCACATATAGAATTGATATGTACGCGTTCTAGTTTAACATAATTTTTTTGCATAACTTATTTGCATTATTTGAAGTAGTAATAACATATTTAAAATTCATTAAAATCGGACGCCCGTGACGGGGAGTCGCCTTACGCGCATGGACACGCAGGTAGGCTGCGTGGACGATAACCGATTTTTAATGATATTATACTGAAGATCACGTCTAAACGAGTAGTGTTCATGATTTGGAAAACATATATGTTAAATTAGAGCATTTTTCTTAATAACTTAATATATGAATATTTTAGATTATGTTTATATTACATAGTGAAATTAATTTGTAAAGTTATGTCTAACGCGGATAAAAAACTGAGAATCACGCAAAATCTACCAAGCGTATTTTTCTGAAACCTTCACCTTTTTAAAGATAATTTAAGTATTGATCTTTTAGTATACGTGTTTTATTAAAATACCTTTCGTTTTATCTATATATATAAAAATGAATCCCTATTTCCCTTGGTCACGGCATCACGCGTGAACGGCTGGACCGATTTCGCTAATTATTTTTTTGTTGTGTTTGTTATTGTCAGGAGAAGGTTCTTATGTAAGAAAAATTTAAGAAAGTTAAAAAAAAAAATTGTAAGAAAACGACCATATTTACATTTTTATTGTAATAATAAGTAGGTAACTCTATCTTCTAATGTAACTTTATGGCGTTTGACATAACGTGTCAGTCATCATTTGGTAGGTCTGAGAATAGATTTTATAAAAAAAAATAAAAAAATTGAAGGTTTTAGTTAGGTAGGGTAGGGTAGGTAGGGTTGGTAGGGTAGGGTAGGTAGGGTTGGTAGGGTAGGGTAGGGTAGGGTAGGTAGGTGGGTAGGGTAGGGTAGAATAGGGTAGGGTAGGTAGGTAGGGTAGGGTAGATAGGTAGGTAGGGTAGGGTAGGATAAGGTAAGGTAGGGTAGGGTAGGTAGGTAGTTTCCTTTGCGCGTAGACAAACTGCCACAGTCAAATAGCTTTCGACAGAATGAAGTCTGTCGGGTCAGCTAGTGTATAATAAATTAATAATGCGTCTTATTTGGGACAGCGCTCCTGGATGGGCGAGTCCTATTACTGGCTGGCCGTTCGACGCGTTGCGTGAGCTTTTTAAATAAAATAAAAATAAAACTACTCGTTAAGTTGACCTAAACATATTTTAAGTTAGGGTGAGGCCAAAAGAGCGTCATTTTTTAAGCTGTGAGTCGCGTAAAACGAGTCGCGGAATTTGCGCTGCATTCGGTTTCATACGAAAGTCCTGTTTGTACCACACGGCGACAACTCATAGCGCAATACATAGCGCAATTCGGTTGAAATAATGCGCGTGAGTCATCACGTGCATTATTTCAACTGAATTGCGCTCGGGGATCAATTGCACGACACAAGCACCCCGTACAAACGTTGGATAGGATAGCAACTGAAGTTACGTCCGTCCGTCTGGCAGCCTAATCGGATTTCAGTTGAACGTAAATTGCGGTACTCAAAATACGCGACTCACGTCTCACAAAATAACGCTTGTTTGGCCTCGCCCTTAATGTGCACTGACAACAGCTATTTGCTCATGAAAAGAAACAACATTTTAAGTTCCCCGAGGTTATAAACAAATCTGTTTACACTAACATTTCTTTTTTAACCGACCTCAAAAAGCGTTGTTCTTAAATGGGAAATATATAACTGATCCTCTAAAAACTTCATCATCATCATCATCATCATTTCAGCCGAAAGACGTCCACTGCTGGATATAGGCGTCTCCCAAGCACCGCCACCTCGACCGGTTTTGTGCTTCCCGCATCCAGTGGATTCCTGCGGCGTTCATAAGGTCATCGGTCCACCTTGTGGGAGGCCTTCCAACGCTACGTCTTCCGGTACGCGGTCGCCACTCCAGAACCTTTCGGCCTCAGCGGCCTGCATCTGTTCTGCGCGCAATGTGCCCTGCCCATTGCCACTTAAGTTAAAACAGTCTAAAATCTTATTGACCTTCAATGAAAGACACTTAAAAAAATATTTGACCCTCTTTTTATCTTTTTGGCCTTTTCTCACAGTTGATCTTAGTAACTAAGCAAGGGTAATCCTAGTAACCGACACCAACTTGGATGTAGACAGAAAAAAGAGTGTTCAATAATATTTTTAGGAGCGCAAAATGGATATTATTAGAGGTTCCATTAAATATGAAATAACCAATAGCTACGCTATAAAAATAACCTTTCCAATAATTATTCCATCAACTATAAAAAACGGTACATTTGCGATTTCCTTATTTAATTATGCCCAAACGATTCCTTCTCAATAGTATGAATACTATTCCGAACGAATGGAATCTCAAATGTACTAGATTTTTAGGGTTCCGTACCCAACGAGTGGCAACGGGACCCTATCATTAAGGTTCCGCTATCCGTCCGTCTATCACAGGGCTGTATCTTTTGAGCCGTAATAGGCAGACATTTAAAATTGACTCAGATTGTGTTTACGTAGGATAAAGTAGGTACCAGTTAGGTAGGTCCAACTTCGAGAAAGTTTTATCGTCTATTTCGACTCGGCTGGGCAGCGTTCGGGGAGCTACGCAATATCTTCTCGTCTCACATACCGCAGTGTCTGAAGACGAAAGTCTTTGACCACTGCGTGTTGCCAGTGATGACCTATGGTACTGAAACGTGGTCACTCACAACTGGCCTTATTAGAAGGTAGTCACCCAAAGGGCAATGGAGAGGGCTATGCTTGGATGCCTATGTGATCGAATCAGAAATGAAGAGATCCGCAGGAGAACCCATGTAACCGACATAGTTCGAAGAATTGCCAAACTTAAGTGGCAATGGCTAGGGCTCACTGCTTGCAAAACAGATAGCCATTGGAGCCGAAAGGTTCTGGAATGGCGACCGCGTACCAGCAGACGTAGCGTTGGAAGGCCTCCCAGGAAGTAATCCGTAGGAATCCGCTGGATGCGAGAAGCAAAGAACCGGTCGAAACGGCGGTGCTTGGGGAGTCCTATGTCCAACAGTGGACGTCTTTCGGCTGAAATGATGTGTACTACTATAGCCGCTATAACAACCCATAGGACCCCCTTCAATTTTTTTACTTTTTTAACAAGAAAAGAGTTATTTTAGTTTAAAAAAAATGTAGTGTTAAAAAATATTGTTCGGTGGTATGGAACCCTTCGTGTGCGAGTTCAACTCGCACTTAGCCGCTTTTCCGATGAGTTACGCAACACGTAACTAAGTTGAATACTTAGATCGAACGATTCAATGGCAAACTTTGTAGATTTTCTGCTGAATCAGTTCAAAAAGAAAAAGTGGGGAGACGAATTGAATTATGTAGGGAAAGTTTTTTATTTGACGCTGGTTCTGGTTACGTTGATCAAAGGAAGACTCGCACCAGTTATTTCTTATTGGTTACTTACGTTAGCTGCTACCAGTGGCTTTTCTAAACAAGTAGCCTAAGTAACTCCTTATTTATTTATTTATTTAAACTTCATGTACAATAGTGGTACATAGGCGGACTTAATGCCACAAGGCATTCTCTACCAGTCAACCTTTGGGTTAAATATAAAAACAGTGGTAGGGTACAAAAATAATGACAAAAATACTAACTTCTTGATTAAGAGAATTTATATAGTTTTATTGATACTAATACACATATACAAATAAAATAAACTAATAGATATTTTAACAAATACCACCTAATAATAATTACTATGACTAGACTATCATTTGAGAGTTATTTAGTCTGACTTAAGTAGTGGTTACGAACTTTTCTTTTAAAAGTAAATTTGTTTTCAGCTTTTTTAATTCCAAAAGGTAGCGCGTTCCAGAGCTTTATAGTAGAGATAGCGTAAGAATTTGACATAAAACCGGTACGGTGTGAAGGAATTTGGAGAAGTAGATTCTTGGAAGCTCGTAGGTTACGACTATGAGAACTGCCCAACACTTTGAAATAATTCTTTAGATAATCGGGAGCACATGGATCGTTCATAATCGTGAAGAGCAAGCAGAGAGATCTGAGGGACCTCCTGAGTCGGATAGGCAACCATTTAAGCTGAGAACGGGAGGAAGAAATGTGATCGTATTTACGAAGGCCAAAAACAAACCGAATACAATTGTTGAGAAGTCGATCCAATTTATTTAGAAGTTCTTGGGAAAGATCAGAACAACAAACATCAGCATAGTCTATAATAGGAAACACAAGTGACTGGACCAAGGTAAGTTTGGTGCTAGATGGGAGGAAATGCTTGAATCTATAGAGAGACCGCAGTGAGAACGAGACTTTCTGGCTCACCTGAGCCACGTGTTTATTCCAACTCAAACTGCCGTCAATGTACAGACCCAAGTCCTTTACGTGAGGTGAAAGAGAGATAACGGTACGGATATAATATCACCTGTGAAAGTCCTACCCGTTTCGGAAATTTCCCGGTACCAATAGACAGACAGTCAGTTTAAATAATGGTTTTTTGACGTGATAACGTCTTACAAAATGGTATGGCCCTTAAAAGGTGTGGCCCTTGAAAGGGTTCTGGATTTTTTCTTAGGGTTACTGAGGACTTAAAAGACGATGCTGATATGGAAAGAGAACGGAGGGCGTCGGCTGTCCGATGTAATACCTCCTTAAATCCTAAGTTGAGCTACACGTCTACTGACAAATGCTTGCATTGACTGGACAGGTCCACTCAAAATTGTGTGGTTCTTTCCTCAAAAGACCATTTCAGACACGGATCTACATGGTCCTCACATGATCTGACCAAGATTGTCTGGACTTTAAAAGAGACTTTGACCCCTGAGTTTGTTTCGCCATTTCTTCTCAGGGGTAGTCAGATAGGAAATGTCGACTTTACCAAGCTTGTTTATTATTTATATGACGTGTAAAAGTGATTCCGATATCCTATTTACAAAATAAACGATTTCATTTCATTTCATTTACATGTGTTGGCCCGCAGGTTTTCTCGTTGTACATCATCATCATTTCAGCCGAAAGACGTCCACTGCTGGAAATAAGCCTCCCCCAATTGGGGGGTTTGCCATAATCGCCACACTTGGCAGGCGGGTTGGCGATCGCAGTATAGTGTTAAAAATGCATAGAGAACGCTGCTGCCCATTCTCTAGTAAGTCCCTTAGTCGCCTTTTACGACACCCACGAGAAGAAATGGGGTAGTGCTATTCTTTACGTCCGGCACCACACGGTACGAATCTCGAACGAATTTCGTTGTACACCAGAAGTTAAAGTGACTCTTTTTAAGGCTTTTTGCCAATCTCTATACACGAGCACTCTGTAGGTTCGATATACGCAAAGGGGATAAAACGCCCTCAGAGTTCAATATAATAGTGCCTTCAGAATGTTTTTGGGGCTTCCACGTTACTGCAGTACATCAGGAATGTTTGCTGAAGCACATACTGATGGGTTCAATACCATCCTGCGAAAAAGGATGGCGTTCATGATGCGCAGGGTGCGTGGGAGCATCAACGGCATTCTGAAGGTCATCAGTGAGAAGCCATGTTGCGCCATTATGGCGCATTGGGTGCATGTACATGTGCATATACCCAGTGCGTCAGGTGAGCGCAACAAATATATGAATACAAAATTATAATAATAGTTATTACCAACATTGTTACATACTAACATAGATTATAAGTGTGTATGTATTACTAACATCATATGGATCAAGGTCTGAATTAAAGTATTTTTATTTTTTATTTCATTTATTTATAAATCGATGATTGGCTGCACGCACGAAAAAGCATGACTCATTGTCACGTTCCGCCTGAGCCGAGTGTGCAAGCGAGAGCGCGGAACAAGCGATAGAGAGGCACGACCGGCCTAAGCGTTCGGCTTGTGACGCAATGTTTTCTTATGACGTTATCACGTAAAAATATCGTCCGTAAACCGATTTAACAGACAACCAATTTTTTTTTATGCTCTTATTTTAACATTACAGACAGACACTTAATTTTATTTATTTTTATACAGGGTGTAAGGGACAGTCCTTCCCAAACTAACAGGGTACATTCAGCTTCTTATTTTGAATAATATTCCACTGGAAATTTGCTCAGGATTTTTTTAAATTGTTTTTTTAGATACGATTCCTTTATTTTAATGTAAAATTACATTTTCTCTATGAAGCACTCCATTTAAGTAAATAACACAGCTAAAATAAAATAAAAAATCAGCAATGGATGTTGAAATACTCTAACAAACGACGCTCGAAATCAGCTGTTCACTTTCTGCCTAGCTACAGAGTTCATCGAACTCACTGGCTGCGCTGCCGTTCGCTACTTGCGTTTTGTCTTTACTTGTACTGGGCTTAACTCATCTAAAGTAGCTTAATGCGCAAATTTTTTTGGTGGTTCAGTATCAGTAATAGTGCTTTTTTTTTGTCCTACTTGTGATCAGCAGAATATGGATACAATTTATTCGTAATAATATCAATGGGCGAGCGCACAGCTGATAGGTACCTACTACTGCGTTCCGCTTCACTGACCGCGCCGCCGACGCGTTGCGCGACGAGTTTCCATTATACCAGTTTCAAAATAAACATCTTTCGTTAACGTTATCTTAATTTTTTTGTACTAAGACATATCAAAATAAAAAATAGGTGTATAATAAAACACGTTTAAGTGTAATTTTTCAAAATTTGCTCACTGGTTTAAAAAAAACAACATACAGATTGATACAGATTGTTTTTTTAAATCAGTGAGCAAAAGGGTTATCTTCTAGGACTATGGAAAGACTATGTATGGGCCATGGGCCATACATAGTCTTTCCATAGTCCTAGAAGATAACCAGTTCACTTAATCCACCCAAACCCATCCAATATCTTTGTTTCCATATCCTGCAATAGTCCTACACCAACCGGGGGTTGTGTTTATCATCGGTTATAATCATCGGTTGGTGCCGCATTTAATTAAAAACGTCTTAACGTCTGCGGGGCAGGCAAAGAATTGACGCCTTCGAATTGTGCTGGCGCTTATTAAGGATACCATGGACAGCCCACCGCACAAATGTCTCGATCCTTGACAATGCCTACAGAGGTACCAAAAACATGGAACGTCTAATGGTAACAGGAAAGATAGAGGGCAAAAGACCTAGAGACCGAAGCCCAAAACAGTGATCAGATCAAATATTTGAGCAACTGGAGGTACCTACGAGTATAAGCGCCGCACTCCACCAGGCTATCGATCATAACAGATGGAGAAAGACCGTTGACAACTTGGAAAGGAGTCACGATTCTTAGCAGAGAGAGAGCGATTAAGAAGAGAAGAGAGGGCCTCTGCTAATTGGCTACGGCCCCTCGTACGCCTTCCAAAGGTTTCCGATATGTCAATGACATTAAAAAAATACATGTATCAACATTTACGATCGACTCGAAAATAAAAAAAGAAGATCTACCTATACTTGCTTTGCAATAGGGATGATTCCTGGGTAAAAAAAAAAGGAAAACTGTTTGGTCCGTCAAACAGATGATAAAAAAAAAAATTGACACGTATTTTTTGCTTTATCATATTAATAAAAAATTACTTAGATAAAACATATTAAACTTGGGGAGTGGGGGCTCGTTACGTCACAGCTACGTATAAAATCTACTGAGAAGTGACGTCATGCCACATTCGAACTCAATGTATTTGATTATGTAAAAAAAGAAAAAATACGTGTCTAATATTTTTTAATAATCTACATGACGGACAAAAAAAAATATTTTAGTCATCATCCCTTTTATTCTTAGATTCAAATCCTATTCCGTTTTTGGGCGCAATCAGTCGATTTTATTGAAGATTTTATTATTGGGTTTCTTTGATTTTCGTCTAGTACTCTTGATTTATTTAGGTTCAATTCCCAAGGCGATTTAGTACTGACAAAGTTTTACTTTGTAGATCAAGTTTGAGGGAGAAATACTATATTATTTCTTGATTTAAGGGGGAAGCGCTAAGGTAGGTTTTTGCAATTTACAACTCTGGGTGTACGTTAATTAAAGTGTGATTCGCAACTGTAACAAATATGTATTTACAAATGCAGATGGCTAAAGTATTCTTTAGAAATGGTAGTTTATTTACATTTAGTAATAGAAACTCATGCATAATTTAACACCAACGTACATTTTGTAGACATTTTTAGAGACTTGCACATTGTAGTTTTTGTATGGGTATACATATTAATCACGCCGTCAAAGTGGTAAAGTAAAATCTTGCAATATATATTTTTTTTAGGGTAACTCCCATACACATAAAGAGTGGATGATATTTTTTTCTCGTCTATCCCATACTTTGGAGTTTCGTTGGATAGCCCGTTCAAAAATATTAGATACGGGTTTGTGAAAACCAATTTTCGATTCAGGGATCCGTTTGCGTAATACGAGTATGAAGCATTAAAGTGCAAATTTTTGTTAGAGTCAAGTGTCCTGCAAGCTCAATGGTTGTATTTGGATATGTTTAAAAATCACAGAAGTAGTATATAAAACGAAGATGAAAGTAAAAAAAAAGTGGTTGCCACAATCAAGATTTTGTTTAGATTGACTAAGTAACTTGTTTGCATCTGAGCCTATCAAGCACAATGATCACAGCTACTACTTTTATTTGATTGAGATTTGAAGCGGGATCTTGGTTGGAGTTATCACAAAACCTATTTGCAGCAATCAAGTCAAAATATAATTGCTCCAACCAAGATTATTATATTAAAGTTTCAATGATCTTTATTGAAGTAATCAGAATGCTTGATTGACACAACTAACTTACTTTGTTACAGTTAACATTTTTTTAACTTGTCTCTTTTTTAACTCTTCTACAATGATGTCATGTTAAGGGTAATCGAGAAACTTGTTTAGCGTTCAATCATTTGAACTAGTATTGCTGCAATCATGTCGTGATGATCAACTTAACTAAGATTTTGATTAATCTAAACAAGATATCGTCAATTAAGCTAAAAAGTCACTTGATTGGAGTGCATTTTTTTCTGTCTATCACGGCTAAGTAGCCTTTACAAGTCGACCAACTTAAATTTGCATAAAAAAAAATGTTTTTAAACTACAATGTTAATTCCCTCCCTTCTTTTCTTCCCTTCATTGTACACGCTGTTGGTCGGTTTTTTAATAAGGTGTATGTTCTATGTTAGAGGGTTTGCTTTCCGCACCTAGTCCTTCCTATTAAGGTGTACGAAGTAGTTATCTTTGAAAACGAGTGAAACCATGGATAGCAGCTTCTATAGGTGTGTTGGATCATTCGGTTCCCTACATAATGGTTGAGCTGGATGGTGCTGATCCATGCGTCATGTTCGTGAACGGGTGCCGTCAGCTGGGACTGGTCATCTCTTGACTGCCAGGGCTTATTTTTAATATAAAATTTTATATTTTGAATTGTTTTATTAGTTTTTACATTGTCTCACATATTGAAGCAACAATAATAATGTACCCAGGATTTTGTAATATCTTGATTTAAAAGAGTGTCCTTGGAGTTTCTTGCCCGTTCTTCTCCATAGTGATCTACGTATTGGAATGGGCATCTAGCTTCAACTTTCTTTCTGACTAACTGACCGTCTCTTTGACAATAAATGCTTTGAGTTTGAGTTTATAAAACCATGTTCATTTGACGATAAAATTTGGTACAGGTCTTTTGGAGATACATTTCTTAGGCGCCATGTTGTAAATAGTTATGAATACGGGCCTTAATGAAGAGTATCAGCCCTAACCGTTAGGCCCAAATAAAGAATTCCAAGTTATTTTGGTCTAGTGCACAGATCCAGACGAATTAGTTTGAACCTATGCTGAGTATGGTACAAATTATATGCGTCAGCGGGTCACACCATCAAACTATTTTTGTGTAACTGCTTTCATCTGATTATATTACAGAAACCTTTTTCAGCAGTTTTTTTGTTCTCAACTTATTTCATAATGAAGGACATAAAAAGATACGATAACTGACCCAGGTTATGGAAGCGAATTTTTGTAACGAAATAGTGTCGTAATGAACGTTATTTGTTACGATACGTCAACGATACGTCAATTGTTTAAGATATAATGGCATACATGATGATTATATAAAATGAACATACACATGAACAGTGTTTTTATCATTATACTAGCTTTTGCTCCACCCGCGTGGATGTCGGTCATCGGGTAAAAAAGTAGCCTATGTCCTTCTCCATATCCCAGGCTATATTTCTGCCAAATTTCATGACGATCGGTTCAGCGGTTTAGGCGTGAAAATATAACATACAGACAGAGTTACTTTCACATTTATAATATTAGTATGGATGAGACTCGTAAGTGTGTCTGGTGACAAAAAATTACTTGATATCTACCCGCTAAAACTCATCACTCAGACCAAACTTATATAGACAATATGAATAATTCAAAACCCACTCTCATTTGTAATGGAACGAGTAATTTTTAGTACCAAATCATTGACTATTCCGCTTAACGAGGGCTCTTATAATTTGATGTATTTCTTTTAGGGACTGATTTGTATGAACGTATTTTGAGTTTTGCGATTCAGTGTAGGTAACATCACGCCTATTATGCCTCAAAGGTATAGGCAGATGTGTTTAGTATTCCCTCATTTCGCCAGTTATGTTTAAGTCCAATTTAGCAGACGGCAAAACCACAAGAATTGCCATTAACCGGACGCAAAATCTTAATCAAAGTTGTTTATTTGAATTTTTCGGAAAACTTGTTGCGAATATTAGTGATTTACCTTGAATACTTAATTTATTTGAAAAATACCTTTCACCCACATGCAAAATAAAGAACACGACTTTTCAAATCACAAATAATTTTGTTTAAATTACTTTTCCCTTTCTCAGAAACTATGAACAAATTTGATCATAATCAGTCGATTTCGTGCACGGCCCCTTAAAGATAATTTAATTATTGATCTTTTAGTATACGTGTTTTATAAAAATACTTTTTGTTTTATGTATAATAAATTAATAATGCGTCTTATTTGGGACAGTGCTCCTGGATGGGCGAGTCCTATTACTGGCTGGACGTACGACGCATTGCGTTAGCTCAATACAGAATACGCAAGCTAACCACTCAAGGTTACTGGCGTATATCTGGGCCATAAACCGCTAAATACACTATACTGATTGTGCAGTGCTTCACATCCAGCTCTTTCAATCCAAGCCAGGAAGACTGCCGAGTTCAAGTAAGTGATATGGCCTTCTTCCAAGCTCTGTGAATTTGGACGAGTCAGTGATCTTCCCTCTTTAATAAATGTGTAATCTGTCCGCATCAATTTATTCTATAAAAGCATTACCATTATTTCTTTTCTAACGAGACCTTTTATGTAATTTGATGTAATTCTGTTGGGAACCGAATCTATTTAGGATTCTGGGATAAAATTCATCTGTTTAATTAGCAAATTAGAGGGGCAAATAGAATGGGACACTGATTGCGGTATCAAACAAGATGATTTATTTTAAGATTACGAAAAGGCACTAACGAGAATTCTGTGTATTCTTCTTGCGTGAGAAGAATACACAGAATATATACAGGTTGTGGCGTAAATAGTGGTCCAACGTCTAAACGTTATACGTTACGTAATATATGGTGTATCAACCCCTATTATTCAGACAAAAAATTAAACAATATCAAAGGAACAAACAATTTAAACTAATTTAAAATTATTTATAGGTCTCCAAATAATATATTATTTAAAAAAGTTAAAAAAATTGACACCTTGTATTACTAATTAGGCTGTTATTTCTAGAAATGTCATTTTTTTTTGTTTATAATACTTTTGTGTCATCTATAGAAATTTTACCGCCTCAGGCGGTCCTTACATAGAGGAAACATAAAAAGTGAAGATACTAACACAAAATACTAACAAAATATGTTAAGATTAAGATTTTATTTCATTAATAACACACTAACATACTTAAAAAAAACAATGTAAGGAATTAATAAAAGCAATAATTTTTTTTTATTTTTTTTTTTTTAATAGAAATTATAGCAAAATTAGTTAAGATAGCTGAAATAAAAAAAAATAAAAAAAACAAACGAGCTTCTTGTCCTTGAATACCAAAATCTCCCTTGCTCAAACTCTCATACAACCCATCATAGACTACGCTGATGCCTGTTGTTTGGATGCCACTGAGGAGCTTTTAAATAAACTTGAGCGTTTGCAAAATATATGTATTCGTTTTGTTTTTAACCTTAAAAAGTATGATCACGTTTCTATCCTTCGCAAGATACACAAGTGGCTCCCTATTCGACTTCGCAGGAACACTCGAATATTGTGTCTGCTATTTAACATCCTTCACAACCCTAAAACGCCATTCTATCTGCGACAACGCTTTTCCTACGATCGTCCTTCGGATGCACCTTGCAGGTCGCATCTTAGAAATCTCCTTAGACTCCCTCCCCACTCATCTGACTTCTACTCCTACTCCTTTACTGTGCACGCGGCTCGGTTGTGGAATTCACTGCCACCTGACATTAGGGACTGCCAAACTGTTGCAGCCTTTAAAAGAAGAGTAAAAGATCCCTATCTTTCTACTTATCATAGTTGCATATTATTTTGCAACAGTCTGCAATAACCTACACACCCGTGTATCACACGACGTTTTTCAATACAGTTGTGGGAAATAGTAAAAAACAAATCAAAGAATTAGTTAAATATGAAAAATTAAAATTTTCAGAAAATGGCGCGGTTTTGCAACTGGACATTATTTTTTTACAACGACAACAACCTATACAGCCTATTCGATTTTTGACAAATGTTGATGTTAAAATAATTAAATTAAAACTGGTAATTAAATATATTAAACAACAATTTAAAAGACTTTTGAGAATTCAATGCTAAGACGTACGGACTCGTTCATTTTTTCTTGTTTAAAATCTATCCCATTTTATTCTATGTATGAAAACTCCTTGCTACTAAACTTTTTAAATTGGCTTATAAATTTAAAACTCAACTGCAAAACAAAATGATCGAGCTCGTAAACAAAAGTCACGACCGCGTAACAGAAAGATGCCTATGCGCAAGATTTAATTTTCGAATCATAATTATAGCCTCAGAAAGTACGCCATTTTTAACATCTGTCTTGAAAATCATATTATTGAACTTGTATAAGTGTACAACAGAAAAAAGGCGGCAATATTCCCACTGAGGAAAGTGCCAGCCATTCTCGTATTATCTAGCCTTTTATTGTCCCCACCGGTTAAAACTTATAAGTATAAATAAGATAAGGACAACAAAAAAGATTTTTCTACAATCATCCAGCTACAACATATTTATTAACATAATGATGATCGATGATCCTGGCATAATTTTTTGGGGTTAGGTTAAAAATAAAAACCCTTTACTGTCCAAGCCGCTTGTTTGTAGAATGCATTGTCAGTTCAAATAAAACGCGCGCATTCGTTACTTGTCTTTAAAAGACTCGTGAAGGAACATTACTTTTCGTTGTGATCTTGTTCTCGTTACTGTGTTATCTATAGTCTTCATTTATTTTCGTTGCTTTTAAATTTAGTATGTATGTGTTAATGTGAATATAGTTTAGGATATGTATAAAACTATGTATCTATTTTAGTATTTGGTATACTTGTTATTTGCACCAACGATAGCCCCATTTTATGTCCAGGCAAATCATTTTCCATTCCAAGGTTAATATTGCGGTAAGGCCGCCCATTGTAACTATATTTTATTTATTTCTTTGTAATGTATTTTTGTGATGTACAATAAAGTATATATATAAATAAATATACAGGAAAAGTTTGTAATTAGCGCAAATTTTGACAAATTAAATTTAAACGTGTTTTATTATACACCTATTTCTTATTTTGATATGTCTTAGTACAAAAAAATGAAGTTATCGTTGACGAAAGATGTTTATTTTGAAATTGGTATAATGGATACTCGTCGCGCAACGCGCTGGCGACGGCGGCGCGGTCAGTGAAGCGGAACACAGTAGTAGGTACCTATCAGCTGTGCGCTCGCCCATTGATATTATTACGAATAGATTGTATCCATATTTTTCTGATTTCAAGAAGACGAATGTGTTCCTGAAACAGCACCAACAATAAAAATAAAAAAAATTGCGCACTGGTTAAATACTTATCCTGTATAAATAAATAAACAAACAACAATTTTATAAGCGCTCTATAAAATTCATACCCTACGCACAACTTTTCCTCTACCACCGTATTACAGAGCCCTATATTCTTGTACTGTCTATGAATGTGCAGGCTCTTCCATTATTCATGACAATTGAATATCGCCGTTCGCCTCCATCTTTTCTCAGTGTTTTTCAAACTGATTTGGTTCGTGAAGAACGGAAATATTATGGTAATACATTCTGTTTTATATCAATTGGGTTTTGTACGAGATTCTTGAGAGTGCCTTTTATATTCGTGGCAGATTTTGCGAAAGGTGAAGAGAATTTATATGCCTATCAAAATATGGCTTGCGGAATGAGGAAAATAATATGTTTTCGTGGGCAAATCGTCATGGATGGCCTCTCCGTTTGGGATACTCAAAGAATTGATCATTGTTCAAAATGTATTGAATCATAAATTGTTCGTAGCCAAATCAGTCTATAATATTTCCCCTGGGATGATGATGATGATGATGGGGCTACCTTCTCCGCACTTAGACTCTCATTTGGTCCATTGTGCGTGGGGATTCTGGCTAACAGAGCCAGCCTAGCTCCGGCCAAAAGCACAGAAGCTTCCTGGGAGCTTCACAGGCTTCACAGAGCGACCTCACTGTTCTGAGGATTTCTTCACGTTGTGGAGCCACGGCCTCGGATTCCAGGATGACGTGAGCGGCTGATTCCTCGGCGTCAAGGCAGCCCCTGCAAAGGGGGCTGTCTGTGGCGCCTATGTTAAAAAGTTGTTTGTTAAGGAGATTATGGCCCGTAATTGTACCTAATTATTATTAAGGTTATTTCTACTTAGGCTGAGAACTTTTTTGGTTAATCGCGGGTGTACCACTGTTAAAGCCAATTTTGACTGTCTACAGTCTGTTACCCGTGACCATCTGTTGTTATGGAGATATTTCCCCTGGGACACAGGCCCTCTCTCTGTGAGAGGGAGTAGGCCGTAATCAGTGGCGTAGCTAGTCATAGAGGGGGCCAGTATCCAAAAGTAAAAAGGGCCCCCTTGTTGGGGCCCCTTTTTACCCGATTGCGGAGAAACTACAAAGGAAGGGATTATTGTTTACAAAATAGCGTACTAACATGGCAGGGTAACCTTACCCTGCCATGTTAGTATAGTATTATAAGAGAATGCAAGAGCGTTCGAGGTGAGCTAGAAAATTTGAGTACTCTGACTCGGATACTAGGTTGAGCTATCGTTGTGATTTTACTAAGAAAATGTAAGAACGAGCGGAGCGAGTTCGAAAGTTGGAGCATCCTGACGGGAATACTATGTTAAGCTGTCATTGTGATTTTAATAAAAGAATATGAAGGGCTCCAGTAGCTTGGGGGCTCCGTATCATTGATACAGCTGATACGGCGGTAGCTATGCCCCTGGCCTTAATCTACCGCGCGGGCCCAGTTTGAGTAGATAGATTTGCCTTAATTTATTTATTATGATAAAAATAAAACATATTTTGAATAAGTAACAAAACTAAATAATTTTCCTTTTTATTGGAAAGCAGTAGATTAAAAAAAAAAAATATATACGAGTATATATATATATGAAGGAATAAAATTGACTCATCTCAACCATTTGGAGGTGTATTGTTGTTTTTTTTTTTGCTTAGTTTGTGATACCGATAGAAAAATTATGGCTTAACCAAATTACGTATCGTATCATGTAGATTACAAAAAAAAAAAAAATGCAGATGTAATTTCTCTCTAAATGCCGACAAAAAGTTGTTTCATCTGCATACTTTTTCAAGCTATTTTTGAGCAGCCTTAACACATTATATTTATCTACCTCAGACTTTTCCACACCGACCCATCTCAATGAATTAATAACCCTGTACAATTACAAACTTAAACACAAATCTACATCTATCCCGTTCTAACAGGAGACGAAGTATGCAAATTTAATTTAACTTCAAGTTTGAAACTTGATAGAATGAAAGAGATTACGTCGACTTGGTAGCGCACGTGCGATTTATTAGAAATGACATACTGTAGCATAACTGTCTTAAGTTTACGAGTTAAGGGAGATGAGCGATAATAATCGGTCTGAAAAAGGTAGGTGAGAATATCATTATTAAGGCTCAGATATATGCCAGTGACCTTGAGTGGTTAGCTTGCGTGTTCTGTACTGAGCTCACGCCACGCGTCGTATTGTACGTCCAGCCAGTAAATAGGACTCGCCAATCCAGGAGCGATGTTCCAAATAAGACGCATTATTAATTTATTATACATAAAACAAAAGGTATTTTAATACAACACGTACACTAAAAGATCAATAATTAAATTATCTTTAAAAAGATGAAGGTTTCAGAAAAATACACTTGATAAATTTTGCGTAATTCTCAGTTTTTTTTCGCGTTTGACATAACTTTAAAAATTAATTTCAATATGTAATATAAACGTAATTTAAAATATTCACGTATTAAGTTATTAAGAAAATGCTCTAATTTAACATATATTTTTTCTAAATCATTAACATTACTCGTTTAGACGTGATCTTCAGTATAAAATCATTAGAAGTCAGTTATCGTCGCCTTTAGTCCCATGTAATAGGGGGCAAGCCTATTGCCATCAACCGGGCTCGAATCCAGACTCCAAGCTGCTATTGAAAAATTCCTGATAGAAAAACACAATTATACTTTTCTCAACCTGGGAACCGAACCCAAGACCTCATGCTCAGCAGTCGCGTTTGGGACCACTACAACGAGGCATAATGTCGTAATCAATTAACGAGCTAAAATATGGCGTTCCGCAAAACCATCAAGTCAAAGCAATATACAATTCAGTAAATTTTCCTGCATTTCTCTGAAGTAAATTTCAGTTTCAGTTTCAGTGTAATTAACGAGAAATAAATTAATATGACGTCACGTTGTATTCAGTCGGTTCGCGGTTACAGTTGATTTTACTGATGAACTTTCATTAGTGCATCGTTCCCGTTAATTATGTGAGATTCGGGGTTTTAATTAAAATACTTAAAGTAAATCTTTTTTTTTACCGTCTTTTATGGGTTTTAAAACATTATTGTGGAGCCCTAAGTACTGAATGACATCTAAACACAAGGTTTTGCAACTACAAACAACCAAACTTTCATTTGACGGCAGCGAATAGGAACGATTCCTGGGTAAAAAAAAGAAAAACTGTTTAGTCCGTCAATCAGATAATAAAAAAATATTAGACACGTATTTTTTGCTTTATCATATTAATAAAAAATGACTTAGATAAAACACATTAAACTTGGGAGTGGGGGCTCGTTACGTCACAGCTACGTATAAAATCTACTGAGAAGTGACGTCATCTCACCCTCCCCGACCCTTGCCGCTTAACGATGTGCCAGCATGTGGTTTAGCTGAGCCTGTAATCCAAACTCCCCATGACAATAATCAAAACCTTGATGTTATCCAGCCACCGTCGGTCCCTTGCCACCCTCCCTCCGACACTGCCCTAAGCCGAGGATCGAACCCCACTTGGGGTGCCCTTAGCGAGCAGTTGTCTAGTTTATAAGTAGCTTTAGTAAAAACTCCCCTGGCTGGAGGCGTAAACTTCTTTTAGGAGCTTGCGGCACCACAGGATAGCCCGGTTAAGGAGTAGGAACCCCCAGTGGTTATAACTCCGAGATGCCATGCACAAAAAAAAAAAAAAGTCATCTCACATTTGAACTCAATGTATCGTCGTAATATTTTGATTACGTAAAAAAAGAAAGAATACGTGTCCAATATTTTTTAATAATCTACATGACGGACGAAAAATTTAGTCATCATCCCTATTCATGTAGTTTTGTGCGTATCAGAAATTACGGACTGCATATTTTTACGAGATTTACTTTAAAAATAAAAAACAAAACAGGATTGGGCCAAAAAAATCGGACAATTTATGTACTACTACTAAATATTGGTAATACTCAATCCGCACGGACACCTATCTGTGTGCGAAACAATAAAAATGATTCACTGTTTCTGCAAACATCTTTACAAAATTTCAATCATCATTATCATCATTTCAGCCGAATAACGTCCACTGCTGGGCATAAGCCTCTCAATTGGGGGGATTGCCATAATCGCCACGCTTGGCAGGCGGGTTGGCGACCGCAGTATGGTGTTAAAAATGCATAGAGAACGCCGCTGCCCATTCTCTAGTAAGTCCCTTAGTCGCCTTTTACGACACCCACGGGAGGAAATAGGATGGTGCTATTCTTTACGTCCGGCACCACACGGTACGTTCATTTTCAATGACATTTTGCAATTACATTATTTTATATTATCTGTGGCAACTCCACAAACACGTTATTTTCATAAAGTTACTTAAAATATCAAGGATCAACTAGCTACTACTATATACTACTAACTACTGCCAGACTTTAGGCTAGACTTAACTCAAGACAAAGACACCGACAGCCGACATATGACATCCGGTTAGACTGGGAGCCGACCCCAACATAGTTGGGAAAAGGCTAGGCAGATTGATTGATACAAGATCAACTTAATTGAGTACCTACTAACTTAAAATAGCAATCGTGTGGAATTAAAATTATTTTATTTGTTTAAATGCTTTAATTACTATCGTGTACGCGTTGTCATTTTGTCCTTAGGTAGGTAGCTCTAGGAAATTATTGATTAGCATTTAAACAAAATAAAAACTTATTTTAAGCAATTTTTTAATCAATTCTAAACGATTATATTAGTAGGTACTATATTAGGTTCATCTTATGATAATTATTCGATTTTTTTAAACTTTTTTTTAAAGTAATTTTTTTTACGGGTTCCTTTATCGAACCTGAACTCACCCTGAAGCTATGGCATGCAATTTCTTTAACAGTCTGTATAATAATAATAATAAAATGTAATATATCGCACACCTAGATAAAGAGTAGCACAACTCAAAATACCTCTTTTTTCAGGAACAGCAAAAAACGTTCTACTCATTTTCTATTTGACCGATTTAAATGATTGTTGTATGATGTTGTATATTATTTTACTAAGATATTAATTTGCTATTAATATATATATTTTTTATATTAATTTAGTAAAACAACAATTACTTTCATTTGTCAACAATACTGGGGTAAGTGGAAATAATTTGAAGAACACACAAGAAACAAGACCGATTCAATCACGAATACGAATCGCAGTAATCAAGCGTGAAAATAATTCACGCTTGATTACTGCGATTAGCCACGAATACAAAACTAAGTCGAAATAATTTACTCTTTGAGCGTATTGACAGCATCTTTCCCTGCAGCCGACATGTCGTAACTGGTGATGCGTTACTGTTGTTGATGGGGGGTGACCGTGGAGCTACTCAAAAAGACTGACTTACAGCTCAATCTAGTCTTTTATGAATGGAGTTTGTACACCGGTGTCTTTGGAGTTAATGTAGTTTTCAACACTGATTCCGATAATCGCAATAACTCGATTTTGGATTATTTTGAGTTGTGCCACCCTTCATCTAGGTGTGCGATATTATGAATTATTTTATTTTATTATTATATTAATATTCTATGATTCCAAATGTTTTATTCTAGAATTTAAACAGTAAACACAAATGAATTTATTCTCGCTGATAGAGCCGAAATAAAGTTTAAATAAGTTAAACCTAGTGCTCGCTAGCTCATAGTTAGTTTTAGTTCTAAACTGGTCTGTAGTTATAGAAGCGTGAAACTGAAACACTGTTGTTCTTTTACTTTAAACTTCAATGTTTTAATTACCATACACCTCTTTTTGTTAATTAGAAGTTTAGAATAGTTGCTCCAGTAGTTTATATAGGTATATGTCGCAATCGAGTCGTATCCAGTACGCCAGCGCCATCTAGTGGCACTCAATGGAGTTGGTGGGGTGCGCGCCATTGACCATTGACTCTTGACACTTTCAATTCTCGATTGGCTAATGACAAGGGGCTCGGCAAAAATGATGCTGCGAAACAATATCAATTATTTTAGGTAATCCTTGAACCCTAGGAGGGGGGTATGAGCTTTGCTTACTTTTGCTGATCAGGGGGAGGTGGGGGTTCAAAATTACAAAAATTTTGATTACTTAATACTTGAATGGCACTTAATACTCAGATACTGGATTGTGGAGGTCAGATAGGCAGTCGCAGAGACGCTCCATGTAAAATACTGGTATCCATCTGCATTCGGTTAGACTGGAAGCCGACCCCAACATATCTATACTATTATTATTAATATTATAATATAAATATAATATATATTATATTATATTATTAGTTTGTTTGTTTGTACGCACTAATTTCAGGAACTGCTGGTTGGAATAGAAAAAATATTTTTGTGTTGGATAGTTCATTTATTGAGGAATATTATAGGCTATATAACATCACGCTACAACCAAAAGGAGCGGAGCATAAATGAAAAATGTTGCAAAAACGGGAAAAAAATATTCCTTTTTGAGAGCTTCCGTTGCGTGCGCTGCGTAAACGGTTTAAGTTACGCAAATATCATGTATGATGGAATTGTTCCTCTTTAAATGTTCTAAAAAAAAGTCCGCGACAGCATATGTCTATCTTTTAAGATTGACTCACTATAATCTTTTTTTATTGTAATCAAATTTGTTCGAAATTAATGCATTATTTGCGAAGGAGTTTTGTCAACATAATATAAATCCTTATCCAAATAAATATGTTATTAATCACAAGTATTTCAATGTAAACAAAATTGTCCTTGACATCACTTGATTTCAATCAACATCTTAGGAGATATCATAATTTTAAAATAACTTCGCAACAAAATAAGTGTATAAGCTATTTAACATCACGCTACGCCCCTTAGGAGCCAAGCAAAATGACAAAAAGTCGGGAAAAATGCTAAGCGAAAATGAAGTAATTGCACGGACGGGCGGGTGGGTTGTGGGCCGAAATTTTACGCGGACGAAGTCGCGGGCAGAAGCTAGTCCATAAAAAAATTCACTATGCCTCACAAGGTAAAGATTCCCCTAAAAACAAAACACATACGCCTTTTGGGCACCACCTGTGTCGAGTTAAAAGGTAGTCTTTATTCCTTGAGATGAATTATTTATTTCGTCTCGAACGTGTCTCGGTTTAAAGGGGCTAATAAAGGATACTGTTATATACAGGGTGGATTTTTTATATGGCGAAGTAAGGGTAGGTATCTTAACCGTTATATCTACAGGAAACCGGTCTTAAGAGACCGCCAGTTTGAGAGTTTTTTTTTTAAACGTTGCCCCACACTAGGTATTTCTCCTGTACTGTGGGTGCGTTTACAAACATTTAATCTCACATACACAAACAGCCAGACCCGGAACAACTAATTGTAGGTCATACAAATATTTGTTCCGTGCGGGAATGGAACCCGCGGCACGCAGCGCAGCAGTCAAACGCTTAAACACTGCGCCAACCGTGCCGTCATATCATTCACGTGTGATCTGCATTCACAGTTTAAAAAGAAAAATACATTCAGCCAGAAAATGTGAAGTTTTCACAAAAACTTTTCTTTTGATGCTAATCAATCCTGTTTCTTATAAGGACTAAAAAAAAAAAAAAAACTAATGGACGGAGGTTTGAGTACGAGAAAAGTCAGACATTGCAAACAACTTTTTCCATACATTTCGTAGGAAAGAAACTCCAACTTACATAGATACATTTTTATGATGGACAGATTAGCCGAAAATATGGGTCAAAATCTATCTAATCTCAAACCTCAGTTGGCTAAGTAGAGTTTTTGATCCTTA
The DNA here is from genome assembly GCA_947523025.1 of Dryobota labecula. NCBI lineage: Eukaryota > Metazoa > Arthropoda > Insecta > Lepidoptera > Noctuidae > Dryobota > Dryobota labecula. The sequence goes on along the minus strand of OX383311.1, from coordinate 6,539,677 downwards.
TAAGAAACAGGATCGATTGGCATCAAAAACAGTTTTTGAGAAGACAGCCTATTTTCTTGTTGACTGTATAAATTTTTCAAAATCTGTGAATGCCAAAAACCATTAAAAAAGTTAAGAACAGTCTCCTAAGATCATTTTCTTGTAGCGAAAACGGTTAAGGTACAAAAATCCACCCTGTATATAAAGAAAAATATGAAGACATTTCGAGTCGAATTTCAAGCTGAAAATCAGGATTCAGAATCAGTGACGTAATGGTTATATGTCAGAAGAAACTGTCTCTAAAATTCACTTCGAAATTCGAACGGTGTCTCGTTGTGAATCTGCCATGATTTACTTTAAAAACAAATGAGTTCGCTTTTGAATTGCGAACGCTCACTTAAGGCCGCTTTCACATTAGGACGTTAGCAGCGCGGCAGAAGCACATGCCTTCACATTATAAGAACAGCCGCGCGTTAGAAGCAGAGCTGCCCAGGGGGGGTAAAGTTACTTTCACGTTCACAGCTATTTTTTTAGGTACACCATCTATGAATCGTGTTCTTTATTTTAGGCAAATAATTTCTCTAGGGCGTACTAGATGTCCTACAAAACGACTTGAGACTTTATTTAATAGTTGTTGAAAATGCAGTGTTAATTTCTAATTTATTATCATTATTTATTTTAATTTTAAAGAGATAAAATAGGAACAATTTTTTTTTTCTGGATTATCTATTTAATAAATCGACTGCTAAAGAAAATCACAAATGTCAAAATTCGAAATTGTCAATAGAAAATGGCCGATACGTTTTGCAATTTGCGTGTGCGCAAAATTGTTTACGTGTTGTTTATGCTGTTTTCTTTGCTGCTAATACGTTGAGTTGAGCCCCTGTCTGCTGCTCCGTAAAGGCTTGAAGAGTACCTACATCATCAGATTCGTCAGTACGTCCTTGCGTTGAGTGTTTCCGTGAGGCGAAGGCTGACTGAATTCTGTGTCTGTTTGCGATATTTGGACGCTATTAGTTAAGTTTTGCGGTATTGGACGCTATAAGTTAAGTGTTGTTGTGTGTTCATACTACCAAACATGGTTTTAAATCGATCAATCTTTAACTATGGGAAATATCAAAAGCAACCAAATGAAAATTAATGGTAGGGTGTATGTATAGTATGTTTAGTTACGGAACATGAAATCCAGATGGCGCTACTCGTGACAGGTTGGCATAAAAATCCCGTGAGATAGCACTCTATACCAGTATTATAAGGTGCTCTGTGGGGCTGCCGCGCCGCAGTTTAGATAAGTGTGGCGCAATTCATTTAAAAAATTCGAATATAAATTCATATTTTTCGAAATCAGGAATAAAATATGCACATAATTCTTGCCAGTTATTGTTTTTTAGGGTCCTGTTGTTGTAAATTTTGCTTCTTGAGCGAGTCACACAAAACGGGACGCATTTGAATTTTAATAATAAATTCGGTATCAAATTCGCTCATTGTGCAGTCTATAACCACGTGCGTTTGCAACACTGGCACATCGCCGACTGAGTGCACGCAGCGGCCGCGGCGGCAGCGCGCGAAACTATGAAATTCTGATGGCGAGACAGTCGCGCGTCTGTCGCGCTGCTAAAGTCGCCTGAATGTGAAAGCGGTCTAAGGGAGGTTCCAAATGAACTTTTGACGGTTTAGTTATATCATAGTACTTACCTACTATAGATTTTCTTCAGTTGTCAAGCTAGCAGTCAAATCAAATCAAAATCAAAAGTAATTTATTCTAATTAGGCTGAGAATCAACACGTCAAAATTACATAAAACAGTCCCCCAAAACGCCTGCCCTTCACCACTTCCTAGTGCTTTAGCTGGGAAGAAGAAGTGGCGCAAACTCCCCAGCAGCACAGCTATCTGTTCAGTTAGATAAACTAGATTCTATACAATAGTAGGTATGCAAAATAATTAACATTACGAGACAGAACCGTAAATTAAATTATTTGCCAAATATCAGCTAGCACACGCCTAAAAATGTCGTGATGGCCCGTTGGTTAAGGCCTCGCCTCTCATGCATGAGGTTGTGGGTTCGGATTTGAACCCACAACCTCATTCGGGCAAGTACCAATGTGACTTTTTCAATTCATATGTACTTTCTGAGTTTATCTTGGACATTACTGACATCGGTGAAGGAAAAACATCGTGAGGAAACCTGGACTTATAGTTAACATAAGTCTGAAATCGCCAACTCGTCTTGAGCAAGCGTGGTGATCAATGCTCGTGCCTTCTCTGTATGAGAAGAGGCCTTTGCCCAGCAGTGGGACAGTTATAGGCTGGTATTATTATTACACGCCTATAAAACAGAAAATACAATGAAAACTTTAACCAAAACTTAAAAGTAAAATGCTTATTGGTGCCGATTCCCTTGTTCACAAACCAAACTAAATTTAATTTCAGTGCGTCTTTTTCTTTCAACTTCATTAAGAAAAGGATAGAACATAAATTTTACTGTAGTCCTGTCAAATTAATCAGCGCCTGTCACTACTCCATACAAGTTTAGACGTGATTGAAATCTTGCCTACTAAAATTACGTCAATTTACGTCAAGCGCTGATTAATTTGACAGGACTAAACTAAAATTTATCTTCTGTCCTTTTCTTAATGAAATATAAAGAAAAAAGACGCACTGAAGTTAAATTTAGTTTAGTTTGTGAACAAGGGAATCGGCTCCATTGTCTTATTATGACACTAAAGGCCTATATCAGAACAATGACTTCTGTTATCGATTTTCTTACCCCTTTTTCCTGAATTTATGCCCCACTAAACAAGCCTTTCAGTGCGACAGATAAACTGTCAATTTCATGTCTAGGACAGTCTCGAAAAAGAACCAATTTGCAAGTTCCTATCAAAATAGACAGCAATTAGTGTTTCTTTTGTTTTTGCTCCGAAAAAAGGTGAATACAGCCGGTTCTTTTGGCATTGGACTTGTAGTGCTATACTGTAAAGTTCACTTCGAATGCCACTCAAGTGAGCGCACACAATTTGAAAGCGAACCCATTTGTTTTTAGTGTTCCGTAGTGAACAAGGAACCCTTAGTTTCGCTATGTCCGTCCGGTCGTCCGTCTGTCCGTCCCCAGCTTAGCTCAGAGACTCTTAGTACTAGAAAGCTATAATTTGGCATGGATATACATAATCACGCTGACAAAGTGGGAAAATAAAATCATGAAAAAAATTGTTATTTAAGGGTACCTCCTGTACATGTAAAGTGGGAATGTATTTTTTTTTACTTGTAGGTCATACAAATATTTGTTCCGTGCGGTAATCGTACCCGCGACACGCAGCGCAGCAGTCAATCGCCAACCGTGTCGTCTAGTAATTAGAGTTTAGTAGTGTTTCGTTTCGTTTTTAGAAGTATGTAAGGAGCGTAGCAGGTGAAGAAGAGGACATAGCGTTAGAAGGCCTCCCACAAGGTGGACCGATGACCTTATGAATGCCGCAGGAATCTGCTGGATGCGGAAAGCACAGAACTGTTCGAGGTAGCGGTGCTTGGGGGAGGCCTATGTCCAGCAGTGGACGTCTTTTGGCTGAAATGATGATGATGTAGCAGGTGACGTGGACGGGATGAAAGTCTTTGACCAGTGCGTGTTGCCAGTGATGATATATGGCACTGGAACGTGGTCGCTCACAATGGACCTTATTAGAAAGCTAAAAGTCACCCAAAGGGCAATGGAGAGGGCTATGCTTGGAGTTTCCCTACGTGATGGAATCAGAAATGAATAGATCCGCTGATGAACAAAGTTAACCGACATAGCTCGAAGAATTGCCAAACTTAAGTGGCAATGGGCAGGGCACATTGCTCGCAGAACAGATGGCCGTTGGGGCCGAAAGGTTCTGGAGTGGCGACCGCGTATCAGAAGACGTAGTGTTGGAAGGCCTCCCACAAGGTGGACCGATGACCTTGTGAAAGCCGCAGGAATCCGCTGGATGCGGGAAGTACAAAACCGGTCGAAGTGGCGGTGCTTGGGGGAGGCTTATTTTCAGCAGTGGACGTCTTTCGGCTGAAATGATGATGATGTAGCAGGTGCCGTTCTATAGTTTCTGCATACCCCCATGAGATGAAGGCGTGAGTTATGTATGTATGTAAAGTTTAAATTGTTTACCATCTTACTCATAATAAAGTTATCCGGTTCATAAAACTATTTTAGCTATTGAACTGTTTTGTCCCTCTCTGTCAAGTTAAAATGAAGTTTGACAGAAAGGGACAAAAAGCTAAAATAGGTTTATGAAGCGGATAACTTTATTTTAGTAAGACGGTATGTGTTTAACTATTGAAGCGTTATAGGAGTGCTATAAAAGTCGTAATAAAGTAGTAAAAGAAAGCCGTGTAAAGAGGCTAAAAGAAAGTTTCTTAAGTAAAACTTTCCGAACTATCCTCTTTTTGAACGAAACACACATCATAAGGAAAAGCCTTACAGTTTGATTTTTTGTATACATCTATGTTTTTGCAGTCAGTCACAGTATTTTTAATGACGATGAAGATTATTTATGATTACTTTTAAACCGACTTTCCAAAAAGGAGGAGGCTCTCATTTCGGATGTATTTTTTTTTTTGCAAGGATATACTTCAAGAAAGGTCCCATTTTTATCAGAATCAAGTTCTGATGATGGCATCCATGAGAAATTGAGGGAACTTCTCAAATATTATATAGGCATACATATAGCGATTTTTGTATTTTCATCAACAAATCAAGCATTTGCATTCAGAAAGTATCATTTAATGAAGTGGAACTGATGAAGAAGACCACAGAAACGACGTTTGAAAACGCTTAGCGTCTAGATGTCCGATGGTAGAAGGGGGCCGGTGGAATGAGGTCATGGAGTTCATGGGCACACTCGCCGAAGTACAATCTGTAGAAGACCGACAATCAGGCAACCTTGCGGTGATGAGCCAAGCTGTGAAGCTTGGCATCCACCAGTTTTGCGTCGCCAATGAGCCTCTTAGCTCTGCGTTCCACCGAGTCAAGCAAGTTGGTACTTAGCTGAGCCATCCCAAAGGTGGCTGCAATACTCCATGCAGGATCGTACTTGTGTTTAGTTTTGTTCTAACTTAACAGACAGCTGTGCTTCTGGGAAGTTTGCTGTATCACTTCTTCTTTCCATCTTAAGGCGAAATCGTCAGAGTAGCCAAATTTCAAATTTTCCTACCTTTTTTTTCAATGTGCAGGTCATTTTCAGGTTGTTGTTGATTTAAATATGATTCGCGGCCGTATCAAATATTTTTTTATAGAATTATATTCATAAAAATCATCAATATAACTAACTCTCTAAGTTCATATCACCCTATTCAATTACTATTTCTTGAAATCATGACATTTGAGGCCAATTCTATAACTTAAGGAGTTGTATTGCTCATTCTTAGCACAAGCCCCGACCGAGGCGCGTTTTGATGAATAGATTTATATGGAACTGGCCTCGAAGGCAGCGGCGCGGGGAGCGGCGTAAGAGCGTTGCGACTAGCGTCACGGCTTAGACTGGTGTCTAGCGGTGCCCGCACGTCTGCATTGACGTAGTGTTTCCTTGCTCGGTTGTAGGAATTCACATCTTCTTTTGCCCACAATCAGTCTAACGTTACGAAGAAATTTGTATCAAAATGATGTCGTCGCTGTTTAGACATTTCGTTCGCGAACAAAGACACAAACTTATAACACGACACTAGCGCCGCGCGATCTGCCTGCTGGCTTCGAGACCGGGCCTAGCCAAATTACAAACGTTTCGTATCTAATCTCTACAATCGTTGACACCTCAAAGTTAAAGTTGTGTACTTAGTGCGCGGTCATTTATTCCGATCATTTATTTGGGGTGTAGCGATCGACGTTGTAGAAAGGATCAGATTTCATTCTAACATTTTGAACGATCAGGGCCTCAAGTATGCTATTGCAATAGTGTCAGAATGGTCTCGCCATTGTGAGTATTTGACAGTTTTTGTATGGCAAATCTGTCAAAAACTCACAATGAAGAGACCATTCTGACACTATTGTAATAGCAGACTTGAGGCCCTGATAAGTTGTAAACTTGTCTACGAACTTTCTATTCGTTTGTTCTGACCACGTGGTTTAACGTTGAGATGATGTCATTCCTAGACATTTGATTAGTTTTCTATTAGCGTTATAGATTTTAGATTGTCAACTTGGCTAAGGGCGCGGGACTGCTTCACCGCGCCGCTCTCCGCGCCACCGCCGCCTCCGCCCCGCAATCGCTGACTTCGAGACTGAGGCCTTAGGAAGTGGTGAAGAGTGGGAGTTTTGGGGGATAGTTTTATGTAATTTTGACGATCAAAAAGAGCTGATTCTCAGCCAAGTTTGACTTTTGTGTTTGATTAAAAATGAAATGAAAAATCCGACTTTTTTGTTTTCAGTTTCACTCATCAGTCCGTTAAATTAAAAAAAACACTCAGGACTCTGTATTAATCGAACAATGCGAATTTTTCATCAGTAAGTCGAATAGCTTAAGAATAAATGTGCAATAGAAAAGTGGAAAGCTTTTATTCGGAGTAAAATGAAATAGTTTCAAGAAAAAGACCGGCTGGGTAATTTTTTTATAGACTAAAAATTTATTTGTCCTTCATTTTGACAGTTCAACAAACATTAATTGCGTTGTTTACGTTGTCGAGAAGACGAATGAGGATTATCGTGCTTGAATTCGTCGCTAGAGGCGCCAGTGTTGAGTGAGGTCTCTAGAAATGTCAAATGTGAAACTAAACGTTCACTGTTTGCGGGATTTTCTATTGCAAACTGTTACTAATTATTCATAATTGTAAAGATTGTGCCATCTCTGATTAATTATGGCTTAAGATTTTAAATTACAGTATGATGTACCCCAGGTAGCATTTTTACGTCATTATGTCGTCCGTTTACGGTACTGCTCGACGTAAGAGACGTCATGTCTTGAGGTCGGGAGGTCCCATCAGATGACGTCAATATGTCAGGACGTCACTGAATTGACATTAAATCGACGTCACCAGGACGTTCCGTTGAATACCAGACGTTAAAATGACGTTAGTGTGACGTACATACCACGGACCCTAAAATGACCTTGGGATGACGTCATTTTTTTGCCGCAGACGTCATTTTGCTACCTGGGACGCAGTATGTTAAAAATGCATAGAGAACGCTGCTGCCCATTCTCTAGTAAGTCCCTTAGTCGCCTTTTACGACACCCACGGGAGGAAATCGGGTGGTGCTATTCTTTACGTACGGCAACACACGGTACCGCACACTTAACAAATATAGCTGTACCGATTAGAATCAGCAATACAACTCCTTAAGTTAGAATTGGCCTCACATGTCATAACGTCATGAAATAGTAATTCAATAGGATAATATGAACCTAGAGAGTAGTATTGATGATTTTTATCATTTTATTTCTATATAAGGTGTATGTATTCATACACGAAATATTTCAAGAGAAACATCTATAGGTGATAAAAAGCCATAACAGCGTTTTTTCTTTTATCTAAGTGTTTTATATTTTTACATTATTATTATAATTTTAAAATTGCTTGAGACTTTTTGCAAAAAAACTCGTTTCCATGGCTTCTTTACCACCTATAGGTGTATCTCTTAAAATATTTCGTGTTTGAATAGATACACCCTATATATAAATATTTGATATGGCCGAGAAAAATTAGATCAACATATAATCTAATACTGACCTGCATATTGCAAATAACGTCAAAAAACTTTCGCCTCAAGAAACAGTCCTCATTTAATTTAATTGTAGGACTTAAGAAAAAAATAGGTATACGAAAATCGTTATTAAAATTATATTTTACGCACTGTGACTGACTACAAAAACTGAACAATTATAGACACACATCAAATAGATAACAGTAGGATATATATTTCTGAAACACCTAGAGGAAACATCTATAATAATAATACTATAACAAACAACCAATTTCATCAATACAGCAGCCAGTAACATCCAACATTGACTAAAAACATAATTATAATTATTGTAATTATTTATAAACACACATAATTAGTATAGCATCAGTCACCAGTTACTTACTGTGGACCTAATTGAATTAATATTACCAATTGAGGCGTCTAATTGCAAACCCCGCTAAAACGATTTTTCTGGATATTGAGTTATTGATGAGTTTTAAATTCAATAAAATGTAATCGCACTCCTTGGTGCACGACACATTTACACAAGTCTCCATTGGTCCGCCATACTATTCGTAAGGTCACTTGGTGCAAAAGCAAGCGCTGTGATTGGTTGTTTTCGTTGTAGAGGAATTTGAATTTAACCCATGCCATTTATAGTGGATTTTGTTACCAAGCATAAGGTTGGAGGCTCAATTTAGTACTGTTAGAAAGGGATTTGCTTGGAAATGAGTTTGTCACTTAGTACAGAATTGAAAAAACTTTCAAAAGAGAGAATAAAGTCGGTTTCAAGGTAAAATCGTTTTAGCGGGGTTTGCAATGAGACGCCTCAATTATGAATTGTTATAATTATTCATTCCTTTCTGAAAAGCGATTTATTTCTTCCATTCGTCTTTCTTTCTTCAGTTTAATATTCATAAAGAAGTGTGAATAAATTATTATGTTTTTTTTTATTGTTTTCTAACTTTTCTCATTACGGTTCTATTTAAAAGGGCTGCCTTACTTTTTGTCTGAATTCAAATCGTTTGGAATTTATTTTCCTGTTATATAATTTACCAATTAACGTACTAATTCTTTTCAAAATTGGTTGAGTAATTTCAGTTAAGTCTTTCTCCAATACCATTTACATTCTAGTCCCTTGTATTCTATACTTACCTAAATATTTTCAGTTCAAATTAACGAAAATTGGGTCATCTTTTCATTGTTCCATCAACTACGTTTTATGTATATCAATACTAGTTCGCCGACTAGACGCAACGACAATTTTCATATATTTTGTTCAAAGCTCCGCACACTTGGCGTTGACTTGCAGAGTCTCAACGACAAAGGAGTCGCACGCTCTCACAACGTGTCTCGCAACTTGATGCACACGCATATCCGACGACAGTGGTATGCGTAGAGATGGGCGATTGTTACTGATTCCAATAATCGAATGGTTTGATACTACTAATATTAACATTCGAATACAAAAACAATCGAATACTCGTAAAACACTAGTCATTCACTTTGCAATACAAGTGTCAATACGAAATGGCGGGTACGGAAGAAGAAGCTAACGCTATGATCATAGATTTACATTTCTATGGCTATGATGATTGTTTATATTTCTTTCTCACTTATTTATTTCTTTATTTATTTAATACTTCAAGCACAAAAATGTACAGAGGCGGACTTAATGCCATAGGCATTTTCTACCAGTCAACCTTTGGGTGATGCAGAGACAAACAGTGGTAGGTGCAATTACGAAAAATCTTGGAATAACTATAAAGATACTTACAAACTATAAATATAATATATATATACCATATTTCCAATTTCTATATAAATACAAGTACAAATAAACATACATAAATACACGAATATACTAAAACAAATAAGACAAACAATGGGAAAACATTAACGTTGTGATGATACTGCCAGCTTCTTACGAATGTGCTCGCGAACTTTCACTTTAAATGATAATCGGTTGGTTGTCATCCTGATTTCCAGAGGGAGCGCATTCCACAGAGAGATAGACTGAACGAAGAAGGAAGAGTGAATAAAGTCTGTGCGGTGAGTGGGACATTGAAGAAGGCGATTATTTGATGATCGTAGATTTTTATTGTGGTTGACACAAATGTACTGAAAGTGGGGGGCTAGATAACTAGGGGAAGTGGGAGAGTCAAGAAATGAAAACAAAGTAGTCAAAATAGTTTCTTATTCGGGCGCAATAAAAACTACGAATATTCAAATACAAACTAGTAATGTTCGTTAAGTGCGATGGTTTGATGATTCAATTTGCCACGCGAAATTTAGTATTTTTTCTCAGTAAATAGAGTTTACTTTAGATGAGGTTACGGATATTTGAATATATAAACTAGTAGTAATGAAATTTGAATCGGAAGGAATGAGACTACGCAATACATTCTTATTTAATTCTTGTTTTTTTTTCAAATTCGAATGAGTTGTAAGGTTATTCGAATAATTTGAATGACTTCTACAATCGAATCGTTCGAATAATGTCATTCACAATCGCCCATCTTTAGTATGCGATTAGCCATCGCATTTTGAGCACCAAGGAAAGGACAGTCGCCAGCACATAAAATAACCACAAACTGGTATCGGCTATCGACTAGACGCACAGTCTGCGCTGGTATTTTATTTGGTAACGTTCAAACGATTTACCAACTTTAATCAATGTAGGTAATAGTATTCCAATAAGGCTTTCATCAAAACTTGTGGTAACAAACCCTTTCATTTGGTGGCTATATCCAATTTTATTTTAATTCATTGTTATATAAAAAAAAAATACGTAACGATTTCCTTCTTCCATATTGTGTATTTTTTTTTTAAATTTTTGTTTAACCTATTTTTTTTTCTTTTTAACATAAACCTCTTTCCTATCATTTAATACTTACTCAGAAGCCTCCTTAGTGTGTTTTCTTTACTACCAAATAAAGATTTTATCCGTTTTATTATCTATAATATAAAACCTATCTAAGAAATACCCTTGTTCAGTTACTTAGATTATTTTAAGTACCTAATAAACAGCTTTAGTCTAATATTTTGTGATCTATCTTTTCTGTTGTTTTGATTTTAATCTCATTCAAATTTTGGCTTCAAATCTTCTAAACCTTGTAAAAAAATTGCATTAACTGCACTTACAGAACCAGTTACTGAATCATATGTCGATTTGGGTAAAACACAGCTCATTTGGAACTGAATACATTCATTTGTTTTCAGGATTCCAAGTCTTTCATTTGTGATCATTTTCAAAATTTTAATATGTAAAGTTTTATAGTGGTGCCTTCTTTAGATATGTATTTATATTGACGTACGAGGAATTGGGTGTAAAGTTCACACATCCTCTATAGAAAAAGGAGGACTTTCCGACCAGATGGGTGATGTATCTGGTGGGCAACTCCCCGACGTTTGAAGTCGGGATGTTGTACATATGCCAGTCGCGCGGTAAACTTTGCTTGCGCGATGCAGGATTTTTTTGACGTCAAAAGTCTTTGATGCGTAGTTCACATGTGGCGTTGTATATGTCACAACAGGTACATTAAAAGAAATCTCTGATTAGCCTATTTCAAACAACTTCGAAATCATAATCATAATTTTTCCCACGCCGATATTATCATTGTAAATGTAATTAAGTTTAAAGAAAACATCTTCAACGAACATACCATACCATGAATAATTGAGAGGCTTCCCGCGAATGTCAGGGTGAAGTGTTGTATCCAAACCACACGTAAGTGGAACAATATATCCTTCTGTTTAACATAATGTGTCTGTATCGGAATATTCGTTATTTAGAATACTCTCTGACTTTATCAAATACCGAGGTAGTTTACGTTTAAGTCTCTCTACTTGGTAAAAAATATACTGTTTATTAAACAAATACCTACTGTTATTGTTCTTTTGGTTTCCTATTATTGCTACTGTCTATGTTTTTTTCCTATGATTTTACGTTTTATTTCTACTTTGATATTTAATACCGATCTGTTGGTCTCCCCTTTCGTTTTTACTACAGGCTAATTTGCTAAATGGGCCCACAATATTATTATACTCATAGATTCAATAGAGAATTTATGAAACCGTTCTTCTTAGCTTTTCTTTCCAACACACAGACTTATTTAAGCATCCTTTACTTCCTATAAAGAGTCACCTTTCTACCGACATTTCGTAACTTCACATTATTTATATACAGAATTTCACTAAACACATTATCACTTTCACAAACTTCCCTATTCATTTCACTTACATTCAATTCTTTACCAACAAAAACTACAACACAACAATCAAACTTCATAACTACACAATCATCATCAATATTGACTATCTTCAACATCAATTCCTCTTTTAAGGCTTGCAAAATTCACTCGCGGTGAGTTATTTGCGCAACTTCGTATTTTTTTTTAAACAAATTAATGAACATGAAATCGTATTATTGCACAGAAATAAACATAACATAAGTAATAGCTAGTAATTTTTTTTAGTACATCGAGGTGGATTATGTTGGGTAAATCAAGCGTTGAATACAGCTCTTTCTGCCCAACAGCATTTCGAGGTATGTTTGTGCACCTACTTTAAGGTAATTAAGAATTATTTTCAAAATCTGTTCAGCGCATAATTAGTTGAACATTCTCGCGTTCAAAATGCGCTGATTAGTTTTTTCTAATTATCTTTCATTTTCTTATTTTGGAGGTCACAAAGTCATCAAAATTCTCTGTTTTTATCTCTTAATAAACGGTTTGTTTCATAAATAAAAAGAATCATATGTATGTATATAATACAAAGTTGCGCAAATAACTCACCGCGAGTGAATTTTGCAAGACTGCAGCCTTAAATCCCAAAAACGACCCTTTCCAATGCTACAAATCACCATTTCAATCCCACAAACTCCCCATTACAATCCCACAAACTCCCTTTTCTTTCCCACAAAATCCCCTTTTAAAGTCCAGAACTTCTACTTACAGATGGATGCGGCGGATGGTCTTGTCCCTTGACATTTTGCAGCTGTTTGTTGTGGGCTGTCGGTGTCCTCTCTCCAGGTGCTGTTGAAGCGCTTGCAGCCGCTCCAGCGCTGCTTCCAGCTGGTGACTTCGCTTGAGGAGAGCTTATTGAGGTTGTCCTGTAAGGAAGGGGATTTGTTAAGTTAAATGTGAATGATGAAGATTTAAGATTTATATATAATTGAAATGTCTGTTTGTAATGTCAAAATCACAGCTTTTTACTAAAAACATATAAAAGTATTTACGGTACTTATAACAAAAAAATAATTTGTAAAAGTTATGTGTCTGTCTGTTTGTTCCGCCTAATCTCCGAAACGGTTGGACCGATTTCGACGGACTTTCACAGGCAGCCTGATGCTATAAGCATATTTTTGAACGGCCTATCCAGTGATACCCCACACCATGGGATAGACGAGAAAAAAATGGATCATCCCCACTTTACGTGCAAGGGAGGTAAACTAAAAATATTTAGTTTTTTCAAGATTTTATGTTACTTATTTGTCTTTAATATGTATAAGTATACCCATGCCAAATTACAGTTTTTTAAAACTAAGAAAGATGATTCCGTGTGGCGCCGGACGTAAAGAATAGCACCACCCCATTTCTTCCCGTGGCGGGTGTCATAAAAGGTGACTAAGGGACTTTCTAGAGCATGGGCAGCAGTGTTCTCTATGCATTTTTAACACCATACGGCGATCGCCAACCCGCCTGCCAAGCGTGGCGATTATGGCAAATCCCCCCCAATAGGGGGAGGCCTATATCCAGCAGTGGACGTCTTTCGGCTGAAATGATGATGATGATGATGATGAATACTAAGAATCTCTGAGCTAAGCCGCGGACAGATAGACAAGTAGACAGACGGATATGGCGAAACTACCTATAAGGGTTCCCTGTTGATCACGGAACCCTAAAATGGATGTTGGTATGTATGAAATTGACAAACTAACGCTGTTTGACCGATCACCATAAAAGTTGCGACATGATTATGTTTGTTGACGTGACAACGTCTAATAAATCGATGAACGCCGGCTGCATGCACGAAAAAGGATGACTCGTTGTCCCGTTACGCTCATTGCCCCGTTACGCTCACTGTCCCGTTACGCTCATTGTCCCGTTACGATCATTGTCCCATTACGCTCATTGTACGCTTGCGCCGCATCTATGTTTTGTTATGTCGTTCTCACGTAGCCTCGTTCCCACTAGGAACATTTGTCGAGCGACATGTGTCCCCGGTGACATCGGGCGATGTCGGGCGATGTCGGACGACATCGCCGCGACATTGTTGAAACTGTTCCTTGTCGCACAATCGGATGAAGAGTAGTGATATTATGAAATGAGCCGTCTAGAACACTGAGATCATTAAATACACTTGTTTTGTTTCGCAAGTACTGTTTAATCCACCATCTTTTCTTCTTTTTTGTTCTTGATGCATTCATCATTATATAAGCCGCACTGTACAACACTACCTCTTCCGGAGACATGATAGGTTCGACTGAACTGATGTGGACGGAGACAAGACATCGGGCGACGTGGGGCGATGTAGGGCGACATCGCCCCATGTCTCCGGGGACACATGTGGCTCGACAAATCTTCCTAGTGGGGACGAGACTTAAACTATCGTCCGTAAACCAACTTTACAGACAACCGATTTTCATGTTTTTTCATGGAAAGCCTTCGCCTTTTTATGTGAATTACCATTAATGGGGACACGGGCGATGGGGGAAGTGGGAATACACCAGGTTTTGTCTGCGTTATCAATTAACCACAAGCCTCTTGAGAACCGAATTTCAATATCTTCTTATAATCTTGCGTTTGCGTTCAACGAAGATACTGTAGAAAATCGGTATGGTCACCAATTTCTACTCGATCGGGAATCGAACCCGTACTAAATAATATAATTATTAGCTTTATAGCGTAAAGCGTAGCGTAAGCAGAAGGATGAAAGAAAGATGCGAGTACAGATGATGAAATGAATAATATTATTAAAATGATTAGAAAGTTATATTTTATATTTAAATGACACTGACAACAATCAGCTTAGCAATAATAAAACAAGAATAACAATACAAGCGCGGCGCGGTCCGAGTGGTTCGGTAAGCGGTTGAATGTAGACTGTAGCGCCGCTCCGCAGCCCGGCCTTCGCACCGGTAGGAGTGAGTGCACGCAGTCTTCCGCAGTCCAAGGCCGTTGACACCGCCGCCAGTACAATAATCACGCGCACCCGTTGTGCGCGCGGCGCGTGTAAGCTCGAGGTCACTCGGTGCAAAAACATCGTATGATCTGGATGTTTGGCCCAAGATTCATAAGCGGAGTGAATCCGCTCTAAAATGTAAGGTGGTGGTCCAATTGATTTATTGTTCCGCCACATATTCCCCCTGGCCAGACCGTAACTACGGTCGATAAAAATCGGGGAATCTTACTCGCCGCCCGCTCCTTGTCCTCTTCTCTGTGTCTGTTGTTGCTGTTGTTGTAATGGCAGTTGGAGCGGCTGTTGGTATTAATTTGACTTCTGGTTGCTTTTCCTCTTCTTTCAAAATATAGGCGGGTTTTAATCTGTCAACAGAGACGTTAGTTGTCTTTCCTTTTACCTGTATTGTGTAATACTTTGGATGCCGTTGTATCACCTTGCAGGGACCAGCGTAAGGTGGTTCTAGTGGACTTCGAACGTAGTCTCGGCGTAGAAAGACGTGTGTAGAGGAATGCAAATCTCGTGGTATGTAGAAGGGAGAAGTTGTGTGCCAGGAGGTTGGCCTAGGAGTGAGTTTGGCCATGTGTGCACGAAGACGTGTTGCGTACTGTGTGACATCGGCTGCAGTGTAATCTGTAGCAGATAGAAACTGGCTAGGTAAATGAAGAGCTTCACCATACACAAGCTCAGCAGGCGTGGCTTGGATATCTTCTTTCCAAGAATTACGCATGCCGAGTAGCACCAGCGGAAGAACTTCTGTCCACTGCGAAGAAGTGTGGCACATGATGGCTGCTTTGAGCTGACGGTGTAGCCGCTCAACGATGCCATTCGCAGCTGGGTGGTAGGCGGTGGTGCGGAAGTGGTTTGCACCAACCATGGTAGTGAGGGCCTTGAACAGGTGGCTCTCAAACTGGCGACCACGGTCTGTAGTCACCCGTGCTGGACAACCGAATCTAGCTATCCAGCCGGACACCAAGGCAGCTGCGCAGGTTTCCGCGGTTATGTCCTTCAGCGGGTACGCCTCAGGCCACCGAGTAAATCGATCGATGACAGTTAGGCAGTACCTGTAATCAGAAGAAATGGTTAAGGGCCCTACGATGTCGAGGTGTATGTGGGTAAATCTGGAAGAAGGAGTATGGAAATTGGAAAGAGGAGTTACGGTATGGCGGGTAATTTTACTTGCTTGGCATTGCAAGCAATGTCTTGCCCACTCTCTACAGTTTTTGCGGATCCCCGGCCACACAAAGTTTTGAGTCACCAGTCGCACTGTAGCAGAACATCCTGGATGATGTATGTTGTGCAAAGATTGGAATACTTGCTTCCTTAGTTGTGGTGTCACATATGGGCGAGGCATAGGCATTGAAGTATCGCATACAATATGTGCGTTTCCTGTCAGTGTAGCGATCTTTTCCAGCTTGAGTGAAGAGCCGTCTCGAATCAGGTCTTGCAGTTCTGGATCTGTTTCCTGAAATTTTGCAAGGTCCTCAAAGTTTATTGCCGCTGACACCTCTTCAACCCGTGACAGTGCATCTGCGACGACATTGTCTCTCCCACGTATGTACCGTATATCTGTAGTGAATTGTCCTATGAAATCTAGATACCTGAATTGTCTTGGCGAGTGGCTGTCTCTGTTGGTTTTGAAGGCAAACACCAGTGGTTTATGGTCGGTAAAGATGGCAAAGTTCCTAGCCTCGACCATATGTCGAAAGTATTTTACTGCTTCATACGCCGCTAACAATTCGCGGTCGTATGGGCTGTATTTCTTTTGAGCACCACTAAGTTTGTGTGAGTAAAATGCTAGTGGTTCCCAGTCGTTTCCTTGTCGCTGTTGAAGGACAGCGCCGATGGCGGTATCAGATGCATCAGTGACTATGGTTAACTCTGCTGATGGATCTGGATGAGCCAGTAGAGTTGC
Source organism: Dryobota labecula (assembly GCA_947523025.1). NCBI lineage: Eukaryota > Metazoa > Arthropoda > Insecta > Lepidoptera > Noctuidae > Dryobota > Dryobota labecula. The sequence continues at coordinate 6,522,962 of OX383311.1, read as the reverse complement.
GTTGCACAATGAAGTCTTAGTGTCTTCGAAAGCCTTTAAGAGTTCAGGAGTCATGTCGACTGGATGTGTTCCTTTAATTTTGGGACCAGCAAGGACTGCATTCAATGGGGCTTGGAGTTTAGCTGCGTTTGGGACAAATCGGCGATAAAAATTTATCATACCCAAGAATCGTCGAAGCTCCTTGACCGTCTTGGGGACTGGATACTCCTGGATAGCCTGTATCTTGGTCCCGAGAGGTTTTGTACCTGCAACTGACACACGATATCCCAGAAAAGTTACCTCTGAGTGACCGATATTACACTTTGATGTGTTTACCACTATACCGTAGGCTTTTAAGCGGTCGAATAGTTGCCGTAAATGTTGCTTATGCTGTTCAGGAGTTTGTGAGAACACAAGAATGTCATCGATATACCCGTAGCAGAAGTCCAAACCAAGTAGAACTTCGTCGATAAACCTTTGAAAAGTTTGAGCAGCGTTTCTTAAACCAAATGTCATGTAAGGAAACTCGTAAAGACCGAATGGTGTAGTGATGGCAGTCTTTGGAATGTCGTCTGGGTTGATACCTATTTGATTATAAGCTTTAACCAAATCAATAGTGGAAAATACTGCGCACCCTGATAGCTGATAGGAGAAGTCATGAATGTGGCGGATGGGGTACCTGTCTGGTATTGTTCTAGCGTTTAGTGCTCTGTAGTCGCCGCATGGTCTCCATCCGTCGTCCTTTTTCTTAACCAGGTGAAGTGGAGCAGACCAGGGACTCTCCGATCGTCTGGCCACGCCACTGGCAAGCATGTCTTCGAACTCCTTTTTAGCAACTAGCGTTCGAGCTGGATCAAGGCGTCGAGGTTTGCTTGATACTGGTGGACCTGGAGTCGTCCTTAAGTGGTGCAACGTACTATGCTTACCCGGTAAATGTGTTCCTGGAGGTCGAGTGATTTCCGGATACTCGCGAAGAATTTCGTGGTAGTCTGTGTCACCAATTACAGCCTTCACGGATGCAATGTCGTCCGTTGACTTGCAATGAGCTCCTGTAACTGATAGTGTTGTTATGTTGTCTATCAAGCGCTGGTTTCTGCAGTCTACGAGTAAGTCGTAGAAACTAAGAAAGTCGACCCCTATGATAGGTCGTGACACATCTGCTACTGTGAATCTCCAGGTGTAGTCTCTTCTGAGACCTAAGTTAAGTCGCAGCTGTGTTGGTCCGTACGTATGTATCACAGTATTATTGGCAGCGACTAAATCAAATTTTGATTGTTTGACAGGCGTTTTTACTGCCGACCGAGGGAAAACACACAAGTCTGAACCAGTGTCCACAAGGAACTGCATTTTCGAAGTCCGGTCGGTTATGAATAAACGGCCTGTTGGAGTAGGGCAGTCGTTAGCCGCTACTTGCGACCGCCCTTTGAGTTTTCCGAAGTAAATGTGCAGGGTTGTTTACATTTGCTCGCCTTCTCCCCGTAGGTGTAGTGATAGTAGCAGTGCGGGTGATTTTCTGGTGGCTGCTGTGGTCTAAAGCTATTAGAGCGACTGCGGTCATACCTTTTTTGGTTACGCTTGGATTGTGAGCGTGAGCGGGAACGTCCTCTCCAGTTACCGTTCATCTGCGATGTCAGTAGTGCCACTTGCTTTGTGAGCTCGCTTACTTGCTTGAGCAAGTCTGGTGAAGTGCTGGTAGAGGCTGAGGCGGCTGCTACTTGTGGATTGGATGGTACGAGTTCGTACACCCTGTCAGCAATCTCGGCTAGTTGTTCCACCTGTAAGTCGGCAATCTGAGAAGCAATAACAGTTTGTATATTTTGTGGCAAGCGGTTAGTCCATAGACTTTTTACAAAATCCGAAGCTCCAGCGGGTCCTGCCAGGTTTTGCAGGTGCCGAAGAAACTGTGATGGCCTGCGATCGCCTAGCTCCTCATGTATTAAAAGTTGCTGTATCCTCTTTTCCTGTGAGGCAGAGAGGCGATTAATTAGCTCACTTTTTAATTTGTCGTACTTGTCTGTACCCGGCGGTTTTGTAATAATATCCTTTACTTGCAGTGCATATTTTGTTTCCAGCTGTGTAGTTACGAAATAGAATTTCGTCGTATCGCTGGTTATCCTTGACAGAATAAATTGGCCCTCTAATTGGGCGAACCATAAAGCCGGTTCCTCTGGACAGAAAGGTGGACAGCGTAGTGGCAGTCCGACCTTAGAAATTTCTCCTGAGACAGCAGTTACTGATCCTTTAGCTTCAGCATCGTCAAAATTCTCCGTATCGGACATCGTTCAAAAAATATAAATCGCTCACCGCTTATGTTTTTGGACCACAGCCTATTTTTATCCTCGCTCCAATGTAAACAAACTATCACCAGTTGAATCACCACTCTTCTTGCTTCACTGAAACTGCTTGTTCCTTGCTGCACTCAAGTCTTCAATATGCGCGGTAGTCGAGGGTCACCAATGTAGAAAATCGGTATGGTCACCAATTTCTACTCGATCGGGAATCGAACCCGTACTAAATAATATAATTATTAGCTTTATAGCGTAAAGCGTAGCGTAAGCAGAAGGATGAAAGAAAGATGCGAGTACAGATGATGAAATGAATAATATTATTAAAATGATTAGAAAGTTATATTTTATATTTAAATGACACTGACAACAATCAGCTTAGCAATAATAAAACAAGAATAACAATACAAGCGCGGCGCGGTCCGAGTGGTTCGGTAAGCGGTTGAATGTAGACTGTAGCGCCGCTCCGCAGCCCGGCCTTCGCACCGGTAGGAGTGAGTGCACGCAGTCTTCCGCAGTCCAAGGCCGTTGACACCGCCGCCAGTACAATAATCACGCGCACCCGTTGTGCGCGCGGCGCGTGTAAGCTCGAGGTCACTCGGTGCAAAAACATCGTATGATCTGGATGTTTGGCCCAAGATTCATAAGCGGAGTGAATCCGCTCTAAAATGTAAGGTGGTGGTCCAATTGATTTATTGTTCCGCCACAATACTTTCTGTTTCTGAGTTTATCTGAATATGGTGTTAATAAAGTCAAGATATTTTTTTGCCAGAAACTCTTTTCTTTTCCTCTACTGCTTCTGTACTCGTAATAGGTCAGATCTACAGTGAAAACTAACAAGAAAAGCCAAGTCAGTGAAGCTCAGTTAGACCTAAAACTGATTCAACCGTATTTCCGAAATTATTTGGTTCCAGAAGTTAAATAAATGTCACATCGTTTTTATAATATGAAACTGTCGCTAGACAAACTGTTAGCCAATCATAAAATAAATATTCCTAAATATGGTCCAGTTGTTCTACGCTTGTTATTTTTGCGATACACAAACAAATCGAATTAATTTCGAACTAAAATCATAGCGGAACATTTCGGTACAGGAATGCTCGCTGTTGGTATTGATTATTTATTTATTTGTACTCAGAGCCAACATGATTAGACTCGCACGGACCAGGAAAGCATGGCACAAAAGGGAGGGAAAGGGAGGACGCCTATACTCAGCGGTGGGTGGAACAAGGCTGCCAATGATGAAGAGCCAACATGGCCCAGGGTCACTCAAGACAGAAAGGTTTGAAAAACGAAAGCCCGCTGACGAACAAAAAAAAAAAAAAACTCGAGTTTATAGATAATCCAACTAAAAAATAGAAAATAAATAATAAATTTGAATTAAGAATAGGGTCATTTTTTTTAATGCGTCAGGTGCATGGTGTCAATAGTTTTAAATATTTTATTGACAGATATGAGTAGAAGGATTATAAAAAAAGAAAGAAAGAAAAATAGGTTTATTTGTCACAGAAACACATGCATACAAAAAGATAATTAACTTGAGTAGGTGGTATACAGAAAAATAAAAAAATAAAAAACAAAATAGATCTACATTCCAATCACGAGCACAAAACAAAATAGTCGTAGTAGTATTATCATTTTGATAATATCTTAGAAAGCACCCCACGCTTTTTTTTACAATATTTTTTTTTCTTATTTACACTGTTCTTAATTTATATTTATTAAAAAAAAATTACATTATTCTTAATTCAAATTTATTAAAAAAAAAAATATTTTTTTGTTGGACTTTCTAAAAAAAAAAACACTCTTTTATAAAAGAGTGTATTTTTTTTTAAACAATGTTTTTTAATTTTGTTTTGTTTTTAAATATTGAACTGTCATCGGTCCTTGATAAGTATGCCAAATTTCGAGTTAATCCGACGTTTTGAAGGGGGTCAAAATCATGTTCTAAGTTTCCGTTACATAGGCACATACGTATGAAGCTAATAAAAAAAGCGTGTTAAAAAGGAAAGCTCCCTCTGCTGGGATGATAAAGGTGAGTTCAAAAAAAAAATCTAATAATACTATACAAAACATGCGAATAGCGTCTTTAAATTTAAAATGATAAAAAAGTGAATTCTAGAAAAATATAAGTTAGGAGGTATTGGCACTTCTCCGTCGATATGTGAATACGATGTACCTACCCAGAATAAAAAATAGAAATAAGCATCACCATTGTACGTATTTTTCTGTTCCTTTCTTCTTGTCTGTTTATATGCGTGTACATAAATAGTTAAATAAATAAATAATAAATTAAAAAAAATCCCGCGGGAAAATTACCCTGCTCTAAAAATAATGTAAAAAATGTGGGTAAAAAAGGAGTTTAATAACTTTTACCATTGCATGGGTAAGCTAATTTCCATGTCACCCTCCCATTCCCACAGGTATCATAAAGGCTTTTAGCGAATATTTAATGAATTACGAGTAGACTCATTTAGTAATGTCCAGGACGAGACTATTTTAAACTAAGTTTTGGGAGTTACAATTTGGCCTTTTGAGAGGTGACGTTAAAGGGTTAATCAGGGATTATGTTGTTGCAGGGTTAGGTCATTTTTGTTTGTCTGCTAACTTTAACGCTTAAGAGCAAACTAGTCGCGGGCTCGAAGCCACTGGTGGGCGTGGCCAAAAAGCGCGCTGTCTCACCTAGCATCGTGTACGCACGATAATTTATAGTAAACCGCGCGCGTACAAAATTAAGCAAAGCCCTTTGGAAGGTTGAGTTTTATGAAAAAACTACTGGTTACACCAATTACAAATAAATTTGATTGAAATCTTTTATAATTGAGCTTTGTCGGAGCGGACTTTGTTTTGGAGATTTTACACTTCTTTTATTACTTATTTACGCCCAAATTTGCGTTAAAATTAGCAGGAAAAACGATTTTTTGTTGGCTCATACATTTTTTATGGCTTTTTATTTTAATATTCTGCTTCCGTACAGACAAAATTAATATTAAGACAAAACGATATCATGTTTACCTTTGGATGCACAATGTCAAACAGCGGAGTAATACCCCCCCGAAATTTGTATGAAAAAAGAGTCGACTAGTTTCATCTTAATGCCTTTTTCACTAAAATTAGGCGACACTTAAATGTAAAGCCTAAAAATTATTACACATTGGATTTGAAAATCTCGACGCTGAGTCTAGTGTTGAAACTCTAACAGCGCTCAATTAAGTGTCATCTAATGTTAGTGAAAACGGGCATGAGCCTTTTAAACATAGGTTAGACAACTACCCACATCTGAGAGCGTAGACAAAGTGACATTCTATCAGTGAAAACGATGACTGAAAGTCAAAAATGTATGAGGCTGATAAGCTGCCAAAAAGTACCACTGCACTACTTAATACCAAGCATAAGCAATCCTGTAGAAAGTCATAGAAATACGAAACGCTTTGAAAGAGATTGTCTCTTGTCTAAGAAGTTTTTACATATATATTTAGACTAGCAGCCCGTCCCGGCTTCGCACGGCAGCGCATTCGACGAAAGACATTTTAAGACTCATTTTTCTACGCCTTCGGTTACATTGTTCAAATTTTACCAAGGATCCCTAATTTTTTTCAAAATGAAATGCCTATGTCAAATTGGAAGAATGTAGCATTCTATTGGTGAAAGAATTTTTTAAATCGGCCCAGTACTTTTTGAGCCTATTCATTACAAACATACAAACATACAAAAATAGGTACAAATCTTTCCTCTTTATAATATTATAGTGTAGATGTAGGTAGTGTAGATGTAGATATGTATTAAAAAAAAGTCGGGTTAGTTACGCCATTATAACTCAAGAACGGCTGGACCGACTTTTATGATTTTTTAATTTGTTGGATTTGTCTCCACCCCGAATAGCAGAATAACTATTAAAACATGTTTCATAAAACATTCTTGAATATGAAAATGTATGAAGAATAGTAGATTGTTGTACAAGGGTCGAAAAGAATCAATTTCGCTCAGGCGTCTATAGTCCGAGTAGGAATTGGTGACTTTCACCCGTGTTAAACACTCTTTTTCATTTCTGTTATAAGGAAAGTAAAAAGTAGTAGTTTTTCTAAAATATTTATTGATAGTAATAACATGTTGGTCGCCACTTCATAAAACCATTATATGTATTTAAGTATCTTTCCTTTGAAATTTCTGGCAAAAGATTTTCGATTACTGTATAAGCCATCTTTAACCGAATCTGGGGTCAACATTTTCGACTCGCTGGAACTCATTTTTAATCAAATATTATTTATTTGAATTTCGGAACAGCTTACAGAGTTAGTATCCCGTCAAATTCCCGTCAAATTATATAGTATTTTTTAAATTTTGAATAGGGAACACACCGCGTCACTGCCGCGGGCCGTTCCGCTTAATAGGTATGTTTTTTAAATTCACACTTGTTGTTTATACACTCACAAAACCTCAGATTTTTTTTATCGATATTTCTCCTAATTTATTAAGTAAAAATTTTCGTAGCCGGCTACCTACCCAAATTGAGTTCTATTTTTAAAATTCATTCCCGCCCTAGAGAGGGAAGCAATTATTATGAGTCATTTCCGCCCTAAGGTGGGAAGCAGCGTCTTCCATCCGATACTCGGATCAAACAAACACTATTTTCCGAGTATGAGAAATGAAAAACAAACCTCATACATTTTGTATGGATGAGAAAGTTGTTCAGTTTTAATGGTTTGTACCACCAAACCCATAAATATAACTATGTTCTGATACACGATGAATGTTAGTATAGATCTTATAGGCTGAATATTCGTTTACGAGTATATATTTTAATGAGTCGAATAGGTACTGCTTAGGCACTAATGAATAATGTTGTTTTAGGTAATAATCAAGGAACATTATCAGGAGTACTTACTCAAGTTGTGCTCTGTAGTTTCCAGAAGGTACATGAAACAAGGAGAAATACATGATTAATAACAGTGCATAAATTACAAAGGATATAACTTACGGAGAAATTTCTAGTAGTGCTATTCTGTAATGTTCACTTGGAATCTCACTCAAGAGAGCGCACATAATAAAAAAGCGAACACATTTGTTTTTAAAGTAAATTATCGCGGACTCACAACGTGCATCGTTCAAATTTCGAAAAACTTAAATTTAAAAAATATGAAAAAATAAAATTAAAAAAAAATATATATGTATATGACAAAGTCACATACATAAGAACAATGCTTCAAATCTTCACTTATATTATAAATGCGAAAGTAAGTTTGTTTGTTTGTTACCTTTTCACGTCTAAACCACTGAACAGATCGTTCTGAAATTTTGCATTATACGTTGTCAGGTACTCGTATACAGAAACGGACATAAGGTACCTTTCATCCCGAAAAAAAGTACTGTTCCCGAGGAAAACAACAATATCGTTCTTATGATAATAGATGGCGCCACGTATCTTTCGAATCATTATTGAATTATTTATTATTTATTTATTTATTTAACAATTTATGTACACACATGACATATAAACAGACAAGAAGAAAGGAACAGAAAAATACCTACAAAGGTGATGCTTATTTCTAATGAAATCTCTTCCAGCATGCCTGCGATAGGAAAGTAGATATAGAGATGTAGACAACGTGTGTGTATATTATTATAGCAACTTTAGTAGTGTGTTATGAGTTCTTTTTTTAATCGAAATTAACGCAAGCAAAGGCGCGGGAAAAGCTAGTAAATTATAAATATGAAGTTGTCACGTATGTCACCAAAGCAATTATGATAAACCCATCCAATGCTTTTAGCAAGGCTGCTATTATTTTGTGATTTAATGCCAGGCTACTTGAGTTTTGAATGCATTGAATGAGTGTAATTTTTATATATTAGAGCATTTTGTAGAAATTTTGCGAAACACCGTTTGAATTTTGAAGTGACGTTTAGAGCTGATTTGCTATTTAAACTTTAGCTTTTAGTTAGAACTCTTTTGCCAAATTGTAAAGAAGTAAAATCAAGATTGAATACAGCAATAGATTCTAGTAATAATATTTATCCATTAGGATCGACTATAAAAGTGTCTCTGGTGTATTAGAAATAACAAAGATTTGTACCAGCTAGTTAAGGAAAAATTTTTTGTCTCTAAAGTCGGTTTACGGGCGATAATTTTACGTGATGACGTAACACAAGCCGAACGCTTAGGCCGATTGTGTCTCTCTATCGCTTGTTTCGCGCTCTCGCTTGCACACTTGGTTCAGGCGGAACGTGACAATGAGTCATGCTTTTTCGTGCGTGCAGCCGGCGTTCATCGATTTGTAAGACTTTGTCACGTCAAAAAAATCGAAGAAACGTAAAGATTATCTACTATAAAATGCATGTAATGTTTAAGACACAGTGCAGTGTCTCAAGACAAAAGTCTTTGACCAGTGCGTGTTGCCAGTGATGACGTATGGCACTGAAACGTGGTCGCTCACAACAGGCCTTATTAGAAGGCTTAAAGTCACCCAAAGGGAAATGGAGAGCGCTATGATTGGAGTTTCCCTACGTGATCGAATCAGAAATGAAGAGATCCACAGGAGAACCAATGTAACAGACATAGCTCGAAGAATTGTCAAACTTAAGTGGCAATGGGCACGGCACATTGCGCGCAGAACAGATGGCCGTTGGGGCCGAAAGGTTCTAGAGTGACGACCGCGTACCGGAAGACGTAGCGTTGGAAGGCCTTCCACAAGGTGGACCGATGACCTTGTGAAAGCCGTAGGAATCCGCTGGGTGCGGGAAGCACAGGACCGGTCAGCCATCATCTGCCTAGCATTTATCCAACTATTTGGCTTAATGTGCTTTCCGAGGCACGGAGGAGTTTTGGTATGTAAAGACGGAAACCCATCCACAGACCAACCGCGGCAAGCATATAAGCTTAGCCTTGATGGATTGACCTGTGGGGCTGTTATTACTTAGCCACAAGCTAGAAAAACGAAAATTCTGACGTTATATTTTAATGATGCCAATTAATGCAATTTGTTTTAATGATTATTAAAAGAAACTTCTGGTCCAATCGAGTTTAGAATAGTTACTACAAAAGCAAAATTGCAAAAACTTCCTATCCCACGGAATAGGTATACGTATAGGGCGGACGAAGTCACTGACTAAGTGCTAGTGTAATTATACTTAATCGTCATCTAATAGCTTTTACCCGCGGTTTCATAACTATAGTTTGACCGAAACCGCTGTACCGTGGCTTAGAAATGCGCGGCGAGGCCGGGGCCGGGACGCCGTAAGCGTTGACGAATGAACGGCCTGCACTGACGAATTAACGGCCTGCACTGACGAATGAACGGCCTGCACTGACGAATGAGCGGCCTGCACTAACGAATTAGCGGCCTGCACTGACGAATTAGCGGCCTGCACTGACGAATTAGCTGCCAGCACTGAGGAATGAGTGGTCTGCACTGACGAATGAGCGGCCTGCACTGACAAATGAGCGGCTTGCACTGTCCCCCCCATCTCGCCGCGCATATACCTAAGATGCGGTATAGCGGTTTCGGTCAAACTATAACAAGAAGATGATATCAAAAAGGTCGGAGACTGCATTGTTCGGGAGCCTTATTCGGCTTCACGTGACGAGATGACGCAATGACTTATTTTTGTGTAAAAATTAGTTGTTGAAATAAATGTATTATTATTATAACAGAGTAACCCCAAAAACGCGTCACCCAGAAAAACATTTTGCTAAACAGAATCCTCAGCTGTTTCCCAAATGTAGCCCAAGGCATTTGATTTATTGGCCAATAGCGAGCCTCCGGCTTTTGGGGCAAAAAAGGATTTCCCAGGACTCTGGGTCTGTTTGTTTTGGCTGTTGTTTGTCCAAGTGATAAATGTCAATAGGGATGTATCCTGGGTAAAAAAAAAAGATCTGTTTAGTCCGTCAATCAGATAATAATAAAATATTAGACACGTATTTTTTGCTTTATCATATTAATAAAAATTACTTAGATAAAACACATTCAACTTGGGGAGTGGGGGCTCGTTACGTCACAGCTACGTATAAAATCTAGCGAGCAGTGACGTCATGCCACATTTGAACTCAATGTATCGCCGTAATGTTTTGATTACGTAAAAAAAGAAAAAATATGTGTCCAATATTTTTTTATAATCTATATGACGGACAAAAAAATTTTTGTTAGTCATCATCCCTTTTGTCCATAGTTAACGTTTGATCGAATTAAGATAGTTGATTTTGTACGGCAATTACACAGTTCGTTTAGAAAATAGATGTAGAAGCCTTAAAACGAATACAAAACGAAGAGAAGAACAACACCTCATATGTTCATTTGGAACTAAATAAATACACATACACATCTATGAATATGACGAGCACGGAACATTCTATGCGCCATGACAATCCATACATTAGTGCTAAAGCTCCAAAGTACCCAAAATTTAAAACAGCTCTAAACAAAACACACACGCATTCTCGCGCAATACATCCAGAATGTAATGTATGACAAAGAGACTAGTCTGAAATCACGTACATGTCGTATAATTTAGTCGCGTACTACCAATATAGTTTAAAGCTATGGATTGAGAACTGCGGAGCGATGAGTGGAGCGATTTAGCGATGTAGGGATTTTCGTCTTTAGAGTCGGCATGAGAATGACACACACACATAAGAGACACATTAGAATGACACACACACATGTCGATTTTTGTGTTATTCAGTTTGGGAGCTTACATAATTGAATGCACAGAGAGCACAAGGATTTAGGAGATGGATAACCAGACTAATATTAAATATTAGGTGCAAGAGGGGACTCTTTATGACATTTGTAGTACCTAATGTGACATTTTGAATGACAAAATAACAGTCTCTTTAAAGATTACGATTATGTTTATCAGTGGAAACTTGCAAATGGCCTTCAAATGCATATTGTTTAAGAACACTGTTTATGTGAGCTGTAAGTTTCCCGAATAGAATAAAATAAAATAAAATACTCAATATTCTAGTACACTACAGAAAAATATTACATAATTGAATTCAGTAATATTGCCAAATTAACCAAAACAGTGAAATATTTGACAGTTATTTGCGATGTTGCCACGTTGGATGTTGTACATTCTGACTCTCAGTAGATTTCTTTAGAAATAAGCATCAGTTTTGTACGTAAATGTCTGTTCCTCGTTCTTGTCTATTTATATGTGTGTGCATGAACTGTTACGTAAATAAGCATTAGAACTAACAACCAAGGAGTACATTATTGTTGTCGAGTAGATGCACCGAGTTTTATCGAAGAGAACCGAATACGTCCGAATTGCAACCAATTCGGACGTATTCGGTACGGTACCGATGTCAACACATCGGTACCGTACCGTGTATGGTTGTAACAGTCTCAAGATTTACGCGCCTACGATGGCTCGAATAATCATTCCTGAAATGAGATCGTTTGTATTCCATATTCAAATCCTTGTTTCCAATGGGGATAAAAACTGCCACTTGCTCACTTCAGATGTCGCTACTATCCAGCGTCTAAGAATTTGACAGCTCATCACCATCATCATCATTTCAGCCGAAAGACGTCCACTGCTGAACATAGGGCTCCCCCAATTGTGGGGGTTTGCCATAATCGCCACGCTTGGCAGGCGGGTTGGCGATCGCAGTATGGTGTTAAAATGCATAGAGAACGCTGCTGTCCATTCTCTAGTAAGTCCCTTAGTCGCCTTTTACGACACCCACGGGAGGAAATGGGGTGATGCTATTCTTTACGTCCGGCATCACACGGCAGCTAGCTGTTACTATCCGTAATTTTTTTTGTCAACAAGCGACTTCTTTTACGCATTTGCACGACTGCAAAAATACTGGGACCCATGTATTTTTCAAAGATGTTAAAAGACGGAATGTGTGGGGGAAAGCTCTCCGAAAAATAGTTGCAAACCCGATATTTCATCGAGACTATTGTGCTATCGTTTTGAAACCTGAAGACTTTTTTGGGAGAAATTTTTATAAAGGTGATGCTCCCGAGAGACCACCCATCAAAAAGTCGACCAAACACTATTTTTTTCTTGTAGGCTGTCACCGGTCCTGTAACGGAAAGCACCATAATTCGAGCTTAAAATGAATTATATATGTCGTCAAATCATTGAAATGTATCGATTGTTCCGTGGAGACGAATATTCTAATATAAATTGCTTAAATAGCTTTATATACTAACGAAAATGATCGATATCTCAGAACTGTAAAGAGATAGCGTAATTTAAACACTGCCATTAGCTTAGTTGGAGCATTTACCCCCTAATTACCTATTTTATATAACAGTATATACCCCCGGGGTACCGATTAAAATAAAATCCATTGTGTCGGAAAGTAAACAGTGTTATGTACCATTTTCATACTGCGTAGAACCACGTCTCCCGTACCCCTCCTACGTCTAAGGAGAGCTAACTGCGCAATACCCCGCAGACACCCGTTCCCCTTCAACACCCCCTCATCAGGTAGGAATGTTTGTAACTGGTGAGTTTCATTGAATATACGACCAAGAGTCACCCGCAACTTGTGATCATGGGTAAAACCTATAAAGGGAACCCGAGCAAGTTGATTTTTGTAGTACATCAGTAGTACATTGGTAGTACATCAGTAATACATCAAGTAAATCTCTCAATAGCAATAATCTCTCCGTACGATTCAGTTGCTCTCCACATATATTCGAGAATTAGTCGCTCCGCGCTTAGATAGTTTTAATAAAGTCAGTTTAAGTTAGCCAATAATTTCAGTTTAAGGTAGTTTCTATATATTCTATTAGTTCGTAAGTGCTGATTTATATATTGTGACTCTATTTTTGTTGACTGTAATTATCGTGTGTTATTTTATTGATTATACAAGTGTTAATCTGACAGTGTGGTTTTTCACTGGTTACGAGTAAGTGCGTTGGTAACCTTTCGACACCCCCGCCTACAACACCTGACTCCCCGAATATCTTACATTTTGGTCCTTACGAGCCGGATAAGGTTTACAAGTAACCATGAGTCAGAGGAGCACCATCACCACACGCAGCAGGCTGCGAAAGCTGGCTGAAGAGCAGAGCGCACGCAGAATTGATGACCCAGTATCGGACTCCGGGTTGCAGTCTGAAAGGGTACCGGGTTCACCGTCTGTCGCACCGACCATGGCGTCAACGTCTGCCCTCAACATCCCCCTGACGGGTGGTCGAGTAATCGACTACAGTGCTGGAAGTACGTCAGAGGGACCCCAGGGAGGACAGGCAGTAGCAAGAGGTCGCCATACGTCGCCGCGAAGCAGAACGTCATCAAAAGCTAGCCGCAAGAGCGTCGAGTATATAAGGAAACGCATAGAGTATGAAGCTGAAAAGGAGCTAGTACAGCTGAAAGAAAACCTTCTCAAGAAAAGGATGGAAGCTGATATTGCAGAGATAGAAGCAGCTGCCGAGAGTGACGACTCAAATACGGAAGCAGGGACGGCACAGCGCGTAGAGCAGTGGATAGACACAACGCCTCAGGTAACGCAACAACAAACAGTGTTGCACCAGTCAGGCCCAGTGTTGTGTCAATCGGATGCAGTGTTGTGTACCCCGTCAGCAGCGCGCGCGCCTACGGAAATGGCCGCGCCCCGTAATCCACCCGTGAGTCAAAGGCAGCTCAATGTAAGTACGCTTGAAAGTAATATAAATGTATACCGTGATAATGTGTCGCATGTAATAGGTCCGTCTGTGTCAGTACCGTTTTCGAATCTAACGGTACCTATGGCCCAGACGCATACGCCAGTGTCTCAGGATAGAGTAACGTTCCATTTACCTGACAGGTATCCCGTCTTTACCACCCCGGTCGCAAGTGTACCTCGAGTTTCGATACCCGAGTCGGATACACGGCGGCAGAAGAATTACGGGGCGGATGATAAAGAAAGACGAAGGGAAATGTCGGGCGATAGGGACAGCAAGATAGACAGATTGGCAGAGGCTATTACTAGTATGTCGCGACCGCGTCCGGTACCTAGACAGGCGTACGAGCTACCCCATTTTAGCGGTGACCCAGCTGAATGGATTTCTTATAAGAATATGTATTGGGACACAGCCGAACAGTATAATTTTAGAACGCATGAAAACTTAGCCCGGCTTAAGACGTCATTGCATGGCGACGCGAAGACCTCAGTTGAGGACCTACTACGGTCAGGTACAGATCCTTCCGAAATAATGCGCGCACTAGATGAGGAGTTCGGTCATCCGACGTTAATATTACAAAGTGCACTCAAGAAAATTAGGGATCTACCTAGGATAACTGAGAGTGGCCGTGAGTTAAGGCGGTTCACGTCTACTATAAGGAATGTTGTGTCCCTACTTAAAAACATTAGAGCCGACGGGTATATAAATAATCCGCAATTAGTTAGTGAGATAGTTAACAAATTAACTCCAATACAGCGCGCGCAATACGGCGATTTTGCTATGGGTATAGATAGCTCACAGGGGGTGGACCTAAGAGTGTCACCGGACCTAGAATTAATGTCACACTTCTTAAAACATTTAACTCGCTCGACTTCATATTACGTTCAAGCCAGTATGTTCGAAGCTAGTCCAGCCAAGCCACCTGTGAGGCAACAAAAGCAAGCCGCGCGCTCAACTAATAATAAAGTACCGCCGGCTCAGCGGGTACATACGCATAGTGACGAGTCTAGTGTACCTAAAGAATGCCTAATTTGCAAAAAGGAACATGCCATTGAACACTGCGACGCATTCGGTAAATTAAGCGTGCAACAACGATGGGACACTATTAAAGAGAAAAATACATGTTTCAAATGTTTAGTTAGTAAACACCCTAAGAGGTGTTGCCGCGCCAAAAGGTGCGAGAAATGTGGCTACAGCCATCATATTTTATTGCATGCAGATAAACAGAACAAAGACAGCAATAAACCGGAGGCCGGCAAAACAGTTAGTGAAAAAACGGAAAGCGTCACTAACATAGGGGAATGGCGAGCTACGGCTCTATTAAAGATAATTCCAATTGGAATAACCAATAGCAATGGAACGCATCATAAATGTTACGCGCTACTAGACGACGGGGCAACAGTATCACTGATCGACAGTGCTATAGCTTCAGACCTAGCGGGCCCCCGCATACCTCTTACATTAAAAACAGCGGGTGGCTACGGAGTCACGGATTTAACTTCGCGAGCGGTACAAGCACGGATCACAGGGCCAAACGGACAACAACATGAAGTCAAATGCCGTACCATGGTCAACATGAATTTGCCAATACAAACTGTGTCCGCTGCTATGCTGAACGATAACGCTCACCTCCGTGACTTGGGTTGCGTGGAGATGAGGGGCGCTAAGCCGATGTTGTTGCTTGGGCAGGATAACTGGCAGCTTTTGGTCAGTCAGGACATCCGACATGGACGATCCGGTAAACCAGTTGCCTCCCTCACGAAGCTAGGTTGGGTCGTACACGGACCATTCGATAGTGCTAACGATGTTAACGATCAGTCAGTAAATTTTGTGACAGTTCCCCTGCCTGATCTGCATGACCTAGTCAAAGCTCAGTTCGAGCTAGAAGCTATAGGTATTTCGCAAAACGCTCGTAAAAATAAAAATAATGACAGAGCGTTAGAAATCCTAGATAATACTAGCCGTCGCGTACCTAATAGTTCACAATGGGAAGTAGGGCTATTATGGAAACATGATGATGTGGAATTGCCTAATAATTATAATCAGGCCCGGCAACGGTTATACGGAATAGAAAGGCGCGTGCGAAAAGACGCCGTCTTCGCTGAGGCGTATAATAAGCAAATAGATAGACTGCTAGAAGAGGGCTATGCGAGAGAGGTGGAGGGGAGTTTGGATAGCTCACCTATATGGTATCTGCCACATTTTGGCGTGGTAAATCTCAACAAGCCAGGAAAGCTCCGTTTAGTCTTCGATGCGGCCGCCACGTCTCACGGAACATGCTTAAATGATAACCTTTTGACCGGTCCCGACCTGCTGAATTCATTGCTTGGTATATTGATGAAATTTCGTATAGGTCCCATAGCCTTTTCAGGAGACATCGCGGACATGTTTATGAGAATTAGGATAAGGACTGAGGATCAAGGCGCGCAGTTATTTTTATGGAGAGACGCGGATCAGTCCATTGAACCAAAGGTATTCGCGATGAATTCCATGATCTTTGGGGCAACCTCATCACCTACCACGGCGATATATATACTCAACAAAAACGCCAGTGAGTTTGGTGATCGATACCCAGAAGCAGTGGAGGCCATAAAGGCCAAACATTACATGGACGATTATTTAGATAGTGTCTGTACCGAGGACCAGGCGAATAAACTGATAGAAGAGGTGACCCTGATACATGCCTCTGGTGGATTTGTAATACGGGGGTGGGTCACCAATTCATCAGAACTAAGGCATAGATTAAAATTAGACATGCCGGAAAGGGTAGCCCTCGAAAAAGGTGCAGGTACAGTCGAGAGAACTTTGGGGCTAATATGGGCACCGAACGATGACGAATTAGGATTCGATCTATCCTTCAAACGACTACCAGAAACCATTATAAACGGTAGTGTGGCGCCCACGAAACGACAGTTTTTGAGCATGATTATGTCCATATATGACCCACTGGGTTTTTTGTATCCCTGCGTTATCCAGTCAAGAATACTAATGCAGAAAATCTGGAAATCAGGGATCCAGTGGGACGAACCCCTACAGGATAAGGATGCGAAAGTATGGTTCACTTGGCTTAATAATCTAAGTAAATTAAAAGAAGTCAAAATACCAAGGTGGTACGGGCTAAGCCTCGACAATTTAGAACTACATGTGTTCGGGGATGCTAGCGAATTAGCCTACGCCGCAGTCGCTTATCTAGTAGGTCATGACGCCGGAGGAAATAGGAAGGCTGTCATGGTAATAGGGAAAGCGCGTGTAGCACCTCAAAAGGTGATATCTATCCCTAGGCTCGAGCTACAAGCGGCCTTGTTAGCCTGCCGACTAGCAGACACGGCCGAGAAAGAGCTAGGGCTATCTATAAAACGTAAATTTTACTGGACAGACAGTAAAACGGTTCTTAGATGGATAAACTCTGACGCCCATGAGTTTCAGAGATTCGTATCACATAGACTAGCCGAGATTGATAAATTATCGGACCGAGGCAATTGGCGCTGGGTGCCATCGGAGGATAACCCTGCTGACAAAGCGACCAGATTGTCTTGGCCCGATAACCATGCGGTGTGGCTTTCTGGCCCCCCTTTTCTATGTGATCCACAGGAGCGGTGGCCGGTGTGTCATGAGGCTGAAGCGGCGGAAGCGGACCTCGAGCGCATTCAGCGGGTCCACGCTACATCAGCGCCGATGACGCCACTCCTTCTCTACGAGCGCTATTCTTCGTGGACGCGCATACAGCGCGTTATGTCACGCGTGCTAATATTCATCGGCCGATGTCGTAAGCATCGGTCAACAGCAGAGCTACAGCGTCCCGACCTGGAAGAAGCTCACAACTGCCTTATGCGGTTGTGCCAAGAAGACAGCTTCCGGGATGAGCGGGCCGCCATACTAGAAGGCCTGCCCGTCCCCAACAACAGCAGCATCAAGGCCCTAGACCCGATGATCACCGAGGACGGCTTGCTTCGGGTGAGGGGACGCCTGAGTGCCTGCGAGGTGCTCACCTTCGGGGAAAGGCACCCGATAATATTAGAGGGACGTCACCCTCTAACGCGAAAGTTGATCGCATTTTACCACGGGATGGCTTTACACGCCAACCACGAGACCGTCGTCAACAACCTTCGTGAACAATACTGGATCACAAGGGTAAGAACCTCAGTAAAAGCGGTGGTTGCCCAGTGCCAATTATGTCGTGTTTCCAGAGCTAAACCAGCCCCGCCCAAGATGGGCGATCTTCCGCTGGCAAGAGTCGAGACCTCGCAACGAGCCTTCGTCCGAGTGGGCGTCGACTACTTCGGCCCGATGGAGGTAGCAATTGGGCGGCGCCGCGAAAAGCGGTGGGGTGCATTGTTCACCTGCCTCACCACACGCGCCGTCCACCTCGAGTTGGCCGCCTCATTGAGCGCCGACTCCGCCATACTAGCCTTGCGGCGCCTTATTGCGCGCCGCGGGCAACCAGCGCATCTGTACTCAGATCAGGGTACCAATTTCATTGGAGCCAACACCGAACTACGAGCAGCCCTGAAGGACCTTAACCACGGTCTAGTCAGGGCCGAAGCCATCAACCGAGGCATCGAGTGGCACTTCAATCCCCCGGCAGCCCCACACATGGGCGGCTGCTGGGAGCGCCTGGTGCGTTCTATAAAAAACGCACTCCGAAGCACGCTCAAGGAACGTGCTCCCCGAGAGGAGGTGTTGTATACCCTCCTCACCGAGGCCGAGCTGATTGTAAACAGCCGGCCTCTAACTTATGTCTACGACGACCACGACCAGCCTGTGGTCCTGACACCTAACCATCTACTCCTGGGCACTGCGTCCGGGAGTACTCCGTTCCTGCCGGGAGACTTCGAGGACGTCGATTCGCGCCGGCAATGGCGGCGCGTGAACGCGCTCGCCGACATGTTCTGGCGGCGCTGGCTACGAGAGTACCTCCCAACGCTGCAACGTCGTGACAAATGGATTAACAACGTACCCAATGTGCGGGTTAACGACGTAGTTGTGATTATAGACAATAATAAGGACAGGAATGTATGGACAAAAGGTGTAATTAAGAATGTGTATTACGGCAATGACGGTATTGTTCGTGTAGTCGACATTAGGACGTTAAATGGGGTCCTGCGTCGGCCCGTAGCAAAGATTATCGTGCTTCCCACCGACCAAATATGATGTAATGCGGTTGAACCCTTTTACAGGGGGTGGAATGTAACGGAAAGCACCATAATTCGAGCTTAAAATGAATTATATATGTCGTCAAATCATTGAAATGTATCGATTGTTCCGTGGAGACGAATATTCTAATATAAATTGCTTAAATAGCTTTATATACTAACGAAAATGATCGATATCTCAGAACTGTAAAGAGATAGCGTAATTTAAACACTGCCATTAGCTTAGTTGGAGCATTTACCCCCTAATTACCTATTTTATATAACAGTATATACCCCCGGGGTACCGATTAAAATAAAATCCATTGTGTCGGAAAGTAAACAGTGTTATGTACCATTTTCATACTGCGTAGAACCACGTCTCCCGTACCCCTCCTACGTCTAAGGAGAGCTAACTGCGCAATACCCCGCAGACACCCGTTCCCCTTCAACACCCCCTCATCAGGTAGGAATGTTTGTAACTGGTGAGTTTCATTGAATATACGACCAAGAGTCACCCGCAACTTGTGATCATGGGTAAAACCTATAAAGGGAACCCGAGCAAGTTGATTTTTGTAGTACATCAGTAGTACATTGGTAGTACATCAGTAATACATCAAGTAAATCTCTCAATAGCAATAATCTCTCCGTACGATTCAGTTGCTCTCCACATATATTCGAGAATTAGTCGCTCCGCGCTTAGATAGTTTTAATAAAGTCAGTTTAAGTTAGCCAATAATTTCAGTTTAAGGTAGTTTCTATATATTCTATTAGTTCGTAAGTGCTGATTTATATATTGTGACTCTATTTTTGTTGACTGTAATAATCGTGTGTTATTTTATTGATTATACAAGTGTTAATCTGACAGTGTGGTTTTTCACTGGTTACGAGTAAGTGCGTTGGTAACCTTTCGACACCCCCGCCTACAACACCTGACTCCCCGAATATCTTACAGGTCCACTACGAGATAATATGTTTGAATGGAGTGGCGCACTCCTTTAAAAACATATTATCTCGTGACTGAGAAGGAATTATGAAAAACGGCTCAATCAGCTACCTCGGTAAGTGTGTCTAGAATTTTCTAATACCTTTTATAAAGTTTCATATTGAGACACGAAGCAACAAAATACGATCTAGAGTAATGTGGCCGTTTTTATTTAGATAGAATTTTGTTGCTTCGTGTCTCAATATGAAACTTTGTGCTACACTCCAAGTAGCATAATTGGCGGCGTAGATTCGCCTGTTCAGATTGATCTCTGCACGTATAGAGTCTTTATAGGGTCAGCAACCGCCTCTGTGGTCTAGTGGTAAGATCACCTGTCTCAGATCCAGAGGTCCCGGGTTCAATTACCAGCAGGGAATTTTTTTTCTGCTCGGTTAGGTTGGTGGTAGTTCTTGTACTAAGTCAGCCTGGCTAGCTACGAACATCTTATCTAAGTCTGACGCCAAAACAATAATGTTAACAGCATTTGTTGTGTTTCGGCAGTTAGAGGTAAGATAGCCAGTTCCTCTGTGGTTGAGGATTCCGGGTGAAGCTCGCTACCATCTCCGGCCTTATCATCACTTACTATCAGGGGCTCAAGTCTGCTATTTTTATAAATTCGTCACTCCAACACGATCCCATTGTCATTTTGCTAAAAGTTCGTAATCTGCTAAATTCATAATGGTCGATCATTGGTCGGTCAATGGTGTCGTAATAGAATTGTATTACAATGGCTTTTTCGTATTGCCATTATTATAAAACCCGTTAGTAGAAATGATTTTCGAAAAATTACCTACTACTAAATTTGAACATTTATTCATGCCAGATTTCATTTATATATATTTTTACATATTATTTATTAGTGTTATAAGCAATCTGAATTAGTAGAAAGTTGGAAGTTTAGTAGGAAGTTTCATTTGACATTATGTACGAGATAACCAATTCTTTCAATGGAGTGTCAGTGGCTGACAATTGGAAAGTCATAATGACGCCATTATATTAGTAGATTACCAAACTTGTCAAAATCAACAATTATGAAATCAATGACCATTCTGACACTATTGTAATAGCAGACTTGAGGCCCGGTGAGATGAAAGTCAAGATCATCTCGTTGAATAAAAAAAAATTGCCTTTATTATAAAGGTTTTTACTACTTGACTCTTATATTCGTCTTTCCGCTAAATTCTATCTCCAAATCCCTGGCTTTACATGTCTCAACTAAACTCCAAAGCAGTCATAGTCAGGTATTGAGTTATATAACTTCTGATGAAGTACCGCAGTTATCTGCAAGCTTATTCCCGTAGGGGATAAGTAGGAATCCAAGTTGTTAGGTGGGTAGGTAGGTTAATTGCAAGTATTGGTTGATTGGATGATTTGTAAATGGTGCATGTAGTTTCTGATTGGCATTTATGCTGTAGATAATAGTTTGCTCAGACATGAGTACAAATACATATAACACAAATTCTCAGCATGCAAGAGATGTTAAAAGTAGAGATAAAAAACCGGACAAGTGCGTGTCGGACCACGCACAATGAAGGGTTCCGTAGTTGGGATGAATTTATCCCAAGAACAAACTTAACATTGTAGTTGAGAAACATGCTCTCTATGCAGATTGTATGGGGGAACATGCTTTTCAACTTCAAATTTAAGTTGGTCGACTGCTCGTAAACTCAAAAGCCTACTTAGCTGTGATAGTCTTTCTATATATACTACTATCGTGAATTTTTTCAGCTATGCAAAACTAACCGTTCATCTTGGGGGGTGGGGGGGGGGGTGGACACTTAACTCTAACAAAAATTAGCAATTTAAAGCCTAATATTTCAGAAACGGATCCCTTAATCGAAAAATTGTTTTCACAAACCCGCAATATTTTTGAAAGACCCATCCAACAATACCCCACACCACAGGGTAGGCGACAAAAACACATCCCCACTTTACATGTACAGGAGGTACCCTTAATAACTATTTTTTCATGATTTTTTTTACTAAGACATATCAAAATAAGAAATAGGTGTATAATAAAACACGTTTAAGTTTAATTTGTCATAATTTGCGTACTGATTTAAAAAAATCCTGTATAGATACGAGAATTAATCGATTCTGCTTATGAAAAATTTCCAAATCCAGATTCTGAATGAGGATCTTCCAATCCATAAAATCTGCTAATAGTCCCCAATAGGAACAGACAGCCAATCACAAACAAATAAAAATGGCTATAAACGGTCGAAGGTCCATCTTATGGCCTTTATTTCGGCTATTATTGCCAAAGGGACATCAGGGTTGGCTCAAAGGGTTTATAGCCAAAACGTGGGCTTGCTTAGAACACGAATACTTTAACCGTTTTGAAGTTCTGTTGGGATAATGTGTGGTTATGTTGGAGTTATAATTTTGTATTGTCTGTATAATTTTATGAGAGGGTTATTAAAAGTAACCCTGTCACCCTTATGTATTTATACCTACTAGATTCATTGATGTATTAAAAGCGTAGATACGGGACTTAGTAACAGCGACTGGTCCTATCAAACTAAGTGATTGCCTGTAGCAGCACTCAGTCGCGCACGGGATATAGTTGATCAAACAGCTCCATAATTACAGTTTTTTTTTGTGATAAATACGCATCAAAATGACTTCTTGTACAGCTAAACTGTATTTTAATAATACAAGGAGGAAAAATAAGACACACGGGATTACTTACCACTCGTAAGTACAGCCAAAAGTGCTAATTTGTTGAAAGTTATAATAATATTTAATGTTTGCTTCGCCATGTTTGTGCTACCACATGCAATGTCATTCATAATCGTAAACATTCGGCCAACATTCGGCAGCTAACGCGATTTCGCTCGCACGACAGCGACGTCTCCTATCTCTGTTCTTGTCTTTCGGTAACTGTAGGTTTGAGACTGTGATCACACTGATCACAGATGTGTGAGTTTTGGTGCATGTAGTGGTGCGCCGAACCCAGGTTTACTGATTGCGATATTAGCGCGTAACATATCTTCCTCCTTTTAATATATCAATGACTAGATTACACATTTTTTGTGTGATGAGATAAAAAAGAGGAGAATGACCCAAAAAGTAGTTAACAGAACCAAGGGATTTGCCGAAGCGCTGCCGGTATAAGAAACAAAGCAAAAAAAAATCTCATGTAATATTGAGGTGTTGGGCATTGGACCACCACCGTAAGGACTATGCTTGCTTGAAGCGCTTGGCCGCTATAGTGCCGCATACCTACCTACCTACCTACTAAATGAGAACAAAAAAATCCGTAAAAATATCAGCCAAGGTGGTCAGACATCTGTGATCATTGTAACAGAGCCAGAGAAATTTATTTAAACAAAAGTATTTTTATTGGTATGGGACTAACTAGAGAATGGGCAGCAGCGTTCTCTATGCATATTTAACACCATACTGCGATCGCCAACCCGCCTGCCAAGCGTGGCGATTATGGCAAACCCCCCCGATTGGGGGAGGCTTATGTCCAGCAGTGGACGTCTTTCGGCTGAAATGATGATGATGATGATGATTTTTATTGGTCGTCGTAAAAAAGGGCGGAAAACAGATGTGGTTATTGTGTGCACAGGATTTTGTTTCCAATGTCGATAACAAGGTGGATGATCAAAGTCAAAGTCAAAGCATTTATTTCAAATAGGCACATAAATGAACACTTGAACGTCAAAACTTACACGAAAATAAAATATTGATTCCTGTTGCCCCTTCCAAAAGGTAGTTTCGCATGGAGAAGAATGGGCAAGAGACTCCACCGTTACGCTTTTAACATCCTCTCAACATGACCAAACTATCTAAGCATGGTACTCTTTTCAATTTTTGTCACTACATCTCCTTTTAAACTACACCGTTGCCCTAACACATCATTTTTCAGCCCATCATTCATAGCCACACATGCTTCGCAAGGATCGCATTTTATTTTTCCATAGAGATAACCATAATTAAACTGAAACTATAATTATGTCGTATTTCTATGTATTTAACTGTGTGTACGGTGGGCTGCATCGATTGGGTACCCCATTTGTATTAAAATTTGCTTTCAAGGGAAACCACATCGTGACGCTGACTGTACATAAATAATACAATTAATAAAATTCATACTAATATTATAAATGTGAAAGTAACTCTTTCTCTCTGTCTGTATGTTACGTTTTCACGCCTAAACCGCTGAACCGATCGTCATGAAATTTGGCAGAGATATAGCCTGGAATATGGAGAAGGACATAGGCTTCTTTTTTACGCGATAACCGACATATACGCGGGCGGAGCCGCGGGCAAAAGCTAGTATTATAAATGTGAAAGTAACTCTGTCTGTCTGTCTGTCTGTATGTTACGTTTTCACGCCTAAACCGCTGAACCGATCGTCATGAAATTTGGCAGAGATATAGCCTGGGATATGAAGAAGGATATAAGCTACTTTTTTACGCGATAACCGACATCTACGCGGGCGGAGCCGCGGGCAAAAGCTATAAATAAATAAACCACAGTTGAATCGTACAATAACATCCTACAGCCTAACCAAACCCAAAATTAAGCTCTTCCAAGCTTTCATCGTACCAAGTAAATGCAGGAGCTAGTTAACAGTTCTCAAACGTACCATTACATATTCCCTCAGCTTGTGACATTATGAAGACAAATGTTGTGCCACACATCCGAGTAGAGATGGGAACTGACGAGGTAGTCTAGCGAATAAATTGTCTATGCGAATAACATAGTCTTCGAAATGCGTTCCTTCGAAGCTATGCAACTAACGGTGCGGTTTAGGGGGAGGATAACCGACTTTTAATTATTTTATACTTAAGATCACGGCTAAACGTGTTAATGAGTTGGAAAAAATATATGTCAAATTAGAGCAATTTCTTGATAACTTAATATATCAATATTTTAGATTATGTTTATATTACACAAGCTTTTGCCCGCGGCTTCGCATGTGTGAATGTCGGAAATTCTCCCACGGAAATATACTACCGGGATAAAAAGGATAAGTATGTTCCGACTACCTAAATACAACAAATACCTACAAAAAGACAATAAAATGAATATAGTATCTTATCCTTAAGAGATAGACTTAAGCCATCGCTGATTTTTCTCTAGACTACACAATTCCACCATACATTATTTTGTTATATCTCAAAGGGCTTAGAGAGCGTTTTCGTTGAAAGCTCCCCGACGGCTTATTTTTTTCCGACACCTCCATCAAATCTCGTTAATGTATACAAAAATTTATGCAAAAACTTAACAAATTATATACTAGAACCTTCCTCGAGAACCACGCTATCCACTGGTGAAAACAGCATGAAAATCGGTGCAGTAGTTTTTGAGTTTATCGCGAACAGACAGACAGACGCGGCGGAGGCCTTTGTTTTGTAATATGTTGTGATAGTGGTAGTGAAATTAATTTGTAAAGTTACGTCAAAAATTCGGTCGGACTCAAAGATTTACTGAAAACTTAATCAGCACCCTTACAAGGGCAGTTTAAAAAATATTGTGTTGAGTTGGTTATATCCCACATGGATTTAAATTTTAAACTGTGCAATGGATATTATTTTGAATTGTCAAAATAAAATCGTCACAGCAGGCTTTCGGTTCGATAATTCATAAATAGGAGCTGTAATTTTAATTTTGATAAAAATCTCTGTTAATAGAGTGTAATCTAAACCAATTATTAATAATGAGAACTTAAAAGGCAAAATATTAATAAAATTAAGCCGAGTGCTTTAATCCAGTTATCGCTGAAAAAAGATAATTTCGTCAGCGCAAAGGTAATCCAAGATCAGAGAATCTTTTAAAATCCAATAAAAAAATCAAAATGTCTTTCTTTTCGCTCCAAAAATTGTGTCGCACGAACATTTTATCTGTAAAGCAAAGAACATTGTTTACATTTAATATCTAAAGCCCATCTATTTTATATTAAAAAAAATATCCAAGCTGAAAGAAGCTTTAGTTCTTTAAATTTTAAGTGTACAATCGCTTGTCAGGATTTTCAAATCCTTTGGGTTCAATTTGGGTAAAACTAGGATCAAGATTCAAGATAAAAACGACCTTATACAGTGTGTCATAGAGTTTAAAATTGTGTGTGCTTTTTTATATTTAAATATTGAATGCCGCCGCCTGGGTCCAATAAAGCATTATATTAATATTAAAAACTTTTTTATTTATTTTTAATTATCGGAATTAAGATGTAGTTTTTAATTGTTTTTGATTTATTTGTTTTTTCAAATGAATAAAAACTTAATGATCGGACCTTTTTCTCATCTCTTTTTATTTATTTTTTTATTTTATAGCTTCCCAAGGAAAATTAATCAGACCAAGCGTTTTTAACAAAAATATACTTACCTACTATTAAAATGTTAATGGGTTCTTCCATCTGGAATTTCTCAATCCCCGGGGCTTGGGTTTGTGCTCGGGTGATGGCATTAGGCTCGACCCTAATCATCGGTAAAAAGTTACCAAGACTTCAGTTTTAAGAGGATGGGTCGTAGCTTTTTTTAACGATCATTAATATTTTATATACTTAGATTATTTTATATTTTGTGAATGTGAGAACGTTGTAGGCCTAGTAGAGTGTAGATTTGTTGGCGGTTTTCTATTTTGTTAAGTACCTGGTAATTGTTGAAAGGCCTACACTGTCCTCCCATACCTATTATCACTGTTATTTAATAATATTGTAAAGCCAATTATTTTTAAAAGAGTAACCGTGGAGTTTCTTGCCGGCTCTTCTCCATAGGAAACGACTAATTGGAACCGTGTACCTAGCTTCTGACGTTTCATAAGTGCCCATGTAGGTTTATGTGAAATAAAATATTTTGATTTTGATTTTAATCACGACGGCCGTATATTGGAGTGTGTTAGCTGACATAGGGCAAAATAAAATATTTAACTACTGTTTTGTCTCTCGTAATGTTAATTCCTTTGCATACCAAATACCTTTAAGATCATGCTAACTAGAAATCACAACGTCTATGCCAAGTATTGCCTAAACCTTATATTGACTAGGAAGCACAATGCCTACCTTGCAATATATCTATACAGTATTTGAACTAAACTTTATTCTGACTATGAACCAAAATGCCTACCTTGCAATATGTCTATTATTTTAGGAGAAGAAAGGGAGTACCGTTTCTGGCGTTGTGTGGTCGCAGTTCTAACCTAACCTTACCTACAGTTCAGAGGCCCTAGTGTGAGTTTATTTTAACCATCTCGACTACTTAGAAATTATTGCATTTTAGACATTTTGCTTGTTAAACATTTTGATCTCTAGGCGATTTACAGCTTAGGCAATTTGCTGTGTAGACATTAATTTTAGGCATTTTGCTTCGTAGACGAATTGAAAGTTAGACACTCTGATCATAAATCACCAAATATTGTATAGAATCAAGTTTTTCTATCTGAACAGACAGCTGTGCTGCTGGGGAGTTTGTTGCGCCACTTCTTCTTCCCAGGTAAAGCACTAGGAAGTGGTGAAGGGATGGGCGTTTTGGGATATTGTCTTAAAAAAAAAGTAGTTGCCACAATCAAGATTTTGTTTAGTTTGACTAAGTAACTTGTTTGCATCTGAGCCTATCAAGCACAATGATCACAGCTACTACTTTTATTTGATTGAGATTTGAAACGGGATCTTGATTGGAGTTATCACAAAACCTATTTGCAGCAATCAAGTCAAAACATAGTTGCTCCAACCAATGATCTTTGTTGAAGTAATTAAAATGCTTGATTGACACAACTAACTTACTTTGTTACAGTTAACATTTTTTTAACTTGTCTCTTTTTTAACTCTTCTACAATGATGTCATGTTAAGGGTAATCAAGAAACTTGTTTGAGCGTTCAATCATTTGAACTAGTATTGCTGCAATCATGTCGTGATGATTAACTTAACTAAGATTTTGATTAATCTAAACAAGATATCGTCAATCAAGGTAAAAAGTCACTTGATTGGAGTGCATTTTTTCAGTGTAATTTTGATGTTCGAAAAGTGCTCGTGATTCTCGGCCTAATTTGCATAAATGACTTAAATTTTGAATTTCATGTCACTGCAGGGATCCAGCAGAATATCGGCGTCAGGTATGTTTGCCTGACACATGCTGAGCTGGACTCCCATTTGGCAAAACCTTGAGACACACACCGCACCTTGTACGAGTATATTTGATTGAATTATGTCAAGGTGTCACTCTGTTTCTTTGAGTATGTTTTTCTTTTTTGTTTGTGTATTGGCACCTTGTTATGGTTCCGGGCAGGACACATATCGCACCTTTAGAATTATAGAGACCTAATTTGAAATCATTAATCACATCATCAGTTAATGACATCATCAATTAATTCACAATATTATAGTGACCTCATTGGTGATGTTCTTTAGAAAGGTTGAAATCTTAAAATTTCAAATATAGGTCACTATAATATTATTATAGTGACTTAATTTGGTGATGTTTTTCAACTTCTGAAGAAATTAGGTCTCTATAATTCTAAAGGTGCGATATACAGAATGAACAATGATAAATGGGCAAAACGTTTAACGGAATGGATACCAAGAGACAGGATAATTATTTTATTTATTTTATTATATAGCCATCAAAACACAGTATTCTGAGTTTGAAAAATAAAAAACACCGATTATATGTACCAACAACGATCGGTAACATATAGGAACCCATTATCTAAACAGGGCAATTCAAAAGCGTTCGTTCCTCGCTTCACTGCTACCTATACAAAGATGTCTGCCTCTTGAAATAGGCACAATACATGGCTGCCTATTGTCACAGCTTTGATCGGCAGAACACGGAAATGGAAACCTCCATATACAAGTCTTGTTGTGACTTGTATTTACCATGTTTTATTATGACTTTTAATGTTGTCCTTCAATGGGAATGGCTCGTAAGAGTGTGCATTAAAAGAGGCTACATAAATGGGTATACTTAAACATAAGTCCGGCGCATTCTGAAGTGAAAAATTTTTAAATACAACAACCCAAGATTAGAGGATTATATCCAATATAAGAATGCTTGGAAACATGCTGGTCCTGCTCCATATGGCAATTTAGAGTCTAGACAAAATCAAACTGGTTGCTAATTTAATTGTATAAATTGTAATTTTAATGATGATAATTCTGTGATACTTTAACTCACACATAGTTTTTTTTTTGTGTCCTTTTTCTTACAATCTGTCACTATGTATTAGGACATTCAGTAATTTTGATGACTTGTTAGATGTCTTGCTTGGTATGCGTCCTATGATACATTAGGTATACTACAATAAAGCTCGATTACCACTGACTGACTAATCAGGCAGGGGCCATATCCTTCCATAGTTTTAGGTAACCAGTCCATTTTATCCACCCAAAACCTATAGTCCAATGTCTTTGGTTCCATAACTGCAATAGTCCTAAACCAACCGGGGGTTGTCCTTGGGTGCACTTGCATAGTGCGTACAGGGATAATCGTCGGTTGGTATCTCATTTCTTAAAAAAGCGTCTAACGGGCCTCTGCGAGTTGGCTTCGGCCCCTCGTACGCCTTGCAAAGGTCCGGAACCCGAGTGTCCCGAGATATGTAAAGTATATAAAAATAATAATAATAATACGAATCCCAATTTATTTTTCGGAGACACTTTACATTCGCTTTAAGCCGCCATTTTGATTTTATGTGACGTCATATCGCGTATAACCCGCGGAACAACATCGCGCTTCCAGTTACACCTTGTTTATCGAATGTCAAGGACTTGGTCAAGGTGAAGCGAACAGATGAACATAGATACCTAATTGTCTGCAGAGAATTCAAGAGAATCTATGACCGGCTTTGCATTACCGTTTAATGATGACTTTAAGTAATGGAACTTTTGAATCTGCGTTATTGTTTTACAATTATGCACTCTATACAAATCTATAAAAAAAACAGAACATGGATCTCTTAGTTTCCGAGATACGATAGGGAGAGGGGGGAAGGGGGGCAAAATGGGCGGGTTTGGCACTTTTTCCCTACTCGTGAGAGTTACTTTTTTTACGAATCTGTCAAAATATGAAAAAAAAATGTTCCAAGTCTCTTAACTTCCGAGATCCGCCTTAAGGGGAGGAGAAGGGGGCAAGGGGGGCAACTTTGAAAAATGGTTTTTACTTCCCCGAGCCTCCTCTATACGAATCCGTAAAAATACAGAACACGGATCTCTTAGTTTCCGAGATACAATAGGGAGGGGGAGAAAGGGGGGCTAAAAGGTTCCGCACTTTTCCCTTACTCGTGAGAGTTACTTGTTTACGAATCTGTCAAAATATACCCCCCTCTCCCTCCACCATCTGGGAGAACTCCGGTTATACGAAAACCGTAAAAAATCTACATCGATGTCTTGTTAATACCTAAAATCAAATGGTTCAAAACGTTTAAAATCCGTTTTGCATCTATACTCCGGTTATACGAAAACCGAAAAAATAAACATCGGTGTTTTGTTTATACATTTTTTGTTGGCATTTTTGTCGTAGTCGGGTTTAAGTCTTTAACTTTGTTTTTTAATCCAAAAAATAATCCTCCAAGTCGCCTTTCGAGTCTGATAATTACTGAGCCTTTTACCAGAGTAAAAGGCTCAGTAATTATCAGACTCCGTGACTACCGTTTTTCCTCAAGACATTTAATTAAGGGAAGCTCCAATTTGCAATAGGTAGTAATTTAATTTATGAATTTAATTAAGTTAATTAAGTATAATAGGCAAGTACTGTACCTAATAATGGAGGGAATGAAACAGGTGAAATAAGTTGGTTTTATGTTTTATCTATGTTACGCAGATTTATTTTTTCTTGCGTTGAAATGGCTTTAAGTACAGCATAATTTAAATAAAATTTGACTATTTTTTACTAGATATATTAAATAATTGTCAAGCCATTTTAAGGCTACTATCTCGAAAAAAGCTTGAAAAAAGTATGCAGATGAAGCGACTTTTCGTCGGCATCAGAAATCAGAAATCATTTATTTGCAAAGAATGTACGTAACAAAAACATAAGTTTGATGGCGTATAAAAGGAAAAACAATTGGATCCAGTACATTCTACCTTAAGGCATGCAACATTAAGCACTATAATAGTATACAAATCTATCATAATCAATAAATGTCAGGTAATCAGTTTTTAATGTCATATTTTTATAAGTCAAGTTCACACCGGAAAAATAAAATAGTCATGCATGGATACAAAATAAGAATAAAGCAAATTTAATAAATTGAAATATTTTTGGGCAATGTCATAGGGTGTTATCATTTAGAAACTCGCTGACGGCGTAATAACATTTTTCAACTAGTAGTTTCGTTAATTTCTTATTGAAAAAATGAGTTGTATCATTTTTAATGTCGTTAGGTATTTTATTGTATATACTTGGTCCCATATGTAAAATATTCTTTCTTAATAATGCTGTTTTGAAACTTCCTGTATGTAATAGATCTTTATATTGGGATCTCAGTAATGCAGGTCTTGAAGAATGATTTATCAGCATTACATACATTACATACGGCATTTACAGAGAAATAACATCTGCAAAATGTGTTAATAATCTACATGATTATGATACGTAATTTGGTTTAGCCATATTTTTTTTATCGGTATCACAACATACAGAAGGCAAAAAAATTAAAAAAAAAACACCAAATCACCTCGAAATAAGTTTTTTAAAATCAAAATAGTATTAAAAATAAAATAAAATAAACTACTGCTTGCCAATAAAATGGACAATTATTGGGTTTTACTACTTAAAAAAAAAAAATGTATTATTTATATTATAATAAATTAATAATGCGTCTTATTTGGGACAGCGCTCCTGGGCCTCAAGTCTGCTATTACAATAGTGTCAGAATGGTCTCGCCATTGTGAGTATTTGACAGTTTTTGTATGGCAAATCTGTCAAAAACTCACAATGAAGAGACCATTCGGACACTATTGTAATAGCAGACTTGAGGCCCTGGATGGGTGAGTCCTATTTACTGGCTGGACGTACGATGCGTTGCGTGAGCTCAGTACAGAACACGCAATCTAACCACTCAAGGTTACTGGCATATATCTGGGCCTTAAACCCTTAATAACGTTTAAACATTTTTTATTGTAAAATAGCCAAGCTAGGTTTTGTAAGTTCTCTTTAGTGGATTAGTTAAAAAGTTGTGAATAGAAATATAGATATATGGAATACTCTTTATTATGTACACAATAAAAATTAAATGTAGATATTTTACAATGAGTGACACAATGGACGGTCTTATCGCTAAAAGCGGTGTTTTACAGACAACCTTTGCATGGGTTAAAGGTAGAACGAGAGACAATACTGCAGTAGATAAGCTTTTTCTAAATATATCTCGAAACAACACTGAATTTGGTGAAATTTTCAACTCGGACAGACGGATAGACACTGTTATTGGAATAAGAAAACAAAACTATTTGTCTATGTCGAATGTGACGTCTAAAGGCCAAGTATGTTTTCCTATGTTCCTAATAAATACTTTCACATCCTGTTACGTTAAAAAAAAAATGGCCAAGTGCATATTAGACCACGCACAGTGAAGGGTTCCGTAGTTGGCATGAATATTATATTTATTTTACCGGCCGAAAAAATTGTTTGTATTTTTTTTAAATGATGCCCCTCACTAGGAATTTCTCCTGTATTTTAGGTGTGTTTACAAACATTAAACTCACATAAATAAACAGCCAGACCCGGAAAAACTACTTGTAGGTCATAAAAATATCAATATTTCATAGTATTTCTCTAAAAAACGATGAAAAACAAAGTTATTTCTGGGTTTGTAACCGAAAATATCTAAAAAAAACTATTATTTAAATAGCAAAGTCACTTAGAAACATCATAATTATTTTAATTATGGGATTCAACAATACATACCTTTACCCTACATGCATATTATGTGCATTGTTTTTTTTTCCATCTCTCAGTTACATGTGAGTGCGTTATCTCGTATGCTCGACGTCCGTATGTCACTGCAGGGATCCAGCAAAATATCAGCGTCAGGTATATTTGCCTGACATATGCTGAGCTGGACTCCTATATTTTGGTACAACCTGAGACACACCGCACCTTGTATAGTTGTTATACAGGAAAAGTTTCTAAGTTTTTGCCATTTGGCTACGGAACCCTAAAAAGAAACAAAAACCCGTACCAAAAGCTATCTTCACAAAACTGTCGTGACAATTACGAAGTAAGATATTTTTAAGGGTTGTTACACGTCATCACATTTAACTTGACAAGGGTCGTTTGAATGTCAGCATTTTCAGAACATGACATCTTTGTGTTATTTATTTATATTTTTGCCTTGAAGGTATACTGAAATAGTTTGAGGTAGGTTTTAAAGGTCGCGCAATAGCATTCTTGGTAGAAAATGGTTTTGGATCATCCCTTCATCTCCCTAGGGTATTTTAAACATCAATTTGGGATTTTTTCACGAGAATCTTTGATCAACAATAGGCTTGGCAAATGCGGTGATTTTCATAATGTCATGACATTTCACTGTGGAACAGGTTTTCATTGCTATTCATAAATTTTATGACACCTTTTTTGAACACTCACGGTACGGCTGGACCATAAATTCAATATCGCTCAGCGAGCTATGGAACGGGCTATGCTTGGAATTTCACTGAGGAATCGAATCCGTTACGAGCTGATCCAGCAGAGAACCAAAGTTGTCGACATAGCTCACAGAATAAGCAAGCTAAAGCGGCAATGGGCCGGCCATATTAGCCGTAGAACCGATGACCGTTGGGGTAGACGTGTTCTTGAGTAGAGATTGCGAATCGGCAAACATAAAGATAAAGATTTTTTTTGTTCAAAAATGTGTAACTTTACACATGACTATGCATGTGGCGGGTGGAGAGAGGGGATGAGGAAACGGGACCAGTACGGCGTAGATGGGAGGATGATCTCAGTTCGTCGACGGCACACAGTGGAACGAATGTATGGGAGCGGTTGGACGTAGACATGTCCGAAAAATAAGAGTAAAATTATGACAAACTAATGATGCCATCTTATTCGATTACTTAATGCCTTCATAAATTGTGGTGATGAATTTCTTCATAACTCCCATATTTCGGGAGTAATTTGAGAAAATGTGAAATTTTACTATGAAAATGAGTGTATCGAGCTCTCTCCCTCCTGATTCCGGGCTTGTTTCAAGTAGCGGTCTCTAATATCGTAATGCTATTACTAAGAGCTATATTTAATACTAAGACACATAGTGCGCCAAATGTGCACTTTCTGGGATAGAAGGAAATGAAAATTTAAAAAAAAAAACGTTTTTTCCCCATTTGTATTTACTTTAAACCGCAGACAGACTTATTAAGAGGTCTATAAATATATTATATATATACAGAAATATATATTAACAAAAATATTCACAAGAACTGATGAGAGTATGACTTTTAAGTAAGTTGATAATAAATTACCTAGTTTCATTAAAAGTACAATAAATAATTAAGATGTAAGCTCTAATTTACTAAGTTACACATTTTAAAACAATAACATCATTTAATTATCTTCGTCATCATCATCATCATCAATTAATTCAAATTCAGAATCGATGTCCGCTAAATCATTTATGTTAACAAATTCGATATCACTTTTCTCAGAATCCGTAAGCTCATAAAATTCCTTAAAAGAAGATTTTTTTACAAACTTATTTCCTTTTGGACGGATACTTGTAACAAGTGGATCAGAAGACAGTAAAAGATTGTGCATAATATCTTCATTGCATGAGATACTGCTATGCTTTCGAGAATGCCCCTCTCTATATTTTCTAAAATCTTTATTTCTAGCCTCAGATGCCTCTTCGGATAGAAAACCAATGGGCACAATTGACATGTTCTGAACTATGTCTGGCCCATGCATTAAAATTTTATGATGTGAAGAAGGCATATAATACCATGGGTATAACTCCACGTAAAGCTTAGCAGTATCAAAGCAGAACTCTCGGAATTTAGTTACGTTGATCTTCTCTCCTGATGAAATACACTGCAAGATCACACAGATTTTTCTTAAAAGCATAGCATCTATTCCGGTCAGTTCAGCAGATTTAGTGTAGTTTTCAAAAAATCTCCTTGCCGAGTTGCCATTGTTGGTGGATCCACTGCCTTGTTTCACAACATCGAGAAGTAAGCCCGTTTCTCTTCTTACAGCCTCTTGAACTCTTTTCTTCCTGTCATCAACTTGCCTTTTTGCTATATCACCCCTTACTTGCCATGATTTTATGTCTAATTTGTAGGAAATGTGTAATAAGCATTCCATTGAGCGAATCCAAGCGTGAAGGGTGCTTAAGCTATATTTATACATGTCCTCGTTTGCGTGTTTATCTTTGATTAACTCTAAATTATTCATTTCTTTAGGACAAGCCTTGCATATGTCACACACTGAAGCTGCTGTATTGGATATAATGGAATGAATTTTACCATCAATCATTGTCAACAGCAGTTGGTGTTTGACACTAATTCCATCAGTGATGGTGGATGGAGTTAAGGCTTCAATCTCTGCTTCGATTTCAGCCATCTCTCTCTGCACATTTTCTTTGGTTTCCTTTATAAACTTAAACAATATTGGCCGGCAAAATGAAGTGGAAGATGGTCGCTCGTTTTCCCAAATTGTTACACCTTTTGAGACGAGCCGCAGTGGTACAAGACTAATCATAAAATTACTAGCAAGATCGATTTGCTCATCTTCACTCGTCCTTTGATGATAAATGCTTTGGCTAGATGATCCGTCAAAACCCCATTTGCTGGTCAATACGAGCTGTTGATTGGGATCAACAGGGGTTTCTAACGACCTAATAAGTCTTCTTGAGGTTAAATCCATCAAGGCTT
This sequence comes from Dryobota labecula, assembly GCA_947523025.1. Classification (NCBI taxonomy): domain Eukaryota; kingdom Metazoa; phylum Arthropoda; class Insecta; order Lepidoptera; family Noctuidae; genus Dryobota; species Dryobota labecula. The sequence goes on along the minus strand of OX383311.1, from coordinate 6,487,145 downwards.
GTAATTTGATTTTTGCAGAGCTCTATGTAACTGTGAGATCTTCTTTGGCCGGATAGCACTTAATTTTTTCTTTAACCAACATGTAGTAACTCGGGTATTGAAGAGCTCCTTCTTGAGTGTTGAAATCCCGAAGAGTGTTATAGCGCCATTTCGATAAGTTCATCGATACATAAAGAGCCAATGCCTTCAAAGGGGATATTTCCCGTACCTGAATTGATTTACCTTCAATGAAGGCTTTGATTTTTGAGGCCTCTTCTGGATTCTCCGTCAAGTATTTCATAACATAAGCTGTATCGCTTTGTCCTGCCTTTTGAAGCGCCCTTTCGGCCGAAAACATAATTTCAGCGCTGCTACTGCTGCATGAAAGACTATCTTCAGTGCGTCTTCTTTTTTGCCGGTTACTAAGGTCCTCAAAAGATTTACGAGGACTAGGATGTGTACAAGTTGAAGCATCAGATTTAGCAGGAGAAATTATGGGCTCGATGACGTCACTTATATTTTCTGTAGAAGGTTCCATATTTTCATTCTGTAATTCCGGCCATTGAATTGCAGCCTGTAGCCAAATCTCATGTTTCTTCCGCAACTTATCTGTGCTTCTTCCAGACTGTGTCCATTTTGCATAAATGCGGTAGCAAAATCGACGACACCAGTCTTTTAAACTTGTTTCAGCACTTTCACATAACTGAACACAACTGTTATCTTTTAAAACACTGAACAAATAGTTAAAGTCGCGTAAATCTTTATGTGCGCGTGCGCATAAAGCAACGTGAATATCAAGATTTGTATTAAAATTTGGAAAATACATTGCGAGATTAGCTTGGATACAACGAGGTGTAAATCAACACTGATTTTAAAGTTACTAATAGTGACCTATTTATATAAAATCCAGGTATCCCAGGTATCCTTTGTTAAATATTGCAAGGTAATTAGTTATTGTGATAATTAGTAAATGATGCATGCTAAATTAGTGTATTAAGAGCCATTTAGTAATTAAATAATAGCAATGTTCTTATCAGTAATCATTAGTGCATCAGTTTTATATGTAAACCTTAAGTCCCTAATTATATATCCTAATTAGCTTATATCTTCTCTAATTGGCTGCTCAGAAATGTTATTGTAATAAGGTAAACCTTTAGAAAAACGGTTTTAATCAACAAAATAAACAAAAAATAAAAAAATTGTGTTATAAAATAAACATCACTCTTTATCCCAGAAAGTGCACATTTGGCGCACTATGTGTCTTAGTATTAAATATAGCTCTTAGTATTAGCATTATGATATTAGAGACCGCTACTTGAAACAAGCCCGGAATCAGGAGGGAGAGAGCTCGATACACTCATTTTCATAGTAAAATTTCACATTTTCTCAAATTACTCCCGAAATATGGGAGTTATGAAGAAATTCATCACCACAAGTTATGAAGGCATTAAGTAATCGAATAAGATGGCATCATTAGTTTGGCATAATTTTACTCTTTTTTTTCGGACATGTCTACGTCCAACCGCTCCCATACATTCGTTCCACTGTGCGGCAGGTGCCGCGTGGAGTAGAAAATCACAAGATCGTGGAATTTGGAAGGGTCTGGGGAAGGCGTATGCTGGTGAGGAAGACATTCCAACCGGTATCTGTTAGTCACAGTAAAATATGTAAAAATTTGTTTTAAGTTTGTTAATAAAGGCTATTTGAATTTGAATGCATGTGGCGGCATCAAAAACGCCTTATGCGTACTACGCATCAAAGATCTGACGTCACACAAATCCTGCATCGCGCAATCAGAGTTTACCGCGCGACTGGCATATATACAACATCCCGACATCAACCAGATACAATACCCGTCTGGTCGGAGGATCCTCCCTTTTCCATAGAGTATGAGTGAACTTTATACCCTGTTCCTCATACCTCTATATCTACATATTCATGGAAACATAATTTTACCGGACCAACATGTCTTGTTCGTCATACTCGTCACTCGGCGTACAAAATGTTTATAATATGTTGTTGTTGTCGTAAATTAGAAGCTGAATGAGAGTTGCCTAGGAATCGAGGTGAATAGTTTGGAGAGGTCTATGTTCAGCAGTGCACTACTGTAGGCTGATAATAATAATAATAATAAAAATCGATCTTGACCATCTTCCAGGCTCTGGGACTGTTCTGAGAGCCGTAGAATACCTCTCCACTCCTCGAGCACCTCAGGATGTGTTGCCCCCTTGTCGCTACGTCACTATGTGCTAGCGACCGTTTTCGGGGGCCCATTATTGAGTGTGCAAGTCACCCTCTGCCATTTTATCCGTGTATAATAAAACATTGATCAGGCAGGGACCATAGTCCTTCCATAGTTTTAGGTAACCAGTCCATTTTAACCACCCGAACCCATAGTCCAATATCTTTGTTTCCATATCTCGCAATAGTCCTACATCAACCGGGGGTTGTCCTTGAGTCCACTTGCATAGTGCGTACAGGGATAATCGTCGGTTGGTACCTCATTTAATTAAAAAGCGTCTAACGGGCCTCTGCGAGTTGGCTTCGGCCCCTCGTACGCCTTCCAAAGGTCCGGGACCCGAGGGTCCCGAGATATGTAAAATATATAATAATAATAATAATAATTTATTTATTTATAAGACAACAAAGGTCCACTGACTACTAATGATGTGGTGTTAAAGAAAGTAGTATTTTAACAAAATTCTGTGAATTTGTACAGACGCCAGCAGGTCAAGCTACCCGAAACTGTCAAATTTTCGCAATCAACCTTGAACCTTATACTGTAGTGATAAGGTTGAAAATCTGTTAAAGAAAGGATAATATTTTTGTGTTCACCAAAAATCTTATTCTTCCCCGAAAAATACTGATCGTGCACCAAATATTAAAGGTTAGGTTAGGTTAGGTTAGGTATTTTGGTGCACATTCAGTATATTTGGTGGAACACAGGCAAAATTAGGTAAATGAAATGGGAATAAATTGAAGTACTTTTAAATACCTACCATCCTTAAAGAAATTTGACAGATTGTAGTAGCTTGATGTGCTGGCGTCTGTACATTCATATGAAAATCTTTAGCGTTATGCATTACGCTGGCGAAGAAAAATGGCAACAGGTTATCGTTATTTTTATGTAGAATTCCAATTCAATTGGATCGTTTTACACTCAAAACCTTTTCTTGATTTATCCATTCAATTAGACATTCCAGACGAATTTTGTTAAGTGTATCGCGTATATGCATTCGGAGTAATTGAGGCGACGATAACCGATTTTTAATTATTTTATACTGATGATCACGTCTAAACGAGTAGTATTATTAACATAAGCGGGATATTTACCATGTTTATTCATTGTTCTGAGTTCCCGATATTTCGGCGCTGACCTGAGGACAGAACACCACTATATTCCTAGACTGGTTAGAGAAGCTATTGAGATTACCAAATATAGGCACTTCAACCGGGATGATGGGTTTCAACTGTCGAGAGCCTGGAATCCAGTGGTTCAGCTGTGTAAAAACCGAAGAAGTGCCGAAAAAAGTTCGCGAGCGGACACAGTGAGTTTCGTGTGTCGGGAACAGAATCGAGTTGCGAGTGACAGTGGTAGCGGTACTGAGTACAAAAAACGAACAAGAAAGAGGGTAGACCGTTTTGTCTGCTCATAAACACCCACCCGCAGTGACTTCAGTTTATCCGTGATCATGGTGCTTGCAACAGCGCCGAAATATCGGGAACTCAGAACAATGAATAAACATGGTAAATATCCCGCTTATGTTAATAATAATATTAGTGACCATGACAGTTTAAAAACTTATAAACGAGTAGTGTTAATGATTTGGAAAAAATATATGTTAAATAAGAGCATTTTCTTAATAATTTAATGTATGAATATTTTAGATTATGTTTATATTACATAGTGAAATTAATTTGTAAAGTTATGTTTAATGCGGATAAAAAAACTGAGAATCACGCAAAATCTATGAAGCGTATTTTTCACATTTTTAAAGATAGTTTAACTATTGATCTTTTAGTATACGTGTTTTATTAAAATACCTTATGCTTGATTTTTTGAATGACTACATAAATTATACTGACATATAAATTTAATGCCATTATTATTTATATTATTTAATTACTAAGCTGACATCCCTTTTTGAATTTGAACTTATTTTATAAGTTTTTTAATTAATAATAATTTATCACCAATGTAATCTGTGTAACATTTGTACGCCCATGTGGTAGAATGTGATGAGACAATCTATTTAACTTAAGACCATGTAATCTACATACCGACCATGTTCTGACAAATAAATGATTATGATTATGATTATTATGATTTATAATAAATTAATAATGAGTCTTATTTGGGACAGCGCTCCTCGATGGGCGAGTCCTAGTACTGGCTGGACGTACGACGCGTTGCGTGAGCTCAGCACAGAACACGCAAACTAACCACTCAAGGTCACTGGCATATATCTGCGACTTAAAAATATATAATACTAGCTTTTGCCCGCGGCTCCACCCGCGTGGATGTCGGTTATCGCGTAAAAAAGTAGCCTATGTCCTTCTCCATATCCCAGTATATCTCTGCCAAATTTCATGACGATCGGTTCAGCGGTTTAGGCGTGAAAACGTAACATACAGACAGACAGACAGACAGATAGACAGACAGACAGACAGAGTTACTTTCACATTTTTAATATTCTCTTGAAGTTAGGCGTAATTACTTTTTGCTCATGTTCGCTTGTCGTGTTCTTCGTGGGGAGTCTGATTGCCCGGAACTAGTAACTCAACTTGTGAGACTTTATGTTCCTCCTGTACCCAAATACCAACTTAGACCGCGACGACACGGATTGTTGGCCGTTCCGTCAGCACGCACAGTTTCGCATTCTAACTCGCCCTTGGTTCGCGCGCTCGCAATGCTGAATGCTCTACTGACATCGAACCAGGAGTGTGATTTGTTTGCCGCGAGATGGATGGACGTATGTCGAGCATGTTTGAGATTCTGTGAGATGATGGATGAAAGATGAGTTTATATTTTTTGTGCCATTGTTATTTGCTTGTTGGTTAGTCATTTTTGTGTATCTTTCTTATTGTTATTCCTTCCTTATTGTAAATATGTCTTTTTTTTATGTAAATTTAACTGTGCAATAACTTGGACCTGAGTCTGTAATGTTGTACATGTTTTTACCAAATAAATAAATAAATAAATAAATTAGTATGGAAGTATGGATAGTATGGATTAATCTAGTCTATTCATATGCAAAAAAAAAAAAACCAAGGCATCCGCGTCGGTACAAAAAACTTCATTTTTGTTTATACGAAACATCACAAAAACATTTAACTGTCCCTTATAAAGTGTATTTACAACTTTAACCTTTCATTTTAAAGCTTCAGGTGGCTCCAAATTATCTTTTATATAGCAACGTAAAAAGTTACTCTTATTGCAAGGGATAAAATGGTTTCTCATCACTTTTTGTAAGAGGTTTTTGTACTCAAATATACAGGATTTTTTTTATCAATACGCAAATGTTGACAAATTAAACATAAACGTATTTTATTATACACCTATTTCTTATTTTGATGTCTTAGTACAAAAAAAAATATGATGTCGTTAACGAAAGATGTATATTTTGAAACTGGTATATAATTGATACTCGTCGCGCAACGCGCAGGCGCGCGGCGGCGCGGACAGTGAAGCTGAACGTAGTAGTAGGTACCTATCATATGTGCGCTCGCCCATTGATATTATTACGAATAGATTATATCCATACTTTTCTGATTTCAAGTAGGATAAAAAAAAAGTATTGAACAAATAATGGAAATGTGGGCTAGACCCCCGCGCACTAGGCAGCCTGGCTGCGGCAGCCAGGGTGCGGCAGCCAGTCGAACATATGGCGGTGTATGGGAGCCCGCGCACTAAGCTGCTACGAATTCCCGGCTGTGGTAGCCAACAGAAGGAACCCCGCGCACTAGGCAGCCTGGCTGCGCAGCCAGGCTGCGGCAGCCAAAATATTTGAGCATCCAGTTATAGCAGCCAATTGACGGCTGTTTTATAAACATAATTTAAAATTATAATATACTAAGTTTTTAAGGAAATGCTCTAATTTAACATATATTTTTTCCTAAATGTGCGATATAATTATATTATAGATGATAGAAGCAATTTAAGTCGAGATAATTGCTTGACCTTGAAACGTTGGGAGTAAAGCACTACCTCAAACGATCCACGTTAAGAGGCGTGCAATAATAAGAAATAGGTAAAAATAAAAAATATATCATGTCAAGATATCATCTGTAATTAAATTGAACTATGGTAGTAATGTCATTTTACAATAGAAAACAAAATAAAATAATTAAAACTGCCCTTTGTATGAAACCCTAGGGGGGACAGTCATTGCAAACCACGGCCACATTCCGCATGGATAGGGAGTGTCTGGTAAACAAATGAACCGCTCAGCTTCGTTGAAGACAAGGAAGTTTGGCAATAATTTCTTCTGCACATTATGGCTTCCCTTTTTTTTTGGGTGGGAAATTATCGAATAACTTTTCCCGCTCTGGGCGGAGCGGGAAAAGAGTGAGAAGTGTCAGGCTTTTACTGACTAAAACCCACTCGTGTTCCTTCAGTTGCCTGTGTGCCTTGCCACGGTATACCTTTCGGACAAACCCGCAATCCAGGCAGGCATCGGTCCTGGCGGACCCCGTCAGTGCGTGCTGACATCTCTTTGAGCCGCGCGTGGAACACAATGCGCCGTCGACCCGGTCCTTACCAGACGGCGAGCTGCCCATAGCTCGCCGTCCGCAAGCCTGCGCCTACAGTGACCGGGATTCGGCTACCAATTCCCGCCACCCAGGGCATCTCCTGACATGTGGCTTCCCTGGTAACTCTAATGGCATAATTATGTAGGTAAGTATCTATTAACAGCTCCAAAATTACGATGTTTTATTATCTATTTCTATAAATAAATATTTGATACAGCCGCGAATTATATTTAGATCAACATACTATCTGATACTGCATATTGCAAAAAACTTACCAATTTTTTATTTCGCGGGCTACCCGGTCGCATTCGCTTTAAGCTAAGTTTACCTTCTAAGTTTTCTCTTAAGATAAACTTAGAAAGTACAAAGGGTTGTAAAGGTGTTAAGAACATTGAAACTAATTCAAAATAACATAAGTTGAAGCCAAGCAAACGATCTGAGTGTGAAACTTTTCATTTCACTTAGCTTAACGTGAGATGCTTCTAGTAATTTAGTTTGTGAACTTTGAACGTTTTCTCAAGAGTTGTACCTATTATGTTTTTGTAGAAGGAAAATCTTTGTGTTACGTTACTTTTAGTTTTGACTTTTACAAGGCCATGTTTATTGCGAAATAATGTATCGTTTCTTCAGAATTAAAATTAAATGTACATAAATAATAATAACAACTATTCTCACTGCACACTCATAATTACACTCACACACACTCTCTATATACACATAGGTGTGCAGTTACATACATTCACACACACTCTCCTACATTCTTAAGTTGCACTCCCTTCTCCTCCTTTTTTACCATAAATATATGTTTAGGAAAAATATATACTATACATATTTATGCATGATACATACAAAAGTAAGTTATAATATAAACACATACATGGCAACTGACATACTTCACAAGTTTTGTTTATTTACGAGTATATGATAATTATACTTTATAGCTGATCACTGTCTCTAAGATACAGGTCATCCTAGTTTAAGAGGCAGGGCTCACCCAATTTATGTACAGACCTTGTGGTTACGGCATAACTATGTAATACCTGTCTTTACTCTTATGCTCTAATTGTAATCCAACTTTTACGTATTTTTTTTTTATCTAGGGCATCTCAGAGTGTAACCACTAAGGTTCCGACTCTTTAACCGGACTTTCCTGTGGCTGCCTTAAGCTCCTAACGAAACTTAATGCCTCCAGCCAGGGCGTAAAAACTATAAACTAAACGACTGCTACTCGCTAAGGGCACCCCCTGTGGGGTACGGACCTCGGCTTGGGGCAGCGTCGGAGGGAGGGAGGCAAGGGACCGTCGGTGGCTGGATAAAATCAGTGTTTTGATTATTATCAGGGGGATTTTGGATTACATGCTGCTCAGCTAAAGCGCGTGCTGGCGCTTCACTTACAGCCAAGGGTCGGGGAGGAAACGTAATTTTAATCATAACAAGAACATTTATGTTTTTTTGTCTGTAACTTATTTGAAATAAATAAATTTATTATTATTATAAATAATAAATCATCTAATTAATTTATAAAATTAAAATTTAATATCGAAACCTAACTAAATCTATTAACAAAAAAAAAAAAAAACTTCCGCATTGCTGTCCACTGGTAATTTACACAAGAGACTGGCGGCGGCATTGCCACGTTAAATAGCAATGGTTCACGTGTGTCAACCAGCCGTTTGGACATTTTATTGAACAGACTATGACCACGAATTATAGTGCCTATATTTTTTTTAAATATTCTTTATATTAATGAAATGGTGAAGAAAAAAACCATCGTAAGGAACTCGTCCTTGAATTATTCAAAGACATGTGACATGCACCAACCAGAATTGCGCCCGCCTGGTAGATTACAGCCCACTCCCTCTTACAGATAGGAGGCCTGTGTCCCAGGTAAGGCTTTCGATACCGGTATTCCGGTATTCCGGGATCCCGTAATACCGTGATCACAGATTTTATTTTGGCCTTTTTCAATACCGGTATTGACGCCCCAATACCGTGATTACGGTATTACACACATTCGATGTGATCTTTTTCTCGCACTTGTTTTCACCAGCGCAAGCGTCCCGCTGTTATCTTTACCTCACCCTCCCGCGCCCCGCCTGAGACGATACCCGAAATCAAGCTGTAGGTACTAATATCATTTATTATTGCATAATTATAAGAATGTTACTAAAATGAACACCAAATGATTGCTAGCTAATTAAGTTATACTTACATTTCTACAAATAATGATGCCTACCGAAATAAAAATGATGAGCTATGCTGATTTTTACATGAGACATGATGACATTTAGATAATATTAAAAAAAAAAAAAATTAAGTACTTTGCAAAGTCTATGTGAAATGCCTTCCTGCAAAAGACTAGATTAAGTTTTAGTTTTGATTCAATCAATACCAAATTTTTATATAAGAGAGCTATATATAAAATATATTTACTATATTATAAAAAATAAAAAAAAGGACAATAAAGACTGATTTGATTTTTTCTGGTTTTTCAATAAAAACCATATTTTAATGGTTTTATTAATGTCATAATTAAACTTGCGTTCAATACCGGTATTGATACCGTGATTACGGTATTGACTTTTGATAAAATCCGGTATTTGAAAGCCCTAGTTCCAGGAGTGGGAACATTCATCATCATCATCATATCAGCCGCAAGACGACCACTGCTGAACATAGGCCTCCCCCATTGGAGGGGGGGCGGGTGGTTGCCATAGTCGCCACGCTTGGCAGGCGGGTTGGCGATCGCAGTATGGTGTTCAAAATGCATAGAGAACGCTGCTGCCCATTCTCTAGTGAGTCCCTTAGTCGCCTTTTACGACACCCACGGGAGGAAATGGGGTGGTGCTATTCTTTACGTCCGACGCCACACGGTACATTATCGGGAACATTATAGGCTGGTAATTATTATGCATGAAAGACCAAATTAATACTTGAAACGTAGGTAACCAAATAATATTTCCAAAACTACTAAAGTTACGAAACATAAGAGCTTCATCAGCGAAGTGTATATTAGGATTACAACCTAAGTCCCTAAATATCTAGTGATTAGAGTAGTTTACATATATTCTAGATTACCTGGGTCTAGTCTAGACAATTTAACTTAGTTTGTATTAAGCTTAGTATAAATATTTGATTCATGGAATTCAATTTTCACATTTATGAGTAGCTACTAGGGGCTTGTATGGGGCTACTAGGGGCTTGTATGGGGCTACTAAGGGCTTGTATGGGGCTACTAGGGGCTCCATTTGAAATAAGATTACACATTTAAATAAGCCATTTTTACAGTCCGTTCAACCGATTTTGACTCCTATTCCGTAGGCATAAGGATGGCATTAAAAGCAAAAAAGTGGTTACAATACGAGTACCAACTATTTACTGCAGCTGCTATTTGTCATGCCACCAACGCAATAGAAAGTCAAAATCAGTTGAACAGACTGTAAAAAAGGTTTATTTAAATGTCTATATATTTATACCCTACCTACCTACCCTCTACCCTACCCTACTCTACCCTACCCTAATTTTTCTCGACGTAAAAACCATCCTTGGACTAAACGAACATTAAAAAAAAAAGAATTGGTAAAATTGGTGCAGGCGTTGTTGAGTTATGCGCTTACCAACACATTTTGCGATTCATTTTTATATTATAGATAAGTATTGAATGAGAATCATACTCTCACTAAAATACTTATTTTTATTTCATACTAGCTTTTTCCCGCGGATCCGCCCGCGTGGATGTCGGTTATTACGATAAACCTTGGTAAGACTGGTTGTCATTGTCATACTATCGGGCTTCTGACGACCCGTAACGACTGTCAAAGATCCACGAATGAGAGCCGGGACTAACGGCTTAACGTGCATTTCGAGGCACAGAGGAGTCTAAATATGTAAAGATGGTGACCCATCCACGGACCAACCGCGGTAATTGTAGCTTAACCTGATAGATCGACCCGTGGGGCTGACATTACTCAGTCATAAGCCCCTCATAATCTAGCTTTTATATAAAAATATTTAAAATTAAAGTCGCTTGTTCTGACTGTTTATAGGATCGCGTTGTTTTTCTAAACTGCGCAATAGATTTGAATGCGGTTTGCATCCTTATTTAGAGAATCTATTCCGTAAGGTTTATGAATATAATAAACTAATATTAAAGTTACATACAATAAAGAAATCTAGATGTTTTGTCAAATCGTAAAACCCGTGCGACTCACCCCTGCGTGGGAGTCGCTATTACTATACCCGAATGGCTTTAGCGTGGCAATACCGTTCATTGACCCACCTACATATTCTAGCATTCTATATTCCAAAAATTGAAATAAATTGTTTGGCAAATTTACATACTTAGATTTGGTGTCGCTAGTCGGGTCCTGGGCATGAACAGAAGTAATCTATAGCGACTGCTCGAATGCGGGTTGTAGGCACACGAACGAATTATTTTTTGACATATATGCTGGGTGCTGGGCAGCGAATGGGTTAAGGGCCTATAACTACCTCAAATGGATCATCATCATGATCCTCCGTTATGTAAAAAATAATGCAGAATTAATTTTGAAAGAAATATATGTCGGACACGAGTTATATCCGGTACGCCAGCGCCATCTGTTAGCGTTCGATGGTGTTGTTGGATTCGCGCTATCGGTTCTTGACAAAACGCGACGCTAGCGCTGCCTAGTGGCGCATGGCAGAGTCTACAACATAACGTTCGACCGGCGACAAGTGTCCGCCGCACATTCGACAAGTGGAGTTCATCAGTGGCGGTCAAGCAGTGAAGACGTCTCGAAACTGTTAAGCGTTCAGTATAGTTGTCTCGTGGTCCAACATTAATTACTTTGCATACCCATTACTGTATAGAATCAAGTTCTTCTAACTGAACAGACAGATGTGCTGCTGTGGAGTTTGTTCCACTACTTCTTTTTCTCAGCTAAAGCACTAGGAAGTGGTGAAGGGCAGGGCGTTTTGGGGGACTATCTTATGTAACTTTGATTCTCAGCTTAGATTGAGTAAATGACTTTTGAGTTTAATTCGGTTTTTCTATTGTGCAATAACCAACACTACCCACAGTATGCCCACAGTAGTTAAAATATGGCTGATGATAACTAGATAAACTTACCGTTCTCCGACGTATATATATATGTTGGAGGAAGTAAGCTGAGAGTTGATTGTTAGTTGCATACAATTAATTGATAACACTGATTGTTAACTAAAAATAACTTGTTGATTCCTAATTTAATTTAACTTGATTTATTACATTTTAATATTGTGTAAAATCTAACTAATTAATTTAAAGTCACTGCATTGTATAACGTCCAATCAGAGCAGAGGATAAAATCTAGAGTGGGGTCGAGGCGCCATCTTAACTTTTGCGGGGTGGACCGAGGATTCATATTGTCATAACGGTAACGGTGGTCGATCGAGGTGAATCGCTAGTGGTAATGTTAAATTGGTGTCGCGAACCTGCTGCTCCTATAGAATTGTTGTGAAATATCGATTGCTTCAGTGATTCTTACTCGTGTAAAAACTGCCATTAGATTGTATGAAACAGTGAATACTTTGTTTTGTGCTCGCATTTCACCCTAATGACGCCCACTAAACTCGTGACCACTAATGACGATGTCGAGAATGCTGCTTCTCCGACATATATATATTTTAATTACCATTATTTTCACCGTAAAAAGAAATCACCTAAACTATCGGCGCCTTGGAGCCTTTCCCTGCCGCCCTGTCTCGCTTGCTCACGTGACCGGGAGCAATAGTGTGCGAGTGAGATAAAGAGTGAGGTGGCGCTGAGGTAGTATAGACTCTTAGGCCCGAATTCCTCTGTTGCTGATGTCGGTCGCGCGTAAGAATATACGTTGTGTTCAATGAAGCACCACACTGTAAAGCTGACATCAGCGGCGCGCGAGTTGCTACGCGCCGTTGATGACGCGCGTCGGTCTCGCTCGTCAGCGCCGCGTTCGTCGGTCGACTGACGCGCTATAGAACGCTATGAGCGTCCTCACTCTGTTCCCGACCGTCGGCACGCGCGCGTACAGTCGCCCGCCACCATGAACATTGATACCGAACGTGTGATTGCCGAGGTGCGCCAACGTCCTGCATTGTGGGATTTATCGAATGAACTTTAGAAAGATCGCGATGCCAGAGCAAAATTTTGGTTACAAGTTTATGAAGCACTTTTTCCCGAATTCAATAATTCTAAATAATTAAAAAACTTTTCCTCGTCCTGACGTAGCTTTTCAAATAAAGTAGAAAATTCACCATTCGTCACCCTATCAGCAACAATTGGGTGAATGTGATATCTTTTTTTTCTATATTGACGCCGTCTCCGCTTGCGTAAGTATGCTGCAGCAACTAAACAATTTATAAACGGGTTCATAATAATATCCCAAATTCAAACTCCGCTTCACAAATCCACAACAAATCCACTTGGAGACGCCTGTACCGTGGAGCGGTCAGTATCGCACTACGGATGTTTTCATTGGCGCTGATGGTCAGCGCGCTACGCGACTGACGGTACGCGACCGACGTCAGCGACAGAGGAATCCGGGCCTTAACATCCTGAATCAATATCTATCATGATCCCCAACATGTTCCAATAACGAAAAACCGTGTATTGTTTATTGTTTGGGTTCCTACGGAGAGAAATTAGGGAAAGGGCAATGACCGCTATTGCCACCCTAAAGCGATTCGGGTATACCAATTTAAAATAGCCAATCAGCTTATAGGATTGAAACTTTGTCCTTGTTAATCACTAAACACATTAATTAATCAGATAATCTTTCTAAATTTTGTCTAACTTCATGTAATCCGGCTTATATTAATACTACCTACATTACAGTTCCAATTAAGTCTAAGTAGCGTCCGCAAAATAATGGGATTTTCATTGATGGAGATAAACTGTGGGTACGGGATTATCTGTAATTGGGTTGCAAACTTGGGTTTAGAATGTGGGTTGATTTTTATGTCGACAAAAAACAATGCCGTTCTTTTTTTTTAAAAAAGCTTCGTGTTATAATAGTGTGTGACATTATGTACGTCAGATCTTCAGTGAAGATAAGGTGTTCAAGGAGCGAGGAGCTTGTGGCCATCCATTTTCATACCGAGACCCCTCTGTGCCTCAAAAAACACGTTTAGCCGTTGGTTCCGACTGACATTCGTATGACAGTCGTAAAGAAACGGGTAGTTAGAATTTCAACTACCTTCTTCTTTTTTTGACGGCACGGTTGGCGCAGTGGTTAAGCGATTGACTATTGTGCTGCGTATCGCGGGTTCGATTCCCGCACGGAACAAAAATTTGTATGACCTACAAGTAGTTGTTCCGGGTCTGGCTGTTTGTGTATGTGAGTTTAAATGTTTGTTTGGGTTGTTTTGTTAGATCATTGTCTTCATCACCTTTTCTTTTTGCCAATAAAACTTTTTGTATTTTTTTTTTTTTTGTAATACAGGAGAAATTCTAAGTGTGGGGGCAACGTTTAAAAAAAAAAACTTTTTTTGATCAGTGGTTCTTTAATAACCTTTTTAAAAGCCAGAGGTCAGACCAATATGTTCATATATCACGCCTGTACTTTACGAAGGGTTAAGCAGAGGTGTATAATTGTACATAGGTAACACTCATATTTCGATGTGATATATAAATAGAGGTATAAGAACAGGGTGTAAAGTTCACTCAACCTCTATTGAAAAGGGAGGACCCTCCGACCACACGGGTGTTGTGTCTGGTGGGCAACTGCCCGACGGTTGATGTTAGCATAAACATGCTAGTCGTGCGGTAAACTCTGATTGCGCGATGCAGGATTTGTGACGTCAGGCCTTTGATGCGTAGTTCGCATGTGGCGTTGCCACAGTACCGTGTAATAGGCAGAGCCTATTGCCATTTACCGGGCACCACAGAACCTTGGAGGGTGAACAATACATGTAAAAACCATTTGGAGTATCTGCATAATACTTTTTCTGCTATTAAAAGCGTTGTAAACATAAAAATGTACTTAACACATTTTTTTCTACGCATACCTTCATAATTATGACAGAAAATAAAAGCAAATGGGAAAATGCTCTACCTCACGTCAAAACACCTGTGTTCATATAATTTTGTATTATAATCTCAATTTGTATTTTAAAAGGGGTTGAAGTTGAGTATCTTTCATAGCGACTCATTTATGTTTCAATGTAGTTTTTTTTTTTTGTGAAAACTTCTTTAGGCGCGTTGAGCACTTTTTGGGTGAACAAAAATCATAGAACTCGCGTCATCAAAATAAAAATCAAAAATCAAAATCAAAATATTTTATTTCACATAAACCTACATGGGCACTTATGAAACGTCAGAAGCTTGGTGCACGGTTCCAATTAGTCGTTTCCTATGGAGAAGAGCTGGCAAGAAACTCCACGGTTACTCTTATAAAAATAATTGGCTTTGCAATATTATCAAATAACAGTGTAAATAAGTATGGGAGGACAGTGTAGGCCTTTCAATAATTACCAGGTACTTAACAAAATAGAAAAGTGCCAACAAATCTACACTCTACTAGGCCTACAACGTTCTCACATTCACAAAATAGAATATAACATAATCTAAGTGTATAAAATATTAATGACATGATTGCAATTACAACTACAGTAACATATCTAAATCATCATCGTCACCGAACGCTTTCCATAAGCTATATGTATACTGTGTATATATGTGTACTTTTTGGGTGAACAAAAATCATGGAACTCGCGTCATCGTCACCGAACGCTTTCCATGAGCTATATGTATACTGTGTATATATGTGTACTTTTTGGGTGAACAAAAATCATGGAACTCGCGTCATCGTCACCGAATGCTTGCCATGAGCTATATATATACTGTGTTTATATGTATGTGTAGGTACTTTTTGGGTGAACAAAAATCATGGAACTCGCGTCATCGTCCCCGAATGCTTTCCATGAGCTATAACGTCAGTCAGTGCACTAGTTTCCCGATTTTCTTGTATGGAGTTGAGACGTGGACAATCCGAGCAAGAGAAAGACAGAGGATAGACGCATTCGAAATGTGGTGCTGGAGGCGGATGCTCCGAATACCATTTACAGCCAAACGCACAAATGTGTCTGTCCTTTCCCAACTCTGAGACCCGATTGTCTACAGTTTGCTTACATTTTTCAAAGTCAAATCATTTATTTTAAATTGGCACATAAAAGGCACTTTGAACGTCAAAAATTACAAAAATAATTAATTGATTCTAGTTGCCCCTCCCAAAAGATAGGGTTGCATATTAGAAAATCAAAACTTTCCTGAGCAAATTTCAAAAGAACAACGTACAAATCAACAAAGTTTAAAATAACGATGGTCATTTGATCAAAAGTTCAGCTGACCAAAGTCTGGAATATCAATGTTTAAATTATTTATTACACTATTGACCAAATCGTTGAAAGGTCGAAATGGATTACTGGATAAATTATTAATTATCAAATGGATTAAAATAACGAAGCATAGGTACCTACAATCTGCCCCAGATTTTTTTTTCACTATTGTCTAGTCTATATCTAGGTGCAGGCAGATTATATGATTCATCATTTTGAACTGGGTGAAATAGGTTAGGTTAGGTTAGAACTGTGAACAACCGCGCGTGAGCCGAGCGAGCGTAGCGAGCGGTGCCGCGGCAGCGGCCGGCGAACGCTACTTCCAAGTTACTCGCAGAATTTTATGGATCTTCGGGATTTTAAGCTTTCGAGCAAATGAACAAAAAGACATGTGGGTTTTTATAGATTAGTAGCTGAGCTTATAAAGGAGACCAATATAAACACAGCATCTATTGAAAAAATGAGAAACGGGGAACCTTTACATCTAGCAAATTTATTCAGTCGTCATTTGTGATTATGTAATTTGATTAGTGATGATTTGATATTCTAAAATTATATCTAGCAACTTTTGATCAGTCGTTCATTTGATGTCACATACATTGGGATTCTAAAATTTTTCTAAATAAAACATTTGGTCATTTAAATTTTGTTATTTCGTTTATTGTTCTTTTGAAATTTGCTCGAGAAAGTTTTGATTTTCTAATATGTAACCAAAGATAGTTACGTATGGAAAAGAATGGGAAATAAACTCCATATTTACTCTTTTAAAATGTTAACAATATTTTGTATACATTAATTATTAATTATATGTGGAGACGATGCACTTATTATACCTAAAATAAAATGACTATATAGAATGAAAAGTGAAGTAATGACCGACAAATTAAATATGTGATGGATACATGGTATTCACATATTTACAAAAATTGTAAAAGTAGATGATTTCCCTAAAATTTTAACATTGAATAACATAAGTCGGTGTACGAGTTAAAGTATATTAACCACAGAAAATAAAATTAGTATCATAAAAATTATAAATTATACAATTAAATTAGCAACCAGTTTGATTTTGTTTATATTCTAAATAAATTGTCCTATGGAGCGGGACCAGCATGTTTCCAAGCATTCTTATGTTGGATATAATCCTCTAATACAAAAATAGCAATAAACTTAGGTACTTACCAACTGGCACGATGTGGGTGTGCCCTACTCGTAACCCTTCTAGAAATACAGACGTGACATTATGTAAGAATGTATGTAGCAAAGCTTTTATTTTGACAGATGTCAAATATAGTACGTGACCATCACATTTTGTCGTACAGTCACGTACAAAATTATGTACAAAAGTATGCAAAATACGAAAGCGATTATTACGCAGAGCAATTCTTTCTGTAGGTATACCGAATAAATGACTTCGAAATATATGGGAGTGAAAAAACCCACGAATTTACTAACTTATGCAATGTCTTTGTGATTAACTTGTCATACTAAAATGCTAGACGTGTCCAATGTATGAAACCGTTGGCTTTTTCGGTATTTCTGAGTCGGTCTAATATTAAACGTTGTTCAAATTCATGAGTACCTCTTAAAAGATGAGAGTAGTGGTGGTTCAATGGCAACGGCCCTGACTTACCGAGTTGTAGGACGTGGATCATTCATTGACTTGAAAGAGCATGGCAGTTGAGAGTATGTCATGCTCACTTAAATGTCTCACTGATAGTGGCGCGTGTGTTGGATCATTCGGTTCCCTATAAAATGGTTGAGCTGGTTGGTGCTGATCCATGCGTCATGTTCGTGACCGGGCGCCGTCAGTTGGGACTGGTCATCTCTTGACTGCCAGGTCTTATTTTTAATTTTAAGCTATTGCATAGCTTCTATCGCGGGCCTTGAGCGCGGGGACCTAATCCAGAAATTCCGTAACGAAAAAACCTCACGCTATCGCTGTCTCTCTTTAACATCTATTCGACTCTATCGCACTACGCTACTCAGCCGCCATAGCTACCGGCCGCCATATTCTTGTCTTGTTTGTTGTCAAGAACTTTGTCAACAAAGCGCTGTTTTTCCTACACCAGTACCCTCTAGTGATCTAATAATTTCTGGCAGTTCCTTTTTTCTGTGTACTGCGTATTTTATTCTTATAAATATTAGTTTATTAAATTATGATCTTCACAAAAAGTGATTGTTGATAGTGGGGTTTGAACTCACGAGCAGTCGATTACGAGTACATTCAGTTCCCCTGTTGCACCGCAAGGCTACAATGACTTAATTCAAGCTTGCCAAATAGTTGATACCATTCCAGTTGAACAATTTTTAAACTTGACTAGACGGTTGGAAATGACTCATGTACATGGAATTTTTTCGCTGTCAAAACAGTTTGTCACTCTTTTTTTATTTAAAATTACTTTAGGTTCAACACTTTCGTCTATTTTAAAGTTGTTATTATGCTTATATTTGAATAGTATTTGACTTTGTTTACGTAGTTATACACTTTTACGACGTTCAGCACTTATTTATTTTGTTTTTAAGCTATTGCATAGCTTCTATCGCGGGCCTTGAGCGCGGGGACCGAATCCAGAAATTCCGTAACGAAAAAAAAAAAAATATATAATAATATCAAAGAAAAAGAAATACTGCATAAATAAAATAAATAAATAATTATAATTGCATAAGTTGATACAAAATGCTATGCAATAGCTTTACCGCGGCAGTCCCCGAGTGCCACACGTCTTTTTTTTATATTTTGAATCGTTTTATTAGTTTTTACATTGTCTCACATATAGAAGCAACAGGAATAATTTACCCAGGATTTTGTATTATCTTGATTTAAAAGAGTGTCCTTGGAGTTTCTTGCCCGTTCTTCTCCATAGTGATCTACGTATTGGAATGGGCATCTAGCTTCAACTTTCTGACTAACTGACCGTCTCTTTGACAATTCAAATGTGCCTTTAAATGGTTTAATTGAAATAAATGCTTTGAGTTTGAGTTTGAATATTGCCAACAAAATCGAAAGCCAACCTAAAAAGGTAACTCAAAACTTTCAATTTAATTTTGCTACCGGCGAGGTTAGACTTGACATTAGATTAACTAAAGGACAAAAGTTACCAAGGTAGTTTAGGAGCTCGCAAACCGATAGTTTAAGTAAACACTTTATGTACAGGAACGGGAGGCAGGTGCTCTTCAATAATGGATTTATTGATTTCGATTCGTTATATTTTAATTCGTCTTTTTACAAGCAGGTATGGATCAAGTATAAGAAAAAATATTTTAACAGTTCCTCTCAAAAGGATTGAATGAGAACAAACGCGTCCCGTGATTGGTCGCCAACGTTGGCGAGCCCTGATTCGTAGATAAGGAGTGTGATGTCCCGGTGCGTCGATAGATGGCGTTGGTAGTTGCGCCAACATGCCGGCCGCCTTGGAAGCTCCAGCTTCCAATAAAATTATATATCTACGTTGCCGCTTGATTGGAGACGCCGCAGGCTGCATTCATGTTGTCGTCCTCTGCTGATGATACAGGTAGAGGGCAGATTTTGGAGAACGCCCGTTGTACAGGTCCCGTAGCAGTCTGGATGGTGGCGACACGCGACACGCCATCCTTTCCTGGGAAAATATGGGTAATTCTGCCCATACGCCATTTTAGAGGTGGTAAGTTATCCTCCTTAATGACGACGAGCGTGTTTAAGGCTATGTCTTGACTGTTTGTCTTCCACTTCGTCCTTGTCTGAAGTTCAGCAACATATTCTTGTGACCAGCGTTTCCAGAAGTGCTGTTTTATTTGCTCCACTCTTTGAAACCGTGTCAAGCTGTGAGTCCGTGCTTCGGTGAGGTCTCTGCAGGCTGGTGCGGTGAGTGGCCGGCCGATGAGGAAATGAGCTGGGCTTAGTGGACGAAGATCATGTGGATCTGAGGACATAGGAGTCATAGGACGGGAGTTCAGGACTGCCTCGATCTGTGCCAATACAGTGCTGAACTCCTCGTACGTCAAATTAGCGGTACCCACGACACGCTTAAGGTGGAACTTACAAGATTTTACTCCTGCTTCCCATAATCCCCCAAAATGAGGAGCATAAGGAGGAATAAATTTAAATTCAATATTGTCAGTTGATAAAATATCGATTATTTGCTGTGAATTTTCTTCTAACATTTTATGAATTTCTTTCATGGCTCCAATGAAAGTTCTACCGTTATCGGAGAAAATTTGAGCTGGTTTACCTCGTCGTGAGATAAACCTTTTAAGCGCTAATATATATTCTTGAGAAGCTAACGTACTGACAAGTTCTAGGTGGATGGCCCGAGTAACAAAACAAACGAATATGCAAATATAGCCCTTTTCGAGTTTGGCCCCCCTTCCTTTGCGATTTAGTAAGGCTATGGGCCCAGCATAATCCACTCCACATCGAATGAATGGGAAACCGGGTTCTATTCGTTCAGACGGAAGGTCGCCCATGATTGGTGTTAGGGTTTTACCTTTCATTCGAGTGCAGCGGATACATTGGTGAACAACCCTTCTGGCTAGGTTTCTACCCCCTAACGGCCACCAATTCTCACGCACAGTAGCCAATAACAACTGGGGACCAGCATGAAGAAGCTCTTTATGTTGATGTTGAAACAACAGTTGTGTGAAGTTATGTTTACTAGATAAAAGTATCGGGTGCTTCTTCTCGTAATCAAAATCAGGTGAGTTACTAAGACGGCCACCTACTCTAATTATATCCCTTTCGTCTAGAAATATATTTAGCCTAGAAATTGAACCTGAAGTTTTTAATGGTAAGTTACGTTTTAAATTATCATACTCCTTCGGAAACGATTCGCGTTGAGCGAGGCGCGCTAACGATTGTAATGAGTCATTCAATTCATCTACTGATAACGGCCCCCGTGTACGATCTTTCCTTGGTGTGCGTAAGTTGTGTATGTATCGCAACAGGTAAGCGCTGGCTCGCACTATACGCTGATAACAACGAAACCTTTCAAAATTAATAACGTTATTCTGTGTTACATCACAAACCATAACGGTTGTCGTTTGTGGTTTCAGTTCTGGTAAGTCGGAGTGAGTAGTCGCAGATTGCTGTGACCATGACGACTCAGAGTTTTTTAAGAACTCAGGTCCGTTCCACCACAGGTGACTGTCAATGAGTGCATCAAGGCTAAGACCGCGCGAAACTAAATCCGCTGGGTTGTTTTTGGTGCCTACATGTAACCATAACGCCTTACTTGTTATTTCATTAATCTCAACTATTCGGTTTTGGACGAATGTCTTTAACGAATGTGGTGACATTCGTAGCCAACCAAGAACAATAGTTGAGTCTGTCCAGAAGTAAATTTTGTGGAAATTAACACGCAATGACTCGATAATTTTCTTATATAATCGTGCGCCTATCAATGCCCCACACAGCTCTAGTCGGGGTATACTGACAGGTTTAATTGGTGCAACTTTACTTTTTGCACATAATAATCTAATAGTCACCGGTGAGTCATCAGAGTAGGTGCGAACATAGGCGCATGCACCATACGCACTCTGCGACGCGTCCGTGAACACGTGTAATTCTATGAACTGTGTGTATACACCCATAACATGACGCGGTATACGTAATTTATGCAAATATTGAAGTGTGTCAATAAATTTTTCCCAGGACAACGCAACATCACTGGGAACGGAATCGTCCCAATTTATCTTGCACAACCACAATTTTTGCATTAATATTTTAGCTACTACGACAACCGGCGTTAAAATACCTAAAGGATCGTATATTTGTGCAATTATCGACAACATGGTACGTTTACTTAGTAAAGTCGGTCTAACTACTCGTGTCGTGAAATGAAGTTCATCACCTTTATTATACCAACCCAATCCTAAAGTCTTACTTTGACAATGTTCGCCCAATGATAATCCTTTAGATATTTCGTGGGCACTGATATCAACGTTAAACAACCACTTACGCAAAGGTAAACAAGCTGAGTTTAAAGTATCTCTTAACTTTTCACAGATATCTAGTAACCTATTTAAATCGTTGTCACCGAGGATGACGTCATCTACGAAAAAATCATCCCGGATCACTCTTGAAACCTGCTCATCCTCACATTCCAACGCGAGCTGACGTAAACATCTCATACTAAGGTATGGCGCAGACGCGGTGCCATACGTCACGGTGTTAAGGCGATACACACATATTGGGTCCGACGGAAGTTTACGCCATAATATCAATTGTAATTTTCGTTGGTCTGGTTGAACAAGAAAATTCCTAAACATTTTCTCAACGTCCGCACAACCGACGTATTTATATTGCCTAAAGCGTAATAATATGCTAAATATGTCATTCTGAAGTGGTGGACCAATATGTTGAATATCGTTCAACGATTTACCGGACGACGTCGCTGCGCTTGCATCGAATACAGTACGCAGTTTAGTTGTACTGCTATTTTCATTAATAACGCCGTGATGCGGCAAAAAATAGTGAGGTGACTCATAAGTTTCAATGCGACTCATGTGACCGAGCCTTTCATATTCCTCCACAAAATCTACGTATTTTTCCCTAAATTGTGGCAAACGAGCGAATTTTCGTTCTAACGACAACAAACGTTTTTCAGCTGCTGTGTAACTGTCTCCGAGTACCTCAGCTGATTCCTTTAAAGGAATGCGTACGGAAAACCTACCATCTTCCATACGTTTTGTCGTATTAACAAAAATATCTTCGCACGCACGTTCGTCAGCACTAAGGATATTTTTAACGTTATTGTTTATCTCTTCGAGTTCCCAAAACATTTTTAACTGTGTGTCAATTGTTTGGGAGAAATTACATTGCACACTTTTAACGTGAAGCGTGTTATTATGTAAAGGTCCCGATACTATCCAACCCAATTTTGTGTTTTGTAAATAAGGTCCTTTATTCAATTTAATTTTGCCATCACACAATAATTCCCAGAACTTATCCGCGCCTATCAGTATATCGATATCTGACGGTGAGTGAAAATTCGGATCTGCGAGTTGAATATTGTCAGGTATACACATATTACTTACATCGACACTAAATGTGGGTAACTGATTTGTAATGCACGGCAACACTAAACAATCAATGTTCATACAATACGGATTTAACCTTGAACGTAATTTTATTTTACAAATGTGGGTGGACTGCGAAATGGTTTGACCTACCCCAGCAACGTGATAAGTGGACTGTAATAACGGTGCATTTAATATTTCACATAACGATTTCTTTATGAAACAATGTTGACTACCATTATCAAGAAGTACGCGTACAGTGTGATATTCGTTATTATAATCTGCTATGTCCACTAACGCTGTGGACAACAAAACGTTGGGTAATAACGAATATTCCCGATTACTGGTTTGCGAATCTGAATGATTAGTCGTAACGTGTAATGATGCCGAGACAGTGGAGACGTTCCCGCTCACCTGTGATGCGCCGTCTACCTGCCTATCAACGTGAAGCAAACTGTTGTGCTTTTTGTCACACAACCTACACGGCCCAAACTTGCATTCATCAAGTGGGTGAGTTGTGCGTATACAATTGATACACAGCTTATGCGTTTTAACTATATTATTCCTGTCTTGGACAGACGAATTAAGAAACCTTGAACATGAATAAATCGCGTGATTACCACTACACATCGCACACATGCGGCTTTGCTTTGTTTTGGTGATCGTATTACCCTTATTGTTATTGTTACTAACGTGCGTAGCAACATGAGTATGTGAATATTGCTTCTTAGAGTGTGTTTGTTCGCTGCCTTTGTTCTCGTAGGTTTTGTTATGATTCACTTTTATCATTTCTAACACGTCGGCCCTGTCTTTGAGAAATTTAAGCAAGTCATCTAGTTTTAAGGCTGACCTTGACTCAATTAACGAACTAGCTGTACCTTTAAAATCTTCCCATTCGCGTTCAGTGGCCTGATCTAATTTGGAAACGACCATGTAAATGATTAAAGTGTCCCATGAATCCGTTGGTTCACCTAATGTTTTAAGGGCACGCAAATTCCGCAAAACAATATCTATTAAATTCCTAATCTGGGAAGCAGATTCTTTATTTAACGATGTAATTTTAAATAATGCCTTCACATGATTATGAACCAATAGCCGCGGATTATTAAATCTATTTTCTAATAGCTCCCATGCGTGAGTATAGTTATTAGCCGTAAATTCCAATGCACTTATAACGTGTGCCGCGTTACCGGACAATGACGATTTTAAATAATGAAACTTTTGCACAGGATCTAAATCTTCGCGACCATGAATCATACTAACGTAAGAATTTTTAAACTCTAGCCAGCAATCGTACGAACCGTCAAAGGAAGGTATTTTAATCTCGGGTAATTTTATGCCAATCGGTTTACATGTTGAAACACTAGACTTGTCAGCTACCTCCTTTTGCAACAAAAGTTTCGCAGAAGCTAAAACACGATAAAATTGGTCTTCAAAACGATCTCTCTCCTCCAGCTGTTTTGCAAGATCGAGATCTTCTACTTCTTCTTCAACTTTAGTCTGTATTTCACTATACATGTCTATCAACCTCGAAATACTCTCAACACGTAAATTTAATTCTAATGATTGTTGATCACTCAAAGGTAAACTGAACTTTTTAACGTAATTTTCAAAGAGAGTTAATCTACCTTTTAAAACCCCTCTTTTCTTAATTAAATCTGACAATTTGGCCTCATTCATTTTGGGAATTAAAGAAATCAGGAGTACTTACAATTGCCAGTTGGGAGATGCGCGCGAACCAATGTGGGTGCCGTCGTGTGGGTAGGTACCGCCACTTGAGCACTGGAAATGGAAAAACAGCACGAGATCAACACAAATCGAAGGATGAGATGGGGAAACGGACGGGAAGTTCAGACCTGCCACTCCTGTCGATGCCTTAACGTTGCAGCTCTTCGCTCGATACGTGAATCTCCTCTTCGTATTTTCATGCGACGAATCTTCGGAGATTTCAAGCTTGAACTCCTTATCCGGTTCGTAGGACCACTTTATGTACAGGAACGGGAGGCAGGTGCTCTTCAATAATGGATTTATTGATTTCGATTCGTTATATTTTAATTCGTCTTTTTACAAGCAGGTATGGATCAAGTATAAGAAAAAATATTTTAACAGTTCCTCTCAAAAGGATTGAATGAGAACAAACGCGTCCCGTGATTGGTCGCCAACGTTGGCGAGCCCTGATTCGTAGATAAGGAGTGTGATGTCCCGGTGCGTCGATAGATGGCGTTGGTAGTTGCGCCAACACTTGGAATTTATGTTGATTAAAGAAATTAACTGGAGTTATGTGTCGACCAATCTACACGGAGATAATGAGAGCGGGTTTTTATTTGAGTCATTTATTAAAGTTCTACGACATCCATAAAAAAAAAAACACTATAAAGTGAAAAATATGTTTATTTCGGAAGTCCGTGTCCATGGTTCTGTATTTTAATTTTTTGTGTTTTATACGAAGCGGATTAAATGCATATTATCGAAGCTAGCTCAAAAACTACCCAAGCAAAGTTAATAAAAATCGATTAATAACCATTTATAGCCCAAGTGCATCTCATGACAATTCCAATAAGCCCAAACAGGATACCTACGTTGTTATTATAAATATATTAATAACTAGCTTTTGACCAAAAAAAAATGGTTTGCAAATCGCAGCGCCGCTAAGAGCGCGCCCCCCTCCGTCGCGGTTACGTGCGTCTCCCGCGCCTTTTACGGGGCCCTGGATTTATTAAATGACAACAGAAATCTAGGTAGGTAGGTGCATACATGTTAAATAAATCACAATACAAAATATCAATACGATCACGAGTCGCCTACAGGAGCGTTGAGACCAAGGTACCTACTTAAAAGATATTACATAAGAGCAAGTTTCCGTTAACTTGTATGCACCCTTTTTTTTTTTTCTGGATGGGAAATCATCAAATGACCCCTCCCGCTCTGGGTGGAGCGGAAGGGAGTGTCAGACTCTTACTGCCTAAAACCCACCCATGTTCCTTCCTTGGCCCTTTAAGTTCCGGGGCAGCGGTATTCCTTTCGGACAATCCCGCTGACCCGACAGGCTTGGGCCCTGATAGGCCCCCTCGTCGGCTTGTATGCACCATAGCGACGCGATATGCTGAATTGCATTTTTTATATTTCTAACGGAGCGCAGAGCGTCCGGCTCACCATTTTTACCTACCTCCGCCTTGCCACGGCATAATTATTATATTATATTAAGTAACCAAGATATTGTGGAACAAGAATAAACAATTAATTTGTATATCCAGTATAACTTTAGTTGTATCTTCATTTATCAGGACCTGTTATATATAACACGCACAACAAACTAATAGTTATCCCAGTTCAAAGCTTTCCTAAGTAGGATTAAGTTACAAAATATGACTCCGACCAAGATAACATATCACGGCTCACAAGTACCTATCTAAGTGTAAGTAGGTGCTAGGGTAGAATTTAATAAGACAGGGTAGATGTATGGTAGGGTAGTTAAAGAGAAGTTTAAATTAGGTACTTGAGAATTTTGAATTTATTGTTAGTATTCTTCAAAAACAAAAAGAAAGAGAGAAATCTTAAGAGCTTTGTTGCTTAAAAAAGCTCTTAAGATTTTTCTATTTTCTCGCGAAAATAAAATAATATAATATGAATCGTATGTTGGTATTATTATGATACTCTTTGTTCAATGAAATCTCCAAAAGGCTGGTTGACACTTCCCGTGACCCAAGGGCTGGCTTTTATCTTGGCCAGAGGCTAAGCATTGCCATACAACGTGGCAATGCTGCCAGTCTCTTGGGTACATTACCAGTCGACAGCGATGCGGAGGAATTTTTCGACGCCATATTTTAGTTCATTTTGTTATTAGTTTTATTTAGTTTAGGTTAATTTATTTTTAATTATCTTGATTTAGTGGTAAAAAAGTAAGTATATGTATTTTTAACATGAAACAATAATGATAAATAATAATATACTGATACTCTTTAGATATAAGTTACTTACTTACGTTTCCACTAATATAATAACGTGTTGTTACAATGGCGACACGAATTTATCAATAATACCTATATTTTTTACTAGAAATAAAGATAAAATAGATCAGCCATTTTTTAGATTATCTAAAGTACATACATCTTTTATGGGGTACTGTGTTAAATGTTACAATAAAATACCTTCTGATATAATTACATTTAAATAAAAGAAAATTTAAAACTCATATTAAAAGCACACTTTGTAAACTAGCATATTACGAGGATTATATCCAAGATAAGAATGCTTGGAAACATGCTGGTCCTGCTCCATAGGACAATTTATTTAGAGTCTAGACAAAATCAAACTGGTTGCTAATTTAATAGTATAATTTTTATGATATTAATTTTATTTTCTGTGATTAAATAGTTATTAACTCACACACTTATGTTATTAAATGTTAAAATTTAAGGAAATCATCTACTTTTACAATCTTTGTAAACATGTGAGCACCATGCATTTATCGAATTTATTGATTTATCTGTCATTACTTCACTTTTCATTATTTTAACCTATTGTGGTATAGTAATTTTATTCTAGGTAAGTCTTCACATATAATTAATAATTAATGTATACAAAATATTGTTAACATTTTAAAATAGGTAGTAATTAGTGAGTTTCTTGCCCATTCTTCTCCATACGTAACTACCTTTTGGAAGGGGTAACTAGAATCAATTAATTATTTTTGTAATTTTTGACGTTCTAAAGTGCCTTTTATGCGCCTATTTGAATTAAATGATTTGACTTTGACTTTGAACACACGGGGAGGGCTAGTGATTAACCTATGAACCATGATGGACTGACCAAATTAAAACCGCAGTGCCCGATCCCTTGTATGAGTGCACTAGAAACACCAACAATCGAAGTAGATGGCGAGAAATCGTGAGGCGAATGACATCAGGCCGGGGACAAGAAACTAAATGAAGACAACAACCGCTCTGATAAGAGTGCTATGAAGAAGAAGAAAGTGGCCAGTAATCATAAAAAATATATGATAAAAAATATAATTATACGTAAATTGAAACATTAAAATGTTCAAACGCTCGCTGATATAGGGCTCTCTTTTTCCTTTAATGCTCCTACCCTTTGCACGTTATTCGTTTTAATGTTATTGATGCGATGTTTATGACCCGTGAACCCAGAAAATTACCTCTACGGTAAAGTTCTGTTCAGGTTGCTCCAATAACTTTGAGTGGAATACCTCATAACGTTTAATGAAGTTAAAATATCATCATAAAAAGTATCGTCGCAAAAAATTCGAAGGTGGTGGATTATGGCCCACTTCCGAACAGTGGGAATATTATAGGCTGATTGTTATTGTACCGTGTTGTGCCGGACGTAAAGAATAGCACCACCCCATTTCCTCAGGGATTTACTAGAGAATGGGCAGCAGCGTTCTCTATGCATTTTTAAGACCATACTGCGATCGCCAACCCGCCTGCCAAGCGTGGCTATTGTGGCAAACCCCCCCCAATTGGGGGAGGCCTATGTCAAGCAGTGGACGTCTTTCGGCTGAAATGATGATGATGATAATGATTGTTATTAATAAGAAGCTTTTTCAGTGCTATGTAAATAATATACGGGATAACCAGTGCGCGAATTTTGATAAATTAAATTTAAACGAGTTTTATTAACTACCTATTTCTTATTTTGATACGTCTTAGTGCAAAAAAAAAAAGTTATCGTTAACGAAAGATGTTTATTTTGAAACTGGTTTAATGGTAACTCACCGCGTGCGTGCAGTACCTATCAGCTGTGCGTCCACGTAATTCGCCGACGTAGGTGTTTAAGTGGGTTATTAATCGCTAACTTTATCAGGTTCGAACTACATAGTTATTTTAAGTTTAGGCCGTGACCTGAAGTTATTTGAAGATAAATTATTCAAAAAAATCCGGCGCACGCATAATAATAAAATACCAGCCTATAACTGTCCCACTGCTGGGCAAAGGCCTCTCACAGAGAAGGCACGAGCATTGATCACTACGCTTGCTCAAGACGGGTTGGTGATTTCAGACTTATATTAACTAAGTCCAGGTTTGCTCACGATGTTTTTTCCTTCACCGATGTCAGTAATGTCCAAGATAAACTTAGAAAGTACATATGAATTGAAAATGTCACATTGGTACTTGCCCGGATTTGAACCCACAACCTCATGCATGAGAGGCGAGGCCTTAACCAACGGGCCATCACGACACGCCGGCGCACGCGCTCATTGATATTATTATGAATAGATTGTGTCCATATTTCGCTGATTTCATGTCGAACAAAAAAAAAAAAAGTATTGAAAAAAAGAATGGAGAAAGTGTTCTATTACTGATACTGAACCACCAAAAAAAAAAAAATTTGCGCAATGGTTATTTTTTTTCCTGTATTTAGTCATATTAGAAGTATTTTAGAAGAATATATCTCTAAATGTACAATGCAAAACACGAGCCTACTAAATATCACTTTGATTGACCAAAAATCATGTTGTTTTTCCTACACCGCCATAATTGTCACAATTTAAACATAAAAATGTTGTTACTAAGCCCCTTAAAATCTCACTACCATTTTAAAATTTAAAGCCCTAACTCGAAATAGCCTAAGTTAGAATCTACTTAGCCAAGCTACCACGGCGTTAGATAATTTAAGCGTCGGAGTGACGTAATTCTACAGCCTAATGAAACTGAGTACGCCTGACAGACGCATTTAAATTTAGGTGTTTGTTTTAGGTGTTTATTGCTGAGCTTTAATTCAGCTTCACGGTGTTAACTCATTTGCAGTCCAGGGCCTCAAGTCTGCTATTACAATAGTGTCAGAATGGTCTCGCCATTGTGAGTATTTGACAGTGTTTGTATGGCAAATCTGTCAAAAACTCACAATGAAGAGACCATTCTGACACTGTTGTAATAGCAGACTTGAGGCCCAGAACCCAGCATATAAGTCGAAAATTAATTCGTTCGTGTGCTGACATCTCTCAAACGAGTCGTCGATATAGATGACTTCTGTTTATGCCCAGGACCCGACTAGCGATACCAAATCTAATTATGTAAATTTGCCAAACAATTTAAGACTCACAAGTAAAAATGTATTTTTGAACTGGGCAGCCAATGGGTTAATAGAAGCTGTAACGTTAAAGCTAAGCTGTACGAAGCAAACTGATGCATTTTTATGCCAAAAAAACACTAAATAAAGGACTAATTTAACATTGTAACTAATTCATAAAAATAAAATGATGTATGCATACATTTTTTAATCAATAACGTTGAAACACGAGTTATATAGTTACCGAACGGAAAATGGATATGACGCTGCATCTAAAGGTTTTACGACGTCAATCTTACAGAGTTGATTTTAGAACGATTTTGACAGCTGTCAACTTGACATATCCCGGGGACCAAGGTTGCGGCCCGCCAAAACTGATAAAATGCAGCAGAAATGTTACAATATTGGCCATCACAAAATATTTCGATAATAATAATGAATGCCTGAAAATTCAGAATGCTATTTATAATCACTGAGGGGCATAACAAAATGGTTATTGTCAACAATGAAATACTTCCGACGGTAATATTGAAAATGTTAGAGGACAATGATGTTTATATAGGAACAGATCAGCGGTGTACGGTGCCGACGAGTTACTACGTCGTGTATGTCTGCAGGCATATCCGACTTCAGTTGTCAACTTGACGTCAAGTGAATATCAAAATGGTGAAATGTGCGGTTAAAATTTGTATGTCATGGTCTGAAAAGATTGATAAAGCAAGTGGTGTTACATTTCACAAGTAAGTATGCTAAATCTTCTTCAGATTATTAAAAAAAACATTACGAGACGAATTAGATTTCATGTCGTTTAAATGATTGTTCATTCCCTAATCTGATCAGAGACTTGTGACTATTTAGAATATTATTAATAATAATAATAATAATAATACCATTTATTTCAGGCAACATAGGCCCATAGAAATATACCTTAACCTAAACATACATATTTTAATATAAAACTTAGTACTTCACTTAGCACTAGCTGCTATTGACTTTCATGTACTTAAATGTGCTCGCCCTCATACCCACATATAAGAGACGGTAAGACATCAAAATAAAATAGGTATTTTATTTCACACTAGCTTTTGTTTGTGACCGAGTTTCGTTTGATTCGGATTTTATTATCATTTAGAAAATTTACTTACTAAAGAATTCTTGATTGCTCTGTACAAATGCTTATGTGGCTTCAGGCATTAGGTACGGAATAATTTTCTGGGGCAACTCCACTGACAGAGATATTGTTTTTAAAGCTCAGAAGAAATGCTTGCGATCGTTTACCAAATTACAATCTATTGATAGTTGTAAACCAGTATTTAAGGAACTTAGTCTGCTCACTCTACCGTCTATGTACATATATGAAACGACCTGACATATATGTGTTTGTCCGCTGTAACCTGCTATTTGAAAAACTGCGCTCTTGCCGTTATCAAAATACCATTCTTGTTACCTCTCATAAAACCGCATTTTTCAGCAAAAGTGTGCTAGGTATGGCCCCAAAAATATATAATAGTATACCAGCAGCTATTACAAATAAAGAGTGTCTGGGAACCTTTAAGAGGTCTTTGTTTAAATTCCTTTTAGATAGATGTTACTACTCCATCACTGAGTTTATACTGATAAACAGAGGTATGACGAGTTCGACTTGCTAATTAAACACTTATGATTTGATTTATTACCTGTTTACATATCTGACATATTTTTAATTGAATGATTTTTTTTTGTTTCTGTAATCTATTGACGTGTCACCTTAATTGTAATTGCTTGTTTATGTTAATTTTGTACGCCATATATTGGCAAAACATAGTGCACATATTTTAGACAATATATTATCTGTGTAACCTATGTTTAAAAAAATAAATGATTGATTGATTGATTTTTTTTCAAGTCATAAAACCGCGAAGCAACGACGGCTCGCTACTTTAGAAATGAAAAACACTCAACTCCGAATTTCAAATGAATCATAATTCAAAACAAATATTTATAAAACAGACGAGTTACATCATCAGTGTAAACAGATTTTTAATTAAAAATTCTGTTCCAAAGCAATAAATTGCCGTTAGAAAGAAAAAAGCTAAACTGGGCCTAAATTAAGGGGAAACCAAAACGAGGTTATAATGTAGGCATTCGTTCTCTTAAAATTATGATTTAAATTAAAAAAAAAAAAAAATACTTCTTTTTGGGATATTGTGTTACCAACTGGGCTGTGGAGGTCAGATAGGCAGTCGCTCCATGTATTTGGCCTGGCCACTGTACTATAACATATTATTCCCATCTTCTGGGAATATTATGGGGTGTTTGGTAGAGTGCGGTAATTTCGGGATATATTGTATAGTGAAGACGAAGCCTTATGAAGTTTCTACGTGGACCAACGTAGACCCATGAATATAAATGTATAACACCTTAAATTAGTTTTTCGAGCTTCGTATGAAACTTGGGTGACGAAATCTTGTCATGTCTAAATTGTGTTATAGATCCATACTAATATTATAAATGTGAAAGTAACTCTGTCTGTCTGTCTATCTGTCTTTTGGTCTGTCTGTATGTTACGTTTTCACGCCTAAACCGCTGAACCGATCGTCATGAAATTTGGCAGAGACATAGCCTGGGATATGGAGACGGACATAGACTCCTGTTTTTACGCGATAACCGATATCTACGCGGGCGGAGCCGCGGGCAAAAGCTAGTATCGTATAAGACAAGATGGTAAATTCTACCTGATCTTGTCGGTAAGTAAATTTAAAAAAAAAAAAGAGTGTTAGTGGCAGTAGATGGTCAGACAACAACTTGAGAATCGAGGTTGTAACGACTGGGCATCCAATGCTCTCAGACTTTTTAATGCCCCAAAAATGAGATAAAACTGTCAGTTCTGAAGAAAAATATACATTTAAATACTTTACTTCAGAGCTCCTTTTTCAGCCTACATGTCATTGGGCCCCATTATTATATATCACGTTAGTTGAGCTAAGTACCTCAGTAGATAATCTTCGGGGCCTTTGTACTTACGTAACGTGGGATTAACGGGGTTAATTTTTGAAGGGGAATGATGTGATAATTGAAAAATATTAGATACGGATTGGGTAAGGGGTTTTGTAAAATGAAGGAACGAGCATTGATTATAACATAAATGCTTTAGCCAGCGGCTTCGCTCGCGTGTTTATCGGAAATTATACCACGGGAACGTGGATAAAAAGTATCCTAGGTGTTCATTTTAGGTTGTAAACTATGTGTGCCAAATTTTATCCAAATCCGTTTAGCTGTTTTTGCGTGATTGAGTACCAAACATCCAAACATACAAACTTTCACATTTATAATATTTTATATTATTATATTATATTACATTATATTATAAGTAGAAGAGGTATATTAATAGCTATTAGTTAATTGGTAGGGTTTGTTGTACAGAGAAGGCACGAGCATTGTTGTGCATTTGTTCTTTTGGCAATTCCTCACCATCAGAATTCAGATGTAGATACATATCATTCAAAAAATTAAAAAAAAAAAAAATCTTCAGACGACGCACAATGAAGGTTTCCTAGTTGGGAAAAATTTATCCCAAGAACAACAAAATATGATCTAGAGAAATGTGGCCATTTTTCTTTAGAATGAATTTTGTTGCTTCGTATCTCAATATGAAACTTTATAAAAGGTATTAGAACATTCTAGACACACTTACCGAGATCGCTGTTGAGCCGTTATTCATAATTCCTTCTCAGTCACGAGAAAATATTTTTTTATAAAACTATTATTTATTTATTTTTTAAATACTAGCTGTTGCCCGCGGCTCCGCCCGCGTGGATGTCGGTTATCGCGTAAAAAAGTAGCCTATGTCCTTCTCCATATCCCAGGCCATATCTCTGCCAAATTTCATGACGATCGGTTCAGCGGTTTAGGCGTGAAAACGTAACATACAGACAGACAGACAGACAGATAGACAGACAGACAGAGTTACTTTCACATTTATATATTAGTAAGGATTAGTAAGGATTGAGTAATTAATCATAATGTAATTGTCAAACAGAAATTTGACAGAAAGAAAAAGACTGTTTAACCAAACTTAAACAACAATTTATTAATAAAAGGTTTATATGTAATATAATATAACTCCTCCCCTGGCTCGAACACATGCGGTGATCCTCCTGGGCATGCAGAGAATAAAGTTATCCAGCATTTCTTGGGGTAACCTGTCCCATTCTTGAATAGCGGCTTCCCTGAGCTCTGGCACTGTCTGGGGACGTGGCTGACGGTTCCAAACAGTTCGCTTAAAAAAATCCCTCGCGTGCTCTATTGGGTTTAAGTCAGGTGAGCCGAATCATAATATAATCTACCGTACCTAACAAAAAAGATTTCGATTTTTGAAAGAGATCAAAGTTTTTTTGATGTGTGTACATATGTCCTCTTAAAAGAAAATTGAACCTATAGTTTCGCCATTTTATGTGAATTACCATTAATGGGGACACGGGCGGTGGGAACGGCGGGAATACATCCATTAATCAGTCAGCTATCTGTTAGCCCGTTGACAGCCAACCTTGCGATAATCCCTAAGTATAGAATTGATTAATTTTCCCTTGAAATTCGGTTATGTATGACACCTGTCAGAATGTTTGCCGATCTTACCCCTTCGAGTAGGAGAGGATTAGATTAAGGTAGAATACACACATGCGAGTCTAGTTTTGCAATTTCTATGGTATGATGACGTGGATGCATATCATTTGGGAAATGAAAGAAAAGGGAGTGAATTTGTTTTTTGCATGTCCTCCATTATTTATAACTAGCTTCTGCCCGCGGCTTCGCCCGCGTGGATGTCGAAAAATAGCCGACGGGAACGTACGGCTTATTCCACAAATACCCCCTGATAAATCCCCCTTAGGAGGAAAAGTGGAATATATAAAAACCAGTCTAGCATTCACCACTGATAATCACACAAAAAACGCACAAAAAACGGATGGACGAATTTAGATGATATTTGGTACACAGATAGCCTGGATTAACATATAGGTTATTTTTTAATCCCGGTAGTACAGTCACCTGCAGAGAAATCTCACCCCCTAGCAATGTATTTATTCATTGCTAGGGGGTGAGATTTCTCTGCAGCTGACCGTACGTTCGGCTTATTCCACAAATCCCCCCTATTTGTGGAATAAGCCGAACGTACTCCTGGGATTAAAAAATAACCTATATGTTAATCCAGGCTATCTGTGTACCAAGTATCATCTAAATTCGTCCATCCGTTTTTTGTGCAAACTGGAACATACATACAAACAAACAAACCAAAATTCTAAAAACTATATTTTAGGCATCAGATTCGAATATTCAATGTAAGGTTTGACTTCGTTACTATTTTATTTTACTTCGTCTGCGTACAGTATAAATTATTTTTTCTAGATAAGTATGAATTATTATAACAATAACAGTATAGAGCTTTGTTCATGGCTAATTGTCCTCCACTACGTGTGATATTTGAGAAATACTGTAAAGAAATACCTACTGTAAAGGACCAGTAACCACCTGGTTAAGCTACACTTGCCGCAGTTGGTCTGTGGATGGGTGACCATCTTTACATACAGAGACCCGTCCGCGCCTCGGAAAGCACGTTAAGCTGTTGATCCCGGATGTCATTCATGGATTTTTGACAGTCGTTACGTGAAATCAGAAGCCCGAAACTCTGACAATCATTTTTACCAAGAGGTATCGTATTACCCAGTAAATGCGTTGTGGAGGTCAGATAGACAGTCGCTGCATGTAAAATACTGTAAAGCTAGAAACAGTACACGTTTAGGTACTTATATTATTTTTACTTGAATACAAAATTTAGCGAATGAACTGCTTCAATACAAAACTACATCCCCCTTTTCAGAACCTTGTGGGTTGAAAATAAACAATAAAACAACGATTTACGTTGTGTTAGTTTCCAACCATAAGCCGAAATATTAGTTATTTTTATTTAAAAAATAAAGAACTTGAATTAATAACCAAATTTCATCCCCCTTTTTTCCCTTAAGGGTTGAAATTCTATCAACACCGTTGCATTAGCTTCCAACCATAAGCCTAGATAGTAAATTCTGTGATTTTTCTTCGAAAATTAAGGACTTTTCAACTTCATCCCCCTTTTTAACCCTTCGAGGGTGGAATTATCAAAAACGCTGAAACACTTATACATTAATTTTAAATCGTCAGCCTAATCACAATATTTGAAGATCCTAAATTCAAAACTGACGGACTTTCATACAAACTTTCATCCCCTACTTTATCCCCTTAGGAGTGGAATTTCTAAAAATCCTTTCTTTGTGCACTCCTAGACCTCCTAAGGAACCTATGTGCCAAATTTGGAATCTCTAGACCCAGCGGTTTGGGCTGTGCGTTGATATATCAGTCAGTCAGTCAGGACTTAGAATTTTATATAACTATTATATATCAGCCAGTCAGTCAGTTTACCATTTTAGTATATAGATAATCGTCAGCCTAATCACAAAATTTGAAGATCCTAATTTTAAAACTGACGGACTTTTATATAAAATTCCATCCCCTATTTTACCCCTTTAGGGGTGAAATTTCCAAAAATCCTTTCTTACGTGCCAAATTTGGAATCTCTAGACCCATCGCACAGCCCAAACGGCTGTGCGTTGTTATATCAGTCAGTCAGTCAGGACTTTGAATTTTATATATATAGACATAGAGATAGCCTTTGCCCGCGGCTTCGCCCACGTGAATGTCGGGAAAAATCCAACGGGAACGTACTACCGCAAATGAAAGTACCCTATGACCGGGATTAAAAATACTTTTGAGTAATTCAAAAACGTATTAAGAACGTATTTGTATTGAGTTTCAAGTTTATGAATTAAAAAAAAAAGATTTTTCATACAATTTAAATCTCCCCCATTTCACACCTTTAAAGCCCTTCTTAGAGTCTACAATGTATGGAATGGAAATTTATTCTGAAATGGATCAGACCGTTAAGGTTTTTTTTTTCATACAATCTATGACATCCCCCAATCCCCCCTTGTGCCAAGTTTTACCACTTTACGGGTTGAATTTTCAAAGATCCGTTCTTAGCGGATGCCTGCGTCACAATAAATATCTGTTTGCCAAATTTCAGCGAAATCCGTTCAGTGGTTTGAGCTATATGTGTTGATAGTCATCAGTTTTTCCATACAAACTCTCACCCCCTTTATGGGGTAGTTTAAATTTTTTTTTGAAATAATCAAACTTTTTTATTTTATAAGATACGCATTCGTGCCAAGTTTCAAGTTTATAAACTCAAGGAATAAGATTTTTCAAACAAACGAAATCTCCCCTTTTTACCCTCTTAAAGGATGAAATTTCAAAAATACTTTCTTAGCTGACGTGTTCTAATCTATATCCTAATCTAATCTAACCTAATCTAACTTTACTATCTACTGAATTGTATATATATAGATTGTTTGCTGCATTTGCTAAAAATTAAGTTTTAGTAACAGAAACGAATCGCTGTAAATCCGACTCCACGTAGAGTGCACCACGTGCCCTACCCCTAGAGTGTAATTTAGAATCGCGTAGGCGCGGAGGGGCGAGGCGGCCCGCGAGTTGAGGAGCAGGTGGTTGTAACGCTTGCCGCCGCGGCTGAGGCTGGCCGGCGAAGCCGGCCAGCAAGACGAAGCTGCGGTGGTGAGCGTTAAACCATCTGCGACGATAAGCTCGCGTGGGACCGCCGGAGCCCCGCAGCGCCGAAGCCGTGACAGAACCCATGCCTGCTGCATGTTGCATGCTCCCTTGTATGCTGCATGCTTGCTTGAATGCTCGCTTGCATGCTCGCTTGCATGCTGCATGCTTGCTGCATGCATAGTGTATGCTTGTTTGCATGCTTACAGGGAAATAAAAACTCCATGTTCACAATCAATTGTTTTATTGAATGATAATAGATACATCCAGTGTCGGAGCCGTGACAAAAGCCATGTTTTAGTAACAAAAACGAATCGCTGTAAATCCGACTCCATGCAGCCTTGTATGTCCTACCCCTAGAGTGTAATTTAGAATCGCGTAGGTGCGGAGGGGCGAGGCGGCCCACGAGTTGAGGAGCAAGTGGTTGTAACCATCTGCGACGATAAGCACGCGTGGGACCGCCGGAGCCCCGCAGCGCCGGAACCGTGACAGACACCATGCCTGCTGCATGTTGCATGCTCCCTTGCATGCTGCATGCTTGCTTGCATGCTCGCTTGCATGCTGCATGCTTGCTTGCTTGCTTGCTCATTGCATGCTGCATGCTTGCTGCATGCATAGTGTATGCTTGAAACTCCATGTACAACAATCAACTGTTTTATTGAGTGATAATAGATACATCCAGTGCCGGAGCCGTGACAAAAGCCATATTGCTTAAATTGCATCTTTACTATTTATGTATTGTATCAGTTGGATGAGCACTATCGCATTCTGTTAGTATCCTAACTATCCTAATCTATATCGATTCTCCCGGAGAAGGGGATAGGGGTTTTCTCCGGGGGAGAGGCCCATGGCTAAATAATAACAGCCGCACAGGTCGATCGATCAGGTTAAGCTACACTTGCCGCGGTTGCTCTGTGGATGGGTGACCATCTTTATATACAGAGACCTGTCCGTGCCTCGGAAAGCACGTTAAGCTGTTGATCCCGGCTGTCATTTATGGATCTTTGACAGTCGTTACGGGAAGTCAGAAGCCCGAAAGTTTGACAACCATTCTTACCAAGGGGTATTGTATTACCCAGTAACTGCGTTGTGGAGGTCAGTTAGGCAGTCGCTCCATGTAAAATACCGTAAATTTAGAAACAGTACACCTGTAATTATATTATTTTTACTTGAATACAAAATTTTGCGAATGCACAACTTCAATAAAAAAACTTCATCACCCTTTTCAGATCCTTGTGGGATGAAATTAAAAAAAAACTTTTTAACATAAAACAACCGACTTCAAAAAAAAAAACTAAAATTGAAAAATAACTTTAATTTCGGATGTCGGTGACCTTGGTTCTGCATTTTCGTTTTTTGCCACCGACTTCCGAAATTAAAGTTATTTTTCACTTTATAGTGTTTTTTTTTTGGAAGTCGGTTGTTTTTTCTTTTTTAATAGTTTTAATTTTTCACTTTTTAGTTATGGTACCTACCCCACAACAATTCGATTACCACTACTTGCTACACCGCACAAACAACAGTGACACAAGATGTATGAAGTGGATTAAATACGTATTATCGAAGCTAACTCAAAAACTACCCAAGCAAAGTTAATAAAAATCAGTTAATTATCATTTATAGCCCGAGTGAACCACCCGGCACCCGTGAAATACTTATCATTGAGGAACATTTGAGCCCATTTGTGGTCTTCTTCATCAGTTCCACTTCATCAAATGATACTTACTGAATGCAAATGCTTGAGTTTTTGATGAAAATACAAAAATCGCTATATGTGTGCCTATAAAATTTGAGGAGTTCCCTCAATTCCTCATGGATCCCATCATCAGAACTGGATTTTGGGACCAATTTGGGAGTATATCCTTTCAAATAAAAAAGAGTTTGCCAAATCGGTTCACAAACAACGGAGTTCTGAGGTAACAAACATTAAAAATAAAATAAAATAAAATACAACCGAATTGAGAACTTCCTCCTTTTTGAAAAGTCAGTTAAAAAATTTTAACTGAAATTTTAGTGATTTTAACTTAATAAATACAGAATTTTAATTAAAAACAAAAAAAAATCATCCCCCTTTTCATCCCCTTAAGGGTTGGAAATCCGACAACACGCTTTGGCTTCCAACCATAAGCCTAGATAGTAAAAATTTGTGATTTTTCTTCGAAAATTAAGGAACTTAACTTCATCCCCCTTTTTAACCCTTTGGGGGTGGAATTATCAAAAACGCTGAGACACGTATAAATTAATTTTCAATCATCAGCCTGAACACAAAATTTGAAGATCCTAACTTCAAAACTGACGGACTTTCATACAAACTTTCATCCCCTATTTTATCCCCTTAGGGGTGGAATTTCCAAAAATCCTTTCTTAGTGCACCCCTAGACCTCATAAGGAACCCACGTGCCAAATTTGGAATCTATAGACCCAGCGGTTTGGGCTGTGCGTTGATATGTCAGTCAGTCAGTCAGTCAGTCAGTCAGTTTCTTCTTTTATATATTTAGATAAGTTAACGAACATTTGGAGGGAGCCTAATAATGTATAATTGAAAAAACAACTCAAGTAATTTCTAACTGATAAGGCATACTATAATGTTATA
Source organism: Dryobota labecula (assembly GCA_947523025.1). Taxonomy (NCBI): domain Eukaryota; kingdom Metazoa; phylum Arthropoda; class Insecta; order Lepidoptera; family Noctuidae; genus Dryobota; species Dryobota labecula. The sequence continues at coordinate 6,446,824 of OX383311.1, read as the reverse complement.
GAATTTCTGACATAATATTTTAACATAGATTTTATGAATTATTTTTATTTTCTGTTGACATTAATAATTTATTATTGTTTGCTAAATTCAAGGTTAATTAATGATTATGTATCCTATATCCTAACCCAGGTTATGGTCTACCCATGTGCCAAATTTCATTCTAATCCATTCAGCCGTTTTAGCGTGAAAACATAGCAAACAAACATACAAAAAATCAAATCTTATCTCTTTAAATATTTGTCGGAGACGAGTTGTATCCGGTTCGCCAGCGCCATCTAGTCGCGTTCGATGGAGTTATTGGAGTTCGCGCCATCGATTCTTGACTAATCGCGACGCTAGTGCTGCCTAGCGGCGCATGACAGATGTTACAACATAACGTTCGACCGGTGGCAAGTTATCGCCACACATTCGACAAGTGAAGTTCATCGGTGGCGGTCAAGCAGTGAAGACGTCTAGAAACTGTTGCGCGTTCGGTATAGTTGTGTCGTGTACCTACATTAATTACTTTGCCGTTATCGAAATCGATAAGGAGGACTATATACCCATTACTGTATAGAATCAAGTTCTTCTAACTGAACAGACAGATGTGCTGGTGGGGAGTTTGTTCCACTACTTCTTCTTTCCAGCTAAAGCACTAGGAAGTGGTGAAGGGCGGGCGTTTTGAGGGACTGTCTTATGTAATTTTGAAGTTAGTTCTGATTTTCAGATTAGGTTGAGTAAATGACTTCTGAGTTTAATTAGGTTTTTCAATTGCGCAATAACCAATACTTCCTACAGTACGCCCACAGTAGTTAAAATATGGCTGATGATAACGAGAGAAACCTACCGTTCTTCGACATATTAATAATATTTTAAAGAGAATATATTATTATTATATTATATAGATTAGACTAAAACCATATTGAACGTAATATCAAGATTTATGGCTGAGCAATGAGCATAGTTCTTGAAGTGTCATAAAGTATTGTAATATCAAGACTTAAAAGAAGAATTTTATTTGTTCTTCTTTTCCAGTCGATGGTATTTTTAGATCAGTTGGGCCCAGTATTATTAAAAACAAAAATAATAGATTTACCGTAAGATACTGACTAACAGTCACTTTTATTGTCGTACGTCAATTTGACGTATGATTGGGCTTTTGAGCTAGAAGAATGTGATCGGGCTTTTATGGTTAAAGGTAGCAGGGACAGACTGGATATGGAAGGCGGAGGATAGAGTGTTGTGGCGTAGCCTGGCAGAGGCCTTTGTCCAACAGTGGACTGCGATAGGCTAAGTTGACTGAAAACACATTTACTATAGTTATGGGCGTACACACATAACCTTAAAATTATGTGATTATAAATAAGGGCTCTGTTTTATTCCGAAACTAGTCATAAACACAAAAAAAAAAATGCTAGGCGGCGCTAGCGTCGCGATTGGTCTAGAACCGATGGCGCGAACTCCAATAACTCCACCGAACGCGACTAGATGGCGCTGGCGTACCGGATACAACTCGTCTCCGACAAATAAATAACATGACGCCTTGTTTTCCCGAAGGATTAAGCAGAGGTGTATCCACAGTTCATTAGTCAAATAATATAATAAGTTTGTAATTAGAACTAATTATTTCAACTTTATTTCAACATTGCACTGTCTCAAATTAAAAACATATCTCATCTGCAAAGAGTTAAAAAAATGCAGCATGCCATACAATCAAAACTACCTAAAATATGCAACACAAAAAAAAAAAAAACGGAAAATATTTCAGTAATTTCAAATGAAACTCACTCCAAAGGGATAGCACAGCGATGTCACAAAAGCCACCCCTTTGTGCCTTCAATATTACTGAACGTTTCAGCTTTCAACCCTTGTTTATTTTCAATTCCAAACCTCAAAAAACTATTGTTGGTTGTCATTTTTCAGCCATCGGCAAACAGGGGTGGAAAACATTGGTGGTTTTTGTTTTTTCAGTGTTGATTGACGCGAATACGGCAATGTTTGGACATTTAAAATCTGCTCGGGGTTGTTAATTAGCAGTGGCATTTCATGACACGCTGGCTTGTTTTTATGGAACAACTTGTTTTTTGTGTAATATTAAGAGCGCTGTCACCAGTAGCGCCACTCCTCTAAAAACATATTATCTCGTGACTGAGAAGGAATTATGAAAAACGGCTCAATCAGCTACTTCGGTAAGTGTGTCTAGAACTTTCTAATACCTTTTATAAAGTTTCATATTGAGACACGAAGCAACAAAATACGATCTAGAGGAATGTGGCCGTTTTTATTTAGATCGAATGTTGTTGCTTCGTGTCTCAATATGAAACTTTAAGAAAATTCGATATTAATAAAGTGCGAAATGGCATTGAGCATTTTTACAAGATGAATCCACGATAAAAAAAATACTACCGATATTTCTATTTGTGTATAATGAACAACTTATGGTTTGCCTTTTATGCTGACTCTTCTTATTTTATTTTGGAGCGGTGTGGAACCATTTTGGTACTTATAATTTTTGAAATAATTTAAATAATTAAACTTGCATTCCTGGGGCGCAGTGGAACTATCCCGTGTACGAAAGTCTTTTGTTTGAAAATTAAATACAAAAGTTTGCCATAATTGCCACGCTTGGCAGGCGGGTTGGCGATCGGAGTATGGTGTTAAAATACATAGAGAACGCTGCTGCCCTTTCTCTAGTAAGTCCCTTAGTCGCCTTTTACGACACCCACGGGAGGAAATGGGGTGGTGCTATTCTTTACGTCCGGCATCACACGGTACAGCACGGTAAATTAAGAAATGCTGAAAATATATGACAATCTGCTCTACTCAGCGTTCCATTTGCCACCTTGACCGAAAGATATAAAAACTTCCGAATGAAAACGAATCTATCCGAACTTTCCCGAAGTTATAATAGCACATAACAGGCAGAGAATCTCTAAATCTCAACGGTTACCACATACATTAACGTAAATCATCTGCCAAAAAGTCGTTTAACAAACGCCCCGCAATCGCCACGCATCCGTCACGCTCACGCAACGCACATCCTTTGTCTCCCTACGTTCGACCTTTAAAACGAACCATTTCCTTTTAATTTTACAAAGAGCACCATTTACACTGAGGACCAAATTAATGGACTACCACTTATAATAATTTATTTCTTATGTAAATGTGCCTATGTTGTGCTAATATCATTTTAAGGCTGTTTGTTAGTCAAAATGTAGTTAAATTAATTATATGAAAATACGACGTGATCCCGGGGGTGAAATTGATTGGCAGTCGAAATACATTTTCTATGACCTCGTGTTTTTTAACAAAACTTTTAGGTAATTGGATTAGGTTTAATATGGAGCATTGTGTTTCTAATGAGAGCGAGTCGTGCCTAAATAAAAAAACCAGCACGAGTCGATCGAAGGTTAAGCCGCGGTTGTTTTGTAGATTTGTGACCACCTATATACCCCTCCATGCCTCGGCAGTGTACGACTAAACGCCGATAAACACTACGCCGACAGACTGAACACCGACAAGACTTTACTTCGACGGGACTCTTCACCGACAGGTCACTTCGCCGACAGGACTCTTCGCCGACAGGACTCTTCGCTAACAGTATCTGACTATCGGAGATACGTTGCGTCGCTGATGAGCCTATAGGTTAGGTTAGGTTAGAACTGTGACTAACCGCGCGTGAGCCGAGCGAGCGAAGCGAGCGGTGACCCGGCAGCGGCCGGCGAACGCTACTTCCAAGTTGCTCGCAGATTTTTTTTCACCATTTTCTATTTAGTCGCTGATGAGCCCTGTCGGCGAGGAGTCCTGTCGGTGAAGTGTCCTGTCGGCGAAGAGTCCCGCCGAAGTAAAGTCTTGTCGGTGTTCAGTCTGTCGGCATAGTGTTTGTCTGCGTTTAGTGGTACACTCATGCCTCGGAAAGTACGTTAAGCCGTTGGTCCCGGCTGTCATTTGTAGATCTTAGACAGTTGTTACGGGTAGTCAGAAGACCAAAATTCTGACAACTAGTCTTACCAAGGGTATCGTGTTACCCAGTAACTGGGTTTTGGAGGTCAGATAGGTAGTCGCTCCATGTAAAATACTATGTGAGGCTGGATGCCGACCCCAACATAATTGTAAAAAAGCTCAGCAGATTGATTTGAAGGGATTATTGTGTTTTTGATAAAAATAATTGTTGTAGTATATAATTCTTCTGTGCGTGTGTATTATACCGGATGAGATATTTTATCGTCTTTAAAAAATTTAGGTATACTAGGTGAACGGAGTAGAAGCCTATGGCATAGTATTTATTTTTCAGAAATTAATAAAAAAAAGATAAAAAATATTGAAATTTAGGGGCGTATAATTTAAATTTCAATATTATATATACCCAAATTTTTTCGAGACGGTAAAAATGTCGTCCGGTGTAATAATATGATCTATTCTGAACTCCTCCTAAGCGGCTGGACCAATTTTGTGTGTATATTTGAGTGAGTCCCTGGATAGTTTAGATTCACAATTGGTCCCGGTAGGTGGCGCTGTTTAAGTAGGACAACGTCTGGTCAGGTCCGCTAGTCTTTATAATTCTTCTGTGCGTGTGTATGGGACTGAACTCCTCCTAAATGGCGGGACCAATTTTGATGAAATTCTTTGTGTATGTTCAAGGGAATTCGAGAATGGTTAAGATTCGCAAATTGGACCCGGTAGGTGGTGCTGCGATCGAGTTCTAGGAAACAAGACAACATCTGTCCGGTCAGCTAGTAATATTACAAACTCTTTTCGCTATCTCTTTAAGTACTGGAAAATTGCCGCAAGTTTGTTGCAATCAGCTTAGTTTTGAAGCGAAGAAAGTTAACAGCTTGTAGCCTTGGAGCCAGAACAAATTAAAAAGTTATTGGATAGATAATAAAGTAGGTAGTCTTTATTGCTCAATAGTGGTTGAAAAGTTCTAAAATACGTACGAGAACTATGTTTTAGGAATTCTGTTTGAACTATGAAATATTTTGAGGGGCGTTTCTCTTGAATTGATACTTTATCATAAACTAGCTTTTGCCCGTGGCTTCGCTCGCGTTAATTTAGAATTTAACAATTAATTTGGGTTGTACTCTGCTTGTAACTCTTAACACACTACTAAAGTTTCTATAATATAATTCAATCATGATTCGAAAGACACGTGGCGTCATCTATTATTATAAGAACGTTATTGTTGTTTTCCTCGGGAACGGAATTTTTTTCGGGATGAAAGGTACCCTATGTCCGTTTCTGTACACCTGACAACGTATATGAAAAATTTCAGGATGATCGGTTCATGGGTTTAGGCGTGAAAAGGTAACAAAAAACAAACAAGAAAACTTACTTACGCATTTATAATATTAGTTAGGATGTGAAAGTTTGTGAGGATGGATGGATGTTTGTTACTCAATCACGAAAAAACGGCAAAACGGATTTGGATGAAATTTAGCAAACAAATAGTTTATAACCTGGATTAACACATAGGATACTTTTTATTTCGATATTCCCATGGAATCGAGACATAAAAAAAAAAAAATGTTTATTGCATTATGGCGGCTACTACAACTACGCATCTAATAACTGACGTCACAAATCCTGCATCGCGCAATCAGAGTTTACCGCGCGACTAGCATATATACAACATCCCGACATCAATCGTTGGGCAGTTGCCCACCAAACACAACACTCGTCTGGTCGGAGGATCCTCCCTTTTCAATAGAGTATGAATGAACTTTACACCCTGTTCTTCTTACCTCTCTAGCATCAACTTAAATAACTTATTCTAGTTACAATGGAGAATCCTTCTAAGCAAATTGTTTGCTTGTGTTAAGTGGCTCCGCGCTTTCCCAGGTTATACCTATAATTGCTATTAAGTTATTGAGCCTGTTCCAGATAATATACAGGAAAAGTTTTTAATCGGTGTGCAAATTTTGACAAATTAAACTTAAACGTGTTTTATTATACACCTATTTCTTATTTTGATGTCTTACTACAAAAAAATGAAGTTATCGTTAACGAAAAACGTTCCCCATACTAGGAATTTCTCCTGTATTGTGGGTGCGTTTACAAACATTTAAACTCACAAACACTAACAGAGACAAGTTAGTTAAAAAATATAACTGTAACAAAGCTAACTACTACTACTACTAGCTACTGTAACTTTAATCTAATAATCTTGGTTGGAGCAACTATGTTTTGACTTGATTGCTGCAAATAGGTTTTGTGATAACTCCAATCAAGATCCCGTTTCAAATCTCAATCAAATAAAAGTAGTAGCTGTGATCATTGTGCTTGATAGGCTCAGATGCAAACAAGTTACTTAGTCAATCTAAACAAATCTTGATTGTGGCAACAATTTTTTTTTCAGTGACTAATAAAAATAAAAGAATGAAATGGAAACAGTATTTTTATGAAAGGCTCACTGGGATGTGTGTGTTATGTGTGTAGGAGATGGTGTCGAGGTGAATGTGAATGTGAGTCGTGGGTGTGAGTAAGTGTGGGAGTGAGGTTTGACTTATGTGGTCGAAACCGCGAGGCGCAGCTAGTACATACATAAACTAACGCCTTGAAAGCCATGAAAGCCATGAAAGCCTTGAAAGCCATTAAATGGAAAGCCATGGTAGGCAGAAACCACAGAATGCTACTTGCTACGATCCTTACACACTCGTTTTGCTTCGTTTCCGTTCATAAACGCACACCGGTTGCGAAGCGTAGTACTCGCAACCGGTGTGCGTGTATCTTTCTGAATAAAATCGTATTGAATTGATTACTAAAGAGAAAAGTGTTTATTTTCTTATTTATAGGAGAACTAAAAGCTATAACAAATAGATAACAATTGTATATGAAACATAGAGCCAATTACAGGTTCTCATAGGTAAAAATAGAAAAAGCAGTAGAAATCTTAGGATCTTAGGATCACTAACAAGCACGATAGAAAAGATTATAAATATATTTAAAGTACAATAAAAAAAAAAATATTATTAATTATTATAAAAAAATAAAAAAAGATAAAAATGTTATTATTATTTTGGTTATTTCATTTTTTTTTTATTTTTGTTGTTACTAACTAATTAATAACAATCTATGGACTGTAACGTCAGATTTTTTTTTTTGATTCTCTGATTTTTCACTGCACTTCTAAAGAAGTCAGCGTTCTGCTGAGTGCGTGCAGGATAGGTTTTGGTGGTAAATAGGTCAAATGAGAACTCTTTACAAATAATATTAAAGTCCTTACTCGCTCGCACCATGTATGAGTTTTGCCTATAGTTAGAAGAGGAAAAGGAATAGGGATAGGTGGATTGAACCTAACTGATCTTCGGGGGACATTGAAGCGCAGTTTATGCAAAACACAGTATGCAGACAGTTAACAACATTTTTCATTCAACGATTTTTTATATCATTAAGGGCCGATTTTTCTATCGTCTAAAGAAACTGAAGAATAAATCTCGTGGTTTGATTTATTATTTTTGGTACAAAAGCTGTCAAACCGTAATTTTTGATGTGTAATATCTTTCATCTCGGTTTCTATGGGAGTGATTTCGTATAAAGGGACGGAAGTGCGTAACAGGAAGCCGTGGAAGCGCGCGCTATTTGATTTGACCAATGAGTGCGCGCGGTAGCAGATTTTTTTATATTATCTTTACATAGGGCATCAAACAAAAATTTGGTTTTACTACCTTTTAATTAAAATCCAAGATGGCGGCTGTGAAAATTTTATAATTTTTCGTCATGGGTGTCGTTTTAATGATTGTCGAGGGTGCTAAAGCCGATAGTGAGGCCAATGTCAAAATCTAAGATGGCGGCAGCGAAAACCTTAAATTTTTCCAACATGGGTGTCGTCTTAATGGTTTTCGAGGGTGCTAAAGGCGTTAATGAGGCCAAAATGAAAATCCAAGATGGCTGCTACTAAAATTTTCAAATTTTCCATCATGGGTATCGTTTTCTTGGTTTTTGAGGGTGCTTATTACCAAGGTTGAGGTATCAGATGTTACACATCGTATACGACTACTGTAAGGCTCGCTCGTTTTTTTATTTCTCTGATAAAAATTATTTGAAGATTGAAAAATCGGCTCCAAGAAACATTTAGTTTGGGCCAAACATTTATTTTCCGCCAGCACACCAAAGTTTTTTGTTTAATGTAACTATTTAAAAAAAGATTATTTTTTTTCGCAATACTCAAACAAAATCGAAAAGTGTTCCTATAAATGTATAAGGTTTTATGCCTCTCGAAATATTTTCTGCCTACCTTCCTGTATTAGCCAATGAAGCGAAAATATAAATTGAATTTTCCCCAAATTGAATGCCAAACTTAAGGTGTAGGTACAATTTCCCTTCGCTATAGTAAGCTTTTGTAAATGGGATAGAAGAATCTTATTTCTCAGAGACCTTAAGTGTATAATGATATTCTGCTCTTAGTTATTCCATAGTAATAGAATGCCTTGAAAGAAAGCCTTGTGGTGTGAGCGGCGGACTACCAAGTCGTAGGTTTCAAGTTCAAACCCAAGGCATGAATCTTTGATTTTTGGGATTCATGTGCGTATTGTATTATTATCACTTGCTTGAATAAACAGCTTTTAACCTTTTACAAAGCACAAGTTTGATCCTGCATGGAGTATTGCAGCCCCCTTTGGGATGGCTCAGCTAATTACCAACTTGTTGCGCTTGACTGGGTGGAACGCAGAGCTAAGAGGCTCATTGGCGACGTAAAACTGGTGGATTGTACTTCGGTGAGTGTGCCCATGAACTCCACGACCTCATTCCACCAGCCCCCTTCTACCATCGGACATCTAGACGCACAGCAAGTTAGGTTTAAAGATATTTTATTCTCAAAAAAGACACAGTCACTTACATGAGAACAATGTTCACCTTACGCTAAATACATACAGTATCGAGTTCGTCAACACTAACTTTTTGGGTGTTTTACTGATCCAATGCATTATTATTTGTAATTGCCTACTAATTAAAGGTTATTCATTAAATTTAATTTAAGTTACCCCCTACCTAGTTGTTATTCCACCAACTCGCACTAAGCGTTTTCAAACGTCTTTTATAATGCGCACAGCAAAGGAGTGGAACTCTCTGCCTGCGTCTGTGTTTCCGAACGCATACAAGCCTAATTAATTCAAAGTGATAGTGAAGCAGGCTTCTTCTGGGTAAGCTCACTCCATCGTTGATTTTGTCTCTGTCACCTCTGACCTAGACTAGAGCAAGAGCAAATCCATCGTAAAATAAAAATAAAGTGTTAGCAGACGATCGAACTTCGTACGATCCCGACAGCGGATACGGTTCGCTACAATACCAAATCTGCTCGTCCAGAACAATCAGTCGACAACAATTATTAATGTGACGAACAAGTCTAGTTTTTTTTTAATGCTGATTGTGCCTGCTCTTGACCGCAACCTGGCCTGATGGAAAGCGATGGATGAGGTCTATGATGGAACGAGCGTGCCCAGAAGATGCCTGTTCACTCTTGCTTTGAAGGCAGACGAGTTATATATGGAAGGGAACACAGACCCTGGCAGAGAGTTCCACACTTTGGCTGTGCGCATATTAAATGTGGAGCGCTGAGTACAACTGGACGGGATTTCAACCAAATGCGGATGGTACTCTGCAGTACGTATGGTAGTCCGGTATTAAAAGGGTGAGGTGGATTTCCTGCGCACACTCTCCGAAGTACAGTCTGTAGAAGACCAACAGGCAAGCAACATTACGCCATAAGCGACGGATGGACGTTTGTATGGAGCGAACTATATCCACTATCCAGCTCGTACCAATTCGATCGATTTTTTTTACTGTATTATTTAAATTCTAGGTTCTTAATAATTAATTACAATGTAGCTTTTAAGACTAATAAGCAATTTTAATCTAACTTAACTTTTTACGTGATATTTATTTTAAAACTTAGAATAGTGTTTATTGCACTTTACACAAGTCCGTTCCACTATCTTAGAGTCAGATATAATTTAAAAAAAAATATTGGTTGTCTGTAAAGTTGGTTTACGGACGATAATTTAACGTGACAACGTCAATACAAAACATTGATGCGGCGCAAGCCTGAGCCTACAATGAGCGTAACGGGACAATGAGCATAACATTTTTTTTTCAGTGTAGATATTTTACTTGTCATTACAAAATACAAAATAGTTTATTGTGACAAATAGAAAATTACATTTTACATTTAAACGTGTTTGGAGCCTTCTTTTAGGCAAACAATGCCTGTACGAGTATTAGAAGGCTCCGCTCTTTCGCATCATTATCGTACATTAAAGGGTAACCATGCAATCTAAGTACATTTTTCTGTATTTAGCTTAAATTTAAATAAATTAAAACAAATAAAATAAAATTAAAAAATCAAATAATTAATTAAATAAATTCAAATTTTAATCTTAAGAAAATAAAAATAAGAATCCATGTGAAGTTGCAATTTGAATGATTAATTGTAATAATAAAACTTATGAAGCTTATTCTCAGTTAGTGCATGTGATGTAGTGTGTAGTGTCATAGTGTGGTGTAGTGTGGTGTGGTGTGGTGTAGTGTGGTGTGGTATGTTGTGGTGTGGTGTGGTGTGGTGTGGTGTGGTGTGTGTGGTACATGTGTCATTATTTGTCAACCAACACACAGAGGCACAGAGTGTTCTTTCCTGTTATTAACAGTCACCACTATAACCGCTATCTTGTTCCCCAAATTGATCCCTTCAAGCGAAATCTCTATAGCGGCTCGAAATTGTAAAAATATATATTTATATATATAAATATATCGAGGAAAATTGTTACCAAAACTGTCACGTACTCGACCTGTGCCCGAGGCTGCACTCCCATACATTTGACGCTTGCCAATGAGGTACTAGGAGGCGTGTGATAATACAATTTTGTAAGCCAAACATGGCTTGAGAAACTGTGTTGCTTATTAAGGCCCAGATATGACCTTGAGTGGTTAGCTAGCATGTTCTGTACTGAGCTCACGCAAAACGTCGTCCGTCCAGCCAGTAATAGGACTCGCCCATCCAGGTGCGCTGTCCCAAATAAGACGCATTATTAATTTATTATACATAAAACAAAAGGTATGGTGTAAGTTGACGCGGCTTTTCGAAGGACCATATGCGGCAATATAATTTTATGCGGGGTGGAATATTGGACGACACACAGAATTGAGCAAAAAGGGAATATGAGGTATGTGAGGTTATGAGTAAGAAAATGAGGGTGGATGGACTTATTTGGGAATCTTCTGGACGAAGCACGTTGACTCAAGGGCGGCCTTAGCAGACGTCCCATGTATTTACGGATTTTCTTACTTTCCCTGTGATGAACTCAAACTCAAACTCAAACTCAAAGCATTGCACTTTCAATTGATCTTTAAATGTCACACTTGTGTCGGCCAACACTTTTAAATAGAGAGTTTAGAATGTTTGATATAGTAGCGGATTAATCTATGCGACCATGCGCATTGCGTGAACGTTGAGTTAGAACAGCAATTCAAACGAGAGAGTTTTCTCTGAAATCACAGTTGATGTGGCTTGATTGGCTTACGCTGCAGCGGAAGCGTTTCTGATTCGGCGCGTGCGATGAGCGTCCCTCTCGTTCTGTTGTATGGGAATTGGGAGGGAAGGAAGTATAGCTCAAAAGTGTGGTCGGAAATGTTATACTAAAAACTTAGTTTTAAGCTTGCGCGAGCAAGGTATTTTAACAAAACACGTATACTAAAAGATCAATAGTTAAATTATCTTTAAAAAGGTGAAGGTTTCAGAAAAATACACTTGATAGATTTTGCGTGATTCTCAGTTTTTTATCCGCGTTAGACATAAGTTTACAAGTTAATTTCACTATGTAATATAAACATAATCTAAAATATTCACATATTAATTTATTATTAAAATGCTCTAATTTAACATATATTTTTTCCAAATCATTAACACTACTCGTCTAGACGTGATCTTCAGTATTAAATCATTAAAAGTCGGTTATTTTCGCCCTGAGACGTTGTTTTGCTTTGGCTAGAGAAAATTATGGGGAAAAATTGTTGTAGGGATAAGTTGATGTTTAGAAATGGAGTATGATAGACTGTATGTGTCACGATCGGGTCCATATTGGCTCACCTAAAGTTCTTTACCCGAAATTGTTCTTCCTAATGATTTGTAATCCGAATGATGACTGTTCCTTAAATTTATCATCCTAAAGTTTTCATTCATATTATTTTTAGTGCTACCGGCGATGTTCATAACAGTCATGTTTCTGAAAATTGTAATTAATAATATCATTAATGTAAATATATTTAAACTCCTACTGTTTTTTATCATAACGCTTTTATCCCTAAACATAATTACCATAATATTCATTCGGGTCAGAGTATCGTCTTGGGGGCATTATGAAAAAATTACTTAGAAAAATTTCGCGACCAATTTCGAGGTAGCGCTCGACGGCCGCTGCCGCAGCACCGCTCGCTTCGCTCGCTCGGCTCGCGCGTAGTTGGTCACAGTTCTAACCTAACCTATGTATATCTTTGCAGGTACACACCGCTATAAATAAAATTAAATAAGACGCTTTAATTAATAAAAACAAAAAACCAATTCATATAATTAGTGAGTGCGAAGCACTTGATTATTATGAATAAAAATAAATCTAAACAAAAAAGATATGACTTTGAATAATAGTGTAAAAGATGGTTATGTTGAGAAAATATAGGAAAACAAATAAAAGTATAATAGATGTTTATTGCTACTGAAATTATGAAGTTGAATGCTTCGGAATTATGAACATTAGAGACAGAGTAGTTAGGAATTGTGATTGTTAGGATGAAAAATGTTAAGAAGAACATTTTCGGATTTCCAATTATCGGAGTTGAAAATTTAGGTGAACTTTGGCACACCCGTCACGATCATCTGGGAGAAATTTATGAAAAGACCGTCCATTGTATCACCGTTGTTTTTCTCTTTTGTTTAGTGTGCAAATGATACTATTAACATACGATCGAACTTGGCCGAGACGAGCCGGATAGTGGATATGGTTCGCTCCGTACAAACGTCCATCTGTCGCTTGTGGCGTAATGTTGCTTGCCTGTCGGTTTTCTACAGACTGTACTTCGGAGAGTGTGCGCAGGAACTCCACGACCTGATCTCTTCTATCGCCCTTTTAATACCGGACTACCATACGTACTGCAGAGTACCATCCGCACTTGGTTGAAATCCCGTCCAGTCGTACTCAGCGCTCCACATTTAATATGCGCACAGTCAAAGTGTGGAACTCTCTGCCAGCGTCTGTGTTCCCTTCCATATATAACACGTCTACCTTCAAAGCAAGAGTGAACAGGCATCTTCTGGGCACGCTCGTTCCATCATAGACCTCATCCATTGCTTTCCATCAAGCCAGGTTGCGGTCAAGAGCAGGCACAATAAGCAATTTAAAAAAAATGTAAACTTGTTCGTCTCAATAATAATTATTGTCGACTGATTGATCTGGGCGAGCAGATTTGGTAGTATAGCGAACTGTATCCGCTGTCCGGACCGTACGAAGTTCGATCGTCTGCTAACACTTTTTTTTAATCGTAAAATAAAAAAATAAATATAAAAAAAAAACGGTCAGAGGTGACAGAGACAAAATCAACGATGGAGTGAGCTTACCCAGAAGAAGCCTGTTCACTCTCACTTTGAATTGATTAGTCTTGTATGCATTCGGAAACACAGACGCAGGCAGAGAGTTCCACTCCTTTGCTGTGCGCATTATAAAAGACGTTTGAAAACGCTTAGTGCGAGTTGGTGGAATATCAACTAGGTAGGTGGTAACTTACAGTGCGTCTAGATGTCCGATGGTAGATGGGAGCCGGTGGAATGAGATCATGGAGTTCATGGGCACACTCGCCGAAGTACAATCTGTAGAAGACCGACAAGCAGGCAACCTTGCGGCGATGAGCCAAGCTGTGAAGCTTGGCATCCACCAGTTTTACGTCGCCAATGAGCCTCTTAGCTCTGCGTTCCACCGAGTCAAGCGCAGCAAGTTGGTACTTAGCTGAGCCATCCCAAAGGTGGCTGCAATACTCCATGCAGGATCGGACTTGTGCTTTGTAAAGGGTAAAAAGCTATTTACTATAAAGAGTATACTAAGTATCTACAAAAACCTAGACTGTCATAACATTGAATCCTCGTCAATAACATCGGCTAGTAAACGAGAGCAAAAAAAGCCAAGCTTGGCAAAACATCTAGGGCATCTTCCACCCTTCTGTTCTCAAAATCATAAAACACTGTTACTAAGTCTAAAAAGCTAGGCACTTAATAACTGAGGTCTATTTATGAGACACAAATTATTGCGCTACACTGCACCGGTAGCCAACCTTCTGTTGTTCACCGTACCGAGAACATTTAAAAAAGATGGGACAAGAAAATGGCCGCCTAGAGGCTTCCTGCCATGTTAAAAAGACAGCATCCGGTCGTCTGAGGGCCTGGACCCATTGGCGGCACGGCACGGCAAGGGATTTTTTGCGACAAATAGGAATGTAACTTAGAATGACAATAAAATTGAAATTTCAATGACAAGACGTACTAACGAATGGTTATCATTGAATTTTTAATTTTATGGACACACTGTTAAGTTATATTAATAGTATGACAATAATTATACTTATTACTTATGTGTCATGATGGCCCGTTGGTTAAGGCCTCGCCTCTCCTGCATGAGGTTGTGGGTTCAAATCTGGGCAAGTACCAATGTGACTTTTTCAATTCATATATACCTTCTGAGTTTATCTTGGACATTACTGACATCGGTGAAGGAAAAACATTGTGAGGAAACCTGGACTTATAGTTAACATAAATCGCCAACCCGTCTTGAGCAAGCGTGGTGATTAATGCTCGTGCCTTCTCTGTATGAGAAGAGGCCTTTGCCCAGCAGTGGGACAGTTATAGGCTGGTATTATTATTATTATTATTAAATATACTTACATACAAATTATATACATATTGACATCATCATCATTTCAGCCGAAAGACATCCACTGCAAGACATAGGCCTCCCCCAAGCACCGCCACCTCGACCGGTTTTGTGCTTCCCGCATCCAGCGGATTCCTGCGGCTTTCATAAGTCATCGGTCCACCTTGTGGGAGGCCTTCCAATGCTAAAAAATATAAAAAATGAGCTAGATGGAGTCGACATTTCCTATATATAGGAAATGTCGACTCCATCTAGCTTATTTTTTAATATGACCTGTAAAAGAGATTCTGTTATCCTATTTACAGATTAAACGATTACATTTCCTATTCGTCACATAAAAATCCCTTGTCGTACCGTGCCACCAGCAGTGGGCGCAGGCCCTGAGATGCATTGAGAGTATAAAGTTGGAAGCCGGGTTCTGTTGTATAAAGTGTTGCCTTAAACTTCGTGGAACTACAATTTATTAGTTGTTGTAGGTGACATTGGGTGGGATGGCTTTCTTGATATAGTTTGTGTTTAGCTACTACTTTATGAAGACCTGTGTTTGCGGTTACACTTGTGCAGTATAATGAATACCTCCTAAAGGCTCGTACAAACAGGCACGACACGCGACGCGACACAAAGAGACCGCTCGTCGCGCGGCACGTGTCTTTCTTTGTGTAGCGTCGATGGGTGGACTCTGCTGTGGTTGGCTGCTATGGCCGGAATTCTGCCAGGAGAACTATAAAACTAATTCTTCGTTAATTTAATTGCATTTGATATTTTATTTTAATTATAATTATGTGACCTTTACAAAAAAAATAATGAACGAGTGGGTTTCATTCATTTATTTTTAATCGTATTGGATTTCTATTCTATTCTGTTGCACTATTGTGAAATTTTATTTTATGTGATATGGGTTGTGTGGCCTGAATTAAATAAATTTTATTTATTTAGTTTATGAATACTTGGTGGATCTGGAAAATCGTAGCTTAAATCAAACATGCTAATATCTCTTTATTATTAACCTGAGCAAAATGACTTTTATTGCTTCAGTTTTTTCGGCCTTTCTTCTCAGAGTAAATGCTGGCCTCATCTAGTTTTTAACGTATGATTGACGTGAAGTGTTTGTACAAACCTACTTACAGGAATAAAATTATTTATTATTGTCACGCTCAAAAGCATCATCATCATTTCAGCCGAAAGACGTCCACTGCTGGACATAGGCCTCCCCCAAGCACCGCCACTTCGACCGGTTCTGTGCTTCCCGCATCCAGCGGATTCCTGCGGCTTTCACAAGGTCATCGTTCCACCTTGTGGTAGGCCTTCCCACGCTACGTCTTCCGGTACCTACGCGGTCGCCACTCCAGAACCTTTCGGCCCCAATGGCCATCTGTTCTGCGAACAATGTGCCCTGCCCATTGCCACTTAAGTTTGGCAATTCTTCGAGCTATGTCGGTTACCTTGGTTCTCCATAATCATCCCCTTTTTTATGGCTAAAATAAAAATTCCCATTCCAAAACATAATAAGGAATGGAATCAAATACAATCAGAGAAAAACGTATCGCATACACAATCTCGGAGAAAATCAGTTATAATAAAAGAGTAGGTGTACGTGCGTGACCAGATTAATGAGAAGGACAGAAATATCATTATTACGAAGGAAGAAAACGAGGCAGTTCCGTAAATTAAATGATATAGAATATATGTAGTACAGAAGGTTGGGTCCGTACAACGAAAACAGGCGGACACACACATAGACGCGCACTTACGGCGATCTCAAACAAATGCCGCTCGCGAGTGCGCTTGCACTCGCTGTACGTGAATCGTGTCAAAAGCCTCGGTCATACACAGTGAGTACTCGCTGCAAGTGCATTCGCTACAATTCGTTGCCTGTCTGTCACACACAGCCAGTTCTATGTACGAGAATTTCGACAGTCTGTTTTTGCACAAATCTAAATATGCCGTCTGTTCGTTGCACACGTCTAAAACAGTGTATTCGGTAGGCATATGCACACCCAAGAAACGAATTATATCGTTATTTCCCCACTTTAGAGAATCTTTTTTTGGTTGATTCATCATAACTATAATACTCGTATCTATGCAGCGACCAAACGATCTGTAGCATAGAATGATGTGTAGTCTAAAGCGACGCGCGGAGCGGAATAGCTCTTTGCACTCGCAGCGAGACCCTGTCTCACAGAGCGTATACTCGCGGCGAGTGCGCATGCGCGCGAGTAAAATTGAACATGCTAAATTCACACCTCGGCGAGTGAATCTATTCGCAGCGAATAGCTTCTCACACACAGCGAGTACTCGTGGTGAGTAGGCATTCGCAGCGAGTACTCGCTGTGTGTGACCGAGGCTTTATGTGTGCGTGCGTTTTCACTCGTTGTTTGGAGCCGACCTTGTGTACTGCTGTTCCGTGTAAATGTTAAATGTTGTTTCAGTACAAGTCCGTTCCTGCATGGAGTATTGCAGCCACCTTTGGGATGGCTCAGCAAAGTACCAACTTGCTGCGCTTGACTCGGTGGAACGCAGAGCTAAGAGGCTCATTGGCGACGTAAAACTGGTGGATATCAAGCTTCACAGCTTGGCTCATCGCCGCAAGGTTGCCTGCTTGTCGGTCTTCTACAGATTGTACTTCGGAGAGTGTGCCCATGAACTCCACGACCTCATTCCACCGGCCCCCTTCTACCATCGGACATATAGACGCACTGCAAGTTACCATCCCTACCTAGTTGATATTCCACCAACTCGCACTAAACGTTTTAAAATGTCTTTTATAATGCGCACAGCAAAGGAGTGGAACTCTCTGCCTGCGTCTGTGTTTCAGAACGCATACAACGCTTATCTATTCAAAGTGAGAGTGAACAGGCTTCTTCTGGGTAAGCTCACTCCATCGTAGACTTTGTCTCTGTCATCCAGACCTAGACTAAAGTCAAGAGCAAACTCATAGTAGAATTAAAATAAAAAAAAGTACTGTGCAAGAAATAAGTGGTGTGCTTAATAGAAGCAACGGGGTTCGTGGTATCTATCGCAGACACCAGCTATCCAGTTAGCTCGCTGCGCGCCCGCGGTTTGTAAATATACTACTTGGATCCGAGCTGCCGACAGCACGTGCAGCGACTGCATGAAATCGGCCGCTGGTTTGTATGTATTTATATGAAATGGCTTCCAAGCGCTGCACGTGCTGTCGGCAGTTGCAGTCGGCAGCTCGGATCCAAATAGTACCTTTAGGCTCGCAAATTGCCAGTGTAATAAGGCCCTAAAGCGCGCAGCTTGAGTTCGCAGCGAGCGCGCGGCGAACTCGCTGCGAACTCGCGGTGAGCTCGCTGCGCACTCGCCTCGCTTTGGACTCGCTTGCAAATCGCTAATGTGATGTTTATGATTAAATTAAATTAATTACATTTTTATATCGCTGGTAATAAAACAGAAAATAAATAACATGAATCTAAAGAACATTAGTATAATGTTCGTTGTTTGATCCACTCTAACACTTCACAGTCATCAAAGTCAGTAAATGGTGCGAATGACGTAATTTGGTCAACTGTAATTGAACATTAGCCGTAATGGCAATTGAATGGGAACAACGCCGTAATTAACATTGTGACGGTACTAAGCTGAAACATAATCTTGTTTGATTACCAAACCAACATTGCCAACTCAGGAGTTCGGCGAGTACGAGTTTGTTCAACTCAGGAGTGTAAGTACAAGAGGAGCTCGTGGCTAAGTAATAGCAGCCACACGGGTCGATCCGTTAGGTTAAGCTACGCTTGCCGGGGTTAGTCCGTGGATGGGTGACCATCTTTACATACCGAGACTCCTCCGTGCCTCGGAAAGCACGTTAAGCCGTTGGTCCCGGCTGTGATCTTTGACAATCGTTACGGGTCGTCAGAATCCCATAAGTCTGCCAGCCAGTCTTACCAAGGGGTATCGTGTTACCCAGTTACTGGGTTGTGGAGGTCAGATAGGCAGTCGCTCCATGTAAAATACTGGTATTCAGCTGCATCCGGTTAGACTGGAAGCCGACCTCAACTTAGTTGGGAAAAGGCTAGGCAGATTGAGGAGTGAAGTATAAATAGGAAACGCTACTTGTACTTACACTCCTGAGTTGAAGCCTGACAAATGCTTGCACTGACTGGACAGGTCCTGCACTCAAATTTGTGTGGTTCTTTACTGAAGAGACCATTTCAAACTCGGATCTACTTGGTTCTCACATGATCTGATAGAGCACTTGAAGATGATGTAATCCGCCGGATACTTACGCACAAAACGACGCTGATAAATACTCGTACCTATGTTGATCTTGGTTTACGATTCGAATTGGTTCGGGAGTAAGGTTTTAAATCGAGTTCGAATCGGAAATAAAATCAAACTCGAATCGTTTTCGGGAGTAAGGCCCCAGGGTTCCTTTAGGACACGCTACGCCACTGCTTGAATGTACTCGTGTCTTACCCTGCTCTTGACAGATCTTACTCGGGAAATAGATTGCAGATAGCAGAAAAAGCATCTAACTTGCTCCAGCTTTACAACTCACCGCTACTCTCTCACAGATGTCACGGGCGTAAAAAGGCTCGGTTTTGTTGTGGTACTAGGTATTTGAGCAATGAGAAGCTATCTTATGTTTAGAAGCTATATATTTGATTAAAGTTGAAGCAGGAGGTATTTACTCAAATTTTTTTTAGGATTCCGTACGTCCGAATGTAAAAACAGTACCCTTATAGGATCACACGTGTGTCTGTCTGTCTGTCCATCTGTCACAGCCAATTTGCTCCGAATCTAAAGGACCGATCAAGTTAAAATTTGGGATACATATGAATTTCTGTGACCCAAATACGGACTAGTTACGTAATAGTACATTATTTACCAAGGGCTGTAAAAGAAAGAAAGCCCGAAATCGCAGGTATTTATGACCCGAGCCGCAGACGCGGGTTGGAAATATGCGAAAGAGGGCTTTCTTTTTTACTGCCCGTGGTGAGTACACAATTTTACGTCTTCACCTGGCCACAATGCGTGTTTTACTGTACGCGTAGCGTGCGGTAAAAAAAATCCAAAGTTACCTCCAAACCGAACAATAAACCGCTGGTATTCAAACAATACTTCAAATTAAATAAATAAATGAATTTTTAATATGAGGTTCAGTTTTGGGGGACAAATTACAAAATAAAATAATAACTTTTACAAACTGTACCGTGTGAGACATTAAATGAAATGAGAGATGAAAAATACTGTGAGGGTTTAATTTTTTTCTATATTTTTAAAATAAATAGTTTTAAAGTTATTTAAGAAAATATATTATAATTCAAGTAAAGCAAGATTATAGGTAGATTGTAGGTCCGGTACACAAGATGTTACAGTTAAAATATGGGTGATCCTTGTACAATCTACCTTGTATAGGGTGTATCTATTCAAACACGAAATATTTTAAGAGATACACCATAGGTCAACCATTTTCGAGTAATTTGAAATTTTATATTTTTTTTTGAAAAAAATACAGATTTAAAAAAATACCAATGTATATCTGCTTGCTCAAACTTTAATATACAATAATCAACCAAAAAACGAAGAAACAGTTATTTGACAAAAAAAAAAAGTTTTATGAAGAAAAATCTAAGTACTAAAAACAAAGCTAAAACAATGTTATATTTATAAATAGGAGGCTATCAAAAAAAAAAAAAACTAAATCTTTTTTATTTCAGGCATTGCATATGTAGGTACACTGAAATACAAATACATTTCACCCATAGTGACTACATGTCATAGATAAGTACCTAAACATTAGGTAGGTACAGACGCCAGCACATGAAGCTACTATAATCTGTCAAATTTCTTTAATAGATTTTCAACTTTATCACTACAGTATAAGGTTCAAGGTTGATTGCGTAAATTTGACAGTTTCGGGTAGCTGGACCTGCTGGCGTCTGTACTATTATTATTTTTAAGTTATGTTAAGTAGGTATTTTAGGTGTTACAAATTACAAATCATTATTAGAAATCAATTACTATTAGATAATAACATTTGATTAATTAAATTAAATTAGATAAATTAATTCGTCATTAATACTTGATGCTATGCTATGCACAAAACATTGAAACCCTGATCTCCAAACTAGGGGTGACCCTGTATCTTAGAGATCAGTGTCCCTCCGCAGCAAAGTCACAAACCAATATTTGGAACTGTATGTTTACTTAATTAAATAACAAGAAAAAAGAAAAAAAAAACCTTAATTAAAATAAAAAATATATTATTCTCATTTACAATTTCGTGTGAGTGTGTATGTGTGTGTGAGGGTGGTAGGTAGATGTGCGTGTGCGTGCGTGAAGAGTGGGTGTGACTGTGTGAGGGAGAAAAAAATACCAATGCATATATGCTTGCTCAAACTTTAACACACAATAATCAACCAAAAAACGACGAAACAATTATTTGACTAAAATGGTCGATTTCTGCAAAAAACATGCTTTACTTTTGCATAGGAGTCATAAGTCATTTGGTTGCAAATGAGCTCTCCTAAATCCCCATAAATAATCCAAATAATCCGTCACACAGGGTATCCTAGTATGGACGCCAGTCTCTCACAAAGGATCATATTTTATGCATTTTTGTCAAAACGCTATAATTCTTGTCTCTATGTTTATAACTATGTGAGCCTTTGTGAAGAGAAAAAAATAAACTATTATTATTATTATTATTATTATAATGGATTGCCGTCATATTACCAATAACCCTGTACTTATTATGTATGTATATTTAGTACTTCTTAAGGACCGCAGGAAAAAGTCCCACTTCAATAGTAACACAATTAAGACCTCATCTTCAATTCACTTTGACATTGAAACATCGACTTTAAAGTGGGGCGAACTGTGGGGCGAACACTCACTTCAAAAGTCTTCACTAAGGTAACCCAATTATTTTGTCCTCAATTGTACAGAATTTCATATAACATTCTCTTAAAATACGGCGCAGTTTCGTTCTTTATTGTTCGCCCCTATTATACTGTACCGGTAATTTTGGAAGTGTGATCTTCCTGCTGTGTAGGTAAGTATGTATGAGCATTATTTTTTTTACTTGGGTCTATTTTCTGAGACTGATTAAGTGTAAAAACAACATTGTGATTACTGTATTTCGCACCATTTATGTGACTATTAAGTATTTCATCTTATTATGACTGTTTGAATTTAAACCTACCTGACATTTATAAGAAAGTCAAAGTCAAAGTCAAATCATTTATTTCAAATAGGCACATAAAAGACACTTTTGAACGTGAAAATTTACAAAAATAATGAATTAATTGATTCTAGTTGCCCCTTCCAAAAGGTAGTTACGTATGGAGAAAAATGGGCAAGAAACTCCATACTTACTCTTTTAAAATGTTAACAATATTTGTATACAGTAATTATGAATTATATGTGAAGACAATGCACTTACCTAGAATAAAATTACTATACCACAATAGGTAAAAAGAATGAAAAGTGAAGCAATGACAGACAAATTAATTATGCTTGAGATAGATGGTGCTCACATATTTACAAACATTGTAAAAGTAGATGATTTCAAGATGATTTCCCTAAAATTTTAACATTTAATAACCTATGTTAGTGTGTGAGTATATTAATCACAGAAAATAAAATGAATGTCATAAAAAATATATAAGAAAACTATACTAGCACTTAAGAGTCTATACAACCTCAGCGCCACCTCACTCTGTATCTCGCTCGCACACTATTGCTACCGGTCACGCGAGCAAGCGAGACAGGGCGGCAGGGAAAAGGCTCCAAGGCGCCGATAGTTTAGGTAATTTCGTTTTACGGTGAAAATAATGGTCATTTAAAAAAAGTAAATAACATAAGACCTGCTTTATAGTTAGTTCAGTTAATATGCAAAGTTTCATTAACTAATTTGAAGTATTGTTTGAATACCAGCGGTTTATTGTTCGGTTTGGAGGTAACTTTGGAATTTTTTTCTATCGAGAAAATTTTATGGAATCGTGTTTTTGGCTAACATAGTACTTAACATTAATCCTCAACTTTACCATATATTTATTTCAAAATTAATGCTGCAGTATTTTCGAGATAACGGGGGAGGATCATGCTAAGCCATTTGAGGTAGTATAGGCCCTTAAGTCAAATTGACTTAGTACTTTTTGGCCGCCGCGTCTAGTATAATGTATAATAACAATAATAATTTAATTTAATTTAATATAATTTAGTTTCTATTTTAAATATCTATTTCATAATAAATTTAATTAATTTTTGGATACTATGGGTGTATGTGTAAAAAACTTAACTGAAATAAATAAATTTTATTTTTATTTATTTATTTAATACATAAAATCACGCCGACTTCCCATCAGGGTAGGCAGAAACCACATAACTGCTACGATTCTTTCATATTTACTCCTTTTGCTTTGTTTACGATCCTACACTCACAACGGGCTGCGAGTACTACGCACCTGACATTTCTGAAAAGCATCACAAATAAGGTCACTATGTACTTCTAGGGCGGGATGCCCTAGAAGTACCCCTCCCTGCGTTTCCACTCACATCTACCTTATAAATACCCTTTTGTCGCCTTTCATTCGTCTCTCAACGTGACCAAACCAAGCATACCCATATATTTGAATGTACCTGTAATTTTGAAAGGAAGTGTAATCTGCTTGCTATGAAGGTATGTAAAAGTTTTTTCACTTGGGGAAAAAGAACCCGTTTCTTTTTATGGGTTTCTTAAAAGGCGATTATAAGATTATTTCAGGTCGGAAATGGGTGTTTTTACTTGGCTATGTAGAGGTATGGATTGTTACTTTTTATTGATATTGAAGGAGCTTGGATATTATTATGTACTAGCTGTGCCCCACGGTTTCACACGCATAAGTCCCGATCCGCGGTAACATCGGGATATTTTTTCTATCTGTTTGCCAAATTTCATCCAAATCCGTTTTGCTGGTTTTTCGTGATTGAGTAACAAACATCCATCCATCCTCACAAACTTTTACGTTTATAATATTAATAATTATAATCCATACTTAATATTATAAATGTGAAAGTAACTATCTGTCTGTCTGTTACGTTTTCACGCCTAAACCGCTGAACCGATCTTCCTGAAATTTTGCACCACGTTGTCAGGTGTACAGAAGCGGACATAGGGTACCTTTTGTCCCGCAAAAAGTACTGTTCCGAGGAAAACAACAATAACGTTCTTATCATAATAGATGGCGCCACGTGTCTTTCGAATCCTGATTTAATTATATTATTATAGAAACTCTACTGATTGCCAAATTCTAAATCAACGCGAGCGGTGCCGCGGGCAAAAGCTAGTAATATTATAAATGTGAAAGTAACTCTGTCTGTTTTTTACATTTTCACGCCTAAACCGCTGAACCGATCGTCATGAGATTTGGCAAAGATATAGTTTGGGATATGGAGAAGGACATAGGCTACTTTTTTACACGATAACCGACATCTACGCGGCCGGAGCCTCGGGCAAATACTTGTATAATAATTATAATGTATAATAATAATAATAATTAGTAGGAAAGTTATTTTTTTTTTGTGTTGTGTTCTTTTTTTGCGTCATGTTTACCGCAAATAAACGTTTTTTCTTTCTTCTTCTTTCTTTCTTAGTAGGATCTCTTAGATTTATTTATTTATTTAATACTTTAGCACAAAAAAAAATGTACAGAGGCGGACTTAATGCCATAGGCATTTTCTACCAGTCAACCTTTGGGTGGAGCAGAGACAAACAGTGGTAGGTGCAATCATGAAATTGGAGGAATAATTGTATACATATAGGAATATCCTTAGATATACCTATACCATAACTATAAATAAGATAAATATACCTAATTATATATAAATTTTCAGAATCAAAGCCTTTTTTCAGTGTTCAGATAGGTAAATTGAAAAGTGATACTTTTGTTTTTTGCCTGAAATTTTCAAACACATGAAGCATTAGATTAGCAATATCCTTCAAAATCATTTAAATTGCAATTAGGGTGCGGGTCACAAATTCTTGCTGGATACAAGTAGGTATGGCAGAGTTCATCCGTTCTTCTCCATAGAGATCTGCGCCTTAGAATGGGCGACTAGCTTCAACTTCTAACTGTCCGACTCCTTGATAATTCAAATGTTCCTGTAAATGGTTTTGTGGCGGTACCAACAACGCAACATGCGAACTACGCATTAAAGACCTGACGTTACAAATCCTGCATCGCGCTATCAGAGTTTAAAAAAAAAATACAAATGGCATCTCAGAGTTAACCACGAGGGGTTGAGACTCTTTAAACGGGCTATCCTGTGGTGCCTTAAGCTCCTAGAAGAAATTTAAGGCCTCCAGCCAGGGCATACTTATAAGCTAAACGACTGCACGCTAAGGGTACTCCCCTATGGGGTACGAACCTCGGCTTAGGGCAGAGTCGGAGGGAGGATGGCAAGGGACCGTCGGTGGCTGGATAAATCAGGGTTATGATTATTATCAGGGGGATTTAAAGCTACAGGCTGCTCAGCTAAAGCGCGTGCTGGCGCTTCACTTAACGGTAAGGGTCGGGGAGGGACTATTCATTAGTCGGGGATTTCGCGCGGGACCTCGGCGGCGAGGTCGGAATAACGATCGTGTAGTGTGTACTCTCTTACGAACTGTGTTAGTAGACCTATGACTCGAGGAGAGTGATCGGGTCGTCTGGGTCGGTCAGTGTATCAGAGTTTACCGCGCCACTAGCATATATACAACATCCCGACATCAACCGTTGGGCAGTTGCCCACCAGACACAACACCCGTCTGGTCGGAGGATCCTCCCTTTACTATAGAGTATGAGTGAACTTTACACCCTGTTCCTCATACCTCTAAAGTTTAAGTATTTGAAATAAATTCTTTGAGTTAATTTTTTATTTTTATTTCTTTTACAAGCTCTCCTAAAAATAAATCTCAAAATGTTTCTTGTATAAATATAATTTATACCCTAGAGCTTTTAACGTTATCACGAAAATGGCAAATAAATTCGTTGAAGTAAAAAGAAAATAACTTCTCATATCACGGACTTACTAAAAGTAAAATATTTGAAGAGCAAAAAAGTACCTAATATTCATTTGAGTTTATTCTCTTCTTTTATTTACTACGTAACGTACTTACTAAAAATCTTTTGGGCATTACGTTTGCTTTAAGATAGCTACAGGGAAAGGGGGTGGATATTTTTTGGCAAGAACTACTTACCTATAAAATATTATAGCTATATATTATATATATATTTTTTCAGACGTTTCATAAGTGCCCATGTAGATTTACCTATATATACCGGATGACTTTTTTTACCGTCTCGAAAAAAATTGGGTATACTAGGTGAACGGAGTAGAAGCCTATGGCATAGTTTTTATTATTTTTTCTTTAACCTAGAAAGAAATTGATCTATGGATAAATACCACACATTTGAAGTAAACTTATCATACTATAACAATAAACACAGAAATTTAACAAAAAACATAATTCAATAAATAAATACGATAAATAATATTTAAATTTAAATCATACGCACCCAAATTTCAATATTTTTATCTTTTATTTTAGTTTTATTTATGAAAAAAAAAAAAAAAAAAAAATTGCTATGCCATAGGCTTCTACTCCGTTCACCTAGTATACCCAATTTTTTTCGAGACGGTAAAAAAAGTCATCCGGTATAAAATGGTAAACTGACTGACTGATTGGGTGATATAACGCAGTTACTGGGTAATACGATACCCCTTGGTAAGACTGGCTGTTAGACTTTTGGGCTTCTGAAGACCCGTAACGACTGTCAGAGATCCACGAATGACAGCCGGGACCAACGGCTTAACGTGCTTTCCGAGGCACGGAGGAGTCTCGGTTTGTAAAGATGGTCATCCATCCACGGACCAACCCCGGCAAGCGTAGCTTAACCTGACAGATCGACCCGTGCGGCTGTTATTACTTAGCCACGAGGTCCTCCTATAAAATACTTACCTATAAAATATTATAGCAATATATTTTATAGGTAAGTACACAATCAACCGCAAGTCAGTTGTAAAATTTGACCCCAGAAAATCGCCTTTACAGCTACAACCTAAAAGTGTTGTCAATTGCAAATTATTGCTACTGAAAGAAAGAAAGAAAGAAAAATAGGTTTATTTGACAAGCAGTTGAGTACAGTCGAGGAAAGACAAGATTTTTTTTTTAAACGTTGCCCCACTCTAGGATTTCCTCCTGTGTTGTAAGTGCGTTTACAAACATTTAAACTCACATACACAAACAGCCAGACCTGGAAAAACTACTTCTAAGTCCGTACTTGTAAATATTTGTTCCGTGCGGCAATCGAACCAGCGACACGCAGCGCAGCAGTCAATCGCTTAACCACTGCGCCAACCGTGCCATCAGACAGATTAGGAGGGTACCGAGGAAATGATACGTTTATTGCGAAATAATTGCGTTCGTTTGATCCCTTGCTGCATCGTTATTACTAAACCTTAAGTTATGAAATTAATATTATATGTAAGTTACTCAAGGATTCACTCTATAAATCGTATACTTTACAAACACGATTACTTGTGATTTCCACTATAGTTTTTTTTTTTCTCCAATATTATCTCTAAAAAACAAAATAAATCCTTAGCTCTTAGTACAGCGTAAATACTTCACGCAAGGTCATCAGTTTTTTAATAATAACAAAACTACATTTTTTCCATAACGTATAAATTTTACATTTTCAAAATGTATGTTAGTTTTAATAATACGAAGGAAATACCTAAATTAGCCAGAGCCGCCACGCTTCCCCCTTCCATTAATTAGCGCCAGAAACTCGGTGCAGTTAAGTCGCAGATATATGCCAGAGACCTTGATTGGTTAGTTTGCGTGTTCTGTACTGAGCTCACGCAACGTGTCGTACGTCCAGCCAGTAATAGGACTGGCTCATCCAAGAGCGCTGTCCCAAATAAGACGCATTATTAATTTGTTATACATAAAACAAAAGGTATTTTAATAAAACACGTATACTAAAAGATTAATAATTAAATTATCTTAAAAAATGTGAAGATTTCAGAAAAATACACTTGATAGATTTTGCGTGATTCTCAGTTTTTTTATCCGCGTTAGATATAAATTTACAAATTAATTTCACTATTTAATATAGACATAATCTAAAATTTTCACATATGAAGTTATTAAAAAAATGCTCTAATTTAACATATATTTTTCCCAAATCATTAACACTACTCGCTAAGACGTGATCTTCAGTATAAAATCATTAAAAGTCGGTTATCGTCGGCTTAAGTAATGCAAATGCATTTCTTTTTCTTGTGAACTTTTTGAAGTGTCTTTTGCATTTTGAAATGTTGCACGTAATCGATACTAATAATATAAAGCTGAAGAGTTTGTTTGTTTGTTTGAACGCGCTAATCTCAGGAATTCAGGATTCGAATTGAAAAATTATTTTAGTGTTGGAAAGCCCATTTATCGAGGAAGGCTATAGGCTATATAACATCACGCTACAATCCTTAGGAGCCAAGCGAAAAGAACAAAAGTCAGAAAGAACGCTAAGCGATAACGAAGTTATAGCGCGGGCGAGCGACGGGATGCGACGCGATGGGTGGGCCGGACGAAGTCACGGGCAGAAGCTAGTTATTTGTAAAAATCATAAGTGAAAATACTGTCTCTTGCACGGTGCAAAGTAAAACCATTGACATTAATTCGGTTACAAATCGGTAACTTTTACGCATATATAACTATCAGTAACATATTGAAACCCAACTGAAAGCCAAAACAAACAGTGGTACCATATAGGCAGTTCACATTGTTACAGCATATCACTATATTTGTATACACTTAACAAGATTGGGTTTGAAGTACCGACCAATGGCACTAGATAGTGGGGTCTAAGTACCATTGCTGGTAGTTTGTGTTCAATTAACTTGGTAAGCTTTTGTTTGTGTACTTAGATTGTGTTTGACTTTGTGTCTGAAATGATTGAAGTTGTAAATGCTTCAAAACTCAGTCATAATTTTTTTTATTTAACTCAAAGTCAAGTCACTTATTTCAAGTAGGCAAAAAAAAGGCACATTTTAACGTCAACAAAAAAAAAAAATCTGCTGTTCCCATTGATGTATTAAAAGCATAGATACGGGACTTAGTATCAGCGCCTGGTCCTATCAAACTGAGAGATGGCTCCTAGTTGGCACTCAGTCGCGCACGGGATATCGTTGATCGAACAGCTCCATAATTACAGTTTTTTTGTGATAAATACGCATCAAAATGACTTCTTGTGCAGCTAAACAGTGTTTTACTATTACAAGAAAGAAAAATAAGATACACTGGATTACTTACCACTCATAAGCACAGCCAAAAATGCAAATTTGTTGAAAGTTATAATAATATTTAATGTTTCCTTCGCCATGTTTGTTCCGCCACATGCAATGTCATTCAGAATCGTAAACATTCGGCCAACATTCGGCAGCTAATGCGATTTCGCTCGCACGACAGCGACGTCTCATTACTCTGTTCTTGTCTATCTGTTGCGACTGTGATCACACTGATCACAGATGTGTGAGTTTTGGTGCATGTAGTCGTGCGCCGAGCCCAGGTTTACTGATTGCGATGTTAGCGCGTATCATACCTTCCTCCTTTTAATATATCAATGGCTGTGCCCACATTTTGACGAGTTAAGGCTCCTGCAAACAGGTGCGACACGCGACGCGATACAAAGACACCGAGTGCCGCGCGACGAGCGGTCGCTTTGTGTCGCGTCGAGTGTCGCGCCTTTTTGTAGGAGCCTTTATGGGAACATGCAGGTAGAGAACAGCTGATTTTTTTTCGTGATTGCAGCTTTGAGCTTTGGTCTCTTAGTAAGAGTTGATCATAATGATGAGTACAATCTCCCATTTCGGTTTGTCGCATGTTTTCAATTTCAACCTGTGTAGGCATATCGAAGTTAAAAGGAAAACAATCACAGAAAAGTAGGCTTTAAAAGATAACTAGTAATCAACCAACTTACATTTGGAGTTGGAATTTATGGGAGAACATGAGTATTTCGACTACAATGAAGTTAAGTTTGTTATTCGAGTAAATTCGTCCCAACTCGAAACCCTTCATTGTGTGTTAATAACGTAAATTGGCCTTCAGCTTGCTGACTACTTAGCTAATATTAAAAGAAAAGAAAAGAAAGAAAAACAGGTTTATTTGTCACAGAAACACGTACATACAAAAAGATAATTAACTCAAGTAGGTACCTAAGTAAACAGAAAAATAGAACTAAACTTTAAGGCTCGTTCAAATAGGGGCGACACGCGACGCGACACAAATGCACCGATCGCTGCGCGACAGGTGGTGCCTTTGTGTGGCGTCACGTGTCGCGGCTGTTTTTAGGACCCTTTATAATCAATCAGTAATTTATCATTCAGTCATTTCAGCCGAAGGATGTCCACTGCTGAACATAGGCGGTGGCGGTGCTTGGGGGAGCCCAAGCACCGCCACTTCGACCGGTTCTGTGCTTCCCGCATCCAGCGGATTCCCGCGGCTTTCACAAGGTCATCGGTCCACCTTGTAGGAGGCCTTCCCACGCTACGTCTTCCGATACGCGGTCACCACTCCAGAAACTTTCGGCCCCAACGGCCATCTGTTTTGCGAGCAATGTGCCCTGCCCGTTGCCACTTATGTTAGGCAATTCTTCGAGCTATATCGGTTACCTCGGTTCTTCTGTGGATCTATTCATTTCTGATTCGATCACATGGGGAAACTCCAAGCATAGCCCTCTCCATTGCCCTTTAGGTGACTTTTAGCTTTCTAATAAGGCCCATTGTGAGCGACCACGTTTCAGTGCCATAGGTTATCACTGGCAGCACGCACTGGTCAAAGACATTCGTCTTGAGACACTGCGGTATGTGTGTGTATGCGGACACCACGCTTGGCAGGCGGGTTGGCGATCGCAGTATGGTGTTAAAAATGCATAGAGAACGCTGCTGCCCATTCCCTAAGAAGTCCCTTAGTTGCCTTTTACGACACCCATGGGAGGAAATGGGGAAGAAAGAAGTTGGACCTTTATAATCACGAGCAATCAATCTTTCTAGCCTTTCCCCCACCATGTTGGGGTTGGCTCCCTGTCTATTCAGATGCAGCTGAATATTTTACATGGAACGAGTGCCTATCTGACCTCCACAACCCAGTAACTGGCTAATACTATACCCCTTGGTAAGACTGGTTGTCAGATTTTCGGGTTTTTCCGACGACCCGTAATGACTGTCAAAGATCCACGACTGACAGCCGGGACCAACGGCTTAACGTGCTTTCCGAGGCACGGAGGAGTCTCAGTATGTAAAGATGGTCACCCATCCACGGGTCAACCCCGGCAAGCGTAGCTTAACCTGATGGATCGACATGAGCTACTCTCATATAGTTCGTGCCGATACGAACAGAACAAGTCAAACGTCAATTTATCCAATCAGCCTTCTCGACAAACGTGAAAATGAAATCTCAAAGAATACACTAAATCCATTACTCCAAGTGTAGGAAAGAGACAACACAATAATGACGTTGTTATGTTCTTGTTGTTAGAATGAGTCAGAATGTAATGATGTTGTTATTACTTTGGGGATCGCAACAGTTGGTTTAAGTATATTTAATGGAGTATGTCGGTTTAGAATTGGTGAGAGAAAATATGCGGTTACATTGTATTAGGACTAAAAGTAAGGCTTCAAGGCGATGATTGCTTTTCTTTTATTCTGAGCCTAGAATTTCAGAAAATGTAAGTATGTTATTTTGAAAATAGGAAAATACAGTAGATACGTTCTATGTTTAGTTTAGAGTTATAAAAACCTTTTAAAATACTGTAACTGTGACACTAGAACAAAAAATACGCTGTAAAAATTTGAACGCATATTTTATTGGAACTGTTCTCGAAAATAAATCTCTACGATTAATACATTAGCATAAACTCCATATGAGGCCATGAGCGCCCGACTGGCCTAACTGTATTTTTTTTTAAGACTTATTTTATTTTGAAAAACTGCTTCCGAGGTAATTTTAAAGCAGTTTTTAGGCCACTCTGGCTCTCATGGCCCCAGAGAGCCAGAGTGGCCTAACTGTATTTTTTCAATACTGATTTTATTTAAAAAAATTGCTTCCGAAGTAAGTTTAGAGCAGTTTTTTAGGCCACTTTGGCTCTCATGGCCTCATATATTTCAGAAACTTTTTCAAATAAAGGCTCGTACAGACTCGCGCGATATCGCGGGCGCGACAGGCAGCTACAAAGAAACTGTGCTACTACTAGTATCGCGTCGCGGCCGCGATATCGCACTAGTCTGTACGAGCCTTTAGGCAGCACATTTGCCCATGATGTTATAGGTAGGTACTACCAAGAGGCATTAAATGCTACTTTTATTTTTCTTTGTAAAAGATAATTTGAATGACCACCTGAAGCTTTACGAAAGATAAAGATATGTGTAAAAAGTGTTGATAAATCATTATTTGTCTTTGATAGATATCAAAGACAAATAATGATTTATCAACAAATAAATAAAATTAAAGAAAAACAAAATAACAGCCGCAGTTGCAGCTAAATGCTTATCAAAGTAAAACAACATTTTTTTTAAATTATTTTCTGTCTGTTTGTTCCGGCTAATCTCCGAAACGGCTGGACCGATTGTGACGGGACTTTCACTGGCACATCCATACTAATCCATACTAAAAATTTCATATTATAAATGTGAAAGTAACTCTGTCTGTCTGTCTGTCTGTCTGTCTGTATGTTACGTTTTCACGCCTAAACCGCTGAACCGATCGTCATAAAATTTGGCAGAGATATAGTCTGGGATATGGACACGGACATAGGCTACTTTTTTACGCGATAACCGACATCTACGCGGGCGGAGCCGCGGGCAAAAGCTAGTAGCTGATATAATAAAGGGTAACTTAGCCTACTTTAATTTTAGAAAAACGCTACAGCAGGTATACTCCATTTGAAATAAGATTAGACATTAAAAAAACCTTTTTAACAGTCCGTTCAACCGATTTTGACTTCTATTCCGTAGGAATAAGGATGGCATTACAAAACAAAATCGTGGTTACAATACCAACTGTTTACTGCAGTAGGCATTTGTCATGCCCCCAACCCAATAGAAGTCAAAATCGAGTGAATAGACTGTTAAAAAGGATTCTTTCCATGGGGGTAGGCAGAAACTATAGAATGCCACCTGCTACGTTTCTTAAATATTCGTCTTGCTTCGTTTACATTCATACATCTGGTCATACATGCACGCTGGTTGCGAGTGCTACACACCTGACCTTTCTGAAGAACATCACCAATTAGGTCACTATATGTCCTCCTAGGGTGTCCTCTCCCGGCTTTTCCACTCACATCTGCCTTGTAAATACCTTTTGCAAGTCAAATCAAATCAAATCAAATCAAAAATATTTATTTGCTAGCATATGGTACATAAGAGGAGCTCGTGGCTAAGTAATAACAGCCGCACGGGTCGATCCGTCAGGTTAAGCTACGCTTGCCGGGGTTGGTCCGTAGATGGGAAACCATCTTTACATACCGAGACTCCTCCGTGCCTAGGAAAGCACGTTAAGCCGTTGGTCCCGGCTGTCATTCGTGGATCTTTGACAGTCAGTTTACCAAGGGGTATCGTGTTACCCAGTTACTGGGTTGTGGAGGTCAGATAGGCAGTCGCTCCATGTAAAATACTGGTATTCAGCTGCATCCGGTTAGACTGGAAGCCGACCCCAGCATAGTTGGGAAAAGGCTAGGCAGATTGATTTTATGGTACATAAGGTGTTACAATAATTTTGTTTCAGCATATCCTGCCATAACATGGCGTGCAAATGTATTGACAATCAGCGATGTCAATTATTCAAAGTTACAAATTACAGATTCTATTGATTTGTCTTCTAAATAGTCCTTAATGGTATAATATCTTTTAAATAATAATAGTTTGAAAAGTATTTTTTTAAACATTGTCAGCGGTAAGTCTTGAAAACTAATTGGTAAATGATTGTAAATAATAATCGACATGCAGTATACATTTTTCTTAAATAATGTTAGTTTTATTGGTGACAGCCGAAGTTTATCTTTATGCCGTGTTCGGCTATTTGGCCTGTCAGTGCTATACCCAAAGTCTCAAATTCAGATAATTTATGTAAACAAAGGGGATAACATATCAAAAAAATATCTTCGTAATGGTAGTTCACATAAAATGGTGAAAAAAAGGTTCCATTTTCTTTTAAGTACTGAATTTAAGAAATAACAGTTAAAAAATAATCATACCGTAATTATTTTTATAAATTTTCGGTTTTAAACAAAGTTATTAAAAAAAAAAAGAGATTTTCTGGTATATATATTTTATAATACTGGTAACAATGCAGGAGATCCAAACATTTTCACATTTTTTACATCTTCAACAACACTAATATTACAACTCTCATTCATACATTCATATTGTATGTAGCATATCTAGCCACATTTTTTATGAAAACGGCTGTAAACTGTTTCGAGTGGAAATAGATTTTGGGACGCCTACGTCTAGCAGTGGACTTAAAAGAGCTGATTATGACGATCATAGGCCGTGTCTCAGACACACTACACAAAACATTGTTTAGCAAAGGTATTTTGTTTGCATAGTTCTTTTATGTAATTCACTTTAATTTCATAGATGATTATTTACAAAAAAATGTAATGATAAAATGTTTTGCGCTACTGCCCTGTCAATTTGACAGTGACATTTCTTGACATTACTTTGTTTACAAAAATTATCTGAATTAGAGACTTTGGGTATAGTGTCAAATAAACTGCAGTTTCTCTTAACAAAAATACATAAATTTCAAAAATATAGCCTTCGTCGCCTTTCATTCATCCTCTCAACATGACCAAACCACCTAAGCATACTCTTTTCAATTTTTGTCCATTTCATTGTTATACATTATTTAAGTTCGCAACCCGTATTACCTACCCCTATTATTACATTTAAAATAAGGGTCCGTGGGTTCGAGTCCGGTCTCCGGAAGACGTTTTAGCATAAACTACGCATAACTGTGAGGTTTTCAAATTTTATACTCGTTAATATTACCCTCACTAAAAAGGTAGGGGCGAGGTAGTTTTGTGTGGGACCACTAATTGCTAGTTACGTCATGAAATACTGCTATTTTTAGGATTCCATAGACAACAAGGAACACTTATAGTTTCGCCATTTCCATCCGTCTGTCTGTCAGTTTGTCTGTCCGCGGCTTAGCTCAAAGACTCTTGGTACTAGATAGCTGTAATTTGGCATGGGTATATACAGGATCAAATTTAATTCGCATAACTGGTCAAAATGCAGGGAACGGCTTGACTGAAATTTGACTGTGTATCTTAATTACGCCGACATATTATTTACATATCTCGGGACCCCAGGGGCCCGAGATATGTAATCATACTAATAATAATACATACTACCCTTCATATGAACGTGGATCCACGCGAGACACAATGGTTTTTTAATTGTGTCTGTCATTACGGCGAGGAAATACGAGAGGATAATTCAGTTACACATTTTATACAATTGCTTGCAATCCATTGATGCCACCCAAACACAATCAGTTTTCATCTTCATTCTTAGTCGCAAAACGGAGCCGAAATTGCGAAACTTCGGCAGTTTCGCGATTTTGACCCAGAAACTCTGAATTGGAAGAGACAAAGGGGCGAGGTCACCTTAAATTATGATATCTGCTCATGCCCTTGGGCATAACATAGGTACAGTAGGTATCAGTTGCGAGTCAAGAAGTTTTGTAACAGGTAATTCGGTGCATAAAATTTAATAGTGTTTGAAATAACCATTTGGGGCGAGGACGTTCTAACTGAATTATATTACGATATTATTAATCAAAATTAAATCAAAATCAAAATATTTTATTTCACATAAACCTACATGGGCACTTATGAAACGTCAGAAGCTAGGTGCACAGTTTTAATTGGTCGTCTCATAAGGAGAAGAGCCGGCAAGAAATTCCACGGTTACTCTTTTGAAAAATAATTGGCTTTTACAATATTTTCAAATAACAGTGTTAATAGGTATGGGAGTACAGTGTGTAGGCCTATCAACAAGTACCAGGTACTTAACAAAATAGAAGCTCCCAATTGGAGGCTTATGTCCAGCAGTGGACGTCTTTCGGCTGAAATGATGATGATGATGTGTGTATTTAGAAATAGTAGACTCAAGTAGAGTGGTTGTTCCGAAGGGAAGACCGGAAGAAATGGAGTTGAATGTAGCACTCGCCTCTGGGTACCGCCGTGTGTGCGTGCGCCTAGCTTCTGACGTTTCATAAGTGCCCATGTAGGTTTATATGAAATAAAATATTTTGATTTTGATTTTTGATTTTGTTTTCGCTCGTTGTATGGAGCCGACCTTCTGTACTTATTTGCCCTTAATCTGAGGTATAAATAATGGGGTTCTTCAAATTATTTAGGCGTTGTAGCGGCCAGGTGAAATTCGTTTTAATTTTATCCGATTAGAGGTTGGATGATCCCTTCCGCGGTTATAATGTTTCAAAGGTTGTTTTCGTGATCAGAATTTTGAGTGAAAATGCTCGTAAGTTATTGTTGTTGTATGTTTTTGTCTTTACAAATAAATAAAATTGAAGTGTCTGTTTGTAATTTCATAATAACAGCTTTTTGCTTCATGCCTACGAAAGTTTCTAAAAAAAAAATACTTTAATTCAGACCTTGATCCATATGATGTTAGTAATACATACACACTTATAATTTATGTTAGTAAGTAACAATGTTGGTAATAACCATTATTATTATTTTAATTCATATATTTGTTGCGCTCACCTGACGCCCTGGGTACGTGTACATGTACATGCACCCAATGCGCCATAATGGCGCAACATGGCTTCTCACTGATGACCTTCAGAATGCCGTTGACGCTCCCACGCACCCTGCGCATCTTGAACGCCATCCTTTTTCGCAGGATGGTATTGAACCCATCAGTATGTGCTTCGGCAAACATTCCTGATGCACTGCAGTAACGTGGAAGCCTCAACAACATTTTGAAGGCATTATTATATTGAACTCTGAGGCCGTTATATGCCCTTTGCGTATATCGAACCCACAGAGTATAACAGTTTTTTTTTGTGTGTTTTTTGTACGTGATTTTGACGGGACTTCCACTGGCAGATAGCTGATATTATAAGAAGTAACTTAGGTTACTTTTATTTTAGAAAAAGACACGCGGGCGAAGTCGCGGGTAGCAGTGAAAGTAAGAAGTAAAAAGGCAGTATGTCGTCTTTCGGGTCATCATCGGAAACCTTTAATTGTTAAAGTTATTTTATTTTTTATTATAATATAATTATGTTTTTAGCGGTCATATTGGCCCTCTTGATCAGGTCTTTTTTTACATACAACGGGGAAGCTTTTGACCTTCATCTCACCTGATGGTAAGTGATGATATGGCCGAAGATGGAAGCGAGCTTCACCCGGAATCCTCAACCACAGAGGAACTGGCTATCTTACCTCTAACTGCCGAAACACAACAAATGCTGTTAACATTGTTGTTTTGGCGACAGACTTAGATAAGATGGTGGTAGCTAGCCAGGCGGACTTAGAACAAGTCCTACCATCAACCAAACCGGGCAGAAATCTCTGGATCTGAGACAGGTGATTTTACCACTAGACCACAGAGACGGTTAAGTAGCTAAATGTCCAACAGCGTGAAACCTCTAATGAGCAGCAAGTCTAATTAGCAAAATATCCATGTAGCAAAACGTCCAACTATCCGGGCCTCAAGTCTGCTATTACAATAGTGTCAGAATGATCTATCATTGATTTCATGATTGTTGATTTTGACAAGTTTGGTAATCTACTAATATAATGGCGTCATTATGACTTTCCAATGGTCAGCCACTGACACTCCATTGAAAGAATTGGTAATCTCGTACATAATGACAAATGAAACTTCCTACTAAACTTCCAACTTCTGACCGACCAATGATCGACCATTATGAATTTAGCAGATTATGAACTTTTAGCAAAATGACAATGGGATCGTGTTGGAGTGACGAATTTATAAAAATAGCAGACTTGGGCCCCAGATGGTCTGTATAGCAGAACATATATTTAGTAAATCGTCCGATTCTCAAAATGCCTGGATGCACAAAATTGGGCACAAAATCAACACACACATATTGCATCGGGAGGGAAACGTAGTATGGCATTATAATATGTACATACAGACTCTTTACTCTTTTTCTCTTTACTTATTCTGTGAAAATTTCAAGTGTCTACCTATTATAGTTTAAAAGATACAGCTCTGTGACGGACGGATGGATAGCGGAGGCTTACTAATAGGGTTCCGTTGGCACCCTTTTGGCTCGGTACCCTAAAAAATATCGGGTTCCAGAAACAAAAGCAAAAATATAAATATAAATGAGCTAAACCAAAATGGCGCCCATCTTACGTCATTCATTAGAAGTCACAACGAAGCGTCAACATTTATCAAACGATTTCACCGACTCATTAAACTGTCTATTCGATTGGAAATCACAGAAACTGTTCAGTGACTTTCGTTCAGTTCCTACAAAGCATTGGACGAGAGATTTGAGTTTGGAAACTAGTTTCCATGATTTTATTGCACTATTGAGCGCTCGAAAACCGTTTGAGTACTTTCGAGTTTTCAATTGCTTCGCTCGGAATGTAAAAAGTTTAATTTTGTTGACTGGCGTAACTGTTTGGGTGTTTGAGCTCTGTTTTAGGATTAAATACTTTTTTAAATAAGGAGATTCTACGTAGTTGGTTGTGTGGCTTAAAAAGCAGGATTGGCTACCCTTTGCTTTTATAATTAATAAGATTTAACACGTTGAAATTTTAAGCAAACAAATTAGTAACTCTTCTTATTACACAAAGTTCCTGTGCTTAACACTAACGCATTGCTAACAGCGTACCATTGCCTAGTTTCATCGCACCTAAGGTATGGAATTATCCTTTGGGGCAATTCGACTGACAAGGATATACCCTTCCAAGCCCAAAAACAGACAGATGTAAACCGTATTTCATTAATTATAACATACTGACGTTACCGTCTCTGTACATATTCGAAGTTGTCATGTTTGTAAAATGTAATCGGAAATTATTTCCGCGCATGGCAGACAAAGTCAGTCGCGCCAGACGCGATAACACTATGCTTTGCTCACATGGTTCCAAAACAGCATTAATGGGAAAAAAAGTATTTTGCATGGCGTCTTTCATATTTAATAAACTTCCAAAGGGATGGAGGGAACTAAGCGCACACATACTAAAAAAGCGGCTAAAATTATATCTAATTGAGAAAGCATCATCATCATCATCATCATTTCAGCCGAAAGACGTCCACTGTTGGATATAGGCCTCCCCCAATTGGAGGGGGTTTGCCATAATCGCCACGCTTGGCAGGCGGGTTGGCGATCGCAGTATGGTGTTAAAAAATGCATAGAGAACGCTGCTGCCCATTCTCTAGGAAGTCCCTTTGTCGTCTTTTACGACACCCATGGGAGGAAATGGGGTTGTGCTATTCTTTACGTGCGGCATCACACGGCACTGAGAAAGCATACTACAGTATTTTGGAACTTTTAAATGACAAAGTGTAATATTAGAAATTTAACAAATATTTACTGGCATTTTATAAATTAGATCATAATTAAGACAATTTAATTCAAATTTATAATTTAGTTTTAAATTAATTTTTAGTTTGTATAACAATTTAATAATGTTTTAGCTTGGTTTAAATACCTATAATTGACTGTTCTTACCTATATATTTGTATGCCATAAAGGCCGAACATGACGGATCTTTTTTGTTTATGAACAACCTGCATGCTTTGTATGTATACTCATGTTTCTACGAATAAATGTCTTATCTTATCTTAAGTTTTTTTTTTTATAATTTCAGATTTCTCAACATCTGCCTAGCCTTTTCCCATCTATGTTGGGGTCGGCTTCCAGTCTAACCGGACGCAGCTGAATACCAATATTTTACATGGAACGACTGTGGGATAATATGTTTTCATCGCATCACAGAACAATACAAGAAAAGTTTTTTATCAGTGTACAATTTTTTTACGTGTTTTTCATCCCATCTCGTCAAAAAGGACGACTTGGTTCGCCTTTAAGTGCACCCAAAAGTGGTGTTATCTATAAAAAACTTTTAGCGGGCAGTAATGAGTTTTTAATCCTCTTTATAAGTGCGCCGCAATTATCTTTCCCAAACTTTTTGAATTTGGAATATCTTAGTGTTTAGCGTTTTAAGACTGGCTGGTACGACGGCCCATAGTCGCGCCGGCGGCGGCGACGGCGGCTGAATAAAAAAAAAGAAATCAAATTAAAAGTCAATTTTCACGGATTGTTAGAAATTCAAGGTTTTGTTTTGAAAAATGAGTTCTTCAAGTAACAGTGGAATTATAGAATTAACTCCTGAAAGTATAAGAACTGACGCAAGAAATGTGATGGATTATAAGTTTTTTGTTGTTTTATAATTAGATACTATTTAATTTCAATTTAGTTGTGACTCTATGTTTTATTAAATAATAATATGACAATAAAATATGCGGCGCCTTTTATTTTCTCATAGTGGGTGATGAAAAGTAGAGTGTATCACTCGGGCGCAAAATATATTTTTGACTCGGGCGACGTATTTTGAATCTCTCGCTACGTTCAGGATTCTACTAAAGAATCCCTTACTTCATTCTGGATTCAAAAAAGCGCCCTCGCCGTAAAAATATTATTTTGCTCCCTTATGATACAATCTACTATTATTATACACTTATTTCTTATTTTGATATGTCTAATTGTCAGTAAAATCTTGAAAAATGAAGAGTGTATCAACCACTATTCTGTTAACTTCATCTAATTACCTTTCTCACTTACCAAACCAAAGCATAATTAGCTCCCTTTTTTTTATTCTACTATGAGTTTGCTCTTGGCTTTAGTCTAGGTCTGGATGACAGAGACAAAGTCTACGATGGAGTGAGCTTACCCAGAAGAAGCCTGTTCACTCTCACTTTGAATAGATTAGGGATGTATGCGTTCGGAAACACAGACGCAGGCAGAGAGTTCCACTCCTTTGCTTTGCGCATTATAAAAGACGTTTGAAAAAGATTAGTGCGAGTTGGTGGAATATCAACTAGGTAGGGGTGGTAACTTGCAGTGCGTCTAGATGTCCGATGGTAGAAGGGGGCCGGTGGAATGAGGTCGTGGAGTTCATGGGCACACTCTCCGAAGTACAATCTGTAAAAGACCGACAAGCAGGCAACCTTGCGGCGATGAGCCAAGCTGTGAAGCTTGGCATCCACCAGTTAATAACTAACTGGAGTAATAATTATAATTGCAACTAGAATCGCCCCCGGAGTATTACCATGTAATATCTACAACGCCTTGTCTTCACGCTACTAATTTGATGTATAGTGGCTGCCTTAGAGCAGTCTGCATCATGTTTATAGAGGTATGAGGAACAGGGTGTATAGTTCACTCATACTCTATGGAAAAGGCGGGATCCTCCGACCAGAGACCCAAGTCTGATATTTTTATAAATTCGTCACTCCAACTCGATCACATTGTCATTTTGCTAAAAGCTCATAATCTGCTAAATTCATAATGGTCGATCATTGGTCGGTCAATGGTCTGGTAATAGAATTGTATTACAATGGCATTATGAACATTTATTCATGCCAGATTTCATTTATATATATTTTTACATATTATTTATTAGTATTATAAGCAGAGATGTAGTTAGGTAGAGAATGTAGCTATTGTTTAACGACGATGTTTCCTCACGTGTTCAGATCACTAAGCAAAAT
This sequence comes from Dryobota labecula, assembly GCA_947523025.1. Lineage (NCBI taxonomy): Eukaryota > Metazoa > Arthropoda > Insecta > Lepidoptera > Noctuidae > Dryobota > Dryobota labecula. The sequence goes on along the minus strand of OX383311.1, from coordinate 6,405,173 downwards.
CAAGATTAAAGAATGCTATGCCTATCTATGCTTAATTACTGAGCAACCCAACACCTATGTAACGAAATAATACTGAAAGCTGATCAGAGCCGTTAGGCTAACTTCATTATAGCGATATCGGCTACAGCGGCTTCACATAACAGTATAATTTTATAGCCGATGACGGAGCTTAATGTATCGGAGTATTAGAGCAGCATCAGTATCGAATGGTTATAGGTTCAAATCTACTCGTATTCCAAATCAGAAAGTACAATTTCAGAATCTAAGAAACCTCATCAGAATTGTTTCCTAGATTCTGAAATTGTACTTCAAAGTGATATTTTATGTTGACTGTGAGTTTCAGTCTCAGGAGGAGCTCGTATATTCTTCTTACGCCTTTGTCGCACTTGGGGTGCGATATTTACAGTGACAGAAGTGTTAAAATTCTCTGCTTTATGAACATAGGTCTGCAACTGTCCATAGTTTGCAACCCAAACATAGCCCGTATACACAACGCTTTTGCGCTTTGAACACTGTGTCTTTTTTCGTTGAATTGCCCCAGAAAATTATCCCAAATATAATTTATAATTTTTTATGATATTAATTTTATTTTCTGTGATTAATATTTTAACTCACACACTGACTTATTATATTTTGTTATTATTTTTAATTTTTTTGGAAAATCATATACAATGTTTGTAAATATGTGAGCACCATGTACCTATCGCATTTATTAATTTTTCTGTTAGTGGCTAAGTACGTTAAGCCGTTGGTCCCGACTGTCATTCGTGGATCTTTGACAGTCGTTACGGGTCGTCAGAAGCCCAAAAAGTCTGACAACCAGCCTTACCAAGGGGTATCGTGTTACCCAGTTACTGGGTTGTGGAGGTCAGAAGAAACCGACCCCAACATAGTTGGGAAAAGGCTAGGCAGATTGATTGATTTTGTGAGTTTCAGTCTAAAAATGGTCGAAAATTATTAATAACTATTATAGACCTAAAAATGGCGACTCTAATATTACAAACTTTGAAGTTAATATCAAAGTTATTTATTTATTAACTCATCATCACTATCATTACAGGAATTTCCTAATTCAATAGTGTGGCCATAATTACATTTAACATTAACATAACATCTATTTAGTTAACTGAATCAGCCAAGCCACCACGCTTGGCAGATCCAGTTTCAGTGTCCGATTCAGTTTTAGGTTCAAATCTACTCGTTGCATTATTTCAAATAATAGAAAGTACAATTATTAAAATAATATTTTATGTTGACTTCGAGTTTTAGTCTATAAACGGTCACAAATTATTATTATTACCTAGATCTGAAAACGGCGACTAATATTTCAAACTTTCAAACGCTAAAAATAACTTTTTCGAAAGTACCTAAACCGATATCCAGATTTTTCTAAGTCAACTTTTGAACTTAAACAAAGGAATAAATTCAAAGTGTTTGCCAAGGAAATTGAAAAGATACGTACCACGAAATTCAGAACCCTTTGAGGATTTACAAAATGAAGTACTTCCACTAACTGAAAATTCATAACTCAATTCAATTTAATTGAAACAAATATAATTCAATTTACAAAATTGTATTAGACCTTCACCGATAGTCATTTATCACTGAAATCAATTGTAATAATTAATCCTAACTCATTTGCTGCTACGACGGATATTTTAGGCTGCTTGTATATTAGACTGGTGAGGAGAGGTTTTTTTTTTGGAAAATCATATACAATGTTTGTAAAAATGTGAGCACCATGTACCTATCGCATTCATAAATTTTTCTGTCATTACTTCACTTTTCATTCTTTTTACCAATTGTGGTAAGTAATTTTTATTTTTATTCTAGGTACATCGTCTTCACCTATAATTATTAATTAATGTATACAAACTATTGTTAACATTTTAAAAGAGTAAGTATGGAGTTTCTTGCCCATTCTTCTCCATACATAACTACCTTTTGAAAGGCGCAACTAGAATCAATTAACTATTCATGAAATTTTTGACGTTCAAAAGTGCATCTTCGTGCCTATTTCAAATAAATGATTTGACTTTGACTTTCACTTTGGAGCGGAGCGATGACAAGCTGGGAAAATACTTTAAGGCGAGGTTCTTCACGTTAACCTCTAGGAAATGTTATTTTAATGCCATTTTATTTAGAAACGGTAATGACTAAACACGTGAAAAAATTATATGTTGCTTTTAAGACTTTTCTATAGGTACGTCAGATACTCGTTACATAATTAGACAAAGTTCGCTCGATAGAAAAAAATATCAAAACATACCCTTATTTTGTAGATTAAAACTCATTTTATTTCAATATTATACTACTTTATGTATTGAAAATCACATAAAAATACGTCTACGATGATGTAATGTCCGTCGGGTTTAACAATGTTAATATCGTAAAACATATAATTTTCAACACAAAATTAACGATGTTCACGGCACAATTTACTCGCGCTCCGCTGCCACCTCAAGAACAAGAATGCACGCTTGAAGAAAAAGCATGAAAGCTTATTGACACACCATCTGTTTATTTATGAAGCTTTTTACTATAATGTTTCTATTTCGAGAACTAAACACTAATCTTTGACTATCCAGGATTGCTGTTTTATATGTAAACTAGCTGCTGCCCGCGGCTCCGCCAGCGTGGCTATTTCTAAAATAAAAAAAGGAGTCTAAGCTACTCCTTATAACATCAGCTATCTGCCAGTGAAAGTCCCGTCAAAATCGGTCCAGTCGATTCGGAGATTAGCCGGAACAACCAATTTTTTTAATTATATTTATTTGTGTATAGATACGCATTTCCCTGCCATTGGACATTGCAGATGTCGTTCAAGATGGCTGCATGGTTAACCAAAGAAAATACACTAAATTGACGGCTACTTTTGACTCTGAGTGGACCTGGCTACAGCGGAGTGGAGATAAGTCTTATTCATTTCAACTGTAGGTACACTGTCGCCATACTTTCTTCGATTTGAACTTGTTGTCACATTTTAATTTTGTTTTTTATTAGGGTTCCGTAGTTACAAAGGAAGCCATATAGTTTCGACATGCCCTTCTGTCTGTCTGTCTATGGTTTAGCTCAGAGACTCTTAGGCCTGTGTTCACCAACATTTTAATCAACTGTTTAGATATTTAATCAGTTGTTTACTCAAAATTTCATAGGAAATTTGACATAAACCAACTGTTTAAATACCTGACCGGTGGTTTGAATGTTGGTGAACACAGGCCTAAGTACTAGAAAGCTGTAATTTAGCATCGGTTTATATATTAATCACGCCGACAAAGTAGTAAAATCTAAACTAGAAAAAATAATAATTGTAGTGTACCTTACCTTACCTTAGTGTACCTTCCCTTGCACGTAAAGTGGGGCTAATATATTTTTTTCTCGTCTATCCCTGTTGTGGGATTTCGTTGGACAGGCCATTCAAAAATATTGCGGGTCTGTGAAAACAATTTTTTTATTCAGGGATCAGGGGGATTCGATTTCGTTTCTGATCCGAACTCTATTTAAAACTTAAAACTGACCGAAGTTAGTTTCGCTTTGAACCACCGCACGATCGTGCGCTAGTGTTGGATTCAAGAGTATGGCTCGGCATTTAATTCGAACCCAATTCGATTGATTCAGAACTCGATGCTGTCGGGAGTAAGGCCCGAGAAGCAAGTTCGAATCGGAATCAAAATCAAACTCGAATCGTTTTCGGGAGTAAGGCCCCTGTTTGCGTATTATTAAGCTTCGAATACTTATTTTTGTTTGAGTCAAGTATCCCCCGCCTGCCAGCTAAATGGTTGTTTTTAGATATGAGCATTTACATTTTAAAAGGCGTAGGTTATAAAAACAGCCTTTAAAAATTCATTATTGTTTTAGGATACCAAAACTGAATTATTAAAAAAATCTCACGATGTATGTGATTTATAAACTAAAGGTAATTAGTATATTTTTTTGCATTTTCAGTTTTTTGCTTGAGTATAGTTGTTCACTATAAATGCTAGTATATTGGCGTGTGCTAGCTGACATATGGCAAATAATTTAATTTGCTGTTCTGTGTCTCGTAATGTTAATTACTTTGCATACCTACTATTGTATAGACTCGGGTTTGTCTAATTGAACAGACAGATGTGCTGCTGGGGAGTTTGTTGCGCCACTTCTTCTTCCCAGCTAAAGCACTAGGAAGTGGTGAAGGGCAGGCGTTTTGGGGGACTGTCTTATGTAATTTTGACCTTCGAAAAGTGGTGATCCTCAGGCTAATTTGAATAAATGACTTTTGATTTGATTTGATAGGGTCGCAGCATTATGCTGAGCAATGGCCGTTTTGCGTGGGTAGACGCATATTTTCCCCCAACTTGTTCTTTTCGTGTTTGTATTCTTTCTTTTTTTTATTCTACTATGAGTTTACTCTTGACTTTAGGTCTGGATGACAGAGACAAAGTCTACGATGGAGTGAGCTTACCCAGAAGAAGTCTGTTCACTCTCACTTTGAAAAGATTAGGGTTGTATGCGTTCGGAAACACAGACGCAGGCAGAGAGTTCCACTCCTTTGCTGTGCGCATTATAAAAGACGTTTGAAAACGCTTAGTGCGAGTTGGTGGAATATCAACTAGGTAGGGGTGATAACTTGCAGTGCGTCTATATGTCCGATGGTAGAAGGGGGCCAGTGGAATGAGGTCGTGGAGTTCATGGGCACACTCTCCGAAGTACAATCTGTAGAAGACCGACAAGCAAGCAACCTTGCGACGATGAGCCAAGCTGTGAAGCTTGGCATCCACCAGTTTTACGTCGCCAATGGGCCTCTTAGCTCTGCGTTCCACCGAGTCAAGCGCAGCAATTTGGACTTTGCTGAGCCATCCCAAAGGTGGCTGCAATACTCCATGCAGGAACGGACTTGTGCTTTGTAAAGGGTTAAAAGCTGTCCAGGCGTAAAGTATCGCTTCACCCTATTTAGGACGCCCAGTTTCTTGGCCGCAGTTTGAGCTTTGCACTCGATAGTGGAGCCGAAGTTGAGACCAGATGTCAACTCCATGCCTAGGAGCTCGAGCCGATCAGTTACAGGAACAGATGTACCCCGAAAAGTAGGAGTTTGATCAAAACGACTCCTTTTAGCGGTAAAGGGACACGCCTGTGTTTTGGTGGCATTAAAAGAGACCAGATTGTCATCACCCCATTGGGAGACAAGACTCAAGGTCAAATCAGTCCGCTCAACCATGGCCTCTCTCAGGGAACGAAGTTCAGCCCCGCTGGTTTTTGCGCTGGACAAGTATCTCTCTGAAACGGTACTGTCATGTCTTTGCGTCATGTTTACTGCAAATAAACATATTCTCTTTCTTTTATTTCTTAGTCGGATTTTCCTAGCTTTGCTCCTCTCCGCTACAGTGGACAGGGATGCCTTACTTAGACATTTTAGACAGTCCATTTTCACCGAATGCCCGCAAAAGCTTAGTCATTACCACCGAGCTAATTTGATTAATGAACCGGACTAGGAAAGTAATCATTTAGATCGTGCTGAACGGAACGAACTGTTGATTTGACGGGCAGAGGAAAAACCCGGTCGTTTCTACCCGATTAGAGAAATGGAGGGTTTTGACTGTGACAATTTGTTTTTCACGTTTCAGAAATGATGGATAAACTGTGAACAATGTAATGTAGTTACATATGAAGAAGAATGGGAAGAAACTCCACAGTTACTCTATTAAAATTCGAACAATATTTTGTATACATTAATTATATTCATTCATTTCAGCCGAAAGACGTCGACTTCTGGACATAGGCCTCTCCCCCAAGCACCGCCACTTCGACCGGTTCTGTGCTTCCCGCATCCAACGAATTCCTGCAGTTTAACCAGGTCATCGGTCTACCTTGTGAGAGGCCCACGCTACATCTTGCGGTACGCGGTCGCCACTCCAGAACCTTTCAGCCCCAACGGCCATCTGTTCTGCGAGCAATGTGCTCTGCCTATTGCCACTTAAGTTTGGCAATTCTTCGAGCTATGTCGGTTACCTTGGTTCTCCTACAGATTACTTCATTTTTGATTCGATCACGTAGGGAATCTCCTAGCCTAGCCCTCTCCATTGCCCTTTGTGTGACTTTTAGCCTTCTAATAAGGCCCATTGTGAGCGATCACGTCATCACGTCACGCCGTTAATTATATGTAATATAATACATGTGTGTTATGTCGTATCTCTATGTATTTAACTATGTATATGTTTGTTTATGTTTATGCTGCTGGGGAGTTTGTAGCGCCACTTCTTCTTCCCAGCTAAAGCACTAGGAAGTGGTGAAGGGCAGGCGTTTTGGGTTTTTAATTTTGAAAAGTCATTTATTCAAATTAGGTTTAGACTTTTTATTTTGATTTACTAACATCATGGATCATTGTTGTCTCATTTAAAAAAAAATGATTTGATTTGAGCACTGAGATAACGGCTAATAGAGAATTAAGGAAGAAGAAGTCATGTAGCGTCGACCCTAAATAAATTGGGATAAGGGACAGGAGAATTATCTATGAATTTTTCACGGTGTAGGGAGGGTGCAGTGTGAAATTGGGTCAAGGTCAGTCAGGGGATAAAAAAGTTCAGTACAGAACATGGGGTATATAAATGTTGGCTACATTGATCGGTGAAAGTTAACATTGCCAATGACAATACAGTGAATTTGGAACTGGATGTTTTTGACCATCTTTTTGACAAATTCAAAGCATTTTATTACAATTAAATCGGCGCTATTTAAGGCCAGCGCAAATCGGGGGTCGGCGGGGTAGGGTATTTTAAATTTACCAACATAAATTCGTGCGTATCTAATGGTAACAAGGTATTGATTCCAACAGAGGATACCGCGGCGGGATACGAATGCATACGACAGTATACGCCAGAGTCCGCTAGCATTATGATCGCGAGGGTGAGGCAGTGCCAGCGAAGGTGTGCTCCGCATTTCCCCACGTGGCATACTGCGGCATGCCAGCGGCAAATCCTCCTTGATGCTGATGTCGAAGCAACAATCAAAATTGCACCGTCTAAAAAGTGTTTAGACGATGCAAGTCATTTGTTGCTTCAATTTTATTATGCGCAGGGCAAGAAACATGTGTAAATGAGGCTTTACTAAACGTTTTTTTCACACCTGAATTATCCACGTATCTCTCATATATCATGGTAACGCGACACATGTCACCATAAGTCGTGAGATATGTCGCCGTCACGTAACAAATGTTATCAAAATTTATTGTGAATTTCGTGTTTCCTTCGATATTTTCTTTGGATATAGGTGATAAAGATTAAGTTTGAGTAAGTATTCTTTTGTTTTTTATTTCTTTATCTTGTTGATCACTCATATCAGTCATGAGAAAAAACATATTTTGTGTTCGAATTACTTATGTTTTCAAACAAATCGTGATACCACAGATAACGGTACTTTGCAAGTCTACTGGAGTGTAGATTACAGGATTTTCAGATGACATACTATTATAAACTTCAAAATCAATACCATAAAGTGCAAAACGAAACTGCACTCGAGGAACCGTTTAATGCTAGCGTTAACCTTTAAACGCTAGCTTTAGCTTTTTTCAACTTCCATACAAAATATAGCAGAAAAATAATATTGAAAAAACCTTTTTTTGTTTTAAACCTCGTCAGTAATATATATTTTTCCTATTATTTAATCATATCAAAAAATTTAAAAATCACAAATTAGTCTTCAGCTATTCTTGAAATATAATCAAAATTTTATTTAATGATTATACAATATCTTCATTAAGTAAATCAATGGCGAAATAAACTATATTTTGGAGAGCACAAAAATGATGAAACTATTAAAAGCTGCTATGACTGACACGAATGGTTTAGCACCATGAAAACTGTACTTTTATAGTTACACAGACTTAATGTTTCGATTATTTCAAGTTTTCTCACAATTAGATAAGAAATTGCCAAAAAAGAGTTTTTTTCGTGCACGGACCCTTAAACGGTTCCTCAAGTTCAGTCTCGTTTCCTGGAAGAGATCCCAGTAAGCGATAAGGCCGCCAATAGACATGATGACTAGAAAAAAAAAATTTGTTCGTCATGTAGATTATTTAAAAATATTGGACACGTATTTTTTTTTGTTTATTTAATCAAAACATTACGGCGATACATTGAGTTCAAATGTGGCATGACGTCACTGCTCGCTAGATTTTATACGTAGCTGTGACGTAACGAGCCCCCACTCCCTAAGTTTAATGTGATTTATCTAAGTATTTTTTTATTAATATGATAAAGCAAAAAATACGTGTCTAATATTTTTTTATGATCTGATGGACGGACTAAACAGTTTTTCTTTTTTTTTTTGCCAGGGCACATCCCTATTGTATATTTTGAAGTGATTAAGTTTTTATTTTTGTAATGTAATCTGGTGTACAGTAAAGTATATAGAAATAAATAAATAAATGCTCGTACAAGATTGCACTTTATGTCACTTAAAATTGAGTTTGTTATTCAATGTCAAACTGCTACATACAGCCCAAAAGTTCGGTTGAAAACTGTAATACAGAGTACTAAAATCCATATCCTTCAAATATTACTGAAGTGTACCATAAAAGGTCCAGGATTGGCGTTTTTGTAAATAATTCACATCAAATTGACATGAATGATGTTATAAAGGTAGTTTTGACACTTTTGTCTTACCCAACTCAAGAAGATTGTGACACTTACCTGAAAAGATAAAAGAAAATATTATTAGTTTGGCATAGTTTTATTAAGTCGTCAGAAAAGTCACGTTTCAAAGAAAGTGTCGATTGAATTTACTAAATATTTAACTGAATATACTATGATTTACACCATGTGATAATGACACAATAAATGGAGACATTGGAATTACATGGGGACATTTTGAAAGTATCAAACACCTAAATCCAAATGTTATTGGGTTATTTCATCTGGAATTTCTCAGTAGAAGCCCGGAGTCTGGATTTGTGCCCGCTGGATGACAATAGGGTTGCCCCCTGTTGCATTAAACTTAAGGCGACGATAACCGACTATTAATGATAATAATCATCATTTATTCAAGCAACAAGACTCAAAGTGTTAGTAACAATATACTTACAAACTATATTAGTAAACATTAACAGACAAAATTTGTGACATAACTGCTGCAAGGTAACAGGCCCAGCTGATACCCTGCAGCAGTGGTTCACAAACGCACAATCCAGCCTACTTGCTACCATAGATAGGATGCTATTGGTACCGCTCCGCACCCTACTAACCAGGGATGCGCACCGCTTCCGCATCACAGTGTAGAAGCAGTCAACGCGAGCTTCCGTAAACATCCCAGATGCGCAGCAATATCGGGGCAACCCCAACAGCACCCTGAATGCGTTATTGTACTGAACGCGAAGGGCGCTGTATGATTTCTGAGTATAATGAGCCCACAGACTGCATGAGTAAAAAGACGTGCAGTAAGCATATGACATGCACATGCGCATGATTTGGATTTTTTTTTTGTTAAATTAGATTATTTTCCTAATAAATTAATGTAAGAATATTTTAGATTACGTTTATATTACATAGTGAAATTAATTTGTAAAGTTATGTCTAACGCGGATAAAAATCTGAGAATTACGCAAAATCTATCAAGCATATTTTTCTGAAATCTTCACCTTTTTAAAGATAATTTAATTATTGATCTTTTAGTATAAGCGATTTATTAAAATAGCTTTCATTTTATGTATAATAAATTAATAATATGCCTTATTTGGGTCAGCGCTCCTGGATGGGCGAGTCTTATTACTGGCTTGACTTACGACGCATTGCGTTAGCTCAGTATAGAACACGCAAGCTAACCACTCATAATCACTGGTATATATCTGCGTCTTAACCGCTGAAGTCCAAGAATATGCGAGGTTTTATCCTCAGGTTGGTCAATATATTGTTTCTGGGTTTTTCCCCTGGCGAAATTCACAGACTCCTTCCCGGAATACAAGTGAGCACTGAATTCTGCAGAGTTGCGACATGTCTACATAGTGTAGACCGTATCTGTATCTACAAATATATTTCCTTTTACGCTCGTTGCATCCAATGTCACCAAGCAACGAGCTTTGAAAGATATGTATCGTGAAATCTTTTGAATGCGCTGTAAAATTGCTTTTGCCGTTTTCAATAACCTAAAGGATGTATTTTTGCCATCTTTTATTGAAAGAAAAAGAAAAGAAAGAAACATGTTTTTCTGCACAAACAAAACGCACGTTGCAAAAAATAAAATAAACACATGCAAAGTAGCCAAAAGCCTCGTATTCCTACAACTGACAATACACTCCTGCCCTCCTTTTTTAGGTCCACAACCTGCAATCTGCACATGCCGCCCGATTGAACGCGCCTCGTCAGTCAGATATCAGGGTGTGACTATTGACTCAAGGCTTTTCTTCTGGCCACATATCGCCGCTTCAGCTGCCAGAACAAGGAACCTAATCTTCCTATTGAAGAATCTTCGTGACTGCCTGCCTCCAGATCTCTTAAGAAAGGTCTACCTTGCTATCTGTCAGCCCATAATTCAGTATAGCGTTTCTGTCTGGGGAAGTGCCAGCAAAAGCCACATGATCTACGTCGAGAGAGCTCAGAGGGCGCTTCTGAAAGTCACGTTTAGGAAACCATACCGATTCTCAACTGACAAGCTCTATAGAGAAATCCAAGTCCTCCGCGTAAGGCAACTTTTTATCTTACCTGCAATCGTCCGCACTCACAAGACTCTCCCCAAAAGAGCTGACTACAGAGAACTTCTGTCAAAGCGGGTATTCAGAATTCCTACTCCACCTGCGATGTCCTTTTTAGCCAGACGAAGCCCAGCTTACTCTCACCTACACACATTTAACAAGGTCTGCATATCTCTGGACATCAAAGACTTGTTAACCGCTCGCCTTGAAAGTGTTCTAAAGGAATGGCTTCTGGTACTTACATACACCGAAACAGAATCATTTATCTAATGTTTGCGAACAAGCCAAAGTTCCAGATAACAACATCCCTCTCTCATAATCTCACCCTCACTGACACTCACACAAACACTCACACTAACACACACACAACACAATACACGCTTCAGTAAACTAGCCTGTAAACAGACATATTCTTTCTGCTCAATCGTACTCCGACCCCCAAGATACAAGCCCTGCTTAGTTTGGGGGTCAACGGCCAAACCAAAATATTGTTATATTTATTGTTATTGTGAATACAAATTTGTCAATTTAGTAAATTGCTTGATGTCAGGGTAAGGGACTAAAAACAGTTTACATTGCGTAATTACACTCTGTTATGACACTGGCAAATGACAACAAACAAAACATCAAAACAAAAACAAAATGTCGATTGCATATTGGAAAAATAACTATTTTTGTAACAAACAAAAAAAAAAAAAATACAATTACGCCGTGCGTCGCATCTGTGCAAGAACAAGTCACTGCTCAGCATAATGCTACGACTTCGGACACAAAAGCGCTGATATTGAACTTGATGATTATATTATTTATTTTATTTATTTATTTATATTATTGTTTTTATTACATATATTCATTTTCATAACATAAAGTTTAATAAATCTATTTGTGGCGAGTACTATTCATCATATTCCTTGTTTCGTAGTTTTTTTTTTCCTGTATATAATATGCACATAAGAAACATCACACCATCATCTAGTGTGAGATATTATTAGTAGGGAGAAATGGGGTGCATTAAAATAGCCTTCGCGAGTGGATCTATTTTAACAATCTCCGGCCTACTCTGTGGCAGCCTCGCCACCACCTCTCTGACTGGCTATTGTATTATTTACAGTCATCTATTCGGAGCCTGAATAACTCATCATAGTTGTTATAGTAGGTAGAAAGCAGAGAGAAATGATTTATCGACATTATTTCGTTCGAATAATGTATTAGCTATTGCTATTATTTTGTTTAATTATGTCAAATAATTTATTTCAAATAGGCACATAAAAAGCACTTATAAATGTTAAAATTTACAAAAACATTGAGTTGATTCAAGTTGCCCCTTCCAATAGGTAGTCACAGATTAATACAGATGGGACACTCCGTACGCGGCGGGCCCATCTCACTGGGCCAATTCAGTAGGACTGTCGCGCGCCGCAAGCATTAGAGTTACGCGATAGAAAGAGAGACAACTTTTAGGTGAATATAACTTGTATGTAATAAGCGTTGTCCGACCTGAATTGCACTTTATTGTGTCGTAGCAAGAGTCGCTTTTTATCTATATGATTTTGCGGAGTGTCCCATCTTTATTAATCTATGGTTTAATATCAGTACTACACTTTGATTTCTAATTACACGAAATACGTCTTCACTCTGCGAGTTTTCAAGCTCGACTGCCATTTTCCTATGTGAGATTATACACGTAGGATACTGTTTGACAGCAAGTTGCTGTCAACCAGCAAAAGTCAGTATATCAACTATTATTACATGTAATTTTACTTGGGCACATGCTTAAAACTTTACAAAATAAAATATTAAAACAGCAATATATGATTACAACAATAAATAATATTTAGAGCATTGCTTTACATTTTGACAAAATAAAACTGGTCGCTAATTTAACTGTATAATTTATTATTTTTATGACAGTTTACAATCTGTGATTAGTTTAACTCACACACTGACTTATTGATTGTTATTTTTTATGGAAAATCATCTACCATTACAATGTTTGTAAATATGTGAGCACCATGTAACTGTACCATAATTAATTTATCTGTCATTACTTCAATTTTCATTCTTTTTACCTATTGTGGTATAATAATTTTATTCTGGATGTATCGTGTTCACATATAATTATATAATTAATGTATACAAAATAAATTGTTATTATTTTAAAAGAGTGTCCGTGGAGTTTCTTGCCCGTTTTTCTTCATAGGAACCTACTACGCTTTGGAATGGGCAACTAGAATCAATTAACTATTTTTGTAATTTTTTACGTTCAAAACTGCCTTTTATGTGCTAATTTGAAATAAAAATGATTTCACTTTGACTTTGCTTAGTTTCTGCGACCAATTCAGGTCGCGCGTGGTTGGTCACAGTTTTAACCTAGCCTACAGTTTGACTGGGGTTTACTTAAGAAGAGGCAAGAAATATAGAAAGAGGCACCATTATTTAAAAAAAAAGTTTGCATAATAGAAACCATTTTTTTTAAATAGTTTTCTAATTTAAAAAGTATAGATCATTGGAAGGTCAATTAGGTTTTAGAGCATCAGTTAATTATTACACTTTTTTGGGGTTTTAGAGTTTCGTAGTCAACAAGAAACCTTTATAGTTTCGCCATGTCCGTCTGTCTATCTGTCAAAATCAAAAATCAAAAAATATTTTATTTCACATAAACCTACATGGGCACTTATGAAACGTCAGAAGCTAGGTGCACGGTTCGAGTTAGTCGTTTCCTATGGAGAAGAGCCGGCAAGAAACTCCACGGTTACTCTTTTAAAAATAATTGGCTTTACAATATTATTAAATAAACAGTGATCATAGGTATGGGAGGACAGTGTAGGCCTTTCAACAATTACCAGGTACTTAACAAAATAGAAAACCGCCAACAAATCTACACTCTACTAGGCCTACAACGTTCTCACATTCACAAAATATAAAATAATCTAAGTATATAAAATATTAATGACATGATTGCAATTACAACTACAGTAACATATCTGAATAAATATCATGTCCGTGGCTTAGCTCAGAGACTCTTAGTAAGATCAGTTACTGCAATTAGCTCTTAATCTTTCTGACTGACCGACCCCTTGACAATTCAAAATTGCCTGTAATTGGTTTATTTTAAATAAATGCTTTGAGTTTGAGTTTGAATAACAATTTTTCATTACTATTGCCGTTTAACAAGCTTTATATTAACTTCTTCGTATGTGTTTTTGGTTCCTTTCTTGGCATCCATTTTGTAAGCACCTTCTAGCGTAAAAATCCTTTTAAAAGCAAGCTTGTACTCGTATCGGACTTAAAAGTACTAGATAAAACTTTTGTTAACATAGAACCTTAATTTTTTCTTAAAGCCTTGAGGCGTATCTTTAGTGTAAGAAGGAAGTTCACGCCCCAAGCTTATAAGAAAATATGAAAGTTCTATGTTGACGAAATTTTAAATAGTATTTTTTATTTTTTTATTTTTTAGTCTGGTTTTTAAAAAGATTTTAACTTACGTTTTATTACAAAGGTCTAAAAAAAATTTTTTTTTGGGTTTCTGTTCTAATGCTTGAATTCTGATTCGAAACATCGAAAAACACTCGGATATCCATATTTAACTCTTAAAGTTTGCTTTTGTCTGATTTATGTTGATAAGTACGTTTTGAAGATTTTAATTGATTTTTATGAGCAGCGATGATTTCACAGAATTCCTTAATGCTGATGAAAAACAAGCCTGGAAGAGCCTGAAAGGAGTAGTCAATGGTTTTCTTGGAAACCACAGAGCCGACAATTATGAAGAGTTGATTGAAAATATGCTTGACAGTTTTAAATTCATGGGCTGCAGATTGTCCCATGAACTACATATGCTACATGCTCACCTGGACAAATTTAAAGATAATATGGGTGCCTATTCAGAGGAGCAGGGAGAACGTTTTCACCAAGGTGTGATGGACTTTGAACGACGTTCCCAAGCGCAGTACAACGAGAATATGGTGGGAGATTACATTAGGGGATTAATACGAGAAAGCCCATACAAACATAAAAGATCCACTAAAAATATTCATTTTTGAAATAGATTTTTTGTTATTTTCTATTTGTCGTAGTTCGTGTATAAAGAAGACTTTTATGTTCAATAAAAACTTTTCTTAGTGTAAGTTTAAATAAAATTACAGAGAAAATATAAAAAATTGTATTTTTTTTTTGAAACTCCGTAAAATTGCTCTAGTTTCTACAAAAGCAAACTTTGATCGGAACAGATATTTTTTTATTTATTTGTAACATAGAAGGAACCAAAATTTCACATTCAGGAGCCAGACCCAGAAATCGTGTGGACCGGTGTTATCGTTTCAAACCATATTATTATACTGGCGACCGTTTTCATCTGTTCTCATTACGATTTCATCCACGTATTTCAGATTTAAATGCAAAATATTGTATAAATTATACCAGCTATAAAAGCACTCTAAATGTTTACCTCCGAGATGCCATTACAAAAAAAAAAAAAAAAAAAAAAAAAAAAAAAAAAAAAAAAAAAAAAAAAAAAAAAAAAAAAAAAACGGAATTTTCTGTATTCATAGTATCCATTTATTTTAATTCGCTACTGATTTGGAAGTCACTGAAATTCAGACTTTCTGATGGAAAGCGGTTATCGCTGTGTGTGTATCACCAGTCAAACTAAAGGATTTCGTCGTGAATTTGTCAACCATAGACTATATTAAGATGTACCGTTGATTTACTCAATGTGCCTGTAATTTTTGTAATGCACAATAAGAAAGTGATTTGTTCAGAATTGATTTCTGTCATTAACAAACAATGTTTTGTTCATAATAATAAAAATTGGATAGTATTTTTGTGTTCACCAAAAATCTTAAGGTACATCTATGTATGCATTTCTAAAATTTTATTCTTCCCCGAAAAATACTGATCGTGCACCAAATATTAAAGGTTAGGTTAGGTTAGGTTATATTTTGGTGCACATTCAGTATATTTGGTGGAACACAGGCAAAATTAGGTAAATGAAATGGGAGTACTTTTAAATAAAATTGAAGTACTTTTAAATACCATCCATAAAAATTCAGTGTTTGTATTATGATTATGTCATAAGAATGTTAATATTCTAATTGAGGTGTTTGTTGGTATGCGTTATTAGGGATGATTCCTGGGAAAAAAAAAAAGAAAAAGTGTTTAGTTTGACAGTCAGATAATAAAAAAAAATTAGACACGTATTTTATTTCTTTATCATGTTAATAAATAATGACTCAGATAAAACACATTAAACTTGGGGAGTGAGGGCTCGTTACGTCACAGCTACGTATAAAATCTAGCGAGCAGTGACGTCATGCCACATTTGAACACAATGTATCGCCGTAATGTTTTGATTACGTAAAATAATAAAAAATACGTGTCCAATATTTTTTAATACTCTACAGGACGGACAAAAAAAGAGGAAGTGTTTATTTAGCAGAATTTTAAAAGTGGACAAAGATTGAGCACGGACAAGGCATTCCATAACCTTGCTGTTTGAACTGTAAAAGCCTTGTCATAAAAGCTAGTGGAATGCATTGGCATCTCTAGTCTAGTCCCAGTTACTGGGTAGCATGATACCTCTTGGATAGGTTGGGTTGTCAGACTTTTTGACTTGTGTCTAACCGAAACGACAGCCAAAGATCTTCGAATGACAGTCAGGGGCCCAAGTCTGCTATTTTTATAAATTCGTCACTCCAACACGATGCCATTGTCATTTTGCTAAAAGTTCGTAATCTGCTCAATTCATAATGGTCGATCATTGGTCGATCAATGGTTTCGTAATAGAATTGTATTACAATGGCATTTTGAAAATGTATTCATGCCAGATTTCATTTATATATATTTTTACATATTATTTATTAGTGTTATAAGCAATCTGAAGTAGTAGGAAGTTGGAAGTTTAGTAGGAAGTTTCATTTGCCATTATGTACGAGATTACCAATTCTTTCAATGGAGTGTCAGTGGCTGACCATTGGAAAGTCATAATGACGCCTTTATATTAGTAGATTACCAAACTTGTCAAAATCAACAGTTATGAAATCAATGATATACCATTCTGACACTATTGCAATAGCAGACTTGAGGCCCAGGGGGCCAAGTCTACTAATGTTCAAACGTTGCAATGGTCTCTTCATTGTGAGTTTTTGACAGATTTTCCATACAAACACTGTCAAATACTCACAATGGCGAGACCATTGCAACGTTTGTAAATTAGTAGACTTAGGCCCCTGGACCAATGTCTTAACGTGTTTTCCGAGGCACGTTATGTAACGGATGGTCACCCATCCACGAACCAACCGCGGCGAGCGTAGCTTAACCTTCGATCGACTCGTGCTGCTGTTATCATTTAGCCACGAGCCGGGTAAGTAGGTAAATACCGCTACAAAAATTCCATCAGTAAAATACTTAGGTACTGTCTAATTCAATATCAATGACAGGTCAAACAGTTTATAATTTATTCAACGACACGGTGGTGGCCTGGTTTAGTGAATTAATAATTATGACAGCCGCTGTCAAATCTATGGCCCCGAATTGGAAATAATGTTTGGTGTGGTTACAATAATGTGTGAGCAAACGTACTCGACTTAACATAACTTCATGTTTGTATTCCCCGGAGGGGTAGGCAGAAGTAGGGGCACTTCATAATGTCATGTAGTTAGGAAGCTTATTTTATTAGTAAGAGCGTATACTACGGTCCACTAGCGCCACGCCACTCCTTTGAAAAACTATTATCTCGTGACTGAGAAGGAATATGAAAAACGGCTCAATCAGCGACCTCGGTAAGTGTGTCTAGAATTTCTAATACCTTTTATAACGTTTCATATTGAGACACGAAACAACAAAATTCGATCTAAATTTTAGATCTTATTTTGTTGCTTCGTGTCTAGAATTTTCTAATACCATTTATAACGTTTCATATTGAGGCATGAAGCAACAAAATACGATCTAAAGTTTAGATCTGCAGAAACTACAGAACACCTGTGTTAGAAGCAGGGGTAGGTGCTTATAAGTGTATACAAGGCGTTGCATACTCTTACAAGCAAGAAAAATACACGTTGTATTTTTCTGAATATTCATGAAAAATTATCGAAAATTAATATTAAAAAATCTAATCTATAATTTCATCTATAATTTAATCTTTAATATTTTTCATACATACACGCCAGTTGCGAGTACTACACACCTGATCTTGAAGAACATCACCAATGATTTCACTATAAATGTCCTCCTAGGGCGTCCCAGCGTTTCCACTCACATCTGCCTTGAAAATCTATTTGCTATTATCTGGGAAAATATATAAATTCCGGGCTGCTAATGAGAGTTTTTTAAAGAAAACCCCAGTAACACCGACCCGGCGATTAAATCCAGGACTGACGCTCGTCAGCAGTCGCGATTGTGAACAACATAAAATAAAATATTAATAATTATAAAGGCCTTTAAAAAACTTTAATAATATTTTATTTTATATTTTTTAATAATCTTTTATTTTATATCATTTAATAATAATTTCTTTTATATTATTTACTTTATAATAATTTCTTTTATACCTATAATAATAATTTTAGATCGTTGTTGGTTGTTATTAGCAGAAGTAACAAAGTAAAACATTAAAGTAACACGGTTCGTGGATGAGTGACCATCTTTATCAAACTCAAACTCAAACTCAAACTCAAAGCATTTATTTCAAATAAACCAATTACAGGCACTTTTGAATTGTCAAGGGGTCGGTCAGTCAGAAAGATGAAGCTAGTTGCCCATTCCAAAGCGTAGTAGGTTCCTATGGAGAAGAACGGACAAGAAACTCCATGGACACTCTTTTAAAACAAAATATTGTTACAAAATATGGGTTACATCATTCATGTTGAAGTTATACATGTGAGAACAATGTAGAAAGACGTGCACGTTATATACCAAGATACCTCCGTGCCTCAGAAAGTACGCGTTATTTCTCATTTCCCCTTAAAGTGCGTGTTATGCCAATAATATCTACACGGTATACGTTTCAATTTGGATGAATCAACCAAATAAATTTGGTTGAACCGTACAATATTGCCTTTACAACAACTGAAGCAGTTAAAGTGACTTACACCTTTCCGGAAACTACCCGGTTAGACTGGAAGTTGACCCCAACATACTTAGATGGGAAATGTCTAGGCAGATTGATTATTTCCTATTTCCCCTTAAAGCGCGTGTTATGCCAATAATACCTACATGGTAGACCTTTCAATTTGGATGAATCAACCAAATAAATTTGGTTGAACCGTGCAATATTGCCTTTACAACAACTGAGGCAGTTAAAGTGACTTATACCTTTCCGGAAACTACCCTGTTGAAATTGTGGCCATTTTTACTGCCCAAAACCAATACTGAACATAAATCTAAACAACCATAACATTCTTTATAAGTAATGGTTCTCAAGAAAAATAACCTTGAAGCTTGAACAAGCTCTTTTGCATTTATATTTTTCACACAGAAAATTTATACATGTTTGTGCTGAAATCCTCTCCTAAACGTCCTACAGATACCTATACCCAAAGTCTCAAATTCAGATAAATTATGTAAACAAAGGGGATAACACAACAAAAAAATATCTTCGTAATGGTAATTCACATAAAATGGCGAAAAAAGAGGTTTCTTTTTGTTTTAAGTACTGATTTTAAGAAATAATAATTAAAAAATAGTCATACCGTAATTATTTTTATAAATTTTCGGTTATAAACAACGTTATTAAAAAAGGAGATTTTCTGGTAGAAAATATTTTATGATACTGGTAACAATGCAGGAGATCCAAACATTTTCAATTTTTTTACATCTTCAACAACACTAATATTACAACTCTCATGCATAGATTCCTATTGTACATAAGTAGCATATCTAGCCACATTTTGGATGAAAACGGCTGTAAACTGTTTCGAATGGAAATCGATTTTGGGAGGCCTACGTCTCCCAAAATCGAGCATATGATCGTCATAATCAGCAAAGGGCTGATTATGACGATCATATGCCGTGTCTCCCACATACTACACAAAACATTGTTTGGCAACGGTATTTTGTTTGCATAGTTCTTATAATTAATTCACTTTAATTTTAGCGACGAATATTTACAAAAAAAAAAAAAAATATATATATATATATATAATGTTTTGCACCACTGTCCTGTCATTTTGACAGTGACATTTCTTGACATTACTTTGTTTACATAAATTATCTGAATTAGAGACTTTGCGTATAGTTTCAAAATGTGATACTAATATCTGTAAAAGCATTCACGACATTCTCAAAATCCGGGGAGAAACAATGTACAAATTTTTATGAGATCAACTTTAAAAAGAAAGTTATTAAGTATGAAGTAGTTTGCACGTAGGTATATCATTGCTACAGAAACAATCTTGCTGAGTGTGGACTCATCGAACCACCCACATTCAGAGTGATTGCAGAGCCCCCACGCAAACTATGACATGTTTGCTATATTGCCCCTATTGCTATTCTAAAGTTCACTTGGAACCACGCTGAAGTGACCACATACAATTCAAATGCGAACTCATTTGTTAACGGATTTCGAAAAAGAAGGAGGTTCTATGTTCGACCGTACCTATGTATGTTTTTGTTTTTTATTTAAGTCCACCGATTTCGCCGTCAATTGTTAACCGATTTTGAAAATCTATTTTTGTTTGAAAGGGTAAACTTTCGAGGTGATCCCATTGTCACCAAGTCGGAATCTGATGACAGGATCCCATGAAAACCAAGAGAAATCTTCAATTTTTATAAGAATTTCACCGATTTCTCCATCTCATCCTCATCATCATTTCAGCCGAAAGACGTACACTGGTGGACATAAGCCTGCCCAAATTTCGGGGTTTGAATTTCTCCGTCTATTGTGTACTTATTTTGAAAATTCTTATTTCATTTGGTAAAGAAGCTTTTTTTACTATGGGTCTGCTCTTGACTCTAGTCTCGGTCTGGGTGACAGAGACAAAGTCTACGGTGGAGTGAGCTTACCCAGAAGAAGCCTGCTCACTCTCACTTTGAATAGATTAGGGTTGTATGCGTTCGGAAACACAGACGCAGGCAGAGAGTTCCACTCCTTTGCTGTGACGTTTGAAAACGCTTAGTGCGAGTTGGGGGAATATCAACTAGGTAGGGGTAGTAACTTGCAGTGCGTCTATATGTTCGATGGTAGAAGGGGGCCGGTGGAATGAGGTCATGGAGTTCATGGGCATACTCGCCGAAGTACAATCAGTAGAAGACCGACAAGTAACTAAGTTTTAATAACTTTGTTTAAAACCGAAAATTTATAAAAATAATTACGGTATGATTATTTTTTAATTAGGCAACCTTGCGGCGATGAGCCAAGCTGTGAAGCTTGGCATTCACCAGTTTTACGTCGCCAATGAGCCTCTTAGCTCTGCGTTCCAACAAGTCAAGCGCAGCAAGTTGGTACTTAGTATAAAATAAATATACATTTTATTAACTTTGATTAAGCAGTTTTTAAGTTAACTTCGATAATACGTATCCACTTTGTGTATCTTGATGATGTTATACCATCACTAAAAGTCAAGTAAGTAATTTTTATTTTTTATTTTTAAAGTAAATCATTGCGGATTTACAACGAGACACTGATCGAATTTCGATTATATTTTCATCGCGCGATAGTCTTTCTAAATTCTAAAGAAAGTCTTGTCTTTGCACAGCTTAAAGATAAATCGAGAATATTTATTAAAGCTTAGTGCTCAACAAATTAAGGCCAGATCAGTATTACAGAAGATATATAAGACTTAAAATTTTTATTCAACGGATATTCAGTATCTTGTAAAAAATTTAAAGACAAAGATTGATGACTAGTTTTTCAAAGATAATTTTCGATCTTTTATAGGTCATTGCTTCTTCTGACGGATAGCGATTCATTATTTTAAAGGCTTTTGAATTTTGTGGATTATAAAAGTGTTGATCGATTAATCGTCGGGAAAATTGTCTAAATAATTTTATTAAGAAGTTCTAGCAGCAAACGCAGCAGAAGTACTGACAGCCTAGTGGTGTTTGCTCTGTTTTACCCTTTGGGTACGGTCCCCTAAAAACGTTTATTTTTTCCAGCACATAATGAAAAATTACAGTACATAATTGTGTAAACAAAAATACATTGATGCTGAGGAGAGTGGTACTAGTGTAGCAGTTTCAACAACGCCACATGCAAACTACGCATCAAAGACCTGACGTCACAAATCCTGCATCGCGCTATCAGAGTTTACCGCGCGACTAGCATATATACAGCATCCCGACATCAACCGTTGGGCAGTTGCCCACCAGACACAATACCCGTCTAGTTGGAGGATCCTCCCTTTATTATAGAGTATGAGTGAGCTTTACACCCTGTTCCTCATATCTCTAATTTGGATATCCCGACGTGATATTAGCGCAGCCTTCATGCAACTACTTCAGCGTGACGTCATTCATCACTTCCTCAAGCTTTCGAGCGGCGAGTCACACAGCCAGCCAGCACCCACGGCTTCAACGGGTATCCTGACCACCAGCATGCAGCGAACGCGCATACCTGGTCATGAGCCTCAGCCTCATCAGCAACCTTGGCACAGCACACTGAACTTTCGAACAGTCCACAAGCAGAGCCCTGCAACGCTCTCCTGGTCGACGCCAGTCGTCAGCCTCAACCCGGCGCTGTACGATGTCCGACTCACTGGATCAAAAAACGCAGCGCTACCCCGACTCACTGGGGAATCACTGCACACAGTTCCGACTCACCGTGAACTATGCGGCACCCGGTTCCGACTTACTGGAATCACAACTGGCCTTGGCAAGCATCATATGCACTGACTCAGCCCACTATTGACCTCCGGTCTCCGGAGGGGAGTAATGTGGTGATATCAACAACGCCACATGCGAACTACGCATCAAAGACCTGACGTCACAAATCCTGCATCGCGCTATCAGAGTTTACCGCGCGACTAGCATATATACAACATCCCGACATCAACCGTTGGGCAGTTGCCCACCAGACACAATACCCGTCTGGTTGGAGGATCCTCCCTTTGCTATAGAGTATGAGTGAGCTTTACACCCTGTTCCTCATACCTCTAAACTAGGATATATCTATAGATACAATCTCTGACTAACCCTTCAAAGAACACAGGCGTGATGTTACGTTGCGTTATGTACTTGTATATTTCATGCTATGTCTGGTGCCGACAGAAACAGTTCAAACTAAAAAAGTAACATTACTTAAGAAATAAGTCTCCACACGGTCGACCAACCCCATCATAATGTGTGTTTATCGATCATTTATATAAAACGCTGTCACCCCTACACAATGACCTCTACCTAACGTCATTTTCTACAGGTCACCGCATCGACTATCGATAACAAAATATATTGAAGGCATCTCACTATTAATTTATGGTGAAAGCCTCTCGATAGAGGTCAGAAGGAAAATAGTTTGCAGCATAGAAAATGTGTATTTATTGAATTTATTTTTGTTGTAGCAAGGGGCCGTCCATTAATCACGTGAGGTTCATGATCTCGTGAGGGGGTTTGGCAAAAATCACGAAATATCACAAGGGGGGAGGGGGTGTAGTAAGTTTTTTTTTTACATACAACGGGGAAGCTCTTGGCCTTCATCTCACCTGATGGTAAGTGATGATAAGGCCGAAGATGGAAGCGAGTTTCACCCGGAATCCTCAACCACAGAGGAACTGTCTATCTTACCTCTAACTGCCGAAACACAACAAATGCTGTTAACATTGTTGTTTTGGCGACAGACTTAGATAATGAGGTCGCCATGAGATCCCGCCGGAGCTTTGTCCGCTGTGCCGTGATATCTCGCGGCGGCAGCGGAGTTACGCCCCGGTGTTTCACCTCCTCACGCCGCTCCCATAAGAGCGCGAGGATTTTTGCCTCCAGATCCCATGGCAGTATTTCTTTAACCCTAAATGCTCCTACAAACAGGCGCGACACGTGACGCGACACAAAGACACCGCGTGCCGCGCGACGAGCAGTCTATTTGTGTCGCGTCACGTGTCGCGCCTGTTTGTAGGAGCCTTAATACAGGTTACCATGTAACCTATATAAGACGCCAGATTCAATTATATTGTTAATCTATTTAAGATATTTTCCCTAACTTGTAAAATCATATTATTATTTATTGTAATAGACTGTAAGTACCAAACTTTTTTAAATTAATTAAATAATTATTATAATTCAGAATTAACCCCAAATGTGACCAATTTCTCTTCATACCTAAGCCTTACAGCACAAATACCTATAATAAATAATACTAACAGGCCTAACAGCGGGGAGAATGGAGTATAATGGACCTAATTAGTACAATTTGGATCAAACGATCAGTAATTACTGAAATGTTCGGCTCCACACGACAATTTGTTAATGACGCTAATTGTGACATAAATTTATGACATTATCTCGGTTTTATTTGTCCGATTCTGAGCAGAGTTTGGCGATTATTTTTTTTATCCCTACAAAGAAATCTCTTCGTAATGTCAAAAAAATTATAGCTTTTTACTGAATGCATATGAAAGTATATACGGTACTTATAACAAAAACACATATTTTAAATGTTTTGTCTCTTTGTTCCGGCTAATATCTGAAACGGCTGGACCGATTTTGACGGGACTTTCATTGGCAGATAGCTAATGTTATAATGAGTAAATAAGGCTACTTTTATTTTGAGACATGCCACGCGGGGAAAGACGCGAGCCACAGTTAGTTTATAATAAGTAAAATAGAAAAGAAAGTAAATGGTTTCTCTGAGGGATCGAATCCGAAACGAGGTGATCCGGCAGAGAACCAAAGTTGTCGACATAGCTCACAGAATAAGCAAGCTGAAGTGGCAATAGGGCGGCCATATTAGCCGTAGAACTGATGACCGTTGGGGTAGACGTGTTCTTGAGTGGAGACCGTGAATCTGAAAACCTAAGGTAGGACGCCCTCAGGCTAGGTGGAGCGACGATCTCCGCAGGGTGGCTGGTAGCAGCTGGATGAGAGTTGCCGAGAATCGAGCTGAATGGCGTGCAATTGGAGAAGCCTATGTCCAGCAGTGGACTGCTATAGGCTGATGATGATGAAAATGGAAAGTGTATAGCATCAATCAATAAAAATCCATCTTGTCCCAAGTTACATAACATCACGATTTCCCGAAGGATTAAACAGATGTAAAGGCAATATATTTCGCCAGTTTTGTAAAAGACTCACGTAATAGGAGGCGAACACATATCACACTTGACATGTTTATAAATTATAATAACCACCTTAACACAAACGCATTACCCTTCCTTATATACGTATAAGGAAGGGTAATGCGTTTGTGTCGGGTAAAAAAAACTACCAAAAACATACAACCGTTCAAGATTATACATTGAATCAACTTAATTAAAATCATTCCCGCTTCAGCGCGACCATTTGACGTTTCTATTTCCTGGTAGCCGCCATCTTGGAAAAGTCGCTTACGTCATAAAGTTTTAGTGTATTGCGACATGGAATCGAAGAAGTTGGAAAGTGGAATTCTTTATTGAGTATTAATATTGGAATGGTAGAAAATTTTGTGAAAAAAGTTGTCAAAAAGTGTATCTCGGTAAGTGTGTCTAGAATTTTCTAATACCTTTTATAAAGTTTAATATTGAGAAACAAAGCAATAAAACTTGATCTAAATAAAAACGGCCACATTGCTCTTAGGATCGTATTTTGTTGCTTCGTGTCTCAATATGAAACTTAATAAAAGGTATTAGAAAATTCTAGACACACCGAGGTAGCTTCCATTACTGTAAAACATTATCTGTACATACACAATTTAAACATACTTTGCTAAAAGAACAATATTTCAACGGCTACTTAGAGCAAAAAATTCAACATTCACGCGGGCCGTTGCACGTAATTAGGAGGCCAAGTCTACTAATGTACAAACGTTGCAATGGTATCTTCATTGTGAGTTTTTGACAGATTTGCCATACAAACACTGTCAAATACTCACAATGGCGAGACCATTCTGACACTATTGTAATAGCAGACTTGAGGCCCAGCTAATCACGGTTCAGGCAAACAACACCTACGGCGAGCGGACATCTTCTTACCTAGTGCCTCGGTTAATTAACAACCTACCTTCCAATTTGCGCAGTGACATTACGCCAAGAAGTATTAAATCAAAACTTAAGTCCCTTCAACACATTGAATGCTCAATGTGAAATGCGGTTCACGTAGTAACTAGCATATCACCTGAGATGAAGTTACCAAATGTCGAAATAAGGTATCTACTATATAAAAATAAGTCGGGTTTTCCTTCCTGACGCTATAACTCCAGAACGCACGAACCGATTTCCACGGTTTTGCATTCGTTGGAAAGGTCTCGGGCTCCGTGAGGTTTATAGCAACTTTTTTTTTTTTTTTTATGGTTTTTACGAAAAATTAGGGTAGGGTAGGGTAGGGTAGGGTAGGGTAGGGTAGGGTAGGGTAGGTAGGTAGGTAGGGTAGGGTAGGGTAGGGTAGGGTAGGTAGGTAGGTAGGTAGGGTAGGGTAGGGTAGGTAGGGTAGGGTAGGGTAGGGTAGGTAGGTAGGTAGGGTAGGGTAGCGTAGGGTAAGGTAGGTAGGTAGGTAGGTAGGTAGGTAGGTAGGTAGGTAGGGTAGGGTAGGGTAGGGTAGGTAGTTAGGTAGGTAGGTAGGTAAGTAGGGTAGGTAGGGTAGGTAGGGTAGGGTAGGGTAGGTAGGGTAGGGTAGGGGAGAGTAGTGGAGTTTATACTATAGCTTTTGACAGAACGAAGTCTGTCGGGTCAGCTAGTTATGTTATATTTATTGTTTACCTTGATTTTGTTTTTACTACGATGTAGAATTACATGTAGCATTAAGTACAAACCTTCGTGGTTTAAAAATGCTATTCTACTAAAACACTTTGTAATTAATTTTTAGATGGTAAATAAATTGTTTGAAGAAGAAAGAAGAATGAATTGTTTGCAATGTTTGAAGACTAAGGTCTTCAACCAGTGCGTCCTGCCCGTTATGACATACGGTGCCGAAACGTGGACACTGACAGTCGGGCTGGTCCACAAATTTAAAGTCGCTCAGCGCGCTATGGATCGGGCTATGCTCGGAGTTTCTTTGAAGGATAAAACCAGGAATGAAATTATCCGGAAGTGAACCGGAGTTACCGACATAGCTTGCAGAGTAAGCAAGCTGAAGTGGCAGTGGGCTGGCCATATTTATCGAAGGACCGATGGCCGATGGAGCAGACGAGTCCTGGAGTGGAGACCGCGTATCGGCAAGCGTAGTGTGGGACGCTCCCAAGCTAGATGGACCGACGACCTCAAAAAGGTGGCTGGGATAGACTGGATGCGGAAGGCGGAGGACAGGGTGTTGTGGCGCAGCATGGGAGAGGCCTATGTTCAGCAGTGGACTGCGATAAGCTGAGTTGACTGAAATAAATTAAAAAAAAAGCTGATTGAACCGTTTTTCATAATTCCTTCTCAGTCACGAGATAATATGTTTTTATAGGAGTGGCACTAGTGGACCGGTGAAAGCGCTCTTAACGTGCTTTCTGAGGCACCACTACCCACTTCTTCTCTAATAATTTCAAACTCCTGAGAGAATTTCACACATGTCACATGTTTTTTAGCGATAGGTCACAGGAACAACTTGCGACCCACGGATGCCCCTTAAGTTTGTGGCGGTATCAACAACGCCACATGCGAACTCCGCATCAAAGACCTGACGTCACAAATCCTGCATCGCGCTATCAGAGTTTACCGCACGACTAGCATATATACAACATCCCGACATCAACCGTTGGGCAGTTGCCTACCAGACACAATACCCGTCTGGTCGGAGGATACTCCCTTTACTATAGAGTATGAGTGAACTTTACACCCTGTTCGTCATACCTCTAAAAGTTAAAAGGGAAAATCTACAAGTCCGTGATAAGGCCTGTCGTATTGTATGGATCGGAATGCTGGGCCGTGAAGAGGACGGATGAAAAAAGATTGCATGTAGCGGAGATGAGAATGTTGAGATGGATGTGTGGAGTGACGAAAATGGATAGTCAGAAATGAGTATATAAGGGGAAATTTGAAAGTGGCTCCGGTGACAGAAAAGTTGAAAGGAAGTCGTTTGGAATGGTATGGGCATGTGATGAGGAGGGTGATTAATATAAATGTGGATGGATTGTGTGAAGAATGATATGAAAGAGAAGGGAGTGAATAGTAGAGTGACGGTTGACAGGGGAGAATGGAAAAAGAAAACGTATTACGCTGACCCCAAGCGACATGGGACAAGGGCAGGGAGATGTTTTAAGCGTCTTTCAAAACGGACCTCTCAAACATATGCGGTTTATATATGGCTAATCTTTTATCAAACCCCCAAAAGATAATATCTATCATTAAAAGCCTATATACGTTAGGGGTAAGTTTACGAGCAAAACGTTTAAGTGTGATCTTATCTTAATAGTATACCTACTTTAGATAAAATGTAGGTAATGAGTTTTGTGCGTTGTTCTAACTTTGGATTACGTTAAGTTAATATTAGATGATAAAAATCTGGAAGGGAGACTACGTAAAGGTGTATTTTACGTGTAGGTGTGCGTAAAGTTCACACTCTCTACAGTAGTCCAGCAAACAAATAGAAACCTTATTATATCAACAATAAAGATCACTGTGATTTTGACAAATTCGTCGGTGGCTGCAACCCAACAGCAAACTTATTATATGAACAATAAAGATCACTGTGGTTTCTAGAGTGATGCAAACACAAAGGTAAAACAACAGTACTCGTAAAAGGCTGTGATTTTGACAGATTTGTCGGTGGCAGGAACCTAACAGCAATTTTATTTTATCAACAATAAAGATCACTGATTTTGACAAATTCGTCGGTTGCTGCAACCCAAAAGCATTCTTATTATATCAACAAAAGAGCTCACTGTAATTTTGATAGATTTGTCAGTGACAGCAACCCAACAGAAACCTTATTATATCAACAATAAATATCACTGTGATTTTGACAAATTCGTCGGTGGCTGCAACCCAACAGCAACCTTATAATATCAACAATAAAGATCACTGTGTTTTTGACAGATTTTTCGGTGGCGCAACTTAACAGCAACCTTATTATATCGAAAATAAAGATCACAGTGATTTTGACAAATTCGTCGGTGGCTGCAACCCAACAGTAACCTTATTATATCAACAATAAAGATCACTGTGATTTTGACAAATTCGTCGGTGGCTGCAACCCAACAGTAACCTTATAATATCAACAATAAAGATCACTGTGATTTTGACAAATTCGTCTGTGGCTGCAACCCAACAGCAACCTTATTATATCAACAATAAAGATCACTGTGTTTTTGACAGATTTTTCGGTGGCGCAACTTAACAGCAACCTTATTATATCGACAATAAAGATCACAGTGATTTTGAAAAATTCGTCGGTGGCTGCAACCCAACAGTAACCTTATTATATCGACAATAAAGATCACAGTGATTTTGACAAATTCGTCGGTGGCTGCAACCCAACAGTAACCTTATTATATCAACAATAAAGATCACTGTGATTTTGACAAATTCGTCGGTGGCTGCAACCCAACAGCAACCTTATTATATCAACAATAAAGATCACTGTGATTTTGACAAATTCGTCGGTGGCTGCAACCCAACAGTAACCTTATTATATCAACAATAAAGATCACTGTGATTTTGACAAATTCGTCGGTGGCTGCAACCCAACAGCAACCTTATAATATCAACAATAAAGATCACTGTGATTTTGACAAATTCGTCTGTGGCTGCAACCCAACAGCAACCTTATTATATCAACAATAAAGATCACTGTGTTTTTGACAGATTTTTCGGTGGCGCAACTTAACAGCAACCTTATTATATCGACAATAAAGATCACAGTGATTTTGAAAAATTCGTCGGTGGCTGCAACCCAACAGTAACCTTATTATATCGACAATAAAGATCACAGTGATTTTGACAAATTCGTCGGTGGCTGCAACCCAACAGTAACCTTATTATATCAACAATAAAGATCACTGTGATTTTGACAAATTCGTCGGTGGCTGCAACCCAACAGCAACCTTAATATATCAACAATAAAGTTCACTGTGATATTGACAGATTCGTCGGTGGCAGGAACCTAACAGCAACCTTATTTTATCAACAATAAAGATCACTGATTTTGACAAATTCGTCGGTGGCTGCAACCCAACAGTAACCTTATTATATAAACAATAAAGATCACTGTGGTTTCTACAGTGATGCAAACACAAAGGTAAAACAACAGTAAAAGGCTGTACCTACGTAAGTTTAAAAACCGACTCCTCAAACATCACTTTGAAATTCGAACAGTGAGGTTCCAAGTGACCTTTACCGGCTATAATATGTAGATGAGATAGCAAAAAAATAATGTTAAGTATATCTTCCTTATGTGTAGTCACATTCAACGCGATATAAAAAAGTACAGTCATAAAAGGTAGGTATCAAATATAACAAAAATCTTTAGTCCCTGTTCCTTTGACCATATGGGACCAGAAAAAATGCCTATAATAAAATAAAACCTTATTACCTCAGCTAAAGATAAATAGCACTAACATTCATAATATCTTATTGTACGGAACCCAGCCGCCTGTGAAGTTATCGCGCCTTATGTAGTCTTGTGAAAAATAGATTGTGCTGTGGCGAATGGATCATTTTGACTCTTTCAGATACACGGATGAGTAAGATGAGGAAAATTCTGAATGTAACTAACATATTGGCAAAACTAACAACAGATTTGAACAATATGATTAAGGATGTTTGGAATAAACAATAAATAGATGTCGGTTGGAAATTTATTTACGAGATAAATGGTAATGCTCTGGAAATATGATTTTCCAGTTTTTGTTTTAAGGCGCTATGGTCGGCTTTAAAAGAGTTATAAAATTAATATAATTTTAAGTACTGACTATACTGCATTTATTATATCATTAGACAAATAACTGTTCTCACCCTTTCGTTATTTCGATGTAAACGTTTAATAAACTCCGTTATTTCATGTTATATACAAAGCACTGTAATCTATTTACCATTTACATTAAAAAAATAACTCTAAAGTGCAGTAATTTCAACAATATTACACAATAACTGACGTTATTTAGCCGTTATTTGTCTAATGCTATAACTGGAGTAAAGTACTTGAAATATATTCATTTTAAAACTTCTTAAACTGTGACGGAATGCAACAATATCGTTGTAGATTTTTTAGATTTGTTTATTTATAATAGTTATGTGAGTATTTTATGTATATATTTATAGATATATGTATTTATATTATTGTAGCTTTATTTAAGTATATGTTATATTTAATATTTTAGTTTAAGACTTCGCATATTCATATCATTCTCTTCATGTTCTCACACACTATTGTCTACATTTCTTTTTCATTTCTCCTTTCGCAGGTCTGCTGGAAGAAATTTCTTAAGAAATAAGCAGTACCTTTGTACTGAAATTATAATTATGTCGTATCTCTATGTATTTAACTGTATGTACATAAATAATAAAATAAATAAATAAAAAATAGTCAAGGGGAATCGTTGCACTGCCTCTTTATTTCAGCAAACAGCTTTACTATTTATTATTGTTTGTCTTTCTGAAATAAGTTATTTCATAACAGTAGACATCTTATGCCCTGTCAGAAAATACATGTTCACTATTTAACTTCACACTTATCTACACAAATAAATATAATTGAAGTGTCTGTTTGTGATGAGGAGCTGGCAAATTGGTGACCGCAACGTGATAAAATGCGTTCCGTCAGAACATAAATAAAATGCCTCAACTAGCTTATCATCCTACCAACGCTTATGTAGCACACGTAATGCTATAATATGATCGTTTATCTCCCTCGGTTTATAAATATTATACCACCGTGAAGAACACTCTCAATATTTTTTTTATATTATTTATTTTTTATTTTTTTATTAGTAGTCTAGTCAGAGTAATTATTATTAGGTGGTATTTGTTAAAATATATATTAGTTTATTTTATTTGTATGTGTGTATTAGTATCAATAAAATAATATAAATTCTCGTAACCAAGAAGTTAGTATTTTAGACATTATTTTTGTGCCCTATCACTATGTTTTTATATTTAACCCAAAGGTTGAATGCCTTGTGGCATTAAGTCCGCCTATGTACCACTATTGTACATGAAGTTTAATTAGATAGATTAAAATAAAAAAAAACTGTGGTATCAATTATAAATACAACCATACGATGGGTACATATGGGTACATATTATATGGCTACTTGGATGAAGTACAGACGGCTACAAATCAAGCTATACATTTCCAGTTTAGACTTATTTCGCATTGTATAGGATTTCCGTACAATGAGAGATGCCTACAAGATGTAAAAAAAATAAAGGCTTATAAAAAATGGCTAAACTTATAAGTTTTATGCCCTGGCTGGAGGCCTTAGTATTTCTTGAGGCATCCACAGGATAGTCCGGCGGAAAGCAGCCGAGAACCGAGCTGTTGACTTGCGAGATGCCATTCCACAAAAACAAAGGCGGAGGACAGGGTGTTGTGGCGCAGTCTGGGAGAGGCTTAGGCCAACAGTGGACTGCTATAGGTTGAGTTTATTGAAGAGGCCAGCATATACTGGTTGTGTTACCACTGAAATGTGGCCTATAGTTATACATCTGGCGTACCCTGGGCAGTTAGATTATTTAATGTCAAGAATATAAGGTTTTTACCTTCCTGAAATTGTATAAATTTTGCTGTACAAAAACAAGGAATTCGTCCCAAAATTCAACAGTGTCATAATTCATTTCTAACTTTTGTGCTAGCAGATACAAATAATGTCCATTTGTCTAGATTTTCGCAGTTCTAGGTTGTGGTCGTCTTCCAATCTCACAATGTCGCACAAACTACAATATTTTACATGTACCAACTGCCATCGGACCTCCACAATCCATTTAATGGGTAAGACCAAAATTTTACAATAACACCAGTACTATACTCCATTTGAAATAAGATTAGACATTAAAAAAAACTTTTTACAGTCCGTTCAACCGATTTCTAACTTCTATTCCGTAGACATAAGGATGGCATTAAAAGCAAAAAAGTGGTTACAATACCAACTCTTTACTGCAGCTGCCATTTATCATGTTACCAACGCAATAGAAGTCAAAATCGGTCGAACAGAATGTAAAAAAGGTTTATTTAAATGTCTTATTTCAAACGGTGTGTTGTTATTCTCTAAAATCAGTTCGAAATTCGAACGATGTCTCGTTGTGAATCCGCGATGATTTATTTTAAAAACAGATGAGTTCACTTTCGAATTGTGTGTGGTCACTTGAGTGAGGTCCCAGTTCCAAGTGAAGTTTACAGAAAAGCATTAAAGCCATCTTACTTTTGGACTTCTACAACAGTTTAGATATTCGAATGACAACCGGGATCGACGGTTTAACTTGCTCTCCAAGGCACGAAGCGATTTGGTACGTAGACAAGAACAAATGACGTTGTTAACTGAAATAGCAGATTTTGCGACATAAAGTTTCATCTATAATATTTGTCACTTACATTGCAAATTTGTCTGTGTCAGAATTTGGAAAAGGATTTAGGATTACATGTGAAGATATTGCCAATTTGCTATGATTAAGTGAGTTTAAAAATCCATACTACGGCAGGCACTTTACTCATACGAAATAGTTAGAATTTTTCATTTTTATAGTCACTGAATGGACAGATCCACTCAAATCTGTGTAGTTCGTTCCTCAAAAGACCATGTCAGATATTAATCTGCATGGTCATCATATACATCGGTCACCGCCAAAGTCGCCGACACAATCCTGGTCGCTGCCTTGCAGAACGGTCGCCAGAACTGAATCGCCTATCTGTCATACTATAAGGATGCCCAATGCCCTCCTGATGGCCAACCCTGAATGTGATGTGTTTGCGGACTAATGGAATAAAATTAAGCACGTATGTCTGATGTTTTGTGAGAAACAGTATGCGAGAGTGTCCATTGTTCCATGTTAGTACGTAAGTAGCGAATAATTGTTTATAAATAGATAAAATCATTTTATTTCCGATAACACAAGATCCATAAATTGTTAGTAACATGTTTGCACTTAAATCACTATTGTTAGTAACTTAAACTAAAGACGAATCTGTGAGAAGACCACTCAACATCTAGACGCAACGAGAAATGGTAATGGTAATGGTGGAATGGTATGGTATGGTCTATGTATGACACAATTGTTTCATTTTCTATGTTAATTAATGTAATTGGTATTGTACCATATTAGTTAACTATAAATAAATAATGACTAGACCAAGATTATATCTGGACTTTAAAAGAGACTGTGACCTCTGACTTTGTTCGGCCCTGGCTGGAGGCCTTAATTTTTTGAGGCACCCACAGGCAAGTCCGGTTAAGCAGACGACAACCTCTTAAGTTGACCTGCGAGACGCCAAAGTTTTTTTTTTTTTTTTCTATTTTCATCTGCAATCAGTGCATTCACTTTTAGCAGATGTGTTGCTTGCTTCTCTCATTCAGAGTATGTCCTTCAGCGAGAACATCTACACCCTATAGGACGTCTTTTTTTTTGAGGCGATTAGCATAGTTGAGAATTGTGAGCTGTCGTGCAAGGGTATTGGGGTAGGCTTCTAGCCGTTCCCTGTATCTAGTCTTGACGTTGGAGATTTCTTCTCTCACTGTGGGCATTTCCAGGTGTTCTTGGATCTCAGCATTAGTCACATACCAGGGGACATAACTAATTGTTCGGAGGATTATGTTCTGCATTCTTTAACGAGACGCCAAAGTTAAAAAAAAAAAAATATTTGTTCCGGTTTTTCATCTCAGAGTAGGCGGATTGGGAATATTCATCTAGTTTAAAACATAATTTGTTGTTGACATGCAAAAGTGTTGTTTATAATATACAATAATCATTATCATTTATTAAGTTAATCTTTTTTTTTTTGTTGGGTGGGAAATTGTCAAATAACTTCTCCCGCTCTGGGCGGAGCGGGAGGGCGTGTCAGACTTTAACTGACTAAAACCCACCCGTGTTCCTTCAGTTGTCTGTGTGCCAGGGCCACGGTATCCCTTTCGGACTAACCCGCAACCCGGCAGGCACCGGTCCTAGCGGACCCCGTCAGTGCGTGCTGACATCTCTTTGAGGCGCGCGTGGAACACAACGCGCCATCGACCCGGGCCTGGTCCTTACCCGACGGCGAACTGCCCATAGCTCGCCGTTCGCAAGCCCGCGCCTACGGTGGCCGGGAATCAGCTACTAAGTTAATCTTGGACACCACTTTCCCCACAACGGGTGCCCTTAGCGTAGTCGTAGTCGCTTAGTTTGTAAGTTTAATGCCCTGGCTGGAGGCCTTTTATTAAGTCACCGCAGGATAGCCCGGTTAATTAGCTAAATACTATCTAGCTAGGGTGACTTAAAAGATGCCTTACATAACAAAAACAGTTGCTCTTAAGATTTCTTACTCTAATAAAACACTGCTTTTCTTTGCTGGGAACCAAACGAAAACCAGTCCATTGAAATACAATCCGATAAATAAAATATTCACCATTTCCAATGCACTCAATAAGAAAAAGGGAATCGCTTTATTCATACCAAAGTTTCGCACGACTGATTCTAAAATGGATACTCTAACCAATATGGCGGCTTTAGGCTGCCTGTCCACTGGAGTGGAGCGATGCGAAGGCGCGGTGCTAGAGCAAAAAGGCGTTCGTGTGGTGAATGAAAGCGGTCACAAGTCTGAATACGTGCCGCTGTCGAAAGGTTAAACTACCATTTGTGGCAGAACAAATACACAGACCTCGTAGTAAAAACTGGCTACGCCAATATTGTCGGTCTGACCTGCGGGTTTTATTGAATAAAAACCGAGAGGGTAGGTGGGTGATAGGCGACCATCTGACAATATTTTTTCAAAGTTTTCTGCTGTCGTGAAAATGTGTCAATTCTGTAATTTCTTTAGAAACATGAGTTATGTCAAATAGGGACCTGCATGCTTGCACATTTATCAATATCATTTCAGCCGAAATACGTCCAATGCTGGACATAGTAGTATACCCAAGCACCGCCACTTCGACCGGTTCTGTGTTTCCCGCATCCAGCATATATACCGCAGTATCTCAAGACAGACTTATGGCACTGAAACGTAGTCGCTTACAATGGGTCATATTATAAGTCAAAGGGCAATGGAGAGGGTTATGCTTGGAGTTTCCCTAAATGATCGAATCATAAATAAAGAGATCAGCAGCAGTAACTGATATAGCCCGATGAATTACCAAACTTATGTGGCAGAGGGCAGGGCATATTACTCGCAGAACAGATGGCCGATGGGGTCGAAAGTTTCTGGAGAGGCGACAGCGTACTGGAAGACGTAGCGTTGCAAGGCCTCCCACAAGGTGTACCGATGACCTAGTGAAGGCCGTTTGCTCATTACGTATACGAAAAGATCGTTTTTAACCGACTTAAAAAAAGGAGGAGGCTATGCATTCAGCGGTTTTTTTTTCTTTTATGTACAGCGATGTTTCCGTGACTACTGGGCTGATTTACATTCATTTTCATTTAGTAGAAGAAGATCGCGCTATGGTCCCATATAAATTGTATTAACTTTGCTTCAAAGTCAAAGTCAAATCATTTATTTCAAATAGGCACTTAAAAGGCCCTTTTGAAAGTCAAAAATTACAAAAATTGTTAATTCATTCTAGTTGCCCCTTCCAAAAGGTAGCTATGTATGGAGAAGAATGGGCAAGAAACTGCATACTTACTCTTTTAAAATGCTAGCAATAGTTTGTATACATTAATTAATAGATAATTATAGGTGAAGACGATGTACCTGGAATAAAATTACTATACCACATAGGTAAAAAGAATGAAAAGTGAAGTAATGACAGACAAATTAATAAATGCGATAGATACATGGTGCTCACATATTTACAAACATTGTGTATGATTTACCAAAAAAATTAACATATAATAAGTCAGTGTGTGAGTTAAAGTATATTAATCACAGAAAAAAGCTTGGCTAGTTTTTCAGTTAGCTTCAATAATACGCTATGTATCTAATCCACTTAGTGTATGTTGATGAGATAAAAAACTTCCTTTCAATGTTGTTCACATAGTAGTGATGAACGAATCGCTTCGGCAGATGTTGGCGATCAATTTTGATTGTATAAAAAAAACTGACCAGTGCCATTACTCCAATGCCCAGTCCACTGTAGCCATGTCCACTGAAGCGGAGCTGAGCCGAGACGTAAAATTTATGGAATTCGATTCTCGGCTACAATGGACAGGCAGCCTTATTCTACCATATCCCGAATCCATTTAATGGATTTTTCACACGGACGGAGTTTCCAGTTTGCGGCCTAACTTCTGAACTGGACTTTAGGTCTACTTTTTAAGTTAACACATAAATCAGGATTTAGAATAGGAAACTCATTGTATAATGGTTTTATTTTGTGGAAATATAATAGCACTGTATTTTGATAATAAGTGGTGGTATTTCATTTTAAGTGGGTTATGAATTTTCAGTTTGTGTACTAAATGGGTATTCTGGTAGGGACACAAACCAGTGTTTTATTTTATTTTTAGTGTTTAACTGAACAAATAATTAGTGCTTCTTTTTTTGGTAACTATATACTCTCAGTTTTTAAGGCGAGGTTCTTCAAGTTAACCTCTAGGAAATGTAATTTTAATGTCATTTTATTTAGAAACGGTAATGAATAAACACGTGTAAAAATTATATGTTGCTTTTGAGACCTTTCTGTAGGTACTTCGGGTACTCGTTATATAATTGGATAAAGTTCGCTCGATAGAAAAAAATTCCAAACATACTCTTATTTTGTAGATTAAAATCATTTTATTTCAATAGTATACCACATTATGTATGGAAAATCACATCAAAATAAACGTATATGATGATGCAATGTCCGTCGGGTTTAACATTGTTAATATCGTAAAACATATAATTGTCATTATTATTAACACGAACGGGATATTTACCATGATTATTATTTGTTATGAGTTCCCGATATTTCGGCGCTGTTGCAAGCACCATGATCAAGCGGTATTGAGTGCAAAAAAACGAACAAGAAAGAGGGTAGACCGTTTTGTCTGCTCATAAACACCCACCCGCAATGACTTTAGTTTATCCGTGATCATGGTGCTTGTAACAGCGCCGAAATATCGGGAACTCATAACAAATAATAAACATGGTAAATATCCCGTTCGTGTTAATAATAATATTAGTGACCATGACAGTTTAAAAACTTATATAATTTTCAACCCAAAATTAACGAAATTCACAGCACAATTTACTCGCGCCCAGCTGCCACGTCTAGAACAAAAATGCACGCTCGAAGAACCTCGCCTTAAGTGTTTAGAAGGTAGATAGTCAACGATCGTCTATCTGTGTGTCTGTCTGCGGCTTAGCTCAGAGACACGTAGTAAGTACTAGAAAGCTGTAATTTGGTATTGGGTACAGATAAAACCTTGAAAAAAAAAAATACAATTATTTTTTTAAATTAATATTTAAAAAAAAATTGTACGGGATGATATATTATGTCTCGTCTATCCCATGGTGAGGGGGGTATCGTTAGATAGGCCGTTCAAAAATATTGCGGGTCTGTGAGAATCATTTTTCGATTCAGGGATCCGTTTGCGTAATATGTGAACACAGATTGCTGCTGGGGAGTTTGTTGCGCTACTTCTTCTTCCCAGCGAAAGCACTAGGAAGTGGTGAAGGGCAGGCGTTTTGGGGGACTGTCTTATGTAATTTTGATGTTCAAAAGGTGCTGATTCTCAGCCTAATTAGAATAAATGATTTTTGATTTGATTTGTGTCAAGTGTACACACAAAATCGAAATCTTTTTTTGTTACGGTAGATTATATTATGATTTCTTCTTCTTGGACTAGAAACCCAATAGAGCACGCGTGGGATGCTCTTAAGCGAGCTGTTTGGAACCGTCAGCCACGTCCCCAGACAGTGCCAGAGCTCAGGGAAGCCGCTATTCAAGAATGGGACAGGTTACCCCAAGAAATGCTGGATAACTTGATTCTCAGCATGCCCAGGAGGATCACCGTATGTGTTCGAGCCAGAGGAGGAGTTATATTATATAGAATATAAACCTTTTATGAATAAATTGTTGTTTAAGTTTGGTTAAACAGTCTTTTTCTTTCTATCAAATTTCTGTTACAATTACATTATGAATAATTACTCAATAAAAAAAAACATGTTTTATTTTTTAATTTCTAACAGAGTATTTATATTTAAAGAAAACACACAACACAGAATTTTTCATAATAAAGTTCAATTTATAAAATATATCAGCTTAATATGCTAGTGATCACAAACTTTTTTTGATGTGTGTATGTGTTCCTATTTGATAAAAGGAAAGTCTCATGACCAGCTTTTAACTAAAAATGTCACTACCTAAGCTTCAAACGTCGTAAAATATGTCAAAAGGATTTATATCCACCACACCTGTAGGTATTGCATAATGCTAACATATTGCGTAACTGATTTCCCTGCGGGCTGTGAAGGTCAGACGCGTGGCTGCATAAAATAGGAACGTCACAAGTATAGAACATGACTCAGAGGAACGTTTGACAAGTTTGT
Source organism: Dryobota labecula (assembly GCA_947523025.1). Classification (NCBI taxonomy): domain Eukaryota; kingdom Metazoa; phylum Arthropoda; class Insecta; order Lepidoptera; family Noctuidae; genus Dryobota; species Dryobota labecula. The sequence continues at coordinate 6,365,890 of OX383311.1, read as the reverse complement.
ACTATGCAAACTAAGGCCCGTATTACAGGATAGTAGTTTAAGTACAGTCATCTGCCTTTCCCAACTATGTTGAATATTAAAATCAGTAGCCATTAATCTCTTCCTGTTAAAATCACGCTATTTCGAGCCTAATGTATTGCTTTTTACACCTTTAGGTCGTGACTCCTTAACCAGACTTTTCTGTGGCTGCCTTAAGAGAGGCCAACCCGTCATACTTTTCATACAAACGCTCGTACGTGGTTATGGCGTTGGAACGCATCTTTCAATGAAAATTTTGAACTAATTGGTATCATGTGCGCTATATCTAGGTTTCTATGAAAGTAAAAAATTAAAATTTGGAGAAACAAATTCAGTATAAGCTTCCCAAAATCTGCTTTTTGCACACATTTTACCTGAATTTTGGCCGTTCATAATATACTCATAAATTGTAAAAATAAAGAAAACATCTCCATAGAAACATCGCACATGTAATGGAGATTCTAAATAATATAATAATACCAGCCTATAACTGTCCCACTGCTGGGCAAAGGCCTCTTCTCATACAGAGAAGGCACGAGCATTGATCACCACGCTTGCTCAAGACGGGTTGGCGATTTCAGACTTATATTAACTATAAGTCCAGGTTTCCTCACGATGTTTTTCCTTCACCGATGTCAGTAATGTCCAAGATAAACTCAGAAAGTACATATGAATTGAAAAAGTCACATTGGTACTTGCCCAGATTTGAACCCACAACCTCAATTAGATTAGATTCTAAATGACACATATTTATTTCACAAACTTTTAAGACTTTCCCAAAAACACGTATTTCCTGGAAAGTTTTATGATAAATGGTAAATGATTTTATTCCTGTAAGTAGGTTTTTACAAACAATTTTACACGTTAATCATATTTTCGTTTTGTATCTGACTACTTTTAGAAGAAAGGCCGAAACAAACTCAGAGGTCACAGTCTCTTTTAAAGTCCAGACATAATCTTGGTCAAGTCATGTGAAGACCATGTAGATTGGTGTCTGAAATGGTCTTGTGAAGAAAGAACTACACAGATTGAGTGGACCTGACCATTCAGTGCACGCATTTGTCAGTAACCGTGCAGCTCAACTCAGAACATAAGGAGCTCAACGATTCGACGAACAATACCAAAGAAAGGACGTATGAAATTTCCGCACACTATTTTTTGTACAATGTGATTGCGTTCTCATTTGCCTGTTAGCATTAACATTGCGCTGGATGAAACAACAAGCTTTTCAATCATGCTCGCATTGACGATTGACGGACCGGGAAGGGCCCTCTTAAGTGAACTTAAAGCCTCCAGCCAGGGCATACAACTTATAAACTAAACGGCTGCACGCTTATCCCTTTTGACTCATGCAGCTTGGGCTCGATATACGCAAAGATCGTATAGCGCTCTCCGCGTACAATATAACAATGAGTTTAGGATACTGGTGGGGCTGGCCCGTTTCTGTAGTGCGTCAGGGATGTTCGCAGATGCGTGAATGTAGATTTCTTTTACGCAACAACGCGTAAAAGGTGCGCTTTCTGGTGCGCAGGGTGTGGGGCGGCTCTAACAGTATCTTAACGCAATGAAAACCGACTTTTAATGATTTTATACTGAAGATCACGTCTAAACGAGTAGTAGTAATGGTTTGGGAAAAATATATGTTAAATTAGAGCATTTTCTTAATATTTTTCTTCGCTTTGCTTCGCTTTGCTTCGCTTTGCTTCGCTTTGCTTCGCTTTGCTTCGCTTTGCTTCGCTTTGCTTCGCTTTGCTTCGCTTTGCTTCGCTTTGCTTCGCTTTGCTTCGCTTTGCTTCGCTTTGCTTCGCTTTGCTTCGCTTTGCTTCGCTTTGCTTCGCTTTGCTTCGCTTTGCTTCTAAGTCAACGCAATTAAAAGATACAGCCATATAATCCCGTTGACCTAGAATCATGCAATTTATCAAGAAGCAAGGTCACACAGCCTTCGATCAATATTGATCGAAGCTCACAGCACAAGTTTTTTATTTGTTTTATTTTATTTTACTATGGGTTTGTTCTTTACTTTGGTCTAGGTCTGGGTGATAGAGACAAAGTCTACGATGGAGTGAGCTTACCCAGAAGAAGCCTGTTCACTCTCACTTTGAATAGATAAGGGTTGTATGCGTTCGGAAACACAGACGCAGGCAGAGAGTTCCACTCCTTTGCTGTGCGCATTATAAAAGACGTTTGAAAACGCTTAGTGCGAGTTGGTGGAATATCAACTAGGTAGGGGTGGTAACTTGCAGTGCGTCTAGATGTCCGATGGTAGAAGGGGGCCGGTGGAATGAGGTCGTGGAGTTCATGGGCACACTCGGCGAAGTACAATCTGTAGAAGACCGACAAGCAGGCAACCTTGCGGAACGAAAAAGTCCGAAAATTGTTAATTTGTAGTTTTATCACATAAAAAAAATCCTTTTTGCAACAACAACATCGAGACTCGGTTCCCATAATGGGCAAATCAGCTACATACGAGTTTGTACGGAACTCTCGGCGTGCGAGTCAGACTCGCAATTGCCCGGTTTTTTTTAAGATTTACAAAATTCTCTTCTTTATTTATTTTTATAAAGCCTTTAAATACACTTTGCACTCCTTGTGTAAACTTAGTTCCACAGGTAAAGCTTAGTCTTAACTCTTAAAACAATGAAGCTTCGAGTATGTTTATTCTAGTGCTGCGAATATAATAACAACTTCTGTTGAATTATGACCGTGTTTATCTAAAGGGTATTTGAGTTAGATCTGTCTTCTGTCTGGCTTTGTGGTGGGTTTAAGTGTGTCTTTAACGGGATAACTTCTCCCACTCTGGGCGGATTGGGAGGGCGTGTCAGACTTTTACTGACTAAAACCCACTCATGTTCCTTCAGTTGCCTGTGTGCCAGAGCCACAGTATCTCTTTCCGACAAACCCGCAACCTTGGCAGGCATCGGTCCTAGCGGACCCCGTCAGTGCGTGCTGACATCTCTTTGAGGCGCGCGTGAAACACAACGCGCCGTCGACCCGGTCCTGGTCCTTACTGGACGGCGAGCTGCCCATAGCTCGCCGTCTACAAGACCGCGTCTACGGGGGCCGGGAAACCACTGTCAATTCCCGCCGCCCAGGGCGTCTCCTGCGGGCGCAAGGGAGCCTGACGCTTCAATAAATATACCTGAGTCGTATTAAAATGTGTATTTCGCGGGATAAGTTAGCGCATCTTCCTTAAGTTAATATTATCATGAAACTTACAGTAATACTTAAGTACTAATCTTACCTTTGCGCATAATATTCGAAGAAGGCGACCAGTATTTCAATGGACCTCGTCATCGCGGCCCACATCTCGTGCGGCTTGCATTTTGGGGTCAGCGCAGACGGTAGTCGAGACGGCCCCTCAGACATTTAGCACTACTGGGTTCTTACATTATTTTAGGCACCAAAAAAAAATTGTTTAAAACTAGGGAACTGGATGATCACTTCACTTGTTTTTATTGTGATGTCACTTTTTGTTTTTGTTTTAATACGACGTTTTATTCTGGAAATTTAAATTTTTAAATAAACTTTGGCTTTTTACTTAGAAACTATTACAAATACTTTAAAAAAAAACCATACACTAATTAAAAAACAAAAAAAAAAAACTTTTTTAAAAATTAGGCCTATTTTGTTTGGATCATTGCACGAGTTGACTTCTTTTGAATTAGATCCAAAATATTTTATTTCACATAAACCTACATGGGCACTTATGAAACGTCAGAAGCTAGGTGCACGGTTCCAATTAGTCGTTTCCTATGGAGAAGAGCCGGCAAGAGACTCCACGGTTACTCTTTTAAAAATTCTAGATTAGATTTATTTTATTTTACTATGCTCTTGACTTTGGTCTAGGTCTGGGTGACAGAGACAAAGTGTACGATGGAGTGAGCTGACCCAGAAGAAGCCTGTTCACTCTCACTGAATGGATTAGGGTTGTATGCTTTCGGAAACACAGACGCAGGCAGAGAGTTCCACTCCTTTGCTGTGCGCATTATGAAAGACGTTTGAAAACGCTTAGTGCGAGTTGGTGGAATATCAAATAGGTAGGGGTAGTAACTTGCAGTGCGTCTAGATGTCCGATGGTAGAAGGGGGCCGGTGGAATGAGATCGTAGATTCTCCGTAAATATACAACACAATAACTCCTGATTGGTCCCGAATCCCGAGGACAGGAAAAATCGACACGCACGCTACTTAATTAGTAACGAACCCAGGCTTAATCAGTTTGCCACTACATTTACGTAACTATACATTTTTGTATGACCAATGTCTGCAGATCTAACACACGTGCCTGCATAAATTGTCTACACCTCTTGCATACAAATGTGTCTTCAAATACCTATATAGGTTTGCGCACACATGATTGGACCGCGCCGCATCACAACGCATTGCAAAAATACTCTTGCATCTCTGTAGTACATTTTGTATGAGGTTTGCACACTACAAGCGGGTCACACCGGGCCGCAGCGCAACGCATTGGGATCGCCTGCCAGGCGTATTTTACGACAGCGATCTGGAAGGATTTTTGAATATTTTTTTTTTGTTTATTTATCCAATTTCGGACAACACCATAGCCCATATTGTTAGTGAAAAGTACCCTGTAACTAATGTCAGTATTACAAAAACACACAATCAACAACACAACATCGGCCACACATACCGAATTAAATGTCCGAGCAATTAATTTATTACAAATTAATGCAATGCGTTGCGTTGCGGCGCGGCCCGCACAAATGTACGCGAGCCTCATTGGACTGGAGTGGAAGCAGTTCAATTACAAATTCGAAATTTGAATCTGTCTGCAACAATTACTGCGTTGCGGTGTGGCCCGCCGCGTCTATAATGTGCGCTTAGCTTATATGAACGACTAGCTTCTGCCCGCGACTTCGTCCGCGTTAAATTTCTTGTTCCCCCGACCCACCCCGTCGCAACACATTGCCTGCCCGTGATTTTACTTCATTTTCGCATAAACTTTCATTTAAAAAAAATTGTGTCCTAGTTAATAGGAATGTTATTCTTCCTCAAGAATTGGGCTGTAAAATGCAAAAAGATTTTTTCAAATCCAACTCGCAGTTCCAGAGATTAGCGCGTTCAAAAAACAAAAAACCGGCCAAGTGCGAGTCGGACTCGCGCACGAAGGGTTTCGTACCATCCATACAAATCCTTACTAATATTATAAATGTGAAAGTAACTCTGTCTGTCTGTCTGTCTGTCTGTATGTAACGTTTTCACGCCTAAACCGCTGAGATACCGCCGATAGACCGCCTGGGATATAGAGAAGGACATAGGCTACTTTTTTACGCGATAACCGACATCCACGCGGGCGGGGCAAAAAAAACGGCAAAAAAAATCATGTCCGTTGTATGGGAGCCCCCCTTAAATATATTTTTTTTTTCTGTTTTTTAGTATTTGTTGTTATAGCGGCAACATAAATACATCATCTGTGAAAATTTCAACTGTCTAACTATCACGGTTCATGAGATACAGCCTGGTGACAGACGGACAGACAGACAGACAGACAGACGGACAGCGGAGTTTTAGTAATAGGGTCCCATTTTACCCTTTGGGTACGGAACCCTAAAAACTAACTCTTCAACTTTAGAATAGACTACCTCGCAGAGTTGATCATTATTTTGCTGCGGAGTTATTATAAAACAGTTATATCTCCTAAGATATTCATTGAAATTAAATGATGTAAGGGCAACTTTGTTCAAAATTAAATACTTGTGATGAATAACGTATTTATTTGGATAAGGATTAATACCATGTTTATGAAAACTCCTTCGCAAATAATGCATTAATTTCGAACAAATTTGATTACCATAAAAAAGGTTATAGCGAGTTAATCTTAAAAGATAGACATATGCTGTCGCGGACTTTTTTTTAGAACATTTAAAGAGGAACAATTCCATCATACATGATATTTGCGTAACTTAAACCGTTTACGCAGCGCACGCAACGGAAGCTCTCAAAAAGGAATATTTTTTCCCGTTTTTGCAACATTTTTCATTTATGCTCCGCTCCTATTAGTCGTAGCGTGATGTTATATAGCCTATAGCATTCCTCAATAAATGGACTATCCAACACAAAAAGAATTTTTCAATTCCAACCAGTAGTTCCTGAGATTAGCGCGTTCAAACAAACAAACAAACAAACTCTTCAGCTTTATATATTAGTATAGATATGAAACGAACACACTGTTCAAAATTAGAACAACTAAGAGAACTGTAATGCCAATGACAACAGCGGATTCCATTCTATTTTTATTTATGGCAATTGTCGATGTCGACAATTCTGGCAATGTGATAATAATTAAGAAATTTGTGGAAAAAAAAAAAAAAAACTGGGTGATTTAAAAAAAAAAAACGTATCTTGGAACTAGTCGACGGATATAAACACAACGGTTATTTGAAAATGAACGATACTGTCAAATGTCACTTTGACAAGAATTTTATCCAATTGAGATGTAATTTCTTTGTTGTTTAGAACATTTTGAACAGCCCGTTCATCTCTATATTCTTGACGCTGAATGTAGCTACATTTGCACCCTCTGAGACACATTTTCACGCTCTCTCTTACGTTAATGATATACAACCTTCCGCTAGGTCACATTAATATCACCCACGCTTCGCTAGATAATTTAATTTATATAGTGGTAAGCTGTCTTAATCTTATGACACACTCAGTAATAATATAATCGGTCACAGCTTCTTGAAGTAGGATACAATGATTTATTAAATTATACTTCCTTTTTATCGGTTTAGTCCCATCTCTTCTCCTTCCCATCTCTTTCCATAAAAAAAAGCCTTTATTCTACCAATATCAATCAATCTGCCTAGCCCTTTCCCAACTATGTTGAAAAATACCCCATGTTAGCCTACGTTTTTATAATATCCGTCAAAAAAAAATATAACTCTCACGATTATTATAGCATTACAAATGGCATTATTATCAATCAATTAGGATAACAATAGTAACCAATTTATTTAGATTGCTTAACAAGAGCTCGCTTTCATATGATATTTCATTGAATCACAATGACATGTTCAATGTTTTATTCCAATTTATATTCGGCTTACATGTACTTTCACAGTTCAATATCAATCTGCCTAGCCTTTTCCCAACTATGTTGGGGTCGGCTTCCAGTCTAACCGGATGCAGCTGAATACCAGTATTTTACATGGAGCGACTGCCTATCTGACCTCCACAACCCAGTAACTGGGTAACACGATACCCCTTGGTAAGACTGGCTGTCAGACTTTTGGACTTCTGACAACCCGTAACGACTGTCAAAGATCTATGACAGCCGGGACCAACGGCTTAACGTGCTTTCCGAGGCACGGAGGAGTCTCGGTATGTAAAGATGGTCACCCATCCACGGACCAACCCCGGTAAGCGTAGCTTAACCTGACGGATCGACCCGTGCGGCTGTTATTACTTAGCCACGAGCTCCTCCTCCTTAGATACTGCTTGAACTGTATATTAACTTTCAAAAGTGCCTTTTACGTGCCTATTTGAAATAATTGATTTGACTTTGACTTTTGACTTTATCCCTTATCAGCAATTCAATGAATACGGGATGTTGGAATAAACGGACCGTATCAAATGTTTTCCGACGTTTATTTATGACTTCACCCCATACTGTCGCTTTGATTACGATGTTAATTTGTCAGCACGTGGAAAAACAACGCATGATGTACTCGTATATCTACAGTTTAATATATTTATTTATTCTGTTTTCGGGTAGACAGATTTGTTTCACGAGTATGTTAGAGGGTTTGGTTTCCGCAGTTAGTCCTTAAGATGGACCATTGTGCGTGGGGCATGGCGGCCGTCGGTGGTTATTTCAACCAGCCCACCTTCCAGAAGCTAATCACGTCTTCTGGTCTGTTCAGAACATCGGCAAATGATCTGGGTTCCCCGAGGGTTTCTGTTCTGATCTGGGTGACGCTTGTGCATTCGAAGAGCACATGCGCAACGGTTTCATCCGCCTCCATGCAGGCCCTGCACAGAGGGCTGTCCGTTATCCCTATTGTGTGGAAATGTTTGTTTAGCGAGCAGTGTCCTGTGATGTGCTATTATTGATCGAAGCCTGTGATGGTCCCCGTCACCAGGCGCAGACCGTTCCTGTCCAGGCGTAAAATTACACAGCAGTAGTATATTTTATTTTTATTTTTATATACTACTGCTGTGAATTTATTCACTTTTTTTTTTTTGTGCATTGCATCTCTGAGTTATAACCATTGGGGGTTCCTACTCCTTAACCGGGCTATCCTGTGGTGCCGCAAGCTCCTAAAAGAAGTTTACGCCTCCAGCCAGGGAAGTTTTTACTAAAACTACTTATAAACTAGACGACTGCTCGCTAAGGGCACCCCAGGTGGGGTTCGAACCTCGGCTTAGGGCAGTGTCGGAGGGAGGGTGGCAAGGGACCGACGGTGGCTGGATAACATCAAGGTTTTGATTATTATCATGGGGAGGTTGGATTACAGGCTCAGCTAAACCACATGCTGGCACATCGTTAAGCGGCAAGGGACGGGGAGGGCTATTATTATTGACGATAATAATAGTAGGTCGGGGTGGGTTTCGCGCGGGGCCTCTAAAGCGAGGTCGGAATTTGGATCTTGTGTATACTCTACGAGCTGTACTGGTTTCCCTACGACTCTCCTGGATGAGAGTGGTGGGGTCGTCTGGGTCGGTCAGTGTTATTCACATATCCAAACACAACCATTTAGCTTGCAGGGGACACTTGATTCTAACAAAATTTAGCAATTTAAAGCTTAATATTACGCAAACGGATCCCTGAATCGAAAAATGGTTTTAGCAAACCCTCAATAATTTTAAACGACCTATCCAACGATACCCTACACTATGGGAAAGACGAGAAAACAAAATATCATTCCCACTTTACGTGTAGGGGAGATACCCTAAAAGGAATATAATTCAAGATTTAATTTGATCACATAATTAATATGTCTATAGTGAGTCGGATGTAGTACAGCGCTGGGTTGAGGTTTACTGCTGGCGTCGACCAGGAGTGGGATGAAGTTGAAGGGCTCTGCTTGTGGACCGGCCGAAAGTGCAGTGTGCTGTGCCAAGGTTGCTGATGAGGCTGAGGGTCATTACCCTCAGCCTCACCTGGTCATTACCAGGTATGCGCGTTCAACTGCATGCTGGTGGTCTGCATCGCCGTTAAAGCCGTGGCTGGCTGGCTGTGTGACTCGCCGAAGTGATGGATGACGTCACGCTGAATTAGTTACACGAAGACTGTGCTAATGTCCATGTTCGTGGTCACCAGTATAGAGGTATGAGGAACAGGGTGTAAAGTTCACTCATACATAGTAAAGGGAGGATCCTCCGACCAGACGAGTATTGTGTCTGATGGGCAACTGCCCAGTTCGCATGTGGCGTTGTTGATACCGCCACATGTCTATCCGTACAACATTAATTTTTCGAGTACTAACAGTAGAGACTCTTAGTACTTGAAAGATGTAATTAGCTCAGAGGAGCAAAGCCGGACAGTTTGACAGACTGCCAGACATACGGACATGGCGAAACTATAAGGGTTCTTTGTTGACTATGGAACTCTAAAAAACAAATGAGTTTGCTTTCGAATTGTGTGCGCTCACTTGAGTGAACTTACAGATATTACTGTATCAGTTAATGTGTCAGTGGATCGTTCAAAATCGGAGAGATGAAATATAGAGCAGCGTAAACCGCAACCACAAACCGAAATTCGAAGGTTAGTGGTTCTGTGGGCAACAGAGGCAGGTATTTGTAGGTACTGATTACGTATTGTAGATAATAATGTACTGGTTTTCTTCTTATGAGTGAGGTTTTATGAGAACAAAGACATGCTTGTGTTTTCTAAAAATAATGACTTTTGTAAGCGACATTTAGATAAATGAGACATGCATAAATTATAGGTCTGAATACCTACCAAAGTCAAAGTCAAAGTCAAATCATTTATTTCAAATAGGCACGTAAAAGGCACGTTTAAACGTTAAAAATTACAAAATAGTTAATGGATTCAAAGTCAAAGTCAAATCATTTATTTCAAATAGGCACATAAAACGCACTTGTGAACGTCAAAATTTACAAAAATAATTAATTCAAAATCAAAATCAATCAAAATATTTTATTTCACATAAACCTACATGGGCACTTATGAAACGTCAGAAGCTAGGTGCACGGTTCCAATAAGTCGTTTCCTATGGAGATGAGCCGGCAAGAAACTCCGCAGTTACTCTTTAAAAAATAATTGGCTTTACAATATTATCAAATAAAATTGTTAATAAATAGGTATGGGAGGACAGTGTAGGCCTTTCAACTACCGGGTACTTAACAAAATAGAAATTGATTCTAGTTGCTCCATCCAAAAGGTAGTTACGTATAGAGAAGAATGGGCAAGAAACTCCATACTTACTCTTTTAACCTACTCGCTGAAAACAAGCGCTGGGGCTCTGTCTCGCATAGGGTCGCAGCATTATGCTGAGCGATGGCCGTTTTGCGTGAATGTGACGCATATTTACCCCAAACTATTTTTTTTTTGTTTTTTTGCGTCATGTTTACCGCAAATAAACGTTTTTTCTTTCTTTCTTTAGTACTTAGTAGATAACGCCCACGATCTACAACTCGTAATTTGGGATCAAAACCACTGGATCACTACTGGTTTGAATGGAAGCACACAATTGATAAAATAAATAAAATATTGTCTTCTGCAATAAATACTCGTAATAGACTGTAAAACATTAAAATATCGACTTCGAATTGGAAAACTAAAAACTCCCAGTATAAACACACTAGATTTAAACTGAAACTTCCACATACATGGACGAAAAGGTTCGCCTTCGCAGAATAACAAAACTTTCTGAAAACTAGTGGAAACATACTTTGTAAACAGAAACTAGACAAATAAACCGTTTCATTTGGAAACAGCTGCACAGAGCACTGACAAGACAGTTTAGGATAGACTAGGAGCTGCCCGCGTAGCATTTTCTAAAATAAAAGTAGTCTAAGTTACTCCTATAACATCAGCCATCTGCCATTAAAAGTCCCGTCAAAATTGGTCTAGCCCTTTCGGAAATTAGCCGGAACAAACAGACAGACGGAGAGGCAAAAAAAAAAAGGTTTTCTGCTAGAAGTACCGTTCTTATTTTTTCGACGGTACATCTATACTGTTTGGGCCCAGTAAGTGGCCACATTTATTGCGGTGTCAGAGGCGTTCAAATCGTCAAGGGTGCAGGCGAACGGAAAATTGGGACACTCCAGCAGATGGGACATAGTCTGTTTAGGAGCACCGCACTCGCATTGAGTGTTAGGTGAATCGACTATGCCCCACTTCGCCAGGTTATGTTTACAGCGGCCTACTTGAGTACGCAGTCGATTGAGAGCTTTCCAAATAGGCCACTGCAGTTCGCGACCGGGAGGCAGGTGCTCCTGGGGCTTTACGAAGTCTTGAGGTGGTGGATACCTCTCTTCTCACAGTTTACTTCGCTCCCTGGATGGCCTGTCTCTGATTGATCGCTTGCGTAGACCGTAAGAAGCTCCTGCGACTTTTTAATCTACCCGGAGTAGTCGTGTTGTCGTAGAGGGATGTCGGGAATCGGATTCTTGGTTCATTTTTTCCAGCGCGCATGCGACATTGCTTCGTACGGCAGGTGGTGCTACACCTGCTAACGGGTAGAGCTTACAGAGTGGAGTTGGTTTCAAGCAGCTCGATATTAACCGACACGTCTCGTTTAGAGCAGGGTTTTTCATTTTTTTTTTTTTTTTTAAGTGTTTGATTCCATTTGGAACCTCCTACTTGTGCGAGATAACGATTTTCGTCGATGGTTCAATTAAAAGGCAAACAGAGAAACCGTACGTGTAAAAAAAAAATTGCCTGACGAGAAACAGGCGCAACCATTACAATAATGTAAATGGGTGCGTATATTAAACTTCACATTAATAAATTCATGTGACTAATAGGTATTTGTTGATTTGTATTAACCTAAGCCTTAATTTTTTTTGTTAAGTAATATAACATTTTGAACTAATATGATGTAATATCTATAAGCTTTAAATTTTAAAGTAACGGCGACTCCCATAAAGAAGCTTGGCGACCCCCTAAGGGGTCGCGATCCACATGTTGAAAAACACTGGTTTATAGCAATGTCTACTTGCTTGGCGTGAGCGGATCGATGCCATACTGCACATGAAAATTCGCCAGCGGAACAGCTTAAATACATTAGTACCGTTTATACTTCCGTATGCGTTTAACCGGGAACATTGTTAACATGTTCAGTTTAAATTACAACGAAATGGGCTGTGGGAAACCCACCAGCTAGATGAACCGAAGCGTCAGAGTAGCTCGCGAGATTCTTATTCTCTCTCTTCTCTTCTTACTCTAAAATCTCTTTAATTTTCTTTCTTAATGTTAAGAGCATTTGTTGTGTTTCGGCAGTTAGAGGTAAGATAACCAGTTTCTCTGTGGTTGAGGATTCCGGATGAAGCTCGCTTCCTCCATTCGCTTTCCCAGGTAATTTCATTCCTGATTTTATCCTTTAAAGAAACTGAGCATAGCTTGCTCCATAGCGCGCTGAGCGACCTTGAATTTGTGGACTAGCCCGACTGTCAGTGTCCAAGTTTCGGCACCGTATGTCATCGTCATGGAAATGAATGGAGGAGGCTTTTACCGCTATTGACTAGCGGTCCTTGTACATAATATTAAATAACGTTACATAGAAATCAAGAAACATATTATTACTTACATTATACGAGTCTTTGTAACACTAATCATTAGTTAAGTCAAACAAAATTGTAGAAGGAAAAAATAAAGCAAATTTTATTTTTTTATGTCATAACGTGCAGAACGCACTGGTTGAAGACCTAACCTTAATCTTCCAGCATTGCGGGATTGACGACGAGAAGACTTGACGAAGTTATCCAAACTTCTTTTTGAAGTTGTGTCTACCAAGCTGGATGACTTGGCCTGGGTAGACATACTCGTTGGTAACGGGGTGGAAATCCTCATGGATGTCCTCCGCCCTGGAGCGGACAGAGGGGTCTGTCAGACTCCACTGACTAAAACCACCCCGTGTCACCCGCAGCCCCAGGAGCAAGTGTACGAGACTTGCACCGGGGGCTGCGGGGCTTCAAACTTTGCGGAATTGGTGACGAGTAGACTTGTCAACGCTTAACAACACGTGTATGCTTTTAAAGTTTTTAACGGTTTCATCGACAAATAGGTACCATTAAACTATTTTCGTAAAATCTTTGGAAGCTAACCTAATACGAATAAAAGAAGGTATCGATTATTCCGAAATCATACCCTAAGGTACCGAAACCTTTCCAATTTATCGAGAAGGATTTTATTGCACCTAATAGTATTACATAAAACCGTACGCTTTAAATGTTCTACCTGGGAATCGAATCCATCACAGTAAATACTTCTTTTTTTTTACACAACTGTCTTAGAGTTTTGGTTTTTATGTAACAGGGTTGGTAAACAAAAAAAAAAAAAAAAAAAAGTGGAAAGTAAAAATGTTTTTATTCTGGAACTAGACTAAGGCCTAAGAATTTAAAAAAAAATCTGCCTTGCCTTTTCCCAACTATGTTGGGGTCGGCTTCCAGTCTAACCGGAGGCAGCTGAATACCAGTATTTTACATGGAGCGACTGCTTAACTGATCTCCACAACCCAGTTACTGGGTAACACTATACCCCTTTGGTAAGACTGGTTGTCAGACTTTCGGGCTTCTGACGACCCGTAACGACTATCAAAGATCCACGAATGACAGCCGGGACCAACGGCTTAACGTGCTTTCCGAGGCACGGAGGAGTCTCGGTATGTTAAGATGGTCACCCATCTACGGACCAACCCCGGCAAGCGTAACTTAACCCGACGGATCCACCCGTGCAGCTGTTATTACTTAGCCACGATTTCCTCAGAATTTTTCATCAGTCAGATAATTAATCTTTATCTGAGGAATAGATATCGAGTTTTAACAGTTTTTGCATAGAGAAAATATGACAATTTGGTAATTTTTAGGGATCCGTAGTCACCTAAGAACACTTATAATTTCACCATGTCTGTCTCTATGTCTGTCTGTCCACGGCTTAGCTCAGAGACTCTTTGTACTATGTAGAAAGTTGTGAATTTGCATGAGTGTACATATTAATCAGGGCGACAAAGTGGTATGGTGAAAAAAATAATAATAATACATATATTTTAGGGTATTATTCAGATTTTTTTTCTCCTTTATCCCAAGTTGTGGGGTGTTATTGGATAGGCCCTTCAAAAATATTGTGGATCTGTGAAAAACAATAAAATTTCTCGATTCAGGGATCCGTTTACGTAATATTATGCTTTAAACTGCTAATTTTTGTTAGAGTCAAGTGTCTGCCAGGTAAATGGTGGTTATTGGATATGTGAACAAAATTCACGGCAGTTATGTATGTAACGAAGTTAAAAGGAAAACCATCACAGCTATACTCCATTTACTTATAGCATTAGACAAATATCGGCTAAATAACGACAGTTATTGTGTAATGTTGTTGAAATTACTGCACTTCAGAGTTATTTTTTTAATGTAAATTGTAAATAGATTACAGTGCTTTGTATTTATAGTGAAATAACGGAGTTTATTAAATGTTTACATCGAAATAACGAAAGGGTGAGAACAGTTATTTGTCTAATGTTATAATAAATGGATTATAAGTAGGTTTTACAAGTTAAGGAGTAATACTCGACCAATTTACATTTGCAGTTGAAATGTATCGAAATGAAATGAAATGAAATCGTTTATTCTGTAAATAGGATATCGGAATCACTTTTACACGTCATATAAAAAATATAAAAACAAGCTTGAGGAAGTCGACATTTCCTATCTAACTATCCCTATCGGAGAACATGTTTTTTATTACAATGATAAGTTTGTTCTCGAGATAATTCATCCCAACTACGGATCCCTTTATTGTGCGTGGTCCGATATGCACTTCGCCAATTTTATTGTAGAAAAAATTAACTGACTATTGAAAAAGCTGCCCTAAGATACATAACAATAGAAGAAAAGCCTCCTTCATCTCTCCTACTTAGTTGTGCCCGACAGGGTCCACAATGATCTTGTCCAAAACTGTCGCCAGAGCTGAATCCCCAGTGTGTCGTACTTTGAAGATGCTCAACGCCCTTCTGATTGCCAACCCTGAGGCTGGTGTCAGATCTCTGCCTCGAATCTTGCGGGCAGCGGCGCGGCGGCGGCGCGGCGGCGGCGCGGGCAACGCAGACCCGTTCTCGAAACCAGCGGGCAGATCGCGTAGCACTATAGCGGCGTAGTGTTGTGTTCGTGGTTTTGTCGTCGAGATATTTGTTTTTATTTGCGAACGAAATGTCTAAACAACGGCGACAACATCTTTTTGATTCAAATTTATTCCTAACGTCACAAAAATAAATTGCACAACACTGCAATGCAGACGCGCGGGTGGTCACCGCTTGCCTGGAGTGCAGTGCTCGTTGCTCGTGCCGGCGCCGCTATCGCGCCGCTGTTTTCGAGGGCCGGTCCATTTGATTTTACGCATTA
Organism: Dryobota labecula; assembly: GCA_947523025.1. NCBI lineage: Eukaryota > Metazoa > Arthropoda > Insecta > Lepidoptera > Noctuidae > Dryobota > Dryobota labecula. Next base: position 6,350,325 of record OX383311.1, on the reverse strand, counting down.
GATCCTGCCGCTCCCGCGCCGCCGCCGCCGCCGCCGCTCCGCTGCCCACAAGATTTGAGGCAGAGGGCTTATAGTCACGCTGCTAGACGTGCCGCTGGACAGCGCACTGTTAAAAGCGCGCGCTTGAACAGCGGTGCACTGTGAAACGAGATCAGTACCGCGCGTTCCGCTGCTGTGAGACAGTTGTGTACAATATGAACGTTAATGTGTATCGATGTAATTCATTTTGTTAACAAATATCTTACGGCGCGTCTCAACGGCGTCATACTAAAACGCATACTGGCCGTAGAAGCGCACGAGCGGCGCGCGCTTCGGCAGCGCCGGCGAACATCGCGCGTATAGCTAATGGCGCTGCTCAAGCGCGCGACTTTGAAACGCAACTACTACCTCATACATCTCCGAGCTCGCGCGCTCCAATGGCGCTGCCGAAACGCGTAACAATAAAACCAGCCTGAATGTGATGTGTTTGCGGATGAATTGATTAAAATTATGCGTATATTTTTTTATTTCACACCAATACGTACAACATCTCACAGTAGATTCCAAGACGACATTATACCACTTATTACTACATAAAATTGACTAACATAATTTTTTTTTTTTTTTTTAATATAATTTTCTGGTGTTCTGTGAGAGAAAGGATGCAATCCAGTCCACTGTTCCATGTTAGTATTAATTAAATTATATACAAAAAATTTAAATATTATTTTTTATGTTTCTATGTTAATTAATGTAATTGGTATTGTACCGTTATAATTAACTACAAATAAATAAATGTCTTCACCTAAACTGCAAATATTGAGTATTTTTAAAATCTAACTAGAATTGAAATAGATTTTCTCTGGAAATCTAATCCTTCACTAACAGAATGCTCCCTAACAAAACAAGCAATAAGAAATACAGCAGAACCTCTTTACAAAATAACTCCATCACACGGAAAAATATAAAGAAAATAATTTGCAAACTCCCTTAGGAGTAGTACACAATAGACGTAAAGACGTTATTTTATATCTAAGATACGAAAATATAGTGTCAGAAAAAAAGTGGCCAATCCTCTTAATCCCAATATTTTATCGAGTATCGGAAAAATATTTTATGAGACGGATCTTCAAGAGAATTATGATATGTTGCTGTAGTTTTAGAAAAAAACCGGCGAAATTCGTGGCCACTTATTTTGGCTACGGTATGAAATAAAATTATGATCGAACGAATTCAAATACTAGACCGCGAATTCGTCCGCGTAAAATTTTGGTCCCCAGCTGCGTCGCATCGCATCGCCCGCCCGTGCTATTACTTCGATTTCACTTAACGTTCTTTCTTACTTTTAATAAGTCATCAGATTATAATGTATCAGTTTTTCATACAAATGTCAAAATATTTAAATTCAACTCTCTAAATGTTATTATTATATCTTTTTGATCCAATGTGTTATAGAGGTCAAACAAAGTTATTTTCTAACCTCCTTACTAATAAACGTTGTATAGCGTCTGTATAGTTACACACCGATTTCTCTCTTTCACTCCACAGTAATTTGACTTCCGAAAGAAGAAGACAAAGCGTTGTGTAACTATACAGACGCTATACAACGTTTATTAGTAAGGAGGTAAGTGTCGCATACAACAGGGGAAGAGCGCTGATGTCTGAAATACAGATATTCTATATCTAGTTCGGACACAGATGTTCAATTTCTGACGATAGAATAAAGTGTTTTATTAGTGTATCACCTTATTATTTAAATGTCTGTATATTTTTGAACAAATAAATTATTATTATTATTATTTTATTTTTATGTGTTTACATATCTCGAGACCCTGGGGTCCCGGACCTTTGGAAGGCGTACTAGGGGCCGAAGCCAACTCGCAGAGGCCCGTTAGACGCTTTTTAATTAAATGAGGCACCAACCGACGATTATCCCTATACGCACTATGCAAGTGCACCCAAGGACAACCCCCGGTTGATGTAGGACTATTGCAGGATATGGAAAACAAAGATATTGGACTATGGGTTTGGGTGGTTAAAATGGACTGGTTACCAAAAACTATGGAAGGACTATGGCCCCTGCCTGATCAATGTTTTATTATACACGGATAAAATGGCAGGGGGTGACTTGCACACTCAATAATGGGCCCCCGAAAACGGTCGCTAGCACATAGTGACGTAGCGACAAGGGAGCAACATGTCCTGAGGTACGAGAGGAGTGGAGAGGTATTCCACGGCTCTCAGAACAATCCCAGAGCCCGGAAGATGGTCAAGATCCCTACAAGCACTTACTGGAATACTTCCTTCCTCCGAGCATGTTTGCTCTTGCGAATCTCCACTCAAGCCGGCCAATAAAGGCAAGAATGAGGTGGGAGCTCAGTTCCTCGTCAGTGTTCACTCCAGCCGGACAATAAAGGCAAACCAGAGATGAGGAACTTGACTTCTCCCGGGAGATTGGGTCCGTGGGGTCGCAACTGCCCAACAGCTCGCCACATGCTGCCCTGCGGGTTTTTGTATCTCTCTTGGTCTGGCTCCTCACCCTAGACATGTTCCGGTAAAGTAAACTCTACCGGCACAGACCCAGAGTTCGGAGCGCGCAAGCCCCACCACGACGTCAACGTAGAGATACGGCGATGGGGTTATTATTATTATTATTAAAGTTAGAAAATTAATGCGTAGTAAAACAAACTGCCGTGTCTTACGAGTGAGAGTTCACGGGAGGCGTTAGTAGGTACAACAAAATACAGAGAATGATGCCTGGGTAAAAAAATCGATGAGATGCGATAGAAATCTACGTTCATCACACAGTCGTCTTCTTCAATGTCCTACTCACCGCACTGACTTCATTCACTCTTCTTTCTTCATTCAATCTATCTCTCTGTGGAATGCGCTCCACCAGGAAATCAGGATGGTAACCAACCGATTATCCTTTAAGGCCCAGATACATGCCAGCGACCTTGAGTGGTTAGCTTGCGTGCTCTGTACTGAGCTCATGCAACGCGTCGTACGTCCCGCCAGTAATAGGACTCGCCCATCCAGTAGCGCTATCCCAAATAAGACGAATGATTAATTTATTATAAATAAAGCAAAAGGTATTTTAATAAAACACGTATACTAAAATATCAATAATTATCTTATGTTTAAAAAGGTGAAGGTTTCAGAAAAATACGCTTGATAAATTTTGCGTGTTTCTCAGTTTTTTATCCGCGTTAGACTTAACTTTACAAATTAATTTCACTATGTAATAAAAACATAATCTAAAATATTCATATAAAAAGTTATTTAAAAAAATGATCTAATTTAACATATTTTTTTTTCCAAATCATTAACATTACTCGTTTAGGCGTGATCTTGATTATAAAATCATTAAAAGTCGGTTATCGTTGCCGTAAGACTGCGCCGAGCGCACAGTGGCGCCCTCATCGTTATTTCGGTGATTTCTTTTATTTTAGAATGAAAATGCAGAAAATAAGCTCGTCAAGTTGTGCTTCACAAGACTATACGTTATTATTACTACAAACAGTAGTTTTAAATTGTTATGTTTTATTGTAATCATTAAAACGGAGCTTAGTGGCCACTATTTTCCGTTTTAATGATTACAATAAGACAACAATTTAAAACTACTGTTTGTAGTAATAATAACGTATAGTCTTGTGAAGCACATCTTGACGAGCTTATTTTCTGCATTTTCATTCTAAAATAAAAGAAATCACCGAAATAACAATGAGGGCGCCACTGTGCGCTCGGCGCAGTCTTAAGAAAGGAACGTGCGCGAATCCGCGAGGCGCAGCTAGTATACAATAAAATTTTCGCGTGCGTCACTCCAGGGCAACACAATTATAAATTCTCCCCGAGCTGCGACACGGCTCCCATAAATTAATTAAAAACTTTTGTTTTCCTTAATAGATGTAATTCTTCAGGTGGAATCGTTACTAATTTGAAAACTTTATATTGCATATTTTTTAACGTGGCAGTTTGTTATTTAATGTTTTGACAAGGTTTAATTAAGAAAGAAATAAAAAAACGGCGAAGGAATGACGCTAACGTAACATCACGACTGTATCCGTACTAATACTAATATATACTAATAATAATATATAATGTGTTTTTATAAACACCTTACATTTTTGTAGGACTAACGAAATAAAACTGAATTGCGTTGCTCTTACCTGAAAGGAGTATTTATTTTTATTAATTACAAATCTCAAACCTTTTACATTCTTTTAAACCTTATGAACTACAAACCTTACCTGAAAGGAGAAACAACATTTAAATCTATTATTTCCGTAATCCTTTTGCTTCTAATATTTAGTTTTATTTAATTTTCATTTATCTCATGCTTTACGAAAATCAGAGTGATACCTATGTCATCGTGTCACATGTCAAACGTAAAGCAGGCCACATACAAAATTAATAATACTAATATACTATATACTAATACTAATACTAATATACTAATATATTATATTATATTATAATATTATAAATGTGAAAGTAACTCTGTCTGTCTGTCACGTTTTCACGCCTAAACCGCTGAACCGATCTTTATGAAATTTGGCAGAGATATAGCCTGGGATATGGAAAAGGACATAGGCTACTTTTTTACGCGATAACCGACATCCATGCGGCCGGAGCCGCGGGCAAAAGCTAGTTCCCTATATTTAGGAAAAGCACAGACTGATAAAAATACACCCACATTTCGTAAGCTTTGTTTAAGTCTAAAGAATTAGGGGTGAATCTATCACCCTCACACACTGCTGAAGAGTGTAAGACTATCTTTGCATTGTATAAACTCAATCTCCTTTGTATTATATAATTGCATAGCACAGGTGTGAGTACTATGTACTATAGAGCTCCCATTGACCGGGTAATATGTCTTTCATTGACTTGAATGTGCCTTGGCGGATGAGAGTATATCATACTCACTTAGATGTCTCGCTGATGGTGGCAAGTGTGTTGGATCATTTAGCTCCCTTCAAAATGCTTGAGCTGAATGGTGCTAATCCATGCGTCATGTTCATGAACGGGTGCCGTCAGTTGGGACTGGTCATCTCTTAGCTGCCACGGGTTATTTTAATTATTTTATTTTGTTTCTGTTTTTTGTACCTACTCTGGACGCTTTTAACGTGTAAGTTTTTTATTTTTTATTTTTATATCGTTCTCACATTAAGTTATAAATTCAACATTATAGATGTAACTAATATTTTTGTAACAATTTAATTTAAAAGAGTGTCCATGGAGTTTCTTGCCCGTTCTTCTGAATAGGTATCTACTACGCTTTGGAATGGCCATGTAGCTTCATTTTTTCTTACTGACTGACTCTTTGACAACTCAAAAGTGCCCGGAATGGTTTAATTGATTGATTGATTGAGTTTTTGAGTATTGACACATACCCATGCACTCACCGCACCTTTTTACTCTAAGATGAAGCACATAATTGTTCCCCTAAAAATAAGTATTACTTACTTCCTTTAATCTTGTATAATGGACGAATGGATGACTTCTATAACACAGGTTCCATTAGCATGGAGGTCATTGATAAAATCTCTGTGCACTTGTAAGTTCTACGCTTTAAATGCTACGCATACCTACTTTTTAATTATCTTTTTGTATGCACGTGTTTCTGTGACAAATAAACCTATTTTTCTTTTTTTTTCTTTTTTTTTTTTTTTAATTACTTATGGATAATAAATTATTTGTTTATTTATTGTCATATAACCGGGCACTGATCCAGAGGCCGTGTAGCTACTAATAAGTTCCTAATAGTAAAACAGTGGAATCAGTGGATGGCATCGAACTCAGTAGCTAACTTAATGAAAAAATCTGATCCGAGGATCTAACCCAGAAATCCAGGTAAGCAGTTGCAATTGCATCTACTAGAAACCAAGGCGGTCAAACAAGAAAATACTTGTACAGTATTTCATCTCACGAAGCGACGCGTGCTATACTTGTGGTAACCAAGTGTACAAACACGTTGTGAATGTGTGCGTGAAGACGAGTAGCGCCCGCACATAATACACACTCGCACACTCCCGACTTCGCCATTGTCTCAGACGGTACTGTGGCGGCATCTACAATGCCACATGTGAAGTACATATCAAAGACCTGACGTCAAAATTCTGCATCGCGCAATCAGACTTTACCGCACGACTAGCATATATACAATCGTCGGGCAGTTGCTGTTGGTGGATGAGTGAACTTTACACCCTGTTCCTCATACCACTATACTGGCGACCCCGAACATGGACATTAGCACAGCCTTCGTGCAACTACTTCAGCGTGACGTCATCCATCACTTCCTCAAGCTTTCGTGCTGCGAGTCACATAGCCAGCCAGCCAAGGCTTTAACCACGATCCAGACCACCAGCATGCAGCGAACGCGCATACCTGGTCATCACCCTCAGCTTCATCAGCGACCTTGGCACAGCACACTGCACTTTCGGCCCGTCCACAAGCAGAGCCCTTCAACCCTCTCCTGGTCGACGCCAGCAGTCAACCTCAACCCAGTGCTGTACCACTTACTGGAGCATAACGCAGCGCCACCCCGACTCAATGAGGGAATCTCCGCAAGTAGTTCCGACTCACTGTGATCTATACGGCACCCGGTTCCGACTTACTTGAACCACAACTGGCCCTGGCAAGCATCATATGCACTGACTCAGCCCACTATCGACCTTCGGTCTCCGGAGGGGAGTTCTGTGGCGGTATCAACAACGCCACATGCGAACTACGTATCAAAGACCTGACGTCACAAATCCTGCATCGCGCAATGAAAGTTTACCGCACGACTAGCATATATACAACATCCCGACATTAACCGTCGGGCAGTTGCCCACCAGACAAAATACCCATCTAGTCGGAGGATACTCCCTTTTTAATAGAGGATGAAAAGTTTACTCGCTGTTTCTCATACCTCTATAGTACCAGAACAGATGGCCGTTGCGGCCGAAAGGTTCTGGAGTGGCGACCGTGTACCGGAAGACGTAGCGTTGGAAGGCCTCCCACAAGGTGGACAGAAGCCGCAGGAATCCGCAGGATGCGGGAAGCATAGAACCGGTCGAGATGGCGGTGCTTGGGGGAGGCCTATGTCCAGCAGTGGACGTCTTTCGGCTGAAATGATAATTGTACCGAGAGCTCCTGCGCTTACACACTCATTCCCATCGTGTTTTTTCACTTTTGTCGCTTCGGGAGATAAAAATACTGTAGTAAGAAAAATGTTCCTTACATTCCTACTGCTTTTGCAAACAGTTGAAAAACATAAGAAACTCGCCACGGGCTAAAGAATGCACCATTATAGTTTTCTGAAAGAGATAGGAAAATGTAAACTATCTTAAACATATCCGAGGAATGAACCACAAAACAAAAGAAATACACAGCGCTTTAGTTGTAAGATTTCTACGCCAGTGGAATAACTAAAACTGGGTTGCTAACACATTGAAAAGAATAATTTATTCTTAAAACTAGCTTTTGTCTACGGTTTTACTTGCATCTTAGGGAAACTTCTACATGTACCTAGATGAAAAGATTCCAATTTGTTTTGGGACCGGTCATAGTCTACCTGCGTAGTAAATTTTAGTCAAATTCGTTCAGACTTTAAATTGTAATTTGAGCTCAAATTCAAACTCAAACTCAAATCATTTATTTCAATTAAACCATTTACAGGCACTTTTGAATTGTCAAGGAGTCGGTCAGTAAGGAAAATGAAGCTACATGCCCATTCCAAAGCGTAGTAGGTACCTATGGAGAAGAATGGGCAAGAAACTCCATGGACACTCTTTTAAATTAAATTGTTACAAAGATATTAGTTAATGTTGAATTTATAACTAAATGTGAGAACGATGTAAAAATAAAAAATAAAATCTTACACGTTAAAAGAGTCCAGAGTAGGTACAACAAATAGAAACAAAATAAAATAATTAAAATAAGCCGTGGCAGCTAAGAGATGACCAGTCCCAACTGACGGCGCCCGTTCACGAACATGACGCATGGATTAGCACCATTCAGCTCAACCATTTTGAAGGGAGCTAAATGATCCAACACACACGCCACCATCAGCGAGACATCTAAGTGAGCATGACATAGTCTTAGCCGCCAGGGCACATTCAAGTCAATGAAAGACATGTTACCCGGTCAATGGTAGCTCTATAGTACATAGTACTCACACCTGTGCTATGCAATTATATAATACAAAGGAGATTGAGTTTATACAATGCAAAGATAGTCTTACACTCTTCAGCAACTCCAACATTATTGTCAAATGTTAATCAATTAGTTGTGGTTGTGGAGCAGGACCAGCATTCGCATTTGATAGCAACATGCGAAGTTACAAAGACTCTCATTGCAAGATTTTACAGTGCGCTTTTTGACGTTGCTAAGTCAGCGATTCAATTTTAAAGTTCATATTCGTTTGATTGTTATGGATCATAAAAGCAAGCGAATATGAACTTTAAAGTTATAGCAAAACAGTTCATATTCGTGCTTGCTTAGCAAAGTAAAGTATTTTTTTTATACAAAATATTGGACACATTTATTTTTTTACGTAATCAAAAAGTTAAGGCGATACATTGAGTTCAAATGTGGCATGACGTCACTTTGTGATAGATTTTATACGAAGTTTGTTAGAATTATGACGTAACGAGCCCCCAATCCCCAACTTTAATGTGTATTATCTAAGTAATTTTTTTATGTTAAAGCAAAAACTACGTATCTTTTATTGTTTTATTATCTGACTAACGGACTAAACAGATTTATTTTTACCCGGAAACATCCCTATTGTAGGTAGTTTCACTTGTTCTGACGCCAATCGGGAGATTAGAAAGTGGGCCTAGAGAAGAGTGCAGTATCACAGGATAGTACAGAAGGTCGGCTCCTTACAACGAGGGAAAACGCATACATACAGAGACGCTTCACATACAGCGAGTGCAACTGCACTCGCGACCGGCTTTTATTTGAGATCGCCGTAAGTACTGTTACAAGCTTGCGGTTCGTGACAATAAAAACTGCCGATATAAAGACCAAAAATGACACTTTAATTAAAGAACACTGATAAAAACTCAAACACACTAATTATAAAACACAAAAGCACTACTGATCACTCTAAAGTCGCACTCGAATATCGCTTGTATCCATTGAAGCTTCGACTGTGTCAAGTCGCGGTGCATACCGGCCTTATATAGTCCTTAGATCGTTCCAGAACCTTCTACTGTAGAAACATCTAGAATGTTCGAGTACATACCGGCCCCGACTGAACAGAAGTCGAATTCTCTAGAAGAATCTCGAGTCTACTAGTTCTGCTGCTCGATACTAGATGGCGCTAGTGGTCACTAGTTCTGCAAATCGATACTAGATGGCGCTAGTGGTACTTAAACTTGTGTGGCGCGTAACAGTACTGTTTCAAAAGTGTCTGCCTCACGCCTTCTTCCCATGGCCGCATGGTCAGAAACTATAGAACGCTACCTGCTACGCTCCTTACATACTCTTTCTGCTTTGTTTGCGGCCATAAACCTGGTAATACACGCACGCTGGTTGCGAGTGCTACGCACCTGTTTTTTCTGAAGAACATCACCAATTAAGTCACTATAATGCCGCCGGGACGCCCTCCCTAGGAGGACCGAGGGAGGGCGTCCCGGCGTTTCCAATCACATCTGCCTTGTACCTTTAGTCGCCTTTAATAATAATTGTTGGAAAAAGTGGTAAGATATATTAAAAACTCAAAACTCAAAGCATCTTTTTTTAAACCAATTACAGGCACTTTTGAATTGTCAAGGGGTCGGTCAGTCAGAAAGATGAAGCTAGGTGTCTAAAGCGTAGTAGGTTCCTATGGAGAAGAACGGGCAAGAAACTCCACGGACACTCTGTTATAACCAAATATTGTTACGAATTACATCGTTAATGTTGAAGTTATACATGTGAGAATAATGTAGAAAGATGTACACGTTAGAAGCGTCCGTAAGAAAAACAATTAAAAATAAGCCGTGGCAGCTAAGAGATGACCAGTCCCAACTGACGGCGCCCGTTCACGAACATGACGCATGTGATATAAAGTTGAAACCTTCTAAATACAGATGAATATGTTACATAATCCCTTTAGTCAGTGATTGCGTAAGAATTTAAGCTGAATAGCATCCCAACTGCGTATCACACTGTCTTTCACATCCGAAGGATTTTGAAAAAGAAATCCTAATCCATTGCTTCATATGTTTGAAAAATATGTCTGCTCTACAAAGTTAATAACGCAATGAAAGATGTCGAAATGTCAAAATTAAATTAAATGTAATTTTTTGTGTTGTGGCGACATCTACAACGCCACATGCGAACTACGCATCAAGGATCTGACGTCACAAAAATCCTGCATCGCGCAATTAGAGTTTACCGCGACACCAGCCTGGTCGGGTGATACTCCCTTTTCTATAGAGGATGAGTGAACTTTACACACTGTTCCTCATACCTTTATAGTGTGTTTAGGGATTGCAATCCCGCGGGATTGATACGCGGGATTACTTAATCCCGCGCGGGATCACCCGTGATCCGCAACTTTGAAATTATGTTATAAAATCAATTTGAAACTACAGATTTTTGTGTAAAAATCAACTTTTATTAAATATTTCTTCCATTAAGCAACATAAATTATTTATTTTCTATTAATTAAGTATCAGTCATAAGTAATGTTTCCTTAGATTTATCTTTAAATGTTTGGTATAGTTTAAAAGTTTTGTTTAATTTTAGCCTTACTCCTAACAACAGTTTTATTTTTTTTAAATTGGTCTTATTCATGTAATGACTAGTAATTAAATCACAACTTTCTCTTAGATGCTATTACTATGATATCAACTTACGGTGATAACTTTTGAAAATACGCTCTTAAGAAGCAAATTGAATTTATTGTATCATCTCCGAGCCTGCTTCTGAGTGAACTGCAAATATATTACATCCTGATGCTGAAAACGCTCTCTCGGCTTCTACGCTAGTAGGCTGAACCGTCAGGATACGATTATATTACGGCAATTTCGCGTTCGTGCTACTCGTGATTTACGCGAAATTTTTAGCGCCAAATTTTAAATTTGCGGGATCCGCTAATCCGCACTTTGAAGGTGCGGGATCCAGCAGATTCATAAAAGCAGCGAGATCCGCGAAATACGTGATCCCGTTTTGCGGGATTGCAATCCCTAAGTGTGTTACGCAATTAGCCCGCAGGGTTTGTTTACACTATTATGAGATACTGTTGGAAAAGACTATACGGTCTATGTACGTCCGCATGCCTTCGCTCGTTTTATGGAGCTGACCTTCTGTACTATCTATTTTGCTAACCCACCTAGGTATTGATTGTTAGTCTATCTCTGTTGATCTCAAACTATCTGTGTGAGGACGTATATATTAGCTGTGGTCTGTAGAAATATTTATTTTGCTAAGATATAATTGGTTTATATTTTTCTCTTGGTCCTTTTGTTGTTATTACTGTTATAATATTATTGTTAAGGTTCGATTGTTTTGCCACGAAAAGGCATTGAATAGGAAAGACTATTACTCGGTTCAATCCAATGTCAAGTAATATCATTTTGGTCAATGCTATTTTGGTCAATGCTATTTTGGTCAATGTTATTTTGGTCACTGCTATTTTGGTTAATGCTATTTAGGTCAGTTCAATTTGGTAATTGCTGTTTTGGTCAAAGCTATCTTGATTTATGCTTTTTTGGTTATTGATATTATGTTCAATGTTATTTAGATAAATGTTATTTATTTGTTCAATGCTATTTTAATCATTGGCATTTTAGGTAATGTTATTTTGGTCAGTGCTATTTTGGTCAATGCTATTTTGGTCAATGTTATATTGGTCAGTGCTGTTTTGGTCAATGTTATTTTTATCAATATTATTGTATAGTTAACATGAGATGGTTTTTCAGCACACGCAGTGTTTCATAAGTCGGTAAGTACATAAAAATGTGTCAAAATAATGGAAAACAAAATGTCTTAGGCATGCATATATATATACGTTAGTTACGTCCTTTAGCTAAGCGGTATTCCTGTCACTGTCGCACAACAGTCAAACTATAACTGCAAGATAGAGACGGAAACATGTCTAAGTCAAATCGCTTGCTAAGTTACATTTATAGATCTCAGCTTAAGTGCTGTAGTTATGGTTTGTTTATAAAACACAAATCTATACATATAATAAAACAATAGAACCCAGTGTCAGTAAATTGAAGAAAAGTAATGAAAATAGAAATGGGGTAACTAAAGAAGAGTAATAGAATCAGGGATTTTTAGAATTCTTTTCTATCTGTCTGTTTGTACGTGCACATCTCCGGAAATACTGAACGGATTTTCATGTAGTTTCCACAGGTAGACAGAGATTAATTTGGGGCATAATATAGGCATTTTTGGTTATATTTTTAAAAGTTATACAACAAATAATAATATCTAGCGTTGAAAGCTTAATATTTGAATTTTTAAGTGGTGCAAGATAACACTAAATTCCACGCAGACGAAGTCGCTGGCAACAGCTAGTATACAGTGTGAGTCTTTATAATGTGCACATATCGAAATGAGCAAATTTATTAATTTTATCTATAAATAAAATATAAATTTCATAAAAATTAAAAAAAAAATGTATTTTTTCCATAGATAAAATTAAGCATAGATTCCCTCATTTCGATATATGCACATTATAAAGACTCACACTGTATAATACTAGCCAATAATCGCTATATAGTCAACCCTTTACATAAATAGGCAAAAAATATTAAAAGTAAAACGTCCACGTTTTCCAGCAAATTTAGAGAAAATTTCACGCAAGCAATCTTACAGTCACAGCTAGTTAAGAAAGGTAATATTGTTTAAATAATCTCTTCCTAGATTAACACCTTGCTAAAGAGTTCTGCTTAACCCCGGAAGAGATTAAAACTGAAGTTTTAATCCAACACGTTATGAAGGAAACTCCAAGATGTTCAGTCCCGGCATTTGTGTGGCACAATTAATGTATTGTTTACCTCATAATGTCACGCCTGTACATCTCTGAAAGGGTTAAGCAGTGGTATGTAGTACATATTTGTATGTCGCTAGTTATCTATACCCAAAGTCTCAAATTCAGATCATTTATGTAAACAAAGGGGATAACATATCAAAAAAATATCTTTGTAATGGTAATTCACATAAAATGGCAAAAAAAAGGATCCATTTTCTTTTAAGTACTGAATTTAAGAAATAATAATAAAAAAATAATCATACCGTAATAATTTTTATAAATTTTCGGTTTTAAACAAAGTTATTAAAAAAAGGAGATTTTATGGTATAAAATATTTTATGATACTGGTAACAATGCAGGAGATCCAAATATTTTCACATTTTTTACATCTTCAACAATTCTAACATTACAACTCTCATTCATAGATTCATATTGTATGTAGCATATCTAGCCACATTTTGTATGAATACGGCTGTAAATTGTTTCGAGTGGAAATCGATTTTGGGAGGCCTAAGTCTAGCTGTGGACTTAAAAGGGCTGATTTTGACGATCATAGGCCGTGTCTCCAACACACTGCATAAAACATTGTTTGGCAACGGTATTTTGTTTGCATAGTTCTTATAATTAATTCACTTTAATTTCATAGATAATTATTTACAAAAAAATAAAAAAATATGATAAATTGTTTCGCACCACTGTCCTGTCATTTTGACAGTGACATTTCTTGACATTAATTGGTTTACATAAATTATCTGAATTAGAGACTTTGGGTATAGTGTCTTCCTATTAAGGTTCAAATATACAGCCCTGTGATAAGGAAATACCCAAAGTCTCTAACTTTGGGTATTTAAGAGGAGGTTATGAACAAAAAGTGATAAAAATACATGATTGCACGAGAAAAATGAGAATTATGCTTGAATGAAAAATGAAAATATTCACAAATTATAACTTTTGACGTGATAACGTCTTATGAATCGATAAACGCCGGCTGCATGCACGAAAAAGCATGATTCATTGTCACGTTCCGCCTGAGCCGAGTGTGCAAGCGAGAGCGCGGAACAAGTGATAGAGAGGCACGATCGGCCTAAGCGTTCGGCTTGTGACGCAATGTTTTCTTATGATGTTATCACGTAAAATTATAATCGTCCATAAACCGACTTTACAGGCAGCAAATTTTTTGTACCAAACTTGACATTTATATATTTATTATTATCATTTTAATACGTTTTGATACCAAAACATGCCAAGGGTCGATAGAAACCAAGGTGCAGGCCAGAATAAAATATTAAAAAAATATATATGGGAAAATATCGAATAATCACTTTTTGTTCCTAACCTCCTCATATGCACATACATTGTAAATTAAAGTCGGTTTCCGTGTCTGTCTTTGTGACCGTGTTTTTCTTCTAAACTCGGGTTTTTATGCAGTTTTCATCATCATTAAACCATTTAGAGAGAGTGTCCATGGAGTTTCTTGCCCGTTCTTCTCCATAGGTACCTACGCTTTGGAATGGGAATGTAGCTTAATTTTTCTTACTGACCGACTGCTTGACAATTCAAAAGTGCCTGTAAATGATTTAATTGAAATAAATGATTTGAGTTTGGGTTTGAGTTTATTCCAGAAAGTTCATGTTTATAAAACGATATTATAATAATTTAATAAGTTAATCATTAATAAAAAAAACATTTAAATACGTTATACAATCTAACACTAAAATACTAATATTATGTACACAAAAAAAGGGAAAGAGCTCACTGGGCATAGACAAAATTCATGCGAATCGCTGTCAGTGGGAAAAGTGCCCAAAAGGCTGGCAGCGTTGCTACGTTGGATGGCAATGTTGATTAAAAAAATAAATAAGTAAGAAAAATCTGGAAGAAATTTCTTAAGAAATAAGCAGTACCTTTGTACTGAAATTATAATTATGTCGTATCTCTATGTATTTAACTGCACTGAAAAAATTTTTTACTTATACATAACCAAACTTTCGTCAACATGTAACACAAAAAAGTGACCACATAACTTTATGCAACATGTAACCAAAACCTGTGCTTGGCTGTTGTGTATCACTTTTATTAAATCAAGTTAACTTTAATAAAGTCTTGTCAAACTTTGATTATTCCTGAAATAGCCGAAGTAGTTAGGCTAAATATTTTTTCAGTGTGTGTGTAGATTCATACTTCCGTACTAATATTATAAATGTGAAAGTAACTCTGTCTGTCTGTCTGTATGTTACGTTTTCACGCCTAAACAGCTTAACCGATCGTTATGAAATTTGGCAGAGATATAGCCTGGGATATGGAGAAAGACATAGGCTACTTTTTTACGCGATAACCGACATCCACGCGGGCGAAGCCGCGGGCAGAAACTACTTTGAAATAAATGCTTTGACTTAGTTTTTTTGAGCATCATGTAGCCATAGATCGCATTCAGCTTTTGTTCTTAGATTATGTGTATAACTTGAAGAAAATTAAACCAATTCTCATGCAAATTTCACCATTACCATATTTACTTTGCGTTAGATATTCCATACAATTTTGGGAACATAATACTTTCAAAGGGATTAATGATACATCAGGCTTCATTACCGGTTCAGAAAACTTATGAAATGAAAACAAAATGGGTGCGTTGAACAAGCAAGCGTATGTCTTAATAACACTTTGAAATTAGAACGATGTCTCGTTGTGAATCCGCGAGGATTTACTTTTAAAACAAATGAGTTCGCTTTCGAATTGGGTGCGCTCACTTGAGTGAAGTTCCAAGTGAAATTTACAGAATATTACTACTTTTCATATTATTTTGAACGAGCTTTATTCACAAGGGCGGTTCTTGATGATACTTAAAGGTCGTAGCACACATAACAACTCAGAAAGGGATCGTCGTCGTATCGCCTTTCGCCTCGCCGTCAAACAGGCGTCAACCTAACGTAAGTACGTAACCAAAGCGGACCAGCAGCTCCGATACACTCGGCTACAGCTAGGCGACGCCGCGCTTACGGCTCGCTGACCGCTGATGGTTGACCTGGCTGGCACCAGATCAGTTTGAATCCGAAGGCGGGAGGGGTGAGAGGGACAAGGGTGGACGACGTGTACATCGCACTCGCCTCCACAGAGTAGGCAACTCATTCATGGGTCAATGTATACGCTTTTACAACAAACTTCCCATTGAAATTCGAAACTTACCCATTAAACGATTTAAAAGCTGTATTAAAACCAAACTTTGCAAAAAAGGGTACTATAACATTTCTGATTATTTAGAAGACAGAAAAGCTTGGGATTGAACTGTTCGCTCTGCTTAAAGCCGTTTGATTAAACCGTAAAACTTGACATTTTAATAATTATACAACGTTTTATATACATACCTAATTATTGACATTATTAAATATTATATACAAAATGACATGAATATTTACTTTGAAAAGTATTACAAATATTACTTTAATTATTGTGAATGTGAGCACTATGTGGGTCTTTTGTTTTCTTTAAGATTATCTCTTTTTTCCTCTTTCTCAAGTAGTTTTAATGATGGTCTGGTTTTTTGAGTACTTTATGCGGCCTACCCAAATGTCCTTTCTTTGGTATTGTTCGTCGAGTCGTTGAGCTCCTTAAATCCTGAGTTGAGCTACACGTTTACTGACAAATGCTTGCACTGACTGGACAGGTCCACTCAAAATTGTGTGGTTCTTTCCTCAAAAGACCATTTCAGACACGGATCTACATGGTCCTCACATGATCTGACCAAGATTATGTCTGGACTTTAAAAGAGACTTTGACCCCTGAGTTTGTTTCGCCATTTCTTCTCAGGGATAGTCAGATAGGAAATGTCGACTTCCTCAAGCTTGTTTTTATATTTTTTATATGACGTGTAAAAGTGATTCCGATATCCTATTTACAGAATAAACGATTTCATTTCATTTCATTTCATTTCGAAGAGACGCAAGCTTCTTTTTTATTAATGGCTTTTGTGGACATGATATTTATTCAGATATGTTACTCTAGTTGTAATTGCAATCATGTCATTAATGTTTTATATACTTAGATTATTTTATATTTTGTGAATGTGAGAACGTTGTAGGCCTAGTAGAGTGTAGATTTGTTGGCACTTTTCTGTTTTGTTAAGTACCTAGTAATTGTTGAAAGGCCTACACTGTCCTCCCATACCTATTATCACTGTTATTCAATAATATTGTAAAGCCAATTATTTTTAAAAGAGTAACCGTGGAGTTTCTTGCCGGCTCTTCTCCATAGGAAACGACTAATTGGAACCGTGTACCTAGCTTCTGACGTTTCATAAATGCCCATGTGAAATAAAATATTTTGATTTTGAGTTTTCAAGCGTGGCGACGGAGAGGCGTAAGCACGGGGATGACGAGCCGTAAGCACTGGGACCGCTGGTTGACCACGCGCCACACCTCGGTTCGTGAGCTTGTCCCGAGGTCAATCGTTTACGTTACGATTCCGATTAGTGTGCTTTTCAGTAGGGAGTTTCATGCAAAGAATACTAAACGGCTTGAGTTGATATGGTTACGATCCGCTTCCGAGTTGATATGTGTGCAATGACCTTAAGGCGATGATAACCGACTTTTAATGATTCTATACTGAAGATCACGTCTAAACGAGTAGTGTTAATGATTTGGAAAAAAAAAATATGTTAAATTAGAGCATTTTCTTAATAACTTAATATAGGAATATTTTAGATTATGTTTATATTACATAGTGAAATTAATTTGTAAAGTTATATCTAACGTGGATAAGAAACTGAGAATCACGCAAAATCTATCAAGCGTATTTTTCTGAAATATTCACCTTTTTAAAGATAATTTAATTATTGATTTTTTATTAAACGTGTTTTATTAAAATACCTTTTGTTTTTTGTATAATAAATTAATAATGCGTCTTATTTGGGACAGCGCTTCTAGATGGTCGAGTCCTATTACTGGCTGCACGTACGACGCGTTCGAATTTCGAATATCAGGATTAATCACGATGTTTCTTCTTCATCGTACGATAGTTAGGTAGGGGTGTGTAATGTTTGGTATAATAACAGATAGTCTAATATCATTTGACATAACTTTCATATGATATAATTTTCATATGCTATAAAAACATTTAACCTAATTTCATATGATCTAATGTTATATTTGATATAATTTTCATTTTCTCTAATTTCATTTAGTATAACGTTCATTTCATATAATTTTCAAATTGTATAATGCTCTTTTTATATAATGTTCATTTGACCTAACTTTCATATTAACTAATTTTCTAAGGTTCATCGTTCTTGAGAAAAGCAAATTATATTGTAACCTAACCTCAAAACATTAAAGATGCTTCTGCATCGTCTCCGGCACTGCGGGAAGTGCAACCCCTTCGCCCTTACGTAACAAAGTATAGGCACCCATTCCTATGCTTTGTTACAGCGGGCGGGGATTGCTCTCCCTCCGCGCTTCCGGTTTTTATATACACTCTAGGGTAGGAGCCAAAAGACTACGTAAAGTCGGGGTGCCACGATTCGGTTATGGAACAGATTCTACCTATTAACTACAAGCCGTTTCCAAATTATATTAACCATTACTTATAGATTTTGAATATTAAAGCAACTGAATATTATATTAATTGAATATTATTTCAAATTTGCATTATATAAACTGTCCATTATACCATATGAAATTAGGTAAAATGAAATTATATCAATAATTTATTATATCATTTGATCGTTATATAAAAAAATAAATGAAATTAGGTATAATGATCATTAGAACTTTTGTTATTATATCAAACGTTACAAACCCGTTAGGTAGTACCTTTGTCTTTGCCGTGACACATCATTATTATTAATAACGGAACTATTACTAAGTTTAATGAGCTTGTAACTATAAATAATGTGGTTAAAACAATGCCTGTGTGTTACAGTAATGATATTCGATATTTTCTGTAATGAGGTTTCCAAAGGGAAAATAATTAATTATATCGTTATTTTTCGAGCTCATAAAGTAGGATTTATTTTACTAACACTGACAGACGCGGTAATTTAAGTTACTGATGCATTAGATCACCTTAGAAAATATCTATAGAACTCAACTCAAAAAACTCACTTTTGAAATTGTCAAGGGATCGGTCAGAAATATGAAGCTATTTGCTCGTTTCAAAACGTAGTAGGTTCCTATGGAGAAGAATAGGCAAGAAACTTCATGGACACTCTTTTAAATCTATATTATCTATATATGATAACTTAAAGAATCTTATGCCAGCTTAAACTTATAATATTGATGCCGAAAAAGCTGTGTAAACGTACTGACATCCACAAATTATTCATTGAATAAAAATAGTGTCATTATTTACTTGAAATTTTCAACATTGTTTCAAGAAACATTCTGTAAAACCGTTTTTTATGTAAAAGTCACGATTTTTTACATAAATTGTGAACACGTTTCTAATATTATTTATTCCGTTATTGCATGCTTATCACATTGCATTTAATTTATGTTCGTGACGATGTAATTTACTTAATAATACCTGGACATTGACAAAGCCTGGGTGAAGTTAACGTACCTAGTAATTACACTTTAGTAGTGTTTTAGGTATTTATAAGCACACGTAAAATAATCACAAAATGTAATTATATGAAGGCCTCAAAACTGTATACAGTTTCCTTTATAACCTGGTAAAGAAAGTAGGTTTCAAGTCGACGCGTATTTTTTTTAATTATATTGGGTTCCAAGAATAATAACAAATATACGCATCGACTTGAGACCTAATTTTATTTTCTTTCGACTTTGATCAGCTGGCAAAATATTATTTTAGGATGAAAAAGGAAATTAGATGGCATTTTTCAATAACGTCAGTTATTCGAGCTTGTTTTACTTCCATTATTAAAATAAATTATTTGATACATATCCACTACAAGTTTTATAAGAACAATCAAGGTTCTTCGTATTTTTTTTTATTATATTGGGTTCCAAAAATAATAAATAATATACGCATCGACTTGAGACCAAATTTTTTTTTTCGATTTTGTTCAGTTGGCATAATATTATTCTGAAACAACTCGTCAGTTATTCGGCTTATTTCACTAATCCCCCATGAGAGAATCCCCCTCAGTGGAGAAAACTGAACCCTAATGTAAAAAAATCACTTTCAGGGGATATTGGAATATAAGTTTTTTTTTTCAATTCTAGTTTTCCCTCCTAAGCGGGATTATAACGGGTGAATTCGAGACTGTTTTTATAGATTCCACTTTTCCTCCTAAGAAAATCACTTTCTTCACTTTGGGGATATTGAAATAAGTTTTTTTTTTCAATTCTAGTTTTCCCCCCTAAGCGGGATTATCAGGGATGAATTCTAGACTGTTTTTATAGATTCCACTTTTCGTCCTAAGGGGGAATTTAAGGGGGGGTTTGTGGAATAAGCCAGTTATTCGAGTGATTTTTAAATTATTAAAATAAATTATTTGATACATACCCACCATGATTTTTATAAGAAAAATCAAGGTAATATTACTTCTTTTTTGTGAATAAATTGAGACAAAACTGTACTAAAATGAGCCCTACAACACCTTTATTTCTTACCTAAAGACCTTTCAACCGCGCTTAAACCTACGCCGCGCGCCGCTACGAAATTGTTGCTTTTTTCACCCCGTAGTACGGCTACACACCTACGCAATTAGATACGCTGTTGTCAACAGGTGCATTGACCCACTTACGCAAAATAACATAACACTTTACAAATAACAAAATAACAATAACGGTTTTGAAACTAACACTTTCAGAATATTTTTTCACTCACGATTTCTTTCTCTCTTTTTGTTTTTTGTATTTTCGGTGCGCTGAGAAAAGCGTTCGGGCTGTAGAACCGGCTTACAGCAACTGGCATTACGGACAAACTCTGCGCATGTGCCTAACAAAATTGTATAGACAATGACCAGCACAGAAGACCTCCGACCCCTCTCTTAGTCAGTACAATCGTAGAGTTTTCCGAGGAGTTCTAGTACAAAACGAGGGGTCAAGTAAAACTGGTTATCCCGGTCATATAGAAATGTTGGCAGGTATGCGAAGCTACAGTTGGTTTTTGTGTATTTTCATGGCCATATAATACGATTCTTTTATTTGTCTGTTATGTAAGATAGTTGGTGAAAATGTTTTGTTAGTAAGATTCCTTTTATTAGGTATTTTGTACGGGGAGGCGATAGTGATGTGGGGTAGAAAGAATATTATGTATAAGTTATTATGTGGTTAGGAAATAAATGTGTTATTACCGACCGCTACTCTATAACAGGCTAAATGAAAAGGGAAAACATAATAATAATAATAAATCTTTATTACTAGAAGGATGGTTACAATAAATCTCCTTAAAAACAAATTTGGTCTTATACAATGTGCAGTAACTTAGGTTTTAAAGGAGTGCTTTGGCACTCGTACTAGGATTACCCTGTATCACGAATGCCATCACCTTCCTCCGGACCAACTAGAATAGTTCTATAAATAATTAAATTTGGAATAAATTCTGACAAAAATAACAATTAATTTATACTTATTACAATACGAATAAGAATATAAACAAAAGAAGTATGTGTGTGTGTGTATGTGAAACATCTACTCCTTAAATCATAGTAACTGCAAGAAAATCCTTAAGGAAACTCTTCAAACTATGTTCTATGAAGATACAGAGAAGTTATTACTAAACCTAAAGTAAATATTGTTCGTATTATTGTTATTCTGTTTTTTAATTAGTTCGCTAAGTTAAGATTCTATAATTTTATACATCTTTTTACATATGTACCAGTAAAATTAATTGGATATCATCATCAACATTTCAGCCAAAAGACGTCCACTTCTGGACATAGGCCTCCCCCAATTGGGGGCGGTGTTTTCCATAATCGCCGATCGCAGTAAGGTGATAAAAATGCATAGAGAACGCTGCTGCCCATTCTCTAGTAAGTCCCTTAGTCGCCTTTTACGACACCC
This sequence comes from Dryobota labecula, assembly GCA_947523025.1. Taxonomy (NCBI): domain Eukaryota; kingdom Metazoa; phylum Arthropoda; class Insecta; order Lepidoptera; family Noctuidae; genus Dryobota; species Dryobota labecula. The sequence goes on along the minus strand of OX383311.1, from coordinate 6,328,422 downwards.
ACGGGAGGAAATGGGGTGGTGCTATTCTTTTCGTCCGGCACCACATGCTTCACCCTTCACCCTTTTGGTACGGAATCCTACAAATCGTGTCCGTAATCCTTCAATCTTTTGATTAAGACATACAATACTTAATCCTAGACATATAAAAGATAAAATACTTAATCCTTCTTTCATACTTGTTTACATTGAACCACGTGCGATTGGAGTTACGTGTTTCATTTGAAAATCTTGTTCTTTCATTTTTCTTTTCATCCGATTTTCTCTGAAACGTGTTTCCAATTTGTTCCTGTTTTTATTTCAGACTTAAATGACTTTACTGAACTCGTCCCGTAGAAATATTGTGGATAATTTTTTGTGTTGATTGTGAACTAAGTAGTAGTGATATTCAATAAAGTTCACTTGGAACCTCACTCAAGTGAGCGCTCACAGTTCTAGGCTTGTTGCAATAGTCTCGCCTCCTTTTAAATGGATATCATACCTACCTAACTGACAATAATATTAATATAATTTCAATAAATAATGAATATGTGTATTTTCATTATGTACAAGGTCATGTCAAATACCCATGTAACACCCACTCTCATGAAAATGGTAAACGCTACCCTCGAAGTTGTGGACGAGTATGTTTACCTAGGACAAACTGTCCAGTTAGGTAGGTCCAACTTCAAGAAAGAGGTCAATCGTCGAATCCAACTCGGCTGGGTAGCGTTCGGGAAGCTACACAATATCTTCTCGTCCCACATACCGCAGTGTCTCAAGACGAAAGTCTTTGACCAGTGCGTGTTGCCAGTGATGACATATGGCACTGAAATGTGGTCGCTCACAATGGGCCTGATTAGAAGGCTAAAAGTCACCCAAAGGGCAATGGAGAGGGCTATGCTTGGAGTTTCCCTACGTGATCGAATCAGAAATGAAGAGATCCGCAAGAGAACCAAGGTAACCGACATAGCTCGAAGAATTGCTAAACTTAAGCGGCAATGGGTAGGGCACATTGCGCGCAGAACAGATGGCCGTTGGGGCCGAAAGGTTCTGGAGTGGCGACCGCGTACCGGAAGACGTAGCGTTGGAAGGCCTCCCACAAGGTGGACCGATGACCTTATGAAAGCCGCAGGAATCCGCTGGATGCGGGAAGCACAGAACCGGTCGAGGTGGCGGTGCTTGGGGGAGGCCTATGTCAAGCAGTGGACGTCTTTCGGCTGAAATGATGATGATGATGATGATGTGTATTTTGTTGTATATTGTGTAATTTGTTTGTTGAATTTAATATAAATTAATCTAATCTATCTTTTTGTAAAAACTTAATTTAGTCAGTTTACAGCAAGAAGTAATTAATGAAAAAAAAAAAAAAAAAAAAAAAAAAAAAACATCAAGTAAAGTTTCTAAATCCTTGAACTCGTCTTGACGAGTTTTATATGATGCAAAAAGTCATTGTGTTTAATTTTTCTTTAAAATAATCATAATGAAGATGATATCAGGCAATCAATACAACTAAAACTAATTAATTGCTTATTTCAAAGTTTTAACTTTGTCACATAAGGAATTCTTGCAGTTAACCGATCATTTAATCATTTATAATGTTACTGAATTTAATTTTAATATTATTGTATCCACCTGATGTAACTATAAAATTTGTACGCCGCTCGCAAGACAGAGAGTCAACTGATACACCATAACCTTTGACATAGATAGAAACTCTAGTAAAGGGGAATGAAAAATTCATCGAGTCGTGAACAGTCGCATTTGCAATCGATTAAAAATTAATCGCTTCAGCACGTGTATGGCTGCACATGTCATTGATACCAACGCAATTTATATAAAAAAAATACTTCATAAGTATTAGTTAAAGGATAATATTTTTGTGTTCACCAAAAATCTTATTCTTCCCCGAAAAATACTGATCGTGCACCAAATATTAAAGGTTAGGTTAGGTTAGGTTAGGTATTTTGGTGCACATTCAGTATATTTGGTGGAACACAGGCAAAATTAGGTAAATGAAATGGGAATAAATTGAAGTAATTTTAAATATCATCCTTAGTTACAGTGTTATTCCGAAAAAGTTCACTCTGAACCTCCCTCAAGTGAGCGCACAGAGCTCGAAAGCGAACCCATTTATTCGTGATTTATATGTATATCCATACTATATTACAGCATTAATTTGGTATGGATATACATAATATAATGCCGACAAAGTGGTAATATAAAACCTTTCAATATATTTTATTTTAGGGTACCTACCTCCTACCCTAGACGTAAGGTAGGGATGATATTTTTTTCTCGTCTATCGCATGGTGTGAGGTACCTTTAAATATGCCGTTCAAAAATATTGCGGGTTTGTGAAAACCATTTTTTTTTTTTTACACACAACGGGGAAGCTCTTGGCCTTCATCTCACCTGATGGTAAGTGATGATAATATAATAACCATTTTTCGATTCAGGGATCCGTTTGCGTAATATTAAGCTTTGAAGTGCTAATTTTTGTTAGAGTCAAGTGTTCCCCCCCTGCCAGCTAAATGGTTGTATTTGGATACATGAAAAAAATCACAGCAGTAGTATAGTATATTAACGAAGTTAAGGCCGCTTTCACATTAGGACGTTAGCAGCGCGACAGTAGCGCGGCAGAAGCACAGTCGTTCACATTATAATAACAGCCGCGCGTTAGCAGCGCGGCTGTCGCGCCGCAGTTTAGATCAGTGTGGCGCACTTCATTTCAAAAATTCGAATATATATTCATATTTTTCGAAATCAGGAATAAACAATGCACATAATTCTTGCCAGTTATTCTTTTTTAGGGTTCTGTTGTGGTAATTGTTGCTTCTTGAGTCCCACAAAACAGGACGCATTTGAATTTCAATAACAAATCGTTCGGTATCAAACTCGCTCATTGTGTAGTCTATAATTACGTACGTTTGCAACACTGGCTCATCGCCAACTGAGCGCACGCGGCGGTAGCGCGCGACCGCCGCGCTTCTGTTTAAACTATGAAATTCTGACAGCGCGCCAGTCGCGCGTCAGCCGCGCGGCTGTCGCGCTGCTAAAGTCGCCTAAATGTGAAAGCGCACACAGCTAAGTAAGCTTTACAAGTTACCGATTAAATAGTCGAACAACTTACATTTACAGTTGAAAATGTGGGAGAATATCATTGATGTATTAAAAGCGTAGATACGGGACTAAGTAACAGCGCCTGGTCCTATCAAACTAAGGGATGGCCCGTAGTTGGCACTCAGTCGCGCACGGGATATATTGTTGATCAAACAGTTCCCTAATTACTCGCCCATCCAGGAGCGCTGTCCTAAATAAGACGCATTATTAATTTATTATACATAAAGCAAATGGTATTTTATTAAAACATGTACACTAAAAGATCAACAATTAAATTATCTTTAAAAAGGTGAAGGTTTCAGAAAAATACGTTTGATAGATTTTGCGTGATTCTCAGTTTTTTATCCGCATTAGACATAAATTTACAAACTAGTTTCACGATGTAATATACAATATGTAACAAAAACCCTGTCCGATCCAATAAAGGCGTATTCCTGGTTCAACATATCGCTCAGTTAGTATTATACAGGCACATTCACTTTTTTCACATTTTACAGAAACGAGGGTCAAAGATTTTATAAATGTAATATTTTTTTTTCATACATGTATAAAATCTCTTGAGCTTTATGCATGAAATTAGTTTATTTATTTTTAGTTTGTTTATAATCTAAAATATTCACATTTAATGTTATTAAAAAAAAATGCTCTAATTTAACATATATTTTTTCCAAATCATTAACATTACTAGTTTAGACGTGATCTTCAGTATAAAATCATTAAAATTCGGTTATAGTTGCCTTAAACATACATGTCGAAATGTGGGTGTACCTAATACAGGGTGTTACGGAAAGGGTATATCCATACAAACGGGGTGAAGAGTGTATCTGGTTCAGAATCTCTGTACAAAATTTCAGCTCAAAAGCACTAACTAGAAAATGCTTAATATTTTATTTTATTTCGATAGTTTATTAAATTTAAATCATAACAAACGTGTTACCGCCGTTTCTTTGTGTGTAGTTTATTGACACCGATCAGCTGACTTGGTCTAGTGATATGTAGAATTCAATTGGAAACATTTGATTTTTATTTAAATGTTTCTTAACATTTTATTTATGTAGGTATATGTATTAAAAATATTGCCCTGTAGTTTTTTATCACCAAAAGAATCCGGGACTTTGATATGTATATACCCTTTCCGTAACACGCTGTATAGGTACACCTCTGCTCAATCCTTCGGGGAAGCAAGGCATGATGTTACATAACCCAGCCTCTGCAACAGAAGTAGAGTAAAACACCAAGATAAGCACTCTCCCCTGCCATTAAAAAGTTTTACCCCCGCGGAAAGTACGTATCTGTTCTTCTTTTATTTTATTTTCCGTACGTACGGATAGTATATGGTACTCCACGAGCAAGTTTTGGAATTTAAAAACAAAGGAAATGTATGATTTAGGAGTTTTATGAAAATATGGAGTGTGCATTTGATTTCAAAAACTTCTCATATAGATTCAAACCCGTTTATTTATTTACTAAAAGCTATGAGACGTTTAAATGATGGTATTTATTATAGTAAATATTATGTATGTATGTCAATTATAAGTTTACAATCTGTTCTTTATGTACCGGTAGAACGGGGCTATTTGGATTTTCGGGGGTTATTTTGAATAAAGTAACTGTCGTAATTGTAATTGTAATCTGAGTTATTGCATAAAAAATACGACACATTTAAGTTTTGGAAACAATATGGGCGTCTCATGCATAATACATGAAATGACAGTAAGTCTAATGGAAAACATATTGGGAATTTATGTTAAGTAATTACAATAGTTTAATTGTTGAATATAAAATGATCCTCTGCACTTTAAAAGTAAGATAGATTATGTTTAATATCTGATGTCAAAATGTCCATATTTTTCGGAGACAAATGAACAGGCTGCCCGGCTGTAGAAAATATCACGGAGGACTGGTTAGATGATTGAGAATTAGATTATCACTGATTAGATGGTTGATGAAGATTTCAGTTGCCATAAATTCTACCAAAACACCATAGACAGCTTTTATTTAATTTTTGGTCTTGTTTACTTGTACAATTTTTCGTACGAAGATCACAATTCGAATTTATGTCAAATAAAATCTTACAATTGCTTTGTTCCAAATAACCCCCGAAAATCCAAATAGCCCCGTTCTACGGTACTTGATTTGTAATCTTTTTAATATTTTTATTATTATTATTATGTCCTCTTAAACACAGTATCTGCCATCTTATCTCTTCACCAGCCTTGGTTGACTGGTAGAGAATGCCTAAGGCTTTAAGTCCTCCTTTGTACCTTTTTTATGCGAGGAGTTTAAATAAATAAAGGTCAAAAATGTATGGTTAAACAGTCATTCAAGATTATATTTTACCACTTTGTCGGCATGATTAGTATGACCCCATGTCCCTGAGCTAAACCGCGGACAGACAGGCAGACGGACGGACGGAAATGACGAAACTATAAGAGTACCTTGTTGACTACGAGCTTAAGACTGCGCCGAGTGGACAGTGGCGCCCTCATCATTTTTCGGTGATTTCTACTATTTTAGAATAAAAATGAGCACGTTAAGTTGTGCTTCACAAGACTATACGTTATTATTACTACAAACAGTAGTTTTAAATTGTTATGTTTTATTTTAATCATTAAAACGGAAAATAGTGGCCACTTAGCTCCGTTTTAATGATTACAGTAAAACATTTCGTTCCGTGTGGCGCCGGACGTAAAGAATAGCACCATCCCATTTCCTCCCGTGGGTGTCGTCAAAGGCGACTAAGGGACTTTCTCGAGAATGGGCAGCAGCATTCTCTATGCATTTTTAACACCATACGGTTATCGCCAACCCGCCTGCCAAGCGTGTCGATTATGGCAAACCCTCCCAATTGGGGGAGGCCTATGTCCAGCAGTGGACGTCTTTCGGCTGTAATGATGATGATGATACTTCTCGCGGTCGAGCTAGGCCCACTAAAAACAGTAAACATAGAAAATAGGCAACCATATTGTTTCCAACAACATAAACAATACAATATGTTTGTCCTTCAAACAAACCGCTCTGCAACAAACTTTCAAGGCAGTCAGTGACACTTAATTAAAATAATAGCCATTTGCTTTTACTTTGTAATGAGTTATAAACTCCTTTGTATTCCTGCTTTAGTAATTTGGATAGATATTATCTAAAATGTCAGTTTCCCTCTTCAACTTGCTATGAGTACAATAAATCTAACTATTCTAATAATTTAATATGTATCTACCTATTTTACGTAAAAAAATGATGTCTTGGGATGTGCACAATAAATCTCTAACTAAAACCCACCCGTGTTCCTTCAGTTGCTTGTGTGCCAGGGCCAAGGTATCCCATTCGGATAAACCCGCAACCCTGGCAGGCACCGGTCCTGGTGGACCACGTCAGTGCGTGCTGACATCTCTTTGAGGCGCGCATGGAACACAACGCGTCGTCGACCCGGGCCTGGTTCTTACCGGACGGTGAGCTGCCCATAGCTCACCGTCCGCAAGCCCGTGCCTACGGTGGCCGGGAATCGGCTACCGATTCCCGCCGCCCAGGGCGTCTCCTGCGGCGACTAGGGGCGTGAGGGCGCACAGATGCCGCTCTCTCACGCGTTCCGCCTCCTCCTTCGCGAGCATTACTGCTTCACAGAAGGAGGTGACTGCCTCCCATGCACTCTCGCTCCGGACTATGGCCCGGACCAGGGCCGGACACGAGAGATCGCCGCCGCCGAGCGCCTCCGTGAGGACACGGCGGTGCTCTGCCCAAGCCGGGCAGACCTCCACCGTATGCTCCACCGTGTCCTCCGGGCGATCTACACAGTGGTAACACCCGGGAGTTTCCTCCCGCCTAATCCGAAACAGAAACCTCCCGAAACAACCGTGTCCGGTGAGGATCTGTGTCAGGCAGAAGGTAAGGACGCCATGGCACCTCGCCAGACACTCCTCAAAGAGGGGACTTATCGTCACAATTGTGGTGTGCCCAGCGCTGGGTTGCGACAATCGCACCCTCCAAGTCGCCATGAGATCCCGCCGAAGCTCTGTCCGCTGTGCCGTGATTTCTCGCGGCAGCGGAGTTACGCCCCGGCGTTTCACCTCCTCGCGCCACTCCCATAAGAGCGCGAGGATTTTTGCTTCTAGATCCCAAGGCGGCAATCCGGCAAGGAGGCTCGCCCACACCGGTGCCCCGTTAAAGGCCATGGACCGCACGACCCCCGCATAGAGCCTCCGTCAGGAAGCGTTTGGACCCCCTAGATTGGGCAGCAGCCGCTTCAAGGCAGCCCCGGCCCGCTCCAGTCTGGCAGTCAAACGTCGAAATTGCTCCACGAAGTTCCACCGGCTGTTGAGGACGAGTCCCAGAAGAATATATAGAGAAGCATTTTCCTAAAAACACAAATTTTGTGGCAGCTTTTTTCTAGAAAAATTCACCAGGCCTGGTCGAAACATTCCCCCTTATCAATGGAGGAGGTGATACACCTTCTATAAGTGGCACAATATTTTTTTCCGACATCCACGCGAACGAAGTCGCGGGCACAGCTAATAATATAATAAGTATCTACCTATTTTATGTAAAAAATTATGTCTTGGGATGAGCACAAGAAATCAACTTATTTTAATAATATAATAAGTATCTACCTATTTTATGTAAAGCGTAGCGCGCGCGCATAGCGGTTTTATTTAACCGTGTCACATAAAATATGTTGCTTTTTAGTATCACTTGTTGAACAAGCAACAAAAGTAAGGAGGAAGGACCAACAAGAAACCGTCATGTTTTCAAGAAATAGACATTTGTCTCGAGCTAAACAATTACTTGGCTTATTGCCGAGGAGTGTTTACACATTTTACACCATGCTCGCGTTTCTATCTTATAGATAAAATTTCTTTTGTACTGGATGTTAGCGCGGGGAGCAACTAAAGGCTCGTAGAGACTAGTGCGATATCGCGGGCGCGACGCGATACTCAACTCAAAATACACACGTTTCCCAGTCACACACATACACTCACACAACGCAACCAAAACACACGATTCCCAGTCACACATCAACTACACAGTCATTTTACTTTTTAATTTTAATTATTTTAACTTTTAAATATTTTTTTTAATTTTATTTTGTTTTTCAAAAATTCTTTCTTAAAATCAACATAATAATATATTCTTTTTGTATAATATCACCTTACGAGCTCTTAATTTCCGTAAGGGTTTATAGTGTCTATGTGGCAGTAGAACACTGACTCCTAAGTCACAGGTATTCCTAGTTTAAGAGTCAGGGTTTCAATTTTTGTGCGCCTTTAATTATTGTGAACTTTCGCTAGATATTAAGCAAATTGTAAGGACTTGTATCAATAAAGTATTATTATTATTATTATTACTAGTAGCACAATTTCTTTGTCGCTGCCTGTAGCGCCCGCGATATCGCGCAAGCCTGTACGAGCCTTAAAACGGTGAACTGTATAAAATAGGCAAGAGTTTATTGCCATCAGTATACAAATATATGACTTTTCCGGACAAACAATTAAAGTTTAGATTTGAGAGGAGTATCATCCGCTGCGGTGGAGTCCGTGGAAGCGAGTGGTCATCGGATCGATAAAACCGGTCAAGAGCGAGTTTGACTCGGACACCGAGGGTCCACCATCATAGCTTCATTCATATAGGTACCTAAATAGTTCTGTGCCCAGAAAAAACTACAACTGTGCTTCACCCAAAGCAACCTGCGAGTATTTCACGGTTCACAACCAAAATATCCTCCTTCCTATCTACTCGCCTGGCCTTATATTTGTCAGAGAATTTTAAAGCTACGGTCTAAAATATTCCAGTTTTAGGTCAGCGCCATCTTTTGACCGATAGTGGAACAAATGTAATTTTTGTTGATGATTTCTGAAAAAATGTGCTATTTAGAGGCATCGTTTTATTTTTAATGTAATATTTACATAAACTTATATCACATAGAATAATATCAGATTTTTATCTATGTAAATTCGGAGATAAGAGAGGGAACTTTTTTTTATTTTTCGTCAAAAGTGCTGCCTAAAAAAAAAAACGAAAATCTTTGAGAATTTGCCTAGAACGTGCCCTAGTAGCCCCACTTCGAATTTTTAATCATAATAATTTTTAATTTTTTTTTTTTGATTTTTGAGTCGTACCATAAGGGTTCATTTTTACCATTTTGGTAATGGTACGGAACCCTAAAATGGATCTCGAAGACATAGGAACTTAAATTTTAAAGTGTCTGTGTGACATCTAATAGCCAATATCATGCTTATATACATATATCATACAATCATAGAATACAATCTGGTAGGCAAATAGGATACTTGTATTTTTTTTTTGCAAAAAAAAAAATATGGAGCTGGTGTAAAAAATGCACATATCTCCGGAATCGCAAGAACAACCGCTATCCTTGCGGTTATATTACTATTTATTTATGATTTTTTTGAGATACTTCATATAACAAATCTAGTGCGGCTTTGTTAGTTTTTTATTTGTGGTATTTTTAAGTTTTCGAGTGGAATAAACACTAAAATATCGCTATTAAATTTCATGTTTAAGTTAACTATACACATGAAATAACGTGTGTATTTCTACATAAGGCATATTAGTTTTAAAAAAAAAACGCATTAGATCTTCGAGAGCCTATTTTCAAACCAATGTGCATCGCATCGTGCCTCAGCGTGCCGATGAAAGAAGGTTTTTGTTCTAATCTGGGTGACACCTGTGCATTTGAAAAGCACATGCGCAACGGTTTCCTCCTACTCCATGCAAGCCCTGCACAGAGGGCTGTCCGTTATGCCTATTGTGCGGAATTTTTGTTTAGCCAACAGTGTCCTGTGATAGTCCCCGTCACCAGGCACATGCCGATCCTGTCCAGGCGTAATAAACGCCTGGTCAGCCTACCATCTAAGGATGGCATAGCCTTTCTGGACTGCCTGCAGCCCGGTGTCGAGGTCCACCAGTTCTCCGCTTGTATGTGGGTGGTGTGAACTCTTGGTGCCAACATAATATCACACCTGTATTCTCCGAAGAGTTAGGCAGAGATGTACCTATAGTACATCCACATTTCTCATTGGAGAGGCCTATGTATACCTGTGGACTGCTGTGGGCTGATGCTGATGATGATGATATGTAATCAAACCCTCATCATCTGCTTAGCCTGAGAGATCGGTTATTCGGAGGCATATTCACCTAAAGTTGAGATGTTGGCTAACTGGAATGCGCTTTTGTATCGAAAAAATCCCGCGGTTCTGGGATTTACATATTTAAGTTTCTGAAATATGTTTCTGGTATATTTATTTACTTTCAAATGTTGGTAAAAATCAGTCAATCCAAGAATCCCGGGTTTTTTTTTTTTCAATAAATATTTTTTTAGTCGTCTGTTACATACTGCACACTCGACTAATTATGCATTCCCGTTGTTCCTGGCGTCACGGCATTTTTTTTTACAATAAAAATATTTTAAGAAGCCGCTTCCATAGTTTTATAGCCAAAAATTAACTTTAGCATACATGCATCCGAATATCCAATCTCTACTTGTCATCATCATTTCAACAAAGAGACGTCCACTGCTGGACATAAGCCTCCCCCAATTGGGGGGGGGGGGGGGGGTTGCCATAATCGCCACGCTTGGCAGGCGGGTTGGCGATCGGAGTATGGTGTTAAAAATGCATAGAAACGCTGCTGCCCATTCTCTAGTAAATCCCTAAGTCGCCTTTTACGACACCCACGGGAGGAAAACGGGGTCCGATCTCTACTGATTAGAATAAACTTCAGATAATAATGTTGCTATGAGAAACTGGCAAGACGCCAGAATCACCCAGAAACACACTTATAACTTGTGAGTTAAGCACCAGTTGATATTTCCTTTCCGTTACTGTTACGAAGATCAACAAGTGAACTTTAACATAAATATATTACTTGTTGAATACACTCTGACAGCCTAAAGACAGATAGGCTATTCAATTTATCTTGTTTGGGCCATAGAATAAGAATGTTAAGAAGGGAAACGTTCACTCCGAACGCATTATTAATGCCTACAGCTTCAGTAATAACAGCCATACGGGTCGATCGATCAGGGCAAGCTATGCTTGCCGCGATTGGTTCATGGATGGGTGACCATCTATATATATCAAGACCCCCTCCGTGCCTCGGAATGCACGTTAAGCCGTTGGGTCCCGGTTGTCATTCGTGGATCTTTGACAGTCGTTAAGGGTCGTCAGAAGCCCGAAAGTCTGACAACCAGTCTTACCAAGGGGTATCGTTTTACCCAGTAACTAGGTTATGGAGGTCAGATAGGCAGTATTCAGCTGCATCTGGTTAGACTAGAAGCTGACCTCAATATAGTTGGGGAAAGGCTAGGTAGATGAGGTTCAGGGTGTAAGAAAAAACACCCCTGTCCGAATTGCATCATCGCTTGCATTCAATGCCTCTAACTATTCTCACCTGTAGCAATTCCGTAAAGTTCACTTGGAACCTCACTCAAGTGAGCGCGCAAAATTTGAAAGAAGACCCCATTTGTTTTTAAAGTAAATCAACTCGGTTTCACAACGAGACAGTATTCGAATTTCGAAGTGATGTTTAGAGAATGACACTACAATTTAGAAAGAAAGAAAAAGTATTGTTTGGGAATCGCACACGATTCACAAATTAAAATAAACACATCCAAAGAAACATGAAAAATAAGTTCATGGTCAAATGAGGCTCCTATCTCAGCATGATGCTGCGACATTTAAAAAAACATTTTGGAATGTTTCGGGGTTTAGGTTGAACCTGTTTTCGAAACATGCTGGTACAACAGGTGCCGTTCACCCACCAGAACAGATAAAAGAATTGGACAGTAACTAATTATCCAACAAAGACGCACGCTCAAAGAATAGTACAGTCGAATAAGCTATCTGCTATACAGGCAAAAATATTCATCCTTTTACTACACTGCCAATAACTGTTTCACAAACGATGAAACTTTTATATATCCTTTTAGTTCCTTCATGACACACATAATAGATATCTGAGGTCATTGGAAAACTTGAGACTAAAGATGCCAATGCATTTCACTAGCTTCTATGACAATTCTTTTACAGTTCAAGCCTTGCCCGTCTCGATAAAGCGTGGTCGATCTTTGTCCACTTTTAAAATTCTGGTTAAAAATCACTTCCTCTCTCCTTAAAAATCATCATTACTTAAAGTTTCTTGCTCTTGTATCATGTTTATTATTTTATGTGAAAATATATATTTATATGGATAAGTATCTATATGCTATAAGTATGTAGGCATTTATTGTATATGTAAATGGTACACCATTGATTACCTGCAGTATTGTCGCTCCTTCTACTTTTTGATCCATCCAAAGGTTGTCTGTAAAAGATCGTTTTAAGCGATAAGACCGCCCATTGTGACAGTTCTAAATTTATATCTGTAATTTTTATGGTGTACATAATGAAGAGTATTCTATCTATATATCTATCTATCTATCCTATCCTGCATGTCTTATTGTCTGCACGGTATGGGCCATGGGGCAAACTCTAGGCCGACTCAATTAAGATTGCAATCGATACCATAAGTGGAAGACTGACGATATAAATTTGTATTATGTTCGTAAACTTTGATAGCATATTTATCTTTTTATATAGAATTTACAACAATGCCGTAAATGGTGTACAGGAGAATGCGCGTTACAAAATTGATAGGCTTTCAAAGTGTTAACTTTTTCAGCTTGGGGTGATAAATAGTGATGTAGAAGAATTGACTACTCAGTACACTCACAACATTGTTTATAATAGTTGCAGGTTAGCTGCATGTATACCAAATAGTTTGTTCGATTGTACATTTAATCTATAATCTACTGTATACTTCTTCAATGGTTCAGTCTTTAGACTTGTAGATCTATCTTAGCCATCATGGCCGCTTTTGTTCGAAGCAGTCGGGGACTCATTAGCACTCAGTTCCAACGATTCTTTTGTAGATAGTTTTATAGTAGATACCTACCAACTTTCATTAGATAGGAACTAATTGTATGGGACTTTGATTCTTATCAAAAAGCTTTGGGCTTTTGAATTAGTGGTTAATGAAACATCGACTGAAAATAAACGCATTATATTGTTTTTAGATTTTTAGATTTTTCAATAAAATATGGCTCGTCTACATATACATAATTATACCTACCCCCTTTTTTCGGGATCCGTAGCTAACGTATACAGTTTCGCCATGTCTGTCTGTCTGTCTGTCTGTCCGCGGCTTAGCATAGTAACTCTCAGTACTGGAAAGCTGTAATTTGGCATGGGTACACATATTAATCACACCGACAGTGGTCAAATAAAATCTTGTTTTTATATTTTGAAAAAGTGGTCGAATAAAATCTTGTTTTTATATTTTGAAAAAGTGGTCAAATAAAATCTTTATTTTTATATTTTGAAAAAAGTGGTCAAATATTTTTTTTTTTAATATTTTGAAAACAAGTGGTCAAATAAATTCTTGTTTTTATATTTGGAAAAAAAAAAGTGGTCAAACAAAATCTTGTATTTGGCAAATCCCTTTGGGGGAGGCCTATGTACAGCAGTGGACGTCTTTCGGCCGAGATGATGATGAAGTATTGTAAGACGGTTTAAAAGAGAAACAGAGGAGTTTCTTGCCCATTCTTCTCCATACGAAATTACCTTTTGGAAGGGGCAACTAGAATCAATTTGATTTCCTTGTACATTTCGACGATCAAAAGTGCCATTTATTTGCCTATTTGAAATAAATATTTTGACTTTGACTTTAGCAAGTAGCGTTCTATAGTTACCGACATAACCGGAACTGGAGAACCGGAGTTACCGACATAGCTTGCAGAGTAAACAAGCTGAAGTGGCAGTGGACTGGTCATATTTGTCAAAGGACCGATGGCCGGTGGAGCAGACGAGTCCTGGAGTGGAGACCGCGTATCGGCAAGCGTAGTGTGGGACGCCCCCCAGCTAGATGGACCGACGACCTCAAAAAGGTGGCTGGGATATACTGGATGCGGAAGGCGGAGGACAGGGTGTTGTGGCGCAGCATGGGAGAGGCCTATGTTCAGCAGTGGACTGCGATTGTGGCAGTGGGCTGAGTTGATTGTTCTATAGTTTCTGCCTACCTCGCAAGAGGTGTGAGTTTATGTATGTATGTATAAAAGTGTAGGTAATAAAAAACTAAGCAGAACAACAAACAAAATGAAATGTTTTCTGAGAAAATAATGAAAACATTTAATCAAGATTTGATTGTGTCTCCTTCTTTTATACAACATTAGTTTAAGTTTATGCGAAACCCGAAACACGTGTCTAGTATTTTTATGTAAAGAATTTATGTACAAAATTTCAAAACTGTATCATGAAAAATAACAAAGTTATAAGCTTGTTATATTACCTGGTTGTCCGTACAAAAACTTGCTCACCACGCGGCGCACCCGCGCCGCCCGCGACTTGCGTTCATTAATAATAATATTAATTTGGCAGTAGGTATCTAACCGTGCGACGATTGTATTTTAATTAACTGGTGATAACATTTTCCATCACACTTGCAGGCTTTGGACTTTGTCGTAATGGTCAAGTGCGGATAGGTACTTAGTGTCGCTCGGTGTCCAACTTGTAACCTTTTTTAAATATTTTTGGGAAAAAATATAACATGGTGTAAAAACTATTGGAATCGATGAAGTTACTTCTTCTGAACAAACTATATTCAGGTTTTGCATATACTAAAAATAATGTTGTATAACTTCATTCACTATAGCATTAGACAAATAACGGCTAAATAACGACAGTTATTGTGTAATATTGTTGAAATTACTGCACTTTAGAGTTATTTTTTTAATGTAAATGGTAAATATATTACAGTGCTTTGTATTTATCGTGAAATAACGGAGTTTATTAAACATTTACATCGAAATAACGAACGGGTGAGAACAGTTATTTGTCTAATAAATGGAGTATAGCATTGTTTACATTTTGGTCCGTCCTTCGACATTTTTCCGATATCGCACCCCATTTCTTTAGATACAATTTACTGCTTTTCCCCTCGGAAAATACAAGTGTTATGTAATTTTGTTGTTAATTTCAAAGTCTGTTTTATTAATAAAATTGCCATTTTCAAGTTATGAAAAGTTTTTCAAGGAAACTTTGTATAATGAGCAGTCCTTATTCAGAATACTTTTTGTATCAATAGAGGGTGATCTGTTTTGAGGAATTATTTGTTTATTTTACTTTTTTTTGTTTGAGTTTCCACCTGCTTGTAAAAGTTATCGTAACTTGGTCCATCACGGGACACTGCTCGCTAAACAAACATTTCCATACAATAGGAATAACGGACAGCCCTCTGTGCAGAGCCTGCATGGAAGCGGAAGAAACCGTTGCACATGTGCTCTTCGAATGCACAGGCGTCACCCAGATTAGAACAGATACCCTCGGGGCACCCAGATCCTTTACCGATGTTCTGAACAGACCAGGAGACGTGATTAGCTTTTGGAAGGAGGTGGGCTGGTTGGAATAACCACCGACGGCCGCCATGGCCCACACACAATGGTCCATCTTAAGGACTAAGTGCGGAAACCAAACCATCTAACATAGAACATTGGTTCGCTAAATTCGGGGTTACTGTAAGTTAATATGTCTAGCCTTTTGGCTTCGAGACTTGTGACTTCGAGACTGCGGCATCCAAAACGCCACTTGCGAACTACGTATCAAAGACCTGACGTCACACAAATCCTGCATCGCGCAATCAAAGTTTACTTCGCGACTAGCATATATACAAAATCCCGACATCAACTGTCGGGCAGTTGCCCACCAGACAACACCCGTCTGGGCGGAGGATCCTCCCTTTTCAGAGGGTTCCTGTTCAGGATAAGGCGGGAGGAAACGCCCGGGTGTTATCACTGTGCGGATCGCCCGGAGGACGCAGTGGAGCATACGGTGGAGGTCTGCCCGGCTTGGGCAGAGCACCGCCGTGTCCTCACGGAGGCGATCGCTGGCAGCCATCTCTCGCGTCCGGCCCTGGTCCAGGCCATGGTCCGGAGCGAGAGTGCATGGGAGGCAGTCACCTCCTTCTGCAAAGCAGTAATGCCCGCGAAGGAGGAGGCGGAACGAATGAGGGAGCGGCAGTCTGTACGCCCTCACGCCCCTAGTCGCCGCAGGAGACGCCTTGGGCGGTGGGAATCGGTAGCCGATTTCCAGCCACCGTAGGCGCGGGCTTGCGGACGGCGAGCTATGGGCAGCTCGCCGTCCGGTAAGGACCAGGCCCGGGTCGACGGTGCGTTGTCAGCACGCATTGATGGGTTCCGCTGGGACCTGGCACATAGGCAACTGAAGGAACACGGGTGGGTTTTAGTCAGTAAAAGTCTGACACGCCTGACTTCTCCTACTCCACCCACAGCGGGAGCTTTTATTTGATAATTTCCAACCCCAAAAACAAAAAGGCAACACCCGTCTGGTCCGCGGACCCTCCCTTTTCTATAGAGTATGAGTGAAATTTACACCTTGTTCCTCATACCACTATAGTCTAACCAGATGCAGTTGAATACCAGTGTTTTACATGGAGCGACTGCTTATCATACCACCACAACCCCGTTACTGGGTCAAACGATACCCCTTGGTAAGACTGGCTATCAAACTTTCGGGAACTCGTAAAGACTGTCAAAGATCCACGAATGACAGCCGGGACCAACGGCTTAACGTGCTTTCCGAGGCACGTAGGGTTCTTGGTATGTAAAGTTTGTCACCCATCCACGGACCAACCGCGGCAAGAGTAGCTTAACCTGACCGATCGACCCGTGCGGCTGTTATTAACCACAAGCTTCTTTCTCAGACAGAATAAAAATTTAAAATGCCTTGAAAGATGTCCATGAAATATACAGTAAGAATTAAAGGCGACGATAACCGACTTTTAATGATTTTATACTGAAGATCACGTCTAAAGGAGTAATGTTCATGATCTTGAAAATATAATAATTGTAAATTAGAGCATTTTCTAATAACTTAATATATGAATATTTTAGATTATAATTATGTTACATAGTGAAATTAATTTGTAAATTTATATCTAACGCGGATAAAAAACTGAGAATCACGCAAAATCTATCCAGCGTATTTTTCTGAAACCTTTACCTTTTTATAGATAATTTAATCATGTTCTTTTAGTATACGTGTTTTATTAAAATACCTTTTGTTTTATCTATAATAAATTAATAATGCGTCTTATTTGGGACAGCGCTCCTGGATGGGCGAGTCCTATTACTGACTGGACGTACGACGCGTTGGATGAGCTCAGTACATAACACGCAAGCTAACTCCAAGCCTCCAAGCCCTCTAAGCCCCTCAAGGTCACTGGCATATATCTAGGCCTTAAGGACCTTTTTTGTCTCAAATAGCGAATATCCATTGAGCACGTGATGATTAATACTCAGTTCTTCTCCGTATGAGTAGAGTAATTCTTTGACCTTTAGTGGGATTATAACAGGTTGTTAATATTATACCGAGCATCCCAGGCATAAAATTAGCATTAAGCCGCTTATGAGTATTATCTAGGGACACATTTCGGTGTACCATTTTCAAACCGATCAGTTTATATTATGATGATCAAAATATTTTAGAGCCAAATTCACAATTACTTCAGGTGTGAATAATTTGATCGCGTAGTAAAATGTTATCTCAAATAGGCGTCGATGGTTTTATTATCAATTTGAGGTGATTGAAAATTGATGGGATTTCAGCCGAAATTATTTTTCGGAAGAATTATTAAGCTAGGCGAGGTTTTGGAGATGAAGTACTGCAGTTTTTTTGTTTAAAAACATCACTCTGAAATTCGAACGGACGTGTGTCGTTGTGAAACAAAAATGAGTTCAATTAAGCGTGGTTTCAAGTAAACTTTAAGGAATAGCTCTATGTAGGGTGTATCCATTCATACACGAAATATTTTAAGAGGACCATCTATATAGGTGGTAAAAAAGTTAGAGCAGCGAAAAAAAATTTGTATCTAATTGTTTTATATTTTTACATAATTATTATAATTATTATTTCTGTATTTTTTCAAGTTTAACTTAAATACAACATACAAACTAAAAATAAAATATTTATACTAAGGGGGAAGTGCTCATTGGGCATCAAATACCTAATTCTTCCGGATCGCCGTCAGTGGGAAAAGTGTCCAAAAGGCTAGCAGCGTCGCCACGTTGGATTGCAACGCTGATTCTTTGGCCTAAAAATAGGCCAGCCTTCTGGTCACGTGAAGAGTCGACCAACCGCTTGGCGATGTCCCGATATACACGATGAGCACTCGGTCCCCACGGACCTAATGTTTCAACCCCAAACGGCTCAAAAATATAACTCCATATAAGGTTGTTATATTTGCGCCGTTTGAGGTTGTATTATTTGTATTTTTTATTGTTCGTTTTGTATTATTATAATTTTAAAATTGCTTGAGACATTTTGCAAAGGAGTTGCATTTTACAAATTTTTACTTATTCTATGAATGACCCGCCCGGACGCGGCGAAGGTGGCGACACGAGCGCGGTGAATTTTGATAATTAATCATCATATCAAGTAATTTTAAATAATTTATTTTTTTAAATAAAATCAATCTGCCTAGCCTTTTCCCAACTATGTTGGGGTCGGCTTCCAGTCTAACCGGATGCAGCTGAATACCAGTATTTTACATGGAGCGACTGCTTATCTGACCTCCACAACCCAGTAACTGGGTAACACGATACCCCTTGGTAAGACTGGCTGTCAGACTTTTTTTGGGCTTCTGACGACCCGTAACGACTGTCAAAGATCCACGAATGACAGCCGGGACCAAGGGCTTAACGTGCTTTCCGAGGCACGGAGGAGCCTCGGTATGTAAAGATGGTCACCCATCCACGGACCAACCCCGGCAAGCGTAGCTTAACCTGGCGGATCGACCCGAGTGGCTGTTATTACTTAGCCACGAGCTCCTCAATTAATTTAATTTTTTTAATAATATACTCAGATTTAAAAAAAATCGTTTCCATGGTTTCTTTACCACCTATAGGTGTATCTCTTAAAATATTTCGTGTTTGAATAGATACACCCTATATAGGCTTTGCATGCAAGATTCGCTGCATCCTTGAAGTAAATCGTTTCTTACGCCCTGGAAATGTAGATTTTCATTACCGAGAGACGTGTGTGCGTTACCCCAGCAAAATAATGTCGAAAATACTCATTTACATGTTATAGATAATTAGTTGCTCAGCTTCTGTTGTAATGGTTTTGCTCAGCTTCTGTTGTAATTGTTGCGCACATTTTAAAATTTATTGCACTTATAGCTTTTAAGTTATTTCACAAAAACATTTCCTGCTGGGGTATACTTACCGCAGCCAGACATTTTCTTTTTAATGCGAGTATTAAAATACTTAAATATTAGCTTAATAATTAGTTGTCTAGACGAGGTAAATGTTGCGAATAATGCAAAGTTTTTCGAGATCCTGCTGGAGTAACGTTTGTGGTTTTGCTGGATCTCTGAAACGGTTAAGCGGGTTCTTGACATATTTTGTACATGACTAAAAAAAATTTGTTTTAATTAGTTGTGCAATAAAAAATAAAAAAAATTCATAAGGCACCGTTCAAAGGTTATTTAATTAAATATAAAAACACTTCAATATGTCCTAATACTTTGAATAAGAGCTCTAAAGTTTTTTTTTTAAATAAAATAAAATAATAAAAATAATAAGTAAAAAAAAAATTGTTAGTACAAAAATTAAAATTAAAATTAATATTAAAAATATTTTCTTTTTAAATAAAATTAAAAATTAAACTAAAAATTAAATAATTTTTGTCCTAAACAAGATAAATTAAAAAGCCCATCTGTCTTTAGGCTGACAGACTGTATTCAACAAGTATTGTTCGTAATACATTTATTTTAAAGTTCACTTGTTAATCTTTGTAACGAATACTGAAAGAAAATATCTTCTTTATTTGTGTACCTACTTGTTTTTTTTTTTGTGTTCTTTTTTTCCGCCATCTTAACCGCAAAAAAAGTTTTTCCTTTCTTCTTTTCTTTGTATATGTAGTAGGTACCTACACACATCAAAAAAAGTTTGTGATCACTAGCATATTAAGCTGATATTTTTTTTTTATTGAACTTTAGCAAGAAAAATTATTTTTGTGTATTTTCTTTAAATAGAAATACGCTGTTTGTAATTAAAAATAATACAATTTATTATTTTTTATAAAAAAAATGAGTAATTAATCATAATTTAACAGAAATTTGATAGAAAGAAAAATACTGTTTAACCAAACTTAAACAACAATTTATTAATAAAAGGTTTGTATTCAATATAATATAACTCCTCCCCTGGCTCGAACACATGCGGTGATCCTCCTGGGCATGCTGAGAATCAAGTTATTCAGCATTTCTTGGGGTAACCTGTCCCATTCTTGAACTTCCCATTCTTGCATCCCTGAGCTCTGACACTGTCTGAGGATGTGGCTGACAATTCAAAACAGCTCGCTATTGGGTTTAAGTCAGGCGAGCTGGCAGGCCAGTCTACACTAGTTTTTTTTTTACATATTTCCTTGAAATAATCTTTTTATTATTTGACATTATTTCCCTACAAATCAAATTCCAATTCTTTATTAGTGGCTTTTGTGGACATGATATTTATTCAGATATGTTACTGTAGTTGTAATTGCAATCATGTCATTAATCTTTTATAAATTTAGATTATTTTCTATTTTGTGAATGTGAGAACGTTGTAGACCTAGTAGAATGTAGATTTGTTGGCACTTTTCTATTTTATTAAGTACCTGGTAATTGTTGAAAGGCCTACACTGTCCTCCCATACCTATTAACACTGTTATTTGATAATATTGTAAAGCCAATTATTTTTAAAAGAGTAACCGTGGAGTTTCTTGCCGGCTCTTCTCCATAGGAAACGACTAATTGGAACCGTGCAGCTAGCTAGAGCTAGCTAGCTAGGTTTATGTGAAATAAAATATTTTGATTTTGATTTTGATCTAGTCTTCTAGTCTAAGAAGAAGAAATCATAATATTATCTACCGTAACAAAAAAAGATTTAGATTTTTCAAAGTGATCGCAAACTTTTTTGATGTGTGTATATTTGTATATAATATACATATAAATGCTAAAGCTTATTATAAAGCTTTTGCCCGCGGCTTCGCCCACGTGGATGTCAGTTATCGCATAAAAAAGTACCCTATGTCCTTCTCCATATCCCAGGCTATATCTCAAATTTCTAACTTAATATTAATGTGATTCACTATGTGAATAGAAACCGAAACAAATGATTTAATATAATAAAAGTACTTATGATCTGAACGTCTAATGAGTCTTTGCCTAAAGTTGTCAAACACAAAATCAAAATACGAAATTTCACTCAAATTCTTAATGCAATCACCATGTACGAAATTACAACACGAAATAAAAATGCGACACAAATAATAATTTAAAAAAAAGACGTGTGGCACTCGGGGACTGCCGCGGTAAAGCTATTGCATAGCATTTTGTATCAACTTATGCAATTATAATTATTTATTTTATTTATGCAGTATTTCTTTTTCTTTGATATTAATTCAAGTTACACTTTTTGAGCGTGGTGACCGATAAGAAAACAAATTTTTCTTTTATTAAATAATTCACGTAAGTACCAACAATGTGAAAACAAAACGAAATCCTTCGAAATGTCGCACGATACACCGTTTGTGCTGAGAAAACACTCGAAATCTAATGAGCACCATTGGTGCATAATTTTTTCAGGGTCACGTTCGCAATTGGACGAAATATTTGACATTTATTTTGTACTTGCAACACGATCTGGCTGTAAAATTCGATTAATCGACTAATACTTGACCGGTATGTACTCTGTGGTCGTGTGGCGGTGTGGCGCGATGTAAACATTCATCAAGGTTATACGTGCGTATAGTAATGGATTCAATGAGAAAACGGATTAATCATAGAAGAATCTTATACAGAATTACTGAGAAATAAATGTAGATTTCGTATTGAGTGTTAGTTTATCGAAAAGTGATAAATATGTCAGTGAAAAAGTAACGAAAGTTTTGGAATGCACAAATTTTGATCATAAGGCCGCCGTGTTTTCTAATGTTTTTATGATAAATATTCTTGTATACTGTTTGAAATACACGTAAGTAGCTAGCTTATTTATCTACGAACATAATTTGGCTTATAGCTACTGATATTATAGCGTACTGTTATCGTAATCATATTTCCAAGTGTAAAATTCGGCAAACAAATACCTACAAAAAGACAATAAAATGGATATAATATGTTATCCTTTAGAGATAGACATATGCCATCGCGGACTTTTTTGAAGACCTTTATAAGATACACAATTCCACCATACATTATTTTGTTATATCTCAAAGGGTTTAGACAGCGTTTTCGTTGAAAGCTCCCAGACGGCTTATTTTTTTCCGACATCTCCAAGAAATATCGTTTATTTATACAAAAATGTATACACAAACTTAACAAATTATATACTAAAACCTTCCTCGAGAACCAAGCTATCCATTGGTGAAAACAGCATGAGAATCGGTGTAGTAGTTTTTGAGTTTATCGCGAACAGACAGACAGACAGACAGACAGACGCGGCAGAGGACTTTGTTTTATAATATGTAGTGATATGCTATACAAGGTGGCAGCGACATCGATGCGAAGCCTGTTACCATGAATTCAGTCCATGATTCTGAAATATGCGATGAAATTTTTTTTTAATCTAAAAAAAATCCTTCATATATTTTCCTTCACTTCACTCTCAACGAGGGCTTTAAATATCGGTAAATTTTCATAACGTTACCTTGTATTGACAGAGTTAACGTTATTATTAAAATAACGGTAAGCGATTTAACGTTATTTATGCGACTATTAATTTTATCGTTATTTTAAAGGGGTGTGATGTAAGTAGTGGGGCCTGAGGCGTGCGGCGCGGCGGGAGCCCGCCCTCGCGCCTCTCTGATGCCGTGCCGATCAAAGAGTTGCCTGAATCTGCCTGATTCTTTCCTCAGAACGGCAACGTAGCTAAATTAACGTTAGTTATCGTATTTTTGTTAATGTTAATTAACGTTATAATACTGGTAATGTTATCAAGTAACGTTCAATTTTTGTAACGTTAGTAGGTATAACATTGAAATTTAACGTTACGTAACGGTTATTATTTTGTTATTTGGTAACGTTAACAAGCCCTGCTCTCAACAGATTGGAAATTGTAATCATAGCAGTCATTAGAAGACACAATTTAGCAATAAACGATATCATTACCATAATAATAATATGAATTTATTCAAATATCTCATAATTTCTTTGACCTTACCGAAGACTGTTCAAGTGTTCATCACCATTCAAATCGAAATATAAATAAGCGTTTAATTCAAACTTAAAACTGTTTCAAGAAGTTTTGAAATTTCTCCTGACTTTGACAAAAGGTAACTAATTATCTACCGTTTCTACCAAAAGTTGCTTTTCAAAGTCTTTGATAATTTCGCTGTTAAGACAGGATTTAGGCTAGTTTTGAGTAAAAGTTTTAATTGCTATCAATAGATTATTAATAGCAATAATCTTCATCTTCTTACAAAAAGGTAAAATAATACAATTCTCAATCCTCAATATATTTATTGCTTCCACATGTGAACTTAGATGGTAGGTTTTACAAAAATATGATCATTGTGGACCCTGTTGGGCACAGCAAAATTAGGAGAGAGAAAGAGGGGCTTTTATTTGACTATATAGTTATAGTTGTTATAAGGGTGAAGCCAGACTACTTAGTTGTTATGAGGGTTAAGTTGATCATCACGACACGATTGCAGCAGTACTAGTTCAAATGATTGAACGCTCAAACAAGTTACTCGATTACCCTTAACATGACATCATTGTAGAAGAGTTAAAAAAGTGACTAATAAAAAAAATATCAACAAAATAAGTTAGTTGTGTCAATCAGGTATTTTGATTATTCAATAAAGATCATTGTAACTTTAATCTAATAATCTTGGTTGGAGCGAATATCTAGTATACCACATAAAACTGCTATTCTAGGCAAAAGTATTTTTGGAATGGCATCTAAAATTTACAATAAAATACCGGTGGACATTTTAAACACCAAGGGACTCCCACTGTTCAAATATAAACTGCGTAATTTTTTAATTGACAAAGCTTTTACACGATCCAAGATTTTCTTAATAATTAGTACCTACTATAATCTGTCACTTATTCTTATTTTGTAAGATTTGCTTTAATGTGATGAACGACGAAATTTTTGTTATGTTGCATGTTGTCTATGACTATGTGGGTCATTTGTTTTCTTTAAGATTATCTCTTTTTCCTCTTTCTCAAGTATTTTTAATGATGGTCTGGTTTTTTGAGTACTTTATGCGGCCTACCCAAATGTCCTTTCTTTGGTATTGTTCGTCGAGTCATTGAGCTCCTTATATCCTGAGTTGAGCTACACGTTTACTGACAAATGCTTGCACTGACTGGACAGGTCCACTCAAAATTGTGTGGTTCTTTCCTCAAAAGACCATTTCAGACACGGATCTACATGGTCCTCACATGATCTGACCAAGATTATGTCTGGACTTTAAAAGAGACTTTGACCCCTGAGTTTGTTTCGCCATTTCTTCTCAGGGATAGTCAGATAGGAAATGTCGACTTCCTCAAGCTTGTTTTTTATATTTTTTATATGACGTGTAAAAGTGATTCCGATATCCTATTTACAGAATAAACGATTTCATTTCATTTCATTTCATTTCATTTCATTTCGTTGCAATCAGGTATCTAATTTATTATTGTATGCCTATTAAGCAGGACATAATGGATCTGTAATTTACCTAACATCTGTCTGTATAACCTATGCCCACAATAAAATGATTTGATTTGATTTGACTTGATTGCTGCAAATAGGTTTTGTGATAACTCCAATCAAGATCCCTTTTCATATCTCAATGAAATAAAAGTAGTAGCTATGATCATTGTGCTTTATAGGCTCAGATGCAAACAAGTTACTTGGTCAATCTAAACAAAATCTTGATTGTGGCAACCACAATTTTTTTTTTTTTCAATGTACATACATAACATCTAGGTGATACATATCATGGTCTTCTTATACCGCTGTGTTTACAAACAGAACTGTTATTTCACTAGGCCCCCGGTTCGATCCCGGGCGGAAACAATTTTTTTTTGCAAATAGATTTATGATTGTTTGTGTATTATAGAAAATGCTTGCTGTGTTCTTATATGATAAATTATTTTATTTCTGTAAGTAGGTTTGCATAAACACTTACACGTCAATCATATTTTAAAACTAGATGAGGTTGGCATTTTGTATCTGACTATGAGAAGAAAGGCCGAAACAAACTCAGAGATCAGTCAGTAATCTTTTAAAGGCGGTTGTAACCACTTACTACAAGATGGGCAATCTGCAAGCCAATCAAGAAGAAGATAAAATTCATCTATATATATAAAAATCAATTGCTGTTCGTTAGTCTCGCTAAAACTCAAGAACTGCTGGGCCGATTTAGCTGATTTTGATTTTGAAATGTTTGTCATAGTCCAGGGAAGGTTTAAACGGTGAGAAAATATGGAAAAATTGCGAGGAAGATAGTAAAAACAACAATTTCATTTTCCCATATAAACTGTTCTACCTACTTTTCTATCAAACATTTGACGTTCGTCAATGTAACTTTTTGGCGTTTGACATATCGTGTCAGTCATCATTTGGTAGGTCTGAGAATAGGCTTTTATCAATATATTTTTTTAAGTGTTTATGTAGGTAGGTAGTTAGGGTAGGCTAGGTAGGGTAGGTAGGGTAGGTAGAGTAGGTGTAGGTAGGGTAGGTAGGGTAGGTAGGGTAGGTGGGGTAGGTAGAGTTGGTAGGGTAGGTAGGGTAGGTAGGGTAGGTAGGCTAGGTAGGGTAGGTAGGGTAGATAGGTAGAGTAGATAGGTAGGGTAGGTAGGGTAGGGGTAGGGTAGGGTAGGTAGGTAGGGTAGGTAGGTAGGGTAGGGTAGGTAGGGTAGGTAGGGTAGGTAGGGTAGGTAGGGTAGGTAGGGTAGGTAGGGTAGGTGGGGTAGGTAGAGTTGGTAGGGGAGGTAGGGTAGGTAGGGTAGGTAACAGAATGAAGTCTGTCGGGTCAGCTAGTCTCCAATAATTTTTATCCTCAAGAAAATTCAATTTCGACGAGGAAATCAAGTTTTGGATGGACACCGCTGGAGACAGAGATGCGATCAAGAAGGCTGCTAGCGAGATTTACAAGAAACCTGGAACGGATAGTAGCGAAACCTCAGACGACTTTGAAGACTTTGGAAACAGAAACGTGTGAACGTGTAACACAGCACAGCAATGATATAGAAAAGAGTCGAGAAAGCAGCTGGACCTGAGCCAACCTGGCTGCGACTTCGTTAAAAGATGCCCTCCCGATCTCCAATATTCCATTGCTTACTTAAGGATGCATATCCGGTATAACGGCTCTAATAATCCTTCCATATCCTATGGGCACGTCTTCCCTACCATTATCGTGCCCCCGGTCTTTCCTTGATATGTAAAGGTCACTGTAGCTCCATGAAACATGAGGCTCCAGGGGCTAGTGCGAATTTTTGGGTTCATTCGAGTAATCTAGTCTGGTTTAACCACGCTGGGGTCGGTGCATTTCATTAATTCAAGAAAATTCAATTTCCACAAAATTATCATTATAGTCATATTTCAAGTAAAATAAGTATTGTCATATTTCAGCGAAAATATAGGTGAAACCATGCTCAAATCCGAGTGCTATAAATTACCCCGATTACTGTACAGCCTACCCTTAAAGTTTCGCTTGTAAAACTTTTGCTGCCGACTGTTTCTGGTGTCAAACTTGTGTTGTAAGCTGTACCGTGACCATGGCAACCTGATCGATTGATGATACAGCTATGCTTCTCTCGCTTGCGTTTGTCCTTTTCGCACGGTCATTATTCGAAATTGGTGCTTGCAAAGTAGTTTTTTTTTTATTGTTTTTAAATTTATAAGCACTTTTGATATTGTGTGTTGTGGTTTTTTGACTTGTTTCTTTTCTTTTATGTAAAGGTGTTTTTCTTTTAAATGTTATTTAATTGAGTAGTAAATAATATTTTGAATGGACAAGGTTGTGTTTCAATAAATATTATTTTTTTGTAAATTTATTGATATATTAATTGATATAAAGAGGTATGAGGAACAGGGTTCACTCATACTCTATAGAAAAGGGAGGATCTTCCGACCAGACCGGGATGTTGTATATAATATATGCTAGTTGCGCGGGAAACTTTGATTGCGCGATGCAGGATTTGTGACGTCAGGTCTTTGATGCGTAGTTGTCATGTGACGTTGTAGATGCCGCCACAGACACATTAATCAACAAACCTTTCAATAAAACAGTTATAAAAGTCGATTCCACTTTTTAAGTTCATATTTCATTAAATTTATTTGATAACAATATATTTAAGTAATAATAAAATCAAGAAATAAATAATAATCAATCAATCTTTTTAGTTTTTATTTTAACTTAAATACGTTAATTAATAATAAAAATATGTATACATAATTTGTATATTTTTCATTGAATTTTATTTTAACATAAATTGAGGTGATCTGTAACTCAGGACATTCCTACACTTCAGGATTTCCTGGGCACGCCACAATTGTGGCGATAAGTCCCCTCTTTGAGGAGTGGCTAGAGAGGCGCCATGGCGTCCTCACCTTTCGCCTGACACAGGTTCTCACCGGACACGGGTGTTTCGGGAGGTTCCTGTTTCGGATTAGGCTGGAGGAAACGCCCGGGTGTTACCACTGTGTGGATCGCCCGAAGGACACGGTGGTGCATACGGAGGCGATTGGCGGCGGTGATCTCTCGCGTCCGGCCCTGGTCCAAGCTATGGTCCGGAGCGAGAGTGCATGGGAGGCAGTCACCTCCTTCTGCGAAGCAGTAATGTTCGCGAAGGAGGAAGCGGAACGCGTGAGGGAGCGGCAACCTGTGCGCCCCCACGTCCCTAGTCGCCGCAGGAGACGCCCTGGGCGGCGGGAATCGATAGCCGCGATAGCCACCGTAGGCGCGGGCTTGCGGACGGCGAACTATGGGCAGCTCGCCGTCGTCCGGTAAGGACTAGGCCCGGGTTGACGGCGCGTTGTGTTCCACGCGCGCCTCAAAGAGATGTCAGCACGCATTGACGGGGTCCGTCAGGACCGTTGCCTGCTAGGGTTGCGGATTTGTCCGAAAGGGATACCGTGGCCCTGGCACACAGGCAACTGAAGGAACACGGGTGGGTTTTAGTCAGTAGAAGTCTGACACATACTCCCGCTCCGCCCAGAGCGGGAGAAGTTATTAGATAATTTGCCATGCAAAAAAAAGGACATTCCAACCTCAAACACCTTTCTCTATTTAATTGTAAATTTTTAACCAGTTTCTGTAATATTATGTTGAGATAAATAAAGATTTTATTATTATTATTATTATTATTTAAAAGAAATTATGGATCAAGCTTTCAAGTATTTAAGATTAAACTTAGGTGATATAAAATTAAATAAAGCTATAATTTCCAATAATTTAGTTATGAATCAAACTCAAACTCAAACTCAAAGCATTTATTTCAAATAAACCAATTACAGGCACTTTTGAATTGTCAAGGGGTCGGTCAGTCAGAAAGATGAAGCTAGTTGCCCATTCCAAAGCGTAGTTATAGGTTCCTATGGAGAAGAACGGACAAGAAACTAAATGGACACTCTTTTAAAACAAAATATTGTTACAAAATATGGGTTACATCATTCATGTTGAAGTTATACATGTGAGAACAATGTAGAAAGACGTGCACGTATTTCTTATACAATTAAATTAAGTTCAGCCTGAGAGTACTAAAAATACAATTTCGATCCCAATTTATTCTAGCTAGACAATTTAATGCCGAATCATATTATAAATAACGTTGGAGTAACAATTTTAGGAACAAAATTTTTCAAGAATAAAATAAAATTAACTGCTCTTGAGGGTCTGATAAATATTTTTTACTGACATTTATATCTGTATTTTCTAAGTTTTACGAGTATAAACATGGAACAGAAAGAGAATGGATTAGGCTTGTCTTTTTATACGCACATTTTCTGTGAAAGTATATTATATATCTTCATCTTTCCTTCTGTATGAGGCCACTGTACTCCATAACGCTAAAGTCTGCTGCTAAAAAAAATTGAAAAAAAAAAAAAAAAAAAATATATGTTTTAATACTTTATAATTTTGATTAAGAGGCTACCGAGCGCACAGTGGCGCCCTCATCGTTTTTCGGTGATTTCTTTTATTTTAGAATGAAAATGCAGAAAATAATCTCGTCAATTTGTGCTTCACAAGACTATACGTCATTATTACTACAAACAGTAGTTTTAAATTGTTATGTTTTATTGTAATCATTAAAACGGAAAATAGTGGCCACTAAACTCCGTTTTAATGATTACAATAAAACATAACAATTTAAAACTACTGTTTGTAGTAATAATGACGTATAGTCTTGTGAAGCACAAATTGACGAGCTTATTTTCTGCATTTTCATTCTAAAATAAAAGAAATCACCGAAATAACGATGAGGGCGCCACTGTGCACTCGGCGCAGTCTTAAGAAAGGAGAATACTTTTAATCTCAGTATTACGTTCCTCGTGAGATATTTTCCGACACACACGCGGGTGAAGCTGCAGGCAAAAGCTAGTTATTAATATGTTAAGATAATATATTATCTCCGTCACATAAAGAGAACATTAAGCCTTTTAACGTTTAATCACAATATTTTCTTTTACAGAAACAACAATAAACAATTTTCTTGTATTTCTTTTCTTTCTGTCTTTTTGTGAAAATTACAAGATTTCTAAAGAATACAAAAGTGACCCACATTGTTAGGATCTATGTCCTAGTATTGTAACAAAAGAAACTATGGTCGGACATCAGAGCAAATAAATAAAACAGTATCCGATATTCCTCGATATTACAGGGACTGAGGCAATTTGTGTTTTATTGGATGTGAAATATAAGCGTTAGAAGGGTTATTTATCGGGCTACCTGTGTGAGGCAGAGGGGTGTGCCTACCTACTTATTGAGTTTACTTTTCTAAGGCTAAATATTGAAATCTGTAAGTTTGTCTCTTTGCATAGTAACTTGTTATTAAAAACTTGAAGTGATTCTGTAAATCTACGCTAATATTCAAAATCAAAATCAAAATATTTTATCTCACATAAACCTACATGGGCACTTTTGAAACGTCAGAAGCTAGGTGCACGGTTCCAATTAGTCGTTTCCTATGGAGAAGAGCCGGCAAGAAACTCCACGGTTACTCTTTTAAAAATAATTAATTTACAGTGTTTATGGGTATGGAAGGACAGTGTAGGCCTTTCAACAATTACCAGGTACTTAACAAAATAGAAAAGTGCCAACAAATCGACACTCTACTAGGCCTAATAATAAATCATTATTATTTTCATGTGATTACATATCTCGGGTCTAGGGGTCCCGGTCCTTTGGAAGGCGTAGGAGGGACCAAAGTTAACTCGCAGAGGGCCCTTAGACAATTTTAATCTATCCATACTAATATTTTAAATGTGAAAGTAACTCTGTCTGTCTGTCTGTATGTTACCTTTTCACGCCTAAACCGCTGAACCGATCGTCATAAAATTTGGCAGAGATATCAAACTCAAACTCAAACTCAAACTCAAAGCATTTATTTCAATTAAACCATTTACAGGCACTTTTGAATTGTCAAAGAGACGGTCAGTTAGTCAGAGTCGGCAAGTTGAAGCTAGATGCCCATTCCAATACGTAGATCACTATGGAGAAGAACGGACAAGAAACTCCAAGGACACTCTTTTAAATCAAGATATTACATAATCCTGGGTACATATAGTCTGGGATATGGAGAAGGACATAGGCTACTTTTTTACGCGATAACTGACATCCACGCGGGCGGAGCCGCGGGCAAAGCTAGTACTATATAATATTATAAATATGACAATTTAAATAAATAAAAAAAGTTAAAATTATAATATAATATAATATTATAAATATGAAGACTGTTAGTTTGGTTGAACACACTAATCTCAGGAACTACTGGTCCGAATTGAAAAATTTAGTGTTGGATAGCCCAATTCTTTTGGAAGGTTACAGGCTGTTGAGCATCACGCTATGACTTTTAGGTGTCGAGTAAAAAGATACAAAAACGAGGTAATAGCATTATCGAGCGACGCGATGCCGCAAGGTGCGTTGGGCGCCAAAATAACACTGAAAAAAATGGACTCCAATCAAGTTACTTTTTAGCTTGATTGAAGATATCTTGTTTAGATTAATCAAAAATCTTAGTTAAGTTGATCATAAAAGTAGAAGCTGTGATCATTGTGCTTGATAGGCTCAGATGCAAACAAGTTACTTAGTCAATCTAAACAAAATCTTGATTGTGGCAAATAGTTTTTTTTTTCAGTGAACACACGGACGAAGTCGCGGGCAGACAGCAAGTGACATTATATTTTCACAAGTAAGTAAGTAAGTAACAAAAGTAGCAATAATTACTCTTTATAATATCAGCTATCGGTGAGTGAAAGTCCCGTCAAAATTGGTCCAACCGTTTCGGAGATTAGCCGGAACAGACAGAGAGACTTTTATATAAACAAACAGACAGAGAGAGAGTTGCTTATATATATTTATGTAAGTATCTGTTTTAATATATTGTGTACTTATTATTTGCACCAACGACAGGTCCATTTTATGTCCAGGCCAATCACGGTCCATTCCAAGGTTGCCTGAAAGAGATCGCAGAAAGCGGTAAGGCTGCCTTTTGTATTGTTTGATTTATTTTTTGTTATATATTTTTGTAGTGTACAATTAAGTATATATAAATAATCTAGCTTGCCCGCGGCTCCACCCGCGTGGTAGTTGGTTATCGCGTACAAATGTAGCCTATGTCCTTCTCCACATCCCAGGTTATATCCCTGCCAAATTTCATGACGATCGGTTCAGCGGTTTAGGCGTGAAAACGTAACATACAGACAGACAGACAGACAGATAGACAGACAGACAGACAGAGTTAATTTCACAAGTATGGATATCATCATCATCATTTCAGCCCAAAGACGTCCACTGCTGGACATAGGCCTCCTCCAAAAGGGCGGGGATTTGCCATAATCGCCACGCTTGGCAGGCGGGTTGGCGATCGCAGTATGGTGTTAAAAATGCATAGAGAACGCTGCTGCCCATTCTCTAGTAAGTCCCTTAGTCGCCTTTTACGACACCCATGGGAGGAAATGCGGTGGTGCTATTCTTTACGTCCGGCACCACACAAATAGTTTTTATTTATTTTTTTGATTTTTATTACTTTCGCATTTATAATATTAGTTAGGATAGTATGGATATATAATAATAATAAAATGTCGAGCCGCTCTTATATTTTGACGTCATGTATGGCACAAATGTACAGCCTCTTGTTTGTCCTACTCAAAACTACTTATTCATATACAGTTAAATAACAAGGTTTCCTTTCTCAAACCTTTTTATTCGCTTCAAAAGGACCATTCTAATCATCTGTCAATTGACTGCCCTGGTTAACAGGCAGGGGAGAGCTGTCAAATTAACAAAGTGCACTTAAGAGCCGCTCTTAGGATCGGAATACAGATTAGGACCGGCCGGAGTTTGGGACAATGATAAATTGAGTTGAGTCGTGCCGGAATTAAGGTGGTAACATATTGGTGGAAGCGTTCAAGTCTTGCATGGGTTATGTAAGATTTGGTGTATACTTGTATAATATGCGATTTAGTGCTTAAGGCGACGATTACCGACATTTAATGATTTTATACTGAAGATCACGTCTGAACGAGTAATGTTAATGATCTGGAAAAAATATATGTTAAATTAGAGCATTTTTCTTAATAACTTAATATATGAATATTTTAGATTATGTTTATATTAAATAGTGAAATTAATTTGTAAAGTTATGTCTCGCGGTTAAAAAACTGAGAATCACACTAACTCTATCGTATTTTCCTGAAATCTTTACCATGTTAAAGATAATTTAATTATTGATATTAAATTCGATGTGTTTTATTAAAATATCGCTTGTTTTTTGTATAATAAATTAATAATGCGTCTTATTTGGGCTAATTTGGGACAGCGCTCCTGGATGGGCGAGTCCTATTATTGGCTGGACCTACGAAGCGTTGCGTGAGCTCAGTACAGAACACGCAAGCTAACCATTCAAGGTCACTGTCATATATCTGGGCCTTAATTGGAATTGCTTGGTTAACACAATTATCAAGCCTATAGACATTTTTTGCTGATTGACTTAATATTAAAATTAACGTCTTTTTACATAGAAAAGTTGGTTTTGACGGAAATTCCTGATTAATTGCATCTTATTTTTGAAAAACATATATTTTGCTCTGCTACGTAAATAACGCAATGAATATTATTGAATTGCCAAAATGAATGGCATTAATTGCCATAGTAAGTGTAACTGTGATTTTTGTAAAATATAAAAACGATATCACTTTTCCCTATAGGTGCCCTCCCGATAAATATCACCCGTCTCTCCAATATTCCATTGCTTACTTAAGGATGGATATTCGGTATGGCTCTAATAATCCTTCCATATACTATGGGCACGTCTTCCCTACCATTATCGTGCCCCCCGGTCTACTCCTTGATATGCAATGGCCATTGTAGCCCCATGCAACATGAGGCTCCAGGGGCTAGTGCGAATCTTTGGGCTCATTCGAGTAATCGAGTCTGGTTTAACCACGCTGGGGTCGGTGCATTTCATTCATTCATTCATTCATTTATGTCAAAATGAATGGCATTTATAGTCATTGTAAGTGTAAATGTGATTTTCGTACAATATAAAAACGATATCACTTTTCCTTATCACGGAATCAAACCCAAGCAGTACGCACAGCAGTAAAAATAAAAATAAAAATCGGCAAACTTTTATTGTTTGAATAAGAGGCTTTTGCTAACTTTGCATGTGTGTATTTTTCTTTTTGTAATGTGCTTTTTGTTTGTAGAATAAACAATTTTTTTTTTGGTTGGGAAATTATCAATTAACGTCTCTGGGTGGAGCGGGAGGGCGTGTCAGACTTTTACTGACTAAAACCCACCCGTGTTACTTCAGTTGCCTGTGTGCCAGGGCCACGGTATCCCTTTTGGACAAACCCGCAACCTTGGCAGGCATCGGTTCTAGCGGACCCCGTCAGTGCGTGCTGACATCTCTTTGAGGCGCGTGTGGAACATAACGCGCCGTCGACCCGGGCCTGGTCCTTACCGGACGGCGAGCTGCCCATAGCTCACCGTCCGCAAGCCCGCGCCTACGGTGGCCGGGAATCGGCTACCGATTCCCGCCGCCCAGGGCGTCTCCTGCGGCGACTATGGGGGTGAGGGCGCACAGATGCCGCTCCCTCACGCGTACCGCCTCCGTCCTCGCGAGCATTACTGCTTCGCAGAAGGAGGTGACTGCCTCCCATGCACTCACGCTCCGTACCTACCATGGCCTGGACGCGAGAGATCGACACGGCGCGGTGCTCTACCCAAGCTGGGCAAACCTCCACCGTTTTTCAACCCCTTGACAATTCATAAGTGCCTGTAATTGAGGCGTCTAATTTCAAACCCCGCTAAAACAATTTTACCTTCAAACAGACCTTTTTCTCTCTTTTGAAAGTTTTCTCAATTCCATACTAAGTGACAAACTCATTTCCGAGCAAATCCCTCTATAACAGTAGGTACTAAATTGAGCCTCCAACCTTAGACTTGGTAACAAAATCCATCATAAATGTGATGGGTAAAATTCAAATTCCTCTATAACGGAATCAACCAATCACAGCGCTTGCTTTTGCACCAAGTGAGCTTACGAATAGAATGGCGGACCAATGGAGACTTGTGTAAATGTGTCGTGCACCAAGGAGTGCGATTAAATTTTATTGAATTTAAAACTCATCAATAACTCGATTTCCAGAAAAAATCGTTTTAGCGGGGTTTGAAATTAGACGCCTCAATTGGTTTATTTGAAATATATGCTTTGAGTTTGAGTTTTTTAGATCTTGTGACCACCGACCGAGTTGAAAGTGCACTTCATTATTATTATTATTATATTAAGTAAAAGTAACCTTTTACCATCATGTACAAGTTATTTCGTTAAACCCACATAGGTACTAAGTTTGAGATTGTTTAACCGCCACATCAAAAGCTTTGTATGTTTGTTTATGCAGAATGCGAAAACCCCTGGACTGGTTTTGGTGAAACTTTCGCTATGTTGCAAGATGCTTAGAATGCATGGAACTTATGATGAGTTGCGTTTATTTGTATACTAGCTGCTGCTCGCGGCTTTGCCCGCGTTGCTTTTCTAAATAAATAAAAATCCAGTCAAAATCAGTCCAGCCGTTTCGGAGATTAGCCGAAACAGACACAGAAATTTTAAAATATTTATTTTTGTTATATCACTCCTTAAATACAAAAGCACCACAAGTCAAAATAAGCAAATTATACAGGAGCGGCATTTGCAAAAATAATTTGGATTATTTTATGATTTTTGTATAAACTATGTGTATTACGTAGACTTTTTTTGTATCAAAAGATGCGTAATTTTAAAGCCTATTTTTCAATAAAGCAATCTTAACCATACCTCGAATGAACTCTGGAAAAAATTACTGAATGCCAAATGACTGTTGACAATTGACAATATGGTACTTTTGCGCGGAACTCAGTTACAGAAACGGTACAAAACAAAACTAACGTGTGTGCGTGTATGGGTGTTTTTGATCATAAAACGACGGCTGTTTTAGCGAAACATTAAAGTTTCATCGTTTAAGATGCATTTTATGCAAAAAAATCATTTTTGATATTTTTTGAAATGTGTGACTGTTGTATTAATTTAAGGAACGATATGTACCGTATATACTTTCACTATTAATGCATTTAGTAAAAAGTAGTTATTTTGAGATAAAAACAGAAACTACAATTTTTTTTTTTTTGTATACAGGCCGTCCCACAACTTTGCCACATAGAGACAAAGTACTTTAAATACTATAGATAGAAAAAAATACTGAATGAAGACTTCATTTTATTAAAAAAAAAAAAAAATACGAACTGCATTCAAAGAATATTAAATAAATAATCGCCCGTCTGAACCGGGAATCGAACCCGCTCAATGTGACAAAACAAAAAATTCTGTAATTTTACTGTACCCATCGAAAGGCTCAATCATAAACATTTCTTCTAAATATTATATTTATTTATTTATTTAAACTTCATGTACAATAGTGGTACATAGGCGGACTTAATGCCACAAGGCATTCTCTACCAGTCAACCTTTGGGTTAAATATAAAAACAGTGGTAGGGTACAAAAATAATGACTAAAATACTAACTTCTTGATTACGAGAACTTATATAGTTTTATTGATACTAATACACATATACAAATAAAATAAACTAATAAATATTTTAACAAATACCACCTAATAATAATTACTATGACTAGACTATCATTTGAGAGTTATTTAGTGTGACTTAAGTAGTGGTTGCGAACTTTTCTTTTAAAAGTAAATTTGTTTTCAGCTTTTTTAATTCCAAAAGGTAGCGCGTTCCAGAGCTTTATACGAGTAGTAGAGATAGCGTAAGAATTTAACATAAAACCGGTACGGTGTGAAGGAATTTGCATCTAAAATAAAAGGAAGACCATGAAACAACTCAAATAACGAAATATTTCGTGTATGAATAGATAGATTAGAAGCATTTTTTGTTGGCATTTAGTTGGGCCACTTACCTCTGTATGCCACTTACCTCTGTAAGTGGCCCAACTAAATGCCAACAAAAAATGCTACTAGGGTTAAGTCCGCCTGTGTACAGTATTGTTTGACTTGTGCATAAAGTGTTAATAAATAATAAAATAAATAAATAAATAAATAAACTAGGTACCTACATATAAAATTCAAACTGACCTAGCAACAATCTAAATTACTACCTAGGCTATACCAATTTCTTCAAGTTCGACCGTAAACCAAGATAAAAAAATTAACCAGCCAAGTGGGTGTCGGATCACACACTATGAAGGGTTCCGTAGTTGGTATAAATTTATCCCAAGTACAAACTTAATATTTCAGTCGAAAAACAAGTTCTCCCTTATATTCCAACTGCAAATGTAAGTTTGTACAGACAATATTGGTGCCGATTCCCTTGTTCACAAACTAAACTAAATTTAAGTTCAGTGCATCTTTTTCTTTCTATTTCATTAAGAAAAGGACAGAAGATAAATTTTGTTTAGTCCTGTCAAATTAATCAGCGCTTGACGTAAATTGACGTAATTGTAGTCGGCAAGTTTTTAATCACGTCTAAACTTGTATGGAGTAGTGAGAGGCGCTGATTAATTTGACAGGACTAAACTAAAATTTATCTTCTGTCCTTTTCTTAATGAAATAGATAGAAAAAGATGCACTGAACTTAAATTTAGTTTAGTTTGTGAACAAGGGAATCGGCACCATTGAGAGATTTACCATGTTATTTTAAGATAGGTTGGCTGGTGGTTGGTGGGTTTTTGTTTTTATAGTTTTCCTGTAATTTATAAGTATATTTATATATAATGTGGAACCATTAAAAATACTTATAAAAAAAAAATACGCTTAGTATTTTTGGAGATGAGGGAGGATGGTCAATTTTCATCTATTTACATAAATAACTTTAAAAGTATTTATTTTAAAATTATAAAAAAAAAAATCTTGAGACCCTCACAGTAAGCCCTTACATTTCATACGTCACTCGGTACAGCTGTGTGCAAAACTTTTATTTTTAATTTTTTTCTTTGTCTCACAAAAGTGAACCCCATAATCAAAATTCATTTATTTACGTAACACGTCCGTGTTTGGACCATATATTTCAGTCATCCTAAATTAAGAACTTTAGCTAATATTAAAACCTTTACCTTGCCTAGATGTAACAATACATATGGTATGAGACATACTCCTACATACTACCAAAAATAGTAAACGAACTTCCTACGGACATACAAAATAAATACCTCTGTAACCCTAAGAAAGCAAAATGTTTATTAAAAAAGCATTTTCTGCTAATTACAAACTATGAGTATGTACTTTAGTTTGATACACTTGCTACATCTTTATTTGTGCTATTAACATATTATATAAAGAGTAAAGACTTGCAATATTATTTGAATGTAAAACTTACAAACTTACCGTCTAAGTTTTTTTGTAGTAAGTACTCGTACCTATATTAGATATATTTTTGTTTCGAACTCACTAGCCATGTATAAGCCATCAAAGGCTTCTGTGGTTCTTAGTGTATTATTTTAAACTCTGCGATCTACTTTTTGAACATTAATTAAAAAAAAAATATATATATATAAATTATATATTGTACTAGCTGACCCGACAGACTTCGTTCTGTCAAAAGCTATAGCATAAACTCCACTACTCTACCCTACCCTACCTACCTACCTACCTACAGCTACCTACCTACCTACCTACCTACTTACCTATCTACCTACCCTACCTACCTACCTACCTACAGCTACCTACCTACCTACCTATCTACCTACCCTACCCTACCCTACCTACCCTACCTACCCTACCTACCTACCCCACCCTACCCTACCTTCCCCTACCCTATCTACCTACCTACCCTACCCTACCTACCTACCTACCCTACCCTACCCTACCTACCTACCTACCTACCCTACCCTACACTACCCTACCTACCTACCTACCTACCCTACCCTACCCTACTCTACCCTACCCTAATTTTTCTCGCCGCAAAAACCATCCTTGGACTTCAACGAACATTAAAAAAAAAGAATTGGTTAAATTGGTCCAGGCGTTGTTGAGTTATGCGCTTACCAACACATTTTGCGATTCATTTTTATATTATAAGAAGATATGTGTACCAAATTTCAAATTAATCGGTTCATTAGGTGCGAGTGATCCTATAAGGGCTCCGTTTTTTCATTCGGACGTACGGAACCCTAAAAACACCCGTAAAAGGATCAAATTGGACCTAAAGGTATATTTCAAAAGAGAGTTATTTGGGAACCTCTTGAATTTTTACTCATTTTAATTCCGCCGTTTGTAACATGACCTTGTATCAAATATTTCGTAAAGGAAGCTTGAAATGGGAGATCCTTTTCGCTTTGTTGTAAGATACCTAAGGCTGAGGCTACATTAGGCCGCGACGCGACTTGCGACACGTGAGCGATTAAAACAAATAAATGAATGCTCACATATATGGCGACACCGTACATCAAATATTACTAGCGATTTTTGATTTCTTTATGTGATGGGAACAACATTACTGGGCCTCAAGTCTGCTATTACAATAGTGTCAGAATGGTCTCGCCATTGTGAGTATTTGACAGTTTTTGTATGGCAAATCTGTCAAAAACACACAATGAAGAGACCATTGCAACGTTTGTACATTAGTAGACTTGGCCCCCTGTAATCACGTCATCGGCTACATCAATATATCAGTGAAATTGAAGCGAACTTTTTAGAAAATTTCTCACTTGCACGACTAGTTCAATAGTGCTACTAATTATGCGTGTGCATGGCTACATTATGCGTAGCGATTCATGCGGCTACACTATCCTTTTTATAGTGTAGCCGCATGAATTGATTTAGCAAATTCATTGTGTAGCATGTGTATCGCCGCTTATAATGTAAAATCAAAATCAAAATATTTTATTTCACATAAACCTACATGGGCACTTATGAAACGTCAGAAGCTAGGTGCACGGTTCGAGTTAGTCGTTTCCTATGGAGAAGAGCCGGCAAGAAACTCCACGGTTACTCTTTTAAAAATAATTGGCTTTACAATATTATTAAATAACAGTGATCATAGGTATGGGAGGACAGTGAAGGCCTTTCAACAATTACCAGGTACTTAACAAAATAGAAAACCGCCAACAAATCTACACTCTACTAGGCCTACAACGTTCTCACATTCACAAAATATAAAATAATATAAGTATATAAAATATTAATGACATGATGGCAATTACAACTACAGTAACATATCTGAATAAATATCATGTCCACAAAAGCCACTAATAAAGAATTGGAATTCGATTTGTAGGTAAATAATGTCAAATAATGAAAAGATTATGTCAAGGAAGTATGTAAAATAAAAAAAATAAAAACATTCTAAATAAACATCGTTACTTGGGAGCAGTTAATAGACATTGACATAGTTATGTTGTTTATGAGGTACCAGGGAAGCCACATGTGCAGAAGGAATTATTGCCAAACTTTTATTTTTATTTTTTATTTATTTATTCAAAATCTGTATTAACAATAACAAACATAAAGTCTGCCAAACTGCATAACAGTTTGTCGGCAGACTTCCTTGTCTTCAACGTAGTCTATTATCTTATAATATGCTTTTTTGATAAGGACACGTTTGATGTGGGTTTGTAGCCATACCATGTTTGTCTCGTTTCGCTCTTCCAGTCGCATCGCAAATCGCTGCCTACTGTAGCCTCAGCCAAAGATAAAATTGTCACCTCGTCTAAATGTCTTTACCGTTTGCGTCACTGACATCTATCAAAGGCCAGTCCTTTATATTGTTGTAATTCTCTAAAAATCACTTCGAAATTCAAACGGTGTCTTATGCCGCCCTGATGATTGACTTTGAAATAGTAGAATACACAGCAAGTGAATAAAAAGGGAGTTTAATTCGAGGGATGAAGTTGGCTCCCTCGCTCCGCTCAGGATTCTAGATTAGAATCCTGAGCGGACACGTGTTGTGTACTCTACTTTTTACCATTGACTGTGAGAAAATAAATACATACATACATCTTTCTACATCTACTATAACTGCTGCTTCAGAATGAAATAATTCCGGAGTCAGTTTCTCATTTTCGTCAGCGGAAGAACTTATTTTATTATAATTTATGTTAATATATTTTCCAATAACACAAAAAATTGGCGGGATATTTTTTTTTTTAAATTTGTATTTGAATAGCTCCATTCGGCCACCCAGTACGTACTTTCAGCACGTTTTTTTTGTACATAATTCGTGTTTGTTCCAAATTCAAAATGTCTTCATTCACTCAGTGAGTAAAAGAGCGTTTTATTCACTGTTATCGATGAATAAAATGCCCTTTTTCGAGTGGCAATGGTAAAAACAAATGAGTTCACTTTCGAATTGTGTGCGCTCACGTGAGTAAGGTTCCAAGTGAACTTTACAGAATAGCCCTATATATTACATTGGAACTCTTTCACAACATATTCTAGCCCTCAATTGGTTGCGTCTAAAGAGTAAAAGTAAGCGGTCGCATGGGGTGTGTTGTCACCCCAAAGAGCATAGACATAAAATACGAACTACATACAAAATAAGTATTTTATTGAAAATATGTTAACTGACATACTTATAAATTTTTAAACATATTTAAAAATGGACAAACAGAATCTTTGAAACAAGATCATAGATCAAGATCAATCTGGACCTGCAGTAAATTGTCTTTAATAATGTTTTTATTTTATTTCTGGCAGACCAAAAAAAGAAAAAAATATATATATATATTTTGAGCCAAATTTGCCGACCCTTAAATCTGCCGCCGTAGGCTCCAGCCTACTCAGCCTGGTGGTAAATCCGCCACTGAATATCATAAACACAGAGCCTTCATCGAAGTCTTGTCAACATCACTCAAACTCAAACCATTTATTTAATTTTAACCATTTACAGGCACTTTTGAATTGTCAAAGAGACAGTCAGTTAATCAGAAAGTTGAAGCTAGATGCCCATTCCAATACGTAGATCACTGTGGAGAAGAACGGGCAAGAAACTCCAAGGAAACTCTTTTAAATCAAGATATTACAAAATCCTGGGCATATTATTCTTGTTGCTTCTATATGTGAGACAATGTAAAATCGAATAAAACAATTCAAAATATAACATTAAAAATTAAAAATAAGCTCTGGCAGTCAAGAGATGACCAGTCCAAACTGACGGCGCCCGTTCACGAACATGACGCATGGATCAGCACCATCCAGCTCAACCATTTTGTAGGGAACCGAATGATCCAACACTCGCGCTCATTAGAACAGTTGGCGCTGGTTGGCTGAGCTAACAGTCAATC
Organism: Dryobota labecula; assembly: GCA_947523025.1. NCBI lineage: Eukaryota > Metazoa > Arthropoda > Insecta > Lepidoptera > Noctuidae > Dryobota > Dryobota labecula. The sequence continues at coordinate 6,286,280 of OX383311.1, read as the reverse complement.
ATAGAGCTAGCTATAGTTGACTGAGCATATTAACCTGCTCCAATTAACTTCTGACATATATCTATACAATATGTGTGACAAGAGAATACAATTTATCTTAGACAGTCAATGGAATATAGGTCAAAGTAAAAGCAAGTAAGGGATTATGTACTTGTGTACCTACTTTATTTGTTATCTTTTTAATATTTTTATTATTATTGTTATCTCCTCTTAAACAGAGCGCCTGCCATCTTACCTCTTCACCACCCTTGGTTGACTGACTGGTAGAGAATGCTTAAGGCATTAAGTCCGCTTTTGTACTTTATTGTGTGGGAGAAGTTTAAATAAATAAATAAATAACATCGGTATGTAACGAATTGACAAATAAATCTAAATTGATCTGAATAGGAGGTATACGGACAATCACCTCATACGTACCACTATAACATATTCACACACTCATTCGCAACTCCTCATGCACAATCCTACACACTCACACACTACACTTAGAAATACTTAGTTGGTGCTAGCATTTCACATGATTCTGTGTTTTTTTCTGCTGAATGTATTGTATTGCTAATAAATTGTAAATCCGTAATTGGCTGTAAGACTAGCTTACATATTTTAAGTTATAATTTCAAACAGCTGTGGATTTTGTGAATAATAAATAAATAAATAAAGGCATTTATTTTCAACATCAAATAACTGCTAGTGAAAGTCTCGTCAAAATTGGTCCAGCCATTCCGGAGATTAGCTAGAACAAATAGACAGACAGTCAGACAGACAGAGAGACTGGCCGACAGACAGACAGACCGACAGACAGACAAAAATATTAAAAACGGTTTTTTTGTTATTTGTACTGTAGGTACTGTATTATTTTAATCTATTCTATTCTATTTTGAATAAATGGCGAGCAGAACACAATCCCCTGCTGGGAATCTAACCCGGAACCTCTGGGTCAGAGACCCAGTAGGTCACTAGACCACATATTTTCTAATTCTGCCGCACTAACGAAAAATGCAATAACTCGATTTTGCCGCTTCCGTGAATTGTATTTTTGATTATTGAATTCGTTATGAAGTTTTAGTTATTGGATTTTAGCTATTAATGTAAATATATTAGTATAGATATAGATAAACGGTTTGTTACTATTTTAACTAACTATTTACACTAGATACTAAATTAAAAGACTAACAAACTATATATATAAAAACGAAAACAAAAAAAAATACAAAGAAAAACAAAAGGACACTTAATACGCGTCGAAGTACTCGTCCGCATCGCTGTCACTCGGAAACGTGCCCAGAAGACTGGCAGCATTGCCACGTTGAATGGCAATGCTAATTCTTTGGCCAAAGAACGAGCCAGCCCTCTGGTCACGGGAAGTGTCGACCAGTCGGCGAGAAATTTCTTTAAAAAGGAGACGTGCACTCGGGCCCCATGACCCGAATTTTAGCTTACTGAAAAATCGAGTTCCTGAAGAATCAATAAAAAGTTGCTTAAAGAGTTAATAGATTTCGATTCGCTGACTCCAAATATATAACTCAACGAATATATAACTCAAAATCGTCCAAAATCGAGTTATTGCATTCTTCGTTAGCACGGCAGAATTCATCAACGGCATATGATTAATTGGCGGAACCTCTCCTTTTGAAGTCGGTTAATCAATCTACCTACCACTACACAATAAGGCAGGATAATAATTTATTTCGCTTTCTTTTGTTTTGCCAGCCCATTGTCTGTTTTTCTCATCATAGTATTTTCCTGCTCTGGTTATAGGAAAATAGCTGTATTTCCATTGGCTGATGAAAGATCGAAATAGAACTTATATTATATTTTCTGTAATCTTTGTTAAGACTTTGCCCATTATTTATTTAAATTTCAGACCATTCAATGCGGGGCTCGGTGCGATATTTTACTGTAGCATAGTCTCTTTAATAACGCTTACTAAGACATAAATATTCTCAACATTTATCAAAGTTCTGTATTTCCGAAATAACCTAACCTTTTTTTTTTTTTTTTGTCTGCATGGCTTCTCGCAGTTATAACCACTGGCGGTTCCTGCTCCTTAACCGGGCTATCCTGTGGTGCCGCAAGCTCCTAAAAGAAGTTTACGCCTCTAGCCAGGGGAGTTAGCCTAACCAGGCGTGTATATTTATTTATACCCAAAGTCTCAAATTCAGATAATTTATGTAAACAAAGGGGATAACAGAACAAAAAAATATCTTCGTAATGGTAATTCACATAAAATGGCGAAAAAAGAGGTTTCATTTTCTTTTAAGTACCGATTTTAAGAAATAATAGTTAAAAAACAATCATACCGTAATTATTTTTATAAATTTTCGGATTTAAAGTTATTAAAAAAAGGAGATTTTCTGGTATAAAATATTTTATGATACTGGTAACAATGCAGGAGATCCAAACAATTTCAAATTTTTTACATCTTTAACAACACTAATATTACAACTCTCATTCATAGATTCATATTGTAAGTAGCATATCTAGCCACATTTTGGATGAAAACGGCTGTAAACTGTTTCGAATGGAAATCGATTTTGGGAGGCCTACGTCTAGCACTGGACTTAAAAGACGATCATATGCCGTGTCTCCGACATACTACACAAATCATTGTTTGGCAACGATATTTTGTTTGCATAGTTCTTATAATTAATTCACTTTAATTTTAGCGATAACTATTTACAAAAAAATGATAAAATGTTTTGTACCACTGTCCTGTCATTTTGATAGTGACATTTCTTGAAATTACTTTGTTTACATAAATGATCTGAATTAGAGACTTTGGGTATAGTAACAGAACCGATATATCAGCCTAACGAATCTGGGCTTAATTTTACCTGGTTAGCTTATAGGTTTGACTAAGATGTTCTTTTTAAAAGAACTTGGTTTGTAGAGTTGTTTTCTAAACAACACTTCGAACAATACTACAATTTACAGGCTAATATCGTTACTAGAACCTGGACAAATGTGCCGTACTTATAACTCTATAGGTCAACCTGTTGAAAGAAAAACTTCATCTCGATGGATCGAAGTTCAGACAGAATCGCTGACCTTTCTAACTATCCGACTGTCGAACGATTGTCGGATAAAAGACGGATCGTTATTGACTGTCACTTTCATGTCGACCTAGATCGAAAAGAAAAAATCGGGGTGTGGCTGTGTCGTGGACACGGCCGTGTGTATCTGTGTCTGCAGATATACTGGCGCCGTCATTCTTTTACGTTCCTGGCACCGCTTCACTCTATCATATGGTGTTTTATGAGTATCACAGGATCGCTCTTGAGAAGCCTTTTCCAACCGTATACGATCTCTAAATTTTGATATGGTTTTTTGACGAGTATAGGCCGAAATTGCATTATTTTATTTTATTTTTAACTATTTCATACTAATGTTTTATATACGCAATCAATAGATGACTAACGATTGAAACTCAAACGAACGTCGTAGCTTCTCCAAGATAAAATGTGTAACGGAAATTATGTGATGCAGCAAAACGACCTAAAATGGCGGAGCTTCCCCCTTCTCCGCGCGCGATGCATCACAGTCCTCACTCAATGTAACGTTGATGCATAAAAAATTTGCGCTGAGAGAATACATAATTTGAATCAAATTTCTGGTACCATTTCTGCTCATCTACCTATAATTTAACTAAGACTAGAGTCTAATGGTATTTTTGTTTGATCTTCTTTTCATCCTTTCTCTTATCTTTGAATTCTTTGATCCTTTTAGCTAAAGGATCAAAGAATTCGTTACATTGAGTTATTACATTTATACACGTGTTATTAAATTTTGGATGCAGATGATAGATTTGTAGCTCCAACACAAAAATGTATCCCTTGATTTTGTTATCATCAGTTTTCTGAATTGCCTCCTATTATAGAAGAAAAAGACGTATTCATTCACGTCAAAGTAATCATACAGTAGAGCGCTCGTCAGGGTGCAGGGGTCACAAAACCAGGTTAAGCTATGTGCTGCCCTCTTATTCTATTGAAGCTTTGGACTACGCTAGGCTAGCTCAAGGTGTTACTAGTCACGTACGGGCGACTGTACCTAGGTAGTAGACCTCTCTGTGAAGGAGCTCATCCAGGGAAACACTGCCACCATACCAATTTATACTGCCAAGCAGCGTTGCTGTATAACGGTTGTTACCTTAGACACAGAATAAACTGAGCGTTCGCATGGACGTAAACATATCGCGGGGGGATTTTATCGGGCCCTGTATTTTCAATTCTCGGTATCGAGCCGAGCATTGAGAATCCAACGGAGCTCATCCCAGCGCGTCAAAACGATCACACTGTTGGATCTTCAACTCTAGGCGCTAAGCAGAGCTTTGAAAATCAAGTGTGCAAAAAAATATCGCTACGGAAAAATATCGCCTGTACTTATCCTCACAAAAATGGCCACTCTCTAGAAAGAGACAAAGCGAGACAAGACAAGCCTTTTCTGCAAACCTGAAAAGCGCAGTGCCTCGAGAGAAATATTAAAAAAAATTAAAGAATTCTTAAATTCCGAATTCTAGAAAGAGACTACTAGCCGCTCATTCGCTTTGTCTCTCTTGTACTTTTCTGTTTTTATTATAGTTTTTCTGTAGTCTATAAGTATAGAAAAGTTCTCTGCATATTTTTTTTCGTAATTGTAGGCTCAGTAGTTTCGGAGACAAATGGAAAATTTTCATCTATTTTATTTAATAATTTCATCTATTTTATTTATTTGAAATCCCCATATCGAGTCTTTTTATTTGGCATGTCACATGGTACAGTTCGCTAAGTTTTTTTTTTTAATTATTTCATTTTTTCCCCAAAAGTGTACCTCATATTCAAAAAAATCATTTGAAAAGTATCCAAATATTCATTGTTACGATATTATGTTTATTGTTACGATATACGTTGTGCGTCTATTATGAAGTGCATGCGGGGTAGCTCGAACAGCCTTCTGAGCGTGTTCGTGGGCCGCTGGGACTGGCCGATGTGGTGGCACTGGATGCGACTACACACGGTGGGTGGACGCGTCCAAGGCTCGGCATGAACCGGCTTCTGTGCGGTGCCACTTTGTGATTTTTATTTCTTCCTGTGGCTTTGTATTTGTATAAACTAACAATAGCTTTATAAGGTTTTTTGTGTTACTAACAGTATAAGGACTACGTCTGAAATAAATGTTTCAAATTGAATTGAATTAATTCATCATTATTATCATTTCAGCCAAAAGACGTCCACTGCTGGACATACGCCTCCCCCAGGCACCGCCACCTCGACCGGTTCCCCGCATCCAGCGGATTCCTGTGGCTTTTGTGGTGTCATCAGTCCACCTTGTGGGAGGCCTTCTTACGCTACGTCTTCCAGTACGCGGTCGCCACTCCAGAAACTTTCGGCCCCAACGGCCATCTGTTCTGCGAGCAATGTGCCCTGCCCATTGCCACTTAAGTTTGGTAATTCTTCGAGCTATATCGGCTACCTTGGTTCTCCTGCGGATCTCTTCATTTCTGATTCGATCACTTAGGGAAACTCCAAGCATAGCCCTCTCCATTGCCCTTTGGGTGACTTTTAGTATTCAATAAGGCCCATTGTGAGCGACCACGTTTCAGTGCCATATGTCATCACTGGCAACACGCACTGGTCAAAGACTTTCGTCTTGAGACACTGCGGTATGTGGGACCAGAATTGAATTAATTATTGTAATAAAAATATCTTACCCACATATCCCTATGAGGTATACAGGCGGTTATGATATACCATATAGTCAGAAGGCTGGCCCCTATATAGGTAATAATATAGTAAATAATAACTGTTAAATATTATGACCGCCATGTAAAAGGTAATTTCCCTTGGGATGACCGCCCTTCGAAATGATGGTGTTACATAAATAGTGGTTGATAAAATTGTTACAGGCCTCGAGATATTTTGTAGTATTTTTATTTGTTCTGTTAGGCGATTATCACACGGCACCGCGCACCGCCGCGGAGGGCGGTGGCGGTAAAGCGGATTTTGTAGCGGTGCCCCGCGCGGTAAGGCGGTTTACGCGCCTGTCCGCGCGGATGGATTTAACACGGTTTTGACCAGTTTGATCACAGACATCCATTTTTAAATTGCAACACGTCCTGCACACACGATGATCCGCGTGGTTAAGCGGCGCCCCGTGTGTGAGGCGCAGCCCCACCGCGCGGACGGCAGCGCGGAGGGGCGGTGGCAGTGCGAGCACCGCTCGACCGCGCGGTCGTGCGGTGTACGTGTGTTAGGCATCTACGGATTTATTAGAGGCCAATGCGACATGAGATCCGCTTCACCGCCTACCGCGGCGGCGCGCGGTGTCGTGTGTTAATCGCCTTATTGCAGTTATATTGTTTTATTATTATGACGTTTATTTATTTTTTATCCATATAAAATACATTTTTAAATATTTCTTAAAAAATATATTAAAAAAAACATTAAAAAATATAAACAATAGTCGTCCGGCGGTGTCGGGAGCAGGGTCCAGGCTACCGGTGGTTAGGGCTGCAGACACAGGAACCTCCTCACAATACAAGCCGTATCAAGGAGTACTGCCTTCTGTATCAGGCCCTTGATCCAACCGTCTAACGAAAGCCTCGAGAGATGTTGATCAAGGATTTCGGCTATCAGGCCATTGGCCGTCACGACAATCGGCACAATGATAGCTGAGCTCAAATTCCACATGTCAACAACCTCGTGTGCTAAGTCGAGATACTTTATTTGTTTCTCTTTCTCAGCTTTCACGAGGTTCTCGTCATGTGGAATGGTAACATCAATTATTATTAATATGGTTTTTAAATTTAATTTTCTCAGGTTAGTATCTGGCTTTTTCAGAATCTCACGGGTGTTAACCAAGGTGAGATTCTAGATATTATTTTGAGAAGGTAAATTACTCTGTACTGCTATAAAATTATTACCCAAATCTTGTTGTAAAAATGTTCTTACTATGCGGCAAGTGTTTAATATGGCAGCTTTTTGTAGTGTTATGTATGTATATTTAGATAGATTGAGTGCATTAAAACTATTGAATATTTGTTTCGGGATAACACCTGTTGTTGATAATACTATTGGGACTATAGTGACTCTATTCATTTTCCAAACTCTAGTACCTTCCTCTTGTAATTCTGTATACTCCCAGATTTTTCTGTGATAGTTTTTTGTATGTTACGAGTATTAGTATTTAGGACTGCTATATCTATTAAGAATGTGTGTTTGCTTACTTTATCAACTAGTGTTATACGCAATACGCAGTCCCTTCAAAACCTCCAAGACATCCCATCACTAGGTTGTTTAATTTTCTTTTCCGCAAATCCAATCTTAGTCTCAAAGCTCCCGAATTTGCCTAAATTACTACAGTTTTCGCAAATCATCTGAAATCGACTTACGCGGTGTATCACTTAGCAAGTTTAGAAGATCTGTCTCTGATATACGCGAGTGCATAATATACTAACCTACACGTTTTTATTTTTTGTGAATTCATGTTCATATTCATATTTAGTCATATTTAATCTTAGATATCATTATTACACACACCCTTTTTCAGCTTCCACCTTTCGGGATTTCATTTAAATATTTTTGTTTAGTATAATTCACATATCCACTTATTTTAATTTTGTTACTACTAGTACTTTTATTATTTTATTGTACTTTTTTAAATCTTTTGTATGTACTGCTGTTGGTGCACCAAATAAATAAATAAATAATTCATAATCAAGTAACAAGACTCATACAAATTATTTGATATACTTACAATTTCAATTACAACAATAGATGGGATATAGGTTTTGATAGGATTAAAACTAGAATCACATGGAGCAATATTATTGTGTAGTAAGTAATGATTTAATTAATTAATTATTATTTAATTAATTAATTATTATTTAATTAATTAATTATTATTTAATTAATTAATTATTATTTAATTAATTAATTATTATTTAATTAATTATTAATTATTTATATATACAAATTTAAACAATAGTAAAAATTGTATCGTTTGAGTAAAGTTTAGATAGCTAGTACTGAGGTACTTGTGATGAATGGCTATCTAGTAGCTTTTTTTATGCTAAGTATCCTTGGACGGTTGAGTGGTTAATTTTGATTCGAATTCAATACTTAGCAACTAAATCGTTCGACGTTAATGAGCCTGAAACAGCACTAGGATTGAATTACAAAAAATATTTTTTATTCAGTGACTATGTCCACACGGCTAAATATCAAGCTATACATTTCCAGTATAAGCTGATCTCTCATTATACGGATGTCCTATACAATGCGAGCCCAGCGTAAACTAGTTTTTTTAGCTTGATATGTAGCCGTGTGTACCTAGCAGCTCAATGCCCACTTGCACAGGACGCGAACTTAAATGATAATAAAAGTAGAGAATTTATAAATTATTCTTGTCTTACTTGTTAAACGATGATTCCGGTACGCAGAATAATTCAATTTAACTTACCTGAAATAAAGAAAAGGAATAATTATTACAACAATCTTCAGTAAAATATATATATATAAAACACACATCAAAAAAAAATTGTGATCACTTTGAAAAATCGAAATCTGTTTTGTTAGGTACGGTAGATTATATTATGATTCGGCTCGCCTGACTTAAACTCAATAGAGACGCGTGGGATGCTCTTAAGCGAGCTGTTTGGAACCGTCAGCCACGTCCCCAGACAGTACCAGACCTCAGGGAAGCCGCTATTCAAGAATGGGACAGGTTACCCCAAGAAATACTGGATAACTTGATCCTCAGCATGCCCTCCTGGGCATGCTGAGAATGAAGTTATCCACATCCACACATAGAAACCTTTTATTAATACATTTTTGTTTAAGTTTGGTTAAACAGTCTTTTTCTTTCTATCAAATTTCTTTTACAATTACATTATGATTAACTACTCAATTTTTTTTATAAAAAATAAAATATTGTTTTATTTTTTAATTTCAAACAAGGTATTTATATATAAAGAAAACACAACAAAGAATTTTTCTTGATAAAAATTTGATTTGATGTGTGTATGTATATACCTATGTCCGTTATTCACTTTTAAACTATGAAACGGATTCTGAAAATTCTTTTTGCATTTGATAGCCCAATTCTTCAAGAAGGAGCCGGGCAAAAGAAAATAGTCAGAAATAACACTGATTCTGACAATTTTAGCGTAGTAACACACGCCGGATATCTGCTAGTACAAAATAAAGAAAGTGATGAATGGCCTCAAATAGTAGACGTAATATGACTGAAGAAATGCAATAAAACAGAAGAAATTAAACTTAAAACAAAATAACATCACACAAAAAAGGTCATAAAGAGTCCCGTACAAAATATGGAGTGGTCATTTTAACAGCCGTAATACACCAATTAACTCTTAACTGCCAATTTCCTGTTACAAAACTTTTGTGTTGCCTGTTAATTAATTATATTTAAAAACATACCTACATGCTACGGTATTGTGGTTATTAATTGAAGTAATTAAGGGCTTGTTTAATATAAAATGGTGAAATGAAATATTATGACACATATATTTTTATTTGTGCGTGACTGTACTGGCTGTCGGTACACCTATCGTGCTATTTTGAAAAGAAGCTTGACATAACGTCAAGCATGCTTGTCAAGCATCCGCATTAATTTTCATCAAGCATTGCAAAAATATAATTTAACTAGCTGACCCGACAGACTTCGTTCTGTCAAAATCTATATGAAAAATAGATGTTGGCCGATTCTCAGACCTACTCAATATGCTCACAAAATTTCATGAGAATCGGTCAAGCCGTTCTGGAGGAGTACGGGAACGAACATTGTGACACGAGAATTTTATATATAAGATAAGATTTTTCACTAAGCATTTTCATTTCAAGCACGTAGTTTGCTTATCAAGCACATCAAGCTTCGTTCGAAACGGTCAAAATTAATTGACAAGCAGGAAAATTTCACGTGCATGTCAAGTAATTTTGACAGTATAGGGGACCCTATAAAGTTCACTTGTAGGACAGTAATGCTCAAAAAGGGTGTAACCTGAAAAGTTTTCCGAGAGTTTTAAAAAGGTGATTTTATTGATTTAGCGTGGTGGTATGAAAATTAGTTATTTGGCCAAAATGCGTGTTTGGTAGACTTTATAAATATTTAAGAAAAACTACTATTTTTTAATTTCCTTATATTCTAAATGAAAAGTATAGAGTGTTTAACACGGGTGAAAGTCACTAATTCCTACTCGGACTATAGCCCCCCCTCGCTGCGCTCTGGCTTCTAAATACCTCGTATGGGAATTGATTCCTTTCGGCCCTTGTATAACAATGTACTATTACATCCTGCACTTGGAAAATGAGTAAATCCGCCACTGAAGTACCGTATTATAATTGGAGCCATTATTTCACTAATTTGGCACCCGTCTCTTAGGAAAATGGTTGCAAAGATTTATTAGATAGGTACCTACAAGAACGTATCTAAAATATTCAGTGACCCAATTTTTGTGAAACAATATTTTGATATTTATCGTTGTTTGTTTACGTAAACAAGATTTTTGAAATTAGGTACCATGAAGTAAATAGTCGCCATTTCCGGATAAAAGGCGACGGGTCCTCCTGTCTGTCAACAACAACATACTGCAGTATCATCTGCTGATATCTCTGCGAAGTGTAGTGATTACGTCATCGTTATTGTTATGTCATCATCTTCCTAGCTTTTCTCCAACCATGAGAGCCGCCTTCCATTCTAACCGGGTGAAACTGAACAGATCAATATTTTACATGGAGCGACTATTTGACCTCCAGAACTCAGTTACTGGGTAACACGCTAGGAACGGTGTATGAATACGATTATCTATTAAAGATGTTGCGATCATCAATCTTTTTTTTTTTAATGATTGGGACTGCTTTTGACCTCGATTTGGCCTGATGGAAAGCGATTGATGAAGTCTATGATGGAACGAGCGTGCCCAGAAGATGCCTGTTCACTCTTGCTTTGAAGGCAGACGGATTATACTATGTGGAAGGGTACACAGACGCTGGCTGAAAGTTCCACACTTTTGCTTTGCGCAATAATAAATGTGGAGGAGAAGCGCTGAGTACGACTGGACAGTAGTGATCGGTCGCTGTCGAATTTTTGACGGACGAAACGCAACCGTTTTCTTGACGACGAAAACGTTTGCAAAAAACGGTCGTCGTTGCAACTGGTTTTAGACGGCTTACGAAATTTATCCAACAAGGAATAGAATTGCGTTTTCGTCCAGTGAAATAGTTGCAGTTTCTTACAACTATCAACGGGTATCACTGTCGCATCACGAACGACAGCATTGACAACAGATAAGTAAGGTACGGTAATACATTATCGACTTAAAGTTCACTTTCTATTGTAAGGACTGTTTTGTAAACGAACGCAGAACGATGACGCGACGGACGAAATAGTTGACTCGTTGCGTTCTCGACTGTATTTTCATAGACGTAAAATAAAAAATCGCACTAAATAATTCGAAGACTGGTTGAACCCAGGACGTAAAATGGTTTCATCGTCGCAGAACACAAAAAAGGTCTTTGAAAACAGTTTGTCGTCGCAACGCCCACTCCTAATGGTACCCTACAGTATGTCATCTGGTAGTCCGATAGTAAAAGGGCGATGATGGGATCGGATCGTGGAGCTCCTGCGCACACTCTCCGAACTACAGTCTTTAGAAGACCGACAGGCAAGCAACATTACGCCGATGAGCCAGGCTGTGAAGCCTAGCCACCAACGTATCGTCGCCTATAAGCCTGAACCCACAGCCTACGTCATCTATCTGTTTGTCAAGTACAGTGATTGTGACAATATTCCCATGAACGGAGTTTTCAAAGCGGTTATAGGCTCAGGAACACCAGTGTATGTTAACGCTGAAAAATTTGACAGCCAGCTAAGCATGGTCTGAACCAATAAACCATCATCATCTGCCGAGCCTTTTCCAAACTACCAATGAAAGAAAGAAAGAAACAATATTAAAAATATGCCGAAAGTGCAGTGTGCTGTGCCAAGGTTACTGATGAGGTTAAGGGTGATGACCAGGTATGCGCGTTCGCAGCATGCAGGTGGTCAGGATACCCGTTGAAGCCGTGGGTGCTGGTTGGCTGTATGACTCGGCGCTCGGAAGCTTGAGGAAGTGATGATCAGGCTGAACTAGCTGCTTGAATACTGCGCTAATGTCCATGTTCGGGGTCATCAGTATAGAGATATGAGAAACAGTGTGTAAAGTTCACTAGTTCGCCTATGGATAAGGGAGGATCCTTCGAACAGACGGGTGTTGTGTCTGGCGGGCAACTGCCCGACGGTTGATGCCGGAATGTTGTATATATGCTAGTCGCGCAGTAAACTCTGATAGCGCGATGCAGGATTTGTGACGTCAGGTCTTTGATGCGTAGTTCGTATGTGGTGTTATCTGTGCCACCATAATTGTGACTTGCACAGGAATATCACAAATACAAACTAAACTAAACACTCAATGATAAAAGTATAAAAAATAAAATTACCTATATAATAAGAAAATAAAAACAGAGTCCTGTACGAGACCAAAAGGCTCCTATCTCAGCATGATGCTGCGACATAAAAAATAAAAAATAATAATAATTTGTATTGGGATCGATCTATCATCACTGACAGGACTATTGTTGTCAATAAGCCAGACATAGTCGTGATAGATCGATTAGAGCGTCGCACAATGATTGTTGATATCGCGGTCCCGCATGACGAGAACCTAGTGAAAGCTGAAAATGATAAGCAGATTAAGTATCTTGATCTGGCTCACGAGGTTGTCGATATGTGGAATGTGGATACAGCAATCATTGTGCCGATAGTCGTGACGGCCAATGGCATAATAGCCAAGAGCCTTGACCATCATCTGAAGAGGCTCTCGTTAGGTAGCTGGATCAAGGGCTTGATGAAGAGGGCGGTACTTCTGGACACGGCGCGTATCGTAAGGAGGTTCCTCTCACAGGAGCCCTGATTGCCGGTAGCTTGGACCCTGTTCCCGTTACCGGTGGGCTTCTATTTTTTATATTTTTAAATGTTTTTATTTTTGTATGTTTTTATAGAAATATTTAAAAATGTAAATTATATGTATAAAAATGAAATAAAGGAAATAATAATTTAATAATAATAATTTATTTTCATAAGCCTAATACATAAGTAGAGAAAAAGGGTTTACAATGAAATTACCTAAGTAACTTAGATCCTTATCGTAATTAGATTAAGTACATGCTCGATTTTGTGAAACTCCTGACACCCAAAACTAGAATGTGTCCTGTATCTCAGGTGTCAGCGTTCCTTCCTGCCAGGCACATTGTGAAGCATAACTTATTGTTTAGTTGTTTGAGAGCTTGAAAATAAAAACAATTTAATTTATTATGTAATTTAAATAAATTAAGTTTAAAAAAAAAAAAAAAATAGAGAATTAATAACTACTATTTATTACCCATTTTATCTTTGCTTAAAATCCCGCAATGTACCCAACATTGCGGGAGTATGCAGCTGAATACCAATATTTTACATGGGGCTTCCTATCTGACCTCTACACCCCAGTTACGAGGTAACACGATACGATCCTTGATAAAACTGACTGAACCTACCAACCAATAAGTTACAATGACAAAATATTCAAGCGAGGGTTTTCATAACCTTGACTAGTAAAATTGGGGCAAAAGTTTATGAAAACATAGCTCCGATCGATTTGTTTTCCAAACAACATCGCACTGAAAATTTATATCGGAAAGTAAAGAAAATATTAACCAATTTACTTGAAGTGTTTTCTTTAAAAATATTGCAACACAAAATACCAATAAATAATACTAAACGAGCGATAAGGAAACAGCGTGTTGCCAATTTGTAGCAGACTGGGCTTTAATCGCTGTTATCTGTCTTTAGTTATAAGAAAACAGAAGGAAAAATATAGAAAGAAAAGTGCTGGTTGTAAAAATTGCTTTGTTAACTCTAAGCTACCAATGCTGCCATCTAGCGAGAATTTAAAGAAACAAAGAAAGTAGCTACTAACTTACTAATAACGGGAAAACGTCGTGCGAAGTAACAGGAAAAGCTCCTATGCAGATAATTGTTTCCATCTATTGAAATGTTCAAGAAGCTGTACACAACGCCATCTGTCAATTTACGAGTTAAGACATGAAGTTATCAAGTATTAGTAGCGACATCTAACAGTTAGTTGAAGAACTAAACAGTTTGTTACAGAAAACCGCCATCATTCACTAGATGGCGGTTTCATTTCATTCATGTCAAACACAAGTGCTTCACAGTTCCATCTCTCAACCAACAGTCGCTCTGAAACAGCAACAGATGGCGTTATTTCAACATCTAGTAGTTCCCAATTCTGCCACTAGGTGGTATCACAAACAGTTGAAATATACATAAAGATACGGTTAGGTAATTTTGTACCGGAATATTTCGACTTTTCCAACGGCATTTATAAAGAGGCTTTGACATTGCCCTCCCTCGGGAAACGGGCTATGAATTCCAACGATCCCGGGCTATATTTGTGGCCGCTTTCACCCGAGTCTCGCTTATGGCAGAATTTTGTATTTTGCTTTAGATAAAATCTTTGTTAAGCTAAAAGTTCTGAAGCACGTTTTTGGGTTTGTTAAAAAAGCGGCGTTTGTTTTTTTTTTTTTTCTTACGTTTCTTTAGAAGCAAAGGAATGAGAAGATGGTCAAATGATCATGATATTTTGCTGTAAAAAATACAAGCTGTCTTTGCTCCCATTATAAAAAGCCGGGACTGATATTTTTTTAAACCCATACTGAGTAGGATAAAAGAACTCGTTGGAATAAAACCTCGTTGGTCTAGTTTTTCTGTGAGGTTAGTCAAATAACTGTGCCCAAGTACGTATGTACACAGTGTCAATGAGGTTCATATTAGGAGAACCTCAATTTTGAGCAAGTTTTTCCTTTGAGCCTTTGTAGAGTGGTGTATTTACAGAAAACTGGGTGTTGAACCGGATTTTAATGAATACATGTTGCTTATTGTTTAAATGGCGACAGAAGCTGGAGAATATTGGATAATTGGATTGAAAATCAGCACAAACAAAACTGAATATATTATGTTGTGCGATTTCGGTGGTCTCTTCAGTTCTGGGGCCATAGTGCTTGATGGCGCGTTTCTCCCGATTTGCTCTGATTTTCGGTATCTCGGTTCACTCGTGCTTAGACTGCTAAGCACAGAATTAACACTGGATGAATGAAATGTGAAGAGTCGCTTCTCGTATGTGTGAAAAAGTATGTCTATCTAGGGCAAGTCATTCAACTCGGTAGACACAATTTTGAGAATGAAACTGACAGGAGGATCCGGTTGACTGGGCAGCGTTTGGAACACTCCGTCAAGTTTTTCGTCGCTTATACCGCAATGTTTGAAGACTAATGTCTTCAACCAGTGCGTCCTGCCCGCTAAGACATACGGTGCCAAAACATGGACACTGACAGTCGGGCTGGTCCACAAATATAAGGTCGCACAACGCGCTATAGAGCGGGTTATGCTCGGAGTTTCTTTGAAAGATAAAATCAGGAATGAAATTATTCGGAAAAGAACCGATATAGCTTGCAGAGAAAGCAAGCTGAAGTGGCAGTGAGCTGGCCATGTTTGTCGAAGGACCGATGGCCGGTGGAGCAGACGAGTCCTGGAGTGGAGACCGCGTATCGGCAAGCGTAGTGTGGGACGCCCCCCAGCTAGATGGACGGATACGGAAGGCGGAGGAAAGGGTGTTGTAGTGCATCCTGGGAGAGGCCTATGTCTAGCAGCGGACTGCGGTAAGCTGAGTTGAGTTGACGGATGAAATGGCGCCAGGTCACGGGAACAATCTGCGACTTCCGCATTCCCCTTCAACTTAAGGGGATGATTTATAAAACAATGGTTAGACCTACTGTCTTGTATGGATCAGAATGTTGAGCCACAAAAGGAATGAATGAAAGGCAATTGCTTGCAACTGAGATGAGAATGCTAAAAGGGATGTGTGAAGTTACACGATTGGATAGAATAAGAAGCATAATATATACAACATCTCGATATCAACTGTCGAGCAGTTGCCTACCAGACACAACACCCGTCTAGTCAGAGGATCATCCCTTTTCTATAGATTATGAGTGAACTTTACACGCTGTTCCTCATACCTCTATATTAGTTATGCGGTAAATACTGATTGCGCGATGCAGGATTTCAGGATTTTGATGCGTAGTTCGCATGTGGCGTTGTAGATGCCGCCACATATAGAAAAAAAAAAACTTAACAGTCTGTTTATTTTTTTCCGAGATACTGTTTATTTTCCCACTTTTACCATAATATATTATATGATTTCTTGTACAAAAAGTTGGCGTAGCCGCGAGGAACACATTGCTATTTTAAGTTTTTTCTGTCTTTTTTGTGTTCTGTGTCAGTATTGTGTGCCTTAAACTGCGTCAAATAAATTTATTTTCTTTCTTTCTTTCCATTCTTTCTTTCATTTCTTTCTTTCAACCATAATTATCCACAACTCCCTTACTGGGTAACACGAAACTCCTTGTCAAGTAAATACATGCCATTTGTAACTCTCCATGTAAATTACTGATATTCAGTCGCAAGTAAATAGTTACACAGTTAGGAAAAGCCTGGGCAGATATTTTTCTATCAAACCTAAGAAGCTTACATAACCGGATAGGAAACTAGAATTTTGGATATTTATTGTTGTAATATACTGGATGCTTTTGACGTCTGAGTCGCGTATCCTACATAATAATAACACTATTTCCTTTTATTGAAATCAAGTAGATATTTGACTTTTTCATAGTAGATTTTTTTATGATAAAGAAGGGCAAGCCGGTGCGTGAAAAGTGGTAACAGAACATTAAAAAAAATTGGTTATCTGTAAAGTCGGTTAACGGACAATAATTTTACGTGATAACGTCCTAAGAAAACATTGCGTCACAAGTCGAACGCTTAGGCCGATCGTGCCTCTCTATCGCTTGTTCTGCGTTCTCGCTTGCACACTCTGCTCAAGCGGAACGTGACAATGAGTGATGATTTTTCGTGCGTGCAGCTGGCGTTCATCGATTTATAAGACACTAGCTGTGGCCAGTGTCAATACTTCCCTAGCATTGGCTAGGGAAGTATTGACATCCACGCGGGCGAGGCCGCGGGCTAGTAAAGAATAACATGTATAACCATTGGGTTATACATGTTATTCTTTATTTTTGGTCGCAAGTATTTCTACTGAGTTTCAAGTTAATCGAACCGCGCGTTAAAATGGCTACATACAAACTTTGACACCCCGCAATTCCCCTTTGAGGGGTAGTTTTGAAAAACTAATAATGAAAAATGTTATTACTTACTTAGGCAAGTATTTGTGCCAAATTTCAAGTTAATCAACCAAATGAATTAGATTTTTCATACAAACTTTCATCCCCTATTTTATCCCCTTGGGGTGGAATTTCCAAAAATCCTTTCTTATTGCACCCCTAGACCTCATAAGGAACCTACGTGCCAAATTTGGAATCTCTAGACCCAGTGGTTTGGGCTGTGCGTTGATATTTCAGTCAGTCAGTCAGTCAGTTTCTTCTTTTATATATTTAGATTAGCACGTCGAAAACAATTGACTTCCAAAAAAAAAAAAAATACATTAGAAAGCGAAAAATAAATTACTTTTTTCAGAAGTCAGCGCCTTTGATTTTGTACGAGTATTTTCGTTTTGTAGACTGACTGCATCTGAACACATTTGGCGTATTCGTGAGGCACACAATGATCATCCTCTATTGATATGTTAGTAAAGATGCACACACGCACGGAACAAATATTTGTTCGACCTACAAGTGTAGTTGTTCCGGGTCTGGCTGTTTGTGTATGTGAGTTTGAATGTTTGTAAACGCACCCACAATATAGGAGAAATTCCTACGGGAATCAAGTGAATGGCATATACATGTAATTGTGACCAACCATTCGATGCCCAAAAAAGCTCGACTGGCACAATGGTGTACTGGTGCCTACGCTTATGTATCGAGGTGAAAGTTTGTGGCAAAATAAGCATGAAAGTAGAATAAATGCTGTGGAAATGCGGTCCTTGAGAAGCATATATAACAATATGACACTATCAATCACAATTTGAACGATTTTGAAGGATTTTGCTAATGCATTGCTTCATAAGTTCGAAAAATTTGTTCGCTCAACCACGTAAATAACGCAATGAATGTTGTTGAATTGTCAAAATGAAACCCTTTGCCACTTCTAGTGTGTTACGTAACTACCCCGCCGCCGGTAAGAAATCCATTTTCAACCGGAAACAACTCAACGTTGATCCAAACATTACAGAGCATATTTGACGTAAGAATATTCCAAGCATTTCAAAAACTAGCGGAAGAAATTTAAAACAAATGCTTAAAAAGCACTCAACAGAAGTTTCAAGGAATCCTAAGTAAGAATAAGATTTATTTTTATTTTGTTGCATTTCATTTTTTAAGTCAGTCACTGAAATTCTTAGAAAAGATACTGAAAGAACCTGAACTATATTTACGTAGGTAAACTCAGTGGGGTAATTGCGTACCCCACTGAATAGGAATGATTACCTAGATTATTAAAGAATATTGGACACGTATTTTTTCTTTTACGTAGTCAAAACATTACGGCGATACATTGAGTTCAAATGTGGCATGACGTCACTGCTGGTTAGATTTTATACGTAGCTGTGACGTAACGAGCCCCCACTTCCCAAGTTTAATGTGTTTTATCGAAGTAATTTTTTATTAATTATGATAAAGAAAAATTACTTGTCTAATATTTTTTTATTATCTGATTGACGGACTAAACAGTTTTCCTTTTTTTTTTACTAGGAAACATCCCTATTTTTGAGTTGTGTTGTTTACGTTGTTGAGAAAATACATTTTTCGAACATATAAAGCAATGCATTAACAACATCCTTCAACACTCTTGGATTGTGATTAAAATTATGATCACAGATATCTGACCACCTCAGCTGGTTTTTTTTTACGGTATTTTTGTTCATTTACATTATAGACAAAGCGTTCGGCAAAAATTTGATACTGCGATGCTATTGATTGATGAGCATAGATAAGTGTAAAAGTCATGGCACATTATACCGGCACCGCAACGGCGCCGCTTCAACCCAGCAATCAGCTTTAAATCTTAATTAGAGCATTAAATCGTGTGTCGTATAATATATTTCATAATGTCAATATGAAAAAGCCAACGGCGGGCAGTCAGCGCGCTACCATACACTCGACTCGCAGCTCGCGCGCTGCAAGTGAGCAGACCGCGTGCTTACTACGCGCCGACTCCTCGAGCTGTAAACAAGTCAATGTTAACCGAGACATTATGAAAACGTGCAAGTCCTAGGCGTTTTTAATCATAAAGCCACATAATATAACAATATTGTGTTCGTGATGACAGCAAGCTTGCACCTCGCGGCCAGCGCGCGGACTGCGAGCTCG
Source organism: Dryobota labecula (assembly GCA_947523025.1). Lineage (NCBI taxonomy): Eukaryota > Metazoa > Arthropoda > Insecta > Lepidoptera > Noctuidae > Dryobota > Dryobota labecula. The sequence continues at coordinate 6,266,868 of OX383311.1, read as the reverse complement.
CACCTCGCGGACGACGCGTAGTTAGCGTGTTGGCGGCTAGCAGTAGCCTAAAGCCCGTAATCCACCAAAGCGGAGAGGAGAGGAGACGAGAGGAGATGTGCTACGAAGCTGGCAGGTTATTTCCACCAAAGCGGAGTGGAGAAGTGTAGCGGAGAGGAGATGTGAGCTTTGTGTAGCAGATATGTGAGCTTGCATTCAAAGCCAATGAAATGACGCTTTCGGGTGTGCGAGGCGCTTGGAGAAGGTAGCGGGGTGCAGGGTGCGCGAGCGCGTGCGCCGCCCGGCTGCCCGACTAGACACTTCTCCGCCCTGCCGCGCCACTTGTTCGCTCGCCGCACAAAATTCTATAGAAAAATGAGACATCTTCTCTCCTCTCCGCTTGATCCATTTCCACCCAAGCTAAGCGGAGAAGAGATGTGGAAATAACGAAATCGGATTGGTTTATTCAAACATCTCCTCTCGTCTCCTCTCCTCTCCGCTTTGGTGGATACCGGGCCTAAATTCGAGGAGACGCCGAGCTGCAGCTGTGCAGTTGCGATGCCGGTATAATGTGCCATGACTTTTACTATAGCGGCCGAGCGCTGCCAGCAGAAATAGTCCTTACGGTAGCTAGATATCAAGACCGTGATAGTACACGCCTATGTCTGCGTGCAATTATATTCGCTCGTTGTATGGAGCCGACCTTATGTACCTATCGGATATATATGACCCATTGTCCAGTGTATTTAAACGTTGACTGATGTCTTAACTGATATTGTCAGGGAGTATTGACGCGTTTTATGAAGTCTCATACAATATTGAAGGGTATACAATATTGTTATAAAACGGTTGTGGGACACAATGTCAATATCAGCTACTGTTGGGTCCTTTTGGAAGATTTATTGTGGCTATTTTTTTAGGTTATTTTGTGTTTCTAAAGGTATACAGCGTGTATCAGAAATATGTGGTCATATTAATTATACATTTTGGTCGAGTAGGTGGGTATTGAAGTTTTGTATTGGAGAGCTGATAATTTTTTCACGATTACGATGTTGGTCCATGGAGAAAGTTTTTCAGTTAGATGGTGGTGGTGTTTGATGGTGGTGGTTTGGTACTAAGTCATCATTATCATCATCATTTCAGCCGAAAGACGTCCACCGCTGGACATAGGCCCCCCCAATTGGGGGGGTTTGCCATAATCACCACGCTTGGCTGGCTGGTTGGCGATCACAGTATGGTGTTAAAAAAATGCAAAGAGAACGCTGCTGCCCATTCTCTAGTACACCATAGTTCCCTAGTCGCCTTTTACGACACCCATGGGAGGAAATGGGGTAACCCTTGGTACTTAGTATTGTATTTATTTTATTTTTGATTTGATATTTTGTTATTTTTATCTCACTATAGGCTGCACCGGTTGACGTCATCACATCAAAGCCGGCTGTCGCTGAATCCAAAAATCTGCCCAATCTAGGAAACTGTCGAGTAGCTAATTTCGAATCTGCCTAATGTCGAATCTGTCCTATAACGAATATAGGATTAATATGTACATAAACCCATGCCAAATTACAGCTTTCTAGTACTAAGAGTTTCTGAGCTAAGCCGCGGACAGACAGACAGGCGGATATGGCGAAACTTTAAGGGTTCCTTGTTGATTACGGAACACTAAAAAAGAGTCAGCACTATGTCCGTATTGCAATGCATGACAATAAGAGGCCTGTCATGTCCGCTGTAAGAATTCCCGAGAGAAATAGCTAGAAAGAGCAAGCTATCCAGTGGCGGGCTGTGCATTGGTTTGACCTTATTACTTTGTGTGAGGAATAACTTCCATGGGAAAAGATCTTTCAGTAAATCTTTGAATTTACTTGTTTTCAAGTAGTTTTTAACATAACATAATATCACGCCTATAGTCTCCAAATGGTTAGGCAGAGGTTAACATAGTACAATAGGCAAAGGTGTGGTTTAAAAGAAGATGTAGTGACAAAAATTGAAAAGAGTGTGCTTAAAATGGTTTGGTCATGTTGAGGATGAATGAAAGGCGACTCACAAAAGGTATTTACAAGGCAGATGTGAGTAAAAATGCTGGGAAGGGACGCCCTAGGAGGATATATAGTGACCTAATTGGTGATGTTGTTCAGAAAGGTCAGATGCGTATCACTCGCAACCGGCGTGCGTGTATGACCAGCCGGCCGATTCTGTAAAATCTTACCATGGAAATGTAGGTGAAGTGAGCTGCCAATCTGATGCTAGATCAGAAGGAATGACAGCTCACCTCATCTTAGTTTTCACGGTGAGACGTTAACAGAATCGACCGGCAGATGTATGCGCAGGCGGCGCGGTCAGTGAAGCGGAATGCAGTAGTAGGTACCTATCAGCTGTGCGCTCGCCCATTGATATTATTACGAATAGATTGTATCCACATTTTGCTGATATAAAGAAGACCAAAAAAAAAATTGCGCAAATAATGAAAACGTGTTTTATTACTGATACTGAATCACCAAAACAAATTTGCGCACTGGTTAAAAATGGATCCTGTATAACCTATGATTGGAAGAATTTGATAGGGAATAGGGAATTTGATTTGCTCCGTGTGGTGCCGGACGTAAAGAATAACACCACCCATTTCCTCTCGTGGGTGTCGTAAAAGGTGTTTAAGGGACTTACTATTAGAGAATACCACCACCATACTGCGACCGCCAACCCGACTGCCAAGCGTGGCGGTTATGGCAAACCCTCCCCAATTGGGGAGGCCTATGTCCAGCAGTGACGTTTTCCGGCTGAAATGATGATGATGTTAGGGAATATTTGTCTACTCGCTAAGTCGGCACGCGATTGGCTTTACGTGCCCACTAGCAGCTGCAGACCACGATGAAAAGGCAACGAGCGCGCAATCTAGAAGAACTTTGTGCTCACGCTGGTGTGGAAGTCTATCGCCGCCATTTAACCTCTTGAATTAATTGATTTTTGACTCTCTGAGTGAAAGTTGATATAACAAGAAAAAAATTGTGCATTAGCGTGTAGTGTTACCCAGCCAGCCTTCAGTGGGTCAACAGTCTACTCAAAAGACTGTGTAGAATGTGTAGATCAATTGGGAGCCAGCTGACAGCAAAGAAAGTAGCCATCCCTATGTTGAATTTGTTCCTGGATTGGGTGAACAGACAGAACTCCGTTCGTACAGAACTACCTGTATTTTCATTCTACAACACTAAAAGAAATATTTAGCCTAACTACTTCGGCTATTTCAGGAATAATCAAAGTTTGACAAGACTTTATAAAAGTTAACTTGATTTAATAAAAGTGATTTGTCTATAAAATACAAAACAGCCTTTTGGTTTTGGTTACATGTTGCATAAGGTTATATGGTCACTTTTTTGTGTTACATGTTGACGAAAGTTTGGTTATGTCAAAGTCAAAGTCAAAGATTTATTTGCAGATAAATATGGTAACAAAAGTTCTTAACAATGGTAGTTTAATGTAGCTTAACATATTTAATCTTAACATAATGACATGCAAATTTTTGGTATACAATTAGACCATTTTAATTTAAATTGAAAGAATTATTTTATACTATAGAAGGATTTATCAATTAACCAACTGCGTAAGCCCTTCTGAAGCGGATCATTGGAAGTTCTTTAATTTGATTAGGAATCCATACTATATACTATATACTATACTATACTATACTATACTATAATATACTATATATACTATATACTACGAGTATATATACTATATCCATACTTCCATACTAATATTATAAATGTGAAAGTTACTCTGTCTGTCTGTATGTTACTTTTTCACGCCTAAACCGCTGAACGGATCGTCATTATATTTGGCAGAGATATAGCCTGGGATACGGAGAAGGACATAGGCTACTTTTTTACGCGTTAACCGACATCCACGCGGGCGGAGCCGCGGGCAAAAGCTAGTAATATTATAAATGTGAAAGTAACTCTGTCTGTCTATCTGTCTGTCTGTCTGTCTGTATGTTACGTTTTCACGCCTAAACCGCCGAACCGATCGTCATGAAATTTGGCAGAGATATAGCCTGGGATATGGAGAAGGACATGGGCTACTTTTTTACGCGATAACCGACATCCACGCGGGCGGAGCCGCGGGCAAAAGCTAGTTTTGTTATAAATCTGAATACACATAAGATAACAACTTCGCCGATATAGTTCCGTTTTCATTCTAGGAATAATTAATCAATATATATTTTTTAATTTGTTTATTTACCATCTAAAAATTAATCACAAAGTGTTTTAGTAGAATAGCATTTTTAAAGCACTAAGGTTTGTACTTAATGCTACATGTAATTCTACATCGTAGTAAAAATTAGGATATCTAGTTTTGAATTCACATTTATCTCCCTCTCCTTTCTTATGTATAAGTAAACATTTTTTCAGTGAACCAGCGTAACCCAGTCCACTTCTCTATTCTACAAATTGTCTGTTTCTGTGCTTGTAGTTACAAAGACAAGTCACCTGTAACAGACAATCGGACGCAATAAATTGGATAGGTACTATAAATTGTACTGACAAGAAACGGAACTCTAAGCTCCCGCCAAACTGAAGCAAATCCCGTGCGGGACGACATTCGCTCGCTTCTCGCTATTTTAACACTTTTATGGAGGTGCTCAAACTGGCGCGGATAGTCACGTGACATACTAATAATTAAAACAATCGACACGCGTCCCTCAACTCGCGCGGGATTCGCGTCAATATGGTCAGAGCTTAAAACAATAAAAACTATAACAAAATTGCAACTTATGTCTTACTAAGTTTATGAGAAAATCACATTTGACTAACAAACGGACACAATTTAGTGTCTATGGAAAATTAGGCACAGAACTATAAAACTAAAACAAACTGTAGCGTTTCAAAGAATTTCAAGAAAAACTTTTAATCCAGCTCGAAAATGTCTCCGTAACACAAGTAATTCTATTTTGACGTCACAAAAAGACTTTACCGGAATATCCCTGACCTATTTCCGAAGCACAAGATCACAGAATAGATTGGTACAGAAAGTCAGCTCCATACAACGAGCGAAAACGCACGCACACATAGCCGCGCTTCACGTGCGAATCTCCACTCAAGCTGGCCCGTAAAGGAAAGAAAGAGGTGGGCGCTCTGTTGAGTTCAGTTGAGTAAAAGCAGGCCAGAGATGAGGAAACCGATTTCTTCCGGGAGATAGGGTCCGTGAGGTCGCTACTGCCCGAACACGCCACATGCTGCCCTGCGGGTTTATGTATCTCTCTTGGCCTCACAATCTGAATGATTTTGAAGGATATTGCTGATCTATTGCTTCATATTATGTTCGAAAAAATTGTCTGCTCAACAACGAAAATAACCCAATGAATGTTCTTGAACCGTCAAAATTAAACCAATTGCTAATGTGTGTTACTCAATTAACTTGCAGGTCTAGGGTGAGGACGTGTTTCGGCAAAGTAGACTCTAATGGCATAGCCTATAGAGTTTACAGGTTTCAAGCGAACCCCCCTACGACGTCAACGTCGGTGGTGGGGTTATTATATTTTTTTATATAATTTGTTTAATATCGCCGTACGTACGCGTCTATGTGTGCGCCCGCTTGTCTTCGCTCGTTGCATGGAGCCGAGCTTCTGTACTGTATACTATTCTGTGACAGGAGGAGCCCAACTAACACCTACTATTCGTTCCATTCGCTGAAACACCGACATTTTGTGAGCCTCACCGGTTTCCGATGATTTTGCAGTTTCGCTCCCGCGGATTTTTGTAAAAGGAAATTTTATTTTTGGCTCGGTGGAGCCGTGAAGATTGGTTGGAAATTTATTTTGAGACAGGTACCTAAATATTAGATTATGTTCGTAATTATTAACAGAACGCTCTAAAGTTTTCGTTTTTAAAATAATTATTGACGTGGAAAAGTGTTTGTGTAGATCAAACACTTTTCCACGTCAATAATATTTGACTACTAATTCCTTACTATCTTGATTAATATTTTGATTAATATTTTAACTCACACACTGACTTATTATATGTTGGTTTTATTTTTTATTTTTTTGGGAAATCATATACAATGTTTGTAAATATGTGAGCACCATGTACCTATCGCATTTGTTAATTTTTCTGTTATTACTTCACTTTTCATTCTTTTTACCAATTGTGGTAAGTAATTTTGATTAATTTTTTTATATTTTTTATTTTTTTATTCTAGGTACATAGTCTTCACCTATAAATATTAATTAATGTATACAAACTATTGTTAACATTTTAAAAGAGTAAGTATGGAGTTTCTTGCCCATTCTTCTCCATACATAACTACATTTTGGAAAGCGCAACTAGAATCAATTAACTATTCATGTAATTTTTGACGTTCAAAAGTGCATCTTCGTGCTTATTTGAAATAAATTATTTGACTTTGACTTTGACTTTGACTTACAGAAATAAAATTTATGTTAGAGGAGCATTTTTGTTTTGAATTATCTTAACCAATACACAATGGACCATACTTGACTTCAGTGGAAGCTAAACGGCGAGATGAAAAACTTCAACAAAATTTCAACATTAAAAGCCTTCATCCCGCGGCAACATCGCATTTCTAGAGCTATTTCGTGATTATTTTATTAAAAAATCAAAGCATTATTTTTTCAGCCAAGTTATTTTGCCCCCGCTGGAAATCGAAACCGGTACCTCAGAATCTGAGACAGGTGGTCTCACCACTAGATTACAGATGCGGCTTCAAAAGATGTCACTGTAACGAAAAGAATTTTCCCGCGCTCCGGATAAACCTAGCTAATATTATATTATATACTCGTATATGCCTCGGTACACCAACGGCTTTCTGTCTAAGGAAACCAGATAGACATTTTGTTCTTTAAAAATGTTATTATTTCAAAGTACTACCTACTATGATTGGATTTTATTTAGTAATAACTATATATTTTCAGATGTAAAGATAAGATAGTGATCGGATACACCTGCGTCCTTGTTAAAAAAACCATTACCAAATCTGTTCAGTCAAACATACAGTTACATATGAAAAATATAATATAATATTTTTAGTTATCCCATAGCTTTAGGGTATGAACGAGACCATATCAAAGAATCAACTGGCATATGAATTATTTTTCAATTGTATCTTTTTGTGTTCATTTTTCATACAAAATAATTCGACAAAGTCACGATTATTAATGTAAAAACAGCCTTACGTGAAATATGACTTCATATTTTCTTAGCTTTAAATATCAATGATTGGTTTGAATGAAAATTAAACCAAAATTAATTAATTAATATGTGAAATTTTTTGACCTAAATTAATGTGATTGATGATAATTATCTTCGAAACTATGCATTTTTGGACCACATATTCTGGGACTTTTTATATGATAAATGATAAATGATTTTATTTCTGTAAGTAGGTTTTTACAAACACTTTTACACGTCAATCATATTTTAAAACTAGATGAGGTCGGCATTTCGTATCTGACTACTCTGAGAAGAAAGACCGAAACAAACTCAGAGGTCACAGTCTCTTTTAAAGTCCAGACATAATCTTGGTCAAATCATGTGAAGACCATGTAGACTGGTGTCTGGAATGGTCTTTTGAAGAAAGAACCACACAGATTGAGTGGACCTGTCCATTCAGTGCACGCATTTGTCAGTAATCGTGCAGCTCAACTCAGAACATTAGGAGCTCAACGATTCGACGAACAATACCAAAGAAAGGACATTTGGGCAGGCCGCATAAATTACTCAAACTGCCATACCATGAACAGGAAAAAAAAATATATATACTGAGAAGGAAAAAAATAAAAAATAAACAAAGACCCACATAGTCTTCACATTCACAATAATTAAAATAATAACATTATACTTCACAAGTAAATATTCAAATATTATATTATTTTTACTTAATAGAATATAACCCTAGAGTTATGGAAATTAAAAAAAAAAACACGTTGTTTATATAAAGAGGTAGATATGGCACTAGCGCTCAAATTGTTGCAGACAAATTCAGACAATCGTTGTAATTTGATTTAGTCGGCTAATTGCAGCGAGCGAAACGAAGCGTGTCTGTGGCGTGACAATTATATATCTAAAATGCCAAGTTGTGTGTTAAGAAAGTGTAAAAACTGTGGTTCTAAGATAAATAAGAGTGAAAGAATTTCATACCATAATTTGTAATAACAACACAACAATTATCTGAACCGCGCCGCTCAGTATGAACGTAGCGTATCTTTCCTTTATAATATCAATGACTAACACTGAAAAAAAAAAAAAAAAACTCATTGGCAGTTTCGCTTCAACGGTGTAAACCTTACAACGGAAATGACAACGTATGAAATAAAATTGACATTTTAAGCCCCATTTCCGTCAAATATTGATCACCAATACCTACATAATAAAAACCGATATTTATACCGCTGTACGGAGTTCCGGCATCAGATATTCCGGTATGCATTCCGTGTGTCTCGACGGTTATTATTCGAATACTCGCATACCTAAACGGACGGCCATGAAATTCGATTTGGCCCGAATTACCACGAAGATGACCGAAGCGAAAATCAGGTTAAGTGTTCGAAAATGGTGGATGATACGTTTGAATTAGGAATTATGTCATGTTTTGGCTTATCATGCTATTGAAGTACGGAAGTTGTTTTTTTTTTGACGTGTAATGGCTGACGCAGAATTGAGCGGGACGCATCGTTTTGCAAAAATACTCTTACATCACTTTCGTACGTTTTGTATGAACCATCGCACACTACCTACAGGCAGGCCGCACCGTGATTTTTAGGGTTCCGTAGTCAACAAGAAATCCTTAGAGTTTCACCATGTCCGTCTGTGGTAAAACTTAAGTGGCAATGGGCAGGGCACATTACTCGCAGAACAGATGGCCGTTGGGGCCGAAAGGTTTTGGAGAGACGAACGCGTACCGGAAGACGTAGCGTTGGAAGGCCTCCCACAAGGTGGACCGATGACCTTGGGAAAGTCGCAGGAATTCGCTTGATGCGGGAAGCACAGAGCCGGTCGAAGTGGCGGTGCTTGGGGGAGGCCTATGTCCAGCAGTGGACGTCTTTCAGCTGAAATGATGAATGATATAAAAGATAAATAAAATAATAAAAATAAAAACTTAATAAAACCAAATGATATGATGCCATTACAACTGTATGAAATCTGAATTAATTTGCTGTCCTCAAAAGTCACAAAAAAATGGTTGAAATTAGAATTTTAGGTAATTTTAGGCTACAGGATAAGTTTTAACCGGTGCGCAAATTTATTTTGGTGATTCAGTATCATTCATAAAAAACATTTCCATTATTTGTTCAATACTTGTTAGGTTAGGTTTCGTAATAATATCAATGGGCGAGCGCACAGCTGATAGGTACCTACTATTGCGTTTCGCTTCACTGCCCGCGCCGCCGCACCGCTTCGCCGCCGGCGCGTTGCACGACGAGTATCCATTATACCAGTTTCAAAATAAACATCTTTCGTTAACAATAACTTCATTTTTTGTACTAAGACATATCAAAATAAGAAATAGGTGTATAATAAAACATTTACGATTAAAAACTTTTCGTATATAATGTCAAATAATGAAAAGATTATAAAGAGTATATAAGAAAGAAATAAGAAAGAAAAATTGTTTATTCTGCACAAACAAGACGCACATTACATAAAAAATAGACAAAATACACATACTAATACAAAGTAACTAAAAGCCTCGTATTCAAAACCTTAAATGTAACAATAAAAATAAAAAAAGTTTCACTGTTGTCCATTGCTTGATGATAGGACAAGACCACAGACAATAGATGTTGCATAATCTATTGCGTTGTGTAATAAACATAAACATCGTAATTTGGTAGCAGTTATTAGACATTAACATAGGCCGCTTTCCGAATTGGCTATAATCGCTCACAGCGCTCACATCGTCTCACATGCGTTCCGATTAAGATATTACGATTATGACAGCCGAGGGCTGTCAACAACTCGGAACGCTCGTGAACGCGCTCACGGTGCTCACGCAATGTCAAAACGATATTAGAGTATTTCTCTGTGTATACACCCAAAATTTGTTCTTCTTAGGTTAGGTAGCAACTGTAGCCAGAAGAACAATTTTGAAAATGCCACGATACGATAAGATGCGACTCAAAACAAAACAGCACACTGTCATTTTTGACAGAGCTCACGGCGATATTAGTAAAAGGCATGGTCGGCGTTATCGCAAGATGGCGAATGTCATGACGTCATTTATGACGTTTCACGGGACATCGTTATCGCGTTCACGCTAATTCGGTACGGGATTTAGCACGCGAATATCGATATTATCGCAACTCGGAACGCAGGGATAGTTTTGCCGTTAATGAGGTACCAGAGAAGCCACACCAACCGACCCACTCAACCTGAAATCCTTCTAAACTAAATTTGTAACTAGCAACATACAATTTCAAACTACCGTCTAATTCTACAAACCTACCTACCTACATAGAGCTACTTTTCAAACTGTCCGATACCAATAAAGCGGGCTAAACTCAGTCGGCGTTGCCAGACGCAAGTCTGAGTTATCTATTTAGAGATTGAATCTGATATTGACTATTTACTGCCAAACTCGCTGTGGTTATGAATTACTAGCTTCTGCCCATGACTTCGTTCGCGTGGAAGGACGGAAGGAAGGAATGATTTACGGACCCATGACCACGATAGTACACACAGCGTCATTATGTGTATTCGTTACGAATAATCTAAAGAATACTTTAAAAAGAGTTCATTAGTCCGACTTGGATTCGAACCACCGTATTACCGAACGTCGTCATATACTCATATCGGCAGTTTGACGCACTAGCCAGCGAGCCCATAATTGTGAATCGCGATGAAATTGTTCTCTAATATCTTCAGAGTCAGTTTATCTTTAGGTCTCTGTCGAATCGATAGATGTTACAATTTGAGGGTATCCATTAATTTTACTTACTTAAGTTCCCTTCAAAATGGTTGAGCTAAATGGTGCTGATCCATGCGTCATGTTCGTGAACGGGCGCCGTCAGTTGGGACTGGTCATCTCTTAGCTGCCACGGCTTATTTTAATTTTTGAATTGTTTCTATTACGGACGCTTCTAACATGCACGTCTTTCTACATTGTTCTCACATGTATAACTTCAACATGAATGATGTAACCCATATTTTGTAACAATATTTTGTTTTAAAAGAGTGTCCATGGAGTTTCTTGTCCGTTCTTCTCCATAGGAACCTACTACGCTTTGGAATGGGCAACTAGCTTCATCTTTCTGACTGACCGACCCCTTGACAATTCAAAAGTGCCTGTAATTGGTTTATTTGAAATAAATGCTTTGAGTTTGAGTTTGAGTTTACTTACGTTTTCTTTATAAAATTAATCCAAAAAAAAAACAACTTATTTATTCACCAAAACAATACATTTATATTTTTTATTTTTTTTTATTTTTTATTAATAACAAAATTTTGACGTTCAAAAGTGCCATTTATGTGCCTATTTGAAATAAATGCTTTGACTTTGACTTTAACATGTTTTTGAAAATTACGAAAACCAACTTGGGCCTATCACGGATTTGAAATCACATGTCTTGGGCGGGGGGGGTAAATACTTAATGGAACTGTGTGTACATGTTTTATAGAAGCAAAGCCAAAAATAGCAGCTATTATTATTTTAGCCTACTCTATACACAGCAGAATCAGCTCCTAGTGTCATTTTCCAATAAAACCTGGTATCTAGTAACTCCCCGGTTGATTTTCTCGTTCTGGCTCAGACTTCCGTATATTGCAATGCACGGAATAGCAATAGACTGTGGGTACTTTTGAAACTCACTTTGGAATCGGTAGATTCACAATTTGAAGCTAGCTTTGAGTATTTGACCTAAACTACGGAGTGTCTCATCTGTATTAATCTGTGTTGGTCATCGAAAAAAGGAACGATACACAGATGTGGTCATCGTATGCCCGTCATTTTGTTTTCAAGGTGGTTAGATTTCCATGACCACAATAGTACATATTTTATAGAAGAATAGCCAAAAATAATAGCTATTTTTATTTCAGCATAGTCTATACACAGTAGAATCAGCTCCTAGTGTCAGTTTCCAATAAAACCAAGTATCCAGTATCTCTACGGTTGATTTTCTCTTCCCGGCTCAAACTTCCGTATATTGCAATGCACGGAATAGCAATAGACTGTGGGTACTTTTGAAACTCACTTTGGAATCGGTAGATTCACAATTTGAAGCTAGCTTTGAGTATTTGACCTAAACTACGGAGTGTCTCATCTGTATTAATCTGTGTTGGTCATCGAAAAAAGGAACGATACACAGATGTGGTCATCGTATGCCCGTCATTTTGTTTTCAAGGTGGTTAGATTTCCATGACCACAATAGTACATATTTTATAGAAGAATAGCCAAAAATAATAGCTATTTTTATTTCAGCATAGTCTATACACAGTAGAATCAGCTCCTAGTGTCAGTTTCCAATAAAACCAAGTATCCAGTATCTCTACGGTTGATTTTCTCTTCCCGGCTCAAACTTCCGTATATTGCAATGCACGGAATAGCAATAGACTGTGGGTACTTTTGAAACTCACTTTGGAATCGGTAGATTCACAATTTGAAGCTAGCTTTGAGTATTTAACTGTACAAACATAGTAACGCTTTTTGCGGCATTAGATGTTATAAAATGCTAGCATATCTAAAGAAAAGAAAGAAATAAAGAAAAATATTTTGTTTGCGACACGCACAGTAAAAAACCGGCCAAGTGCGAGTCGGACCACGCACAATGAAGGGTTCCGTAGTTGGGATAAATTAATCCCAACAACAAACTCAACATTGTAGTTGAAAAACATGTTCTTCCATACGCAATGTATGGGAGAACATGTTTTTCAACCGTAAATATAAGTTGGTCGATTGTTACTCTGTAACTTGTAAGGCCTACCTACTTGGCTGTGATAATTTTCAATTTAACTTCGTTATATATATAACTAGCTGACCCGACAGACTTCGTTCTGTCAAAAGTTATTTGACTGTGGCAGTTTGTCTACGCGCAAAGGAAACTACCTACCTACCCTACCCTACCTTACCCTATCCTACCCTACCCTACCTACCTATCTACCCTACCCTACCCTACCTACCTACCCTACCCTATTCTACCCTACCCTACCCTACCCACCTACCTACCCTACCTTACCCTACCAACCCTACCTACCCTACCCTACCTAACTAAAACCTTCAATATTTTTTTTTTTTTTGATAAAATCTATTGTCAGACCTACCAAATGATGACTGACACGTTATGTCAAACGCCATAAAGTTACATTAGAAGATAGAGTTACCTACTTATTATTACAATAAAAATGTAAATATGGTCGTTTTCTTACATTTTTTTTTTAACTTTCTTAAATTTTTCATACATAAGAACCTTCTCCTGACAATAATAAACACAACAAAAAAATAATTAGCGAAATCGGTCCAGCCGTTCACGCGTGATGCCGTGACCAAGGGAAATAGGGATTCATTTTTATATATATAGATAGTAATAGGTATGCTTTCGTGAAATAAAGACGAAATTGCGTTTTCTGATATAAAAAGTTTACTTTTATTCAAAACTTAATTAAATACAAAGTTTTAACACAATTTACATATTCTAAACAGAGTAAGTAACTTACCTGAAATAACAAAAAGAACATTTAAATCCTTTACTTCTAGTTTAGTTAATTTCCTTTTATTTAGACAGGAAACTATTAACTGTTTCACGTTTTTCTAAAATAAGATAGCCTAACATTAACTCAGTGGCGTGCACAGAGATTTCAGACAGGGTATGCAGAGCTAAAATAAAAAACATTTCCCTCCTTCTGGGGCAGTCGGCCGGACTGCCCCAGAAGGAGGGAAATGTTTTTCGTAAAGTTCAACCCTGGTACACAACTTCCCTTTGCAATTAATGTAACTTTTTCCTCAAAAGATAACATCGAAAACGCGGCAGATTTTAATTTATTTAAACACACTTCGCCAGCATAGGTCTCACAGGTATAATTTTCCATTTTTTACAATAAACTTACTTAATATAATTACTAAGACAGGTAAAAACAGTCAATCACTTGCGCCAAGAAAATCAATATGGCGAAAAAACTTCAAAAAACTGCAATTACGAACTATCGAACGAATGTATCAATCGGTCATTTAGTCAACCCGACTAAAAAAATCAACACTTTGAATCGACAATGAAATGGTGTTTTTACGGCTTCTTAATTTAGAAGGATTAAAACGAAAGCAGTGCTTCCAAAACTCTATCACACGCACACATTTTCACGCACACAGTCACACTTTTGCTGTGTACTACACGAGATGCGATGAATGAAGAACAAGCAAGGTGTAGTACTGCTTATGGTCACGGGAGCGCTGTCTCCGCGCGGTGACGCATGGCGGCTAATAATCGTTGCTCGAAGGAGTTAGTTCCAACAAAAAGCAATAGATGGCGCGTAAATAAAAAACGCGAAGCGAATGGCGAAATAAGTTAGATTAATAAATTACCACGTAGTTATTTATTTATCAGTTTATATTATTATATTTTAATTTAGTTAGAGGGGCGTATATGTATAGAGGGACTCCAGGGTATGCAGAGCTTATTTGCATGTATGGAGTGCACGCCACTGCTTTAACTTCTTAAAAATTACCTCAATACTGACAGTCGATGTCATTGACATGACACTCACATCTATTAGAGATCTGTAGATAAAAATCCATAAAGAAAAGGAACGACTTAGTGATATTCTTTACATATATACTACTGCTGTGAATTTTTTTACTTATCCAAGTACAACCATTGAGCTAGAACGGGGAGGGGACACTTGACTCATAACAAAAATTAGCACTTCGGAGCTTAGTATTACGCAAACGCATCCCTGGATCAAATATATTTTTAAACGACCTATCCAACGATACCCCACACCATGGGATAGATGAGAAAAAAAAATATCATCCCCACTTTAAGTGTAAGGGGAGGTACCCTAAAAAAAAAATAAGTTTTTATTTTACGACTTGTCGGCATGATTAATATACACCGTGGCATTTTAGTCGTCATACAAAGACAGCCCACTTCATGTATCCAATGACTACTAATCATACAGGTAAAAAAAATTTTTTTTTGAACATTTGATATTTTTTTATTAATTATGACGCATGACATAGTTTAAAATACCCTGTTACGAGTGCAGTCCGAGCCTTGTGTTACAAGGGCACCGCGGAATGGAGCGGCGCGGCGTCATCTTTATCAGATTTCATTCACCCGAACGCAAAAATCTTACTATTGCAACTTAAACTTAATCTAAATCCATTCTGCCGCGCCCTTGTATCACAAGGCTCGGACTGCACTCGTACCAGGGTGTTTTAAACTATGTTATGTGTCATAATTAATTTAAAAAAATCTAATGTTAACAAAAAAAATACATGAATGATTAGTAGTCATTGGATACATGAAGTGGGCTGTGTTTGTAAGACGACTAAAATTGTAGGGTTTTTAAAGATTTTAATCATTCATTCTTATGTTTGAGAAATGGCAACACTGTCCAACCGTCCATTTTGGCGGAGAAAGCGTAGTTTATAAATAAGGACGCTTGGCCGAGAGAGCTGAGTTCGGTGTGAATCAACTGTGGTGACTGTAAATAAAGTACTTATCAGTATCTACACTTAGTGAGTTTTATTACACTTCAGAAGTGGGATAATAAAGGTAAAGTAATTTGAATTTCTTTATGCTAAAATCAACATGTGGTAGCCTTAAGCTCGCTGTCCTATTTGGTCGGGGTACTCCCCGATAATAAGACAATGAGTCTGGGTTTCTAATATGTTCTATAGCCTTGTGGTGTGATTTTATTTGGTCAGGGTACTCCCTGATAATACGATTGCAAAATAAGGTTATGATTATTGTATATACATTTTTAAATTAACATTGTGGTTACCTGAACCTTTGTCACATTTGGTCGGGGTACTCCCCGATAATATGACAAAGTGTATTGGGTTTCTAACATGTATGGTAGCCTTGTGGTGTGATTTTATTTGGTCAGGGTACTCCCTGATAATACAATTGCAAAATGAGGTTAAGATTGTTGTGAATCTTTTGTCTGGGCTGAATATGTTTTGTTACCACATGGTCAGAGTACTCTTTGATAGTGGTAGCATACATTTAAGGCAACCTTAGGTCGTGGTTTTATTCGATCGGGGCACTCCCCGATAATACGGCTGCGAGATGAGGTTGTTATTTATTGTGGTTCTTTTAAAATAGGTTAGAATTAAGCAAGGTTTGTTACCATTTGGTCGGGGCACTCCCCGGCAGTGATGACATGCTTCTGCCGTAACCTTTATTTACAGTTTTATTCGGTTAGGGTACTCCCTAATAATACAACTGTTTCTTGGAGGTTACTTATAATATTTTATTAAAAAAAAAAAAAACCGTTACGCAATTTGTTTTATCGAACATTTATGTCCTTAAATGTGATCAATTCCAGTTACGCAATGGAAAAAGATAACGGCTACGCCCGGTCGTTGGATGCTTCTCCTCATGGTCGCAAGGAGAGCCGACGGCGCCTACTAACTCCAGTAAGGGGCTCGTCGCATCATCGACGTGATGTTTCCGGCACACGCTGTAGTGCCACTCGAAGTCGCAGCAGGTCACGGAGGCAAAGTTTTCGTGAGAAAGAGCTTGCGTTTGAGCAAGAACGAAAGCGGCTACGGTTACTCGAACAGGAACTACGCCGGGCACGTGAGAAGATAACAGAGGCGCATGGAAATCGATCTGGCAGAAGCTACAAGAGTACGAGTCGTCATCACTCCAGGAGCCGGCAGCACAGCTGCAGCCCGAACCGGTCGCATCCACGGGAGCTTCAAGCTACACGAGCCAAGCGGAGACGAGGTTCACGTGAGCAGAGCAACAATAGTCTACGTGGCGACGGCGCATCACAAGATAAAAGGTCACGTACCCCTTCTTTTACCGTTAAAGATTATATGGACTTGGTGCATTCTATTAAACATGGTTTTACATCTCAGCCGTCTACAAGTGCATCAATTTCCAAGAATATTGATCATAAAAACATTCTCCCTAATTTTGACCCTTCAGCGAAAAACCAGCGCATTGACATTTGGTTGCGTAAAGTAAATGAATGCGCTACCGTATACGGCTGGGATGATAAAACAACTATACATTTTGCAATGCAAAAACTTCAGGGTTTGGCCAAAGTTTGGTATGAGGGTTTGAACACAATTTTACATACTTGGAAAGAATGGCAAGAAAAGTTAATGAGTGCTTTTCCTTGCGAGCAAAACTATGGCCAAATCCTAGAAGATATGCTTAAAAGAAAAAGTAAGTTTGGCGAACCAATTGAAGTATATTACTATGAGAAACTTGCGTTGTTAACTCAGTGTGACATTACGGGTAAACGCGCAGTAGATTGTATTATCCACGGTATCTCTGATAGGACTATGAAATCGAGTGCATTGGCACTTTGTTGTTCTCAGCCTGATCAGCTTCTCCAATTCCTAATGAGCAACAAAGAAAGCCAAACTTTAGATCGTAGTTTTAGTAAAAATAACTCTAACCAGACCAATTCTAAATCAAATCAAAACAAATCTAATCAGTCTCAGAGTCCTTTGTTCTGCTTTAATTGTAAGGAACGAGGTCACCCTTACTTACATTGTCCGAAGCCACTAATTAAATGCAATAAATGCAACAAAATCGGTCACAGGGTAGAAAATTGCTCACAAGATCCTAAATCCGATAATATAGTAGGTAAAACTGGAGCACCATCTAAAACAATGTGTATTTCAAGCTCTAGTCCAAACTCAAAATACATAAAGCGGGTCACAGTGAATGGCAGGTCTGTAGATGCATTTATTGATTTTGGTAGCGAAGTCACGTTGATTAAGGAGTCGATAATTTCGAGCCTTAATCTGGTGCATGATCAGGTCCCGTCGGTTATGAAAGGATTCGGGGATAAGGTGGTTCAATCGTTAGGTAATATGTTGCTCGATATAGTGGTAGATGGAGTTGATGCGAGGGTAGCTTGTAGAGTTGTCGAAGATAATTTGTTAGATAAACCTATATTAATAGGCCAGTCATATACGGAGCAACCACATATTCTTGTGTTTAAAAATTCCCAGACTTTGCAATTTCGTAAGTTGAACACTGAAATCCCTATGGTTTATCCCGATGATAATAACATTCAACTCGCTGAAGTTTCGATCGCTGCTGATGTCGAGCTTTATGGACCTGCATCCATAAAGGCTCGCGTAGGTTCCGATTTTAGTGGCTGTTTAATGCTGAGCAACAACATCGTGGGTGGTCCAAATCAAGAGGTTGTTGTGTATGGTGGTATTTACCAAGTCCAGCGCGGGAATTTAGACATTCTTGTTTACCCTTTTTCTATCTCCTGTACATTACGAAAGGAATTTGTTGTTAGTAGAGGAGACAAGGTAGATTTTGTTCAGAGGATAGTTATACAGTCTCCAGGAATTTCGGAGTCTGCAGGCATTCAAAATAATAACTGTGAACATGAAATTCAGGAGAAAGATGTTCACATAGGTAATTCTGTATCAAAGTACGATAGACAAAGGCTTATGACCATAATTAAACAATATAAACACTGTTTCGCATCAAATTTGAACAATTTGGGTTGTACTGACGTTACACAGATGACAATCGAGTTGAATAGTCAACGTCCTGTTGTCTACCGCCCTTACCGGTTGTCACATCATGAACGTGAGAGAGTGCAGTCTATGTTAGGTGAAATGTTGGACGCAGGGATCGTTAGAGAATCGGTATCGGAGTATGCAAGTCCTATTATATTAGTTCGTAAAAAAGATGGCAGTTTTCGTATGTGTATTGACTATAGAATGTTGAATTCTGTAACAGTAAAGGAAAGATACCCGATGCCGATTATAGACGATGAGATAGCAAGGTTGTCTGGTCAAGCGTGTTTTATAACGCTTGATTTGGCATCTGGGTATTATCAGGTGCCAATTTCGGAACCATGCAAACATCTAACTGCATTTGTCACTCCAGATGGATTGTACGAATTCAACCGTATGCCATTTGGTTTAGCAAACGCACCAGCAATTTTTCAGAGAATGATTAATAAGGTCTTAGGGTCAGCTCGATTCACCCATGCTACAGCGTACATGGATGATGTACTTGTTTACGGTAAAAATGCTGCTGAATGTCTTGATAGGCTCGAACAAATTTTGAAGCTGATAGAAGATGCAAATCTTACATTAAATTTGTCGAAATGTAATTTTTTGCACGATAATATTGATTACCTTGGGTATGAGATTAGCTCGTCAGGAATTCGGCCAGGTGAAAAGAAAATTCAGTCAGTTATGAATTTTCCACGGCCAGTTAACATTCATGGTGTTAGGCAATTCCTTGGGCTCGCTAGTTATTTTCGAAAATTTATCAATAGTTTTGCTCAGATAGCGTCGCCAATGATGCAATTATTAAAGAAGGACTCCACATGGGTATGGGGCCAAGAACAAGAGAATGCATTCCAGGTGCTTAAATCACAATTAATAGACAGACCAGTTTTAGCTATTTACGATCATGACGCGGAAACAGAATTGCATACCGACGCTAGCAAGGATGGCGTTGGAGGCATACTCTTGCAACGGTGTAAGGATAGTGGTTTTCTTCGGCCAATTGCTTATTGTAGTAGGCGAACGTCGCCGGAAGAAAAGTATTATCACTCCTACGAATTAGAAACGCTGGCTGTTATTCGTTCATTAGAGAAATTTCGGGTCTATTTATTAGGTAAGGAATTCAAAATAGTCACCGATTGTAGTGCTCTTCGTTCGACTTTCATGAAACGCGATTTCATACCTAGGATAGCGCGCTGGTGGCTTTTGCTGCAGGAATTCAATTGTTCAATTGAATATCGACCAGGCACTAAAATGTCCCATGTAGACGCGTTATCTCGCAATCCTATCTCGAATGATTCTGTAACTGATTCCTCTTGTTTATGTGCTCAAATTATGGTTATTAGTAGCGAAGACTGGTTACATACCCTTCAGCTGGGGGACTCAGAATTGGAACGTATTAAACAAATTTTAGAAAAGGATTTAGAACCAAAGAACCTCCAGTATATCAAAGATAATTATGTTGTTCGAGATAATAAATTATATAAGTATGTTAATGGCGATAAGGATAATGTTCGCTGGGCAGTCCCAAAGGGGGCGAGATGGCAAATATGCAGGATGAATCACGACGATATTGGTCATCTAGGATTAGAAAAAACTTTGGAAAGGATTAAAAGTAATTATTGGTTTCCAAAAATGTCACGATTTATCAAAAAGTATGTGTCCGCCTGTATTGATTGTGCTTACGCTAAGAAGTCCACGAGTACAAACAAAGGTTTTTTACATCCAATCGAAAAAGTAGAGACACCGTTTCACACCCTGCATATTGACCACCTGGGCCCCTTTGTCAGATCCAAACGAGGATACTCTTACCTCCTAGTAGTGGTAGACTCGTTTACTAAGTTTGTGTTTATAAAGCCAGTTCGAAACACGAATACACAAAATGTGATTCGTGCGCTGGATGACATATTTTACACATTTAGAATGCCTGACCGTTTGATCAGTGATCGTGGCAGTTGCTTTACGTCTAACTTATTTAAAAGATACTGTTATGATAAAGGTATAAAACACATCTTGAATGCTGTCGCGAGTCCCAAATCAAACGGCCAGGTAGAACGATATAACCGGACAATCCTAAATTCATTAAAAGCGCAAAACCTGAGACATGATGAGAAGGATTGGGACAGCCAGTTAGGGAAAATACAATGGGGGCTGAATAACACTGTCCAAAAGACAACCGCTAGGAGACCATCTGAAGTCATGTTCGGTACGTCTATGAATAGTGAGATTAATCCTAATTTAAATGAGATAGCAGATGTGATTAGGGAAAATATAGATGTGACCACTATCCGAAGTCAAGTTAAAGAAAGAATAGATATTGAACAAGCAAAGCAGAAGCTACGTTACGATCAGAACAGATGCCCTGCTAAGGTATATAATAAGGGCGATTTAGTCAAAATTACTAAAATTACTTTTAATAATGATGGGAAGAGCAAGAAACTTCTCCCATCTTACATAGGACCATACCGGGTCGCTAAAGTTTTAGGCCAAGATAGATATAAGATAGCGGCTATTCCCGGTTTCAGTAATAGCACAAATAAACGCACTACCACTGTAGCAGCTGATCGAATGCTACCGTGGGTACATGTAGCTGCGTTACAACTAAATGAATCGGATTCTAACAAATCTAGTGATGAGAGCGAACATAGTGATGCATAGTGGTCACCAATGTAGGAATCTACAGGACAATTATTACAGAATGTTTAATATTATTGTTTCAGACCGAACGTGAGAATTGATTGGTTCACGTCATCGGTTATTACACAATTGCAGACCTGACGTGAGAATTGATTGGTTCACGTCATCAGTTAGAACACAATTGGAAACCGAACGTGAGAATTGAATGGTTCACGTCATCGGATAGTGGAGGCAAGAATTGATTGGTTTGCTCTAGGTTTTCTGAGTCTCTGATCAGGTGTGAGAATTGATTGGTTCACAACTTGATAGAGTAGGTACGCAAGTTTAGTAGCGAGAATTGATTGGTTCGCACTAGCATAAGCATAAATTTAAAAAGTTCTGAATGATTGATAAATAATGCATAATCCAAGAATGAAACTAGTCCGTTAGATCTAAGTACTTTTGGCGAGAATTGATTGGTTCGCCAAAATTTTTGAAACATTGTTATTTTTTTTTAGAAAACAGATAGTGTATAGTTATAACTTGTATTCAATTATGGTAGTACTACGGATTACATAAATTTTTTAGTTGAATTAAATAATGTTTATGGATAACTGTTGTAACAAAATTATTACCTACTTAGTTCTTACGTTTTTCTTATGACTATTTTTGTTTTCTTTTGTTTGTTGTGATATTATATTCATTAAAGATAAATGATAACATTGGTAACTGTTGTAACAAAATTAATACCTACTTAATTCTTAAGTTTTTTTTAATTTTTTTTTAATTTATTTTTATTTATATTCATTAAAGTGTTATATGGATGTAGTCTAATTGCTGTAACAGAGTATTTTTATTGTTGTAAATGTTTAAAACATATATTTTTTATGAGTCCTCTCTCAGCCAAGAGTGTAGGGTATTTTAGTTACCACTTGGGGCGTGCATGAGGACATACACGTCGTCAGGACGGTCGAGTGTAGGGTTTTTAAAGATTTTAATCATTCATTCTTATGTTTGAGAAATGGCAACACTGTCCAACCGTCCATTTTGGCGGGGAAAGCGTAGTTTATAAATAAGGACGCTTGGCCGAGAGAGCTGAGTTCGGTGTGAATCAACTGTGGTGACTGTAAATAAAGTACTTATCAGTATCTACACTTAGTGAGTTTTATTACAAAATGCCACGGTGTATTTACCCATATCAAATTACAACTTTCTCCATAGGCTTTCTCGTACTAAGAGTCTCTGAGCTATGCCGCGGACGTCAGGCGGACAGATGGACATGGCGAAACTATAAGGGTTCCTCGTTTATTACGGAATCCTAAAAAGATGTTATTTTGTCATTACAAACAGAGGCTTCAATTTTATTGTATAAATGGAGATTCGAATCGAATATGAGCCCCAATCCTGGGACACCAATAGTATAGTACAATGTCACAAAAATACTTTGGAAAAATTAGCAACAATATTTCGAATCACTACTCACTACTCAATGGATATATTCAAAATTGGAACAGAATTTGTTTCAAATTATTATCTGCCATGATGTCAAGGAAACTTTAAAACCGTGGGAGGTGAAACAGCATGACTTAAAACTCCATGGTAGCGGCTGCCAGTATTTCGAACGTTCCCAGAATTCAAATCGTCAGATTGTTTGTTCGTCGAGTTTGTATTTCGAACTGAAGGTACCGATGGATTGATGACATTCCTAGGTTACGTTACGTTGTGCTACGTAGGTTGGATGTACGGACGGGTGCATTTTGGCCGGATCTGACCAATTATATTGGACATCAAAGGTAAGGCAAAGTAAGGCAAAGCAAAGAATAATTTATTATTACACAATACTACTTATTTCATGGATGACGTGTTAGTAAGTTTTTGTGTATGTAGCTAGGTTTGTGACATGCGTGCTTAATGCAGGTGTCTGTAAATACTTGTAAGTAGGTACTTACATATATATTGCACATGCAATTAGAACACCCTTTTTTTTGTGGTTGGGAAATCATCAAATGACCCCTCCCGCTCTGGGTGGAGCGGAAGAGAGTGTCAGACTCTTACTGACTAAAACCCACCCGTGTTCCTTCCTTGGTCCTTTATGTTCTGGGGCAGCGGTACCCCTTTCGGACAATCCCGCTGACCCGGCAGGCTTGGGCCCTAATAGGTCCCCTCGTCGTTGCTGACATCTCTTTGAGACGCTCGTGGAACACGTACGCGCCGTCCGGCACGGGCCTGGTTCTGATCGGACGGTGAGCTACCCATTACTCTCCACCCGCAGGCTTGCGCCTACGGTGGCCGGGAGTCGTCACGCGGCTCCCGACGCCCGGAGCTTTTACCGCGGCGGCTGGGACGGGACGCTCTCTCCCTCTCCCATCCCGCCACCTCCTTCTCTAGCAAAACTGTTTCACAGAAGGAGGTGACTGCCTCACATTCCCCCTCGCCCCGGACTATGGCTTGAACCAGGGCCGGGCGCAAGAGGTCGCCGCCACAGCCGATCGCCTCTACGAGGACACGGCGGTACTCCGCCCAAGCAGGGCAAACCCCCACCGTATGCTCCACCGTGTCCTCGGGGCGATCAATTAGAATACCCTGACATATGAAGTTGGTAAAAACAAGTACCGTTTTTGCGTGTTTTTGTGTGCAGGGAGTGAGATAGAATAATAAACTTTAAGAATTGACGCAGTTTAAACTAGCACAATCCGTTTTAGTTAACTGTTTGGATGAGGCGGAAAATTTGGAGTTATGGTACGAACTTGGGAGAGTTTAGCCCAACAAAGAACTGAGATTATAAATGGGGTGAATGCCAACGAAATATTCAGGGTACCAGAATGATACTTGTAAAAGCAATGTCTTATCCATACTATTATACTATTAATATTATAAATGTGAAAGTAACTGTCTGTCTGTCTGTCTGTCTGTATGTTACGCTTTCACGCCTAAACCGCTGAACCAATCATCATGAAATTTGGCAGAGATATAGCCTGAGGTATGGGGACAGACATAGGATACTTTTTTTACGCGATAACCGACATTCACGCGGGCGGAGCCGCGGGCAAAAGCTAGTATTAAATATTTTGGGAAAAGTAGGCATAGTTATTGATTTTGGTTTATAAAACATAAAATATAAAACCATACTAGTTCAAAATGTTATATTTATTAAGAAAAAGTTAATTAGGTTAAGGCTTAGGTTAACACGAACAAACAAATACCTACAAATCACATAAATCATTAATGTGACGAGGACCAAGCGTACCCATTCACATTAGTGTGTTGGTTACTCCTGTTTATCGTTAACCATTTTTTTAATTTATATTTTTTTTATGATTAGAATTAAATTGTTTTCAAAATTTAGGCGATTTCTCTGTTTGCTTTTTATTTGAGCCATCGACGAAAATATTAAATCGCACAAGTAGGAGGTTCCAAATGGAATAAAACACTTCAAAGCTTCTGTGGTTAAATGTGGGTATTCTGTTTTTCTGTTTAACCAAAAGGTACCTAAAGTGCCAGACTTGAATTTCAAGGTAGAACAGAAATTACAATTTCAAGGTAGGGGGTCGCGAAATATTTTTCTATACTAAGGGGGCCGCGCCATGAAAAATTTTGAAAAGCACTGGTGTACATAATAAAGAGTATTCTATCTATCTATCTATCTATCTATCCTTCACTGTTTTGAGAGCAGTGGTAATGAAATAAATTACACAAAGTAAAGTGCTGAATGGGTTCGGCTTAGGACACAAACACGGGGCCGTTACCACTGGGCCGTCACTACTATTTATATGTTTACATATCTCGGGACTCTGGGGTCCCGGACCTTTGGAAGGCGTACGAGGGGCCGAAGCCAACTCGCAGAGGCCCGTTAGACGCTTTTTAATTAAATGAGGCACCAACCGACGATTATCCCTGTACGCACTATGTAAGTGCACCCAAGGACAACCCCCGGTTGGTGTAGGACTATTGCAGGATATGGAACCAAAGATATTGGACTATGGGTTTGGGTGGTTAAAATGGACTGGTTACCTAAAACTATGGAAGGACTATGGCCCCTGCCTGATCAATGTTTTATTATACACGGATAAAATGGCAGGGGGTGACTTGCACACTCAATATTGGGCCCCCGAAAACGGTCGCTAGCACATAGTGACGTTGCAACAAGGGGGCAACATGTCTTGAGGTGCTCGAGGAGTGGAGAGGTATTCCACGGCTCTCAGAACAATCCCAGAGCCCGGAAGATGGTCAAGATCCCTACAAGCACTTACTGGAATACTTCCTTCCTCCGAGCACGTTTGCTCTTGCGAATCTCCACTCAAGCCAGCCAATAAAGGCAAGAATGAGGTGGGAGCTCAGTTCATCGTCAGTGTACACTCCAGCCGGCCAATGAAGGCAAGCCAGAGATGAGGAACATGACTTCTCCCGGGAGATAGGGTCCGTGGGGTCGCAACTGCCCAACAGCTCGCCACATGCTGCCCTGCGGGTTTCTGTATCTCTCTTGGTCTGGCTCCTCACCCTAGACATGTTCGTAAAGTAAACTCTACCGGCACAGACCCAGAGTTCGGAGCGCGCAAGCCCCACCACGACGTCAACGTAGAGATACGGCGGTGGGGCTATTTATATTATTATTGGAACTGAAACCTTATCATTAACTTACACAGTTCCAAAATAATACATGACATAAAATATTACGTACGTAATATTTTACGTCATTTGCCGCTATCTGCATGAGATAATATCGTAATTAACGTATACCGACGGCTAATAACTTAATTATAAAGCTCGATACTAATGAGGGTTTACGCTCAATGCTTTAACGGAGCGTCGATCTGCTGAGGGAGGATGTATTTACGTGAGTAGCAATTAAGTGATGATGTAGTTGCGAAACATATTTTTCTCAAACATGCATGGAGATATTTTTATTATTTTCGAAAAAAGAACGCGCATAATATCGAATTTACGGACAAAGAAAATCAAATATATTGCAGGCGCGTTTTTTGAATTTGGAACATTACAATGCTCCAGCAATGTTGTATGAAAGCGTGCTGGGGTTAATAAATACTCTTTGATTGGATCTCAAATGAAATCAAATCAAAATATTTTGTTTCACATAAACCTACATGGGCACTTATGAAACGTCAGAAGATAGGTGCACGGTTCCAATTAGTCGTTTCCTATGGAGAAGAGCCGGAGAGAAACTCCACGGTTACTCTTTTAAAAATAATTGGTTTTACAATATTATTAAATAACAGTGATAATAGGTATGGGAGGACAGTGTAGGCCTTTCAACAATTACCAGGTACTTAACAAAATAGAAAACCGCAAACAAATCTACACTCTACTAGGCCTACAACGTTCTCACATTCACAAAATATAAAATAATCTAAGTATATAAAATATTAATGACATGACTGCAATTACAGCTACAGTAACATATTTGAATAAATATCATGTCCACAAAAGCCACTAATAAAGAATTGGAATTCGATTTGTAGGTAAATAATGTCAAAGAATAAAAAGATTATGTCATAGAAGTATGTAAAAAAATAGTTAAAAATTCTAAATAAACATCGTTATTTGGTAGCAGTTAATAGACATTGACATAGTTATGTTGTTTATGAGGTACCAGGGGATCTCTTATCATTCTTGGCATACCAAAGTAAGTCTCTTTGCTTAGCACAAAATAATTGTGTTCACGTGGCTATATAGCCATAAATGCGTTTGCCTTTCGGCACAGATGACAAATAGAAAATTGGCGGCAAAGCTGAAAATTCGTCTTGATTTGTTATTTACATACTTAATAAATATAAATTTAATAATTAAAATGAATTCCAACGGTTCAGAGAGCGAAATGAAGATTGATTGTACTCCACCAGATTTAAGATCAGAAGCCAAATTGGCAATGGAAAACCTGCTTCCAGCGAAGTCAAAAGAACATGAAAGTATGTCTTATTTTGCATTCTTTTGAGAAAAGCACTATATATGCCTCGGCGAAAATGGCAATTGCCTGTCTCGTATTAGTGAAGTCCTCGCCTACGGCTCGGCCTTCATACTCGACCTGCAATTGCCTATTTCCAGGCCTTTGCAATAATGTACTATTAATCAACATACAACCTGACCTGCAAATTGCGATAACCGTAAGAAATTTTTGAATTTCGCGGGCTAACTTAGCGGAAGAAATTAAATAGGTACATTCATTGGATTGGGTACTTGAAAATGTTAATGAATAATAGTACATTATGATATAAGTGCGGTAAGTTGAAAATTACAGCCGAGGCGATATTGCTAGCCCGAGCCGGGCTACAAGAAAGCAGAGGCTGTAATTATCAAAGCGCACGTATGTCATACGACGTTTTATAACATATTTGCGAGGAAATAAATAAAACTCGGACTTTCTTAAACTAATAAATCTTTAATCACTTGTTAAAGCAGTTAGAAAAATTTGTAAAATTGATTATTACGTTGCCAGTTGGCATTTTTAATGTTGTCAAGTTATTATTATTAGTTACAATTTCACCAGTCTCTCTCTCACTCTCTTGAGTGAAAGTAGGAGAAACGAGACCACAGAGTTCTGCAGTCAGTGGCGCTGCCTCTGAGACTTGTGGCGGTTTCGAATTAATAAATTCATCATTACTTGACGAAATTTTCAAATAAAAACAATACAGCAAAAAGAAAAAGCGCGCGGAATAATTTGTACTTGTTCACAAATTAGCGATGCGCGCGCATCAGCGTTTTTTTTTTTTAAGGAAAAGGCACGGAAACAGCCAGTATTACTATTAAAGTAATTTTTTTTTTTTTTGTTTTTGTTATAGATAAATGGTTGTAATTTATTGCCAAAATTAATTAAATTAAAGAATTAAATGTTTATTTTTTATATTTTATCTAAGAAAGTTAATTTTATTTATAAAATGTTGACCACTTTTCTGTCATAAAAACTATTTGCTAAGATTTAAAAAAGTACCGTTCGTTTTAGACGGAGCATCTTGATCAACCGTACGTTTTACCTTATTCTAGAGAAACTCGTGCGTTTTACATTACAATAACGCACAAGTACGTAATGACATACATTACAATATTGAAATTGGTGAAATAAGAGACCCTTTACGAGCAAATGTGTTATAAAAACGGTTATTGCTAAAACGCTAACAACCTTACAGGACTGTAATACTGATATCATAAACAAAAACTTTTGTTCTATGACTTTTTACAAAACATAATATGTTTATCAAAAACAAACCTTCATAGTTTTTAACAAACTTTTTAGTTTTTTACCAAAGACCCTGTGTAATTTTATTTTATTTTATTTATTTGGGAAAATAAACAGTTAGGTACACATTATAGAATTACAAAAAAAAAAAAATTGCTACAGAGTGAGTAAATGTTTACATAACAAACAACATTCAATTGTTTTTTATAAGCAGCCGTTGTTATAACAAAACCTCGTCATAAATAGTAATTCTCACAGCTCACAGCTCACATCACTTCTTATACAAAAATCACAACAACCTAAAACAAATTAAATTATTTGTATAAAGTTTATAATTAAATACACACGGCTACATATCAAGCCATAAATTTCGAGTATATGCTGACCTCTCATTGTACAGAAATCCTATACAATACGAGATCAGCTTATACTGGAATTGTATAGTTTGATATTAAACCGTGTGTAAGAGTAATATAGCGTAACCTAAACCTATTTCTTCCGTACAACGGTTGTTCGACAATGATAAGTGGCTCCTCGTTTTGAATTTGGAATTATTTCCCTCTTGCTCTATTTCAATAGACGTGACTGCTTTGTTTCGAATTTCGTATATTGCGCCATTTTAAAACGATAAAAGAACGTGTATTGGAATTTGAAATTGTGAGACTATTTTCAAGGATTTGACATTTTATTGCAAAGATTTGTTTTCAAAGATATTATAAAGTCTTTGTCGTGAAGGGTACTAACTGCCCTGGTTCATCATCATCATCATTTCAGCCGAAAGACGTCCACTGCTGGACATAGGCCTCCTCCAAGCACCGCCACTTCGACCGGTTCTGTGCTTCCCGCATCCAGCGGATTCCTGTGGCTTTCACAAGGTCATCGGTCCACCTTGTGGGAGGCCTTCCAACGCTACATCTTCTGGTACGCGGTCGCCACTCCAGAACCTTTCAGCCCCAACGGCCATCTGTTCCGCGCGCAATGTGCCCTGCCCATACTGTCCTGGTTAGTCTAGTGGAACCAAACGTGACTGGCTTAGGATACTGGGTAGGTTTGATTCCCGGGCCGGGTGTTGTAGGTATTAGATATTTTAGGGTTCCGTACCTCGAAAGGAAAATACGTAAACCATAAAGGACCACTCGTCTGTCTGTCTGTCCATCTATCACAGCCAATTTGCACAACAAGCCCCTCACTATGGAAGAAAATTTAAAGACGTTTTATGTCAAACGATACAGTAAAAAACACATAAAATCAGTCACTAAAAATACCAAAAGTTTCTCCTATAAAAGACTACCCTTCTAAAAATTATACTACGGTCAAATAAATCTCGTTTACCTTCTCTCAGTGACGTTACGATCGTAAACCGAACTGAATCGGTTTGGAGGCCATAAACCGGTTTCTAAAGAGAATTTCTGGCATTACAAGGCTAGTCTTGGGACTTAAAGATACTAAAAAACGAAGAATGTAGGTTGTTAAAAGATAACTGTGGGATTCAGTTTTTTGGGTTTTAAATATTTCTCTAGGGACCTAAGATAATCTTTTTTTAAAGTTTTTAAAGGTTTTATTTACATTACACACTTCTTAGTGACAGACAATAGTACATTATGATACATGTGTAATGATCAATGTACACATGTGTTTCATACGACATTTTGCAACACACTTGCGAGGAAAATAACAGACTTTTATTGTTATTAACTTTATGGAAAACGGCGCTGGTTTTGTTTTTCCGCACGTCGCGCTAGCGATGCGCGCGCAGGTGTAAATAAAGGCACTAGCAAAACCGCTAAAGAGCCTATATAAAAAATAAAAAACACAAAATAATGTTTAGACTGATCATAGTGTTGTCGTATGTCAAATTGTAGTTTAGTTAGTATGGAATTAGAAAGTACTATTGGCATAAAGAAATATACATTTGTTCAGTGAGAATCCGCAATAATAGAATGCCAGTCAGGATATTTTTCTTTTGGTTCCGGGAAGGACCACAGACAATTTAAGGCAAATTTTTAGTTCATTTTGGGACCAAGGACAATTCAGACTATATAAATAAAAGTGAAATATAGCATTATGGCTCCACAATTATGGAAGTCTTTTTGATGAGATTAAAAAAAGCGCAATTATCAGACTAGTAAATAGTTATCTGTGGCGTTACAGCACTAGTGCGGTAACGTAAAGTAAAAAGCACGCGTTTTTAATACACTGCTTTATGGACCTAAAAGCGGTTCAATAAGACCCACTTTACGAGCAAGTGTGTTGAAATTAAGTAAATAGGTAAATTTATGTAAATAAGTTTTTTTGCGATAAAC
This sequence comes from Dryobota labecula, assembly GCA_947523025.1. Lineage (NCBI taxonomy): Eukaryota > Metazoa > Arthropoda > Insecta > Lepidoptera > Noctuidae > Dryobota > Dryobota labecula. The sequence goes on along the minus strand of OX383311.1, from coordinate 6,236,115 downwards.
ATGACGCAAAGTTGGAGAAAAATATGCGTCACATCCACGCAAAACGGCCATCGCTCAGCATAATACTGCGACCCTATACGAGACAGAGCCCCAGCGCTGGTTTTTCAGGTTCAGCCGGAGCTGACGTGATGACGTCAACCGGTGCAGTATATAATGAGACAAAAATAACAAAATAATAAATAAAATAAATACAAGTACCCCCTAGCAATGAATAAATACATTGCTAGGGGGTGAGATTTCTCTGCAGCTGACTGTACTAAGAGTCTCTGAGATAAGCCGCGGACAGACAGACATACAGATGAACATGGCGAAAGTATAAGGGTTCCTTGTTGATTACGTGTATGTACCTATCGCATTTATTAATTTTTCTGTCATTACTTCACTTTTCACTCTTTTTACCAATTGTGGTAAGTAATTTTTATTTTTATTCTAGGTACATCGTCTTCACCTATAATTATTAATTAATGTATACAAACGATTGTTAACATTTTAAAAGAGTAAGTATGGAGTTTCTTGCCCATTCTTCTCCATACATAACTACCTTTTGGAAGGCGCAACTAGAATCAATTAACTATTCATGTAATTTTTGACGTTCAAAAGTGCATCTTCGTGCCTATTTGAAATAAATGATTTGACTTTGACTTTGACTTGACTTTACGTAACCCTAAAAACGTCTACTCTGTCAAACCCAACCAAAATACAACATTTTCTTTTCCCCCAATGAATGCAAATTTCCTATTTAGCATATAACGAGAAACGGGAACCGAATGACATGACATACTACAGCTTTCATTTTATTTTATTTGAATATTATATACATTTTTTTTTTGGAACAAAATGATCTCAATTCTTTCCTTCCGTGTGGTAATGTTGTTACCTTATCGACATTGGTATTTAAGTATTTTGATAACATCGTACGTATAAAGTGTTGTGGAGTTAAGAAAATATGACATTGATGCCGAATGTACTATAGAGCATTTACCGGGTAATATGTCTTTTATTGACTTGAATGTGCCCTGGCGGCTGAGAGTATGTCATGCTCACTCAAATGTCTCGCTGGTGGTGGCGTGTGTGTTGGATCATTAAGTTCCCTTCAAAATGGTTGAGCTAAATGGTGCTGATCCATGCGTCATGTTCGTGAACGGGCGCCGTCAGTTGGGACTGGTCATCTCTTAGCTGCCACGGCTTATTTTAATTTTTGAATTGTTTCTATTACGGACGCTCCTAACGTGCACGTCTTTCTACATTGTTCTCACATGTATAACTTGAACATTAATGATGTAACCCATATTTTGTAACAATATTTTGTTTTAAAAGAGTGTCCATGGAGTTTCTTGTCCGTTCTTCTCCATAGGAACCTACTACGCTTTGGAATGGGCAACTAGCTTCATCTTTCTGACTGACCGACCCCTTGACAATTCAAAAGTGCCTGTAATTGGTTTATTTGAAATAAATGCTTTGAGTTTGAGTTTGATTCCCTTGTTCACAAACTAAACTTAAGTTAAGTTCAGTGCATCTTTTTCTCTCTATTTCATTAAGAAAAGGACAGAAGATAAATTTTTGTTTGGTCCTGTCAAATTAATCAGCGCTTGACGTAAATTGACGTAATTTTAGTAGGCAAGTTTTTAACATGGTATCTAAACTTGTATGGATTAGTGACAGGCACTGATTAATTTGACAGGACTAAACAAAAATTTTTCTTCTGTCCTTTTCATAATGAAATAGAAAGAAAAAGTTGCACTGAACTTAAATTTAGTTTAGTTTGTGAACAAGGGAATCGGCACCGTTGGTAAGTAACACCATTTTTGAAGTGAAAACTTCTTTAGGCGCGTTGAGAACTTTTTGGGTGAACAAAAATCATGGAACTCGCGTCATCGTCACCGAACGCTTTCCATGAGCTATATGTATACTGTGTATATATAACAGACCGGTGTACATCTCCCGCTTGCACTACACCACTAAGGCGGAGGACATCGAGGAGTACGTGCGCCAGAAGACAAGGTACACGCCGAGGGTGCAGTTACTGGAGTCGCGCCGCAACGTCAACTTAAGGCGTTCGTGGTGCGCGTACCGAATTGTTATCTGCCCTCGTCATGGAAGAAGACTTTTGGCCGCAGAATGTGGTGTTCCGTCGCTTCCGCGGACAAGTACCACTGACAACACATAGTCAAGGTAGTGCAAAGTAAGTGCTACTAACATAGCTTTAAGTTGTATTTACTAAGACAAGTCTACAATAATAATAAAAATTATAATAGTACATTTATTTCAGACAAACAATTGTCCATATAATGTTAGTAACAAAGGTCTTAGAAATAATGTTAGTATACACTGTGTGAAGCTGAATAAGCCTCCCCAACACTGCAGACTCCGGCCTTTCTGATATCATCTTCAGAATTCCGTTGGGGCTCCCCCGGATCCTACACATCAGAGATGCTGCTTTTTTACGCATTATGGCATAAAAATCGTCGACCCTTGCGTCAGCGAACATGCCTGAAGCGCTGCAGAAACGAGGGAGCTCCACCAGAATTCTGTAGGCGTTGTTATATTGTACGCGAAGAGCGTTGTAGGCCCGCTGCGTGTAGCTGGTCCATAAAGCGCTGGTGTAAAAGCTTTGGCAGTAGGCCCTGAACAGTGTCACTTTTACAATAAAAAATATGTATGTTTAGGTTATGGTATTTATGTATGGGCCTGCGTCGCCTGAAAATAAATGGATAAAAAAAAAAGTGTACTTTTTGGGTGGAAAAACGTGAAACTCGCGTCATCGTCACCGAACGCTTTCAAGTTACTTAGTTCACTTTTATCGGCAGACCCCAATAACTGCCCCGTTTTTTGTCTGAAGCTACTGAAATAAATGCCCGTGGCTAAGTAATAACGATCGGGATCGATATACATTTTTACACATAAAAATATTGCGTTCATATTGATTGAAAACATAAAAATACCTTTTGAAAAACAACTCCCTATTATTTCAACAGAAACCGCCATAAAGATGGGGTATCGGATAACCCCATGGGGTTGGTATTTGATAACGTTATGAGAGGACGTGTCAAAGGTGACAGGGTACTCAATCTATTAGTAACTTAAAACATACAAATTACATTGGGTAGGTGTAGGTTTTTGAATGTTATTGGATGGGTAAACGCACTATATACAGCTACTGTCGTGAAAATGTGACAATTTAAAGAAAGTATGAAAGAAAATACATTTGTTTGCGGTAAACATGACGCATATAAAGAACACAATCACGAAAATAACAAGTTGGGGGAAAAAAATACGTCACATCCACGCAAAACGGCATGCTGCAACTCTATGCGAGACAGAGCCCCAGCGCTAGTTTTCAGCGACAGCCGGCGATGACGTATGACGTCGACCGGCGCAGTATACAATGAGATATAAATAGGAAATCCAAAAACAATAATACAATACTTTATTCAACATTTTTATATGAATATGATATTTAAAATGGGAACATTCCGTTCCGTTCCGTCAATTTAATTATGCTCCACACACATTCTGATTTTTTCAGATTATGATTTTCTCAGATCGATCTGTAAGAATGACACTGACGACTTAAATTGTATGTAATTCTGGGCTTTCTTAATTAATCATATGAATTCCGCCTCTGAATTCAGAAAGGAATTCAGAATGTGTAAGTCCAGCCTAAAGCCGGCTCTACACTTGCGGCGCGAACGGCCGCGTAAGCCCGCGACAACTGCGAATCACGAGTGTAGATGTTGTTCGCGCTTCGCGTTCGCCCTTCGCGCCGTTCCCCGATCAGTGTCGGTTTTTTGGCCCGCGACAAAGGGTATGCGGCGCGCGAACGTGAACGCATCCACACTCGCAGTTTTCCGCAGTAGCGTACAAGACTGCGTAGGGAGTGGTTTTGCGTGCGTTGTGGATTGACTTTTTAATATTATTGCTATTTATTTATTATTATTTATTTTATTTATTGCTATCTATTTATTTACTTTTTATTATTATTTATATTTATACGCAATGGCATGTAGTGAGACAGCAGCAGCAGAAATCACTTCGCCGTCCATGATAGTCACGAACAAGACTGTGAAGCTTTGCGAGTGTGGAGGGACACAGTTCGCGCGCGGATCACAGCGGTATTCACGGCGCGAATTCACGGCGCGACGTCACACGAGAGTGTAGTGCCGGCTTTAGAGTAATCTGTGCGCGCAGCTGTCAGAAAACTATTTGTTTGACGTTTTGACACATTGGGTATATTATAATTATCATGGCGCATTATGCATACTTAACCTTTTGAACCAAAAGAGGTCTTCCAGACCCCTATAAAAATTGGGAATTACTACAACAGTTATTAAAACCAATGGCTATCAATAAAGTTAATATCCGACTATAAACCGTAAAAGTATGGCCATAAAAATACCCTACAATGTACAGTCAACTGCACGTCAGAATTAATTATTGAACAACGAAAAAAGTCCATACTGCTACTAAATAAAGGAGCTGTGAATGTCAAATTGTTGCCTTCGACTTAGGGGATGTCCCGGTGTTCCCACTGTGTGGATCGCCCGGAGGACACGGTGGAGCATACAGTGGAGGTCTGCTTGGCTTGGGTTGAGCACCGCCGTGTCCTCACGGAGGCGATCGGCGGTCGGAATCAATTGGCGATTCCCGGCCACCGTAGGCGCGGGCTTGCGGACGGCGAGCAATGGGCAGCTCGCTGTCCAGTAAGGACCAGGCCTGGGTTGTCGGCGCATTGTGTTCCACGCGCGTTTTAAAGAGTTGTCAACACGCACTGACGGGGTCCATTAGGACCGATGCCTGCCAGGGTTGCGGGTTTGTCCGAAAGGGATAAACTTAGGAAATGGCTAGACAGCTGGGGATGACATTGCTACAGTAATAATTGAGGCGTCTAATTGCAAACCCCGCTAAAACGATTTTTCTGGATATTGAGTTATTGATGAGTTTTAAATTCCATAAAATATAATCGCACTCCGTGGTGCACGATACATTTACACAAGTCTCCATTGGTCCGCCATACTATTCGTAAGATCACTTGGTGCAAAAGCAAGCGCTGTGATTGGTTGTTTTCGTTTTAGACGAATTTGAATTTTACCCATGCCATTTATAGTGAATTTTTTTACCAAGCATAAAGTTGGAGGCTCAATTTATTACTGTTAGAGTGGGATTTGCTCGGATATGAGTTTGTCACTTAGTACAGAATTGAGAAAACTTTCAAAAGAGAAAATAAGGTCGGTTTCAAGGTAAAATCATTTTAGCGGGGTTTGCAATTAGACGCCTCAATTATGGAACACAAATTGTAGACAATCAAAATAATTATTTCTCGTCGATGGGCACATCTTTTTGAGTCTGACTGTCCTTACCTGTGTACGGTCTAGGTTGTTTTTCACGTTAAATCGTATAGAAGAATGGGTTGTTTATTATGCAAGATTTAACTTTATGGGGACTATCAATCGTAATGTTTTTTACCCATAATAACAAGAATGATGTGATATAGCATCGGTGCGATTTAAAAGAAGTGTGAGATATAGTGACAAAAATTGAAAAGTGTATGCTTAGGTGGTTTGGTCAGGCAAAGGTCAAGGCAGATGTGAGTGGAAACGGCGGAAAGGGACGCCCATTTACAGTGACCTAATTGGTGATGTTCTTCAGAAAGGTCAGGTGCGTAGTAGGTACTCGCACTCAGCGTGCGTGTATGACCAGATGTATGAATTTTAACGTAGCAAAAGATTACTACTTAGGTACTTTTGTACCTAAGGATTGTAGAAGGTGGATTTCTGTAGTTGTTGTCTAAGGAAGAAGCTGTGAGTTTATGTATGCGTATGTGACAGATATACCTATATGTTTTTGAGGCTTAATGTACACTGAAAAAAAAATGCACTCCAATCAAGTGATGTTTTAGCTTGATTGACGAAAATTTTAACTGTAACAAAGTAAGTTAGTTGTGTCAATCAAGCACTTTGATTACTTCAATAAAGATCATTCAAACTTTAAACTAATAATCTTGGTTGGAGCAACCATGTTTTGACTTGATTGCTGCAAATAGGTTTTGTGATAACTCCAATGAAGATCCCGTTTCAAACCTCAATCAAATAAAAGTAGTAACTGTGATCATTGTGTTTGATAGGCTCAGATGCAAATAAGTTAGGTACTTAGTCAATTTAAACAAAATCTTGATTGTAGCAACAATTTTTTTTTCAGTGCATTGGTCGCGTAACTCAATTAGAAATTGCCCAAATGGAGGCAGAGATGCGCGGTAGGCAGGTGGAATTAGAGCGCAATGCTGATGAAGCTGAATATCGGGCTGAGCTCGCCGCAATTGAAGCAGAGTGTAGTAACCACGGTTTTCGCAGTGGGTGGAGCCGCGCCAGTGTCAAACAAGTAACTTAAACACAGCTGGCGAAATGTGCTGTAACTCATACCTCTGGCAACCCCCTCGGGCCATACAACTGTGATGATAAATTACCTTTATTACCCAACATCACGAAGACATTTTCATTAAACTAGGAACAGAGAAACTTTAAACTTTACATAGAGACCAAACGAACGATGAAAATCTAGAAGTTCGCAGAGATAAGGCAGTCTAAACTTATTTCTCTAGCAAACATGTTTCGAAGTTTTAACAGTCTACATTTCCTGAACAAGATATAACAACGCGTTGCTATGTAGAGAAATGTTATGTTATTTCAAAGTGTAACCTCTTTTGCTCTGTTATTTAGGTATATAAGGTGTATAGCAATTCATACACGAAATATTTTAAGAGAAACATCTATATATAGGTGGTAATAAGCCACCCGAACCCGCCCGAACGCAGAGACCATGGCGGCGCGAGCGCGGTGCCTTTTGATAATCATCATATCAAGTACGTTTCAACATCATCATCACTTCACCCGAAAGACGCCACTGCTGGAAATAAGACTCCCCCAATTGGGGGGTTTTACCATAATCGCCACGCTTGGCAGGAGGGTTGGCGATCGCAGTATGGTGTAAAAAATGTATAGAGAACGCTGCTGGCCATTCTCTAGTAAGTCCCTTAGTCGCTATTTACGACACCCACGGGAGGAAATGGGATGGTGCTATTCTTTACGTCCGGCACCACAGTCACGGTATAAGTACGTTTATTTATTTTGTATTTTTAATAATATACTTAGATTAAAAAAATATACATTTTCTGTGGCTTCTTTACCACCGTTAGGTGTATCTCTTAAAATATTTTGTGTATGAATAGAAACACATAATATCAAGGTGTTTGAGTAAAGTTCTGACCCAAAATAAATATTTATTTCACATAAACCTACACGTGAAAATGTGATGTCCCTTGGATGCTGAAATAACTGCTCCACTACCTACGCCACAAGAAAAAAATACTTACTCTTCGTCTTCTTTTTAGTCTTGAAAACTAAATTTATAATTGTAATTACAAAGAGCATTTTGCATGTGGTGTTTGCCTATAATTAGTTGTGCACTGAGACTTACGACACAATTATTTGTATGTTCCTATCTGTAAAATATCTATAATAACTGTTGGTAAACCTTAATTAAATAAATAAAAATATAACTACAAAGAGAAAATCAAACCCGTTAAAAAGAGATCCGTAACTGGGAAAAAGAAGAAATGAAGAGATCCGCAGGAGAACCAAGGAAACCGACATAGCTCGAAGAATTGCCAAACTTAAGTGGCAGTGGGCAGGGCACATTGCGCGCAGAACAGATAGCCGTTGGGGCCGAAGGGTTCTGGAGTGGCGACCGCGTACCGGAAGACGTAGCGTTGGAAGGCCTCCCACTAAGTGGACCGATGACCTTATGAAAGCCGCAGGAATCCGCTGGATGCGGGAAGCACAAAACCGGTCGAGGTGGCGGTGCTTGGGGGAGGCCTATATCCAGCAGTGGACGTCTTTCGGCTGAAATGATGATGATGAACTGGGAAAATGATTTTTATTTATAAACAGAAGGAACGCGCATTGCCCATTGCCCTTACTCAGTGCGTATTGACAATTTTATATAATTTATTACAGAGTTTCTTCACGATTTCTGCTTACATCGTAAGTATGTCAGTGACTTCTTAGATAAACTCATTCAAATCATCTCAGTACTTGCAAGGTTTCACTTGATTAGATTACATTCAATGTCGATTTTAATAAACTCAAGAGCATTCCCCTTAATGGAATTGGCTCATCCCTTAAAAATAAACAAACCGGCCAAGTGCGTGTCGGACCACGCACAATGAAGGGTTCCGTAGTTGGGATAAATTTATCCCAAGAACAAACTTAACATTGTAGTTGAAAAACATGTTTTTCCATATGTTTCAACTGCAAATATAAGTTCGTCGACTATTACTTGGTAACTTGTAAAGCCTACTTAGCTGTGATAGTTTTCCTTTTAACTTCATTATATATACTACTGCTGTGATTTTTTTCACATATCCAAATACAACCATTTAGCTAGCAAGGGCACACTTGACTCTAACAAAAATTAGCACACTAAATCGAAAAATACTTTTCACAAACCCTTTAATATTTTTGCACGGCCTATCCAACGACGTACGGCCAATGTTCAATGTTCAACGGCCTATGTTCAGCATTGGACGTCTTTCGGTTGAAATGATGATGATCCAACGATAACCCACACCATGGGATAGACGAGACAATATCATCCCCACTTCACGGGTAGGGAGGAACTAAAAAAATATATTTCAAGATATTTTACCACTTTGTCGGCGTGATTAATATGTATACCTATATCAAATGACAGCTCTTTAGTACTAAGGCTGAGGCTACAGTAGGCAGCGATTAGCGATGCGACTGGAAGAGCGAAACGAGATAAAGATGGTATGGCTACATTATAAGCGAAAATCCGGCGTATATTCGGCGATACACATGCTACACAACGAATTAGCAAAATCGATTCATGCGGATACACTATAAAAAGGATAGTGTAGCCGCATGAATCGCTACGCATAATGTAGCCACACGTATATTTAGTAGCACTATTGAACTAGTCGTGCAAGTGAGAAATTTAAAAAAAAAATCGCTTAAATTTCGCTGATATATTGAGGTAGCTGATGTCGTGATTACAGTAATGTTGTTATCAGAAGATGTTAAGAAATCAAAAATCGCTAGTAATATTTGATGTACGGTGTAGCCATATATATATATATATATTTATTTTTTTGGAAATGGCAACTCAGAGTGTAACCACGAAGGGCTCAGACTCTTTCACCGGTCTATCCTGTGGTGCCTTAAGCTCCTGACGATTTTAAGGCCTCCAGTCAGGGCGTAAAAACTATAAACTAAACGACTGCTGCTCGCTCAGAGCACCCCCTGTGGGGTACGAACCTCGACTTAGGGCTGCTGAGTCGGAGGGAGGGTGGTAAAGGGCCGTCGGTGGCTGGATAAAATCAGTGTTTTGATTATTATCGTGGGGGGTTTGGATTACATGCTGCTCAGCTAAAACGCGTGCTGGCGCTTCGCTTACAGTCAAGGGTCGGGGAGGACTATTTGTTAGTCGGGGATTTCACGCGGGGCCTCGGCGGCGACGTCGGAATGACGATCTTGTAGTGTGTACTCTTTTGCGAACTGTACTAGTAGACCTATGACTCTCCTGGAGGAGAGTGATGGGGTCGTCTGGGTCGGTCAGTGACGGTGTAGCCATATGCGTAAACATTAATTTATTTATTTTAATCGCTCACGTGTCGCAGGTCGCGTCGCGGCCTAATGTAGCCTCAGCCTAAGAGTCTCTATACTAAGCCGCGGAAAGACGACAGACAGACGGACATGGCGAAACTTTATGGGTTTCTTGTTCACTACGGAACCCTATAAAAGGATCATGAAATTACCGATACTTAATATACTCGTATCATACTAAAAACCTCGTTAAATTGGATGGTCACTAAAAATAATGCAACGTTGTTTTGTGAAGTGCTGATGTTAAGCCGATACGCTTTTTATTACATGCCCCTCTAAATTATCGTAAAGTGGATCCAAAAGACTGTAAAATTCTTTAACTCTTGAGCGAATACGTTACTGTTATATTGTTTTGTGATCGTTATTTCCTTTTCAAAGAGGGATATTTCATGAAAATTTCATGAAACATCCAGTTCTGGGTTCGGAGTGAACCATCTCCACTGCAGAAGGTATACTGCCTGATTCCTGGAGATTTATCTCGTGTTTTTACTGCTACAGTTAACAGTGTTGGGGTCGCCGACACTCTGACGCGCCCCTACATTTCTAAGTATACTTCTCGACACTGCGGAGACTGCGCTCAGATTCTTTCTTCGGTGCTGCCTGACTCCTGTTCCTCGGAGCTGCCCTGCCCACTAGATTGCGGAAGCTTTCCTGACGCGGAGCTGGGAGTTACCTTTCAAGTAATATAAATTTACCTCCTTCTTGCCTTGAGAGTGCGTATTAGGTAGGTTTTTATAGTCTTAATTCTAGAAATTGTATTTTTTACCTTTCCATTAAATTGTTCAGTCTACTTTCTATCTTTTTATTTGTTAGGAATAAGTAGACTTGACAGTTTCGCAATATTATATTTTACCAATCAATATTCCGAATTGAGATTTAATCTCAATTCGGAATATGGATTGGTTCACAGATATAGCCGACAAAGTCATAGCACTGTTCTTTCTAAGCTGGGCAATCCTCCCCCCTAGACATGGGCGAAATAGCTCACTGAGAAGAAAAATAGTAATTAGCTCTTTCACTCTAAAGAGCTATATCACTCTTCTAGCTCACTAGCTCTTCTGTAGCTCAGTGAATCGGGCGCTTAGACGCCGACTGTTAGCTTATTTGACTCACACAGCACGCGTGTCGATGGAAAGTCTCGGCTGCCTCAATAGTCTCTTTTTGGAAAATACTCGTACAGGCTCTTTGGTAATACAGTAAATACACTATGAACACTATATACTGTACTTTGCATATAACCGATTTCGTCAAAACAACCAAAAAAGTACCAAGTATTATTGTTTGTGTTTATTATGACTTTATTTGACTTATGTCGTATGATAAGTTTACAATGACGTATTTTGCCGGAGAGCTATTGTTGGAAGAGCGAACAATGCGATCCGAAGTATTCCGAAGCGATCCGAATGAGCCGTTTGGTCAGTGACTTCGGTATTTCGCTCGGTGAGACGTCTGTCGAGACCGACTGAAGTAGGTACTGCCTATGTAGCGAGCGAGTGAGTGAGCGACAGCGACGTCAAACGAAAAGAGCTAGCTCTTTTCTATCACTAGCTCATGAGCTACCCAAGTCTACTCCCCACTACAGATTAGATTAAAAATCCTTATCTATTGATTTTAACACGTTAAACGACATGGGGGATAACATACGGGCCACACTTGTGTAGTAAAAGGAGCCAGGTTAAAAATGCCCGATTGTTAAGTTTTATATATAGGTTTTTATTGCTTTAGAGGCTAGAAACCAAATACAATCTATTTGTCTGCAGGGCCGTGGGGGTCACGTCAAATACATATTATCTTAATATTTGTGCCCGATGGGTCAATAGAGATACTGAAAATCGCCTCTGACTCGCAGTCATATGTCGTCCCCCGCTGCCCCAACGGAACTATTGTATATCGACCACACGGTGTTCCCCACGGCCCAAACAGAAAGATTGAATAATTAAAGCGGCGTTCAACGTGTTAAATAAAAAAATAAAATGATTTCTTCTTAAGTTAAGTGACTGTCATTCAGATAATTATAATTATCAAGACTCATGTACACAGTTGTGTCATTAGAATTAATAGTATGTCGTTACACCCCAGTCAGTAAAACCATACTGTTAGAACAATAGGGACCACATTCTGCATGCTAGTTCTTTTTATTCTGGAAACAGGAAGGGTTGATATTCAATCAATTAGTTTTGCAAATGTTTTACTATGAGTAGTCATTTATAGTAGTTGTAAATAACTAGGTTTTATGATATGGATGCCTGTCAGTCACGACTGAGTGATATTTTTACAGAATCGACCGGATGGTCGGTTGCGAGTACTACGCACCTAACCTTTCTGAAGAATATCACCAATAAGGTCACTTTTTCTTGCTTTCTCGCGTAGATTTGCTCGATGACGCAACAGATTTTACCCGGCGTTTTTGCGATGTGAGGCAGCGGTTCTGACTTCATGCTGCTTGCCGGCACATCGGAAAACAAGCGTTGTGACACAATATGTTCGAGCTGCTCAGATTGAGTGTTTTCTGCAGCTTTATTTTTTTGCGAAATACGTAGCTCCTGCAGCATTTTTGCTCGCCGTGTTTGCACGCCTGGAGTGTGGATCCGGCTCGAAGGACCACTTTGTTAGGGATGGTGCTGCAGGAAGTGACTGGTTCGTCTTTTTTGCAACGAAAATACAAGGAAACTTTTAAAAACACTTTTATTTAAACTTTTAACAAGTAAGATGGCCGCGTGCGCAAAAATATAATAATCGGGCGTGCGCATTGATCAGAATTCGGTGGCAGACTGGCGGGGGGTCCACAGTGTGACAAGCATGTCAGCGTGTCCCGCCTCTTTAATAACGAAGTTACCTATTTTCTAAATTGTTTTGAGTGCGTCGCTAACAATAATGTTCTAAGGCGCTTCCACTCATATCTACATCTGATTTTGTTAGTCGATTTACATACTAATTGGAAATATGAACTTAGAAATTCTGTAGACTTGGCTTAGCCTAGCTAAACGGGTATGTCTAGCTGTCATCCCTAACTATTTATAAAAGTCAGCTGAATAAAAGGGTTTTATAATTTATTACGCAAACACAATAACGCTGGACAGGGCTAGGACGATTGAGATTGCAGACTGGATTAGTAGGTCATCTAATTTATGTGACCATCTTTACATACCGAGACCCCTAAGTGCCTCGGAAAGCACGTTAAGCCGTTTTTCCCGGCTATCATTAGTGGATTTTAGAAAGTCGTAATGGCTAGTCAGAAGCCTAAAAGTCTGAACCAGTTTTACCAAGGGGTATCGTGCTACTTAGTAACTGGATTGTGGAGGTCAGATAGGAAGTCAATTCATGTGAAATACTGATATTCAGCTTCATCTGGTTAGACTGGAAGCTGACCCCAACATAGTTAAGAAAAAGCAAGGCAGATAATGATCGGGAACCAAAAAAATAAATCTTTTTTACTTATATTATGCATATTACACACGGCTACATATCAAGCTAGACTGTTCCAGTATACGCTGATCTTGCATCGTGTAGGATTTCCGTACAATGAGAGGTCAGCTTATACTGGAATTTTATAGCTTGATATGTAGCCGTGTGTACAAACGAAGCTTAAAACCCAATTTCTACTAATAATTTCTAATAATTCACTAAAAAAATTGTACCTAAAAGAAAACTACTTAATTCCACATCAAAAACAAAATCTCCTTTGACAATCCAATTTGTGAATGTTTCGTCTCAAGAAACTGACTAAAATATGTTTACATTTTATGTTAATGACGTCACGGAGAGAAGAGTCACGTACCGAATTAAAATTTCGTTGGCATTACAAAATATTGTTCATAAAAATAAATTGTTTACGTTGAGTTAAAGGAGCCCTTCTTTAACTCTAAGCAATTTATTTTTCTTTATATCAGGTGTATCTATTCAAACACGAAATATTTTTAGAGATACACCGTTACACAGGTGGTAAAGAAGCCATGGAAAAGATTTTTTTTTAATCTGAGTAGTATATTAAAAAAAAAAAAAAAAAAAATACTTAACTTATGATTAATTATCAGGCACCGCGTTCGTGCCACCACCGTCGCCGCGTCCGGGCATATCTCAAACAATTTTTAAATTATAATAATTATGTAAAAATAAAAACAATAAGATAAAAAAAAAAAAATCGCTTCTATGGCTTTTTTACCACCTATAGATGTTTCTGTTAAAATATTTCGTGTATGACGAGATACACCTTATATATTGCTATTGCAATAAAAGTGTATTTATAAGGCAGTTATTTTTCTAAAATAAATAGACTGATCATCTTTGATACGATCCAGCCTGTTCGTTGCTTGTCCAGCCATATTAGCAGCTAAGTAGGTTTTATAAGTTACCGAGTAATAGTCGACCAACCTACATGTATATCAACTACAATGTTAACTTAGTTAATGGGATAAATTCATCCCAACTATAGAACCCTATTGCGTGGTTCGAACGCCAAAATGAATGTTAGGGTGAAACTCCTGAGGTGAAACCCCTTACCTTCATTTTCTAAAAGTTGTATCAAAAGCTTCATCAAATCTCGTTTTCTATAGGTATAGTTTCTATAGCTCCAATGATGTAATTTTTTTTTATTTTTTTATTAATAATGAATAATTATTAATAATTAATTAATTATTTACGATTTATTTTTAATTATTTATTTATTTAATCCATCTATTATAAAAACCGCGTACCGGAAGACGTAGCGTTGGAAGGCCTCCCACAAGGTGGACCGATGACCTTATGAAAGCCGCAGGAATCGGCTGGATTCGGGAAGCACAGAACCGGTCGAGGTGGCGGTGCTTGGGGGAGGCCTATGTCCAGCAGTGGACGTCTTTCGGCTGAAATGATGATGATGATGATTATAAAAACGATGATTGTGTGTCGGACTACGCACAATGAAGGGTGCACAGTGTAGTTGAGATGAATATATCCCAAAAACAAACTTAACATTGAACTTAGTTGAAAAAAAAAAAGAAACACAAATTAATGAAAAATAACTAATTTTGGAAGTCGGTGGCAAAAAACGAAAATACGGAACCAAAGACACCAACTTCCAAAATTAAAGTTATTTTTCATTTTTTAGTTGTGCTACACACGGCTAGAAATTAAGCTTTACATTTCCAGTATAAGCGGATCTCGCATAGGATTTCCATACAATGAGAGGTCAGCTTATACTAGAAATGTATAGCTTGATTTGTAGCCGTGCGTACCTACCCCACACCAATTTGTATACCCCACAACAGTGACAGTAAATCTTTTAACATCATGAACAAAAAACTGAGTGGATTAAATACCAGCTAAATTAAATTAATAACTAAAAACAAAAAATATATAATAATAATACAACCGAACTGAGAATCTCTTCCTTTTTGTTAAGCCGGTTAAAAGTTTATGAAATACAAAACACACGCAGATGAAGTCGCGGGCAAACAACTCGTGGGGTCGAATATTTTAGAAAAAAAATCTAAACAGTCATAAAAAAAGGGTGTAATATTTACCTCATAAACATGTAAAGTGGGCTTCCACCAAAGTGTAAGTAAGAAAGCCAGACGGTCTAAAGTGGCACTAAATGGTACTTAAGAGTGTATCGAGTAGTGTGGAGCCCTCTCTCTTAGCTTTTAAAAGCCTCCATCTTAGACGCGGCTTTTTGTGGGGACTTTGATAGAATTTGGAAGTCATGTTTATCATCCATGTTTTGTTGACAGTGGGCAGGGCACATTGCCTGCAAAACTGATGGCTGATGGGTCTAAAATATTCTGGAATTGCGATCGCATACCGGAAGGCGTAGCGTTGGAGCACCTCCCACAAGGTCAACCGATGACCTGGAGAATATCGCAAGAATCCGCTGGATGCGAGAAGCACAGGACTGGTCTATATGGTGACGCTTTGGGGAGGTCTTTTGGGTCTTTGTGGACGTGACGCTTTCGTGATTTGAGGGTTGGTCCCATAGTGACAGTTGTTCATAATGATGAGTATAAAGTCCCCTTAAGAAGATGCCCATGAATTCAATTTCAGCCTGTATATGCCAGCCGCGCGGTAAACTCTGATTGCGCGATGCAGGATTTGTGTGACGTCAGGTCTTTGATGCGTAATTCGCATGTGGTGTTGAAGATTACTTTCTCTGAACTAATTATATTGTAGTTAAACTTGTTATAAAGATAGTAGATATCCTATTAAAACACTAAGTAAGTTGAAAGGATACTTACTTCTACTTAGTCTACTCATAAAGTCTTAGTTATGTTGTAGTAAAAGCTAAAACAATGGAAAGATCCGCAATTATTCTTTAATTAAGTACTGCAAAGTTTGCGTTATGCTCGTGAACGGGTGCCGCCTGTGGTGCTTGGTCGCCTTGCTGACCATGGTTTCGTTATTGTTATTAGTAAATAACTGTTTATTTATTTCGATGATTCTAGTTTATCGATTGTGTTTCAGCTGTATGAACATAATCCAGTGTTGCATATGTAAGCAGGCAAGCCCTTTACGCCTGGAGACTTTTATTTAGGTACTAGCTTCTTTCCGTCTGCGTGAAATTTCGGCCCACCCATCGCGTCGCATCCCGTCACTCGCCCGCGCTATAACTTCGTTATCGCTTAGCGTTCTTTCTGACTTTTATTCTTTTCGCTTGGCTCCTAAGGATTGTAGCGTGATGTTATATAGCCTATAGCCTTCCTCAATAAATGGGCTATCCAACACTAAAATTATTTTTCAATTCGAACTAGCAGTTCCTGAGATTAGAGCGTTCAACCAAACAAACAAAACTCTTCAGCTTTATAATATTATATTAAAATTATGATATCTCCTAAGATGTTGATTAAATGTTGATTGAAATGAAGTGATGTCAAGGACAATTTTGTTTACATTTAAATACTTGTGATTAATAACATATTTATTTGGATAAGGATTAATATTATGTTGATAAAACTCCTTCGCAAATAATGCATTAATTTCGAACAAATTAGTTTCCATAAAAGAAGGTTATAGTGAGTCAACCTTAAAAGATAGACATATGCTGTCGCGGACTTTTTTTTGAGAACTTTCAAAGAGCAACAATTCCATTGTACATGATATTTGCGTAACTTAAACCGTTTACGCAGCGCACGCAACGGAAGCTCTCAAATTAGAATATTTTTTCCCGTTTTTGCAACATTTTTAATTTATGCTTTGCTCCTATTGGGCGTAGCGTGATTTTATATAACCTATAATTTTTCTCGATAAATGGAATATCTAACACAAAAAGAGTTTTTCAATTCCAACCAGTAGTTCCTGAGATTAGCGCTTTCAAACAAACAAACTCTTCAGCTTTATAATATTAGTATAGATTAAATTTTGTTAACATAGGTATTGTTTAGTTTTTTGCTTAAGTATAGTTTTCATTGTATTTGCCGGTATATTTGCATAGACTAAGCTGACATATGGCAAATAATTTAATTTACTGTTCTGTGTCTCGTAATGTTAATTAATTCGCATACCTACTATTGTATAGAATCAAGTTTCTCTAACTGAACGGACAGCTGTGCCGCTGAGTAGTTTTTTCCGCCATTAACTTCTCCTTCCCAGCTAAAGCACTACGATTTTTTGGACGGGCGTTTTTGGGGGCCATCTTATATAATTTTGTCGTTTTAAAAGAGCTGATTCTCAGTCTAATTTGAATATATGACTTTTGTACGAGCTACGCTGTACATGCAACTAACTTGTCCTATTTACAGTGAAACGTTACAGTTTGTTTAATACAATATTAATTGTACGTTATTACATTATAACATGTAATTTTTAATAGCAATAAAACCTTTATAACATTCGGTTGTTTACTCGTTCAACATAACATTAACAATAACAACAACATTTTCACTGTTGGGAGTTACGCCCTAACATTTGGTCCTTCGAGCCGGATTTAGTATTAAATTTAAATCCACACAGACAGAAATCAAGCGAAATAGTATCGTGATCATTTTGAACGTCAACAATTTAAACTGATTTTAGTTTCCCCTTCCAAAAGGTAGTA
The DNA here is from genome assembly GCA_947523025.1 of Dryobota labecula. NCBI lineage: Eukaryota > Metazoa > Arthropoda > Insecta > Lepidoptera > Noctuidae > Dryobota > Dryobota labecula. The sequence continues at coordinate 6,218,433 of OX383311.1, read as the reverse complement.
AGAATGGGCAAGAAACTCCACAATTACTCTTTTAAAATGTTAACAATATTTTGTATACATTAAATCATTGATAATGAAGACAACGAAGACGATAGATACGACGATGATAGGTGAAGACGATGTACCTAGAATAAAATTACTATACCACCGTAAGTAAAAAGAATGAAAAGTGAAGTAATAATATCAATTATCTAAATGATAGATACACGGTGCTCATAATATATTTACAAACATTGTAAAAGGTGATTTTCCTAAAATTATAACAATTAATAAGTCAGTGTGTGAGAATAGTGTGTGTGTAATCACAGAATGTAAAATTAACTTCTAACGGGTTTTTCGACAAGAACTTTGTTTTTCAATTGGGGCAACACCAACAACATGACAGTTTTGACATTTATTTTTTTGACTTGAATTCAATTTCGCTCGAAAATCGAATTAAAATAATTAAAATCCACTATGAAAATGGTGGTTCTGTTAAAGTTATATTTCGTAAAATTCGTGATATTTTCGGACAACATAAGCTGTTAAGTAGCCAGGCCAGATCGTGTGATTTAACACCTTTGTGTGTCATTATTTTTGTGAGGTTATGTTAAGGACAGAGTCTATACGGAGCCAATCGAATCGATTGCAGCCTTAAAACTCAAAATCCGTGATATATTTAACGAAATAGACCCGCCATTTTGCTAAAAAGTGATTAAAAACTTTGATGAAAGAATTGACATCTGTCAGCGTGGTCTTGGTGGACATTTGCCAGATATCATTTTTCATTCATAATTGCCAAACTTTTCTCTTCGTAATCTGCTCCATAAGGGCGCATAAACTAATTGATTAGCATTTGAAAATATTATTGGAGCTGCTGAAGATTGTAAACTATTTTTGCATTGTATAAACTCAATCTCCTTGAATTATATAATTGCATAGCACAGGTATGAGTACTATGTACTACAGAGCTATTTACCCGGTAATATGTCTTTTATTGACTTGAATGTGCCCTGGCGGCTGAAAGTATGTCATACTCACTCAAATGTCTCGCTGGCGGTGGCGTGTGTGTTGGATCATTAAGTTCCCTTCAAAATGGTTGAGCTAAATGGTGCTGATCCATGCGTCATGTTCGTGAACGGGCGCCGTCAGTTGAGACTGGTCATCTCTTAGCTGCCACGGCTTATTTTAATGTTTGAATTGTTTCTATTATGGACGCTTCTAACGTGCACGCCTTTCTACATTGTTCTCACATGTATAACTTCAACATGAATGATGTAACCCATATTTTGTAACAATATTTTGTTTTAAAAGAGTGTCCATGGAGTTTCTTGTCCGTTCTTCTCCATAGGAACCTACTACGCTTTGTAATGGGCAAATCTTTCTGACTGACCGACCCCTTGACAGTTCAGTGCCTGTAATTGTTTTATTTGAAATAAATGCTTTGAGTTTGAGTTTGAGTTTGAACAATAAAAATTTGAATCATATTCATCTAAATTCTTTGTTTTATTTTGTTTTAGAAAACAAAGTTCTTGTTGAAAAACTATTACTAAACGAATGATGAGCAAATCATCATTCGTTTAGTAATAGTACAGTTTTTACTTGTACACTTAACACGTTTTACTTTGAAACACTTTATTAGTCAGTTTTTCTATACAAAAAACTGCGGGGTACACTCGTCTAATACCATTACAAGCCGCATATCAGAATTCGCGTCGCCTCTCGAGAAAAAGCTCTTATCAATGTTTCACCCCGCTACTTTCCTCATAACTCTTCAAAAAGGGATGATAACGCTACCCTTTCACCTCGTCTTGAGTGTGTAGATTATGGCTATAAGGTAATGGGGGTATTAAGAGCTATAATAATGTTATGCGAAGATTTTATGACGTACTGTATTTGTGAATTTTTCCGTAGAAAATTATTTTATTATATTATTTATATATTAATTATTCGTTACCGAAAATACTATTTTCGGTAACGAATATGCGGATTTTCATTGATTTATTGAAATATAAAATTCTAAATCTTCGCTTGGGTAAAAATAGCGCGTAAGTCGAAAATTGGCCATATGACGTTTTATATTTTATTGGAAAGGTTTTGCTGGCGCGCAACGAAAGATGAGTTTTTTTTTTCTATCTAAGAGCGTTAATAACATGTTTTATGTAAGTATGTATTTATTGTATATATGTAAATGGTACACCACAGGCTACCAGCAGTATTGTCTCTCCTTTGCCCTTAATTCATCCAAAGGTTGTCTTTAAAAGATCGCTTTTAGCGATGAAACCGAAAAATTTAAAGAGTATTCTATCTATTCTATCTATCTATCACTAAGCTTAACATCAATATATTTTACAACCAAATCTTTAATCCGGAAGAAATCGAGCATCGTACGTATTTACTACCAAAAGCGATCACAAGCTAGCGTTAAGCGATAATTGATATCTTCTACAGGGTCACATCAACGTAATCCTTGGCCTTATCTTTTCTGTGACGTAGTGAGGTGGGCTCATAAAGTAGATAAGGACAGAATGTCCGATTATGTACGTTTTGTGATATTAAGGACATGCTGATGAATATAAAGAAGAATATCCATGAAGGGTCGTGTAACTAAAAGTATCAAAATCATTCAATATTGTGCGTACAAAATGACATTTCATCGGTTTTCTTCAAGAACTCATTAAGAGCGTTGTCACCGGTCCACTAGCGCCACTCCTTTAAAAACATATTATCTCGTGACTGAGATGGAATTATGAAAAACGGTTCAAAAAAAAATAATCCTCTAGGTCGTATTTTGTTGCATCATGTCTCAATATGAAACTTAATAAAATGTATTAGAAAATTCTAGACACACTTTCTGATATAGTTGATTTCTCGCCCGTGGAGATGGCGCCTTATAGTTTCATCATGTCTGTCGGTCTGTCTGTCTATTCGCGCTTTAGCTAAGAGACTCTTATTACTAGAAAGCTTTAAATTGGTATGGGTATACATATAAATCACGCCGACAAAATGGTAAAATAAAATCTTGAAAAATAATTTTAGTTAGGGTACCTCCCGTACACGTTAAGTGGGGATGATTTTTTTTCTCGTCTATCCCATGGTATGGGGTATTGTTGGATAGGCCGTTTAAAAATATTGCATGTTTGTGAAATCAATTTTTCGATTCAGGAATCCATTTGCGTAATAGCTTTAAAGTGCTAATTTTTGTTAGAGTTAAGTGCCCCCCCACCCCGCCAGCTAAATGGTTGTATTTGGATACGTGAAAAAAAATCCTTTGTTCCCACTAGTACCACCCAACTGTACCACCGGTGGTACTAGCGGGAAATTTCGTTCTCTATAGTACCACCATTTATATTGATTAATATTAGTGGTACTAGTGAGACCAGCAGTAGTGTTTATAACGAAGTTAAAAGGAAAACTATCACAGCTAAGTTAGCTTTACAAGTTACCGAGTAATAGTCGATCAACTTGCATTTAAGTTACAAGTTTTTTTTTTTTTTTTGTACTTAAAGGTACATCTCTGCCTTACCCTTCAAGAATTACAGGTGTGTTAATGTCATTTGAGCTTTTATCTGTATATTTACTTCTCTCACCAAAACAGAACCATAAACATTTTATACCTACATTTTAATACAAAAAAAAAAGAAACATGAAATCTCATCCACTTCGTTATTACATTACATCCCGTCTCAACGGATATGAGGGCCGGACCGGATCCAAGATGGCGGCTAACCGGCCCCGGAACCGAACCGTAACCGAATTATAGGCTAGTTCAAGACCACATGTTCTTAAATGCCCGGTTTTATGGCTCATTTATTAGCCTTTCGTATTTAGTTTAGTTACTTTTGATAGGTTTTTTTTATTGAGGAAGTAAGGTTTTAGCTATGAGCTTTTATTTATTAGAAGTATCCCTATAAAATAATTATTATACATGGTGTAAAAGATCCATCACAAAGCTAACATTGAAGCACGCTGTACCTATATGAAACTAAGAAACATTGAGCACAATTTAAAAAAAATAAAAATCCAACTGCAAAAAAGTACCTAAAGACAATTTAAAAGTACCTCATCACCATCATTTCAGCCGAAAGACGTCCACTGCTGGACATAGGCCTCCCCCAAGCACCACCACCTCGACCGGTTCCGTGCTTCCCGCATCTAGCGGATTCGTGCGGCTTTCACAAGGTCATCATTCCACCTTGTGGGAGGCCTTCCTACGCTACATCTTCCGGTACGCGGTCGCCACTCCAGAACCTTTCGGCCCCAACGGCCATCTGTTCTGCGAGCAATGTGCTCTGCCTATTGCCACTTAAGTTTGGCAATTCTTCGAGCTATGTCGGTTACCTTAGTTCCCCTGCGGATCTCTTCATTTCTGATTCGATCACGTAGGGAAACTCCAAGCATAGCCCTCTCCATTGCTCTTTGGGTGACTTTTAGCCTTCTAATAAGGCCCATTGTGAGCAGCCACGTTTCAGTGCCATAGGTCATCACTGGCAACACGCACTGGTCAAAGACTTTCGTCTTGAGACACTGCAGTATGTGAGACGAGAAGATATTGCGTAGCTTCCCGAATGCTGCCCAGCCGAGTCGGATTCGATGATTGACTTCTTTCTCGAAGTTGGACCTACCTAACTGGACAGTTTGTCCTAGGTAAACATACTCGTCCAAAACTTCGAATATACCTAGCGTCTTCGATATTCGGGTCATTCTCAGGACACTCATTATTTGGTTGACTTCGGTGGCAATTTTTTTTTTACATTTAGGCATAACTAACATGAAATATCAAATCTAGAGTACTACTAATATGTTTTAAATTAACTCTAGATTTGATATTTCATGTTAGTTATGCCTAAATGTAAAAAAAAAATTGCCACCGAAGTCAACCAAATAATTAGTGTCCTGAGAATGACCTATTCATGAGAGTGGGTGTTACATGGGCATTTGATTTACCTAATGAGCTAAAAAGAGCGAAACAAGATTGAGAATAGAAAACAAAATTACAATAAACTATAAACAAAGTAAACTTTACTTCGTTTAACAGACTGTATTATGAGCTGAAAGCCTAAGTTAAATACCCACATTTAGTTTAGTTGCAAGTGGAATCCATTAATTTTCTTTTGGTTTATAATTTGCAATTGGGTCCCGCCGCGAAAAACATAACCCTTCCTTGGCAGTCGGGTAAAAAGTACAATTAAAACATATAACATAATAGTATATTTTATATCGAGGGACTAAACGAAGCCATAATATACCAGAGGTGGTTTGACTCCCGAGCGTGCGAGGGAATCAATGAAACCGAGGGTATATTAAGTTGGCGTTTAGTCTCGAGGTGCAAACTGTACTTTTCAGTTTGAGTGCGAGAAAAATAGTCAATTTAGTACAAAAACATTTAATAAATATTATTCCTCCAGTCCATAAATCTGTCTTACTTACCTAAGTTTTTAGGTAAATCTTCCGCGATTTTAGCGGCAAAAGATTATCTATTATGTCTTTTGCTCTTTGCTCGACGTCCAACCCTTCACTTTCACTGGACATTCTTAGTAAAGGACATTGACCAAATGACTAAGGAACCTAGTATCGGTATGAAACATGCGGTGACTCAAAGATTTATGGTTTAATTTAAAGAATGATTTTAGGGCTTTCAAATGTTATTTACTATTTTATCATAATTCTCAGCATTACACAGTAATTAGCTGTATAAAAATCTAAGTTTCGAATCGAATCTCTTAGTGACTTTTTGTCACAATGTATGCTGGTAAATTCAAAATAAGAATTAGTCAAAATGACGATTGAGCATTTTCAATACTCGTTAATTAATCTAGTCTTGTCAAAAGACATAAGATGCATACCAAAATGAGGAGAAATCCAACTAAGAATCGTGTTCCTTTCTTCACCATTTGGAGGCATTCTTATTGCACGTACGCGTAACTAGTATAGATTTGCCACACGCAAAGCATACACTTCGATGGCTAAATGAAGGACAAACAAAGCAGTCAATGCAGATAGTCTGCATTGACTGCTTTGTTTGTCCTTCATTTCATCACGTAAAATCTATTAAGCCAAATAATTAAATTAGATGAATTGTGTCCTGGTTAACCCAACTTCTCCAACTCAATAACAGTAATTACGTTCAACGCTACTGTTTTATTGATCTCGTTGGTGTAGTGGTCGCAAGCGCAACTGCTGAGCGTGGGGCCTTAGGTTCAATTCCCAGGTCAGACAGTGCTATTGGGCTATTCCAAAAGGTTTTTTTCAGTAGCAACCCGGAGTCCTGGATTCGTGCCCTCTTGATGGCAATAGGCTCACCCCCTATTACATGAGACTAAACGTAACTGCCAAAATGTGGGAGTAGGTGTATCTAACACACCTCTGACTAACCCTTTGGAAAATAATACAGACGCGATTATGTTATTTCGCAATCATATTCCAATCGGCTTTATAGTAATATTGCGATGAGATAATACGGCGTCCGCACCTACGCGGTGGCAATATCAACGTTAATAAACATGTAGAAAGAATAGATAAGAAGTTATTAAACATAATTATGATCATAATAATAATTACCTATGTAGCTGCCGCCCGGTTTATTTCCGTTCAACCTAGTGCGGTGGCCCGCTACTTTTAATTATTTGACTTACCGGTATCATACACATTTTCACTAACTTCTCTCAACGACTGCCACCGTAAATACCGCAGTAGAATCGAACAGTTACAACATAACATACACCGACGAACTGAGTCCTCCATATTGAACAACTTACTAATGTAACGCAAATAAAATGTTATTATTAATAAATCAAAACGAATAATTCAAAAAATTAAAATATTCTCAAAAAAAAAAAAAGAACAAGCGGTAGAAAGTATACAAGAAATCACAGTAGCAACCCGCGCATTAAAAAATTGGCGCCGAAAATGGGCGCATGTACAGTCGCTTAAAAAACGCAATCGATGTTTTTTCTACCACATATTCGTTTCTGCCCGCGGAATCACCCGCACCCAATTTATTTTAATTGGTATATGTACTTGCTTGCGGTTATGTACCGACATATACAGGTACTAATCCAGACCAGACATTATCTTTATGCAAAATGTCATCACGTAAGTTATTTATTTATGTGGTTATTTAAACCGAAATGGTTTTACAATATTTAATTACTTGTTTTTGTAAGCACAAAGTTAAAGCGAATCAGAATGTAGATACATTTTTTTTGCCGTAAATCTTGTCACTATTTCAGTCTTCACTTCAATTAATTTATGTGACTTAAAACATAAATATAGTTAATTAAATTAACTCCAAATTGCAAAATAATAATGGCCTAGTAAGATTTATGTACATTAAAACAAAAAATATAAATGAAATCATTCAATTAATTGCACAATAATAAACTAATAATAAAAGTAAATACCTACCGTTCGAGACTGTACTTAAAACAAAACGAATGGGACGTGCTTATAAGCTAGAAAGAGAACGCCCGCTGTTCGGTCGCCAGCTTATTCGGCTCAGGATGCGCGCGCATTGAATGTTATCAAAGAGTTTTTAATGATGAATGAAACAGGCAAAGGTCTGGAAAACATTCTGCCTTTCGATTAACCAAAAGTTTTGCTTAGCTACTTTTAACACCTTATCAGATTGTTATTACAATGTAATTAATAAATAATTAGTTAGTTGTTATTAATTCTGTTGTTACTAAGTATTCAACTATATGTTCAATAATCGGATGCGTAATTTAATTATTTTGCATAAGACAAGGTTTCATGGTTTACATACTCTTTGAATGCCATTCCAATGACATGTGAAAACACTTGCGTGAAAAAAAAAAACTATGTGTGGGTGAAATAGGAAATCGAAATAAAAACTAATAGTTTATGAAGTTTTTTATGCGGAGAATTTAAGGATTCGCGTTACTAGATAAAATCATTATATTTATAAACAAGAATTATCAACATTATAAACTTAAGTCACCGCAGAACAAATAACGATACTGCTTCCGGTCAATCTCCTTTATTTTAAACCGAACAAATTTACAATCGACAAATATTCTGAAATTTTCGCGGTCAGTTTTTTCTTCTAAACCAGTCACAGATTAACAATTTAAAACACATGGCGCCACCTTCTTTGCGGAAAAACCATGGAACTAAAACTGTCAACATTTTCGCAATGAAGATGGTCCACACTCCACAGATAATAGTATATTTTACTGGCTGTTGGAGTTTGTCTATGTCACATGAAGTAAATTAAAAAAACTAATTACTTTTCACTCCCTAGAGACTAAAGTGGTCACTTTAGTCCCGCTTCGTAGGGCTATATTGGCGTACTTTTAGAGCATGAGAAGTGAAAAAATAATTAAAACGGGTTTGAACTTTGACAACAAGTTGGAACCTGGTTAAAGAGATATTGAATCTCTGTAACTTTCTGGTTTTCAGATATGAACCAGTAGAAAATAATGATTGCAAAGACGAAAAGAACATATGACAGCTCTGATAAGTGTCGTTTTCCATCAGTTATAGGTAAGTACATTGCGAAAAAGCATCTTCTCGAAAAGCACTACTAACATTCGTTATTTATTTTCTCGAACATGTGTACACATACTCGTACACATGTGTGACATATCAAATGAATGGATTTGTTTTGAGGATTTCAAATTATTATTTTTCAATAATTATATATTGACGGTTAAAATGTAATAAGCGATTTTGGTCGAAAATGAGTCATGAATGTCATCCTACTTAAAGTCTTATTTTAAGGAGGATGGCATTCATGACTCATTTACCCTATTACCTTTTAACCGTCGATATATATATAAGGTGTATCTATTCATACACGAAATATTTTAAGAAACACATCTGTATGTAGTAAAAAGCCATAGCAACGAATATTTTTTTATCGAAGTGTTTTATTTTTACGTAATTATTCGAATTTTTTAATTGTTTGAGATATTACGCGAACTGCCCGGACGCAGCGACGGTGGCGGCATGAGTGCGGTGCCTTTTGGTAGTTAATCATCATATCAAGTAATGTTAAATTATTTAATTTCTTAAATAATATAATTAAATTTAATAAAAAAATGGTTACATGGCTTCTTTACCACCATGGTGTATAAAAATATTTCGTGTACCATAGATAGATACACCATAAATAATCAACCAATCGATAAAAAATAATCAGTTTTAAAATTGTTAAAGAAAATTTACTAATACTCACTCCTTTTCTCTGAAACTGCTGAACCTAAAATTTTGAAAAAAAAATATATTGAGAATAGTTTTATACTTATAGATCACAAGGAAACCTATAAGAAGTCTATGGTCTTAAAATAACACGGTAAATCACTCAGATTTGGGCGTAATAACTTACAATATCAGTTGGAGTATATGGGGGAACATGTTTTCAAGTACAATGTTGTATGTTCAATAAATTGTTGTGTATGTACAATAAATTCATCTCAATTAAAATCTTTAATTTTGCGTGGTCTGACACGCACTTGGTCGGTTTTTTTTAAGTCGCTAATACGTCTGCCATGCTTGCTGATTATGGAAAACACCCTTTGAAGCCAACTTGATACAACGGAATTCAAACCTAACCATTGTATTTAAAATGGATGTCAGACATCCTTATATTATTCAGAGAATTTGAGAATCATAATAACTGACTGAATAGGTACTTTCCCCAGATACTTAATTAGGACGTAGAACTTTTTGTGTGGCTTTAAAAGATAAATATTATTCTATTCTTTGAAGGGATTCTTCCACTTAATTAAATGGACATTCGCATTGTATAAGGTTTTCTTGGCTCTAGAATTGCGAATAAATTTACTATAATAGGCATGGTAACAAGAATATTCAAGGTTATGGTTAACCCTTCGCTTGGCCGGAATTTTATTTATATACCTTCTCCACCGTGTAAATTTTTCATAATCTTATCTGCCATTTCCGCGAGTTTTTCTAATTTTTGGTCCTGACACACTGAAAGATCCTAAGAAGCCTTTAAGGATCCTCGTAGGTGTCCAAATTCAAATTCAAATTCATTTAATTAACTTACGCAAAGTTCTTAATATACAAATAGCATGGTATGACATTCTCACTAACAGAAGACTTTAGACAGATTAAACAGCGGGTCCCAAACTAGGCACAGCCTGTATCTTGGTGACCCAAACACTACACAAAGCTATTAATGAAATATGTTCTGCTAGCGCAAGAACATATTTTATATATTTTAACTTCAAAGTAATCCGTAGCCCAGGGACGGTCTCAAGAAATTTTCGCGGCTACGACCGTATCATAGACAAAGCTGAAAAGCCTTTTTTTCAAATCACGCCTATATTCCCAGAGGGGTTAAGCAGAGGCGCATATACATATACAGTACGAAGACAAATTTGCATTTTTTTTGGTTTCCGTACCTCAAAAGGAAATAACTGAACCCTTATATGAGTCTGTCAGTACACACAAACAGACAGACAATGAAGTGACCGCGGACTTACGTGTTTGATATTAGTTTCAACTTGATACCTCCACGCGGCGTTCTTGAGAAAAAGGTCTAGAAAGCAGTCTGTCAAGACCGTTTTTCTCAAGAATGCGTGTCAAGTTGAAACTAATATTAAATACGTAAGTCCACGGTACCTTGGAGTTGTAAAGATATCAAGCTTCTAAGTGAATGCAATAAAAACATACGGCCCTTTATGGGACATATTTAGATACGACTTGACATATTTACTTGACGTTGATCTCTCGGATCATGTTTGGCAAGAAGCAGTCTTTCAGCACAAGTACAGAAAAAGTTCTAAAATTTGTAGTTTTATCACATCATCATCATCATCATTTCAGCCCGAAAGACGTCCACTGCTGGACATAAGCCTCCTCCAATTGGGGGGGGTTCACCATAATCGCCACACTTGGCAGGCGGGTTGGCGGTCGCAGTATGGTGTTAAAAATGCATAGAGAACGCTGCTGCCCATTCTCTAGTAAGTCCCTTAGTCGCCTTAAACGACACCCACGAGAAGAAATGGGGTTTTATCACATAAAAAATATATTTTTGCGATAACAAACGTGTATTAATTGCAGTTGGAGAATGACCGTGACGTTTATCGATGTATGGGAGAACATGGTTTTTCAATTACAATGTTGTTTGTTCTTGGGAGTGGTGCCCCATTAATTATAGTTTTTTTTGTTGTTTTTTTTTTATAGTTACGAGGGAAAATCACTCATGTTACCACGTAGGGTGGGTTGATGTACAAGTTACAGCACGATGCGCGATTATTTTTGACTATCCTAATCCTACCTAATATTATAAATGTGAAAGTAAATTTGTCAGTTTTTTTGTTACCTTTTCACGCCGAAACAACTGAACCGATCATCCTGAAATTTTGAATATACGTTGTCAGGTGTACAGAAGTGGACATAAGGTACCTTTCATCCCGAAAAAATGTACTGTTCCTGAGAAAAACAATAATAACGTTCTTATGATAATAGATGGCACCACGTGTCTTTCGAATCATGATTGAATTATATTATTATAGAAACTTTAGTAGTGTATTAAGAGTTTTTTTTTAAATTTAAGTGCGAGCGAAGCCGCGGGCAAAAGCTAGTAGACCATAAAAGCGTTGAACTGGGGGGCCTGTCTTCTGCGTAGAATTTAAACATTTTGGTGGGAGTTGGATGGAATGAAATTGATACGTTTTGACTTCGACAAATATGTGAGACGACAGAATAAAAAGAAAATACATCAGCTATTTCTTTCTTGGGAGAAAACTCTCTAAGTTGCAAATTCTCCAGAGCTAAAAGGTTTTAACTTTCGCAAACTATTAAACTCCAACCGACCTTGAATAATTTAGCGCCCCGCCTCGTAGATACAGCTTAGATTTTCTTATGACCATTACCTAGGTCAAAATCATCATCATCATCATCATTTCAGCCGAAAGACGACCACTGCTGGACATAAGCCTCCCCCAATCGAGGAGGGGGGGGGGGGGTTAAAATACAGTTAGAAAAATATTTTTCATGGGTGAAATCTGCGTAAACCCTGGAGGCGTGAGGCTTTATAGGCGATGCCCAACGACACCCATGCCTAACACGGCTTCTGGTCCAGAATGTCCATAACAATATGATCAAACTGTAGGTATATATTCCAGTGCAATAATGGGGGGCTCAGCTCTGCTGATAATACCATTAGGGCACCCCTAGGGCCTATGGTAAGGATGGCGAACCAATGGCTCCCATGTCCTTGGTGGCACGTAACAAAATAATTTGAGCACCGCAGCTATTGAGGCATTTAAGCATCTAAGTCATCTGGTTTGTAACATCAGAAGATACACTAATTTGTTATTTTATTTAGATAAATATAAAACTGCTAATTTTAACATTTCTGTATAATAATAAAGGTATTATTATGGATGTATATAGTTTTTGTTCAAGTATCTTAGTGACCTAAAATTGTTCTTTGATAGCACGTCAAACTCAAACTCAAATCATTTATTTCAATTGTTTGTGTATGTGAGTTTAAATGTTTGTAAACGCACCCACGATACAGGAGAAATTCCTAGTGTGAGGCTATGTTTAAAAAAAAAAAACCATTTACAGGCACTTATGAATTGTCAATGAGTCGGTCAGTAAGAAAAATGAAGCTACATGCCCATTCCAAAGCGTAGTAGGTACCTATGGAGAAGAACTGGCAAGAAACTTCATGGTCACTCTTTTAAATTAAATTGTTTCAAAAATATTAGTTACATCTATAATGCTGAATTTATAACGAAATGTGAGAATTATGTAAAAATAAAAAATAAAAACGTCCAGAGTAAAAACAAATAATTCAAAAATTAAAAAGTTAAAATAGGCCGTGGCAGCTAAGAGATGACCAGTCCCATCTGACGGCACCCGTTCACGAACATGACGCATGGATTAGCACCATTCAGCTCAACCATTTTGAAGGGAGCTAATAATCTAATAAGCTAATGATCCAACACACACACCACCATCAGCGAAACATCTGAGTGAGTGTCATGGCCACATTCAATATTTTTATTTGGAAAAAATTGGACGTCGATGGATAGGAGGTTCGCCATCACTGCCTATGGAGTCGGCGCCACTGGACAGAAGAATGCAAAATTCCTTAAGTACAAATAATTTATCTCCATAACTAAAAGGTTTAACTTTCTCAAACTATTAAAGGTTTAAACTCCAACACGGACATTTCATAACTTAGTTTATGATAAGTTCAAACATGTCGGCTTCACGACAAGTTTAACATTATTATTCAGCGCTGCGTGCTAACTAGTCAGTTAACTTGTTAACTACAGATATTGTCGCGGCTTTCTTAAGATTTCTTTGTTAAACTATTTTAGTTAGCATTATTTACACCAGGAAGTGGTGAATGGTAGGCGTTTTACAGGACTATCTTATATAATTTTTAAGTTCAATACTTGCTGATTCTCAACCAATCAATCAATATCTTTATTGTGGATCATAGGTAGGTACATAATATAGGTCTTAATTTTTTTTTATTGTGATCAGTTATGTCCCGCCCTTAGGGCATACAATAGAAACACACACAATTAGGTACATAGAAATTACATTTACATTAATGTTACAAATTATTAAGATTTTACATAGAATATTTAAAAAAAATATAATAATAATAATAAAACCGATCGAATTTAGGTAGGTACATATCAGTGGGACACTGAACGCATCATGACTAAGGGGGACTGTATTGGAGAAGTGATTTATCTGCTAGGAAGTCTTTTAAAGAGTAGTAGCACTTGTCTACTAACAGTTCATGGAGATTCTTTTGAATTTTTTTGGCCCCGGAATATTACTAAAGATGCGTGAAGCTGTACAAAAGATACTTTCATGCATTAGATGAGTCTTGCTAGCTACTGTGCGCAATTTGTCCTTACGCCGTTACGCGTGTAGTAATTATATATGTCAATATTATTTTTGACAAATACTGCGGCCTCAAATATAGACACATGGCAGTGTTAATACGTTCATCTTTAAAAAAAATGGTTTATAGGAGTCAGTTTCATATAACCTAAATATAGCCCTGATGCAACGTTTTTGAGCAATGAAAGCACGCTCCTTGTCTGTACTGTTGCCCCAGAATATTACACCGTATCTGAGGATAGAGCTAACCTAATTTGATCCTTCCTAACCCGTGCTAACCTAATTTCTTCATTCTCCTAATTTGATAATTTGATTTGGCTCAGTCTAATTTTATTTGAAAAATTGGGTTTTGGTTCATTTTTGAAGCTCTTGTTGATGTGGTGGTCACAACCGCGACTGCTAAGTATGAGTTTCATTGGGTTCGATGCATAAGGTCAGAGTATTGTTACGAGCTTGGGGTTCGTGACAAAAAAAAAACTGCCGATTTAATAACCAAAAATGACACTTAAATAAAAAAAAAAAAAACACTGATAACAACTCAAATACACTAATTATAAAACACAACTGCACTACTGATCACTCTAAAGTCGTACTTGAAGATCGCTTGTATCGTTTGAAGTTTATTTGTCGCTTGATCGCTTGTTTTTCGGGTCTGGGTCCATACCAGCCTTATATAGTCCTCAGATAGTTTCATAACCTTCTACTGTAGAAACATCTCGAATGTTCTAGTACATACCGGCCCCGACTGACCAGATGTCGATAGTTCTAGAAAGTTCTAGCATCGAACTTTCTAAAAGTTCTTGACTCTACTAGTTCTGCTGGTTGATACTAGATGGCGCTAGTGGTCTACTAGTTCTGCTACTCGATACTAGATGGCGCTCGTGATCCTTAATGTCACGATGTACCAGGCATTAGTTGTGGCGTGTATAAGTATCATTGGGTCTATCACCTGAAAATTCTCGTCGCAGACCAGAAACTTGATGTTTGCCCACTTGATGGCAAGACGTACCCCGTGGAGTATGGGACTTAAAAATAACTCTGAAATAATATGGGTGATTCCAAACCTCTGCCTTACCCTTTGAGGACTTCAGGCATGAAGTTATAGTCTCTTTTATCTAACACAATCAAAATTAATTTATCCGTCATTGCTTCTTTTTTAATTGATTTTACCTGTTGTGTTACAGTAATTTTATTCTAGATACATCGTCTTCACATATCTTTTAAATACAATTCTCGTGTCACAATGTTATGTAGTTACCATACTCCTCCGAAACGGCTCGACCGATTTTTATGAAATTTTATATGCAAATACAGTAGGTCTGAGAATCAAAGTTTTAGGTAGGTAGGTAGGGTAGGGTAGGGTAGGTAGGTAGGGTAGGCTAAGTAGGTAAGTAGGGTAGGATAGGGTAGGGTAGGTAGGTAGGTAGGTAGGGTAGGTAGGCTAGTGTAGGGTAGGTTATAGTTGTGGAGTTTATACTACAGCTTTTGACAGAACGAAGTCTGTCGGGTCAGCTAGTAATGATATATTTATTGATGTATACAAAGTAATAAAAAACAGTTTAAAAGAGTAACGGTGGAGTTTCTTGCCCATTCTTCTCCATGCGAAACTACCTTTTAGAACTAGAATCAATTTTATTTCATTTAGTGGTTTGCCTATTTGAAATAAATGCTTTGACTTTTGACTTTCTTTCTTAAGAATAGACGACCAGAATTTTGATCAAACAACCGTTCAGTCACTCATCCAATAAACCAACCAACTTTACAAAACATACTACTACTACACAACAGAAAAACCCTTTATTCACTTACAAACAAAAAGTACAGCCAAGTAAAAAATCGAAGCAAGCATAAAAATATCTTAGTCTAGAAAATTAAAAACAGCGGCATCGCCTCGCATAATGAGTATACCACAGTTGACCTACTTTGACTTTGTGTGTGACTGTACTTCGTGTTCGCTAGACCACAGAATAGATAGTGGTGCAGAAGGTCGGGTTCAAACAACGAGCGAAGATAGGCGTTCGCACACATAGACGTGTAAGTACGGAGATCGCAAACAATAGGTTTGGCCAGACAGTACGAGCTAGCCTGGCCAAGGCAGCCTGGCAGGCAGGACCATGTTGTTACTGCAGTGTCACATACACTGTGTGACCGCATGCGTGTTACTGTCACGTGCGAGTGCGTATGCAGCTCGCATGCGAGTTATGTAGTAACTTTTTTTACATGCTACGTCACAATGCAGCAGCTCTAGTTTCTCCAAAGATAACTACTGTCAGTGGTTGTCGCAGCTAATCTCTTCGTGTGATCGGTAGATCCGACCCATCACTTATGCGGCTTATTCCACTAATCCTCCCTGAGAGAATCCCCTTCAGTGGGAAAAACTGAACCCTAATGTAAAAAAAATCACTTTCAGAAGATCTTCGAATAAGTTTTTTTTTCTTCAATTCTAGTTTTTCCCCCTAAGCGGGATTATCAGGGGTTAATTCTAGACTGTTTTTTATAGATTCCACTTTTCCTTCTAAGGGGGAATTTCAGGGGAGATTTGTGGAATAAGCCACTTATGCGAGTACACAGTAGCAGTAACTATCTACTCTCAGATCAGCGGATCTGTGTAACCAAACCTTATTTCAAAGTCGCGAGAGTGCTTGCACTCGATGTACATGAAGCGTGTCTATGTGTGCGTGCATTTTCGCTCGTTGTATGAAGCCAACAATCTGTACCTAACTATTCTGGGGCTAGCCTAGCTTCCATGCTTTTGAAGTTGCTATAGATTGAAGACTTGCTAGCGGAATATGGAATTGATATCGTCTGAGAGAAAATAGAATGGAATATTGAATTCTCTTTATTGCTAGCTGGAGATTTATGTCAAAGGAATTTTTTGCTCAGTTGTTTACAGTGTTATTGGCCGGTTTGCTAAAAGCTTGTTGTGATCAAAACTTATTGCAGTCAGAAAAACTGTAGACTGTAGAATGGCTGACTGTACATTTTTTTTCTTCTAAAATCTGTTGTATTATATAAATGCATAGCACAGGTGTGAGTCCTATGTAATATAGGGCTACCAGTGACCGGGTAATATGTCTTTCATTGACTTGAATGTGCCCTGGCGGCTGAGAGTATGTCATGCTCACTTAAATGTCTCGCTGATGGTGGCGTGTGTGTTGGATCATTTAGCTCCCTTCAAAATGGTTGAGCTGAATGGTGCTAATCCATGCGTCATGTTCGTGAACGGGCGCCGTCAGTTGGGACTGGTCATCTCTCAGCTGCCACGGGTTATTTTATTTTATTTTGTTTCTATTCTTTGTACCTACTCTTGACGCTTTTAACGTGTAAATTTTTATTATTTTTATTTTTACATCGTTCTCACATTTAGTTAGAAATTCAACATTATAGATGTAACGAATACTTTTGTAACAATTTAATTTAAAAGAGTGTCCATGTAGTTTCTTGTCCGTTCTTCTCCATAGGTACCTACCTACTACGCTTTGGAATGAGAATGTAGCTTCATTTTTCTTACTGACCGACTTCCTTGACAATTCAAAAGTGCCTGTAAATGGTTTAATTGAAATAAATGATTTGAGTTTGAGTTTATGAATGTGGAACAAAATTTCTCAAAAAAAAAAAATTATATATGTATAAGGACTGTCTCCTGAAACCGTTTTTCTGTAACTGCAACGAATAAGGTACCTTCCTTTACTGCCCCGTCTAAAAAAATCATCCTGTGTATTATGTATGTATTTTGAGAAAGCCACATTGGTACTTGTATTCATTTGTTTTTCCTCAATTTTCCTCTTACAATATACTTTTTTATTGCTTCTATCATAACCAGCTAATAGCCCACCTGTTGTGAACTGTCACGTCCACTTCCCTAGGGAAGATTGTGGCACGTACTTACTGGTCACGTGCTGTCGTGCACTAAGAAAGAACGACATTATATCCCAAGAGACTATCCAATAGCGTAACACTTGGGCTCGTTTGGAGAAATTCTAATACCATACCTTTTTCTAATGACTCTTCCAAAAGTATCAACAAATGGATCAGAATACGTACCTGTGAGACATTTATTGTTTGAATAACAATATTATTTTTTTATTGAAAAGTCATCGATTTATGAGGACACTAGCTTTTGCCCGCGGCTCCGCCCGCGTGGATGTCGCTTATCGCGTAAAAAAGTAGCCTATGTCCTTCTCCATATCTCAGGCTATATCTCTGCCAAATTTCATGACGATCGATTCAGCGGTTTATGCGTGAAAACGTAACATACAGACAGACAGACAGAGTTACTTTCACATTTATAATATTAGTAAGTATGGATACTGCGGTCCACTAGCACCACTCTTTAAAAAAAATATTATCTCGTGACTGAGAAGGAATTATGAAAAACGGCTCAACAGCGACCTCGGTAAGTGTCTAGTATATAATATATATATATATATATATATATATATATTATATACTCGGCTTCGCCTCGTGTGATAAGCCCACATTCGTGTTTTAATAACCCTTATTATACAAAAGTTGCATAAATAACTATTAGGAGCTTAAGGCAACCACAGGATAGTCCGGTTAAAGACCCTCAACACCTCGTGGTTAACACTGATGCCATTAAAAAAAAAAAAAAAAAAAAAATTTTGACCTCTGTAAGTGTCTAGTATATAATATATATATATATATACATATATATATATATATATTATATACTAGACACTTACAGAGGTCAAAATTTTTTTTTTTTTTTTTTAATGGCATCAGTGTTAACCACGAGGTGTTGAGGGTCTTTAACCGGACTATCCTGTGGTTGCCTTAAGCTCCTAATAGTTATTTATGCAACTGTTGTATAATAAGGGTTATTAAAACACGAATGTGGGTTTATCACACGAGGCGAAGCCGAGTGTGATAATAGTTTCACATGAGTGTTTTAATACCTAATTATTACAGTTGCATACAAGACTTTATCCTACACCCATGACATGAATCCTCTATAAAAGGTTCTGAAACAGTTTTTGCAATACTAATATCGAACAAAAATGGCGGGATACGACGCTATGGTATAGTATAGTATAGTGAAACGCGCGTGCGTGACAATGTTCTTTTTTTGAAATTCATAAAGATACCACGAATTGATTAGTGAGAATGGAAGGGATCATCATCCTCGTAAAAGCAAAGGAGTTGCATTATGAAATTCAGTACAACATTATAACTCCCGTTTGGATGCTATTATGGTTACTATGACACTGGGCGTTTTAATGTTGGCAATAAGCTAACTGTTTCAAAAACTTTTATACAGGATTTATAGCATGGGCGTAGATAAAAGAACTTAATGCTTCCAGCCAGCGCGTAAAAACTTATAAACTAAACGACTGCACGCTAAGGGCACCCCCTGTGGGGTACGAACCTCGGATTAGGGCAGCGTCGGTCGGAGGGAGGAGTGCAAGGGACCATCGGTGGCTGGATAAAATCAGAGTTATGATTATTATCAGGGGAATTTAATTTACAGGCTCAGCTATAGCGAGTGCTGGCGCTTCGCTTACAAGCAAAGGTCGGGGAGGGAAGTGTCTAGAATGTTCTAATACCTTTTATAAAATTTAATATTGAGACACGAAGCAACAAGATTCATTCTAAAGGTGCTCTTACACGGGCAATTTTTTGAGCAATTGTTGCTCGGCAACACTAATGGATCAATCTGGATCAACTAAATGGAGCAATCTGGAGCAACAACAATAAAATGCAGCAATTATTTCGGGAATATTGCTTCTAATTGCTCCATATATTTCACATTTCTCAATGTCGCCATGATATGAGTTGCCGACATCCAATCGGTTTGGAAATTTTTGTAAATTTTCTCTCTATCTGTTTCGTACGTATAACCTGTGGTATAACTACGTCTCGTTTTTGCAAGAGGAACTGGCTGGTGGCAGGGCAGCGGGGGAGTGCGCCGCCGCTGCCTCTGCCGCCATTTTCTTTCTTTTTACGTGCAGTGCAGTACAAGTGTGTCGTCGGTGTATTGATTTGTATGTCTAGTTTTTTAAGTTGCTCAATATTGCATGGTATTGTTTGGCCGTATATCTGGCAACAGGTTGCTACATGTTGCCATCGCCCTAAATTGCCGGATGTAGTCGTGACGCCATAGTTGTCGAGAATTGACCAGGATTGAGCAATATTAGTTTCCCGTGTAAGCGCACCTTAAAGAAAAACGGCCACATTCCTCCAGATCGTATTTTTTTGTTTTTGTCTCAATATGAAACTTTATAAAAGGTATTAGAACATTCTAGATAAACTTACCGAGGTCGCTGTTGAGCCGTTTTTTGTAATTCCTTCTCAGGCACGAGATAATATTTTTTTAAAGGACCAGGCTAGTGGACCGTAGTATGTCCTCATAAGTCGATAATACTTTTCAATAAAAATATAATATTGTCTGTCTTCGAATTTTTGATTCCAGGACATGCCGGTTTTCTCACGAAATTTTCATCACCGTTTTGAAAGCTGTGGTGGTAAAATTTGTAAGTTGCAATAAATTTATAATAGGTGCCTACCAAAATAATTATTTTCATTAAATAACTTTCATGAAACTTTGAAATCTTGTTACCAAGTTTTAATATATTAATTGAGTTTGCGACTTCTTTTGATAAATAATTCAATTATACAAGTTTTGTTTGAACGATAATTTTTGATTATTTTTCACGTTCTAGTTGGCTTTAAACCTTCGAGATTAATTTGAGCGTCGTATTATATTTAGCTTGCATCATCATCATCATTTTAGCCGAAAGACGTCCACTGCTGGAGATAAGTCTCCCGCAAGCACCGCCACTTCGACCGGTTCTGTGCTTCCCGCATCCAGCGGATTCCAGCGGCCTTCACAAAGTCATTGGCCCAGCTTGTCCAACTCCTCCTTCCTTCCAACGCAGCGTCTTCGGTTACGCGGTCGCCACTCCAGAACCTTTCAGCCCAGAACATCTGTTCTGCGAGCAATAGACACGAAGCAAATTTTAGACACACTTACCGAGGTTCCTTAATACCTACCTAATGTTTACTTATCTATGACACCATCTATGACCACATACTTCAACTGAATGAGACTAAATTTAAATCTTGTATAAAACGCACACTATGCAGGCAGGCATATTATAAGTTGGGGGATTACATCGCTGATAAAAATGCTTGGCTGAATGCTGGTCCTGCTCCACAACCACAACCAATTGATTAACATTTGAAAATAATGTTGGAGCTGCTGAAGATTGTAAGACTATCTTTGCATTGTATAAACTCAATCTCTTTTGTATTATATAATTGCATAGCACAGGTGTGAGTACTATGTACTATAGAGGTACCATTGACCGGGTAATATGTCTTTCATTGACTTATGTGCCCTGGTGGATGAGAGTATGTCATGCTCACTCAGATGTCTCGCTGATGGTGGCGTGTGTGTTGGATCATTTAGCTCCCTTCAAAATGGTTGAGCTGAATGGTGCTAATCCATGCGTCATGTTCGTGAACGGGCGCCGTCAGTTAGGACTGATCATCTTTTAGCTGCCACGGGTAATTTTTTTATTTTGTTTCTATTTTTTGTACCTACTCTGGATGCTCTTAACGTGTACCTACGTTTTTATTTTTACATCGTTCTCACATTTCGTTATAAATTCAACAGTATGATGTAACTAATAATTATTTTTGTAACAATTTAATTTAAAAGAGTGTCCATGGAGTTTCTTGCCCGTTCTTCTCCATAGACGCCACTACGCTTTGGAATGGGCATGTTGCTTCATTTTTCTTACTGACCGACTCCTTGACAATTCAAAAGTGCCTGTAAATGGTTTAATTGAAATAAATGATTTGAATTTGAGTTTGTCATGTAGTCACTATGGGTGAAATGTATTTGTATATCTGTGTACCTACTTATGCAATGCCTGAAATAAAAATGATTAGATTTTGATTTTGATTGAGCCGTTTTTTATAACTCCTTCTCAGTCACGAGATAATATTTCTATAAAGGAGTGTTGCTAGTGGACCGTTGTACAATGAGATAAAAAGAAATAAAAATGTGTGTTTGTCTACAGATATGTCTTGCTCTTGTATCATGTTTATTATTGTATGTTTATATATATATTTATATGGATAAGTATCTATATACTTTATGTATGTATGTATTTATTGTATATGTAGGTAAATGGTACGCTACTGACTACCTGCAGTATTGTCTCTACTTCTACTCTTTGATCCATCCAAAGATTGTCTAATCTTTGGATGTAGGATTACATATAGGTAGGGTGTCACAATGGGCGGTCTTATCGCTAAAAGCGATCTTTTACAGACGTAAAAGATCGCTTTTAGCGATAAGACCGCCCATTGTGACACCCTATGTAACAGTTCTACATTTATATCTGTAATTTTTATGGTGTACATAATAAAGAGTATTCTATCTATGTCGGTTATGTGTACTTGACATAATTTGGGACTTATAACTGCCAAAATGATGGTCTATACCAACTGGCTTGCTTAGCATGAATTTTCTGGCTACTCACATTATAATAAATTAGGTGACCTAACAATCCAATCTGCAACCTCAATCGTCCTAGCCCTGTCCAGCGTTATTGTGTTTGTGTAATAAATTACAAAACCCTTTTCTTCAGTCGACTTTAATAAATAGTTAGAGACGACAGGTTCACATAAACTCGTTTAGCTAGGCTTAGCCAATTCTATTTAGGTTAATATTTTCCGTGGCAATTTCTTGTTCAGCATAACATTCAATCTGTTTGGTATTTTGAGAAGGTAGAAACCGGATAATAGCTTTTTGACGTGACAACGTCTAATAAATCGATGAACGCCGGCTGTATGCACGAAAAAGTATGACTCATTGTCCCGTTACGCTCATTGTCTCGTTACGCTCATTGTCCCGTTACGCTCATTGTCCCGTTACGCTCATTGTCCCGTTACGCTCATTGTCTCGTTGCGCTCTTTGTCTCGTTACGCTCGTTGTCCCGTTGCGCTCATTGTCCCGTTACGCTCATTGTCCCGTTACGCTCATTGTCCCGTTACGCTCATTGTCTCGTTACGCTCATTGTCCCGTTACGCTCATTTTACGCTTGCGCCGCATCAATGTTTTGTTATGACGTTGTCCGTAAACCAACTTTACAGACAACCATTTTTTTTAATTTTAATTAATTAATTTTAAGTTATAAAAATATTATACTAATAATATATTTATATTTCTCTATTTTTATGCAAATACACTCTGACTAATCTGTTTGGTTCTTTCATCAGAAGACCATTCCAGACACTAATCTATTATGGTCTTCATATGATCTGACCAAGTTTATGTCTGGACTTTTTTGATACGGTACTTATATATATTTTTTTTTTCTTCATTTTTGTATTGCTCTCTGTCTGTCGGCCTGGACCGACTGGCGGGACTTTCACTGCTAGATAGGTGATGTTATATGGAGTTACATATGCTAGACTCGCACAGGAAGAAGATAACAAAAACCGGGCAAGTGCGAGTCTGACTCGCGCACCGAGGGTTCCGTACAACTTAATTTGGTAGTTGAAAAAATGTTCTCCCATACATCGATATTCGTGACGGTCAATTCTCAAACTGCAAATTTAAGTTTGTAAACGCATAAACGATTTTTTTATGTGATAAATCTACAAATTAACAATTTTCGGACTTTTTCCTTTACTTATACTGTGAGAGCTTACTGCGTTTGTTTGTTGACATTTTTGTCAGTGACGCAACACAGTGTAACAATATAAATTGTCTTTGGTCCCTGGTCCTGACATCAAGCAATGGACTAAATTGTCAATCTTTTATTGCTTGAATAAGAGGCTTTTGGCTACTACAATGTATGTATTTTATAATTTTATTTTTTATTAAGTGCGTTTTGTTTGTGCAGAATAAACAATTTTTTCTTTCTTTTCTTTTTTCTTTTTCTTGCTAAATTTCATGATTCTAGGTCAACGGGAAGTACCCTATAGGTTTTGATTTACTTGCGAATATCGCATAAATGGCTGTATCTTTTTATTTCCTTGACTTATAAGTTTGATTTTTTCAAAGCTCCAAGAGAGCATAAACCTTCATATTTGATATTAATTTCAACTTGATATCTCCACGCGTTCCTGAGAAAAAGGGTCTTGACAGACTGACAGATGGATAACGAAGTGAGCCTATAACGGTTTCGTTTTTTCCTTTTGAGGTACGGAACCCTAAAAATACTATAATAAAAACATAGAAAAATAAAAACAACAGTATACAGGATGGGAGAGACATTGACACACAACGTGTTACGATGGATTCAGCACATGATTCTGGATCCCCAAGCCTTGAAATTTTAGGTCAAATATTGAAAGAAAAAAAAAAATTGCCGTTCCATACATTTTGACAGCGTAGGTAAAAATCTATGTTATCAGGTTGTGCGTTGACGTCCCTGGCACCATGTCCATAGCACAGAATATTGTATACAAAAAACCTAGTTATTAAAACCATGTTTTTTTTATTTACCATGAGTAACTTGAGCCAGAGGTACAACGTTGAACGTATATACATACGTTATTTCACGGAATATAGGCGCAATATTACGCAAAAAAACACTCCAATCAAGTGACTTTTTAGCTTGATTGACGATATCTTGTTTATATTAATCAAAATCTTAGTTAAGTTGATCATCACGACATGATTGCAGCAATACTAGTTCAAATGATTGAACGCTCAAACAAGTTTCTCGATTACCCTTAACATGACATCATTGTAGAAGAGTTTAAAAAGAGACAAATTAAAAAAAATGTTAACTGTAACAAAGTTAGTTGTGTCAATCAAGCATTTTGATTACTTCAATAAAGATCAGAAACTTTAATCTAATAATCTTGGTTGGAGCAACTATGTTTTGACTTGATTGCTGCAAATAGGTTTTGTGATAACTCCAATCAAGATCTAGTTTCAAATCTCAATCAAATAAAAGTAGTAGTTGTGATCATTGTGCTTGATAGGCTCAGATGCAAACAAGTTACTTAGTCAATCTAAACAAAATCTTGATTGTGGCAACTACTTTTTTTTTTCAGTGTAACTTATAAAGATTTTACCAAAACTTTACCCCCTTTTACTTTACTTATCCGGTAAAGTAAGACAGTTTCATTAAACAGCTTTTCTAATGTGTGAAGACAAGTAAAGTTATTAGTTTGTTCACGTTAGTAAGCCTGTGCTCGAGAGGCTGTTCGTATGAAATTACTTAGTGAACATCGAGGAAAAGCGTAACTTAAGTTATGTTTATGTTGTCTGGCTGGTCCATAAATTCAAGGTCGCTCAGCGAGCTGTAGAACGGGCTATGCTTGGAGTTTCTCTGAGGGATCGACTCCGGAACGAGGTGATTCGGCAGAGAACCAAAGTTGTCGACATAGCTCACAGAATAAGCAAGCTGAAGTGGCAATGGGGCGGCCATATTAGCCGTAGAACTGATGACCGTTGGGGTAGACGTGTTCTTGAGTGGAGACCGCGAATCGGCAAACGTAAGGTAGGACGTCCTCAGGCTAGGTGGAGCGACGATCTCCGCAGGGTGGCTGGTAGCAGCTGGATGAGAGTTGCCGAGAATCGAGCTGAATGGCGTGCAATTGGAGAGGCCTATGTCCAGCAGTTGACTGCTGATGATGATGATGATGAAAACCTACATAAACCAGATACAAGTGATACAAAATAAACTAATTAAAACTCTCTAAAATTACTAGTATCTAATATCAACCAGCCGATGCCCAAAAAGGCTCGACTGGCTGTTCATAATGGCGTGCTGATGCCTACGCTTATGTATGGAAGTGAATGTTGGGTGTGGCAAAAGAAGCATGAAAGTAGAATAAATGCTGTGGAAATGCGTTCCTTGCGAAGCATGTGTGGCGTGCCTATGAATGATAGGCTAAAAATAATGTGATCAAACAACGCTGTGATTTAAAACATTTTTAACAAAAAAAAAAAAAACCACTGATACCCAAAAAAATAAATAAACTAAAATAACCTTTATTTCTAAAGTCGGTGTCTTTGGTTCTGTATTTTCTTTTTTTACCACCAACTTAAAGAAATTAAAGTTATTTTTCATTTTTTTGGTAATTAAAGTGTTCTTTTTTTGGAAATAGGTTGTTTTCTTTTTTTTTTTGTCTTTTTGTCTGTCTGTTTGGGCTTATCTCCGAAACAGCTGCACCGATTTCGAAGGGACTTTCACTGACAAACGGACAGACAGACAATTTTTTTTTCTGGTTTTTTTGTGAGGTATATGTCACTACAATTCCTTATTGTCATTTGCCATACCTATCTATCCAAAAATCTTCATTAATGTTTAACGAATGACTCATCAACATCATCATCATTACAGCCGAAAGACGTCCACTGCTGGACATAGGCCTCCCCAATTGGGAGGGTTTGCCATAATAGCCACGGTTGGCAGGCGGGTTGGCGATCGCAGTATGGTGTTAAAAATGCATAGAGAATGCTGCTGCCGATTCTCTAGAAAGTCCCTTAGTACAAATGACTACATACAAGTTATTCATCAAACATATTATGAAGATTTTTACGTGTAGACAAAATAATCGAGAAATAACCAGCGAAAACTACATTCCCTTGTTTATCTATTAGAAAGGTAAGCCAGCCAAGATATATAAGTAAATACATCGTTACCAGTGACATAGATTGTTTAGTGGTACAAGGACAAATAGAGGGACAAACACTCTTAAGGTCACCTCTAACGAGGCCGACTGATCTTGTATTATTTGTCACTAAAAGTACCATTAGGAAACCTCTTAGTGGCACGGAGGATAATCCGCAAATTGTTAGTGATTGAGGAAGAAGACAGAAGCCCAAAAGTCTAACAACCAGTCTTATCAAGGGGTAAGTGTTACACAGTAACTGGGTTTTGGAGGTCAGATAGGGAGTCACTTTATGTAAAATACTGGGTGTCCTCTTATTTCGCTGCGGTGGTAGGCGTGAATACCATCTGCGACGTTAAGCTCGCGTGGGACCGCCGGAGCCCCGCAGCGCCGGAGCCGTGACAGAAACCATGCCTGCTGCATGTTGCATGCTCGCTTGCATGCTGCATGCTCGCTTGCATGCTGCATGCTTGCTTGCATGCTACATGATTGCTTGCACGCTGCATGCTTGCTTGCATGCTGCAAAATGCAAAAGAAATGATGTTGAAAAATTTAAAATGTATAAAATGTTATTCTTGGTAATAAGTTTTATATTAAATAAACGATATAAGGTTATAAAATATTTGATTTTTTATTCTATGATATGACTATTCTAACATTAAACTTTATGTGAAACAAAAATCAATGATTTAAAAATCTTCAAAGTAAGTATGTATTGATTATTCTATATAACGAAAATAATGAGAAAAAATTTATGTGAAACGAAATTCTATAAAACTATAAGCTATGAAACAACGTACAACCAAAATACTGGCTACTATTTTCGCATGCAATCAGAAGTGAGCTACAGAAAGGCTTCTGCTAGAAATAAGTATAAATACGAATTGAATGTACCTCAATGTAGATAACAAATATTTAGGCAGAATGTTTATAAAAAAAAAGAAAACAACCGAATTGAGAACCTCCTACTTTTGGAAAGTCGGTTAAAATAAACCCTGCCAGTTAAGAAAGCATATAGGCAAAGAGTATCCAAGGATCGCAGCAGGTGGTTTTTTTTTCTGCAGTTTCTGCCTAAACTCATGCCCTCTACCTCTGGAAACCCCATGGAAATAGGACGTGACTTTACGTATGTGTGTGTGTAAATAAGTACAATAAAAAAAAAAAAGTAGTTGCCACAATCAAGATTTTGTTTAGGTTGACTAAGTAACTTGTTTACACCTGAGCCTATCAAGCATAATGAACACAGCTACTACTTTATTTTGATTGAGATTTGAAACGGGATCTTGATTGGAGTTATCACAAAACCTATTTGCAGCAATCAAGTCAAAACATAGTTGATCCAACCAAGATTATTAGATTAAAGTTTCAATAATCTTTATTATAAAGCTTGATTGACACAACTAACTTAGTTTCTTACAGTAAACATTTTTTAAACTTGTCTCTTTTTTAACTCTTCTACAATGATGTCATGTTAAGGGTAATCGACAAACTTGTTTGAGCGTTCAATCATTTGAACTAGTATTGCTGCAATCATGTCGTGATGATCAACTTAACTAAGATTTTGATTAATTTAAATAAGATATCGTCTATCAAGTCAAGTCACTTGATTGGACTGCATTTTGTTGAATGTAAACATATCGTCCGTCACTAACAACAATGGATCGCTTGGCAATGGCGCAAACGCTAATTACGTCACCTCTAATGAGGCTAACTGATCTTGCAGTATTTGTCACTAAAAGTACCATTAGGAAACCTCTTAGTGGCATGTAATGTATGGAGGATAATCGGCAAAGTATTAGCGATTAAGGAAACGGTGGAACGTTGACATTATAGTCGATTAATATCTGTCAAGTTTGATTCTCTCAAACATTTGGGATTCGATTTTTCTCTATTCCTTATCAAATATCTCTTCCAAATCAATTTTAAGGATATCAATTAGAATTTTCGTCAAAATTTCGTCGCCTATACCGCAATGTTTGAACACTAAGGTCTTGAACCAGTGCGTCCTGCCCGTTATGACATACGGTGCCGAAACGTGGACACTGACAGTCGGGCTGGTCCACAAATTTAAAGTCGCTCAGCGCGCTATGGAGCGGGCTATGCTCGGAGTTTCTTTGAAGGATAAAATCAGGAATGAAATTATCCTGAAGAGAACCGGAGTTACCGACATAGCTTTCAGAGTAAGCAAGCTGAAGTGGCAGTGGGTTGGCCATATTTGTAGAAGGACCGATGGCCGGTGGAGCAGAAGAGTCCTGGAGTGGAGACCGTGTATCGGCAAGCGTAGTGTGGGACGCCGCCCAGCTAGATGTACCGACTACCTCAAAAAGGTGGCTGGGGTAGACTGGATGCGGAAGGCGGAGGACAGGGTGTTGTGGTGGTCATGGGAGAGGCCTATGTTCAGCAGTGGACTGAAATAGGCTGAGTTGATTGAATTAGAATAATAATCAGTGAGGGATCGGTCAGTGAGTGTTCTGACTTCAACGCTGGCTCTCGCTGAAAACCAGCGCTGATGCTCAGTCTCGCATAGGGTCGCAGTATTATGCTGAGCGATGGCTGTTTAGCGTGGATGTGATGCATATTTTCTTTTAACTTGTTCTTTTCGTGTTTGTGTAATTTCTATGCGCTATGTTTACTGCAAATAAACGTTTTTTTGAAGTGAAAACTTCTTTAGGCGCATTGAGCACTTTTTGGTAGGGGATAAACTTATGGTTTCGCGATCGTCACCAAACGCTTTCAATGAGCTTATATGTATACTGTGTATATATGTGTACTTTTTGGGTGAACAAAAATCATGGAACTCACGTCATAGTCACCGAACGCTTTCCATGAGCTATATGTATATAAACGGCACGGTTGGCGCAGTGGTTAAGCGATTGACTGCTGCGCTGCGTGTCGCGGGTTCGATTCCCGCACGGAACAAATATTTGTATTACCTACAAGTAGTTGTTCCGGGTCTAGCTGTTTGTGTATGTGAGTTTAAATGTTTGTAAACGCATCCACAATACAGGAAAAATTACTAGTGTGGGGCAGCGTTAAAAAAAAAAAAAAAAATATATATATATGTCAGAGACGAGTTGTATCCGGTACGCCAGCGCCATCTAGTCGCGTTCGATGAAGTTATTGGAGTTCGCACCATCGATTCTTGACTAATCGGAACGCAAGTGCTGCCTAGCGGCGCATGACGGAGACTACAACATAACGCTCGACCGGTGGCAAGTGATCGCCGTATATTCGACAAGTGAAGTTCATCGGTGGCGGTCAAGCAGTGAAGACGTCTAGGAATTGTTGCGCGTTCAGTATAGTTGTGTCGTGTTCCTACATTAATTACTTTGTATACCCATTACTGTATAGAATCAAGTTCTTCTAACTGAACAGACAGATGTGCTGCTGGGGAGTTTGTTCCACTACTTCTTCTTCCCAGCTAAAGCACTAGGAAGTGGTGAAGGGATAGGAGTTTTGGGGGACTGTCTTATGTAAACTTTAAGGTTCTCAGCTTGAGTAAATGACTTTTGAGTTTAATTCGGTTTTTCTATTGCGCAATAACCAACACTACCCACAGTACGCCCACAGTAGTTAAAATATGGCTGATGATAACGAGAGAAACCTTCCGTTCCCCGACATTCATATATTTTTTTCAACTGCACTGTCGGATCACGCACTTGGCCTTGGACTTGGGATGAACTTATTTATCCCCAGAACAAATAAATATTTTTGTTGAAAAACATGTTCCCACACACATTCCAACTGCAAATTAATGTAAGTTTTTACGCACAATATTGACTGATTAACCATGTTCTTTTAAGACCATAGACTTCTTACAAATAGGTTTTCCTGTTATCTATAAGTATCTAACTAATCTCTGTATTTTTTTTTTAATTTTAGGGTCTGCAGTTTTGGAGATAAGGGGTGAATTGTAAATTTTCATCTATTTTCTTTAATGTCTACAAAATGAATTATTTTAAAATTATTAAATAAAAATAGAAATCCACATAACAAGTCCTTTCATTTGATATATATCACATGGTATAGTTTGCTTTCTTTTTTATATTTTTTTCTCCCAAAACTGAATCCTGTATTCAAAATTCCGATACTGCTGAGCCTAAAATTTTGACCGATGCATTTCTATCATTTTGGGTCACAAAAATTCATATGTGTACCAAATTTCAATTTAATCGGTCAGATTTCAATTTAATTATAGACAGGCAGATACAAGAGCGTTTTTCGCGTCCGTTTTTTCCTTTTGTGGTACAGAACCCTAAAAATACTTTCAACTCCACTCACCCGCGCAAGAATTCTGAACATAAAAACTCATTGTTCAGTCCTTATGACTTTTAATAATCACCTACATAATTAATTTTCCATTTATATCAAGGACTTGTGAGTTACAGCGTCCTTTCGTACGAAAAGCTTTGAAGCAGGTCTGAAGTAAAAAAGGTCAGAACTTCTGAAGTTCTAACAATGGAGCGTATGAGTTTATTTTAGTTAAGGGTTTAATTAAAATTATGTTTTAATTTTATTATGACTGGGCCGCGGATGGAGCACCTACAGATTGGATGAAAGTAGCAACCATGCTGGTAACGCCATCTCTCGATGTTTCTAAAATTTTATGACGCTCCTGGATAGTGCTTTCATTTGACGTCACTGTCCGAACAGGCGGCTTATTCCACAAATCCCCCCTGAAAATCCCCCTTAGGAGGAAAAGTGGAATCTATAAAAAACAGTCTAGAATTTACCACTGATAATCCGGCTTATTCCACTAATCCCCCCTGAGAGAATCCCCCTCAGTGGAGAAAACTGAACACTAATGTAAAAAAATCACTTTCAGGGGGGGTCTTGGAATAAGTTTATTTTGTCAATTCTAGTTTTCAGTTCAGTTTTCTTTTTATCAGGGGTGAATTCTAGACTGCTTTTTGTAGATTCCACTTTTCCTCCTAAGGGGGATTTTCAGGAGGGATTTGAGGAATAAGCCGAACAGGCGAGCTATCCCTATTTTCCTCTGCAAGCACGCGGCGGCTTGGATTAGACGCCAATTTTTAATATAGTTTAGAAATATCGTGCCGTGAGTTTATCGCGAGGTGCGATAAGCTTACGATCTCCGTATCGTGGTCGAATCAAGATGAACTATAAAAAAAAAATATTCAAGTAATAAAAAACATGGTTTTTATAAAAAATAGGTACTTAAGGAAAGATAACTTAATATCTTGTAATTATAGGTATCAGCGCCCACCCTCGTTATGATGTTGTTATGTTATAGGCGATGTTTTTGTGCCTACCTTATGAAATAATTTAAAATTAATGAGAAAAACACCTTGTAGCTCCCACAATAGTTATGAACTGAACATGAGTGAAGGTATTTTAATAATTTAATTACAGGAATGGGTTTGATATAATGTTGATGAGTTTACGTTATAAAGGTAAGTTAGTTTTTGAATTGTTATAAACTAAGCACAAGAATTAGGAACTGTATTAGGTGCAAAACAAGAATTAAACCTACCTACCTACTATCCTGCGGGTGAGGACTTGTGAGTGCATGTGAATAAAATCAGTGTTGCAAACATGACCGCCGCCATGCCGAACGGATCACGCCGTCTGCTGCCATGTGTCATATGTTGCGAAGACTTGCAGGTACACGCGTGCTTTTCCTCCTATCCCTCCTAATTGTTCTCCTGTTCATCATCTAGATCCGTGCTTTTCCTCCTTCCCTACTAATTGTTCTCCTGTTCATCATCTAGATCCCTCTAGGCGATCACCAATAACCTTTAGAATACAGTCCACTTTTAAAAATAAAATATTTCGCGATCGCCTACAATAAATGGTACCATACCACATGCAATTAAATGTTTTCAAAATTTGATCAAACGTACTCGGTAATACTTTGATAATAAAAAATGAAATTTAATGATTACTCTAAAAAACGTTTTCAGGAGGCGTTATGTAACTGAAGTTTGTGTAGAAATCACATAGACACCGTTTCCAATCAATTTGTTAAAAAAACACATAATTTATTTCATACCCAGAAATGGCCCTCAAATAAAGTGACAATATCAACGTATTCTCCTCGTGTTTATTTCAATCATGTAAATTCAAGCAGGATAATCCAAGCTCCATTTAAGACAGCTTATAGAATTCTCTTGACGATTCGTTCATGGGACATTCAGGACGGTATTTATAGGAAAATAATAGGCCTTATTCTCAATTAATAGTTCTCTCCTTTTCTCGTGTCAAGCTGAAAGTCTTTGACCAGTGCGTGTTGTCAGTGATGACCTATCGCACTGAAATGTGGTCGCTCACAATGGGCCTTATTAGAAGGCCAAAAGTCACCCAAAGGGCAATGGAGAGGGCTATACTTGGAATTTTCCTACGCGATCGAATTAGAAATGAAGAAATCCGCAGGAGAACTAAGCTAACCGACATAGCTTGAAGAATTGCCAAACTTAAGTGGCAATGGGCAGTGAACATTGTCCGCAGAACAGATGGCTGATGGGGCTGAAAGGTTCTGGAGTGGCGACCACGTACTAGAAGACATAGTCGTGGAAGGCTTCCCATGAGTTAGACCGATGAACTTGTGAAGGCCGCAGGAATCAGCTAGTTATGGGAAGCACAGAACCGGTCGCAGTGGCGGTGCTTGGTGATCCTTTTCTAGCGGATAAATCAAGACAGAGATTCCAGAAAATAGCTGTCAAAACAGATATAAATAAAACTTTAACAACAACACAACAACATGTCTAAGTAACACCTCAGAAAACGCAGAAGTTTATACACCGTGGCATTTTAGTCGTCTTACAAAGACAGCCAATGATTCAATCCAATCATTCAATCATTCAGGTAAAAAAAAAAAAAAAAAATGTTTTTGAACATTTGTATTTGTATTTTTTTTTAATGTTATTAATTATGACGCATGACATACTTTAAAACACCCTGTTACGAGTGCAGTTAGAGCCTTGTGTTACAAGGGCGCCGCGGAATGGAGCGGCGACATTTTTATCAGAGTTCATTCGCCCTAACGCAAAAATGTGTTTCTTACTATTGCAACTTAAACTTAATCTAAATCCATTCTGCGACGCCCTTGTATCACAAGGCTCGGACTGCACTCGTAACAGGGTGTTTAAAACTATGTCATGCGTCATAATTAATAAATATAAAAAATTAAAATGTAATATTTTTTTTTTTTACATGAATGATTAGTAGTCATTGGATACATGAAGTGGGCTGTCTTTGTAAGACGACTAAAATGCCACGGTGTATATAGGAAATTTGGCAGCTCCTGGCAGCTTTTGTCTGTTTCTTCTTGTGACTTGTTAAGGCAGTCGTTTAATAAAAGATGCTTCAAGCGAGGTTACCAAGAAAATAGATTTAATTTTTTTATCTTTTTGTTTGTAGTATTACTGTATATTTTTTAAATATTATGTAACTTTGACGATTCAACTTACGTATTACAACGAAAGGAGGTTTTCAAACTTACCTGAAACAATAAAAACAAAACATTATTAGTATGAAATATTTTTTTCAATATGACACTAAATTAAAATTAGATATATTTTTTTCCCCAACATATATCATGTCTAGAGAATGGGCAGCAGCGTTCTCTGTGCATTTTTACACCATACTGCGATCGCCATCCTGCCTGCCAAGCGTAGCGATTATGACAAATCCCCCCCTTTTGGGGGAGGCCTATGTCCAGCAGTGGACGTCTTTCGGCTGAAACGATGATGATGATGATATCAGATCTCGCTGGACAAACGCTATATTAAAATAGTATTTTTCAAAACCAAATCCTCATTAACAATAGAATAAGCGGATATAATTTTTAAATTGAACTTTATCAAAAAATTGTTACCTTAATGATTATAGTTAATTAATTTTTAAGTAATAATAATATGTACAAATATATTTAAAAAAAAGGGAGGGGAAAGAATCAAAGGGCATCAAAAAATTTGTCCGCATTGCTGTCAACAGGAAAAGTGCCCAAAAGGTTGGTAGCATTGCCGCGTTGTATGGCAATGCTGATTCTTTGGCCAAGAAATAGGCCAGCCTTCTGGTCACGAGAAGAGTCGACCAACCGCTTGGCGATGTCTCGAAAAACCAAGTGGGCACTCGGACCCCATGGTCCAAGAGTTTCAACCCCAAACGGCTCAAACATATAGCTATATATTAACAATTGTATTTTTTCACGAAACTCTTTTCAGATATCTCGTTCAGGCTATCCGTGTGTATTAAAATATATCACACACACCACTCATTCGCGTACGATAATCCTCTTGCAAAACCTTACCTACCTAATGAGTAATAAGGGTTTTAATTGCCTGACAGTAATGATTGATGATTGATGAACTATTTTTTCATTTTTGTTTTAAAAAAAAAACCTTGCCCCACACTGGGAATTTCTCCTGTATTGTTTTGTTGTTTGTGTGTATAATTGTATACGGGATGACAGCTTTCAGTGTTTCTGTACGACAAAGTTATGTTTTTTAATGAATAAATTAATTAAAAAACATATCTTTGTCGTACAGAAACACTACTATTTTGGTGACCCCATGATGATGATGATGATGATGATGGGGCTCCCTTCTCCGCACTTAGTCATTTGGTCCGTTGTGCGTGGGGATTCTGGCTAACAAAGCCAGCCTAGCTCCGCCCAAAAGCACAGAAGCTTCCTGGGAGCTTCACAGGCTTCACGGAGCGACCTCACTGTTCCGAGGATTTCTTCACGTTGTGGAGCCACGGCCTCGCATTCCAGGATGACGTGGGCGGCTGATTCCTCGGCGTCAAGGCAGCCCCTGCAAACGGGGCTGTCTGTGACGCCTATGCTAAAAAGATGTTTGTTTAGGAGATTATGGCCCGTAATTGTACCTATTATTATTCTAAGGTTATTTCTACTTAGGCTGAGAAGTTTTTTGGTTAATCGCGGGTGTACCACTGGTAAAGCCAATTTTGACTGTCTACAGTCTGTTACCCGTGACCATCATTCATCATTTGGTGACGCCAACTACAGGTACGAAGGCGTCAAAGCCAATAACGATCGGTAAGTAATAGGAACAGAGCAATTACTAAAAAGCCACGCATGAAGTCGCTTTTAACACATTTACGATCCCATATTTTCTATTACGGAAATAAAACACTCATTTTGTTCAAAATTACACCTTTCATACTTCCATTTATTAAATAATAAATATAAAAACACGATGTTTTGTTAAGGTATCATTAAGGTCAGCTTTTAGTGTTGTTGACCATAAAGTCGGCGAATGGCGAGCGGTATGAATGGCATCTGTACCATAATAATTGTTTTAGGATTAATAAAATGGTATATTGGACTACAGCTGGACACAATGAGCTTATTGCCCTAGAATAAAAAGACAAAATCGTAAAACTAGTAAGAACGACTAAAACAATTCTGTGTTTGAACAAGAACGCCCAGAGTAAACGTAAATTGCAACGATTTTAAAATTGAAAATCCTCGTTTCTAAATGGGTACGTATTAAAATCCCGAAATTTCATAATAACTATGACTGAAATACCGACGTCCAAAACAAAGAAATACAAAATACCGAAAGTTTTAAATGCTGATAGCCGTTATATCGAAATATAAAATACCGATGTACAAATGCCCGAAAGGATGAAACCCCTAATGGACGAAATCCCGAATGGACGAACTTGGAAGTAGCGTTCGCAGGCCGCTACCGTGGCACAGCTTGCTACGCTCGCTCGGTTCACGCGTGGTTGGTCACAGTTCAAAACTTTTTTTATTTTTTGACGTTGAGTACTAAATTACGCATGCCCGCTCGTCAGGGGACGAGACGGGGTATGTGGGACTCCCTGCCAAATGGCAGTATACCCACTAAAACTCAGCGGAGTTCCCTCATCGCCTTGATGGCGGGGTCATGGGAATCCGGCTCAGCCTTTACGTCCACAACCCCCCCGGCGCATGCCCACCTAACTGGCGGGCCCCGCATGCCCCCCGCCTGGGGGGGATACGGGAATGGCCGGGAACACCTGGCCATTCCCGTCCGACACTGGTGGAGGCCTGTGCAATATAGGCAAGGGTGCCTCCACCTGGGACCCCGCACCAGATGACCCCGCGTCCAGGCGCCCCTGGTCCCCCCGCGACGGGTCAGGTCAGTGGCCCCACCGCCTACCACTTTTCGGCTGCAGAGGGTAGATGACCCATAAATAAAGGGCAACATCAGGTACTAAGCAGGTGTACTCCTTCACTTATAGGAGACCACAGCATGCACAATATAGTCTAATTATCTAGTCGCAGGCAGATTGTATGATTCATTATTTATTAAAATTCCTTTTTTCAGTGTTCCGTCTCTAAAAGAAGGACAAAAAAAGCACACTAAAATAATAATTATCCTAATATGTTAAAATAAAATAACGTGAGAGTATAAAATTCGCTAGAAGACTGCAAGAGAAATTCTAGAGACCATTCTATTCTTTTGCTCCGCGGTTTAAAAAAAAAGGCTAGATTCAGTGGCGCTAAAAATATATAGGAAGTTGTACCGAGTAAATGAGGAAGAACTACTTATAGTAGTTATAATACTAGCTGTTTTTCTATTAAAAAGGTCGTTATAGGTCATCACATACCCAAATACCCTTTATGATCATGCTAACTAGAAATCAAAACATCTATGCCAAGTATTGCCTAAACCTTATATTGACTAGGAAGCACAATGCCCACCTTGCAATATGTCTATTTGAACTAAACATTATTCTGACTATGAACCAAAATGCCTACCTTGCATTATGTCTATTATTTTAGAAGAAAGGGAGTACCGTTTCTATTGTGTGGTCATAGTTCTAACCTTACCTACAGTTCAGAGGCCCTAGTGTGAGTTTATTTTAACCATCTCGACTACTTAGAAATTATTGCATTTTATGCATTTTGCTTGTTAAATATTTAGATGTCTAGGCGATTTACAGCATAGGCAATTTTCTGTGTAGACATTAATTTTTGGCGTTTTGCTTCGTAGACGAATTGAAAGTTAGACACTCTGATTATATACCACCAAATAAAACAATTTAGCTGGCAGGGCCAGCTAAATGGTTGTCTAAGGGTATGTGAAAACATTAACAGCAGTAGTATATTTAATGAAGTTAAAAGGAAAACTATCACAGCTAAGTAAGCTTCACAAGTTACCGAATAATAGTCGACCGACTTACGTTTACAGTTTTAAAACATGTTCTCCCATACATTCCGTATGGAAGAACATGTTTTTCAACTACAATATTAAGTTTGTTCTGGGGATAAATTCATACCAAACGGAACTCTTCATTGTGCGTGGTCCGACACGCACTGGGCCGGTTTTTATGTTTCCCATAGTCTCTGTTTTAGTGTCGGTTTTTATGTCTCTGTTAGATCATATCGTCTTAACCAGTATAGATCTGTGCAATCGTTACTTATTCACGACCCACTGTTCCTTCTCTATATGAAAAACCAGTCTAGTACTAACATTCTTAGTGACTAAAACACTCTTAATAAAATAACAGCACCTAGCTTCTAATATTAGCGCCATTATCCGATAAATTAACATTCGTCCTGTGTCTCTTTCCTAAATACTGGGAACGTAAATAGATGGCACTAACGAGCAAGACAATTAAGGTAAAGTACACACTCTCGATTTAGCGATGAAATATTGTGTCTACCAGACTACGCAAATGAGGTGGACATATTTTTTATAAATATTTTTGTATTGGTACTAGTAATTTTTTTTTCGTCTCCTTTTTCACTTTGTCGTTCTTCATCGAATATGAAACAACATGATAAATTATGTAGGCTGACTATAAGTAAGCATTTCCCGAAGGGGTATGGAGACGTGTATGATGCCTACTTCCATGCCGAATATTTTGGTATAGGTTATTTCCATGGTGGTTGTCGGCGCTCAACATATGCGCGTGATTGACCGCGGGGAAGGCACGCGGGGTTGGAGTAACGAACCCGTTACATGATGCCCACTGCGCGCCCTGCACACTACTTAGCTCTTAGACGCGCTCCAGTACAGAAATTTCTATAAACTGTTCTTTAAGTTAATCATTGTTAATTGTGGTATTACACTTAGTTAAATACAGTCCACTTCCTTTTATTATAAAGTCCCGATTGAGCCTATTCAATTCAGCTTGCTACTTCTGCGCATGTTTCACTGTCGTGTGTGAACGTGATTGGCGTGACGGGTAAGAAGTACACTGCGCACCTACTGCTGGACAACGGTAGTCCGTCGAACTTTCTTACGCAGAGCTTATCTGATAAGCTCTGCGTAACAAAGTTCGCCGGACTGGGTCCTTCGAGCCGGATCATTGAATAGGCTCAATCGGGACTTTATAATAAAAGGAAGTGGACTGTATTTAAATAGGTGTAATACCAAAATTATCAATGATTAACTGAAAGAACAGTTTATAGAAATGTCTGTTCTGGAGCGCATCTAAGAGCTGAGTAGTGTGGAGGACGCGTAGCGGGCGTCATGTAACGGGTTCGTTACCCTGACCTCGCGCGCCTTCCCCGCGGTTAATCCCGCGCATATGTTGTGCGCCGATAGTGGATATTTCCCGTAATCCAGATCTTCTCCAATTAAAAGTATATTTATTTTTCCTTTTTCTTTCTTTGGTGTGGTTGTAAGCTGGCAATATTTCCTAGTAAAAAAAAAAAACTTTTATTTTGAACCCATAAATATAGTCCACTTTGTTAGTATACACACAACTTAGAAACTAGTGTTAGTCTTACATCTACCAGAAAAACAACAAACTACTAATTACTATCCCACAGTGGCATGTAGGCGTATCCAATGTCCCAGTATAGGGCTGTCCCACCTATCAGCTATGGTTTTCAGGATATTGTTGGGGTTGGCGCGTACCCTGCGCATAAAAGAAATGCAACGCTTGCGCATGATGGCGTGGAAGCCATCTATTCCCGCTTCTGCGAACATGCCGGAAGCACTGCAATAGCGCGGCAATCCCATCAACACCCTGAAAGCATAATTTTATTGTATGCGTAGGGCACTATATGCCCTCTGCATGTAGTTGACCCACAGACTACATGTATAAAACGACTGACAGTACGCTGTAAATAGTGTAGCCTTAATGAATAGCTTATGAATGTCTACCAGCCGATCTATTCTGTTAAAATCTCACCGTGAAAACTTAAGTGAAATGAGCATGAAGTGAGCTGTCAATAGTGTCAATCAAATCAGGTGAAGTGAGATGTTATTTCAAACATTGAAATCTCACCATCACATGCTAGTGACTGACCCTATTGCATCTCACTTCACCTAAGTTTTCACGGTGAGATTTTTACAGAATAGACAGTGTACGGGTTGTAGTAGTGTATCCGGCTCGAAGGACCATAAATGGTACTGGTTGTAGTAGTTAACTCCGTACACTGATTTGTCGTGAAGGTTTGTATAGAGAAACACGTTCCACTAAGATGCACTAAATAGTTAAGTTTATTTAAGTTAAGAGTAAGTAACAGTATTATAGCGGAAAGCGATTTTTTCTCTCAGTTGTTGATAGCTACACAGTTATAAGTTCACTACAATTAGATTCGTTAGTCACGTTATTTTATTACGCTAAATTATGACGCGCATCGCTTGGCCTAAAGTAGGTTACAGAGTAAGCAGAAAAATGTACGGCGATGAGACCGTACAGATAGAATAAGCAGATATTGTTGCCGATTCCCTTGTTCACAAACTAAACTAAAGGAGATGACCAGTTCCTGCCTTCGAGTTCGGGAACATTTGTGCAGGATTACCGTTTTTACACTAAAATTTAAAAATGAAAATCTTAATTTATCATTATTATATTATTCCGAATAAAGGCCAGGTTAAAATCTCAAGAATACAGTATTTTAATTTGCTTCCGCTTATCTCTTTTACGCATTTCCTGCTGTTGACATTCCATTGTAACCATAATCATGCGGTAACCATAATAACCTACACATACTTTAATGAGCTATTTTCGATCAAATGAATTTTAATGACAAATGAATATTATGTATATTTTGTTTATAATTAATTTATTTACTGACACGCCTACAGGTTAAGTTTTTATTGACACGTGTGTGTAATTCTATGATCGAACACCATTTAAAAAAAAAAAAAAAACTGCGGGTAAAGGAGTGTCATTTCTTTCACAATGGATCTGACATTAGTGGCGGACACCTGTGTAGGGACGGCCAGCAATGTGTTTCATAATATCGATAATTCAATCGATTCGAGTCAAAGCATGAAAAATCAATTCAGAAAAAATCGAGATTCAAATAGATTTTTGGATTGATATTTTATTTTACCGTTTTATCTGTTTAATTAATAATACGAGTAAGTAATAAAGTAGTTTATAGTTATGTATAAATGTATTAAGCTATTTTTAACCGACTTCTAAAAAGGAGGAGGTTCTCAATTCGGATGTTTACATTTTTTTAAATGTTTGTTCGCACATAACTTAGTCGCTTGCAAACCGATTTGATTTTTTTTTTTTTTTTTTAGTGGAAAATGTATACTTCCCAAATGGTCCCATGATAAGGAAACCAGGATCTGATGATGGCATCCCAGAGAAAAAAAAAAAACAATACGGAAGAAAGGACATAAATTACTCAAACTGCCAGACCATGACAAAAACTAACAGAACAGAAAGAATAATAAAAAAATGACCCACATAGTCATTAAAAAAAGCCTGCCCATTTGGGCGAATTAAAAAGAAAAACCAATAATGAAAAAAAAATTGGCATTTGACACGTATATGCTCTGAAAAAGTTCTCGAACGACTGACGCGTGGCGTTGGGTGTTGTTTAGAAACACACTGCGCGCACCACGTTGGTTGGCGTGTTTACACCCACCATCGGCAACACATCGATCTGGCCGATCTGGATCGGGGTGGCGTGTACGAGCATGTCGTCGCGTCGGATGTTCATAGTGTGATTCTGGTCATAGAAAACAATACAATTTGATTCAACTCAACACACGTCGCGTTTCATCGGGTCGCGTCGCGGTTTAATAATGTGTTTCTGCCTTTACGCTCTTACTGCCTATTAATGTCATTGTATACTGAAGTAACATAACATAAATATGTGTTAAATATGTTTCTACGGATGGTCAGAGTTATCTAATAAAAAAACTGATTTTAATCTCAGTATGCGTGAAAAAATTAAATATCGATTTATCGATCTTAGATCACCATAATCACATCCCTACTTGGCGTCCCTTAATCCCTTTCATTCACGTCAAGTTTCATTGCAGTTCCGTTGTATTCTGTGCGATTGTTTGTTTTGCTGTACTATCAGTACAATTCAGTTAAATGGATATTATGATAAGGTGCCTAAACTGTGGCATATCCGTAAGGTGCGTTCAAAGGCATATTATGTCAACGCTAAGCAAAAGAGATCCCTGCAAGAGAGACGTATCTCGTTGGCAGAACAATCAGGTACATGTTATGTTACTACAATGAAATAATATTATTTAGCAACAAGACAGCTATAGTCTGGTAGGTAGTTCGATCACATGTGAGCCAGCAAAACTTAACAAAGCAGCATTGATTTCGTGGATGACCCAGGCCTATGAATACTCAATCTATAATGTTTATTGCTACACATGACTGGATAGGATAGTCACTGTTTGTTCAAGTATACACACACGTCTGTACTTTCATAGAATTTCAATTAAAAGGTATTTTAACTAAATGATATTTATATTTTTCAGATGCCGTTAGATGCATATATTTGTCACCCCTGATTCAACTTATTGAATACCGAACAGGCTGACAATGAGAGATTGCTAGGTCATATAATGATCTGTCGTGGGTGTGGTCTCTCTGTCAGAGGACTGCGTTTCTATGTGATTCCTGCAGACAGCCAATTACTACCTATTATTTCCCATAATAATTATCAGGTAAGATTTTTGATTATCTAATTGCAGGTATTAATGATACAATGGTTAGTTGCATAGAGAATAACTTTTTAATATTCTGCTATTCATGATACGAAGCGCTCTTGGTGAGGTAATTCTATGTGATGGGTAACAACTAACAACTATGCTGTATTTGTCATATTCAGTCTGTAGGTGGATGACCAATGATCAACGTTATAATGGTATTTAAAAATGTATATTAAAATAAGTCATTCTATTTTAGGATGTTGCAACAATCTATGCATGTCCCGGCCTGTTGGACTCGAGTGAATTGTCAGTTAATTCAGGATTCATCCAAGGGCTTACAAGAGAATGTGGAGCCAGCCATGCCCCATGAATCATCAACACCACTGTCTCCACCACCACCACCACTGCTGCTGCAGCCACGCAGTTGCAGAGTTTGTCAGACACATTTCTTTTCTAATGAGTGGCACTTGTTACCACAAAATACTGTTATTTTGTCTACATTCAATGCAAGACATAATCAGTATAGCAAATATCGAATGTGGATGTTTTAGATTTTGATAATGTAGAAGAAATGCCAAATAATGTTTGCCATTATTGGACAGGTCTCACAGTCACAGAAGTTTTAGAACTATACAATAGTATAGCTCCCAATTATGCTAAGAAACCAAAACGTGCTTTAGCAATATATTTTCGATCAAATTAAGAATTGGTGACAGCAACAGACGACTTTCATAATTATTCAATTTACCTCAATCAACAGAACAATTTCTTTTGAAAAATTTTAGAAATTGTTTAAAAAAACAAGTATATTAGGTATTTTTTTTTTTTTCTTATCAAGTACATTAATTATTTATCTTGTATATAATCAAGTTTTTGTAACTGAACAGACAGCTGTGCTGCTAGGGAGTTTGTTGCGCCACTTCAAGTGGTGAAGGGCGGGCCGTTTGGGGGACTGTCTTATGTATTTTTGAAGTTCAAAAAGTGCTGATACTCAACCTAGTTTGAATTAATAAAAAATAAAAATTCATTCATTCAAATAATAGTTTTATTATTCAATGTAATCCTCATCCCTTCACTAATAATATAAAGCCTTATTTTTATTTCCTGAGCCATGTAGAGCAGAGTTATTGTAGTTAATAGCTGACTGTAGCTCGTAATTGGGTTGGCTCGAACGTGGAGCTACCACAATCTTACAGAATACCAACATTATGTTGCTGCGCTTCGAATGGTGAGTGAGAGAACCGGAAGCCCAGGATTTGGTGTGGGAAAAGGGTGGCAACGCATCAGCAATAACCCTGGTGTTGTGGATGTCAATGGGCGACGTTGCTTGCTTAACATCAGGAAACTCGAATGATCGTTTGCCCCTTGATGGAATAAAAAAAAACCTAGCGCCTCGATGGCGTCGAATAATTAAAAAAAAAAAACATTCATAAACTCGATAACCACAACGCCTAGCGCCATCTCTTATCAAAAAGCAGAGTTATTTAGTGAAAACTTATCTATATTTTTCTCAGTTTCCTTACCTTTTAGACTCGTGAAACTTTTTTATCTGTAAACTACAGAATATAACAATTCCAAAAATAAAACAATATTTGCTGCACATTGATGTTGATACCTAGGCAGGCGCCCATAGTCCCACTGGTCATGTCATTTAAGTTCTAGTTTAATTTTAGTTTTAGTTCTATTTCATTAAGAAAAGGACAGAAGATAAATTTTTGTTTAGTCCTGTCAAATTAATCAGCGCTTGACGTAAATTGAAGTAATTTTAGTCGGCAAGTTTTTAATCACGTCTAAACATAAAAGGAGTAGCGACAGGCGCTGATTAATTTGACAGGACTAAAGTAAAATTTATCTTCTGCCCTTTTCTTAATGAAATAGAAAGAAAAAGATGCACTGAACTTAAATTTTGTTTAGTTTGTGAACAAGGGAATCGGCGCCATTGTAATGTTATTCACTAAACACCACTTCGAAATTCTTACGGTGTCTCGTTGTGAATCCGTGACGATTTATTTAAAAAAAAAAAATGAGTTCGTTTGTGAATAATGTGTGTGCTCACACTTGAAGGAGGTTCCAAATGAACTTTACAGAAAAGCACTACCTACTGATGCTACTCTATAAGTAATTATAGAGTATTGACATGCTATTCTTTGTTCT
Organism: Dryobota labecula; assembly: GCA_947523025.1. Taxonomy (NCBI): domain Eukaryota; kingdom Metazoa; phylum Arthropoda; class Insecta; order Lepidoptera; family Noctuidae; genus Dryobota; species Dryobota labecula. The sequence goes on along the minus strand of OX383311.1, from coordinate 6,173,968 downwards.
GTGTAGTAATACACATTCATTTTACATGCGTCAGTATTAAAAATTCCCGCAACACATAATATTCGTATCAACGCAGAAAATATGAGCACAAAGAGGCGAGTTATCTGAACCGGAAACTGGGTGGCCAGTGGTGGGGGAAGGGGGATGATTGTCGGCTTCCGGTAACAAGCGACGATTTCCGATTAAGCCCACTTCACGGCACTCAGAGGGCGTTTTGTAAAAAAGTTGTCAACCATTGTTTACAATTGTTTATTTTTTGTTTACACTTTATTATTTTTTTGCTAACGTTTGGTATGTTGTGTGAATGATTAATTAGGGAATGTGTGGAAGGTACAAGGTATTTTTAAGCAGGATTTTTTTTTTAATTCTGCCACGTTTTTTTTAAGCGGAGAGAGTTTGCCTTTTAAATACATTATGTTTTCGCAGCCTGTCGGCTAATTGTGGTTACAATCACGTGTGATAAAATCTTCTTTGTTGAAAACCTGAAGTAACAGCTGCAAAAAAACGTAATGCGTGGACATTTTAGAAACAACATTTTAATGCTTCATGAGCATTTTCCGGGGCAAAGGGCAAAAGGGCACAAGATATAAAGCTCACCTTTGAAATTGGTAAAAATATGTATTGTTGTATGTAATATTATCCCAAAAAATACCTTTTAAAGGTATGAACAACCGGGTGTAAAGTACACTATAGTAAAGGGAGGATCCTCCGACCAGACGGGTATTGTGTCTGGTGGGCAATTGCCCAACGGTTGATGTCGGGATGTTGTACTACTCGCGCGGTAAACTCTGATAGCGCGATGCAGGATTTGTGACGTCAGGTCTTTGATGCATAGTTCGCATGTGGCGTTGTTGATACCGCCACAACCTACAATATTTTTTTTTGCAGGATAGAACGGTAAGTTTATAACATTAATCCTTTTCAAGAAGTCTATGATGTCTCATCAAAATTCAAAGCTCTATAGCAGCATTCTCTTATCATCACTTCGAAATTCGAAAGGTGTCTCGTTGTGAATCCGCGATGATTTTCTGTAGCCACTCAGTTGCTACATGTGACTCGAGTTATATTAGTAGTGGTCCAGGAAAATGAGCTGTAATATCTTAATTGAAGGTATATTTTGCCTTTTTTGATTGTAACTGAACGGATTATAGACAACTAGCTTTTGCCCGCGGCTCCGCCCGCGTGGATGTCGGTTATCGCGTAAAAAAGTAGCCTATGTCCTTCTCCATATCTCAGGCTATATCTATGCCAAATTTTATGACGATCGGTTCAGCGGTTTAGGCATGAAAACGTAACATACAGACAGACAGACAGACAGACAGAGTTACTTTTACATTTATAATATTAGTATGGATTAGTATGGATACTAACAACCAAAAAGACTAGAAGCGAGAATGACGTAAAAAAATTCGATAAAGTGTCATTTCTTAGTGAGTGTATTTTGTGGTCAGCATGGACAGGTGAGTAAAAGCGAGTGATTAAAAAAAAAAGACATACATTTACTTGAGCGTGGTTCCAAATGAGCTTTACCGAACCACGCTAGCTACTTCTTTTACAACAAAACCTCCACAAATCTGAAAATATTTCTTATAATATATCCGCGTCCTTACAATGTGTCTCTTCCCAATATTAAGTGTGTAACAAACGCAGGTTCGTCACAAAAGGTTGTTTTACACTGAACAAAAGAATACTAATGCCAAGCTGTAAAAAACAATTTTGGAGGTTTTCAGCCAACAGACAACTGTCATGAGTTCATGCCTATTATCTTAAATCTTATTTAGTTTCTCAATCTTTTTCGTCACTGTTATAAATATCGCTAAGTCATCTACCGTCTACGTGACAAATACGCGGCGTTTACGCAGCATCTACGCGCAGTCTACGCAATGTTAACACAGTGGCAATGGAGCGGCCATACCTGTGTAAGACCAAAACTCAATGCAAATGTTCTCTTTAAAAAAATCTACAACTTCTGCACTTTTAACTCGGCCAAAATGCCAAAAAAACCTTAAAAAGTCTGCCAAATACTTTTTACATTTTTATTCCGCGTCCGTACAATGTATCTCTCCCTATATTAAGTACGTAACACACGCAGGTTGGTCACAAAAGGTTGTGTTTCACACCAAATTGACTTCGTGGATAGAATTAATGCTGTCTACAGATATTGAGAGAATTCCCGCCGAGTTTACAGGAAATATTACTTTTGAAAGGAACATTGAGAGGTTTGTTGGTTTGAATGTTTTAGGAGATTGTAATTTTGGATTTTCAAGTTAAGGTCAAGGTTTAAGAACAAATTTCCTTGTTTTCAGGGTCTCAATGCTACTTATAGGATCATTGGGATGAGTTTAAGTTTTTTCGTAACACATATTTTCATAGTTTTTTTTTGGTTTTAGGACACCGGTTTCCTCACGGTGTTTTCCTTCACCGTTTTGAGAGTAATGGTGATGAAATTAATTACACAAAGTGCTTGCCATTTTTTTATTGGGTTTGAAATTATCAGATAACATTTCCCGCTCTGGGCGGAGCGTGAGGGCGTCTCTGACTATTACCTTTTGTTTGTATGCCAGGGCCACGGTATCCATTTCGGACAAACTCGCAACCCTTTTTATTTTTTTGGGTGGGTAATTATCAAATAACTTCTCCCGCTCTGGGCGGAGCAGGAGGGTGTGTCAGACTTCTACTGACTAAAACCCACCCGTGTTCCTTCAGTTGCCTGTATGCCAGGGCCACGGTGTCCCTTTCGGACAAACCCGCAGCCCTGGCAGGCACTGGTCCTAGCGGACCCCATCAGTGCGTGCTGACATCTCATTGAGGCGCGCGTGGAACACAACGTGTCGTTGACCCGGGCCTGGTCCTTACCGGACGGCGAGCTGCCCATAGCTCGCCGTCCGCAAGCCCACGTCTACGATGGCCGTGAATCAGCTATCGATTTCCGCCGCCCAGGGCGTCTCGGGACGTGAGGGCACACAGACTGCCGCTCCCACACGCGTTCCGCCTCCTCCTTCACGAACATTACTGCTTCGCAGAAGGAGGAGACTGCCTCCCATGTACTCTCGCTCCGGACCATGGCTTGGACCAGGGCCGGACGAGAGAGATCACCGCCGCCGATCGACTCCGTCAGGACACGGCGGTGCTCTGCCCAAGCCGGGCAGACCTCCACCGTATGCACCACCGTGTCCTCCGGGCGATCCACACAGTGGTAACACCCGGGCGTTTCCTCCCGCCTAATCCGAAACAGGAACCTCCCGAAACACCCGTGTCCATTAAGGACCTGTGTCAGGCGAAAGGTGAGGACACCATGGTGCCTCTCTAGCCACTCCTCAAAGAACGGACTTATCGCCACAGCTGTGGCGTGACCAAAACTCGCAATCCTGGTAGGCTCTTTGAGGCGCGCGTGGAACACAACGCGCCGTAGACCCGGGCCTGGTCTTTGCCGGACGGCGAGCTGCCTATTACTCGCCGTCCACAAGCCTGCGCCTACGGTGGCCGGGAATCGGCAATTGATTCCCGCCGCTCAGAGCGTCTCCTACAGCGATTAGGGGCGTGAGAGCACACAGACTGACTCTCCCTCACGCGTTCCGCCTCCTCCTTCGCGATCATTACTGCTTCGCAGCAGGAGATAACGGTCTCCCATGCGCTCTCGCTCCGTACCATAGCCGGGACCAGCTTGGACATGCCTGCCTGGGTTCGAACTCAATACCTTGCAACTCCTAAGTCGTGACCGATACCACTAAGCTACCATTACTTTCAGTATCAGTAGTTATGTTTAAGCCCCGTGTAATAGGGGGCGAGCCAATTGCCATCAACCGGTTACAAATACGGACTCCGGATTGCTACTGAGAAATTCCATATGGAAAAAACCAATAACGTAGCAGTTCGAAATCTGAATAAGTAAATGACATTTAAATTTAATTGGAAAAATTGAAGTTTCAACCAGAAATCGTGAAACCGTTACTTATTATTAACATTACCTTCTTTGTCTCAACTCAAAAATTGTTTCGACTTCCGATAAATTCCTGAAACTGAAAATTCTACCAAGAATTTTCCTCGAATTTGCTAAATAACGGTTGTTTATGAGCAAAATTCTTCTATTTTGGAATTTACTAACAATTTATGGAACCACATAGAGATGAAACATGAATTTCAAATGCAGTTTTACATTTTCATCTTGTACTAACCTTATGCTAAAAACAATAAGGTCGGTTTTGGCAAATTTTACGGCTAAAGTATGGTTTTAAAAATTCTGCGGGTTGGATTCAGGGAGTAGACATATAGTTTAAGAACAAAGGTCTTATTTTTAGCTCTTACTTAGCGCCGGCACTTTGTATATAAAGATGAGTTCATCACTGCACTTAAATGTAGAATAAGATGATTAGTTTCTTGGTAATGGAAGATGAGTAAATTATAATTAGCTCGGGGTTAAGTAAATGGTTTCATAATTGTTCATCTCCCGAGAAACTAACTCTTTTTAAGGCCTACTGCCAAACATTTTTTACCAGCAGCCTTTGGGATGACCATACCCTAAAAGCAGACAATACCCCTTTTTTTTTTGTAGATGGGAAATCATCAAATGACCCCTCCCGCTCTGGGTGGAGCGGAAGGGAGTGTCAGACTCTTACTGACTAAAACCCACCCGTGTTCCATCCTTGGCCCATTATGTTCCGGGGCAGCGGTACCCCTTTCGGCCAATCCCGTTAAGGCTTCCACCTTTCTGAAAATGCGTCAGGTACGTTCGACGTTCGCTGATGCGCACACTGACGACTATTTTCGATAATGTGGAAGAAAGTTGCCTCAGTAATATCCCGAGTGAGGGGAAGCAGCAACAGCATTCTGAGGGTGTTTGCAGAGAAGCTGGATGGGCCTACAATGGGGAGGTAATCCAAGCTACGTGTTGGCAACAGAGCTTGTTAAACCGTCCTGTGATTGTGATGCTTTTTCTTTCTTTTTTGTTTTCCTGCATGTTACTAATATATGTAGTTTTTAAGTAACTTGTAATACTACTCGTAACACCCTAAGGCACCCTTTTTTTTTGGGTGGGAAATTATCAAATAACTTCTCCCGCTGTCAGATCTCAGATGTCAGACTTTTACTGACTAAAACCCACCGGTGTTCCATATGTTGCCTGTGTGCCAGGGCCACGGTATCCCTTTCGGACAAACCCTCAACCCTGGCAAGCACCGGTCAGTGGACTCCGAGAGTGCATGCTGACATCACTTTGAGGCGCGCGTGGAACACAACACGCCGTCGACCCGGGCTTGGTCCTTACCGGACGGCGAGCTGCCCATAGCTCGCCGTCAGTCCGCGCCTACGGTGGCCGGGAATCGGCTACCGATTCGTGTTATCGTGACATTATAGTGGGCATTATCAGAATACCAGCGCTGGGACACTTATTTTTAAATGTCGGTGCATCATGCTGAGATAGGATGCTTTTGGTCCATACAGGATTTTGTTTTCATTTTACTTTTGTTTTTTATTTTATTTATTTATTTTTATTTTACTATGGGTTTGCTCTTGACTTTGGTCTAGGTCTGGGTGACAGAGACAAAGTCTACGATGGAGTGAGCGTACCCAGAAGAAGCCTGCAGTGGTATTCTGTAATAATCTCACGGTGAAAACTTAGGTGAAGTGATCTTGAAGTAACATGTAATTCTACCTGATGCTTGGGATTGACAGCTCACTCCACGCTCACTTCACCTTAGTTTTCACGGTGAGATGGTTACAGAATAGCACTCACACTTTGAATAGATTAGGGTTGTATGCGTTCGGAAACACAGACGCAGGCAGAGAGTTCCACTCCTTTGCTGTGCGCATTATGAGTATGTTTTAGTTAGTAGTTTAAAATGTGATCTTCCTGGATGAGTCCCAATAAATACTTTTTCTTTCATTCATTTTATTTATCACAGCCTCCATGAGTGGCATTACCAAACACATTATACCACAACAGAACACCACCCATAAAAGCTACTTCCGTTTTAAACGCATCAAAGATAATCGCCGAAACGTTTACGACTAAAACACAGACTGAAACGCAGGCTAAAGCGAGCCTCTACTCTGCCAATCCAAATGGAACACAGAGTAATTATAGATTCAGAGGCGGCCGTTGTGGTTGCCGCCCATTTGACGCATCTGTAGTGCGCATTAATCTGTGCTATACAGATACAAATGTGCGGTTTTGCTTGGTCTGTATTGACGTGGGTTGAATATTGCCTTAATAAAGTATGTATGTGGTTTTATTTCCTTCGGGTAGTTAAAACACAAGGCTATTTGTGCGAAGACTTCTACCATAGTTTCTGAGTGTCTAGTTGTTGGTTATTCTTCGCATTCATTCGTTTTTAGTTTGAGATACTTACAATAGTATTTTAAAAAGGCCCTCACAGCACCACTCCCTTAAAAAAATATTATCTCGTGATTGAGAAGGAATTATGAAAAATCGGCTCAATCTGGAACCTCAGTAAGTTTGTCTAGAATTTTCTAATACGTTTTCATCATTTCAGTCGAAAGACGTCCACTGCTGGACATAGGCCTCCCCCAAGCACCGCCAACTCGACTGGTTCTGTGCTTACCGCATCCAACGGATTCCTGCGGCTTTCATAAGGTCATCGGTCCACCTTGTGGGAGGCCTTCCAACGCTAAGTGTTCCGGTACGCCTATAATACCTGTAATACCTTATCAATCTGCCTAGCCTGTTCCCAACTATTTGGGGTCGGCTTCCAGTCTAACCGGATACAGGGGTCGGGGGGGGGGGTGTCAGTGTAATATAGGTACCTTATATAAAGTTAAATATTGAGTAACGAAGAAACAAAATACGATCTAAAGGAATGTGGGCGCTTTTCTTTAGATCGAATATTGTTGCTTTGGGTTTCAATATGAAACTTTGGGGGGAGGGGGCGGGACACTTGACTCTGACAAAATTTTGCACCTTAAGAGTCTATACAATCTCAGCACCACTTCACTCTGCATCTCGCTCGCACACTATTGCTACCGGTCACGCGAGCAAGCGCGACATAGTTTAGGTAATTTTGTTTTACGGTAAAAATAATGGTCATTTCAAAAAAGTAAATAACATAAGACCTGCTTTATAGAGTTAGTTCAGTTAATATGCAAAGTTTCATTATCTAACTTGAAGTATTTTTTGAATACCAGCGGTTTATTGTTCGGTTTGGAGGTAACTTTGGATTTTTTTTCTATAGAGAAAATTTTATGGAATCGTGTTTTCGGCTAACATAGTACTTAACATTAATCCTCAACTTTATCATATATTTATTTCAAAATTAATGTGTTAACAAACCCGCAATATTTTTGGAGGACGGCGCGTGTCTGAGATAAGCCGTGGACAGACAGACGAAAACAGACTACGGAACCCTAAGAATGAAAACCTTACCTACCTCTAAGGAATCCTAAAACCTAATTAAATCATTTCAAGCACTAATTAACTTTCAGCCCATTAAATATAAGTTCAAAAACAATAAAAACAAACTCCAAAGAATTAAGTCTATTGTCTGTTGGGGCCGGAAATTAGTGTTTACGCGGCGCGCCGCAAGATGGCGTCACTTCCGGATGAGTCGTTAGCTTAATTATTGTCTCGAGAGGTCATCCTCGGAGATATTAAAAGGTTTGAAGTTATTAAACGTGGTGATGATAGTTCATGAGAAAAGGTTTTATGAAATGTGTTGTTTTGTCTTTGAAAGGAAAATCGGTAGCAAATGACATAATAAAAAGACTCGCACCCGAATGAGATAAGTTATATGGGGTCTCTAGACGGTCAACATTGCTTGACAAGCACGTACATTTTCCGCGCTTGTCAAGCCATTTTGACCGCTTAGAAAGAAAGAAAGAAAGAAAGAAAGAAACAAAGAAATCATTTATTTGCTGATAATGTAGGTATACATATAAGTTGGAATATTTATTAAGTGTCCCGATATATTTTACCTTAATAATAAGGAGGAGCTCGTGGCTAAGTAATAACAGCCGCAGGGGTCGATCCGTCAGGTTAAGCTACGCTTGCCGGGGTTGGTCCGTGGATAGGTGACCATCTTTACATACCGAGACTCCTCCGTGCCTCGGAAAGCACGTTAAGCCGTTGGTCCCGGCTGTCATAGATCTTTGACAGTCGTTACGGGTTGTCAGAAGCCCAAAAGTCTGACAGCCAGTCTTACCAAGGGGTATCGTGTTACCCAGTTACTGGGTTGTGGAGGTCAGATAGGCAGTCGTTTCATGTAAAATACTGGTATTCAGCTTCATTGGGTTGACTGGAAGCCGACCCCAACATAGTTGGGAAAAGGCTAGGCAGATTGATTAATATCATAATAATGTCTACATTTCTTATCCAACTTTCCTCTCGCAGGTCTGCTGGAAGAAATTTCTTTTGAAATAAGCAGTACCTTTGTGCTCTTTTATGTTAATATATTGTCCTGTCAACTATTTTGTGTAAATAAAATAAATAAAAATAAAAAATATATTTTACCTTACGGCATGCAAAATATTAGGTTTGAATTAAATAGTAATATAGATACAGCTATTACAATTATTATTAGCCATAGTCGAATTTAACATGCAGTTACAGATCAGACTAAAAACAAATCAAAATAATTAATGAATTAAACATAAATCACTCGCAAATCATAAAATGAAGAATATAATGTATAATATAATGAAGAATCAATACTAATATTGTAAATGTAAAAGTAACTCTGTCTGTCTGTCTGTCAGTCTGTATGTTACGTTTTCACGCCTAAACCGCTGAACCGATTGTCATGAAATTTGAGAAGGACATAGGCTACTTATTTACGCGATAACCGACATCCACGCGGGCGGAGCCGCGGGCAAAAGCTTGTATAATATAAATTAAGAATATGTGTAAATGTCGTAATGTGTAATGTCAAAAAGCTTAATGTCAAAATATTCCAAAACATTAGCAACAATCACAATTATTATTAGTTAAAGAATTTAGATAATCTGGTAATGTCAAAATATGTTATGTATGAACGAAGCTTGATTTGCTTGACAAGCAAACTACTTCCTCGATAATGCTTGATAATTATGAGTATGCTTGACCGTTTAGATGCATGCTTGTCAAGCAACACATCAGGGCCTCAAGTCTGCTATTACAATAGTGTCAGAATGGTCTCGCCATTGTGAGTATTTGACAGTGTTTGTTTGGCAAGTCTGTCAAAAACTCACAATGAAGAGACCATTCTGACACTATTGTAATAGCAGACTTGAGGCCCAGTGTGCTACGGAACGTCATGGCGCCTAAAATGAAAATGGGTGCGGATGTTTGACAAGCATGCTTGTCAAAATCAAAATCTCGTTTCAATGGAAGCCTATATCCACATAGTTTGATAAAGTCCGATAAGTAGTGAAAACAAAGCGATTTGTATCCGAAACCAACTCAAATATCCGACACACAAAATCCGCGTGAACAATTTCTAAATTACGTTAACAACAATAATAATCTATCTCTCAAAGCAAAACAAAAGAGGAACTATAATAGGGAGATGAGGAAATTACTGCTTTCTCCCTCCCTCCCCCCCTCCCCCTTTAGGAACCAACACTCGTTAACGCGATTATCTTGCATTGTTAACAATAGTGATGTGCTTTGGCGGATATAAGCTTCTAAAGCCGCGGATATCGACTTCGAAATGCGGATACGGACGCAAAAATAGGATGTCGAGATTTGCTAGAATATAAAGAAATGTGTGTGATGAGAATTGTATCCGTTGAAGTCGGATATTGATCCAAGGAATGTGGTCTCGCTTGTGTAATGAGAATCTAAGCTGGGTTGATAGTGTCTATTTTAGAGATTGTCGTGATTGTACTCAATAATTTGCCGTTAACATATCAGTTGTGAAAGGAAAGGGTTGTTTTTGGGAAAGGTTTAAACATTTAATGCATCGATGGTCTATTGGTTGCAAGCGCAGTAGCGCTTACCCAAGATCAACCCAGCATAGCAGTACCCAAGATCTCATGGTCAGTAGTAACTGACCATGAGATCTTGGGTTAGATTCCCGGGTCAGGCAAAGTGCTATTGGGTTTTTCTATCAGATTTTTTTCTGTCACAGCCCGTAGTCCAGATTTATAACCAGTTGATTGCAATAGGCTCGCCCCCTGTTACGTGGGACTTGAGTTAACTAGTTCGACTTGGATTCGAACCATCGCATTACCGAATGTCGTCATACTCATACCGGCAGTTTGACAGACTAGCCAGCGAGCCCATGAGAATTGCGATGAAATTGTTATCCACTATCGTCCAAATAGTTTATCTTTAGGTCTCTGTCTAATCGATGGATGTTATCATTTGAGGGTATCTATTAATTTTTCCTTACTTACGTTTTCTTTATAAAATTAATCCATACCCTCAAATTATAAATACAACGTTGACTAGGGACCCGTTTGTGTCAGTTGGCAAAATATGTAATGACTAATGATAACTAGACATTATCAAAAAAAAAAAAAAAAAAACAACTTTTAAAAGAAGAAAAAAATTATTTAAAAGCAAATATAAATAAAAAGATTGTGAAGATAATATAAATTATTATCTTTACAATCTTTTTATATTTCAGTAAAATAAGATCAAAATTTTGTTAAATAATAGCAATAATAAATATTATTATTAAATTAAAATATTTTATTTTACTTTATTTTTAAATTATTTCTATATATTAGAAAGAAAACACATGTTGTGCCTAGGATTTGAATCTCCAATATTATGCACGGCAACCGGTCTTGAAACCTCCGGACTACTCAGACATTGTATATGTCTTCATAAATGTTAATCTTATTATTGCTTGTCATTATATGCATTAATAAAAGTATTAACTTTTTATTGAATAAAAACAATATTTAAAACAGAAAATACTTATTTATTCACTGAAATAATACATTAATTATATTCTTTTATAACAAAAGCGGTAATGTCCATAACCATTCATAACATAAACAGAAAAATCCATGCTTTACTAACAAACATGGCAAAGTCCATTACATATTTTAAGTTTTAAGCTTATTTTCATAAGTATTATTTTATAAAAATATGTAATATCTAATATGATTACAATTGTAAACATGAAAACACATCACCACAGTTGGTTTTTTAATATTTTACAAGGCTATATGTTTTTAATTAATTACCAAAAATTATGTTTACTGGACTTTTCTGACTTTGTTATTAGACACCTGAATTGTAATAACATGTTTTTGCAAAATACAAAAACCAACTTGGGCCTATCACGGATTTAAACGCACATGTCTTTTGGGGGGTAAGGACTTAATGGAGCTTTGTGTACTATAGATACCTACACCTCTGCCTAACCCTTCGGGGCGTGATATTGTGTCATATTTGATTTAAAATAAGCCGGAATTTGTAGGCAACCCATAAATTATTACTGAGCAACACAACTACTGTTTAGAAAGTGTTAGCACCATTTCCATTTCCTCCCGTGGGTGTCGTAAAAGGCGACTAAGGAACTTACTAGAGAATGGGCAGCAGCGTTTTCTATGCATTTTTAACACCATACTGCGATCGCCAACCCGTCAATCGTGGCGATTATGGCAACCACCCCCTCCCAAATGAGAATGCGGGAAGCACAGAACCGGTCGAAGTGGCAGTGCTTGGGGGAGGCCTATGTCTAGCAGTGGACGTCTTTCGGCTGAAATGATGATGATGATGATGATGAAATTCTACCCGCGACTTCGTTCGCGTGAAATTTCTTGTACCACCGTTCCCCAATCCGTTCTCTAGATATCATCAAAAAGCCATTCCGTACAAAATGTGTGAGAAAATGAGTTTTTTTTAAATAATTTTTCTTTTCGTTAATTTTTCGTATGTTTTAATACTTATTCTGATGCGGAGACAAATCTAACAAATCAAAGATAATAAAAATCGTTCCAGCCGTAATTCTTGAGTTATAATGATGTAAATATATTAAGCAGATAATATACAACACAACCATTTACACTAAACTCCATTTATTATAACATTAGACAAATAACTGTTCTCACCCTTTCGTTATTTCGATGTAAACGTTTAATAAACTCCGTTATTTCACTATAAATACAAAGCACTGTAATCTATTTACCATTTACATTAAAAAAATAACTCTAAAGTGCAGTAATTTCAACAATATTACACAATAAATGTCGTTATTTAGCCGTTATTTGTCTAATGCTATAGTAAATGGAGTGTAGGTACTAAACTAAATGACTACCTAACAATACAAATAAATACAAAAACAAAAGGACGCATATTCGTCGAAGTACTCATCGGCATCGCTGTCCTAGAGAGTAATTAAGTAGTAGTTATCTGTTGTATATAAGCATTTTAATGTATAAGAAATAATATATGCAATAATATTGTAATAACTAGTTTACGACCAAACCGTTGTCAAAATTCACGTACGCAAAAGACGCAATGCGCAAACCTCAAACTAAAATTACAACGTCAAGAACGTTTTTTCTTACATCGTAAAACAGCTAACGTATTTTATATACATTAGGTACTTTTCCTAATACATTTACACGGTACAAAAATCTCTTAATCCATAAAAGCTAAGCATAAATCCGTTTCGGTTCTCGGGAAGTCGGATAATCCAGTGGCGTAGATATCCGACTCGGATTAAAGTACACCACTATTTCCTTTTGTCGTTATTACCTGTTTCTCAAAGATAATTTCAACTAATTTACAATAACATTGAGAGTTTGGTTTTGGTAATGAAATATTGACCAAACTTGTCTGTCATCTGGGCTAAGTTAGACGTTGCTTAAATGGCAATGGTTTTGACTATGGGACGTTGAATATCTGATTCCTATAATCATTGCCCGTTTATGACTTTTTAGGGTTCCGTAGTCAACACGGAACCCTCATAGTTTCGCCATGTCCGTCTGTCTGTCTGTCTGTCTACGGTTTAGCTCAGAGACTCTTAGTACCAGAAAGCTGGAATTTGGCATGGGTATACATAGTATACATATTAATGACGCCGATAAAGTGGTGTTTTTTTTTTTCCTTGTCTATCTTTGGAATGAGGTATCGTTGTATAGGCCGTGCAAAAATATTACGGGTTTGTTAAAACCAGTTTCGATTCACGGATCCGTTTGTGTAACTAGCTTTAAATATTCGAGTCAAGTGTCCTCCTCCCCTGCCAGCTAAATGGCTGTTTTTGGATATGTGAAAAAATTCACGAGATGAACCTCCTATCAATGCGAGCAGTGTCCAGAAATACGGCTTTCTGAATCAAGCCCGTAATCCAAGCTGCCCAATTATGAGTATTATCACTTATTATTTTTATATATTTATATATCTCGGGACCCTGGGGTCCCGGACCTTTGTAAGGCGTACGAGGGGCCGAAGCCAACTCGCAGAGGCCCGTTAGACGCTTTTTAATTAAATGAGGCACCAACCGACGATTATCCCTGTACGCACTATGCAAGTGCACCCAAGGACAACCCCCGATTGGTGTAGGACTTTTGCAAGATATGGAACCAAAGATATTGGACTATGGGTTTGGATGGTTAAAATGGACTGGTTACTTAAAACTATGGAAGGACTATGGCACCTGCCTGATCAATGTTTTATTATAACTGAGTATACAACAAAGTTTTGGGCATAAGTGTTCAGTACAATAACATCTACAGACATCTAATGGGATTGAAGCGCTACTGTAGTGTGTCTGGAATGTTGGCGGAAGCAAGGCTGAACGCGTTTAACGCCATTCAGAGAAGCAGAATTGCATCAGTTATGTCCCGGGTTGGTACGTGTAGGAATAGTTAAGGACCTCGCTGATAGGATGTATGTTACCTACCAAGACCTACAAGCGGTGGTTGGAAATAGCTTTGAAAGGCTCCTACAAACAGGGGCGACACGTGACGCGACACAAAACACCGCGTACCGCGCGACGAGTGCGTACCGGGCGACGAGCGGCCTCTTTGTGTCGCGTCGCGTGTCGCGCCTGTGTGAGGGAGCCTTAAATGTAAAAATATAAGAAAGGCGTGAGTTTATGTTTCTATGTAATTTTATTGTATTTTTTGTTGTATTATGTAATTATTTTATTGTGTTTTTTTATGGACCATGTGATCTGCAATAAAGACTTTTATTTATTTATTTATTTTGTAGTGCCGTGTGATGCCGGACGTAAAGAATATTACCACCCCATTTCCTCCCATGGGTGTCGTAAAAGGCGAGGACTTCCTAGAGAATGGGCAGCAGCGTTCTCTAGGCATTTTTAACACCATACTGCGATCGCAACCGCCTGTCAAATGTAGCGATTATGGCACAAACCTCCAATTGGGAGTGGCCTATGTCCAGCAGTGGACATTTTCGACTGAAATAATAATGATGAATTTTATTTCTAAGCCAAAAAATATAGTCCAATAAAATAGTTTCTCAGATAATTATGTAGCACTTATGTAGAGTAACTGAATAACGAGCAAAATAAAATACTCCATGATAACTCTTTTTCAACAATTCCAGTATCATATTTTTTGATAACCAACATTGCTTCTGTGTACAAAAATAGACGTTTTTTGCTTACCCCGTTTTTAATTAACACACACCTCAATTCGGGAAAACAAAAACATTTACCTAATTGGTCAAAAGCCTTTTGTATTCAATTTATATATTTTTTTAATAAAGGTTTGTTTCGACTGTTGCGTAACAGCAACGTTACGCATACAAATCATTGTGTGACGGTTTTATTGCGTTGATGAAATGACCTTTGTATCATACATTTATATCGGGTTTTCTGGGTTAGAATAATTATATGGAAATTTTAGTAGTATTGGCAGTAAAAAAAAAACAGAAAACCCCACTTTTTTCTTTAATATCCACCATAATTATTTATTTTATTCATCTACTTTTACAATGTTTGTAAATATGTGAGCACCATGTATCTAACGCAAAATTAATTTGTCTGTCATTGCTTCACTTTTCATTATTTTTACATATTGTGGTATAGTAATTTTATTCTAGGTAAGTGAATCGTCTTCACATATAATTAATAATTAATGTATGGTAATAATATATTAATATCATCATTTAAGCCAAAAGACGTTCACTGCTGGACATAGGCCTCCCCCAATTGGGGGGGTTTGCCATAATCGCCACGCTTGGCAGGCGGGTTGGCGATCGCAGTATGGTGTTAAAAATACATAGAGAACACTGCTGCCCATTCTCTAGTAAGTCCCTTAGTCGCCTTTTACGACACCCACGGGATAGGAAATAGGGTGGTGCTATATTCTTTACGTCCGGCACCACATGACACATAACACGCTGTATATTTAGATAAGTTTGTGATTTTCCTGTATGAGTCCCAATAAATACTTTTTCTTTCTTTTGTAACCAACGATCAAAATTATAAAACCACAACCTACATTTCAAAATATTTTCAATCCACGTAAAAACACCAGACTGATACATAAATCATTCTTCAGACACTTATAGGCGTCATGAGTTGTTACTGGGTACGAGGCTATCTGTTCACGTCCGGATATATTTTCACGCCTGTCATCGAACAGGCAGAATTCACGAATGAAACAGTTTTATACAAAAATAATATACCTATCATCACGCCGTACCGTGTGGTGCGAGACGTAAAGAATAGCACCACCCCATTTCCTCCCGTGGGTGTCGTAAAAGGCGACTAAGGGACTTACTAGAGAAGGGGCAGCAGCGTTCTCTATGCATTTTTAACACCATACTGCCAAGCGTGGCGATTATGGCAAACCCCCTCAATTGGGAGAGGCCTATGTCCAGCTGTGGACGTCTTTCGGCTGAAATGATGATCATCACGCAACTCGAAAAGCACGATAAGCCCAATGGCTTATCGTGCTTAATGACTTACATAACACACATAAAACACATTAAAGTTGGGGAGTGGGGGGGGGCTCGTTACGTCACAATCCTAACCAACTACGTATAAAATCTAGCTAACAGTGACGTCATGCCACATTTGAACTCAATGTATCGCCGTTATTTTTTGATTACGTAAAAAAAGAAAAAATACGAGTCCAATATTTTTAAATAATCTAAATGATGGAGAAAAAAAAATGTATTTTTTTACTATGGGTTTGCTCTTGACTCTAGTCTAGGTCTGATAGAGAAAAAGTCGACGATGGAGAGAGTTTACAAAAGAAGTCTGTTCACTCTCACTTTGAATAGTTAGGGTCAAATGGGGTTTAGGGAGAAATGAAAACATTCCTATTAATTGACTATATAAAGGTCGTAGCACATTTATCAAATCGGAAAGGGATCTTAACCGTATCGGCGTCAAACAGTCGTCAACCTTACATAAGCACGTAACCAAAGCGGATCAGAAGCTCCGATACGTCGACTCGGCTACGGCTAGGCGACGCCGCGCTTACGGCTCGCCGACCGCTCGTTGATGTCTAGTCATTGATTCTATGTCACACCTCTTGTATGGGGACGATCGACTGTGCGCGGGAGGGGCGTGGAAGAAGAGACATAAGCTAGGCTACGGAGAACCGTAAGCGCGGGAACTGCAAGTCGACCACGCACCGCACCGCGGTTGTGAGCTTGTCCCGAGGCGAGGCGATTACATTCCTATTCCGATTAGTGTGCGTTGCAGTAGGGAGTTTCATACAAATAATACTGAACGGCTCCAGTTGTTACGGTGACGATCCGTTTCCGATTCGATACGTGTGCTACGACCTTAAGGCAGTAAAAATTAGCATATAGGTAGCAATTTTTGGTTACCAGCCTGACGCGTATACAGACAACCAGCCATTCAAACGCACACCGCGTTTGAATGGCTGGTTGTCTGTATTGGTTATTCACTGAGTAGCAAAAATAAAACGACTGTATTCTTCTTTTAACTTTTAAGAGCTCATGGCTAAATAATAACAGCCATACGGGTCAATCGAAGGTTAAGCTACGCTGCCGCAGTCGGTTCATGGATGGGTGACCAATGTGACCATCCAGTACATATCAAGTACCCCTCCGTGCCTCGGAAAGCACGTTAAACCGTTGGCCCCGGCTGTCATTCGTAGATTTTTGACAGTCGGTACGGCTTTCTGTCACATTAGCATTGACACCTCATCATCCAGTCCTTGGACGCCACTCGGCTAGTGCCTTACTCCACCTGTTATCACTGCGCCTAGCCAGGTTTCATGCCCAACTCCACTTCAGTTCCATCATCGTCTTCCAATATCGAGGATTTTTGTACATCTTTGGATTGCAAATCGTTTGGAACTCGGTCAATTAGCTTTATGCCAAGATAAGATAATTTTTTATTTGTCCAAAACATGAGTATACACACACATAGCATGCAAGATGTTACATCAAAATATAATTATGGCAGTCATATTTTGCCTGAACGGCGTACAAATATAAGATGTCGGACGCTACACAGCATCAATTGATTTTAAAAATTCGTCCATTACACACAGCAAAATAAATATAGTAATTAACAATTCAATTTAGATCATACTTGACTAAATGGTACAACAAAAATACAATCAAATAGTGTCTTAAACTCATAAATAATACAAATAATTAAAAAAAAATCCAAAAAAAAAAATTTGGATGTCAATATACAAGTCAAATTATTTTGTCAGTTAGAAATTCCTCGGTGCTGTAATAGACTTTCTCTAACAAAAGGCTTTTTAATCTATTCCTTAATTTTTCAGTAGTTAATTCTTTCCAATGTTTTGGGAACTTATTGTAAAGAATTGGCGCCATACAGAATATACTTTTACGCATTAGAGTTGTCCTGGATCTCGGGATACATAGGTTACTAAGCAATCTCAAGCTTGAAATGCTCCATGGCCCCCTGTGCAACTCTCAACCTGTACACAGCCTCCTGTCTGAGCGTCCACGTCACAGTACCGTACGTAATGAGTGGCAGAACACACTGGTTACACTGAAAAAAAAATTTACTTATAAATAACCAAACTTTCGTCAACATGTAACACAAAAAAGTGACCACATAACTTTATGCAACATGTAACCAAAACCTGTGCTGGCTGTTGTGTATCACTTTTATTAAATCAAGTTAACTTTTATAAAGTCTTGTAAAACTTTGATTATTCCTGAAATAGCCGAAGTAGTTAGGCTAAATATTTTTTCATTGTATAGAGGCGGGACTTCAGACATTGTGGAATTTTGACTGATCTCAGAATGTTATAAAATTTTATAAATGAGGCCTACCGAACACATATGCTCTTTCACTCAGCGATTATTAAACCAACAACCTGAGAAAATAAACCCAAAATAACAGAAACATTTGTAATATATCATTGAGCGGACGTATATAGGCGTTATGAGTTGTTGCCGCAGCTATCTGTTAGTATGAGCCGTGAAATATGTTTATTTGGCGCCGGAAAACATGGAAATACGTTACCATTCGTAATACAGGGTTACTGGGCCTCAAGTCTGCTATTACAATAGTGTCAGAATGGTCTATCATTGATGTCATAGTTGTTGATTTTGACAAGTTTGGTAATCTACTAATATAATGGCGTCATTATGACTTTCCAATGGTCAGCCACTGACACTCCATTGAAAGAATTGGTAATCTCGTACATAATGACAAATGAAACTTCCTACTAAACTTCCAACTTCCTACTACTTCATATTGCTTATAACACTAATAAATAATATGTAAAAATATATATAAATGAAATCAAAATGCCATTGTAATACAATTCTATTACGAGACCATTGACCAACCAATGATGGACCATTATGAATTCAGCAGATTACAAACTTTTAGCAAAATGACAATGGGATCGTGTTGGAGTGACGAATTTATAAAAATAGCAGACTTGGGCCCCTGGTAACTCGACGTATTCCTTGCAGGAAGTATTATGTCTTCGAATGATATTTTACTATTAATTTGTACATCAGGTGTAGTAATTTTTTTTTGCATTTGACAACATTTTGTTTGAAATAATAGCAAAAATTACAACAATTCAATTTTATTTTATTTTACTATGGGTTTGCTCTTGAGTCTAGTCTAGGTCTTGGTGACAGAGACAAAGTCTACGATGGAGTGAGCTTACCCAGCAGAAGCCTGTTCACTCTCACTTTGAATAGATTAGGGTTGTATGCATTCGGAAACATAGACGCAGGCAGAGAGTTCCACTCGTTTGCTGTGCGCATTATAAAAGACAATGTTTGATTAGTGATATTTGCAGAGGTTTTAGGCATTTTTGAACTTTTAATTACTAACAAAGATTTGCTACGGCATCAACTATGATAATAACTTAAATTTCAATACAGTCGCGCCGTAAATAATTTTTAAATTCTCTTCAAATGATTTAATCTGGGATTTTTCATAAAAAAAGTCGTAACTGAATAAAAAACAACTGAATTTCGGTACAACATTTGGTGGCATAATTTATTGCATTTTAACCTTGCTCCCTAATATGACGTCCTGGAAGTAATATGTCGAGTTACCACTAACCCTGTATAAAGGATTGATCCGGTAATTGAATAAGAAATTATACTTTGCTGTACTCGTACATAACCACTAAAAACGGTTCAATTCCATTTAACATCACTTTCTCTCTTCCATGTATCGACATGATTTATTTCAACTAGATATGTATATTTTACTGAAACTGTAGCAAGTGAAAGGGCGAATACTTACTGCCTTTCCAATATAGAGACCGGGCGATTTGTCATAAACTTGAAAGTGTGGTCAGAAGAAAAGCGGTTAAAAAAAAAAACTTGGTTAAAAATTGGTTGTCTGTAAAGTTGGTTTACGGACGATAGTTTAACGTGACAACGTCATAACAAAACATTGATGCGGCGCAAGCGTACAATGAGCGTAACGGAACAATGAGCGTAACGGGACAATGAGCGTAACGGGACAATGAGCGTAACGGGACAATGAGCGTAACGAGATAATGAGTCATCCTTTTTCGTGCATGCAGCCGGCGTTCATCGATTTATTAGACGTTGTCACGTCAAAAAAATTGATGCGGCGAAAGCCTACAATGAGCGTAACGGGACAAGGAGCGTAACGGGACAATGAGCGTAACGGGACAATGAGTCAGCCTTTTTCGTGCATGCAGCCGGCGTTCATCGATTTATTAGACGTTGTCACGTCAAAAACATTGATGCGGCGAAAGCCTACAATGAGCGTAACGGGACAAGTAGCGTAACGGGACAATGAGCGTAACGGGACAATGAGTCAGCCTTTTTCGTGCATGCAGCCGGCGTTCATCGATTTATTAGACGTTGTCACGTCAAAAACATTGATGCGGCGAAAGCCTACAATGAGCGTAACGGGACAAGGAGCGTAACGGGACAGTGAGCGTTACGGGACAATGAGTCAGCCTTTTTCGTGCGTCAAAAAAAAAAAAGCAGAAGATCCTGTACGAGGCCCTATCACAGCATTATGCTGCGATATTTAAAAATTAGTGTAGCCGAGCTGGTATTCTGATAGGGCCCGATTGTGACCTTGAACTTGTGCATCAACCCGACAGCCAGTGTTCACAGTATAATGACTAAAATAATAAATTATCAGATCAGTCAATTGACCAATCAGATGCAGGCGGCCATATTGAGCTGAAGTGCCATAAATTAGTGAACTGGTAATTTAATAAGGCCGTTAATCAGTTACGAGTGTGCTAAATGTGGCTGGCATTGATGGGATTTAGTGTTGAAATTAATTTTAACGTATTATCAGGCATGTATATACATAATCGAAACTCAAATAATTTGCATATTGCTTTCCTAAAAATATTAATAAACACACTTCTTTTTGTGAAGCTAAATATTTTCTCTTTTGGGGACCTTCATCATCATCATCATCATCAGCCTATAGTATTGCACTGCTGGACATAGGCCTCTCCAATTACACGCCATTCAGCTCGATTCTCGGCAACTCTCATCCAGCTCCTACCAGCCACCCTGCGAAGATCGTCGCTCCACCTAGCCTGAGGACGGCCTACCTTACGTTTGCCGATTCGCAGTCTCCACTCAAGAACACGTCTATCCCAACCGTCATCGGTTCTACGGCTAATATGGCCGACCCATTGCCACTTCAGCTTGCTTAGTCTTTGAGCTATGTCGACAACTTTGGTTCTCTGCCGAATCACCTCGTTCCGGATTCGATCCCTCAGAGAAACTCCAAGCATAGCCCGTTCCATAGCTCGCTGAGCGAACTTGAATTTATGGACCAGCCAGTGTCCACGTTTCGGATCCGTAAGTCATAACAGGCAGGACTCACTGATTGAAAACCTTGGTCTTTAGGCTCTATGGAATACGCGACGAGAAAACTCGACGAAGCTTCCCAAATGCTGCCCAGCCTAGCTGAATTCTTCTGAGGACCATTTATAGCCCGAGTGCATCTCATGACAATTCCAATAAGCCCAAACACGGCTAGGATACATTGTTTTATTACGGAGTTCCGGTGCATACCTTCCGGCTTCATTTTCAGATCAGTTCGATGGTACCAGTTTCATCAGAATTATTTATTTAAATTTGCTTCATAGTCGCTTAACTATCTTAATCGAAATATCTTATCGCCACCCGTGAAATACTTATTATTGAGGAGTTCCGGTGGCCATTTGTGGTCTTCTTCATCAGTTCCACTTCATCAAATGATACTTTCTGAAAATATAAAAATCGCTATATGTTTGCTTATAAAATTGGAGGAGTTCCGTCAATTCCTCGTGGATTCCATCATAAGAACTGGATTTTGAAAAAAAAAAAAAAAGAGACTGATCTGGAAGAAGATAATATCCTTTCAAATAAAAAAGAATTTTCCAAATTGGTTCATAAACGACGGAGTTCTGAGGTAACAAACATACAAAAAATTAAAAATAAACAACCGATTTGAGAACTTCTTCCTTTTTGGAAAGTCTGTTAAAAAGGAGCATTTAAAACTAACAAAATTAACATTAAAAAAAAAAAAAAAAAAAAATTAAACATAATTTAAAAAAAGACCTGTGCGAGGCCAAAAAGGCTCTTACATATCTCAGGATAATGCTGCGATATTTAAAAAATAGATACCGCAGCGTTGGTATTCTGATAGCGTTCTAAGTGGAGCAAAAACGGCTGAATGGGGGCACACAGTTAATTTATAACCTGGATTAAAACATAGGGTACTTTTTCCTGCGGCTTTCATAAGGTCATCGGTCCACCTTGTGGGAGGCCTTCCAACGCTACGTCTTCCGGTACGCGGTCACCACTCCAAAACCTTTCGGCCCCAACGGCCATCTGTTCTGCGCGCAATGTGCCCTGCCCATTGCCACTTAAGTTTGGCAATTCTTTGAGCTATGTCAGTTACCTTGGTTCTCCTGCGGATGTCTTCATTTCTGATTCGATCACGTAGGGAAACTCCAAGCATAGTCCTCTCCATTGCCCTTTGGGTGACTTTTAGCCTTCTTCCGCTGGATGCGGGAAGCACAGAACCGGTCGAGGTGGCGGTGCTTGGGGGAGGCTTATGTCCAGCAGTGGACGTCTTTCGGTTGAAATGATGATGATGATGTACTTTTTATCTCAGTAGGACGTTCCGACGTGACGAATCGTGGGATATTTTTCGACATCCACGCGGACGAAGCTACGGGCTTTAAGCTAGCATATAATATTAGTATGGATACTACTAGATGCGATGACTTGAATATTATTATCATGTATATAGTGCAAATCTTTATAAAAGAGCTCGTTTAGGCTTCCCCGGATGAGCTGAATAAATGTTAGGATTCAAATTTTGTGTTTAGGCTGACGATTGAAAATAAATATATACGTGTCTCAGCGTTTTTGATAATTCCACCCCCGAAGGGTTAAAAAGGGGGATGAAGTTGAAAAGTCCTTAATTTTCGAAGAAAAATCACTAAATTTACCATCTAGGCTTATAATTGGAAGCTAACGCAACGATATTGTTATAATTTCAACCCTTAAGGGAGTGAAAAGGGAGATGAAATTTTGTTATTAATTAAAGTTCTTTATTTTTTAAGTTAAAATCACTAATATTTTACGCGATAACCGACATCCACGCGAGCGGAGCCGCGGAAAAAAGCTAGTATTATTTAAAAATCTATCATGCTGGACTGTAAAGAAATGAAATGAAATGAAATCGTTTATTCTGTAAATAGGATATCGGAATCACTTTTATAAAAAACTAGCTGACCCGACAGACTTCGTTCTGTCAAAAGCTATAGTATAAACTCCACTACTCTACCCTACCCTACTCTACTCTACCTACCTACCTACCTACCTACCTACCCTACCTACCTACCTGCCCTACCTACCCTACCTACCTACCCTACCCTACTCTACCTACCTACCTACCTACCTACCTACCCTACCTACCTACCTACCCTACCTACCCTACCTACCTACCCTACCCTACCCTACCTACCTACCTACCTACCTACCCTACCCTACCTACCTACCTACCCTACCCTACCCTACCCTAATTTTTCGTAAAAACCATAAAAAAAAACCTAAAAACCATCCTTGGACTTCAACGAACATTAAAAAAAAGAATTGGTTAAATTGGTCCAGGCGTTGTTGAGTTATGCGCTTACCAACACATTTTGCGATTCATTTTTATATTATAGATATAAAAACAAGCTTGGGGAAGTCGACATTTCCTATCTGACTACCCCTGAGAAGAAATGGCGAAACAAACTCAGGAGTCAAAGTCTCTTTTAAAGTCCAGACATAATCTTGGTCAGATCATGTGAGAACCATGTAGATCCGTGTCTGAAATGGTCTTTTGAGGAAAGAACCACACAATTTTGAGTGGACCTGTCCAGTCAGTGCAAGCATTTGTCGGTAAACGTGTAGCTCAACTCAGGATTTAAGGAGCTCAACGATTCGACGAACAATACCAAAGAAAGGACATTTGGGTAGGCCGCATAAAGTACTCAAAAAACCAGACCATCATTAAAACTACGTGAGAAAGAGGAAAAAGAAAAAGAGATAATCTTAAAGAAAACAAATGACCCACATAGTGCTCACATTCACAATAATTATAGTAATATATGTAATACTTTTCAAAGTAAACCTAATACAAGTAGACTGTCGTAGAACTCAGCTTTATCTAGGATTAATCAGTGTCTCAATGTCAACCGAGCTGAAGACACTGCTTACTACGGATTATGTGAGATCAATACTGCTGGAAACGATAAGACGATCTCGTATAGCTACGTAAGAAAATAGTTAAGATAGTCTTTATTAAAACTGCGGTTTTGATCGTAGGTATATGAAGTTAAAGAAGATTGCTGATTGTTCCACAAATTTTATAGTAGATTGTATAGCTAGTGCATAAAAGAAGCCATTATTCCCCGAGACGTATTTATCTATAGATATTTAAGTCGAGGGATAAAATGGCTCGTTTATGCCCGAGTTATACACTCTGCTTTTCACTTCGAATGCGACAAAATGAAACAGGCATAATGTTTAAAGCAGTATTTTTTAATTATTTTTTTCAACATGTCATTCGACTTGGGTTATTTATACTGCCAAGTCATGAAAACCTCTTGGCGTTTTTAAATAATAAATACAACAATTTTATCTTATTTTATTCAATTAACGATAGAAAACACGGAGTGATATAAATTAAAGCAAATTAAATGAATTAACGACTATAATCTCCGACGTTTTATTGTGCGTGTGGTTGTTGGGCAAAAAAGTACTTAAGCACTAGAGCATAAAAAGTGACTTTATGTCATCTACGCACAACATAAATCAATCAAATCAAAATCAAAATATTTTATTTCACATAAACCTACATGGGCACTTATGAAACGTCAGAAGCTAGGTGCACATCCGAAAGACGAACTTTTAGAGCTTGAGTAGTGAAAAACTATGTAGTTTATCACAAATTAAGTAACATTCACCCCTTTGCTCAGCTGATATAATCTATATATATAAAAATGAATCCCTATTTCCCTTGGTCACGGCATCACGCGTGAACGACCGATTTCGCTAATTATTTTTTTGTTGTGTTTGTTATTGTCAGGAGAAGGTTCTTATGTAAGAAAAATTTAAGAAAGTTGAAAAAAAAAATATTGTAAGAAAACGACCATATTTACATTTTTATTGTAATAATAAGTAGGTAACTCTATCTTCTAATGCAACTTTATGGCGTTTGACATAACGTGTCAGTCATCATTTGGTAGGTCTGAGAATAGATTTTATCAAAAAAAAAATATATATATTGAAGGTTTTAGTTAGGTAGGGTAGGGTAGGGTAGGTAGGGTTGGTAGGGTAGGGTAGGGTAGGGTAGGTAGGTGGGTAGGGTAGGGTAGAATAGGGTAGGGTAGGTAGGTAGGGTAGGGTAGGATAGGGTAGGATAGGGTAAGGTAGGGTAGGGTAGCTAGGTAGTTTCCTTTGCGCGTAGACAAACTGCCACAGTCAAATAGCTTTTGACAGAACGAAGTCTGTCGGGTCAGCTAGTAGTCTATAAAAAAAACGTAACTAATATTTTGTATAATAGATACAAACTTTAAAATTCGAAGACACCGTTCGAATTTTTGTTTTTAATAAACAAAATTTTACTTTTTTTATGAATGTACTTAGTAGCTATTATGTATCCCAACGAGTCTTTATTCTCTAACATAAATTCGAAATTCGAACGGTGTCTTGTTGTGAAACCGCCATGATTTACTTTGAACACGAATGTGTTCGCTTTCGAATTGAGTGCTCACTTGAGTGTGGTTCCAAGTGAACTATACAGAATAACACAACACTAGCAAAAACGGTTCAATACGACATTTTAGTTACTTGCCGAAGTATTTATCTCTTTTGTTGAATGTAGCAGGACTTTTTAACGTTACCAAATAACAAAATAATAACCGTTACGTAACGTTAAATTTCAATGTTATACTTACTAACGTTACAAAAATTTAACATTACTTGATAACATTACAAAAATATTAACAAAAATACGATAACTAGCATTAATTTAGCTACGTTGCCGTTCTGTGGGTAAGAATTAGGCAGATTCAGGCAACGTTTTGATTGGCCCGGCATCAAAGAGGCGCGGGGGCGGGCTCCCGCCGCGCCGCACGCCTCAGGCCCCACTACTTACATCTCACCCGTTTAAAATAACGATAAAATTAAAAGTCACATAAATAACGTTAAATTGATTACCGTTATTTTAATAATACCGTTAAATCTGTCAATAAAAGGTAACGTTATGTAAATTTACCGGTATTTAAAGCCCTGGAATGTAGTACATAGAAGATTATGTGTGACTAAACAGATCCACATATCACTCACCAGAGGATCGATTAAACACACAAGGCGTGTGACGGAGCAGATAATTTATAACCGTACTTTAGCATACTGATAGACATATTTGTTGCTTTTGTTGATCAAAAAAGGTTTTAGTCTGTTCATAACATTTTTGGAGAGTGAAAAATTGGCCTGATGGTTAGGAGAATTTGGTATGAACTGTTATGTATCTGATAGTCATTATAAATTTTCAGTCTGTTCGTGAAAGACGGTTTTTAAGGTTCCGTACATCCACATGAAAAAACGCACTGAAAAAAATGCACTCCAATCAAGTGACTTTTTAGCTTGATTGACGATATCTTGTTAGATTAATCAAATCTTAGTTAAGTTGATCATCACGACATGTCAAAGTCAAAGTCAAATAATTTATTTCAAATAGACACGAAGATGCACTTTTGAACGTCAAAAATTACATGAATAGTTAATTGATTCTAGTTGCACCTTCCAAAATGTAGTTATGTATGGAGAAGAATGGGCAAGAAACTCCATACTTACTCTTTTAAAATGTTAACAATAGTTTGTATACATTAATTAATAATTATAGGTGAAGACTATGTACCTAAAATAAAAAAATAAAAAATATAAAAAAATTAATCAAAATTACTTACCACAATTGGTAAAAAGAATGAAAAGTGAAGTAATAACAGAAAAATTAATAAATGCGATAGGTACATGGTGCTCACATATTTACAAACATTGTATATGATTTACCAAAAAAAAAAAAAAAAAAAAAAACAACATATAATAAGTCAGTGTGTGAGTTAAAATATTAATCACAGAAAATAAAATTAATATCATGATTGCAGCAATACTAGTTCAAATGATTGAACGCTCAAACAAGTTTCTCGATTACCCTTAACATGACATCATTGTGGAAGAGTTAAAAAAGAGACAAGTTAAAAAAAATGTTAACTGTAACAAAGTAAGAAAGATTACTTGAATAAAGATCATTGAAACTTTAATCTAATAATCTTGGTTGCAGTAACTATGTGTTGACTTGATTGCTGCAAATAGGTTTTGTGATATCTCCAATCGAAATCCCGTTTCAAATCTCAATCAAATAAAAGTTGTAGCTGTGAATAATTGTGCTTGATAGGCTCAGATGCAAACAAGTTACTTAGTCAATCTAAACAAAATCTTAATTGTTGCAACTACTTTTTTTTTTTCATTGCCGAATTCTTATAGGATGGCTCCTGTGATGTCTGTCTGTCACAGCCAATCTGCATCGAATCTAATGGACCGAGTAATTTGAAATTTGGTAACCATTTAGCTGGCAGCCCCTCCCTGCCAGCTAAATGGTTGTATACTTTTGACTCTAACAAAAAATAGCACTTTAAAGACTAATATTACGGAAACGGATTCCTGAATCGAAAAATGGTTTTGACAAACCCGTAATATTTTTTATTTATTTATATAACAAATTATGTACACACATACAACGTGTTACGGAAAGGGTATATACATATCAAAGGCACGGATTCTTTTGGTGATAAAAAACTACAGGGCAATATTTTTTAATACATATACCTACATAAATAAAATGTTAAGAAACATTTAAATAAAAATCAAATGTTTCCAATTGAATTCTACACATCACTAGACCAAGTCAGCTGATCGGTGTCAATAAACTACACACAAAGAAACGGCGGTAACACGTTTGTTATGATTTAAATTTAATAAACTATCGAAATAAAAAAAATATTAAGCATTTTCTAGTTAGTGCTTTTGGGCTGAAATTTTGTACAGAGATTCTGAACCAGATACACTCTTCACCCAGTTTGTATGGATATACCCTTTCCGTAACACGCTGTATAAACAGACCGATAGTTTTAACGCACGCTACGCGTACAGTAGAACTCGCATTGTGGCCAGGTGAAGACGCAAAATTGTGTACTCACCACGGGCAGTCAAAAAAGAAAGCCCTCTATCGCATATTTACAACCTTCGCCTGCGGCTCGGGTCACAAATACCTGCAATTTCGGACTTTCTTTCTTTATCAGCCTGTTGTAAGTAATGTACTATGAACGGCCTATCCAACGATATCCCCCACTATGGGATAGACGAGAAAAAAAAAATTCATCCTCACTTTACGTGTACGGTTAAAAAGAAAAAAATATTTTACCACTTTGTCGGCGTCATTAATATGTATACCAATGCCAAAATACAGCTTTCTAGTACTAAGAATCTTTTTATTGTTTAAAAAACGATGCCCCATACTAGGAATTTCTCCTGTATTGTGGGAGCATTTACAGCCAGACCCGGAACAACTATTTGTAGGTCATACAAATATTTGTTCCGTTCGGGAATCGAACTTGTGACACACAGCACAGCAGTCAATCACTTAACCACTGCGCCAACCGTGCTGTCAGTCTTTGAGATAAGTCGCGGACAGACAGACAGACAGACATGGCGAAACTATAGAGTTCCTTGTTGACTACGGGACCCCAAAAAGGACCTTGATTGCAATAATTCTCCACGAGCTCATTCCACCGGCCCCCTCCTACCAACGGACATCTAGACGCACTGCAAGTTACCACCCGTACCTTGTTGATATTCCACCAACTCGCACTAAGCGTTTTCAAATGTCTTTTATAATGCGCACAGCAAAGGAGTGGAACTCTCTGCCTGCGTCTGTGTTTCCGAACGCATACAACCCTAATCTATTCAAAGTGAGAGTGAACAGGCTTCTTCTGGGTAAGCTCACTCCATCGTAGACTTTGTCTCTGTCACCCGGACCTAGACCAAAGTCAAGAGCAAACCCATAGCAAAAAAAAAAAAAAAGATATCGAACTCATTTAAAACCGTCCATTCATCACGCTACATTTATCATGAAATATCCGGCAAGATGTAGACAAAAACATATTTCTTTGTAAAAAAAGTTGATCTTGAAATATAAAAAGAAACTTTATTCGCTCTTTTCATGGCCCATCCCTCACACTTCTTCTAAACAAGACGGGGCTTTTGTCTCATAAAAAATATTACTTCGCTGCCTCTGTAAGGCTGGGTTCATATTAGCGACACGACTTTAGGGAGAAGCTTTAAGGTAGCCCGCCGACTTATAGCTCTAAGATAGCCCGCGAAATACAAATATTCTCAAGTTTTTTGCACTTTTCAGGCCAGTGGCAGGTTGTATGTTGATCAAAAATGCGACCGTAAAATGTATCAAAGTCAAAGTCAAAGTCAAATCATTTATTTCAAATAGGCACGTAAGATGCACTTTTGAACGTCAAAAATTACATAAATAGTTAATTGATTCTAGTTGCCCCTTCCAAAAGGTAGTTATGTATGGAGAAGAATGGGCAAGAAACTCCATACTTACTCTTTTAAAATGTTAACAATAGTTTGTATACATTAATTAATAATTATAGGTGAAGACGATGTACCTAGAATAAAAATAAAAATACTTACCACAATTGGTAAAAATAATGAAAAGTGAAGTAATGACAAAAAAAATAATAAATGCGATAGGTACATGGCGCTCACATATTTACAAACATTGTATATGATTTTCTAAAAAAAAATAACATGTAATAAGTCAGTATGTGAGTTAAATTATATTATCCAAAAAAAATATAATTAATAAACATAAAAATTGTAAATTATACAGTTAAATTAGCAACCAGTTTGATTTTGTCTACACTCTCAATTGTCCTATGGAGCAGGACCAGCATATTTCCAAGCATTCTTATCTTGGATATAATCCTCTAATTTGTAATATGCTTGTTTACAAAGTGTGCTTATAATATGAGTTTGAAATTTTCTTCATATTATTTCAGCCGAAAGACGTCCACTGTTGGATACAGGTCTCCCCCAAGCACCGCCGCCACTTCGACCGGTTTTGTGCTTCCCGCATCCAGCGGATTCCTATGCGGATACCTGTGTGGGACAGTATAATCTCAACAGCGTCTTTACTAGGAGTAGTGGCAGTGCCGGATTAAGCAAGCGCGGGGGCCCTTAGCAAATTTTACCGAGGGGCCCTTGATCTGCTATGGATTCTCAAGTATAAGCGGGTTAAAAAAAAAGACTGTAAAAATATGTATTTTTCGCCAACGAAAAAATCGGTTACCGATTATCTGACGTGGAATGTCTTAGTCGGAAACGGTGTTACATTTCACGATTTGTGACATCAAGTAAATTCAATATTCCACATCTTACACTAAAAAAATGTTTACTTATACATAACCAAACTTTCGTTAACATGTAACACAAAAAAGTGACCACATAGCTTTACGCAACATGTAACCAAAACCTGTGCTGGCTGTTGTGTATCACTTTTATTAAATCAAGTTAACTTTTATAAAGTCTTGCCAAACTTTGTTTATTCCTGAAATAGACGAAGTAGTTAGGCTAAATATTTTTTTCAGTGTAATATGTTTCACTAAAGAAATTACGTTAAGGCGGAGGTGGCCAGGTTTGGATACGCGGGGCCCCCTTTTGCGCGGGGCCCGTAGCAATTGCTACTCTTGCTACGTGGTTAATCCGGCATTGAGTAGTTGTGGCCCAGTGGTAACAGCTAGCCCGGAACTTACAATTTGTAGGTCGCTGATTCGAATCCAAGCATGCACTTTACTTTGTATACATAATTTTATGACCACTGCTCTCGAAACGATGAAGTGAAACATCGTGAAGAAAGCGGCTTGTCGTAGAACCAAAAATTCGAAGCCATGTGACAACTACCAACCCGCACTGTGGTACAGACTCTCTCGAATAGAGCAAGCCTGTGTTAACATTATAGGCTGATTATGAGAGAAGCTCCGAGAACCTACGTTTAAGGCCCAGATACCCATGACAGATACAGATACAGATGGCCAGTGACCTTGAGTGGTAAGCTTGCGTGTTCTGTACTGAGCTCACGCAACGCGTCGTACGTCCAGCCAGTAATAGGACTCGCCCATCCAGATGTGCTGTCCCAAATATTACGCATTATTAATTTATTATACATAAATGATCAATAACTAAATTATAATTAGAAAAGTTTCAGAAAAATAAGCTTGATAAATTTTGCGTGGTTCTCAGTTTTTTATCCGCGTACGACATAACTTTACAAATTAATTTCACTATGTAATAAAAACATAATCTAAAATATTCATATATTAAGTTATTAAGAAAATGCTCTAATTTTACATATATTTTTTCCAAATCATTAGCACAACTCGTTTAGACGTGATCTTCAGTATAAAATCATTAAAAGTCTGTTATCATAACCTTCAGCCAACTATACAAAAAAAATTGTAGTATCGCAAGTATGTTTTCACCCTAACAAAACTGTTTCTAACTCCCAAACTGCTCATGAGTTCCACTTTGTGATAAAAGGCACACTAAATTCTGAGTTTTAAAGAGTTTATATAATAGGAGGTCTGCTTTTTAGAGTCACCTAATTTGTGGTAGTGTGAAGTTTATATTCTGTTTTTCTACTAAGATGACTTTGACGAGTATACTTGAGTAGGTATCTACAGTACCTGTCCCCCCGCGGAGGAAGCACGCTCAAAAAACGTACAAAAGATATCCCGTCTAAGTAAAAGAGATACATTATAATATATAGTTGATAAGAGACTGTTCACACTACCGGCGAATAGTTGTGTGACTTTGATAGCCCTAGTCGTCTATCAAGGTCGACGTTAGTCCTTATCAAAAGAGCATACTATAAAATTAAAGACAAAGTTGAAGACAATGAAGTTTTGCAATCATTTCTTCTGCACATGTGCCTAGGCTCCCTGGTAATTTATTAACGGCACACTTAATGTATGTGTCTATTCATCATTACAGCCGAAAGACGTCCACTGCTGGACATAGTCCTCCCCAAAGGGGGTTTGCCATAATCGCCACCCGTGGCAGGCGGGTTGGCGATCGCAGCATATTGTTAAAAATGCATACAGAACGCTGCTGCCCATTCTCTAGTAAGTCCCTTAGGTGCCTTTTACGACACCCACAGGAAGAAATAGGGTGGTGCTATTCTTTACGTCCGACATCACACGGAACGCCATATAAAAGGACGGAAAAAAAAAACTAGAGCACGGATTCCTCCCCGACCCTTGACTGTAAGTGAAGCGCCAACACGCGTTTTAGCTGAGCAGCATGTAATCCAAACTCCCCACGATAATAATCAAAACACAGATTTTATCCAGCCACCGTCGGTCCCTTGCCACCCTCCCTCCGACTCAGCTGCCCTAAGCCGAGGTTCGTACCCCACAGGGGGTGCCCTTAGGGAGCAGCAGTCGTTTAGTTTATAGTTTTTACGCCCTGGCTGGAGGCATTAAGTTTCGTTAGGAGCTTAAGGCAGCCACAGGAAAGTCCGGTTAAAGAGTCGGAACCTTAGTGGTTACACTCTGAGATGCCCAAGATAAAAAAAAAAAAAGAGCACGGATCAGTCGTATTTTGGTATTCTGTCGAACTACTTGTACTACTATTTTCAGTTGTTTCGTTTGGCTCATTGCCGCTTAGTTTGGCATTAGTGTCATTCATAAACATCACTTTGAGATTCGAATTGTGTCTTGTTGTGAATCCAGATAATTTACTTTAAAACAAATCAATTCGGTTTCGAATATTGTGTCATCTCATTTGAGTGAGGTTTCAAGTGAACTTTACAGTGTCTCTTCTTCTTCTTCGCTTCGCACTTGACAGAGTAGTCGTGGTCACAATGAGCTTTGTCCAATCGCAGGTGTTGTCATAACTCGCCTCACGATCTCACTCCATCTGGTTCTGTTAGATGACAGTCTGGCGTATTTACTAACAGGGCCTCCAACCGCGGATTTATTTTGATCGGTCCATCTAATCGATGACCTCCCGCGTGGCCTATTACCTTCTACTCTGCCCTGCACCACTAGACGCTCTATGGAATCATTATTCCGCCTCGAGACATGCCCAAAGAACTTCAGTATTCGAGACTGTACTAGTGCTGATAGACGCTGTTTGATGCCGAGTTCTAGGTCTCCCTTCGTTTCGTTTCGTCTACGGTAATCATTTTCTATAAGTTTACTTACTATTACATAGAAATAATCTTACTAATTAATTTCCACAAACGTAACATTATTATTTCCTTCACTAAAACCATAAATCAATCCGACTCAAGACCATACAAATATTAACTTTGGCAGTTCAAAGTTAGTCTGTAGTCCAAGTTAGTTACGTCAGCTTGTTAGATCGTTAATAGCTAGGACCCTTTGAAGGGTGAACGACATTATGTATGTGTTTGCTATTGTTTATAGTACCTATAGGTTTTAATGATTCTAGGAGCTCTTTGCGAAATTATGCTGAATAAGAATAAGAATAATATTCATTTGCTTAAAATCATGGTACCTATAAATGAAATTAAATGAAATCGTTTATTCTGTAAATAGGATATCGGAATCACTTTTACACGTCATATAAAAAATATAAAAACAAGCTTGGTGAAGTCGACATTTCCTATCTGACTACCCCTGAGAAGAAATGGCGAGACAAACTCCAGACATAATCTTGGTCAGATCATGTGAGGACCATGTAGATCCGTGTCTGAAATGGTCTTTTGAGGAAAGAACCACACAATTTTGAGTGGACCTGTCCAGTCAGAGCAAGCATTTGTCAGTAAACGTGTAGCTCAACTCAGGATTTCAGGAGCTCAACGACTCGACGAACAATACCAAAGAAAGGACATTTGGGTAGGCCGCAGAAAGTACTCAAAATACCAGACCACCATTAAAACTACGTGAGAAAGAGGAAAAAGAAGTGATAATCTTAAAAAGATGGTAATAATACAAAATAACAAGAGCATACATATATGCTTTTGCTTAACAGTTATAAGTGTACAAATTTTCACAAGCATATTTAACATTTATTGTCAAAGAAGTCTTTGACATTATAAAAACTATGACTACACAACCATTCATGCAATTTATTTTTGAATAATATCATATTTAAAGTCTTGAGATTACTTGGTATCTTATTATATATACGTACACACATAGATATATAACTTTAATATATTTAGCTAGTCTCGGAAGGATATCCAGCACGAGTCTGTTGGGGTCTCATCGGTTACGAGGATAATATTTTTATAAGGAAACAAATAAAAATAAAATAAAATAAATAGATAGATAGATAGATAGATAGATGGATAGATAGATAGATAGATAGAATACTCTTTATTATGTACACCATAAAAATTACAGATATAAATGTAGAACTGTTACATAGGGTGTCACAATGGGCGGTCTTATCGCTAAAAGCGATCTTTTACAGACAACCTTTGGATGGATCAATTTTTTTTTTTTTTTTTAATTTTATTCAAAAAAAATATTGAAAAAATACAGTATAAATCTTGGAAATAATGTAGGTAGGTATTAAAAAGTATGATGCCTGTACTAGGATAAATCTGTATCACAGACGGCATGAGTTCTTACAATTACTATTAGGACAAATGATTTCTTAACAATATTTAACATAAGTTTGAATAATAGTGAAATAGTTAATAATGTTAAAATATACTTAAAAAGTTGCAGTATTAATAACTAGGTTGAAACAAATATTGCATAAATCACCTTCAAGGCTTCATTTAATTTTTGAAGCGATCGAAATACTTTCAATCAACTAATTGGATAGCAGAAAACTTGTTTTTTAGCATTTCATCACCCAATTTGGTTGCCCAACCAAACCTGTCACCCAGCCATGTCAAACGAACACATCCCTACTCAACAAACAGACACAAAGTCCACAAGTTACGAACGTGTATTTATATTGATTTTGTTTCGGTTAACTTCGGAGCCGCTCGGCTCTTTCCGTCATCCGGTCCTCCCGTGACGAGCCGCGTATTTAATATATTATGAGATTGTTTGTGCAAATGTGACTGGCTTTCAAATCAAATCATTCAAAATCCTCTTTTTCGCTGTAGGTACTTTCCTACCTGTCCTTCTCAATAAAGAGTTGCAGGCCCGATTTCACAAAATCCATTGCAAATGTGAATTTTCCAGAATATCCAGGTAAGGTTCGCATCAAATCCAATATCCCTTGACAAACCTGGAGGTACATTGAATTTGTCAATTTGCTGACCGTCTATTGGTTCGTACGCTTGCCTGCGTTATCGGCCTGGGGACTAATTCGACATATAGGATTATCTCAACACTCCTGGCATGTGTTCCTGGTACCTACATGTCAATATAATTTATTTAATCAATCAAATAACAATGTTAACATTAAATTAATAATATCATATGCAGGTACACTTGACTTATGCTAGTTAACAAGACAGGTAGGTGTTGCAACCAGCACCCTTACTAAGTTATATAATAACTTGTATTAAGGGCACTGGTACATACATCCCATACATATTTCAGTTTCTCAAAAAAAAAATGCAGGCAGAACAAGTGTTAAAATAGAAACTATAAAAACTAGAGTTAACATATTATATATTATAACCATAAATGCAGAATTCGAAAATTACAAATTATAATTTTATTTATTTGACATTTGTATAAATCATATATAATATTGATTGATTGTGATTTTGTTATTTAGATCAAATCTAGACACAGTAGTGTTATTTTGTAGATTATTACAAGTTTAAACTACATACTCTATTTGAAATAATATTAGACATTTAAGTAAACTTTTTTTACACTCCGTTCAACCGATTTTGACTTCTATTGCGTTGGTGGCATGAAAAATGGCAGCTGCAGTAAACAATTTGTATTGTAACCACTTTTTTGCTTCTTATGCCTACGGATAGAAGTCAAAAAATGTTTTGGTTAAAAATCACTTCCTCTCTCCTTAAACATCATCATTACTTAAATTTCCTTGCTCTTGTATCATGTTTATTATTGTGTGTGTATATATATATATATATATATATATTTATATGGATAAGTATCTATATGCTTTGTGTATATGTATTTATTGTATATATGTAAGTGGTACACCACTAAATACCTGCAGTATTGTCTCTCCTTCTACTTTTTGATCCATCCAAAGGTTGTCTGTAAAAGATCGCTTTTAGCGATAAGACCGCCCATTGTGACTAGGGCTTTCATCCCGGGAATCTCGGTCTCGAAAATTTCGAGAGTCTCGACGATTTTTTGGTATTTTCGAGACTCGAGACTGATACTTTCAGTCTCGGGAATAACGAGACTTTGAGACTTGTCCAATGGCTTAGGGAAATATCAAAACCATTGTAATAATTACTATCTATCGCTCCCACTAGCGTAGAAGCAGAGAGAGCTTTTTCTAACGCAGGTTAGGTACCTTTATTATTAATAAATTCAGGTTCTCTCTGATGCGCTTTGTTTCTTACGTACCCACTATAAAAATATAAAACTCTCATAAATAGTTTTTGGTTTTATAATGAGTTTGTAACTGCTATGTGTAATAAAGTACTTGATTGAAATATCTTTTTATGACTGCTTAAAAGCTTAGCCTATAAGTAGGAAACCTACTTTTACAATAGTCTCGGAAGTCTCATTATTCCCGGGAATTTCGAGACCGCACCGAGTCTCGATTATTTTTTCCCGGGACTCAGAAATGCAGCGAGACTGAAAGCCCTAATCGTGACACCCTATGTAACAGTTCTACATTTATATCTGTAATTTTTATGGTGTACATAATAAAGAGTATTCTATTCTATTCTATTCAAAATCAGTAGACTGTAAACAAGTGCGAGTCGGGCTCGCCCATGAAGGCTAGATCTTGTTCAAACCAATTTTCGGTGGAAGTTTACATGGTAATGTACATCATATAGTTTTTTTAGTTTTATCATTCTCTTATTTTAGAAGTTACGGGGGGGGGGGGGAGGACACACATTTTACCACTTTGGAAATGTCTCTCGCGCAAACTCTTCAGTTTAGAAAAAAATTATACTAAAAACCTCAATATCATTTTTGAAGACCTATCCATCCACATACATATGGGTTTGATGAAAAAAAAAAGTTTCAGTTCTAAGTATGGGGAACCCCAAAAATTTATTGTGTTTTTTTTATTTTTGTGTGAAAATCTTAATGCGGTTCACAAAATACATCTACTTACCAAGTTTCAACAGTATAGTTCTTATAGTTTCAGAAAAAAAAGTGGCTGTGACATACGGACGGACAGACAGACAGACAGACATGACGAATCCATAAGGGTTTCGTTTTTGCCATTTGGCTACGCAACCCTAAAAAAGTTTACTTAAATGTCTTATCTTATTTCAAACGGCGTATAGTTTTCTTTAAATTTTTTAACAATTCCAATGCTTCAATTTTCTTAATAACATCTTTTGGACAGTGAAGATTGTGGACACGTTAGATAAAATTTGATGATGGGTAAATTATTTCCTTTTGATACATAATAAAACAAACTTGTTTTTTTATTTTTATTTTTTATCTAGGGCATCTCAGAGTGTAACCACTAAGGTTCCGACTCTTTAACCGGACTTTCCTGTGGCTGCCTTAAGCTCCTAACGAAACTTAATGCCTGCAGCCAGGGCGTAAAAACTATAAACTAAACGACTGCTGCTCGCTAAGGGCACCCCCTGTGGGGTACGGACCTCGGCTTAGGGCAGCTGAGTCGGAGGGAGGGTGGCAAGGGACCGACGGTGGCTGGATAAAATCAGTGTTTTGATTATTATCGTGGGGAGTTTGGATTACATGCTGCTCAGCTAGAACGCGTGCTGGCGCTTCACTTACAGTCAAGGGTCGGGGAGGACTATTTGTTAGTCGGGGATTTCACGCGGGGCCTCGGCGGCGAGGTCGGAATGACGATCGTGTATTGTGTGCTCTTATTTTGCGAACTGTACTAGTTTCCCTACGACTCTCCTGGAGGAAAGTAGTGGGGTCGTCTGGGTCGGTCAGTGAAAACAAACTTAGTTTGGGATTGGTTTATCATCAATTTCCGGATTTCATAATAACTTTTATCTACACCCATGCTATTTAATAAATCCTCTATAAAAGTTTCTGAAACAGTTATCTTATTGCCAACATTATAACAACCGGTGTCATAGTAACCATAATATCATCCAAACGAGTGTTATAATGTTGAACTGAATTTCACTATGCAACTCCTTTGCGTTTTCGATCCCTTCCTTACTCATCAAACAGCCACATTTATGAATTTCAAAAAAAGAATATTGTCATGCACGCGCGTTTTATTACCACCAAAAAAAACTTATAGATAATTCGAGTTCACGTCGCATCCCGCCATTTTTGTTCGATATTAGTATTGCAAAAATGTATAAGTTTGTTGTTTAGAAAAATGAGTGATACGAGCTTTGATAACACACCACTAGATATTTCTAAAGCAGCAAAGGACATTTCTAACCAATTATTACCAGAAAAGTCGAGAAAACAATATGAAAAAGGCGTACCAAGATTTCATGCATTGGAAAATTTCAAAGAGTAGATAACATGGGTGTAGATAAAGTCTTTTATGCAACTGTACATAATTAGGTATTAAAACACTTATGTGATAATATATATCACCCACATTCGTGTTTTAATACCCTTTATTATACAACAGTTGTATAAATAACTATTAAAAACCAGCTCTAATAACATTTCTTCAATACACATACATAAACAAACTCACACCTTTATCCCATGGAGTAGACAGAAACTACAGAACGCCATTTACTACATAGGTACTCCTTTTCTTGCAGCAATTTTTTTTAACTGTCTTACGTCCAAATACTCAAACGTTACTTAACTTTAAGACGTTCTTATAAGTGTTTCTGTCGCTACAAAACAGTTTAAAGTGACAGAGACAGCATTATACTTAACGGCGACTTAAAATTGAATTGCGTTTGAGTATTCAGCAGTTAGTGTCAAATACAATAAAATTAATAAGAAAACGTCTTATATTCTCAATGGTTATTACGTCATCACGTGAAAGCTGAAAAATATCTTGAATGAGTATCATAGACACGTCTACCTAGTTATAGTAAGTATACAAAACATACTCGGAGCTTTTTCAAAGCGGCTGTAAGAGTATTTAACGTTCGTTAAGAGAAATGTTTTCGTTTGTGATATTATATTTCACGTCAACCACGTCTACTAAGAGAACTGCCATGAACTTTAGACTTTGTATGAAATATTACGAGTATGGAGTATAGATAGATTATACAGAGTGGTTTTTTTTGAGACAGGGCAGTAAGGGTACCTTATCCGTTGTTTTTACAGAAGAACGGTTTCCGGAGACTGTCCTTATTCTTTTGAGAAATTTTAATGCGTATCCACAGAATTTGAAAAAAATAAAAATATTTAAAGACAACAAGAACATGGGCCATTTTCACAAAAACTTTTTTAATGCCAATTGATCCTGCTTTTATGGATCAAAAAATTGTATAGTGTACAATTATTAAATTAGTAACTACAGTGATTATTTTATTAATTTTAAATCAAAGTACTAGTAGTGGGAAGACGCGGCAGACTGGCGAGAAATCCCAACAAATTCGGACTCGGCGGTTGATCAGCCGTTTCGGGCGTCATTGGACGATGACGGTCGTGTTTGTGTACGCGCTCTCTTTCTTTTACAAGTGTTTAATGCGATCGTCCGAGTTCGGCCATCATCGCCCGAGCAAACTTCAGCCGATGACGGATTAGGGTACGCGAGCCGTTACGCCCACTTAGTCGCATAAACCATAAAACACAAGGGTTTATTTAGGGTGATAAGAATTTACTATGGTAGTTTTTAACCATTGAGGCGAGGAGTAATGAAGACTAATAATATTGTTAGTTCACGGGGTTTTGTGAGACTGGGTGTAATAAATACGGAGCTATTCTTATAATAAAAATGCACCACCTTATGTGTGCGTCCACACTGCCGGCCTAGCGCCGTTGCGACGACGGGCACGAAATATCAAACATATGGAACCGCCGCTTGCGTCCATAGTATAGTGACTAAGGCGGGCGCCTAGCGCGACCGGCTCGAGCGAGATAGCGCGCGTAGTTTTCAAACGTTCCTATCCGCGCATTATGGCCGCACTACGGGCCTAGTCCGCAAGCGATCTAATGCGCGGTTGGCGGGGGTATTAAACCAGTTCGGTCTTATCGCTCGGCGTACAAGCGTAAGTTTTTTTTTTTTTTTTTTGTAAAATTGCAATATTTACTGAAGTGTTTATAACTGTGATTCAATCTAAACCAGCTATATGGCAAAGTAAACATCCTCACCACAGTAATCGCATAATAATAAGAAAATTATGGAGCGAAACCAAATAACAATTACCTGATCGGACTATCTAATAAAAATACCAAATCCTCGTCCATAGTTTGCAACCCCTGAAATACGTCTAACCGCTACAAGAGCTCGCGCGTCACTGTGGCCACCGCACGCCTCCTACGCCGCGCCCGCCACAGGCTCCAGTCACCGCGCGTTCAGTGTGGACGACACCCAGTCACCGCGCGTTCAGTGTGGACGCACACTATTAAATAAAACCCGTTGTTCTATTCTGTAAAGTTTACTGCTAACCACACTCAAGTGAGCAATACCAACGCTGCGACACTTATTTTTAAATGTCGCAGTATCATGCTGAGATAAGAGCCCTTTGGCCCCGTAGGACTTTCTGCTTTCATTTTACTTTTGTTTTTTATATTTTTATGAATGTTAGTTTGAAATGTGATCACCTGTATGAGTCCCAATAAATACTTTTTCTTTCTTTCTTTCTTCAATTTCGAATTAATGTTAGAGAATAAAGGCTCATTGGGATACATACTCTCTACCAAGTACATTCATGTAAAAAAAGTAACATTTTGTTTACAAACTTTAAAATTCGAAGACGCCGTTCGAATTTTAAAGTTTGTAATAAACAAATTATAATTTTTTTTTTAAACAACATGACAATGCCATTCGAATTTTAAAGTATTTTTCTAATGAATGGCAATCAAACTGCTTGTTAGCTTGCGTGTTTTGTACTGAGCTCACGCAACACGTCGTACGTCCAGCCAGTAATAGGACTCGCTCATCCAGGAGCGCTGAACGAAATAAGATACATTATTAATTTATTATACATAAAACAGAAGGTATTTTAATAAAACAAGTATACTAAAAGATCAATAGTCAGTTAATTATCTTTAAAATGGTGAAGGTTTCAGAAAAATAAGCTTGATAGATTTTGCGTGATCCGCAGTTTTTTATCCACATTAGACATAATTTTACAAATTAATTTTGGTATGTAATATAAATATAATCTAAAATATTCACATATTAAGTTATTAAGAAAATATTCTAATTTAACATATATTTTTTCCAAATTAATGATACTACTCGTTTAGACGTGATTTTCAGTATAAAATCATTAAAATACGGTTATCGGAAAAATACCTACAGAACGGGACATATTTCCTTCCTCAATTCGCCAATATTGTCCCTACCTTGACGGAATCGTAAGAAATGATAATGGGCCTCACCCTCAAACAATGG
Source organism: Dryobota labecula (assembly GCA_947523025.1). Classification (NCBI taxonomy): domain Eukaryota; kingdom Metazoa; phylum Arthropoda; class Insecta; order Lepidoptera; family Noctuidae; genus Dryobota; species Dryobota labecula. The sequence goes on along the minus strand of OX383311.1, from coordinate 6,132,408 downwards.
GGGAGTGCCTGTATCATAAACTTCATAACTTTGTTTGGGGGAGAGAAGCAGTGTTTTGTTTTGCACTTTTTTGTTACGATTATGTCTTGTTTGAGTTGTGATACGGCTTTCTTATGACTTTAGTAGGATTACAAATTAACGTACTAAAAGAGTCTGCGAGTTTCTGTGCTCGACAGGGTTTATAATGATCTTTTAGAGGTATGAGGAACAGGGTGTAAAGTTCACTCTATAGTGAAGGGAGGATCCTCCGACCAGACGGGTATTGTGTCTGGTGGGCAACTGCCCAACGATTGATGTCGGGATGTTGTAAATATGATAGTCGCGCGGTAAACTCTGATAGCGCGATGCAGGATTTGTGACATCAGGTCTTTTGATGCGTATGTGGCGTTGTTGATACTGCCACAATCTCATAAAATTGTTTTTTTTTTATTTTAATTTCTGTGTTTGGGGTTCATGAATCGATTTTCACATTTTATAAGGAAGGTAAGGAAATTTTATGAGTTTTGCGTTGACAATTTATTGAAAGAGAAATTCGACGGGTTCCTGATCTCATGATCTGGGGACAAGACATGGCCTCCAAGATCATGTGATTTAACGACACTTGATTATTTTTAGGGTTCCGTACCTCAAAAGGAAAAATGGAACCCTTATAGGATCACTCGTGTGTCTGTGTCTGTCTGTCCGTCTGTCACAACCAATTTGCTCCGAATGTAATGGACCGATTAAGTTGAAATTTGGTACACATATCAATTTGAGTGACCCAAACACGGACGTGAGCCGTAAATATATGAATTTAGAATATTGGGGTCAGTTTTGGGGGGCAAACACGAAAATTTAAAAAAAAAGTTTTGCAATCTGTACCGTGTGACATATTATATGGTTTTTTGTAAGGGTCTCAAATATTTTTTTTGTAATTTTAAAATAAACTGTTTTAAAGTTATAATTGAAAATAGACGAAATTTGACCATTACACTTATCTCCGAAACTACTGAACCTAAAATTATGATTAAAATACAGGAAATAGTTCTATACTTATAGATTACAGGAAAATCTATAAGAAGTCTATGGTCTTAAAATAACATGGTAAATCTCTCGATATTGTGCGTACAAACTTACATTTGCAGTTGGAATGTGTGGGAGATAATGTTTACCAACTACAATGTTAAGTTTGTTCTTAGGATAAATTCTTTCAAAGTATGGAACCCTTCATTGTGCGTGTTCCGACACGCACTTGGCCAGTTTTTTTTGTGGGGTTGTGTGCTTTATGTTACTTGTAATTTGTTGTTTTTTACAAAGGTAGATCATTTCCACTGCGATAGGCATTAGTTTTTGTTTTGTTTGATTGTTGTCATTTACCAATGTTGTTGCACAACGCAATAGATAACACAACATCTATTGTCTGTGGTCTTGGCCTGACATCAAGCGATAGACAACAGTCAAACTTTTTTTTAATTTTAATTGTTTTATTTATGGTTTTGAATAAGAGGCTTTTGATTACTTTGTATTAGTATGTGTATTTTGTCTATTTTTCATGTAATGTGCGTATTGTTTGTGTAGAATAAACAACTTTTCTTTCTAAAGAATTGACTATTATGACATTTATTTTGATACTTATTTTTTATTTAGTTTTATTATTATTTTGATTATAATGAAATTTGGATTATTGGAATGATTTAAATATAGATTGCATGCATGATGTTTCTTATAATATTTAGTTATAAAAATTCAGGCACGATGTAAAAATTGTTATTGAATAAATGAATTGAATTGAATTGAATTTAAATCACTGGTGTGTGCGAACAAACTGAGAACTGTCGAAGACCTAAAGAGACGCGTCATCAATGAGATATAGGTGCCATTATGTCAAAAAGTGATGGAATATTGGCCCTCTCGTGTTCACGCTCGCGACTGTACCTAGGTACCAATAGTTTCCCCATTTTTCGCGAATTATGTTTAAGATCCATGTAATAGGGACCTATCTATAGGAATCTAGGTATAACGTTATTATAAACCTGTCGTTCTCAAAGTATTGTCGCCCAAGAGCAATCTCCCAGCGAGCCACTTTAACATGTTAACGGACATTGACAAATTGCGGGTCACAAGTGCGGGTCATTGTGACCCTCGTCTGCTTGGCATTCATAGGGGAACGATAAACAACAGATAGTTGGTTACAAGTTGTTCAAAATTGCATTATGTTGTAGTCTGTGCTCAGAGAAAATTAAGTTTTAAGATGCCACCAATAAGATTGATTTATTTAAAGCTCTTCTAAAAACAAAAGAATGTGATTGGTTTTATTTTTCGAACTTTAGTAATATCACTTCGAAATTCGTACGGTGTCTCGTTGTAAATCTGCGCTGGATTACTTCAAAAACAAATGAATCTTCGAAGTGTCTGCGCTTACTTTTGCACTCTTATCCCGTCCATGTTGTTTGTATTATGAACATCGTTAGTTTAATAATACTCAATACTCAATATATTTATTGCTTCCACATATTGTGAACGTAGGTTTTACAAATATATGATCATTGTGGACCCTGTCGGGCACAACTAAAGTAGGAAAGAGAAAGAGGCTTTTGTACCACTTACAGATGATTCTCTTGAAATATTTCGTGTATTAATAGATACACCTTAAATGTCGCTAGATAGATTATAAACTAACGATGGTCGCAATCTTACGGTGACATAAACATATTATGCCAATACAGTAGGTACCATTACAAAGAAATATACGTATTTCCAAATGCTTTCAGAAATCCTTTCCCATTCTTGTTTCACCCACCATTGGTTTTTACAGCTTCCGTTGGGAAACATCTGATCCAATGGGTGAGCCTTTCAATTACAAATCTCGAATTGAAGTATTTTCGTTATGGTTGCTTTACTGTTTCCGAAGTAAGAAGAAAATTGGGCAGTTATTTATATTGAGACGGTATTCTATACATACTTAGCAAAAATTATTTTAGGCATTTTTTAAAAACTAATATTATAAGAGAGAAGTTTTGATTTTCTGTATATTTTATTTTACCAGTTTGTCGGCGTGATTAATCCACCGTGACCAAATTGCAGCTTTCTAGTACAGGCAAACAGACCGACAGACAGGCAGACGGATAACAGACGGACATGGCAAAACTATAAGCGTTCCTTGTTTACTACGAAACTCTAAAAACCAAAATCGTAGATTTTCGCCATCATTAAGTGGAATTGTTTAAAAATAAAAACTAGATTTGCACTTTGCCCAGTACAAAACTGCCCATAGTTAGAAATATTGCCAACTATTTTCATTTCACATAAAAATACATTAAAATTGAAAATACGGAAACATTTTATTTGTCATCCTGCCTGACAGATTACAGAAAAAAGAAAAACCTGGTGAATAAATACGTCAGTTATTTTTGATTTATAAACTGCTTTCGCAGTTCACATTCCTCTTGTATCTCTCGCTTCTGTCTTTCAAACGTGCCATAACTAGTCTCTACAAACATTTGCCTACCACCTACACTTCTGCCCATCCCCATTCAATATATCCATGACGACAGTACACTCGAGTATGCTCACAAAACAAAACGGTATGGTATTGACAGTGAATTTGACCCAGTTTCGGACAAAGACCGTCGAATGCCAGCCTGTATGCATTATTGGAGGAATTCGTAAACAGTAGAGGATATTTAGGTCTGAAGCTGAACAAATATTAGGCTAATTGTGCTAGTAGGTACCTTCTAACATTAAGTTAAATAACTAGAGAAGCAAACCTCATTAAAATGTGTCAAAAAAGTGTAACCACTATTTAAACGCGACAACGTAGCTTTGAAACTACTAAACATTTCAAAAGTAATAAGATTATTATCATCATCATCATTTCAGCCGAAAGACGTCCACTGCTGGACATAGGCCTCCCCCAAGCATCGCCACCTCGACCGGTTCTGTGCTTCCCGCATCCAGCGGATTTCTTTGGCTTTCATAAGGTCATCGGTCCACCTTGTGGGAGGCCTTCCAACGCTACATCTTCCGGTACGCGGTCGCCACTCCAGAACCTTTCGGCCCCAACGGCCATCTGTTCTGCGCGCAATGTGCCCTGCCCATTGCCACTTAAGTTTGGCAATTCTTCGAGCTATGTTGGTTACCTTGGTTCTCCTGCGGATCTCTTCACACTTCTTTAACACTGTTTTAAAAGGATTCTAAGCTGCACTTACACGGATTGCTTTCCGGCCGGTCGAGGAATTTGCAGTCGAGTGCGTTCTCCCTAAATCAACCGTGAGGCACCTCGAGAGATTCGTCTCGTCGCCAGGATCTAGAGTAGCGTCTGAGGCCTGGACGCGAGACGCGGTTTGGTGTGCTTTAATTCCGGGAAATATTGCATATCAAGTCTTCTTCTTTTGGTGTCGACGGTACACTTCTTCGATGTTTTTATATTGAGTCTAGTGGGTAGCCATATTGATTGCGACAACAGTCGCATTCTTTAGGTCATCTGAGGTGCAGTTGAACGGGCACTTAGGATACATCAGCAAGTGGGGCATGGTCTGATCAGAAGCACCGCATTCCCACTGGGTGTTGGATGGGTCAGTAATCCCCCTCAGTAATACCCTCTGAGTACAAAATCGATTAAGAGCTTTCCATATACAGGAAAAGTTTATAATCAGTGCGCAAATTTTGACAAATTAATCTTGACGTGTTTTATTATACACCTATTTCTTATTTTGATATATCTTAGTACAAAAAAATTAGGTTATCGTTAACGAAAGATGTTTATTTTGAAACTGGTATAATGGATACTCGTCGCGCGACGCGCCGGTGGCACGGTCAGTGAAGCGGAACGCAGTAGTAGGTACCTATCAGCTGTGCGCCCACAAGCCGCTCGTGTAGAATGTCTGGCAGAATGCCTTGAACATTATGTAGATATACAGAATGTTAGGTTAAACGAGGGACAAACTTTAAGGGAGTGTAGTGCTTATGAAAGTGAAGAAGTTTTACTATGGGACAATCTCCGAAATATGAAAAAAAAAGTCCTACAAAGTGCAATACCAACGCGATCAAAATGTAAAAAGCAGCTGACTTTTTTTAATAATATCAACGAGCGCGGCACTGCCCTGCCGCACGACGGGATTACACCCACCGCGTGCGTCGGCTGATGCGCGTGCCCATTGATATTATTACGAATAGATTGTATCCATTGCTGATTTCAAGTGGACCAAAAAAGAAAGTATTAAACAAATAATAGAAATGTGTGCTGGTACTGAACCACCAAAAAAAAAAAAAAAATTGGGCACAGGATAAAAACTTATCCTGTATAATCAAGTTAGCTGTTGTGATTGATTGGTCATAAAATCAACAAATAATCAATCACACAGGTTGATATGAGATTATATGAATAAACTGGGCTTCCATCGAGGTTTGAGTCTTGTTCATGCATGAAAAGGCACACATGTATTGTAATCTTAATAGTCTACTGGTATGAAATATTAGGTTATACAGCTAGTGCATAAAAGTAGCTCTCATTTCTGAGTGCTGAAAATTTATAGCTTGATATGTAGCCGTGCGTACGTAAATAAAAGGGCTTATGTTTAACTTACATACCACCAAATATAGTAACAGAAACAAAAATAGTAAATGATCACCAAAATTAAGCCACCAAATATAGTAATAGAGACAAAAATAGTAAATGATCACCAAAATCCACATTTTAATATAAAATTATAACCAAAGTTTTAATATCTCGCAAACCTATTTAAGTAATTACGCAAAGTAAAATGTGCCAAAACGTAAATTCTAAACATATTTTTTTAGTTAGTTGCATTTTCTTAAATTAATATCGTCGAATTAGTTCAGTTTCGGGTAGCCTGTTTTTTTCACAGTTTTAACCTAACCTAACCTAATATGGCATCATAATACTTTATTTGTTAATAAGCCTAAATTTAATGGCAATCACAGTGGTTTATTTAGGCAGAAATAGCGCATTAATTTGCTCGCTAAGATTTGGTGATCATTTACTACATTTGGTGTTCGAATACATTTTATGGTGGTCATTATATTTAACCCCAAATAAAAGTGTTTACATTTTTAGCTCGATTTGTCGCCGTCTGTACCTCTAAGCAAATAAACGATTGATTTGATTTGAACAGTACCCGAGCGAATATGGGACAGACCTGGATAGTTTTGCTGAAGAGATAAATATAGCCATAAACCGACTCCATTCCCAGAACATCTGCGTATTCAATTGCATAACCGTATATCATTCTCCATTTAATCCTTAGGTGTGAACACATACGATCTAATTTAAACTCTACTCACTTCGTACTGCCCAAAAACCACAACTGTTACTGCTGAAATAAAACTCGTATTACACGTGAAATTCGTCGCGTATTCCCCACAGAGCGTATTTTCGTACGGCGTACTCTGCATACCCCGTGGCGTAGTGCCACTAAATAGTTGAACACAGAAGTTCCATTTTACCAAGCCTTTGTACTTGAGCATCGCAGTCATTTATTTTTGGAGACAGATTGGTGATCGTAGTTTTTTTTCTGGAAGATACCAAATATGAATACATAATCTCAGTTAATTAACATTGCATCGCAATTTAATCAACTATCTTCTGGGTGTTTCAATAGGGACCGGGTTTACTTCAATTGAAATAAAAATGCATTGATTGTTTACAATTAGATTTATTATAATACTAGCTTATGCACGCGGCTCTGCCCGCGTGGATGTCGGTTATCGCGTAAAAAAAGTAGCCTATGACACCTATGTGCATCTCCATATCCCAGACTATATCTCTGCCAAATTTTATGACGATCGGTTCAGTGGTTTAGGCGTGAAAACGTAACATACAGACAGACAGACAGAGTTACTTTCACATTTATAATATTAGTATGGATATTTTCTTTTTTTTAAGGCTTAAGTTTTGGCATTATGTCTGGAATATCAATTCATTTAAATGACCATGGCTTCGTATGGTAGCGTGAATACGACAGATCCAATTTTCCATCATTTTTTGGCATAATGATCTCAGTGATGATGCGTCTGGGTCTTTAGGTCTTCGACAGTTCTTGACTTGCTTGTAATATACCAGTGATTTCACATAACCCCTAAAAAATAATGAAGGGGCGTTAAATCTCATGAATCTTGAGATCAGGGATCGTTAAATTTCTCTTTGAATTAATTGACAACGCGAACCGTTTGACACATTGAACTGCTGTTTTGATAATAGACTTTAATCATTTCAACGCGCTGTTAAACTGTTGCGACTCATCTTGCCCAGCATTTAAAGACTAATCTGTCAGAAATTCGCGCCAATAGACAATCTAATATGGCCGCCATTAGCTGTCAAAGACAACTTGTCCGTATTACTATATACTAGCATTATGTAAGAAACGAATATACCGGCACCATGAAAGATCTTTACGACGCCAATGCAAACGCTGTCGACGTGGCTGAATTCTGGTCGTATAAGAATAAGAATCATTTACCTATTCGCTAGACTAAGAGTGAGTACAGAGTACATTAACTTGTAAAATATTAAAATGGAATCATCGACACGAAGAAGAAGAAGTGCTAATTGTATTCGAAGTTGATTTTTGAGGTGACCAGTAATTTAGGTCTGATTTTTTTATAAATAATTTGTGTTTTAATCATTTTTCTTTGACATTTGTAATTTGTTAAGTAGACAATTCTTGATTTAGTACTTTTTTTATTGATTAATTAATTAGAATAATTATTATTGTCAAAAAATTTGCATGCCTTCAGTAGGCGGAATATGAAGAACTATTGTGTATGTGTTTTGAAATCTGTAAAATACCATATTTCAGGCAAATAAATGAATCTATCTATCTATTAGACTGGTGGTGCCGTGTGGTGCCGGACGTAAAGAATAGCACCCCACCCCATTTCCTCCCGTGGGTGTCGTAAAAGGCGACTAAGGGACTTACTACAGAATGGGCAGCAGCGTTCTCTATGCATTTTTCTATCACACCATACTGCGATCGCCAACCCGCCTGCCAAGCGTGGCGATTATGGCACAACCCCCCCCAATTGGGGGAGGCCTATGTCCAGCAGTGGACGTTTTTAGGCTGAAATGATGATGATGATGATCTAGACTAGTACAATGGCAGTCATGCTATTTGCCGGTGGCGATTTTTATCGTTATATTTGGCCACCGACAAAAACACGGCTAATCTACCAAATCGGTCGGGATTTGTAATTATTTGCTCCGATTTCGCAGGACCGATTTCAAAAGAAAATCATGTGAAACTACGCTCAAAACTCAGTGATTGGTAAGGTGCTAAGTAATTTTAATAAAAGATTTTCTCATCTTGATTTATTTAACAAAAAAAGGGTTATTCAGGAAACAATTAATAAAGTCGGTATGTGACGAATTGATAAATAAATCTAAATTGAACTGAATAAGAGATCGGACAATTACCTCATACGTACCACTATAACATATTCACACACCCATTCGCAACTCCTCATGCACAATCCTACACACTCACATACACTATACACATAGAAATGCTTAGTTGGTGATAGCATTTCACATGATTCTATGTTTGTTTCTGCTGCATGTATTGTATTGCTATTAAATTGTAAATCCGTAATTGGCTGTAAGACTAGATTATATATTTTAGTTATAATTTCAAAGAGCTGTGGATTTTGTGAATAATAAATAAATAAATAATTCAAATTCAAAATATTTTGTACTACATAAATCTACATGGGGCACTTATCTTAACATCGGAAGGTAGGTGCAAATTTCCGCTGGGTTTTGAGACTTCTACATATTCATGCATAATGTCTGTACATAGTTGAGTCCCACAAAACTTTTCCCTTTGTAAAGAGTTCAAACAATGTTTACGGTACATGCTCGCACGGTTAACTTAAACTTATGTTACTTACAAGTTAGGATAATGTAGTTAGTTTCTTTTGAACTGGAAATTGAAATTCAGACGGATCTCTTTTGTACTGAAAATGTTTTTGCGTATGGAGTTGTGTCTAGAGAGAAGTATTGTCCATATATTTGGACGAAGGACGAATGATTAAACAATTACTTAAGTAATTTTATGGGGTAATCTATTTATAGTAGCTGCAGCCTTTGTGGTCGTTTTATGGTGTCTGGACGTGTGTGCTCCACTAGTGGGCTTATTCACACTTTTATTAATTAAAAGTTTGAAGTACTTATTAAACAGTTTGTGTTTGTGCATATTTGTTTCTTTAAAACAACCTGCTGACGTCAACAATATTCATCATAAAATTGGTCCTTCGAGCCGGATTTCATCGTATCGATAAAGTATAAATGCTAATATTTCTTCTCGACATAATGATTATAACTCTAATCTAACATTTATAGTAATGAACAACATTACAGTGCCAGTACTTTTTTACTAGTATTGTTTTAAATTACTTTCTAGGCGCGCTATTTGTTAGTATTTATGCCAAAAAGCGCATATTCTTTCTTTCTCACAAACTGCCTAGCCTTTTCCCAACTATGTTCGGGTCGGCTTCCAGTCTAACCGGATGCAGCTGAATACCAGTATTTTACATGGAGCGACTGCCTATCTGACCTCCACAACCCAGTAACTGGGTAACACGATACCCCTTGGTAAGACTGGCTGTCAGACTTTTGGGCTTCTGACGACCCGTAACGACTGTCAAAGATCCACGAAAGACAGCCGGGACCAACGGCTTAACGTGCTTTCCGAAGCGCGGAGGAGTCTCGGTATGTAAATATGATCACTCATGTACGGACCAACCCCGGCAAGCGTAGCTTAACCTGACTGCTCGACCCGTGCGGCTGTTATTACTTAGCCACGAGCTCCTGTTTTCTCCTCTTTCTTTCTTACAAACAAAATCTATACATAAAATTATCAAAGCGACCAAAGCCCAGGACTCTGTACCACAAAACTTTATAATTACAATTTACAAAAGTCAATGACCAAAAAACTGGTGCCTCTTTATTTTCGGCGGTTTTATTTTTAACTTATATTAGTAGAAACTAACCTATCAAACGAAATTTTGTATGGTGGTATATCTTAAAACATCAGTCCGAGCCGAGCTAAATAAATTTATACAAAGTGATTTTTTGATAAGGGACCTCAGAATTAAGGTCAAAGTTTCATATTTTTCTAGTTTTGGGTAGATTTCGTATAGGTATTTAAATAAAATTAAGAATTATAAAATTCTATCGATTCGTATTCAAAAAAATCTCAACCATTTATGCAAGGGGGCCTCAGCTAATTACAGTAACTGACTGTACTATCTTCTTTTCAAAGTAAATATCCATATCATTTTGTGTATAATATTCAGCAATGACAATATGAAATATCGTCGTATTCTACGAATAGTGCCCTAACGAACATAGGGGCTTTCTTTTTTATTGTATAATTCAATTCTGCCCATCATACCACATATACCCAGTTCAACAAAACAATTAAAAACGGGATTTAAAGGACAAAATGCATATAAAATATAAAGATAATTTATTGAAAATAATCCTAGTCGAACCTTAAAATACCAATACACATTATAAGAAATCACCCATACATATTTTTTCATATTTGATTTAATTAAACACAAAAAAGTGTCTCCTGAAAAGTAGCTATTATGCAGTTACGCCCCTATTTACCTTATTCGCCTTAGTTACGGAAATTGGTGTCTATATATCGTCCTATCCTACGGGATAGGACGATATATAGACACCAATTTCCGTAACTATCCGTTCCGTAAACCAAAAACAGCATCATTTTAGTCCTCTCCGTCAATCGATAATTTGGTCAATCGTTAAGGCTTAGGATGTATCTGCAAATCCAACTACCCTTCTCAAAACACAAAGTCAAAGTCAAATAATTTATTTCAAATAGGCACTTTTGAACGTCAGAATTTACAACGATAATTAATTGATTCTAGTTGCCCCTTCCAAAAGGTAGTTACGTATGCAGAAGAATGGGCAAGAAACTCCATACTTACTCTTTTAAAATTTGAACAATATTTTGTATACATTAATTATTTATGTGAAGGTGATGCACTTACCTAGAATAAAATTACTATACCACAATAGGTAAAAAGAATGCAAAGTGAAGCAATGACAGACTGAAGAATTATGCGTTAAATACATGGTGCTCACATATTTACAAACATTGTAAAAGTAGATGATTTCCCTAAAATTTTAACATTTAATAATCTATGTCAGTGTGTGAGTATAAAGTATATTAATCACAGAAAATAAAATGAATGTAATAAAAAAATAAAAACAATTAAATTAGCAACTAGTTTGATTTTGTCTAGACTCTAAATAAATTGTCCTATGGAGCACAAACTGCACACCAAAATACGTCTCATCCGAACCCCAAGAGGAATCAATTAAATCAAACATACTGCCATTGACGCGCATCCTTAATCAATGAGTTTATAGAACTATTCATAGTTAATTAACTAATAAACTATGTCAATCTCATATTGATTGGATCTGAGACGCTCGGGACTTATGTCGGTAGTGACTTGAACTAAATAGAGTTGTAAGTTTTGATAACAGTTTGGCTTCACTCGATGCTAAGTGAATGTCGTCGACAGTGTTGCACACTTTAAGTAACGTAAACTTCAGGATAACGTCAATACTGCAGCATAATGTTGGGGCTATGCTGCACCAGCGAACCAGGGAGGCGTAACTTATCGTAACTTAGAAGCAATCGACACGAGTATTTTTTTATTTTTTTATAAATGGCATCTCAGAGTTAACCACGAGGGGTTGAGACTCTTTAACCGGGCTATCCTGTGGTGCCTTAAGCTCCTAAAAGAAATTTAAGGCCTCCAGCCAGGGCATACTTATAAGCTAGCCGACTGCACGCTAAGGGCACCCCCTGTGGGGTACGAACCTCGGCTTAGGGCAGAGTCGGAGGGAGGGTGGCACCGTCGGTGGCTGGATAAAATCAGGGTTTTGATTATTATCAGGGGAAATTAAAGCTACAGGTTCAGCTAAAGCGCGTGCTGGCGCTTCAGTTAAAGGCAAGGGTCGGGGAGGACTATTATTTAGTCGGGGATTTCGCCCCAGGGCCTCGGCGGCAAGGTCGGAATGACACGACTAAGTACTATGTCTAATATTTATATTACAGTTGCGAACGATGACAAAAGATAAGTTGTAAATGTTCAAACTTTGGCACATAAAGCCGCGATTCCACCAAAATCGTGTTCCGCACATTTGTTCGCAAACATTTTGTGCAGAACCCCAACAGTGCAGGTACTGAATTACAGATCCGTGTCCACCGGCAAAGCTGTACCGTAATTTTGTAAGCGTACAGTGCAGCACATTTGTAAAAGTTCATCTGAGTGAGTCCACCTAAAGAAACATTTGTGCCGTACACTGTGCAGTACAGTGTCGCACAGTGCCGCACACTGGTGGAATAGCGCCATAACAATTTAACTTGGCACAAGTTTTTGAAGCTAACTGACACTGCCAAAATGTGAAAAATATGTAAATCGGTTATTACTTCAGGGTGAGTTTATACAGAATGAGTTTGTAAAGAGAGATCACAATTATGATGTTATAAAACTACGTAGGTATAATTTATAGTTCGGATGTATTGTAGATTGTACTTCGGAGAGTGTGCCCATGAAATCCACGACCTCATTCCACCGGCCCCCTTCTACCATCGGACATCTAGACGCACTGCAAGTTACCACCCCTACCTAGTTGATATTCCACCAACTCGCACTAAGCGTTTTCAAACGTCTTTTATAATGCGCACAGCAAAGGAGTGCAACTCTCTGCCTGCGTCTGTGTTTCCGAACGCATACAACCCTAATCTATTCAAAGTGAGAGTGAACAGGCTTCTTCTGGGTAAGCTCACTCCATCGTAGACTTTGTTCCTGTCATCCAGACCTAGACTAAAGCCAAGAGCAAACTCATAGTAGAATAAAAAAAAAATAGTTTAATAATCAAGTTATTTTATTTTTTTATTTTTTATTGAGGAGCTCGTGGCTATATAATAACAGCTGCACGGGTCGATTCGTCAGGTTAAGCTACGCTTGCCGGGGTTGGTCCGTGGATGGGTGACCATCTTTACATACCGAGACTCCTCCGTGCCTCGGAAAGCACGTTAAGCCGTTGGTCCCGGCTGTCATTCGTGGATCTTTGACAGTCGTTACGGGTCGTCAGAAGTCCAAAAGTCTCACAGACAGTCTTACCAAAGGGTATCGTGTTAACCAGTTACTGGGTAGTGGAGGTCAGATAGGCAGTTGCTCCATGTAAAAACTGGTATTCAGCTGCATCCGGTTAGACTGGAAGCTGACCCAAACATTGTTGGAAAAAGGCTAGGCAGATTGATTTTTAATCAAGTAATTTTTTTTTCTCTCAAGGAGGTACAATTTTGATTCATAGCATCAAGTTACATTTTTCAGTAGGTATATCCTTTGTGAGAGCTTGAGTCTATAATGGGTTCGGGACCTGTATGACAGATCTCCAGGCTCACACCCTGTTGGAGACAAAACGTGACACCGCCCGCCACTGCAACTACGGGAGCGGGACAGCAGCGAGCGGGGTACGGGGGACGAGGGGCCGACAGCCGGTGACCTGCACCACCCATTATCTCACTAGTTATAAGCAAAATTCTTGTTACTAACAACCTTGCCTTGCCTATGGACTTTTTTGTCTGAAATAAATTATTTTAATTTTATTTAATCAATAAAATTGTAAAAACTTCGTCATCATCATCTGCCTAGCCTTTTCCCAACTATGTTGGTGTCAGCTTCCAGTCTAACTAGATGCAGCTGAATACCAGTATCAGCATTTGTTGTGTTTCGGTAGTTAGAGGTAAGATAGCCAGTTCCTCTGTGTTTGAGGATTCCGGGTGAAACTCGATCGAAGATCGACGAAGATCACTTACCATAAGGTGAGATGAAGGCCAAGAGCTGCCCCGGTGTAGGTAAAAAAAAAAAAAAAATACGTCTCCAATATTTTTTTAACAATCTACATGACGGACAAAATATATTGTTTTAGTCATCATCCCTATTCGAAAGTGAACTCCGTTGTTTTTAAAGTCATCGCGGATTCACAACGAGACACCGTTAGAATTTCAAAGTGATGTTTAGGGAAAGATACTACAGTTCAAAATCTAAGCATGTGTGTGTTTGAATGTAGGTCAGTCAGGTTAATTTAGGGCAGTGCTGCGTCTTCTGACGGTGATGTATCGCTGACTCTGCAAACATACGAACATGCATAGTAAGTGTGTGTGGAACATTTGGATGGAATGATAGATCGGTGTTTGCATAAGTTTAGAAAAAGTGACTAGATAGTGGGAATGTATCACAGAAATAAGCGTCATAAATCGTGCAAAATCGAATGTATACTGTCGCGGGCACTGACATTTGTCCACCGTAAGGACTATTCCTACTTGCAGCGCTAGGCCGTTATAGTAACGTTTACCTACGCTCATCCACCAATAGCATCGCAGCATCAGATATTTGCTGATCCCCATGATCTTGTAAATAAAAAAATAAAAAAAGACCGTGATAAAACCTGCTGTGGTAGTCAGAAATCTGTGATCATTGTAATAGTGCCTGGGATATTTATTTAAATACAAGTTTATTTTTATTTTTATTGATCGGCACAAAAAGGAGCGGTAAACAGATGTGGACATCCGCGAGCACGGGATTTTGTTTTGAAAGTGTACCGATTTGAATGTCCCCGATAGTACATTTGCCGCCCGGCTGTGCCGAATCATACCCACCCAAACAAGTTTTCTCAAACATGCATGGAAATGTTGTCATTATTTTCGAAAAAAGAATACGCGAAGTATCTAATTTACGGACAAAGAAAATCAAATCCATTGCAGGTGCGTTTTTTGAATTTGGAACGTTACAACGCTCCAGCAATGTTGTATGAAATGGCGTGCTGCTTTGATTGGATCTCTTTTATCATTCTTGGCATACCAAAGTAAGTCTCTTTGCTTAGCACAAATTGCGTTCACGTGGTTGTATAGCCATAAATGCGTTTGCCTTTTGGCACAGATGATATATAGAAAATTGGCGTCAAAGCTGAAAATTCGTCTTGATTTGTTATTTACATACTTCAGCCATCTACCACTACATCCAATGCCCACCTGCAAACCTCATCAGAAGTTCAACAAACAAACATAAATGTACCGGGGAAACAATTAACATTTCCTTAACTACGTAAGTGCCCCAATATGACTAATGTAACTTTTAATATTAATTAGATTAAATGTACAATATAAAAAGTATTTATTTAATTTCCCTGCATTCTTTTGAGAAAATCACTATATACGCCTCGGCGCAAATGGAAATTGCCTGACTCATATTAGTGAAGTCCCCGCCTGCGGCTCGGCCTTCATACTAATACTCGACCTACAATTGCCTATTTCCCGGCCTTTGTAGTAGAACCGCGCCACAAAGCAAACTAGCGCTACGCACCATAAAACTAAGCGCGTGCTACGCCGTAGCTATTTGCTACGACGTAGCCAAATAGTGCTACGCAAATACAACATGGAAGCTACGCCAAAATACAGACGAGTATAATTATAATAATTAGTCGGGTACTTTTTTTAAACGTATTTCTAGAATTTTCTAATACCTTATATAACGTTTCATATTGAGACACGAAGCAACAACATACAATCTAGAGGAATGTGGCCGCTTTTCTTTAGATCGAATTTTGTTGCTTTGAGAAGTGGCGGTGCTTGGGCTCCCCCATCCAGCATTCAGCCTATGTCCAGTCGTGGACGTCTTTCGGCTGATATGACGATGTTCTGAACATAAAATCTATTTGGAGCAGTACCTATAATTCGTGATTGAAGCTATCGATGTTTATTTTTCTTCCAATTATCTAGCTTCTTCAAGAAAAGTTTGGTTCAAGGTATTAATTGGCCAAGGCTGGTCATGAATAACAAATACATATCTATTTTATGTAAAGGCAAGTTTTGGAAATCAAAAGGTTTTTCCTGACCTCTAAACTTTCTCAATATTTAGGCAAAGGTAACTCCTAAACCTCATGAGATAGGTAACCCTTAGTAGCCTTCTCAACCTGCATTGAATATTAAGTACCACCTACATTCGATGTGATCTTACTGTATGAAGCATACATAACAATTCACTCGTTCCGTTCAAGTGAATGGACATATGTCAGTCATCATTCGCAATCTGCCAGTGTAACACGTATAGCTATTTCAAATTTTCTATTATTGTACTTTGTGCATATTATATTTAAATACAGTCCAGTTTAAACTTCTTATTTATGTGGTTTTATTACCAGTGTCCGCCACATAAAAATGGTCCTTCGAGCCGGATGATTCGGACGGATTCTTGTATAAAGCATACATAACAATTCACTCGTTCCGTTCAAGTGAATGGACATATGTCAGTCATCATTCGCAATCTGCCAGTGTAACACGTATAGCTATTTCAAATTTTCTATTATTGTACTTTGTGCATATTATATTTAAATACAGTCCAGTTTAAACTTCTTATTTATGTGGTTTTATTACCAGTGTCCGCCACATAAAAATGGTCCTTCGAGCCGGATGATTCGGACGGATTCTTGTATAAAGCATACATAACAATTCACTCGTTCCGTTCAAGTGAATGGACATATGTCAGTCATCATTCGCAATCTGCCAGTGTAACACGTATAGCTATTTCAAATTTTCTATTATTGTACTTTGTGCATATTATATTTAAATACAGTCCAGTTTAAACTTCTTATTTATGTGGTTTTATTACGAGTGTCCGCCACACTTACTTATAATGTAATGCATGCAACCATAAACGGAATCGCGTTACAAAGAAAAACATACCTTAGCAAAACACGCATAAAGTTCATAATAATTAAAATAAAAGTTTTGAAAACTGAAAGTTGAATTAAAGTTTATTGGAAAATATACCTTATGAACAGAGATTTAAGGTAAATATTACACCGTGGCCGTGACCGTTCCGTGTGGTGCCGGACGTAAAGAATAGTACAACCCCATTTCCTCCCGTGAGTGTCGTAAAAGGCGACTAAGGGACTTAGTAGAGAATGGGCAGCTGCGTTCTCTATGTATTTTTAACACCATACTGCGATCGCCAACCCGCCTCCCAAGCGTGGCGATTATGGAACAACCCCCCAATTGGGGGAGGCCTATGTCCAGCAGTGGACGTTTTCCAGCTGAAATGATCATGATGATGATGATTAGACCGTACGCTGTACCTAAACGTTGATTATTACATAACTTCTCAATGAGCATTCTGTAGATTGAACGTGACCTTGAAGTCATTCCGCCAGTAGTCAGCCAGAAGAACAACACAGTCACATGATTTGCCTTGGGTAGTTTCTATTAATAGATTTATTATTTTAATGTAGGTAATAGGTACACAGATATTGGGTATTTATTTTGGTAATTTTCCATTAATCATAGCACAACACATATACAAACATGTATATCGTAACAATTTATTTTATTTCGTATGAGTATTTTATATCACCTTTAATTTATCTTAATTTATGAATTAAAACGGACACTTTTACCTATGTTTTTATTATTCTAGCGTATGGCACTCGTGGGTTGCAGCTGAAAATCAGCGTCAGGTGGTACACCTTGTGTGTCATCTGACATTATGCTGAGCTGAAGCCCTTTTGGCATTATAATCATAGTTTTCTGTTTTTTATAGTTTTAAGGTGTATTTTTTTCTGTAATGTTAATAAACGCATTTTTCTTTCTTTCTTTCATTGGAAAATACACCTAAATACAGTCAAAATAAGGTTTACATTAGGCAAAAAATTGTCAAGACTAATAAAGCTCTTGTTGGCCTTGAAAAATACACTTTATTGTTTCAACTATAAAGTCTTTAATTGTGTGAGATTGGATCCTTGAAATGTTTGTCCCGTTTTCGTACATTTTCGCAATATAAATGTATAAGGGATTAACAAGTTTTTATAGGTTTTTGGACTGTTATAAGATTAGAAAGTGTTACCAAACGTTCACGAAATTGATGTTTGAACTTTTTTATTATATTTTGAGACAAAAGTAATAAAAAGATGATTGTACGAGTTTTTTTTGATGGAAAAGATTTTCTGCAAATAAATCTTTGACTTTGACTTTGACTTCTGACGATAATTTTGACAGAGTAAATATTGGACATTCCCATTTAAAGACAAACCAGACAAATGTTGTGTAGATTTTTGTCACTTAGCTCAGGAACATGCGAGATGTGGGCCGATGCGATGCAATTGCTGCAGTTTGTAGCGCGTTGTCTGGGCCTCAAGTCTGCTATTACAATAGTGTCAGAATGGTCTATCATTGATTTCATAATTGTTGATTTTGACAAGTTTGGTAATCTACTGATATAATGGCGCCACCTTTGGGATGGCTCAGCAAAGTACCAACTTGCTGCGCTTGACTCGGTGGAACGCAGAGCTAAGAGGCTCATTGGCGACGTAAAACTGGTGGATGCCAAGCTTCACAGCTTGGCTCATCGCCGCAGGTTGCCTGCTTGTCGGTCTTCTACAGATTGTACTTCGGAGAGTGTGCCCATGAACTCCACGACCTCATTCCACCGGCCCCCTTCTACCATCGGACATCTAGACGCACTGCAAGTTACCACCCCTACCTAGTTGATATTCCACCAACTCGCACTAAGCGTTTTCAAACGTCTTTTATAATGCGCACAGCAAAGGAGTGGAACGCTCTGCCTGCGTCTGTGTTTCCGAACGCATACAACCCTAATCTATTCAAAGTGAGAGTGAACAGGCTTCTTCTGGGTAAGCTCACTCCATCGTAGACTTTGTCTCTGTCATCCAGACCTAGACTAAAGTCAAGAGCAAACTCATAGTAGAATAAAAAATAAAAATAAATTATGACTTTCCAATGGTCAGCCACTGACACTCCATTGAAAGAATTGGTAATCTCGTACATAATGACATATGAAACTTCCTACTAAACTTCCAACTTCCTACTACTTCAGATTGCTTATGACACTAATAAATAATATGTAAAAATATATATAAATGAAATCTGGCATGAATAAATGTTCAAAATGCCATTGTAATACAATTCTTTACGAGCAATGATCGACCGTTATGAATTTAACAGATTACGAACTTTTAGCAAATGAACATGGGATCGTGTTGGAGTGACGAATTTATAAAAATAGCAGTCTTGGGTGTATGTGCATTAAAGTATGATTCGCGACCGTAAAAATTAATATATATACAGAATTATAATCATTAGAATCAGTAATACAACTCCTTAAGAGCGTACATCCCGCGCGGGCTAACAACGTCGCATTTCTAGGGGTTTTTCGTGATTATTTTATAAAAAATTTAGATCAAAGTACTTTTTTTTTCAGCCAAGCATTATTTCATCATTAATTTTATAATAAATACAAATCATCATCATCATCATTCCAGCCAAAAGACGTCCACTGCTGGCCATAAGCCTCCCCCAATTGGGGGGGAGTTTGCCATAATCGCCACGCTTGGCAGGCGGGTTGGCGATCGCAGTATGGTGTTAAAAGTGCATAGAAAACGCTGCTGCCCATTCGCTGATAAGTTCCTTAGTTACCTTTTACGAACACCCACGGGAAGGTAAAGGTGATGCTATTGTTTGCGTCCGGCACCACACGGCACCTAGGCACCAAAGGCCCCTTAGACAATTGTAAATGGAATTAGGCTCCATTTATTTGTTTCCAAAACACCTAGCCTATTTATTAACATTGGTTTTAAGCACACAACGAATACCTCTTACCCTATTACAAATAAACACGGAAAGAAGTTATGCTAGGTATAAACGTCAAATAATATTTATGATTATACCGAATTTATTCGTAGGATAAGTTTACTCCGTGTTTTTTTTTTTTTTTAAACATTTCCCCCACACTTGGAATAAAGAAAAATGGGTTTTTATTTGCCCTTAGTGTTTGTCTGTGTGCTGGCATGCCGTTCATTTAAATCTTAAAACAATCATGATAACTACAATGTAGGTATATAGAAAAGAAACACCAATTTATAAGTTTTTAAACTGTCATGGTCACTAATATTATTATTAACATAAGCGGGATATTTGGTAAATATCCCGCTTATGTTAATAATAAACACCAATTTATTTACCAAGCGTGGTAATAATTATTTTATACTCGTACATAACAACAATCAAACAAACCGGAATTTTTCAAGCCTGTCCCGAAAACGATCTCATTATGTACCAATTCGATAGAAGTTTTTGACACAATAGGACACTCTAAGTGGAATGAGTTACTTAAGGTGACGATAACCGACCTTTAATGATTTTATACTGAAGATCACGTCTAAATGAGTAGTGTTAATGATGTGGAAAAAATATATATTTAAATAGAGAATTTTCTTAATAACTTGATTTATGAATATTTTGGATTATGTTTATATTACATAATGAAATTAATTTGTAAAATTATGTCTAACGCGGGTAAAAAACTAAGAATCACGCAAAATCTATCAAGCGTATTTTTCTTAAATATTGACCTTTTTAAAGATAATTTAACTATTGATCTTTTAGTGTATGTGTTTTATTAAAATACCTTTTGTTTTATGTATAATCAATTAATAACGCCTGATTCTGATTAATGGGACAGCGCTCCTGGATGGGCGAGTCCTATCACTGGCTGGACGTACGTTACGTGAGCTCAGTACAGAACACACAAGCTAACCAATCAAGGTCACTGACATAAATCTGAGCCTTAATAGATTAATGAACAGTACCACATTGTGCGAGAGGGACACTACCAATCCGTGTTGTTCCTTTCAGGACTATTATTTTTGCTCTGATTTTTACGCAATTTATTTTTAATAATCGGCGCATCTCCTCCATATTTATTATGCGCACAGCCAAAGTGTGGAGCTCTCTGCCAGCGTCTGTGTTCCCTTCCACATATTACCCGGATCCCGGGCCCCGGACCCTAGGATCTTCTGGGCACGCTCGTTCCATCATAGACCTCATCCATTGCAACGTTTATTTGCCGTAAACATAACGCAAAAAAGAGAACACAAACACAAAAAAAAAAAAACAAGTTTGGGCAATATATGCGTTACATCCACGCAAAATTTACAAATTTACAATTTCTTCTGTTTTTTTCTTTCATAAATTTATAAATCCAGTTATGAGTTCTGGGATAATATTTGTTGTATTGGTATTGTATCTGTGTTACTAGCTAGTTTTTAAATACTTTAAATAGTAATCTGTGGAGAACGTAGTGGGTATACATAATTGTTTAAATTGTAATATTTAAGATATTATGACTGTTTCTTATTGTGCTACTGTTTGTTTTTCCTTAAATAAATAAAACGGCCATCGCTTAGCATAATGCTGCAACTCTATGCGAGACAGAGCCCCAGCGCTAGTTTTCAGTGACAGCCGGCGTTGACGTGATGACGTAACGTGAGGTGACGTGTTGACTAATGATTATAATTCTGTAAATATATATTTTTCATTTTTTTTTTTAGGTGAATCGGCAGAGAACCGAAGTTGTCGACATAGCTCACAGAACAAGCAAGCTGAAGTGGCAATGGGCCGGCCATATTAGCCGTAGAACCGATGACCGTTGGGGTAGACGTGTTCTTGAGTGGAGACCGCGAATTGGCAAACGTAAGGTAGGACGCCCTCAGGCTAGGTGGAGCGACGATCTTCGCAGGGTGGCTGGTAGCAGCTGGATGAGAGTTGCCGAGAATCGAGCTGAATGGCGTGCAATTGGAGAGGCCTATGTCCAGCAGTGGACTGCTATATGCTGATGATGATGATACATATTTGTAACGATCGCGAATCATACTATCATCCCGATTCACCTAAAAAAAAATATGAAAAATATATATTTACAGAATTATAATCATTAGTCAACACGTCACCTCACGTTACGTCATCACGTCAACGCCGGCTGTCACTGAAAACTAGCGCTGGGGCTCTGTCTCGCATAGGGTTGCAGCATTATGCTAAGCGATGGCCGTTTTATTTATTTTTATCCACATACACCCAAACAACGAGTTGCAAATTGCGAAAAACGTAAGAAAATTTGAATTTCGCGGGCTATCTTAGCGCTTATACCATAACCTTGCAACAACTGCAACATCATTTACAAATATGCTAATTCACATTTCTACTAAGTTCACCCTTCTGACCTACTTACCTCAAAACTTCAAGAAAGAAGGAGATAGAACGAGTTAAAACGAGACAGAAGAAACAAGGGACTCGATGGCAAACGATAGGATTATGAGGATAAAGCTGGTAATACCTAGGAAATTATACAAAGGATAATTAAGATTAGGTTGTGAATTTAGTAAGGAATGTAGCGAGAAGCGGATTTGTAGGTACAGGTAACTTAGGATTAACATTTGAGACTAGGGCTTAGGTCGTGGTAGGATTAGAATGCGCTTCTGAAACATGACATTGGGATTTAAAAATCTTGTAGAAATTAAGGAAATTTTGAAATATATACATGGGAAAACACACCGCCTAGAGTTTTTTTTTTGTTCTAAATAAGGTTTTTTTTTTCAACTTAAGGCAAAATCATGGACTGAATCCATGGTAACACGGACGTCGATGTCCTTGCCACCGTGTATTTTTAATTTTTATTTATAATTACATACTATATTCTTTCTTTTTCTTTCTAAATAATGAATTAAATTTCTAAATTACTGACTAAAAAGAAAAAAAAAACCGACATCAAAAAAAAAAGACACTAAAAAGGGAAAACAAAAACTTTTTTACAAAAATAAGAAATCGAATTAAAAAAAAAAACACGAAAGTAAAAAATTACTTTTAAGTATGTGATAAAGATAAAGATAAAGATAAATTTATTTGTTCAAACATGTGTAACATGATACATGAATATGCACATAAAGATGGAAAATATTAAGTAAGACCAACATGTTTTGCCTCACTTGGCGTACAAAATGTTTATATGATATTAATTTAATATGATAATTAATATGATATGTTTATGTGGTCGTGCAACTACTTCAGCGTGACGTCATCCATCACTTCCTCAAGCTTTCGAGCGGCGAGTCACACAGCCAGACAGCACCCACGGCTTCAGCGGGTATCCTGACCACCAGCATGCAGCGAACGCGCATACCTGATCATCACCCTCAGCCTCATCAGCAACCTTGGCACAGCACACTGCACTTTCGGCCGGTCCACAAGTAGAGCCCTTCAACGCTCTCCTGGTCGACGCTAGCAGTCAGCCTCAACCTGGCGCTGTACGACGTCCGACCCACTGGATCAAAAACGCAGCGCCACCCCGACTAACTGGGGAATCACCGCAGACAGTTCCGACTCACCGTGAACTATGCGGCACCTGGTTCCGACTCACTGGAATCACAACTGGCCCTGGCAAGCATCATATGCACTGACTCAGTTCACTATCGACCTCCGGTCTCTGGAGGGGAGTAATGTAGCGGTATCAACAACGCCACATTGCGAACTACGCATCAAAGACCTGACATCACAAATCCTGCATCGCGCTATCAGTTTACCGCGCGACTAGCATATATACAAAATCCCAACATCAACCGTTGGGCAGTTGCCCACCAGACACAATACCCGTCTGGTCGGAGAATCCTCCCTTTACTATAGAGTATGAGTGAACTTTACACCCTGTTCCTCATACCTCTAAAAATGAAAATTAAACCTACCACTTTTGCTTCGGTATCTACCCCATACATATTCGTATACCACTACTTGCTATGTAAATACCAGTTATAGGAAGTCATTATAAGATCATCAAGATCCACTAGGTTGAAAAAATACGTGTTATTAAAGCTAACTCAAAAACGATCCCAGCAAAGATAAAAGATAAAACACAACCAAAAAAAAAAAAATTGAGAATTTTCATAATCGGTCTACTATTGACGAAATATTAATGAACATACATCAAAAATATATTTATACAGATGAATTAAGAACCTCCTCCTTTTTTAAGAAGTCTGTTAAAAATAGGAATTTATCGGGTAGAGAACTTGGCTTAAAAATTGGCAGCATCCTCAACATGTAATGAGTAAACATAGGTTTCATATATGAAAGACTGTGAGAACACACTTAGATGAGCGATGTCAAAGACTAGATTAGCTATGCAGCACAACATTATTTAAATTAAAAAAAAAAATCTGATCAGATCGTGTGCTTTCCTTACCAAGCGAAAAAATTATCATATAAATCGGCTCAGAAATCTTGGAGAAACCAACCTCCACTTTATTTGAAAAAGGTTGGTTGGTTAAAAAAGAATCAAGATACTATACAAAGGTACTCTAACCGGAATAACCCAAAATTGGATATTTTTTTAAAAGTTATTAAAATCGCTGACGCTTCTCAGGCCGCAGCCTTATATTAATCAACGCACAAATACCAATTAATTTCTGTTTGTTTGTACCTTGCTTAAAATTTACGGTTTTTGATTCAATATAACTAATGAATAAATGACAATCATTATAAATTAATATTTTGTTATTTAGAGAGCTGTCGGGAACAATAATAATAAATTGTTTGCTAAAAATGTGAACTGGTGTTTTGTTATTAAAAAGCTCGTAGGTGGGCCTCAAAGAGATGTCAGCACGAACTGACGGGGTCCGCTAGGACCGGTGCCTACCAGGATTGCGGGTTTGTCCGAAAGGGATACCGTGGCCCTGGCACACAGGCAACTGAAGGCACACGGGTGGGTTTTAGTCAGTAAAAGTCTGACACGCCCCCACGCTCAGCCCAGAGCGGGAGAAGGCACATATTTGTGAAAGTGAGAACGTTGTAGGCCTAGTAGAGTGTAGATTTGTTGGCACTTTTCTATTTTGTTAAGGTACCTGGTAATTGTTGAAAGACCTACACTGTCCTCCCATACCTATTATCACTGTTAATTAATTATTTTTAAAAGAGTAACCGTGGAGTTTCTTGCCGGCTCTTCTCCATAGGAAACGACTAATTGGAACCGTGCACCTAGCTTGTGACGTTTCATAAGTGCCCGTGTAGGTTTATGTGAAATAAAATATTTTGATTTTGAGTTTTGATTTTGATCATTTCCCAAAAAAAAATTGGTATATAATATATTCTACAGGTTTAGTTTCTGAAAGCATTTTAAATGCCTAACTCCAATCATGATTGTTGTAGGCCATTTCGTAAACTAATTACAAAGGATTACATGATATTGAAGCCCCGACTTACGAGTTTGTAGGTTGTGAGTTCGAACCCAGGCAAGCACTTTTTGTATTTAACTTTATCAGCACTGCTCTCAAAACGGTGAAGGAGAACATTGTGAGGAAACCGGCATGCCCTAGAACCAAAAATTCGAAGACCTGTGACATCCACCGACCCGCTCTGGGCTCGCGTGGTAGATTATGGCCCACTCCCTCTCACGGAGAGGACGTCCCAGCAGTGAGAGTATTTTAGGCTGTTTATATATGCAAGGTCCTAGCGGGCTGACTGCCCTAGGTACGCTGGACGCATTTAAGTATACATCTAGACGCACTACAAGTTACCACCCCTATCTAGTTGATATTCCACCAACTCGCACTATGCGTTTTAAAACATCTCTGGTATCTGGATACTCGTCGCGCAACGTGCCGGCGGCGCCGTCAGTGAAGAGGAAGAGAGAAGAGGACCCCTACCTAGTTGATTTTCCACCAACTCGCACTAAGCGTTTTCAAACGTCTTTTATAATGCGCACAGCAAAGGAGTGGAACTCTCTGCCTACTTCTGTGTTTCCGAACGCATACAACCCTAATCTATTCAAAGTTAGAGTGAACAGAGTTCTTCTGGGGAAGCTCACTCCATTGTCGACTTTGTCTCTGTCACCTCTGACCTAGACTAGAGTCAAGAAAAACCCATCGGAAAAAAAAAGTATTTCCAATCTTGTGGAGAAAAGTTAGAGTATTATATCCAAGATAAGAAAGCTTGGAAACATGCTGGTCCTGCTCCGTAGGATAATTTAGAGTCCTAGACAAAATAAAACTAGTTGCTAATTTAATTATATAATTTATAATTTTTATGATAATTATTAATTTTATTTTATTTTTACAATAATAATAACAACAGACTAATACACAAAAAATGGTAACGAAGTAGTAAACAACTGACAATTGCTAATTACAAGCTTCCACATATATAAAAGTGTTAACATATTTTAACTCACATACCTACTGACTTATTATTACGTAAGATTTTTAGGAAAATCATATTATTATATAATATTTGTAAATATGTAAGCACCATCACTTTTCATTCTTTTTAGCTATTGTGGTATAGTAATTTTATTCTAGGTACATCGTCTTCACCTATAATTATTAATTAATGTTTACAAACTATTGTTAACATTTTAAAAGAGCAAATAAGGAGTTTCTTGCCCATTCTTCTCCACACATAATTACCTTTTGGAAGGGGCAACTCGAATCAATTAACAATTTTTGTAATTTTTGATGTTCTAAAGTGCCTTTTGCGTGCGTATTTGAAATAAATGATTTAACTTTGACTTGACGGCCCATTTTAATCGAGATATTTTATGTGCGACTCAATATATTTTAATAAAATGAAAACCCCATAAACCATAATAATATGGACGTAGGGCAATTCATTTCACTGGACGCTAACCTGTCAATGGAAGGTGCTCAACTGTGACCCGTAAAATCAATTAAAACGCCAATTAATTTGTGGACGGTGATTCAAATTATGACTGTGTTTTTTTCTCTTAGTGCGAGTTGATTTTATAGCTTCTCTACCTACCCCTAGCTCACCACTTCAAGAGAATTTTAAATGGGTAGTGTACATTCCATTTAAAATAACATTATAAACCTTTTTACACTCCGTTCAACCGATTTTGTCTTCTATTACGTTGGGGGCATGACAAATTGTAGCTGCAGTAAACAGTTGGTATTGTAACCACTTTTTTTTTAACTATGGTCGAACCAAGGTGAGTGCAGGCAGACTAAGGTAGCTCTCCTCACAATTGATGGTCGCCTCACGAAACAGATTCTCCGACTAACGAAACAACAGCTGCGTACAGTTACAGCAGCTATAACTGGCCATGGGTCATTTAATAAACACCTCTTTGTCATAGGAGTCACAGACAGTTCGCTGTGCAGGGCCTGCATGGAGGACGACGAGACAGCGGCTCATGTGTTGCTAAACTGCCCGGTGGTCACCACATACAGGGCCAAGTACTTCGGTAACCCAGGTACCCTACGTGAGATTGTCAGTAACACCAAGGCGTTGCTGGCCTTCTTTGTGGAGCTGGGATGGATCGAATAATCGAATTCCTATCCGTACGCAAAATACGCGCATTGTCGTGGAGTTGCAGACACCAGCACGTATTACCTTAGCCACTTTTTTGCTTTTAATGCCATCCTTATGCCTACGGAACAGCAGTGAAAATCGGTTGAACGGACTGTAAAATAAGGTTTATTTAAATTTCTGATGTTTATTTCCAATGGAGTATAAAATGCTATTGTTCCCGTGTTAAAGTTGATTATATCACTATACGGCCTCACGAAGTAAAGCGTGAAGTGAAGCGTGAAGTGAAGCATGAAGTGAAGCGTGAAGCGAAGCGTGAAGTGAAGCGTGAAGTGAAGAGCTGGTTGCTGAGCCATCCCATAAGTAGCTGCAATACTCCATACAGGAACGGATCTGTGCTTTGTATTAACTTAAAATCTGTCCATATGTGAAGTATCGCCTCACCTTATTTGGGATGCCCAGTTTTTGGCTGCTTGGCGTGCTTTTGATTCGATGGTTGAGCCGAAGTTGAGATCAGACCTCAACTCCATACCCAAAAACTCTAGGCGGTCGGTAACTGTTACAGATGCACCTCGGAAAGTAGGAGATAGCTGAAACTGGCTCCTTTTAAAAGACACGCCTGTGTTTAAAGTCGACTGGTAGTTTTAAGAATAAATAAGTCTAAGTTTACCTTAAGTTCTGAGATGAGCTCTACGATTACTGACAATTGTGTGCACTGATTGGACAGGTTTCGGCCTTTCTTCTTAGACTAGTCAGATACGAAACGCCTACCTCATGTAGTTTTAAAATATGACTGACGTGTCAAATTGTTTGTACAAACCAACTTACAGAAATAAAATCATTTATCATTGATCAGTATCCAGCTAGGTAATTTTTTTTATTCCAAATAAACAGGGGGTAATTTTTTTTTTTTTTTTATATATATCATTCAAAAATAATTTATAGTTTTGAGATGCTCTAACAAGATTCTAACACCAAATTCCTATTAATTTTAACAGATAGCATAGTTGCCACAGTGACTTACCCTACATAGTCCTCTGAATAAAATAAAACACGTACCTAAAATAATAAGTAAGTATAATAATAATAATAATAACCCCACCGCCGTATCTCTACGTTGACGTCGTGGTGGGGCTTGCGCGCTCCGAACTCTGGGTCTGTGCCGGTAGAGTTTACTTTACCGGAACATGTCTAGGGTGAGGAGCCAGACCAAGAGAGATACAGAAGCCCGCAGGGCAGCATGTGGCGAGCTGTTGGGCAGTTGCGACCCCACGGACCCTATCTCCCGGGAGAAGTCATGTTCCTCATCTCTGGCTGGCCTTTATTGGCCGGCTGGAGTGAACACTGACGCGGAACTGAGCTCCCACCTCATTCTTGTCTTTATTGGCCGGCTTGAGTGGAGATTCGCAAGAGCAAACGTGCTCGGAGGAAGGAAGTATTCCAGTAAGTGCTTGTAGGGATCTTGACCATCTTCCGGGCTCTGGGATTGTTCTGAGAGCCGTGGAATACCTCTCCACTCCTCGAGCACCTCAGGACATGTTGCCCCCTTGTCGCTACGTCACTATGTGCTAGCGACCGTTTTCGGGGGCCTATTATTGAGTGTGCAAGTCACCCCCTGCCATTTTATCCGTGTGTAAAAAAACATCGATCAGGCAGGGGCCATAGTCCTTCCATAGTTTTAGGTAACCAGTCCATTTTAACCACCTAAACCCATAGTCCAATATCTTTGTGTCCATATCTTGCAATAGTCCTACACCAACAGGGGGTTGTCCTTGGGTGCATTTGCGTAGTGCGTACAGGGATAATCGTCGGTTGGTGCCTCATTTAATTAAAAAGCGTCTAACGGGCCTCTGCGAGTTGGCTTCGGCCCCTCGTACGCCTTCCAAAGGTCCGGGACCCCAGGGTCCCGAGATATGTAAACATTTAAAAATAATAATAATAATATGATAGATCGACGAGAGCGCCGTGAAATGATTGTTGATATCGCAGTCCCTCATGACGAGAATCTCGTGACAGCTGAGAAAGATAAAAAAATCAAGTATCTTGACTTAGCACGCGAGGTTGTCGACATGTTGGATGTCGACTCTGCAATCATTGTACCAATAATTGTTACGGTTAATGGCCTAATAGCGGAGAGCCTCGACCACCACCTCAGGAGGCTCTCATTGCGCGGCTGGATCAAGGGCTTGATTCAGAGAGCAGTACTCCTAGACACGGCACGCATAGTGAGGAGGTTCCTCTCTCTAGAGCTCTGACCATCGGCAGCTTGGACCCTGTTCCTGATGCCGATGGGCCACTATTTTTTATATTTTTAAATGTTTTTATATTTTTTATATTCAAATATTTAAAAATGTAATTTATATGTAAGTATTAATGAAATAAAAGATAATAATAATATAATAATCCATGCGTCATGTTCGTGAACGGGCGCCGTCAGTTGGGACTGGTCATCTCTTAGCTGCCACGGGTTATTTTAATTGTTATTTTTTTTTATTTGTTGTACCTACTCTGGACGCTTTTAACGTGTAAGTTTTTATTATTTTTATTTTTACATGTTCTCACATTTAGTTATAAATTCAACATTATAGATGTAACGAATACTTTTGTAAAAATTTAACTTGAAAGAGTGTCCATGGAGTTTCTTGCCCGTTCTTCTCCATAGGTACCTACTACGCTTTGGAATGGGCATGTAGCTTCATTTTTCTTACTGACCGACTCCTTGACAATTCAAAAGTGCCTGTAAATGGTTTAATTGAAATAAATGATTTGAGTTTGAGTAAGATTTATTTTTGTTGCTGAGTTATATTATGCTCATCATTCATCATTAACGGACTGTCAATAGGAATTGAAGATTTGAGGATTTTATTTCCTCAAGTATCTCATTTAAAGCAATTATTTTTAATTTAGCACAATCAATCTGCCTAGCCTTTTCCCAACAATGTCGGGGTCGGCTTCCAGTCTAACCGGATGCAGCTGAATACCAGTATTTTACATGGAGCGACTGCCTATCTGACCTCCATAACCAACTAGGTAACACGATACCCCTTGGTAAGTCTGGCTGTTAGACTTTTGGGCTTCTGACGACCCGTAACGACTGTCAAAGATCCACGAATGACAGCCGGGATCAACGGCTTAACGTGCTTTCCAAGGCACGGAGGAGTCTCGGTATGTAAAGATGGTCACTCATCGACGGACTAACCCCGGCAAGCGTAGCTTAACCTGACGGATCGACCCGTGCGGCTGTTATTACTTAGCCACGAGCTCCTCTATTTTTAGTTTAGCACATCAAACACAATTAAATAAATTATATTCCTACCATTCGTGTGCCAAAAGCCGTAGGTATTCAAATAGTTTCCATATATTTTAGCCGGTAGGGACTTAACTGTGGTTATTTATAACTCTCTGCCACCTGGTTTAACCGCAGTATCGCAGTAACCGAGTTACAGGTTCACTTAATTAAATACTGTAAGTGCAGTTTTAGTTGAAATTAAGTTAGTATCTATTGTTACGTGACTTAGAATAATATCATGACTTGAAGTAAAGTTTGACCACTATCTAAAGTGCCTCAATTTCTTAATGAGTTATTGTAGCTTAGGTTAACACATGTACTTTGTTGATTATTCCGTTTTAAATAAAGATATTTATTTGAAAATGGAAATGAATGATCACTCTCTAAAATAATATGAAAGTAAATTTCACTTGGAACCTCAAACAAATGAAGCGCATACAATTCGAAAGTGAACTCTTTTGTTTTAAACTTAAATCATCGCGGATTCAAAATGAGACACCGTTCGAATTTCGAAGTGATGTTTAGTGAACAATACTACGAGTATAGCAGAGCTTTTCAATACAGTTCTTAAACATGGCGTACTTTCAGAGGCTATAATTATGATTCGAAAATTAAATATTTTGCACAGGCATCTTTTGTTTAGGCGGTCGTGACTTTTGTTTACGAGCTCGATCATTTTGTTTTGCATTTGAGTTTTAAATTTATAAGCCAATTTAAAAAGTTTAGTAGCAAGGAGTTTTCATACATAGAATAAAATGGGATAGATTTTATACGAGGAAAAATGAATGAGTCCGTACGTCTTAGCATTGAATTCTCAAAAGTCTTTTAAATGGTTGTTTAATATAATAATTACCAGTTTTAATTTAATTATTTTCACATCATAATTTGTCAAAAATCGAATAGGCTGTATAGGCAGTTTTAGTTGTAAAAAAAAAATATGTCCAGTTGCAAAAACGCGCCATTTTCTGAAAATTTTAATTTGTGTGATAAATAATCATGTCTTTTATTTGTTTTTTTTACTATTTCCCACAACTGTATTGAAAAACGTCGTGTGATACACGGGTGTGTAAGGTATTGCAAACTCGTGTCATTAAAAACCCTCGCCTTCGGCTCGGGCTTGTTAATGACGGCTCGTTTACAATAACCTACTTCCCACCCTTGTATCACAATGTACTATTTCCCATTGTTTGTCTTGTTTGTTTTCGTATATTTACACACATCAAAAAAAGTTTGCGATCACTTTGAAAAATCGATTTCTTTTTTATTATGTACGATAGATTATATTATGATTCGGCTCGCCTGACTTAAGCCCAATAGAGCACGCGTGGGATGCTCTTAAGCGATCTATTTGGAACCGTCAGCCACGTCCCCAGACAGTGCCAGAGCTCAGGGAAGCCGCTATTCAAGAATGGGACAGGTTACCCCAAGAAATGCTGGATAACTTTATTCTCAGCAAGCCCAGGAGGATCACCGCATGTGTTCGAGCCAGAGGAGGAGTTATATTATTTGAATATAAACCTTTTATTAATAAATTGTTGTTTAAGTTTGGTTAAACAGTCTTTTTCTTTCCATCAAATTTCTGTTACAATTACATTATGATTAATTACTCTTTTTTTTATAAAAAATTGTTTAATTTTTTACTTTCAAACAGGGTTTATCTATTTAAAGAAAACACACAACTAAGAATTTTTCTTGATAAAGTTCAACTTAAAAAATTATATCAGCATATGCTAGTGAACACAAACTTTTTTTGATGTGTGTTTGTCTATTTATTTGTGTTTAAATTAATATAACGGGTATAGAAAGATGCTAAACGAAGCCGAGTGTCACTTATACTCCCCGTCATTGTGGTATTTTTTTTATTGGTCCTCCCTGGGAACCTGGTTTCGGAGATATTGAAGGTCAAAGTACCAACTTTTTTTCACGAAAAAATCTCAACCATTTATGCAAGGGGGGGGTCTGCTAATTGTAGTAACGGATCTTACTAAGAGTCTCTAAGCTAAACCGCGGACAGACAGACAGACGGATTTGGCGAAACTATAAAGGTTTCTTGTTGACTACGAAACTCTAAAACCCCAAAAAAGTGTAATAATTAATTGATGTTCTAAAACCGTGTGGTCCCGTGTGGTGCCGGACGTAAACAATAGCACTACCCCATTTCATCCCTTGGGTGTCGTAAAAGGCGACTGAGGGACTTACTAGAGAATGGGCAGCAGCGTTCTCTATGCATTTTTACACGATACTGCGATCGCCAACCCGCCTGCCAAGCGTGGCGATTATGGCAAATCTCCCCCTTTTGGTGGAGGCCTATGTCCAGCAGTGGACGTCTTTCGGCTGAAATGATGATGATGATGATGTTCTAAAACCATATTGACCTTCTAATTATCTACACTTTTTAAATTAGCGAACTATTAAATTATGCAAACTTTTTTTTTTAAATAATGGTGCTTGCCTCTTTATATATGTATTTCTTGCCTTTTCTTAGGCTACTGACTGTAGGCTAGGTTAAAACTGTGACCAACCACGCGCGACCTGAATTGGTCGCAGAAACTAAGCAAAGTCAAAGACGAATCATTTGTTTCAAATTGGCACATAAAAGGCACTTTTGAACGCCAAAAATTACAAAAATATTTAATTGATTCTAGTTGGTTCCACAAGGTAGTTATGTATGAAGAAGAATGGGCAAGAAACTCCATCCATTCTCTTTTAAAATGTTAACAATAGTTTGTATACATTAATTATTTAGGTGAAGACGATGTACCTAGAATAAAATTACTATACCACAATAGGTAAAAGAATGAAAAGTGAAGTAATGACAGACAAATTAATAAATGCGACAGATACATGGTGCTCACGTATTTAAAAACATTGTATATGATTTTCCAAAAAAAAAAATAACATACAATAAATCAGTGTGTGAGTTAAAGTACCTATATTAATCACAGAAAATAAAATTACAATTGTGATTATGATGTGTTAATTACAAGCTAGAGCACCCCGACGGTTGGCCACAGTTTAATCTAACCTAACCCATTTGGGGTTAGATTACAACTGTGACCAACCGCGTTGGCTACAGCCGAGTTGGTCACAGTTGCTTATCTATTAAGTATTTTCAGGAGGAAGGGGAGAGTTCACAAAAAGAAGCGCATTCTTTATATTAGAGTCATTATTCATCATCATTTCAGCAGAAAGACGTCCACTGCTGGACATAGGCCTCCTCCAAGCACCGCCAATTCGACCGGTTCTGTGCTTCCCGTATCCAGTGAATTCCTGCGGCTTTCACAAGGTAATCGGTCCACGTTGTGGAGGCTTTTAACCGCTAAGTCTTCGGGTATGCGGTCGCCACTCCAGAACTTTATCACGAGTATTATTAAATATTATTAATTAGAGTGTTCAATAATATTTATAGGAATTATTTCAGTTTCGATTAACGACAAGCCAAAGAAAGGCAGGTATTTTTCTTTAATATCCTAAAAAACACATCAAAAGACTGTTGTTATTCAATAACTTAGTACCAATTTAAATTATTCCAACCCGTCTTTGGGCCACAGAGGAAACTTTACTCAGTTTTTTTTGTAAACAGTTCTTGAAATATTTTTGTAGACGACTCAGGAACTTGAAGCATTTTGTTCGACGCTTTAGACTAAGGATGTGGCTTGTAAAAAGAAAAAGCGAAACGGTCAGCATTCTTATTCAAGAAATCTATGTATATCTATACTCTAATATACAGGGCGTCTCACGACTTTGCCACATGGAAGGAAAATATTTTAAATACTGCAGACAGAAAAAATACTGAATGAAGACTTAATTTTTATTAGGGTTCCGTAGCCAAATGGCAAAAAACGGAACCCTTATGGATTCGTCATGTCTGTCTGTCTGTCCGTCCGTATGTCACAGCCACTTTTTTCCGAAACTATGAGAACTATACTGTTGAAACTTGGTAAGTAGATGTATTCTGTGAACCGCATTAAGATTTTCACACAAAAATAGAAAAAAAAAACTATATATTTTGGGGGTTCCTTAGAACTTAGAACTGAAACTCAATTTTTTTTTTCATCAAACCCATACACCTGTGGGGTATCTATGGATAGGTATTCAAAAATGATATTGATGTTTCTAATATAATTTTTTTCTAAACTGAATAGTTTGCGAGAGAGACACTTCCAAAGTGGTAAAATGTGTGCCCTGTAACTTTTAAAATAAGAGAATGATAAAATTTAAAAAATATATATTATAATGTACATTACCATGTAAATTTCCACCGGAAATTGGTTTAAACGAGATCTAGCAAGTAGTTTTTTTTTTAATACGTCATAAATCTTAAATCGCGCTTGCTGCAACGGAACCCTTCATGGGCGAGTCCGACTCGCACTTGGCCGCTTTTTTTAAAAACAATACGAACTGCATTCAGCTTTTCAGCAACTACAGACATGAAGCAACAAAATACGGGTTATAGGAATGTGATGGCCACTTTTGTTTAGATCGAATTTTGTTGCTTCGTGTCTCAATATGAAACTTTATAAAAGGTATTAGAAAATCCTAGACACACCGAAGTAGCTGATTGAGCAGTTTTTCATAATTCCTTCTCAATCACGAGTTAATATTTTTTTTAAGGAATGGTGTTAGTTGACCGGTGAGCGCACTCATAAATAGTTTGTAACTAATATCGTTTTTATGTTTTGGGTAGACAGAGAAGCTCGTGGCTAAGTAATAACAGCCGCACGGGTCGATCCGTCAGGTTAAGCTACGCTTGCCGGGGTTGGCCCGTGGATGGGAGACCATCTTTACATACCGAGACTCCTCCGTGCCTCGGAAAGCACGTTAAGCCGTTGGTCCCGGCTGTCACTCGTGGATCTTTGACAGTCGTTACGGGTCGTCAGAAGCCCAAAAGTCTGACAGCCAGTCTTACCAAGGGGTATCGTGTTACCCAGTTACTGGGTTGTGGAGGTCAGATAGGCAGTCGCTCCATGTAAAATACTGGTATTCAGCTGCATCCGGTTAGACTGGAAGCCGACCCCAACATAGTTGGGAAAAGGCTAGGCAGATTGATTGTTTTGGGTAGACATTACTTCCTAAATGTATTTTACAACAATACTTAAATATTCGTATACAGAATTGACGTGCACGCATTCTAGTTTAACCCATTCGCTGTCCAGCACCCAGCATATATGTCAAAAAATAATTCGTTCGTGTGCCTACAACCCGTATTCGAGCAGTCGCTATAGATGACTTCTGTTCATGCCCAGGACCCGACTAGCGACACCAAATCTAAGTATGTAAATTTGCCAAACAATTTATGGCTTTCAAGAAAAATATATTTTTGAACTGGGCAGCAAATGCGCATACATTTTTGGCATAACTTAATTGCATTATTTGAAGGCGTATTATCAGATTTAAAAGTCACTTAAATCATATATCTGCATATTAATGCAATGTGACAAAACAGTTAATCCTAGAGTGGGATTCATTATGTTTTTCTAGACGTATTGTGGAAAACAATACGTCCAGGAATTTATGTGTTCATAACCTTTTGTGGGACTACCCTCAGTTTTCCGGAATTAAGCGTTAAACAAAGATCCCTGCGGTTCAGTGTAAAGTTACCTTCCGGTAGAATAATAAAGTAATTGTTGAAAGGCCTACACTGTCCTCCCATACCTATTAATAATGTTATTTGAAAGTATTGTAAAAGCCAAAATTATTTTTAAAAGAGTAACCGTGGTGTTTCTTGCCGGCTCTTCTCGATAGGAAATGACTAATTGGAACCGTGCACCTAGCTTCTGACGTTTCATAAGTACCCATGTAGGTTTATGTGAAATAAAATATTTTGATTTTGATTACTATTGTCGGTAGATGATCAATGATCGAAAACGGACCTGTAAATTATGTGTATTATATTTTTATCAGCCCGTCCATTGTATAAATGAGATAGATTATGACTATCGAACACAAACACAGCCTTTTGTTTTATTTCGTCATAGTCGTAGAACAGTGACGGATCTGAAATTTATGTTGAACTCTGCCGCGCGTGCAATATCAGCAGTAAGTATAAGTAAGTATAATTTTTGTCCAAGTTTAGTTGAGCATTGATTCGGAATCAGCTCATTGCGCTGATTCCGAATCTATGTTTGAATCTATTTGGACAAAAATTATACTTATTGCTGTTATTGCACCCGCGGCAGAGATCAACACAAATTTCAGATCCGTCACTGTTCTACGATTATGAAGATTTATGCTAATATTATAAAAAAGGAAATATTTTTTGTTTGTATCGAATAAGCTCAGAAACTTCTTGACCGATTTTAACCATTATTTCACCAATAGAAAGCTATAGTATCAGTAAGTAACATATGAAAAAAAAATTAAAAAATTGTGATCCTTAAGAAAATTGCAATAATGTATAACCCAAACTAGTAAAATTTGTTTGTATCGAATAAGCTCAGAAACTCCTTGACCGATTTCAACCATTTTTCCACGAATAGAAAGCTAAAGTATCAGGAAGTAACCTATGTACAATTTGTTTAAAAAAAATTGAGTTCCTTTAAGAAAATTGCTATATTGTAACTCAAACTAGCAAAATTTTGCCTATAAACCACGTAATCGAAACTAACGCGGGTGAAACCGCGGGATGCAGTTAGTAACTTAATATACCGAAATAATTGAAAAGAATGGTCACCCATCTATCGACTGACCGGCGCAAGTGCAGCTTAACCTCTCAAATCTATCAAACTACGCAAATTTTTGATGGCACAAGTCCTTCTGCTGTATGATCAGAGTATCTAACTTTCAATTCGTATAAGAAGCAAAATGCCTAAAATGCTAAAATGCAATAATTTCTAAGTAGTAAATCACCTGGAGATCAAAATGATGCATCGTACAATCTGACTGCGACTAGATAATTAGACAATAGTGAACATTTCTGCGGCAGATTGTAGGTATTCGTCATTTTGAACTGGGTGAAATAGGTTAGGTTAGATTAGAACTGTGACTGACCACTCGTGAGCTGAGCGAGCGAAGCGAGCGGTGCCGTGGCAGCGGCCGGCGAATGCTACTTCCAACTTGCTCGCGGATTTACCTACATTTTTTCCACTCTCAGACTATGGTTTAGTTCAAATACTGTATAGACATATTGCAAGGTAGGTATTGTGCTTCCTAGTCAATATAAGGTTTAGGCAATACTTGGCATAGACGTTTTGATTTCTAGTCAGCATGATCATAAAGGGTCCTTCTGTCGTAAACGTGAAATCTTTCATCTCTTACACGCAAAGCACGACACAATAAACAGTGCTTCTCATCTGCCTAGACTTTTCCCAAATATGTTAGCATCCAATCTTTCCAGATGGAGCTGAAAACCAGTATTTTATATGCAGTGACTGCCAGCTAAACTTCTCAATCAAGTTACTGGATAACACGATACCCCTTGGTAAGACTGGTTGACAGACATTCGTGTATTTGACTACCCGTAACGAATGTCAAAGATCTACGAATGACACCCGGGAATGACGGCTTAACGTGCTTTCCGAGGCATGGAGGGGGCCTTTGTATGAAACAAAGGCAGTGTTACTCCTTCTTCTTCTTTGCTTCGCTCTTGACAGAGCGGTCGTGGTCACAATGAGCTTTGTCCAATCGCAGGTGTTGTCGTAACTCGCCTCACGATCTCCCTCCATCTGGTTCTCTCAGATAACAGTCTGGTGCATTTACTAACAGGGCCTCCAACTGCGGATTTAATTTGATCGGTCCACCTAATCGGTGACCTCCCGCGTGGCCTATTACCTTCTACTCTGCCCTGCATCACTAGACGCTCTATGGAGTCATTATTCCGTCTCGAGACATGCCCAAAGAACTTCAATATTCGAGACTGTACTAGTGCTGATAGACGCTGTTTGATGCCGAGTTCTTGGAGTATGGACACGTTTGTGCGGAATTCTGTCCACGAGGTCCCAAGCATTCTTCTCCAGCACCACATTTCTAGAGCATCTACTTTTTACTTTTCCAGTTCTCGTAATGTCCACGTCTCAGCTGCGTATAGAAATATGGGGAATACGAGTGTACGGATGAGCCTGATCTTAGTAGCTTTGGTGATGTTGCGATTCCTCCATATTTTTTTAGCTTGTCCATTGCTCCTCTAGCCATAGCCATGCGCCGTTTCACCTCATTGCCGTAGCTGCCATTGTTCGCAATCACAGGCAATGTTACACACATTAAATTGATAATGAATACCCAAACATTACATGGGTTTCAGTAC
This sequence comes from Dryobota labecula, assembly GCA_947523025.1. Lineage (NCBI taxonomy): Eukaryota > Metazoa > Arthropoda > Insecta > Lepidoptera > Noctuidae > Dryobota > Dryobota labecula. The sequence goes on along the minus strand of OX383311.1, from coordinate 6,093,674 downwards.
ACTATTATAATGGCTATTGTTACTGAAATAATGTTAATATTGCTTCAGTAAACTTGAAAGGAATTGTGACAGTCATAATGCGATAATTAATTTTAGTTCAGTGCCTATTTGTGTTGTTTGACTTTGATTATGTAATAATGTTTTGACGTGAATACGTCTTTAAATTTGCTTCTATAGTGGGAAGCAATTCTGAAAACTGATGATAACAAAATTGGGGGATACTGTTTGATGTCGCAAATAATTTTCTATTATCTACATTCATGATTTAATTACGCCACTCGATAGCTAAAGGATCAAAGAATATTTTACGTTGTGTGAGGACTGTGTCGCATGGCGCGCATGATTTCCTTTAAAAACAAATGAGCTTGTTTTACAATTGTGTGCGGTGTTTTTTCGACTCTGCTATAAAGCACTGCAATCTCCTAATTAAGGCGAGGTCCTTCGAGTGTGTGTTTTATGCCCTGGCTGGAGGCCTTAATGAGGAAATATTAAGGAATCCACAGGAAAGTCCGGTTAAGACAACTTCCTAGGTTGACCTACGAGATGCAATATAAAAATTAAAAAACCGGCCAAGTGCGTGTCAGACTACGCACAATGAAGGGTTCCGTAGTTGGGATAAATTGATCCCAAGAACAAACTTAACATTGTAGTTGAATAACATGTTCTCCCATATAGAATGTATGGAAGAACATGTTTTTCAACTGCTAATGTAATTTGGTCGACTATTACTCGGTAACTTGTAAAGCCTACTAAGCTTTGATAGTTTTCCTTATAACTTCGTTATAATATACTACTGCTGTGAATTTTTTCACATATTCAAATAAGCTGGCAGGGGGAGAAACTTAACTTTAACAAAAATTTGCACTTTAATATTACGCAAGCGGATCCCTAAATCGAAATATGGGTTTGACAATCCCGCAATATTTTTAAACCAACCTATCCAACGATACCCCACACCACGGGATAGACGAGAAAAAAAAATATCATCCCCAGTTTACGTATAGGGGAGGTATCATGAATAGATTTATTTTTCAAGATTTTATTCTCCATTCCGACCTCGCCGCCGAGGCCCCGCGCGAAATCCCCGACTAACGAATAGTCCTCCCCGACCCTTGCCTATAAGTGAAGCGCCAGCACGCGCTTTAGCTGAGCAGCATGTAGCTTTAAATCCCCCTGATAATAATCATAACCCTACCCTGATGTTATCCAGCCACCGACGGTCCCTTGCCATCCTACCTCCGACTCTGCCCTAAGCCGAGGTTCGTACCCCACAGGGGGTGTCCTTAGGTGCAGTCGGCTAGCTTATAAGTATGCCCTGGCTGGAGGCCTTAAATTTATTTTAGGAGCTTAAGACACCACAGGGTAGCCCGGTTAAAGAGTCTCACCCCTCGTGGTTAACAATGAGATGCGATAAAAAAAAAAAAAAAAAGATTTTATTCTACCACTTTGTCGGCGTAAACCCATACCAAATTGCAGTTTTCTAGTACTAAGTCTCTGAGCTAAGCCGCGGACAGAAAGACAGACGGACATGGTGAAACAATAAGAGTTCTTTGGTTACTACGGAATCCTAAAAATTGAGTTAGTTACTTATGTGAGGTTCCAAGTAAGTTTTAGAGAATGTTCTGCACGACATTTTCCTTGACTGTAAGTCAGTCAAGCCTTAAAAGAAAATTAGAGAGTGCAAAATATATTGAAAACCGTATGTTGGCACGTGTCGAGCTCTGAACTCGCTTCGTTGGAATTGCTGTTAAATTGGCGTATGTATTTTATATGGCTTGCCTGATAGAATTGGATTGGAAATTTTCTATTAAGAAAACCTTTATAAGAGGAAATATTTTTTAATGTGGTACTTTTCAACAGTGTTGCTTTTCAATGAGTTTTGTATTTAAAATCCAAACGGTTCATAATAATAATATCTCATCACATTTCAATGAATAATAATAATAATAATACACTTGGTAATAGCAAGCTAACAGGTGCACGCGGGCGATTTTTTAACGCGATATTTATTTACCGCGCTTAGGCCCCTCACGCACGGCGACTTTTTGTAGCGATGCTGTCTCGCGCTTCGTAAACGCGCAACAGCATCGCTACTAACGCGTGTTAGTCGTATTTGCAACGCGCTGCAGAAGCGATGCCAATGCGCTACTAACGTGCTACAGCATCGCGACTATATCGATGCAAACGCGCGCCCGTGTCGGACCACATCGGGGAGAGAACGGAGGGAGGGTGGCGCGTGAGTGGAGAACCGAGCATCAGTGCAACTGTGGCATTTTTGTGCTGTTACTGAATCGCGTTTGCATCGCGACAGAAGCGCGACAGCATCGCGATTGCATCGTGACTGAATCTGGGCCCGTGGGCGAGGGCACACAGCTAGCGACCGCTTCACGACTGTATCGATGCGGAAGCGCGACAGCATCGCTACTGCATCGCTACAAAAAGTCGCCGTGGGCGAGGGGCCTAGATTTTCAACTCTCGGTGCTGAGCCACAGAGTACGGACAGAGGCAAGTCTTCATACAACCGCGCTATGATACTACTACAAGCATGAGGCGCCTGTGTGTGTACCACTGGCGGCTTCGTCGCGTACGAAGAGAAACCGGTTTCTACCGGCTAGGACAGTTGAATCGCTCAGGGCTGCGCATACGTGTCGCGCGTCATGTTTGTTTACGTTTCACGTTTTGACATGACCTTAGATAAATGATTGGTCTCGCTGCGCTCGACTGCAGCAAGACCAATCATTTATCTAAGGACATGACTTAGTGTTGTATTATAAAAAAAGTGTAAATATGGTTGTATACTGTACTGTGTGTATAAACAATACTAATAGGAACAAAACATGTCATTTTTTGGGTTCCGTAGCAACATGGCAAAAACAGAACCCTTATGGATTCTTCATGTCTGTATGTCCGTCCATAGGTCACAGCTACTTTTTTCCGAAACTATAAGAACTATACTGTTGAAACTTGGTAAGTAGATGTCTTCTGTGAACCGCATTAATATTATCATACAAAAATAGAAAAAAAAAAATACAATAAATTTTGGGGGTTCCCCATACTTAGAAATGCAATTCAACAAAAAAAAATTCATGAAACCCATGCGTGTGGAGTATCTATGGATAGGTCTTCAAAAATGATATTGAAGTTTCTAATTAAAAAAAAATCTAAACTGAATAGTTTCCGCGAGAGACACTTCCAAAGTGGTAAAATGTGTGACCCTGTAACTTCTAAAATAAGAGAATGATAAAACTAAAAAAATATATGATATACATTACCATGTAAACTTCCACCGAAAATTGGTTTGAATGAGATCTAGCAAGTAGTTTTTTTTTTAATACGTCATAATCGTAAACCGCAATTGCTGCTACGAAACCCTTCATGGGCGAGTCCGACTCGCACTTGGCCGCTTTTTCAAATCATCCCAGAGACTCCACTAGGTAAGTAGTAACTTGATTACTTACAATTCATATTTTTTTATGTGGTAGATAGATACCTCATAACTCAATATCGAAAGAAAACTCAACCCGGTGACGCAAAAGAGTTTTGGTATTGATTAATGGTTTTTAAGTGGCACTAAACAGGTACCTGCTTATCTCGTAAAGGGTGCGTTCAGGAGCAAAAATAACGACTATTTGGAGAACATTTTTTTTTGCAATAACTGGTGTTTATAATTTGAAATACGTTGGTAATACCTACCGACCTATTAGTGATTGAATAATTATGTTTTTATATTGAAAAAACTAAGATGATTCATGTTCTGTTTATTTAGTTTTGTCCTCGTGTGCCAACCCTACCTAAATAGGTATACATTATTCACGCTCTTTAGAGCTTCGCCTATTTCCGTACTCTGTGATTGAGCCGAGCATTAAGAATCTAACAGAGAGCATCCCAGCACGTAAAAAAAATACACTGTTGGACTTTCAACTCTAGGCGGTAAGCAGTGCGTTGAAGATGTTTAATTTGTTATTAAAAATGATTAAAAGACTAATATAATTATAAATCTTGTTTGATTTGAAACAAACTTTAAAAGTTACCAGTTCCGGAACCAGTTCCGGAATTCCTGAAACAGATCTCCAGTATTGGAACTCAGTTCCGGAATTGAGAACCTTCCGATAATGCATGCCCTAACTGCCACCCATTTTAAGGGTTTCATAGTCAATAAAACCCTTATAGTTTCGCCATGCCCGTCTGTCTGTCTGTCCGCGGCTGAGCTCAAAGCCTCTTATTACTAGAACGCTGTATTGTGTTTTTTGTTGTAATACACGGATGCCAATCAGGGCTCGGAAACGTTATTTAAAATAACGTTTTTAAAACGTTTTGAACAGTTCTTTGTATATCATTTTGTTCTGAACGAAAACGAAATGAGAACGTTATTTCCGCAGGGCAAAAACCGGTTTATTCCGCAAGACGACGCCGCGCACGGTGTGCGGCGACACGCATGAACTTGGAGTTGGATCGAATACCCCTAGCGTATATTTTGATTTCATTGCAACTTTCATTCCGATGCGCTTCTGACGTATTGATCGAGATTGTGTTTGAAAAATTGTGATCAACTGAATGAAATTTGTGATATTCGTACGTAGTACCTATCGATACCAAATATAAAAAAAAAACGGTTTAAAACGTTTATTAACCAAAAACAATTTAAATTGTAATTGTTCTCTGAAAACGTTATTTATAACGTTCTGTTCGAACGTAAACGAAACAAATCGTTTCTTAGGTATTTAAGACGATAACGTTTCGAAAAATATACCGTTATCCGAGCCCTGATGCCAATACAAAACTCAGTGCATGTTTTACCTCCTCCGGATAAGTTTTGAATAACATACTCGTATCGAGCTGATTATTTCGTCGAAATGTTGTTCTGTTTAACCGTCTTTCAAAAAAGGAGGAGGTTCTCAATTCGGTTGTATTTTTTTTTTAATGTATGTTACCTCAGAACCAGGGTTTTAAATACCGGTAAATTTTCATAACGTTACCTTTTATTGACAGAGTTACCGTTATTATTAAAATAACGGCAATCGATTTAACGTTATATATCGACTATTAATTTTATCGTTATTTTAAACAGGTGAAATATAAGTAGTGGGGCCTGAGGCGTGTGGCGCGGCGGAAGCCCGCCCTCACGGCTCTCTGATGTCGTTCCAATCAAAACGTTGCCTGAATCGGCCTGATTCTTACCCACAGAACGGCAACGTAGCTAAATTAACGTTAGTTATCGTATTTTGGTTAATGTTAATTAACGTTATATTAACGTTATATGGTAATGTTATCAAGTAACGTTAAATTTTTGTAACGTTAGTAGGTATAACATTGAAATTTAACGTTACGTAACGGTTATTATTTTGTTATTTGGTAACGTTAACAAGCCCTGCTCAGAACTTAATTATTTATAAACCGAATTGAAACTAAATTTTTATTTGTAATTTAGTAAATTATCTGGTTATAATTATGGTATCTGTGGAACAGGCAGAAAATTGTCCTATTTGAAAAGCTGGGGAATAGTTAAAAAAAAAAAACTCAACAGTAGACAGCTATAAGTATTAGTTCCAATTTATCCTTTCTACACACAAATTTACCGAAAAACTACAAACATTTTACCGAAAAAGATCTCTTAACATAAAAATATGATTCCGAAGTATTTTTACATTACGTTGAGCCGTGTTGGGAAAAGAATTTAATTTCACCCGCAAATAGTAGGGTGACATTGATTTATTATCATCCAGGACAGAATATTACGCGGAGGAATATCTGAGGTGAGGATTTAGATGTTTGAATTATTTCGTAGGAATTAGTAATTTTATTCTAGGTACATCGTCTTCACCTATAATTATTAATTAATGTACACAAACTATTGTTAACATTTTAAAAGAGTAAGTTTATTGCCCATTCTTCTCCATAAATAACTACCTTTTGGAAGGGGCCACTAGAATCAATTAACTATTTATGTAATTTTTACCTTCAAAAGTGCATCTTACGTGCCTATTTGAAATAAATGATTTGACTTTGACTTTGATTGGATTATAATTATTTTACCTTGTATTATTTACGACTAGCTGCGCTCCGTGGTTTTACCCGCATAAGTCTCGATTGCGTAAGAGTATCGGGATAAACAGCATCCTATCTGTCAGTTCAGGTTATAAACTATCTGTGTGCCAAATTTCATCCAAATCCGTTATAACGTTTTTCCGTGATTGAGTAACAAACATCCATCCATCTTCACAAAGTTTCGCGTTTATAATTATTACATTAGTAGGATGTTGTCCTATGTTCTAATGTCCTTGTTTTTATGTGATTCTATGCGTTACTTCCATTTTAGTAGTGGTATTTATTAAATGCGAATGCTTTTTCGAATAAACTCACTTTCAAAATCTTCACCTGTCAATATATTTTTGTTTGTGTCAAAACTACTCATTCTCAATTCTCAATTCTTTATTGCATACCATAATGTTTAAAGTTGGTAGGGAAATATTTATACTAGTTACAATTATGAACCCTGTCGGGCACAGCATAGATCAAGTAGGAGAGAGGAGGAAGAACACTGGCTGTTTATTGTGATGTGTTGTGTGTGTTCAAAGTCAAAGTCAAAGTCAAATCATTTATTTCAAATAGGCACGTAAAATGCACTTTTGAACGTCAAAAATTACATGAATAGATTTTTAGAGGTATGAAGAATAGGGTGTAAAGTTCACTCATACTCTATAGTAAAGGGAGGATCCTCCGACCAGACGGGTGTTGTGTCTGGTGGTCAACTGCCCAACGGTTAATGTCGGGATGTTGTATATATGCTAGTCGCGCGGAAAACTCTGATAGCGCGATGCAGGATTTGTGACATCAGGTCTTTTGATGCGTAGTTCGCATGTGGCGTTGTTGATACCGCCACATTACTCCCCTCCGGAGACCGGAGGTCGATAGTGGGCTGAGTCAGTGCATATGATGCTTGCCAGGGCCAGTTGTGGTTCAAGTGAGTCGGAACCGAGTCCCGCATAGTTCACGGTGAGTCGGAACTGTCTGCAGTGATTCCCCAGTGAGTCGGGGTGGCGCTGCGTTTTTTGATGCAGTGAGTCGAACGTCGTACAGCGCCGGGTTGAGGCTGACTGATGATGATATATCGGGATGTTGTATATATGCTATTCGCGCGGAAAACTCTGATAGCGCGATGCAGGATTTGTGACGTCAAAGTAAATATTCATGTCATTTTGTATATAATATTTAATAATGTCAATAATTATGTGTATAAAACGTTGTATAAATATTATTATGATTAAATATTTTTATTATACATGAATCAGCTTACGTGTTTCAGTTTATAAACATAATTATTCAACCACTAATAGGTCGGTAGGTAAAATACTGGTATTCATCTGCATCCGGTAAGACTGGAAGCTGACCTCAACATAGTCGGGAAAAAGGCTAGGCGCTAAATGTTCCACCGTTGTACCTTTAATATGAATACTTTTTCTCAAACATGCATGGAAATATTGTCATTATTTTTAAAAAAAGAACACGCGAAGTATTGAATTTTCGGACAAAGAAAATCAAATCCATTGCAGGAGCGATTTTTGAATTTGGAACATTACAACGCTCCAGGGCCTCAAGTCTGCTATTACAATAGTGTAAAAATGGTCTATCATTGATTTCATAATTGTTGATTTTGACAAGTTTGGTAATCTACTAATAAAATGGTGTCATTATGACTTTCCAATGGTCAGCCAGTGGCACTCCATTGAAAGAATTGGTAATCTCGTACATAATGAGAATGACAAATGAAACTTCCTACTAAACTTCAAACTTCCTACTACTTCAGATTGCTTATAACACTAATAAATAATATGTAAACATATATATAAATGAAATCTGGCTTGAATAAATGTTCAAAATGCCATTGTAATACAATTCTATTACGAGACCATTGACCGACCAATGATCGACCATTATGAATTTTGCAGATTACGAACTTTTAGCAAAATGACAATGGGATCGTGTTGGAATGACGAATTTATAAAAATAGCAGACTTGGGCCCCAGCAATGTTGTATGCAACGGCGTGCTGGGGTTATTATATAGTCTTTGATTGGATCTCATATAACATTCTTGGCATACCAAGGGTATTTATCCATAGGTATTTATCACATAAGTAAATAATGAAAAAATAAGTCTCCAAGACTTTAAGATCTTCTGTTGTAATAATCGTCTGGCATTATAATACCCTAGTAGGGCAACAATGACTTATGATATACTCGGACATTACCATTACGTATGAATATTGTCATAAGAAATAACTCCGGGGAACTAGTTCGGGAAACTCAGTCGTTTATTACATTTTATTACTAGTTGTAACTTTGTTCGGAGACAAAGAAAATTACGTAGTAAGGCTTTCTGTCCATTAGAACGGAGAATTGACTAGTTAGAGAAACATAGAAATTCACAAAATTCACGTCTCCTCTACCCTGCTTCAGTGGACATGATTTAAGAGAAGAAATTATTTTTAATTTTAACTTATACGAATTATACTCAGAGCAGTTTCCGCTCGATATCTCAGCTTGAAATGTCTTATATCTCTTCGCCGTTTCGCTTCAGTGAAAAAGAATACTTCACACACTGATATCTCGCTCTTCTCCGCTCACTCACTTCGCAGTCTGGGTTTTTTTATTTTTTTATAAATGGCATCTCGCAGTTCAATCTAGGAGGTTGTATACTGCTTAACCAGACTTTCCTGTGGGCGCAAATTAAGGCCTCCAGCCAGGGAGAATATTAGCGACTACGCGACTACGCTAAGGGCGCAGAGAGCCGCAGGGGGCCGCAGGGGGCCGCAGTGGGCCACAGGGGGCCGCAGTGGGCCGCAGGGGGCCGCAGGGGGCCGCAGGGGGCCGCAGGGGGCCACAGGAGGACGCAGGGGGCCGCAGAGGGCCGCAGGGGGCCGCAGGGGGCTGCAGGGGCCCACAGGGGGCCGCAGGGGGCTGCAGGGGGTGCCCTTAGCGACTACGCTAAGGGCACCCCTTGCGGGAGTACGGACCTGGGCTTAGGGCGGCGCTGAGGGAGGACAGAAATGGACGAGCTGGATCGGATTATGATTATTAAATTTAAAGCTACAGGCTCAGCGGCACGGGCTGGCTCGAACAAGGGTCGGGGCGGGGATGGACAGGGACGTCGCGACGGGCCTCGTCGGCGAGGACGACAGGATGGATGTCGGGAGATGTGCTTTCTAACTCTGCTAGTGGAGGGACTACTCTCCTGGAGGAGAGTGATAGGGGATGGTGAGAGTATGCCTCGGACGGCGAATCTTACTAATGCAAGAGGGAGTGTATCGGGCGGTGGCAGTCTTGGTGGTACCAGCCCGGTATTTACCTAGGCGGAGAGAAGAAAAGAGGGGAGGCTTAAAGGATACAAATACTCGTATATCCAAAGGATACAATCTTACAAGGATACAAATATATCCACTGAAGCTGAGCGCAGGTGTATTTTGACTGGAGCGGAGATGGATGATGCTCGTCATTTGTTGCACACCGCTCGCATCTCTTCTCGCCTTTGCTTGAACCGAGTTTTGAGTGCAAAGCTAAGCGATGATAACTTTATTCATTCGCTTTATTCCGCGCGACCGTCAAGGGGATAATGGTTGTACACATAAAGTATTGTCATCAGTCTCGTATTAACGCGTTTGATTATATTTTGTATGTCCATTTGCCAGTCGGAAGAGGCCTCCTCTAATCTTCTCTATTACTATCTGTCTCTGGTCAATCTACCCCATGTTATTTCAGTGACATGTTTGTAGTTTAACTGTACGAGCTATGCTGTACACTGACCTTTGTGGTAGTTTGTACGTCACACTCATATATACACATCAATATTGTTTAGCTGTGCATTCAGCAGCAGTTATTACTCCATTCGGCCTGTTCGAATTCGAAAAAATGTGTTTTGGTCTACGCAGCAGTGTTCAAACGTTTCAACATCATATCGACAGTGTATTCCGAGGATTACCAGTTTTCCCTTTCGTGGATGACATTTTAGTGGCTTCGATAAATAAAGACGAGCACAGAAGAGACTTGGAAGAGGTGTTTAAAAGACTCAACGACAACGGGTTACAACTCAACATCGCAAAATGTACGTTTGGCCAAACAACACTCGATTTCTTAAGCTACACCATATCTCCAGAAGGAATAAAGCCAACACAAGATAAAACAAAGGCCATTACGTCATACCCAATACCACAGACGATTTAACAACTTCGTCGGTTCTTAGGAATGATGAATTTTTATCGTGAATGCACGTATTACTGTAGTTGTAATTGCAATCATGTCATTAATCTTTTATATAGATTATTTTCTATTTTGTGAATGTGAGATCGTTGTAGGCCTAGTAGAGTGTAGATTTGTTGGCACTTTTCTATTTTTGTTAAGTATCTGGTAATTGTTGAAAGGCCTACACTGTCCTCCCATACCTATTAACACTGTTATTTGATAATATTGTAAAGCCAATTATTTTTAAAAGAGTAACCGTGGAGTTTCTTGCCGGCTCTTCTCCATAGGAAACGACTAATTGGAACCTAACCTAACCTAACATAGCATTTTAATTTTACATTTCATTTCATTTTCGAAAGAAAAATAAAAATTGACATACGTCAAACATCGCTATAAGTTATTTAATAAATTATTATTAAATTTTATCCATTTATATGGCCTAAACATATAGAATTTCACTCGGAGTGAGTAATAATATCTGTGTCAGTGTAATATCTTAGTTTAAAACGGCTTTCACTAGATAAATAAGGCGACCTCCGAATTTGCGAATTTGCTACTAATAAGACAATTATTCAACAATACGAGTACCATAAAAACAGGTACGGACGCCTGACACAATTTTCATTTAAAAGGTGATGAGGAAACTGCGAGTCTTGCTATCGTGTGAACTTGACGCAGACGTTCTTACAGCGGCACATTGCCTCGCATGGCTGTGGGACAGTGATGTGATGCGGCATGTAGCGATACGTTGCGATATACGCCGATTAGTTCTGAGCCTGAGTTCTGAGCATTGTTGTTAAAAATCCGGCGAGGAGGTCGGTTGGAGCTGCATGATCTGCTGAGTGAAGTATTGAAGTACGTACTCGCTGAACAAAGTACATTCAGATCAATCAGTTGGTAGCAGACAGAGTCGCGTTGCTGGAGAGTTTGGTGCACCATTTCTTCTGGTGGGTCTTTCATTTTAAAAGTAGACGCTTTGGGGCTGTCTTTACCTTCCATAGAGTGGATCAACACCTGTTTTAATAAATTTTTATTGACTTTTTTCTCTCTACTTTATTATCTAGCATTTTTTTTATTTTTATTATTAAGTTTAATATATAAGTTTTAATCGATGTTAATAAATGCTCAGTGGAAGCAGCGATGTGGTGTATGATAGTGGTAGTGCTAGTCAACCTTCAACATCGCTGAGCATCCTGGAGAGATGTCAGCTGTGTACCCAGGCACGGTTTTTTAAAGGTAAGCGGGGTCTGAATGTGCATATTGGCAAGGTACACAGACCACAAAATGCACTCTCCTCAGACCCTGTCTCAACACCTACACCTTCAACTCCAGCTTCATCCAATTTCGACCCTTTTTGGAAAAAACTTTCAAAATTCAAAAACTCAGTTCCTGTTTTGAAGCGAGTTCCCCGCGGTGCTAGGCCTCTTGTGGCACAACATCTGGCAGGTTGCGTTCGTCTTGCCGCCCAGGAGAACTCGCAAAGTGCTTGGGAACAGCTGCTCACCTTCCCTTACCGAATTCTACACGTACAAAAGAATTTGGCTTCTAAAAAGTCATTAACTGCACAAATTAAAGAAAACTGTGATATTTCGGCTCATAATTTAGATTCAAAATTTCAGTTACAGACATATACCTCTTCAAAAGGTATATCTCATCTGGTCGAATCTAAGTTAGGGGAAGGTGACATTAGTGGAGCAGCCAGGATTCTTTTTAGTAGTGATGTGCTGGCTCCTTGTTCTCCAGAAACGCTCGCAGCTCTGGAGAGCAAACACCCTGCCCCAGCGGATGGCCTTTCTTTTCCCGACCCCCCTAATCCGGTTAATCACTCCCTCACCATTACAGGTCGAGAGTTGGTCACAGCCGTATGCTCCTTCCGGAATGGGTCCGCTGGCGGCCTCGACGGCCTGAGTCCTCAACACCTTAAGGACCTTATCTGTTCAGGCGCCGGGGCTGCTGGTGAGTTGCTCTTGAAGGAGCTTACGGCTCTGATTAACTTAATGCTCTCCGGCAAGGTGAACGAGGCCATCATCGACGTTCTGTACGGGGCCAATTTATGCGCCCTACGTAAGAGAGATGGCGGCATTCGTCCCATTGCCGTGGGAACTGTTTATCGTCGTATGGCAGCCAAGATTTGCTGTAAATTTTTTGGTGAGGTTGTTTCGGAAAAATTTCAGCCCCTGCAGCTAGGTTATGGCTCCAAAGGGGGCTGTGAGGCTGCCGTACACGCTTTGTCGACCTACCTAAATTCTGGCAAAGGAGAGGTCATTCTGAAGGTTGACATAAAGAATGCCTTCAATTCTGTTAACAGGGACACCTTGCTGGCAGAAACTAAAAAAGAAATTCCCCAAATCTATAGTTTCCTTTGGCAATGTTACAGACACCCTTCTAAATTAATGTATCGGGACAACCTTCTGGAATCTGCTGTTGGCTGTCAACAAGGTGACCCTCTCGGGCCAGTGATTTTCAGTTTAGCCATTCACCCAATTATTCGACAGCTAAATTCCAAATTTAACGTTTGGTATCTTGATGATGGAACCTTGGGAGGCGATGTAGAAACTGTTTTAAATGACCTTCAATTCTTAAAAAATGAATTTCATTCCATTGGTCTTGATCTCAATCTTTCTAAATGTGAACTATACTTAGCTGACAGTACTGACAGACATCTGACTCTTCCCAAATTTAACGCAATAGCTCCTGAAATCAAAATTATTGAAAAAAGCTCTCTTCGTCTCCTTGGATCTCCTATTTTTGAAAATTCCTTTCCCTTTTTTATTGAGGAAAAAATACAAAATTTCAATAACGTTTCGGAAAGATTGTTCCAAATTAACATGCATTCGGCCTTAACCTTAATTCGTTACTGCTGTTTCGGCCCTAAATTAATATATTTCCTTCGCGCTTCCCATTTATGGAAGTACACTCACCTTTTAGACAAAATGGACCAAATTATCCGGCATACATTAACTTCGATTTTAAATGTGGCCATGGACGACCGAGCTTGGGCCCAAGCTTCTCTTCCCATTCGTATGGGAGGCCTCGGCGTCCGCAAAATTTCTAGTATTAGTTTACCGGCTTTCATTTCCTCGGTTCATGGCACTGAGAAATTAATCAGGAAAATCCTAGCCTCCACACTGATTGATTTTGATGTGCCATGCTTTACCGAGGCATTGGATGCCTGGAAACTCGCTTGCCCGAATTCAGATCCACCCGACAATCCATCTTCACAGAGACGGTGGGATGAGCCGCTCTGTAGGGTAGTACAGAACAATTTACTTGACACTTCTGCTACTTCTGCAGAGCGTGCGCGCCTGCTGGCTGTGGGTAGTTGGGAGTCGGGTCTTTGGCTTCTTGCACTACCATCGTCGAACATAGGCACTTTGTTTGACGACACTACTTTCCGCCTCGCTGCTTCCCTACGACTAGGAGCTCCTTGTTGTTCTCCCCATCGCTGTCACTGTGGCGAGGTTGTCAACAGCCTAGGACACCACGGCCTGTCCTGCAGTCGAAGTGCGGGTCGCTTAGCGCGGCACGCAAACATTAATGACATCATCCGGCGAGCTCTTGTCTCCGTCGGCGTTCCAGCTGTATTAGAACCCAATGGCTTGGCACGCGACGATGGCAAGAGACCGGACGGCATGTCTTTATTTCCTTGGAAGGTAGGTAGGCCTTTAGTGTGGGACGCAACTTGTGTCGATACTCTTGCGCCATCCCATCTTCCTGGCTCGGCGTGCTGTGCTGGCGCTGCTGCTGCGGCTGCTGAAAACCTCAAGCGGCGAAAGTATGGTAACTTGATCGGTAACTATATTTTCGAGCCGTTTGGGGTTGAAACCCTCGGGCCGTGGGGTCCCAGTGCTCATTTATTGTTCAATGAAATCTCCAAAAGGCTGGTTGACACTTCCCGTGACCCAAGGGCTGGCTTTTATCTTGGCCAGAGGCTAAGCATTGCCATACAACGTGGCAATGCTGCCAGTCTCTTGGGTACATTACCAGTCGACAGCGATGCGGAGGAATTTTTCGACGCCATATTTTAGTTCATTTTGTTATTAGTTTTATTTAGTTTAGGTTAATTTATTTTTAATTATCTTGATTTAATTTATAGTGTGCTCATTAAAGATTATAAATTATGTCGATAAATGATAAAAAAAAAAAAACATAGCATTTGAGTAGCACAATTGTGTAATTATATTCAGTAGCAATAAATCCATCAAGTGAAATCATTCGTCTACTCATTTACAGAACTTACCCTATCATACCAAGTCCGCCTACAGGCAGAACTCGTATATTATTCGTGCGAGCAGAAGTTGTAATAAACTAACTGGTGAACATGATTTGGACATTTTCAATACCAGTGTTTCTCGGCTTAAGTAGTTGTTGGTGAAAAGCTTTTTTACTGAAAAGTAATTGTTTACGTCTGAATGATTTTTCATCATCATCATCATCATCATCATTTCAGCCGAAAGACGTCCACTGCTGGACATAGGCCTCCCCCAATTGGGAGGATTTGCCATAATCACCACGCTTGGCAGGCGGGTTGGCGATCGCAGTATGGTGTTAAAAAATGCAAGAGAACGCTGCTGCCCATTCTCTAGTAAGTCCCTTAGTCGCCATTTACGACACCCACGGGAGGAAATGGGAATGATTTTTAGTTTGTGTTATTCGATCGTGTTATTTTGTTTCCTACTTTATGTTATAGGTATTTTGTACCGACCTTATTTGTTGTCTTTTTTGTTTAAGTGTTTATCAGTAGAATTTGTAAATGGCTGCAAATGCATATTGTTTAAGAACACTTTCTATGTTAGCTGTAAGTTTCCCGAATAGAATAAAATAAAATAAAATAACGTACCTTACAAGTACTATATAACAAGTCCATTACATTTTCACTGTTGGGCATTACACCCCAACACTCTCTTTCTTATGTTACCCAGTGGTACCCAAGAAGCGGTCAAAGAAAGAGAAATCCTATCGGTAGTTTAAGACACATATCTCCACTTTGGTGAATGCCGAGCCTTCTTGCGTTTAATTACTTTAGTACAATGAAGTGCCAGCCTGATACTGTTATTGTAGGAGGAGAAATAGTGTGCTAGTGTTATTTTATTACTCGACTTGATTAGAAGAGATTGTGTCATGTTCATTAAATGAGAGGGATTTTGGGGATGTAATTAACTGTCATATATTGCGTGTCTTGGGGCTAATAATGAATGTATTGTCTTTTCTGGTTCGTTAGTTTTGTCCGTGAAAAAAGCATTACATCTCTTCTATACAGTTATATTCTACATAGAATATATATGTATATATATTATAGGTAATATTTATGTGTATGTATTTGTATGTATGTTTATTTTATATAGTCATAGTTTTGTTTAAAGTGTTTTAATTTAAATTTTCTTGTTTAACTTTTCTACACACTGTGTCTACATTTCTTATCCAATTTTCCTCTCGCAGGTCTGCTGGAAGAAATTTATTTTGAAATAAGCAGTACCTTTGTGCTTTTCTATGTTAATATATTGTCCTGTCAAGTATTTTGTGTGTACATAAATAAATAAATAAATAAATAAATAAAGTTTACTTTAAAAACACTTACGTAGCGATCCTAAAAGTCTTTTAATTCAACTAAAACTTTTAACTGTTTGTGTATGTCAGTTTAATAGTACATTACTTACCAAGGGCTGTAAAAGAAAGAAAGCCCGAAATCGCAGGTATTTGTGACCCGAGCCGTAGGCGAGGGTTGTAAATATGCGATAGAGGGCTTTCTTTTTTACTACCCGTGGTGATTACACAATTTTACGTCTTCACCTGGCCACAATGCAAGTTTTACTGTACGCGTAGCGTGCGGTAAAACTCACATTATGGTCAGGTGTGACTTAAATATTTATAAACGCACCCAAAATACAGGAGAAATTCCTAGTGTTGGGCATCGTTTAAAAAAAAATCTTTGCCTTAAGAAACATGTCTAACAGTATTTTCAAGCATCATCGAAAATGTTTTATTCGGTTTATTTACATCAAAAATGTTTTAAAAACCTATCAAAATGTTTTCACAAAATAAAACTTACCAATCTGCCTAGCCTTTTCCCAACTATGTTGAGGTCGGCTTCCAGTCTAACCGGATGCAGCTGAATACCAGTATTTTACATGGAGCGACTGCCTCGGCAGTCCCGGCTGTCATTCGTGGATCTTTGACAGTCGTCACGGGTCGTCAGAAGCCCAAAAGTCTGACAGCCAGTCTTACCAAGGGGTATCGTGTTACCCAGTTACTGGGTTGTGGAGGTCAGATAGGCAGTCGCTCCATGTAAAATACTGGTATTCAGCAACGGCTTAACGTGCTTTCCGAGGCACGGAGGAGTCTCGGTATGTAAATATGGTCACCCATCCACGGACCAACCCCGGCAAGCGTAGCTTAACCTGACGGATCGACCGTGCGGCTGTTATTACTTAGCCACGAGCTCCTCACAAAATAAAACTTACCGAAGATTGCAAAATAATATGTGCCTTTTAAAAAACAAATATCGAAAACCGAATTTAAAATTTAAAACCGGAATTGAATTTTTAAAACTCAAATCATGGTCACAGCAACCGGCGAGCTTTTTAAAAGGCACCCAGAGTTTTAACGAGAACATTTAAAAGAGAGCTCTACTTTCAATAGTCGTTTGTAGAGTCGTTTCAATTTGTTCCAATCTCTATTGTAGAGAACGATTCGGGAGGTATTTACATATTTATCTTGAGGAGAAAATCTGTTTGTTTTGTAACTTTTATTTAAAAGTTTTATTCTTTTTTTAGAGACGGTTTTGTCATCTTATTGAGAATTGGCTGTCACAGATGGACAGACAGACAGACACACGAGTGATCCGGGATCCGTTTTTCATTCGGACATACGGAACCCTAAAAATAATGGCCTAAAAAGGTATGCTAATCTTATACATACAATTCTCGTGTCACAATGTTAGTTACCGTAGTCCTCCAAAACGGCTTGACCGATTTTTATGACATTTTATATGCATATTCAGTAGGTCTGAGAATCGGCTACTATCAATTTTTTTTTTAAGTTTTAGGTAGGTAGGTAGGGTAGGATAGGGTAGGGTAGCGTAGGTAGGTAGGTAGGTAGATAGGTTGGTAGGTAGGTAGGGTGGGGTAGGGTAGCGTAGGTAGGTAGGTAGGGTAGGTAGGGTAGGGTAGGGTAGAGTAGTGGAGTGGTTTATACTATAACTTTTGACGATAGCTTTTGATGTAGGTAGGTAGGTAGGTAGGTAGGTAGGGTAGGGTAGCGTAGGTAGGTTGGTAGGTAGGTTGGGTAGGTAGGGTAGAGTAGAGTAGTGGAATTCATACTATAGCTTTTGACAGAACGAAGTCTGTCGGGTCAGCTAGTAGATGTCTAATAACCTTTTCTATGATCAATATGTTTTTCATAGGGTACCGAGAACCCAGTTGATATTTTTCGATTATTTTACGACCATCTGTCACCAAAAAAATATATTACCTACTCTCAAAAATTAAAGGGTCCATCCAGTCACCCTTTTTCACAATAAAAACGGTAATACATATAAATGTTACTCTGAAAGAGCCTCGAAAGTATTTAGTCCTAATTCCGTTATATATTTCTCCTAATTCGGTTATTTCTCCGAATTCCGTTAGAATTAATTTTGTTTTTATAGCATTAATAATTGGAGGACCAGCCTCCGAATTTTAGCGAGGCCAACACTTTATTTGCAGGCCCTATTACGTCTGAAATCTTTTACTGAATCGTCTCGCTTTGCTTTTTATGAGTATGAATAGGTCACAGCGTTTTCTGAAGTAATATTTTTAGTTTCATATAGGTATTTTTATCCTTAGAATTTTTAAGAAATTTCTTGAAAAGAAGTGGTTCTGTGTTTTATTTATTTTTCACGTTGATAATTATAATTATTTCCTTTGAAACTAAATTATCTTTTTGCCAGTTAAATAGAAAAGATTTTTCCACGAAGAGAGCGTAAAAGTTGCAGGTATAATTATTTTGAAAGTGCGACTCGACTTTTAAAATCGCTTCATGAGATAAAAGTATAAAGGACATAATAATAAACATAGTATTCTTATTTTTTTATTTAAGTATACAGGGTGGAAAAAAAAAAACCGTGGTTGGAGGAAAAGTACCCTTAATATTGATGATGGCAAATTTTACTGAAAGGAAACATTCGTTTATTTTCAAAACTAATTAAAACTGCATATAAAGATTTATTTTAAATCACATGCTTGAGCCGGGAATAGACCGGTGAAATGTAAAAAAAAAACATCCTGTATTTTATGATACGAACCGAAAGAGTCATTCATAAGGATCAATTCCTTTGAACTAACATAGTATCTTAAATTAAAGAAAGACCAAGAAAAATTTTTTTTGTTGTTAAACTTACTATATCTAAAGAAAATAGTTCACTTAACTTATGAATTGCTCAAAATGAGACCCACTTTCACGTATGCACAGACGTATTCTTCGACTGAATTCGCCTTTTATATCGATTTTTTTATCGTCTTTCTTTCATTTAAGATACTATGTTGTTTAAAAGGAATTGATCCTTATGAATGACTCTTTCGGTTGGTATCATAAAATACAGGATGTTTTTTTTTTCACTTTTCACCGGTTCTATTCCCGGCTTAAGCAGGTGATTTTTCAAAAATCTTTAAATGCAGTTTTAATTATTTTTGAAAATAAAGGAATGTTTCCTTTCAGTAAAATTTGCCATCATCAATATTAAGGGTACTTTTCCTCCAACCACGTCTTATTTTTCCAGCCTGTGTAGGGATGCCAAAGAATTATTTGATTTTAATGTTAAGCTTGTTTGGATTATTTTGTACTTAATCTGACTTCCATGTTATTTATTAAATTAATACTTTTATTTCCGGTTAAGTCCCTGTTAATTTTATATCAAGATTTGTTTAAAAATTGTGATTTCCGTTTGAATTCATAAATAGTTTCTATTTTGATACTTCCCTTTTGATTTGTTAAAAATATTGTGGTTTCCGGTTGTATATTAAGTTTCAATGTTAATATTAAGGATTTATCTTGATACATCTGCTTGGATTAAAATTTAATACTAAGAAGGAATTATTTTGACATATCCGGTTGATTTATATAAATTCTATTTGCCGGCAAAGATTCGCGGTTAAGTTTGGCGGTAATTTTTTGAATAAAAACTGTTGTAATATGAATTGAACGACATTCTTTGTTCGCTGCATGTGGAATAAACACCCTGAGGTAAGTTATTAAAAAAAAAAAAAAAAAAAGTATTTTCTTTGTACTCTTTTAAAACATTTTCCTGCCATTTCATAAATAACCAACAAATACCATATGCGAATACTGCTAAGTATCTCGGCATGACTCTGGATGCAAAACTGCGCTGGAAAGAGCATGTCAAAAAGAAAAGAGCTGAATTAGATATTCGATACAAAAACATGTATTGGCTACTTGGTAGACAGTCGCCATTGTCGATACCTAACAAATTGTTGATATATAAACAAGTTTTAAAGCCTGTATGGACCTACGGTATTCAGCTGTGGTGCTGCACCAGTCAAAGTAATCGTCAAACCATACAAAGATTTCAAAACAAAGTACTGTATATATAGATATAGTCAACGCGCCCTGGTACATTAGAAACAGCGACCTCCACCGGGACCTCAAGATGGATGTCGTGAGCACAGTAATACAAAAATATGCAGAAGCTCATGATCACAGACTTCATCATCACGTGAATGTCGAGGCGATCCAACTCCTTGACAACACTGATCTAGTGCGAAGACTAAAAAGGATAAAACCTTTTGAGTTAGTTTAGTGCAGTGTGAGTGAATATAAACTGCAGTGCAAGTGATGATTAATATAAAGAACACATAAATCAAGTGTCTTCCCCTTAACATAGTGAATAAGAAAGACGTTATTGGACCATTTCTTAAAAGTTATACTTAAATTACTTATTAGCTAATAGGCTAGATTGTAATGTAAATAAAGTATCACTGTCTGTGATAATTTACATTAAAAAAAAAATCCTATTGCCGTGTATTTGTGTGGTGTATTGGTGCAAACCAATATGTCTGTCTCCCAAAAACGATGGTGCGCCGACATATGCAATATTTTAAAACTCAAACACATTTTACAATAAAAAAAAATAAAAATAAAAAATTATTTTGAAATCTACAAATCATCTATTTCAAAAACATGTTTTTTTTCCGTTATTTATCTTACCACCTTATGATACCGGTAATCAACTGTGTCCAAACTTACCTGTAACAAGAAAAATACATTATTAGTTACAATATACTTAAATTGCAATAAAGATTGCCATGTTTTGTCTCTGGATCACCCTAAGGTTGACTGGTAGAAAATGTTTCAGGCATTAAGACCGCCTTTGTACAGTTTTTTCACTTGTGCATAAAGTTTTAAAATTCTATATACAATTCTCGTGTCACAATGTTAGTTACCATACTCCTCCGAAACGGTTAACCGATTTTTATGAAATTTTATATGCATATTCAGTAGGTCTGAGAATCGGCTGCTATCTATTTTTATTTAAGTTTTAGGTAGGTAGGTAGGGTAGGGTAGGGTAGGGTAGGGTAGGTAGGTAGGTAGGTAGGTAGGTAAGTAGGGTAGGTGGGGTAGGGTAGAGTAGAGTAGTGGAGTTTATACTATAGCTTTTCACAGAACGAAGTCTGTCGGGTCAGCTAGTAAACAAATAAAATAATTCAAATAAGAAAGTTCTGCTGACAATATAAGGAAAAAGATTGCAAATACTGGTGATTACACGGAACACCTAATATTTTTCTACGCAAAAGGGTAGTTTTCGTCCTTTTTACGAGCAATTCTCACCCTTTGACAATGGGTTTACATTACCATTTCTATTTTGTTACGTATAGAACACTGTAAAGTCGACTCGACCTTGCTTAAATTGATGACTTTTACGCAAATAAGTTCAATATAAACAAAAATCCTTCACTGAAAAAAATGCAATCCAACCATGCTATTATTGATCGAAGCAACCAAGTGACTTTTAGCTTGATTGACGATATCTTGTTTAGATTAATCAAAATCTTAGTTAAGTTGATCATCACGACATGATTGTAGCAATACTAGTTCAAATGATTGAACGCTCAAACAAGTTTCTCGATTACCCTTAACATGACACATTATAGAAGAGTTAAAAAAGAGACAAGTAAAAAAAAAATACTGTAACAAAGTAAGTTAGTTGTGTCAATCAAGCATTTTGATTACTTCAATAAAGATCATTGAAACTTAAATCTAATAATCTTGGTTGAAGCAACTATGTTTTGACTTGATTGCTGCAAAAAGGTTTTGTGATAACTCCAATCAAGATCCCGTTTCAAATCTCAATCAAATAAAAGTAGTAGCTGTGATCATTGTGCTTGATAGGCTCAGATGCAAACAAGTTACTTAGTCAATCTAAACAAAATCTTGATTGTGGCAACTACTTTTTTTTATCAGTGTTCATGGTGAGATAAGGCTGGCTAGTTCTTTTCTATAAACATTATTTGCAAATTCAAACGGTGTCTCGTTGTGAATCCGCGATGAAAGTAAAGTAAATTTTCATTTAGAAGCGATAAAAAAAAAACACTACATAAACACGTATAAAAATTTAATGATATTTTCAAAGAAAATCGAACAAAAAATATAAACCTTAAGTAAAAAAATAACCCTCTCTTCGGGGGCATTCGGGTAAATATGATCAAAACAGTTGCTAAATCGATAATTTGGCCTAATTGAGATATAATGAGAAAACTTAAGGTACATCAGATGGTAAGTCTTAGGCATTTGGTTTCCAAACCAAGGAATCGATTGCAATCAATTTTAAGTTCGTGCGTCCTAAATTGAGAAAGGAAGTACCGTGTGGTGCCGGACGTAAAGAATAGCACCACCCCATTTCCTCCCGTGGGTGTCGTAAAAGGCGACTAAGGGACTTACTAGAGAATGGGCAGCAGCGTTCTCCATGCATTTTTAACACCATACTGCGATCGCCAACCCGCCTTCTAAGCGTGGCGATTATGGCAACCCCCTCCAATTGGAGGGGGCTTATGTCCATCAATGGACGTCTTTCGGCTGAAATGATGATGATGATAATGATGAGACAGAAACTATAGAGCGCCACCTCCTTACATATTCCTTTGCTTCGTTATAATCACACATCTGGTCATACACGCACGCCGGTTGCGAGTGCTACGCACCTGACCTTTCTGAAGAACATCACCAATTAGGTCACTATTATGTTCTCCTAGTGCGTCCCCTCCCTATAGTTTCTACCATGGGGGTCATGGGAAAAAGGTGTGAGTTTATGTATGTATGTATTTATTTTAATGAAAAATGTTACTAGCATAGTTTTATAAGCGTATCCGTGGTGTTTCTTGCCCGTTCTTCTCCATAGGAACCTACTACGCTTTGGAATGGGCTTTTGAATGGGGAATCAGTTTCATCTTTCTGACTGACCGACCCCTTGACAATTCAAAAGTGCCTGTAATTGGTTTATTTGAAATAAATGCTTTGAGTTTGAGTTTGAGTTACTAACAACAATGTGAATAATTTGTGTTCGATTTAAATAAATAATATAATAATATTTTTTCCAGGAAAATGTAGCATTTTCCTGAACCACCATTTTCCCGACACCACAGGATAAAACCGCTCTGTTAGATCTGTTTTCACGAAAGCAAGAAAGCTATTTAGGCTAAGGTAGGTGCTATAAGGAAAAATTTGAAAAGAGCACTATGGTGAAATTGGATAGAGCCTTGAGGAAAAATGGAAATAATTTAATGTGAGTGCGAAAATAAATGGAATAAATGTCAGCAAATGGAAAATTCGTTCAGTAGCTTCACTGAAAAAAATGCTCTCCAACCAAGTGACTTTTAGCTTGATTGACAATATCTTGATTAGATTAATCAAAATCTTAGTTAAGTTGATCATCACAACATGATTGCAGCAATACTAGTTCAAATGATTGAACGCTCAAACAAGTTTCTCGATTACACTTAACATGACATCATTGTAGAAGAGTTAAAAAAGAGACTAGTTAAAAAAATGTTAACTGTAACAAAGTAAGTTAGTTGTGTCAATCAAACATTTTGATTACTCCAATAAAGATCATTGAAACTTTAATCTAATAATCTTGGTTGGAGCAACTATGTTTTGACTTGATTGCTGCAAATAGGTTTTGTGATAACTCCAATCTAGATCCCGTTTCAAATTTCAATCAAATAAAAGTAGTAGCTGTGATCATTGTGCTTGATAGGCTCAGATGCAAACAAGTTACTTAGTCAATCTAAACAAAATCTTGATTGTGGCAACTACTTTTTTTATTCAGTGTTCTTTTATAAACTTCTAAACTCATTATTTGGGAAATAAACACTAGCTATTCAATAACTAGTTTAGTCGTAACTAGTAGACAGGACCCCGAAAGACTGAAAACCAACCAAAGTGTATCGTTGTGGAGGTCAGATTCGCAGTCGTTACGTGTAAAATACTGGTATTTAACAACATCCAGTTAGACTGGAAGCCTACCCAAATATAGTTGGTAAAAAAGCTAGGCAAACGATGAGTAGGTATTTTAGAAGATAGATAGATGAATATTTATATAAAAACACTAGCTTTTGTGAATGTCGGAAATTGTCCAACGGAAATATACATACAGCTGGGATAAAAAAATATATATTGACATTTGTAATTGAATTTATTGACATTTGTAATTGAATTTGTTGACATCTGTAATTTAATGTTGAATGTTTGTTTATAACTTTGTCTAGTAAATGTATAATATTGGATAATGTTGCATGCCGTAAGGCTAAATGTATCGGGACTCATCAAAATAACCATCATATCTGTATACCTACATTATTGGCAAATAAATGATTTATGATTTATGAAAAAGGAGGAGCTCGTGGCTAAGTAATAACAGCCGCACGGGTCGATCCGTCAGGTTAAGCTACGCTTGCCGGGGTTAGTCCGTTGATGGGTGACCATCTTTACATACCGAGACTCCTTCGTGCCTCGGAAAGCACGTTAAGCCGTTGGTCCCGGCTGTAATTCGTGGATCTTTGACAGTCGTTACGGGTCGTCAGAAGCCCAAAAGTCTGACAGCCAGTCTTACCAAGGGGTATCGTGTTACTCAGTTACTGGGTTGTGGAGGTCAGATAGGCAGTCGCTCCATGTTAAAATACTGGTATTCAGCTGCATCCAGTTAGACTGGAAGCCGACTCCAACATAGTTGGGAAAAGGCTAGGCAGATTAATTTATGATTTATGAAAAAGCATATGTATGCTCCTACTACCTAAAGACAACAAAGCGTATAGCGTATTGTTATCGTAATCGTATTTCCATGAGTAAAATTCGGCAAACAAATACCTAAAAAAAGCTAATAAAATGGATATAGTATGTTATCCTTAAGAGATAGACATATGTAATCGCGGACTTTTCTGTAGACCTATGTAAGACACAATTCCACCACACATTATTTTGTTATATCTCAAAGGGTTTAGACAGCGTTTTCGTTGAAAGCTCCCAGATGGCTTAGTTTTTTCCGACACCTCCAACAAAAATAAATAATAATTTATACAAAAATATGTAAATATATACAAAAATGAATACAAAAACTTAACAAATTATATACTTAAACCTTCATCGAGAACTACGCTATTCATTGGTGAAAACAGCATGAAAATCGGTGCAGTAGTTTTTGAGTTTAACACGAACAGACAGACAGACGCGGCGAATGACTTTGTTTTATAATATGTAGGGAAGGTGCCAACACACACAAAAAAAAAAAAAATTAACGTAATTAAAGAAACAGAGTGACACCATGACATAATTCAATCAAATGTACAAAGTTAGGTGTGCCGCCATGGGATCTGGAGGCAAAAATTCTCGCGCACTTATGGGAGTGGCGCGAGGAGGTGAAACGCCGGGGCGTAACTCCGCTGCCGCGAGAAATCACGGCACAGCGGACAGAGCTCCGGCGGGATCTCATGGCGACATGGAGGGTGCGATTGTTGCAACCCAGCGCTGGGCACGCCACAATTATGGCGATAAGTCCCCTCTTCGAGGAGTGGCTAGAGAGGCGCCACGGCGTCCTCACCTTTCGCCTGACACAGGTCCTCACTGGATACGGGTGTTTCGGGAGGTTCCTGTTTCGGATTAGGCGGGAGGAAACGCCCGGGTGTTACCACTGTGTGGATCGCCCGGAGGACACGGTGGAGCATACGGTGGAGGTCTGCCCGGCTTGGGCAGAGCACCGACGTGTCCTCACGAAGGCGATTGGCGGCGGCGATCTCTCGCGTCCGGCCCTGGTCCAGGCCATGATCCGGAGCGAGAGTGCATGGGAAGCAGTCACCTCCTTCTGCGAAGTAGTAATGCTCGCGAAGGAGGAGGCGGAACGCGTGAGGGAGCGGCAGTCTGTGCGCCCTCACGCCCCTAGTCGCCGCAGAAGACGCCCTGGGCGGTGGGAATCGGTAGCCGATTCCCGGCCACCGTAGGCGCGGGCTTGCGGACGGCGAGCTATGGGCAGTTCGCCGTCCGGTAAGGACCAGGCCCGGGTCGATGGCGCGTTGTGTTCCACGCGCGCCTCAAAGAGATGTCAGCACGCACTGACGGGGACCGTTAGGACCGGTGCCTGCCAGGGTTGCGGGTTTGTCCGAAAGGGATACCGTGGCCCTGGCACACAGGCAACTGAAGGAACACGGGTGGGTTTTAGTCAGTAAAAGTCTGACACGCCCTCCCGCTCCACTCAGAGCGGGAGAAGTTATTTGATAATTTCCCAACCAAAAAAAAAAAAAAAATGTGTGCGTCTCAAAGTTGCACCGAATGGGAGTCCAGCTCAGCATTTATCAGGCAAATATAATTGACGCTGATATTCTGCTGGATCCTACAGTGACTATAGATTTCAAAACCATATACAGTGTTAACTTATTTAAAAGCAAATTGAGGACCTATTTATTGGGGAAAGGCTATTACAGTATCAATGAATTCCTAGATGACATATGACATTGTAACATATGATTGATCGTACTAATTTGACATTTATTGTTTATGATCTCTTATTATTATTATTGTATTGTTGATTTTCTTATTATTATTGTACTTGAATTTTTAATTGACCGTTATTGTTTTTATTGACTTTTATAAATGTATTTAATGAATTTTATTTTAATTTCAATTGTATAATGTTACTTTTTAAATTTTCAACACAATGTACCTATATTGTTATGAAATAAATTACTTATGACTTATGACATAGAAGTCACATAATTCGTTTTTATTTACTTGTTTACCTGCCCTGGTTCCGCACGGACCGGTTTTATTTCTTCCTTGACATAAACCTTAACAACTAACCTAATAAACTACACAATATGTGTTAATTATACACATAAAGCCTTCTCCAAGAGACACTATCAAAACCTTAATAAAATCTGTCCAACACTTTCTGAGATTCAATCTACCTGGCCTTTTCCAACTATGTTGGGGTCGGCTTCCAGTCTAACCGGATGCAGCTGAATACCAGAGAAACGAAGAGTGGATTATGTGAAAGATGATATGGCTAGATAGGAGGTGTATTCTGAGATGTCAGCTGTTAGATATGTATTGACGAAGAAAAATGCTGCGCCGACCGCAAATAAATTGGAATAAGGGCCATATTAGTGACGTTTTTAGACATAACAACTGGGTCACTTAAACAAAGCTCAAGTAGACTTAATAAATCGTCACCCAGACTTCTTAATCCATACTCCAGACTTCGTAACACTACGTTTCTGGTTGCCAAATCACTTCGATAATCTGCTGGATAGCTGCCAGAAACTATGTATAAATAAAATACACGATTATCACCCAATAAAAGCATTGTATACAGACTGAAGGAATGTAGACTTGTGTAATAGAGTTTATGAATATTATTTTAAAGTTCACTTGCTTTTGAGTCATACTTGGCAAGTTCTGTTTTCCCAAAAAAAAAGCTTTATTACGAGTAACAGCAACTTATTGGCACGACAAAAGGCGGTTTCTTAATTCATAAAAAAATGGGGAAACAGAAAGAATGTTAAGCCGGCGGATTTTTTACTTTAAGTCCATATACCTAATTATATTCACTATAACTATTTCAGACTAATGTCTTATGTACGCAATCAATAGATCTTGTTAAGAGCTGACGATTGCAACGAACGTCGTAGCTTCTCCAAGAAAAAAGTTATACTAAACAAAAATTATGTAATGCAGCGAAATGACCTCAAAATGTCGGCGTTCCACCGCGCACGATGCGTCACAGTCCTCACTCAACGTAAAGAATCCTTTGATCTTTTAGCTATCGATTGGTGTAATTAAATTTTTGATGTAGATGATGGGTGAACTTTACGCAAAGGGCATATAGTGGCCTGCACACTAGGGCTTTCAAATATCGGATTTTTTTCAATATCGGTATTAATACCGGTATTGAATGCAAGTTCAATTAGGACATTAATAAAACCATTAAAATACGTGTCTTTATTGTCAAATCAGTCTTTATTTTTCTTATTTTTTGAAAATAATAAAAAAAATAACTTTTATAAATATCTCTCTTGTATAAAAATTTGGTATTAGTTGATTATTTAGGTAGGACTAGGAATTAGTAACATAATCAAAACTTAAACTTAATCTAGTCTTTTTGCAGGAAGGCATTTCACATAGACTTTGTAAAGTAAGAAAAAATTAAAAAAACTTCTTATTATTATATATTATATTATCAAAATGTCATCATGTCTCATGTGAAAATCAGTATAGGTCATCATTATTATTTCGGTGGGCATCATTATTTGTAGAAATGTAAGTATAGCTTAATTAGCTAGCAATCATTTGGTGTCAATTTTAATAACATTATTTATTTATTTAACAATTTATGTACACACATATAAACAGACAATACAACATTCTTATAATTATGCAATAAAAAACGACATAAATACAGCTTGATGTCTGGGTGAGCTAAAGATAACAGCGTGCATTGGTGGAAAACAAGTGTGAGATACGATCACATCGAATGTTTGTAATACCATGGCATAATCACGGTATTGGGACGTCAATACCGGTATTGAAAAAGGCCAAGATAAAATCCGTGATCACAGTATTACGTGATCCTGGAATACCGATATTGAAAGCCCTACTGCGCACACAATATAACAACACGGTTCAGGTGTTAATGGAGCTGACGCGTTTTTGTAGCGCGTCCGGCATATTTGCCGACGCGGGCGTTGATAGTTTTTCGGCCATCATGCGCAAGAGATGCGCATCTCTGACAAGCCGTGTTCGCGCCAGCCCCAACACCATTCTTAGAATTTTGGCTAATAGGTCGGACTCTTCGATCTTGGGGCGGTGGATACGACTTCACGCAGTCAAGTAGACGGTTTGGCATTCCTCACCCAGCGTAAAAGAAATTTTAATAATACCTTGTTTATAAGTTTACATTGTTACTAACAAATATGGAAGGGATTCTGAATTAAATGTTTTTATTATTATAACAAAAGCACACAAGAGTGAAACTTAGCCTTCAGCTAGCCTAATTTAACAATTCGAATAAATACTCAAGTCATAGCAATTACTAAATAAAGTAATCTAACTTAAGACCTAAGTGAAGCGTTTAAACTAAATTAATGTAATTTGCCTTAATTCTGAGTTCAGGGCTTATTTAATTAATTCATGTAATACTTAACTATTACAGACATCTGTGAAGTTAGCTCAAGTTATTAAGATTGATAATTAACTAAATTTTTTGGGAACTAATAATATTTTGAAGTTTTATCTCTTGGCGGATTAGGTATGTAAAGATGATTTTTCTGATACATTCTATTAATTTTACTAAGTATGTCATCATTCCAACCGAAAGAGTCCCACTGCTGGACATAGGCTTCTCCTAAGCAACGTCACTTCGACCGGTTCTGCGCTTACCGCGTCCAGCGGATTCAAGCGGCCTTCACAAAGTCATCGGTCCACCTTGTGAGAGGCCTTCCAACGCTACGTCTTCCGGTAAGTGGTCGCCACTCCAGAACCAATCAGCCCCATCGGCCATCTGTTCTGCGAGCAATGTGCCCTGTCCACTGTCACTTAAGTTTGGCAATTATTCGGGCTGTATCGGTTACCTTCTCCTGCGGATTTCTTCAATTCTGATTCGATCACGTAGGGAAACTCCAAGCATAGCCTTATTAAGTATGTCATTGTTTTAATAATCCGGATTTTAGAACACTACTCTTCTAAACTCCATTTGCACAGTCCGAAGCATCTCAGATGCATCTCCATCTCAGACACTAAGCTGAATAATCTCATGTGTCTGTACATCGGCACATGAGATGCTGTGAAACACAGCAACACTGCTTGGCAGCAGAAATACGTATAGTGGTACTAGTTCCCCGGACGAGTTCCTTTAATAGAGCTGACACACATACATTAACTCTCATTTTCTTCTCATGTGGGGAGCCACAAACTACTGAACGCCACCTGCTACGATCCTTTACTTCGTTTCCATACTCCTTTTTCTTCGTTTACGTTCATACATCTGGTCATACACGCACGCCGTTTGGGAGTACTACGCACTTGACCTTTCTGAACAACATGACTTATAAGATCACTATATGTCACTGTTGTAGTGGTATGTAACCCACATATGCCCGCTTCCTTACGAGCTCAAGTACAAGCGACGGTTAGTGACAAGACTGTGTATCGTGAGTCGCCGGCTAGAACTATATGAGACGTGTGACGTCGCTTGCATTTGAGCTGACAAGGAAGCATGCGTGTGTGGGTTACATACCACTACACTGTATATCTATAGGTCACTGTATATGTATTAAAAGAGCTTCTACTTGAATAAAAAGACGAAGAAAATTAAAAAAGAATTTACAACAAACGACATAAAGCCTTAAAACCATCAAATCCGTCGCACAAAAGAAACTTAGAACAATAAATTCACACCTTACGGGAATCTTTAAGTAAAAGATAAAATTGCTCGCCACAGTGTTACCCAAATCTTTCAAATTCGAGGTCAGTTCCCGGCAAAGTTTTTGCCTTCTTAGGAAAGCATTTAGGCTGCCTATACATTGGAATGAAACGGTGTGGAGATACTCTATTTCATATAATAATAATAAATGTATTTTAATCTGGACTAGCGGGTTAAATACAAACACTGTGGTTCACTATAAAATGTCCCGTAATTCAGCGTCATCATCATCATCATCATCGTCATTCCAGCCGAAAGACGTCCACTGCTGGACATAGGCCTCCTCCAAATGGGAGGTAGTTTAGCGTGCCGCTTGGCATAGGCATACTCTAACATTTTCCACTGCGTTCTGTCTCGAGCTACCCTTTTCCAATGGTTTCCAGCCGTGAGTTTCAAATGATCATCTCATCTCATTTGTTGGCGTCCTCTGTTGCGATTGCTACATCACCAGTAACAGTCAGAAACCATTTTGCTTCATTTTTCTTGAGGTAGACCGGTCCATATTCACTTTTTTTGGTCTATTCGAGCAAGTATATCTAGACTTATCTATAGTTTTAATTTTTTATTACTGATTGCGCCTGCTCTTGATCTGGATCTTGCCTGATTGAAAGCGATGAATGAGGTCTATGATGGCACGAGCATGCCCAGAAGATGCCTGTTCACTCTTGGTTTGAAGGCAAACGGGTTATATGTGGAAGGGAATACAGACGCTGGCAGATATATTCACACTTTAGCTGTGCGTTTATTTAATATGGAAGAGAAGCGCTGTTACATTTGATACATACATTTGATCATGAATGCACTGCTTAAGGTTCATTAAATCGTAGATACCCTGTGTTGAATCTTGGCTGGTGCCAAACGTGTTGTTTTTTTTTTTACATTTCTTCCCAAAAAGTCTATGTAATCAAAAAATCTTTAAGTAATACGTCATAAAATTCCACTAAATTCAATTCTTCGTTCTACTTTACTTCAGTGGATTCGTTTTATATATTTTAATGCAACAACGGAACGTATGCAGAGTTGTATTCGCTCAATGCTTCGCACTGATCGTTCGCTTGTTCTCCGCTTACTTGCTCGCTTCAATGGACCAGTACCCCTAGCGAGGTCTAAAGGATTTATAGGGATATCTTCAAAAATATGCATATTTGCTTTTTTGAGCAACTCTTGGAGATATTTCTGTTTAAAATCGCATTGAGAATTTATCTTTTTTTTTTTGTTGAGTTGTTTTTGTGGATTGGTAAGTAAAGTTTCTGTAATCGAGTTTGAGTTTTTTGGAGAGTTATTTGAGCGATATTGATCGGTAATTTTTCTTCGTGATAATTTTATATTCGATGGTATTTTGTTTATTTGTTCCCATTTTCCTACCCCAAGGAAGTTAAAAGTTCATAAATTATAAAAATTACGTTCTCTTGTTTAGACCTATAGAATATATACCATTGTTGGGTTTTGGAAAGTAGCATTTTCTTTACTGAAATCAGTAAATTGTTCTTTATAATGCTACGATTTTAACAACAACTACCTTGTAAGAAGGGCGTGAAAGACCATTTTGGTTTATTTCGAAAATTTGGTGAAGCCGGAATCTGTTTCACTGCAAGTTTTTATATTGTACTTTCATTATTACTTTTATACTTTTTGTCGTAAATTACGTCTTCAAATTTGCTTCTAAAGTGGGAGACAATACAGAAAACTGATGACAAAAAATCGGGGGATAAAGTTTGATGTTGTAGCTACCATATCTATCATCTACATCTAAAATTTACACCACTTGATAGCTAAAAGATCAAAGAATACGTTACATTGAGTGAGCCCTGTGACGCGTTGCGCGCGGTGGAGGAAGAAGCACCGCCATGCCAGTGCCGCCACTTTGAGAAGCTACGACGTTCGTTTAAATTTTTTGAGTTAGTTCTCGTTAAGATCGATTGATTGCGTATATAAAATTAGTGTGAAACAGTTATAGTGAATATGTATGAAGTAAAAAAATTAAATAAATAATGCAATTTATGTAAATGTAACTCGTCAAAAATCCAAACCAAAATGTAGAAATTGTATACAGTTGGAAAGGGCTTTTCAAGAGCAATACCCATAAAACACCACATGCCTGATAAGTGGGGTATAGTTTAAGTTGATGGTAAATTGATGGTTTGATCTATTTTCTTAAATAACTTTAAAACAATTTATTAAAAATTATTTTAAAAAAAAGTATTTGCGACCCTGACAGTAAGCTTTTTTATTCGACATATCACACAGTACAGTCTGCAAAACATTTTTTTGTTTCTTATTTTCCGCTTTTTTTGTTAAGAAAAAATTTTTATTTACGAAACACCTCTATGTTCAGGTCACAGAAACTGATATGTGTACATAATTTAAAAAAAAAAAAAATTACAATCTGCCTAGCCTTTTCCCAACTATGTATGTTGGGGTCGGCTTCCAGTTTAACCGGACGCAGCTGAATACCAGTATTTTACATGGAGCGACTGCCTATCTGACCTCCACAACCCAGTAACTGGGTAACACGATACCTCTTCGTAAGACTGGCTGTATGTAAAGATGGTCACCCATCCACGGACTAACCCCGGCAAGCGTAGCTTAACCTGACGGATCGACCCGTGCGGCTCTTATTACTTAGCCACGAGCTCCTCAAATAATTACAAATTAATGTACCTAATAATAATAATAAATCAATTAATTTGCTTACCTAATTTCAAATTAATCGGTAAATTATATTCGGAGTAAATTGACTGTGCAAGACGGATAGACAGACACGAGCGATCCTTTATGGGTTCCGATTTTTCATTCGGACATACGGAACCCTAAAAATTCACCAGGCTAAAGCTAAACCCAAATATTTGCTCTAGAAACTCGTTTAATAATGAACTTATAGGAGAATACTAGTTAAATACAGAATGAGTACCCTTGTTATCCGTAGGGCTGATTTAAACCTTCCGTCACTACTTATGGTTTGTAATTCCCCAAAGATTTTATAAGGACCAACCGTTGCAAGGGGTAATTTTTCCTGTTTAATCAACAGGGTTTTGTTTTACCTACATGATTAAATGTATGCTTTGTTTAATCTAAATAATAATGAAAAGGTTTCGTCGGCCCACATTGTGTTAGTGTCTAAATTATCTTACAAACTATGTTAATATATTGTTAGAAAAGAAAAGAAAAAAAAAGGTGATTATAATCACCTTTTACAAACAAAAAAAAAAGGTGATTATTGTCACCTTCTTTGTATGTGGTCGATATATTTATCGACCACAGATAGTTTCATCAAGCCTCATATAATACATGAAGCCTTTCAGCAAACACCCTAAAGATACGGTTGGTGCTTCCTTCCACTCTGCGTGTCATCGACGCCACCTTAATACATTTCAGATGTAGGTATTTTAAAAACAACTGTAAGTAACTGTTGCTTCAACTCTCATTTCAGATATTTCATTATAGCACCAATAATTATTTTTCCCATGAATTTCTCGCTAGACTTATCGTTTATCTAATAATCTTGCGAGAAAAACGTTCTACCTTCTCCGTACCTACGTCCCTGCGAACACTATGTTTGTAGAACACCCCTACTCGCCCTATTTGACGAGTAAACACGCTGTATAAACAGCTTAATGAGATATGTAAGTACAGGTACAGGTAGTACCTAAGCATGTGATAGTTATAGGACTTGGTATTAGCTCCTTATGGTCTGAGTTGAGCTGCACGATTACTGACAAATACGTGCACTGAATGGACAGGTCTACTCAATCTGTGTGTTCTTTCTTCAAAAGACCATTTCAGACACCAAACTACATGGTCTTCACATGATTTGACCAAGATTATGTCTGGACTTTTAAAAGAGACTGTGAGACCTCTGAGTTTGTTTCGGCCTTTCTTCTCAGAGTAGTCAGATACGAAGCGCCGACCTCATCTAGTTTTAAAATATGATTGACGTGTAAAAGTGTTTGTAAAAACCTACTTACAGAAATAAAATCATTTATTATTTATTACATAAATATACACTCATAGAAAGAAATGGAATAAATAATTTTCAGATAGCGCATTATGACTCCTATCAATTAAAAACGGCCAAATGCCGGCGTTTCGGACCACGCATAGTGAAGGGTACCGTACCTATACTCCATTTGAAATAAGATAAGACATTTAAGTAAACCTTTTTTACAGTCTGTTCAACCGATTTTGACTTCTATTGGGTAGGCATAAGGATGACATTAAAAGCAAAAAAGTGGTTACAATACCAACTGTTTACTGTAGCTGCCATGTGTCCTACCACCAACGCAATAGAAGTCAAAATCGGTTGGACGGAATGTACAAAAGGTTTAATTAAATATCTGATGTTATTTCAAACGGAGTATACTTGGGATGAATTTATCCCAAGAAGAAACTTAACATTGTAGTTGAATAACATGTTCTCCTATAAATTCCAACTGCAAATGTAAGTTTGTAGGTACAATAATGTGAGATTCACCATGTTATTTTAAGACCATACATTTCTTATAGGTTTTCCTGTAATCTATAAGTATAGAACTTAAAACTATTTATTAAAAAATTATAAAATCCATACTAATATTGTAAAATCCATATAAATGTGAAAGTAACTCTGTCTGTCTGTCTGTCTGTATGTTACGTTTTCACGCCTAAACCGCTGAACCGATTATCATGAAATTGGGCAGAGATATAGACTGGGATATGGGATACATATACACAGGATACTTTTTTACGAGATAACCGACCTCCACGCGGGCGGAGCCGCGGGCAAAAGCTAGTATAATATAATTGAGACCCTCATAGTAAGCCCTTTCATTTGATATGTCACACGATACAGTGTGCAAAAGTTTTTTATTTTTTTCTTATTAGTCTCCCAAAAGTTACTCATAGACAAAATTCATTCAATTTATATGTGTACCAAATTTATAACTTAATCGGTCCATTAAATTCGGAGTAAATAGGCTCTGACAGACGGACAGACAGACAGATAGACAGACAGATACACAAGTGATCCTAAAAGGGTTCCGTTTTTTTTATTCGGACATACAGAACCCTAAAAAATGTGTTCTACTACGTTGTCAGTAAAAAATTGGTACTTAAAGTGGGAATCTAAAATAATATTATCTCCACTCCAGGATTCGTGTGCTTGACACGGTGGAGCATACGGTGAAAGTCTGTCTGGCTTGGGTAGAGCACCGCCGTGTCCTCACGGAGGCGATCGGCGGCGGCGATCTCTCGCGTCCGGCCCTGGTCCAGGCCATGGTCCGGAGCGAGAGTGCATGGGAGGCCGTCACCTCCTTCTGCGAAGCAATAATGCTGCAAGTGGAACGCGTGAGGGAGAGGCAGGTTGTGCGCCCTCACGTCCTTAAGTCGCCGCAGGAGACGCCCTGGGTGGCGGGAGTCGATAGCCAATTCCCGGCCACCGTCGACGCGGGCTTGCGGATGGCGAGTATTGGGCAGCTCGCCGTCCAGTAAGGTCCAAGGCCCGGGTCGACGACACGTTGTGTTCCACGCGCGCCTCAAAGAGATGTCAGAACCAACTGACGGGTTGCACTAGGATCGATGCTTGCCAGGGATGCGGGTTTGTCCGAAAGGAATACCGTGGCCCTGGCACACAGGCAACTGCAGGAACACGGGTGGGTTTTAGTCAGTAAAAGTCTGATACGCCGTCCCGCTCCCTCCAGAGCGGGAGAAGCTATTTGATAATATCACAATTAAAAATAAAAATAAAGTCACGTCTGCTCCACGGGCCATCGGTCCTTCGACAAACATGCTTCAGTTTGCATACTCTGCAAGCAATGTCGGTAACTCCGGTTCTTTTCCGGATTTTTTAATTCTTGATTTTAGCCATCAAAGAGACTCCGAGCATGACCCGCTCCATAGCGCGCTGAGCGACCTTGAATTTGTTGACCAGCCCGATTGTCAGTTTCCACCTGTCGGCACCGTATGTCATGACGGGCAGGACACCCTGGTTGAAGACGTTAGTCTTCAAATACTGCGGGATAGGCGATGAGACTTGACGAAGTTTTCCAAACTCAACTGGATCCTTCTGTCGTCCTTTTTCTCAAATTTGTGTCTACCGAGCTGGATGACTTGGCCCTAGGTAGACATTCTTTTCCACAACTTTGATAAGCGAAGCAAAGTAATACCAAGGTGGAATAATCCACCTCGTATATATAGGGCAACTGATCTGACCCGTCGCAGGGGGACCAAGGGCGCCTAGACACGGGGTCATCTGGCGCCCCTGTGCTGGTTTGGTCCCTGGGGTGGTCACGGCACGCAGAGTGTTCTGGTGCGCCGGTGATTGGGGTTACTCCCAGGTGGAGGCCAGCAGGCATCGGGTGTGGGGGCACCCTTGCCTGTATTGCACAGGCCTCCACCAGTGTCGGACGGGAATTGACAGGTGTTCCCGGCCATTCCTATAGCCCCCCAATCTGGGGGGCATGTGGGGCCCGCCAGCTAGGCGGGCATGCGCCGGGAGGGTTGTGGATGTAAAGGCTGGGCCGGTTTCCCATGGCCCTCCCATCACGGCGATGTGGGAACACCGCTGAGTTTTAGTGGGTATACTGTCATTCCGACAAGAATCCCACATACCCCGTCTCGTCTCCCACGAGTGGGGATGCGTAATGCATTTCTCAGCGACAAAAAAAAAAAGATATACATTCACCACTTGGAGAAGCGAAGTAAAGCGATACAAGGGGAATAATCCATCTCGTATATACAGGGCCTATGTAGGTATAGAGCCTGTATCATGCAGATTACATACATCGCACCTAATTAAACTACAGCTAGATGGCTAACAAACCTGTTTGTTTATTGTCATATCTCTGCAAACTTTGCTGTTATGTCTATTTGTTTCAGCCAATCACAGTCCCGAGCATAATTAGGGACTATGCTGTACTAAAATAGGTGTGTATGTTCATTTTGAAATGAAATTAAATGTAATCGTTTATTCTGTAAATGGGATAACGGAATTACTTTTAAACGTCATATAAAAAACTAGCTTTAGCCCGCGGCTCCGCCCGCGTGGATGTCGGTTATCGCGTAAAAAAGTAGCCTATGTCCTTCTCTATATTCCAGGCTATATCTCTGCCAAATTTCATGACGATCGGTTCAGCGGTTTAGGCCCTGCGTGAAAACGTAACATACAGACAGACAGACAGATAGACAGAGTTACTTTCACATTTATAATATTAGTATGGATTAGCTTATAAATTATAATTATTAAATGGAGTCGACATTTCCTATCTGGCTATCCCTGAGAAAAAAAGGTCACAAGAAACTTAGGGGTCAAAGTCTCTTTTAAAGTCCAGACATAATCTTGATTAGATCATGTAGATCCTGATCTATGTCTTAAATGTGTCTGAAATGGTCTTACGTACAGTCATCGCAAGCATTTGTCAGTCATCGTGTAGCGCAACTCAGAACTTAAGGAGCTCAACGACTCGATGAACAAAATCAAAGAAAGTAAATTTGGGTAGACCGCATAAAGTACTCAAAATGCCAAAACATCAATAAAACTGAGAGAAAAAAGAAAAAAATCCCACAAAGTGCTCACATTCAAAATAATAAGTATGAGTAGGTTGAGTAAAACTTTTAAAAGTAAATATCATTGTAATTTTGTATACAGGATGGGTAAAAAATCGTGGATCAAACGAAACAGGGCGATAGTTGGGATATTTGCAGTAAAAAACATCTTTGAAAGAAAAAAAATATATAGGTATACATAAAAATGACTGCAAATACCCAACTATCGCCCTGTTTCGTTTGATCCACGATTTTTACCCAACCTGTATAATATTCAGCAATGTCAATATGTATATAAAATGGTATATAATGATCAAAATAATAATAAAAATAATTACGAATGTAGTTTCGTTTAGCATGTAACAAACATGTGCCTAATTCGTATCATTATAGAGACTCCTGCAAACAGTGGTTAGTAAAGTATGCCGCATCTCAGTGGTAACATCATCATGATATTTATTCAGCTAGGTTACTGTAGTTGTAATTGCAATCATGTCTTTAATATTTTATACACTTAGATTATTTTCTATTTTGTGAATGTGAGAACGTTGTAGGCCTAGTAGAGTGTAGATTTGTTGGCACTTTTCTATTTTGTTAAGTACCTGGTAATTGTTGAAAGGCCTCCACTGTCTTCCCATACCTATTATCACTGTTATTTAATAATATTGTAAAGCAAATTATTTTTAAAAGCGTAACCGTGGAGTTTCTTGCCGGCTCTTCTCCATAGAAAACGACTAATTGGAACCGTGCACCTAGCTTCTGACGTTTCATAAGTGCCCATGTAGGTTTATGTGAAATAAAATATTTTGATTTTGACTTTTTATTTTGAACAAAACGAGTATAAATAACCTCTAATGCTATTGAAACTCCGTAGTAAAGCTAGGCCAGCTCAAGGTCAAAGTGTTACGTGTGTTACGTGCGCTAGACTGTACATTTGAACCATATAGCTGAGCATCCAATAATATATAAGGTGTATCTATTCATACACGAAATATTTTAAGGGAAACATCTATAGGTGGTAAAAACGTCAAAGCAGCGAAAAAAAAAAATGATCTAAGTGTTTTATATTTTCACATAATTATTACAATTTTAAAATTGCTCGAGACATTTTCCAAAAAAACCTTTACTTAGTCCATGAATGACACGCCCGGACGCGGCGTCGGTGGCGGCACGAGCGCGGTGGATTTTGATAATTAATGAGTATTAATCATCATACAAGTAAATTTTTTTTTAAATAATATAATCAAATTTAAAAAAAAAATCATTTGTATGGCTTCTTTACCACCTATAGGTGTATCTCTTAAAATATTTCGTGTTTGAATAGATACACCCTATATAAGAAAAGATGGATAGATTTTGTGATAGATTATAATAATTGATTAAGATAGAAAGTTCCTGTACCTACGGAGAAGAGCCGGCAAGAAACTGTACGGTAACCGTGGAGCTTCTTGAATGTAATTCTCATTTGCTTTTACGACTGTGAAACGATCTAACGTCCAAAACCTAACCTAACATTTCACCAAATTGGACCGTTTTAGGAAACAATTCCAAAACTATTTCGTAGATTCAGGCTTTCCAATTTTCTAAGTTAATCTAAGAAATTTTCATTTGAAAGAAACTGTAGCTTTGGAAAATCATAATAAAAATATTATGAAACGTTAAGCTCGGTTCCAATTTGTCGTTCCCTATGTAGAAGAACTGGCAAGAAACTCCACGGTTTTTAGAAATAATTTTCTTTTACAATGTTTTCAAATTACAGTGTTGTTGTGTGTTTCAATTTAGAGGCATGAGGAACAGGGTGTAAAGTTCACTCATACTCTATAGTAAAGGGAGGATCCTCCGACCAGACGGGTGTTGTGTCTGGTGGGCAACTGCCCAACGGTTGATGTCGGGATGTTGTATATATGCTAGTCGCGCGGTAAACTCTGATAGCGCGATGCAGGATTTTTGACGTCAGGTCTTTGATGCGTAGTTCGCATGTGGCGGTTTTGATACCGCCACATTACTCCCCTCCGGAGGCCGGAGGTCGATAGTGGGCTGAGTCAGTGATATGATGCTTGCCAGGGCCAGTTGTGATTCCAGTAAGTCGGAACCGGGTGCCGCATAGTTCACGGTGAGTTGGAACTGTCTGCGGTGATTCCCCAGTGAATCGGGGTGGCGCTGCGTTTGTTGATTCAGTGAGTCGGACGTCGTACAGCGCCGGGTTGAGGCTGACTGCTGGCGTCCACCAGGAGAACGTTGAAGGGCTCTGCTTGTGGACCGGCCGAAGGTGCAGTGTGCTGTGCCAAAGTTGCTGATGAGGCTGAGGGTGATGACCAGGTATGCGCGTTCGCTGCATGCCAGTGGTCAGGATACCCGTTGAAACCGTGGGTGCTGGCTGGTTGTGTGACTCGCTGCTCGAAAGCTTGAGGAAGTGATGGATGACGTCACGCTGATGCTCGATCCCGAGGTCCCGTACAGGATTTTGTTTTCATTTTACTTTTGTTTTTCATTTTATTTTTTATTAGTATTACTATGACTGTGTTTAGTTTAAAATGTGATCTTCCTGTATGAGTCCCAATAAATACTTTTTCTTTCTTTCTTTCTTTTAGGACTGTCAACAAGTACCAGCCGGTTGATTCTGTCAAAATCTCACCGTCAAAATATAGGTGAAGTGAGCTTGAAATGAACTGTCATCCTACCTGAGTAGGATGACAGTTCATTTTTCACATTGTTCACTCCCACTCACTCACTGATGCTAGACTCCCTAGCTTCAGTGCTAGGGAGTCTAGGGATTGACAGCTCACTTTGAACTCTCTTTACATACGAATTCACGGTGAGATTTTACAGAATAGCAGGTACCTAACAAAATAGAAAATGGTCAACTAATCTAAAGTCCACAAGGCTTAGGCCCGGACTCCACCAAAGCGGAGATGTGCGGAGATGTCCGAAGCCGAGACGAGAAGAGATGTTTTTCAGCTAGGGATTATCCACTAAAACTGTGTGTAGTAGCGTACTGGCTAGACTGGAGCGGAGATGTGTGCTGGCTAGAGGGGAAATGTGTGCTGGTTAGAGCAGAATTGAACTGCGTGCGGCAAGCGTTGGATATTTAGATGAACGCACAGTTTAGTGCGATCTGACCGCCGCTCACTACACCTCGCTTACATATCTTCTCGTCTCCACTGCGCGCAGTCGCCAGCTTACAAGGCACAGCTCACATCTCCGCTTTGTACCGCCGCTCAGCTCAATCTAGGAGAGGCACAAATCACATCTCCACTTCAATCGCGCCATACAAATATGATACATCTCCGCTCAGTGGTATCAACTGAAGCTGTGCAGACGAGATGTGTGAATAACGAAATTCTATTGGTTGTGTAAAACACATCTCCTCTCCCCTCGTTTTGTCTCCGCTTTGGTGGAGACCGGGCCTTACAATGTTTTCACATTCACAAAATATAAAAGAATCTTTAAAAAAGATAAATAAAATATAAACCTATTTTAACAAAATGACATACCAAACCTTACTTCCTTAGATCATATACTTGTCTAGATGACACATTGACCGTACCGAACGGCCCAAATAGTCTCCTATAATTGGTAGACTCGCTTCTCACAAACGTCAGTGTCATTTGAATCACTTAAGGGTAACGTGCTCACGAAAAATTATTAATTATTAATATTAATAGTTTGTGCTGTCAAATTGTGTCGTAATTATGTCGGAAAACCGTATAATAACACCAAGATCACTTTTCATCGGTAGGTTTTGTTATTGAACCACTATTATTTTAAGAAAACACGATTTTTTATTCGGTATTTTGTAGGTTAGTCTGATTAGCCGGTGTTTTAAGTTTATTACTAGGGAGTTATGGCGAAACTATGGGAGACAAAATACAAATATCATTACTTCCGATGAGCCTACTGTGCAGGGGTAGACGGTGTCTAATTTCTTCTTTTTACTTTTTAGTTACTAACACTAGTTATAAGCAAAATTTCTTGTTACTAACAACCTTGCCTTCCCTATGGACTTTTTTGTCTGAAATAAATGATTTTTATTTTTTATTTTTATTTTTTTATATTTATTTTATTTTATTTATTACTTCATCATTCTAAAAAAAAAAACACCATATTTGTAAATCAGATAACGTAACCCAGGCAATAAAATTAAAGAGAAAACTGTTCCGAAAACAAACACAAAGAGATGGGTTTTGATTTATAAATTACTGTATTTTTTTTTCATTGTATTTTTTGTTGTAACTAAATTAAATAAAACACTAATCTACAAAATAATTACTTTATTTAACCTATTTTGTTTAACTTTCATCTTATTAAATAATGGAGGAAGGGTAAGTTAATAATTTGGAGCAGGCATCCCTAAACACGCACACCTTGACAGTTTGATTATAATAAGTACACGAGCGGTACTCACACGTATCACGCAATTGGAGACAGTTTTCGGGCGTCGTTCGTTTGCATTGCTCCATCTAGACAAATAAATAATCAAAGCTTACTTCATTAACAGGTACCCCAAACTCCACGTGTTAAAAGACACTCGTTAAAAACTAACAAAAATACACTACAAACTTCAACTGTCAGTTA
This sequence comes from Dryobota labecula, assembly GCA_947523025.1. NCBI lineage: Eukaryota > Metazoa > Arthropoda > Insecta > Lepidoptera > Noctuidae > Dryobota > Dryobota labecula. The sequence continues at coordinate 6,051,390 of OX383311.1, read as the reverse complement.
AAAAATAACCACGAAAACTACCCTACAAAACTGTTGACGCCACCGCAACTCGGCTAGTTAGAGCTGGTGTGAAACAACTTTATTTCATATTAGCACCGCAAACTTTGCCTTAGTTTCACAAAGGGATGAGCTGACATCGTTCTACGTCCACACGACGACATATATCAAGCTTATTATAGTCTGTTTGAAAATTATGTGCTGAAAATGTTAACTACACCCAAAGTCTCTAATTCAGATAATTTATGTAAACAAAGTAAAGTCAAGAAATGTCACTTTCAAAATGACAGGACCGTGGTGCAAAACACATTATCATATTTTTTTTTTTTTTTTTTAATAGTCATCGCTAATATTAAACTGAATTATTTATAAGAACTATGCAAACAATGTTTTGTGTAGTATGTCGGAGACACGGCATATATGATCGTCATAATCAGCCCTTTTAAGTCCAGTGCTAGACGTAGGCCTCCCAAAATCAGTTTCCACTCGAAACAGTTTACAGCAGTTTTCATCCAAAGTTGTTACGTATAGACGTTCCAAATCATTAACACTACTCGTTCAGTATAAATTCATTAAAAGTCGGTTATCTTCGCCTTAAGTCTACTACCTCAGCGCTACCTCACTCTGTATCTCGCTCGCACACTATTGCTACCGGTCACGCGAGCAAGCGAGACAGGGCGGCAGGGAAAAGACTCCAAGGTGCCGATAGTTTAGGGAATTTCGTTTTTAGATGAAAATATTGGTCATTAAAACAAAGTAAATAACATAAGACCAGGGCCTCAAGTCTGCTATTACAATAGTGTCAGAATGGTATCGCCATTGTGAGTATTTGACAGTGTTTGTATGGCAAATCTGTCAAAAACTCACAATGAAGAGACCATTCTGTCACTATTGTAATAGCAGACTTGAGGCCCTGCTTTATAGTTAGTTCAGTCAATATGCAAAGTTTCATTATCTAATTTGAAGTATTTTTTTAATACCAGCGGTTTATTGTTCGGTTTGGAGGTAACAGTGGATTTTTTTTCTATCGAGAAAATTTTATGGAATCGTGTTTTCGGCTAACATAGTACTTAACATTAATCCTCAACTTTACCATATATTTATTTCAAAATTAATACTGCAGTATTTTCGACGTAACGGAGGATCATGCTAAGCCATTTGAGGTAGTACAGGCCCTTAAGCATCGTCGCTTGTGGAGGCTCTTTTAAGCCATCCCTGTTTTTGCATTTTTACGACTTAAACTAAAAACAAATAAGTTCGCTTTCGAATTGTGTGCGCTCACTTGAGTGAGGTTCTAAGTGAAGTTTACAGAACAGCATTACTGACTTTCAAACATAAGTAGATAATTTCCTTCTCAGTAAAGATACCGATACTTTGATGATAAAAGTCATTTATCATAAAATCTAACTTCAGATATACTACTCATGAATCTCAAATGAGTTCACAAACTGTTTTATGAACGAAAAGTTATCGCAATATTTTCGTAGGCCGTGGATATTAGAATTTGGTGGAAATTGGTGCTACATTTTTTTTTATAGATACATAGGTCCATATAATCCATATCTATAAGTACTAATATTATAAATGTGAAAGTCTCTCATGTGTCTCCTGTGTTTACCAAATAAATATTCATTCATTCATTCATTAAAAGGAGCTCGTGGCTAAGTAATAACAGCCGCACGGGTCGATCCGTCAGGTTAAAGTACGCTTGCCGGGGTTGGTCCGTGGATGGGTGACCATCTTTACATACCGAGACTCCTCCGTGCCTCGGAAAGCACGTTAAGCCGTTGGTCACGGCTGTCATTCGTGGATCTTTGATAGTCGTTACGGGTTGTCAGATGCCCAAAAGTTTGACAGCCAATCTTACCAAGGGGTATCGTGTTACCCAGTTACTGGGTTGTGGAGATCAGATAGGCAGTCACTCCATGTAAAATACTGTTATTCAGCTGCATCCGGTTAGACTGGAAGCCGACCCCAACATAGTTGGGAAAAGGCTAAGCAGATTTTCATTCATTCATTAAAAAACAGAATTCATTTTCATTCAAAAAATTGGTTTAATACTTCATCAACTAATTCAAACTACAGTTACCAAAGTAATCTAAAACCAAAGAAAAGTCAAGATCTCGTCAAACTATTTCATTCCTTTCAGGAATCTCCTGGAAATCTTCATGAATATTATTTAAAGTCAAATGGGTCAGTCGTCAAGCCTTCCAATAACTAGGGATATGATGGTAAAGTATCGATATACGCAGTAGGATCGGAGTGAAAGTATCGACAGTTAAGAATCGAGTAAGTATTTACCGATATCAGCGCTGTTGAAGATATGTAGGTTCGTCTGAAGTCACAGCATTTTGCTGAACAACGACCAGGGCCTCAAGTCTGCTATTACAATAGTGTCAGAATGGTCTATCACTGATTTCAAAATTGTTGATTTTGACAAGTTTGGTAATCTGCTAATATAATGGCGTCATTATGACTTTCCAATGGTCAGCCACTGACACTCCATTGAAAGAATTGGTAACTCGTACATAATGACAAATGAAACTTCCTACTAAACTTCCAACTTCCTACTACTTCAGATTGCTTATAACACTAATAAATAATATGTAAAAATATATAAAAATGAAATCTGACATGAATTAATGTTCAAAATGCCATTGTAATACAATTCTATTACGAGACCATTGACCGACCAATAATAATAATAATAATTATTATTTTATTTCAGAAACATCCATAAATTTGTTAGTAAACATTTAACCTACAAACAAATGATCCAACAAATGAACCAATGATCGACCATTATGAATTTAGCAGATTACGAACTTTTAGCAAATGACAATGGGATCGTGTTGGAGTGACGAATTTATAAAAATAGCAGACTTGTGCCCTTGTTCTTGCACAGATGCGACGCAAGGCTTAATTGTTCATGTTATTGTTGTTTGTTTGATACAAAAGTAGTTACTTTTAAACTCTGCAATCGGCATTTTGTTTTTGTTTTGATTGTTTGTTGTCATTTGACAGTGCCGCAACACAGTGTAATTATTCAATATAAAGCGGGCCACTGACAATCCTGCCGCAGGGGCAACCTAGGGCGCACGGCGGTCGCGGCAATATCGGAGTTGTCTCTACACATATGCCTGCCGTTCAGTGGTCGAGTATACGTTGAGCCAAACACGCTATGAGAATGGCACTAGTATTATAGAAAAATTCTAAGATTGTGATATCGTGGGTGCGTTTAAAAACATTTAAACACACATACACAAACAGCCAGACCCGGAACAACTACTTGTAGGTCATACAAATATTTGTTCTGTGCGGGAATCGAACCCGCGACACGCAGTGCAGCAGTCAATCGCTTAACCACTGCGCCAACCGTGCCGTGGATATCGCGGGCGGGCAAGCTGTCTACACACCAAAGCCGGTACGAACCCGGCGGATTAGTGCCGCCGGCTTTAGTAGTTGCGAGCCGGACAGATATAGGCGCAAGCCCAAGATCGTTAGCGGGCAAGGCCAGCTTATGGGTCGCGGTAACAATAAATTTCACGCGGACGAAGCCGCGGACAGAAGCTGTTGATGGGGCTGATTTCATAGTCCAAATAATAGTATCGATAATTGAATAAAGTGTCGAACAGAAATATCGATGCTACTCAGTTTCTGTTATCGATACTTTTTCCAGAACCTTACCAACAACATCCTAATATATTTGGGCTGAATTCGCAAGATCGGAAACTTTCCCATCCCATCGATTCGAAACGGCTAAATATTGCGATAACTTCGTCCTAACTTTGTGACCAATGTTACTCGAGTTTCTTTTGTGGTATTCTACTTATTATGTCAAGTGCTTTGTGAAGTGAATTCAACTTTTGGTTAGCCTTTTTGAGATTTTGAGTTTTAGTATGAATAGGGATTGTGAGTGGATTTATCTGAATTGAATAAACTTTGACTTTAATATTTTATGTTGGCAATGAAATAGGTTTTTATAGCGGGCCTATTTTCAAGCTTCTTCGATAAATGTAGTTCCAATCATCTCAGATAGATCTTGTCAAAGACATTTTCATAAATTGTTGAAAGAATATCATGATTTTAGATCAAGAAAAAAAGGCGTCTGGTACACCATTAAACCTAAGTCTCTAATCATTCCCTGGATAAATAACTGTTCACTTCAATCAACTCAACTCATCCTATTGCAGACCACTGCTGGATATAGGCCTCACCCAGCCTGCGCCACAACACCCTGTGACCTGTCCACCGCGTTTCTCATTCAATCTGTCCCAGCCACCTTTCAAAGGGCTTCTCATAATTATAATCTGTGTAAGAAAAAGTTTTTATTGGGACTCATACAGGAAGATCACATTTTAAACTAAACATACTCATAGTAACACAAATAAAAAATAAAATAAAAAACAAACGTAAAATGAAAACAAAAACCTGTACGGAGCCAAAAGGCTCCTATCTCAGCATGATGCTGCGACATTTAAAAATAAGTGTCGCAGCGCTGGTATTCTGATAGGGCCCGCTGTGATGTCACGGACAGATACAGAAATAAAAAGTAAAATAAATATAAACTAAAAAATAGATATTTGTGAAATAACGTAAAATAAAATAAATATTTAATTAAAATCATCATAATCCACGTGCCAGTATCCGACGTAACAACAGTTACTTATCTATGCCTTTAGTGTCTGTGGCATGGCATCGCTTTGACAAGTAAAGAGACGCATGTACTTATCTGAATTAAATGAATATTATTATTATTTCCCAGGATTGTCGTAATGGCATAATTATCTCACGAAGCCGAATCGCACTATTAGAAGCCTAATGTTCAGTACTTAACGTTAATTGTTTGGTAATAACATTATCTTGTGAGATAATAACTATCATTCTTGAGTCATTCATAGACTAGCTTATGGTTGGGTGATTTCATTGAATAAAGGAGTTGACTGTATAGAAACCGGCATGAGTCGTGAGCACAAACTGACACCTGCGCAGTAGTAAATTTTTAGGTCTCTTTGGCGGAATGAAGAAGCCGGGGGGCGCCGAGCTGCATGCGATTGGTTCGTCAGTCGATACTCGTCGTCTATTGGAATCTCGCGTGTAGTTTTTATTTAGCCGAATGTGTACATGCGCGAGCTTGCCCCCACTACTGCCCATCTTTGCTCACGACTCGTGCCGGTTATTATACCAGTTTTCCAAAATAAGCAATTAGCACTTACTCATAAAATTAAAGACAGTCTCCTTAAGAAACGGCGAGGTCTAGAAACTTTAGAAATCCTATGTAATAAGTCTGAGGTGGCATCAATAACGCTACATGCGAACTATGCATCAAAGACCTGACTTCACAAATCCTGCATCGCGCAGTAAGAGTTTTTTTTTTATCTAGGGCATCTCAGAGTTGACCTTTAGAGATCGTGACTCTAACCGGACTTTCCTGTGGTTGCTTTAAGCTCCTTAAAACTTAAAGCCTCCAGCCAGGGCGTAAAACTTATAAACTAAAGGCGCGCTAAGGGTACCCCATGTGGGGTACGAACCTCGGCTCAGGGCAGAGTCGGAGGGAGGACGGCAAGGGCCCGACGGTGGCTGGATAAAATCAGGGTTATGATTATTATCAGGGGAATTTAAAGCTACAGGCTCAGCTACGACGCGGGCTGGCGCTTCGTCGAGCAAGGGTCGGGGAGGAAGTCAGAGTTTACCGCGTGACTAGCATATATACAACATCCCGACATCAACCGTCGGGCAGTTGCCCACCAGACACGACACCCGAGAGGATGAGTGAACTTTACACCCTGTTCCTCATACCTCTATATGTCTAATATATTCATTAATAGCGGCTGCGTGGCTTTTTCTTTAATAAAAGTATCCGTCTAAATTGGTTCCGCCGTTTAGGAGGGTAGCCGGAACAAACAGTCACTAAGACATATAAAAAAAATTGTTATATGTATACCGTATATACTTTCCATAAATTCATATAATTTAGTAAAAAGCTATTATTTTGACATTACAAACTAAACTCAAACACCAATCATTTATTTCAATTAAACCATTTACAGGCACTTTTGAATTGTCAAGGAGTCGGTCAGTAAGAAACATGAAGCTACATGCCCATTCCAAAGCGTAGTAGGTACCTATGGGAGAAGAACAGGCAAGAAACTCCATGGACACTCTTTTAAATTAAATTGTTACAAAAGTATTCGTTTCATTTTATAACTAAATGTGAGAACGATGTAAAAATAAAAATAATAAAAACTTACACGTTAAAAGCGTCCAGAGTAGGTACAACAAATAGAAACAAAATAAAATAAAATAAAAACCCGTGGCAACTAAACTACTTAAATTTTATATAATTGTAAAAAAATCAATCTGCCTAGCCTTTTCCCAACTAAGTTGGGTTCGGCTTCCAGTCTATCCGGATACAGCTGGATACCAGTATTTTACATGGAGCGACTGCCTATCTGACCTCCACAACCCAGTAACTGGGTAACACGATACCCCTTGGTAACACGATACCCCTTGGTAACACGATACCCCTTGGTAAGACTGGCTGTCAGACTTTTGGACTTCTGACGACCCGTAACGACTGTCAAAGATCCACGAATGACAGCCGGGACCGACGGCTTAACGTGCTTTCCGAGGCACGGAGGAGTCTCGGTATGTGAAGATGGTCACCCATCCACGGACCAACTCCGGCAAGCGTAGCTTAACTTGACGGATCGACCCGTGTGGCTGTTATTACTTAGCCACGAGCTCCTCAAATTTTATTTATTTGTATCGATGAAAATTTCCAATATATTAGATTACTTAGGTACTATTAATTTTCTAATTTAATTTAAGTCTCAACTTATTAAGTGTGTCGAAAGTAATTAGATTTTAGACTAATTTAATTTCGCAACGAATTAATTAATTTAAATTATATTCATTATATTGAAACTATTATAGATTATTAAAAAAAAAATATATATTCTCTTTTATATTAAAGATTAGGAATTTCTGAGTAGCAGGCTGGCATCTAGATTTGAAGCCGGTTAAAGGCATATAATATAATCAGTTGCGTTTGCTCACGATATTGTTCATCGTCATTCATTTTGCCGTGTGGTGCCGGACGTAAAGAATAGCACCACCCTATTTCCTCCCGTGGGTGTCGTAAAAGGCGACTAAGGGACTTACTAGAGAATGGGCAGCAGCGTTCTCTATGCATTTTTAACACCATACTGCGATCGCCAACCCACCTGCCAAGCGTGGTGATTATGGCAAACCCGCCCAATTGGGGGAGGCTTATGTCCAGCAGTGGACGTCTTTCGGCTGAAATGATGATGATGACATGATTTAGTGTCCCAAGGTAGATAGAGTTACATAAAAAAGTCGTCATCTGGTTAGCTTATCCCAACTATGTTGGAGTTAGCTTCCAGTCTAACTGACAGCTGAATACCATGTAGTATTTTACATGGAATGATTGCCTATCTGACCTCCAAAACCCAGTTACTGGGTAACACGATAACCCTTGGCAAGGCTGGTTGTTACACAACAAGATATAAATCAATTTCGTGTAATAATTCAAGTTCCACTCCTTCTCTCGTTCGCGCAATAAATTCACAGAAATTGATATTTTATTGCGAAGGCGAAGGGAATTGATAGAACGACTTGTTTTTCTGTTGGTGGAATACAATGTTTATGAGATTATGTTAAAATTATGTAACAGCATTTCTCATAAACACGTATCTCCGGTGCGGGAAAAAAGTGCTAGGCTGAAGTGGGATTGGCATTTTCACCCCATCTACATCTGATCCATGTATCACTTTAATAGTTTCCGAACAAAGGGCGGAGAATATTTTTGATAATCTGGGTGACGCCTGTGCATTTGAAGAGCACATGCGCAACGGTTTCTTCAGCTTCCATGCAAGCTCAGAGAACCGTATGTTATGCTAATGAAGTGCTTGTTTAGCGAACAGTGTCCCGTGATGGCAGCGTAGAAGACGACGCCTGGTTAGCTTCCCATCTAAGGATGGCATAGTTTCCCTGGACTGCCTGCAGCGCGGAGTCAAGGTACACCAACTCTCCGCTTGTGTGTGGGTGAACTCTTGTAGCCACCTACGTAGCTGGTTGAAGGAGATTGGTACGATAGGTTCGGGTCCACAGATCTACGTGCTGGATGCTCTCCTTGCTAGTTCGTCAGCTATGTCGTTACCTAACAGACTCATCATTCTATTAAGTAAATATAATCATTTCGCTGGATTCTTCTTTTGTTCCGTTTTAATTAGAAAGTAATTGCGCATGACGTATTAGTTTCTTTGATAACTTTAAGTACCTCAATTACCAAGTTTATCAAAGGAAAATTGATAAAGTTTAGTACAGATGGTTTTGTAGGAAATTGTGTCCCTTTTGGGGTTTCAAGTTTGAAGCCGAATCATTCAACAGTCTTCATTGCTGAGAATAATAACCGTAAAGACTCCTACAAACAGGCGCGACACGCGGTGCCTTTGAGTCGCGTCGCGTGTCGCGCCTGTATGTAGGAGCCTTAAACCATGATGGTTTTTTTTTTTAAACGTTGGCCCCACACTAGGTTCTCCTGTATTGTGGGTGCGTTTACAAACATTTAAACTCACATACACAAACAGCCAGACCCGGAACAACTATTTGTAGGTCATACAAATATTTGTTCCGTGCGGGAATCGTATCAGCGATACGCCGGGCAGCAGTCAATCGCTTAAAAAACCACTGCGCCAACCGTGCCGAATTTATCGACTATCGGGAAAACCCTTCCTAAAAAAATCGCAGTGCTATTCTGTGAAGTTCACTTGCAACCTCACTCAAGTGAGCGCACAAAATGCGAAAGCAAACTCACTTGTTTTTATAGTAAATCATCGCGGATTCACAACAAGACACTGTTGAATTTCAAAGTGACGTTTAACCTACGGTTACATTGTTGCGATAAAGTGAACCATATTTCGCACGCTTCCTGAGATGTCGAGTGGTGGGCGAGAGAGAGAGCGCGAAGTGTAGTTCGCCTGATCGCGACAATGAAGCCATAGCATTAGAGAATGACACCACAGATTTCAAGATCCGGTGCCCAAAATCGATCTGTTCGCTTTTGGACAGTCCCGGAAATCTTATAATGCTTAATTAATTACAAAAAGTTTCGCTCACTGCGCTCGTATTTCAAGTCAAATTGACTGGTACTAATGAAAGTTTGTTCCAAAAATAATAATTAACGTTCGCGTTCTCTGCAGTTAATTTTAAATTATGTTTCGTGGCAATGTGATCAAAGTATCGGGAAATAATTTATGGTGGGTACCGTTTCATTATGTCGTATTTAATTTGTTGTTTTGATGAGGTTTCAAATTGCATAAAATTATAATGAAAAGATTTGAAGAGTAAAAAAACGGGGCAGTCTCTGAGGACTGCCAATAGAACTAAAAACTTTTTTGTTCACCCAAAAAATACACAATTATAAACACAGTATACATAGAGCTCATGGAAAGCGTTCGGTGACGATGACGCGAGTTCCATGAAATTTGTTCACCCAAAAAGTACACAATTATATACACAGTATACATATAGCTCATGGAAAGCGTTCGGTGACGATGACGCGAGTTCCATGATTTTTGTTCACCCAAAAAGTACACATACATACACAGTATACATATAGCTCATGGAAAGCGTTCGGTGACGATGACGCGAGTTCCATGATTTTTGTTCACCCAAAAAGTGCTCAACTCGCCAATAGAAGTTTTCAATTAAAAAATTGGACGTCACGGGACGCCCAGCAGAATGTGTACTTATAACAAAATATGGAGTAAAATAAAGAAATATACGCGCGCGCACACACAAGGGAGTCGAGAGCGGTGGCGTAAAGGGCATCACGGCATGACAGCATCATGCCATTTGCCGCCACGGCCATACGAGGCGATTTTACTGCCAAGGCGCGCCAATAAATGTTTCACATCATAATCAGATATTTTTCTTGAACATCATCATTCACTTCATTCATCATTTCAGCCGAAAGACGTCCACTGCTGGACATAGGCCTCCCCCAAGCACCGCCACTTCGACCGGTTTTGTGCTTCCCGCATCCATCGGATTCCTGCGGCTTTCACAAGGTCATCGGTCCATCTTATTGTCCTACGCTACGTCTTTCGGTACGCGGTCGCCGTTCCAGGGGGTCTACTCCCTAAGCACGAAGTCCGTCGTTTCGGCCTTCGTTTCGGGCGTTTCCTACTCCCTATCACCAACGGACGGATGATTCGTATGGGGCCCAACGAACAATGAATGACATCACGATTTGACAACTGTCCCTACTCCCGATGCGTTTTTGCCCGTCCGACAAGTTGAACTTGACGCTTGTTTTGACGGAACCTTATGTCAGTTGATACGACATCAAAATGGTTATCGTTCTGTCGACGAAAGATATAAGTGTTTACACTATTTAGAGACAAAGTAAGGAATTCCAAAGTATGGCTGCTTTTTTATTGCTTGACGAAGCTATATAGGAAGAGCGGAGGCAACGTCGACAATATTTACGCCAAGAATTTAGGTTGGCGAGTATTCCCGACGTTACTGACTTATCTTAAAGCTATTTGGCAATTTTGCTATTCTGAATTTGACGTTTTTAAACTAAAATTTAGATTTTCTAACTAAATCTGACTATAAAGATGCGATTAAAAAGATGTAGAATAAAATCAATTAGTTGTCATGAACTAAATTTCACACCAACATCTCGACAACTGGTACAAAATCAGTACTGTTACTGTATATATTTTTTTCTTTTCTTTTGCTTATATCTCGAAAATGGTGCGTCTTATCGCAAAAATAATGAAAATTTCAACCCCCTTTTAGATACCCCAAACCCCTAAAATTCAACATGTTAGTAAATTTTTTTTTTCCACACCAAAAGTGAAAAATTCTATATAAAGCACGTTGAGGCTGCCCAGCTCCTGCGCGCCTCCGGCCAGAGTCCGTGTCCGTGAGTTTCTGCAGCGGTTGGGGCCATTTTACGAAATAAATAAGAAATAAACTAAAATAAAATAATTTTAAAACTTCCCGGCTAGTATCGTTGAATTAATTTGAAAATTTCCGTCAAAATGTCAAAAAGGAAAAAGGCAAAGGTATCAACAGGATAATGCCGGTTTCCGGACAAAAATGTCAAAAATAATTCTAATCTTATAATAAAAAGTATATTGTTAAAAATGAAGTCATTTTCTAAGGAAAAAATATTGATTTTTATTTATTTAACTTGAAAACCACAAAATAATTAAACCGGTAATCGACCGGTAAAATAGCACAACTCTATTGTCATCAATCGCCATGCGTCTTTCGTTCACGAATATTGTCTACGATTCCGTTGGAAACTGATGAATCCGAAATTACTAGGGAGTAGGGTTCAGTCCGACGTGTCGGATTACTAACGGACGGGCCCGTTACTTCGTTGACGGACTTAGGGAGTAGACCCCCAGAACCTTTCGGCCCCAACGGCCAATTGCTGTTCTACGAGCAATGTGCCCTGCCCATTGCCACTTAAGTTTTTCAATTCTTTGACCTATGTCGGTAACCTTGTTTCTTGAACATAGGTACACATAACATAACGCCTGTTTTTGCGAAGGTTTAGGCAGAGGTCTTTTTCTTAGAGCGTGATTTAAAAAAGAATATAGAAACTTACTTACGGGGGTAGGAAACTATAGAACGCAACCTGCTACGCTCCTTACATACACTTTTTGATTTGTTTACATTCATACATCTGGTCATACACGCACGCTGGTTGCGAGTACTACGCACGTGACCTTTCTGAAGAACATCACCAATTAGGTCACTATATGTTCTCCTAGGGCGTCCCCTCCAGGCGTTTCCACTCACATCTGCCGTGTAAATACCTTTTATTAGTCGCCTTTGTACCATGTGGTGCCGGACGTAAAGAATAGCACTACCCCCATTTCTTCTCGTAGGTGACGTAAAAGGCGCACTGAAAAAAATATTTAGCCTAACTACTTCGGCTATTACAGGAATAATCAAAGTTTGACAAGACTTTATAAAAGTTAACTTGATTTAATAAAAGTGATACACAACTGCCGGCACAGGTTTTGGTTACATGTTGCATAAAGTTATGTGGTCACTTTTTGTGTTACATGTTGATGAAAGTTTGGTTATGTATAAGTAAACATTTTCTTCGGTGCGACTAAGGGACATACTAGAGAATGGGCAGCAGCGTTCTCTATGCATTTTTAACACCATACCGCGATCGCCAACCCGCCTGCCAAGCGTGGCGATTATGGCAAACCCCCCCAATTGGGGGAGGCTTATGTCCAGCAGTGGACGTCTTTCTGCTGAAATGATGATGAATGATGAGTCGCCTTTCATTCATCCTCTCAACATGACCAAACCATCTAAGCATACTCTTTTCAATTTTCGTCATTACATCTTCTTTTAAACCAAACCGTTGCATTATCACATCATTTTTCAGCCTACTATACTCCATTTATAATAGCATTAGACAGAAGTTAAAAAAGATTATTTTTGATGCACACTTTATAACAAAAGTACAATAAACTTGTTATAGTTACGATTGACGCCGAATCGATTAAAATGAATTTATATATCAGCTATCACACTTAATTGTAATCATTTAAAAAAACAACCATATGAAATTAAGTAGCTTTCATTTAGATATATTATTTCATTCCAATTTAAAATTACAGTGCCTATGCTAAAAACCTAAAAGAAGCAGGAGTCAACAATACTGCAACGCTTTTCGTTTCACTATAATCCTACCAAATCTAAAATGTTACTTAATCCCTTCATAAGCTGTGACAGCCGGGGATTTCTAATTTTACTGGTTTATGTCGTCTGTGAAATTGACTTGACAATGTTCTAAGATTGTCATGTATGTCATTTACTTGTGAATACTTTGTTTGTTATTGTTTAATTTTCGTGATTTTGTTGTTATTTATTAAAATAATAAATAATATTTAGTTATTTCTTTATTATTGTATTGTTATCAGTGTTGTCATTGGGTTGTTTGTACAAAACGTTACTTTTTTTTTTGAGCTATGAGTGATCCCGGTGTGGGACCGAGTGGCTTACAACATATAAGTGCTGAGTCTGACCAAAGCCAACGGCGAAAAAAACGTGGTCCAAAAGTTGACTCCGACGAAATAATAATGTCTCCCAAAAAAAAAGGGAACGCTGCGTGCTGTAGAAAAACAACCTGTGATAAATATTTTTAAGCAATTGGAGTCCTGGCCTGCAGATACTCCTCATTATAGGACTGAGATGATAAACAAAATCGCAGAAGTTGCCGGTAAGGATGATTCATAAAATTATTACTATAAAAATATTTGAAACTAACATGCATTGTGATAAAATATATTATATTTTAGAAACTCCGCACATGATTTTATTATTTACAGGCGTATCTCGGGCTACTCTGTCCAATATTCTCAAAGAGTACAACATAAAAAGTCGCCTGCAATCTCCCCCTCCCCAACAGAAGCACATGAAACGTCATGATTTTGATGACATCACATTTAGTGGAATATGCAGGAAAATTCATTCCTTCTTCTTTAATAATGAGTTGCCCACCTTGGACAAGATGCTGGAAGCAGTTAACAGTGACGAGTCTCTGCCAGATTTTAAAAAAAGCAGTCTGTATAAAATAATTAAATAAACATTAAAGTTCACATAAATCAAACGGAGCAGAAAAAGTGCACTCATAGAAGTCATAGACAAGCAGGAGATCGTCCTTTGGAGACTAAAATATCTTCATGAAATAAAAAGGCTAAGGAATAAAGGAAGGAAAATATATTATTATTTAGATGACACTTGGCTAAATGAAGGTACAGTGCTTCTAAATTTCTTAACAGCTATTTATGCACTAAGCAGTGTATGACCTCTTGCATTCAATAACATTATAATTAATTATACAGTTAAACATAATTTCATAAAATTGGTTCGTGAAATGAATGGTATTTATATTAATAACTTTTTATCATACAAACAGGTCACACGAAAAGCCTAATATGGCATGACACTAATATTAAGTCTTCAAAAGAAGCACATTGGGAAGGTCTATCTGCTGGTTTAAAAAATCTAACTTATAATCGGTCATACTGGTATGTATTTTATGGACTGTCCTCGCCATAAAAAAATGAACACCCCATTGTTATTGACTATTAATTAAGTAATACATATTATATTGTATTATGAATTAACGCATGCAAAGCGAACTTTTAAAGTTTGTTATAGTATTTATCTATGAACTATTTCCAGCAGTGAAATTATATAGGGGGTACGGAATAATTGACTTGTATTAATTTTATTTCACAGGGTTTGTGAAGGGTTTTTAATGGATGCTGCATTAATATTTGATGCAAAGAAAGTTGATGAAGATGACCGAGTGGTCATCTTCATCAACTTTCTTTGAAGGCAAGGTTTTTTTCGTTGAAGGCGTCCATTTTGGAGTCGAAATGGACGCTTTCAACTTTAATAATAATAATAATTTATTTATTTACACTTCAAGACACAATCATCTGTGTAGCCCTGACTCTTGTACTAGGATTTCCTGTTTCATAAGAGCCAGACCTCTCAATTTACAGGGAATATGTTATAGAAGCGCGATAGACAAAAGTGAAAATGGTTCAAGTTAATTTTGTCAAAAATTGAGAGTGGCGCTGTAATTGTTATGGACAATGCGCTATACCACTCAAGGACATTGGAGAAGCTGCCAACCACAGCTACACGAAAGGCAGATATACAGGAATGGTTTAAAAGCAAAAATATTCCTTTTGAGGAAAAAGATTTTAGGGCAACTTTATTAGAAAAAGCAAAAATACAAAGACATTTATACCAAAAGTTTGTTGTAGATGAGATGGCTAGAGAGAAGGGTATTTCAGTATTGCGCCTCCCACCCCACCACTGCGAGTTCTACCCTATAGAATTAATATGGGCTCAAATGATGGGGTATGTGGCTCAACATAACAAAACGTTCAAATTAGACAAGGAGAAACAATTACTCCCACAAGATCTGGATAGTATTACGCTAGAACGATGGCAGTCTTGCATTGCTCATGCAATTAAAGAAGAAGAAAAGTTAAAGCATAATGGATGATGTGGTAGAAAGATTTATTATTAGATAACGTCGGTGAAACTTCTTCATCTTTATTCTCTGATGATACTCGTAGTGACTAAATTATATGATGAAGACGAAGAAGTTACACCAACTATTGTGTGTTGAAAGTTGTTGTTTTAAATAAAATATTGTAAAAAAAAAAGACTTTTATTTCCTTTAATCTTAATTAAATTTAAATCATCACGACGTAATCGTTTGTTTCATTCATTCGTTTTGTGGTAAGTAATGTGTGATGAAGATGTTATTACGACCTATTTATCCAAGTTATGTTAAAACATTTTTAGTTTAATTGTTTAAACTTTTAACTTTGAATAAAATGTTTCGCACTCCTGCTTCTACGAGCCTCTTTTTTCTAATGCTATAGTAAATGGAGTATAGACTACAGAAGTACTTTCCCTTCATGTGGCAAAGGGACGCCCTGTATAAAAATTGATTTGATTGTTTTAGTTAATCTTGGATATCATAATTATTTCATGTTTACTTTGTGTATTCATATTATGAAAATCGCTTCATAATGGAATTTTGGAAATTTAGACTAATTGGAAAATATGAAAACGTAATGGGCAAGCGTGGCTATTAATGTATGTCCCTTCTAATAAATAATTAGTGTTTTTGTTTTGGAGCACCTGAGCAACATACAGATATGAGTACAAATAAAGAAAAACTAAGTAAGCAAGCTTTCTGTTGCTTGCTTTTCGGCAACTTCGAATGCATGGACTTTGGTTTTTAAAACTGCAACAGCATATTAATTTCAAACTATCTTATATGAATTGTCAATTTTACCACCGATATAAAATCAATGTTCTCTTTTCTTTTAACCAATCATAACAATAATTGAAAAAATTCAATTGATTGAATTAAATCATTTAATTCATCATTCATCATTTCAGCCGAAAGACGTCCAATGCTGAACATAGGCCTCCCCAATTGGGGGGGTTTGCCATAATCGCCACGCTTGGCAGGCGGGTTGGCGATTGCAGTATGGTGTTAAAATGCATAGAGAACGGTGCTGCCCATTCTCTAGTAAGTCCCTTAGTCGCCTTTTACGACACCCACGGGAGGAAATGGGGTGGTGCTATTCTTTACGTCCGGCATCACACGGTACATTCATTTAATTGAATCAATTGAATTAAATGATTTAATTCAATCAATTGAATTTATTCGTTGATTATTATTTTAATCCGATTTTCATTTGTGTAGCTTAATTTCATCTCTATGTACTAGCCGATTTTAACATTGCTTATGAATTTACTAAATATTATTACGTTATCAATTATTTTGTTAGAACTTTAACGTTGTCAAATTCATAAAAGGCTGTCTTGTTGGAATCTGGTTCTAAAGATAAATCTTGTTTTTGCAATAGAGGCCGACAAAGTACCCTTCACACTTTAATATTAGTTCGATAAACCCAAATCTTAAGCGCGACAGATCCAACCTTTCCCCCACTTCCAATTCCAAACCCCCCAATTCTAACGGAAACTCACCATCTTCCACTATCAACATCCTCCAATGGTTATTAGGGTTGGCAGAGAGCCAAGCCATCAACAAGTTAGATTGACGAAAATTGCTTAGAATACGAAATAGTTTTGTTTAGACGGATTTGTAAGGAGAAATTGTATTTTTTTTGTTGTTTTTTGTTTCTTCAGTGTTTATACCTAAAATAGCACTTTGCCAGGGCCTTGGCCACTCTATATTCCCTATTCAATGGGAATTTTGACAAATACGGCCTATCCTTTTCTACGTCATAAAAGGAACCCCTGCGCAAAATTTCAGCTTTCTTGGTCCAAGCGTTTGGGCTGGACGTTGATGAGTCAGTGAGTTTTCTTTTTATATGTCTATATTGATTGTTTTTGCGCTTCCCTGGTGCGCAGGGTGTGGGGCAGCACCAACAGTATCTTAGGCATGATTGGCAGTCGCCTGGACTGTGTTTATGTGGGTCGCTGCTGTGCAATTACTCATGGGTTGTCGCAGCAGTGATCCACCGTTATTTGTTGTGTTTTTTTTTTGTTTTATCAGTGCTTACTAATATAGTCATAAGTTTTACTAACAGCTTTTGAGTCATGGATACTCGAATAAAGAGAAATTCTTATTCTAATTGATTTCTTACATTAAAATGGTTCATTACATCAAGTATGACTGAATACAAAACGCAGCGAATCCAGGGTTGTGGCCCAACTTATGAAAGGCCTACGCTAGCTGCGGACTGCTAAAGTCAATAACAATAACGACATTAGGTATTGCATAAATTCTGCTATACTGTATTAAGTCAAACAATCTTTTATAACTTTAAAAAACCTGCAAAAAAAATTTTTTTTGAATGTGTATCAAAAATCTTTTAATTAAATTACGAAGATAGAACCAAGGAAAAAAATAAAAAAATATTGAGTACTAGCGACCCGCTCCGGCTTCGCAAGAGTGGAATTTACATGTGTAGACGGTATTCTGTTCACGAAACGGGCAAAAGTTTTGAGCAGAATCCTAACAAAAAGTACTAGGCTGGCATGAATTCAAGATTTCATTAGTATAATTAAGTATTTCTTTTTGTACATATTATGTACATGAACGATAACCAATGACCGATGACCTTATGAAAGCTGCAGGAATCCGCTGGATGCGGGAAGCACAAAACCGGTCGAGGTGGCGGTGCTTGGGGGAGGCCTATCTCCAGCAGTGGATGTCTTTCGGTTGAAATGATGATGATTATGATGATATGTACATAACATATAGCCTGTATCCATCTGGAATAATGTACCTTTGAAATGGTGTTTTTTTTTTTTTTAATAGGAGCTGTTTGGTGGTTCCGGAAATTATCCTCCACATAGCATACACAAACTCACAAAATTCGCTCTTTCTCAAGTATTAGTAAAGATATAGATTCAGTATGACATTTAAGGGATAATTAGGTATTAGATTCCTGATATCCACGGATACAATTATCAGTTAAAATGTTAGGAAAATCATCTACTTTTACAATGTTTGTAAATATTTGAGCACCATGTATCTGTCACATAATAAATTTGTCTGTCATTACTTCATTTTTCATTATTTTTACTTATTGTGTTATAATAATTTTACTGTAGGTACACGTCTTCACATTTAATTAGTATGGAGTTTTTTGCCCATTCTTCTATATTAGTAACTACCTTTTGGAAGGACCAAAACCTTTCTTTTTTGTTGTAATTTTTGACGTACAAAAGTGCCTTTTATGTGCTTTTTTGAAATAAATCATATTACGACTTTGACTTTGCACTAAAAAGCAATTTTTGGAAAACCAAACTAAGTTAGTCAAACGAAGCGATGATACATGAGAAACAAAGTCACAGGAAATAGCTAGTTACCAAAAAAGGGATAGTTTTCCAAACACTACTGAAAAAGTAAAAATCTGCGTTTCAGGAATGTTTGATTAACAGTTTGCAATGTAGGCAATGTTCAGGTTTTAGAGGTTTTTTCAGTACTGAAAGCTGGAATCTGTGAATTGAATTTTTTGCTCGAGAACTGTGTGTACGCATGCAGAATTTTTATTTAGTGGCTGTTGTATGTTACCACGTTGTTGAAATCGATTTACTGTACAACATTACACATACATAATAAAAATTGAATTGAGTTTTGAATTTTTAAACCTATGAGTTCAACAAAACCAAAAATCACCATCAAAATCAAAATAGTTGTTTCAAACTAGACTGATAAATATAGTATTGACTTTTGCCCGCGGCTCCACCCGCGTAAATGTCGGTTATCGCGCAAAAAAGTAGCCTATGTCCGTCTCCATATCCCAGGCTATATCTCTACCAAATTTCATGATGATCGGTTCAGCGGTTTAGGCGTGAAAAGGTAACATACAGACAGACAGACAGACAGACAGACAGACAGAGTTACTTTCACATTTATAATATTAGTATGGATTTTATATCGAGGGACTAAACGAAGCCATAATATACCAGAGGTGGTTTGACTCCCGAGCGTGCGAGGGAGTCAATGAAACCGAGGGTATATTAAGTTGGCGTTGAGTCTCGAGGTGCAAACTATACTTTTCACTGTGATTGCGAGAAAATTAGTAAATTTACTACAAAAACATATAATAAATATTATTCCTTCTTTCCATAAAACTTTCGTAAGTTTTTAGGTAAATCTTCCGCGATTTTGGCAGCAAAAGATTATGTATTATGTATTTTGCTCTTTACTCGACGTCAAACTCTTCACTGTCACTGGACATTCTTAATAAATTTATTTAAAACCGAACTTTACACTCGACTGAAATTCTGAAATTTTCGCGATTAGTTTTTTCTTCTAAACCAGTCACAGATTAACATTTTAATACACATGGCGCCACCTTCTTTAAAACCATGGAACTAAAACTCTCAACATTTTCATAATGAAGATGATCCACACTCCACAGATAATAGTATATTTACTGGCTGTTTGAGTTTGTCTATGACACATGAAGGAAATTAAAAAACTAATTACCTTTCACTCCCTAGAGACTAAAGTGGTCACTTTAGTCCCGCTTCGTAGGGCTATATTGGCGTATTTTTAGAGCTTGAGAAGTGAAAACATATTTTGAATGCCAAAAATAACATAAGGTAGCCCAAAATGCCCGCTCTTCATCACCACTTTCTAATGTTTTAACTGAAAAGAAGAATTGGCGCAACAAACTCCCCAGCAGCTCTCTCTCTCTCAGTCTCATGTCCGGATAAAGGATTTTACACATGTGACCCAGATACACACCCACACACCCCTACACTAACATTAGGGTGTCCCTTATATGACATTTTTTTAAATTTATTTTTTTATCCATACGCATAGCCTCAATTTTTTTTATAAATGCTAAAATATACTCAAATATGAAATTTCAGCTTTCTAGCATGATCGCAACCCGTGCCGACTGAGCTTCAAAATTTATTTAAAATCGTGTTTTGTCCTATTATTCTGATCTGCTATAAAACTAATATAAATGCAACAAATTTTGTGAGTATGAGGTAAAATAAAATAAGGTAAACATTAATCTTTATTTCAAAACATAAAATCATAACAATCAGCCAGGGTAACTTCTCTTTAGTGTAGTTTTTTATCAGTCCAGATACAAATTTCTTGTTCCTGGGCACAGCGCAAAAAGCATTGTTTTTGCTCTTCTTCTGCCGTGTTAAGTAAGGTTTTGAGTTAGGAATGCATTAGACTGTTTTTAGGACGAATTTATAAACATGATGACGACAACCGAAAACCAAAAATTCACTCTCTAATGTCTGCTCCAAAACAGCACAAGCTCCATTAAAATGACCAGTATTTTAAGCTTTTGTATCGCAGCACATTATTTGAACTTAATTATTAAGGTTCCAGTCAAAGAGCAGATGAGATGGCTTTAGGTTGATGTTATCCAGAAGAACTCTCTAGTTTTGGCACTGCAAGAAGCTGTTCTCTATCGTCAAATGAAGCAATAATGGGGCAAACGTTCTTCTTTTGAACTTCGTACATCCAATCCGGGTAATAATTTTCCATCCCAATGGACTGTGACTACGTCAGGTACCTTGTTTTGAAAGTCAGTTTTATTGCTTCTGCCCTTGTTATTCTCGTCTGAGTACAAATTCGCTGAATCGAGGATTTGTCAATAGCGAAATCGTCGCTACTCAGACCAAGCGCTTCTACGAGACAGCATGCAGAAAGTAAATGGAGTCTCTATGCTTAACTGACATCGATCTAAAATTGCGACAAGTTTAGGCGTTATAATATCCTTTCTACCTCTTTTTTAACTTTTTTTAGGGCAGGGAACATCTGGCAACCTGAGTTCAGTATTCAAAATCTGTTCTTCGTCCGAATTTTCTGGACATTCAAGATATTTGAGCTAGAAGTAGATGCAACAGCCAAAAACTCTCTTTGTCTCACATTCCTTTCCTCCTCTTCTAATCGTCTTTGCATTACTCTTTCTTCTTTCGCCGCCAATTTTTTGTCCACACCACCTACGTATTCCGGTCGACCTGGCTCTCTGTGTTTCCTTAAAAATACTTTGTCTTCCTCTATTTTCATTCTCTCAAAAGCATCAGCATGTGCAATATCAAATAAGTTATCAAGGTTAATTTTAAAATTATTTTCACGGTTCTTGAACGTGTCCCTGAGTTTTCTTACAATTTTTTTTTTTGAACTGCAAAAAATTGTAAGAAAACTTTGTTTATCACTCCGTAATTCCATCGACATCTTTATACAATTAACAATAGCGCATTAATAGTTAAAAATCGCGAATGAAATGACAAATTAAACACGTAGTTACAGTGCGCAGCGCATAACCCGCGCAACTTATATGGAGAAGTTTAAATCGCAAGTCGGCACGGGTTATCGTTTATAAAACGGGCTAATATTTTTTTCTAGACAATATTGGGTTATTATGAAAGTTTTAAGAAGGTATGCGTAAAAATATATAGAACTTAAAATTTAAGGGACACCCTAACTAACATACACTACATTTGTATGTCTGCTGTCTATCACACCATTTGTGTTACTTGGAATTCGTTTTTGTTATTATTTTTTTTTATTTTTATTCTTATTTTTCTTTTCTGAACATCATTGACACTGTCTTCATTAGTTTTTGTTTGTGAATATAATCCATTTGGCTGAACCCTATCTTTTAAGATACAGGCTAGTCCTAGTTTAAAAGATAGAGTCCACTATTGCATAATAATGTAAAAAATTCAAACAATGTATACAGTGCAAAGTGTTTTGTTTTTTTTTTTTTTGTGAGAAGTAAGTACTTATTATAATTTTTTATAATTTTTAGGGTTTCGTAGTCAACAAGGTCTGGTCCTGTCTGTCTGTCCGCGGTTTAGCTCAAAAACTATTAGTACTAGAAAGTTGTAATTTGGCATGAGTATACACGTTAATGACGCCGAAAAAGTGGTAATATAAAATTAAAAAAAAAAAAAAACAATTATGTAGGGTACCTCCCCTACATGTAAAGTGGGGATGATAATTTTTTTTTTCGTCCTTCCATTGTGTGGGATATCGTTAGATAGGTCCTTTAAAAATATTATGGGTTTGGGAAGACCGTTTTTTGATTAAGTAAACCGTTCGTGACTTATCAAGCTTTAAAGTACCAATTTTCGTTGGAGTCAAGTGTCTCTCCCCTCTAACAACTAAACAGTTGTAGTTAGAAATTCAAATGTCACGGCAGTAGTACCTATATATAACGAAGTTAAAAGTACAATCATCACAGCTAAGTAGGCTTTACAATTTACCGAGTAATTGGCGACCAAATTACATTTACAGTTGAAAAAAATGTTCTCCCATACATCATTCTGTATCGGAAAACATGTTTTTCAGCTACATGATAAGTTTGTTCTTGGGATAAATTCATCCCAACTACGGAACCCTTCATTGTGCGTGGTCCGACACACACTTGGCCGGTTTTTTATGTTTCCCATGGATTCCAAAAAAACTTCTAAGCATGGTCTCTGTCTGGTTATACCGCCCTAAACTAATAACTAACTATTCTCCCATATGCTACTAATAAGTCACGACCCAAAATTATTTTAGGGTAGAGGCAGGTCATTTTAATTAGCACTAGATATAGGTCTCGGGTGGAGTTTATAGTTTGAAACATGTCTTGGGTTTCTAGAGCCAAGACCTAAACTTTGAAGCAGTTTATTGGTAAAACGAAGTACCTAGTACAGAATGACGAAACTGAAACCCGTTCCTCAGACGTTAAATTCAAGCTCAAATTATTTTAGACCAATAAACTCAGCATATGTTAGTAAACTCAATAACTTAAAAATACAATAATTATAATATTGTGGCGGCCATATAAAACGCCACATGCGAACTACGCATCATGAACTTGACGTCACAAATCTTGCATCGTGCAATCAGAGTTATCGCGCGACTAGCATATACAACATTCCGACATCAACCGTCGGGCAGTTGCCCACCAGACTCGACACCCATTTGGTCGGAGGATCCTCCCTTTTCAATAGAGGATAAGTGAAGTTTACACCCTGTTCCTCATACCTCTATAATATTAAATGGCTACATGAACATGTGCACGCACATGTCTGCCAGCCCAGAGCCTGATAAATGGTCCATCAACCTTGTCCACCAGTGAAGCTAAAGTACTGTTAGGGCTACCCCTGAATCGCTGCAACATCGATGCACACCGTTTGCGTATGATGGCATGAAAGTCATATATTCGGTCTTCCGCAAACATGCCCGATGCACTGCAAAACCGAGGCAGCCCCAACAATATCTTCAGCGCATTATTACAAGGTGTCTTCTTTTTTTTGATGTCCCATAACTCTAGAGTAGGAATGAGACCACATCAAAGAATCAACTGGAATATGTAAAAATAATGCGATATGTCACGATTGTTAATTTAAAACACCCTTACGTGAAATATGACAAGGTCGCATTTTCTTAGCTTTAAATACTAATGATTGGTTTGAATGAAAATGAATTACTTATATTTATCAATGAAACTTCATCATCAAATAATCGCCTTCTTCAATGTCCCACTCACCGCACAGACTTTATTCACTCTTCCTTCTTCGTTCAGTCTATCTCTCTGTGGAATGCGCTCCCTCTGGAAATCAGGATGACACCCAACCAATTATCATTTAAAGTGAAAGTTCGCGAGCACATTCGTAAGAAGCTGGCAGTATCATCACAACGTTAATGTTTTCCCATTGTTTGTCTTATTTGTTTTAGTATATTCGTGTATTTATGTATGTTTATTTGTGCTTGTATTTATATAGAAATTAGAAATTTGGTATATATATATTATATTTATAGTTTGTAAGTATCTATAAAGATCACATCATATTCTTGGAATAACTATAAAGTTATTCCAAGATTTTTCGTAATTGCACCTACCACTGTTTGTCTCTGCATCACCCAAAGGTTGACTGGTAGAAAATGCCTATGGCATTAAGTCCGCCTCTATACATTGATGTGCTTGAAGTATTAAATAAATAAATAAACTTAGATACCTACATATATCGAGGGTCTCAGTTTCATCAGTTTGGCAACGTCGCAAATGTAACAATTCTTCATACGGGTGACAATTTTTGACCGAAATTGATATGATTGATGATAATTATCTTCGAAACTATGCATTTTTGGACCACATAATCTAGGACTTTTTGTATTATTTTTACTCATAGAATATAACCCTAGAGTTATGGGATATTAAAAAAAAACACGTTGTGTACTGCACGCGCAGAGAGTTAGTAAGCCTTCTGCGTATACCTAACCCACAAGCTACTCGAGTAAAACGACTGGCAGTAGGCTCTGAAGAGTGTCAGTTTTACCTCGTCAGAGCACCGTGCAAACCTGCGGGCAAGCCTATTGTATCCAGAGAGGACCCGGGACTATAAAAGTATGAGGAACAAGGTGTAACGTTGATGTTGGGATGTTGTATAATATGCTAGTCGTGCGGTAAACTCTGATTGCGCGATGCAGGATTTGTGACGTCAGGTCTTTGATGCGTAGTTCTCATGAGGCGTTGTTGTAGATGCCGTCACAGATTCAAAAAGAGTAAAAATAAAAATAAAATAGTCTATAAACAACAACTCTCCGTACCATCGTACATTGTTTCCCGTTCCCGATACCATAATACCGAGATACAGGTTTAATTCCCGAAGGCATGAACTTCACACTAAGTTACAAGCGGTAAGCAGACTTGTCGACTTGGCAAAACTTGGCAATATGCCCGCCACTTGGCAGGAATTAATTGCCAAATCGACCAATCTTGGCGAGTTTGTATTGAAGATGTTTTCTGTTGTGTTTTCTTGATGTGTTGTTTTAATTAGATTTGAATTTGTTGTTTTTATTATAGTTTAATTTCAGGCCTTTATTTCGCGATGGCTTAAGCAGAGTTATGCAAGGTGGAGACCACAATAATACAATAATTAATTAAACTGCGTATACCTAATGTCGTTTCCAGTCTGCATACGAAAATACAACCAAATAATATATCCAATAGGTTAGTCCCTCTATCTAGTCAAAGATTGGCAAAACCCGAACTGAGTTTGTTTCGCAATTTCTTCTCAGGGGTAGACAGATAGGAACGGTCGATTCCATCTAGCTTATAAAAAAAAAAAAAAAATACGTGTAAAAGTGATCATTTCTCCTACGCTTACATATATATCCACAGTGTGTTAGTACACTTGGTAACCTCAAGTAAAGCACGCATCGCTTTATGAGATAAAAATTATATATGATGGTACGGAACCCTGTGTGTGCGAGTCCGACTCGCACTTAGCCACTTTTTTACTGTTTTCGTTAAAAAAATGTAAGGCAGTAAAAGGACCAAATCTCTTTGCAAACTAAAGAAAAACTAGTTTCTTTTACTCTCATGAAAAAAGAAACTTCAATTCGTGTTTCAACAAAATGGTTATATTTTTTTTAGAATATTTTCAGACACAATACTGTAGAATATTTTCTGTTATAATGAATGCAAATTTTATCATTTTCAAGTTTAAACTTACTTAGTCTTTTAGACCGACTTTACGTACTTAGTTGTTGTTTTTTTATGTTTTTGAAAGGAAAATTGTTGATACAAAAAATTGTGGAGTGTTTTCTTTCAGAAAAGATTCAGGTTCTATTTATTTCATGAATTATAGTATTTAATAATGAATGTTTACAAAGAAACATAAAGATTTTTTTACGAAAAATGTATTTTGATGGATTCGCGAAAACTATAAATATTCAAAATATTTGTAAAGACCTGGGAGATAATGGTGCCGATTCCCTTGTTCACAAACTAAACTAAATTTAAATTCAGTGCATCTTTTTCTTACTATTTCATTAATAAAAGGACAGAAGATAAATTTAAGTTTAGTCCTGTCAAATTAATCAGCGCCTGTCACTACTCCATACAGGTTTAGACGTGATTAAAAACTTGCCGACTAAAATTACGTCAATTTACGTCAAGCGCTGATTAATTTGACAGGACTAAACTAAAATTTATCTTCTGTCCTTTTCTTAATTAAATAGAAAGAAAAAGATGCACTGAACTTAAATTTAGTTTAGTTTGTGAACAAGGGAATCGGCACCAATGTCTTACTGTTAACAAGCAAAATCCACTCGATTTTAGACCTAAGAATTAAGCGCGACCGGTACAAATTCTTTGGAGGAGGCTTTTACCCGAAGGGGTCCACACACCGCTACGGTGACCGATCCCCCCGCTGCTGTGGCAAAGGTAGAAACTGTCTCAAGCTGGATACACAGCTGACCCTCTGTAAGGAAATAAGGCTCTTCCGATCAGAGTTGCGGGAGGTTCGCGACAAAATGAAGGAATTTCGTCGTGAGATGGCCGGTTCGCACTCGTCTATGCTGCCGTGCTAACGAAGAACGCAGTAACTCGATTTTTGACGATTATGAGTTATACATTCGTTGAGTTATATATTTGGAGTCAGCGAATCGAAATCTATTAAATCTCTCTAAGCAACTTTTTATTGATCCTTCAGGAACTCGGTTTTTCAGTAAGCAAGAATGCTATAACTAAAACATCATAACAAATTCAATAATCAAAAATAAAAGTCTCGAAAGCGGCAAAATCGAGTTACTGCGTTCTTCATTAGCACGGCAGTATGGGAGTCTGTACCGAACGGGTTGACAGCAATAATATTAAGAATGGAAAAATGAATTTGTTGAATTTAATTAAAACATTAATTTTAATAGTGTGGAATGAATAAAAATCCTTTTTTATTATTATCATTTTTTTATATTTTACTATGGGTTTGCTCTTGACTTTGGTCTAGGTCGTGGTGACAGAGACAAAGTCTACGATGGAGTGAGCTTACCCAGAAGAAGCCTGTTCACTCTCACTTTGAATAGATTAGGGTTGTATGCGTTCGGAAACACAGACGCAGGCAGAGAGTTCCACTCCTTTGCTGTGCGCATTATAAAAGACGTTTGAAAACGCTTAGTGCGAGTTGACGGAATACCAACTAGGTAGGGGTGGTAAATTTCAGTGCGTCTAGATGTCCGATGGTAGAAGGGGGCCGGTGGAATGAGGTCGTGGAGTTCATGGGCACACTCGCCGAAGTACAATCTGTAGAAGACCGACAAGCAGGCAACCATTATTATTATACAATTTACAATATAAGAAGGTGGTACTTTCGGTACTATTTTGTCTTCTTAAATTGAAATACACGCAAGCTCTAAGAACAATCTATTTTGAAGACAAGACTGTTCCCAAATGTTCTCAGGGGAAATGCTCAATTTTCTGGGTTCAGAACTTGTAGCAGAAAATACAAATTGTGTTTTACAATCGATTTTGTAGAAAAAAACACTCTATTTAAAACGTAAAAGCATAAGATTTTATTTATTTGTATATATTATATTTTTTTATGATTTATGCAAACAACTTCGGGAAGAGCAGCAACTACGATTTTGAGGGAAATAAATAATCTATACTTATAATAAATATTATAAAGCTGAAGAGTTTGTTTGTTTGAACGCGCTTATCTCAGGAACTACTGGTTGGAATTGAAAAAATCTTTTTGTGTTTGATAGTCCATTTATCGTGTAACATTATAGGCTACATAATATCACGCTACGACTAATAGGAGCGGAGCATAAATGAAAAATGTTGCAAAAACTGGAAAAATTATTCCTATTTAAGAGCTTCCATTGCGTGCGCTGCGTAAACGGTTTACGTTACGCAAAAATCATGTAGAATGGAATTGTTCCTCTTTAAAAGTTAAAAAAAATGTCCGCAACAGCATATGACTATCTTTTAAGATTGATTCACTGTAACCTTTTTTATGGTAATCAAATTTGTTCGAAATTAATGCATTATTTGCGACGGAGTTTTATCAACAAAATATTATTCCATAACCAAATAAATATATTATTAATCACAAGTATTTAAATGTAAACAAAATTGTCCTTGACATCACTAAATTTCAATCAACATCTTAGGAGATATCATCATTTTAATATAACTCTGTAACAAAATAAGTAAAAAATTCATTACTTATACCACTCTCTCTCTTAGGTGACGTAGACGAAGTTGCGCGGTTTGTTTGTTTGGTTGAAAGCGCTAATCTCAGGAACTAGATACTGGTTCGAATAGAAAAAATATTTTTGTGTTGGATAGCCCATTTATCGAGGAAGCCTATAGGCTATATAACATCACGCTATGATCCTTAGGAGCCAAGCGAAAAGAACAAAAGTCAGAAAGAACGTTAAGCGATAATAAAGTCATAGCGCGGGCGAGCGACGGGATGAGAAGCGATGGGTGTACCGAAATTTCACGCGGACGAAGTCGCGGGCAGAAGCTAGTGTTCTATAAAGTGGGATGCGCCATTCTATGAAACTGCTTGATCCTCACGTGATCACGACTAAGTCTGGTATTTAAAAAGGACTGTGACCTCTGAATTTCTTTCGGTGTTTTTGTTCAGAGTGGTCAGATAGAAACCATCAACCTCATGCAGTTTAAAAAAATACTTTTGAGGTGTAAAAGCGTTTGTACAAATCTACTTACAGACATGAAAATATATACATGAAATATATATACATTTTAATTAGAATTTGTATACAGAAAGTTTTTTCTCTTTTTTAATATCTTTATTGGGAAAAAAGCTGTTAGCCTCGTAGTTTTTCAATATAAATACAGCACAGATAAAAACTAAGATTTTAACTTAATTAATTTAACAATCAAGTAATATAATATAATATAATAGCTAATTTGGATGTAGGTCTAGACAGGATCAAATTACACATGCCAACTTCCCTTAACGTAAGTCCCGCTTCTGATTCCAAAACTCTCCGTTCTGTCCCAATCCGAGCACACTCTACCAAAGCGTGGTAGATGTCCTCCCTCATGTTGCACATCAAACAGTTTGGGGTGTCAACCACTTTCATAAGATGCCCGAACGCATTCAACGGAATGTGCCCGGATTGCAGACGCATGCTTGTTACTAACAATCGTCTATTTATCTTTACTTCAGAGAACCAAGGAATCCTTGGTGGTTCGGACTGAATTGTCCTGTGCCATATACCCTTGACCCCCCGATGGATCTTATGAAAGCCGTAGGAATCCGCTGGATGCGGGAAGCACAGAACCGGTCGAGATGGCGGTGCTTGGGGGAGGCCTATGTCCAGCAGTGACGTCTTTCGGCTGTAATTATATACCCTTCTCTTCAGATCTTTTGTCAAAGTATACAGAATATGTGACGGATGACAGTAACAGACGAGTACTTCGATGCCTAATTGTCCTTTTGTTTTTTGTATTCATTTGTATATTTTGTTTGTTGTAATTTAGTACCTAGAGAAAATAGTTTAGTGCATTGCCACGTTGAATGGCACTACTAATTCTTTGGCCAAAGAACGAGCCAGCCCTCTGGTCACGTGAAGTGTCGACCAGACGGCGAGATTTCCTTAAAAAGGAGACGCGCTTTTCAACCCTAGACGGCAATATCATGTATCATTTATCACAATGTGATGAGTTTTCCTGAAAAACATCTGAAGCATCAAAAAAATAAGTTGATCGCATTAGTAACACTTTACAAGTCAAATACCGTGAATTATGGCCGAAGTAATTTGCCACCAACTGGCAGATTGCCAAAGTCAACAAGTTTTCCGATATAAAATATTCAAACTATTATGAATTTTGGGAGAAATTATAATGTAACAAGTTTTGGTTTTATTATTTTGTTAATGTATGCTAGTGGTTTTATAGATGTATGGGGAACAGGGTGTAAAGTTCACTCATACTCTATGGAAAAGGGAGGACCTTCGACCAGACGGGTGTCGTGTCTGGTGGGCAACTGTACGCCAGTTGATGTCGGGATGTTGTATATACAGGAAAAGTTTTTAATCAGTGCGTAAATTTTGACAAATTAAACTTAAACGTGTTTTATGATACACCTATTTCTTATTTTGATATGTCTTAGTAAAAAAATATAAGTTATCGTTAACGAAAGATGTTTAATTTGAAACTGGTATAATGGATACTCGTCGCGCAATGCGCCGGGGCGGCGCGGTCATTGAAGCGGAACGCAGTAGTAGGTACCTTTCAGCTGTGCGCTCGCCCATTTATATTATTACGAATAGATTGTATCCATATTTTGCTGATTTTAAGTAGGACCAAAAAAAAGTATTGAAAAAATAATGGTAATGGGTTCTATTGATGATACCAACCACCAAAAAAAAAAATGCACACTGGTTAAAAACTTATCCTGTATGCTAGTCGCGCGGTAAACTCTGATTGCGCGATGCAGGATTTGTGACGTCAGTTTTTTTATGCGTAGTTCGCATGTGGCGTTGTAAATGCCGCCACAGTTTTAATGATGGAAAGTGGTTATTGCCGTTTAAAAAGCCCTTAAGAGCGGCCAACTCGTCATACTTTTCATACAAACGCTCGTACGTGATAATGGCGTTGGAACACATCTTTCTATGAAAATTTTGAACTAATTGATATCATGTGCACGGAGAGCTGCCCACAGCTCGCCGTCCGCAAGTTGTAGGCCTACTTTGGCCGGGAATCGGCTATCGATTCCCGCCGCTTAGGGCACTTTTATACACCCCTGCCTAATCCATTTCAAAACATTTAAAAACGCTGCTTCATCTTGTTTTCAAATTCGCTTATTTCGTCTCTACGTCATCCATAGCTAGAAATAAAACTTTTTTCTTCACAAAAAACGGCCACGATCTTTCATGCGTAAAACCTCAGTATTATAGAAATTACCAGACTACGTGACTTCAAGCCTTCGACACAAGGCAAAAAAGGCAAGCTAAACAAAACGGAACAAAAAAATACTCCTTTTATTTTTTCAAAATGGCTGAATTAGCATACAAATATCTCGCGGGTCGTCTCCTAAAGTAATAAGTAGGCGAGACAAAATTGTGAATGTGCTTATGTGCCACAGACTGTATAAAAAAATAGACGGTCCTTCAATTTAATGTATTTCACTCGTGTTCCCACGACATGAACTAGAATAGCATATCCCGTGGTAAATGATAAGCATAGAGGCATGAGGAATGGAGTGTTTATGTTATAGACCAAGTGATAAATTGGGCATTATACATAATGCCCGGTCATTATAAAAAATGCCCAATATGAGAGTGCAATTTGATAATAATTATTCAAATAATCAAATTGACCGGGCATTATACATATTGTCCATCACCTTTTGGGCAGAGTAATACAAACATATTTAAATACTATTTTTTTATTGTTATTGTCGTTGGACAAGATTTCAAACAATTCTTTGGGTTAGGTTAGGTAAAACAGTGGCCATTAACGCTACATCCCCTCTATTGTTGGTGAATCATTTGCGTTAGGTACCTATGTTAGAACAGTGACCATTAACGCGCCCGATCCCCTCTATTGTTGGTAAATCATTTGGTTTAGGTTAGATTAGAACGTGTATTATTAAATTGCCCAATTGTCATGTAGAAATTTTATAATGACCGTGCAATGTGATAATTAATGAAGTTAAGATAGTAATTAATCACTTAGCCCGATAGAGCTAGACATTATTCATAATGCTCGTACATTATTAATAATGCCCGCATTAATCATCTGGTCCATAACATATATATTTCACTCATCCACTATAGAAAACGGAGGATTCTCCGACCAGACGGGTTGTGTGTCTGGTGGGCAACTCCCCGACGGTTGATGTCGGGATGTTGTTTATATGCCAGTCGCGCGGTAAACTCTGATTGCGTGATACAGGATTTGTGTGACATCAGGTCTTTGATGCGTAGTTCGCATATGGCGTTTTAGTTAAGGACACAAGCAGTTAGTGAGGTTGGTGGGGGGAGCGAGACAGTCCAAAATGCGTCGGATACTTGAATATCGTCACTTGTAAAGATTATTAAATCTATCCAATTTTGATTTAAAACAGGTCTAATACCGCTGTCTACTCAAATAATATAGCATTTCGTATTTTCGTCACAGAGTTTCGATATAATCAGTTTGGATCACTCGGGTTTTTATACACGATTATTTCGATTAGTCTTTCCCAATGGCCTGAGTTACGGTTTAAGCTGATGTGGCAGAAAATTAGCGCGTTCCATTGCCCTCTGGCAAATCTTGAGTTTCGACTTCTGTTGTTCAGTAAGTGACCAATTTTGTGCCTTTAAATTTAAAATTGTTTTTCTGCCACATCAGCTTAGTACTCGAAATGCATCAGGGATGTTTGCGGATGGTTACAATGGTTACAGCATTGATGGTTTTGCCACTAATATTAAATAAAGATGTGCAACCCTGATGTCCCGTG
Source organism: Dryobota labecula (assembly GCA_947523025.1). Lineage (NCBI taxonomy): Eukaryota > Metazoa > Arthropoda > Insecta > Lepidoptera > Noctuidae > Dryobota > Dryobota labecula. The sequence goes on along the minus strand of OX383311.1, from coordinate 6,019,068 downwards.
TTTGCGGCAGCTCCAACTATATTCTTAGTGTTTTTGCAGATCGGTGGGATTCTCCGATGTTGCGGAGGTATCCACCTCGCTGAATTTTAACTTTAATTGTTTGTTAATCTGTGTCTGTACTAACACTAAGTTGTCTCAAGGCGGAATTATGACCATCCTCTCCATAGAGCGTCTAGTGGTGCAGGGCAGAGTAGAAGGTAATAGGCCACGCGGGAGGTCACCGATTAGGTGGACCGATCAAATTAAATCCACGGTTGGAGGCCCTATTAGTGAATGCGCCAGACTGTCATCTAACAGAACCAGATGGAGGGAGATCGTGAGGTGAGTTACAACAACACCTGCGATTGGACAATACTCATTGTGACCACGACCGCTCTGTCAAGAGCTAAGCGAAGAAGATGAAGACTAACACTAAATGTTGAGTAAAATTGGAAGTAACTAACCCTGTGAACTTTGTCTGAAACAAAAGTATTCTATTCTTCTATGTAACGCCGGGTATACCTCAGACTAATTCTGAAATCATGTAGTTTTAACGTCCACGTCAATGATTATACAGGATAAGTTTAAAAGGAGTGCGTATATTTTTGTTGGTAATCAGGTGCATAAAACTGAACAACTTTCCCCAAGGAACATAGGTCGAATTCTAAAAAAAAAAAATTCAAAATATACGCACTCCTTTTAAACTTATCCTGTATAATCATTGACACATTGTATGAAAAGTCGATTTTAAATTTTGAGATTTCGACCTATGTTCCTTAGGGAAAGTTGTCCAATTTTATGCACATGATTACCTCCTAAAATATACGCACTCCTTTTAAACTTATCCTGTATAGGACGATCTATACTTTCATCGCTCTGTAAAATTGTGTTCTATAAATAGGATGCACCATTCCATGAATCTGCATGATCTGAGCAAGACAATGTCCGGACTTTAAGGCCCAGGTATATGCCAGTGACCTTGAGTGGTTACGTTACGTGTTCTGTACTGAGCTCATGCAACGCGTCGTACGTCCAACCAATAATAGGACTCACCCTTACAAAATCGCTGTCCCACGCATTATTAAAAAAAGCTATTTTAATAAAACACGTATACTAAAAGACCACTACCAAGACCAATTAACCAACCAATTATCTTTAAAAAGGTTAAGGTTTCAGAAAAATACGCTTGATAGATTTTGGGTGATTCTCAGTTTTTTATCCGCGTTAGACATAACTTTACAAATTAATTTCTCTATGTAATATAATCATAATCTAAAATATGAACATATCAAATAATTAAGAAAATGCCCTAATTTAACATAATATTTTTTTCAAATCATTAACGCTACTCGTTTAGACGTGGTCTTCAGTATAAAATAATTAAAAGTCGGTTATCGTCACCTTAAAAAGACTGTGCCCTATGAGGTTTTTTCCGCGTCTTTTTTTTTATCTAGGGCATCTCAGAGTGTAACCACTAAGGTTCCGACTCTTTAACCGGACTTTTCTGTGGCTGCCTTGAACTCCTAACGAAACTTAATGCCTCCAGCCAGGGCGTAAAAACTATAAACTAAACGACTGCTCGCTAAGGGTACCCCCTGTAGGGTACGAACCTCGGCTTAGGGCAGCGTCGGAGGAAGGGTGGCAAGGGACCGTCGGTGGCTGGATAAAATCAGTGTTTTGATTATTATCAGAGGGATTTTGGATTACATGCTGCTCAGCTAAAGCGCGTGCTGGCGCTTCACTTACAGTCAAGGGTCGGGGAGCTTCCGCGTCAATGAACTACGACCATTTATACTTTTCATCTCTCTGTGGAACGCTCACTGTTTTGTTACTTTTAACAAAACTGCCTTGAAAATTATAGAGTAGGCTTTGCGGAGACGGTTGAGCATAATAATGAATTAGGCCCAGGTGTAAGAGTTGAGTTTGGAACCTTGAATTTAGGTTCTTACTTTTTGTATTTTAGTCTTAAGATCTAGGTTAGGGATAGGCTCTTCCATTACTTTTAATGGACGCCTTGAGAATTTTTAAAATATTTTATGTCGTTAGTAGCTTAGGCCTGTTTTTGCAGGTGTTTATTAAATGTTCGAAGGGACTCTGTATTATACAGGAAAAGTTTTTAATCAGTGAGAAAATTTTGACTAATTAAACTTAAACGTGTTTTATTATACACCTATTTCTTATTTTGGTATGTATTAGTACAAAAAAATGAAGTTATCGTTAACGAAAGATGTTTATTTTGAAACTTGTATAATGGATACTTGTCGCGCAACGTGCCGGCGGCGCAGTCAGTGAAGCGGAATGCAGTAGTAGGTACCTATCAGCTGTGCGCTCGCCCATTGATATTATTACGAATTGATTGTATCCATATTTTGCTGATTTCAAGTGAACCAAAAAAAAAAGTTTTCGTCTGGTCGGAGGATCCTCCCTTTTCTATGAAGGATGAATGAATTGTATACCCTGTTCCTTCCTACCTTTACTTATAGACGAAAATATATTGAAGGGTTTGGTCGCCAAGTAAATAGTGTTTGTTTAAGGGCCATCCCAAAATGTGTAACACATAATATAGCAAATTTTCACTAGAGAGGTTGCTGCTACCCTCTTTTAAAACTATCTAACAGCATAACACTTAATATGTTAAAAGCATGTGAATAATAAGTCAAAGTTCAGCCATTAATAAGCCCTTAGGTAGCACAACCGCTGCCCAGCCCCAAACTTCATTAAAATAAGAGCGATTCATGAGGGACCTTTAAGTTTTGGGTGGTACAAGTGAAGAGGTGACAGCGATTTTCAAAAGCTTACTCTCAACACGCTCTCAAGGACAGAAACTAATGGATGAGTAATGCATTTAGTTCAAAACTTTATGAAACAAATTGTGTTTTGTTAGGACAGGATATTATAAATCAATATTACTGTTACTGTTCAGCTCACAGACAGCTCCGAGGCTGTAAAAAAGTTGTGACGGAATGGCTTAAGACTAAAACAATAACCAAACCAATGACTAAATGAATAACCTAATCTTATATATAAAATTGAAACATAGCATTCAGTAGGTCTGAGAATCGGCTACTATCTATTTTTTCTTTTACATTTAGGTAGGTAGGGTAGGGTAGGTAAGTAGGTAGGTAGGGTAAGGTAGTGTATGGTAGAGTAGGGTAGGGTAAGGTAGGTAGTTAGGTAGGTAGGGTAGGGTAGGGTAGGTAGGTAGATAGGTAGTTAGTTAGGGTAGGGTAGGGTAGGGTAGGTAGGTAGGTAGGTAGGGTAGGTAGGGTAGGGTAGGGTAGGGTAGGGTAGCGTAGTGGGGTTTATACTATAGCTTTTGACGGACCGAAGTCTGTCAGGTCAGCTAGTTATTTATAAGCGAATTTCTGTGTGCATGATTACTGGAAGAAGCTGTATTTAAGTTCTTCAGATACCAAGATACTATCGCAGGGCTATCTAACACTTACACCTAAACATATAGTTGAACTAAATATGCAAATTTCAACACATACACACTACGAGTACATACCCTTACATTAGTACGCTCTCACTCTCCCATACTCGCTAACATCACACATTTTTTACTTGTATTTTCATTTATTTATTTATTTATTTAAACTTCATGTACAATAGTGGTAAAAAGGCGGACTTAATGCCACAAAGCATTCTCTACCAGTCAACCTTTGGGTTAAATATAAAAACAGTGATAGGGTACAAAAATAATGTCTAAAATACTAACTTCTTGATTACGAGAATTTATATAGTTTTATTGATATTAATACACATATACAAATAAAATAAACTAATAGATATTTTAACAAATACAACCTAATAATAATTATTAATGACTAATAATAACAATAATAATAACCCACCGCCGTATCTCTACGTTGACGTCGTGGTGGGGCTTGCGCGCTCCGAACTCTAGGTCTGTGCCGGTAGAGTTTACTTTCCCGGAACATGTCTAGGGTGAGGAGCCAGACCAAGAGAGATACAGAAACCCGCAGGGCAGCATGTGGCGAGCTGTTGGGCAGTTGCGACCCCACGGACCCTATCTCCCGGGAGAAGTCATGTTCCTCATCTCTGGCTTGCCTTCATTAGCCGGCTGGAGTGAACACTGATGAGGAACTGAGCTCCCACCTCATTCTTGCCTTATTTGGCCGGCTTGAGTGGAGATTCGCAAGAGCAAACGTGCTAGGAGGAAGGAAGTATTCCAGTAAGTGCTTGTAGGGAGCTTGACCATCTTCCGGGCTCTGGGATTGTTCTGAGAGCCGTGGAATACCTCTCCACTCTTCGAGCACCTCAAAACATGTTGCCCCCTTGTCGCTACGTCACTATGTGCTAGTGACCGTTTTCGGCGGCCCATTATTGAGTGTGCAAGTCACCCCCGCCATTTTATCCGTGTCTATTAAAACATTGATCAGGCAGGGGCCATAGTCCTTCCATAGTTTTAGGGAACCAGTCCATTTTAACCACCCAAACCCATAGTCCCATATCATTGGTTCCATATCCTGCAATAGTCCTACACCAACCGGGCGTTGTCTTTGGGTGCACTTTTATGGTGCGTACAGGGATAATCGTCGGTTGGTGCCTCATTTAATTAAAAAGCGTCTAACGGGCCTCTGCGAGTTGGCTTCGGCCCCTCGTACGCCTTCCAAAGGTCCGGGACCCCAGGGTCCCGAGATATGTAGACAAATATAATAATAATAATAATAATAAATAATAATAATATATAATTATTATTAATTATTTATTAATTTTTATTTGAATTTTCTTTTACATTCATTTACAAATTAATGGCTAAGTAGAAGAGCGGAGTCTCCTAACACAGGCATTTTTTGCTTAAAAGGAGATTTCCAAATCATGTATGTAATCATGTATGCACTTTGTAACTGAAATAAACATTGTAATTTTGATTTTATTTATTTATTTTATTTTATTATAATTTCAGTACAAAGGTACTGCTTATTTCTTAAGAAATTTCTTCCAGCAGACCTGCGAAAGGAGAAATGATAAAGAAAATAATGTAGACATGACATGTGAGAACATGAAAAGAATAATATGAATTTGCGAAGTCTTAAACTAAAATAGTAGATATAACATACACTTAAATAAAGCTAAAAAATATAAATACATATATCTAAGATAAGATAAGATAAGATATTTTATTTTTGCAAATATGGGTACAGTACATGGTGATACAGGGAATAAGTTCTGCCATATTTTACCAGTAGGCATGCAAACATTACGGAGGAATTAATCCACTAAACTAATCTAAACATTAACAAACTGAACAAAACACACTACAAAACCTAACATAATTCTTATTTTAAAACAATATTAACAGTCGTAAGTTTCAAATTATTTTTCACTTAAAAATTCTATTACGCTATAGTATGCTTTGACCGTTAAAAAGCTTCGAAGCCGTTTTTCAAATAATGATTGTTTCGTTTTGAAATACATAAAATACTCTTTACTGTTTGTTTGTATCATCCCAGTGCCAAGGAAAGGCCTCTGCCTATGACTTCTAGTGCTTGCGATCAATATAAGGCTTAAAATTAGAATGTTTTCAAATAAGACTATACTCCATTTACTATAGCATTAGACAAATAACGGCTAAATAACGACAGTTATTGTGTAATATTGTTGAAATTACTGCACTTTAGAGTTATTTTTTTAATGCAAATGTTGAATAGATTACAGTGCTTTGTATTAATCGTGAAATAACGGAGTTTATTAAACGTTTATATCGAAATAACGAAAGGATGAGAACAGTTATTTGTCTAATGTTATAATAAATGGAGTATAGTAGGTGAAGATAATTTGTGTACAATGTTACAGTTGATATTTAGGTGGAATGCGAACTGAGTTCAGTAGAACTTATCATGGCAATATTATTACATGGGACTGACCCTTTCAAAATCAGTGGGTCAAGTCTTGTGTAGGTGTGGCGAGTCATCCCAAGGAAACTTGTAGCTCGTTGTTATATAATTAGGTAAATGTGTATTAGGTTTATGTTAAGGTTTCTATGGGTCTATGCCACCCGAAATTAAGTTTTATATTATTATTATAAACATAAAGTCAAAGTCAAAGTCAAATCATTTATTTCAAATAGGCACGAAGATGCACTTTTGAACGTCAAAAATTACATGAATAGTTAATTGATTCTAGTTGCGCCTTCCAAAATGTAGTTATGTATGGAGAAGAATGGGCAAGAAACTCCATACTTACTCTTTTAAAATGTTAACAATAGTTTGTATACATTAATTAATATTTATAGGTGAAAACGATGTACCTAGAATAAAAAAAAAAATATATAAAAAAAATAATCAAAATTACTTACCACAATTGGTAAAAAGAATGAAAAGTGAAGTAATAACAGAAAAATTAATAAATGCGATAGGTACATGGTGCTCACATATTTACAAACATTGTATATGATTTCACAAAAAAAAAAAAACAACATATAGTCAGTGTGTGAGTTAAAATATTAATCACAGAAAATAAAATTAATATCATAAAAATTATAAACATAGGTACCTACACCTCTGCAATAGAGGCGAAATGTAACACACAGATTAAATTTCGTCTACATAATGTTCCCATTTTAAAGCGATCATCGCGCTAATACGCGAATATCGCGTCCATATGTCACTTTTTGTTCGGGAAACCGGCAAGTGCCTTCTGTCAGCAGGCCCGCGCCTTTAAGTTCTGGGGCTGTTATGAAGTATAAATTCCATTATGATTCCTGATCGAAAAAGGGATGGTGCTAGCGGTTATGTATAGCTCCATCTCTCTCTTGCACTGGAATCATGATGGCATTAAAACACCACCGTGGCAGGAGGTAGGGTGTAAAACCGTTATTAATAAAATCAAAGTCAAATAACGATTTCCAAAAAGTCTTTGAAAGTCAGGAATAAAGGCAAGAATTTACGCAAATATTTTTTTCAATAAATGAGCGAGAAAATCATGTTATTGAAACTTACGTTTTCTATTCCCGCTTCTACCTCAAACCGCTGTCGCCCATACTTTGAGCCTCATCCAAGCTATGATGAAGAGGTAAAACAATTAGGCCAAGTAATTAATACGACCAGGCGTGGTTAGTACTTGCCTCTACGTAACTGCTATCTTCAAAGTCGGTTAACACCTACCAGGTCATCGCTTCCGCCGCGGTTTCATATTACTATGAAGTTCAGTTAGTAGTATATTAGTAGTGTACGAGTAATTATGTAGATAAAAATACCGTAAAAAATTGGGGCAAAAATTACCACTTTCTATTGTTTCTATAACATAGGTTACTTTTATTGCCTCTTTTTTTTCATATATTTTCTTAATAACTTTAAAACGAATCATTTTGTTTTTTTTTTTTTTATTGAAATCCTCATATCAAGTCTTTTCATTTGATATGCTACACGTTACAGTGAGCAAAGTTTTTTTTACGTCACACATGGCCATAATGTGAGTTTTACCGCACGCTACGCGTATGGTAAAACTCGCATTATGGCCAGGTGAAGACGTAAAGTTGTGTACTCACCACGGGCAGTAAAAAAAAGCCCTCTATCGCATACTTATAAATACCTGCGATTTTGGGCTTTCTTTCTTTTACAGCCCTTGGTAAGTAATGTACTATTATATTTTACCCCTTATTCAAAATTAATTTCCGTAACACATCCGTGTGTGGGTCACAGAAATTGATATGTGTACCTAAAATCTGAATCGGTCCATAAGAATCGATTGCAGTTTCTTTTTATAAGCAAACTATAGGACACTTTTGCACTGCAATTGCTATTACATTCAAAAATCATACAGCGTATTGATGGGGCTGTACCGCTTCTGTAGTGCATCAAGGATGTTTGCTGAAGCTCGTCTCAATTGCTTCAACACTATGATGTGAAAAAGTTACGCCTCTCTAGTGCGCCGAGTGCGGGCCAGGCCCTACATTATACTGCAATGTATCGCAAACAGACTGGACTGCCTGTGTGTGAATCGCTCCAGCAAGCTTTCTACATCGATGTTGAGCTTGTAGCAGGGTTTCTCATAAACATCAGTGTTAGGTTAAGTGTGTAGGTTTAGTTTACTAACATAGTTGTTAAGACATATTATTACTAACTTATTGAGTCCAGTCATCATTCATAATTTCAGCCGAAAGACGTCCACTGCTGGACATAGGCCTCCCCAAGCACCGCAACTTCGACCAGTTCTGTGCTTCCCGCATCCAGCGGATTCCTGCGACCTTCACAAGATCATCGGTCCACCTTGTGGGAAGCCTCCCAACGCTGTCTTCCGCTTCGCGGTCGCGACTCCAGAACCTTTCAGCCCCATCTGTTCTGCAAGCGATGTGCCCTGCCCATTGCCATTATAATTTGGCAATTCTTCGACCTATGTCGGTTACCTTGGTTCTCCTGCGGATCTCTTCATTTGTGATTAGATCACGTAGGGAAACTCCAAGCATAACCCTCTCCATTGCTCTTTGGGAAACTCTTATCCTTCTAATACGAGTAAGACCCATTGTGAGCGACCACGTTTCAGTGCCATAGGTCATCACTGGCAACACGCACTGGTCAGAGACTTTCGCCTTGAGACACTGCGGTGGGACGAGAAGATATTGCGTAGCTTCCCGAAAGCTGCCCAGCCAAGTCGGATTCGACGATTGACTTCATTCTCGAAGTTGGACCTACCTAACTGGACAGTTTGTCCTAGGTAAACATACTCATCCACGACTTCGAGTGTAGCGTCTCCGATCTTCATGAGAGTGGGTGTTACACAGGCCAAAAATCCATTGTTACTTTTAAATTAAATATAAATAAATGAATACATAACCTCTTGAAATAATCCCTCAGTTGTTTTCACAAAACCCACGAAAAGAAAGAGTTTGAGTTATTTAACATCGGAAACAGTTGGAATTTATTTATGAATGCAAAAGTATTCGGCAACCTTAATGAATTAATTAAGAATCGTTTTAACAGTAAATACTCGTACAATTTCATCGCAATTCATCGTTGATATGGCATGATAATTTAAATAATTAATATTCTGTATCAAAATAACAACTATGGAACACATGAGATTAACGTGCTATCCGAGTCACTGAAGAGTCTTGGTATGTAAAGTTGGTCACCCATCCACAGACCAACCCCGGCAAGGATAGCTTAATGGATTGACCCTTGCGGCTGTTATTACTTAGCGACGAGCACCCAAGCCAACTATAATAATCACCAATCAATCTGCCTAGCCTTTTCCCAACTATGTTGGGGTCGGTTCCAGTCTAACCGGATGCAGCTGAATACCAGTATTTTGCCTATCTGACCTCCACAACCCAGTAACTGGGTAACACGGTACCCCTTGGTAAGACTGGCTGTTAGACTTTTGGGCTTCTGACGACCCGTAACGACTGTCAAAGATCCACGAATGACAGCCGGGACCAACGGCTTAACGTGTTTTCCGAGGCACGGAGGAGTCTCGGTATGTAAAGATGGTCACCCATCCACGGACCAACCCCGGCAAGCGTAGCTTAAACTGACAGATCGAATCGTGCGGCTGTTATTACTTAGCCACGAGCTCCTCACAGCTACAATAATCACCATAAAACTTAAATGAACAAGTAATCAGTCGTCTACACTTATTAAAACTATCTACCAACTAGTTAGAACGTAAATTGCATCCAATCTATGAAAATGGGTAGCAATTTACTGGGACATACGCAAGGACGAATTCTTGGAATAAGTAGATAAGTGAGAGTCGGATTCACACACGAAGGTTTCCGTATCACCGAAAAATATTTAACACATTTTTTTTGTTTAACAGACAAGAACAAAGGAACAGAAAAATACGTAAAAAGGTGATGCTTATTTCTAATGAAATCTCTTCCAGCATACCTGCGATAGGAAAGTAGATATAGAGATGTAGACAAAGTTTGTAAGAGTAGAAGAGAAAAAAAAATACATAAAATCAAAATAGCTATACACTAATAAAAATACTTATAAACATACAATAAGAGAATATACTTACATACATACTTCTAAAATAAATATCACTCAAATATATACATAGAACTAAAATGTAATGGAAAATAATAAATGCATAAATGCAACTATGACGAAGTGGAAAGATAGTGATCTTTTACTCTTCATATTTATTTATTTTTATGAAATCAAATCAAAAACTTTATTTCGAGCCAATACTCTTAAAGGGTTAGTAACAATGTTCTTACAACTACGTGTTAGTAAACAACATAATACGGTGACACTTGTAGGTAATTGACAACAGTGAACTATATAAGGATAGTCCACTCTGTCCGCTATCATTTTCAGAACCCTGTTGGGGCTGGCCATGACTCGTGCCGCCATTGATGCAGCGCGCTTGCGCATTATAGTGTAAAAACAATCTAAACGCGCCTCCGCAAACATCCCTGATGCACTGCAACGTCATGGACACCCCATCAGTTTTCTGAACGCGTTATTAAATTGGACACGAAGGACTCCATACGATGCTCGCGAATACTTCTCCCACAGACTGCACGTGTAGAAGGTGGTACAGAATGCTCTAAAGAGCATCACCTTTACGTCTGCAGTACGACATGCAAAGCTGCGGGCCAACATATTCGCTTGCACAGACGGAGCCCTCCGTTCCCTTTCAATATCAGCATATTGAAAGGGAATATTTTTTATATTATTCCCAATGCTGGGACACAGAGAGGACTCTAGAAGGAGTGGGCCGTAATCCACCAATGCAGGTTGGTAGATGTCATATATCATCGAATTTTTGGTTCTAGGACATGCTTTTTTTTCCTTCACCGTTTTTTGAGATCAGTGGTGATGACATAATTTATACAAACCCCACGACCTACAAATACTTACTTTAGTACAAAATACGTTTTATGTGTGAGGATTTAATTTATAACTAAATTTTTTGTTTATTATTTGTTGTTATAGCGGCCATACACAACACTGAAAATTTCAAAAGTGTCTACCTATTGGGGTTCAAAAGATACAGCCCTGTAACAGACGGACGGAGGGACAGTGGAGCCTTAGTAATAAGAGCGAGAATTACATAATTATTCAAATTATTTCTCAGGCTGTAATATACCCCAATTTTTTTAAATAATTTCACTACAATTCATTCAAATTTTCACTGATAAAGTGCAAATAGTTTCCGAGTAAAATAGCTGTCTGACATCATACACAAGTACATGGATTAATAACATTAGTTAATACTTACATATATGGACAGACGGACAGCTGGACATGACGAAATTATAAGGATTCCGTCTTTGCCGTTAGCCTACGTAACCCTAAAAAAGATAGCAATCTAATGCTCTGTGAAATTGTCTTTTGGAATACGTTTTTGTTAAATGACTTAGAACTTAGGTAGATGCATCTGTTTGGAGCAAAAATGGTTTCTATTCGAGACAAATGAAATAAAAAAATTAAATGGTAAACCTTCCATATTGGTCCCCAAGATACAGGCTTGCCTAATTTGGGGCCAATGTAAAAAATTTATAATTATTTTAGCAATCAAGTTTTTTATTAATATTATTTATTTTTTATTTTATTCTGTAAATAAGATATCAGAATCACTATTACATATTAAAAAAAAAAAACTGGTCAAGAGCGAGTCGGACACGCGCACCGAGGGTTAACGATAACTTATTTTTTTTTGTTCTAAGACATATCAAAATAAGAAATAGGTGTCACGTTAAGGTTAAGTTTGTCAAAATTTGCGCATTGATTAAAAACTTTTCACTGATATTGTATGATCTGTGATTATGGTGCGGTCATAATATAATTTGTAAGCTTGGTTTTCTAATACAGCCCTAGGTGATTATTTGTAGTATGGTGTATATGGATCCAGCATGAGATTGTGTTTTGTTGAGAGTTTTTGGTGTATAATGTTAACAATTTGATTGTGTCCATGTGGGTAATCGTTTTGGGTGAGTGCGCTACAAGCTCCTGTGATGTGCTGAATAGTTTCAAGTTTGCTTCATTATTATTATGAGACTGATGAGGATGATATCGATCAAGCCAAGTCATCTTGGAAGCCATACTTTTGATACACTACTAACAAACATAATATTCTGTAGCTCGAACGTTCGGCATCAGATTTATCGCTCAAAGTATCGAGGCCGCTATTTCCTGCAACTATGTCGAATCGTCGATATTTTTACGTCGAACGAGTATAACAAAAATGCTTTTGACGTAAAGGTTCCGTTCCTGGTACAGCTAGTTTGATTCGGTTAGTAAATTCTGGAGTTTATTGGGTTGAATTTTTTAATGGATTTCTAGAATTTTCTGTTCTCTGTTTCTCTTAGGCACCATCTCCACGGGCGAGCGAGTCGCGTAGATAGCCTCGCCGTTTCATCAAATGTTCGCGCGATGATATAGGTAATACGGGCTGGTGTCCGCAACTCCACGACAATGCGCGTATTTTGCGTACGGATGGGAATTCGATTATTCGATCTATACCAGCTCCTCAAAGAAGGCCAGCAACGCCTTGGTGTTACTGACAATCTCACGTAGGGTACCTGGGTTACCGAAGTACTTGGCCCTGTATGTGGTGACCACCGGGCAGTTTAGCAACACTTAAGCCGCGTAACATATATATAAGCTGTAAGAGACAGTCCTCCTCCAGCTCCTGATTTTGAATCATATTCCATCGGAAAATTTCTAAGGCATTTTTCATTTTTGTAATGGTTTTTTCAGTTACTATTCCTTTATTTTATTGTAAAATTACATTCTCTGTACGCAGAACTCCATATAAGTAAGTAAAACAACTAAAATAAAATAAAAATCTGCAATGGTTGTTAATATACACTTACGAACGACGCGTGAAATCAGCTGTTCACTTTCTGCCTAGCTACAGAGTTCATTGAACTCACCGCGCTCCGTGGCGGTGAGGGCAGCCTAAAGCTCGTTGTGCTGTCGTTCGCTACGTGCGTTTTGCCACGGTAACGATATATTGCGTGTGAGGTAATAAAATAGATTAAGTTTATAGGATTCCCATAATGTTCCTGAAATACCGTACCGGTCATGTACCGGTCCTCTTAGTATGATAAACTAAAACCCACATCAGTCTGCGGAGAGCTGTCCCTTACACCCTATATAGGTAAAAAGCTCCATGAAAATTAAAATCCTGACTAAAATCTAGACCAGACAAATGCATACGAAAATGAAACAAATGAAAATCTGATGGTCTTTCTGTCATATGATTCTTTTTCTGAAATGCTGACGATTTATAAAAAGTGTTGCAAAAACTAAAATAGTTCAATCATTGAGTTTTCAAAGAACTATTATTTAATTTTGATTAGATTTTTTAATCTGATGATTTTTCGATCTGCTTTTAATGTTAGAAAATTGAATTTAATTATTTTATTACTTATGTACACACAGTTAAATACATAGAGATACGACATAATTATAATTTCAGTACAAAGGTACTGCTTATTTCTTAAGAAATTTCTTCCAGCAGACCTGCGAAAGGAGAAATAAAAAAGAAATGTAGACAATTAATAGTGTGTGAGAACATAAAGAGAATAATTGTATTTATTCTTGTGGGCTCAAGTTATTAAAAAACTTATCCTAGGTACTTACAGAGACTGAGAGAGGTACTTGGACAACCCAAGCTTAGATATCTTGCTCCCTTTGATACCTTCGTTCACAATGTTGGTCACGGTCAAAAAGTTCTTCGTCATTGTCGATTCTTGTGACGTCACTATTGTCACACAAAACCACACACAAATTAAATTATAAACACTGGCAACACTTTTATAACAACAACTAACAATATTCCAAAAAAAAATTTTTTTTTTTTTTTTTTTCACTTCAAAAAAATAAACACTGCTTTGAATGAGGAATTATTTGTAATTGGAATAGCAACACTTACTTTTTAAATTGAGAACCCAACATCGAACGTAATTTTTTTTAAATCGCAACAGATAACACGCGAAAAAATGTTTTTTAATTGATAACAAAAAGGTATTGTTTTCAAGAATTCTCTCTTTTTTATCACAGACACGGTATCTCGATGTTTTTGTTTTAAAATACAGCTTTCAGAACAGTTGGCAGAATGTTTTCACAGACCTGAAAAGGAAGGTTTTCTTGTTCATTTGTTCACTCTTGGATATTTCCCAAAAGTACTTTGTTTGATTATTTATGGAGACGAATCTTTGGTGCCTGCTTTAAAATAAATTAATGGACGTTCGAAGGCGTCCACAATTTGCTTAAAGGTGTGATTTTTGTGTTTGTTTGGTTTTTATATTGTTACTTTTTTTAGTCAAGTTCATGTTTATTAGTATTTTTATTTTAACTTGCAATTTCAGCATGATTTTCATACTAAATAATGTTTTTTCGAGTCCGAAATGAGGAAATAAAAAAATAAAAAAATTTGTCAAAAATACATAATTTTGATTAGAAGCATCGTCGATTGGATAATATCGACTTATTTTGTGCAAAGCGAAGAATTAAGAAGTAATCAAAACATCACGTATTTAAGTCATTTTCAGTGATCTCTTCGTACAGTCAATCATACATAAGTTGTAACTTGCACTACAAAAATAGTATTTATTGGGGCAACATAAAGGAGCTGTCAAAGTTAATGTCGAAGTTTACCACTGATGTGCTGTCGACTGTATCCATAATTCCAAATTCTGCCTTTATTATTTCTTGGTGTCGTAACAGCCGAGTACAGGTACATTTCCAGGAGGTTGTCTGATGATTCTATTAACCCCTTTCCAATTCGAAACCGTGGTGATAAACAGACCGAACTCATCATACGTCGCGTGCAGTGATTCGAGCTCATTATGTATGAAGACCTTTGACAATTGGGTGAGGACATAGTGAGAGGCTGTAGCGAGTTTAATGTTGTGAGCGAAAACCCACAGCGTTAAATGGCAAAAACAAATCAACCTATACTATAAAAGAGGAAGATAGTTTATACACGCTTCGCAAGTGGCACGTCAAAACTTGGCTACTTAGGCTGGTTACGTATCGTCTTGTCTCTTTTTCGCTCCCGTTAATTACGACATGCCGTCCTACTTCCACGTGTCATCAGTCTAATAGTATAACATTGTGCCGTTTTTGAAGATCGAGTGTAGGGTTGGTAACTTAACTACCTCTTTTTACTTATAGTTGCCTATGTAAGTGACTAATGTGGCAAAATTCTCAGAAAAATCTAAATCATACATAATTATTCTTAAACAAAAAAGTAATTACAACAATAATAATTATACTATAAGCCTTGCACATTGGCACACCGCTCTAGTTCCGTGTACACCCCAGTAATTTAAGTTAATCACGATTTATCAGCTCGTGAACCACAAACTACAGTAATTTTATTTATTTTTTAATAGATGGACAAACTGCTCATCTGAAAATAGCGATTGCAACACACACGGGCAAATCTATATTCTGCTAATTATAGAAATGAGACCAACGAGAAAGAAAACACGGTACATATGGAAAATTTAATCCGCCAAAATAGTGATAACTCAGATACCTATCATTAATACTTTTCACACTCAACTTGCACCCGTTTTCTTACCGCTACCGCTCTTACCGCATCCGCTGCTGCTTATCACTAAAACCACTCCCTACTCATGCGACATAAGCCAGGCATAATTACTAAAATGATGTCACATACTCAGTGATTGTACGCTTTTGACGTAGAATTTATACAGACAACATTTTTGTGCTGATATTTTTATTTTTAACATTTATATTTTTTTAAATTTCACGGCGAGGGGAATGTCAAGAGGTATTCGTGTTTCTCTGTGGATTTTTTTTTGTGGTTATTTTACATGGCTGTGGAAACTTTTATTATTATATTGTATGTTGTTCATTAAGATTTAAACCGTGTGACGTGCTTTCCAAAGGACTCATTCTGTTTGATGACAACGGTTATCCATCTACAAAGCGAATGCGACAGCCGCTACTTAGTCATCATCATCATCATTTCAGTCGAAAGACGTCCACTGCTGGACATAGGTCTCCCGCAAGCACCGCTACCTCGACCGGTTCTGTGCTTCCCGCATCCAGCGGATTCCTGCGGTTTTCATAAGGTCATCGGTCCACCTTGTGGGAGGCCTTCCACGCTACGTCTTCCGGTACGCGGTCGCCACTCCAGAACCTTTCAGCCCCAACGGCCATCTGTTCTGCGCGCAATGTGCCCTGCCCATTGCTACTTAGTGCCGCAATTATTTAGAAATGCGTAAAGTTTTATACTCGTATTTTATGGTACACCCGACCGCATCAAAAGATAGTCATGTTTCTGTTTCATTGTCAATGACATTTGAACAGTATTACCCGACGAAGTTTGATGTCGGGATGTTGTTTATATTCTAGTCGCGCTGTAAACTCTGATTGCGCGATGTAGGATTTGTGTGACGTCAGGCCTTTGATGCGTAGTTCGCATGTGGCGTTGGAGATACCACTACATAATTATAACAATGTAATTTCAACATTTTTAATTTTTACCACATGATCTCAATAGTAACAACAATTTTATTGTGTTGAAGTGTTTTTGTATATAATTTAATTTTAAGGTATTTTTTGCATGCTGAAATAAGTAAGCAAAATGGTGAAACTACCACTATTTATATTTAAGACCTTATATGTACCTACCTACCATATTTTATGCAAAATAAAGATATTACAATTACAGTATCAAATCAGAGTTAACGACCCAAAATAACTCACACGTGTGACCAATCCCGTTCCAAACTAAAGAGCAAGTTTGAACAAGTCAGCACAAACTAATTTCACCTCGCATTCAATATAAATTAGCAACCAAGTGTTTTTGAACTAGAACGTCAACTTTGGTGGCGACCTAATTTACAAGTTTAGGTGAAAACTTTGTACCTTTAGAGGCATGAGGAACAGGGTGTAAAGTTCACTCATACTCTATAGTAAAAGGAGGATCCTCCGACCAGACGGGTATTGTGTCTGGTGGGCAACTGCCCAACGGTTGATGTCGGGATGTTGTATATATGCTAGTCGCGCGGTAAACTCTGATAGCGCGATGCAGGATTTGTGACGTCAGGTCTTTGATGCGTAGTTCGCATGTGGCGTTGTTGATACCGCCACATTACTCCCCTCCGGAGACCGGAGGTCGATAGTGGGCTGAGTCAGTGCATATGATGCTTGCCAGGGCCAGTTGTGATTCCAGTGAGTCGGAACCGGGTGTCGCATAGTTCACGGTGAGTCGGAACTGTCTGCGGTGATTCCCCAGTGAGTCGGGGTGGCGCTGCGTTTGTTGATCCAGTGAGTCGGACGTCGTACAGCGTCGGGGGTTGAGGCTGACTGCTGACGTCGACCAGGAGAGCGTTGAAGGGCTCTGCTTGTGGACCGGCCGAAAGTGCAGTGTGCTGTGCCAAGGTTGCTGATGAGGCTGAGGGTGATGACCAGGTATGCGCGTTCGCTGCATGCTGGTGGTCAGGATACCCGTTGAAGCCGTGGGTGCTGGCTGGCTGTGTGACTCGCCGCTCGAAAGCTTGAGGAAGTGATGGATGACGTCACGCTGAAGTAGTTGCACGAAGGCTGCGCTAATGTCCATGTTCGGGGTCACCAATTTAGAGGCATGAGGAACAGGGTGTAAAGTTCACTCTTACTCTATAGTAAAGGTAGGATCCTCCGACCAGACGGGTATTGTGTCTGGTGGGCAACTGCCCAATGGTTGATGTCGGGATGTTGTATATATGCTAGTCGCGCGGTAAACTCTGATAGCGCGATGCAGGATTTGTGACGTCAGGTCTTTGATGCGTAGTTCTCATGTGGCGTTGTTGATACCGCCACATTAATATAATATTTATATAATTGTCGTAAGTGTGTAATTGGTAATGATATCTATTTTTTATTTTTATGTCTTTTGAAAAATTTTGTAACTTTTTGGTAAAGCTATAATTATAACTATTTGACATATTTTTTATTTTTTTTATTTGAATTTAATGATTATAGTTAATTAATTTTTAAGTAATAATAATAATAAGTTGTTGTCCATTCTCTAGTAAGTCTCTTAGTCGCCTTTTACGACACCCACGGGAGGAAATGTGGTGGAGTTATTCTTTACGTCCGACACCACATGTCACCGTGGGTATAATTTAGTAAGAAATAATTCAAACATCATCGCCTTTTTTTGACATATTACGAGTATATATATGCATTATACATTCTTATTTAAAACGGCTGAAACTGTGTTATTGTAGGACGTTAATTAAACAGCAATTATAATATTTTTTTTAAATCATTTATAGCGTCTAAATTGAACTCGTGACATAATTTATTTTTAATACCCAGACTATCAATACCAATAATTGAGTTTTTTTTATACCTTTAAAAAAAAATTATAACCTTTTTTTACCTTTTTTTTTAAATGTGTTCTTTTAATTTTTTCTTATTTTTTTTTTCTTTATCCAAATTATACGTTTTAAAGTGGCGTAATTGTTTATACTATTTATTTTTTAAGCCATTTTGTAGCGTAAAAAATAAATAATAATTAATTAAATTAATTTAAGTATCAAATTTTACCAAAATTGGCAAAAGATACAAAATTTTATTTTTACTAAATTTTATTTTATTTAGTATTATTGATTAATTGATTACCATATATATGTTTACTTTATTATGCATGCTGTGGTCTCTTTTATGTCAAGGAGTACATCTACTTAAAACCTGATATCGCCCATTATTTACGAGCCATGTTTTGTTTTCAGACACGGATCTACATCGAAATTAATTCCGATATCTTATTTACAGAATAAACGAATTCATTCCATTTTTTTGGAGATCCGAAATGAATAAATAATGTGATAAAAGAGATTCTGAAATCGCCAGCGAGTCACTGGCAACTACAGTCACTGCGTATGTAATTAGCATTAAGAAGACTGCGTACGTAGGACTCGATTCGATAAATTTGACAATTATTCTCGATAAAATGAGTTTTTATCGAATCTAATCGGTGTCGCAAGTACCTAACTTCTACTTTAATGATCGGTACATAAACTCTAAAATTTTTACAAATGTAACGAAAATGCACGAAACGAAAATTTTACAGTTGAGATCGCCAATTTGCGTTTATTGCTTAACTAGAGAGTAGTCCCAAGATTTTCTGTCCATAAAGGACATGTCTGGTGGAGCAATGGGCGATTGTCTGGGTAGTCAAAGAAAATGTTCAGTAATGATTGTTACATTAATATAATCGTCATATTTTATAGTTTATCAGTTGATAAGTTTCAGGAGTCAGGATCTTGCGTAAACTGGTCAAAATAAGATTTATACGCTGGAAATTTTTCATAGTTTTTTTTAGTATAACGCCATCTGTGAGCGAATACAGGTACTAATTGGAGGTATGCCTTTGTGAGGTTAATAAAACATTTCATATTTTGTTGGTCTGACATCATATTCAGCAGTTAATATATTTTTTTTTTATATTTCTATTTGTGTAACAAAAATTTAAAGCACCTATTGTATATTATCACCTATCGTATTTTGGTTTCTATCTTCAATACCCTTAATATTATTTATTTTAGCTACGTCAATGTCATGTCGAAAAACTAATAAATACTTACCTTCATATTAGGAAGCGGGTATTCAAAGAAAAACACGTTTTGTGTGTACCTACCTATTCAAAAATATTTTAGTAATATTGCCGTATTTTATACGCAAATACGTTAATATATTCCTTTAATCTAAAACAAGCGGCTTCATAGTTATTGTGCACACTCTTTACTGAATAAAATGGAACGTCAAAAACATTTTTAGTACTTCCAGTTAAACATGGCAAAATGGAAGCTACGACTGAGTACTGTTTTTTGACAATTATGTTACGCTAGTAATACTGAATTAATAAATCCATAGTAATTTAGATCTTACTGTAAAACCTTAAATCATGAACATTTATCGATACCAGATTTACCAGAGGGCAGAAACTAGACATGTCCTTTGACAAGCGATCCTTATCGACTCGAATCGGCCCACGATAAATCTTGTTGTCGCGTGTTTCGTACTTCCAAATTCGTTAACAAGATCGATAAAAATGCAAACCTTAGCGATCTCGATGTCTTATCGATGCAAAATACGTACTTGCACTGCTGGTTCAAAATAACAATATATTTTGTTTCTTTCTTACGTCAGCTTTTTATTCATACACTAAAGAGAAAAAGCATAATTGAGGCGTCTAATTGCAAACCCCGCTAAAACGATTTTACCTTGATACCGACCTTATTCTCTCTTTTGAAAGTTTTCTCAATTCTGTACTAAGTGACAAACTCATTTCCGAGTAAATCCCTCTCTAACAGTACTAAATTGAGCCTCCAACCTTATGCTTGGTAACAAAATCCACTATAAATGGCATAGGTTAGATTCAAATTCCTCTACAACGAAAACAACCAATCACAGCGCTTGCTTTTGCACCAAGTGAGCTTACGAATAGTATGGCGGACCAATGGAGACTTGTGTAAATGTGTCGTGCACCAAGGAGTGCGATTACATTTTATTGAATTTAAAACTCATCAATAACTCAATATCCAGAAAAATCGTTTTAGCGGGGTTTGCAATTAGACGCCTCAATTATCTATTTTCGCAAAGCAAAGGACATCGATTCTGATTCATCGTAAAATACATAAAAGATTTAATTAAATAGCTCTTTTCTTTACAAATTGAAGCTTCCAGAGCCAACCGCGTCTCAACGTCACTTAAAGCCGTAGAGCTAATGTTTTCAAAGTAAATGCTCATGTTTTCGAAGAAAATGGACGCCAGCACTCACGTCCTTCCGTTTAGTTAGAGAGTAATAAATTGACAATTAGTGTAGAAACGGTGGAGTTTCTATTGAATCGTATTGATTTTAATGGCTCATCATCATCATCACCATTTCAGCCGAAAGACGTCCACTGCTGGACATAGGCCTCCTCCAATTGGGGGGGAGTTGCCATAATCGCCACGCTTGGCAGGCGGGTTGGCGATCGCAGTATGGTGTTAAAAATGTATAGAGATCGCTGC
Organism: Dryobota labecula; assembly: GCA_947523025.1. NCBI lineage: Eukaryota > Metazoa > Arthropoda > Insecta > Lepidoptera > Noctuidae > Dryobota > Dryobota labecula. The sequence goes on along the minus strand of OX383311.1, from coordinate 5,998,126 downwards.
TGCCAATTCTCTAGTACACTGAAAAAAAAGAGTAGTTGCCACAATCAAGATTGTTTAGATTGACTAAGTAACTTGTGTGAATCTGAGCCTATCAAGCACAATGATCACAGCTACTACTTTTATTTGATTGAGATTTGAAACAGGATCTTGATTGGAGTTATCACAAAACCTATTTGCAGCAATCAAGTCAAAACATAGTTGATTCAACCAAGATTAATAGATTAAAAATTTCAATGATCTTTATTAAAATAATCAAAATACTTTGTTACAGTTACATTTTTTTTAACTTTGTCTCTTTTTTAACTCTTCTACAATGATGTCATGTTAAGGGTAATCGAGAAACTTTTTTGAGCGTTCAATCATTTGAACTAGTATTGCTGCAATCATGTCGCGATGATCAACTTAACTAAGATTTGATTAATCTAAACAAGATATCGTCAATCAAGCTAAAAAGTCACTTGATTGGAGTGCATTTTTTTCAGTGTTTTTCTCTTAGTCGCCTTTTACGACACCCACGGGAGGAAATGAGGTGGTGCTATTCTTTAAGTCCGACACCACATGGCACCGCGGGTATAAGTTAGTAAGAAATAATTCAAACATCATCGCCTTTTTTCACAGAAAAATCTTCAGTTTCCTAAAGAAATTTAAAAAGTTACAATTGTTTGAGGCCTCAAAAGACCCAGTTTCAGTGTTCCATTCCAGCCCATTGCCAATTTACTTGAGTGGTTACTTTGTCATCTTAATATAGACTTTGCAACATTTACAATAGGGAAAAATTGCTTTGTCTTAAAGAGATTACTTCTGCCTTTTATTGTTGAATGGGAAGTAATATTTAAGGCATCTTGTCTAAGAAGTATATTATTTTGGTATACATACTCATACGGCACTAGCGAATACTCGGCGTGTGCTAAAAAAAGAATTATTTTCAGAATCCGTGTTCTTTCTGATATTTTTTTCTTTTTGACGGGCTCCTAAGGGTCGTAGCGTGATATTAAATACCCTATAACCTTCATCAAGAATTGGACAAAAAAATGCAAAAAGAATTTTCAGAATCCGTTTAAAGAAAAGAAAGAAAGAAAAAGAAAGAAAAAACGTTGATTTGCGGTAAACATGACGCAAAAAAAGAACACAACACAAAAAAAATAAGTTTGGGGTAAATATGCGCCACATCCACGCAAAACGGCCATCGCTCAGCTTTAGTAGTTTCAAAGTCTATAACAATCTAAATAAAATAAAAATTCAATTCAATTGCAAAATATAATATCTGACATCACACCAGGGAAGGGAGGGCAACTCAAATATGAGCTCTGACCAGGACGGGATTGGAGCTCAAAACATCATGACATTCATGTGACGTCATTGTTAGGGTTCCGTAGCCAAATGGCAAAAAACGGAACCCTTATGGATTCGTCATGTCTGTCCGTCTGTCTGTCCGTCCGTATGTTATAGCCACTTTTTTTCCGAAACTATAAGATCTATACTGTTGAAACTTGGTAAATACGAGTAGATGTATTCTGTGAACCGCATTAAGATTTTCATACAAAAATAGAAAAAAAAAACTATAAATTTTGGGGGTTCCCATGCTTAGAACTGAAACAATTTTTTTTTTAAATTGAATTCAGTTTAAACCTAAAAGGGATCTAGATTTTATTTCTAAACCATACCATTTTACAGCTCCACTTTTGGCCGATAAAATGGCCTGAAATCTCTCTACTTTGTACAACGGTTTCCGTTTCCGGTTAAAAATGGTTACATAAAATCACTTAGGTAACGGAAATAAGTATAGAGTAGATACTTTACCTACCTAAAAGTTAAAGGCGCCATCTTTGTTATTGTAAATGTACGGTTATAGGCCGAAAGTCGGCAATATAACAACCAGTATATGCTGGCCTTTTATTGTAGTGAAACTCCGAACTACGTTATGCTAGCTTCAGGCGACGATAACCGACTTTTAATTAATTTAAACTTCATGTACAATAGTGGTACATAGGCGGACTTAATGCCACAAGGCATTCTCTACCAGTCAACCTTTGGGTTAAATATAAAAACATAGTTACACACGATTGCTGAACTGTAAAAATAAACTCAAACTCAAAAAACTCAAACTCAAATCATTTATTTCAATTAAACCATTTACAGGCACTTTTGAATTGTCAAGGAGTCGGTCAGTAAGAAAAATGAAGCTACATTCCCATTCCAAGCTTAGGTACCTATGGAGAAGAACGGGCAAGAAACTCCATGGACACTCTTTTAAATTAAAAAAAAAAAAATAATTAAAAAAATAATAATAAAATAATATTATAACCACTGTTTTCCGCATAATTTTCGTGACCAGAACCGAATTGTTCAATCTCAGCATTGACTATTGACATAATCAAGTAATAATGACGAATTAATTTATCTAATTTAATTTAATTTATTAAATGTAATTATCTAATAGTAGTTAATTTCTAATAATGATTTGTAATTTGTAACACCTAAAATACCTACTTAACATAACTTAATAATAATAATAGTACCTACCTAATGTTTACTTATCTATGACATGTAGTCACTATGGGTGAAATGTATTTGTATATCTGTGTACCTACAATGATATGATTTGATTTGATTTGATAGGGTACAACAATAATGTCTAAAATACTAAATTCTTGATTACGAGAATTTATATACTTTTATTGATACTAATACACATATACAAATAAAATAAACTAATAGATACGAATGATTTTATACTGAAGATCACGTCTAAACGAGTAGTGTTAATGATTTGGGTAAAATATGTGTTAAATTAGAGCATTTTCTTAATAATTTAGTATATGAATATTTTAGATTATGTTTATATTACATAGTGAAATTAATTTATAAAGTTATGTCTAACGTGAATAAAAAACTGAGAATCACGCAAAATCTATCAAGCGTATTTATCTAAAACTTTCACCTTTTTAAAAATAATTTATTTATTGTGGTTTTAGTATCATCATCATCATTTCAGCCGAAAGACGTCCACTGCTGGACATAAGCCTCCCCCAATTGGGGGGGTTTGCCATAATCGCCACGCTTGGCAGGCGGGTTGGCGATCGCAGTATGGTGTTAAAATGCATAGAGAACGCTGCTGCCCATTCTCTAGTAAGTCCCTTAGTCGCCTTTTACGACACCCACGGGAGGAAATAGAGTAATGCTATTCTTTACGTCCGGCATCACTCGGCACACACTTTACGGTTTTAGTATACATCAATCTGCCTAGCCTTTTCCCAACTATGTTGGGGTCGGTTCCAGTCTAACCGGATGCAGCTGAATACCAGTATTTTACATGGAGCGACTGCCTATCTGACCTCCACAACCCAGTAACTGGGTAACACGATACCTCTTGGTAAGACTGGTTTTCAGACTTTTTGGGCGTCTGACGACCCTTAACGACTGTCAAAGATCCACGAATGACAGCCGGGACCAACGGCTTAACGTGCTTTCCGAGGCACGGAGGAGTCTCGGTATGTAAAGATGGTCACCCATCCACTGACCAACCCCGGCAAGCGTAGCTTAACCTGACGGGTCGACCCGTGCGGCTGTTATTACTTAGCCACGAGCTTCTCACGGTTTTAGTATACAACATGTTTTATTAAAATACCCTTTTAACAAATCTATGCAGAATTTAAATATTGATAGGTTAGCAATTAGGACAAAAAGTACCTAATTAAAAGTTTTTTAAAGGCTCATTTTCATTGGTCGATAAGGCTCTTAAGCGGAGTTCTAGAGATTTCTGTAAAGCATGCCATAGTGCCCGTATTCGGGGAATCGTTTTCATTAGTCGACAGGAAACGCCTGCGGTATACGGAGAACTTGCATCGCACTTTTGGCAGTTGCTTTAAAGGCTCATCTTCATTAGTAAATTTAATAGGGATGATGACAAGACAATTTTTTTTTGTTCTTCATGTAGATTATTAAAAAATATTGAACACGTATTTTTTGCTTTATAGGGATGATGCCTGGGTAAAAAAAAGAAAAACTGTTTAGTCCGTCAATCAGATAATAAAAAAAATATTAGACACGTATTTTTTGCTTTATCATATTAATAAAAAAATACTTAGATAAAACACATTAAACTTGGGAGTGGGGGCTCGTTACGTCACAGCTCATTATAAAATCTAATGAGAAGTGAGGTCATGCCACATTTGAATTTAATGTATCGCCGTAATGTTTTGATTACGTAAAAAATTTTAAAAATACGTGTCCAATATTTTTTAATAATCTACAATCAAATCTGCCTAGCCTTTTCCCAACTATGTTAGGGTCGGCTTCCAGTCTAACCGGATGCAGCTGAATACCAGTATTTTACATGGAGCGACTGCCTATCTGACCTCCACAGCCCAGTAACTGGGTAACACGATACCCCTTGGTAAGACTGGCTGTCAGACTTTTGGGCTTCTGACGACCCGTAACGACTGTCAAAGATCCACGAAAGACAGCCGGGACCAACGGCTTAACGTTCTTTCCGAGGCGCGGAGGAGTCTCGGTATGTAAATATGGTCACCTATCTACGGACCAACCCCGGCAAGCGTAGCTTAACCTGACGGATCGACCCGTGCGCCTGTTATTACTTAGCCATGAGCTCCTCAAAACTAAAAAACTCCTCTTTTTTTAATAATCTACTTGACTGACAAAAAATATTTTTTAGTCATCATCCCTATTACCTACTTCCTATGCAAATAAATAAATCTATCTACCTATCTATTGTCCTGTCAAGTATTTTGTGAGTAGGTACATAAATAAATAAATAAATAAATAAAAATATCAAATGTAAAATTAAGCAATATTATTTAAGTATGTAGGAATGATTGTTACTATTAAAGTACTAAAGATATTATTAATTGTATCGGCAATGACGCGTACATATACGCACTTCATTGTATAGTTTGATATTGAGATAGACTCATGATAGCACAAGTTTAAACCTTTGTGGTTTTGGGTTGCTATTTAATATGTAATCCTGTATTCTTTTGTAGAAAATGATAAATAAAAAAATTAAAAATAAGGTACCTAGTAAGTTGTTAGAATGGTAACTACAATTTGCCCTTATTGCTACCCCAGTTGTAAATAAAACTTCTTTGTTAAATATTGCCCTTGTTACTAACTCTAACAAAGGGAAAAGCAAAAGGAAATATCTTTAGTAAATAATGATTCTTTGTTTAAAGTAGGAAAAGCCACAAGAACAAAACATAAAAAAAAGAAAAAGATCAAATTGTATTTACCTTTCTAACAACTGACTACTGCTAAAGGAGATCAAATTAACTGTATTACTACTGGCAATATATTTATTTATTTTAATAGTTAGTTAAAAATGTATGAACTTATTATTGTTAATAATTATATGTGAATATGACAATTATGTATATATTTAAGGTAAATTTTTAGTTCATTTTGGAACCAAGGACAATTCAGACTATTAAAAAAAAAAAGTGAAATATTGCTCCAGCATTATGGAAGTCTCTTTGATGAGATTACAAAAAGCGCAATTAACCGAATAGTAAATATGTATGTAGTTATCTGTGGCGTTACTAGCGCGGTAACGTAAAGTAAAAAGCACGCGTTTATAATACACTGCATTATGGACCTAAAAGCGGTTCATTAAGAGCCACTTTACGAGTAAGTTTATTTATTTATTTTATTATTTATGTACACACAGTTAAATACATAGAGATACGATATCATTATAATTTCAGTACAAAGGTACTGCTTATTTCTTAAGAAATTTTTTCCAGCCGACCTGTGAAAGGAGAAATGAAAAAGAAATGTAGACAAGAGTGTGTGCGAGAACTGGAAGAGGAAAATATGAATATGCAAAGTCATATTTTTTTATCATTGGTAGTAACACGGGCTAGAATTGCCCTTCTATGTGGAGTCCCACATGTTGTATATATATACCGAGTGATCGACCAATGAAAATGAGCCATTAGAGACGAACTTGAAATATCTCACCAAAACACTTCAAAATAAAATAAAACAATGCCGCATGGCTTATTTTATACGCCTACTATTCTTTTACATACATTTTGACAAAGAAACACTGGAAAAAATGCACTCCAATCAAGTGACTTTTCAGCTTGACTGACGATATCTTGTTTAGATTAATCAAAATCTTAGTTAAGTTGATTATCACGACATGATTGCAGCAATACTAGTTCAAATGATTGAACGCTCAAACAAGTTTCTCGATTACCCTTAACATGACATCATTGTAGAAGAGTTAAAAAAGACATATTTTTTTTACTGTAACAAAGTAAATTAGATGTGCCAATCAAGCATTTTGATTACTTCAATAAAGATCATTGAAACTTTAATCTAATAATCTTGGTTGGAGCAACTATGTTTTGACTTGATTGCAGCAAATAGGTTTTGTGATAACTCCAATCAAGATCCCGTTTCAAATCTCAATCAAATAAAAGTAGTAGCTGTGATCATTGTGCTTGATAGGCTCAGATGCAAACAAGTTACTTAGTCAATCTAAACAAAATCTTGATTGTGGCAACTACTTTTTTTTTCAGTGAATAAAGACGAAAATCGCTTAACCCACAACCGGCCCGCAAAAGGCCTTTATTAACAGCTCAAAGAAGAAAATATCACACAAAAATAACATTATGAAACAATATCTGAACTCAAGAAAAAATACGAAAATCGTCACGTGCGTATAAAAACGTGAGCATCGTTTGAAATACGTGTTCCTTCATATTAAACTAGACAATGAGTCAGCTTGGGGATACGATTGAGCTATATTTCACACCCTAGATATTATCTAGTTACGTGGGTTTGATACGTTGCGTTGGAAGGCCTCCCACAAGGTGGACCGATGACCTTGTGAAGGCCGCAGGAATCCGATGAATGCGAGAAGCACAGAACCGATTTATGTGGCAAAGCTTAAGGGAGGCCTATAGAATAGAATATAATTTATATTGGAGTATAAGACTCAACAAGAATTTTACTAAAACTTACGGCTATGTTAGCACATACACTAAACAAAAACAAGGAAAACAATAATATTAACAATAAATAACATTTGGTCACCGTTGTGACATTCTATGAGAGACGGCACAACAGTGAGCCACGTGTACACAGTCCAGGCGACTCGCAACCAAGCTTAAGACACTTTAGAGCTGCCCCACACCCTGCGCACCAGGGAAGAGCACTTTTTACGCATTGTTGCGTAAAAGTAATCTACATGCGTATCTGCGAACATCCCTGACGCACTACAGAAACGGGGCAGCCCCACCAGTATCCTAAACGCATTATTATATTGCACGCGGAGAGCGCTGTACAATCTTTGCGTATATCTAGCCCACAGGCTGCACGTGTAAAAAGCAATTCAGTAGGCTCGAAAGAGCGTGATTTTAACAGGAAGTGAGCATCGTGCAAAACTGCGAGCTAGCATATTCGCTCAGAACCGGTCGAAGTGGCGGTGCCTACCTACTTATCGTAGGGTGTCCGCGACTTCAGATATTCCAAGGTCAAAGGTCAAAAAATTTATTACACATTTATTGCAAATATCTCGTTGCCAATGGGTCTAATGCCACTATAAAGGTTTATACAAGTTTATAGCTGACTCTCTCATTCCGAGATACTTGCCCTTATTTGACTAATATTCCTGGACTATACCATCTTTTGTTTAAACACGTATTTCAGGAATTTTATAACAACACCAAAAAAAGGGGCAAAATGGGACATTAAAGTTTCTGTGTAAAAAACTTTTTTACAAAAAATTAAAAAAAAAAAACATCTTCCGAAAAAATACAACAAATTTTGTATTTTTTTTTTGGTAGATGTAGTTTTTAATATGTATTTATGTACACACAGTTTTAGAATATGAATAGATAAAAATAAATAAACCTATACTAAATAAAACTAATAACAAAATAAACTAAAATATGGCGTCGAAAAATTCCTCCGCATCGCTGTCGACTGGTAATGTACCCAAGAGACTGGCGGCATTGCCAAGTTGTATGGCTATGCTTAGCCTCTAGCCAAGATAAAAGCCAGCCCTTGGGTCACGGGAAGTGTCAACCAGCCTTTTGGAGATTTTATTGAACAATAAATGAGCACTGGGACCCCACGGCCCGAGGGTTTCAACCCCAAACGGCTCGAAAATATAGTTACCGATCAGGTTACTATACTTTCGCCGCTTGAGGTTTTCAGCAGCCGCAGCAGCACAGCACGCCGAGCCAGGAAGATGGGATGACGCAAGAGTATTGGCACAAGTTGCGTCCCACACTAAAGGCCTACCTACCTTCCAAGGAAATAAAGACATGCCGTCCGGTCTCTTGCCATCGTCAGAAGATGTTAGTTTTTTTTTTTTTGAAGAAAGTTTTTTATTTTTCACTTTTTAGTGGTGGTATAATCATCAAAAACTACCCAAGCAAAGTTAATAAAATTATAATTTTCAAAATAGGTACTAAATTGACGGAGAAATCGGTCGAATTCCTAAAAAAAATAAGTTTTCTCTCGATTTTCATGAGCTTCCGTCATCAGATTCTGAATTTGTGACAATGGGAGCACCTCGAAAGCATACCCATTCAAACAAAAAAAATAAAAAAAATATATATTTCAAAATCGGTTTACAATTGACGGAGAAATCAGTGGACATAGATAAAAAAAAAACATACAATCGAACATAGAATCTCCTCCTGTTTCGAAGTCGTTTAAAAATGAACACGTTAGTTCATAAAACCAAGATCCACGCGAATACAGTCACCGGTAATAGTACATTACTTACCAAGGGCTGTAAAAGAAAGCCGCAGGTATTTGTGACCCGAGCCGCAGCCGAGGCGATATGCGATAGAGGGCTTCCTTTTTTACTGCCCGTGGTGAGTACACAATTTTACGTCTTCACCTGGCCACAATGCGAGTTTTACTGTACGCGTAGCGTGCGGTAAAACTCACATTATGGCCAGGTGTGATGTAAAAGCTACTTTTCATCTAAACAGACAATGGGCTATCATGTCGCTATGATTAAGCAATATTTCAGTCCTGTAGACCCTAGTTATTACCACGCACACAGTTAGGCTTAAATGTTATAGTCAGTTATGATTTGAAGTAATAGTCGGGATTATGAGCCTCTCGGGACCCAATTGAATCCACAGTAGGACAGTGATCTAGCTCGTGCTGGGTTCACTGATAGGGTTTTGTACCTGATTTTATAAGGAGACAGGTTACTTTTATTTTAGAAAAAGCTACGCGAGCGAGTAAACAAATAAATCTTATAATTCTTTAATGATATCCCGAAAAGGGGTTGTCAGGTCGAGATGCATACTGAAGCAGGAACCTTTTGCCCCTTTTTATTGGTATCATAATATTTACATTGGCCCTTTTAACTTGCGAAAACATTCGCCAATGTTTTGAAACATAATGAAAGTGTGATTTGGGTTGCCATGTGATGACGTACGTTACAAAATTGGGTTGTGGAAAATAAAATATGGTGAAGGAACTTTGCTACATTTTACTTTTAATTTTAGTCATGATGTGTTTGATATAAGAATTATTGTTTCGATATAAAGCTTCTTAAAGTTAAGACCTATAATCAGACAAGCAATGCCCCCTCACCCCCTTGTTTGTCTGATTATGGGTCTTAAGGACACTCTAGTCAGTCATTCTTCCATACAAATGTAAATAGAAATCGAATCAATAGTTATTTATGCAACTGTTGTATAATAAGGGGTACTAAAACACGAACGTGGGTTTATCACACGATTGTTTTAATACCTAATTATTACAGTTGCATACAAGACTTTATCTACACCCATGACATGAATCCTCTATAAAAGGTTCTGAAACAGTTTTTGCAATACTAATATCGAACAAAAATGGCGGGATACGACGCTATGGTATAGTATAGTGAAATGCGCGTGCGTGACAATATTTATTTTATTTTAATTCAAACTCAAACTCAAACTCAAAGCATTTATTTCATAAAGATACCACGAATTGAGTAGTGAGAATGGAGGGGAGGATGATGGAGGAAGGAAGGGAATTAAGTAAGGGATCATCATCCTCATAAAAGCAAAGGACGTGCATTATGAAATTCAGTACAACATTATAACTCCCGTTTGGATGCTATTATGGTTACTATGACACTGGGTGTTTTAATGTTGGCAATAAGCTAACTGTTTCAGAAACTTTTAAAGAGGATTTATAGCATGGGCGTAGATAAAAATATTTATTTGCTAGAATATGGTACATAAGGCGTTACAGTAAATTTGATACAGCATATCCTGCCATAACATGGCATGCAAATGTATTCACAATCAGCAATGTCAATTATTCAAACTTACAAATTACAGATTCTATTGATTTGTCTTCTAAATAGTCCTTAATGGTATAATATCTTTTAAATAATAATAGTTTGAAAAGTTTTTTTTTTTAACATTATCAGCGGTAAGTCTTGAAAATTAATTGGTAAATGATTGTAAATAATAATCGACTTGCAGTATACATTTTTCTTAAATTATTTTAGTTTTATTCGTGGCAACCGAAGTCTATAGTTATGCCGTGTTCGGCTATTTGGCCTGTTAGTAGTAGTGTCAAAGTGGTATGATGATTACTCGTCTGTTTGACGGTGTACGTTTAAAACTATAAATATTATCAATCTGTCTAACTACTATCTAGTCCTGTAGGGAAGCAGAATTGGAAAAAAAAAATTGGTTAGGAAGTTATTAGCTACAAAACTTCCATATTTCAAAACTTATTTTAACTCTTCTTTGGTCGTACATAAATAGCTTATTTAGTGTAAAAACAGCAACATAAATAGAGAAGGCATAAATAAATTTATTCAAAAGTTCAAATAACTTAATTTTGGGTAAATATATTGAGTAGTTTTGTCATTATATCAATACGTCTAAAGGTCTGTTCATAAAATGAAATCGGGCATGTGTGCGTCATTAGCATTGGTATACTATACGGGAGAGTGTATCCGTGCGCGCACTAGCTTCTTACTGCTCATAACAGTGTCTGTCCCTTTCGCACACGATATTGGATGAAATAGCATTTATTTTAACCACGCTCACCAACGAGTTCGAGCCGTCGACTAGCTTTACCTTAACTTTAAGAAGTCCTTCACTGGAAATCATTTCCCGTACTTTGCTATATTTTACTTTTAAATTTAGTGACATGACTGGTAACCGACATAGTTCGAAGAATTGCCTAACTTAAGTGGCAATGGGCAGAGCACATTGCGCGCAGAACAGATGGCCGTTGAGGCCGAAAGGTTCTGGAGTGGCGACCGCGTACCGAAAGACGTAGCGTTGGAAGGCCTCCCACAAAGTGGACCGATGACCTTGTGAAAGCCGCAGGAATCCGCTGGAGGCGGGAAGCACAGAACCGATTGAAGTAGCGGTGCTTGGGGGAGGCCTATGTCCAGCAGTGGACGTCTTTCGGCTGAAATGATGATGATGATGCTATGACTGATATAAGAATTTATTGTTTCGGTAAGATCTTCATCTGCCTAGCCTTTTCCCAATTATGTATGTTGAGGTCAGCTTCCAGTCTGACCAGATGCAGCTGAATACCAGTATTTTACATGGAGCGACTGCCTATCTGACCTCCACAACACGATACCTCTTGGTAAGACTGGTTGTCTGACTTTCGGGCTTCTGACGACCCGTAACAACTGTCAAAGATCTACAAACGACAGCCGAGACCAACGGCTTTGCTTTCCGAGGCACGGAGGGCTGGGTCTTGGTATATAAAGATGGTCACCCATCCACGGACGAACCGCGGCAACCGTAGCTTAACCTGAACGATCGACGGGTTACAAGCATTACCTATTCTGTACAGAACCCTAAACTGACTAAATTAAAAAGCACTTATTTCCCTATGCATCTTTAGCCAAATACTGCCAGTATCATTTTTAAACAATGATTAATTTTCCCCTCCTTCAGAGCTTCCCTATTTGAAACTTTGCTAGCTCAAAACCGCTAAATTTACGACCCTTGAAACAACATAAATTCTCTAGTCTACTAAGGGTCAATGCAGACCTGGCGATGCGGAGAGCAGCGAGGAATTCACTTCACAAGCAAGAATTAAAAGTAGAAGGTCAAATCAAATTAGCTAGCAAAACTCCTCGCATTAAAAGTAGAAGGTCAAATCAAATTAGCTAGCAAAACTCCTCGCGTGATCGATTTCTAAACATCACAAAACAAGAAAATATTTTTTTTTTTTTTTTGGGGTGAACGACCGCAAGAAGTTTTTTTACTTGAAGTATGAATTTTGAGAATCAGCTTTCTTTATTTTTTCTTTTTTGGATATTGATGTACGCACCACATCTGTGTAGTTTCGCTAGCTGATTAAATTTTTCGGAATGAGCATCAACGCGGACAAAGGTACGCGGTTATTTATTTTTGGCTTTATTTTAAAAGACACAATTTCTAAATTTGTTTGACAGGGTAAACGGCGCTGTACTGCGCTTCGCCAAGTCTGCGTCGGCCTTAAAAGGTTTTGGTTTTGGAAACATGGCCGACAGTTATGTAAAGCGGAATTTGAAACAACATTCTGTTACCCGACATACATAGAAATTACTTGGAAACTCTTTATAAAATGGAGAATAAATTTATCATATACAGTTTCTATGAAGAGGTGAATTCTTTTAAGAACTTGAAATATGTAATCCGAATCAGAACATTATTTGCTATGATTGTAGGTACAGGTATAAGGTGTTGTACATAAATTAAAGTGATCGGCTACAGTCTACCTTACGGCGTGCAAATCTATACATATAATTATTACATAATTTAAAAAAAAAGAATACGTAAACAAAGGAATGTCAACAAACAAAACAGACATTATAGTGAAGTCAATTAACCCATGAATGCCGAAATTGGCTATACGGCCAAAGTTGGTTGCCACCATACATTTGTCTATTTACGGATGTATACGTATATGGCATCAGCGAAAAATCAATAAAGTTACTCATTAAAGCTTGTTTTATTTGAGATGCCATCCTATATAAAAATACCGTATTGGTGAGGCCAGCTACTGTAGATTCTATTGAAACTCTTATAGAAGTCCTACGTATCTGTCCGTAGTCGGCGTCCTGCATAGAAACCATATACGGATATATCCGTAGTCGGCATTCAATGTGTTAATAATATTATAGTCAGGTAAGTAGATAAGTCTTACAGGAGCAATTTTGGAATTAATTATAACAATCATAATCATAAATTATAAATGACAGGTCCCATTTTCAAAATACTTTTCCTTAACAGTGCTGTTTTGTAATGACCCGAATGTAGCAAGTTCTTGTATTGGGATCTCAATGGGCCATTACGTGGTCTTATATTGGCCAGTGACGGAAATAAACTTAGATTGGTTTTTACAAAAATTGCCACCTCCAATATGTACAAACATAGAAGGGTCAGTATCCTCAGAGACCGAAACACAGGTTCACAGCTGTCTATACTTTTTAGGTTTGACATAGATCTAATACACCGTAGAGGTATAGGTATTTAAAGAACAGGTGTTTTTTCTGATTCCTTATCAAAAATGGAAGAAGGTATCAAAATATATCAATACAGAATCAACTATCTAAAGGCTTGTCGAGGCCACTTATATCTATTTTAGGCTCAGTCTATCTTCAGGCCAATCGTTTACTTTATGTCAATTTATTATTCTATCCCTTTTGAGTTTAGGAATGTTGTATCTGAGGTCATCGGAAAACTTGAGACTAGAGATGCCAATGCATTCCACTAGTTTTTATGACAAGTCTTTTACAGTTCAAGCAGTACGGTTATGGAATGCCTTGCCCGTCTCGATAAGGCGTGCTCAATCTTTGTCCACTTTTAAAATTTTGGTTAAAAATCACTTCCTCTCTCCTTAAACTCATCATTACTTAAAGTTCCTTGCTCTTGTATCATGTTTATTATTGTATGTATATATATATATATATATATATATATATATCGTCGACCGTAGGTTCAATTGAGGTAAGGGACAAAATACGATTTTTCAGGAGAGGCCGACAAAGTTTTTTTTCGGACTAAATCGCCCATAACTTTTTTTGTTATTAACCTTTTTCGGATCTGATTTCGCATATAATCTTTTATTTTAGTGCTCTATCTACCTGTGTAAAATTTATTTAAATAAGTTATCTATTTAAGAAAATAGATGTCCCTTACACCAACGTATTTTGTTAGTAATGTCCCTTACTGATCAAGTATCTTGTAGTCCCGTCCCTTACATTAAATTGACCTCTACGTTGGATCAAAAATTGTGGAAAAATTGTGAAAAGATAGTGTAAATCACTTGTTTTAAAAAATTATGAAAAGAAATACAGTGTAAAGAGATTGTTGACAGAAAATTAAGTACACACTTTTGACGTACGGATATCTTAAATTTGGAAATCGTTACCTACCTTACCTTATCTTACCTTATTTGATTCGATTGGCGGCGGTAAATACACCATTTCAAGTTGCTATATTGCATAGTTTTCAGATTGCATTGTTATTATGGGGCTGATTCGAAATTTGGATCCAAAAAATCAGTAGGGTAAGGGACATTTTTCTTAAGCTAGAATTTTTTCATATAAACCATTCGAAAGAGCGAAAAATTCTGAACGAAACTGTATTTTTAGCTCATTTTGGGTATTTTGTCCCTTACGTCAATTGAACCTACGGTCGACGATATATATATATATATATATATATTTATATGGATAAGTATCTATATGCGTTGTGTATGTGTATTTATTGTATATATGTAAGTGGTACACCACTAAATACCTGCAGTATTGTCTCTCCTTCTACTTTTTGATCCATCCAAAGGTTGTCTGTAAAAGATCGCTTTTAGCGATAAGGCCGCCCATTGTGACACCCTATGTAACAGTTCTACATTTATATCTGTAATTTTTATGGTGTACATAATAAAGAGTATTCTATCTATCTAATGTTAGTCTTGCTGTCAAAAAGGGAAATATAATTGGGATTTGGTATGTTTATTTATTCTTTAGGTTCTTTTGTCACAAAACGTATCGTTTTGGACAAAGCATTTGGGGTTAGTTCAACTTTGGAACTTATATGCCTACCCAATCTATTTCCAAGAACAGCACTAAAATAAAATAAAAGTATTAAGGTACTTTATCTTATTTAATATTTATTTAAGGCTTTGACTGCCAGACAACAGGCACAATAGAAAAACTATTGTTAGCGGTCACCAGTGACCGTGGTGGCAGTCAATGTGTTAATACTTAACAAATTTACTTTTAAAAGAAAAGTTCGTAACCACTACTTAAGTCAGACTAAATACTCGTAACTCTGAAATGATAGTCTAGTCATAGTAATTATTATAAGGTGGTATTTGTTAAAATATCTATTAGTTTATTTTATTTGTATATGTGTATTAGTATCAATAAAACTATATAAATTCTCTTAATCAAGAAGTTAGTATTTTAGTCATTATTTTTGTACCCTACCACTGTTTTTATATTTAACCCAAAGGTTGACTGGTAGAGAATGCCTTGTGGCATTAAGTCCGCCTATGTACCACTATTGTACATGAAGTTTAAATAAATAAATACTTCAAGCACAGAAATGTACAGAGGCGGACCTTTTCTACCAGTCAACCTTTGGGTGATGCAGAGACAAACAGTGGTAGGTGCAATTACGAAAAATCTAGGAATAACTATAAAGATACTTACAAACCATAAATGTAATATACAATACCAAATTTCCAAATTCTGTATAAATAAAAGCACAAATATACACATATATACACACGAATACACTAAACAAACTCGAATATCCTTAAACAAATAAGACAAACAATGGGAAAACATTAACGTTATTTAGAAGCTGGCAGTGTGATGATACTGCCTGCTTCTTACGAATGTACTCGCGAACTTTCACTTTAAATGATTATCGGTTGTCCCCGATATACATATATATCTTATCCCCGAACAGAGTCATTACAAAAGCCACCAAGATTCGGCTTGTTCAAACACTGGTTTTCCCTATATTCCTCTAGTGGACGCTGCGTGACATCGAGAAGAAGAATATAGAATTTCTGGAAATGCGGTGCTGGAAAAGAATGCTTTGGGTATCGTGAATCGGGTTTCGCACTAACACCTCTATATGCCAAGGATTCGGCATCAAACAACGTCTATCTGTACTGGTCCAAAGACACATCCTCAAATACATCGGACACGTCTCGAGACGTGCGGGTGATTCTAATAGAGGACCTTGTCATGCAGGTTAAAGTGGCGGGCACTAGACCACGCGGACGCTCACCCATGAGATAGACTTACTAAATTAAAACCGCAGTGGGAGATCCGTTGTATGAGTGCACTAAAAACACAAAAAGTCGGAGTAGATAGCAAGAAATCGTGAGGAGAATCACATTAGCCCCTGGACAAGAAACTACATGAAGATCACGACAGCTCTGACAAGAGTGCTACGGAGAAGAAGAATCTTATCCCCTCGAGTCACCATTATGCCGTGGTAAATATAAAATATATTTGCCAGTCAATAAGATATCAGCGGGGTTGATGGTCCAGAATCGTCACTCTTGGAGGCAATTTTATTGCACCCCGAAGTATTGATTTAACTCAATAGCTCGGGGTGCATTAAAATTACCTTAACTTGGGTTGAGTTTTAAAATTCTTTGCTTAAGACACCTCTTTTAAAAATATTTTTTTCGTGTTCAGGCTGCGATCTCTTAAAATAATTGCTCTATACAGAGCAAAAAAGCAAAAGAAAATTTCCTTCAGTATCTATCCTTGTTTTTATTCGTCTTTATTTGTTTCTATTACTTGTATTCATTTACAAAACGCCTTTGCAAAACAAATTTTAATTAAATTTTATCGTCAATTTGTATATCAAACACAAAAAAGGGACAAACAACTACGCCAAACTATTTGCAGCCTAGATTCTAACTGTACAAATAAAGTGTAAACAATGTTTTGTTTTAGGACTTCGCCCTCAGGCTAAACACGGATTATAATAGAAAACAAAAGCGCCCATTGACACACATTTTCTTACAATAAAAGTAACTTGACGTACAAATCCTTCACTTTTCGGCCTGAGCTATGTTGTCAGCGGATAGCTATAATGTAAACCTCTAAACATCAGAACGGTGTCTCGTTGTGAATCTGCAATGATTTACTTTTAAAACTGCCTCTGTGATCACTAGACCACATGGCAGAGGCGGTTTTCCCGGACCCAGGACCTCTGGGTCACTAGGTAAGACCACCTGTCTCAGACCCAGAAGGTCCCGAGTTCGATTCCCAGTGGAGACAACATTTTCTACTCAGTTCGGTTGGTAGGGCTTATTCTACAAATCCCCCCCTGAAAAATCCCCCTTAGGAGGAAAAGTGGAATATATAAAAAACAGGCTAGAATTTACCCCTGCTTATTTCACTAATCCCCCAGAGAATCCTCCTCACTGGGGAACCTGAAACCTAATGTAAAAAAAAATCACTTTCAGGGGGTCTTGGAAAAAGTTTTTTTTTCAATTCTAGTTTTTCCTCTAAGCGGGATTATCAGGGGTGAATTCTAGACTGTTTTTTATAGATTCCACTTTTCCTCCTAAGGGGGATTTTCAGAGGGGATTTGTGGAATAAGCCGGTTGGTGGTAGGTGGACCAGTAAGTCTGTCGCCATAACAACAATGTTAATGCACTAAAAAACAAAAAGTAGGTGCCATAATCAAGATTTTGTTTAGATTGACTAAGTAACTTGTTTGCATCTGAGCCTATCAAGCACAATGATCACAGCTACTACTTTTATTTGAATGAGATTTGAAACGGGATCTTGATTGGAGTTATCACAAAACCTATTTGCAGCAATCAAGTCAAAACATAGTTGCTCCAACCAAGATTATTTGATTAAAGTTTCAATGATCTTTATTGAAGTAATCAAAATGCTTGCTTTAACTTACTTTGTTACAGTTAAAAAAAAATTACTTGTCTCTTTTTTAACTCTTCTACAATGATGTCATGTTAAGGGTAATCGAGAAACTTGTTTGAGCGTTCAATCATTTGAACTAGAATTGCTGCAATCATGTCGGGATGATCAACTTAACTATGTAAGATTTTGATTGATCTAAACAAGATATCGTCAATCAAGCTAAAAAGTCACTTGATTGGAGTGCATTTTTTTTCGGCAGTAAGAAGTAAGATAGCCGGTTCCTATGTGGTTGAGGATTCCGGTTGAAGCTCGCTTCCAACTTCGGCCTTATAATCAGTTACCATCAGGTGATATGAAAGCCAAGAGCTTCGCTGAGTGGATAAAAAATAAAAATGTTCGCTTTCGAAAGTGTGCGGTCACTTGAGTGAGGTTCCAAGTAAACTTTACAGAATCGGAGACATTGGGAGTTAAAACTCCACCCGGTGCAATATCCAAGTGAACCAACTATCGCCACAAGTGTATTTATTAAGCTTGGAAAGTAAAAAAACTAGATCTTTTGATAAAGAAAGAAAAATTGTTTAGGTAAAACAAACAATTGAACACAAACAAAACGCACATTACATAAAATAAGATACACATCGATGCTCCCAAGCAATAAGTCGGTAATGTGCTAATATAGTTTTTATTGAAATATATATAAAAAAAAAGAAAAGAAAGAAAGAAAAGAAAAGAAAGAAAGATAAATGAAAGAGACAGAAAAAAAGAGAGAGAGAGAGAGAGAGAAAGAGAGAGATGATGAAAGATATTGGTATTTTATGTTATACATATGTATATAGATTGGAGGTTGGGATAGGTACATCTTAGTAACTTATTTCAAATTTTTGTTAGTGATATTTACGAAGATATCATGAAAAACACCTTTATTATAGAGAACTTCAAAATCTAAATTATGACAAGAAAAGTATCTTTACGTATCAATATAAAAGTGTTTTGCGTATTTCATTTTGGTTAGTTCCTATTACCGACTTATTGGCGTAAATGAATTTCTCGTAGTTCTTGGTTAACGCTGCCACGTTGTTGTTGACGAATTATTTTGAGTAAGCTACTGTGATGGTAGCTTAGAACAAAAAATAAATAAAAAAAATACGTTTATTTGCGGTAAAAATGACGCAAAAAAAGAACATAAACACAAAAAATAATGAAAAGTAAAAAAAAAAAAATTATTGATAAATAAATATGTGTAAAATGCAATGCAGTTTTCGATAACAACATGTATTGTAACAATATAAAATGTATTGTAACAATACTGTTACTGTGTCAGTTTAAAATAACCACAATAACACCGTAATAACAGAATACATATCGTTTTTATGATATGAAATAACGTTGGAAAAGTCCGTATTGTAATGTTACGTACCTATCAACATTTTTAACAAAACTGCAATAATGGCGTAAGTGTATAATGGCGTAAGTGTATAATGGCGTAAGTGTATAATGAAACAATTTACCTATCATGTTTGTAATATTTATTTATTTTATTTTAAGAGCTCGTGGCTAAGTAATAACAGCCGCACGGGTCGATCCGTCAGGTTAAGCTACGTTTGCCGGGTTGGTTGGATGGGTGACCATCTTTACATACCGAGAGTCCTCCGTGCCTCGGAAAGCACGTTAAGCCGTTGGTCCCGGCTGTCAATCGTGGATCTTTGACAATCGTTACGGGTCATCAGAAGACCAAAAGTCTGACAGCCAGTCTTACCAAGGGGTATCGTGTTACCCAGTTACTGGTTTGTGGAGGTCAGATAGGCAGTCGCTCCATGTAAAATATTGGTATTCAGCTGCATTTGGTTAGACTAGAAGCGGACTCTAACATAGTTGGGAAAGGGCTAGGCAGATTGATTTTTATGTTTATAATATTTAGTTTCTTAAATTACAAAGTTTTTCATACACATAATTTAATTTTGACATCTGTACTGAATTACACACAAAAGTAACTTTCGTTTGATGTGTCAATGACCTCAATAGTCCGACCAGTTAAAAAGATATTTAACAAAAACAGAAATAAATTTTTCCTGTATAATTTGAGTTTTACGATTACCGACTTGGTACTCGTAATTGGACGCTTGGGGGCGTTGACATGCAAAGTAGCCAAAACCCTCGTATTAAAGCAATATAAGTTTGACAATTTAGTCCATTGCTTGTTGTCAGGACCAGGGACCAATGCCAGTTTACGTAATCACGTATTTTTTGTGCTCACATTGCTAGACTCAAACTCAAACTCAAACTCAAAGCATTTATTTCAAATAAACCAATTACAGGCACTTTTGAATTGTCAAGGGGTCGGTCAGTCAGAAAGATGAAGCTAGTTGCCCATTCCAAAGCGTAGTAGGTTCCTATGGAGAAGAACGGACAAGAAACTCCATGGACACTCTTTTAAAACAAAATATTGTTACAAAATATGGGTTACATCATTCATGTTGAAGTTATACATGTGAGAATAATGTAGAAAGACGTGCACTAGATTTGTGGTAATACTTAAATGAAACTGATAATGGTGCTGATTCCCTTGTTCACAAACTAAACTAAATTTAAGTTCAGTGCATCTTTTTCTTTCTATTTCATTAAGAAAAGGACAGAAGATAAATTTTATTTTAGTCCTGTCAAATTAATCAGCACTTGACGTATTTTGACGTAATTTTAGTCGGCAAGTTTTTAATCACGTCTAAACTTGTATGGAGTAGTGACAGGCGCTGATTAATTTGACAGGACTAAACTAAAATTTATCTTCTGTCCTTTTCCTAATGAAATAGAAAGAAAAATATGCACTGAAATTAAATTTAGTTTAGTTTGTGAACAAGGGAATCGGCACCAATGTCTGTTTAATGTCAGTATAAATATTTACTGCATGTTGAGAGATCTACAAAGAAAAATGTTATTAGTATGGGCCCAATAATATATAATAATAAAATACCAAACATAATTAAAAATTACACAATTCATAATTTAAAAAAGAAGCTGACAGCATTATCCATACTAATATTATAAATGTGAAAGTAACTCTGTCTGTCTATCTGTCTGTCTGTCTGTATGTTACGTTTTCACGCCTAAACCGCTGAACCGATCGTCATGAAATTTGGCAGAGATATAGCCTGGGATATGGAGACGGACATAGGCTACTTTTTTACGCGATAACCGACATCCACGCGGGAGCCGCGGGAAAAAGCTAGTTAATTATAAAATGCTATTATTCTGTGAATGACTTTCTAAATGACACTGACTTATGTACTGAATAATTTAATGTAATTCAATTTTGACATAGGTACCTAATTATGACATTGTTTTGATCTATTTTATTTTATTACTATTGTGTTGTATACCGGATGACTTTTTTTACCGTCTCGAAAAAAATTGGGTATACTAGGTGAACGGAGTAGAAGCCTATGGCATAGCAATTTTTTTATTTTTTTTATTTTTATCAGAAATAAAACTAAAATAAAAGATAAAAATATTGAAATTTGGGTGCGTATGATTTAAATTTAAATATTATTTATCGTATTTATTTATTGAATTATGTTTTTTGTTAAATTTCTGTGTTTATTGTTATAGTATGATAAGTTTACTTCAAATGTGTGGTATTTATCCATAGATCAATTTCTTTCTAGGTTAAAGAAAAAATAATAAAAACTATGCCATAGGCTTCTACTCCGTTCACCTAGTATACCCAAATTTTTACGAGACGGTAAAAAAAGTCATCCGGTATATTTCAATTGATCTTTTATTTTCCTTTATATGAATGTACCATGCCAACTGCCAACTACTGTTCAACTTTAATACTTCAAAATAATTTAACTGTGTAACCATTGTATTTCATTTTATAACTAATGATTAATTCAATAATAATGTTGCATCCATACTAATATTATAAATGTGAAAGTAACTCTGTCTGTCTGTCTGTATGTTACGTTTTCACGCCTAAACCGCTGAACCGATCGTCATGAAATTGACGGCACGGTTGGCGCAGTGGCTAAGCGATTGACTGCTGCGCTGCGTGTCGCGGGTTCGATTCCCGCACGGAACCAATATTTGTATGACCTACAAGTAGTTGTTTCGGGTCTGGCTGTTTGTGTATGTGACTTTAAATGTTTGTAAACGCACCCACAATACAGGAGAAATTCCTAGAGTGGGGCAGTCTACAAAAAAAATAATATATATTGGCAGAGATATAGCCTGGGATATGGAGAAGGACATAGGCCATCTGTCACCAGGCTGTATGTCATGAACCGTGATAGTTAGACAGTTGAAATTTTCAAAAATTATGTATTTCTGTTGCCGCTATGACAAAAAAATACAAAAAATCAGAATAAAATAAATATTTATGGGGGCTCCCATACAACAAATGTGATTTTTTTGCTTGTTTTTGCTCGATATTGATAACGGCAACAGGCTTATATACAGGTTATTTATTCACTTAAAAAATAATAATATATATATATTTAAGTGGGGCTCACATGACAACAGACATGATTTTTTTACCGTTTTTATAGATTATTGCCCAAATACTCAAACGTTACTTAACTTTAAGACGTTCTTATAAGTGTTTCTGTCGCTACAAAATAGTTTAAAGTGACAGAGACAGCATTAGACTTAACGGCGACTTAAAATTGAGTTGCGTTTGAGTATTCGGCAGTAAGTTTCTCTTTCTCAAACTATTCAATAAGTATTACATGGTTTTCAAAAATTAAGAGTAATATCTTTTGTATGAAGTTTAATTATGCATATAATTTTTTTTTTTCAGGAATTTTCTTCCGCTCCCACTCCCCGCTCCATTTATAATCCGACCTAGCCTCACCCCAGACTATAAAAACAAGAGCCCTGTACGTAAACAAATAATAAAAGCCAATGTACAGGAAACTGGTTATTACATACCATTGTTTTAGTTGACGTCACTCATTCATGAAATGGTAAGGCCCGTCGTCCACGAGTCTACTCAAAAATAACGTGTTACAATCTCATATGACTAATGAGTTGCCAGAATTTCACAGCACTAGTATTTAAGGCGAAAGCGTCAGTGGTAGCCCACGAAATTCAATATTCGTACGTTTTTTGAAATTTGCTGGTAAACGGCAGGCTCTATGTTGATCTGAATATGATCCGCGACCATAACAAGTTTGTATTTACAGAATTATATTCATTAAAATCAACAACTGTCTAAGGCCAAGTTTTTGAATGACTATTTCATGATAATTATCCTGAAATAGTAATTTAATAACTTGATTAATTAACTTCATTCATGACCTACGTGGACCCTTAAGGCGACGATAACCAACTTTTAATAATTTTACACTAAAGGTCACGTCTAAACGAGTAGTGTTAATGATTTGGAAATAACATAAATGTTAAATGAGAGCATTTTATTAATAACTTATTATATGAATATTTTAGATTATGTTTATATTACGTAGTGAAATTAATTTGTAATTTATTTCTAACGCGGATAAAAAACTAAGAATCACGCAAAATCTATCAAGCGTTTTTTTCTGAGACCTTTGTTAATGATAATTTAATTATTTTTCTTTTTTTTATTAAAATACCATTTGTTTTAAGTATAATAAATTAATAATGCGTCTTATTTCGGTGAGCGCTCCTGGATGGGCGAGTCCTATTACTTGCTGGACGTATGACGCGTTGCGTGAGCTCAGCACAGAACATACAAGCTACCCACTCAAGGTCACTGGCATATATCTGGGCCTTAATAGAGTACGGTTCAAGTAATTTAAAATGTACCAAGACGTAATATCAATACAAAATAAGGATAAGACTGCAACAAGTTACTTTTGAGTAGAGTCGTGGGAGACCGGTCTTAACTTTGTCGGAGAAAATATAATAAGAAATCCAACTTTATCAGAGAAAATATAATAGGGAATACAATATTGAGTTACTGCAATGACATAATATTTTGCGGTGGTTCTCTGTAACGGAAAATAAGTATGAACACATTAACGGTCACTAAATCCAGTCCCATCTTACCAAGGCGTATCATGTTACTGTCACTTATATGGAATAATAAAATCAATACATTTATTTGCCAACGATTTGTAGAAATATATTACTGTAAGCAATTCAGCTTTCAAAAAACTCGTAAAAAAATGGAAATTCGCGGGCTATCTTAGCACTTCGCCCTTATGAAGATCGCGGGTAAGACCTGGTTGAGACTCACATACCAGGGAAACATGGCAGAAAAGGGAGGAGTCCTATACTCAGCAATACGTGGAACAAGGCTGCCAATGATGATGTCGTTTGTGGAATGCACTGCCAGTTCAAATAAAACGCGCGCAGTTATTGCTTGTATTAAAGACTCGTGAAGGAACATTACTTGTCGTTGTGATCTTGTTCTCGTAACTGTAATTATGTATGGACTTCATTTATTTTCGTTGCATATTTAAATTTAGTATGTATGTATTTATGTATCTATTATTTAGGATATGTATATATCTGTGTATCGATTTTAGTATATTGTATACTTGTTATTTGCACCAACGACAGCCCCATTTTATGTCCAAGTAAATCACTGTCCATTCCTTGGTTGCCTGAAAGAGATCGCAGAAAGTGATACAGCCGCCTATTGTATATTTTGTGTTGTTTGATTTATTTTTTGTTATCTATTTGTGTGGTGTACAACAACAATACCACATGAGAACTACGCATTAAAGACCTGACGTCACAAATCCTGCATCGCGCGGTAAACTCTGATTGCGCGATGCAGGATTTGTGACGTCAGGTCTTTGATGCGTAGTTCGCATGTGGCGTTGTAGATGCCGCCACAAGTATGTATAAATATAAATATGGTTTAATTACCAAAATCGATATACTTGCCTTAAATAGCAGAAGTTGTATGTAAGAGTGAATTATTTGAGTACATTCATAAGCTGACCTATTAAGCTACGCTTGCCGGGGTTGGTCAGTGGATGGGTGACCATCTTTACATACCGAGACTCCTCCGTGCCTCGGAAAGCACGTTAAGCCGTTGGTCCCGGCTGTCATTCGTGGATCTTTGACAGTCGTTAAAGGTCGTCAGAAGCCTAAAAAGTCTGACAACCAGTCTTACCAAGGGGTATCGTTTTACCCAGTTACTGGGTTGTGGAGGTCAGATAGGCAGTCGCTCCATGTAAAATACTGGTATTCAGCTGCATCCGATTAGACTGGAAGCCGACCCCAACAGAGTTGGGAAAAGGCTAGGCAGATTGATTGATTCATAAGCTGACCTATGACGAAACTGAAAACCTCTTGATTGTACAACACTAAGTTCACATACCCGCCGGTGAGTAGATATGTGAAATTAGCGTTACTTAGTGAACTTAGTGTAGATGACTGAGTGTGTACACACACTCACTCACAAAACGAGGTCCCACTCCTCTTTACTTCATTTTACTTTATTTGTATTTTAATTTTGTTTGCTACTAATTGATCTAATAATAATGTAATATGTATATAATTAAAACAAATCTGAACTTGTAAGCTTTTAAATATATAATTTAGGGAAGAGCGCTGTTGTCTGAGATACAGATATTTATTTATCTAGTTCAGACACAGATGTCTTGTCGAATTTCTGTTAGTTTAAGCTCATTTAAGATGTTTTTATTTATAATGTATTATCGAATCTAACTTGAATTTTGAATTTTTAAATAAATTATTATTAGATAAACATATTTTTTTTAATTTGAAACTCATTTTTCACTTTATTCATTTTCGTCAATCCACCACATCCATTTTATTATTTTTATCTCCACAGCTGTATGTAATCAAATCAAATCAAGTCATTTATTGGCTTGCAAACATGGGTAATTAGTACATAGATGTTTTATTATAATAGTCCTCCATGTTCTACCGTCACATGGGCATACAAATCATATTATTTTTTAATTTACTTAAATTTAAAATTTTATTTATTTATTTAACAATTTATGTACACACATATAAACAGACAAGAAGAAAGGAACAGAAAAATACGTACAAAGGTGATGCTTATTTCTAATGAAATCTCTTCCAGCATACCTGCGATAGGAAAGTAGATATAGAGATGTAGACAACATGTAGATGTGTGTAAGTGTAGAAGAGAAAAAATGAAATAAAAAAAATATACATAAAATCAAAATAGCTATACACTAGTATAAATACTTATAAACATACAATAAGAGAATATACTTACATACATACTTCTAAAATAAATATCACTCAAATATATACTTAGAACTACAATGTAGTGGAAAATAATAAATACATAATAATATGCCACTACTTATGACAATAAAATAATAATTAGGAAAATTTAATAATACAAAAATGGAAATGGTTAGTAATACATTAAAAATGTCATAATAATACAAAATGTCAAATGTCAACAACGTTACAGTAATAAAAAAATGTCAAATGTGAAAAAGGTTACAGTAATAAAAAATGTCAAATGGAATAATAGCATGTCAATCAGTCAGTGATTCATCATTAAGGAAGTCATCAATTGAACTTTTTTCAATTAATATTTCATTAAGTGCCCTTTTAAATTTAAATACAGTCATAGTTTTAATCATATTAGGTACTTTATTATAAATGCGTGGGGCAATACCAAAAAAAACTTTTTTTGCATTAATGCAATTTTATATTTCAGTTGACACAATTGATTTATATATTGAGTCCGTATTGGATTCTTTCTGACAGCCGACAATTTTTGAAAAAGATGTGGATTATTAATAATCTTTTCTCGTTGTATTATTTATAAAAATATATATATATTTAATAAGTTGTAAGTATTATATTTAATATTAATATTTAAGTAATTATTTAATAGAAACATTTAGTAGTTATTTCCTGAGTTCCTAAATACAGATCAATTCATAGAATTCTACTAATTCAACCCTATGTAGCTACCTAATAAATATACCAGTTTATCACTAAATCACCAAACGTGTATACAGAATGCGTTTACCAATTGTTATGACCATAAACTCTAGGTAACAGCTTGTCTGACCGAGCTGCGTGGTGTCGTATCTGCGACTCTGATATTAGTTTGTAGTACAAGGATATTGGTTTTGTACTTATACAGTATTCATACATAAACATGCACTCACGACATGCGACGGCAGAAACTACAGAACATCACCTGATACGATCCTTCCATACTTCTTTTGCTTTGTTTACGTTCATCCAATATAATATGGTCTTACACGCACGCGGGTTGCCAGTACTACGAACCGACCTGACCTTGAACTTTTAGACCTTTCTGAAGAACGTCACCAAAAAGGTCAGTTCGCTTTCAAAGTCAAAGTCAAATAATTTATTTCAAATAGGCACATAAAAGACACTTTTGAACGTCAAAATATACAAAAATAATTAAATTATTCTAGTTGCCCCTTCCAAAAGGTAGTTACGTATGGAGAAGAATGGGCCAGAAACTCCATACTTACTCTTATAAAATATTAACAATCAATCAATCAATATTTTTTTTATATAATTGTAATTGCTTGTTAATATATTGGTTAACATATTTTAGACAATATATTATCTGTAACCATAACTATGTTTAACAAAATAAATGATTGATTGATCGATTGATTTTTGTTAAACATAGGTATGGTTACAGATGATATATTGTCTAAAATATGTGCACTATGTTTTGCCAATATATGCTGTACAAAATTAACATAAACAAGCAATGTCAATAGATTACAAAAACAAAAAACCCATTCAATTAAAAATATGTCAGATATGTAAACAGGTAATAAATAAAATCATAAGTATATATTTGTATACATTAATTAATAATTAATGTATACAAATATATTGTTAGTACTTTGTATTTCTAATATATTATTCGTTTAGAAGATAAAATCTTTGACCTAAAGGAACAACGAAGCAAAAGGTTAGCACCAAACGCTAACAAACTGATTGTATATTTTTACTTTCAGATGTTTGGCGTTTGTGCCCTTTCCACCGATATCAATCGTGACTCAACATTCGTACTGTCTGCAGTCGACAGTCCCCCATTGACACAAACGAGCTGATTGATCACGGGTTCAGAGTTAGTAAACTATTTGTTCGTGTCACTTGCAGAACTATAATATAAGGCGATAAGTAGGTAACTACCGTAGCTTTTTCACAAACTTTTATTCAATTTGCAATGGTTGTTTGTTTGTTTTGGTCGAATCTTGCAAGCTGAATTAAAACCGCTTTCTCTTCACCTATGGAGTTGACATATTACATGTTAGTTCAGTACCAAAGACAATGAATTTTTATGTTAAGTATGACCTGATTCTACACCCAGTATTAGTTCCAGACGAAAGAACTCCTCAACGGTCATTAATAAGTATTTTTTTTCGCGTAGAAACTACTATTACCTATTAGGCAAAACTGTGGAAAGATCATGGCACATTATACCAGCACTGCAACTGCACATTTGCAGCACGGCGTCGACTCGAATTTAGGCTACGGCTAGCCGCCAGTGCGACAACTACGCGTCGTACGCAAGGTGCAAGCTCGCAGTCCACGCGCTGACCGTGAGGTGCAAGTTCGCAGTCACTACGAACACAATTGTTGTATGTCATTTATGATTGAAAACGCCTAGGACTTGCACGTTGTCATAATGTCTCGGTTTACATTGCGACTCGGAGTCGGCGAGCAGTAAGCACGCGGTCCGCTCACTTGCAGCGCCCGGGCTGAGTCGAGTTGTATGGTACCGGCAAGCGCGCTGACTGCCCCCCGTTGGCTTTTTCATATTAACATTTTAGAGGTATGAGGACCAGGGTCTAAAGTTCACTCATACTATATGGAAAAGGGAGGATCCTCCAACCAGACGGGTATTGTGTCTGGCAGGCAACTGCCCAACGGTTGATGTCGGGATGTTGTATATATGCTAGTCGCACGGTAAACTCTGATAGCGCGATGCAGGATTTGTGACGTCAGATCTTTGATGCGTAGTTCGCATGTGGCGTTGTCGATACCGCCACAACATTATGAAATATATTATACAACACACGATTTAATGCTCTAA
This sequence comes from Dryobota labecula, assembly GCA_947523025.1. Classification (NCBI taxonomy): domain Eukaryota; kingdom Metazoa; phylum Arthropoda; class Insecta; order Lepidoptera; family Noctuidae; genus Dryobota; species Dryobota labecula. The sequence goes on along the minus strand of OX383311.1, from coordinate 5,969,213 downwards.
TTTGAATGACAAGTTAATTGCTGTGGTTGGAGCGCTGCCGTTGCGGTGCCGTTATAGTGTACCGTGACCTTTATTCTGTAAAGTTTACTTGAAACCTCACTCTAGTGAGCGCACATAATTCGAAAGCGAACTCATTTGTTTTTAAAAGTAAATGATCGTGGATTCACAACGAGAGACCGTTCTAATTGCGAAGGGATCTTTTGAGTATTTTTGTTTTAGGATGTTGAAAAAGTTGTTGTTGTTGTTGTTCTGTTGTTTTAATTTTCGCTTTTTAACTGACTTCGAAAAAGGAGGAGGTTCTGTGTTCGACCGTACGTATGTTTTTTTTTATGTATGTCCACCGATTTTTCCGTCAATTGTGAGCCGATTTTTAACATTTTTTAATAAAAAATTTTTTTTTTTTTGAAACTGTTTATTTTCGAGGTAGTCCCATATAAATTGTATTAACTTTTCTTAGATAGTTTTTGAGTAAGCTTCGATAATACGTATTTAATCCACTTTGTATATCTTCGTGATTTTATAATATTTCCTGTCACTGTTGTTTACAAAGCAATATAAACCATGGTCAGAAAGACGACCAGTCACCACAAGCAGCCCGTTCACGAGCATATCGCAAAGATCAGCCATTACTCGCCATATTTGAGGGAAGGAGGCAACCCGACCCCCGACGCTACCGCAAGCAGTGACATCTGAAGGAGCATGACGATCTTGCTGCCGGTTGCTCAGGCAAGAATAATATGATCAATTGTCGAGGTCGTTACCTATGCGGTGCATTTGACATTTCAAGAGTAATGAAAACATTGTAATGAGTAGATCATGTCAATCATGTCATGAAATTGTGTATACTACTAACAACCCTACTAACAGCTTCTTTGTATGTAACAATTGTTATGGACCGTGTGTCTGAAATAAAGATAAATAAATAAATACCCCTTGGTAGGCTGGTTCTCAGACTCTTGGGCTTCTGACTACCTGAAACGACTGTCAAAGATGTACTAATGACAGCCGGGACCAAACGTAACTGCTTAACTTGCTTTCAGAGGCACGGACGGGTCTCGGTATGTAATGGATGGTCTACTGAACTGACAAGCAAGATATTGAAAGGAAATAAACGGAATTTGCTCTCTATCTATACAAATAAATAAAATTTTAGTATCTGTTTTTAATGTCAAAATAACAGCAAATACGGTACTTCAGATAAAAAAAGAAAACAATAAAAAAAACCGGCAAATTGTCTAACTATCACGGTTCATGAGATACAGCCTGGTGACAGACGGACGGACGGACAGCGTAGTCTTAGTAATAGGGTCCCGTTTTACCCTTTGGGCATGGAACCCTAAAAACGGTTTGTCTGTTTGTTCCGGCTAATCTCCGAAACGACTGGATCTATTTTCACGGTACTTTCACCGGCAGATAACTGATGCTATAAGAAGTTACTTAAGCTAATTTTATTTTAGAAAAAGTCACGCGGGCGAAGCCGCCGGCACCAGCTAGTACATAATAATAATATTACGCAATGCAGGACTATTGCGTATTTACTTACCTACATAAGTACTAAGAACAACTTTGCTTACAACAACCTAATTAACAAGTTTGTATGAAAACTTACTTATCTCGTACCTGGGAATGCATAATTACTTATATGAGGGTAGTTGGGAAACTAAGTCAGAGAATTAGCTTGTAAAGGAACAATAATATGAAAAGATTTGTAGTGCCCGCTTGTATAATAGTAATAGTAGTAGTAGTATAAGTGTAGTAGTTACTTACCAAGGGCTGTAAAAGAAAGAAAGCCCGAAATCGCAGGTATTTGTGACCCAAGCCGCAGGCGAGGGTTGTAAATATGCGATAGAGGGCTTTCTTTTTTACTGCCCGTGATGAGTACACAATTTTACGTCTTTACCTGGCCACAATGCGAGTTTTACTGTACGCGTAGCGTGCGGTAAAACTCACATTATGGCCAGGTGTGACGTAAAAAATTTTATGGTCGAAGATGTAGAAAGTTTTTAGTTCCAACTATTTTTAATAACCTTCCAGTCGATATAAATAGTTCTATCTCAAAACTTCTTTTAAAAATAAAATACATAATTACCTCTTTAATGTATTTTGTCAAAGCCTCACTGCAGAGAATATTTTTAATCTTTTTTTGTTTATTCTGATTGACAAAGTGTCGATAAAAAATATCGTCGCCTTAGAGTGGTTAGGCCGCTTTTGCGCTGACAGCCTCATATATCGTGTAAACAATTGTTTCTGTGAATAAACGCTTTTTTTTGTAGGTGTCATAAAATGACACCTGTATTTTGGGCTGAGGTGTGTATACTTACGCGAGCAGTGGTGTGATAACGGCCGCGAGTTGTAGGTCAAAAAGTTCGAATCCAAAGAGGGCCTTTACTTTTGTGTACATTGTTTCATTCTACGAATACCCTGAAGTTGGGTCTAAAATACTGCAGAGTATTCTAGATGACATAATCAAATGGCTCTAGAGGGCGCCCACAGGTTCACTTCCTTTAAAAAAAAAAATATCTCGTGACTGAGAAGGAATTATGAAAAACGGGTCAATCAGCGACCTTGGTAAATGTATCTAGAATTTTCTAATATCTTTTACAAAGTTTCATATTGAGATGCGATCAACAAAATACGATCTAGAGGAATGTGGCCGGTTTTCTATAGATCGTATTTTGTTGCTTCGTGTATACCTTACCTTACCTACAAAATGGTCCGATAGGGTATACATTTAGGCGCTAAGCAGACAGAGCAACTTTGATCTCCGTATTGCAGCCACAGGCAACGCGCAACTACCTGTTTACATATAATATAAAGAAGCTGCGCAGACATAGCAACTCTAGTTGTGAGTTTCTATGATCGACAACAGTTTTCAGTTGCTGCACTCGATGACACAATCAGTTTCTAGTTGACGCAACTAGCAACTGTCAGATGTGTACTATTGTGTCTGTTGCTAATTTCTCCAATCGGCAATCGCAACGCGTCAAGAGATTTCACTCCTTCCCCGTCCCCGCAACGCCAGTCTCTTTTTTTTTTTTTTTTTTGTGTATGGCATCTCGGAGGTAGAACCACTGGGGGTTCCTGCTCCTTAACCGGGCTTTCCTGTGGTGCCGCAAGCTCCTAAACGAAGTTTACGCCTCCAGCCAGGGGAGTTTTTACTATAATCTACTTAAACTAGACGACTGCTCGCTAAGGGCACCCCAGGTGGGGTTCGAACCTCGACTTAGGGCAGTGTCGGAGGGAGGGTGGCAAGGGACCGTCGGTGGCTGGATAACATCAGGGTTCTGATTATTACGCTAGTCTTGCTCAAGATATCGTTATGTTCACACGTCTGATATTTCTGCGCACAAATATAAAATGGAAAGAAACCAACATGATAAAAGAAATCAAAACGATAGTTTGAACACAGAAGATTTTATCGTGAAAATACGAAAATATCGTGCAACCTGGGAATCGAGGAGGAGGATTTGATCTTCGAGATCCATAGTCATACTGACTGTTGACCATGGATTTTAAAAGTTTATTTTGAAGCGCGGCAACCGTAAACTAGGTCTTTTTGTTGCTGCAACGAGCAACTTTTAACGAAAACTTTAAAAAAGTTGATAGTTTCTTCAACTAAAGTTGCTCTGTCTGTGGAGCGCCTTATATGGGAAGGTCAATATTTTTTTTTGCGAATTCAAAGTTGGTCCCATTGAAAAAGTTGTTTGAATTGATGCATAGAACACTCCCTCAAATTTTGTCGATTGTGTGGCGGCATTCTACCACCCCACATGCAAAAAACGCATCAAAGACCCGTCACACAAATCCTGCATCGCGCAATCAAAGTTTATCGCCCGCCAGACACAACACCCGTGTGAACTTTACACACTGTTCCTCATACCTCTATAATTGTTTTCAAAGTCACCCTGTATAAATACAAGTATGTAGTATACAGCCTGCTATAGCTCTGGTAAACGGAATGCCGACCACAGCTCGAACGCACCGTTGAATCTGTCCGTTTAACTAAACCGTTGTTTAACCAAAATTGGATCGACAGACTTGCTACTAACGGGCACAGTAATAGAAGATTGCAGATTCTAATTACATTACCTTATATACCTATGATAATACTAGCTTATGTTCGCGTCTACATCCGCGTCATAACATTAAATGTATCCTATGACACTCCGCAATAGGATAGGTTTCTATCAATGTTTTTTTTTTTTTGTATTTGTAATAAAATATTTAAAAAAAGACATTTTTTTGTTGTTTTATTTTACGATGGTTTTGTTCTTGACTCTAGTCTAGGTCAGAGGTGACAGAGACAAAGTCGACGATGGAGTGAGCTTACCCAGAAGAAGCCAAATAATATTCAGAACAATGAGTGATTGGAGCCTTCTTTTAAGCAAATAATGCCTGTATTAGGAGACTCCGCTCTTTTATACAAAGATATTATTTTTATTTTTTTTACATACAAAATTTATATTATGAATATTATGATGTATACAAATTTGATTACGTTATTGACTTTTAAGTTGCATAGATCGTTAATATACATAAGGAATAATATAGGGCCTAGTACGCTTCCCTGCGGTACGCCGAATGATACGTCCGCATCATCACTAATATAATTATGTTCCTATCTTATTCAATTCAATTCAATTATTCAATTCAATTTTATTCATGAACAATTCACATTGTGTTTGAAATCATAAAAATTATAACTAACACATTCATAATACAATATAATCTTAGCACTCTGTCTCCATTTTAAGGCGACGATAACCGGATTTTAATGATTTTATACTGAAGATCACGTCTAAACGATTAGTGTTAATGACTTGGAAAAAATATATGTTAAATTACAGCATTTTTTTAATAACTTAATATATAAATATTTTAGATTATCTTTATATTACATAGTGAAATTAATTTGTAAAGTTACGTCTAACGCGGATAAAAAACTGAGAATCACGCAAAATCTATCAAGCGTATTTTACTGAATCCTTCACTTTTTTAAAGATAATTTAATTATTGATCTTTTCGTATACGTGTTTTATTAAAATATCTTTTGTTTTATGTATAATAAATTAATAATGCGTCTTATTTGGGACAGCGCTCCTGTATGGGCGTGTCATTACAGGCTGGACGTACGACGCGTTGCGAGAGCTCAGTACAGAACACGCAAGCTAACCACTCAAGGACACTGGCATATATCTGCGTCTTAAGGCAGTAACCACTGCTCGTCATCCCTAAGTCGGGTGGTATTTATAATGGAATATATCACACACCTCTTTTTATGACTCACTAAACTTCACTACGTCTATTCATACTCTAACACCACTGTACCATTTAATTGCATTCTGCAATAAAAGCGTGACCCAAATTGATGCGGCATACTCTAAGTAAACACGCTGTATATGCGTCTGTTTCGGAACACGCGAGTATATGGGTCGAGTGCTTATTGGTCAGTTATTCCAGTACCCGTCAGGATGTGTGACGTCATTGAAGTGACGTCAGGTCGAGAGGTCAGCGGTGTACTTCCCCATTTAATTTTATTTTCGATTTAATATTCGTGTGCAGTGGTATTGTATTGCGAAAATATTGGGTGTTCGTTGTATGTTTATTGAAAGTTAGGTAGGTAAACGAGTTTTTATGAATATTATGATAATACTTCTTCTTCAATCGGTCCCTAATTACTGAGGATTGTGGTCACTGGACCCCTTTAAGCGGACAATCTGCCTCCATCGACTCCGGTCCAACGATGCCATCATCACCTGCTGAAGTTTGCTTGAGGACGTAGCTTCTTTTACTTGGTCGGACCATCGTGTTGGCGATCGGCCTCGTGCTCTCTTTCCCTCGGTATTGCCAACAATGACCAGCTTTTCAAGGTTGCTATCTCCCTTTCGCATTATGTGGCCGAAATAGGTCAAAATACGCTGTAAGCAAACTGTAGACAATCGGGTCTTTATGTCGTGTTGGGAAAGGACAGACACATTTGTGCGTTTGGCTGTCCATGGTATTCGGAGCATCCGCCTCCAGCACCACATTTCGAATGCGTCTATCCTCTGTCTTTCTCTTGCTCGGATTGTCCACGTCTCAACTCCATACATGAAAATCGGGAAAACTAGTGCTCTGACCATGATAATACAAATAAATAAAATTGGAGAGTCTGTTTGTAATGTCAAAATAACATATGAAAGTATAAGCGGTACTTTAATGACAAAAAAAAAACCGGCCAAGTGCGTGTCGGACCACGCACAATGACGGGTTCCGTAGTTGGGATGAATTTATCCCAAGAAAAAACTTGGGGAACACGTTTTTCAACAGGAAATTTAAGTTGGTCGACTACTACACGTAAACTTGAAAAGTCTACTTAGCTGTGATAGTTTGCCTTTGAAGGTCATCAGTGAGAAGCCATGTTGCGCCATTATGGCGCATTGGGTGCATGTACATGTGCACGTACCCAGTGCGTCAGGTGAGCGCAACAAATATATGAATTAAAATAATAATAATAAGTGTTATTACCAACATTGTTACTTACTAACATAGATTATAAGTGTGTATGTATTATTATTATTATTTTTATTTTTTTAACTTCGTTATATATACTTCTATCGTGAATTTTTTTCTCCTATGCAAAACTAACCGTTTAGCTGGCAGGGACACACACACTTAACTCTATTATCATTTTAAAGCCTAATATTTAAATAATAGTCTAGTCATACTAATTATTATTAGGTGGTATTTGTTAAAATATCTATTAGTTTATTTTATTTGTATATGTGTATTAGTATCATAAAACTATATAAATTCTCGTAATCTAGAAGTTATTATTTTAGACATTATTTTTGTACCCTATCACTATGTTTTTATATTTAACCCAAAGGTTGACTGGTAGAGAATGCCTTGTGGCATTAAGTCCGCCTATGTATCACTATTGTACATGAAGTTTAAATAAATAAATAAATATTTCGGAAACGGATCCCTTAATCGAAAAATTGTTTTCACAAACCCGCAATATTTTTGAAAAACCCATCCAATAATACACCACACCACAGGGTAGGCAACAAAAACAAAAAAAAAAAACCCTCTTTACATGTACAGACAGTATACACAATTAGCTGACCCCCCCTTGCATAAATGGTTGCGATTTTTTTGAATACGGATCGGTAGAATTTTATAATTCTTAATTTAATTTAAATACCTATACGAAATCTACCCAAAACTAGAAAAAAAAATTAAAATCGTACTATTTGTTAATAAAAAAATCTCAATCATTTATGCAAGGGGGGGGGGGGGCGCTAATTGTGTATACTGACTGTACCTACCCTAAATAACTATTTTTTATGATTGTATATCCATGCCAAATTATAGCTTTCTAGTACTAAGACTCTCTGAGCTAAGCTGGGGACGGACAGACGGACAGACAGACGAACGGACGGACATGGCGAAACTATAAGGTTACCTTGTTGACTACGGAACGTTAAAAATTATGTAAAATTTTTTTTGTCTGTCTATCTGGATGTCTGTTTGTTCCAGCTAATCTCCGAAACGGCTCGACCGGATTTGACAGAACTTCACTGGCAGATAGCTAATGTTATAAAGAGTAACTAGGGCTACTTTTATTTAAGAAAAAGACACGCGGGCGAAGCCGCGGTCAGCACCTAGTTAGTAATATAAGCCGTATCCGTGACGTAAATAGTAAATTACTTCCAATAATTTCTGTTTCGAAACAATATAGGTCATTAACCTCGTATTAAATTAATTTGGGTCAAGCTTTATTGCGAAATGCAATTATTTGGTCCCGTGTTATTCGCTAAGTGAATTCATGAAAAGAGAAAATTGTATGGATTCAATGTTGGATTATTATTGGCTTCGTCGGGTTGTGGAGGTCAGATTGGCAGGCGCTCCATGAAATATACTGGTATTCAGCTACATCCGGTTAGAATGGAAGCCTACCCATGTTTGGGAAAACGCTAGGTAGATTTAAGTTGATGATATTCGCTTTGTCAGGGAGGAGGGCGGGAAAATAGTTTTTATATCGAGGGACTAAACGAATCCATAATATACCAGAGGTGGTTTGACTCCCGAGCGTGCGAGGGAGTCAATGAAACCGAGGGTATATTAAGTTGGCGTTTAGTCTCGAGGTTCAAAGGTGCGAGAAAAATAGTCAATTTAGTACAAAAATATTTAATAAATATTACGTAAGTTTTTAGGTAAATCTTCCACGATTTTGGCAGCAAAAGATTATCTATTATATCTTTTGCTCTTTGCTCAACGTCAAACTCTTCACTGTTTGATACTGGATTAATAATAAATTTATTTAAAACCGAACAAATTTACACTCGACAAAAATTCTGAAATTTTCGTTTGAGTTTTCTCTCTCTAGAGACTAAAGTGGTCACTTTAGTCCCCATAGCTCGCCGTCCACAAGCTCGCGCCTAAGGAGGCCGTGAATCGGATATCGATTCCTTAGTCACAAACCTTATGTAAGGGACCACCATAAATAATACTATAAAAGCTAGCAACAATCTCCATCTTGTAGGTAACACAACACCCATCTTATAAATAACTTACTGCTGTCGCAAACTTGTGTCCTACTTAGGCAGCGACTTTATTATGTATGTCTGTATGTAGAACACGCAAAGCTGTATCACAAAAAGTACAGAAGGTCGGCTCCATACAACTAAACCCTAAGTCTCTAATTCAGATAATTTATGTAAACAAAGAAACGTCAAGAAATGTCAGTGTCAAAATGTCAAGTCAGTGGTGCAAAACCGTTTATCATTATTTTTTTAAATTAATAATCATCTACAAAATTTAAGTTAATCAAAAAAAAAAAAACATTTGTATTGTCAGGCATTGTATAAGTACACACAAATACATTTCACCCATAGTGACTACATGTCGTAGATAAGTAAACATTAGGTAGGTGTCGGCGCACAACATATGCGCGTGATTGACCACGGGGAAGGCGCGCGGGATCGGGGTAACGAACCCGTTACACGACGCCCGCTGCGCGTCCTCCACTCTGCTCAGCTCACAGACGCGCGCCACTACGGGCATTTCTATAAACTGTTCTTTAAGTTAATCAATGTTAATTGTGGTATTACACCTATTTAAATACAGTCCACTTCTCTTTTATTATAAAGTCCCAATTGAGCCTATTCAATGATCCGGCTCGAAGGACCATTGAATAGGTCCTTCAATCGGGACTGCGTGCGATTTCGGTCGTTGTATGGAGCCAACCTTTTGTACCTATCTATTTTGTGGCTATGCTCTGTGGATATACGCAGATTCGAAATGTGTCGCAAAGGATGAGAAAACCTCTTGAGACTGTGTAACTGTCTACGAACGAAGCTAACGTTAGCTCACGAAACTAGTGTCGTGGAATTACAGTTTGGAAGTGACAATCTAGGAGTCAAATAAAATGTAGGCAAAAATGTAATAGCACTTGTACCTACACTTTGTGCCGTGTGGTGCCGGACGTAAAGAATAGCACTATCCCATTTCCTCCCCGTGGGTGTCGTAAAAGGCGACTAAGGGACTTACTAGAGAATGGGCAGCAGCGTTCTCTATGCATTTTTAACACCATACTGCGATCGCCAACCCGCCTGCCAAGCGTGGCGGTTATGGCAAACCCCCCTCAATTGGGGGAGGCCTATGTCCTGCAGTGGACGTCTGTGCACTGTCTATGTTTTTTAGTTAAGTACTAATATAGGTTAGGAGTATTGTTACTAACACAATAGAACTTGGTTATCTGAAATAAAGTATTTTAATATTATTATTATTAATTCTCAATAATGACATAAGGTGTATCTATTCATACAAAAAATATTTAAATATAAACATCTTTATGTGGTAAAAAAGCCATAGCAGCGAAAAATATTTTATATCTTAGTGTTTTTATTTTTATATAATTATTATAATTTTAAAATTGCTTGCGACATTTTGCAAAAAAACCTTTATATACTTATTCTATCAATGACCCACCCGGACGCGGTGACGGTGGCCCACACTGTGAAATTTTGCTTCAATTGCGGTCACCTATATTTTATCCCTTCATACTATAGAACCAGCAAAGATCTAAAACTTCTGGGATGGAACCATAATACCATAACCCTACAAAGGACACATAATAACGATGTAATTTCGAGTGAAACTCCATTCTTTATCTTTGAATAAATCTTTAGAGAATAAACGTAAAATTTTATTGTATCGTATTCTGCCATTTTATTGTGTTTTAGCTTTAAATGGTACTTTGAGACGCATTCGGTAAATTCAGTTGGGTTTTCAAATGAATATTACCGAACATTATATATATACAGGAAAAGTTTATAATCAGTGCGCAAATTTTGACAAATTAAACTTAAACGTGTTTTATAAGACACCTATTTCTTATTTTATTGTCTTAGTACAAAAAACTGTTGTTATCGTTAACGAAAGATGTTTATTTTGAAACTGGTATCATGGATACTCGTCGCGCAACGCGCCGGGCGGCACGGTCAGTGAAGCGGAACGCAGTAGCAGGTACCTATCAGCTGTGCGCTCGCCCATTGATATTATTACGAATAGACTGTATCCATAATTTGCTGATTTCAAGAAGGACCAAAAAAAAAAGGATTGAACAACTATTAGAAATGTGTTCTATTACTGATACTGAACCACCAAAAAAATTTGCGCACTGTTCAAAAACTTATATATATATATATTACTATAAATTACTTACGTGATACAGTGGCAAGCAGACGTAAGTTTCTTTTATTCGTTAATTTTTTTTGTTACTGATTGGGCCTGCTCTTGAACTTGATCTCGCCTGATGAAAAGCAATGGATGAGGTCTATGATGGAACGAGGGTGCCCAGAAGATGTCTGTTCACTCTTTCTTTGAAGGCAGACGGGTTATACGTGGAAGAGAATACAGACGATGGCAGAGAGTTCCACACTTTGGCTGTGCGCATAATAAATGTGGAGGAGAAGCGCCGAGTATGACTGGACGAGATACCAAACAAGTACCGATGGTACCGTGCAGTACGTTTGGTAGTCCGGTAATAAAAGGGAAAATTTAGGCAATTTTGTTCTCAAATTTAGGTACTATCGCGGACAGCTGAATCGGACCACAGTAAGGACTATTCCTGCTTGCAGCGCTCGGTCTTTGGTCGGTTTCTTGTCCTTGGGTCTTTTATTGTTCTATTATTATTAGCCGAAAAAGGATAAAAAGATATCTGCGATCATTGTAACAAAGGCTGGGAAAATTAAAACAAAATATTCTTATTTGTAACGGTTGTAAAAAGACACTTAACGAAGTCACTTATTCTTCCCATCATTGTGATCATTTTTTTTACAGGACCATGCCTGGAAACGAACTTATTTTGACGGTTTTTTACAAAAATAAGTTTTAATTGTTATAACTAAACTTTAAATACACCCACGACTCCTGTACCGTTGCTTGCACCCATAAGCTCAAAGTTTTGCGTGCGTTACATTACACACTAACGTAAACAGCGAATTTTCATACCAAAAGTAAAAGTCGTTTTCCAGCAATTATTTTTGCACAAAGTTACTTAGTTTGATGTACAGAATGCGTAGATGACGGCTTTGTAATGGGTCTCTTTACACCCTGTATTTGTTTTATTGGTCGATGCAAAAAGGGGAGGTAAACAGTAATGCTATTCTGTAAAAACCTCACCGTGAAATCATAAGTGAAGTAAGCTGCCAATAGTGTCAATATCCCTAGCTTATGGTGGAATGATAGCTCACTTCACTTAAGTTTTCACGGTGAGCTTTTTACAAAATAGACCGGCAGATGTGGGCACCGTGAGCACGGGATTTTGTTTTGAAAGTGAGCCAATTCGGCTGACCGCGATAGTACTTATCGTAAAATTTCAATGACAACTAAATGCCTTGTTGCTATAGTAATCACCAAAGCTGGGTGCGGTGGGGTCCTGGGTTAGTTACTAAGCTAAGGCAATGTTATTGCGTTTTTCATTTGGAATATCTTACCAGGTTTGTGACAATTGACCTGGGACTTTAAACTGAGAAATTTTGCCCATTTCTGTCTACCCTTTCAGAAAATACATCCGTGATTTTATATTTTATGATTAACTATCTTTACTTCGTCATAATGGATCCGGCGATGATAATACACTTTTTACTTAAACGGTATGAGAGTCGACAAAAATGTGTCCAGTCACTCCTGCAGTATTAAAATTCAAGTAAGTAGGTATGAAACACAAGTAAGTTCTGACTTGTCAAGAATGAGAAAAGGCATGTACCCAATACGTGTAGATCCATGTAGGAATGGAACGCGATGATGAATAATTGAAGTAAAAGTAAAGTGTAGGTAAGAGATAATTGCAAAAGAGTGAATTTTTTTGACAACAATTCTCAGTAAATAGAATTTTCACTAAGGTTGAAACTATCTAACTAACACATAGACAAATAATAGACCTTTATAAGGGTTTTTTTTTTTGTTTTTATAAGGACGCTCTGAAATTTTGCCACTTTGAAAGCGCATAGATAAATTAGGTACTAAAGTTATAGCGTAAAACGTTTTGGTGAGGATGATATTCTCATAGCATGTATAATTCCTTTTTCTTTTTTTTATATTCTTGTTTTATATTCTACCACATTTTAAATTAAATTATATTAATTTTCTTTAAGTACGCTGTACTGGTACAGCGTCTTAATAATTGTTTGCTGCACCGGACGACGTCATTACGTCAACGCCGGCTGTCGCTGAAAACCAGTGCTGGGGCTATGTCTTGCATGGGGTCGCAGCATAATGCTGAGCGATAGCCATTTTGCGTGGATGTGACGCATTTTCCCCAATAATTTTCTTATTTCTTTTTTGTGTATGTTCTTTTCTTTGCGTCATGTTTACCGCAAATAAACGTATTTTCTTTCTTTTTTCTACTTTCTTTTGGTTTTATGACGTGCTGGTGACATTTAACCTTAAGAGGGTGCTCACCAGTCCACTAGCGCCACTCCCTTATAAAAAATATTATCTCGTGACTGAGAAGGAATTATGAAAAACGGCTCAATCAGGAACCTCGGTAAGAGTGTCTAGAATATCTTTTATAAAGTTTCATATTGAGACATGAAGCAACAAAATTCAATCTAAAGAAAAGCGGCCACATTCCTCTAGATCGTATTTTGTTGCTTCGTGTCTCAATATGAAACGTACACAATTGCATAGTCCGTTTTCGGGGCGACCAGTTTACAGTTCTCCCAGAGATGGACCTTGACAGGCGTTATATAGAGGGAGTTTTGGATTGGTCTCTTTGGAGGGAACGGTTCCCCTTCCATGAGCAGATGGTGACCACCGGGGTGATTCTAGTGAGGTAAAAATCCCACTTTCCCCGGTTTTATCCCTAAAACCCGGGCGCCTATCGAAGGATCCCCCAAAAACAAAAAAACAAAGTTACACTATTGAATCTATCCTGTGTGTATTAAAACGATCGACACAATTAGAAGACGCCTCCGCCAGTATCTCATGGAAGCGCAGCGGAAGCTAGACAAATGATCAATTTGAATGTTTAATTGATATGAATTAAAGTTATCATCATTATTATTCATTGATAATCTATTTGTTATATATATTATGTATTGACGACAGTCCTTTGTTTCTCGTGCAAATATGCCATTTTTTTTTCCCCTTAAACAGCACTATATCTTTAATTAATATCCAATCGATTTTATTATCATTGCTACACATATCTATTAATTTTTTATTTTAATATTTACATAGAGTAAGCTGATTTAGATCCGTAAAACGTCCTCGTGACATAAGGTCCAGTTGAAAACCAACATCAGGCACTAGTTGTCGGGAATTTATGCTGAACTGAGGCCTTTTAATGAAGTTTAAATGCCATTTTCCTAACCGAAAAAGGGATAGTGCTAGTGGTCATGTAAAGCTCCATCTCTCTCTTGCACTGGAATCATGTTCAGTTCAGTTCAGTTAACTTTATTCGCTCAAACATGTGTTTAAAAACAATGTATTACCAAATAAATGCGTGCAAGGTGTTATAAGTACATGGAGTTGTGCTAACACGTTTACCATATTGTCATGGTGTCCAAATATTAATGTTTTATGCGTATATATGTAAATTTATTTATTATAATACAAGTTTCGAATTTTCAAACTGGAAAGAATTGCCGCTATCATTATTAGGAAAAAAAAATTGAATTTTTAAGTTTATTTTTATTTTTATTTAGACTTAATATTGTTTTAAAATATGAATTATGTTAGGTTTTGTTGTTTTGTTCAGTTTGTTAATGTTTAGATTAGTTTAGTTGATTAATTAATCCGTAATGTTTGCATGCCTACTGATAAAATATGGCAGAACTTATTCCCTGTATCACCATGTACTGTACCCATATTTGCAAAAAATAAATATCTTGGTCTTTAAAAAATATAACAACATTCATTCATATTGAAAATGCTGACATAAATAATTAAACTAAATTAAATTGATTGATTACATAATTAATTCTTAAATAAATAGATCATAGAAGTATCATACAAAATTGTCAAATGTACAATGATGACCTTAATACGGCACCTGGGGCCTTACTCCCGAAAACGATTCAAGTTTGATTTTGATTCGATTTCGTTTCTGATCCGAACTCGATTTAAAACTTAAAACTGACCGAAGTTAGTTTCGCTTCGAACCACCGCACGATCGTGCGGTAGTGTTGGATTCAAGAGTATGGATCGGCATTTAATTCGAACCCAATTCGATTGATTCAGAACTCGATGCTGTCGGGAGTAAGGCCCCGGGTACTATTTGGCATCGCCGTGAGACACACAATACTGTTTCTGTTTATGTTTGAATATTGTGTGCCTTATATGACCGTGAGGCGAGTTACAACACCTGCGATTGGACAAAACTCATTGTGACCACGACCGCTCCGTCAAAAGCGAAGCGAAGAAGAAGAATCTAGGACAAACAAATTCATTTGTTCAAACTCAAACTCAAATCATTTATTTCAATTAAACCATTTACAGGCACTTTTGCATTGTCAAGGAGTCGGTCAGTAAGAAAAATGAAGCTACATGCCCATTCCAAAGCGTAGTAGGTACCTATGGAGAAGAACGGGCAAGAAACTCCGTGGACACTCTTTTAAATTAAATTGTTTAATTAAATTTTGAATTATAGTTATTATTATATTATTTAATTTATCTTCAAGAACCGATTAGACAGATTAAATATCTCCAAGCTATTTGAAACACACGCATCAGCTAATTAGCTGCTAGTGTGCCTTACAAATAATAATAATAATTTTGAATTGATTCTTTCTTTATTTCTACGTTGTTCAATTTTATACCCGAAATATTTTTCTACTACCTTACACAAACATAAACAAAGGAGTACGTTTACAATATCGTATCTAAAATCCAGTACACAAAAACTTTGACGTCAAAATATAAATATTTACTCAGGTCGAGAGTTTCATAAATATCTGTTTTGACATAAAACAGGGACACCACTAACCAAACCCTTTTTGCTTCGTAAGGTTTCTGAATTTTAAAACCCTATTAGGTTTGATTTACAGCAAAAGTTACGGTCAAAATTAAATTAGCATACAGAATAATATTTAAGGGTGCAGGCACATCTAGAGATACGAATTATATAGAAAACTAACTGCTGCCCGCAGTTACGCCCGAATGACTTTTTCTAAAATAAAAGTAGCCTATGTTACTTCTTATAACATCAGCTATCTGCTATTGAAGGTCTTGTCAAAATCGGTTCAGCCGTTACGAAGATAAGCCGGAACAAACAGATAGACAGTTACACCAAAATTAAAAAAAATACCTAGTTTTTTTTTTTAAGGTCCATCAAAATTTGTATTGTGAAAATAACAGGTTTTACTAAATGCATATGAAAGTATGTATATACGGTACTTACAAAAAAATAAAATAAAGAAACATTTTTTATAATTTTTGTCTTTTGTCAGTCTGTCTGTCTGTTTGTTCTGGATAATCTCCAAAATGGCTGGGCCGGTTATGACGAGATAGCTGATGCTATAAGGAGTAACTTAGTCTACTTTTATTTTAGAAAAGAGTTAATATGTAAATGATTTGATTTGAGCCTTTGATCTGCGTTGGGACTGTTACAGGACGGTAATATTAATTATTTCTGTGTAGTATGAATATAAATGGATAATAATGATGCATATGTTATTATTGCCTTAATGAATTATTATGAATGTCTTTGTTGTCTTTGAATTAATAACACAGTAGGTAATATTGAATTTAGATTTAAGCTGTAGCACGAACAGTAACGAGCACCAATATGTATACACTTAGCAAAATTCAAAAGCAATTTTCTCGTGGATAACGATTGCAACTTTGAGATAAGACCTATATTATATAATAGTATAAACTTATACTATTATATAATATAGGACCTATATTATATAATAGTATAAACAATGTGGGTACCCCTTGAAAGCAAATTTTTATACAAATGGGTTACCTACCCAATTGATGCAACCCACTGTTCCTAGTAAGTCATCAAGTTTTTAACCGACTTCAAAAAAAGGAGGAGGTTCCCAGTTCGTCGGAATCTTTTTTATTTTCTTTTTTTATTTATTTATTATGTTCCCCAATTTCTCGAAGACGGCTAGATCGATTGGAAAAATTCTTCAAAGATCGACGAATGATAGTCGGGACCGACGGCTTTCCGAAGCACGAAGGGGTCTCGGTATGTAATAATGGCCACCCATCCACGGTCTAACCGCGGCAAGAGTAGCTTAACCTGTTCGATCGACCCGTGCGACTGTTATTACTTATCCGCGAGCCCCTCCAAGTCCAAGTCCAATATAATGAATATGAAGGGTAATAACATTAATTGGATACATTTAATTTCATTTATCATAACATAACGCCTGCGGTGCTCTCGAGGTTGTTCGGGAATATGTTTACCTCGAGCAAACTCTGCAGTTTGGTAAGAACAACTTTGAGAGGGAGGCTAACAGAAGAATTTAGCTAGGCTGGGCAGCATTTGGGAAGCTTCGTCGAGTCTTCTCGTCGCGTATTCCACAGAGCCTAAAGACCAAGGTTTTCAATCAGTGCATCCTGCCTGTTATGACTCACGGAGCTGAAACGTGGACACTCATGGTATGGCTGATTAATAAATTCAAGGTCGCTCAGCGAGCTATGGAACGGACTATGCTTGGAGTTTCTCGGAGGGATCGAATCCGGAACGAGGTGATCCGGCAGAGAACCAAAGTTGTCGACATAGCTCACAGAATAAGCAAGCTGAAGTGGCAATGGGCCGGCCATATTAGCCGTAGAACCGATGACCGTTGGGGTAGACGTGTTCTTGAGTGGAGACCGCGAATCGGCAAACGTAAGGTAGGACGCCCTCAGGCTAGGTGGAGCGACGATCTTTGAAGGGTGGCTGGTAGCAGCTGGATGAGAGTTGCCGAGAATCGAGCTGAATGGCGTGCAATTGGAGAGGCCTATGTCCAGCAGTGGACTGCTATAAGCTGATGATGATGATAACGCCTGTATTCCCCGAAGGGTTGGGCAGAGGTGTACCTATTAATATACCCACATTTTGCCAGATAGCTTTAAGTGCCATGTAATAGGACGTATTGCCATCAACTGGGCACAATCCAGACTCCGAGCTGCTACTGAGAAATTCCAGATGAAAAGATCCATTAATACTTTACCCGACTTGGGAATCGAACACAAGACCTCATGCTCAGCAGTAGTGTTTGCAATCATTAGACACAAGGCAGTCAACCTTTTATTCAATTTAATGAATAGAATTCAATTACTTAATTCCTAATTTAAAATTTTAGAACTACGCCCAGACGTGGTAGGAATTACTAATGAGTTAACAAGCAATTCGTTCTAAAAGCTAAATGTCGGTACATTGGCGACAAGCCAACAGCTACATTCATAGCTAAGACTCATTTAAAGAATCTCTCATGAGGATCGGAGACGCTACACTCGAAGTTGTGGACGAGTATGTTAACCTGGGACAAACTGTCCAGTTACGTAGGTCCAACTTTGAGAAAGAGATCAATCGTTGAATCCGACATGGCTGGGAAGCGTTCGGGACGCTACGAAATACCTTCTCGTCCCCATACCGCAGTATCTCAAGACGAAAGTCTTTGACCAGTGCATGTTGCCAGTGATGACCTATAACGATGAAACGTAGTCGCTTACAATGGGTCTTATTAGAAGACTAAAAGTCACCCAAAGGGCAATGGAGAGGGCTATGATTGGAGTTTCCTTACGTGATCGAATCAGGAATGAAGAGATCCGCAGGAGAACCAAGGTAACCGGCAAGGCAAAGGGCAGGGCACATTGCTCGCTAAATAGATGGCCGATTGGGCTGAAAAGTTCTGGAGTGGCGACCGAGTACCGGAAACCGGTAGCGTTGGAAGGCCCCAAAAAAAAAAAAAAAAACATGTATAAAGTAAAATTATGATTTAGATTAATTACAATCCAGGAAAATTTTATTCTAACTGCAATGTAGACCTGCCTGGTTTATTAAAAACCTGTGGCAACAAGGTGGTCCGATGACCTTGTGAAGACCGCAGGGATCCGCTGGTTGTGGGAAGCACAGAACTGGTCGAAGTGGCGGTGCATAGGGGGGATTAGGCGCACAATGCCACATTCGCAAAATGACATTTTGACGCAAAATGACACATTCGCAAAATGTCTTTTCTCAATATGCCACTACAGCAAAATGACACGTTTGCAAATTGTCTTTTCTCAAAATGTCACACTAGCAAAATGCCACACTATCAAAATGACACATTCTCAAAAAGTCATATCACATAGGCTAGAGGCTACCGAGCGTGCAGTGGCGCCCTCATCGCTTGTTTGGTTAGGATGCCTATGTCCAGCAGTGGACGTCTTTTGGCTGAAATAATGATGAATGATGATTCTTTTATGGCGCTATGATTCGGTGCTCAAGCCGACCGAAGTAGGCTCCATTATTCAGCAAAGTTATAGTGTTTTAAAAGCGATTACATGTCCGCCAAATCCTTAAATTAGATATATATATTTTTTCGACTCTTATACGTTAGACCGAAACCTGTATCCCGAATCACGCCATCCCAAATGAACGCTATCCCTAGTCACGCTATCCCGAATGAACGCTATCCCGAATCACGCTATCCCAAATCACGCTATCCCGAATGAACGTTATCCCAAATTACGCTATCCCGAATGAACGCTATCCCGAATCACGCTATCCTGAATGAACGTTATCCCGAATCACGCTATCCCTAATGAACATTATCCCGAATCACGTTTTTCCGAATGAACGCTATCCCGAATAACGTTAGTCAGTAAAGGCAAGATACGCTACGTTTATACTGAACGGCGTTCAGATATTGTTGCATTGTTATTACAAATTATGGTATAAAATTCCTTAACTCTTATTTATCTTAGAAGCATAGTTTTCACACTTTCTTATTACACAACTTCCCATTTATATATAATATTGTCACGCCACGGACACGCTTCGTTTCGCTCGCTGCTATTAGCTGACTAAATCAAATTACAACAATTTTATTGTCTGAATTTATCTGCAACAATTTGCGCGCGCTAGTGCCATATCTATCTCTTTATTTATATAATATCATTGAAATTATGCGTATTAAAAAAATATATGCTTAAAATCAAAATCAATATATTTTATTTCACATAAACCTACATGGGCACTTATGAAACGTCAGAAGCTAGGTGCACGGTTCCAATTAGTCGTTTCCTATGGAGAACAGCCGGCAAGAAACTCCACGATTACTCTTTTAAAAATAATTGGCTTTACAATATTATCAAATCACATTGTTAATAGGTATGGGAAGGACAGTGTAGGCCTTTCAACAACGTACTTAACAAAATAGAAAAGTGCCAACAAATCTACACTCTACTAGGCCTAGAACGTTCTCACATTCACTAAATAGAAAATAATCTATATAAAAGAGATACATATATATATATATACATATATATATATATATATTAAATGAAAACCTATTTAAACCAAATGACATGATTGCAATTACAACTACAGTATCAAATCTGAATAAATAACATGTCCACAAAAGCCACTAATAAAGAATTGGAATTCGATTTGTAGGTAAAGTTAGCCTCCTATATCCATAAACATTATGATCACAATACCATTTCCTACGGCACTTAAATTCCATCTACTTTTAGACACTCCAACCCAAACTCGAGCAACACTCGTAGAATACTAATCTTACTTATATTTTTCTTTCCCCTTCAATTAATGAAGGCAAAACATTAACTTTGACTATTGGATAAAAATATATATTCTGGTGTACAGCCATCTAATTACCCTTATTCCTGGTTAATGGTCGAGGACCACAGAGTAGTAACTGAATGGAGTAATACATACATAAACTCACCACTCCTTGTTTATTTACGTATTTAATACATGAGCAAAAAAATGTACAGAGGCGGATTTGATGCCTTAGGCATTTTCTACCAGTCAACCTTTGGATGATGCAGAGACAAACAATGGTAGGTGCAATTACGAAAATTTGGAAATAAATTGTATTTAAATACAAGCCACCTAAACTACTACTACTACTACTAGCTACCTTAACTATAAATGATATATATACCTAATTATATATAAATATAAGAACCAATAAATACACAATATATAATCTTTATAAAATAGGCTAACATATTATGTATGATAGTTTAGTCCAGTTTTGCCTTGTAATATATTATCAATTCTCGTTTGAAATCAACGTGAGGGAATTTTTCCCCGTTCCTTCGATAGATGCGCCGATATATAAAAAAATAACCATTATTTCATAACGTTTTTACTTTTTTTATCTTATTTTTGTTTTTTAATTGGGCCTCAAGCATTTTTTACGTTACAACCGCATTTTTTTTTTTACCGAATGCCGATTAACTAACCGGCGTTAGCACTCCATCCACTACCTCCTCCATGTAACAAACGGTCAGCCCACGTACCCAATGGCAGTTACGCAACATTGTCGAGTCTAATTGACCCCGGCACTGCCTTGTTTTCGTTTTATTGTGTTTCAGATATACAAGGGTATAAATGACCATAGTTAGGATAGCTGTAAGGACTTTGTCGGTGTCGAAAGTTCGTTATGGGTCATAAAAAGGTATGGAAGTAAGTTTATGTTTTATCTCGATATTGTTGTATAGTATCTTGCTTGAGTGGACTATCTTCGACATCATATTTATTTATTTATTTAAACTTCTTGCACACAATAAGGTACAAACCCTAGTAGTATTTTTGTTGGCGTTTGGTTGGGCCACATACCTCGAAGGTGGCCCAACTAAATGCCAATGGAAAATGCTACTAGGGAAGCCTCCAAGGCCCCAAGAGTCTATCAGAATACCAGCACTGCAGTATTTATTTTTTAAATTTGTACGCCGTAATTTAACGCCGACAAAGTAGTAAAATAAAATCATCCCCACTTAGGATACCTTACATTACGTGTAGGGGAGGTACCCTAAGTGGGAATGATTTTATTTTTTTCGTCTATCTCATGTTGTGGGGTATCACTGGATAGGCCGTTCAAAAATATTGCGGGTTTGTTAAGACCATTTTTCGATTCAGGGATCCGTTTGCGTAATATTAAGCTTCAAAGTGCTTATTGTTGTTAGAGTCAAGTCCCCCCCCCCTGCCAGCTAAATGGTTGTAGGAAAAAAATCACAGCAGTAGTATATAATATAGCGTCGGTTTACTGCAAGAACTCATTAATGGCAAAAAATCATTAAGTAAAGTTTTTAACGCCTTGAACGAGTTTTATACACCGTGGCATTTAAGTCGTCTTAAAAAGACAGGCCACTTCATGTATACAATGACTACTAATCATTCCGCAGTCCGAGCTTTGTGTTACAAGGGCGCCGCGGAATGGAGCGGTGACATCTTTATCAGAGTTCATTCACCCTAACGCAAAAATGTGTTTATTTATTTATTTAAACTTCATGTACAATAGTGGTACATAGGCGGACTTAATGCCACAAGGCATTCTCTACCAGTCAACCTTTGGGTTAAATATAAAAACAGTGGTAGGGTACAAAAATAATGACAAAAATACTAACTTCTTGATTAAGAGAATTTATATAGTTTTATTGATACTAATACACATATACAAATAAAATAAACTAATAGATATTTTAACAAATACCACCTAATAATAGTAGTTTAATAGTACTATTGCAACTTAAACTTAATCTAAATCCATTCTGCGGCGCCCTTGTATCACTAGGCTCGGACTGCACTCGTAACAGGGTGTTTTAAACTATGTCATGCGTCATAATTAATAAAAATTAAAAAAATTCAAATGTAAAAAAAAAATACATGAATAATTAGTAGTCATTGGATACTTGAAGTGGGCTGTCTTTGTAAGAAGACTAAAATGCCACGGTGTATAATACAAAAACTCATTGTGTTTAATTTTTCTTTAACATAATTATAATGAAGATGATTTATGGAAATCAATACAACTAAAACTTATTAATTGCATATTTCAAAGTTTTGATTATGTCACCCAATGAGTTCTTGCAGTAAACCGACACTACTGCTGTGAATTTATTCTGCGTTATATTATACCGAAGTCAAAAGGAAAACTATCACAGCTATGTAGGCTTTACAAGTTACCCATTCGACAACCCAACTACGGAACTTTTCATTGTTCAAGGTCCGATACGCACTTGGCCGGTTTTTTAATAGCTTTGTTCGGTTCACTAGTCTTTTGTTTCGAGCTCAGCTTCAGGCGGAGCTTAAGGCCCCTCGCCCACGGCGACTTTTTGTAGCGATGCTGTCGCGCGTTCGCATCGATACAGCCGCGATGCGGCCGCTAGCTGTTTGCCCTCGCCCACACCACGATTCTCAGTCGCGATGCAAACGCGATACTGTTGCGCTTCTGTCGCGATGCAAACGCGATTCAGTAACGGCAAAAAAATGCCACAGTTGCACCGATGCTCGGTTCTCCACTCACGCGCCACCCTCCCTCCGTTCTCTCCCCGATGTCGTTCGACACGGTCGCGCGTTTGCATCGATACAGTCGCGATAAGAAGTAGCGCGTTAGTAGCGCATTGGCATCGCTTCTGTAGTGCGCTGCAGATGCGTCTAACGCGTGTTAGTAGCGCGACAGCTCGCTACAAAAAGTCGCCGTGGGCGAGGGGCCTAATTTCGATACAATAATATCACTTTGTAAGTAATTGTTCCACAGCAGGACAAGGGCATCTTTTCGTATAGAGATCGAACGATCATCACGCTTGCTGTGTTCCGTAAATAATCAAAATCCGATCCAGCGCGTCCCTTGCTGTCCTCTCCCAGCGACGCCCTAAGCCGAGGTCCGTACCCCCGCAGAGGAGTGCCCTTAGCGTAGTCGCTTAGTTTGAAGTTTTATGCCCAGGCTGGAAGCCTTAATTATATTGAGGTACCCGCAGTTAAGCAGTAGACAACCTCTTAGATTGAACTGCGAGAAGCCATTCAGAAAAAAAAAAAAAAGCGCTTGCTGAGTTTATTGGTGATCCCAGAACATTAACGTACACGTCTTCCTACATCGTTCTCACATATATAATTTCAAAAAGAATGATCATTAGTAACAATATTTTGATTAAAAAGAGTGTCCGTGGAGCTTCTTGCCCGTTCTTCTCCATAGAAACCTACTACGCTACGGAATGGGCAACTAGCTTCATCGTTCTGACTGATCGATGACCCCTTGACAATTCAAACGCTCCTGTAATTTGTTTGATTGATATAAATTTTAATGTTTGAGTTTCAGTTTAGAAAAATTGATGACGTTTTTCGGAGGTTCTGTTCTGTTAAGTTAAATTCGAAACTCACTCACGTGAGCGATCACAATTCGAAAGCGAACTCATTTGTTTTCAAAGTACGAGTAAATTATCGCGGATTTACAAACGAGTCACCGTTCTAATTTCGAAGTGATGTTTAGAGCAGCTCGTGGCTAAGTAATAACAGCCGCACGGGTCGATTCGTCAGGTTAAGCTACGCTTGCCGGGGTTGGTCCGTGGATGGGTGACCATCTTTACATACCGAGACTCCCCCATGCCTCGGAAAGCACGTTAAGCCGTTGATACCGGCTATCATACGTGGATCTTTGACAGTCAGTACGTGTTTTCACAAGCCTGAAAGTCTGACAGCCAGTCTTACCAAGGGGTATCGTGTTACCCAGTTACTGGGTTGTGGAGGTCAGATAGGCAGTCGCTCCATGTAAAATACTGGTATTCAGCTGCATCCGGTTAGACTGGAAGCCGACCCCAACATAGTTGGTAAAAGGCTAGGCAGATTGATTGTTTAGAGGACTAAAGAATTTGACGTTTTGCGAAACGATAATGCCGAAATAAAAATCCAAGGTTGTCGAAAGTAGTAAAAACCAAATGTGTTTAAAATTCAAAACTGAGCCGCGAAGGCCGTGTCTCTAACAGACTTTAGTCAATACAATCTTCAGCACAATATCAATAACTTTTCTCTTTTGACGTCAAAGACAATTGTGGAAATTGAGAAGTACCCGGTTGAAAGCGAAAAGGTTCTTAATATTTAAATGGATTTGAGCAGCATTCAATGAGAATAATTTTGGCAAAGGAGTATTTGTTTGGGAAGTTGAATTTAAATCAGAATACAATAGCGACTGTAAAGTTATTTTTTCGGCATAGATACAATTACGAAACGAACGAACGGACTACGGATGAGTGAAAAATCACGGCTTAAATATCGTCGGTCTAATTAGCAGAATTTGTAAGTCCATTTGAGCAAATTTTGCAGGAGCAATAAAAAACTGATTGTCTTAGTAAGATTCGAAAGATTTTTAAAATGGCGTCCTAATTTCATAACATAATCACAATAACACAAAAAGAACAACTAAAAAATAAATAACAATGTGCACGCCCTTCCACGAAGTTCGCTGACGCGTGCTGAGCGCGGGAGTTAGGTCTTTTGCAAACTACAAAATGGCGTCGCGGAGTTACGTATGTTTCTAAGTTTGAAATATCATTTTACGTCACACCTGGCCATAATGTGAATTTTACCGCACGCTACGCGTACAGTAAAACTCGCATTGTGGCCAGGTGAAGACGTAAAATTGTGTACTCACCACGGGCAGTAAAAAAGAAAGCCTCTATCGCATATTTACAACCCTCGTCTGCGGCTCGGGTCACAAATACCTGCGATTTCGGGCTTTCTTTATTTTACAGCCCTTGGTAAGTAATGTACTATTATGCATTTTTTGCGGGAAATACGAACTAATCCATCACATGTGTTTCAAAATACTCCGTAAGATGGCGTTAAAAGTGATTTTTGTATTTTTTTGGAGATACAAATTCTGATAATTAGTCCGACGATATGCCGTTCGACTATTTAATGCTGCAGTGTATATTAACCAGTCAACATTGTGTCAACAATGGTACACAAAACAATCTAAATGCATAAAGTACTAGAGCGGCATAAAACGATTACAAAGCACAAGTTTAGCACAAAATTGTGTGTCGACAATCCGCCAATAGGCACGCCCGTTTACGCATGAATAATTAAACCCGTTCACTGCATCTCCTAGCTGTGGATGTGCGCCTAGTACTTTACTGTATCGTGACCTCTATAAAAGTGGTTTATTTGTGAAGCTTCTTAGCTTTAGGCTTGTTAATGTGTGTTAGATTGTCATTGCAATAAGTACTTAGATATGGGAGTAATTCTACCCATCACACTGAACAAATTTTCAATGAAATCTATAATATAATAAACCACTTTTACAGCCCGTTCAGCCGATTCTGACTTCTATTCCGTAGGTATGTAGGTATGGTAGGTGTAGGTAGGATGGCATTAAAAGCAAAAAAGTGGTTACAATACCAACTGTTTACTGCAGCTGCCATTTGTCATACAACCAACGCAATAGATGTCAAAATCGGTTGAACGGACTTTTAAAAAGGTTTATTGAAATATCTAATCATATTTCAAACGGAGTATATATCTGAATAGGCACTTGGATTCATGAGAACCAGTGACCCATTTCTTTTAATAATTATTAATTCGAGTACGCTTATTATTTTATTTTTTTAATACAATATGCAATCTAACACTCAAATATTTATATAATATATACAAACAAAAGGGGGAAGAGCTCATTGGGCACCAACAAATTCGTCCGCATTTGCTGTCAGTGGAATAAGTACCCAAAAGGCTGGCAGCGTTGGATGGCAATGCTGATGCTTTAGCCTAAAAATATGCCAGCCCTTTGGTCACGTAAAGAATCGAACAACCGCTTGGCGATGTCCCGAAATACTCGATACTCATAATAGGGCGTGGACACATGTCTACGGTATGGCACCGGCCATCGTGTTACGGCACGACGCCGCTAGCGGGAGACGGTACGGCGTCGTTCCACGGCACGGTGCCGTGAACGGTGCACCGCGGTGGCATACGGCGAACCGCTCGGCAGTTAATGTTTTGTTGTTGTTTAGTTCGCACGTGTTAATTAATGCATAACAATGGCAGACAATTTAGATGTCGACTTTTAAATTTCACTAGTGGAAGCATGTCCCGTTCTTTGGGACAAGACAAAGGGGAATTATAAGGATAAACATGTGAAAATATTGATACTTTGAGTCTTTTTTTTCTTCATTCATCGCCTTAGTAACAGGAGTAGAATAATAGGTCTTTCGCGGTCCATACCAAGACAAAAACTGAACGATGGTTGCTGCCTTGTGCTCGCGGTGCACCATGCACGGCACCATGCTGCGGCACGACGCCGTGCCGTCTCCCAGTAGCGGCGTCGTGCCATTAAACGGTGGCCGGTGCCGTACCGTAGACATGTGTCCAAGCCCTTACTCCTTTCTTTGGTTAAATATTAAAAAAAAATGTAGTGTTGTGAATTTGAAATGATTTATTAATTTAAAAAACAAATGAGTGCAATTTCGAAAGCGGTCACTTGAGCGAGGTTCCAAGTGAACTTTACAGACTATCCTCCACTGAACGCCTGTTCAAAGTAATTTCACCGAAACATTATAACGATAAAAAAGTGTATATTTATATAAGAAAACGATCTTCCCAAACCGCCATTTTCCTCTCCCCTTAACTCGGTACTTATGGACCGATATATCGCTTTGTGAAACCTCAACAAATATACGTATATCTTTTAATACCCCACTTCACCCTAAAGATGAATTTAAAAGAGATATTATTATAACAAGCTTTTGCCTGCGGCTTCTCTGGCGTTGAGGTCGGATATCGACAATAATGTTTTAAAATATCTCGCGGAAACGTATTACCGGAATAAAAAGAATCTTATGTCCTAATTCTGGTCTAAAATCCAGCGTAATACATTAATTATTATTATTTATTTATTTCAGACTATATGCACATACAAGTACATACAATCCATATGGTATTAGTAACAATGACTTAAAAACTATGTTAGTAACACTTACAAACAACTAAAAATTACATGGCCCAAAACACGTTGGCACGTGCCTCCGTACCCAGTGCCTTATGAAGGGACTGTCCACCTTGTCTAATAATGTTTTTAGGATGCTGTTGGAGCTTCCGTGCAACTTACCCATCGATACCCATCGAACTTACACAGCGTCAATAATGATTGACGCTGTTCTCTTCCTCATAAGGGCATGAAAATTGTCAACACGGGCTTCCGCAAACATCTGCGAAGCGCTGCAGTAGCGCGGAAGCCCCATCAACATCCTAAATCCATTATTATATTGTACGCGCAGGACGTTGTAGGCTCTTTGCACATATCTCACCCACAAGCTGCACGTGTAGAAGGTCTGACAGTATGCCTTGAAAAGCGATACTTTAACACCCTTACTACAATGCGCAAACTTGCGGGATACCATATTACACCGAACCGCCAACGCCCTTCGCTCCCTCTCTATATAAGCATCGTCAGATAAGTCCTCAGTGACTATATACCCTAAGTATTTAAACTGTGTGACTCTCTGTAGTGTCTCGGTATTAATTAACAATCAATTCGCTTAAACTTTTCCCCCAACTACGTTGGGATCGGCTTCCAGTCTTAGATGGAGCTAAATACCAGTATTTTATATTCGAGTGACCGCCTATCTAAACTCCAGAACCCAGTTACTGGGTAATACGATACCCCGTGATAAGACTGATTGTCAGACTTTTGGGCTTCTGAAAACCCGTAACGTCAGTCAAAATGCCAACTTGCTACACTTGAATCGGTGGAACTCAGAGCGAAAAGGCGTATAGGCGACGAGACGTTGGTGTCTAGGCTTCACAGCCTGGCTCATCGGCGTAATGTTGCTTGCCTGTCGGTCTTCTACAGACTGTACTTCGGAGAGTGTGCGCTGGAGCTCCACGACCTGATCCCACCATCAGCCTTTTATTACCAAACTACCAAACGTACCTCAAGGTACCATGCGAACTTGGTT
This sequence comes from Dryobota labecula, assembly GCA_947523025.1. Classification (NCBI taxonomy): domain Eukaryota; kingdom Metazoa; phylum Arthropoda; class Insecta; order Lepidoptera; family Noctuidae; genus Dryobota; species Dryobota labecula. The sequence goes on along the minus strand of OX383311.1, from coordinate 5,940,818 downwards.
GATGTCCCGTCCAGTCGTACTCAGCGCTTCTCCTCTACATTTATTATGCACACAGCCAAAGCGCCGTGTGGTGCCGGACGTAAAGAATAGCACCACCCCATTTCCTCCCGTGGGTGTCGTAAAAGACGACCACGGTACTAGAGAATGGGCAGCAGTGGACGTCTTTCGGCTGATATGATGATGATGATGACATCTAAATTGTGGATCTGTCTGCCAGCGTCTGTATTCCCTTCCACATATAACCCTTCTGTCTTTAAAGCAAGAGTGAACAGGCATCTTCTAGGCACGCTCGTTCCATCATAGACCTTATCCATTGTTTTCCATCAAACGAGAACGAGATCAAGAGCAGGCCCAAACAGTAATAAAAAATAAAATAAAAGAGCTAAAAATGACCGCCAGGACCAACGGCTTAACGGGCTTTCCGGGGTATACCCCGGAAAGCACGTTAAGCCGTGACCATTCATTACATATCGAGACCCAATGAATGGTCACCCATCCAGAAACTGACCACGGCAAGCGTATCTTAACCTTCAACTGACCCGTGCTGCTGTTATGATTTAACCACGAGCTCTACGATTGATTATTTATCAAACATACAAATTCACAATCATACTTACAGACTTTCACAGAATAATAATTTTGTAGAATTTCGTTTCAGACCTTCTTTTCATCATCATCATTCATCATTTCCACCGAAAGATGTCCACTGTTGGACATAGGCCTCCCTCAAGCACCGCCACCTCGACCGGTTTTATGCTTCCCGCATCCAGCGGATTCCTGCGGCTTTCATAAAGTCATCGGTCCACCTTGTGGGAGGCCGTCCAACGCTACGTCTTCCGGTACCCGTTCGCCACTCCAAAACCTTTCGGCCCCAACGGCCATCTGTTCTGCGCGCAATGTGCCCTGCCCATTGCCACTTAAGTTTGGCAATTCTTCGAGCTACGTCGGTTACCTTGGTTCTCCTGCGGATCTCTTCATTTCTGATTCGATCACGTAGGGAAACTCTAAGCATAGCCCTCTCCATTGCCCTTTGGGTGACTTTTAGCCTTTTAATAAGGCCCGTATCTTCTTTTCATATTTCATAATATCTCAGTTACTGAGTTTCCCATTTATATTATTTGACGTCTATATGAAATTCTCGGTTGAAAATTTTAAAATTTATGATACATTTTGTCAGATGGTTTTGATAATAAAAGTAATGAAAGAAATGTCGCGAATATCCGGAGTTTCGAGGGTGTCAGCTTGGTATACGGAAATTGAAAGATTTGTGAAATATTGGTGGTTTGCGTTGTTTTTTTGTGGAATATAGATAAACTTTGCATCCGGCTTTGTATGGGAGTGAATTTCAACAGGTCCTATAAAATCTTCATTTCCGTGTTTTTTTTCATCTTAAGTTTTTTTTTAAAAAAAAAACGCTTTTATTAAAGTTTTTGATAATGTATATATTCTTGCTTAATGTCTAGCAGATAACTTAAAAAACTAACGACATATCAGGATTAAAAATTTCGTGCCACGGCGATGAAACATGCGTGCACGGCAATGAAACAAGCGTCCACGGCAATGAAAGAACTGTGCCATGGCAATGAAAGAATCAATCCACGGAAATTAAAAATTATTTAATGAGATAGATAGATAGATAGAATAAAAATGACTGTTTATAAGAGGTCTTGATTCCAACACTTGTATGGGAGTAAAATTTGGGTAAGGAGATATTACAAAAAAGAATGAGAGTACAATAAGTAAACAAAGACTGTTGAATTACACTCGCAACACTACTTAGAGACTTTAATACTACAGTACTCCTCTTTGAATACAGGGTCGCTTCTTAATTTTTGACGTCGCTTTTGTTCAGCCAATCTTTTCCTCTCCTTTCTCTCCTCTTCAGATAATTTTGGTTTAGGCATCTTGGCATCCTAAAAATAAACAAACCATTATTAAAATCAGACTGTAGTATGTGAGGGTGCTTGCGTGTGTGTGAGTGTATATACGTGTGATATAGTACCAAATGTTACATCATTTTGTAAGGTTAACATGAAAACATCTTTTTGTAGTTGACTGTACAGTAAAAAACTCATCAAGTCTAAAGAGAGACCAGAGAGAGAGAATCTAGAGTTAACTTGTCGAGTTTTGTACTGTCAGTAATCGGTATTACCTGTATTACAGGTGACAAAAGATGTTATTCTTTGCCTAATCATACCATGGCGATGAAAACACAAGTCCCGGAAATGAAATACCTGGCCACGGCAATGAAACTAAATTGTTTTACAAAGCATGGCAATGAAATTTTTTTCATTGCAGTGTCTTTTTTTTCATTGCCATAGCAAATTTCGGCCACGAAAACCACGGTAATGAAAGCACGGCGATGAAAATCAAGGCAAAAAATATAAATAACAAAAAATCTATTAACTATTCGAAGAAATAAACACTTCACAAATTAACATATGAGTAATGGTGTTCTATCGAATGCTTACTCATGAAGACAAACTTATTCTAAATATAGTTATACCTATCCACGGCGATGAAAGAAAAAATGTCAGATAACATAAAAATTGAATACTTACATTTATGGCGCGAAAACGCAGGCACGTATGTACGTCCTTCCACGTTGAGCACTTAGGCAGCACTAATATGCAACGTTTAGCATACCGGGACGGGGGACGCAAGTCGTAGGTAAAACACTATCCTTGAACATGATTAGGACACGGCGATGAACGGTAGTTCTGGGACAAGTGATTTTTTATTAACCATTCGTTGTATTGTTTAAATATTTGAATAAATGTATTCCGTAACAATACTTTAACTATTCATGTATCAAATAAAACTAGGTTTTAATATAAATAACCAATAGATTTTTATCAATGAGTCCTAATACACAACAAGGTGAAGTGTGGACAAACACGGCAATGAAAGATTTCGAGGTTTAATTTTTTTTTTTGGAATATCCATTAATCCAATTAAATAAAATATTTAGTGCTACACATAGATTACTATTTCACCTAACCGGAAAAAAATGTGAGAACATTATAACTATGTTTTTTAGTACCGATTTCATTGATGCCACGCAATTTTCGGTCCCGGGAAATTCACTCATGGAAAGTATGACGGATTGGCCGCTCTTATGCTATAAACAAATGAGTGCGTTTTTACTAACAAGAAAATCCAACACGCTACCCTAATCTAGGAGAAGTTAATCAAGTATTAACGTAATCTTACTCAAATCTAAACAATATCCTCTGGTCCCTCGACCTTCCTACATGTCTTTGTAGTTCATTGTTCAAGGGATCTATCCCTTAGGCCTCGTCCAGGGTGAATGCACGGTGACTTAGGCGGTAGCGGTCGCCATGGCAGTAGCGACCCTTTTAATGAAATCGACAGGCAACAGTAGACAGACGACAATCCGACAATATCACAAGTTTTTTAGGATTCCAAAGTCAACAAGGAACCCATATTGTTTCGCCATGTCCATCTGTCTGTCTGTCTATTCGCGGCTTTGCTCAGAGATAGTACTAGAAAGCTGTAATTTGGCATGAGTATTTCAAATAACAGTGTTAATAGGTATGGGAGGACGGTGAAAGCCTTTCAACAAGTACCAGGTACTTAAAAAAATTTAAAATTGTCAGCAAATCTACAGTCTACTTACTAGGCCTACAACGTTCTTAAAAATCATCAAATATCAAATATACATTCATAAAGTAGAAAAGAAACAAAAATATAAACGATTAAAAAAAATATATATAGGGTGTATCTATTCAAACATGAAATATTTTAAGAGATACTAGATAGTGGTAAAGAAGCCATGGAAATGATTTTTTTTTTTAATCTGAGTATATTATTTAAGAAATTAAATAATTTAAAATTACTTGAATGATGATTAATTATCAAAATTCACTTCTCTCGTGCCGCCACCGTCGCCGCGTCCAGGCGGGTCATTCATAGAATAAGTAACATTTTGGAAAATGCAACTCCTTCGCAATATGTCTCAAGCTATTTTAAAATTATAATAATTATGTAAAAATATAAAACCCTTGGATTAAAAAAAAAAATCGCTGCTATGGCTTTTTTACCACCTATAGATGGTCCTCTTAAAATATTTCGTGTATGAATAGATACACCTTATATCCATACTAATATTATAAATGTGAAAGTAACTCTGTCTGTCTGTCTGTCTGTCTATGTCTGTCTGTCTGTATGTTACGTTTTCACGCCTAAACCGCTGAACCGATCGTCATGAAATTTGGCATATATATAGCCTGGGATATGGAGAAGGACATAGGCTACTTTTTTACGCGATAACCGACATTCACTCGGGCGGAGCCTCGGGCAAAAGCTAGTAATTATATAAATGAAAACCTGTTTAAACCAAATGACATGATTGTCATTACAACTACAGTAAAAATCTGAATAAATATCATGCCCACAAAACCCTGTCCTTCGCCTTCCCCATCCAGTCTGTCTCAGCCACCTTTTTAAAATTGTCGGTTCATCTAGCTAGGAGGCATCCCCCACTACGCTTTCCCAGTATCCTTAGCACCCGCTTAAGGCGCTATCCCGAGCAAAACGCGTTTTTCAGAGGCTGTTAACTCATTAATTAAGAGAAATAAACTACATCTAAAAACACATTATTAATGTACGATATCCTATCATCACATTGCACGTTCTTATTTATTTTTATGTGTTATATGAACATTTGAAATCTCCGTGTAAAAAAGTATTAAAATTATTGATTGCATGCATCTTTTGCTAAAGTTGACGATCCATTAATTAAGAGAGTTACACTAATGGAAGGATAATTAAAAAATCGTAATAAATCACGTTTTATTTAATTTCAAAAGATCACTCTTCTTTTTTATTAAAATAATTCCAAAAATTGTGCGAATTCGGCGTACGCAGGGAGCGGGACAGAGCGTCCCCGCTGTGACGGGATAGAGAAGGACCGAACGCTCACGCTAGGGGATCGCCTTAAGCTCCTTACCCTGGCCGAAGCCTTAGCCTGTCATGAGTGATTATCTCGGGAGCTATATTGATAAAGGCAGCTTGGTATAAAAACAACAATGGAATAGTTTTGGTTATTAGGTTCTTAAGTGACAATGGCGGAGCTCAGCTTTGTGCCTAAAGAAAACTATTGGGTGGCCCAAAATTTACGCAAGTTTTGGATTAAATAGAAAATACATTATTTTTAAGTGAAATCTTCTTTGGCCGCGTTGAGCGATTTTGATAGGGGAAAAACTTATCGAGTAGTAATACGTTATTTTGATTATTACAAACAATAGTTTGACATTGTAAAGTTTTATTGTAATCCTTAAAATGGAAAATAGTGACCACAAAGCTGCGATTTAAGGATTACCTTAAAACATGACAATGGTGCCGATTAGCTTGTTCACAAACTAAACTATATTTAAATTCAGTGCATCTTTTTCTTTCTATTTCATTAAGAAAAGGATAGAACATCAATTTTAGTTTAGTCCAGTCAAATTAATCAGCGCTTGACGTAAATTGGCGTAATTTTAGTCGGCAAGTTTTTAATCACGTCTAAACTTGTATGGAGTAGTGACAGGCGCTGATTAATTTAACAGGACTAAACTAAAATTTATCTTCTGTCCTTTTCATAATGAAATAGATGCACTGAACTTAAATTTAGTTTAGTTTGTGAACAAGGGAATCGGCACCAATGTAAAACTACTGTTTATAATAATAATAACGTATAGTCTTGTGGAGCACAAGGTAACATGCTTATTTTCTGCATTTTCATTATAAAATAAAAGAAACCACCAAACAAACGATAAGGGCGTCATTGCGCGCTCGGTACCCTCTTAATTAAATTCTTGTGTACATTTTGGGGCACCCTTTATTATTAAGATTTTTCTTTATTGTTACTGAGATTGTTAATTCTTTGTTAACACTTGGTGCATTGCAAATATCTTAATAATTATTTTAGTTTTAAGGTATGATTTATTAATCACTGGCTGCCGCACTCAAATACATGAGTCATATAATTCGAGTGAATTCAAATACCTATTATTAGTTAATAACCATGGCAAGCGGGATAGTGACTCATTAGTTTCAAACAAGTATACTACCAGGTCGATGATAGCAGGTAAATATGATGTACCCAGAGTTAGTAATTACTATGGCGACAGAACTTTAAAAAAACGCGTTCCCTATTTATTGAACAGGGCCTCAAGTCTGCTATTACAATAGTGTCAGAATGGTCTCTTCATTGTGAGTTTTTGACAGATTTGCCATACAAACACTGTCAAATACTCACAATGGCGAGACCATTCTGACACTATTGTAATAGCAGAGTTGAGGCCCAGTTTGCCTGCTGACATCAGACAAGAAGATAATAAAGTAAAATTCGAACGTAATCTTAAAAAATATTCATTAGATTCTATGTAAGTGTAGGTATTTAGTATAAATACCTACACTTACATAGATGAACACTTGTATAGATGTACCTGACAATATGTTTATTGAAAGAGAGACTCAACGATCTCACAGTTAAACTGCGTAAGCAGTTTTGTGGGGCAATGTATTTAGTATTAAGAAATTTAAGTGAATAATTCATTCATTCATTCATTCAATTCCACTTAGACGGTTTGCTCATGTTGAGAGGATGAATGAAAGGCGAATAACAAAAGGTAATTACAAGGCAGATGTGAGTGGTAACGCCGGGAGGGGACTGATAAATTACTGATGGAAAATCCTAAAAACCCTTTACCCGACCAATTGGTAATCGAACCTAGGGCGAGGCCCTAGGTTCGATTACCAATTGGTCAGACATGAGGATGCCTGAGCATGAGGCTCTAGGTTCGATTACGCAAGCGCTAATGCTGACATTAGCGCTTGCGACCATTAAACCATCGAAACAGTCGCTTAAAAATAATCAATCGTTAACTTTAATTGAACAACTTATTTTAACAAACTTGAAATGTTCTCAATCTATCTTCTATGTATACAAGGTGATTTTCAATTCACTGTTGACCTTTCAGGGCGTGAAAGTACTCATGGTTAGGAGCAACTTTCACTATGAGACCAACTCTGAAATATCCAATAAAATATCAGCTGTTTTATACAAAAATGCAATATTTACCCGATGAACATGTATGAAACAAACGATTTTTTTTTTTGCTATTTCGTAGTTGGTCCCATAATGAAAGTTGTTTATAATCATAAGTACTTTCACCTCTTAAAAGATTTTCAGTGATTTAAAAATCACCGTGTATACGAGTATATAAAATTCAAAGTCCTGACTGACTGATATATCAACGCACAGCCCAAACTGCTGGGTCTAGAGATTCCAAATTTGGCATGTAGATTTCTTATGAGGTCTAGGGGTGCACTAAGAAAGAATTTTTGGAAATTCCACCTCTAAGGGGATAAAATAGGGGATGAAAGTTTGGATGAAAAATCTTATTCATTTGGTTGATTAACTTGAAACTTGGAACAAATACTTGTCTAAGTAAGTAATAAAAAAATATATTATTAGTTTTTCAAAACTACCCCTCAAAGCGGGATTGCGGGGTGTCAAATATTGTAAGTAGGAATTTAAAAAAGAAGATTTTACAAACAAAATAATAAAAACCCATGAATTTCTGGACAAAATCTGATTCGACTAGGGAAGTATTGACATCCATGTGGGCGAAGCCGCGGGCAACAGCTAGTCTGCCATATTTTTACTGACAGCGTTCATTGTATGCTTGTCAATTAAATCGGTATAATTAATTATTGAAAGCGACGTCAATTAAGGTGACAGGTACGTTTTATTTACATTAATAATAATTTTAACATTTAAAACTTAATCTATGTCATTTAATTTTCTGTCAATACCACAAGTTCTTACAAGCCCTAATTAATCACTCAACAAAAGCCAAGTTAGTGCCATTAATTTTTACGTCTACCACAAAAATAGACTGTCACTGATGTGCAAATCTCTTAGGAGAATAGAAAATCTGAACCACAGAATAGTACACCAGAAGGTCGACTCCATACAACGAACGAAAACACGCACACGCAGACCTAGACGCGTAAATACGGCGATCTAAAACAAATAAGTAACGGCGACCCCCTTTAAGAAACTTGGCGACCCCCTAGGGGGTCGCGACCCACACGTTGTAAGACACTGCCTTAGTGTATAGACGCTTAGTTTGTAAGTTTTTTGCCCTGGCTGGAGGCCTTATTGAGGTACCCACAGGAATGACCGGTTAAGCAGACGATAAACTCCTAGATTGACCATTTAAATATTTAAAAAAAAAGCGAGTGCACCTGTACTTGCTGTACGTGAAGTGTGTCTGTGTGCGTGCGTTTTCGCTCGTTGTATGAAGTGGACCTTCTGTACCAATCTATTTTGCGGCATATGTATCTGCGAATCTAATCGCTTTTAGAACGCAAAATGATAATGTTTTTTTCTGTAATCAATCTTTTGATGCCTACGCAGTGAATGAGAATGTAAGTAAGTGTCTGTACTTTCGAGTGGTAAGGATTTGGATTTTCTTTTTGACTGAATGCATAGTAGGTTTATTTATATTTGAAATCTTGCTGCTGCCTGCGACTTCGTTCGCGTGAATTTTTCTAAAATAAAAGTGCACGTGTGATGCTACTAGTATTGTAGATTATGTCTATCATTGTAATACTCCTAAATTCCTTCGAGGCAAAACTTTTTTCTTATTGACATGCTGCTGCTCGCCCACATGTCTTTTTCTAACATAAAGCATTAGCTATCTAGGGAAAGTTCCGTCTAAATCGGTCCAGTCGTTTCGGAGATTAACCGGAACAGACAGACAGACAGATTTTTTTTAAATTGTTTTTTTAATAAGAATCGTTTATACTTTCATATTAATACATATAACTTCTTGTATGGCGTAATTACAGACATAATTAAAAACCCATTGTGTCTCGCGTAGATCTATGTTTATAAAGAGCATATGTAGGGTTATTAACACGCTGTTATTTTGACTTTATTCTTATATTTATTTATTTTTATGTTAAGATAGTAATGGTGTAGAATGTTATTGGAAATATGCTTACCTATGTCTGAATTTGTTTACATGAAATAATACATCACGTAGATAATTTCTAACTCGACTTTGGTAGCAGGTAAAAAAAAAAGGTAAAAAATATTTCTTTAAGTTTAATCTTATTTACAAAACCTAATTAGGTACTTGTTTACTGCCGCCGAGCGCCAGATCCCCTCTTTTGCGGGGGAATCATTTGGGTTAGGTAAGGTTAGAACTGAACTGTTTTCTTAAGAAATAAGCAGTACCTAAGCATTTTGCTGAGCAACGACCTGTTCTTCCACAGATGTGACGCACGACTAAATAGTTCTTGTTATTGTTGTTTTTTTTGTTACAAAAGTAGTTATTTTCCACTCTCTGTAATCGGCATTTTGTTTTTGTTTTGATTGTTTGTTTGTTGACATTTTTGCCAGTGACGCAACACAGACTATTGAGTAACAATGTCTTAGAACAATGTAAATAATTGTCTTTGGTCCCTGGTACTGACATCAAGCAATTTTTTTTTTTTTTGAATTTTATGACCTGGTTACTGGACCTTTAGGTCAAATCTTATTTTATAATCGAACACTGCACTATCATTTCGTTTTTAAATTGTTTTAATAGTATTTTTAATGTATTTATATATCGGTTCGTAAGTATTTTTGTCTTTTAATAACTGTTCAAGTGGACATCAAGCAATGAAATAGATTGTCAAACTTTTATTGCTTGAATAAGAAGCTTTTGGCTCTTGAATGTGTGTAAATTTTATAATTTTATGTTTGTTAAGTGTGTTTTGTTTGTGCAGAATTAACAATTTTTTTATTTTTTTTATTTACCTTTGTACTGAAATTATAATTATGTTGTATCTCTATGTATTTAACTGTGTGTACATAAATAATAAAATGAATAAACTGTGACAAACGCAAGAGAAAATTTTATTCAGTGTTACAAGGAGTTTTTATTTCGGAATTCTAACTAATCGGTACTTTAATAAGCGTATTTTTGATGTTTTGAATAATCATTAAGTCGGACTTTTTGTTATTCGGTCTATTGAAACTCGGTATTTTGAGAATAGTAATTATAATCGTTAGGAATACTAAAATTTTGGAATTATAAAAATAGGATGAAAGATAAATTAGAGTTGTTTTAATAGGAATTTTGAACCGTTCGGAATGATCAAAATCGGTATTTTAAAACTCGCATTTATGACTGACGGAATAAAGTTTTTCGTATTTATGTAGTGTACCCATAAAGATGTACGTCTGTAGGTTCCTAAATCCATTAAAATCAGCCACCTGCTGCATAAAACCACCAGGCGGAGCATAACCACAATATCACAAGGTTGGATACATGCCAGTAAAATTCTAATACAAAAAGAATTTAAAGTAGAAACTCTCTCTATGAATTTGGCCCACACTTGATCCACAAATTTGAATTTTAATAAAAATATGTGTGCACGTACTGAAATAGCCTCTATAAGTAACAACACTTAATTATATTGTTGAATGGCAGGTATTGTATCGTGAATCGTAAAATGTCACACCCTGGACAGTGAGCCCCGCTACACAATATTTCAAACCACTGCAACTCTAGAATCAACAGTGTCAACCACCAAAAAAGCGTCATGATAATGAACCTCGACTATAGTCCCATCTGTATTAATCTGTGACTATAGTTTGACCGATATCGCTGAACCGCTCACGGCGTCCCGTCCCCAGTGGTATCGGTCGAACTATAGTCCCGGTACTGGAATCATTTATATTTAGTAGTAGTTGAATATTTTCCTAGAACCCGTAATTCGAACAACCAGAAAGAACAAAGGAGTAAGAAAATCCATAGTTCTACTAGCCTAGAATACACAGGCGGTAGGGACTGCTGTTAAACTGGTACGGCGGTTTCAGTTGCCTCAACAATTTATGTATTACATATTTTCCTAAAGAACTACGTAGTCACGTAGTCAGCAAGTTACCACTATGTAATATTATGACTACTATGCAATATTTTTGCCACAGTATGCGCTATTCTTAAAGTGCCTGCTTGGAATCGAACCCGCGATCTACAACTCGGAAGTCACGGCCGTTACTATTACTTTGTGTAAATTATTTCATTCCGTGTGGTGCCGGACGTAAAGAATAGCACCACCCCATTTCCTTCCGTGGGTGTCGTAAAAGGCGACTAAGGGACTTACTAGAGAATGGGCAGCAGCGTTCTCTATGCATTTTTAACACCATACTGCGATCGCCAACCCGCCTGCCAAGCGTGACGATCATGGCAAACCCTCCCAATTGGGGGAGGCCTATGTCCAGCAGTGGACGTCTTTCGGCTGGAATGATGATGATGATGATGATTAATTATTTCATCACCACTGCTCTCAAAACGGTGAAGGAAAACATCGTGAGGAAACCAACATGTCCTAGAACGAAAACTCCGAAGACATGTGATACGCCGGGAGGGGACGCCCTAGGAGAACATATTATATTCTCCTAGAACGTCCCCTCCCGGCGTTTCCACTCACATCTGCCTTGTAAATACCTTTTGCAAGTCGCCTTTCATTCATCCTCTCAACATGACCAAACCATCTAAGCATACTCTTTTCAATTTTTATCACTACATCTTATTTTTAACCACACCGTTGCCTCATCACATCATTTTTCAACCTATCATTCACAGTCACGCCACGCATGCTTCACAAGGAACGCAGTTCCACGGAATTTATTCTACTTTCATGCTTCTTTTGCCGCACCCAACATTCACTTCCATACACAAGCTTTAATAGTGGTAGAATATCAGGCAGATATCAGAATGATTATGTTTTTGGCACAATACCAACATCTATTTCGCTTAGAAGCAACTGGTCCTACGCTTTTTGGTAATTTCTATTCAAACAAAGTTTGAGTCTTTGAAACCTGCCAAGTACCAATACTACTTTCAATTTAACACATTCAAAAACCTATCTTCTCATCATCTGCGTTGCCTTTTTCCAACTATGTTGGGGTTGGCTTCCAGTCTAACCGGCACTGAATATCAGTATTTTACATGGAGCGACTGCCTATCAGACCTCTACATCCCAATTACTGGGTAATACGATACCCCTTGGTAAGAATAGTTGTCAGACTTTCAGGCTTGTGAAAACCCGTACTGACTGTCAAAGATCCACGTATGATAGCCGAGATTAACGGCTTAACGTGTTTTCCGAGTCACGGAGAGGTCTTGGTATGTACCAAGGATTTTGTAATATCTTAAATTGATTTAAAAGAGTGTCCTTGGAGTTTCTTGCCCGTTCTTCTCCATAGAGATCTACGTTTTGGAATGGGCAACTAGCTTCAACTTTCTAACTGAGCGACTCTTTGAAAATTTAAAAATGCCTGTAAATGGTTTCATTGATATAAATGCTTTGAGTTTGAGTATAGGATGACAATTCAACCGCGACGCCTCTGGTAATAAAATATCCACATGCGGTGCCGGACGTAAACCGTGTGGTGCCGGACGTAAAGAATAGCACCACCCCATTTCCTTCCATGGGTGTCGTAAAAGGCGACTAAGGGACTTACTAGAGAATGGGCAGCAGCATTCTCTATGCATTTTTAGCACCATACTGCTATCACCAACCCGCCTGCCAAGCGTGGCGATTATGGCAAAGCCCCCCAATTGGGGAGGCTTATGTCCAGCAGTGGACGTCTTTCGGCTGAAAGCAAGGGGGACATGCGGTAACATCTTGATATCAGGCGGCGTCTGGTCGGATTATTTGCAATCAACACAAAAACTTCAGCTTTAATACTTTAATAATTTCGTTACTTGAAAACAACTTAATCTTTTGCTCATTCTATATGTAAATACTTCAAACATATTGCCCTACTCATGAGACAACTTGTAATCTTCATGTTTTATTAACAACGTAATCATAAGCCGCACCTACTTAAGTTCACGCTCAAATTTTCAAGACATTTTTTATTGCTTTTGACATTTGGTGCGCAAATAATTTACATATTAAAGTTCAACAAAGTTTAGAAGAATTTGTGTAAAGTCAAAAGTGAAGATGTACCTACCTTTTGGCATTAAAAAAGCTGAAAACAAATTTACTTTTAAAAGAAAAGTTCGTAACCACTACATAAGTCAGACTAAATAACTCTCAAATAATAGTCTAGTCATAGTAATTATTATTAGGTGGTATTTGTTAAAATATCTATTAGTTTATTTTATTTGTATATGTGTATTAGTATCAATAAAACGATATAAATTCTCGTAATCAAGAAGTTAGTATTTTAGACATTATTTTTGTACCCTATCACTGTTTTTATATTTAACCCAAAGGTTGACTAGTAGAGAATGCCTTGTGGCATTAAGTCCGCCTATGTACCACTATTGCACATGAAGTTTAAATAAATAAATGAGATGTAAAGATAATATAAATTGTCTCGTGGTTATTTTAAAATGGCTGAAGAAGAGATGAGAAAAAATTAACGACTTTTTAAATTCTCTTGAATCACTACATATTATAAAACAAAGTCCTCCGCCGCGTCTGTCTGTCTGTCTGTCTGTCTGTCTGTCTGTCTGTTCGCGATAAACTCAAATACTGCTGCACCGATTCTCATGCTGTTTTCACCAATGGATAGCTTGGTTCTCTAGGAAGGTTTTAGTATATAATTTGTTATGTTTTTGTATGCATTTTTGTATGAATTAACGATATTTGTTGGAGGTGTCGGAAAAAAATAAGCCGTCTGGGAGCTTTCAACGAAAACGCTGTCTAAACCCTTTGAGATATAACAAAATAATGTATGGTGGAATTGTGTATCATAAAAAGGTCTTCAAAAAAGTCCGCGATGGCATATGTCTATCTCTTAAGGATAACATACTATATCCATTTTATTGACTTTTTGTAGGTATTTGTTTGCCGAATTTTACTCTTGGAAATACGATTACGATAACAATACGCTATAATATCAGTAGCTATAAGCCAAATTATGTTCGTAGATAAATAAGCTAGCTACTTACGTGTATTTCAAACAGTATACAAGAATATTTATCATAAAAACATTACTAAACACGGCGGCCTTATGATCAAAATTTGTGCATTCCAAAACATTCGTTACTTTTTCACTGACATATTTATCACTTTTCGATAAACTAACACTCAATACGAAATCTACACTTATTTCTCAGTAATTCTGTATAAGATTCTTCTAAGATTAAACCGTTTTCTCATTGAATCCATTAATTTACGCACGTATAAACCTTGATGAATGTTTACATTAAGCATCGCGTCACACCGCCACACGACCACAGAGTATAGACGTATTTTGTTTTCTTTTTTCGTTCGTTTAGTGGTGTTCCCGCTAAAATGTCAACCGGTCAATTATTAGTCGATTAATCGAATTCTACATCCAGATCGTGTTTGCAAGTACAAAATAAATGTCTAATATTTCGTCCAATTGCGAACGTGACCCTGAGAAAAGTTAGTACTTACGTGAATTATTCTAAAATTATTATTTGTGTCGCAATTTTATTTCGTGTTGTATTTGGTACAATTGATTGCTTTAAGAATTTGAGTGAAAGGAGATTGACCGGAAGCAGTATCGTTATTTGTTCTGCGGTGACTTAAGTTTATAATGTTGATAATTCTTGTTTATAAATATAATGATTTTATCTAGTAACGCGAATCCTTAAATTCTCCGCATAAAAAACTTCATAAACTATTAGTTTTTAATTCGATTTCCTATTTCACCCATACATAGTTTTTTTTTTCACGCAAGTGTTTTCACATGTCATTGGAATGGCATTCAAAGAGTATGTAAATCATGGAACCTTTTCTTACGCAAAATAATTAAATTACGCATCCGATTATTGAACATATAGTTGAATACTTAGTAACAACAGAATTAATAACAACTAACTAATTATTTATTAATTACATTGTAATAACAATCTGATAAGGTGTTAAAAGTAGCTAAGCAAAACTTTTGGTTAATCGAAAGGCAGAATGTTTTCGAGACCTTTGCCTGTTTCATTCATCATTAAAAACTCTTTGAAAACATTCAATGCGCGCGCATCCCGAGCCGAATAAGCTGGCGACCGAACAGCGGGCGTTCTCTTTCTAGCTTATAAGCACGTCCCATTCGTTTTGTTTTAAGTACAGTCTCGAACGGTAGGTATTTACTTTTATTATTAGTTTATTATTGTGCAATTAATTGAATGATTTCATTTATATTTTTTGTTTTAATGTACATAAATCTTACTAGGCCATTATTATTTTGCAATTTGGAGTTAATTTAATTAACTATATTTATGTTTTAAGTCACATAAATTAATTGAAGTGAAGACTGAAATAGTGACAAGATTTACGGCAAAAAAAATGTACCTACATTCTGATTCGCTTTAACTTTGTGCTTACAAAAACAAGTAATTAAATATTGTAAAACCATTTCGGTTTAAATAACCACATAAAGAAATAACTTACGTGATGACATTTTGCATAAAGATAAGGTCTGGTCTGGATTAGTACCTGTATATGTCGGTACATAACCGCAAGCAAGTACATATACCAATTAAAATAAATTGGGTGCGGGTGATTCCGCGGGCAGAAACGAATATGTGGTAGAAAAAACATCGATTGCGTTTTTTAAGCAACTGTACATGCGCCCATTTTCGGCGCCAATTTTTTAATGCGCGAGTTGCTACTGTGATTTCTTGTATACTTTCTACCGCTTGTTTTTTTTTTTTTTTGAGAATATTTTTATTTTTTGAATTATTCGTTTTGATTTATGTAATAATAACATTTTATTTGCGTTACATTAGTAAGTTGTTCAATATGGAGGACTCAGTTCGTCGGTGTATTAACTGTTCGATTCTACTGCGGTATTTACGGTGGCAGTCGTTGAGATAAGTTAGTGAAAATGTGTATGATACCGGTAAGTCAAATAATTAAAAGTAGCGGGCCACCGCACTAGGTTGAACGGAAATAAAGCGGGCGGCAGCTACATAGGTAATTATTATTATGATCATAATTATGTTTAATAACTTCTTATCTATTCTTTCTACATGTTTATTAACGTTGATATTGCCACCGCGTAGGTACGGACGCCGTATTTTCTCATCGCAATATTACTATAAAGCCGATTGGAATATGATTGGGAAATAACATAATCGCGTCTGTATTATTCTCCAAAGGGTTAGTCAGAGGTGTGTTAGATACACCTACTCCCACATTTTGGCAGTTACGTTTAGTCTCATGTAATAGGGGGTGAGCCTATTGCCATTAAGAGGGCACGAATCCAGGACTCCGGGTTGCTACTGAAAAAAACCTTTTGGAATAGCCCAATAGCACTGTCTGACCTGGGAATTGAACCTAAGGCCCCACGCTCAGCAGTTGCGCTTGCGACCACTACACCAACGAGATCAATAAAACAGTAGCGTTGAACGTAATTACTGTTATTGAGTTGGAGAAGTTGGGTTAACCAGGACACAATTCATCTAATTTAATTATTTGGTTTAATAGATTTTACGTGATGAAATGAAGGACAAACAAAGCAGTCAATGCAGACTATCTGCATTGACTGCTTTGTTTGTCCTTCATTTAGCCATCGAAGTGTATGCTTTGCGTGTGGCAAATCTATACTAGTTACGCGTACGTGCAATAAGAATGCCTCCAAATGGTGAAGAAAGGAACACGATTCTTAGTTGGATATCTCCTCACTTTGGTATGCATCTTATTTCTTTTGACAAGACTAGATTAATTAACGAGTATTTAAAATGCCCAATCGTCATTTTGACTAATTCTTATTTTGAATTTACCAGCATACATTGTGACAAAAAGTCACTAAGAGATTCGATTCGAAACTTAGATTTTTATACAGCTAATTACTGTGTAATGCTGAGAATTATGATAAAATGGTAAATAACATATGAAAACCCTAAAATCATTCTTTAAATTAAACCATAAATCTTTGAGTCACCGCATGTTTCATACCGATACTAGGTTCCTTAGTCATTTGGTCAATGTCCTTTCGTATTTTGATTTTGTGTTTGTTATCTTTAGGTAAAGACTCATTCACGTTCAGAACATAAGTACTTTTACTATATTAAATCATTTGTTTCGGTTTCTATTCACATAGTGTTCATGAAGAAACCATAAAACCATAGTTATTATTGTGAAATGTTAAAAGTTTGATGTCAAGCTCGATAGATGGCGTTGACGTCGAAATAGATCTCGCTATGGTTTCGTTACCGCGATTTGGTTGGGGTCTCGCAATTTTAATTAAGTATACCAGCTTAGATCAGTACACTATTGTGGTTTTATTTTCAACCCTATTAGTGTGCACATTAGTTAGATAGTTCAACTCATTACCAGCTCGGTAATAAACACATAGTGAGTCACATTAAAATTAATATTAAGTTAGAATTTTGAGATATAGCCTGGGATATGGAGAGGGTAGTACATAGGGTACTTTTTTATGCGATAACCGACATCCACGCGGGCGAAGCCGCGGGCAAAAGCTAGTTTTATATAATATGGTCTATATACGAGTATGCTCACTTAAAGGTCTCGCTGATGGTGGCGTGTGTGTTGGATCATTTAGCTCCCTTCAAAATGGTTGAGCTGAATGGTGCTAATCCATGCGTCATGTTCGTGAACGGGCGCCGTCAGTTGGGACTGGTCATCTCTTAGCTGCCACGGGTTATTTTATTTTATTTTGTTTCTATTTGCTGTACCTACGCTTGACGCTTTTAACGTGTAAGTTTTTATTATTTTTATTTTTACATCGTTCTCACTTTTAGTTATAAATTCAAAATTATAGATGTAACGAAAACTTTTGTAACAATTTAATTTAAAAGAGTGTCCATGGAGTTTCTTGCCCGTTCTTCTCCATAGGTACCTACGCTTTGGAATGGGAATGTAGCTTAATTTTTCTTACTGACCCACTCCTTGACAATTCAAAAGTGCCTGTAAATGGTTTAATTGAAATAAATGATTTGAGTTTGAGTTTGAGTTTGAATCATACACGACGTATTTTAAGAAAACAATCTGTAGGTGGTAAAGAAGCAACGAAACTTTTTTTTCATCTTTGTGTGTTTTTTGTTTTACGTAATTATCATAAAGGAGATTGTCAGGACCTAGTATCGTTATTTGTTCTGTGGTGACTTACGTTTATAATGTTGATAATTCTTGTTTTTAAATATAATGATTTTATCTGGTAATGCGAATCTTTAAATTCTCCGCATAAAAAACATCATAAAAGTATTAGTTTTTATTTCGATTTCCTATTTTACCCATACATAGTTTTTTTTTTTCACGCAAGTATTGTCACATGTCATTGGCATGGCATTCAAAGAGTATGTGAATAATAAAACCTTGACTTACGCAAAATAATTAAATTACGCATCCGATTATTGAACTTATATTATAATTAGTAAGAACAGATATTAATACGAGTAACAACTAATTATTATTATTACATTGTAATAACAATCTGATAAAATGTCAAAAATAGCTAAGCAAAACTTTTGGTTAATAGAAAGGCAGAATGTTTTCGAGACCTTAGCCTGTTTGATTCATCATTAAAAACTCTTTGAAAACAGAACAAACGCGCGCCATAGAATTCAATGCTCATTTTCTTAAAACTTGTTTATATTATTTACTGGTTTTAATTTACAATGTCTGTAACCTGCATTACGCATTCCTAGTTTAGCCTTTCTCTTGTAAAGTGTAACAAAACCTCAAAAGAAGCCTCCATATTAAAGGTGAGTAGAAACTGGAACATATTCATACACTTAAAAAAAGGGTTTTTAGTGGTAACGCAGTTCTCAATGAAATGCTTTGACACGTGATTTGTGTGTTTTCTGAATATTTATTAGACCAAAAATGTTCAGTGGTTTAATGTTATTGTTGTGACCTTGTTGTAACGTAGGTAATTGTTTAATAGTATATAAATTAAGTTGAACACAACGGTAAGCGTTGAAAGCGATTTATATTTCATAACAGACTACATTTTCGTGGAAACCATGCTTTGATATTTTCGATGTTCCATCCAAGATGTACATACATCTTGCTAAATGTTCAATGAACGTTACATGTGAATTCTCGAGCGAAATTAACGAGTATTAAAAATGCTCAATCGTCATTTTTACTAATTCTTATTTTGAATTTACCAGCATACATTGTGACAAAAAACCAGGAGATTTGATTCGAAACTTAGATTTTTATACCTAATTACTGTGTAATGCTGAGAATTTTGATAAAATAGTAAATAACATATGAAAACCCTAAAATCATTCTTTAAATTAAACCATAAATCTTTGAGTCACCGCATGTTTCATACCGATACTAGGTTCCTTAGTCACTTGGTCAATGTCCTTTAGGATTTCTTGACACATTTAGTATTTCCCCAATCAATCTGCCTAGCCTTTTCCCAACTATGTTGGGGTCGGCTTCCAGTCTAACCGGATGCAGCTGAATACCAGTATTTTACATGGAGCTCCACAACCCAGTAACAGGGTAACACGATACCCCTTGGTAAGACTGGCTGTCAGAGTTTGGGACTTCTGACGACCCGTAACGACTGTCAAAGATCCACGAATGCAGCCGGGACCAACGGCTTAACGTGCTTTCCGAGGCACGGAGGAGTCTCGGTATGTATGTAAAGATGGTCACCCATCCACGGACCAACCCCGGCAAGCGTAGCTTAACCTGACGGATCGACCCGTGCGGCTGTTATTACTTAGCCAAGAGCTCCTCTACATTTAGCATTTTCCCATAGGACATTTACTTACTTATTCTATGAATGACTCGCCCCGATGCGGCCATGGGGCGGCGCGGTGCTTTTGACTCATTAATCATCATGCTATGTGGGTAAAGTAATATTATTTTTTTTTAATTTTTTTTTTAATATACTTAGATTAAATTAAAAACACAGACAGTCATAAAGACTGCCGACAGAAATGAAACTTTGGAGTAACTGGCAGTCTGGATCAACACATCACGAGCATGTCACGCATTTCAGTGACGCGAACCCATAGGTTTTTCCTTTACCAAAAATCGATCAACGCGCCCAAAGAAGTTTCCACTTCAAAAAACACACCTATAGCTTCTTATATAGTTGTATCACTTAAAATATTTCGTGTATGAATGGAATTTCGCATTGGCAAAAATTACGAATTTCCAAACAAACTTTCATCCCCTATTTAATCCCTTTACGGGATGATTTTACAAAAATCTTTACTCAGTGCTCACCTACGTTATATAAGGAACTCTTGTACAAAATGTCATGGTTCTAGACCAAGCGGTTCAGGCTGTGCGTTGCCTGTCATTGATTGAATGAAGGAATGAATTTAATATTTCTATTATGTAGACGAACTGTCATGGCTAATAGTTTTAGCCATTACAATTCGTCTACTCAACTTAAAAAAATATGGAGATACAAAAATATCGGACAAAGAAACACCTGGTCCGCACACTTGTCTTCACTATCTCTATGGGGCAGAGACTTGGACGATCAAAGATACCAACAGGCAAAGAATTGACGCCATCGAAATGTGGTGCTGGCGCCGCCTATTAAAGATACCATGGACAGCCCACCGCACAAATGTCTCGATCCTCGAACAGCTGAAACTAGAGAAAGCACAAAACTTTCTTCGACCCGCTTGCAACTTGTCATGAGATACTTCGGCCACATTGCCCGCAGAGGTACCAACAACATGGAACGTCTAATGGTAACAGAAAGGATAGAGGGTTAAAGACCTAGAGACCGAAGCCCAAAACGGTGGGTGGTCGGATCAAATATCTGAGCAACTGGAGGTACCTATCAGAGCCGCACTCCACCAGGCCACCGATCGTAAGATGGAGAAAGACCGTCGACAATTTGAAACGGAGTCACGAAAATCAATCTGATACCGATTGAAAGAAGAGAGAACATAAGCTAACTGGGTAAAAGAAGGATATATTGGAAGAGTGTATTTCATTATTCAAAACTCATACCCAATATCTGAAAATAGGATTTTTTAAATCTAATTACTAGCTTTTGCCCGCGGTTTCGCCCGCGTGGATGTCGAAAAATATATATTATTTTTACATGAATATAGAACAACTTCATACCCCTTTTCAGACTCTTGTGGGTTGAAATAAATAAGAAAAACAACGATTTACGTTGTGTTAGTTTCCAACCATAAGCCGAAATATTAGTGATTGTAACTTAAAAAATAATGAACTTTAATCAAAAACAAAATTTCATCCCCTTTTCACCCCCTTAAGAGTTTAAATTCTAGCAATACCGTTGCGATAGCTTCCAACCATAAGCATAGATAGTAAATTTAGTGGTTTTTCTTCGAAAATTAAGGGTTTTTCAACTTCATCTCCCTTTTTAACCCTTCAGGGGTGGAATTATCACAAAACGCTGAGACATGTATAAATTAATTTTCAATTTTCAGCCTAATCACAAAATTTGAAGATCCTAACTTCAAATCTGACGGACTTTCATATAAATTTCCATCCCCTATTTTACCCCTTTAGGAGTGGAATTCCCAGAAATTCTTTCTTAGTGGATACTCACTTTTCACAAAGAATACACCCTCCAAGTTTCATGTCTCTAGGACCAGCGGTTTGGGCTGTGTGTTGATATATCACCCAGTCAGTCAGTTTACCATTTTATACACATAGATTGTGATTTCATAAAATAAATCCCTCGTTTGACAAATCATGCTGTTTAAAAAAAGCTCATGCCTCCATGAAAGAAGAAAAATCAGCGTCATTTGGTAGAAATGTTAAAGATGACATTGCCCAGGCAATTTTAACTAAAAGTACCAAAAATCCTTCATGAATTCTTCATTTATTTTTATTTATGAATGTAATCTTAACTTCTTAGCTTTGCCGCGCAATTTGAGCGCGAGCTAAATTGCCCAGCGCTTCAAAGGTGATAATATTTTCATAATACGTAATTTTGTACCCAAGCGTCAACGCAGTGTGACAATTTCGTTGATATTATTTTAAAGTATGACTGTGTAGATAGAGTTTGGGTCATCTCAGCCGAAAGACGTCCATAGCTGGGCCTCAAGTCTGCTATTGCAATAGTGTCAGAATGGTCTCGCCATTGTGAGTATTTGACAGTTTTTGTATGGCAAATCTGTCAAAAACTCACAATGAAGAGACCATTCTGACACTATTGTAATAGCAGACTTGAGGCCCTGGACATTATGCCTCCTCCAGTTGAGGGGGTTTGCCATAATTGCCACGCTTGGCAGGCGGGTTGGCGATCGCAGTATGGTGTTCAAAATGCATAGAGAACGCTGCTGCCCATTCTCTAGTAAGTCCCTTAGTCGCCTTTACGTCTGGCACCACACAGAGTAAGGGTTGTATTATTTAAAATTTAAATAATACAACCCTTACTCTGTGTGGTATGCTTGCCAGGGCCAGTTGTGGTTCCAGTGAGTCGGAACCGGGTGCCGCATAGTTCTCGGTGGGACTAACAAGTCCATAATTATAACACTCTTTATTCAAAATGTTATTCATCAATAGGGCTTAAGGACGTGAGCATGTTTTTAAAGTACGAACCAATAATTACTACAGTATTTTTTTGTCTCAAAAAGCGACGCGCGTTTTATTTGTGGTTACCAAGTGAGCCACAACGCCATTCACGCTGTGAATGTGTGTGTAAGGAAAGGAGTTCTCGATACCGTCCGAGACAATCGCGAAGTCGGGGGTTTGTGTGTGTGTTATGGCTCCGTGCACGAAAAAAACTCTCTTTTGTCAATTTCTTATGTAATTGTGAGAAAACTTGAAATAATGGAAACATTAAGTCTGTGTATAAAAGTACAGTTTTCATGGTGCTAAGCCATTCGTGTCAGTCACAGCAGCTGTTAATAGTTTCATCATTTTTGTGCTCTCCAAAATATAGTTTATTTCGCCGTTGATTTACTTAATGAAGATATTATTGTATAATCATTAAATAAAATTTTGATTATATTTTGAGGATAGCTGAAGACTAATTTGTGATTTTTAAATTTCTTGATATGATTTGCTAAATAATAGGAGAAAATATATTACTGACGGGGTTTAAAACAAAAAAAAAAGTTTTTTACAATATTATTTTCTGCTATATTTTGTATGGAAGTTGAAAAAAGTGGTTCAACCACATGCAAGTAGACCATATAATGATGTTGATGATATTTTTAATGTTCAAAATCAAAAGTAGTTTCTTGTAGAATGATGATCAAATGTCAGTCTCGCGTCATTTTTCGGAAAACTTGTTGCGAATATTAGTGATTTACCGTGAATACTTAATTTATTTGAAAAATCCATAACAGCCACATGCAAAACAAAGAACACGACTTTTCAAATCACAAATAATTTTGTTTAAATTAATTTTCCCTTTCTCACAAACAATGAACAAAATTGATGAAAATCAGTCAATTTCGTGCACGGCCCCTTATGTGCTGACGCTACTCGTCTTCACGCACACATTCACAGCGTGTTTATTCACATGGTTACCACAAGTTAAACGCACGTCGCTTCGCGCAATAAAAATACTGTACATGTATTATTTGTACAAACATATACAACAATACAAAAATCCTCCACAAGGAAAACTCATCTATAGGTCAAGCGAATGTTTATCTTAACAGCTCACACTTGACCTTGAGTTCAAACGATGCCTTTTACTTTGCCCCTCCCACTGATCTAAATATTAAAAGAAAAGTTACGGTATCTGCCGCGGGAGGTATTGAGTTAAAATTTATGTTAATGTCTTGAAAGGAAGTTTTTAGAATGATCTTTAATTACGAGTATTATTGGCGATTTGTTTAATAATGTATTATTTTATAGGGTTACTGGTAACTGTATCAGTCAGGCAGTCATTTTACTTTATCAAACTCAAACTCAAATAATTTATTTCAATTAAACAATTTACAGGCACTTTTGAATTGTCAAGCAGTCGGTCAGTAAGAAAAATTAAGCTACATTCCCATTCCAAAGCGTAGGTACCTATGGAGAAGAACGGGCAAGAAACTCCATGGACACTCTTTGAAATTAAATTGTTACAAAAGTGTTCGTTACATCTATAATGTTGAATTTTTAACTAAATGTGAGAACGATGTGAAAATAAAAATAATAAAAACTTACACGTTAAAAGCGTCAAGCGTAGGTACAACAAATAGAAACAAAATAAAATAAAATAACCCGTGGCAGCTAAGAGATGACCAGTCCCAACTGACGGCGCCCGTTCACGAACATGACGCATGGATTGGCACCATTCAGCTCAACCATTTTGAAGGGAGCTAAATGATCTAACACACACGCCACCATCAGCGAGACCTTTAAGTGAGCATGACATACTCTCAACCGCCAGGGCACATTCAAGTCAATGAAAGACATATTACCCGGTCAATGGTAGCTCTATAGTACATATGACTCACACCTGTGCTATGCATTTATATAATACAAAGGAGGTGTTATTTATATTTACTCTCAAAACGATAAAGGAAAACATCGACAGGAACCCGGCAGTGTCCTATAACTATGGCCCACTCCCTCTCACAGAGGGCCAGAGGCCTGTGTCCCAGAAGCATTATAGATTAACTAGCTGCACGCCGGGGGTTTCCCCCGCATAAGTGTCGATCCCGTGGGAATATCGGGATAAAAAGTAACCTATATGTTAATTCAGAGTGTCAGCTACCTCCATACGATATTTTATCAAAATTGTTCCAGCTATAGATAGATAGAATACTCTTTATTATGTACACCATAAAAATTACAGATATAAATGTAGAGCTTTTACATAGGGTGTCACAATGGGCGGTCTTATCGCTAAAAGCGATCTTTTACAGACAACCTTTGGATGGATCAAAAAGTAGAAGGAGAGACAATACTGCAGGTATTTAGTGGTGTACCACTTACATATATACAATAAATACACATACACAAAGCATATAGATACTTATCCATATACATGTGTATATATATATATATACAATAATAAACATGATACAAGAGCAAGGAACTTTAAGTAATGATGATGTTTAAGGAGAGAGGAAGTGATTTTTAACCAGAATTTTAAAAGTGGACAAAGATTGAGCACGCCTTATCGAGACGGGCAAGGCATTCCATAACCGTACTGCTTGAACTGTAAAAGACTTGTCATAAAAACTAGTGGAATATTATTATTTGAGCGTGGAGAAGAGAAAAAGAACAAACATACACACACTCACAAACTTTCGCCTTTATAATATTAGTGTGATTATACTTTAATTCTTTACATAATATTAATTCAGCGATCGACTGACTTACACACAAACGCACAAACTAAACATACTGAAACTATAATAAATGATTATAAAATATTTATTGTAAATGTGAATTAAAAGTAAGGAGGAGGTATAGTAGGGTACTCTGGGCTGATTAAACTGGTGATTAACGGGAAATGGAACAAGGTTTTTTTTTTAAATATAAGATAGATAGATAGATAGATAGAATACTCTTTATTATGTACACCATAAAAATTACAGATATAAATGTAGAACTGTTACATAGGGTGTCACAATGGGCGGTCTTATCGCTAAAAGCGATCTTTTACAGACGACCTTTGCCTACCTTTTTTTTTTAAGTTGCATCTTTTTTATCTAAGCTAAATAATTATTATCGTTGATTTGAAATTTATTTTCTCAGGTTGATATTATTTGGTATTTTTTTATTCTTACGGATGTAAATCAAGTGAGATTTTAAGTTTGATTAAGTACTGTACTGCATTGAAAAGTATACAAATCAATAAAACTCAAGTGTCCGTTTGTAATGTCAAAATAAAATATTTTTACTACTTAACGCATATGAAAGTAAATACATACAAAAAAAAATTTTTTTTTGTCTGATTGTCTGTCTTCTGTTTGCTCCGGCTAATCTCCGAAATGACTGGACCGATTTTGACGGGAATTTCACTAGCATAGCTGATATTATAAGGAGTAGCTTAGGCTACTTTTATTTTAGAAAAGGCAAGCGGGGAACGCCGCGGGTAGCAGCTAATTATAATCTAATTCTGACTGCACAAATTCCCGAATTTATCATTGTATGGTATACTGTTATGCTGTAACACAACAACCGTGGTGTTTCTCAGAGTATTTTTGTTCAAGACAGTTGAAAGGGTGGAGTTTGAAGTTTAATTATTATTATCTTTTCCTCTTCCAAAATAATCCATTTACAAGGCTTACAGATTTATAACCGACTTCTATACGAAAATCGTAAACGTTTCCGAGCCGGGTTTTACGTCCATCACAAATGTATATCACAGATAGGCTTGCGAGCACGCATACATAATAAAAAACAGTAAATTTTTGAAGACTGCGGGCTATCACGTGAGGAATGAATAAATACTGATGCTCACTTTCATCACATGATACGGAAATACAGTCCTTAAAATATAACAGTAATACCATTCTACAGAGTTCACTTGAAACCTCACTCAAGTGAGCGCACACAGTTCGAAAGCGAACTCATTTGTTTTCAGAATCAGAATCAGAATCATTTATTTGTTATATAATACTCGTATAACCCATTGGCTGCCCAGTTCAAAAATACATTTTTACTTGTAACTAAAATGTAAGTCTTAAATTGTTTGGTAAATTTACATAATATGTTTGCTTAACTCGTCAAAATGCCTACATTTAAAAATCAGCTGTTCCCTAGAAGAGCTGATTTTATTTTCGCGATCGCAGCTTTGGTACCTTCGTAAAAGTTGTTCATAATGATGAGTACAATCTTCCATTTCAGTATGTCGCATATTTTAAATTTCAGCCGCTCGGCCGGTCGGTGACTGCGAGCGTCATCGGTGTGTCGCTGAACTACTGAGTCCGAGTGAGCTAACTGAGCTAGTGAGCTATGTAGCAAGCGAGTGAGTGAGCGAGAGCGACGTCATAGTTACAAAGAGATGTATGGAAGAAATAGACATTCTTAATTCTCCAACCATAAAAAATCTATTATACCTTGTCAAGAGGATGATGAGATCCACATAATATTCAAAAATAATCATTTACCAGACGATATTATGAATCAGAAATCAGAAGATATTTACCGAAATCCCAAACAAAAATAAGCTGAGATAAGACGATTTCGTGTTTGATTCTTATACAATCACATAAGAGGAATAATAAAATATTGTTACATTTATTTGGCAACGATTTGTAGAACGATATTACTGTAAGCAATTCTTCTTTGTGAAGGATTTGAATAAGTATGGGATTGTCACAGATGTAAAGATGGTAGGCTACTTTTAGGGGCTTGTTAGACATTGGACTTATTCGCGAATGATTTAACTACAAGTACAAAAAAAAATTAGTTGTTTTTTTTATTTTTATTGATAGAAATACTCAATACTCAATATATTTATTGCTTCCACATGTGAACTTAGGTGGTAGGTTTTATAAAGATATGATCATTGTGGACCCTGTCGGGCACGGCAAAAGTAGGAGAGAGGAAGAGGGGCTTTTATTTGACTACTTAGTTGTTATAATAATAATATTGAATAGGTGTTGTGATTATTAACATATAACATGTTATTTAAAATTTGTCATTTAAGTATTCATTGATATTGTAATAGCATTTAGATAACAGAAATTGTTTTAATTTATTTATGAATGTATAAAGTTTTTGTTGAAGAGATGGCTTGATAAAAACAACAAGAAAAAAAAGAGACAGCTAGTGTTTGCTTCAACTAAGCGTATTACTCGTCGCCATGCGTGTCGCAGACTAAAGTCAATACGTCCCAATTAGGACGTTTTCGAGTCTTCACGATTGCGCGCTCACAACATATCTGTTTAATATAATATCATTGCCTAAAATACAATAATTTCTAAGTAGTCGAGATGGTTAAAATAAACTCACACTAGGGCCTCTGAACTGTTGGTTAAGTTAGGTTAGAACTGTGGTACCGTTTCTGGCAGTTGTGTGGTCACAACCACTTAACTGCCAGAAACGGTACTCCCTTTCTTCTTCTAAAATAATAGAAATATTGCAAGGTAGGCATTTTGGTACTTATGGACTTATTCGCGATATACCTATCACATTCTGAAAATGCCCTATTGGTGAAATAACCTATTCTACTTTGGACTTCTTTACAGAAAGACTTATTCTTAAAAAGATTCTATGCTTAAAGAGGTTTATTTAAAAAACTTAGCACTCTGATTACATCTATGAGTTATCAGTGATTAGCATAGATCGTAATAGGGAGAGTTAATTTACCTAAACTTTGAGGAATGATGTAACATAGAGTGGATAAAACCTCCTCTAAAATCCCGTAATAATTATAATGACGTTTAAATCCCGGGATTTTAAAACCACGAATTATTTATTGAAGCTTATTTATAGTTACTTTCTGAGTTTATCTTGGACATTACTGACATCGGTGAAGGAAAAACATCGTGAGGAAACCTGGACTTATAGTTAATATAAGTCTGAAATCGCCAACCCGTCTTGAGCAAGCGTGGTGATCAATGCTCGTGCCTTCTCTGTATGGGAAGAGGCCTTTGCCCAGCAGTGGGACAGTTATAGGCTGGTATTATATAGTTACAAATTATGGATTTGAAGAATCATAAAAAACATTTTATTTGGTTTACGTACTAATATTTGCAAAAAAAAGTTCTTTAATTTAATAGTTTTAGTCCAGTCAGTTACTACAATTAGCTGAGCCCCCTTTGCTCAAATGGTTGAGGATTTTTTTACTAACAAATCGTATGTTTTTTTTTTGTAGTTTAGGTTAGTTCTCGTATAGGTATTTAAATAAAATGAAGAATTATAAAATTATATCGATTCGTATTTAAAAAAATCTCAACCATTTATGCAAGGGGGTCATCTCATTACAGTAACTGACTGTACGGAACCCTAAAAAAATGTTATTTGATTTTTCAAATCAATAAGTTGCAACTATAAATAAAGTCCAATAAATAACTCGTGGTTTTTAAATCCCGGGATTTAAACGTCATTATAATTATTCCGGGATTTTAGAGGAGGTATTATCCACTCTATGACATTACTTAGTTATCATGGCATTATATATTCTGACATTACATGCTTATTCCAAGCTTGGAGGATTGCCATTAAGTAGGGTCACCAAATTCAAGTACCTGGGGCACTGGGTCACCGAGGATGATTTAGATGTTGAACGGGAGCGTAGGGCATTGGCAGTGAGATGCAATATGCTGGCTCGCAGGTTTGCACGGTGCACAAAAGAAGTCAAAATTGCTCTTTTTAAGGCATACTGCCAGACATTTTAAACCTGCAGGCTGTGGGTCCGTTATACGCGTAGATCTTTCAATGCCCTACGGGTCCTGTACAATAATGGTTTTAGGATGCTGTTGGGATTGCCTCGCTTTTGCAGCGCATCAGGTATGTTTGCTAAGGCCAGCACGGACTGCTTTAGGGCAATAGTACGAAAAAGAGTGGCCTCCCTGATGCGCCGCGTGCGGGGCAGCTCCAGCCTTCTGCATATGATTTTGGGAAGGGTTGATTGCCCGATTGCGAGGCACTGGAACACTGTTCATGGATCTGGTGGTGCTCTTCATAATATTAAGTAATTATATAATTTCATTAATAATTTACTAACATAGTTATAAGTACTATTTACTAACAATGTATGGAATGTTCTATTCTGAAATAAATGATTATTATTATGAAATTGATTTGAATTTATGACATTGTGTATGGTACTATTTTGAAATTATTGTATAACTTATTAGTGTGAATTGATGAAATGGTATAATTTTAATGGTGCTTATAATTTTAATAATATTTTTGCATGCCTGAATTGGTGCAACACAGTGGACTGCGCATTCACTTGACATCTAGAAATGTATGATTATGTACTGTGTTGAGCAATAAAAAATTGAATTTATGTTACATCTTTCCTCGAAGTTTAGGTAAATTAGTTCTACCTATTCCGATCTCTAGTGATTAGGATATCACTTCAAGTAGGTATGTATAGTCGACCTCATAATTGCTTTATCACCCTTAGATTGAATGTCACTTGCACGTTATAAAACGACAAAGGAAAAAAAAAAAAATATGAGATATTTTTAACCTTTGTGAAGTTTAATTTAAATGGGAATTGTTGTCTAAAGTTGTTAAGAAACTCGACTGTATCTATAATTTTGTTCTTTAATACTCACTACTTGTTCTTTATGAATTTCATGATTCAAATAATACTTTCTCTTATTTATTACAATACTAGCTTTTGCCCAGGGCTCCGCCGGCGCAGATGTCGGATATCGCGTAAAAAAGTAGCCTATGTCCTTCTCCATATCCCAGGCTATATTTCTGCTAAATTTTATGACGATCGGTTGAGCGGTTTAGCCGTGGTTTAGCGGTGAGTTAATATCACATTTATAATATTAGTATGGTTTAGGATTAATCAAAGAACAATGATATTTATATTTGACGGCACGGACTGCAGCGCTGCGTGTCGCGGGTTCGATTCCCGCACGGAACAAATATTTGTATGACCTACAAGTAGTTGTTCCGGGTCTGGCTGTTTGTGTATGTGAGTTTAAATGTTTGTAAACGCACCTACAATACAGGGAGGAATTCCTAGTGTGGGGCAATGTTATTAAAAAAAATGCCATTTAAGCTTTTCTGTAGGTAAATGAAGAGCCATGGTCTTCTTAAATAACATAACATCACGCCTGTAATCCCTGAAGGGAAGGGCAGAGTTGTAACTAAAAGTACACCCCCATTTCGTCAGTTATGTTGAAGTCCCATGTTTTGCGGGCGAGCGTATGGTCATCAAACGGGAACAACACACTCTTAATCAATTTCTACATTTATATCTGAAATTCATTTAGGTACACACATAATAAAGAGTATTTTATTCTATTCTTCAATCTTTTTAATATAAACTTAGTTTTGAATGATTATTGTTAAGATAAGATAAGATATGATAAGATATGAGATATATTTATGAGTCAAAAACACGTGTAGGTTTACAATCAGTTCGAATGATTACAAAATAAAAAAACATGTTTTGCCTAGACAGGCGTACAAATACAATCCATACTAATATTATAAATGTGAAAGTAACTCTGTCTGTCTGTCTGTCTATCTGTCGGTCTGTCTGTCTGTCTGTCTGTATGTTACGTTTTCACGCCTAAACCGCTGAACCGATCGTCATGATATTTGGCAGAGATATAGCCTGGGATATGGAGAAGGATATAGGCTACTTTTTTACGTGATAACCGACATCGACGCGGGCAGAGCCACGGGCAAAAGCTAGTAATAATTTAATTCATAGTACAAAAATCATAAAGTTATGTTAAATTAACAAAAATAATAACAAAAATGTCTAAAGTACAACATTTAAATAGTCGTAATATTATAGTAACATTTATTTTTAAAAGTGGCTTCCTGCTTTTATTAAAATTATTAATATTCAAATCTTTGTATGCTTTTGGTACTCTAAATTTGCTGCGCCATTTCTTCTCAGGAGTAGTCAGATAGAAAATGTCGACTCCATCTAGCTTATTTTTAGGGTTCTGTGCCTCAAAAGGACAAAACAAAACCCTTATAGGATCACTCGTGTGTCTGTCTGTCTGTTTGTCCGTCTGTCACAGCCAATTTGCTCCGAATGTAATGGACCGATTAAGTTGAAATTTGGTATACATATCAATTTGAATGACCCAAACACGGACGTGAACCGTAAATAAATGAATTAAGAATATTGGGGTCAGTTTTGGGGGGCAAACAAGAAAATTAAAAAAAATGTTTTGAATACTGTACCGTGTGACAAATCAAATGAAAGGGCTTACTTTCAGGATCTCAAATATATTTTTTTCTAATTTTAAAATAAATTGTTTTAAAGTTATTTCCCCCCCCCTTATCTCCGAAACTAATGAACATAAAATTTTGCAAAAAAAAATACAGAAAATAGTTCTATACTTACAGATTACAGGAAAATCTATAAGAAGTCTATGGTCTTAAAATAACATGGTAAATCTCTCCATATTGTGCGTACAAACTTACATTTGCAGTTGGAATGTATGGGAAATCATGTTTACCAACTACAACGTTAAGTTTGTTCTTAGGATACTCGTAAATTCTTTCCAAGTACGCAACCCTTCATTGTGCGTGGTCCGACACGCACTTGGCCGGTTTTTTATATATATATGACGTGTAAAAGTGATTCCGTTATCCTATTTACAGAATGAACGATTTCATTTCATTTTCTTGTTAGTAGTTATAAACAAAATATGCTGCTGTTTTTAATACAATTGTGTCGATAATAGTACAATAGCTTTCAATTATCTGAGAGGTCTTTGTCCTCAAATTGGACAAAATACAGCCCAATATCACAGGCGCCTTTGATTTTCCGAATTAAAAATGGAACAAAATATTCACTGAATTCAAAAAACAAAGTTAATTATAACACATGTGAATTCGAAAATTAAGCATTTTCATTTTGCAATGTTATATATCGTTTTACGCAAGCATTTCAAGGGATGCGCCCCTTGGGGATACAACGCTGAAACCATTAACGTTTCCAAATTATTTCCGAAATTGTCAAAACTTACGATACGCCTTATTTAAATGATTGAATTCATATAAATAAACAGTTGAATTCATCACATCATGGGTCAGTTGAATTCACTTAATTCAATTCACTTATTCAATCAAGGAAAATAATTTCAAAATTCACTTAGACGACAACGTTTATGATACAACATTAATATAAACCCCTCAAACGAGTTAAACACCCTAAAATTTAATTAAAAACAGGCACCCGATTTTTTTTTAAACTCGCCCCTAAATATTTAATCAGACAAAGTACTTTTAGGCAAAAAAGTCTCGCTACACAAAAAAATAACCTGGAAATACACTTCGTTTCCTACATAAAACGAGCCTCCAAGTTATTTTACATAAACAAAACTTATATACTTACTCATTACATAACAAACGGAGCACGATAACAAACGATTTGAAAATAAATATTTAAAAATAAATTAGCACAAACGACACTGAACAACGAACTCGATTTTTTGCTTCAAGACGAATAGAGAAAGACTTTTTTTTCACAAGAAGAGTTTTGAAAGCGAGAGGAAAAACGGGAACACCCTGTCGCTACGACACTCGGAATGTAACTAAAGCCCATAGATGCGCGTAGCGGGATGCTACGGGACGCTACGAAATCTCGTAGAGGCGCTACGCCGATTCCGTGTGATGTCTCTTGATATTTTACGGGTTGAATTTGCATCGTATACGTACGTACTTTGACTTGATGTTTCTTAGATTAGTATTTTAGTAGTATATAGCAAGTTTTTATTATTAAATTGGAATTATAATCAGATAAATGGATACTGAAGATATGAATTGTAATTGCTGTTTGATTACGAATATTTTTTTTTACATAATCTCAGAAAATACAAAAAAAAAAAAAAAACACAAATTCAGTGCTATTTATAAAAGATTTTGCTCGTCAATTTTGTTTATTTTTCTATATGTTTATGTATACTTATGTGCATACAAAACTAATCAAGATTACTAAGCGTGGTGAAACAGATAATTTTCTGTCTCAACTATACTTACCTAGATTTTTTTTTTTTTGTATCTTGATGAAAAAAAAAGAAAGAAAGAAAGAAAACGCTTGTTTACGGTAAACATGAAGAAAAAAAAAATTAAAACGAACTAAAAAAAAAAAACCATTTTTTTTTATTATTTTTTATTATGTGTTTGCTCTTGACTCTAGTCTAATTCTGGGTGACAGAGACAAAGTCGAGGAAAATACGTGTTACATCCACGCAAAAAGGCCATCGCTCAGCATAATGCTGTGACCCTATACGAGACAGAGCCCCAGCGCTGGTTATCAGCGACAGCCGGCGTTGACGTCATGACGTCGACCGGTACAGCACACAATGAGATAAAAAAAAAAACACAATACTCATGAGATTATTATCTGCTTAAATTTTCCCCAATTATGTTGGAGTCGGCTTTCAGTCTAACCGTATTCAGCTGAATATCAGTATTTTACATGGAGCGATGCCTATCTAACCTTCATACCCGTCTTATTACCTGGTTCCTCGAACAGTACATGGACGAAAGGTACGCACTAGGCGAGTTTTCGCTACCAGCTTTTGTAGATCCAATGCTGGTGTGCGCTCACCGCTATACCGCTTAGTCGACACTTACAATACGCGTTTTGGTGCCCATGAACTCCACGACCTCATTCCACCGGCCCCCTTCTACCATCGGACATCTAGACGCACTGCAAGTTACCACCCCTACCTGGTTGATATTCCACCAACTCGCACTAAGCGTTTTCAAACGTCTCTTATAATGCGCGCAGCAAAGGAGTGGAACTCTCTGCCTGCGTCTGTGTTTCCGAACGCATACAACCCTAATCTATTCAAAGTGAGAGTGAACAGGCCTCCTCTGGGTAAGCTCACTCCATCGTAGACTTTGTCTCTGTCATCCAGACCTAGACTAAAGTCAAGAGCAAACTCATAGTAGAATAAAAAAAAAGACATATTATTCCTAAGCAGATATAAATTTAAAAATGAGATTGTTAAAATTCTAAAGCATCAGCAGTACGCTCCATAGGCTTTTCACAATGTAGATATCATTATTGAAATAGGCTAGGGACCTGATGACACATCGCGCATAATTTTATTTTATTTTTGGTTTTTTATTCTACTATGAGTTTGCTCTTGACTTTAGTCTAGGTCTGGATGACAGAGACAAAGTCTAAGCTGGCGTGAGCTAACCCAGAAGAAGCCTGTTCACTCTCACTTTGAATAGATTAGGGTTGTATGCGTTCGGAAACACAGACGCAGGCAGAGAGTTCCACTCCTCTGCTGTGCGCATTATAAAAGACGTTTGAAAACGCTTAGTGCGAGTTGGTGGAATATCAACCAGGTAGGGGTGGTAACTATAAAAGATGTAACAACATCTTTTATAGAATATTGTTTGTCTTTATTTATTTATTTCCTTTCTTTTAGCTTATTTTTCATTGAGTTAGCCCTGCTACAGTTATCGTTTGCTAACAGCTTATTTTTTTTTATTATATAATATAGTAATCTGCGGAAAATGCTGTGGGTAGTATATTTGTTAAGTTTAATTTTAATACAACATTGTTTATGCTTAACACGTTAACTGCCAACATACGAGTATACTCGTAGTACAAGATCTGGGCCCCAATTCCAACTTCGAGTATTCTCGTAGTTGATTGTATGCGATTTCTAAAGGAGTGGCAGTGGAAGGAAGGTGAGCTTAAATTCTTTGGCATTTGAAGTAAAACATTATTCGATCAATACATTTTAAAACAATTTTCAATGCATAAGGTAGGTTTTTCGGGGCCTACCGGACATTAATAAATTGTCTTTGGGTTTATTTTCTTTTCTGTACACACGAAACGGCTTCGTCGATTTCTGTTTTTTTTTGTGTGGGTGGTAGAGTATACTTGAGTATACTCGTACCTAGCATTTTGTATGGTGGCAATGGGCATATAAAAAATTACTACGAGTCTACTCGTATGGCAGCCAACGTGTTGATATACTACTGTTTCTTTTCCCAAATGTAATAAATAAAAAAATACCTCAGTTATTGGGCTATACTCGATCAATCAACAAAGTCTTAGAAAGAAAGAAAGAAAAGAAAGAAAGAAAAAACGTTTATTTGCGGTAAACATGACGCAAAAAAAGAACACAACACAAAAAAAAAATAAGTTTGGGGTAAGTATGCGTCACATCCACACAAAACGGCCATCGCTCAGCATAATGCTGCGACCCTATGCGAGACAGAGCCCCAGCGCTGGTTTTCAGCGACAGCCGGCGTTGACGTGACGTGTTACAACGCTCAGTTTTCTAAATAAACCTCTTTAAGCATAATTATCTCTTTTTTGCTTATGTATGTATACACCGTGGCATTTTAGTCGTCTTACAGACAGCCTACTTCATGTATCCAATGACTACTAATCGTTCAGGTAAAAAAAATTTTTTTTTTTGAACATTTGAATTTTTTTAAATATTTTATTTTTATTAATTATGAGTCTTATGACGCATGACATAGTTTAAAACATCCTGTTAGAGGGCATCGAGGGCAGTCCGAGCCTTGTGATACAAAGGTGCCGCAGAATGTAAAAAAAAAATCAAAAATTCAAATGTTCATATTTTTTTTTTTTTTTATGAATGATTATTAGTCATTGGATACATGAAGTGGGCTGTCTTTGTAAGACGACTAAAATGCCACGGTGTATATATATAGGTATTTGTTGTATAAGCTGTATCTCATCGGTTTACTGAAAGAACTCATTAAGCAAACAAAATAAATACCTCTGTAACCCTAAAAAAGCAAAATGTTTATTAAAAAAGCATTTTCTGAAAATTACAAATTATGAGTATGTACTTTAGTTTGATAGACTTGCTATATCTTTATTTGAGCTATTAACATCCATACTTATATTATAAATGTGAAAGTAACTCTGTCTGTCTGTCTGTCTATAAGTTACCTTTTCACGCCTAAACCGCTGAACCGATCGTCATGAAATTTGGCAGAGATATAGCCTGGGATATGGAGACGGACATAGGCTAGTTTTTTACGCGATAACCGACATCAACGCGGGCGGAGCCGCGGGCAAAAGCTAGTATTATATAAAGAGTAAAGACTTGCAATATTCTTTGAATGTAAAACTTACAAACTTACCGTCTAAATTTTTTTGTAGTAAGTATCTATATAAGATATATTTTTGTTTTGAACTCACTAGCCATGTATAAGCCATCAAAGGCTTCTGTGGTTCTTAGTGTATTATTTTAAACTCTGCGATCTACTTTTTGAACATTAATAAAAATAAAAAAAAGTTGATATTGTCCAAACTTTGAAATAAGCAATGAATTAGTTTTAGTTGTATTGATTTCCCTATCATCTTCATTATGCTTATGATAAAGAATAATTAAACACAATTAGTTTTTGCATTACCTATGTATATAAAACTCGCCAAAACGAGTTCAAGGCATTATAAACTTTATGATTTTTTGCCATTAATGAGTTCTTGCAGTAAACCGACAATCTATTCATACATGAAATATTGTAAGAGAAACATCTATAAGTGGTAAAAAAGCCATAGCAGCGAAAATATTGTTTTTATCTTTACTCGTATACTAGCTGACCCGACAGACTTCGTTCTGTCAAAAGCTATAGTATAAACTCCACTACTGTACCCTCCCCACCTACCCTACCTACCTACCCTACCCTACCTACCTACCTACCTAGGTAGGTAGGTGCCCTACCCTACCCTACCTACCCTACCCTACCCTACCCTACCTACCTTCCTACCCTACCCTACCCTACCTACCTATCTTCTTACCCTACCCTACCCTACACTACCCTACCTACCTACCTACCCTACCCTACCCTACACTACACTACGCTACACTACCCTACCTACCTACCTACCTTACCCTACTCTACCTTATCCTAATTTTTCTCTTCGTAAAAACCATCCCGGGACTTATCAAAGAACATTAAAAAAAAAATTGGTAAAATTGGTCCAGGCGTTGTTGAGTTATGCGCTTACCAACACATTTTGCGATTCATTTTTATATTATAGATAATTATAATAATAAAAAAATTGCTTGAGACATTTAGCAAAGGAGTAGCATTTTCCAAAATGTTACTTATTCTATGAATGACCCGCCCGGACGCGGCGACAGTGGCGGCACGAGCGCGGTGAATTTTGATAATTAATCATCATATCAAGTATTTTTATTTTTATTATTAATCATCATATCAAGTATTTTTTTTTTTGAATTATATCGTGGAATTAGACAGGTTATTTTTTATCCCTGGAATAGATTCCCATGGGTTAATTGCGGGAACGGGATCAAAATTTCATGATTACTTTTGGTCGCAATAACCGACATCCACGCAGACGAAGCCGCGGGCATCAGCTAGTAATTATAACAGGTAATTAAAAAATTGCTTGAGACATTTTGCAAAAAAAATCTTTACTTACTTATTCTATGAATGATCCGCCTGGATGCGAGAGCGGTGCCTTTTGATAATTAATCATCATTATAAAGTAATTTTAAATTATTTTTATTTTTGAATAATATAATAAGATTTTTTTTAAATCGTTTCCATGGCTTCTTTACCACCTATAGGTGTATCTCTTAAAATATTTCGTTTATAAATAGATACACCTTATATAATATGTAAATGGACTGACTACTTGCCGTATTAAGACTACGTGGAGCGCACAGTGGCGCCCTCATCGTTATTTCGGTGATTTCTTTTATTTTAGAATGAAAATGCAGAAAATAAGCTCGTCAAGTTGTGCTTCACAAGACTATACATTATTGTTACTACAAACAGTAGTTTTAAATTATGTCTTATTGTAATCATTAAAACGGAGCTTAGTGGCCACTATTTTCCGTTTTAATGATTACAATAAGACATAACAATTTAAAACTACTGTTTGTAGTAATAATAACGTATCGTCTTGTGAAGCACAACTTGACGAGCTTATTTTCTACATTTTCATTCTAAAATAAAAGAAATCACGGAAATAACGATGAGGGCGCCACTGTGCGGTCGGTAGCCTCTTAACACGTTGACTGTAAAAGCAAAATTTACTACGTATCACGAGACGTCCGTAAGTGTTATTTTCTTTTTCTGTTTACCTTGTATCCTTGTTTATACGTCTGCAAAAATATTTTTTCTTGTTCAAACATCTAACTCACAAAAGCCAATGTAATTTGTATTACCTAATGCATTACATGTAATGCACGAACGTCACGGCTGAGTCGGAAATGCATTACATATAATGCATCAGTCAACGTGTTTACTCTCTGTCTACCTTTAAACCGTCCGATTGCCTATCTGACCTTCATAACCCAGTTACAGGGTAATACGATAGATAACTCACGACTCCCTACGATTTTCCTGATTTAGAGATATCTATTGTGATATAGCTCATAACCTAGTAAAAATATTGCCAGTCAGCAAGGTTGGTAGTCGGTGCTAACTGCAAAGGGTGTGCCGGACATACTTTAATTGTATTTGTCGTCAAGGTTACTAAATTATTTGACTACCTATCTACTAATAATACATATGACTGTATCTGTGTTTTTTGTGTTATTGTATAGTATTCATTACTGTCTACTGACATCATATAATTTCAATTTTTTTTTTTACGATTATCCCTGTACGCACTATGCAAGTGCACCCAAGGACAACCCCCGGTTGGTGTAGGACTATTGGAGGATATGGAACCAAAGATATTGGACTATGGGTTTGGGTGGTTAAAATGGACTGGTTACCTAAAACTATGGAAGGACTATGGCCCCTGCCTGATCAATGTTTTAT
The DNA here is from genome assembly GCA_947523025.1 of Dryobota labecula. Taxonomy (NCBI): domain Eukaryota; kingdom Metazoa; phylum Arthropoda; class Insecta; order Lepidoptera; family Noctuidae; genus Dryobota; species Dryobota labecula. The sequence continues at coordinate 5,901,521 of OX383311.1, read as the reverse complement.
TATACACGGTTAAAATGGCAGGGGGCGACTTGCACACTCAATAATGGGCCCCCGAAAATGATCGCTAGCACATAGTGACGTAGCGACAAGGGGGCAACATGTCCTGAGGTGCCCGAGGAGTGGAGAGGTATTCCACGGCTCTCAGAACAATCCCAGAGCCCGGAAGATGGTCAAGATCCCTACAAGCACTTACTGGAATACTTCCTTCCTCCGAGCACGTTTGCTCTTGCGAATCTCCACTCAAGCCAGCTAATAAAGGCAAGAATGAGGTGGGAGCTCAGTTCCTCGTCAGTGTTCACTACAGCCGGCCAATAAAGGCAAGCCAGAGATGAGGAACATGACTTCTCCCGGGAGATAGGATCCGTGGGGTCGCTACTGCCCATCAGTTCGCCACATGCTGCCCTACGGGTTTCTGTATCTCTCTTGGTCTGGCTCCTCACCCTAGACCTGTTCCGACAAAGTAAACTCTACCGGCACAGACCCAGAGTTCGGAGCGCGCAAGCCTCACCACGACATCAACGTAGAGATACGGCGGTGGGGTTATTATTAGTATTATTAAATTTCTCCAAACGATTTTAAACTTTGAAATGTTGATGATTAAGTTCAAAATCGAACGAGATAATTTAACAGTTTGTGGTAACTTGATGTACTGGCCACCTACAGCACTGCAGAAACTACCGGCACCGCCATCATCGACTGATTTTTACTTGCAGAATTAAAAATAATACTCATCATTTAAAATTGTCTAAGGGGCCTCTATGAGTTCACTTCAACCCGTCGTTTGCCTTTCAAGGATCCGGGACTCAGATGTCAGCAATGACGAGGGGGCCCATTAGGGCCTAAGCCTGCCGGCATGCTAGCGAAGGAGGTGGCGGGATCGGAGAGGGAGAGAGGCTCCTGTCCCAGCCGCCGCGGTAGACGCTCCCGGCGCCGGGAGCTGCGTGACGACTCCCAGCCACCGTAGGCGCGGACCTGCGGGCGGTGAGTAATGGGTAGCTCACCATCCGATCAGCACCAGGCCCGTGCCGGACAGCGCGTACGTGTTCCACCGCCGTGTTGCGCCTCAAAGAGATGTCAGCAACGATGAGGGGGCCCATTAGGGCCCAAGCCTGCCGTGTCAGCGGGATTGTCCGAAAGGGGTACCGCTGCCCCGATACATAAAGGGCCAAAGAAGGTACACGGGTGGGTTTTAGTCAGTAAGAGTCTGACACTCCTTTCCGTTCCACTTAGAGCGGGAGGGGTCATTTGATGATTTCCCATCCTCAAAAAAGGTCCGGGACTCCAGAGTACCGAGATAAATTTCAAAGATATTCATACTAATATTATAAATGTGAAAATAATTCGTCTTTTATTACGTTTTCACGCCTAAACCGCTGAACCGATCGTCATGAAATTTGGCAGTGATATAGCCTGGGATATGGAGAAGGATATGTGGCGCCGGACGTAAAGAATAGCACCATCCCATTTCCTCCCGTGGGTGTCGTAAAAGGCGACTAAGGGACTTTCTAGAGAATGGGCAGCAGCGTTCTCTATGCCTTTTTAACATCATACTGCGATCGCCAACCCGCCTGCCAAGTGTGGCGATTATGGCAAACCCCCCAATGGGGCAAGCCTATGTCCAGCAGTGGACGTCTTTCGGCTGTTATGATGGACAAGGAATACTTTCGCCAGTTATGTCGTGATGATACAGGTTTAATTTATATATAAATAATACATAAATTAAACCTGGTATTATATCTATCGACCCATAATCTCCTCAGGAACCAATGGTCCACTAAATAAACAAAATTAAACAATTGAATGACAAACATAATATCTTCAAGTCAAACAATTTAATTCTTTCGACTCTCCCAAAGGGATTATTTTAGTAAGGGAGTTATTCGAACTGAGAAATTGAATTAGAACCATTTTTTATGTTTTGTTTTTATAATGGCAGCTGTTTTCGTCTGATATGATTGAAATGGTTGCACCAAGCAACCATTTCATATTTTCAGAATTTTCAAAAATCCTTTCTACTCTATATCCTAATCTAATCTAACCTAATCTAACTATCCTAATCTATATCTATATCGATTCTCACGGAGAATGGGATGGGGGGAATTCTCCCGGGGAGGGGCCCGTGGCTAAATAATAACAGCCGCACAAGTCGATCGATCAGGTTAAGCTACACTTGCTGCGGTTGGTCTGTGTATGGGTGACCATCTTTACATACAGAGACCCGTCCGTGCCTCGGAAAATACGTTAAGCTGTTTGTTCCGGCTGTCATTCATGGATCTTTGACCCTCGTTACGGGAAGTCAAAAGCCCGAAAGTCTGACAACCAAAGTTAGAAAGAGTACATGTCGACGGTCCCTACGTACATAAAGACATGTCAAAAATTTATTTAATTTAATTGCACAATTGGGTTTAGATTTTCCATATGCACATACCTGTATAGTTATATTTTTTAATATTACGTATTTAACGTTATTTACAAATTGTACATACAATTATTTCTAGAGCAGTTTGAACATAAATAACGCTTTCCTGTAAACCTCGGTTTTTGACATGTCTTTATGTACGTAGGGACCGTCGATGTGTACTTATATTATTTTTAATTGAATACAAAATTTAGGGAATGAACAACTTCAATACAAAACTTCATCACCATTTTCAGACCCTTGTGGGTAGAAATTAAAAAAAAAAACGATTTACGGTGTGTTAGTTTCCACACATAAGCCGATTTCAATCTCTGCTTTTATAGACATGGGTAAGCCTACAATTTTTGCATGTAAACAAACATAAGTACGTAAAAATATAGTAAACGGCAAGTCGTTCCTATTCATGGTTTATTTTCGTCCAGAATCCTGTTTTTCCCGTGACTATGACAAATGAGGGTCGTGTCAGTTTGTACTATGTAATAACAGGAGCTTCACGTTGAGCTGAGTTGCTTTTGTTTTTTTAGGATTCCGTAGATGGAGGGTGCTAATGGGACATACATGTGATTGTGGATGTTTGTCGGTTTGTCGAGAAAGAATGAATACAATCTTTGAAACCTTTTTTTTTGGTGGGAAATTATTAAATAACTTCTCCCGCTCTGTGCGGAGTGGGAGGGCGTGTCAGACTTTTACTGACTAAAACCCACCCGTGTTCCTTTAGTTGCCTGTTTGCTAGGGCCACGGTATCTCTTTCGGACAAACCCGCAACCCTGGCAGGCATCGGTCTTAGCGGAACCCGTCAGTGCGTGCTGACATCTCTTTGAGGCGCGCGTGGAACGCAACGCGTCTTTGGCCCGGGCCTGGTCCTTACCGGACGGCGAGCTGCCCATAGCTCGCCGTCCGCAAGCTCGCGCCTACGGTGGCCGGGAGTCGGCTATCAATTCCCGCCGCCCAGGGCGTCTCCTGCTAATTGGACATAAATGTGATTGTGGATGTTTGTCAGTTTGTCGAGAAAGAATGAATAGAATCTTTGACACCTAAGGTCGGAAATGGAATTCGAGATCAAAAATGTAAACAAAGAAATATAATTGTCAAAGTGACGTTTCAGGGGTAGTCAACATTTCCCTAGTCGTTCTAATTATTTGATTTTATTATATTTCACTGCTTTTGAAAGCACGCTGAAGCGGCGTGTCAAAATGAAACCAATTATAGCCTGAGGACCTTCGTCAGTTATCATTTAAGTATTTTGTTTTGTTTATAGGTATATCTATTCATACGCGAAATATTTTAAGAGAAATATCTATAGATGGTTAAAAAGCCATAGCAATGAGTTAATTTTTTTATCTACTTGGGTTTTTTTTTTGCGTAGTTATTATTATTTTAAAATTGCTTGACTTGCTTGTATCACAATGTAATATTATCACCGTACCATACATTCGAATTTAAATAGTTTTAGTTAAGTTAGGATATTATATTTTTATTTTTGTTAGTTAATTAGGTATGAGTTGTTATTTATGTATGTTATTAAATACGAAACGCATGTGACGATGAGAGTCATGAAGATAAATGTGGATGGATGGAGAGGGAGAGGAAGGCCCAAAAAAATATGGATGGATTGTGTGAAGAATGATATGAAAGAGAAGGGAGTGAATGATAGACTGACGGTTGACAGGGGGGAATGGAAAAAGAAAACGTGTTGTTGTCTTCCTGCCCTTGGGCAAGAAGATGATGATTAAATCTGTTAACGTTTATCACCGTTTAGAAAAGCAGTGATAGCCTCGTGGTGTGACCGTTGGACTATTAAGTCATAGGCCTCGAGTATGAACCCAAGGCACGCACCTCTGGCTTTTCGGATCCAAATACGTATTGTATGATTATCACTTGTTTTGAAAACGGTGAAGGAAAAACATCGTGGAGAAACGCCGCATGACTGAGAGATATTTCCCGACGGCATGTGAAGCCAAGTCAGAGGCCCATGTGCGGCATGAAAGAAAACTCTGACACCAGGTTAGTCATTAATCACTGGATAAGGAAAGAAAGAAGATCGTTTAGTTAATGTAGGTAATACTAATATTATAAAGATTAAAGATTTTTGAAGTGAAAATCTCTTTAGGGCCGAGTCACTTGCCAGGGTTGCGGGTTTATCCGAAAGGGATACCGTGGCTCTGGCACACAGGCAACTGAAGGAACACGGGTGAGTTTTAGTCAGTAGAAGTCTGACACACCCTCCCGCTCCACCCAGAGCGGGAGAAGTTATTTGATAATTTCCCACCCAGAACTATGATGGCCACTGGCAGCAATGTAGTGCTGTACGTGCACCCACATAAAAGTCGTGAAGAAAGCGAAGAGTTAAAGGGCCTCATTACACCGCATTTCTCTATCGACGCTTTGGGGATCGTCAATCATCCGAGAGCAGTGCTGGCAGACTAACGGGCGAAGGATATTTTCATGAAGACGGCTCGACTGGATAATGGTCGATATGAAGTAGGCTTGCCTTGGTGTAGAGATAAACCTTGTTTACTACTTGTTTATACTTAAAAGACCAGTATCGCTTGAAGGCTTGAAAAGGTGTTATGAGCTGCCCGCTGGTTTCGAGGACGGGTCTGCGTTGCCCGCCCCGCTCCCGCGCCGCCACCGCCTCGCTGCCCGCAAGATACGAGCCAGAAGCCTAAGGGCAGAAGTACTTGTACCTATTATGTATAGATAGATGAACTTACATCAGAAGTAAGTGATGCAAAAGAACCACGAATTTATATATTTATTTATATAATCAGCTTATATTTGTTTCCACTCCTGGGACACAGGTTTCCTCTCTTCGAGAGGGAGTGGGATGTAACCCACACACATGCCTTCGATTTTTGTTATTATGTGTATTTTGTTAATTGTAACATTTAAAATTAACAAAATCATCATCTTTCTGCCCTTGTCCCATGTTATTTGGGGTCGGCGCAACACGTTTTCTTTATCAATTCCCCCCTGTCAACCGTCACTCTATCATTCACTCCCTTCTCTTTCATATCATTCTTCACACAATCCATCCATATTTTTTTGGGATTTCCTCTTCCTCTTCTCCATCCATCCACATTTATCTTCTTCACTCTCCTCGTCACATGCGTTTCCTCCCTCCTCAACACATGCCCATACCATGCCAAACGACGTCCTTTCAACTTTTCTATCACCGGCACCACTTTCAAACTTCCCCTTATATACTCATTTCTGACTTTATCCATTCTCGTCACTCCACACATCCATCTCAACATTCTCATCTCCGCTACATGCAATCTTTTTTCATCCGTCCTCTTCACGGCCCAGCATTCCGATCCATACAATACGACAGGCCTTATCACAGACTTGTAGATTTTCCCTTTTAACTAACATTTAAAACAGTACCCCATAAAAGATGTACTTACTTTAGATAGTCTGAAAAATGGTTGATCTATTTTGTCTTTATTTCTAGTATTAAAATTATGTCTGTCACTTATTTTATTAAAAAGATGTAGGTTTTTCTTACATACATAATATTTGCATAAATGAATGCTATGCTATGCTTGGAGTTTCCCTACGTGATCGAATCAGAAATGAAGAAATCCGCAGGAGAACCAACCGACTAACCGACATATCTCGAAGAATTGCCAAACTTAAGTGGCAATGGACAGGGCACATTGCGCGCAGAACAGATTGCCGTTGGGGCCGAAAGGTTCTGGAGTGGCGACCGCGTACCGGAAGATGTAGCATTGGAAGGCCTCCCACAAGGTGGACCGATGACCTTATGAAAGCCGCAGGAATCCGCTGGATGCAGGAAGCACAGAACCGGTCGAGGTGGCGGTGCTTGGGGGAAGCCTATGTCCAGCGGTGGACGTCTTTCGGCTGAAATGATGATGATGAAATGAATTGGTAAGGTACCGACGTAATATTTTTTTTTTTAATAGATCCTTATGAGATTCGCGGTGACGTAGATTATAAATGGCTCTGACAGCTTGCTTTCGCAAAATAAAAATGGAGTCCATGCCAGCAGCCCGACCTCACAATAAAATACCATACGACATTATGCTGTGGAAGTAACTAAAATAGACCAAACGTCATCATTTCTTTTCTTTGCTTAAATAGTTAGTATGTATCTATTATATAGCATACCTGTATATCTGTGTATCTATTATAGGATATTGTACTGTTATACTTTATAATTGCACCAATGAAAACCCTATTTTATGTCCAGAAATTCACTGTCCATGCCAAGGTTGCCTGGAAGAGATCGCAGTGTGCGATAAGACCGCCCATTGTATATTTTATATAGTACAAGTTTTTCTTTTCTTTTGTAATGTGTAATCTGATGTACACCGGACGCTGTTGTCAGACTTTCGGGCTTCTGACGACCCGTAACGACTGTCAAAGATCCACGAATGACAGCCGGGACCAACGGTATAACGTGCTTTTCGAGGCACGGAGCGGTCTTGGTATGTAAAGAAGATCACCCATCCGAATGACCTCGGCAATTGTTGCTTAACCTAGAACATCTACGAGTGCAGCTGTTATACTTAACCATCATATCAAAATAAAACATCATAATTTTCTAACACTCCTCACATAATATTCTCAAACTACATATTTACGTCGCAAGAATCCAAAATGACGTCGGAAGGCAGTTATTTTTATCTTGACACCATTGGCTGTCAGTAACGTCTTCTGAAATACTATTCTGTCTAAGAATATCGTATATTTTCGCGTCTTATCTTTCAGTTAGCTCCCTTTTAGGTGAAAAGGTGTTATCGGTGTGTATGTACTTAGGGTTATCAATGTCGTTTGGTACCTATGTTTATGTACTTGGATATCATACTTAGGTCGTGGATATCTGAGGTAAACCAACTTACAATCTCTGTCTGCCGTCAATTCTGTAAAAAACTCACTGCAAAAACTTGAAAGGGAAAGTGAATTGCATGCACTATACTAGACTAGCACGCACAAACACATTCACACAGTAGTTCGCTTTTTATTCGTTGTTTGTGTTGCTCATAGAGGCCTATCACACTGTCAGTATTATCACACTATCATGATCCTGGATAACGCGATATTATCATCAATAAAATTATCGGTGTAGTAATCATAATTTGACATCAATACCATCAATTTTTCATCAATACTGGATCGCGATAATTATCGAGTATCGCGTGATAATACTGATCGTGTGTTAGGCCCCATTGGTCCCTATTACACTATCAATAATATCATGATCCTGGATATCGTGATATTATCATCAGTAAAATTATCGGTGTAGTAATCATAACTTCACATCAATACCATCAATATTTCATCAATACAGGATCACGATAATTATCGAGTATCGCGTGATAATACTGATAGTGTGATAGTCCCCATTGGTCCCTATTACACTATCAATAATATCATGATCCTGGATATCGTGATATTATCATCAGTAAAATTATCGGTGTAGTAATCATAATTTGACATCAATACCATAAATATTTCATAAATGTTGAATCACAATATCGAGTATCGCGTGATAATACTAATAGTGTGATAGGCCCCATTAAGTGAATAATCAGTACTTCTGCAGTGCTATTCTGTAACCATTTCACAGTGAAAACTTAGGTGAAGTGAGCGTGGAGTGAGCTATCAATAAATAAAGTAAAAATTACTTTTTTTAAGGCCTACTGTCAGAGCTTTTACACGAGCAATCTATGGGTCAACTATACCAAGAGATCGCTGGATGCCCTACGCGTACAGTATAACAATGCTTTCAGGATGTTGTTGCGACTGCCCCGTTTCTGCAGCGCCTCGGAAATGTTTGCTGAGACCAGAGACTTTCTCACACAGATGGCTTTCATGCAATCATTCGAAAAAAAACCGCGTCGCAGCTGAGTAGAGTGTGAAGTAGTCGCAACTATGTCCTGAGTGCTGTGGCGGAGAGCTATACTCCTGATATCAGACACATCATGCGGAGGTTGATCAGGTAGGAAACATGTTTTCTTGTCTGGTCGTCCTCCGCGTGGAGTGCCCATTACTCGTATTTGAAATATTTTATATCTGTACTAATAATACTAGAATATAAGTTGTTTTGCAATATGGATCCTTGTTGTCCGAAATAAATGAATTTGAATTGTGTCAATTAGCATTAGCCGGTCTTATTCTTATTCTTAAAATATAAGTGAAGTGAGCTTGAAGTGAACTGCCATCCTACCTGACGCTAGAGAGTCTAGAGATTGACAGCTCACTTTGAACTCACTTCATCTACGAATTCACGGTGAGATTTTCACAGAATAGCGCTACCCTTTGGTTTCAAATTGGCCAGCTGTATTAGAATAATGGAATTCGTTTTATTCTATCATTATTTTTGATTTGAAACATCTATATCATGTCTATAGCTGCGGGTAAAACCGATTGTTGGCGTGGCGATATACACCGTGGGGACTTGTCGCCACGCTATACTTGTACAAAATTATTTCGATCTTTCACATCTGAGAGGCGTCTCGTGACGGCTCAATTATTTTTTATTCTTAATTGCTAGAAACTAAGTACCATAGTTTTATTCGAGCCGGCAGTAACAGATGCTGTTACGAATGTTCTTTTAAAATTAATGCCCTCACTTACTTATAATAATTCAAGTCTAGGAAAGATAATATATTATTTTTTCCTTCCTCTTTCCGCTTCAGGAACTGTAAAAGGGATATAGAATAATATTTTTTTACGGGAGAGTTGGCAAGTAATACAAGATTCAGAAAAGGTTATATTGGATAACAATAGATTTTTATTAAGGGTTGTATTTAATCGAACGTCTAATAATGCCCATTTTGCGCTCCTCAAAATATTATTGAACACTCTGATAAATGGTCATTGGTAAAACCCTAACAACCTCTTTGGACTATAAAGCTAACATTATAAACAACACTTTTGTTCTTTTGTTTTGTTCTCTTTGTTTATTCTTTCATTTGGCAAAGAGTGTCAACAAACAGTAATATCAAGAAGAATACAGCTTGGGTGGGCCGTATTCAGCAAATTGAATGATATTCTGAAGTCAGCCAAAATTCCACAATGTCTGAAGTCCCGCCTCTATAACCAGTGTGTTCTGCCTAACATGATGTACGGTGCTGAGACGTGGACGCTCACGTAGGAGGCTATGTTCTATGTTAGAGGGTTTGGTTTCCGCACTAAGTTCTTCAGAAGGACCTTTGTGCGTGAGCCATAGCGGCCGTCGGTGGTTATTCCACCCGGCCCACCTCCTTCCAGAAGTTTATAATGTCTGCCAGTCTGTCCAGAACATCGGTGAAGGATCTGGGTGCCCCGAGGGTTTCTATCCTAATCTGGGTGACGCCTGTGCACTTGAAGAGCACGTGCGCAATGGTTTCCTCTACCTCCATGCAGGCCCTGCACAGGGGGCTGTTCGTTATCCCTATTGTGTGAAAATGTTTGTTTAGCGAGCAGTGTCCCGTGATGGTCCCAGTCACTAGGCGCAGACCATTCCTGTCCAGGTGCAATAACCGCCTGGTCAGCCTTACATCTAAGGATGGCATAGCCTCTCCGGACTGCCTGCAGCCCAGTGTCGATGTCCACCAGTTTTCCGCTTGTGTGTGGGTGAACTCTTGTAGCCACCTGCGTAGTTGGTTGAAGGGGATGGGTATGAAAGGATCGGGATCACAGACTAACGCGCTGGATTCTCTCCTTGCTAGATCGTCAGCTGCGTCGTTACTCAGAGATCCGCTATGTCCATGTGGAGGCTGTGTACAGGGTGAGCGTTGCACAGAGAGACATGGAGCGTTCCATGCTTGACATAAGGCCCAAACGTCGAGATTCGCAGATGTTCGGTTTTCGATATCGTAAAACGAGTTATGGAACTCAAATGGAGTTAGGCATGACATCTGGCAAGGCGAAGTGATGAGAGGTGGAGTTAGGCAATGACCGAGTGGCGTTCAAGGACTGGAAGACGAAGTGTCGGTCGTCCAACGGCGAGATGGGTGGATGACATTGTTCCCATCGTGGGTAGAACCTGGATGAGGATGGTACAGGAGCGTGGGGATTGGCACAAGAAAAGAGAGGCTTATGATCAGTGGTGGGTCAAGTCTGGCTATGGACGATGATGATTTAACTGCCTTTATAGTTTGATAACAAAAGTACCAACTCCGCTGTAAGGAAAATTATCTTATTTCTTAAGGAAAACGGAGCATGAAAATAAATTTCCCTGAATTTAATCCCTTTAACTCATATTCTTTACTCCTATAATTCACGGAGTATATTTTCAGGGATAATGTGCAAGATAAGCATAAAAATTTATATCCTTAATATTGAATGATAAGACTGGAAAGAGAAAAGAAATAATAACTTTAAGACGGCAAAATGTTTTTTCTCCTATCTGACATTTTTTCACGAAATTCACTTCATATGGTATAGAGGGACGAGGAACAGGGAGTAAAGTTCACTCATACTCTATGGAAAAGGGTCCTACGGAGGTGTTGTGTCTGGTGGGCAACTGCCCGACGACGGTTGATGTCGGGATGTTGTATCATATGCTAGTCACCCGGTAAACTCTGATTGCGCGATGCAGGATTTGTGTGACGTCAAGTCGTTGATGTGTAGATCACATGTGGCGTTGTAGATGCCGCCACACGTACATTGCGTTATTGACGTTGTTGAGCAGATGAAGTTTTCAAACCTATGTAGGAATGGATTAGCAATTACCTTTGAAACCGCACTGACCGACCCAGACGACCCCATAACTCTCCTCCAGGAGAGCAGTAGGGAAACGAGTACACTTCGAAAGAGATTACACAATACACGACCGTCATTCCGACCTCATCGCCGAGGCCCATCGCGAAATCGCCGACTAAATAGTCCTCTCCGACCCTTGCCCGTAAGCGAAGCGCCAGCACGCGCTATAGCTGAGTCTGTAGCTTTAAACTCCCCTGATAATAATCATAACCCTGATTTTATCCAGCCACCGTCGGTCTCTTGTCATCCTCCCTCCGACTCTGCCCTAAGCCGAGGTTCGTACCCCACAGGGGGTGCCCTTAGCGCGCAGTCGTTTAGTTTATAAGTTTATACGCCCTGGCTGGTGGCATTAAGTTTCGTTAGGAGATTAAGGCAACCATAGTAAAGTCCGGTTAAAGAGTCTCAACCTCTCAAGGTTAACAACGAGAGGCTAAAAAAAAAAACCTTTAAAACCCTTGAATTGTGATTAAAAGCATGTCATGCAATTAGAGTGATGCTTAGCGATACAATTTACAACATTTTGAAATGATTGAATACTCCAAAAATATCATAATTATCATGTACCGTAAAAAAATCTAAACCGAAATATGTAAACGATAATCGAACAGAAATGAGATCGTATTATCATCGAACGATCACGAAATAAATTTGAGCAATCATAGAATCTATTGAAACCTTCAGGGTCCCAAAAGTTGACCTCTTCAAGGTAACGCTTTAGGGTCCAAATCGATACGACCCCTGACAATTGGAAGAATGCTACCCGTTAAATTGTGTTAGGGTGCCATCTTGCTGTTCGATAAAAGGATGGAATTGAGAGGATTTCGGAGTAGAAATATTATGTTTCTGAGAAGTAATAATAATAATACCAGCTCACTGCAGCAGCACTGCTGGGACACAGGCCCTCTCTTTAAGGCGAGGTTCTTCAAGTTAACCTCTAGGAAATGTAATTTTTATGTCATTTTATTTAGAAACGGTAATGATGAAACACGTGGAAAAATTATATGTTGCTTTTGAGACCTTTCTGTAGGTACGCCGGTACTCGTTACATAATTGGATAAAGTTCGCTCGATAGAAATAAAATCCAAACATACCCTTATTTTGTAGATTAAAATCATTTTATTTCAATATTATACCACATTATGTACTGAAAATCACATCAAATTAAATGTCTATGATGATGTAATGTTCGTCGGGTTTAACATTGTTAATATCGTAAAACATATAATTTTCAACCCAAAATTAACGAAATTCACGGCACAATTTACTCGCGCCCAGCTGCCACCTCTAACCCCAAGCGAGCCGTAAACTACCACGTGTGGGTCCAGTACGGATTGGTGGATGTCATATGTCTTTAATTTTTTTTTTTGGTTCTTGGATAAGTCGGGTTTCCTCAGGATGTTTTCTTTCAAGTTTTGAGAGCAGCAGTGATGAAATTAAATACACAAAGTGAAGTGACTCCCGTGATTTAAACTGACGACCATTCGTATGTCAGGGCCGATGGTCAAAGTCTCGTTTAACAGGGCATACCGTAGTATGCCCTGTTAAACGAGACTTTGACCATCGGCCACTAGCACCACTCCTTTAAAAAAATATTATCTCGTGACTGCGAAGGAATTATGAAAAACGGCTCATTCAGCGACCTCGGTAAGTGTGTCTAAAATTTTCTAATACCTTTTATAAAGTTTCATATTGAGACACGAAGCAACAAAATACGATCTAGAGGAATGTGGCCGCTTTTCTTTAGATAGAATTTTGTTGCTTCGTGTCTCAATATGAAACGTTGAGTAGCGCTAGTGGACCGTAGTATGCCCTGTTAAACGAGACTTTGACCATCGGCCTTGAGATACGAATGGTCGTCAATTAAAATCACGGGAGTCACTTTACTTTGTGTATTTAATTTCATCACTGCTGCTCTCAAAACGTGAAATAAAACATCCTGAGGAAACCGACATGTCAAAGAACAAAAAAAAAAAATTAAAGACATGTGACATCCACCAATCCGTACTGGACCCACACGTGGTGGTTTACGGCTCGCTCGGGGTTAAAGAGAGGTCTTAAAGTCCAGACATAATGTTGGTCAACCTTTCTGAAATTTAAGTTTACTATGAATTATTGTTGTCAAAAATGATAAAGCAATTATCAGATCAATTGTACTGGTGGCTTATTATTCCTGCAAGCTCAATAATCATGAATTAATATTTTCTCGTTAGTGATCAATAAAGCGATAGTGATCTAACAACTTTGTTTTCGTCTCATTATTAGCAAAATTTTAAATTATCTTCGTGTTTTTCCAATCTAAGATCAATTAAAAACGACAGGTAGTCAATGAGTGAAAATCACACTGAATTGAAGTTTATAAAAGTCGGTTTCACAGTATCTTTGTAAGCAGTAGGTCAAGTTAGTTTTTTATTTTTATTTATTTTTTAGCCAAAAAATTTCGTTACGGATAAATAAACAGTCATAATTGTGCAACCAAATTTAATACAAGTACCGCATTTTTTTAAGTGTAAATAAACAAGCTTTAAGCAGCAGTTTTTCTTAATTCAGCCATAATTTTATTGTTTTTAAGAAGATAGAAATTCTCAGTAGGTAGCGACCAAAAGTTTGTGTAAAAGCAGTCCTTCTCAGAATTACGTTCGTAATAAAGAACTTAATTATACTTAGTAGAGTATGTTGGGGTAAGTTCGGCGCTGGGTTATGACCGTATGCATCGGGTTCTGCGCCCCTTTTAATCTACCTATAGAATAAAATGGCGCAGAACACAATGTTATCAGCATTATAAAATATTTCCAAATTTAAAATATTTCTTCACGTGACCAGAGGGCTGGCCTATTTCTTGCCCAAAGAATCAGCATTGCCATACAACGTGGCAATGCTGCCAGCCTTTTGGGCACTTTTCCTGTTGACAGCGATGCGGAAGAATTTTTTGATGACCTTTGATTCATTACCTCCCTTTTTTATATACTTGTACATATTATTATCTATTTTCCAAATTAATTTAATTTAACTTTTAATTTAATTAGTAAATGACATGAAACATTTGTAGATATCAATAATATTTTAAAAACTAGACAAGGTTATACATAAAACAAGTCATGTTGTGTTTGTTTTAATGAATGCAAAAAAATAAATCGATACATTTCAAAAATAATTATTATAATCGATAAATTAAAATATTCGTGCTCAATTATATTCTATTATTGTTTGTGTGTAGTTTTTATTGAAAAGGATTATGGGTCCCTCGGCGTTTGATTGAGAAATTATGTAGCAGTATAATCTAAGTTTTGATGTAGTGTAATTTTAATGTTACAGATTTACGCTGTAGGTAGGTTAATTCTAATAACATAATCCACACTAATATTATAAATGTGAAAGTAACTCTGTCTGTCTGTCTGTCTATTATGTTTTCACGCCTAAAGCGCTGAACTTATAGTCATGAAATTTGGCAAAGATATAGCCTGGGATATGGAGCAGGACATAGGCTACTTTTATACGCGATAACCGACATCCACGCGGGCAGAGCCGCGGGCAAATTGCTAGTATGATATAAAGTCAAGTGATTTTTGTGGAGGACGCGAAGGGTTCGTACGGTCTTATCAACATATCCTACATACTACGTTTACTTTTATCTGAAGGACGACGATAATATTTATCTTTCCTACGTTAGTATGCGAGTTAGGTCAACAACCTTTATTTGATTAGAGTTTTACTGGATGTCGGTACAATGTTATTTTATTTGGGAGGCTAAATTGGCAGTATTTGTATTTGATTGTTTACGTTTTTGTAGTGTTACGGGAGTTAGTATAGAAAACGTTGGTGCGGTGGACATCGTTCTTCCTTTTGTCTTACTGATATACGTTTTGTTGTGTTTACGGGATAATTGTTACTAAACCGAAGCTACTTATAATAATAATGTTAATCATTTATTTTTCAGAATAGAACATTCCATACATTGTTAGTAAATAGTACTTATAACTATGTTAGTAAATTATTAATGAATTATATAATTATTTAATATTATAAAGAGCACCACCAGATCCGTGAACGGTGTTCCAGTGCCTTACAATCGGGCAATCAACCCTTCCCAAAATAGTATGCAGAAGGCTGTTGGAGCTGCCTCGCACGCGATTTGTAAATAGGTAGGTTTGATTTTTTGATACTCATTTAAAAGTACTGTCATTGTTAAGTTTCACATATTTTTTCGTTTTTTTTTTTTATAGTTCCTAATAATTTTAAATTGTAAATAATTTAAATTTAAGGGACCGCACTTTCGCATTAGGCACATAAAACTGTAATGATAGTTACAAAGTAAATAAATAGTTAATAAATAAATAATTATATATCATGTTTTTCTTATATAGAAAATGAAATAGACTGTCGTACAGTCTAGTCAGTCTAGTCTGTACCGTGTGGTGCCGTACGTAAAGAATAGCACCACTCCATTTCCTCCCGTGGGTGTCGTAAAAGGCGACTAGAGGACTTACTAGAGAATGGGCAGCAGCGTTCTCTATATATTTTAACACCATACTGCGATCGCCAACCCGCCTGCCAAGCGTGGCGATTATGGCAAATTCCCCCCTTTTGGGGGAGGCCTGTGTTCAGCAGTGGATGTCTTTCGGCTGAAATGATGATGACAGTCTAGTCGTGTCTGAACGTGTCTGTACTTTAACTCAGACTGACTTATTATACGTTAAGTTTTTAGGAAAATCATATACAATGTTTGTAAATATGTGAGCACCAAATGTGTGAGCAATTTGTCTGTCATTACTTCACTTTTCATTCCTTTTACCGTAATACCGTGTATAGTAATTTTTATTCTAGGTACATCCTTCACCCATAATTATTAATTAATGTATACAAACTATTGTTAACATTTTAAAAGAGTAAGTATGGAGTTTCTTGCCTATTCTTCTCCATACGTAACTACCTTTTGGAAGAGGCAACTAAAATAAATTAACAATTTTTGTAATTTTTGACGTTCAAAAGTGCCTTTTACGAGCCTATTTGAATTAAATGATTTGACTTTGACTTTATATTTTTGTATGCCAACAGGCAAAGTGTACTGGGAATATAACTGAAACTAACACCATTATTGTAACACCTGCATTCTATACAAATAAATAAATAATAATTATTATTATGATGTTTTTTTTTTTATCCATATAAAATACATATTCAAATATTTCTTGAAAAACGATATAAATACATTTAAAAATATAAAAAATAGTAGCCCACCGGTATCGGGAACAAAGTCCAAGCTACCAGCGGTCAGGGTTCCAGAGACAGGAACCTCCTCACAATTTTAGCCGTATCAAGGAGTACTGCCTTCTGAATCAGGCCCTTGATTCAACCGTCTAACGAAAGCCTCGAGAGATGTTGATCGAGGCTTTCGGCCATCAGGCCATTGGCCGTCACGACAATCGGCACAATGATGGCTGAGCTCACATTCCACATGTCAACAACCTCGTGTGCTAAGTCGAGATACTTTATTTGTTACTCTTTCTCAGCTTTCACGAGGTTCTCGTCATGTGGAATGGTAACATTAACTATCATTACGCGGCGCGCTAATCGATCTATCACCACGATATCAGGCTTATTGGCAACAATAATCCAGTCAGTAATGATAGACCGATCCCAGTACAACGTGACATGGTCTGAATATTATTATTATTAACATAGTTGGGAAAATGCTAGGCAGATGATGAATACACTTTTAAAAATCAATTTGATCACAAGTTAAAAACTAGATGGCGCCGACATTTCCTAGCTTATCAATCCCTGAGAAGAAATGCCGAAACAAACTCTGATATCATGGTCTCTTTTAAAGTTCAACAACTTAACAAATGATTTCCCTGACTATCTGTACTGCCACGTAACAAGTTAGCTGATAAATAACCTAAAACGTCAAAAACAAATAACCAACAAGCAAAATTAATCACAAAACACAACCAACCAACTTTTAAATACGCAACGAATTTCACAAGGATTATTCGGTGACACAGTGTTGATCTACTGAATTTTTTATACTGTGTGCCCTGGGCTCGAATTAAGGGCAAGCCACGACCGTGAATGGCTGAAAAGAGGCTGTAATTACGGCCTGAAATATTCAGCCGGAATAAACTGAGACACCGGCTGTGACGTCATCGGGTAGGGTTGGCAAAAAAGACGGATGTGTGAAACAGACATTATTTTAGTCTTTTTTTTCTGCTTTTTTTGTGAGAAACTTATGAAGTGGTGAAATCGTTGACATGTTTAATAAAAAATATAACATACATAAACTCACGCCTTTATCCCATAAAAAAAAGTTGGTTGTCTGTAAAGTTGGTTTACGGACGATAGTTTAACGTGACAACGTCATAACAAAACATTGAACAAACGAGCGTAACGAGACAATGAGCTTAACGGGACAATGAGCGTAACGGGACAATGAGCGTAACGGGACAATGAGCGTAACAGAACAATGAGTCATCCTATTTCGTGTATACAGCCGGCGTTCATCAATTTATTAGACGTTGTCACGTCAAAAACTACTTACTTTATGTACATATGTATGAACTTTTTCAAAAGTTTTCTGTATTTTTGTTTTTGACGTGAAAACGTCTAATAAATCGATAAACGCCGGCTGCATGTACGAAAAGGGATGACGCGTTGTCCCGTTACGCTCATTGTCCCATTACGCTCATTGTCCCGTTACGCTCATTGTACGCTTGCGCCGCATCAATGTTTTGTTATGACGTTGTCACGTTAAACTATCGTCCGTAAACCAACTTTACAGACAACCAATTTTTTTTTTTTGTGTATTTCTATGCCTTAACCTGTGTCAAATAAAATTGTTCTCTTTCTTTCTTTTCTTCTTTGATAATGCCATGGTTTCTAGTCAGTGTGACTAGACTATGCTGCCGTGCTAACGAAGAACGCAGTAACTCGATTTTGCCGCTTCCGAGACTTTTATTTTTGATTATTGAATTTGTTATGATGTTTTAGTTATAGCATTCTTGCTTACTGAAAAACCGAGTTCCTGAAGGATCAATAAAAAGTTGCTTAGAGAGATTTAATAGATTTCGATTCGCTGACTCCAAATATATAACTCAACGAATGTATAACTCATAATCGTCCAAAATCGAGTTACTGCGTTCTTCGTTAGCACGGCAGTATGGTTTGCCATGCTTGACGGGCATTTCCCAGTACTGTCTAAAGTTTAATACTTGCAGTATTTACTACCTAACTACAAACAACAAACTCTCAACGAGACTAGCATCGAGTAATAAATTTAGTGCATAGCTTTATCACACTGTATTGCACCATTTCAAATATAGACGGGTATTCGAAACTATCTAAACTTGGATAAGTACGCATCTTAGATAGTCCATGAACATAAATTGTCATAAGTGTCAATATTGTCCGAGACAGCTATTATTATTATTGGACGTTAAAAGAGTGTTGCACTGAGGTAAAATGGCGACGGTTTTATGGTCAAATAATGCGCGTTATCAACCTAGATAGGTTGTAACTGCATTTGATTTGATTTAAAAAACTTCCACATTTAAAGCTCCTAGGTACACTCGCGGAACAATACGTTTAAGGCGGTATCAAACTCAAACTCAAATCATTTATTTCAATTAAACCATTTACAGGCATTTTTGAATTGTCAAGGAGTCGGTCAGTAAGAAAATGGAGCTACATGCCCATTCCAAAGCGTAGATACCTATGGAGAAGAACGGGCAAGAAACTCCATGGACACTCTTTTAAATTAAATTGTTACAAAAGTATTCGTTACATCTATAATGTTGAATTTATAACTAAAAGTGAGAACGATGTAAAAATAAAAAGATAAAAAAACGTACACGTTAAAAGCGTCCAGAGTAGGTACAATAAATAGAAACAAAAAAAAACAAAACAAACAATTCAAAAATAAAATAATTAAAATAAGCCGTGGCAGCTAAGAGATGACCAGTCCCAACTGACGGCGCCCGTTCAGGAACATGACGCATGGATTAGTACCATTCAGCCCAACCTTTACGAAGGGAGCTAAATGATCCAACACACGCGCCACCATCAGCGAGACATCTTAGTGAGCATGATATACTCTCAGCCGCCAGGGCACATTCAAGTCAATGAAAGACATATTACCCAGTCAATGGTAGCTCTGTAGTACATAGTACGTCCATAGCACAGGTGTGAACCTGTGCTATGGAATTATATAATACAAAGGAGATTGAGTTTATACAATTAAAAAGATAGTCTTACAATCTTCAGCAGCTCCAACATTATTTTAAAATGTTAATCAATTAGTTGTGGTTGTGGAGCAGGACCAGCATTCAGTCAAGCATTTTCATCAGCGATGTAATCCCCCAATGCCTGCCTGTGGGTATATCCGACAGACAACGATCTCCCCCCCCACCCCTGCCAGCTAAATGGTTGTATTTGGATATGTAAAAAAAGTTCACAGCAGTAGTACATAAATAACAAAGTTAAAAGGACATCTGTCACAGCTACGTAGGCTTTACAAGTGAAAAACATGCTCTCCCATACATTTCGTATGAGAAAACATGTTTTTCAACTGCAAACTTGGCCGGTTTTTAAAAACACGATTAGGTTTACTTTGCTGGATAGAAAAAAAAAAACAAAGTCACCGCTTTCCGTAATGTTTAATCAATATTATAGCAACAAAACAACGTAAACGATTCTGAACATTTTTACTACATATCGCCGGGTTAAAGGCAAAACCGACTATCTGCCGAAACCGATTAACCGATTAGACCGGTTTGATTAAACCGATTATATAATATTATAATCGGTTTTTATATTCGGTAACTCAGGAACAGTAAGTCCTGCGGTTTAGTTGGTTTTACCATTAGATAAAGAATCAAATACCGATTCGAATGGTACATAAATTAAAGTGAAATACTAAAAACGCAGATACTCGATTTTGCCTTTAACCCGGCGATATTGTATAAAAAAATGACCACTACGGAAAGTTTTTTGAAAACTCATCCACTAAAGGCCTTAACATTTGCGCCGATGCGAAAACCCAAAATGAACACAGCTCGTTACAAAATAAAATTACTTCAAAGATAATTATGTATTTATTTATTTTATTATTTATGTACACACAGTTAAATACATAGAGATACGACATAATTATAATTTCAGTACAAAGGTTTCTATTATTATGATTTATCTTTATACTGGGGCTATACATTTTGAATATTTATACTTTTAATGTCATCTTCATCATGACTCCACTCCAGAACCTTTCGGCCCCAACGGCCATCTGTTCTGCGAGCAATGTGCCCTGCCCATTGCCACTTAAGTTTGGCAATTCTTCGAGCTATGTCGGTTACCTTGGTTCTTCTGCGGATCTCTTCATTTCTGATTCGATCACGTAGGGAAGCTCCAAGCATAGCCCTGCCCTTTGGGTGACTTTTAGCCTTCTAATAAGGCCAATTGTGAGCGACCACGTTTCAGTGCCATAGGTACTTTTAATGAAATTACAATTTATGACGCATCGAACTATTTACACTAGGTACTAAGTTTAAATTAACTAAATATAGGAATAAATACAAAAAACAAAATGACACTTGACGTTCGAGTACTTGTCAGCATCGCTGTCATCCGGAAACATGCTGAGAAGACTAGCAGCTATGCCACGTTGAATGGTAATGCTAAGGCCTATTGTCCACGTAAACCGCACGTCATGCGTACGCTTTCGTCAATTGACGATTGCAAGACGAATGCTTGCATCTTGCGTAGAAGCAATCAAAACTGTGTCCACGGAGCGGCAACGTCGCGTCAGCCTCTCGTCATGCGTTCGTCATGCGGTGCGCGCGGCAGCATGTCACTACTCGACCGACTCGCGAGATGCACACTTGTTGTTGAACACTGAGATGTTTTGTAGCGTGATTGACGATTGCATGAAGCAGCGTGGACATAGAAAATATGCAAAATACGCCTGTCGTCATTTGTAGGTAGCATGCATTCGTCAAATGACGAGTCCGTGGACAGCTACCCTAATTCTTTGGCCAAAGAACGAGCCAGCCAGGTCACGTGAAATGCCGATCAGTCGGCGAGAAATGTATTCTTATGATGACATTATGATATTGAGAGCACATTTATTGACCTTTACATATATTTGTGTCTGATGCCCTTTATATGAAATAGAATAGATATGCTAAAAGTTTTCATTCTTCATTATGTACGTGATTACGTTGAAATCCTACGGGATTTGCTGGGTATAATGAATACTAGATATTATTTGATTTTCTAGTTAAAGTTGAATAAAATTGTTTCATGACTTTTGTCTGCCCGTGGGTATTGACTGCTGAATATGAGATTTTATATCATATACAGGATAAGTTATTGACCAGTGAGCAATTTTTTTTTGGTGGTTAGTTTCAGTAAGAGAACACATTTCATTATTTGTTCAATACTTTTTTTTTTTTGTCCTACTAGAAACCATCAAAATATGGATACAATCTATTCGTAATAATATCAATGGGCCAGCGCACATCTGATACGTACATACTACTGCGTTTCGCTTCACTGACCATTCCGTTGGCGCGTCGCCCGACGAGTATCCATTATACCAGTTTCAAAATAAACATCTTTCACTAACGATAACTTCATTTTTTTATACTGACATATCAAAATAAGAAATAGGTCTATAATAAAACACATTTAAGTTTAATTTGTCAAAATTCGCGCACTGATTAAAAACATTTCCTGTATAATCAGGCTATAATATTCCCAGATTAAGGCCCAGATATATGCCAGTAACCTTGAGTGTTGCTAGCTTGCGTGTTCTGTACTGAGCTCACGCATCGCATCGTACGTCCAGACAGTAATAGGAATCGCCCATCGAGGAGCGCTGACCCAAATAAAACGCATTATTAACTTATTACACATAAAACAATTTTTTTTTTAATAAAACACGTATACTAAAAGATCAACAATTAAATTATCTTGAAAAGGTGAAGGTTTCAGAAAAATACGCTTAATAGATTTTGCTGGATTCTCAGTTTTTTATCCGCGTTAGACATAACTTTACAAATTATTATTTTTTATTTGTCTTTAAAGGCCAACCAACAATTGTTACACTGTTTAAAATGATAAAATAATCTTTGACTAAAAATCTAAGGTTAGTATAACAATTTCTTATAGGTTAGCACCGCATGCCCCATAAACGTAATCAATGTGCCACAAACACTAGGTATACTATAAAATTAAAAAGTAAATAAAAAAAAAAAATACAATTTGAAAAATTTATAAGATAAATTAAGTAAGATATTGTGATTTTACAAATAATAATTTAAGCAAATTAACCTTAAACATAAAACATATAAAATAAAAACAGACAGATACCGAATTTCACTATACAATAAAGTTAGCAAAATTTGTGACCTAAAGAACTGCTCAACCACGACCTGTAAGAAAATAATAACTTCAGCTCTTTTAAAATTATCATACGACTAGCTTCTGCCCGCGACTTCGTCCGCGTGAAATTTCGGGCCACCCATCGCGTCGCATCCCGTCGCTCGCCTACGCTATAACTTCGTTATCACTTAGCGTTCTTTCTGACTTTTGTTCTTTTCGCTTGGCTCCTAAGGATCTCATCATCATCATCATTTCAGCCGAAAGACGTCCACTGCTGGACATAGGCCGCCCCCAATTGGGGGGGTTTGCCATAATCGCCACGCTTGGCAGGCGGGTTGGAGATCGCAGTATCGTCACCTAAGAGAGAGAGTGGTTTAAGTAATGAATTTTCTTCTTATTTTGTTACGGAGTTATTTTAAAATTGTGATACTCGTATCTCCTAAGATGTTGATTGAAATCAAGTGATGTCAATGACAATTTTGTTTACATTTAAATACTTGTGATTAATAACATATTTATTTGGATAAGGATTAATATTATGTTGATAAAAAAAAAACACTAAACAGTGAAAAATAACTTTAATTTCGGAAGTCGGTGGCAAAAAACGAAAATACAGAACCAAGGACACCGACTCCCGAAATTAAAGTTATTTTTCACTGTTTAGTGTTTTTTTTTTTTTTTTGGAAGTAGGTTGTGGTTGTTTTTTTATTTTATTTTTTAAGTTTTTTATGTGGTTTCTGCTGATGTCCCACTGCAGCGAATACTTAAGCAGGTTTTTCTTTGTCTAGTCAATCCAAACTTTTTGTAACATTGCAATTAGATTTTTTTATTAATTTGCTTTTCGAGATTTTGCATGAAATAATGTATTAAAGATCCATTATTTGCCTCGACTTTTTATTTGCACAATAAAAAATAATTTAAATTTTTAATTACTTTTTTTGCGAACCCTACTCTCCAGTGTTAAGTTCTGCATTCATATCTCGGCAGTCACGTGTGAACCTAGCTCTTTGTCTAACCCCACCTATTTACATATATAAAGCAAAACAATACGCGCTCTTAGACTATTTTTATATGCAAACTAAAAGCGGTCAGCGTTGGAGATTATGCTAAGGTCTATTTTGTGTTGATTTATGTAATTTTAAATGTAGTTTCTGTAATACACGGTCGGGTATTAACACGCGGAGTGCAGTGGTTGTATTCGTTGGGTGCTGGCACCCTAAACACAAGTTAAATCTTACTCTAGGTGACAGAGTTCATCGAAAACACTCTTTCTCTTAGTTGTAATCCTGTATATTGTTTTGATGAGTGTTTTTGTACAACTGAAGGATATATACAGGTTATGTTTTTAACCAGTGTGCATTTTTTTTGTTGGTTTAGTATCAGTAATAGAACACATTTTCATTATTTTTTTCAATACTTTATTTTGAAATCAGCAAAATATGGATACAATCTATTCGTAATAATATCAATGGGCGAGCGCACAGATGATAGGTACCTACTACTGCGTTCCGCTTCACTGACTGCGCCGCCGCCAGCGCATTGCGCTATGAGTATCCATTATACCAATTTCAAAATAAACATCTTTCGTTACCGATAACTTCATTTGTTTGTACTAAGACAAAATAAGAAATAGGTGTATAATAAAACACGTTCAAGTTTAATTTGTAAAAATTTGCGCACTGATATAAAAACTTTTCCTGTATATATATACTAAAAAAAAAAAAAAATATCACACATATCTAAAAAAAAAAATCTGTATCTGTCCGTGACATCACAGCAGTCCCTAACAGAATACCAGCGCTGTGACACTTATTTTTAAATGTCTATTCTCCCTCCCTCCCCGCTGCCTCCTTTGCATGCATCACCTTCTCACAAAAAGAGGCGATACCTACGACAGCATCCCAAGCGTTTTCGCTTCCAAGTTTCGCCACGAGAGCATAGTACTGTTGGGCCCAAGCTGAGCACTCCTCCAGCGTGAAGCAATTATATCGTAAAGATATTCCAAAAGTAATTAAATCTTAACTACAGAACTTACTAAACCATTACAACTGTTTCCCCTATCCATTTTATTAAATGTTCCGTACAAGACCAAAGAGATTAATGTTTAAGTTACAGACCCCGATTAGAAACACGACAGATTACCTTAATGGAAGCGGTTGCTACTAGGACTTTCTTATCGGGAGACTCGTTTCGAAAATTTCGAGAGTCTCGACGATTTTTTGGTATTTTCGAGACTCGAGAGTGATATTGTCTGTATCGGGAATAACGAGACTTTTGAGACTTGTCCACTGGTTTAGGGAAATAGCTATTTCCATTCCAACCATTTTAACAATTACTTAATTTATCCCCTCCCCCCACTAGCGTAGAAGCAGAGAGAACCTTTCTAAAGGCTCCTACAAACAGGCGCGACACGCGACGCGACACAAAGAGACCGCTCGTCGCGCGGCACGCGGTGTCTTTATGTCACGTCGCGTGTCGCCCCTGTTTGTAGGAGCCTCAACGCGGGTTACTTTTGTAACAAATTCAGGTCCTCACAAAATAGACTACATTATTCGCCCTTTATTTCTTACGTGTCCACAATAAAAATGAAAAACTCTCATTTATATTTTTTTTAATTTAATAATTTCATTTGATTACTGTAACTTTAATAATATTCTTGATTGAAATATCTTGTTTAGAATGCCCAAAAGTCTATCCTATAAGTATGAAACCTGCTTTTGAAGTAGTCCCTAAAGTCTCGTTTTGCCTGGGAGTTTCGAGACCGCAACGAGTCTCGTTCTTTTTATCCCGGGACTCAGAAAAGCAGCAGAACTGAAAGCCCTAGTTCCTGCTGAGTAAGTTAGTTAGTTAAGATGTGGTTGTAGTTTTTGAAGTAAAAACTTCTTTAGGCGCTCTTTCTGAGCAGTGAACCTGAACCAAACTGAACGGTCACGTTTGGATCGATGACTTGGAATCGGATGTATTCGGCTCCAGTCGGTCGGTCGGTGATGCTGACTCGCGTATACTCGGTGTTGAATTGCGTATACTTGGCTCCAGTCGTAAGTGTTCCCTTCTATCGTGTGGTTATTAACACACAATCATCCTCTTTTTATAGTTCGTAGATAAGCAGTTGTTTGTTGTTTTTGGGGAAAAATTGAGTGAAAAACCACCACATTGCACGAATACGTCCGGGCGGCTGCTGCATGAGACAGACTCAAACTCAAAGCATTTATTTCAAATAAACCAATTACAGGCACTTTTGAATTGTCAAGGGGTCGGTCAGTCAGAAAGATGAAGCTAGTTGCCCATTCCAAAGCGTAGTAGAAGAACGAGCCTAGAACCTATGAAGAAGAATGAGCAAGAAACTCCTTGGTGACTTTTTTATATCAAAATTTGGTTAAAAAATATTGGTTGCATCATTCATGTTAAAATTATACATGTGAAAAGCGTCCGTAATAAAAAGGTAAAAAAAAAAACAATCAAAAAATTTAATTAAATTAAAATAAGCCATGACAGCTAAGAGATGACCAGTCCCTACTGACGGCGCCCGTTCACGAACATGACGCATGGATTAGCACAATTCAGCTCAAATATTTTGAAGGCAGCTAAATGATCCAACACACTTGCCACCATCAGCGAGACATTAGAGTGAGCATGATATATTCTCAGCAGCCAGGGCATATTCAAGCCAATGAAGGACGTACCCAGTAAATGGTAACTTTATAGTAGGTACATAGTACTCACACATGGACTATGCAATTATACAATAATAAGAGATTGAACTTATACAATGCAAATACAGTTTTAAAAATCTTGAGCAGCTCCAATAATAGTTCCAAATGCTAATCAATTAGTTTATGCGCCTTTGTGGAGTAGGACCGCGTTTAGCCAAGCATTTTTATCAGTGATGTAATCCCCCAACATACAATATGCTTGGTTGCATAATGTGCGTTTTATAAAAGATTTAAACATGTCGTTTCATTGAGTTGAAGTATGTGGGGAGGTATTTTATATTATAACATTTTAAATAGTACCCCATGAAAGACGAATCTAATTTAGCCAGTCTGAACTTGGTTGCACTAATTGGTCCCTATTTCTAGTATATGATAAAATTGTGTCTTTCACTAAAAATACGTAGATTTTTCCTTACGTACATTATGTTATCATAGATATATTAACTGATTCTGATTATTGGTTGGTTCCTTTTGGTGCCGGACGTAAAGAATAGCACCACCCCATTTCCTCCCGTGGGTGTCGTAAAAGGCGACTAAGGGATTTACTAGATAATGGGCAGCAGCGTTCTCTTTGCATTTTTAATACCATACTGCGATCGCCAACCCGCCTGCCAAGCGTGGCGATTATGGCAGTTACCCTCCTTTTGGGGGAGGCTTATGTCCAGCAGTGGACGTCTTGCGGCTGAAATGATGATGATGAGATATACATATTAGCAAGGTACTATCATGGTGTTAATATCTTGAAACAGCTCCCATAGAGAGTTCTTTCTGTCACTGTTTGCTCATAGAAATTGGCTACCTGTGACAATTCTAACCATGCTTGTGACAGTCAGTTGCACTCAGTTGTGCGAAATTTGGCCACAAATATTATTAGAAGGCGTCTACAGACGCTGCTGTGTCATTGAAAAAGAATAAATCTCAAATACATCGCATAGTGCAGTATTATGGAAGACACTTCTTACGTGTGTGGCCAAATGTGCTCCTCCCAGAAATAAATCCTAGATAAAGAAAGAAAGAAAGATTAGCCCTTGGTGCTGATAAATATTTTAGCCCCACACAATAAACTACTTTTGTTTGCAAATAATTCGTCAGTGTGAACCCTTTAACCGCTAGGGTACCCGACAAATAGTCACTCAGACAAAATAAATTGAAATACTAGATATTTTGTTAGTAGCTTTAATCTTGTTAGTTGAAACGAGAAAAATATTAGCTGGTAAATATTTTCATAATTTAAAGATTACGTATTCAAAATAAAAATTTCCTACGGTTCTTAGTTAGAAGTTATAGGGTTCCGTACATCAAAAGGAAAAAACAAACGGAACCATTCTTTTTTTTTTTTAAAAACGTTGCGCCCCACCCCCCCCCCCCCCCCTAGGAATTTCTCCTGTATTGTGGGTGCGTTTACAAACATTTAAACTCACAAACACTAACAGCCAGACCCGGAACAACTACTTGTAAGTCATTCAAATATTTGTTCCGTGCAGGAATCGAACCCGCGACACGCAGAGTAGCAGACAATCGCTTAACCATTGCGCCAACCGTGCTGTCAACCTAATAACCCTTATAGAATCACTTTGTTGTCCGTCTGTCAAGACTCTTTATCTCGGGTATAGAGTTGAAATTAAAACCACTGAGGTCTACAGTCTCTTGAAGCTGTTAAATTAAATTAAATTAAATTCTTTTATTTCAGATAACTACAATCCATACAATGCGATAATAAATTAAAACTAAATATTAAAATAAAATAAAATACAATTAAATTACCCGCTTAATAAATGATATCCATAACGGGGAAGAGATCCTATCAGCAACAGTCTTCAGAATTCCGTTGCAGCTGCCGCGCATTCTGCAGATCAGGGATACAGTTTTCTTGCGAATGACGGCATGAAAGCCATCAGTGCGATACAGCATAAACATCCCCGATGCACTACAGAAGCGAGGCAGCCCCAACTTCATCCTGAAGATGTTATTATACTGGACGCGCAGGACATCCAGCGATCTTTTGGTGTGGCTAACCCACATACTTCCCGTATAAAAGCTTTGACAATACGCCTTAAACAACGTTATCTTAACGTGTTTAGAGCAGCAATTTTGTTAAAATCAAACTTCTTAATTAACGTAAAAAAAAAATATGGGAATCAAAATGTATAGCGTACTTTCCGTTGAACTAGAACTATGAAATTTGGCAAGTAATATCGTCTTATGCTCGTACTACATGTACACAGGAAAAAATGTGAAAACTGTACATTTGTAATCAAATCATAAAAAAATATAGTATTTATTTAAAGTTCAAATTTGTACGGAACCCTCGGTGGGCGAGTCCTACTCGCACTTGTCCGGTTTTAAACTGGCGATTACTTATCAATAATTATACGAAAACATTGGGCATTTTTTTATCACGTAATCCAATTTCCACAATACTATTTTATTGGAAAGGGGATACCTTAGGGGTGACCGTATACCTGCCAGGGTTGCGGGTTTGTCCGAAAAGGATACCGAGGCCCTGGCACATAGGCAACTGAAGGAACACGGGTGGGTTTTAGTCAGTAAAAGTCTGACACGCTCTCCCGGCTCCGCCCAGAGCGGGAGAAGTTATACGAAAATTCCTAACAAAAAAAAAAAAGTGTGGTCTTATATAAATTTGGCTAAGATATGATCTTTAATAATAATAATAATAATAACCCCACCGCCGTATCTCTACGTTGACGTCATGGTGGGGCTTGCGCGCTCCGAACTCTGGGTCTGTGCCGGTAGAGTTTACTTTACCGTAACATGTCTAGGGTGAGGAGCCAGACCAAGAGAGATACAGAAACCTGCAGGGCAGCATGTGGCGAGCTGTTGGGCAGTTGCGACCCCACGGACCCTATCTCCCGGGAGAAGTCATGTTTCTCATCTCTAGCTTGCCTTTATTGGCCGGCTGGAGTGAACACTGACGAGGAACTGAGCTCCCACCTCATTCTTGCCTTTATTAGCCGGCTTGAGTGGAGATTCGCAAGAGCAAACGTGCTCGGAGGAAGGAAGTATTCCAGTAAGTGCTTGTAGGGATCTTGACCATCTTCCGGGCTCTGGGATTGTTCTGATAGCCGTGGAATACCTCTCCACTCCTCGAGCACCTCAGGAGATGTTGCCCTCTTGTCGCTACGTCACTATGTGCTAGCGACCGTTTTCGGGGGCCCATTATTGAGTGTGCAAGTCACCCCCTGCCATTTTATCCGTGTAAAAAAATATTGATCAGGCAAGGGCCATAGTCCTTCCATAGTTTTAGGTAACCAGTCCATTTTAATCACCCAAACCCATAGTC
The DNA here is from genome assembly GCA_947523025.1 of Dryobota labecula. Classification (NCBI taxonomy): domain Eukaryota; kingdom Metazoa; phylum Arthropoda; class Insecta; order Lepidoptera; family Noctuidae; genus Dryobota; species Dryobota labecula. Next base: position 5,872,000 of record OX383311.1, on the reverse strand, counting down.
CAATATCTTTGTTTCCATATCCTGCAATAGTCCTACACCAACCGGGGGTTGTCTTTGGGTGCACTTGCATAGTGCGTACAGGGATAATCGTCGGTTAGTGTCTCCTTTCATTAAAACCGTCTAATGGGCCTTTGCGAGTTGGCTTCGGCCCCTCGTACGCCTTCCAAAGGCCCGGGACCCCAGGGTCCCGAGATATTTCAAGAGAGATAAATAATAATAATAATAATATAATCTTTATTTTCACACCAGAGATCCATAAATTTAAACATGTCGATGATACTTACTAGCTAAAACAAACCACCCCGCTGGCTTGTGTTTACCTCACATATCTGAATGATGGTCTGTGTACCGCCATCCAGTGGCATATTATTTGGCCGTCCACCCTGCCGGCTACAGTAGCCACGAGGCTGTTGGGGCTGCCTCGCACCCGACGCATCAGTGATGCAATTCGCAGACGCAGCAGCGAGCCGAAATCCGGAACGCGTGCGTCCGCGAACATCCCCGACGCGCTACAGAAGCGCGGTAGCCCCAGCATCACCCGAAATTATTAATATTAATTTTTGAGTTTCAAATTTCAATAATCTAGGGAGATTTGCAGAATTTTGTAGACCACATTTTATTAATCTCAGGACTGGCTGCTAGCCAATCTGCTCGTCGTAACCTGACACATACCTACCAAACTTTAAAAAAAAAACTCATTTTAGAACCCACAAAATTTATAGCGTGCAATACGGTGAAGCTGAGCAGTAAATAACTAACTATACTACAACAGATCGCTTCGACACGGCATCTATCTTACTTCACTCTGCTAGGACATGTAACACATGAACAAAGTGTTTTTATTAATTATCAGACTCTAAGAGAGTGCTACAGAATTGTGTAAAAGCGCAAATTGACAGTATTCTTAGTTATAAATTCTGAGGAGCTCATGACTAAGTAATAACAGCCGCACGGATCGATCCGTCAGGTTAAGCTACGCTTGCCGGGGTTGATCCATGGATGGGTGACCATCTTTACATACCGAGACTCCTCCGTGCCTCGGAAAGCACGTTAAGCCGTTGGTCCCGGCTGTCATTCATGGATCTTTGACAGTCGTTACGGGTCTTCAGAAGCCCAAAAGTCTGACAGCCAGTCTTACCAAGGGGTATCGTGTTACCCAGTTACTGGGTTATGGAGGTCAGTTAGGCAGTCGTTCCATGTAAAATACTGGTATTCAGCTGTATCTGGTTAAACTGGAAGCCGACCCCAACATAGTTGGGAAAAGGCTAAGCGGTGTTGATTTTCTTAGTTATGTATTCTATCACGTAAAATAATAAGTTAGGCTTAAATTGCTTATTAGTCTATTAGGCTAGATTGTAATGAATTATTAAGAACTAAAGTTCTTATTAATAAAGGGAAAAAACTGCTAAGACAGGGAAAACATTTGTGTGCTGTTTTCGACAGAAATTGAGAGTTAAGTATCTCGGAGACGGATTGTATCCGGTACGCCATCCCCATCTAGTGCCGTTCGATGGAGTTGTTAGAGTTCGCGCCATCGAATCTTGACTAAACGGGATGCCAGTGCTGTATAGCGGCGCATGACAGAGTGTACAACATAACGTTCGACCGGCGGCAAGTGATTGCCGCACATTCGACAAGTGAAGTTCATCGGTGGCGGTCAAGCAGTGAAGACGTCTAGAAACTGTTGCGCGTTCGGTATAGTTGTGTCGTGTTCCTACATTAATTACTTTGCATACCCATTACTGTATAGAATCAAGTTCTTCTAACTGAACAGACAGATGTGCTGCTGAGAGTTTGTTGCTCTACTTCTTCTTCCCAGCTAAAGCACTAGGAAGTGGTGAAGGGATAGGAGTTTTGGGGGACTGTCTTATGTAAACTTTAAGGTTCTCAGCTTGAGTAAATGACTTTTGAGTTTAATTCGGTTTGTCTATTGCTTAATAACATAGACTACTCACAGTACGCCCACAGTAGTTTAAAATATGGCTGATGATAACGAGAGAGAACTACTCGTACCGTTTCTCCGACAAGTATACAAGCTGTTTCAAAGCGAAGGAAGCCCACTTGCCGTAATCGATGTGGTATTGCTCTGGGGGGACCAAATATGTTACTGTACGAGTATCCTGCTACACCATCGACGCAGCTGTACGTATCCCGTCTGCATCACTCCACGATAACTGATACATCAGAATCAAGACCAAGTGGACTTTGAGTACGGAAACATTAGCAAACACATGACTGATGAAGATTTTGTAAATTTATTTTTTGCCTCGGATGGAAATAAAACCATATTTACTTAGCCAAGCGTATCTTAATGCATGACAGAATTATGAGTGATTATTTAAGTGGCCAAATAATCTCTGTTGAATATTCTGATAATCGTCAAGTATTTTGTCGAGATACGAGATCGTAGTCAGCTACAGCTGACTCCAAGAATTGGGAAACCGCTAAGCTGATGATGATTTTCTATGCAGATGGGAGAAAAAATACTCAAAAAAATATTTAGCTCGTGGCTGAGTAATTAACTTGTACTTGTTGTGTTACTTGAGTAAGTAACTTGGCTCCCATTTTCTCATTTATGTTTTTGGTAGAATAAAATTTCTTTACGCTATTTGGACAAAAAAGCGGTCAAGTGCGAGTCGGACTCGCCCATGAAGGGTTCCGTAGCAGCAAGCGCGGTTTACGATCTATGACATATTAAAAAAAAAACTACTTACGAGATCTCGTTCAAACCAATTTTCGGTGGAAGTTTACATGGCAATGTACTTGTACATCGTATATTTTTTTAGTTTTATCATTCTGTTATTTTAGAAGTTACAGGGGGGGACCCATTTTACCACTTTGGTAGTGTCTCTCGCTCAAACTATTCAGTTTAGAAAAAAACGATATTAGAAACCTCAATATCATTTTTGAAGACCTATCCATAGATACCCCAAACGTATGGGTTTGATGAAAAAAAAAATTGAGTTTCAGTTCTAAGAATGGGGAACCCCCAAAATTTATTGTATTTTTTTTTCTATTTTTGTATGAAAATCTTAATGCGGTTCACAGAATACATCTACTTACCAAGTTTCAACAGTATAGTTCTTATAGTATCGGAAAAAAGTGGCTGTGACATATGGATGGACAGACAGACATGACGAATCCATAAGAGTTCCGTTTTTTGCCATTCGGCTACGGAACTCTAAAAAGCAGATATTATTTTTTATTTAAAAATACGGGCTACCATTTTATTCTCTCTAATAAAATAGCAGCGATTTCAAACAGTTGTTATCTAAAATAACAATGCGATTGACACAACCATTCGGTCATTCATAGGATTGCCTAGTTAAACCAACAGAACGTGCTCTGAATCAAAATGGCTGGTAAGCTACCTGCTCTTATTATCCACGAGTTGGGCTAAAAACAATGCTTTGTTTCATTAATTTGAAGTTTGTTATTGAATTAAAAATAAACGAAGCTTACTAGTTTAAATTCCAGTGGACATCTTAATTTGAAATAACTTTTTTAACAGAAACCGAGCGTGGCAGACCGAGCACAATGAAGGGTTCCGTAGTTGGGATGAATTTATCCCAAGAACAAACTTAATATTGTAGTAGAAAAACATGTTCTTCCATACATTCCTACTGCGAATGTAAGTTTGTATGTACAATATTGAGTGATTTACAATGTTATTTTAAGACCATAGATTTCATAAAAGTTTTCCTGTAATCTTTAAGAATTGTATTTTAATTAATTGTATTTTTTTTATATATTTTCTTTAATAACTTTAAAACTCATTATTTTAAAATTATAAAAAAATATATTTGAAATCCTCATAACAAGTGCTTAATATGTTACACGGTACAGATAGAAAATCATGTTTTTTTTTTTTTCTAATACATATAATCCCTTATTCAAAATTCGTTTATTTACGTTTTCAGGAATTATTAGAAATGTCTACTCAACTTAAACGGCTTAGTAGATTCGGAGCAAATCGGCTGTGACTGACGGACGGACAGACACACGAGTGATCCTATATGTTTTCCGTGTTTTCCTCTTGAGGTACAGAACCCTAAAAATTCTATCTCGTCTATGTTCTAAAAGGGTTAAGCAGAAACGTATTGGCGTACTCTCATTTCGTCAGTCATATTTAAAGGTGTGCTCAAAATGAGGCAAATCACACTCGATTTAATGATGATGAATTCACGCAACTACTCACGCCATTTTGAACACCTCCATACAAGTTACTTGACACAAACGATGCGAGCGAATTTCGTCCCGCATCCCATGTGCCTGGGATACGCCTCACCTTGACCAGAGTTTAGGTCTACCCACATATTTCATGACCATGGCCGGGACGTGACAGAGCCGTGGCACATACAGGGCAGGCACCGAAACTCCGTCGCCGGCTTGGACACGGACGTGTGTGAATGAGTTCATATAAAATGTACACACCGATATTTTTGAGCTCCTCACGGAGCACCACGTCCCGATCACGGCCCTTATATGTGTGGCTATAGCTTTTAAGACCTTTAACTATTAACTGGGCTCCGGGTTGGCACTGAGAATTTCCTGACTGAAACTCCGACTAATAAAACTGTAAAATATAAAATAAATATTATTTTATAATGTCAAAAGTACAAAGTCAAAGCATTTATTTCAAATAGGCACATAAATGGCACTTGTCCGTCAAAATTTACACGGAAATAAAATTGATTCTAGTTGCCCCTTCCAAAAGGTAGTTTCGCATGGAGAAGAATGGGCAAGAAACTCCACCGCTACTCTTCCAATTACATGTGAAGACGACGTACCCAGAATAAAATTACTATACCACAACAGGTATAAACAATTAAAAATGAAGCAATGACGGATACATTGTTTATGTGTTAGATAAATGGTACTCACATAATTTACAAATATTGTTAGAATATATAGCGCGACCCTTAGTTAATCGACTCCCCGCATGTCGTAGAGTCTATTGTATGCCGCCTTAGTCACATCACTAGTGACAGGCGGCACAACACTACGCATAACGCCCCGCACCGCCATGGCAGTCAGTCGCAAAGTTCTCTATATAGTCTGTGGTCGCAAACACCCAGTCACAGGGCACACGCTCGGCGAACGTACTTTTGAGCTTCGCGAGGTCCGTTTTGTATACACTCAGTTCTAAGTTAAATAATATGTATCACACTAGTTTCATGTGACATATAGTTTTATACAACATATATTTGTGTAGCAATAAACAGTTTACACGCACAATAGTTAGGAGTTTCTTTTGTGTAAAGTACCCCGAGTATAAATAGATGATTTTACAAAAAAATACTCGGTGGAACGCAGAGCTAAGAGGCTCATTGGCGACGTAAAACTGGTGGATGCCAAGCTTCACAGCTTGGCTCATCGCCGCAAGGTTGCCTGCTTGTCGGTCTTCTACAGATTGTACTTCGGAGAGTGTGCCCATGAACTCCACGACCTCATTCCACCGGCCCCTTTCTACCATCGGACATCTAGACGCACTGCAAGTTACCACCCCTACCTAGTTGATATTCCACCAACTCGCACTAAGCGTTTTCAAACGTCTTTTATAATGCGCACAGCAAAGGAGTGGAACTCTCTGCCTGCGTCTGTGTTTCCGAACGCATACAACCCTAATCTATTCAAAGTGAGAGTGAACAGGTTTCTTCTGGGTGGGCTCATTCCATCGTAGACTTTGTCTCTGTCATCCGGACCTAGACTAAAGTCAAGAGCAAACTCATAGTAGAATAAAAAAATATAAAAAAGTCAGTATACACAACCATCACTTTATTAATTTACATTCATGATCTAATCAAAATTAAATGAATAATAAAATAAAAATTATGCAAATATTAAGTGAAAATACAGTGTTTCTAGATAAAAAATTGCTGTACATTTTTGTAAACAAGTTTAGAATAAAAATAAGATGAAATGAATTATTCAAACTATGTACGTTAATTAAAATAAATAAAATTGAAATTGCCTTTGTTACTCTGACCCTTCTTCGTACAAAACTCAAAACTCAACTCAAACTCAAAGAATTTATTTCAATTAAACCATTTACAGGCACCTTTGAATTGTCAAAGAGATGGTCAGTTAGTTAGAAAGTTGAAGCTAGATGCCAATTCCAATACGTAGATCACTATGGAGAAGAACGGGCAAGAAACTAAGAAAAATTATGAAGAACTGTTTAAAATTTGTAAAGTACTCCCGATCCATTTTAAAAGTAAGTTAAATATCTTGACTGAACAATTTAATAATCAAGACCTCAAAGTGGAACGTAAGCATATCTACCCAACTCATTTATCTAAGAAGAAGACACTTGCTGTTCCAAAATTAACAAACTACTTTGGTAAGGGCACTAGAAGGTACGTAGTACCAACATTATTAAATGAGCTACCCCCGAAACTGATATCGAATGTCAAGTCTAAGGATCAACTTAAAAAAGTTCTACAAAAACATTATCTCTCATTGTGTCCGTAGCTATGTTTGTAACCAACCTCACGTCTGCGGAAATGTCTTCAAACTCAAACTCAAACTCAAACTCAAAGCATTTATTTCAAATAAACCAATTACAGGCACTTTTGAATTGTCAAGGGGTCAGTCAGTCAGAAAGATGAAGCTAGTTGCCCATTCCAAAGCGTAGTAGGTTCCTATGGAGAAGAACGGACAAGAAACTCCATGGACACTCTTTTAAAACAAAATATTGTTACAAAATATGGGTTACATCATTCATGTTGAAGTTATACATGTGAGAACAATGTAGAAAGACGTGCACGTTAGAAGCGTCCGTAATAGAAACAATTCACAAAAATTTAAATAAGCCGTGGCAGCTAAGAGATGACCAGTCCCAACTGACTTCGACTTCGACTGTAGGTATATTATTTTATAGTTTACTTAGCGCATTAAGCATTAATTTTTAGCACGTTAATTTTCAAAATTTGTAATCCATTGCTAGACGAGAACAACTCCCGATAAACTGTTATGCAGTTTGGAAGACTTTATGTATGTTATTGTTAATACAGATTCAGAAAAAAAAAAAAAAAAAAGCATTATCAGCATATGATAGTCCCACGGCTGGGTCTCAGGCCTCCTCTGTGTGAGACAGAGTGGGTCGTAATCCACTACGCGGGCCCAATGTGGATTGGTAGATGTCACATGGCTTCAAATTTTTAGCGTTCCGTAGTCAACAAGAAACCATTATAGTTTCGCCATGTCCGCCCGTCCGTCCGTCTGTCCGTCTGTCCGTCCCCAGTTTAGCTCAGAGACTCTTAGTACTAGAAAGCTATAATTTAGCATGGATATACATATTAGTCACGCCGACAAAGTGAAAAAAATAGATGTTTAGGGTACCTCCTGTACATGTAAAGTGGGGAAGTTTTTTTTTTTTTTCGTCTACTCTATGTTGTAGGGTATTGTTGGATGGGTCTTTCATAAATATTGCGGGTTTGTGCAAAACAATTTTTCGATTAAGGGATCCGTTTCTGAAATAATAGGCTTTAAAATGCTAATTTTTATTAGAGTCAAGTGTGTGTCCCCCTGCCAGCTAAACGGTTAGTTTTGCATAGGTGAAAAAATTCACGATAGTAGTATATATAACGAAGTCAAAAGGAAAACTATCACAGCTAAGTAGGCTTTTCAAGTGTACGAGTAATAGTCGACCAACTTAAATTTGCAGTTAAAAAACATGTTCCCCCATACAATCCGTAAAGGAGAGCATGTTTCTCAACTACAATGTTAAGTTTGTTCTTGGGATAAATTCATCCCAACTACAGAACCCTTCATTGTGTGTGGTCCGACACGCATTTGGCCGGTTTTTTTGTTTCTAGGCATGCCGGTTTCCTCACGATGTTCTCCTTCACCGTTTTGAAGGTAGTGGTGATGAAGACATTTACTCAAAGTAAATCGCCCGCCTGGGTTAGAACCAACGACTTACAAATCGTAAGTCGGGACCGTTACCACTGGGCCACCACTAATCTTCGTACATAAACAAATTCTTAATACTAACAATTATACAGGGTTATTGGTAAAACACTAAAAACCTTACAGGACTTTATTACTAACATCATAAAACAACATCTTTTGTTCTATGATTTTGATGCACTTTGATTCTTTCCCCTCCCTTCTTTATACAGGATAAATTTTTAACCAGTGCGCAATATTTTTTTTGGTGGTTCAATGTCAGTAATAACACATTTATTTGATCAATACTTTTTTTTTGGTCCACTTGAAATCAGCAAAATATGGATACCATCTATTCGTAATAATATCAATGGGCGAGCGCAAAGCTGATAGGTACCTATTACTGCGTTCCACTATACTGACCGTGCTGCCGGCGCGTCGCGCGATGAGTATCCACTATACCAGATTCAAAATAAACATCTTTCGTTAACGATAACTTAATTTTTTTGTACTAAGACATATCAAAATAAGAAAAAGGTATATAATAAAACACGTTTAAGTTTAATTTGTCAAAATTTGCGCAATGATTAAAAACTTTTCCTGTATACTTGTACATATTATTATTTTAATTTTATTAGCTTTTAAATTATGTAAATATAATCCAGAAATAATAATTATATCTCCACTTCCAATACTTTCAGATTTGTTGGTACTGACCAATTAGATCACCCTGCATAAATTCCTGAAGAAATAAAATAAAATAGGATACTATTTTTGGCTACCAGTCGCTACACAGTCCACACTGACGATGAATTCACCGTACTAAACCTCGCTATATCTCCTTATCTTCGAGCCAGTCCATTAATTATTCGAAAGGAAGGTAAAGATAACTAGAATACATAATTGAAACCTCACAGTAGCGTTTTAGATATAATTTCTTATTCAAGCTTAGTCCACTTACAACGACAGACTCGTAAAATATATTTTGGCTGAGTTTGCAAAGGAAAAAATTTTTTTTTTTTCGGGCTGGGTTTTTTTGGTTGACTGACAGTCTGTACTTTAATTTATAAGAATAGTCTGTATATATTATTATTCTATGAATCTTGCGTGTGGTAAGATTATGGAAGCCGAAAATATACCTTTTTAAGAATACAGTAATTTTATGGAGTGGTTTACTTGTGGTAACCAAATGTACGGTCACGTTGAAAATGTGTGCCGCGGACAGTCAGACAGACAGATAGACGAACATGCCGAAACTATAAGGGTTCCTTGTTGATTACGGAACTCTAAATACTAGATCAAGTCGCTGTTTCCTATCCGACTACTCTGAGAATTATATTCTACTTAAAATTAACTTTACAAAACCATCGACTTGCGTAGCTGTTATTTAGCAACGAGCACCTCTCAAAAACCACTCACTACACTGGAAGCCTTGCAGCAAAAATAAAGTTTCCTTTTACGCAAACACAAAACAACTAGCAACTGCATCTTTTATTGACTTTCCCAACTCGAAAGCGCAGATGAGTTTCAAAAGCTATTCTGTTACACTTTAATTTTCTGATCAATTCCGTGTTTGAGATTGCTTATACTCGCAGTAAGAGGATTTGGGTTCCATTTTAATCTGATACGGAAAAACAGCTACAAAGATGTACCTAAAAAGTTCTGGTTAGGTGAGCAATTTCTTGCTGTATATAATTATATGGTAAAGAAAAGCATATCCGAGTGAACTCTGAATTTCTAAGAAAATCATGACAAAGATGCCAATCGATTATTGATGACATCATCATTTAAGCCGAAAGACGTCCACTGCTGGACATAGGCCTCCCCAAAACACCGTAGGTATAGAAGTATGAGGAACAGGGTGTAAAGGTAGTGACCTTTACACCCTGTTCCTCATACTTCTATACCATAGTCACTCATAGTCTATAAGAAAAGGGAGGATCCTGCGACCACACGGGTGTTGTCTGGTACGCAACTGCCCGACAGTCCTATGTTGTCAATGTTAGAGGGTTTGGTTTCCGCACTTAGTCCTTAAGATGGACCATTGTGCGTGGGCCATGGCGGCCGTCGCTGGTTATTCCAACCAGCCCGACTCCTTCCAGAAGCTAATCACGTCTCCTGGTCTGTTCAGAACATCTAAACAGACCAGGAGTGCCCGACAGTTGTTGTCGGGATATTGTATATATGGCAGTCACGCGGTAAACTCTGATTGCGCGATGCAAGATTTGTGAGACGTCAGGTTTTTGATGCGTAATTCGCATGTGGCGTTGAAGATCTGTGGTGCGCACGCCAGAACTGCCACTTCAATCGGTTCTGTGCTGCCTGCATCCAGCGGATTCCTGCAGCCTTTACAAGGTCATCGCTCTAGAACCGTCTTCTGGTACGCGGTTGCCACTCCAGAAACTTTCGGCCTTAACGGCTATATGTTCTGCGAGCACTGTGCCCTTGCCCATTGGAATCCGTTAATGAAGTTTACTACACGATCCAAGATTTTCTTAATAATTAGTACTTACTTATCTTTCACCATGCACCTTATTCTTATTTTGTAAGACTTGCTTTAATGTGATGAACGATGAAATTTTTGATATGCTACATGTTGACATAATTTATTATTGTATGTCTATTAGGCAGGACATAATGGATCTGTAATTTAACTAACATCTGTCTGTATAACCTATGCCCACAATAAAAAGATTTGATTTGATTTGAAATCTACTTTAAACTTATACATTATTTATTTATTTATTTTAAAAACAAGTTATTTTCTATAATTAAACAAAGCACACTATTAGATCCCTGAGGTCTGTCTCAGTATGCCATGGTCTGGAATTTAATCACCGTGCTATTGATAAATTAAGGTAAAGTGGAGTTGTAGTATTCTTTGAGCTTCTTTGAGTTTATAAAAAGGCAGGAATAGTAGCAGGGTGTGGATGTGGAGCTGTGTCGTAGCTTGGAAGAGGCCTATTTCCAGCAGTTGACGGCGATACGCTGAATTGATAGATGAGAGTAAAAAATTAGAAGTCCATTTTTCTTTAAATCCGCAACTGGGAAGCTTTTGGTCTTTATCTCACCTGATGGTAAATGATAATAACCAATGATGGTAATAATGGTAATATAACCAGTTCCTCTTTGGTTGAGGGTTCAGGGTGAAGCTCGCTTGCACCTTCGGCCTTTTCATCATTTACCATCATTTAACAGCATTTGTTGTGTTTCATTAGTCAGAACTAATGAAACACAACAAATGCTGTTAACATTGTTGTTATGGCATTAAGTTTATATAAGATGGTGATAGTTAGCCAGGCGGACTTAGAATACCACCAACCAAACCGGGCAGAAAATTTTGTTCTGGAATTGGAGAACCGGTTATTTTGGTGCAATTTTGGAGATGCCTTTATTCAGCAGAAAATACCTTTAAAAAATATATTGTGTGTAATTTAATAAATGTTCCAAAATAACTCTTTAATCCAGTTACTTTATTTGGTTACCTAAAAATAATAAATCTGCCATCGACAGGTTATTCGTTACAATCTTCGATACTTTACTAAAACATCTGCAAGCGATTGGACCAATCAATAATCTTGTTTTGACAGAACGTCGTACTGGTTACGTCATCACGAAATAAAATGGCTGTTTTTAATGTACCTACTAACAGAGTAGCGAATTATGATTTGTTTGTAGTTCATTAAAAACATTAAATGTTTTATTATTGATAACATTAAATTATTTTTCTCAAACATGCATGGAAATATTTTCATTATTTTCGAAAAAAGAACACGCGAAGTATCAAATTTACGGACAAAGAAAATCAAATCCATTGCAGGAGCCTTTTTTGAATTTGGAACATTACAACGCTCCAGCAATGTTGTATGAAACAGCGTGCTGGGGTTAATAAATACTCTTTGATTGGATCTGTTATCATTCTTGGCATACCAAAGTACATACGTCTCCTTGCTTACCACAAATTGCGTTCACGTGGCTGTATAGCCATAAATGCGTTTGCCTTTCGGCACAGATGACAAAGCTGAAAATTCGTCTTGATGTGTTATTTACATACGTAATAAATATAAATTTAATAATTAAAATGAATTTCAACGGTTCAGAGAGTGAAATGGAGATTGATTGTACTCCACCATATTTAAGATCAGAAGCCAAATTGGCAATGCAAAACCTGCTTCCAGCGAAGTCAAAAGAAAAATACGTGTAAGTATATCTTATTTCCCTGCATTTTTTTGAGAAAAGCACTATAAATACCTCGGTGGAAATGCCAATTGCCTGTCTCGTATTAGTGAAGTCCTCGCCTACGGCTCGGCCTTGCAATAATGTACTATTTATTTCCTAAATATGACATTATATTTAATATGGCGTGATGTTGTTTTTTTTTTTTTTTTGGGAAGTTAGTTTAGTTTATTGTGATAGGTGTTCAGCCAAATGCTGAAAACCCATCAAAAATCAAACAAACAAGTTTCGCAATGGTATATCCTGTTATTTTAGATGCTATGTTATTTAGAAGAAATAATAATAGTATATGATTGAGCTTGTCGATCGTTACAGTAAAATTACTGGTTTTTTTTCCCTTATTGCGGGTTCGATTCCCGGTGCAGACAGACGATTATTTAAAATTATTTGAACACCTACAGTTCGTATTGTTTTTAAAATAAAAATCATCATTTATCATCATTTCAGCCGAAATACGTCCACTGCTGGACATAGGCCTCCCCTAATTAGGGGGGGTTTGCCATAATCGCCACGCATGGCAGGCGGGTTGGCGATCGCAGTATGGTGTTAAAAATGCATAGAGAACGCTGCTGCCCATTCTCTAGTAAGTCCCTTAGTCGCCTTTTACGACACCCATGGGAGGAAAAGGGGTGGTGCTATTCTTTACGTCCGGCATCAGACGGAACAAAAAAAAAAAAAATCTTCGTTTAGTAAATTTTTAAGATACTTGCCTTTCATGTGGCAAAGTCGTGGGACGTCCTGTATAAATACGATCCAAGTTATACCCTCTTAGAGGTCACTTCAAGCAGATTAAAAACTAAGTTGAGACCACTTTGCGTTACATGCAATAGTTATAAGCTGCGGTATAAATATTATCTTTATATTTATTTTCTTGGATGAAAAGTTGGCTGCAAAGATAATAATAATATAATATTTATTTTCAGACCAGAGATCCATAAATGAAACATGTCGATGATACTTAATAACTAAAACAAACCACCCCGCCGGCTTGTGTTTACCTCACATATCTGAATGACGGTCTGTGTGCCGCCATCCAGTGGGATATTGTTTGGCCATCCACCATGCCGGCTACAGTAGCCACGATGCTGTTGGGGCTGCCGCGCACCCGACGCTTCAGTGATGCAATTCGCAGACGCAGCAGCGAGCCGAAATCCGGAACGCGTGCGTCCGCGAACATCCCCGACGCGTAAAAAAGAGTAGAGAGATAACTTAAACAAGGTAATTTTTTGAGTACAGATAGTTTTAAAACTTTATTCAATTCTATGGGGGATACAAAATGTGCTTTTCGCAAAAAAAATTTAAAACATACAACATTTGTTATAGGATAGTTATATTTTTGATTAAAAATCAAACAAAGGACATATTTCTGTGCGTCCTGTGAAAAGTGATATAAGTCAACTTATATCGAATGTGATATTATTGTTGCACCTTCATCAGAAAAAAATGCTCTATTATTCTGTCTAATTAACATTTAGATACGTCTATTAGTTTTCAAGATCGTATGGTACATCTAAGACGAAATGGCGTGTTTTGATAAATATTTTTGTGTAAATAAATACACATTGACATGTATCGTTCACAATATTCAAGTTATGAAATAAATAATTGTGTTTTAAGATGTATCTCAAGTCATATCATTATTCACATATATTTATTACGTTACACGTTTTTTTTTTAAACAAAACTTTATAATGAAAAAATATAATGAAGACAACATTAAGTTCGTTTGGGCCGATGTAAAACTTCTACGGTTTGACAAGACGTTCTTTCCGTGCCTTAAATATAAAACGGATTTGCGAGGTGATGACTTAAATATGATCTCGTTTGCAAAAATATCACCTTTCACCAAAGCTTCACACAAAGTGTAAAGCGATACAACTCATTTAGAATCATTATACACGATCATTCATTTGGTGTGTTTTGATACAACATATAGCTTTTTTTAAATATCTCTTACTGCAGTAACGCCTTTTGAGCTGGAACATAATAGGTTGTAAACAATACGACACTAAATACAAATTATGTCACTATTTTTGTAAAATTATTATCCTAACAAAATTTTATAATTTTTTACACACAAAAACTACTATATTGTAAAGTTGACATTTTCGAGATGTATCAGTTTTCACAGGACGCACAGATTTATTCGTCGGAAATGGCCCCAGGGCCAACAAACATCTGACCTACATAATAATTATAAATATATTTTATTAGACTAAATGGGAATATCTGTATGAAACGGATATTCTGCGTTCCATAATGAACAATTAAAAGAGCGACTATCGACATCACATAAAATATGCCGCCATCTTTGACAATTAGATTAGACATGACAATTAGTGATGTCCAACCTTCAATAACATATCTAACATAAATGAGGTAATATGACTTCCTACCTAAGTATATATAAATAAAATTAAAAAAACATTAGCATAAAGTCGTTTGCATTAAAGTTAAATAAATACCTACCTACCTACTTTAATACAAAAAAATGATTTACCAAATACCTAATAGGTACTTAGGTAAGTTCTTAAATCTTTTTCTGATTCTCTTAGCTTAACTAACCACATACAGGCAATAGAAATAACAGTGACATGCATTTGTTAGCATGTATTTCGAAGTATTGAAAGGATTGTTTCTTACTAAATATAACCTCAAAATCTTTGTTTTCTTTTGAAATAAATCCTTTCTGCAAGTTGTCCGTCATTAAACTTTGCCTTCATGGGCATATACTTGTAATTTAGAACACGCAAAGTAATTTTCCTTTGCTGTTGGTTCTGGGGCGAACGATGTATGGATGCAGAACAATCTCCTTTACATTGCGTTTATGACGCGCGCCATTTTGGTTTTCACGGAGCGACAGACTGTCCAATAATTAATGTTTAATTTTAATTGTGATGCTTATTTTAATTGTGTTAATGATTTTATAATTCTGTTTAATTGTACCTATGATCCAAAGTTGATTGAAGTAAATAAATAAATAAATAAATAAAAAATAAACAGTCTTGACTCAGTCTGCGTACAGCCTTAGGCTATTACAGCTTCCACAAATGAAACAGTTTTTGTAAATGCTAAAAAACGAAAAGGACTACAATTTGTAAGCGTTATAATTGTATCATCCATCTCGGTGTAGCCAGACAGTTACTCCTCTTTGTAATTAAAAACCTAGAGCAAGTAATAAAATTCCGTCACTTGGTCATATCGTAGCTGTCTCGTTATCTGTACAGAATCAAATTGTAAGACCGGACATTTATTTTAGGCGATTAACACACGGCACCGCGCGCCGCCGCGGTAGGCGGTGAAGCGGATCTCATGTCGCATTGGCCTCTAATAAATCCGTAGATGCCTAACACACGTACACCGCACGACCGCGCGGTCGAGCGGTGCTCTCACTGCCACCGCCCCTCCGCGCTGCCGTCCGCGCGGTGGGGCAGCGCCTCACACACGGGGCGCCGCTTAACCGCGCAGATCATCGTGTGTGCAGGACGTGTTGCAATTTAAAAATGGATGTCTGTGATCAAACTGGTCAAAACCGTGTTAAATCCATCCGCGCGGACAGGCGCGTAAACCGCCTTACCGCGCGGGGCATCGCTACAAAATCCGCTTTACCGCCACCGCCCTCCGCGGCGGTGCGCGGTGCCGTGTGATAATCGCCTTGACGTCACTATTTAGAGATTACTAAGACGAATGTGAATGTGATTATTAAACTTTAACTCACACACTGACTTTATTATATATGTCAAATTTTTAGGAAAATCATATACATTGTTTGTAAATATGTGAGCACCATGTATCTTCCGAATTTGTTAATTTGTCTGTCATTACTTCACTTTTTACCTATTGTGGTATAGTAATTATTATTCTATACCCAAAGTCTCAAATTCAGATAATTTATGTAAACAAAGGGGATAACATAACAAAAAAATATCTTCGAAAAAAGAGCTTCTATTTTCTTTTAAGTACTGATTTTAAGAAATAATAATTATAATATAATTATACCGTAATTATTTTTATAAATTTTCGGTTTTAAACAAAGTTATTAATAAAAGGAGATTTTCTGGTATAAAATATTTTATGATACTGGTAACAATGCAGGAGATCCAAACATTTTCACATTTTTTACATCTTAAACAACACTAATATTACAACTCTCATAAATATATTCATATTGTAAATAGCATATCTAGCCACATTTTGGATGATAACGGCTGTAAATTGTTTCGATTGGAAATCGATTTTGGGACGCCTAGCCTACGTCTAGCACTGGGCTTAAAAGGGCTGATTATGACTATCATATACCGTGTCTCCGACACACTACAAAAAACATTGTTTGGCAACGGTATTTTGTTTGCATAGTTCTTATAATTAATTCACTTTAATTTTATCGATGATTATTTACAAAAACATTTAATGATAAAATGTTTTTATATTATCAATTAATATATACAAACTATTGTTAACATTTTGTAAGAGTAATTAAGGAGTTTCTTGCCCATTCTTCTCCATACACTACTACCTTTTGGAAGGGGCAACTAGAATCAATTAACAATTTTTGTAATTTTTGACGTTCAAAAGTGCCTTTTTCGTGACTATTTGAAATAAATGATTTGACTTTGACGTTGACTTTGAATAGCTGGTATTCGGATGAAGGGACATGCGGATGAACAAATTGAAAAGGCAAATATTTTGTATTAAAAATGGCTCCACGAACGATGCTATAAATAAGTGTGGCTTTTTAAAGGCAGCCAGTCCCTTAAGATAAAATACCACACTGCATAATTTCTGGTGAAAATCATGGCTAGATGCAGCGGTGCTAATGCATCCCACCGCAGAGCATGAGCTACGCTCGAATGAATACACTTAAGAGAGCTGTCTCGGGTCCACTAGCGCCACTTAAAAAAAATATATTATCTGGTGACTGAGAAGGAATGATTAAAAACGGCTCAATCAGCTAACTCGGTAAGTGTGTCTAGAATTTTCTTATACCTTACATAAAGTTTCATATTGAGACCCGAAGTAACAAAATACGATCTAGAGGAATGTGGCCGTTTTTATTTAGATCGAATTTCGTTGCTTCGTGTCTCAATATAAAACTTTAAAAAAGGTATTAGAAAATTCTAGACACACTTACCGAGATAGTTGATTAAGCCGTTTTTCATAATTCCTTCTCAGTCACGAGATAATACGTTTTAAAGGACGTGGCGCTAGTGGACCGGTGACAACCCTCTTAACCTATTTCCAGCTAAGGATAGCAAACTGACTTGAACTAAAACATTTGTGGCAGGTACCTAACGAAAACATTTATTCTGTCAATAGTTTGCGGGCACACAAGCTCGTAAAAATAACCCCGGTTTTCTTCAGTTGACTCTCAATTTGTCGGAACCGGTTGATTCCGGATTTATTTAGCTTTGTTATTGGAGAAAGGCTGTCTTAAGATGGATGCGCTAAGATAACCCGCGAAATTTAATTTTTCTTACGGTTTTTCCAATTATCAGGTCAGGTTTAAATATGATTAAAATATTATTATTAACACGAACGGGATATTTACCATGTTTATTATTTTTGTGAGTTCCCGATATTTCGGCGCTGTTGCAAGCACCATGATCACGAATAAACTGAAGTCATTGAGGGTGGGTGTTTATGAGCAGACAAAACGGTCTACCCTCTTTCTTGTTCGTTTTTTGCACTCAGTATCGCTACCACTGTCACTCGCAACTCGATTCTGTTCCCGGCACACGAAACTCACTATGTCCGCTCGTGAACTTTTTTGGGCAATTCTTCGGTTGAAATATGGTTAAAATATGATTTGAGACCGTAACAGATATGTCTTTACAAAATTCTGATCATTAGAATCAGCAATACAACTCCTTAAGGCGACGATAACCGACTTCTAATGATTTTATACTGAAGATCAAGTCTTAACGAGTAGTGTTAATGATTTGGAAAAAATGTATGTTTAATTAGAGCATTTTCTTAATAACTTAACATGAATATTTTAGATTATGTTTATATTACACAGTGAAATTGATTTGTAAAGTTACATATGTCTAACGCGGATAAAAAAACTGAGAATCACGCAAAGTCTATCAAGCGTATTTTTCTGAAACCTTCGCCTTTTTAAAGATAATTTAATTACTGATCTTTTAGTTAACGTGTTTTACTAAAATACCATTTGTTATTGTTTATGTATAATAAATTAATAATGTGTCTTATTTGGGACAGCGCTCTTGGATGGGCGAATCCTATTACTGGCTGGACGTACAATGCGTTGCGTGAGCTCAGTACAGAACACGCAAGTCTCAAAGTCACTGGCATATAACTGCGTCTTAAGTCAGAATTGGCCTCAATGACTTACACAATATAATTGATCTCGAATATGAACTTAGAGCTGTATTGATAATTTTTTAATGATTATATTTCTTTATATAAATATTTGATACGGCCGCGAATAATATTTAGATCAACAATAGTGACCTGCTAATTTCTAAAAGCTTAAGAAAATTTGAATTTTGCGGGCTTCCCTGACGCTTTTACCTTAAGAGTAATTAAGAGTAATTTTGCTCTTCAGACTGTCAGACTGACTGATGGTGATTGATAACTAGGAAACACGTTTAAAAGTTAAGTTCACTCCAATTGAACGAAACTAAAGTTAAATCTTATATAAAACACACACTATGCGGCCAAGCATAATAAAAGTTGAGGGATTACATCGCTGACAAAAATGCTTGGCTCACTAGGTACTGGTCCATAAGGGCGCATAAACTAATTGATTAGCATTTGAAAATATTATTGGCGCTGCTGAAGATTGTAAGACTATCTTTGCATTGTATAAACTCAATCTCCTTGAATTATATAATTGCATAGCACAGGTGTGAGTACTATGTACCAATAGAGCTACCATTTACCGGGTAATATGTCTTTTATTGACTTGAATGTGCTCTGGCGGCTAAGAGTATGTCATGCTCACTCAAATGTCTCGCTGGTGGTGGCGTGTGTGTTGCATAATTAAGTTCCCTTCAAAATAGTTGAGCTAAATAGTGCTAATCTATGCGTCATGTTCGTGAACGGGTGCCGTCAGTTGGGACAGGTCATCTCTTAGCTTGGCCAGGTGGAGGCCAGCAGGCAACGGGTGCGGGGGCGCCCTTGCCTGTATTGCACAGGCCTCCACCAGTGCCGGACGGGAATGGCCAGGTGTTCCCGGCCATTCCCGTAGCTTCCCAGCTTGGGGTGCATGCGGGGCCCGTCAGCTAGGCGGACACACGCCGGGAGGGTCGTGGACGTAAAGGCTGTGCCAGTTTCCCATGGCCCTCCCATCACGGCAATGAGGGAACACCGCTGGGTTTTTTTTGTGGGTATACCGGGTCTACCGGGGAGTCCCACATACCCCTCCCGTCCCCTGACGGGAGGGTATGCGTAACGCATTTTTCCCAGCGGAACAAAAAAAAAAAAAGGTCATCTCTTAGCTGCCACGGCTTATTTTAATTTTTGAGTTGTTTTTATTACGGACGCTTCTAACGTGCACTTCTTTCTACATTGTTCTCACATGTATAACTTCAACATGAATGATGTAACCCATTTTTTATAACAATATTTTATTTTAAAAGAGTGTCCGTGGAGTTTCTTGCCCGTTCTTCTCCATAGGAACTTACTACGCTTAGGAGTGGGCAACTAGCATCATCTTTCTGACTGACCGACCCCTTGACAATTCAAAAGTGCCTGTAATTGGTTCATTTGAAATAAATGCTTTGAGTTTGAAAGTCACTTGCCTAAGGGAATTAATAGATCCTCTAAAAACTTATTGATATTCTGGTGACATCCTCTGTTTTTTTCTCAATTAACTTTTTGGTGTTTTGTTACTACCTGTACTGGTAAAGTTGGTCGCAGTAAGTAAGCTAGGGCATACCAACCAAAAGGGTTAGGTTAGGTTAGAATTGTGTTTCGTCACGCGCGAGCCGAGCGAGCTAAGCGAGCGATGCCGTGGCAGTAGGCGGCGAGCGCTAAAGTTTGTCGTACTTGCTAGGCTAGGGAACTTCACAAAAAGACGTTTTTTTTTATTTTATTTTATTATTTTACTATGGGTTTGCTCTTGACTGTGGTCTAGGTCTGGGTGACAGAGCCAAAGTCTACGATGGAGTGAGCTTACCCAGAAGAAGCCTGTTCACTCTCACTTTGAATAGATTAGGGTTGTATGCGTTCGGAAACACTGACGCAGGCAGAGAGTTCCACTCCTTTGCTGTGCGCATTATAAAAGACGTTTGAAAACGCTAAGTGCGAGTTGGTGGAATATCAACTAGGTAGGGGTGGTAATTTGCAGTGCTTCTAGATGTCCGATGGTAGAAGGGGGCCGGTGGAATGAGTGAGTATGAAACGACGATCGATTAGTATTTTTAGGAAATCAAAATGGGAATCATTTGGGGATCGTTTTAATACATGCTCTTTACATAGTAACCTCTTTTTCTAATATAATCCTATCATAATAATGACTCAACAAAATGCTCAACCAGTCAGAGCCACAGTGTATCACAAGAGTTGCTGATTCACGAATCCAATCAACAAAGTTTGAACTATAATTCAATCTACTAAGATTGGAATTTGCATGACGATTCAATCTGTTAGTTCCATAACGAAATTATAGAGAGCGCTATGAATTATGTAAAGTTTCAGTGGCAGTTGAATTTGTAGTGTTCTGTTTATTACTGAAACGGTAGGTAGAACTTTCACAGTAAAATGCTACAGTAAATCAAGGGGCGAAAGGCTATTTGTTTGAAGCGAAATTTTACGAACTTTACAGGAGATATTTAAATATTCAAAATTTGGACAAAAAGCCGTTATAAAAAATAAAACTACTGCTCTTACTTTAATAGGCTGCCATTCAACTAAAATTTAGGACGAGAATCATGGCTTATGCTCCAATTCTCTATTTTTGCGTACAGCTTAAGAGAGCTACACCGGACCACTAGCGCCATCACTCCGGTAAAAAAATATTATCTCGTGACTGAGAAGGAATTTTGACAAACGACTTAATCAGCTCTCTCGGTAAGTGTGTCTTGAATTTTCTAATACCTTTTATAAAGTTTCATATTGAGACATGAAGCAACGAAATACAATCTAGATGAATGTGGCCGTTTTTTTTTATGGGTAAGTTCGTATTTATTTAGGTACCTCAGTTAATACTTATTATGTACCAAAAATATTAGTTCGTAAACAGAAGCAAAATTATTGCTCCAAACTCAAAGCATTTATTTCAAATAAACCAATTACAGGCACTTGTGAATTGTCAAGGGGTCGGTCAGTCAGAAAGATGAAGCTAGTTGCCCATTCCAAAGCGTAGTAGGTTCCTATGGAGAAGAACGGACAAGAAACTCCACGGACACTCTTTTAAAACAAAATATTGTTACAAAATATTGGTTACATCATTCATGTTGAAGTTATATGTAAATGTCGCTCACTGAATACAAAAGGGCCACCAACCAAAAAAATCCACAAACGCGTTCAATATCGTGGATTTACAGTTTCTGGATCTAAGGATCCTTTCGAACAATAAGGCTACGAAATATCATTTCTTTACATATAGTCAAAGACAAAAGTCAGATCATTTATGTCAATTACGAACTTAAAAGACACTTTTGAACGTAAAAATTTATAGGAACCGACACCACCAAACCCCAATCCTTTCAAATATCGTACCCGATAATTTGACCCAATGAATTTAACATCAAATTCATGTAGGTCAAGAGTTGCGTTCTCCCACCAACAGATGGCGCTGTAACGGTTGCATCGCACAAGCGTTGTTCGCAATGAATTATTGAAGAACCGTATGACTTTGTAATCTTATACTTTTCGATTTAGAGGAAGGATGGAGTATTTTTCTAGGACATTTCAAGTGTTTGCCAAGAGTTTGGTGTAATAACAAGAGTTGCGTTAAGGTTCTATGGTCTGATGTTTTTACAAACACTTGAGTAACCGTAAAGTTTCATGCCGGCTCTTCTCCATAGGAAACGACCAATTGGAACCGTGCAGCTTGCTTCTGACGCTTCATAAGTGCCTATGTAGGTTTACCTATGTGATATAAAATATATTGATTTTGGTTCTGTTAAAAATGTCATCATCATCATCATCATTTCAGCCGAAAGACGTCCACTGCTGGACATAGGCCTCCCCCAAAATGTACCATAATCGCCACGCTTGGCAGGCGGGTTGGTGATTGCAGTATGGTGTTAAATACCTAAAATGGATAGAGAACGCTGCTGCCCATTCTCTAGTAAGTCCCTTAGTCGACTTTTACGACACCCACGGGAAGAAATTGTGAAAATTAAAAAATGTAAAACACTGTAACATTTTCACATTATAAAAGGAATAGGAAGGAGGCCAACTCAGTAACGACTTGGTTAACTGTTTAAATCTTAGATGACTCTATACTCAAAAAATAGTCTTGGTTGGGCCTTTGCCCATGCAGAATATTCTGTATTTAAATTGCAACCCAATTGACTGCAAAATAGCAGTTTCGATTCTTGTGCAGTTGACATAACTACATTTAAATTGTTTACCGACTGCGCAGTGCACAGTTCGCTTGCAATCTGAACAAGTTTCGAGTGTTAGCGAAGTTACTATGGTTGAAGAGAAGTTGGATTTCTGTGATAAGTCCAACTTTACAGGTATTGGATTTGCCCGATTAAAACACAAGGCACATAATGGATGAATCGTCGTTTTTCCGGATAGTAATTTTGACGAATCGATTTGTATACCCAATTTCAGTAACACTGGGTGATATCTAAAATTATACAGGGTGGATTTTTGAGTCGGGGCAGTAATTTTTTTTTTTTTTGAGAAATTCTGATCCCCATTCGATTAATTAGAAAAAAAATAAAAATACAGTCAGCAAGAAAATGGGCTATTTTCACAGAAACGTTTTTTGATTCCAATCGATCCTGTTTCTTATAAGGATAAAAAAAAAAACAATTGGACCAACTGAGGTTTGAGTACTGGAAAAGTCAGAAATCGTAAAAAACTTTTCCCTACATTTCGTAGCAAATGAGATTCCATTTTATTTTTTTATGATTGATAAACGGCTGGCCAATACAAAAGCCAGAAATCGCAAAAAACTTTTCTAGTACTCAAACCTCAGTTGGTCCAATAGGAATTGTTCGATATATATGAATCGATTGGCATAAAAAAAAACTCGTGAAAATGGCCCATTTTCTTGCTGAAAGTATTTTTTTTTTTTTTTTTTTCAAAATATGTGAATAATGGTCAAAATTTCTCAAAAAATAGGGACAGTTTCCTAAGAACATTTTCCTGTACCTGCCAGTACTGCCGAATCTTAAAATCCACCCTATATAAGGCAGTAGCTAGTCAGCAATTGTATTATATAGTATACTAGCTGCTAACCTAACCTAACCACTAACTAACAAACGTTAACTGATTAACGTTCTATTTCTTTAGTTTTATCCTCCTGTGCCTACCCTACCAAAATAGGTATCAATTTTATTTCTTATTTATATTTCTATATGTATATGTCGGAGATGAGTACTGGTACGCCAGCGCCATCTAGTCGCGTTCAATGGAGGTATTGGAGTTCGCGCCAACGATTCTTGACTAATCGGGACGCAAGTGCTGCCTAGCGGCGCATGACGGAGTCTACAACTTAAATTTCGACTGGCGACAAGTGTCCGCCGCACATTCGACAAGTGGAGTTCATCGGTGGCGGTCAAGCAGTGAAGACGTCAAGGAATTATTGCGGGTTCAGTATAGTTGTGTCGTGTTCCTACATTAATTACTTTGCATACCCATTACTGTATAGAATCAAGTTCTTCTAACTGAACAGACAGATGTGCTGCTGGGGAGTTTGTTCCGCTACTTCTTCTTCCCAGCTAAAGCACTAGGAAGTGGTGAAGGGATAGGCGTTTTGGGGGAACTATCTTATGTAATTTTGATTCTCAGCTTAGACTGAGTAAATGACTTTTGAGTTTAAATCGGTTTTTCCATTGCGTAATAACCAACACTACCCACAGTACGCCCACAGTAGTTAAAATATGGCCGATGATAACGACAGAAACCTTCCGTTCTCCGACATAATTATACTTTATTGTACACCACAAAAATACGTAACAAAAAATAAATCAAACAATAAAAAATATACAATGCCTTATCGCATGCTTAATCAATTAAATTCAATTTTGTACGCTATTTAAAAGCTTTGCCTCTGTTCTGTTTCTTTACTCTGTGGCTGAACCGAATGTTGAAAATATAGCAGAGGACTTTTATTTCGGCATTACATTTTAGGTGTCGCCTAGCGCCTTTTCACACAAAGGTTCATAAATATTTGGCCACAATTTAGATACGTTCCCAGTCAATATCTAATGTTTGAAAATCTAACATGGGTTCGTAACCTTGTTCAATGTCGTATTAAATCCAAAGAAGGCTGGTGTTACCCTGAATTATTGAACATCAGACTTTCTAATCCTTTAACTAAGGGCTTTTCTATGTTATTCATTAGACAAGCTAACACTTAAGTGACGTTAAGGTCATTTGCAACACGGCCTCGGTCTCGAAGTCAGCGATTGCGAAGCGGGAACGGTGGCGGCACGGGGAGCGGTGCGGCGACGCAAACCCGGTCTCGAAGCCAGCGCGGGATCGCGCGGCGCTAGAGCGGCTAATAGACCAGGGCTGAAGCCTTTGAAAAAGATAAAAAGTGAAAAATAAAAATATAGTAGGATGAAACCCATTGGAAAAGTAAGAGAATATAACAAAAATGAAAGGAAAAATAATTTACGGGTGATCTGAGGTCGGGAAGTGGAAAGGGGGGGTTTTCAGGGTAAAAAACGGTTTATCTCGATTTCCGGCAAAACTACAAGTCCTATGAAAAAAAAATTATGAAAAGTTCTAGGTAATAAAAAGATCTGCAACTTTTGTGTTTACACTTTTTCACATAAACTCAAAATTTATGTGAAAAATTCAAATAACCAAGTTTTTTTTTTTTTTTTTTTGTTATCTTTTATAAAACATTTTTTTTTCACGAAATTTTGTGAAAACTTACATTTTTAAGTCCCAAACACACTGTATGTTTATTTTTTCACCTTATTTTGACTTAATATCGAAAAAGCATCCTAATTTTAAGAAGTCGGTGGGCATTTTGTTCGTTTCTGATGGTGTGGAAGTGGAAAGGGGGGGACTTCCACTTCCCGACCTCAGATAGCCCGTAAATAATTTTCCCTTTAATTTTTGTTATATTCTCTTCCTTTTCCAATGGGTTTCAATCTACTAAAAAATTTTTTTGTTTAAAAAATTATCGACCCTGGTCTACTAAGTGTTTGTGATATAAGATATTAGTGTCATTTTCCGCAAACGAATTGTCTAAGCACCGACGACAACATCTTTTTGACACAATTTTTTCGTAACGTAAGATTTATTGTGGGCAAAAGAAGATGTGAATTCCTACAACCGGGCAAGGAAACACTACGTCAATACAGACGTGTGGGCACCGTTAGACATCAGTCTACGCCGTGATGCCCGTCGCAACGCTCGTACGCCGCTCCTCGTACCACTGCCTTCGAGGCCAGTTCCATATAAATCTAAACATGGTAACGCGCCGCTCCCCGCGCCACCGCCTCCGCCACCCCGCGCCCGCTGACTTCGTATCCGTAGCCTTAGTGGGCTGACGTTTCATAGCCCACTTTTGGTGTATAAGTCTCATCATCATCATTATTTCAAAAGACGTCCACTGCTGGACATAGGCCTCCCCCAAGCACCGCCAATTCGACCAGTTCTGTCTTACCCGCATCCAGCGGATTCCTGCGGCCTTAACACGGCCAAGGCCAAGGCGATCAAATCAGAAATGAAGAGATCCGCTGGAGAGACAAGGTAACCGACATAGCCCGAAGAATTGCCAAACTTATGTGGCAGTGGACAGGTCACATTGCTTGCAGAACTGACGGCTGATGGGGCGGACTATTTCTGGAGTGGCGACCGCGTACATAAAGACGTAGCGTTGGAAGGCCTCCAACAAGGTAGACCGATGAAGACCTTGCAAAAGTCTCATTTGTCTGTAATACACGCACCATTCAAAGCAGAATATAACAACGCTGTTTGGCTACAGAAGTAGGTACGGCGGTAGTAATTCTCCTGACGAGCTCTTTCAATAAGATATCTTATTGGGGAATTATCTGCTCCCCGTGGCTACGCTAGCGTGGCTCAGTTACTCCCTATAGCATCAGCTATCTGCCAGTGCAAGTCCCATCAAAATCGGTCCAGCCGTTTCGAAGACTAGACGAAGCAAACAGACAGACAGTTTTTTTTTTTTAAGTACCTTATAGACTATCACACTGAGAAGAATGAGATTCGATCCAAAGAAAAACGGCCATATTCCTCTAGATCATTTTTTGTTGCTTCGTGTCTCAATATGAAACTTTATAAAAGGTATTAGACAATTCTAGACACACTTGCCGAGGCAGCTGATAGAGCCGTTTTTCATAATTCCTGCGATAGCACTCTTAAGAGCCAACTGGTCGCGGGCTCGAACTCACTGCTGGGCGTGGCCAAAAAGCACGCTGTCTCACCTAGCATCGTGTCCGTCATCGTATATTGAGTGAAA
Organism: Dryobota labecula; assembly: GCA_947523025.1. NCBI lineage: Eukaryota > Metazoa > Arthropoda > Insecta > Lepidoptera > Noctuidae > Dryobota > Dryobota labecula. Next base: position 5,845,281 of record OX383311.1, on the reverse strand, counting down.
TGCACGATAATTCATAGTAAACCGCGCGCGAAAAATCCTTTGGAAGATTGTGTTTTATGAAAAAACTACTGGATAAATCAATTAGGAATAAAATTTATTGAAATCTTCAATAATTGAGCTTTGTCAGGGCGGACTTCGTTTTGGAGATTTTACACTTCTTTTATTACTAATTTACGTCCAAAGTTGCGTTAAAATTAGCAGGAACAACGAATATTTGTTGGCTCATAACTTTTTAATGGCTTTTTATTTTAATATTCTGCTTCCATACAGACAAAATTAATAATAAGACAAAACGATATCATGTTTAACTTTGGATGTACAATGTCAAACAGTGGAGTAATACCCCCCGAAATTTGTATGGAAAAAATATCGACTAGTTTCATCTTAAGGACTGTTTATCTTTTTCTCAACTTGCTTAAATCAGAAAGTCTTTTATTGTAAGCAATAAAAACTTTATGATTTACTTTATCAAAATAACACAAACATAGTCATATCTTTTATGCATTTTTGTTTTAATTCAACCCCTATTTACGTTTAGAACGAAATGTAAACAAAGCCAAGTAGAAAACTCTTTATTTTTTAGCAGACTATTTTATTTTACCTACTCTTTTGTCCGTTTTCTTGTAATTAATCTTCTCAGACCTGTTCTAATTAACTTGACTGGAACAAGCTCATTCTTTGCTTTTTTTGATCTTCGAGAAAGTAGGGTAAAGGATGATTTCCACCAAACGGCTCGTATCGGAACGGATTTTAAAATTAATCTTTAAAAATAAAAAAATAAAAATCTTTAATCCAGACTTTGATCCATATGATGTTAGTAATACATACACACTATTATTATTATTATTATTTTAATTCATATATTTGTTGCGCTCACCTGACGCACTGGGTACGTGCACATGTACATGCACCCAATGCGCCATAATGGCGCAACATGACTTCAAACTTTAACTTTAAACGATATTAAAATCGTGTACACAGTACTTAAAGTCTATATTACCAAGCCGCGTACGCTTGACCGCAGGCGTCTTCCACGACACGCAATCGTAGCCGAAAGTATGCTGCGACGCGCGATCGGCTTCGTTCGCCTGTCGTCGTATCTGATCGGATCCTTTTGGCCGTCGTTTTAACCATAAATCATCAATCCAAATTTTTCTTTTCCTCTTGTGTCTCATGATTATGTTCTTCTTCTACTAATGCCAACAATACTACATCAACTTCAACCATTTTCAAAAATTAGAACATGTCGACACAGTGGAAATAAAACTATTTGACTATTCGCAGAAACGGATACGTTCGCAAGCGACGGTACGGAGCCGATCGTATGCGTCGACATCCTGCCGGACGCGATCGGCTGTCGCCGCAACCGTTCGTATCCTTTCCGATCCGATGCAATGCGAGCCGTTTGGTGGAAGTCATCCTTTAATAAGGTATTAAGTTTGATGTAGATTGTAGTTGATAGAAAATTAAATTAACTGCCTGTTGTAGAAGGGAATTTTAATTAAAGCATTATTGGAATTAATTATGGTTTTTTGATATAATCGTTTTTACGAATGGTGAGTTCTTAACGTGCTTTCCGTGCCTCGGAGAGCACGTTAAGCCATTGGTCCCGGCTGCCATTCATAGATTTTTGTCAGTCGTTACGTGTCGACTGAAACCCGAAAGTCTGACAACCAGTCTTACCAAGCGGTATCGTATTACCCAGTTACTGGGTTGTGGAGGTCAGATAGGCGGTCAATCAACTCAGCCTATTGCAGTCCACTGCTGAACATAGGCCTCTCCCATGCTGCGCCACAACACCCTGTCCTCCGCCTTCCGCATCCAGTCTGTCCCAGCCACCTTTTTGGAAAATCAGAAATCCACGCAGATAAAGTCGCGGCCGAAGTGCTAGTAATAATATAAATCTGAGCGAAAATAGAATCATCTTGCGGCACAGCGCGCAGTCTCGCTTGTCAATCACAGAGTACGTTTGGGTCCAAATAAATTCTGATTTTTATTTGTTTGGCCTTGAAGTAAGTGTAAATCCTGAGTGCAAAAGGCGTTTGGCGGGACGTTCCGCGTTGCGTGTAAGCGGCCAAAGAGCGTTCGACGAGAGGCTTTAGTGCACGCTTAGCGTTCGTGTGAGCCGGTCTCATTTTTCATCATGCCGTTGGGGTCATACAATATTATTGATATATTCTATGTTACAGGGTTTGGTTTCCGCACTTAGTCCTTCAGACGAACCATTGTGCGTGAGCCATAGCGGCCGTTGGTGGTTATTCCAACCAGCCCACCTCCTTCCAGAAGTTAATAATGTCTCCCAGTCTGTCCAGAATATCGGTGAAGGATCCGGGTGCCCCGAGGGTTTCTGTCCTAATCTGGGTGACGCCGGTGCACTCGGAGAGTACGTGCGCTACGGTTTTCTCCACTTCCATGCAGGCCCTGCACAGAGGGCTATCCGTTATCCCTATTGTGTGAAAATTTTTGTTTAGCGAGCAGTGTCCCGTGATGGTCCCTGTCACCAAGCGCAGACCATTCCTGTCCAGGCGTAATAACGATATAAGATTTAGTCTATTCTATTTAACTCCATGAAATTATAATAATAATTTGTACTACCTGAAAAGGATGAAATTAATTATTATTGACATTTAATTTTGACATAACTATAGTTTCTCAATTTAATTGTATATATGAAAGAAAATAATTAAGTAATAATAATGTTTAATACATGTTAATTTGAGATGATAAGGGCAGACGAAAGATAATTGCAATGCTTGTAAAAGGCTGCTAAGTCATAAGTACTTACTAACATAACATAACACCAACATTGTACACTTAGTTCGCAATAAACGTTTTGACTTTGACTTTTGACTTTGACTAACCGCCTGGTCAGCCTGCCATCTAAGGATGGCACAGCCTCTTATTGATATGTATTTAGAAGAAAATGTCGTGGTTAAAATATTTTTATAACTCGATAATTTAGCAAAAAAGACTGTGTGGAGAGTTTTCTGCGAAAACACAAACTGGTTTGAACTGCACGCGACGCCACGCTCGACGCCCCGCTTACCACAAATAAGAACGCTCCCCGCGCCACGCCGCTCGGCCGTCACTCAAGACACTCGCGAGGGATTGTGAACACCGCACGCGCCGACCCGCCGGACGCTCGAGTCGAGCGTGCACTCAGTTCAAACACTAAGGTAGGGGCTTGAAAATGGCGGATGCCAGAGCAAGAATATACACTAAACTGTTGACTGACAATTTAACTTGACGCCACAAGTTAGTATGTCAACACCTCGCTGTGCTTACTCAGCAGCCGCTGCACAACCTTCCATCCAAAAGGAGCAGCAAAAGAAGAAAGTTTTTGCTAAAAGTGCAAAATCAACCGTGGAGACACCTATAAGCAGCAAAGCACCGGCTTCCAGCATCTTTTCCCCAGCCCCTAAGAAAGGGCAGCCAGATAAGGAGGGCTTCGTGACGGCAGAGTCAAAGCGAAGAAAGCCCACTTGCCGTAACCGATGTGGTACTGCTCTGGCGGGACCGAATATGTTGCTGCGTCCTGCTACACCGTCGACGCAGCTGTACGTATCCCGTCTGCATCACTCCACGATGACTGAAGACATCGTGGAATACATCAGAGTCAAGACCAAGTGGACCTTGAGAGTAGAAAAGTTGGAGTCACGCCATAACATAAACTTCAAGTCGTTTGTGGTGCGGGTTCCAACTCAGTACCTAGAAACCTTCATGAAAGAAGAGTTTTGGCCGAAAGGTGTGGCGTACCGACGTTTTCGTGGAAGGTTTCGTGACACCACGCAGCGCAACACGACGCCGACACAGTCATCACTTCGTGTACAGTAATCTAATTTCATTATATTAAAATATGTATGTTTAGGTTAAGGTATTTATCTATGGGCCTGCGTCGCCTGCAATAAATGGATTATTATTATTTGTTATATGTGTTTATATATCTCGGGACCCTGGGGTCCCGGACCTTTGGAAGGCGTACGAGGGGCCGAAGCCAACTCGCAGAGGCCCGTTAGATGCTTTTTAATTAAATGAGTATGAGGCACCAACCGACGATTATCCCTGTACGCACTATGCAAGTGCACCCAAGGACAACCCCCGGTTGGTGTAGGACTATTGCAGAATATGGAAACAAAGATATTGGACTATGGGTTTGGGTGGTTAAAATGGACTGGTTACCTAAAACTATGGAAGGGCTATGGCCCCTGCCTGATCAATGTTTTATTATACACGGATAAAATGGCAGGGGGTGACTTGCACACTCAATAATGGGCCCCCGAAAAAGGTCGCTAGCACATAGTGACGTAGCGACAAGGGGGCAACATGTCCTGAGGTGCTCGAGGAGTGGAGAGGTATTCCACGGCTCTCAGAACAATCCCAGAGCCCGGAAGATGGTCAAGATCCCTACAAGCACTTACTGGAATACTTCCTTCCTCCGAGCACGTTTGCTCTTGCGAATCTCCACTCAAGCCAGCCAATAAAGGCAAGAATGAGGTGGGAGCTCAGTTCCTCGTCAGTGTTCACTCCAGCCGGCCAATAAAGGCGAGCCAGAGATGAGGAACATGACTTCTCCCGGGAGATAGGGTCCGTGGGGTCGCAACTGCCCAACAGCTCGCCACATGCTGCCCTGCGGGATTCTGTATCTCTCTTGGTCTGGCTCCTCACCCTAGACATGTTCCGGTAAAGTAAACTCTACCGGCACAGACCCAGAGTTCGGAGCGCGCAAGCCCCACCACGGCGTCAACGTAGAGATACGGCGGTGGGGTTATTATTATTATTATTATGACGTTTATTCATAAATATTTTTTTCATATAAAATACATTTCTAAATATTTATTAAAAAAAGGTATAAAAAACTTTAAAAATATAAACAATAGTGGTCCGCCGGTGTCGGGAGCAGGGTAAAGGCTACCGGTGGTTAGGGTTGCAGAGACAGGAACCTCCTCACAATGCGAGCCGTATAAAGGAGTACTGCCTTCTGAATCAGGCCTTTGATCCAACCGCCTAACGAAAGCCTCGAGAGAGGCTTATTATTATTATTAACTAGAGCAAGCAAGACAAATTGACAACACATATTTTACAGACATAACCCACCCCTCCTTCTTATCTTAAGTCTCACTTTCAATATCTATGTTCTTCACACGCAAAGAATCTGCGTTCTTCCAACAATCTTCTCCTACTCTGTCCTTCTCATACTTCTGACTTTGTTCATTCTTCCTTTCATATTCAGTCTATTCTTCTCTGGAATGCGCTTCCTCTGGATATCAGGACGGCCACCAGTCGGTATGCATTTAAGCGAAATTGCGGAGTTATTTTCATAACAAATAGAGTAGAGTCAACCCAATCATCTCTTCCCCTTGAATTTATATATATATAAATTCAAGGCAATTCAAGGTTTTTTTTTATTAATTTATATTATATATATATATATATATATTATATAATAAGTAGGTATTTATACGTTATAGTAATATGTATGTATGTCTATTATAAATTTACTACATATTTATGTAGGTACTTGTGTATCTATTTTATTTGTTATCTTTTTAATATTTTTATTATTATTATCTCCTCTCCTCCCTATTAATTAGAGCACCTGCCATCTTATCTCTTCACTACCCTTGGTTGACTGGTAGAGAATGCCTATGGCATTAAGTCCGCCTTTGTACCTTATTGTGTGTGAGAAGTTTAAATAAATAAATAAATAAATATTTTACAATATTCGTTCATACGTATCATTTCAGTTCGTCTGGCGCTACCTCAGTACTAACTTTGAAGATGTCATTAGTAGTGTTATTATAGTACAAATACGAGTACGCTGTGTGGCTTCACGCACACATTGCGTGCAGACGAGTATAGCGTCAGCACATAACACACACACTTCCGACTTCGCTATTGTTTCGGACGGTACCAAGAGCTCCTGCGCTTACACACATCTTCATAGCTTGTTTGTACACTTGGTTACCACGAGTAAAACGCGCGTCGCTTCGTGACATAAAAATACTGTACAATAGTAGCGAAATAAATTATTACTGTTCGTATCTATTAAAATTCGTGGGTACGTGAAAAAAGAGCCTTTTTTTTGAGGCACTTATGGCTAACTTACTGTATTTTCTGAATATTTTGTGCATTTTATATTTTAAACGACAAATGTATGCAGATTTAATGTTCTACGTACATTTATTTTGCCGCCTTACAACCACCAAACCAATTAAACCAACCAACAACCAACCAACCAACCAACCTTACCAATTTAATCGAAATTTTGACGAAAATGACTTATGAATGCCAAAGTACTTAAAATGTTGTGTTCTTTCGTCTGCGAAAACCCATTAATCGCTAAGGCCTGTGTTCACCAACATTTAAATCAAGTGTTTAGATATTTAATCAGTACTTTACTTAGGAAATTTGACATAAATCAACTGTTTAAATACCTAACCGCTGGTTTGAATGTTGGTGAACACAGGCCTTAGTCTTATAGTTTCGCTTCTAGCTAATAAGATAACCAATTATTTCAAGCATTTCCAATGTTTGTTTTCAAATACAAAATATTAAGCAGATTATGTGACAATTATTGAAATTTTCATTACAAAGCAATAACTTTTTTAAATCCCAATAGACATGTTTAAATAGAACATTTATCAATGTACTGATGCTATGAAGTAATCTTCTATATATATAAAAATGAATCCCTATTTCCCTTGGTCACGGCATCACGCGTGAACGGCTGGACCGATTTCGCTAATTATTTTTTTGTTGTGTTTGTTATTGTCAGGAGAAGGTTCTTATGTAAGAAAAATTTAAGTAAAAAAAAAAAAATTGTAAGAAAACGACCATATTTACATTTTTATTGTAATAATAAGTAGGTAACTCTATCTTCTAATGTAACTTTATGGCGTTTGACATAACGTGTCAGTCATCATTTGGTAGGTCTGAGAATAGATTTTATCAAAAAAAAAAAAAAAAAATTAAAGTTTTAGTTAGGTAGGGTAGGGTAGGGTAGGGTAGGGTGGGTAGGTGGGTAGGGTAGGGTAGGGTAGGGTAGGGTAGAATAGGGTAGGGTAGGTAGGTAGGGTAGGGTAGGGTAGATAGGTAGGTAGGGTAGGGTAGGATAGGGTAAGCTAGGGTAGGGTAGGTAGGTAGTTTCCTTTGCGCGTAGACAAACTGCCACAGTCAAATAGCTTTTGACAGAACGAAGTCTGTCGGGTCAGCTAGTGATAACAATATAATGCTACAAAGGGTATTCTCAACCTCATAAACTTTGTAATCGCGATATCTCCGTTTGCACTTCTAATGATTTAATTGGTTTTCATTGTAGGGCGGCGATTTATTCACGCACAATTTATTACCTAAAGTATATTGTTGATATTGGTGCCGATTCCCTTGTTCACAAACTAAACTAAATTTAAGTTCAGTGCATCTTTTTCTTTCTATTTCATTAAGAAAAGGACAGAAGATAAATTTTAGTTTAGTCCTGTCAAATTAATCACACGCCTGCACCTCCAATTACAATCATACATAACTTCTACATAGTTTTTCAACCCGCTCCATCTACCGCCTATCAGCAAACCCTCGCCCAAAAGTACTGAACCGTGCTCACCCTCACTCTTGCTCCCATGTCGCACGTACCTCTGACATTATTCCACCGAAATATTTATACCTATATACCGTGTGTTACGATATGGAGGCATTTCTTAATAACGTGTGGTTATACGTCGTTTTCAAGCGTAACCATGATAATATCGCAATAACAAAATTGCAAAAAAAGCTCTTTAATTTAATAGTTTTAGTACGGAACCCCAAAAACTAAAATTATAGATTCTTCAAATCAATAATTTGTAATTTTTTTTTTTTTTTTACTATAGGTTTGCTCTTGACTTTGGTCTAGGTCTGGGTGACAGAGACAAAGTCTACGATGGAGTGAGCTTACCCAGAAGAAGTCTGAAACAAAACTAACTATAAATAAAATCCAATAAATAATTCGTGGTTCGTAAATCCCGGGATTACATTATAATTATTATTCCTCTTCTAAAATTCCGGAATAATTATAATGTCGTTTAAATCCCGGGATTTAAATTTTAAAATCAAAATTTGTGTTAAATCCTTTCTCGAAGTTTAGGTAAATTAACTCTACCTATTCAAGTCAAAATCGGTAGCCAGACGAGCGTAATTTTTTGAGTCGAGTCGCAGAATTTTGGTCGCAAAAATTCTGCTGCATTCGGTTTCATACAAAAGTCCTATTTGATTCACACGGCGACGCAAAATGAGTTGTCTGCCGACTCACACGCATTATTCGTACCGAATTGTTCGCGGCGAGAGGGGGGCGACTCGAGGGAATAAAAACACTTTAAAAACTTACTTGAGTGTTATTATTAGTCTCATATTTGTGTCTGATTTAGTAATAAATGGTTTTACGATATTTATGTAATAACTAGCTTTTGCCCGCGGCTCCGCACGCGTGGATGTCGGTTATCGCGTAAAAAAGTAGCCTATGTCCTTCTCCATATCCCAGGCTATATCTCTGCCAAATTTTATGACGATCGGTTCAGCGGTTTAGGCGTGAAAACGTAACATACAGACAGACAGACAGACAGACAGAGTTACTTTCACATTTATAATATTAGTATGGATTCTTGAAAAACATATAATGGCATATGGAGTAATTTTGAAATATATCTGAATTTGCACATAAACGTTTGCACAAGACATGAAACTGTCCGCGCGTCAATCTTTCACTGTTGAGTGGATTCACCCAGTATTTTCTTCTATCAACATCTTCTGTGTCTTCGCTAAATGCTTCGTAAATACACAACGTTTTTATTATATCCATTGCACTACACAAACACCCAATACAAGCGTTGAAAAGCAACTGCATAAAATACGCTCGTCTGGCAGCCCAACAGAATTTCTGCCGAGCAGAAATTACGCGACCGAAAATACGCGACTCACAACTCAAAAAATTACGCTCGTCTGGCTTCACCCTAAAAAAGGTTTTTTTTAATGTCTAAACTTATTTCAAATAGAGTATAGAGGTGTACATTATGGTCGCAATACATCACAAAAAGACGATCAGTGAGTATAAAAAGACGATCGATTTGTAGTTATAGAGATACAAAATGGGAATTATTTGGAGATCAATTAAATACAAAGTAGTATAAGTATGGAGTTTCTTGCCCATTTTTCTCCATACATAACTACATTTTGGAAGTCGCAACTAGAATCAATTAACTATTCATGTAATTTTTGACGTTCAAAAGTGCATCTTCGTGCCTATTTGAAATAAATTATTTGACTTTGACTTTGACTTACATGCTGACGATACTGTCAATCCTTTTAACATAAAAAACAAAACGACTTTTTAACATACAAACGTAGGTAAATATAATTCGTTTTATAATGGTACTGGTCAAATAAAAAAAGGGTAATGTAATAAAATGGGTATTAGTATCCAATTTCAAGTTTCATGAGGATCGTTCCTTTGGGAGTTGTTAAAGGTCTTCCAGGGGTATTTTATACGTTGTAATTATGAAAGGATGACGTCACAAAATGGCGTCTGTGATTGCGTGTTGTTATTGGCTGATTTTGTGAGGTTCGAATATTAGAACAGTCGTTCGATTATTCAAAAATACAGGGTCGTGGATAAGATCATGAATTTTGATTTAAATCTTCTTTTGGGCGGGACTCAAACGGGTTAGTTTTTAATTATGGTTTATTTTATGAGTAGGGCTGGGTTTGGGGCCACAAGACTTACAGAAATTACCTTATGAGTCCCCTGAACGTCGATGCGTGAAACAGAAGGCATAATATTGAATACATCCTGAATTAATTTCATAATTTCAAACATTAATTATTTAATTACAGCAGATTTTATTCCATTAAAAAAGGTTGCCTGTTAATTTGCTTACCTAGATAAAGTAACATTTTGGATTACATTTTGCTACTACACTCAAATACTTAAGTAAAGGATAAAATACCATGAATCTAATAAGCTAAGTAAGCATCAGGATCTCAACGATACGAGGCGTGCCTATGTTACGCAACATCTAGGTAGGTATTGTGTGTTTGCATATTTACCACCACAAAAAGCTAGTAGGTAGGTACCTAAAACAGATATACCAACGATTCGACACTGAATGTTGAATTAGGTACATATGTAGATTTTCCTGGAAAATATTGCATTGTAACAAATCAGTTCTCTCGTTTTCTAAGTAGAGAAATAAGTATAGATTTCCCTACTTAGGTAACAACAAAAGTACTTTGTGGCTAACAAAGAGGTTTCGATGTCAATGCGAAGACGTGTAAGCCCAGCCAACAAAACGCCATCTATGATTTACTGCCCAAACTAATTCAGAAACAAGTGAGCGAGCTAGTTCCACTTATCATGTCTAGATGGCGCTCAACGGAAGAATAGAAAATTTCATAAATTGCCGGCATCGCTAAAATGAATTGAACTGCAGCTGAATAATAAAAAAAAAAAGTAATTCTCATTTGCAGTCGTTTTCAAAAAAACTTGAAGAGTATGTTCTCGTTCAAATACTCTATAATATAATTATTGAGATCTAAACTTACCCAAGAGTCTTTGTGCTGATCAGGGGTGTCTTCAAGTTGAGGAAACCATTCAACCTGCTTGTATTCTTCTCTCTACCTCCATCGGAGGAAGACTGATCAGTCCTGGAGACAAAAAGAAAATAGCAGTTGAAAATAAGTATTTAAAATAATAGCATTCTGAGTGCTTATTGTAATATTATCGTAATGATATGAGATTTTATTAAATTTTGAAAATTTTCTGCATCACAAATTACAAAAAGTGCCATCTATCCTCGAAAAATAGAATTCACACGAAAATTGGTAGCTGAGAAAGTCGACTGTAGATAAGTTCTACTTGCGTTTAACAGATGGCGCTTTTTCAAATATTCAACAAGTCAAAGTCAAAGTCAAAGTCAAATTATTTATTTCAAATAGGCACGAAGATGCACTTTTGAACGTCAAAAATTACATGAATAGTTAATTGATTCTAGTTGCGCCTTCCAAAATGTAGTTATGTATGGAGAAGAATGGGCAAGAAACTCCATACTTACTCTTTTAAAATGTTAACAAGGCTGTAGAAAAAGCATTATCTAAATCTACACAATTTCAGAAAATAATAATTATTGTTGCATTTCGCATTTTTAATGGGATCAACATAATATTCATTAAGTATTGCATTAGCAATTTTACTGTTACAAAATAAGGTATAGATACCTACCTACCTCTTTAGCAATGTTCAAGCCATAACAAAGGCAAAATGAATAAATAATATCTTAATACCCAAACTAAAGGGATTACAAACGCAACCTTTAGTTGGGTATAATTTTCGTTAATCATAGCAGGTAGGTATGTACCTACCTAACTTACATAAATTGTAGTTTCAAAACTACCTCTAATAAACCAAATTAATGGAATATCTGTAATTAATCAAATAAATGGAATAATAATAGATCTAAACAATAGTTCGAATACCATAATGTTATTTTCGGAAAACTATACGTGTCTGTTTGTCTGAAGCTGATTTACTGCCAAGGGTGTTTTTTTTATATTTTTTATTTATTTATCATTTATACAAAAGAACACAGGATTACTTAATAAATAGCAACCAAAAACCACTAAGGTTTAAACTTGTGCTATCATGTTTTTTTTTTTTTTTTTAACTTTGCCCCACACTAGGAATTTCTCCTGTATCGTGGGTGCCGACGCGTTATTGCCGATACAGTTAATAATATCTTTAGTTCCATAAATAGTTACAATCATTCCTACATAATACTTAAATAATATTGCTTAAGTTTACATTTGATATTTTTATGTGTACTCGTAATACATTTGTTAAATGTTATTTGTTTCTTAAATGGCTACTGAGGGGGTTATTTCAAAGTGTTAAACAGCTGGAGAGTGTTCGTTACCTTTCATTCCTTCATTAAAATTTCAGTTGACATGACAAAAATAATTATAATTATTATAATCTAATGGTCTACAGCCTACTACCTATTATATACCGCTTAGTAACTACCACAGAGCTCGGAATCGTCGCGCCGCGCCGGCAGCGTCTAGAGACAGCAATAATATAATGGGGTCCCTAGACGGTCAACATTGCTTGACAAGCATCTACGTGCTTGACAAGATAGATAGATAGATAGATAGATAGATAGATAGAATACTCTTTATTATGTACACCATAAAAATTACAGATATAAATGTAGAACTGTTACATAGGGTGTCACAATGGGCGGTCTTATCGCTAAAAGCGATCTTTTACAGACAACCTTGCACAAGACAAGCACAACAAGCATGCTTGACGAGATTTGACGCAATTTCAAGCATGTTCGTCAAGCATCCGCCCTCATTTTCATATAAATCGCTATGACGTTTATTATAATACTAGCTTTTGCCCGCGGCTCCGCCCGGGTGGATGTCGGATATAGGATTATGATTTATGCGATAGGCTGAATTGATTTATGTCGTAGAGCAAGTAAATGGTGATACGCTGAATTTGTATGGAAAGCATTGACAATGCCGACTCTAACAGCGATCGACGAGGCGTCTCCGTACTCTGTGGTCTACAAATCCCCATAGCTTTATAGCTATCATTAAATACCAAGGCCAGGCTACTTTGTCATGGTATTTGTGTTACGCCTATAACAGCCATTTCCTTTGGAGTAAAATATTATGGTGTTGTAAGGTTTCTTTAGATTTTTCGCTTGGTCATGATGGGAAGGTGGATTTTTCTTTTGAATGGAGGGCCTTTTAATGGTGGGTCGTTTGAAAGAAGGGTTTTCAGGGTCGGTTTTTTGTTTTCGATCGCTGAATACAACTGAAATGTGGAAGATTATTCTCGACCAAGTCATCGCTTACCATCAGATGAGACAAGTAATCAAACGCAAGACTATAAATAGTTCAATCCATACTAATATTATAAATGTGAAAGTAACTCTGTCTGTCTGTATGTTACGTTTTCACGCCTAAACCACTGAACCGATCGTCATGAAATTTGGCAGAGATATAGCCTGGGATATGGAGAAGGACATCCACGCGGGCGGAGCCGCGGGCAAAAGCTAGTAAAAAATAAAAAAGTCCGTTAGAGATTACCTTGTGCGATAAGACCACCCATTGTAATTTAGTTTTAAATATGTTTGTCTTTTTTGTACTGTGTGGTGCTTAATAAATAATTTAGAAAAAACCGGCCAAGTGCGAGTCGGACTCGCGCACGAAGGGTTCCGTATATCTATAAAAACGGCAAAACAATCATGTTTGTTGTTTGGGAGCCCCCTTTAAATATTTGTTTTATTTTAATTTAATTATTTATTTTCTAAAGTGAATATATAACTAAATATTCTGTGAATATTTCAAGCGTCGACCTGTTGCCGTTATCAATATCGAGCAAAAACGAGCAAAAAAATCATGATTTTTTGTATTTGTTGTTATAGCGGCAATAGAAATACATCATCTGTGAAAATTTCAACTGTATATCTATCAAGGCTCATGAGATACAGCCCGGCGGACAGACGGACAGACAGACAGACAGACAAACGGACAGACGGACAGTGGAGTCTTAGTCATAGGGTCCCGTTTTACCCTTTAGGTACGGAACCCTAAAAAACGATGTTTATGTATATTTTGCTTTAGTAAAAGAACATGTTTTAGCTCCCACAGCATGTTGAGGGCATTGAGTGACCGGTGGGACTGCCCGATGCTTGGCCGATGGGTGAGACTATACACACAGGTCTCGAAATAGGACGGGCATCTTGTTTTGTTTATATTATTTTTGTTATGTTGTATGGTATTGTTTGTTGTTTGATTATGTGTTACTAATAATAGTTAAATAAGTATATTTCATGTTATTACTAACACTATGGACTTCAAGGTCTGCAAATAAAGAAATTATTATTATTATTATTTAGTTTACCATGTGTTTTGTCCGATGTATGTTTGATTCATCATAACCTTTAATGTTCTCATTGCTGGGACACATGCCTCCTCTCTCTGAGAGGGAGCGGTCCGTAATCCACCACAACTGATGTGTCGTTTATAAGATTTAAGCGATCAAACTCAAAGCATTTATTTCAAATAAACCAATTACAGGCACTTTTGAATTGTCAAGGGGTCGGTCAGTCAGAAAGATGAAGCTAGTTGCCCATTCCAAAGCGTAATAGGTTCCTATGGAGAAGAACGGGCAAGAAACTCCACGGACACTCTTTTAAAACAAAATATTGTTACAAAATATGGGTTACATCATTCATGTTGAAGTTATACATGTGAGAACCATGTAGAAAGACGTGCACGTTAGAAGCGTCCGTAATAAAAACAATTCAAAAATTAAAATAAGCCGTGGCAGCTAAGAGATGACCAGTCCCAACTGACGGCGCCCGTTCACGAACATGACGCATGCACAGACACGAACAGCGACTTTGTTTTATACTTTGTGTATAGATTTAAACGGGACAGTTTTTGGAGACTGCCGATAGAAATGAAAACTAAGTAACTTGTGAATACTATCGCCGAGCTATGGAAAGCGTTCGGTGACGATGACGCGAGTTCCGTGATTTTTGTTCACCCAAAAAGTACACATACACACATCAAAAAAAGTTTGTGATCACTAGTATAAGCTGATATTATTTTTTAAATTGAACTATGTCAAGAAAAATTCTTTGTTCTGTGTTTTTTTCTTAAATATAAATACCCTGTTTCAAATTAAGTTAAAACTATTTTTTATATTAAAAAAAAAAAGAGTAATTAATCATTATGTAATTGTAACAAAAATTTGATAGAAAGAAAAAGACTGTTTAACCAAACTTAAACAACAATTTATTAATAAAAGGTTTATATTCAATATAATATAACTCCTCGGCTGGCTCGAACACATGCGGTGATCCTCCTGGGCATGCTGAGAATAAAGCTATCCAGCATTTCTTGGGGTAACCTGTCCCATTCTTGAATAGCGGCTTCCCTGAGCTCTGGCACTGTCTGGGGACGTGGCTGACGGTTCCAAACAGCTCGCTTAAGAGCATCCCACGCGTGCTCTATTCTCTAAGTCAGGCGAGCCAAATCATAATATAATCTACCGTACCTAACAAAAAAGATTTAAATTTTTCAAAGTGATCGCAAACTTTTTTTATATACACTGTATACATATAGCTCATGGAAAGCGTTCGGTGACGATGACGCGAGTTCCATGATGTTTGTTCACCCAAAAAGCGCTCAACGTTCAAAAAAACCTCGATGCTCTTGGCCTTCAACTCACCTAATACTACTCAACCGCAGAGGAACTGGCTATCTTACCTCTAACTGCCGAAACACAACAAATGCTGTTAACATTGTTTTTTTGGCGACAGAGATAAGATGGTGGTAGCTAGCCAGGCGGACATAGAACAAGCTCTACCATCAATCAAACCGAGCAAATTTTGTCCCCACAGGAAATTTAACCTGGGACCTCTGGGTCGGAGACAGGTAGTCTTACCACTAGACCACAGAGCGGTTAAAAACGTACGTTTACACTGAATTATATTGACAACCACAGTATGTTTACCTAGGACAAACTGTCCAATTAGGTAGGTCCAACTTCGAGAAAGAGGTCAATCGTCGAATCCGACTCGGCTGGGCAGCGTTCGGGAAGCTACGCAATATCTTCTTGTCCCACATACCGTAGTGTCTCAAGACGAAAGTCTTTGACCAGTGCGTGTTGACATATGGCACTGAAACGTGGTCGCTCACAATGGGTCTTATTAGAAGGCTAAAAATCACCCAAAGGGCAATGGAGAGGGCTATGCTTGGAGTTTCACTACGTGATCGAATCAGAAATGAAGAGATCCGCAGGAGAACTAAGGTAACCGACATAGCTCGAAGAATTGCTTAACTTAAGTGGCAATGGGCAGGGCACATTGCGCGCAGAACAGATGGCCGTTTGGGCCGAAAGGTTCTGGAGTGGCGACCGCGCACCGGAAGACGTAGCGTTGGAAGGCCTCCCACAAGGTGGACCGATGACCTTATGAAAGCCGCAGGAATCTGCTGGATGCGGGAAGCACAAAACCGGTCGAGGTGGCGGTGCTTGGGGGAGGCCTATGTCCAGCAGTAGACGTCTTTCGGCTGAAATGATGATGATGATATTGACAATCATTCCATTCGTCATATTTTGAAGGGATTTCCTCCAATTTCAATATCTTCAACATTGCTGAAAATGCTGAAACGACGACAAATCACCGCCTATTAGTATTGCCTGAAGCTATACTCGCCTGTAAGTGAAAAATCATGTCCAAGCATAAGTATAGAACACAGACGTTAGAGTATTCATGTGACAATCGTCGATTTTATTTATGGTAACTGTACCAATAACATACAACGATACAATACGATACGTACGAGCTTATAAAAAAAAAAGTGTATAAAAATTCCGTCATTGACTTATGTAGCTTTTTATTAATTATTGAATATCGCGGAACCTTTCAAGTATTCTTTACTCTTCAATAAGTTGTAAGAAACTCGTAAAGAATCACATAATAAAACATCACTTTGTTGTTATCTGAGTGAGTTCACAAAGAATGTATTATCCATTCTAATACAATAAATGTGAAAGTAACTCTGTCTGTCTGTCTGTTAACGCCTAAACCGCTGAACAGAGTTCATCCCATAGCATCAAAAACACACAATTTTCAACTCTCGGCCCTAAGCAGTGCGTTGAAAATCCATTGCGCGAAAAAAAATTGCCTTTTGTGGTTGAAAAGGGGGGATACAGTTTGTATGAAAAAAATCTTATTAGGGACAAAGCAAACAAAGTGCTAGTTACCTATAATAATCAATATTATCATTACACTAAAACTGCGGGGTAATTGTGTATCACGCTTACAATATTTGCTTGCAATATTACTAGCAATGGGTCTCATTTTGACAGTTCAACAAAATTCATTGCGTTATTTACGTTGTTGTACAGGCAAAATTTTCGAACATATGAAGCAATGAATCTCTAAATCACCGATTTTGTCATCTACACCGTCTAACACTAATTTCACAAACTATGTACAAAAACCGTAACTACACAATCACCCAAATCACCCAATGCATCCTTTGTTATTGTTATTAATACAATTGCATCATAGCCATCCATTATTGCGCCATGATTAATTATTACGTCAAAACGTCAAACAAATTGTTATGACAACTGCATGCACAGATTATATTAAGCCAGCGTCACAAGAGTTGTTCAGTCAGTCGTTACCGACCGCATGAAATGTTGCCATTTTAAATATTATATTAATTTAAACTTTTATAAGTATTGTATTTATTTTATTTCTTATTTTGTTATTTTTGTCTCATTATTTATGCTGCACCGAGTGACGTCATCACGTCAGCGCCGGCTGTCGCTGAAAACCAGCGCTGGGACTCTGTCTCGCATAATAATAAAAAAAAAATATTTCGGGTGGCATAGACCCATAGAAAACTTAACCTAAACCTAAACCTAATACACATTTACCGAGCTAAGTTTACTTGGCATGACTCGCCACACCTACACAAGACTTGACCCACTGGTTTTGAAAGGGACAGTCAAAACGTACAGCTAATGCGTTCAGAATGCCGTTGTTGCTAGCCCGTATACGGGCTAGCAGGGAAGCTGCTTTTTTGTGCATGATGGCCTGAAAACCATCTGTGCGCGCCTCAGCAAACATGCCAGACGCGCTGCACCGCCACGGCAGACTCAACAACCTTCTGAACGCATTATTGTACTGCGTGCGCAGGGCTCTGTAGGCTCGCTGCGTATATCTCACCCACAGGCCGCTTGAGTAGAAGGATTGGCAATAAGCTTTGAATAGCGTAACTTTCACTTCTCTCGTGCACCGTGCGAACCTGCGAGTGAGCATATTAGCTCTCACCGCCAGCGCCCTGCGCTCCCGCTCAACATCCTCATCGTTCCTGAGGTCACTAGTCACAATGTGACCCAGATATTTAAAAGCTTGAACCTGCTTTAGGGCTATTCCATTGAGAAATACAGGAGGCACATGGGTAGGCATAGGGTCGCAGCATTATGCTGAGCGATGGCCGTTTAGCGTAGATGTGGCACATATTTTCCCCCAACTTGTTATTTTCTTGCTTGTCTTCTTTCCCTGCGTCATGATTGCCGCAAAATCAAACGTATTTTTTTTATTTTTTATTTTTCTTTTCAATGGATTAGCATTATCCTTCAATATCATTCAGATTGTGATTTATAGTGTGTTACGGAATAAGTGAAATTGTACTAGGCTGCACTAAAAGTATCGGGAATGGAATAGTTCCACTGTTCCTGTCATATTAAAATCTTATTAATTGAAAACTCCTTGGTTTAAAAAATCGAATACCATTTATTTATTTAAAAAAAGATTCTCGGTCTTGTCACAAGGTTTTGTCAAAGTCGTTGAGAAAATGGAATTGACTCGAGAAAATTCAAGAGCGATGATTTATTATGACTTTCGAAGTGGTTTAACACAACTCATATTACTGAAATTTTAGATAGAGCGAAAATTTGACAGATATTTGCGACGTTGCCAAATTTTAAATCGCAGCCTCGTAACACGCTCTACAGCTAATTCATACTCAACTGCACGATCCAACCCGTATCTGTCAGTCGCTAATCTAGTTACATCTTGATGCAGATACGTAACAGATATGGAGTCGTGTGCCTACCATATACTCGTACTATAGATATCGTGGTGGAGAACTGAATAACTCAAATTTTCTAGTTTGGAGAAAATTGCGATTTACTGTTTTTTTTTTTTTTTGTTATCTTTAAGAAGACATTTCCCGGTTCGTCTATCGTAAACGTGAGCATGATTGAAAAGCTTGTTGTTTCATCTAGCGCAATGTTAATGCTAACAGGCAAGTGAGAACGCAATAACATTGAACGAAAAATAGTGTGCGGAAATTTCATAAAACTTGTTCCAAGAAATACGTGTTTTTGAGAAAGCCTTATAAGTTTGTGAAATAAATGTGTGTTATTTAGAATCTCCATTACATGTGCAATGTTCATATGGAGATGTTTTCTTTATTTTTACAATTTATGAGTACATTATGAACGGCCAAAGTTCAGGTAAAATGTGTGCAAAAACATTCATTTATTAATTGCCTAGTTTTTGCCTGCGTCGATGTAGAAAAATATAATTATATTAATTTTACTTGAATATAAAATTTCGTGAATGAACAACATGAACACAAAATTTCATTCCCCTTTTCAGACGCCTCGGGGTTGAAATAAAAATAAAATAAAAAGATTTTCGTTGTGTTAGTTTCCAACCATAAGCCGAAATATTTGTGATTTTAACTTAAAAAATAAAACAAAATTTTATCCCCCTTTTCAAACCTATAAGTGATAATAAGTGTTTCTAATTAAGTATATGATAAGTATGATAATGTGTATATTAGATATTTGCACACCTGTTTAGGTAGGATATGGTTTAAAGAACTTTTCTTGTATGTATCACCCCATGTACCCATATTTAAGCAAATAAATGATTTGATTTGATGAAATTCTTACAACACCGTTGCGTTAGCTTCCAACCATAAGCCACAAGCTCTTTTGCCACAACCAACATTCACGAATCGAAGAATACATAAATGTAGTTTACTTATTTCCAAGAATCCTTAAGTTTCTTGACTTTACACTTAATACTTATGGGCTTATTTCGAGGAACTTACGGGTTCTGACCTGGTAGTAAAGTTCATATGAAAGAGCTTGTTCATGGAAGTACTACTTTATTCTTGTAGTTAGTTACTTGAAGATTCTAAGCAGCAATGCAGTACCTACACTGATGTGTCTTCTACTTAATAAAAATCTTAAATTTAATCACCGACAGAGACAACGTACCGCATAAACCAATGATTCTAGAACCATTAGTTTAGGCGGTCTTTGTCTACGGTTTTGTGCATTTGTTGCTTCTAGATCCTAGAATCATGAAATGCACAAAATTTCCGTCGCAAGTTTATTTTGTCGAATGGTTAGATAACCTACGTCCAATATATCTAAAACCTAATTATGTACAAAAGTGACATCGAAAATCCTAAATACAGAGACAAAGTCGACGATAGAGTGAGCTTACCCAGAAGAAATAAAAAGCTCGCTCACTAGACCCCGCCATCCTCTTCGAACCTAGCCTATCTGAGTCGGGGTGCCCCAAATCCCAAGCTCGCTCTTGCATCATAAGTTCTCATAGGTAATAAAAATATATCGTGAACATATGTGTATTAAATGCTGACATTTTGAACTTTGATGTAATGAGTTTCGACATTTTTAACCATTCTATAATTATTTTAATCACTCAGCATTACAATTTTATAAAGGTAGATAGATAGATAGAATACTTTTTATTATGTACACCATAAAAATTTCAGATGTAAATGTAGAACTGTTACATAGGGTGTCACAATGGGCGGTCTTATCGCTAAAAGCGATCTTAGACATTTTAAGCTTAAGTATAACAGTTTTAGATAATTATTTCGATACATCCGATATTTAAATTTTCGACGTTTTGAACATTGAAATTTTAACCGTAGGTTTTTTTTTTTTTTTTTTATTCAACTATGAGTTTGCTCTTGACTTTAGGTCTGGATGACAGAGACAAAGTCTACGATGGAGTGAGCTTACCCAGAAGAAGCCTGTTCACTCTCACTTTGAATAGATTAGGGTTGTATGCGTTCGGAAACACAGACGCAGGCAGAGAGTTCCACTCCTTTTTTATTTTGGTATTTTTGATTTTCAACGTTCAAATATGTACCCCCTCAGACACCTTTCTCTATTTAAGATTATGCGTTTTATTAACCAGTGCCTGTAATATTAAGATGTTGAGATAAATAAAGATTCATGATTATGATTATTATCGAACCCACGGCTTAGATCATTATGATTTTATGTATTGAAAGATTATCTGAATACCCCAAAAAAACGCCGCGCTAATTGTGCGTCTTGTCGTTGCGTCTAGACTCTCCAACAAGTAGTTCAGGAAAATTAGGGGTGAACCTCGGAATGAGAGATAGTCAGCTATAAGCTTGTATAAACCTTTATTTTGGCACCCTAAAACTTGTCTCAAAACCTACTTATTGTAGTGTGTCCGCGACTACAGGTATTCCAAGGTCAAAGGTGTAATAGCATAAGACCCATTGGAAACGAGATATTTGCAATATCAATAATATCGAGATATTTGTAATATCTCTATTATGTAAAAAAAATATTTTTTGACCTTTGACCTTGGAATATCTGTAGCCGCGGACACCCTATGATAAGTAGGTTTTGAGACCACTTTTAAGTTGCCAAAATAAAGGTTTATACAAATTTATAATAATAATAATAGCATTTATTTCAGGCTACGCCCATAGTGTTAGTAACAGTGGTCTTAAAAAACTAGTGTTAGCAGACATAATTATAGGCACATGTTAAGCATTGTGGAGTTTCATCCAATGTTGCAGCATTGGAGACACCCATCTATCTGCGAACAAACTCAAGATAGTGTTGGTACCACCACGAAGACGAGCAAGCAGAGAAGCGCTTCTTTTGCGTATGATGGCCGCAAAACCATGAATATGCCGTTCCGCAAACATCATTGACGCGCTACATCGCTATGGCAGCCCCAGCAGTATCCTGAGTGCTTTATTATATTGGTCATTTATAGCTGACTATCTCGCATTCCGAGATACTTGCCCTTATTTGACTAATATTCCTGGACTAAAGATACAAATTTGTCATTTGCTTCTGCATCTAGTCGTTACGACTGACGACGCTCACGAAGCGATCATTTTCTTTAAGTAATACGCTGCGATATGTAACGAGTGAATGCGCCTCCCCTAGCATGTCGTTTCGACTCTGCCACTCGAGGACAAGTGTGCGGAGCTTTGCAAAATATGTATAAAATTTGTCGACCGTAGCCTGCCATTGCTTCTAGTCGTCGATCTGTCGCAGTAGCCGGTTCTTCTCCACTGCTCAACTATATTGCTCAACTAGTTGAGCAGTTGAGCTGTAGGACATAGTTTGTATTACCAAAAACACCAAGACATTGTTAAGATTATTAAAAATACTAGCTGTCATTGACGTGCTTGCTGTAGATAAAACAGAAAACAGGAGAAGAAAGAAGTATATACATAATGATGATATAATTATTTACATACAAATGCAAATAATTAATTCTGAAATCTCAATTGGGCGTGCTCTCAAAAAATTACGATAACACATTCAAGCAACCAGAAGAAATATAAAATTTGTGTTTACTTTTAAAATTTCATAGTAGTGTGACGCATATTAAGTTTTTTCTAAGTTCGTTAACTAAATGTTTAAAAAAAAAATATTTCTTCTTACAAGATAAGTTCTTGTAAAAAGAAAGAAGAAATAGTTGTTTAATTTTATGATTTCCTAATGAAGAATATTAATTATGAGATTTGAAGTTTTTATTTCTAGCCTTTATGTAAATATAGTCGTGCAGTTTTAGTTGGTCAACGGGTATTACCCACCACTCAACTAATCATAGTTGAGCCGTTGGTATTAACCACTGCTCAACTTTATGCAGTTGAGCAATCTAGTTGAGCAGTGAGGAAGAAGGGGCAGTAGCATGTCGCATAGTGTGCGAGGTACCTAGCTAAAAAGACTACTCAAAGAAACAAAACACAATCCTTCTGACTCCCAACACTCCACAATTCACTTACATAAGTTATATATTCCGTATAACCCCATTAGGGGCCTACATGACACTCAGACTTGTATGATTCAATATTACCCTCACATTGTACCGGGGAAGGCAAATTAGCATGTTCTACCGTACTTGGAAACATGTCAGAATATGAGGGAATCGTAATATAATATAACGGCAGTATTCTCTGAAGTAGTAGGCAGGGGAGCGTAGTTAGTTGTCAGTATCAATATGGACTTGGTGCGAGCTTACAAGCGCGTCTACACTCGTACAAGATAAACATATTGGGGTTTATTCATAAACGTTGCTTAAAGTTAAGTGACGTTCAAACGTCAAAAATGTATGGTTAAACAGTCGCTAATCATTACTTAACTTTAAGCAGCGTTTATAAATAAACCCCTTGGTTGTTATCATCTTGTTATCATCTATATAGAACCGGTGAAATATGAAAAAAAAAAACATCCAAGACGACAACAAGATACTATATTATTTCAAAGGAATTTATCCTTTCGGTTGGTATCATAAAATACAGGAGGTTTTTGTTTTTTCACATTTCACCGGTTCTATTCCTGGCTCAAACAGGTGATTTTTCAAAAATCTTTAAATGCAGTTTTAATTATTTTTGGAAATAAAGGAATCTTTCCTTTCAGTAAAATTTGCCATCATCAATTTAAGGGTACTTTTCCTCCAACCACGGTCTTTTTTTCCCACCTGTATAAATGAATCCCTATTTCCCTTGGTCACGGCATCACGCGTGAACGGCTGGACCGATAACGCAATTTTTTTTTTTTGGTTGTGTTTGTTATTGTCAAGAAAAGGTTCTTATGTAAGAAAAAAAAAGTACAAAATAATAAATATGAAAATTTAAGAAGACCATAGACACACATAACGTGTCAGTCATCATTTGGTAGGTATGAGAATAGGTTTCTATCAAAAAAATTTTTTTTTAAGTTTTTAGGGGGTTAGGGTAGGGTTGGGTAGGGTAGGTAGGTAGGGTAGGTGGGGTAGGGTAGGGTAAGGTAGGTAGGTAGGGTAGGGTAAGGTAGGGTAGGGTAATTAAGGTAGGTAGGGAATGAAGAGTAGTGTAGTGTAGTTTATACTATATTTCCTTTGCGCGTAGACAAACTGCCACAGTCAAATAGCTTTTGACAGAACGAAGTCTGTCGGGTCAGCTAGTTGATGTATAAAAAAAGAATATAAGGCACTACTCTAATGTCACGTAAACATTATTGGACTAGAAACAATTACATGCAAACACACCCACACAACTACATTTCCCGATGTCGTGCGTCATGCATCAGCAACCGATATAGAGAGATATGAGGCGAACTGCAGCGGAAACGAGATAGTACTAATTATCACTGTTACGTATCCATAACAACTCAGAAACAAAGGGCGACCTAGGAAAGCAATATTATTCAGGAGACTTTAAAGTAATTAAGTTTTGATGTACATATGTACGTACGAGTGGAAAGTAATCCCGTAAAATTTGTTTTTGGTTTGTGAATTATTTGTACACATTTTGAAAACACAGGAAGGCATTGTGCTGCTTATTTCGATGATTTCGGTACCTAATTTAACTTAACGTGCTACATTTATTCAGATTTTTTACTTTAGTTGTAATTGTATTGCATTTGGTTTAAATAGGTTTTCATTGTAATATATAAATAGGTTTTCATCCATACTAATATTACTAGCTTTTGCCCGCGGCTTCGCCCGCATGGATGTCGGTTATCGCGTAAAAAAGTAGCCTATGTCCTTCTCCATATCCCAGGCTATATCTCTGCCAAATTTCATGACGATCGGTTCAGCGATTTAGGCGTGAAAACGTAACATACAGACAGACAGACAGACAGACAGATAGACAGACAGACAGAGTTACTTTCATATTTATAATATTGGTATGGATAAATGTGAAAGTAACTCTGTAGTGAACGCTTAGGGTGAAGCCAAACGAGCATATTTTTTTTTATTGTGACTCGCGTAATTTCTGTCGCGTAATTTCTGCTCGGCAGAAATTCTGTTGGGTTGCCAGACAAACGTAATTTATTCAGTTGCTTTTCAGCGCTTGTATTGGGTGTTTGTGTAGTGCAATGGATATAATAAAAACGTTGTGTACTTACGAAGCATATAGCGAAGACACAAAAGATGATGATAGATGAAAATACGAGGTGAATCCACTCAACAGGCAAAGACTGTTGCGCGGACAGTTTCATGTCTTGTATGAACGTTTATGTGCAAATCCAGATATATTTCAAAGTTACTCCATATGCCATTATATGTTTTTTAAGAATTATTACATCTCGTAAAACCTTTTATTACTAAATCAGACAAAAATATGAGACTAGCCATCAGTGCAGAGGAAAAACTAATAATAACACTCATGTAAGTTTTAAAGTGTTTTTATTCCCTCGAGTCGCTCCCCTCTCGCCGCGAACTCAATTCAGCCGGGATTGTGCGCGTGAGTCGGCAGAAAACTCATTTTGCGTCGCCGTGTGAACGAAACAGGATTTTTGTATGAAACCGAATGTAGCAGAAATTACGCGACTCACAACTTAAAAAATTACGCTCGTCTGGCTTCACCCTTAGCCTTGAGCAGCGCCTTAAGCAAACTTTATCCACTAAGCAAAGACAAAAGAACCACCTAATTTGTCCCACTTTCTAAACTCATATTTCACAAGGCAAGCGGCACCAGGTTGTTTGTTAGTTAAGTACGTCACCGACAGATGTCGCGCCGCTTAGCACCGACTATATTAGCTGTGAGGTGCAAGTTATGAGATAAATGCGCCATTTCTCTTGTTCACAAACTAAAATTATAACTAGAGAATTATAGTATATTATATATCGAGGGACTAAACGAAGCCATAATATACCAGAGGTGGTTTGACTCCCGAGCGTGCGAATAAAACCGAGGGTATATCAAGTTGACATTTGGTCTCGAGGTGCAAACTGTACTTTTCACTTTGAGTGCGAGAAAAATAGTCAAAAACATTTAATAAATAATAATAATACCAGCCTATAACTGTCCCACTGCTGGGCAAAGGCCTCTTCTCATACAGAGAGGGCACGAGCATTGATCACCACGCTTGCTCAAGACGGGTTGGCGATTTCAGACTTATATTAACTATAAGTCCAGGTTTCCTCACGATGTTTTTCCTTCACCGATGTCAGTAATGTCCAAGATAAACCCAGAAAGTACATATGAATTGAAAAAGTCACATTGGTACTTGCCCAGATTTGGACCCACAACCTCATGCATGAGAGGCGAGGCCTTAACCAACGGGCCATCATGACACAAAAACATTTAATAAATATTATTCCTCCAGTCCATAAAACTTTCGTAAGTTTTTAGGTAAATCTTCCGCGATTTTGGCGGCAAAAGATTATCTATTTATGTCTTTCGCTATTTGCTCGACATAAAACTCTTCACTGTCACTGGACATTCTTAATTTTATTTAAAACCGAACAAATTTACACTCGACAAATATTCTGAAATTTTCGCGGTCAGTTTTTTCTTCTAAACCAGTCACAGATTAACAATTTAAAACATATGGCGCCACCTTTGCGGAAAAACCATGAAACTAAAACTCTCAACATTTTCGCAATAAAGATGGTTCACACTCCACAGATAATAGTATATTTACTGGCTGTTTGAGTTTGTCTATGTCACATGAAGGAAATTAAAAAACTAATTACTTTTCACTCCCTAGAGACTAAAGTGGTCACTTTAGTCCCGCTTCGTAGGTCTATATTGGCGTACTTTTAGAGCATGAGAAGTGAAAATATATTTTACTGATAGATAGCTCGAGAGAAAGTCGGTGACAGATAAAAACTAAGGGCCAACAACCGGCCCTAAGTAATCCCAATTCGTTAAATAAAGTCATTGTATTACAAAACTTTATTACCCACATATACAAGAAGCGGTTTGCAATCGGAAGCAACATGCAAGTTGTATCGGTACAGAGAAGATTGTGGTTTGAATGAATAATAAAAAAAAAATTCAACTACGGAACGTATGCACCAGTGTACACCACATTTCGCTGCAGATTTTATGCGGTTGTGTAAACCTCGTAAATAAAGCAGGAGTATTTATTAGTATACAAATGAAATAACCGGAACCGGTCTTGGGTACCGGAAAACGTAGCGTTGGAAGGCCTCCCACAAGGTGGACCGATGGCCTTATGAAAGCCTCGGGAATCCGCTGGATGCGGGAAGCACAGAACAGGTCGAGGTGGCGGTGCTTGGGGGAGGCCTATGTCCAGCAGTGGACGTCTTTCGGCTGAAATGATGATGATGATGATGAAATGAAATAATTGGTATATGATCAGAGTGTCTAACTTTCAATTCGTCTACGAAGCAAAATGCCTAAAATTTATATCTACACAGCAAATTGCCTAAGCTGTAAATCGCCTAGAGATCAAAATGTTTAACAAGCAAAATGCCTAAAATGCAATAATTTCTAAGTAGTCGAGATGGTTAAAATAAACTCACACTAGGGCCTCTGAACTGTAGTTTAGGTTAGGTTAGAACTGTGACCAGAAACAGAAACGGTACTCCCTTTCTTCTCCTAAAATAATAGACATATTGCAAGGTAGGCATTTTGGTTCATAGTCAGAATAAGGTTTAATTTAAATACTGTATACACTGAAATTAATTTAAATACTTCATAACAAAACATTGATGTGGCGCAAGCGTACAATGAGCGTAACGGGATAATGAGCGTAACGGGACAATGAGCGTAAAGGGACAATGACTCATCCTTTTTCGTGCATGCAGCCGGCGTTCATCCGTACAATGGGCGTAACGGTACAATGCGCGTAACGGGACAATGAACGTAACGGGACAATGAGTCATCCTTTTTCGTGCATGCAGCCGGCGTTCATCGATTTATTAGACGTTGTCACGTCAAAAAGTAGTTGCCACAATCAAGATTTTGTTTAGATTGACTAAGTATCTTGTTTGCATCTGAGCCTATCAAGCACAATGATCACAGCTACTACTTTTATTTGAATGAGATTTGAAACGGGATCTTGATTGGAGTTATCACGAAACCTATTTGCAGCAATCAAGTCAAAACATAGTTGCTCCAACCAAGATTATTTGATTAAAGTTTCAATGATCTTTATTGAAGTAATCTTACTTACTTTGTTACAGTTAACATTTTTATTAACTTGTCTCTTTTTTAACTCTTCTACAATGATGTCATGTTAAGGGTAATCGAGAAACTTGTTTGAGCGTTCAATCATTTGAACTAGTATTGCTGCAATCATGTCGTGATGATCAACTTAACTAAGATTTTGACTAATCTAAACAAGATATCGTCAATCAAGCTAAAAAGTCACTTGATTGAAGTGCATTTTTTTAGACATATTGCAAGGCATTTTGCTTCCTGGTCAATATAAGGTTTAGGCAATACTTGGTATAGACGTTTTGATTTCTATTCAGCATGATCGTAAAGGAAATAATTCTTACTAAACTGATGTCAGAGTTTTTATTCAACACATGGGCCTCTGACTTCGCTACACATGCCGTCGAGAAATATCTCTCAGACCTCCTCATGATATTTCCCTTCACCGTTTTTTTAACACGTTCAGACCGGCACCTCATGAGTAGGTACTTGGTATCCTACGGCGCAAATCTTCATATGGCCACCGGTGGTACATCGCCGCCCCATGAACCAAAAGTCTTGCACAATTTATGTCGTGATTATGTTAATTTTTTTCTAATAAATACAATTTTTCAATATTGATTTTTGTTTACTTCTCGTAATAATATCCACCTCCTGAGCTGCACTATGAAAATTTGACAATTTTACTAAGCGGGGATGGTAAGAACACTTTCTCTCAAAGCGGCGCGAATTTCTTAGTATATTGAAAGTATAGTGTGATGTGGCCACCGGTGGTACACCTCGCCGTGTCAGCAAATACTCCGTGCTCCACCGGTGGTACACGCCGGTCTGAACGTGTTAAGCAAGTGATAATTATAGAATACGCATATGAATCCGAAAAGTTAGTGGTCTCGAGTTCAAACCCCATGCACGCACATTAGGAACTCGAGACAAATAAATAATCTATACCTTTTTTTAATAATGGCTTCTCGCAGTCCAACACAGGAGATTGTGTACTGCTTAACCGGAATTTTCTGTGGGTGCCTCAGTAAATAAAAGGTTCCAGCCAGGGCATAAAACTTAAAACTAAACGACTACGCTAAGAGCTATTATGCACTGACGACTAGTCGCCGGCGACTCGGTCGACGGCGACTGTGACTTACTTTAGATTAAATAGGTGTTTTCGCACTTAGTCACCGGTCGCTTGCCTATGTTTTGGTCGCCGAGAAACCGAGTCGCCGGCGACAAGTCAACAGTGCGTAATGAGCCTTGGGGTACCCTGTGGGGGTACTGACCGTGGCTTAGGGCGTCGCTGGGGGAGGATAGCAAGGGACGGGCTGGATCGGATTATGATTATTTAGGGACGAATTTAAAGCTAAAGGCTCAGCGGCACGGGCTGGCTCGAGCAAGGGTCAGAGCGGGGATGGACAGGGACGTCGCGACCGGCCTCGTCGACGGCGAGGACGGAAAGACGGATGTCGGGAGATGTGCTTTCTAACAGTGCTAGTGAAGGGACTAATCTCTCGGAGGAGAGTGATAGCGTCATCGGGAATGGTGAGAGTATGCCTCGGACGGCGAATCTAACTAATGCGAGGGGGAGTATATCGGTCAGTTAATCTATACATCTATCATATCGACATCCATCCATACTTATATACTTATATACTTATTACTTATATTACTTATACTTATATACTTACTTATATAATATTATAAATGTGAAAGTAACTCTGCCTGTCTGTCTATCTGTCTGTCTGTATGTTACGTTTTCACGCCCAAACCGCTGAACCGATCATGATGAAATTTGGCGGAGATATAGCCTGGGATATGGAGAAGGACATGGCTACTTTTTTACGCGATGACCGACATCCATGCGGGCGGAACCGCGGGCAAAAGCTAATTATAAATAAAAGGGAAGTCACATTACAAAACGATGTAATGTCAATATAACAGCTTTTTACTAAATGCATATTAAGTTATATATCCGTATATGTATATGTATATGTGTATATGTATTTTTTTTTTACATTTTGTCTGTCTGTTTGTCTATCTGTGTGTCTACTTGTTCCGGCTAATCTCCGAAACGGCTGGACCGATTTTGACGGGATCTTCACTGTCAGATATCTGATGTTATTTGGAGTAACTTAGGCTCCTTTTATTATTGAGAAAGCCATGTGGGCGAAGCCACGGGTTAATTTTTTTAACTTTTAATTTGTTTGTATTTTGTGTTTTACGAACTGTGATCAAATAAACGTTATTCTTTCTTTCTTTCTTTATTAGTAATATTTTCGGTAAATATTGAACGAAAAGCTTAAAACTTATACCAAACATTGTGAATTACGTTTAACGGCAGTGTATTTGCCGACACACGCCTCGTTTATTGCTTTAAACAGAATTTACAAATTTGACTATGTAAGTAGGTATATTCGCACTTTATTTTTGACCCGAAGCTGAATGGGATGATTATTTTTTTCTTAGTAAGAGTAAGTTTATATATATATATATGGTGTATTTAGGACATCCGGATTGATTTAGGGCAATTTAAATGCTTCAGGAACAATATTTCATTGAAAGCATGTAGTTGATTTAACAAAGAAATCGAATGTTCCGATACCTCGCGATTGTAACGTACTATGAGCTACGCCGTAGCAAAGTGCGTGCTACGCCGTAGCATAGTGTGAATTACGTCACAATACAGTGTGAATAAAAGTCACAAAGAAGTCATCGAAGCGTAATGTGAGCTACGCCGTAGCATAGTTTTAGCTACGTCGCCAAATGCTAGCTACGCCGTAGCACTGTGTGAGCTACGCCGTAGCATTCAGCGAGCTTCGCCATAGAGAAGTGTAAGCTACGCTGGTACGACTTCCGTTAATCATCCCACGATTTAAGGGGTGGGAGGGGGTGGAGGGAGAGGGGCGATATGTAGAACCCCCCCTGTGAAGGATAAAGTGTGGAGCCCCCCTCCTTTTGAGACATGATTTTTTTAGAGAAAAAAAACTACACGGAGCGTGTCTAAATTGATTTCCAAACATCAATAAATGAAATTTTCAAAGTCAAGGTCAACACCCTAAAAGTCAAGGTCAAACCAAAATATACTCAAATCTTGGAATATTACTTTGTGACAAGCTCTGAGGTCAAAAGTATTTTCGATAATAGACGTCGCGAAGTAAGGCGTGGTCGATGGAGCCCCCCACAGCGGGGCTCCGTCGATCGTCAGCGAACTCCCAAATCGTGGGATGGCGAAACTTAGCCATAATTTTTGTGTTTATAATAGAGAAGTGAGTGCATGGAAAAAAAATGGTCAAAGGTATAATTACACTCGTACTAATTAATTAACAAACCTTTCATTAACCATCCAATTAACACCTTCGGCGCCAAGCATGATTTCCAAAATCACACTTTTTTTGTATCTTTTTTTGTTTATATGGTTTTATTTGTTGTATTAATGTGTTTTAAGCTTTCATCTTCCTTTTCCCATCTTTTTTCAGGTTTTTCAGAGTGTATATCATAAATGATACACTGGCCTACCAAATAGTTTTGTGTGTTCTCATATCTCCAGGGCCATGTGTATCATTTTTGATACACATTGTATTAGCAAGTGTGTGCAAAAATGATACACTGACGCTGAAGGTGTTAAGGCATACGAAAAACATTAATGTAATTATTAGAGACTTGTTGAACAAGAAATTCGTATTATCTAATGTTGCTAAATTACAATTCCCTTAGCTATCACCAAACGGAATACCGATATCTACATACAAACCGGATGACAGAACTATCTAAGTACGTATAACTAACTACTGTGGCATAGGCTGGAATTGGGGCAGTGCCCAATTAACGATGATAGGCGCAATGGGACGTATTAAATTCTATGCGAATAGTACGATTTGTAAAATCTCGTCTTCTATTCATTTTCTATTATATTGGAGTACGTGACAGACAGTCAAATAATTATGCAATAAGTCAAAGTTATAATTTTTATGATATAAATTTTATTTTCTATGATTAATATAAATTTAACTCACACATTTATTATATGTTTTTTTTTTTCTTTTTGGAAAATCATACACAATGTTTGTAAATATGTGAGCACCATGTACCTATCGCATTTATAAATTTTTCTGTCATTACTTCACTTTTCATTCTTTTTACCAATTGTGGTAAGTAATTTTTATTTTATTCTAGGTACATCGTCTTCACCTATAATTATTAATTAATGTATACAAACGATTGTTAACATTTTAAAAGAGTAAGTATGGAGTTTCTTGCCCATTCTTCTCCATACATAACTACCTTTTGGAAGGCGCAACTAGAATCAATTAACTATTCATGTAATTTTTGACGTTCAAAAGTGCATCTTCGTGCCTATTTGAAATAAATTATTTGACTTTGACTTTGACTTTGAAAGTTAAAGTTAAAGCATTTATTTCAAATCGGCACATATGTAAATGGCACTTTTGAAAGTCAAAATT
The DNA here is from genome assembly GCA_947523025.1 of Dryobota labecula. NCBI lineage: Eukaryota > Metazoa > Arthropoda > Insecta > Lepidoptera > Noctuidae > Dryobota > Dryobota labecula. Next base: position 5,813,041 of record OX383311.1, on the reverse strand, counting down.
TACACGGAAATAAAATTGATTCTTCCAAAAGGTAGTTTCGCATGGAGAAGAATGGGCAAGAAACTCCACCGTTACTCTTTTAAACTATTTTACAATAGTTTGTTTATATCAATTATATCATTACATGTGAAGACTATGTACCGAGAATAAAATTACTATACCACAACAGGTAATAACAATAAAAAAATTAAGCATTGACGAATAAATTAACCATGTGTTAGATACAAGGTGCTCACATATTTACAATTAATGTATTATTTTTTACAAATAAAAAGTCAGTGTGCGAGTTAAGCTTATCATAAAAATAATGTCTTAAAAATAATACACTATACATAAATTAGCAACCTGTTTGATTTTGTCTAGACTCTATATTGTCCTATGGAGTAAGACCAGCATGTTTCCAAGCATTCTGTGATTTTTTATTCGTAAAACAAATACAACAGTTGCGCGTCACAATTAATGCCTGGTACATTATGACATCAAGTACCACTAGCGCCACCTAGTATCGAGTAGCAGAACTAGTAGACCACTAGCACCATCTAGTATCAAGTAGCAGAACTAGTAAAGTCGAGATGCTTCTAGAAAGTTCGATGCTAGAACTTTTTAGAACTATCGACATCTGCTCAGTCGGGGCCAGTGTACTCGAACATTATAGATGATTCTACAGTAGAAGGTTCTGGAACTGTCTGAGGACTATAATGAGGCCGGTATGGACCTCGACCCGGGTCAGTCAAAAAACAAGCGATCAAGCGACAAGTAAACTTCAAACGATACAAGCGATCTTTAAGTGCGACTTTAGAGTGATCAGTAGTACAGTTGTGTTTTATAATTAGTGTGTTTGAGTTGTTATCAGTGTTGTTTAACTAAAGTGTCATTTTTGGTTATTAAATCGGCAATATTGTCACGAACCCCAAGCTCGTAACACTACTATGAAAATCATCCTCAATAACCATTACCCAATAGACCAAATTTCAGCTGAATTCCAACACGGCTGAGTGTCCGGTATAATAACGATCGTCCCAACGGAGGAGTTAATGCAATTTGCAAATTGAACAGTTCCAACACTTCCAAATTTCTGATGTAACTGGGACAAGCTATGTATTGTAGTAATAGTGAAGGACAGGTTTATGCGGGTAACAATAATCGTAACTGAAGTCATCTCTAATTTAGTGTTAAAAAAAAAACCGGCTAAGTGCATGTCGGCCCACGCACTATGGAGAATTCTGTAGTTGGGATGAAAGTATCCCAGGAAAAAACTTATTATTGTAGTTAAAAAACATGTTAGCTGTGATAGTGTTCCTTTTAACTTCGTTATATATACCACTGCTGTGATTTTTTTCACCCAAATACAACCATTTGGCAGGCAGGGGGGGGACATATATACACTTGACTCTAATAAAAATTAGCACTTTAAAGCTTAATATTACGCAGACAGATCGCGGAATCGAAAAACAGTAGCCAAAATCCCACAATATTTTTGAACGGCCTATCCAACGATACCCCACACCATGGTATAGACGGGAAAAAAATATCATCCGCACTTTACGTGTAAGGGAGGTACCCTAAAAAGAAATATTTCAAGATTTTATTTTACCACTTTGTCGACGTAATTAATATATATAACCATGCCAAATTACATATTTCTAATCGAGACTCTTAGTGTTCAAACCGAGTGCACGCTCGACTCGAACGTCCGGCGGGGCAGCGCGTGCGGCGTTCATGTTAAACACATACAATCCCTCGCGAGTGTCCTGAGTGGCGGCGAGCGGCGCACCGAACAATCTTTCGCCGCTTGCACTTGACGCAAAACGCCACTTCGCTCTGAGCTCCGCGGCTCAGCTCTGAGACCTAAGTCTCAGAGCTCAGCCGCGGACGAAAAAACAGACAGACAGACGGACATGGTGAAACTATAAGGGTTCGTTGTTAACTACAGAACCCTAAAAATAAACAAGAATTGAGCACACCTTATCAACACGGGCAAGGCATTCCATAACCGCACTGCTTGAACTGTAAAATATTTAAAGAAACTGATGGAATGCATAAAAAAAAATGACCTGTCGGATGGATGAAATGACGACAGGTCAGAGGAACAAATTGCGACCCACGGATGCCCCTTAAGTTAAAAGGGAAAATCTACAAGTCTATGATAAGGCCTGTCGTATTGTATGGATAGGAATGCTGGGCCGTGAAGAGGACGGATGAAAAAAGATTGCATGTAGCGGAGATGAGAATGTTGAGATGGATGTGTGGAGTGACCAGAATGGATTGAATGAATGTGACGAGGAGAGTGATGAAGATAAATGTGGATGGATGGAGAGGGAGTGGAAGGCCCAAAAAATATGGATGGATTGTGTGAAGAATGATATGAAGGAGAAGGGAGTGAATGATAAAGAGACGGTTGACGGGGGGAATGGATAAAGAAAAATTGCGACGACCCCAAGTAACATGGGACAAGGGCAGGAAGATGATGATGATGGTGGAATGCATAAAAAATCAAAATAAGTGCTGTTGAAATCTGTGCTCCGAGTGGAATACCTCAAATTTTCCAATGACATCAGATATCTATTACGTGTGCCATGAAGGAACTGGAAACGTTCTTTAAGATAAGAGGGGGTTTTAGGATTGAACAGAATACTGTAGAACTGAAACAAGATGTGAGAATTCCGTATGGGAAACCACTTGAACTTTGTATGAAATTCAGAAATGTGATCATATTTTGCGCAAGCCAAATATACAATCTTATACAAAAGTTTTGAAGTCGCTCAAGTTTATCTAGTTGTGCTTCAGTGAGATCGAGATAACTGACATCAGCGTAGTCAAGGATGGAAAGTAAAAGAGATTGTGCAAGCGAAGTTTTAGTGAGCCATAGCTCATTGAAATAAAAAAATAAAAAACCCCACCGCCGTATCTCTACGTTGACGTCGTTGTGGGGCTTGCGCGCTCCGAACTCTCCACAGGGCAGCATGTGGTGAGCTGTTGGGCAGTTGCGACCCCACGGACCCTATCTCCCGGGAAAAGTCATGTCCCTCATCTCTGGTTTGCCTTTATACATAGGCCGGCTGGAGTGAACACTGACGAGAAACTGAGCTCCCACCTCATTCTTGCCTTTATTGGCCAGCTTGAGTGGAGATTCGCAAGAGCAAATGTGCTCGGAGGAAGAAAGTATTCCAGTAAGTGCTTGAAGGGATCTTAACCATCTTCCGGGCTCTGGGATTGTTCTAAGAGCCATGGAATACCTCTCCACTCCTCGAGCGCCTCAAGATATTTTGCCCTCTTGTCGCTACGTCACTATGTGCTAGCGACCGTTTTCGGGGGCCCATTATTGAGTGTGCAAGTCACCCCCTGCCATTTTATCCGTGTATAATAAAACATTGATCAGGCAGGGGCCATAGGCCTTCCATAGTTTTAGGTAACCAGTCCATTTTAACCACCCAAACCCATAGTCCAATATCTTTGTTTCCATATCCTGCAATTGTTCTACACCAACCGGGGGTTGTCCTTGGGTGCACTTGCATAATGGGTACAGGGATAATCGTCGGTTGGTGCCTCATTTAATTAAAAAGCGTCTAACGGGCCTCTGCGAGTTGGCTTCGGCTCCTCGTACCCCTTCCAAAGGTCCGGGACCCCAGAGTCCCGAGATATGTAAAAATATAATAATAATAATTATAAAAAAACACCATATTAGAACTGAAACAAAACAAATAATAACTTAAGGAAAACTGAAGGAACGTGAATAATTGATCCCCTTGAGACGGGCGGTACTAGTCCATTATTAATGACTTTGTTTTCACACTGCTTTTCCGTAATCAGCACTTCTATTAGACAGTTATTTATTTCGGACTATTAAAACATTTTTAGTGTCGCAAGGACTTTGTTATTGTGTTGTTGTTGTCTTTAATTTATCTTAATTTATGTATTAAAACGGACACACTTACCTATGTTTTTAAGCCGTTGGTCCCGGCTGTCATTCGTGGATCTTTGACAGTCGTTACGGGTCGTCAGAAGCCCAAAAGTCTGACAGCCATGTCTTACCCAGGGGTATCGTGTTAGCCAGTTACTGGGTTGTGGAGGTCTGATAGGCATTCGCTCCAAAATCGTAAAATACTTGTATTCAGCTGCACCCGGTTAGACTGGAAGCTGACCTCAACATAGTTGGAAAAAGGCGGGCAGATGATGAACAGCGAATACTTACCCAACATTTATTTCTTCTATATAAAGTAATTTATCAGAATCTTTTATAAGATAGGGGAAACTTCAGGAACGTGAATAATTGATCCCCTTAAGACGGGCGGTACCAGTTCAACTATATAAATAAATAAAAATCTAAGTGTCTGTTTGTAATTTCAAAATAATAGCTTTTTACTAAATTCATATGAAATTTATATAGTACTTATAACAAAAAAACAAATATTAATCTTTTTGCGTGTCTGTCTGTCTATTTGTTCCGGCTAATCTCCGAAATGGCTGGACCGATTTTGACAGGACTTTCACTGGCAGATAGCTGATATTATAAGGAGTAATTCATGCTATTTTTATTTTAGAAAAAGCCAGGCTGGCGAAGCCTCGGGCAGCAGCTCGTACAAACTTACTACTTGTACTCCCACTCCCCTCTCTTCTCTTCCTCTCTCTTTTTTTTATTTATTTACAGGAGAACCAACAGCTATAACAGATGGACAACAATTGAATATAAAACATAGAGCCAATTCCAGGTTCTCACGGGTAAAAACAGAAAAAGCAGTAGAATCTTAGGATCTTAGGATCACTAGCAAGCACGATAGAAAAGATTACAAATATATTTAAGATACAATAAGCACTATACACTTCTAAAGAAGACAGAGTTCAGCTGAGTGCGGGCAGAATAGGTTTTGGTGGTAAATGGGTCAAATGAGAACTCTTTACAAAAAATATTAAAGCCCTTGCTCGCTCCAACCATGTATGAGTTTTGTCTATAGTTAGAAGAAGAAAAAGGAAAACTGATCTCTGGGGGACATTGACATTGACATTTTCTCGTATTTTTTTTTTTACAACGATGGAGTGAGCTTACCCAGAAGAAGCCTGTTCACTCTCACTTTGAATAGATTAGGGTTGTATGCGTTCGGAAACACAGACGCAGGCAGAAAGTTCCACTCCTTTGCTGTGCGCATTATAAATGACGTTTGAAAACGCTTAGTGCGAGTTGATGAAATATCAACTAGGTAGGGGTGGTAACTTGCAGTGCGTCTAGATGTCCGATGGTAGAAGGGGGCCGGTGGAATGAGGTCGTGGAGTTCATGGGCACACTCGCTGAAGTACAATCTGTAGAAGACCGACAAGCAGGCAACCTTGCGGCGATGAGCCAAGCTGTAAAGCTTGGCATCCACCAGTTTTACGTCGCCAATGAGTCTTTTAGCTCTACACTGAGTCAAGCGCAGCAAGTTGGTACTTAGCTGAGCCATTCCAAAGGTGGCTGCAAGTGCTTGTTCTCTCTCTATTTTGTCTACTTATTGTACTTTGTTCATATACTATTGTCATCAACCGACACAAATCCAAACTCCGGACTGCTACTGATAATTTCCTCCTAATAACAATTCATAACTAATGATTCTTGAAAATGAATACTTAACCTTTAAACAATCTATTCGTAAATCATCAGTTTTCTAGGAAGCAACAAAATGTTCAAAATCGATTGCTAAACGAACTGAATTCAATATTGCAGACAGAAATTCAAAGTCCCTAGACGATTTACACCTTTGAAGTTAGCGCACCAATTTCACACTACGAGGCGTAGCCCGTAAGTGTACAGGATGACCCGTTTAAATGGGTTAGTACTCGTATGGACAGATCTGAAAGTCATGAGGCGTAGAGAAATTCGATCACAGAACCGTTGATTTTAAAGACGATAAAATCCACATTCAACGTTTAAAAATCTTATTCCTTGAGTTAATAAACATTAAACATGGCACAAGGGGGGATTGGGAGATGTCAAGGATTGTATTAAAAAAAAAAACCATAATGGACTGATCTAATTTAAAATAAATTTACATTCCATACATTGTAGGCGAGCTCTAAGAAGGGCTTTAAAGGGGTGAAAAGGGGGGGATTTAGACTGTATGAAAAATATTTTTTTTAGTTCATAAACTTGAAACTCAGCACAAATACGTTCTTAAATAAGACAAAGTTTGTCATAATTCGTTTTTCAAAACATCCCCTCAACAGGTTTTCATTCTATTGACAGAAAAAAAAAAGGATTAGGTACGAGTATATGGGGTTTTTAAGAATTGATCCCAAATAGGGGAGTTAGGGATAATTAAGTTTTTAGGGGAGAATTTTACTGCGTGCCTTGAATAACTCAAAAAAAAAATATTTTTAAGTTTTTGAATTAGATACTCAAAAGTATTTTTAATCTCGGTCATAGGGTACTTTCAATCACGGTAGTGCGTTCCCGTTGGATTTTTTCCGACATTCACGCGGGCGAAGCCGCGGGCAAAAGCTAGTATAAACATACTACGACTTGTTATTAATCCAAGCGTCATGCTCGTGAACGGGCGCCGTCAGCTGGGACTGGTCATCTCTTAGCTGCCACGGCTTATTTTAATTATATTATTTTTGAATTGTTTTATTTTTCTATATTTGTTGTAAGTACTCTGGACACTTTTAACGTGTACGGTTTTATTTTAATATAGTTCTCACATTTCGTAATAAATTCAACATTATAGATGCAACTAATATTTTTGTAACAATTTAATTTAAAAGAGTGTCCATGGAGTTTCTTGTCCGTTCCTACTACGCTTTGGAATGGGCATGTAGCTTCATTTTGCTTACTGACCGACTCCTTGACAATTCAAAAGTGCCTGTAAATGGTTTAATTGAAATAAATGATTTGGTTGAGTTTATTTGGATAATACATACATATATGTATGACTAATAAATTAATAAACCATTTGTTTAATTTTTTTCATTTTCCTTGACATTACAATTTATTTCAATCAAAATTTGAATCAAAATCGAAAACCATTTTAATTTTTATTTAATTTTTATTAAATATTTATTTAATTTTTAATTAATTTTTATTTAATATTTATTTAATTTTTATTTAATTTTTATTAAATATTTATTTAATTTTTATTTAATTTTTATTAAATATTTATTTAATTTTTATTTAATTTTTATTAAATATTTATTTAATTTTTATTTAATTTTTATTTTTATTTTTTACACGACTAAAACTAATTCAATCCTACCAATCGTTAATGAAACTAATTACGTATGTAGATTTTAGTTTTTATTCGTCAATCAAACAAAATTTTTGCCAATACTGCCATACTGACCTATCTCAACAGATCTTCCTATAGTTCAGTAACTACTCTTTGTTCGTTTGCATTTTAAAGGGGCCTCAGGGGCTCAGTATGGGCCAATTGGGTCACCAATTTGTAACGAATGTCCTTTTCATGCAATAGAATAGATGATTTTTTTGTTGGAAAAAGGACACTGACTGCGTTTTAAAAATGATATCGTCACTGTCGTCTAAGTATTGTCTCAGTGGCGAACACCCGTTGTTCCGATGTTCAAAAGTCCGATTTTCATAATACAGATTATAATGTCTTTTATTAAAAATCACGAAATTTATTTTATCGAAAGTCGTAAATGCGATTTGTTTGTTTTCCGATTTTCATACGTTCGAAGAATCAATTGCTCGGTCCGAAAAAGACATTCCGATTTTAAATACCTACGTCGAATAAACTGCTAAAATGCTGAAGATCCCTTCTATTGTTGGTGAATCATTTGGTTAGGTTAGGTTAGAACTGTGACCATTAAAGCGCGAAGGCGAGCGAGCGTGCCGCGGTAGCGGCCGCCGAGCGCCAGATCCCCTCTATTGTTGATGAATCATTTGGGTTAGGTTAGGTTAGAACTGTGACTATTAAAGCGCGAAGGTGAACGAGCGTAGCGACCGTGCAGCGGCAGCGGCCTCCGAGCGCCAGATCCCCTCTATTGTTGGTGAATCACAAGGTTTTACAAGGCGTTTTTATTTCGGAATTCTAATTAATCGGTACTTTAATAATCGGAATTCGTATTTTTGATGTTTCGAATTATCATTAAGTCGGACTTATTGTTATTCGATCTATTGAAACTCGGTATTTTGAGAATAGTAATTATAAAAGTTAGGAATATTGAAATTTTGGAAATATAAAAATAGGATGAATGATAAATCGGAATTGTTACATTAGGAATTTTGATCCATTCGGAATTATGAAAATCGGTATTTTGAAATTCGTATTTGTGACTGTCGGAATTAAGTTTTTCGTAATAATGTAGTATAAATAAAATAAAATAAAAATAAAATAAAAATAAAAATCATTTATTTCAGACAAAAAAATCCATAGGGAAGGCAAGGTTGTTAGTAACAAGTAGTGTACTCGTCTCAGTGTCTTCTTTCCCCTCCTAACCACACCCCCACTCCCGTGGCCGGTGTCAACAAAGTAGATCCCTTCCAGGTGATCTCTTCCACCTACATGGTCTTCCTCACCCCCCGCGCGAGGAGGATGGCCGATGAGATAGTCGCCGCGACCAACGCCGGTGACTTATACCAAATTCAGGCAATATACAATGCGTATCCCGAGATCACGCAAGTATTGTCTAGATTCGCGAACAACACCCCTAGACCACTTAATGGATACTAGGTCCCCCGCTAGAAACAAACCCCGATCCCTAATGTTAGGTTATTTTAACGCCAATGGCTTGGACGGCCAAAACTCAGAGATCACCGAATTCCTCGGCGATCATAAGGTAGACGTTTTCCTAATTCAAGAGACCTTTTTAAAACCCAGGCACCGTAACCCGTCAATTGCGAATTATCGTATAATTCGCAACGATAGGTCGCGGTGCCACCTGGGAGGTACTCTTATCTATTATAAATCAGAGCTCTATTGCACGCCCATAGACCCTCCTGTCCTAAAGTCCCTACTAGAAGTCTCGATCTGCCGAATCGGTATGACGGGCCACCCATCTATAACGATAATATCAGCTTATCTGCCCCCTACCACTTCAATTGATCCTATCCAAGATCGACTACTGACCGACGACCTTAGCACCCTCTTGAGCATGAGTGATTCCGTCATCATGGCGGGTGATCTCAATGCCAAGCACCCAGCCTGGAATAGTAGACTCACCTCCCATAGGGGCAAAGCCCTCTTTGACCTCTGCCCCCTCCTAAATTTTGATATCATCGCCCCGATGAATCACACCCACTATCCGCATAATCCTGACCATGCCTCTGACGTGCTCGATGTGGCACTTCTAAAGAACATCAACCTACGGTTGGTCTCTATAGAGGTGCACCACGAGCTTCACTCTGACCACCGACCTGTTCTCGTAGAATTGGCCCCTCGCATAGGTCTCCACGACCCCGATATCCCCCCGCGTACCAAAAGGATAACGGACTGGAAGCGAGTAGGCGAAAGCTTGAAAGCTAACACGTCCCCCCAATTGGATTCGATCCCCGACCAGTTCGACTCTATCGCAGACACGACGACCGCGATCGACTCTCTCACAGAGCACGTACAATCTGTCCTGAACACATGTTCAAGGGAGGTTCCGGCGACGGATAACCGTCGCGGGAAACTGCCGGACGATGTACGTGCACTGATGACGGAGAAGAACGCAGCCGTCCGTGCGTACAGTAGCTTTCCCTGCACGGCTAACAAAATCCACATGCGCTACTTGCAGCGTGCTGTAAGTAAACGCGTGAAGGAATTTCGTGACGCCGACTGGGATAAGCTACTGAACAGCCTAGAGCCGAACCATCTAGCATTCTGGCAACTCCAAAGGAAACTCAATCCCCGAGGAGGTGGCTCAGCCTCAATGCCCCCACTGATCCGCCCAGACGCGTCTCTCGCTTTCGAAGACATCGACAAAGCCGAATGCTTAGCCGACAGTCTAGAGGCCCAGTGCTCGCCCAGCTCTCAACCAGTAGACCAGGCGCACCTCGATGAGGTCGACGCTGAAGTCGAACGTAGAGCCTCCCTCCCGCCCGTCGAAGACCCTGAGTATCCTCTGGCTCCCGTCACACCGGCGGAAGTGCACGAGCTCATAAAGGGTCTGAAACCTCGTAAAGCCCCTGGCTCTGATGGTATCACCAATAGGGTGGTCCAATTGTTCCCCGCCCACCTGATAATGCTCTTGGCCACCATCTTCAATGGAGCCATGAACAATAATGTCTTCCCGCAAGTGTGGAAAGAGGCCACAGTAATCGGTATTGCCAAACCCGGTAAACCCAAGAAGGAGCCCGCGAGCTACCGCCCCATTAGCCTGCTCACAGTCATGGGCAAACTCTACGAGAGGCTTATTTATAAGCGTCTCAGAGACTACGCCGAGACTAAGGGCCTTATTCCCCACGAACAGTTTGGATTCCGTACCAAACATTCGTCGACCCATCAGGTCTACCGTATTGTCGAGGACATAAGCGCCGGCTTTCAACGCGGCCTTATGACAGGAGCTATCTTCTTTGATATAGCGAAAGCGTTCGACAAAGTCTGGCACAACGGCTTGATTTACAAGCTGTACCAACTCGGTGTGCCCGAGCGTCTCGTGCTCATCTTACGAGACTTTTTGTCGAATCGCACCTTTCGCTATCGCATAGAGGGAGCCCTCTCCTCCTCCCATCCCATACGCGCAGGAGTCCCTCAGGGCTCTGTGATATCCCCCCTGGCTTTTACGCTTTACACCAGCGACATCCCGAAGTTTAAAAAGGCTCAGTTGGCTCTGTTCGCAGACGATACGGCCGTTTATTACAGAGGAAAGGTTCATAATGTCATCACCAACACTCTCCAGACTGCAGCCGACAAGCTCGGTGAGTGGTTTAGAAAGTGGCGGATCGAAGTCAATCCTGACAAAAGCCAAGCGGTTCTCTTCATAAAACCGAGAAAAATCCCCCCAAAGCCCAAACCTGTCACCATGTTCGGCAAGCCTATCCCTTGGGAGAAGCGAGCCAAATATCTAGGTGTCACTCTCGATCAACGCCTCTCCTTTTCTGAGCATGTAAGTAAGGTGCGTTCGCGCGCCGCCTTCGCTCTCTCTAGGCTTCACTCCCTTGTCCACGAAAATAGCAAATTGTCACTCAAGTGCAAATTGCGATTGTACACCGCGTGCATCCGCCCCATCATGACCTATGCGAGTCCGGTCTTTGCCCAAGCAAAATCACATGTCATCCATAAGATGCAAGCCATTCAAAATCGTTTCCTCCGTAAATGCACGGGAGCCCCCTGGTTCGTTCGGAACACAAACCTCCATGTAGAGCTTAGAATGCCTACAATAGCCCAATTTCTGAAACGCTCTTCCAAGCGATTCTTCGACTCTGCCGCCACCCACCGCAACACTCTCGTTGTGCAGGCCGCCAATTATACCCCCTCCCGCATTAGCGCGATCCGCCGTCCAAGGCACGCACTGACCGACCCAGACGACCCCACCACTCTCATTCAGGAGAGCCGTAGGGAAACTAGTACAGCTCGAAGAGTACACACAACACGAACACGATCACAATTCCGACCTCGCTTTAGAGGTCCCGCGCGAAATCGACGACCCCGATTAACAAGCCCTCCCCGTCCCTTGACGACGCTTAACGATGTGCCAGCATGTGGTTTAGCTGAGCCTGTAATCCAAACTCCCCCGATTAATAATCAGAACCCTGATTTTATCCAGCCACCGACGGTCCCTTGCCACCCTCCCTCCGACACTGCCCTAAGCCGAGGTTCGAGCCCCACCTGGGGTGCCCTTAGCGAGCAGTCGTCTAGTTTAAGTAGATTTTAGTGTAAACCCCCTGGCTGGAGGCGTAAACTTCGTTAGGAGCTTGCGGCACCACAGGAAAGCCCGGTTAAGGAGCAGGAACCCCCAGTGGTTATACCTCCGAGATGCCATTACAAAAAAAAAAAAAAAAAAAAAAAAAAAAAAAAAAAAAAAAAAAAAAAAAGTGTCTTCTTTTTAGGGATCCATATCTCAAAAGGAAAAATGGATATTGAGAGGGAACGTAGGACGCTGGCAGTCTGATGTAACATGTTGGGTCGTAGGTTTGCACGCTGTGGCAGGGAGCAAAATCAGGCTTTTTAAAGCTTATTGCCAAGTGTTTTACACGTGCAGTCTTTGGACCAACTCTACTCAGCGGGCTATCAGTGCCCTACTGGTCCTATATAATAACGGGTTCAGGATGTTGATGGGGCTGCCCCGTTTCTGTAGTGCATCAGTTATGTTTGCACAAGTACACGTCGATGGCTTCCATGCCATCGTTAGACAGAAATCTGCCTCTTTGCTCTACAGAGTGTGGGAAAGCTCCAAATCCATCCTGAAGCCCATAGCGGGAAGACGCGAGTCTCCTTTATTAGGTGATGTTGTTCGAAGGTGTATTTCGAACAACAGCCATGTTACTAAATAGATAATAATTTCACTAACAAAGGTACTTATAAGTTATCTTTTTGTTTACTAACTCATATGGAAGTTGCTTATCCAAAATAAAGATTATTTTATTTTATTTTTTTAGAGGATCACTCGTGTGTCTGTGTGTCATCAATCATTTAAACTTCGTATATCTAACTAGACTACATCATCTCATCATCATTTGAGCTGCAAGACGTCCATTGCTGGACATAGTCCTCCCCCAAGCACCGCCACTTTGACCGGTTCTGTGCTTCCCGCATTCAGCGGATTCCTGCGGCCTTCACAAGGTCATCGGTCCACCTTGTAGAAGGCCATCTAACGCTACATCTTTCGGTACGCGGTCGCCACTCCAGAACCTTTCGGTCCCAACGGCAATCTGTTCTGCGAGCAATGTGCGCTGCCCATTTCCACTTAAGTTTGGTAAATCTTCGAGCTATATCGGTTACCTTGGTTCTCCTGCAGGTCTCTTCATTTCTGTTTCGATCACGTAGGGAAACTCCAAGCATATCCCTCTAATGTTGAACGAGAACGAGTAATTGTTCCGGGTCTGGCTGTTTGTGTATGTGAGATTAAGTGTTTGTTTACGCACCCACAATACAGGTGAAATTCCTAGTTTGGGGGGCAACGTTTGGAAAACAAAAAATGATGTACGTTTTTTTTATATATTTTTTTATTAATGAACGTCTAAAAACTTCTTGGTTTTCTAATAATGCAAACTTTTTAAATTAATGAACCTCTTTTTAATGTTCTGGCCTTTTCTCACAGTTGGTAGTGAAGCAATATAGCTAAGGGGTCCGACCAATTGAGTTAGGTTAGAACTGTGACCAACCACACGCGAGCCGAATTGGTCGCAATAAATAAGCTAGGGCATACCGACCAATGGGTTTGGTTAGTTTAGAACTAGGACAATTCAATTTCAATTTTCAAATATCTTTATTCACCAATGGAACAATAAACAAAATGCGCTTAACATAAGTTACATTAACTCATTATAATTTAGGCACTTTATGAGGCAAGTGATTCACCTTTCAAAGCTTATTACAGATGTGTAGTTTTAACTGTTTACAACATACACTTCACACACAATAACTATGGGCATATGATGACAATTATGCAAATTATTTAGTTATAATTTACCGATTGCAAGGTATAACAAAAAATAATTATAACTAATTTGCTGATCACACGGTGAAGAAAACGCGCACGCTTCTTTATTCTATTAAACTTCAGCTCTTCAAGCCCAGGAGAGGAAAATAGCGTACTAAGACCGCTATTACGAGAAGCAGGGTGCCAGTGTCGTCTTCTGAAGGTGTTCTTGTTGTCTTGGTGGTCGGATCGTCGTGAATGAGCCCGGAGTGTCACCTTATGCGGAGGTGTCGAGAGGGGAAGTGTGCGAGGCGAGGAAACATCACGCCACCTTTCACCAGGTCCTACGTCATACCTGGGCTATCTCCCTATTGGTCGAAATAAACATATTATGTAAATACTAGCAACCGTGCGACCAGTCAATGATCAGTGGACGGAGAACTAGGACAAACTACACGCGAGCCGAGCAAGCGAAGCGAGCGGTTCCGTGGTGTCGACGCGCGACCGCTCCATCTAAGGGCGAGTTGTTTCACTTCCACTTCCCCATCATGACCTATGCGAGTCCTGTCTTTGCACACGCCAAACCCCATCTCATCCATAAGATGCAAACCCTACAGAACCGAGTCTTACGTAAAATCACGGGAGCCCCCTGGTTCGTTCGTAACACTAACCTCCACGTTGAACTCAAAATCCCCACGATAGCCCAATTCATGAAGCGCACTTCAAAGCGCTTCTTCGATTCAGCAGCCACTCATCGCAACGCTCTAGTTGTGAAGGCCGCAAGTTATGTCCCCTCAAAAATTAGTTCGACCCGCCGTCCAAGGCATGCACTGACCGACCCAGACGACCCCACTACTCTCCTCCAGGAGAGTCGTAGGGAAACTAGTACAGTTCGCAAAATAAGAGCACACAATACACGATCGTCATTCCAACCTCGCCGCCGAGGCCCCGCGCGAAATCCCCGACTAACGAATAGTCCTCCCCGACCCTTGACTGTAAGTGAAGCGTCAGCACGCGTTTTAGCTGAGCAGCATGTAATCCAAACTCCCCACGATAATAATCAAAACACTGATTTTATCCAGCCACCGTCGGTCCCTTGCCACCCTCCCTCCGACTCAGCTGCCCTAAGCCGAGGTTCGTACCCCACAGGGGGTGCCCTTGGCGAGCAGCAGTCGTTTAGTTTATAGTTTTTACGCCCTGGCTGGAGGCATTAAGTTTCGTTAGGAGCTTAAGGCAGCCACAGGAAAGTCCGGTTAAAGAGTCGGAATCTTAGTGGTTACACTCTGAGATGCCCTAGATTAAAAAAAAAAAAAAAATCACTTCCACTTAACGCACGCGTATACGTCATAAATGGCGCTATCGTCAAACCAAAAAAAAGCGCTGTTTCACAAAATTATGCCCTCAACGTTCGTTAAAAAATAACGATTACAGTAACCGGTGTCATACCCACTGGTTAACGTCATTTTATTCTTTTGCATTCGAACTTTGACGATCGGTTTTTTTATGCCGTGAAACAACGCTTTGTATTTAACGAACATTAAACATCATATGTAATCGTTATTATTTGACGTACGTATGATACGTTAACCAACCATTTGAAACAACCGGCCTAAGTTGATTGCAGTTACTTAGCTATTCAGTATTTTTAGAACCCCAAAATATTTGAGATTCACAAAAAGAGGCGCACGTTTTGTGAACCTCAAATAATTCATCGCTCGCTTTGCATCATCCATCGATACTAATACTATAAATGTGAAAGTAACTCTATCTGTCTGTCTGTATGTTACGTTTTCACACCTAAACCGCTGAACCGATCGTCATGAAATTTGGCAGAGATATAGCCTGGGATATGGAGAAGGACATTGGCTACTTTTTTACGCGATAACCGACATCCACGCGGGCGGAGATGCGGGCAAAAGCTAATTATAATAGAGTGTACAATAATATTTTTAGGAAAGCAAACTGGGAATTATTTGAGGTTCAATTAAAAACATGCCTTTATTTATGTGTAACTAGATATGCTTTACTGATTAGGTGTGAAATTGGTATTGTAAGCGTAGCACAGTCTTTTGTTTTAAATAAAGATAACATCTCTAAATGGTGCCAAGAGCTGTGTTTCGTACCGTTCGGTAATATACCAGTGGCATATTTTAAAGTTAGTCAAATTTTATACGTCAAGTTCCACCATTTCTTACAAAAAAATAAAACAACCGACTAAACCAAGCGATAAAATATCTCGATTAAGATAAATAAGCGACTATGAAGCAAATTTCAATAAATCATTCTGATGAAAATGGTTGCATCGAATTGATCTGAAGATGAAGCCGAGAGGTATGCACCGGAACTCCGTAATAAATAATAAAATAATAATAATAATATTAATTTTTTGTTTACTTCAATTGTACAAAAACACATAACAAAACAGAATGCAGGGTTACAACTAAGACAAAGAGTGTTTTAGATGAACTCTGGCACCCAGAGTAAGATTTAACTTGTGTTTAGGGTGGTAAAACAATGTATCCTAGCCGTGTTTGGGCTTATTGGAATTGTCATGAGATACACTAGGGCTATAAATGGTTTTTAACCGATTTTTATTAACTTTGCTTGGGTAGTTTTTGAGTTAGCTTCGATTAATACGTATTTCATCCACTTCGTATATCTTGTATCACTGTTGTTTGTGCGGTGTAGCAAGTAGTGGTAATCGAATTGTAGTGGAGTAGGTACCTACCATACTAAAAAATAAAAAATAAAAATTGGTTGTCTGTAAAGTTGTTTTACGGACGATAGTTTAACGTGACAACGTCATAACAATACATTGATGCGGCGCAAGCGTACATTGAGCGTAACGGGACACCGAGTGTAACGGGACAGTGAGCGTAACGGGACAGTGAGCGTAACGGGACATTGAGCGTAACGTGACAATGAATCATCCCTTTTCGTGCATGCAGCCGGCGTTCATCGATTTATTAGACGTTGTCACGTCAAAAAAAAAAAAAACAAATAACTTCAACAAAAAAAAAAATACACTAAAAAGTGAAAAGGGTTGTTCAAAAGGGTATTGTTCAGACTATTATTAGAGAAAAATTATTACAGTGTTCAAGAATACTTAGAGGATAAATCATTGATAATATAATAAAGTAAAAATAACCTTTAATTCCGCTATATGCAAAAACGACATAATTTCATTAATAATTAATATTATTACTACAATACAATCAATACAATACAATTAATTAACTATTATGCATTCATATTTTATTCTCTAATTCATTATTATTCATAATTATTAGTAGATTAGTAATAAAAGGTTTTGTTTTTGGAAATATTTGTACGCCATACTATGGCAGGGTATGCTGGAACCAATATTTATAACATCTATTGTACCATAACCTAACAAATAAACATTTTTGATTTGATTTGATTTGAAAAATAACTTTAATTTCGGAAGTCGGTGTCCTTGGTTCTGAATTTTCGTTTTTACCACCAACATCCGAAATAAAGTTAATTTTCAATTATTTCTTTTTTTTTTCTTTTGAAGTCAGTTGTTATTTTTTCCTATTGAGGTACGGAACCCTGAGAACAAATGAGTTGGCTTTTAAATTGCGTGCTCTCACTTCAGTGAGTTTCCAAGTGAACTTAACAGAATAGCAATATTGTGCATACGTACCTAATCGGATAAAGTATAAACAACTATCTGTCTAAATTGATAGTGGCTATTATTTCAGACGCCACTTCAGACAGTTTGTCGTAGACAGCCATAACGAATGGTCTAGCCTAGATATTGCAGAGAGTGTTGTTGTGACAGGGGGATGTGTTGCAGCCTTATACAGAATGAGTTGTTAAGATGGAGGTGCTGGATTTAAACCGGCCTAGCTGGTTCAAATTTTCACTTAATTATAATACATATAAGGAAAATTGGTAACGCCTGTCAGAAAATACTACAATACTTCCCTATTTATTAAAATTAAATTAAATTAAATTAATTTATTTCATTAGACAACAAAGATCCATAATGTTAGTTAGTTAGTTACAAAAAACACTTAAAAACTATGTTAGTATGTTACACTTATAACTAAGTACCTATCTCTTAACTTACAGTAAACAATATTTACATAAATTCACCGGATGTAATGAATCACTCCTGCCTAACCAACACCTGCATGAAGTGATTCATTATCGGCGAGTTAAATTTGTCCATTAACATCTTCAGAATGCCATTAGGACTTGACTGCGTTCTCTCCAATAGTGACGCCGTTTTTCTCCTCACCATTGCGTGGAAGTCGTGAACACGCGCTTGAGCGAATATGCCAGAGGCACTACAGAAGCGCGGCAGCCCCAAAAGCATTCTGAAGCTGTTATTATATTGGACCCTCAGGGCGTCCATTGTTTTCCGCGTGTAGTTGGCCCACAGGCTGCTAGTGTAGAAGGTCTGGCAGTAAGCCTTAAACAACGTAATCTTAACCTCCTTACTACAACAAGCAAACCTGCGAACCAACAAATTTATCTTTGTTCGGTTACGGTTGAAATTCCTGTGTCTACGAAACATTCGCTCAAGTATTCATTCGATTTAACAGTCCATTCCTAAATTTCGTTCAAGCATCATCTTGCAAAATTCTCCGTTCATTACATATAAAAAATTATAAAAAACTTGTAAAAGACCTACAGCCCGAATCGATCGTCAAATTCTAAAATGACGCGAACGAACCCGCGGACAAAAACTAGTGTATAATAAAATTATTCAGTTATAAGTCAAAGTAATTAATACCTAAATAAAATCTACATATTTCACACAAGTCTATTATATATGATATTAATTTATCAGTTAGAAATTCGTCAGTGCTTTCTCTTACAGGTATAAAAAAATATATTACCTATATACCGTGGCATTTTAGTCGTCTTACAAAGACAGCCCACTTCATGTATCCAATGACTACTAATCATTCACGTAAAAAAAAATTTTTTTTTTTGAACATTTGAATTTTTTATTTTTATAAATTATGACGCATGACATAGTTTAAAACACCCTGTTACGAGTGCAGTCCGAGCCTTATGTTACAAGGGCGCCGCGGAATGGAGCGGCGACATCTTTATCAGAGTTCATTCACCCTAACGCAAAAATGTGTTTCTTACTATTGCAACTTAAACTTAATCTAAATCCATTCTGCGGCACCCTTGTATCACAAGGCTCGGATTGCACTCGTAACAGGTTGTTTTAAACTATGTCATGCGTCATAATTAATAAAAAAAAAAAATCAAATCTTCAAAAAAATATAAAAAAATTACATGAATTTAGTAGTCATTGGATACATGAAGTTGGCTGTCTTTGTAAGACGACTAAAATGCCACGGTGTATTGTATTACATTATTTGTTTCTATTTTTTATATTGCTGAGTGGCTTATCTTTCTACCACGGCATGAAGATTCTCAAAAAGCTCTTCTCTCTTTTCCACCTGGCTAGAACATAAAAACAATGTTAACAGCATTTGTTGCCAGTTCCTTTGTGGTTGAGAATTCCGGGTGAAGCTCGCTTCCACCTTCGACCTTATCATCAGGTGAGATGAAGGCCAAGATATTCCCGGTCGAGGATACAAACAAAACACACCCTAAAAGAACAAGAGACAATTATTACCCTTGTTTTCACTGAATTCGTCCCCTGTAAACAAAACAATATATATCTCTGAACATAACAACTTTTAAGGTCAAGGTGAACTACGTCCTGACGGATACTTATTTGAGCTATGTGTTATATTAGTATTGATAAATTGTGTAATAAACGGATCGATTATGTATTTGTTTTACGACTTACTGAGACTTTCTTTGGAAAATATATTATTAAAGACAAACCCTGTCTAGCATTTTTACCATGTCATTTAAATTATATTTTAGGTTAGAAACACACATGCAGCAAGTCAAGATATTTTAATGTGAATTTAAGATTTATTAGAACGCGTACTTGACTAGTAACAGTAATTTGTTTTGATAAAAGATGATACTGTGTTTAAATATCATGTTATATGCTAATCGCGCGGTAAACTCTGATTGCGCGATGCAGGATTTGTGACGTCAGGTCTTTGATGCGTAGTTCACATGTGGCGTTATAGATGCCGCCACATGTTGGTTTTGATCCTAGTATCTACCTAAATTGAAACCCGCTCCTATCAAAAAATCGTGATAGGACAAGAGACAATTATTACCCTTGTTTTCACTGAATTCGTCCCCTGTAAACAAAACAATATATATCTCTGAACATAACAACTTTTAAGGTCAAGGTGAACTACGTTCTGACGGATACTTATTTGAGCTATGTGTTATATTAGTATTGATAAATTGTGTAATAAACGGATCGATTATGTATTTGTTTTACGACTTACTGAGACTTTCTTTGGAAAATATATTATTAAAGACAAACCCTGTCTAGCATTTTTACCATGTCATTTAAATTATATTTTAGGTTAGAAACACACATGCAGCAAGTCAAGATATTTTAATGTGAATTTAAGATTTATTAGAACGCGTACTTGACTAGTAACAGTAATTTGTTTTGATAAAAGATGATACTGTGTTTAAATATTATGTTATATGCTAATCGCGCGGTAAACTCTGATTGCGCGATGCAGGATTTGTGACGTCAGGTCTTTGATGCGTAGTTCACATGTGGCGTTATAGATGCCGCCACATGTTGGTTTTGATCCTAGTATCTACCTAAATTGAAACCCGCTCCTATCAAAAAATCGTGATAGGACAGATTAACAGGTACATGACTATTACGTAATCCTCACCACTATTACTAAAACACGTAAATCTATTATTGACACCCAACTATCTTTAGTACTATCAGATTCGAACCCGGGTTTGATCAATATCGCTGTCAAGTCTATTTTCGCTTTTTGTTTGAGTAGGGTTTATCAGGAGTTAAATCTTAACCCGCGATGTTGTCAATCTTCTGTCTAATTTATTTTGATATAGGTTAACTTTAGATACATCAGGCACGTTTATTTTTAGCTATCAATACATTATTATTGTTGATCTTTGCGTGGTTATACCAAAAGCTATGAGACACCAGACACAACACCCGTCTGGTCGGTGGATCCTCCCTTTACTATAGAGTATGAGTGAACTTTACACCCTGTTCCTCATACCTCTAAAGTATTATAGCATTTGTCTATGAAATAATTATTTAGTTTACGTTTAAATTATGTCAAGTTTAAATCTTTTATGTCAGTTGGTAGCTTATTTTAAAAAAGCTCTTGTGCTTAAGGGCGGTTCTAAAACTTCTTAGACATATTCATGTCGATGTGTTGGTCTTATGAATCGATAGCTTTGTTCTGAAGGTTTTTCAAATAAATCTCCGTTTTTAATTTCGAACAAAGCGGTCTTGTTTATGTAAGTAAGCCACAAGCCTCTCTTCCAAACCGTTTTGTCAATAACAATCCAATTTATCTCGATAATAGTTCGACAGATACGCTGAAAGCCCATTCATCGCAGACTTGACCGCTATATATCCTTAATAGCCAGTTTATGTAAGGAAGGGAGGTAGAAAATTGAGTTCGTGCAGGTTTTTAGGGATGGCAGCAGATGTTTTTTTCGTGAAAAATGTTGGACAGCTTTAATAGAATGGAATACTCTTTATTGCATTCCATAAAAATTACAGATTTTTAGACCTATGTGACAGTGGGCCTTATTAGAAGGCTAAAAGTCACCCAAAGGGCAATGGAGAGGCTATGCTTGGAGTTTCCCTACGTGATCGAATCAGAAACGAAGAGATTCGCAGGAGAACCAAGGTAACCGACATAGCTCGAAGAATTTCCAAACTTAAGTGGCAATGGGCAGGGCACATTGCACGCAGAACAGATGGCCATTGGGGCCGAAAGGATCTGGAGTGGCGACCGCATACCGGAAGACGTAGCGTTGGAAGGCCTCCAACAAGGTGGACCGATGACCTGAAGCCGCAGGAATCTGCTGGATGCGGGAAGCACAGAACCGGTCGAAGTGGCGGTGCTTGGGGGAGGCCTGTGTCCAGCAGTGGACGTCTTTCGGCTGAAATGATGATGATGATGATGTGAAAAGTGCTCGTCGGATGATGTTGGCGTGCCGCGATTAGCGAACTGCACTTCGGCTGCAAGGCAGGCCATGGTGTCCGAGGCCGTTGATAACTTCGCCACAGTGACCGCGATGAGGAGAACAACAAGGAGCTCATACTCGCAGGGAAGCAGCGAGACGGAAAGTATTATCGTTGAACAAAGGATTTTACAGTGAGATTTTTACAGAACTGGGCCTCAAGTCTGCTATTACAATAGTGTCAGAATGGTCTATCATTAATTTCAAAATTATTAATTTTGACAAGTTTGGTAGGTAATCTACTAATATAATGGAGTCATTATGACTTTCCAATGGTCAGCCACTGACACTCCATTGAAAGAATTGGTAACTCGTACATAATGACAAATTAAACTTCCTACTAAACTTCCAACTTCCTACTACTTCAGATTGCTTATTACACTAATAAATAATATGTAAAAATATATATAAATGAAATCTGGCATGAATAAAAATGCCATTGTAATATAATTCTATTACGAGACCATTGACCGACCAATGATCGACCATTATGAATGTTATTTTTATTTTATTTTATTTATCTTTATTTGTTCAGACTACAATGATCTATAGTGTTAGTAACAAAATGGCTTAGCCTATGTTAGTACTTAATAACTAAAACAGAATGGGTCCGCCCGGGTGGCTATTGATTGCAGGATAGTGTTAGGACTGCAACGCAGCCTGCGGAGTAGCGAGGCAGATTTCTTACGCCACAGTGCATCAAAGCCGTCAGTACATGCATCTGCAAACATTGCCGAGGCACTACAAAACCGTGGCAATCGCAACAATACCCTGAATGCGTTATTGTATTGGATACGCAGAGCATTGTAAGCCTTTTGCGTATATGTGAACCACAGGGCTCCCGAGTACAGTGCTGTGCAGTATGCCTTAAAAAGGGTTATATTCAATTGCGTCTGTACATCGAGAAAATCTGCGGGCCTGCATATTCGCCCTAACTGACAATGCTCTGCGCTCCCTCTCTAGATCCATGTCGTCTTTCAGGTTATCAGTAACCAGATGACCCAATTTAGCAGTTTACGAACTTTTAGCAAAATGACAATGGGATCGTGTTGGAGTGACGAATTTATAAAATAGCAGACTTGGGCCCCTGATCAGCAGAAGTTGTTGTTTTGTGTCAGCTGTAGTCTTGGCTGGGGTCATGAAAATAGTTTAGAATTGGCTGGTAGCAAAATCTTCAGAAATTATAGCTGCATTCACTTCTAAAATGGAAGTGGCAACCCTAGGTAAAGCACCAATTCCAGGCGGAAAATTTACGGTCCAAATGCTTAACAAGTTTTGTATGATTTTATACTTTAAACATTTTTATTACTAGCTTTTGCGCGCGGCTTCGCCCGCGTGGATGTCAGAAAATTATCCTACGGGAACGTACTACCGAGATAAAAAGTATTACATAACATCATGCCTTACGTCAACGAAGAGTTGGGCAGAGAAATACCTATCATCACCATAATTTCAGCTGAAAGACATCCAATGTTAGACATAGGCCTCCCCCAATTGGGGGGATTTGCCATAATCGCCACGCTTGGCAGGCGGGTTGGCGATCGCAGTATAGTGTTAAAAATAAATAGAGAACGCTGCTACCCATTTTCTAGTAAATCCCTTAGTCGCCTTTTACGGCACCCACGGTAGGAAATGGGATGGAGCTATTCTTTACGTCCAGCAGCACACGGAACAAGAAAAAACAAGAGAAATACCTATATAACACATTCAAATTTCGTCAGTTATGTTACTGCCAGATCATGGTTACAAATAACAGAAAAAAAAAACAAAAAGCAATGACCCACATAGTTGTCACATTCACAATAATTAAAATAATATAATACTGATACGCGCCACACAAGTTTAAGTACCACTAGCGCCATCTAGTATCGAATAGCAGAACTAGTGACCACTAACGCCATCTAGTATCGAGTAGCAGAACTAGTAGACTCGAGATTCTTCTAGAGAATTCGATGCTAGAACTTTCTAGAACTTTCGACACTGGTCAGTAGGGGCCGGTATGTACTTGAACATTCTAGATGTTTCTACGAGGTTTAGGAACTTTCTAAGGACTATATAAGGCCAGTAAGGACCCCGACTCGACACCGTCGAAATTAAGCGACAAGTACGATACAAGCGATGTTCGATTGCGATTATGCTTTTTATTTAGTGTGTTTGGGTTATTATCAGTGTTCTTTAATTAAAGTGTCATTTTTGGTTTCAAAATCGGCAGTTTTTATTATCACGTACCGCAAGCTCGTAACAATACTTTTCAAAGTATGATATTATGTTCGTGTCATTGTACACAGGATAAGTTTTTAACCAGAGCGCAAATTTTTTTTTTGGTGATTCAAAACATATTTTGATTATTTGATCAATACTTTTTTTTTGGTCCTTCTTGAAATCAGCAAAATATGGATACAATCTATTCGTAATAATATCAATGGGCGAGCGCACAGCTGATAAGTACCTACTACTGCGTTCCGCTTCACTGGCCGCGCCGCCGGCGCGTTGCGCGACTAGTATCCATTATACCAGTTTCATAATAAACATTTTTCTTTAAAGATAACCAAATTTTTGTGTACTAAGACATATCAAAATAAGAAATAGGTGTATAATAAAACACGTTTAAGTTTAATTTGTCATAATTTATGCACTGATTAAAAACTTTTCCTTTATACATATAAAATAAAAGTCATTATGGTAATTTACCGGGTACAATGCGAATTCCTTCCGAAAAGAACAAACACTACAGCAGAACCAAGAAATATAATCTAAGACGTTTGAAACATCTGTGCTTTCAACGTACTCGTATTTATCCTGACCTTAATTTGTATTCAATTGTTATATACAGCATAGCTAGATATTACCTACTCTGAAAATAATATTTAAGCTCGACTCCGCTATCATTATTTCTTCTTTAAGAATCTTTATAGGGGCGATAATTTATCGGATATGAGATCCGAAATCAACTCGGATTTCGGATATGTATCGGGGAATTTCGTTACGAATATTGAATTAAGGGTTAGTATTCGAGACTTACGTGACTTTCATATTTACTTACGTGTGATTGAGGAGCTCGGGGCTAAGTAATAACAGCCGCACGGGTCGATCCATCAGGTTAAGCTACGCTTGCCGGGGTTGTTCAGTGGATGGGTGACCATCTTTACATACCGAGACTCCTCCGTACCTCGGAAAGCACGTTAAGCCATTGGTCCCGCCTGTCATTCGTGGATCTTTGACAGTCGTTAAGGGTCGTCAGAAGCCCAAAAAGACTGACAACCGGTCTTACCAAGGGGTATCGTGTTACCCAGTTACTGGGTTGTGGAGGTCAGATAGGCAGTCGTTCCATGTAAAATACTGGTATTCAGCTGCATCCGGTTAGACTGGAAGCCGACCCCAACATAGTTGGGAAAAGGCTAGGCAGATTGATTCGAGACTTACGTGTTACAAATCAGTTACGATTGTAACCATTTTATAATGGTTATTTTTTTTCCTATTCATGTGGTATTAAAGCTCTGTTACCGTAAGGTAGTGACGTCTTAGATACTCAATACTCAATACTCAATATATTTATTGCTTCCACATGTGAACTTAGGTGGTAGGTTTTACAAAGATATGATCATTGTGGACCCTGTCGGGCATAGCAAAAGTAGGAAAGAGGAACAGGGGCTTTCTTTTGACTACTTAGTTGTTATAATAATAATATTGAATAGGTGTTGTGATTATTAACATATAACATGTTATTTAAAATTTGTCATTTAAGTATTCATTGATATTGTAATAGCATTTAGATAACAGAAATTGTTTTAATTTATTTAAGAATGTATAAAGTTTTTGTTCTTCTTTAATTTTTCTGGTAATTTATTATACATTTTAATTGACATGACTAGTGTACTTGTTGAGTGCATTTTCAGCTTAGAGCCTGGTAAGTTTAATCTATTTTTATGGCGCAGTGTATATCTTGACTGTATATTTTCTCTTGTCGTGTAAAAGTGTTGGTAATTACGAACGAATTTGCATATTTCTAGAATGTCTAGGCAGGCTAGGGTTAGTATCTTATGTTCTTGGAAGTGAGGTTTGCAGCTGTCGGTGTCTTCTATATTTACAAGGATTCTTATAAGTCTTTTTTGCAATGTAAAAAGTATCGGTGCATCTGTGCTGTTTCCCCACAATATCACGCCGTAACTAAGCCACGCATATGCATAGGCATAATAGGATAAACTCGGAAATAATGAAGATACCCAGATTTAACTCAAGAAGCAACCATAACCACCATTGACAATTTGGTCAATCCGTGGACAATAGTGTGGGTTATACGTTTATACGACTATAATATAATTACTTTTTGTAAATGCTGTATGTAATGTTTAACTGTTTTTTGTCCAAAAAATAAAATAAAATAAAATAAAATAAACTTTTAAGTAAGGTTGTCATTTCTTGTGAAACGATGCCCTTTTGTAGGTATTTATTATTATTACTCTTGTTTAAAAGGTGGGTTTTTATTTTATTTTTTTATTCATAATGATAGGGCTTTGTCGCACATGCGATTTTTTTTTTATTTTTTTATTTATCCAGTTTCGGACAACAACATAGTCCATCTTGTTAGTCAAATTACCTTATAACTAATGTTAGTAATACAAAACACACAATCAACAACACAACACCGGCAACACATACCGAATTAAATGTCCGAGGCAAGTTGCACAGAGAACGATCAAGCAAGAGATCAGGGCCTCAAGTCTGCTATTACAATAGTGTCAGAATGGTCTCGCCATTGTGAGTATTTGACAGTGTTTGTATGGCAAATCTGTCAAAAACTCACAATGAAGAGACCATTCTGACACTATTGTAATAGCAGACTTGAGGCCCAGCTACCTAGTTGACCATCCTCCCCACAAAATGCCTCAGAACAGGGGAGTAAGGACTCTCCGCCACTAATTTTAGGATACTATTGTTACTGACCCGCGTTCGATGCATCAGTGAAGCAATTTTTTGTGCATGACTGCGTGGAAACCGTCGGTTCGGTTTTGCGTAAACATCTCCGATGTCCACGCCGCCTTGGTTAGCTTAACAAAATCATACCAATTTCCATTTAACAAAACCTTAGCATAATTAATTTGTAAAGTACTTTAGCTGCATCAGACAACGGCACAGCTAAAGCACTATTACAGTATCCTACCTCTCTAATTCTACCATCCAAGCTATTTCAAAATTCCTCAACTAATTTATTTTTAAAACAAAAACTTGACATTGGAATGCCAACAAAAAGACTAGGTACTATTTAATATAAGCCAACGTATCACATTTTTGTTATTGATTCTATAATAGTAGAACATTTATATATACTTACATACTATTTATTTTACTTCCAAACAAACAAAACTGTAACACACAATATTCTTCCAGCGATTTACTTTTACTAACAAAATAAAACTATTCAGAACTGTCGTGAGACTTTTATACCTTGGCCAAAGATATTGGGCCAAAGTTTGGCCATAACTCACGAGTTTCTCCCTACTTGCCCACTTTTTAGGGTCAGCGCAGACAGAGCTTGTTCTATGATGTCACGTTTTGAGTGAAAATATGCGCGAGAGGAGCATTTAAGGCAACGATAACCGTCTTTTAATGATTTTATACTGAAGATCACGTCTAAACGAGTAGTGTTAATGATTTGAAGAAAATATGTGTTAAATTACAGCATTTTCTCAATAACTTAATATGAGAATATTTTAGATTATGTCTATATTACATAGTGAAATTAATTTGTAAAGTTATGTCTAACGCGGATAAAAAACTGAGAATCACGCAAAATCTATCGAGCGTATTTTTCTGAAACCTTTACCTTTTTAAAGATAATTTAATTATTTATCTTTTAGTATACGTGTTTGATCAAGGTAACCGACATAGCTCGATGAATTGCCAAACTTAAGTGGCAATGGGCAGGGCACATTGCGCGCAGAACAGATGGCCGTTGGGGCCGAAAGGTTCTGGAGTGGCGACCGCGTACCGGAAGATGTAGCGTTGTAAGGCCTCCCACAAGGTGGACCGATGACCTTATGAAAGCCGCAGGAATCCGCTGGATGTGGGAAGCACAAAACCGGTCGAGGTGGCGATGCTTGGGGGAGGCCTATGCCCAGCAGTGGACGTCTTTCGGCTGAAATGATGATGATGATGATGTTTTATTAAAATACCTTTTGTTTTATGTGTAATAAATTACTAATGCGTTTTATTTGGGCCAGCGCTCCTGGATGGGCGAGTCCTATTACTGGCTGGACGTACGATGCGTTTCGTGAGCTCAGTACAGAACACGCAAGCTAACCACTCAAGGTCGCTGGCATATATCAGGGCTTAAGTTATGGGTTCGAAGCCGGGCTGGTTGGTTTTTAGTATTGCAATTTATTTCATCACTACTACTCTCAAAATGGTAAAGGAAACTAATGCGACGAAACCAGCAAGTCCCAGATCTAAAAATTCGTAAACATTGTGGAACATGTAGTTGATTATGACCCATTCCCTCTCATAGAAAGGAGAACTGTATCCCAGAAGTGGGAACATTTAAGTCTGATTATAACTACTTAATGCTTAAGCTTTATCTTTTGCACGCAATATTTTTTTATATTAAATAATTGGTTTATTTTGCTTAAGTCAACTCAGCTCAGCACTAGAGGGCGGATTATGGGCGAAAGTCGGTTACAGAACTTAGCGACGGAAAGTTCAAAACCCACATTAAACGTGTCCGTATCAAAAAAGCATATTATAAGATAAAAGACTACGTTGAAGACAAGGAAGTTTGGCAATAATTCCTTCTGCACATGTGGCTTCCCTGGTACCTCATAAACAACATAACTATGTCAATGCCTATTAACTGCTCCCAAATAACGATGTTAATTTAGAATTTTTAATAATTTTTTTACATACTTCCTTGACATAATCTTTTCATTATTTGACATTATTTACCTACAAATCGAATTCCAATTCTTTATTAGTGGCTTTTGTGGACATGATATTTATTCAGATATGTTACTGTAGTTGTAATTGCAATCATGTCATTAATATTTTATATACTTAGATTATTTTATATTTTGTGAATGTGAGAACGTTATAGGCCTAGTAGAGTGTAGATTTGTTGGCGGTTTTCTATTTTGTTAAGTACCTGGTAATTGTTGAAAGGCCTACACTGTCCTCCCATACCTATTATCACTGTTATTTAATAATATTGTAAAGCCAATAATTTTTAAAAGAGTAACCGTGGAGTTTCTTGCCGGCTCTTCTCCATAGGAAACGACTAATTGGAACCGTGCACCTAGCTTCTGACGTTTCATAAGTGCCCATGTAGGTTTATGTGAAATAAAATATTTTGATTTTGATTTTTGATTTTGACGCACGCCTCAATATCGGTATAAGTAAATTATAATTATATGTTGAGGACTCTTAGTGCCATGTGTCGGCAACGCGTGAAAGCATTATTTAAATAAAGTACAATGTTGCAAGGTGCGAGTGTATATTTTGTTGTTAGCAACTTGGTTTTTTCACTGTGAACAACGTGCTCTCTATGTAGTCTGCGGTAAACAAGCAATACGCCGCTAAAAAAAATTAAATTAAAAATCTTTTAAAGCTGTATTTCGAAGCCCGGCAACCCCTTGTATCCTCCAAATTGATTCTGGAACTAACTCTGCGTATCATTTCACCTCCATCCATACTAATATTATAAATGTGACAGTAACTCTGTCTGTCTGTCTGTATGTTAAGTTTTCACGCCTAAACCGCTGAACCGATCGTCATGAAATTTGGCAGAGATATAGCCTGGGATATGGAGAAGGACATAGGCTACTTTTTTACGCGATAACCGACATCCACGCCGGCGGAGCCGCGGGAAGAAGCTAGTCATTAATAAATGGTAGTTCTTAATAATTTCTAGCCTAATAGACTAATAAACAATGTATAAAATATATATCTATAAAAATAAGTAAAATTGACGTGTCTGTTTGTAATGCCAAATGGCAATATTTTTACTAAATGCATAAATCAAAGTATATTTATTTATACGATACTCTAGAGGTTCAATGGTGATACATCATTATGGCCACTAATAAATACTGGCAGTTTGGTAAAATTAAATTAAAATTATTGTCTGTCTGTCTGTCTGTTTGTTCCTGCTGATATCCGAAACGGCTGGATCGATTCTGACGAGACTTCCACTGGCAAATAGAAAATGTTATAAGGGATAACTGGGGGCGAAGCCGTGGGCAGCAGCTAGTGGAAATAAAAAGAAAAAAAACAAAACATAAATTCTAAGCTTCACTACGCGATCTCAACTCGGACTTAGCCGACTTGTTACCAGAATTGTCCCAACGAACGCTTAGGCGTAGAATAGCGAGCTTGAGCTAGGTCATGAGTTCGATCCATACTGTTGCGTGATTTGTTTATGTAGAGGATTCCTGTGATAATAGTGACATGAACCATTGCATGCACAAATCTTAATTAGATGCATGAAATTTTGTCACCCTATGTAACATTTCTGCATTTATATCTGTAATTTTTATAGTGTAGTGTATAAAGAGTAGATTCAGATAGATTCAGATTCAGATAACTTTATTCGCTCAAACATGTGTGTACATACAATACATTATAAAATAAATGCATGCAAGGTGTTATAAGTAGATACATGGACAACTCCATGTATCTAACATATTTACCATATTGTCATAGTGTGCAAATATTAATATAAGTATATAATTAAAAAAAATATAACAAAATTCATTCATATTGACAATGTTGGCATAAAATAAACGAAATTAAATTGATTGATTACACAGTTAATTCTTAAAGAAATAGATAGGAGTTACAGACAAAGTTGACAAATATTCAATTACCAATAATAAAAAACATAGGTAATAATATAGTGATATAATGTCAACGTAGGTCCAAAATATTCAATACAAACATCATTATCAAAAGTATTATTACATTACATACATTTCAGATTCAATTAATTTATAAATAAAAGAGCATGTCAATTTAAAATGATTCCCTTAAAAAATCATTCACATCATAATATGCTTTCATCATCATCATTATCATTTCAGCCGAAAGACGTCCACTGCTGGACATAGGCCTCCTCCAAGCACCGCCACCTCGACCGGTTCTGTGCTTCCCGCATCCAGCCGATTCCTGCGGCTTTCATAAGGTCATCGGTCCACCTTGTGGGAGGCCTTCCAACGCTACGTCTTCCGGTACGCGGTCGCCACTCCAAAACCTTTCGGCCCCAACGGCCATCTGTTCTGCGCGCAATGTGCCCTGCCCATTGCCACTTAAGTTTGGCAATTCTTTGAGCTATGTCGGTTACCTTGGTTCTCCTGCGGATCTCTTCATTTCTGATTCGATCACGTAGGGAAACTCTAAGAATAGCCCTCTCCATTGCCCTTTGGGTGACTTTTAGCCTTCTAATAAGGCCCATTATGAGCGGTCACGTTTCAGTGCCATAATATGTCATCACTGGCAACACGCACTGGTCAAAGACTTTCTTCTTGAGACACTGCGGTATGTGGGATGAGAAGATATTGCGTAGCTTAATATGCTTTACTAGCTAAAAAGATTTCAATGACCTTTTAAATGCTTCTACGCTTAGCTCTTTCCAGCTATTGGGAAGCTTATTGTAAAGCTTGTTGTATTTATAGTATTCTATCTATCTATCATTAGTTCGCTACATTTGGATTTATATACCGGGTGATCCAATGTCAAATTGAGGTCGAATTGTTTTCGGATATGAGGCGTCGCAAGGTCTCTCGGTCGCCTGTATCCATAAAAACATTATATTCGTCTATTGTTGTAGTAGATATACCCTATAGAACGTGCTTGCCTACATTCATAGAAAATGCAGCGCTGTTGTTAGGCTTCGTGCATAAAATCTGAAAATAATAGTGTACAATAGATAGTTTAAAATATGTAGTCATGAATATGAACAAGTTTTGGTCCAACTCCGAGATATCGTAAACAGAAATTAGCTTTTTGGGGTTCCGAAGCCAGATAGCAAAAAAACCCGGCCAAGTGCGTGTCGGACCAAGGACAATGAAGAGTTCCGTAGTTGGGATGAATTTATCTCAAGAACAAACTTAACATTGTAGTTGAAAAACATGTTCTTCCATACATTTCAACTGCAAATATAAGTTGGTCGACTATTACTCGTTAACTTGTAAGGCCTACTTAGCTGTAATAGTTTTATTTTTAATTTCGTCAAATGTACTACTGCCGTGAATTTTTTCACATGCCCAAAAACAAACCATTTAGATGGCAGGGGCACACTTCACTCAAACAAAAATTTGCTCTTTAAAGCTTAATATTACACAAATGAATCCTTGAATCGCAAAATGGATTTCACAAACCCGCAATATTTTTGAACGGCCTATCCAACGATTCTCCATACCATAACTTCATATACGAGGGAAAAAAATCATGCCAATTTAGCTGTAAGGATTAATATGTATTCTATACCAAGCAAAGATACCAAATAATTAACCTATGATTGTAAAATAAAAAAATACCCATGCCAAATTACAACTTTCTAGTGCTAAAAGCTGCTTTCAGACTACGCTATAATATATAGTAAATAGCTCATAGACAACAATATCGTGCACCATACATTCCAATAATATATAGTACACTAAGTACAGTACAGTGTGAACATGTCCATAACAATGTATGGTGCACGATATTGTTTATTATAGCGTAGTCTGAGAGCAGCTTATGAGTCTCTGAGTTAAGCCGCGAACACACAGAAAGTAAGAAGGACATAACGAAACTATAAGGGTTTCTTGTTGACAACAGAATCCTAAAAACGGATCCCTTAGAATTTCGTGATGTCCGTCTGTCTGTCCATCTGGATATCACACAGCCATTTTAATCACAGACTTATAATATGCACTGTATCGATAAAAATTGGAAAGAAGATGGCATTCTGTGCATCGTTGTACAATTGTGTAGTGAAATTACGAAAATAATAAACAATTATGATTGGCAGTCCCCATACATATGTATATCAGTGGGATGAAAAAAAAAATTGGCAGTCATAAGGACTGCCGACAGAATTGAAAACTCAAAACTTTGGTATAACTGACAGTCTGGCGCTACACGTCACGAGCATGTCGCGCATTTCGGTGACGCGAATCCATAAGTTTTTCCCCTAGCTAAAATCGCTAAACGCGGCTAAAGACGTTTTCACTTCAAAAAGCTTTTCATACATTCATCGAAAATGTCTACTGTAGTATAGGAATTAGCATTTTTGCTCACCCAAAAAGTACACACACACATAGTATACATATAGCTCATTGAAAACAATAAATAAGCAAGCAATAAATATATTGAGTATTGAAACCGTTCGGTGACGATTGCGAAACCATAAGTTTATCCCCTACCAAAATGTGCTCAACGTGCCTAAAGAAGTTTTCATTTCAAAAATCATGGAACATAAGCAAGTTGGGAATTGTTGGATCCTATAATTAAAAATATTATGATGTTTCTAAGTGACTTGGCGTAGTATTTATGTGCGTCACGCACAACAGTTAAAGTTCGGGACGAAAACATGAGCAGTAAGCCTGTGACAACCAAGTAAAGGAATCCAATCTGAAACCATAAAACTCATAAAAATATCACTAAACTGCATATCCACCTATGCGTGTTTATAACAAATGAATTACCTCAAAGTTGGCGTGTAATTCACAACAATAATATAAAGTTGCTTGCATGATCACAATCTACTATGCAAGCTTGAACATGAACAAATAAGTCAACAATATCTCAAAACTGTAGTACAGAAGGTCGACATCATATAACGACCAAAAAGGCACCATAGACACGCTTCACGTACAGCGCACTCAAACTTAAACTCAAAGCACTCAAACACTCAAACCATTTCGAGGCACTTTTGAATTGTCAGGAGTCGGTTGGTCAGAAATATGAAGAAATGAAATGATATCGTTTATTCTGTAAATAGGATAATAGAATCACTTTTACACGCCATATTAAAAAAATAAATAATGATAAGCTAGATGGTGTCGACATTTCCTATCTGACTACCAATGAGAAGAAATGGCGAAAAAAACTCAGGGGTCAGTCTCTTTTAAAGACCAGATAAAATCTTGGTCAGATCATGTGCGGACCATGTAGATCCGTGTCTGAAATGGTCTTTTGAGGAAAGAACCAAACAATTTTGAGTGGACCTGTCCAGTCAGTGCAAGCATTTGTCAGTAATCTTGTAGCTCAACTCAGGATTTAAGGAGCTCAACGACTAGACGAACAATACCAAAGAAAGGATATTTGGGTAGGCCGCATAAATTACTCAAAATACCAGACCATCATTAAAACTAAGAAGAATATGAGAAGCTAGTTGCCCATTCCATTCCAAAGCGTGGTAGGTACCTATAGTTCTCTATAGGTACCTACTACGCTTTGGAATGGAATGAGTGTCCATGGAGTTTC
Source organism: Dryobota labecula (assembly GCA_947523025.1). Lineage (NCBI taxonomy): Eukaryota > Metazoa > Arthropoda > Insecta > Lepidoptera > Noctuidae > Dryobota > Dryobota labecula. Next base: position 5,778,979 of record OX383311.1, on the reverse strand, counting down.
TTGCCTGTTCTTCTGAACAGGCATGAATCTCCATGGACACTCTTAAATTATACGAGTATTATTACATCTATAAAAAAAGACGTACACGTTAAAAGCGTCTGGAGTAGTTATAGCAAACATAAACAAAAAATAAGATTAAGCCGTTGCAGCTAAGAGATGACCAGTCCCAACTGTCGGTGCCCGTTCACGAACATAAAGCACCATTCAGCTCAAACAATTTGAAGGAAGCTAAATGTTCCAACACACACGCCAACCATCAGCGAGACATCTAAGCATGACATACTCTCAGCCCCCAGGGCACATTCAAGTCAATGAAGGACATATTACCAGGTAAATGGTAGCTCTATAGTACATAGTACTCACAACTAAGCTATGCAATTATATAATACAAAAGAGATTGAGTTTATACAACGCAAATATATTCTTATAATCTTCAGCAGCTCCAACGGTATTTTCAAATGTTAATCAATTAGTTGCAGCTGGGGAGCAAGACCAGGGGCCCAAGTCTGCTATTTTTATAAATTCGTCACTCCAACACGATCCCATTGTCATTTTGCTAAAAGTTCATAATCTGCTAAATTCATAATGGTTGATCATTGGTCGGTCAATGGTCTCGTCATATAATTGTATTACAATGGCATTTTCAACATTTATTCATGCCAGATTTCATTTATATATATTTTTACATATTATTTATTAGTGTTATAAGCAATCTGAAGTAGCAGGAAGTTGAAAGTTTAGTAGAAAGTTTAATTTGTCATTATGTACGAGATTACCAATTCTTTCAATGGAGTGTCAGTGGCTGACCATTGGAAAGTCATAATGACGCCATTATATTACTAGATTACCAAACTTGTCAAAATCAACAATTATGAAATCAATGATAGACCATTCTGAAACTATTGTAATAGCAGACTTGAGGCCCTGCACTTGCAACCGGCATTTGTTTGAGATCGCCGTTCGGTCGCGTCTATGGGTGTGTGCGCCTGTTTTCGATCGTTTTATGGAGCCGGCCTTCTGTATCTATTTATTTTGTGACAATATTTTAGTTTGGACTTTGTAAGAACTTATATTCCTGGTTTTAGTATTGCAAGAAAGGACACAGGTGATGGAAAACGATCTTGGGTAATGTGAAAGTAGCTTCATTGGTTTAGTTAACCGCTTGTACAAATACCTATGTCGATTAAAATATGATTCGCGATCATAACAAATACGACTTTATAGAATTATAATAATTAGAATCAGCAATACAACTGCATAAGTTAGAATATTGTCTTCAAATTTCATGATTTTATGAAATAGTCATGTATTCAATAGGATTTTATGAACTTAGAGATAAAATCATCAATAAAACATGAATGATTTTTATGATAACGATTCTATAAATAAATATTTGATACTGTCGCGAATCATTTTGAGACCAACATACAACCGGATACTGGGGCCTTACTCCCGACAGCATCGAGTTCTGAATCAATCGAATTGGATTCGAATTAAATGCCGATCCGTACTCATGAATCCGACACTAGCGCACAATCGTGCGATGGTTCGAACCGAAACTAACTTCGATCGATAGATTCGTTAGGATTGAAAAGTTCGTACTCCATACGCCATCTGACATCTGTCAGATGGCGTATGGAGTACGAACTTTTCACAACCAGCCAGACCCGGAACAACTACTCGTAAGTAAGTATAACCACTGCGCCAATCGTGCCGTCCAATATTAGATTAGGTACTACTAGGTTAATGGCTTTAATTTTATGCTGTAATGCAGCGGTACTCTAAGTGTGTTCCGATTGTTATGTTTTCTATCTAGATATCGAGTTGTTGGATCAAAACTAAACGTCAAATTACACGATATCAAAGAAGCTACTTTGTTCAGATCGAGTGAGATAACTACCTAAAAGACATAGAGCACTTGACGATGACGTAATATCGATACGCATAACGACGCTGATAATAGGTACTCGAACCTATGTCGATCTTGGTATACGATTCGAATTGGTTCGGGAGTAAGGTTTTAAATCGAGTTCGAATCGGAAACAAAATCAAACGGTTTTCGGGAGTAAGGCCCATGACCTCCAAATTGCAGAAAATGTTACGTTAATTTTAATTTCATGGGCTACCCTGACGCTCACCATGTGTCAAGACAAGTTAGTTTTTATGCATACGTCAAATCTTGCAAGCTGAATTAAAACCACTTCCTCTTATCCTACGGTGTTGAAATTTTATATGTTGGTTCTGTTTTGAAGACAATAAATTTAAATATAATTCTGGACCTGATTCTACACCAAGGATTGGCTCTAGACGATGCAACTCCTCAACAGTCAACGGTACGGATACAAAATTTAATACACGCAGTTAATTAAGATCACATCATCATCATCCATAGCCCGACTTTACCCACTGCTGAGCATAGACTTCTCTTTTCTTGTGCCAATCCCCACGCTTATGTACCAGCCTCATCCAGGTTCTACCCGCGATGGCAACAATGTCGCCCACCCATCTCGCCGTTGGATGACTGACACTTCGTCTTCTAGTCCTTGGACGCCACTCGGTCACTGCTTTACTCCACCTGCCATCACTTTGCCTTGCCAGGTATCCTGCCAAACTCCATTTAAGTTCCATAACTCGTATTACGATATCGGAAATCTTCGTACGTCTGCTCGACGTTTGGAACTCGGTCTATAAGACTTATACCAAGCATGGAACGCTCCATGGCTTTCTGTGCAACTCTCACCCTGTACCTCCTGCGTGAGCGTCCACGTCTCAGTACCGTACGTCGTTGTGGGCAGAACACACTGGTTATAATTAGGATAGTCCGTTATAAATTCTACCATGACCTAGCTGCTGCACCCAGGATTGGCTCGAGACGAGGGAACTCCTAAACTGACAACTTTAGTACTTTTTTGTTCATTCAAAGCTTGTTCTTAAAAAGGTTTTTACTTAAAATTTATAAATACACTAGCTTTTGCCCGCGGCTCCGCCCGCGTAGATATCGGTTATCGCGTAAAAAAGTAGCCTATGTCCTTCTCCATATCCCAGACTATATTACTGTCAAATTTAATGACGATCGGTTCAGCGATTTAGGCGTGAAAACGTAACATACAGACAGACAGACAGAGTTACTTTCACATTTATAATATTAGTATGGATTCGTCTGTTTACTGCAAGAACTCATTAATGGCAAAAAATCATCAAGTTTATAACGCCTTGAACTCGTCTTGACGAGTTTTATGTAATGCAAAACCTCATTGTGATTAAATTTTCTTTTACATAATCATAATGAAGATTATATGGGGTGTATCTATTCAAACACGAAATATTTTAAGAGATACAGCTCTATGTGGTAAAGAAGCAATGAAACGATTTTTTTTTAAATCTGAGTATATTATTTAAAAAATTAAATAATTTAAAATTACTTGATATGATGATTAATTATCAGAAGGCACCGCGCTCGTGCCGCCACCATCGCCGCGTCCGGGCGGGTCATTCATAGAATAAAAAAAAAATAAGTAAGTTAAGGTTTTTTGCAAAATGTCTCAAACAATTTTAAAATTCTAATAATTATGAAAAAACTATAAAACACTTAGACAAAAAAAAAAAAAATCGCTGCTATGGCTTTTTTACCACCTATAGATGTTTCTCTTAAAATATTTCGTGTATGGATAGATACACCTTTTAAGGAAATCTATAGAACTGAAACTAATTCATTGCTTATTTCAAAGTTTTGACTATGTCACTTAATGAGTTCTTGCAGTAAACCGATATAGTATGCAAAGGTTTTATCATCAAAAACCATTGGAGTTGACGAGTCCTTGATTGGGAAGGTAGCGTGGGAAACCCATTCTCTTGCCTTGCCTTTACATGGAGCGACTGCCTATCTGACCTTCACAACCCAGTTACTGGGTTATACGATAGTTGGTAAGACTAGTTGTCAGTCTTTCAGGCTTCTGACGACCCGTAACAACTGTCAAAATGACAATCGGAACCAACGGCTTAACTACCTTGAGAGTAGTTTACTTTGTCACAGACACCATCAGAAAACCAACCAGATGAGTATTGATTATAACTGTTTAGAGGTATGAGGAACAGGGTGTAAAGTTCACTCATACTCTATAGTAAATGTAGGATCCTCGGACCAAACGGGTATTGTGTCTGGTGGGCAACTGCCCAACGGTTGATGTCGGGATGTTGTATATCCGCTAGTCACGCGGTAAACTCTGATAGCGCGATGCAGGATTTGTGACGTCAGGTCTTTAAGGCGTAGTTTGCATGTGGCGTTGTTGATACCGCCACATTACTCCCCTCCGGAGACCGGAGGTCGATAGTGGGCTGAACCAGTGCATATGATGTTTGCCAGGGCCAGTTGTGGTTCAAGTGAGTCGGAACCTGGTGCCGCATGGTTCACGGTGAGTCGGAACTGTTTGCGGTGATTCCCCAGTGAGTCGGGGTGGCGCTGCGTTTTTGATCCAGTGAGTTGGACGTCGTACAGCGCCGGGTTGAGGCTGACTGCTGGCGTCGACCAGGAGAGCGTTGAAGAGCTCTGCTTGTGGACCGGCCGAAAGTGCAGTGTGCTGTGCCAAGGTTGCTGGTGAGACTGAGGGTTATGACCAGGTATGCGCGTTCGCTGCATGCTGGTGGTCAGGATACCCGTTGAAGCCATGGGTGCTTGCTGGCTGTGTGACTCGCCGCTCGAAAGCTTGAGCAAGTGATGGATTACGTCACGCTGAAGTAGTTGCACGAAGGCTGCGCTAATGTCCATGTGCGGGGTCACCAATTTAGAGGTATGAGGAACAGGGTGTAAAGTTCACTCATACTCTATAGTAAAGGGAGGATCCTCCGACCAGACGGGTGTTGTGTCTGGTGGGCAACTGCCCAACTGCCCAACGGTTGATGTCGGGATGTTGTATATATGCTAGTCGCACGATGCAGGATTTGTGACGTCAGGTCTTTGATGCGTAGTTCGCATGTGGCGTTGTTGATACCGGCACGAAATGATTTATCAATACGTCACCAACCTCAAGGACAAGATGTCTCTCTCTTGTGCCTTCCAGCCATGAAAATAATGGATGTGAAAGTAATCTCATGAAATAAATGACAAAGAATATTATTTCGACAAGTCTACGTTATTTGCTGCGACGCGCGACGTCGCTCTCACAACGCTACGCTGGCTAGGCAAGTTATTTCGTAGCACCAGCTAAATTCATTTTAATTTTAATCTTCTATATGAATTTTGTCAAAAGTATGACAGTAGCGTCTTCCTGTCTGAGCTGCTCGTTCATAAAATCTGTCTTATTACTCTCTAAACCTCACTTCGAAATTTGAACTGTAGTCAATTAGAATTAGAGTAGTCAAATATTCAGCTATTACGGAATCAGTAATAACTGTAGTAGATTAAATAAGTTTACCCTGCCAAAACAAAAATTGCACTTAGACATGAAAGCAGATTAAACATACCCACTTCACGATTAAAAATGCACTCTTCTAGTACATTTGTTATGTCTATTAAAATATACAATAAGTTACCGGAATACATCAAAAATAAAAATAAAAATAATATCTTTATCAATAAATTAAAACAATTTCTGATAATCAAAAGCTACTACACTATTAACGAATATTTTAGTGATATATTTCAACAACAATAAAAACTATTTTTTACGTAATACCTATATTTCATTGTAAATTTCACGTTGAATATAAATTTATTTAAAAACACCAAAATACTGTTAAATTAAAAATGAATGTGCTAAACAATTTCATAATTAATAATAACATTCTAAAAGACTAAATTAAATTCTAAATATTTATTTTATTGTAATTTATAATATTAATAATGTGAATCGTGTAATATATAACATAAAAAATATTTAAATATGACTTAAGACCAAATATGTAAATACTTATATAAAATAGAACATAAAACCAAACTATACTTTTTTAATGATACTATTCCAATTTAATTCAATATTATTTTTTTATTGTTTTCGTACTAAAAAGCGCCTTCATCCTCTCTCCTATTAAAAATTAACTTTGCTGTGCCCGACAGGGGCCCTTAATTGATTCGATGTTTTAACATACCAACTGTTATATGTACACATTATGGAATGCATTAAAGTACTGAGTATTGAGTATTGAGAAAATATTGCTGGGCTGGGACTGGTCATCGCTTAGCTGCCACGGCTTATTTTTAATTTTTGAATTGTTTTAATTACGGACGCTTCTAACGTGCACGTCTTTCTACATTGTTCTCACATGTATAACTTCAACATGAATGATGTAACCCATATTTTGTAACAATATTTTGTTTTAAAAGAGTGTCCGTGGAGTTTCTTGCCCGTTCTTCTCCATAGGAACCTACTACGCTTTGGAATGGGCAACTAGCTTCATCTTTCTGACTGACCGACCCCTTGACAATTCAAAAGTACCTGTATTTGGTTTATTTGAAATAAATGCTTTGAGTTTTTTTTTTATTAGCGTCCTAAAGTAAAATAAAATATTGAAAGAAAAATGAAGCAAACTGCTATTCGTGTATCGTAATGTATAGGCATGTTTAGTGATGGGATGTATTGCTATGGTGGATAGTCGATATTTTTTTTTTCTAAAAAGAATTTTACTGTATATATTAGATTTTTTTTGTAGTTCTCTTTCTATGTGGTCTCGGAAGCGAACGACAAACTCCCTTGCCTGACTCCCCAAAACAGTTTTATTTTTTTGTGCGCTTAGACCTGTTAATTACCACAACCAAGTAAAAGAACAAACCAATAACAAATAATCATTTTAACACAAAAGAAATTAAACAACGGAATGGTAAATGGCAATACGTACTTGTCCGCATACAAGGCGCTAGCACTCGTTTTGACGCAAAATTGCCACCGACGCACAGCGCCACCTAACAAAAATGTTAAGTACCAAGTATATATTTTTTTTTTCTAAATCTTAGTTGTGCTTTAAATGTGTTTTATTTTTATGTTTTGTATTAAATACACATTTTAAAATAAATTACATAATAATAATAATAAAGCGAACGAGATTTTAGCTGTGAGAATCGTTATCGATAAAATTTTATTGCATAATGTCGCTGACCTAGTCATGCTATAACGACATCTGTCAGCCGCACCATGCTACAACGAAAATACTGTAGATATAATGTTAGCCTTGTGGCGGCATCTACAACAACACATGCGAACTACGCATCAAAGACCTGACGTCACAAAAGCCTGCATCGCGCAATCAGAGTTTACCGCGCGACTAGCATATATAGGGTGTATCTATTCAAACACGAAATATTTTAAGAGATACACCTATAGGTAAAGAAGCCATGGAAATGATTTTTTTTTTTAATCTGAGTATTTTATTTAAAAAATTAAATAATTTAAAATTACTTGATAATTGATGATTAATTATATCAAAAGGCACCGCTCTCGTGCCGCCACCGTCACCACGTCCGGGTCGGTCATTCATAGAATTAAAAAAAAATAAGTAAAGGTTTTTTTGCAAAATGTCTCAAGTAATTTTAAAATTATAATAATTATGTAAAAATATAAAACACTTAAATAAACATTTTTTTTTCACTGCTATGGCTTTTTTACCACCTATAGATGTTTCTCTTAAAATATTTCGTGTATGAATAGATACACCTCATATACAACATTCCGACATCAACCGTTACGCAGTTGCCCACCCGACACAACACCCGTCTGACGGAGGATCCTCCCTTCACTATAGAGTATGAGTGAAATTTACACCCTGTTCCTCATACCTCTATACTGGTGACCCCGACGTGATGCAAGATTTTGTGACGTCAAGTCTTTGATGCGTAGTTCGCGTATGGCGTTGTAAAATAAAAATATTTCTAGTAAATTCTATTTCAACTAGTCAAATAGAATTTACTTAAAATATTTTTTGGAATATAGGTATCATAAAATAGGTATTCGAGTATCAGACATAAATATAGGTATTATTCCTAACCCAGATAATAAAATATCGATTTAACTCGTAAGGTACGACTGATCATCGCGTGCGGGAAATAATATTGGGCGAACGCACCTGTTATCATCCGTTCAGGAAATTATTACTGGAGTTTTGATGTTAGATGTGGGCTTATATTTGTTTTTGATACGTTTTGTGGTATAGTGAACAATATCATGTTTTTCATTACCCTAGAGACAACTAGCAAATAGTTTTCTTTTGGTAATAGATGCTAGGATTTTATCCATAAATAATTAGATTATCTTTGAAACTAAAGCGTAAGTTTTGTTATTACAATCATATAAAATACATTTAATTTAGAATTCACACGTCTTTCCAAGCCCAGTCTACGTCGAAGGGTCGCTTTTCGAAGTTGTGAAGAAGTATGTCTACCTAGGGCAAGTCATCCAGCTCGGTAGACACAACTTCGAGAAAGCAATCAACCGAAGGATCCAGTTGGGATTGGCAGCGTTTGGAAAACTTCGTCAAGTCTTCTCGTCACCTATTCCGCAATGTTTGAAGACTAAGGTCTTCAACCAGTGCATGCTATCCGTTATGACATACGGTGCCGAAACGTGAACACTGACGGTCGGGCTGGTTCACAAATTCAAGGTCGCTCAATGCGCTATGGAGCGGGCTATACTCGAAGTTTCTTTGAAGGATAGAATCAGAAATGAAGTTATCCGAAATAGAACTGAAGTTGACAGTTAATGGCTTGCAGACAAGCAAGCAAGCTGAAGTGGCAGTGGGCTAGCCATGTTTGACGAAGGATCGATGGCCGTTGGTGCAGACGAGTCCTGGAGTGGAGACCGCGTATCGGAAAGCGTAGTGTGTCCCTCTAGCTAGATGAACCGACCACCCTTTATTAACCTTAGAAACCTAATCTACGTCGTTTTGACGTACACTCAAACACACATTCGCAATCTCTTTTTCACGTTTGATTCGATCGCCATGACCGTTCGAACCAAGTTGCCGCCAAAATAATTAAATAATTGCAATCATGTCATTAATATTTTATATACTTAGATTATTTTATATTTTTTGAATGTGAGAACGTTGTAGGCGTAGTAGAGTGTAGATTTGTTGGCGGTTTTCTATTTTGTTAAGTACTTGGTAATTGTTGAAAGGCCTACACTGTCCTCGCATACCTATTATCACTGTTATTTAATAATATTGTAAAGCCAATTATTTTTAAAAGAGTAACCGTGGAGTTTCTTGCCGGCTCTTCTCCATAGGAAACGACTAACTCGAACCGTGCACCTAGCTTCTGACGTTTCATAAGTGCCCATGTAGGTTTATGTGAAATAAAATATTTTGATTTTGATTTTGATTTTGAAAAGCTAACAGAAGATGGCTGTATTGCCTTGGTATGTACCACCGTTTTGCAGTAATCGCAATGTAGTCCGTCTTTTTTACATATGTTTGGGCTGTGTGTAACTTTTGCATTCATCACCGTTCATTATTTTTCTAAGATTTACTATTGTATTTTATTTTTCACCTCACAAGCTCGAAAAAATTCTGTTAATCATTCGAAGTCTGAGTTATTAAAAGGTTGTTGTTTTTAAAATTCTAACCTTTCTATTCAATAATTTTCTATATCGCCAACCCACTAAAAATGTTTTAATACTTATTGCATATCCACCAATTATCTAAAGATGTCACCATTCTTGCGTCTACCTGCATTATATAACGAGAAATTCCCATCTTTGGACTCCTTTAATATCACACGAAACGGGCTTAAAAAGGAGATTATCCAAATCCTTCAGCAAACGCCAGATACTCAGCTTACTATATAAGTAATGCCAGTTTAGTCATACATACATAGACATACACATAACATCACACACATTTACAGCACCTACACCGTACAGATACACACCCGCACACACTTATTGACTATGTCACTCTCTGTATTTTTTATTACTTTTCTGTGTACTTCGTAATTGGCGTAATGTTTAGAATAATAATTATGTTATATTTACTGTCAGCTGTGAAGCTACCTTATAAATAAATAAATAAATAAATAAATCAATGCGGCAACCTCATCTATAGAATAATCGCACTGGCAACCACGACGCCTACACTAAAAAAATCTTTTTAAAATTTTCTCTGTATTAAATTCACTTTCCATAATTTTGTTTTTTTTTTATATAAAATCGTAAGAAATCATAAAATATGAGCGAGTCCAGCAGCGACAAAGATATAAATTTAACACCTGCAGAGTTAGTGCAAGCGGTACATAATGCAGAAATGAGTTTCCTTCCGGAAAAATCGCGCGAAAAATACATACGAGCGTACAATTTGTTCAATGCATCGTTGACTTTGTCTCTGTCACCTCTGACCTAGACAAGAGTAAAGAGCAAACCCATAGTAAAATAACAACAAAAAAAAAATGCTTGGAGACGTTCTGAAGGCGCGAAAAATTTTCGGAGACTAGGTATCATGCTATTATACTTCATTGAACTATCTGAAACAAGGAAATCAAGTACACTTTGGAGCATTTACTCGATGTTAAAAGCCACAACAAAAACAAAAAATTATATACACATAGAAAAAATTTCAGGTGAAAAGTTGTGTGTTTCGCTCGGCAGCAATGTTATTCTGCGTCTCGTACCTTTGAAACCCTCGCTACGCTCAGGATTCAATACAAGTACTCGGGCCAAAAAATAACTTTGCAGCCGAAAGACGTCCACTGCTGGATATAGGCCTCCCCCAAGCACCGCCACCTCGACCGTTTTTGTGCTTCCCGCATCCAGCGGATTCCTGCGGCTTTCATAAGGTCATCGGTCTACCTTGTGGGAGGCCTTCCAACGCTACGTCTTCCGGTACGCGGTTGCCACTCCAGAACCTTTCGGCCTTTCTCTTAAACGTTATTATTTGTTACAAAAACTAAATTACGGCCTCGAGAGAGCTGAATGTGGAAGACATAGCATTAATTTTGGTAAATGATGACGACTGTCCTCCTGAGGATACAGACGCAGAAGGGGATGATTGTGACTCAAGATGAAGTAAGAAATGATGTCGATGACGAGTTGGTGGATCACTTTGAATTAACAAACTACCCAGCTAGCCAGAGGAAATTCTACCAACCCGCACTGAGCCCGCGTTGTGGATTACAGCCCACTCCTTCTCACAGAGAGGAGGCCTGTGTCCCAGCAGTGCGAATATTATAGGCTGGTTATGCTTAGTATGCTAAGAATAATAACTAAAATCAGAATTATAATGAATGCCCGCGGTTTCGCCCGCGTGGATATCGAAAACTTTTACTTGAATACAAAATTTAGCGAATGAACAACTTCAATACAAAACTTGATCCCCCTTTTCAGACTCTTGTGGTTGAAATAAATAAATTAAAAAAACGATTTACGTTGTTAGTTTCCAACCATAAGCCGAAATATTTGTGATTTTAACTAAAAAAATAAAGAACTTAAATTTTATTAAAAACAAAATTTCATCCCCCTTTTTACCCCATACGGGTTGAAATTCTAACAACACCGTTGCGTTAGCTTCCAATCATAATCCTAGATAGAAATTAAGGACTTTTCAACTTCATCCCCCTTTTTAACCCTTTCGTTGTGGAATTATCAAAAACTCTAAGACGTATAAATTAATTTTCAATCGTCACCCTAAACACAAAATTTGAAGATCCTAACTTCAAAACTGACGGACTTTCATATAAATTTCCATCCCCTTTTTTACCCCTTTAGGGGTGGAATTACCAAAAATCCTTTTTTTAGTGGATACTTACTCTTCACAAAGAACACACCATCCAAGTTTCAAGTCTCTAGGACCAGCGGTTTGGGCTGTGTGTTGATATATCACCCACCCAGTCAGTCAGTTTACCAATTTATATATATAGATAAAGATAATGAAATATGGGTCAAGAAAGTCCCTGTAATTTAAATATCACCTATCCTATACTTTTACCTCACTGAGGAACCGATCCTAAACCCTTCTCCATTTTTAGCTGACTACACTATGCCAGGTCACGACAAATAATTAATGTTTTCCCAAAATTAAGCTTTCCTTTAATTTATGGCCCTCATTTTAAATTAATTATTCCTTTAAACAGTTTATAATTTTCTAACAACTTTACACATTAACTTTGTTCTTAAGGACAACTTAAGTTACCTTCCTAACTTTAATTATGTATCTTAATTATTTTAGTCTTCACTTAAAAGATTCAAATTTTCGGTGGATCGACGAAATAACAGTAAATTGTAGCTCGGCCTATAATTAGGCGCTCTACCCTACTTTGTTAGTAGCACGAAAATAGGAAAATCGAAATGCAGACTTAAAGTTATATGTATATTTATAAGTTCGTGTATTCCCGTTCGTCCCACTGCCGTCGTCGTGGGAAATTTAATCTGTATCTATATAATTACTAGCTTTTGCCCGCGGCTCCGCCCGCGTGTATGTCGGTTATAGCGTAAAAAAGTAGCCTAAGTCTTTCTCCATATCCCAGGCTATATCTCTGCCAAATTTCATGACGATCGGTTCAGCGGTTTAGGCGTGAAAACGTAACATACAGACAGACAGACAGACAGAGTTACTTTCACATTTACAATATTAGTATGGATTATGAATTCGTTAACTTTCCGTCACTAAACATAAAAGATTTTTGCAAAAAAACTACTTAAAGACGCGAAAAATAAGTACCTAAAGGTGCGCTTACACGGGCAACTAAAATTGCTCAATCCTGGTCAATTCTTGTCAAATATGATGTCACGACTACATCCAGCAATTTAGGGCGATGGCAACATGTAGTAACCTGTTGCCAGAGATACGGCCACACAATACCAGGCAATATGGAGCAACTTAAAAAACTAGGCAATACAAGTCAATACACCGACGACACACTTGTACTGCACTTCACGTAGAAAGAAAGAAATGGCGGCGGGGGCGGCGGTGGCGCACTCCCCCGCTATCCTCACCGCCGGCCGGTTCTTCTTGTAAAAATGAGACGTAGTTATACCACAGGTTATACGTTCAAACGTGATAGAAAGAAAATTTACTAAAAATTTCCAAACCGATTGGATGATCGGCAACTCATATCGTGACATTGACAAATGTGAAATATATGGAGCAATTAGAAGCAATATTCCCGAAACAATTGCCGCATTTTATTGTTGTTGCTCCAGATTGCTCCATTTAGTTGATCCAGAATGATCCATTAGTGTTGCCGAGCAATAATTGCTCAAAAAATTGCCCGTGTAAGAGCACCTTAATAGTAAACAGTAGAACGTAACAAAAATTATTTTGTCATTTTTGTCTGTTTGTTCGTTCGTGCCTGATTCACGTAAAAGCCACTCATTACGTCAAGAGCAGGCCCAAACAGTAATTAAAAAAAATGTAAACACCACCTAAATTCACCCCAAACAGCCCACACACAATAGTCAATTACGATTAAAATCGATTACAAATGGTTGTAATGACGTCAATTTCGGTTCAACTGCCATTAAAGTACGATTAGTTAGATAATTTCCATACAAACTTCCGGTGTGGAATCGAACGTTGAATAATCGAATTAATTCTTATCGCATGAACTAATATAGATGGTCATTAACAACTGCGGAGTAATTGCATAACACACTTACAGTAGCAAAGGGTTTAATTTTGATAGTTCAACAACATTCATTGCATTATTTATGTTCTCAAACTCAAACTCAAAATCAAAGCATTTATTTCAATTAAACCATTTACAGGCACTTTTGAATTGTCAAAGAGACAGTCAGTTAGTCAGAAAGAAAGTTGAAGGTAGATAGAAAGAAGAAAAAAAAATACGTTTATTTGCGGTAAACATGACGCAAAAAAAAGAACATAAACACAAATGAAATAAGAATATTATTGGGGAAATGCGTCACATCCACGCAAAACGGCTATCGCTCAGCATTATCCTGCGACCCTATGTAAGACAGAGCGCTGCCCCAGCGCTGGTTTTCAGCGATGCCCATTCCAATACGTAGATCACTATGGAGAAGAACGGGCAAGAAACTCCAAGGACACTCTTTTAAATCAAGATATTACAAAATCCTGGGTACATTATTCTTGTTGCTTCTATATGTGAGACAATGTAAAAACTAATAAAACAATTCAAAATATAAAATTAAATATTAAAAATAAGCCCTGGCAGTCAAGAGATGACCAGTCCCAACTGACGGCGCCCGTTCACGAACATAGCGCATGGATCAGCACCATCCAGCTCAACCATTTTGTAGGGAACCGAATGATCCAACACAATTGTTGTGAAGATAACATTGTTGAACATATGAAGCAATGGATTAGGAATATCCTTCAAAATCATTTAGATTGTGGTTATACTTTAATAATGTTTATAATATTTAATTTAAACTTAAACTCGGAACAGTACTGGCTTCACCTCCAACTCCCCACGACCTTAGTTCTTTCTGCTGAAGTTTAAGCTGGCTGGCATTAATAAGTGACAATTGACGACGTTGGAACCAGAGTGTCTAAGTGACATTTTTGCCAATACTGAGGTTATTACACAATGGCATAGAAAAACCATAATTTTTCCATGCCACACTGATCTAAGCGCTCTTCAGTGCTTTCTTCCTTGAGGGATCACAACATGTCACTATAGAATTGGTACGGTTTGCAAAGTGAAAGTATGCCACACTGATCTAAGTATGAGATGCACTTAGATCACTATGGTCCCAATTTTACTACTGAGTTCTAAGCGTTTATGGAAAACCAAAGTGATCTATGTGCAATAAAGAAACAATAAATTAATTATCATGGCTCATAAATTTCTTACAACGCGTTTCCTAATTTTCTCGAAAACATACTTTTGTGCCCTAGATCACTCTGGTTCCAACGTGGTCAATTATAGTCACCTACCTACTACATGTTAAATTCAACTGTAAGGGTTTAATGTAACTTATTATTGCGGTACCGTGTGATGTTGTATGGAGGAGATATATGTATATTTTTTAAATAGGTTATTTCAAACAATTGTTGTTTTCTTGCATCTGGGCTTTTGTTCCTTTAAATACAGAGGGACAAAATCTTATCTTATAAGTAACAGTGGGAGTTATTTGTCGTGTGTATTACGCAATAAGAGTGCTGGACTATTCACTTCAGCTGTATGTATCTGCATAGTGTAACAATTTTTTCCCCTCCCGGAAAAATGTAACGTTACAATCTCTTGTGTCCTCTTGCGACTGGGGTTAGCACTGACGCCAGGGTTAGGCATCACCAGCTTCGCGACCCTCTGGAGACGACCTGCTCCTCCGAGGTCAGTGACTTGGAAGCCTGACTCAAGGTTTCCCTCCAAGAAGCCCCTGGATCTCTCACTCTTAAGGACTTCCAACGTTTCTTCTCCCCGGTTTCCCTGGCCTCTTATATCCTTCAGTTAGGAACCTCCAGTACCCATTCGGTAGGGCCTGATAAATCTACTATGATAGATATCTATACTCCATTTACGACAGTTATTGTGTAATATTGTTGAAGTTACTGCACTTTAGAGTTATTTTTTTTATGTAAATGGTAAGTAAATTACAGTGCTTTATATTTATCGTTAAATAACGGAGTTCATTAAACGTTTACATCGAAATAACGAAAGGGTGAGAACAGTTATTTGTCCAATGTTATAATAAATGGAGTCTATTTGTTTTTATTTACTAAAATTGTTTATTTTCTTTTTAAGCTAGGACTCCTCCAGTTCTGATGCTAAGTAGGTGGTAGTTCTTTCTCTGACCTTACATTTTTCCCCTACCGGAAAAATGTAATGTTACAATAGGTAGGTAATGATAGAGAAAACAGCCAATTTCATTACAATAAGGGTGAAACTAGACGAGCGTAATTGTTTGAGTTGTGAGTCGCGTAATTTCGGTCGCGTAATTTCTGCTCGGCAGAAATTCTGTTGGGCTGCCAGACGAGCGTAATTTATTCAGTTGCTTTTGCAATGCTTGTATTGGGTGTTTGTGTAGTGCAATGGATAAAATAAAAACATTGTGTATTTACGAAGCATATAGCGAAGACATAGAAGATGATGATAGAAGAAAATACTGGGTGAATCCACTCAACAGTGAGACTGATGCGCGGACAGTTTCATACCTTGTATGAACGTTTATGTGCAAATCCAGATATATTTCAAAATTACTCCATATGCCATTATGTTTTTCAAGAATTATTACATCTCGTAAAACCTTTTATTACTAAATCAGAAACAAATATGAGACTAATAATAACACCCAACTAAGTTTTTAAAGTGTTTTTATTCCCTCGAGTCGCCCCCTCTCGCCGCGAACTCAATTCGGTCGGCAGTCGGCAGAAAACTCATTTTGCGTCGCCGTGTGAATCAAATAAGACTTTTGTACGAAACCGAATGCAGCAGAATTTCTGCGACCGAAATTCTGCGACTCACGACTCACAAAATTACGTTCGTTTGGCTTCACCATAAAACATGTTATCTTTCTTTCTTTTTCGTGTAGTTATTGACTGATCTGGTGTCAAAGTTTTTATTTCGCCCATGGGCATCTTGACTTGGCTACACATGCCGTCGAAAAATATCTCTCAGGCTTGCTGGTTTCCTCACAATGTATTCCTTCACCGTTTTTTAAGCAAGTGATAATTATACAATACGCACATGAATACGAAAAGTCAAAGGTGCGTGCCGGTTCTAACTCGATACCTGTGACTTGACAGTCCGACGATCACACCACTAGGCTTAATATTATGATCTTGTAGGACGAAATTAATAAAATGCCTTACCGTAAAGTTCTGGTTTCCTATAAGGAAAATGGTGTCACCATGTTATGTATTATAGCGGCCGTAAAATTGCAGCGGTCGTGAATTAATTTTCACATGATTTTTTGGCATGTTGGTGCCAATAACGCTTTTTTTATTGACCGCCGTTATTATAATTATGACGCCTCCGCTTTCCAACGTAACCCAACCTCTAGAGTACACATTAAACAATCAGTAACGGTTAAATTAAGTTGTTTTAGGTTTTAACAATACTCTGTGCCGGTATCAACAACGCCACATGCGAACTACGCATCAAAAGACCTGACGTCACAAATCCTGCACACGCGCTATCAGAGTTTACCGCGCGACTAGGATATATACAACATCCAGACATCAACCATTGGGCAGTTGCCCACCAGACACAATACCCGACTGGTCGGAGGATCCTCCCTTTATTATAGAGTATGAGTGAACTTTACACCCTGTTCCTCATACCTCTAAAACTCCATTTGAAATTAAACATTTAAAGAAACCTTTTTTACAGTCCGTTCAACCGATTTTGACTTCTATACCGTAGGCATAAGGATGACATTAAAAGCAAAAAAGTGGTTACAATACCAACTGTTTACTGTAGCTGCCATTTGTCATGCCACCAACGCAATAGAAGTCAAAATCGATTGAACGGACGGTAAAAAAGGATTACTTAAATGTCTAATGCTATTTCAAATGGAATATAGATACGTAAAAAGTAAGTAGGTAAGAATTCGAATAGTACATGAAAGTATAACTTATATTGATTTCAAAATATCGACTTTTTATCCGTTTGTCTGTTTATCTGGATGTTTTTTCCGGATCGGTGCAAAAGCGGCTAAATGCAGGATTTGGATGAAAATTTATGGCACGAAGATATTTTATATCCTGATTTAACGTATAAGGTACTTTTCTGCCATACTTACGAAAAATGCAATAAATCGATTTTGCCGCTTCCGAGAGTTGTACTTTTTATTATTGAATTTGTTAGGAAGTTTAAGTTATTGCATTCTTGCTTACTGAAAAACCAAGTTCCTGAAGGATCAATAAAAAGTTGCTTAGAGAGAGTTAATAGATTTCGATTCGCTACCTCCAATTATATGACTCAACGAATATATAACTCAAAATCTTCCAAAATTGAGTTATTGAATTCTTCGTTAGCATGGCAATTTTATTCTCGGAAGTATATACCTTCCCGTGGGATATTTTCCGACATCCACGTGTGCTTTGCTATACTTGGAGTTTCCTTACGTGATCGAATCAGAAATGAAGAGATCCGCAGGAGAACCAAGGTAACCGACATAGCTCGAAGAATTGCCAAACTTAAGTGACAATGGGCAGGGCACATTGCTCGCAGAATAGATGGCCGATGGAGCCGAAAGGTTCTGGAGTGGCGACCGCGTACTGGAAGACGCAGCGTTGGTAGGCCTCCCATAAGGTAGACCGATGATCTTGTGAAGGCCGCAGGAATCCGCTAGATCCGGTGCTTGGGGGAGGCCTATGTCCACTGGACATCTTTCGGCTGTAATGATGATGACGCGAGCGATGTTGCGGGCAAAAGCTAGTTAGATTATACGAAGTTTATATGATTGTCGTATCGTCGGCCCCACATTGTATACACATACACAATTCTCTGCGCAATAATCCAAGACTCAATGCTTCAGTAACATCTTTGCATGAACTAAATACCTTCCATTGTGTCTCATTGTATTGTTACGTCATATTCGATAATTGGGACGCGAAACGTTATGAATTTACATGGGACTTCATATATAAACGACAATTGTATAAAATTGAATGAATGATACATTTATTTGCAAGAATATATGTAGTTAACATATGTTCTTAAGATCTATGGGTTTCACTATATTCGGCATTTCAGCCGTGCAAATATTTAGATTTTACATCTTGGTTATATAAGTACTTATACTCGTAGCATGCAGTACACAATAAGCAATAACATAAATCATCAATTCAGATTACAATGCAATTAATATTTTTTTAAATCAAATACAATTTTATTAATATAAAATAGGTAATTCACATCAAAAATAGCGATCGATAATAATGATGATGTCATGTCAATAAAACATGCCAAAAATAATGAAAGTGATTCAATATAAATGAAGAATGTGAGATCCAAGTTTCTCATGTCAGACTTAGTGTTACGTATTTCCTTCCTGAAAATATAACACAATAACCAACAATGCCTATAAAACAAATTCTTGATGGCATAATTTCGCAGAAACAGAAAAATTCTCATGGGAAATTACTAGGTAATGATAGACATTAAATGATATTAATTCTGAATAATAGATATTACAAATACCAAACAAAAATGTCGGAACACAAATCCATGGAGAATTGCCGGAATTACCTATCTCAATTTCTGGAATAAGAAGTTTCTTCAACACTCCTGCTTTGTCATCCTTCCTTACATCACCAAGAAAATTATCGCAAAATTAATGTGACCCACTGTCTGCGCGGAAACTGGTATAAAGAAATCGTAAGGCCGCTTGTACATACGGCTACACATCATCAGAACATTTCATTTGATTTTGCTATACATTTCCAGCATAAGCCGATCTCGCATTGTATAAATTTCCGTATAATGAGAGGTCAGTTTATTCTGGAAATGTATAGGTTGATAAGTAGCCGTGTTTGTACACACAACGAAAATTCACCGTGTCTACTGCAGACAGGACCAATTAATCATGTACATGACGAAAACTTTTCATGTCTGCTGCAGACAAGATAAATATGAATGTGTACACGATAAGATTGGTGGTTGACTGCTCTAGTCAAGTCTGTTATTAATTTGCGATTGTTTGTGATTAAGATAAAAAGAAAGAAAGAAAGAAAAAGTATTTATTGTAACTCGCACAGAAAGATCACAAACTAAACACACAATTGACCCCATGACATAGGGAATCCTATTGTGGGGACCAGGGAATTTGTAAAAATCTAGCACCTAAGGTTTATGTAACCTGTCACTAGTTTTTTTTTTTTTTTTTTTATATATTGTACCGTATTTTTTTCTGAACTGAATAATGTTTTTTTTTTTAATAATTATTATTGTAACAAAAAATATATATAATAAAAAAATAAAAACAGAGTCCTGTACGAGGCCAAAAGGCTCCTATCTCAGCATGATGCTGCGACATTTAAAATTAAGTATAGCAGCGCTAGTCAGCCAGCTGTGATGTCACGGGCAGATACAGAAATACATAAATAATTATCAATAACATTGATATAACCATGTAAAATATTAATAAATTTAAAAATAAAATATTCATTTAATCCGCGCGTCAGAACCGAAGTAACCTCATTACTTGTCTGTGCCTTAAGTGAAAAGATTACGTCCACGCGTTAAACGTACACTAACAACCTGAACCACCTCACCTACCCCGTCCCTCCGCAGCAACTCAGAGCGCGTCGTGTCTAGCGCAGACAATTTTTTTTATTTGTTCAGCAGCGTGGCAGTGTACACAGTTCGTGTCTAGAAACGACACGATTTCTTGCGTAAGCCCAGTGACTTTTCTTAGCGTGTACAAGCGGCATAATTCTCGGAAAGGTAAAATAATTGTCCAACATGATGACGATATATCCTAAACACCAGATAAAATACCAAAAAAAATACTGGTGAATGCCAAGCTTCACAGCTTGGCTCATCGCCGCAAGGTTGCCTGCTTGTCGGTCTTCTACAGATTGTACTTCGGCGATTGTGCCCATGAACTCCACGACCTCATTCCACCGGCCCTCTTCTACCATCGAACATCTAGACACACTGCAAGTTACCACCCCTACCTAGTTGATATTCCACCAACTCGCACTAAGCGTTTTCAAACATATTTTATAATGCGTACAGCAAAGGAGTGGAACTTTCTGCCTGCGTCTGTGTTTCCGAACGCATACAAGCCTAATCAATTCAAAGTGAGAGTAAATATGCTTCTTCTGGGTAAGCTCACTCCATCGTTGACTTTGTCTTTGTCATCTCCGACCTAGGTACCATCAAATAAAACAAACCCATCGTAAAATATAAAAAAATACAACACTTTTTTGAATTTGCTAAAAATCCATAACCAAAATTATGCCTTGATTTAAATAAGATGTAGACACCTCTTACATAAATCAAGGCATAATGTACATATTTGTATGTAATTTCTGAACTGACGATGTATGTAGAGTTATTCGCACGGCACTAATGTACCCAGAGTTTATCAATTCAGTCTCTGTTTGAGATAAAATTGTCGCTCAGAAAATAATGTCGGAATTTACACATACCATTTTTTTGTTGATAGGTAAGTTTCACAGTCCTACTGTGAAATTTAGCTCGGGGCTAAGTAATAACGGCCACATGGGTCGATCAATCAGGTTAAGCTACGGTTGCCGGGTTTGGTTCGTAGATGGGTGACCATCTTTACAGCGCATCTGAGATGTTTGCGCTGAATCTAACTGACGACATTAATGAAAAAAATCAAAAAAAAAAATCTCGTCAATAATAAAAAGACTGCGAGACAGAGACAATAGTATTCTGAGGACAGTAGCGGAGAGCATCTACTCTCATATTCTGAGACGTTTTGTGGGGGTGATGAACGAGTGAATAAATCCTTTCGATTGTGCGTCGTCCACATGAAGCAATCTTTAACAAACAAGTTTTTTAAATAATACTTCACTAACATTAATTATAAGAAATTAGCTAACACATTGAATCTTAAGAGCGGTATCTCGGGTCCTCGGTAAGTGTGTCTAGAATTTTCTAATACCTTTTAAAGTTTCATATTGAGACACGAAGCAACAAAATACGATCTAGAGGAATGTGGCCGTTTTTCTTTAGATCGAATTTTATTGCTTCGTGTCTCAATATGAAACTTTATAAAAGGTATTAGAAAATTCTAGATACACTTACCGAGGAAACTTATAGAGCCGTTTTTCATAATTCCTTCTCAGTCACGAGATAATCTTTTTATAAAAGAGTGGCACTAGTGGACCCGCGATAGCGCTCTTAAGTTGTCCGAAATAAAGAATTTATTATTATTATTATTTACATAACAAGACTCCTCCGTGCCTGGGAAAGCAAGTTAAGCCCTTGTTAATCGTGATCTTCAAAACTATTTGTCGCGTGGCGACGGATCAACGACGCCACATGCGAACTACGCATCAAGTCGCCCGTATAGAGATAAGAGAAACAGGGTGGAAATTTCCTCATCCTCCGACCAGACGGGTGTTGTGTCTGATAGTAACCCGATGGTTGTAGACGGGTTTTTATTTTTATTTTTTTTACACACAACGGGGAAGCTCTTGGCCTTCATCTCACCTGATGGTCAGTGATGATAAGGCCGAAGATGGAAGCGAGCTTCACCCGGAATCCTCAACCACAGAGGAACTGGCTATCTTACCTGTAACTGCCGAAACACAACAAATGCTGTTAACATTGTTGTTTGGCGACAGACTTAGATAAGATGGTGGTAGCTAGCCAGGCGGACTTAGAACAAGCCCTACCACCAATTAAACCGAGCATTTATTTTTGCCCCCGCTGGGAATCGAACCCGGGACCTCTGGATCTGAGACAGGTGGTTTTACCAGTAGACCACAGAGGCGGTTTCAGCATAATATTTTTTTTTAATCTAGGGCATCTCAGAGTTAACCTTGAGAGGTCGAAACTCTTTAACCGGAATTTCCTGGGGTTGCCTTAAGCTCCTAACGAACCATAATGCCTCCAGCCAGGGCGTGAAAACTTATAAACTAAACGACTGCGCGCTAAGGGCACCCCATGTGGGGTACGAACCTCGGCTTAGGGCAGAGTCGGAGGGAGAATGACAAGGGACCGACGGTGGCTGGATAAACTCAAGGTTATGATTACTATCAGGGGAATTTAAATTTATTTTTTTAATGGGGGTTCAGCTATAGCGCGTGCTGGCGCTTCGCTTACGGCAAGGGTCGGGGAAGACTATTTAGTCGGGGATTTCGCGTTTGGCCTCGGCGGCGGAATGACGGTCGTGTATTGTGTATTCTCTTTCGAACTGTACTCGTTTCCCTACTGCTCCTAGAGGAGAGTCGTGGGGTCGTCAGGGTCGGTCAATGCATGCCTTGGACGGCGGGTCTTACTGATGCGAGAGGGGGTGTAATTGGCGGCCTTCACAATTAGAATGTTGTGGTGAGTGGCTGCGGAATCAAAGTGGCTGCGCTTCATGAATTGGGTTATAATTACATGTTAATCGGGCGGATATATAGCTCTGCATGCGCGGCTAAGGATTTGCAGGACGACGTCAAGTGTGATGCGTAGTTCGCATAAGGCGCCGTAAATACCGCCACAGTCACAATTATTTCTTCAATACCATAATAGAAGTATTTAGAAACGATGCATAGGTATGTGTTAAAAATAAATTGGGATAGTGAAAGGCGAATGGAGTATTATTTTTCACGCCGCCACGAAAAACATATTAATAATTCAGTACCTTTTACATGAATTTAATATTGCTACATTAATTTTCCTTAACATACCACAACCGAAACAAAACAACATCAAAGCATTTTTCTGCGAAGTCAAAACAACAATTTCGTTCGCAAATAATGTTGATTTCATTATAGTAACTTGATGTGACGTCTTTGTATGCTCGAGTAGAGCAAATAGACTGAATATTTATAGTACCTGTAATAATGGATGTCAGTAATGTGTATGTTTTCAGAAGATAATTGTATAGAAATAGACAACGAATAAGGCGGTATTATAATACAAAAATAGGAATGTTTTTAAAAAGGTTCAGAACACAAAGAGGTTTATAATCAAATAATTTATTTTAATAACTCTTTTTAATTTTGTGAACGTTAAGAATTTACTAGGTAAATTAAACAACAAATCACTATAAAGGTCATAGCACACATATCAACTCGGAAAGGGATCGTCACCGTATCGCCTTTCGCCTCCACCGTTAAACAGGCGTCAACCTAACTTAAGCACGTAACCAAAGCGGAACAGCAGCTCCAATATGTCCACGCGGCTACAGCTAGGCAATGCCGCGCTTACGGCTCGCCGACCGCTGGTTGACCTGGCTGGCACCAGATAAGTTTGAATCCGAACGTGAAGTGTAGCGCACGGTAATGTCCCGGTTCTCAATACGTGTTTGTGAATGGGTGCCGTGTGGCACTGGCAAGAATAGTCTGCTGCAGGCAGGCCGCGGAAGGGATGAGAGGGGCAAGGGTGGACGAAGAGACGCAAGCGCGGCGACGGAGAGGCGTAAGCGCGGGGATGACGAGCCGTAAACCACTGTTACATAAAAGATTTTGTCCCTCCCGTTGTGAAGGAACAAAAGCCCAGATGCAAATACAAGGAAACAATAAACTGTTTGAAATAACATATATTTATAAAAAAATATATCTCCTCCATACAACATCACACGGTAGCCTTTAGGGATCTACCGCAATAATAAGTTATTACATCAAACCCTTACAATTTAAGTTAACATATAAAGTAGTTAGGTGACTATAACTGTTACTTATTAATGAAGCCAGCTTAAACTTTAGCAGTGGAGATGAAGCCTAGTAAAATTTGAAATTAAATATTATAAATATTAATTTTAAAGTATAACCTTCCAATTATTATGGGTGTAATTAATTAGTTAATGGCGTATGCGCGGGGACCGCTGGTTGACCATACGCCACACCGCGGTTCGTGAGCTTGTCCCGAGGCGAATCGTTTACGTTAACGATTCCGAGTGTGCTTTACAGTAGGGAGTTTCATACAAAGAATAATAAACGGCTCAAGTTTATACGGTTACGATCCGTTTTCGAATTGATATGTGTGCTATGACCTTACAACAGCAGAGGTCTGACGTCCGCATCGTTTGGGCGGCATCAAGCAAGTGACCATTCTGCGGGCGTGCGCTACTCACTGCGCTAATTTAATAAGTTGCTACGCTACAGTCAGCAACAAAAATCGACTAGCACTATTTATACGGAAACCGAAAAATCGTCATCGATGTCTTTTTAACCGAATTTCCAAAGAGGAGGAGGTTCTCAATTCGGTAGTATTTTTTTTTAATGTTTTTACCTCAGAACTCCGTCGTTTATAAACCGAATTGAATTTTTTATATTTTATTTGTAAGGATATACTTTCAGATTGGTGCCATTTTTTTCAAAATTCAGTGTAATAATAGGATAGATGAGGAATTGAGAGAACTACGAAATTTTATAGGCATACATATAGTGATTTTTATATTTTCATCAACAACTCAAGCATTTGCATTCAGAAAGTATCATTTGATGAAGTAGAACTGATTAAAAAGACCAAAAATGGCCACCGGAACTCCTCAATGATAAGTATTTCACGGGTGGCGATAAGATATCTCGATTAACATAGTTAAGCAACTATGAAGCAAATTTAAATAGATCATTCTGTTGAAAATGGTACCATCGAACTGATCTGACGATGAAGCCGGAAGGTATGCACCGGAACTCCGTAATAGAACAATGTATCCTAGCCGTGTTTATTTTTTATTGGAATTGTCATGATATGCACTCGGGCTATATATGGTTATGAACCGATTTTTATTAACTTTGCTTGGGTAGTTTTTGAGTTAGCTTCGATTAATACGTATTTAATCCACTTTGTATATCTTGTGTCACTGTTGTTTATACGGTGTAGCAAGTATTGGTAATCGATTTTTTGTGGAGTAGGTACCATAACTAAAAAGTGAAAAATATATAGGTTGTTTTTTTCTTAAAAAGTTTTTTCCTAGTGGTCATAGTTGTGTTTTAGATTGTAACTTTCTTTTTTTGTACTATTTTGGTAAGGAACCCAAAAAATAAAACAGTTTAGAATATTCCTTCTTGTAGTCGAAGTTGAATCACAAAAACCTTGAACAATATTATTCGAATAGAGTTGAAAACAAAATCAATTGTTCAGTTTATTTCAAACTAATTCAAAACAGAAATGTTTTTACTAACTCCGAAGCAGCCGGAAAACAATAAGAAGAATTGTTTTTTTAATAAATTTCAAGACAAAGTGCGGCTAGTCTAGGATTTTGTTCAATTCTGTTTGTATAACTAAAAGTCAGTGGGTTAATTAGTTCGGTCAGCCTTTTCTATTATTATAGCCTAAGTAGCATACCTGTGGCGGTATCAACAACGCCACATGCGAACTACGCATCAAAGACCTGACGTCACAAATCCTGCATCGCGCTATCAGAGTTTACCGCGCGACTAGCATATATACAACATCCCGACATCAACCGTTGGGCAGTTGCCCACCAGACACAATACCCGTCTGGTCGGAGGATCCTCCTTTTACTATAGAGTATGAGTGAACTTTACACCCTGTTCCTCATACCTCTAAATACCTAGTTAAACCACATACCTACCTACCTACCTACCTAGACCTACCTACGTACCTAATACCTAGTTAGTTAGGTTGTCTATAAAAGATCGCTTTTAGCGATAAGACCGCCCATTGTGACACCCTATGTAACAGTTCTACATTTATATCTGTAATTTTTATGGTGTACATAATAAAGAGTATTTATTATTATAATATTTGGATAGGCATTTAACGGATTCCTAAATCCAACTAGCCCTAACTTAGCCCTCGTGGAGGTGGTGATGTAATATTAACATTATAACTTGCCAAGAATCTCTATACTCCATTTGTAATAAGATTAGACATTTAAGGCCCAGATATATGCCAGTGACCTTGAGTGGTTTACATAGGCGTCGAAGACTTCCTCTTTTCGCGTGAGCATCCCGATGTCGTATGCTGTGATACCAAATCTCTCAGAGATTGCCTCATATTGCATGCGATCCATAGTGAATCTGGTGGTTACCTTGTGTGTTCTGTACTGAGTACTACGTACTCACGCAACGCGTCGTACGTCCAGCCAGTAATAGGACTCGCCCATCCAGGAGCGCTGTCCCAAATAAGACGCATTATTTATTTATAATACTTAAAACAAAAGGTATTTTAATAAAACACGTACACTAAAAGATCAATAATTAAATTATCTTCAAAAAGGTGAAGGTTTCAGAAAAATACACTTGTAAAATTTTGCGTGATTCTCAGTTTTTTATCCGCGTTAGACATAACTTTACAAAAATGTATGTCACTGTGTAATACAGACAAAATATTCACATATTAAGTTATTAAGAAAATGCTCTACTATAACATATATTTTTTTCCAAATCATTAACACTACTCGTTTCGACGTGATCTTCAGTATAAAATCATTAAAAGTCGGTTATCGTCTCATTAAGTTAACCTTACAGTCCGTCCAACCGATTTTGACTTCTATTGCGTTGGTGGCGTGACAAATAGCAGCTGCAGTAAACAGTTGGTATTGTTACCACTTTTTTACTTTTAATGCCATCGTTATGCCTACGGAATAGAAGTCAAAATCGGTTGAACGGACTGTACAAAATGTTTTTGACGTGATAACGTCTTATAAATCGATTAATCGGTTGCACGCACGAAAAAGCATGACTCATTGTCACGTTCCGCCTGAGCCGAGTGTGCAAGCGAGACCGCGGAACAAACGATAGAGAGGCACGATCGACCTAAGCGTTCGGCTTGTGTTACGTTATCACGTAAAATTATCGTCCGTAAACCGACTTTACAGACAACCAATGTTTTTAATTGTCATTGTATAAAACATTACCCCGAATTAACACACCAACAAACACCCAAATTAGACAATTAGACAGCCCCTTTTGCAGGGGCTGCCTTGACGCCGAGGAATCAGCCACTCACGTCATCCTGGAATGCTCCACAACGTGAAGAAATCCTCGGAACAGTGAGGTCGCTCCGTGAAGCCTGTGAAGCTCCCTGGTAGCTTCTGTGCTTTTGGGCGGAGCTAAGCTGGCTCTGTTAGCCAGAATCCCCACGCACAACGGACCAAATAGGAGTCTACGTTCAGAAAAGGGAGCCCCATCATCATCATCATCACCCAAATCAGAATGTATGATGTTGTAATCATAAT
Organism: Dryobota labecula; assembly: GCA_947523025.1. Taxonomy (NCBI): domain Eukaryota; kingdom Metazoa; phylum Arthropoda; class Insecta; order Lepidoptera; family Noctuidae; genus Dryobota; species Dryobota labecula. The sequence goes on along the minus strand of OX383311.1, from coordinate 5,751,299 downwards.
ACATACATACACTGAATTTTGTATGTATAAAACATTGTTTATGTATTAAATTAGTTATACTGATTGTGGGAAAATTTTTGGTCACATTATAAATTTACGCACGCACACAGTCTAAAGAACCACACAAATTTGAGTGGACCTATCCAGTCAGTACAATCATTTGTCAGTAATCGTGTAGCTCAACTCAGGACTTAAAGAGCTCAACAACTCGGCGAACGATAGAAAGAAAGGATATTTGGGTAGGCCGCATAAAGTACTCAAAATGCCAGATCATCATTAAAACTAACTGAGAAAGATGGTATATATATATATGTCAGAGAGGTGTTGTATCCGGTACACCAGCGCCATCTAGTGGCGTTCGATGGATTTATTGGATTTCGCGCCATCGATTGTTGACTAATCGGGACGCCACGCGCCAGTGCTGTTTAGCGGCGCATGGTCTAGCACATAACGTTCGACCAGTGACAAGTGATCGCCGCACATTCGACAAGCAACGGTGCAACGGTGCGGGGTGCGGTGATGCGGTGCGAAGCATCGGTGGCGGTCAAGCAGTGAAGACGTCTAGAAACTGTTGCGCGTTCAGTATAGTTGTGTCGTGTTCCAACATTAATTACTTTGCATACCCATATAGAATCAAGTTCTTCTAACTGAACAGAAAGATGTGCTGCTGGGGAGTTTGTTCCGCTACTTCTTCTTCCCAGCTAAAGCACTAGGAAGTGATGAAGGGATGGGCGTTTTGGGGGACTATCTTATGTAAATTTTAGGGTGCTTAATCTCAGGTTGAGTAAATGACTTTTGAGTTTAATTCGGTTTTTCTATTGCGCAATAACCAACACTACCCACAGTATTCCCACAGTAGTTAAAATACGGCTGATGATAACGAGATAAACCTTCCATTCTCCGACATATATATATTTTTTAAATAAAAATTACCCACATAGTGCACACATTTACAATAATTAAAGTAATATACTTTTCAAAGTACATATTCATGTCATTTTGGAGGTATATAATATTCAGCAATGACAATATGTTTATAAAATATGGTATGTACTGGACATGGAAACCAGGTAGGTATTAAATTATAATCCCATGGCCTATGAATTAATTGGAACCGCAATACCTTGGATTAGCGTCACCCAAAGTGTAATATCATGGCATAACCCATCAACTTCAGTGTTCCATAAGGGAATAAATGCCATGACATGGCTCTAAATCACGTGTGACTCCGGTTATGCGAAAACCGAATCCGATGTTATTTTGTTATTTTGTCTTGTTTATTCCTGTTTTGTTTACTTGTTTTTAGTCAGTGTTTTTGTCTACTACGACAAAAACACTTTCTCGGGTTTAATTTTTTCATTTTTACAATATTTGTAAACTAGCTGCGCTCCAAGGCTTCACCCGCATAAGTCTCGATTCCGTGGGATTCCGTGGATAAAAAGTATCCTATTTGTTATCAATTCACCCTTATCTCTACAACGTAACTCGCTCGCACCAATCAGAGTTGGCCGCTCGCAGGCACGCGTTTTCTGTAGAATGCGCGCAAATTCGCGCGTCTTTTTTTATCTTAAAAGAAATATAGGTATGTATTATGGCGTCAGTTGGGACTGGTCATCTCTTAGCTGCCGAGGCTTATTTTAATTTTTGAATAGTTTCTATAACGGACGCTTCTAACGTGCACGTCTTTCTACATTGTTCTCACATGTATAACTTCAACATGAATGACCCATATTTTGTAACAATATTTTGTTTTAAAAGAGTGTCCATGGAGTTTCTTGCCCGTTCTTCTCCATAGGAACCTACTACGCTTTGGAATGGGCAACTAGCTTCATCTTTCTGACTGACCGACCCCTTGACAATTCAAAAGTGCCTGTAATTGGTTTATTTGAAATAAATGCTTTGAGTTTGAGTTTGAGTTTATGTTGTGGAGATAAGGGTTTTGCTATGTTAAGTTTCAGATTGACTGACGCTTCGATGCGCTTCGACTCTGCACTAGTATGTATAAACCCTTACTCTGCGGGGAATACATAATGTTCCATACCACATTTACTATAGTCAAATTCAATTTTTATTCAGGAACAATTCACATTGTGTTTGAAATCTTAAATATACAGCGTGTTACGGAAAGGGTATATACATATCAAAGGCACGGATTCTTTTGGTGATAACAAACTACAGGGCAATATTTTTTAATACCTATACCTACATAAATAAAAAGTTAAGAAACATTTAACTAAAAATCAAATGTTTCCAATTGAATTCTACACATCACTAGACCAAGTCAGCTGATCGGTGTCAATAAACTACACACAAAGAAACGGCGGTAACACGTTTGTTATGATTTAAATTTAATAAAATAAAATTTAAAATTTAACTATCGAAATAAAAAAAAAATAGTAAGCATTTTCTAGTTAGTGCTTTTGAGCTGAAATTTTGTACAGAGATTCTGAACCTGATACACGCTTCACCCCGTTTGTATGGATATACCACTTCCGTAACACGCTGTATAAAATCACGTTCATTAAAAGTATAAAACTTACACATTCATAATACAATAAATTATAGAAAATAATAGAACAAAAAATACAATAACATTACAAATTGTTATTTAAGTATCAATTCGGCACCCTGCGTTGTAGTTTTCTACTTCAATACAATTGTCTTTCTAACCAAATGTTTTGGGAGCTGCATTTGTGCTCATTCCATCTAATTTAAGTTCTCCGTTAGTTTCAGTTGCTTTTGTTTCGTTTCTCTATCTAATTAAAACTACACATGAATGCAGTGTGCATTTTTAAATAGTTCTTGTGTAATGTGTTTCATACTGCGATCGCCAACCCGCCTGCCAAGCGCGGCGATTATGGCAAACCCCTCCAATTGGGGGCGGCCAATGTTCAGCAGTGGACGTCTTTCGGCTGAAATGATGATGATGATGAATGTTGTCGGTCTTCTACAGATTGTACTTCGGAGAGTGTGCCCATGAACGCCACGACCTCATTCCACCGGCCCCCTTCTACCATCGGACATCTAGACGCACTGCAAGTTACCACCCCTACCTAGTTGATATTCCACCAACTCGCACTAAGCGTTTTCAAACGTCTTTTATAATGCGCGCAGCAAAGGAGTGGAACTCTCTGCCTGCGTCTGTGTTTCCGAACGCATACAACCCTAATCTATTCAATGTGAGAGTGAACAGGCTTCTTCTGGGTAAGCTCACTCCATCGTAGACTTTGTCTCTGTCATCCAGACCTAGACCAAAGTCAAGAGCAAACTCATAGTAGAATAAAAAAAAAAAAAAAAAAAGTGTTTCTTTATTTTTTTAAGAGGACAGTGGCTTAACTGAAGCTGGGGCTACATAAGCGGGATACGGCGAATATTCGCGTTATCGCAATAAGTGTGGCCAAGCAGTTTGTCGCATCGCGTAGTATTCGGGTGATGACGAATGCTTATCACGACACTGTCGGTAATCTGGCGTGCATCAAAGGGTTTTGTCGCGACAATATTCGCTTGCGTGGGTACACTTCGCTTCTCCAGTTGTTGTCAAGCGAACACGTTGACTGCTTAAATATAGACAAGAACATCGCGTATACTCGTACACGATGTTTTTATCACGCCAACGCGACATGAATATTCGCACGCTAATGTAGCCCCAGCATGAGAGAAAAATGGCAAAAAAATAATGAATTCGTCTCGTTTAATAAAGGTCTTAAATCTCGAATCTAGATTTCTAGTTTTTGTTTTAAAAAGACGTCCACTGCTGGACATAGGCCTTCCCCAAGCACCGCCACCTCGACCGGTTCTGTGCTTCCCGCACCCAGCGGATTCTTGCGTCCTTCAAGATCATCGGTCCACATTGTGGGAGGCCTTCCAACGCTATGTCTTCCGGTACGCGGTCGCCCAGAACCTTTCGGCCCCAACGGCCATCTGTTCTGCGAGCAATGTGCCCGGCCCATTGCCACTTAAGTTTGACAATTCTTCGAGCTATGTCGGTTACCTTGGTTCTCCTGCGGATCTCTTCATTTCTGATTCGATCACGTAGGGAAACTCTAAGCATAGCCCTCTTCATTGCCCTTTGGGTGACTTTAAGCCTTCTAATAAGGCCCATTGTGAGCGACCACGTTTCAGTGCCATAGGTCATCACTGGCAACACGCACTGGTCAAAGACTTTCGTCTTGAGACAGTACGGTATGTGGGACGAGAAGATATTGCGAAGATATTGTTTTAAATAAAGAACAATAATTCGTGTGTCTGGAAATTAAAAGATCAAAATCACCGTGTATAATATACCAGTAGTGCTATTCTGTATAGTTCACTTGGAACATCACTCAAGTGAGCGCACACAATTAAAAAGTAAAGTACCTAAGTTGTCGCGAATTCACAACGAGACACCGTTCGAATTTCGAAGTGATGTTTAAAGATTACCACTAAAGCTTGCTACAGCTGGTTTCCTGATGTATATACTCGTATGATGTTTTTTTGAAGAATTTATTGATCGAAATAAATTGGTTTAACTCATCAAATGAAAAAAAAAATATATTGTCATATTTCCTTCTAATAAAAAAAAAATCTAGTCATTTTTATTTCAGGCATTGCATAAGTAGGTACACAGAAATACAAATACATTTCACTCATAGTGACTACATGTCATAGATAAGTTAACATTAGGTAGGTACTATTATTATTATTAAGTTATGTTAAGTTGGTATTTTAGGGGCTAATAATAATAATAATTAGCAGCACACGAGGTTGTTGACATGTGGGATGTCGACTCTGCAATCATTGTACCGATAATTGTTACGGTTAATGGCCTAATAGCGGAGAGCCTCGACCACCACCTCAGGGGGCTCTCATTGCGCGGCTGGATCAAGGGCTTGATTCAGAGAGCAGTACTCCTAGACACGGCACGCATAGTGAGGAGGTTCCTCTCTCTAGAGCCCTGACCATCGGCAGCTTGGACCCTGTTCCTGATGCCGATGGGCCACTATTTTTTTTTATTTTTAAATGTTTTTATATTCTTTATATTCAAATATTTAAAAATGTAATTTATGTGTAATAAAATATAATAATAATTACAATTTTAAAAAACAAAGAGAAAGAATCAAAGGGTATCAAAAAATTCGTCCACATCGCTGTCAACAATAATAATAATATATTTCTCTCAAAGTACAACAAATCTTAATCTATGTAGAGTACAATTTAATAAAGTGTTTAATGGTTGTACAACAGCACATCATTCATGATCTCATGAATCTTCATGAACTCCCAAACTAAGTCAAGCTTGTATTATCCATACTATCCATATCCATACTATACTATATACTATAATATTATAAATGTAAAAGTAACTCTGTCTGTCTGTCTGTATGTTACGTTTTCACGCCTAAACCGCTGAACCGATCGTCATGAAATTTGGCAGAGATATAGCTTGGGATATGGAGAAGGACATACATAGGCTACTTTTTTACGCGATAACCGACATCCACGCGGGCGGAGCCGCGGGCAAAAGCTAGTATATTATATACAGGAAAAGTGCCCAAAAGGCTGGCAGCATTGCCATGTTGTATGGCAACGCTGATTCTTTGGCCAAGAAATAGGCCAGCCCTCTGGTCACATAGAGAGTTGACCAACGGCTTGGCGATGTCTCGAAAAACTAAGTGGGCACTCCGAACCCATGGCCTTATTGTTTCAACCCCAAACGGCTCGAATATGTGATGTATACCCGCTGTCCCCATCTCCCGTGTCCCCACAACGTCATGGAACAGTTTTTTTTTAACACAATTTAATTACAAACCAACCAAAAAGAAATAAAAAAATCAACTTTTCGGTTTTTCAGTGTACTAAGATTGGAATAACTTATTAATAATCTTACCTCCGTAAACTCATGTTGACACTCCGGTAGTTTTCAAATCCACAAAATCACTTTTTAGTCACAGTCAACTGTCACTTTTTATTAAGTACCAACCGTTACACGAACATTGAATCGCTTTTAGAAGCACTTCCACTCACAAAAAACTATAGGTAACATTTATTTAGAAGCACTGTGAAATAAAAGTGTAGCGTTTGGTTTTCACCTCTTGCAATAAAATAACTGCTGATCTATTGTGTTAAAAATTCACCGTGAAAACTTAGGTCAATTATTGAACTTGAAGTGAGCTGTCAATAGTATCAGTCCAGCATCAGGTGCTCTATATCTACAAATCTCACCGTAAAAACTAAGTGAAGTACTCTTTAAACTCACTTCACCTAAGTTATCACGGTGAGATTTGTAGGTACAGTAACGCTATTCTGTAAAAATCTCACCGTGAAAATTGTCAATCTCTAGACTCCCTAGCGTCAGCTAGGATGATAGTTCACTTCGCGCTCACTTCACCTATATTTTTAGGGTGAGAATCGACCGGCAAAACAGGGCCCTTACTCCCGACAGCATCGAGTTCTGAATCAATCGATTTAGATTCGAATTAAATGCCGATCCATACTCTTGAATCCGACACTAGCGCACGATCGTGCGGTGGTTCGAAGCGAAACTAACTTCGATCGAAAGATTCGTTAGGATCGAAAAGTTCGCACTCCGCACGCCATCTGACAGATAGATATCGAGTTGTTGGATCAAAACTAAACGTCAAATAACACAATATCAAAAAGCTACTTTATTCAGATCGAGTGAGATAACTACCTAAAAGATATAGAGCACTTGACGATGACAGATCATGATCAGAGATGAGCACAGCATCATACTGAGTGCGGAAGCCTTCTTTTCACAGTCATGACGTGCAGCTGCCGACTATTTTGGTTCTGAACTCGTGATTAGAATGTAGATCTATTTTGTTTTTTTTATTTTGCTGTATATCTACCTACTCAAGTTAATTATCTTTTTGTATGCACGTGTTTCTGTGACAAATAAACCTATTTTTCTTTCTTTCTTTCTTTCTATGACGTAATCCGCCGGATACGCATAAAACGACATTGATATTACTCGAACCTATGTCGATCTTGGTTTACGATTCGAATTGGTTCGGGAGTAAGGTTTTAAATCGAGTTCGGATCGAAACGAGTTCGAATCGGAAACAAAATCAAAATCGAATCGTATTCGGGAGTAACGCCACAGAGCGACTAGTGGAGTCACAGCTAACTTCAAACTCACTTCACCTACGTTTACATGCTGAGATTTTTACGGAATAGACAGGTAGAAAGAAAAAAAGAAAGAGAGAAAGAAAAAGTATTGATTGTGACTCGCACAGGAAGATCACACACTAAACTAAACACAATGATAAAAGTATAATTCATCATCTGCCTGGCCTTTTCACAACTATGTTGGGGTCAGCTTCCAGTCTAACCAGATGCCGCTGAATACCAGTATTTTACATGGAGCGACTGCCTATCTGACCTCCACAACCCAGTAACTGGGCAACTACCCGACGGTTGATATCGGGATATTGTATGTATATATTAATATGCTAGTCGCGCGGTAAACTCTGATTGCGCGATGCAGGATTTGTGACGTCAGGTCTTTGATGCGTAGTTTGCATGTGGCGTTGTAGATACGACACCCCTTGGTAAGACTGTTTGTCAGACTTTCTAGCTTCTGACAACCTGTAACGACTGTTAAAGATCCAAGAATGACAGCCGGGACCAATGGCTTAACGTGCTTTCCGAGGTACGGAGGGTCTCTATTTAATAGATGGTCACCCATCCACGAACTGACCGCGGCGAGCGTAGCTTAACCTTCGATAGACACGTGCGGCTGTTATTACTTTAGGCATGAGCCCTTCGCCTATGAACAAATAGTTGACATACTTTCAAAACAATCTTTATTTACAAATGAAGCTACATTTTTATCGGTTGATATCTCTCACATAATAAATTGGATACTATTGGACGAAGTTCCAGGCTGTAAGTACCTAGTGAAATAATCCTTGGACCTCTGCCCACCTTTTATGGAAAACAAGATCGTAAAAATCTGAAAGATTGTATCATTTGTCTAGATAATTTATGTAAGTGGATTGTTTTATTTTGTGGATTTTACGTATATTTATAAACTATCTGTTTAATAATGTAAATATTTTTAATGATTTTTAGGGTTCCGTTGCTCAAAAGGAAAAATCGGAACTCTTGTAAGATCACTCGTGTATCTGTTTGTCCGTCTATCTGTCCGTCTATCACAACTAATTTTGAAATTTGGTACACTTATGAAATTTAGTGACTCAAATACAGGCGTACATTTGGGGGATTAATTTGAAAATTAAAAAGAAAATGTTTTACAAACTGTACCGTTTAACATATCAAATGAAAGGGATTATTGTAAGGATTTCAGATATTTATTTTTTTATAATTTGAACATAAATACTTTTAAATTAATTTAAGAAAATTGATGAAAATTGACCCCACTCTTATCTCCGAAACTATTGAGCCTAAGGTTTAAAAAAAAAATACAGGAAATAGTTCCATACTTGTAGATTACAGAAAAAATCAAAAACAGTCTACGGTCTTAAAATAACATGGTAAATCTCTCAATAATGTGCGTAAAATACACAGTAATACCAATAACCATACCAATAATTTTATTCATACAAAAATCCCCATAGAAAATATGAAGTTTAGTTTATCTGAAAATTTGAACATTTTCTGGGAATTTTTTCCAATGTTTCTCTCCAATAAAAATCTAAACGGACTATTACGAAACATTTAAATAAAAAATTGCCAAATTGGTACAGCCCTTCTCAAATCAATGGCATTTCATTTTTATTCATATAGATAATCAGTAATCAGTCTTATCAAAACAACTAATGTTATTTATCTATTCATACTTTTAGCAGAAAATACGACCCTCAAAACATGAAATCAAACTTTCGCGTTTCAACTTTTTGATTAAACAAAATAAATTGTTGGTTGTTCATAAACAAACCACAATTAAACAACAAAATAATAAACAAAACAATATTTCACACAACGAAAAAATAAACACTTCATTCACAAAATCAAATCACCATGTATACAACACACGACAAACATAAACACACTGTATGATGTCAGTTCGTATTTTTTACCGAATTCGACCGAAACAACTTTGATGCCCGAACCACACCAGCGAACTGAAACCCTGTACGACTTCAGAACCTACTCCTGTAAACTACTTCAAATAAGAATAAACCTTAACCCCCACCACATACAGCCCGAATTCCTGTGCTCTAACTAACTTACAAGTCACCCTTATTCGTTTGGGGGAGCCCGTTTAAAGAAATTTGAACTTTAACCCGATAAGACTAGGGTTGATTTTCGAGTGTAGAAATGCAATTGCAGTACAATACGAAATTAGCTAAAGGCTTGACTAGGTTTCGATTGTGGTTTTGCTTGTTGTATTTATTTTCGTCGCTTTTATATTTGCATACGTTTATATGCAATTTCCTTAACATGTTAGAAAGAGAAAAAAAAGCAGTATCGTTAACAGCTACGTCTTTATGTATCTACATCTTTCTCCCCGGTTTCGAAAAACCTGTTTAACTCATAATAATTAAGATTGTTTGTTATCATTTCGATTAACAAATCACACGAGAATACATGAAATTAACATAAGATCATGCCTGTTTTCCACCAAGGATAAGGCAGGGGTGTGCATTTCCCGAAGAAACGGTGGAGCATATGGTGGAGGTCTGCCCAGATTGGTTAGAGCACCGCCGTGTCCACACGGAGGTGATCGACGGTCGCGATCTCTTGCGTCCAGCCCTGGTCCAGGCCATGGTACGGAGCGAGAGTGCATGGGAGGCAGTCACCTTATTCTGCAAAGCAGTAATGCTCGCGAAGGAGAATGCGGAACGCGTGAGGGAGAGGCAGTCTGTGCACCCTCACGCACTTAGTCGCCGCAAGAGATGCCCTGGGCGGCGGGAATCGATAGCCGATTCCCGGTCACCTTAGGCGCGGGCTTGCGGACGGCAAGCTATGGACAGCTCGCCCTCCGGTAAGACCAGGCCCGGGTCGACGGCGCGTTTTGTTCCACGCGCGCCTCAATGAGATGTCAGCACGCACTGACGGGGTCCGCTAGGACCGATGCCTGCCAGGGTTGCGGGTTTGTCCGAAAGGGATACCGTGGACCTGGCACGCGGGCAACTGAAGGAAGACGGGTGGGTTTTAGTCAGTAAAAGTCTGACACACCCTCCCACTCCGCTCAGAGCGGGAGAAGTTATTAGATAATTTTCCACCCAAAAAAAGTGGTGTGCGTTTAGTACATCCACATTTCACCAGTAACGTTTAAGCCCCATGTTGTGAGGGGCGACCCTATTGCCATAAACCGGACAGTCGGACACAAATCCAAATTCTTGGCTGCTACTGAGAAACAAGAATTTGATAATCCATTTACAGGCATTCAGAATACAATACCTCAGCCAGGACATTCTCTAATTGCACAAAGGCTAAACAGTTTGGTACTACTACCGATCCCCATCAATTTATTGAGATTTATGACCACAGGATTTATGTCCAAGAGAGATAGATGTATTCCTGTGTTGAACTACGAATTCTAGTTACAAAGGCGGCAGACACAGCAACGATATTTGATGTTTGAAACAATGTTTATGTTTTTAAGATGTATGATGACTTGTAAGAGCAGTTGAAATAAGTCATGCTAACTTAAATGTCTCATTGATCGTGGCGCATGTGTTGGATTATTCGGTGCCCTATAAAATGGTTGAGCTGGATGGTACTGATCCACGCGTCATGTTCGTGAACGGGCGCCGTCAGTTGAGACTGGTCATCTCTTAACTGCCAGGGTTTAATTTTATATTGGTTTTTTACATTGTCTCACATAGAAGCAACAAGAATAATGTACCCAGGATTTTGTAATATCTTGGTTTAAAAGAGTATCCTTGGAGTTTCTTGCCCGTTCTTTTCCATAGAGATACACGTTTTAGAATGGGCATCTAGCTTCAACTTCTGACTGACCGACTCTTTGACAATTCAAAAATGCCTGTAAATGGTTTAATTGAAATAAATGCTTTGAGTTTGGTTTGAACACTTATTTAAACACTTGTTTGAATACTTTTGAGGCACGGGTATTTGGGTATTTGTTTGAAGTTTTATCAATTAAACTTTGCCATTTGGTGTCAGTTGTTCGAGCGCACATCAAAGCGTTCTAAGTTCAAATGTGTGCGTAGCCTGCTACACTTGCACAAATTTCAGATGCTCGTAAACCACTGAGCGGAACGGTTGCTTTTCTCAGTCGCAAGATAGACTGGAGCAAAGAGTGTCCTGGAATTTATTGAGTTACTTGGAGGGAACCAAGTCATAGGGATGATGACTAAAAAAATATTTTTTGTCCGTCATGTAGATTATTAAAAAATATTGGGCACGTATTTTTTATTTATTTACGTAATCAAAACATTACGGCGATACATTGAGTTCAAATGTGGCATGTCGTCACTTCTCAGTAGATTTTATACGTAGCTGTGACGTAACGAGCCCCCACTCCCCAAGTTTAATGTGTTTTATCTAAGTATTTTTTTATTATTTTTTTGATGATCTCGTGGCTAAGTAATAACAGCCGCACGGGTTGATCCGTCAAGTTAAGCTACGCTTGCCGGGGTTGGTCCGTGGATGGGTGACCATCTTTACATACCGAGACTCCTCCGTGCCTCGGAAAGCACGTTAAGCCGTTGGTCTCGGCTGTCATTCGTGGATCTTTGACAGTCGTTACGGGTCGTCAGAAACCCAAAAGTCTGACAGCCAGTCTTACCAAGGGGTATCAAAGGGTCAGATAGGCAGTCGCTCCATGTAAATTACTGGTATTCAGCTGCATCCGGTTAGACTGGAAGCCAACCCCAACATAGTTGGGAAAAGGCTAGGCAGATTGATTTATCTAAGAAATTTTTTATTAATATGATAAAGCAAAAAATACGTGTCTAATATTTTTTAATTACCTGATTGATGGACTAAACAGTTTTTCTTTTTTTTTTTTTTACCCAGGACACATCCCTATTATATGAAACCCTAAAAGTAAACATCATAAAAATAATAATAATACAAATCTTTATTGATACAAAAATCTTTGACATTGCTTAAAAACTAGGATACATAACTTGGTTAACTAAAGGACACACGGATAAGGAAAACCCTGAACTCCTAAACTAGGTGATCCTGTGACTTAGGAGTCAGTGTTCTGCTGTTGCTGTGGTACCAAAAACCTTTTTATTGTGTTCCAACATTACAAAAATAGTCATTGCCATTGCAGGTTACAAAGTATATTTATATTAAAATTAACAACGTAGGAATATTATGGTATGCTGAAAACGACTTTTAAAGTGTGTAAGGGTGCGTATGTTAGAGTAAGGGTGTAGTGTATGTTAGAATGAGGGTATGTATGCGAGGGTGTATATGTAGAAGTGTGTGTACTAGTGTTTGGCGTTGGTAGAAAGATAAGTTTTAGTTTATTCTTTTGCACTTAATAAAGTGTTACGTACAATCGCCAGCACATCAAATTACCACAAACTGTCAGATTTTCTCATTCGATTTTGAATTTAACCATCAACATTTTAAAGTTTAATATCGTTTGGAGATTTTTGTCACCGTACACTTAAATAATACAGGTATACCACGTCCAAAAAATCGTCGTCCATCCTGTTTGTTGTCTATTTGACTACTATGAAGCGAACGTATCTGCAAAGCATGTCTGGCAGGTAAAGCAAACATGTTCAAATGTGTGAGCAAAGTCTTTCAAAGCCTTTATTCAAATATGTGTCTGTTTCTGGCGCCCGCGTAACATAGCGATGATATTTTAAGGCAAAATCAAATAGTACAGATTTTTATTTTTTATTTTAAGTTCTTTATTTGCAAAAATAAATTTAACAAACTTGCACAATTCATCATCATCGTCATTTCAGCCGAAAGACGTCCACTGCTGGACATAGGCCTCCCCCAAGCACCGCCACCTCGACCGGTTTTATGTTTCCCGCATCCAGTAGACTCCCGCGGCCTTCACAAGGTCATCGGTCCACCTTGTGGGAGGCATTCCAACGCTACGTCTTCCGGTACGCTGTCGCCACTCCAGAACCTTTCGGCCCCAACGGCCATCTGTTCTGCGCGCAATGTGCCCTGCCCATTGCCACTTAAGTTTGGCAATTCTTTGAGCTATATCGGTTACCTTGGTTCTCCTACGGATCTTTTCATTTCTGATTCGATCACGTAAGGAAACTCCAAGCACAATTCATGTAAGTAAAAAATAAGCAGTAAATGTAGGTATTTTTTTTTTTTTTTCATTTAGTTTGTTTCGGTATTTATAATGGTTGCTAAAACGGAACTGATTCACTCTGTTCCCCGTACTAGTATAAACTGTACTACGGTGGAACAGTTTTTCTCGTTCTCTGTGAATATACTTATATAGCAGACTTGTGACGAAATCATTATTGTAGTAGCTTATAGAATTTTTGTTATTAATAACAGAGCAACAAAGCAAAATACAGCTGAAATTAATTTAAGGAAGGTAATCATTAAAAAAAAACATAACATAATGAACTTGATTTTTAGTTATCTGTTTCGTAGCTATGATTGATTACTATTTCATTTTTTGGTTTTTTGCCACATGTGCCTGCCACTTCAACAATTTTGGAATGTTCTTGTATTGCACTCGTTATCACGTTCTACCGTTTTGAATTTTGAATGTCAATTTTACTATTTATTCATATCTCCTTTAAATTTTAATCTTAATGTGTTAATTATAATTTTTATTCAAATGATAATTTGGATATTAGGTTTGATATTTTTTTAATTCTAATTTTATTTATGATTTTGTTTTTTTTTTACTTAATGTCTTGTTTGATGTTTTTTTTTTCATTGTTTCTAAATAATTTGTCTATCCTAATTACGAGTAAACACTCTTTTAAGAAAATATATTTAAGAAGCTATTTTTTATGTAAGTGCTGTGTACGCCTGTAAGTGACTAATTCACCATAACTTATGCTTATGTTATTATTTATGTTAATGTTTTTAGTGAATAGGTCGTAGGTGTACCTTTAAAATAAAATGAAATAAAATAAATAAATTAAACATTAAAAAAAGAAGTAACTGTGGTTTTTTTTTTCTCTTTGCAGCAAATTTAACCTAATCGTGTTATTAAAAGCATTTGTATGCCCACCAGATCCTTAAATAAGATATATATTATATTCAGAATTTTATAACAATGTTTTTTAAGATTCCCATGGATTCAAAAAACTTGTAAGCACGGTATCTATCGGGCCAGACCGCCTTAACGTGCGTTTCAGGGCAAGAAAATTAGTTATTATTTCTGACACTAAATTTCCGACCTTGGGATTAGATCGAAACAAGATTTTGAAAAAAAAATACGATGAGAATTGCCCTACAATGACAGAAAAGCAAAACTGTGAAACTAGGTTAAATCTAAACTTCGAAACGCTAAAATAATATTCTTCCGAGATGGTATACACAGTGATCTATAGACTCTAGGGACAGCTCATGTTATGTAATCTTAGAACATCTATCTACTTACTACTTACTACGTATGCTTTACGTCATCAATATACAGGATAAGTTTACAAGGAGTGCGTATATTTTAGGAGGTAATCAGGTGCATAAAACTGAACAACTTTCCCCAAGGAACATAGGTCGCCTTTGTAACAACAATATTCTAACAATTTTTTTTTTTTTTTTTTAAACACACTCATACCATAACAAAAACAAATTAATACCATATATTTTTTTTTTATTAATCAAAAAATCTTTTTACAGACATTTTTTGAGGTTTAAACATACCACACAAACCATCGCGGGTTTAACAGCGGTATGGCAATATATATATATATATGGGTCGGCTGGCGCAGGTGTAGAAAACCTCAAACGGCGCAAATATAACAACCTTATTTGGAGCTATATGTTTGAGCCGTTTGGGGTTGAAACTCTAGGACCATGGGGCCCGAGTACCCACTTAGTTTTTCGAGACATCGCTAAGCGGTTGGTCGACTCTTCACGTGAAGGCTGGCCTATTTCTTGGTCAAAGAATCAGTATTGCCATACAACGTGGCAATGATGCCAGCCTTTTGGGCACTTTTCCTGTTGACAGCGATGCGGACGAATTTTTTGATGCCCTTTGATTCTTTCCCTTCCCTTTTTTTAATTATCTACAATAAATATAATAAAAAAATATAAATGAATAAAATATTACAATTAATACAAATTAATGAAATATAGTAATTAATATACATAAACAAAATACTCGTGCTTTGACCACGCTTTTCTCCCTTCTCAATTCTCCCACCCCTCCTTCTTATCTTAAGTCTCACTTTCAATATCTATGTTCTTCACATGCTAAGAATCTGCGTTCTTCCAACAATCTTGTCCAACTCTGTCCGTCTCATACTTCTGACTTTGTTCATTCTTCCTTTCATATTCAGTCCATTCTTCTCTGGAATGCGCTTCCTCTGGATATCAGGACGGCTACCAGTCGGTATGCATTTAAGCGGAAATTGCGGAGTTATTTTCACAACAAATAGTGTAGAGTCATCTCAATCATCTCTTCTCCTTGAATTTTGATATATGTATATATATATAATAGGTAGGTATTTATATATTATAGTAATTTATATGTATGTCTATTATAAGTTTATAACATATTTATGTACTTGTGTATCTATTTTATTTGTTATCTTTTTAATATTTTTATTATTATTATTATCTCCTCTTAAATAGAGCACCTGCCATCTTATCTCTTCACTACCCTTGGTTGACTGGTAGAGAATGCCTATGGCATTAAGTCCGCCTTTGTACCTTATTGTTTGTGAGAAGTTTAAATAAATAAATAAATACATTTAATTTTTTCTAGTCCAATAATTTGTACGTGACATAAGAGCAGTGCCTTAATTTCCTTTTTTATACATCAATGAATAAGAAGTTAAAATTCCTCTTACTATAAACATCTTAAACCTAGAGATTATTACAGCAAGTTCCCACAGCTCCCAGCCATTATTACTTAGGTAGTTTTCCACGAACCCCTTACCTACTAGATCAGCGATTCCCAAACT
Organism: Dryobota labecula; assembly: GCA_947523025.1. Taxonomy (NCBI): domain Eukaryota; kingdom Metazoa; phylum Arthropoda; class Insecta; order Lepidoptera; family Noctuidae; genus Dryobota; species Dryobota labecula. The sequence continues at coordinate 5,735,286 of OX383311.1, read as the reverse complement.
ATGGGTCGCGCCCCACTGGCAGGCCTTGAAAAAATTATTCTTAGCTGAAGTATTTTTATTTACAGAATATACAATATATGTAGCAAATAACTATTTACACTAGGTACTAAATTAAAAGACTAACAAACTAAATACCAATATAAAAACAAAACAAAAACAAAATACAAAGAAAAACAAAAGGACACTTAATAGGCGTCGAAGTACTCGTCCGCATCGCTGTCATTCGGAAACGTGCTCAGAAGACTGACAGCATTGCGACGTTGAATGGCAAAGCTAATTCTTTGGCCAAAGAAAGAGCCAGCCCTCTGGTCACGTGAAGTGTCGACCAGTCGGCGAGAAATTTCCTTAAATTTTCTTAGCTATGATTAATATTAAAAGTAAATACCGAAAGAAATTGGACGTATCAAACTCAGTGCGATTTAAAGTAGCTTAAATTGAAGTTGATGCTAAAGCTACATAATTATATTGACAAAAAATTGTAAACAAATACAGCATCTCTTTAAAATAGCACTCCAAGTTACTCAGTATTAAAAATTTCGATTGTAACAGATTTTTTTTCTTACTTGAGCAGTCCTTCATTTATTTATTTAATACTTTAAGCACACAAAATATACAGAGGCGGATTTAATGCCATAAGCATTTTCTACCAGTCAATCTTAGGGTGATGCAGAGACAAACAGTGGTAGGTGCAATAGCAAGAATTGAGGAATAAATATTTATTTAAATATAAAGATATACATTTACATCTTATTGTATATAAATACGAACTCAAATATACATATATGTATATACTAAAACAAATAAGACAAATAATAGGAAAACATTACTGTTGTGTAGGGATTAAAGTATGAAATTGCCGTTTGACAGTAATAGATACTTTGAATTGACATTAAACCTTCATGGTGTTATTCACTATAGCTTTCTCAGGTCTGGTGATGACACTGCCAGCTTCTTGCTTCATTCATATAGTTATGCCCCTTTTTCCTCCATGACAGCCAAAATGTGAGTCCCGAATTTGGTAGTTTTTGGTGGGTCGGGGTCCAGTCAGCTTTGGGAACCACTGTACTAGATGTTTGAAGTGAACAATTATTTTCATTTTCACCTCTCCCGACCAAGTCTGAGTGTTCCCTCTAAGGTTTCGAACAAGTTGTTGGGTTTTGGATTGTAGTCGTGTATAAGAAACGGGAATAAAAAAGAAGAGTGTCTTGTTGTTCTTGGTAACTCACACACTGACTTATTAATTGTTAAAAGGACATCGTTGGAAATGGCCCCAGGACCAACAAACATCTGACCTACATAATAATTATAAATATATTTAATTAAACTAATTGCGAAACGGACATTCTGCGTTCCATAATAGAGAATTAAAAAGAGCAACTATCGACATCACATACAATATGCCGCCATCTTTGACAATAAGATTAGACATGACAATTTGTGATGTCCAATCTTATAATAACATGACTAACATACATGATGTAATATGACTTCTATGACTATGATGAACCTAAGTATAATTAATCAAATCAAAAAAACATTAGGATAAAGTTGTTTGCATTGAAGTTAAATAAATAAGTACTCATTTACCTACCTACCTATTTTAATACAAAAACTAGAAGATTTACCAAATACCTAATAGGTACTTAGGTAAGTACTTTAATGTTTTTCTGATTCCTTAGCTTAACTAACCACATACAGGCAATAGAAATAACAGTGACATGCATTTATTAGCGTGTATTTCGAAGTATTGAAAGGATTGTTTCTTACTAAATATAACCTCAAAATCTTTGTTTTCTTTTAAAATAAACCCTTTCTGCAAGTTGTCCGTCATTAAACTTTGTCTTCATGGGCATATACTTGTAATTTAGGACACGCAAAGTAATTTTCCTTTGCTGTTGGTTCTGGGGCCAACGATATATGGATGCAGAACAATCTAGGGAAATCATCTACTTTTTCGTCACTGAAACTGTTTGTACTCCTCGTCACTTGTTCCTAAAGGTTCATTAGAAAACCAGCATCAGACAGTATCTGTCTGGCATTAATGCTGAAATGAACCTATTAGGCGCAGCCGTGAGGCACACATTTATACATGTAAAATATTATTTTCACTTTTTGTAGTGAAAACTTCTTTAGGCGCGCTGAGCGATTTTTGGTAGGAGAAAAACTTATGGATTCGCGATTTTCACCGAACGCTTTCCATGAGCTATATGTATACTGTGTTTATACACCGTGGCATTTTATTCGTCTTACAAAGACAGCCCACATCATTTATCTAATGACTACTAATCATTCAGGTAAAAAAAATTTTTTTTTGAACATTACAATTTTTTTTTTAAATTAATTATGACGCATGACATAGTTTAAAACACCGTTACGAGTGCAGTCCAAGCCTTGTGATACGAGGGCGCCGCAGAATGGATTTAGATTAAGTTTAAGTTACAATAGTAAGAAACACATTTTTGCGTTAGGGTGAATGAACTCTGATAAAGATGTCGCCGATCCATTACGCGGCGCCCTTGTAACACAAGGCTCGGACTGCACTCGTAACAGGGTGTTTTAAACTAAGTCATGCAATTAATAAAAAATAAAAAACAAATGTACCAAAAAATTTTTTTTTTTTTTACATGATAGAATAGTAGTCATTGGATACATGAAGTGGGCTGTCTTTGTACGACGACTAAAATGCCACGGTGTATGTGTACTTTTGGGTGAACAAAAATCTTGGAATTCGCGTCATCGTCACCGAACGCTTTCCATGAGCATATGTATACTGTGTATATATCGCACATCGGCAACAAGACGACCACAACACATAAAAATACGAAGTTTAAGGTTCGAAAAATATCTTTAGATTTTAATTTCCATAAAAATATATAAGAGCATTCAATAATCTTCTTAAATACATTATTATCATAAGTTCTCCGATATGCTCCCTTAGTGTTTAATAAAAATGTAGGTAATAAAAAATTGTAATGTCCTAAAAACCACATTTATTTTGTTGTGACAGTCTCGTTGCCGATGTGCGATATATGTACTTTTTGGGTGAACAAAAATCTTGGAATTCGCGTCATTGTCACCGAACGCTTTCCATGAGCTATATGTATAAAAGTATAAAAGAACAGTTATTCAAAAGTTTTGTGTTTTCACTTCTATCGGCAGGCGTTATGACAGCCAATTTTATTTTGTTAGATATTTGTATTTTGTGTTTCAGGAACTGTGACCAAATAAACATTATTCTTTCTTTCATTACTTTTACAATGTTCGTAAATATGTGAGCATCATGTAACTATCACATATTTCATTTTTAGGTGTCATTAGTTCACTTTTCATTCCTTTTACCTTTTGTGGTAGGGTAATTTTATTCTTGGTCATCATTTTCTTCACGACTTCTCATTCTCCGCCATACCTTCATGTTACCTTTAGAAAGGGGTAACTAGAATGGCACGTACAGTCCATGGAGGCGAAAAAATAATTTTATTCACTTTTTGTGTTCGATGGAAAGAATATTTTGATAAACGGTCATTAGAGAAGGGTTTATGGTATAAAACCATACAGTGTGAGCCTCTGGTTCATGAATAGTGAAGTTAGTAGAAAGCTGATTGTTACTGCTCTTAGACTCAGATCTGGACACACATTCCATGCTAAAAATTTGCCTTCATGATGAAGAAAATCGTTTCACCCAATTGTGAGGAAGTGGAGTTGTTGAGGACCTACAGCATTTATTGATGGAATGTGTCCAATATGAGTGCAGTAGAAATAATTTAGTTAGGTCCCTGAATTTGAACAGAACTGATGTAGGCATGTTCCATACAATTTTATCCCAACCCAATGGCGACGATGCGAAGGGTTTGTTTAAATTCATGGTTCACGTCTTGTGAAAGTGTAATTGTTTAGGATACGATGGGGCTGACATACGCTATGCGTAAACTCAAAACTCAAACTCAAAACCGCAAACTCAAAACTCAAACTCAACTCAAACTCAAACTTAAAACTCAAATTTAAAAACTCAACCACAAACTCAAAGCATTTATTACAAATAAACCAATTACAGGTACTTTTGAATTGTCAAGGGGTCGGTCAGTCAGAAAGATGGAGCTAGTTGCCCATTCCAAAGCGTAGTAGGTTCCTATGGAGAAGCACGGACAAGAAACTCCACGGACACTCTTTTAAAACAAAATATTGTTACAAAATATGGGTTCCATCATTCATGTTGAAGTTATACATGTGAGAACAATCTAGAAAGATGTGAACGTTAGAAGCGTCCGTAATAAAAACAATTCAAAAATTAAAATAACCCGTGGCAGCTAACAGATGACCAGTCCCAACTGACGGCGCCCCTTCACGAACATGACGAATGGATCAGCACCATTTAGCTCAACCATTTCGAAGGGAACTTAATGATCCAACACACACGCCACCACCAGCGAGACATTTGAGTGAGCATGACATACTCTCAGCCGCCAGGGCACATTCAAGTCAATAAAAGACATATTACCCGGTAAATGGTAGCTCTATAGTACATAGTACTCACACATGTGCTATGCAATTATATAATTCAAGGACATTGAGTTTATACAATGCAAAGATAGTCTTACAATCTTCAGCAGCTCCAATAATATTTTCAAATGCTAATCAATTAGTTTATGCGCCCTTATGGAGCAGGACCAGCATGGAGCCAAGCATTTTTGTCAGCGATGTAATCCCCCAACTTATAATATCCTTGGCTGCATAGTGTGCGTTTTATACAAGATTTAAATTTTGTTTCGTTCAGTTGGAGTAGCCCCCTATAAACAAATAAAGAAAGAAAAAAAGCTACGTTAGTTTAAAAAACTGTGTTGCAGCATTAGCGCCCACCTCTGAGAGGGGGAGACGTCAACGTTCTAACATTTATAATACTAAGGGCGGGTTGTTTCACGTACACTTGACGCACGCGTATCCGTCATAAATGGCGCTAACTATCGTCAAACCGTTGTTTCACAAAATTATGCCCTTGACGTTCGTTAAAAAATAACGATTACAGTGATCCACTGGTTAACGTCATTTTATTTTTCGACATTTGAAGTTTGACGTCCGTTTTTTATGCAGTGAAACAACGCTTTGTATTTGACGTACGTTAAACATCATAATATAATCGTTAATATTTGACGTACGTATGTTACATTAACGAACTGTTTGAAACAACCGGCCCTTAAAGTACAAAAAACCTAAAGTAAACGTAGCATATCAACTATTTAACTAATATATTATTAAATACATTTAATTCCTACTATTTTAAATGATTATTACATTCAAAATAAAGTAGATTAGTGTGTTGCAATCCTCTTATGTGATAAGTGTATTTATGTGTGTATGTGTGCAGGGTATATCTGTATGTGTCTGTATTTAATTGTATAATAGTTCCATGACATGAAAATTAAACTTCTCATTTTTATTATAAGCTATTGACATTTGTAATTTAATTTCTTTGGTTGTCATTCATCATCATCATCATTTCAGCCGAAAGACGTCCACTGCTGGACTTAAGCCTCCACCAATTGGGGGGGTTTTCCATAATCGCCACGCTTGGCAGGCGGGTTGGCGATCGCAGTATCATCATCGTTTGTCATTTGAAAGTTGATATTTAGACAATTTGTAATTTGATTATTTTTCTTTGACATTTTTAATTTGTTAAGTAGACCATTCTTGATTTAGTACTTATTTTTTGACATTGAAATTGAATGGTTTTGTTTAAGTTGATTAAATTAGAACAATTATTATTGTCACAAATTTTGCATGCCGTATCTAGTAGGCGGAATATGAAGAACGATTGTGTATGTATTTTATAATCTGTAAAATATCAAATAAATAAATCGATCTATCTAGAGACGATAAGTCTTCATCTCTACCTACTAGCCAGGTAGCAAAATGACGTCTGCGGCAAAAAAAATACGTCATCCCAAGGTCATTTTAGGGTCCGTAGTTTATTTGTCGTTATGTACGTCACACTAACGTCATTTTAACGTCTGGTACTCAACGGAACAAAATTGACGTCATCTGATAGGACCCGCCGACGTCAAGACGATATCTCTTACGTCGAGCAGTGCCGTAAACGGACGACATAATGACGTAAAAATGCTACCTGGGTATCTTTCTTTTAATCACTAAACCCGGATAGTTTGCATTTATAACTTGCACCTGATAAAGGATACATTGATAACTAAACTAAACCACAGATAGACTTCAGTGTGAAGCCGACAAACCCAAAATCCAATACAACTTCCAAATAACTTAAACCTTCCAACAGACAAACTAACTGTTACTATTCTTAGGTACCTACATATACCTACTATTTATTCAATACAATCTACACCTTAACATTTCCTTCCTAGAACTGAAAGCCGTATGGCATTCTAATCCTCTAAAATTGACTTTGACTGTTTCGGGTACATTAAATACATGTTTTAAGCTTTATACTCGTTGCTATAAGGTTGAAAGTTGTGTGATTTACACTGTACCCAAAATTGGGTTTATTTAAATGACAAAGTTTTGTCAAGGGCGTCGTTTCTCTGATTTTAGGCTAATTCAATGTATTAATCAGGTTGAACGGATAATGTTTTTGTATTAAATTAGACTTCGATTGCGAGAAAATAAAATAGCCATAAAGTATAACAGTATTTTTTAATTTTCAACATATGTCATTCGACTTCGGTACTTCATACTGCCAAGTCATAAAAATATTTCTTTGCGTTTTTAAATAGTAAAGTCAACTATTTTATCTGATTTTATTAAACTAACGATATAAAACACAGAATTGATATGAATGAAAGCAAATGTAATAAAATAACGACTTAATCTGCAACGTTTTATTGTGCGTGTGGCTGTTGGGCCTGTTTATCTTAGACCTAGAAACAAAAACACAAAAAAAACATACTTTATGCACTAGAGCCTAAAACGCGACTATAGGTCACCTACTCACAACATAAAGACGAACTTTTAGAGCATGAGAAGTGAAAAACGAATTTCTGTTTCCGAGTGAATAAAAGCGACCTTGATTTCCAAAGATAAGCTAAAAGGTATAATTTTGGCAGAACCATGAAAATTCTTGATTTACATAAAACCGTTTTTAAATACTATGGGGTCCAAAGTAGGATATTTTGGGCCAATTTGTCATAGTGTTAAAATATTTGTACGTTGGTTATTATGCTTCTGATGAATGACTTACTCCACCTTGGTGGCTTATATATTATGAATTTATAAGTACGGTCGAACCAGCTATTTGGTATAATAAACGAAAATCTACTACCCAGTTACACTTATTTAACAAAAATCTTAGTTGTTTTTTTTTTTTTTTTTTTTTAAGAAAATTCGTTTCCCCACACTAGGATTTCTCCTGTATGGTGGGTGCGTTTACAAACATTTAAACTCACATACACAAACAGCCAGACCCGGAACAACTAATTGTAGATCATACAAATATTTGTTCCGTGCGGGAATCGAACCCGCGACACGCAGCGCAGCAGTCAATCGCTTAACCACTGCGCCAACCGTGCCGTCGAGCTTGCGGTTCGTGACAATAAAAACGGCCGATTAAAAAAAAAAAAAAACACTTTAATTAAACAACACTGATATAACTCAAACACACAATTGGTGGACCGATGACCTTATGAAAGCCGCAGGAATCCGCTGGATGCGGGAAGCACAAAACCGGTCGAGGTGGCGTTGCTTGGGGGATGCCTATGTCCAGCAGTGGACGTCTTTCGGCTGAAATGATGATGATGATGACACAATTGGTGGTAATTATAAAACACAAATGCACCTCTGATCACTTTAAAGTAGCACTCGAATATCGCTTTTATCGTTTGCAGTTTCGATTGTCTCGGGTCGGGGTCCATACTAGCCTTATATAGTCGTTAGAAAGTTCCAGAACCTTCTACTGTAGAAACATCTAGAATGTTCGAGTACATACCGTCCCCGACTGACCAGATGTCGAAAGTTCTGGAAAGTTCTAGCATTGAATTTTCTAGAAAGTGGCACTAGTTCTGCTATTCGATACTAGATGGCGCTAGTGGTACTTAAACTTGTCTCAATGTATTATGGCGCGTAACAGTACATTTAAATAAAATATATCATAATACAATTTTTAACATGCTAAATTAAATGTTTGATATTTTTTTATATTTTTATTTTATGATAGTGCTAAACTGAATTGTATTTTTTTTTTATATATAAAAAAACACCTTATATATGTTAGTTGCACGGTAAACTCTGATTGCGCGATGCAGGATTTGTGAATTCGGGCCTTACTCCCGAAAACGATTCGAGTTTAATTTTGATTCCGATTCGATTTCGTTTTTGATCCGAACTCGATTTAAAGCTTAAAACTGACCGAAGTTAGTTTCGCTTCAAACCACCGCACGATCGTGTGCTACTGTTGGATTTAGGCCTGTGTTCGCCAACATTTAAATCAACTGTTTAGATATTTAATCAGTTGTTTACTCAACATTTCTAGGAAATTTGACATAAACCAACTGTTTAAATAACTAACCGGTGGTTTGAATGCTGGTGAACACAGGCCTTAAGAGTATGGATCGGCATTTAATTCGAACCCAATTCGATTGATTCAGAACTCGATGCTGTCGGGAGTAAGGCCCCAGAAGCGAGTTCGAATCGGAATCAAAATCAAACTCGAACCGTTTTCGGGAGTAAGGCCCCAGGTCTTTGATGCGTAGTTCGCATGTGGCGTAGTATAGATGTCGACGCAACTTGTTCGACTGGACTTACGTAACTGAAGTAATTATTCAAAGTGTGTGATACAATCGTGAACACACTTATGCTATTGGTACTTAAATAAAATAATATTGGCTTCGAATGTTTATTTTAATAATACCTACCAACATACACGCACAGTAATTACGTCACTCATAACTAATATAATGACGGGGTCGAATGAATGATGTCTAATTTGATCGATCATTTCTACGGTGGGGAAAACTTGGTATCCTTGAATAAATACTTCCGGTATAAGGTAATAACACGGATATACATTGGCTCCAACTGTTGGCCCAAAGTTGGAGCAAGTATGGAACGAATGTATTAATGGTTTTTTATGGGGTACTATGTTGAATGTTACAACAAAATACCTTGTGATATATTACAATTAAATGAAAGAAAATTTAAAACACATATTAAAACTACACTTTGTAAACAACGCTTATTACAAATCAGAGGATTATATCCAAGATAAGAATGCTTGGAAACATGCTGATCTTACTCCATAGGACAATGTAGAGTCTAGACAAAATTAAACAGGTTGCTAATTTATGTATAATGCATTATTTTTAAATAATTAATTTTATGATATGTTTAACTAGCACACTGACTTTTTATTTGTACAAAATAATACAATATTTGTAAATATATGAGCACCTTGTATCTATCACATGGTTAATTTATCCGTCAATGCTTAATTTTTTATTGTTATTACCTGTTGTGGTATAGTAATTTTATTCTAGGTACATCGTCTTCACATGTAATGATATAATTGATATAAACAAACTATTTTAAAATAGTTTAAAAGAGTAACGGTGGAGTTTCTTGCCCATTCTTCTCCATGCGAAACTACCTTTTGGAAGGGGCAACTAGAACCAATTTTATTTCCGTGTAAATTTTGACGTTCAAAAGTGCCATTTGAAATAAAGGCTTTGACTTTGACTTTATCAGTCATCTTAAGCCGAAATTGGTCCAATTTTGAGACCAATATTCAGAGACGACTTTGAGCATAAAAGAGGAAAGAAGTAATCTACTTTTCCAGTAATCCCAATTTTTATTATTAAAAGATTTTAGTTTCTTTGGCATCGCGTGAGTATACGATCCAGTAATTTGTACCATTTGCGGCTTTGCCTCGTAAAAATCGGGCATAAATAAGTGACGATAACCAAATCGTAAAAAACTCGGCACACTTTTTTTTGCCCCAATACCTACCGTGAAAGTTAACACTCTGTAACGGAAATTGTGAATGATGTCAACAGCCTATATTAAATTTAACCGGTAAATACGTTCATGATTTTGTACCTATTTTATTGTGTGGGAACCGTCGAAACATTTACGTGTTAAGTGAAATAATTTGTTGAGGTTTTTATTAATTATCTGAAATTTTTTGCGGTCATATGTGTCACGCTAAAATAAACACACTTATTTATATTGTAATTTTAATCGATATTTGGTAAAAAGAAGTGTTGTTGCAATACCAAAATTCTATAGATTATAATGTTTGTTTTTCTCTTTTCAGTGTGTTTTCGGAAGCTTTTTAGTTTTTTTTAATTATAGGTATATAATATAGGTATAGTAGGTATGTGTGCCGTGTGGTACCCTCTCGTGGGTGTCGTAAAAGACGACTAAGGAACTTTCTAGAGAATGGGCAGCAGCGTTCTCTATGCATTTTTAACACCATACTGCGATCGCCCACCCGCCTGCCAAGCGTCGCGATTATGGCAAACCCCCCCAATTGGAGGAGGCCTATGTCCAGCAATGGACGTCTTTCGGTTGGAATGATGATATAGGTATATACTTATATTTGGATGTCTCATGCTTTTATTTGCTACCAATATTGTTGTAATTTGTATTAAAAAAAAAAACTTTAATCTTCCTTTTTTTGTATTTGCAGATGCAATATATAAATATTATATAGCCTATGTCACTTCCACAATTATGACGAATCTAACGACACCTCATAATGTTAAAATCCATGAAGCCGTTTAGGCTACAGAGCATGCCAAAGAAATAGACATACATATGGGTCTATTTTCCTTGAAATGTAACGTTTAAATAATTGGTAGAATGGAACGTAAGATGAATGAATGAGAGAGGTGAAGGGTGTGAGAGCGAGAGAGAATGAACGGGGGATTGAAAAATTAACGAATGTAACAATGACGTGAAAAAGAACATTTTTTTGTAATAAATTGAATAACGAGCTAAAATAAACGAAGAAAATATTAAGAAGTATTTCTCTCATCTCGCCCATCTCCTACATACATACACACATACTCTCGAAAAAAATTACCCTCCTTCTGGAGCAGTCGGGTAAAAAAACACCTTCACAAAAATAAAAAAATAAATTAGGTAACCAATGCAGTATTCTCACCACACAAATCAGCAAAAATCCGAACTCGATTCTCAAAAGAAATAAAAGAACGATTTCCCTTCATTCGAAGCTGCTGCTGAACTCCAGAAAATAATAAACCACTGATCCTAACGATGTTTTCGTCGGATAACAACTTGCTCTGACAAACAAATAAGAAAAAGTTTTCTGTCTGCTCTGTAAGTGGAATGTCGTTAAGATATGAGTTGGACTTCTGAATGACCATCAATTCTGGGGGTTTTATTGACTTATTCACATAGTATTAATGCTAAGATTGACCTCTGGGCATAGGTACACGAATTAAAAGACAACTAAGAAAAAGGCATGTATTTAATAGAATCTCTAATAATTCCCACTATTATTTATTTATTTATATAAAAAATAATAGATAAAAAAAATGGAAATATCACATTGTACTGGGATCGATCCATCATCACTGACAGGACTATTGCTGCCAATAAGCCTGATATAGTGGTGATGGATCGAATAGAGCGGCGCGCAATGATTATTGACATAACAGTCCCACATGACGAGAACCTCGTGAAAGCCGAGAAAGACAAACAAATCAAGTATCTTGACTTGGCTCGCGAGATTGTCGACATGTGGGATGTGGACTCGGCGATCATTGTGCCGATAGTCGTATCAGCCAATGGCTTAATTGCCAAGAGTCTCAACCAACACCTAAAGAGGCTCTCGTTGGGCAGCTGGATCAAGGGCTTAATTCAGAAAGCGATACTTCTGGACACAGCTCGTATTGTTAGAAGGTTCCTCTCTCTTGTGCCCTTGGCAGCTTGGACCCTGTTCCCGATACCGGTGAGCTACTATTTTTTTAATATTTTTAAATGTTTTTATATTTTTTATATTCTAATATTTAAAAATATAATTTATATGTATTTATTTGAATAAAAGAAATAATAATAAAAAAATATAAACAATTAAATAAAAAATAAAAATATTATTGAACACTAATACAAGTCATTTATTCATTTGTTTAAAAACATAAAGACAATAACAATGGTATAAAAAGACAATAAAGAGTGCTCTTTCCGTTATTAACATCAAATAATTAATACATTTGGGGTCATAAAAAACTGAATGGCGGGACGTAACTAAAACTAATTAAAAAAAATAAAAATAAATACAAATATAATAAATGATAAATGAAAGAGAAAGAAAAAGTTACTTGGAAGAATAAGGTTTAAAAAAAATGCTAATTATTTAAAAAAAAACAAAAACCGTTCTGCAAAAACATAACTGAAAAGAAAGAAACACGCATTATAATGTAAATAATTTTGGTATTTATGAAACCATCTCTTAGTTCAAGGTTACATCACGTACCCATAACATTTGAGATGTCGGCAACAAGATTTATAGAATTGTTTGTATCTTAGAAAATAAATTCGGAAAAACATGCCGAAATTTTGTATTTGTATCTATACAAATAAATAAAATTGAAGTAAAGAAAAGAAGAAAGAAAGGAAAAACGTTTATTTGCGGTAAACATGACGCAAAAAAAAAGAATACAAACAAAAAAAAAAAAGCAAGTTGGAAAAAATATGCGTCACATCCTCACAAAACGGCCATCGCTCAGTATAATGCTGCGACCCTATGCGAGACAGCCCCAGCGCTAGTTTTCAGCGACAGCCGGCGTTGATGTGATGACGTCGGCTTATTCCACAAATCCCCCCTGAAAAATCCCCCTTAGGAGGAAAAGTGGAATCTATAAAAAACAGTCTAGAATTCACCCCTGCTTATTTCACTAATCTATTTATTTTATTGATTAGTGAAATAAGCAGGGGAAAAAAAACTTATTCCAAGACCCCCCTGAAAGTGATTTTTTTTACATTAGGGTTCAGTTTACCCCACTCCCCGATCCCTCAGTGGGTTTTTTTTTTTAATTCTAGTTTTCCCCCCTAAGCGGGATTGTCAGGGGTGAATTCTAGACTGTTTTTTATAGATTCCACTTTTCCTCCTAGGGGGGATTTTCAGGGGGGAATTGTGGAATAAGCCGATGACGTCGACTGGTGCAGCATTCAATGAGACAAAAAATAAAATAAATTCAAAATACTTATTACTAAGTGTATTTATAAAAATAATATTTTAAATATTTAAAATGGCAACATTCCATTCGGCAAGGGAGTACGCGCCGACGGCTTAGAGTTATCTGTGCGTGCAGTTTAGAACTTATGACATAATCAATAATAATGGATACGGAACTATAGAACGCCACCTGGTACGCTCCTTACAAACTCCTTTTGCTTCGTTTACATTCATACATCTGAAGCCCTAGTGTGAGTTTATTGTAACCATCTCGAATTTACGCATCGAGCGCGTTCGGCACTCTGATTGGTGAAGGGCGAATCGGAGGCTAATCAGAACGCCGAACGCGCTCGATGCGTAAAATCAAGATGGTTAAAAGAAACTCATAATCAAATTAAAGAACTTCCAATGATCCGCTTCAGAAGGGCTTTACGAAGTTGGTTAATTGAGAAATCCTTCTATAGTATAAAATAATTATTTCAATTAAAATTAAAATAATCTAATTTTATACCTACCAAAAATTTGCATGTCATTATGTTATGATTAAATATGTTAAGCTACATTATACTGCCATTGTTAAGAACTATTTTAACCATATTTATCTGCAAATAAATCTTTGCCTTTGACTTTGACTTCATACTAGGGCCTCTGGTCATACATGCACGCCGGTTGCGAGTGCTACGCACCTGACCTTTCTGAAGAACATCACCAATTAGGTCATTATTATGTTCTCCTAGGACTTACCCTTCCGGTGTTTCCACTCACATCTGCCTTGTCAAAGTCAAAATATTTATTTCAAAGCACATAGAAGGTACTTTTGAACGTCATAAAGTACTTACTTGTAAATACTTATGTTAGTCGCCTTTCACTCATCATGACCAAACCATGTATGTGTACTCTTTTACATTTTTGTCACTACATCTTCTTGTAAACCATACCGTTGCCATAACACACCAATTCTCAGCCTATCATTCATAGTCACGCCACACATGCTTCGCAAGGAACGCATTTCCATAGCAGCAACCACATATCACTTAAGTCAAAATATTGCTTAATTTTTTCTTAGTACCAAAATTATTAATTTAAATAGATACATCGGCAGATTAAAACATATAAGCTAGTTAGTAAGTGGCGTCCTTTTTCAACCTCTTGATTCGCACGAATCTTGCGACGTTATAAAAAACATAAGTTTGACTTATGTGCTTTAGTCCGCCGACCCGACATTTATAAAGCGCATTTAAAAAGGTAACACTTTCACAAATAACACTTTCTCTCGAAAGACAATTTCAATGCCCTAATTAAATTCATCTGTTAAGCTGTTTTCAAAAAACTGTGTCACACTGTTTTAAATTTCATGAAAAAAAAAATCCACCAAGTTTTTTAATTTAGCTCACATTTATGTGAGTTAAGTTAGAGTTCCTTTGCCAAAAAGTATCCATATAATTTGGTTTTCGTTAAACACAAGTGAATGCGAGTCGATGGGTAACTTTTTAAGACTTTTATTTGATTCTAGAAATTTGAATCACAGAATTGGCTAAATAAATGGGACATTCGTTTCTAATACATATGTACATATTATACCGGCGCAGTATAGCCGTTACCAGAAATGGTCATCGTATTAGTGGTTCAGCAGTTTCAATATCATTAGGATTGTGCCGGAACACAGCAGTTTGTCGTGGACATGATGCGATGCTCTACTAGAGTGACAGTAATCAGGAAGTGGTGCCGATTCCCTTGTTCACAAACTAAACTAAATTTAAGTTCAGTGTATCTTTTTCTTTCTATTTCATTAAGAAAAGGACAGAAGATAATTTTTAGTTTAGTCCTGTCAAATTAATCAGCGCCTGTCACTACTCCATACAAGTTTAGACGTGATTAAAAACTTGCCTACTAAAATTACGTCAATTTACGTCAAGCGCTGATTAATTTGACAGGACTAAACTAAAATTACCCACGGGAACTCACAATCGGGATAAAAATGATCCCACGGGAACACAACACACTATCGGGATGAAACTGAACCCACGGGAACTCACTATCGGGATAAAAATGAACCCACGGGAACTATCGGGATGAAAATTATACCACAGGAACTGTCGGTTTCATCCCGACAGTTCCTGTGGTATAATTTGATGAACCAACGGGTAATCACAATCGGGATAAAAATTATCCCACGGGCACCGTCGAGATGAAACTGTTCCCACCGGAACTATCGGGATAAAAGTTATCCCACGGGAGCTATCGGGACTAAACTGAACCCACGGGAACTCACTATCGTGATATTGTGAACCCACGGGAACTTACAATCGGGATAAATATGATCCCACGGGAACTCACTATCGGGATAGAAATTAACCCTCGGGAACTCACTATCAGGTTAAAAACTATCCCACGGGTACTATCGTGATGAAACTTAACCCACAGGAACTCACAATCGGGATAAAAATTATCCCACGGGAACTATCGGGATGGAACTGTTCCCACGGGAACTATCGGAATAAAAATTATCCCACGGGAACTATTGGAATGAAACTGAACCCATGGGTACTCACTATCGGGATGAAACTGAACCCACGGGAACTCACTATCGTGATAAAATGAACTCACGGGAACTTACAATCGGGATAAATATGATCCCACGGGAACTCACTATCGGAATGAAACTGAACCCACGGGAACTCACAATCGGGATAAAAATTATCCCACGGGAACACACTATAAAAATTTTAACTTATATTACGATTACTAGCTTATCATAAAGAGCGAGAAAGCATAATTCCTGTCTAATCCTGTCCGTGTCCACCGGTGGCGCACCTCACCCGGCAAGACTTTTAGTTCATGGGGCGGTGATGTACCACGCAAGATTTGCGCCGTAGGATACCAAGTATCTACTCATGAGGTGCCGGTCTGAACGTGTAGAGTTATAGTGGTAAGAGGAACAGGGCGTAAAGTTCACTCATACTCTATAGTAAACGAAGGATCCTCCGACCAGACGGGTGTTGTGTCTGGTGGGCAACTTCCCGATGGTTGATGTCGGGATTTTGTATATATGCTAGTCGCGCGGTAAACTCTGATTGCGCGATGCAGGATTTGTGACGTCAAGTCTTTGATGCTTATTTCGCATGTGGCGTTGAAAATGCCGACACACACGTACATAGTAATTCTCCTAGGATTTGAGTAAAACTGTGGGCAACAACTAGTCTAGTAGAACGTACTTTGTATGACAAGTCCGTTTTTAGACTAAAATCTCCTTTCACGTTGCAAAACTTCGTAAAATGTACAAGTTCCTTACATTTGTTAAGTTCTAACTTAACCGCGGAAATAAGCAGTTAAGTACCTTAAGTTATAACTTGAAAATGAACAAGTCTTTTGATTTAACCTGGCTTAATAACGTCGATGTTAAGTTTTGTTTGAATTGAGGCAGCGTTGTTGTCAAAAATTTAAGTTAGGAATAAGTTTGTGTTCGATAACTTAGGTCTAGACATCGGACCTTTATTGTTTAAAGTATGTTTAGGAGTGAATTGTTTACGTAATACAAATCTATTCTGATATCTAAAAATTCGTTTTTAAGTTTGTGTTTTTTTTTTTTTTTTTTGTATGTAGGGGATAATCTCTGAAAACTACATAACGGATTCTGAAAATTATTTTTGTATTTGATAGCCCAATTCCTGGAGAAGATATTGTCCAGGGTTGTGTGTTGGTATTGTTGTTAGGTATTGTTGGTATTGTGTATTGTTGTGAAGGTATTGTTGGTGCTGGCTATTTAACATCACGCTGCGTCTCTAAAGAGAAGGGCAAAAAGAAAAAAAAAAATTGGTTGTCTGTAAAGTTGGTTTACGGACGATAGTTTAACGTGACAATGTCATAACAAAACATTGATGCGGCGCAAGCGCACAATGAGCGTAACGGGACAATGAGTCATCCTTTTTCGTGCATGCAGCCGGCGTTCATCGATTTATTAGACGTTGTCACGTCATAAATCAGAAAGATCGCTGTGTGAAAACGAAATTATAGCGCGGGTGGGCAACGGGATGTGACGCGGAGGGTCGGCGGCCGAAATTTTACGCGGACGAAGTAACGGGACAGAAGCTAGTTATTCATATAGAGCAGACAGAACGAAAAGATACAATAATAATCATAATAGTGAACGATTGTCGTGACGACTAATGGCTTGATGGCTAAAACCTCAATCAACATGTCTCGAGGCTGTCGTTAGACGGTTGGATCAAGGGCCCGATTTAGATGGCAGTACTAATCGATACTGCTCGCATTGTGAGGCGGTTCTTGTCTCTGCAGCTGTTACCACCGGTAGCTTAGACCCTTGCTCCCTACACCGGCAGAACAATTTTTTTTAATTTTTTTTTTAATATCTTTGTATTTTAGGAAATATTAATTAAAAATGTAATAAGGTAAGAAAGGAAATGAGTAAACGAATGATATTAATGAAAAAAAAAAAAAAAAAAACATCATGTCTAGTCAAAACAGATCACTGTAAGTAATGAAAATTATCGATTGTACTACAAGATTGTATCACAAGACAATATTAATTATTAATATTTCCATACAATGTTTTTCTGAATTCACTAACATTTTGCTTCCAATTCCGATCATCATCATCATCATCATTTCAGCCGAAAGACGTCCACTGCTGGACATAGGCCTCCCCCAAAAGGGGGTTTGCAATAATCGCCACGCTTGGCAGGCGGGTTGGCGATCGCAATATGGCAACACACAATCGGGATAAAAATGAACTCACGGAATAAAAGTTAATCCACGGGAACTATCGGGATTAAATTAACCCACGGGAACACATATAATTTTTTTATTAATAAACACAGACATTACATACATTAGACATTATTAATATTTCCATCCAATGTTTTTCTGACTTCACTAAAGTTTTGTTTCCAATTCCGATAACTGTTCCATAAAGGATGTTTTGGTAGTAATCTTTAACGACAAACGCTAGATTTCCAATAAAAAATCATGGGATTCTCATCCAAAGGAAATTAAATTGACATTATTTGCCAATGTCAAGCCTATGTGCGTCATATACGGTTTGCGTATCAAGTTTTGCGAAGAAGCCGCATAAGTAAGAAAGCTGATTAATGACTTCGATATTTATGTAATTTTTTACGTTCATTTTGTCTTCGACCTTGTGGTTGCAGAACTTGGAGGCCCTTTGAAAGTTCTTTAGCGGTGTTTGGGGCGCTTATGATCAATTTGACAAAGTTGGACCCGTCGTCCATGACGCTACTTTTGAGTACCGTCGTGGACGATAGGTCTAACACTCCCATCAGTAATGTATTCTCTAACTTACTCTCTCGTCGATCAGTCTTGACTTATAAATTCGATCGATATATATCTCGTTGGGAATCCGCGATGATTTACTTTTAACAAAAGATGGGCTCACTTCAGTGAGGTTCCAAGTGACCTTTACAGAAGACAACGGAAAGTTTTAAAACGTTCTACAATCCAAGCTTATTTGGTTATTCTCTATGAAATATTTCTTCTAAATCTTTTAATATTTTAAAAACTGCAAAGAAGGGGTGTGTCATTTTAAAATATGGCGCTGGCTGGTCGCCACATTTGATAGCCGTTATGAAAGATTTCGTATAGTTCCTTTTAAAATGTTTCTGGATGTTCAAGCGAAAATAAAATAAATAAAATATTTATGCACGAAAAAATAACTTTTTCTCAAACATGCATGGAAATATTGTCATTATTTTCGAAAAAAAAACACGCGAAGTATCGAATTTACGGACAAAGAAAATCAAATCGTAAAAAAAAAAGCGAAAGAAAATCAAAGTGTTTTTTGAATTTGGAATATTACAACGCTCCAGCAATGTTGTACAACATGGCATACCAAAGTAAGTCTCTTTGCTTAGCACAAACTGCGTTCACGTGGCTGTATAGCCATAAATTCGTTTGCCTTTTGGCACAGATGATATATAGAAAATTAGCGGCAAAGCTGAAAATTCGTCTTGATTTGTTATTTACACACTTCAGCCATATACCACTACATCCCATGCCCACCTGCAAACCTCATCAGAAGTTCAACAAACAAACATAAATGTACCGAGGAAATCAATAACATTTTCTTTTAGTAATTGCCCCAATATGACTAATGTTACTTTTAATATATTAATTTAATTAAATGTATAACATAAAAAAGTATGTTTTATTTCCCTGCATTCTTTAGAGAAAAGCAATATATATGCCTCGGCGGAACTGGCAATTGCCTGTCTCGTATTAGTGAAGTCCTCGCCTACGGCTCGGCCTTCATACTAATACTCGACCTGCAATTGCCTATTTCCCGGCCTTTGCAATAATGTACTATTCAAAAATTATCGAGAAGATTATTTCACAACAATTAAAAAAAAAAATGTATTCAGATTTTTTTTTTGCATTTTTGCAATCACTTAGTTCCTTGCAATTTGTTGTTCGATTCACACTATGTTTTTGTTCGCCTTGCTCTTTTTTACTATATTTGTTTGGGTTGACTTTCAGTTAAGCAAATTCGTATGAATATGTAACGCAACGAATGCTGAGGTTTCTAGATACTTTAACGACCATAATTTTTATGATAATAGGCGTCCACCTAGCAGGTACCACCCAATATCTAAAGCCTTTTTATTAACACAAGCTTTATATTAAAATATGTATGTTTAGGTTAAGGTATTTTTCTATGGGCCTGTGCTGCCTGAAATAAATGGTATTATTATTATTAATATCATATTCGTATGATAACCATTGACCATATACCTACTATAAGGTGTCAAATTCAATGGCGATGTGGTTGTGTCGTGGATACGGCCGTGGCTTGTACGTGAATACGTGCACGTCTGCAGATGTACTGGCGCCTTCATTACTGGCTGCCGTGCTTCATCCACTCAAATGCCTTCATTATTTTACGTTCCCGGCACTGCTTCACTCTGTCATATATGGTGTTTTATGGGTATCACTGGATTAGAAGCCCTTTCCAACCGTATAGCATGTTTATATCTTTGTTTGGCTTTTTTAGGAGTATACGCCGATATTTCATTATTATAATATTATATTCACTATAACTATTTTACACTGTTATATTCACAATGAATAGATTTTGTCGAGAACTGACGATGGAAACTCAAACGAACGTCGTAGCTTCTCTGAGACAAAATTGACGGAATTGACGGAAATTATGTAACGCTTCCCTCTCCACTGCGTGCGATGCGTCACAGTCCTCACACTCCACCTGAACCTGAAGAATCTCTAGGAACTGTTCGTAGACAAGTGCTACTCTTTTCTTTCTTTCAAATGAACACTGCAAAGTGAAAAACTTTAATTTTGTGTCTTTGGTTTTGTAGTTTCGTCTTTTACCACCGACTTCCGTTTTCACTTTTTAGTTGTTGTACCTACACCACACAAAGTATACCACTACTTGCTATGTAAACAATATTGACAGGAAGTTACAAAACATCATCAACGTACCCAAAAGTGGAGTTAAATATCTACGTATTATTTAAGCTTACTCAAAAGCTACCCAAGCGAAGTATATTATACAGGGTTACTGGATCTGGAATTCGCAAAATAGAGGAGGTCGTTTGCTAATTATTAGACCTTACAAAGAAAAGTCTCTCGTTGAAAGTAACAGCACAGGAGGCAACCCGACCCCCGACGCTACCGCAAGCAGTGACATCTAAGAGAGCATGACGAACTTGCTGCCGGTTGCTCAGGCGAGAATAATACGATCAATTGTGTACAATGATCTATCATTATATTATCATTACCACTGCTCTCAAAACGGTGAAGGATAACATCATAACGACACCGGCATGTTCTAGAACTAAAAAAATCGAAGACATATGACAGCTACCAAGCACTGGGCCCCCGAGGTTAGATTACAAGCCACTCCCTGTCACTATAGACTGATTATGCGTCCATGAATTGACAGCAACAAGCGTAGCTTAACCACACAGAGTTTTATTGATCTACAAACGATTTGGTTCAATAATAAAATGTTCATATTCAATAACATTATTTTATTAACTGACTTAGATAACTTGGTCAAAGCGGCTTGGCACTGCATTCCTTGGCAGCAGAATACGATAGTTTCCAATACTGTGACAACTTCTTTGAATACCAGTTGACATAAATTGGTTAGCACTTTCATTTGTGTAGGATTTATTGTTATTTTCATACTTTGGTTTAGAAATTGTTTTTAAAAACTCCGAAAGCCTTCGCTAATCTTTAATATTTTCGCCTGCTACTTTTAGCAGGCAAAAATAATAATAATTTCAATGTGCACTAACCTGATGGCACAACTAGTGCCGTCCTCCTCGTCCTCCCTCTTTTTCCTCCTCCGCCGTATGTACAAGTACGCGGCCACGGCAAACAAGATGGCAGCCGCACCACATCCCAGGATTATCACCAGCACTACTGTACGAGTCTTCATTGTGTTCTGTTGAAGAAAGAAGGTGGGTTAGTGTCTTTGGAAATTATAGAAAGAAAGAAAAAAGAAAAAAATTTTTTTTGGGACACGTAAAGGAAATACAAACAATAAAAAATCGGCCAAGTGCGTGTCGGACCACGAACAATGAAGGATTCCGTAGTTGAGATAAATTTATCCCAAGAACAAACTAACATTGTAGTTGAAAAACATGTTCTCCCATACATTCCATAGGGAAAAATATGTTTTTCAACTAGAATGAGGTTTGTTCTAGGTATAAATTCACTAATTCACACTTGGGCGGCGCAGGAGACGCCCTGGGTGGTGGGAATCGGTAGCCGATTCCCGGCCACCGTAGGAGCGGGCTTACGGAAGGCGAGCTATGGGCAGCTCACCGTCCGGTAAGGACCAGGCCCGGATCGACGGTGCGTTGTGTTCCCCGCGCGCCTCTAAGAGGTGTTAGCACGCACTTAAGGGGTCTGCTAGGATCGGTGCCTGCCAGGGTTGCGGGTTTGTCCGAAAGGGATACCGTAGCCCTAGCACACAGGCAACTGAAGGAACACGGGTGGGTTTTAGTCAGTAAAAGCCCTCCCGCTCCGCCCAGAGCGGGAGAAGTTATATGATAATTTACCATCCAAAAAAAAAGTCGTGCTGCTGGCAGTCTTGACATCATAATAAAACTACTTGATTTCGACAAGTACTGTATTTCTTAGGTTGGTTCTGATTACAATTTATTGAGACGACCGATATATGTGCGAGCGCTCAAGGTGACAGCGAACGAGTGACAGGAGGGGGGCAGCCCGCGATCGCGGTGTCGTGTGTAGCCTGATGTGACGTCAGGAACAGCCCGTTATTAAACCGACACCCAGACGCTAAAATTGGAACACAGCAACGTGGCTTGGCAGCAGAATTCGTAATACTTCCCCGGACGAGTTTCTTCAGAAAGACTTCTAATTATTACTTAGTTTAGTTGGAGATCATCATCATATCCCTAGCATTTTCCTAACTGTGTTGGGGTCAGCTACCAGTCTAACCGGACGCCGCTGAATACCAGTATTTTAGATGGAGCTACCCATGATGATGATGATGGAGCTGCCTATCAGACCTCCACAACCGTACTTTGTCAAAGTCAAATCATTTATTTCAAATAGGCACGTAAAAGGCATTCATTTGTTAGCTTAAGGACAGATTCTATTCATTCAATAATTTTATTCATTAATACGACACATCAGAGAAAATAAAGAAAACCTTACATCTGTAAGGTTTTTTTTTTATTTAGTTGAAATTTGGTACACATATATGAACTTCTGTGACCCAAACACGGACGTGTAACGTAAATAAATGAATTTTGAAAATGGGCGTCACTTTTGGGGGGCAAATTAGAAAATTTAAAGGTGCCTGTAAATAGTTTTATAGAGGAAAAAAGGGGTAAAGTAAAGGGGGGGTAGGGTGTAAAGTTCACTCATCCTCTATTGAAAAGGGAGAATCCTCCTACCAGGCGGGTGTCGTGTCTGGTGGGCAACTGCCCGACGGTTGATGTCAGGATGTTGTATATATGCTAGTCGTGCGGTAAATTCTGATTGCGCGATGCAGGATTTGTGACGTCAGGTCTTTGAAGCGTAGTTCGCATGTGGCGTTGTATCTACAACATACATTATACATAGCATCACATCTAATAATGGCATACTTAGAATGACTAATTCCCACACTTTCCAAATAATTTCAGCCGCTTTTTCAGCAATTGCATTTTTATCAGAATTACTTGCATGCTGTATTTTATTACCATAACTGTATTTTGGCACATTTCCAGAAATTCCGAGTGAAGTGCTAAGCAACATTATACATTGCTGTTTGCTTGAACGCTATTGTATTAAAAATAAGGTTGAGAATTGCTTAAAAGTTATATGGTTTAATTTTGTGGTTAAGCTATATCCATTGCTGTTTTTTTTTTTAAGTAGGGTTTGTGTTTAAATATTTGGTGATATGGTTTTAATGATTTCCATTAAATAATTACTGGGAATTCATTTTAAAAAAATCGTTTTTAAAGCCTCATCTCCGAAGGTAAATAATAACAGTCGCAAGGGTCGATCTTCAAGGTTAAGCAATTCTTGCCGAGGTCGTTCCGTGGATGGGTGACCATCCATCACGGCACACATGACACAATAACATTTACAGCAGATTAAAAAACCGGCCAAGTGCTTGTCGGACCACGCAAAATGAAGGGTTCCGTAGTTGAGATGAATTTATCCCAAGAACAAACTTAATATTGTAGTTGAAAAACATGTTCCCCCATACATTCCAACTGCAAATGTAAGATTTTACGCACAATATTGAGTGATTTACTTTGTTATTTCAAGACCATAGACTTTATATAGGTAATCTATAAATATATAACTAACTCTGATATGTCACACGATACAGCTTACAAAACTTTTTATAAATTTTCTTCCCATATATGTGACCTATATTCAAAATTCATTTATTTATCTACGTTACACGTTCGTATTTGGGTCACAGAAATTCATATATGTACACCAAGTTTCAAATTCAAATTCATTTATTAATCTAGTGAACATAGGGTATATAGAAATGTTGGTCTATCCCACCAGAAGATATACAAAATAGTTAAAGTCACATTAACAAAATTACCGAAAATAAAGTCACTAGGTAAGTCACAGTTTCATGCCAAACACTAATAGTTAATAATAATATATCAATAAATTAAGACGGCACATAAACAAATAGGTAGTAAATAGTCACCAATTTCGTATACAATATCGAAATGAAATTTATGTCAATAAAGAATATCAGTATGGTGGAGCAGGATTTTAATTATACAGATATTAAATTATATAAGTACATAATTATTTTAATTTTTCATTAAGATGTTCATCAACAGAATAATACGCTTTGTGATTCAATAATTTAAAAATCTTACGTGATACAATTTGATTAGGCAATTTATTACAAAGTCTTGGAGCCATTATTTTTCTAGAGAAATTTGGTTTTAGTGCGTAACGGGTGCAACTTCAAACAACATACACAAAAACTACTACTACAAAAACCATATTGTTGTTTTACAAAGATACAGGCTTCATAGATATAAAGTGAAGGTACAGTCGATATTTTTAAGTTTTGGTAACGTGTAAGGAGTTTTTATTTTACATTATAGCTCGAATACATTTTTTCTGTGCTATTAATACCTCGCCAACCTTAGTAGCATTGCCCCAAAATATAAGGCCATATCGCAAAGTAGAGGCGACATACATGGGTATGTCGCCTCTACTTTGCGATATTATACAGCTTATCATGGGATAAAGCTTTAGGAGCGTATGAAAAAAGAGAGCATATGAAAACTTACTTAGCTTCCCACATACATAATCGATTTGAGTCCTCCATGACTTATCGTTATCAATATGCAGTCCAAGAAAATTTGTTATATTAGTTTCAAGTACTTAGTCGGGGGTAGTGATTTGTCTATAAAATACAAAACAGCATTTTGGTTTTGGTTATATGTATGTTGCATAATGTTATCTGGTCACTTTTTTGTGTTACATGTTGACGAAAGTTTGGTTTTTTTTCAGTTTAGTAACAATTTTACTTAAGGCGATGTTAACCGACTGTTAATGATTTTATACTGTAGAACACGTCTGAACGAGTAGTGTTAATGATTTGGTAAAAAATATATGTTATATTAGAGCATTTTCTTACTAACTTAATATATGAATGTTTTAGATTATATTTTATATTACACAGTGAAATTATTTTTTAAAGTTATGTCTAACGCGGATACAAAACTGAGAATCACGCAAAATCTATCAAGAGTATTTTTCTGAAACTTTCACCTTTTTAAAGACAATTTAATAATTGACCTTTTAGTATACGTGTTTTTTTTAAATATCTTTTTTTTAATGTATAATAAATTAATAATGCGTCTTATTTGGGACAGCGCTCCTAGATGGGCGAGTCCTATTAATAGCTGGACGTACGACGCGTTTAAAGAGCTCGTATAGAACACGTAAGCTAACCACGCAAGGTCACTGGCATAAATCTGCGTCTTAACATCTGGTGATAGTACAGACACATAAACAAACAATGAATATAAAAATTCAGCGCAGAGCTGCTTCCACATCAGGGAATCCCCCGACCTTTGTAGTTTACACGAAAGTCTGTCAGTGTTCTATGTCTAATTTTAGAACCCATAATTTTAGTTAGGTTAATTTTAAGGTTATTAGCATTCAGCCAGTCAACAATCGTAAAAGACTAGTGTTTATATTATCTTCTATTTCTTTATTACTTTACTACCTGTATTCTAAATAACTGTGCTGTCGTCAACAAATAAGTACATTAGGTGCCTAATTACTTGGAGAAAGTCATTTATGTATCAAATGAACAGCAAAGGTCCCACCACAGAACCCTGTGGAACACCGTAACAAAAAACCTTAGAGCTAGATGAGTATACTACTTCAGTTTTGGACTTAATATCCACTCGACTGATCTGAGTAATTTGTTCTCTATCCTCCAAATAGGATTGTATGAGATTATGCACAATACGTCTGTATCATTAGAGGTTAGATAATAGTACCTTATGGTCCACATAGTCAAATGCCCTGGTCATATCCATTTGCCATTACTGGTTTTCTATTACCCACGTTGTAATGTTCAACTTAATCGGTCTAGTAGATTCAGAGCAAATCGGCTGTGGCAGACACCCAGACATACATACACACGAGTGATCCTATATGGATTCTGATTTTTCCTTTTGAGGTACAGAACCCTACAAGTATGTTTTTTTTTTTTTCTCAATCTAACAATATCCGGACGAAAATATGACACATCGAGCTTCAGAAAGAGACTATTACAGGAATATAAGTGGCAAAGCTTAAGCTTAAGTGACGCTTTATAAAACCGAACTGTTTCTAAAATTCATGGTGCCATATTAACGCCCGCGTACATTGTTGTGATCATGAGATCACATGTCCGAAAAAGACAAAATTGGCAATATCCGTCCCGCTCAGTCATTCCGGATACTCAAGTGAAAAAGGAAACGTAATAGCCATATTTAACCGCTGGGTTTCAGCCAAAATCCGGCTAAAACTGTGGTTAAATTGAATTTCTAGATAAAAAGGGATTTTCACTTATTACGAAAGTTTCAACTTAATCCGTAAGAAAGTTACTTGGGAGTCCATTTTCATTAAATCGTTGGTAATTAGTTAAGTAGTAAGTACTTTTTAATTATAGGTTAGATTAATGCCTAGGCCAGAAGTGGGTGTGACCCAGTTATGCAATTGAACGCATATGGAAGCATGAAAGTAGAATAAATGCTGTGGAAATGCTTTGCTTTCGAAGCATGTGTGGCGTGACTGAAAAATGATATGATATGGCAACGGTGTGGTCTAAAAGAAGATGTAGTGACAAAAATTGAAAAGAGTATGCATAAATGGTTTGGTCATGTTGAGAGAATGAATGAAAGGCGACTAACAATAGTTATTTGATATGCAAGGCTGAAAAATTGTTTATTGGCGCAAGAACTTGTATTGAATCCTGAGCGTAGCGAGGGTTTCAAAGGTACAAGATACAGAATAACTTTGCTGCCGAGCGAAACACACAACTTTTCACGTCACTAAAGTGAGGAAAATGCTAGGTGCAAGGAAAACAGCTTATTAAAGTAGTGTTTATTTATTTAAAAATTAAAATTTGTTTATTTTTTGGAACTGTTATGCTTGTGTTTGCCACTTGTGTGCACTACAATTGTTGTGTTGTGCTATTTTGTTTGTGTGTGTATGTACTAGGTAAATTATTTGGCAAATTTCCGGAACATCAGCTTCATTGGATTCCATTGTGAATTTTTGAGACAGATGGATTGTTAGGCGATTCAAACCGATTTTCTATCGTGCTGCCTTTGGATGTTGAAGGACCAGTCCAAGGATCTGGGGAAGACTGTTTTAAAGATATACCTCCAACGATGCCCTTGCATATTTTTGACTTGTTTTCTATAGAGAGGATACATAGCGTACCTATATATCCTTCTGCCACAGAACTGGACTTCTACCCGCCGGGACGCTTAAGCGTGGTCAGATCAGCGCTCGTGTCAGCCAAAAGTGTGGCCGACGTCCTCCTAAAACAATGCCCGGTATATTGCTCTGGTTCCTGTAGTCCAAGGAAAGTCACAATTTCTCGTGGCAATCCACCAATTTTAATACTTCCTATAGGCTGTCTAACACATTTTCCTTTGCGATATTGCAAAAAGAATCGATTGATTGGTGTATTATCAAATATTTTATTCGTCGTTATTTCGTCACGAATCCCGAAGTTCCTATCAATATTGGTCTTGTTATATAAGTTAACCAACAGCAACTTTTCTGCATGCTTCTCAATGTTTTTCGTTGTAAGATACGTGAGTTCATTAGTTCGGCACGCCCAATAATGAGGACAACCTGTAAGGCAAAGGGAGAAAAGTTTTACAGCAAAGTAAGGAAAGAGTAAGGAGGGTAGGTAGTAAGGAAGTCGTTATTTATTTTTTCATGCAGTCGTCGTGCTGGCCAATGTGATAATTCTAAAAATGTGGTTGGTGGTCTGAAGTCTTAATGAATTTTCAGTGGCTTGGCGGTGTAGAAAATTATTGAATAGAAAGGTTCGAATTTTAAAAACACTTTCCACGCTAGCGGATAAAATACAGTTTTGCACTCAGATTTTGAATAATAAAGAGCATCTTTCTGATCTTGTGAGGTGAAAAAGGTATTTACAAGGCAGGTGTGAGTGGAAACGCTGGAAGGAGACGCCCCAGGAGGACATATAGTGACCTAAAATAATCGGCGTGCGTGTATGACAAGATATGATGTCGAACCGAGGACTTCATGCTCTCGTAACGCCCGACGTAACGCCCTGGTGTTACCACTGTGTGGATCGCCCGGAGGACACGGTGGAGCATACGGTGGAGGTCTGCTCGGCTTGGGCAGAGCACCGCTGGCGGCTACCTCTCGCGTCCGGCCCTGGTCCAAGCCATGGTCCGGAGTGAGAGTGCATGGGAGGCAATTACATCCTTCTGCGAGGCAGTAATACTCGCGAAGGAGGAGGCGGAATGCGTGAGGAAGCGGCAGTCTGTGCGCCCTCGCGCCCCTAGTTACCGCAGGGAATCGGGTACCGATGCTCGCCGTCCAGGGCGACGGCGAGCATCGGTACCCGATTCCCGGCCACCGTCGGAGCGGGCTTGCGGACGGCGAGCTATGGGCAGCTCGCCGTCCAGTAAGGACCAGGCCCGGGTCGACGGCGCGTTTTGTTCCACGCGCGCCTCAAAGAGATGTCAGCATGCACTGACGGGGTCTGCCAGAACCGGTGCCTGCCAGGGTTGCGGGTTTGTCCGAAAGGGATACCGTGGCCCTGGCACACAGGCAACTGAAGGAACATGGGTTGGTTTTAGTCAGTAAAAGGACTTCTTGCTCAATAGTAGTAATAGTAGTAGTATTTGCGACCACTAAACCGAAGCAGTTTTGTATGAAAATGTGGCTGTTATTTTATTATATTGTGGTGTCTTACGACTTCCACGCGGACAAGGTCTCGGGCAAAAGCTTGTTGTTAATATATTGCATGGTACCGCAGAATAATATTCAGCAATTTTCATTAAATTCGAACAAAACTTTGAAGGGCTATAATGGCGGAAAAAAAAGTTCGTAAATGTAACGTCAAAATACCTTTCAAAGTTTCTTCACCCCGTTTGGTGTTCATATTTTTGGTGTTGGTGGTTTATTTCCTACACACTACATCATAGTATAATAGGAAAGGACGTATGAAGTATTTTTGGGGCTCTGCCAAGCTGTTTAGTAGCTTAAATAGCTTTAAATCATACATGAGTGCTTTAAACCGTGTGCTGTTTTTTGGTCTGTTTTTGGAGAATTTAATGACCTTGAATTATACTAGATAGACATTCTAAAGAACACTAAAATAAAAAATAAACTGATATATATAATTGATGGCGAGTGAATTATGACTAAAAACCGTCCAAGTGCGCGTCGGATCACGCACAATGAAAGAAAGAAAGAAAATGTATTAATTTTGACTCGCACAGGAAGATCACAAACTAAAACACAATTATAAAAGTACAAAAAATAAAAACAGAGTCCTGTACGAGTCCAAAAAAATGAAGAATGAAGGGTAAACCTATAAAAAGTCTATGATCTAAAAATAATACGGTAAATCTCTCAATATTGTGCGTACAAGCTTACGTTTGCAGTTGGAATGTATGGGAGAACTTGTTTTGAAACGGCGTCCTCTAGGATCGATGCCTGCCAGGGTTGCGGGTTTGTCCGAAAGGGATACCGTGGCCCTGGCACACAGGCAACTGAAGGAACACGGGTGGGTTTCAGTCAGTAAAAGTCTGACACGCGAGGGCGTGTCAGACTTTTCCCTTTTTTTTTCTCATTGTCCCGTTACGCTCATTGTCCCGTTACGCTCATTGTACCGTTACGCTCATTGTCCCATTACGCTCATTGTCCCGTTACGCTCATTGTACGCTTGCGCCGCATCAATGTTTTGTTATGACGTTGTCACGTTAAACTATCGTCCGTAAACCAACGTTACAGACAACCAATTTTTTTTTATTAACTTAAAAGCTCATCACTACAACCTGATGAAGTTGTACTCTCACATTTAATTTGACATTAGAATTGCTATTAATTTGACATTATATTTATTTGTTTACATATTATAAATTAATTGGCTCTTGAAGTAAACATTTCTCATCAATTTTAATTAAGCCTTTGAATGTATTGTTTCTGCTTGTGATAATTTTATGTACTTATCTAGCTTTACCCGACCCGGTTTCGCACGGGTAGCACTATCTACCCTACTTACCCTACCTACCTACCCTACCCTATCTACCTACCTTCCTTTCTTTCCTTATAATTATTAAAGTACTAATATCGCTATTAAAAAATTGGGGTTGCTGGTAGAAGGGTGAAAATTTAGAGTTGTATGTATTTTTAATGCCACATTATACATATATGTATAAATAAAAATAAAAAAAACAAAAAATAGAAATAACCCTTATCACTTACAAAAATAGATAGTAGCCGATTCTCAGACCTACTGAATATGCACATAAAATTTCATAATAATCGGTCAAGCCGTTTCCGAGGAGTATGGTAACTTACATTGTGACACGAGAATTTTATATATAAGATATGTAATGTTAAACACAATGCTAATTGTTATGAATACGTAATAAATGAAATGGAATTAAAATATTTTTTTTCTAAACCGAACTACTGAGGCGAACAAAACAATAAAAAAAAATTCAAAACAGTCGAGCCGTTTTCGAGACTAATACCCATTATTTACTAAATTCTTTCCCAACCTAATAAATATTTTTTTTTGATAACATTGGGCACACTAGTAAATCAGAGAAAGGGTTGGAATGCCAACGGATATTTTTTCAGAAATTGTGCGCAAAAACCCTTTTACGTCAATCCAGAGTCGAACCCAGGAGGAATGGTTCACGCTAAATTGCGGGACAAAAACAGAAAAGGTTTGAATGTATGGCTATGAAATCAGCGATTATTGCAAGTTTTTAAAGCGAGAGCTATAATCGCACGGGAGGTTCGCAGGGTGTACGGTTCAGTTGCGCGTTGAAGTTGCAACATGACGATCAATCAACTCAGCCTGCTGAACATAGGCCTCTCCCATGCTGCGCCACAACACCCTGTCCTCCGCCTTCCGCATCCAGTCTATCCCAGCCACCTTTTTGAGGTCGTCGGTCCATCTAGCTGGGTGGCGTCCCACACTACGCTTGCCGATACGCGGTCTCCACTCCAGGACTCGTCTGCTCCACCGGCCATCGGTCCTTTGACAAACATGGCCAGCCCACTGCCACTTCAGCTTGCTTACTCCGGACCACTGGAACCACAACTGGCCCTGGCAAGCATGATAATATGCACTGACTCAGCCCACTATCGACCTCCGGTCTCCGGAAGGGAGTGATGTGGCGGCTATCTGCAACGCCACATGCGAACTACGCATCAAAGACCTGACGTCACACAAATCCTGCACTGCGCAATCAAAGTTTACCGTGCGACTAGCATATATACAACATCCCGACATCAACCGTCGGGCAGTTGCCCACCAGACACAACACCCATCCGGTCGGAGGATCCTCCCTTTTCAATAGAGGATGACTGAACTTTACACCCTGTTCCTCATGCCTCTATAAAGCAATAAAAAAAAAGAAAACAGGGCACGAAATTGACAGAAAAATATTTAAATTGCAAGGAACTTAAACGACGACATTTATTTAGCGATACTAAAGTTTGTTTCTTGAATAAAATAAAATATTGAAACGTTAGAAAAAAAACCGCTTGTGAAATAATCGCTCACGCTCGTAAAAGTATTAAAGGCTCGTCTCGTGGCCCCATCCTATGCGGATCGCGATGCGGTGCTGCGGAGCCGTCATCGACCCAAGTGTGTTTGAACGAGCCAGTCGACTCGCGCTAGTAGTTACATCAACTTGACTCGAAATAAATAATACCAATTATGTATTTTTTTTTTGCACATTCTCCACTGTACGCTCTGTACAACTATGTTTTAATAAGCAGGCATGTTTTTGGGATGATACAGTAAGTACATTGAAAGACTGAAATAGGAATCAACAGATTGACTGATTGGAATACCATTTTTTGTAAGTATGTTTGTCTTGTAGCTTAAATAACAACCGACAACCGTCGTTCAAAATTGCTACTTTTCAACGGTTGGAAAACCAAGAGCAAATTGAATTTTTCGACTGTAGAAGAGCGCACGATAATTTATATCCCTAGTAGCATTTTTGTTGGCGTTTGCTTGGGCCACATACCTCTGAAGGTTGCCCAACTAAATGCCAACGGAAAATGCTACTAGGGAACCCTCAGTTTCTGTAAGGCTGATCACTGAATTATCGCCATTTTTTTTTTTACACAATATTCAAAAATAGATTTTGGTAGGTACTTTTATAAAATGGATGCAACTAATTAACGTTACACACACATGGGAATCACTCGCTTATAATTATTCTAATAATTAAGACTAGATTTTGGGATTAAAAGTACCCTATGTGTTAATGAAGGTTATAAACTATCTGTATGCAAAATTTCATCCAAATCCCTTCAGCCGTTTTTGCGCCTATTGAGAAAATACATCCAGATACAAGAGACAAACTATTCTTTTCGGCATCAGACTCGTATAACACCTCGTAGCAATTTTTATTTTATATTTTTATTCAATAATATTCAATGTATTGACTTCGTTACTGTTTTATTATAATTAGGTATGTATAGATATAGAAAATAAATAGGTATTTTAAGGAAACTGCTAAATAATTAGAAAACACTTTAATAAATCAGCCACAGAATAAGTTTAGTGTATTCCTGGAAAACTTAGTACGTATGGTCTGATAAAACGATCACACTTGAATTTGATGATACAGATCCTTCTTCTGGACACGCATTGTAGTATTTAAATCCCGCTTAACAATATCCGTGTAGATAAATAAAATAAAATTGATTGCTATCGAAATTGTATCCCGAACTTATTTGCGTACAACAACTAACACCAAATGCTCACAAAAATGTATCTTCATTTTAATTTTAACATTTAACCACGCTAAAATAATACTACCAAGACAAAACTCTGTGATTATCGATAAACAAACTAACACGCTTTTACAGGAAAGTTAACAGTCCAGGGGCCCAAGTCTGCTATTTTTATAAATTCTTCACTCCAACACGATGCCATTGTCATTTTGCTAAAAGTTCGTAATCTGCTAAATTCATAATGGTCGATCATTGGTCGGTCAATGGTCTCGTAATTGAATTTTATTACAATGACATTTTTAACATTTATTCATGCCAGATTTCATTTATGTATATATATTTTTACTTATTATTTATTAGTGTTATAAGCAATCTGAAGTAGTAGGAAGTTTCATTTGTCATTATGTACGAGATTACCAATTCATTCAATGGAGTGTCAGTGGCTGACTATTGGAAAGTCATTATGACGCCATTTATTTATTTATTTAATACTTTAAGCACAAAAAAATGTACAGAGGCGGAGTTAATGCCATAGGCATTTTCTACCAGTCAACCCTTGGGTGATGCAGAGACATACAGTAGTAGGTGCAATAGCGAAAATTGGGAATAAATATTCATTTAAATATAAAGATATACATAAACCTATTACAAACTAAAAATTCAATATATAAATCTTATTATATATAAATACAAGCACAAATAAATACATATAAATATGTATACTAAAACAAATAAGACAAACAATGGGAAAACATTACCGTTGTGATGATACTGCCAGCTTCTTGCGAATATGCTCACGAACTTTTACTTTAAAAGATAATCGGTTGGTTGCCATCCTGATTTCCTGGGGGAGCGCATTCCACAGAGAGATAGACTGTATGAAGAAGGAAGAGTGAATGAAGTCTGTGCGGTGAGTGGGACATTGAAGAAGACGATTGTTAGATGAACGAAGATTTCTATTGTGGTTGGCGCAAATGTACTGAAAGTGGGGGGCTAGGTAGGTAGGTAGGTAGGTGGGGAGTAGGGGCCATTATCTTAGTAGATTACCAAACTTGTCAAAATCAACAATTATGAAATCAATGATAGACCATTCTGACACTATTGTAATAGTAGACTTGAGACCCAGTAACCAAGCAAGTGTACTCTCCCGTTCAAAAGCGCCACACTGACAAAGATAGATAAACGGAATCGCTCCTAAAATAATACCAATCGATTCACAGATAATATACTAAGCCCCCTCAGTGATTTACGAAGTACATTTTAGGATAGGCAGTTATAGAGTAGATAAGGTGAAATAAGGTATTTGAAAGCATTCTATCAGATCCTCTCAATCTGTGTGGTTCTTTCATCAAATGACCATTTCAGACACCAATCTACATGGTCTTCACATGATCTGATCAAAATTATGTCTGGACTTCAAAGAGATTGTGACCTCTGAGTTTGTTTCGGCCTTTCTGGCATTCAATTAATTAATATGTGTGGTTAATAATAATAATATAATAATAATATGTAATAATAATCTGTGGTTAATAATAATAATAATATAATATATAGTTACTTCTAACATTTATTGAAATTGGTGTATTTTGGTTTGACTTATTTAAATACTTTTTAATTTGATTTATGTGGTTGTTATTGTATGTCTAAGCGGCGGGACATAGCTGATCCTAATTTTACTAATAAGAGCATTGTATGTATTTTACCTACCTATGGTCCACAATAAAGAATATGAATAAGATTTCTTGTTAGAATAGTCAGATACGAAACGCCGACCTCATCTAGTTTAAAAATATGATTGATGTTTAAAAGTGTTTGTACAAACCTACTTACAGAAAAATAAAATCATTTATTTTAGGAAAATCATATACAACGTTTGTGAATATGTGAGCACCATGTATCTATCGCATTTATTCATTTAATTTACGTCACACCTGGCCATAATGTGAGTTTTACCGCACGCTACGCGTACAGTAAAACTCGAATTGTGGCCAGATGAAGACGTAAAATTGTGTACTCACCACGGGCAGTAAAAAAGAAAGCCCTCTATCGCATATTTACAACCCTCGACTGTGGCTCGGGTCACAAATACCTGCGATTTCGGGCTTTCTTCCTTTTACAGCCCTTGGTAAGTAATGTACTATTATTTGTCATTACTTCACTTTTCATTCTTTTTACCAATTGTGGTAAGTAATTTTTATTCTAGGTACATCGTCTTCACCTATAATTATAAATGAATGTATACAAACTATTGTTAACATTTTAAAAGAGTAAGTATGGAGTTTCTTGCCCATTCTTCTCCATACATAACTACCTTTTGGAAGGGGCAACTAGAATCAATTAACTATTTTTGTCATTTTTGACGATCAAAACTGCCATAGATGTGTTTATATTTCGTTTTAGAGTACACTTTTTTGAAGTCTCTAATAATAATTCCTGCTACCGAGCAAATTTTTACAGTTTATATCACAAACTTAGGTTTTTAATTACTGTCATATTATTTATTTATTTATTTAACAATTAATGTACACACATATAAACAGACAAGAAGAAAGGAACAGAAAAATACGTACAAAGTTGATGCTTATTTCTAATGAAATCTCTTCCAGCATACCTGCGATAGGAAAGTAGATATAGAGATGTAGACAACGTGTGTAAGTGTAGAAGAAAAAAAATAAAATAAAAAATATACATAAAATCAAAATAGCTATACACTAATATAAATACTTATAAACATAAAATAAGAGAATATCCTTACATACATACTTCCAAAATAAATATCACTCAAATATATACTTAGAACTACAATGTGTGTGTGTGTGTGTTATTGTGGATTTAAGAGGGGCGTTTTTTTAAAACCAATTAATCGTATAAGTAGGTAACTTTATAATTGTTTGAAAACGTGGACAATTAATTGATCAGTGTAACTATTACTCCATTTACTATAACAAATAACGGCTAAATAACGACAGTTATCGTGTAATATTGTTGAAATTACTGCACTTAAAGCTGCTTTCAGACTACGCTATAATATAATAGCATATATTATATCGTAGTATAATATGTGCGCAATATTGTTGTGCTATAAGCTATATATTATATGCTACTATATTATAGCGTAGTCTGAAAGCAGCTTTAGAGTTATTTTTTTAATGTAAATGGTAAATAGATTACAGTGCTTTGTATTTATCGTGAAATAAAACGTGTTTATTAAACGTTTACATCGAAATAACGAAAGGGTGAGAACAGTTATTCGTCTAATGTTATAGTAAATGGAGTATAGCAAAAATGAGTTTAAAAAAGTTAACTTTCCTTTGTTACATCGGCAGCGGCGCTTCCTTGCTAGAGTTTCTACTGAAGTCGGATAGATGGCGCTAGCTGGTTCGCTTTCACGAGAATTCTTGCAGAATTATTATACTATTGTATAATCAATATTTATTGTTATAGTAACGTTATTCAGGTTTTAGTTCTGACTTGTTTAGATGGATTAGATACTTTATTTACATAACGAAGGTCTATCCTGCGTCCGTCTCCTTATGTACCTATCTGTCTTTTTTGTTTTGTGGAGCAATTTTATTCAATATCACACTATTTATGTATATCTTCGTTCTTATTTTTATCTAACACAAAATTATTTTATTTAAGAAGGAACGTGGTCGCTCACAATGGCCTTATTAGAAAGCTAAAAGTCACACAAAGGGAGAGAGGGCTATGCTGGGAGTTTCCCTACGTGATCGAATCAGAAATGAAGAGATCCGCAGGAGAACCAAGTAACCGACATAGCCCGAAGAATTTCCAAACTTAAGTGGCAGTGGGCAGGGCACATTGCTCAAATCAAATCAAATCAAATCATTTATTGGTTTGCAAACATGGGTAATTTAGTACATAGATGTTTTATCATAAATAGTCCTCCATGCTCATTTCACACGGGCATGCAAATCATATTATTTTCAATTCACTCAAAATTAAAGATATTATAATTTTAAATAAGAATTTTGAAAATTAAATACATAATACAAAATACAAATAGTTTGAAATACATTAAAAATGTCATAAAAATACAAAATCTCAAATGCCAACAACGTTACAGTAATAAAAAAATGTCAAATGTGAAAAAGGTTACAGTAATAAAAAATAATAATATATGTCAAATGGGATAATAGCATGTCAATCAGTCAGTGATTCATCAATACAATACAATATTATATATTTGCATAGAACAGATGGCCGATGGGGCCGAAAGATTCTGGAGTGGCTACCGTGTACTGAAAGACAGAGCGTTGGAAGGCCTCCAACAAGGTGGACCGATGACCTTGTGAAGGCCGCAGAAATCCGCTGGATGCGGGAAACACAGAACCGGTAGAAATGGCGGTGCTTGGTGGAGGCCTATGTCCAGCAGTGGACGTCTTTCGACTGAAATGATGATGATGAAGTATGCATAAACACGTTGCAGTATAAAACTGATTTACATCTGTCATCTCATGGGTGAAAATTGCGTTCAAATACTTCTTTACAAACATACAAGTGGAACTAATAAAAGCATGTTAAAAAAGAAATCAAACGTTGCTTGGCGGTAGTGTCCCCGACGGACGATTTCTCTCACAAATAGCTCTAACAGTTAGCTTTTGTACAAAAACATATAACCCAATCTAAGGCCTTAGGGCGCCCACAAAGATACGTACACTGGTCGTTTCTAAATACAGTTTGAGATCAAAGGGCTCGCTCATGTGAAAGCGACCTTATAAAGGGCTGTCAGTCCAAGGATTTAGGACTTTTTTTTACCGTGGTTTTGCTTTGCTTCTGTATTACGTCATATTATTTAGATTTTCTAATCGCTCCGAGGAGCTGGTGGCAAAGTAACAGAGTCAATCGATCAAGGTTAAACTACGCTTACCGTAGTTGGACCGTGGATG
The DNA here is from genome assembly GCA_947523025.1 of Dryobota labecula. Lineage (NCBI taxonomy): Eukaryota > Metazoa > Arthropoda > Insecta > Lepidoptera > Noctuidae > Dryobota > Dryobota labecula. Next base: position 5,697,234 of record OX383311.1, on the reverse strand, counting down.
GGTGACCGTTCTTTAAATCTGTAGCTTGGTGCTAAAAAGGCCAAAGTACGTTTTTGTGAGAAATGAAATTTTACTACCAAATTATTGAGAAAGTGATATATTTATGTGCGTTATAAGGGCGTGTAACAATCACAAACAAACAAACGACAATCTCTTAAAAGATATTATATTAAAAAGGCCAATGTGGTGTGTGCTTTCATACTGTTACATAAAAAAATATTAAGTGTTAAGGCTCCTACATAGAAGCGCGACTCGCAACGCAACACAAAGACACTGCTCGTTGGGCTACACGCGGTGCCTTTGTGTCGCGTCGCGTGTCGCGCCTGTTTGTAGGAGCCTTTAAAAGGGCTGCAGTATACTTATATCTGCCTAGCCTTTTCCCAACTATGTTGGGGTCGGCTTCCAGTCTAACCGGATGCAGCTGAATACCAGTATTTTACATGGAGCGACTGCGTATCTGACCTGCACAACCCAGTAACTGGGTAACACGATACCCCTTGGTAAGACTGGCTGTCAGACTTTTGGGCTTCTGACGACCTGTAACGACTGTCAAAGAACCACGAATGACAGCCGGGACCAACGGCTTAACGTGCTTTCCGAGGCACGGAGGAGTCTCGGTATGTAAAGATGGTCACCCATCCACGGACCAACCCCGGCAAGCGCACCTGACGAATCGACCCGTGCGGCTGTTATTACTTAGCCACGGGTTTGATTCACTTTGCGGGTTTGATTCCCGGTTCAGACAGGGGATTATTTAAAATTATTTGAATGCAGGTCGTATTTTTTTTTTTTTTTTTAACGTTGCCCCACACTAGGAATTTCTCCTGTATCGTGGGTGCGTTTACAAACATTTAAACTCACATACACAAACAGCCAGACCCGGAACAACTACTAGATCATACAAATATTTGTTCCGTGCGGGGATCGAACCCGCGACACGCAGCGCAGCAGTCAATCGCTTAACCACTGCGCCAACCGTGCCGTCGTGTGTCGTGTGTCGTGTCGTATTGTTTATTAAATTAAAATAAAGTCTTCATTCAATTAATTTTTCTATCTACAGTATTTAAGGTACCTTCCCTCCATGTGGCAAAGGAGTGGGACGGCCTGTATAATGTCAAATAATGAGATGTTAGTGTGTAATGCAATCACCCCACTGTAAACCGTTATTTTTATTTTTTTATTTTTTTATTTATTTATCTTTAATTCAGGCACAGTACCCATAATTTGTTAGTATTACTTAAACTATGTTAGACTAAATTAATTAAGACACAAACATACATACAAACATAAACATATTATAAACAACAATAACAATATAACACAGCCTAAGGAACATAATATCTATTCTGCCATCTTCCGGAGACACCAGGCAACAGTATATGCACTGCGTACAGGTGCCCCATCAGGTGGCCTTCAATTATTTAATTATCCTTGTTCCTAAAATCTTTACCATTAACGAAAAAAAAAAACTCAATAAAAGAATATGATTGAAAAACTTTTGTAGTAACTTTTATTAGAATTTTACATTTGAAGAGTTCCCCGGTACTGTATTTCTGTCTTCCTATAATCACGAAAGTATAATGATTGCACTAACTTTTAACTTTTCTGTTGGTTTTGACGGGGAAAGAAAATTGTGATTTGTTTAGGTATTATATTTCAGTTGTAAATGTAAAAAGAGATTGGTGACAAAAATTGAAAAGAGTATTCTTAGATGATTTGGTCATGTTGTTGATGAAAGGCGACAAACAAAAGATAGATGTGAGTGGAAACGCTGGAAGGGGATGCCCTAAGAGGACATATACAGGGTCACTGGTAATCTCTAACGACCTCTCAGGACTTATATTACTCCTGCCAGGGTTGCGGGTTTGTCCGAAAGGGATACCGTGGCCCTGGCACACAGGCAACTGAAGGAACACGGGTGGGTTTTAGTCAGTAAAAGTCTGAAACGCCCTCCCGCTCCACCCAGAGCGGGAGAAGTTATTTGATAATTTCCCACCCAAAAAAAAAAAAAAAAAGGACTTATATTACTAATAATAAAACAACAACTTTTGTTCTAATATAAAATAAATAATGTAGGCACCTATGTTTGCAAAAAAAATAAAAATATATATTAAACACCCGCTGCGGTCTTCGTCACACCAGACTGCGACAGGAGAGTACCTACTACACTCCGAAGGGAATTTAAGAAATTTTGAGACCATAGACCAAAATATATAAAAAAGTAAGTATTTATTATAGAAAATGATATGTATAATAATAAATTGTTTTTTTCGGGACAACATAGGAACCAATTTTGTAAGTACACACCTTAGATACTACAACTTATACACTAGGATTAGTAACAAAATTTAAATTAAAAGTTAGTGAATCATGTACTTACGAGGCATTTCATGCGGACAATGATTCCGCATGAGATGCCTCAGTACAGAAGCTCTCGGGTCCTCAGCCACGACTCTCAGGATGCTATTGCTACCCCCTGAATCCTACTCACAAGCGATGCCACCTTTTTCCTGACGACAGCATGGAAACCATCATGGTATGTACGTCAATTTGGTAAGCGCACTAGAAGGTACGTAGTACCAACATTATTGAATGAGCTACCCCTGAAACTGATATCGAATGTCAAGTCTAAGGATCAACTTAAAAAAGTTCTACAAAAACATTATCTCTCATTGTGTCCGTAGCTTTGTTTGTTACCAACCTCACGTCTGCGGAAATGTCTTCGACTGTAGCTATATTATTTTATAGTTTACTTAGCCCATTAAGCATTAAGTCTTAGCACATTAATTTAAAAAAATTGTAATCCATTGCTAGACGAGAACAACTGCCGACAAACTGTTATGCAGTTTGGCAGACTTTATGTATGTTATTGTTTTTTTTTTTTTTGTGTATGGCATGTCGGAGGTACCACTGAGGGTCCCACTGGGGGTTCCTGCTCCTTAACCGGGCTATCCTGTGGTGCCGCAAGCTCCTAAAAGAAGTTTACGCCTCCATCCAGGGGAGTTTTTACTACAAGCTACTTAAACTAGAAGACTGCTCGCTAAGGGCACCCCAGGTGGGGTTCGAACCTCGGCTTAGGGCAGTGTCGGAGGGAGGGTGGCAAGGGACCGTCGGTGGCTGGATAACATCAAGGTTCTGATTATTGTCATGGGGAGTTTGGATTACAGGCTCAGCTAAACCACATGCTGGCACATCGTTAAGCGGCGGCAAGGGACGGGGAGGGCTATTATTATTGACGATAATAATAGTAGGTCGGGGTAGGTTTCGCGCGGGAATGTTATTGTTAATACAGATTCTGAATAAATAAAATAAAAAAATATATATATAAGTTTATAACCAATTTATGTACTTGATTTGTGATCTTTTTAATATTTTTATTATTATTATTATCTCCTTTTTAACACAGCACCTGCCATCTTATTACTCATTTATTTATTTAAATCACAATTATAATATTTTTACAGAGTCATCCAAGGCAATATTATAAGTCACATGCCTACACAAATTTACAATAAATAAAATGACTTGTAAGTAAAATTACAAATAAATAAAATAAAATAAAAAAATAAAATAAAATAAAAATAATATAATAAATACTAGTTAATAAACAAAATTATAAAGTCAAAGTCAAAGTCAAATCATTTATTTCAAATAGGCACGAAGATGCACTTTTGAACGTCAAAAATTACATGAATAGTTAATTGATTCTAGTTGCGCCTTCCAAAAGGTAGTTATGTATGGAGAAGAATAGGCAAGAAACTCCATACTTACTCTTTTAAAATGTTAACAATAGTTTGTATACATTAATTAATAATTATAGGTGAAGACGATGTACCTAGAATAAAAATAAAAATTACTTACCACAATTGGTAAAAAGAATGAAAAGTGAAGTAATGACAGAAAAAATAATAAATGCGATAGGTACATGGTGCTCACATATTTACAAACATTGTATATGATTTTCAAAAAAAAAATAAAAAAATACATATAATTAGTGTGTGATTTAAATTTATATTAATCACAGAAAATAAAAATTAATATTATAAAAATTATAAATTATACAATTAAATTAGCAACCAGAAATTATAAACCTGACAAAATATGTTTATTACACAATAGGTACCTCTTTCAATTATTTATTTATTTAATACTTTAAGCACACAAAATGTACAGAAGCGGACTTAATTGCCATTTTCTACCAGTCAACCTTTGGGTAATGCAGAGACAAACAGTAGTAGGTGCAATAGCGAAAATTGAGGTATAAATATTCATTGAACCAGTGGATGATAAACCGACATAAAAGTGACTGTCTGAATAGATCACTGATTCCAGATACCTCTTACATGGATTCTGCAATCACTTATCAATCAAATAAATAGAACGACCATCGCCTTTTCAAGGTTATCGGAGTGAACGAAAACGAGCGATTCTAATTTCAAACATGACCGAATCCATTCAGTTGATTTTCAAAACCCATTCGCTTTTGAACGAGTGAGTGAACTTATGTGGTATCGATTAAGAAGGGGTTCTCAATTTATAGTACCTAATATTATCGGATTATGGAATTATTGGTGAGTTCCTTTAAGAAAACATACGTTCGAAATACAAGCCTTTTATTTTATTGCTTTAAAATGTGTTTATTTGAAGTGGAGTAAAAGGTATAAATAAAATATTCTCAAAAATTTTGAGATTTTTTTGATATATTTAAAATACTAGTCATCATTGATCATCGTTTCAGCCGAAGGACATCCACTGCTGGACATAATCGCCATAATCGCCACGCTTAGCAGACGGGTTGGCGATGGCAGTATGGTGTTAAAAACGCATAGAGAACGCTGCTGCCCATTCTCTAGTAAGTCCTTTAATCAACTTTTACGACACCCACGGGAGGAAATAGGATGGTGCTATTCTTTACGGCTGGCACCACATGGTGCCGGACGTAAAACTGCCACTGTTACACCTAAGATTAGTCCCTCTAGTTGTATTGGAACAAAAGCCCAGATGATAATAATAATAATAATACCCCACCGCCGTATCTCTACGTTGACGTCGTGGTGGGGCTTGCGTGCTCCGAACTCTGGGCCTGTGCCGGTAGAGTTTACTTTGCCGAGACAGATCTAGGGTGAGGAGCCAGACCAAAAGAGATACAATCCAAGCCAAGGTCGCACATGCCGAGGGCTTCATGGCTAGGGGAGAGCACTAGTCGTTAGTGTGCCAACTCTGGATAATAGGGGACCTCCAGTTTCATTTACCCTTACTACAGTGAACGCAGGGCTCTGCTGTAGCCGACTTTTTAAGTCCGGCACCACACGGTACCACTTTCATCATAACTTTCACTTTCATCTTTTCACCATGGCATGACCTTATCTCGATCATCTCACATCGACACGAGGTTGTCATACCTATCCTGAAACGAAGATCGACGTAATATCCTGAGGAAAGTTTCTTGAACAAATTCGTTTAGAAAATATCCATTTATATGCAAGAGACGACTCGTGTTTCTACCGTGTTTCCCGTACCTGGTATATATCCTTTGTGTTACTAGAACCAGGTACGGTAAACATGTTTTGAATTATAGTTGTAAGGAAATATTGGTTTTTGAAACTGTGGTATTTATTTATTTAATACTTTAAGCACACAAAATGTACAGAAGCGGACTTAATGCCAAAGGCATTTTCTACCAGTCAACCTTTGGGTGATGCAGAGACAAACAGTAGTAGGTGCAATAGCGAAAATTGAGGTATAAATATTCATTTAAATATAAAGATATACATAAACCTATTACAAACTATAAATTCAATATATAAATCTTATTATATATAAATATAAGCACAAATAAATACATATAAATATGTATACTAAAACAAATAAGACAAACAATGGGAAAACATTACCGTTGTGATGATACTGCCAGCTTCTTGCGAATGTGCTCGCGAACTTTTACTTTAAAAGATAATCGGTTGGTTGCCATCCTGATTTCCTGGGGGAGCGCATTCCACAGAGAGATAGACTGTGTGAAGAAGGAAGAGTGAATGAAGTCTGAAGTGGTACTGTTTTATCATGGTTTATCGGATGTTTATTTCAGTGTTGATGAAATATTTTTTTAAAGGGAACAATAGAAGCTGTGTGATTTGGACTGTATTTACGAGTAACAGTAATATCAAGATTCATAATACGATTTGATACAGTAAATGGCTGCTATTTACACTGAAAACAATATTTAGCCTAACTACTTCGGCTGTTTCAGGAATAATCAAAGTTTGACAAGACTTTATAAAAGTTAACTTGATTTAATAAAAGTGATACACAACAGCCATGCACAGGTTTTGGTTACATGTTGCATAAAGTTATGTGGTCACTTTTTTGTGTTACATGTTGACGAAAGTTTGGTTATGTTTAAGTAAACATTTTTTTCAGTGTAGTGTTGCATTCAATTGCCGGGCAAAGTGTTGCTGTGTTTTTACAGGTTTGCTCTTTTTTAATCGACTTCAAAAAAGAAGGAGGTTTTTTTTAATGTATTTTCTTCGATAACTTCGTCAATTGTGGACGGATTTTGAAAATACATTACATAAATACATTTGGTAGAGGAAGCTTGCGCGGTGGTCCCACATTCTTTTTATGAACATTGCTTAGGTAGTCAATATTTTCTTTTTTAGGTAGGTCGCTGGTTCAGATCCGGCTCGAAGGACCAATGTTAGCGCGGGGAGCAAATGAAAGAGCGGACTGTATTATAAATAGGCAATGGTTTAATGCCGTGATGATAATAAAATTATAACTATCCCACACAAACAGTAATTATTAGTTTGAGAGAGAGGTATCGTTCGTCGCGGTAGGGTCCATGGAAGCGAGTGGGTCATCGGGCCGAGACGTGTCGCCGCCGCGCCGCGGCTCAGCTTGCCGATGACACGTGTAGACCGCGCGCAAGGTGTGGTGGGTTCGATTCCCAACACCGATAGTACGTATTTAATCCACTTTGTGTATCTTGATGATTTTATTATGCTTTCTGTTACTGTTGCTTACATAGCAAGCAGTGGTATACGAATTAGTAGTCAGATAGGAAATGTCAACTTCATCTAGCTTATTTTTTTTTTTTTAATATGACTTTTAAAAGTAATTCCGATATCCTATTTAGAGAAAAAATGTTTCATTTCATTTCATTTCAATTGGTGTGGGGTAGGTACCATAATGGGACTTTTAACATAACTGTCAAACATAATGTGTGTAATACACAGACCGTTACCCTTTCGGGATATAATTACTATAATATTAATGTATTTTACGTCACACCGGGCCATAAAAAACGGGCAGTAAAAAAGAAAGCCCTCTATCGCATATTTACAATCCTCGCCTGCGGCTCGGGTCACAAATACCTGCGATTTCGGGCTTTCTTTCTTTTACAGCCCTTGGTAAGTAATGTACTATTGTCAATATAATTTCAACCCTTTACCAATCATCGATTCGACCAAAATTTATAACCATGCTAAACTCATTAACATGAAACCCTAAGGCTACTTCCGCACTAGGGCTTGTTAACGTTATCAAATAACAAAATAATAACCGTTACAAAACGTTAAATTTCAATGTTATACCTACTAACGTTACAAAAATGTAACTTGATAACATTACCAGTTATATAACGTTAATTAACAATAACAAAAATTCGATAACTAACGTTAATTTAGCTACGTTGCCGTTATGTGGGTTAGAATCAGGCAGATTCAGGCAACGTTTTGATCGGCACGGCATCAGAGAGGCGCGAGGGCGGGCTCCCGCCGCGCCGCACGCCTCAGGCCCCACTACTTACATCTCACCCGTTTAAAATAACGATAATATTAATAGTCGCATAAATAACGTTAAATCGATTACCGGTATTTTAATAATAACGTTAACTCTGTCAATACATGGTAACGTTATGAAAATTTACCGGTATTTAAAGCCCTGGTCCGCACTGACAGGCGGCTTCCTTAGCGCCTAGAGTCTAGTGACCCACATATGGTGCACCACTGCTGCGTATGCGGCCACCGTAAAAATATACCTACCTTTTTCCGGCCTTATCCATGACTTTGGGTTCATGATATAAATAAGCAGTATTTTTAAGACAACTGCTTTAGCATTAGCTGGATTTGACAGAGGTTCTCTTTTAAAAACTGATGCAACTAATAAGTATTATCAATTTTTTTTGTATAAAATACCTATGCACAAAACATAACTACGTTTGTTTACTTCGATACAAGCTAGGCGACTCTCGAAAGAGCCGAGCGCGCAGTGCAGCTCGTTGCGAAAATTCAAGAACGTTTGTTTTACTTCGCTAATCGCCAGGTGACTCTCTAGGCTCTTCGCTGGGTTTGGGGTGTCATTATTGGGTTTAGCAAGCCGACTGTCAGTGCGGACGTAGCCTAACTGAATTAACAAACTTTAGAACTTCGGAGACGGTTGAGATATTAATTTCTCATCTATATTTGAAGACTTGTAAGGCAACTGAAGGATCCCCATTCAGTTTCAGACATAAGCGTTGGTTTATAAAGCGCATTATATGTTTGCAAGTTTAATTGGGCAAGTTAAATTTTGCTACTGACTTGCATCGTGGAAACTGTCAAACTATATTGAGTAACTACGAGTTTTAATATAGCTAGAGTTATATTATATTCTTATACTCTAGGTCTGGGTGACAGGGACAAAGTCTACGATGGAGTGAGCTTACCCAGAAGAAGCCTGTTCACTCACACTTTGAATAGATTAGGGTTGTATGCGTTCGGAACACAGACGTAGGCAGAGAGTTCCACTCCTTTGCTGTGCGCATTATAAAAGACGTTGGAAAACGCTTTATTGCAAGAAGCGAAACTCAAGTCAAATTATATTGAATATTCAAATCATTTATTTCAATTAAACCATTTACAGGCACTTTTGAATTGTCAAGGAGTCGGTCAGTAAGAAAAATTTAGCTACATTCCCATTCCAAAGCGTAGGTACCTATGGAGAAGAACGGGCAGGAAACTCCATGGGCACTCTTTTAAATTAAATTGTTACAAAAGTATTCGGTTACATCTATAATGTTGCATTTATAACTAAAAGTGAGAACGATGTAAAAATAAAAATAATAAAAACTTACACGTTAAAAGCGTCAAGCGTAGGTACAACAAATAGAAACAAAATAAAATAAAATAACCCGTGGCAGCTAAGAGATGACCAGTCCCAACTGACGGCGCCCGTTCACGAACATGACGCATGGATTAGCACCATTCAGGTCAACCATTTTGAAGGGAGCTAAATGATCCAACATGATATTGTATTGTTCTTTCGTGCGCAGCCATTTAGAATACGCGTCTCAGGTTTGGAACCCGCAGTATGAGACTTATAAGTCCCGTATTGAGGGCGTCCAAAGAAAATTTCTACGTTGTCTGGATTATAGGGCTCAGCAATACTCAGTTGACTATGAGCACCGCTGCAAACGGTACCACTTCCTTCCTCTGGAGATGAGACGTTATATTGGGGACGTGAGTTTACTGTTGGGTATCGCTAATGGCCACATTAACTGTCCTGAACTCGTTGCTAATCTGTCATTACGCACGAATCTGATGGGATTACGTCAACGGCCAATATTAAATGTACCTTTCGCAATGACTAATTATAGGCGCAATGTTTTCTCAATAAGAAGTGCACTTAGTTTTAATAGGCTTCCTATGGACCTTAATGTTGACTTGTTCTGCACCAGTGTGGCGACCTTAAGACGACTTTTGGCACAGCTATTTTTTATGGATAATTAACTTATCTAATATTAACTAATAATATTAACATGTATGTACTTTTTTTTTTATCGACATTTTTTACTATATGTGGAGGCTTGTTATTAGCAATTTTCTTTATATTACTTTCTTTATATCATTGGTTTGTTAGTCTGTAAGCCTTCTTTAAAATAAAATAAATAAATAAATAATAAATAACACACATGCCACCATCAGCGAGACCTTTAAGTGAGCATGACATACTCTCAACCGCCAGGGCACATTCAAGTCAATGAAAGACATATTACCCGGTCAATGGTAGCTCTATAGTACATAAGACTCACACCTGTGCTATGCATTTATATAATACAAAGGAGATTGAGTTTATACAATGCAAAGATAGTCTTACACTCTTCAGCAGCTCCAACATGATTGTCAAATGTTAATCAACTAGCTGAGGTTGTGGAGCAGGACCAGCATTCAGCCAAGCATTTTTATCAGCGATGTAATCCCCCAACTTATAATATGCCTGCCTGCATAGTGTGCGTTTTATACAAGATTTAAATTTAGTCTCATTCAGTTGAAGTATGTGGGGAGGAATTTTATTGTAACATTTTAAACAGTACCCCATGAAAGATGAGTCTACTTTAGCCAATCTGAAACCTGGTTGAGCTTAGGTCCCTATTTCTAGTACTATAATTATGTCTTTCACCTCTTTTTCTAAAAAGATGTAAATTTTTCCTTACGTACATGATGTTTTCGTAGATATATTGACAAGGTACCGTCATGATGTTAATATCCTTAAACAGTTCCCTTAGAGAATCGCGCCTGCGGAGATTATATATGGCTCTGATGGCTCTTTTCTGCAGAATAAAAATAGACTCGATGTCTGCAGCCCGTCCCCAAAGTAAAATACCGTAAGACATTATACTATGGAAGTAACTGAAATAGACTAGACTATTGTCCTCCCGCTCGCCACTGCTTCGAAGAGCACTCGCCCAATACAAAGAGGATTATTGATCGTTCCTTAGGCCCTTAACTATGCATTTTTATCAATCAGAGCGGGGTGTCTCGCAAATTCTCTTACTATATGGTTTTCCAACAAAAAAGTGTACGTACATACCTATCATAGAAATTTTCAGCAACGTAAACATTATTTTTATTTGTACACCGAAAAAAAAAGTAGTTGCCACAATCAAGATTTTGTTTAGATTGACTAAGTAACTTGTTTGCATCTGAGCCTATCAAGCACAATGATCACAGCTACTACTTTTATTTGATTGAAATTTGAAACGGGATCTTGACTGGAGTTATCACAAAACCTATTTGCAGCAATCAAGTCAAAACATAGTTGCTCCAACCAAGATTATTAGATTAAAGTTTCAATGATCTTTATTGAAGTAATCAAAACAACTAACTTACTTTGTTACAGGTTAACGTTTTTTTTACTTGTCTCTTTTTTAACTCTTCTACAATGATGTCATGTTAAGGGTAATCGAGAAACTTATTTTACCGTTGAATCATTTGAACTAGTATTGCTGCAATCATGTCGTGATGATCAACTTAACTAAGATTTTGATCTAAACAAGATATCGTCAATCAAGCTAAAAGTCACTTGATTGGCGTGCATATCTACTAAATCCCAAAAATAACGAAGCAAAAACCTTCTTGCTCTGATTAATTTAAATTTTAAAATTCAGATGATATAGGTATGTATTTTCAACTCCGATGTTTATCGCAGAGGTTATGAGTTCGTTGCCCTGGTGACAAACAATGCTATTTGCTATTTGTACTCGTACTTCGTAGATGTTTGTTCCAAATATGGATTTTTGTGCTTTGTGTTAACTCAACATAAGTTCTGAGTTGAGCTGCTCGATTATTGACAAATGCGTGCACTGAATAAACAGGTCCACTTAATCTGCATGGTTCTTTCTTCAAAAGACCATTTCAGACACCAATCTACATGGTCTTCACATGATTTGACCAAGATTATGTCTGGACTTTAAAAGAGATTGTGACCTCTGAGTTTGTTTCGGCCTTTCTTCTCAGAGTAGTCGGATACGAAACGCCGACCTCATCTAGTTTTAAAATATGATTGACATGTAAAAGTGTTTTTAAAAACATACTAAATAAAATCATTTATCATTTATTATTTAATTGTCCTCTAAATATAACTTGACAAAACAGACAAAAACTTTTGAAAACTTTGATTTTAAGGCTCCTACAAGCAGGCGCGACCAGCGACGCGACACAAAGACACCGCGTGCCGCTCGACGAGCGGTCTCTTTGTGTCGCGTCGCGTGTCATCCCTATTTGTAGGAGCCTTTAAGCGCAACTGTACACACTCATTCGTTTAGTTGCCCGCTAACCCGCCATCTGCGTTTGTGTGAAGACATACATGCTGCGTACGACAGAGAGGTGGTCTAACGCGCTTGAGTTATAGTTTTTGGCAGCCTACCAAAGGGAAGCACTAGTAGTGGGTCGTTGTCGAATTTTTGACGGACGAAACGCAATCGTTTTCCTGACGACGAAAACGGTTGCAAATAACGGTAGTCGTTGCAACTGATTTGAAGACGGACGACGGACGATGAAACTTAATTGCGTTTTCGTCGAGTGAAATAGTTGCAGTTTCTTAAAACTATCAACAGGTTTAATTGTCGCATCACGAACGACAGCATTGACAACTGGTAGGTAAGATAAGGTAATACATTATCGACTGTATCCCATTGACATAAAGTTCACTTTCTATTGTAAGGACTGTTTTGCAAACGAACGGAACGAGACGCATTGACAACTGGTAATACATTATCGACTGTATTTCATTGACATAAAGTTCATTTTTATTGTAAGGACTGTTTTGCAAACGAACGGAATGAGACGCATTGACAACTGGTAATATATTATCAACTGTATTTCATTGATATAAAGTTCACTTTTTATTGTAAGGACTGTTTTGCAAACGAACGGAACGAGACGCATTGACAACTGATTAACATTATCGACTGTATTTCATTGACAAAGTTCATTTTTATTGTAAGGACTGTTTTGCAAACGAACGGAATGAGACGCATTGACAACTGGTAATATATTATCAACTGTATTTCATTGACATAAAGTTCACTTTCTATTGCAAGGACTGTTTTGTAAACGAACGGACGACGACTCGACGGACGAGATAGTTGACTCATTGCGTTCTAGACTATATTTTCATAGATGTAAAATAAAAATTCGAAGACTGGTTTGTGCAACAAAGACTGTTTGAACCCATGACGTAAAACGGTTTCATCGTCACAGAACACAAAATGGTCTTTGAAAACGGTTCGTCATCGCAATGCCCACTCCTAGAAAGCACTATTATGGAATTTAAAAAAAAACTATTTAAAAATGATAATTACGTATTTACAAACAACATTACTAACTGAGAGAAAACTATTGAAACAAAAACAATTTTGTCTACCAGAAATCGTACTCTACTATCTTTTACTGAAATAAATAAACAATAAACATAAATCAGTAAACACAACACACACAAGTGACACACGTGAAGCAAAAGAAAATATTGAAACGTACTTTTAAAAGAAAAAGGTACAAGAAGTAAAAGCAGGAAATGAATGTTGTAAAATAAAAGTAATAAAAACGTTGTTCATTGACTCATTCTGTGATTTATTCTTTCTGTTTTCGTTTGTGCAATATTTGTTTTTAAGTCTGGTAATAAAGCAAGGAAGTGTGGAGTTTAATTTGAAATACATACATAAACTCATTTCCCATGAGGGTAGGCAGAAACTATAGAACGCCACCTGCTACGCTCCTTACATACTCTTTTGGCTTCGTTTACATTCATACATATGGTCATAGATGCACGCCGGTTGCGAGTGCTACTCACCTGACCTTTCTGAAGAACATCACCAATTAGGTCACTATATTTTCTCCTAGGGCGTCCCTTCCCCGCGTTTCCACTCACATCTGCCTTGTAAATACCTTTTGTAAGTCGCCTTTCATTCACCCTCTCAAACCATCTAAGCCCAAAATTTGAACAAACAGTCTTACCAAGGGGTACTGTGCTACCCAGTAACTGGGCTGTGGAGCGCAGATGAGCAGTCGCTCCATGTAAAATAATGCTACGCTTGTACTTACTTGCTATTCCATTGCGTTGTAAAACGTTTGTAGATCTGTTAACTATTCAGCTACCTAAATAGCTATCTATTCTGTAAGGATTAAACCATAACGTACTCGTCGTCCGTAACAGTTATTTAATTTGGTACCAAGTGTAAATCATTCATCATCATCATTTCAGCCGAATGACGTCCACTGCTGGACATAAGCCTCCCAATTTGGGGGATTGCCATAATCGCCACGTTTGGCAGGCGGGTTGACGATCGCAGTATGGTGTTAAAAATTCATAGAGAACGCTGCTGCCCATTCTCTAGTAAGTCCCTTAGTCGCCTTTTACGACACCCACGGGAGGAAATAGGATGGTGCTATTCTTTACGGCTGGCACCACATGGTGCCGGACGTAAAACTGCCACTGTCACATCTAAGATTTGTCCCTCTAGCTATATTGGAACAAAAGCCCAGATGCAAGGTGGTTATGTATCGAAATACAAGGAAACAATAAACTGTTTGAAATAACATAACATATATTTATAAAAATACTCCTCTTTTTAACAACAAACGGTAGCCTTTAAGGGTCTACCGCAATAATTTATTACCTCAAACACTTATATTAAGTTAACCTATATAATAGGTAGGTGACTATAACTGTCACTTATTAATGCCAGCCAGCTTAAACTTCAGCAGAAAGAACTAAGGTCGTGGGGAGTTGGAGATAAAGCCAATACTGTTCCGAGTTTAAATAGTTGTACAATAATTTACTATTGTATTTTCCCTTTTATAGACAAAATTTCACACGAAATCAAACAAAACATTGGGAACGTATATTAACTTAAAATTCGCCTCACGTAGTCTGAAAATACGGGCAGTAGGACGAATTGACGGGATTTGCATATTGCTCCGATATAGCTCCATTCGCGTGAATGCTTCAACTTTCAACCCGTTTTTTTGCCCCGTTTTTTAACCCTTTTATAGGGTAAAATGTGCAATGTATCGTGATACTGTCGTTTTACATGAAATGCTGCAGTTTTTTAATACGTTTTCCGTAATGAAGTGTATGGTAATTGTAGGTTTTTTTAATAGCTTGACCTGAAACTGTTAAAGAAATTATTACCTATGTGACTTGATTTATTATTCAGTTCTTGTTGTTGCAAAAGCTTTGTAGGTATACGTTTATTGTTTTGCTAGCGACCCGCCCCGACTTCGCACGGGTGCAATGGTGATACTACATATACTACAGAATCCGCCGGCTTCCGGGCCGGTACCGCCGCAACCGCTATATCCCTGCATTTTAAATCTGTAATATCTTCGAAAATATTCATTTAAATTAAATGATGTAAAGGGCCATATTGATCTTTATTAAATGCACAATGTATTTAAGGATAAGATACTTAATTGGATAAGGATTAATCCTGTATAGCTTAAAATCGCTTCGTAAATAAGCCATTATTTCTCGTAAAAAGTAAAGGATAAAAAATGGTTATTGTGGGTTATCCCTAAGAGATAGACATATACCATCGCGGGCTTTTTTGGAGACCTTTATAATTAAGGTGTACAATACTGTAGTACATTATTTTGGTGTATCTCGTAGGTGTATTCAGCCAGGGTTTGCAATGTAATCGCAAAAAAATGTGTTTATTTACGATATCACATTAGAAACCTCAAAAATTATATATCAGTGTTTCTCTGCTATATTATGCATATATTATACATACAAACCTTCCTCTTGAATCACTCTATCTATTAAAAAAAAAACGCATCAAAATCGGTTGCGTAGTTTTAAAGATCTAAGCGTACATAGGACAGACAGCGGGAAGCGACTTTGTTTTATACTATGTAGTGATAGTAAAGTGCTAATGATGTTTACGGTATATCACGGATTTTGGATTTGTCCGAGTAGTTTAGAACACAAAAGGACCTCTTGAGTGTGAAATTTCAGTGCCAGCGGGGCGGACAGCGGAATCCGCTGGCGGGTAACGCAAACACATCGTTTTTGACTAAAGTGCATCAAGTGCGGGCGGGGCGGGTGAGCGGGAATCGCAGCAGGACAAGCGGGTGTCGCGAGCGGGACGGGTGGACGCAAGTCAGTTTGCGTTTCCAGCTCGATTTGTTCGGACATGCCGCTGACGACTGAAGATTTAATAAGTGCCGTATTAGATCGGCCACCTTTTTAGAATTCTAGTGATTCAAATCATTTGAATCGATAAGTAATTAAAAAACTATGGGAAGAAATAATAATAATAACCGTAGATTCTGATGGTAATTAACTTAACTCTTGGTAGGTAATCAACTCCAGGTCTGTACCGGTCACTATTGATATCGAGGCGATTGCATTTAGAAAAAAAAGGTCCCACTTTATATAAGCACTAGCTTCCAAATAATCTGACATAATTATTATTATTTCCAATATCGCACGAGGTAGGTACGTCCGGACCGCTCAATCATCCCGCTGCTACTGTGTTCAACCATGGAAATGGGCGTTTTCTGCTTGACCCGCCAGCCGCTCCCGCTGCCCGCCCCGCGCCACTGTAATCGCACACTTAGTCATGAGTTCAATACGGTAGCGATGGGTTGAGTGATGATTTTTTCAGTATCGAAAACGGGATCAATGACAAAATCATCAATGATTTTTACTTGAGTATGTATAAGACCACGTCACTTTTTTTATTTTTTTTATTACTGATAGGGCCTGCTCTTGACCTTGATCTCGTCTGATCGAAAGCGATGGATGAGGTCTGTGATGGAATGAGCGTACCGAGAAGATTAGGATATTGAAGGGTTGAAGTTAGGATATTCAAATTTTGTGTTTAAGCTGACGATTGAAAATTAATTTATACGTGTCTCAGCGTTTTTGATAATTCCACTCTCGAAGGGTGAAAAGGGGGGATGAAGTTGAAAGTCCTTAATTTTCGAAGAAAACACATGGACACAACGACATCCACGCGGGCGAAGCCGCGGGCAAAAGCTAGTAATATTATAAAAGCGAAAGTGTGTGTGTATGTTTGTCTCTTCTTCACGCTTAAACGGCTAAACCAATTTTGATAAAATTTGGTATGGACGTAGCTGACATCCTAAATTTACACGTAGGCTACTTTTTATCCCGAAAGAATGTAGTGTTCGCGGGTAAAACCGCGGGGAGCAGCTAGTATACAATAAATACATACATACATAAAACATGTTACACTTATAATAATAATAATAATAACCCCACCGCCGTATCTCTACGTTGACGTCGTGGTGGGGCTTGCGCGCTCCGAACTCTAGGTCTGTGCCGGTAGAGTTTACTTTGCCGGAACATGTCTAGGGTGAGGAGCCAGACCAAGAGAGATACAGAAACCCGCAGGGCAGCATGTGGCGAGCTGTTGGGCAGTTGCGACCCCACGGACCCTATCTCCCGGGAGAAGTCATGTTCCTCATCTCTGGCTTGCCTTTATTGGCTGGCTGGAGTGAACACTGACGAGGAACTGAGCTCCCACCTCATTCTTGCCTTTATTGGCCGCCTTGAGTGGAGATTCGCAAGAGCAAACGTGCTCGGAGGAAGGAAGTATTCCAGTAAGTGCTTGTAGGGATCTTGACCATCTTCCGGGCTCTGGGATTGTTCTGAGAGCCGTGGAATACCTCTCCACTCCTCGAGCACCTCAGGACATGTTGCCCCCTTGTCGCTACGTCACTATGTGCTAGCGACCGTTTTCGGGGGCCCATTATTGAGTGTGCAAGTCACCCCCTGCCATTTTATCCGTGTATAATAAAACATTGATCAGGCAGGGGCCATAGTCCTTCCATAGTTTTAGGTAACCAGTCCATTTTAACCACCCAAACCCATAGTCCAATATCTTTATTTCTATATCCTGTAATAGTCCTACACCAACCGGGGGTTGTCCTTGGGTGCACTTGCATAGTGCGTACAGGGATAATCGTCGGTTGGTGCCTCATTTAATTAAAAAGCTTCTAACGGGCCTCTGCGAGTTGGCTTCGGCCCCTAGTACGCCTTCCAAAGGTCCGGGACCCCAGGGTCTCGAGATATGTAAAAACATGAAAATAAAATAATAATAATAATAATCTTTATTACACAAGAAAGTGGTTACAAAATAGTGTGAAGTCCCTGACTCCTGTGCTAGGTGATATACCTGTGTTACAAGAGCCAGTGCCCTCTCCCAGTGGGAGATATTACAGAATCTTATGCAAAAAGATTAACAAAAAGAATATGGTAACAACAAAAAAATTAAATAAACTAACGGTTAAAAGAAACCTGTATTGAGTTTGCGAGTGTTTGTGTGCATGTTTGTGTCTCAGAGTGAGCGTAAGTGTGTGTGGGTGTGTGTGTGTGTATGTGCGGGTGTGTTTGTTTGTGGGTGAGTGTATATGTGTTTGTGTCAATGATTGATCAGGAGGGGTTTTAATGTTACGAAATAGATATGATGATTTTCTCTGTTTCGTCATAGTTGAGCGACAGTAGCCATGGCTTAAGTGTCTGCTTGACTTTATTTAGGGTTAGTTTATAAATCGAAAGTTTTTTGTTTATTTTATTATACATTACTGCGCTTTGGGCACGATAGTGTCGTCGCGCAAGTGCAGTACGACATTGGACAGACTCACAGATAGGAAAGCCAATCCGTCGATTACATAGCTTGCTATCTAGTGGCATCGTTGAATGTCGGCGTAAGATAGAGCGAAGGACGTATAATTTTCTCACCGTTAGTACTTGGGCTTCTGAGTACAACTGAGCTGTGGGGTAGTCCCTTTTGCGGAAATAAATAACTTTGAGAACAGCCCGCTGAGCTCGTTCCACCCTAAGCATCACTGTTTTGAAGGTACCGCCCCATACCGGGATGCAGTAAGTAATTATCGACTCGCATAGAGAACGGTATACTAGTGATGCTGTTTCAATGTCGGCTGCATGTCTGAGCTCTTTAAATAAATAAATTAGTTTGCGAAGCCGGGAGCATAGAGTATCAGTATGGGTGCGCCAATCCAGTCTCTCGTCGATATAAACGCCTAGATATTTGATACTTGGGACCATGTCAAGGCACTTACAATTGCAAGGAGAGGAGTCGTGACAAATATGTGCTATTATTTTATCCGAGTTCAATGACGGTTTAGGTGAATTTGGAGGTTTAAACTGAATTACTTTGGTCTTTGAGATATTAAGCGTCAGTAGATTAGTGGAAAGCCAGTCCATAATTGTTCGCAAAGTAAGTTCAGTGGTTTGTTTAGCCCTGTCCCAGGTCACGTCGGATATCAACAGTGCTGTGTCGTCGGCGTAGGTAAAAATATCACAATGGGAAAGGGAGAGCTGACAGAGGTCATTTATGTAAATTTGAAAGAGCGTGGGACCCAAAATACTGCCTTGAGGTATACCGTAGTTGATGAATTCTTCGTCACTGAGAACAGAATCAATTTTAACACATTGACTACGCCCGCTGAGATAATCTTTGTAAATATCTAGAGCCACACCACGTACTCCCATATACTCCATTTTGGCCACCAGTCTGGGAATAGACACCGTATCAAAGGCCTTAGTCAGATCTAAGAAGATACCATAGCATTTAAAGCGACTATCCAATCTATCAATCAGGGTTTTGGTGAAATCAGAGACAGCATCTTCTGTGGAAATTCCTGACCGAAATCCATACTGATTTTGAGCAATTAATTTATTTTTACAAAGAAACTTTGTCAGATTTGTGTTGAGGATACGTTCAAGTATTTTAGACAAGGAGCTAAGGACTGAAATTGGCCGATAATTGGAAACGTCATCCCTAGCTTTGCCTTTGTACACTGGATGAACAATAGCACGCTTTAAAGCTTTTGGGAAAACACCCGAATTGATGGCACAGTTACAAATATGGGCAATGGGAGAAGCCAGAATGCAGCTAGATTGTTTTATTACACTTGCTGGGATGTTGTCCCACCCCACAGCACAGTCACTACGTAGTCCATGAATAGTGCTTATTACTAGTGCCTCGTCAACCAGTGGAATAACTAAGGAATTAACTGGAGATGAGGAAGAAGATGAATAAACTGACGGTGTGACAGTAGAAAATTTTGATGCAAGGTTTGTTCCAACGTTAACAAAAAACTTATTTGCATTATTAACAGATACGGTAGGCGCGACGGAAGATTGTAGAAGGGCATTAGGAGAGTGCCTTTGTTGATTACTGTGTGTGATTGATTTGATTATTTTCCACGTAGCTCTCGGGTTGTTATTTGCCTTTTTAAGTTCTGCTTTTTCGTAGACACGTTTTAATTTTTTAAGTAGGGAATTACAAAAATTGCGGTACCGTGTGTAAGTCGTTTTTAATATTAGATTGTTGGGAGACTTACTGACCCGTCGGTGCATTTTGTCGCGATTTCGGAGGCATCGTACTAAGCCAGCAGTCATCCAGGGTTTTTTAATAGTTTTTCTATTGGGTGTCTGAACGATCTTAGTATGTTTTATTATGAAAGCTTGAATATCGGTAATTAAAATATTTGTTGCTTGGTCTGGGTCGGTGGTGCTGAGAATAGGAGTAAAATCATGATTACTAATTTCCTTTTCTATTTCGTCATAGTCATATCGGAGAGAGGTTTTTTTTGGTGGGGATGCAGTTGCTTTATTAGTCTCTAGGAAAACAACAACAGGAAGGTGATCAGTAACGTGGGTGTCCAGCACTAGAACCTTTGCAGGCGATTTAGTCTTCATCATGACATGATCCAGACAGTTGTTTATCCTTGTCGGGAGACTGTGGGCAGGCAATAACCCGTGCGTTGCAGCTAATGTTAAATAATCGTCTGAATGACGATCATTGTTTCCGGGTTTGATATCAATATTAATATCACCAATGAGCATGATGTTGTTTTGAGATTTAACGGATGTTATTGTATCATTTAAACTAGACAAGAAGTTAGTTGGGTTTAAATAAGATGGAGAACGATAAATTGCTATTATAGCTGTGTTATTATAGCATGTTACAAGACAGTTGGCATCCGAAAATAAGGGTTCATGTGTGGTACAGTTAATTGTGTCTTTGACGTAAATTACGACGCCGTCGTTTTTTTTTGGGTTGTTGCTTGCAGAATGCGAAGTAAAGCCCTGTAAGACAGGGATATAACCCGCAACCTGCAACCAGCATTCTGTTAATATAATAAAATCAAATTTAACTTTCGTCAGAGTTAACATGGCAACAAATTGATCCAAATTCTTTTTTATACTCCTGATGTTTATATGTATAATACGAAAACCCCAAACGCTCTGTCCTTCAAACTCTCGGCATAGTTCCGGAGTACATGTATAAGAATCAGCAATAGAAATATTATCTATTTCCTGAGATACTTGATCAATATTCAGCATTTTTAACAAGAATGAATAATTTTGTCATAGCTTGTAGACTGAGGAACTCAGACCCGGGGATTAATTCAGCCCTAAATCCGAGTAATTCAGAACATATAAACCGGTTATTTAGAGGTAAGTTTGTGAAGGTAACTTATCTATATAAATATAATACAATAATAATCATGAAGCAAGTGCAAATAACAAAACAAAAAAAAGAGAGATTGTTTTTAGTTGAAGAGATTGTTAACGAAAAAACGTCCTAATTTAACCGGTCTTGGTTATACAAAAGGGTCCTAATTGCTAATTAGCAAAAGCATTGTCTTTCTTACCCCGTGCATAAAGAGGTTTCACTTGTTCAAAGGAAAGGTGCATAAAGAGGTTTTACTCGTTCAAAGCATTGTTAGAAATTCTATTTTGGTAATTCTTTGTTAAAGAGTTCATCGAAGGAAGCATCTCAATGACTATTTCTGCCACTAAGCAGAGCTCCCAGCATTGCTGTATTATTCTCTAAACATCACTTCGAAATTCAAACGGTGATTAGTTGTGAATTCGCGATGATTTATTTTAAAACCCGGCCAAGTGCGTGTCGGACCACACATAATGAAGGTTTCCGTAGTTGGGATGAACATATCCCAGGAACAAACTTAACATTATAGTTGAGGAACAAATTCTTCCATACATTCCAACTGCAAATGTAAGTTTGCACGCACAATATTGAGAGATTTACCGTGTTTTTTAGAACCATAGACTTCTTATAGGTTTTGCTGTAATCTGTAAGTAAAGAACTGAACCTGTATTTTTTTTTTTCAAAATTGTATGCTTATTCGTTTCGGAGATAGGGGTGGGGAATGGTCAATTTTCTTAAATAACTTTAAAGGTATAAATTTTAAAATTAAAAAAAAAAACCTGAATTCCTTACAATACACTCATTACTCATACATTCATTTGATAAGTCACACGGTACAGATTGCAAAACATTTTTAAAATTATCTTTATAATAATATCCATGTGTCACTGGTATCAAAAGGATGACCCACTTTGACCCATTTTGTTATAAGAATTAAATTTAAAAAGTTTTTTTTTTATATGAGACTCTCTTTGATTGCAATCGTTTATCAATAATCCTATGTTTCGCTGGTGATGGCGTGTGTGTTGGATCATTAAGTTCCCTTCAAAATGGTTGAGCTGAATGGTACTGATCCATGCGTCATGTTCGTGAACGGGCGCCGTCAATTGGGACTGGTCATCTCTTAGCTGCCACGGCTTATTATTATTATTATTTACATATCTCGGGACCCTGGGGTCCCGGACCTTTGGAAGGCGTACGAGGAGCCGAAGCCAACTCGCAGAGGCCCGTTAGACGCTTTTTAATTGAATGAGGCACCAACCGACGATTATCCCTGTACCCACTATGCAAGTGCACCCAAGGACAACCCCCGGTTGGTGTAGGACTATTGCAGGATATGGAACCAAAGATATTGGACTATGGGTTTGGGTGGTTAAAATGGACTGGTTACCAAAAACTATGGAAGGACTATGGCCCCTGCCTGATCAATGTTTTAATATACACGGATAAAATGGCAGGGGGTGACTTGCACACTCAATAATGGGCCCCCGAAAACGGTCGCTAGCACATAGTGACGTAGCGGCAAGGGGGCAACATGTCCTGAGGTGCTCGAGCAGTGGAGAGGTATTCCAAGGCTCTCGGAACAATCCCAGAGCCCGGAAGATGGTCAAGATCCCTACAAGCACTTACTGGAATACTTCCTTCCTCCGAGCACGTTTGCTCTTGCGAATCTCCACTCAAGCCGGCCAATAAAGGCAAGAATGAGGTGGGAGCTCAGTTCCTCATCAGTGTTCACTCCAGCCGGCCAATAAAGGTAAGCCAGAGGTGAGGAACATGACTTCTCCCGGGAGATAGGGTCCGTGGGATCGCAACTGCCAAACAGCTCGCCACATGCTGCCCTGCGAGTTTCTGTATCTCTCTTGGTCTGGCTCCTCACCCTAGACATGTTCTGGGAAAGTAAACTCTACCGGCACAGACCTAAAGTTCGGAGCGCGCAAGCCCCACCACGACGTCAACGTAGAGATACGGCGGTGGGGTTATTATTATTATTATTTTCCTTTTTATTACAGACGATTTTAACGAGCACGGTTTTCTACATTGTTCTTACTTGTATAATGTCAACATGAATGATGGCACCAATATTTTGTTTTAGAAGAGTGTCCGTGGAGTTTCTTGCCCGTTCTTCTCCATAGGAACCTACTACGCTTTAGAATGGGTAACTTTTTTTTTTATTGTGGATCGGAAATCATCACATGACCCCTCCCGCTCTGGGTGGAGCGGAAGGGAGTATCAGACTCTTACTGACTAAAACCCACCCGTGTGCCTTCCTTGGCCCTTTATGTTCCGGGGCAGCGATACCCCTTTCGGACAATCCCGCTGACCCGGCAGGCTTGGGGCCCCTAATGCCCCCTCGTCGTTGCTGACATCTCTTTGAGGCGCGCGTGGAACATGTACGCACCGTCCGGCACGGGCCTGGTCCTGATCGGACGGTGAGCTACGTAACTAGCTTCATCTTTCTGACTGACCGACCCCTTGACAATTCAAAAGTGCCTATAATTGGTTTATTTGAAATAAATGATTTTATTTGAGTATTATAATTAATTAGTTAATTGTCGAACTCGGTTTCCGAATTAATCGACTATCTATTCCCTCATGTCAAGTGTTTTGATTGCCTGCTGTTATTTCGACCAAGCTTTTGATTAAAATAGCTGTTATTATATTCATAACATCACGCCTGTATTCTCCGAAGGTCTAGGTAGTTGTGTTTATTGCATACACATTTCGCCAGTTGTGTTTTTAGTTCCATGTAAAGTCAACCTCTTTTTCCTGGATTATCACGCCGTAAGATTGAATGTCAGTTGCACATCACAAAACGATTTAGACTCTTTTTGCTTTAAGACCAATGTGACAGAATCTGTCACATATCTTAAAGCAAAAATAGACTAACACCCCGTAAATTGAAACTTTACTAAAGTTGAAAGTATCTGAAAGTTTCAATTTATTGGGAGTTTTTGTTCAGAGTGGTAAAGTACTTACGTAATAGGGGGCGAGCATATTGCCATCGAGGGGCGTTCAATAAAAAACGAGAACGCGTTACAAACTTTTTGGAAGTATAAAAAGTAAATACTGGCTGGTGAAGCTGGAATACCTGCGATATACAAAAAATCAAAATCAACTGATTGTCTTTTGTTTTTAAATAATAGAAGTCATTTGTTTGCAGTTGGTTGTCGACTTTTGGTCAAAATGGAAAAAAAATTAAGTACGCGCGGTTATTCAGTATCTGTGTTTGAAAATTTTTACCACGCAACAAGTCAATCAAGATTTACAGGATACATTAGGAGCAAATGCTCCGCCGTATTCCACAATTGCACGTTGGTGCGCCGAATTCAAACGTGGAAGAACATTCATCAAAGATGAATCTCGCTTAGGGCGGCCTACGACAGCAGTGACTGAAGAAATGGTAAAAAAAGTCGAAAAAATTGTTTTAGCAGATCGTCGTGTCACGATACGTTTTATTGCTGAAGAAAAAAAGATTTCAACAGGTAGTGTGCATAGCATTTTACATGAACGCTTGGGGATGAAAAAAGTATCCGCGCGTTGGGTACCCAAAATGCTTACCCATGCGCAAAAAAAAACGAGACTGGAAATTTCCCGAAGCTCTTTGGAACTGATGCAATAAGATCCTGATCGTTTTTTGGCTCGATTCATAACAATGGACGAAACGTGGCTTCACCATTACGATCCTGAAACAAAATTACAGTCTATGACATGGAAAAGACCATCATCTCCAACTCCTAAGAAATTTAATCCCGATCATGGAGCTACTGTCATGAGCACTTTATATGCAGAACAAATAAAAAAAAATGCGCAACGAAATCCGCGAGAAACGGCGGGGCAAACTAGCAAAGTTTGTCTTGTTTCATTAAGATAACGCCCTCGGCCACAAGTCTGGCGTTGCGATGGCTGCAATTCGAGATGCTGGCTTTGAATTACTTGAGCATCCTCCATATTCACCAGACCTTGCCCCTAGTGATTTCTATCTATTTCCGCGTTTGAAGGAGAGGACAGAAATTTGAAGAAGATGAAGCAGTAGTCGCTGCAGTACAGGATTTTTTAGGTGCTCAGGAAGAAGAGTTCTTTAGGAAGGGAATTTTAAGTTTAGAAAAAAGATATTCCAAATGTATTACACTAAAAGGTGACTATGTCGAAAAAAAAAAACATTTAATAAAAGTTACCTGTAACATACTCATTCTCACTTTTTATTGAACGTCGTGGTACATAGACTTTTCCTAACTATATTTCTGAACTTATATTTTTTATAATTTTTATGATATTAATTTTATTTTCTGTCATTAATATAATTTAACTCACACACTAACTTACCTATTATACGTATTTTTTTAGGAAAATCATAATTATACAATGTTTGTAAATAATTATGTGAGCACCATGTAACTACCGCATTTATTAATTTTTCTGTCATTACTTCACTTTTCATTCTTTTTACCAATTGTGGTAAGTAATTTTTATTCTAGGTACATCGTCTTCACCTATAATTATTATTTAATGTATACAAACTATTGTTAACATTTTAAAAGAGTAAGTATGGAGTTTCTTGCCCATTCTTCTCCATACATACACCTTTTGGAAAGGGCAACTAGAATCAAATAACTATTTTTGTAATTTCTGACGTTCAAAAGGGCATTTTACGTGCCTATTTGAAACATATGATTTGACTTGGACTTTGAGTCTTACCATATGCAGCTGAATACTGGTATTTTGTGATAGTGAATCAGAAATGAAGAGATCCGCAGAAGAACTAAGGTAACCGACATACGAGTAGCCTGAAGAATTGTAAAACTTAAGTGGCAGTGGGCAAGGCAAATTCCTCGCAGAACAGATGGCCGATGGGGCCGAAAGGTTCTGGAGTGGACCACGTACCAAGACGTAGCGTTAGAAGGTATCCCATAAGGTGGACCGATGACGTCATCGTCATCATCGTCATCCGCTGGATGCGGGAAGCACAGAACCGGTCGAAGTGGCGGTGCTTGGGGGAGGCCTATGTCCAGCAGTGGACGTCTTTCGGCTGAAATGATGATGATGATGATGATCAGTTGCTCCATATGAAATACTGGTCATTATTTCAGCCGAATGACGTCCAATGCTGGACATAGGCCTCCCCCAAGCGCTGCCATTTCGAACGGTTCTGTGCTTCCCGCATCCAGCGGATGACGATGACGTCATCGGTCCTGCGGCCATCCATCATTCCGCTTCATCCGATTCCTGCGGCTTTCACAGGGTTATCTGTCCACCTTGTGGGAGGCCCTCCCACGCTACGTCTTCCGGTACGCTGTTACCACTCCAGAAGCTTTTGGACCCAAAGGCCACCGGTTCTACGAGTAATGTGCCCTGCCCATTGCCACTTAAGTTTGGCAATTCTTCGAGCTATCTCGACCATGAGCGACTGATTAACTGAGCCCAAATTCAACTACTAAACAACCCTTTAGGCCATAATAAATAACCCACCTAACGAACATCTAAAATATTTATACACCACGTTAAACCTAATTCCTCCTATCCACTGACGTGTTATATCATAACAAAGTCATTACAGACCTCTTTTGATCCTCCACAGCCTCTTATGATACCCCTCTCGTCATTCATGAGGCGTTGAGTAGTCGAGGAGTATATTTTTAGCATATTTTCTTTCGCGTGATCACTTTTTCGGCTGAGTCGTGGTATTTTAGTGACTTTTGAGTGTGTAGGTACAAGGACATATTTTTGGAGTTTTTATTAACTCACAGCCAATTTTTTCGCTTACTCAAGATATTTTTCATGGTTTTTTATAAAGTTGCGCTCGTTTTAATCCATATAAGTAGTACAAGCCATTTTCTTGGAGTGTCCAAAATCAGCCTACTTATATAAACAGTTTTTTGAGGAATTTGTTTTAAACATTAATAATCCTAAATTAGTAATTTACGGTGATCTAAAAGGCAGTGAGAAATTCTAGCTAGATTTAAAATTATTAAAGCTGCCGTCTCTCTTAATCCAATTAAGCTAAAATTATAATACACTGAAAAAAAATGCACTCCAACCAAGTGACTTTTAACTTGATTGACGATATCTTGTTTAGATTAATCAAAATCTTAGTTAAGTTGATCATCACGACATGATTGCAGCAATACTAGTTCAAATGATTGAACGCTCAAACATGTTTCTCGATAACCCTTAACATGACATCATTGTAGAAGAGTTAAAAAAGAGACAAGTTAAAAAAATGTTAACTGTAACAAAGTAAGTTAGTTGTGTCAATCAAGCTTTTGATTACTTCAATAAAGATTATTGAAACTTTAATCTAATAATCTTGATTGGAGCAACTATGTTTTGACTTGATTGCTGCAAATAGGTTTTGTGATAACTCCAATCAAGATCCCGTTTCAAATCTCAATCAAATAAAAGTAGTAGCTGTGATCATTGTGCTTGATAAACTCAGATGCAAACAAGTTTAATGTCAATCTAAACAAAATCTTGATTGTGGCTACTACTTTTTTTTTTTTTTCAGTGTAATGCTTAAGTTATGAGAGTGGGTTCAAGTCTATTTTGCAACGAATAAGAATCAAACTCACGATTTTTCGGTCGACAGTCTCTTAACCGTTGGGCTCTTGCTATGCTACTTAGCTGTTACACAATAGGTTTGACTAAGAAAGGATATTTCGAAACTCAACCCCGTCCCCACAAAGGGTAGAAATTTTTATGCGAAGTAGCGAGCAGGAGCTACTTAAAATATTTTACTTCTGTACTAAAGTAAAATATGTTTCAGAGTCGGCCATATTGGATTTGTTGTGACCTCACGTACCGTATGACGCTGTCCGGAACGTTGTACAGGACACCTCGTTTAGTTTTATGTACGAATAAGCAGAAAATTTCTAGCTGTTGTGGTTGAGTAAGATATTTTGCTAAGAATTCCCAATCCAAGAAACTCAATCTCCTCATATTTCTATCTCTTGCAGTTTAGGTAGTTTCTGTGGTGTT
Source organism: Dryobota labecula (assembly GCA_947523025.1). Lineage (NCBI taxonomy): Eukaryota > Metazoa > Arthropoda > Insecta > Lepidoptera > Noctuidae > Dryobota > Dryobota labecula. The sequence goes on along the minus strand of OX383311.1, from coordinate 5,668,994 downwards.
GTTGTGACAATATTGTAAACAAGTTCGCAATCAATGCCACAATTAATAGACTATACTCCATTTATTGTCGTTATTTTGCCGTTATTTGTCTAATGCTATAGCATTAGACAAATAACGGCTAAATAACGGCTCTTCTTCTTCTTTCCGTGTCGATGGTACCCAGTTATTATATTGTTTGAGCCCAATAGGTGGCCAAGTTAATTGCGGCATCAGTGGCGTTCATTAGGTCTTCTTTAGTGCAAGTGAACGGACACATAGGACACTCCAGCAGGTGGGACATGGTCTGATCAGAAACACCGCACTCGCACTAGGTGTTGGGTGGGACAGTAATCCCCCACTTCGACAGATTGTGTTTGCAGCGGCCTACCTGGGTACGCAATCGATTGAGGGCTTTCCATATAGACCACTGCAATCACGCCCGGGCGGCAAATGTTCCCGAGGTTTAACGAAGTCGGGAGGTGGTGGATGCTTGTCTTCCCACAGCTTGCATCTTTTATTGGATGGTTTGTCCTAGAAAGCCTGCGCAGACCGTAAAAAGCTCTGGCGACTTTTAAGCCTACCCGTAGTCGTTGGGTGATCATAGAGGGGATGTCGGGAATCAGATTGGTTCTTTTTCTCCAGCGCGCATGGCAACGGCTAAATAATTATAATAAGTTATTTGCCTAATGCTATAGCTAAATAATTATAATAAGGCTAAATAATTATAATAGGGCTAAATAATTATAATAAGTTATTTGTCTAATGCTATAGCATTAGACAAATAACGGCAGTTATTGTGTAATATTGTTGAAATTACTGCACTTTAGAGTTATTTTTAAATGTAAATGGTAAATAGATTAGAGTGCTTTATAATTATCGTAAAATAACGGAGTTTATTAAACGTTTACATTGAAATAATGAAAGGGTGAGAACAGTTATTTGTCTAATGTTATATAATAAATGGAGAATAGTCTGTCTAAACATCATTTCGAAATTTGAACGGTATTTCATTATGGATCCGCGATAATTTACTTTAAAAACAAATGAGTTCGCTTTCGAATAGGCTATAATAATGTTCCTTTTGGTTTGTTTTCCTCAAAATATGAATGTTTCAGCGAAATATTATCAGAGCGAATTTTTCATTGTTATATCGCAATTAAACTTTGATTTACAAAACGGGGCATAGTATTATCGCGGCTCGAGTGTCATCCATCATACTTTTTTATTGCAAATAATTAAAATCATCATCATCATCATCATTTCAGCCGAAAGACATCCACTGCTGGACATAGGCCTCCCCCAAGCACCACCACCTCGACCGGTTCTGTGCTTCCCGCATCCAGCGGATTCCTGCGGCTTTCATATGGTCATCGGTTCACTTTGTGGGGGGCCTTCCAACGCTACATCTTCCGGTACGCAGTCGCCACTCCAAAACCTTTCGACCCCAACGGCCATGTGTTCTGCGCGCATGATATAAATTTTGCCACTGTTACATATGAGATTTTGTCCCTCTTGTTGTAAAGGAACAAAAGCCCAGATGCAATGTGGTTATGTATCGAAGTGCAAGAAAACAACAAACTGTTTTAAATAACCTATATTTATAAAAATATATCTCCTCCATACAACAACACACGGTAGCATTTAGGGGACTACCGCAATAATAAGATATGACATTAAACCCTTACAATTTAAGTTAACATTAACAAATTTAAAAATAATAATAATTTTCACTTCTCATGCTCTAAAAGTACGTCAATATAGCCCTACGAAGCGGGACTAAAGTGACCAATTTAGTCTCTAGGGAGTGGTAAGTAATTCGTTTTTTAATTTCCTTCATGTGACATAGACAAACTCAAACAGACAGTAAATATATTATACTATTATCGGTGGAGTGTGGACCATCTTCATTATGAAAATGTTGAGAGTTTTAGTTCCATGGTTTTTCCGTAAAGGTGGCGCCATGTGTTTTAAATTGTTAATCTGTGACTGGTTTAGAAGAAAAAACTGACCGCGAAAATTTCAGAATATTTGTCGAGTGTAAATTTGTTCGGTTTTAAATAAATTTATTAAGAATGTCCAGTGACAGTGAAGAGTTTGACGTCAAGCAAAGAGCGAAAGACATAATAGATAATCTTTTGCCGCCAAAATCGCGGAAGATTTACCTAAAAACTGACGAAAGTTTTATGGACTGGAGGAATAATATTTATTAAATGTTTTTGACTATTTTTCTCGCACTCAAAGTGAAAAGTACAGTTTGCACCTCGAGACTAATCGCCAACTTAATATACCCTTGGTTTCATTGACTCCCTCGCACGCTCGGGAGTCAAACCACCTCTGGTATATTATGGCTTCGTTTAGTCCCTCAATATAAAATATACTATAAAATATTACTTCGAAATTCGAACGCTCATTTTGAATCCACAATGATGAACTTTAAAAACAAATGAGTTCGCTTTCCAACTGTGTGCAGTCACTTGAGTGAGGTTCCAAGTACAGAAAAGCACTAGTGTTTTTCTTTAGCTTTGCGAACCCTATCATCCTCTTTGTAACAAATCTGCTTACAGTGGGATAACAGAAGGGATCGGATTTGTATTCCCAAGAGTCTCTACACAATTTGTTTACGATAGCATAGTTATTGCCTAGTCTTGCTCACTTGTTTAAGCAATATTCTAGATTTATTGCTGATACATTTTTGCGCTGAAAATGTGAGCTGGTTGGAAAATAAAGCAGTGAGAATTTTCTATGTGGGTGGTAATAGGCTGTTGAATAATATAGATAGTAGTCTAGATATATAAATGAGTTTGTATATGTAGATAGTTTGTTTTAATTTTTTATAGACTTCGTCAGCTTTAGGGCACGAATCGAGCGTCATGATACGACGAAGTTAGCCAGGCATTTGGGTCTAGGCATTTGGGTCTAGTCATTTGGGTTTTGGCGAAAAATCTGAAGGTGGGAAAAAGAAAAGGTTATTTAAACAATTAAGTAAGAGGTTTTTATCTGAAAGTGTTAAAACAAAAATATAATTATGTACACAGTGTGTTTTATCACGAAACCTGTACCTACGCACTTCTACTTTAATATAGTGAATTGGTCGTTATTAAAACCAAAAAACGTGACTTTTACGGATTTTACCAAAGTAGATGAAATCTTAAAAATCTGTCAAAATCCTCGTATAATTTCCTAAGCAACTGCTCTCCAGAGAAAACCATTAAAATATCATCCGTACACCACAATTCCACAGTTTATCTACTGAAACTGGGAAATTTTCTCTTAAACCCAAGAGGGGAAGAAAATTGTACAAATATTTTGTTAAATTTCAAGCTTGCCAACCGAAAGAGAGGAAATTCAGGATTATTTTGTCAATTATATTCGTTTGTTTATTTTGTTTGCACCTTATCTTTTCTCTTTATTTAAATCTGAGTAAGCCCATTAAACAAGAAAAGGTAAAAAGTAGGAATCTTGAAATTTTTTATTTGTGACTACATTTATATTTGTGATTTTATCGTCCTTAAATTCTATTCTTTTAAGTTACCCTTAGACACTGTAAAAAGAGAAGTATCTACTAAACACGTTTACTTTAAGACAATGAAGGAGATAGATGTAGCAATTTGTGGAGCTTATGAGGGCGAATCTCGAGTGACGATGTGGTGCAAGTTATGAAAGTAAAGTGAAATAAAATGATTTTCTCAGTCTTTCTTCAGTGCAGATTGCTATTAAAACCTGTTAAATACTTCGTTGTAAAAGTTTGTACGATAAACTGCAAGTCAGTAGTAACACAAACTGCGAAAACTGCCTTTACTGCTCAGACTGATCAGGGCCTCAAGTCTGCTATTACAATAGTGTCAGAATGGTCTCGCCATTGTGAGTATTTGACAGTGTTTGCATGGCAAATCTGTCAAAAACTCACAATGAAGAGACCATTCTGACTATTGTAATAGCAAACTTGAGGCCCAGACTGACTGATCAGGATGGCAACCAACCGATTATCTTTTAAAGTAAAAATTCGCGAGCACATTCGCAAGAAGCTGGCAGTATCATTACAACGGTAATGTTTTCCCATTGTTTGTCTTATTTGTTTTAATATACATATTTATATAATAAGATTTATATATTAAATTTATAGTTTTTAATAGGTTTATGTATATCTTTATATTTAAATGAATATTTATTCCTCAATTCTCGCTATTGCACCTACTACTGTTTATCTCTGCATCACCCAAAGGTTGACTGGTAGAAAATTCCTTTGGCATTAATTCCGCTTCTGTACATTTTGTGTGCTTAAAGTATCAAATAAATAAATAAATATAAAGAGTTTTGTAATTTAATTTATTTGACAACATACAATACAAAACATATGTGGAGTTACATAAGAGGTAATTTTGTAATATCTACGAGACTAAAGACCTGTTTCAAAGTATCTGAATACGCATTGTATTAGCTATACCAAAATAAAATACAAAATGTGAGGCAGTCTTTGGGGACTGCCGAAAGAAGTGAAAACTAAGTAACTAAAGCGTTCGGTGACGATGACGCAAGTTTCATGATTTTTGTTCACCCAAAAAGTACACATATAGGTATACACAGTATACATAAATAGCTCATGGAAAGCGTTCGGTGATAATGCCGCGAGTTCCATGATTTTTGTTCACCGAAAAAGTGGTCAACGCGCCTAAAGAAGCATTCACTTCAAAAATATAACAGATTTTGATGAATTATAATATTAACTAGCTTTTGCTCGCGGCTCCGCCCGCGTGGATGTCGGTTATCGCGTAAAAAAGTGGCCTATGTCCTTCTCCATATCCCAGGCTATATCTCTGTCAAATTTCATGACGATCGGTTCAGCGGTTTAGGAGTGAAAACGTAACATACAGACAGACAGACAGACAGATAGACAGACAGACAGACAGACAGAGTTACTTTCACATTTATAATATTAGTATGGATTTAACTGGCAGATAAATGCTCCAGAACTAATGCCTAGATGTGGTAGGAATAAATATAGGTAGGAATCCATTTACAAGCATGGACCGTTGCTCGTTCCTTTAAATGACAAGTGCCCTTTGTTCTGTGGTGGTTTGCAAAAAAATATCAAGAATTTCATCACTTGGACCCATATTACTTTATAAAAGTATTAGGGTAAAACATTTCCTTCACGAAGACCCTCCGTGTTCACAAAACGACTCAATGAATTCGATCCTACCCTCCTTTTTGTTATATTTGCATATTTAACACCTCATCTTTTTCAGTTCGTGCTACTGCGTTTACACAATGGTCGGCCAAGACCTACTTACATAATTTATCATCCAGGCTTTGAATGATACCTCCTGCGAAGTAGTAATGCTCGCGAAGGAGGAAGCGGAACGCGTGATGGAGCGGCAGTCTGTGCGCCCTCACGCCCCTAGTCGCCGTAGGAGACGCCCTGGGCGGCGGGAACCGGTAGCTAATTTCCGGCCACCATAGGCGCGGGCTTACGGACGGCGAGCTATGGGCAGCTCGCCGTCCGGTAAGGACCAGACCTGGGTCGACAGCGCGTTGTATTCCACGCGCGCGTCAAAGAGATGTCAGCACGCACTAACAGGTCCGCTAGGACCGGTGCCTGCCAGGGTTGCAGGTTTGTCTGAAAGGGATACCGTGGCCCTGGCACACAGGCAACTGAAGGAACACGGGTGGGTTTTAGTCAGTAAAAGTCTGACTTTTTTCAGTATATCGATGGATAAACTGAAAAAAGTCTGGAGGAACAGGGAAATTACAAAAGCCACCAAGACCCTTTCCCTATGGTCCTATACGCTGCTGAGACGTGGATGCTTCGTGACATCGAGAAGAAGAAGATCGACGTTCTGGAAATGTGGTGCTGGAGCAGAATGCTTAGGGCATTGTGGATCGAGTTTCGCACCAACACCTCTATACGCCAAGAACTCGGCATCAAAAAGCGTCTAACTGTACTGGTCCAAACGCGTATCCTCAAATACTTCGGACACGACTCGAGGCGTGAGTTGTGCAGGGTAGAGTGGAGGGCACTAGACCACGTGGACGCTGACCCATGAGATGGACTGACCAAATTAAAACTGCAGTGGGCGATCCCTTGTATGAGTGCACTAAAAACACCAAAAATTGGAGAAGATGGCGAGAAATCGTGAGGCAAACCACATCAACCCCTGGACAAGAAACTACACGAAGACATCGATCACTCTAACAAGAGTACTACGAATAAGAAGAAACCATGCCGGTGAAATCAAGGTGAAGTTTCTTCTGCATTGCTGTATTTAAAATAAAAACCATTTGCAGACAATATAATTAATTTACGTAGGTACAGTCAGCGTTCATAAGTGCAATAGCACGTTAATGATCATATTTCTATGGACGTCGCAATGTGAACTTCTGTTTATGTGAGTGATGTCTTAACGCAGCTAACCTAATGACTAATGAGACCGCTCTTTCTGATTGCCTAAGGACGAAAGAAAGCGATACACGGGTGTGTGTGTGAATGTGTTTGAAATTTCTATAAAGAAGAAGGTCATAAGTGCGACTGGTTTTGGTTTTGGTTTGGCTTTGTGAGATTGCTACTGGACTTCTGAACGATACTGTACCTATATATTACGTACGGACATTATAATGCCTATTATTATCCAGTTTTTTTTTTTTTCTGATCATGGTATGGCAGTTTGAGTAATTTATGCGGCCTGCCCAAATGTCCTTTCTTTGGTATTGTTCGTCGAATCGTTGAGCTCCTTATGTTCTGAGTTGAGCTGCACGATTACTGACAAATGCGTGCACTGAATGGATAGGTCCACTCAATCTGTGTGGTTCTTTCTTCAAAAGACCATTTCAGACACCAATCTACATGGTCTTCACATGATTTGACCAAGATTATGTCTGGACTTTAAAAGAGACTGTGATCTCTGAGTTTGTTTCGGTCTTTCTTCTCAGAGTAGTCAGATACGAAACGCCGACCTCATCTAGTTTTAAAATATGATTGACGTGTAAAAGTGTTTGTAAAAACCTACTTACAGAAATAAAATCATTTATCATTTATCATATCCCACTGCAGGGCAAAGGCAGCTTCTCATACAGAAAAGGCGAGCATTGCTGACTTTTAATTAGGCCGTCGATCCCCAGTTGGCTGGTGTACCAAGTTATCCCATAAAACAAATAAATTAATCAATCAATAAAACTTTTCCTAAGAATTCTGAAAACCACAGCGTAAAATTGGTATTTAAAAACATACCTTAAAATCCTATGAAAGTGGAAAAAATGTTCATTCAAATCTCAACCCATAATATCTATGCCAAATTAGTTTTAAACTCATTACATAACACTATCAGAGGCTCTCAAGCTGTATAAAGTTGCCAGTATCGGTTCTCAAACTTAGCGAGTACTTTGTTAACATTATTGAACCAGCAAAGTAGCAAGTTTCCTTGTAAAGGTAATATAATTTATACATTATTGCCTTCCGGAAGTATGGTATTGAATTTGCATTAAATTCTGCACCAGGAAGTATTATAGAGGCATGAGAAACAGGGTATAAAGTTCAGTTATCCTCCATAGAAAAGGGAGGATCCTCCGACTAGACGGGTGTTGTGTCTGGTGGCCTACTGCCCGTCGCTTGATGTCGGAACGTTGTATAGTCGCGCGGTAAATTCTGCTTGCGCGATGCAGGATTCTGCGTGACGTCAGTGTGATGCGTAGTTCACATGTGGCAATGTAGACACCACCATAGTATAAAACACCGTGCGAAATGTACAACATGTATGGTGGCTAGCACATCAGGTTATACGAAACTGAATATTTAAAAGATTTCAGCAAAATACGCTTGATAGATTTTGCGTGATTCTCAGTTTTTCATCCGCGTTAGACATAACTTTACAAATTAATTTCACTATATTAATTAATAAACATAATCTTAATATTCATACATTAAGTTATTAAAAAAAAATCTAAATCATTAACACTACTCCTTTAGACGAGATCTTCAGTATAATATCATTAAAAGTCGGTTATCGTCACCTTAAATTACGCCGGGTTTGTAATATATCAGTAAATCCTTTGATATGTATTTTAAAAGGAACAGTAAATAAATATTTCTCGAATACCAATGTAAATAACACCTTGTTCTCTATAAAAGAACAATTTGAAATTCGAACGATGTTTTGTTGTGAATCCGCGATGATTTACTTGAGTGAGGTTCCAAGTGAACTTTACAGAATAGCACTGGTATACCAGCCGGTCTATAAATCTCACCTTGAACACTTACATGAATTGAGTTTACTCCCTAGAAAACCCCTAGAAAGCTGTATCTGCATTAAAAAAAAATCAAAAAAAAAATTACCAGGGAGCACTGTCTGCAAAAAATTCGGGCAAAAAATTCAAGTCCACTCTCGTGGCATTGGACATTTCAGCGTTTTCGCTAAGCGCCAGTAGATTGGATTGGACGCGTAAGTGGTTGTATTGCTAAAAATACTCAATTTACACACTTCACGAGTCACAATAAAGTTCGGTAGCATATTTGTAAGAAGCTAGCAGTATCATCACAACGTTAATGTTTCCCTATTGTATATTCGTGTATTTATTTGTGCTTATATTTATATAAAATGAGGTATATAATAATACATTATATTTTGGATTTTATTAGGTACTAGCTTTTGCCCGCGGCTTCGCCCGCGTGGATGTCGAAAAATATCCGTCGGGAACGTATTAAAAAAAACAACGATTTACATTATGTTAGTTACCAACCATAAGCCGGAATATTAGTGATTTTAACTTAAGAACGAAAGAACTTTAATTTAAAAAAAATCATACCCCATTTTCACCCTTGAAATTCAAACAACACCGTTGCGTTAGCTTCCAACAATAAGCCTAGATAGCAAATTTAGTGATTTTTCTTCGAAAATTAAGGACTTTTCAACTTCATCCCTCTTTTTAACCCTTCGGGGGTGGAATTATCAAAAACTCTGAGACAGGTATAAATTAATTTTCAATCATCAGCCTAAATACAAAATTTGAAGATCCTAACTTCAAAACTGACGGACTTTTATAAAAACTTCCATCCCCTATTTTACCCCTTTAGGGGTGGAATTCCCAAAAATCCTTTATTAGTCGATACATACTCTTCACAAAAAACATATCCTCCAAGTTTCATGTCTCTAGGACCTGCGGTTTGGGCTGTGTGTTGATATACCACCCAGTCAGTCAGTCAGTTTACCATTTTATATACCTATATAGTTATGTACCCATCCCTTAAAAATATAAATATTTATTACACAAATTTCGTTAGTGTACCTACCTCTGTTTGTCTCTGCATCACGAACAAATTAAATGGTTGAAAATGCCTTTGGTATTAAGTCAGCCTCTGTACATTTGTGTGTTCAAAATCCATACTATAATATATACTATATACTATACTATATATACTATATTACTATAAATTACTATATCCATACTAATATTATAACCTCCTTACTAATAAACGTTGTATAGCGTCTGTATAGTTACACAACGCTTTGTCTTCTTCTATCGAAAGTCAAATTACTGACGAGTGAAAGAGAGAAAACGGTGTGTAACTATACAGACGCTATACAACGTTTATTAGTAAGGAGGTAAATGTGAAAGTAACTCTGTCTGTCTGTCTGTCTGTCTGTATGTTACGTTTTCACGCCTTAACCGCTGAACCGATCGTCATGAAATTTGGCAGAGATATAGCCTGGGATACAGAGAAGGACATAGGCTACTTTTTTACGCGATATAACCGACATCCACGCGGGCGGAGCCGCGGGCAAAAGCTAGTAATAAATAAATACCGAAATAAAGTTTTACCCAAAATTTTTAAACATCCTGCTTCAATACTCCCAAAGTATTGTGGCAAAATGTTTAACATGTATAACGAACTCAATCAGAATAAATTACATGGAACAGAAAAGAAGACATCTTCCTTTACAAAGTCAAACTTGGAGGCATGTCTTTATTATGCTGTTTTTAATATAAAAGAGGGTAGGTTCGTAAATTTCAAAGGGCACAATAGGCCTCGTATCGAATAGGTATTGAATTTGAGAACATCATGTTGGAATTTATTTGGGACAGTTTTGAAGACAGAAACTTGGTGGAAGTACTAGATGGCGCTACACATCAAAGCTGACGATACGACATCCTTTTTTAATTACCAACGTAAAAACAATAATAAAAACCCGTTCCGTTATAAAAAATGGCAAAAACATCGAGGTTGGTATTATTTTGATAGTGTACCTTGACGGCGTGACAGGAATAAAAAAAAATGGTGGTATTTGGAACGCGAAGCCATTTTTGCACTGCACCGTGATTGGGTGAAACCATGCAAATATGAGAGCATGCAGTAGTTTATTTTTATTGAATACTAGCTGACCCGACATACGTTGTCCTGTCCAAATTTCAATAATTTATACAAATACCCATGTAAAATGGACTATCAGTTTTCCCGAAATTTTCAATGTTCCCGGGAAATTTTAATTTTTTTCTTTCCGTTATAATCTGATTTGGACTATTCCGAACATTTTCATTGAACCAAAATTTTAACAGCATTTCATTTTTTTTTTTTTCACTTCTCGTGCTCTATAAGTTCGTCTTTATGTCGTACGTAGACGACATAAAGTCGCTTTTTATGCTCTAGAGCATAAAGTAAAATCTTCGTCGAAGACCAAGGTAATCGGTCCAACAGCCACACGAACAATTTCAACTTTATAGAATAACCTCATTATTTTAATTATTTTCGTTAGTATTCTAAGAACAAGGCAAAGATACCAACAGCCAAAGTACACAATAAAACTTCATGAAATAAACTTATATTTTTTATTTCTTCCATTTATTATTTTACATATTGCTGTTTCATTTCCTCGCAATCGATGTGAAAAGTAGAGTGTACAAGTCGTCCATAAAACCCATTTTACACTCTACTTTATATCGATCATAAACGTCTCGCGTAAAATGGTGCGTTTTATGCACTTGATGTACAATCTACTATTACTGTTCTGTTTCTTCTTATGTCAATTACTTTGCATAACTTCTGTTGTATAGAATCAAGTTTATCTAACTGTACAGACAGCTGTGCTGCTGGGGAATTTGTTGCGCCACTTCTTCCCAGCTAAAGCACTAGGAAGTGGTGAAGGGCGGTGTTTTGGGGGACTGTATTATGTAACTTTGATGTTCGAAAAGTACTGATCCTCAGCCTAATTTGATTAAATGACTTTTGATTTTGATAAATAAAATTGTGCTGTACTTTAAGGAAAAAAACTACTATACTGTAACTGATAAAGATTAATCCCGGAAATTAATAACACACAAACCCAAAGATAAAAAAAGTTATGTCTGTGTTAATTAATTTATCATAACTTGAAGTGCAGATATATTCACAACTATAAATAACAGATATATTTTAATAAGTAAGATAATTAAAATACCTTATAAATAACATAATAAGTACTTAAAAATTATACTATATTAATAATAATGAACAATTTTTAAGCGAGTAAAGAAATAAGCAATAAAAAACATAATTAAATAAATAATAAATTAATAGACCACCTACATAATTATAAAATATTTCTAAAAGAAAACAAGGAAATTAATAAAGCGCTCTTCCTCTCTCTACTTATTTAAAAATTTGCTGTGCCCGTCAGGATCCATAATTGTTTCTATTAATATTTCTTTATTTACCACCTGTAATTGTACATTATGGATTGCAATAAACGATTTTGATTTGATTTGATTTGGGTGCATTCTGAAAGATGACAATATCGTAAATAACTGTCAAATAATAATATTTTGCTCAAGCCTCAAAAACTCAAAGCATTTATTTAAAATAAACCAATAACAGTCACTTTTGAATTGTCAAGGGGTCGATCAGTCAGAAAGATGAAGCTAGTTGCCCATTCCAAAGCGTAGTAGGTTCCTATGGAGAAGAACGGACCAGAAACTCCACGGACACTCTTTTAAAACAAAATATTGTTACAAAAAATGGGTTACATCATTCATGTTGAAGTTATACATGTGAGAACAATGTAGAAAGACGTGCACGTTAGAAACGTCCGTAAAGAAAACAATTCAAAAATTAAAATAAGCCATTTTGATTAATTTATAAATATTTCTAAAAGAAATCATGAAATGCCGCTCTGTAGGGCAATCAACTCATGTTTAGTAATGGTAATGCCACCACAATAATCACTGGAACTGGCACTCAGCGTGGGAGATAAGTGCACAGTGATAGCACTGTCGTTATGAGTGGGTTGAGTACTGAGATTGAAGAACCCAAGGGGATAAACTGAGGTTTTTCTTTACTACGTGAATGAAGATTAAATGTGACAATCAAATAGGCAGCTCACCTGATGGTTACCGATGTAATTGAATAGCGAATCGTACCTTGTGAATAGCTATGCAATATTTATTTAATAGGTAATTAAAAAGTATGAAGATTATATTCAGGCTTAACTAGATACATCTTCTTATATATAAAATTCTCGTGTCACAATGTTCGTTCCCGTACTCCTCCGAAACGGCTTGACCGATTCTCATGAAATTTTGTGAGCATATTGAGTAGGTCTGAGAATCGGCCAACATCTATTTTTCATATAGCTTTTGACAGAACGAAGACTGTCGGGTCAGCTAGTAGATACTCGTATAATACTCTTTATTGCACACCATAAAAATGACTTTACAAAGGGTGACACAATGGGCGATCTTATCGCTAAAAGCGATCTTTTAAAGACAACCTTTAACTATCACATTAGGACAGTGTTTTTCAACCTTTTTCATGGTGTGGCCCCTTAGTATGGAAAAATATTTCGCGACCCCCTACCCTCCGCGGTTTCTAACTTGGAATTCAAGTCTGTCACTTTGGTTACTTTTGGTTAAGCAGAAAAACAGAATACCCACAATTAACCACAGAAGCTTCAAAGTGGAACAAATTGGAAACTCCTACTTGCGCGAGATAACGTTTTCATCGATGGTTCAATTATAATGGAGAAATCGCCGAAATTTAGAGAACGAGTTACATAATAGTGTGTTAAAAAAAAAATTATTAGCGAGAAACAGGCGCAACCATCACAATAATGTGGGTGGATGTGTATGTTCAACTTCACATTAATAATTCATGTGACTACTAAGCATTTGTTGATTTGTGTTAACCGAAGCCTTTAATAAAAAAAAATTGTTAACAAATATAACATTTTGAACAAATATGATTATATATTTATTATCTTTAAATTTTAACGTAACGGCGACCCCCTTAAAGATACTTAGCGACCCCCTAGGGGGTCACGACCCACATGTTGAAAAACACTGCATTAGGGCAACCTGTCATGATAGATTTAAGTTGTTATAAATAAATACATAAATAGTCTGCAATATCAGAAACCTTGCCACACCAGAGAAACAGTGTACGATCTGAGTGAACAGGCGTCCGGCGGGGCGTTCAGCGTTGCGTGCAAGTGTGCAGCGTTCGTGAGTGGCATTTTTCATCATTACGTCGGGGTCGTACAATATTATTAAATTGCTATGTGTTTAGAAGAAAATGTGTCGTTAAAATATTTTTATAACTCGATAATTAAACAAAAGGCTGTGTGGGGAGTTTTCTATGAAAACACAAAGTTGTTTGAACTGCACGCGACGCCGAGCTCGACTTCCCGCTCACCGCAAACACACAAACACTAAAGCTGCTTTCAGACTACGCTATATAATAATAGCATATAGTTTATAGCTCATAGCACAACAATATCGCGCACCATACATTCCAATAATATATAGTACAGTACAGTGTGAACGTGTCCATAACAATGTATGGTGCGCGATATTGTTGTGCTATGTACTGTATGCTATAATATTATAGCGTAGTCTGAAAGCAGCTTCAAGTTTCATATTGAGACACGAAGCAACAAAATTCGATCTAAAGAAAAACGGCCACGTTCCTCTAGATCGTATTTTGTTGATGAGCCCCTTCTTTTCCTGTGCCCTACACATATTTGTACTGAGGTCCCTTGCCATATCTATTCTTTCTGTCATCGTGGAGCGGATCGTACTCAAAACGAACCGACTATCATTTCCATAAATTGCGTTAAACGCCCTATCGGAAAGGCTTTTGATATTTATGAGCGGAAAGGAAAGGTAATTGCAGTTTTCCTTCGTTGAATTATTTAAATATCTTCTTTTTTTCTTTAAATTAAATTTATAATTAGGTAGGTACACCGCGACCGCCGCCTTGACTGTCATAACGCCCCCCATTTACTTTTGGACTCGTTACGACCTCCACGAAAAGCTCCAGCGCCCACTAGGGGGTGGTACCGCCCCCGTTGGGAACCTATGGTCTAGAGTCTAGACTCTAGACTCTTCATTGTCCTATGGAACAGGACCAGCATGTTTCCAAGCACTATATCTTGGATATAATCATCTAATTTGTAATATGCTTGTTTACAAAGTGTACTTTTATTATATTATTATTACATAATAATTAGACTGTTGTATGTGCCGTGTGGTGCCGGACGTAAAGAATAACACTACCCCATTTCCTCCCGTGGGTGGCGTAAAAGGGGACTAAGGGGTTTACTAGAGAATGGGCAGCAGCGTTCTTTATGTATTTTTAACACCATACTGCGATCGCCAACTCGCCATTTTCAAAGTAATTATCTTTAACATTGGAACTCATTTAGGATGACGAAAAATAAGATTTTTCACGATTATGTTGGGGTCTGCTTCCAGTCTACTCGGATGCAGCTGAAATATTACATAAGCCACTGCCTATCATGACCTCCATAAACCATTTAATGGGTAAGACGATACAACTTGGTAAAGCAGTATTTTTTTTTTTGCTTATTATTATTACTACAATACACCTTAAAGTGACGGAGGCAGCATAATACTCAAGTGATTTAAAAATTTAGTTTCTTTTGAGTAAGCGGCGCGCTCAAGACAGAGTTCCGGTAAGATGGGCAGACACGATCAAGAGGGTTGTCGGAGGCAACATTTACCGAGCGGTCCACACTAGTGATGTGCGAGTCGAGTTATTTGACTCGAGTAACTCGAGTCAAACCGTAAACGAGTCAACTCGAGTTCAGTTTTTAACAACTCGAATCAACTCGGTCTATAGAACGCACACCATACGACGTGCGCGGGGTTTTACGAGTGGACGAGTCACACCACCGCGCGGCCTACGCGCGCCTTTCGGTGTTGCATCATGCATTGCATCTCACTTGAAATAGAACTCGGGCTGAGTCGGGCCGTCGGGCTTGCTCGGCATCCGGCGGCCAGTACCAGCCAGCGTGCCAGCCACCAGGAGACACCGAGTCGAGTCAACTCGAGTAGCGACTCGAGTCAGTAGCCATATACACACGAGTAACTCGAGAAAAAAAAAACCAACTCGAAGACCGCATAACTTGGAGACGCGTCGTATGTGGTCGCGATCCTCAGCATTGAGGGGACGAGGAAGAAGAAGAGAAGCGGCGAAAAATTTACTTTATGAAAGAAAGAAAGAAAGAAAGAAAAATATTTTATTTGGAACACGCACAAGAAATACAAACAGTAAAAATAAAAATTAGAATTTAAAACTAACAAAATTTACATTGTAAACAACAACAAAAAACATATTACCGCGCAATATAATTATGTTTTATTTTTTTGACATATTTCGGGACCCTTGGGTCCCGGGCCTTTGGAAGGCGTACGAGGGGCCAAATCCGACTCGCAGAAGCGTGTTACACGCTTGTAATGAAATGAGGCACTAACCGACGATTATCCTTGTACGCACGCAAGTGCACCCAAGGACAACCCCCGGTTAGTGTAGGACTATTGCAAGATATGGAAACAAAAATATTGGTCTATAGGTTTTGGGTGGTTAAAATAGATTGGTTACCTAAAACTATGGAAGAACTTATTATTATTATTATTATTTTTTATTAAAACGCGTACGGTCAGACTACGCGATACGCCGTAGCTCGTTGCGTAGCATAATATTATACTCGCCGAACTATGCAAGCAAAGTATGTTTAAAATTTTTAATTGCTTTAAAAAAGTGTTTATTTTTAAATAAGTTGTTACTTTGTTTTAATTTGTCCACAAAAACAAAATAGACCCGAAATTATTTTTTCAAATTCTTTAGTTACATTAAAATGAAAAGACGAAATTTATTTTTAAACCACAAACCACGCCAGTACCAAGGGTACTGTCATCCCTTACTCTACTGTCGACCCTCGTCTAAAACTTTGGGCAGTGGGCACTGACTGATGACGTCATGTGAGAGGTCAGGCAGAACGAATTTTTTGTCATAGTCGGTTAAAAGTGAGGCTTGGTAGATTTTTGTTAGGAGTTAAGAGTACACACAGCGTCATTATGTGCTAACCCCTCAAGTTTTAAAATGTTACACTGCTACAATATTGAATTCGTTACGAATAATCTAAAGAATACTTCAAAAAGAGTTTATGTATGTCGTTGTATGTCGTCATTATCATACCGGCAGTTTGACAGACTAGCCAGCGAGCCCATGAGAATTGCGATGAAATTGTTATCCACTATCGTCCAAGTAGTTTATCTTTAGGTCTCTGTCTAATCGATGGATGTTATCATTTTGAAGGTATCTAATTTTACTTACTTACGTTTTCTTTATAAAATTAATCCATACCCTCAAATTATAACTACAACGCTGTCTAGGGACCCGTTTGTGTCAGTTGGCAAAATATGTAATGACTAATGATAACAGTGTATTATCAAATTTTTCCAATAAAAAAAAAAAAAAAAAAAACAAAGAACTTTTACAAAAAGAAAAAAATATATTAAAGAAAATATAAATAAAAAGATTGTAAAGATAATATAAATTATTATCTTTACAATATATATATTTTTTTGTAAAATAAGATCAAAATTTTGTTAAATAATAGCAATAATAAATATTATTATTAAATGATTATTAAAATATTTTATTTTTCTTGATTTTTAAATTCTTTCTATATATTTTATATTTCTTTCTATATATTAGAAATAAAATACATGTTGTGCCTAGGATATGAACCTCCAATATTATGCACGGCAAGCGGTCTTGAAAACTCCGGACTACTTAGACGTTGTATAAGTTTTCGTAAATGTTAACCTTATTGTTGCTTGTCATTATATGCATTAATAAAAGTATTAACTTTTTATTGAATAAAAACAATATTTAAAACAGAAAATACTTATTTATTCACAAAAAAAATACATTAATTGTAATAACATGTTTTTGCAAAATACAAAAACCAACTTGGGCCTATCACGGATTTGAACGCACATGTCTTTTGGGGGGGTAAGGATTTCATGGAGCTTTGTGTACCATAGTGGTTGTAAAATAGATATCTGGATGTCATTATGCAGTTTGTTAGTAATTAATATACGTTTTTTCTTAATTTTTATTTCTTGTAGATGGCTGTGACGGTAGTCACTAACACACATGTTTGGTATCGAACCCAACACCTTGCGCGCGGTCTGCATGAGCAGGCTGCGTGATCAACGGGTCATCGATCGGCAAGCTGAGGTGCTGACATAAAGTCGCTTTTTATGCTCTAGTGCATAAAGTATTTTTTTTTTTTCTAAACCTAATATAATCAGGCCCAACAGCCACACTAAAACATTGCAGATTAAAGTCATTACTTTATTTCCATTTGCTTTAATTTCTATCACTTCCCATAAAACCAGATAAAATAGTTGTCTTTATTATTTAAAAACGCAAAGAATCGTTTTTATGTCCTGGCAGTATGAAGTTCCCAAGTCAAATGACATATGTTGAAAATTAAAAAAATACTGTATATACTTTATGCCTGTTTCATTCATGCCACTTTACGTGTAGGGGAGGTACCCTAAAATATATATACTACTAGCTTTTGCCCGCGGCTCCGCCCGCGTGGATGTCGGTTATCGCGTAAAGTATATAGCCTATGTCCTTCTCCATATCCCAGGCTATATCTCTGCCAAATTTCATGACGATCGGTTCAGCGGTTTAGGCGTGAAAACGTAACATACAGACAGATAGACAGAGTTACTATCACATTTATAATATTAGTTTGGATATATACAATTTTATTTGACCACTTTGTCGGCGTGATTAATATGTATACCCATGCCAAATTACAGCTTTCTAGTACTAGGAATCTCTGAGCTAAGCCGCGTACAGATGGACAGACATACAGACAGATGGACGGACATGGCGAAACTATAAGGATTCCTTGTGGACTACGGAACCCTGAAAAGAAAGTGTTATGACGGTCAAAATGTTACTCTTTTAGCGATCTAGCTCCCATTCGAAAAGTGTACAGAGTCAATCAATCTGCCTAGCCTTTTCCCAACTATGTTGGGGTCGGCTTCCAGTCTAACCGGATGCAGTTGAATACCAGTATTTTACATGGAGCGACTGCCTATCTGACCTCCACAACCCAGTAACTGGGTAACACGATACCCCTTGGTAAGACTGGCTGTCAGACTTTTGGGCTTCTGACGACCCGTAACGACTGTCAAAGATCCACGAATGACAGCCGGGACCAACGGCTTAACGTGCTTTCCGAGGCACTGAGGAGTCTCGGTATGTAAAGATGGTCACCCATTCTCGGACCAACCCCGGCAAGCGTAGCTTAACCTGACGGATCGACCCGTGAAGCTGTTCTTAGCCACGAGCTCCACTTTTCTCATTCGAAAAGTGTGCAGAGTATAACGTACAATAACTTCGTTCCAAAACATTTTTTTTTTTATGGTGTCTGATAATTGGAACAATTTCCATCTTATACCATCACATACAAAGTGTACGCCACTCTTTAGACTGTCATTCAATACATCAAACTCAAATAAATTCTCTCAAAGGCAATATTTCCCGTATACATATGACGTGTGAAAACGTCCAAGTGTCACTCACACTCGTTGAAAATCGTTCTTCTTTTATTTTACGTCATAAAAATTTTCTGCAATAAACTCGAGTATTTTTCGTTGAAATATAAACGCTGAAACAAGACAAACTTTTCAATGCATGCTGTATTATTTGGATTTTATATACATACATAAACTCACGTCATCGCCATCTTCCCATGGGAGATAAGTCTTTTTAAACATGGTATAAAGTTGTTACAGTCAGGTATTAATCTAAAGTCCATATGAGTCCATCATGCTGAGTGGGAGCTTTCTTGTCACAGTCATGACGTGCAGCTGCCGACTATTTTGGTTTTGTGCTCGTGATTGGAATGTAGATCTATTTTGTTTTTTTTTATTTTTCTGTATACCTACCTACTCAAGTTAATTATCTTTTTGTATGCACGTGTTTCTGTGACAAATAAACCTATTTTTCTTTCTTTCTTTCTTTCATATGTTTAGCCATACATGGGTATGTATCAATTGCAAGCAAAATAATTATAAGTTAATCAATTTCACATATTATAAGGTCAATACAATAATATAATAGTTTTATCTCAGCATTATTTTTGCAAATGCATTCCACAGGTCCTTACGTAATGTCTATAAAAATATATAACAAACTACCTGACATCATAAAGAAAGAAAATAAATTAAATTAATTTATAAAAGAACTTAAAAAATTACTGGTAAACAAATGTTATTACTCCTTAGAAGAATATTTAAATGATAAACATAAATAATAAGAACATAAAAAAACAATAAATAATAATCAGTATAAGTTTAGGAAATAACTACTATAATAATAAATAATAATTGATAAAAATAATTAATAATATTCACGCAATTCATAGGTATGCATAAAATATATTTATGATACGGTAATAATTAATAAATAATATAATAATTAATAAATAATACAATAATTAATAAATAATATAATAAATAATATAATAATTAATAAATAATACAATAATTAATAAATAATATAATAATTAATAAATAATATAAAAATTATAATAAATAAATAAGAAGTAATAATTAATCAAAGAAAAACAATTTAAATGAATAAAGAGAATTATAATACCTACATATAAACAGTTAAGTATATAAAAATAATCTAAAATATATAGGTACATTTGCAGATAAAATAATACATAAAAAATAGATAAGTGAAATGTTAGTATCTTATTCTCGATCTCCTGACTTTGATTGTAAGTTAAAACTTGTTCCTATACCTAAAACAGGGCTTCCTCTCTCCTACCCTTTTGCTGTGCCCTCCAGGGTCCATAATGATCTAAATTATATAGTTACCACCTAAGTATACATTATGGAAAAGCAATAAAGATATTGAGTATTGAGTATTGAGTATTATCCGCAATGACAGAAATTAACAGTTTATTGTTAAAAAAAATCTTTAAAATCATAAAACTTAAGTTCTTTCAGCCATCTCAATAATCTGTTTTTAAATGAGTTAATATTATAAAGCAATTTTATTTCGATTGGAATTTTGTTATAAATGCGTATACACATGACTAGGAAACATTTCGCATACTTGGCTGATTTAGGAGTATCCTGCAATGCGAGTCTACATGGATCTCTATTTCGACAGTTCATTTGAGAGGCTTTTTTGAAAAATCCCTTATTATTATAGACATAATTACATATTTCATGAATGTAGAGAGACGGAAGTGGTAATATATCTAGCTTTTTAAAGAACAGTTTACATGACTCGTCAGAACGGATTCCACAAATGGCTCTGATGCATTTCGTTTGCGCAATAAATGCTGTGTCTATCCGTGCTGTTACCCCAAAAAATAAGCCCGCTGCTGCGGGTAGGCAGAAACTACAGTACGCCTGCTACGATCCTTAGATACTCATTTTGCTTCAATATACTTTCAAACATCTGGACATAAACGCATGCTGGTTGATGTTGGCTGGTGGAGGATGATCCTGCGACCAGACGGGTTTTGTGTCTGGTGGGGAACTGCCCGTTTGGTCGGAAGATCCTCCCTTTACCGTAGAGTATGAGTGAACTTTACACCCTGTTCCTCATACGTCTATACTAATGACCTCGAACATGGAAATTAACGCAGCCTTCATGCAACTACTTCAGCGTAACGTCATCATGACTTCCTCAAGCTTTCGAGCGGTGAGAGCCAGCCAGCACCCACGGCTTCAATGAGTATCCTGACCAACAGCATGCAGCGAACACGCATACCTGGTCATCACCTTCAGCCTCATCAGCAACCTTAGCACAGCACACTGCACTTTCGACCGGTTCACAAGCAGAGCTCTTCAATTATCTCCTGGTCGACGCCAGCATTCAGCCTTAACCCGGCGCTGTACCACGTCTGACTCACTGGAGCAAAATGCAGCGCCAACCCGACTCACTGGGGAATCACCGCAATTGTTTACAGTCTCCTTTGTTCCCTGCATCCACTTTAATACACCCACACATATCCCTCCCATTCCCAAAATCGCGATAATTTTATAGACACAGAAATCTCACACACACACAAATCTTCTAAACTCACACAAACCCATACAACCTATATCAGAGATCACCCCACTTGAGGGCGACGTTAAAACCAAACATGGAATTCGATTAGCTAGCTCGAACGTCAAAATGATGGCAAACAAAGTTACTAACACAAAAGTAAGGTGAGAAGGTCCAGTAAGATAGAGGGGCTCGTAGCTAAGTAAAAGCCACACGGGTCAAATGATTATGCAACACTTGTAAAGTTCGTGGATGAATGACGGTATCCACTTCCTACCGAGTACCCTCCGTACCTCGGCAGTTGGTCCCAGCCGTCATTCGTAAATTTTTGACAAGCGTTATGGGAAGTCAGAAGCCCGAAATTCTGAGAACTATACCCAAAGTCTCTAATTCTGATAATTTATGTAAACAAAGTAATGTCAAGAAATATCACTGTCAAAATGAAAGGACAGCGGTGCAAAACATTTTATCATTATTTATTTGTAAATAATCATCGATAAAATTAAAGTGAATTAAATGTAAGAACTGTGCAAACAAAATACCGTTGCCAAACAATGTGTTGTGTAGTATCTCGGAGACACGGCATATGATCGTCATAACCAGCCCTTTTAAGTCCACTGCTAGACGTAGGCCTCCAAAAATCGATTTCCACTCGAAACAGTTTACAGCCGTTTTCATACAAAATGTGGCTAGATATGATACTTACAATATGAATGGAATGAGAGTTGTAATTATTGGTGTTGTTGAAGACGTAAAAAAATTTGAAAATGTTTTGATCTCCTGCATTATTACCAGTGTCATAAAATATTTTATACCAAAAAATCCTCGTTTTTTTAATAACTTTGTTTAAAACCGAATTTTTATAAAAATAATTACGATATGATTATTTTTTCATTGTTATTTCTTAATATCAGTACTTAAAAGAAAAACGGAACCTCTTTTTTACCATTTTTTATGTAAATTACCATTACGAAGATATTTTTTTGTTATGTTATCCCCTTTGTTTACTTAAATTATCTGAATTTGAGACTTTGGGTATAGTCTCACCAAAGGGTATCGTTTTACCCAATAACAAGGTTGTGACGATCAGATAAGCAGTAACTCCATGTAAAATACTGATATTTATTTATTTATTTTATTTATTTTTAGGAAAACTTACAGCTAAACAGATACAGTAAGAAATAGTGTACGCAAAATATGGCCAATTACAAGTTTCCACATGTAGTTTATAATTAATATGAAACAGAAAATTGAAGAGCTCACCATCACACATCGCATCACATCGCATTGAGCTGCTCGTTGATCTTCAGCTGTATCTGGTAAGACTGGAAGTAGAGTCCACGAGCTCATTCCACCGGCCCCCTTCTACCATCGGACATTTAGACGCACTGCAGGTTACCACCCCAACCTAGTTGATATTCCACCAACTCGCACTAAGCTTTTTCAAACGTCTTTTATAATGCGCACAGCAAAGGAGTGGAACTCTCTGCTTGCGTCTGTGTTTCCGAATGCATACAAGCCTAATCTATTCAAAGTGAGAGTGAACAGGCTTCTTCTGGGTAAGCTCGCTCCATCGTAGACTTTGTCTCTGTCACCCAGACCTAGACCAAAGTCAAGAGCAAACCCATAGTAAAAAAAAAAACTCCAGAAAAAAGCAAAAGTTGGAAAATTGGAAAAGGCTATGCAGATGATGATTTTTAATAAAAAATTAACCTTCTGTATTTTACTTTGTAATACTATCACTTCGACTGTAATATAATTGGTTTGTTAGCAAGCTTTTAGCCATTTTATTTGCGTTCGATTTTTTAAGTTAGCGAATTTGAGTGCGTAAATATGAGTTTATTTATTTATTATTAGTTTAAGTGTGAAAGGATATCAAAATGTTTGAGAAAGAGCTGAAGACTTCAGCTGAGTAAACATTATTTCTTGCAATTGTATCGTAGAATAAACAATACAGTGACTTTAGAGTCAAAGCTCTTTGTACAATTTATATATATATATATATATATATATTTTATAGATATATATATATACAGGGTGTTTGGCGCATGTACCGACACAATTTGTTGGGGGGTTGGGAGGGTCATTAGCGAGGTTTCTTCCAAAGAACTTTTTAAAATAAAACTTATTTCAAATTTTTTAATACTGAATTTAGAAGTTGTAATTTTTCACACATTTAAAAACTAAATAGACTTTGGAAGCACATAAGTATTTTTTTACAGATCAATTGCATCAAATTCTACTATTTAAAATAAAAATACATTGCAAAATACAATAAAATTCATTTCGTGCAATTACAACCATTAATAAAAAAGTAATGACGATTTAAAGGCGAGATTCCGGGTAATTTTAAGAAAAAACCTAAAAAATCATATCTTAATAACCGTGAAACTTAAGACATGGGGTCTTTGGATGAAACCTCGCTAATGACCCTCCCAACCCCCCAAAAAATTGTGTCGGTCCATGCGCCAAACACCCTGTATATATGTATTTTTTACGCTTTTTATTGTGTAAACAATAATAAAAAACCGGGCAAGTGCGTGTCGGACCACGCACAATGAAGGGTTCCGTATGTGGGACGTATTTACATATTCCAAGAACAAACTTAACATTTTAAGTTGAAATACATGTTCTCCCATACATTCCAACTGATAATGTAAGTTGGTTGCTATTACTAGTTATCTAGTAAAGCCTACTTTTAAAAACTATCACATAAAAGTAGGCTTACAAATAATAACCAACTTACAAATAAAAAATAAAAAAATAATTACGGCTGTAGCGGTATTTTACGAAGTCGTAAAATACTGCAGTAATTTTTTTCACGTATCCAATAACAACTATTTAGCTGGCAGGGGGAGGAAGACACTTGACTCTTAACTAAAATATTTTATGATCAGAGTGTCGAACTTTCAATTCGTCTTCGAAGCAAAACGCCTAAAATTAATGTCTACGCAGCCAATTGCCTAAGCTGTAAATCGCCTAGAGATCAAAATGTTTAACAAGCAAAATGCCTAAAATGCAATAATTTCTAAGTAGTCGAGATGGTTAAAATAAACTCACACCTAGGGCCTCTGAACTATAGGTTAGGTTAGGTTTAGAACTGTGACCACACAACGGTCAGAAACGGTACTCCCTTTCTTCTCCTAAAACAATAGACATATTGCAAGGTAGGCATTTCGGTTCATAGTCAAAATAAGGTTTAGTTCAAATACTGTATAGATATATTGCAAGGTAGACATCGTGCTTCCTAAGTCAATATAAGGTTTAGGCAATACTTGGCATAGACCTTTTGATTTCTAGTCGGCATGATCTTATAGGACTAAATTTTTTTATGTAACCAATCCTGATCCTGACAGATCCCAGAATCGAAAAATGGTTTTTACACACCCGCAATATTTTTGAACGACCTATCCAACACCACGCCACAACATGAGAAAGACATGAAAAATCATCTCCACTTTACATCTAGGGAAGGTACCCATTACCGTGAAGTTTCTTGCCGGCTCTTCTCCATAGGAAACGACTAATTGGAACCATGCACCCAGCTTCTGACGTTTCATAAGTGCCCATGTAGGTATATGTGAAATAAAATATTTTGATTTTGACCACTTTGTTGGCGTGATTAATAAGTATACCCGTGCCAAATGACATCTTTCTAGTACTGAGAGTCTTTGAGCTAAGCCATGGACAGACAGATGAACAGACATGGCGAAGCTATAAGGGTTCCAGGTTGACTACAGAACCCTAAAAAGGATAACCATTTTATCTTTTCCCCAATTATGGGTTTAGTAAAATGCTTACTTATTTATTTTACTACCTTCCGTATGGGTTTCAAACACCGTTTGCCATTTTTATTATATCGCTTTTAATCAGTATAGTGTAGACTTATTTATGCAATGAAATGTTTTTTTTTTTTTCAGTCATGGATCAAAATCATATTCCTTGCATTTAAACAAGGAATATGATTTTGATCCATGATTGAAAACAAAACATTTCATTTCATTTGCTTAAATGCAAGGAATATGATTTTGATCCATTAACAATTAGTGTGAATTCGACCAGAAGGTGCTTAAACCTCAAATTTTTCAAGTACCTAGCGGTAATACTTAGGTTATATTATTTGATTTGGTTATATTATTTGATGGGCAGGGCACATTTCTTGCAGAACAGATGGCCGTTGGGGCCGAAAGGTTCTGGAGTGGTGACCGCGTACCGGAAGACGTAGCGTAGGAAGGCCTCCCACAAGGTGGACTGATGACCTTGTGAAAGCCGCAGGAATCCGTTGGATGCGGGAAGCACGGAACCGGTCGAGGTGGCGGAGCTTGGGGGAGGCCTATGTCCAGCAGTGGACGTCTTTCGGCTGAAATGATGATGATGATTTGATTTTGTTTTTTATTAATTTAATTATATATATATATATATATATATATATATATATATATATATTATAATTGCAAACCAAGTATTTATTCTATCTTATTAAAGTGATGTGTTTTTTTGTCTTTTTGTGCTCTCACCATAAATTATTATTCTATGTCTATACGTGAGGATTTGTAATTGGCTTTCTGGTGAATATGGTTTTCTTCTTTGTCTGCTTTCATTAGCTGTAAATCCTCCGTGTACTAAAATAAATAAGTCAAGTTTTAAACAAAAAAACCTGTTAGATGTACTAGGTATCATCATTTTAGTTTCGTTCTTAATCTGTTACTTCAAAGTGAATGCTGTTGAACAATTTCCAAATAAAAAAAGTTCATAATTCGTACAAGGATTCCCTATGCAGATTTGCTAAGGCAATATAAGATATTGAGCTTGGATTCCAGACGTTCACTGATCATGGTTGTGATGCTGTACGGCATATGCAAAACAAACAAACAAACAAATTGAATTGTACTGAGCTCCTGAATAGATTGTGTTACGTAGTACCTATACCCAAAGCATCAAATTCAGATAATTTATGTAAACAAAGGGGATAACATAACAAAAAAAAATATCTACGTAATGGTAATTCACACAAAATGGCGAAAAAAAAAAGGTTCCACTTTCTTTTAAGTATTGAATTTAAGAAATAATCATTAAAAAATAATCATACCGTAATTATTTTTATAAATTTTCGGTTATAAGCAAAGTTATTTCAAAAAAGGAGATTTTCGGGTATAAAATATTTTATAATACTGGTAACAATGCAAGAGATCCAAACATTATCATATTTTTTACATTTTCAACAACACTAATTTAACAACTCTCATTCATAGATTCATATTGTATGTAGCATATCTAACCACATTTTGGATGAAAACAGCTGTAAACTGTTTCGAGTGGAAATCGATTTTGGGAGGCCTACGTCTAGCAGTGGACTAAAAAGGGCTGATTATGACGATCATAGGCCGTGTCTCCGACACACTACATAAAACATTGTTTGGCAACGGTATTTTCTTTGCATAGTTCTTATAATTAATTCACTTTAATTTCATAGATGATTATTTCCACAAAAAAATTATGATAAAATGTTTTGCTCCACTGTTCTGTCATTTTGACAGTGACATTTCTTGACATTACTTTGTTTACATAAATTATCTGAATTTGAGACTTTGGGTATAGAACTGTTATTCGGCGGGAGGTGCGCGCACCTCAACTATTCTACACTGCACGTTGTAGAACGAAGGCTGGGGTGCGTGCCCCTCTTCGCCGATTTTTAGAAACCTATAACTCACAATTCATTGATTTTGATATTTTCGCGCTGTCGCAATCTAAATTTAAAAGAATAGTTTCACAATCTCTTGCTAGTCGCCTATAAGACTGATGCTCTTGTCATCCGCTTCCTTTAATCCGTCGGTATAAACTGTTTGTACTTTTTTGTTTTTCATATAACATGCGTTCATTTTAAAGAAAGAAAGAAAAAACGTTTATTTGCGGTAAACATGACGCAAAAAAAGAACACAACACAAAAAAGAAATAAGTTTGGGGTAAATATGCGTCACATCCACGCAAAACGGCCATCGCTCAGCATAATGCTGCGACCCTATGCGAGACAGAGCCCCAGCGCTGGTTTTCAGCGACAGCCGGCGTTGACGTGATGACGTCGACCAGTGCCCGGTGCAGCATACAATGAGATAAAAAATAACATAAATACGCAATACATAATTATTACTAATAGTTTTTATAAAAAATAATATTTTAACAATAAAAAAATGGTAACATTCCATTCCGTCGGCAGCGGCGTACGCGCCGCCGTCTAAAGTTATCTGTGCGTGCAGAGTATAGTATATAGTACTCCGATAATACTCTCTATTATACTCCGTGTAATACTCCGATGTCAATCGGTGGACAATAGTGTGGGTTATACGTTTTTACGACTATAATATAACTACTTTTTGTAAATTTTGTAATGTATAACTGTTTTTGTCCCAAATAAATAAAATAAAAATAAAATAATTCACACCCCCAATGCG
Source organism: Dryobota labecula (assembly GCA_947523025.1). Lineage (NCBI taxonomy): Eukaryota > Metazoa > Arthropoda > Insecta > Lepidoptera > Noctuidae > Dryobota > Dryobota labecula. The sequence continues at coordinate 5,641,199 of OX383311.1, read as the reverse complement.
ATAAAGGCGTAAGTAAGAATACATCACTTTTTTTTTATTGCAGTTTCGTATAACGCAGGTAAAGATACACAATGCTCAATTTGTCCGTTAAGATCTGACGAAAAAATAAGCCATTAAGTATACCAAAAAAGACTTTTGTCACGTTACATAAGATTCACATTTTTTTCAGATAAAAAGGTCCATAAACGTGTGTCAAACTTAAAATATTAAATTATTCTTTATACACGACAATTTGAGGTATCTGAAATATTGTTGAAAAAAAGCTTGGTTTTTTCGCTGTTTAATGGTATATAACAAAATGAGGAGCTCGTGGCTAAGTAATAACAGCCGCACGGGTCGATCCGTCAGGTTAAGCTACGCTTGCCGGGGTGGTCCGTGGATGGGTGACCATCTTTACATACCGAGACTCCTCCGTGCCTCGGAAAGCATGTTAAGCCGTTGGTCCCGGCTGTCATTCGTGGACCTTTGACAGTCGTTACGGGTCGTCAGAAGCCCAAAAAGTCTGACAACCAGTCTTACCAAGGGGTATCGTGTTACCCAGTTACTGGGTTATGGAGGTCAGATAGGCAGTCGCTCCATGTAAAATACTGGTATCCAGCTGCATCCGGTTAGATTGGAAGCCGACCCCAACATAGTTGGGAAAGGGCTAGGCAGATTGATTTTTGGTATATAACAAAAGATCATAAGATCAAATGCTAAATAGATATACCAGACCAAACAGTTTTTTTGCTCTCACACTCTCGCACTGGGGGTGCGAATTGAGCTACCATCTCACATATAAAATGCCACCTTCCTCAAACTGATCTGTTTAATATTCTCGACGATGAGTTTAGGTTTATTAACATTAATTACCACCTATCCCTTTATCCCTTTGACGTGCAAATGTTAAGAAGATTAATACTAATCTGACTCAAAGTTTGTTTGTACGTACAGTTATGGAATTTCGAAGCAAATTCACACCCTATGTTAATTTGCCGTTAAGACGCAGATCAACCGCGGCGCACGAAGAGGCTACGCACGTGTGTAATTAATTCCTTGTAATCTTCGATTTACAAAATTGTATGTGACTTTAGATTTTTAAATTTATTTAAAGAAATTATAATACAGAAGTGTTATTTAATTCTAAACTCGCCAAACTTTTACGTTTGATGGCGAGAGGCGCTCTTTTTCATAACAATGAACCACCTTACGTACATAACCACTACTTATATATTATACTGTTATGGTTTAATCTTAAACAATTTATTTAGTTCTGTTTGCAATCCTGTAAAAAGTTTTTAGATTTGTTTTAAGTGATCGTATACTATTTTAATCTTTTTCTCTTAATAAATCTATTTTGTTAAATACTTTAGGTACCAAATACTTTGATGTTCTCTTACCATAATAATTTGTTATCTGTGGTTGTACCAGTCTGTTCTCTCTAACCCCACGTGTGTTGTACTTGTTTTTAACATTATTTTTACGAGTATATTCTTCATTATAATAATATTCCAGACCTACCAAATAATCCACTTTTGTATTTATCGGCATAATTTTACAGGTGGGAAATAACTTATCATAAAAAAAAACAAAAATCAATATATTTTATTTCACATAAACCTACATGGGCACTTAAGAAACGTCAGAAGCTAGGTGCATGGTTCCAATTAGTCGTTTCCCATGGAGAAGAGCCGGCAAGAAACTCCACGGTTACTCTTTAAAAAATAATTGGCTTTACAATATTATTAAATAACAGTGATAATAGGTATGGGAGGACAGTGTAGGCCTTTCAACAATTACCAGGTACTTAACAAAATAGAAAACCGCCAACAAATCTACACTCTACTAGGCCTACAACGTTCTCACATTCACAAAATATAAAATAATCTAAGTAAATAAAATATTAATGACATGATTGCAATTACAACTACAGTAACATATCTGAATAAATATCATGTCCACAAAAGCCACTACTCTTACCACGTACTCTTTGTTATACTTATCTTTAACATTTTTATGACCAGAAACTTTATCAGTCTTTCTTGTATATCTTTAATATCTCTTAAATATGTTATAAAGGTTCGCCCTTACACAAGGAGTCCATAGCATATTAGCGAACCGGCAAGTGCGAAATAGACAATTCTAAAAGTCTGTTTCTTCAATACATTTTTTAAGTGATAAAACTTACTTAGTACCAATCTTAGCCTATTACAAATGTCATTCACATGGAATCTCCAGTTAAAGTTCTTATCAATTGTTAGACCCAAATATTTAAAATTATCTACAAAATCCAATTTTGCGCAGTTACATTTACTTTTGTTTCTATGTAAACATTCATAATTATGTATGTCCTACCACTGTGAGATATTCATTATTTACAGATTTAGCATATACAACTGACAAAGAATGACAGTTATGTTTTCAAAATACGAACGATGTAAATTGGTTATCAATTTGCTTAACAAATGATTTCCCTGACTACCTATGTTTAAGTCACCAGACCACGGCCCGTAGGTGATCATGGGGCGGACAACTGCGGTGTACTAAAGAAAGAAATCTTCAAACTACCAAGTTTCTTAATTTTCATTTAACTTAATTATTATTCTTCTCAAAATATACCGAAAGCTCCCCCACCTCATTCTCATGACGTCACCAAGCTTCAAACATCATTAGGAAAGTACTTATCTTAATGTGACAAAACAACTGAGAACACACGATTACAAAGTTTGGTGTTGCGTATGATGTAAAGCTGGGTTTAGACTTTGCGTTTATAATACCGCGTATCAGAAAACGCAGCGGTTATTTTTCCAGTTGAAGAAAAGTTGTTTTCGCCGCATACACTGTCACGTCAAGAGGTTCAATGGTTTGATACTAATGTGAGAGAAAAAGTTAAAATACTTAGTAATGGGTCTGTTATTTTATAGGTATGGTAAGCGAGTGCATAGAATTTCATTGCTCGATTTGAGTTTTCATAGTTAGATAGATACATAGATTATTCGTTTATATTAACAGAAAAAAATCAAAACCAATCTACCTTATCATCATCATTTCAGCCGAAAGATGTCCACTGCTGGACATATCCTTCCCCCAAACACCTCCACTTCGACGGGTTCTGTGCTTCCCGCATCCAGCGGACTCCTGCGGCTTTCACAAGGTCTTCGGTCCATCTTGTGGGAGGCACAACTGTCTACGTTATACTCCATTTGAAATACCATTAGACATTCAAATAAACCATTTTTACATTCCGTTCAACCGATTTTGACTTCTATTGCGTTGGTAGCATGACAAATGGTAGTTGCAGTAAACAGTACTGTAACCACTTTTTTTTGCTTTTAATAACATCCTTATAACTACAGAATAGAAGTCAAAATCGGTTGAACGGACTGTAAAAAAGAGTTTTTTAAATGTCTAATCTTATTTCAAATGGGGTATAACTTTTTCCTAACAACTTTTTGGGGCGACTTCCAGTTTAATCGGATGCAGTTGTACATCAGTAATAATCAATATTTTTGGGGCTTACAGATAGATTTACAAATGTTTTCATAGTCGACATTTCATTAAACTTAACGCTTATCGTAGCTATTAAAAAAGTAAAAATAGGAATGACGACAAAAAAAAAATTGTCCGTCATGTAGGTTATTAAAAAATATTGGACATGTATTTTTTCTTTTTTTACGTAATTAAAATATTACAGCTATGCATTTCAAATGTGGCATGACGTCACTGCTCGCTATATTTTATACGTAGTTGTGAAGTAACGAGCCCCCACTCCCCTAGTTTAATGTGCTTCAAATAAGTCATCATCATCATCATTTCAGCCGAAAGACGTCCACTGCAGGACAGAGGCCTCCCCCCATTTAAGTATTTTTTTATTAATATGATAAAGAAAAAAATACGTGTCAAATATTTTTTATTATCTGATTGACGGACTAAACAGTTTTTCTTTTTTTTACCCAGGAAACATCCCTATTCTCACTACCATAACTATAATATACTCGTAACCATTCAATGAAACACAACAAAAAGTTTATACAACAACAATACTGGGCCTCAAGTCTGCTATTACAATAGTGTCAGAATGGTCTCTTCATTGTGAGTTTTTGACAGATTTGCCATACAAACACTGTCAAATACTCATAATGGCGAGACCATTCTGACACTATTGTAATAGCAGACTTGAGGCCCAGGTTCCAGACACTTGGCAATACGCAAAGCCTTTAAAATACGCAATGACAAGTAAAGCAATTACAAAACAAATAATCGCACATCTGAACACGGCTTAATATTCAAATCGGGTTCTCAATAGCACTTTGTAAATACAATTCGGCTTTAGTACTTTACTCAAGTGTCTTTGTTTTTAAGACATTTCTGTAAGTGAGATGTTTATTTTAAAGTAGGTAGAGAGAGTTAAGGCTCCTACAAACAGGCGCGACATTAGACGCGACACAAAGACACCGCGTGCCGCGCGACGAACGGTCTCTTTGAGTCACGTCGCGTGTCGCGCCTGTTTGTACTAGCCTTTACTCGGTTACTATATTCTATAAACGAATCATTGGATTACCCGTCGTAAGTAAAGTTAGGTAAATTAACTGTTAATCAAATTGACTACCAGCTTAAGTTGTATATTCAAACTATACCCAAAGCCCCTGATTCAGATAATTTATGTAAACAAAGTAATTTCAAGAAATGTCACTGTCAAAATGACAGGACAGTGGTGCAAAACATTTTATCAATAAATGTTTTTGTAAATAATCATCGATAAAATTAAAGTGAATTAATTATAAGAACTATGCAAACAAAATACCGTTGCGAAACAATGTTTTTTGTAGTGTGTCAGAGACACGGTATATGATAGTCATAATCAGCCCTTTTAAGCCCAGTGCTAGACGTAGGCCTCCCAAAATCGATTTCCAATCGAAACAGTTTACAGCCGTTTTCATCCAAAATGTGGCTAGATATGCTACATACAATATGAATCTATTTATGAGAGTTGTAATATTAGTGTTGCTGAAGATGTAAAAAAAATGAAAATGTTTGGATCTCCTGCATTGTTACCAGTGTCTTATAATATTTTTTATACCAGAAAATCTCCTTTTATTAATAACTTTATTTAAAACCGAAAATTTATAAAAATTATTACGGTATGATTATTTTTTAATTATTATTACTTAAAATCAGTACTTAAAAGAAAATAAAACCTCTTTTTTCGCAATTTTATGTAAAATACCATTACGAAGATATTTTTTTGTTAGGTTATCCCCTTTGTTTACATAAATTATCTGAATTTGAGACTTTGGGTATACAACTTTCGTTCTTTGACATTTGTATGAAATGACGAATTGAGGGTAGGGTGTCGATTTGCTTAAAAAAATATTTCGCTACAATCAGTGAAATATTTTTTTTGAAATGAAAATCATTTCCTAAAGCTCTGGCTACACTGAAACAAAACTTAAGCGACTGCGGGCGTCGATTGTTTGAAAGAAAATAAAGAAAGAAAGAATAACGTTTATTTGGTCACAGTTCGTGAAACACAAATACAAATACGAGTACGCGCCACACAAGTGCCACTAGCGAGTAGCAGAACTAGTAGACTCGAGATTCTTCTAGAGAATTCGAAGCTAGAACTTTCTAGAACTTTCGACGTCTAGTCAGTAGGAGCCGGTATGTACTCGAACATTCTAGATGTTTCTACAAGGTTCTGGAACTTTCTAAGGACTATACCCATATAGGACCCCGACTCGACACAGTCGAACGACAAGTACGATACAAGCGATATTCGAGTGCGATCAGTAGTGCAGTTGTGTTTTATAATTAGTGTGTTTGAGTTGTTATCAGTGTTTCTTAATTAAAGTGTCATTTTTGGTTTTTAAATCGGCAGTTTTTATTGACACGAACCGCAAGCTCGTAACAATAATGTGTGTTCCTCACGGCTGCGACAAAGAAGTTCATTTCAGCATTAATACACACATAATACATAGATATCTGATGTCATCAGAAAACTTTAGACTAGAGATGGCCGATGCTTTCCACCAGTTTCTATGATAATTTTTTTCACAGTTCAAGCAGTACGGTTATGGAATCCCTTTTTTTGTGGATGGGAAATCATCAAATGACCCCTCCCGCTCTGGGTGGAGTGTCAGACTCTTACTGAATAAAACCCACCCGTGTTCCTTCTTTGGCCCTATAAGTTCCGGGGCAGCGGTACCCCTTTCGGACAATCCCGCTGACCCGGTAGGCTTGGGCCCTAATGGGCCCCCTCGTTGTTGCTGACATCTCTTTGAGGCGCGCGTGGAAAACCTACGCACCGTCCGGCACGGGCCTGATCCTAATCGGACGGTGAACTACCCATTACTCACCACCCGCAGTTATGGAATGCCATGTCCGTGTCGATAAGGCGTGCTCAATCTTTCTCCATTTTTACCTCTTTTTCGGGGTGATTTATATGTATATCCATGCCAAATTACACCCTTCTAGTACTAAGAGTCTCTGAGTCAATCCGCGGGTAGGTAGACAAACAGAAAGACAGACGGATATGGCGAAACTTTATGGGGACCCTAATATCATCTTCCTGCCCTTGTCCCACGTTACTTGGAGTCGGCGCAACACGTTTTCTTTTTCCATTCCCCCCTGTCAACCGTCACTCTATCATTCACTCCCTTCTCTTTCATATCATTCGTCACACAATCCATCCATATTTTTTTGGGCCATCCTCTCCCACTCCATCCATCCCCATTTATCTTCATCACTCTCCTCGTCACATGCGTTTCCTCCCTCCTCATCACATGCCCATACCATGCCAAACGACGTCCTTTCAACTTTTCTGTCACCGCCACTTGCATACTTCCCCTTATATACTCATTTCTGACTTTATCCATTCTCGTTACTCATTCATCTCAACATTCTCATCTCCGCTACATGCAATCTTTTTTCATCCGTCCTCTTCACGGTCTTATGGGGACCCTTATAGTTTCGAAATAATTATGTCTGTCTTTCTTGTTGACAACGGAACCTTAAAAACTACAAGAATTGCGCCTCTGCTGTAAACTTTTAGTTACTCCAATGTACAAAGTATTATGTTAGAAATAGGCACACTTGGGGGGCATTTAAAGTTTTCCCTCTTACGAGTACATTAACATAACGGCGTACTGTTGAAGGGGTAAATAATCCCTGAATGAGTCTGGAGGGCGTTTCTTTAATCTAAAGTTGGCAATTGTATTGAGAATTGTGAATTTTAAATAATTGAAATGCCAGATTGTGCTATTCGATTTTATTAGGTAATACTTTATTACTATATCCAAAGTCTCTAATTCTGATTATATAAGTAAACAAAGTAATGTCAAGAAATGTCACTGTCATAATGACAGGACAGTGGTGCAAAACATTTTATCATTAAATTTTTCGTAAATAATCATCGATAAAATTAAAGTGAATTAATTATAAGAACTATGCAAAGAAAATACCGTTGCCAAACAATGTTTTGTGTAGTATATCGGAGGCACGGCCTATGATCGTCATAATCAGCCCTTTTAAGTCCACTGCTAGACGTAGGCCTCCCAAAATCGATTTAAACTCGAAACAGCTTACAGACGTTTTCATCCAAAATGTGGCTAGATATGCTACTTATAATATGAATCTATGAATGAGAGTTGTAATATTAGTGTCGTTGAAGACGTCAAAAATGTTTGGATCTCCTGCATTGTTACCAGTATCATAAAATAATTATTTTATAACAGAAAATCTCCTTTTTTCAACAACTTTGTTTAAAACCGAAAATTTATAAAAATTATTACGGTATGATTATTTTTTAATTATTATTTCTTAAAACCAGTACTTAAAAGAAAACCTGGAACCTCCTTATTCGCCATTTTATGTGAATTACCATTACGAACATATTTTTTTGTTTCCCCTTTGTTTCCCCTTTGTTTACATAAATCAATCAATCTACCTAGCCTTTTACAAACTATGTTGGGGTCGGCTTCCAGTCTAACCGGATGCAGCTGAATACCAATATTTTACATGGAGCGACTGCCTATCTGACCCCAACACGATACCCCTTGATAAGATTGGCTGTCAGACTTTTGGGCTTCTGACGACCCGTAACGACTGTCAAAGTTCCACGAATGACAGCCGGGACCAACGGCTTAACGTGCTTTCCGAGACACGGAGGAGTCTCGGTATGTAAAGATGGTCACCCATCCACGGACCAACCCCGGCAAGCGCATCTGACGAATCGACCCGTGCGGCTGTTATTACTTAGCCACGAGCTCCTCCCCTTTGTTTACATAAATTATCTGAATTTCAGACTTTGGTTATAAGTGGAGCCATTTAAAAGAGTAGGTGCTTCATAGCAACCCATATATAGAAAATTCCAAAGCATATATAGTTTGGTGTGTACCTACTACCTATGTACCTACATTCAAACACTGAAAACCAAACTTAGACCCACATTAATTTATTACTCCCGAAATCCTCTCCATCCGTTTGAAGATCTGCTGGATATCACCACAATGTGGTCATCAATCATTCGACACAATGATATGAGACCCTTTGAACGTAAGAAGTCTTATTGTTAGAATCCTTCATAGTGGGGTGTGGTCACAGTGTAGTATGGTTTATTTGGTATCCGAGATCGTAGCGTAGCGGGTAATTCTATAAATTCATTTCTTATAGAAATTTGTGCATGCTAATATAGAGGTATGAGGAACAGGGTGTAGAGTTCACTCATCCTCCATAGAAAAGGGAGGCTCCTCCAACCAGACGGGTATTGTGTCTAGGGCATGCAGAACCGGAACAGGATTGAGGGATTTGAGAACCGGTTCTGGGAGTTATTCTGTCTGAACCGGGTAAAACTGTTCCACCCGGTTATAAATAATCAGAAAAATTAGAGAAACTGAGAAGATACGAAATTATAACGAGGTATGAAATAGTAAATTAATAAATTATATCAAATCAACATTAATTTTATTTTATTTTTTATCTATTTTTGAAAACGTTGCCCCACACTAGGAATTTCTCCTGTATCGTGGGTGCGTTTACAAACATTTAAACTCATATACACAAACAGCCAGACCCGGAACAACTACTTGTAGGTCATAAAAATATTAGTTCCGTGCGGGGTTTTTCTTCTTTTTTTTTTGAACCGGTTCTAAGGAACCGGGAATACCCGGGTATTTCGGAACCGGGTGTACCAGGTGCATGCCCTAGTTGTGTCTGGTGGGCTACTGCCCAACGATTGATGTCGGGATGCTGTATACCTACATATATGCTAATCCAGCGGTAAATTCTGCTTGCGCGATGCAGGATTTTGCGTGACGTCAGTGTGATGCGTAGTTCGCATGTGGCGATGTAAATATGCACACTAATAATTATTTAAAGTGGTTGCCTATCCGGCAGCACAGAGCTCTGAGGGCTTTGACAACTCTGTTTTCTCTCCTTCACAAACCTACTTCTCCTTCTTATCTGACTTCTCTTTGTCAATATTTATGCGCTGCACACAGCAAGAAACTTCGGTCCGAGAATAATCGTCTTCTTCGTTGTCCTTCTCGTCGCTCTGGTTTTATAAAGTCTTCTTTCTTTGTCCAGGCGGTTTTCCTTTGGAATGCGCTCCCTCAGAATATCAGGACGGTAACCAATCAGTTCACATTTAAAGTGAAAGCTCGAGAACACATACACAAGAAGTTGGCAGATTCGTCTCAGAATTAAGTTCTTGTAGGTTTTCTTGTTTAACTCTCATAACTTATTTTTTTTTTATGTATGTATATATGTATTTATTCTTGTATCTTAGTTATAAATTCTTCTAAATTGTTTACTGTTATTGCACCTACTATGTATTGTCTCTGCATCACCCTAAGGTAGACTGGTAGAAAACCGTTTACTAATTGATTTTTCATCAAATGATTTAAATCGTAAAGACACTTAGCTTTCTTTTAGATCACAGGCTAAAAACATCTCCAATTACCAATAAGTGCTACTTATAATTCTACCCACACCACATAGATAGAAGATTACTTAGTATATCTACAGTATAATATTCTTTATCTTGCGCTAAGTTTAGCAACTTGCTAAGTAAGCCACCTAATTCTTATTGCTTAAGGGAAAACACGATAAAGATCACTTAAAGAAGGTTAAGTCTCACTAAGTTCGAAGCAGACTGCAGTAGAAAGATGTTTTATCTAAAAAGTAACATGATTTTATTTTCTAGATAGAACTTGCGGAACTAAAACTATGAGAGACCTCGAAATGACAGTGTAGTCAAGCCTAAGCATTTTTTTAAACTGACGTACCTACTTTCTTAAAGAAATTTAATTAAAGATCAGATTCGAATTCGAAAGAACAATATTCTCCTTGAATACGCAGTTATTTTTAAAGACTCACAGTTCTTTACCGCGTCTGGGCAGCATCCATCAATATCTAAAAAAAAAAACACATAATCCTATATTTTGCCAGTGATGTTATATAGCATTGAAACGTGGTAGCTCACAATGGGCCTTATTAGAAGGCTAAAAGTCACCCAAAGGGCAATGGAGAGGGCTATGCTAGGAGTTTAACTACGTGATCGAATCAGAAATGAAAAGATCCGCAGGAGAACCAAGGTAACCGAAATAGCTCGAAGAATTGCCAAACTTAAGTGGCAATGGGCAAGGCACATTGCGCGCAGAACAGATGGCCGTTGAGGCCGAAAGGTTCTGGAGTGGCGACCGCGTACCGGAAGAGGTAGCGTTGGAAGGCCTTCCACAAGGTGGATCGATGACCTTATGAAAGCCGCAAGAATCCGCCGGATGTGGGAAGCACAGAACCGGTCAAGGTGGCGGTGCTTGGGGAAGGCCTATGTCCAGCAGTGGACGTCTTTTGGCTGAAATGATGAAACCTATATGGGCATTTATGAATGGTCGTTTCCTATGGAAAAGAGCCGGCGAAAAGAAGAAATTCCAGTTTTTTTTTTTTTTAATAATTGACTAATGTTTTCGCACTACAGTGTTAATAGGTATAGGAGGACAGTGTAGGCCTGTCAAAAAGTACTAGGTACTTAACAAAATAGAAAATGGTCTACACATCTGTGGCGGTATCAACAACGCCACATGCGAACTACGCATCAAAGACTTGACGTCACAAATCCTGCATCGCGCTATCAGAGTTTACTGCGCGACTAGCATATATACAACATCCCGACATCAACCGTTGGGCAGTTGCCCACCAGACACAATACCCGTCTGGTCGGAGGATCCTCCCTTTACTATAGAGTATGAGTGAACTTTACACCCTGTTTCTCATACCTCTAAAAATCTACCGCTTATTAAGCCTACAATGTTCTCACATTCACAAAATATAATAAAAATAATAAAAATAAAACCTATTTAAACAAAAACTCATTACAACTGAGACAAATCTGAATTAATATCCCGTCCACAAAAGCCACTAACCAATAACTGAAATTAGAATTGTAGGTATATTAAATAACATTAATTAATCTACATCATTTTCATTTCATCAAGACTTAATTAAAATTATGCCAAAATGTAAATTCCTACGTTACATTATATAGATAGTGTGAAAATCTTTGTGGCAGACTGAAGGACAAGTGACGTTTCGTTTGGGATAGCAAAATATTAGCCGTAACAGTGCTATACACAGGATGTGCATTGAAATGCATGTATCACCTCGGTAAGACTATTGTTAAAGGAAAAGTTTTTAATCAGTGCTCAAATTTTCACAAATTAAACTGAAACTTGTTTTATTATACACCTATTTCTTATTTTGGGTATCCTGCCTTTTCGCCGAAAATTGTTTGGCAGATTATTATTTGCCAACCAACGTTTCGCCGATGTTTCACTTTGACAACTAACGATTAGCAAATTTTTGTATGACAACGTTTCATTTGTTAAAATTATTGTTAAGCTGATTATTATAATGACACAAAACGTTTGGGACATTTATCATTTGTCAAACATTTCACTAGGCCACACAACTATTAGACGAATGACGTTTTGTCAGTGTAATTTTTACATACATTTTTTATTTGGGAATCTCAAAAATAACGTTAAACCTTTAAATTGGCAGCAATGCAGAGCCATATTACGATAGGTTAGGTTAGGTTAGAGTATAACAAACAACGCACGAGCCGAGCGAGCGAAGCGAGCGTGCCGCGGTAGCGGCCGGCGATGTGCCAGAAGCGAATCGCTTTTGTAAAAGGAACAAAATAAAATATTCTGCTACTTGAAAGTTGGCATTTTAAAAAGTGTCATTATGAAAAGCAGACCAAACGTATAGTTGGTAACTGTGAGGTTGGGAAATAAAACAAAATTATATGATAAGTTGGCGAAATAATATTCTGCGAAACGTTAGTTGGCACGTGAAAATCTGGCAAACAATTTTCGGCGAAAAGGCAGAGAAACCTTATTTTCATATGTCAAGTACAAAAAAAAAATAGTTATTGTTAACAAGAAATATATATTTTGAAACTGGTATAATTGATACTCGTCGCGCAACGCGCCGGCCGGCACGGCGCGGTCAGTGAAGCGGAACGCAGTAGTAGGTACCTATCAGCTGTGCGCTCGCCCATTGATATTATTACGAATAGATTGTATCCATATTTTGCTGATTTCAAGTAGGACCAAAAATAAAAGTGTTGAAAAAATTATAGAAATGTGTTTTATAACTGATACTGAAACACAAAAAAAAATTGCGCACTGGTTTAAAACCTATCCTGTATGTAACAGACGTAGAAAATAATATTTGCTTAGATAGACCCAAATTTTGACCTCATTCCCACATAAACTGAAGAACTTTGCCTTCTGTAGTAATATATCTGCATAATGCAGCCCTACATTATCCCCTAATACAAATTCTGATCACGAAACATTGACTCTGTACCATCGATCCCTATTTTGATTTTACGAGTAAAAGAGATGAAGCAACCGTCGTACATTATTAATTATTCAAGAGTGAAAGAGATGACTATGTATACAGTATGTTGGTCAGTCTTTTATGAAAATGACCGCCCGATTCAAGGTCCTTGGGTATTATTAAACCTAACAAGTTCTTAAAGGTCAGCATTAATTTTTCACACTTTTTCCATCTGCGCCTTTTTTAGGCTGTTATTGTTAAGATTTGCTTGGGGTCTGGAAAGTGTCTTATTTCTTTAGTTTGTTCCACCACCAACACAGATAGGATGTCGCTCCATGTAAAATGCTAATATTCAGCTGTATCCAGAAAAACTGGAAACCGACTGTAAGTTGGGAAAAGCCTAGACAGACCAATGATGATGCCAATTATGTATAACGAAATGCGGCTTTCGGCGTATCCATCCATAACACGAAAACACAGGCGCATGGTAACAATTATCATAATTCTGTGCGTCCTGTGAAAACTGATACATCTCGAAAATGTCAACTTTACAATATAGTAGATTTTGTGTGTAAAAAATTATAAAATTTTGTTAGGATAATAATTTTACAAAAATAGTGACATAATTTGTATTTAGTGTCGTATTGTTTACAACCTATTATGTTCCAGCTCAAAAGGCGTTACTGCAGGAAGAGATATTTAAAAAAAGCTATATGTTGTATCAAAACACACCAAATGAATGATCGTGTATAATGATTCTAAATGAGTTGTATCGCTTTACACTTTGTGTGAAGCTTTGGTGAAAGGTGATATTGTTGCATTGTCAGGTAGTTTTATACGAAACTAAATCAACTCCTGTTCAAAGCTGTCAAACAAACGAGTAATATTTTTCAGTCGGCAGAAGCACTGTAAACACAAAACTCGTATTCTTCAAAACTTAATGTTGTCTTCATTATATTTTTTCATTATAAAGTTTTGTTTAAAAAAAAAACGTGTAACATAGTAAATATATGTGAATAATGATATGACTTGAGATACATCTTAAAACACAATTATTTATTTCATAACTTGAATATTGTGAACGATACATGTCAATATGTATTTATTTACACAAAAATATTTATCAAAACACGCCATTTCGTCTTAGATGTACCATACGATCTTGAAAACTAATAGACGTATCAAAATGTTAATTAGACAGAATAATAGAGCATTTTTTTCTGATGAAGGTGCAACAATAATATCACATTCGATATAAGTTGACTTATATCACTTTTCACAGGACGCACAGAATTTTGTCCAAAATGGCAGTCATAATATCCGCCCCAATTCATCATCATCATTACAGCTAAAAGACGTTCACTGCTGGACATAAGCCTCCCCCAATTGAGGCGGTTTGCCATAATCGCCACGCTTGGCAGGCGGGTTGGCAATCGCAGTATGGTGTTAAAAATGCATAGAGAACGCTGCTGCCCATTCTCTAGCAAGTCCCATTCGCCTTTTACGACACCCACGGGAGGGAATGGGGTGGTGCTATTCTTTACGTCCGGCACCACACATTTTTGCCATATCATACTGTATCTACTGAAATACTAAGGTATCAAATTTGGTGCTGATATATGTACATTTAAGGGAAGAAGTATACATGCAATTGGCCACAAATAAGATTTAATTGTGATAAACGAAGAATCAACATTGCAGATCCCCCCAAATTGGGGTAGACCTATGTTCAGCAGTGGACGTCTTTCGGCTGAAATGATGGCTAAATAGCTATACATATCATCTTTTATACGATCCATGCAGTGTTACCGTGCTAAGACTAGACATGTATAGAAACCTTTTTTACAGTCTGTTCAACCGATTTTGACTTCTATTGTGCTGGTGGCATGACAAATGGCAGGTGCCGTACAAATTTGGTATTGTAACCACCTTTTTGCTTTTAATGCCATCCTTATGCTTACGGAATAGAAGTCAAAATCGGTTAATGTTAATAGATTCTACCTTTCTTATCCTCAAAATCAATTGTATTAGTATAGTTTATTTATATATCTTTTTACAATAAAATACCTTCTGGTATATTACAATTAAATGAAAGAAAATTTTAAACTCATATAAAAAGCACACTTTGTAAACAAGCATATTACAAATTAGAGGATTATATCCAAGATAAGAATGCTTGGAAACATGCTCGTCCTGCTCCATAGGACAATTTAGAGTCTAGACAAAATCAAACTGGTTGCTAATTTAACTGTATAATTTTTATGATATTTATTTTTATTTTCTGTGATTAATATAAATGTAACTGGCACACTTATTATGTTAATTTTTTTTTTTTTTGGGAAATCATATACAATGTACCATGTACCTATCGCATTTATTAATTTTTCTGTCATTACTTCACTTTTCATTCTTTTTACCAATTGTGGTAAGTAATTTTTATTTTTATTCTAGGTACATCGTCTTCACCTATAATTATTAATTAATGTATACAAACTATTGTTAACATTTTAAAAGAGTAAGTATGGAGTTTCTTGCCCATTCTTCTCCATACATAACTCTACCTTTTGGAAGGCGCAACTAGAATCAATTAACTATTCATGTAATTTTTGACGTTCAAAAGTGCATCTTCGTGCCTATTTGAAATAAATGATTTGACTTTGACTTTACAAAAGTGCACTTTACTAATTGTAAGTAACTATTATAACATCCATAATGGACGGATGGATGACCCCTGTAACACAGTCTTTTCCTAGCATAGGGGTCATTGATCAATATTTTGTATCAGGCTATATAAGTGTCACTCTTTATGTGTATTTTTTACGTCAAATAAACATATTATTATTATTATTAAATGTCTTATATTATCTTATACAACAGTTTAAGTTATGCGTTGTCATTCAATCATGTCCTATATCCATATTATTTTATTATTAGGGAGAATCGTATAACTGGCAAAAATGTAGGAACTACATATCGCACACCTAGATAAAGAGTAGCACAACTCAAAATACCTCTTTTTTCAGGAACAGCAAAAAACGTTCTACTCATTTTCTATTTGACCGATTTAAATTATTGTTGTATGATGTTGTATATTATTTTACTAAGATATTAATTTGCTATTAATATATATTTTTTTATATTAATTTAATAAAACAACAATTTTCAACAATACTGGGGTAAGTGGAAATAATTTGAAGAACACACAAGAAACAAGACCGATTCAATCACGAATACGAAATCAACTCAAAAAAATTCACGCTTGATTACTGCGATTAGCCACGAATACAAAACTAAGTCGAAATAATTTACTCTTTGAGCGTATTGACAGCATCTGTCCCTGCAGCTGACATGTCGTAACTGGTGATGCGTTACTGTTGTTGGTCCGTGACCGTGGAGCTACTCAAAAAGACTGACTTACAGCGCAATCTAGTCTTTTATGAATGGAGTTTGTACACCGGTGTCTTTGGAGTTAATGTAGTTTTCAACACTGATTCCGATAATCGCAATAACTCGATTTTGGATTATTTTGAGTTGTGCCACCCTTCATCTAGGTGTGCGATATATACACTCCTGCCAACTCGTTCGGAATAAAAACGACGTGATATTTATGGTACAGGAGACTACAAAAGGAATCTATAGCAGCCTGTTTCACTTTCTGTAGCTGACGTTAACATACACGACGTTAACGTCAGCTAGATGTAAATTTTATATCGTATTGGCGTGTTCTGTATTCCGTGAAACAGTCAGCGTTGTTTAAATTATATGTCTTGGATGTTCTGAATTCAACCGTTTTGTAAAAGTGACTGGCAGCTTTTATATTTTGAACTGTTTTAATTTTTTATTTTAACAAAACGTTGGTATTGAATCCAAAAAGTGGTTTGTTTTGGCACTGAAGACAGGAGGCAGGCAGGGCTTCTTCAATAAGGCTCATGTATATTTTACAGTGAAATATATTATTCCTTTTTACAATAAAATTTGTACGCACAATCCTGCGGTATTATAAATAACACACTGGTAAGGGCGGACCGCCCTTTCCCGAAGCTGTCGCGAGCAAGCAGTCCTCTCATTTCGAGCAACAGATGTCGCTACTAATCGTTTATGGATCGTGGGTGAAGTCGATAGATGGCGCTACTTGTCGCAACAAAGTTCTTAATAAAAAATGGTGTCCACAGTCTATGACAAAAGCTGCCTTTTATGGCATAATGTTGACTGCTGAAGCCAATATCAAAAGCCGGCCAAATGCGTGTCGAACCACGCACAATGAAGGTGCCGTAGTTGGGATGAATTGATCCCAAGAACAAACGTGGGGGAAACTATAATGTTACAAATAGCCTAAGAAGCTGTCTGCAAGTTAACATTTAAATAAATAAAAAACTACACAGTTCCCGACATAGAAATAAAATAAGCAGTAGGCAACACAAAAAAGAAGTACTCCGTAAAAACTTCCTAGGAATGACACCACATATTTATAATAAATTACCTAATAAAATAAATAAGAATCATCCATTTATTTAAGAAGCAACTCAATAATCTACTGATAAGTAAGACATACTACACAATTAATGAATAGGTACCTATCTGATAGAAATTTGGGTAAAGACAATACATATAATTTGGGTGAAGACTGGAGTTCGATTTATTTTAATTAAAATTATTCTTATTTGTATTGTAAATTATCTGTGGAATGTATTACACATTACTGAGTTATCATGACATTTTATATATTCTGACATTACATGCTTATTGATTTGAATTTATGACATTGTGTAGGTACTATTTTGAAATTATTGTATAACTTATTAATGTGAATTTATGAAATGGTTCTTATAATTTTAATAATAATTTTGCATGCCTGAATTGTTGCAACACAGTGGACTGCGCATTCACTTGACATATAGAAATGTATGAAGTACTGTGTTGAGCAATAAACATTTGAATTTAAATTTAAATATAAGAAAAATAAATTAAAATTAAACAAAGAACTAGTCTAGTAAATCGAAGAGACTTTAGTGAAATATACACCCCGAAGCACTCCTCACGCCGAAATCACTTTTAATGGTCCCAAGGCTCCACTCGCGCAGCTATCGCATTCACTGACGCTCGACCGAATCTTCATTTCGTTCATTCTAGATGAAAAACATATTCTCCCTTAAAGAATGTGTGGGAGAATATGTTTTTCAATTGCAAATGTAATTTAATCGACTATTACTTGGTAACTTGTAAAGCCTACTCAGCTGTGATAGTTTTCCTTTAACTTCGTTATTACTACTGCTGTGAATTTTTTCACGTATCTAAATACAACTGTTTATCTGACAGGTGGGGGGACACTTAACTCAAACTCAAACTCAACTCAAATCATTTATTTCAATTAAACCATTTACAGGCACTTTTGAATTCGGTCAGTAAGAAAAATGAAGCTACATTCCCATTCCAAAGCGTAGGTACCTATGGAGAAGAACGGGCAAGAAACTCCATGGACACTCTTTTAAATTAAATTGTTACAAAAGTATTCGTTACATCTATAATGTTGAATTTATAACTAAAAGTGAGAACGATGTAAAAATAAAAATAATAAAAACTTACACGTTAAAAGCGT
Source organism: Dryobota labecula (assembly GCA_947523025.1). Lineage (NCBI taxonomy): Eukaryota > Metazoa > Arthropoda > Insecta > Lepidoptera > Noctuidae > Dryobota > Dryobota labecula. The sequence continues at coordinate 5,622,781 of OX383311.1, read as the reverse complement.
CAAGCGTAGGTACAACAAATAGAAACAAAATAAAATAAAATAACCCGTGGCAGCTAAGAGATGACCAGTCCCAATTGACGGTGCCCGTTCACGAACATGACGCATGGATTAGCATCATTCAGCTCAACCATTTTGAAGGGAGCTATCCAAATACAACCATTTGGCTAGCAGGTGGGGGGACACTTGACTGTAACAAAAATTAGCACTTCAAAGCTTAATATTACGCAAACGGATCCCTGAATCGAAAAATGGCTTTTACAAACCCGCAATATTTTTGAACGGCCTATCCAAGGATGGGATAGACAAGAATAAAAATCATCCCCACTATTTTACCACTTTCTCGGCGTGATTAATATGTATACCCATACCAAATTACAGCTTTCTAGTTCTAAGAGTCTCTGAGCTAAGCCGCGGACAGACAGAGAGACAGACGGACATGACGAAACTATAAGGGATCCTTGTTTACTACGAAACCCTAAAAAGGAGCGCATTGACGACAAAAAAGAGCAAGACTTACAAACCACAAGTTTCTGATTAGGATCTGGAGGAATTACCTGTAAAAAGAAAAAAATAAATTACATAATTTAATAAAAGCTTATATATTTTTACTCAATTTTAAGTATTTAGTTCATCTAAATAGATACAAAGTGTCTCAAGACGAAAGTCTTTGTTCAGTGCGTGTTTCCAGTGATGACATATATGGCACTGAAACGTGGTCGCTCACAATGGGCCTTAAGCACGTTAAGCTGTTGGTCCCGGCTGGTATTCTTAGACGTTTGACAGTCGATACGGGTTGTCAGAAGCCTGAAAGATTGCCAACCAGTCTAAGCAAGAATAGTGTTACCTAATAACTGTTACCTACCAGTTATTCAGCTGCATGCGGCTAGACGCAGTCCGCAGTGTCTCAAGACGAAAGACTTTGACCAGTGCGTGCTGCCAGTGATGACATATATGGCACTGAAACGTGGTCGCTCACAATGGGCCTTATTAGAAGGCTAAAAGTCACCCAAAGGGCAATAGAGAGGGCTATGCTTGGAATTTCCCTACGTGATCGAATCAGAAATGAAGAGATCCGCAGGAGAACCAAGGTAACCGACATAGCTCGAAGAATTGCCAAACTTAAGTGACAATGGGCAAGGCACATTGCGCGCAGAACAGATGGCCGTTGGGACCGAAAGGTTCTGGAGTAGCGACCCCGTACCGGAAGAGGTAGCGTTGGAAGGCCTCCCACAAGGTGGACCGATGACCTTATGAAAGCCGCAGGAATCCGCTGGATACGGGAAGAACAAAACCGGTCGAGGTGGCGGTGCTTGGGGGAGGCCTATGTCCAGCAGTGGACGTCTTTTGGCTGAAATGATGATTTCATCTATATCTGTTTCGCATACACATTTCATGCCAAATGCAATGCTCTAAACTACTTTATCTTTTTTTGTTTTGACTCATAGGATGGCAATATTTTTAATTTAGGTTTAGTAATAAAAAAGCTATTCATCGATCCATTGCTGCAAAGCGGCATTATTATTTTCTGCGAGCGGCATTATTATTATTATTTTCTGTTTATCCGGCAAAGTTTACTATTGGTAATAATCACGGCATTGAACCATTACCTATTTATACAATCCACTTTTTCCTTTTTCTCCCCGCGCTAACAGATAAAATTAGATAAAGTGCTAGCATGCAGGTCATTAGGTAGCTGAACGATTGAACTGCGCAGTTTAGTGATAGTTCATCGTTGCTGGATTAAGTTATCTTTACAGAATAGCACTAGTGCTATAAATGAAGTACAGAACCTTGTGTACGAGGGATATCCTATCACTTCCCGTCCCTTTGAGAGTTAAAGGCGTCCGGATAACAAATTAGATTACAATACAATTTCCACTAGCACTGTCGCGGTAGAGAGCGTTTTGATGTTACAAAGAACTATTTTTCTTTTGTCGTTGTAAGGGGTAACATAAAACAATTGAGATCTAAAGCTATATTGACAGTTTCTTTGGCGTATCAGGGCACCTATTTTTTACCGACTTTCCAAAAAGGAAGAGGTTCTCAATTCAGTTGTGTTTTTTTTTTTTTAATGTTTGTTACCACAGAACTGCGACGTTTATAACCCGAATGTTTTTTTTTTTTTTTTTTAATCCTAGCCTTTTTTTTTTCTTATTGGAATTGTCATGAGATGCACTCGGGCTATAAATGGTTATTAACCGATTTTTATTAACTTTGCTTGGATAGTTTTTGAGTTAGAAAGAAAGAAAGAAAGAAAAATGCGTTTATTGGCATTACAGCAAAAAATACACCTTAAAACTATAAAAAACAGAAAACAATGATTATAATGAAAGGGCCTCAGCTCAGCATAATGTCAGATGACACACAAGGTGTACCAACTGACGCTGATTTTCAGCTGCAACCCACGAGTGCCATACGCTAGAATAATAAAAACATAGGTAAAAGTGTCGGTTTTAATACATAAATTAAGATAAATTAAAGGTGATATAAAATACTCATACGAAATAAAATACATTTTTACGACATACATGTTTGTATATGTGTTGTGCTGTGATTAATGGAAAATTACCAAAATAAATACCCAATATCTGTGTACCTATTACCTACATTAAAATAACTAGCTAAAATAATTAAAATAGTTAGCTTCGATAAAACGTATTTTAATCGACTTCGTATATCTTGTGTGCGGTGTAGCAAGTTGTGGTAATTGAATTATTGTGGGGTAGGTACTATATCTAAAAAGTGACAAATAAAAACCTTATTAACAAAAAACAACCGATTACCAAAAAAAAAAAACACCACAAAAAAGTGAAAAATAACTTTAATTTCGGAAGTCGGTATTTTTTTTTTTTTTTTTTTTGACGAAGATATCCCACGAAAAGTAGATATACACTTTAGAAATCATTGTTTAGTTTATACGAAATACGAATATTTTGTATAACTGTATTTAGGAATATATAATATTTACTTAATCCATACTAATATTATAAATGTGAAAGTAACTCAGTCTGTCTGTCTGTATGTTACGTTTTCACGCCTAAACCGCTGAACCGATCGTCATGAAATTTGGCAGAGATATAGCCTGGGATACGGAGAAGGACATAGGCTACTTTTTACGGGATATAACCGACATCCACGCGGGCGAAGCCGCGGGCAGAAGCTAGTATATTCTAAGCCAACAATCTTAAAATTATAACAATAATAATGTACATGTTTTATGTTTTAACTGTAAAATAAGATAAGATATATTTGTTTGTCAAAAACATGTAGGTTTACAATCAATTGGAAGGAATAAAAAAAAAGTTTCAACATGACATGTTTTGGCTAGAAAGGCGTACAAATACTATAATAATAATAATAATAACCCCACCGCCGTATCACTACGTTGACGTCGTGGTGGGGCTTGCGCGCTCCGAACTTTAGGTCTGTGCCGGTAGAGTTTACTTTCCCGGAACATGTCTAGGGTGAGGAACCAGACCAAGAGAGATACAGAAACCCGCAGGGCAGCATGTGGCGAGCTGTTGGGCAGTTGCGATCCCACGGACCCTATCTCCCGGGAGAAGTCACGTTCCTTACCTCTGGCTTGCCTTTATTGGCCGGCTGGAGTGAACACTGACGAGGAACTGAGCTCCCACCTCATTCTTGCCTTTATTGGCCGGCTTTAGTGGAGATTCGCAAGAGCAAACGTGCTCGGAGGAAGGAAGTATTCCAGTAAGTGCTTGTAGGGATCTTGACCATCTTCCGGGCTCTGGGATTGTTCTGAGAGCCTTGGAATACCTCTCCACTCCTCGAGCACCTCAGGACATGTTGCCCCCTTGTCGCTACGTCGCTATGTGCTAGAGACCGTTTTCGGGGGCCCATTATTGAGTGTGCAAGTCACCCTCTGCCATTTTATCCGTGTGTAAAAAAACATTGATCAGGCAGGGGCCATAGTCCTTCCATAGTTTTAGGTAACCAGTACTTTTAACCACCCAAACCCATAGTCCAATATCTTTGTTTCCATATCTTGCAATAGTCCTACACCAACCGGGGTTGTCCTTGGGTGCACTTGCATAGTGGGTACAGGGATAATCGTCGGTTGGTACCTCATTTAATTAAAAAGCGTCTAACGGGCCTCTGCGAGTTGGCTTTGGCTCCTCGTACGCCTTCCAAAGGTCCGGGACCCCAGGGTCCCGAGATATGTAAATATATAAAAATAATAATAATAGGTGTATTATAGTGTGTATCTGTTAAAACACGAAATATTTTAAGAGATACACCTATAAGGTGGTAAAGAAGCCATGGAAACGATTTTTTTTGAAATCTGATTATATTATTTAAAAAAAAAAAAAAAATTACTTGATATGATGATTAATTATCAAAAGGCACCACGCTCGTGCCGCCAACATCGCCGCGTCCGGGCGGGTCATTCATACAAAAATTAAAATTTTGGAAAATCCAACTCCTTTGCAAAATGTCTCAAGTAATTTTAAAATTATAATAATTATGTAAAAATATAAAACACTTAGATAAAAAATTTTTTCGCTGCTTTGGCTTTTTTACTACCTATAATAGTCCTCTTTAAATATTTCGTGTATGAATAGATACACCTCATATAATTCAAAGTACAAAAATCATAAAGTTATGTTAAATTAACAAAAATAATAACAAAAATGTACAATCAAGTACATCATATAAATAGTAGTCAACATTATAGTAGCATTTATTTATTAAAAGTTTCTTCATGCTTTTAAAACTATTAATATTCAAATCTTTGTATGCCTTTGGTACCATGTTGTATAATTACTGTACCTATTTTAACCTCATCAGCAATATCTATAACTACCGTTCAGTATAATAATACAAAGTGGTAATTTTCAGTAGCAAAAAGTTGCAATTTCTAGCAAAACCCGGAGCGTCTTCAAAAAGTTTTAAATCTTAAGAATCGCTTCTTTAACCACTTTACTCGATTCCCCATAGTTTCTAATTACGCTCTGAAGTTCCATTTCAGAAACTCATTTTATATTTGGGCTTGAAATGCCGGTTCAAAAAATTCAGGAGCATAGTGACCTGCATAGCCCGACACCTCTTCCATTCTTCTTCTTTGTAAGAGAGGTCAGGTACCAAATTCAGTGTATTGACCGTACTCACAACTGATGAGCGTAACATACTTTAAAATTACAATCTGAGAGATTTTGAAGGAAACGGCTGTTTATTTATTTATTTAATACTTCAAGCACAGAAATGTACAAAGGCATAGGAGACTTAAATACTTTAGAAGCGATCGATGCTGCTTCATAATGTTTAAAAATATCGTCTGCTCCACAACATAAATAACGCAATTTACTCGTATGCTGTCAGAATGAAGGGCATTGCCATTGTAGGTTTGTTACGCAGCCGTTGATCTCGGTGTCCTTGGTACTGTATTTTCGTTTTTTGCAACCGAGTTCCGAAATGTCAGTTTTTGTTTCTTTTGGAAGTCTGTTGTTTTTTGTTAAAAAGTTTTTTATTTTTCACTTTTCAGTTATGGTACCTCATCATCTTCCTGCCCTTGTCCCATGTTACTTGGGGTCGGCGCAACACGTTTTCTTTTTCCATTCCCCCCTGTCAACCGTCACTCTATCATTCACTCCCTTCTCTTTCATATCATTCTTCACACAATCCATCCATATTTTTTTGGGCCTTCCTCTCCCTCTCCATCCATCCACATTTATCTTCATCACTCTCCTCGTCACATGCGTTTCCTCCCTCCTCATCACATGCCCATACCATGTCAAACGACGTCCTTTCAACTTTTCTGTCACCGGCACCACTTTCAAACTTCCCCTTATATACTCATTTCTGACTTTATCCATTCTCGTCACTCCATACATCCATCTCAATAATCATCTCATCTCATCTCCGCTACATGCAATCTTTTTTCATCCGTCCTCTTCACGGCCCAGCATTCCAAACTTTTTAGTTATGGTACTAACCCCACAACAATTCGTTTACCACTACTTGCTACACCGCACAACTACAGTGACACAAGATATATGAAGTGGATTAAATACGTATTATCGCTAACTCAAAAACTACCCAAGCAAAGTTAATAAAAATTGGTTATAAGCCAATTTATAGCCCGAGTACATCTTATGACAATTCCAATAAGCCCAAACACGGCTAGGATACATTGTTTTATTACGGAGTTCCAGTGCAGACCTTCCAGCTTTATCTTCAGATCAGTTCGATGGTAACATTTTCATCAGAATTATTTATATAAATTTGCTTCATAGTCACTTAACTATCTGAATCGAGATATCGTATCGCCACCCGTGAAATACTTATTATTGAGGAGTTCCGGTGGCCACCTGTGGTCTTTTTCATCATTTCCACTTCACCAAATGATACTTTCTGAATGCATGAGTTGTTGATGAAAATATAAAAATGGCTATATGTTTACCTATAATATTTGAAAAGTGCCCTCGATTCCTCATGGATCCCATCATCAGAACTTGATTCTGATAAAAATGAGACCAATCTGGAAGTATATAATTATGTCCATCAAAAAAAAAAAATATTTTCCATATCGGTTTATAAACGACGGAGTTCTGAGGTAACAAACCTCCTTTTTGGGAAGTCGGTTAAAAAGGAGTATAAAAGAATCGTAACAGCTGGCGTTCTATAATATGTAGTTCTTATCTATCTGCCCCAATGGGAAACATTCATGAGTTAATATATGCGGGTCTCATGGTCTTGCTAAAGGAATACCGAGATAATCATCCTCTGACCCAATTACAACGGACTGCATTCATCTCACCTGCTAACGATTATGCAAACGAAGTGATCGATAATGGAATAAGACGACGGCTATGAAATTAACTGCATCGTTTGGTAATGGCAGTTGAGCTGGAACCTTGCACTGTGGTCACCCGGCTATAGGTCGTAGCACACATAACAATTCGGAAAGGGATCGTCACCGTATCGCCTTTCGCCTCGCCGTCAAACAGGCGTCAACCTAACGTACGCACGTAATCAAAGCGGACCAGCAGCTCCAATACGTCGACTCGGCTACAGCTAGGCGACGCCGCGCTTACGGCTCGCTGACCGTTGCTGGTTGACCTGGCTGGCACCAGATCAGTTTGAATCCGAACGCGGGAGGGGTGAGAGGGACAAGAGTGGACGAAGAGACGCAAGCGCGGTGACGGAGAGGCGTAAGCGCGGGGACGACGAGCCGTAAGCACGGGGACCGCTGGTTGACCACGTGCCACACCACGGTTCGTGAGCTTGTCCCGAGGCGAATCGTTTACGTTACGATTCCGATTAGTGTGCTTTTCAGTAGGGAGTTTCATGCAAAGAATACTAAACGGCTTGAGTTGATACGGTTACGATCCGTTTCCGAGTTGATATGTGTGCAAGGTCATAACCTTAAAGCGGTAATGGTTTTAAAATATATATCTCCTGAATTTTGGTACCTTTCTAAACCAAAAAATTTTTTGGAGAAGAAAAATTTCATGATGATTTTTTGAGCTTGTGACTTTCTATTATTTACAGGAAATGAGATTTCAGGGACTTTTTTTTATTTTTTTTATTCTACTATGAGTTTGCTCTTGACTTTAGGTCTGGATGACAGAGACAAAGTCTACGATGGAGTGAGCTTACCCAGAAGAAGCCTGTTCACTCTCACTTTGAATAGATTAGGGTTGTATGCGTTCGGAAACACAGATCCAGGCAGAGAGTTACACTCCTTTGCTGCGCGCATTATAAAAGACGTTTGAAAACGCTTAGTGCGAGTTGGTGGAATATCAACTAGGTAGGGGTGGTAACTTGCAGTGCGTCTAGATGTCCGATGGTAGAAGGGGGCCGGTGGAATGAGGTCGTGGAGTTCATGGGCACACTCTCCGAAGTACAATCTGTAGAAGACCGACAAGCAGGCAACCTTGCGGCGATGAGCCAAGCTGTGAAGCTTGGCATCCACCAGTTTTACGGCGCCAATGAGCCTCTTAGCTCTGCGTTCCACCGAGTCAAGACAACAAAAAAGTGAATTGAAATTATATCCTTAGGGTACGAACGTCATTTAAATTTTATCAAGACAAGACTGCCTTAATACTGCTGTAGTTTACACTAACACTATCGCCAAGCGTGAGATACACTGCGACATAAAATACATAGTAGAAATTAAATAAAATGGAACTAAAAATATTCCATACTAAATTGTTGCCATGTTTAAGCATTTTAAGCGTAGAAAGTGGCGCCCTCATTTATTTTCTACTATTTTATGTCGCACTGTAAGTACCTATTACTTGCTCTCACAATTTACCGCCCTTTCGAGTTAGGTACTTCTGACTGGCTTCTTCTGGCTGGTACTTCTGGTTCTGGTTCTGGAGTGGAAGACGTAGCGTTGGAAGGCCTCCTACAAAGTGGACCGATAACCTTATGAAAGCCGCAGGAATCCGCTGGATGCGAGAAGCACAAAACCGGTCGAGATGGCGGTGCTTGGGGGAGGCCTATGTCAAGCAATGGACGTCTTTGGGTTGAAATAATGATGATGATAACTTCTGACTAGTTTCCCAGTCTGTAAAAGTCAATTATACTGGAATGATAATAATTAAATACGGAGCCAGAGGCAACAGCTCCGCTCATAACATGTCGTGCAAGTACCTATAACTATATATGCATTTCAACAGTCTGCAGAAATTATCTATTCAGAGTATCCATCATGAATTTGAATCCGTCTTTACTCTACCAATCTTCCTAAAAGCATTAGCGAACATTCGCTCGTTTCATTTCGAACGATCTTTGTCTAGGTTTTTTTTTAAGTAGACTATTTCAGAAGAAAGTTTTCTATTCCAAACTATCAAAATCACCCTGACAACTGACAGTTGTCTAAGGTAGTGAAGACAATTTGATTTTGTAATCGCCATGCTAAAGACAATAACTTTCTACGACGGCCACAAAGTAAAATACGGTTATCTACAATCAATCTGCCTAGCCTTTTCCCAACTATGTTGGGGTCTGCTTCCAGTCTAACCGGATGCAGCTGAATACCAGTATTTTACATGGAGCGACTGTCTGTCTGTCCTCCACAACCCAGTAACTGGGTAACACGATACCCCTTGGTAAGACTGGCTGTCAGACTTTTGGGCTTCTGACGACCCGTAACGACTGTCAAAGATCCACGAATGACAGCCGGGACCAACGGCTTAATGTGCTTTTCGAGGCACGGAGGAGTCTCGGTATGTAATGATGGTCACCCATCCACAAACCAACCCCGGCAAGCGTAGCTTAACCTGACGGATCGACCCGTGCGGCTGTTATTGCTTAGCCACGAGCTGCTCAAAATACGATTATCTACAAAATCATGATTTTACATGAGAGCGTTTTAAACGCAAAACTGTGATAATTAATAGAGGAACAAAGCTATCTTCTCCTGTTTTACATAATTTAGTTAATAGAGCATTACTAAAGAAATGGTTAGTGCCAATATTACTGTAATATTTTTTTGTTCCAAAATACGGAAGTGTCTTGCCCATTCTTCTCCATGCGAAACTACCTTTTGGAAGGGTCAACTAGAATCAATTTTATTTTGAATTAAATTTTGACGTTCAAAAGTGCCATTTATGTGCATATTTGAAATAAATGCTTTGACTTTGACTTTTGACTACGGTACTTCGACACTTTGATAAAAAATGTTGTAGTTGTCTTTATATACGTGACTTAATATCAGTATAAATTCAGAACAAAACAGAAAAAAATCTTTGACAAAAACAAAGAATATTCTGAATCGAATTACCTATGTAAAAGAGCTAATTTCGTAAAAAGTGCAGTGACTCTTTCTACTGTGCCGCCGTCGTACTGTCTACACGGAACGTCATTTTTGTCTACTCTTCCGTCGCGTTTTGTCGACGGAAGAGTAGACAAAAATGACGTTCCGTTCCGTTCTTGTGTTCTGCAGGTCTGAGCGCTTCGTTGCCACTAGTACCACCAACAGTTCCATGATGGAACTACTGATGTTTATTTTTAATCACTAGATCCATTTTAAAAGAATCTGAAAATAATGGAACTAATGTTGATTTTGTTATCACTAGTTCCAAATAATTATTTTAGGCACTGGGATTACATCTACATCCTGGGAATTACTTTCCATCCTTCTTTACAAAGATGATTATTTTGAATCCATACTGAATCCGAAAAATTAATTATTAAATAAATATTTGTTTATTTTATTGAATACTAGCTGACCCGACAGACTTCGTTCTGTCAAAAGCTATAGTATAAACTCCACTACTCTACCCTACCCTACCCTACCTACCTACCTACCTACCTACCTACCTACCTACCTACCTAACTACCTACCCTACCCTACCCTACCCTACCCTACCTACCTACCTACCTACCTAACTACCTACCCTACCCTACCCTACCCTACCTACCTATCTACCTACCCTACCTACCTACCCTACCCTACCCTTCTCTACCTACCTACCTACCCTACCCTACCCTACCCTACCTTACCCTATCTACCTAACTACCTACCCTACCCTACTCTACCCTACCCAAATTTTTCGTAAAAACAATTTAAAAAAAAAACCTAAAAACCATCCTTGGACTTCAACGAACATTAAAAAAAAAGAATTGATTAAATTGGTCCAGGCGTTGTCGAGTTATGCGCTTACCAACACATTTTGCGATTCATTTTTATATTATAGATAATTATTATACCTCTACCTCTAGTGATTTTACACCCCCAAAAAAATTTCACAAGTGTCTCTAGTATGTGGAACTAGTGATAACAAAATCAACATTAGTTCCATTATTTTCAGATTCTTTTAAAATGGATCTAGTGGTTAAAAATAAACATCAGTAGTTCCATCAAGGAACTATTAATGGTACTAGTAGCAACGAAGCCTCTGATGACCGTAGGTTAGGACGGGCAGGAAACACATGTAAACGAGTTTTCCCTTCAGGGAAATCGATAGATCGCCCTAACCTAAGTAAAAAGATGGGTTGTTTCCCATAGGAAGACGGTACTCTTGACATCATTCATAAATCAATTGGTGCAGTAGCTGAGCGGTTGGATTCTGTGTTGTTGTTTTGGGTCGCGGGATCGATGCAAGCACTTTTAAGTAGATAGGTCATTGTTCTGTGTCTGGGTGGGTTTTTATCAATTGGATATTTGTGTATGTATATGTTATGGACCAAGTGATTATTAGGACATTATAAAAAATGCCCGGGCAGTTGGAAATATGCTCAATATGAGAGGGCAGTGTGATAACAACTATTGAAATAATTAAATTGCCGGGATTTTTTTATAATGCTAGTCACCTATCCCCCAGCACAATTAAAACTAGGTTTTAGTAATATTATTTTTATTTCAAACATAGAATCAGTATTTAAAATCAATCCTTTGGGTTAGGTTAGATAGAACAGTGGCCATTAACTCCAGATCCCCTCTATTGTTGGTGAATCATTTGGGTTAGGTTAGGTTAGAATGTGTATTATCAGATTGCCCAAAGACCACACAGCAATATTTATAATGTAGAGGCAATGTGATATATAAGGAAGTTCAAATTATAATTAATTATTTCGCCCGAAGTAGCTTGTCATTATGATTCATAATGCGCGGGCATTATGTAAAATGCCCCTATTTATTACTTGGTCCATAGCATAATTACAACAAGAAATGAAAAATTCTACTTTAAAAACCTACATTTTATCAAAGATAAAGCGAAATGAAATATCTTCTACGAAATGATAACACTCTAAAAACTAATTATTATTTCTAAACAATCTTAAATTATCTTTTCACTTGTCAATTAGCAAGACAAGTTATTATCATAAGTAATTAAGTTTGAGATATTCAAGGTTTTTGTCAAAGTCGGACCCTCTAGTTCGTTATTTGGGACAATTCGAGCAGATTAGAACCGCAGATAATATTAATTGAAGTCAGTGTAATCAAATGGAAAAGATTTGGCGGGAGATAGGAGGAAAAATGGCGGATTTCGTTTTGCGTTTTTTGTAAGTTGATGGTATTTGAGTTTTCTTACTTTGGTCCTATTCATTTTTCAAGCTTATTTTGGTGTGACAAGGTAGAGGATACCACTCATATTTTAGCAGAATGTGGCCGGAACGGGGTTGAGAGGAGCAACTATTTAATAGAAAATAATTTTAATTATAATGATGTTGGCATGTATAACAGTATCTTGGCTGCTCCCTTGTCCAGGACAGCCAAAAATTTATACAAAATTGTACACCTAGGTATTAAGCGTAGATAGACATAGAATGCCCCTATGAGGGTGACATGGTCATACTGATCAAACCCTCTATAATTAATAAAGATTAAAAAAAAAAAAGCTTATTTTGGAGAATGAATATTTTATTGTTGACTTTATTTTTATTATTTTTGTTATGGCAAGGTGAAGCAATTATTTTTTATCTGAAAACTGTAAAAAGACATGTATTTACGCTGTAGTTAAGAGTATTTCTTTTCCATCTTCCGTTTGTCCATTTTACAATATGCTCAGGAGTAGGTACAGTGTTTATAATGTAACCTCATTAACATCTTACTGGTTGTGTAAACTCATTAAATATATTTAAATAATTATAAGTTTCAAAATCTCTTTTGTTCACAAGACTAAACTAACGTTAATAATAAAAGCAACAAGCATTAATTATCTGCTCGCTCAGGAGCATTAATTATCTGCTCGCTCTGATTTCAAAGTAAATCACTAACGACAGAATATTCTCGTTAAAAACTAAAATTACAAACGCAAAATGAATTATAGTATCAAGTTCGCAAAACAATATTCTAGATAAAAGAAAGCAGGTCAGCTATAAAGCTTATACCACACTAGCGCTGTCAAAGTACAAACGTCAACAGTGACAGTCTTGCTTCCATTTTGCCAAGAGGCTAATATTTTGACTTTAGCATGAGCCTTTGGTGTAGTAATAAGTACCTAGAAAGTTATTTAAAATAAACCTTAAAGCATTTATTTCAATTAAACCATTAGGTTACTTTTGGACTTTCAATGAATCGGAGAAAGATGAAGATAGCCCATTGCAAAGCGTAATAGGATCCTATGGAGAAGAACAGGCCAAAGGAAAAGCGAAATTTTTAAGGTCTTCAAATAACTTGAAGCTTAAAATGCCTGTGCAGTCCACGACATTCCTCGACAAATCCTTTACTGTCCAGGCCGCTTCTTTGTGGAATGCATTGCCAGTTCTAACAAAACGCGTGCAGTCATTGCTTGTATTTAAAAGACTCGTGAAGGAACATTACTTGTCGTTGTGATCTTGCTCACGTAACTGTAATCCGTTGCTTATTTATATTTAGTATGTTTAGCTATTATTTAGAATATGTATTTATGGTGTACCTGTTCATACACGAAATATTTTAAGAGAAACATCTATAGGTGGTAAAAAAGCCATAGCACTGTTTTTTTTTTTATCTTAGTGTTTTATATTTTTACATAATTATTATTTTTAAAATTGCTTGAGACATTTTGCAATAAAACATTTACTTATTCTATGAATAACCTGCCCGGACGCGGCTACAACGGTTCGGTGGCAGCACGAGCGCGGTGAATTTGGATAATAAAAAATCTAAATACAAATAATAATAAAATAAATTATAAAGATTAATTAATAATTAATTAATAATAATTAATAATTAATTAATAATAATTAATTAATAATAATTAATAATTAATTAATTAACCATAATTAATAATTAATTAATTATCCATAATTAATAATTAATTAATTAATCTAAATTTTTATTTTTTATACAATATGCACATGAATCCGAAAAGACAGAGGTGCGTGCCTTGGCTTCGAACTTGAGACCTATGAATTGGCAGTCCGACGGTCACACCACTAGGCTATCACTGTTAATTATGAACTAAGTACCTAGCTACTAATCCTGTAAGCAGCGCTTTTACTTCAAAATCCCACACCAGTATGGCTTAATATCACGTTCCGTATTATCGATATAATCAACGTTATTACAGCATAGATAAGATATTATCTATAAGGAAATGACGTTCTCTACATACTCGTAAAAGAACATCTTCAATTTATTTGATGTCATTCTTTTGTCTGTAATTATGAATCCAATTTCCGGAAGTTTCAGCTATTTCCGTAAAGAAAAAGTTTTTTTTTTTTCTTTAGTCATTTCTTATTTTCTTAATTTTTCTCCGTAATTTATTTATTTATTTAAAAACACATACAACTATCCTATACCTAATATAATAGTGTACCTAGTTATAATAGCTTACAAATATTAAGCTTACAATTATATTATTACTGGCTTTTGCCCGCCGCTCCGCCCGCGTAGATGTGGGTTATCGCGTAAAAAAGTAGCCTATGTCCTTCTCCATATCCCAGGCTATATGTCTACCAAATTTCATGACGATCGGTTCAGCGGTTTAGGCGTGAAAACGTAACATACAGACAGACAGACAGACTGAAAGACAGACAGACGGATAAACAGACAGTTACTTTCACATTTATAATATTATTATATATTATATTATATCATATAAGTATATATTATATAATATATATATAAGTATAAGTATATATTATAGTATACTAGCTTTTTCCCGTGGCTCCGCCCGCGTGGATGTCGGTTATCGCGTAAAAAAGTAGCCTATGTCCTTCTCCATATCCCAGGCTATATCTCTGCCAAATTTCATGACGATCGGTTCAGCAGTTTAGGCGTCAAAGCGTAACATACAGACAGACAGATAGACAGACAGACAGAGTTACTTTCACATTTATAATATTAGTATGGATTATATATTATATTATATAATTATATAATATATATATATAAGTATAAGTATATATTATAGTATATAGTATAGTATGGAGTATGGATATGGATGGATGAACAACCAAGAGTAATTTCAGGGTACATCCCATATATGAATAGTTGCTCATAAAGATGAGTTTAATTAATTGCACCTTTTCTTGTTTGGAGCTATTATATCTACCTAGAGTTGTAGACTTATCACAAAAGGGTCGATGTGCAATCCACATGGTACCTCAACAACAAAAATCGATATAATATTTTTCAGTTTTTCAACAGGGCTTACATTTAGTGACCAATATGTAAATGCCATGACCACGCACAATATCAAATAAAATCCAATAAAACCATGGAAATACAAACACTCGCTCGAAACGATAATCAATGTGCGGTTCACAATAGCCTGAATGTAAACAACAGCTATCGGATTCCCAGTAAAATGGATTATACAAGTTGTCTATTATACAGAATGGTACACTATACAGGGTACTACACTATACAGGGTGGTACACTATACAGAATTATTGAGTTTGAACAAGTATTTAAATCAAGTCTATTGTATGCGCTTGCTGTGGTTAAAATTGGTTTGGGGCCGAAAGGTTCTGGAGTGGGGACCGCGTACCGGAAGACGTAGCGTTGGAAGGCCTCCCAAAGGTGAACCGATGACCTTATGAAAGCCACAGGAATCCGCTGGATGCGGGAAGCACAAAACCGGTCGAGGTGGTGGTGCTTGGGGGAGGCCTATGTCCAGCTGTGGACGTCTTTCGGCTGAAATGATGATGATGATGATGATGATGTGGTTAAAATGATTAGTCAGATGGGAGTGTTTTTGAATTAGGCTTCGGGTCAATTTTGATTGTTTACGTTTTAGTGATGACGATATAAAAACATGGAATTACACCATGTGAAAGATAAATCGGAATTATAATTCTTTAGCTATCTAATAAATAGATGCTTAAGTAGATCCAGTTATAGAATGAATACTAAAGTGAATTAAATAAGAAAAGGGCACATTTAAGTTGGCTGGCCTTTTGAATTTGACAATTACATGATTGAATAATAGATTCGTTGATGAAATTACCTATATTAAAACTAGAAATAAAAAGTCTAGAGGTGTCGAGAACGATGTTCCTTTTGCTGGATATTATTTATTAAATAGCGGGCACAATTAAATAAATTAACAACGTTTGAGAGTGAAATGAAAAAAAAAAAGTGTCATGCTGGTCAAAATGTTATAGTTATTCGGTGTAGATCTCATTTACCAAGTGTGCTGAGTATAATCTAAATATATAAAAGAAGAAACTGACTGACTGACTGACTGACTGACATATCAACGCACAGCCCAAACCGCTGGGTCTAGAGATTCCGAATTGGGCACGTGGGTTCCTTATGAAGTCTAGGGGTGCACTAAGAAAGGATTTTTGGAAATTCCACCCCTGAGGGGATAAAATAGGGGATGAAAGTTTGTATGAAAGTCCGTTAGTTTTGAAGTTAGGATCTTCAAATTTTGTGTTTAGGCTGATGATTGAAAATTAATTTATACGGGTCTCAGCGTTTTTGATATTTCCAGCCCCGAAAAAAATGTTTGTTCCTGCTAATCTCCAAAACTGCTGGGCCGATTTTAACGGGACTTTCACTGGCAGATAGCTGATGGTATAAGGAGTAACTTAGGTTACTTTTATTTTAGAAAAAGAATTTATTGGGGGTTACAAATAAAATAATTAAAACCCATGAAATTCCGGACAAAATCCGATTCAACTAGGGAAGTATTGACATCCACGCGGGCGAAGCCGCGGGCAACAGCTAGTTATGTATAAATTGCGATAAGGAACTTCGTTCCAATAATAATAAAATTAATATATCATACAATTTAGACAACAAATACCTATATATAAATGCAAAGATAAATAGATTTACCTTTGTAATACCTTTGTTTTACCTTTGTATTTCTTGTGCGTGTCCCAAATAAAACATTTTTCTTTCTTTCTTTATTTTCTTTAATAGAGCTTACGTGTCTATTTAAGTCATAAGAATCAAATCTAATCTTTTTCTCATATTTATAAATGTAAAAATAACATTCATATTCATTCTCACACGGCTACACACGTATAAGCACAATACAGATGTCCGATAAAACCCAGACTGTTTCGAGTTCAAAAGTCAGATTTATAGTTTTAATTTTAAAGTTTACGTGTTCGTTACACCCTGTATATAAAGAACATGTTTGTTCAAGCATTAGCGGTGTAATTTAGCGCTTCGGCAAACATTAACTCGACCCTGTGTAACAAACTATTAGCGGGAAAGAAATCAATAACTGTATTATGGTTTAAGTTGGCGGTTGAAGAATTTCTTCTGTCTTTTTTTTTTAATATTGAATAATTTTCTTTGAACTAAACGTTAGTCGCATGGAATTTTTATTAGCTATAGTCATGTTACTTTGAGACGTTTTATTTGCAAAGAGAATGTGATTTTAAAATTCGTACGATTTTAGAGCTAAGGTTGGAGTTGTTTATCAGGCTAGGCCCTATGGCCCAGCCTGAGAAACAATTCCAACCTAATTTGATTTTACAAAAAATATTAATATATTATATTATTATTATACATATATATATATATATATATATATATATATATATAAACCTTACAAATATTTAAAATGTAGTGACAAGTTTACAATATTTTAACTCATACATATTAGTAATTTCTGTGCTACGCAATTTTTTCTACAATCTAACAAATATTGAAATATTCAAATATTGTAAACATGTCACTACATTTTAAATATTTGTAAGGTTTTTCCGTTACAATTGTGTAGCTTAGAGTTTGGTGGTACACGCACTTGTAAGGTTTACAAACTTGTAAATTGTAATTGTAAAGATTTGCGGTGTAGGGTCCTGGTGCCCACAACTCTACGTCCAAGCGCGTACGTGTTCATTGATAACGATGAGCAGATTTTGGTCGAATAATGACTATAAATCTAAAAATGATAACCAAATAACAAACAATTATATGCATCAATCGGAATTAAATAATCTGTAGTTTAACCTTTGTGAAACAAAAGATCCAATTTTTACCCAGTACAAATAAATAAATCAACTTTCACACTGCACAATAGACAATGAATCCCGACATTCGTTCCCAAAAACACAAAGATTTTGCTTTTCATCCAAAACTGGAGTGCCCTGGAATCGTTTCCAATTTGTATGTTAATTCTAAATGTTAACATGAGACATGACGTGTTTTCTGTTCAGAAAACATACCTTCCTTTGACTCTAGCTAGACAATGCCCATTCAAACGTGTTCGATTTCTGTTAGGACACAGAGCACGAAGGCTAGACACGACAGTACTTATAGAATAGAATACTTTTATTTCAGACAAATTCCATAGGGTTAATAACAATTTTACCTAACATCTAGTATCTGTGTACAGACACAGATAAACAAACAATTAAACACCACCAACATCCACCTCCGCAACATGGGGGAATAGAGATGCGCCCTGGGTAAAAAAAAGAAAAACTGTTTAGCCCGTCAATCAGATAATAAAAAAATATTAGACAGGTATTTTTTACTTTAACGTAGTAATAAAAAATGACTTAGATAAAACAGATTAAACTTGGGGAGTGCAAGGCACTATGGGCACTCCAAACACAGGTTGTTCGGACCCACGACCTATAGATATAAATCGAACGTCGGGGCCGTTACCACTGGAAAACAACTGATCCCTATCTCTCTATATCACCATTGCTATATACAAACTCAGACTACGGCTGCCATTAAGAAAACCCATGAGAATCGAACTCAAATTCAACTCAAAGCATTTATTTCAAATAAACAAATTACAGGCACTTTTGAATTGTCAAGAGGTCGATCAGTCAGAAAGATGAAGCTAGTTGCCCATTCCAAAGCGTAGTAGGTTCCTATGGAGAAGAACGGGCAAGAAACTCCACGGACACTCTTTTAAAACAAAATATTGTTACAAAATATAAGTTACATCATTTATGTTGATGTTATACATGTGAGAACAACGTAGAAAGACGTGCACGTTAGAAGCGTCCGTAATAAAAACAATTCAAAAATTAAAATAAGCCGTGGCAGCTAAGAAATGACCAGTCCCAACTGACGGCGCCCGTTCACGAATATGACTCATGGACCAGCACCATTTAGCTCAACCATTTTGAAGGGAACTTAATGATCCAACACACACGCCACCACCAGCAAGACATTTGAGTGAGCATGACATACTCTCAGCCGCCGCCGTCATTCAAGTAAATAAAAGACATATTAACCGGTAAATGGTAGCTCTGTTAGTATATAGTACTCACACCTGTGCTATGCAATTATATAATTCAAGGAGATTGAGTTTTTGAAATGTTACAATAAAATACCTTCTGATATATTACAATTAAATGAAAGAAAATTTAAAACTCATATAAAAAGTACACTTTGTAAACAAGCATATTACAAATTAGAGGATTATATCCAAGATAAGAATGCTTGGAAACATGCTGGTCCTGCTCCATAGGACAATTTAGAGTCTAGACAAAATCAAACTGGTTGCTAATTTAACTGTATAATTTATAATTTTTATGATATTAATTTTATTTTCTGTGATTAATATTTTAACTCACACACTGACTTATTATATGTTGTTTTTATTTTTTATTTTTTTGGGAAATCATATACAATGTTTGTAAATATGTGAGCACCATGTACCTATCGCATTTATTAATTTTTCTGTTATTACTTCACTTTTCATTCTTTTTACCAATTGTGGTAAGTAATTTTGATGAAATTTTTTTTTTTTTTTTTTTTTCTAGGTACATAGTCTTCACCTATAAATATTAATTAATGTATACAAACTATTGTTAACATTTTAAAAGAGTAAGTATGGAGCTTCTTGCCCATTCTTCTCCATACATAACTACATTTTGGAAGGCGCAACTAGAATCAATTAACTATTCATGTAATTTTTGACGTTTAAAAGTGCATCTTCGTGCCTATTTGAAATAAATTATTTGACTTTGACTTTGACTTTGACTTACAATGCAAAGATAGTCTTACAATTTTCAGCAGCTCCAATATTTTCAAATGCTAACGCGCCCTTATGGAGCAGGACCAGCATTGAGCCAAGCATTTTTGTCAGCGAACTAAGAACCCTATTCCTAGATAAAATTGTACAGACACCCAGGTTGGGGAAAATTCTATCAGGAACTTCTCACTAGCAACCACGGGGACTGGACTTGTGCCTGGTTATTAACAAAAGAATCCTCCCCTATTACATGGGGCTTAAGCCAACTGGTGAAATTTCGGTTCACTAAACACATACATATATATACAAAGTGTTTTTTTTTTTTAATATCCCACAACTCTAGGGTAGGAATGAGACCATATCAAAGAATCAGCTGGCATATGAATTATTTTTTAATTCTATACACCGTGGCATTTTAGTCGTCTTACAAAGACAGCCCACTTCATGTATCCAATGACATTCATATTATTATTTCATTATTATTTCACATTCTAATCATATATGTAAAAAAAAATTTTTTTTTCGAACATTAGATTTTTTTTATTTTTTAATTTTTATTAATTATGACGCATGACATAGTTTAAAACACCCTGTTACGAGTGCCGAGCCTTGTGATACAAGGGCGCCGCAGAATGGATTTAGATTAAGTTTAAGTTGCAATAATAAGAAACACATTTTTGCGTTAGGGTGAATGAGCTCTGATAAAGATGTCGCCGCACCATTCCGCGGCGCCCTTGTAACACAAGGCTCGGACTGCACTCGTAACAAGGTGTTTTTAAACTATGTCATGCGTCATAATTATTAAAAAAAAAAAAAACATAAATTCATGAATGATTAGTAGTCATTGGATACATGAAGTGGGCTGTCTTTGTAAGACGACTAAAATGCCACGGTGTATAATTTATTTTATATTTTCAAAAAAAGTAATTCGACAAAGTCACGATTATTAATGTAAAATACCCTTACGTGAAATATGACGACGTCTCATTTTCTTAGCTTTAAATATTAATGATTGGTTTGAATGAAAAGGAATTACTCGTATTTATCAATGAAACTTAGATACCTACATACTCGATGTATGTAGGTATCTAAGTTTTGTTGATAAATACGGTCACAGTTCATCAGTTTGACAACGTCGCAAAGGTAACAATTCGTCATACGGGTGACAATTTTTGACCTAAATTAATATGATTGATGATAATTCTGCAAAACTATGCATTTTAGACCACATAATCTCGAACTTTTTGCATTATTTTTACTCATAGAATATAACCCTAGAGTTATGGGATATGAAAAAAAACACGTTGTATATAAATGATAAATGATTTTATTTCTGTAAGTAGGTTTTTACAAACACTTTTACACGTCAATCATATTTTAAAACTAGATGAGGTCGGCATTTCGTATCTGACTACTCTGAGAAGAAAGACCGAAACAAACTCAGAGGTCACAGTCTCTTTTAAAGTCCAGACATAATCTTGGTCAAATCATGTGAAGACCATGTAGACTGGTGTCTGAAATGGTCTTTTGAAGAAAGAACCACACAGATTGAGTGGACCTGTCCATTCAGTGCACGCATTTGTCAGTAATCGTGCAGCTCAACTCAGAACATAAGGAGCTCAACGATTCGACGAACAATACCAAAGTAAGGACACGTTTCTCCTTTTATCTTCGTTATATACATCCTAACTGTTCGAGGAATACAGACTTATTATTTTACGTGACATTTAACTAGGCAAAGCACGTCTAGCCTTCGTCTGATCTACGCTAATCCTACTACAGGACTGGCTTGCGGTCAGAACGGTACACTAATATCGTTGCGGTCACGACACCCTCACACCGAGTGCACGAACAAATTAATTGACTCTTTGAATAATTTAACAAGCAGACTTGCAATTATGGCTACCGTGTAGAATGGTCGATATGAATTTATTCCAAGAACAAATTTAACATTGAAGTGGAAAAACATGTTGTCCCATACAATTTGCAATTTGTTTGTGTCTTTCAACTGCAAATTAATAATTGGTCAATTTTTTTTTTTTTTTTTTAATTGTACTTTGCCCCACACTAGGAATTTTTCCTGTATTGTGCGTTAATATTTAATCTCACATACACAAACAGTAGTGTTTAAGTTGGTAACTCGGTAACTTGTAATCTGCTTAGCTGTGATAGTTATCCTTTTATCTTCGTTATATATACTATTGCTGTGAATTTTTTCACATATCCTAATACAAATTAACTGACTCTTTGAATAATTTAACAAGTAGACTTGCAATTGGACGCAGTTAAACGAAAAGGATCCAATCCACACAAAGTCCTTTTAGAGATATTGACGTTTAAAATTAAGAAAATATAACATACTAACTTTTGCTCGCGGCTCCGCCCGCGTAGATGTCGGTTTTCGGGTAAAAAAGTAACCTATGTCCTTCTTCATATCCCAGGCTATATCTCTGCCAAATTTCATGACGATCGGTTCAGCGGTTTAGGCGTGAAAACGTAACATACAGACAGACAGACAGAGTTACTTTCACATTTATAACATTAGTATGGATTGCTGTGAATTTTTTCACATATCCTAATACAAATTAACTGACTCTTTGAATAATTTAACAAGTAGACTTGCAATTGGACGCAGTTAAACGAAAAGGATCCAATCCACACAAAGTCCTTTTAGAGATATTGACGTTTAAAATTAAGAAAATATAACATACTAACTTTTGCTCGCGGCTCCGCCCGCGTAGATGTCGGTTTTCGGGTAAAAAAGTAACCTATGTCCTTCTTCATATCCCAGGCTATATCTCTGCCAAATTTCATGACGATCGGTTCAGCGGTTTAGGCGTGAAAACGTAACATACAGACAGACAGACAGAGTTACTTTCACATTTATAACATTAGTATGGATTGCTGTGAATTTTTTCACATATCCTAATACAAATTAACTGACTCTTTGAATAATTTAACAAGTAGACTTGCAATTGGACGCAGTTAAACGAAAAGGATCCAATCCACACAAAGTCCTTTTAGAGATATTGACGTTTAAAATTAAGAAAATATAACATACTAACTTTTGCTCGCGGCTCCGCCCGCGTAGATGTCGGTTTTCGGGTAAAAAAGTAACCTATGTCCTTCTTCATATCCCAGGCTATATCTCTGCCAAATTTCATGACGATCGGTTCAGCGGTTTAGGCGTGAAAACGTAACATACAGACAGACAGACAGAGTTACTTTCACATTTATAATATTAGTATGGATTGCTGTGAATTTTTTCACATATCCTAATACAAATTAATTGACTCTTTGAATAATTTAACAAGCAGACTTGCAATTGGACGCAGTTAAATGATAAGGATCCAATCCACACAAAGTCCTTTTAGAAATATTGACGTTTAAAATTAAGAAAATATAACATACTAGCTTTTGCTCGCGGCTCCGCCCGCGTATATGTCGGTTATCGCATAAAAAAGTAGCCTATGTCCTTCTCCATATCCCAGGCTATATCTCTGCCAAATTTCATGACGATCGGTTCAGCGATTTAGACGTGAAAACGTCACATACAGACAGACAGACAGAGTTACTTTCACATTTGTAATATTAGTATGGATTGCTGTGAATTTTTTCACATATCCTAATACAAATTAATTGACTCTTTGAATAATTTAACAAGCAGACTTGCAATTGGACGCAGTTAAATGATAAGGATCCAATCCACACAAAGTCCTTTTAGAGATATTGACGTTTAAAATTAAGAAAATATAACATACTAGCTTTTGCTCGCGGCTCCGCCCGCGTAGATGTCGTTTTTCGGGTAAAAAAGTAGCCTATGTCCTTCTTCATATCCCAGGCTATATCTTTGCCAAATTTCATGACGATCGGTTCAGCGGTTTAGGCGTGAAAACGTAACATACAGACAGACAGAGTTACTTTCAGATTTTTATTATTAGTATAGATTAGTATGGATTGCTGTGAATTTTTTCACGTATCCTAATACAACCATTTAGCTGGCAGGGGACACTTGACTCTTACAAAAATTAGCATTTTAAAGTTTAATATTATCGCAAACGTATCCCTAAATCAAAAAATGATTTTGACAAACTCGTAATATTTTTGAACGGCCTATCCAACGATACCCCACACTATGGCATAAACAAGAAAAAAATATCTTCACCATTTTACGTGTAGGGATAGGGACAGCAAACATTTTTTTTTTTCTTGATTTAGATTACCACTTTGTCGGCGTAATTAATATGTATACCCATACCAAATTACAGCTTTCTAGTACTAAAATTCTCTGAGCTAAGCCGCGGGCAGACAGACAGACAGACATGGCGAAACTATAAAGGTCCCTGGTTGACTACGGAACCCTAAAAAAGTGACTTTATGTCAACTATTTCTTTAGGGCTTGTAGTAGCTACCAGTTACTCGATGTGGTTCGAGTGCTCGGAATGGTAGCCAAGTTCATGACAACTGTAAGGAAGTTCAAAAAGCTTAAAAAATCCCTGTTCCTTCTTTGTTTCTAAAGGCCCAAAATATCTTTTAAAACCTTACTTGGTTAGACTGATTATATCAAAGACACATTAGCTTACAACCAACAGTTTAAATATAGTTATTTATGCAACCATTGTAAAATAAGGGGTATTAAAACACTCATATGATAATAGTATCACTTGAGTGTTTTAATACCTAATTATGTACAGTTGCATACAAGAATTTATATACACCCATGTTATCTACTCTTTGATGTTTTCCAATTCATGAAATCTTGGTACGCCTTTTCACATTTCTGGTAAACATGATCATCATTTCAGCCGAAAAACGACCACTGCTGGACATAAGCCTCCCCCAATTGGGGGGGGAGGTTGTGCCATAATCTGGTAATAATTGGTTAGAAATATCCTTTGCTGCATTAGAAATACCTGGTGGTGTGTCATCAAAGCTTGTATTACTCATTTTTGTAAACAACAGACTTATAAATTTTTGCAATTCTAAGGCACCATCTCCACGTACGAGAGAATCGCGGCGATATTCACGCTGGGCCTTCAAATAATCGCCGCGATGATATCGCCGTGTGGAGATTGATTCCTAATTTCTATTGAATTTGATGGCATGGTGAGACTATCGCCGCGATTTTCTCACCCATGGAGATGGCGCCTAATATCGAACAAAAATGGCGGGATGCGACGTGAACTCGAATAACTCATAAGTTTTTTTTATTTTTTTATTTACGGCGCTGCGGTAGTAAAACGCATATGCATGACAATGTTCTTTTTTTGAAATTCATAAATGTGGCTGTTTGATGATTATGGAAGGGATCGAAAACGCAAAGGAGTTGCATAATGAAATTTAGTATAACATTATAACACTCGTTTGGATGATATTGTGGTTACTATGACATCGGTTATTTTAATGTTGGCAATAAGCTAGCTGTTTGAACTCACTTGATGATTGAGCACTCACACAATGTGTGAGTGCTATGTGTAATCGCAGTATTATTATTGTGTAATCGCATAGCACATGTCATAATATGTGCTATGCGATTACACAATAATAAGACATTGAATTTATACAATGCAAATTACATTTTTTTAATCTTCAGCAGCTACAACAGTATTGCTAAATGCTAATGAATTAGTTTATGCGTCCTTGTGGAGCAGGACCAGCGTTGAGCCAAGCATTTTTATCAGCATGTAATCCCCAACTTATAATATGCTTGGCTACATAGTGTGCGTTTTATGCAAGATTTAAATTTCGTTTCATTCAGTTGAAGTAACTTGCACAAAAGTATGCAAGTAACTTGCATGCAAAGTCAAAAATACCTGCCTAGCTGTTTCCCAACTATATTGGGGTTGGCTTCCAGTCTAGCCAGGTCATCATCATCATCATCATTTCCGCCGAAAGACGTCCACTGCTGGACATAGGTTTCCCCAAGCACCGCCAATTCGACCGGTTCTGTGCTTCCCGCATCCATCGGATTCCTGTGGCTTTCACAAGGTGGGTCCACCTCGTGGGACGCCTTCCCAAGCTATGTCTTCCGGTACGCGGTCGCCACTCCAGAACCTTTCAGCCCCAACAGCCATCTGTTCCGCGAACAATGTGCCCTGCCCATTGCCACTTAAGTTTGGCAATTTTTCAAGTTATGTCGGTTACCTTGGTTCTTCTGCGGATCTCTTCATTTCTGATTCGATCACGTAGAGAAATTCCAAGTACAGCCCTCTCCATTGCCCTTTGGGTGAATTTTAACCATCTAATGAGGCCCATTGTGAGCGACCACGTTTCAGTGCCATAGGTAATCACTGGCAACACACACTGGTCAAAGACTTTCGTCTTGAGACACTGCGGAATGCGTCTAGCCGCATGCAACTGAATAACTGGTAGGTAACAGTTATTGGGTAACACTATTCTTGGTAGGAAAGACTGGTTGGCAATCTTTCAGGCTTCTGATAACCCGTATCGACTGTCAAACGTCTAAGATTACCAGCCGAGACCAACGGCTTAACGTGCTTTTCGAGGCACAGAGGGGTTTCGATATGTTATGAATGGTCACCCATCCACACAGGCCGACCTCGGCAAGCGTTGCTTAAACATCTATCTACCTGTGGGACTATTATTATTTAGCCGCGAGCGTGGCAAATAACACTCACCAATCAGAATGTGTGTATTTATTTATTTATTTAAACTTCATGTAGGTACAATAGTGATACATAGGCGGACTTAATGCCACAAGGCATTCTCTACCAGTCAACCTTTACCTTTGATATTATGGTAGTCTAGCATGCAAGCTACTTGCACACTTTTATGCAAGTTACAGGCATGTATATTTACGACTTATTTCTTGATTATCTCGCGTGTGATCAAGAATATAGCCAAAATCTTCATCAATAGAACGTACACACATCAAACAAGAAATTCAAATACGTCTAAAGAAAACATTGTTAATATTCTTCGGAAAATCAAATCCGTGTATAGCATGCTTCATCGACAAACAGCAAAAATGTCACATCACAGACCATTTAACGTCACCCATCAATTGGGAAATTCCCATATCACCCAATCCGAATTTTCCCATTTGGTACGCAATAAATTCCCATTAGGTTAATGACGACAGAGCGTTGACAGTGTCTTTAATTATCGCATTAAATGCTTACGATCGGAACCATAAACTCAATATGGGCCTCAACGTTTAACCCTTTTGATTTAAGTCAATGAATTACTGGTACTTTGGTTATAAGTACTCGCTTTGGAAGTAGGCTTGCGTAATAAAGAACTTATTCATGAATGTTATTTTGTTACTCATCATTATTAAATAGTAATGTCGATAAATATACTTAATGTGACCATATTGGTGATGTTCTTCAGAAAGGTCAGGTGCGTAGTACTCGCAACCGCCGTGCGTGTATGACCTGAGGCCCTAGTGTGAGTTTCTTTTGAGGCGAGCCCCTAGCGTGAGCGTTCGGTCCTTCTCTATCCCGTCACAGCGGGGACGCTCTGTCCCGCTCCTGCGTACGCCGAATTCACACAATATTTGGAATTATTTTAATAAAAAAAGAAGATTGATCTTTTGAAATTAAATAAAACAAATAATAATATTTAATACATATATATTTTTTTTTAAATTTAATATTTAAGAGTGTATAAGTTTTCCTTTTCTTTTGTAATGTGTAATCTGATGGACAATAAAGTATATATAAATAAATCAATAAATAAAACGTGAATTATTAAAAATTTTAAATGATCTATCCATTAGTGTAACGTCTTCTAGTACGTGGTCGCCATTCCAGAACCTTTCGGCTCTATTGGCCGTCAGCTCTGCGAGCAACGTGCCCTGCCCACTGCCACTTAAGTTTGGCAATTCTACCAACCCTAGCCAAATAATAATTCGTGAAAGAGACACCCCTACAATAATGATGGCGGCCATTACTTTCTACCATGAATATTTAATTTACATATTGTATTGTGATGGGCTATTAAATTAATGAGAATTCTGCCTTTTACAAGTCATTAGCTTTTATGCCTGTTATTACGACATATTTTGTAAAGGATTGTAAGGGTTTCTATTCACTCAAGCATAGAATGTACATACTACAAAAGGGTTTCATGGTGGTTTTTTTTTTTTTTTTTACACAACGGGGAAGCTCTTGGCCTTCATCTCACCTGATGGTAAGTGATGATAAGGCCGAAGATGGAAGCGAGCTTCACCCGGAATCCTCAACCACAGAGGAACTGGCTATCTTACCTCTAACTGCCGAAACACAACAAATGCTGTTAACAATGTTGTTTGGCGACAGACTTAGATAAGATGGTGGTAGCTAGCCAGGCGGACTTAGAACAAGCCCTACCACCAACCAAACCGAGCAGAAATTTTTGCCTCCGCTGGGAATCGAACCCGGGACCTCTGGATCTGAGACAGGTGGTTTTATAACTAGACCACAGAGGCGGTTGGTTCAGGTTCATTAAAATAGCTTCCACGAGGGGGAATACTTAATTTAGCACCCGGGATTTTCAATGTCCGGATCTGAAATCTTCATACGTTGGCCGAATAGTCATTATAATGATATAATAATTATAAGAATTGCCAAACTTAAGTGGCAATGGGCAGGGCACATTGCTCGCAGAACAGATGGCCGTTGGGGCCGAAAGGTTCTGGAGTGGCGACCGCGTACTGGAAGACGTAACGTTGGAAGGCCTCCCACAAGGTGGACAGATGACCTTGTGAAAGCCGCAGGAATCCGCTGGATGCGGGAAGCACAGAACCGGTCGAAATGGCGGTGCTTGGGGAAGGCCCTTGTCCAGCAGTGGACGTCTTTCGGCTGAAATGATGTTAATGATGAACTGAATTCAATCATCTGCACTGAAAACTCGAGAAATTCGTTACAAATCTTTATGTTTCAAAAAAACAATGCACATTTAGTCTTTATTTTGAACGAAACGATTGAACTTTGTAGCAATAACTCTAACAATACCATTTATATTATATAACAAAGGAACATTTTGAATCATTAGCCCTTTTGATCAAGCTTCTGATTTTATTTATTTTGGAATTCTTCAATGCTGTTAGTCAAATGGAGCGCGATCTTTGATTTACTTAGTAAGTTGTTCTTATATTGATGTTTATTTATTTTGATGTACACACGGCTATATAGCCAGTATACGCTAACCTCTCATTATACGGAAATCCTAGACAGACAGATATTATGGAAGGGATTTTATTGAGGGTTTATTCAAACTTGAGTCTCAAAGGCTAGGTTGCTTTAAAGGGTGTTGTTGATATTTAATCGACGATATAAACACTTTCCTTCATCCATCATTCATCTAGCGGGGAAATTGCGTAACACACATAAAATGGCACTAGATAGCTACGCGAAAATAATTTAAAAGGGAGTGTAGGGCATTGGCGGTCCGAGGTAACATGTTGGCCCGAAGATTCGCTAGGTGTAGCAACCTAGTGAAACTAACACTTTTTAAGGCATATTTCCAGTGCTTTTATACAGGGAATCTTTGGGTCAACTATACCAAAAGAATGCTGAATGACCTACGCGTACAATATAATAATATTTTTAGGATGCTGTTGGGACTGCCACGATGGAGCAGCGCTTCAACTATGTTTGCGTATAACCGAACTGACGGCTTCCACGTCGTCATTCGCAAGAAAACTGCGTCGCTGTTGTCAAGGTTGCGGGCGAATGAGAACCGCATTCTAGAAACTATTGCGGAGAGTATCAACTCTCCGATTATTAAAAGTTTTGTGAGAACGACGATCCCTACACATTGATTTGGGGATGTGCTTTTTCTCCATTGTATTTTAACTACTAACACTAGTAATCTTATATATAAAATTCCCGTGTCACAATGTTAGTTACCATACTCCTCCGAAACGGCTTGACCGATTTTTATGAAAATTTATATGCATATTCAGTAGGTCTGAGAATCGGCTACTATCTCTTTTTTTTAGTTTTAGGTAGGCTAGGGGTAGGGTAGGGTAGGGTAGGGTAGGTAGGTAGGTAGGGCAAGTAGGGTAGGCTAGCGACAGAACGAAGTCTGTCGGGTCAGCTAGTAAGTTATAATATTGTCTACTAACACGCTGGATCATTGTTGTCCGAAAATAAAGAATATTATTATTATTGCGTCATTTACGTTGTTGATCAGACGACTTTTCAAGCCGCTAGATCCGCTAAATCAATGGATGTCAAAATGAAAGGCATTGCGATTAATTGCCATTGTACGTGTGAACAGGCTTCGGGATACTTTTCCAGTCCTTCCCTTTAACTCCTCGTTTAAAATTCGCCGCCACTTGCACTCGCCCATCGCTGTGAGTGCGACAAGGACAACGCATCGCTCCCGCCATCTGGCGGCGTGAGGAAGAAAAGTTAGTTCGAACTCAACGTCAGCAATAACCTGCGCGCGCGGTGAAATAACACCAAAATATAGTGAAATACAACTGCTAGTGATGGTGATCTCCTGGCTCCCAGCGTCCCTTGAATACATGACCTCTTTCAATTTACCATCCTTTAGCCTGTTTCTGAGTAGGAAACTTCAAAAGCATCCTTGGCTATACGCGATACTCAATCAATGTGCAACGTGTACAATGTCTGTGAATAAACACTTATTTTACTACGTACTTCACGGAGAGGAAGAAATCAAAATCGGTTGAACGGGCTGTAAAAAGGTTTATATATGTAAATATCTCTAATGTTATTTCAAATGGAGTATAAGAGATTATTATCTCAAGTGACAATAAACGTCTTACACCAGTTTTCAGTAACACTAAGCAATACCTAAATTTCATGCCTAAACAAAAACACACTGTTATATTTTCTACGCTTGGCTCAGCGCTGAGAGTTTAAAATCCAATATGCAATAATATTGAAGCATTTTATCACCCCTAGTATTCGTGAAAACAGGCATTACCATCGCTGGCAGTAAGCCAAGATAATAAAGGATTTAACACAGCGTCTCAATTTTGAGTGTCGCAATCTGGGAAGAACTTGACTGTTTTGTTATTAACTACATGTATATGTAGCCCGTATTGGTATGTGGATGGATTTGTCCTACACACAAACAGATTTTACATATGGCTTCCAGTTCAAAGTAATTTCTTACAAGTCACTGGATATGAACAGAAACACGTGAAAATTCAAACGTACACAATGCTTATTTGAAAATTACAGATAAATATTGCAGTTAAGATTTAGAAAAGTATCCAAGCAATTACTGCTTGCAATAATTAGAAACTGAAACTGACTTGTTCTTCTTATTAATTATTATTACATACTTTATTGTACACCAAAAGAAAATACATAACAAACAATACAAATATACAATAGGCGGCCTAATCGCTTTCTGCGATCTTTTCTTGTATGTTACTAATTTTCTATTCGGGGAAACAATGAAAATTTCAGACACATACATAGAGGCAAAATTACAATATTTTTCACGCTCGTTTTATTTTCGTCATAGTTGGAAGGAGTTTTTATTCATAAAACAGGTTAAATAGAGAAAGCGTCATTTCAACTATAACTCTCGTCCAACAAGAGATTTCGATAATATCGTTTCGATAAATCATCGAAACGATACTATTGAAAACTCTTGTATTTTTTTTTATTTGTACTATGGGTTTCTCTCTTGACTCTAGTCTAGGTCTGGGTGACAAAGACAAAGCCTACGATGGAGTGAGCTTACCCAGAAGAAGCCTGTTCACTCTCATTTTGAATAGATTAGGATTGTATGCGTTCGGAAACACAGACTCAGGCAAAGAGTTCCACTCCTTTGCCGTGCGCATTATAAAAGACGTTTGAAAACGCTTAGTGCGAGTTGGTGGAATATCAACTAGGTAGGGGTGGTAACTTGCAGTGCGTCTAGATGTCCGGTGGTAGAAGGGGGCCGGTGGAATGAGGTCATGGAGTTCATGGGCACACTCGCCGAAGTACAATCTGTAGAAGACCGACAAGCAGGCAACAAATGAAGTGATATTGGTGGATAGTAAATCATAGCAAACGCACTATCTACCATGTATTAGCCTGTTGTCTCAACGACTATTACCTGAAGTGACAAACGCCTTCCATTCTTGGCACTAAGCCAAGGTATTAAACTAACGCTGGCTACAAACGTTGGTCCCAACTTTGTTCCAACATGACGTGTGAAAACTAGCATTGGTTCGGTCTTCGTTAATTTATTTTCTTGATCCACATGTTGGACGAGTGGCGATGGGACCAACATTGGAACTAACGTGTGGAGCCATCGTAAAGGATAAGCACACAAGTGCCTTGAGAAGCCGCCGTAATTAGTTGAAATTGATGTCTTAAGTCGATCTATCTGAGGGTGTTAAACCTTCTTAGTCAAGCTAGACAGATAGATAGTATTAACTCTTTATTGTACACCATAAAATTACAGATTTATATGTAGAAATTTTACAAGGGGTGACTCAATGGGCGGTTTTATCGCTAAAAGCGATCTTTTAAAGAATACCTTTGGATGGATTAAGGGGGAACGAGACACAATACTGCAGGTAGTCTGTGGTGTACAATTTAGATATAAAATAAATATATACATACATAAAATATGTTATACATTTCTATATAAATATGTACAATAATAATTATTAACCAACAAGTAAAACAAAAAAAAAAAATATTAAGGAGAAAGATAGTTTTTTTTTTTTTTGAGCACGCTTTATCGACTCGGGCAAGGCATCCCATAACCACACTGCTTTACCTGTCAAAGATTTATCATAGAAACTGGTGGAATGCTCCACCAGTTTCTAAGATAAATCTTTTGGGCATCTCTAGTTTCAAATTTTCCGATGACCACAGATATCTAGTATATGTGTCATGAAGTAACTTGAAATGTTCTTTAAGATAAGAAGGGGGTTGTAGGATTACACAGAATACTGTAGTGCTGAAACAAGATATGGAATTCCGGCGAAGACGTATGGGAAGCCACTTGAGCTTTGTACAAAATTCAGAAATGTGCTCATATTAGCGCAAACCACAATATAAGACAATACATTACAAGAAACATTGCAAGACATTATAAGAAGCAATAACAGGAATAAAGTAGTCGTTTATGAAACTGTCGTTTAACATGGGTAACAACGTCATCATCATCATTAGGTATATAGCAGCATCGTCATATTCGTGAACGGGCGCCGTCAGTTGGGACTGGTCATCTCTTAGCTGCCACGGCTTATTAAAAAAAAAAAAAAAAAAATTGAATTGTTTTTATTACGGACGCTTCTAACGTGCACGTCTTTCTACATTGTTTTCACATGTATAACTTCAACACCCAACCCATTTTTTCTAACAATATTTTGTTTTAAAAGAGTGTCCATGGAGTTTCTTGCCCGTTCTTCTCCATAGGAACCTACTACGCTTTGGAATGGGCAAATAGCTTCATCTTTCTGACTGACCGACCCCTTGACAATTCAAAAGTGCCTGTAATTGGTTTATTTGAAATAAATGCTTTGAGTTTGAGTTTACATCTCTCGTCTATGGTAACAAGCGGCCTAGATTGTGCGTTTGTGAATCACCGCTGCAAGGTATCGACTGGGCCTGTCACCTTGTAGCAGTGATGTCACAAATTGCTTCTGTGTTAATGTTTTACTAACATAGTTTGTAAATATATTGTTACTAACACTTTTAGTCTTGTTGCTTGAATAAAATGATAATTATTATTATAGTAGGCCACAGCTGGGCATTGCCATCGGCAAACTAAGGATAGGACGCCTTCAGTCTAGGTGGAACGACGATCTTCGCAAGGTGACTGGTAGCAGCTGGCCGAGGATCGAGCTTAATGCCATGCATTTGAGGAGACTGACCAGTAGACTTTTAAATGCTGCAGATGCTGAAAATGAAGTTGTTCCTGTGGCAGCCTACAACGCCACATACAAAATACGCTTCAAAGACCTGACGTCACAAATCCTGCATCGCGCAATCAGAGTTTACCGCGCGACTAGCATAATTATATATACAACATCCCGACATCAACCGTCCACCACTACCCCACAACCCTCCTCCGGGAGAGTAGTAGGGAAACCAGTACAGCTCGAAAACCCAAAACACGACCGTCAATCCGACCTCGCCGCCGAGGCCCCTCGCGAAATCCTCGACTTAACAGTCCCCCACGACCCTTGCTCGACGAAACGCAAGCCTGCGCCGTAGCTGAGCGTGTAGCTTTAAATCCCCCTATTAATAACCATAACCCTGAACTGATCCAGCCACCACCTGTCCCTTGCTGTCCTTCCTCCGACTCTGCCCTAAGCAAAGGTTCGTACCCCACAGGGGGCGCCTTAGCGTGCAGTCGTTTAGTTTATAAGTTTTATGCCCTGGCTGGAGGCTTTAAGTTTTTAGAAGCTTAAGGCCACCACAGGAGAGTTTGGTTAAGGAGTCACGATCTCTAAAGGTCAACTCTGAGATGCCCTAGATTTAAAAAAAAAATCAACCGTCGGGCAATTGCCCACCAGACACAACACCCGTCTGGTCGGAGGATTCTCCCTTTACTATAGAGTATGAGTGAACTTTACACCCTGTTCCTTAAACCTCTATATATTTTCACATATTTTCATAACACAATCATGTTATTCACTTACATAACATCCCCGAAAACTTTACACCCGTTCAACATCTCCACACAAATTCCCATTCGGGGTCACCTTGAGTTTACGTCGTGACAAACAAGTCAAATTTATTTGAATGCCTGTCCTCGTCTGATACTTTGTTAGCTGTATAATATTTTAGTGCTAAACCTTCGTATATTCTTTTCGTCACTCAAATGAAATTGCTTTGTTTTTCCTTGGGTTTCATTCTTATGACAGGTAAGTTATTTGGTCTTATGATGTTACATGGTTTGTTGTGTGGATTATTTTTGCTGATAAAAGGCAAAAACGAATAATCCTGCTTCTTACTAAAACCTTGAAATCTCTTGCAG
Organism: Dryobota labecula; assembly: GCA_947523025.1. NCBI lineage: Eukaryota > Metazoa > Arthropoda > Insecta > Lepidoptera > Noctuidae > Dryobota > Dryobota labecula. The sequence continues at coordinate 5,588,063 of OX383311.1, read as the reverse complement.
ATATCAATACAATTGGTGTCCGAAGGAAAATCCGGACATTCGTTGAAATTTCCGGATTTTTTCTTCTAAAATTTTAATTTCGTGACATATTGGTTTGTAATTAGACTTAATATAATTTAAAAGAAATAACATGCCAAAACTTTTACAAAACTATAATCCAAGAATATAATTAAATAGTTTATTTGTAAAACATAGGTGATTACATACAAAGATCAATATATTGACATACAAATGATTAATATTACCAAAACCGATTGAATGAGTACTATTAAATTACAATATTATTATACACCGTGGCATTTTAGTCGTCTTACAAAGACAGCCCACTTCATGTATCCAATGACTACTAATAATTAAAGTAAAAAAAAAAAATTTTTTTGAACATATCTTTTTGTATTTATTTTATTTTTATTAATTATGACGCATGACATAGTTTAAAACATCCCGTTAGGAGTGCAGTCCGAGCCTTGTGACACAAGGGCGCCGCAGAATGGATTTAGATTAAGTTAAAGTTGCAATAGTAAGAAACACATTTTTATGTTAGGGTTGAATGAATTCTGATAAAGATGTCACCGCTCCATTCCGCGGCGCCCTTGTAACACAAGGCTCGGACTACACTCGACACAGGGTGTTTTAAAAGATGTCATGCGTCATAATTAATAAAAATAAAATAATTATAATAAAAAAGTTCTAACAAACATTTTTTTTGGCATGAATGATTAGTAGTCATTGGATACATGAAGTGGGCTGTCTTTGTAAGATGACTAAAATCCCACGGTGTATCTAATTATGTTAACGCATGCAAGCAAATTAAATGTTTTTATACTCAGAGTCAATTTCATTTCATGTCAAAATTTAAAGTCAATTCAATTTAAAAGATTATTATTAATGTAAAGTATTAAATTTATTAGAATTAAAATTATTTATTTGTAAAAAACACAGTTTAAAGGTCAAGGTCTTAAGACAAACGTTTGTTGCAGAATATTGTGGGGTGCCTGAAATACAAAATAAGATAATCATAAATGTACAACCTAAATGCTTTACCTATAAGTAAAACTGTTGATTTTGATGTTGAGTTTATAATACAAAATAATAATTTATTTTGACCTTCTTTTTTTTCTACTCTTAGAAATTCCGGACACTTAAGGATCCCCGCATTCCGGACAGTGAGAGAAAATTCCGGACTTATGGCAACCCTATGATAATAGCCAGTGAATCAGCTGATGTGGTACAGCGCCGGGTTGAGGCTGACTGCTGGCGTCGACTACTGCTGGAATCGTATATACAATATGTCCGGTTTCATACTGTACAAACTTAAAAGGGTGGTAGTTTGATCTATTTTATTATTAAAATTATTCTACATATGGGGTCGGAACCCAATCTCCCCTTGAATGGCAGCCATTTTTGTTTTTCGATCGACTTTTATGAAGCATGCATACTACTGTAACTTTGGAATTTAAAGCCCAATTATCGTTAAAAAAATCTTTAATGACTGAAAAGTATTTACTATAGGTTAAATAACTGAAATAATAACAATAAATGCTGCATCAAATTTAAATAAATGCTAAAAGATCAATTTTACGCTAAAATTAACATCGTTTTTTTAATTTATCAGGGTTTGGTTTTCCCCATTGCAAATAATTTTCATTTATTAAAAGTATTTTATTACGATAATTGAGCTTTAAATTCCATAGTTACAGTACCTAATTTTAGTATGCACGCTTTATAAAAGTCGATCAAATAACAAAAATGGCTGCCATTCAGGGGAGGTTGGGTTCCGACCCCACATGTAGAATAGTTTTATTGATAAATTAGGGCAAACTACTACCTCTTTGAGTTTGTACAGTATGAAACCGGACATATTGTATAATGATATATAAGGGATAATAAACAACTTCAACATAAATAATACATAAGGTTAACAAAATTCTGAGTAATAATGTTTCAGTCAGTGGACTGTAACATTATTACTCAGTTTTGTTTTGTTCCTTATTATAAAATATTTGTATCCTTATTGTAAAATATTAAAAAAAAATAGGCAGCAGCGTCCTTAAATCTGATAATAAAAACCACAAACGTATCTAATATAAGCATTTATTTCTTCGATTTATGTTTAAAAACACCGTCACTTGTAATGGAAATCTTACTTTATTTTTCTTGATTGCATTTCATTATTGTTTCTACGTGATCGAATCGGAAATTAAGAGATCCGCAGAGAAACCAAGAATTGCGAAACTTAAGTGATAGTGGGCTAGGCATATTGCTCGCAGAACAGATTGCTGATGGGACAGAATGGTTCTGGAGTGGCGACCGCGTACCGGAAGATGTAGCGTCGGAAGGCCTCCCACAAGGTGGACCGATGACCTTGTGAAGGCCGCAGGAATCCGCTTGAAGCACTGACCGGTCGAAGTGGCGGTGTTTGGCCTATGCAGCAGTGGACGTCATTCGGCTGAAATCATGATGATGATGATTGTTTTTACTGCAGGTTTTACTACCTTTTATATACCCCGCTGACTCTCTTCCCAGAGTTTCCAGTAGTGTATTTTAAAAACGCAAACAGTAACACAAATCTCCTCAACAATTGTATATTTACGTCACAATGGCATCCAGATAATTCAAAACAAACATCTGACGCTTCCCATTTCATAAATCGAATTCCAACGCAGGAATTAATGCATCCCATGGGTAACGGGATACGTTCCAATTTATTTGTTCGATTTCAAATTAAATATTTAAATACGACACCGGAATCGGATTTCAGGGCTACAAACAATGATTATTATCGTTTGGTTTCCATTTTGTACTCAATGGGAAGTGTCCATCTTCCACTTATAAAAATTACTGGGAATTTCCCATTATTTGGTTACCAATCGTTTTCTTATTCCGTATCTTTTGAGAATGTTCCCCTTTCAGAACTGTTGGAAAGTTCCCATTCAGTGGGTGCCAAATGGGAACTTAGTTTTATTGGGTGAGTCTCACTATTCTCATTGTGCTTTCCCATTGGCGATACTACTTGTATCACTATTCCCGTTGCGTTTTTATACCGCGACTATACGCGACATTTATTTCAATAATTCTCGACTCGATATTATGACCAAGTATCGATCTGCCCACTAGATATTTTTTTTAATATTATTCTACTAGTTATTTGTTTTCAGATATAGTTTGATTGTCTTGTTAGCCATTTTCTATAGGATATCGTCGATTTTGATTTTTCACCAGGCTTTTTTAAATCGAACTAAATGGGAATATGGGGACAATTTGTAGGAGGACATGAGTCTCACCATTTCCATTCGTTGTTTCATAAGTCAATGGGAATAGCGAGACTGATTTGAAAAAATCATATTTTTTTATTGTATTCCCATTACTCATTACAATGGTAATACTGATTACCATTGCAATGGGTAATGGGAATAGTTAAACCCACCCTTTTTTTTCCAGAAATAATAAATGTTTTATTGTTATAGTAACGTCAGGACCTTTCTCTCTCAATACTTTCGTTGTTTTTCTGCACAAATACTGAAGATTTTCAAGAGTATCGATTGCCAATAGAAACCTTGCAACGAGATTGTAACTAAAACAAAGAAAATAAGTGTAGGGGTTGTGAAACAATGCAAGTGCTCCGATAACATCAAAAAGGCCAACAATACAAGGTTTATTTATTGGTATATTGTTTGTCAGCAGAGTATCCATAGTGTGTTGTTCTACTCGACTTTTATTAATAAACCAGCTTTTATTAATAACACCACAATATACTAAAATGGCAGCCACATTTCCCGCCCGCGCTAATACTTCGTTTTTGCTTAGCGTTCTTTCTGACTTTTTTTCTTTTTGCTCGGCTCCAAAGGGTCATATCATGATGTTAAATAACCTATAACCTTCTCCAAGAATTGGGCTATCTAATGCTATGATTTTTTTCAAATCCACCTGGTAGTTCCAGAGATTAGCGCGTTCAGTCAAAACAACAAAATCCTCAGTTTTATGTAAATTTAAAATATGAAAAAAGCTTCTGGGTTTCTGTTAATAACGTAAATTTGTACGATTTTAAAATTAAAAACACTCGCTTCACATAAAATATTTACTTAGTATTAGGAATTTATTCATAACTTTTAGGACGGTATATCCATGTATACCTACTGATTGTGCTTGTCGCAAAAATGTAAGCCAAAATGATAGATATAGGATATTTGAAATTTCTATTAAAAATCGTACGCAGCACAACAAAAATCAAAAACACTAATAACGATGATAACTAGAGTAAAAAGATTCATCGTTTCATCATTTCAGCCGAAAGACGTCCACTGCTGGACATAGGAGACTCCCCCAGGCATCGCCACTTCAACCGGTTCTAAGCTTCGCGCATCCAGCAGATTTCAGCAGCCTTCACAAGGTCATCGGTCCACCTTGTGGGCCTTACAACGCTACATCTTCCGGTACGCGATCGCCACTCCAGAACCTTTCGACCCCATCGGCATTTTATATCGGCTAACTATTCAATTGATTGTTATATAGGCAGCTATAGTGTCAATTACGATACCTACTCCCGAAATTCGACCTGCATAGCTCAGCTTACATATTGATGACCTCAAACCTTGCATATTTGGCACAACACAAATCAAATTGGTACCTGTCAACCGTTACTAAAAGGACTACCACAGACAAAATACGATCATGTAGACTATTATAGACTCACTGGAAGGATTCCAATTGAGTTAGGCAGAACCAGCAAGGCTTTTAGACAGAGTGTACCTCTATGCCTGGATGGGCTCTTAAAATGCCGATACATAAATTAATTCTATTGAGGTTATAGCTAGACACACAGGGCCTCAAGTCTGCTATTACAATAGTGTTAGAATGGTCTATTTTTCGTAGATTATTCGAAACAAACAGACTGACAGACAGACATAAATTAAAAAACTGTTTTTTTTTTTTGTTATTAATGCCGTAGTTACTTTCATATTACTTTTATTACAAACAGACATTTCAATTTTATTTATTTATAAAGAGAATGGTTAAATGTTATATTCAGTCATTGTATTGTTATCGGTGCCGTGTGGTGCCGGACGTAAAGAATAGCACTACCCCATTTCCTCCGGTGGGTGTCGTAAAAGGCGACTAAAGGACTTACTAGAGAATGGGCAGCAGCGTTCTCTATGCATTTTTAACACCATAGCGAGATCACCAACCCGCCTGCCAAGTATGGCGGTTATGGTGAACCCCCCCAATTGGGAGAGGCTTATGTCCACCAGTGGACGTCTTTCGGCTGAAATGATGATGATGATTGTTATTTTTACAATAAATTGAAAAGAAAAATATAAAAATTATATAAAAGACGCGAATATCGATTCTCGATATTCGCTGTCAAATTGATTGACAAATGAATTCCGCCCGGGACACGTTGGCATAATGTTGATTGTTGATTGTTGTCAAATAGACGCTAAAATACAGGGTAGTATCGACAAAAATATGTTGCAGATGCTTTTCAATGGAGTGAACACATGCAATGGTATTTGTGTGAAGAATATTTCTGAAAGATTTATGAGGCGCTTTTGATGTTTATAATAGCCAACATAATATTATAGTGTACGGTAGGACTTCGAGTTTTAGGAAAATTTCGCTTTGTAGAGTGTCATCTCTGTTACTCATAGATGTGTAACAGTCTCTTTTCAAAGCTCGATGCGTAATAACTAAACATCGGATATTCGGATGCATATTCACCTAAAAATGAGATGTTTGCAATTCTGCCGTGCTAACGAAGAACGCAGTAACTCGATTTTGCCGCTTCCGAGACTTTTATTTTTGATTATTGAATTTGTTATGATGTTTTAGTTATAGCATTCTTGCTTACTGAAAAACCGAGTTCCTGAAGGATCAATAAAAAGTTGCTTAGAGAGATTTAATAGATTTCGATTCGCTGACTCCAAATATATAACTCAACGAATGTATAACTCATAATCGTCCAAAATCGAGTTACCGCGTTCTTCGTTAGCACGGCAGAATTATGGAAAGCGCTTTTGTATCGAATAAATCCCGCGGATCCGGTGTTTTATTTTAATTTTAACTAACACACACCAACCCTACACTTACACCCTAAATACACATATTTGCATAGGGGGTTAAAATAATTTTAAATAAATATGCATCTGAATAGTTATGCAATCCAAGAATCCTGGGTATTTATTTTTATTTTTAATAAATAACATTTTAGAAGTCACTTCCATACTATACACCCGACTAGTTACGCATTGCCGGTATTCCTGGCATCAAGGGATATTTTCTTACAATAAATATATTTTAAGAATACTTCCGTACTTTCATAGATAATAATTTACTTTAGATAAATATGCATCCGATTATCCGATCTCTAGTAATAACTATTAAAAACCGGGAACTGTTATAAAAAAACAAGTCTGTTTAGAACGATGGGAAACTTGAATGGTTAGCTAATCTGAAGGCCCCCGCAGATAGGCGTGACACAGCTGTGCGACGCTATTCTGGTAGAAAAATTCCATAAAAAATTTCATAGAAATGGTTCTAACGTTTGTTTTTTTTTTTAGAAGCGGAGAAATTTCAATTGAAATAAAACACAGAAAAATGGTTTTTAATATCCATAAAATTAGCTTTATTTGACAGATAATTTTATGACATTAATGTTTGAATATGGCAACTTAACTTTTTTATTGGCGTAATTCACTACAGAAAAAATTTGACGAACGAGTAATTTTACGAAATCTGACAACCTGGGGGCCAAGCCTACTAATGTACAAACGTTGCAATGGTCTCTTCATTGTGAGTTTTTGACAGATTTGCCATACAAACACTGTCAAATACTCACAATCGCGAGACCATTGCAACGTTTGTAAATTAGTAGACTTAGGCCCCTGGTTCGTGCGATTTAACATCATTACATTATTTTGTCTGGAGATATGTAAAGTTGCATGTCTACGCCAATAAACTGGTAACAATTGATAACTTTGATGACAACATTCTACGCATAATTGCCGAAATACAGCCTGATTTACTGCGACGAGTGTGTGAAAATTTGACCTCCAGATTAAGCCATGTACGCGCCAGCCCTTCGGCTATATGTCCGAAATTATATTCAAATATTAATGCCATAAAATTATCTATCAGATAAACCCAATTTCATGGATATTAAAATAAATTTTTCTGTCCATCTTTCAGCACAAGTCCGATCCTGCATGGAGTATTGCAGCCACCTTTGGAATGGCTCAGCTAAGTACCAACTTGTTGCACTTGACTCGGTGGAACGCAGAGCTGAGAGGCTCATTGGCGACGTAAAACTGGTGGATGCCAAGCTTCACAGCTTGTCTCATCGCCGCAAGGTTGCCTGCTTGTCGGTCTTCCACAGATTGTACTTCGGCCCATGAACTCCACGACCTCATTCCACCGGCCCCTTTCTACCATCCGACATCTAGACGCACTGCAAGTTACCACCCCTACCTAGTTGATATTCCACCAACTGGCACTAAGCGTTTTCAAACGTCTTTTATAATGCGCACAGCAAAGGTTTGGAACTCTCTGCCTGCGTCTTTGTTTCCGAACGCATACAATCCTATAATATATTCAAAGTGAGAGTGAAAAGGCTTCTTCTGGGTAAGCTCACTCCATCGTAGACTTTGTCTCTGTCACCCAGACCTAGACTAGAGTCAAGAGCAAACCCATAGTAAAACATTCTGTGTTTTATTTCAGTTTAAAGTTCTTCACCTCTAAAATAAACACCCTTTATTAGAGTGGCGTCACGCTTTCTCGCAACGGCTTATTCAATCATAAGTTTGCGCAAAATAAATATTGCGCAAACTTATTGTAGGTGTATGGGCCGCCTAAGAGTCAATTCAGAATATCTCTATTCTGGTCAGAACATGGCTCGAATATACATAGGTGCTAACCGATCAGCGCAAACGTCAGTGAAAACGTTCATTTCATTTATTTTATTCATTAACAATTAACATTGTGTTGAACATTACATCCATACTAATATTATAAATTTGAAAGTAACTCTGTCTGTCTGTCTGTATGTTACGTTTTCACGCCTAAACCGCTAAACCGATCGTCATGAAATTTGGCAGAGATATAGCCTGGGATATGTAGAAGGACATAGGCTACTTTTTTACGCGATAACCGACATCCACGCGGGCGGAGCCGCGGGCACAAGCTAGTATCAAATAAAATTATCACATGCAGAAACAATACATTTAAAAGCCTTATTAAAATTGAAGTGAAAAGTAAGTTCAAGAGTCAAATTAATTTAAAATATGTCAACAAATAAATACAATGTCAAATTTATGTCAGATATTATGTAAAATTCAAAGTCAAAAACAAAAATTTAATGATTGAGACTATAACTTCATAAAGGTCCTAGTGATATTGTCAAAATATCAGCCAATCAACGTTCATACTCATCGTCGTTATTCACGATTGATATAAGATAAGCCGATTTTCGGCAAAAATCCTGATATAAGCTCGTATTATTACGAAAATACTTCTCAATTTCCAATAATCCGGACGTTTGCAAAAATCCAAGGATTTTCGTAAAGATTTCATTTTCCCAATTATCCTACGACATACCTTTTGCTTCTTTCACGTTCATCATCTGGCCTCCACAATGTTAAGTCTAAAAATTTCGCTTATAAACGTATTGAGTATAATCAACTCAAACTCAAAGCATTTATTTCAAATATATACAAATTACAGGCACTTTTGAATTGTCAAGGCCCATTGACAATTCTGCTGTACATTTGCAGATAAAATAATTCATACCTAAATAATAGATAAGCGAAATTTTTATATCTTATTACATGATCTCCTGACTGATTGTAAGTTAAAAATTGTTCTCATACCTAAAACAGGGCTTCCTCTCTCCTACCCTTTTTGCTGTGCCCTACAGGGTCCATAATAATCTAAATTATACATATATAGTAACCACCTAAGTACACATTATGATAAAGCAATAAAGATATACATAGATAGACGTAGCGTTGGAAGGCCTCCCACAAGGTGGACCGATGACCTTATGAAAGCCGCAGGAATCTGCTGGATGCGGGAAGCACAAAATCGGTCGAGGTGGCGGTGCTTGGGGGAGGCCTATGTCCAGCAGTGGATGTCTTTCGGCTGAAATGATGATGATAAATAAAGATATTGAGTATTGAATTCATAAGTGCTTGTGATTGTTCAGTCAGAAAGATGAAGCTAGTTGCTTATTCCAAAGAATTTAGTAGGTTTCTATGGAACGGGCAAAAACTCCACGGACACTCTTTTTAAACAAAATATTGGTTATAATTCATATTGAAATTCACTACATGTGAGAACAATGCAGAAAGACGTGCACGTTAGAAGCGTCCGTAATAAGAACAGAAACAAAAAAATAATTAAAATAAGCCGAGGCAGCTAAGAGATGACCAGTCCCAACTGACGGCGCCCGTTCATGAACATGACGCATAGATCAGCACCGTTCAGCTCAACCAGTTTGAAGGGAACTTAATGATCAAACACACACGCCACCATCAGCGAGACATTTGAGTGAGTATGACATACTCTCAGCCGCCAGGGCACATTCAAGTCAATGACAGAGAAGATATATATAGAAGACATATTACCCGGTAAATGGTAGCTTTATAGTTCTCACACTTGTGCTTTGAAATTATGTAATACAAAGAAGATTGAGTTTATACAATGCAAAGGTAGTCTTACAATCGTCAGCAGCGCCAACAATATTTTAAAATGCTAATCAATTAGTTTATGCGCCCTTGTGGAGCAGGACCATCGTTAAGCCAAGCGTTTTTGTCAGCGATGTAATCCCCCAACTTATAATATGCTTGGCTGCATAGTGTGCGTTTTATACAAGATTTTGTTTCATTCAGTTGGAATAATAAAGTCAACATGGTCTTAAACAGTACGGACCTACTTTAAACAACTTAAACAAGGAACAAATTCCTACTACATTACATAATAAGTAAACCTCATATTATTAGGTATGGTTGTAAAATACTAAACAAAACACGACACCCAGTTGACTTTCAACCTTAACCAAACGAAAAAGAGTCCCAATTTCACTCACAAAAGGAAAAGGCCTAACATACAGGCTACTTATTACTTTTGTCAAGAGAAAAGTTTTAAGCGTCTTTTAATGATGCTGTTAATTAACTGTCCCAGTTGAAAGTTGGTTAAGAAGACATCTGTTGAGATGAGACGAATCTGTGACGTAATTACAATGCCAGGAAAGGGCATGAAATACAAAAGAAGATATTTGTACAGTGGGGGACTATACTTAGCGCATCCACGTGTCTTCCTTGCAAATGGAGCTTGTTAATCCGTAGTTCTCGAGAGCCAAAGAAGTGTATGTATGTCAGTAGATACGGGTAGTCTGAACCCTTTTTTTTTGTTTGTGTGGGTAATTATCAAATAACTTGTGTGGAGAGCGTGTCAGACTTTTGCTGACTAAAACCCACCCGTGTTCCTTCAGTTGCCTGTGTGCCAGAGCCACGGTATCCCTTTCGGATAAACCCGCAACCCTGGCAGGCACCGGTCCTAGCGGACACCGTCAGTGCATACTGACATATCTTTGAGGCGCGCGTGGAACACAACGCGCCGTCGACCCGGGCCTGGTCCTTAGTCAGAACCCTGAAAATCCAACAACTGGTTAGGTCAGCATTTGGTGTGGGATGTAACATGTTTCGACACCCTCGCGTCTTTCTATCTTCCTAGCACGGTGGGCTATGCTGGGGTGACTGTTGCAGGTGCGGAATAACTCCAATCTTATTGGGACTTATATGTTCGAGCGGTTTGAGGTTGAAACACTAGGGCAATGGGGTCCGAGTGCCTACTTTGTTTGTCGAGACATCGCCAAGTGGTTGGTCGTCTCTTCGGGTTACCAGAGGGCTGGCCTATTTTTGAGCCAATGAATCAACATTGCCATACAACGTGGCAATGATGCCAGCCTTTTGGGGCACTTTTCCTGTTGACAGCGATAGTCCCTATGAATATGGTGTGTAGGGAAAGGATTTTATAAAGAAGAGCACAGAATTACAAGACTAGGAATTTATTTCAATAAGGCTTGTCAAAGTAACTTTACTGAGAAAATTAGTTGTCCTTTCCAAAATTAGGTCTTTGTGGAGAAGAAGGACAATAAACTCCACGGCTGCTTGTTTTAAAATATTTTATCAACACAGTTTTAGCATATACTTTGTTATAACATCAATCTCTTGAACCATTTCTCAAAGTTAGCGACTTTACCAGTGCAGCAGTGGAAATAAACAGAACATGAATATTCCATAATTTGATTAAACACTTAGAACACATACAGAACAACATAGTCATCAGCAATAATCAAGTTATAATATCAATTAACTGACGTGAATATTATAGGTAGTCCATCTTTCACCACACTTATATCAAAAAGTTATTGAATTGTAACACCAATTTTTATAGTCTCCCAATATTACTCAAGTACATCCAACAATTATAGACAGTCATACATCATTGTTAAATAACTTCTAACATAGGTAACAATTTACAAATCTTAACATAATATGTAGTGGAACTATTTAAAAAATACGATTATTAAAATTTATACCCAAAGTCTCAAATTCAGATAATTTATGTAAACAAAGTAATGTCAAGAAATGTCACCGTCAAAATGACAGAACATTGTATCATATTTTTTTTTTTTTTTTTTAATAATCCTCTATGAAATTAAAGTGAATTAATTATAAGAACTATGCAAACAAAATACCGTTACCAAGCAATGTTTTATGTAGTGTGTCGGAGACACGGCCTATGATCTTCATAATCAGCCCTTTTAAGTCCACTGCTAGACGTAGGCCTCCCAAAATCAATTTCCACTCGAAACAGTTTACAGCTGTTTTCATCCAAAATGTGGCTAGATATGCTACATACAATATGAATCTATGAATGAGAGTTGTAATATTAGTGTTGTTGAAGATGTAAAAAACGTGAAAATGTTTCGATCTCCTGCATTCTTACCAGTATCATAAAATATTTTATACCAGAAAATCTCCTTTTTTTAATAACTTTGTATAAAACCGAAAATTTATAAAAATAATTACGATATGATTATTTTTTAATTATTATTCCTTAAATTTAGTACTTTAAAGAAAATTGAATCTTTTTTCGCCATTATATGTGAATTACCATCCGAAGATATTTTTTTGATATGTTATCCCGTTTGTTTACATAAATTATCTGAATTTGAGACTTTGGGTATAGCAAAATAGTATGTCTTTATTTGTTATTTACAGTAGTGGTCATATAATTAGAAACACAGAGTCACTTGGTAGGGTTAATTACTTTTAATGTTATTATTTCAATTCATTGGACGTAAAAGATTCATTTACCACATTAAAATGTACACTCGTTTCTCTAGTTTAAAAACGATCATTAACATTCTGTTAACTAATAACAAATTTGTAGTAAAAGTAATGTCGGCAGCTATATTGATAAGATTTACAAAATAACTTTATTCTTAAACAGTCAGTCATTCTTAAACAGGCATCTATTCTCATGAAGAAATCCCATAGTAGGTTTAGTTGTTTCACAAATTCGCTTTTAAGACTTGGCTTACATTTACTGCCTCGGTGTGTATGACCAATGATTACATATCCACACATTATCTCATCAATTCATACTCCAACCGCCACCCCTAACAAGCTCTCACCTAATATATCCTAATGTTACCTCGGACGTACAGATATTAGTCTCACATAGTTCCTAGGTGCTATGTGGTGACCTCTTTATTATAAGAGGGTAGTTACAGTTTCATAAACTACTATACTATTATGCAACGTTATTTTAGAATACTGCCCACCAAGAATACCGACTACCAAATTGCAATACAATGCCAGACTTCAAAGTGATTTTTTAGAAGAATACACAATAAAATTCCGAATGACATTAAGCAATTGAATTTTTATTTATTTAAGAAAACACTTAAAAAGCTGCTTACTGTTGTGTTACTATAACATTTTTGGCTTTTTAAATGATACATTTTGAATGTTATTGTTGATTTATTTTGATTATATATTGACATATTTTGTCTGTAATTAATATTGACTACTTTTTGTACTACTCTGATTGTACATATATTGAATTATAGACCATATTTTGTACCGACTCTAATTTTATGTATGAAACTGACATTAATAATGAATTGACTGACATTAATTATAATTGCTAATGTAATTAATAGCATATAAACGTTTTGTACGCCGAGTGAGGCAAAACATGTTGCACCGGTAAAAAATATTTTCCATCTATATGTGCATATTTTGACGGCACGGTTGGCGCAGTGGTTAAGCGATTGACTGCTGCGCTGCGTGTCGCGGGTTCGATTCCCGCACGGAACAAATATTTGTATGACCTACAAGTAATTGTTCCGGGTCTGGCTGTTTGTGTATGTAAGTTTAATGTTTGTGAACGCACCCACAACACAGGAGAAATTCCTAGTGTGGGGCAACATTAAAAAAAAAAAAATTGTATTATGTTGCACATGTTTGAACAAATAAATTTATCTTTATCTTTAAAATATCAATTTAAAACGATAACAGAAAATGCGACAGTCAATTCACGGGTTAGAGCAAAGGTCAATCTGTCCGATCAACAGCGATTTATCCCATAAATCTACAAGGTCAAACCTTTTCCTCGCCACAAAAAGATTACAATAATACCCTTCCTTCCCTTTGATCCTATCGAAAGAGATTGCTGATCTGTATCGAAATTCGGAAGGGAATCCGAGAAGCTTAATCGTCGGATAATATAATAATATGTCTGGATAAACAAGGAACCTACTAAAATGTCAGAGGAATTCATGTTCATGTCATCATCATTTACCTATCTTTTTCACTGCTGCGGTCAGCTTCCAGTCAAAAACCATTACATTTTTTTATTATTATAATAATAATAATAGAAACTTTATTTCGAGCCAAGACTCATAAAGGGTTAGTAACAATGTTCTTACAACTACATGTTAGTAAACAACACAATACGGTGACACATGTAACTGACAACAGTGAACTATATAAGGACAGTCCACTCTGTCCGCTATCATTTTCAGAACCCTGTTCGGGCTGGCCATGACTCGTACCACCATTGATGCAGCGCGCTTGCGCATTATAGCGTAAAAACAATCTACACGCGCCCCCGCAAACATCCCTGATGCACTGCAACGCCATGGCAACCCCATCAGTTTTCTGAATGCGTTATTAAATTGGACACGAAGGGCTCCATACGATACTCGCGAATATTTCTCCCACAGGCTGCTCGTGTAGAAGGTGGTACAGAATGCTCTAAAGAGCGTCACCTTTACGTCTGCAGTACAATGTGCAAACCTGCGCGTCAACATATTCGCTCGCACGGACAGAGCCCTCCGTTGCCTTTCAATATCAGCATTGTCTTTAAGGTCAGTGGTGACCAAGTGACCTAGGTACTTAAATTGTTCCACTCGCTCAAGAGGTGTTCCTTTAGCTTTTCCTTGGAGGTGTAGCCGTATGGGAGGCACATTAAGATCGTACTTGGTCCCTGCCTCAAAAACAATGAACTGACTTTTCAAAACGTTATACAGTAACCCATGTTCTGTTGCGTAGCGTTCACATGTGGCCAATAGTGTCCTAATATTGCTGACCATTACTGATTGGGCCTGCTCTTGACCCTGATCTCGCCTGATGAAAAGCGATGGATGACGTCTATGATGGAACGAGCGTGCCCAAAAGATGTCTGTTCACCCTTGCTTTAAAGGCATACGGGTTATATGTGGAAGGGAACACAGACGCTGGCAGAGAGTTCCACACTTTGGCTGTATTTGTATAAATGTGGAGGAGAAGTGCTGAGTACGACTGGACAGGATTTCAACCAAGTACGGTTGGTACCCTGCAGTACGTTTGGTAGTCCGGTATTAAATGGCGATAGTGGATCAGGTCGTGGAGCTCCTGCGCACACTCTCCGAAGTACAACAGTCCGTAGAAGACCGACAGGCAAGCAACATTACTCCGATGAGCCAAGCTGTGAAGCCTACACACCAACGTTTCGTCGTCTATAAGCCTTTTCGCTCTGCGTTCCACCGAGTTAAGTGCAGCAAGTTGGAATTTTGCTGAGCCATCCCATAAGTGGCTGCAATACTCCATACAGGAACGGATCAATGCTTTGTACAAACTTAAAAACTGTCTAGATGTGAAGTATTGCAGTACAGTTGAATACTATTATATTTCATTTCATTCATTTTTTGTGCTTTATAGTCAAAAAAGAAAGTTAATTTAGCAGACAAAGTAAAACTCATCAAGACATGCAAATCTTAATTAAAATTACTAGTGATTAAGTGTTTTGAGTACCTATAATATTTTTGAATCTACTAGCAGAAAGAGCAAACATATCGATACGATGGAATTGCTTGTTGTAATTATTAGTCGTCGATTTGAACAATATTTACAAAAATACTAATATATATACACTTTCTTCAATATGTCGCTAGTTTAACCAGTCAGCATGTATACCAATAAATCCCTAATAAATTTTAATTGAACTATTATAGGGTACGAAAAAAGGTTTCCCAATAGCCTATCGTTATTCCTGTGAAGGTTTTCCCGGTAGTGTAAGCTTAAGTGATAAAAGAACAGCGGGCTTGGACCAATACTTTGTATAGGATTGACTGCCTATCTGACCTCCACAACCCAGTAATTGGGTAACACGATACCCCTTGGTAAGGCTGGTTGTCTGACTTTCAAGTTTCTGACTACCAGTAACGAAATTCTAAGATCTACGAATGACAGCCAGCTTAACTTGCTTACCTAGGCTCAAAGCCACAGATATGTATACCCAAAATAATAAAAAATTGTAGAAAGTTGACTTTTTGACTTAAAATAGACGATTTATTATGAAAACAAAATGGCGCTTACAACTTGTACTACACATCGCTAGGTCGATGCCCTTATCAATTTTTATGACGTGTTCAAATCCTGAGGTAATGTCTAGTATCTCATAAGTAGCTACCAACTTCAAATATGGCCCTCTTTCCAAGATCACTGGATTATAGGTGTTAAACAGTAAATATTTTATGGTGTCCTGCTGTGCTATTCTGTAAAAAACTCACCGTGAAAACACAGGTGAAGTGAGCTGTCATTCCATTCATGCTAGGGATTGACACTGTGTATTGATGCTCACTTCACCTGAGTTTTCACGGTGAGACTTTTACAGAATAGATCGGCTGTTGTACTTATTTTGATGTTCTTTAGAGTAAATTGGAAAGTAGTCTTTAGTCGTTGCTCGATTTTTATGCTATAGTTGTAGCTGTTAGGGTCTTATCACACTAGTGATTTGCGAGCGATTTCAAAGCGAGGCGAAAACGCAGCGGGCTCGCCGCGGGTGTGAAACGAGGTAGCCGCTACTACGCTACGTGATGGCCGCGTTTTTACAAAGTTGTACACTCGCTTGTCTCACTCTCTCTTGTCACGTCAATCGCTCTCGTTCCGCATACGCAGCGAACACGTTGCGTTCACGTGGCGTGCTCGCGATGCACACACCGCGAGCTCGTTGAACAATCACCTCGCTGGAATGGGACAATAAGGCAACAATAAGGAGACCACAAGGAGAGACAATACTGCAGGTAGTCAGTGGTGTACCATTTACATATACAATAAATACATACATACATAAAGCATATCGACGCTTGAAAGGCAATATTGACTAAACGACATCTTGGCAACTTTACACTAGAGCATCTTAAAGTATTTTTCTCCAAAAAAACAAGAGAAAACTTTAAAATGGAGTATTTTATATTTTTTTGTGTATACTCTAGAAGAGTACACACAAAAAAAAAGCATTTTCTTTTTGTTTTTTTTTTTTTTGAAAAAAATCTTTTAAATTCTCTAGTGTAAAGTTGCCAACATGTCGCTTAGTCAATATTGCCTTTCAAGCGTCGATATAGATACTTATCCATATAAATACCTACTACATATTATACTGTCAAGAGTCAGTGATATTACCATGTGCTAATTGATCGTTGGTACTTCCCTTTGACATACATTTCGAAATAACACTCCGAGTTAAGGCTCGTACAGACTCGCGCGATATCGCGGGCGCGACAGGCACCGACAAAGAAAATTGAGCTACTAGTGTCGCGTCGCGCCCGCGATATCGCACTAGTCTGTACGAGCCTTTACGTTGAATGGCAACTCTATTGTAATGACTTGGGCTTAATAATTATTTTAGTAGTGTGAAATTAAATTATCAACACTCAATTTATACTCATGAGGAGAATCCTTTGTCTTGCAAGAGACTAGGCAATCTGTATGTTGTGACCTTTAGATGTGACTGTTATAACACCCACGACAAAGGGCAGAAGAATGAAAATGCCATATTGTATCGCCTACTTAGTGTAGCGGCTGCAAACTGTGACCTTTCAGGGTGTGGGTTTCATTCTATCCAATCGTCGAATCTCATGTCAACGGTGATTTTCTGTTGAAAATAGATCAACAAATCACAACAGCTTACATTGAGATTGTGATAATTTACAGTTCAGAGTCAACCAGGCCAAATTCTCAATTTTAAGTCGCTGTTAAGTCTTATTTGTAAATATGAAATGAAATGAAATTCATTTCATATTTACAAATAAGACAAAAAAATTACAAATAAGACAGAAATTCTCAATTTTAAGTCACTGTTAAGTCTTATTTGTAAATATGTGAGTACCATGTATCTAACGCATAATTAATTTGTCTGTCATTGCTTCACTTTTCATTATTTTTACCTATTGTGGTATAGTAATTTTATTCTACGCAAGTGCATTGTCTTCACATATTCCTTTTGGAAGGGGCAACTAGAATCAATTAATTCATTATTTTTGTAAATTTTGACGTTCAAAAGTGCCTTTTATGTGCCTATTTGAGATAAATGATTTGACTTTGAGTTTTGACTGTTGTTCATCAAAACCGTTTCTGCAGTTTTAATGTTTTATTTTCTGACCGTGGTAAACAGACGTACAGATAAATTTACTTTCACGTTTATTATGTGCGAAAAAACCACTTCAGTCAATTTGATTGATGTTCTTTTAATGGTTATAACAATCGAATGAAGCTGTGAATTATAGAAAATGGATGATAAAGCGGAAAACTTTTTCTAAATCCCACAAGACATGATCGATCGCTTTGAATCTCTCACTAATGACTCACAATCGTTTCACATTAATTTCACTTACAAACAATTAGTACCAGCACACACGATAAATTAATTAAAACTATTGTGCTTATACTGCGTCATTGCAAACTATTATTATTAATAACATTATAATAGCAATGGTCACGCATTGTTCTCGTCACCCTTGGGACTAATACTTAGGGTTGTCAACTCCCACTTTAGCTTTAAATTAATGATCTTCTATTGTAGTCATTCTACTGTTACGCTACTCAATGTAAGGTCAAGTTTGCAATGAATTTATTTTTGCCACTTATGAAAGAAATTGGGGTTTTAAAAACGACCTTGACCTTTTGTTCGCATTTTGGCAATAAATGTAAATAATTGTGGGTGGTAAGAGTGGTTTTAAAAGGAGCAGGCGTATGCAGGAGGTAGTGACAGGGCAATGATGAGAAATATGTATTAGTACATTACTTACCAAGGGCTGTAAAAGAAAGAACGCCCGAAATCGCAGGTATTTGTGACCCGAGCCGCAGGAGAGGGTTGTAAATATGCGATAGAGGGCTTTCTTTTTGACTGCCCGTGATGAGTACACAATTTTACGTCTTCACCTGGCCATAATGCGAGTTTTACTGTACGCGTAGCGTGCGGTAAAACTCACATTATGGCCAGTTGTGACGTAAAATATTTTTTAAACAATCGCTTTTTAACGTAATAGATGCCTATTTCCTTTTCAAGAACATTGTAAAACGGTTAGTTGTCATTTTCTAGAACTTAAAGACAACACCCTAATGGCGGAACACAAATATATATATATATATATATTTTTTTTTTATTCTTAACTTTTACGAGTATAAGAGACTTTTAATTAATATCATAAAAATTATAAATTACACACACAATTACAATTATAAATTATACAGTTTTAAATTAGCAACCAGTTTGATTTTGCCTAGACTCTAAATTATCCTATCGAGCAGGACTAGCATGTTTCCAAGCGTTCTTATCTTGGATATAATCCTCTAATTTGTAATATGCTTGTTTACAAAGTGTGCTTTTAATATGAGTTTAAAAATTTATTTCATTTAATTGTAATACACAACAAGCGGCGGCCAAGCAGTGAAGACGTCTAGGAATTGTTGCGCGTTCGGTATAGTTGTATCGTGTTCCTACATTAATTACTTTGCATACCCATTACTGTATAGAATCAAATTCTTCTAACTGAACAGACAGATGTGCTGCTGGGGAGTTTGTTCCACCACTTCTTCTTACCAGCTAAAGCACTAGGAATTGTTGAAGGGATGGGCGTTTTGGGAAACTGTCTAATGTTAATTATTAAGATGATGCTGAATATCAGCCTAGGTTGAGTAAATGACTTTTGATTCTAATAACAGTTTTTCTATTGCGTAATAACCAACACTACCCACACTACGCCCACAGTAGTTAAAATATGGCTGATGATAACGAATGACACCTTCCGTTCTCCGACATATATATGTACATATATAGTCTTATTATTATTATTTATTAGTCAGTGTGTTACGCAATAATTAGTCTACTAGTCGTTACATTTTAGCAAAATTTAATTGCCATTAAACTAATAACATAAAACTAACTGGTTAAAGATTTTAATTAATAATTACCCTTTTCCGTTTTACCTTTTCCACTTACATCCGAAATTATTTGATAATGGCGTAGGGAGCACACTATAAAATGTCCGTAATACCCTAATTATAGACCTTTAATGGACCACTGACCAACGACACGCAACCCTCTTTTCTTAATTAAATTAATTATACAGATCACGAAAACATGTTGTAATGGATTTTCCTACCTAATTATAATATTTCCTGTTTCTAAATACGACTTTACTTCACTGACAAATCTATGATTATTTAGTTGTTGTTATTTTGGTTAACCAGAGGTGCGTGTATGACCAAATGTATGAACGTAAACGAAGTCAAAGTCAAATCGTTTATTTCAAATAGGCACATAAAAGGCACTTTTGAACGTCAAAATGTACAAAAATAATTATTTGATTCTAATTGGTTCCAAAAGTTAGTTACGTATGGAGAAGAATGGGCAAGAAACTCCATACTCTTTTAAAATGTTAACAATATTTTGTATACATTCAAAATCAAAATCAAAATCAAAATATTTTATTTCACATAAACCTACATGGGCACTTATGAAACGTCAGAAGCTAGGTGCACAGTTCCAATTAGTCGTTTCCTATGGAGAAGAGCCGGCAAGAAACTCCACGGTTACTCTTTTAAAAATAATTGGCTTTACAATATTATTAAATAACAGTGATAATTAGTATGGGAGGACAGTGTAGGCCTCTCAACAATTACCAGGTACTTGACAAAATAGAAAACCGCCAACAAATCTACACTCTACTAGGCCTACAACGTTCTCACATTCACAAAATAGAAAATAATCCAAATATATAAAATATTAATGACATGATTGCAATTACAACTACAGTAACATATCTGAATAAATATCATGTCTACAAAAGCCACTAATAAAGAATTGGAATTCGATTTGTAGGTAAATAATGTCAAATAATGAAAAGATTATGTCAAGATAGTACGTAAAAAAAAAAAAAAAAATCTAAATAAACATCGTTATTTGGGAGCAGTTAATAGACATTGACATAGTTATGTTGTTTATGAGGTACCAGGGAAGCCACATGTGCAGAAGGAATTATTGCCAAACTTCCTTGTCTTCAACGTAGTCTATTATCATATAATATGCTTTTTTGATAAGGACACGTTTGATGCGGGTTTTGAACTTTCCATCGCTAAGTTCTGTAACCGACTTTGGCAACTTGTTATAAAAGCGGATACTGTTTATAAGAAATGACTTGCTAGTTTTAGTCAATCTGAATTTGGGTATCACAATTTCATGTTTACTACGTGTATTTATATTATGGAAATCGCTTCTTATTCTTAAGTCTTAAGTTTTTGCGAACATACAAAAATTAATAATTATATGTGAAGACGACGTATCTAGAAGAAAATTATTATACCACAATAGGTAAAAATAATGAAAAGTGAAGTAATGACAGACAAATTAATTATGCGATACATACCTGGTGCTCACATAATTACAAACATTGTAAATGATTTTCCTAAACCACGTCTGAAATCGCCAACCCGTCTTGAACAAGCGTGGTCAATGCTCGTGCCTTTTGTGTATGAGAAGAAGCCTTTGCCTTTCAGTGGGACCAAAATAGGTTGTTATTGTTATAATAGGGGTTAAAGTATGAAATTGCCGTTTTATAGTAATTTATATACTTTGAATTGACATTTAACCTTCATGGTGTGAGACATTCGAGTGTTTTTTTTTTTTACATTATACCAAAAAAAATATTTAAAAAAATGTACAACCTTCGATTTTCGAATTTCAATTGTTTTGTTTATTCAGCCTAGACGGAAAGGATGGATACTACGAAAATCCCAGTAATTTTTGATTACGAGCTCCGACGCGGAACTAACGCGGCAGAAACGGCTCGCCATATCAATGCTGCGTTTGGAGAGGAAACTGCTAATTAACGCACAGTGCGTTTTTGGATTAAACGCTTTCGTAATGGAAACTCCGACTTAAAGAACGAACCACTCGGAAGACCGCCCACACAGGTGAATAACGCTGAATTGAAGGAGATGGTGGAAGCCGATCCGAGTCGAAACTATGCAAGAATTAGCAGTATGGTTTAACGTTACCATACCTACAATATTGACTCATTTGCAACAAATCAATAAGATTAAAAAAATATGAAAAATAGGCGCCTCATGATTTGACTGATCTGCAGAAAGAAACGCGTGTTAAAACTTGTGCTGCCTTGTTGAATCTGTACAGAAATGAAGGAATATTGGATCGAATTGTAACATGCGATGAAAAGTGAATTCTTTACGATAACCGTAAGCGAAAAATGCAATGGTTGACCCCAGGGCCTCAAGTCTGCTATTACAATAGTGTCAGAATGGTCTCGCCATTGTGAGTGAGACAGTGTTTGTATGGCAAATCTGTCAAAAACTCATAATGAAGAGACCATTCTGACACTATTGTAATAGCAGACTTGAGGCCCAGGTCAAACGCCGCAACAGTGCCCTAAAGCAAAGCTTACCAATAAAAAGGTAATGGTAACTGTTTGGTGGTTTCTCAGGTCTGATCAAGCAATATCAGCAGATGTTTACTGTGCTGAACTTCGAACAATTATGGCAAAACTGGCAGTGAAACAGCCACGACTCGTGAATCAATCTTCACCATTATTGATCCACGCAAGATCTCACACTGCACGGGACACCGTTTTAACTCTTCAGGAGCTGCAGTTAAAAACCATACGTCATCATACGTACTCGCCAGACCTTGTTCTAACTAACTACCATTTTTTTTCGTGTTTTGGACAAATTTCTACGTGGTAAAAAAAATTCTTCTCAAGATTACAAAATGCTTTCACACAGTTTGTCGAATCTAGATCCCCAGAGTTCTATCGCAAAGGCATAAATGAACTTCTGATTAGATGGCAGCAATGTATAGATAACGGGGGAAAATATTTTGATTAAATAAATTATGTTACATCTTGGGAAAAAAATACAAGTTTTTATTTTGCAGTATAAATCGGCAATTTCATACTTTAACCGTTAATCAAAAAAATCATGAAAATCATACGATTTTCAGCTTTGTCGTTTAACAATGAACTCCGCAATTTTATGTCAGAACAACGACTCACAAAGAAACCAATTAATACCCATATCCTTCCTATCCTTCATAGTAAGTAATATATATTATAAACATACTCCATTTCATTTGTTAGGCAACCCTACACACACATTGAACTCGACTTGACATGACTTGACATTCGCATGTACTCAGTACAAGTATTCAAGTAAAATTGATACTATATTATGTGAATTGACATTTGTATGTGAGTTAACAACAAGCTAGTCCCCTTTACGTGGCTGTTATATAAGTTAAGCAGGCAGAGACGTGTTGCAATAGAGCACAGAACCTATGTGTATCTAATAAAGGATATTTTATTGTTATACTTTTTATTTGCACCAATGACAACCCCATTTTGTGTCCAGAAACTCACTGTCCATGCCAAAGTTGCCTGGAAGAGATCGCAGTATACGATAAGGCCGCCCATTGTATGTTTTATAGTGTATAAGTTTTTCTTTTCTTTTCTAATGTGTAATCTGATGTACAATAAAGTATATATAAATAAATTAATAAATAAATCTCCGCGCCGACAGTGCCTAGAGACGGCAACGCATTAATACAATACGTGGCTTTGAAAAGGTGATGAGCGTACAGCTTCTGTCACGGGCGGTCTTCAAAGCCGTCAGTTTCTATAAGTCATTAGTGTAATAGTTCAAGAAAACGGTGAAATTTCAAACATAATAAAAATATTACAGTATAGTTACCTAATCGTGTTCGAAACAATGTTATTATAGTATATTACTTACCAAGGGCTGTAAAAGAAAGAAAGCCTGAAATCGCAGGTATGTGTGACCCGAGCCGCAGGCGAGGGTTGTAAATATGTGATAGAGGGCTTTCTTTTTTAAGTGGAGAGTACACAATTTTACGTCTTCATCTGACCACAATGCGAGTTTTACTGTACGCGCAGCGTGCGGTAAAACTCACATTATAGCCAGGTGTGACGTAAATTCTTTTACTACAGAATAATAAAGACTGTGATTTTACTAACGGTTTCTCGATTTTATACTAGCTAGACTGTTATTGCAATAATTTATATCTGTATTATTTTTCGTTTATGATTGTCTGAGGCTGTTATTATGATGATCTCTATGCAATTAAATTTGAAAAAAAAAATTGACATTATCCTTGATAAAGTGGTGTATTAAATCATTTAAAAGTAAATATAGTATTTCTCTGTATTTCTCGCAAATAAAATATAGAAGAGAATACATTAAAGTCAAAGTCAATCAAGTCATTAAAAAATATCTGATTTGAAGCAACCCACGCTGTTTCTAATGCTTGGCATTTGCAATTAAGGCGCTACCCCGAGCAAAACGCGTTTTTCAGAGGCTATTAACTCATAAATTAAGAGAAATAAACTACATCTAAAAACACATTATTAATATACGATATCCTATCATCACATTGCACGTTCTTATTTATTTTTTATGTGTTATAAGTACATTTGAAATCTCCGTGTAAAAAAGTACTAAAACTATTGATTGCATGCATCTTTTGCTAAAGTTGACGTTCCATTAATTTGAGAGTTACACTAATGGATAGATAATTTAAAAATCTTAATAATTCACGTTTTATTTAATTTCAAAAGATCAATCTTCTTTTTTTATTAAAATAATTCAAAAAATTGTGTGAATTTGGCGTACGTAGGGAGCGGGAGAGAGCGTCCCCGCTGTGACGGGATAGAGAAGGACCGAACACTCACGCTAGGGGATCGCCTTAAAACGATATCTAGACTTACTTATGAATGCGCTTTACTCGTGGTAAACAAGCGCACAAACACGCTGTGAATGTGTGTGTATGCGCAGGATCTCTCGGTACCTACTGTCCAAGACAATTGTGAAGTCGGAAATATGTGTAAGTGTGTGCGTTTGTGTGTAATGTGCTGACGCTACTTGGTTACCACAAGTAAAGCGCGCGTTGCTTCGTGCGATAAAAATGCTATATTAGATATACGGGTCCCTATAATTTCACACCCATTAACCCTAATCACAATTTTATATACAACCTTATTCATTATATATATTCAATAAAGCCATGATATTGCAAAATAGGGATGATGCCTGGGTAAAAAAAAAAAGAAAAATTGTTTAGTCCGTCAATCAGATAATAAAAAATATTAGACACGTATATTTTGCTTTATCATATTAATAAAAAAATACTTAGATAAAACACATTAAACTTGGGGAGTGGGGGCTCTTTACGTCACAGCTCAGTATAAAATCTAATGAGAAGTGACGTCATGCCACATTTGAACTCAATGTATCGCCGTAATGTTTTGATTACGTAAAAAAATAAAAAATATGTGTCCAATGTTTTTTAATAATCTACATGATGGATAAAAAATATTTATTTAGTCATCATCCTTTTTTTTTTTCTTTAATTTTCTTATAAAACACAAAAAGTCACACACATCAGTGGTGAAATCTTATTTTATATAAGATTTCACCACTGATGTCTTCAATCTGGCATTATTATTCGATTTGTTTTAAGAAAACTATATTTATTTACTGTTCAGATATTTCGTATCATACCCAGTTTTGACTCAGCGACAGTTGCGCTCAATTTGTTTGGCGAACCCGAACGCGTCGTTCGGCCGACAACACCTTCTGGTTTTCCGACTAAATGAGTGACAAATGAACCCAGTGATCGCGTATTTGCGTGACCGATTGCATTAATTAAGACACGGGATGAATCTGCGCACAAGATCAAGAATATTGATACCGTGTTATGCCAAACCTTACCTAGTAACTGTGTTGTGGAGGTTAGATAGGCAATCGCTCCTATGTAAATACTGGTATTCAGTTGCTCCCAATTAAAGCCCAGATAATTATATGCCAGTGACCTTGAGTGGTGAGCTTGCGTGTTCTGTACTGAGCTCACGCAACGCGTCGTAAATCCAGCCAATAATAAAAATCGCTCATCCAGGATGGCTGTCTTAAATAAGACGCATTATTAATTTATCATACATAAAACATGTATACTAATAGATCAATACCGAAATTATCTTTAAAAAAGTGAAGGTTTCAGAAAAATACGCTAGTTATATTTTGCGTGATTCTCAGTTTTTATCCGCGTTAGACATAACTTTACAAATTAATTTCACTATGTAATATAGACATAATCTAAAATATTCATATAATAAAATCATTAAAAGTCAGTTATGGTTGCCTTAAGGGTTTTCAAAGACAAATAAAAAGAAGTACCAAACGACTTGTTATGTGGCGCAGTCTTTACTTAAAGTGTCAAAAAATGTCTTTCTAGTAATGACTGACAATGGCAGACACTAGATTATTTTGTTTTCACGCAAGTTTTCACAATTTGTTTGGCAAAAAAATTGTCACTTCGTCTTTGCTTCGTTTTGTGTGCGCAGTGATTTCATAATTTTCTTTTCTTTATCTCGATACTATCCAACGGATCTTGCTACCTTTCGGTTTCTGTCAAACCTTTTTTAACAATTTTTTTGCCCACAGATACAGAACAAAAAATCTCTGCCTACAGATTAAAAAATAATCCTAGCTTTTTACGATGACACTTGAAAGTACGGTAACGCCATCTATGTTTACATCTGAAAGCTTGATCAAGTTCGATCTGGAAAACTGCCAATTTAAGAAAAGGCCGGGCAGATGAAGATGGTAACTATTCCCACTTTTTCTTAGGAAAACGTCACAGACCTAAAAAAAACCCAGGAAGCCTTTAAACGCTAAAACAATAGGGTGATGCCTGGGTAAAAAAAAAAAGAAAAACTGTTTAGTCCGTCAATCAAATAATAAAAAAATATTAGACACGTATTTTTTGCTTTATCATATTAATAAAAAATTACTTAGATAAAACACATTAAACTTGGGAAGTGGGGGCTCGTTACGTCACAACTCAGTATAAAATCTAATGAAAAGTGACTTCATGCCTTCCTCCCCGACCCTTGACTTCCTCCCCGACCCTTGACTCCTCCCCGACCCTTGACTGTAAGTGAATCGCCAGCACGCGTTTTAGCTGAGCAGCATGTAATCCAAACTCCCCACGATAATAATCAAAACACTGATTTTATCCAGCCACCGTCGGTCCCTTGCCACCCTCCCTCCGACTCAGCTGCCCTAAGCCGAGGTTCGTACCCCACAGGGGGTGCCCTTAGCGAGCAGCAGTCGTTTAGTTTATAGTTTTTACGCCCTGGCTGGAGGCATTAAGTTTCGTTAGGAGCTTAAGGCAGCCACAGGAAAGTCCGGTTAAAGAGTCGGAACCTTAGTGATTACACTCTGAGATGCCCAAGATAAAAAAAAAAAAAAAAACTTCATGCCACATTTGAGTTCAATGTATCGCCGTAATGTTTTGATAACGTAAAAAAAGAAAAAATATGTATCCAATATTTTTTTAATAATCTACATGACGGACAAAAATTTTTTTTTTATAGTCATCATCCCTATTCATGAAAATAAAAAAGTAATAGAAAACTCTATGGAACAAATGTGTCAATCAAATTTCATAATACTGCTAACCCAATTCGTGTTCGTTCCAATACAACATGATTGCGATATATATTTTCAAAACTAACTAGCAATTTATTTGATATTCCTTTTGGGAACATGCAACCAAATAACTCGCTAATTGATTTGTTGCCAGCCAGAATGATGGTCCGAATACCCAGGGATGGTACACTACAGACTTCGTAATGATAAAATTGGCTTGAATTGGACCATTACCATTCAATGCTCAGCCCGGCGTTTGAGTAGCTAAATGGTAATAAAATGTAGGTAATATTGGGATGTAAAGTTAGAAACATTTTTATTTATTTGTTCTCAATTTTTTTTTTCTCATCATGGATTGGCAGTTGCAGTAATTTATGCGGCCTGACCAAATGTCCTTTCTTTGGTATTGTTCGTCGAATCGTTGAGCTCCTTATGTTCTGAGTTGAGCTGCACGATTACTGACAAATGCGTGCACTGACTGGACAGGTCCACTCAATCTGTGGTGGTCCTTTCCTCAAAAGACACCAATCTACATGGTCTTCACATGATTTGACCAAGATTATGTCTGGACTTTATAAGAGACTGTGACCTCTGAGTTTGTTTCGGCCTTTCTTCTCAGAGTAGTCAGATAGGAAACGCCGACCTCATCTAGTTTTTAAATATGATTGACTTGTAAAAGTGTTTGTACTCACCTACTTACAGAAATAAAATAATTTATTATTTATTGTTAAACAAATTGACTACCAATTTAAGTTGCCTAGTATATTCAAATCACAGCTGTCTTTCTTTTCGAGTTATATGTTACAGCCGTTACATATATCGGCAATTTGACGTCGTGTGAATTTTATAAATGGAATGCGGAGTTAGGCTGGACTCACACATTCTGAATTCCTTTCTGAATTCAGAGTCGAAATTCATATGATTAATTATGAAAGCCCAGAATTACATAGGTACAATTTAATTATGCTCCACACACATTCAGATTTTTTCAGATTATGATTTTCTCAGATCGATCTGTAAGAACTACACTGACGAGCGTTCTGAATTCTGTATCGGAAGATTAAAGATTATGATTTCATAACGTGCGTTTTTCTATACATTTGAACACGCGAACACACACACACCGGAATCAGATTATGAATTGTTTCAGTTGACACTGCGAGCTGTAAGGCCTCTGCCTCGAATCTTGCGGGCAGCCGGGGAGGCGGAGGCGGCGGCGCGGGAGCGGCAGGATCTAATGCGTAAAATCAAATGGACCGCACGGCAGCGGCGCGGGGGCGGGCAATGAGCGGTGCACTCGAGTCGAGCGGTGATCGCCCGCGCGTCTGCATTGCAGTGTTGTGCAATTTATTTTTGTGACGTTAGGAGTAAATTTGAATCAAAAAGATGGTGTCGCCGTTGTTCAGACATTTCGTTCGCGAATAAAAACAAATATCTCGACGACACAACCACGAACACAACACTACGCCGCTATAGTGCCGCGCGATCTGCGCGCTGGTTTCGAGAACGGGTCTGCGTTGCCCGCGCCGTTCCCGCGCCGCCACCGCTACCGCCGCGCTGCCCGCAAGATTCGAGGCAGAAGCCTTACGGTTAAACGTGTTGCGACTTGTGAAGTTGTGATCTGGCGTGATGTCTGACACGGAAAATTTCATATTGTGCGTTAAAAGCCGCCCATGTATATCACGACCGCAAAACAAAGAGAAGGCATGGTTGGA
Source organism: Dryobota labecula (assembly GCA_947523025.1). Classification (NCBI taxonomy): domain Eukaryota; kingdom Metazoa; phylum Arthropoda; class Insecta; order Lepidoptera; family Noctuidae; genus Dryobota; species Dryobota labecula. The sequence continues at coordinate 5,559,004 of OX383311.1, read as the reverse complement.
AATATGTACAATTATAATTCCAATTTGTTTTATTATTGAAAGCTAAAAGTAGTGCGATAATTCCTCTTCCATATCCAAGATGTTTGCCTGAGCCGAGAAACACGAGAATACTGATTTATCTGAATTTTTAAGATATGTGTGAGGCAGCTTGCCGGAATTCAAATTATGAATTCCAACTCTGAATTCAGAGAGGAACTCAGAATGTGTGTCAGCCTTAGACAGGGTCAAGCTCGCCTCTGCTATTTACCTCTATATCAACCGGCTTATCGAGCGAATGAGCGGTACACATACGTCGGCTGCCACATTGACGGAACGTCTGTCAACAATGTAAGCTATGCAGACGATAGGTAGGTTAAAGAAGTTGTAAAGAGGCCTATGCAGTGGAGCATGGCTTAATATACAAGTCGAAGAAGAGTGAGCTTCTTGTATTTAAAGTACCAAAGCAGCAACTGCGCAGTGTTCCGCCATAAGTCTCAATGGCGTCGAAATAAATATTTTCTAGTTTTTTTTTTTTTTTTTTTTGTTAAAAACTTATCCTATATATATTATAATTTAATTAATTTTTAATGATTATAACTCAGTAAATACATAACTGTTACGGTCGCGAATTATATTTTGATCAACATACAACCTGCCACTGACCTGCCAATTGAAAAAAACCTTACAATATTTGAATTTCGCGGGCTACCTTAACGCTTCCCCTTTAATATACGAGATTCTAAACCCATGGAGGTGGTAAAAAGAAAAAATTGTCAGCTTGCGAACATGAAAAGCTCCCTAAAGTGGGCCGGACGAATTTCATCATGTTACAGTAAGTAATCTATGCAAAATCAAAAAGAGTATGTATGTAGCAGGTGGCGTTCTGCAGTTTCTGCCTACCCCATGATAAAAAACGCGAGTTTATCATCATCAGTCATCAGTTCAGCCGAAAGACGTCCACTGCTGGACATAGGCCTCCCGCAATTGGGAGGGTTTGCTATAATCGCCAGGCTTGGCAGGCGGGTTGGCGATCGCACTATGCTGTTAAAAATGCATAGAGAACGCTGCTGCCCATTCTCTAGTAAGTCCCTTAGTCGCCTTTTCGACACCCACGGGAAGAAATAGGGTGGTGCTATTCTTTACGTTCGGCACCACACGGCACGCGCGAGTTTTATGTATATGATACATCACTAAGTATTAAAGAAGCCATGAAAACGATTTTTTTTTAATCTGAGTATATTAATTAAAAAAATAAATAATTTAAAATTACTTGATATGATAATTAATTATCAAAAGGCACCGCGCTCGTGCCGCCACCTTCGCCGCGTCCGGGCGGGTAATTCATAGAATAAGTAAAAAAAAAATTTTTTGCAAAATGTCTCAAGCATTTTTTAAATTATAATAATTATGTAGAAACATAAAACACTTAGATAAAAAAAATCGTTGTTATGGCTTTTTAACCACCTATAGATGTCTCTTAAATTATTTCGTGTATGCATAGCTACACCTTATCACTATCACTATCACTATCACTATCACTATCACTATCACTACATCACTATCACTATCACTATCACTTCACTACATATTATAAAACAAAGTCCTCCGCCGCGTCTGTCTGTCTGTCTGTCTGTCTGTTCGCGATAAACTGAAAAACTACTGCACCGATTCTCATGCTGTTTTCACCAATACAAGCTTGGTTCTCGAGGAAGGTTTTAGTATATAATTTGTTAAGTTTTTGTATACATTTTTGTATAAATAAACGAAATTTGTTGGAGGTGTCGGAAAAAATAAGCCGTCTGGGAGCTTTCAACGAAAACGCTGTCTAAACCCTTTGAGATATAACAAAATAATGTATGGTGGAATTGTGTATCTTATAAAGGTCTTCAAAAAAGTCCGCGATGGCATATGTCTATCTCTTAAGGATAACATACTATATCCATTTTATTGTCTTTTTGCAGGTATTTGTTTGCCGAATTTTACTCTTGGAAATACGATTACGATAACAATACGCTATAATATCAGTAGCTATTAGCCAAATTATGTTCGTAGATAAATAAGCTAGCTACTTACGTGTATTTCAAACAGTATACAAGAATATTTATCATAAAAACATTACTAAACACGGCGGCCCTAGGATCAAAATTTGTGCATTCCAAAACTTTCCATTACTTTTTCACTGACATATTTATCACTTTTCGATAAACTAACACTCAATACGAAATCTACATTTATTTCTCAGTAATTCTGTATAAGATTCTTCTATGATTAAACCGTTTTCTCATTGAATCCATTACTTTACGCACGTATAACCTTGATGAATGTTTACATCGCGCCACACCGCCACACGACCACAGAGTACAGATGTATTTTGTTTTCTTTTTTTTCGTTCATTTAGTGGTGTTCCCGCTAAAATGTATTAATACCGGTCAAGTATTAGTCGATTAATCGAATTCTACAGCCAGATCGTGTTACAAGTACAAAATAAATGTCAAATATTTCGTCCAGTTGCGAACGTGACCCTGAGAAAAGTTATGCACCAATGGTGTTCAATAGATTTCGAGTGTTTTCTCAGCAAAAACGGTGTATCGTGCGACATTTCGGAGGATTTCGTTTTGTTTTTACATTGTTGGTACTTACGTGAATTATTTTAAAATTATTATTTGTGTCGCATTTTTATTTCGTGTTGTAATTTGGTACGATTGATTGCTTTAAGAATTTGAGTGAAATTTCGTATTTTGATTTTGTGTTTGTTATCTTTAGGTAAAGACTCATTAGACGTTCAGATCATAAGTACTTTTTATTATATTAAATCATTTGTTTCGGTTTCTATTCACATAGTGAATCACATTAAAATTAATATTAAGTTAGAAATTTGAGATATAGCCTGGGATATGGAGAAGGACATAGGGTACTTTTTTATGCGATAACCGACATCCACGCGGGCGAAGCCGCGGGCAAAAGTTAGTATACTTATATACAAAACTAGCTCATGCTGTGGTGGTAGCCCTCTTAACTGCCCAAGATGCACTAGGAGTACAATAATTGGGTCTCCCTTGTTTGACCGAAAGGAATTAGACAAATTTTCACTTCCCAAAAAAATTTTCGCATAATTTCATTTGCTAAATTATTACTTAGCAAAAAATCTATTCACAAAAAATTGTAACGCAAACTTAATGTTTGGCAAATGAACGTTTAAACTATAACTTGTTTACCAACTAGTACTTTTAACATTTTTTATTTAGTCAAATATTTTAGTTGGAATAACAGTTTTACGCAAAATCAAATAAGCCAAATATTTAGTATCGTCAGTTTTCAATTCTAAATAGTTGAGTTCCGGGTAACCTACTAAAAACAATATCTTCGCGGTCGTTTCTGGCACTCGCCGGCCGCTACCGCGGCACAGCTCGCTTCGCTCGCTCGGCTCGTGCGTAGGTCACAGTTTTAACCAAACCTAACCTAACCATTTTTTTTTTATAATTTACCTACTCTAACTAAAATATTAAATATTAATTATTTTAATATTTTTTGTCTTAACAAATCATTTCACCAAACGTTTATTGTCTGAAGATTGTTTGCTGTAATAAATCATTTGATTAAAGACCAAATGCCATAATGACATTATACTTGGTAATATTTTGCCAAGTAAAAATTTGACCAAATGAAAATATGCGTATTAAAATCATTCGAAATATTGTAATGGTATACACAAAGGTTGCTAAAATTTGTTTGGGTAATGAAATTTTGACAAAATATTTTCTGCAAAACGGCAGGCACCCATAATAATTGTATCGTTACGCTTATAGGCTCCTATGTTGTCCTATACACACAGCACAAGAAAAGTTCCGACATCTTCATTAAATAATTCACCTCCAGTTTCAAAATTCATAAGAAACAGACAGGGTCTTTGGGAATACACAAGACTTTTAGATCAAAAAGAATATCGCCTGTTCCCAAAACAGGGTTTTAAAATTCAATGAGCCAACAAGCGCAGTAACTTTAGAGTCCCCGAAGGATTAGTTCTTTTTACTTTGTTTTACTGGAGCAAAAACCTACAACGATTGAAGATGTTTTGATATTGACTGAAAAATATTTATCGCAACTGCAACTGGCCCTGGCAAGCATCATATGCACTGACTCAGCCCACTATCGACCTCCGGTCTCCAGAGGAGAGTAATGTGGCGGTATCAACAACGCCACATGTGAACTACGCATCAAAGACCTGACGTCACAAACCCTGCATTGCGCTATCAGAGTTTACCGCGCGACTAGCATATATAGCAACATCCCGACATCAACCGTTGGGCAGTTTCCCACCAGACACAATACCCGTCTGGTCGGAGGATCCTCCCTTTACTATAGAATATGAGTGAACTTTACACCCTGTTCCTCATACCTCTAAAGGTACTTATGGTAAAAAACTTAAATTAATTGAATTTAAGTTAAATTTATTTAATTAAGAACGCTAGGTCAAATATTTCAGATGTAAAGAAATCATCGTAAATTATGATTATGATAAAAATCAGTTACTGCTTTCGAAAATTAAATTCAAGAAATAAAGCAAATTATATTCCTAGATTCCGCAATAAAAACTGCCATTCTAATTTCCACATTCGGTTTTCGCTTATTCAGACATACGTACGCGGATTTTTCAGACTGGCAGTTACAATAGTCAATATAATAACCGGCATGAGTCGTGAGCACCAACTGACACCTGCGCAGTCTCTTCATTTTGAGTTTTTGACAGATTTGCCATACAAATACTGTCAAATACTCACAATGGCGAGACCATTGCAATGTTTGTAAATTAGTAGACTTAGGCCCCAGGTCATTTATAATTGTATTATCATTTCCAAAAACTTTCATTAACCTAACACCACTAAAACTGATATTATTTATATGTTTATGAAACAGACTATAACAATAATTTAGACTTACAGGAACATACATTCGTCGTTCACGAAACTCCCAACAGTCTGGCAAAATCAAAATCGTTTTTACTGGTAACACTGATGGCAAAAACAATGTTTGATAAATCTAATACGTCTCGTAATGTTTTTTGAATAATCTGAAGATTTAGCAAACTTACTTGTGAAATGTAACACCAATTGCTTTATTAATCTTTTCAGACCGCGAAATACAACTTTTTTCGCAATACAATTTTTGATATTTTTTATCGCTAAGACGTCAAGTTGACAACCTAAGACGGATATACTTGCGGACATATACGACGTAGTAACACGTCGGCGCCGTACATACACCGCTTATCTATCTCCATTTATTATAACATTAGACAAATAACTGTTCTCACCCTTTCGATATTTCGATGTAAAGGTTTAATAAACTCCGTTTTTTCACGATGAACCAAAAGCACTGTAATCTATTTACCACTTACATAAAAAAAATAACTCTAAAGTGCAGTAATTTCATAAATATTACACAAAACTGTCGTTATTTAGCCGTTATTTGTCTAATGCTTATAGTAAATGGAGTATGGTCCTATAAACATCATTGATTAAAAACAATTTATTATTCCAACAGTTAAGCGTTATATAAGTAACTGAACTTCAAGAGCAATTAAATACAATCAAAACAAAAGAAAGTGTTCCAGAACTTACTGAGCAATTACTTAGCCAATCGTTATTGGCGCCCACCGTGGGACCGAAGTGGTAGACTGCTTGGTACTTGGTAGTATACCTAACTAATCACTTAAATGTCGAAATTATTTATCATGTCGTAAATTTTTTCGTAATGTTGCCGCACATTTAGTATTTACAAAAAAAGAACTTGCATTTTGGTGAAATTATAATGCCGTTAGCATTTTACTAGACCTTTCCGGCCGTTTTAAAAAAACATTAAGATCTCATGAATTACGTACCCTAGTTCTCAAAAATAAGGATAATTTTTCATAACAGCTACAAAAAAAAACCAAGCAGTAGCTACCTATCTACTTAGATTCTTACAAAGTAATTTAAAAGTTATTAAAAAGGAACACAAAATTATGTAAAAAAAATAATTTTCAATTCCTATTACGAAGTAATGTAACAAAAATATTCCGTCTGCTACCTTCAAATTAAGAGTTTATTCGTTTTATACTATAGGCTATTGTTATACAGAGGAAGATATTATCTAAAAGAGCCGAGGAAAATTCTGTTATGTAAGGATTTTTTCAATAAAGAACCTATTTGATATTATTATCTAAGAAATACTTTTTGCCACCCAAGTGGGACTTACGGGCCCTGTTGGGCGCCAATAAGTGTTGAAGTTAAGTTGAATGGTTTGTAGATAGTGTTTTTGTCGTTAAGTTTGTTATTTTTATGTAACAGTAAATTGTTTTTCCAATTATTTATTTTTTAGGTTTCCTAGACGCACTTGAACGAATTTTCTTTTTAGCTTTATATTTTTGCGAAATCGAAAAAAAAAATGTTTTGTTGTTATTACTCACTTATTATTTAGATTTTGCCATTTGATCTGCTTCGTTCGTGAAATTAGATCGACAACTCCCCTCTATCAATCTCATATAAGACTAAGATCTCCATTCGATGTCTTATTAATTACTCGGTTAATTCAAAACAAAGCCGAGATAATACACTTATAATAATTATTCTTAATATGTATGTTACATAAAAGTTAAACAAATAAAAATAATTTTATATGAAGAAAATGCCCCAGAATTTATTAGTCTTGTTCGGCAGAATCGTTACAGTATTCAGGACAAAGTAAGGACGTAGTTTCAGCAACGTACTCCCATTTGCTTAAGTGCGGAGTAGAGGTATTATAATTATCTACCATCTTGTAGTTGTCCCGCTCTGGGCGCCAATAACAATTTAAATAGGTCAAAGTGCAGCTAGTTAGGAAATACTTGTTTTAAGGGAATATATTAGAAAGGCTTCTCTATCTACGTTGTTTTTGTAGTATTCAAATTCAAAAGGTTTATTGCGAATTAAGTATACAATGTTGGTGTTATGTTAGTATCACAAAATATTATCATAATCAGCTTTAAATATTCTCACTGCTAGTACACAGGCCTCCTCTCTATGAGAGGGAGCGGGCCGTATTTCATTACGCGAGTGGTACGCCGAGTGCAAGCTGGTAGATGTCACATGTCTTAAAATTGAACCGTTAACCTTAACCCTTTTAAAAGCGGTGATGATTAAATAATTGACTCATAGAAAAACTCATATATGTAGACTCATAGTATGACAGTTTGTACTTCATCGTTTTTGAGCACGTCCCGATTAAGTCGTGAATAAAAAGTGTGTTTATTCATACATTATACAAGAAAATCCATTCATTGCAGTTTGTCTCTTCTGGGAATCGACCTCACACTCAGCCAGATTATGATTTAAAAAAAAACAGACTACCAAAAAAAAACACTACATAGAGAAAAATAACTTTAATTTCGATAGTCGGTGGCAAAAATGAAAATACAAAACTAAAGACACCGACTTCCGAAGTCTGTTATTTTTTTGGTAAAAAAAATATATTTCACTTTTTAGTTGTGGTACCTACCCCACACAAATTCGAATAACACTATGTAAATAACAGTGACATTAATGGTTACATTATACATCATCCACATAGAATAAGTGAGAAAAATAAGTATTATTGAAGCTAACTCAAAAACTATTTTTATGGGATCACCGCGCAAGCTGCCTCTACCAAATGAAAAAAGAATTTCCAAATCGGTTCACAATTGACCAAAATATCGAAAAATATAGATAAAAAAAAATACATACAGACGAACATAGAACCTTTTTGTAGTCGGTTTTGTATATTTTCTTCAAAAAAAACTTCAACAAAAATAACAGACCCACGCATGTTCCTACCCACTCGAGCGTATTACAAAAAAAACTTTATCTTTGTAATACATTATTGTCTATGGCAGCTGTTAACCCACATAAAACACTAAAGTATTACTTCTTTTTTCTGAATCCTACGCTACATAGTCGAGTGCCCTTTTCTAATTAAGAATTGATTGCTATTGTAAGTAGTTTTGTAAGAGTTACAAGACAAAAGGGTCAATTTTATAAAATATATTTTATATATACATTGGAGAAACGGTAGTTTTCCCTCGTTAACATCAGCCATATTTTAAACTACTATGGGCGTACTGCGGGTAGTTTTGGTTATTGCGCAATAGAAAAACCGAATTAAACTCAAAAGTCGTTTACTCAACCCAAGCTGAGAATCAGCACTAACTTCAAAATTACATAAGACAGTCCCCCAAAACGACCGCCCTTCACCACTTCCAAGAAGAAGTAGCGGAACAAACTCCCCAGCAGCACATCTGTCTGTTCAGTTAGAAGAAATTGATTCTATACAGTAATCGGTATGCAAAGTAATTAATGTTTGTACTCGATACGACACAACTATACCGAACGCGCAACAGTTTCTAGACGTCTTCACTGCTTGACCACCACCGATGAACTTCACTTGTCGAATGTGCGGCGATCAGTTGCTGCCGATCGAACGTTATGTTGTAGACTCTGTCATGTGCCGCTAGGCAGCACTAGCGTCGCGAATAGTCAAGAATCGATGCGCCAACTCCAATAACTCCATCGAACGCGACTAGATGGCGCTAGCGTATCGGATACAACTCATCTCCGACATATATTTTGCTCTACTACAAAAGTAGTACAGCTGTTGAATAATTTAAAGAAGTGTGATAGTATAAACATATTTAAAACAAAAATTAAGAAATATGTATGTACCCTGTAAGGTCACCAATGCCCTAGAGGTAAATATGATAATTATGATTACTTAGATGTAAGCACTTTGTATTCTCTCATTTTAAGTGAACTAATAAAAAAATAATTAATATTAATAATAAGTAAACGAATATATTTTATTCCATTTAAAGGAATTGTACTTGCTTTGTATGCTTGACTTGTTATAGACAAAGCGGTGAAGTGACTTCAAGCAATAAAGAGCAAAAGCTTGCTGATCAAAATAATGGGGTTTGAGTTAACTGAACACAAAATGGGGAAAATTATTAAATCACCCCGCTAGTAGGCAAATTAGTGATTGCAGTATTTGATGTGACAATGTCACAACGCTGGGCCATGTTCAATTTGGCGTTTATTGCAAATCCAGTACCAGATCAATGAGAAGCTTTATTTAGCCAAAACCTTTTATCCTATACATAGTTACACTCAACACCAGTGGTTGTATCGAATCAGTCAATCAAATGTTTTTTAAACAGAGTATTAAGTTGTCTCTGATTCATAATAAATAGAATTGTATGTCTTACTTTTTTTTATTATTCATTCAATTAACTTTAAAGCAAATTTTAAAGTGCGAAACATTGTTTTTAAAGCGCGTTTATATATTCCGTTAAAAAAATGTTCATATTCATATGAAACGCTTACTTTAATTAGCAAGAAAAAGTCAATGTGCGGTCTGTTAATCTTGCCCTGAAACTGAGGCTGAGATACTATAAGCGTAAAGGTGTGACCAAACATAAAGCGGCAATCGTGCGCGGCTGCCGCGCGCGGCTGTCCGCGCTATGATTGGACGAATGCCGTGCGCGGCAGCTACCTGCCGCGAACGGTGTAGTGTTGGTTCGCCAGTGGTTATGTGTAGACGGACGTATTTTATCAAGTAAAATGGATAACGAAACAGCAATTCGTCTTATTGGAATATATGCTCCCTAGTATCCCATAGTCCATTATGGGATACTAGGGAGCTAAAACACACGCGGCCGCTTTCATTGTGGTTCGAATACGAAATAAAGAGCGCGGCGTGTCTCGGACATGGCGCGCAGCACTGCCGCGCAGAAGGTCTAACCTAGTCGCGCGACAAATTTGTGTCTTGCGAATGCCGCACGTAGCTACCGCGCACCTTGCACGCCGTGTTTGGACACACCTTTACTGAGTTCGTACTTTGGCTAAGCGTTATTTCTGTCACTTTCGCACAACTGTCAAACTGCAAGTGCAAGATAGAGATGGGAACATGTCTAAGTCAAAGCACGTGCTAACTAAGTTTAGTCTACGACATTTACACCGTACACTCTTATGTCTGACATTTGTGTCACAATTTCTGTTGTAATCTAAACTTAGCTTAAGATGAAACTAGTCGATACTTTTCCATACAAATTTCGGGGGGGGCATTACTCCACTGTTTGACATTGTACATCCAAAGTTAAACATGATATCGATTTGTCTTGTTATTAATTTTATCTGTACGGAAGCAGAATATTAAAATAAAAAGCCATTAAAAAGTTATGAGCCAACAAATATTAGTTTTTCCTGCTAATTTTAACGCAACTTTGGGCGTAAATAAGTAATAAAAGAAGTGTAAAATCTCCAAAACAAAATCCGCTCCGACAAAGCTCAATTATCAAAGATTTCAATAAACTTTATTTGTAATTGATTTATCCAATAGTTTCTTCATAAAACTCAACCTTCCAAAGGACTTTTCGTATTTTTTTACGCGCGCGGTTTACTATGGATTATCGTGCATTTCACTCAACACACGATGACGGTCACGATGCTAGGTGAGACAGTGTGCTTTTCGGCCACGCCCACCAGTGAGTTCGAGCCCGCGACTAGTTGGCTCTTAAGAGGCCTATTACATTTCGACCGTGATTTTTGCGTTAAGTTGCGTAACTTTGGCGTTCTTATTCTGGGAAACTGAAAGAATTCGACAACTTTTACTTGTTAAGTGGTGGAAAACCCGGTCCCTTTTCCCAATTTTTTCTTATCTATTTATATAAAGCTAAAATTCCGAAGCTAGTTTTTTTATAACCTGCGCGACGGCACTTTTTCGAGCTCTTCAATTGAACTATTGTACATAAGCAAACGAAATGAAATATAAATAATAATATTTCTAAAGTGGTTTAGTTCATAGTGGCCTCAGAATTTTCATATAAATATGTATGTAATATCTATTAAAAAAATCCCGTTCAAACCCATAAAACTACCAAAAACGCCCAGAATTAACTGTGAATTTCTCCCTTACTACACCAATATTATTACGTAAAATTATAGTATCTGTTTATTACAGATATGATTAATATATCACTCTACGTTTTTCTTTCCATTCATCATACTTTTTATTAGTTTTTCATCATATTACACAATTTTATTCTTTAAACGACATTTACGTCAAAAGTGTCAAACTGAAGTCTACTTATTTCCTAGATTTTCTTACCAGCCTATTCAATGAAGGTTGCATTAAGTTTGTATTTTCTAAAAATCATTTACTTATATAATTTTGGATATTCTAAATTTCTTTTATACTTAAATACGTTGTCTACTAAATAACTAAATTCTAAATTATTATAATTATAAGTTTCTTAAACGCACTCTCAGAATTTGATCAGGAGGTTTAATACATCTTGGCCTACTACACCTGGCTGGTTAGATAACTGGCAGGACAGAGGACAGCATAAACTTGAAATCGAAAATGGATTTTTCGAAGAGAACAGAATATTCAAGAACGTCCAGATTTTCCTATAAAAGGGGCCTGGAGATGCAATCAGTTCAGTTTATGTTTACGTCTCGGTTCTGAGTGAACTATCTTCACTGCAGAAGGTACTGCCTAATTCCTGGAGAGTTATCACATATATATATATCTCGTGTTTGTACTACTAAAGTTGGGGTCGCCGACACTCTGACGCGCCCCTACAATTCTTCTCGACACTGCGGAGTCTGCACTTACGATTTCTGTTCCTGGGAGCTGCCTGCCCTCAAGACGTCCTGACGTGGAGCTGGGAGTTACTTCAAGTAATTAAAATTTACCTCCTTTCTTGCCTTGAGAGTGCATAATAGGTAGGTTTTTATATTCATAATTCTAAATATTGTATTTTTTTTACCTTGTCATTAAATTGTTCAGTCTACTTTTTTATCTTTTATTTTGTTAGGAATAAGTAGACTTGACAAAATTTACATTAGAATAACCGTTAGTTCATTAGAAATATAATTTCATAAAAAAATATAAGAAGAGTAAAAGATCACTATCTTTCCAATGCGTCATAGTTGCATACTATTACGTATTTATTATTTTCCAAGTCACTACATTGTAGTTCTAAGTATATATTTGAGTGATATTTACTATAGAAGTTTGTATGTAAGTATATTCTCTTATTGTATATTTATAAGTATTTATATTAGTGTCTAGCTATTTTGATTTTATGTATATATATTTTTTTCTCCTCTACTCTTACACACGTTGTCTACATCTCTATATCTACTTTCCTATCGCAGGTATGCTGGAAGAGATTTCATTAGAAATAAGCATCACCGTTGTACGTATTTTTCTGTTCCTTTCTTCTTGTCTGTTTATATGTGTGTACATAAGTTGTTAAATAAATATAAGAAAATATATTAAACTTAAAATAAATGTAATTGCAACTGCCAAATTGCTACATAGTGCGATAATGCGGCTGGCGAACAGCATTGTGTGCCACTTTGTGATAGGCCTCTTAAATCTCATTTGAATATCTTAACTAGTCAGACTATTGAGACGAATTTAATAGTTCTGTTAATTGGTAGGGGCACGCCTGTATTAGAATGATAGGATACGACCCCATAATTTGGGTTGAAGGTTGTTCAAGTTGTTTTGGCATGGCAATTTGATTCTGATAAAGTATTTGTGCCAGGAACTTATGTAGGTACCTCATCATCAACTTGCCTCTGGCAGGGCAAAAGTCCTAGAGGCCTAAGCCCAAACCGAGGGTCAGAGTAAATATCTGAGCAACTGGAGGTATACACAGCTCCATTAAGTCCTTACCCCCCCAAAAAGACATGTGGGTTCATATCCGTGATAGGCCCAAGTTGGTTTTTGTATTTTATGTTATTGTAATTAATGTATTGTTTTAGTGAATAAATAAGTATTTTCTGTTTTAAATATTGTTTTTATTCAATAAAAAGTTAAAACTTTTATTAATGCATATAATGACAAGAACGAAGTAGTCCGTAGGTTTCAAGACCGCCGACTTGCCGTGCATAATATTGGAGGTTTGAATCCTAGGCACAACATGTGTTTTCTGTCATGCAATATGCATTTTTTAATATACAGTATTTTTCTATTTTATTTTAGTAATATATAGAAAGAATTTAATAATCAATAAATATAAATAATATTTATTATTGCTCTCATCCATCATATTTCACAAAAAAAAAAAATATATTGTAAAGATAATAATTTATTTTATCTTTACAATATTTTTATTTATATTTTCTTTTATATATTTTTTTTTTCTTATTGTAAAAGTTCTGTTTGTTTTTTTATTTTTTATTGGAATAGATAATACAGTTATCGTTAGTCATTACATATTTTGCCAACTTACACAAACGAGTCCCTAGACAACGTTGTAGTTATAATGGACTAGCTTTTACCCGCGGCTTCGCCCGCGTGGATGTCGGTTATCGCATAAAAAAGTACCCTATGTACTACCCTCTCCATATCCCAGGCTATATCTTAAAATTCTAACTTAATATTAATTTTAATGTGACTCACTATGTGTTTATTATAGAGCTGGTAATGAGTTGAACTATCGAACTAATTTGCACAGTTGCACACTAATAGGGTTGAAAATAAAACCACAATTGTGTACTGATTTAAGCTGGTTTATTTAATTAAAATTGCGAGACCCCAACCAAATCGCGGTAACGAAACCATAGTGAGATCTATTTCGACGTCAACGCCATCTATCGAGCTTGACATCAAACTTTTAACATTTCACAATAATAACTATGGTTTTATGGTTTCTTCATGAACACTATGTGAATAGAAACCGAAACAAATGATTTAATATAGTAAAAGTATACGTAGTTAGTTATGTTCTGAACGTGAATGAGTCTTTACCTAAAGATAACAAACACAAAATCAAAATACGAAATTTCACTCAAATTCTTAAAGCAATCAATTGTACCAAATACAACACGAAATAAAATTGCGACACAAATAATAATTTTAGAATAATTCACGTAAGTACCAACGATGTAAAAACAAAACGAAATCCTCCGAAATGTCGCATGGTACACCATTTGTACTGAGAAAACGCTCGAAATGTATAATGAACACCATTGGTGCATAACTTTTCTCAGGGTCACGTTCGCAATTGGACGAAATATTTGACATTTATTTTGTACTTGCAACACGATCTGGATGTAGAATTCGATTAATCGACTAATACTTGACCGGTTGACATTTTAGCGGGAACACCACTAACCGAACGAAAAAAGAAAACAAAATACGTCTATACTCTGTGGTCGTGTGGCGTGGTGTGATGCGATGCTTAATGTAAACATTCATCAAGGTTATACGTGCGTAAAGTAATGGATTCAATGAGAAAACGGTTTAATCTTAGAAGAATCTTTTACAGAATTACTGAGAAATAAGTGTAGATTTCGTATTGAGTGTTAGTTTATCGAAAAGTGATAAATATGTCAGTGAAAAAGTAACGAAAGTTTTGGAATGCACAAATTTTGATCATAAGGCCGCCGTGTTTAGTCATGTTTTTATGATAAATATTCTTGTATACTGTTTGAAATACACGTAAGTTGCTAGCTTATTTATCTACGAACATAATTTGGCTAATAGCTACTGATATTATAGCGTATTGTTATCGTAATCGTATTTCCAAGAGTAAAATTCGGCAAACAAATACCTACAAAAAGTCAATAAAATGGATATAGTATGTTATCCTTAAGAGATAGACATATGCCATTGCGGACTTTTTTGAAGACCTTTTTATGATACACAATTCCACCATACATTATTTTGTTATATCTCAAAGGGTTTAGACAGCGTTTTCGTTCAAAGCTCCCAGACGGCTTATTTTTTTCCGACACCTCCAACAAATATCGTTAATTCATACAAAAATGCATACAAAAACATAACAAATTATATACTAAAACCTTCCTCGAGAACCAAGCTATCCATTGGTGAAAACAACATGAGAATCGGTGCAGTAGTATTTGAGTTTATCACGAACAGACAGACAGACAGACAGACAGACGCGGCGGAGGACTTTGTTTTATAATATGTAGTGATTAATTTTATAAAGAAAACTTAAGTAAGTAAAATTAATAGATACCCTCAAATGATAACATCTATCGATTAGACAGAGACCTAAAGATAAACTACTTGGACAATAGTGGATAACAATTTCATCGCATTTCTCATGGGCTCGCTGGCTAGTGTGTCAAACTGCCGGTATGAGTATGACGACATGCGGTAATGTGATGGTTCGAATCCAAGTCGAATTAGTAAACTCTTTTTGAAGTATTCTTTAGATTATTCGTAACGAATTCAATATTGTAGCAGTGTAACATTTTAAAACTTGATGGGTTAGCACATAATGACGCCTACTGTACTTATCAGCGCCGCACCCCACCAGGCCACCGATAGTAACAGATGGAGAAAGACCGTTGACAATTTGGAACGGAGTAACGATTCTCAGGAGTGAGAGAGCCATAGAGAAGAAGGAGATCTGTGGTTATTAAAATATGTTTTATTAGATCCTTAAAAAGTCAGCAACCATCACTCTCCTACTATTGAACTTATCTAAAAAAAAAAGTTGGTAAAGGTTGTCTGTAAAAGATCGCTTTTAGCGATAAGGCCGCCCATTGTGACACCCTATGTAACAGTTCTACAATACACGTATCTGTAATTTTTATGGTGTACATAATAAAGAGTATTCTGTCTATCTATCTATCTACCTATCTTATCCTTCCATTAAAAAAAAAAACAGACTAATCTTAATAATAACCCAAAAAACCCAAAAACTCTGAAATAGAAGAAGTTCATTGACTTTGTATAAGTTCAAAAGTTAAAACAAATCAACATTATAAAAGTCGGTTAGCTAATCGTAGCTAAGCGAGTATAATTTCTCCGGGGAAACTTAATAAAATTGTACTGTTTAAAAAATTTCTTGAATTTTTAATTCAACTGGGAAATTACCTTACAAAAGACGGTAGATTTCACGTTGATATTTATCTTGCACAATGATTTAAGAGAGCAGTTGTGGCCAAGCGGTAACATCCCGACTTAAGAGATTTAGGTCGTGGGTTCGCACTCAAACAGGCACTTTTCTTTGGATGGTATTTAAAAGTACTTCAATTTTATTTAAAAGTACTCCCATTTCATTTACCTAATTTTGCCTGTGTTCCACCAAATATACTGAATGTGCACCAAAATATAACCTAACCTAACCTAACCTTTAATATTTGGTGCACGATCAATATTTTTCGGGGAAGAATAAAATTTTAGAAATGCATACATAGATGTACCTTAAGATTTTTGGTGAACACCAAAATACTATCCCTTTTCTTTGTGTAAATAATTTCCTAACCACTGCTCCCAAAACGGTGAAGAAAAACATCGCGAGGAAACCAGCATGTTCTAGAACCAAAAATTCGGAGACATGTGACAGTTACCAACCCGCACTGGCCACGCGTGGTAGCTTCTGGGGAGTTTGAAGGGCGAGTGTTTTGGGGGACTGTCTTATGTAATTTTGACGTTCGAAAAGTGCAGGGGCCTTACTCCCGACAGCATCGAGTTCTGAATCAATCGAATTGGATTCGAATAAATGCCGATCCATACTCTTGAATCCGACACTAGCGCACGATCGTGCAGTGGTTCGAAGCGAAACTGACTCCGATCGAAATATTCGTTAAGATCGAAAACTTCGTACTCCATGCGCCATCTGACAGATAGATACCGAGTTGTTGGATCAAAATTACACGATACCAAAGAAAGCTACTCTATTCAGATCGTGTGAGATTTTTGAAAGAAAGAAAGAAAAAAAAGTACTAGGGTATCGTTAGTATCGGGTTACGTGGGAAAGTGAAAACATTCATCTGCCTAAAAGTTACTAACCAAAGACATAGAGCACTTAACGATGACGTAATCCGCCGGATACGCATAACAACGCTGATAATAATCGAACCTATGTCGGTCTTGGTTTACGATTCGAAATGGTTTGGGAGTAAGGTGTAATCGAGTTCGAATCCGAAACAAAAACAAACTAGAATCGTTTTCGGGAGTAAGGCCCCTGATTCTCGGCCTAATTTGAATAAATGACTCTTTTTTTTTTTTTTTTTTTTCAACCCGCTCCTTCTTGAAGAGAAGAGGCCTGTTTCCCAGTAGTGGGAACATTATAGACTAGTTATGCAATGCTTATAATTTAATGATTTAAGAGTGAAAACTTTCAAGTAATTTTAGGGGTTATTAATGGGATATTTTTTGACGTGACAACGTCTAATAAATCGATGAACGCCGGCTGCATGCACGAAAAAGGATGACTCATTGTCCCATTACGCTCATTTTCCCGTTACGCTCATTGTCCCGTTATGCTTATTGTACGCTTGCGCCGCATCAATGTTTTGTTATGACATTGTCACGTTAAACTATCGTTCGTAAACCAACTTTACAGACAACCAATTTTTTTAGTGACAGTGAGATTTTTAATAATCTAGTATTGGACGTGTGGTGCCGGACGTAAAGAATAGCACCAACGCATTTCCTCCCGTGGGTGTCGTAAAAGGCGACTAAGGGACTTACTAGAGAATGGGCAGCAGCATTCTCTATGCGTTTTTAACACCATACTGCGATCGCCAAACCGCTTGCCAAGCGTGGCGATTATGGCAAACCCCCCCCAATTGGGGGAGGCTTATGTCCAGCAGTGGACGTCTTTTGGCTGAAATGATGATGATGAGTATTGGATAGCAGTTAATTTTTTTCTAGTAGATCTAATTCTCCAAAATCCGCCAGCAGCGTCTTTACTGAAAGCGATTGTCGCGCGAGTATGCAACCTTCGCGTTCGTTCATATGAATGAATACTCGTATGACATACTCGCACGATCAATAAGAAAGTGTGGCGGTATCAACAACGCCACATGCGAACTACGCATCAAAAGACCTGACGTCACAAATCCTGCATCGCGCTATCAGAGTTTACCGCGCGACTAGCATATATACAACATCCCGACACCAACCGTTGGGCAGTTGCCCACCAGGCACAATACCCGTCTGGTCGGAGGATCCTCCCTTTACTATAGAGTATGAGTGAACTTTACACCCTGTTCCTCATACCTCTATAAAAGAAATAAAATACGTTTATTTGCAGTAAACATGACGCAGAGAAAGAACACAAACACGAAAATAACAAGTTGGGCGAAAATATACGTCACATCCACGCAAAACGGCCTTCGTTCAGCATAATGCTGTGACCCTATGCGAGACAGAGCCCCAGCGCTGGTTTCAGCGACAGCCGGCGCTGACGTGATGACGTCAACACGACGACGACAAAAATAACAAAATAAGAAATAAAATAAATAAAATACTTCTAAAAGTTTATATAAATACTAGCTCTTGCCCGCGGCTTCGCTCGCGTTAATTTAGAATTTGACAATCGATTCGGGTTAAAACACACTACTAAAGTTTCTATAATAATATAATTCAATCATGATTCGAAAGATACGTGGCGCCATCTATTATCATATGAACGTTATTGTTGTTTTCCTCGGGAACAGTACTTTTTTTCGGGATGAAAGGTACTCTATGTCCGTTTCTTTACACCTGACAACGTATTTGCAAAATATCAGGATGATCTGTTCAATGGTTAAGGCGTGAAAGGTAACAAACAAACAATCAAACAAACTTACTTTCGCATTTATAATATTACTAGCTAACCCGACACTCTACCCTACCCTACCTACCTACCTACCTACCTACCTACCCTACCCTACCCTACCCTACACTACCCTACCTACCTACCCTACCCTACCCTACCCTACACTACACTACCCTACCTACCTACCTACCTACCCTACCCTACCTACATACCTAAAACTTAAAAAAAAAGATAGTAGCCGATTCTAGTAGAATATGCATATAAAATTTCATAAAAATCGGTCAAGCCGTTTCGGAGGAGTATGGTAACTAACATTGTGACACGAGAATTTTATATATAAGATATAGTTAGGATAATATTTTAAAATGGCAACATTCCATTCCGTCGGTAACGACTGAACAATTCTTGCGACGCTCTGGCATGATAATAATATAATCTGTGCATGCAGCTGTCATAACAATTTGTTTGACGTTTTGACGTAATAATTTATCATGACACTGGCGCATTACGTAATGGATGGCTATGATGAAATTGTATGAATAACAATAACAAAGGATATATTGGTAGTAAGTCCCGTTGTACTTCATATTTCATGTAAAAGACAGCCAAAAATTCTTAAAACTATATTTTCGACATTAAAATCGATCCCAGAGCTCGTACCAATAAAGTACTTTTTTTTTTTTTTTTTCTATAATATTTAATGTACAGATTTGAATTTTTTGGCCACGATTCACTGATATATTAAAAGGAGGAAGATATGTTACGTACTAACATCGCAATCAATAAACTTGGGCTCGACGCACGACTACATGCACCAAAACTCACACATCTGTGATCAGTGTGATCACAGTCTCAAACCTACAGTTACCGATAGACAAGAACAGAGATGGGAGACGTCACTGTCGTGCAAGCGAAATCGCGTTAGCTGCCGAATGTTGGCTGAATGTTTACGATTATGAATGACATTGCATGTGGTAGCACAAACATGGCGAAGCAAACATTTAAATATTATTATAACTTTCAACAAATTAGCATTTTTGGGTTACTTACGAGTGGTAATTAATCCCGTGTGTATTATTTTTCTTGCTTGCACAAAAAAAAACTGTAATTATGGAGCTGTTTGATCAACGATATCCCGTTCGCGACTGAGTGCCAACTACGGGCCACCCCTTAGTTTGATAGGACCAGGCGCTGTTACTGAGTCCCGTATCTACGCTTTTAATACATCAATGCTACGATTTTATTATATTATGTACAGATGACATACTCGCGCAATTAATCAAGTCCCGTTTGTACTTCAAAATTATTCATGTAAAGTCCCCTTCTTTCAATAGAAATAAAATAAAAATGAACTACCTTTTCTTACAAAATTCGTGCTCTCTAAGACCTTGCGTAACAGTGACCTGTGAGTCGTATCGGACTAGCGTGCAATTTAGAACTAAAGAACTGTAAAATAAAACTCACTTGAATTCCAACTTTAGGGAACAACCAACAAGGTTCATTTTCTTTTGTGTATTTTGATACAAAAGTATTTACAAGCATTCTTTTAGATAAATCAATACTTTCCAATAGATTAAAGGGAAGTAACGTTTAAAGGTAATTTTGTTGAAAGTACAACAATTATTCGTATTTAGTTTAATGGTAGCTCGTTCTCTTTCCTTTTAACTTTGAATAAAGGTTTTAGTATAAATCTTGGGATAATTATTTGGAACAAGGTAGCAGAAAACGTTGTATTTCAAAGAAAAGGCTCTTCTTACGAATGTGTGTTAATAAGTAATGAACAAAATTTTTATGTTTACTTTGCATACAATTTGTATAGAATCAAGTTATTCTAACTTAACAGACAAATGTGCTGCTGGAAAGCTTTTGCGCCAGTTTTTCTTCCCAGCTCAAACACTAAGATGTGTTAAAGGGGGTACACTACATTAATACGAAACACTTAATTCCGTCAGTCACAAATACGAATTTGAAAATACTGATTTGCATAATTCCGAATGGTTCAAAACTCCTAATATAATAACTACGATAATTATCCTAATATAATAATTCCTAATATAATAACTCCGATTCATCCTATTTTTGTAATTCCAAAATCTCAATATTCCTAACGTTTTAATTACTATTCTCAAAATACCGAGTTTCAATAGATCGAATAACAATAAGTCCAACTTAATGATAATTCGGATCAAAAATATCAAAAATACGAATTCCGATTATTAAAGTACCGATTAATTAGAATTCCGAAATAAAAACGCCTTGTAAAACCTTGTGATTCACCAACAATAGAGGGGATCTGGCGCTCGGCGGACACTGCCGCGGCACGCTCGCTGCGCTCGCTTGCCTTCGCAGTTCCAACCTAACCTAACCCAAATGATTCACCAAAAATAGAGGGAATCTGGCACTAAGCGGCCGCTGCCGCTGCACGGTCGCTACGCTCGTTCACCTTCGCGCTTTAATAGTCACAGTTCTAACCTAACCTAACCCAAATGATTCATCAACAATAGAGGGGATCTGGGTCTCGGCGGCCGGTTCCGCGGCACGATCCCTACGGTCGCTCGCCTTCGCGCTTGAATGGTCACAGTTCCAACCTAACCTAACCCAGTGATTTACCAACAATAGAGGAGATCTACAGCATTTTAGCAGTTTATTCGGAGTATTGAAAATCGGAATGTCGTTTTTCGGACCGAGAACCCATCGAGCATTTGATTCTTCGAACGTATGAAAATCGTAAAAAAAACAAATCGCATTTACGACTTTCGGTAGAATACATTTCGTGATTTTTAACAATCGACATTATAAATCTTAGGTATTATGAAAATCGGACTTTTGAACATCGGAACATCGAAATTCGGAATAAAATATTCTCGTCGAGTACATTTATGTCCATACATATATAAACAGACAAGAAGAAAGGAACAGAAAAATACGTACAAAGGTGACTCTTCTCTCTTCCAGCATACCTGCTGTCTTTATGTGATTTTAATATTCAAATAGTGCTGATTCTCAGCCTAACTTGAATAAAAAGACTTTTGATTTTGCTATAAACAAAATACGGTAGATTCAGTCCACTTTTTGTTATCAAAATATATGCCAGGTGAGGTGATTATGATTTAATTTCCCATGCTCGAAAATTATGTTTAGAAGTAGTATTGATACTTGTAGCGGCATCTACAACGCCACATGGCAACTACGCATCAAAAACCTGACGTCACACATCCTGCATCGCGCAATCAGAGTTTACCACGCGACTAGCATATATGCAACATCCCGACATCAACCAACGGGCAGTTGCCCACCAGACACGACACCCGTCTGGTCGGAGGATCCTCCCTTTTCTATGGAGGATGAGTGAACCTTACACCCTGTTCCACGAACACATGTGTTGTGCTGTGTTTATTACGACGAAATTCTTACCGAGGCCCCAGCATAAACGCGCGACGTAAAGGCTTAAAACTAAATAAAATATCAGTGCCAAAAGAGTATTTTTAATACAAAAATCCTTCGAATTTACGTTACCTTTACTCTGCGCGTTTCGTGCTAGGCCCACTGTATTCGAAGACTTTGTCAACATAACTTTAAAATTATAACACAAACAAAATTCTGAGAGTCCGTTTCCACAAAGTGAGACAGTAGTCAGGGGTATTCTAATCCCATCTCTGGTGTTGACACAATAAGCTATTGGGGAAAGCTGTTGTGGATTACGTAGCGTGGGCAAGTAACTCTTGTGTCTCGGTTAGTTAAACGGTTTAGCTCATGTATACGTGAATGTCATATTAGGAAGGCACCGTCTATACATATGTAAATAAGATATACATACCTTCTCACGTTCTGGACCTTTCAATCTTTCCTCTTAGCTTTTAAAAACCAGAAGCGTACCTGAAACGGAGAAAAATAAAAGGGTATTATTTAATCGTAAATAAAAAAATTGTATGACGCTGCCACGATGACTGTCCAGATCCAGGACAAGGAAATCAGCCCCATCCAACTGCTCAGAGGGGTGAGACAGGGGGATGTGATATCCCCGAAACTTTTCACCAATGCGTTGGAGGACGTCTCAGAAATGACGCATCCGCTTCGAACCTAACCTGTCCGAGTCAGGGTGCCCCAAATCCCGAGCTCACTTCCCCTGCAGTGTGTGTAGTGAAATAATTTATTTGATGTAAAAAAGTACATAAATGATGGAATAGGTGATTATTTATTTGATGTATTATTTATTGAATAATGATGTAATAATAATAATAATCAATCAACTCGGGATGGATGAAATGGCGACAGGTCACAGGAATAACTTGCGAGCAACGGATGCCCCTTAAGTTAAAAGGGAAAATCTACAAGTCTGTGATAAGGCCTGTCGTATTGTATGGATCAGAATACTGGGCCGTGAAGAGGATGGATGAAAAAAGATTGACGAGAATGGATAAAGTCAGAAATGAGTATATAAGGGGAAGTTTGAAAGTGGCGCCGATGACAGAAAAGTTGAAAGGACGTCGTTTGGCACGGTATGGGCATGTGATGAGGAGGGAGGAAACGCATGTGACGAGGAGAGTGATGAATATAAATGTGGATGGATGGAGAGGGAAAGGAAGGCCCAAAAAAATATGGATGGATTGTGTGTAGAATGATATGAAAGAGAAGGGAGTGAATGATAGAGTGACGGTTGACAGGGGAGAATGGAAAATGAAAACGTGTTGCGCCGACCCCAAGTAACATGGGACAAGGGCAGGAAGATGATGATGTGCAATAAATAATATCCCAAAATAAAATTGTTAATAAGTCTGACAAATTCTAACAACATGGATAGAAATACTGTTGGCAATAATGAAAGCTATCATTAAATTCTTAGAGGGAGCGGCTCTCTCTCTATTAATAAAATTGTACAAGTTACAGTACGATAAAATTCGGTAAATATTCAAGGTCATTGGTAAAATACTAACAACCTCTAGGGACTAATACTAACATCATAAACAACGACTTTTGTTCTATGACTTTTCATAATTCATAAAAAATCGTAAATTCATTTTTTTTTTTATAAATGGCGTCTCAGAGTTTAACCACGAGGGGTTGCTACTCTTTAACCGGGCTATCCTGTGGTGCCTTAAGCTCCTAATAGAAACTGTAAGCCTCCAGCCAGGGCACACAAAAAACTTATAAACTAAACGACTGCACGCTACCCCCTGTGGGGTACGAACCTCGGCTTAGGGCAGAGTCGGGAGGAGGATGGCAAGGGACCGTCGGTGGCTGGATAAAATCAGCGTTTTGATTATTATCATGGGAAATTAAAGCAACTGGCTCAGCTAAAGCGCGTGCTGGCGCTTCATTTAAAGGCAAGGGTCGGGGAGGACTATTCGTTAGTCGGGGATTTCGCGCGGGGCCTCAGCGGCGAGGTTGGAATGACGATCGTGTAGTGTGTACTCTTTTTCGAACTGTGCTAGTAGACCTATGACTCTCCTGGAGGAGAGTGATGGGGTCGTCTGGGTCGGTCAGTTCGTAATTTCATACAAAAATAAAGTAATTCAACGCTCTAATTGCAATATCTAAAATTAAAAGAACTAACGTAAAATAACCTATGTTCAAAGTCCCTAAAATCTAAATAACTAATGATTGTTTCACTTATATTCAAAATACCGAAAGCTTATAATGTCAAATGGATATGTTACTGAAGTTCATAAAGCTAAAACTTGAAATTCATAGGAATTTCAAGTTACAAAGAACAAAGAACTTTGTACATAATAGGTTTGTACCTATTATGTACAAAGTTCCTTAAATTGGTTTACCTCACCGTTAATTGACCAAAATTAAAAATACCGATCTAAGATCGACCTTTATTTATTATGTAGGTATGTCACAGGGTAATTTAATAATTCGAATATTGCCAAAAACCCGGATAATTAGAAAATGGTGAAAGAAATTCTGCGAGCAACTTGGAAGTACCGTTCGCCGGCCGCTGCCGCAGAAATATTTTCACAATTGTCTAATTATCTAGTCGCAGTCGATCTTTAAGGTCGCCTCCAGAACTTCTCGTCACCGCGGGAGTTGTAGACCAACCAAAAACCAAAAAAAAAAAAAAAACAAAAATAAAGTACTTATACTAAATAATAAAAAAATTAAAAATACTATATATCTACATTCAATCTCAGATCATTAGCAAATGACTGAAATACCACAAAAACAAAATGAAGACACAACTGAACAAATAAATAAATAAATTATAACAGAAGAAATATACGTAGAAACTTAAAAAAACGATAAATACATATAAAAAAATGACTGACTTCTTAATAGCTGCATTCGATTTGTTTTCAATCTCCGCAAGTATGATCATGTATCCGCACATTGATCGCTTTTAAAGTGCTTGCCTATCCGTCAGCGCAGAGCTCTGAGGGCTTTGACAACCCTGTTTTCTCTCCTTCACAAACCCACTTCTCCTTCTTATCTGACTTCTCTTTGTCAATATTTATGCGCTGCACACAGCAAGAATCTTCGGTCCGAGAATAATTGTCTTCTTCGTTGTCCTTCTCATCGCTCTGGTTTTATAAAGTCTTCTTTCTTTGTCCAGGCGGTTTTCCTTTGGAATGCGCTCCCTCAGAATATCAGGACGGTAACCAATCAGTTCACATTTAAAGTGAAAGCTCGAGAACACATACACAAGAAGTTGGCAGATAAGTCTCAGAATTAAGATGTTGTAGGTTTTATTGTTTAACTCTCATAACATTTAATTTTTTTATATGTATATATGTATTTATTCTTATATCTTAGTTATAAATTCTTCTAAATTGTTTTCTGTTATTGTTATGTATATTATCTCTGCATCACCCTAAAGTAGACTGGTAGAAAATGCCCAAGGCATTAAGTCCGCCTTTGTACAGTTTTTACTTGTGCATACAATTTTAATAAATAAATAAATATTAAAAAATAAGAAAAACACAACAAGGCAAGAAAAGAAAAGACTAAGTAAACTAAACAGGACATTGGAGGAAGCTTTCACCGCAAAAGGCGGCCCTTAAACCTAACGATACTAATCTTCTTTAACACGTTGGCTGCCATACGAGTATACTCGTAGCAACTTTTTTTATATGCACATTGCCACCATACAAAACAAAAAAACTAGGGATACACATTTTTGAAATCTACATTCATAACGCCTCCATGATCTACAACCAACACGCCAACCTTCCTCTGGAAAAAAAATTGGATGCCCAACATCTTTTAGAGGAGAAATTTACAAAAGTATAGTCACCATGTATCACTCTTCCTTGATTTCATAGTGATGTACCCAAAAAAAAAACTATTTAACTTCTTTTTCTGATTAAATAATGTTTTACTTGAAATGCCAAAAAAATTAACCCCTCAACTTACTCTTCTAGAATTCGTTAGAAATCGCATATAATCAAGTACGAGAATACTCGTAGTTAAGTACAAAAGTAACATTACTGTTACGAACTTGCGGTTCGTGACAATAAAAACTGCCGATTTAAAAAATAAAAATTACACTTTAATTAAACAACACTCTT
This sequence comes from Dryobota labecula, assembly GCA_947523025.1. NCBI lineage: Eukaryota > Metazoa > Arthropoda > Insecta > Lepidoptera > Noctuidae > Dryobota > Dryobota labecula. The sequence goes on along the minus strand of OX383311.1, from coordinate 5,532,928 downwards.
AACAACTCAAACACACTAATTATAAAACACAAATGCACTACTAAAGTCGCGCTTGAATAATCGCTTGTATCGCTTGTTATTCGACTGTGTCGATCGAGGTCCATACCTGCATACGGGCCTCTTATAGTCCTTAGATTGTTCCAGAACCTTCTACTGTAGAAACATCTAGAATGTTCGAGTACATACCGGCCCCGACTGACCAGATGTCGAAAGTTCTAGCATCGAATTATCTAGAAGAATCTCGAGTCTACTAGTTCTGCTATTCGATACTAGATGGCGCTAGTGGTACTTAAACTTGTCTCGATGTACCAGGCATTAATTGTGGTGCGTAACATTACTAACAAATAAATAAATAAGTACACAACACAAAAACTAAATGTAAGGGATAAAATAAAGCTAATATTAATAACACTTGCCGAGATCGGTCCATGTATGGGTGACCATCTATTACATAACTTATCGAGACCCTTCTATGCCGATTCGGGTCTATCATCTTAACTGGGCTTGTTATGTGGCTCGTTACATAAGACTGCCACAAAATAATATACAAAAAGATCAATATCGCCAGTAATCCTATTTACGAGTACAAACCCCTTCACAAGACTTTATCCAATACTTTTATATCTCAAACAGTCTTTAAAACCAGATTATAGTCTAAGTTATGGCAAATAAACCGACTCAACAGATTACATAATACAATATTATTATGTCAAGTCGCGTAGGTTTTTACGAGTCTCTATAAAAATAACCCTTAAAGTCATGTTCGTACTGAGGGCATAAAGGGTTAAGTACTGGTTTACGGTAGTTTTTGATGGAAGATAATGAAAGCAGCATACTTTATTTTTGTTAGGTATTATTAACTGAAAATGTGACCTTTCCTTAGTTGTCTTAATGTTTTAAACTACTCCGTTCAATTTTCCACGAAGACGTTACTGAGCATGAATTTTCATTGGGATATTCTCAGTAGCAACCCGGAATTAGTTATATATGTCGCAGGGAAATGAGGATATCAGGGATTTCACGAAATCCCGGTAGATGTCGAATATACTTGTTTATTACGTCTTCTTACTAAAAGTATCTAGTGATATGAAAAAATACCAATTTATCGTCAGTGATATGTCGTTTCACTAAACTAAATCTAGTAAAATGTCAGAAAAGCGGATACTGCCGAATAAAAATCGAGCCATGCATTTCTCACGCTCGCTCTAGTATGCTCTAATAGTCCATTTGTTGTCTATCTTCAATTTTAAGAGGTATGGACCAGAATGCTGAGTTTACATCGAATGTTGAAAAAAAAATACATTTCCTTGTTTTATTAAGGACACATTAGATCCTGAATCATAGATTTCTAACTCTACTTTATTTTCTAATAAAAATGCACCAGTTAATTTGTAATTTTCTTTTAATACTTTTTTCATCAACAGTATTCTTTATTTCACTACATTTAGTTTAGTGAAATGACATATCTCTGACTTTATATTAGTATTTTGACATATCACTAGATACTTTTAGTAAAAAGAGGTAATAAACAAGAATATTCGACATCTACCGGGATTTCGTGATATCCCTAGAGATTTCGTGAAATCCCTGATATCCTCATTTCCCTGCGACATATATAAAGCAACAAAATTCGATCTAAATAAAAACGGCCACATTCCTCTAGATCGTATTTTGTTGCTTCGTGTCTCAATATGAAACTTTATAAAAGGTATTAGAAAATTCTAGACACACTTACCGAGATAGTTGATTGAGCCGTTTTTCATAATTCCTTCTCAGTCACGAGATAATGTGTTTTATGTGGCTATTGGACCGGTGACAACGCTCTTAAATGTTAAAATTTTAGGGAAATCATCTACTTTTACAATGTTTGTAAATATGTGAGCACCATTGTATCTATCCCATAATATTAATTTGCCTGTCATTGCTCCACTTTTCATTATTTTTACCTATTGTGGTACGAGTATAGTAATTTTATCTTAGGTAAGTGCATCGTCTTCACATATAATTAATAATTAATGTATACAAAATATTGTTAACATTTTAAAAGAGTAAGTACGGAGTTTCTTGCACATTCTTCTCCATACGTAACTACCTTTTGGAAGAGGCAACTATACCCATAGTCTCAAATTCAGATAATTTATGTAAACAAAGGGGATAACATATCAAAAAAATATCTTCGCAATGGTAATTCACATAAAATGGCGAAAAAAGAGGTTTTATTTTCTTTTAAGTACTGATTTTAAGAAATAATAATTAAAAAATAATCATACCGTAATTATTTTTATAAATTTTCGGTTTTAAACAAAGTTATTAAATAAAAAGAGATTTTCTGGTATCAAATATTTTATGATACTGGTAACAATGCAGGAGATACAAACATTTTCAAATTTTTAACATCTTTAACAACACTAATATTACAACTCTCATTCATAGATTCATATTATAAGTGGCATATGTAGCCACATTTTGGATGAAAATGGCTGTAAACTGTTTCGAGTGGAAATCGATTTTGGAAGGCCTACGTCTAGCACTGGACTTAAAAGAGCTGATTATGACGATCATATGCCGTGTCTCCGACATACTACAGAAAACATTGTTTGACAACGGTATTTTGTTTGCATAGTTCTTATAATTAATTCACTTTAATTTTAGCGATGAAAAATATACGATAAAATGTTTTGCACCACTGTCCTGTCATTTTGACAGTCACATTTGTTGACATTACTTTGTTTACATAAACTATCTGAATTAGAGACTATGGATATAGAATCAATTAATATTTTTTTTGTAAATGTTGACGTTCAAAAGTGCTTTTTATGTGCCTATTTGAAATAAATGATTTGACTTTGACTATTACACTATTGACTTTGTAAATGGTACACCACTGACTACCTGCAGTATTGTCTCTCCTTCTACTTTTTGATCCATCCAAAGGTTGTCTGTAAAAGATCGCTTTTAGCGATAAGACCGCCCATTGTGACACACTATGTAACAGTTCTACATTTATATCTGTAATTTTTATGGTGTACATAATAAAGAGTACTCTATCTATCTATCTACACGCGCCTGTACGTCGCCAATAATGGACGTAGTACAAAACAAGTTTGATGCATTTGGAATCTAACAATGCATTTCCAATGTGACAGTACATAAATATGAAATGTTCAATTTGAAAAGCCCAGTCAGTGTTCAATTTTATGTCTTGTCGTCTGATTTCTTTTGACAATCGTGGAATCAAATTGCATTAAGTTACGTCATTGTTATCATTATATAATAACCGGCACGAGTCGTGAGCACAGATGGGCAGTAGTGGGGGCAAGCTCGCGCATGTACACTTTCGGCTAAATAAAAATTACACTCGAGAGTCCAAAAGACGACGAGTACCGACTGATGAACCAATCGCATGCAGCTCGGCGCCCCCCGGCTTCTTCATTCCGCCAAAGACATTTACAAATGTACTACAGTGCAGGTGTCAGTTTGTGCTCACGACTCATGCCGGTTACTATACCTACATAATAAAAATATACATAATGTAGTAAGGTAGTAAAATCACTGAAAACTGTCCCCCAATGCTACCCCCTCTTTCTGAATAACGCATATTATAAGATCGCTTTTAGCGATAAGACCGCATTGTGACACTCTATGTAACATTTCTACATTTATTATTATTATTATTTTATTTATTTCAATCAACTTTGGAACATAGGCACAATTAAACAGAATTAGAAATTATAAAATCATTAACACAATAAGAATCAACATCACAATTAAAATTAAAATCACAATTAACACATTGACTGCCACCGTGGTCACCGGTGACCGCTAACAATAGTTTTTCTATTGTGTCTGTTGTCTGGCAGTCAAAGCCTTAAAATTTAAATTTTAACAAAATTAAATCACATTAAAATCAACATCACAATTAAAATTATTATAAAATTAAATCAAATTAAAATCTAATTAAAACTTGTTAATTTATATCTGTAATTTTTATAGTGTACATAATGAAGATTATTCTATCTATCTATTATTTTTAATTTTTTATCCTAAAACGCTAGTTAAATTCCGTACATTATGTTGTTGATAAATATGAGCATTGCCCAGTGTATATGTATGTCGGAGAACGGAATGTCTCTCTCGTTATCATCAGCCATATTTTAAACTACACTGTGGGCGTACTGTGGGTAGTGTTGGTTATTGCGCAATAGGAAAACCGAATTAAACTCAACAGCCATTTATTCAAGCTAAGCTGAGATTCCTTCAAAATTACAGTAGACAGCTCCCCCAAAACGCCCATCCCTTCACCACTTCCTAGTGCTTTAGCTGGGAAGAAGTGGCAGAACAAACTCCCCAGCAGCACAGCTGTCTGTTTAATTAGAAGAACTTGATTCTATACAGTAGTGGGTATGCAAAGTAATTAATGTAGGTACACGATATCACGACACAACTACATATATCGAACGCGCGACAGTTTCTAGACGTATTCACTGCTTGACCGCCACCGATGATCTTCACTTGTCGAATGTGCGGGGATCACTTGCCGCCGCTCGAGCGTTATCGTAGTCTCTGTCATGCGCCGCTAAACAGCACAACCAAGACACTGAACTAACAGCGACATCTATGAATTCCAACCAATACCAATTTAAACAATGCGCCGTCATGTATAAATAAGTAAACAAACAAACAAGCGAACATAATATACATACCTGCTGATTAATAATTTTAATTATGCAATTTATAATTAACCTTTCATAGAATCCAATTTGTACAGTAAAACCAATGAGTAAAAACTAACAGTTTGATTGTAGCGAAAGTGATCATTTACTAACAAAATCAAGCAATTAGTGTCACGGTATTTTGTTTTACGCAAAATATCCAGATATTGTATAAATTATTAGAACTATCGTTCGATAAACTTAACGGTACAGAACAGACTTTACTAGAAGTGGTCATCGTATTAGTGATTCACCATCAAGATTGTGCCGGAATATAGCAGCGCGTCGTGGACGTGGTACGACAGCGACGCCCCTGACATCATCTGTCATCAGAAGACAGCCGCCAATTAGCCACTGTCACTCCTATCCCACCTCTTCGGTAGTTCCTAGTAACTTCGTAACAAAACTAGACGGTGCCACTTAGGGCATGCATTCCCGAATTCCGGAATTTCGTAACTCCGGAATTCCGTAACAATTTTTCTGATATTAAAATTCCGGAATTGAGGAGTAATATCGGAATTCCGATATTCATAATTTTTTTGATATTTTGATTATTATTTTATCTAAATGCAACCAAACTTGGCTGTGGAACTTTCCACAAGCCGCTAGACGGCCGGGCCGCTAATTAGAGTAATAAGGGAGAAAGATGTTTAATCTGTTACTAAAAATGATTAAAAGACTTCTATTGTGTGATAAATAAGCCTTGTTGATTTTACGGTTTAAAATGTTTAATTAGAGTGATAAGGGAGAAAGATGGTTTGATGGTTGAAAATTATTAAAAGACAGATATAATTATAAATCTTGTTCGATTTGAAACAAACTTTAAAAGTTACCAGTTCCGGAACCAGTTCCGGAATTCCGGAATCAGATTTCCAGTATTTGAACTCAGTTCCGGAATTGAGAACCTTCCGATATTGCATGCCCTAGTGCCACTTGCTGCGCCGTCAAACCTATATAACTACAATTGGATATTAAGCTATTCCAAAAACTAAAGCCAAATAGTTTGTGAGCCATAAAAATAAATAACGGCGCCATTAAGCAATTTTATAAATGAAAAAACTATAACTACCGTCCCAGAGCAAATCGACCTTTATACGATTCAATCGTCTAGAAACTTTTGGGTCTGAAAGGCCCTGGGGTTGTCGGGTCCTCTGGGCCCAATGGTTCTTACGTGTACCATTGTAAATGAGTTGGTACATGCCCTTTCGGTAGTGGAATAGTAGCAGGTGCGAATAATGTTGGGGTTAGGCCACAGTCTAACCTTTTTACAGTTCACCTGTGCCAATTGTTTAAATATACGATTTAATTTAGAAGTATAGAATTTTCTGGTTGTTTAAACGTAAGTCTTTTAAAGACTAAATGTAAATAACTTTGGGATATCTGGAATTAATAGATAGAATACTGTTTATGTAAACCATATACATATGTATATTAATTGTGCCAGTTTCCGATTATCATAACAAAAGGATAATATTTTTGTGTTCACCAAAAATCTTAAGGTACATCTATGTATGCATTTCTAAAATTTTATTCTTCCCCGAAAAATACTGATCGTGCACCAAATATTAAAGGTTAGGTTAGGTTAGGTTACATTTTGGTGCACATTCAGTATATTTGGTGGAACACAGGCAAAATTAGGTAAATGAAATGGGAGTACTTTTAAATAAAATTGAAGTACTTTTAAATACCATCCATAACAAAATAATATTTTTTTAAACATATAAGTTTTACCAAATGGTTTAAGGAAGACTGAGTAAAAATAATAATGTTATCTACCCTTAAAGCGCAGATATATTTCAGTAACCTTAAGTGGTTGGTTTGCGTGTTCTGTACTGAGCTCACGCAACACGTCGTTCGTCCACCCAGTAATAGGACTCGCCCATCCAGGAGCGCTGTACCAATTAAGATGCATTATTAATTTATTATACTTAAAACAAAAGGTATTTTAATAAAACACGTATATTAAAAAATCAAGAATTAAATTATCTTTTAAAAGGTGAAGGTTTCAAAAAAATACGCTTGATAGATTTTGCGTGATTCTCAGTTATTTATCCGCGTTAGACATAACTTTATAAATTAATTCCACTATGTAATATAATTATAATCTAAAATATTCATATATTAGGTTATTAATAAAATGATGTAATTTAACATATATTTTTTCCAAATCATTAACACTACTCGTTTAGACGTGATCTTCAGTATAAAATCATTAAAAGTCGGGTATCGTCGCCTTAAGTCACTATGAAACTTTGTCCACTTAATTGGAACCAAAACTTATTCAATGTAATTCTTCAATATTTACACGTGTACCAATATCTATACCCAAAGTCTCAAATTCAGATAATTTATGTAAACAAAGGGGATAACAGAACAAAAAAATATCTTCGTAATGGTAATTCACATAAAATGGTGAAAATAAGGTTCCATTTTCTTTTAAGTACTGATTTAAGAAGTAATAATTAAAAAATAATCCTAACGATTTTTATAAAGTTTCGGTTTTAAACAAAGTTATTAAAAAAAGGAGATTTTCTGGTATAAAATATTTTATGACACTGGTAACAATGCAGGAGATCCAAACATTTTCAAATTCTTTACATCTTCGACAACACAAATATTACTCCCACTCATAGATTCATATTGTAAGTAGCATATCTAGCCACATGTTAGATGAAAACGGATGTAAACTGTTTCGAGTGGAAATCGATTTTGGGAGGCCTACGTCTAGCAGTGGACTTAAAAGGGCTGATTATGACGATCGTATTCCGTGTCTCAGACACACTACACAAAACATTGTTTGGCAACGGTATTTTGTTTGCATATTTCTTATAATTAATTCACATTAATTTTATAGATACAAAAAAAAATATGATAAAATGTTTTGCACCACTGTCCTGTCATTTTGACAGTGACATTTCTTGACATTACTTTGTTTACGTAAATTATCTGAATTTGAGACTTTGGGTTATAGTTGAAAGTGATATCCCCACTGCACATCGCAGTTACTCTGAGGTTAACTAGCCGCAAATATCCGGTGCCTTGGCTCAGGAATTCCTGTTCGTTCGGAGTGATCGACAACCTATTATTGTCGAGATTGATCTTGTACGCTAGGTAACAGAGCCGTTATGTCGTAGCAATAAGGGCAGTTTTCGTAGTTCAAGTGTTACCACTGAAGAGTGGTTGGTTTGTTGTAATACTGAAGTAAATTCAAAGTCAAATAATTTATTTCAAATAGGCACGTAAAAGGCACTTTTGAACGTCAAATATTACAAGAAAGGTTAATTGATTCTAGTTGCCCCTTCCAAAAGGTAGTTATGTATGGAGAAGAATGAGCAAGAAACTCCATACTTACTCTTTTAAAATGTTAACAATAAACTCAAACTCAAAGCATTTATTTCAAATAAACCAATTACAGGCACTTTTGAATTGTCAAGGGGTCGGTCAGTCAGAAAGATGAAGCTAGTTGCCCATTCCAAAGCGTAGTAGGTTCCTATGGAGATGAACGGGCAAGAAACTCCATGGACACTCTTTTAAAACAAAATATTGTTACAAAATATGGGTTACATCAATCATGTTGAAGTTATACATGTGAGAACAATGTAGAAAGACGTGCACGTTAGAAGCGTCCGTAATAAAAACAATTCAAAAATTAAAATAAGCCGTGGTAGCTAAGCGATGACCAGTCCCAACTGTAGTATGTATACCCAATAGTTTGTATACATTAATTAATAATTATAAAGGTGAAGACTATGTACCTAGAATTAAAATTACTATACCACAATAGGTATATTACTGTGGTATAGTAATATTACTGGACATTACTACTCGCTAATAAGAATAGAGGAAAACCAAACAAATAATGAATGGATTTTTTTAAAGGTTTTATTATAGTACGAAAGGGAACGAATACTAATATGCCAATAGAGATTAATAGAAGAAAAAGGAATGCTGCATAGACTACATAAAAATTGAGTAAGGATGATAAAAAAGTTATGAACACACTGAAATCTATTTTGGAGTTTACTGCTTAAGAATCGATTCTCATATACGGTATAGAAATTTTATGAGAAGTCAAATTAATACAAGCGTTAAGTCAGAAGCGTTGGTTTTCTGCGCAACGTACCGTATATACTTGAATACAGCCGACGAGTTCAGGGTATGCTGCTCGACAGCTGACGCATTTAAGTATGTATGTATTTATAAATATATTATGGGAGATCACATCACTACAGTCTCACCGAGGGTATAAAAAGCGGCGCACACCAGTGATAGCCCCAGCCACCGACGGTCCCTTGCCACCCTCCCTCCGACACTGCCCTAAGCCGAGGTTCGAACCCCACCTGGGGTGCCCTTAGCGAGCAGTCGTCTAGTTTAAGTAGCTTGTAGTAAAAACTCCCCTGGCTGGAGGCGTAAACTTCTTTTAGGAGCTTGCGGCACCACAGGATAGCCCGGTTAAGGAGCAGGAACCCCCAGTGGTTATACCTCCGAGATGCCACATACAGAAAAAAAAAAAAGTTTACAGTCGTTTTTTCGCCGCCAGCCGTCGTCGGGACAACATCGTTTTCGTAAAATATTTTATCTGACATTTTCCTACACACATTTTATTTTGGTGTATTTGATTATTTAACTAAAGAATTAAGGTAGGTACTTGTCACTGTGAGTTTTTTTTTTTTAAAGTGATTTAGGGTCAAATACACAAGAATATATACAGTGTGAGTCTTTATAATGTGCACATATCGAAATGAGGGTATCTATGCTTAATTTTATCTACGGAGGAATAACAAAAAAAAAAACTTTTTTTTTAATTATTATGTTTTTTTTTTTAATTTTTATTTCAAAATTTCTCAATAAGACCTTATTGAGAAATTTTACAATTATTGTAAAAAAAGATTTAAAAAAAAAACAGATTTTTGCTAAAAAAAAAACATGTTTCTTTTCAATTGAGGGTAGTTTTATTTTCCCAATTTTTATTTTATGAGGATGCCTAATTACCTTCCAATCATTATGGAGTTTGTTTTATCGTGATCTATCACGATAAAACAAACTCCATTTAGTTTAAAACTTACACCGTTTTGTTTACACTGGGAAATTTTTTTTTTTAATTCCATAAAAAGTAAAATAAAATATTTCGTTTTTTTATTTTACTTTTTATGTTTTTTTTTTTTTGCAGTACTTTAAAAAAAAAATATTTTATTAATTAAGCATAGATTCCCTCATTTCGATATGTGCACATTATAAAGACTCACACTGTATATCGCAGCCATATCTTAACTCGACGTCGATATAATTTCCTTTTGTCCAATCCAGTTATCGTTTCTTCATTTAACAAGCTATTCTAAATGATTTGATTTAAAACGTTGAAAACAACTGTTCAAGGTTTGTAAATAATTTAATGGTTGGATCGATCGATGTTCAAGTACATTCTTTGTTCGCGACGGTCAAAACTACTGTGGGCGAACGTTTGTACTTATAGAGGCATGAGAAACAGGGTGTAAAGTTCACTCATCTTCCATTGAAAAGGGAGGATCCTCCGACCAGACGGGTGTTGTGTCTGGTGGGCAACTGTCCGACGGTTGATGTCGAGATGTTGTATAGTATATGGCAGTCACGCGGTAAACTCTGATTGCGCGATGCAGGATTAGTGACGTCAGGTCTTTGATGCGTAGTTCGCGTGTGGCGTTGTAAATGCCGCCACAATAGAATACTCTTTATTATGTACCTATACCATAAAAATTACAGATATAAATGTAGAACTGTTACATAGGGTGTCACAATGGGCGGACTTATCCAATGACCTGTTTATCATCCGCGTAAGTAAGGTGGACGGTGTTCGATATTTTGCTGGCGAATATCTTAGAAAATCTTATGTTTGGTGAAGTGGCAATATCAGCTATTTGATTTGGAAGGTAAGTTATATTTTGTGGCTTGCTTTATTGAATACTTGAAGAATGGGTTTATTTTGTTAAATATTGTACTCTTATTTTTGTAAAAGAAATACGAAGTTAAAGTAGATACTCGTACTCTTTTCAGAGGAAATGTATGGTAGTGAGTGAGTAATATAACACGGGGACAATGTTAGCAAAAATGAGGAAATCAATGAAAGTGGCTCATTATTAGAATGATATTATCGATATCTGTAAAAGTTCAGCATTTTTCACTGCCGTTTCAACGTTTGTATTTAACTTAGGATGACGTACAGTTAAAAATGCACAAATACAAAAATAACATGCTTCTAATACTAATTTTACATGTAACAAACATACAGCGCCATCTAGTGTAATTTACCCAAAGCACTACGATAAGCGGCTACATAAACTAGAAGACAGCAAGCACAACTGATTCCTGTAGACAAGTGACGCCATCTACAATCTTCGTGTGCGACGATCTGCGCTAGCGCCACCCCGCGAGTTATCTGCTCCATAACCACAGACGAATATGTGTAGATATTGTGCACACATGTAAACGTTCCGGCTTTATAAGCAGAGCTGTCTCCGAACAAATTGTCATTTACTAGCTAGAGGTTCTGAGTGCGGTAGCCACGCAGCCAGCTCTGATCCTTAGTACGACTAGTTCCTGCTTCGATAGCTCAGCAGTCTTCAGAAACTAGCCAGTTAGGGGAGGTCTGAATGGCGATAGCCACGCAGTCCCTTTCATTCATCCACTTAGGGTTGTTAAAGGATAATATAAATTTTAACGTGTACTTAACATAATTTAAGTGAAGTTGCCAATAATTTATCACCAAGTTCAACGGGGCTTTAATTTCTCAAAGAGCAACCCTACACACAGAATTTCAAAAAAGAACCTAGTTGAACAAAATTTACAAAATACCACTGATGGGCACATCAAGGTCAACCTATTTATTTCCGTTATAATGAAACCCTCCACTTCCTATTTCAATTACCAAACAGACAAGCCCAAATTCCCAAGAGACAAACACAACAAGACACACTCCACATCACACGAACGTGTCAGTTTTAAACATTCATACCCACGCGTCCCCTTGGCGGTTTGAATGCCAACTTTCGTTCATGTTATAGGAAGTTTACTTGTTAAGGATGCTTGCATAAAGATACGGGGTTTTCCGGGTCCGGCTTGTCAGTACAGGTCGGTACTGATAGGTACGAGTGCCCGGTATTAAAAAGTGTATTCGATACTGACAAGTTTCAGCCTGTTTCTTTAAGTGCGAGCGCATACAAAAAGTATGGGTGAAATAAAGAAACAGGTTTCCGGTACAGACAAACCCGTGCGGGTCGGTACCGATCGGTGCAGGGTTAACCAGCATAAAGAAACGGGTAAATCTGTCCTTATTGACCTGTTCCTTTAACCCGTATGGCTCGGTCCAAGTAGTCGGCACCGACAAGTTTAAACCTGTTTCTTTATAAGTGAGCGCATAAGATAACGTGGGAATATTGTACCTGGACCAATCGGTACCGAACGGCGCAGACTCGCCTGCACCGGAAATCTGTTTCTTTATGTAAGCACCCTTAGGGACTATTTTACCCGCACCGACCGGTACCAATCCGTTCTGACTTGTCTGTACAAGGAATCTGTATGTTTATGTAAGTACCCTAAGGCAAAACGAATTTTTAAAGCCGTACGTGTTTGTTGGTTCTCACTGCAGTCTGACTAAAGTCGACACGAATTACGGGCTTAGGTGCTGTGTTAACTTTTGTATGCCCTCTTAACGGCGTACAAATATAAATAGGTGCTTAGGTTATTTTTATTAGTAGGATATAAACATCAAATAATTATTTTGACCATTATTCCAAGCAATTAACATATCAAATTTAAACTTAATCAATCAAATTATACCAAATGTACTACAGAATAGTGTCATCAACTCGTCATAGAAATGTGTGGTAAAATTTCAAGTACGTGCCAACACGACAGGAAATGATGTCGCCTCTTAAAAAAACTAAGACAAGCACGCTTTATCTTTAGCATGAAAAAGAAAAAGTATGCTCCATATTTATAATTCCACTCATTCCACAGGGAAAAGTAATCTACAATATAAAAAGTTTACAACATAACACAAAAAAATATAATATAACTTTTTACGAGCATCCTCAGAAAAGCTTGTTTCACAAAAAATCTGAAGGTTCACGAAAAAGTTTTGGGTCAAATAGTCCCTGTATATTTAACGCGCAAAGACTTGCTACCTGCATGACCACATGGTGAAGAAAAATATTGAATACTAGCTGTTGCCCGCGTGGATGTCAATACTTCCCTAGTTTAGTTTAGTTTTATAAGTGTATTCTTTATTTTTGGTCGCAAGTATTTCTACTGAGTTTCAAGTTAATCGAACCGTGCGTTAAAATTCCTACATACAAACTTTGACACCCCGCAATCCCCCTTTAAGGGGTAGTTTTGAAAAAAATCATAATTAAAAATGTTATTACTTAGGCAAGTATTTGTGCCAAGTTTCAAATTAATCAACCAAATGAATAAGATTTTTCAAATGAACAAACTTTCATCCCCTATTTTATCCCCTTAGGGGTGGAATTTCCAAAAATTCTTTCTTAGTGCACCCCTAGACCTCATAAGGAACATACGTGCGAAATTTGGAATCTCTAGACCCAGCGTTGATATGTCAGTCAGTCGGTCAGTCAGTTTCTTCTTTTATATATTTAGATTACACGGGACCATGTCTCGAACGTATATTTCTTCAAAGTGGAATATTTCAAATTATATGGCTTGCTTGGCAGTAACGTGCGAAAATGCTGGCTTGACGTCACCAACTCGATTTCTTGGATTACATATCTTTAAAATTGGTTTTGGAAAGTATTCCTACATACATGGCGGAACCATAAAACATAACCTACTTGTTAATTTAACGTAATTGTTTCTCCGTCCTTATTAGTCCCATAATATTGGTTTTCTAAATAAATCGTCATTCATTATTTCAGCCGAAAGACGTCCACTGCTGAAGGGTTTCCATAATTTAATTCTATTCAAGGCTTACTGCCAAACATTTTACACCAGCAGCCTTTGGGCTAATCATACCCAAAAAGCAAACAATGCCATACAATATACACCTTCATACACCTTTAGGGTGCTGTTGACGCTTCCACCCTATTGTAGTGTGTCAGGTATGTTCGCCGATGCGCACACTGACGACTATTTCGTAATAATGCGTAAGAAGGTGGCGTCGATGACGCGCAGAGTAGTAGGAAGCGCCAACAGTATCTTGAGGGTGTTTGCTGAAAGGCTGGATGGGCCTACCATGGGTAGGTTTATCAAGCTTCATGTATTACATGGGGCTTGATGAAACTATCTGTGGTCTATATTTATAATCATTTTTTTTTCTTTTGTTTCTATCTTACATAGTGTGTAAGTTAATTTAGACTGTAAAACAATAAAGATAAAGATAAAGATAATTTATTTGTCAAACATGCGTTTACATAAACTGACTAATCAGATATGCAAGGTATTGAACTAATAGATGTTGTGTGCGTCCATGTTTTGCCAATAACGGCGTACAAATTTTGTAGCTATAGAAAATTACATTTAATTGAATTTGACATAATACTAGTCATTCTAAATTTCATTACAAAATACAAAACGAATACATAATAATTGATGTCAAGATATTATAGGTATAATATAATCAAAATAGATTAAATTATGTCCAGAATATTCATTATTATTTAGTCAAATAGAAAAATTCAAAATTGATTTAAGATTCACATTATTTAAGTATTATTATTAACTATGTATATTAGAAATCGGAATAGAAAAGTCCTTTTTATTTAAAAAATCTACAACATTGTAATACACTGTGTGCCTATGTAGTCTGTAATACGAGTAAAAGATTTTTATTTTAATTTTATAATCGTCTCACTTGGCAGGCGGGTTGGCGATCGCAGTATGGTGTTAAAAATGCATAGAGAACACTGCTCCCCATTCTCTACTAAGTCCCTTACTCGCCTTTTACGAACACCCACGAGAAGAAATAGAGAGGTGCTATTCTTTACGTCCGTGTTGGATCATTAAGTTCCCTTCAAAATGGTTGAGCTAAATGGTGCTGATCCATGCGTCATGTTCGTGAACGGGCGCCGTCAGTTGGGACTGGTCATCTCTTAGCTGCCACGGCTTATTTTAATTTTTGAATTGTTTCTATTACGGACGCTTCTAACGTGCACGTCTTTCTACATTGTTCTGACATGTATAACTTCAACATGAATGATGTAACCCATATTTTGTAACAATATTTTGTTTTAAAAGAGTGTCCATGGAGTTTCTTGTCCGTTCTTCTCCATAGGAACCTACTAGGCTTTGGAATGGGCAAATAGCTTCATCTTTCTGACTGACCGACCCCGTGACAATTCAAAAGTGCTTGTAATTGGTTTATTTAAAATAAATGCTTTGAGTTTGAGTTTGAGTCCGGCACCACACGGCATCTAAATAGATATAAACCTCGTAATTGGTTTTCCACTTTTGACAAAACTCCCAGTAAATTTAAACTTCACTAAGACTGAAACTATGTGTCAAATTGGTCTTAAAGCAAAAATAAACATTCTTGCTGACCATGGTTTCTCAGCCTAATTTGAATAAATAATTCTTGTTCCCCATATCCTCCCGTGGGTGTCGTCAAAGTCGACTAAGGGACTTACTAGAAAATGGGCAGCAGCGTTCTCTATGCATTAATAACACCATACTGCGATCGCCAACCCGCCTGCCAAGCGTGGTGATTCTGACAAATTCCCCCCTTTTTGGGGAGGCCTATGTCCAGCAGTAAACGTCTTTCGGCTGAAATAATGATGATGATGATGATTTTTGTTTTAAATATTTGATGTAACGTTTTATGACATTTTATTTTATTTGGTATCAGCGATACGACGAAGAAGAAGCGACATACAACATTAGGATGTTCAGAAATTACGAGGTCGGCAATACATAAATAATATTATTTACGTATCACAACAAAAATCTCTACCTGGCATCATTTCGGAGAAAAACCGTGCAGATGTTCCAGGATTATCTAATCGCAGGCATTGCCATCCTATTACGCCGCATTACCAAGCGTGTCATATCCAATATTATAAAATCTTATACAACTTGGGATGAAAAGGTATACCATGCATTCATATAATACAGGAAAAGTGTGGCTATTTTGGTTTTTTTAAGGTTAAGCTGATCGGAGTTTGGACAAAAAGGTTTTTATACTTACCGTCCCTGAAATGTTAACGGTTAAAAAGATCGAAGCTCCGAAAATAACCTTGCATGGCAACGACCGGTCAGGGATTCAAGGTCAAATGAATTTGTTTTTAAGAGCTTATTTAAAAGTATGCTATGTTAATCCAGTATTCATATGTCAAACCACCAATACTCGGTGAACTTCTAATCATCTTATAGAAGAGATTAATGAACCTATATCAGTAGTAAAACATATTGCACAATATATTTTTGGTATTAAAACAAAACAAACTCGTTCCATAAATGTTGCCTAGTATGTAATATAAATATTTTGTTCTGGGTATTGATTTCTTACTACGTTAATTGTAAAACGGTAAAAAACTCACGGTTTACATAATATAATAGAATTTTTGTTACACTTCTCTAAAAATCTATAAAATAAAAATCACTATCATCGTCGTCATAACAAAATCAAGAGCTGTCAATAAACCTTATTGGCGCCCAACGTGGGACCGATAATTGATTCGATTATTTCTATGAAAAGACGCAAATCTTATTACAAATGATGTGGAAAGATGATTGATTCAATATATTAACAGGGTCTATTTTCTTAGAGAATTCAATAAATTTTAAGGTGGCATAAGACTTTTATGTTACAGGCTTTTAATTAGACTCAAACAATGCTATAGTAAATCTGGTACTATTTTCTAGCGTATAAATATTAAGGACTAAGCCTAGAATTTTAAACAGGAATCCTCTTAGTAAACAGATCAGACAAGGATGCTGCTGCTGATCCTCTTAATATATTCCCTCAGTCGCTTTATACATCGCTCTCGGGGAACGAACATTCTAAGTATAATTATATTCTATTCTGGAAACCTCACTATTGATAACAAAAAACATTATAATATTGGAATGATTTAACTTAAAATACTCATTATGTTAGCTTTTACCTAAAACATTTATTCCTTCACTAGCTTCTGCCCGCGACTTCGTCCACGTGAAATTTCTTATTTCCCCGTTCCCCAGTTCCGTTCTCGAGATATCATGAAAATACCGTTCTGTAGAAAATGTATGAGCAAGTGAATTTTCTACATACAGTTTTTTTTTTTTCGTGAGTTTTTTGCAGGTTAATTCAATTATTCTGCTATTCGGGGCGGAGACAAAGTTAACAAAACCAAGATCATAAATATCGATCCAGCCGATCTTGAGTTATAAATGTTCCCGGCTATGTTATAAAACAAAGTCAGGTTATTTAATACTAAACGATTGGGTTTCTTAATATATAAATATTAAGATTAATTTATAACCCTAATTATCCTTATTCCAAATTACATTCATAATTTTCGCTGAAATGAATTCGTTAAAAAATACTCCGAATTAATGATATCGTCGGCATAAATTCGTACCATGTCGGGCGCCACTTTGGTTTTTCTGTATGACTGTTGTCCCATTTGGGCGCCATCATTTTTGTTTTACAAAACTTTGAGTAAAAACGTGTAATTAATTTAAAACAAGTTCAGTACAGAGAGTTTGTTTATTTTTTTAAGAGATTTAGGTTGGTGAGTGAAATGCGAATAAAACTAATGTTTAATTAATTACATGCTTTTTTGGCTCTGGTTGCTTTATAAGACTTATCTTGTCAAAATATATAATGTAGAATGTATGTATCGCAATAAGAGAAGAGAAAGCAACTTTGTTAACCGGGACCCTGGAATTTAGATGCCCTTGAAGGGCATGGCAATAGGTTCGCCCCTTACCATGGGATTTAAACGTAACAGGCGAAATTTAGTTTATATTACACATCTCTACCCAGCCCTTTGGGACTATAGGTATAATGTTATGTTATATTCTTGAAAGATTGCTTTTATTATGCTCAGGAAACCTTTTAGATATCCCACAGCCCTTTTGTACAAAGAAACCGCATTACTCAATGTCCGACAATTATAATATATATTCAAAAAGGGTACTGAAACAGCATAAAATCATAACACAGACACCGGAATACTCGCAGCTTCTTAAACATCGAGTTTTCAAGTGTCATCCAATAAGGACGCGTACAACTTTCGCACAACACATGCAAGAGTTCTTGCTCAGCCACATATACAACAAAGCGTGTGGCACCAGTAACTCTGGAACAAGCCAAGTAAAAAAGATTGTTCGCAAATGGCTGCTAGTCCAATCATATGGTGAATCCGAATCTCTTTTAAAGGTAATTTCGTAATACACTAACACATGCCCACACTCACACACCCTCTCTCTCAATCACAAACACTCACACATATTCTTACACATAGTGCACATTGCCATAATAATCTGTTAACCTAGTTTATTGTTTTAATCTTTCTTTTTTTACTGTTTTATTTAAACTGTTCTAATTTAAATTTGGAACCTAGACAATGTTTTAATTACCCTAAAAATTAACGCTTTTTCATTCGTATTAATGTAATGCGCATTTTCACTATATGGCAATACCACCCATGAACTCCACGAGACAGGCTCGACCTAGTGTGGAGTTCATAAGCAAAATGCTTCCTTTGCGTCTTATTTGTTTTTTGTAAACCTAGCTATTAATGTAGACTATAAGAAATCGTAAACACTGTTTTTGACAAATAAACATTATTATTATTTATTTATTTATTTAACAATTTATGTACACACATATAAACAGACAAGGAGAAAGGAACAGAAAAATACGTACAAAGGTGATGCTTATTTCTAATGAAATCTCTTCCAGCATACCTGCGATAGGAAAGTAGATATAGAGATGTAGGCAACGTGTGTAAGTGTAGAAGAGAAAAAATAAAATAAAAAATATAAATAAAATCAAAATAGCTATACACTAATATAAATACTTATAAACATACAATAAGAGAATATACTTACATACATACTTCTATAATAAAAATCACTCAAATATATACTTAGAACTACAATGTAGTGGAAAATAATAAATACATAATAATATGCAACTATGACGAAGTAGAAAGATAGTGATCCTTTACTCTTCTTTTAAAGGCTGCAACAGTTTGGCAGTCCCTAATGTCAGGTGGCAGTAAATTCCACAACCGAGCCGCGTGCACACTGAATGAGTAGGAGTAGAAGTCGGATGAGTGGGGAGGGAGTCTAAGGAGATTTCTAAGATGCGACCTGCAAGGTGCATCCGAAGGACGATCGTAGGAAAAGTGTTGTCGCAGATAGGATGGCGTTTTAGGGTTGTGAAGGATGTTAAATAGCAGACACAATATTCGAGTGTTCCTGCGAAGTCGAATAGGGAGCCACTTGATTATTATAATAACACTTAAAAATTTGAACACGGTAAGGTTAACGTAATGGACAGTACCAAAATTACCGTCAGTCACAGTCGATTTCCATTAAGTAACAATAGCTAACTTAGTAGTATCTTAAATGATTAATTTATCAAAAAGAAGTCCATTACAAAGAACTAGCATTCATATTTGAAATGAAGCACTCATTGAATGAGCAAAACTGTGTCTATATTACGTATGAATCATTACACATTGCGTGTCTAACTACCCCCTAAGGAAAACACAAAAACATCTATTTGATATATGAATAAACATAGATAATACATACCACGAACCGAGTTCCAAACAAAGGTGACACCAAATTAATGTACGAAATTACCCTCGTTTTTGTGACACGCAACTGAAACTTAATAGTCAAACAATTGATTACTGTCTCACGACCTCCAGGAGACAGCCACACAAAAAAGATACAAATTTATTTTACATGCCAAGATCCATGTTCACTGAAGAAGTCGATTAAAAAGACTAAAATACTGCTCAGGGTTCCGTTGTCTATCTACATACTCGTATACATATATGTATATAAAAATCAATTGCTGTTCGTTTGTCTCGCTAAAACTCGAGAACGGCTGGGCTGATTTAGCTGATTTTGGTTTTGAAATGTTTCTCTAGTCCAGGGAAGGTTTAAACGGTGAGAAAATATGAAAAAAAAAGTAACAATTTGTGAACGGTTGGACCAATTTCGCTAATAATTGTTTTAGGTAGGTAGGTAATGTAGGGTAGGTAGGGTAGGGTACGTAGGTAGGTAGGTAGGGTAGAGTAGTGGAGTTTATATTATATTTCCTTTACACTTAGACAAACTGCTACAGTCAAATAGCTATTGACAGAACAAAGTCTGTCGGGTCAGCTAGTTTGAAATAAATTGAGTAAGCTTTTGTATAGCATATTATTATAACCGTAGCATATCAGCCAAAACCTTATGTTCCCAGTACTAAGACACCGGCCTTCTTTCTGTGAGAGGGAGCGGGCCGTTTTCCAGAAAGCGGACACAGTGCGGGTTGGTGGAATGTCAGATGTCTTCGAATTTTTGGTTCTTGAACACGCTGATTTCCACACGACGTTCTGCTTCACAGTTTTGAGAGTATTTTCTATCTATCTAATGTAGGTTGTCCTTCCGCGCGTTCACTATGATAAAGGGTCTCAGAGTTCAGATGGAAATAAATGTATTTTCTTTTCTTGCTTTTAGAACTCTTGAATTGAAACTGTCAACATTGGAAAACCAAAATCTTTTTGTTTAAAAGTTCTACCAACTGTGGTGATCAGTTGTTGTTGTTATCACATTTTAAAGATTCATTTTTTTAAGTAAAATTTAGGAGGTTGGTATGTAAATCAGGCAAATACCGACAGGCTGTTAAACCCGCGATGGTTTGTGTGGTATGTTTAAACTTCAACAAATTTTTGTAAAAAGAATTTTGATTAATAAAAAATAAAAACAATAAAAAAAACAGGTTTTATCTTTCGAGTCGCCGTGAATTATGATTATGTATTCTAAAAGCTTATATCACAGAGAGCAATCCAGTCTTACTAAGCGTGTCAGTAACCAGTAACTTGGTTGCGGAGATCAGCTGGCTCCATGTAAAATAAAGACTGGTATTCAGTTGGATCCGGTTAGATTAGAAGCCGAACCAACACAGTTGTGAAAAAGCCAGGTAGATGATGATGATCTGGCAAAATGAAAGAAATGAAAGGTTTTAATTCAAGCAAGTCACATAAAGATCCCTAAAGTAAAACGACTTTTATTGCATGTCAATGTCTCGTTTAAAAACGTTCAATAAAGAAGTTAAATAAGGAAAAACGGACTAGTGCGAGATGAACTGGCGTGGTGAGGGTTCCGTACGATGAATATGTTATCTAAACATGTTTTTTTATCATCATTTCAGCCGAAAGACGTCCACTGCTGGACATAGGCCTCCCCAAGCACCGCCACCTCGATCGGTTCTGTGCTTCCCGCATCGAGCGGATACCTGCGGCTTTCATAAGGTCATCGGTCCACCTTGTGGGAGGCCTTCCAACGCTACGTCTTCCGGTAAGCGGTCGCCACTCCAGAACCTTTCGGTCCCAACGACCATCTGTTCTGCGAGCAATGTGCCCTGCCCATTGCCACTTAAGTTTGGCAATTCTTCGAGCTATGTCGGTTACCTTGGTTCTCTTGCGAATCTGTTTTTTTATACCAAGAACAAACTTAACATTGTAGTTGAAAAACATGTTCCCCGATACATTCCAACTGCAAATGTAAGTTTGTTCGCACAATATTGAGTGATTTAACATATTATTTTAAGACCATAGACTCTTATTGGTGATATATAATATCATATAGGTGTTCCTGTAATCTATGCTTAAGTCAAGAACCATTTCTCAAATTTTAGGCATTATAATTCATTTATTTACGTTACACGTCCTAGTTTGGGTCACAGAAATTCATATGTGTACCAAATTTCTAATTAATTGGTCCAGCAAATTCGGAGCAAATTGGCTGCGACAAACGGACAGACAGACACACGAGTGATCCT
The DNA here is from genome assembly GCA_947523025.1 of Dryobota labecula. Taxonomy (NCBI): domain Eukaryota; kingdom Metazoa; phylum Arthropoda; class Insecta; order Lepidoptera; family Noctuidae; genus Dryobota; species Dryobota labecula. Next base: position 5,511,241 of record OX383311.1, on the reverse strand, counting down.
ATAAAGGTTCCGTTTCTTCGTTCGGACGGAACCCTAAAAATAAAGTGCACTCTATTGTTTTTTAAAAAGGTTCAAGACAAATGTACTAACTTCACAGTTTGTATTTAATTTCAAAGAGTCAACCGTTTTCTTTTATTTCTTACTATGTTAAGGGGATGAATCCTTGATAAAGCATACAATTACGTAAGCACATGACAACCATTTTTCTCTGCAACTGTTATAGCAATAATCTTAATCATCATCATCATCATTTCAGCCGAAAGACGTCCACTGCTGGACATACGTCTCCCCCAAGCACCGCCACCTCGACCGGTTCCGTGCTTCCCGCATCCAGCGGATTCCTGCGGCTTTCACAAGGTCATCAGTACACCTTGTGAGAGGCCTTCCTACGCTACGTCTTCCGGAACGCGGTCGCCACTCCACATAGATGATTCTAATAACAAGAAAAATATTTTCATATTAAAAGCAAAAGTAAAAATAGTAGTAGTAGAACTTCCACTTCGCTTTCGCTGGGAAGAAGAAGTGGCACAACAAACTCCCCAGCAGCTACCACGCGTGGCCAGTGCGGGTTGGTAACTGTCACATGTCTCCCAATTTTTGCTTCTAGAACATGCTGGATTCCACGCGATGTTTTTCTTCACCGTTTTGGGAGCAGTGGTGAGGAAATTATTTGAAGAGCGTCGGAACAAAAACCAATAAATCACATTTTTTTTTTTTTTTTTTAATGATGCCAATTGGTTGTTCTCGTTCATATCTTGCTCTATGGTTAATGTAACCCGGTCAAAAACTGATAAATCCGCTCTAAAGCTGTCTGTTCAGTTAGAAGAACTTGATTCTATAAAATAGAAGTGAGAGTGAACAAGCTTCTTCCGGGTAAACTCATTACATGTCGACTTTGTCTCTGTCACCTTTGACCTAGACCAGTGCCGGGTTTATATTTTTTATGAGTGTAGGCCACTTTATTTGAGCCGCCCCTTTCTAAAATAAAAATTTTCCGTTTGTAGTAAGGAAGGCACTATAGTTAAAATGAACTTGTTTGACTTTTATCCTCTGAAATCGAGTGAGCGTCCTCTGAAATCTGCCGCCTCTAGGACGCTGCCACCCCTAGGCCACGGCCTATACGGCCTATTGACAAATCCAGGCCTGACCTAGACTAGAGTCAAGAGCAAACGCATCGTAAAATAAAAAAATTGTAGTATCGAATCCGTGCGAAGCCAGAAGATTTTGTTCTATTTTTAGTATCGATGAAATAACAGAGAACATAGCTTTTTTTTTTAGAAATTAAAGCTATTTACTTCACACCTGGCCAAAATGTGAGTTTGACCGCACGCTACGCGTACAGTAAAACTCTCATTGTGGCCAGGTGAAGGCGTAAAATTGTGTACTCACCACGGGCAGTAAAAAAGAAAGCCCTCTATCGCATATTTACAACCCTCGCCTGCGGCTCGAGTCAAAAATACCTGCGATTTCAGGCTTTCTTTCTTTTACAGCCCTTGGTAAGTAATGCACTATTTCATCAAAAATAACATAACATTACGGCTGTATTCCTCGAAGGGTTAAGCAGAGGTGTAGGTACAAAATTGCAGAAATATGGGTGTACTATACCTATAGTACACCCATATTTCTGCAATTTTGTTTAAGTCTCATGTAATACGGGGGCGAGCCTATTGCCATGAACCGGGCACGAATCCAGCGGCATCTACCACATGAGAACTACGCATCAAAGACCTGACGTCACAAATCCTGCATCGCGCAATCAGAGTTTACCGCGCGACTAGCTTATTTATACAACATCCCGACATCAACCGTCGGGCTGTTGCCCACCAGACACAACACCCGTCTGGTCGGAGGATCCTCCCTATCCTATAGAGTATGAGTGAACTTTACACCCAGAAAAACCCAATAACACATTTCCCGACAATTTTTATCCTTTCTTTTTAATCAGGGGAACCTGCAGTATGATCAGAATATTAAATAAAACTTAATATTCTGATAATTACTCATAATATCGTATTAACTAAACAGTTCTCTGAGTTTTCTAGGTTTTTTTTTTCTTAAAAAAAAAAAAAAAAAAAAAAAAAATCATTTATTTCAGGCAAGTTTTTTACACATACACCCATAGTATTAGAAAAAATTAATTGAATTAAAAAATGAAAAAAAAAAAAAAAAAAAAAATAAAAAAATAAAATAAAAAAAACCAATAATTAATTTCCTTTTGGTATTTCTAGGCGATACATTAATCGTAAAAATCCCCCCCGACAGATTGTCGTCAAGTTCAATAGCTTTGTTCAAGCCCTTAAAATCTAAGGTCGAATGAGTAATCCTGGCGACTGGCATGCATACATCAACAGATAAAGAAGCAATGGTCGTAACACTCGGCGTCTGTAATTTTCGCCTTCTCTCGTAAAATAACGGTTTTATTTGTTTTTTCTGGCCACAAAAAGCGATGGATACATCTAGGAGAGGTATCACAGGGGCGTGGCTATCCTAGAGTCAAAAGAACCTCCTCGTCTATCCGAAAATTGAATTCGGCTTGAAACTCTTCACTTATCTGCTGTAAGTGATAATTATTGGCAGATACACGATCGGTGATTAGTGAAAATTAAATATTAAAAATAATGTTTATGAATAATAAATCCGTCGTTGGTTAACTAGTTGGTTGCGGGGTATTTACCGTGTAATTTGAAAGAAAGAAAGAATGAAAATACATTTATTTAGCACAGACTAAAAGGCACACATGATATAATTATTGATTATAATACAATTATTGAGAGCAAAAAAAAAAAAAAAAAAAATTAAAAGGTTAAAGACATGTACGTTTGTACATGTTTCACTGTTTGTATTTAATTTCAAAGAGTAAACCATTTTCTTTTATTTCTTACTCTGTTAAGTGAATGAATTCTTGATATAGCACGCAGTATTTTTTTTTTTTTAAACATCTGAGTTGCTTCTATGTAATTACATGAATTCGTAATAACCCTCCACACATGAATACTTCTCGCCACCAAAGAGATTATTTTCGCTCAACAACATTATCTACTTAACTCCACATTCGCAGAATCATAATTCCATAATCCCTCAGTACCCACTAATTACGTAAAACCCTCATAATATTCACGAAACCATTAACCTACTCTCTTTTATGCAGCAGTGGCACAAAATAGATAAGTGTATAGAAAGTCAGGTCCATACAATGAGTGAAAACAGTTCCATACAGGAAAAGCGAGTTTGTTTTATAAAATGTATAAATAAGACATTTTGACGGCATCTACAGCACCACATGCGAAATACGCATCAAAGATTTGATATCACGCAAATCCTGCATCGCGCAAACAGAGTTTACCGCATGATTGGTATATACAGGAAGAGTTTTTAATCAGTGCGCAAATTTTGACAAATTAAACTTAAACGTGTTTTATTATACACCTATTTCTTATTTTGATATGTCTTAGTACAAAAAATTAAGTTATCGTTATCGAAAGATGTTTATTTCGAAACTGGTATAGGTAATGGATACTCGTCGCGCAACGTGCTGGCGGCGCGTTTGGTGAAGCGGAACGCAGTAGCAGGTACCTATCAGCTGTGCGCTCGCCCATTGATATTATTACGAATAGATTGTATCCATATTTTGCTGATTTCAAGTGAACCAAAAAAAAAAGTATTGAACAAATATGGAAATGTGTTCTATTACTGATACTGAAGCACCAAAAAAAAATTGCGCTCTGGTTAAAAACTTCTCCTGTATACAACATCCCGACATCAACTGTCGGGCAGTACCCCACCAGACACAACACCCGTCTGGTTGGAGGATCCTCCTTTTTCTATGGAGGATGAGTCAACTTTACACCCTGTTTCTCATACCTCTAAAACATCACTAAATTATGCAAGTCAATTCATCATGATCGCATAGCCTATTCTAAACTATGTCGGGGTCGGCTTCTAGTGTAACCGGTATACCAGTATTTTACATTGAGTGACTGCTTATCTAACCTTCACAACCACGTATTGTGTTACCCAGTAAGACTTTTCGCAAGACTGGATGTCAGACTTTTGGCCTTCTGACTACCCTTTGTCTTTCCAGATCTTTGACAGTCGTTAACTGTCAAAGATCTGGAAAGACAGACGAGACCAACAGCTTAACTTGCTTTAATAATAATAATAATAACCCCACCGCCGTATCTCTACGTTGACGTCGTGGTGGGGCTTGCGCGCTCCGAACTCTGGGTCACTTTGTCGGAACGGGTCTAGGGTGAGGAGCCAGACAAAGAGAGATACAGAAACCCACAGGGAAGCATGTGGCGAGCATATGGGCAGTAGCGACCCCATGGACCCTATCTTCCGGATAAGTCGTGTTCCTCAACTCTGGCTTGCCTTTATTGGCCGGCTGGAGTGAACATTGACGAGGAACAGAGCCCCCACCTCATTCTTGCTTTTATTGGCCGGCTTGAGTGGAGATTCGCAAGAGCAAACGTGCTCGGAGGAAGGAAGTATTCCAGTAAGTGCTTGTAGGGATCTTGACCATCTTCCGGGCTCTGAGATTGTTCTGAGAGCCGTGGAATACCTCTCCACTCCTCGAGCACCTCAGGACATGTTGCCCCCTTGTCGCTACGTCACTATATGCTAGCGACGATTTTCGGGGGCCCATTATTGAGTGTGCAAGTCACCCCGTGCCACTTTATCCGTGTATAATAAAACATTGATCAGGCAGGGACCATAGTCCTTCCATAGTTTTAGGTAACCAGTCCATTTTAACCACCCAAACTCATAGTCCAATATCTTTATTTCTATACCCTGCAATAGTCCTATACCAACCGGGAGTTGTCCTTGGGTGCACTTGCATAGTGCGTACAGGGATAATCGTCGGTTAGTGCCTCCTTTCATTAAAAGCGTCTAACGGGGCTCTGCGTGTTGGCTTCGGCCCCTCGTACGCCTTCCAAAGTTCCGGGACCCGAAGGTCCCGAGATATGTAAACATGTAACAATAAAATAATAATTATTATTATTATTTATTTGCAGACCTTGAAGTCCATAGAGTTAGTAATGACATGACATAATCAAACAACAAACAATAACATACAACATAATAAAAATAAAATAAACAAAACAAGATGCCCGTAATTTATATAGAACCTGTGTGTGCAGTCTCACCCGCTTTCCGGGGCACGGTGGGGTCTCGGTATGTAATGGCTGGTCACTCATCCACGCACCGACAGTGGTAAACGTACCTTGACAGTGATTGATCGACCCCTTCGGCTGATAATACCTACATACTTAGCCACGAGACCCTATTCTACCTTCTGTAGATATTCCATTTTACATGCCTTTGTTATTCCTGTTCCACTACCACTATATAAGGTGTATCTATTCATAAACGAAATATTTTAAGAGAACCATCTATAGGTGGTAAAAAAGCCATAGATTTTTTTTTTTAAATCTATGTACATGCTTTATATTTTTACATAATTATTATAATTTTAAAATTGCTTGGGACATTTTGCGAAAAAAACATTTACTTACTTAGTTTTTTTTTTAATTCTATGAATGACCCGCCCGGACGCGGCGACTGTGGCGGCACGAGCGTGGAGCCTTTTTTTTAAATTATTTATTTGCTTAATCATGTGTCATACATACAAGAAAATACATGCATGCAAGATGGTAACAACATTATTAGGTACAAGGCATGCTTGCCACATGATGTGACGTGCAAATGTTAAGAAATATTAGAATTAATCAAAAAATTCTCTTAGAATAACACTAAATTAGGTAATTAAAGAGCATTAGTAATATTTTAATAAATTTAAAATAACAAAAATCAATCAGAACATTAAGACTGCGCCGAGTGCACAGTGGCGCCCTCATCGTTGTTGTAATCATTAAAACGGAAAATAGTAATAATAATAATAATAACCCCACCGCCGTATCTCTACGTTGACGTCGTGGTGGGGCTTGCGCGCTCCGAACTCTAGGTCTGTGCCGGTAGAGTTTACTTTCCCGGAACATGTCTAGGGTGAGGAGCCAGACTAAGAGAGATACAGAAACTCGCAGGGCAGCATGTGGCGAGCTGTTGGGCAGTTGCGACCCCACGGACCCTATCTCCCGGGAGAAGTCATGTTCCTCATCTCTGGCTTGCCTTTATTGGCCAGCTGGAGTGAACACTGACGAGGAACTGAGCTCCCAACTCATTCTTGCCTTTATTGGCCGGCTTGAGTGGAGATTCGCAAGAGCAAACGTGCTCGGAGGAAGGAAGTATTCCAGTAAGTGCTTGTAGGGATCTTGACCATCTTCCGGGCTCTGGGCTTGTTCTGAGAGCCGTGGAATACCTCTCCACTCCTCGAGCACCTCAGGACATGTTGCCCCCTTGTCGCTACGTCACTATGTGCTAGCGACCGTTTTCGGGGGCCCATTATTGAGTGTGCAAGTCACCCCCTGCCATTTTATCCGTGTATAATAAAACATTGATCAGGCAGGGGCCATAGTCCTTTCATAGTTCAAGTAACCAGTCCATTTTAACCATCCAAAACCTATAGTTCAATATTTTTGTTTCCATATCCTGCAATAGTCCTACACCAACCGGGGGTTGTCCTTGGGTGCACTTGCATAGTGCGTACAGGGATAATCGTCGGTTGGTGCCTCATTTCATTACAAGCGTGTAACGGGCCTCTGTGAGTTGGCTTCGGCCCCTCGTACGCCTTCCAAAAGCCCGGGACCCCAGGATCCCGAGATATGTTAAAAACAAATAATAATAATAATAAAGTAATTTATTTCTCTCAAAAAGGTACAATTTTGATTCATAGCATAAGTTACATTTTCCGGTATATCCTTTGTGAGAGCTGGAGTCTATACTGGGTTCGGGACCTGTATGACAGATCTCCAGGCTCACACCCTATAGTGGCCACTAAGCTCCGTTTTAATGATTACAATAAAACATAACAATTTAAAACTACTGTTTGTAGTAATAATAACGTATAGTCTTGTGAAGCACAACTTGACGAGCTTATTTTCTGCATTTTCATTCTAAAATAAAAGAAATCACCGAAATAACGATGAGGGCGCCGCTGTGCACTCGGCGCAGTCTTAAAACAAAAATAAGTTATTAAGACTGTTATACAATAATCATGTCAACAATAAAAAAAAAATATATAATAATTCAAAAAAAAGCAAAATAAGTAACTCAAAAAAATTATAATCAAATCAAATAGTTACTATGTCAATACACATCTTTCCTCCAGGAACTCAATAATACAAAAATTTTAAAATTAATCAGCATAAATATCAAGTTTTTTTTATTTATTTTTTATTTGTCTAATATACTCAGATAAAAAAAAAATTGTTTTCATGGCTTCTTTACATAGGTGGTGGTGTTTCTTTATAAAGGTGTATCTCTTAAAATATTTCGTGTTTGAATACTGATACACCCTATATAGTGGCAGTGGAACAGGAACAAAGGCTTGTAAAATGGAATACCTTATGAGTCACAAATGGTAGCAACATCTTGTGCAAGATTAACGACAATGCTACGTTTTCAAGATTAATGTGGACGTACTGAAATATTCGGGTGCATTCAAATGACCTGTACGTGTGGAGATATACTAAAATATGCATCTGGGTCAACTTGAACAGTGATAATACTGGCGTATTTTTGGCGTTTCACTACGAGGATTAATAAATATACTTTAATAAGAATACAACAATTAGAAGTAAAACCAAGGCAAAGGACGTGGCCATAAAGGTACTTGGATTGAAATGGAAATGGACTGGACACTTCCAAAGAGCACCAGATGAAAAGTGGACGAAAATCACCACCAACTGGTACCCACTGAACAAAAAACGCAGACAAGGTAGACCACAAATGAGATGGAGCGAGGACATTATAAAAATAGTAGGTAAAATTTGGAGCAGAGTAGCTACAGACAAAATGCATAGAAACGAATGGAGGAGGCTTTTACCGTTATTATTAAAAAATATATATATATATAATAAAAAAATAAAAAAATTACTACTAACCATTATTATTATTATTTGTTATATGTGTTTATATATCTCGGGACCCTGATGTCCCGGACCTTTGGAAGGCGTACGAGGGGCCGAAGCCAACTCGCAGAGGCCCGTTAGATGCTTTTTAATTAAATGAGTATGAGGCACCAACCGACGATTATCCCTGTACGCACTATGCAAGTGCACCCAAGGACAACCCCCAGTTGGTGTAGGACTATAGCAGGATATGGAAACAAAGATATTGGACTATGGGTTTGGGTGGTTAAAATGGACTGGTTACCAAAAACTATGGAAGGACTATGGCCCCTGCCTGATCAATGTTTTATTATACACGGATAAAATGGCAGGGGGTGACTTGCACACTCAATAATGGGCCCCCGAAAACGGTCGCTAGCACATAGTGACGTAGCGACAAGGGGGCAACATGTCCTGAGGTGCTCGAGGAGTGGAGAGGTATTCCACGGCTCTCCCAGAGCCCGGAAGATGGTCAAGATCCCTACAAGCACTTACTGGAATACTTCCTTCCTCCGAGCACGTTTGCTCTTGCGAATCTCCACTCAAGCCGGCCAATAAAGGCAAGAATGAGGTGGGAGCTCAGTTCCTCGTCAGTGTTCACTCCAGCCGGCCAATAAAGGCAAGCCAGAGATGAGGAACATGACTTCTCCCGGGAGATAGAGTCCGTGGGGTCGCAACTGCCCAACAGCTCGCCACATACTGCCCTGCGGGTTTCTGTATCTCTCTTGGTCTGGCTCCTCACCCTAGACATATTCCGGTAAAGTAAACTCTACCGGCACAGACCTAGAGTTCGGAGCGCGCAAGCCCCACCACGACGTCAACGTAGAGATACGGCGGTGGGGTTATTATTATTATTATTATTTATTTACTTCAATCAACTTTGGATCATAGGTACAATTAAACAGAATTATAAAATCATTAACACAATTAAAATTAAAATCACAATTAAATATTAAAATTACATTTTTTTTTTAACATAATTAAATAAAATTAAAACAAAATTAAAATCAACATCAAAATTAAAATTATTATTAAATTAAATCACATTAAAACAATATCTTAACATTAGTCAGGACTAGCGGTCCTTGTACATAATATTAAATAACGGTACATAGAAATCAAGAAACATATTATTACAAACATTATACGAGTCAAAGTAACACTAATCATTAGTTAAGTCAAACAAAATTGTAGAAGGAACAATAAAGCTAATTTTATTTTATTTAAATTATTATAATATTCTGACTGAACCCACCCTGAGCTGACAGCCGCGCTACCTCCATGCTCACTGGCTTATCTTTTCTATCACGTCATGGGCAGAAAAATAATTATAAAAGACGATAAAGTGAAGAAGCGTTCAAAAATATAATTAACATGTTTGGTAGTGGTATTCTATTCACGTGTACCAAGAATACACAAATAATAAAAAGCATTGAAACGCTTTCCGAATTGTAAAAGCGAAAATTTTTATATTCCCACTTCCCCGAAAGCGAATCAATCCAATTAAGAGCACAAATAACATTTTCCAGGAATTTGTCTATTGTAAGATTTTTAACGATTCAAAAGTTATGCAGTGATATTTTTAATTAGTAAATTTGTTTAAGAGAGCGCTCACCGTACCACTAGCACCACTCCCTTAAAAAAATATTAGCTCGTGACTGAGAAGGAATTATGGAAAGCGGCTCAATCAGCAACCTTGGTAAGTGTGTCTAGAATGTTCTAATACCTTTTATAAAGTTTCATATTGAGACACGAAGCAACAAAATACGATCTAGATGAATGTGGCCGCTTTTCTGAAAGAAAAGAAAAAAAAACCAGCCAAGACCAACCAACCAAGACCAAGATCTAAAGAATGAATTTTGTTGCTTCTTGTCTGTCAATATCAATTCATAAACATGTTGGTGCAAGATTTTTGATACAGTTTCACTTCAGTCTAACATGAGTAACCAGACGTGATATATCCACACAAAAATCAATCAATCAATCTGCCTAGCCTTTTCCCAATTATGTTGGGGTCGGCTTCCAGTCTAACCGGATGCAGCTGAATACCAGTATTTTACATGGAGCGACTGCCTATCTGACCTCCACAACCCAGTAACTGGGTAACACGATACCCCTTGCTAAGACTGGCTGTCAGACTTTTGGGCTTCTGACGACCCGTAACGACTGTCAAACCCACACAAAATTTTTAAAAAATCTTACCCTCATCTTTACCCCATAGATGGATAATAACATTACATTAAGGGCGTCGACACCTGTCTACGGTACGGCACCGGCCATCGTGTAACGGCACGACTCCGCTACCGGGAGACGGCACGGCGTCGTGCCGCGGCACGGTGCCGTGTACGGTACACCGCGGTGGCATACGGCGAACCGCTCGGTAGTTAATTTTTTGTTGTTGTTTAGTTCGCACGTGTTAATTAATGCATGATAATGGCTGACAATTTAGATGTCGACTTTTTAAAGTCACTAGAGGAAGCACGTCCCGTTCTCTGGGACAAGACAAAGGAGAATTATAAGGATAAATATTTGAAAACATGATACTTTGATTCTGTTATTTATTCATTCATCGCCTTAGTAACCAGAATAAGTCATTCGCGGTCCATATCAAGACAAAACTTAACGATGGTTGCTGCCTTGTGCTCACGGTGCACCGTACACGGCACCGTGCCACGGCACGACGCCGTGCCGTCTCCTGATAGCGGCGTCGTGCCGTCAAACGGTGGCCGGTGCCGTACCGTAGACATGTGTCCACGCCCTAAGGGCACACCCCTATCTACATCACTTTTACATACAGTGTGTACGTGGCTTTATGAAAAAAATATGGTCGGGACCAGTGTTGACTTACAATTAGTCCGCTGTAGCTCCACAAAATGTTAGTCTTGCAAGAATTGTTGGCTTGGAACATAATTTTATAGCTGAATACTCGTATACTGTTTTTTATTTAAGTTTTTTTCTACTGCGATGTGGATTAGGTCAAAGCTACTGCAGTTTTTGTTCCGAGATGGGTTGTTATATCAGTTTACTCCTAAATCTATAAAAAGTATTAAAAAAACTCCCTTTTCGTATCTGTCTGTGTGTTTCCACAATGGATTTTGATGCGATTTTGACCATCATTTAGAGATTTATTCCTGGAGATTTTTATGTATAAAACACATGAACGATTTACCTACATATACCCTTTTCGAGTCTTCGTATGTGTGGTCCCTTAGTCCTTCTAAACTTTACAATGAATTGTGAAGTGATTTTCATCATCATTTAGAGAATGTTTCCTGAAGATTTATGTGTATAAAATACATTGATATTATTATGTAACTTTGATATAGTACAGAGAACTCAATGTTTTGACAGGTCACATCAGTAGACCGCCCCCGAGCGATGCAGCGCCCCTACATGGCTCGAGTGCGATCTAATAGTATCGATCTAGTAGTAGCTAGTGTTAGATATCGAGAAGTGGATTATTTTATTATCTATTTTGGTATGTGGTTTATCTATTAATTTCAATGAATTACGAAAAACGTTTTTTTTTTTTTCTGCTTAGACAAAATTAAAAAATCATTCAAGCTTGATTTGTCAACAGAGTAGCTTAAACATCGACACAAAAAATAGTAAATTGAACACTACCTTGACCAATCTATGAATTTTCAACCTTCAGAACCAAAAACACAATCATGCAGATAATTCCATCAAGGTTAAAGAATCTTTAACCTTGATGGAATTATCTGCATGATTGTGTCATTCATCGAAATTAATACATAAACTAAAAAAATAAAAATAAAAAAAACTAATAAATAAACTAATTTCTTTAACTCTAAAGAAATCCTCGTATTACAAGCAAGAACAATACGTCTCTTAAGGCCCAGATATATGCCAGTGACCTTGAGTGGTTAGCTCGCGTGTTCTGTACTGAGCCCACGCAACGCGTCGTACGTCCAGACAGTAATAGGACTCGCCCATCCAGGAGCGTTATCCCAAATAAGACGCATTATTAATTTATTATATATAAAACAAAAGGTAATTAAAAAAAACACATCCCTCTGCAGCAGAAGGACAGATAAGCATAATCCATATACTAAAAGATCAATAATTAAATTATCTTTAGATAGATGAAGTTTTCATAAAAATACGCTTGATAGATGTTGCGTGATTCTCAGTTTTTTATCCGCGTTAGATGTCATAACTTTACAAATTAATTTCACTATGTAATGTAAACATAATCTAAAATATTCATATATTAAGTTATTAATAAAATGAGGTAATTTAACATATATTTTTTTCCAAATCATTAACACTACTCGTTCAGACGTGATCTTCAGTATAAAATCATTAAATCATTATCGTCACCTTAAACAATAAACCTAATCTAACACAGAATGGCTGTACTTTAGAAAAATCGTCGACAATTCGAGCTATCGCCCTGTATCTCAAGTCAATTGTCTTCTTTTGTCCTACACAAGAGAAGACAATTACTTGAGAGACAGGGCGATAGCTCGAATGTCAAACAGATTTTCTATAGACCGAGAGATATATAGGATTTATTCATTTGGAACAGGTTTTGACGTGACAACGTCTAATAAATCGATGAACGCCGGCTGCATGCACGAAAAAGTATGACTCATTGTCCCGTTACACTCATTGTGCCGTTACGCTCATTGTACGGATGAACGCCGGCTTTATGCACGAAAAAGGATGACTCATTGTCCCGTTACACTCATTGTCCCGTTACGCTCATTGTCCCGTTACGCTCATTGTCCCTTTACGCTCATTGTCCCGTTACGCTCATTGTACGCTTGCGCCGCATCAATGTTTTGTTATGACGTTGTCTCGTTAAACTATCGTCCGTAAACCAACTTTACAGCAACCAATTTTTTTATTCTTTGAATGACCCGCCCGGACGCGGCAACGGTGGCGGCACGATCGCGGTGCATTTTGATATAATTATTCATCATAGCAAGTAATTTTTTTTTTTTTTTTTTTAATAATATGTACTCAGATTTAAAAAAAATCGTTTCCATAGCTTCTTTACTACCTGTAGGTGTAGATATCTCTTAAAATATTTCGTGTTTGAATAAGTGTACTTTTTGGGTGAGCAAAAAGCTTAGTTACTGTACATGAGCTATGTGTATACTCGTACATAGTATACATATAGCTCATGGAAAACTTTCGGTGACGATGACGCAAGTTCCATGATTTTTGTTCACCCAAAAAGTGCTCAATGCGCCTAAAGAAGTTTTCACTTCAAAAAAACTTGTATAGAGAAAAATCTGCCACACTTGCATAAATAAGGTGAATATTAAATACATTATCTACTTAATTAGAAGGATATGCGGTTTAAGACTTGACAAGAGAAGGAAACATGGTGAAGAAACCTAGTGCTATTCCGCAAAATTCGCTAGGAACCTAACTCAAGTCATCATCATCATCATCATCATCATTTCAGCCGAAAGACGTCCACTGCTGGACAACCTAGGCCTTCCCCAAGCACCGCCACCTCGACCGGTTTTGTGCTTCCCGCATCCAGCGTAGCGTTGGAAGGCCTCCCACAAGGTGGACCGATGACCTTAACTCAAGTGAGCGCACACAATTAGAAAACGAACTCAATTGTTTTTAAAGTAAATCATCCCGTATTAACAATGTGACACCATTCGAATGTCGAAGTGTCAAAGTCAAAGTCAAAGTCAAATCATTTCAAATAGGCACGCAGATGCACTTTTGAACGTCAAAAATTACATGAATAGTTAATTGATTCTAGTTGCGCCTTCCAAAAGGTAGTTATGTATGGAGAAGAATGGGCAAGAAACTCCATACTTACTCTTTTAAAATGTTAACAATAGTTTGTATGCATTACTTAATAATTATCTATAGATGAAGACCATGTATCTAGAATAAAAATAAAAATTACTTACCACAATTGGTAAAAAGAATGAAAAGTGAAGTAATGATAGAAAAATTAATAAATGCAATAGGTACATACATAGGTACGTACAGTGATGTTCATTCTTATAATCCATACTAATATTATAAATGTGAAAGTAACTCTGTCTGTCTGTCTGTCTGTATGTTATGTTGTCACGCTTCAACCGCTGATCGTCATGAAATTTAGCAGAGATATAGCCTGGGATATGGAGAAGGATATAGGCTACTTTTTACGTGATAACCGACATCCACGCGGGTGGAGCCGCGGGCAAAAGCTAGTAATTAATATATGTTTGTGTTCGGTGTTTTAAACACCTTAAAGTAATAACTGATTCGTGTTTAAACACCAAAACAACAACAAACAATCAACGAAGTTCAAATTTTGCACAATATTACATACAAGTTGCTTACACTTCTAAACAAAATTCTCACAATACCTTTAAAGTAATAAATGCTAAATATTAAAGAGCAATTATGTGAAAGCTTTAGAAGGCCTTGCAGGAATTAAGGCCGAGATGAATCTTTGCTCTTGATATTAAATAAAGTGCGATAATATTTCTTGTTGGCAACACTCCAGGGAAACGTTTTAATCGGTTTGAAATTAAAGTTCAAGAGTATTGGGTTTTAATTAGGAGAATACTCATCGTTCGTTAAAATTGTTATTTTGTGTTTTTCAGAGGTGGCAAGTTGATTAATAACTGATTCTTTACCCAGTGACTCATCCTTCATCATTTCAGCCAAAAGACGTCCACTGCTGGACATAGGCGACCCCCAAGCATCGCCACTTCGACCGGTTCTGTGCTTCCTGCATCCAGCGAATTCGCAGGAATTCGCTGGACAAGGTCATCGTTCCACCTAGTGGGAGGCCTTCCAACGCTACGTCTTCCAGTACGCGGTCGCCACTCCAGAACCTTTCGGCCCCAACGGCCATCTGTTCTGCGAGCAATGTGCCCGGCCCATTGCCACTTAAGTTTAACAATTCTTCGAGCTATGTCGGTTACCTTGGTTCTCCTGCGGATCTCTTCATTTCTGATTCGATCACGTAGGGAGACTCCAAGCATAGCCCTCTCCATTGCCCTTTGGGTGACTTTTAGCCTTCTAATAAGGCCCATTGTGAGCGACCACGTTTCATTGCCATAAGTCATCACTGGCAACATGCACTGGTCAGTGACTATTTGGCATTAATTTAATGCACTTGAAAGAAAAAACTGAATGTAGCAAGGTTTTCCTAGAATAACAAACATTTAGATTCAAATATATGAACATAAGAAAGAGCTTAAAATGTGAATAGGAACCTCAACCTTAACGTGAACTTAACTTAATTACAGTAATAATAATATGTACAAGTATATAAAAAAGGGAGGGGAAAGAATCAAAGGGCATCAAAAATTTCGTCCGCATCGCTGTCAACAGGAAAAGTGCCCAAAAGGTTGGCATCATTGCTACGTTGTATAGCAATACTGATTCTTTGGCCAAGAAATTGGCCAGCCTTATGGTCACGTGAAGAGTCGACCAACCGCTTAGCGATGTCTCGAAAAACTAAGTGGGCACTCGGACCCCATGGTCCTAGAGTTTCAACCCGAAACGGCTCAAACATCTATTTTCCAATAAGGTTGTTATATTTGCGCCGTTTGAGGTTTTCTGCAGCTGCAGCAGCTGACCCAGCACAGCTCCCCGTGCTAGGAAGATGGGATGGCGCAAGGGTGTCGCCACATGTTGCATCCCATACCAAAGGCCGACCTAACTTCCAAGGCATTATGGTCATTCCATCCGGTCCCTTCCCATCGTCGCGTGCCAAGCCATTGGGTTCTAAAACAGCTGGCACCCCGACGGTGACAAGACCACGACGGATAATGTCATTGATGCTGGCGTGCCGTGCAATCCGGCCTGCGCTCCTACTGCAGGATAGGCCATGATGTCTGAGGCAGTCGGCAACTTCCCCGCATTGGCAGCGATGCAAAGCCACGCAAGGAGCGCCCAGACGCAGACAAGTAGCAAGCCAAACTAACTAACTTAATAACAGCAATGATATTCTGTAAAGTTCACTTGGAACCTCACTCAAGTGAGCGCATACAACTCAAAAGCGAATTCATTTGTATTTAAAATAAATCATCATAGATTCACAACGAGACACCGTTCGAACTTCGAAGTGGTATTTTAGCACTACAGCCTTAAAACAGACTTAGCTACGACTTATTGGAAAGAACATCTTTGATAGGTACACCACAGACACGTTTTCCCTGTGTTTACGGAAGTGATGTTTAGAGAATAACAAACACCCTACATTTCGATTTAAACCTAGTCAATTAACAATACCAGCCTAAATAATGAACCTAGTCAATTAACAATACCAGCCTAAATAATGAACCGAATCAACAATACTCACCTTATTCAAATTAACTTCCGACAGAACTCCGTCTTTATGCCATGGATTATCTTCCATTATCTCTGCGCTGAGAAATTATAAATTAATGTTATTTAATTAAAACAGGCTCATGGAATTAAGACAGCTAATCAAGATTGAATCTGAAGGAATAATTATTATTCCTTTATAGCGACTTTGAATAGAAGTTCATTTATATTTTTAAGTGTGACTTTAAGTAAAATAGACGTTTATCTATACTAATATTATAAAGAAAAATGAAATGAAAAATGTTTGGTTGAACGCGCTAATCTCAGGAACTACTGGTTCGAATTGGAAAAATATTTTAGTGTTGGATAGCCCATTTATCGATGAGCTATCATCACGCTATAATCCTAAGGAGCCAAGTGAAAAGAACAAAAGTGAGAGGGAACGCTAAGCGATAACGAAGTTATAGCGCGTGGGCGAGCGACGGGATGCGACGCGATGGGTGGGCCGAAATTTCACGCGGACGAAGTCGCAGGCAGAAGCTAGTTTTGTGATAAAGCTTTATTGCCTTTTTGGTCTAGTTTTTGCTGAGCGTTAGGTCCTGATTTCAATTCCAGGAGGAGGATTATTGGACATGGAGATTAGGAAATTCTTAGTTGCAGCACGAAGTCTGGATGTGTTTTAATTATTTATATTACTGATTGTGCCTGCTCTTGACCTGGATCTCGCCTGATGGAATGCGATGGATGAGGTCTATGATGGAACGAGCGTTCCCAGAAGATGCCTGTTCACTCTTAACTTGATGGCAGACGGATTATATGTGGAAGGGAACACAGACGCTGGCAGAGAGTTCCACACTTTGGCTGTGCGCATAATAAATGTGGAGGAGAAGCGCTGAGTACGACTGGACGGGATATCAACCAAGTACGCATGGTACCCTGCAGTACGTCTGGTAGTCCCATAATAAAAGGGCGATGGTGGGATCAGGTTGTGCAGCTCCAACGCACACTCTCCGAAGTATAGTCTGTAGAAGACCGACAAGCAAGCAACATTACGCCGATGAGCTAGTCAGTGAAGCCTAACCACCAACGTTAGGTCGCCTATAAGCCTTTTCGCTCTGCGTTCCACCGAGTTCAGGTGCAGCTAATTGATATTTTGCTGAGCCATCCCATAAGTGACTGCAATACTCCATACAGGAACGGATCTGTGCTTTGTACAAACTTAAAATCTGTCCAGATGTGAAGTATCGCCTCACCTCATTTAGGATGCCCAGCTTCCTGGTTGCTGTTTGTGCTTTTGACTCGAGGGTTTAGCCGAAGTAGAGATTAGACCTCAACTCCAAAAAATCTGCCATAAGCAGAAACTGCAGAATGCCTGCTATGATCCTAATATGCTCTGTAATTTCTGTCAACCACCATGATGATGATGGGAATCAGTGCGCAAATTTTGACAAATTAAACTTAAACGTGTTTTATTATACACCTATTTCTTATTTTGATATATCTTAGTACAAAAAAATTTAGTTATCGTTAACGAAAGATGTTTATTTTGAAACTGGTATAATGGATACTCGTCACGCGACGCGCCGGCAGCGCGGTCAGTGAAGCGGAACGCAGTAGTATGTACCTACCAGCTGTGCGCTCGCCCATTGATATTATTACGAATAGATTGTATCCATGAGAGAGTCTGGGTTTTCGTTGTGTTGCTAAAACCATTGTAAAATAGGCTAAGTTTTTTAGAAAAATAAATTAATATATAATAAAATATATTTTGCGGATTTCAAGTGGACCAAAAAAAAGTATTGAACAAATAATGGAAATGTTTACTATTACTGATACTGAAACTACCAAAAAAAAAATTGCACACTACTGGTTAAAAACTTATCTTGTATATAAACGTATGTAATGCCTACGTACGCTTGAACTCTTTCTTTTATCCTTTCGGGAAACAAAGTCGTTCTGATTATATCATATTTATATATACAACTAGCTTTTGCCCGCGGCTTCGCCCGCGTGGATGTCGGTTATCGCATAAAAAAGTACCCTATGTCCTTCTCCATATCCCAGGCTATATCTCAAATTTATTTTAATGTGATTCACTATGTGAATAGAAACCGAAACAAATGATTTAATACTCGTATAATAAAAGCACTTCTGTTCTGAACGTCTAATGAGTCTTTACCTAAAGATAACAAAACCAAAATACGAAATTTCACTCAAATTCTTATAGCAATCAATTGTACCAAATTACAACACGAAATAAAAATGCGACACTAATAATAATTCACGTAAGTACCAAGAATGTGAAAACAAAACGAAATCCTCCGAAATGTCGCATGATACACAGTTTGTGCTGATAGAACGCTCGAAATATCTAATGAACACCATTGGTGCATAACTTTTCTCAGGGTCACGTTCGCAATTGGACAATACGATCAATACAAAACTCATCATTTTGCAAATGATGAGTTTATCGCGAACAGACAGACAGACAGACAGTCAGACGCGGCGGAGGACTTTGTTTTATAATATGTAGTGATAGTGATGCTGAAGTCACCAATTTAGAGGTATGAGGAACAGGGTGTAAAGTTCGTTCATACTCTGTAGTAAAGGGAGGATCCTCCGACCAGAAGGGTATTGTGTCTGGTGGGCAACTGCCCGACGGTTGATGTCGGGATGTTGTATATATGTTAGTCGCGCGGTAAACTCTGATTGCGCGATGCAGGATTTGTGACGTCAGGTCTTTTGATGCGTAGTTCGCATGTGGCGTTGTTGATACCGCCACACTGCCCCTTTGGTCTAGGGGTCGCAAGCGCTACTGCTGAGCATGAGGTCCTGGGTTCGATTCCCAGGTCGAGCAAAGTGTTATTAGGTTTTTTCGTCTGGTATTTCTCAGTAGCAGCCCGGAGTCTGGATTTATACCCAGTTGATGGCCATAGGCTCGCCCCTAATTACATGGGAATTAAACATAACAGGCGAAATGTGGATGTACTGTAGGTACTCCTCTGCCTTACCCTTCGGAGAATAGCCGTGAGCCTATGTTTATGTGTTTGTTTACTTTATATTATTAAAAGTTTCGAAAAACATTTTCATTTCAAAACCGAATTTAACGCAACACTTCACATTTTAATATTCCTATGTTATTATAAACAAACTAAACATATATAAAGAACTTGCCACCCCTTTTCACATTAAAACTTTTATCAAATAAAATATGAAGGTATTTCAGTACAAAACCTTTTTGTTACTCTATCTCTGAGCCTATCTATGTGGCTCAATGTTATCTACCAATAAAATGACATGTTGTGACTACTAAAATGAAGGAAGGAACGTTTTGAACTGACTATAATAAGTATACGGCCTATCGAATTACCCTCCAGTGGATCAAAGGGCATAGTGGATCCTTGGGCATTGACGCTGCAGATGAACTTGCGAAGAGAGGCTCTGATATGAACGTGCTAGGCCCGTACCCACTTCCCCCTCTGCCTTTCTCTCAATTTCGTGCGTGGATTCACCAAAGATCTCTCTCCCTGTGGTCGGTCCATCAAAAAAAAAAGGCGCCAGTCGTCCATACATTTCAGGCAAAGCCTTTTCATGCCGATCGGTTCAGCGGTTTAGGTGTGAAAACGTAACATACAGACAGACAGACACATAGACAGATAGACAGACAGACAGACAGACAGACAGAGTTACTTTTACATTTATAATATTAGTATGGATGGATTACGGTATGATTATTTTTATTATTATAATTATTATTTCTTAAAATCAGTACTTTAAAAAAAATTGAACCTTTTTTTTTTCGCCATTTTATGTGAATTATACCATTACGAAGATATTTTTTTGATATGTTAACCCCCTTTGTTTACATAAATTATCTGAATTTGAGACTTTGGGTATACCTTAAAAACATTGTTGTTCTGCTGCTCGTTTGAACCAAGATGAAGTACAAGGTGAGTAGGCGAAGGCTTCAGTGTAATTCGTACAAATCTGAAATCCAAGACTACCTTAAAGACATTGTAATTTTTTCTTCCATCCTATATTCATGGGACCGGGAATCAGTACTTACCCCGGGGCTAGGGTTTCTGACCTTTCAAAACTTACCAAGCCCATTGTGCATTGTCAGAACGCCAAAATCCATTTATTCTGTTTGACCTAACAAATCCAACCTCAAAGGGGTACCTTTCGTCGCCATCTTGAACATAAAAAGGGGTCTCTAGAAAACAATTAAAGGTACAAAAGGTATTTTTTGGCTTTGTAGTCATTGTGTTTTGTATATCAGCAGGAATCTAGGTCACTGGCACGGCTGGCTTAATTTCCATTATACTATATTTAATTACAGTAATGTTTTATTGTTCTTTTGTCTTAGAAACCACGACTTAATTCCATTAATTTAAGACTGATTTAATTAATTTCTGGGACAAATCAGGTAAGGTTTTGTTATTTTTAAGCGACTTCACAAAAATGAGGAGTTTCTCAATTCGTCTTTATGTATAAGGTGTTAAAAAATTTCGTCTACAAACTTTAAGAGGTG
The DNA here is from genome assembly GCA_947523025.1 of Dryobota labecula. Taxonomy (NCBI): domain Eukaryota; kingdom Metazoa; phylum Arthropoda; class Insecta; order Lepidoptera; family Noctuidae; genus Dryobota; species Dryobota labecula. Next base: position 5,490,433 of record OX383311.1, on the reverse strand, counting down.
CTTTAGACCAGCGATGTTCAACCTTTTTAATGGCGCGACCCCCTTAGTACAGAAAAATATTTCGCGACCCCCTACCTTGAAATTGAAATTCAAGTCTGTCACTTTAGGTACCTTTTGGTTAAACAGAAGAACAGAATACCCAAAACTAACCACAGAAGCTTTGAAGTGTTTCATTCCATTTGGAACCTCCTACTTGTGCGATTTAACGTTTTCATCGATGGCTCAAATAAAAGGCAAACAGAAATCGCCTAAATGTTGAAAGCGATTTTTATCTATACTCCATTTATTATAACATTAGACAAATAACTGTTCTCACCCTTTCGTTATTTCGATGTAAACGTTTAATAAACTCCATTATTTCACGATAAATACAAAGCACTGTAATCTATTTACCATTCACATTAAAAAAATAACTCTGAAGTGCAGTAATTTCAACAATATTACACAATAACTGTCGTTATTTAGCCGTTATTTGTCTAATGCTATAGTAAATGGAGTATAATAATAAACAACTGAAAAATTGGTTAACGATAAACAAGCGTAACAATCACAATAATTTGAATGGGTACGCTTGGTCCTCGTCAAATTAATGATTTATGTGATTTTTTGGTATTTTTTATTCGTGTTAACCTAAGCCTTTAATTAACTTTTTCACGTTTTGAACTGGTACGGTTTTATATTTATGAGCTTTAAATTTTAAAGTAATGGCGACCCCCTTTAAGAGGCTTGGCGACCCCCTAGGGGGTCGTCAAGCTGACCCACACGTTGAAAAACTCTGCTTTAGACCATCGAACTGAATCAATTTTACTGTGGGACCAGCTTTGAAATCGCGATAAAATAAACAGTTGTCCCATACAGTTTAGAACAGAAGTTATTAAACTTTAGTATGGAATAGCTGTTTTTTATTTATTTATTTATTTATACAATTTTAAGAAAGCTTACAGACTAATACACGTAAATGGTAACGAAGTAGTAAACATCTGACAATTGCTAATTACAAGCTTCCACATGTTCCACATGTTCCACATGTTTTCCAAATGTTGTAACACAAAATTAAAGGGGAAAAAAAAAAAACAAAAAAAAGTCAAAAGGAAAAGGTATGGAAAAATAACAAGGTATGCCGTGATAAACCACAAAATATTCACCCATTGAAATATTCCTTGCTTTTTAGCTGGTATTTAATCCACTCAGTGTATGTTCATGATGTTATTAGATTTCCTGTCACTGTTGTGGTAAACGAATTTGTGTGGGGTAGGTACCACAACCAAAAAGTGTAATTTAAAAAACTTTTTACAAAAAAAAAAAAAAACAGCCGACCTCAAAAAAACACAAATAAAATGATAAACAACTTTAATTTTGGAAGTCGGTGGCAAAAAACGAAAATACGGAACCAAATACACCGACTTTTGTTGAAGTCGGTTGTTTTGACAGAAACCAAAGTAACTACTTGATGAAAAATTTCGACACGGGGCTCGAGAATCATGTACTGAATTCATGGTAATAGCTTCTGCGTCGATGTCCCTGCTAGCCTGTATTTGCTGGTTAAAATTACCAAGTCCCTGATACAAATAATTTATGTATGTATTTATCATCATTTCATTTTCGGAACTGTAACAGTGACGGAAAACCTCTAGAGCTCTAGGCTATTCTGTTAAGTTCACTTGGAACATTACTCAAGTGAGCGCTAACAATTCGAAAGCCAACTCATTTGTTTTTAAAGTAAACCATCGCGGAAAAAGAAATAGAAAAAGATTTTTTTTTTTTTCTCTTCGCCCTTCTCGTGCAGGCTAAGGTCTTGGACCATACCGCCTCGTCTTCAGTATTCTTGAATAAAAGTAAGGCCAAAGCCTCGTCTTCAGTTACATCCTTCTTGTTCAAAAGTAAGTAAGGCCGAATCTTCGTCTTCAGTTTCATCCTTCTTGTCCAAAAGTAAATAAGGCCACAGCCTCGTCCTTAGTAGTTTATACCTTGTTTTTTTTATCCGCGATGATTTACTAATGAATATTGAAGACGTGTGTCTCGCCTAAAATAAAAAAATAATAAAAAAAACAAGGTATAAACTACTAAGGACGAGGCTGTTGCCTTATTTACTTTTGGACAAGAAGGATGTAACTGAAGACGAGGCTTTGGCCTTACTTTTATTCAAGAACACTGAAGATGAGGCGGTATGGTCCAAGACCTTAGCCTGCCCGGGAAGGGCGAATTTCGAAGTGACGTTCAGAGAACAACAGTTCTCTAAAGGTCGACGACGACGTCATTCTCGCCTAAAATAACAAAAAAAAAAAAAAAAAAAAAAAAAGGTATAAACTACTAAGGACGAGGCTGTGGCCTTATTTACTATTGGACAAGAAGGATGAAACTGAAGACGAGGCTTCGGCCTTACTTTCTTTTGAACAATAAGGATGTAAGTGTACCCCTACCATGAGTTGTTATCGAAAACTTACTCGCTATCGTTAAACTCGCTAGCGTATTAACGTGGATCGAATAGATTTCGATAATGCTTGCACCATGAGTTTTACGGAGTCTTACGCGGGCGCTAACGTAAGCTCGATAGATCGTGTCGTCTAGCTAACTTCACTCCATAAGTTTTGTTTCTTTCTTTCTAAGTTATAAGAAGAGAGAAGGCATATACTTAAAATGTACAGTCAATGATCCGACTAAATAGAAAGGTTGGCGGTTAGTGAACTACTTAAGCTATTTAGTGGTTGTTGAATTTGTATTCCTTATAAGGATGTCACTGTTGTATTATCGAGTTTATTGACGTTGCGTGGTTCGCGGAGTTAAATAAGTTTAAAAGATAACAATACAATGAAGACCCTGTGTGGCACAATTTCAACTGATGGTGGAGTTCATGGAAAGGTATGTTTCTACTCTCTATCAAATTATTTCAATAATTAGGGGGATGCGCCAGGGTAGCCAGGGTTGATTGATATTTATTTTCAATGAAATAGATATTCCATTTTATTTTTCTCATGTTGGCTTGAAATTCACGTTGTTCACGTCGTTGGTCTTCTAATTTAGCGGCCGCTAACATATTCCATGCCAAATACTATCTTTCAGACATTATTTTTACTTAATTGGACTCAAAATCGATTATAATTTTATTGTAAACTACGTTTCACTCGTCAAAATGCTAGTGAGTTACGTAACTACCATCGTAAGCGTATTTTTCGATAGCGTCTGTCAAATTAGTGGCCCATGGTGCCGTTTTGTATGGCGACAGCTGAAAAACGTTAGTGACTATCGAATAGATTACGTTAGGTTTCTTACCTATCGAAATCTATAGTGCTCATGGTACGCATTTTAATTCTTTCGGTGACCACTAGGGGCGCTGTACAGTATTTCATACATAATAGTTACGGAGACGCTAGCGAGTATTGGCTGTGCAAACTCATGGTAGAGCTACTGAAGACGAGGCTTTGGCCTTACTTTTATTCAAGAACACTGAAGACGAGACGGTATGGTCCAAGACCTTAGCCTGCCCGAGAAGGGCGAATTTCGAAGTGACGTTTAGAGAACAACCGTTCTCTAAACGTCACTTCGAAATTCGAACGGTGATTCGAATAAATATTGAAGACGTGTTTCTCGCCTAAAATAACAAATAATGGCATGAAGTAGCCTTCACTGTGTGATGAGAGGATTTCATCTTACACCAAAATCTTAACAGGGCGATATTATTTTAATCATCAAAGCAGACTTTTTAATTAACATACTTCCCAAGATATAAAACTCTCAAACGATAAGATTTAAAGGTCGCTCCAATTCATCCTACCGATATTAGTTTAGGCTTAATCATTAATTTTTTCACAAAATTATCCACTGTTTACATAGGACCTGTGACCTTACATCGAAATGTGTTAAACAAATATTTTGAAGAGATGATATCTGCTTAAGAAAAATGTAACCGTTTAATTTTCTCTTTTTCATTTTTGTTTTGTTAAAGGTTATTTATTGTTGGATACATAAATATAATAAATAAATAAACTTTATTCAGTTCAGAAAAAAACACGGTACAATATTTAAAAAACAAAAATTACACATAAAACCTTAGGTGCTAGATTTTTACAAATTCCCTGGGCCCCACACTAGGATTCCCTGTGTCGTGGTGTCCAGTCTCTTGCCTTACACAGTTATTTATTTAGGTGATAAAATTATTAGAAGATTGAGAAAAAAAAAAATTGAAGACTGAAGCCTCATCCCCACATAGAACATTTGTCGAGCGACATGTGTCCCCGGAGACATCGGGCGATGTTACCCTACATCGCCCCACGTCGCCCAATGTCTTGTCTCCGTCCACATCAGTTCAGTCGAACCACACTCTATCACTACTCTTCATCGACTGTGCGACAAGGAACAGTTTCAACAATGTCGCGGCGATGTCATCCGACGTCGCCCGACATCGCCCGATGTCACCGGGGACACATGTCGCTTGACAAATGTTCCTAGTGGGGACGAGGCTTTATGTACAATGTAATTTATGTTGTAGGAAGATGGTTTGATGACAAGAGGGTTAGGTGCTTTTAGGTGTGAGTGAGTATGAAGTGTGAGGTGTGTGTGGGGTGTGTGAGGTGTGTGGAGGTGTATGTGGTGAAAATGGGTGGGTTGGTGCGTGCATGTTTAGTTTATTTTATTTTATTGATACATCTGATATTACTTACCTTCTGCACATACAGTGCAGTAGGTTTTCTGTTTGGTCATAATTTTTAGGATGCAGCCATTTAAATATAGCATTTTTACAGTTGGTGTGAGTTAGGGTGAGTATAGCTCTATTGTGGGAGTAGAATTTTGAGTAGAGGTATGACCCAAGAAATGCAAGAGATCTGCGTGCAAAAGAAGAGTGTACTCTTGGCCGATCCCACTTGATGATGATGGGGCTCCCTTCTCCGCACTTAGACTCTCATTTGGTCCGTTATGCGTGGGGATTCTGGCTAACAAAGCCAGCCTAGCTCCGCCCAAAAGCACAGAAGCTTCCTGGGAGCTTCACAGGCTTCACGGAGCGACCTCACTGTTCCGAGGATTTCTTCACGTTGTGGAGCCACGGCCTCGCATTCCAGGATGACGTGGGCGGCTGTTTCCTCGGCGTCAAGGCAGCCCCTGCAAAGGGGGCTGTCTGTGACGCCTATGTTAAAAAGATGTTTGTTAAGGAGATTATGGCCCATAATTGTACCTATTATTATTCTAAGGTTATTTCTACTTAGGCTGAGAAGTTTTTTGGTTAATCGCGGGTGTACCATTGGTAAAGCCAATTTTGACTGTCTACAGTCGCCACCCGTGACCATCCGTTGTTATGGAGTTCGGTCGATCTTTGGCGAATCCACGCACGAAATTGAGAGAAAGGCAGAAGGAGAAGTGGGTACGGGCCTAGCACCTTCATATCGGAGCTTCTCTTCGCAAGTTCATCTGCAGTGTCATTGCCCAAGGATCCACTATGCCCTTTGACCCACTGGAGGGTAATTCGATTGTACGTCGATAAACTCTCCAGAGCTAGATGGCACTTAAAAATTAGCTGGTTGTTGGTTTGTTTGTTCCCTTAAGCTTTGAGCACAGATAGGCTGCCGATCCCACTTTAAAGTTCTGAATGAATGGCGAGCCAGTTCTTTAACATGCCTATGGAATCGTATAATGTGTAGGTAATATGTTGTGAGCAATAAAGAATAAAATTTTTCTTTATTACAATAATATTTTGGCTTCATGCATTGTGTTTTATAATAATGAAACGGTACGTGTAAGCAACTGTACGAAATTCGTAAACATTTTTTTTTTTTAATCGTAAGTGTTAGACATACGCAAACAAATTATTCAGCGGGTTTCATAAATGTGTCTTCTTTCTTTTCTTTCTTTTTCTTTCATTAAAAAAAAAACGTTGCCCCACACAAAGAATTTGTCCTGTATTGTGGGTGCGTTTACAAACATTCAACCCACATACACAAACAGCCAGACCTAGTTTATTTATATATACTTCATTGTTCACCAGATTACACACAGATACATACCTCCCCACATACTCCAATTGAACGAAACAAAATTTAAAACTTGTATAAAACGCACACTATGCAGCCAAGCATATTATAAATTGGGGGATTACATCGCTGACAAAAATGCTTGGCTCAATGCTGGTCCTGCTCCATAAGGGCGCATAAACTAATTGATTAGCATTTGAAAATATTATTGGAGCTGCTGAAGATTGTAAACTATTTTTGCATTGTATAAACTCAATGTCCTTGAATTATATAATTGCATAGCACAGGTGTGAGTACTATGTACTATAGAGCTACCATTTACCGGGTAATATATCTTTTATTGACTTGAATGTGCCCTGGCGGCTGAGAGTATGTCATGCTCACTCAAATGTCTCGCTGGTGGTAGCGTGTGTGTTGGATCATTAAGTTCCCTTCAAAATGGTTGAGCTAAATGGTGCTGATCCATGCGTCATGTTCGTGAACGGGCGCCGTCAGTTGGGACTGGTCATCTCTTAGCTGCCACGGCTTATTTTAATTTTTGAATTGTTTCTATTACGGACGCTTCTAACGTGCGCGTCTTTCTACATTGTTCTCACATGTATAACTTCAACATGAATGATGTAACCCATATTTTGTAACAATATTTTGTTTTAAAAGAGTGTCCATGGAGTTTCTTGTCCGTTCTTCTCCATAGGAACCTACTACGCTTTGGAATGGGCAACTAGCTTCATCTTTGTGACTGACCGACCCCTTGATAATTCAAAAGTGCCTGTAATTGGTTTATTTGAAATAAATGCTTTGAGTTTGAAACTGAAATTTTAGGCCGCCCTGTTTTTCAACGATCAAAAGCCAAATGACTGAAATGTAGACCAAAGGCGCAATATAACTTCAGCCAAATAACAAACTTTACAAATTCAACTAAGTATAAATTACCTAATATTTTAAGTTAACAATAATTTACAATCAAGTAAATTAGAACGCTCCATATTAATTCTAGAATAATTTCTTGCAAAGGCTAAAGGAATTAACGATTATGTGCCAATTCACGTTTGTAACAAAGTTTGAAGTTAATTCTAAACGTAATTGGAATATTTCTAACAATGTTAGAAATGTCTACAGAATTCGTAGCTGCGTAGCGACCTAGCTCGTAGCAGGGTCTACGGCGTAGTCAGCGTAGAATTTGCGTCGTAATCAGACGCTGTTTTTATTTTTGTTAACAATTTTTTTTAAAACCTTTATTGAGAGGGATTTGTGTCTAAAAAATATTACTTTTATAATACCTTACACGAGTCCTTTGGGCGGTGCTAAATAACTAGCTACATCACTCGAATCTTATATTTTCAAGGCTTATTTTTCCAATCTATTCCGCTCCATTGCCAATCGTTACGGGTACTCAGAAGCTAGAAAGTCTGACAACCAGTCTTACCAATAGAATAGATTAAAATATATATATATATATATATATATATATATACAACATCAAAATAAGTTTATGATCACTAGCATAAGCTGATATAATTTTTTAAATTGAACTTTTTCAAGAAAAATTCTTTGCTGTGTGTTTTCTTTGAATAGAATACCCTATTTGAAATCAAAAAATTAAACAATTTTTTATTTTTATTAAAAAAAAATTGAGTAATTAATCATAATGTAATTGTAACAGAAATTTGATAGAAGTCAAGTCGTGACTCGTTTATGATTTGGTTCGAGTTAATCGAATCAAATAACTCGACTCGCACATCACTAATATTAGCGCAGCCTTCGAGAAGCTAGTTCAGCGTGACGTCATCATCACTTCCACAAGCTTTTGAGCGGCGAGTCACTCGTAATCTTCTAATTATTGTCTCACTGCTAGGCTATATTTTCACCACCAACTTCTGTCTATCTCCTAAATCTGCTTTCAGACTAAGCTATAATATAATAGCATTTAGTACATAGCTCATAGCACAACAATATCGCGCACCATACATTCCAATAATAAACACCGTGGCATTTTAGTCGTCTTACAAAGACAGCCCACTTCATGTATCGAATGATTACTAATCATACATGTAAAAAAAAAAATTTTTTTTTGTATCACAAGGCTCGGACTGCACTCGTAACAGGGTGTTTTAAACTATGTCATGCGGCATAATTAATTTAAAAAAAAAAATCTAATGTAAAAAATTTTTTTTTTTTTTTTTTCATGAATAATTAGTAGTCATTGGATACATGAAGTGGGCTGTCTTTGTAAGACGACTAAAATGCCACATATTATTGGAATGTATGGTGCGCGATATTATTGTGCTATGAGCTATATACTATATGCTTAATATTATCTTAATACAAACTCCGTAATTTAAAATTACCATGATTGCAATAAAAATCTTCTTCTTAAAATGCAAGTGAATTAACTATGCATAAATCTGCATTATAATTAGTTCCCAGCAGTAACTGACTGTTTAAATATAAGTTACATTCTCTTTAATGCAAGCTTAAATTATACAAGCCATATTTCTGTTAAATATTCAAATTATAGGTACTACTTTCTTTGCAACTCATTCATGAACATAGCCTTTTCAGACAGATGAAGAGCAAAAAAAGTGAGAAGCTCGTGGCTAAGTAATAACAGCCGCATGGGTCGATCCGTCAGGTTAAGCTACGCTTGCCGGGGTTGGTCCATGGATGAGTGACCATCTTTACATACCGAGATTCCTCCGTGCCTCGGAAAGCACGTTAAGCCGTTGGTCCCGGCTGTCATTCGTGGATCTTTGACAGTCGTTACGGGTCGTCAGAAGCCCAAAAGTCTAACAGCCAGTCTTACCAAGGGGTATCGTGTTACCCAGTTACTGGGTTGTGGAGGTCAGATAGGCAGTCGTTCCATGTAAAATACTGGTATTCAGCTGCATCCGGTTAGACTGGAAGCTGACCCCAACATCGTTAGGCATATATATGTATATTAAAGAGCAAAAAAAGTGCTATTAAATTAGTGTGCACTTAATTGGTCAAAGACGAAAGACTTTGACCAGTGCGTGTTGCCAGTGATGACATATGGCACTGAAACGTGGTCGCTCACAATGGGCCTTATTAGAAGGCTAAAAGTCAACCAACGGACAATGGAGAGGGCTATGCTTGGAGTTTCCCTACGTGATCGAATCAGAAATGAAGAGATCCGCAGGAGAACCAAGGTAACCGACATAGCTCGAAGAATTGCCAAACTTAAGTGGCAATGGGCAGGGCACATTGCGCGCAAAACAGATGGCCGTTTGGGGCCGAAAGGTTCTGGAGTGGCGACCGCGTACCGGAAGACGTAGCGTTGGAAGGCCTCCCACAAGGTGGACCGATGACCTTATGAACGCCTCTGGAATCCGCTGGATGCGGGAAGCACAGAACCAGTCGAGGTGGTGGTGCTTTTTGAGATTTTATATTATTATATTATATAAAGATTGGCACACAGATAGCCTATAACCTGGATGAACACATAGGGTACTTTTAATCCCGTTATATGTTCCCGTAGAATATTTTCCGACATCCACACGGGTAAACCACGAGCAAAAGCTAGTACCCAAATAAAGTCTTATTAATCAGAACAGCAACAATGTACTTGTACATTGTTCAGGCTCATTAATTTCACCCTTAGTAATTCACCCTTACACTAATACATTCCCTTGTACTCACTAATTTACCTAGAGGCTGTATTTGTGCTGGTCATCTCTTAGCTGCCACGGGTTATTTTATTTTTTTTATTTTGTTTTTATTTGTTGTACCTACGCTTGACGCTTTTAGCGTGTAAGTGTTTATTATTTTTATTTTTACATCGTTCTCACATTTAGTTATAAATTCAAAATTATAGATGTAACGAATACTTTTGTAACAATTTAATTTAAAAGAGTGTCCATGGAGTTTCTTGTCCGTTCTTCTCCATAGGTACCTACGCTTTGGAATGGGAATGTAGCTTCATTTTTCTTACTGACCGACTCCTTGACAATTCAAAAGTGCCTGTAAATGGTTTAATTTAAATAAATGATTTGAGTTTGCGTTTGAGCTGATGAATCCTTGTTTTATTGAGAAAGAGAATTTCATCTACACATCTATACAAATTAATAAAATTTAAATGTCGTTTTTAATATCCAAATAACAGCTTTAACTTAATGCGTATTAAATTGTATATACGGCAATTATATATTTTTTTGTCTCTCTGTCCTTTTTTCCGCCCGTTTGCTTCGGCTATCGAACGACGCTCAAAATCAGCTGTTCACTTTCTGCCAACCTACAGAATTCATCGAACTCACCGCACCCCGTTGCAGGGAGGGCGGCCGAAGGTTCTCTGCGCTGCCGTTCGCTACGTGCGTTTTGCCACGGTAACGATACATTGCGTGTGAGGTAATAACACAAATGAGGTTTATTGGATCAGTTTGCGGAGGGCTGTCCTGTACATGAATATTTTCAAATTAATATATTGTTACGAGCTTGCGGTTCATGACAATTAAACTGCCGATTTAAAAACCAAAAATGACACTAATTAAAGAACACTGATAACAACTCAAAACACACTAATTATATAACACAAATGCACTACTGATCACTCTAAAGTCGCACTCGAATATCGCTTGTACCGCTTGTTATTCAACAGTGTCGAGTCGGGGTCCTTACTGGCCTTATATAGTCCTTAGAAAGTTCCTAAACCTCGTAGAAACACCCAGAATGTTCAAGTACATACCGGCCCCTACTGACCAGATGTCGAAAGTTCTAGAAAGTTCTAGCATCGAATTCTCTAGAAGAATCTCGAGTCTACTAGTTCTGCTACTCGATACTAGATGGCGTTAGTGGTCACTAGTTCTGCTATTAGATACTAGATGGCGTTAGTGGTACTTAAACTTGTGTGGCGCGTAACAATATTAGGTATGTTTATATAAATAGCCAATACGTGTTTTAAACATCCTCCGTATATAAATAGTTCTGCCAGCCACGCTAACAACCTGCTGACCAGCTAATCTTATTACCACAGCCTGGTATTCCTCGCAACAACTAAATAGAAGAAGACCAAAACCTTAAAAATACCTTTATTTTCATTTCACAAACAATTTCCGTATCGCAATACCGCCGCATATCTTTAAAGGAAAAATCCACAAAGCATAGCAATGTGTGTTCAGAATATAGGGATCAATGCGAACTATGTGTGCGATGACACGCCACAGGGAATCCTATTGTTGAACGAGAGCATAAAGTACGAAAAGAAAATAAAAAACGTAAGCCTTTAATCCAATAGTAGCGTATGTTGCTAGGGAATTTAAATCAAATAGTATTAGAATTAAAAAAAAAATGTTTTTCATTTGTTTGGAAAGTATTTTGCAGCACTAGAATTTTTGAATTTGGCATGGAATTGTTAAATCTATACTAATATTATAAAGCTGAAGAATTTGTTTGTTTGTTTGAACGCGCTAATCTCAGGAATTACTGGTTGAAATTGAAAAAATATTTTTGTGTTGGATAGTCCATTTATCGATATAATATTATAGGCCATATAACATCACGCTATTACCAATAGCAGCGGAGCATAAATTAAAAATGTTGCAAAAACGGGCAAAATTATTCCTTTTTGAGAGCTTCCGTTGCGTGCACTGCGTAAACGGTTTAAGTTACGCAATTATCATGTATCATGGAATTGTTCCTCTTTAAAAATTAAAAAAAAAAGTTCCCAACAGCATATGTCTATCTTTTAAGATTAACTCACTAAAACCATTTTTTTATGGTAATATGTTCGAAATTAATGCATTGTTTGCGAAGGAGTTTTATCAACAAAATATTAATCCTTATCCAAATAAATATGTTATTAATCACAAGTATTTAAATGTAAACAAAATTGTCCTTGACATCACTTGATTTCAATCAACATCTAGATATCATAATTTTAAAATAACTCCGTAACAAAATAAGTAGAAAATTCATTACTATACCACCTCTCTCTCTTAGGTGACGCAGACGAAGTTGCGCGGGTCAGCTATATTAGAAAGCTGCAGAGTTTGTTTGTTTGGTTGAACGCGCTAATCTCAGGAACTAGATACTGGTTCGAATAGAAAAAATATTTAAGTGTTGGATAGCCCATTTATCGAAGAAGGCTACTGGCTATATATCTACGCTACGATTCTTAGAAGCCAAGCGAAAAGAACAAAAGTCAGAGGGAACGCTAAGCGATAACGAAGTTATAGCGCGGGCGAGCGACGGGATGCGAAGCGATGGGTGGGCCGAAATTTCACGCGGACGAAGACGCGGGCAGAAGCTAGTTTTATGATAAAGCTTTATTGCTTTTTTGGTCTTGTTTTTGCTGAGCGTTAGTTCCTGGTTTCGATTCCCGGAGGAGGGTTATTGGACATGGAGATTAGGAAATTCTCAGTTGCAACACGAAGTCTGGATTTGATTCAATTATTTATATTACTGATTGTGCCTGCTCTTGACCTGGATCTCACCTGATGAAAAGCGATAAGTGAGGTCTACGATGGATCTAGCGTGCCTAGAAGATGCATGTTTACTCTTAATTTGAAGGCAGTTGGCTTATATGTGGAAGGGAACACAAACGCTGGCAGAGAGTTCCACACTTTGGCTGTGCGCATAATAAATGTGGTGGAGAAGCGCTGAGTACGACTGGACGGGATATCAACTAAGTACGCATGGTACCCTGCAGTTCGTCTGGTAGTCCGGTAATAAAAGGGCGATGGTGGGATCAGCTCGTGGACGAAGTCGCGGGCAGAAGCTAGTGTTCTATAAAGTGGGATGCGCCATTCTATGGAACTGCTTGATCCTCCGTGATCACGACAAAGTCTGGTATTTAAAAAGGACTGTGAGCTCTGAGTTTCTTTTGGTGTTTTTGTTCAGTGTTCAGATAGAAACCATCAACCTCATCTAGTTTAAAAAAATACTTTTTGAGGTGTAAAAGTGTTAGGTAGTAAAAATCTACTTCCAGACATAAAAATATAATGTATACAATTTTTTTATTTTTTTTATAAAAAAAATTATACAGAATATTTAAAAAAATATATATGGTATCTGCTAGGCTGTCTGTCTCGTTGGTCTAGTGGTCAGTAGCACTACTGGTCTTGGGTTCGATTCCCAGGTTGGGCAATTTTTTATTGGGATTTTCCATCATTAATTTCTCAGTAGCACCTCGGAGTTCGGATTCGTACCTAGTTAAAAATAAACGAGGGTTTACTATAGGTGTACGTCTGCCCAACTTTTCGGAGAATACAGGCTTGAAGATAAGGTAGTTGCTGAAAATCAGCGCTGTTGGCGATAGGTTCGTCCGAAATCACAGCATTTCGCTGAGCAACGACCTATTCTTGCACAGATGCGACGCGCGGCTTTATCTTACTTGTAATTTGTTGTTTGTTGCAAAAGTAATCTTATATATAAAATTCTCGTGTCACACTGTTAGTTACCATACTCCTCCGAAACGGCTTGACTGATTTTTATGAAATTTTATATGCATATATTCAGTAGGTCTGAGAATCGGCAACTATCTATTTATTTATTTTAAGTTTTAGGTAGGTAGGTAGGGTAGGGTAGAGTAGGGTAGGTAGGTAGAGTAGGGTAGGTAGGTAGGTAGAGTAGGGTAGGTAGGTAGGTAGAGTAGGGTAGGGTAGTAAATCTTTCCAAATATACATATCTTACACTACAGAAAGCAGCAATATTAAACACATGTCGCATAGTACGCAAATTCCTACAGTTAGATTTAGACAATAATTTTAATGCAGTACAAAACACTAAATCTATTTACTCAAACTTAAAATCTCACCTTGGTTTACACCCATGGGATTTTAACAAAACAGATGGCCGTTGGGGCCAAAAAATGGCGACCACGTACCGGAAGACGTAGCGTTGGAAGGCCTCCCACAAGGTGGACCGATGACCTTATGAAAGCCGCAAGAATCCGCTGGATGCGGGAAGCACAGAACCGGTCGAAGTGGCGGTGCTTGGGGGAGGCCTATGTCCAGTAATGGACATCTTTCGGCTGAAATGATGATGATGATGATTGTAAACAAGCGACGGATGTTTCGGGAGATTCCTGCACATTATCAGGCGGGAGGAAACGCTCGGGTGTCACCACTGCAATGATCGCCCCGAGGACACGGTGGAGCATACGGTGGGATGGAATGGGAGGCAGTCACCTCCTTCTGCGAAGCAGTCATGCTAGCGAAGGAGGTGGCGGGATGGAAGAGGGAGAGAGCCTCCCGTCGCAGCCGCCGCGGTAGACGCTCCTGGCGTCGGGAGCCGCGTGACGACTCCCGGCCACCATAGGCGCGGGCCTGCAGGCGGTGAGTAATGGGTAGCTCACCGTCCGATCAGGACCAGGCCCGTGCTGGACGGCGCGTACGTGTTCTACGCGCGCCTCAAAGAGATGTCAGCAACGACGAGGGGGCCATTAGGGCCCAAGCCTGCCGGGTCAGCGGGATTGTCCGAAAGGGGTACCACTGCTCCGGAACATAACGGGCCAAGGAAGGAACACGGGTGGGTTTTAGTCAGTACGAGTCTGACGCTCCCTTCCGCTCCACCCAGAGCGGGAGGGGTCATTTGATGATTTCCCACCCTCAAAAAAAAAAGGCCTTTTCTTTAACTGTGTTGGAGTCGACTTCCAGTTTAACTATATACAGCTGAATACCGCAGTATTTTATATGGAGCGAATCCCTATCTGAACTCCACAACCAAGTTACTGGGTCAAACGAAAATTGACTTTACTAAAAACATTTCTACTCAAGCAAAACCACAGACCAAACTGGTGCTATTCATTCAAAATCGTACCTGGCACAGTCGACGCCGATTTACAGTCTTGAAAGTAAAATTTGATGAGCGATAACCCGTTTACAAGGTTGAACTGTTTATTATTTTTTATAGGATTGTTCAACATGGTTATTGATCAAAATCAAAATCAAAAATTATTTATTCAAATTAGCCTAAGAATCAGCAGTTTTCGAACGTCAAAATTACATAAGATAGTCCCCCAAAACGCCCATCCCTTCATCACTTCCTAGTGCTTTAGCTGGGAAGAAGAAGTCGAGGAACAAACTCCCCAGCAGCACATCTGTCTGTTCAATTAGACAAACCTCTATACAATAGGTAGGTATGCAAAGTTATTAAATTATTTGCCATATGTCAGCTAGCACATGCCAATATACCAGCAAATACAGTGAAAAACTTTTTTTTTTTACTCTGGGTTTGCTCTTGTCTCTAGTCTTGTTGCCCAGGAACATAAAGGGCCAACGAAGGAACACGAGTGGGTTTTAGTTAGTAAGAGTCTGACACTCCCTTCCGCTCCACCCAGAGCGCGAGGGTCATTTGATGATTTCCCGTCCTCAAAAAATAAAATAATAAAATAAGTGACTGCTGAGCGTGGGGTCCTGGGTTCGATTCCCAGGTCGGGCAAAATTTTTACTAGTTGCCCGTTCCAAAATGTAGATCTCAATGGAGAAGATCAGGCGAGAAACTCCATGGACACTGTTTTTATACTGATACTATGACACAGTAAAATGTATTGAAAATTGAACGTGGTTAAACGAAAAAACATCCAATCCACAACCTGGTCAAAAACAAGTTAAGTGTACCAAACTACTGATAAATAGCGATACTATCGGCGAATAAAATAGATCTAAGCGAAAAAAAATAGTTTCTCATTTTGATAAACCTCAGAACCAGCCCACAGGCACGGACATATAAAATATGTTATTTTTTCTAAACTTCAAACGTCAATATCTCTAAAAGGACTTTGTGTGGATTGGATCCTTTCCGTTTAACTACGTCCAATTATATAATATAAATCCCCAGATATGCAATTTAGTAATAAGTATAATATAATATAACACAGTTGTGTTTTTTTTATTTTTTTTATTCTACTATGAGTTTGCTCTTGACTTTAGTCTAGGTCTGGATAACAGAGACAAACTCTACGATGGAGTGAGCTTACCCAGAAGAAGCCTGTTTACTCTCACTTTGAATAGATTAGGGTTGTATGCGCTCGGAAACACAGACGCAGGCAGAGAGTTCCACTCCTTTGCTGCGCGCATTATAAAAGACGTTTGAAAACGCTTAGTGCGAGTTGGTGGAATATTAACTAGGTAGGGGTGGTAACTTGCAGTGCGTCTAGATGTCCGATGGTAGAAGGGGGCCGGTGGAATGAGGTCGTGGAGTTCATGGGCACACTCTCCGAAGTACAATCTGTAGAAGACCGACAAGCAGGCAACCTTGCCTTTTTTATAGAAATTGTCAGTTACCCGCACGTGCGCCTACGTAAGCAGCTAAGAGTAATGTCGTGTACAATTGTGTTATCCTTGTTAAAATTATAATTTTGTTAAGCCGAAAATGAGTTAGCTTGTTTGTTAAACTACTGTGAAAATTAAGATATTATTATTATTATTTATAAGACACACTAGCAGCTAATTAGCTGATGCGTGTTTCAAATAGCTTGGAGATATTTAATCTGTCCAATCGGTTCTTGAAGCAGTTCAGTGTGGGAGCCGTCACAACATTTTCCGGGAGCTTATTCCATGCTGTCACAACTCGGTTAGGCAAGAATTGCTTCAAAGGCTTTTTCCTTGACGAACTTTTCCACAGTTTTAGGGAATATCCACGCAAATGTTTGTTGGCATTCAGTGTGTAAAGGTCTTGAAGGCTAGGCACTTCGTAGTGTTTTGTAAGAATCTTGTACGTCTCAATAAGCCTACCCCTTTGTATGATAATTAGATATGAATTATTTTCAGGGTAAAAGTTAAAGAGGTCTATGTGAGAGATTTGTAAAGTAAAAATTACATAAAAAATATTAAATAACTACAAAAAAAAAATGGTCGTTCTAGATCGCTTAAGCCAAAATGTGGGTTTTATTGTGGCTTAGTAATGTCAAAAATTTTATATAAAATGTTTTTAAAAATACTACTGAAAGAAAGAAAGAAAAAGTATTTATTGTGACTCGCACAGGAAGATCACAAATTAAACACACAATTACACTGATTAATATTACAATTTTTTTTTTAAACCTTGACCCACACTAGGAATTTCTCCTGTATTGTGGGTGCGTTTACAAACATATAAACTCTCATACATAAACAGCCAGATCCGGAACAACTACTTGTAGATCATACAAATATTTGTTCCGTGCGGGAATCGAACCCGCGACACGCAGCGCATCATTCAATCGCTTAACCACTGCGCCAACCGTGCCGTCAATTATTATTATACTGTTCATATTTTTATCACATATTCAAAAATGCGTGAAAGTATAGGTATGAGTAAGAGTTTATAAGAGTTTTATAATAGAAAAACTTTTTTTATCAGGTACTTTTATTATTGAAGAGGTTTTTATTAACATCCAAAAAAGGAAACGCGAGCCTTTAAAAAACTTAAGCATCGTTCCAAAAACAAATCCCAATTTTCCACTTAATTCAATATCTCCGTAAAACCACTTGAAGTGTTTATTATCACTACCCAGATATTAATTATGTATGCAAACTACCGAGAATCGCGCTCAGTACTAAACAGTGTTGCGAGACTCTCCAGGGACAGATTTAGATAATGGCCTCTCGTAGAATCAAATGCAGAAATAATTTGAGGTTTCAAGCTGTAATGTTTAGGATTTTGGTTTGGTACATAATAGTAGATACACACTGCACTGCCAGGGAGCGTTGCTGTGTTATGGATTAAAGGGTATGGGTACCGGCTCCGCCTGACACAGGTCCTCACCAGACACGGTTGTTTCGGGAGGTTCCTGTTTCGGATAAGGCGGGAGGAAACGCCCGAGTGTTACCACTGTGTGGATCACCCGAAGGACACGGTTGAGCATACGATGGAAGTCTGCCCGGCTTGGGTAGAGCACCGCCGTGTCCTCACGGAGGCGATCGGCGGCGGCGGTCTCTCGCGTCCGTCCCTGGTCCAGGCCATGGTACAGAGCGAGAGTGCATGGGAGGTAGTCACCACCTTCTGCGAAGCAATAATGCTCGCGAAGGAGGAAGCGGAACGCGTGAGGGAGAGGCAGTCTCTGTGCCCTCACGCCCCTAGTCGCCACAGGAGACGCCCTGGGCAGCGGGATTCGATAGTCGATTCCCGGCCACCGTAGGCGCGGGCTTGCGGACGGCGACCTATGGGCAGTTCGCCATCCGGTAAGGACCAGGCCCGGGTCGATGGCGCGTTGTGTTCCACGCGCGCTTCAAAGAGATGTCAGCACGCACTGACGTGGTCCGCTAGGACCGATGCCTGCCAGGGTTGCGGGTTTGTCCGAAAGGGATACCGTGGCCCTGGCACACAGGCAACTGAAGGAACACGGGTGGGTTTTAGTCAGTAAAAGTTTGACACACCCCGCCCAGAGCGAGAGAAGTTATTTGATAATTTCCCACCAAAAAAAAAAATGGGTCGCGGTGTGATAATAATTGTAGGCAGTTGATAGATTTCAACTTTGTCTCTGGGGTGGCAAAGCCCCTCCATGTCTCTGGCATTCATGATGTAGTAGTATTTAAGCTGATTGCCAGTGGTTGAATAATAATTATTATAGATTAGATACTTACCAAAAATGATTATTATTAGGTTGGCTCGTGGCTTATAACATACGCATGGTTCGATCGCAGTTTATGCTACGCCTACCGCGGGCGGTTCGTGGATGGGTCATTTAACGAAATATTTTATGAAGTTCGATTTAAATAAGCCATGAAATGGAAACACAACAACTCAATTAGGTACATGCATTTAAAAATTATCATATAAAAACATAAACAACACATTTTTTGTTTTAGAATTTTTTTTTTTTTTAAATAATAACCTAACATGAGAAACCACTTATATGCTAGCCTGTACTACCATATTTATGGTCAGAGTAGAATTAATCACGCTCCGTGAGCATTGGGGTGAGCAGTTATATAAATACGTCCACATATTTTATTTACAAGGATTTTACATTAAATATTCGGTATTCTATGCTGTGGGATAAAGAGTTTTAAAATTGTCGTCATGGTGAAAATTATGTACCTTTATAAAACAAATTGTGTTTTAGGTAAATGAGACGTAATAACATCACAATATTTACACCAGGCTTTGAATGTTTTTTTTTTTTTTTTGTAATACTCGTATTACATGACAGTTTCTAATATTATTTATTGTAAGATGTTATTTTTATTCAAAATAAAAAATATAAAAAATTGAAATCAAAATATTGCGGTGCGAGCTTGCGGTTCGTGACAATAAAAACTGCCGATTTACAAACCAAAAATAACACTTTAATTAACGAACACTAACAACAACTCAAACACACTATTTATAAAGCACAACTGCACTTTAGAATATCACTTGTATCGCTACTTGTCGCTTGATTTCGACTGTCTCCAGTCGGGGTCCTTACCGGTCTTATATAGTCCTCAGAAAGTTCCAGAACCTTGTAGAAACATCTAGAATGTTCGAGTACATACCGGTCCCTACTGACCAGATGTCGAAAGTTCTAGAAAGTTCTAGCATCGAATTCTCTAGAAGAATCTCGAGTCTACTAGTTCTGCTATTCGATACTAGATGGCGCTAGTGGTAGGTACTTAAACTTGTGTGGCACGTAACAATATTTTATTTCACATAAACCCAGCACTTATGAAACATCAGAAGCTAGGTGCACGGCAACAAACTTCACAGTTACTCTTTTAAAAACAATTGGCTTTTACAATATTTTCAAATAACAGTGTTATGTATGGGAGGACACTGTGGGCTTTTCAACAATTACCACGTCCAAAAAAAAATTAAATTGACAACAAATCTTCAGTCTACTAGACCTACAACGTGATTATATTCACAAAATAGGAAAGAATCTATACAAAAGATTTTTTTAACATATAATATTGTCTCCTTCTACTTTTGATCCATCCAAAGGTTGTCTTTAAAAGACCGCTTTTAGCGATAAGACACAATGGGCGTGTGACAAACGTAATAGTTCTACATTTATCAAATCAAATCAAATCATTTTTATTTCAGGAATACACCCATATATCATTTAAACCAGATTACAAAATTTTAAAATTATTATTAGGTATTCATTAATAATAACTTCCATCATCATCATTTCAGCCGGAAGACGTCCACTGCTGGACATAGGCCTCCCCCAATTGGGGGAGGTTTGCCATAATCGCCACGCTTGGCAGGCGGGTTGGCTATCGCAGTATGGTGTTAAAAATGCATAGAGAACGCTGCTGCCCATTCTCTAGTAAGTCCCTTAGTCGCCTTTTACGACACCCACGGGAGGAAATGGGGTGGTGCTATTATTTACGTCCGACACCACACGGAACGATAATATACAAGAATGACACAAGTGAACAGTGCCGAGTTTGTGTATGTTAAATGTAAGAGTAATTAGGTACTAAGTACTATGCTAAAAAACATTACGAATTATTATAAACTAATACAGTTAGGTGTTATTTTCATGGTAAAAAAACACGTCTACAAATTATTTTTCTAGCCTATTAGTTCCTCATAAAAGTCAGATTATTTCATAATATTGTTTGATTTTAATATGTCATTTATTTTAAAAACAATGTCGATTAGTATTACCCTCTGACAAAGTTGTAGTATGTAAGTGTTATTTTATAATTTTGTTTAGTTCAGCCTTTATGGCCGGAACGTCAACTTCAAGGCGTTCATCGTGCGTGTACCGAATCTGTATCTGCCCATCGTCATGGAAGAAGACTTTTGGCCGCACGACGTGGTGTTCTGTCGCTTCCGCGGACAAGTTCCACAGGACAGCACAAAGTGCAGCTAGTGTAAAGTAAAGTGCTACTAACATAGTCTTAAGCCTTTTTATTAACACAAGCTTTATTTTAAAATATGTATGTTTAGGCCAAGGTATTTTTCTATGGGCCTGTGTTGCCTGAAATAAATGGTATTATTATTATTTCCTTTATTCATATAAATGTACATATAAATTATATTTTTAAATATTAGAATATAAAAAATATAAAAACATTTAAAAATATAAAAAATAGTAGCCCACTGGTATCAGGAACAGGGTCCAAGCTACCGGCGGTCAGGGCTCCAGAGAGAGGAACCTCCTAACAAGGCGAGCCGTGTCCAGAAGTACCGCTTTCTGAATCAAGTCCTTGATCCAGCTGCCCAACGAGAACCTCTTTAGGTGTTGGTCGAGGCTCTTGGCAATTAAGCCATTGGCTGAAACGACTATCGGCACAATGATTGCTGAGTCCACATCCCACATGTCGACAACCTCGCGAGCCAAGTCAAGATACTTGATTTGTTTATCTTTCTCGGCTTTCACGAGTTTCTCGTCATGTGGGACTGTTATGTCAATAATCATTGCGCGCCGCTCTATTCGATCCACCACCACTATATCAGGCTTATTGGCAACAATAGTCCTGTCAGTGATGATGGATCGATCCCAGTACAATGTGATATTGCCATTTTCGAGAACTTAGAACTTATTATTATTATATTATTATTATGACGTTATTGTACGGACAAATTCTACTTTTAATTAACATTCTACGCAACAACGTCATAAAGGTGGGTATCGTCATAAAAAAAATGTTGCCACTTACATAACATTTATTTATATACGTGAAACAACCTTAATTTAAAAATATAGAGTATAGCCAATATTTTGGTCATCTATACATCATAGGATTATAAATACATTTCACTTTAATAAAACAATAACTTTTAAATTGATGTTCTGAAAATAACGTAGTTTCTATTGTCATTTTCACTTACATAAATAAATCTATCCAAATAAGTAAAATATGTTTACTAAAGGTACTATTTGGTAAGAACAATTTTGAGAGGGAGGCTAACAGAAGAATTCAGCTGGGCTGGGCAGCGTTTGGGAAGCTTCGTCGAGTCTTCTCATCACGTATTCCACAGAGCCTAAAGACCAAGGTCTTCAATCAGTGCGTCCTGCCTGTTATGACTTACGGAGCTGAAACGTGGACACTCACGGTACGTTTGGTCCATAAATTCAAGGTCGCTCAGCGAGCTATGGAACGGGCTATGCTTGGAGTTTCTCTGAGGGATCGAATCCGGAACGAGGTGATCCGGCAGAGAACCAAAGTTGTCGACATAGCTCACAGAATAAGCAAGCTGAAGTGGCAATGGGCCGGCCATATTAGCCGTAGAACCGATGACCGCTGGGGTAGACGTGTTCTTGAGTGGAGACCGCGAATCGGCAAACGTAAGGTAGGACGTCCTCAGGCTAGGTGGAGCGACGATCTTCGCAGGGTGGCTGGTAGCAGCTGGATGAGAGTTGCCGAGAATCGAGCTGAATGGCGTGCAATTGGAGAGGCCTATGTCCAGCAGTGGACTGCTATAGGCTGATGATGATGATGAAAGGTACTATGTTTTAATGCATGCCGTGGCAGCCTTCAATTAAGGTTACACTATAAAATGTATTATTAATATGAGTATTTTATTATCATGTATTTTTGGTGTATGCTTTGTTGGTTGTCCTTAAATAAATAAATGTCATTTGTTACTTATGACGTTGTTGCACCCGGTGTACGATATAATATTCCTTAAACGACAGTTTAAGTACATTATTTGATTTGTATATTGTATCTCTAAATAAGCTCAAAGATATCAAAACTACACATTATTAGGAACATACCAAGGAACATACCAAAACTTAAGCAAACAAAGCAACCATTACAATTATCTTGTTGACTTTACCATAATAGAAGAGAATTGAACTTGCATTTAAGTGAGAGCAAACATCAAGATAATTGCTTTCTGTCCTAAAATATTAGCTCTAAAGATCCATAACAACAATCCAAGTCTCTGGTACCTACTATTCTGTAATGTTCACTTGGAACCTCACTCAAGCGAGCGCACACAATTCGAAAACGAACTCGTTCGTTTTCAAAATAAATCATCGCTTCCGAAGCGATGTTATCTACATAGCTTGCAGAGCTATTCAGCTGAAGCGGCACTCTGCCGGCCATGTCTGTCAAAGACCGATGGCCGTTGGAGCAGATGACTCTTCAAGTGGAGACCGTGAAACCGACAGTCGTAGCGTAATAACCCAGCTACATAGATAGGAAGGCGGAAAATCAGCTAATGTGGCCTAATATAGGAAAAACATTTGTCAGGCCATCGGACTACGGCTAAGTTATTTTAGACTAGCTTTAGTCATCCGTTTAACCCGCGTGGAGTTCGGAAATTACCCCACGGGAACATACTACCGGGATAAAAAGTCGTAAAATAAAAAAATATTTGTTCTACCCCAAATCATGGTCTAACTTTGTGCCAGATTTCTTCAAAATCTAAATGCATGAAAAGGTAAAACAGAGTTAATGTCGCCTTTATATCATTATAACGATAATAAGGACATTCAACATCATCAGCCCATAGCAGTCCACTGCTGGACATAGGCCTCTCCAAATGCACGCCATTCAGCTCGATTCTTGGCAACTCTCATCCAGCTGCTACCAGCCACCCTGCGAAGATCGTCGCTCCACCTAGCCTGAGGGCGTCCTACCTTACGTTTGCCAATTCGCGGTCTCCACTCAAGAACATGTCTACCCCAACGGTCATCGGTTCTACGGCTAATATGGCCGGCCCATTGCCACTTCAGCTTGCTTATTCTGTGAGCTATGTCGACAACTTTGGTTCTCTGCCGGACCACCTCGTTCCGGATTCGATCCCTCAGAGAGAGTCCGATCATAGCCCGTTCCATAGCACGCTGAGCGACCTTGAATTGATGGACCGGCCGTACCGTGAATGTCCAAGTTTCGGCTCCGTAAGTCATAACAGGCAGGACCCTAGTAGCATTTTTTGTTGGCATTTAGTTGGGCCACTTACAGAGGTAAGTGGCCCAACTAAATGCCAACAAAAATGCTACTAGGGGACGCACTGATTGAAGACCTTCGTCTAGGCTCTGTGGAATACACGACGAGAAGACTCGACGAAGCTAAACACTACTATAATGATATTAATATGAATTCAATCATGTCATTAATATTTTATATACTTAGATTATTTTATATTTTGTGAATGTGAGAACGTTGTAGGCCTAGTAGAGTGTAGATTTGTTGGCGGTTTTCTATTTTGTTAAGTACCTGGTAATTGTTGAAAGGCCTACACTGTCCTCCCATACCTATTATCACTGTTATTTAATAATATTGTAAAGCCAATTATTTTTAAAAGAGTAACCGTGGAGTTTCTTGCCGGCTCTTCTCCATAGGAAACGACTAACTCGAACCGTGCACCTAGCTTCTGACGTTTCATAAGTGCGCATGTAGGTTTATGTGAAATAAAATATTTTGATTTTGATTTTGAATTTAATAAAAATAACCTGACACGAATGGATACCATTGGCTTAGCTTGATTCCATCAATTTCGTAAATTTCATCAACTGAAGTATGCCTTGTCTTTAGGCTCTCTTACAAAAACATATTAAAATGCTGTAATATATTCAATCACAATATACATAAGTATACTTATGTACTGTCGTGGCTCCCAAGTACCTTCCTGTTTTGATAAGTACCTGCAACAAAAAACATAAAATGTTATTAATGCTACATCCAGAGGGATTTAACTCTCGTAAAAGTTGTATACTTTGGGGCAGGCTCTTCTTTTTAACTTGAACGTCGTAAAAAGGGGAAATTATGAAAATGCTTTAACAAAACTGGTCTTAAAATATAATAAAAAATTTGTCCTTCCGAAAAGCGACTTGAATCGCAAATCACCGATGCTAAAAGTACCGCGTGTCTGCAGTGGCCCTACGACCTATGTTTTTGACTCTGGGACGTCTAATTATTATCTCTTCTCTTCGTTTATTTTGGAAAGCTTGGCATAATAATTTGTTTATACCTTGTTAATAAATATTATAGATTCTTTGTGTCCCGGAAACTGTAAAGGAATCTGCAAATTCTGTGTTTCTGCAATGGGTATATTTAAGGTCAAAGAAACTTGGTTGATTCAACATAATATCCAGTCCAATCGTGCTTACTAAAAACATACACTCTCATACATAAACTCATACTTTCTCTTTTCCCATGGCGGTAGGTAATAAAAACTACAGAATGCCACGCACCCTTACATACTTCTTATGCAAAAACTTTTTAACAAAAAAAACAACCGACTTTCACCTTTCGCACCATTTTCATCAGAATTATTTATTTAAATTTGCTTCATAGTCGCTTAACTATCTTAATCGAAATATCTTATCGCCACCCGTGAAATACTTATCATTGAGGACTTTAGGTGGCCATTTATGGTCTTCTTCATCAGTTCCACTTCATCAAATGATATTTTCTGAATGCAAATGCTTGATTTGTTGATGAAAATACAAAAATCGCTATATGTTTGCCTATAAAATTTGAAGAGTTTCCTTAATTCCTCATGGATCCCATCATCAGAACTAGATTTTGAATGGGACCAATCTGAAAGTTCCTTTCAAATAAAAAAAAGAATTTTCCAAATTGGTTCATAAACGACGGAGTTCTGCGGTAACAAACACAAAAAAAAATACACAACCGAATTGAGAACCTCCTCCTTTTTGAAAAGTCGGTTAAAAACTAGAAACTTTCGTGCAAGACAAACCAAGAGACACATCTAGTACCTACATATTCCAATCCACACCAAAAGGGATCGGAGATAACTCAAACAAAACAATTTTTCTGACATTTCCTTACACAAAGTAAGCAGTTCAGTATCGATGGCAGATTCAATTTTAAGATAATGTAAATCTCGAGTGGTGTTGGAAAAACAGCGACGTTCCATGAGGGAAGATGTGATTTATGAGATTTCCTCTGGGAGGTAAAACCGCGGTGAAATAGCTCACACAATGTGTTATATGTATATCATAGTCCTCGAGCTGTAGCGTCATTCTCTAAACATCACTTCGAAATTGAAACGGCCTCTCGTTGTGAATCCGCGATGATTTATTTTAAAAACAAATGAGTTCGCTTTCGAATGTATGCGCTCACTTGAGTGAGGTTCCAAGTGAACTTTTCATAATAGCACTACCTAAGTACTGAATAGTAAAAGCGGTCATTGAGTTACAGTGGGTCTATTCTATGCCGGAAATGGTTCGTCAAACATACCATTTTTTTTTTTTTTTTTCATAATCTGTCAATCAATCTGCCTAACCTTTTCCCAACTAAGTCGGGGTCGGCTTCCAGTCTAACCGGATGCAGCTGAATATCAGTATTTTACATGGAGCGACTGCCTATCTGACCTCCGCAAGCCAGTAACTGGGTAACACGATACTCCTTGGTAAGACTGGCTCTCAGACTTTTGGGCTTCTGACGACCCGTAACGACTGTCAAAGATCCACGAATGACAGCCGGGACCAAAGCTTAACGTGCTTTCCGAGGCACGGAGGAGTCTCGGTATGTAAAGATGGTCACCCATCCACGAACCAACCCCGGCAAGCGTAGCTTAACCTGACAGATCGACCCGTGCGGCTGTTATTACTTAGCCACTCATGTTCATAAACTACCATCCTTATTGAAATATCCACAAAGTAAAAAAAAGTATTATATTGCATACCCTCGTAATTCGACACGCCATTATCTTACCTCTGTGCCTATCCCAAAAACAGTACAGTCTCGAGCAAAAATATGAACACACTTGGCGTAATTTAAAACCAAATTCGAAGTAAAAGGTCAGAGATTTCTATACGAGTTTTATTTTTATTCATTTTTTATTAATAATGAAAGAGCTTTGTCGCACATGCGATTATGCCGCCTTGGTTAGCTTAACAAAATCATACCAATTTCCATTTAATACATTGGTATTAAATGGAAATTGGTATAAACATATTGATGTTCGGGCGCCTCGCTAAACCTCATAAACTCCTTCGACAGAGGCCTGCTTGGCGTTCCCTTTATACTAACTCGTATAATTTATGCGACGAGTGTGTGTGTGATAAATAGAAAATCAGTCACATTACTTTATATTTAAACTTTAATAATATTAAGCAAAACTACAAGCGATTCATAGGAAAAAATTATATATAAAAAATTATACCTTAGCATAGCTAATTTGTAAAGTACTTTAGCTGCATCAGACCATTGGCACAGCTAAAGCACTATTACGGTAACCGACCTCTCTAATTCTACCATCAAAGCTATTTCTAAATTCCTCGTTGCGGACACACTCGGTTAAAATGTGATAAACATCATCAACAAAAACCACAATTAGTCGATGTTGATTTTGCCATTAGGTATAAGAACTTATTACACGGGATGTGTCCGGGACGAAGTCTTAGTGCGGTAACAGTATCACATCTGTTCAACAGCTGATTATCTATCCACGGTGAGTTCAAGGGATGCGGCTGGATCGTTTTATACCAAATTCCTTTTTCTTGGGATCTTTTATTGAAGTACTCCTGCCAAAGCGAATAACAATCCTGTTTGATATTAGGTATAAAGTGACTTACGAGGTCATAGCTTCAAAACCTGACAAGCGCTTTACTTTGTGTAATTTATTTCATCATCACTACTCTCAAAACAGTGAAGGAAAACATTGTGAGGAAACCATATCCTGGAACCAAAAAACCAAAGACATGTGACATCTACCAACCCGTACCAGGCCCGCGTGATGCATTATAGTCAACTCCCACTCGAAGAGAAGAGGCCTGTGTTACAGCAGTGAGAACATAATATAGGCTGACTATGCCGTTAGATGCCAGCAACAATTGTCCACTAAACTATCATG
The DNA here is from genome assembly GCA_947523025.1 of Dryobota labecula. Taxonomy (NCBI): domain Eukaryota; kingdom Metazoa; phylum Arthropoda; class Insecta; order Lepidoptera; family Noctuidae; genus Dryobota; species Dryobota labecula. The sequence goes on along the minus strand of OX383311.1, from coordinate 5,462,825 downwards.
AAATACAAGTAAGCTTTTCAAAAATAAAGAAAGCCTATCAATTGCTATGTGGCGACATCTACAATGACACATGCGAACTACGCATCAATGACCTGACGTCACAAATCCTGCATCGCGCAATCAGAGTTTACCGCGCGACTAGCATATATGTATACAACATCCCGCAATCAACCGTCGGGCAGTTGCGCACCAGACACAACACCCGTATGGTCGGATGATCCTCCCTTTTCCATAGACTATGAGTGAACTTTACACAGTTATTTATTTATTTAAACTTCTCACACACAATAAAGGTACAAAGGCGGACTTAATGCCATAGGGATTCTCTACCAGTCAACCAAGGGTAGTGAAGAGATAAGATAAGATGGCAGGTACTCTAGAGGAGATAATAATAATAATAAAAATATTAAAAAGATAACAAATAAAATAGATACACAAGTACATAAATATGTTATAAACTTATAATAGACATACATACAAATTACTATAATATATAAATATCTATTTAATATATATATCCAAATTCAAAGAGAAGAGATGATTGAGATGACTCTCCACTATTTGTTGTGAAAATAACTCCGCAATTTCCGCTTAAATACATACCGACTGGTGGCCGTCCTGATATCCAGAGGAAGCGCATTCCAGAGAATAATGGACTGAATATGAATGGAAGAATGAACAAAGTCAGAAGTATGAGAAGGACAGAGTAGGAGAAGATTGCTGGAAGAACGCAGATTCTTAGCGTGTGAAGAACGTAATTATTGAAAGTGAGACTTAAGATAAGAAGGAGGGGTGGGCTGATCCTTATACCTCTTTAGCAACATAGTGTATTGTCCAAGTCATATTGTGTATTTGTTATGTGTAAGATTCTGTCTACGCAACACCAAATGATATCACTTTTGAATTTCTGGAAGTGTTTACCTACATATTTTTGCTCTCAAGTGTACAGGTATGAGTATAATGAAATCGTTCACATCGGAATTATGTAAATTGTTCCATGTGCCAGGAACGCTACACGCCGCTCAAGATTTCATGAAATATTCATTATTTCCATCTGAACAGTTTTCAGCTGAAACTACGTCACACGTATGTGAGGTAATTTATATCGTGAATAATTAACTTTACTATATATTATACCTACTTCTTGCCACGGAAAGTACGTTAGGCCGTCCGTCCCGGCTGTCATTCGAAGATTTTGACAGTCGTTACGAAAAGATAGATAGAAGACTTAAGAAGATACTTTTATAGATTTATATGTACATATTTTACAAGGATGACACAATAGTCTTATCGCTAAAAGCTATCTTTGAAATTGAAAGACACTTGAGCTTTGTACGAAATTCAGAAATCTATATGGGAAGTAAAAGAGATTGTGGAAGCGCAGTTTTAGTGGCAGTTGGAAGAAAGTCGCGAGTAGTCAAGGGTAGTTTCAGAAGATCGCGAGTAAGACCTGGTTGAGACTCATATAGACCAGGGAATCATGGCACGAGAGGGAGAAGGCTCAGCAGTGGGTGGAGCTAGGCTCCAATGATGATGAGGATGATGAGGACGGGTTGTCAGAAGCCCGAAATTCTGACAACCAGTCTTACCTAGGAGTATCGTGTTATCGAATAACTGAGTCGTGGAAGTCAGATAGGCAGTCGATCACTTAGAAAGACCTTAGAAAAACCGGCCAAGTGCGTGTCGGACCACGCTCAATGAATGGTTCCGTAGTTGGGATGAATTTATCCCAAGAACAAACTTAATATAGTAGTTGTCAAACATGTTTTCTCATACTGAATGTAAGGGAAACATACATGTTTTCAACTATAAATGTAAATTGGTCGACTATTCGACTATTACTCGGTAACTTGTATAGTATTTTTATCTCACGAAGCGACGCGCGCTTAACTTGTGGTAACCAAGTGTAAAACACGCTGTGCGTGAAGACGAGTAGCGTCAGCACATAACACACACACGCACAATTCCGACTTCGCCATTGTCTCAGATGGTACCGAGGCTTGCTTATAAACACATTCACTGCGTGTGTATACACTTGGTAACCACAAGTAAAACACGCGTAGCTTTGTGACATTTCATTTTTCAATTTAACTTTGACATTTGTGACATTTTCTTTTGTTATATTGAATCATTTTTTTGTATTTTTTTATTTGACTTATAATTCTAAATTCATTTTCAATTTCTGTAATTATTTTGTATGTCTTTTAATTTGTAAGAAATAGTACGTAACATTTATAGTGCAAGCATGGCAATTTGTGAAATTCCTTTTATTTTTTATATGGTAAAGACCTGAAATAATTGTTTTTTTTTTTTTTTTTTTTTTTTTTAATGTGTAATTTTGTTTTATTACTTTATTCATCAACAGTATTCTTTATTTCACTACATTTAGTTTAGTGAAATGTTATATCTCTGACTTTATATTAGTATTTTGTCATATCGCTAGATACTTTTAGTAAGAAGACGTAATAAACAAGAATATTCGACATCTACCGGGATTTCGTGAAATCCCTGATATCCTCATTTCCCTGCGACATATACACTTGTAATCACAAGTAAAACACGCGTCGCTTTATGATATAAAAATACTATATACAAGAATAGGAAAGATAAAAGATAGTTCATATGAAACTGAAATCTCACATTCACAGGCTAAAAATAAACACCCAAATGAATATAAACAAAACTTCTTAGATGCAGTAATTACTTTAGGATTTACTTTTAAGCTACGAGCCATAGTTTGCTCAAAAAAAGAATTAACTGCCAAACCAATAAAAAAGTTCTACAGACCAAAACTTTTTTAATCATGTTCTTTTGCTTGTACGAAAAGTTTATTTAAGGGTATGTCTATGCTTTCTGATTTGTTTACACACTCCGACTCTCATAGAGGCCAATAATAAAGCGCTTTTAATAAGAACTTCCGCTTAAGTACCATATTCTGTCAAATAAATGATTACAAACAAAAAAAAAAAAAAACTACTACAACTACCACTAAGTACTACCAAAAAACTACAAAATAGTACTTATAAAAGTACTTATTATCTTTCGAGTTTCTATACTCCATTTATTATAACATTAGACAAATAACTGTTCTCACCCTTTCGTTATTTCGATGTAAACGTTTAATAAACTCCGTTATTTTACGATAAAAACAAAGCACTGTAATCTGTTTACCATTTATATTAAAAAAATAACTCTAAGTGCAGTAATTTCAACAATATTACACAATAACTGTCATTAATTAGCCGTTATTTGTCTAATACTATAGTAGGTTTTTGTCTCATCGGCACCTATACTCCATGTATAGGTGCCGATGAGACAAAAACCTAATTTAATGGTTTGTTTCGCCGCCTCTAGATAAGCTTCGGAGATTTATTCCGTTCTAATACCAAAAATTAATACCATTGATATTTGTTTCATCAAATTTGTTGAAAAACATACATAGTGGTATTAGTTTTTGGTATTAGAACGGAATAAATCGCTTCGGGTAACTTATCCGAGAGGTATTTGTTCAAATGTACCAACGGCGTAATTCCGTAACACGCTAAAAATAGCAATGCTATTAGTTTTGACGGTTCATGTTGGATTTGTAGCGCATAAAAGCGTCGACGGCGCGTAAAAGAGACGCTGTGTGCATCGGCCTTAAACACATAAATCGGTATTAATCAATAACCGTCGTATCAAACGAGATCTCACTTTAGCCCGAAATAACACTCTGCAGTCAGTTATTTTACAGTTATAACCTTATTTTAAATAAAATTCGGCCGTATCAAATCCAAATGTTAAGTTTAGTCGACAAGTTTTGGATGAAATTATCCAAGTTGAGCTACACAATTACTGCCAACCACGACAGTTCCACTCAAAATTGTGTGGTTCTTTCCTCAAAAGACCATTTCAGACACGGATCTACATGGTCCTCACATGATCTGGCCAAGATTATGTCTGGACTTTAAAATAGACTTTAACCCCTGAGTTTGTTTCGCCATTTCTTCTCAGGGGTATTCAGATAAGAAAGGTCGACTCCATCTAGCTTATTATTATTTTTTATTATGAAGTGTAAAAGTGATTCCGATATCCTATTTACAGAATAAACGATTTCATTTCATTTAATTTTCTAAATTCTCTATTCTCCATGTTTATGGTTTAGAACAGCAATAATTATAATATCATCATATCGACTACCCTTAGCCTAATGCACTATTAAACTTAATTGACTTCCCTTCGCGTTCTAATTGAATTACTAAACACATTTGTATCGCTGATCCAGGGCGGCGCACTTGCAAATTCTATTAAGGCCAATCAGAGTTCACGCGTTGGGTTCACTACTCTATTACCGCCTTACGTAATACAGACATTACTCGTGGCCACGAGTTACACGCTCAAGCGACACGCGTCTGGCGACAGCGACTGCGGAGAAAACAAATGAAAGAATTTGTTTAGAGCACGTCACGGACGGAAACAAATGACGCGCGCGCGGGTCTCTTGACGCAAGTTACAATAAAATTCATCCTCGTACACTTCAACTGAATGAGTCGAAAATTCAAATCTATACTAATACTAGCTGACCCGACAGACTTCGTTCTGTCAAAAGCTATAGTATAAACTCCACTACTCTACCCTACCCTACCCTACCTACCCTACCTACCCTACCTACCTACCTACCTACCTACCTACCTACCTACCTACCCTACCTACCTACCTACCTACCTACCTACCCTACCCTACCCTACCTACCTACCCTACCCTACCCTACCCTACCTACCTACCTACCTACCCTACCCTACCCTACCCTACCCTACCCTACCTACCCTACCCTACTTACCTACCCTACCCTACCCTACCTACCTACCTACATACCCTACCCTACCCTACCCTACCTACCTACCTAGGTACCCTACCCTACCCTACCCTACCCTACCCTATCTACCTACCTAACTACCCTACCCTACTCTACCCTACCCAAATTTTTCGTAAACACCATAAAAAAAAAAAAAGTAAACGTAAAAACCATCCTTGGACTTCAACGAACATTAAAAAAAAAGAATTGGTTAAATTGGTCCAGGCGTTGTGTTTATGTCGTGCGTAGGCGACATAAAGTCGCTTTTTATGCTCTAGAGCATAAAGTAAAATCTTCGTCGAAGACCAAGGCAATCGGACCAACAGCCACACGAACAACTTCAACTTCATAGAATAACCTCTTTATTTTAATTAGTTTCGTTAGTGTTCTAAGAACAAGGCAAGGATACCAACAGCCAAAGTACACAATAAAACTTCATAAAATAAACTTATATTTTTTATTTCCTCCATTTATTATTTACATGTTGCTGTTTCATTTCCTCGCAATCGAAGTGAAAAGTAGAGTGTACCTGTACAACTCGTCCATAAAACCCATTCAATTCTACTATATATCCATCCTCGCCCGCAAGCTCGCTCGCATGGATAAACGTCTCGCGTAAAATAGTGTATTTTATGCACTTGATGTACAATCTACTATTATTATAACCAAGCCCTCACTTGCCACTTGGCTGAAATGATGAAACGCTTACTTTCTCATAGCGACTATACTACTCTGCTAGCCCTGCGTGAGACCAGAAGTCTTACGTTATATTATTAATTCACACCTTCTAATATATAAAGTAAAGGAAAATAAACGTATATATTAAAATCCTTTAAAACGGCCTTTTCTTTGAAACCCCCAATAACCCTAACACATCACTGCTTTAATCAATTGTTCTACAATACACCTGAAATTTGGAAATACAACAGTATGTTATAATTATGATTTAAAAACGTATCTATAAGAATCGCCACAACTGCCACCATACCACACTCAAACAAGTTTGTGACAATCGAAACTTGTCCCATCTCATGCCGTCCTACCCAGAGCTGTCCTGCCGCGACTCACGCTTGACGCGCACGAAGTAGTTTGTAATTGGAATCCAATCAACGGAAAAGGGACGCCATTTTAAACTTTAATTGTTAACGGTCTCCCATTCTGTTTAGAATTATTGGGACAATTTAGTATTGAGTTATTAAGCGATTGTATCTTAAGTTAGATAAAGATAACTAGCAATTAATTTAATGTTTTTGTGTTGGTAAATAGGCTATTTGATGTAAAATAGGCTGATAATTACGAACGCTGTCCACACTAAGGATTGCCTAGTATATGGGGACAAACTAACAGTATTTTTGATAGCAGTTTTAAGTGGTTACCGCCGCTAAGCAATGATTTTCTATTACAAGCCTTGCTACTGAAGTTTCCTGGGCCTCAAGTCTGCTATTACAATAGTGTCAGAATGGTTTATCATTGATTTCATTTCATAATTGTTGATTTTGACAAGTTTGGTAATCTATCAATATAATGGCGTCATTATGACTTTCCGCCAGCCACTGACACTCCATTGAAAGAATTGGTAATCTCGTTCATAATGACAAATGAAACTTCCTACTAAACTTGCAACTTCCTACTACTTCAGATTGCTTATAACACTAATAAATATTATTTAAAAATGTATATATTATAAATGAAATCTGGCATATTATAATGTATTTCTTTAATGATTATAGTTAATTAATTTTTAAGTAATAATAATATGTACAAATATATAAAAAAAAAGGGAGGAGAAAGAATCAAAGGGCATCAAAAAATTCGTCCGCATCGCTGTCAACAGGAAAAGTGCCCAAAAGGCTGGCAGCATTGCCACGTTGTATGGCAATGCTGATTCTTTGGCCAAGAAATAGGCCAGCCTTCTGGTCTGGATGTCTCGAAAAACCAAGTGGGCACTCGGACCCCATGGTCCTAGAGTTTCAACCCCAAATGGCTCAAACATATAGCTCCCAATAAGGTTGCTATATTTGCGCCGTTTGTGGTTTTCTGCACCTGCAGCAACCGACCCAGCACAGCCCGCCGTGCTAGGAAGATGGGATGGCGCAAGGGTGTCGACACATGTTGCATCCCACACCAAAGGCCGACCTAACTTCCAAGGCATTATGGTCATTCCGTCCGGTCTCTTCCCATCGTCGCGTGCCAAGCCATTGGGTTCTAAAACAGCTGGTGACAAGAGCACAACGGATAATGTCATTGATGCTGGCGTGCCGTGCAATTCGGCCTGTGCTCCTACTGCAGGATAGGCCATGATGTCCGAGGCAGTCGACAACTTCACCGCGTTGGCAGCGATGCAGAGCCACGCAAGGAGCGCCCAGACGCAGACAAGTAATCTGGCATGAATAAATGTTCAAAATGCCATTGTAATACAATTCTATTACGAGACCATTGACCGACCAATGATTGTCGACCATGATCGACCATTATGAATTTAGCAGATTACGAACTTTTAGCGAAATGACAATGGGATCGTGTTGGAGTGACGAATTCATAAAAATAGCAGACTTGGGCCTCTGGTTTTCTTAAGTTTAGGCAGTATTGAAATACCTATAACTACATTCCAAATGTTTTCTTCAGGAAGTACTTCGTGCCGACACGAGGAATTAAGTATTTCAAATTAATGCAAGGTCAAATGGACAAAAAAAATAAAGTAAATCCATTTAACTATACCCAAAGTCTCTAATTCAGATAATTGATGTAAACAAAGTAATGTCAAGAAATGTCACTGTCAAAATGACAGGACAGTTGTGTAAAACATTTTATCATTAAATGTAATTGTAATTAATCATTGATAAAATTAAAGTGAATTAATTATAAGAACTATGCAAACAAAATACCGTTGCCAAACAATGTTTTGTGTAGTGTGTCGGAGACACGGTATATGATCGTTATAATCAGCCCTTTTAAGCCCAGTGCTAGACGTAGGCCTCCCAAAATCGATTTCAAATCGAAACAGTTTACAGCCGCTTTCATCCAAAATGTGGCTAGATATGCTAATTACAATATGAATCTATGTATGAGAGTTGTAATATTAGTGTTGTTGAAGATGAACAAAATTTGAAAATGTTTGGATCTCCTGCGTTGTTACCAGTATCATAAAATATTTTATACCAGAAAATCTCATTTTATTAATAACTTTGTTTAAAACCAAAAATTTATAAAAATAATTACGGTATAAATATTTTTAAATTATTATTTCTTAAAATCAGTACTTAAAAGAAAATGAAACCTCTTTTTCCGCCATTTTATGTGAATTACCATTACGAAGATATTTTTTTGTTATGTTATCCCTTTTGTTTACATAAATTATCTGAATTTGAGACTTTGGGTATGGGTAAAACCTTGCATTAATACTGCCTAAACTTGAGAAAACTAGAAAACTTTAGCAGCAAGGCTTTTAATAGAAAATCGTTGATTTTTTTTGTGTAGGTATTTTAAACACTTAAAATTATTATTCTACTTACTTATAATTATCAAAAAGGCTGTTAGTACTTAGGTACCTATTCTTATTTACAACAAGAGATAAAAATTAAAAATATTCCTCCTATTCCTCCCACAAAAAACGCCAAAACCTTGATAACTTTACTCTTAAAATCTCGACCTCGATTTCCTTCAACTTCCACAAAAATGTGGAATTTATTTCTACAACCGTTTTTTGCTCGAAGGAAGCTATTGAAATAAATAATGAAGAAACAAGAGGATCTCTGTGTTCTGAATTGTTTTACTAGTACACAAAATGTGTCTTGTCCGTACTTTATTTATTCATTTATTTACTACTAGCTTTTGCCCGCGGCTCCGCCCGGGTGGATGTCTGTTATCGCGTAAAAAAGTAGCCTATGTCCTTCTCCATATCCCAGGCTATATCTCTGCCAAATTTCATGACGATCGGTTCAGCGGTGTAGGCGTGAAAACGTAACATACAGACAGACAGAGTTACTTTCACATTTATAATACCCAATACAACAACGTAGTCACAATTTCCACACTCGGGGACGTCATACAAAAACCCATTAATAGATACCACTGTAGCAGCTCATACTTACCTAAGACATACACTGAGAGGGAGCGCATACGGCCGTTCGCCACCGCGCGCCCGCGCACACTAAGCTAGCTGATAAGCCGAGGTGAAAGGAATGTGCACTTGAGCCGACCGTATCATCGCGCTCGCTTGTCGAAGGGAGCTCGGCACATTCTACCAACATTACCAAATTGTGTTTGTTCTATGTTTATTACTATACCCTAGTAAGCTAATCCAATGAGCAAATCTTCTTTCATTTCCGTGTAGACGCCTCGGAACGTAAATCCTAACTGCTCGATATCATATTTTCAAATGGTATAAATGTTTGTAAACATTTTTCATCAGTGTAGGAGCACTCAGTAGTAGATTGTTATACAAGGGGCTAAAATGTCCCATTTACACGAGGTAGTTTTACTCCCGAGCTTTAACGAGGGAGTAAATAGAAACCGAGTTATAATGGGTTTTTAGCACCGGGTGTTACACTACTTTTCACTACGATTGTGAGAAAATAAAACAATCCAAAACAATATTAAAAATAAATTACGGCCACTAATTCAATTAGAAAATTAGAGAAAAATTCTAAAGAATTCGCGCCAACGTCTTTTTTTTTTTAATTTCTACTGTAGCCGCAACAACGCAATGCACGCATTCTACCGAAGAGATCGCCGTTTCTAGTTCCATTTTCAAAAAAGAGATTTTTTTTTTTTAACTCTTTGTCCCCTAGGAGGTAAATATGGTATTTTTTCCTCAGTCTGGTACGATACAATGGCGGCCTTTTTGAGCAAGAGGAGTGAAAAACATCTAACAATTCCTAATAGAATGTAACGTTTCCTATTTGTTAGTAAATGTATTAGTGTTAGAAAATGTTTGTAAACATTTTTAACAGCAGTGTGGGAGCACCATAGGTAATAATTTTACTAAGAGCAATGGTGGCCCAGTGTTAACGGCTCCACCTTACGAGTTGCTGTTGTAGTTGTAGGTCGTGGGTTCGAACCCAGGCAGGCGTTTTAATTTGTGTAAATAATTTCATCACCACTGATCTCAAAACGGTGAAGTAAAACATCGTGAGGAAACCGGTAAATAATTGTCCTCATCATTTCAGCCGAAAGACGTCCACTGCTGGACATAGGCCTTCCTCAATTGGGGGATTGCCATAATCGCCACGCTTGGCAGGCGGGTTGGCGATCGCAGTATGGTGTTGAAAATGCATAGAGAACGCTGCTGCCCTTTCTCTAGTAAGTCCCTTAGTCGCCTTTTACGACACCCACGGGAGGAAATGGGGTGGTGCTATTCTTTACGTCCGGCACCACACGGCACGTGATTACATTTTAAATCTCAACCATATATGCAAAGGGAGACCTGACCAATGGTTGGAGAAATAATGAAGTTTAATCTAAGTATTTTTTTAATAATATGATAAAGCAAAAAATACGTGTCTAATATTTTTTTTTTTATCTGATTGACGGTCTAAACAGTTTTTCTTTTTTTTTTACCCAGGCATCATCCCTATTGTCCTAGACCCAAAAAAATTCGAAGTCATGTCATATCTTAGCCCATTGGCTGCCCAGTTCAAAAATACATTTTTACTTGTAAGTCTTAAATTGTTTGGCAAATTTACATAATTAGATTTGGTATCGCTAGTCGGGTCCTGGGCATGAACAGAAGTCATCTATAGTATAGCGACGACTCGTTTGAGGGATGTCAGCTCACGAACGATTTTTTTTTTCGACTTATGTGCTGGGTTCTGGGCTGCAAATGAGTTAGCTGGCCCTGGGACTGGGCCCGCATGGTCAATTACAGCCCACTCCCTCTCACAGAGAGAAGGTCTGGATCCCAGCATTGGGAAAATTATAAGCTGATTATGTCATCTCGGGCCATCCGTTCGTATTCTGCTCAAATTGTCATTCTTAAAAGCTGTTGTTCCTCTCAAACTTTTACTAATTTGTGATTCAAATCAGACCCAACCAAGTTGTTAATCAAGCGGCGACTGGGGGACAATAATGTACTTAGCATACGCTATGTCAGTCATAAATGAAATTTAGTTCAGTTTAAAGGCACCTACAAACGTGTTTTTGTGTCGCCTCGCGTGTCGCGCCTGTTTGAGGAGCCTTAAGAGTCTTATACTACCTCAAATGGCTTAGCATGATCCTCCGTTATGTCGAAAATACTACAGCATTTTTTAAATAAATATAATATGGTAAAGTTGAGGATTAATGCTATGTTTGACGAAAACACGATTCTATAAAATTTTCACTATAGAAAAAAATCCAAAGTTACCTCCAAACGGAACAATAAATATTCAAAAAATACTTCAAATTAGATAAAGAAACTTTGCATATTAACTGAACTAACTATAAAGCAGGTCATGTTTTTTTTTTTAATGACCGTTATTTTCACCGTAAAAAGAAATTACATACCTAAACTATCGGCGCCTTTGGAGCCTTCTCCCTGCTGCCCTGTCTCGCTTGCTCGCGTGACCGGGACCAATAGTGTGCAAGCGAGATAAAGAGTGAGGTGGCGCTGAGGTATTCGCATGCACACATAGACACGCTTAACGTACATACAGCGAGTGCAAGCGCACTGTCGACAGGCATTTGTTTGAGATCACCGTACGTGTCTGTGTGCGTGCGCCTGTTTTCGCTGGTTGTATGGAACCTACCTGATGTATAGCCTGTTCCAAAAGTATTTTGATGACAATGGGGCCTATCACACTATCAGTATTATCACGCGATACTCGATACTTGTGATCCAGTATTGATGGTATTGATGTCAAATTATGATTACTACATCGATAGTTTTACTTATTACGTAAAATTATCGATGTAGTAAAATAGATGTTAGTAAAATTGTCGAATAACTTAATTAGTTCGGCTAATTATTTCTTTCAGTGAAGGCTCATATAAACAGGTGAGACGCGACGCGACACAGAGGCACCCCGTGTCGCGCGACGAGCCGTGCCTTTGTGTCGCGCGCGATTCACGTTGCGAGTCGTGCCTGTTTGTAGGAGCTTTTGGGTCATTCTCAGGACACTCATTATTTGGTTGACTTCGGTGGCAAGTCCTGAGAATGACCCCTTTACACTTCATCAGATACCTATTCCTATCTACATATTCTATGGTTTTACGGGTGAATACGGCCTGAATAGATAAGTCTGCATGAATTAATATAACCTCTAAGTGTATGAATATCGTTACATGAATAGAAATGTAGACGAATGACCTTCAGCAAGTGCGTGCGAATACCTGTATAAATTAATAATTGATGTGTTATTACTGTAGTTTAATACATAGAGAAACTAATCACGTTATATAACAGAAGTGTACATTTTTTGTTGAATAGGTATTAGATTATGTTTTCTTAATAAACCAGCTTTTCGAATATTACCGAACAGCAGTTTCATTACAATGGTAACAATAATATTGGCAAAGTTTATTTTTAAAGAAAACTGATTAAGCGTAAAAAAAAAAAACGGTCATGTGCGTGTCGGACCACGCACAATGAAGGGTTCCGTGGTTGGGATGAATTTATCCCAAGAACAAACTTAACATTGTAGCTTTTCAACTGTAAATGTTAGTTGGTCGACTATTACTCGGTAAATTATAAAGCCTATTTAGCTGTTATCGTTTTTCTTATAACTTCGTTATTATATATAGTGGTTATAACTTCGTTTACATTCATACATCTGGTCATACACGCACGCCGGTTGCGAGTGCTACGCACTTGACCTTTCTGAAGAACATCACCTATTAGGTCACTATATAATATCATTTTATCACTGGCATATATCTGCGTCTTAAAGTGAAATAACCAATTCGTGGCCCAATTTCTGTGGGTTTAAAGCAGAATACGGTAAAGTTTGTCACTACGGCTTACGCGATCATCATTATCTGCCTAGCATTTTCCCAACTATGTTGGGGTCAGCTTCCAGTCTAACGAGATGCTGCTGAATACCAGTACCTACCTATTTTACATGAAGCGACTGCCTATCTGACCTCCACAACCTATATTACGATGCTAAATTGAGTCGCTTAATTTCAAACTCGGGTAAATCCACTTTAACCCCAAGAGAGAGATTTTCTCCCAAGAGGGAGATATTTAATAGGGTGTATCACGACATTTGGAAACGATGCCATCTTTATTTTAGGCTAGTGGTTTTGACCGTTTTGACCGCGACTTTCTCTACATGAATGTAGTGCAATTTTTTTTTTTTAATCTGATTATATTATAAAAAAAAAAAAAAATACTTTATATGATGAAATCAAAAGGCACCGCGCTGGTGCCACCACCGTCGCCGCGTCCAGGTGGGTCATTCATAGAATTAAAAAAAAAAGTAAGTAACGGTTTTTTTGCAAAATGTCTCAAGCAATTTTAAAATTATAATAATTATGTAAAAATATAAAAAACCATTAAAAAAAATCACTCCTATGGCTTTTATACCACCTATAGATGTTTCTCTTAAAATATTTCGTGTATGAATAGATACAACCTATATACAACATTAGTTTTAGTTTATGCGAAACCCGAAACACGTGTCTAGTATTTTTATGTAAAGAATTTATGTACAAATTTCAAAACTGTATCATGAAAAATAACAAAGTTATAAGCTTGTTATGTTACCTGGTTGTCCGTACAAAAACATGCTCACCACGCGGCGCACCCGCGCCGCCCGCGCCTTGCGTTCATTAATAATAATATTAATTTGGCAGTAGGTATCTAACCGTACGACGATTATATTGTAATTAACTGGTGATAACATTTTCCATCACACTTGCAGGCTTTGGACTTTTTCGTATTGGCCAAGTGCGGATAGGTACTTGAGTGTCGCTCGGTGTCCAACTTGTAACCTTTTTTAAATATTTTTGGGAAAAAATATAACATGGTGTAAAAACTATTGGAATCGATTCAGTTACTTATTCTGAACAAACTATATTCAGGTTTTGCATATATTAAAAATAATGTTGTATACTACTGCTGTGAATTTTTTCACATATCCAAATACAACCATTTAGTTTGTAGAGGGACTTGACTCTAGCAAAAATTTACACTTTAAAACTTTACATTACGCAAACGGATCCCTGAATCGAAAAATACTTTATTTTTATTTTAGCATATTGTTTTTTTTTTTTATCTAGGGCATCTCAGAGTGTAACCACTAAGGTTCCGACTCTTTAACCGGACTTTCCTGTGGCTGCCTTAAGCTCCTAACGAAACTTGATGCCTCCAGCCAGGGCGTAAAAACTATAAACTAAACGACTGCTGCTCGCTAAGGGCACCCCCTGGGTACGAACCTCGGCTTAGGGCAGCTGAGTCGGAGGGAGGGTGGCAAGGGACCGATGGTGGCTGGATAAAATCAGTGTTTTGATTATTATCGTGGGGAGTTTGGATTACATGCTGCTTAGCTAAAACGCGTGCTGGCGCTTCACTTACAGTCAAGGGTCGGGGAGGGCACTTTGTCGGCGTAATTAATATGTATACCAAATTACGGCTTTCTAGTTCTAAGAGTCACTGAGCTAAGCTGCTGGCAGAGACAAAGACATGATTGATGAGGATTTGACTGAACTCTATATAAAACCCAACCTCGTCAGTGGCGTGACATAACCTAACTATGTCCCCGTTTCATCTCAATTATTCTTCTCAATTCTTATTCATATATTCACCGACAGCCACTTATTAGTCGCGCCCGTAATAAAGAGATGCCTTCTTTCTGTATTTACCAGCCAGAGACATGTTGGTCAAGTTATTAATAATATTATGTTGTTACTTACATGCATAGTTATGTAAGTTTAGCTCGTTAGTCGCAGTGGTTGGGGGGGTTTCAGTACTATGGGGCGGGTTCGATTCAGGAGAACAAATAATATCTATAGTGACAGTTAGTTTTGCAAAGAGCTGGTTTTTGCTTGGCGATCATCTAGAAAAAAACAGTTGGATACATACTTCGAACCCAGACTCATTCAGGGGTTGAGTTTAGTGAAATAAGTGCAGGACTGTTTCTCAGGAACACAACCTTCCTAAGTTTTAATCTTATTTGTGTGTTTTCATTTACAGAAAATTAATGAATACTTTTCACGTTTCTTGAGCTTTTAATAAACCTGGGCCTCAAGTCTGCTATTACAATAGTGTCAGAATGGTCTATCATTGATTTACCATTCATCATTCATTTAAATTGTTGATTTTGACAAGTTTGGTAATCTACTACTATAATGGCGTCATTATGACTTTCAAATGGTCAGCCACTGACACTCCATTGAAAGAATTGGTAATCTCGTACATAATGACAAATTAAACTTCCTACTAAACTTTCAACTTCCTACTACTTCAGATTGCTTATAACACTAATAAATAATATGTATAAATATATATAAATGAAATCTGGCATGAATAAATGTTCAAAATGCCATTGTAATACAATTCTATTACGAGACCATTGACCGACCAATGATCGACCATTATGAATTTAGCTGATTACGTACTTTTAGCAAAATAACAATGGCATCGTGTTGGAGTGACGAATTTATAAAAATAGCAGAAATGGGCCCCTGATGTATGGAGGTATATTGATAACAGCGCCAAAGTGATTGAACTTTTGTGCTGAGGAGTCTCTCGTAAAACATTTGCATCATAGAAAACGGTAATCATGTTTTAAGAAGGTTCCAAGGTCCAAGCCAGCGGCGGTAAAGACTCCAGGTCTTTACCGCCGCTGGCTTGGACCTTGATCGCATTCTTGATAGCGAGATATGACTCGAAGTATTTCAATCAAAAACTTTTACAAACTCCTTCAGATATTTTCTTCTCGTTAACTAATTAATGCATCTGATTCGTCATTAAGACTGGAATTTCAGTGGTAAGTTCTATTCACTCTTCCTAACTAGTCATTCAGTCTACAACGGTACGAAGCCGGGGGCAAACCGAAGAGACGCAAGTTTCCTCATGCCACAGTGCGTCTGTGGAGCCACATCACAAACGATGACCTCTTGTCGTGCTCTCTGTGCAAAAACATCTGCACTATGAAAGACATTTGCGAGGTTTACACCCGGAGGACTTTACACCTTGTTCCTCATACCTATAAACTAGTTTAGAGGTATGAGGAAGAGGGTGTAAAGTTCACTCATACTCTTTAGTAAAGGGAGGATCCTCCGATCAGACGGGTGATGTGTCTGGTGGGCAACTGCCCGACGGTTGATGTCGGGATTTTGTATATAAGGGGTATATTATTCGGGGGTTGTTCTATTCATACACGAAATATTTTAAGAGAAATATCTATAGGTGGTAAAAAAGTCATATAAGCGGAATTTTTTTTTATGGAGTATTTTTTTTTTTTACATAATTATTATAATTTTAAAATTGCTTTATACATTTTGCAAAAAAAAACCTTTACGTCACACCTGGCCATAATGTGAGTTTTACCGCACGCTACACGTACAGTAAAACTCGCATTGTGGCCAGGTGAAGACGTAAAATTGTGTACTCACCACGGGCAATAAAAAAGAAAGCCCTCTATCGCATATTTACAACCCTCGCCTGCGGCTCGGGTCACAAATACCTGCGATTTCGAGCTTTCTTTTTTTACAGCCCTTGGTAAGTAATGTACTATTATTTACTTATTCTATCAGTGACCCGCCTGGACACGGCGACGCCGCGACAGTGTCGGAACGAGCGCGGTTAATTTTGATCATATATCAAGTAATTTTAAATTATTTAATCTTTTAAATAATATACTCAGATTAAAAAAGAAATCATTTCCATAGCTTCTTTACCTCTTAAAATATTTCGTGTTTCAATAGATACACCCTACATAATTATGCTAGTCGCGCGGTAAACTCTGATTGCGCGATGCAGGATTTGTGACGTCAGATCTTTTTGATGCGTAGTTCGCATGTGGCGTTGTACATATCGGCAATAGAAACACAATCTGTGAAAATTTCAACTATCTACCTATTACAGTCATATTACATGAGATACAGCCCGCTGATAAACAGACGGTCGGACAGACGGACAGCGAAGGCTTAGTAATAGGATTCCGTTTGGCACACTACGGGTACGGAACCCCAAATATCGAGCCTTATCATTTCGCACTCAGCTATTAAAACCATGTCTTTGTCTATTCATTACCTCGTAAGACCTGATGATAATCGTAAAACTGAAACCCATCTTCGAAATTGGGTTTCCTAATCCCAGACAAAACTAAACCCTATTTCGTCAACTATAAAGTTTAGAATTGCATTGTAAGGTTTACATTACATTCTGTTACTCAGTTGCGCAGAGGTTGTTAATGCGTAACATCCAAATTCTATGGCGGTTTTAAGTTAACACTTGGTTTATTGGACTTTAAGATGTTGTGTTGAATTAGTTTGGTAGAGAATTTGTTGTTCACGAATGTTTACGGTTATACTCGCCACTAAAGGGACTATCTTACGCAGTAAACGGGTTAGCTTCGAGTTAGACTGGAAGCCGACACAACACACTTGGAAAAATCTAGGCAGATGATGTTATTTGTTTTAGGTTATCCTGAATTGTTTCGGACTCGATTAGAGCCTTTCATAATTAACTAATCCAACAACAAAATTGAACCAGATTAACTGAAACTGGTCATCATCATCATCATCTTTCAGCCGAAAGACGTCCACTGCTGGAAATAGGCCTCCCCCAATTGGGGGGTTTGCCATAATCGACACTCTTGGCAGGCGGCTTGGCGACCGCAGTATGGTGTTAAAAATACATCGAGAACGCTGCTGCCCATTCTCTAGCAAGTCCCTTAGTCGCCTTTTACGAAACCCACGGGAGGAAACAGGGTGGTGCCATTCTTTGCGTTCGGCACCACACGGAACATGCATTTATTGCAACTGGTAAAAAGTGATAAGTAAAAAAACACCTAAGAAAGAAAAACAAAATGTTTTCACCCATAGTAGGCGAAAGATTCATAGGATTGGTCAAGGCCGGATAAAAGACGTGTCAGCTATGCGTCCTTGAAATATGCTACGCTGAATTATACAGCGTCGAAAGTTTGCAATAACGAATAATCTAATGAGGGGTTCAACATGGTCGGGGGTAAAGGTTGAGGGGGTTGAACATGGACTAAACCCAACAAATGCACGTTACAACAAAAAACTTCACAACTCGAAATAATTTATTTATTTTAAATAGAACGGCTGAAGCCAATTACACTATTTAAACATTATTATTATAATTTACTACCTGACCCGACAGACTTCGTTCTGTCAAAAGCTACAGTATAAACTCCACTACTCTACCCTACCCTACCCTACCTACCCTACCTACCTACCTACCTACCTACCTACCTACCTACCTACCCTATCCTACCCTACCCTACCCTACCTACCTACCTACCCTACCCTACCCTACCTACCTACCTACCTACCTACCTACCCTACCCTACCCTACCCTACACTACCCTACCTACCTATCTACTTACCCTACCCTACCCTACACTACCCTACCTACCTACCTACCTACCCTACCCTACCCTACCCTACCCTACCCTACCTACCTACCTACCCTACCCTACCCTACCCTGCCTACCTACCCTACCCTACCCTACCCTACACTACCCTACCAACCTACCTACTTACCCTACCCTACCCTACCCTACACTACCCTACCTACCTACCTACCTACCCTACCCTACCCTACCCTACCTACCTAACTAAAACTTTAAAAAAATTGATAGTAGCAAAAAAAATTGATAGTAGCCGATTCTCACACCTACTGAATATGCTTATAAAATTTCATAAAAATCGGTCAAGTCGTTTCGGAGGAGTATGGTAACTAACATTGTGACACGAGAATTTTATATACCTTTAAGATTAAACACAGTCATGCATACTTCTCACAAAAATTCAAACATTCTGACACTGTCATCTTCCATTCATTCACAAACATCAAGACCTGTGTTTGAGTTCAGGAGAGCGTTAATAGTGGCTAATTTCCGAGGAATAGGTGACTTGGAGTGTGCAACAGTACGGCAAGTTGGAACAGCCAGTAAGCGGTGCTTTCTGTCACGACAGTAATTTACTGTAACATTTAAATTGCAGATTTATTATTCAGATCAGGAACATCAATAATCCCTCTAAGAATTTTAAATATTACAGTCATATGATCGCGCGATCGTGCTTCTAGAGAATTGAAACTTAAGCAACCCAACAGGAATTTAGTGGGATACCTGAGAGGATAAAACCCGTACAAGTGCTTGTAAAGGTATCTAAGGAAACAAAAAACGTATCAACGACAGGAAAACAATAAAAAAAAATAAAAAAAATAGTACTACTAATAATTTGGATATAATATCTATTAAGCCCTATTATATACAAATCAGATAATTTTGAGTAGTTACATAAATTTCGCTATATATGAATTCTTTGAGTTATGGTGAGACCAGAAGCGCCGCCCGATACTCTCCCTCTCCCATTCGTAAGATTCGCCGTCCGAGGCATACTCTCACCATTCCCGATGACGCTATCACTCTCCTCCAGGAGAGTAGTCCCTCCACTATCACAGTTAGAAAGCACAGCTCCCGACATCCGTCCTATCATCCTCGCCGACGAGGCCCGTCGCAACGTCCCTGTCCATCCCCGCCCCGACCCTTGCTCGAGCCAGCCCGTGCCGCTGAGCCTGTAGCTTTAAATTCATCACTAAATAATCATAATCCGATCCAACCCGTCCCTTGCTGTTTTTTATTTTTTGAGAAGTTCGGTTAAGCAGAAGACAACCTCCTAGGTTGAATTGAGAGAAGCCATTCCCAAAATAAAATTAAGAAAATGTGAGACCAGCATTAAAGCCCCAACACCATCCTGCGCCTACTGGCGGACCGGTGGGACTCTCCGATGCTGGCTCGCTGGATACGGCTGCACGCAGTCGTATAGTGGTTTGTCACCATCATCGGGGATTCCACCCGGACGTAACTTTCTAACTTTCTAATTTAATTGAGTAGGATAAAATATATTGTTATGATTATTGTATATTATTTAATTAAATTATTATTATATTGTATTCAATCAACAACAATTATCATTCATTATTACTAACAGTAGTTTGTAAGCTCGCATTATTGTACTAAAAAATATGGATGTAATCGTAGGATGAATCCGAAATAAATGATTTATTATTATTATTAAAATCCATTGTGGAGTTTAGAAGATAGCGGCCACAAAGACAGACACGAAAAGCGACATTGTTTCATACTATGTACGGATATAGACGCCACAGCTTTATGTTTCCCTACGAAACCAAAACTCAAATTAAATAAACAAACTTATTATCGAAACTACAGTCTAAGTACTTAATCCTAGTCAAATCCCTCACCTAATTCCGACCACAAGAAATAATAATATAAACCAAAACACAACGGATCAGCTATGTAACAACGAGGATCTAAATAATATATTTCTGGCTTTAAATTTCTGGCTGGTACACTTTGCTTTGCTTTTATATTCAAATCTTGACTAATGGTGCTAAGTGCTTAAATATTCTTTTGTTTATTTTCTAGAAGTTGTTTAGACGGCCTTGGGTCGTTAGAAAATTAATGTTGTTACTGCTTACTTTCAGTTAAAATTCGTGTTACTATTAACACCTTTTTTTTGGGTGGGGAATTATCAAATAACTTCTCGGGAGACGTCAGACTAAAGCCACGGTATCCCTTTCGGATAAACCCGCAACCCTGGCAGTCACCGATCCCAGCGGACCCATCAGTGCGTGCTGACATTTCTTTGAGGCGCACGTGGAACACAACGCGCCGTCGACCCGGGCCTGGTCCTTACCGGACGGCGAGCTGCCCATAGCTCGTCGTCCGCAAGCCCGCGCCTACAGTGGCCGGGAATCGGCTATCAATTCCCGCCGCCCAGGGCGTCTCCTGCGGCGACTAGGGGCGTGAGGGCGCACAGACTGCCGCTCTCTCATGCGTTCCTTCCGAAGGAGGAGGTCCTTCGCGAGCATTACTGCTTCGCAGAAGGAGGTGACTGCCTCCCATGAACTCTAGAGGGCCAGGGCCAGACGAGAGAGATCGCTGCCGCCGATCTCTGCCCAAGCCAGGCAGACCCCCACCGTATGCTCCACCGTGTCCTCCGGGCAATCCAAACAATGGTAACACCCAGGCGTTTCATCCCGCCTAATCCGAAACAGGAACCTCCCAAAACAGCCGTGTCCGGTCTGGACCTGTGTCAGTCGGAAGGTGAGGACGCCGTGGCACCTCTCTAGCCACTCCACAAAGAGGGGACTTATCGCCACAATTTTGGCGTGCCCACACTTACACCTAACACACGCTAACACCTAGTTTCAGCATTGAGGTGATTGCTTCAAAGGAGAGCGCAAATCCAAAAAAAAAACACGATTTAAGCAAAAAAAATATTATTTTGCGGGATACATTGAAGGGATCTCCTCAAGCAATGCTAAAATAGTGTCGGACATGTTCTCAACCTTAAATTCTCAATTCAGAAGAGTGAGTGTATAATAAAGCAAAATTATCAGACAAATATGAAAAATATTAACATTTGCCGTAAGAACATCTTGTACTAAAAACATCACTTCGAAATTCGAACAGTGTCTCGTTGTGAAACTGCTATGATTTACATTAAAAATAAATGAGTTAGATAACGAACTGTGTGTGGTCAATTGAGTGAAGCTCCAAGTGAACTTTTCAGAATAGCATAACTGGGTTTGATATAACGTTAGCTAACTATATTTCAATATTAACACCATAAGTGTAATCGTCCTCCAAAGGCCCTATAATGTCCCAACCCGGAAATCTCGTAACACCGCATGATAGTAGATTTCCGGGCTCTTCAAATGACCTTCAAAGCCTCCCATAATCCTATCATCCCATGATCGTTCCTAACCACGTATTACGAGTATCCTACCTACATTTACATATGTTCTCGTTTCCGAGTTATCTAAATAAATCTGTGCTTTGCTGTACTCAATTTTGAGGGGAATGGGCGGCACTGAAATCAATGATAAATACATGTTACTTTGTCTCTATGGAAGAAGAAAAAAAAAGAAAGAAAGAAAATTTGTTTAAAACAAGAGGCACATTACAAGAAAAATAGACAAGATACACATATTAAAACAAAGTAACCAAAAGCCACATATTCAAAACCTTAAAGGTAACAATACTTTTTTTAAGTTTGACTGTTCCAAACACTCTCTCTCACCCACACACTCTGCTCTGTCGTTGTTGTTTGTGTGTTTGTTTGTGTGTTGTTGTGTTATTTGTGTGTTGTCAGGGTGTGTTTGTTTGTGTTTGTTTGTTTGTTTGTTTGTTGTTTGTTCTGTTGTTTGTTGTGTGTGTGTGTTGTTTGTTGTCCATTGCTTGATATCAACTTTGGTAGTAATACACCAGCGAAACCCTTCGATGACTTCTAAGCTCTTCACACCTGCCATATATTTCCTTAAAATATTTTAAGGAAATATATGGCAGCCTATATAGGCTGGGATATAAAATTATTGGGTAAGAGCATACTGCCATTAAATTTATCTGCCTAGCGTTTACCGATCTATGTTGGGGTCAGCTCCTAGTCTAAACGGATGTAGCTGAATACCAGTATTTTACATGGAGAAACTGCCTACCTGACCTCCACAACCCAGTAACTGGGTACTACTACTATACGCTTTGGTAAGACTGGTTGTCAGACTTTCGGGCTTCTGACGACCCGGAACGTCTGTCAAAGATGCATGAATAACAGCCGGGACTAATAATAATAATTGGATAATATTTTTGTGTTCACCAAAAATCTTATTCTTCCCCGAAAAATACTGATCGTGCACCAAATATAGAGAAAAAACACTCCCGATAATAATAATAATGATTTATTCTCAGGCAACTAATGCCCATAAACAAAATACACTAAATAATCTTAAAAATAATAAAATCGTAAAAACATTTCAATAAAATCTAGTTACTACGTTGGGTCGACGACGTATTGCGCTGAGTCATGTTGTTATGTAGCCTTCCGCGAAAACGCCGATACACGACACCCGTCGGCCAAAATTCCTCCTTCATGAAAGTGTCCAGGTGATGAGTCGATACCCGCACCACAAAAGATTTGAAGTTAATCTTATGGCGCGACTCCAACTTCTCGACTCTCAAGGTGAACTTGTTCTTCATCCTGATGTACTCCACGACCTCCTCTTCCTTCGTGGTGTGATGTAGACGGGACACATACAGCTGCGTCGCTGGAATAGCTAATAATTTAACGTGCTTTCTGAGGCTCGGAGGAGTCTCGGTCGGCTGTTGAATCAACCCGTGCGGCTGTTATCACTTAGCCACGAGCCATACTGCCATTAAACGGGCACATATCCAATTGATTCTTGGTGCCAAGCCCAATGAAATTTTGCCCATCCAACAAATAACCCAGCACCTCTTGCTCAGTGATCTCATTTATGACTACTGGACCAACGAGGTAATATTTCAGCAATGTTTAATCCTATCCTCGTTTCGTACCTAGCCGACCGAATAACCCTTTTATTCCGTAACCCGACACTTCCCGTTTCCTTTCATAAATCTTTAAATCATTCTCGCATAATAAATAATACATAGTATACATTATGTTGGCAGACCTGAGCTAATTCGTGGCACGCACAACCAGCCGGAAATTATGAATAATTGATACCGCCCGACTTCCGATGTTGGTACTACTGTGGAAACAGGGTATTTGATATGCGTGTCATTCATTGAAACCTCCAGATCTTCCACTGTTATTGTTGTTGTGTTACTGTTATCATAGTTAACATAAAACATCATGTTTGCTTTCCTCAAAATGGTTTATAAAGGTTATCCAATATACCTACAACGCCATTTAGCGGCGAGGAGCGCAAACATTCTGTGGCGTGAACGTCGTGCGCTATCTTCTGTTCTGGCCATGGGTGGCAGCACTGTCGCAGCCAACTTCGTTCCACGAAATATCGAAAACTGTTTTGTGTATTCTCTCAAATGACTATTGTAATTTTATAAAATATACGTTTATATTCCAAGAAAACAATAAAACAACTTCCATCCTTGCCCTCATCACATAGGGATATAGGGAACAGTCTAACAGAGGTGTATACGTATAGTGCACCCATTTTCACCAATAACAAAACTCATAATAGGGTATTCCCCTAAAAATGGGTGAAATGGCAATAGGCAGGGTTGTGATACTTTATAGTTTCAATTTATTCATTTTTTAAACGTTGCCCCACAGTAGGAATTTCTCCTGTATTGTGGGTGCGTTTACAAACATTTAGACTCACATACACAAACAGCCAGACCCGGAACAACTACTTGTAGGTCATACAAATATTTTTTCCGTGCGGGAATCGAACCCGTAACACGCAGCGCAGCAGTCAATCGCTTAACTACTGCACCAACCGTGCGTGCAATTTCTCTTTATGTTTTTTATTATTTTTATTGCTTTTAGTTACTTTGGATTAGTGTGTGTATTTTGTTTATTTTCTACAAAATACACTCACTAATCCAATCTCACATCGCTAATCCAATCTTGTCCGTCTTATTTTTAAAGAATTATTATACAGTGTGAGTCTTTATAATGTGCACATATCGAAATGAGGGAATCTATGCTTAATTTTATCTACGGAAAAAAAAAATACTAAATTTTATTTTTATGCAATTTTTTTATTTTTTATTTCAAAATTTCTCAATAAGACTTATTGAGAAATTTTACAATTATTATTATTAACATAAGCGGGATATTTACCATGTTTATTCATTGTTATGAGTTCCCGATATTTCGGCGCTGTTGCAAGCACCATGATCACGGATAAACTATTATAAAAATTAATTAATATTATATTATTAAAAAAATTAATTATTATATTAATTATTGTAAAAAATTATGAAAAAAAAAACAGATTTTTTGCTAAAAAAAACATGTTTCTTTTCAATTGAAGGTAGTTTTTTCTCCAATTTTTGGACGCCTAATTACTGTTAATCATTATGGAGTTTGTTTCATCGTGATAGATCATTTAGTTTAAAAGTTACACCGTTTTGTTTACACTGGAAACAATTTTTTTTAATTCCATAAAAAATAAAATAAAATATTTAGATTTTTTTTATATTTTTGCCGTAGATAAAATTAAGCATAGATTCCCTCATTTTGATATGTGCACATAATAAAGACTCACACTGTATAATTGTTATAATTAATACAATTGTTCTATTTTGTTATAGGATGCCTATTTCTATTAACCTGGAATAAACCAATATTAGACTGCCACTACAATTTATTTTCGGACGGAAAATATAATAAAAATCCCATGCAATCTGTGGCGGCATCAACAACGCCACATGCAAACTACGCATCAAAGACCTGACGTCACAAATCCTGCATCGCGCAATCAGAGTTTACCGCGCGACTAGTATATATGTTATGGACCAGGTGATTAAAGCGGGCATTATTAATAATGTATAATGTCTAGCTCTATCGGGCTAAGTGATTAATTACTATCTTAACTTCATTATTTATCACATTGCACGGTCATTAGTTGCTACATGACAATTGGGTAATTTTGATAATACACGTTCTAACCTAACCTAATCCAAATGATTCACCTACAATAGAAGGGTTGTGGCGTTAATGGCCACTTTTCTATCTAACCTAACCTAAAGGATTGATTTTAAATATTGATCCTTTGTTTGAAATCTTGTCAAACGACAATAACAATAAAAAAATAGTAATTAAATATGTTTGTATTACTCTGCCCAAAAGGTGATGGACAATATGTATAATGCCCGGTCAATTTAATTATTTGAATAATTATTATCACATTGCACGCTCATATTGGGCATTTTTCATAATGACCAGGCATTATGTATAATGCCCAATTTATATTTTTTTTATTTTTCTAACTATGGCATCTCAGAGTTAGCCATGAGAGGTTGAGACTCTTTAACCGGACTATCCTGTGGTTGCCTTAAGCTCCTAAAGAAACTAAATGCCTCCAGCCATGGCGTAAAAACTTATAAACTAAACGACTGCGCGCTAAGGGCACCCCCTGTGGGGTACGGACCTCGGCTTAGGGCAGAGTCGGAGGGAGGATGGCAAGGGACCGAGGGTAAACCAATTTATCACTTGATCCATAACATATATACAACATAGCAGTTGCCCACCAGATATGACACCCATCTGGTCGGAGAATCCTCTCTTTTCTATAGAGTATGAGTGAACTTTACATCCTGTTCCTCATACCTCTATACTGGTGACCATGAACCTGGATGTGAACATGGACATTAGCGCAGCCTTCATGCATCTACCTCAGCGTGACGTCATTATCATCACTTCCTCAAGCTTTCGAGCAGCGAGTCAAAGCCAGCCAGCACCCACGGCTTCACCCGGTATCCTGACGTCGATATCAGACCGTGTTTAAAGGGTGTCCCCTTATTTCGCAGACAGAAATTTCATAGAATTTCTTTTCCAGAAACTGTTTAGTATAATATTTGGTCCTTGTATTTTTAGTTCGAATATTATTGTTTCAAAGACTATTTACATGAATGAAACATATTTCACAGAAACACAATTGAATGAATTTTTAATTTAAAAAAAATTGTATAATAAACTTAACAAACAGTAGAACTATTTTTAACGAATATTGTTTGTTCGGTATAAGTTAGTGACAGAAACGAATCGCTGCAAAAATGACTCCACGTAGTCTTGTCTGCCCTACCCCTAGAGTGTAACTTAAATTCGCGTAGGCGCGGAGGGGCGAGGCGGCCCGCGAGCTGAGGAGCAGGTGGTTTTATATGGATAAGCTCGCGTGGGACCGCCGGAGCCCCGCAGCGCCGGAGCCGTGACAGAAACCATGCCTGCTGCACGTTGCATGCTCGCTTGCATGCTGCACGCTTGCTTCCATGCTGCATGCTAGCTTGCACGCTGCATGCTGCATGTTTGCTTGCATGCTGCATGTTGCATTCTTGCTTGCATGCTGCATGAAAAAAAATTTAAAATGGATAAAATGTTATTCTTGGTAATAAGTTTTATATTAAATAAACAATATAAGGATAAAGAATATTTGATTTGTTACTCTATGATATGACTATTCTAACATTAAACTTTATGTGAAACAAAAATCAATGATTTAAAAATCTTCAAAGTAAGTATTCTGCGTATTGATTATTCCATGAAACGAAAATATGAGATTTTGTTTATGTGTAACGAAATTCTATAACACTATTAGCTATGAAACAACGAACAACCCGTTTAAAGAAATACACAACTTAAAAACAACCTGTATATTATGACGCCATATTGTTTTTTACACAGATGCCCGTCCGATGATGTAGTCGGATTGTTTGCAGAGTTAAACCGTGCAAAAATTGTGGTTTTATCTTCTGTAACAATTGTTGTGAAGTTTCACGGGTTAATGTACCGTATCAGTTTGTTTTTGGGGTCGAAGACAAGGATAATATTTTATTCTATCTATCTGTTTGTCAGTCACAAGACACAGAGCCCTTATACTGGTGAAGGGCGGGCGTTTTGGGGACTGACCATAACTTTTGATGTTTAAAAAGTGCTGATTCTTAGACTAGTTTAAATAAGCGATTTATGATTTGGATTCAATGGGTGCCTGCCGTTTTGCCGAAAAGATTTTGACAAAATTTCACTACCCAAACAAATTTTAGCAATCTTTTTTTTTACCAATGCAATGTTTGGAATGATTTTAGTACGCACATTTTCATTTGGTGAAATTTTTACTTGGCAAAATATTATCACGGATAATGTCATTTAGGCATTTGGTCTTTAATCAAATGATTTATTACAGCAAACAATATATAGACAACTAGCTTTTGCCCGCGGCTCCGCCCACGTGGATGTCGGTTATCGCGTAAAAATGTAGCCTATGTCCTTCTCCATATCCCAGGCTATATCTCTGCCAAATTTCATGACGATCGGTTCAGCGGTTTAGGCGTGAAAACGTAACATACAGACAGACAGACAGACAGACAGACAGACAGACCGACAGACAGACAGAGTTACTTTCACATTTATAATATTAGTATGGATAAACGTTTGGTCAAATGATTTGTTATGAAGTCAAATTTATGGTTACTTATGGAAGTAGTTAGAGTAGGTCAGTTATTTGAAAAAAATGGTTAGGTTAGGTTAGGTTAAAACTGTGACCTCCTACGCACGAGCTGAGCGAGCATAGCAAGCGGTGCTGCGGTAGCGGCCGGCGAGTGCCAGAAACGACTAGATTATATAAAATAAAAAAAAGGGGAAAAAAAACAGGCTACCCGAAACTGAACTAGATAGACGAGATTAATTATTTAAAAAAATGCTACTATTTAAAAAAAAATACTACAAGACTGAAGAGCAGGAGACGCACTGCAAGTTACCACTACTACTGGTTGATATTCCACCAACTCGCACTAAGC
This sequence comes from Dryobota labecula, assembly GCA_947523025.1. NCBI lineage: Eukaryota > Metazoa > Arthropoda > Insecta > Lepidoptera > Noctuidae > Dryobota > Dryobota labecula. Next base: position 5,434,550 of record OX383311.1, on the reverse strand, counting down.
GTTTTCAAACGTCTTTTATAATGCACACAGCAAAGGAGTGGAACTCTCTGCCTGCGTCTGTGTTTCCGAACGCATACAACCCTAATCTATTCAAAGTGAGAGTGAACAGGCTTCTTCTGGGTAAGCTCACTCCATCGTAGACTTTGTCTCTGTCATCCAGACCTAGACTAAAGTCAAGAGCAAACTCATAGTAGAATAAAAAAAAAAAAAAAAACTACCAGAATAGTTAATATTAATATTATTATTACTTGTTTAGAATTTGTCCCAAGTGGAAAAACACCCTTGTAATAAAACGTTTTGGCAAATAATATTCTGCGTAAAATGAGTTATTCCAACTGAAATATTTGACTACATAAAAATAGGTAAAAGTACTAGTTGGTAAACAAGGTTTGCGTTACAATTATTTGTGAAGAGATTTTTTGCTAAGTAATAATTGACGGCACGGTTGGCGCAGTGGTTAAGCGATTGACTGCTGCGCTGCGTGTCGCGGGGTCGATTCCCGCACGGAACAAATATTTGTATGATCTACAAGTAGTTATTCCGGGTCTGGCTGTTTGTGTATGTGAGTTTAAATGTTTGTAAACGCACCCACGATACAGGAGAAATCATAGTGTAGGGCAACGTTTAAAAAAAATAAAATAATAATAAAAAAATATAAAAAAATAAAAAAATTGGCAAATGAAATTATGCGAAAATATTTGGGGAAGAGAAAATTTGTCAAATTTTTTCGGTCAAACAAGGGAGACCCGGATTCAATAACGTTAAGTGATTGTTTTTGGATAATATTTTTGTGTTCACCAAAAATCTTAAGGTACATCTATGTATGCATTTCTAAAATTTTATTCTTCCCCGAAAAATACTGATCGTGCACCAAATATTAAAGGTTAGGTTAGGTTAGGTTATATTTTGGTGCACGTTCCGTATATTTGGTGGAACACAGGCAAAATTAGGTAAATGAAATGGGAGTACTTTTAAATAAAATTGAAGTACTTTTAAATACCATCCATTATTTTTGTTGCTGTATCTATTTTATTGTGTACATAAATAGTAAAATAAATAAATACCAGACTGCCTGACTGTACTAAAGTACCTCTTCACTGTTGTGGTTACACGCTTATGAGTACTTCTACTGGGCCTCAAGTCTGCTATTACAAGTGTCAGAATGGTCTCTTCATTGTGAGTTTTTAACAGATTTTCCATATAAACACTGTCAAAATACTCACAATGGCAAGACCATTCTGACACTATTGTAATAGCAGACTTGAGGCCCAGGACCCTGGTTTCGATTGCCAGATCAAGGAAATCTGATGAAAATTTATGTGTGTGCACACATAAGTTTCAATCAGGTACTCCTTATAACATCAGCTATCTGCCAGTGAAAGTCCCGTCAAAATCGGTCCAGCCGTTTCGGAGGTAAGCCGGAACAAACAGACAGCTTGACAGAGAGACAAAAAAAAAAATTGTTATACGTATGTACCGTATTTGCTTTCGTATGCATTTAGTAAAAAAAAAAAAAATTTAACATTACAAACAGACACTTCAATTTTAGTTATTTGTATAGATTATGTACCTGAAGTAATTCTATATTATTAAGCAATCATAGACACTACTGAATGTGCAAAGGTAGAAGGCAAAATTTGCTCCGATCATCCCAAGGGAAACCGGTAGGATTGGAGTTGTTAGCGCTCTACGCCTCGTCAAGCAACCTTTCCCTGAAGCAATCTAAACAAAACATTACATAAACAAATATTTCTTGCTAAAACAAATATTTTAATATCGTCGAGTATCACAAAGCTTAATAATTATAATAATAATATAATACACACACATCACATCCCACACACCACACACATCTACATCTCTATATCTACTTTCCTACCGCAGGTATGCTGGAAGAGATTTCATTAGAAATAAGCATCACCTTTGTACGTATTTTTCTGTTCCTTTCTTCTTGTCTGTTTATATGTGTGTACATAAATTGTTAAATAAATAAATAAATAAATAATAATAAGTTTTACTTCATAAAAACAGTAATTAGATTGCATTACAGTTATGTATGTGTTCCGTAACCATACATTTTTTATCTATGCGCGCACTGTGCTTGCGAACTAATGAGAAACGAGTCGAATCCAAGATGGCAACAATTGCAGTTGCCTAAGTGCGCGCTCCCGGTTAAAATCCTTGGATGAGGGTTAATTGTCGCTAAACAGCTTCTATCTGGACTGGTTTAATTCCTGAAGGTTCATATAGTGCAGTACAGACTTTGGTGCACCAATTTGTGAGTGGATAGTTGGACCACGGCCGGTCGTCGTCTAACGCCAGCCACGTGCCATATCAGGACAAGATTCCCTCGAAGAGCCACAGGAGGCTAGCAGGTGAGTGACGCACTTTATGCTTGGATGGTCTAACGATTTCCCCGCTAGCAAGCACAGTTAATCATATTCCACAAAACACGTATCGAAAACTGAGCTTGCCCTCCAATGTACCAACATCCGTTTTGGTACAGTATGTGCTATGATAAAACAAAAGTACACAAAAGTTTTAGCATCTGGAGCCGAACTAGGAGGAACCTGTATTTCGGCTAACAACGCCAATCCCCTCGGGTTACAGTAGATTAGAGTTCTTAAATGCTAGCATTTTGCTAGAATTCCAATACATTTCAATATCGTCTTTTAAAAGTCCGCCACCTTACTCCACTTCCAGTGAGTTCTAATCTTATCTAGATCTAGGCAATGTGCGGATGTACTAGGCTTTAATAGGAATTCCTGGCTGTACTATCTAGTGAGGTCATTAGAGCAATATTCCCTGCAGACTATCCTAACTAATATTATAAAAGGGGAAGCGAGTTTGTGTTACGCTTTCATGCTAGAACGGTTGAACGGATTTGGATTAAATTTGGCACATGGTAGACCATGACCTAGGCAAACTTTAGAATACTTTATAGAATACTTTTTTATAATACAAGATTAAGATTTCATATGAATAAACAGTTCCACTTATTCATTAATTTTATTTTTAGGAAAACTTACAGCTAAACAGATATGTACCTACAGTAAGAAATAGTATAAGCAAAATATGACCAATTACAAGTTTCCACATGTAGTTTTTAACCAGTGCGCAAATTATGACAATTAAAACTTAAACGAGTTTTATTAAACACCTATTTCTTATTTTGATAATTATATCTAAGTACAAAAAAAAATTGTTAGTAAGTACGCCGGTGGGCGCACGCGGCCATTGATATTGTTACGAATAGGTTGTGTTCATATTTTGCTGATTTCAAGTCGGACAAAAAAAAAGTATTTAACAAATATTGGAAATGTATTCTATTACCTACTGATACTGACTCACCAAAAAAAAATTGCGCACTGGTTAACATGTTTTCCTGTATAACACAAAAAAGAAAAATGACTGTTTACGCTCGAAGAAGCCATTAGATAATATACTTACTTATTATATATACTAGCGTTTTCTGTGTAGAAATATAACAATTCGAGAACAATTATTTTTTCCATTAATGTAATTATAAATTAGTTTAAAATTAAAATATGTATTTTTAATATAATGTCAAGTTATCTATACACGTTATTTTTTTTTGTTTAATTTTTAATTGAAATGTCAAATGCTTTAAAAAATGTTACAAGTAATTTATTTGGGTTTCTGCTGTTAACTCTTTTGGAAATGTGTTCATAATGGGAACACGTGCGAATACCTTTTTACAAATACACAAATTTCAAAAATGTAAAGTCACGGAAGTGGAAGAATTTTCAGTGCTTTATATAATGGCACCCCTAGTGCGATTAAGGCACGAATACGTCACTTTTTTTTTAATTGCCGTTTCGTATAGCGCAGATAAAGATACACATTGCTCAATTTTTGCGTTAAGATCTGACGAAAAATTAAGCCATTATACCAAAAAAGACATTTGTCGCGTCACATAAGTTTTACATTTTTTCAGATAAAAAGGTCCATAAACGTGTGTAAAACTTAAAATATTAATTATTCTTTATACACGACAAATTGAGGTATCTGAAATATTGTTGAAAAAAAGCTTGATTTTTTTACTGTTTAATGGTATATAACAAACGATCATAAGATCAAATGTTAAATGGATATACCAGACCAAACAGTTTTATTGCTCTCCTGTAAAGTTAGTATATTCTTCTTACGCCTTTGTCGCACTGAGGGTGCGTGCTCTAAATATTCTACTCCATATTGTTAAGAGCCTATACAACCTCAGCGCTACCGCACTCTGTATCTCGCTCGCACACTATTGCTACCGGTCACGCGAGCAAGCGAGACAGGGCGGCAGGGAAAAGGCTCCAAGGCGCTGATAGTTTAGGTAATTTCGTTTTACGGTGAAAATAATGGTAATTTAAAAAAAGTAAATAACATAAGACCTGCTTTATAGTTAGCTCAGTTAATATGCAAAGTTTCATTATCTAATTTGAAGTATTTTTTGAATACCAGCGGTTTATTGTTCGGTTTGGAGGTAACTTTGGATTTTTTTTTCTATCGAGAAAATTTTATGGATTCGTGTTTTCGGCTAACACAGTACTTAACATTAATCCTCAACTTTCCATATATTTATTTAAAAATTAATGCTGCAGTATTTTCGACATAACGGAGGATCATGCTAAGCCATTTGAGGTAGTATAGGCCCTTAACGCAGACTTTATCCCGGTAAACGCAGATAAAGGTGCGGGCACAAGCTAGTTTTATTATAAAAGGATGGAATAGTTACCCCGACGATCTAGCCCGATAAAAGTTATTGGAATAAACTCTAGATAGCCACTCAGACCTCTTTAGAGCAGTAGTAATGCGTAGTGCTAAAACTAGTTAATATCGGCCTTATTGCTTTTCTAGCAAATTCAGTAAGAACCATGTTTTATACAAGGTGATTTTTAATTCACTGTAGACCTTTCAGGGCGTGAAAGTACTCATGGTTAGGAGCAACTTTCACCATGGGACCAACTCAGAATATCGAAAAAAATATTAGCTGTTTTATACAAAAATATTTACCCGATGAACATGTATGAAACAGACGATTTTTTTTTTTTTTTTTGCTATTTCGTAGTTGGTCCCATAATGAAAGTTGTTTATAATCATAAGTACTTTCACCTCCTAAAAGGTTAATTAACAGTTAATTAACAGTTAATTAACTGTTAATTTACAGGTTAGGTAACAGTGAATTCAAAATCACCGTGTATAAGCTTTAAATTTCTCCTAAAGTGTGGTAATTTCAATTAAACTTAACTCAAACTAAGTTAATTTCATTTCTAGATTATCAAGCGTCAGTTACATTAATATTTAAATTTAGTACGAAGTCTTCAGACAGTTCAACAACCGATCTGCACTCATAACTACTATACAGGGTGAAATTGAATTCATGGGCATCCTCTTTAAGGTTTTTTGTACTCATCATTATGAACAACATTCACTATGGGACCAACCCTCAAATCTCGAAAAAAAATCTGCTTTTCCCTACATTTTGACGAGTTATCCGTACATAAATGTCCGGAACAGAGGTTTTTTTTTTATCAAATCTAGAGTTAATTTAAAACATATTAGTAGTACTCTAGATTTGATATTTCATGTTAGTTATGCCTAAATGTAAAAATAAAATTGCCACCGAAGTCAACCAAATAATGAGTGTCCTGAGAATGACCCAAATCTTCCTAGCCTTTTCCCAACTATGTTAACCCCGACATTCTAACCAAAAGTAGTTTAGTACCAGCATTTTACATGGATCGACTACCTATCTGACCTCCACAATCCAGTTACGTAAGACTGATGGTTGTCTTACTTTTAAGCTTCTACCACACCTACCTGCTTTATAAATTGGCTTAATAAAAATAACTTAATTATAAATCTAAAGAAAACAAAAGTAATGCATTTCTATCAAAGAATATTAGACACAAATATGGATGTATATTATAATGGACAAACAATAGACAATGACGCAAAATTTCTGGGAATTTCGATGTGATGTTGTATGGAGGACATATAATTTTATGAAGGGATCATTTTCAGGACACTCATTATTTGGTTGACTTCGATGGCAATTTTTTTTTTTTTACATTTAGGCATAACTAACTTGAAATATCAAATCTAGAATACTACTAATATGTTTTAAATTAACTCTTGATTTGATATTTCATGTTAGTTATGCCTAAATGTAAAAAAAAAATTGCCACCGAAGTCAACCAAATAATGAGTGTCCTGAGAATGACCCAAATATAGGTTATTTCAGACGGTTCATTGTTTCCTTGTATACCTACCCACCTTGCATCTGGGCTTTTGTTCCATTACAACTATACTCCATTTCTTATAGCTTCAGAAAAATAACGGCTAAATAACGACAGTTATTGTGTAATATTGTTGAAATTATTGCACTTTAGAGTTTTTTTTCAAATGTAAATAGTAAATAGATTATATTGCTTTGTATTTATCGAGCAATAACGGAGTTTATTACACATTTATATCAAAATAACGCAAGGGTGCTAACCGTTATTTGACTAATGTTATAATAAATGGAGTATAGAGGGACAAAATCTCATAATTATGTAACAGTGAAGTGAAGTGGCCTACCACCCTTTGCAAAAACATTTCCTTAAAATGTCAGTACCAATAAATTTCCAATAACGGCGACTGAGGTCAGCCAGTCAGCTCCATTTCTAGTACGTTCCAATCTAATCTTCACACTGATATCACAAGTTGAACTCAAAACAATGTCATTTGATATTGATAGCACATTGCTTCCACTCGAAGCTGTGAACAAGCTTCAACGTTTTCCTGTTGTGTTTTTCTTTGGTTAAAAAAGTATGTTGTAAAAATATCAAAAGTAGGTATAGATAGGGCTTGTCCACATCACCATGTCACGACGTCGTTAACGTGAAAGGGTACGGTATTGGAGCGCGGCACGTTGACGTGACGTGCTAATGCACGGTACGGCAACGTCGCCGCGAAACGATGCGTCGGACGTCGTCGGAAGCGGTACATGGCAACGATGCGCTCGCTCAGTTGATGTTTCATTGTTTTAACGATTAGTTGTACAATAAAGATGCCAGAAATTATTGATTCTGATTTATTGATATCACTTGTTAAGGGACGTCCAGTGCTCTGGGATAAGACAAAAGATGATTACGCGATTACGCGGATGATGATTGGCTGTTTGTGTATGTGAGTTTAAATTTTTGTAAACGCACCCACGATACAGGAGAAATTTGTAGTGTGGGGCAAAGTCTCAAAAAAAAAAAAAAAAACAGTAGGCTGGAAGGATGTTTGATATTTAGGAAGAGACTGCTGCACTGTAATACAGTATCAACTAGTACAGGGGGTATTGTGAGTGCTACTGCTGTTTCACAGGTTCGTGAGTGAAAAATATACCGGAATTTTACAAGACACGACAACGTCTAACGCTGCGGCATCGTCACGTGCATTTTTACGACACGGTAACGTGAATTTGCACGTCACGTCAAAGTGCAGCGCCGCGACACCGCACCGTTTCACGTTAACGACGTCGTGACGTGGTGATGTGGATAAGACCTTACTTAAGAGAAACGCACTAAAATCGCCCCCGAAATTTCTAAATTTCCTTATGTGTTTTGCAAATTGCTGGTCAGTGAATATGATTCGTGGCGGTAGTATACAGAAACAAGCAAGTAATTGCTGTTAATGGTTATAACCATTAACAGCAATTACTTGCTTGTTTGTTGCTTGCTGCTGTGTATTACTACAGTTTACAACAGTTTTACTACACTCTTACAATTAAATGAAAGATTAACTCATATTAAAAGCACACTTTGTAAACAAGCATATTACAAATTATAAAAAGTCTCTAATTCAGATAATTTATATAAACAAAGTAATGTCAAGAAATGTCACTGTCAAAATGACAGGACAGTGGCGCAAAATATTTTATCATTAAACATTTAATGATAAAATATTTTGTTAATGTTAATTTTTGTTAATATTCATCGATAATTGTTGTTAATATTCATCGATAAAATTAAAGTGAATTAATTATAAGAACTATGCAAAGAAAATACCGTTGCCAAAAAATGGTGTTTGTAGTGTGTCGGAGACACGGTATATGGCAGTCATAATCAGCCCTTTTAAGCCCAGTGCTAGACGTAGGCGTCCCAAAATCGATTTCCAATCGAAACAGTTTACAGCCTTTTTCATCCAAAATGAGGCTAGATATGCTACTTACAATATGAATCTATTTATGAGAGTTGTAAATTAGTGTTGTTGAAGAAGTAAAAAAATTGAAAATGTTTGGATCTCCTGCATTGTTACCAGTATCATAAAATATTTTATACCAGAAAATCTTCTTTTATAAATAACTTTGTTTAAAACCGAAAAATAAAAATAATTACGGTATGATTATTTTTTAATTATTATATCTTAACAGTATTTAAAAGAAAATAGAACATCTTTTTTCGCAATTTTATGTGAATTACCATTACGAAGATATTTTTTTGTTATGTTATCCCCTTTGTTTACATAAATTATCTGAATTTGAGACTTTGGGTATAGAGGATTATATCCAAGATAAGAACGCTTGGAAACATGCTGGTCCTGCTCCATAGGACAATTTAGAGTCTAAACAAAATCAAACTGGTTGCTAATTTAACTGTATAATTTAGAATTTTTATGATATTAATTTTATTTTCTGTGATTAATATGATTTAACTCACACACTGATTATTATATGTAAAATTTTTAGGAAAATCATATACAATGTTTGTAAATATGTGAGCACCATGTATCTATAGTATTTATTAATTTTTCTGTCATTACTATACTTTTCATTCTTTTTACCAATTGTGGTAAGTAATTTTTATTCTAGGTACATACATCGTCGTCACCTATAATTATTAATTAATATATACAAACTATTGTTAACATTTTAAAAGAATAAGTACCTATGGAGCTTCTTGTCCATTCTTATTCATACATAACTACCTTTTGGAAGAGGCGACTAGAATCAATTATCTATTTTTGTAATTTTTGACGTTCAAAAGTGCATTTTACGTGCCCATTTGAAATAAATGATTTGACTTTGACTTTGACAGTTCTCTAAGTTCGAATTGGCTCACATGTCATGAGTACCATATCCCTATTAAGAATAAAAAATCTAGCTGTCTGACTATTGCAATTTACTACTCGCTTTTACATTCTACCAAAAAGATAAGAGTCTTCAATCAGTAGGTTTTGTATTATGTTCTTACTCTGTCTAGTTATTTAAACACAAACCTAATCATTGACCTTGACCCATGACCTTCGGTTTCAGATATTTGGGCAAGTATTCCAGTTACAGCTATCTTTATAATGCCATGGCATCTATGAAATTAGGCCACACCAAGTTTCCTCTGGGACACGCACTGATAACGTCAGAATTTGAACAGTTTTTTTTTTCCTTTCTTTTATTGTATAAAAAAAATGTAACGGATATACGGAGTGCTTATTATATGTTTGATAGATAATTACGCGACGTAATATCAGCCCGATGTATCATAGGTAATTGAAAAAGCATTGCAGGCGTACGATAAGACGAGACGTAAGATGGTTCTGTAATTTTGGCAAATGTGTTTCTACACTTAGGTTTATTTTTCGGAATATCTTGAATTAATAGGACCTTAAAGTTCATAGTGAAAACATCTCAGACTTCAGTTTTAATAATGTAAGCCTAGACTAAGCTAGTGTTACGTGCCACAATTAATGCCTGGTACATCATGACAGTGGTACTTAATGTCATCTAGTATCGAGTAGCAGAACTAGTAGACCACACCAGTGCCATCCAGTATTAAGTAGCAGAACTAGATGCTTCTAGAAAGTTCGATGCTAGAACTTTCTAGCACTATCGACATCTGGTCAGTCGGGGCCGGTATGTACTCGAACATTCTAGATGTTTCTACAGTAGAATGTTCTGGAACTATCTGGGGACTATATAAGGCCGGTATGGACCCTGACCCGGGACAGTCGAAAAACAAGCTATCAGGCGACAAGTAAGCTCCAAGCGATCTTCAAGTGCGACTTTAGAGTGATCAGTAGAGCAGTTGTATTTTATAATTAGTGTGTTTGAGTTGTTATCAATGTTGTTTAATTAAAGTGCCATTTTTGGTTATTAAATCAGTAGTTTTTATTGTCACGAACCCCAAGCTCGTAACACTATTATAACTACAGTCAAGCGATGAGATGGTACAGCTGGATGGACGAGAAAATTTTCATGTCGTCGTATAAACTGCAACCTATGTTTTGTAACATTCTACAAAAATAGCACAGTCAGAAAAAGAGCAATATTACCAATACACATTTTTATTACCTACATTTTACATCACCTGAAGGTGCCGAGAAAAAAAAATCATAACCGACATACATCTCAAGAAGGAAAGTCTCTAAATGATGTGGTAATCACTGAAAAAAAAAAAGTAGTTGCCACAATCAAGATTTTGTTTAGATTGACTAAGTAACTTGTTTGCATCTGAGCCTATCAAGCACAATGATCACAGCTACTACTTTTATTTGAATGAGATTTGAAACGGGATCTTGATTGGAGTTATCACAAAACCTATTTGCAGCAATCAATTCAAAACATAGTTGCTCCAACCACGATTATTAGATTAAAGTTTCAATGATCTTTATTGAAGTAATCAAAATGCTTGATTGACACAACTAAGTTTGTTACAGTTAACATGATTTTAACTTGTCTCTTTTTTAACTCTTATACAATGATGTCATGTTAAGGGTAATGGAGAAACTTGTTTGGGCGTTCAATAATTTAAACTAGTATTGCTGCAATCATGTCGTGATGATCAACTTAACTAGGTTTTTTGATTAAGCTAAACAAGATATCGTCAATCAAGCTAAAAAGTCACTTGATTGGAGTGCATTATTTTCAGTGTTTGTGAGATAATTGGTACACAAACTAAAGACTATCTAAGTATCTATCTAAATGAGACATTTACAACCGAAACATAACACTCTAATATGAACATAATCAAGTAAAAAAATACAATATCATCACTCGATATTCACATCGTAGCCTCACCTACGGGTAATACCATATACATAAATACATGCTACATAAATGCATCAAACCAAACAAAATTGCAAAAGTCGGTCACGCTATGTAAACTTAAGGCATTATAGAAACTCCATGGTATTAGGTTTTCGTTCGAGGCGCCCTTGACCTCTATGGCCTAATTTGTCATCCATGGTGATAGCACACCGGCACCGGTGGGTCAGTAGAGAAGTGAAAACAGTATTTCTATTCTGTAAGATTCACTTGGTTCACCTCACTCAAGTGTCCACCCACAATTCTAAGGTAAACTCATCAATTTTTAACCGACTTCAAAAAGTTGGAAGTTTCTCAATTCGACCCTTTTTTTTTTTAATGTTTGTTCGCGTATAACTTCGTCGTTTATGAACCGATTTTGATGATTGTTTTTTTGTTTGAAAGGAGTTGGACAAAATTGCCAGACTGGTCAAAATCCATTTTTAATGATGGGATCCATGAGGAATTGAGGGAACTCCTCAAAATTTATAGGCATTCATATAGCGATTTTTATATTTTCATCAACAATTCAAGCATTTTCATTCAAAATATAGCATTTGATGAAGTGGAACTGATGATAAAGACCACAAATGGCCACCGGAACTCTTTAATGATAAGTATTTCACGGGTGGCGATAAGATATCTCGATTAAGATAGTTAAGCGACTATGTTCAACCGATGCGAGAATTTCGCCAACCCGCCTGCCAAGCGTGGCGATTATGGCAAACCCCCCCAATTGGGGAAGGCCTATGTTCAGCAGTGGACGTCTTTCGGCTGAAATGATGAAGCGACTATGAAGCTTTAAATTAATAATTCTGATGAAAATGGTACCATCCAATTGATCTGAAGATGAAGCCGGAAGGTATGCATCCGGAACTCCGTAATAAAACAATGTATCCTAGCCGTGTTTGGGCTTATTGGAATTTTTTAATGGGGGTTTTTTTTTATTTATTTTTTTATTTTTTTTTTGTTAAAAACCGTCAAATATTAGATGCTGCTCGAAAGAAAAATAAATATAAATATAAAAATGTATAAATGATTGAGATTTTCTTTCAACTTGATTTCTTAAAATTCTCCTGGGTTGGTCCTTTCGACAGTTGGCAACCCTATGTTACAACATAGGGTTGCCAACTGTCGAAAGGACCACGCGACTGGCACATATACATATGTGCCAGTCGCGCGGTAAACTTTGCTTGCGAGATGTAGGATTGGTGCGACGTCAGGTATTTGATGCGTAGTTCGCATCGTTGTAGATGCCGTCATAGTGGCAGTAATTTTAAATAAACAAATATTAAAAGCCGTAAACCTTCTGTATCCATATTTTGTATTGTCATACCGGTAGTGTCATGTGCTATTTCCGAAGCGATCGATGGAACTAATGGAATTACTCACAACATTGTAAGTAATTGTTTTGGCGAGCCATTAACACTGCTTAGCTTATTACTATATTGTTTTATGTTATTAAAAAGTGTGCTTTAATTAAATTAAAACAATTTTTGTGGGATAAAAGCTTGATACGTCGCTTCCTAAGTCGGTTAGATTTAAAACGTGGTTAGTTTTTATTTGACGTTTTTAGGGTTTCGTAGTTAACAAGGAACCCTAATACTTTCGCCATGTCCGTCTGTCTGTCCGTGGCTTAGGTCAGAGACCATTAGTACTAGAAAGTTGTAATTTGGCATGAGTATACTAATCACGCCGACAATTTTTTTTTTTTTCTCGTCAATCCCATAGTGTGGGATATTGTTGGATAGGTCGTTCAAAATTATTGTCGGTTTGTGGAAATCGTCGGTTCAGGAATCCGTTTGCGTAATGTTAAGCTTTAAAATGTTTATTTTTGTTAGAGTTAAGTGTCCCACATAAATGTGTTAACACAACAAGTAGTGGTATATTGGTGTGGAGTCGGCACCACAACTAAACAGTAAAAAATAAAAATTAAAAAAAAAGCAGTCTACTTTCAAAGAAAACACAAAAAAATTAAAAATAACTTTAATTTCTGAAGTCGGTGTCTATGGTTCTGTATTTTCTTTTTTTTGCCAACGACTTCCGGAATTAAAGTAATTTTTGACATTTAGTCTTTTTGGAAGTTGGTTGTTTTTTTTTTTGTCACTTTTTAGTTATGGTTCCCATTTCCTCCCTCCCTCCCCCCCCCCCCCCCCAATTGGAGGAGGCCTGTATCCAGCAGTGGACGTCTTTCGGCTGGAATGATGAGTTGTGGTTCCGACCCCAATTCATTTACCACTACTTGCTATGTAAACAACAGACAACAGTGAAAGGAAGTTTTAAAACATCATCAACATACACCGAGTGGATGAAAGTTTTTTTTTTAAACTACGATTAAAAAACACTATATCTCTCCTCAACCATTTTTTGCCCTTGTTTTATGATTATTATTGTTTAAGTTTTGTAAATGGTACACCACACACTACCAGGGGCCCAAGTCTGCTATTTTTATAAATTCGTCACTCCAACACGATCCCATTGTCATTTTGCTAAAAGTTCGTTATCTGCTAAATTCATAATGGTCGATCATTGGTCGGTCAATGGTCTCGTAATAGAATTGTATTACAATGGCATTTTGAACATTTATTCATGCCAGATTTCATTTATATATATTTTTACATATTATTTATTAGTGTTATAAGCAATCTGAAGTAGTACGAAGTTGGAAGTTTAGTAGGAAGTTTCATTTGTCATTATGTACGAGATTACCAATTCTTTCAATGGGGTGTCAGTGGCTAGCCATAGGAAAGTCATAATGACGCCATTATATTAGTAGATTACCAAACTTGTCAAAATCAACAATTATGAAATCAATGATAGACCATTCTGACACTATTGTAATAGCTAACTTAAGGCCCTGCAGTATTTTCTCTCGTTCCCCTTAATCCATCCAAAGGTTATCTTTAAAAGATCGCTTTTAGCGATAAGACCGCCAATTGTGTTACCCCTTGTACAATTTCTACATAAAAATCTGTAATTTTCATGGTGTGCAATAAATATCTATCCGATGACCGATTCTATCTATCTGATTTTGACAGGACATTCACTAGCAAGTTATCTGATGTTAAAAGGAGTAATTTGGGCTTCTTTTATTTTAGAAATAGCCAAGCGCGTGCAGCAGCTAGTATAACATAACAAAACACAAATCCAGACTCCAGGCTGCTATAAAGAATTTCCTGCTGGGAAAACCCAACAACACTGCCCAACCTGGGAATCAAACCAAAGACATCATACTCAGCAGTTGCAACCACTGAACAAACAAGGCAGACCATTTTAAATCGTTCTAAATTCAAACAACACACAAAAAAATAACATGCGGAGCAATCTTTGGGGACTGCCGGTAGAAGTGAAAACTAAGACTCGGATGTTTCGGGAGGTTCCTGCACATTATCAGGCGGGAGGAAACGCCCGGGTGTCATCACTGCGATGATCGCCCCGAGGACACGGTGGAGCATACAGTGGCGGTCTCCCCTGCTTGGGCGGAGCACCGTCGTCTCCTCGTAGAGGCGATCGGCAGCGGCGGCGACCTCTTGCGCCCGGCCCTGGTTCAAGCCATGGTCCGGGGCGAGAGGGAATGGGAGGCAGTCACCTTCTTCTGCGAAGCAGTCATGCTAGCGAAGGAGGTGGTGGGATGGGAGAGGGAGAGAGACTCCCGTCCCAGCCGCCGCGGTAGACGCTCCGGGCGTCGGGAGCCGCGTGACGACTCCCGGCCATCGTAGGCGCGGGCCTGCGAGCGTTGAGTAATGGGTAGTTCACCGTCCGATCAGGACCAAGCCCGTGCCGGACGGCGCGTACGTGTTCCACGCGCGCCTCAAAGAGATGTCAGCAACAAAGAGGGGGCGCATCAGGGCCCAAGCCTGCCGGGTCAGCGGGATTGTCCGAAAGGGGTACCACTGCCCCGGAACATAAAGGGCCAAGGAAGGAACAGGGGTGGGTTTTATTCAGTAAAAGTCTGACACTCCCTTCCTGTCCACCCAGAGCGGCAGGGATCATTTGATGATTTTCCATTCCCAAATATAAAAAAAAAGTATCTAAAGCGTTCGGTGATGATGACGCGAGTTCCATGATTTTTGTTCGCCCAAAAAGTACACATATATAAGGTTTATGTATTCATACATGAAATATTTTAAAAGATACATCTTTAAGTTGTAAAAAAATCCATTGCTGCGAAAAAACTTTTTTTTTATCTCAGTGTTTTATATTTTTACATAATTATTATAATTTTAAAATTACTTGAGACATTTTGCAAAAAAATCTTTACTTATTTATTCTATGAATGACCCGCCCGTACGTGGCGATGGTGGCGGCACGAGCGCCGTGAATTTTGATAATTAATTAATCATCATAATTATCAAGTAATTTTAAATTATTTAATTTACAAAATAATATACTCAGATTTAAAAAAATATCGTTTCCATGGCTTCTTTACCTTTCATGGCTTTTTTTTTCTTTTCTTTTTTGTATGTCTTAAAATATTTCGTGTTTGAATAGATACACCCTATATACATAACTTTGGAATAACTGTTCTTTTATACATATAGCTCATGGAAAACGTTCGGTGACGATGACGCGAGTTCCATGATTTTTGTTCACCCAAAAAGTACACATACATACACAGTATACGTATAGCTCATGGAAAGCGTTCGGTGACGATGACGCGAGTTCCATGATTTTTGTTCACCCAAAAAGTACACATACATACACAGTATACATATAGCTCATGGAAAGCGTTCGGTGACGATGACGCGAGTTCCATGATTTTTGTTCACCCAAAAAGTACACATACATACACAGTATACATACAGGTCATGGAAAGCGTTCGGTGACGATGACGCGAGTTCCATGATTTTTGTTCACCCAAAAAGTACACATATATACACAGTATACGTATAGCTCATGGAAAGCGTTCGGTGACGATGACGCGAGTTCCATGATTTTTGTTCACCCAAAAAGTACACATACATACACAGTATACATATAGCTCATGGAAAGCGTTCGGTGACGATGACGCGAGTTCCATGATTTTTGTTCACCCAAAAAGTACACATATATACACAGTATACGTATAGCTCATGGAAAGCGTTCGGTGACGATGACGCGAGTTCCATGATTTTTGTTCACCCAAAAAGTACACATACATACACAGTATACATATAGGTCATGGAAAGCGTTCGGTGACGATGACGCGAGTTCCATGATTTTTGTTCACCCAAAAAGTACACATATATACACAGTATACATATAGCTCATGGAAAGCGTTCGGTGACGATGACGCGAGTTCCATGATTTCTGCTCACCCAAAAAGTGCTCAACGCGCCTAAAGAAGTTTCCACTTAAAAAACAAAGTGTAATCTATATATTGCTGCAACCCGTGGAGAAAGGTTTAAAAACCTCTTTTCTCGGAACGGAACCCAAAAAAACACAATCATAAAGAATCTCCTGTAACAAACAAACTAATAACAATTCGTGCAAACTCCACTCTCGTTCACTCCATGAAAACCTTTGAGTTTCAGACACAAATATTTACGTTTTCACGACATTTGGAGACGATGCTATCTTTATTTGAGGCTACTGGTTTTGAGCGCGACTTTGTCGGCATTGATTTTGTGTATTTTTTTTTTTTTTAAATAAAAATACGGGTCCAATATTTTTTAATAATCTAAATGACGGACAAAAAAAAATGTTTAGTCATCATCCCTTTGTGAGTTAGTTTTCTGATTTCACCGAAGATGTACCTACATAACTTTTAATTCCGATTTTGATATTGCACGACTTGACATACCTAATAATTATATTGTCTCGACATACCTAATATAATATAATATTACATTTTGTCTCGACATACCTAATATATATTACAATTAAATGAAAGAAAATTTAAAACTCATAAAAAGTACACTTTGTAAACAAGCATATTACAAATTAGAGGATTATATCCAAGATAAGAATGCTTGGAAACATGCTGGTCCTGCTCCATAGGACAATTTAGAGTCTAGACAAAATCAAACTGGTTGCTAATTTAACTGTATAATTTATAATTTTTATGATATAAATTTTATTTTCTGTGATTAATATTTTAACTCACACACTGACTTATTATCTGTTGTTTTTTTTTTTTTTTTGGGAAATCATATACAATGTTTGTAAATATGTGAGCAACATGTACCTATCGCATTTATTATTTTTTCTGTTATTACTTCACTTTTCATTCTTTTTACCAACTGTGGTAAGTAATTTTGTTTTTTTTTTTAATATATTTTTTTTTTTATTCTAGGTACATAGTCTTCACCTATAAATATTAATTAATGTATACAAACTATTGTTAACATTTTAAAAGAGTAAGTATGGAGTTTCTTGCCCATTCTTCTCCATACATAACTACATTTTGGAAGGCGCAACTAGAATCAATTAACTATTCATGTAATTTTTGACGTTCAAAAGTGCATCTTCGTGCCTATTTGAAATAAATGATTTGACTTTGACTTTGACTTTGAATATGTTTACTTAGTCAATTCGCTGTAACTGGTCAACGCAAATAACGCATAACAAAGTAGATATATACGTTTGGAAGCTGTAATTAGCAAATGTCAAAACTTATGCAGGATATTCAAGATTTTTATTAGTCTGTAAGCTTTCAGACTAATAAAAATCTTGAATATATATATATAATGGTTGTACGTTGTTTCATAGCTTATAGTTTTATAGAATTTCATTTCACATATTTTCGTTTCATAGAATCAATACGCAGAATGCTTACTTTGAAGATATTTAAATCTTTGATTTTTGTTTCACATAAAGTTTAATGTTAGAATAGTCATATCATAGAATAACAAATCAAATATTCTTTATCCATAGATTGTTTATTTAATATAAAACTTATTAAAAAGAATAACATTTTATCCATTTTCAATTTTTCAACAGCATTTTTTTTTTGCATTTTGCAGCATGCAACATGCAGCGTGCAAGCAAGCATGCAGCATGCAAGCGAGCATGCAACATGAAGCAGGCATGGTTTCTATCACGACTCTGGCGCTGCGGGGCTCCGGCGGTCCCACGCGAGCTTATCGTCGCAGATGGTATTCACGGTCACTACCGCAGCTTCGGCTTGCTGGCCGGCCAAGCCGGCCAGCCTCAGCCGCGGCGGCAAGCGTTAAAACCACCTGCTCCTCAGCTCACAGGCCGCCTCACCCCTCCGCGCCTACGCGGATTTAAATTACACTCTATATAAGGGACTAAACCGACTCCACGTAGACGTGTCTGCCCTAGCAGACAAGACTACATGGAGTCGGTTTTGCAGCGATTTGTTTCTGTTACTAACTTATACCGAACAAACAATATTCATTAAAAAATAATTCTACTGTTTGATAAGTTTGTTAAACAAAAAAATGTGATTAAAAATTCGTTGAATTGTGTTTCTGTGAAATATTTTTCATTCAAGTAAATAGTCTTTGAAACAATAATATTCGAACTAAAAATACAAGGACCAAATATTATATGAAACATTTTCTGGGAAATGAAATTCTATGAAATTTCTGTCTGCGAAATAAGGGGACACCATATATTATGAGAATTAAGTATGACAAAAAAAAACTTTTGAAGAAGCACAACTAAACTATAAAATACCCGCATATATAAAAAAATTATACTCATTCAGTACATTCAAAACTTAATTAAGTGAATTTAATCACAAATAAACCCTTCCTCAAACCTAAATCCATTGGATGGGTGCATCATAATTGCTACCGTGACGTCTGTGACGAACTATACTCGTAGATTAATAATTTATTTAAAGCATTGTTCTCACGTAAATGACTTTGTGTCTTTTTTGAGTTTCTTAAACCGAATGTGAGTAAACTATTAATCAGTCTCTGCCTATCCTTCGAGGAGTACCTACAGGCGTGATTTTATTAAGTCCTTCTTCAGAGTCCAAACCGTCGGAGTCAAAATCCGTTTAGCGGCTGAGAAACCTGTACAAATCAACATATAGACAGACAGATTCGTATGTGTAATAAGGTTGCCTTTTTGATGATCAATATTGAGTTTTCTGTCGATAAATACTTGTGAGTATTTGATTAGGTCTGTGAGAAAACATTTTTAGAAAGAAAGAATAACGTTTATTTGGTCACAGTTCGTGAAACACAAATTACAAACAAATTATAAAGTGAAATAAAAATGTTATAAACAAATTGCTGTGTGCCTCACGGCTGCGCCAAAAAGGTTCATTTCAGCATTAATGCCAGACAGATGCTGTCTGACGTTGGTTTTCTAATGAACCATTAGGAACAAGTGACGGGGAGTACAAACAGTTTCAACATACCTAATACATAATTGTTATACATATAAATAAATAAATAGGTACATAACTAAACAAGTAATCAAATCTAATAATAAAAAAATAGTGAAAGCAATAAAGTCTCAGCAAAACATGTTCATTCGCGATTAGCTAGAAAGTTTTAGAGTTCCGTATAGTCAACAAGGAACCCTTATAGTTTCGTCATGTCCGTCTGTCTGTCTGTCTGTCCGCGGCTTAGCTCAGAGACTCTTAGTACTAGAAATCTGTAATTTGGCATGGGTATACATACTCGTATTACTCACGCCGAAAATTTTGTTTTTAGGGTTCCGTACCAAAATGGTAAAAAGGAACCCTTATGGTGTGACTCAGTCTGTCTATCTGTCTGTCTGTCTGTCACAGCTGAATATCTCAAGAACTACTAATGCTATCAATTTGAAATTAAGAATAGTTTTAGATGACGTTTGCCCAACAATTTTGGAAATAAGAAAGAAACAAAAAAGTTTTTTTTTTTTTTTGCAACAGACACTGAAAGGTGGTCTTAAAAATTCGAAATGCCGCTACTAGGGCATATGGGGTATCATATGAAAGAACGCTGTTTGCACATTCTCAATCATTTTTTTTATTTTTTCTTTAGGCCACATAGTTTTCGACTTTTGTCAAAAAATACCGTTCCCCCTCCCCCCTTATCTCCGAAGTTTGCATAGAGAAAAATCTGAAATTATTCTATGTGATAGAAGCTTATGTAAAGATTACAGGAAAAATAAAACTATGTCTCTAAATAGCACACTTTTTCAGAAATCAACAAAAATTACATTAGTTCCTTTATCTGTCAATAGCTGGTGCTGACCTAAAACTGCAATATTCTACACCGCAGTGTTAAAATTAACTGACGAATAAAGGCCTCGCCGATGATAATTTAAAAACATTTCGCGGTTCACAACCAAAATATCTTCCTTCCTACCTACTCGCAGGTTGCTTTGGGTGAAACACAGTTGTAGTTTTTTCTAGGCACATAACTATGTAGAACTGTCGAAATTCAGAATGACACTCCGCGTAAAAAAGTTGCCTATGTCCTTCTCCATATCCCAGGCTATATCTCTGCCAAATTTCATGACGATCGGTTCAGCGGTTTAGGCGTGAAAACGTAACATACAGACAGACAGATAGACAGAGTTACTTTCACATTTATAATATTAATGTGGATGTATTATGGTACGGAACCCTCGGCGCGCGAGTCCGACTCGCCCTGGACCGGTTTTTTTTTTTACGGTTCCTTGTTACACGTAAAGTGGGGATGATATGTGTTTCGCATCTATCCCATGGTGTTGGAAATCGTTGTATAGGCCGCTCAATCTCAGAAATAAAGATTCTTTAAACCTTACTAATATTTTTGTAACAATTTAATTTAAAAGAGTGTCCATGTAGTTTCTTGCCCATTCTTATCCATAGGTACCTACTAAGCTTTGGAATGGGGATGAATTTTTAATTTTTCGGCTTATTCCACTAATCCCCCCTGAGAGAATTCCCCTCAGTGCGGAAAACTGAACCCTAATGTAAAAAAATCAAATTCAGGGGGATCTTGGAATAAGTTCTTTTTTTTTTTTAATTCAAGTATTTCCCCCTAAACGGAATTATCAGGGGTGAATTCTAGACTGTTTTTATAGATTCCACTTTTCCTCCTAAGGGGGGATTTTCAGGGGGAATTTGTAGAATAAGCCCATTTTTCTAACTGACCGACTTCTTGACAATTCAAAAGTAAATGGTTTAATTGAAATAAATTATTTGAGTCTGAGTTTAACGAAAGTACAATTTTACGCTCAGACAATTTTAATTTCGTCGCCAGCCTAAAGAGAAACCAGCTTTCTCACTACAATTATTAGTCCAATACTAATCCAATTTTACAGTACCAATTACTCGAAAATTACTAAAAGCAATTTTCTTCATTTCATTTTATTGTAAGCTAAGAAAATTACACACCAATTGTTGCGTTTCAAATCTAAATCTAAAGAAAACGTGACCAAAGTTTTAATTTGTTAGTATTAAGGCCCAGATATATGCCAGTGACCTTGAGTGGTTAGCTTGCGTGTTCTGTACTGAGCTCACGCAATGCGTCGTACGTCCAGCCAGTAATAGGACTGGCCCATCCAAGAGCGCTGTCCCAAATAATACGCATTATTAATTTATTATACATAAAACAAAAGATATTTTAATAAAACACGTATATTAAAAAATCAATAATTAAATTATCTTTAAAAAGGTGAAGGTTTCAGAAAAGTACGCTTGATAGATTTTGCGTGATTCTCAGGTGATGGTCTCCCTGTGTGCCAAATTTCATCCAAATCTGTTCAGCGGTTAAATTCAAATTCAACATCAACACCAACATCATTAAATCATCAATGTATTAATTTTATTTTTTTGTTAAGGCGTAAAAAGGTAACACAGGAGACCGACAGACAGACAGTGTAATTATACAAATTCAGTTATAAATATTGATTTCCGCCACAGTTTGTGGCAGCTAGTATTCGAAGTATTCACTCCAGTGAAGTGGTCACTCCAGTCGCTCAGTGTACTGTAGTATATGGCGACGATAACCGGCTTTTAATGATTTTATACTGAAGATCACGGAAAAAATATACGTTAAATTAGAGCATGTTCTTAATAACTTAATATATGAATATTTTAGATTATGTTTATATTACATAGTGAAATTAATTTGTAAAATTATGTCTAACGCGGATAAAAACTGAGAATAACGCAAAATCTATCAAGCGTACTTTTCTAAAACCTTCACCTTTTTAAAGATAATTTAATTATTGATCGTATAGTATACGTGTTTTATTAAAATACCTTTTGTTTTATATATAATACATTAATAATGCGTCTTATTTGGGACAGCGCTCCCAGGCCACCCAGATGGGCGAGTCCTATTACTGGCTGGACGTACTTCGCGTTGCGTGAGCACAGTACAGAACACGCAAGGCCACTAAAGGTCACTGGCATATATCTGCGCCTTAACATACCCCCACCTGAAGTTAAGATAATATAGCCCCCATTTCCTCCCGTGGGTGTCGTAAGAGGCGACTAAGGGACTTGCTAGAGAATGGGCAGCAGCGTTCTCTATGCATTTTTAACACCATACTGCGATCGCCAACCCGCCTGCCAAGCGTGGCGATTATGGCAAACCCCTCAGGCGACCACCCTTCAGGAGGCCTATGTCCAGCAGTGGACGTCTTTCGGCTGAAATGATGATGATGAGGCCCTTTATAAGACCAATTTAATTTCAAATTCTGATTGTTAAAAGGCGAACTTCTTCAACGACACAAAAAATTAATATATTCTTAAACAATATTGGGGTCGTGTTTATTTACACACAACTCTCTATTTCACTCTACGTTTCTTTATGATTATATCTATACTTTTCTATCTCATGTCAGCACGAGCTGTATTGAGCTGAGAGATTATTTGTCATGTCGCGAAAGTTGGTAGCGGGACTGACTGCATTTGGGTGCGCCAGCCAGACTTACTGCAATATCGTCTCTCACGGAGGCTATATCAGTGCACGCCAAACCACCATTTACTAAAGAAAGGGAGATATTGTAAAAATGTATAGTTTATATTTTCCATGAAATGAAATGAAATCGTTTATTCTGTAAATAGGATATCGGAATCACTATTACATGTCAAATAAAATAAATAAGCTAGATGGAGTCGACATTTCCTATCTGACTACCCCTGAGAAGAAATGGTGAAACAAACTCAGTCTCTTTTAAAGTCAAGACCTACATCATCTTGTTCAGGTCATGTGAGGACCATGTAGATCCGTGTCTGAAATGGTCTTTAGAGGAACGAACCACACAATTTTGAGAGGCCCTGTCCAGTCAGTGCAAGCATTTGTCAGTAAACGTGCAGCTCAACTCAGGATTTAAGGAGCTCAACCACTCGACGAACAATAAAAGGACATTTGGGTAGGCCGCATAAAGTACTAGCACAAAATACTAGACCTTCACTAAAACTACGTGAGAAAGAGAAAAAAAAAGGTAATCTTAAAGGAAATAAATGACCCACATAGTGCTCACATTCACAATAATTAAAGTAATATATGTAATACTTTTCAAAGTAAATATATACATGACATTTTGTATATAATTATTAATATGACAAGTTTTACGGTTTTATCACACAGAGCGAGCAGCTCAGTCTCAAGCTTTTTTGTCTTCTAAATAATCAGAAATTTTATAGTACCCTTTTTTACAAAGTTTGGTTTTAAAACAGCTTTTAAATCGTTTAATGGGTAAGTTTCGAATTTCAATGGGAAGTTTTTTGTAAAAGCGTATACATTAACCCAAGAATGAGTTGCTTACTCTGTGGAGGCGAGTGCGAGTGTGATGATGAATCATTTATTTTGTTAAACATAGGTATTGTATATATTGTCTGAAATATGTGCACTATATTTTGCCAATATATGGCGTACAAAATTAACATAAACAAGCAATTACAATTAAGGTGACATGTCAGTAGATTACATTAAAAAACAAAACAATCATTCAATTAAAAATATGTCAATTAGGTAACCAGGTAATAAATAAAATCATAAGGGTTTAATTAGCAAGTTGAAATCGTCATACCAGTCGTGTATATTAGTAGTAAACTCAGTGATGGAGTAGTAACATCTATCTAATATCTAAAAGGAATTTAAACAAGGACCTCTTAAAGGTTCCCAGACACTCTTTATTTCTAATAGCTGCTGGTATACTATTATATATTTTTGGGGCCAAACCTAGCACACTTTTGCCGAAAAATGCGGTTTTATGAGAGGTAACATGAATAGTATTCTGATAACGGCGAAATTAAAATACGCGATTTTAAATATTCATCATGTTAATATTAATAAACGCGTTACTAGATATTAATAATAATAGTACATTACTTACCAAGGGCTGTAAAAGAAAGAAAACCCGAAATCGCAGTTATTTGTGACTGAGCCGCAGGCGAGGATTATAAATATGCGATAGAGGGCTTTCTTTTTTAATGCCCGTGGTGAGTACCTACATAATTTTACGTCTTCACCTGGCCACAATGCGAGTTTTTCTGTACGCGTAGCGTGTGGTAAAACTCACATTATGGCCAGGTGTGACGTAAAGAAATTTAATGACCACTTCAAAACAATCAACACTAACATTTCTTCGCCATTATTACCCCAAAAAGTACCGTGAAATAAGTATGAAAAATAGGCTACCCTTTACATATTAATAACAATAAAATTAATGACCATTTCAAAACAAATCAACAATAACATTTCTTCGCCATTATTACCCCAAAAAGTACCGTGAAATAAGTATGAAATATAGTTATAAAAACTCCATCAGAATGACAAACGATTCGACTGCTGAAGTGCTATTCTGTAAAGTTCACTTGGAACCTCACTCAAGTGAGCGCATACAATTCGAAAGCGAACTCATTTGTTTTCAAAGTAAATCATCGCTGATTCCCAACGAGTCACCGTTCAAATTTCGAAGTGATGTTTAGAGAGCTCTGTCTGACTCTGAAACAGCTTTGATAGATAACAAACCCGTTTTCCGTTTGACAAGCTTACAGAGAATTTCGAAGTGTGTGAATGTTTAGAGAATAACATTACTAAGCTGTTACTGGGTTTGATCCGAGATGTTATTTATCGGCGGACTTAATAATAATAAAAAAAAACATTTTATTTCGGATAACACAAGATCCATAAATTGTTAGTAACATGTTTGCACTTAAATCACTATTGTTAGTAACTTAAACTAAAGACGAATTTGTGAGAAGACCACCCAACATCTAGACGCAACGAGAAATGGTAATGGTCTAACTATGGTATAAGTCTTCGCACACATTGCCTTATTATGGCGGAGGAAGTGTCTGCCGCCACCGCCTTCAGGATACTATTGTGACTGCCTCTTATTCTGCTCAGGAGTTAGGCCGTTTTTTTTGCGGATGATCGCATGAAATCCATCGGTATGATTTACCGCGAACATCTCCGAGGCACTGCAAAAACGAGGCAGTCGCAACAGCATCCTAAAAACATTGTTATATTGGACGCGTAGAACATCCAGCGACCTTTTCGAGTAGTTGACCCAAAGATTACTGGTGTAAAAACTCTGACAGTAAGCTTTAAAAAGCGTAATCTTTACTTGGTCAGTACACCGAGAAAATCTTCGTGCCAACGTATTACCCCTGACCGCCAGAGCCCTACGCTCCCTTTCAATGTCACCATGGTCGCTGAGGTCGCTGGTAAGAAAATGCCCAAGATATTTAAACTTCGAGACTTTTCGAATTGGCGTACCGTTTATGGAAAGACCGAGGGCATCCTCCCGGCACTTCCCAGCGACCCCAAACAATGCGTACTATTTTTCATATTATTTTTGTTATTAATGCATACTATTTTTCTACCAGTCAACCTATGGGTGATGCAGAGATAAACAGTAGTAACCGAGTTCAATAGCGAGAATCGGGATGATGCCTGGGTAAAAAAAAGAAAAACTGTTTAGTCCGTCAATCAGATAATAAAAAAATATTAAACACGTATTTTTTGCTTTATCATATTAATAAAAAATGACTTATAATATATAATATAATAATAAAATAAAACACAATTAAACTTGGGGAGTGGGAGCTCGTTACGTCACAGCTCAGTATAAAATCTAATGAGAAGTGACGTCATGCCACATTTGAACTCAATGTATCGCCCTATTTTTTTGATTACGTAAAACAATAAAAAATACGTCTCCAATATTTTTTTTATTATCTACATGACGGAAAAAAAAAATTTGGTCCGAGAGGAATAAATATTCATTTAAATTTAAAGATATACAAATACCTATTAAAAACTATAAATATAATATACATAAAAGCACAAATAAATACACATAAATATACAAAAACTAATAAGATAATGGGGAAACATTACCGTTGTGATGATACTGCCAGCTTATTGTAATTTATTTTAATTTTTGAATTGTTTTTTTTTACGGACGCTTCTAACGTGCACGTCTTTCTACATTGTTCTCACATGTATAACTTCAACATGAATGATGTAGTAACCCATATTTTGTTACAATATTTTGTTTTAAAAGAGTGTCCGTGGAGTTTCTTGCCCGTTCTTCTCTATAGGAACTTACTACGCTTTGGAATGGACAACTAGCTTCATCTTTCTGACTTACCGACCCCTTGACAATTCAAAAGTGCCTGTAAATGGTTTATTTGAAATAAATGCTTTGAGTTTGAGTTTGAGTTTTTGCGAATATGCTCGCGAATTTTTACTTTAAAATATAATCGGTTGGTTGCCATCCTGGTTTCTTGGGGGAGCGCATTCCACAGAGAGATAGACTGTATGAAGAAGTACACTGTAGGAAGAGTGAACGAAGTCTGTGCGGTGAGTGGGATATTGAAGAAGACGATTGTGAGATGAACGTAGATTTCTATTGTGGTGGTGCGCAAATGTACTGATAGTAGGGGGCTAGATAACGAGGCCCCCATTATTGGGTTGTTATTAGGTTTTGTGCCCGGCGATTGAAAAAGGATCGCGCATTATTAAGTACGTGGGTCTTTAAGATATCTGGCAGGATGAAAGTTCACCATTCACCTTTGCCTACCGCTTTGTGGACTGCAGGGCCTCAAGTCTGCTATTACAATAGTGTCAGAATGGGCTATCATTGATTTCATAATTGTTGATTTTGACAAGTTTGGTAATCTATTAATATAATAGCGTCATTATGACTTTCCAATGGTCAGCCACTGACACTCCATTGAAAGAATTGGTAATCTCGTACATAATGACAAATTAAACTTCCTACTAAACTTCCAACTTCCTTCTACTTCAGATTGCATAAAACACTAACAAATAATATGTAAAAATATAAATAAATGAAATCTCGCATGAATAAATGTTCTAAATGCTATTGTAATACAAATCTATTACGAGACCATTGACCGACCAATGATCGACCATTATGAATTTAGCGAATACGAACTTTTAGCAAAATGATAATGGGATCGTGTGGGAGTGACGAATTTATAAAAATAGCATACTTGCCCTGTCAAAGTCAAAGCATTTATTTCAAATAAGCACATAAATGGCACTTTTGAACGTCAAAATTTACACAGAAATAAAATTGATTCTAGTTGCCCCTTCCAAAAGGTAGTTTCGCATGGAGAAGAATGGGCAAGAAACTCCACCGTTACAATTATATCATTACATGTGAAGACGATGTACCCAGAATAAAATTACTATACCACAACAGGTAATAACAATAAAAAAATCAGTATTGACGGATAAATTAACCATGTGTTAGATACAAAGTGCTCACATATTTACAAATATTGTTAAAGTAGATGATTTTACAAACAAAAAAAATACAAATAAAAAGTCAGAGTGCGAGTTAAACTTATCATAAAATTAATTTCTTAAAAATAATACATTATACATAAATGTGATGATGAATGATGGTATATCTATCGAAACAATGCATATTACGAGTACCTACAATGAATGATTGTTTTGTTTTCCATACGTTGCGTGTTTGGTGACCGTTACTGTTACTAGCAATTTGCTTTTATACCTTCGTGAATATAGGATGAACCAGGTCATATAGATGTGGTTTCCCCTTTAATAAAATCAAAAGGAAGTATTGAAAAACTTTCACAGACTATAATTCGTTACAGATCTATCTAGAAAAATAAAATAATATAAACTGTTACTTGTTTTAGGTTTAAACAATCAAATAATTGTTTAGGTACCCAAGAGCTGGCCCAATCAATAATAAAAATGATTTTATTTTTTTCTGATTTGAGTTAAAGTTATAACATCATTGACAGCTCATACATTTTATAAATTGTTGTCTAGCCATCCGTGGCCCACCCGACAGGATTTATTTTATTTGTTGCTTTATTAGAACTTGTTGTGAAAACAAGTAAAAAATCTTTGACTTGAAAAACAGTGAGATGAATTGTAAACAGTATTAGATATTTCATGGTTCATTTACTAAGTACGCAATGTTTAAACTTGAAATAAGTGTGTTTACGAAGTACTCAAAAACAAGAATTGATCAACACAAATGCCGACTCTAAACATGTCCAGCAGTATTTTTCTCTAAACATCACTTCGAAATTCGAACGATGCCATGTTGTGTATCCGCGATAATTTACTTTTAAAAACAAATGAGTTCGCTTTCGAACAGTGTGCGCTCACTTGACGGTTCCAAGTGAACTTTACAAAATAGCACTACTGTAGTGCCACAAACTCCATACAGTAATGTTTCTCCTTCCCCCTTAATCCATCCAAAGGTTGTCTTTAAAAGATCGCTTTTAGCGATAAGACCGCCCATTGTGTCACCCCTTTTCAAATTGTCTATATATAAATCTGTACTTTTTATTTTGTGCAATAAAGAGTATTCTATTCTATTCTATTCTGTAAAAATCTCACCGTTAAAATTTGAGGTGAAGTGAACTGTCAATCCCTAACGATCCCTAGCATCAGGTGAAATGACAACTCACTTACAGCAAACTTCACTAATTAGTATTCACGGTGAGATTTTATACAGAATACCACTACTGCAGTAGCTGTTAACTAGATAATATTTATGAATAGCGCAGATCGATTTCAAGTACACTGATCTACGTCAGTGCGGTGCGGTGGCACCGCCATGCAGTCCCGTTATGCACGCATTCGAGTGACGTCACGTCGCTTTCCTGCACATGCACCGCAATGCAAATGATTTGATCTAAATAAATCTGTATATTTTACATGGATCGACTGCCTATCTGACCTCCACAACCCAGTTACTTTTGTTTTGGTGTGTGTACAGTTGTGGAGGTCAGATAGGCAGTCGCTACATGTCTGATAACCAGTCGGTTATCAGATGTTCGGGCTTCTGACTACCCGTAATGACTCTCAAAAATCCACGAGTGATCCTTATACAGGAAAAGTTCTTAACCAGTGCACAAATTTTGACAAATAAAACTTAAACGTGTTTTATTAAACACCTATTTCTTATTTTGATATGTCTTAGTACAAAAAATTGAGTTATCGTTAACGAAAGATGTTTATTTTTAAACTAGTTTATTGGATACTCGCCGCGCGACGGCGCGTGCAGTGAAGCGGAACGCATTTTTACGTACCTATCAGCTGTGTGCTCGCGCAATTCGCTGACGTAGGTATTTAAGCAGGTTATTAATCGCTAATTTTATCTGGTTCTAACTAATTTTTTAAGTTTAGGCCGTGACCTGATGTTATTTGAAGAGTAATTCAAATTTTTCCTTTATACTTTCATAGGCTTATTAGTATCATCAAAATGCAGAAAATGAAGCTTTGTGATAAATTAAATTAAGGCACTTATAACAGTTATAACCCTTACACTTATTCGGGGTCCTGAACTGTCTGTGATCATTTGATCAAGCAGCCTTTGAGTGGCTGCTAAAATGGTACTTTCCACTTTTTTTAACCACTTATTAAATACACTCGTACCATCTCATAAAACTCGCGGCAGTAAAGTCTGACATTGTTGTAAGGTAAGTTCAAAACATTTGCATTGCGGTGCATGCGCAGGAAAGCGACGCGACGTCACTCGAATGCGTGCATA
This sequence comes from Dryobota labecula, assembly GCA_947523025.1. Taxonomy (NCBI): domain Eukaryota; kingdom Metazoa; phylum Arthropoda; class Insecta; order Lepidoptera; family Noctuidae; genus Dryobota; species Dryobota labecula. The sequence goes on along the minus strand of OX383311.1, from coordinate 5,404,582 downwards.
ACGGGACTGCACGGCGGCGCCACCCTGCCGTCCGGCAGGGGTTGCATCCCACCGACACCCACCGCGTGTTGCCGGCCGGCGTACGCGCCCATTACTGGTATTCAGCTGCATCCGGTTAGACTGGAAGCTGACCCCAACAGAATTGGGAAAAGGCTAGGCAGATGATGATTTATATCATATAATATTCCTATTCTAAAATAATAGTTACATCTTGCTGTATTATAGAGCCGACTCAGAATTGAGGTCGAAAGGGGATGACCCGTGTTTCTAATGTGTCCATACGTTGCGATTTCTGAGGATATGAGTAAAATGAACAACAGGTTATTCATACAGGCATAGTCCGACATATTACTGGGAAGAATGTAATGTAGCCATTATTACGTTCAGAATTTTGTGGATATAATATGAAAAATTGTGTCCTGTTTCACACATAACTCCAGTATATTTCTACGTTGCTGAGATGAAAAAGTGTTATTTTGAATCGTAGCAACGCAGAAAATGCTGACCAGAGGCTTAAATTATTTATTTATTTTTGTTAAAAGTTCATACCTAATTTTATTATTGTTAAAAAATTACGTACACTACACTCAAAACAAAAAAAAATATACTAACGAAATTACTAACCAAACACTTTTTCGTGATTTAACGACAGTTTTCAATAGAATCTCCTTTAAAATTACAAAGATTACGGCTTTTTTTTATGACAGGGCTTGACAAAATATAGGCCAATCATTAGCTTCTGAAATACGAAGCGCAAAAGGAAAAAGTAAATCTTTTTACCTTCGACTTTAAAATGGGGTTCTAAAACTTTTTGAAGTTTATTTACGGTAACTGGTAATTGAAGTACAAATAGGGCCACGGGCCAAGAAAGCCTGTTTAAAATAAAAATATGGTTGCAAACTAAATAATATGATTGTACTTAAAAAATAATGAAATGTCTCAAAAACAATTGAATTTGGAAATGTTTAGTGCTATTCTGAAAAGTTCATTTGGAATTAAAATTTGATGAATTATTAAAAGTCATAGAAGAAAGGTTGTTGGTTATGATGTTAGTAAAAAGTCCTGAGAGCTTGTTAGTGTTTTTCCAATAACCCTATATGCTACTGCAGTATTTTTTTTTTTTTCACATATCCAAATACAACCATTTAGCTGGACTTGATTCTAACAAAAATTTGCACTTTAAGAGGGCTGTCTCGGGTCCACTTGCGTCACTCCTGTAATATCCGGCTCGAAGGACCAAAATGGAGCGAATGTGGCCGTTTTTCTTTAGATCGAATTTTGTTGCTTCGTGTCTCAATATGAAACTTTATTCAAGGTATTAGGAAATTCTAGACACACTTACCGAGGCAGCTGATTGAGCCGTTTTTCATAATTACTTCTCAGTCACGAGATATATTTTTTTTAAAGGTTTTGGGCTAGTGGACCCGAGACAGTGCTCTTAAAGCTTAATATTACGCAAACGAATCTCTGAATCGAAACAAAACAACAACTTACAAACCACTGTTAATATATTTACCGTAATTTGATTGGAGGAGGTCAAAAAACATATAACCAAGAAATATCCTTTATTTGACAAATAAGATGGTCACCACACTACGTAATACTCGAAAACTATTGAGAACGGAATTCTTACAGAACTTTGCGGTACTCAGAGCATTTTCAGGATTCCTATACTTTCTTTTATTTGCTTTAGATCTTAAGGAGGAAGAATTGAAGAACGCATTCTATTTTATATTATGTAATTTTCCTATTGGGACCCTATATTATAAAACAAAAGGTATTTTAATAAAACACGTAAACTAAAAGATACATAATTAAATTATCTTTAAAAAAGTGAAGGTTTCAGAAAAATACACTTGATATATTTTGCGTGATTCTCAGTTTTTTATCCGCTTATGACATAATTTTACAAATTAATTTCACTATGTAAAATAAACATAAACTAAAATATTCACATATTAAGGAAATGCCCTAATTTAACATATATTTTTTCCAAATCATTAACACTACTCGATTAGACGTGATCTTAATATATGAATATTTTAGATTATGTTTAATTACATAGTGAATTTAATTTGTAAAGTTATGTCTAATGCGGATAAAAACTGAGAATCACGCAAAACCTATAAAGCGTATTTTTCTGAAACCTTCACCTTTTTAAAGATAATTTAATTATTGATCATTTAGTATACGTGTTTTATTAAAATACCTTTTGTTCTATGTATAATAAATTAATAATGCGTCTTATTTGGAACAGCGCTCCTGGATGGGCGAGTTCTATTACTGGCTGGACGTACGTGAGCTCGGTACACTCAAGGTCTCTGGCATATATCTGCGTATTAATACATAACACATGAAACGTAACCATACCTACCATTTGCTTTAAAAATTCATACGTAATACACAAAAAAATATTCATAATGTAAACAAGAAAGCCATATAAATTACCCTTGTCAGAACGTTAGAGAGAAATTACATAGGTACTCGTAGTCTATATTTTTCCACAAACATACTGGGCGACAAGACGACATTGAAAATGAATTATGCGACACTGTTGATAAATTTCAAGGTCAGGTCGGCTTCAAATGTTGTGTCCCTGGAGACAGAAAATGTTTCAACAACTAGTGATAGATTAAGTTAACTATTTGCCTTAATAACTTGAGTTAGTTTTCAATCCTAGACCAGAATGTGGTGACATTCTGATCTAGGATTGATATAGAAAATGCAATGCAATCATTTTGCTAGAAAATGTGAAGTAGTTTTTTTTTTTTAATAAATTTAGTCTTAGTTTCTTTGTCTTTATCCTAATTTATTTGTGGTCGCCACAGCCAGTACCGGATTAACCCAACGCGGGGCCTATAGCACATTCTACTAAAGGGCTTTTGGTAGAAAATATGTTGTTTAATGGTTCTTAAGTTTAGGAGATAAAATAAAACAATAGGTACTTTTACACATTGTTTTTTTCAATATAACATTAGTCAAATCAGCGTTTATAAAAAAACTAAGATTTTTTTTTTCCTTCTGTTCCTTAACTTTCAAACATTTAAATCAATAACTATGTACTTTCTTCAAACAATGCTGATAAATTTTTCGCGAGTGGGAGAGTTGTATTGATGATTTTAATAATTATAATATTCTGTAAATACATGTATGAGGAGCTCGTGGCTAAGTAATAACAGCCGCAAGGGTCGATCCGTCAGGTTGAGCTACGCTTGCCGGGATTGATCCGTGGATGGGTGAACATCTTTACATACCGAGACTCCTCCGTGCCTCGGAAAGCACGTTAAGCCGTTGGTCCCGGCTGTCATTCGTGGATCTTTGACAGCCGTCAGAAGCCCAAAAGTCTGACAGCCAGTCTTACCAAGGGGTATCGTGTTACCCAGAGGGTTGTTGAGGTCAGATTGGCAGTCGCTCCATGTAAAATAATGGTATTCTGCTGCATCCGATTAGACTGGAAGCCGAGCCCAACACAGTTGGGAAAAAGCTAGGCAGATTTAATTCTGTAAATATATATTTGTTACGGTTCATCATCAGCCTATAGCAGTCCACTGCTGGACATAGGCCTCTCCAATTGCACGCCATTCAGCTCGATTCTCGGCAACTCTCATCCAGCTGCTACCAGCCACCCTGCGAAGATCGTCGCTCCACCTAGCCTGAGGACGTCCTACCTTACGTTTGCCGATTCGCGGTCTCCACTCAAGAACACGTCTACAGTTATTATTAACATAACCGGGATATTTACCATGTTTATTCATTTTTCTGAGTACATGGTAAATATCCCGGTTATGTTAATAATAATGTTAGTGACCATGACAGTTTAAAAACTTATAACGTCTACAGTTGTTACGGTTGCAAATTACATATTATTTTGATTAACATACAACCTGCGAAATAGAAAAAAAAAATTGCATCTCACCTCATAGATGTTAGATTTCTCTGCAGCAGACTGTACGTCCAAGAGCATTGCGCCAGGCCCCCAAAACGCGGGGCCTGTAGCATTAGCTTACACCTGCTACGTGGCTTATCCGGCCCTGGCAACAGCGTGTTTATTTCTTTGGATTAAAGTCTCATTAGTATACCTAAATCTGCTGACAACTCTTATTGTTAGCTAAGATTTTTGATTAATTGATCCAAATAACAATAACCGATCATCATCATCATCATCATCTATACAGCCGAAATACGTACACTGATGGACATAGGCCTCCCCCAATTGAGGGGGTTTGCCATAATCGCCACGCTTGGCAGGCGGGTTGGCGATCGCAGTATGGTGTTAGAAATGCATAGAGAACGCTGCTGCCCATTCTCTAGAAAGTCCCTTAGTCGCCTTTTACGACACCCACGGGAGGAAATGGGGTAGTGCTATTATTTACGTCCGGCGCCACATGGAACGGAATAATCGATCATATTAGGTGAATTGACAAGAAATAAAAAACATGTTTATATGTTTGTGGTCGAGCTTATTTTGGGACAACACGCGACTAAATTGATATTAAATGTATTACATGTCTAAAAAACGCAATCTTTGTGATAACATAATTTCAAAATCGTTTATAGAAAATACTCACAGTTTTACCTTGTCACGCCTACCCTTAATCGGATTTACCAAACCAGCTCCCGGAACCCTTTTATTGTACAAAAAAGGTGACATTTTCTCAACACCCCTTACACGTCGAGAAAAATTCGCCAGTAAACACGTCTTTATATTTTCATCCTGGCTAAAGTAACATAACATAAACTGCTGGAAATATGGATATTATTTCAGCTCTCTGTCTCTGAATTATGTTGATATATTTCTACTAGGTACATGGATATTTTGTCAAGGCTTGTTTTTGGCTCAGAAGGATAGGCTAAAGCTATTGTGTTGATGAGATTACTGACCCAAAAAAAGCTCCTAAGATACAGGGCCTCAAGTCTGCTATTACAATAGTGTCAGAATGGTCTCTTCATTGTGAGTTTTTGACAGATTTGCCATACAAACACTGTCAAATACTCACAATGGCGAGACCATTCTGACACTATTGTAATAGCAGACTTGAGGCCCTGATCTTCTTCAGATAGTTTACCAAAAGTGTAATTTTTCTTTCATGAAAAAGTGAAAAGTATTGCAAAAAGTATTTTTTTTTTTTTTGCACAAATTAATGCTTAAAATACATTATATCACTTTACGCACTGTTTTTAATCAATAGTGAGGTTTCTTGATTATAACATGTAAGTTTAATATCAATATATTAAATAAATAAAGAACCGGTCGCAGTGGCGTTGCTTGGGGGAGGCCTATGTCCAGCAGTGGACGTCTTTCGGCTGAAATGATGATGAATGATGACCCCTGAGAAGAAGTGGCGAAACAAATTCAGGGGTCAAAGTCTCTTTTGAAGTCCAGACATAATCTTGGTCAGATCATGTGAGGACCATGTAGATCCGTGTCTGGAATGGTCTTTTGAGGAAAGAACTACACAATTTTGAGTGGACCTGTCCAGTCAGTGCAAGCATTTGGCACATTGCTCGCAGAAAAGATGGCCGTTGGGGCCGAAAGGTTCTGGAATGGCAAATGGAAGTATGTCTCTAAATTCTAATGCACAAATACGCAGATTCATCACAGAAATATGATAATATTTACAAATGGCTATGGATAATTTACATTGGATTTTCACTTGGGTTTTTTAGCTCACAACATCAAAGCACGCTTGTCCGACGCTAAAGGGGCAGTCAACTTAGCTGCCAACCTCACTGACTTCCAAAGTCAAAGTCAAATCATTTATTTCAAATAGGCACGTAAAATGCACTTTTGAACGTCAAAAATTACAAAAATAGTTAATTGATTCTAGTTGCCCCTTCCAAAAGGTAGTTATGTATGGAGAAGAATGGGCAAGAAACTCCATACTTACTCTTATTCGTCTCAATAGTTTGTATACATTAATTAATAATTATAGGTGAAGACGATGTACCTAGAATAAAAATTAGCTTACCACAATTGGTAAAAAGAATGAAAAGTAAAGAAATGTCAGAAAAATTAATAAATGCGATAGGTACATGGTGCTCACATATTTACAAACGTATATGATTTTCCAAAAAAATTAACATATAATAAGTCAGTGTGTGAGTTAAATCATATTAATCACAGAAAATAAAATTAATATCATAAAAATTATAAATTATACAGTTCAATTAGCAACCAATTGGATTTTTCCAACGGCAACAAGACATGAGCTATTTTTTTAGAACTACTCCAAAAAGAAAAATGAGGCAAGTCTTCTGCGAACAAATTTTCCTCTTCTCAATAATCTGACACCAATTTGATCCCTGAATGAAAGTTCACAAACACAACTTACTAAAAGCCCACTCGCTGATAAAACCCACACAAACTTTTGTCTTCACATTTCATTTTTACCTACCTTTGATCTCTAAACAAAGAGATTTTGCACAAAGGACAATCTAGTATCTAGGTAGATAAGTCATGTTTGAAGTTTTAGGCAACGAAAACAAACTTTGTATGGTGTATGGCTGTCAAGCAGTTTACTGTTTGTGACATAGTTGTCAAAATGTTGAGATAAATTTATTGTCTCTTTTATTTCGATAATTTTGATTGAAGGATGAAATGAGATAATCGTTTATGAATATTTCTCTAAACATCACTTCGAAATTCAAACGGTGTCTCGCAGTGAAGCCACGATGATTAACTTTTAAAACAAATGAGTTCGCTTTGGAATTGTATGCGCTTTCTTGAATACACAATAATCAATTATTAACCTTCCCATGCTTTATATCCTGGAATTAGCAATATTTGTAATAACAAATCGATGTCTATTTGTAACTTCAATAGAAACTAGAAAACGAAAAATGTAGTACAGCTATGAGATCTCAATACCAGAATCTATTATGCACGGGCGTATATAAAACTCAGTTATTAAAAAGAAATGTGATTATGAAAAATACCTAACCAAATTAAAAAGAAACCGTTGCAAAAATTTAAAAACGTTTCACAAAATTACTTTTAGATAAATGTTATTATTCCGTGCAGGATTTCTTAAATGATAACTTTTTGTAATATCTCTATTATCCTGTACTTTGTATTACTATATTAAGGCATGCTATATTAAGGCAGAATGTACATACATGGATCCCATTATATATTTTAAAAACTTATTTTTTACATTCTAATAACTATGCAACTGTTGTATAATAAGGGGTATTAAAACACGAATGTGGGTTTATCACACGAGGCGGAGCCGAGTGTTATAATAGTATGACATGAGTGTTTTAATACCTAATTATGTACAGTTGCATACAAGACTTTATCTACACCCATATATATATATATACATATATATATCTCTTTGATATTTTCCAATTCATGAAATCTTGGTACGCCTTTTCATATTGTTTTCTAGACTTTTCTGGTAATAATTGGTTAGAAGTGTCCTTTGCTGCATTAGAAATATCTGGTGGTGTGTTATCAAATCTTGTATCACTCATTTTTCTTTGCTAATATCGAACAAAACTGGCGGGATGCGACATGAACTCGAATAACATATAAGTTTATTTTTATTTTTATTGCGGCGCTGTTGTGTAAAACGCGCGTGCATGACAATGTTGTTTTTTTTTTTATAAATAAACTATTATTAATAATGTTCTTTTTTTTGAAATTCATAAATGTGGCTGTTTTATGAGTAAGGAAGGGATCGAAAACGCAAAGGAGTTGCATAATGAAATTTAGTATAACATTATAACACTCGTTTGGATGATATTATAGTTACTATGACACCGGTTGTTTTAATGTTGGCACTGTTTCAGAATCTTTTACAGAGGATTTATAGTATGGGTGTAGATAAAGCAAATAAAGACTATTCTATTCTATTCTACAACAGAATACTCTTTATTATGTAGACCATATGAATTACAGATATTAATGTATAATAATGAGGTTTCAAGTGAACTTTACAGAATTTTACTACCGTACCTATGTAGGTATTTTACGATTTTCAGCCAGTCAAGCCTACCCGTCTACTGACGTCAGCGATAAGACAAAAGCCTATTGATAACAAATGAGGTAGATTAGATAAATGTTGTTGGTATGCATTATATTTAGGACTACTTGTTTGCGTTAATTATCGCGGTTCACAGGCTTATACGGTAAGCAGAATTCTAATTCTATGACACACTGACTTTTTATTTGTAAATTTTTTAGTAAAAACGGCTACTACAACAAAACTACAACTACTAGCAACAAAAATCTATCTAAATAAAAACAGCCACATTCCTCTAGATCGTATTTTGTTGCTTCGTGTCTCAATATGAAACTTTAAAAAAGGTATTAGAAAATTCTAGACACACTTACCGATATAGTTGATTGAGCCGTTTATAGTCAGGTAAATAAAATAAATTTGTGTGAAATAAAAAATAACATCGAATGGAAAAAAAATAAAAATTGGATGGGTGAACATCCATTACATATAAGAACTCTTCGGAAAACACGTTAAGCCGTTGGTCCCGGCTGTTAATCGTAGATCTTTTACAATCGTTACGAATCGTCAGAAGCCTGTGTGTTGCCATGTCTGACAACCAGTCTTACCAAGAGGTACCGTGTTCCCAGCAACTGGGTTGTAGAGGTCAGATAGGCAGCTGCTCCATGTAAAATAATGTTATTCAGCTGTATCCGGACAGAATGAAAGCGATTGATGGCAATAAGCTCGCCCCCTACTATCTGGGACTCAAACAGGCATAATGTGGGTGTCACTATAGGTTCACCTCTGCCCTTCCCTTCGGGGAATACAAGCGTAATGTTACGGTATTATGAACCGAACATAATGATCATATTTCATCTCCACATAACAGATGTTACCGATACCGTTTCTCAAGAATGATAGATCTATGAAAGTATTTTTAAAGTGAGTAGGTATATGTATGGATGTTACTTTTGATCGTTCGGTCGTATTCTTCCACTACGTTAGGCGTGTGGATAGCCAGTTGAATGGAAGGTTGTCCATTTCTAAGTGGTTTACCTCTGAAGAAATGTGTTGTGATATTTCAAAGCTTGGTTTGTGGTTATATACTTATTTTATAGCGTTTCTAGGCAATTAACTAAGAAATTTTCGGAATAAAAAGACCATTTTTAAAGTAGATATAACCGGCTCGAGTCTTGAGCACAGATGGGCAGTAGTGGAGACAAGCTCGCACATGTACGCTTTCGGCTGAATAAAAATGACACGCGAGAGTCGAATAGATGCCGAGTATCGACTGTTGAACCAATCGCAAGCAGCTCGGCGCCCCCCGGCTTCTTTCCGCCAAAGAGACCTAAAAAACTACTGCGCAGGTGTCAGTTTGTGCTCACGACTCATGCCGGTTACTATAACTTGTTTTGAATAGCAATTTTCTAAGCATCATTTCATAATTCGAACGCTGTCTCATTGTGAATCCGCGATGATTTACTTTTAAAAACAAATGAGTTTGCTTTCGAAATGTGTGCACTCACTTAAGTGAAGTTCCAAGTGTACTAAAACTTTACTGAATAGCTACCGATACAACAGAATAGCTCATCTACACTTCTACACTTAATAATATTATAAAGAGGAAAGATTTGTACCTATTTTTGTATGTTTGTATGTTTGTAATGAATAGGCTCAAAAAGTACTGGGCCGATTTAAAAAATGCTTTCACCAATAGAATGCTACATTCTTCCAATTTGACATAGGCTACATTTCATTTTGAAAAAAATTAGGGATCCTTGGTAAAATTTGAACAATGTAACCGAAGGTGTAGAAAAATGAGTCTTAAAATGTCTTTCGTCGAATGCGCTGCCGAAACTATTAGCGATAGAACAAAATAATGTACAACAATATTGAAGAACATCATAATGTCTAATAATATTTTTTTAATAAATAAAAATATTTGTGAAAAAAAGTGTTTTATATCCAAATTTCCAAAAATAAATAATTGTCTACCCCGTGCGAAGCCGGGACGGGCTGCTAGTTTGTTATATAAGTGAATAATGAATATGTTCGAAACATACAGATGGAATACGACGTAACTAAAAGCTATCCCTATGGAACTCTAATAAAAAAACAATTTCGTCCGAATCGCAGTGTCAAATTTTTTATTCAGTTTCCCCCGAGAGGGTCCAGAGTAATGTGTATAATATATTCAAGTATAAGTCTGAACGTGTCGTGAAAAATCCCAAATCTATTTCCAAAGAGTAAGAAATAGTGCTGAAGTCTTCTTATTTATTCATACGTGGACTGGCGCGGTTTTAAATCAGATTCTTAAGACTACGCCGAGCGCACAGTGGCGCCCTCATCGTTATTTCGGTGATTTCTTTTATTTTAGAATGAAAATGCAGAAAATAAGCTCGTCAAGTTGTGCTTCACAAGACTATACGTTATTATTACTACAAACGGTAGTTTTAAATTGTTATGTTTTATTGTAATCATTAAAACGGAAAATAGTGGCCACTTAGCTCCGTTTTAATGATTACAATAAAACATAACAATTTAAAACTATTGTTTGTAGTAATAATAACGTATAGTCTTGTGAAGCACAACTTGACGAGCTTATTTTCTGCATTTTCATTCTAAAATAAAAGAAATCACCGAAATAACGTTGAGGGCGCCACTGTGCACTCGGTAGCCTCTTAATACTGTCAGCTGAAATTGACCCTTTTCAAAGACTTGAAAAAGGAGACGTCAAAAACTTTTGCCTGAATCCACACTACTTCTATATTCCTCCAAAGGATGCCTCAAAGGGAAATTGATTGTTAGTAGATACTTATGTATTTATTTGTTATTTATAGATAATTAAAACGGTACCACACCAATTACATACACACATCAAAAAAAGTTTGTGATCACTAGCATAAGCTGATATAATTTCTTAAATTGAACTTTATCAAAATAAACTCTTTATTGTGTGTTTTCTTTAAATAGAAATACCCTGTTTGAAATTAAAAAAAAAACTATTTTAAATTTAAAAAAAAAGTAATTAATCATAATGTAATTGTAAATGTAAGAAATTTGATAGAAAGAAAAAGACTGTTTAACCAAACTTGAACAACAATTTATTAATGAAAAGTTTATATTCAATATAATTCCTCCCCTGGCTCGAACACATGCGGTGATCCTCCTGGTCATGCTGAGGATCAAGTTATCCAGCATTTCTTGGGGTAACCTGTCCCATTCTTGAAAAGCGGCCTCCCGAGCTCTGGCACTGTCTGAGGCCGTGGCTGACGGTTCCAAACAGCTCGCTTAAGAGCATCCCACGCGTGCTCTATTGGGTTTAAGCCAGGCGAGCCGAATCATAATATAATCTACCGTACCTAACAAAAAAGGTTTCGGTTTTTCAAAGTAATTGCAAACTTTTTTTGATGTGTGTACATAGACCTTGGCAAGCGTAGCTGAACATTTTAGCTACCTTCATAATAATTATATTTCACCTATTTTATATCCAACTATTTGGTATAAATTACAGACACAAGTTATCCAGCATTTCTTGGGGTAACCTGTCCCATTCTTGAAAAGCGGCATCCCTGAGCTCTGGCACTGTCTGGGGACGTGGCTGACGGTTCGAAACAGCTCGCTTAAGAGCATCCCACGCGTGCTCTATTGGGTTTAAGCCAGGCGAGCCGAATCATAATATAATCTACCGTACCTAACAGCTACCTACGCTCTCTACGTTTCCTATTTCCTACCACACCTTCCTATGGGGGTGTAAATTATGTTTCTTTTTTATCGATTTTTGAGTATTTTCTAGCCCTAATTTTTACCTGCATATTTACTATGCCACACAAGTTTCAATCACCATACATCTTTGTGATTTATTTAACTCGCGAAGAATTCCGAGGGGTGGTTTAATTATACCGTAAAATATTCAGCCTGTAATTAATTAATTAATGGGAAATAATAGCATAGGGAAACTGAAGGTAATTTATTATAATTAGAAACAATTAAAGTATGTTTTTGTTATTAATATTCCTGTTAATTTAATGGTGGTCAACGGGAATGTCGAAAAATCCTAGATTATTTTACCAGAAGATTTTTTTTTTATATTGGCCGTATATTATTTTGCATATAAATTCTGTAAATATCACTTCGAAATTCGAAAGTGTCTATGAATTCGCGATGATTTGGGTACTTTAAAAACTAACAACAACAGTAAGTGTTGTAATGAAAAGTGAAAAACACGAGTGTATAAATAAGCGGAATTATGAACCTAAATGCGTTGCCATAAGAGTCACTTTACAAGCAATTGTGTTGAAAAAATAATATTTAACTCAGCAAAACCACTTTCGACTTTTATCCATAAAAATTTAAACACTCAGGCATCGAATTTGAAGATACTTTTGATCATATAAAACCAGCATAGGAAATACACTCAAGACCAAAATAAATCGCCCCATTCCAAATACGTTCCAAGATAGAACAGTTATCGTAACAACCGCTGAGACGAGATAGACAATGTGCAAAGCTGCCACATATGAAAATTGTGGGCTACAAACTTTGATCGTCTTGGGGTTACCAGTTAAAAAGTTTTTGGCTCGGCGAATGCTTATACTTTTGAGGAAAATATTTGATCGCGTTTTGTTTTTTGAATTTGAATGTTGCATTATTGTGAAAAGTTATTTTGTGCTGAAAAATCTTTGCTACAGATAATTACTTATAAAAAATTCAAAGCATTTATTTTAATTAGGCACTATTTACAGGTCCTTTTGAACTGGCAAGAAGTTGGTCAGTTTGTCAGAAAATTGGAGCCAGATACTTGTTCCAAAACATAGTTTCCTATGGAGAAGAACAGTCAAGAAACTCCATGGTAGTTACCATTACATACCTTTTAAATCAAGTCTAGTACGTATTGTTTTTAGACATTTCTGGTCTGAGGGGCATTTCTGCAGTATTTTAAGAACATTATCATTCTAATATCAGTCTCAATCTGTCAAAACTACAAATTTCCTTAAATTTTTCTCTCGTTCAAACAAATATTATCTCGTGACTGAGAAGGAATTATGATATTGCTCAATCGCGATGTGTTCCACGAGCGCCTCAAAGAGATGTCAGCACGTACTGACGGGGTCCGCTAGGACTGGTGCCTGCCAGGGTTGCGGGTTTGTCCGAAAGGGATACCATAGTCCTGGCGCACAGGCAACTGAAGGAACACGGGTGGCTTTTAGTCAGTAAAAGTCTGACACGCCTTCCCGCTCCGCCCAGAGCCGGAGACGTTATTTGATAATTTCCCAACCAAAAAATAAAACAGGTTAGGTTAGTTATTCGATCTAAATAAAAACGGCCACATTCCTCTAGATCCTATTTTGTTGCTTCGTGTCTCAATATGAAACTTTATAAGAGGTATTAGAAAATTCTAGACACACTTACCGAGATAGTTGATTGAGCCGTTTTTCATAATTCCTTCTCAGTCACGCGATAATAGTGTGGTGCGTGTGTGGCGCTAGTGGACCGGTGACAACCCTCTTAACGATAAATTATTTTTTTTGTACTAAGACGTATCAAAATAAGAAATAGGTGGTTAATAAAATTCGTTTAAGTTTCATTTGTCAAAATTTGAGCAGTGGTTAAAAACTTTTCCTGTATACAACGTGTAACGTTAAATGCGCAAAACCTCAGACACACCAACTGATTATTAATTCAAGTAACCTATTTCGGAGAGAAAAAAAAAACATTAAAAGAAATAGAAAAGGTTTTATGTGCTGTTTTAGTTTTACTAGCAATTCTGATCGTTCTATCGAGGGAGGGGTCGTCACCAGGCCGCTCGCTGCGCCGCGCTGACATTATTATTTGTATATCCCTGTTGGCGACTGGCTGGGATGCCACGTTTTTTAAGAAGTATATATATTTTTATAATACGCAACAGAACATGGGTTACTGTATAACGTTTTGAAAAGTCAGTTCATTGTTTTTGAGGCAGGGACCAAGTACGATCTTGATGTGCCTCCCATACGGCTAAACGGTGTTCCTCTTGAGCGAGTGGAACAATTTAAGTACCCAGGTCACTTCGTCACCACTGACCTTAAAGACAATGCTGATATTGAAAGGGAACGGAGGGCTCTGTCCGTGCGAGCGAATATGTTGGCTCGCAGGTAATTGCACGTTGTACTGCAGACGTAAAGATGACGCTCTTTAGAGCATTCTGTACCACCTTCTACACGTGCAGCCTGTGGGAGCAATATTCGCGAGCATCGTATGGAGCCCTTCGTGTCCAATTTAATAACGCATTCAGAAAACTGATGGGGTTGCCATGGCGTTGCAGTGCATCAGGGATGTTTGCGGGGGCGCGTGTAGATTGTTTTTACGCTATAATGCGCAAGCGCGCTGCATCAATGGTGGCACGAGTCATGGCCAGCCCCAACAAGGTTCTGAAAATGATACCGGACAGAGTGGACTGTCCTTATATAGTTCACTGTTGTCAGTTACATGTGTCACCGTATTGTGTTGTTTTTACATGTAGTTGTAAGAACATTGTTACTAACCCTTTATGAGTCTTGGCTTGAAATAAAGTTTTTATTATTATTATTTTATTTATATAGTCTACATATCTCGGGACCCTGGGGTCCCGGACCTTTGGAAGGCGTACGAGGGGCCGAAGCCAATTCACAGAGGCCCGTTAGACGCTTTTTAATTAAATGAGGCACCAACCGACGATTATCCCTGTACGCACTATGCAAGTGCACCCAAGGACAACTCCCGGTTGGTGTAGGACTATTGCAAGATATGGAAACAAAGATATTAGACTATGGGTTTGGGTGGTTAAAATGGACTGGTTACCTAAAACTATGGAAGGACTATGGCCCCTGCCTGATCAATTTTTTTTTACACACGGGTAAAATGGCAGGGGGTGACATGCACACTCAATAATGGGCCCCCGAAAACAGTCGCTAGCACATAGTGACGTAGCAACAAGGGGGCAACATGTCCTGAGGTGCTCGAGGAGTGGAGAGGTATTCCAAGGCTCTCAGAACAATCCCAGAGCCCGGAAGATGGTCAAGATCCCTACAAGCACTTACTGGAATACTTCCTTCCTCCGAGCACGTTTGCTCTTGCGAATCTCCACTCAAGCCGGCCAATAAAGGCAAGAATGAGGTGAGAGCTCAGTTTCTCGTCAGTGTTCACTCCAGCCGGCCAATAAAGGCAAGCCAGAGATGAGGAACATGACTTCTCCCGGGAGATCGCAACTGCCCAACAGCTCGCCACATGCTGCCCTGCGGGTTTCTGTATCTCTCTTGGTCTGGCTCCTCACCCTAGACATGTTCCGGCAAAGTAAACTCTACCGGCACAGACCTAGAGTTCGGAGCGCGCAAGCCCCACCACGACGTCAACGTAGAGATACGGCGGTGGGGTTATTATTATTATTATTATAATGACTTTTATATTTTTAGAACAGAAGAAATATTTTTGTTTTAAAAAGCTGTTAGTTGTTAAATGTCAGTTTGCCTGGTACATAGTTTTATTGGGTTATTATTATAAATAAATAGCAATTACTCATAAGTGTTTCCATCATCCTCCAATCATTAAAATACATACAGTCCATTTGCCCATCAACAATCCCGCTTGAGAAAATTTAAATTTATGGGACAACAATTTGTGTTTGTTTACCTATTTTGGCGGGTTTGTGCATGTGATAGTTTGACCTATTAATAAATACACACGGCAACTTTTTTAATGAAGGTTTTCTATAATAAAAAATTAAAAAAAAAAATTAAGTGATATTTCGTTCAATTGATTCTGCTCGTTATTCTGATCAAACAATTTGACGGCACGGTTGGCGCAGTGGTTAAGCGATTGACTGCTGCGCTGCGTGTCGCGGGTTCGATTCCCGTACGGAACAAATACTTGTATGATCTACAAGTAGTTGTTGCGGGTCTGGCTGTTTGTGTATGTGAGTTTAAATATTTGTAAACGCACCCACGATACAGGAGAAATCCTAGTGTGGGGCAAAGCTTAAAAAAAAAAAAAAAAAACAGGTTTTGCGCATTTAACGTTACACGTTGTATAAATAAATAAAAATCCAAGAATGACAGTCGGGACCAACGGCTAAACGTGCTTTCCGAGGGGTCTTGGTATGCAAAGATGTTCACCAATTCACAGACATGCGTAGCTTACCCTGATCAATCGACCCGTGTGGCTTTTATTACTTAGCCACATTCATGAGTACAGTCATTTATGAGTTTTTAGGGTTCCGTACCAAAATGGTAAAAAGGAACCCTTATGGTGTGACTCATTCTGTCTGTCTGTCACAGCTGAATATCTCAAGAACTACTGATGCTATCGACTTGAAATTTAAAATAGTTTTAGATGACGTTTTCCCAACTATTTTGCAAATAAGAAAGAAACAAAAAAGTCTTTACTTTTTTTGGAACAGGGACTGAAAGGTTGTCTTAAAAATGCGGCTACTAGGACATGTGGGGTATCATATTAAAGAGCGCTGTTTGCGCTGTCTCAAAATAAAAACTTTTTTTTTTAGACCGCATAGTTTTCGGATTTTGATGAAAAATATAATAAAAATACCGTTCCCCCCCTTATCTCTGAATTTTGCATAGAGAAAAATCTGAAATTATTCTATGCTATAAAAGCTGATATAAAGATTACCGAAAAAATAAAACTATATCTCTAAATAGCACACTTTTTTAGAAATCAACAAAAATTACATTAGTTCCTTTATTTCTCAAGAGATGGCGATGACCTAAAACTGCTATATTAAAATGCACCGCAGTGTTAAAATTCTCTCTCTCTCTCTCTTTTTCTCATTCTGTTTTTTTTTTTTTAGTCCGCATTCATTTCAACTTTTGACAAAAACTGTCAAAAATACCTTTCTCCCCCTTATTTCCAAAGTTTGCATAGATAAAAATCTGAAATTATTGGGTGTGACAGAAGTTTATGTAAAGATTACAGAAAAAACAAAACGACGTCTCCTAAATAGCACACTTTTTTAGGAATCACTAACAAAAATTACATTAGTTCCTTTATTTCTCAAGAGATGGCGATGACCTAAAACTGCTATATTAAAATGCACCGCAGTGTTAAAATTCTCTCTCTCTCTCTCTTTTTCTCATTCTGTTTTTTTTTTTTTAGTCCGCATTCATTTCAACTTTTGACAAAAACTGTCAAAAATACCTTTCTCCCCCTTATTTCCAAAGTTTGCATAGATAAAAATCTGAAATTATTGGGTGTGACAGAAGTTTATGTAAAGATTACAGAAAAAACAAAACGACGTCTCCTAAATAGCACACTTTTTTAGGAATCACTAACAAAAATTATATTAGTTCGACTATCGGTCAATAGATGGCGCTGACCTAAAACTGCAATATTCTACGCCGCCGCAGCGTTAAAATTCTCTGACGACTAAAGGCCTCGCCGATGAAGATTTAAAAACATTTCACGAAAGGGTTCACAACCAAAATGTCCTCCTTCGTACCTACTCGCTGGTTGCTTTGGGTGAAGGACAGTTGTAATTTTTTCTGGGCACTTACCTATTTAGGTCCTACATATACGAATAAAGCTTATGAAGCTATATGATGGTATGGAACCCTCGGTGCGCGAGTCCGACTCGCCCTTGACCGGGTTTTTTTAATTAATATTAAGTTTCACTTCGTCTAAGCACCTTCACTAAGTATTTTAAGTGCTTTCATAACTTGGTAAATTGTTTCAAGAATCTTAGGTTATTATCGTGGTAAAACAATAAAGATTTTCGAGAGTATCATGTTTCTGAAGCAAACCAACTTTCTTTGAATAAATTGCTACAAAGTGTCGGTGGAGACGATTTTTAACACTTCGAGTTGCCAAGTAGATTAATAGTTTAAGTAAAAGAACTCTGTCAATTCTACCACTGCAATGCAAATGGTAAGGCGCTCACTCAATGGCGTATTTTGAGATTTGTCGCCCTGGGCTAATACGATTTGCCGCCCCGCAACTTAACAAAACAAATAAATGCAAGAACGAGGGAAGTGAACTCGACAATGTTAGCACCTCGGATAGATTCGATTTTGTTTTTACCATTTATTTATTTATTTAACAATTTATGTACACACATATAAACAGACGAGAAGAAAGGAACAGAAAAATACGTACAAAGGTGATGCTTATTTCTAATGAAATCTCTTCCAGCATACCTGCGATAGGAAAGTAGATATAGAGATGTAGACAACGTGTGTAAGTGTGGAAGAGAAAAAAAAATATATATATATATACATAAAATCAAAATAGCTATACACTAATATAAATACTTATAAACATACAATAAGAGAATATACTTACATACATACTTCTAAAATAAATATCACTCAAATATATACTTAGAACTACAATGTAGTGGAAAATAATAAATACATAATAATATGCAACTATGACGAAGTAGAAAGATAGTGATTCTTTACTCTTCTTTCATACAGATTAGAAGTTTGGGCGGCTAAAAGATAAGTAGTGCTTGAATCAAGAAAATCAGGCAGACTGCAAGGGGCGCCTCGCGCCGCCTTTCGCAGTCTACCGCCCCAGCCCATAGCCCTATTGGCTATAGGGTAAATACGCCACTGCGCTCACTTGGGGGCAGATTGCGGCTTGCCACGGCACAGGAAATGCTTCTCGAAATATTATTTTCATGCTCTTAGCCCTCATGTTTGTTTGATATCGTCACAGAGATCGTTCGTTGAGCTTATCGTAGTAAGTATGACGTGGAAGGCAGTACTAATTTTGTGCAGATTTCTTCGCATTTTCCATCACTGCGTCATTGTTTGGTTATCGCAAGCGCGATTGCTGAGGGTAGGGTTGCCAGCTCTTAAAACCGAAAAGCCAAAGAGACCAGCCAGTTCAGCCGAAAGTTCGGGTAAAAAGGCCGGATACCCTTAATTTTTTAGTCTTAGCACAACGACAGTAGAAAAAAAAGAAGTAAATCAAGGCTTTTTTAGCATTTACCATAAAATCTTCTAGCGCTAGTGATACAAGGTAAGGCGGGCGGAGCGGAAACCAATGCATACACATCATCATCATCATCATCATCATCATCAGCCTATAGCAGTCCACTGTTAAACATAGGCCTCTCCAATTGCACGCCATTCAGCTCGATTCTCGGCAACTCTCATCCAGCTGCTACCAGCCACCCTGCGAAGATCGACGCTCCACCTAGCCTGAGGCCGTGCTACCTTATGTTTGCCGATTCGCGGTCTCCACTCAAGAACACGTCTACCCCAACGGTCATCGGTTCTACGGCTAATATGGCTGGCCCATTGCCACTTCAGCTTGCTTATTCTGTGAGCTACATATGTCGACAACTTTGGTTCTCTGCCGAATCACCTCGTTCCAGATTCGATCTCTCAGAGAAACTCCAAGCATAGCCCGTTCCATAGCTCGCTGAGCGACCTTGAATTCATGGACCAGCCGTACCGCGAGTGTCCACGTTTCGGCTCCGTAAGTTATAACAGGCAGGACGCACTGATTGAAGACCTTGGTCTTTAGGCTCTGTGGAATACGCGACGAGAAGACTCGACGAAGTTTCCCAAATGCTGCCCAGCCCAGCTGAATTCTTCTGTTAGCCTCCCTCTCAAAGAAAAAAATGCAAAATGCATACACATGACCAATGTAAAAATAAATGGTCAAATTTAAAAAGCCGTCTAAGGCCGCACACGCAACCAAAAAGCCTGACTGTGTCCGGTTTTATCCGGATGCCTGGCAACGCTAGCTGAGGGTGTGGTGCTGGGTTTTGATTTTGAATCTTATTTTCATGCAATTAGCACTCACATTTGGTTGATATCGTCACAGAGTTCGTCGTTGAGCATATTGCTCGCGATTTGTTTTCGCGATTGCTGAGGATTCTCTGCTGGGTTTGATTCCTAAGCAAAGTGAATGAGTCTGAGTTAGGAATGTCTCAGTTCCGGAGTCAGGGTTTATGCCCGGTCGATGGTAATAAGCTCGCCTTCTATTACATGGGACTTCTTAAACATACCTACCTGGCGAAATGTGCCCACAAAAAGCCTACGAGCTCCTATAACCCCCATATGTCCTCCTCTTCGCAGAACCGTCCTTGGTGCTAATTCTTCAATCCCCCGCCTATGTAAATTATTAAATAGCTGCAGTGATGTGAATTGATGTGCACTCTGACTCACTTGATAGGTTCCGATATACAAAAATTTGTAAAATCATTTTAGTGTAAATTTAATTTTGTGTTGATTTTGATTTTAATTTTAACAATGATTTTGATTTTAATTTTAATTTGGATTTTAATTTTGATTTTAATTTGATTTTATGTGATTTTAATTTTAATTTTAAATAGGAATTTGGTTGAAAACATAATTATTTTCGGTGAGTATAAGGAAGCCCGTGTAGACGATTTTCATGCCCTAAGAGATCAGCGTCAATAATGGGTAGGTTGCGCGGAAGCTCCAACAGCATCCTAAAAACATTATTAGACAAGGTGGACAGTCCCTTCATAAGGCACTGGGTACGGAGGCACGTGCCAATGTGTGTTGGGCCACGAAATTTTTAGTTGTTTGTAAGTGTTACTAACATAGTTTTTAAGTCATTGTTACTAATACCTTATGCATTGTGTGTACTTGTATGTGTATATAGTCTGAAATAAATAAATAATAATAATAATAAGAACTCATCAAATTTTAAGTAGGCCGTCTTTGTATCGGTGTATTCAATAGTTGGTTAGCCAAATAAATCAAATAAATGTGTATGTTTTATGAATACTTACACCCCTGGCAAGCCCTTTTGGTAATACAGGCGCTCTGTTATGTTTTAAATCCTTCAAAGCATGTTAGTACTTTAGTACACTACGTAAATTTTGTTCCGCGAGGTCACTCACTCATGTCAATTATCTAGTTAATTGAATTCTGACATGACAGACCGTTAATCGATCTAGCAATTAGTGTCAAACCACTTTGGTGCTAGGTTCGGGAAATTATGACACGAGGAGGCGATATAAGTGGTTAACATTGCGGCTATAGTCCCCAAATAATAATAATGAAACGTTTATTTCGACCAACAAAGAATCATAGGACACACATATTACAATTTTTTTTTTTTTATAAAAACACGTACAATTAAAAAAACCACCTAAACATATCACACACGTCGATTGCTCAGTATGTGAACCATACAGCAATGGTTCAGGTACTGACAATCGAACCTCTTCGCGAAATCCTCTGTCTCTCTCAGGATGCCGTTGGAGCTAGCCCGAAACCTGCGCTCCAGGGATGTGCATCGTTTCCGCTTAATAGAATAGAAACAGTCTACTTGCGACTCGGCGAACATCCCTGATGCGCTGCTGAATCGGGGCAGCCTCATCAGCACCCTGAATGCGTTATCAAAGAACAAAGACTAAGCAGAAGGGCATTTCACCGGATATATTTAAGTCCCATGTAATAGAGGGCGAGCTAATTGCCATTTACTGAGTGCAAATCCAGAAATGTCATTCTTAAAAAGTACCCGATTATTTTTATACTATATTTCATTCTAACCATGCGAGCGGTAGTGGTACTCTGTAAAGTTCACTTGGAACCTCACTCAAGTGAGCGCGCACAATTCAAAAGTGAACTCATTTGTTTTAAAAGTAAATTATCGCGGATTCACAACGAACGTTCGAACTTCGAAGTGATGTATAGAGAATTGCTATGCAAAAATTGGCTAAATTGCTTTTTAAGGCCTACTGCCAAACCTTTTACACGTGCAGCCTGTGGGTGAAGTATACGCAGAGGGCCTACAACGTCCGATCAGTATAATAATGATTTAAGGATGTTGATGGGACTTCCGCGTATCTGCAGCGCTTCGCAGATGTTCGCGGAAGCCCATGTCGACGATTTTCACGCCATAATGAGAAAGAGGGCAGCGTCAATGTTGGGTAGGTTGCGCGGAAGCTCCAACAGCATCCTAAAAACATTATAAATGACAAGGTGGATAACCCCTTTATTAGGCACTGGGTGCGGAGGCACGTGCCAACATGTGTTGAGCCACGATGCTATTAGTTTGTAAGTTTTAATAACATAGTTTTTTAAGTTATTGTTACTAATACTATATGGATTGTGTGTATTTTTATGTTTGATCCGCAATAAATAAGAATAATAAATACTGTATTTCATTCTAACCATACGAGCGGTAGTGGTACCTACTCTGTAAAATTCACTTGGAACCTCACTCAAGTGAGCGCGCACAATTCAAATGTGAACTCTTTTGTTTTAAAAGCAAATTATCGCGGATTCTCAACGAGACACTGTTCGAATTTCGAAGTGATGTTTAGAGACCAACAATACAGGAAAAATCTGATAACTTACACAACAGTTTCGGGCGAAAAATCGAACTCCCAGTTCGGTAAGGTTCTAATAATAGCATACCTACTGTATAGCTGATAAGATACGCCCTGATAACGTTCATTAAGTAAGTGCAATACGCTTTTATGAAAGTTCTTATCATTGATTACAGAATTTTTGTTCGGTGATGCAAGTTTTACTTTGTTTATGGCTTATTTTTTATTTATTTTTTCTATTCTCAATCTTGTTTCGCTATTTTTAGTACATTACTTTTAAATAGTCTTTTTTTGCAGTCGGGTTTTTGATTTTATAAATTATTTATTTTTTAGTAGTTGTTCTCTAATCAAATCATCAAAATCAAAATATTTTATTTCACATAAACCTACACGGGCACTTATGAAATGTCAGAAGCTAGGTGCACGGTTCCAATTAGTCGTTTCCTATGGAGAAGAGCCGGCAAGAAACTCCACGGTTACTCTTTTAAAAATAATTGGCTTTTACAATATTATCAAATAACAGTGTTAATAGGTATGGGAGGACAGTGTAGCCCTTTCAACAATTACCGGGTACTTAACAAAATAGAAAAGTGCCAACATATCTACACTCTACTAGGCCTACAACGTTCTCACATTCACAAAATAGAAAATAATCTATATAAAAGATTAATGACATGATTGCAATTACAACTACAGTGACAAATCTGAAAAAATATCATGTCAAAAATTCTTATATTCAAAGATTCAATAACACCTTCATAGAGATTCTACACTATACTCAAAGTCTCAAATTCAGATAATTTATGTAAACAACGGGAATAACACAACAAAAAAATATCTTCGTAATGGTAATTCACATAAAATTGCAAAAAAAGAGGTTCTATTTTCTTTTAAGTACTGATTTTAAGAAAAAATAATTAAAAAATAATCATACCGTAATTATTTTTATAAATTTTCGGTTTTAAACAAAGTTATTAATAAAAGGAGATTTTCTGGTATAAAATATTTTATGATACTGGTAACAATGCAGGCGATCCAAACATTTTCACATTTTTTTAATCTTCAACAACACTAATATTACAACTCTCATAAATAGATTCATATTGTAAGTAGCATATCTAGCCACATTTTGGACGAAAACGGCTGTAAACTGTTTCGATTGGAAATCGATTTTGGGATGCCTACGTCTAGCACTGGGTTTAAAAGGGCTGATTATGACTATCATATACCGTGTCTCCGACACACTACAAAAAACATTGTTTGGCAACGGTATTTTGTTTGCATAGTTCTTATAATTAATTCACTTCAATTTTATCGATGATTATTTACAAAAACATTTAATGATAAATAAAATGTTTTGCACCATTGTCCTGTCATTTTGACAGTGACATTTCTTGACATTACTTTGTTTACATAAATTATCTGAATTAGAGACTTCAGGTATAGTTTATTATACCTTAATTCCCTGCAGCCCATTTCAAATCACAATGCTATGAAAACAACAAACCATATCTGCTATCGCCACTGTTTCGACAAACTTCTCTAACTTACCGACACTGGGTAGAATTAGGGTAACTCATCCACAAACAAGTTTCCAACTCCTCTGATTTGACCGAACAGATAATACGATGGAAAATCAAGTTTTATTGAACCAATTCTAGGATCTTACTAACTTTGGATAATTAGAACAGTGGCTGTACCAAGCAGTATTACTTGAATATTACTTCAGCATGAGAAAGAGATGGAACTATAAGTTCTGTACAGCTATATAGCATTATCTGAGTATCATTATATGATATTGTACTGTTATACTTTTTATTTGCACCAATGACAACCCCATTTTATGTCCAGAAATTCACTGTCCATGCCAAGGCCGCCAGTGGTATATTTTGTACTGTACTAGCTTTTGCCCGCGGCTCAGCCCGCGTGGATATATTGGTTATCGCGCAAAAAAGTAGCTTATGTCCTTTTCCATATCCCAGGCTATATCTCTGCCAAATTTCATGACGATCGGCTCAGCGGTTTAGGCGTGAAAACGTAACATACAGACAGACAGAGTTACTTTCACATTTATAATATTAGTATGGAAGTATGGATTATATATTATACGATAAAAGAACACAGCGGATCTCTGGGTAACGACGCATCTGATGAACTGGCAAGAAGGGCATCCAGCACGTCGGCATGTGGACCTGAGCCTGTCATACCCATCCCCTTCAACCATTTACGCAGGTGGCTACAGGATTTTACCCACACACAAGCAGAGAACTGGTGGACCTCGACACCGGGCTGCAGGCAGTCCAGAGAGGCTATGCCTTCCTTGAATGGTAGGCTGACCAGGCGCCTTTTACGCCTGGACTGGAACGGTCTGCGCCTAGTGACGTGGACCATCACGGTACACTGCTCGCTAAACAAACATTTCCACCCAATAGGGATAACGGACAGCCCTCTGTGCAGGGCCTGAATGGAGGCGGAAGAAACAGTGAAAATGTGCTCTTCGAATGCACAGGCATCACCCAGATCAGAACAGAAACCCTCGGGGAACCCAGATCCTATGCCGCTGTTCTGAACCGACCAGGAGACGTGATTAGCTTCTGGAAGGAGGTGGGATGGTCCATCTTAAGGACTAAGTGCGGAAACCAAACCCTCTAACATAGAACATAGAACATAGATGTATCGCCGTAATGTTTTGATTACGTAAAAAAAGAAAAAATACGTGTCCAATATTTCTTTATAATCTACATGACGGACAAAAAATACTTTTTTAGTCATCATCCCTATTGGTTTCCACCCTTTTCATTAGAAATTTCCCAGAAATAGCCAGGAGTTAGAAAGTTGACGGTGTGATACTCCCATGCCTCGGAAAGCACGGTAAGCCTTTGGCCCTGCACCTGATCTCTCTCCGGGCCTTTCGGATTCAAATCAAATCAAATCAAAATATTTTATTTCTCATTAACCTAAATGGAAACTTATGAAACGTCAGAAGCTAGGTGCACGGTTCCAGTTGGTGGTTTTCTATTAGACTTGGGTAGCTCATGAGCTAGTGATAGAAAAGATCTAGCTCTTTTCGATTGATGTCGCTCTCGCTCACTCACTCGCTCGCTAAATAGCTCGCTCAGACTCACTAGCTCAGTAAGTCAATACTTCAGTCGGTCTCGGCAGATGTATCACCGAGCGAGACACCGAAGTAACCAACCGAACGGCTCATTTGGATCGCTTCGGAATACTTCGGATCGCATCGTTCGCTCTTCCAACAATAGTTCTCCGGCACATTAAGTCATTGTAAATTCGTGACACCTTGCCACAGATAGTGTCAAATTTCTCAAAATGGCCGCCACAGTTAAGAGGCTATAGTGTATTTTTCAAAAAGCTATTGATTATTGAGCGAGCCGAGCCGTCTCCGGTAACAGTCGGCGTCTGAGCGACTGAGTCACTGAGCTATATAAGAGCTAGTGAGCTTGAAGAGTGATATAGCTCCTTAGAGCGAAAGAGCTGATCACTCTTTGTCTTTTCAGTGAGCTATTTCGCCCATGTCTATTTTCTATGGAGAAGAGCCGGCAAAAAATTCTACGGTCACTCTTTTAAAAACAATTGACTGTTACAATATTTATTACCGTCCCATCTGACTATGAAAGTAAGGGAAGGGAGAATTCACCTATGTCTGCACACACTTGTGCACTAAATATCTCCCACGCCGAAGGCTGATCTCCGCTGAGATTGGTTACCATGGCCGAAATTCGGTCTGGAGGACTATTATTACATGCGTTTATATACACATTAAACATCTGCGTACCTCTTCGGAGAATACAATAATGTATTCACTCAAACAACCTTCATCATTCATGAGACTTAGTTAAGAGAGCGCTTTCAAAGCCAACTTACAATACAATAGTTTTCCAAGGCTTCCGTACTACACTCAAATTCTGTGGAAGTTCACTCATGTAGGTTAAAAAGCAAATTGTCGTGGGAATTGAATATAACTTTGAATCTAATTATAACTTTGTTTTGCTCTGACTAAGAAACTTCCCTGTATGTTAAGAAAAGTCAGCACTATAATAGTACATTACTTACCAAGGACTGTAAAAGAAAGAAAGCCAAGGACTGTAAATATGCGATAGAGGGCTTTCTTTTTTACTGCCCGTGGTGAGTACACAATTTTACGTCTTCACCTGGCCACAATGCGAGTTTTACTGTACGCGTAGCGCACGCGAAGCGCCCGCGGCTTCGCGTCATGCATCTTTCTCACAAAAAATCAAAAATCCAAACATTCGGACAGTATCATCTTCCATTAATTCACAAAAAAATCATTTAATTAAAAATATGTCAGTTAGGTAAACAGGTAATAAATCAAATCATAGGAGTTTAATTAGCAAGTCGGAATCGTCATACCTCTGTTTATCAGTAGTAATAAAGATCTGTGTTTGAGTTCAGGAGAGCGTTAATAGCAGCTAATGACCGAGGAATAGGTGAATTGGAGTGTGCAACAGTGCGGCAAGTTGGAACACCCAGTAAGCGGTGCTTTCTGCCACGACAGTAATTGTCTGGGACAAATAGATTGCAGATACAGAGTTCTTTTTAGGGTTTCATAGTCAACAAGGAACCCTTATCTATAGTTTCGCCATGTCCGTCTGTCTGTCTGTCCGCGGGTTAGCTCAAAAACTATTGGTACTAGAAAGTTGTAATTTGGCATGAGTGTACACGTTAATGACTCCGAAAAAGTAGTAAATATTTTTTTGAAAAAAAACAATTATTTAGGGTAAAGGGGGGATGATATTTTTTTTTCGTCCTTCCAATACTGTGGGTTATGTTTGGATAGGTCTTTCAAAAATATTAGGGGTTTGGGAAGACCGTTTTTTGATTAAGTAAATTGTTCGTGACTTATCAAGCTTTAAAGTACCAATTTTCGTTAGAGTCAAGTGTCCCCCCCTCTACCAACTAAACGGTTGTAGTTAGAAATTCAAATGTCACGGCAGTAGCACCTATATATAACTAAGTTAAAAGGAAAATTATTACAGCTAAGAAGGCTTTACAATTTACCCAGTAATTGCCGACCAACTTACATTTACAGTTGAAAAAAATGTTCTCCCATACATTATGTATAGGAAAACATGTTTTTCAACTACATGATAAGTTTGTTCTTGGGATAAATTCATCCCAACTACGGAACCCTTCATTGTGCGTGGTCCGACACGCACTTTGCCGGTTTTTCCATACTAAGAAATAAATAAAACTTATCACCAATTTATTTTACCGAAATGTTCCACCATTTACCTAACATATAGGGGGCGTCACAATCATCTTCTAAACGAGAGGGTCGTACCAATATCCTTGAACGATTATTTGTAATATAGTGCCTTTGATCGGCTGTGAAATTGGCCTGAGAATGATAATAGCCTACACTCCGTTTGAAATAAGATTAGACAATAAAATAAAATCATGAAATATATATATGTGAATAATGTCATGATGGCCCGTTGGTTAAGGCCTCGCCTCTCATGCATGAGGTTGTGGGTTCAAATCTGGGCAAGTACCAATGTGACTTTTTCAATTCATATATACTTTCTGAGTTTATCTTGGACATTACTGACATCGGTGAAGGAAAAACATCGTGAGGAAACCTGGACTTATAGTTAATATAAGTCTGAAATCGCCAACCCGTCTTGAGCAAGCGTGGTGATCAATGCTCGTGCCTTCTCTGTATGAGAAGAGGCCTTTGCCCAGCAGTGGGACAGCTATAGGCTGGTATTATATATATATATATGTTATATTATATTTAAATAAACCATTTTTACAGTCCGTTCAACCGATTTTGAGTTCTATTGCGTTGGTGGCTTGACAATTAGCCGCTGCAGTAAACAGTTGGTATTGTAACCGCTTTTTTGCTTTTAATGCCATCCTTATGCCTACGGAATAAAAGTCAAAATCGGTTGAACGAACTGTGAAAAAGTTTTTTTTTAATGTCTAATCTTATTTCAAATGAAGTATAGATGACGACAAGAAGGCAGACGTCTTTACGTTTTAGTTCAGCAAACGGACCAATACCTCACTTAATGAAAACTGGCTCCTTCGCCTCAGCATCATCATCATCATTTCAGCCGAAAGACGTCCACTGCTGAACATAGGCCTCCCCCAAGCACCGCCACCTCGACCGGTTCTGTCCTTCCCGCATCCAGCGGATTCCTGCGGCTTTCATAAGGTCATCGGTCCACCTTGTGGGAGGCCTTCCAACATTACGTCTTCCGGTACGCGGTCGCCACTCCACAACCTTTCGCCCCAACGGCCATCTGTTCTGCGCGCAATGTGCCGTGCCCATTGCCACTTAAGTTTGGCAATTCTTCGAGCTATGTCGGTTACCTTGGTTCTCATACGGATCTCTTCATTTCTGATTCGATCACGTAGGGAAACTCCAAGCATAGCCCTCTCCATTACCCGTTGGTTGACTTTAAGCCTTCTAATAAGGCCCATTGTGAGCGACCACGTTTCAGTGCCATATGTCATCACTGGCAACACGCACTGGTCAAAGACTGGTCCGTTGCCTACTGGCTAATAATGTACAAGTTCACGTGGAACCTCACTCAAGTGAGCGCACACAATTTGAAAGCCAAAAAAACTCATGTTGTTTTTAAAGTATATTGTCGTGGATTCACAATGAAACACCATTATTTATTTATTTATGTATATATATTTTATTGTACATCAGATTACACATTACAAAAGAAAAGAAAAACTTATACACTATAAAATATACAATGGGCGGCCTTATCGCATACTGCGATCTCTTCCAGGCAACCTTGACATGGACAGTGAATTTCTGGACATAAAATGGGGTTGTCATTGGTGCAAAAATAAAAAGTATAACAGTACCTACAATATCCTATAATAGATACACAGATATATGCTATATAATAGATACACAGATATATGCTATATAATAGATACAAACATACTAACTAAATAAGAAAATAAAATAAATGAAGACTAGATTATTACAGCTAACAACGAGAACAAAATCACAACAACAAGTAATGTTCCTTCACGAGTATTTTAGACACAGGTAACGATTGCTCGCGTTTTATTGGATCTGGCAATGCATTCCACAAACGAGCGGCCTGTAGCTCTACCATGAGTTTGCACAGCCAATACTCGCTAGCGTCTCCGTAAATAATATGTATGAAATACTGTGCAGCGCCCCTAGCGGTCACTGAAAGAATTAAAATGCATACCATGAGCACTATAGATTTCGATAGGTAAGAAACCTAACGTAATCTATTCGATAGTCACTAACGTTTTTCAGCTGTCGCCATACAAAACGGCACCATGAGCCACTAATTTGACAGACGCTATCGAAAAATACGCTTACGATAGTAGTTACGTTACTCACTAGCATTTTGACGAGTGAAACGTAGTTTACAATAAAATTATAACCGATTTTGAGTCCAATTAAGTAAAAATAATGCCTGGAAGATATTATTTGGCATGGAATATGTTAGCGGCCGCTGAATTAGAAGACCAACGACGTGAAAAACGTGAATTTCAAGCCAACATGAGAAAAATAAAATGGAATATCTATTTCATTGAAAATAAATATCAATCAACCCTGGCTACCCTGGCGCTTCCCCTAATTATTAAAATAATTTGATAGAAAGTAGAAACATACCTTTCCATGAACTCCACCATCAGTTGAAATTGTGCCACAAAGGTCCTCATTGTATTGTTATCTTTTAAACTTATTTAATTCCGCGAACCACACAACGTCAACAAACTCGATAATACAACAGTGACATACTTATAAGGCATAAAAATTCAACAATCACTAAATACCTTAAGTAGCTCAATAACCGCCAACCTTTCTATTTAGTCGGATCATTGACTGTGTAACTAGTACATTTTGAGTATATGCCTTCTCTCTTCTTATTACTGA
This sequence comes from Dryobota labecula, assembly GCA_947523025.1. Lineage (NCBI taxonomy): Eukaryota > Metazoa > Arthropoda > Insecta > Lepidoptera > Noctuidae > Dryobota > Dryobota labecula. The sequence continues at coordinate 5,374,428 of OX383311.1, read as the reverse complement.
GAAAGAAAGAAACAAAAACATAGGAGTGAAGTTAGCTAGACGACACGATCTATCGAGCTTACGTTAGCGCCCGCGTAAGACTCCGTAAAACTCATGGTGCAAGCATTATCGAAATCTATTCGATCCACGTTAATACGCTAGCGAGTTTAACGATAGCGAGTAAGTTTTCGATAACAACTCATGGTAGGGGTAGGACAGTAAAAGATTTGTCAAGGAAAGTTGTGGAAGGCATGGGTATTTTTACCGTTCGAATTTCAAAGTGCTGTTTGGGGAATAATACTACAGAGCAAAGGCGTTCTGCCAGTCTTTCTACTCGAGCGGTCTGTGGGTGTCACACACGAGCCGAGCCTACAACGTCCTGCGTGTGCAATATAACAACGTCTTCAGGATGCTATTACGGCTGCCGTGGCGTTGTAGTGCGTCGAGCATGTTTGCGGAAGCACATACGGATGGCTTTCGTGCCATTATGCGTAAGAAAGCAGCATCCTTACTACAACGTTTACGTAACAGTCGGAATAGCATCCTGAAAATGATTGTTGCGAGACCAGACTGTCTCATCCAGAGGCACCTGGTGGAGGTGGCTTTAGGTTTAATTTAATCCTGAAACTCAGATTTATCTACTAACATTACTAACATAGCAGATAAGCACAAATTGTTACTAATTACTAAAAAAAAAAAAAAAAAAAAAAAAAAAAAAAAAAAAAAAAAAAAAAAAAAAAAAATATATATATATTGCAAGACCTTTTTCGAAAGTGAACTCATTTGTTTTTAAAGTAAATTGTCGTAGATTCACAACGAGACACTGTTCGAATTTCGAAGTCATGTTTAGAGAATAATACTACAGAGCAGAGAGTACACACATCAAAAAAAGTTTGTGATCACTAGCATAAGCTGATATAATATTTAAATTGAACTTTATCAAGAAATATTCTTTGTTTTGTGTTTTCGTTAAATCGAAATACCCTGTATGAAATTTAAAAAAAAACTAAAAAAAATAATCATCATATTGTAATTATAACAAAAATTTGATAGAAAGAAAAAGACTAACCAAACTTAAACAACAATTTATTAATAAAAGGTTTATATTCAATAAAATATAACTACTTCCCCGGCTCGAACACATATGGTGATCCTCCTGGGCATGCTCAGAATAAAGTTATCCAGCATTTCTTGGGGTAATCTGTCCCATTCTTGAATAGCCGCTTCCTTGAGCTCTGGCACTGTCTGGGGACGTGGCTGACAGTTCCAAACAGCTCACTTAAGAGCATCCCACGCGTGCTCTATTAGGTTTAAGTCAGGCGAGCCGAATCATAATATAATCTACCGTACCTAACAAAAAAGATTTTGATTTTTCAAAATGATCGCAAACTTTTTTGTTGTGTGTATGTTCCAATAAAAATTTTGCAAGAATAAGACCTTATTTCATTGAAAACCTTCACAAAACATCCATAACAATATCATAGAAATTCTCAATAATATAACAAAGCATATTATTATATCAGGAAGCGCCTGCTTAAATAACATCCTCTCCCATACTAACTTTATATTGTTTACGGGATATAAATTAAGATTGATGATAAGCAAATCCCTTTGGTAATACTGCCTGTGTTATTAAGCTAGTCGGGTCATACAGTATTTTGATGTTCTTGACGCTAATATTATATCAACCAAGGCCTCAAGTCTACTATTACAATAGTGTCGGAATGGTCTATGTATCATTGATTTCATAATTTTTTATTTTGACTAGTTTGGTAATCTACTAATATAATGGCGTCATTATGACTTTCCAATGGTCAGCCACTGACACTCCATTGAAAGAATTGGTAATCTCGTAATAATGACAAATGAAACTATCTACTAAACTTCCAACTTCCTACTACTTCAGATTGCTTATAACACTAATAAATAATATGTAAAAATATAAATTAATGTAATCTGGCATGAATAAATGTTCAAAATGCCACTGTAATACAATTCTATCGAGACTATTGACCGACCAATGATCGACCATTATGAATTTAGCAGATTACGAATTTTTTGCAAAATGACAATGTGATCGTGTTGGAGTGACGAATTTATAAAAAAAGCAGACTTGGGCCCCAGGATGTACTGTGGTTCCACTCGATTTAACGGCTTTAAAAATACCAGATTTTCAGTTTTTTTAAACAGCTTTGGTATATTTCACTTGTAGGTGTTTGTTGGGATAGACGTATTCTTGAATGGAGACCGCGAATCTGTAATCGTAAGGTAGGACGTCCTCAGGCTAGGTGGAGCGATGATCTTCACAGCGTGGCTGGTAACAGCTGAATGAGAGTTGTCAAGAATAGAGCTGAATGGCGTGCAATTGGAGAGGCTTATGTCCAGCAGTGGACTGCTTTGGGCTAGTGATGATGGCACAGACAGAAATATTTTGATGACAATACTACACTGCCAGTAGTGTAGTAATGTGAAGAGTCATAGTATACATAACTATTAAAAAATGCGCCTAAGAATAATGCCAACTTACTTCATGATGTCTCAATCAATACATCAAAAGATCTTTGGAAAATCCTTACACCTAAACGTAAGTTACCGTCCTGTCCGCCAAAATCTTTTCCTATATTGCAATTTCTTCCTTTGATAACGAAAATGAAATTCAGTTTAGTTGGATAAACATTATAAGTTCTTTGAAAGAGATAATAATAATAATATATATACAGAATATTTTTTTTTACAAGGGCGCAATTTTTTTTTTTTTTTTTTGTTGGTTCAGTAGGTATCAGTAATAGAACATTTCCATTATTTGTTCAATACTTTTTTTAAACCTATATAGATGATGTCTAATGATAAAAACCCTTTTGTATAAAACTAATAAGTAGTAAGGAGTTTTTGATGTTCAGAAGTGCCTTTTACGTGCCTATTTGAAATAAATGATTTGACTTTGAGTATATTTTTGCTGCAGTAGCAAAAAACTCATGATCAAGCACCATCATCGCACATTCCAGCACTTGCATAAACGAACAGCAAAACCCACAAAGACTTATGATTTCCTCTCACAAACTTTCTCCCACCAAAAGTTATTCAACAATCCCCTCGCTAGACGCTGTCGTAATAATATTATACTTGTTTTTGTTTACTTCGCAGAGTAATTTTGCCTAGAACTGACAGTTTGGTGGCTGCCAAATAATAATACGATGGCTATGTGTTACACCGAAGCGTATCAAAATAATGTTGCGCGCCACAATTAATGCCTAGTACCGTACCACCAGCACTATCTAGTATCGAGTAGCAGAACTAGTAGGGCACTAGCGCCATCTAGTATCAAGTAGCAGCACTAGATGCTTCTAGAAAGTTCGATGTTACAACTTTCTAGAACTATCGACATCTGGTCAGTCGGGGCCGGTATGTACTCGAACTTTCTAGATGTTTCTACAGTACAAGGTTCTGGAACTATCTAAGGACTATATAAGGCCGGTATGGACCCCGACCCGACACAGTCGAAAAACAAGAGATCAAGCGACAGTTAAACTTCAAACGATACAAGCGATCTTCAAGTGCGACTTTAAAAGTGATCAGTAGTGCAGTTATGTTTTATAATTAGTGTATTTAAGTTGTTATGAGTGTTGTTTAATTAAAGTGTCATTTTTGGTTATTAGATCGCCGGTTTTACTGTCGTGAACCGCAAGCTCGTAACAATAATAAAAAATGGAATTGGACGGCTGATAGAGATGTAAAGAACAAGAAGATATATGCTCCGCTGACCACAAATAGGTATAAAGGGTGACTTGGTAATTCAACGTATTCTTTTCAGGACGTGGCATAATTAGCTCATAATGTTCCCACTACTGGGACACAGATCTCTTCGAGAATGAGTGGTCTGTAATCTAACACGCGGGCCCAGTGTGGGTTGGTAAATGTCTTCGAAATGTTGGGTCTAGGACATGCCAATTAAATAAAAATGCAAATTATATACACAAAGTAAAGCACCTGACTGGGTTCGACCCGACGACCTTACAACTCATAAGTCAGGGTCGTTACCACTGACAACTCGCCGTCCGATAAGGACCAGGCCCGGGTCGAAAGAGATGTCAGCACGCACTGACGGAGTCCGCCAGGACCGGTGCTTGCCAGAGTTGCGGGTTTGTCCGAAAGGGATACCGCGGCCCTGGCACACAGGCAACCGAAGGAGCACGGGTGGGTTTTAGTCAGTAAAAGTCTGACATGCCCTCCCGCTCTGCCCACAGCGGGAGAAGTTATTTGATAATTTCCCACCCAAAAAAAAAAAAAGGGTCGTTACCACTGGGCCACCACTGCTCCTTCCTTCCAGGACAAGGCAGTGTGACGTATTGCAATAATTAAGCAACCTGGAAATTATTGGGAACAAAAAAAGGGTTGTTTCGAATCCCATGGAGAATTTTTTTGAGTTTTTATTCGAGAATTAAATATTTACCTACCAAATACCTAACAGGGATGTGTCCGAAATAAAAAAAAAGAAAAACTGTTTAGTCCGTCGATCAGATAAAAAAAAATATTAGACACGTATTTTTAGCTTTATCATATTAATAAAAAATGACTTAAATAAAACACATTAAACTTGGGGTGTGGGGTCTCGTTACGTCACAGCTACGTATATTCTACTGAGAAGTGACGTCATGCCACATTTGAACTCAATGTATCGCCGTAATATTTTGATTACGTAAAAAAAGAAAAAATACGTGTTCAATATTTTTTAATAATCTACATGACGGACAAAAGTATTTTATTAGTCATCATCCCTACTATTTACACTAGGTACTAAATTAAATGGCTAACAAATGAATGTACAAATCAATACAAAAAACAAAAGGACACTTAGGCGTCGTACTCGTAGTACTCGTCCGCATAGCTGTCACCCAGAAACGTGCCCAGAAGACTTGCAGCATTGCCACGTTGAACCGCAATGCTAATTCTTTGGCCAAAGAACGAGCCAGCCCTCTGGTCACATGAAGTGTCGACCAATCGGCGACAAATTTCCTTAAAAAGGAGACGCGCCCTCGGGCCCCATGACCCCAGTGTTTCGATCCCAAACGACTCCAAACTGTAGTTATCCATATTTACAGCGATCCTACCAAATTAATAATCATGATTTTATTGTGATTTAGTAAGAGACAGCTTGCACACATAATTACATTTTTTAATTAGTTAGCTGAGTAATTTTATACACCTTTTTACTTAGGTACCAATCATATTATTATTTGATGTGATTATTTAATCAATTAATGTTACCTTCAATCGCCTGAAATGCAGGATTACTTAGTTCAGGCACAAATAACTTCTAAACAGATCCCATGCGTATCTTAGAAGTTATCGTCGCGTATTTTCGCGCCGAACCACCCACGACGCCCCCAACAGCTGGGCCTCAAGTCTGCTATTACAATAGTGTCAGAATGGTCTCGCCATTGTGAGTATTTGACAGTTTTTGTATGGCAAATCTGTCAAAAACTCACAATGAAGAGACCATTCTGATACTATTGTAATAGCAGACTTGAGGCCCTGGTCATTTGCGCCAAAATGGCCGCGACAGCGCAAAGGATAATGGGTGAACTTGAGATAGATTTAAGAAAAACTGTATTGAACTTTATACCTTATATTTTTGAATAAATTTTATTATTTTTTATTATTATTACACCGTACCCAACTCACAAACTCAGCAACCCAACAAGAAGAGATAGTCGCAAAAAAATAAAACCTTTTGTAAATACTTATATCAGTGTCACAAACTCAAACTAAGTCGAAGTAGGTAAAAAACGGAGCAGTCTTTGGGGACTGAGAGAATTCCATGATTTTCGTTCACCCAAAAAGTACACATATATACACAGTATACATATAGCTCATGGAAAGCGTTCGGTGACGATGACGCGAGTTCCATGATTTTTGTTCACCCAAAATTGCTCAACGCGCCTAAAGAAGTTTTCACTTAAAAAAAAACAAAACAAGAGTCTATGTTTACAACATACATTACATCATTACGCCTGTATACCCTCATGTATTAGGCAGAGGTGTACCAATACTACACTCACATTTCGCTAGTTATTTTTAAGTCCCATGTAAAAGGGGCGAGCTAATTGACATCAACCCGGCACAAATCCAGACTCCGGGCTTCTACTGAGAAATTCTAAATGTAAAAAAATCGGGGTGTGGCTGTGTCGTGGACATTGCCGTGTGTTTTACGTGAATACGCAGATGTACTCTGCACTGCATGTAGGTACTTGCGCTATCATTGATCAGCTCGGACGTTTCACTCTGATTCATGGTGTTTTGTGGGTATCACTGGATTGCTCTTGAGAAGCCCTCTCCAACCGTATATAACAATCTGCCTAGCCTTTTCCCAACTATGTTGGGGTCGGCTTCCAGTCTAACCGGATGCAGCTGAACACCAGTATTTTACATGGAGCGACTGCCTATCTGACCTCCACAACCCAGTAACTGGGTAACACGATACCCCTTGGTAAAACTGGCTGTCAGACTTTTGGGCTTCTGACGACCCGTAACGACTGTCAGAGATCCACGAATGACAGCCAGGACCAACGACTTAACGTGCTTTCCAAGGCCGGCAAGCGAAGCTTAACCTGACGGATCGACCCATGCAGCTGTTATTACTTAGCCACGAGCTCCTCAACAAACAAGTACTATTATTATTTTCCCTCTCCAACCGTATACGATCTCTATAATTATTATAATTTGACTTTTTGACGAGTATAACCGACAGTGCATTATTTATTTTACTGCAACTCCTTAATATACTTAATAACTATTTCAAACTAATATTGTATACACGCAATCAATAGATTTTAACGAGAGCTGACGATTGAAACTCGCACGAACGTCGTAGCTTCTCCGAGAAAACATTTATATACTAAACGGAAATTATGTGACGCAGCGAAACGACTTCAAAATGGCGGCGCTTCCCCATCCACTGCGCGCGATGCGTTTCACGCGTAACTAATTATTTGATCCTTTAGCTATCGGGTGGTGTAATCAAATTTTGGATGTAGAAACTAGTTATGTAACTGCAACACCAAACTGTAGGTATCCCCCGTTTTTTATCATCAGTTTACTTAAGTCAAAACCCAATAACACTTGTGCTAACCCGGGATTTGAACCCAGGACCTCATGCTTAGCACTAGCGTTTGTGACGACTAGACCAACGACGCAGTGTGTGTTTAAAATTTCACGACAAACTTGGTGAAAGGATTAAATGAACCCGCTTAAGTTAGTTAAGGCAGGGGAGGAAGTAAAGAAACTTAACCCAGTTTAGAAAATCCCGAACGTTTTTCTACAGTATTTTGTTCAGAGTGTAGCTCTTTTGTTTAAAAAGGATTGCAGTTTGTAATTAGCTTTATTTCTGTGGATTTGTAGATTCGCTTTTGTTTTTTTCATGCGATGATGTTCATATTAAGACGCAGATATATGCCAGTTAACTTAAGTGGTTAGCTTGCGTGTTCTTTACTGAGCTCACGCAATGCGTCGTACGTCCGCTCAAAAATAGGACTCGCCCATTCAGTAGCACTGTCCCAAATAAGACGCAATATTTAGGTTGACTGGTAGAAAATGCCTCAAGCATTAAGTCCGCCTTTGTACAGTATTTTTTTACTTGTGCATAAAGTTTTAATAAGTAATAAAATAAATAATTTACGACCCCCACGCCTGTGAAACCGAGTGGAAAAGCTAGTTATTAACATGCCGTGAATACTCGTTTCTTGGACTTGCTTAGTTCCTGTAGGTATTATTTCTATAAAGTTTGAGAGTTAGTTTGTTCTTAGTAAACTTAACTCTACTGTTTAGTTAGGTAATTTTCAATCCTAAGACATTGCTTTAAAAGAAAATAAGAACAAGATAGTCAGGATACACGTTGGAGCCGTGGATATTGGCTGACTGTGTGACTCGCCGTTCGAAAGCTTGAGGAAATGATGATGACGGCACGCTGAATTAGCTGCTCGAAGGATGCGCTAATGTCCATGTTCGGCGTCACCAGTATAGAGGTATGAGGAACAGGGTGTAAAGTTCACTCATACTATATAGAAAAGGGAGGATCCTCCGACCAGACGGGTGTTGTGTCTGGTGGGCAACTGCACGACGGTTGATATCGGGATGTTGTATATACATATGCTAGTTGCGCGGAAAAACTCTGATAGCGCGATGCAGGATTTGTGTGACGTCAGGATTTAGACGCGTAGTTCGCATGTGGCAATGTGTGAATGGGCAGCAGCGTTCTCTATGCATGTTTAACACCATACTGCGCTCGCCAACCCGCCTGCCAAGCGTGGCGATTATGGCAAACCCCCCCAATTAGGAGGCTTATGTCCAGCAGTGGACGTCTTTCGGCTGAAATTATGACGTATAAAGAACACTATGTTTTGCCGTTGATGGCATGCAAATATCAATAAAGAAGATACGTAAAATTACAATTGAGTAAAATAATTAAACGCTAAAATGGAACGGCAAAATCTAATCAACGCACACAATTAGAATGCGAACAAATTTTGTTTTTAAATCATCGCGGATTCACAACGAGACACCGTTCTAGTTATGTTTAGAGAATAGCATCTTATACTCGTACACAACGGTGTAACACACGCCCGTGAAACCAGCACAAACATTTGAAGTAGCGAACATCTTTTATTGCCCTCTCATGACATCCGCGCCTATTCCTAATTTAGACGTCTAGTCTGCAGGATATTGTGGGCTCTTCTCGAGATTATTTTGTACACTTTAGGTTGGTTGGTTTGAAGAGTCTCGTGGCTAAGTATCCATTGAAGGTCAGCCAGTATCAATGTGACTTCGTCAATTTCTTTTATCTACTTTTTCAGTTACAAAAAATAACAAACATACATCCATACTAATATTATAAATGTGAAAGTAACTCTGTCTGTCTATCTGTCTGTCTGTCTGTCTGTATGTTACGTTTTCACGCCTAAACCGCTGAACCGATCGTCATGAAATTTGGCAGAGATATAGCCTGGGCTATGGAGACGGACATAGGCTACTTATTACGCGATAACCGACATCCACGCGGCCGGAGTCCCGGGCAATAGCTAGTACATACATATATACAGGGTGGAAAAAATTTAAGGGCCCTGGAGGGTAACTACCCTAAATCCTTTAGTTAGCTCATTTTACTGAAAGGAAACAAACTAAATTACATTCACAAGATCTTCTAAAATTCGCTTTTCTCACCCAGGAATCGATGTGGTACTATACATCGTCTTCACATGTACGATACGAGTATAATTGATTTAAACGAATTACTAACTTCTGCCCGCGGCTCTGCCCGCGTGGATGTCGAATAACGCGTAAAAAAGCCTATGTCCTTCTCCATATCCCTGTCAAATTTCATGACAATCGGTGCAGTGGTTTAGGCATGAAAAACAGACAGACAACCAGACAGCGTTACTTTCACATTTATAAAATTAGTATGGATTGTAAAATAGTTTAAAAGAGTAACAGTGAAGTTTCTTGCCCGATCTTCTCCATACGATCTTTTGGGAGGGGCAACTATAGAATCAATTTCATTTCCGTGTAAATTATGACGTTCAAAATTGCCATTTATGTACTTATTTGAAATAAATGCTTTGACTTTGACTTGACCTTAATATCGATGCAAAGGAAATGGAAAGCGATGGATGCATATTTAATCTCACATTAAAGAAAAGAAAATGTGATGACATAAATATGGACACCAATCGTCTGTAATCACCAACCCGCTCAGAGGAAGCGCAGTGTTCAAAGCTCGTTCCTTCTCAGACATAACAGGGACAAGGCCCAGTCAAAGAGTTAGCAAATCTTCCATTTCTCATCCAAAATTTCGGGCATTGCTTTTGCCAATTTTAGGCTTCATTTCCAAAGTTCCGAGCTTCGTAAAAGAACAAAGACCAAATCAACATAAACTTAACAAATCAAGAACGTATCTGAAAAACAAGGAAATAATAATATTTATTATTTTTGCAGCAGTTTTCTCCAAATTGGAAATTTTTATGTTTGTACTTAGGTATTATATTTTTTTGCCACCGTTTACGACACAAGTTTCCTACTTTTGACAGCTGCTTTCATACCAGCTACGTTAATATTTTTCGAGACCCATTTCATATTTTACAAAACAAAATAACAAAATTTATTTTTCACCGTTTCTTTCCGAATATTTCACGTTACGTATTACGGGAATGTTTTTCAATAACTGCGACCGTTTTCAATCTATACTTAATATTATAAAGCTGAAGAATTTGTTTGTTGGTTTGTTTGTTTGAACGCGCTAATCTCAGGAACTACTAGTTGGCATTGAAAAATTCTTTCAGTGTTGGATAGTTCATTTATCGAGGAAGGTTATAGGCTATATAACATCACGCCACGACCAATAGGAGCGGAGCATAAATGAAAAATGTTGCAAAAACGAGAAAAAATATTCCTTTTTGAGAGCTTCCTTTGCGTGCGCTGCGTAAATGGTTTAAGTTACGCAAATATCATGTATGATCGAATTGTTCCTCTTTAATATTTCTAAAAAATAGTCTGCGACAGCATATGTTTATCTTTTAAGATTTACTCACTATAACCTTTTTTAATGGTAATAAAATTTGTTAGAAATTAATGCATTATTTGCGAAGGAGTTTTATCAACATAATATTAATCCTTATCCAAATAAATATGTTATTAATCACAAGTATTTAAATGTAAACAAAAATGTCCTTGACATCACTTGATTTCAATCAACATCTTAGGAGATATCATACTTTAAAAAAGCCAAAGAGTTTGGTTGAACGCGCTAATCTAAGGAACTACTGGTTCGAATTGAAAAATTATTTTAGTGTTGGATAGCACAATTCTTTAGTAAGATTATAGGTTATTTAACATCACGCTACGACCTTAAGGAGCCGAGAAAACGACAAAAAGTCGGAAAAAACGCTAAGCGAAATCGAAGTAATTGCGCGGGCGCGCAATGCGATGCGACGGGGCTGAATTTTACGCGGACGAAGTCGCGGGCAGAAGCTAGTTATTAATATTATGAAGGCATTCACAATTTTAATAAAGAGAAAAGAAGTATTTCTACATAAAGTAAAAAAGTGTTTGTACGAACCTTTTTTATTATTATTATTTGGACCAGAAACCCTCGCGGGCATCCTCAGAACACCCTACCATAGTTTCCACAATCTGATCAATGGTTTAGGAATGCGTAGAGGACAAACATACAAACAGTGATGTTGAGTATCAAGCTCCAGGTATACTGCCGGTGGTTTTGACTTCTTAAATAAAACTACTTGATTTCGACAAGTATCTGTATTACTTAGGTAACTGATTACAATATATTTAGACAACCGAGATGTGTGCGTGCGCTCAAGGTGTCGGTGAGCGAGTGAGCCGGAGGGGAGGAAGCCCGCGATCGCGGTGTGATGTGTGGCCCGATGTGACGTCAGGAACATATTCCTTGCGTTGAAGAGATGCTTCAAGATGATGTTGAAGAGACCGGAAGAGGACAAATATTGTTATATGCACGCGTTATGATGCCCTTTTTGGTCAGGATGTCGGCAACTCGACAATGTCCGTCAGAGCCAGTCTTCACTGTGATTACACATAGTAATTTGGCAAACAGGATTCAGCGTTCAGGGAGATCAGAACTTGCTTTACCTGACCATGGTGCCGATTCCCTTGTTCACAAACTAAACTAAATTTAAGTTCAGTGCATCTGTTTCTTTCTATTTCATTAAGAAAAGGACAGAAGATACATTTTAGTTTAGTCCTGTCAAATTAATCAGCGCCTGTCACTACTCCATACAAGTTTAGACGTGATTAAAAACTTGCCTACTAAAATTACGTGAATTTACATGAAGCGCTGATTAACTTGACAGGACTAAACTAAAATTTATCTTCTGTCCTTTTCTTAATGAAATAGAAAGAAAAGATGCACTGAACTTACATTTAGTTTAGTTTGTGAACAAGGTAATCGGCACCAATGTTGCTGATCTCCTTGAACGCTGATTCCTATTCGCCGAATTACTATGTACTGATTTTTTATTGTGCTGAATGTACTTTAATTCCATAACAATCTATATATATAAAAATGAATCCCTATTTCCCTTGGTCACGGCATCACGCGTGAACGGCTGGACCGATTTCGCTAATTATTTTTTTGTTGTGTTTGTTATTGCCAGGAGAAGGTTCTTATGTAAGAAAAATTTAAGAAAGTTAAAAAAAAAAAAAATTGTAAGAAAACGACCATATTTACATTTTTATTGTAATAATAAGTAGGTAACTCTATCTTCTAATGTAACTTTATGGCGTTTGACATAACGTGTCAGTCATCATTTGGTAGGTCTGAGAATAGATTTTATAAAAAAAAAAAAAAAAAAAATGAAGGTTTTAGTTAGGTAGGGTAGGGTAGGTAGGGTTGGTAGGGTAGGGTAGGGTAGGGTAGGTAGGTGGGTAGGGTAGGGTAGAGTAGGGTAGGGTAGGGTAGAATAGGGTAGGGTAGGTAGGTAGGGTAGGGTAGGGTAGGGTAGATAGGTAGGTAGGGTAGGGTAGGATAGGGTAAGGTAGGGTAGGGTAGGTAGGTTTCCTTTGCGCGTAGACATACTGCCACAGTCAAATAGCTTTTGACAGAACGAAGTCTGTCGGGTCAGCTAGTACTAAATAATAATGTAATAATCCCTTTCATTTCTTACAACTCGTGAATCGGGATCATTACCACTGCGCCACAACTTTTCTCTCTCAATTAGTGCTGAGCGAATATTTGGCTGTTACAGGCATCGCTGGAATTGTCTCGAGTCGTCAGTTTCTATGGGACGCTCAGTGAAACGCTTGGTTTGTATGGAAAGTATCCATAATACCGTCTCTAGCAAACACATCACTAGGTGTTTGAGTACCAGCTAGAAACAGATAGAATACCTACTTCACATTTTAAAAAAATACTTACCTATGTTTATCAAATTAATTAACAAAATTTTGTAATTATTTCAATGTCAGTAACAGGCATGTTTCACATCCATAAAAATATTTAAGTCTAACATATATATACAAATAAATAAAATTGATGTTTAATGTCTGTTTGTAATGTTGAAATAACATCTTTTTACTAAATGCTTAAGAAATTAAATACGGTACTTATAACAAAAAAAAAAGTTTTTGTCCGTCCGTTTTTTCCAGCTAAACTCCGAAACGGTTGGACCGATTTTGACGGGATTTTCATTGGCAAATAGCCGATGTTACAAGGAATAAAGGCTCGTACAGACTAGTGCGATATCGCGGGCGCGACGCGGCACTAGTAGCACAATTTCTTTGTCACTGCCTGTCGCGCCCGCGATATCGCGCGAGTCTGTACGAGCTTTAACTTATAACACTTTTTCTCAGTACTTAGTGCTCTCAATTTGATTAATTACTCAATATTTATTATAAAAAATTAAAAAATTGTTTTTATTTTTAATTTCAAACAGGGTATTTCTATTTAAAGAAAACACACAACAATTTTTCTTGATAACGTTCAATTTAAAAAAAAAATCAGCTTATGCTAGTGATCACAAACTTTTTTTGATGTGTGTATACAATAAATACATACATATGTGGCGGTATCAACAACACCACATGCGAACTACGCATCAAATACCTGACGTCACAAATTCTGCATTGCGCTATCAGAGTTTACCGCGCGACTAGCATATATACAACATCCCGACATCAACCGTTGGGCAGTTGCCCACCAGACACAATACCCGTCTGGTCGGAGGATCCTCCCTTTACTATGATATACATAAAGCATAATAGCATAGTCATGTTGTATGTAGGGATCCAGTGCGGGTTAGTGGATTTTAATTTTTATGTGCAGATTTAATTAACTTAAGGCCCAGATATATGCCAGTGACCTTGAATGATTAGCTTGCGTGTTCTGTACTGAGCTAACGCAACGCGTCGTACGTCCAGCCAGTAATAGGACTCGCCCATCCAGGAGCGCTGTCCCAAATAAGACGCATTATTAATTTATTATACACAAAACAAAAGGTGTTTTAATAAAACACGTATACTAAAAGATCAGTAATTAAATTATCTTTAAAAAGGTGAAGGTTTCAGAAAAATACGCTTGATAGATTTAGCGTGATTCTGAGTTTTTTATCCGCGTTAGATATAACTTTACAAATTAATTTCACTATGTAATATAAACATAATCTAAAATATTCACATATTAAGTTATTAAGAAAATGCTCTAATTTAACATATATTATTTCCAAATCATTACCACTACTCGTTTAGACGTGATCTTCAGTATAAAATCATTAAAAGTCGGGTATCGTCGCCTTAAGGTCCATTGTCTAGAACGAATGCTCCCTCATCAATCTAGATTTAAAACTAGATTATAGTCGAGAGTAATATCAAATTTTACAGTTTTTAGGGTTCCGTACCCAAAGGGTAAAACGGGACTAAGACTAAGACTTCGCTATCCGTCTGTCTGTTTGTCCGCCTGTCACCAGTCTGTATCTCATGAACCGTGATAGTAAGACAGTTGAAATTTTCACAGATGTTGTATTTCTGTTGCCGCTATAACAAAAAAAATAACAAAAAAAAACAGAATAAATTAACTATTTAAAGGGGCTCCCATACAACAAACGTGATTTTTTTGCTCGTTTTTGATCGATATTGATAACGGTAACAGATGCTTGAAAGATTCACAGAATATTTAGTTATATATTCACTTTAAACATAAATAATTAAATTAAAATAAAACAAATATTTAATTAATTTTAATTTTTTGCTCGTTTTTGCTCGATATTGATAACGGCAACATGTAGACGCTTGAAAAATTCACAGAATATTTACTTATATATTCAGTTTAAAAATATATAATTAAATTAAAATTAAAACAAATATTTAAGGGGGGCTCCCATACAACAAACATGATTGTTTCCCCCGTTTTCATAGATAATGGTACGGAACCCTTCATGCGCGAGTCCGACTCGCACTTGGCCGGTTTATAATCTTGATTTATGACTGAGTATTCTTCTTACGCTAATAGCTAAGGACTGTAGTCTGTAATATACCCAGTGTTCATATTAAAATTAGTTTTAAACCTTCTTTACGTTACGGCTCGCTTACACTTAATCCGTCGGCGGCCGAACTACTCGTATGTTTGTAAGTAGTCGGCCAAATTCGGCTGATCGAATCATGACGCGCTTACATTAGGTCGGCTCAATAATTGTTTAATGATAATCTTTTTTAAGGTGATTTCAAATTATAATTCTGGGTATAAGTATTCAACGTATTCAAACAATTTTTTTTTTTTTTACGATAGGTTTGCTCATGACTCAAGTCTAGGTCAGAGGTATCAGAGACAAAGTCGACGATGGAGTGAGCTTACCCAGAAGAAGCCTGTTCACTCTCACTTTGAATTGATTAGGCTTGTATGCGTTCGGAAACTAATTTAATCAAATAGAATAGAATCAAATACTCCTTATTGCACACCATAAAATTTTTACAAGGGGTGACAAAATGGCCGGTCTTAGCGCTAAAAGCGATCTTTTTTTTTAATTTTTTATTAAGCGGGAGAGACAATACTGCAGGTAGTCTGTGGTGTACCATTTACACATATACACCGTGGCATTTTAATCGTATTACAACGACGGCCCACTTCATGTATCCAATGAAAAAAAAAGATATTTATGAATAATTGAATAATATTTTTATTTTTTTATTTTTATTAGACACATGACGTAGTTTTAAAACCCCTGTTACGAGCGCAGTCCGCACCTTGTGTTGCAAGGGCGGTGCGGAATGGAGCGACATCTTTATCAGAGTTCATTCGCCCTAACGCAAAAATGTGATTCTTAATATTGCAACTTAAACTTAATCTTAATCTCGATTTTTCTTTTTTTAATAGCGTCTAGAGGTATTTTATGTCGGCTACATTGAGTGGAACACCTTTGTAAGACGACTAAAATGTCACGGTGTATAATAAATACATACATACATACAACACGTAAAACTTACAAAAAATGTCTTAGTGTTACTACCAATTTTATTGGACTCAGGTACATTTTTCTGATTCATTTGTTTACATTTCATGAGATACTTTTGGAACAGACTGTGCCCACTACTCCTGGAAGTTATTTTAATGCAATGCCTGCGTCTGTGTTTCCGAACGCATACAACCCTAATCTATTCAAAGTGAGAGTGAACAGGCTTCTTCTGGGTAAGCTCACTCCATCGTAGACTTTGTCTCTGTCATCCAGACCTAGACTAAAGTAAAGAGCAAACTCATAGGAGAATAAATTAAAAAAAAAAAAAACCAAAGTCATGTCCTAATAATTTTTTCAAGAAATAACTACACATATACTTTAATTAGGTATCAAGATACCTAATTAAAGTCATCTTATTTAGCATGTAACCTCATTTAGATGACCTTTTTAGCTTCAATGACCTTTACTATCACCGAGGTTATTGACCCAGTCTATCCAGTGAAATCCCTTGCCATACTTGATAGATTTTCCGGTCACGTAATGCCTCACGTACTTTGGTCCTAGATCGAATAGACAAGACATTTCTAGGAGATGGAGGTGGTTAGAATTTAGGCTATGTTAGGTATTTAGTTACAGATAGAAGTCAGAATGGTAGAAAATAAAGTCTACCGAGCACAAGTATTTAGCAGAATAACCACCGATTTTGCGTTATAATCCCGGTTTTTTTAGCATATTTGGAACTTTACATGTATACAAGGTGTAACTGAAATAACTGATAACATGTAAACTTAAATATAGAGCCCCCTTAAATATTTATTTAATTCAATATTTTTTTGTGTTAATTGTTATAGCGGTAACAGGCAAATACATCATCTGTGAAAATTTCAACTGTCTAACTATCACGGTTCTTGAGATACAGCCTGGTAACAGATGTACAGATAGACAGACAGACAGACAGCGGAGTCTTAGTAATTGGGTCCCGTTTTACCCTATCGGTACAGAACGCTAAAAAAACCCCTGTCATAAAGTTAACTCTACACACAACATTAAAACATAAGCCTGTACAGTACAACTATTTTCTTAATGTCCCTCAGCAAACTTCGTATTTCGTCAGTCGTCGGATTTCTATCAGTACCTAATAGTAATAGTAATTTATTTACAAACTTCAATTCACGTTACATCAATGAGATCTCGACCTCTGAACTAGGACAGCCTGTATGACAGGGGTCGAGCATTGTCCATTAAAGCTGCTTTCAGACTACGCTATAATATAATAGCATGTAGTATATAGCTCATAGCACAACAATATCGCGCACCATACATTCCAATAATATATAGTACAGTACAGTGTGAACATGTCCATAACAATGTATGGTAACACTGTACTGTACTATATATTATATAGTACAGTACAGTACAGTACAGTACACTGCACTGATTGATCAAGAAGAATATATTAAAAGGGTACTAGATCACTTTGCTATGACTGATGCAAAACCTGCTAGTACTCCTGCTGATCCAAATATGAAATTAGTAAATCCTTCAAATGAAGAGAAAGAGGCAGCTCAACATTTGCCTTATCAGAGACTGATTGGATCTCTAATGTATTTGTCCGTCGGAACAAGGCCAGACATTACACATTCTGTAAGTGTGTTAAGTCAGTTTGGGGTACTACACTAGTATTACTTCCATTCTTATGGGAAAGAAGTTTTGAGCAAGAATCTTCTTCCATTTTTTTAATGTTGAAGTCCATCCAAAATTTCTGAAACACACTATTACTATATAATACTATAACAATGTATGGTGCGCGATATTGTTGTGCTATGAGCTATATACTATATGCTATTATATTATAGCGTAGTCTGAAAGCAGCTTTAATGGACAATGCTCGACCCCGAGATCAACATGAGAAGGCTTAGACTAAATACAATTTACACTGAATTTTTACTCTAAATTAAAAAATATATATATATATATGCAATAACAGACAAAACTTAAACGTAATGAACCAAACAAAAAAAAAAATTAAAACAATTATGGATAATTCTAAAACATAATTCTGTTTTAGATTAGAATACGGTTAGCATGTGTGTGGTGAGATGTGTGATTGTGTGTCTTCTGTGTCTGTCCACTAGGTTAGATTACATTAAGTATCAGTACTATTGAGGAAAACAATATATTTATTTTTATAATATTGAATATGGATTGCCACACCGTTTTTTTTTTAAATTTAGTTCTATATAGATTCATGTGGATAGCTGATTTGATACAAACCTGAGCACAGCATAAAATGATGAACCTGAGCCATTGTTGTAGATGTAGATGTCCATGGCAGACCATGTATGAGACGCTGCTTTCTAAGTCAGTCTTTGAATAAGTGGGTAGATACACCTATTTTTGCATTTACATATTGCAGAAGCGGACCCAAGAATTTGCAATGTCAGCGTAGAACGTAGACCCCCCTGTGACCGTGTCGCCATCTCTACATGGGAACAGAGACATTCCGCCTTACTTCCCGAGGATCTCCGCAATTTCTATGCTTCGACTGATGGATTTCAATTAACTTGGCACTATAAGTATTCAGGTAATAATAATAACTACGCAATTTGAAAACAAAATCCAGTGAACACGATGACCACATCTGTTAACGCCCCGTTTTGCGTCGACCAATGAAACAATAATATTATTGTTTTTTTTTTTTTTGGTATCTGTGTTTTTTGTTAGTTGATCACAGATGTCTGACCATTTTTCGACCACTAGGAATAGAACAAAAGAAACAAGATGAGAAAGTTTTTAATTTTAATGTTTTATACTTTACATTTTGTTTCAACAAATTTCTCGGGTTCAGTCAGTTGCAAATTTGTTGTTGGTAATTAGGTGCATTCCTTTAAAAGGGGTTATGACTAAAGCTAATTTAAAACAAACCAATATGACCGGTAGTTATCGAGTTTTGCGCTTTTAAAGTTTTATGGAAATATTCCGCCTCTCACCCAAATACAGCTAATTGTGAGAGATCTACTCAACTGAGATGCTAATTTTATACTTTTCGGGTAGCATAGAAAACCCATTCATCAAAATAAAACCTTGTCCCAAGTGTGCTCGAACTACGACCGAAGGAAGGTTCCCATTGATATATTATTACCAATGAAAAAAACGCACCTTTTTTTCATATACAAAAATTTCTATAGCGGCCGAGGGCTGCAAGCAAAAATAGTCCTTACGGTGCTTAGTGATGCTTTTCTTCAATAGTACATTAAGTATCAGTACATTCATCATCATCTTCCTGCCCTTGTCCAATGTTACTTGGGGTCGGCGCAACACATTTTAAATCGGACATGCACAGATCACCGATTCAGTGCCACTTCATGACGAAGAAAGAGAGCGTGAACTGGGAACAGCAACTACTGTAGAACAGTCCTCAGCTTCTGCAGCAACGGATGATGAAAATGAAGAATTCTTCGAGGCTTCAGAGACTGATATCGGGGCTGCATCAGATAGGGTGTTGTATTTTTCCATTCCCCCCTGTCAACCGTCACTCTATCATTCACACCCTTCTCTTTCATATCATTAAGTATCAGTACATTATTATCAGTAAATTACATTAGCTTAAAAGAGTATTAACAACTCTAAAAACTTCCAAGTCGGTTGAGAGCGTCCGGGTCCAAGTGCAAAGGGCAACTGATAGAAATACGACTGACGAATCACGAAGTTTGCCGAACGACATTTAGAAAATAGTTGAACTGTAGTCCCCGAAAGGTCAGGCAGTTTGAGTGTAGGGCGAGTCAATAGGGCACAAATTCAAACACCTAAAAATTCCTGACAGAAAAACTGAACTAGACACTTTTCCGTCTTTGTTTCGTACGTTGTGCCGTGTGGTGTCGGACGTATAGAAATAGCACCACCCCATTTCCTCCCATGGGTATCGTAAAAGGCGACTAAAGGACTTACTAGAGAATGGGCAGCAGCGTTCTCTATGCTTTTTTAACACCATACTGCGATCGCCAACCCGCCTGCTAAACGTGGCGATTATGGCACAACCTCTCGATTGGGGGAGGCCTATGTCCAGTAGTGGACGTTTTTCGGCTGAAATGATGAATGATGATGATGAGACACTTTTCCTGACGCGGTGATGGAAACCAGGACCCCGAACTCAGCAGTCGCACTTACGAGCACTAGAGCAGCAAGGCAGCCAAATGATAAAGCCGTGCTTAGCATCAAGGTTGAGTAGAATATATCTATGGAGGTATGAGGAACAGGGTGTAAAGTTCACTCATTCTCTATTAAAATGGGAGGATCCTCCGACCAGACGGGTGTTGTGTCCGGTGGGCAACTACTTACCTAACGGTTGTTGTCAGGATGTTGTATAATATATACTAGACGCGCGGTAACCTTTAACTCCGCGATGCAGGATTTATGTGACATCACGTCTTTAATCCGCAGTTCATATGTGGCGTTGTAGATGCCGCCACATATCCCTTCCCACGAAGCCCTAATTTCATACAAATTGAATCATAAATGCCAGAATGTTTGTATAAAACCCAGGTGTCACTCGACGCTTTCAAGACTTTGGGGAATTTGAGACATTTTACACGTGGCGGTTAGACGTGATAAGAATGGTAACCGTTATCACGTGTTGATAGCGAAAAGTAATCGCTAGCTGCGGTGTTACACGTGTACTGAGGAACGACTAGAAAATTCTTAAAACTAATAGCTCTCACAAAGTGGTAGTTTTAGAACTGGTTAAGATTGGAAATGATTAAATTATAATATATTAGTTTTTGCACGCGGCTCCGCCCGCGTGGATGTCGGTTGTCGCGTAAAAAAGTAGCCTTTGTCCTTCTCCGTATCCCAGGCTATATCTCTGCCAAATATCATGACGATCAGTTCAGCGCTTTAGGCGTGAAAACTTAACATACAGACCGACAGACAGACAGAGTTACTTTCACATTTATAATATTAGTATGGATTAGTATATTAGTATTAGTAAGTATTAGTATATTAGTATTAGTATATTAGTATTAGTATATCAGTATTAGTATATTAGTATTAGTATATTAGTATTAGTATTGGTATGGATAGTATGGATTATTGAAAATATTGAATTCATTAAATTATTATAAAATTAAAAATTGTTTATTTTAACCAAATAAGATTCAGACAAATGAGTGATTAGAGCCTCTTTTTAAGCAAATAATCCCTGTATTAGGAGACTCCGCTCTTTCATACAAAGATAATTTTACATACAAAAGTTACAAAACATTGTTGTGGTGTATGGGTAGGTGTGGAGAGTGTGTGATGAGAGAATCGAGTGTATTCATTTATGTGTTGTAAGCGCCTCAGTATCTTCGTAAGTAAATGGTATTATCCAATATGTTAGCATTTTTTTACATTCATGTGGTTGTTTAGTGTATATGTATATATCTTTGTTTACCCTATTATATAGCTGAGCAGAACGTTTGTAGTATTGTATAATAGCAAATTTAGTTTCAGTTTGTGGGATTTGAGCAAGCATGTTATAATTTTTATGATATTAATTTTATTTTCTGTGATTAATATTTTAACTCACACACTGACTTATTATATATTGTTTTTATTTTTTATTTATTTTTGGGAAATTATATACAATGTTTGTAAATATGTGAGCACCATGTACCTATCGCATTTATTAATTTTTCTGTTATTACTTCACTTTACATTCTTTTTACCAATTGTGGTAAGTAATTTTGATGATTTTTTTTATATATTTTTTTTTTATTCTAGGTACATAGTCTTCACCTATAAATATTAATTAATGTATACAAACTATTGTTAACATTTTAAAAGAGTAAGTATGGAGTTTCTTGCCCATTCTTCTCCATACATAACTACATTTTGGAAGGCGCAACTAGAATCAATTAACTATTCATGTAATTTTTGACGTTCAAAAGTGCATCTTCGTGCCTATTTGAAATAAATTATTTGACTTTGACTTTGACATGTCTTTCCGTCTTTTTGATATTATATTAGCATCATTCCTGTAAACATTGTTTTCTTCTACACCAACAAATGCCTTTAAGTCATGCTGAAGTTCAAAATATTTCCACCTACACAAAAAATGAATGAACAAAGAAACGAAATGCTATGATAAACAAGAAAGGATTTTCATAAAGAAAAAAAAATTACATTTTTATAAATAAAATGTAAGGAAAGCTTCAAATTGTTACAAAAAATGTAAAGGGTAACTTGAAAGAAAAATTTCAATTTTTCCAACATCAAGACACTCTCAAGATCAAGAGTAATGTGGGGTTTACACGGATGACTAAAGCCGCACGATTTTTGCCACGCGGCGTAAATCGACCGTATAAATGGCAATTCGGCTAGTTCGCAAGTGACTAAAGCCGCAAGCCCCAAAGTTGGGTAGCATCCGACTTTGGCCGCGCGGTGACCGGCCGCATGCGACTGGTGACTAAAATCGACCGTGTAAACGATCAGTTGCAGACGATCGCCTGCCGCATGAAGGAGTGTTTGTGTGCGTCCACACTGAACGCGCGGTGACTGGGGCCTGTGGCGGGCGCGGCGGCGGAGGCGTGCGATAGCCACAGTGACGCACGAGCTCTTGTAGCGGTTCGACGTATTTCAGGGGTTGCAAACTATGGACGAGGATTTGGTATTTTTATTAGATAGTCCGATCAGGAAATTGTTATTTGGTTTCGCTCCATAATTTTCTTATTATTATGCGATTACTGTGGTGAGGTTGTTTACTTTGTCACATAGCTGGTTTAGATTGAACCACACTTATAAACACTCCAGTATTTATCGCCATTAAACAAAAAAAAAAAAAAAACTTACGCTTGTACGCCGAGCGATAAGACCGAACTGGTTTGATACCCCCGCCAACCGCGCATTAGGTCGCTTGCGGACTAGGCCCGTAGTGGCCAAAACGCGCGGATAGGAACATTTGATAACTACGCGCGCTATCTCGCTCGAGCCCGTCGCGCTAGGCGCCCGCCTTAGTCACTGCACTATGGACGCAAGCGGCGGTTTCATATGTTTGATATTTCGCGCCCGTCGTCGCAACCGCGCTAGGCCGGCAGTGTGGATGAACACTTTCGCGCACGTTGTACCTTACCACTACAGCGGTTCTACGTACATATCGTTTCGTTAAACAGCCATGAAAAATTAACTATTTCAATTAACAGTTATTCTGCTCAACATTTTCGACGGAAATAACCGAGTAAATGGGCTAGCAATGCGGCTTGGTGAGGCAATTTGTGAAGCGACTAGCCGCACGGCGAAATACGATCCGTGTAAACCCCTCATTATTCTCTTAACATCACTTCGAAGTTCAAACGGTGTCTCGTTGTGAATCCGCGATGATTTAGTTTACAAACCAAATGAGTTCATTTTCAAATTGTGTGCGCTCACTTGAGTGAGGTTCCAAATGAACTTTAGAGAATAGCACTAGAGGCATTATATCAGTTCTACGTAGGTTTTTGTGGAAGCAATGCCACGTTGTATGGCAATACATTCTTTAGCCAAGAAATAGGCCAGCCCACTGGACACGTGAGAGTCTACCAACTGCTTGAAAGTACTACCTAAAAGCTGGAAAGAATTGCCGCTATCAAGGATATAAAATATGATTTATAGTTTTTTATTCATAAAATCTTCAGTTGAGTAATATAACATTTGCTTGAAGAGGTGAGAGTTTTGAAGCTATCAGGTAATTTGTTATAAACAGACATACAGTATGCGGCGATCTCTCGCATCCGGCCCTAGTCCAGGCCATGATCCGGAGCGAGAGTGCATGGGAGGCAGTCACCTCCTTCTGCGAAGCAGTAATGCTCGCGAAGGAGGAGGCGGAACGCGTGAGGGAGCGGCAGTCTGTGCGCCCTCACGCCCCTAGTCACCGCAGGAGACGCCCTGGGCAGCGGGAATCGGTAGCCGATTCGGGCTTGCGGACGGCGAGCTATGGGTAGTTCACCGTCCGGTAAGGACCAGGCCCGGGTCGACGGCGCGTTGTGTTCCACGTGCGCCTCAAAGAGATGTCAGCGCACACTGACGGGGTCCGCTAGGACCGGTGCCTGCCAGAGTTGCGGGTTTGTCCGAAAGGGATACCGTGACCCTGGCACACAGGCAACTGAAGGAACCCGGGTGGGTTTTAGTCAGTAAAAGTCTAAAACGCTTTCCCGCTCCGACCAGAGCGGGAGAAGTTATTTGATAATTTCTCAACCTAAAAAAAAAAGTATTTGAAAACAATTTAATTCTACATTAAGCTTAAGTACGGTGGTCAGCACATCAAGTTACCACAAACTGTCAAATTTTCTCGTTCGACTTTGAACTTAATGGTCATCACTTTAAAGTTTAAAATGGTTTGGAGAAATTTAACAGTTTCGTGTAGCTTGTTGCACTGTACTTTGAGGCTGGGTCTTTTTTTTTTTTTTTGAGGATGGGAAATCATCAAATGACCCTCCCGCTCTGGGTGGAGCGGAAGGGAGTGTCAGACTCTTACTGACTAAAACCCACCCGTGTTCCTTCCTTGGCCCTTTATGTTCCGGGGCAGCGGTACCACTTTCGGACAATCCCGCTGACTGAGGCTGGGTCTGGATACAACATCATTACACTATTCAAATTCACGTCTGTTTTAGTGTACAAAGAATGGTACATCATCCAAGGACTGGCTGTGACTTGTGAACCCTGCCCTAAATAGAACAAAAACGTCCTACGAATTATATTTACCACAGTCGTTATGGTAGTCAGAATCTCTGAAATCTCACAACAGATCAAACCTTATTTAGGTGTTTTTTTTATTTTTTATTTATTTAAACTTCGTGTACAATAGTGGTACATAGGCGGACTTAATGCCACAAGGCATTCTCTACCAGTCAACCTTTGGGTTAAATATAAAAACAGTGGTAAGGTACAAAAATAATGACTAAAATACTAACTTCTTGATTACTAGAATTTATATACTTTTATTGATACTAATACACATATACAAATAAAATAAACTAATAGATATTTTAACAAATACCACCTAATAATAATTACTATGACTAGACTATCATTTGAGAGTTATTTAGTCTCACTTAAGTAGTGGTTACGAACTTTTCTGGTGTTCTACGGTAAGTAAACTGTCGAAGGAAATTCAGCTACATTTGGTCAAACTAAAAGCTGAATCTAACTTGGAAAATAATTGAAAAACTCACTATAGTAAGTAAGATAAATTATTTTGCAAAAAAAACGGGTACCTTAGCAAATAACCTATTGCATTGCTTCATAATTACAAGTAGACCTTACCCTCAAAATTTTGTATAAAAGTATAAACATTTTTTTTTTTTTTCTTTATCTTTATAAACATCTTTTTTTATTTTATTATTACAATCTAGCCTAATAAACTAATAAACAATTTAACTCGAACATATTTATTTACATGACAACTAAGAATAGTATCAATTTGAACTTTTACACAGCTCCGTTGCACTTTCTTAGGGTCTGATAATTAATAAAAACACTTTGTTCATGTGTTATAATTATGTACATTATTTATTTATTTATTAAAACTTTATGCACAATTAAAAAAATACTGTACAAAGGCGGATTTAATGCCAGAGGCATTTTCTACCAGTCAACCTTAGGGTGATACAGAGACAAAACATGGCAGGTGCAACATAAGGGATAGATAAGTCGAAAACGGAAAAATAAATATACAACATTAGTTTTAGTTTATGCGAAACCCGAAACACGTGTCTAATATTATTATGTAAAGAATTTATGTACAAAATTTGAAAACTGTATCATGAAAAATAACAAAGTTATAAGCTTGTTATGTTACCTGGGGGCCAAGTCTACTAATGTACAAACGTTGTAATGGTCTCTTCATTGTGAGTTTTTGACAGATTTGCCATACAAACACTGTCAAATACTCACAATGGCGAGACCATTGCAACGTTTGTAAATTAGTAGACTTAGGCCCCTGGTTGTCCGTACAAAAACATGCTCACCAGGCGGCGCACTCGCGCCGCCCGCGCCTTGCGTTCATTAATAATAATATTAATTTGGCAGTAGGTACCTAACCGTACGACGATTGTAATGTAATTAACTGGTGATAACATTTTCCATCACACTTGCAAGCTTTGGACTTTGTCGTAATGGTCAAGTGCGGATAGGTACTAAGTGTCGCTCGGTGTCCAACTTGTAACCTTTTTTAAATATTTTTGGGAAAAAATATAACATGGTGTAAAACTATTGGAATCGATTCAGTTACTTATTCTGAACAAACTATATTCAGGTTTTGCATATACTAAAAATAATGTTTTATACTAACACATAGATACATACTACATAAATATAAGCAAAATAAACAGTGTCAGGTGAAATAACGACTGGTAGGGGAGAAAACGAATCAGCGCTGGGATGATTCAGCCAACTTCTTACGAATATGTTCACGTGCCTTCACTTTAAATGATAACCAACTGGTTGCTATCCTGATATGCAGAGGGAGCGCATTCCAAAGAAAGACCGCTTGAACAAAGAAAGAAGAGTGAATGAAACCAGAGCGGTGAGACGAACATCGTAGAAGACGATTGTTGGTGGAACGAAGATTTTTACTATGGGCAGAGCATAAGTATTGAACATGGGAAGTCAGGTAAGAAGGAGAAGTGGGTACATTATTAATATTATTCTTTCACTATTTACACACTACACTATTTCAAATAGTTTAGTTCTCTTTAAGCTCTAATTCAACTGCTAGACAACACGGACGTAGTGCGTAGGACTACGTCCGTGTTGTCTTTTTTTACCAACAAAAGGCATACATACAAAACACAAATATATGTATATCTTGTATATCTGAATATGTATGGTGGTGGTAAAATTACATCGTAAAAAATCGATTCAATATAATACTCGTATGTATTTTCTTGCAAGTCATTTTATGTATATTGTCAGGTGTGGCGTAACGGAAGAGAAACATAATATTATCTGCTATGACATTGTAGCCGGCGTAGCGTGACAGCTACCTCGTAGCTGCGGCCTTTTATTGTTTCTAGTATGATTTTTTTATTTTTTTTATGAATGTACGTTTGTAATAAAAAGAGTTGCGACTTGTAATGCTTTGTTTAAAGGTTTTACTTATACAAAGCAACCTGAAATGGACAAGGAAAATATAACGATTATTTTACCTTAAAATATTACCTGTTTTTTTTTTTTTGTTGGTGGTTTGATGTTTACTCATCCACGGGATGAGTGACTATATATACCAAGATCCCTCCGTGCCTCGGAAAGCACGTTAAGCCGTTGGTGCCGGCTGTCATTCGTGGATCTTTGACAGTCGTTACGAGTCGTCGGAAGTCTGAAAGTCTGACGACCAGTCTTACAAAGGGGTATCGTATTACCCAGCTGGGTAGTGGAGATCAGATAGTCAGTTGCTCCATGTAAATACTGATAATTAATAAATTAATAATTACTTTTTATTAATAATTATAATTAATTAATTATTAATAATGATAATTAATTAATTATTAATTGGTATTAAGCTGCATCCGGTTAGACTGGAAGCTTACCCCGTCATAGTGGGGAAAAGGCTAGAAAAATTATATGAGTATAGTAGTTTAGAGGTATGAGGAACAGGGTGT
Organism: Dryobota labecula; assembly: GCA_947523025.1. Lineage (NCBI taxonomy): Eukaryota > Metazoa > Arthropoda > Insecta > Lepidoptera > Noctuidae > Dryobota > Dryobota labecula. Next base: position 5,346,869 of record OX383311.1, on the reverse strand, counting down.
AAAGTTCACTCATACTCTATAATAAAGGGAGGATCCTCCGACCAGACGGGTATTGTGTCTGGTGGGCAACTGCCCAACGGTTGATGTCGAGATGTTGTATATATGCTAGTCACGCGGTAAACTCTGATAACGCGATGCAGGATTTGTGATGTCAGGTCTTTAATGCGTAGTTCGCATGTGGCGTTGTTGATACCGCCACATTACTCCCCTCCTGAGACCGGAGGTCGATATTGGGCTGAGTCAGTGCATATGTATTAGCTATCGATAAAGCTCTTGGAAGTATTATGCATCACCGTAATACAGCCTTTTTAAATTAAAATTATCGTTGTCCAAGCGAATCGAATGTCAGATAAGTTATCGTGAGGTTTTAATCGAGGAGCTGATAGTTGTTATCACGGTGCGACCACCGCCTAACGTATCCACCCAATAAATCATCATCATCATTTCAGCCGAAAGAAGTTCACTGCTGGACATAGGCCTCCCCCAAGCACCACCACCTCGACCGGTTCCATGCTTCCAGCGGATTCCTGCGCCTTCCAACGCTACGTCTTCCGGTACGCGGTCGCCACTCCAGAAACTTTCGGCCCCAACGGCCATCTGTTCTGCGCACAATGTGCCCTGCCCATTGCCACTTAAGTTGGCAATTCTTCGAGCTATGTCGGTTTCCTTGGTTCTTCTGCGGATTTGTTCATTTCTGATTCGATCACGTAGGGAAACTCCAAGCATAGCCCTCTCCATTGCCCTTTGACCACGTTTCAGTGCCATAGGCAACACGCACTGGTCAAAGACTTTCGACTTGAGACACTGCGGTATGTGGGACGAGAAGATATTGCGTAGCTTCCCGAACGCTGCCCAGCCGAATAGGATTCGACGATTGACCTCTTTCTCGAAGTTGGACCTACCTAACTGGACAGTTTGTCCTAGGGAAATATTATGTTAGTCTATTTATTAGAATTGGTGTGAAACGCGACGTCCAATATTTATTTTGCATAGCCAAAAACACTTTTTCAAACTTCACAGGCATCCGATTTTCATCCCACCTATTCTCTAGTGTGTGATCGTGTCCGGTTTACCAACGAACCGGACATCCGGTATCCGGCTATTTCAGGTTTTCACGAAATGCAGCTATTCAACGGAGCTAAAAATACTGCAGTACAAACCAAACATAAACCTCGTTTGGTTCTTACCGCAGTTTTGGTGGTTAAAAGTAAAAGTTTTGGTAAAAACTCATTATTTTTGGATGTGGTGCGATTTCGGTGTAGTTTAACCAAGTATTTTAAAAAAAGCGGCCAAGTGCGAGTCGGACTCGCCCATGAAGGGTTCATTAAGGGATTTATGACGTATTAAAAAAAAACTACTTACTAGATCTCGTTCAAACTAATTTTCGGTGGAAGTTTACATGGTAATGTACATCATTTTTTTTTTTTTTTTGTTTTATTATACTCTTATTTTAGAAGTTACAGGGGGGGACACACATTTTACCACTTTGGAAGTGTCTCTCGCGCAAACTATTCAGTTTAGAAAATAATGATATCAGAAACCTCAATATAATTTTTGAAGACCTATCCATAGATACCCCACACGTATGGGTTTGATGATTTTTTTTTTAGTTTCAGTTCTAAGTATTCCCCCAAAAATTTTTGTTTTTTTTTATATTTTTGTGTGAAAATCTTAATGTGGTTCACAGAATACATCTACTTACCAAGTTTCAACATTATAGTTCTTATAGTTTCGGAAAAAAGTGGCTGTGACATACGGAGGGACAGACAGACAGACTTGACGAATCCACAAGGGTTACGTTTTTTGCCATTTGCCTACGGAACCATAAAAATAACAGGAACTCTTTATGTAGGATTTTCAAAAGCATTTCTTAACTTTATATAGTATATATTTTTCACTTTTCTTTTATCTTTCATCATTATAATTATAGTATATACCATTTTACATAATTATGTCGGAAATACGTTAGTCAGTCACTTGATTAATTGGGACGCCAGCGCCGCCTAGCGGCGCTTGTCAGAGTCTTGACCAGCGATAAGTTGAGTTTGTCGGTGGCAGTCGAGCAGTGAACACGTTTAGAAACTGTCGCTCGTTCCGTATAGTGTCGGGTACCTTACAGTGTGTGAATTACTAGTGTTATTAATTTGATTGTTAATTATAATCTGATTTGAACTGTAAACGGTTTTTTATTATGCAATAACCAATAGTATGCCCACAGTAGTTAAAATATGGCTGATAATAACGAGACGTAAGGTACGTCTCATTATACATATTGACATAGCTGAATATTATAAATGTGTACAAAATTATGAATATCTACTTTGATATTATCTACTTTGGTATTATAATACTTTAATTATGTGTATTGTATTCTGTGTATCTATTATAGGATATTGTACTCTTATACTTTTTATATTTGCACCAATGACAACCCCATTTTATGTCCATAAATTCACTGTCCATGCCAAGGTTGCCTGGAAGAGATCGCAGTATGCGATAAGGCCGCCCATTGTATATTTTATAGTGTATAAGTTTTCTTTTCTTTTGTAATGTGTAATGTGATAATAAAGTATATATAAATAAATAAATAAATAAATTGGGCCAACACCATTTATATCCTTCTCATTTAGCTTTAATTATGGTGATTTTGAGTACTTAATGCGGCTTACCCTAATGTCCTTTCTTTGATATTGTTCGTCGAGTCGTTGAGCTCCTTAAGTCCGGAGTTGAGCTACACGATTACCGACAAATGCTTGCACTGACTGGACAGGTCCACTCAAATTTGTGTAGTTCTATTCTCAAAAGACCATTTTAGACACGGATCGACATGGTCCTCACATGATCTGACCTAGATTAAGTCTGAATTTTAAAAGAGTCTCTGACCCCTGAGTTTGTATCGTCATTTCTTCTCAGGGGTAGTCAGATTGATGGAATGGAAATGTCGACTGTATCTAGCTTATTAAACAAATTATATGACATGTAAAAGTGATTCCGATATCCTATTCACAGAATAAACGATTTCGAAATGTAAGTTTTTCTCTAACATACATTATTTGCCTACTTTTATATTAATATTAAAATCTATTGACTGATATTAATATATCAATTAACTAAATCTTATGAAAACCACACGGACAAAAAAAGAACAGAAAAGAAAGTAATTTTTATAACATATGAAGCAACAAAATCTAAAAAATCCAAAGAAATTTCTACCAGCGATCTTCCAAAAAAAAATAAGGGCCCTTTAAAAAATAAAGTAGGTAATATACCTACATACGAAAAAGTGTAGTTGATTGTGTGACCTAAAAATGTTGGAAGTGAAACTCGCCTACCAAGCGCGTACTTTGCATAATTTAGCCTCAATATTTTTACGGTTTTACCCCAAAAATGAGACCACCAAAAACAGGAATAATCCTCCTGAATAAAGTAAAATGTTGGCATTTATTAAACTTTGCCATACATTCGTATTTCGTCCGGAATAACTAACCTGTCTTCTCTGCTTGAGAAGAAGCATTTCTCCTGCAGTGTGACAATAAAAAGCTGGTATAATTTTACTTTTTCTGACTACCAGTCTTACCAATGGTTATCGTGTTACCCAGTAAATGTATTATGATGGTCAGATAGACAGTCGCTCAATGTAAAATACTGCCAGTTGGACTGGAAGCTGACCTCAACATAGTTGAGAAAATGCTTGGCAAGTGATGATGATCAGACAAAGCGGTGAAGACAAGGAAGTTTGGCAACCATTCCTTCAGCCCTTTTTTTTTTTTTTTCTGGGTAATTATCAATTTACTGCTCCCGCTCTGGACGGAGCGGGAGGGCGTGTAAGTTGCCTGTGAGCCAGGGCCACGGTATCCATTTCGGACAAACCCGCAACCCTGGCAGACATCGGTCCTAGCGGACCCCGTCAGTGCGTGCTGAAATCTCTTTGAGGCGTGCGTGGAACACAACGCGCCGTCGACCCGGGCCTGGTTCTTACCGGACGGCGAACTGCCCATAGCTCGCCGTCCGCAAGCCCTCGCCTACGGTGGCCGGGAATCGGTAATAGATTCCTGCCGCCCAGGGCGTCTCCTGTGGCGACTAGGGGCGTGAGGGCACACAGACAGCCTCTCCCTCACCCGTTCCGCCTCCTCCTTCGCGAGCATTACTGCTTGGCAGAAGGAGGTGACTGCCTCCCATGCACTCGCGCTCCGACGCGAGATCACCGCCGCCGATCGCCTCCGTGAGGACACAGCGGTGCTCTGCCCAAGTTGGGCAGACCTGCACCGTATGCTCCACCGTGTCCTCTAGGCGATCCACAGAGTGGTAACACCCGGGCGTTTCCTCCCGTCTTATCCGAAACAGGAACCTCTCGAAACAACCGTTTCCGGTGAGGACCTGTGTCAGGCGGAAGGTGAGGACCCCGTGGACTTGTGGCTTCCCTGGTAACTCATTAATGGCATAATTATGTAAGTGTTTATTAACTGCTCCCAAATTCCGATGTTTTATTTTTACATTCTTCCCTGACATAATCAAATAATCATCTCATTATTTGACATTACAATTACTTATTATTACTCGACCTACAATTCTAATTTCAATTCTTTAGTTGTGGCTTTTGTAAACATGATATTTTTTTCAGATTTGTTACTGTAGTTGTAATGTCAATCATGGTTTTAATAGGTGTTTTTTTTTTTTTTAAATCTTTTATTTAGATTCTTTTCTATTTTGTGAATGTGAGAACGTTCTTGGCCTAGTATCGTAGACTGTAGATTTATTGACCATGTTCTATTTTTTTAAGTACCTGGTACTTGTGAAATGGTCTACACTGACCGGGCTTTTAAAATTTGAAAATATTATAAAGCCAATTATAATTAAAATAGTAACCGTAGAGTTTCTTGATGGCTCTTCTCCATAGGAAACGACCAACAGGGGCCAAGTCTGCTATTTTTATAAATTCGTCACTCCAACGCGATCCCATTGTCATTTTGCTAAAAGTTCGTAATCTGCTAAATTCATAATGGTCGATCATTGGTCGGTCAATGGTCTCGTAATAGAATTGTATTACAATGGCATTTTGAACATTTATTCATGCCGGATTTCATTTATATATATTTTACATATTATTTATTAGTGTTATAAGCAATCTGAAGTAGTAGGAAGTTGGAAGTTTAGTCGGAAGTTTAATTTGTCATTATGAACGAGATTACCAATTCTTTCAATGGAGTGTCAGTGGCTGACCATTGGAAAGTCATAATGACGCCATTATATTAGTAGATTACCAAACTTGTCAAAATCAACAATTATGAAATCAATGATAGACCATTCTGACACTATTGTAATAGCAGACTTGAGGCCCTGGAACCATGCACCTAGCTTCTGATGTTTTATAAGTGCCCATGTAGGTTTATGTGAAATGAAATATTTAGATTTAGATTTTGACAAAGAGAATTAATTGGACAATAAAATGTGTAACAATTTATTTGGGTTCTGCTAGTCTATATGTAAGTATTGAAAATAGTTTTTCCCTAAAAGCATGATAAATAATAATATTTTAGTACAGAAATGATTTATTTTGCTACTAATTAAATTGATTAAATAACGGAAAGTTGCAATTTCCTGTAAATTTTTTGCTAGATAAAATTTGTGTTACAAGATTTTACCTCATCAGCAATATTATCGATCAGTGCAAGTTATACCTAAAAGTTAATTATTACTTTTACAAATAAGTTCGGGTTCAAATCCTAAAACGAAAATTAATATTGACATGTAAATGATGAAAAACGACGGCACGGTTGGCGCAGTGGTTAAGCGATTGATTGCTGCGCTGCGTGTCACGAGTTCGATTCCCGCACGGAACAAATATTTGTATAACTTACAAGTAGTTGTTCCGGGTCTGGCTGTTTGTGTATGTGATTTTAAATGTTTTAAATCGCACCCACAATACAGGAGAAATTCCTAGTGTTAAATATTTTTTTTAACGGTGCCCCAAGTTAAAAAAAAAATATGGTGAAATGAGCCATTGCACAAGAATATTCTTTACCCGACTGCGGCAAAGCTAAAGGAGGGTTATTTTTTTTACCATGTTTTCTATTACTGGATTTAAAGCAAATAAATGATTTTCGCTTTGACCACAGTTTCTTCTAAAAACAAAGGGAGCTGGTTTATTTTTCTCCGAATGTTTGTCCCTAAGGCTCACTTGCACGTTCATGAGTTATCATGAACGTGCAAGTGAGTGAGTGCTGAATCTTATTTACGCTATGGTGTCATTTTCTGGGCGAACTCCACCGACAAAGAGACAGCATTTAAGGCTCAAAAAAGATGTCTCCGGTCAATGTTTAAACTAAAAACCACCGACAGTTGCAAGCCATATTTCAAGCAGTACAACATATTGACCCTTCCGTGTATCTATATTCTTGAAGTGGCTATGTTTGTGAAGAACAATCCAAATCGTTTTGAACGTTTGGCCGATGTATACCCAAGAAACAGACGTGACAATTCAAAATTAAATAATGTACCGTGGCAAACCACTATGATGCGCAAAAGTATTTATTGCATGGCCCCAGTTGTTTATAATAAATTGCCAAGTGCATGGAAAGACTTAAAAACGTTACAATTCAAAAGTACACTTCGTAAATTGTTAATAGATAAAGCATATTACAGTGTAACTGAGTTTTTAACGGACAATTTTTATCAGACTACCTCGAATTTTTAATTAATTAATTATTGTTTTGCTTAAGGAATATTTATGGTGTGTTGTCTATGACCTGGAATTTTGATGTTTGTTTGTTTATTTATCTTCGGACCACGATTTGTATTTCTTGTATATACCTACTGTTACTGACAATTTTTATTTTTTATTTTTTTTTAAATGAATATTACAATTTTAATAATTTTATATAATGAGAATGACATAACTAATTTAATGTTCCAACAAGAGTTTAAATTTTAACAATTTTATATAATGAAAATGTTTGCATGCTGAATGGTGAAATATGGCAGAATTCAGATGAAAACCTACTACTACCTACTTATGTATAACCCATATTTGCAAATAAATGCTATTCTATTCTATTCTATTCTATTCTATCATAAATAACTCGGAGTTAACAGCTAACTAAAGAAGCATCAAGTAGAATAAATACTGTGGAAATGCGTTCCTTGCGAAGCATGTGTGACGTGACTATGAATGATAAGCTGGAAAATGATGTGATACAGCAACGGTGTGGTTTAAAAGAAGATGTAGTGACAAAAATTGAAAAGAGTATGCTTAGATGGTTTGGTCATGTTGAGAAGATGAATGAAAGGCGACTTACAAAAGGTATTTACAAGGCAGATGTGAGTGGTAACGCCTGGAGGAACTATTTTTCCATATCTGACGTTATCGTCAATCAATAAACGGAATCTCCATGAAAACCACATACAATCCGACTAAAATGAAATGTCATGTTACAAAATTCAAAGACAAGAAAGTATTATATATCGTAATGTAGTATAAAAGAGAGATGCGTACACAATTTTCGTTCATTGTTCGTTCATACATTTTTGATCGAATTACCATATAAGTGCACAGACATTGCAATTCTATTTTATGTTTCTTTGTTTGAACTGCAATGTTGCCAAATCAAAAAAACAATAATAATAATAATAATGTCGCTAAGTCACTATGTGCTAGCGACCGTTTTCGGGGGCCCAATATTGAGTGTGCAAGTCACCCCCTGCCATTTTATCCGAGTATAATATAACATTGATCAGGCAGGGGCCATAGTTTTAGGTAACCAGTCCATTTTAACCACCCAAACCCATAGTCCAATATCTTTGTTTCCATATCCTGCAATAGTCCTACACCAACCGGGAGTTGTCCTTGGGTGCACTTGCATAGTGCGTACAGGAATAATCGTCGGTTGGTGCCTCATTTAAATAAAAAGCGTCTAATGGGCCTCTGCGAGTTGGCTTCGGCCCCTCGTACGCCTTCCAAAGGCCCGGGACCCCAGGGTCCCGAGATATGTCAAAAACACACAAAAAGGTAAATAATAATTATTTATTTCAGACTTAATAATGATATTTTTACTACCCAGGGGCCTAAGTCTACTAATTTACAAACGTTGCAATGGTCTCTTCATTGTGAGTTTTTGACAGATTTGCCATACAAACACTGTCAAATACTCACAATGGCGAGACCATTCTGACACTATTGTAATAGCAGACTTGAGGCCCTGGTGTTACTTTTTAGTGTACTTATAAATGTCTCACTGATGGTGGCGCTTGTGTTGGATCATTCGGTTCCCTACAAAATGGTTGAGCTGGATGGTGGTGAATTGGTGATCCATGCGTCATGTTCGTGAACGGGCGCCATCAGTTGAGACTTATATGTAGAATTGTTTTTATTAAAAAAAAATTCATTGTTCTCACATATAGAAGCAACAAGAAGAATGTACCCAGAATTTTGTAATATATTGTTTTAAAAGAGTGTTCTTTGGAGTTTCTTGCCTGTTCTTCTCCATAGAGATCTACGTATTGGAATGGACCTGTAAATGATTTAATAGAAATTAATATTTTTAGTTTGAGTTTAGTGGCGTAACGCGTAATAAGAGTAAAACATGTTAATTACAAAATCTAAATTTATTCATTTAACCCAACTAAACGTGCGAGTGGGTCTTAGATAGAAAGAAAATTCTTTCCCCAAAGTTTCTTGTTGCCCCGAAAGCCTTTGACAAAACATAACGTCTATAAAAAGCTTTAAGAAAAACAGAAAGAAAGAGAAATATTTTATTTGGGACACACAGAGGAAATACAAACAGTAATTTAAAAAAAAACCCGACCGCAAGTGAAAAACAAGCATTATAATCTATAGAATTTTGGTATTACAGACGGGGCAAACAAAAGTTACACCATATTTCTGGTTATTGCTTTGTCCTCGCCTGCAATACCAAAATTCTATAGATTATAATGCTTGTTTTTCACTTATGTTTTTGAAGTCGGTTTTTTTTTTTTATAATTAGCTTTTTTTAGTATTGAAATTCTCATTGCTAGCTTTTATGTATTTGATACCAATATTTTGTAAAAAAAAATTAACCTTCCCCTTACACAAAAAAAAACCTTTTATGTATTTGCAGAAGCAATATACAAATATTATATAGCCTATGTCACTCCTACAATTAAGACGAATCTAACGACACATAATATGTTAAAATCCATCAAGCCGTTTAGGCTACCGAGCCTGCCAAGAAGTAGACATACATACTCTCGAAAAACATTACCCTCCTTCTGGGGCAGTCGAGTAAAAAAGGAGCATTTAAAACTAACATAATTTACATCATAAACAACAAAAAGAGACAGATTACAGAAAAAGACCTGCGAGACCAAAAAGGCTCCTATCTCAGCATAATGCTGCGATATTAAAAAAATAAATACCGCAGCGCTAGTATTCTGATAGAGCCCGCAGTACGCTTTAAGACCAATTTACCAACCAAGCAACCAAAACCCAGTTTATTTATCTGACAAAGATTATGTCTGGACTTCAAAAGACACTTTGACCCCTGAGTTTGTTTCGCCATTTCTTCTCAGGGGTAGTCAGATAGGTAATGTCGACTCCATCTAGCTAAATTTTTAAATATATGAGTGTAAAAGTGATTTCAATCCACTTCATTTATATATAAGTACATAAAACTGCGTTTTTATCGTGCACATTTTAATAAACCTATGTTAATTTATCCCTATCAATATTATCTCGATTTTCTAAAAGCAATAAATATACAAATCACGTAAGTGTCAAATTTTAAATTCCATTAAAATTGATTTTAATTTTGTAACAATACTTCATTAAAACAATCAACAATCTGCCTAGCCTTTTCCCAACTATGTTGGGGTCGGCTTCCAGTCTAACCGGATGCAGCTGAATACCAGTATTTTACATGGAGCGACTGCCTATCTAACCTCCACAACCCAGTAACTGGGTAACACGATACCCCTTGGTAAGACTGGCTGTCAGACTTTTGGGCTTCTGACGACCCGTAACGACTGTCAAAGATCCAAGAATGACAGCCGGGACCAACGGCTTAACGTGCTTTTCGAGGCACGGAGGAGTCTCGGTATGTAAAGATGGTCACCCATCCACGGACCAACCCCGGCAAGCGTAGCTTAACCTGACGGATCGACCCGTGCGGCTGTTATTACTTAACCACGAGCTCTTCAAAAAAAAAAAAAACTAATACTAACTATAACTAATCCTCTTAAAATTAAGACGAAAACCATTAAAATGAATTCCGAAAGCTCTGAATTGTAAATACAAACCCAACCGTATGCACGTAAATGATAATCCCACGATAAAACAAGAAGAAACTCGAACGCAATCACTTTGTACGAAATATAACAAAAATAAAACAAACTCACCTTATATCATGCAGCAGAAACTCAAAAATCATCCATTCCCAATCACAAAAAACACACAGAAATGACACTAAAACACTATCAAACACTGCACACACTTTTCCACTTCACTTGTCACTTTGAAACTTTTCGAAAATCCCGCAAAATTCGAGACAAGAGTTGCGTCCGCACGCAACCACGGCTGACGGCTAACTGAAAATAATGGGCAAGGATATGTATTAAACAAAGGGAATTCATGAAAAAGGGTTTCAGGAATAAGTATTATGGATTTTAATTTTCTATTATTTTGGTATGAGAGGAGAATTTGTTATTTTGCGGTGGGTTTTCTCTATATGGGTTTTTTATAAAGGTTGGAGACTATAAAATAGAACATGTATCATGTAACCTCAGGAAAGTTTCGTGAATATGTCAAATACTCATCAGATATAATTTTTGAGTTTAAATGAGAGTTGAAAAAGTGTGTTAATACTTACACACTGTGCTTTACAGTATTTTCGTAATGTTGTGATTAGGAAAATCAAGGGCGTCGCCAACGGGGGCCAGAGAGGGGCAGTCGCCTCCTCCTAGAGATTCAATTTTTTTTGCCATATTCAAAGCAACCAAAATCCTAACTAAGAAGCATTATGGGAAAAATTGCCTGTATGGTCTGGGCATGATTAGTGTACACAGAAAACATACAAAATTTTCATAATCAAGTGACGAGAAATTTCCAAAAAAAAAACCATGGAAGATTATATTTTAATAAACTCAAAAAAAAGGATCTCGCTTGCACTTTATTGTTAAAACTAGCTTCTGCCCGCGACTTCGTTTGCGTGGAAGTCGTGAATATACAAAGAGTCAGGACTGGTGACGCGGGAGCAAGCGACGTACATTCTAAGTTCTATGGTAATTATTGTTAAAATATTGTAACTTAATTCCATTTTTCTTATAAATATTGGCTTACAAGTTTCATTTATTGTACAGTTAAAGAGCTGGTGGTGCTTCACACATTGGACTTTGTATCGTTCTTATTACAATCGCCGTAGATGTAAGACTCGCACTACAACTTCATATGCTCATGACTGTATGTACCTTCAATTCAAACTTTTCCCATCCTCCATATCGATGGTCTAGAAGACAAACGATTATCCTTTAAAGTTAAAGTTCGCGAGCACATTCGTAAGAAGCTGGCAGTATCATAACAACGGTAATGTTATCCCATTGTTATGGCGCGTTTACATTAGGTCGGTTACGCCGTTCTCGGCTGCAACCGTATTTGTTCAACGACTAGTGTAAACAGGTATTCGGTTGGGCGTATTCGGTGTCAGCCTGTTCTTTGTCACCGACTAGTGTAAACAGGTATTCGGATGGCCGTATTCGGTTGCAGCCCGTAATACAGCCCGGTAAAACCGTAAGCGATCGCCGAATTCGGTGAACCAACCTAATGTAAACAATCTAATTCGGTTAACCGATCCGGTTCAAACGAAAGCGGTCACCGTATACGGTGACCGACCTAATGTAAACGCGCCATTAGTCTTATTACCCGACTGCGCCAGAAGGAGTGTTATTTGTTTTAGTATATTCGTGTATTTATGTGTTCTTATATTTATATATTATTAGGTATATATATCTTATTTATAGTTAAGGAATATGTTTAGCCTTATATTTTAATAAAATGTATTCCCCAATTTTCGTAATTGCACCTACCACTGTTTGTCTCTGCACCACCCAAAGGTTGACTGGTAGAAAATGCCTATGGCATTAAGTCCGCCTCTGTATATTTGTGTGAGAAAGTGTTAAATAAATAAATAAATAATAGTAAAGAGTGTGCTATATAGGTAAACAACTATTAACTGTATTTTATCAAAATTTGATGCTCAGTAGTTTCGGAGATAGCCTGGCGTATGGGTAATTCTCTTAAATAACTTTTCAACAATTTATTTTGAAATTAAAAAAAATGGCATGTATTTAACGCGGCGACAATCTAATCTGATTTAGGGTTTTAAAAATAATTAAAATGGGTAGCAAAAATAATAGGTTGGCAGTTTACAGTGAAGTAACATTTTAAGTATAAAGTAGCTTTGTTTAAATTTAAATTGGCAGTGATTTTTTGCTTTCATAAATTATACAATGAGGTTGTTTATACCTCATTGTATAATTTATGAAAGCCTATTTTCTACTTTGATAATTAGACAATGGTAAAAACATTTCTGCTAGCAACTTGAAAGTAGCGCTCGCCGGCCGCTGCCGCGGCACCGCTCGCTACGCTCGCTCGGCTCGCGCGTGGTTGGTCACAGTTTTAACCTAACCTAACCTATTTCACTCAGTTCAAAATGACGAATCACACAATCTATCAATCTATATATATCAATTATTAGTCGCCAAGTCATTATTTATAGCTCCTCGCCTAATATTTTATTTGACTGGTATAGTTTATTTGCTACCTAAACGCAGCTACTAGTTTTTAGTTTTTATAACACCTTTAATTTTGAACCTTACATAATATAATAGTCGCGAAAATATTTAATCGCTGGCAAGTTATTTTATTTGTTGCAAACATTTAGTCGACTTTTAAGTTATTAGTCACTCGGAAAATAATAAGCTTAAAAAAATCTATTTGAGACCCTCACATTAAGCCCTTGTATTTGATATAACACACGGCACCTACAGTTTGCAAAACTTTATTTTTTTAAATTTCTTGTCTGCCTCCCAAAAGTGCCCCAATATTCAAAATTAATTAATTTACTTAACACGTCCATGAAATTGATATGGGTACCAAATGTCATCTTAATCGGTCCATTAGATTTAGAAGAAATCGCCTGTGACAGACGGACAGACAGATAGACCGACACACGAGTGATCCTTTAAGGGTTCCGTAGCCAAATGGCAAAAAACGGAACCCTTATGGATTCGTCATGTCTGTCCGTCCGTATGTCACAGCCACTTTTTTCCGAAACTATAAGAACTATACTGTTGAAACTTGGTAAGTAGATGTATTCTGTGACACCGCATTAAGATTTTCACACAAAATAAGAAAAAAAACTATAAATTTTGGGGGTTCCCCACACTTAGAACTGAAACTCAATTTTTTTTTTCATCATACCCATACGTGTGGGGTATCTATGGATAGGTCTTTAAAAATGATACTGAGGTTTTTAATATAATTTTTTACTAAACTGAATAGTTTGCGCGAGAGTCACTTCCAAAGTGGTAAAATGTGTCCCCCCTCCTGTAACTTCTAAAATAAGACCATGATAAAACTAAAAAAAATATATGATGTACATTACCATGTAAACTTACACCAAAAATTGGTTTGAACAAGATCTAGTAAGTAGTTTTTTTGCTGCGTTTGCTGCTGCGGAACCCTTCATGGGCGAATCCGACTCGCACTTGGCCGCTTTTTTCTTTTTGAGTACGGAACCCTAAAAAATAGTAGGTACACAAGTTATGTTCAAGTCTTACGTAATCAGAATGCTTATCAGAATAATATCGAAGTAATACTAAAAGATCATTATTTACCGAACTAATGACCCTTGGTACAAGTATTATTTTCTTATGAAATTGTATTGCATAATGTACTCTTCGTGCCAATCAATACAATTTATGTTTTGCTTCTATTTTCACAGTGATTGTGTTTCTGTACGATGCCGTGACTTTTTGATTCACCGACACAACACATAAACTAAACCAATGAAGATAGAGATATAAAATTAGGAAGATACATAGATAGATAGATAGAATAGAATACTCTTTATTATGTACACCATAAAAATTACAGATATAAATGTAGAACTGTTACATAGGGTGTCACAATGGGCGGTCTTATCGCTAAAAGCGATCTTTTACAGACAACCTTTGGATGGATCAAAAAGTAGAAGGACAATACTGCAGGTAGTCAGTGGTGTACCATTTACATATACAATAAATACATACATACATAAAGCATATAGATATTTATCCATACAAATATATATATGCAATACAATATATACAACATTAGTTTTAGTTTATGCGAAACCCGAAACACGTGTCTAGTATTTTTATGTAAAGAATTTATGTACAAAATTTCAAAACTGTATCATGAAAAATAACAAAGTTATAAGCTTGTTATGTTACCTGGTTGTCCGTACAAAAACATGCTCACCACGCGGCGCACCCGCGCCGCCCGCGCCTTGCGTTCATTAATAATAATATTAATTTGGCAGTAGGTATCTAACCGTACGACGATTGTATTGTAATTAACTGGTGATAACATTTTCCATCACACTTGCGGGCTTTGGACTTTTTCGTAATGGTCAAGTACTTAGTGTGGCTCGGTGTCCAACTTGTAACCTTTTTTAAATATTTTTGGGAAAAAATATAACACGGTGTAAAAACTATTGGAATCGATTCAGTTCCTTATTCTGAACAAACTATATTCAGGTTTTGCATATACTAAAAATAATGTTGTATATATACATACAATAATAAACATGATACAAGAGCAAGGAACTTCAAGTAATGATAATGTTTAAGGAGAGAGGAAGTGATTTTTAACCAAAATTTTAAAAGTGGACAAAGATTGAGCACGCCTTATCGAGACGGGCAAGGCATTCCATAACCGTACTGCTATTGTTAGATATTTTAGGTTTTACTAGTACGAGTAACTTATACAAAATGGAAGAAAAGTCTTATCCCGCAAAACTCTCAATTTGCTCCAAGTAAATAAAATAAATGAGTACCGTGTGGTGCCGGACGAAAAGAATAGCAGCACCCCATTTCCTCCCGTGGGTGTCGTAAAAGGCGACTAAGGGACTTACTATACATGGGCAGCAGCGTTCTCTATGCATTTTTAACACCATACTGCGATTGGCAACCCGATCAATCCGTCAGGTTAAGCTACGCTTGCCGGGGTTGGTCCGTGGATGGGTGGCCATGTTTACATACCGAGACTCCTCCGTGCCTCGGAAAGCACGTTAAGCCGTTGGTCTCGGCTGTCATTCGTGGATCTTTGACAGTCGTTACGGGTCGTCAGAAGCCCAAAAGTCTGACAGTCAGTCTTACCATGGGGTATCGTGTTACCTAGTTACTGGGTTGTGGAGGTCAGATAGGCAGTCGCTCCATCTAAAATACTGGTATTCAGCTGCATCCGGTTAGACTGGAAGCCGACCCCAACATAGTTGAGAAAAGGCTAGGCAGATTGACTGCGATCGCCAACCCGCCTGCCAAGAATGGCGATTATGACAAATCCGTGGAGTTTCTTGCCCGTTCTTCTCCATAGGAACCTACTACGCTTTGGAATGGGCAACTAACTTCATCTTTCTGACTGACCGACCCAAAAATTAAACCACAAATTACCAACAATTCGAAGACATGTGATATCTACCAACTAGGGTTGCCGGTCCGGTATTTAAGCGTACAGTCCGGTATTTTCGAGGCCTGTCCGGTAAAAAATAAATGGTCATACCGGACAGAACAATGTCCGGTATTTTGAGGAAAGTTGATACTACGGCACGGTTGGCGCAGTGGTTAAGCGATTGACTGCTGCGCTGCGTGTCGCGGGTTCGATCCCCGCACGGAACAAATATTTGTATGATCTACAAGTAGTTGTTTCGGGTCTGGCTGTTTGTGTATGTGAGTTTAAATGTTTGTAAATGCACCCACGATACAGGAGAAATTCCTAGTGTGGGGCAACGTTCAAACAAAAAAAAACTGGTCATAAGCGCCTACAAAAGTAGGCATATGAAATCCTACCTAAAAGTACCTAGGTACAGTACAACATATTAAATTCGTTTTAGAAGAATAATTCAACTATATTATTTGTTCATTGGAAGTTCCTATTATTTTTGTTGAACATACCTATCTAGTTTTAGGTGATTTTATTTTTTTCAGTAGTTCCTACCTTTATTTTGCTAAGTAAGTAGTAGATTATAACATTCATACCATTCTTTAATAAAGACTTTCTCAAAGTTAGCATAATCTTGGCGACCACAATTTTATGACTGCATTATATTTTGTTACTGATACTAATTAAGTTGATTTATGTGATGTTGATTAATTAAAATAAAATATTAGTATAAAAACCGTATTTTTTGCGACCTAGCATACCCCCCCCCCCCCCTCCCCCCCGTTTGAGGTCGACCGGTATTTTTTCGCGACTCACCTGGCAACCCTACTACCGACCCGTACTGGGCCTGCGTGGAAAATTACAGCCTACTCCCTCTCAAAGAGAAGAGGTCTATGTCTCAGCAGTGGTAACATGCTTATGCTATTTTTTCCAGAAACCAGTAATTAGGTAAAACCCCTGAGCCATTAATCAGCCATATAAGAGGCTCATTGGCGACGTAAAACTGATGGATGCCAAGCTCCACAGCTTGGCTCATCGCCGCAAGGTTGCCTGCTTGTCGGTCTTCTACAGATTGTACTTCGGCAAGTGTGCCCATGAACTCCACGACCTCATTCCACCGGCCCCTTCTTCCATCAGACATCTAGACGCACTGCAAGTTACCACCCCTACCTAGTTGATATTCCACCAACTCGCACTAAGCGTTTTCAAACGTCTTTTATAATGCGCACAGCAAAGGAGTGGAACTCTCTGCCTGCGTCTGTGTTTCGGAACGCATACAACCCTAATCTATTCAAAGTGAGAGTGAACAGGCTTCTTCTGGGTAAGCTCACTCCATCGTTGACTTTGTCTCTGTCACCTCTGACCTAGACTAGAGTCAAGAGCAAACCCATCGTAAAATAATAAAAAAAATCAATAGGACGTATTTGCAGGCAAACGCGGGGGTAATTACATATTCTAGGCCTATACATCTTATGTTATTTTAACGGTACAGTGTACGCTCGATCAATGAATTACTTAGTAGCCTGATGGTCACTGAACACGAACGCAGGCGGTGAACATTGCACACTAAGTGGTCTATTACACTGTCTTCAGAGTCAGTCTAAACTAAATACTGTAGCAGCTTTGAGTTTATTTTGTTAGGGTAAATGTAGACTGAATTGTATGTTGGTCTGGTTTGGTCTCCGGTTCTGGCAGCGTTGATATTAGAAAATACTTGTCCTCTATTACATGGGACTTCAAATTCAAATTCTTATAGCCTTTATTTTTGATACTATACAACTCAGACTCAAACTCAAATCATTTATTTCAATTAAACCATTTACAGGCACTTTTGAATTGTCAAGGAGTCGGTCAATAAGAAAAATGAAGCTTTATGCTTTCCAAAGCGTAGTAGGTACCTATGGGAGAAGAACAGGCAAGAAACGCCATGGACACTCATTTAAATTAAATTGTTACAAAAGTATTCGTTACATCTATAATGTTGAATTTATAAAATTACGCTCAGTGTCCCGTTGCGCTCATTGTCCCGTTACGCTCATTGTCCCGTTACGCTCATTGTCCCGTTACGACCATTGTCCCGTTACGCTCATTGTCCCGTTACGCTACTTGTCCCGTTACGCTCATTGTCCCGTTACGCTCATTGTCCCGTTACGCTAATTGTCCCGTTACGCTCATTGTCCCGTTACGCTCAGTGTACGCTTCCGCCGCATCAATGTTTTGTTATGACGTTGTCACGTTAAAACTATCGTCCGTAAAACAACTTTACAGACAACCAATTTTTTGTTTTTTGTTTTGACAAAACATAAAAATAAATAGACTTAAAAACTATATGTGTTTCCTATTCAAAATCAAAATCAAAATATTTTATTTCACATAAACCTACATGGGCACTTATTAAACGTCAGAAGCTAGGTGCACGGTTCCAATTAGTCGTTTCCTATGGAGAAGAGCCGGCAAGAAACTCCATGGTTACTCTTTTAAAAATAATTGGCTTTACAATATTATTAAATAACAGTGATTATAGGTATGGGAGGACAGTGTAGGCCTTTCAACAATTACCAGGTACTTAACAAAATAGAAAACCGCCAACAAATCTACACTCTACTAGGCCTACAACGTTCTCACATTCACAAAATATAAAATAATCTAAGTATATAAAATATTAATGACATGATTGATATAGGACTGTCTTTTTAATCTATTCTCTTTTAAAGACCAGACATTGGTGCCGATTCCCTTGTTCACAAACTAAACAAAATTGAAGTTCAGTGCATCTTTTTCTTTCTATTTCATTAAGAAAAGGACAGAAGATATATTTTAGTTTAGTCCTGTCAAATTAATCAGCGCTTGACGTGAATTGACGTAATTTTAGTCGGCAAGTTTTTAATCACGTCTAAATTTGTATGGAGTAGTGACAGGCGCTGATTAATTAGACAGGACTAAACTAAAATTTATCTTCTGTCCTTTTTTTAATGAAATAGAAAGAAAAAGATGCACTGAACTTAAATTTAGTTTAGTTTGTGAACAAGGGAATCGGCATTGTCTTTGTCAGATCATGTCAGAACTATACAGATTAGTGTCTGACTGAATTTCTCAGGCAAAAAATTTACGCGTCTTGGCTGAAAACGCAATGCTGATTTACAAATAATGCAACAATTTTTTATTTTTACTCAGATTGAAAGAGACGTGTATCTAAATGAAGCCACTTAAATTATGTTTATGAGACTAATACTTTTTAAGTCAAACATCAGTAAATGATGAACTATCAATTTCTGTGTTTTGTCCACAATCACTTTCATACACAGCATTTACCTCTCAGGAAGATAATCTCCAACAAATATAGGAAAAAGTATTTTGATTGTGTTAAGTAATAATTGACCTACAAGAAGCTAATTATTTTTGAATGTTTAGACTCATAGGTAATGAGTACGTGTCAACGGTAGTTTTGTCCGAGCGAAATTACTAATTTCTATAGTCATTTTGTTTCGCCGTCCAGGGGCCGTATTATAAAGTATAAATGCCATTATGATTCCTGACCGAAAAAGAGATGGTGCTAACGGTCATGTATAGCTCCATCTCTCTCTTGCACTGGGATCATGATGGCATTAAAACGTCATAATACGGCACCTGAGCTTAAACGAACGATTAATCCCTGCCTGGCAAGAGACAATCGTGCGCTTACGCACAGTGAGAACGGTAGTGCACATGTTATAAAACCTTAAAATGAAAATATCCATGGAAATTAGGTAAAAAATCGAGTTGTTGAAATTAACTCGTCTGAGATGGTCATTTGAGTAAAATAACAGACAGATTTCAGTGAACCTGTCCATTCAGTGCACGTATGTGTCAGTTATCGTGTAGCACATCTCAGAACTTAAGAAGTTCAAGGATTCGACGAACAATATTAAAGAAAAGGACATTTGGGAAGGCCGCATAAATTACTCAAACTACCAGACAATCAAGAAATCTAACTAAAAAAGAGATTTCCTTGAAGTATTTTTGTGCCTATGCCTGAATACAGGAATTAAATTAAGATAACTATTAAATCGATTGCAGATCTTGAATGTTACTACGAGAGCTACGCCGTAGCACACTGCTACGGCGTAGCAAGACGCGTAGCAAGACGCCGACGAATTTGCTTTTGTAAAACTACGCCAGAAAACCGGTAGCCTAATCAAATCAAATCAAATAAATCATTTATTCGCATAGAATGTAGGTATTGTACAATAAATTTGTTATAAAAATATAGTGAGCCGGGTACATTCTGCATGAGTTTTGGATTGCAAAATTTAAAGTCAAAGTCAAAGTCAAATTGTTGAGACGCCTTCACTCAACATCGCCGCGCGCTAGCGGCAGTGAACGAGGGACGCGGGACAGCGGGGAATCAGCCGGCCGACGGCCGAGTGCGGGCCCCCACGCCACACCGCCACGGCAGTCAGTTGTTGCTCGCCCTTATGCACGGCTGCGCTTGCGCGTTTCAAACCTCTCTTGTTTTCGTATATATAACCGACCGTTGTTATTTAATATCTTTTTATTCCTCTTCATCATTATACTTGTTATACAGTCCGCTATCTTTTCATTTTGCTCCACCACGACCTATCGTCGCGAACATTGGTCCTTCGAGCCGGATCAATGTTCGCGACGATAGGTCGTGACAGTCGTGACGTGATCCATTCCAGACGGCTTATTTTTTTCCGATACCTATTATAAAGTCAAAGTCAAATCATTTATTTCTAATAGGCACATAAAAGGCACTTTTGAACGTCAAAATTTACAATAATAATTAATTGATTCTAGTTGCCCCTTCCAAAAGGTAGTTACGTATGGAGAAGAATGGGCAAGAAACTCCATACTTACTCTTTTAAAATGTTAACAATATTTGTTTACAGTAATTATTAATTATATGTGAAGACAATACACTTACCTAGAATAAAATTACTATACCACAATAGGTAAAAATAATGAAAAATGAAGCAATGACAGACAAATTAATTACGTTAGATACATGGTGCTCACATATTTACAAACATTGTAAAAGTAGATGTACTTTTACAATGTTTGTAAACATAAAAAGTAAAAACTAAAAAATTAAAAGTTTTTATTTTGGAACAACAACAAATTGGCATAATTACAATAGAAACGGTGATAGCTACAAAAGTTAAAAACTGTGTCGCAGCTATCAACGCCCGTCTAAACATAAGAAACACATTGTTCCAGACTTAACTGTGACATGGGTACAATTTAGCTAGCTTTGAAATAAAGTAAAAATTAACAATGCAAGAAGAAATAGAGAAACAAAAGCCATGCAAACTTTGTATCTTGGTAGGTGTGGTACAGAGTGGAGTGTGAGTGTGGGTGTGTGTAAGTGAAGGTGTGTGAGTGAGGATGTGTGTGAGTGTTTGGAGTAGTTAACATTTAAGTTTCCACAATTTTTTCAGTTGCATCATATGATAGAGATTTCAACCAGTCGGTCAACATGTGAGCATTATTTTCATTTTTTATTATTCAGCAGCAGTATTTTCCTATTTTTTTTACATTTAATAACCAGTGGCAGTGTGTGAGTATATTAATCACAGAAAATAAAATGAATGTCATAAGCTCATGAGCAAAATTATGAAATACTAGCTTTTGCCCACGGCTCCGCCCGCGTAGATGTCGGTTATCGCGTAAAAAAGTAGCCTATGTCCGTCTCCATAACCCAGGCTATATCTCTGCCAAATTTCATGACGATCGGTTCAGCGGTTTAGGCGTGAAAAGGTAACATACAGACAGACAGACAGAGTTACTTTCACATTTATAATATTAGTATGGATACAATAAATTAATAAATCATTTTAAACATTCCAGATCATGCACAAAAATGTTACAAATAATGTCAATAATATTAAACTGTTGAGATGTCACACGTGGTTTCATTAAAAAAATCACTTATGAAATAATAACATTTACGTCACACCTGGGTATAATGTGAGTTTTACCGCACGCTACGTGTACGGTAAAACTTGCATTATGACCAGGTGAGGACGTAAAATTGTGTATTCATCACGGGCAGCCCTATTTCAAAAGAGCGACGTTTTTTAATTGAACGCGCCTATTTTGTAATACGGCGTGTTATACGATATGGCTGCGATATAAACATTATATTACGTTTGTATTTCTTATCAATGGAGGTATAAACAAGGGATACCTCGATACGCCTTTTTGCCGATACGATACCGATACCGATGCTCTTATAAAAATATCGGCGATACCGATACCGATACCGATATGCTTTCAATAAGCATATCGGTATCGGTATCGGTATCGGTATTCAAAAATGAAGGCAAAATAAATAAAACACAAGTCAGGCTATTTTTAAAATTAATATAAACATAAACAAATAACGGGACAAACTAAATAAAACCGTTTAAAACTATTGACAGGTTGAGATTAGTTAATAGTTTTAGTAATTAAAATTAATATTGATGAGAAAAGTATCGTTGAATCGGCCATAAAAATATCGCCGATGCCGATATATCGGAAAACTTCGATTATCGCCGATATATCGGCATCGGTATCGGTATCGGATGCATCCCTAGTATAAACCTTTTTACTTCTATACCAAGAATTTGAATCCCGTTCCTTATTCAGCTGCTCATAAAAATAACTATTGCGTAGGTAATGAAAATTCTTGAAAACTGCACTTGACAGGCTAAACGCCAGTATAAGATGACCTCTCATTCTACGTAAATCCTATGCAATGCGAAATCAGCTTATACTGGAAATTTATAGCTTGATATGCCTTGTGTACGTAATGTTCCGAGAATAATGTTAGACGCACCACGTTCTGACATGACTTCCGCAACAGTGTTTCGAGAAACCTTCAGATTTAAGGTCATAAAAATTTATTATCTGTACGTATGTTATAAACTAACAGTTGCATAATAAAAGTAGCCAAAGTTACTCTTTATAACATCAGATATCTGCCAGTGAATGTCCCGTCAAAATTGGTCCAGCCGTTTCGGAGATTAGCTGGACAAACAAACATACAGACAAAAAAATGTACCTAAGTGTTGAAAGCATTGGTGACATCAACATGATTAAAAGTGAAATTCAAGAGCGATATCTAGTTTCATTATCTATAGAAAATAAAAAAGTACAAATGGAATTCGACACTGGTGCAAAAAATCAGTACAAAAAATTAAATACAGAGAAGAAAATATTCAAAACTGACATGAAATTGAGAACATACACTGGTGAGATTATCAAACCTACAGGAGTATGATGAACTCCACGACCTCATTCCACCGGCCCCCTTCTACCATCGGACATCTAGACGCACTGCAAGTTACCACCCCTACCTACTTGATATTCCACCAACTCGCACTAAGCGTTTTCAAACGTCTTTTATAATGCGCACAGCAAAGGAGTGGAACTCTCTGCCTGCGTCTGTGTTTCCGAACGCATACAACCCTAACGACGCGACAACGTCTAATAAATCGATGAACGCCGGCTGCAAGCACGAAAAAGGATGATTAATTGTCCCGTTACGCTCATTATCCCATTACGCTCATTGTCCCGTTACGCTCATTGTACGCTTGCGCCGCATCAATGTTTTGTTATGACGTTGTCATGTTAAACTATCGTCCGTAAACCAACTTTACAGACAACAATTTTTTTTATTTTTTATTAATTACAAATCACAAAACTTATAACTATAAATCTTACCTGAAAGGAGAAAGATTACCTTTAAGGCTCCTACAAACAGGCGTGACACGCGACGCGACACAAAGACACCGCGTGCCGCGCGACGAGCGGTCTCTTTGTGTCACGCCTGTTAGTAGGAGGAGCCTTTAAAACTATTATTTCTTAAATTTAGTTTAATTTAACTTTAATTTCTCTCATGCTTATCGAAATACATTATTCCGTTCATTATACCAGAGAGTTTTAAGTCATTGTGTCATATGTCAAAAGTAAAGCTGACATATACAAAATTCATTAACTAATTAATGAAGTGCTACCTACTTCGTTTACATGCTTAAAAACTGCCAAATATTAATGAAGATCGCCTATCCCCCTAACTTAATAACATATTGATAACACCAACTTGAATTTTAATCAAAAGTTCAGCCTCACTTATATTACATTAACCCTTACTCCACGCTAAAACTTTTACCACACAATTTAATCATTTTATAAATCACTTTTTGTTCCTTAATTTATGTTAATTACCTAAGAATTGGAGCTGACGGCTAAGTAATAACAGCCGCACGGGTCGATCCGTTAGGTTAAGCTACGCTTGCCGGGGTTGGTCCGTGGACGGGTGACCATCTTTACATACCGAGACTCCTCCGTCCCTCGGAAAGCACGTTAAGCCGTTGGTCCTGGCTGTCATTCGTGGATCTTTGACAGTCGTTACGGGTCATCAGAAGCCCAAAAGTCTGACAGCCAGTCTTACCAAGGGGTATCGTGTTACCCAGTTACTGGGTTGTGGAGGTCAAATAGGCAGTCGCTCCATGTAAAATACTGGTATTCAGCTGCATCTGGTTAAACTGGAAGCCGACCCCAACATAGTTGGGAAAAGGCTAGGCAGATTGATTTTTTTACCTAAGAATTCGAGCTACCGACATAGCTTGCAGAGGAAGCTGAAGTGGCAGTGAGCTGGCCATGTTTTTCGAAGGACCCATGACCGGTGGAGCAGATGAGTCCTGGAGTGGAGACCGCGTATCGGCAAGTGTAGTATGAGACGCCCCCAGCTAGATGGACCGACGATCTAAAAAAGGTGGCTGGGACAGACTGGATGCGGAAGGCGGAGGATAGAGAGTTGTGGCGCAGCATGGGAGAGGCCTATGTCCAGCAGTGGACTGCGATAGACTGAGTTGATTTATTGATTGAGCCAAGAATTCTTGTATCATGAAAACCTGTAACAGTAGATTAAAGGCTCCCATAAACAGGCGCAACACGAAGACACCGATCGTCGCGCGCCGAGCGGTTCCTTCGGTTCGGTTTGTAGGACCCTCCACTCGTGCTCGTTTAGCTCGTGGCCACTTGTGAGCAATATGCCAGACTACATGGTCTGGCATATAATATTAAGAAGAGTGTGGTCATGGTCTTTGGGGCCAGGGGTAAGTACCCAGAAGCTGTACCTTCAGTAAAGTTAAGCGATAGGCCCCATATCTGGGTCACTTATTGACCACTGGCCTCAAAGATGATGAGGATATTGACAGGGAGCGGAGAACGCTGTGTGTGAGAGCCCACAGATTCAGGCGTGCCTCTAAAGAGGTCAAGCGCACTATATTTAGTGCTTACTGCACGTCTTTTTACTCTTGCAGTCTGTGGGCTCATTATACTCAGAAATCATACAGCGCCCTTCGCGTTCAGTACAATAATGCATTCAGGGTGCTGTTGGGATTGCCCCGATACTGCAGCGCATCTCGGATGTTCGCTGAAGCTCGCGTTGACTGCTTCTACACTGTAATTCGGAAGCGGTGTGCATCCCTGGTTTGCGGGGCATGGGGCAGCACCAACATCCTGTCTATGGTAGCAAGTAGGCTAAATTGTGTCTGTGTTAATGTTTTACTAACATAGTTTGTAAGTATATTGTTACTAACAATGAGTCTTGTTGCTTGAATAAGAATAAAAATAATAATAATAACATTTATTAAAAAATAAATGAATGATATAATAAATGATTATTATTATTATTATTAAAATGATAGCCCGGAGGTTTGCTCGCTGTTCCAAGTCAGCAAGCATATTGAACCTCATTGTACACGTGCAGCCTGTGGGTGAATCACACCCTAAAAGCATACGAAGCCCTTCGTATCTAATATAACAACGCTTTCAGAGCGCTGATGGGGCTGCCGCGGCTCTGTAGTGCTATAGAGGAATGAGGAACAGGGTGTAAAATTCACTTATACTCTAATGAAAAGGGAGGATCTTCCGACCAGACGGGTGTTGTGTCTGGTGGGCAACTGCCCGAAGTTGATGTCGGGATGATGTATATATGTATATCGGAGAACGGAAGGTTTCTCACGTTAGCATCAGCCATATTTTAACTACTGTGGGCGTACTGTGGGTAGTGTTGATTATTGCGAATTAAACTCAAATGTTATTTACTCAACCTAAGAATCAGCACTTTAAAGTTTACATAAGACAGTCCCCCAAAACGCCCGCCCTTCACCACTTCCTAGTGCTTTAGCTGGGAAGAAGAAGTAGCGGAACAAACTCCCCAGCAGCACATCTATCTGTTCAGTTAGAAGAATTTGATTCTATACAGTAATGGGTATGCAAAGTAATTAATGTTGGTACACGACACAACTATGCCGAACGCGCGTCAGTTTCTAGATGTCTTCACTGCTTGACCGCCATCGATGAACTTCACTTGTCGAATGTGCGGCGATCACTTGCCACCGGTCGAACGTTATGTTGTAGACTCTGGCGTGCGCCGCTAAACAGCACTGGCGTCCCGATTAGTCAAGACTCGATGGCGCGAACTCCACCAACTCCATCGAACGCCACTAGATGGCGCTGGCGTACCGGATACAATCCGTGTCCGACGTATACCGGATGACATTTTTTACCGTCTCGTAAAAATTTGGGTATACTAGGTGAACGGAGTAAAAGCCTATGGCATAGTTTTTATTATTTTTTCTTTAACCTAGAAAGAAATTGATCTATGAATAAATACCACACATTTGAATTAAACTTATCATACTATAACAATAAACACAGAAATTTAACAAAAAACATAATTCAATAAATAAATACGATAAATAATATTTAAATTTAAATCATACGCACCCAAATTTCAATATTTTTATCTTTTATTTTAGTTTTGTTTCTGAAAAAAAAAAAAAAAAAAAAAAATTGCTATGCCATAGGCTTCTACTCCGTTCACCTAGTATACCCAATTTTTTTCGAGACGGTAAAAAAAGTCATCCGGTATATTATGCTAGTCTGATTGCGCGATGCAGAATTCGATGCAGGATTTGTGACGTCAGGTCTTTGATACGTAGTTCGCATGTGGCGTTGATGCCGACACAGTTTCATGTAAAATACTGGTATTCTGCTTCCAGTTAAACTAAAAGCGACCACAAGCAAATAAAAAATCTTAGATTAATGATGATGACCTAACAAAAACTTCTCAGTACTCTTTAACTACTAACAGAGATAGTTCCGAGTGCCAATACGTACGTTATATACTTTCAATTAAAACTTTAAAACTGTTCTACTCTTCAATTAATTCGAAAACTTTGACGATCACACATAGCTTAACAATAGGTATGGTTGGGCTTACTTTGGGAGATTCATTTGTTTTGTTTCGACAACGGTTAAATCGAAATTTTTAAGTTTTTTTTCCTGCCGACCGAATTTCAGTCACAGCGGCCAATTTCCGTGTATTCCCATGCGTCCCACTGCCGTCGCCCTACTAGTGGGACGAACGAGAATTTAATAATATAATTATATAATATTACATTTATTCCCGTTCGTTCCTCTGATTATGTGACGAGCGGGAATAATTTAGTCATTATATTTTTAAGTCCCATTGGTCCCACTAAATAATTTGAGTCTGGTAGTTCAATGATTTAAAAAAAAAACATATTTTTCCTAACTAATTCATACCATTCGTATGTTATAAATGTTAAAGTAACTCTGACTGTGTCTGTTACATTTTCACGCCTACCACTAAACCGAACGTCATGAAATTTGGCAAAGATATAGCCTGAGATATGGAGAAGGACAGGCTACTTTTTTAAGCGATAATCGACATCCACGCGGACGGAGCCGCGGGCAAAACTAGTAATGTTATACATCCCACTGACTTTGGAGACAAACGGGAACAACACACCAATCTCAACGGAGTCTAGCCAAGTACGCAGGAGATATTATAATACACAAGTGTATGCGAAAACAAAATTATTATCTCACATAACATTTTTTTTTTAATTTGTAGTTAGGTTGAGTTTATCCCAAGAACAAACTTAACATTGTAATTGAAAAAAATAATTATATAATACATTATTTTTTATTACTTACAATTTAATTATATTTTATTATTATTATTTCCTTTGTTTCATTTTTATACATATAATTTACATTTTTAAATATTTCTATAAAATCATACAAAAATAAAAACATTTAAAAATATAAAAAATAGCAGCCCACCGGTATCGGGAACAGGGTCCAAGCTACCGGCGGTCAGGACTCCAGAGAGAGGAACCTCCTAACAATGCGAGCCGTGTCCAGAAGTACCGCTCTCTGAATCAAGCCCTTGATCCAGCCGCCCAACGAGAGCCTCCTTAGATGTTGGTCGAGGCTCTTGGCAATAAATAAATAAATAAATAATAAATAAATTAAGCCATTGGCTGATACGACTATCGGCACAATGATCGCTGAATCCACATCCCACATGTCGACAACCTCGCGAGCCAAGTCAAGATACTTGATTTGTTTATCTTTCTCGGCTTTCACGAGGTTCCCGTCATGTGGGACTGTTATGTCAATAATCATTGCGCGCCGCTCTATACGATCCACCACCACTATATCAGGCTTATTGGCAACAATAGTCCTGTCAGTGATGATGGATCGATCCCAGTACAATGTGATATGTCCATTTTCGAGAACTGGGTCGGGCACATACCTGTAGTACGGCACCTCCGATTCCACTAGGTTGTATTTCAGAGCAAGTTGCTGATGGATAATCCTGGCTACAAAGTTGTGTCTATGCAAGTATTCTTCGTTAGCTAGACGAGGACACCCGGAGATAATGTGTCAGATTGATTCTCCCGGACGGTGGCATGCCCGAC
This sequence comes from Dryobota labecula, assembly GCA_947523025.1. Taxonomy (NCBI): domain Eukaryota; kingdom Metazoa; phylum Arthropoda; class Insecta; order Lepidoptera; family Noctuidae; genus Dryobota; species Dryobota labecula. Next base: position 5,318,408 of record OX383311.1, on the reverse strand, counting down.
AAATGTCAACCGTGCCATCCTTCACAATAAATCTCCGGTAATTGTTCGTCATGATAACTTCATCCATAATTGCACAGACAAAACCTTCGGTTTCCCCAAAGAGGTCACCGGAACGCAGCCAGGCTACGGACGCTAGCAGATCTACATCGGGTCCATGTAGGGCCCGGAAAAAGCGTCCGTGAAACTCCTTACTCTGCCATACCTCCCTGCGATCGTTAGTGTCAAGCACTACAGGCTTGCGCCAGTTCTCTTTAGCCAAGGAGAGCGGGGTGAGGCCCTTGTCCACCGCGACCACATCTCGATGCATCCCCACGTCGGCTTTTAGGAAATATTCTCTGAGACTGCATATCTCGCGATTGTGGAGGGTCTTAACATTTAAAAAGCCTCGACCTCCACACTTACGCGGGATATACAGTCTCATTACCGATGACCTTGGGTGATGCATTCGATTTGCAGTCAGCAGCGTACGGACTCTCCTATCCAGGGCGTCGAGTTCGGTCTGAGTCCATTTGAGTATGCCGAAAGAGTACATCAAAACCGGCACGACCTAACCGTTGAAGGCCCGCACCTTGTTTCCGCCTGATAAAAGACTATTAAATACTTTTTTCAGGCGGCCAAAGAAGCGTTCCTTCAACGATTGCTTCATGTCAGTAACATTGATGCCTAACGCTTCCGACATACCCAAATACTTATAGGTTTCGGATGCGGAGAGGGCTCTAAGGTTTATGAAATCCGAGAGTTCAGTTCCCACGGATTCCATAATCTCCCCTCGCTTTACATGCATGACCGCACATTTGTCCACACCAAATTCCATCCTGATGGCACTACTGAAAGTTTCAGTTACATGCAGTAGCTCCATCAGTTGCAAATTGTTGGGGGCTAAGAGTTTTAGGTCATCCATGTAGAGGAGGTGAGATATAACCTGACCACCTCTCCTCATCCGATAGCCTAGACCCGAACCCTCCAGCAATGTGCTTAGAGGATTCAAGGCTAAGCAAAACCAAAGTGGACTCAAACTATCACCCTGAAATATGCCTCGCTCGATCCTTATCGGCTTGCTATTCCTCTGGATATCTCGACATCCTGGATAGCGAAGGACCGTCCTCCATTGCCCCATACATGACATCAGGAAGGTGCGCAGAGTTGCATCTACTTTATACAACTCCAGCACCCTCATGAGCCATGTATGTGGCACCGAGTCATAGGCCTTCTTATAGTCTATCCAACATGTCGACAGATTCTTTTGGGAACGACGAACCTGTTGGCTAATGGCCATATCAATGAGGAGCAGCTCCTTAGTACCGCGGGACCCGTTCCTACATCCATTTTGAGAGACAGACATGATGGAATTGGTGTCTACATGTTTGTTAAGTTTAGTTTTCAAAATGGATGTAAGAACTTTATAGACCGTCGGTAAACATGTGATCGGCCTATAATTTTTGGGTTCCGCGGTGCTACCTGATTTATGGAGTAGGTGGGTAACTCCTGTCGTTAGGAACTGGGGCAGCGAACCAGATTCCAAAGCTGTCTGGTACTGTGCCGCCAAGCGAGCATGCGACCTTTGAAAACATTTTATCCAGAAGTTGTGCAGCCCATCCGGCCCTGGAGACTTCCAATTAGGCAACGGACGAACTGCACGAGCTACATCTTGGGGGCAGATGGTAATAGCCCCCATTTCTGATATTGGATCGCATGCTCTCTCGACTTCCCTAGTCCAAACACCTTCGGTGTGACTGACAGGCACCGACCAGATACTGCGCCAGAAAGAACACATGGCATCATCATCCGGCAGGTGCGTGTCAGTCACACCTTGGGCCGGTCGCTCCCAATCCCTATAGACCCACCTTTCATCGCTCTGGAAGGTGCGATTCTGAGTGTATCGGCTCACTCGACGCTTATACCTACGAATACGGTTGGCCCATGCATACACTTTCTGCTTCAGGAAGTCGATGCGCTCTGTGACACGGGACGTATAGTCCTGAGGGCAGATATCAGTCCCTGAGAACGCCCGCCTCACAAAGCGCATCACTCTAGGGCGAGTATTGCCCTCCCTGAAACAGATTAGTTTGCCGATGAGCGCTCTGGCCTCACCAATACGGCGCTCAATTCTGCACTGCCAAGCTGGTACGGCCAGTTTTGGTCGTGTAGCTCTGGAGTCAATAGCAAATTTGACGTGAGCTACACGACATGCCGCTACAGCTGCGCAGTACAAAATCGAATGAGTATCGGTGAGGTCTTCGCAGTCATCAAAATAATAATAATTATTATTATTATTTTGTGTCGTTTGTTGAGTTTGTGTTTGTACAATACGGACGGCACGGTTGACGCAGTGGTTAAGCAATCGACTGCTGCGCTGCGTGTCGTGGGTTCGATTCCCGCACGGAACAAATATTTGTATGACCTACAAATAGTTGTTCCGGGTCTGGCTGTTGTGTATGTGAATTTTAAATGTTTGTAAACGCACCCACAATACAGGAGAAATTCCTAGTGTGGGACAATGTTAAAAAAAAAAAAAATAATAATTCGCAAGAGCAAACGTGCTCGGAGGAAGGAAGTATTCCAGTAAGTGCTTGTAGGGATCTTGACCATCTTCCGGGCTCTGGGATTGTTCTGAGAGCCTTGGAATACCTCTCCACTCCTCGAGCACCTCAGGACATGTTGCCCCCTTGTCGCTACGTCACTATGTGCTAGCGACCGTTTTCGGGGGCCCATTATTGAGTGTGCAAGTCACCCCCTGCCATTTTATCCGTGTATATTAAAACATTGATCAGGCAGGGGCCATAGTCCTTCCATAGTTTTTGGTAACCAGTTCATTTTAACCACCCAAACCCATAGTCCAATTTCTTTGGTTCCATATCCTGCAATAGTCCTACACCAACCGGGGGTTGTCCTTGGGTGCACTTGCATAGTGGGTACAGGGATAATCGTCGGTTGGTGCCTCATTTAATTAAAAAGCGTCTAACGGGCCTCTGCGAGTTGGCTTCGGCTCCTCGTACGCCTTCCAAAGGTCCGGGACCCCAGGGTCCCGAGATATGTAAATATATAAAAATAATAATAGTAATTGTATGGCATTGGTATTAATGTTGTACACTTTTAATTAACTACACTACCGAATTGGGACACTGTATTGGTAGCGTATTGTTACGGCCCCGCCGTGCGCCGCCGCCAGATAGCGCACGGCAGCTGACTTTCTACCGCCGTGCCTGCGGAGCCATACCGCGAGACCGGTCGCGCCCGCGCTTCCACTTAGAGATGGGCGATCGTTACTGATTCCAATAATCGAATGGTTTGATACTACTAATATTAACATTCGAATACAAAAACAATCGATCGCTAGTTCGCAAATTCAAATAAAACCACTAGTTCATTCATTCACTTTGCAATACAAGCGTCAATACGAAATGGCGGGTACGGAAGAAGAAGCTAACGCTATGATCATAGATTTACATTTCTATGTCTATGATGATTGTTTATATTTCTTTCTAGCTTATACTTGTTTCGTTTATATTTTTATTCCCTCGTACAAGTTAGCTAGGTTTTACAATCAAAATAGTTTCATATTCGGGCGCAATAAAAATTACGAATATTCAAATACAAACTAGTTATGTTCGTTATGTGCGATGGTTTGATGATTCAATTTGCCACGCGAATTTGAGTATTTTTTCTCAGTACATAGAGTTTACTTTTAGATGAGGTTACGGATATTCGAATATATAAACTACCCTAGTAGCATTCTCCGTTGGCATTTAGTTGAGCCAACTTCAGAGGTATGTGGCCCAACCAAACGCCAACAAAAATGCTACTAGGGTAGTAGTAATGAAATTTGAATCGGAAGGAATGAGACGACGCAATACATTCTTATTTACTTCTCGCTTTTTTTTTTTCAAATTCGAATGAGTTGTAAGGTTATTCGAATAATTTGAATGACTTCTACAATCGAATCATTCGAATAATGTCATTCACAATCGCCCATCTTTACTACCACTTCGCGCCGCGTCGTCATCGCCAGTCGTCGTCCTGCATTGCGGACGTTGGTCATCTCTCAGCACAGTCTCTCATTAGACAATCAGATCAGGGCCCCAAGTCTGCTATTACAATAGTGTCAGAATGGTCTCGCCATTGTGAGTATTTGACAGTGTTTGTATGGCAAATCTGTCAAAAACACAATGAAGAGACCATTGCAACGTTTGTACATTAGTAGACTTGGCCCCCAGAAGTCTTGTATTTAAAACTGTTAATTGAATAGATATATCATACACCAGCACCTACAGTCCATTATTTATCTACATCGAAGCCTTACAGCGGCGACAGCCGAAACACGTACATATGTATGTAAATAAATAAATAAAATCTTTACACACTGTTCCTCATACCCTTAAAAACCTAATACTTACGTAACAGTTTGGAACGACGAACTCAGGAATCATGCTCAGCAGTCGTGTTTTAGACCACCAGACCAGTGAGGTAGTTATACAGGGTCCAATTAAATTAGGTGGCGCAACTTCGTACCAGGCCTTATTATCGATATTTTAACTCGATAAAAGCGACCTCTGCGCTGCTACCGACGATGCCGTGGATGTGGCGAAGTTGCGAGGCAACAAAATTTGATGCATTGCCGTGCCATCAATGCGACGAAGAGGACTCGGTAAAAAAAAACAACCGACGTAAAGACAAAAAAAACACTTCTAAGTGAAAAATAACTTTAATTTGGGAATTCAATGTCTTTGGTTTTTTATTTACTTTTTTGCTACAAACTTCCGAAATTAAAGTAATTTTTCACAAAGTAGTATTTTTTTTTTGGATAATATTTTTGTGTTCACCAAAAATCTTAAGGTACATCTATGTATGCATTTCTAAAATTTTATTCTTCCCCGAAAAATACTGATCGTGCACCAAATATTAAAGGTTAGGTTAGGTTAGGTTATATTTTGGTGCACATTCAGTATATTTGGTGGAACACAGGCAAAATTAGGTTAGGTTAGGTTAGGTGAAATGGGAATAAATTGAAGTACTTTTAAATACCATCCTTTTTTTTTAAGTCGGCGTTTATTTAATTTTTTTTCTTTTTCGTAATGAAAGTATTTTTTTTTTTCACTTTTTATTTGTGGTAACTACCCACACAAGTTCTAATACCACTTCCTGCTAAGTAAATAACAGTGACAGGGAGTTATTATAACATCATCCACATAATTAGATACTAAATAGGCTAATGGTGCCGATTCCCTTGTTCACAAACTAAACTAAATTTAAGTTCAGTGCATCTTTTTCTTTCTATTTCATTAAGAAAAGGACAGAAGATACATTTTACTTTAGTCCTGTCAAATTAATCAGCGCTTGACGTAAATTGACGTAATTTTAGTCGGCAAGTTTTTAATCACGTCTAAACTTCTATGGAGTAGTGACAGGCGCTGATTAATTTGACAGTACTAAACTAAAATTTATCTTCTGTCCTTTTCTTAATGAAATAGAAAGAAAAAGATGCACTAAACTTAAATTTAGTTTAGTTTGTGAACAAGGGAATCGGCACCAATGTCAACTGATTTTCCCGGGGACTTCAATTGTTGATGAGTTTTCCTAGGAGAAATAAAAGGAAGAAAAAAATTTTTATTCTGCACAGACAAGACGCACATTACAAAAAAAATTGACAAACACACAATGACTTACTAATTGTCTAGTGTCACTGACCTAGTCATACTATATAAAAAACAAATACTACAAAAACACGCAAATACTGGAATCTTTGGGATTGCTCGTTCCAAACAGTAGGCTGCGATAAGGACCGAGAGAGAGGCTGTTTAAAGTCCCGGTGACTCGTACAAATTTGTTAAAGTTTGCACCGGTGGGGCGTGCAATAAAGATACTCAACAGCGTGTCGCTGCGATTGGATATCTTTACTTGCTCTTTGGCGGAATTCCAGAGGGTGACACTTAACTTATTGTCCTCTGTATGAATGGTGCCGGTACTTGGGACTTGTTAATTGGTGTACGCGTTAATCGGCAGGTATAAATTTGAAACCTGTTATTCAAAATAGGACAGTTTAAAAATATTTAATTTTTATTGGTGGTGGTATTTGTTAATTCGTTTTTGTGTGATGTCCCCGAGTGTGGAAATTGTGACTACTTTGTTGTATTGGGTTTCCACCTGTAAAAACAAATGTAAGTGGTAATATAGTAAAATAAAATAAAATATCTACTGATATCTGACATCTGTAACACTGGCAAATGACAACAAAAAAAGAAAACTAAATACCTATTGCAGAGTGAAAATTATCTTCTGGTACTTCACCATCAGCTCCACGTTCACCATATGCATAGTGCCGAAAGAAAAACAATCAGGAAAAAATTATCAACTGTCCCATACAAAACTTCGACACCTTCTAGACAAAATCAAACTGGTTGCTAATTTAACTGTCATAATTTTTATGATATTAATTTTATTTTCTGTGATTAATATTTTAACTCACACACTGACTTATTATATGTTGTTTTTATTTTTTATTTTTTTGGGAAATCATATACAATGTTTGTAAATATGTGAGCACCATGTACCTATCGCATTTATTAATTTTTCTGTTATTACTTCACTTTTCATTCTTTTTACCAATTGTGGTAAGTAATTTTGATGATTTTTTTTATATTTTTTATTTTTTTATTCTAGGTACATAGTCTTCACCTATAAATATTAATTAATGTATACAAACTATTGTTAACATTTTAAAAGAGTAAGTATGGAGTTTCTTGCCCATTCTTCTCCATACATAACTACATTTTGGAAGCCGCAACTAGAATCAATTAACTATTCATGTAATTTTTGACGTTCAAAAGTGCATCTTCGTGCCTATTTGAAATAAATTATTTGACTTTGACTTTGACTTTGACTTTATCGATATGTATGGGACGGCTGATAATTTTTTCATGTTATGATGTTGGTCCCATAGAGAAAGTTGTTCAGTTTAATGGTCTTAAATATGACTACAACTTCCTGATGCACGCTGTATAGATAATTTTGTCGAATCAAAAGCTTTATCAGGCACTAATAAATCGATCAGTTAATTCTTCGCCCACGCCAACGTCCTCTATTCACAATACCTCAAACCAGTACCATAAACCTTAAGACCAGTCCATTGTACCTAGCCCTCGCCTATATTAACAACATTCTGCTTTATGACGAATCCTCAGATGTCTTCGCGAATACTGAACTGAGATTCCTGAACATCGCTAATCGATACCTGGAGTCCATATTGCCACTCCCAGTACAATCTCCTTGAAGTAAATAAATTAAATTGTATCTTGTGATCTCGTTATTAATCATTTTATTCCAATTTTATCTCAATTCTATCTAATTTTAACTAATATTATTCAATTTTATCTAATTTTCTCTAATTTATCTGATATTTATCAAATTTTGACAAATGCTTAATAATAATATAATAATAATACCAGCCTATAACTGTCCCACTGCTGGGCAAAGGCCTCTTCTCATACAGAGAAGGCACGAGCATTGATCTCATTGATTTGATTGAGCTTGCTCAAGACGGGTTGGCGATTTCAGACTTATATTTACTATAAGTCCAGGTTTCCTCACGATGTTTTTCCTTCACCGATGTCAGTAATGTCCAAGATAAACTCAGAAAGTATATATGAATTGAAAAAGTCACATTGGTGACTTTTTACCAACCACAATGTGGTTGGTAAAAAGTGCAAGCATAAAAGTGATACCAAGTCACATTGGTGACGTTTAGTCTAGTTTTATGTTATTTAAACAAATTTTATGATTGTGTTTTGTAATCACTAGTATTGACCCATAACTTGTAGTGTGATGCAAAGTATTAGTTGATATTCCACCAACTCGCACTAAGCGTTTTCAAACGTCTTTTATAATGCGCACAGCAAAGGAGTGGAACTCTCTGCCTGCGTCTGTATTTCCGAACGCATACAACCCTAATCTGTTCAAAGTGAGAGTGAACAGGCTTCTTCTGGGTAAGCTCACTCCATCGTTGACTTTGTCTCTGTCACCTCTGACCTAGACTAGAGTCAAGAGCAAACCCATCTTCAAATAAATTAAATAAACTATAAATATAAGTTGGTTATAAATAAATAAATAAATAAAATTAATTAATTATGTAAGTAAATAGTTGAATAATTTACTGATGCCCGGTTTATAAGGGCTTCTCTGGTGAAGCTCAATTATTGATTAACTCACAAAACAATACGCTTTAACTTTGCCCTGTAGCCTGTAGCGGTCAACCGAAACTTGCCCCAATATGATTACTTTGATTGGCTACTCCATTATTCACGAACAAACTATAACATCGATCAAATTGGCTAAAGGTTACAGTTACAAATAGTATCGGCATTTACTGTAATTATAGGTATTTATTTATTTATTAACTCATCATCACTATCATTACAGGAATTTCCTAATTCAATAGTGTGGCCATAATTACATTTTTATTATTTACAATAACATATTATGTACATCGTGATTTTTGTGAACTCACTCAGAGAACAAGTAAAAAGATCTATTCTGTCTGCTACGTCATTAAGTACACGCAAGGTACGCAATAAAGGGGCTTTACTCAGTAGATTAGTCCTACCAATGGGTACCGCCAATAGACATGGCCGTCGCCTTCGCAATACATAATTGTCGGGCACACACAGGTTTATTTCTTTCAATATACCCGGGTTGGAAGTCTTGCCACGCAATAATTTAAAAATATAGGTAGCAAGAGCCATGTCCCTCCTTGTTTCCAATTTATTGTATCCCACCATGCCTATAACAAACAAAGTTGGATACATCAATGATGATTACATTTACGATGACGGTAACATAGATTTGAGAAAGAGGAGCTTGTGGCTAAAATGATAACAGCCGCACAGGGTCATTCGAAGGTTAAGCTACGCTAGCTGCGATCGGTTCGTGGATGGGTGACCATCCATTATATATTATATCGAGACCCCTCCGTTACGAGTACTCGGAAAGCTCGAAGTAGTTCGAACCCAAGGCACGCACTCTTGACTTTTCGTATTCATGTGCGTATTGTATAATTATCACATGCTTAAAAAACGGTGAAGGAAAACATTGTGAGGAAACCGGCATCACTAAAGGCTTCCTACAAACAGGCGCGCACAAAGTTTGTAGAGCCTTTTTTTTTTTTTTTTTGAGGATGTGACATCATCAAATGACCCCTCCCCTCCCGCTCTGGATGGAGTGGAAGGGAGTGTCAGCCTCTTATTGACTAAAACCCACCCGTGTTCCTTCCTTGGCCCTTTATGTTCCGGGGCAGCGGTATCCCTTTCGGATAATCCCGCTGACCCGACAGGCTTGGCTCGTCGTTGCTGACATATCTTTGAGGCGCGCGTGGAACACGTACGCGCCGTCCGGCACGGGCCTGATCCTGATCGGACGGTGAGCTACCCATTACTCACCGCCCGCAGGCCCGCGCCTACGGTGGCCGGGAGTCGTCATGCAGCTCCCGACGCCCGGAGCGTCTACCGCGGCAGCTGGGACGGGAGGCTCTCTCCCTCTTCCATCCCGCCACCTCCTTCGCTAGCATGACTGCTTCGTAGAAGGAGGTGACTGCCTCCCATTCCCTCTCGCCCCGGACTATGGCTGGAACCAGGACCGGGTGCGGGGGAGCCTTAAGGGATATTTCTTGACGGCAGGTGAAGCCAAGTCCTCTGACTTGGCTTCACATGGGTGGCATAAAAACTCTGACACCAGGTTAATCATTAATAACACGAAAAAGATTGCATTGCCAGATCCTATAAAACGCGCGCAATCGTTGCCTGTGTTCAAAAGACTCGTGAAGGAACATTACTTGTCGTTGTGATTACGTTCTCGTTGATAGCTGTGATAATCTATACTTACACTTCATTTATTTTCTTTACTTATATAGTTAGTATGTATATGTATCTATGTATCTATTATATAGCATATCTGTGTATCTATTATAGGATATTGTGCTGTTATACTTTTTATTTGCACCAATGACAACCCCATTTTATGTCCACAAATTCACTATCCATGCCAAGGTTGCCTGGAAGAGATCGCAGTATGCGATAAGGCCGCCCATTGTATATTTTATAGTGTTTATGTTTTCCTTTTCTTTTGTAATGTGTAATCTGATGTACAATAAAGCATATATAAATAAATAAATAATATTTCGGAAAGCTTGGAATGGTTGAAGGGCTCTGCTTGTGGACCGGCCGAAAGTGCAGTGTGCTGTGCCAAGGTTGCTGATAAGGCTGAGGGTGATGACCAGGTATGCGCGTTCGCTGCATGCTGGTGGTCAGGATATCCGTTGAAGCCGTGCTGGCTAGCTGTGTGACTCACCGCTCGAAAGCTTGAGGAAGTGATGATGATGACGTCACGCTGAAGTACTTGCACGAAGGCTGCGTTAACGTCCATGTTCGGGGTCACCAGTATAGAGGTATGAGGAACAGGATGTAAAGTTCACTCATACTCGATGGAAAACGGAGGATGCTCCGACCAGACGGCTGCTGTGTCTGGTGGCAACTGCCCGACGGTTGATGTTGGGATGTTGTATATATGCTAGTCGCGCGGTAAACTCTGATTGCGCGATGCAGGATTTGTTACGTCAGGGCTTTGATGTTTAGTTCGTATGTGGCGTAGCATGCCGCCACAAGCTCGTTAAGCTCTTGGACCCGACTGTCATTCGTAGATCTTTGACAGTCGTTATGAGTAGTCAAAAGCCCGAAAGTCTGGCAACCTCCCACGAAGTTTCTGGGTAACACAATACCCATTGGTGACAATGGATATCGTGTTATCCAGTAACTGGGTTGTGGAGGTCAGATAGGCAGTCGCTCCATGTAAAATACTGATATTCAGTTGCATTTAGTTAGACTGGAAGCTTACCATAATGTGGTTGGGAAAAGACTAGGCATATGATGATGGGACTTAGGCTCAATTTCACTTAGACACAACAGTATAAAAAGCAAATATGACTGTTCCTAAGTTACCAGACTGATAACAGTTTCAATTTATACACTAAGTTACAATTTATGTTATAGTTTGACCGATACAGATGTACCACGCGTACATCGGTATCGGTCAAACTATAACATGTATGTGCGCGGCGAGACGGGGGGGGGGGGGGGGCAGTGCAGGCCGCTCATTCGTCCACGCTCACGGCATCCCACCCCCTGTCTCGCTACGCATTCGTAAGCCGCGATACAGCGGTATCGGTCAAACTATAGGACCGGCTATGTAGGTGACTACAATATAGTGATCTATAAGTACTTTTCTGAAATCAATTGATATTTAAACTTGAATTATCTCTTTATTTTGAGCCTGCTTAAGAAAAGAGTCCTTATTGCCCTAAAATAATTGGGGTAAATTAAAGATAAGATAAAGAGAAATATTTATTTGCCGAATCATGTGTACACATACAAGAATAAAAACGCATGCAGGATAACAAAAAAACAAAAAAGGGTTTAGACATTTTTGCGACATACTATGGCGTGCAAATATTATGATTGGTAATAATTAATTTCAATACAATATCATTAATTTAACGTCAATTTAGCTAACAACAATCCTAACTATATGCAGTGTGAGTCTTTATAATATGCATATATCGAAATGAGGGAATCTATGCTTAATTTTATCTATGGCAAAAAAAAAAAAAAAAAAAATATTTTATTTTTTATGGAGTTTTAAATAATAATTGTTCCTAGTGTAAACAAAACGGTGTCACTTTTAAACTAAATGATCTATCACGATGACATAACACCATAATGATTGGAAGTAATTAGGCGTCCAAAAATTGGGGAAAAAACTACCCTCAATTGAAAAGATACGATTTTTTAGCAAAAATCCGTTTTTTTTTTTCATATTTTTTTACAATAATTGTAAAATTTCTCAATAAGGGGTCTCAGTAAGGCGTCTTGTTGAGAAATTTTGAAATAAAAAAAGAAAAATAAATCCATATTATTTTTTATTTTTTTTTGTATTCGTAGATAAAATTAAGCATAGATTCCCTCATTTCGATATGTGCACATTATAAAGACTCACACTGTATAATATTATATTATAAATGTCAAAGTAAGTTTGTTTGTTACCTTTTCACGCCTAAACCACTGAACCGATCATCCTGAAACTTTTGCATATACGTTGTCAGGTGTACAGAATCGGACATAGGGTACCTTTCATCCCGATAAAAAGTACTGTTCCCGACGAAAATACCAATAACGTTCTTATGATAATAGATGGCACCACGTTTCTTTCGAATCATGATTGAATTATATTATTACAGAAACTTTAGTAGTGTGTTAAGAGTTACAAGCAGAGTACAACTCAAATTGTTTGTAAAATTCTAAATTAACGCGAGCGAAGCCGCGGGCAAAAGCTAATAAATTATAAATATCAAGAGCAAAACAAATATAATGCGTAAAATCTATGTCAAAATAAAAGATTCTGCCACAAATTCATTAACAGTATATAATAGTATGCTTTGTTAGTTAAAAATGATTTTAGTCTAAACTATCTTTTAAAACACATTCAAACATAATACATAATACACACCTCTGACTACCCTTTCAAGGAACACCAGCGTAGTAGTAGAATTCTGTTTGCCCTCCCTAAATAGGAGAGTATCGGTAAACCTAGAATTTATGATTCTTACAAACACCGCCTGAAAATGAGGTTCGGATACTAAATTGACCTCAGAGTCTAATTTATCGCATTGGGATCGTGACAAGGCCCTCTTCGACTTAAAATATTTTTGTCACGCCATTTATTGATACCTAAATAAATTATTGGTACTATTGGTAGGTACCGACAGCAGCAAAAGTTAATGAACACTGCTACTTCTACACCAATCTTCTGGCGGTAGTCTGGCTGGCCTTGGTTCTCCTGCGGATCTCTTCATTTCTGATTCAATCACGTAGGGAAACTCCAAGCATAGCCCTCTCCTTTGCCCTTTGTCAAAATATCTGCTTAAAAAAAAGCCGGTGTGCTTTTTGTTCGTTGAAATCTCTACTTTCTGATGGTGTAAAAAAAAATAAACATTACTATGGTAAACTTTCTCAGAAAATGCAAAAAAAAAAAAAAAAAACTCGAATCCACATTATTTTTTTTCTTTTTTAGTTTATGTAGGTACCATTTGAGCTATTTATTAAAAGTTACACTTTAATTACTCCAAAAACGTAAGATTCCATGATACATTGATAAAAAAAAAAAAAAAATCGAAATATACTACTATAATTAACGACCAAATAAGTTAATAAAGTAAATATTTCAAAAGACATCTACAATATTTTGATGAAGATGTAGAATCTTCTTTAAATTATAATATAATAGCTTTTACCAGCGGCTCCGCCCGCGTGGATGTCGGTTATCGCGTAAAAAAGTAGCCTATGTCCGTCTCCATATCCCAGGCTATAACTCTGCCAAATTTCATGACGATCGGTTCAGCAGTTTAGGCGTGAAAACGTAACATACAGACAGACAGACAGACAGACAGAGTTACTTTCACATTTATAATATTAGTACGGATACCAACGTAGATGCCTATTTATTGCTATTTTAAGACAACTTATATACCTGAGTGACCTACGGAAAATTTTGGCCCATCAAAAGGTATTTCATAGAGAAGTGGGGAAGGGGACTAGGAGGGTCTGGGCCTTACTACCTAGGCCTACACCGTGGTTATCCATCCCATCATGACCACGCTTACGTCGTCTTCGCACACGCTAAACCCCGTTATATCCACAGGATGCAGACTCTCCAGAACCGATTCCTTAGAAAGGAAAAAAAAGGTGCCCCCTGCTACGTAGATACTCAATTTGGATCTACACATAGTTCTCAAAATGCCCATCATTCAGTAGTTTATGAAACGCCTTTCCACGCATTTCTTTGACTCTGCTATTAAGCACCGCAATCCCCTGATTGCGGCCGCCGCCCGATACATTCCCTCTCGCATTAGTAAGATTCGCTGTCCGAGGCATACTCTCACCATCCCCGATGACACTATCACTATCCTCCAGGAAAGTAGTCCCTCCACTAGCACAGTTAGAAAGCACATCTCCCGACATCCGTCCTTCCGTCCTCGCCGTCGACGAGGCCCGCCGCGACGTTCCTGTCCATCCCCGCCCCGACCCTTGCTCGAGCCAGCCCGTGCCGCTGAGCCTGTAGCTTTAAATTCGTCCCTAAATAATCACAATCCGATCCAGCCCATCCCTTGCTGCCCTCCCCCAGCGTCGCCCTAAGCCGAGGTCCGTACAGGGGGGTGCCCTTAGCCCTTAAAGTCCGGTTAAGTAGTAGGCAACCTCCTAGGTTGAACTGCGAGAAGCCATTTATATAAAAAAATAATCTGTTATCGGTTTTACGTCTAATGTGGCCGGCCCATTGCCGCTTCGGCATTATGGCTTATTTTATGGGTTATTTATTATAACACCAAAATCTAAATGCAGATATCCCACGCTCCAGTAACCGCATCACCGAATTTACGTCCCAACCCTAGTGATTCTTTAACGGGAACGCAAAATCGATTCCATTTTCAAAGTTTCCTTAGTTACCGAATGTTTTATAGTCTGAACTACACCCTCTCAAAGGGTATAAATATTTCAAGCCCTGTTTCCGAAGTCACAAAGCGGAGCCGCCCCACGCTCGGAACTATTCAACTACTTTCAACTATCCGGGTAGTGATGGGGTGTGGGATATTTGCTGATATTTTTATCCGAACAATAATTTAGAGATTGTTTCTCAACGTATTGGCTTTACTGTTGCGCTATGGTTTTAGATAGGAGTATTAGTCAACTAGTTCGACTAATAGCTTTTGCCCGCGGCTTCACCCGCGTGGGTGTAGGAAAATATCCTTTTCTATTTTTCCTAAATTATAAAAACTGAAATGTAAGTGAAAATCACATACTTAGAAGTTAACTTTTTAAAAGCGACAGATGAAATTTCAAATTTTGTATGAGGGACATTGGATTTGAATGTCCTTTGAAACTTTTAAAATAGGAAATAGTTAACTGATCCTCGAATGACCTGATGCACACTTTTTCCCCTACCCTGGGGAACTAATAAAAAAAAAATGGGATAACGTTTTTAATACCTGCTCAACCGATATTTTCGCGTGACCGCATATTTGCACAGAGCGGCGCGGGGTAGCATCGAATGGATAATAAGGCGCAAGAATGATGAGCGTGTGGTCATGGTACGCTGCGCTTGGGGCACTCCAGGACCCCAGTTGCCGACATCTAAGATGCTGGATAAACCGATTACTTCTTTTCTCGTGTCTGTTAAACGCCAGGAGGCTTATATTCTTAAAGATCAAATAATTACTTTTTTTTTTTTTTCAATGCCTGGATTTTTTCACAAATATTTCGGATATTCCCAACCATCACATCACTACTTGAAGGGTGCTCAGTAATCGGATAGTGCCTGTAACACGACCTCTTTAAACTCGATTCCGTGTGTAACGAAATTTTCAACCCGCTCCTCTACTAAAGCACCTGACGCGAAAGATAAATAAGTACTGAATAGGTATTTACTGGTGAAATGTGGGTGTACTATAGGTGCACCTCTGCCTTACCCTTTGGGGAATACAGGCGTGATGTTACGTTATTTTAAGTACAGTATTTTTATGGCACGAACTGACGCGCGCTTTTCTTGTGGTAACCAAGTGTACAAACACGCTGTGAATGTGTGCGTGAAGACGAGTAGCGTCAGCACATAACACACACAGACTCAAACTCACGTCACAATTGTGGCAATAAGTCCCCTCTATGAGGAGTGGCTAGAGAGGCGCCACGGCATCCTCACCTTCCGCCTGACACAGGTCCTCACCGGACACGGGTGTTTCGGGAGGTTCTGTTTCGAATTAGCCGGGAGGAAACGCCCGGGTTTACCACTGTATGGATCGCCCGGAGGACACGGTGGAGCATACGGTGGAGGTCTGCCCGGCTTGGGCAGAGCATCGCCGTGTCCTCACGGATGTGATCGGCGGCGGCGATCTCTCGCGTCCGGCCCTGATCCAGGCCATGGTCCGGAGCGAGAGTGCATGGGAGGCAGTCACCTCCTTCTGTGAAGCAGTAATGCTCGCGAAGGAGGAGGCGGAACGCGTGAGGGAGTGGCAGTCTGTGCGCCCTCACGCCCCTAGTCGCCGCAGGAGACGCCCTGGGCGGCGGGAATCAGTAGCCGATTCCCGGCCACCGTAGGCGCGGGCTTGCGGACGGCGAGCTATGGGCAGCTCGCCGTCCGACAGACAGCGCGTTGTGTTCCACGCGCGCCTCAAAGAGATGTCAGCACGCACTGACGGGGTTCACCGGGACTGGTGCCTGCCATGGTTGCGGGTTTGTCCGAAAGGAATACCGTGGCCCTGGCACACAGGCAACTGAAGGAACACGGGTGTTTTAGTCACTAAAAGTCGGACACGCCATCCCGCTCCGCCCAGAGCGGGAAAAGTTATTTGATAATTTCCCAACCAAAAACCGAAAGCATTCGATACGGGTCGTCAGAAGCCCAAAATTCTGAGTCTTATACCAAAGGGCCGGGATCGTATTACGCAGTTAGGTACTGGGTTGTGGAGGTCAGATAGGCACTCGCTCCATGTAAAATACTGGTATTGAGCTGTGTCCGGTTAGACTGGAAACCAACCCTAACCTAGTTGGGAAAAGTCTAGGCAGATGAGGACGTCTCTATTAGTAGTCGTCATCTAGGTAGTCACCCCCTTTCTAACCATAATTGGACGTAGTTAAGCAGAAAGGACTCAACCCACATTGTGGTCAGGGATGAGTTGTTTAAACCAAAGAGGTCCTAACGGTTAACGGAAGGTACTCAGCTACATGTGGGTTGGTTCCCTACATTAAAAAATCAACCTTTTCTTTGTAGAGTCTCGGATCTTTTTTGCTGAGTGAAAGAACCAAACGTTAGGATATCTTTGGTATATACAACTCATCCCTGACCACAATGTGGTTTGAGCCCTTTCTGCTTAACTATGTACGTCCAATTATCAAAGTCAAATCATTTATTGAACTTCATTATCATCCTTCACACAGCCCATCCATCGTTTCTTTGGTCTTCCTCTCATCGCTTCCCCTACTCGTAATAGCCATCCACATTCATACTCCAAACTCGCAAGACATTTTCCTCATTTCTCCGCATCACATGCCCGTACTATGACAACCGATTTCCATACACTTTTCAGACATTTACACCCCATTCTCCACCGTAGTAACATTTCAACCGAAAGACGTCCACTGTTGGGTATAGGCCTCCCCCAATTGAGGGGGTTTGCCATAATCGCCACGCTTGGCAGGCGGATTGGCGATCGCAGTATGGTGTTAAAAATTGCATAGAGAACGCTGCTGCCCATTCACTAGTAAGTTCTTAGTCGCCTTTTACGACACCCACGGGAGGAAATGGGGTGGTGCTATTCTGTACGTGCGGCACCACACGGCATACCATCCACAGTAGGTAGTATACCAAATAAATGGCCAAAGAAAACTTTCCACAATACACCTCTTAAAAGTTTTACGTATCTTTTGGCAGTTGGCCCATCGCAAACTGTTTTGTTGCGCCGTATACCTGTCAGTTCCTCTCGATTAAATCTTAGAAAGTTACTGGTTGCTGAAGCTTCAATGAATTTATATTTCGTAAATATTTTATTCGTGAAATTGAATTTATATTTTAATTTTTGTAGCGTGAATTTAGAAGGCTGTGGTTCACGTCAAGTCCAGATGCAATAAGGATGGTTTTCATGAATAAATAAACACATTTTTTGTTTCACAAAAAGTCCTACCTATGACTAAAACATAGGAGGCTTAATACAAAGGTTAACATTTAAATAAGGTGTAAGTTCCTGTGACTTAGGAGTCAGCGGTTCTCCTTAGCAACAACGCCATATAATTTGTGTCATCATCATTTCAGCCGAAAGACGTCCACTGCTGGACACAGGAATCCCCCAAGCAACTCCAGTGCAGCGATGAACAGTTTCGGAGCGACATCCCTAGTAGCATTTTTGTTGGCGTTTGGTTGGGCCACATACCTCTCAAGTTGGCCCAACTGAATGCCAACGGAAAATGCTACTAGGGATCTCCCTATCTCACACCTCGCTGCAGAAGGATAAGTTTCGAGGTCTGGTCTCGGAGTCGGACTGACATAGTAGCGTTTTTGTAAAGACATGTCAGCCCCTCGATGTATCGATAGTCGATCTGGCACCGTTGAAGAGACTGCAGTACAGCCCATGTCTCGATCGAATCGAAGGCTTTCTCGTAGTCCAAAAATGCTAAGCAGAAACAGGCTATGCTCCTCTTTCTTCTGTATAACCTGCCGCAGCGTATGTATGTGGTCTACAGTGCTAAAGCCTTTACGGAATCCGGCTTGTTCGGGAGGCTGGAAGTCGTTAAACCTGCGCGCGCAACGGTTTGTGATGACTCTTGAAAACAGCTTGTAGACATGATTCAGAAGTGAGATGGGCCTATAAATCTTGAGGGCATTATCGCCCTTCTTAAAGAAAAGTATCCCCACACCTCTATTCCATGCCTGTGGCGTTTTGCCCTCAAGTATGACGGAATCAAACAGCTTCTGGAGGACCTTAAGAACGGGTTTCCCTTCGGCCTTTAGGAGTTCAGCCGTGATTCCGTCATTACCGTCGCCTTGTTGTTTTCGAGCTGTTTCAGAGCCATCCTAATCTTGTACAAGCTGCATGACGTCCGGAATGTCTTCGGTGTAGTGTCAGGTCAATCTAGCTCTTGGGTATTTTGACAGATTCGTAACGGGATTACTTGTTGACGTGTCCATAGTACCTCTCGATCTCTTTCAACAGCTCAGGTTTGGTGGCTGTATAGAAACTGACGGCATTTAAGACTGCGCCGAGTGCACAGTGGCGCCCTCATCGTTATTTCGGTGATTTCTTTTATTTTAGAATGAAAATGCAGAAAATAAGCTCGTCAAGTTGTGCTTTACAAGACTATACGTTATTATTACTACAAACAGTAGTTTTAAATTGTTATGTTTTATTGTAATCATTAAAACGGAGCTTAGTGGACACTATTTTCCGTTTTAATGATTACAATAAAACATAACAATTTAAAACTACTGTTTGTAGTAATAATAACGTATAGTCTTGTGAAACACAACTTGACGAGCTTATTTTCTGCATTTTCATTCTAAAATAAATCACCGAAATAACGATGAGGGCGCCACTGTGCGCTCGGTGCAGTCTTAAAGCAATCGTGACAATCTAATGCGCTCAAAGCAAACATATTTTTGTCAGTACTGCTGGCTTTACAAGCTATCGGCGCGGCGGTTTCGTGCTCTTAGGAACGAAAATCAACGTCTAAAAATTAAACTCACGTCATGTGACTGCTGATAATTCAGTCAATCAATCACAGCATTCGACACAGGTTTTTTTTTTATGCTCTTGTTTTCCCAACTCATTTTAGACTTTGGCAGAATAGTCGACCAACTTTGCTTGCCATTTATTAAAAATAGAATAGAATAGACATTCGGTTGACAGTCTGTTAGCATATTTGTGTATTGGTTTTCGTACCAAAAACTGCGTGATAGTCTCAGCAATGACATGCGGTTAAATGTACCTCTTATTTGGTAAAGTAAAACACAATAATAACATTTTTTTATAAATTATTTATTGAACAAAAATATACAGGGTGGATTTTTGAAACGGAGCAGTAAGGGTAGGCGTTTTAACTGTCGTTAGCTACAGGAAAGCGTTTGTAGGAGACTGTCCTTAACTTTTTAAGTACCTAATTGAAAATAACATTCACAGTATTTAGATAAATGGCACAGTCAGCTAGAAAAACGTCGATTTTCGCGTTTTATTTTTAATATTTCAATCGATCCAGTTTCGTGTTCATATTTCATATCTTTATTTGCATTCTATATTTTTTAAGGTTTAACAATGGCTTAAAGCTAAGGTACAATTACGGACTACAGTGTCCGGGCACGGCAAAAAGTATAAAATTAATTCTTAAAATAAAAATTAAATTAGGAAACAAACGAACAAGCAATAATTGAAATAAAGATTTGAGCTGCTTTCAGACTACGCTATAATATAATAGCGTAGTATATAGCTCATAGCACAACAATATCGCGCACCATACATTCCAATAATATATAGTACAGTACAGTGTGAGCGTGTCCCCCCGACCCTTGACGACGCTTAACGATGTGCCAGCATGTGGTTTAGCTGAGCCTGTAATCCAAACTCCCCAGATTAATAATCAGAACCCTGATGTTATCCAGCCACCGACGGTCCCTTGCCACCCTCCCTCCGACACTGCCCTAAGCCGAGGTTCGAGCCCCACCTGGGGTGCCCTTAGCGAGCAGTCGTCTAGCTTAAGTAGATTATAGTAAAAACTCCCCTGGCTGGAGGCGTAAACTTCGTTAGGAGCTTGCGGCACCACAGGAAAGCCCGGTTAAGGAGCAGGAACCCCCAGTGGTTATACCTCCGAGATGCCATACACAAAAAAAAAAAAAAAAAAAAAGAGCGTGTCCATAACAATGTATGGTGCGCGATATTGTTGTGCTATGTACTGTATGCTATAATATTATAGCGTAGTCTGAAAGCAGCTTAAAAGACAAGATTAAGCTACGAATCGCCAAAACACAGTTCCCACAAATTTGGTAGAAATTAATAATCTTATCAAAAATATTTTAATAACTTCATCATCATTCTCCTCCCCTTTTATATAACCTATGCAAAGAAAATTATCTTATTAACCGTTTTTCAGTAACTATAACAGTTAGAGCCAGTCCACACGGCGCGTTGCGTTGCGTTGCGTCGTCGCAACGCAAATATTTTAACGCATAGCCGGCCACACAGACGCTGCGCCACCGCAGCGTTACTACGACGCGGCGACGCACAGTTGCGGCAAGCATTTTGTAAAAACATCGCAGTCAGTCATCCTCCCTATCAACGCAAAAGCAACTGAGCGCTGCCGCTCCGACGTCGCAATCAAATCAAATCATTTTTATTTCAGGCATTGCATAAGTAGGTACACAGAAATACAAATACATTTCACCCATAGTGACTACATGTCATAGATAAGTTGACGGCACGGTTGGCGCAGTGGTTAAGCGATTGACTGCTGCGCTGCGTGTCGAGGGTTCGATTCCCGCACGGAACAAATATTTGTATGATCTAGATCTATGATGATCTATTTGTATTTTTTTGTATGATGTAGTAGTTGTTCCGGGTCTGGCTGTTTGTGTATGTTAGTTTAAATGTTTGTAAACGCACCCACGATACAGGAGAAATCCCAGTGTGGGGAACGTTTAAAAAAAAAAAAAAAAAAAAACTACATTAGGTAGGTACTATTATTATTATTAAGTTATGTTAAGTAGGTATTTTAGGAGTTACAAATTACAAATCATTATTAGAAATTACTATTAGATAATTACATTTAATAAATTAGATAAACAGTAATGAGTACACCCCCTCCCGCTTCGTTTCGGGGGCTGCTGTCCGTCATGTGTGCGTTGCGACGATGCAACGCAGTGTGTGTACACTTTGGTTATTTGTATGTAAAACAACGCAACGGCAGCGCTGCGTCGACGCAACGCGCCGTGTGGACTGGCTCTTAAGGTAGCTGCTCATACTGCCCCATCTCAAAAATCCACACTGCATACTATATACACATTAAGTAATATTTATCTACATTCGATTGAAGTAAGCGTAAATCTACAAGGTAGTTAAAATACGTTTTCTTTTTGTATTTATACGTATATTTTGAATCAGAATCGGTGAAAAACCTGTTTATAGTAATTTTATCTCACGACGCGCTTTTTACTTGTACAAACGCGCTGTGAATGTGTCTGTGAGGACGAGTAGCGTCAGCACATAACTGGTGTGTAACGTTTGATATAATAACAAAAGTTCTGATGATCATAAGACCTAATTTCATTTAATATAACGATCAAATGATATAATGAATTATTGATATAATTTCATGTTACCCAATTTCATATGGTATAATGAACAGTTTATATAATGCACATTTGAAATAATATTCAAAATATATAAGTAACGTTTAATATAATTTGGAAATGTCTACTTTTATTTTTGCAAAAACTGATTAGGTACATTTAATAGTAGTAGTTAATAGGTTGAATCTGATCCAAAACCGAATCGGGGCACCCCGACTTTACGTAGTCTTTGGCTCCTACCCTAGAGTGTATATAAAAACCGGAGGCGCGGAGGGAGAGCAACCCCCGCCCGCTGTAACAAAGCATCGGCACCCGTGCGAGCCGTAGCGGCTGAGGTTCAGCAAGCCGAAGCTGCGGAGGTGAGCATGGGTGCCTATCCTTTGTTACGTAAGGGCGAAGGGGTTGCACTTCCCGCAGCGCCGGAGACGATGCAGAAGCAACTTTAATGTTTTGAGGTTAGATTACAATATAATTTGCTTTTCTCAAGAACGATGCGTTACCTACCTTAGAAAATTAGTTAATATGAAAGTTAGGTCTAATGAACATTATATAAAAAGAGCATTATACAATTTGAAAATTATAAGAAATGAACGTTATACTAAGTGAAATTAGAGAAAATGAAAATTATGAAATTAGGCTATCTGTTATTATATCAAACATTACACACCCGCACATAACACGCACACATACTTCCGAGTTCGCTATTGTCTCGGCCGGTACCAAGAGCTTCTGTGCTTACTACCTGCGCCTGCATGTATTTCTGAGACAAATAAACCAATTTTTCTTTCTTTCTATTTTTGGAATAAAAAATTACGTAATAAAATTAATCTGCATAAATTTAGTTACACATTGTATACAGATATCCCAAGAAAAGTATGCACTTCGGGAATCATCGTCTATCTTCGGAAATACGAGAGCGATGATGAGAACTAAAACATTACCGAAGCGCACACCTTTTTTGGTTTACCTGTACATTATTTACTTATCAACTACTGCCCTCTTCAGATATCATTTTTTGGAATTCCGATTTTAAAAATGTAGCCTCTGCTATCATTTCTTCACGCGTTCTTGGCGGCCTCGACGGGTGACCGGATTTGAACCTAAAAGACATAGGAGTAAGGTTTAATTTTGTATAACTTACTTATGTTTTTTTTATAGAAGATGTATTTATAAATTCGGTGTCTTAAGAGGGCGTACAACAAAGAAAAACGGCCATATTCCTTTAGATCGTATTTTGTTGCTTCGTGTCTCAATATGAAACTTTATAAAAGATACTCGTATTAGAAAATTCTAGACACACCGAGGCAGTTGATTGAGCCGTTTTTCATAATTCCTTCTCAGTCACGAGATAATATTTTTTTATTGGAGTGGCGCTTGTGGACCTGAGACATCGCTCTTAAGGATTAGAAACAAAAACACATTGCTCAAGTGACCGCGATTGCACATAACTTGATTATAAACCTTAACACCCGAATATAAAGTTTATTATTGTTTGCAATATATTTACTACTTCAACAGACAAAGACAGCCCACTTCATGTATCCAATGACTACAAATCATACATGTATTTTTTTTTTTATGTTAGTTTTTTTTTTTTTTTTTTTTTTTATTAATTATGACGCCTGACATATTTTAAAACACCCTGTTACGAGTGCAGTCCGAGCCTTGTGATACAAGGGCGCCGCAGAATTGTAAGACAAGGCTCGGACTGCACTCGTAACAGGGTGTTTTAAACTATGTCATGCGTCATAATTAATAAAAATAAAAAATTCAAAAAAAAATTTTTTTTACAATGATTAGTAGTCATTGGATACATGAAGTGGGCTGTCTTTGTAAGACGACTAAAATGCCACGATGTATAAATATATATTTTTTTTTTTTTTTTTTTTTTATAAATATGAACAAATATATGTATGGAAAAAATTAAACATAATTTCTAAACAACAAGGTTGAAAAAACTGTGTGTTCTTATTTTTCCGGCCATTTTCGAAGCGCTCATCAGAAATCTAGTACTATTGTTGATCGAAGACCTAGAACAATGAATGTTTTTTTTTTTGGACTATGTCATCTCGTGGTTGACCTTGAGAGGTCGTGACTCCTTAACCGGAATTTCCTGTGGCTGCTTTAAGCGAAAACTTAAAGCCTCCAGCCAGGGCATAAAACTTACAAACTAAACGACTGCACGCTAAGGGCCCCCTGTAGGGTACGAACCTCGGCTTAGGGCAGCGGGACGCAGGCGGGGGATAGGTGGCTGGATCAGATCAGAGTATGAAATCTTGTACAAAAATTCCTTTTATAACAAAGTTGAGTACTAAGGGAGGATTTTTGAAAATTCATCCCTTCATGAGGTTAAATAGAGCGCGCACAGCTGTATGAGTAAATTTACTTTTTTTTTCTTTTTTTTTTTTTCACAGAGTTTGTACTTACTGGTCATGTTTGGCTAGTTCCAAGTATATGAGGTCGTTATCAATGAAGTCCCCTTTTTTTCTCGGCATTATATGGCAGTGGAGATGCTGTAATGATAATAGAAAACAGTTGCAAGAGTTAACTAATCTAGACTATAATTATAATACTAGCTTCTGCCCGCGACTTCGTTCGCGTGTAATTTCTTGTTCCCCCGACCCATAGCCCGCCCGCGATATTATTTTGTTTTCCATTAGCGTTTTTTCTGACTTTTTCCTTTTAACTCGGCTCCTAAGGGTCACAGCGTGATGTTAAATAGCCTATACCTTCCTCAAGCATTGAGCTTTCAAATGCAAAAAGAATTTTTGAAATCAGAATGGTAGTTCCAGAGATTACCCCCTACAATTTGACCTCTATATAACGCCATCTATTGGTAAACAAAAAAACATCGACACAATCATGTTTAAGGCCCAGATATATATACCAGTGACCTTGAGTGGTTAGCTTGCGTGTTCTGTACTGAGCTCACGCAACGCATCGTACGTCCAGCCAGTAATGGGACTCGCCCATCTAGGAGCGCTGTACCAAATAGCACGCATTATTAATTTATTATACATAAAACAAAACGTATTTTAATAAAACACGTATACTAAAAGATCAATAATTAAATTATCTTTAAAAAAGTGAAGGTTTCAGAAAAATACGCTTGATAGATTTTGCGTGATTCTCAGTTTTTATCCGCGTTAGACATAACTTTAAATTAATTTCACAATGTAATAATAATCTGAAATATTCACATATTAAGTTATTAAGAAAAGTTCACTAGTTGTATGATTATCTTACCTGGACAGTTTGTCCCGCCTCCCTACCATCTTGTATCGTCACTGTACATGAATCCGCGGTATGGACTCTTTCCATTAACTGTAAAATAAAATAAAAAAGAGGTTATATCCCGAGCTGGTGTACTGCAACTTGGGATATGTCTGTTATCAGAGTAATTTGGGCGACGCACCTCGCATACAAATATCAACCTAAATCTGTCATAAATACTTATAATTTTCCTAAATTTTTGATAAGTTTTAGACATTGATTGTCGCTGTGACAACCTCATTGTGAATTTGGATTTGAACGTTAAAAATAACGAATAAATAAATAATAACGTTTTTAAATTTTGTTTCCTTTTTGTATTTTATGTCTTCATTATTTTTATTTTCTTAGTTAATTAAGTTGTTGTTTTGTGGTGAACACTGTGTACACCTTTATTAGGCACATACCTGGACTTTTATTATGTTATTGTTTTGTTTAAATGTTTAGTATGTACTGCTGAAGGTGTACCAAATAAATATATACGAAAACTGTTTAACCAAATTAAGAGGTAATAAAAAATAAGTTTTTTGACACAAAATACCTTTGCATGACAACACCAAAACATTTCACATGGTTACATTGAATTTTGGGAAAAGGCTGCACAAATAGGGAAAAACCCTGCCTGCTAAACTAGGGGAACCCTGTGACCTAACAACAAAAAACAAAAAACGACTGAAATCAACAAAAAAGGACAAACAAGGTCTCTGATCATGTCAGAGGGACACTGAGCAAAGGCAGGAGTGGGTTTTAGCCGGTAAGAGTCCGGCACTGCCCAGACTGGCTCACCAGTGAGGCAGTCTGGGCGTCCATGAGGATTTCCCACTCCTGCTATAAAAAAAAAAAAAAAAAAAAACCCTGTGACCTAGGAGTCAGTGTTCTACTATTACTTCGTTTACAAAAGAAACCTTTATTTATGTGTGTTAATAAACCCATAATGACCTGATTTAACTATGAATATGAATGGGTGAGTACGTAAAAATGTGTGTAAAAAAAGGGGGGAGGGGGTGAGTGAGATGGGGAATTATTACATACAAATAAAAACTCAACTTACCTTTTGTACAATACGTATCGTTTTATAAAAGTCTTGTGCCTCTTCTTCTGACAAATCTCTGTTTCTCTCCGCCATTCTGATTGGCGCTACTAATACATGACCAGGAATTACACACCTGAAAAAATGTATAACATATAAATATAAGTTAGAAAGATCACCCTTGCATGAGTTGTAATAAAGTCAAAAATTTGTTTGGACATTATTTTCGACTTGTATAAAACACAGATAAATAGAAATTTTATCCGACAAAGAAATATTATCTTTGGGTACATTGAAATCAAGTTAAAAATAAACTTAACCGCGTTTCTGACCGTTTTGATTCACTCGCGGATTGATTCGTGATTTTCAAAATCTTCGACCTTATTTCAACATGCTTGAAGTTCATATTTTTTTGTCAGTGAAACCCCACGCTGAGATTCTTTCAAAGTCAAAGTCAAAAGTCAAAGCATTGATTTCAAATAGGCACATAAATGGCACTTTTGAACGTCAAAATGTACAAGGAAATAAAATTGATTCTAGTTGCCCCTTCCAAAAGGTAGTTTCGCATCTAGAAGAATGGGCAAGAAACTCCATCATTATTATTTTCAACTGTTTTAATAATTTGTATAGGTAAATCAATTATATCATTACATATGAAGACGATGTACCCCGAATAAAATTACTATACCACAACAGGTAATAACAATAAAAAATGAAGCATTGACGGATAAATTTATTATGTGTTAGGTTAGGCTTTGCGTTTTGTATTCTTTCCGATCAGTGACTCATACAATATCCTTAAAAAACACTCTGTAAGCAAGATGCGATGGGACGACACGCAAATTCAATCTCGATGTTCAAGAAATAGAATACATTTTAAAAAACCGTTGTAATTGTCACTCCACGGGAATTTCGACTTCATCCTTCTCACAATAAAATCCATATTCCTTCACTCACCTTAAATTTACAAAAGCATAAGACAGCTTTGACTTGAAAAACACACACGTTTCTGGAACTTTCACGTGTCCGAAAGCGTAGCACGGTTCGTCCGGACTGACTTCGTGCGACTTTGTGTCCGAAGCGGACAGAGTGTCCGGTGGGAGATCGGACGCCTCTATGTGGGTAGGTAGAAGATCCTTGCGAAGACTTAAACAGTAAAGAGAGTATACGTTTGTTCTGAAAAAGAAATATATATTGAAAGTAAGTATTGAGAGTACCTACTCGGAGAAAAATATGGCACATCGAGTCTTTGAAAAGTTTGGTTAGAGCGTCGACTTAGATAATAGGTAATCCGCTAATAATTCCTCTTGCTTTCTTTGGGAGTGATTTCGTGAAAAGGTGAAAAGGGACGTAACAGGAAGCCGGAGAAGCGCGCGATATATGATTGCATTAAAACCGATAGTGGGGTTAAAATGAAAATCCAAGCGGCGGCTGTGAAAATGTTAAATCTTTCGTAGTGTTTCTTAAACTGTTCATTATTATTATTATTTCCTTTATTCAAATAAATGTACATATAAATTATATTTTTAAATATTAGAATATAAAAAATATAAAACATTTAAAAATATAAAAAATAGTAGCCCACCGGTATCGGGAACAGGGTCCAAGCTACCGGCGGTCAGGGCTCCAGAGAGAGGAACCTCCTAACAATGCGAGCCGTGTCAAGAAGTACCGCTCTCTGAATCAAGCCCTTGATCCAGCCGCCCAACGAGAGCCTCCTTAGATGTTGGTCGAGGCTCTTGGCAATTAAGCCATTGGCTGATACGACTATCGGCACAATGATCGCTGAATCCACATTATTATTATTATTATTGTAAATCGTTTTTTTTTGCACTTTTTTTTTTATTTAGAATGAATTTATTTTTTCGTAAATTTCTCAGAAAATCCTTTAATTTGATACCCATATTATAGGAGTGCGTAAAAAATTACTAGTCTTTTTTTTCCTCCTTTTTTTATGTATGACACAATGCTTAAGTTGAAATAAATATTTATGTATTTTGTTTTTTTTTTTGTACATTTTGGCAGTGCATAAAAATAACTAGTCCGCCATGTTGGGCCGTCCGCCATATTGGATTTAAAATGGCGACATTTAAGTAAAATTGCCAGGTGAATCAAACGTGATTGCCAAATTTCAGCCCGATAGCTTCAGTGGAAGTGTGTTAATTATTGATTGCAAAATTCCAGGACATACATACATACAGGGGAAGTTAAATAAAAGCTTTTAATAATTAATATTAATAATATAATAATAATAATATAATTTTTATATCTTTAAATGTTTTTATATTTTTTATATTCTAATATTTAAAAATATAATTATACGTATTTACTTTAATAAAGGAAATAATAATAAATAGGCTTACCTTCTATGCTGAAAAACAGGCATGTTCCGCCTCACATCTTTCAATTTCTCCTCACTGATCTCCACCACCTTGTAACAAGGCGAGTTCTCCTCACAGTCGGCTAGGACTTCGCCCCACGGATCTATACAGACGGCGTGCCCGTAAGACTTCCGCTTCGCGTTATGGGTACCCGATTGAGCTGCTGCGATTACGTAGCATTGGTTTTCTATTGCTCGAGCTCTGCGGATAAGGAAAAAAGAAGGAATCCATTAATTACCTGAGACGTTTAGGGGGGGAGGGGGTCGAGCTGAATCTAACCCAATGTCACGTGGGGTAAAGAGAGGTCTCGGTAAATATGACGTATTTTTTTATGACGGATTACCTCGTGCCGGATTCGATCCCTCAGAGAGACTACAAACAGCCCGTTCCATAGCTCCTTGAATTTATGAGCAATTTTTAAGTTATTACCTAAGTAACACATGCCAATGTGCTGCCCCCGTGTGTTGTGTGAACGCAGAAGGGTACGTTAGAACCTCTGCCTTCATTATACTGAGTGAAGTGCTCAGCTCTGGAAAACGCATGTCGTAGCAAATTGCGAGACCTGAAAGAAATATTATTTTATTACTAGCATCTGCCCGCGTACGCACAAAATTTCTTGTCCCCCCCCCCCCCGTCGCATCGCATGGCCTGCCCGGGCTATTACTTCGTTTTCGCTAAGCGTCTCGACTCGGCTCTTAAGGGTCGTAGCGTTTAACATCACACTACCTACAGAAAGGTCTCAAAAGCAACATATAATTTTATCTACGCCCATGCTATAAATCCTCTATAAAAGTTTCTGAAACAGTTAGCTTATTGCCAACATTAAAACACCCAGTGTCATAGTAACCATAATAGCATCCAAACGGGAGTTATAATGTTGTACTGAATTTCATAACGCAAATCCTTTGCTTTTACGAGGATTACTCATCTGTTTGATGAGTAAGGAAGGGATCATCATCCTCCCTTCCATTTTCACTACTCAATTCGTGGTATCTTTATGAATTTCAAAAAACGAACATTTTCACGCACGCGCGTTTCACTATACTATAACCATAGCGTCGTATCCCGCCATTTTTGTTCGATATTAGTATTGCAAAAACTGTTTCAGAACCTTTTATAGAGGATTCTTGTCATGGGTGTAGAGAATCTTGTATGCAACTGTAACAATTAGGTATTAAAACACCCATGTGATACTATTATCACACTCGGCTTCGCCTCGTGTGATAAACCCACATTCGTGTTTTAATACCCCTTATTATACAACAGTTGCATAAATAACTATTTTCACGTGTTTAATCACTATCGTTTTTAAATAAAATGGCATTAAAATTACATTTCCCAGAGGTTAACTTGAAGAACCTCGTCTTAAAAAATGTTTTGTTACATGAAGAGACGCGCGCTTCACTTGTGATAACCAAGCGTACAAACACGCTGTGAATGTGTGTGTAAGCGCAGGAGCTCTAGGTACCGTCCGAGATAATGGCGAAGTCGGAAGTGTGTGTTTGTATGTGCGCGTGTGTGACGTGCTGACGCTACTCGTCTTCACGCACACATTCACAGCGTGGTTAACACAAGTAAAGGTCATAGCACACATATCAACTCGGAAACGGATCGTAACCGTATCAACTCAAGCCGTTTAGTATTATTTGCATGAAACTCCCTACTGAAAAGCACACTAATCGGAATCGTAACGTAAACGATTCGCCTCGGGACAGGCTCACAAACCGCGGTGTGGCGCGTGGTCAACCAGCGGTCCCCGTGCTTACGCCTCTCCGTCACCGCGCTTACGTCTCTTCGTCCACCCTTTTCCCTCTCACCCCTCCCGCGTTCGGATTCAAACTGATCTGGTGCCAGCCGGGTCAACCAGCAGCGGTCAGCGAGCCGTAAGCGCGACGTTGCCTAGCTGTAGCCGAGTCGACGTATCGGAGCTGCTGGTCCGCTTTGGTTACGTACTTACGTTAGGTTGACGCCTGTTTGACGGCGAGGCGAAAGGCGATACGGTGACGATCCCTTTCCGAGTTGATATGTGTGCTACGAACTTATCACGAGATACAAATTCTATGTGAAAGAAAACTCACCAACTTTTCCAATGGGAGTATCAACCGGTGCAACAATATGGTTCCCCGGCATACAAAAGTCGCTCTCTTTCAACCGGACTTTACGCTCCGGAATTTCGACGTCAAACAAATGTAACTTCCGGTAAGTCTGCACAATGTTCCCTTTATTGTCTATGATAATGTGAGTGTTGCAAACTTTTGAGGGGTATTCTTCATCCTAAAAAAGAAAAAGAAAAACTGTAACGGCGAAAGCGTCAAGGTAGTACCACGTTGCTTCTAGTTCATATAATCTGATTGAATGACTTTCAAAAATAGTCATCCAATCAGATTTTACGAACTTAAGGAGTTGTATTCTATCAAACAGGTTGCTAATTTAATTGTATATATAACTAGCTGACCCGACAGACTTCGTTCTGTCAAAAGCTATAGTATAAACTCCACTACTCTACCCTACCCTACCCTACCCTAACCTACCCTACCTACCTATCTACCTACCCTACCCTACACTACACTACACTACACTACACTACACTACCCTACCTACCTACCTACCTACCTACCCTACCCTACTCTACTCTACCCTACCCTAATTTTTCTCGCCGTAAAAACCATCCATGGACTTCAACGAACATTAAAAAAAATAATTGGTAAAATTGGTCCAGGCGTTGTTGAGTTATGCGCTTACCAACACATTTTGCGATTCATTTTTATATTATAGATGTAGTTTTTTTTAAGACATTAATTTTATGATAACTTTAACTCGCACACTGACTTTTTATTTGTCTCTATAATCTCTCTCTCTATCATCTACTCGAATAATATTTGTAAATATGTGAGCACATGTATCTACACATAATTTATCCGTCATTGCTCCATTTTTTTATTGTAATTACACCTGTTGTGGTATAGTAATTTTATTCTGGGTACACCGTCTTCACATGTAATGATGTAATTGATGTACACACTAAACAAAGTATTGTAAAACAGTTGAGTAACGGTGGAGTTCCTTGCCCATTCTTCTCCATGCGAAACTACCTTTTGGAAGGCAGCTAGAATCAATTTTATTTCCGTGTAAATTTTGACGTTCAAAAGTGCCATTGTACACCCTCATAAGGTCTGAATTCCTCCTACGACGATGTCGGTGGCGTACGGTCAGTCGCGTATGTCAGCGACAAAGAAATAATAAAATACCGTACTGCGGTACAGGCGGCTGCCAAGTGGATTTAACTGCCGCGCACGCGTGCATTCAGTTGATCGTCGGTAACAGACTGAGGGCGCTCGCACAATTCCATGTTCGTCAGTCGGCCGACGAACGCGGCGCTGACGAGCGAGACCGACGCGCGCGGTTCGCAGCGCGTAGTAACTTACGCGCCGCGCAAGAACACAACGTATATACGTACGCGCGACCGACATCAGCCGCGTCGCGTCGATGTGAAATGATCCTTACAGACAGTAACAGAAAATACAAACCTTTTCATGAACGCCACCCATAGACAACCAAACATTATGCTTAGCTGCCAATTTCCTGTAACCACCGACTGTGGCGCCACCTATGATCGGCTCAGCGAAGCTTAGAGTATCGTTTTTATTATCACAGAGATAGTCACAGGCTTCCGGGAAGAATAGCATCTGGAAAAAAACACCACGCCTGTATTCTCCGAAGTGTTGGCAGAAGTTTAGTACTCTCACACTTCGCTAATTATGTTTCTTCTACTTTGCTGCAATCGCATAACTTGTCCCGCTCTGGGCGGAGCGGGAGGGCGTGTCAGACTTTTACTGACTAAAACCCACTCGTGTTCCTTCAATTGCCTGTGTGCCAGGGCCACGGTATCCCTTTCGGATAAACCCGCAACCCTGGCTGGCACCGGTCGTGGCGGACCCCGTCAGTGCGTGCTGACATCTCTTTGAGGCGCGCGTGGAACACAACGCGCCGTCGACGCGGGCCTGGTCCTTACCGGACGGCGAGCTGCCCATAGCTCGCCGACCGGAAGCCCGCGCCTACGGTGGCCGGGAATCGGCTACCGATTCCCGCCGCCCAGGGCGTCTCCTGCGGCGACTAGGGGCGTGAAAGGCGCACAGACTGCCGCTCCCTCACGCGTTCCACCTCCTCCTTCGCGAGCATTACTGCTTCGCAGGAGCGGTCGTGGTCACAATGAAGTGTGTCCAATCGCAGGTGTAGTCGTAGCTAGGCACACCCATGAAGCATTTGATAGTGACAAAATTTTAGCAGTACTTACCACGTTTACGCCGCTTTAATTTTTCAGTCTTTCTGTTCGAGCCGTGGGGGACACCATGTGGTCGACATACAATAGTTCCGTTGGGGCCGCGGGGGGCACCATATGACCGCGAGTCAGAGGTAATTTTAAGCACCTCTAATGGGCCGTCAGGCACAGATATGAAGCTAATAATGATGTATTTGACATGACCCCCACAGCCCTACAGACAGATTGTATTTGGTTTTTAGTTAAAAATATGATTATAACTTAAAAATCAGGCACTTTTAACCTGGCTCCTTTTACTAAACAAGTGACGCCCATATGTTGTCCCCCATGGCGTTTAACGTGTTAAGCTAATTTATTCTGATCATTATCAGTAAGAAGCTCTTTTTTTTCTGACCAATATCAGGAGACTTATTTAGCCGATTTTCTTTTATATCAGAGGCCTAAATTCTTCTGACAAATATCAGTAGACTAATTTGTTGTCTGACAAATTTCAGAAACATGCTTTTTTCTGACAAATATCAGTAAGGCACATTTTACTGACAATAATCTTCTATATTTCAAATATTTTTTTGTCTCCACATACCTGTACATCTTCTTTGACAGCTGCGCTGATTAAATTGCTGACAACATTCATGTTGGCTGCCTTATCAGCAATGGATGTCATCTGACATACCGCTATCTTCTTGATACCAGCCATGCTGCGGGTACTTGCTTGTCGTATGAAATCTAAACGTGTCACTGTTCTTAGTAGGTTTAGGTGCCAATTCTGTGAAAGAAAATAATATTATACATTATAATTATATTACGGTAAGAAAACACTTTTTAAAATGAGTTAAATATAGTTCTATGTTTCAGTCAACTCCAACTCAAATCATTTATTTCAATTAAATCATTTACAGGCACTTTTAAATTGTCAAGGAGTCCATCAGTCAGTCAGAAATATGAAGCTAGTTGCCCATTGCAAAGCGAAGTAGGTACCTATAGAGAAGAACAGACAAGAAACTTCATGGACACTCTTTTAAATTAAATTGTTACAAAAACATTAATTACATATTTAATGTTGAATTTATTTATAACTATATACGAGAACGATGTCAGTCTGAAAGTCTGTCTGACAGAAAAGACTGGCCACCTTTGTGCAAAACAAAGAGGAATAAAATAAATAAAATAATGCCTTTGCCCTGCAGAGGACAACACAGGCAAGACGACAGAGGCAACGGCACGGTTGGCGCAGTGATTAAGCGATTGACTGCTGCGCTGCGTGTCGCGGGTTCGATTCTCGCACGGAACAAATATTTGTATGACCTACAAGTAGTTGTCCCGGTCTGGCTGTTGTGTATGTGAGTTTAAATGTTTGTAAAAGCACCCACAATACAGGAGAAATTGCTAGTGTGGGGCAACATTTAAAAAAAAAATGCACATCGGCAACTAGAGACCCACAACACATAAAATACGAAGTTGAGTTATCTATCCCTTACGAAAGGCAATCACAAACTTTATCTGCTAAAAAAACGTCATAATTACAGTACCTATGTATTACGGTAAGTAATTTTCATTTCTGTGTGATAATGGGTTTTTTTGCACTTGTTTATGGGTACCCATTGTATCCATATTTCAACACGAATGATTCAAAATAATAATGTTTTGCATTTCAATTTCGTTAATGTAAATGAAAGCTACAGAAATATCTTCTGTTTACGAGCAAAACTTATTTAGTTAATGCTTGACCTTCCAAAGTTTATTGTCTTATTGATAAGACATATATTATTAATGGAAATATTATGTAAATAAGAATTTAATGCACACACATACTTAACCTCACAACAAAGTTTACAAAAAAACTTCAAGTACTGCTTACCCGCATCATACGACCTAAATTAAATGTTTTTTAAAGAGCGGTATGGTTAAATAAAAATACTCTCAGAAATCATTAACCAAGCGATAATTTCCGCAATACCTAGATCACAAATTGACATTGACAATTTCGCTGTTTTCATTTTAGTATTTTTTTACTTTGACACTTACGTTCTATTTCACATAATGTGGATTTCTAACAGTAATTAATCATGAATTTTGTCATAACAAAAACATGTCAGCACAAAGCTCAAAGGTATAAAAATATGTATTCAAAAAATTACCTAGTAGCTGCTTAAGTATCTAAGAAGCACTGTACGAACGTTGCGAAAACAGTTATATACGGAATAGAATAATTATTATGCGTGAAATGAAGCCCCACGTCTGAGTCTGAGTTGTTCAAAAACCAAAACCGTACCAAATAGAAGCGTTAGAAAACAAATAATAATTTCGTAATTAAAAAATGTTAAAGCTACAGATGCCTAATTCACATAATAATAGACTTATTTTGAGGCATCAAATAACTTTAAAAAAAATATGTATTCTGCAAGTGTTTCGCAAGAATGCGACATTCGACCAAACATTTCGGTTTTAAAATTCGAACACAAATTCTGAACGCACCATCAGTCTAGAAAAATCTGCTGATTCGTGTGCTGTGTAAAAATAAATATTTTTGCAGATTTCTGCGACATTAACTTTTTCTGGGCATCGAAGAAGGAAACATGACTGAGGCTAAAGATAATACGATTATCCAGGTACGGTTTTATCTTTTACTTCCCCATAAAGTTTTCATATTAGAATCTGAGACACTTTCTATTCAAAAAGATTCAAACGACGTGTTTTGGTCGTGTTGCTTCTGTGTAATTTTAAGTGTCTATTTAGTACAATATTCCTTACACTAGTAATTCTAGTAAACATATTTAAAACCAGAGTCTACATGTAAAAACATCCTATTTGGAAATAAAATGTAGCATCATGCATATTTAAAAATAACTGGCTGGTTTAAAAACAAAAACGACTTTACAAAAAAAAACAGAAATATTCAATGACATTATCACCTGGATACAAGCTTAGATGGATCACATGCTTTTATAATAAACCAGTACAATTACCATTTTCAAATGCGTTGCCATGGTAAGTTTTATGCTAATGGTCCCACCAAATTAACCAATTTTATGAAAACTATAGGTTTATTAATATAATAATTATCTATTGGTAATGTAAATTGTGCTGTGAATAGTGTGGATTATGTTCACAATGAAATATGAATAAGTTGTGACATACTAAAAAAAGTCTGATTGATCGAAAGGTACCATGGTACCATGAAGTTGTTGCTGTAGTTACTGCTTATCAGCCAAAAGCTGAAAAAAGCTGATTCATACTTGGAATGATAAACCTAAAATTCAAACAAAAACTGAGATTTTTTATTTTATTCGTCTCGTGGAAAATGTTGTGACAGCTAAACTGCTTCAAGAACCGATTGGACAGATTCGATAAATCTCCTAGCTATTTGAAACACACGCATCAGCTAATTAGCTGCTAGTGTGTCTTACAAATAGGTAATAATCATGCACTAAAATAAAATAATAAATAAAAACAAATAATAATAATAATAGGCACGGTTGGCGCAGTGGTTAAGCGATTGACTGCTGCGCTGCGTGTCACGGGTTCGATTCC
The DNA here is from genome assembly GCA_947523025.1 of Dryobota labecula. Lineage (NCBI taxonomy): Eukaryota > Metazoa > Arthropoda > Insecta > Lepidoptera > Noctuidae > Dryobota > Dryobota labecula. The sequence goes on along the minus strand of OX383311.1, from coordinate 5,282,002 downwards.
CGCACAGAACAAATATTTGTATGATGTACAAATAGTTGTTCCGGGTTTGGCTGTTTGTGTATGTGAGTTTTAATGTTTCTAAACGCACCTACAATAGAGGAGAATTTCCTAGTAAAAAATAAGTTTGACAGCAAATCTTCAGAACTGCCATTTTGGTGATTTATGTACTTATAATTACAATTCAGAAAAAAAGAAATTCGTACCTGTTATAATGAAAAAAAAATCGGTTTTCCCCAGTGGTCAGATTGACGGTCAAACTAGTCTTTCTAACAGGTTTTTTTTTCCTGTTGGTCAGATTTATTTGACAGCTGGGAAAACAACAGAAAAAAAGTACAATGAAAGCAAAAACTGTTTTGCTTTTTAATAGGTATCTTACAATTAAATCTTAGGGGGTTCTAAAAAATGACCAACATTCGATTCTCCATTAGTTAACATCATTGGTGAATACATTTTGAATTCGTCTCTCACTACATTTTCCTTTGTCCGTTTATTTTTTATTTTAGTAAAATCACTTTTCAGTAAAATTCTCAGTAAGTTGATTATCACGGTTCTTTTCTTGTTATGTTTTTATTTAGTTCTTTATGCAAACTTTCTAAACAGTTAGTGGTTCTATGCCTCTATAACCTCTTGTTCTCTCCTCTCTCTTATAACCTCTTCGTATTCAACAATACTTTACTAAATTACGAGCTGATCTGACCAATGGAAAAATAAAATCCCGTTGGAAAGACTAGTCTGACTGTCAATCTGACCACTGGGAAATTTTGAGGTCCCAGTATTTCTGTTTATTTAACATGTTTGGTAATAATGTCTATCGGCTATAACAACCATAGTCCAATAGTCCTTTCGAAGTCTTTATAAACAGTTTTTACTTTAATTGCTTTATCATGCTAATGTGACTAATTTATTTATATAATGGAAACTGGCAAATAGCCAACAAAACATGGTCATCTTGAAATAACAATAGAACACTTTTGTTTTACTGCCTCCTTGATCTGGTGGTCACAGGCTACTGCTGAGCTTGAGGTCCTAGGTCCAATTCCCAGGTTGAGCAAAATATAATTTGGTTTTGCCAATAGGAATTCTTCCATGGCAGCCTGGAGTCTGTATTTGTGCCTGATTGATAGCAATAGGCTCGCTCCCGAATACCATGGAAACATAACTGGCGAAATGTGGGTGTTCCTACTATGGGTACACCTCTGCCTAACCTTTCGGGAAATACAGGCGTGATGTTAAGCTATGTTACTTTTGTATAACTAGTTCATCCTATACTCCATTTGAAATAACCGATTTTGACTTCAATTCCATAGGCATAAGGATGACATTAAAAGCTAAAAAGTGGTTACAATACCTACTGTTTAGTGCATCGGCCGTTTGTCATGCCACCAACGCAATAGAAGTCAAAATCGGTTGGTCAGACTGTAAAAAAGGTTTACTTAAATCATCATCATCATTTCAGTCGAAAGACGTCCACTGCTGGAAATAAGCCTCTCCCAATTAGGGGTTTGCCATAATCGCCACGCTTGGTAGGCGGGTTGGCGATCGCAGTATGGTGTTAAAATTGCATAGAAAAGCTGCTGCCCATTCTCTAGAATAGAATATTCATTTATTTGCTTAGAATGTAGATATTTACAATAAGGTGGTTACAATAATATTAAAGAATCCTTGTACATTCCACCATTTTGGCATGCAAACATTGATGCAGTTCATCCTCAAACATTTGAACATTGATACATAACTAAAATTTATCAACTAGGAAATCGATACGGAGTAGTAACATTTATTTAATAGAAATACTGTTAGTTTCTTTTTGATAGTTGTTACTGGTTCCTCTTTTATGGAATTAGGAATGTGGTTAAAAATAGCTGGTGCCATACCAAAAACACTTTTCCTTAACAAAGCAGTCCTATGTCCACCTGTGCGTAACAAGTTTTGGTATCTAGTAAGTCCCTTAGTCGACTTTTACGACACCCACGGGAGAAAATGGATTCATTCTTTACGTCCGGGACCACACAGTGCAACTACTTAAATGTCTAATCTTATTTCAAATGAAGTATATTATAGATGTTGCATTCCCAAAAACAGTGAAAGTAGACAATAGAAAGTGTTTAATGAAAAAACTGGATATTTTACATTTCACTGAAATATGAATTTACAATTACTAACACATTATGCCAAATGAATGATAATAAAAATACTTATTTACTTCTAGAAAACTTAATTAAAAACATATGGTAATTACATTTTAACAGCAGCAGTAGTAGGTACTGAAAAGATTCCATCTCGATACCTCCCACGCAAAAAGTCGTAACATGTTTTTTTAGTAAAATGAGGTTTTAGTACTATAATGTAATATTATATAAATACTACACATTCATAAAAACGATATTTTCATATTTTCACTAAAAACCGAGTTTCTAACCCGCTAATGTGTTGTATGCTTGATCATAACACAAAGATGACGTTAAAAATCTCTCCTGAAAAATCCCAAATTTAAACATACGACCTTATGCGCGGGAGATGTCGATCTGATCTTGAAAAACTACTTATAATAGTGTCTTTCATGAAAAAGTAGCAATTCTTTGTCTGAAAAAAAAAACTTTTTGTTTTTGCACGTGAACACGTCTTTTTTGATTCCATAGTGGCAGGCAATTCAGAAAACAGGGCCTCAAGTCTGCTATTACAATAGTGTCAGAATAGTCTCGCCATTGTGAGTATTTGACAGTGTTTGTATGGCAAATCTGTCAAAAACTCACAATGAAGATACCATTCTGACACTATTGTAATAGCAGACTTGAGGCCCTGATGATAACAAAACTATAATAATAAAAAAGCGTCTAACGGGCCTCTGTGAGTTGGCTTAAAATAATAATACCCCGCCCCCCGCCGACGCTGTTTGATGTTTGTGTTCTTTTTTTTGCGTCATGTTTACCGCAAATAAACTGCCAGGGCTTATAAGGGTGCCGTTCCAAATGGTAAAAAGGAACCCATATGGTGCGACTCAGTCTGTCTGTCCGTCTGTCACAGCTATACATCTCAAGAACTACTAATGCTATCAACTTGAAATTTCGAATAGTTTTAGATGATGTTTGCCCAAGTATTTTGCAAATAAGATTTTTATTTTATTTTTTCGTTATGGACTGACCCTCGATCTTAAAAATTCGAAGTGCGCTGAAATAGCGCTTTTTCATCTCAGATGCCCTAGTAGCCCTAGGGCATCCGAGATGAAAAAGCGCTATTTGGACATTCTCAAAAAATAAAAAAATATTTTTTTCTTAGGCTGCATAGTTTTCGACTTTTGACGAAAAAAAAAAAATACCGTTCGATAAAAATCTGAAATAATTCTATGTGATAGAAGTTTATGTAAAGATTACAGAAAACTAAAACGATGTCTCTTAATAGCACACTTTTTCTAATATTGCAGTTTTAGGTCAGCGCTATCTCTTGACCTATAGTGGAACTACTGTTTTTTTTTTTTTTTTTTTTTTCTGAATCTATGCGCGAGTCCAGCTCGCTCTTGTCCGGTTTTTTTAATTGTGTACCATTAATCTATATCTTATATATAAAATTCTCGTGTCACAATGTTCGTTCCCGTACTCCTCCGAAACGGCTTGACCGATTCTCATGAAATTTTGTGAGCATATTGAGTAGGTCTGAGAATCGGCCAACATCTATTTTTCATACCCCGTAGTGATAAGGGTTGTCCACCCTTAACATTTTTTTGACAGAACGAAGTCTGTCGGGTCAGCTAGTTATATATAATGGATGGTATTTAAAAGTACTTCAATTCATTCCCATTTCATTTACCTAATTTTGCCTGTGTTCCACCAAATATACTGAATGTGCACCAAAATACCTAACCTAACCTTTAAATATTTGGTGCACGATCAGTATTTTTCGGGGAAGAATAAGATTTTTGGTGAACACAAAAATATTATCCATATATAATTATTAGGTCTTTACCTATGAAATTGCCGTTTATCATGAAATAAGTTAACGCCCTTGTTTCTCTATATTTTTTATTTTCATTAAAGTAATTACCCATGTAATCATTGCATTTTTACCAACGTAGTGGTAGCTTATTGATGCCCTTTTTGAAAAAGTCTGCTGGACGGGAGGCAACAAATTCTTCAAAGGCATTTTGAACTACCTCTTGGTTATTGAATTTTTTCCCCTCTAAGAAGTTATCCAAATTCTGGAAAAGTCTGTAGGGGCAAGGTCTGGTGATTACGGTGCATGACGGAGAACTTCCAACCCCATCTCTTTTAACTTGGAGACCGTCTGCTGTGCAGTATGAGGTCGCGCGTTGTCGTGCAGGAGCAGCGGAGCCGAACGATTGACCAAAGCTGGTTGGAGATGTGCTAGCTTCCGCATCATTATGTTCAGTTTTTCACAGTACACATTGCAGTAATGCTCATCCCGTTTGGTAAGAAGCTGTGATGGACACCGGCACTAGACAACCAAACAGTGAACATCACTTTTTTAGGGGTCAGTTTTCGTTTGGGGCACTGTTTAGGTGCTGAAGCAGGATCTAACCAACTTGCTGAGCGCTTGCGATTGTCGAACAGAATCCATTTTTCGTCGCAAGTAACAATGCCTGTTGAGCAGTGCAAGGCTCAACTCGACGCGTGCTTCGCGCTGGCGATCATTCTATTCGTGGGGCACCCATTTGTCAACTTTTTTACCTTGCCAATTCGACGCAAATTGACCAATATTGTTTTAAAATACTGCTAATTCAGCTGTTAATCGCCTTTAATTCCTCATTGTCGACTAGTTTTCGGTCGACCACGGGGTTCATTTCTTAGGACGAAATTTCCAGAAAGGAAGCCGGCAAACCAATAACGGGTGGTGCGATCGTTAGTTGTGTTTGCTCCGTATAATACGTCGTCGATGTTGCGTGCCGCTTCTGCCGCTTTGCTACCACGACGGTACTCATACTCCATAATCACTAGAATTTTTAACGTATCCATGATGACGAAAAACGTACAAATGAGATGAAAACAGAACGCTAACCACTAAACAAATGACAAATTTTCAAAAAAGAATTCCATATTTAAAAAATGAAAATAATTTGAACTTAGAATTCTTAGCGAAAAAAGAAAAACTTGGACTTGAAATAGCCAGAACAAATCTGTCAAAAACTCACAATGAAGAGACCATTGCAACGTTTGTACATTAGTAGACTTGGCCCCCTGAACGGCAATTTCATATATAAAGACCTATTATTATTATTTTTTTACATTGTCTCACATATAGAAGCAACAAGAATAATGTACCCAGGATTTTGTAATTTATCTTGATTTTAAAGAGTGTCCTTGGAGTTTCATGCCCGTTCTTCTCCATAGAGATCTACATATTGGAATGGGCAAATAGTAGCTTCAACTTTCTGACCATCTGACCGACTCTTTGACAATTCACAAGTACCTGTAAATGGTTTAATTGAAATAAATGCTTTCAGTTTGAGTAATTCACGTAAAACACACGGCAGTGTCCACGACACAGACACACCCCAATTTTTTTATTTATGTAATTCAATATGTGTATCAATATGTTTCTGAATTGTGTTACATTTGTTCACAGCCACCGCGGCATAAAATAAAACACGACTGGTATCAAACTGAAACTCAAGTTGTCATCACAATACTCGTCAAGAACGCACCAAAGGATAAAGTTAAAGTCAATTATGGAGAAAGAAGTGTAAGTATTATGTTTATTTATTAGAAAAATTCATACCAACAACAACATAGTCTAGGTCTGGATGACAGAGACAAAGTCTACGATGGAGTGAGCTTACCCAGAAGAAGCCTGTTCACTCTCACTTTAAATAGATTAGGGTTGTATGCGTTCGGAAACACAGACGCAGGCAGAGAGTTCCACTCCTTTGCTGCGAATATGAGTATATATTTATTTTAATAATAAAATTAAATCAGCATACCAGTTTGATTTTGTCTCGACTCTAGATTGTCCTATGGAGCAGGACCAGCGTGTTTCCAAGAATATCATACCGTAGTATCAAAATAATATATTAGGGGTTAAAGTATGAAATTGTCGATTTATACTGCAATTTTTTTAATTTTTTTTTTTTTCAATTTATGTAACATATTTATTTAATCGAAATATTTACCCTCACTATCTATACATTGGTGCCATCTAATGCCACAAAAAATCCAAATCACGAAAAGAAATGGTAGTCAGTTGGAGCAAGGTCTAGCGAGTACGGAGGATGACGTATGGTTTCTAACTGCAGCTCCTGTAAAGTTACAACGGTATCCCGTGCAGTGTGAGGTGTTGCGTTATCATGGAGCAATAATGGTGAAGATCGATTCACGAGTCGGGGCTGGTTTCTCTGCCAGTTTCGCCATCATTGTTCGAAGTTCGGCACAGTAAATATCTGCTGATATTGCTTGAACAGACCTTAATGACAATTCAAAGTATATATTACTATAAAACGACAATTTCATATTTTAATCCCTATTACTTATCTAAATGTTTTATCATTCCAGCTATCCCTGTCAAGTGCACTACCCGAATCGGACTCCGAATACAGTCTAGAACTAGATTTAGCCCACGAAGTAGTGCCCAACATGAGTACATACATCGTCACCCCATCCAAAATAGAGGTTAAGCTACGGAAGAAGGAAGGTTTGAGGTGGACACAGTTGGAAGGGGATAGGAACGAAGATAATGTTAAAGCTATACCGCAGGGTGAGTGAACTCAAACCCAAAAGTATTTATCCCTGTCCCTACTACGAGTATCACTACATATTATAAAACAAAGTCCTCCGCCGCGTCTGTCTGTCTGTCTGTCTGTCTGTCTGTTCGCGATAAACTCAAAAACTACTGCACCGATTCTCATGCTGTTTTCACCAATGGATAGCTTGGTTCTCGAGGAAGGTTTTAGTATATAATTTGTTAACTTTTTGGATCCATTTCTGTATGAATTAACGATATTTGTTGGAGGTGTCGGAAAAAAATAAGCCGTCTGGGAGCTTTCAACGAAAACGCTGTCTAAACCCTTTGAGATATAACAAAATAATGTATGGTGGAATTATGTATCCTATAAAGGTCTTCAAAAAAGTCCGCAATGGCATATGTCTATCTCTAAAGGATAACATACTATATCCATTTTATTGTCTTTTTGTAGGTATTTGTTTGCCGAATTTTACTTTCGGAAATACGATTACGATAACAATACGCTATAATATCAGTAGCTATTAGCCAAATTATGTTCGTAGATAAATAAGATAGCTACTTATGTGTATTTCAAACAGTATACAAGAATATTTATCATAAAAACATTACTAAACACAGCGGCCTTATGATCAAAATTTGTGCATTCCATAACTTTCGTTACTTTTTCACTGACATATTTATCACTTTTTGATAAACTAACACTCAACACGAAATCTACACTTATTTCTCAGTAATTCTGTATAAGATTCTTCTAAGATTAAACCGTTTTTACATTGAATCCATTACTTTACGTACGTACAACCTCGATGAATGTTTACATTAAGCACCGCGCCACACCGCCACACGACCACAGAGTACAGACGTATTTTTTTTTCGTTTGTTTAGTGGTGTTCCCGCTAAAATGTCAACAGGTCAAGTATTAGTCAATTAATCGAATTCCACAGCCAGATCGTGTTGCAAGTACAAAATAAATGTCAAATATTTCGTCCAATTGCGAACGTGACCCTGAGAAAAGTTATGCACCAATAGTGTTCATTAGATATTTCAAGCGTTTTATCAGCACAAGCGGTGTATCATGCGACATTTCGGAGGATTTCGTTTTGTTTTCACATTGTTGGTACTTACGTGAATTATTTTAAAATTATTATTTGTGTCGCACTTCTATTTCGTGTTGTAATTTGAGTGAAATTTCGTATTTTGATTTTGTGTTTGTTATCTTTAGGTAAAGACTCATTCACGTTCAGAACATAAGTACTTTTATTATATTAAATCATTTGTTTCGGTTTCTATTCACATAGTGAATTACATTAAAATTAATATTAAGTTAGGATTTTGAGATATAGCCTGGGATATGGAGAAGGACATAGGGTACTTTTTTATGCGATAACCGACATCCACGCGGGCGAAGCCGCGGGCAAAAGCTAGTCCTAACTATAATCTATACTAATATATAAAGCTGAAGAGTTTGTTTGTTTGTTTGTTTGTTTGTTTGAACGCGCTAATCTCAGGAACTACGGGTTGGAATTGAAAAATTCTTTTTGTGTTGGATAGTCCATTTATTGAGGAAGGCTATAGGCTATATAACATCACTCTACAACCAAAAGGAGCGGAGCATAAATGAAAAATGTTGCAAAAACGGGAAAAATTATTCCTTTTTGAGAGCTTCCGTTGCGTGCGCTGCGTAAACGGTTTAAGTTACGCAAATATCATGTATGATGGAATTGTTCCTCTTTAAATTTTCAAAAAAAAATTCCACGACAGTATATTTCTATTTTTTAAGATTTACTCACTATAACCTTTTTTATGGTAATCAAATTTGTTCGAAATTAATGCATTATTTGCAAAGGAGTTTTCATAAACATGGTATTAATCCTTATCCAAATAAATACGTTATTCATCTCAAGTATTTAATTTTGAACAAAGTTGCCCTTACATCATTTAATTTCAATGAATATCTTAGGAGATATAACTGTTTTATAATAACTCCGCAGCAAAATAATGATCAACTCTGCGAGGTAGTCTATTCTAAAGCTGAAGAGTTAGTTTTTCCGTAACCAAAGGGTAAAATGGGACCCTATTATTAAAACTCCGCTGTCCGTCTGTCTGTCTGTCTGTCTGTCCGTCTGTCACCAGGCTGTATCTCATGAACCGTGGTAGTTAAACAATTGAAATTTTCACATATGATGTACTTCTGTTGCCGCTATAACATTAAATACTAAAAAACAGAAAACAATAATATTTAAGGGGGGCTCCCATACAACAGACATGATTTTTTTGCCGTTTTTTTTGCTCCGCCCGCGTGGATGTCGGTTATCGCGTAAAAAAGTAGCCTATATCCTTGTCTATATCCCAGGTCGATCGGTTCAGCGGTTTAGGCGTGAAAACGTAACATACAGACAGACAGACAGACAAATAGACAGACTGACAGAGTTACTTTCACATTTATAATATTAGTAAGGATAAGGATTTGTATGGGTGGTACGGAACCCTTCGTGCGTGAGTCCGACTCGCACTTGGCCGGTTTTTTGTTTTTTGAACGTGCTAATCTCTGGAACTGCGAATTGGATTTGAAAAAATCTTTTTGCATTTTACAGCCCAATTCTTGAGGAAGAATTACATTACTATTAACTAGAACACCATTTAAAAAAAATGAAAGTTTATGCGAAAACGAAGTAAAAGCACGGGCAGGCAATCTGTTGCGACGGGGTGGGTCGGGGGACCAAGAAATTTAACGCGGACGAAGTCGCGGGCAGAAGCTAGTATTAATATTATAAATGCGAAAGTAAGTTTGTTTGTTACCTTTTCAAGCCTAAACCACTGAACCGATCATTCTGAAATTTTGCATATACGTTGTCAGGTGTAAAGAAACGGACATAGGGTACCTTTCATCCCGAAAGAAAGTACTGTTCCCGAGGAAAACAACAATAACGTTCTTATGATAATAGATGCCACGTGTCTTTCGAATCATGATTGAATTATATTATTACAGAAACTTTAGTAGTGTGTTTTTAACCCGAATTGATTGTCAAATTCTAAATTAACGCCAGCGGAGCCGCAGGCAAAGCTAGTATCCATACTAATATTATAAATGTGAAAGTAACTCTGTCTGTCTGTATGTTACGTTTTCACGCCTAAACCGCTGAACCGATCGTCATGAAATTTGGCAGAGATAACCGACATCCACGCGGGCGGAGCCGCGGGCAGAAGCTAGTAATATTATAAATGTAAAAGTAACTATGTGTCTGTTACATTTTTACTTCTAAATCGCACAACCGATCGTCATGAAATTTGGCAAAGATATAGCCTGGGATATGGAGAAGGACATGGGCTACTTTTTTACGCGATAACCGACATCCACGCGACATGGCCCATGTATGGGCATTAGGGCTTTCATCCCCGGAATCTCGGTCTCGAAAATTTCGAGAGTCTCGACGATTTTTTGGTATTTTCGAGACTCGAGTCTGATATTTTCGGTCTCAGGAATAACGAGACTTTAGAGACTTGTCCAATGGTTTAAGGAAATACTTTTAAACCTTTGTTACAATTACTATAAATCTATCCCCCCACTAACGTCGAGGCAGAGATCTTTTTCTAACGCCGGTTTCTATTGTAATACATTCAGGTCCTCTGTGTCTGAAACTACATCAAACGCCCTTTGTTTCTTACGTGCGCACTCTATAAATTAAAAAAACCCATACAAAATTTTTGATTTTATGATTTGTGTTTATTACTGTATGTTTAACAAAGTACTTGATTGAAATATCTTGTTTTGACTGCCTAAAAGCCTAGCCTACAAGTATGAAACCTACTTTTTAAATAGTCTCGAATGTCTCGTTTTTCCCGGGAATTTCGAGACCGCGTCGAGTCTCGATTGTTTTTCCCGGGACTCAGAAATGCAGCGAGACTGAAAGTCCTAATGGGCATATTTGTTACGGTCGCGAATCGTACTTTAATTCAACATACACCCAGACAATGTGCTGCAAAATGCAAACATCATAAGAAAATGTAATTTAGCGGGCTATCTTATCGCTTCCCTCTTAAAGATGTGTCCAAACACGGCGTGCAAGGTGCGCGGCAGCTACGCATGGCATTCGCAAGACACAAATTTGCCGCGCGACTAGTTTAGACCTTCTGTGCGGCAGTGCTGTCCGAGACACGCCGCGCTCTTTATGTCGTACTAGCTTTTGCCCGCGGCTCCGCCCGCGTGGATGTCGGTTATCGCGTAAAAAAGTAGCCTATGTCCTTCTCCATATCCCAGGCTATATCTCTGCTAAATTTCATGACGATCGGTTCAGCGGTTTAGGCGTGAAAACGTAACATACAGACAGACAGACAGACAGAGTTACTTTCACAATTATAATATTAGTATGGATTCAAACCATAATGAAAACGGCCGCGTGTGTTGTAGCTCCCTAGTATCCCATAATGGACTATGGGAGCCATATATTTCAATAAGACGAATTGGTTTCGTTATCCATTTTACTTGATAAAATACGTCCGTCCACACACAACCACTGGCGAACCAACACTACACCGTTCGTGGCGTTCGCCGCGCGCGGCAGGTAGCTCGCGGCTGCCGCGCGCGGCAGTCGTCTAATCACAGCGCGGCCAGCCGCGCACGATTGCCGCTTTATGTTTGGTCACACCTTAACTCAAACTTGCTTGCATTATGTTACAGCCGTAATAGACGCGTCTGGTCCACAGCAGCCGCCGAAACTTTTCAAAAAAGACTGGGATAAAATTGAGAAGGAAATGAAGAAAATGGTAAGAATTCTTTGCTTTTTCTTAAATTTTTCCTGAAACAAAGCTGAAATGTTCCACGTGCCTGTAATGAGTCCTTACCTTCAAACCGAAACACTTCAACACAGCTTGGCAGAATATGTATGTATGTATGGTGCTATGGTGGTGGTGTTTTATCGTGTTAAAATTACGATAGCCATCACGTATGTGAAGTATACACAAAAAAAAAACTGATTTTTAAACTGATATTTCAATACTCTACAAGCCGTCGTTGACCCGAAAAAATTGCATAGTGCTTATTGTACCTTAATTATATTTATAATCTTTTCTATCGTGGTTGTTAGTGATCCTAATATTTCTACTGCTTTTTCTGTTTTTACCCGTGAGAACCTGTAATTGGCTCTATGTTTCCTAGTCACACCACACATGCTTCGCAAGGAACGCATTTCCACAGCATTTATTCTATTTTCATGCTTCTTTTAGGCAAAAGAAATGAATGTTGGGTGTGGCCGCCCAACATTCACTTCCATACATAAGCGTAGGCACCAGCATAATTTAATTTAACCCATTATAATTTTCTTCTCATTATAGGAAGAGGAAGAGAAGCCTGAAGGGGATGCGGCATTGAATGCTCTCTTTCAGAAGATATACGGAGAAGGTTCCGATGAAGTGAGGCGAGCTATGAACAAGAGTTTTGTAAGTATTCATAATGTTGCGCGCCACAATTAATGCCTGGTACATCGTGACATTAAGTACCACTAGCGCCATCAAGTATCGAGTAGCAGAACTACTAGAGTCAAGATGCTGCTAGAAAGTTCGATCGACATCTGGTCGGTCGGGGTAGGTATGTACTCGAACATTATAGATGTTTCTACAGTAGAAGGTTCTGGAACTATCTGAGGACTATATAAGGCCGGTATGGACCCCGACCCGGATGAGTCGAAAAACAAGCGATCAAGCGACAAGTAATCTTAAAACGATACAAGCGGTTTTCAAGTGCGACATTAGAGTAGTGCAGTTGTGTTTTATAGTGTGTTTTGAGTTGTTATCAGTGTTGTTTAATTAAAGTTGTCTACTAGTTCTGCTATTCGATACTAGATGGCGCTAGTGGTACTTAATGTCACGATGTACCAGGCATTAATTGTGGCGCGCAACAATACTCATAACTATAGATATACTGTTAACGTTAACATTTCGGTAACGCGAACCCATAAGATTTTACGTTATGCCAGCGTCGCACGAGTTGTTCAGTCGTTACCGACGGAACGGAATGTAGCCATTTTTAACCGACTTTACAAAAAGGAGGAGTTTCTCAATTCGGTTGTATTTATTTTTTTATGTTTGTTATCTCAGAACTCCGTCGTTTATGAACAGATTTGGAAAATTCTTTTGTTTATTTGAAAGGATATACTTCAAGATTGGTACCGATTTTTTTTTTTTTTTTTGTGTATAAAGTTTTTTATTTAAACTTTTGGAATTAATATTGTATTTATTTTATTTCTTATTTTTATCTCATTATATGCTGCACCGGCGTTGACGTCGTCACATAAACGCCGGTTGTCGCTAAAAACCAGCGATAGGTCTCTGTCTCGCATTGAGTCGCAGCATTATGCTGAGCGATGGGCGTTTTGCGTGGATGTGACGCATATTTTCCCCCAACTTGTTATTATTTTTTTCTTATTTTCTCCTAAAACTTCGCTCAACGTGCCTAAGTAAGTTTTCACTTCAAACACCGCGTTTTTATTTTTAACTTATTTTTATAATTACAGGTTGAATCCGGAGGTACGGTACTAAGCACAAACTGGAACCAAGTAGGTCAAGATAAAGTTGAAATGAAACCGCCCGATGGAGTTGAGTTCAAGAAATGGGAGTAAAATAATAATAAAGCACAAATATTTGTAACTTTGACACCGAGTCCTCATAGAAGATCGTCGCACTAAAACCGAGCCAAGGCGCCCTCTGTGGGTGGGACCACGTGTTCTGATTCGCGGAGCAAACACTTTAAGGGTTGCTCGAACATAAGCGGACATTAATAGGAATGTTTCCTGGGTAAAAAAACAAAAGAAAAACTGTTTAGTCCGTCAATCATCAGATAATAAAAAAATAAAAGACACCAATTTTTTGCTTTATCATATTATAAAAAAAATATTTAGATAAAACACATTAGACTTGGGTAGTGGGAGCTCGTTACGTCACAGCTACGTATAAAATCTAGCGAGCAGTGACGTCAAACCACATTTGAACTCAATGTATCGCCGTAATATTTTGATTACGTAAATAAAGAAAAAATACGTGTCCAATATTTTATAATAATCTACACGAAGGACAAAAAATTTTTTTTTTTAATTCGTCATCCTTATTGGCACAGCCGGCCGGTAAAATCGAATATATGTAAGTAATAAACCTTTTTTACAATCCGTTCAACTGATTTTGACTTCTATTGCGTTGGAGGCATGACAAATGGCAGCTGCAGTAAACAGTTGGTATTGTAACCACTTTTTTTGCTTTCAATGCCATCCTTATGCCTACGGAGTAGAAGTCAAAATCGGTTGAACGGACTGTTGAACCAGTTTTGTCGCAGTCAGGTAAAAAGGGCCCCAAAAAACGGGACCCTTTCTCCCCCCTCTTTATAACTAGCTACGCCGATGTTGAAACCGAACAAGTGCAGTAATTGCTTCGGGTTGGCTTTGTTGTTCGATAAATACTGCCGACCCTCTTATGTGTGTAGCAACCTGCATCATATGGATGCGACGATCGCTTTCTATTAGGACACGGCATGAGAATGAATGAACGTATCACAGTCTTTAATAGACATTTACGTCACACCTGGCCATAATGTGAGTTTTATGAGTTTTACTCGCATTATGACCAGGTGAAGACGTAAAATTGTGTACTCACCACGGACAGTAAAAAAGAAAGCCCTCTAATTTACAACCCTCGGCTGCGGCTCGGGTCACAAATAGCTGCGATTTCGGGCTTTCTTTCTTTTACAGCCCTTGGTAAGTAATGTACTATTACATAATTATTTGACTTACGTTGATGAACTGTATGGAAATAAAATAGACTGTGGTATATGTAATGAACGTAGATTTTATATTGTGTCTTGGGGCTGCGTTTTTAGAGGTAAGCAGACTTAGAAACAGTAATTATATTAAGGCCTGTGTTCACCAACATTTTAACAACAACAACAATACAACACAACAACAATTTTGACAATTTTGAGTAAACAACTGATTAAATATCTAAATTCACCAACATTTAAATCAACTGTTTAGATATTTAACCAGTTGTTTACTCAACATTTCATAGGAAATTTGACATAAATCAACTGTTTAAATACATAACCGGTGGTTAGAATGTTGGTGAACACAAGCCTAAATGTATTAAGGTGACGATAACCGACTCTTTATGATTTTTATTTTATCACGCCTAAATGAGTTGTGTTAATGATTTGGAAAGAATATATTTTTATTAGAGCATTTTCTTAATAACTTAATACTTATATGAATATTTTAGATTATGTTTATATTACATAGTGAAATTAATTTTTAAAGTTATGTCTAACGCGGATAAAAACTTGACGATCACGCCAAATCTAGAAGTGTATTTTTCTGAAACCTCGCCTTTTTAAACATAATTTAATTATTGATCTTTTAGTAGGTATACATTTTTTTTGTGTGATACTCCCTGGCCGCGCCACAGTGGAAAATTAAAAAAAAAACATGTTTCTAGATAAATTGTACCGTTTATGTACTATTCGGTACTGAAAAAATTGCAAATAATGAAATATAATGGCGTGGCTTGGGAGTATACTCCCTGGACATATTATACACGAAAGAGTTGTACAGAGATGTGTCCTGGGTAAATAAAATAAAAAAAACTAGTCTGTCAAACAGATAATAAAAAAATATTAAACACGTATTTTTTACTTTATCATATTAATAAAAAAATACAGATAATACACATTAAACTTGGGGAGTTTAAAGTTATGTCTAACGCGGATAAAAACTTGACGATCACGCCAAATCTAGAAGTGTATTTTTCTGAAACCTCGCCTTTTTAAACATAATTTAATTATTGATCTTTTAGTAGGTATACATTTTTTTTGTGTGATACTCCCTGGCCGCGCCACAGTGGAAAATTAAAAAAAAAACATGTTTCTAGATAAATTGTACCGTTTATGTACTATTCGGTACTGAAAAAATTGCAAATAATGAAATATAATGGCGTGGCTTGGGAGTATACTCCCTGGACATATTATACACGAAAGAGTTGTACAGAGATGTGTCCTGGGTAAATAAAATAAAAAAAACTAGTCTGTCAAACAGATAATAAAAAAATATTAAACACGTATTTTTTACTTTATCATATTAATAAAAAAATACAGATAATACACATTAAACTTGGGGAGTGGGGGCTCGTTACGTCACAGCTACGTATAAAATCTAGCGAGCAGTGACGTCATGCCGCATTTGAACTCAATGTATCGCGTAATGATTTGATTACGTAAAAAAAGAAAAAATACGTATCCAATATTTTTTTAATAATCCACAGGACGGTCAAAAAAAAATTTTTTTTAGTTATCATCCCTATTTTCGAGATTCGATAATTTAATTACATTAGAAATTATAGCTGTGCGTTGGTGACCAAAACCTCATCATATTTCATTATTTGTTGAGGTAAAATTTTTTTCATTACACGTACCGAATAGTACATAAACGGTACAATTTACCTAGAAACATGTTATTTTTTAATTTATTTTTTTCACTCTGGCGCGGCCAGGGGAGTATCACACCAGGAATCCGCTGGATGCGGTAAGCACAGAACCAATCAATGTGGCGATGCATTGGGGGAGACCTATGTCCAGCAGAGAAATGATGAAATGTTTGAAAAATCCTAAGATAATTAAATATAATGCAGTGTATCGCCGAATTGTCAAAATTAAATCGATAGTCACTATCCACCAAATAAATAAATATTTTAGTTATACCGCTATGCAAAGTTACACTTCTGCCTACCTCTCAAAACTAAGCGTGAAGAGCTTAGAATTTGTGTAGAGAGACCAAAATAACTACACCATAATAATGTTGTAATGTACGCAATAAATACGATTTTTTTACAATAACCTGATTTTTATTCAAACTCAAAGCATTTATTTCAATTAAACAAGCACTTTTGAATTTTCAAAGAGACTGACAGAAAGTTGAAGCTAGTTGCCGATTCTAATATGTAGATCTCTATTGAGAAGAACGGGCAAGAAACTCCAACGACACTCTTTTTAAAACAAGATATTACAAAATCCTGGGTACATTATTCTTGTTGCTTCTTTATGTGAGACAACGTAAAAAAACAATTAAAAATAAGCCCTGGCAGTTAAGAGATGACCAGTCTCAACTGACAGCGACCGTTCACGAACATGATGCGTGGATCAGCACCATCCGGCTCAACCATTTTGTAGGGAACTGAATGATCCAACACAAGCGCCACCATCAGTGAGACATTTAAGAGAGCATTTTCCTTTAAAAAAAAAAATGTATCTCGTGACTGAGAAGGAATTATGAAAATCGGCTCATCAGCGACTTCGGTGTGAACAACTGGTTAAATATCTAAACAGTTGATTTAAATGTTGGTGAACACAGGCCTTAGGCCTATGTTCACCAACATTTAAATCAACTGTTTAGATATTTAACCAGTTGTTTACTCAACATTTCATAGGAAATTTGACATAAATCAACTGTTTAAATACATAACCGGTGGTTAGAATGTTGGTGAACACAAGCCTTAGGCCTGTGTTCACCAACATTTAAATCAACTGTTTAGATATTTAATCAGTTCTTTGCTTAGGAAATTTGACATAAATCAACTGTTTAAATACCTAACCGGTGGTTTGAATGTTGGTGAACACAGGCCTAAATGTATTAAGGTGACGATAACCGACTCTTTATGATTTTTATTTTATCACGCCTAAATGAGTTGTGTTAATGATTTGGAAAGAATATATTTTTATTAGAGCATTTTCTTAATAACTTAATACTTATATGAATATTTTAGATTATGTTTATATTACATAGTGAAATTAATTTTTAAAGTTATGTCTAACGCGGATAAAAACTTGACGATCACGCCAAATCTAGAAGTGTATTTTTCTGAAACCTCGCCTTTTTAAACATAATTTAATTATTGATCTTTTAGTAGGTATACATTTTTTTTGTGTGATACTCCCTGGCCGCGCCACAGTGGAAAATTAAAAAAAAAACATGTTTCTAGATAAATTGTACCGTTTATGTACTATTCGGTACTGAAAAAATTGCAAATAATGAAATATAATGGCGTGGCTTGGGAGTATACTCCCTGGACATAGTATACACGAAAGAGTTGTACAGAGATGTGTCCTGGGTAAATAAAATAAAAAAAACTAGTCTGTCAAACAGATAATAAAAAAATATTAAACACGTATTTTTTACTTTATCATATTAATAAAAAAATACAGATAATACACATTAAACTTGGGGAGTGGGGGCTCGTTACGTCACAGCTACGTATAAAATCTAGCGAGCAGTGACGTCATGCCGCATTTGAACTCAATGTATCGCGTAATGATTTGATTACGTAAAAAAAGAAAAAATACGTATCCAATATTTTTTTAATAATCCACACGACGGTCAAAAAAAAATTTTTTTTAGTTATCATCCCTATTTTCGAGATTCGATAATTTAATTACATTAGAAATTATAGCTGTGCGTTGGTGACCAAAACCTCATCATATTTCATTATTTGTTGAGGTAAAATTTTTTTCATTACACGTACCGAATAGTACATAAACGGTACAATTTACCTAGAAACATGTTATTTTTTAATTTATTTTTTCCACTCTGGCGCGGCCAGGGGAGTATCACACCAGGAATCCGCTGGATGCGGTAAGCACAGAACCAATCAATGTGGCGATGCATTGGGGGAGACCTATGTCCAGCAGAGAAATGATGAAATGTTTGAAAAATCCTAAGATAATTAAATATATAAACACCCTGCTCCTAGAGGCAGAGTCCATAATTAATTCAAGACCCCTGACACACGTCTCAGTGGATGCGGACGCGGAGTACGCCTTGACTCCCTTCACTTTTTTGATTGGAAACCCAAGCAACGAGCCACAGATTAATGAGTTTAACGACGCTGACTTGATCCGACGCGTAAGTTGGAGGAAGGCGCAGAGGCTGGCAGACCATTTTTGGCAGCGTTTTGTACGTGAGTACCTGCCCACGCTCACACCCAGGAGGCGGTTACAGGAG
Source organism: Dryobota labecula (assembly GCA_947523025.1). NCBI lineage: Eukaryota > Metazoa > Arthropoda > Insecta > Lepidoptera > Noctuidae > Dryobota > Dryobota labecula. The sequence continues at coordinate 5,263,286 of OX383311.1, read as the reverse complement.
GCTCGTCAGTTTAAGGTGGGCGATCTAGTTTTTATCGCGGACGGCACGCTGCCAAGAAACCAATGGCCTCGAGGGCGAATCGCGGCAGTGCACCCTGGCAGGGACGGGGTAGTTAGAGTAGTAGACGTCGCAACGAAGGGGGGCGTGCTGCGTCGACCCACACGCAAGGTGGTTTTGCTGATCGCCGGCCAGTAAATTGGTGTTTTCACACCGTCGGGGGCCATGTTGGCGACCAGCAACTAACCTTTTTTAATATGCAGTGTATCGCCGAATTGTCAAAATTAAATCGATAGTCACTATCCACCAAATAAATAAATATTTTAGTTATACCGCTATGCAAAGTTACACTTCTGCCTACCTCTCAAAACTAAGCGTGAAGAGCTTAGAATTTGTGTAGAGAGACCAAAATAACTACACCATAATAATGTTGTAATGTACGCAATAAATACGATTTTTTTACAATAACCTGATTTTTATTCAAACTCAAAGCAATTATTTCAATTAAACAAGCACTTTTGAATTTTCAAAGAGACTGACAGAAAGTTGAAGCTAGTTGCCCATTCTAATATGTAGATCTCTATTGAGAAGAACGGGCAAGAAACTCCAACGACACTCTTTTTAAATCAAGATATTACAAAATCCTGGGTACATTATTCTTGTTGCTTCTTTATGTGAGACAACGTAAAAAAACAATTAAAAATAAGCCCTGGCAGTTAAGAGATGACCAGTCTCAACTGACAGCGACCGTTCACGAACATGATGCGTGGAGCAGCACCATCCGGCTCAACCATTTTGTAGGGAACTGAATGATCCAACACAAGCGCCACCATCAGTGAGACATTTAAGAGAGCATTTTCCTTTAAAAAAAAAAATGTATCTCGTGACTGAGAAGGAATTATGAAAATCGGCTCATCAGCGACTTCGGTGTGTCTAGAATTTTCTAATACCTTTTTTAAAGGTTATATTGAGACACGAAGCAACAAAATACGATCTAGAAAAATGTGGCCGCTTTTCTTTACATCGAATTTTGTTGCTTCGTGTCTCAATATGAAACGATAAAGAAGGTATTAGAAAATTCTAGACACACTTACCGATATAGTTGTTTGAGCAGTTTTTCTTAATTCCTGTTCAGTCACGAGATAATATGTTTTTAAAGGAGTGTTGGACCGGTGACAACGCTCTTAACAAAACTCACATTTCAATGTTTTGCTTTAAGTTGTTTCGGTTACCGACGACCATTAGATTTGGCGCTAAACTGAACTTCAGAATTCTGTGGCGTCATCTATCCAGTGTTGACTGCCTCTCTCGTCTGTGTTGTCTTTAAATTCGCTGTTCGCAGTCCGACTGGTCTAGTCTTTATGAAGCCGTAAAGGTGTCGCTACGAGTGCTCTGAAATTACTGAAACGGTACTGAAACTTATCGTTTCTCTCTTTTCAACGTTCCTTAAAGCCTATTGATATCTCTGTCTTAAAATCAATAATAAGGCGTCACACAAGAGAGACAGTGCGTCGTAAAATAAACCTGAAACCCAATGGGGACAAGCGAACCCATCACGGACAGAAATCAAGCCTCTTCTTCGCTCTCATAGGAATAACCGTATCAGCATTATATAAATTACAACCTTAAATAAAATATAAAACAAAAACTCCACACGAAAATAAGAATAATTACAATAAACTTCATTCCATTTTATTCCCATTCAAATCGTCACATTTGGGTTGGGTCTATCGAGTTTCGCGTAATTAGTTCACAAAGTTAAAATTCTGCATCGCGCAAGCGAAGTTTTCATGTTAATATTGTAAAGGACTGGATTTTATGCTGTAGATATCGGGAGGTCCGTAGCTACTCCGGAAGCCGGTTTGGCTAGGAGCCGGTCTAATTCCTAGCCACCAAAAATGATGAAGCTAAGCAGTAAGCAATCATGAGGTAATAATACAATGTCAAAATGATGTCAAGAAACTGATAAAGAGAGACTTCGGTCTCACCCCCACGGCAGTAGCTAATTTGACCTCCTTTTGCTGTTTTGATTTCTGCCCGATGACTTCGGTCGCGCGAAATTTCTTGTTTTAACACAAAATAACTGTGCCCTGTTACCTCGTGTTCGCTTAGCGTTCTTTCTGGTTTTGTTTTTTTTTTTTTTTTTGCTTGGCTCCTAAGGATCCTAGCGTGATTTTAGCGTATACCTACCCTTCCTCAAAAATTGGGCTATAAAATTCAAGAAGATTTTTTTAAATTCGACTTATTGTTCCAGAGATTATAAGCGCGTTCTAACAAAAAAACAAACTCTTCAGCTTTATATGTAAGTAGGTATATTAGTAGGTACAGATACAAAACTGTTTTACATGTCAAAAAGAAATAATAACATTTAAAACGAGATGAGTTCGTTAATAAAAATGAAGAAAAGTTAAAATAAGAAATCTATCATCATCATCATTTCAGTCGAAAGACATCCACTGCTGGACATAGGCCTCCCCCAAGCACCGCCACCTCAACCGGTTTCGGGCTTCTCGCATTCAGCGGATTCCTGCGGTTTTCACAATGTCATCAGTCCACCTTGTGGGAGGCTTTCCTACGCTACGTCTTCCGGTACGCGGTCGCCACTTCAGAACCTTTCGGCCCCAACGGCCATCTGTTCTGCGAGCAATGTGCCCTGCCCATTGCCACTTAAGTTTAGCAATTATTCGAGCTATGTCGGTTACCTTGGTTCTCCTGCGGATCTCTTCATTTCTGATTCGATCACGTAGGGAAACTCCAAGTATAGCCCTCTCCATTGCCCTTTGGGTGACTTTTAGCCTTCTAATAAGGCCCATTGTGAGCGACCAAGTTTCAGTAACATAGGAAATCTATACACACAAATACTTAAAATTGAAGTGTATGTTTGTAAGATCAAAATAACAGCTTTTACTACGTGTATAATAATATGAAAATATACAGGGTGGCTGGGACGTTAACATTTTTCGTCGGTAATTTAAAAAATAAAACAGGGCAGTCTGGGGACTGCTGATAGAAGTGAAAACTTTTATGTTCACCCAAAAAGTACACAACACACATCAAAAAAAGTTTGCAATCACTTTGAAAATCGAAATAGAGAATACGACATCACAAGGTTAGACTTGCCTGCCGGCTCGCCTGACTTAAACCCAATAGAGCACGCGTAGGATTCTCTTAAGCGAGCTGTTTGGAACCGTCAGCCACGTCCCCAGACAGTGCCAGAGCTCAGGGAAGCCGCTATTCAAGACTGGGACAGGTTGCCCCAAGAAATGCTGGATAACTTGATTCTCAGCATGCCCAGGAGGATCACCGCATGTGTTCGAGCCAGGGGAGGAGTTATATCATATTAAATATAAACCTTTTATTAATAAATTGTTGTTTAAGTTTGGTTAAACAGTCTTTTTCTTTCTATCAAATTTCTGTCACAAATTACATTATGATTAATTACTCAATTTTTTTTTAATAAAAAATAATAAATAGTTTTATGATTTAATTTCAAACAGGGTATTTATATTTAAAGAAAACACACAACAAAGAATTGTTCTTAATAAACTTCAATTTAAAAAATAATATCAGCTTATGCTAGTGATCACAAACTTTTTTTGATACACAGTATACATATAGCTCATGGAAAGCGTTCGGTGACGATGACGCGAGTTCCATGATTTTTGTTCACCCAAAAAGTACACATGGAAAGCGTTCGGTGACGATGACGCGAGTTCCATCATTTTTGTTCACCCAAAAAGTGCTCAACGCGCCTAAAGAAGTTTTCACTTCAAAAATTGCTGTCCCATACGTTTTTATCGCGTAGCCGTAGGTATTGCACTTTATCAGGAAATACCTACATAGGTGTATTTTTTTTTTTTAAGTTACCGCCCAAAAATTTCAACGCAGGGGGTCAAGAGTCATGTACGGAATCCATGGTAACCGGTTTCGCGTTGGTGTCCCTTTCACCCTGTATTACTTACCTATTACCAAAATACATTTTTTTATTTTATTTTGTTTCTGTTTGATTGTTCCGGTTAATCTACGAAACGGCTGGACCGATTTTGACAGGACTTTCACTCGCAGATAACTGATGTTTTAAGGAGAAACTTGGCTATTTTTATTCTAGAAAAAGCCACGCGGGCGAAGCTGCGAGCAGCAGCTAGTAATTCATACAAAGTTAGGTAGAAAAATAACTACGTAGGTATTTATACATCATTCTCTGCCTAGCCACTGGGAGTACCCACGGTGGGGCATCTGCCCCACCCTGGTCCCTGACTCGAAGCTAGAAAATTAGGTTTATTAAGTAACAACATTAATTATTATAATAACATGAATAATTAATGTTGTTACTTGTGGGGATGTCATTAGAGAAAATATCACAGCCGATGTAAAGAATGCACGTGCCTTCAATATCCTGGCAGACGACAGCTGTGACACATCAGGAAAAGAACAACTTCCCATTGGTATTAGATTTTTTTATGAAGAAAATGGTGGTTCGTGAAGAGTTTCTAAGTTTTGTGGAATTGACTGCTATGGATGCAAAAACTATATCCTCTGCCATCAATAATTATACAGCACAAAAATGTTAAACGAAATTTAAGCTATATTTTAACCCTCGCAGGTTAATATTGAAATAATGTTAGTAAATAAAGAGCATTTTTAAATTCCTACTACGTACTTATCGAGTTTATTAACTTCGTCCCCACTCCAAAAAAAATCTGGGTACGCCCATGGCCTAGCCTTTTGTCCAAATAAATTTGGAGTCGGCTTCCAGTCTAACTGGATGCAGCTATGTAAATACCAATATTTTACAATGAGCGACTATCTGACCTCCATAAACCAGTAACTCGGTAGGTACACGATATCCCTTGATAGTAACCGGACTCGTAGTTCATAATCCTATTTGGGTTTTTAAAACAGATAGAAGTAAGTAATTTTAGAAACGTTTAAATTTCCTAAAAAATAAAGCGAAACGAAAAGATCCACTGAAAATATAAAAGAATATTAAAACGGTTTATACAAACAAAAATGTAAACACAAATAATACAAAAGGTAAAACCAGAGTGAAGATTCAAACTCACTACAGAGAATATCCGCTGTGTCTAGTTTCAGCAATACAACGAAGTTGTTAAATTCCAATATTCATTGTCTTTTCATTCAATCATAACATAAACATTGAAATTCAATCAAACAACCGATATTTCCTCAATTTTTATTTTAAATCTACGACTAGACATTAACATCACACACACTCAGAAACTTATTTTTATTACTTAATATCTATATCTTCAGGTTAAGTGATATTTACAAAATTACTTAAAATTATTTTATTGCTATTAGTACTAAGACTAGATATAACTAGCTCTAGATGAAAGACCTTAGAAATAATGAGTTTATAATTCCTCAGTCAACGGTAAGTTTCTTAACTTTTATTTGAAATTAAAATCACTTCAGTCCCATTTGGGTGCCATTAGTAGAGAAGTGGCGCCCAAATGGGAATCCAATAATTTGTATGGTTCCGTACCTCAAAAGGAAAAAACTGAATTCTACGGACTACTAACAATGGACGGTCCGTCCATCCGTCTGTCTGTCTGTCTGTCAAGACCCTTTTTCTCAGGAACGTATTGAGGAAATTAATATCAAATCTACGGTCCCTTGGCGCTCTAAAAATATCAAGCTTCTAATATCAACGTAATAAAAAAATACGGCCTTTAATGCGACATACTTTGATACTCGCAAATAAATCAAAACATAAAGGGTACTTCCCATGATTTAGAATCATGAAATTTAGCACAAGTAAAGGAAAAAGTTTGAAAATCGTTAATTTAATTTTATCATAGAAAAAATTTTTTTTAGCAATTACAAACTTACATTAGCAGTTGGAGAATTGACCATAACGTATATCGACATATGGGAGAACATGTTTTTCAACTTACTGCTCCCCATAATTTTATTGTGATCATGGATATTTTTCCCAAACTCTGTAGAATCAAACAGCTGTTAGTTAATAAAAATAATGATAACTTCTTATTAGTCCCATTTGAGCGCCTTTTCCCCTCACTATTCTTTATTGGTTTTTATGTCTATTTATTATGTTTAATGTCAATACAACATTTCATAGTTCCCAAACTGCTCTTATCAGCACAGATATTTTATTTATTTGTCCCATTTGGGTGCCAATAACCCAAAAGGGACCAAATTTGATTTTTAGGTGGTAATTTAATTTTACTAACTCAAACGTTGTTTCCAGTTATTGTGGATCCAATTGGACGTACTTTAGCTGAAGAGACTCAACCCACATTATGGTCAAAAATGAGTTGTATATACCAAAGAGGTCCTAACGGTTAACGGAAGGAGTTAACGGAATGATGGGAACCAACCCACCTTCATGTTGAGATTAAAAAATCAACCTTATCTTTGTAGTGTCACAGGTCTTTTTTGCTGAGTAAAAGAACCAACCGTTAATACCTCTTTGGTATTGTACCATTTTTGACTATAATTTGGGTTGTCCTTTCTGCTAAGCTACTTCCAATTCCTTTAATTAAAAACGTTTAAAATGGACTAGATTTTGAACGTTTTTAATTTCATCTCAGCAATCGATGTTAAAAACCTGTCAAAATATTGTATGAAAAAAATATTTGAATAATTTATATAAAATGTGTGAAAACTAGAGGTATTTTTGACAGATTGAGACGTGAGATTAGAATGTGACGTTCTTGGGGATCCCCGAAAAGATCAATAACAATTGTAAATTTTTACTTAATTGATACACATTTATGCGCAAATTGGTCGACTACCAAATGCAATTGAAGCGATTGGCAATATTACTACAATACAAATTGGTCAATGGCAATTGATCGTTTTGGAGACCTTTTAAAAATACAGAAATTGTTCGGAAAAAAAAGGATCCTATTGATTGACTTAATCAATACGATCTAATAATTATAATAATTCATTTTTATAAATCCCATTTGGGCGCCATTTTGCCTCAATACTCTCTATATTATTTTATAACAATACAAAATGAGTATTCTTTCTACCGCCCCTCAATCAGCCTTTGTTACTGCCAGCAGTAAACAGGTCTATAGTTGCCTTACTGACACTACTAGGAAAACTTTGTACCCGACCTTCCATAATCGTGGATATTTCTCCTGAACTGGGCTGAAGACCATTTCTTACTGGAGGGACTTTCTTCCCGTTAACTAGTAAGCTGTTGATCTCTGTTGAATCTGTAATGAAAAGTGAATAATGAATTTCGATGAATTAGCGACCCGCTCCTGCTTCGTATAGAAAGAAAGAAAAAACGTTTATTTGCGGTAAACATGACGCAATAAAGAACATAAAAATATATAAAAATCATGGGAGAAAAATGCGTCACATCCACGCAAAACGGCTATCGCTCAGCATTATGCTGCGACCCTATGCAAAACAGAGCCCCAGCGCTGGTTTTCAGCGACAGCCGGCGTTGACGTAATGACGTCGTCCGGTGCAGCAAACAATTATTAAGACGCTGTACCAGCACAGCGTTATTATAGAAAGTTAATATAATTTACTTTACTTTAAAATGTGATAGAATATAAAAAGAAAATAAGAAAAAGGAATTATACATGCTATGACTTGACAAAACATCGGGATTTCTTTATTAAATGTAATGTGTATATTTGATGTGTTGTGTGTGTGTCCTAGTTATGTGACCGTCGAACTGCTAAGTCATAGCTCTCGATTTCGAACCCAAAGCAAGCATCTCTAACTTTTCGGATTCATGCGCGTATTGAATAATTATCACTTGCTTAAAAAACGGTGAAAGAAAACACGGTGAGGAAACCGACATGCGTGAGAAATATTCCTCGGCATGTGTAGTCAAGACAGAAGCCCATGGGCGGCATAAAAACTTTGACTTTTAGTTAGTCCCTAATAGGGCTTTCAATACCGGTATTCCGGGATCCCGTAATACCGTGATCACGGATTTTATTTTGGCCTTTTCCAATACCGGTATTGACGCCCCAATACCGTGGTATTACAAACATTAGATCTGAAAATTATGTGATCTTATTCTCACACTTGTTTTCACCAGCACAAGTGTCCCGCTGTTATCTTAAGCTCACCCTCCGCGCCCCGCCTGAAACAATGCCCGAAATCGAGCTGTACTTATGTCGTTTTTGTTATTGTCAGTCAGTTTCGCAAAGGCGACGGATAACGCTTATATAGACTTGTTATTGTGTTGTGTAAACTTGTGACTGTGAAGTTGTGATCTACTAGCGAATATTTTTGCTAGTTTCATGATGACATTTAGATAATAATAAGAAATTTATATTTTTTTGATATTGCTCTATACAAAGTCTATGTGAAATGCCTTCCTGCAAAAAGACTAGATTAAGTTTTCATTATGAAAAATACTAAAGTCATCAAAAATCCACATACCTTCATCCACACTCTTAGTTACAGTTTTCTTCTGCATACCAACAATGCAAGGTCCTTTCGCCAACGACCAAGTTGGTACATTCTCCTCCCTCTTTATAGGCTCCAAAATATTCCTCCTAGACCTCATAACATTAGGCAAATCACCCCTATTAATCTCCTCCAAATTATCCCCTGGCAACACTATCTTGGTTTGAACTGGCAACACAGCCGGTTCCATTTTCGAAATTTGATTTTCAACTGTGAAAATCTCTTTGGGGATTTCATCTTTCGGTATTACTGGTTTTATATCTGCTGATGAGTTTGTTTCTGTACTGTCTTGAGATATGAGGCGGTGTTTCGGAGATATTGAGTCTATTCTTTTTGGCATATTTTTCAGTTTTGGTATTTGGTCTTCTAAGGATAGGGGTGGAGCCGTAGCCATGTATTGGCTGTACATGGTACCTATTAGTTCTTCTGTGCGCCTGCAATTTCACATCAAATCAAATGACATTTATTAAAATTTCTAAACATCAAAATTACGTAAGACAGATCCCCCAAAACGGTAGCCCTTCACCACTTCCTAGTACTTTAGCTAGGAAGAAGAATTGGCGCAAAAAACCTCCGCAGTATGTAAATGTGGCAATTTCTTATACTGATTTGAATTAACAAATAACATAACATCACGCCTTGTTTCGCCGAAGGGTTGGGCAGAGGTGTACGAATAGTACACCCACATTTCGCCTATTGGGGGTGAGCCTATTGCTATCAACCGGGCACAAATCCAGATTCCGGGCTGCTACTGAGAAATTCCAGATAGAAAAACCCAATAACATGTTGCCCGACCCAGGAATCGAACCCAAGACCTCATGCTCAGCAGTAGCGCTTGCGACCACTAGACCAAGGTGGCAGTCAGTTTAAAAAATAAAATACTGCCAAATGGGTATTAACCCATTGTATGCCAACTACGCAATATTACGTATGTGGTAAGAATAGCAGATGCCGACTACGTAATATTACGTAGGTCTTCCCTACCGATTATATGGTAATATGTGTTATTCGGCCTCCTTGAATGGACATTTTTATACTGGATATAACAAGTTTTGTTTGATCGCGGTGCCAGGGGTACGTTATTTTGCGTATACGCAATATTGCGTAGGTAAGCAACCTGGATAAAATGAATGTTAGTGGTGCCTACCTACGCAATATTACGTATCGCAATATTACATACCACGGCATCCTTCTATAAATTGGTATCCGTGATGCCAACTAAGTAGTACGTAGCGTGCCATTTGTATGGTGGCCACTGATTGTGATTTGACGGTTAACTTCAGCATTCAATGGGTTAATTTAGTTATAAATCGTTGCTCTATCTTTGGTTTCATGTCATTTTATTGTTGGTATGATTAGTACATAGGGCATTTTTTTTGTCCGTCATCTTCCTACCCTTGTCCCATGTTACTTGGGGTTAATGCAACACATTTTCTTTTCCATTCTACCCTGTCAACCGTCAAACTATCATTCACTCCCATTCTCTTTCATACCATTCCTCAAACAACCCATCCAATCCACTTTCCATCCATCTTTTATTAGTTTTTCCTCTCCCTCTCCATCCACATTTATGTTCATCACGCTTTTAGTCACATGCGTTTCCTCCCTCATCATCACATGCTCATTCTAAGGGTAATGGATACATAAACACGAAAAAACAAACAAAAAAAACTGATGTCCTTACTCTGGTTTGGCAGTTTGAGTACTTTATGCGGCCTACCCAAATGTCCTTTCTTTGGTATTGTTCGTCGAATCGTTGAGCTCCTTAAGTTCTGTGTTGAGCTCACGATAACTGATAAATGCGTGCACTGACTGGACAGGTCCACTCAATCGGTGTAGTTCTTTCATTTAAAGACCATTTCAGACACCAATCTACATGATCTGACCAAGATTATGTCTGTACTTTAAAAGAGACTGTGACCTCTGAGTTTGTTTCGGCCTTTCTTCTCAGAGTAGTCAGATGGAAAACTCCGACCTCATCTAGTTTTTAAAATATGATTGACGTGTAAAAGTGTTTGTACAAACCTACTTACAGAAATAAAATCATTTTATCATTATCATTTATCAATCTTTAAGTATTTACACTACCAGCGGTAGTTGAGTTGACACCAATTTCTTTTTTAATTTTTTTTATTGTTTTATCGTGTTCCCATATGTGTTTGCGGAGTTTCACTACCTAATTTAAATTGACCCTGTATAGGGAAATTTGCTAGATACGCAGGACATATTATAGTGCACAAGTGCGTGTGCAAACACAGGTGCACTCTCTGTTCCTTTACTCTCATAGTCCTCAGGGGCGGTAATCCAACACCCGCGGGATGCTGAAAAACTCCTCATAGAAAACCCCAATAACACTTTGCCCGACCTGGGAATTGAACCCAGGACCCCAAGCTTGCGACCACGAAACAAACGGGGCCTGTATTAAATAAGCAAAAGAGTTATGTACTTTACCTCGTAAGTGGTATTATAACAGTCTGTGGCGGCGCATTCGTAGGATGATAAGCATTAGAACCGAAACCGTCGAGAGCCGAGTTACCTGTCACCTGCAAATAAAAAGGAACTGTTTATTTCAAATTGACTGAATGAATGAAAGGCAATTGCCAATTACATGCAAATGAGCTGAGAATGCTTAGGGCGATGTGAGGGGTTACACGGATGGATAGCATAAGAAATGAGTATACACCGTGGCATTTTAATCGTATTACAACGACAGCCCACCTTATGTATACAATGATTACTAATCATTAGAAAGTAAAGAAGATATTTATGAACAGCTGATTAATTAAAAAAATAAAATATTATGACGCATGACATACTTTGAAACAGCCTGTTACACATTGTTCATTATATTATTATACCCTGTTATGAGCGCGATCCGAGCCTTGTGTCACAAGGGCGCCGCGGAATGGAGCGGCGACATTTTTATCAGAGTTAATTCGCCCTAGCGCAAAAATGGGTTTCTTACTATTGCATCATAATCTTATTCTCAATCTTTCTTTTTTAATCGCGACTTGAGGTATGTATTATATGAGACGTCTAATTTCAAACCCCGCTAAAACGATTTTACCTTCAAACCGACCTTTTTCTCTCTTTTGAAAGTTTTCTCAATTCTCTTTTCTCAATCCCTCTAAGTATAACAGTACTAAATAGAGCCTCCAACCTTAGACTTGGTAACAAAATCCACCATAAATGTCATGGGCAAAATTCAAATTCCTCTATAACGGAATCAACCAATCACAGCGCTTGCTTTTGCACCAAGTGAGCTTACGAATAGAATGGCGGACCAATGGAGACTTGTGTAAAAGTGTTGTGCAACAAGGAGTGCGATTAAATTTTATTGAATTTAAAACTCATCAATAACTCAATTTCCAGAAAAATCGTTTTAGCGGGGTTTGAAATTAGACGCCTCATATGTCAGACACATTGAGTAAACCTCCTTAAATTTGTAAGGCGACTAAAATGTCACGGTGTATACGAGGAAGTGTTAAGGTCTCTGCACACAGCGGGCGTGGCGCGGCGGGACGGGACGCCGACGCGACGCTGAGCAGTTGTAATGTACTAGATATTACGGACGACGCCACACAGAGCCGTCCGGCTCGACGCGACGCGACGCTCGGTTGTCATGTTATGGGCATTTAATGTGGAGGAATGAGAAAAATATCGTGAGAAAAGTTTGGAGTATGAATGTGAATGGTTATATGAGTAGGAGAAGGCCAAAGAAACGATGGATGGACTGTATGAAAGATGATATGGCTAGAAAGGGAGTGACTAACGAGTGACGTCATAACCCAAGTAGCATTTTTTGTTGGCATTTAGTTGGGCCACTTACAGAGGTAAGTGGCCCAACTAAATGCCAACAAAAATGCTACTAGGGAAGTATGGATGAAAAAGACATTTTGCGCGGACCACAAATAAATTGGGATAACGGCAAGAGAATGTTAATGACGTTTATTTCGAGTGTCATTCTGAATTTCGACAGTTAACTATTTCGACACGGTCTTAATTTCGAAAAAAACAATAGTTCGACTACTCATTGCTTCGACAGAACATATCGTCCCCTTAGAACGAAAAATCACTAAGTCGAAAAATGCCCAAAATGACATATCACTGTCACTAAAATCAACATTTTCTGCTCTAAATATCTGCCTAATCGTCATTTTTGTAGCTGCCCACGCTTTTGTTTTACGAAATGTGAAAAGTAAGTAAGTCAACCTTTTGTACCCCACAGCGTAATGGGAGAAATAACTAATTTATTCAAATTATTATACATTTATCGAAAATTTACATCACCCGAAATTAAAACGACTTTTTCTCTTGATTTATCAATGCATACATACGCCTTTAGGTAGTCTCAAAATCACTAAGATGATTTACTGAGTTTTTAAAGTCAGTTGTTTGCTCATTGTTCGCTAAAACACACAAAAGCGAAAATTAACTAACTCGACTTAGTGACTGCTCACTCTTTATTTTTAAATTATTTGTACAATAATTTAAAAATAAAAATCCACAAAAGAGAACAATTAATTAGTTTGATGTTTTTATTTTTTCTCAATTATTAGAGGTTTTCACGTGTTTAACTCTTAAGTGTTTTAGCCTCAATTTTTTCAAGTAGCGGTAGGTTATATTGTTTTTATTATTTTCTGTTAATGCAGTCACATCAATTGCAAACCATATATTTATATTTATTCTTATTTTAATTTAGGTGAATTGTTTTATGTTTTTGTGCTCACACCATAAATTATTACCTATTCTATGTCTATACGTGAGGATTTGTAATTGGCTCTCTGGTGACTATGGTTTCCTATTTTGTTTGTTTTTATTAGCTGTAAGTCCTCCATGTACTAAATAAATAAATAAATAATATAAATTGTATTTTATTTCCTTCAAATTAAAGCTAAAAACATAAAGATATGTAACGGCAAGCCAAAGTTATAACGATTTTTATTTAAAAAACTTTAACTCTCGTTATATCAAAACACGATTTTTCGACTCAATAATTCGGGGACGATATATTCGACAAGCATAAGTCCGACAGAACATACTTCGACAACACACACCTTCAAAGAACATTACTTCGAGAGAAGCCTTCTTCGATATGCACTTTTTCGGAGGATCTCTTTTTCAACAGAACATACCTTCGACATAATACTGCTCTGAAATGTGCCAATACGTGTGCGTTAGGTGGACTATGTAAATTCGTCAGGTTAAGCTACTGTTAATGATACTTTAGAGGTATGAGGAACAGGGTGTAAAGTTCACTCATACTCTATAGTAAAGGGAGGATCCTCCGACCAGACGGGTGTTGTGTCTGGTGGGTAACTGCACAACTTTTTTTTTTTTTTGATATGGCATCTCGTGTAACCACGGGGGGCTCGGACTCTTTAACCGGTCTATCCTGTGGTGCCTTAAGCTCCTAACGGATTTTAAGGCCTCCAGCCAGGGGCATACTTAAAGCTAAATAGTTTCCGTCTGCTCGCTAAGGGCACCTCCTGCGAGGTACGAGCCTCGGCTTAGGGCAGAGTCGGAGGAGGGGGGAGGGTAACAAGGGACCGTCGGTGGCTGGATAAAATCAAGGTTTTGATTATTATCAGGGGGATTTATATCTACATGCTGCTCAGCTAAAGCGCGTGCTGGCGCTTCGTTTGAAAGCAAGGGTCGGGGAGGACTGATTAGTCGAGGATTTCGCGTTGGGCCTCGGCGGCGAGGTCGGAATGACGATCTTGTAGTGTGTACTCTTTCGCGAACTGTACTAGTAGACCTATGACTCGAGGAGAGTGATGGGGTCGTCTGGGTCGGTCAGTGCGTGCCGTGGGCGGCGGGTCCTGCTAATAGTAGAGGGAGTATAATTGGCGGCCTGAACAACCAGAGGGTTGCGGTGAGTGGCGGCAGAGTCTAGGAAGCGCTTTGAAGCGCGTTTCATAAATTGGGCACTGCCCAACGGTTGAAGTCGGGATGTTATATATATACTAGTCGCGCGGTAAACTCTGATAGCGTGATGCAGGATTTGTGACGTCAGGTCTTTGATGCGTAGTTCGCATGTGGCGTTGTTGATACCGCCACAATACTATGGAAAAAAATGTATACCTCCATAACACCAATTTGAGTTGTCCTCACGTGGTAGGGAAAATTCTTGTTGGCGAATACTGGTAAAGTCAGCAACTATAAATAAATAACATAATGATTTAATTAAAAATATTTTATAAAAAAAAATATATTAAAATAACTCAAAGAAAAATGTAATAGTGTTTCTTTGTATACTTACGAGAAACATAATGTGTCCACAAAATGTAATAAAGAGTAGCACGGCAGTTACCACGCTCTCTCTTACCCATTTATCTGTAATACATAGAAATCATAGACTAATTAATTACATACAATAAGCGGGCGTCCATTTATTACGTGTGGTGTTTAGGGGGGAGGGGTTCAAGCCGAAACTCACCGAATCTCACGTGAGAAACGAATTGGGGATGTTAATGTTATTATTTTAATAGTGATTTCTTGGATAATAAATTATGGTAGTTGAGATGATTTTTTTCAATAACAAAAAGAGCTCAAACTCCTTTTAGATCTTGATAATAACACTTTGCCCGACCTGGGAATCGAATCCAGGATCTCATGCTTAGCAGTTGCGTTTGCGACCACTAAACCAATGAGGCAGTCAATAATTTACTACTGACAAATTGTTAAAATTAAAATATAATAACCTAACCTAACTAAAACGATGAAAAAACTAAAATATGGCGTCGAAAAATTCCTCCGCATCGCTGTCGACTGGTAATACACTCAAGAGACTGGCGGCATTGCCATGTTGTATGGCAATGCTTAGCCTCTGGCCAAGGTAAAAGCCAGACCTTGGGTCACGGAAAGTTTCAACCAGCCGTTTGGAGATTTCGTTGCACAAACCATGAGCACTCGGCCCGAGGGTTTCAACCCAAAACGGCTCGAAAATATAACTACTACAGAAATCTAAATATTGCATTATTATTTATATTTTTGTGATAACTACCGATATAGTACATTATACTTACCAAGGGCTGTAAAAGAAAAAAAGCCCGAAATCGCAGGTATTTGTGACCCGAGCCGCAGTCGAGGGTTTTAAATATGCGATAGAGGGCTATCTTTTTTACTGCCCGTGGTGAGTACACAATTTTACGTCTTCACCTGGCCACAATGCGAGTTATACTGTAGGTACGTGTAGCGTGCGGCAAAACTCACATTATGGCCAGGTGTGACGTAGAGGTTATTATACTTTCGCTGCTTGAGGTTTTCAGCAGCCGCAACAACAACGCCAGCACAGCGCGCCGAGCCAGGAAGATGGGATGGCGCAAGAGTATCGACACACGTTGCGTCCCATACTAAAGGCCTACCCATCTTCCATGGAAATAAAGACATGCCAAGCCATTGGGTTCTAATACAGCTGGAACGCCAACGGTGACAAGAGATAGTCGGATGGTGTCATTAATGTTTGCGTGCCGCGCTAAGCGACCCGCACTTCGGCTGCAGGACAAGCCGTGGTGTCCGAGACAGTTGACAACTTCACCACAATGACAGCGAAGAGGAGAATAACCAGGAGCTCCTAGTCGCAGGGAAGCAGCGAGGCGGAAAGTAGTATCGTCGAACAAAGGTTTTTACAGTGAGATTGTTGTTGTGTTGTGACAGCAGTCTTGGCTGGGGTCATAACAATAGTTTAGAACTGGCTGGTAACAAAATAATAACTTGTTAACTTACCGATATAAGTATTAGCAGTCAGAATAAACAGAGGTCCTGCGTAGAACCACAGCGTGCCACATATGAAGAAAGGGCAGTAGAATATATTCTGGAAACAAAGCAATGGATTAATATAAAAAAATCCTTTTTTATCTAAATCTTTTCTATAGTTGTAAAATTTTAGCAATTCTACGGCAATAGCGGTCATTGCCTTTCCACTAATATTTCTTTGTAGGAACCCGAACCAAAAAAATTGTTATCATTTGTATGAAATGTTGAGGATTATGATAGATGTCGATTTAGGACATCAACGGGCTTTATTTACGTTTTTTAAATGAAGAATGTCAAAAAATTTTGGTGGGTCAATGACCACTTTTGCCATCCTAAAAGACTACAAGTATAGTAGGTCTACTGTCGGCTCAGTATGGTTTTCTGCCTCAATGATCATTGTTGCTGCCCAAAATCGGTTTTCAAACCTCGACAACCTCATGTTTCATCGAGCCTCAATTTGCGCTTTTATAATATCAAACGTGATGACGTATTAACTTTGACGTCCACATTCACGTTCATAAAATGTATGAAAATACGTTCAAGTTACGTTATCGTTGACGGAAATTTCAAAGCGTCTTCATCTTCAGCGAAAAAAATCGTCGCATAATTTATTTATTTATTCTCTATCTACATCTATCCTTACAGGTTCACCCATTGCATTGCATTGGAGTATGGGGAGGTGCATGCAAAACGCATATCATACAACTAGAGAGAGCTCAACGATCCTTGCTGAAAACCATGACATTTAAACCCTACAGATTCCCCACTAGTGCGCTATATGAGCTGTGTCAAGTTCTCACGGTGAGGCAGCTTTTTGTCTATCAGTAATGCTATTCTATCAAAATCTAACGGTGAAAACTTAGGTGAAGTGAGTTTGAAGAGACCTGCATTGCTATTCTGTAACCATCTCACCGTGAAAACTTGGGTGAAGTGAGCGTGGAGTGAGCTGTCAATAGTGTCAATCCCAAGCGTCAGATGGAATTGAATGTCACTTCAAGCTCACTTCACTTATGTTTTCACGGTGAGATAGATACAGAATAGCACTGCTGTGATTCCACCTGATGCTTGGGATTGACACTATTGGCAGCTCACTCCACGCTCGATTCACGTAAGTTTTCACGGTGAGATGGTTACAGAATAGCACTGCGTGTTATTGTCAAACTGCATGTGTCTACCCATTATGATCCAGATAGATTAGATAACAACAAACGTACTGTTGCTGATGTATTTGACTCTGTTAGAACGTGCTGCATTGGCCCAGACGTCAAAGGATAAGATTTTAAACATTTACCCTCTCTTTTCACGAATGCAAGTCCAAGGTTAAGAACTGGCTTCATACTCTTAACTACGAAGAAACGGAAAAATATTTTATTGGGTAAAGTGAACTCACACACCAACACACTCACACTTCACATCCACACACTACTTTCACACAACACTTACAATAGCTTAAAGTAATATTAACCGATTCACTGGTGCCGATTCCCTTGTTCACAAATTAAACTAAATTTAAGTTCAGTGCATCTTTTTCTTTCTACTTCATTAAGAAAAGGACAGAAGATAAATTTTAGTTTAGTCCTGTCAAATTAATCAGCACCTGTCACTACTCCTTATAATTTTAGACGTGATTAAAAACTTGCCAACTAAAATTACGTCAATTTACGTCAAGCGCTGATTAATTTGACAGGACTAAACTAAAATTTATCTACTGTCTTTTGGTGCGATAATAAAATCGGCCGTGTGTACCTGGGCTAAGAGTTTTACCATACCTTCTCCGGGTACTTCCTGACGGTGAAGAAGGTGGAATAAGCGAACATGCACCACGCTAATATCCTCAAGACAATAAGACCGTAGCCAGCTGGACTCTCGTATAGATACAACACTTCACCTGGGTCAAAGGCCTGAAAAATTACATGCATATTGGCATGAAGTGTGCTAATCTTTGTGGTATTTCTCAAACTGGTAGAACCTCTAGTACTGTTAATACTCCCTTACCTTTGCCTGGTAAACGAACAGCACGATATATGTGACCACATAACAACACATGAACACAGTCAGTCTGACCGTGAAGCCCACTTTGAGGCGGCCTCTGGTGATGGTGTATCCTTTCGCCATTAGCACTAGCAGTAACAGGAACGTCATCTCTGAGAGACCGCAGAAGAATTGGCCTGGAAATAAGAAAAACGTAATATTCATATTACTTTGTAACCGACTCCGACTTTTTTCAGCTTTTCAAAGGCTTGAGTGATAATTGGACGTAGTTTAATAGAAAGGACTCAAACCACTTTATGGTAAACAATTAGTTGTAATATATACCAAAGAGGTCCTAACGGTTAACGGAAGGTACACACGGCCACAAATCAAGCTATACATTTCCAGTTTAGGCTGATCTCGCATTGTACGGAAATCCTATACAATGCGAGATCCGCTTATACTGGAAATGTATAGCTTGATTTGTGTCCGTGTGTACCCACCTTCATGTGGGTTGGTTCCCATCATTAAAAAAACAACCTTATCTTTGTAGTGTTACGGATCTTTTTTGCTGAGTGAAAGAACCAACCATTAGGACCTCTTTGGTATACATATACTCGTACAACTCATTTTTTACCATAATGTGTGTTGATTCCTTTCTGATAAACTACGTCCAATTAATCGCTGTATTCTAGCTTATTCTTCACGAGAGACGAAAGACAATGTTATAAATATTTAAACTGCACCCTAATTGGGATGATGACTAAAAAAAAATTTTTTTGTCCGTCATGTAGATTATTAAAAAATATTGGACACGTATCTTTTCTTTTTTTACGTAATCAAAACATTACGGCGATACATTGAGTTCAAATGTGGCATGACGTCACTTCTCATTAGATTTTATACTGCGCTGTGACGTAACGAGCCCCCACTCCCAAGTTTAATGTGTTTTATCTAAGTAATTTTTTATTAATATGGTAAAGCAAAAAATACGTGTCTAATATTTTTTTATTATCTGATTGACGGACTAAACAGTTTTTCCTTTTTTTTTACCCAGGACACATCCCTATTCACATACTTTCATTCAGAATCTGAAATTGCTAACACATTGATTCATTTTTTTGAAAAATTCGTCTACTCAACAACGTAGATACTTCAATGAATGTTGTTAAACTGTCAAAATGAAAGGTCATTAATAAATTGTAATCACCATTATCCCGCTGGTCCATCAATCCCTGTAGCTTGTACTTATGTCAAATCTGTATGTACACATGGCTACATATCAAGCTATACCTACATTTCTAGTATATGCTGATAAAAACTGTTGTTGATATATATCAAAGATAAATAAAGATATAAATCTAAAAAAAGATAAAGAAAAGAAAGATATATATCTCTCTGTCTCTCACTCTAAATCTCTCTTGTTCTTTTTTTTTAAGAAGTTTAACTTCTATCACGAGTATGGTGCTGCAATCGCATTTTTTAAATATTTAGGTAGATATATTTAAAATCTACTTAAACAATTACATAAATGAGAAGATGCCTTACCCTTGTAGAAGTGGAACAAAAATAGGCGGGTATATATTGCTGGTCTACAAAAGACTCTTAAATAATTTATCTAAAGGCTCTTCGCGACACGACTCTAGTATAGGGTTGCCATAGAAGCTTAAGTACTGACCAGGACATTAGCAGTAAGTGACTGAAAATATAAAAGTAAAATAAAATCAAACATACCTATTTATTACCATTTAATTTTTCAAACATATAAAAATTATGAAAAAGGGGTCTGTTTGGTAGCCATGACATTGATTTAGCATTACGAAAAGGGGGTAACTTTGTGATTTTTTTCTATCGAGAAAAGTTAATCTAATCGTGTTATTAAAAGTGACTGCCTAGCCGCCAGATCCTTAAATAACACATATATTTTTTTCAGAATTTTTTACCTACCACTGTTTTTTAGGTTTCCAATAGATTCTAAAAACTAGTAATCGTCTCTGTCGGATCATATCGCCTTAATTACTGGGACATTTTGAAGATTAACCGGGACGATCGGGACAGAAGTTCTAGACCGGTGACATGTCTCGGTGTACCGGGACGGATGGCAACCCTACTCTAGTAGAACAATTTCTATGAAAACTTCATGGAATTTTTTCTACTAGAGTCGCGTCACGCCTGTCTGCGGGAGCCTTAAAACGAAACTCACCAACAATCCTAGCATTGTCGCTCCCAAATCCGTTCGCAGCGTATCGTATATACGCCAAACTTTGTAGCATAACGCCTGAGTGTTGTGACACTATCGACATCAGGAACAGTTTGTATGTCGAGTGGAGAAGATGTCGAGACTTGAGCTCGACGCTGCACATCACTACTGCTATCATTACGATGACGTATGCAAAGGTGTAGGCTAGAAGGACTGGTAGCACATCTGTGGAACGTTAAAAGGAGTCAGTCATCAGTCGCACATTCGTTTAAGAAGGCTGAACCACACAAAAAAAGTGGTCCGTCACAGGACTCCCGGCAATTGTGGAACATCGAAATTGATGATTATTGAAAGAATTTATAATTAAAGAACACAATTTTTTTTATTTTTTTTTATACCCAACGGTGAAGCTCTTGGCCTTCATCTCACCTGATGGTAAGTGATGATAAGGCCGAAGATGGAAGCGAGCTTCACCCGGAATCCTCAACCACAGAGGAACTGGCTATCTTAACTGTAACTGCCGAAACACAACAAATGCTGTTAACATTGTTGTTTGGCGACAGACTTAGATAAGATGGTGGTAGCTAGCCAGGCGGACTTAGAACAAGCCCTACCATCAACCAAAACTAATAAACTTAATATAATATACTTATTTTTAAATGTCGCAGCATCATGCTGAGATAGGAGCCTTTTGGCCCCGTACAGGTTTTGTTTTCATTTTACTTTGTTTTTATTTGTGTTACTATGAGTGTGTTTAGTTTAAAATGTGAACTTCCTGTATGAGTCCCAATAAATACTTTTTCTTTTCTTTCTTTCTTTATAAATAAATATGGAAAAAAAACGAGGTAGTCTTTGGGGACTGCCGGTAGAATTTAAAACTAAGTACATACATATACATACACAGTCAAATTTAATTCGTTTAAAACCTCATAAGGTATCATTGTACTCATCATTATGAATAACTTTTACTATGGGAACAAACCTGAACTCGCGAAAAAAAAATCAGCTATTCCCTACATTTTGACTGTCTTATGCGAACATAAATGTAGGGAATAAATGTGATTATAGTAATTATTTAGTAAAAACCGAATTATCGAATTTAAGTAATTATTTGGTGATAATCTTATGGTACCGTGTGGTGCCGGTGTACCGTGTGGTTCCGGACGTAAAGAATAGCACCACCCTATTTCCTCCCGTGGGTGTCATAAAAGGCGACTAAGGAACTTACTAGAGAATGGGCAGCAGCGTTCTCTATGCATTTTTAACACCATACTGCGATCGCCAACCCGCCTGCCAAGCGTGGCGATTATGGCAAACCCCGCCAATTGGGGGAGGGCAATGTTCAGCAGTAGACGTCTTTCAGCTGAGAAGAAGAAGAAGAATAATCTATTAAAAAAATGAAAAGATACTCACAAAATTCGTCAGCGGAAAAGTGTTCATGCCAGAAGTCACCATCAGGTCCATTTGTCATAAGGAACTTGTATTTGACGTCTAAACCCTGGAACATGATATACAGACGAATTAGAAAAATGCATCTTTAAAAAATATTTTAAAAAATCCCTAGTATATGTATATCATGGGGATACTTAATTTGTTTTATATAAATGGGGACTTTTTCTGTGATATTTTTCTTTACTTCTATGGTATAGGTACTGACCTTACTGCTCTCACAGTTGCTGATGGCAATAAACCACCATCGTTCCCTCGCAGACCGGAACCTTCTAGAGTTATGACATGAGACCAATAGTCGCTCTTTCTCGCTCTGACTAGTTAAACTGTGAGTTTCAGCCTTAAGACGGCGGCGATGGTAACGCTCGTACAGTTCTAGTGAGCGTTTTATTTTATGCTGAAATTTAATAAAATTTGTAAAATTCTTTGGCATTTTTAATTAATGGCGATGGTATGGATAACTACTAATAGGATCGCTCGAATGGAAGATGACCGGTTGACGAGTAGTGCCGTAGTATGGGAAGGACCCAAGCGAAAAAGAAACCGAGAAAAACCATCAAGAAGATGGGTCGATGATACCAAAGATATAGCAGGAGATAAATGGCAAATAAAAGCGAGAGATTCGAAAACAAAGGATAAAAATGGAGGAGGCCTTTACCCAACAGAGGGGTTCTCATGAAAACTAAGGCAAATCTTATTTTAATCTATACTCCATTTATTATAACATTAGACAAATAACTGTTCTCACCCTTTCGTTATTTCGATGTAAACGTTTAATAAACTCCGTTATTTCACGATAAATACAAAGCACTGTAATTTATTTGCCATTTATATTTAAAAAATAACTCTAAAGTGCAGTAATTTCCACAATATTACACAATAACTGTCGTTATTTAGCCGTTATTTGTCTAATGCTATAAAATGGAGTATATGTATCTATACTTATAATATTATAAAGCTGAAGAGTTTGTTTGTTTGAACGCGCTAATCTCAGGAACTACTGGTTGGAATTGAAAAAATCTATTGGATAGTCCATTTATCGAGGAAGGTTATAGGTTATATAACAGCACGGTACGACCAATAAGAGCGGAGCATAAATGAAAAATGTTTAAATGTTCAAAAACGGGAAAAAATATTCGTTTTTGAGAGCTTTCGTTGCGTGCGCTGCGTAAACGGTTTAAGTTATGCAAATATCATGTACGATGGAATTGTTGCTGTTTAAAAGTTTAAACAAAAAGTCCGCGACAGCATATGTCTATCTTTTAAGATTGAATCACTATAACCTTTTTTATGGTAGTCAAATTTGTTCGAAATTAATGCATTATTTGCGAAGGAGTTTTATCAACATAATATTAATCTTTATCCAAATAAATATATTATTAATCACAAGTATTTAAATGTAAACAAAATTTTCCTTGACATCCCTTGATTTCAATCAACAGCTTAGGAGATATCATAATTTAAAAAAGCTAAAGAGTTTGTTTGGTTGAACGCGCTAATCTGAGGAACTATTGGTTCGAATTGAAAAATTATTTCAGTGTTGGATAGCACAATTCTTTAGGAAGGTTATTTAACATCACGCTACGACCCAAACGACAAAAAGTTGGAAAGAACGCTAAGCGAAATCGGAGTAATAGCGCGGGCGGGCAATGCGATGTGACGGGGCTGAATTTTACGCGGACGAAGTCGCAGGCAGAAGCTATTTTTAAGATAAAATCACTTACCCCACTCCTATTACTATTATCAAACAGAATCTCAACTTCATCGTTTAAATTTCCAAGATGGCTGCCATTTCTTGGCCCAATACTCTCCCACAATTCGTCTTCAGGTACCATTGTGGTGAAATTCAAGTCATCCGTCGGTAGTAGTTCAAACCAAGTGGTATTGGTATTAGTATCTGATAATATAGGTTTGGGGTTATGAGTCGTCGTTTTAAGGAACTGGTCATAATATGAAGGTTCAGGTGGTTGAAGTTTGGTAGAGTTTTTTGGTTTCTTCGGTGAATTTGTTGGTTTTGATGTTGTTGTGCTGTAAAAGATTAACTAGAACTTTATAAATGGATACAAAAAAAAACTTACTGATACTGATCTTAAACCTTAAGATGAAACTAGTCGATACTTTTTCCATACAAATTTCGGGGGGATATTACTCCACTGTTTGACATTAAACATCTAAAGTTAAACATGATATCGTTTTGTCTTATTATTAATTTTGTCTGTATGGAAGCAGAATACTAAAATAAAAAGCCTTTAAAAAGTTATTAGCCAACAAAGATTCGTTTTTCCTGCTAATTTTAACGCAACTTTGGGCGTAAATAAGTAATAAAAGAAGTGTAAAATGTCCAAAACAAAGTCGCTCCGACAAAACTCAATTATCGAAGATTTCAATAAATTTTATTTGTAATTGATTTATCCAGGAGATTTTCATAAAACTCAACCTTCCAAAGGACTTTACGTAATTTTTTACGCGCGCGGTTTACTATGAATTATCGTGCATTTCACTAAACACACGATGATGGACACGATGCTAGGTGAGACAGCGTGCTTTTTGGCCACGCCCACCAGTGAGTTCGAGCCTGCGACTAGTTGGCTTTTAAATATGTGTTAGATAGAACAACGAAATCTTGAAGGTTTCTTTTTGGCAAATGTATTATGTTTAAAAAAAAGTCATAGATATTTTTTTTTTTTGTTATTTATAATGTTGGTAATACAGTCCTGCAAGGTTTTTAGTGTTTTACCAATATAACCCTTTATAGAGCGATCTGCTTGATATTCAAGTCAAAGTACCTATCTTCAACATTCATCGACCTTGTATCGACTTTGTTGTTAGGTATAAGTATTTTATTTACGTGAAAAGATTACCATCTGACCTCAACAACACAATTACTGGGCAACACCGCCGTCCCTTAACACCCATTACAGGGCTATAAATCCAAACCGATTTATACAAAGTCTAGGTCACAGCAGAAATATGAACAGTATGGAAACTACTATTGTGTGTATTATTATACTATTGTTCAGTTTATTTAAATTATTTGTGATTCTAATAATTAATAACTTAATTTTGATGTAATGATGACCCATAATTTTACAAACCATATTTGTACGCCGGAAACGGCAGAATATTATGATCGTAATACATAATGAACCTAACAACTTTGTACAACGTTCTGACAAATAAATAATAATCTATAATAATATCTATTCTATAATAGGCCTAGGTATTTGTTGAATTAATTACCTTCGCTCCATTAGAGCGTTAGGGTTGGCAC
The DNA here is from genome assembly GCA_947523025.1 of Dryobota labecula. Lineage (NCBI taxonomy): Eukaryota > Metazoa > Arthropoda > Insecta > Lepidoptera > Noctuidae > Dryobota > Dryobota labecula. Next base: position 5,238,210 of record OX383311.1, on the reverse strand, counting down.
TTTTAATGTTTGTAAAATTGAAGTTGTTTTATTGGAACCAAGTTCTTTAGCACGGCTTGCAGTAGGAGTTGACTGGTAGAAATCCTCACGCGAAAAAGCATTCCTACATGTTATGCGACACTTCCCTCCATGCGACTTTCTTAAAAAGATTAAAAACTTAAAAAGAAGAAACGAAGATTATATAAATAATAAAGATTTACATTACAAACATTATAATTAGCATGTTTACATATCTCGGGACCCTGGGGTCCCGGACCTTTGGAAGGCGTACGAGGGGCCGAAGCCAACTCGCAGAGGCCCGTTAGACGCTACAAAGCGTCTAACGGGCCTCTGCGAGTTGGCGATTAAATGAGGCACCAACCGACGATTATCCCTGTACGCACTATGTAAATGCACCCAAGGACAACCCCCGGCTTGTGTAGGACTATTGTAGGACATGGAAACAACAATATTGGACTATGGGTTTTGGGTGGTTAAAATGGACTGGTTACCTAAAACTATGGAAGGACTATGGCCCCTGCCTGATCAATGTTTTATTATACACGGATAAAATGGCAGGGGGTGACTTGCACACTCAATAATGGGCCCCCGAAAACGGTCGCTAGCACATAGTGACGTAGCGACAAGGGGGCAACATGTCCTGAGGTGCTCGAGGAGTGGAGAGGTATTCCACGGCTCTCAGAACAATCCCAGAGCCCGGAAGATGGTCAAGATCCCTACAAGCACTTACTGGAATACTTCCTTCCTCCGAGCAAGTTTGCTCTTGCGAATCTCCACTCAAGCCGGCCAATAAAGGCAGGAATGAGGTGGGAGCTCAGTTCCTCGTCAGTGTTCACTCCAGCCGGCCAATAAAGGCAAGCTAGAGATGAGGAACATGACTTCTCCCGGGAGATAGGGTCCGTGGGGTCGCAACTGCCCAACAGCTCGCCACATGCTGCCCTGCGGGTTTCTGTATCTCTCTTGGTCTGGCTCCTCACCCTAGACATGTTCCGGTAAAGTAAACTCTACCGGCACAGACCCAGAGTTCGGAGCGCGCAAGCCCCACCACGACGTCAACGTAGAGATACGGCGGTGGGGTAATTAACATTATTATTAACATTTATGTAATGTATTTTTTTTTAAATAGATAATTAACTTAAACTAAACTTAAAGAGATTAACGTATAACACGACCACTCGTCTCGACACGGCACCCGCGACTGAGAGCGTGAGAGCATCGCCACTTTTGCTTTGGTGTCTCGTCGATGCGCGCGTCTGTGTGAGTATGCCGTTTCGAGAGTTTGTTTGTAGTTTCTGTACTTTCCATATTTATATTGTGTCTTGGTTGCTGACTCGTCTATGAATACAACAATGACCCACATATTTGTGCAGTTAACTCATTCATTCGTGGGTCGGCTAAAGTACAATTGCAGTGAGATTACTGTTGGGAGACATTTAGTTAGTTTAAAAGCAATATTTGTTAGCCTAAGTAGCTGTTAGGTTTAGCATTGGTATGTAGGGCAACGCATTGATAGATACATACATACATACATAAACTCACGCCTTTTTCCCATGGTGGTAGGCAGAAACTATAGAGCACCACCTGCTACGCTCCCTACATTCTCCTTTTGCTTCGTTTACATTCATAAGGTAAGCCGCGGACAGACAGACAGACAGACATGGCGAAACTATAAGGGTTCCTTGTTGACTACGGAACCCTAAAAAGACTTACCTCTGCTTGGCTGCTGGTAATTCCTTATTATGCTTGGTGATGATGCAGCCAGAGTATTCAGTGTCTGGGTACCAGTGTGATAGCCTTATTATCTGGTTCTGACCGGCACGGTTTAGAACTTCCTCTCGTTCCTTACATGTCTGCAAAGAATAGGATGTGGAAGATAAGATAACAACATCGCACCGGTATTCCCCGAAGGGATAAGCAGGGCTTTACGAGTCCCACACACACATAACTTTGGCCCACATTGACATCATACCTACATACATACATAAACTCACGCCTTCTTCATGGGGGTAGGCAGAAACTATAGAGCGCCACCTGCTACGCTCCCTCCATACTCCTTTTGCTTCGTTTACATTTTATACATCTGGTCATACATGCACGCCGATTGCGAGTGCTACGCACCTGACCTTTCTGAAGAACATCACCAATTAGGTCACTATATGCTCTCCTAGGGCGTCCTCTCCCGGCGTTTCCACGCACAGCTACCTTGTAAATACCTTTTGTAAGTCGCCTTTCATTGATCCTCTCAACATGACCAAACCATTTACATTGACATCAACTGGGCCAAAATCCAGACTCCGAACTGCTACTGAGAAATCCTCCTAATGGAAAACCTAATAACGTTTTTCTCGACCTGGGGATTGAACCCAGGACCCCATGCTCTGGAATTGTTTTTGCCACCACCATACTATCATGGCTATCGAGTCGAGTTCTAGCATAAGCATAATGTTCCTATTGCTTGGACACAGGCCTAAGCTCCTCTCAGTAATAATATGCATTTTGAATAGGAATAGGGCCTTAATTCACCACGAAGGCCCAGTACGGGTTAGTAAATATCACACGTCTTCGATTTTTTTGGTTCTAGGACATGCCGGTTTGCTCACGATGTTTTCCTTCACCGTTTTGAGAGAAGTGGTGATAAAATAATGTACACAAAGTAAAGCGCCTGTCTGGGTTCCAAATTACGACCTAAAACTCGAAAGTCGCTGCCGTTAACATTAGGCCACCACTGCTTTCCGAGTTCCCGATGCGTTGTAGACGAATATCCAAATGTCCACGTTACCTTAAAAACGTTTTGGAACTGCCGTATCTGTAAAAATTTCTTTTAGTACCAGTTGGGCGCCAAATGGATATTGGCGCCCAAATGGGACTAAATTCGCGCATCATGAAAGTGATTTTTATTATAGTAGTTTTGAGGTAAAAACAATTATACAATACACCAAGGGTATTTCCTTACTTACCTTACTGCTATGGTAGACAGAAGGCCACTGGCTGTCATCATCATAATACAACAATAGGTTGGGTATTCCCGACTCCTTATCATACTCTATCAGGTACTCAAACCGTCCTTCTAAAGACAGGAAACAGAAGCGAGATAGAAATGCCCAGTTCTGTAAAAAGAGAAAAAAAATATTTGAGTAAGTAACAACCGAGTCTTAATTACCTGTTGACGCAGTAATCAATTTCCCTAGCATTTCCCAAACTATATTGGGGTCGGCTTCAAGTCTAACCAGCTGAATACCAGTTTTTTACTCCGAGCGACAGTCTATCTGACCTCCACAACCCATTTACTGGGTAAAGGCTCCTAGGCCTAAGGTTAAGATTGAGATTAAGAATATCAGTATTTTACATGGAGCGACGGCGTATATGACCTCGACAACTAGTTACTGAGTGACACGATACCTCTTGGTAGGACCCTTAAAGGCAATAACTATTGTCTAAGCCATTTTAGAAGTAGGCTTGAGTGTGCATTTATTTCTAAACAAATGTGGCTGGATATATCATATTTTACTGTCATGGATGAGATGCGCAGAAATATATATATATAAAAAAAAAATATATATATATTTATTTATTTATTTTTAAATTCAAGTGAAGAAAAACCAAGTCCACGCCTCCCACGCTTTTATTATACTGTAAAAAAATTGAGGAAGTACTCATTTAAAAGAAAAAAATAAAAGATTTGAAAATATTGTGTTTAAATATTGCATGCTTTAAGCGCGATCGATTTAGATGACGACTAAAGGCTCCTACAAACAGGCGCGGCACGCGGTGTTTTTGTGTAGCGTCGCGTGTCGCGCCTGTTTGTAGGAGCCTTAACACGATGCCCTTTCATAAGACTGGTTGTCAGATTTTTTGGGCTTCTGTCTACCCGTACCGACTGTCAAAGATCTAAGAATGAGAGCCGGGACCAAAAAAAACTCAAAAACAAAACTACCTACCTTGTTACAAAACCATAATACTTACGTCTTTAGTATCGATCCTCCCCTCCACCCATTTGGCGTAAACCCGTGACATCATCAGCAAACAAACCACGAGACACGCTCCTGGCAACCGGTGCATTATTGATTTAATAACTCCTTGATATTATACTTATTCAAAATATTTTATATTCCAATTACGTAATTTTTCTGTTCCTTTTGTACTTTTTTCTTCTTGTAGAGTTTTGTTTGAGTCTGAAACATATTGAAAGTTGTGTTTAGTTAGTAACTTAGGTAGTCTCTTTTTTATATTTAAAACCCTGCCATCACCTGGCCTCCTTAATGGCTCGCGCAGACTGGCGCGCTGGTGACAGGCAGCACGACCCTTGTCGCGCCCGCGATATCGCGCCAATCTGCGCGAGCCTTTAGTGTCAGCTTTCGAAATAAATAGTTAAGATACTCGGCCCGTGTCCAAGCCGTTATACATTGCAGGCTGATTTTATTTATTTATTTAAACTTCATGTACAATAGTGGTACATAGGCGGTCTTAATGCCACAAGGCATTCTCTACCAGTCAACCTTTAGGTTAAATATAAAAGCAGTGATAGGGTACAAAAATAATGTCTAAAATACTAACTTCTTGATTACGAGAATTTATATAGTTTTATTGATACTAATACACATATATGAATAAAATAAACGAACAGATATTTTAACAAATACCACCTAATAATATGCTATATGCTATTATGCACCTCAACTTCTCATGCATACAAGTTTTTTTGGTGCTTTTGCGAGCAGTTTAGGTTCTGTCCACTACTTATCTAACTAAAAGCGTCTGCTTTTTATACGGACGGACATACCTACTATACTATTGGTCCTTCCATCCAAATTAAATAGTTCTATATTGCTCGACATTGGACATGCCATTTTAGCTAATTATACTCGTAGTAAGAAATCGATATTAATTGTATGCGTACTTAATCGATTTAGATTTTATCTGCACGAGTATTGAGTGCTTCTTCTATTTGAATCTACCCGTGGAAGTGTAGAATCGCTTAGTAAAATATTGGGCAATATTTCAAGGTTTAGGACCTAATTAAAAATGTATGTTATAGATTAGTTAAATTATTAGATGTTATGAGTTAGCAAACAATACAAATATAATGGTTGTCACATATATTTGAAACTAGCTACGCCCCGCGGTTTCACCCGCATAAGTCTTGATTCCGTGGGAATATTGGGATAAAAAGTAGCCTATGTGTTAATCCATATTATAAACTATCTGTGTGCCAAATTTCATACAAATCCGTACTGCCGTTTTATCGTGATTGAGTAACAAAACATCCATCCATTCTCACGAACTTCACATTTACTCGTAAATATTTTTTTCACTATTTCTTGATGCTTCTTAATTACATTTAGCCCTTACCTACTAATTCATTGTTTTACATACTACTTATTGGGCTCAATGCCAATAGTTTAAACGTTTTCTCAGAACAGTCATTTAATTAATAATTTAGTAGGCCATGAATAAATTTAACTCACCATAAGTATTTAAAATTATTCATTTCTTTCAGAACCACCACTAAAATACTAACCTTAGTTACTTAGTTATTTAATTTAGTAATGATAAGACATTTATTTCTTTAAATTATTGAAAATTATGTTCATCCAAATTGCTAGTTTGTTTTGAAGCTAATAAATTGTTGTGGAATCGGTAACCATGGCAACGCGTCCATGTATGTACCTACTTACTTTCACAATGTTCGCATTGGTCGCGTTCATTTTGTTTGACGTTAGAAACGTCACATCACGCCTGTAATCCCCGAAGGGTTAAGCAGAGATGTACCCATAGTTCACCCACATTTCACCAGTTATTTTTAAGAGCGGCCAACCCGTCATACTTTTCATACAAACGCTCGTACGTGATTATGGCGTTGGAACACATCTATGAAAAGTTTGAATTAATTGGTATCATGTGCACTATATTGGAGAAACAAATTCAGCCTACATTACAGCCTACATACAGAACTAAATTATACCTGAACTTTGGCCGTTCATAATGTACTCATAAATTGTAAAAATAAAGAAAACATCTCCATAGAAACATCGCACATGTAATGGAGATTCTAACACACATTTATTTCACCAACTTATAAGGCTTTCTCAAAAACACGTATTTCTTGGAACAAGTTTTATGAAATATCCGCACACTATATTTCGTTCAATGCTATTGCGTTCTCACTTGCCTGTTAGCATTAACATTGCGCTGGATGAAACAACAAGCTTTTCAATCATGCTCGCTTTGACGATAGACGGACCGGGAAGGGCCCTCTTAAGTCCCATGTAACAGAGGGCGAGTCTATTGCCATTAACCGGTCAAAAATCCAGACTCCGGCTGCTATACTGAGACATCTCAGATGGAAAAACCCACTGTGCCCGACCCAGAAATAGAACCCAGTAGCGCTTGCGACCGCTAGACCGTAGAGTCCTACTCACGAAAGATCAAAACCATAATATAAATCATCGGTTTACTGCAAGAACTCATTGACATAGTCAAAACTTTGAAATAAACAATTAATTAGTTTTAGTTGTATTGATTGCCCTATATCATCTTCATTCTGATTATGTTAAAGAAAAATTAAACACGAGTTTTTGCATTATATAAAACTCGTCACAAGGGGCTCAAGGCGGTATATTCTTTACTTGATGATTTTTGTCATTAAGATGAAACTAGTCGATACTTTTTCAATACAAATTTCGGATAGGTATTACTCCACTGTTTGACATTGTACATCCAAAGTTAAACATGATATCGTTTTGTCTTATTATTAATTTTGTCTGTACGGAAGCAAAATAGTAAAATAAAAAGCCATTAAAAAGTTATGAGCCAACAAAGATTCGTTTTTCCTGCTAATTTTAACGAACTTACACACATCAAAAAAAGTTTGTGATCAACTGATAAGCTGATGTGATAAGCTGATATAATTCTTTAAATTGAACTTTATCAAGAAAAATTCTTTGTTGTGTGTTTTCTTTAAATAGAAATACCCTGTTTGAAATTAAAAATAAAAACATTTTTTTATTTTTTATAATAAAAAATGAGTAATTAATCATAATGTAATTGTAACAGAAATTTTATAGAAAGAAAAAGATCGTTTAACCAAATTTAAACAACAATTTATTAATAAAAGGTTTATATTCAATATAATATAACTCCTCCCCTGGCTCGAACACATGCGGTGATCCTCCTGGGTATGCTGAGAATAAAGTTATCCAGCATTTCTTGGGGTAACCTGTCCCATTCTTGAATAGCGGCTTCTCTGAGCTCTGGCACTGTCTGGGGACGTGGCTGACGGTTCCAAACAGCTCGCTTAAGAGCATCCCACGCGTGCTCTATTGGGTTTAAGTCAGGCGAGCCGAATCATAATATAATCTACCGTACCTAACAAAAAAGATTTCGATTTTTCAAAGTTATCGCAAACTTTTTTTTATGTGTGTATGTAATATCTCCAAAACAAACTCCGCTTCAACAAAGCCCAATTATCGACGATTTCAATAAACTTTATTTGTAATTGATTTATCCAGTAGTTTTTTCATAAAACATAACCTTCCAAAGGACTTTTCGTAATTTTTTACGCGCGCGGTTTAGTACTAAGAATTATCGTGGTTTTCACTCAACACACGATGCTAGGTGAGACAGCGTGCTTTTTGGCCACGCCCACCAATGAGTTGGAGCCCGCGACTAGTTGGCTCTTAATGAGTTCTTGCAGTAAACCGACGAAATAATAGTTAATCTAAAAAAGTGGACCAAAGTTATTGCAAAGTTCAGTAACCTTTCATCCGAATGACATCATGACGTAGATAGAGCTATCATTTGACATGACTTTCGGTTTTCATTGTAAAGAGCGAGGTCCCATTGTGAGCGGTGCGAGTAATAAATACAGGGTTATCGAGAAAACACTAAAAACCTTGTAGGACTGTATTACTTACATCATAAACAACAACTTTTCTTCTATGCAACGGCAGACCCAGGATTAAAAAAAAAATCAACAATAACTGTATATACAATAGGTATATGTCGCAACTAACTATTTACACTAGGTACTAAATTAAAAGACTAACAAACTAAATAAAAAATACAAAAAAAAAAGGACACTTAATAGGCGTCGAAGTACTCGTTCGCATAGCTGTCATCCGGAAACATGCCCAGAAGACTGGCAGCATTGCCAAGTTGAACCGCAATGCTAATTCTTTGGCCAAAGAAAGAGCCAGCCCTCTGATCACATGAAGTGTCGACCAGGGCGAGAAATTTCCTTAAAAAGGAGACGTGCACTCGGGCCCAATGACCCGAGCGTTTCGACCCCAAACGGCTCAAAACTGTAGTTACCCATAAGATTACAGTATTTGCGCCACTTGAGGGTCTCAGCAGCCGCAGCAGTAGCGCCAGCACAGCCAGCCGTGCTTGAAACATGAGATGGCGCAAGGGTGTCGACACAGGTTGCGTCCCACACCAGAGGCCTACCCACCTTCCAAGGCAACAAAGTCATGCCGTCTAGTCTCTTGCCATCGTCACGTACCAAGCCGCTTGGTTCTAATACCGCTGGTACGCCGGCGGTGACTAGGGCTCGACGAATAATATCGTTGATGCTGGCGTGCCGTGCTATGCGACCTGCGCTCCTGCAACAGGATAGGCCATGGTGCCCGAGGCTATCGACGGCTTCACCGCAGTGTCAACGATGCGGAGCAACACACGGTGCGCCCAAGCGGAGTAGAGTAGCGAGCCGAAACGATGAGTCAACAACAATAAGGGAATAATAACTGTTAGAAGTAAACTTGAAGTATCATCCTTCAAGTTTATTTCTACAAGTTCAAGTATGTATAGGAAGTACCGCTCTCGCAAACGCTGATTATCATCTTTCATTTGCAAGTGCGTGAAAGGGATGCAACAAACAGGTAAGACTACTCTCAAAACGGTGAAGAAAAACATTGTGAGGAAACCGGCATACCCTAGAATCAAAAATTCGAAGACATGTGACAACTACCAACCCGTACTGGGCCCTTGTGGATAGTAGTAGATTACAGCCTTACCCTAAAAATGCTGATTCTTAGCCTAATTTGAATAACTTTGAATTTGATTTAATTTAATTTATATGCACAACATAACGTGTGTGTGTGTGTGTGATGTCGGAGAACGGAAGGTTTCTCTCGTTGGCATCAGCCATATTTTAACTACTGTGGGCGTACTGGTAGTGTTGGTTATTGCGCAATAGAAAAACCGTTATTAGAATCAAAAGTCATTTCCTCAACCTAGGCTGATATTCAGCGCTAACTTCAAAATTTACATTAGATAGTTCCCCCAAAACGCCCGGCCCTTCACCACTTCCTAGTGTTTTAGTTGGGAAGAAGAAGTCGTGGAACAAACTCCCCAGCAGCGCATTTGTCTGTTCAGTTAGAAGAACTTGATTCTATACAGTAATGGGAATGCAAAGTAATTAATGTAGGAACACGACACAACTATACCGAACGCGCTATAATTCCTAGACGGCTTCACTGCTTGACCGCCATCGATGAACTTTACCGCACTACCGCACCGCACCATCGCACCGCACCGTTGCTCCGTTGCATGTCGATTTGTGGCGTTATTGTCTCAGTGTTACCAACCCTACTGTTTTAACAGTAGATTTGCTGTTTTCACATTGATGCCATGTTTTCTGTTTTATACAAAGTACTGTTTTTCAATAATTAGCGTTCAGCGCTACCTATGACACTATGAATATATTTTTTTGATAACCACTATAATCGATTGCTACTCATTGAAAGCCACAGAAAGGCACATGAAGAAATTTTATAAAAATATTATGTACGATTTAAAAAAGGAAAATGAGTCTGAAAATATTGAAGATGAGGCAATTGAGGATGAAAGTGGAAAATAATTTTACTTTGATGGTTGTTTTTTATTATTTTGTGATTAATATTATAATATATTGATGTATGTGAGTCCTGGTAACTAATAAAAGAAGGTGATTGTTTTAATTATATGAGAAAAGTATGAAATCTGCCTTTTTTTACTTTACCTACTGCTTTATCCTGTTTTTTTATTGGTGAGCTGTTGTTTTTTAGTTTCTTGGGGTTGGCAACACTGGTTGACCTTGCCACGACACACGACCTTGAGACTACAATGATATAATCACCAATGCTTGATATCACCCGCACATAATGGGTAACGCGCTGTGTATCCTGATATCCTTAAATCGCCTCCTTCGAGTTCCTCTGGTAAAATTGCGTAGTCGAATTAAAAAACCGGCCAAGTGCGAGTCGAACTCGCGCACGAAGGGTTCCGTACCATTATCTATAAAAACGGCAAAAAATCATGTGTACTGTGGAGCCCTACTTAAATATTTATTGAATTCTGTTTTTTTTTTGTATTTGTTGTTATAGCAGCAATAGAAATACATCATCTGTGAAAATTTCAACTGTCTAACGGTCACGGTTCATGAGATACAGCCTGGTGACAGACGGACGGACGGACAGCGGAGTCTTAGTAATAGAGTCCCGTTTTACCCTTTGGATACTGAACCCTAAAAACGACTTTGGAATGAGTAGGTAAGTACCTATCTAGTTTACTGCCTAAAACTCGACGCATTAAGGCTCGTACAGACTCGCGACGCGACACTAGTAGCACAATTTCTTTGTCGGTGCCTGTCGCGCCCGCGATATCGCGCGAGTCTGTACGAGCCTTTAATGTATCTTTTGTGAAAATTATCACACATTAGGTAGGTATACACAGTTATTACATACATAAAAGCTGGCAGTGGTGGCACAGTGGTTACCATAGGCGTATATAGGGGAGCAGGGTGGGCCGGTTAGGTACAGATGTGTCATCGTCACCTATCATGACATATTCAGGAAAATTAAATTACCTCTTCTGCGTACCGAAAGTCCTATTACTAATATTAATCCAGAACAGCCTACAACATTCTCAGAATGAATCAGAACGTCATATCCTCAAGCAGACAACAGGAAAGGGGTCATTGCAATTGCGGTGCTGGACCAAGTTAGTCGTATATCTTCAAATTATGACCACTGACGCGTACAGTGACGAAACCGCTTAAGTTCTGTGTAGATACTTTGCGGGCCAAAGGACCGATGAATGGTCATTATGCTGTCAGCTTTTGTTGTTTGTTGAAGTCAGTTTTTATGTCAAGATTTTACCAACTGCTGCTGATGTTTTCGTCCTAGAAATCGCGAATTACCGTGTAAAAATATTTTTGTTCAGTGCGTTATTGAAACCCAATAGTTAAATTATATATTGTTTACCTATTTCTCGGAGTGTTTGTCAGTTGCTATCAGTTTTTTATCTTATCTCAATAGGACAAAAATCTCAGTGAAAAGAAAATCTTACATTGATTTTATGAATCTAAACTTGGTGAGTAATATTTTGTATTGAGTTTTTGTCTCCTAATATTTTTATTATTAGAGTTATTATTAGCTTTATGAATAGTTTTACCTACTATCTTAATACTTAATTAAATTTGAATAGCATTTATGTAACCTCTAATAAATCCCATTTTAAGCTTCTAAAAATATTATTACTCTTTTTGTGGACCTCTAATCCATACTAATATTATAAATGTGAAAGTAACTCTGTCTGTCTATCTGTCTGTCTGTCTGTCTGTATGTTACGTTTTCACGGCTGAAACGCTGAACCGATCGTCATGAAATTTGGCAGAGATATAGCCTGGCATATGGAGGACATAGGCTAATTTTTCCGCGATAACCGACATCCACGCGGGCGGAGCCGCGGGCAAAAGCTAGTAATTCATATTTTGGGGTCCAAAATACTAAAGGTCCTACAAACAGGCGCGACACGCGACGAGACACTTAAAGGCACCGCATGTCGCGCATGATTCGCGTTGCGAGTCGCTCCTGTTTGTAGGAGCCTTCATTAGTCAGAGTTTCTACCAAACTCAAAAAAGTGTGGCATTGTGGTGCATAGGACGAGTCATAACATACGTGACAATACATGTATAAATCTAAAGTATTAAAACTCTAAACTTCCACTCTAACGACAAACTATAAAATAAACATAACCGCACGCCTTGTTTGCCCGAAGGATTGGGCAGTAGTAGTGGCCAGTAGTACGTCCACATTTCGCCAGATTATGTTAAAAATATTACCAACTATATAATTATTATAAGGATTAGTTTAAAATTGCAAAATATGTGATGTCACACCAGGGAAGGCGCTCCAAAAATCATGCAATTTGTGTGACGTAGTTAATTTATGGATGGCCCCTTAGGACCATTAACTCATAAAGGTTAAGCTAGGTCCGATGTTTGTGAAGATACACGTGTTATTTTTCAACCAATAACGGCCGAGACAACAAATCGACCTTGGGCATTGTTAATATTGATGAATAAATAAAGTTATGACAAAAAGTTTAGTTCTAATATATGTGCCTACTATATTACAGACTTGCTTCTCCCCACGGCTTCGTTCGCGTGAAACTCGTGTAACACTGCAATAGACTATAACAACAGCTACATTTTTATAAAACTTCCTGGTAAACTACAAACGTAGTATACAGGGCCGGATTTAAAGATGTGGAGGCCCTGGGGCAGCCAAGAAGTGGAGGTCCTTTTTTTTTTTTTTTGTAACTGACGATAACATAAAACAATTTAAAAAGGTATCTACCTTGTGAGTGTGAACTTATTTTGTCTTTGATGGACACAAAAGATGTATTTTTGTTTTCTTAACTAAATGGCAGTCATAATTACTGCCGACAGAAGTGAAAACTCAAAACTTTGGAATAACTGACAGTCTGGCGCAACACGTCACGAACATATCGCGCATTTCGGTGACGCGAACCCATAAGTTTTGCCCCTACCAAAAATCGCTCAACCCGGCTAAAGTAGTTTTCACTTAAAAAAATCAAATTGTGGAGGCCCGGGGCTGTCCCCTGTTGCCCTGCCCTAAATCCGGCCCTGGTAATTTTGGTCTCAGCAGCCAAAATATACAGTAAGGACTGGTGACGCGGGAGCAAGTGATGCATATACATACAGTTGTCCGTGTAGGAAGCAGCTCGTCCTTAGGTCGACAGCCACAGCCTTCAGTACTTCAGTAACAATGTCCCATTTTTTGTGAAGTTTTTCGTTGTTTGTAAATTAATTGACGCCTGCGTTCAGTCCTGCATCGTCATCTGTCCAGCCTTTTCCCAACTATGTTTTGGTTGGCTTCCACTCTTATCGCAGTCAGTCCTGCCGACCCGACTGCGTTCCTGCATACAGGGTGTTTGGCGCATGGACCGACACAATTTTTTGGGGGATTGGGAGGGTCATTTGCGAGGTTTCATCCAAAGAACTTTTTAAAATTAAACTAAGTTCATATTTTTTAATACTGAATTTAGAAGTTGCAATTTTGCACACATTTAAAAACAAAATTGACTTTGGAAGCACATAAGTATTTTTTTACAGATCAATTGCACCAAAAAATGATCTATTTAAAATTAAAATAAATGGCAGAATACAATAAAATTTATTTCGTGCAATTACAACCATTAATAAAAAAGTAATGACGATTAAAAGGCGAGATTCCGGGTAATTTTAGGAAAAAACCTAAAAAAAACATATCTTAATAACCGTGACACTTAGTACATGGGGTCTTTGGATGAAACCTCGCTAATGACCCTCCCAACCCCCCAAAAAATTGTGTCGGTCTATGCGCCAAACACCCTGTATACTACCTAATGGCACAATAAAATACTGACGTATTCTTACAGATTATTTCTGACGAACGGCTATCACTAAAATAATAGTTTAAATATTATAGATACATAGAGTATATCAGACCGCTGGGTATACACGTCGTGCATACCCAGCGGTAGTTAGTATCGATTCGGAGACGCTTTGCATACGAAGTTGCGAACAATTCGTCAAAGACGAGCCCATAGAGGAGAGTAATATAACGGGGACGAGCCTACTGGTAGCCGAACTGCTGTCAGTAAGTCGTCAGTATAAGACAAAAGCTAACTAGAAAATCAACAGTGCTATCGGTGATAGCAGATATCTAGTGTTTTTTGTTGTGAATAAAGTTTGGTTTTACAAGGATTTTTGATTTTATTTTACGATGGGTTTGCTCTTGACTCTAGTCTAGGTCAGAGTTGACAGAGACAAAGTCGACGATGGAGTGAGCTTACCCAGAAGAAGCCTGTTCACTCTAACTTTGAATAGATTAGGGTTTTATGCGTTCGGAAACACAGACGCAGGCAGAGAGTTCCACTCCTTTGCTGTGTGCATTATAAAAGACGTTTGAAATCGCTTAGTGCGAGTTGGTGGAATATCAACTAGGAAGGGGTGGTAACTTGCAGTGCGTCTAGATGTCCGATGGTAGAAGAGGGCCGGTGGAATGAGGTCGTGGAGTTCATGGGCACACTCGCCGAAGCTCGCACACTTAATGCTGTATTGCTACAGAATTCCGGTATTTTTTCTTATATTTTGGTTATTTAATTATTGACATCTTGTGTATTCAGGAGGGTAATTGCGTGACACACAGTACCAAATGGGTTTTATTTTAATAGTTCAACAATATTCATCGCGTTTTTTACGTTGTAAACAAATTGTTCGAATGTATGAAGCTATGGATTAGCAAAATCCTTCAAAATCATTCAGATTGTGATTGATAACGCAACGCAATACACGCTTGTAACGCAATTATATTCCGTCCACCGAGAGAATGCTTTTTTGACACCTGTCAGTTGTACAAGATTTGGAACTAATAGGCTACAAACGCATTGACAGGTGGTTTCCTTAGCTTTTAGTGCCCACAGACTACAATAGTATATAGGGTACTAGTGCCTTAACATCATGTCAAGACTAGCGAAGGCACCAAGCGCGTAGTGCGGTCGGTTGCGAAAATTCTAGAACGTCCGTTTCATTTCGCTATTCGGAAGATCTACTACTAGGATCTACTAATAGGATCTAGGCGCTAAGCAAGCCACCAGCCAGTGCGTAGCCATAAAGTTTAAATTCGTTAAACACCATAGGTATTGATCGTTTGTATGAAACTGACAAGTGTCAAAAAAAGCATTCTCTCGGTGGACGGAATGTAAGGTGCAGATACTCCTTCAACTACAGGAGGTCACACCTCATTGTATTCCGTGATCACAGCATGCACAAAAGTAACGACTGATAATTAACTGTATATCAATTATTTCGAGAAGTGAACAGCGAAACTGACAAGATGCTAGACCGATGACCAAGGAAAGAGATAAAGATATACTTTAGATCAAACTACCTACATAGAAAACCGTAAAACAGTCTCAAGTCTGAAGTTCATCTGTTTGCGACTAAGCCCGCTTGTACACGTCCGTTGTTTTCGCCGGGCAACAGATTGGTTTTTGATTTTTGTTTGAGCCGGACTCACGGTGTTGTAGGTATGGCTTATAATTAATGTGTGTATACATGCACCGGACTGGTGTCCAACTCATACAAATATGAAAAACACGGTCCGTGGTCCGATGGAAAAAACGGACGTCTTAAGCGGCCGAGTAAGAGACTTACTAGAGAATGGGAAGAATAAATAAATAAATACTAGAGAATGGGCAACAGCATAAGTATGCATTTTTTAACACCATACTGCGATCGCCAACACGCTTGCCAGGCGTGGCGATTATGGCAACCCCCCGCAATTTTGGGGGGAGGCATATGTCCAGGAGTGGACGTCTTTCGGCTGAAATGATGATGATGACCTACATAAAAAAAAAAAAATAGTAAATTCTTTTCTCCGTTAAAGTTTAGTAGTGAAGAAACTTGGCACATGTCAATTGTCAGCTGTTGCATTCCCGCGCTAACTGGCTGCCAGTTGAAGGGAATGTAGGCTATTATTATTATTGTCCGGTCAATTTATGCACTGCACTGACCTTCGTACTTCACTTATTATGGATCGGTCAAGGTCTGTTATACTTGGGATTTGAGAATTGTTGAGGGACGGCTGCAACACAGTTTTTAAACTAGCTGTTATCAACTTAGCCTATCACAGTCCACTGCTAGACATCGGCCTCTTCCATGCTGAGCCGCCTTCCGCTTCCAGTCTGTCCCAGCCAGCTTCGTTCCAGAGATTACCGCGTTCAAATAAACTCTTCAGCTCTTTTGAAAATATTTCAATTTCTATCATCGTTCATCATGATTTCAGCCGAAAGACGTCCACTGCTGGACATAGGCCTCCCCCAATTGGGGGGGTTTGCCATAATCGCCACGCTTGGCAGGCGGGTTGGCGATCGCAGTATGGTGTTATCAATGCATAGAGAACGCTGCTGCCCATTCTCTAGTAGGTCCCTTAGTCGCCTTTTACGACACCCACGGGAAGAAATGGGGTGGTGCTACTCTTTACGTCCGGCACCACACGGCACAATAAATACATACATATTATAAACTAAAGTCGCTTTTCGTGTCTGTCTGTGTGACGGTGTTGTTGTTCTAAACTGCGCAACGGATTTTGATGCGGTTGTCACCATCATTTAGAGAATTTATTCCGGAAGGTTTATGAGTATTCTTCTCAATCGCTCTCTCACTCCTGAGAATCGTCTTTATCCATCTGTTACGATCGGTAGCCTGGTGGAGTGCGGCGCTGATAAGTACCTCAGGTTGCTCAGTTGTTACCCCTTCACTACTAAAGCTGCTTTCAGACTACGCTATAATATAATAGCATATAGCTCATAGCACAACAATATCGCGCACCATACATTGTTATAGACACGTTCACACTGTACTGTACTATAAATTATTGGAATGTATGTTGCGCGATATTGTTGTGCTATGAGCTATATGCTATATGTTATTGCACAACAATATCCCGCACCATACATTGTTATAGACACGTTCACACTGTACTTGACTATAAATTATTGGAATGTATGGTGCGCGATATTGTTGTGCTATGAGCAATATACTAATGCTATTATATTATAGCGTAGTTTGAAAGCAGCTTTAGACGACGAGTTACTTAACTATACCCAAAGTCTCAAATTCAGATAATTTATGTAAACAAAGGGGATAACATATCAAAAAAATATCTTCGTAATGGTAATTGACATGAATGGCGAAAAAAGAGGTTACATTTTCTTTTAACTACTGATTTTAAGAAATAATAATTAACAAATAATCATACCGTAATTATTTTTATAAATTTCCGGTTTTACACAAAGCTATTAAAAAAAGGAGATTTTCTGGTATAAAATATTTTATGATACTGGTAACAATGCAGGAGATCTAAACATTTTCAAATGTTTTACATCTTCAACAACACTAATATTACAACTCTCATTCATAGATTCATATTGTAAGTAGCTTATCTAGCCACATTTTTGATGAAAACGGCAGTAAACTGTTTCGAGTGGAAATCGATTTTGGGAGGCCTACGTCTAGCACTGGACTTAAAAGGGCTAATTATGACGATCATATGCCGTGTCTCCGACATACTACATAATACATTGTTTAACAACGGTATTTTGTTTGCATAGTTCTTATAATTAATTCACTTTAATTTTAGCGATGACTATTTACAAAAAAAGAATATGATAAAATGTTTTGCACCACTGTCCTGTCATTTTGACAGTGACATTTCTTGACATTACTTTGTTTACATAAATTATCTGAATTAGAGACTGGGTATACCTCTTCCCGCTCACAATGTGACCGCGCCCCTAAATGCGTTAATTACACTTATTACGCCATCGTTCTCGGTATTGTTTATACTTTACGATGAAACGTTTTATGATAATGCTATCTTAAACTTCAAAAATAACATGAAAACATCTTCATATTGCATTCAGTAAGTCGTGTGTGTTTTTAAGTTAATTTTGCGTTGTTTTTTTTTTTTTTAATCTTTTTGTGTTGTTATCTTATATCATCTTCTTGTCCATGTCCAATGTTTTTTTTTTTTTTTAAACTTTACTCCACACTAGGTATTTCTCCTATATTGCTCAGACCAAATAAAAAACCAAGACAGAGCGCTGTAAACAGTGACGTGAGGCCGGTTTCGTAAATGTGTGCACTTTAGTGAGGTGTAGTTTGATTGTAATGTGTGCGTGTGAGCGTGTACGCACAGCGAGGTGTAGCTTTGGCATGCTTCACTGTATTGTTCGCAGCGCTCTGCATTGGTTTTTTATTTGGTCTGAGCTATATTGTGGGTGCGTTTACAAACATTTAAACTCACATACACAAACAGCCAGACCCGGAACAACTACATACTTGTAGGTCATACAATAGGGATGATGTCTAAAAAAATGTTTTTTCTCCGTCATGTAGACTATTAAAAAATATTGGACACGTATTTTTTTTTTACGTAATCAAAACATTACGGCGATACATTGAGTTAAAATGTGGCATGACGTCACTTCTCAGTAGATTTTATACGTAGCTGTGACGTAACGAGCGCCCACTCCCTAAGTTTAATGCGTTTTATCTAAGTCATTTTTTATTAATATGATAAAGCAAAAATACGTGTCTAAATTTTTTTTATTATCTGATTGACGGACTAAACAGTTATTTTTTTTTTTCTCAGGACACATTCCTATTATTTGTTCCGCGCGGGAATCGAATAAATTATTTGTCCCCGCGACACGCAGCGCAGCAGTCAATCGCTTAACCACTGCGGCAACCGTGCCGTTACCCTAGTAGCATTTTTGTTGGCATTTAGTTGGGCCACTTACCTCTATAAGTGGCCCAACTAATTGCCAACAAAAAATGCTACTAGGGTACTTGTGGTCGGCTCAACTCATTTACTTACATTACTCAGTTTTTTTTTTTTTCATTACTTAAAGTTCCTTGCGCCAAATAAATATATATATATATATATTTATTTATTTGGATAAGTATCTATATGCTTTGTGTATATGTATTTATTGTATATATGTAAGTGGTACACCACTAAATACCTGCAGTATTGTCTCTCCTTCTACTTTTTGATCCATCCAAAGGTTGTCTGTAAAAGATCGCTTTCAGCGATAAGACCGCCCATTGTGACACCCTATGTAACAGTTCTACATTTATATCTGTAATTTTTATGGTGTACATCATAAAGAGTATTCTATCTATCTATCTATCTTCTTCCATTCTTCTCCGTCATCCGTCACGCTATCATTCACTCCCGTCTCTTTCATAATTATCATTCCTCACACAATCCAAAAATATTTTCTTTGACCTTCTTCTCCCTCTCCATTAGTCAAAATTTGTTTTAACGTAAATAAGAAATATCAATACCTAATAATTAAGGACCTAGGTATTTACCTAATCACCAACCTATAGATACTGTTATTTATATTATTGCATATTAATATAATACGCTAGGCTGAACATCAATGAAATAACGGCAAAATATATATATTTTTTTTTATTCTACTATGAGTTTGCTCTTGACTTTAGTCTAGGTCTGGATGACAGAGACAAAGTCTACGATGGAGTGAGCTTACCCAGAAGAAGCCTGTTCACTCTCACTTTGAATAGATTAGGGTTGTATGCGTTCGGAAACACAGACGCAGGCAGAGAGTTCCACTCTTTTGCTGCGCATATTTATTATATAATCGTCTCCGTGTGTATAGCTTGCTATACAGGGTGAAATTGAAGCCATGGGCATCCTGTTAAGGGGTCATTGTACTCATTATTATGAACAACTTTCATTATGGGACGAACAATGAAATCTTGAAAAAAAAATCTGCTGTTCCTTAACTTAAAAGAGTGTTTCGAGCTCAGAAAAAATGCGTACGCTCAATTTGCGGAGCGCACCCAATGGACAGTTGTGTTCCACTATTTAAAAAACTTAAAATACTGCCACCTCCAGCACTATACATTTTTGAAATTTGTATCTTTGTACACAAAAACAGACATGAATTTGACTTGTTTAATGATGTTATAACCAGACCCAGCCGCAAAGTGCATATGCTTAATGTTCCTAGGCGTAGAATAAAATTGTTTTCTAATAATGTATACTGCATGATCATTACTGTTTATAACAAATTACCTGATGGCTTTAAAACTCTCAGCCTCAGAGCATTTAAATGTAAATAATTTAACTTTCTTTCAAGCAAATGTTATAACTCTACTGAAGATTTTTTACAACTATTGTTCAGTTTATTTAAATTATTTGTAATTCTAATTCTAATAATTAATAACTTAATTTTGATGTAATGATGACCCATAATTTTACAAACCATATGTGTACGCTGGAAACGGCAGAATATTATGATCGTATTACATAATGAACCTAACAACATTGTACAATATTCTGACAAATAAATGCATTCTATTC
The DNA here is from genome assembly GCA_947523025.1 of Dryobota labecula. Classification (NCBI taxonomy): domain Eukaryota; kingdom Metazoa; phylum Arthropoda; class Insecta; order Lepidoptera; family Noctuidae; genus Dryobota; species Dryobota labecula. The sequence goes on along the minus strand of OX383311.1, from coordinate 5,217,985 downwards.
TATTCTATTTTATACATTTTGACGAGGTATGCGAACATAATGTAGGGAACAGCTGATATTTTTTTGGCGATTTCAGGTTTGGTTCCATAGTGAAAGTTGTTCATAATGATGATTATAATTACCCCTTAAGAAATGAGCCCATGAATTCAATTTCACCCTGTAGTATATGCTACGTTTGTGATGAATAAAAAGTTTAAAAATTTAAGGTAGTCGGTAAATTAATTTTGATTGTCATCGTCGACTCTTTTAGTGAAGAATACGATTCGTGTATTATTATTGTTGTTAAATTTAAAAAAAAACTGAATCTAATATAATAATATCATGTTACATAATGGTACGTGGTACCTAATCCATTATAATGGATATATAGCTGAATTATATTTCTTAATTTAAAAAAATAACGCTTTATGTTTTTCTTGCAGATCTCAACATCAAAAACAACAAGTGTAGTGCCAACTAAGAAAAGTGTTTAAAAAAAAACAATCATAATGAAGTTAATATTAATACTATGTGTTCTGATAGTGACATTAACAACTGTGCTAAGTTCTACATACTTCTTCGGTGAGCAAACCAAAGACAGTAGAATAGTGTTTCGTGATAAATTGAAATATGAAGCCATTCCTTTGAAGAAACGGATCAAGACTTATACTTATAATGGAACGGCGCCAATTAAGGTAATCATCGTCGTACAGATGTTGCATTTCACGAACTCGCGTCAATCATAACAAATTATGCCTTATCACGATGATCTAAAGATGTACACGGGCAACTAAAATTGCTCAATCCTGGTCAATTCTCGTCAACTATGACGTCACGACTACATCCAACAATTTAGGGCGATGGCAACATGTAGCAACCTTGTCAGAGATATGGCCACACCATGCAATATGGAGCAACTTAAAAAACTGGGCAATTCAAGTCAATACACCGACGACACACTTGTACTACACTGCACTTAGAATGAAAGAAAATGACGGCGGGGGTGGCGGCGGCACACCCCCCTCCCCTGCCGCCCCCGCCGCTGTCAGATTCCACTCGCAAAAACGAGACGTAGTTATAAGTACAAACGAGATAGAAAATCATAAATAGATTTAAAAAAAAAGAGTTAAATAGATTTTCTGCGTTTCTTTTCTTTGCGTTTCTCAGAAACGCGAGATAGAAAATCGAGACAGCGGCAGAGGCGGACTTAATGGCACAGGCATTTTCTACCGTAGAAAATGCCCATGGCATTAAGTCCGCCTCCGTACATTTCTGTGCTTGATGTATTAAATAAATAACAGAAAGAAAATTGACAAAAAAAATCCAAACCTATTGGATATTCGGCAACTCTTAATGCCACATTGAGAAATGTGAAATATATGGAGCAATTAGAAGCAATATTCCCGAAACAATTGCCGCATTTTATTGTTGTTACTCCAGATTGCTCCACTTAATTGATTAAGATTGATCCAATTAGTGTTGCCGAGCAATAATTGCTCAAAAAATTGCCCGTGTAAGAGCACCTTAAGAGTTACATGACGCGCGCTCGTGCATTGCATTTTATATAAATACCTTCTAAGTACTTACGTTTGGGTGCTATAAAATAGCCCCAACAAGAGGTCGAACAGCGAGGTATGTAATTGCCTAACACTATCAGTACCAATGGGTTTCATTTTGACAATTCAACATATTATACATACATCGTTCGTGCATAGTTCATTCAAGGTACTCATATTGAAAATGTACTTATATAAAACTTTTACTATCTCTTATTTTCAGGCAATCAGCTGCTACGACTTTCAGAACAGTGAGGCTTCCGTCAACATCACATCGGGCGGTATTGGATACACCTACGTAGAACTACGGCTGAAGAGCCAACGGAGTTACCGACTTGATTATGCTATCGAGATTTATGCGTAGAATAGGATATATTTGGATGGAAGAAGTGGCGGCTTTGGCGTAATTTTGGAGAGGCCCTAAGGCCTGAAACTGCGCGCGACGGGCACCCGTTGCGTGGCTATGCGCGTGAACACGCGTGTGGGCTCCGTGGGAACAGTACCCATGCATCGCAATTAATTACCCGTAGTTCAATTTTAACGGTGTGCACGTACAGTCGTGTCCATGGAGAACTTACCTAGCAAAACTACGACTAGCAAAATAAAAACGACAGCCAGTAAGCGGGCGCAGATGGGACCCCCGCGTGCCCCCGCCACGGATCCCATCGCACGGAGGCGGTCTCCGTTGCGCGGTCACGAAGCCTGCCCCCCGCGACAGACACTCGCGATGATCCCCACGACGGAGCACTTTTATAGGGAACTGCGCGGGTGTCCGCTTAAACGCAGTTTCAGGCCAAAGAGGAAACGCGGTTATTCCATACAAACGTATTCCTCTGTTTTCTCCCTAGGTAAATGAATTAAATAAAAAATGACTCTTGAGCAACTATTTTTTTACGATAAAACCTATATCTACCATCGCCATGTTCATACGTTTGGTTTCTTTGAGATATTTTTTTCTAAAAATTTCTTTATGATACAATATCTACTCTTTATTATGTATACCATAAAAATTAGAGATATAAAAGTAGAAATTTTACACACAATGGGCGGTCTTATCGCTAAAAGCGATCTATTACAGACAACCTTTGGATGGATTAAAAATAAAAGGAGACACAATACTGCAGGTCAAAGTACCTACGCCATCAAACAAATCATAGGAACATGGCAGTGGTAAATATCCATAGATACTAAAATTACGGGGTTAAAGTATGAAATTACCGATTTAGGTATATACTGCAAAATTAAAACTTGTATTATACTAATAAATACTAATATTATAAATGCGAAAGTAACTCTGTCTGTATGTTACGTTTTCACGCCTAAACCGCTGAACCGGTCGTCATGAAAGGCAGAGATATAGCTAGGGATATGGAGAAGGATACAGGCTACTTTTTTACACGATAACCGACATCCTCGCGGACGGAACCGCGGGCAAAAGCTAGTTATCTATACATTGCTGCCATCTAATCGGAAGTTCATTTATGCCTTTGCGATAAAACTCTGGGGATCTAGATTCGACAAACTGTGTGAAAGCATTTCGTTGACGTGAGCTGTAATTCCACCTGTTCCATTTCCATTTAGTTCAGTCGATCTATTCTGTAAAAATCTCACCGTGAGAATTAAGGTGAAGTGAGCTATCAATAGTGTCAAATGCTTGGGATTGACACTATTGACAGTTCACTCCACGCTCACTTCACTTTTGTTTTCACGGTGAGATATGTATACAGAATAGAGCGGCAGGTCAATCACCGAACAATAATAAACATGTCAGCGTAATTACGACACCACGCTATGCCTTGAATATTTTATGTACGAGTATTAGTAAAATAGTAAGTACGTCTTCGGAGAGCATTTTGGGCGCGACTCAATCTCATTCATTCACCTCATTAGTTTTAATCGTTATCCCATTTGTATTACTGAAATATAGTTATCTTTATAATATTTAATCTTAGTTTATCTTTATCTCACCCCAACCCCGAACTAATAGTATGGTTGAAGTCGAGTGATGGTGGACCCAGAAGATGAACACTTAACTCCTCAATTAAATAAGATAGGTAGCGCTGATGAGTTTGGGCGCGTTTGTTTTGTCTAGACAAAAACTATAGCCCAAGGTAGGTACGTTAGCCTAAGGTGTACTCTAGGATCTAATGATAAAGCCAGATGGTGGCTATAGAAAGAAGAAGAAAGAAAGAAAAATAGGTTTATTTGTCACAGAAACACGTGCATACAAAAAGATAATTAACTTGAGTAGGTGGTATACAGAAAAATAAAACAAAATAGATCTACATTCTAATCACGAGCACACAACAAAATAGTCGGCAGCTGCACGTCATGACTGTGACAAGAAGGCTTCCATTCCATTTCATTTATTTGGCATTCCATTTTGAAGGGATTTCTTATCCCTTCAAAATGGTTGAGCTGAATGGTGCTAATCCATGCGTCATGTTCGTGAACGGGCGCCGTCAGATGGGACTGGTCATCTCTTAGCTGCCACGGGTTATTTTTTTTTTGTTTTGTTTCTATTTGTTGTACCTACTCTGGACGCTTTTAACGTGTAAGATTTTATTATTTTTATTTTTACATCGTTCTCACATTTAGTTAAAAATTCAACATTATAGATGTAACGAACACTTTTGTAACAATTTAATTTAAAAGAGTGTCCATGGTGTTTCTTGCCCGTTCTTCTCCATAGGTACCTACGCTTTGGAATGGGCATGTAGCTTCATTTTTCTTACTGACCAACTCCTTGAAAATTCAAAAGTGCCTGTAAATGGTTTAATTGAAATAAATGGTTTGAGTTTGAGTTTAACTAAACAAGATAGCCCCGTTGTCTTCTGGCTATTAAGATATGACTTGATGATGTAGCCGGAAGCACGCTATAGGAATTCTTCACAGAAACAAGATTGCCTAGTCGTCTGGGCTATTTTGATTTGTCTGGACAAACACTATACTACAGGGAGTAAGGGACAGCCCTCCGCAAACTAACAAGGTGCATACAGCTCCTGATTTTGAATCATATTCCACAGAAAATTTGCTCAGGAAAATTTTAATTTTTTTATACTTTTTTTCAGTTACTATTCCTTTATTTCAATGTAAAATACCATTGGTGCCGATTCACTTGTTCACAAACTAAACTAAATTTAAGTTCAGTGCATCTTTTTCTTTCTATTTCATTAAGAAAAGGATAGAAGATAAATTTTAGTTTAGTCCTGTCAAATTAATCAGCGCATGTCGCTACTCCTTTTAAGTTTAGACGTGATTAAAACTTGGCGACAAAAGTTACGTAAATTTACGTCAAGCGCTGATTAATTTGACAGGAATAAACTTATCTGTCCTTTTCTTAATGAAATAGAAAGAAAAAGATGCACTAAACTTAAATTTAGTTTAGTTTGTGAACAAGGGAATCGGCACCATTCTCTATGTGCAGCACTCCATTTATGTAAATAAAGCAGCTGAAATAAAAAAACCAGCAATGGATGTTGAAGTACCCTAACGAACGACGCGCGACGCGCGAAATCAGCTGTTCACTTTCTGCCTAGCTACAGAGTTCATCGAACTCACTCGCTGCGCTGTCGTTCGCTACGTGCGTTTTGCCACTGTAACGATACATTGCGTGTGAGGTAGTAAAACAAATCAGGATTATTGGATTCCCATAACGTTCCTGAAAATAAATAATTTCATGTACCGTGTGAAACTAGGACGAGCGTTGCGAGGTTTTCTTTCCAAAAATGTAATAAAATAAAAATTAACAAAACTGCATTCCCGAGGTTTTCACTCTAAGGCGACATTATGTAGTTTCCATACTGTATATACTCGTAAAATGCACCAGTAAGTACCACGCTAAATAAATGAAACAAAATAAATATGATTATTCATATATTTTCTTAAAATATAAACATTTAAAAATAACACATTTCTCTTACACGATACATACACGCCGTACGAAGACTTTGGTTACAGCGAATATTTATAACGCAAGACAAGAATGCAAGAAATCCAGATAAGGATACTGTTGGATAAAAAAACTTCAGAAACTGGGACAATAATGCCAGAACATGGGATTAACATGCCAGAAAGTGGGACAATAATGCCAGGACTTGTGACAAACATGCCAGAAAGTGGGACGAGAATGCCAGAAACCGAGATGAGAATGCCACAAACAAAATTATTTGACGTAGTTTTTTATGTGTAGGATTTACGTGATTCCTTCACCATTTGGTAAAGAAAGACCGCAAGTTGTTAAAAATATCTTGCACAATCATGTCTTGCTTCAAAAATCGCTCTAAATTATTTAGTTGCATAGCCAAAACAAGTGATTTAGATAAACTTAACACCGAATAGGATGATACGAGTATATATTAATTTAATCGTTAAAAAAGTAGTTGAAAAAAAAATCAGTACCATCATGTTTTTTTTTTTATACTACACGCCTTTTAATACAAAATTTAAAATAAAAAAGTTTTTGAAGATATTTTTTATGCTGACTTTGAGGTTATTATAACACATGTAAGACCTCAGAAAAATCCGGTAAAGTGTGAGCTGGATTAACACTCAGGATTCCATATTAATTGTTCTAATCGAGACAGGAATTGTCTTAAAAACGGTCCGTTTCTTTCTACGGAACCCAAAAAGACAACAAAAATAATTTGGTCCACGTTTCACGTTTAATAGAAAAACATTAACCTAAATAATATAATAATAAAATCATAATAATATTTGCACCGTACATAAAAAATAACGAGTAATATTTTGACTTCACTATTCTAAGATTAGTGTTGCAGGTTTATTATTATTAACTAACGATTATGTGTTGCTACAGTGATAAAGTAAATAATCTCCTCCTTTTGAACGTCGGTCAAATATTTGAACATACAATTTCTAAATATTTGACCGACTTATGTAAAGGTGCTTACACATCCTTGAACGCACGAGTTTCACCATCACATTTACAGATAAAATTTAGATCCAGGCCAGTCCAAGTAACTTAACTAAAATTCGATAGTTAAGTTACTTGGACTGGAGTTATAAGTCTGATATCGCCAACCCGTCTTGAGCAAGTGTAGTAATCAATGCTCGTGCCTTCTGTATTAGAGCAGAGGCCTTCGCCCTGCACTGTGGGACAATAATAGGCTGGTATGGCAAAACAATTGTTCTTGTTCTCCAAGTTCCCACCAGTGTCATGGTTCCCCTTTGCAATCGCAAAACCAGTATAGTTCTTACAGTTTGACCGCTATTCCGCGCCTTAGTAATGCGCGATGAGGCGGGGGGCGGCGTTGGCGAATGAGCGAAGGGACGCAATGAGCTTTGACGAATGAGCGGCCTGCACTGCCCCCCCACCCCCCCCCCGTCTCTCCGCGCACATTCCTAAGGCGCGAAACAGCGGTACCGGTACTATAGTTTACAGAGACGCCAGAAAATTTGATTACTCGGGAGTTCAGCATTCTGTAAAAATCTCATTGTGAAAACTTAAGTGAAAAAATCAGTAACCTACAACACACGAATTAAAAACTATTTCCAATTAATAACTGCACGAGCACGGACTAATTACGGCAAAAAAACAATATTAGTGGATCACAACTGTTCAATGATTTACCGGAAGATATAAAGAGATGTGATAGTATTAATATATTTAAGAGCAAACTCAAAAACATGTATGTACCCTATAGCGTCACCAACGCCCCAGAGTCAAATATTATATATTATTATTTAGAAGTAACTCTGTATCTCATTATAAGTGGACTGTTAATAAATATCTTTAAACAACCTAACCTAACCTTAGTGAGCTGTCATGCCAAATGCTAGGGATTGCCACTTTTGTCAGCTCACTTCTCGTTCACTTCACCTAAGTATTCACGGTGAGATTTTTACAGACTATATTGGCTGGTGTGCAATGTAATTTTATCTCACGAAGCGACGCGCGTTTTACTTGTGGTAACCAAGTGTAAGCGCAGGAGCTCTCGGTATCGTCCGAGACGCGGGCGCGTCGGAAGTGTGTGTATGAGAATGTATGTGTGTGTTACGTGCTGACGCTAGTCGTCTTCACGCACACATTCACAACATGTTTATACACTTGGTTATCACAAGTAAAGCACGCGTGGCTTTGTGAGATAAAATCTTTTATGTAAATTGTAGGAGCTATATTTTATTACTAATTCTATTGAAATACAGCGTCACTAAAAATGCATAGATAACAATAAAATGCTGTAGATTAATTACTGAGACATTTATACCAACTAAATGTATTTACAACACGACCGATGAATCATGGCCAGTTCGAACTTTGCGCAGACGTCTGAGCAATTTTTTTTTTTAGGAACCAAATGGTAACAGACAATTGCCAGTGTGAGAGAACATGCGCGAATGTTCGTAGAGCCTTTGTTCGGACCGGTCTTGACTCATCGGTCGTATTGTAGGTTATTCGAATTATCTTGATTTCTAGACAGACTTACCTCACTGTTTTCAAATCAAGCTTCCGATTCTTAATGATTCTTCGAATCTTATGTTAGCTCTTTGTAATTGGGTAACTGATGACCAATCAAAGTTGACAACGATTAAATTATAGTTTGACCGATACCGCTATACCGTACCAAAGGAATGCGCGGCTCACGGGGGGCGAGACGCCGTGCGCATTGACGACGGAGCGGCTCACTGCCGTCCGTGAGCCGCGCACGTACTATCGTGGATATCCGAATTACTACACTTTTAAAACAAAATCCCGTGCTCACGGATGTCCTCATCTGTTTACCGCCCCTTTTTGCGACGACCAATAAATAAAACAATGAATGTCTGACCATCTCGGCTGGTTTTTATTTTTTCTTTTTTTTTCTTTTATAAAAACAAGGGGTTAAGCAAAAGCAAAAATCTGATGCTGCGATTCTATTGGTTGATGAGCGTAAGTAAGCGTTCCTATAGCAACCGAGCGCTGCAAGCAAGAATAGTCCTTATGATGGTCCAATTCAGATGTCCGTTATAGTACCTACAGAGGTATCGGTCAAACTATGATAATCGGTCAAACTATGATAAGACTTGAGAAACCGGTACCATATTAATTACCATTTCTATTTAACAAACACTTGCAATGTAAAAGAAATCCTATACTTAACGCAAGAATTGTGACAGTCGCGGTCATAAAACGTGCGAGTAGGATGGTGAATCGTGTCATCTCGCTCCCACGTTTTATGATCAGTATGCCTCGAAAGCTAGCGTATACTATAGCATTTCTGTTGACCCGTTTTAATAAGCTACATTTTCTTATAAGGAAACAGACTGGGTTTGAAGGGAGGACCATTCAATACTACACTCCTGGACACCTTAATCGAGCCACGCCGCGTTTTTTGTATAAAGTCTTCGAAATTTAAAATGGTCATTAATTCAAATTTGAAAGAATGATGACACCAAAATGATTGCCAGTATTTCTGCTTCAAAACTGAATATAAAGTTTCCCTTTGACTCATCATTGTTTTGAGGTTTTAGGCCTTGATACCTTACATTACATGGAAATGCACGGTGGCTCGATGAAGGGGAGTGTATTTTGAAATATACACAAACATCTTTAATTCAGCAGCTTACAGTGTAACCTGCAAATCAAGCTTTCTGTTTCCACAATACACCTTAAAGTGAGAGACAGCACGAAACTTAAAGGCGACTTAAAATAGAGTCGTTTTTGAATATTCTGCTTAAATATGTATGTATGGATTAGCTATACTTCCACTATATGATTATGGTCACTACGAAATTCTATTTTAAACCTTTCAAGTCTGAGAAAAATAAACATATTACTGTAAAATATGACAATATTTCTTGCATTTCAAGAGCGTGTCAAAGCAATTTAATCCGTATGTGAATGACATTAGCTCATGACTTGCAACAACTATGCCCGCCCGTCACCGTCCAAAAACAAGTGAACTAATGACTCTTAGTTCTTTTTACTCCAAACGCTTTAATAATAATTATTATTATAAACAAAAATATTAATGTAGGATTTTTTCGACGATTTTGTAGGATTTTGATTGGATTTTTTTGATCCTCTTCTGCCTAGCTGATTGATAGATGATTGGGTTGGCTTCCAGTCTAACTAGATGCAGCTGTATACCAGTATTTTACTACTTAGTCAAATTAACTATGCAGCTTACTGGAATGAAGGCGAGCAATGGGCAGCTCGCCGTCCAGGACCAGGCCCGGGTCGACGGCGCGTTGTGTTCCACGCGCTCCTCAAAGAGATGTCAGCACGCACTGACGGGGTCCGCTAAGACCGGTGCGTGCCAGGGTTTCGGGTTTGTCCGAAAGGGATACCGTGGCCCTGGCACAGGCAACTGAAGGAACACGGGCGGGCTTTAGTCAGTAAAAGTCTGACACGCCCTCCCGCTTCGCCCAGAGCGGGAGAAGTTATTTGATAATTTCCCACCCAAAAAAAAATCTTTATGTAATGCAATGCCTTCTCCCCGAACCCCGCTCACCTCCCCGCGCTCGACGTGTCACGAACAAAGTGTCGAAATGACGTCATCAACTCCAGGTGCACAATTAATTCGACTAAGTTATACATGAAGCGACTGCCTATCTGACCTCCACAACCAGTTATTTGGTAACACGATACCCCGTGGCAAAACTGGTTGTCAGATTTTCAGGTATCTGACTACCCCCGCAACGCCTGTCAAACGTAAAGAATCGATTAAGCTATGGATTGTTTTAATCGATCTTGCACCTACAACGTACACTATCCGAATATCCGTCAATATCCCACAATATCCGTCCAATCCTTCAGTTCATTACATCTCGTGGAATATTCAGTGTATAGTTATAACATACATAAATTGTATTTATTGGCATTCCTTGAGCACTTGTAAAGATTTCCTGAATAACTCCTGCTGAGAGCGCGCGTGTTTGATCTCTAGTTCAGCTAGATCCAATAGACTGAAAAGAAGAAATGAATTATTATTGAAACAGATCTCGCTTCGTAAATAGATTGGCGATTGCAATAAAATTGTTAAGCGTCCGTTCACGGAAAAAACCCTCATTACAATTTCATATGTAATTATGAGAAAGCTTGAAGTATACAAGGTGTTTTTTTTTTTTTTTTTTTTAATATCCCAAAGTTTAGGGTATGAATGAAACCATATCAAAGAATCAACTGGCATGTGAATTATTTTTCAACTATCATATTTATTTTTTATTTTTCATACAAAATAATTCGACAAAGTCACGATTATTAATGTACATAAAACACCCTTACGTGAAATAATGACAGAGTCGCATGTTCTTAGCTTTAAATATTAATGATTGGTTTAGATGATAATGAATTACTCGTATTTATCAATGAAACTTAGATACCTCTACACATTGAGTTAAATAACTAGAGGAGCAAACCTCATTAAAATGTGTCAAAAAAGTGTGACCACTATTTAAACGCGACCACGTAGCTTTGAAACCACTAAACATTTAAAAGTAATAAGAAACTGATTGTTATTCTTATTAAAAGTTATTATTAAGTTATTATTATTATTAATATATTTAGGTTTACTTCGGTTAGCGTCATACAGAGCACTGAACTGACGTTAGCTACGCATATTATATTGTTCGTCGAATCGTTGAGCTCCTTATGTTCTGAGTTGAGCTACACGATTACTGACAAATGCGTGCACTGAATGGACAGGTCCACTCAATCTGTGTGGTTCTTTCTTCAAAAGACCATTTCAGATACCAGTCTACATGGTCTTCACATGATTTGACCAAGATTATGTCTGGACTGAGTTGAGACTGTGACCTCTGAGTTTGTTTCGGTCTTTCTTCTCAGAGTAGTCAGATACGAAATGCCGACCTCATCTAGTTTTAAAATATGATTGACGTGTAAAAGTGTTTGTAAAAACCTACTTACAGAAATAAAATCATTTATCATTCATTTATGGTTTTGGCCATATGTCCAGTGGCAATGCCTTAGTGCGGTAACTACTAATCTAGTGTAACATATATATCAATGCCTACACACATCGAGGGTCACAGTTTCATCAGTTTGGCAACGTCGCAAAGGTAACAATTCGTCATACGGGTGACAATTTATGTCCTAAATTAATATGATTGATGATAATTATGTTCGAAACTATGCATTTTTGGACCACATAATCCAGGACTTTTTGTATTATTTTTACTTATAGAACATCCATACTAATATTATAAATGTGAAAGTAACTCTGTCTGTCTGTCTATCTGTCTGTCTGTCTGTCTGTCTGTATGTTACGTTTTCACGCCTAAACCGCTGAACCGATCGTCATGAAATTTTACAGAGATATAGCCTGGGATATGGAGAAGGACATAGGCTACTTTTTTTACGCGATAACCGACATCCACGCGGGCGGAGCCGCGGGCAAAAGCTAGTAACTCTATAGTTATGGGATATGAAAAAAAAAACACGTTGTATTAATATAAGTCTGTCAAAAAATCAATCTGCTTAGCCTTCTCCCCACTATGCTGGGGTCAACTTTCTGTCTTACATGAAGCGACTGCCTATCTGACCTCTACAACTCAGTTACTGGGTAATACGATACCCCTTGGTATGATTGTTTGTCAGACTTTCGGGCTTCTGACGACCCGTAACGACTGTCAAAGATCCACGAATGACAGCCGGAACCAACACACTTTCCACATTATTACCTCTTCTTAAAAGCAGCTACTCTTCTAGTACGGAAATCGATAAGTTCTTCCCGCGCGCGTGCTGATAATTGCTCGAATTTCGCGCATGCGTCCGCTTGGGCTTGCTCCGCCTATAATTAAAATATTATCATTTAAATGATATACAGTAAACTATGTGGCACTACAATTGCGGCTGCCGAGAGTATGCGTTTCAGACACCTGTCAGTTTCATACAAACGAATAATAGTACAATACTTACCAAGGACTGTAATAGAAAGAAAGCCCGAAATCGCAAGTATTTGTGACCCGAGCCGCAGGCGAGGGTTGTAAATATGCGATAGAGGGCTTTCTTTTTTACTGCCCGTGGTGAGTACACCATTTTACGTCTTCACCTGGCCACAATGCGAGTTAATACACGTAGCGTGCGGTAAAAGTCACATTATGGCCAGGTGTGACGTAAATGTTTTACGAATTTAAACTTTATTAGTTCCTAATCTATACAGCTGTCAGGTGTCAGAAACCCATTCTCTCGGTGGCCAAAATATAGCTTTAAACATGCCTACATAAACTCATGCCGTTTTAAGGGATAGGCAGAAACTACATTAGGGGCCATCCTTTAATCAACGGTTTTAAAGTTTTTTTGGCCACTTTCATACTCCCCCCCCCCCCCATTTGGTGATTATGCCGTGAGGTTTTAGGTTGTCAACCCGTTCCCCATCGTCACAGAATCACGTGTAATTTCAGTATTGAAAAAAAAATCATATATTTTTCAATATGTTTTTACGTGCGCTCACAGTTCAATTTAATTCATTATTGTACAAAAATATTTCACGTCCCATTATCCCCCCTTCCAATCGTGATTCATCGTGATTTTTTCTAACCCCTGTCCCCCTCATCGAACCTCACGTGATTAAAGGTCGTTTCCTTAAGAAAATTATACTACGAATAATAAACAAACCCTCAATAATAGATTTTTATTTAAACTCTTAGGTCATCATTTTCATAAGGACTTTTTTGAGCCCCATATTGTTTTATTATGAAATATTGCCCTAAGTTTGAAGATGTATCGTGGGTGCGATTACAAATTCTTACATACACAAACATGCACAAAAATTACGGTCAATGCAATACTACATTATAATAATTATTATAAGGAGTAGCTTAGGCTTTTATTTTTGAAAAAACCACGCAGGCGAAGCCGCGGGTAGCAGCTGGTTATTATTAAATTTTCTAATAACAACAACACTACATACATAAACATTCAAGTAAATACAGCGTGTATCAGAAAAGTGTAGTCAAATTTGGGTGTGGTTCAAACCATCAAAATGAATAACTTTCTCCATGGAACCAACATCGTAATCGTAAAAAAATTATCTGCAAAAAAAAAAGATAGTACTCAGTTTGGTGGTCTGCACTAGGGATGCATCCGATAGCGATACCGATGCCGATATATCGGCGATAATTGAAGTTTGCCTATATATCGGCATCGGCGATATTTTTATGGCCGATTCAACGATACTTTTCTCATCAATGTTAATTTTAATTACTAAAACTATTAACAAATCTCAAACTGTCTATAGTTTTAAACGGTGTTATTTAGTTTGTCTTGTTATTTGTACTTTATATATGAATAAAAAAAAACTGACTTGTGTTTTATTTATTTTACCTTCATTTTTTAACTCAATAAGCGTATCGGTATCGCCGATATTTTTATAAGAGCATCGGTATCAGTATCGTATCGGCAAAAAGGCGTATCGAGGCATTCCTAGTCTGTACCACACTCTTGAATTTAACCACACTTTGACCACACAAAACATATCTGCCAAAAAAAAAGAAAGAAACTTGCTCGAATTGATGGTCTGTGACCACACCTCGAATTTGACCACACTTTTCAGATACACGCTGTATACGCCACAATAACTACCAAAAACGTCTGTTCTACAGAAAACAAGCGTGTTTAGTGTTTACCATTACCTCTTGCACTTCCATAGGCTGCATATTGCACAGAAAGATTACACGTCAAACATTTGTGAGATAGGTACACATTGGGCCAACTATGACCAATACGCGGCATGAGAAATTTTTATCTAATTCACGGCCGTCGCACGCACTAACTCGTCAAAAAGTCGAGCATTGTAATGACGGTGAGCTTTTAAATCATGTACCGTACAGTATCATTTTCATTGTAGGGTTGGCAATGCGTCGTATTCTGAGAACATTTCCTCAGTGTGCCTGGATGGTCAAAACAGAAGTTTTAAAGATTTGATAAAAAATTTTACTCATTCGATTTTTGAAAACCCAGAAATCATTATACAGGATAATAAATATAATATAAATTAAAATGGATTTAGACGGGGCAGTAAGGGCAGGTACATTAATCGTTGTAGCTACATGAAAACGGTCTTAGGAGACTAGTTATTTTTTAGAGAAATTTGATCCACATTCACAGATTTTGAAAAAATTTACAGTCAGCAAGTAAATGGGCCATTTTCACAAAAAAAAAAATTATGCCAATCGATCCTGATTCTTATAAGGATCAAAAAACTCTATCGGACCAACTGAGGTTTGAGTACTAAAAAAGTTAGAAATCGCAAAAAACTTTTCCCATACATTTCGTAGGAAACGAGACTCCTAACTCACTTTTTTACTATGAATTATCATTTAATAAAACCTGGCCGAAAATGAACAAAAATAAACCTTTAGTTAATTTTATTTACTACGCTTATAAAACGCGTTATATTTGTTTTACTTTGAGAACAGAATTTAGATAGTTTTTTGCTTCTGATTTCGGTAATTCTGAAAAAAAAATGTCCTTCAATAGAGAACGTTTACAACGTTTAGACTGTCATGGGAAAAGATTTTTGCAGTTTCTGGCTTTTGTAGTGGCCAGTCTATCCATCACAAAAAAGTAAGTTGGATTCTTATTTCCTACGAAATGTATGGGAAAAGTTTTTTTACGATTTCTGACTTTTGTAGTACTTAAACCTCTATTGGTCGCATAGAATGTTTTGATCCTTTTAAGAAACAGAATTGATTGGCATCAAAAAAAGTCTTTGTGAAAATGGCCCATTTTCTTGCCGATTGTAATTTTTTTATCGAAAGCTGTGAATGGAGTCAAAATGTCTCAAAAAATTATGGACCGTATCCTGAAACCGTTTTTCTGTAAGCACATCTGATAAGGTACCTACCCTTACTGCCCCGTCGGAAAAATTCACTCTGTATATGACTATTCATTTTTTGCGGTGCGCATACGCTATTGACAGCGCAAAACGCATGCGCGGGACGGAAAGGCGAGATTTTTTTTCCAAATATTACTCGCTGAATGTTACAGTTTGAACTAATGGTGGGTCGTTGTCGAATTTTTGACGGACGAAACGCAACCGTTTTCCCGACAACTAAAACGGTTGCAAGAAACGGTCTTCGTAGAATTGCGTTTTCGTCGAGTGAAATAGTTGAAGTTTCTTACAACTATCAACGGGTTTGATCGTCGCATCACGAACGACAGCATTGACAACTGATAGGTAAGGTAAGGTAATACATTGTCGACTGTATTTCATTGATATAAAGTTCACTTTGATCAATGATAAGGACTGTTTTGTAAACGAACGCGGATCGACGACGCGACGCACGAGATAGTTGACTCATTGCGTTCTCGACTGTATTTTTATAGACGTAAAATTAAAAATCGCACTTAATAATTTCAAAGACTGGTTTGTGCAACGAAGACTAGGAGAGATTCATTACGTGACGTAAGACTTTGCATATTGATATTTTCCTCTTCTAGTTCTCACACTTTAGACACTATTGTCTTTTTTTTATTTTTTTATTCTACTATGAGTTTGCTCTTGACTTTAGTCTAGGTCTGGATGACAGAGACAAAGTCTACGATGGAGTGAGCTTACCCAGAAGAAGCCTGTTCACTCTCACTTACTACTACTTACTACTAGGTACTTGTCTAAATTTCTTTTTCATTTTTCCTTTCGCAGGTCTGCTGGAAGAAATTTCTTAAGAAATAAGCAGTACCTTTGTACTGAAATTATAATGATGTCGTATCTCTATGTATTTAACTTTGTGTACATAAATAATAAAATAAATAAATAAATGAGACTGTTTGAACCCAGGACGTAAAACGGTTTCATCGTCGCAGAACACGAAAACGGTCTTTGAAAACGGTTCGTCGTCACAATGCCCACTCCTAGTTTGAACCCAGTCAGTCAGTGCATGATCGTTGGCTCAATATGTACCCAGCATAAAACACATAAATATCCAATGTGAATACAATTAATCACAAAATCACACGTGCTAAATAAACTGATGAAGTTTTGTTGTTAAGGATAAAGCGCCAGGATAGCAAAAAAAAAAAATTGCCAATTCAGTTTCTTACGTTTTTTTTTTTTTTTTTTTTCAATTTGCTGGTCAGTATTAGGTTGTATGCTCTGATCAAAAAATAATTAGCGACCATAACAAGTATGTTTTTACCGAATTACAATCATTTTAATCATCAATACAACTGTCTAAGACCAAGTAACCCTATTGAATGACAATTTCATGAAATCATTACATTTTCAAAATTCAAATTCATAATTTTTTTAGAACATAAGATAAATTTTAGTTAATTCCTGTCAAATTAATCAGCGCTTGACGTAAATTGACGTAATTTTAGTAGGCAAGTTTTTAATCACGTCTAAACTTGTATGGAGTAGTGACAGGCGCTGATTAATTTGACAGGACTAAACTAAAATTTATCTTCTGTCCTTTTCTTAATGAAATAGAAAGAAAAAGATGCACTGAACTTAAAGTTAGTTTAGTTTGTGAACAAGGGAATCGGCACCAATATTTGAATTTCGCGGGCTACCTTAGCGCTTCCCCCTTAATTTTGTCTATTGTGTCTCGTTCAGTGTCCTTCAACCGATTAAGGCGAAATCAAATTTAATTCAATTGTAATTTAAGGCTGTGGTACACAATACAAATTCGCGTTTTTGACATGTGTCCATAGCCGTGTTTGGTATGTTTCACGGTTTTATAGTTGTTCTCGTGTCTTTAAGCTTATGTTCACTTACCGCATGAACATCCTTGTTCTTAGCTCTGGCCTTCTCTAGATTTCGGTTAGCGGCTTCATACGCCGCTAGGCATCTGCAACAAATCATTTGATACTGCTCAAATCATAATTTAAGAAATATCTATAAAATCTGGTTTTTAGGGCTCCGTATGTCAAAATGAAAAAAAAAAAAAAAACGGAACCCTTATAGGACCACTCGTGTGTCTGTCTGTCCGTCTGTCACAGCCAATTTGCTCTGAATCTACTGGACCGATTAAGTTGAAACTTGGTACACATATAAATTTCTGTGACCCAAACAAGGACGTGTTACGTAAATAATGTTTTTTTTTTATATACAGGAAAAGTTTTTAATCATTGCGCAAATTTTGACAAATTAAACTTAAACGTGTTTTATTTCTAGTACTACTAAGATAAAAAAAAAAATCGCTGCTATCCATTGACTTATATATTACTAGCGTAAGGACCTCGCTAACCCCGCGACTACATGGCACCAACGCGCTGGCCCTACAAATGACGGTTTAGGGCCAACGCGACTCAGTTGACAGTGGTCCGTGCGAGGGAGTGATAGTGTATTTGCCTGCCATAAAAATGCCTAGTTGTGTGGTAAAAGGCTGCAAAAATTACGATACAAAGATTAAAAAGGAACATGGGATATCGTATCATCGGTGCGTAACATTACATTATTTTTGTTGTAATTAAATTATTAAATAAACACATTTTTAAAGCGACAATATTATTTTACAATGGCATCCATTGTGTGGCCCATTGGCCATACAATGGCTCCTCGAAATGAACGAAGAAACATTGTACGGACGTCATTTTTTTATTTTTGTACTTAGTTTAAGTTATAAACGATGTTTATACAATATGCGATAGCGAATTATGTTTTTATTTTATTTTATTACAGACGTTCAAATGATTCAACGCATAGAGAGATTTGAGAGACGCATTATTAGGAAACAACTCAAACTCAAAGCATTTATTTCAATTAAACCATTAACAGGCACTTTTGAATTGTCAAAGAGACGGTCAGTTAGTCAGAAAGTTGAAGCTAGATGCCCATTCCAATACGAGTACGTAGATCACTATGGAGAAGAACGGACAAGAAACTCCAAGGAGACTCTTTTAAATCAAGATATTACATAATCCTGGTTACATTATTCTTGTTGCTTCTATATGTGAGACAATGTAAAAACTAATAAAACAATTCAAAATATAAAATTACAAATTAAAAATAAGCCCTGGCAGTCAAGAGATGACCAGTCCCAACTGACGGCGCCCGTTCACGAACATGACGCATAGATCAGCACCATCCAGCTCAACCATTTTGTAGGGAACCGAATGATCCAACACACGCGTCACCATCAGTGAGACATTTAAGTGAGCATGACATACTCTCAACTGCCATGCTCAACGAAAGGAGCCTTATTTCAAACATTATAAAAATACAAGAGTATGCGCTCATTGTTGCCACATAGATGATGACGATATTCTTTCTTCATAAGAATATCGATAGAATTGACTAATAGAGGGAGGACTTTGTTTTCCTTCTCCTGACTTGTTTGAGGAATGCCTAGAAGCCGAAAAAAATATAAGACTTAATAGACAGTTTATGGCAAAAACTGACTATAATAATATTATGTTCCTATCCACAAAAACTCTAGCAAATTTTGTAGTAAAGACCATCATGTAGGTACGCATGTACAAGGTTACGTTGTCGACCTATGCAACGATGCACTCACGTAGTTCATATGAGTTATGACAGATGGCGCTTATTTTGCTTGTATACAGAAACTTTATGTAAAATGTTCAGACGGGCCTATCCTTCCTTTTGAAATCATTGCTGCTATGGCTTTTTTACCACCTATAGATTTTTCTCTTAAAATTACGTGTATGAATATATCTATTCATACACGTAATTTTTTTTTGAGGTTTTGCGCAAAACCTCAGACACCCCAACTGATTATTAATTCAATTAACCTATTTCAGAGAGAAAAAAAAAACATTAAAAAAATTGTAAAGGTTTTATGTGCTGTTTTAGTTTTACTGGCAATTCTGATCGTTCTATCGAGGGAGGGGTCGTCACCGGGCCGCTCGCTGCGCCGTGCTGACATTATTATTTGTATATCCCGCTTGAGAAAATTTAAATTTATTCGACAACAATTTGTGTTTGTTTACTTATTTTGGCGGGTTTGCGCATGTGATAGTTTGACCTATTAATAAATACACACGGCAACGTTTTTAATGAAGGTTTTCTATGACCAAAAAAAAAATGTGGTTCAATTGATTCTGCTCGTTATTCTGATCAAACTATTTTCAGGTTTTGCGCATTTAACGTTACACGTTGTATACAGGGTGTCCAAGAACCTGGCGTCCAACTGGATTCCCACGATGCCCCAAGTTCTAACAGTACTCAGAAAAATATTTTAAAAAATCCACCCCATGTACTTACAGAATTATACTGATTTCAAAAAAAAAGGGGAAATGAGCACCCTGTGACATACTTTTGAATGCTGTGACTGCTAATGCTGATAATTTCGATATTTCTTGGAGGTTTTGTAATCTAGGGTATTGCTGTGTCTAAATAGAATGTAAAAATAATGTACTTATTGTACCATTTTAAAATAAAATATTATTTTAACTAAAGGTGATATGGAAAACTATTGAATTTCGCAACTTTGACCGACTGTAGTGTAAAAAAAATGTACCAAAATAGTATGGCAAGTGACGTCAAATTTTGACGCGTTTATTCCTCTTTTTAAAAAGGTATAATACTTACACATTAATTTGAAAAAAAAAAATTTTGATAATATTTTTACTCAACAACCCAATTTTTACGATGTCTTACAGAATTCTTAGAAAGAAAAATTTACGACGAATTGAATCTAACCTCTAAAGAATTACTATTGTATGCTCATAAAAATAACAACAGGCCTCTCAAAAAACAGGTTAGACCGTAAGGGACGGTATGTGCATGCATCTCACCATAGTGATTCGTTATTACAACAGGAGGGAGCAAGACAGAAACTATCTTTGCGATTTGCTGGTTCTTCTTTATGGTACCCCATTATTCAGGTAAGAGTGAGGGAGAAAAAGGTTAGAGGTGCGAGTGAGATAGATAGTGACGCTATCTGGGATCGTGCTATTTAGGATAACAGTACGGTCAGTACGCGTCACTGCCTCCTGCCGTTACTACGCACCTCTCTCTTATTGTTACCATTGATCACGTACTACGATTTAAAGCTTTGTTTATTGGACTCGATTACTCTTTGTGCTCTGGACTTTGAAACGAACTCTTTACGACGACCTTTGCCTGTGTTTGGACAGTTTGTGTTTTGTGTGTGCTACCATGGCGACCTACACTCCGCAAGAATACGCAAATATGCACTACATTTATGGAGAATGTAGAGGTAATGGACGAGCTGCAGCGAGACTTTACAGAGAAAGGTATCCGAGGGCTACGCGATATCCCGACCATCGAGTTTTCATTAATGTGCACAGATCACTATGTGACGGGCGGTTCCCCAATCAAGTAGCTGGTGAAGGACGACCCGTAAATGACTTCATACGCGATGAAGTTTTAGAGGCGGTGTCGGCAAATCCAAGCATCTCTGTGCGAGGAATAGAAGCTGATACGGGGATACCGAAGAGCACAGCACACAGTATTCTCCAAAAAGAAGAATATCATCCGTACCACGTACAGCGAGTGCAAAGTCTTTTACCTCGAGACTATCCGAGCCGAGTCGCGTTTTGTGAAACAATCCTGCAAAAACATCGAGAAGACGAAAACTTTATCGACAAAATTTTGTGGTCAGATGAATCAACATTTAAGAAGGATGGCTACATGAACCTACACAACTTGCACGAGTGGCATGTGGAAAATCCGCACTTGATGCGAGAAGATAGATCCCAGTACCGGTTCAAAGTGAACATGTGGACCGGTATTCTCTGTGGGAATATTATTGGTCCATTTGAGATGCCCGAGAATTTGACTGGCGAATCATATTTAAATTTTCTTCAAAATGATTTGCCAAACTTACTAGAAGAGACCCCACCAGATATGTGGTTCCAACACGACGGCTGTCCAGCACATTTTCGCGTATCCGTTAGAGAGTTTTTGGACGAGCAATACCCGAACAGGTGGATTGGGCGATCAGGAACAATCCCGTGGCCAGCCCGCTCACCTGACTTAAATCCGCTGGATTTTTTTTTCTGGGGAACTATGAAGGAGCTCGTTTATGCGAAGCCCATTAATGACATCGCTGACCTTCGTGAGAAGATAACACAAGCAGTGCAGGTGATACGTCAAAAAAGTTACTCGCTAAACATAAAGCGGTCCTTTTTAAGGAGAGTGAGAGCTTGTATTGCCGCGGGTGGTCAACATTTTGAACATTTATTGTAATAAAATATCTTTAAACTAACATTCTTTGCTTTTATTCTACTGGGAACCCATCTACCTGTGTGTATTTCCTTCTTGCTCACTCTTGGAACCGAAGTAAATAATAGTAGTAACATAACAGTTTCTAAGATAAGAAAGGGTCCGACAGTTACCGTTAGTAGGTAGGCACTTCGTAAAAATTGGGTTGTTGAGTAAAAATATTATCAAATTTTTTTTTTTCAAATTAATGTGTAAGTATTATACCTTTTTAAAAAGAGGAATAAACGCGTCAAAATTTGACGTCACTTGCCATACTATTTTGGTACATTTTTTTTACACTACAGTCGGTCAAAGTTGCGAAATTCAATAGTTTTCCATATCACCTTTAGTTAAAATAATATTTTATTTTAAAATGGTACAATAAGTACATTATTTTTACATTCTATTTAGACACAGCAATACCCTAGATTACAAAACCTCCAAGAAATATCGAAATTATCAGCATTAGCAGTCACAGCATTCAAAAGTATGTCACAGGGTGCTCATTTCCCCTTT
The DNA here is from genome assembly GCA_947523025.1 of Dryobota labecula. Lineage (NCBI taxonomy): Eukaryota > Metazoa > Arthropoda > Insecta > Lepidoptera > Noctuidae > Dryobota > Dryobota labecula. The sequence continues at coordinate 5,195,835 of OX383311.1, read as the reverse complement.
TTTTTTGAAATCAGTATAATTCTGTAAGTACATGGGGTGGATTTTTTAAAATATTTTTCTGAGTACTGTTAGAACTTGGGGCATCGTGGGAATCCAGTTGGACGCCAGGTTCTTGGACACCCTGTATATTTTATTTTATTTTAAATAAGCTAGATGGAGTCAATATTTCCTATCGAACTACCCCAGAGAAGAAATGGCGAAACAAAGTCAGAGATAGGTCAGTCTCTTTTAAAGTCCAAAAATAATCTTGGTCTGTCTGAAATGGTCTTTTAAGGAAAAATCACAAAAATTTGAGTGGACCTGTCCAGTCAGTGCAAGCATTTGTCAGTAATCTCAACGACTCGACGAACGATACCAAAAAAAGGACATTTGGGTAGGCCGCATTAAGTACTCAAAATGCCAGACCATCATTTAAACTAACAGAGAAAGCAAAAAAATAAAAATTACCCACATAGTGCTCGCATTCACAATAATTAAAGAAATATACTTTTCACTTCTCATGCTCTAAAAGTTCGTCTTTATGTCGTGCGTAGGCGACATAAAGTCGCTTTTTATGCTCTAGAGCATAAAGTAAAATCTTCGTCGAAGACCAAGGCAATCGGTCCAACAGCCACACGAACAACTTCAACTTCATAGAATAACCTCTTTATTTTAATTCATTTCGTTAGTATTCTAAGAACAAGGCAAGGATACTAACAGCCAAAGTACACAATAAATCTTCATGAATTAACTTATATTTTTTATTTCGTCCATTTATTATTTTACATGTTGCTGTTTCATTTCCTCGCAATCGAAGTGAAAAGTAGAGTGTACAACTCGTCCATAAAACCCATTTTACACTCTACTTTATATCCATCCTCGCTCGCAAGCTCGCTCGAATGGATAAAGGTCTCGCGTAAAATGGTGCGTTTTATGCACTTGATGTACAATCTACTATTTCAAATTAAATACCTATTATATGTTTACTGTACTATATATTTACATTAGGGGAATACACGCGTATAGTTATTTTGTCTTGTTCAACTTGTCTACTATTACTGACCTGAGTCTCCTTACGAGGACAGCTTTAGCGGCATGTGCATCCCTCATGTAGTAGCGGAGAGTGTCTGCCAACTTGAGGTCCTGGTCTGATGCCATGCGACCCTCGATTTTCTGAAAACCGGTAGGAAAGTTTACACATTGATAAAAATAAATAACATATCGGGGTGTAGCTGTGTCGTGGACACGGCCGTGTGTTTGACGTGAATACGTGTACTTTTTCAGATGTCTTGACGCCCTCGTTGATCCGCTTGGACGACTACATTCTTTTACGTTCCCGGCACCGCTTCACTTTGTCATAATTATGGTGTTTTATGGGTGTCACTGGATTGCTCATAAGAAACCCTTTCCAGGCGTATACTTTCAGGCGTATATTTTCAGTATAATTATTTCAGACTAATGTTTTATATACGCAATCACTAGTTCTTGATGACAGCTGACGATGGAAACTCTAACGAACGTCGTAGCTTCTCCGAGACAAAATTTATACTAAACGGAAATTATGTGACGCAGCGAAACGACCTCAAATGGCGGCCCTCCTCCGCTGCGCGCGATGCGTCACAGTCCTTACTCAACGTAACGAATTCATTGATCTTTAGCTATGGAGTGGTGCGTCTCTATTCCACTGGCTTCACAGTAGGATTATAACCGTCAACCAAGACTTTAAAGGTTTGAGCATGTGACGCGCAGAGGTACATACACACATCAAAATTGTCTAGTGATCAAGTACATTTTTAACTGACCATTTTCCGTTTTTTCTTCAAAAGACGATTTCAGACCAATCTACATGGTCTTCACATGATTTGACCAAGATTATGTCTGGACTTTAAAAGAGACTGTGACCTCTGAGTTTATTTCGGCCTTTCTTCTCAGAATAGAAACGCCGACCTCATCTAGTTTTAAAATATGATTGACGTGTAAAAGTGTTTGTAAAAACCTACTTACAGAAATAAAATCATTTATCATTTAACTATAAAAAATTATCCAATTAATATTTACCAAATCTAGTCTTCCAGACTAGCTTCTTAGTTTAATTCCTATGTTTAAGTTAACAACTTGTCCCCATATTTTGTAAAAAAAAATAAGAAAAATTCAAATTTTTGCAAATTGTGCGAAAATTAAATGGCAAAAAAGGCAAAAATTAAGATTTTTTATTTTTATTGTAAAGATTAAAAAAAAAAACTGTTTCCACCATTGACACGAATGACACAATCACAGCGATTTGGCATGCTTAAAATCAGTTCATCGAAATCGTTTGAACGAAAATAAAAAGTTAGGCGACCTACGTTCTTTCTAACAAGTCAAAAAGTTGTTCTGGGCTATGCACGGTATCCATACTCGGCAGAACTCTTCTTTGGAGCATATCCCATGCGTTTTCAGTTTGAGTTGAGGTCTGGGGATGGAGCAGGCCACGGCAGAACGTTGATGCGAGCATCCGCAATAGTGCGTGTTACGACTCTATCTGAGTGTGGACGTGCATTGTCTAATTAATATTAGCACTTACCCTACACTTGTCAAAGGTCTCAGCAGCTCTAGTGAGGAATCTCTCGGTGGGAGGCTGTTCTCGTGTGGCTAACTGTGTGATGCACGATGATAGTCTGATGTGAGCATCGGCTACCTCTATAAAAAATAAAAGTGATGCATGTTATCATTTTTTTTTTTTTACTTTAACACCATATATTTTCACTATCATTATTGCAGACTAATGTTTTATATACGCAATCACTAGATCTTGATGACAGCTGATGATGGAAACTCTTAACGAACGTCGTAGCTTCTCCGAGACAAAATGTTATCTAAACGGAAATTATGTGACGCAGCAAAACGACCTCAAATGGCGGCCCTCCGCTGCGCGTGATGCGTCACAGTCCTTACTCAACATAACGAATTCTTTGATCTTTAACTATGAAGTGGTGTAATTAATAAAAACATAGTAAGTAGCTCTGGTTTAATTCACTCTTCTTTCTTTGTCCAGGCGGTTTTTCTTTGGAATGCGCTCCCTCTCAACATCAGGACGGCAACCAGTCGGTTGTCTTTTAAAGTGAAGGCACGTGAACATATACGTAAGAAGTTGGCAGAAACATCAAAGCGCTGATTTGATAGATTCGTTTTCTCCTCTACTGATCGTTATTTCTCCTCTACCGATCGTTATTTCTCCTGACGAAGTTTTTTTATATTTTTTTTATGTTGTTTTTATTTATTTATTTAAATCACAATTATAACATCTTTACAGAGTCATCCAAGGCGATGTTATAAGTCACATGTCTACACAAATTTACAATAAATAAAATGACTTGTAAGTAAAATTACAAAGAAATATACATAAATACTAGATAATAAACAAAATTATAAACCTGACAAATGTTTATAACACAATATCTCTTTCAATTATTATTTGTGCCATTTGAATGAATTTCGGCAGGTTCTGCCCAAATATATCCTCCGATACCGTAATAATATTAACAATACGTGCGGCTCGTGACATAGGGGTAAATTTGAGTAGGTTAGTCCTAGCCGCTGGCACTTCTAACAGAGGTTGAAGTTAATTCTGTTTATGTTTTTGTATGTATATGCCGAAGAGCGATGGAACGCAGCATTCAAAGAAGAGGATTGTGTCCCAGCAGTGGACCTTGAGATTGTTCGGATAGTGCAGCCTCCTTCAGATGCGAGTAGTACTCCTGCAGGAACATGGTCTCCTGCTCAAAGAAATCATTGACATCTCGCACTGTGGCACTGAAGTAGGTCTCGTCTGCTGTTGTTGTTCAATTGCTACCTTTAAAAGCCGACTACGGGACTTACTAGAAAAAAAGCAGCAGCGTTCTCTATGCATTTTTAACAACATACTGCGATCGCCAACCCGCCTGCCAAGCGTGGCGGTTATGGCAACCCCCCCTAATTGGGGTGGCCTATGTCCAGCAGTGGACGTCTTTCGGCTGAGATGATGAAGATAACTCACCTTTATGCTTGCTAGTCATTCGATCAACCTTAACGACAGCCTCCTTCAGATGCGAGTAGTACTCCTGCAGGAACGTGGTCTCCTGCTCAAAGAAATCATTGACATCTCGCACTGTGGCACCGAGGTAAATCTCGTCTGTTGTTGTTGTCATTGAGCGCATCTGTGAAGAGTAATATAGTATTATAGTAAGATATATAAAAATAATTCTAAGTGAAATACTAATCAATATTTTGCGTTAGTGGACCGGTGGGCGTCCATGCCTACAATTTGAACACTATATAATAGTACTTTTCGACAAAATACACAGTTGTGGTTATTATTTTAAATAATTGGCAACACCTTTGTTAACATTTTTGATCTCGAATTCCATTTTAAGGTACAGTCATGTGTTGGGGGAACACTTGGTTCAATATGTCATGTCGTCCTAATTTTGCACAATTTGCACAAAGTGTCATGCAAACCGTGCTTGTCTTGAATATTATTCTTAAATTTACCAGTACACAAATAAGGCCCATACGTCCTCTTGGCTTTGCGCACAGATCCTGTTCGTATTCTAAGAATACGCGTAGATATGAGTCGTTACTGGGACACCTTATGCAATATGTCATGCAAACTGTCCTAATTTTGCACACTTTGCACACAGTGTCGTGCAAACCATCCTTTGGCAAATAGATTATGATTGTAGTTTAAGACTTACCAGACCACCAATAAGGTCCATGCATCCCTTTGGCTTGGCGCACAGATCCGGTTCGTATTTTAAAAACACGCGCAGATGCGAGTCGTTCCTAAACACCGGGTGCGCCTCCAAAAGTTGTAGGGACACCTTGTGCAATGTGCCATGCAAACCGTCCTAATTTTCCACACTTTGCACAATGTGTCGTGCAAACCGTCCTATGAAAAATAGATTATGATTGTAGTTTAAGACTTACCAGACCACCAATAAGGTCCATACGTCCCTTTGGCTTGGCGCACAGATCCTGTTCGTACTCTAAGAACACGCGCAGATGCGAGTCATTCCTGAACACCGGGTGCGCCGCCAAGCGTTGTAGGAACACCTCGTGCATTGCCACGGTTTTCTTGAATGTTGCTAGGTATTCGCTGTTGGACGAAAATTAAATTAATTTAAATATTATAATTGGTTCAAACTAACCTACGGTTGGGTAATGGTTTTTCATCTTAGGTATCATATCGTGTTTGCTTTCAGTCGACGATGAAAGTTGGGGAAGCGATAAGGTGGCCCGCAAAATTCAATTTTTCTTACGTTTCCTGCCATTTGCAGGCCAGTATCAGGTAATTATGTCGATCTGAATATGATTCGCGACCGTAATAAAACTGTATTTACAAAATTATACATCATTAGAATCAGTAATACAACTCCTTAAGGCGACGATAACCGACTTTTAACGATTTTATACTGGATCTACTGGACTATACAAGATCACAAGATACTTTTTCACATATCCAAATACAACCATTTAGCTGGTAGAGGAGGGACACTTTGGGCACGCCACAATTGTGGCGATAAGTCCCCTCTTTGAGGAGTGGCTAGAGAGGAGCCACGGCGTCCTCACCTTCCGCCTGACACAGGTCCTCACCGGACACGGTTGTTTCGGGAGGTTCCTGTTCCGGATTCGGCGGGAGGAAACGCCCGGGTGTTACCACTGTGTGGATCGCCCGGAAGACACGGTGGAGCATACGGTGGAGGTCTGCCCGGCTTGGGCAGAGCACCGCCGTATCCTCACGGAAGCGATCGGCGGCGGTGATCTCTCGCGTCCGGCCCTGGTCCAGGCCATGGTCCGGAGCGAGAGTGCATGGGAGGCAGTCACATCCTTCTGCGAAGCAGTAATGCTCGCGAAGGAGGAGGCGGAGGGCGTGAGGGCGCACAGACTGCCGCTCCCTCACGTCCCTAGTCGCCACAGGAGACGCCCTGGGCGGCACCGCAGGCGCGGACTTGCAGACGGCGAGCTATGGGCAGCTCGCCGTCCGATAAGGACCAGGCCCGGGTCAACGGCGCGTTGTGTTCCACGCGCGCATCAAAGAGATGTCAGCACGCACTGACGGGGTCCGCCAGGACCGGTGCCTGCCAGGGTTGCGGGTTTGGGGGGACACTTGACTCTAACAAAAATGAGCTCTTTAAAGTTTTATATTACGCAAACGGATCCCTGAATCGAAAAACGGTTTTCACAAACCCGCAATATTTTTGAACGGCATATCCAACGATACCCCATACCATGGGATAGACGAGGAAAAAAATATCATCCCCACTTTACCCTAAAAAAAAGATATTATTTTACCACTTTATCGGCGCGATTAATATGTATAATCGTATACCCATGCCAAATAACAGTTTTCTAGTAGATACTAAGAGTCTCTGAGTTAGGTCGCGGACAGACGGACAGACAGACAAACGGACATGGCGAAACTATAAATGTCGGTTGACTACGGAACACTAAAAATCTACCGAAAAAGAAAACAAAATATGTTCCGCTCACTGCGATCTATTCTAGACAATTAGATGAACTGAAAGTAACAGAAAGAGATAAAAGCCCAAAGGGGAATAATACTCACTCTTCAAGCTCCTCCTTCATCTTTAAGAATTCTTCCCTTGTAAGAGCACCTTCGCCCTCACCGAGTCGCTGTAACTTCTCGCGGGATGCGTCAAAGTCCGGCCTAGGAGGCGCTGGTGGGATCTGGTGATTATATGAAAACATAACTAGCATATTGTGAAAATATATTATTAAACGCCCTAGGACAGGGATGGCGAACCACGGCACGTGCACCGTGGCACGTATCAAAATAATTTGGTCACAGTATCATTTCGGAATTTAGTTACCTAAGTCATCTAGTTTGCAACAGCAGAAGTCGCAGTAATTTGTTCTCATGTTGAAATAAATATAAAATTGTTAATGTTAACATTATTGTTATAACAATAATGGTGTTATTGTGAAAATATCGTTTTTTTTTTTTTTTTTACAGTATAGTGACTACTGGAAAAAACTATACAAGGTTTTTTTTTTTTTTTAAATCCCATAACTCTAGGGTGTGAATGAGACCATATAAAAGAATCAACTGGCATATGAATTATTTTTCAACTATCATAATTTTTTTTTTGTTTTCATTTTTCATACAAAATAATTCGCCAGTCTCGATTATTAATGTAAAACACACTTATGTGACATATGTCACATAAGTGTGTTTTGATCGAGACTGTGAAAATGCGAGGTTGTCATATGACAACCTCGCATTTTCTTAGTTTTAAATATGAATGATTGGTTTGAATGAGAATTAATTACTCGTATTTATCAATGAATACAAACCTACACACTTTGAAAGTCTCAGTTTCATCAAGTTTGGGAACGTCGCAAAAGTAACAATTCGTCGTACGGGTGACAATTTTTGACCTAAATTAATTATGATTGATGATATCTTCGAAACTATGCATTTTTGGAGCACATATTCTCGGAATTTTTGTATTATTTTTACATATAGAATATAACCCTAGAGTTATGGGATACCAAAAAAAACACGTTGTATAAAGTCTTTAACTATTAGTCAAGAGTGTTTGGTGGCATGTCATGGCCACATTCAATATTTATTTGGAAAAATTGGCCCGTAGATGTGTAGAGGTTCGCCATCCCTGCCCAAGGCGAACATAAAAGTGACCTAATTGGTGATGTTCTCCAGAAAGGTCAGGTGCGTAGCACTCGCAACCGGCGTGCTTGTATGACCAGATGTAATTGTCTTAACCGATTAACTGTCCACAAAGTACACACATTAGTTAAACAATTAACGTGAATCATATGTGATTCATGGGACAGCGAAAGTATTAAAGCAATAAAAAAATTAAATCACATTCATAATTAGTAGATTAGTAGGTAGTACCATGTGGTGCCAGACGTAAAGAATAGCACCACCCCATTTCCTCCCGTGGGTGTCGTAAAAGTCGACTAAGGGACTTACTAGAGAATGGACAGCAGTGTTCTCATTTTGAACACCATACTGCGATCGCCAAGCCGCCTGCCAAGCATGGCGAATATGGCAAATTCCCCCCCTTTTGGGGGAGGCCTATGTCCAGCTGTGGACGTCTTTCGGCTGAAATGAATTAGCAGATTTGGCTCTTTGGTAAACCCCAACGCAGCACGTACAATGGTCCGTCTGAAGGACTAAGTGCGGAAACCAAACCCTCTAACATAGAACATAGAACCCTAAGCAGTCTTTTGCAAGTTAATAGTTAAACTTATTTACTTAATACTCACAATATACCCAGCATACTCCTCATTCTCCTCATATCTGTCGTGCAGCCACACAAACTCCTCATGTTGCCGTACGACTATGAACTCAGACTTTTGGAACTCTGGCAGTGTTGTTTTTGTGTGGACGGTAAACTTAACTTTTTCTTTCTCGCTTAGAGCGTCTGATATGTCAACCTGTGAAGTAATATACGATTTTAATAACAGGGTACGTATGAGTCCCATTATCATTCAAAATATTTTTTTGCTTGATTTCGTCCTCCCTGCGGTCGCAGCTAGCATGCTACTCAAATTTATTTAAAACTAGTTGCCGCTTGCCGCCCGCGTGGCTTTCTCTAAAATAATATATATAGTGATATAAGGGGGGGAGAGGGTTGAGCCAAATATTACGACATCTCTTCAACGGGAGAGGGGGTGTCGAAAAATCGGCAAAAACGATTACTCAAAGCATTTATTTCAAATAAACCAATTACAGGCACTTTTGAATTGTCAAGGGGTCGGTCAGTCAGAAAGATGAAGCTTGTTGCCCATTCCAAAGCGTAGTAGGTTCCTATGGAGAAGAACGGGCAAGAAACTCCACAGAAACTCTTTTAAAACAAAATATTATTACAAAAAATGGGTTACATCATTCATATTGAAGTTATACACGTGAGAACAATGTAGAAAGGATTACGGACGCTTCTAACGTGCACGCGTTAGAAGCGTCCGTAATAAAAACAATACAAAAATTAAAATAAGCCGTGGCAGCTAAGAGATGACCAGTCCCAACTGACGGCGCCCATTCACGAACATGACATGGATTAGGATTAGATTAGGAGGATATGAAAGTATACAGGGTTGATTTTTGAGATGGGGCCAGTAAGGGAAGGTAAGTTATGCTTTGTTGTTACAGAAAAACGATTTCAGGAGACTGCCCTTATTTTTTTTTTTGTTTTTGAGAAATATTTATTCCCATTCACAGATTAAAAAAAAAAAAAATTACACTCAGCAAGAAAATGAACCATTTTTACAAAAACTTTTTTTGATGCCAATTGATCCTGTTTCGTATGAGGATCAAAAAATTCTATCGGACCAACTGAACTACTACTCGTACTACTACAAAAAAGTTAAATGCAATTTCTGACTTTTCTAGTACACATAGCTACATATCAAACTATACTATTTCAGTAGTGGGTAGGTGAGTTTTCTTCAGTTCATTTTTGTAGTTCTTGCTACTTACAATAAACGTATTTACCGAAATACAGTGTTTTAATGGACATAATAAGAATAAAGTGACCTCTCATTATGCAGATATCCTATACAATGCGAAATCAGCTTATACTGGAAATGTATAGCTTGATGTGTCGCCGTGTGTACTAGAAAAGTCAGAAATCACATAAAACTTTTCCCATGCTATTCGTAGGAAATGAGACTCCAACTTACTTTTTTAAGACGGATAGACTGGCAATGGTCTTTCAAGAACGGTTTGAGTCGACCTGTCCAGTCAGTGCATGCATTTCTCAGTAATCGTTTTTTGTGGTAACAAAAACAATTATTTCTTTAACACATTGTGCACTTACCAACAAGCTGTTATCAGCTAGACAGACATTCTCATTCGGCTTCTTCTTATCCAGCTTTGGGTCTGCGGAGCCAGGAGTTTGTGCTGTTGGCGCTGACAGGGGATCATGGTTGGTATCTTCAACGCAGTCCTGGAAATTTGACAGTTTAGCTTTAGTGTTTTTGCCACACAGTCTTGTTATCATTAAAATATGTCTTGTTATTATGAAAATATCCGATTTTTATAATAAACTAGCAGCCCGTCCCGGCTTCGCACGGGGTAGACAATTATTTATTTTTTGGAATTTCTACACCTTCGGTTACATTGTTCAAATTTTACCGAGGATCCCTAATTTTTTTCAAAATGAAATGTAGCCTATGTCAAATTGGAAGAATGTAGCATTCTATTGGTGAAAGAATTTTTTAAATCGGCCCAGTACTTTTTGAGCCTATTCATTACAAACATACAAACATACAAAAATAGGTACAAATCTTTCCTCTTTATAATATTAGTGTAGATATCAAAAAAACGATTTTTTTATATATATCCAGGCCAAGAAAAATAAGTGAATTTCATTCTGTAAGGCGATTAAACACTTAAAAATGTGAAAGGAATTTCTAAAATAATATAAGTGTCAAATTACCACATTTTTTATTTTAAAAAAGTAACAAAAGAATTAGTGTTTATTTGAGAAAGAATTTTTTAATGAACACTTAAAAATCAAGTACCTATTATTATAACAATCTTCATTTGTTTGTGAAATAAATCAAATAATTTTAATAATAATTTGTAATCATAAAAAAGTAAAAAGTAAATTATTCTGAATTGTAGTTTTTCGCTGTGTTGCCAGGGTAATTAATTAATTAATCTCCAAAATTCAGAAGACAGGAAAAAATCAATTGATATATATCAAGATAAAAATCAATTGATATATATTGTGATATATATCATGATATATATATCTGCTGACATATATCGGCGAACCCTGATTACTGCAGGTGATATAGACTGGATACAAGAAGAGTGGTGTCTGGCCAAAACTAAGGTCCAGTTGCCACCAAAGCTAGGGAGAGGAGATTCGATACTTCAGTACCTTCAATAATTTTAGCCTATTGGTTGTTTACAAGATTGTTGCCTCCTAGCCACTTTGCTGGATTTAGGATAGGCCTATGTAGAGCAGTGGTCTGCAATACGTTTGATTTTAACTAGGGATGCATCCGATACCGATATATCGGCGATACTCGAAGTTTGCCGATATATCGGCATCGGCGATATTTTTATGGCCGATTCAACGATATTTTTCTGATCAATGTTAATTTTAATTACTAAAACTTATAACTAATCTCAACCTGTCTATAGTTTTAAACGGTTTTATTTTGTTTGTCATGTTATTTGTTAACCTGACTTGTGTTTTATTTATTTTACCTTGAATTTTTTGAATTCAATACACATAGCGGTATCGTTATCGGTATTTCCGATATTTTTATAAGAGCATCGGTATCGGTATCGTATCGGCAAAAAGGCGTATCGGGGCATCCCTAATTTTAACATCCATAGACTACTCAGTGTTTATTTCCAACTTATCTAATCCAATAAGAATACAATGCAAACATGTAGGTACAGTGGCCAGCAGATCAAGCTACACGAAACTGCCCAACGATTTTAAACTATAATATGTTGATAGTTAAGTTCAAAATCGAATGAGAAAATCTAACAGTTTGTGGTAACTTGATGTGCTGGCGACTGTACCTAAGTACCATCACAACACATCAAAAACAATGCATCCTTCACACAATTTACTATGAAAACTTACGAACGTGAAAAATGAAATTAACACACTCATAAAATACATCAATAAAAACAAGGTCGTCTGTGCTATCACGCGAAAAAAAAAACAAAAAGCATAGATCCACGTCATTAAGCTAATTATCGAAGAACGAAGCAAAAATAAAGAATTCTTACAAAGAAATGCACAACACGTTCATTATCTCCACGAAAATGAGTCATAACCTTTAGATATCCGGCGAAATTAACGAATAATACGTGAAATCTAATTGACGGAGACGCCCCCCGGCAAAGTAGGAAAAACAATCGGTTTACGCTTTATTACTAACGTTTATGCGGAAAAACTTACCATCATTTTGTAAAATAAACTCGCAGCTTGCTGCTGGTTATAAATAATTGAATTATATTTTACTTTCCTTGTTTTAATCAACAATTTAATTGAGCGACAATCAACGATAAACTTTTATTTGACACACAGGAAAATACGAAGATGATTGTCAAAATCGCATCTGTCAAGTCACTACGAAACTGACAGCGAGAGAGAACCTGACAGAAAACTTAGTGTTGCAAAGTATTACCTATAAATATTTTAAATATATCACAGCAACAAAACGTTTTTTTTAATCCGCTCAACATTTAAGAGAAACAAACAACACAATTTACAGATCTCATAACATGGTACACACGGCTACATATCAAGCTATACATATCCACTATAAGCTGATCTCTCATTAAACGGAAATCCTATACAATGCGAGACCAGCGTAAACTAGTTTTTTATAGCTTGATATGTAGGCGTGTGTACCAGTCTTTCAGAGTTCAATAGGAAAGTAAACACCAAGCTATTGTCACGTAACTGGATTTTACAAATGATCAATCGATCAAACGTCCTTGTATCGAGCCGGCAAAGCTTCGGGGCGGGGCGGCGGCGCACGTTACGCCGAAGCCCACAGATTACGCCAACAGGTGTCGCCAGTCAATGCTGCGGGGCACAGAGTAACCCGCGGGGTTCTCATTAGCGGCATCATGGGAAGATCGCGCGTTACAAAATCAGCTATTGAGCTCTAAGACCATAGTGGGCTAAGGCTGAGCTACAACAACACCATAATATTAGTAACGTTTTATTTCTATAATTACACAAATGTGTAAAAAAACATCTTACAGGATCATCATCATCTTTCTTTTGCCCTTATCTCAATTTATTTGGGTTAGCGCAGCATGTCTTTTTCTTCCATTCTTCTCTAGTAGTTGTTATCTACTCTTTTACTCTTTATACTTACGTACGTACACAAGCATAAGCGTAATCAGCCTATAATGTTCCCACTTCCCACAGGGCCGTAATCCACCGCGCAGGCCCAGTGCGGGTTGATATACAGGGTGTTTGGTAGAACGTTGAACATACGAAAATGGTGGATAGGTGGGGTCATCTGCTACTTACTCAGCCCTAATTTATTTGGCCCTGGCCCCCTGAATATAAAAAAAAAATTTGTTTGCTTTCTTTTAGTTTCACCACTTTCTTAACTTTAAAGTATATTTTTTTATTAAAAATGGGTAAAACAGGCAATATTTTAGTTTATTTTTTTATCTTTAATATTGGCAGATTCTTATAAAATTATTGCTTTATTCAGATGTTAGCTAGAAAAAAAGTTATGACTCCTCAAACTTACAGAAAGATGTAATAAATAAAAATATTGCCTGTTTTACCCATTTTTAATACAAATTACACTTTAAAGTTAAGAAAGTGGTGAAACTAGAAGAAAGCAAAAAATTTTTTTTTTTAATATCCAGGGGGCCAGGGCCAAATAAATTAGGCCTGAGTAAGTAGCAGATGACCCCACCTATCCACCATTTTCGTATGTTCAACGTTCTGCCAAACACCCTGTATATCACATGTCTTCAATTTTTTTTGTTTCTAGGACATACGGGTTTTCTCTCGATGTTTGCCTTCACCGTTTTGAGAGCAGTGGTGATGAAATAATTTGCACAAAGTAAAGCGCCTGTCTGGGTTCAAACCTACGACCTACAACTCGTAAGTCGCGACCGTTACCGGTAAGGTGGTGTGCTAAAATTTTTAAGCTCGCTCCGCTCGCTCTTGCATCCTAAATTCTTCTGATTCTCAAACTTTTCTGCATAACTTGACAAAGCAACTCCTACTTCCGTAAGAATGGGGGTGCAACTAGCTCGCCTCGCTCGCTCTTGCATCCTACATTCTTGCTTTTCGTAAATTAAAGTAAACCGGGGGGGCCTCATTTAGTTTTGCCGCCCCGGGCCTCCGACAGGCTTAGTCCGCTACCGATTGGAGCCTTTCTTAACTGGACCTCGACAATGGTGCCGATTCCCTTGTTCACAAACTAAACAAAATTTAAGTTCAGTGCATCTTTTTCTTTCTATTTCATTAAGAAAAGGACAGAAGATAAATTTTAGTTTAGTCCTGTCAAATTAATCAGCGCCTGTCATTACTCCATACAAGTTTAGACGTGATTAAAAACTTGCCGACTAAAATTACGTCGATTTACGTAAGTGCTGATTAATTTGACAGGACTAAACTAAAATTTATCTTCTGTCCTTTTCTTAATGAAATAGAAAGAAAAAGATGCACTGAATTTAGTTTGTGAACAAGGGAATCGGCACCAATGTGACCTTCTCCCTAACCCGAGGGCTGGATCCGCTCACTTGTGAGCACTATCTCATTCACTTTAGCCCATTGAATTCAAGAAAATCAGGGCTAGAATTATTACGCTAACAAAGTGAGATACATTCACATCTAGCCAGAACTCGCGCATGCGGACATAGCAATGAGGCAGCTATACAAAGATTTTTATATAATTAAAATCGATATTTCGGCGGAGAATACGTAGAAATGAACGGTACGCATGTCACAGATTATCGATTTTCACTTGAGTTAGTGTTCCCTATAATAAAAATTTTAACATTTTAGGAGAAAATTTGAAGATACAGTTTTTATGGAAGTTTATACTTCATATTAAAAGAAAATTGGCCATGATTTTGTATGCCGAATTTATTAAAAACAGTGTGCCATTACTAAAACTATATAACTACATCTTTTATAACTGCGATAAGCTTGTGAAAGAAAACTACTATCAAAGTTTGGCAGTATTTTTGTAAAGGACACTTGTATCACTTTAGTAGTTTTTATAAATCAAAGATCTGAAATGGACGTGCAAGAAATAAATTGTTGTTTTTAATTTATTTATACAAGTTATACATCTTTTATTTACAAAATGGGGACGCAGAAACCCGGAGAATGGGCCAATTCGTTAATTGCCCGCTTCGAGGAGCAGGTAAGTCTCAATTTATATATTTAATTTAAATTCTAAGACCCACCCCATATTAGGAGTTTTTCGGGAATGTAAACAAAACATATATTTTTCTTCGGCATTATCCAGAAACCATGTTAACACGATTACAAACGGTTTTTGTTACGTTTTCTAATTTTTTTGAGCGTAATTTATATCATTTCATACAGGTATCTAATTTTATATGAAAATAATAATAAATTGATCATTGTACATAAGCTATTGATCGGCGAACCGGCGTTACGAATCCGGTACAATACAAAGACGATCTGAATGAAATATTTAAGAGATGCTGTCAATTATAGACATCCATTACAGTTAGAC
Organism: Dryobota labecula; assembly: GCA_947523025.1. NCBI lineage: Eukaryota > Metazoa > Arthropoda > Insecta > Lepidoptera > Noctuidae > Dryobota > Dryobota labecula. The sequence continues at coordinate 5,180,628 of OX383311.1, read as the reverse complement.
AGTCAGTACTTAATACTGAACACTTTTGAATTAATTATTTGGATAGGTGGGGCCGATTATTTATTCTATAAATATACTTATAATGGAGTTCACCTAGTATTGTTCCTAGGACTGGTCGATGCAGCGATGTTAGGCCTTTGTCCAGCAGTGGACTTTGTCTTTGGGCTGAAATGATAATATTTTGTATTCAATAATAATTATTAAAGAATCATCAATTAGGACACTTTCCTTTGAAGACTATGATGTAGATAACATGGGAGAGACATAAGTCCAGTTGCTGATTTAATAAAATAGAAATTATCCATTTTTTTTTCTTATAAAAATACTAGCAACGTACAGCAGGTTTGGATACTTCGGACGGGTGCAATGTACTGATGTAGCAACATTTTAAAACATTGAGATATCTGTGCTATAATATCTGAATCTTATATTAATAAGATTCTAAACGCATAAATATGCTTGTTTTTTTTTTTTTTTTTTTTTTCTTCGCCCTACTCTATGTTAAGGTCTTGGATCATACCGCCTCGTCTTCAGTGTTCTTGAATAAAAATAAGGCCAAATTTTAGAGACATTTATCTGTCAGTGTTGCCAAAGCAGGCAGGGTGGCAACTTGATATTTTCAAACTTGATATCTTTAAACGCGTGTTTGTTGATACAAATAGTATGTAAACTATTATAGGAAAATGTAGGCTGAGATTGTGGGATTGTAACATAACTGGTGAAATGTTAAAAATTCTAATTTTTAACATTTCACCATTTATTAAATGTTATAATTCCCATGTTAAAAGAGTGTTATGTCCAAAACTGGACACATTACCCAGACACTAGGCTAAAATTCGTATTGAAAAAATTCAGTAACTCTAATCTGAGAATCAAACCCAGGATCCCACACTCAGCAGTTGCACTTGCAATGACTAGACAAAAAAAGAAGCAATTATGAGAGATAAATATATAAACAAAGCTACAGACTGCACTCCTTGTCCTTCCTACCTTCCTTTATTTGGGGCGGCCTCAGTACTTCTTTTTTTTTTTTTTTTTTGAAGAATGAAGTCGTTGCATTATTTTGCATTTGATCACCCAATTCTTGAGGAAAGATATAGGCTATTTTTAACATAAAAATCAGATAGAATGCTAAGCGAAATCGAGGTAATTTATATGTAGATAGTCCGATTTCATTTAAATGAAACAGCAGGTGAAACTGCGGGGCACAGCTATATTTTAATATACATCATGTTTTTTTTTTTTTAAAAAGATCTTATACAGACTGATTTTTATGAGGTGTATTTATACATGATTTTTTTTCCATGAGGATTATAAAATTATAAAGATATTACTTAAAAAAAAAAAAAAATGAATTCATTATAAATTGGTCTATAGACTGATAATTTATTTTCAAACTAAATTTTTTTCAAGCTCATTATCAATTAAATGCAATTAAACCCAACACCTAATACAGGCAATCAGAACCTACAATCCCGTATCAACTGCTTCTCCTTAGTCATGACTCTTCAGTCTCTCTTTCTCTTTTTTTTGGTTGTCTTTTTCAACATCATACAGATTAATGACAACATAAAATGTTTTTTGAATTATACAGGATAGTTATTATCATGTTAAGGGATGTTACAGCTTTTTTTTTTTCATAGGGATTTTATACAGGTTTCTTTATAGTATTTTTTTAAAGTGGTTGTTTAGTATACAGAGTGTTTCTTTAGAATATAATATTTTTATTAAAAGGATATAAATTCATTTAAGTTAAGAATACTTGTCTTACCCTAGCTGCTCTACAATACAGGTGCTCGGAACTTGCACTCCCGTATCAACGAGGAACAATGCAAGGCGTGCCTCGTTCACATCAGCAGACAGCTTCTCTGTAGTCATGACTTCAACTCTCTCTCTTTCTCTTTTTGTTTGTCTTCTTCCGACATCATACACATTACTTACCCATACAAAATGTTTCTTTAAGGAGTTATACACGGGGTTATTATTATAAGGGATGTTAGAAAGAAAAAAAAACGTTTATTTGCGGTAAACATGACGCAAAAAAAGAACACAAACACAAAAAAGAAAAAAACAAGTTGGGGGGAAATATGCTTCACATCCACGCAAAACGGGGTGTTATACAGAATAGTTTATTATGGAATAGTATTCTTTCTTTTTCCTGTGGTTAGAGACTAAGGGGTTTATTTATAAACGCTGCTTAAAGTTAAGTAATGATTAGCGACTGTTTAACCATACATTTTTGACGTTTGAACGTCACTTAACTTTAAGCAATGTTTATGAATAAACCTCAAAATAACCAAAAAAAATATATAAATAACGAAATAGATATAAATGGTATAGTATACAGAGAGTTTCTTTAAAATATAATATCTTATCTATCTATACTAATAATTATAAAGCTGAAGAGTTAATTTGTTTGTTTGAACGCGCTAATCTCAGGAACTACTGGTTGGAATTGAAAAATTATTTTAGTGTTGGATAGCCCATTTATCGAGGTAGGCTATAGGCTATACCAATTAGGAGCTGAGAAAAAAAAATGTCTGAAAGGCTAAACGAAAACGAAGTAATAGCGCAGGCAGGCAATGCGATGCGACGGGGTTGGTCGGGGGTACAAGAAATTTCGCGCGGACGAAGTTGCGGGCAGAAGCTAGTTTTTAATTTAAAAAAAAATATTTTTTCCTTAAACTTATTGCATGTCTCTTTATCTCTAGCTACCCTACAAGACAGGTGCTCAGAACCTGCACTCCCGTATCAACGAGGAGCAATGCAAAGCGTGCCTCGTTCAGATCAGCAGACATCGCTTCTCTTTAGTCATCGCCGGCCTCACTAAGATACTGCAAAGAGTTAATGAACTGGTAAGTGTTTAAATATTGTTTGATTTATTATGATCTACTAATAATTTGTCTATGGTTGAGTTTATGAGATTTTCTATAAACACTGAAGAAATGCTAAAAGGCAAATAATGTTGTTATTTAAGTAAAAACTTATTTAGGCGCTCTTTCTGAACTGTGAACGATACTGAACCGTTACGCTCGGGTCGGTGACGCTGAATCGCCTATACTCGGCGATGAATCGAGTATACTCGGCGCTGAATCGAGTATACTCTGCGCTCAATCGACTATAATCGGCGCTGAATCGACTATACTCTGTGCTGAATTGATTACTATAGGTACTCGGCACTGAATCGAATATACTCGGCGCTGAATCGAATATAGGTACTCTGCGCTGAATCGAGTATTCTCGGCGCTGAATGAAGTTTACTCGGCGCTGAATCGAGTATAATCGGCGCTGAACCGAGTATACTCGGCGCTGAACCGAGTATACTCGGCGCTGAATGGAGTATAGGTACTCAGGGCTGAATCGCGTATAAATTCTCAAGGACTATTGGGCTAAGGGCTCATAAAAGTGTTCACTTCTATTGTGTGGTTATATTTTAAATATGTAATAAATAACTGCCTAGTAGTGTAATGCAAGACGAAGAGAGATTGTCTAGTTAGTTAAGTAATGTAATAAAATTAAAAGGGAAAAAAAATCATATAAGCCTAGCAAGGCTTCTGAGCAAATGAAAAAATAGCTGGCAGGCTATTTATAAAACTTTAAATTATCTCCAGTCCCAAATAATAAAATACTCCAAACGTTCAATTGAATTAAAATTATTCTTATTTTTGTAAGCAGATCTCTTTACGCCACTGTTGTCTCAGCGTACGGCACACATGCATGCAGTCATCGTAGAGCTCAACCAGTATTACTTTTCGCAGTACCAGCCCACAATATCAATAGGTGCGAACCGTCCACAGACAGAGTTAGAGAAAGGCTACCACGATAGTCTGGTTATAGTTCTGGACACGTTGGAGATATGTCTCAGCTCACAGCCTAAGGATACGGCGAAGTACGATGAGGCTATGAATGTCAAGATCCTGCTGAGGGAGGTCTGCCAGTTTATTGGTGAGTTTTGATTTTAAACTTATAATTACGATTCGTTGGTATTCCCCAAAGAGATAGGTGTATAGAAAATTTCGCCGTCTATTATAGGGTGCGGTGAGTTTATTGCCATTTAAAAAGACAGCGTAACACAGACATAACAAATATCTATGAGTTGCAATTTACAATCGAGTAAGGTTTTGAAATGAAATGAAATGAAATGAAATCGTTTATTCTGTAAATAGGATATCGGAATCACTTTTACACGTCATATAAAAAATATAAAAACAAGCTTGAGGAAGTCGACATTTCCTGACTATCCCTGAGAAGAAATGGCGAAACAAACTCAGGGTCAAAGTCTCTTTTAAAGTCCAGACATAATCTTGGTCAGATCATGTGAGGACCATGTAGATCCGTGTCTGAAATGGTCTTTTGAGGAAAGAACCACACAATTTTGAGTGGACCTGTCCAGTCAGTGCAAGAATTTGTCAGTAAACGTGTAGCTCAACTCAGGATTTAAGGAGCTCAACGACTCGACGAACAATACCAAAGAAAGGACATTTGGGTAGGCCGCATAAAGTACTCAAAAAACCAGACCATCATTAAAACTTCTTGAGAAAGAGGAAAAAGAGATAATCTTAAAGAAAACAAATGACCCACATAGTGCTCACATTGTCATTTGTCGTTACAATTGTGTGGCTTAGAGTTTTGTTATACACGGACTTGTCAAACTTACAAATTAACTAGTAAATTGTAATTGTAAAGTTTGATGGTAGTTGTAGGGCCTAGGTTTCAAGGAAAGAGTGGTAGAGTTATGGAGCCAGCAATAATCACGTGGATGGGACGATGGCATAAAGTAATTCACGTTGCCTTTCTTTTGCGCAACAACAGCTACGAAATACTTTACGTAACAGGAAAACTGTAGCAATTTCTTTTAACTCATTGTTTTTAGTTTTAACCCTCGCTTTTTTGTGAATCGAGAGTAACAGGATAGGTTCTTTTGCGTAACACTGAATGAAGTAATATCAAATAAACAGTGCTTAGAATACAATGTAACTATACAAATAATAAGATTAATAACTACTATAAAATAACAACAATAGACATGAGACGTATTTACTAGAATAGGTATGCGAACTAGGTATTTTTCTGGACTAGGCCGCACCTAGTACGACGCATAAAGTACGAAGTACGGTGGCCAGCACATCAAGTTACCACAAACTGTCAAATTTCCTCGTTCGATTTTGAACTTAATTAACATTTTAAAGTTTAAAATCGTTTGGCGAAATTTGTCATTTTCGTGTTACATAAACTAGTAGTTTATGTAAAGATTACAGAAAACTAAAACGATGTCTCTAATTAGCACACTTTTTCTAATATTGCTGTTTTAGATCAGCGCCATCTCTTGACCGATAGTGGAACGATTTTTTTTAATGTATTTTGATGGGACGGGGTCCTCGGTGTGCGAGGCCGACTCGCTCTTGACCGGTTTTTACAAATCAATTACACAAATGTTTACCAAAAGCGCCTCCTGTAAACGTCAATCGAGCGCCAAAAAATAATTGAAGCAGTGTAGGTGGTAGCTCTCAAATGAAAAGTGAAATAATAAGAACACAACATCTCGCCTATACAGGATCAGTTTTTAACCAGTGCACAAATTTATTTTGGTGGTTCAGTATCAGTAATAGAAAACATTCTCATTATTTGTTCAATACTTTTTTTTTTGTCCTACTTGAAATCAGCAAAATATGCATACAATATATTCGTAATAATATCAATGGGCGAGCGCACAGCTGATAGGACTTATTCCACTAATCCCCCTCAGTGGAAAAACTGAACCCTAATGTAAAAAAATCACTATCAGGGGATCTTGGAATAAGTTATTTTTTTTTTTTTCAATTCTAGTTTTGCCCCCTTATCGGGATTATCAGGGTTGAATTCTAGACTGTTTTCAGATTCCACTTTTCCTCCTAAGGCGGATTTTCAGGGGGGATTTGTGGAATAAGCCGCTGATAGGTACCTACTACTGCATTCCGATTCACTGACCGCGCTGCCGCCGACGGCCTGCGCGTTGCGCGACGAGTGTCCATTATACTAGTTTAAAAATAAACATCTTTCGTTAACGATAACTTAATTTGTTTGTACTAAGACATCAAAATAAGAAATAGGTGTATAATAAAACACGTTTAAGTTTAATTTGTCAAAATTTGCGCATTGATTAAAAACTTTTCCTGTATAAGGTGTATCTATTCATACACGAAATATTTTAAGACTAAAGAAGACATAGAAACATTAAAAAAAAAAGTATATTTAAAAAATAAAATAATTTAAAATTACTTGATATGATGATTAATTATCAAAAGGCACCGCACTCGCGCCGCCACCATCGTCGCGTCTGGGTGGGTCATTCATAGAATAAGTAAGTTAAGGTTTTTTGCAAAATTTCTCAAGCAATTTTAAAATTATAATAATTACTTAAAAATAAAAACACTCGATTAAAACATTATTTTCGTTACTATGGCTTTTCTACCACGTATGGATGTTTCTCTTAAAATATTTCGTGTATGAATTATTATTATGCCTTATATACCCTGAAGGTGTAAACAGAGATCTAAACCTCGTTTCGCAATTTTTGTTTCAAAATATTAATTCTCTTTTACCTCCCACAGTCTCAATCTACTACTATACAGACATGCGCAATGAAAGCACACTGAACAATACTTTACTAAGACAGTTGGCAAGCAAAGTATTATTCGCGCTCAGTTTGAACTTCTTCAGTTCGGTGTTCAACAGGATCAGTGCAAGATTACAGGTAAGTTCACCAAATATGAACCGTATTGTACGTTTTAATGGATGTAGGCACCTTAATCTAGCACAGGGATGGCGAACTTCTATACATCCAGCCTTGGGGTAGAGCGATAGGAGCGATCATTCTAGGCGCAGAATTTTAAGTCGAAAGTTTGAACATTTTTGTTGAAACTTGATTTCATCTATTGTTAAAAAATTATTATGGGTAAAGGTAGGTATTTATTTATTACATTTGGGAAAACAAACAGTAGTATATTAAGCATAAACAATGTTGTCTTAAAATTAAACTTAACAAATACACTACCCACAGCATTTTCCGCAGATTACTATATTATATAATAAAAAAAACAAGCTGTTAGCAAACGTTAACTGTAGCAGGGCTAACTCAATGAAAAATAAGCTAAAAGAAAGAAAGTAAATAAATAAAGACAAACAATATTCTATAAAAGATGTTGGTACATCTTTTATAGAATATTGTTCATCTTTAACAAAAACAAAAATAAAATAAAATTATGCGTGATGTGTCATCGGGTCCCTAGCCTATTTTAATAATGATACCTACATTATGTAAAGCCTATGGAGCGTATTATTATACCTACGAAAACATTATTGAAACCAGCATCCTAAAGGGGCCTATCACACTATCAGTATTATCACGCAATACTCGATATCGTGATCCAGTATTGATGAAATATTGATGGTATTGATGTCAAATTATGATTACTACATCGATACTGATGATAATATCACAATATCCGGGATCATGATAATAATGATAGTGTAATAGGGGCCATTTGCTAACACACAATCACAATCTGAATGATTTTGAAGCTTTTGTTAATCCATTGCTTCATATGTTCGAAAAATTTGTCTGTTCAACAACGTAAATAACGCAATGAATCTTGTTGAACTATCAAAATGAAAGACATTGCTACTGGTTAGTGTGTTACACAATTACCCCACAGAATACTTAGAAACTTAAGAATGTTTGAAAATGAAATTCTGTTAAGGCCCAGATATATGCCAGTGACCTTGAGTGGTTAGCTTGCGTATTTTGTATTGAGCTCACGCAACGCGTCTTACGTCCAGCTATTATTAGGACTCGCCCATCTAGGAGCGCTGTCCCAAATAAGACGCATTATTTATTTATTATACATAAAACAAAAGGTATTTAAATAAAACAGGAATACTAAAAGATCAATAATTAAATTATCTTTAAAAAGGTGAAGGTTTCAGAAAAATACGCTTGATAGATTTTGCGTGATTCTCAGTTTTTTATCCGCGTTAGACATAACTTTACAAATTAATTTCACTATGTAATATAAACATAATCTGTAATATTTATATATTATGTTATTAATAACATACTCTTATTTAACTTATATTTTTTCCAAACCATTAACACTACTCGTTTAGACGTGATCTTCAGTATAAAATCATTAAAAGTCGGTTATCGTCGCCTTAAAATATCAAATTCCGTTAAATAAGACGCTGCTGAAATTCTTGCAAGTCCCACCAAAAAGATTTCATCGAAAAGAGGGCTTATTCCACTAATCCCCCCTGAGAGAATCCCCCTCAGTGGAAAAAACTGAAGTTATTTTTTGTTTTTTCTATTTTAGTTCCCCGCTTAGTGGGATTATCAGGGGTGAATTCTAGACTGTTTTCAGATTCCACTTTTCCCCCTAAGGGAGATTTTCGAGGGGATTTGTGGAATAAGCCGAAAAGAGTTCTTCGGTCATATAACGAAGAGAACTATGAGTCTAAGCAGAATAATAGCCCTAAGATGATAGTTTTGCTGTACATGTTACACACAAGGGGCTAACATTTAATTTTATTTTCAGGAATTATCATCTAGCTCAGAAGAAAACCCCGATTATACAGACATAGAGTTAATACAACACATCAACGTCGATATATTGAGGCTTATACGGCTGTTAACAGGTAATAATACTTATCTTTTTAAATAGTGTAGCTTTTAACTTGGTACTGGTATAGTAGTCATTGTAATTTAAACCTTATGTCAATGTATGTAAAATTCACATGCGAGTTTTCTAAGGACTGTACCTACAAGGTGTAACAAAATGGTGCTGGGTCTGAAATGGGGTCATTGTACTCGTAATTATATTTAAAAAAATCTGTTCCCAAAAACACAGTCTTCTATATTTTGTTGAGATATGCGTACATAAATGTATGATTGCAGATTTTTTATTTTTATAACGATGGCTTTATTTTTTTAAATGTTGCCCCAAACTAGGAATTTCTCGGCTTATTCCACAAATCCCCCTGAAAATCGCCCTTAGAAGGAAAAGTGGGATCTATAAAAATCAGTCTAGAATTCACCCCTGATAATCCCGCTTAGAGGGGAAAACTAGAATGGAAAAAAAAAACTTATTCCAAGTTCTCTCTGAAAGTGATTTTTTTTTACATTAGGGTTCAGTTTGCCCCACTGAGGGGGATTCTCTCAGGGGGGATTAGTGGAATAAGCCGAATGTCTCCTGTATCGTGGGTGCGTTTACAAACATTTAAACTCACATACACAAACAGCCAGACCCGGAACAACTTCTTGTAGATCATACAAATATTTGTTCCGTGCGGGAATCGAACCCGCGACACGCAGCGCAGCAGTCAATCGCTTAACCACTGCGCCAACCATGCATCGGTACATTGGCTCATTTTTAGGTTCAACAACAATTTAATTACACCTTTTAGAGAGGAGTTCTTCGGGTCTGGATAAAAATAGGTGGATTTTTCGCTGAAATATTAAAAAATATATTTTGATAATTATTTCCTTCTTTTTTTTTTTTTTGTAAATATATTTAATAAAAAATACTAGTCCATCGGCATCAGGAACAGGGTCTAAGCTGCCGGTGGTCAGGGCTCTAGAGAGAGGAACCTCCTCACTATGCGTGCCGTGTCCAGGAGTACAAATCAAGCGCTTGATTCAGCCGCGCAATGAGAGCCTCCTGAGGTGTTGGTCGGGGCTCTCCGCTATTAGGCCATTAACGGCAATGATTATCGGTACAATGATTGCAGAGTCCAAATCCCACATGTGGGCAATCTCGTGTTCTAAGTCAATACTTGATTTCTTTGATAATTATTTTGTTATTAGGCTGTAATGTAGCATGTTTGTTTCAGAATCAATACAAAAGTTTAAGTTACTAAGGAAGTCGGCGCATATAGTTTTAGTTTCATCTCTAGAGAAAGCTATTTGGAATTGGATGGATACTTACCCCCAGGTATTTGAGCCCTTTCCTTTAGTTTGCCGTTTGACATAGGATCTATCTATACAAATAAATTAAATTGACGTGTCTGTTTGTAATGTCAAAATAACAGTATTTTTTTTTTTTACTAAATGCATTAGAAAGGAATATACGGTTCTTACAACAAAACAAAATTTTTTGGTTTATGATCAGAGTGTCTAACTTTCAGTTCGTCTACGAAGCAAAATGCCTAAAATTAATGTCTACACAGCAAATTGCCCAAGCTGTAAATCGCCTAGAGATCAAAATGTTTAACAAGCAAAATGCCTAAAATGCAATAATTTCTAAGTAGTCCAGATGGTTAAAATAAACTCACACTAAGGCCTCTGAATTGTAGGTTAGAACTGTGACCAGAAACGGTACTTACTCCCATTCTTCTCCTAAAATAATAGTCATATTGCAAAGTAAGCATTTTGGTTCATAGTCAGAATAAGGTTTAGTTCAAATACTGTATAGACATATTGCAAGGTAGGCATTGTGCTTCCTAGTCAATATAAGGTTTAGGCAATACTTGGCATAGACGTTTTGATTTCTAGTCAGCATGATCATAAAGGCAATTTTTTTTTTGCTGTTCATTTAAATTAATGCTGTATAGTGGTTTAAAATATCAAAAATTAACCTCTCCTCTACCTTAAAAATAATATAGTCTGTTGTCTTGCGTATTATGATTCCTACACATTTTTTTTAGGAAGTCAAGTCATAAAAATGTTTCTTTGCATTTTTAAATAATAAAGACAACTATTTTAACTGGTCTTATTAAATTAATGATAGAAAACACGGAAGTGATATAAATTAAAGCAAATGAAATAAAATAACGACTTTAATCTGCGACGTTTTATTGTGCGTGTGGCTGTTGGGCATGATTATCTCAGTCTTTGAAAAAAAAAAAAACTTTATGCACTAGAGCATAAAACGCGACTTTATGTCGTCTACACAGAACATAAAGATGAACATTTAGTGGATGAGAAGTGAAATTTTTATTTATTTGTATAGTTAAACCAATTACAGGCACTATTGAATTTTCAAGGCGTCCTTCAGTCAGAAAGATGAAGCTTGTTATTTTTCTGTACTGTGATAAAGTACCATTGTGTTCAAATAACCTCGTGTGTTTACAATGTATGTCTGTTGTATGTGTATGTATGTCTTGAATCTTAAGTTTTTTTTTTTTCTAGGAATTCGCAGAAGTCCAATGTCGGCCTAACGATGAATTAAGCAAGTGTTGTGACACGTTATTTGATATATTACAAGACAGTTTCTCAGATAACAAGAAATCCAGAGTGGCTATGTGGCCGCTACAGATCATGTTACTGGTTTTGAACCCTGTAAGTATTGGTATAAAGTTCAATTTCGAGTGTTAGAGCCGGTTTAAAAAGGGCATACTTGAAGACTTCCGAAAATATTGTGTCAATGCTGTTGGTTTAAGCCCTGTCTGTATTGAAATAAGGTTCCCTTTTGCATGTCAGAACAGCTTTTTTTAAGAGTCTTATTGAAGACTTCATTAGGTATTTTTCAACATTTTGACGACTATATTATTGTTAACAGAAAGTTCTCGAAGAAATAGTGAATGCAGATAGCGGGGCACCGTGCAGTCCGCGCCATACAAAGAAGAAACATTTTATTGACTCCGTCAAACGGGGACTAAGTAAGTATTATGTGTTATTATCATTGTGGCGGTATCAACAACGCCACATGCGAACTACGCATCAAAGACCTGACGTCACAAATCCTGCATCGCGCTATCAGAGTTTACCGCGCGACTAGCATATATACAACATCCTAACATCAACCGTTGGGACCAGACACAATACCCGTCTGATCGGAGGATCCTCCCTTTACTATAGAGTATGAGTGAACTTTACACCCTGCTCCTCATACCTCTAAATCAACATTATAAAAGTGGAATCCGTTTCTTTTGCTAATAATGTTCCTTGACTCATCCTAATTTATATTAGTAGAACTTCTTTCTTTATATTTCATCTTTTTTTTGGTTAAGTCCTGTTTGAACATGTGGCGTATTATTTTGCAAATTGTGACGCATTCAGAAACAAATGGGTTAAGGTAGTCTTAACATAAATAATAACTAACTTTTATTCTTTTTAGGTCCTCAAAACAACTCAAAACAGATGACAGAAGCCGCTGTAGTGACTTGCGTCAAGCTATGCAAGGCGTCCACCTATCTCAACATAGCTGATTCGGGCAATGTCACCTTTATACTGGTCAAGTCTGTCATTAATGATCTCAAGGTGAGTTGTACTCAGTGTACAGGGATATATCTGTGTCTGACTGACAACACATGGCCTGAATAGAACTGACAAAATGTGGATGTATACTCGACTTTACCCACCCCTTCGGTGAATACAGTCGTAATGATATATTAGGATCTTTTCTCTGTTGCAAAAACGAACATTAATGGAAATTTTATTAATGCTATTCCCCCTTCTACTATCGGACATCTAGACGCACTGCAAGTTACCACCCTTACCTAGTTGATATTCCACCAACTCGCACTAAGCGTTTTCAAACGTCTTTTATAATGCGCACAGCAAAGGAGTGGAACTCTCTGCCTGCGTCTGTGTTTCCGAACGCATACAACCCTAATCTATTCAAAGTGAGAGTGAACAGGCTTCTTTTGGGTAAGCTCACTCCATCGTCGACTTTGTCTCTGTCACCTCTGATAAAGGTTAGAGTCAAGAGCATCGTAAAAAAAATATTACTGTTTTGAATTAATCAATGGCCTCTGATTTCTATAACTGATTAGTCTGGTGTAAAATAAAACTATAGTATCATAGGAAAAATCTTCTAACTTTACGTTACTCAATAAAACTTTAGATTACTAAAGCTTGAAAAGTGGTGCCATCTTGTCAAAAAATGTCATCATGTGTAAATGATGACCGTCAAAATAGAGAGCGAATTTTGACTTCATGATGTCAAACACCTGTGAAAGATTTTTATGGCGGCCTTCATTTTACGGAAGTTATATAAAGAAAGAAAGAAAGAAAGGAAAATATTTTATTTGGGACAGGCACAGGAAATACAAAAAGTAAAAAAAGGAGGATTTAAAACGGATGGTATTTAAAAGTACTTCAATTTATTCCCATTTCATTTACCTAATTTTGCCTGTGTTCCACCAAATATACTGAATGTGCAGCAAAATACCTAACCTAACCTAACCTAACCTTTAATATTTGGTGCACGATCAGTATTTTTCGGGGAAGAATAAGATTTTTGGTGAACACAAAAATATTATCCATTTAAAACTAACAAAATCGACAGTGGTGCCGATTCCCTTGTTCACAAACTAAACAAAATTTAAGTTCAATGCATCTTTTTCTTTCTATTTCGTTTAGAAAAGGACAGAAGAATTTTTTTAGTTTAGTCCTGTCAAATTAATCAGCGCCTGTCTCTACTCCATACAAGTTTAGACTTGATTAAAAACTTGCCGACTAAAATTACGTCAAAATACGTCAAGCGCTGATTAATTTGACAGGACTAACTAAACTAAAATTTATCTTCTGTCCTTTTATTAATGAAATAGAAAGAAAATAAAAATAGATTAATATTCAAAACTAACTTGGATAAATTAGAAGCTCTTCAAATTCGATTCTTAAAACTAATTGTTACTAAAAAAACTAAAAACAGTTGCAAAGGAGATTATAGGAAACTATTTAAAATATGTAAAATTCTACCTATCACTTACAAACATAAATATCTTTTAGCAGTAAACCATCATGGTACCCAAGAGTATAGCTTAAATCACGTATTCAACAACCATAACACACGATCTGTTGCTGCTGACAGATTCAATGTACCCAGAGTCACCAATTACTTTGGTGACAGAACTCTAAAGAAACGTACCATACTTATTAAATAGTCTACCGGCAGACATAAGGAGTGAAACAAATAAAAATTGATTTAAAAGTAAGTTAAAAAAATATTATTTGGATATGTGTGATTAAGTATTATTGTCTAGAGACTCACTGACTCGACAGTCAAACCATTGCAATGGTTTTGTGGGGCTAAGTTTATAAGTTAGGTACTTACCATGTTAAATTAATAAATACATAAAATAAAAAGATGCACTGAACTTAAATTTAGTTTAGTTTGTGAACAAGGGAATCGGCACCATTATTTGTTCGAATAAACAAAACTATAAGAAATAAAGACCTGTGCGGCGCTAAAAAGGCTCCTATCTTAGCATAATGCTGCGGAAAAAACCGCAGCGCTGTCGTCACCGCTTTGTTTGGAAATCCAAACTAAAATCAAATTTCCAATGTCATTGATTTGATAGACTTGACTTTCTGCTGGACCTTAATATCCTGCAGAAAAGAAGTGCTCGAATATTTATTGAATAAGTCAAATAATACTGTTTTTGACGTGACAACGTCTAATAAATCGATGAACGCCGGCTGCATGCACGAAAAAGGATGACTCATTGTCCCGTTACGCTAATTGTCCCGTTGCGCTCATTGTCCTGTTGCGTTTATTGTCCCGTTACGCTTATTGTACGCTTGCGCCGCATCAATGTTTTGTTATGACGTTGTCACGTTAAACTATCGTCCGTAAACCAACTTTACAGACAACCAATTTTTGTTTTTGTTACAGTCACTCCTCTTCAACCCATCAAAATCCTACATCCGTGGCAACCTGATATCCGGATACTCAGAACTGGACCTAATGACAGATTGCTTCGTCTCCTTATTCCGTATCATGCCGCACAATAACGACGCACTCAAAGTGTGCCTCAATCTGAACACGCATATCTCTTACCATTACGTCATCGTTAATTCTTTACTCAGGTAAGTTGGCAACAATATAATGCAGTTACAAATCGTATGATCAGTGTCTAACTTTCAATTCGTCTACGAAGCAAAATGCCTAAAACTAATGTCTACATAGCAAATTGCCTAAGCTGTAAATCGCCTAGAGATCAAAATGTTTAACAAGCAAAATGCCTCAAAAGCAATCATTTCTAAGTAGTGAAAATAACCTGGAGAACAAAATGATGAATCATACAATCTGCCTGCGACTAGATAATTAGACAATGGTGCCGATTCCCTTGTTCACAAACTAAACTAAATTTAAGTTCAGTGCTTCTTTTTCTTTCTATTTCATTAAGAAACACACACACACTATCTTTCTACTTCGTCATAGTTGCATATTATTATGTATTTATTATTTTCCACTACATTGTAGTTCTAAGTATATATTTGAGTGATATTTATTTTAGAAGTATGTATGTAAGTATATTCTCTTATTGTATGTTTATAAGTATTTATATTAGTGTATAGCTATTTTGATTTTATGTATATTTTTTTTTATATAATTTTTTTTTCTTCTACACTTACACACGTTGTCTACATCTCTATATCTACTTTCCTATCGCAGGTATGCTGGAAGAGATTTCATTAGAAATAAGCATCACCTTTGTACGTATTTTTCTGTTCCTTTCTTCTTGTCTGTTTATATGTGTGTACATAAATTGTTAAATAAATAAATAAATAAGAAAAGGACAGAAGATAATTTTAGTTTAGTCCTGTCAAATTAATCAGCGCCTGTCACTACTCCATACAAGTTTAGACGTGATTAAAAACTTGCCGACTAAAATTACGTCAATCTACGTAAAGCGCTGATTAATTTGACAGGACTAAACTAAAATTTATCTTCTATCCTTTTCTTAATGAAATAGAAAGAAAACGATGCACTGAACTAAAATTTAGTTTAGTGTGTGAACAATTGAATCGGCACCATTAGTGAACATTTCTGCGGCAGATTGTAGGTATGATTCGTCATTTGAACTGGGTGAAGTAGGTTAGGTTAGGTTAGAACTGTGACCAACCACGCGTGAGCCGAGCGAGCAGAGCGAGCGGTGCCGCGGCACTCTCAGAATAAGGTTTAGTTCAAATACTGTATAGACATATTGCAAGGTAGGCATTATGCTTCCTAGTCAATATAAAGCTTAGGCAATACTTGGCATAGACGTTTTGATTTCTAGTCAGCATGATCATAAAGGTTAATTTCATTGGTAACAAAAGTTATCGATTTTGGCAATCATACTTGAATGATTCCTTATAATAGAAGCATTAAATTATAAACTACTAATGCGTACCTTGTTATAGGATAATCAAACAACCCCGTCTTCCATGGTGGCCCCAGATTGAGCTGTTGTACCCAAGAGCGGCAGAACTCAGAGCTATGTTCACGGATACGTCAAATAAGGCTACGCAGGTTTGTAGCTATTGAACCATTTACCTAATATTAAGAACGGTTACGTTTATTCTTACTAGAGAATGGGCAGCAGCGTTCTCTATGCATTTTTAACACCATACTGCGATAGCCAACCCGCTTGCCTCGCCTGGCTTATGTCCAGCAGTGGACGTCTTTCGGCTGAAATGATGACGTTTATTCCAACGTGGGTGGGAGCTATAGTCATCAAATGAGATGACACGAGGCTCAGAGATTTAAGAGCGCATACATCGGTCCAGTAGTACCACTCCTTTAAAAAAAGATTATCTCGTGACTGAGAAGGAATTATGAAAAACGGCTCAACAGCGACAACTTAATTTATAAATACACTAGCTTTTGCCCGCGGCTCCGCCCGCGTGGATGTCGGTTATCGCGTAAAAAAGTAGCCTATGTCCTTCTCTATATCCCAGGCTATATCTCTGCCAAATTTCATGACGATCGGTTCAGCGGTTTAGGCGTGAAAACGTAACATACATACAGACAGACAGACAGACAGACAGATAGACAGACAGACAGATAGACAGATAGACAGACAGACAGATAGACAGACAGACAGAGTTACTTTCACATTTATAATATTAGTATGGATATGGATTAGTATGGATATAATATAAAATAAGTAATAATTAATACAAAGATAATGTAATAAAATGTCGGTAATAATACCGGTAGGCGTCGTTTAATGTCGATAGGTTTATATTGACATTAAGAAATGATCGATAGTACCTTATCTCCCGGTCTCTTACCATATTCTTCTCTCTTTCTCTCCCGCAGGGCTACGTAGTCCACACCCCACTACGAATGATCTCCCTCTCACTCAAATCCAAGGAAGTGCAGTCAAAATTCAACAAGAGTGAAGAAATGCCGGCTTACAGGAATCTACTACTATGTATGGTGAAGCTAATACATGCAGATCCGATGTTGATGTTGAGTGTAAGTATCTGTTTAAGGGGCCGTGCACAAAATCAACTGATTCTGAATGATGATGAATTATTTGTGATTTGAAAAGTCGTTTTCTTTGTTTTGCATGTGGCTGAAAGGGATTTTTGAAATTCATTAAGTATTCACGGTAAATCACAAATATTTGCAACAATTTTTCCGAAAAATGACGCGTGACTGACATTTGAACATCTTTCTACAAGAAGCTACTATTAATTTTCAATATTAAAAAATATCATCGAAATCATTATTATGGTCTACTTGCATGTGGCTGAATCACTTTATTCAACTTCCAGACAAAATATAGCAGAAAAATAATATTGAAAAAACCTTTTTTTTTTTAAACCCAGTTAGTAATATATTTTTCCTATTATTTAGCGAATCATATCGAGAAATTAAAAAATCAAACATGAGTCTTCAGCTATTCTTGAAATATAATCAAACTTTTATTTAATGATTATATAATATCTTCATTACGTAAATCAACGGCGAAATAAACTATATTTTGGAGATCGCAAAAATGATGAAACTATTAACACTATGAATGGAAATATGAATACATAGATAGTAGAATATAAAATCATTCTAATGGGTAAATTTAATAATAAAAATACATAACTATACACATACATTTTAATAAGTAACAGATATATTTTAATAAGTAAGATAATTAAAATACCTTATAAATAACATAATAAGTACTTAAAAAATATACTACATTAATAATAATGAACAATTTTTAAGCGAGTAAAGAAATAAGCAATAAAAAACATAATTAAATAAATAATAAATTAATAGACGACCTGCATAATTCTAAAATATTTCTAACAGAAAACAAGGAAATTATTAAAGCGCTCTTCCTCTCTCTACTTATTTAAAAATTAGCTGTGCCCGTCAGGGTCCATAATTGTTTCTATTATTATTTCATTATTTACCACCTGTAATTGTACATTATGTTACTGTAGTTGTAATTGCAATCATGTCATTAATATTTTATATACTTAGATTATTTTATATTTTGTGAATGTGAGAACGTTGTAGGCCTAGTAGAGTGTAGATTTGTTGGCGGTTTTCTATTTTGTTAAGTACCTGGTAATTGTTGAAAGGCCTACACTGTCCTCCCATACCTATTATCACTGTTATTTAATAATATTGTAAAGCCAATTATTTTTAAAAGAGTAACCGTGGAGTTTCTTGCCGGCTCTTCTCCATAGGAAACGACTAACTCGAACCGTGCACCTAGCTTCTGACGTTTCATAAGTGCCCATGTAGGTTTATGTGAAATAAAATATTTTGATTTTATGGATTGCAATAAACGATTTTGATTTGATTTGAACAGGTGCCGTGACTGACACGAATGGCTTAGGACCACGAAAACTGTACTATTATAGTTACACAGACAGAGTTTTCTCACAATTAGATAAGAAATTGACAGAAGAGAGATTTTTTCGTGCACGGAGCCTTAAGAAAGCGCGTCATTTTCGATATCGTTCTACAGTTCTTTTAGTGTCTAAATTATAGCTACCACAGATATAGATATACCTATATAACGCAAGTATCACGAACTGTATGAAAACCATGCGTGCCATTTTTTGACTACCTACTATGACGTCACAAGTTCGCGCCCTCGCTCACGTTACCCAGCCAACAGTACACAGGACTGAGCGCGAAAGTGGCGGCTTATGATTTTTGATCGTAAGCTGGTGCGATTTTTGGCACGCGAAGTAGTTGCTCTTGCGTTTTCAAGGTATATCTATATCTGTAATAGCTACCAAATTCTAGAACTATCGGGAGTACTCGTTAATGGTCGGCTATCTTCGGATGGTTTATATTACAAGCAGGTACGAAGCCCCGTCTGCTTCTAGGATCTGCACTCCCTAGATCTAGCGTTTTAAGAAATAAGGTTGATGAGGAATGAGGAGATAGGGCCGAAAAGAGACAAAAAGTGTCTTAATGTGGACAGACGACCAATACTGAATTTTTTTATATACACGTGTTTTTGTGACAGTGAAAGAATCTTACATTAATTCACTGACAGACAACGCAGAGCATAAACTGTTGGGTCTAGAAGCACTCAATCTTGCACAAGAGTTCCTTATACATAGTAAAACGATTATGAACGATCCATGTGCTCCCGATTATCTAAAGAATTATTTCAAAGTGTTGGGCAGTTCTCATAGTCGTAACCTACGAGCTTCCAAGAATCTACTTCTCCAAATTCCTTCACACCGTACCGGTTTTATGTCAAATTCTTACGCTATCTCTACTATAAAGCTCTGGAACGCGCTACCTTTTGGCATTAAAAAAGCTGAAAGCAAATTTACTTTTAAAAGAAAAGTTCGTAACCACTACTTAAGTCAGACTAAATAACTCTCAAATGATAGTCTAGTCATAGTAATTATTATTAGGTGGTATTTGTTAAAATATCTATTAGTTTATTTTATTTGTATATGTGTATTAGTATCAATAAAACTATATAAATTCTCTTAATCAAGAAGTTAGTATTTTTGTCATTATTTTTGTACCCTACCACTGTTTTTATATTTAACCCAAAGGTTGACTGGTAGAGAATGCCTTGTGGCATTAAGTCCGCCTATGTACCACTATTGTACATGAAGTTTATATAAATAAATAAAACACTAACAACCTCAGGTGCCGTATTATGACGTCTTAATGCCATCATGATTCCAGTGCAAGAGAGAGACGGAGCTATACATGACTGCTAGCACCATCCCTTTTTCGACCAGGAATCATAATGGTAGTTATACTTCATAATACGGTCCCTGGACTATATTTCTAACATCATAAACAAAAACTTTTGTTGTATGACTTTTAATAGTTCACCAGATTTTAATTGTATCAGATTTTCAAACAAAAAATAAAAATATTTAAAATCAACACTCTAAATGTTACGAACTCTATGCGTAGCAAAACAAACTGCCGTGTCTTGTGCAAAAGGCAGGGGTGACAGTGCACGGGAGGCGTAGGTAGGTACAATTAAATATAGAATTGAAATGTGTTAGATAGAACAACGAAATCTTGAAGGTTTGTTTTTGGTAAATGTATTATGTTTTTAGATTTCAGAGACCATTTTACAAATGTTTACCAACAACGCCCCCCGTCACTAACGCCGCCATCTTGTTTTGTCAGTGCAATTTGAGAGACCATTTCACGAATGTTTACCAACAACGCCCCCTGTCAATGTCATTTCTGTGGTGTTTGTTTCTGTGGCAAATAAACCTATTTTTCTTTCTTTTAGATAGATAGCATAGTCTTTATTATGTACACCATAAAAATTACAGATATAAATGTAGAACTGTTACATAGGGTGTCACAATGGGCGGTCTTTTGTTCATTCATTCAAGGCCACAAACTTGTGCAAAAAATGGGGGAAATACGGAGGGGGGTCGGATTTATTATACGAGCCATTACAACAATGAGTTCTATAGCATAATTTTCTAACCATTTTCTATTCTTACAGAACCCAGGTCGCTCCAGCATCGAGATCCAATCTTCAACAACAGAACTGATGAACGGCCTAGTCTCCTTAGTCCATCAAACCGGCATGGGAGAAATATCACAAGCAGCTATGGACGCGCTACTAGCCTTGCACAGACCTGACCGCGTGCACATGTGGAATCCTGAGGCGCCGCTCAACACCTTCTGGGATATCAGGTGAGAAGACCTGGTTGATTCTAGGATATCTACCTCCCAAGATCTAGCGTCTAAGGAAATTGCTGTAAGATCTAGGGTCTGTGTTGTGTGTCTGGTTTGGTTTCCGCACTTTCTTCCATATTTCCTCCATAAGAAACAACCAATTGGAACTGCACCTAGCTTCTGACGTTTCATAAGTGCCCATGTAGGTTTATGTGAAATAAAATATTTTGAATAAATAAATGCACTCAATCCCCGGCTACTCGCATCCATCTACTACCAGCCACCCTGCGAAGATCGTCGCCCCATACTCTTCACTTTTGCTAATGTTCATAGCATTTACACCGTTAATGTAAACGCTATGAACATTTGCAAGAGTAGAAAATACATCAGGCAGAGAAGACATCAAGTAGGTGCATTTCTTGGTAAGTATAGGATCTTTACGAAGGAATTCCTCGGATTGATCTCGGCAAAGTTTGGGTATTTCCGGATGCTGTATTTTTTATTTTTTTATTCGGAAATATCATTTGTGTCAAGGGGAAAGCAATTGTTTAGATTTAGAATGTCTGTAAAAATTAAGCTTAACAGGTTAAAGGACACTGAACGACACACAGCAGAAGTTTTATTGTTATGACGTCTATGGGCATTTAATGTCCTTAAAGTGTTAAGGCGCTACCACCCTGCGAAGGTCGTCGCCCCATACTCTTCACTTTTGTTAATGTTCATAGCATTTACACCGTTAATGTAAACGCTATGAACATTTGCAAGAGTAGAAAATACATCAGGCGGAGAAGATATCAAGATGGTGCATTTCTTGGTAAGTATAGGATTTTTACGAAGGAATTCTTTGGGTTGATCTCGGCAAAGTTTGGCTATTTCCGGATGCTGTATTTTTTATTTTTTTATTCGGAAATATCATTTGTGTCAAGGGGAAAGCAATTGTTTAGATTTAGAATGTCTGTAAAAATTAAGCTTAACAGGTTAAAGGACACTGAACGACACACAGCAGAAATTCTATTGTTATGACGTCTATGGGCATTTAATGTCCTTCAAAGTGTTAAGGCGCTACTACCCTGCGAAGATCGTCGCCCCATACTCTTCACTTTTGTTAATGTTCATAGCATTTACACCGTTAATGTAAACGCTATGAACATTTGCAAGAGTAGAAAATACATCAGGCGGAGAAGCATTTCATTTCTTGGTAAGTATAGGATTTTTACGAAGGAATTCTTTGGGTTGATCTCGGCAATATCATTTGTGTCCAGGGGAAAGCAATTGTTTAGATTTAGAATGTCTGTAAAAAAATAAGTTTAACTGGTGGAAGGACACTGAACGAGACACAGAAGACGTTTTATTGTTATGACGTCTTTGGGCATTTAATGTCCTTCAAAGTGTTAAGGCGCTACCACCCTGCGAAGATCGTCGCCCCATACTCTTCACTTTTGCTAATGTTCATAGCATTTACACCGTTAATGTAAACGCTATGAACATTTGCAGGAGTAGAAAATACACCAGGCGGAGAAGATATCAAGCAGGTGCATTTCTTGGTAAGTATAGGATCTTTACGAAGGAATTCCTCGGGTTGATCTCGGCACAGCTTGGCTGTTTCCGGATGCTGTATTTAAAAAAAATCGGAAATATCATTTGTGTCCAGAGGAAAGCAATTGTTTAGATTTAGAATGTCTGTAAAAAATTAAGCTTAACAGGTTAAAGGACACTGAACGACACACAGGAGAAGTTCTATTGTTATGAAGTTTATGGGCATTTAATGTCCTTCAAGGTGTTAAGGCACTACCACCCTGCGAAGATCGTCGCCCCATACTCTTCACTTTTGCTAATGTTCATAGCATTTACACCGTTAATGTAAACGCTATGAACATCTGCAAGAGTAGAAAATACATCAGGCGGAGAAGATATCAAGTAGGTGCATTTCTTGGTAAGTATAGGATCTTTACGAAGGAATTCTTTGGGATGATCTCGGCAAAGTTTGGCTATTTCCAGATGCTGTATTTTTTTTATTCGGAAATATCATTTGTGTCCAGGGGAAAGCAATTGTTTAGATTAAGAATGTCTGTAAAAAATTAAGTTTAACTGGTTGAAGGACACTGAACGAGACACAGAAGAAGCTTTATTGTTATGACGTCTATGGGCATTTAATGTCCTTCAAAGTTTTAAGGCGCTACTACCCTGCGAAGATCGTCGCCCCATACTCTTCACTTTTGTTAATGTTCATAGCATTTACACCGTTAATGTAAACGCTATGAACATCTGCAAGAGTAGAAAATACATCAGGCGGAGAAGATATCAAGTAGGTGCATTTCTTGGTAAGTATAGGATCTTTACGAAGGAATTCCTTGGATTGATCCTGGCAAAGTTTGGCTATTTCCGGATGCTGGATTTTTTTTTTCGGCAATATCATTTGTGTCCTGGGGAAAGTAATTGTTTAGATGTAGAATGTCTGTAAAAAAATAAGTTTAACAGGTTGAGGGACATTGAACGACACACAGGAGAAGTTGTATTGTTATGACGTCTATGGGCGTTTAATATCCTTCAAAGTGGTAAGGCGCTACCACCCTGCGAAGATCGTCGCCCCATACTCTTCACTTTTGTTAATGTTCATAGCATTTACACCGTTAATGTAAACGCTATGAACATCTGCAAGAGTAGAAAATACATCAGGTGGAGAAGATATCAAGTAGGTGCATTTCTTGGTAAGTATAGGATCTTTAGGAAGGAATTTCTCGGGTGAGCTCGGCTTAGTTCGGCTATGTATGTACGGCCAGGTGATGTATTTTTGCTGTCGCGAAAAATATTTGACTATGTGATTTTAAAGTTTTGTTTTTGTGTTTGTAATATTTATTAATAGAATAGAATAGAATAGAATACTCTTTATTATGTACACCATAAAAATTACAGATATAAATGTAGAACTGTTACATAGGGTGTCACAATGGGCGGTCTTATCGCTAAAAGCGATCTTTTACAGACAACCTTTGGATGGATCAAAAAGTAGAAGGAGAGACAATACTGCAGGTATTTAGTGGTGTACCTACCACTTACATATATACAATAAATACATATACACAAAGCATATAGATACTTATCCATATAAATATATATATATATATATACACACACACAATAATAAACATGATACAAGAGCAAGGAACTTTAAGTAATGATGATGTTTAAGGAGAGAGGAAGTGATTTTTAACCAAAATTTTAAAAGTGGACAAAGATTGAGCACGCCTTATCGAGACGGGCAAGGCATTCCATAACCGTACTGCTTGAACTGTAAAAGACTTGTCATAAAAACTAGTGGAATGCATTGGCATCTCTAGTCTCAAGCTTTCCGATGACCTCAGATATCTGTTATGTGTGTCATGAAGGAACTTGAAACGTTCTTTAATATAATATGTATTTTGTTCTCGGAGTGAATTTACAAAGAACGCATTGTTTGTTAATGTAATAAATAAGCTGTATAATATAATTACTGTAGAAATGAAGAGTTAAGATATCAGTTTAATAAGTATTAATTTATGTAGATAGTGATAATAAAAAAATTAAAAAAATTAAACTTACCAAATCGGTCCAGCCGTTCTCAGGTGATTCCCTTACCAAATAATGGCATTTAATTTTTATTTATAAGATGTTTTTATATTTAACCCAAAGGTTGACTGGTAGAGAATGCCTTGTGGCATTAAGTCCGCCTATGTACCACTATTGTACAGTCGCGGAATGAAAAGGTTGACCAGTTTTCAAATAAATTCATTTACGCGTTGCAAGCACATGTTACCTTTTTAAACTGTGTAACAGACGAGAGTGTTGTATTGAAAATTATGTTAAACTGTTTGACAACAAAGTTCAAATTTGCTTAGGCGAATGTACCTTGACTATTAATAGTTGAACTAGAACCTTTTTATTAGTTTGTTCTTGCCATTACGTTGTGTCAAGTTTGATAAATCTAATTACATCCTCTTCGCTTTTAATGATTAAAACTTTAAATGTGAATAACAGTTCTTGTCAATGTCAAATGTCATTGCCATTTTTTTTCATTCATGTAGTGAAATGACATTCATTATGACGGAATTTGTCATACTCGGTCGATAAAGCAGATACTGATAACCTAACCTGCGCAAGCAAAAACAGATCTTAAGGTGGTCAACCTTTTCATTCTGCGACTGTACATGAAGTTTAAATAAATAAATAAATAAATAATAAATAAGCAATTTATTTGTTGCTAGCCTTTTGAGCACTTATCTTGTTGACAGCGATGCGGACGAATTTTTGATGCCCTATGATTCTTTCCCCTCCTCTTTTTATATAGTTGTACATATTATTATTATTTTAAGACTATTAGCTTTTAATTCGCATTCCCTGCGCGATCGAATCAGAAATGAAGAGATCCGCAGGAGAACCAAGGTAACCGACATAGCTCGAAGATCTGCCAAACTGAAGTGGCAATGGGCAGGACATTGCGCGCAGAACAGATGGCCGTTGGGGCCGAAAGGTTCTGGAGTGGCGACCGCGTACCGGAATACGTAGCGTTGGAAGGCCTCTCACAAGGTGGACCGATGACCTTATGAAAGCCGCAGGAATCCGCTGGATGCGGGAAGTACAGAACCGGTCGAGGTGGCGGTGCTTGGGGGAGGCCTATGTCCAGCAGTGGACGTCTTTCGGCTGAAATGATGAGCTTTTAATTATGTCAATATTATCCAGAAATAAAATAATAATTAAAAAAAGCAGTCATAGGTCCCTATGACTGCTTTTTTGCTGACAGAAGTCAAAACTCAAAACTTATTTATTTATTTATTTACTATTACCACTTACATTTGTTTTTGGAAACCCAATAAACAATGTAGTCACAATTTCCACACTCGGGGACGTCACACAAAAAACCCATTAACAGATACCACCACCAACAAAAATTAAATATTTTTAAACTGTCCTATTTTGACTGACAGGTTTCAAATTTATACCTGCCGATTAACGCGTACACCAATTAACAAGACCCAAGTACCGGCACCATTCATACAGAGGACAATAAGTTAAGTGTCACCCTCTGGAATTCCGCCAAAGAGCAAGTAAAGATATCCAATCGCAGAGACACGCTGTTGAGTACTTGGAGTAACTGAGTTCTTTTTTTGAATTTTTATATCGCTACGCGCTACTTGTCGCCAGTCTGGCGCAATACGTCACGAGCATTGATATATATGTTACACTGGATTAGTAATTACCGCGCTAAGGCGTTGCCACTTGACATATGGCTACAGCCATATGCGTAGCTAACCTCAGTTCAGTGCTCTGTGTGACGCCAACCGAAGTGAACCTAAATATATTAATAATAATAACTTATTAATAAGAATAAGTTATTACTTTTAAATGTTTAGTGGTTTCAAAGCTTCGTCGCGCGTCGTCGCGTTTAAATAGTGGTCACACTTTTGTGACACATTTTAATGAGGTTTGCTTCTCTAGTTATTTAACTCAATGGTCACGAGCATGTCGCGCGTTTCGGTGACGCGAACCCATAAGTTTTTCTCCTATCAAAAATCTCAAAACGCGGCTAAAGAAGTTTTCACTTCAACAATAATAATAATCAGCCTGTATTTTCGCACTGCAGGGCAAAGCCGTCCCTTTACTTTTAGCACTTAACTCGATCCTGAGCTAATATGGACCAATCCCTCCTATAAGCGTCAAGTTCGTCCCACCATCTAAGTCTGGGTTTTCCGCGATGCCGTTGGACGTTTTTAGAAACCCATGCTTTGGTGGTCTTAGCCCCCAATGCATCCAACATGCGGCAAACGTGTCCGGTCCAGTCCCATTTGAGCTTGGCAGCTTTGTCGGTGACATCTGCGATTTGTGTCTTAAGCTTCTGCCTCGAATCTTGCGGGCAGCGAGACGGCGGTGGTGGCGGCGCGGGAGCGGCGCGGGCAACGCAGATAAGCCTGCCGTTCTCGAAACCAGCGGGCAGATCGCGCGTCACTTTAGCGGCGTAGTGTTGTGTTCGTGGTTATGTCGTCGAGATATTTGTTTTTATTCACGAACGAAATGTCTGAACAACGGCGACAACATCTTTTTGATTCAAATTTCACACAAATGTCACAAAAATAAATTGCACAACACTGCAATGCAGACGCGCGGGCGGTCACCGCTTGACGAGTGCACCGCTCGTTGGTCGCCCCCGTGCCGCTGCCGCGCCGCTGTTTTCGAGGGCCGGTCTATTTGATTTTACGCATTAGATCCTGCCGCTCCCGCGCCGCCGCCGCCAAGATTCGAGGCAAAGGCCTTAGAGCGCAGTATCGTCTTCCGTATCCGGTCGTAAATTCGAACTCCAAGAGAAAAAACAAATTCGGAGAACGGTAGGTTTCTCTCGTTATCATCAGCCATATTTTAACTACTGTGGGCGTACTGTGGGTAGTGTTGTTTATTGCGCAATAGAAAAACCGTTATTAGAATCAAAAGTCATTTACTCAACCTAGGCTGATATTCAGCACTAACTTAAAAATTTACATTAAACAGTTCTCCCAAAACGCCCGGCGCTTCACCACTTCCTAGTGCTTTCGCTGGGAAGAAGTAGCGGAACAAACTCCCCAGCAGCACATCTGTCTGTTCAGTTAGAAGAACTTACTTACTTCAGTTACAAAGTAATTAATGTTGGTACACGACACACTATACCGAACCCGCGACACTTTCTACACGTCTTCACTGTTTGACCGCCATTGATGAACTTCCAAGACAAGAATGCTTGGTAACATGCGGGTTCTGCTCCAGTGTATAATGTAGTCTAGACAAAATCAAACAGATTGCTTGTTTAATTGTATTAATTTTATATTCTGTTATAAATTGCACACTGACTTATTAATTGTTAAAATTTTAGTGAAATCCACTTCAACAATATTTGTAAATATGTCAGCATCATAATTAGTTTATCCGTCATTGCTTCATTTTTAATTGTTTTTACCTATTGTGGTATAGTAATTTTTATTCTAGGTACATCCTCTTCACATATCGCACCCGAAGTGCGACAAAGGCGTAAGAAGAATATACTAACTTTACAGGAGAGCAAAAGAACTGTTTGGTGGTTTAGCATTTGATCTTATGATCTTTTGTTATATACCATTAAACAGTAAAAAAAATCAAGCTTTTTTTCAACAATATTTCCGATACCTCAAATTGTCGTGTATAAAGAATAATTAATATTTTAAGTTTTACACACGTTTATGGACCTTTTTATCTGAAAAAATGTGAAACTTATGTGACGCGACAAATGTCTTTTTGGGTATAATGGCTTAATTTTTCGTCAGATCTTAACGGAAAAATTGAGCAATGTGTATCTTTATCTGCGCTATACGAAACTGCAATTTAAAAAAAAGTGACGTATTCTTACTTACGCCTTTATCGCACTGAGGGTGCGATGTTATAATGATGTATACAAAATATTGTAAAATAGTTTTAAAAAGTAACGATTCTTACCCATTCTTCTCCATATGAAACTACCTTTTGGAAGGGGCAACTACAATCAATTTTATTTCCTTCTAAATTTTGACGCTCAAAAGTACCATTTATGTGCCTATTTGACCAAGAATACTGCGTTCCATCGCTCGCTGGCAAACCTCGAGCCTGGTCCTCTGCTTAACTATCAAAGACCAGAATGAAATAAAAGGAAATATTTATAGGGAATAGATAATTAAACCTTTAATTTTTCTTTGTCCATAGCTCCCAAGTCCTGTACAACATAAGTCAGAAGCTGATCCAGCGTCAGATCTGCAACTACCGCGAAGTGCTGCGATGGCTCCGAGATATCCTGACATGTCGGAACGAGTTCCTAGCCAAACATAAGGAGTATGCCAATGTTGGGTCGCAGATACCTATCTGTAAACAGGCGCATATTAAATTGGAGGTAAGCCACCCACCCGGTTCTATACCTTGACGTGTGAAGCTTAACGTACTCAGATATAATTAGATTGTTATGTGGGAAAGTTCTTCAAATTATTGTTGACTACGGAACCCTAAAAAGATACGGCCAAAATAAATGTGTAATCAACGACATTTTCCACGGAATAAACATAAAAAATTGTTTTTTACAAACCATGCTTTTAAAACTAAAACCTACAACAATAATTTAATTAAAGTAAACATTTTTTGTGCTAAATAGTAATACCAGAAAATTTTGCAAAAAAAAAAAAAAATGTTAATGCAAATGTTTATGTCTTGTTGTTTGTTAATTTATGTCTTTCTCTCCCTAGGTGGTATTCTTCATGTGTCTATGGTCAATAGACACGGACGTGGTACTAGTAGCGATGTCGTGCTTTGCCCTGCTGTGCCAAGAGGCGGACATCCGCTGTGGCTCAGATGAAATCACCACACAATGTCTACTGCCAAACTACGCGGTCTTCCAGGAGATCGCGCATACTTCCACTGTGCTGACTACTGGTAAGTAATCTTGATAGATTTGTCGGAGATCAACCGCACGTCAGTAATAACCAGTGATAGGATATTCGGATGCATATTAACCTAAAGTTAATTTTTGGCAAAAAAATTATGGAAGCGGCTTCTTAATGATGAAAAACCCGGGATTCCAGAAAATCCGGGAATGCACAACTAATCGGATACATGGTATGGGAACGACTTCTTTAATTTAAGGTATTATTTAACTTCGTCGTGATGGCCCGTTGGTTAAAATAAGGCCTCGCCTCTCATGCATGAGGTTGTGGGTTCAAATCCAGGCAAGTACCAATGTGACTTTTTCAATTCATATGTACTTTCTGAGTTTATCGATTCTACAGTCAAAAAGTAATAAATTTTGTTCCAATTTTGCACAGACATAGATATACCTAGATAACGCAAGTATCGCGAACTGTATGAAAACCAAAGCGTGCCATTTTTTGACTACCTACTATGACGTCACAAGCTCGCGCTCTCGCTCCCGTTTACCCAGCCAGCAGAACACAGGACAGAGCGCGAAAGTGGCGGCTTATGATTTTTGATCGTAAGCTGGTGCGATTTTTGGCACGCGAAGTAGTTGCTCTTGCGTTATCTAGGTATATCTATATCTGTGATTTTGTTCGATTTCGGAATCGCGTGATTTTTACTATCGGTACAAAAGTGCATTCCATGTTAACACCTGAACGTAAGTAAATATACATTCAATTCTATAATCAGAACTCCAAATTTTTCGATCCCGGAATCCCGGGATTTTATCGATACAAAAGTGCATTTCATAATAGCCAACACATCAACTTTAGGTAAATATGCATCCGAATATCCGATCACTGGTAGTAACACTTGAATTACGAAAACTGCTACGAAATAAAGGCGCTGTCGAAGTCAAAACGTTACCAAGGACTTGCGGTTGAGGTTCCCTAATAACACCGTGTACCCACACATCAACCAAACATTGAAATTGGTATAAAGGTGTGACCAAACATAAAGCGGCAATCGTGCGCGGCTGGCTGCGCTATGAATGGACGACTGCCGCGCGCGGCAGCCGCGAACTACCTGCCGCGCACGGCGAACGTCGCGAACGGTGTAGTGTTGGTTCGCCAGTGGTTGTGTGTGGACGGACGTATTTTATCAAGTGAAATGGATAACGAAACAGCAATTCGTCTTATTGAAATATATGGCTCCCATAGTCCATTATGAAATACTAGAGAGCTACAACACACGCGGCCGCTTTCATTGTGGTTTGAATACGAAATAAAGACCGCGGCGTGTCTCGGACATGCCGCGCATAAGGTCTAAACTAGTCGCGCGGCAAATTTGTGTCTAGCGAATGCCGCGCGTAGCTGCCGCGCACCTTGCACTCCGTGTTTGGACACACCTTAAGTGTCGAAAGTATTTGTTCGTATTCCAATGCATTATGTCACTTATAGATAAATATCGATCAAAACTGTTTGATATGTTATAGTTGCAAATGATGAGGCATTAATTTAATTAATTGACAAAAATCGGATAAATAAATGTCTGACTTTAATATCATGATGAAATTGACTATCAGGGAACTCGTCTGAAGGTTAAATACATGTTATTATCAATTTATTAAACACATAATAGTATTTAAAACTCTTCCCTTTAACTTTGCAAGCAGCCAGCCAGGATATGGGAAGAGGCTGTTATTACAAAAATATTCACAGTAAGTATGTTTTTTTTTCAGCACTAGAACAACGAGACAGGGTTTTAGTAAGATATCGTACATATTAAAAGAGGCCAAACAGTGTCCAAATAAATGTTGTTCTCTGTTTTTTCTTTTCATGGAACTCTGAGTTCGTTTCGGCATTTTTTGTCGGAAATCAGTAAGGCGTCATCTTCTTTTTAGGGTTCCATTCCTCAAAAGGAAAAACGTAAACCTTACAGGATCACTCGTAGGTTTGTCTGTCTGTCCGTCTATTATAGCCAATTTGCTCCGAATCTACTGGACTGCATAAGTTGAAAGGTACACATGAACTTTTGTGACCCAAACAGGCTAATCTAATAATATTTTTTCGAAGTATTAATTTCCAGCAAGCTGGAAATCGTTTTAATACCTTAATTTGGTCCTAAATGCGTGTAATCCAAGTTTACGCAATCCCAGGAGGTGTGCATAATTTTTTGGAGCCAAGTAACTACGAAATTTTTGCCCTACAAATTTTTTGATTTCGGTTGTACCACTGAACCGAATTTTAAGTTTTAGATGCTCATTCGACGCAGAGTTTAACCCTCTTTAATATTGAATGGATTAAAATTTTCCGTCGGACGTACAGTTTTCGAGCTAGAAGCCAAAAACTGAAAGTGGAGCGTAAATTTCGCATTTAGGACCAAATGTAGGTATTTATACGATTTCCAGCTTACTGGAAATGAATTCCTCAAAACGCTTTTTATGGATCTAATTTGTGTGGCCTAACGAGGACGTGCAACTTAAATAAATGAATTTTTAATATGGGGGGCAAAGTAAAAAAATAAAAAAAAATAGGTTGTCTGTAAAGTTGGTTTACGGACGATAGTTTAACGTGACAACGTCATAACAAAACATTGATGCGGCGCAAGCGTACAATGAGCGTAACGGGACAATGGGCGTTACGGGACAATGAGCGTAACGGGACAATGAGTCATCCTTTTTCGTGCATGCAGCCGGTTCGTTCCGCTCATCGATTTGTTAGACGTTGTAACGTCAAAAAGTTTTGCAAACTGTACCTTCCGCATATTATTTTGTGAGGTATAACTGTTCTTTGCCCCAAATAAATTAAATTAGCAAATCAAATAAATGTTATAGGTTCCGCAGCTCTTCAAAAGCGGATAATGGCACTACTAAGGAAGATCGAACACTGTGTCAATGGAGTCCAACCAGTTTGGGAGGAGACTTTTCGATGTTGGTGAGTTGTTTCTTTTCCTACATACTCGTACTGACTGTTGTTTTTATCTTTTTGACCGCTACGTCAAAAAATTGGTTGTCTGTAAAGTTGGTTTACGGACGATAGTTTAACGTGACGTCATAACAAAACATTGATGCGGCGCAAGCGTCCAGTGAGCGTAAAGGGACAATGAGCGTAACGGGACAATGAGTGTAATGGGACAATTAGCGTAACGGGACAATGAGTCATCCTTTTTCGTGCATTCAGCCGGCGTTCATCAATTTATTAGACGTTGTCACGTCAGATATACGAATTCATCCATTCAAGTTTTTGGAGTTTTTGGAATATAAAGAAAGTAGTTCAACTAATATAAATTAGGATGAGCCAAGGAACATAATTAGCAAAGGAAATAAAAAAAAAACAATGTTGTAAAAGTCTGTCATGTAGTCGTGACCGTGGCGTGCTGGGCACATTTTGGTTTGTCGTCTATACATGACTGGCGGTCAAAAGGTTAACGGGTTTTAAAATTCCCAATTGTTGTTATGTTTACTGGTCTTGGCATTTGTGAAGAGAAGCAAGGAATGGCACATCGACGGTGAAGTGCCAATAACACCTAACTGACAAAATAAAAAATATACACAAACTGAATGAGGATGCATGCATGGAGTTAATGCCATAAAATAGTCACGTAGTTTAGTTGGAGGTGTTTAACAACTAAAAATACACTTAGAAGATTTCACTAAAACAGGCGAATAAAGCCTTTAAATTCGAAATGATAAAAAAGTGGATTCTAGAAAAATGTAAGTCAGGAGGTATTGGCACTTCACCGTCGACATAGATTTCTATGATGTTTCAGGGGCTTAGAAACACCGTGTATGTGTTTTATTCTATTGTGACTATTGCTATACTTTGAGCAGTGGCAGCTGAGGGGTACCGGCCACGATTTAAGACTTGTGGGTCGTAGGCAAGCTTAGTTCAAAGGCTTGCCAACCGTCCCGCGATAGCCGGGACGTCCTGTTTCTAGAGCTTTAGAGGATGTGTGTCCCGCGAAAGACTTGTGCGGGACGCCAATTGTCCTATTTTATCGTACCTACGGCTAAACCTTCAGGCAGAAGTTATAGTAGAAATTATCTTATCGTCATTTTGTCTACTATCAAAACATGTTTTTTATCACCAGGGATTCACTTTGCAAGCTTCTCCAAAAATATCCGAAAGGCCAAGGAGACAAGATGGATGAATGTCAAATGGAGGCGTTACATCGAGCCGTCGCCAAGCGCAGGGTTTCACATCATACCAGCAGTGAACATGACTTTGAGGTACGTGACCTTTTTCTGTCAAAAGTCTAGTTAAGAGCCTATAGTACCTCAGCGCCACCTCACTCTTCATCTCGCTCGCACACTATTGCTCGCGGTTACGCGAGCGAGCGAGTCTGAGTGAGGTGCTGGGCGGCAGGGAGAAGGCTCCAAGGCGTCGATAGTTCAGGAATTTCTTTTTACGGTGAAAATAATGTTAACAAAAAAAGGATTTGCTTTATAAGTAGTTCAGTTATTATTAGAGATCGGATATTCGGATGCATATTTACCTAAAGTGAATTTTTAGCTATGAAAGTATGGAAGCGGCTTCTTAAAATATTTTTTTTGTAAAAAAAAATCCCGGGATGCCAGGAACACAGGGGTCGTTTCCATACTGTACACCCGACTAGTTATGCATATAACTAGTCGGGTGTACAGATTTTTTTTTTAATAAATATGTACTATTAAAAATATTTACTAAAAAAAAAAAACCCGGGATTCTTGGGTTGCAAAACTATTCAGATGCATACATATTTATTTCAAATTAATGTTTAACCCCCGATGCAAATATTATGTGTAAGAGGGTGGTGTGTGTTAAATAAAAAAAAAAAAAGCAAAAACTATATTCTGATTGGGCGTAAATATTACATTGACTACTTAGGTAGGTAGATATGCATCCAATTCTATAGTAAATACGCATGGAAAAACAATAAAAAATCATTAAACTGAAGAAAATAAAAAGTATTTATAAAATCATAACTACAATGTAGAACTTTTACATAGGGCGGTCTTATATCTAAAAGCGATCTTTTACAGACAACCTTTCACGATACCTTTTTGTAAGACTGGTTGTCATACTTTCTGGCTTCTGACGACCCGTAGCGACTGTTAAAGATCCACGAATGACAGCCGAGACCAACAGCTTAACGAGCTTTCCGAGGCACGGCAACTAGCTTCATCTTTCTGACTGACCGACCCCTTGACAATTCAAAATTGCCTGTAATTGGTTTATTTGAAATAAATGCTTTGAGTTTGAGTTTGACGGAGGAGTCTCAGCATGTAAAGATAGTCATCCATCCAAGGACCAAGCGTAGCTAACCGTGCAGCTGTTATTACTTAGCCACGAGCTCCTCCTCCTCCTCACGGGTTTATAATATTACTAGTGCAGATGCATTACTATTCACAGATGCAGATACAAGAATGGGCGAACATAACATCGTTTCTATGCGCGCTTGGTGGAGTGTGTTTACAACGCAGACCTTCTACCACTTGGTCGCATCTTCATGGACATGGTAAGCATTGGTCTCGTAGTGTTTTTTTTTTTACAGTGGCCAGCACACCAAGCTATACGAAACTGTCAAATTTCTCCAAACGATTTTGAACTTTAAAATGTTGGTGATTAAGTTCAAAATCGAACTAGAAAATCTGACAGTTTGTGGTAACTTGAAGTGCCACCGTACAACCGCAACCTCAAACTTTTCGAAAAGATTTGTTTATTTAAAAAAATAAAGTAATCTTTCCTTTGAGTAAAATTTGCTATCTCCAGTATTTAGAGTACTTTCCATCCAGATGAGGTTAAAAATTCCAGCCTGTATACAGGTTGACATTGAAAACATACGTTAAACCGAAATGGGCGATTGTACTCATCATTATGAACAACTTTTACTAAGGGGACAAAGTTGCAATCGCGAAAAAAAATCAGCTGTTCCCTACATTTTGACGAGTTATGCGATTATTAATGTAGGGAACAGCAGTTTTTTTTTTCGTGATTGCTGCTTTGGTCGCTTACGCGGTGTCCTACGTAAGCCATCAATGCGAACGCGATCGCGAATCGAAGCGGCGCGAATGATACAAACAATGATATTCTATTGCGATGGCCAGCGTGAACACATCGTCGCCGCACCGCACATAAGTGCGGTGCGGCGACGAGCGAAGCGAAGCGGACGCGATCAGTTGGCTTGATATTTTTTCTCGATATCTTGCGCTGCGGGCGGTGGCTTGGGCTTGTTTAAAATAAATTAAAATATGTACTTACATAAATGCTAAAAATGGTGCTAGTAGAAATTTTTATGAATTCTATTCAAGAACGCCCTATATCTACACTATGGGATAAAAGGAATAAAAATAGCACAATAGCTTATCATCATACCGCGAATGAGAGGAATTAGCGAAAGAAATTGGTACTACAAGTAAGTAGGTACAACACATTAATTAATAAAAAATAAACAGTAAACATTGTTTCCGTCCGCCTATGACAAATGCGGCGACTCCGCGCGCACGTAGGACAAAGCCGCCGCGTCGTCGCGTTAAATTCGCGTAAACCGCATCGGATCGCGTTCGCGTTGAATCGCCCACGTGGGACGCCGCGTTAGTAAAAGTTGTTCATAATGATGAGTAAAATCTCCCATTTCGGTTTGTCGCATTTTTTAAATTTCAACCTGTATACTAAATTCGACAAAAAACGTGTCTCATGTTCGCAGTTTCATGTATTTTGGAACATTCGAAAGAGACTCGTGATTATTATTGTATACCGTTTATTCACATGCTGACCTCTTTGTTTTTATATTTCTTGCAGCAGATTCAAGGAAGTACAACGTACTGGCGAACAGCTCACAAGAAGTGCAGTATTGTCCTGTGACACAGTAAGTTAACTTCATTTAAAAATATAGTCAGTATAGCACGGTCACCAATTAGTTTATTTTTTATTTTTTTTAACTTTGCCCCACACTAGGAATTTCTCCTGTATCGTGGGTGCGTTTACAAACATTTAAACTCACATACACAAACAGCCAGACCCGGAACAACTAATTGTAGGTCATACAAATATTTGTTCCATTGGTGGTCCGTTTAAAACAATAAAAGTAAGTAATATTAATGTGAAAAAAATCATTTTTTTACTTTGAACTTAGCTGTTAGAAGTTAGTGCAAGCTAAAACTAAAAAAATAATTTCTAATTTTTAGATTAAGTTATAAATTTTACTGTTTACTTACGGCCCGCTATTTGGTGACCTCTGGTCTTATAGTAAGTATAGTATATTCTACAGACTGTACTTCGGAGAGTATGCGCAGGAGCTTCACGACCAGTGGCGTAACTATACCATTCGAGGCCCGTGGCAAAATCATCGGATTCCAAAACCCCCCCCCCCCCCCCCCATAAAGAAGCTTTTCTGGTCCTATAGAATTTCTTAAATAAGTTTTTTACAATTTAATTTTTTGAAATGATCGCTCGGCTCTAGCCGTAGTCACATGAATGTTGAGAATTAACAGAAATGCAGTGCACACTTCAGGAAAGCTTGAAGATATAAAATTATTCTTTATTATTAATAAGTCAGCAAGTTCTCTTATAGAAGATGACGTTTCTATTTCGTGTCTAAAAGAGGATCAAAAACTGAGAATTTCCTTGGAAAACGAGATACTATCTTTTTTAATGGATTCTCCACTGACCGGGGGCCCCTTCCGGCTGGGGGCCCGTGGCATTTTGCCGACTTGCCACCCTGTAGTTACGCCACTGTTCACGACTAATCCCACCTATAAGCCTTTTCGCTCTGCGTTCCACCGAGTCAAGTGCTAAGAAGAGGGGCCCAAGTCTGCTATTTTTATAAATTCGTCATTCCAACACGATCCCATTGTCGTTTTGCTAAAAGTTCGTAATCTGCTAAATTCATAATGGTCGATCATTGGTCGGTCAATGGTCTCGTAATAGAATTGTATTACAATGGCATTTTGAACATTTATTCATGCCAGATTTCATTTATATATATTTTTACATATTATTTATTAGTGTTATAAGCAATCTGAAGTAGTAGGAAGTTGGAAGTTTAGTAGGAAGTTTCATTTGTCATTATGTACGAGATTACCAATTCTTTCAATGGAGTGTCAGTGGCTGACCATTGGAAAGTCATAATGACGCCATTATATTAGTAGATTCCCAAACTTGTCAAAATCAACAATTATGAAATCAATGATAGACCATTCTGACACTATTGCAATAGCAGACTTGAGGCCCAGGGGGCCAAGTTTACTAATGTACAAACGTTGCAATGGTCTCTTCATTGTGAGTTTTTGACAGATTTGCCATACAAACACTGTCAAATACTCACAATGGCGAGACCATTCTGACACTATTGTAATAGCAGACTTGAGGCCCTGGCCGCGTGATGAAAAATTATAGCCTGGTAACTCGAAAACTCTTCCACCTTTCTACGTGTGACCAAACCTGAAAATATTCCTCTCACACAGATTCATCGGCCAACTCCTACGCCTCCTCCTCTGCAGCAACGAACGCTTCGGCCAACAAATACAAACTCACGTCAAAGAATTAGTCGGACATGAGATGTCTCCTGCGCTCTATCCGATACTGTTCGATCAGATCAAGGCCATCATTGACAAGTTCTTCGATCAACAGCAACAAGTAAGTAAAATAAAAATAAAATAATTCTTGAAAAATAATGCGTGAAGTTTCGCCACTTAATTTATTTTAACCCTGTATAGTAGCTAGTTTTTACCTACAGGCTCGCTCCCGTCTTCTTTACCACAGGAGTCGTGCATATATCCGGGATAAAAATTAGCATAATTATTATGTCACTCTCCGGTCCATAAACTAAATCTATATGCTAAAAATCTTATCGATCCGTTGCTCCGTTGCGGCATGAAAGACAAACAAACACACTTTCGCATTTATAATATTACTACTAGCTGATGTAGACTAGCTGTTTTTTCTAAAATATAGTAGCCTAACTGCCGAATACTCAAACGCAATTCAATTTTAAGTCGCCGTTAAGTCTAATGCTGTCTCTGTCACTTTAAACTGTTTTGTAGCGACAGAAACACTTATAAGAACGTCTTAAAGTTTGAGTATTTGGGCATAAGTTACTCTTTATAACATCAGCTATCTGCCAGTGAAAATCCCGTCAAAATCGGTCCAACCGTTTCAGAGATTAGCCGGAACATTAATTTTTTATTTTAAGTACCGTATATACTTTTATATGCATTTAGTAAAAAGCTATTATTTTGACATTGCAAACAGACACTTCTATTTAATTTGTTTGTATAGATAAGTAAAATAGCCAACAGATACAAACTCACGTCAAAGACTCGGTAGGACACGAAATGTCTCCTGCGCTCCACCCGATACTGTTCGATCAGCTCAAGGCCTGATGGCCTTCATGGATCTTGGTGGATCATTGACAAGTTCTTTGATCAACAGCGAGTTTGACTTGCGCACCGAGGGTTCCGTTCCATCAAATGTCATCAAAAAAATTACACTAGTTCCATTATCGGTCAAGAGATGGCGCTGTCCTAAACTTCTATTACATAGAATGAATTCAGATTTTTCTCTATGCAAACTTTGTTCCGGCTAAACTCCGAAACAGCTGGACCGACTTTGACGAGACTTTCACTAATAGATAGCTGATGCTGTAGGAGTAACTTATTATAGAAAAATAATTTATTAGAGTTACAAACAAAATTATGAAAACCCATGAAATTCTGGACAAAATCCGATTCAATTGGGAAAGTCTTGACATCCACGTGGGCGAAGCCACGGGCAGATGCTGGTAAAGAATATATCAGTAACATATTTTTCTTCCACAGGTAATGCTAACAGACATAAATACACAATTTGTAGAGCACACAATCTTTATAATGAAGAGTATACTGGACATTAAGAAGAGTGGTCAGCCCAATGAACATCTTAGTACTACGTCTATTGAAACTTTGATGCTGTCTATAGTCAGGTAAGAAATACATCAGCTTCTATACCCATATATTTTGTGTACATGTGTATGTTTTTTTTTTTTTTTTTTTTTAATTTATTTATCATTTATACAAAAGAACACAGGATTAATGTGTACCCTCAGAAATAAACAAATGTATTACACATAAAAATATCAAATGTAAACTTAAGCAATATTATTTAAGTATTATGTAGGAATGATTGTAACTATTTATATAAAGATATTATTAATTGTATCGGCAATAACGCGTACATATGAAATGCTTCATTGTATAGTTAGATATTGAGATAGACTCATGATAGCACAAGTTTAAACCTTAGTGGTTTTTGGTTGCTATTTATTAAGTAATCCTGTGTTCTTTTGTATAAATGATAAATAAATTAAAAAAAAAATATATATATATATTTCAGATATCTCTAAAAGCCGTCACTGTCGTAGTTGGCAAAGTTATATCGTATTTTACACAATCGAACCATCTACCATCACCAGTAAAATATATTTGGATGAATATTAACCTAGGGTTAAGGTGTTTTTTAATTCTAGGTACATCGTCTTCACGTATAATTATTAATTAATGTATACAAACTATTGTTAACATTTTAAAAGTATGGAGTTTCTTGCCCATTCTTCTCCATACATAGCTACATTTTGGAAAGCGCAACTAGAATCAATTAACTATTCATGTAATTTTTGACGTTCGAAAGTGCATCTTCGTGCCTATTTGAAATAAATGATTTGACTTAGGCTATTATGGAATGCACTTTTGTATCAAAAAAATCCCGGGATTCCGGGATCGACAAATTTAGTCTTGTAGCGCGCACAGTTTCAGAACGATTCAAAACTCAAAGTCAGCGCCGTTAGGTTGGCGGCGAGTGCGCCGCCAAGGCGTCAACATAATAAGCCGCATCCCGCGTCACACACCCGTTTCGTACCCTTTTCCCGGGTGAAACGACATGATACAGACGTGCGCATCTCGGCCGCGCCTCGAATTCATTTTTATTCTACTTCCTGCTACTAAGATTCTGACTGTTGTACTGTGTTTTACGAACATTAAATTATTGTAAACGAGTGTGCGGACAATTTTAATTCCACGAACCCCTACAGTCTTGATTATAGAATCGAATGTATATTTACTTACTTTTCAGGTGTTGGCTAATATGGCATGCACTTTTGTATCGATCGTAAAAATCTCGCGATTCCGAAATTGATTTTAGTACTTTTTACTATAGAATCCAATGCTAGATGGTTGCTTGGCTGGATGGTTGTTGGTTGGTGGATGGTTGTCTGTAAAAGATCGCTTTTAGCGATAAGACCGCCCATTGTGACACCCTATGTAACAGTTCTACATTTATATCTGTAATTTTTCTTAATTATGTTGTACATAATAAAGAGTATTCTATCTAGCTAATGTTGTAAATTAGGTTGTCAAACTGGCATAGCAAACTTCAGGTTTTTTTTTTTCTTTTCTGTTCTCCACATAGCGACAAACAACTCGGTGCCTTGAGTTTCGTTAAAAAATGTTTAGAGTAAAAGAAAGAAAGAATGAAAATACATTTATTTAGTAGACGAAAAGGCACACATGACTACTACCGACTAGATATTCGGATACAATTTACCTAAAGTTAATTTGTAGCTGTGAAAGTATGAAAGCGGCTGTGTGAAGTCGAGTGTGTAGTAGATATGTAAGCGGGCGCCGTCAGTTGGGACTGGTCATCTCTTGACTGCCAGGGCTTATTTTTAATTTGTAATTTTATATTTTGAATTGTTTTATTAGTTTTTACATTGTCTCACATATAGAAGCAACAAGAATAATGTACCCAGGATTATGTAAGATCTTGATTTAAAAGAGTGTCCTTGGAGTTTCTTGTCCGTTCTTCTCCATAGTGATCTACGTATTGGAATGGGCATCTAGCTTCAACTTGCCGACTCTGACTAACTGACCGTCTCTTTGACAATTCAAAAGTGCCTGTAAATGGTTTAATTGAAATAAATGCTTTGAGTATGAGAGTTTGAGTTTGAGTTTGAGCGACTTCTAAAAAACTATTTATAAAAAATAAAATAAAACTCGTTATTCTTAGATTGCATAACTATTCTGATGCATATTTATTTAGAATTGGGATTTTCACCAACATTTAAAAGTAAGTAAATATACAAGAAACATATATCAGAAAGCTAAACTTGTAGATCCCAGAACCGCGGGATTTTTTCGATACAAAAGCGCATTCCATATTAGCCAAGATCTCAACTTTAGGTTTATATGCATCCGAATATCCGATCTCTACACATGACATAATATAATTTACAGCAGATTTAAAAAAAAAAAACAAAAAATGTAAAGTGCGATATGAGAAATTAGCAGGCAAGTGTGCCTCACGGCTGCGCACTGACAACTAGTGCCTGACGCTGGTTTTCAACTGGACCTGCATCGCGATTCTGAAAAAATCTCACCGTGAGAACTTAAGTGAAGTGAGCTGTCAATAGTGTCATTCCCTATAGCATCATGTGGAATAACAGTAGAGCAATTCTGTAAAAATCTCACGGTGAAAACTTAGGTGAAGTGAGCTTGAAGTGACGTGTGATTCCACCTGATGCTTGAGACTGACACTATTTACAGCTCACTCATGTCTCACTTCACCTAAGTTTTCACGGTGAGATGGTTACAGAATAGCACTGCTGAAGTGTGAGGTGACGGATGTAAATCAGTTTTATACTGCGACGTGCAGTATATTAATTTGTATGTTAAAACCGCGAAAATAACCTTTATAAGAGGGCTGATAATCATTATGCGAGTGTGCGAGTGAGATGGCAAATTATACCTGTTTATGTTTGTTCATTTAATTACATTCGTCTTCGCTGTCCCGGTATGTTTTAAATAAATAATACGACATATTTAAGGCTTTGATTGCCAGACAACAAACACAATAGAAAAACTTTTTTTAGCGGTCACCGGTGACCGCGGTGGTAGTCAATGTGTTAAGAAGTCGTTTCCATACCATGTATCCGATTAGTTGTGAATTCTCGGAGTTTTCGGAATTCCGGGATTTATATTAAGATAGAAATAAATAAGAAGCCGCTTCCATTATTTCTTAGCCAAAAAATCTCTTTAGGTAAATATGTATCCGAATATCATCACACATGAAACAGTTACCTTAATAAAAAATAAACATGGAATAAAGTTATGCTATACCCGAAGTCTCTAATTCAGATAATTTATGTAAACAAAGTAATGTCAAGAAATGTCACTGTCAAAATGACAGGACAGTGGTGCAAAACATTTTATCATTAAATGTTTTTGTAAATAATCATCGATAAAATAAAAGTGAATTAATTATAAGAACTATGCAAACAAAATACCGTTGCCAAACAATGTTTTTTGTAGTGTGTCAGAGACACGGTATATGATAGTCATAATCAGCCCTTTAAGCCCAGTGCTAGACGTAGGCGACCCAAAATCGATTTCCAATCGAAACAGTTTACAGCCGTTTTCATCCAAAATGTGGCCAGATATGCTACTTACAATATGAATCTATTTATGAGAGTTGTAATATTAGTGTTGTTGAAGATTAAAAAATGTGAAAATGTTTGGATCTCCTGCATTGTTACCAGTATCATAAAATATTGTATACCAGAAAATCTCCTTTTATTAATAACTTTGTTTAAAACCGAAAATTTATAAAAATAATTATGGTATGATTATTTTTTAATTATTATTTCTTAAAATCAGTACTTAAAAGAAAATAAAACCTCTTTTTTTGCAATTTTATGTGAATTACCATTACGAAGATATTTTTTTGTTGTGTTATCCCCGTTGTTTACATAAATTATCTGAATTTGAGACTTTGAGTATAGGTATAAACGTCAAAAAATGTATGGGTATACCGAAGTTATTTCCTAGGATAACTTTATTCCGTGTTTATTTGTAAGGCCTTTATAATTTACTTGG
The DNA here is from genome assembly GCA_947523025.1 of Dryobota labecula. Classification (NCBI taxonomy): domain Eukaryota; kingdom Metazoa; phylum Arthropoda; class Insecta; order Lepidoptera; family Noctuidae; genus Dryobota; species Dryobota labecula. The sequence goes on along the minus strand of OX383311.1, from coordinate 5,137,506 downwards.
TTCAGATCACTTTCGTCCCTATATTTTGACGGTGGCATAAGCTAGACAAGGTTAGCTGCCATTCATCGGCTCGGGATATAACTTATTTTAAGTTATATCCGCTTTCTGAATAGGCCCTCAATAAAATACTTTTAGACACTCCAATGTGTTCCTACAAAAATTAGATAGATAGATAGATAAAACATTTATTCAGTGCACACAAAAGACATAGCACAACACACAAGAGCATAAATGATTAAAAATTTCATGAATATTATAAAACAGGGTGCCAATATACAATACATACAGAAATTGTGTGATATTATGACAACGCAACGCTTGTCTATCAAAAAGTCATTACATTTATGACAATATGTTTTGTTACAGATACGTCCGTCATTTGGATATGACAGTGTTGTCAGTTCATATCAAAACCAAGCTCTGCCAAGTAGTAGAAGCCATGATGAGAAGGAGAGATGACCTCGCTTTTAGACAGGTTTGTTAAATTTAAATTATTTTATTCTATTTCAAAATCTGCAGTTGCGAAGCGGATTTCCACTGCACTTAAATTACGTAACACGCTGACAATGTCCTTTTTAGGGTTTCGTAGTCAACGAAGAACCCTATTAGATTCGCCATGTCCGTCTGTCTGTCCGCGGCTTAGCTCAGAGACTCTTAAGGTGTCTGCACACAGCGGGCGCGGCGCGGCGGGACGGGACGCCGGCGCGACGCTGAGCAGTTGTAATGTACTAGATATTACGGAAGACGCCACACAGAGCCGTCCGGCTCGACGCGACGTGACGCGACGCTCAGTGTGGCGTCGTCCGTAATATCTAGTACATTACAACTGCTCAGCGTCGCGTCGGCGACCCGCCCCGCCGCGCCGCGCCCGCTGTTTGCAGAGACCTTTAGTACTAAAAATCTGTAATTTGGCATGGGTATACATATTAATCACGCCGTCAAAGTGGTAAAACAAAAATTTTGAAATATTTTTGCTAGGGTACCTCCCCTACCTGTAAAGTGGGGACCAATTTTTTTTTTTCTCGCCTACCCATGGTGGGTATGGGGTATCGTTGGATAGGCCGTTCAAAAATATTGCGGGTTTGTGAAAACCATTTTTCGATACGTTTGCGAAATATTAAGCTTTTTTGTTAGAGTCAAGTGTCCCCTGACCCGCAATCAGAATTTACCGCGCGACTAGCATATATATAACATCCCAACATCAACCGTCGGGCAGTTGCCCACCAGACACAACACCCGTCTGGTTTGAGGATCCTCCCTTTTCTATACATATAGGATGAGTGAACTTTACACCCTGTTCTTCATACCTCTATGCTCACTAACGACCTCCAGTCTCCGGAGGGGAGTGATGTGGCGGCATCTACAACGCCACATGTGAGCTACGCATCAAAGAACTGACGTCACAAATCCTGCATCGCGCAATCAGAGTTTACCGCGCGACTAGCATCTAAACAACATCCTGACATCAACCGTCGGGCAATTGCCCACCAAACACGATACCCGTCTGGACGGATGATCCACCCTTTTCTATGGAGGATGAGTGAACTTTGCACCCTGTTCCTCTATAGTGCTTTCCGAGTCACACAGAAGTCTCGATATGTACAGATGGTCATCCATCCACGGATCAATTTTTGGACATAGACATAAAACATAGCTATGATAATAATAATAATGTTTTCTCTGATATAGGAAATGAAGTTCCGCAACAAGATGGTGGAATATGTAACAGACTGGGTGTTGGGTACTAGTCATCAGATAGCGCCACCTCTTCGAGCTGACGCATCTTCAATTACCAGGTCAGTGTGCTCGAGAAACTAGCAAAAATACTCCGAATATTAATTATTACTCAACTTAAGGAAGAAGCGTTAGGTTAGCCCCCGAAATTCACAATTTCTTACGTCTTTTGCAATTTGCAGGTCAATATCAGGTTGTATGTTGATCTAAATATGATTCTCGACTTAAGGAGTTATATTACTGATTTTAATGATTATAATTATGTAAACATTGTTGCGCGCCATAATTAATGTCTGGTACATCGTGACATTAAGTACCTCTAGCGTCATCTAATATCGAATAGCAGAACTAGTAATCCACTAGCGCCATCTAGTATCATGTAGCAGAACTAGTCGAGTCAAGATGCTTCTAGAAAGTTCGATGCTAGAACTTTCTAGAACTATCGACTTCTAGTCAGACGGGGTTTGTATGTACTCGAACATTCTAGATGTTTCTACAGTAGAAGGTTCTGGAACTATCTGAGGACTATATAAGGCCGGTATGGACCCCGACCCGGGTCGCCGTCATGAGGCTGACCAAACGGGGGGGGGCATCTTAATGGGTCGCCGCGACCCCTCCGCGGACAGGGAGCTACGCTCCGGCTCCGCAGGCCGCGCCCCCTTGCGGGGTCGTAGCGACATCCAACACGGACCCGGGTCAGTCGAAAAACAAGCGATCAAGCGACAAGTAAACTTCAGACGATACAAGCGATCTTCAAGTGCGACTTTAGGGTGATCAGTAGTGCAGTTGTTTTATAATTTGTGTGTTTAAGTTGTTATCAGTGTTGTTTAATTAAAGTGTCATTTTTGGTTATTAAATCGGCAGTTTTTATTGTCACGAACCCCAAGCTCGTAACAATACATATTTTTGACGGTCACGTATCATACTTTAAGCAACATACACCCAGACAATGAGCTGCAAATTACAAATATAGTAAGAAAATTTTAATATTTATGTATCATCTGAGTAACTTATTCCAACGAAGATCTCATCAATCAGGTGATATAAGAAATATGACGAAAAATGCTGGTACAAGGGCACTTTTCCCACTTTGTTTAACTAAATCGGTTAATATTCAGGTTACCCTCTCAAAATAAGCTGAATAGGAATCTACTCTATGAAGAATAAGGTTTGAATTCGGTTCTGTTTCGATTATTGCACCTTCAAAACTTGCGAACAACTGAACAGTGCGTTTAAATTTGATTGCAAAATACTATTTCAGCAATTAAACGTGCTTGTAGACACTGCGTTATAATTGGACGTAGTTAAGCAGATAGGACTCAACCCACCTTGTGGTCAGGGATGAGTTATATACCAAAGAAGTCCTAACGGTTGGTTCTTTCACTCAGCAAAAAATATCCGTGACTCTACAAAGAGAAGATTGATTTTTTAATGTTGGGAACCAACCCACATGTAGCTGGGTACCTTCCATTAACCGTTAGGACCTCTTTGGTATATACAACTCATCCCTGACCACAATGTGGGTTGAGAGCTTAACTACGTCCAATTTAGAATCCAAGAGAAAAATGAGCTTGTTATCTATTTAAAAAAAAAAAACCTTAAAAAACTATTTACCATTATTCTTATTTTGTATCCCTAGGTACCTGGTCTGCTGCCGAGAATTAGACCAAGCGTGCATGGAAGCAGTAGCATCATTGCTGAAGGGTCTACCTTTACAACCCGAAGAGTCAGACAGAGGAGATCTTATGGAAGCTAAGAGTCAGCTGTTTCTCAAGTAAGTAACTAAAAAAAAGACAAATCGGAGTGTGGCTGTGACGTGGACACGGCGGTGTGTTTGCAGATGTACTGGCGCCGTCGATGATCCGCTCGGACGCCTTCGTTCTATAAGTTTCCGCTTAACTCTGTCATATAATGTTTTATGGGTATCACTGGATTTCTCTTGAGAAGCCCTTTGCAACCGTACACGATCTCTACATTTTGATTTTTTTCCGTTTAGAATACATTTTGTTCGGAGAAGCTACGACGTTCGTTTGAGTCTCTCGTTAAGCAGTAGTAGCTTCTCCGAACAAAATGTATTCTAAACGGAAAAAATACAAAACATAGATGTGCTATGTGTGTCTTTGGAGAGTGTTATGTTTCCGTGAGCGCAATATAAGTCCTCACGCCCAGCGCCCGCGAAGGGCACCGGGCGTGAACCCCTACAAAAATATATGAAAAGGACAGGCATATTTGAGGCGTCTAATTGCAAACCCCGCTAAAACGATTTTACCTTGAAACCGACTTTATTCTCTCTTTTGAAAGTTCTCAATTCTGTACTAAGTGACAAACTCATTTCCGAGCAAATCTCTCTCTAACAGTACTAAATTGAGCCTCCAACCTTATGCTTGGTAACAAAATCCAGTATAAATGGCATGGGTAAAATTCAAATTCCTCTACAACGAAAACAACCAATCACAGCGCTTGCTTTTGCACCAAGTGACCTTACGAATAGTATGGCGGACCAATAGATACTCGTGTAAATGTGTGGTGCACCAAGGAGTGCGATTACATTTTATTGAATTTAAAACTCATCAATAACTCAATATCCAGAAAAATCGTTTTAGCGGGGTTTGCAATTAGACGCCTCATTTATCAGTTTCAACTTCATATGAATAAATAACTTATTCTAGTTATTCTTCCTTATCTCTCCCCCAGATACTTCACCCTCTTCATGAACCTCCTGAACGACTGCAACGAAGTAGAAATGGCCGAAGGTCCTGGTCGGTTAGAGACACTCCGCAACGCTACTATACAGGCCATGTCCAATCTACTCAGCGCCAACATCGACTCGGGACTCATGCACAGCATTGGTATGTTCATGTTACATGTTGGAAGCGACACCCATCTTTAAATGTATGCTGGTGTCTGCGCCGTACTTACTCCTGATGGTTTTTTTATATCAACAAGTTGTACATTCCAAAATGTGGAATGTGTTCTACTACCTACTGATACAGAACAAACAATTTTTTTTTTTTTTTTAAATGTCGCACTTGTTAAAAACTTATCCTGTATACTACATGATATACTGGTTGGACACCAAACAACCAGGACCAGGACGGTAACCAATCAGTTCACATTTAAAGTGAAAGCTCGAGAACACATACACAAGAAGTTGGCAGATTCGTCTCAGAATTAAGTTGTTGTAGGTTTTATTGTTTAACTCTCATAACATTATATTTTTTATATGTATTTATTCTTGTATCTTAGTTATAAATTCTTCTAAATTGTTTTCTGTTATTGCACTTACTATGTATTATCTCTGCATCACCCTAAGGTAGACTGGTAGAAAATGCCCAAGGCATTAAGTCCGCCTTTGTACAGTTTTTACTTGTGCATAAAGTTTTAATAAATAAATAAATATGGAAACTTGTAATTGGCCATATTTTGCATAAACTATTACTTACTGTATCTGTTTAACTGTAAGTTTTCCTAAAAACCTTTTGGGCCTTTTGGGACGCACAGAACAGGTCACCGTACAGGACTTTCTGTTAGTCATTTTATTTTTGTTTTTTTATTTAGTGATGTTGTTAAAAATGTGTTTAGTTTTAAAATGTGGTCTTGCTGTACGAGTTCCAATAAATACTCTTTCTTGATTTTATTTTTTATCTAAACAATATTTCTAATTTAAATTGAATTGCATGTATTCTTTTATTTATTTATTAAAACTTTATGCACAAGTAAAAAACTGTACAAAGGCGGACTTAATGCCTTGGGCATTTTCTACCAGTCTACCTTAGGGTGATGCAGAGATAATACACAGTAGGTGCAATAACAGAAAAACAATTTAGAAGATATTTATAGCTAAGATATAAGAATAAATACATATATACATACATACAACTAAAAATAAAAAGTTATGAGAGTTAAACAAGAAAACCTACAACAACTTAATTCTGAGACGAATCTGCCAACTTCTTGTGTATGTGTTCTCGAGCTTTCACTTTAAATGTGAACTGATTGGTTACCGTCCTGATATTCTGAGGGAGCGCATTCCAAAGGAAAACCGCCTGGACAAAGAAAGAAGATTTTATGAAACCAGAGCGATGAGAAGGACAACGAAGAGGACGATTATTCTCGGACCGAAGATTCTTGCTGTGTGCAGCGCATAAATATTGACAAAGGGAAGTCAGATAAGAAGGAGAAGTGGGTTTGTGAAGGAGAGAAAACAGGGTTGTCAAAGCCCTCAACGCTCTGCGCTGCCGGATAGGCAACCACTTTAAAAGCGATCGATGTGATGTTTTATATTTGTACATCTATTGTATACGTTTCATGCTGGATTATATTCGAACGCAATGTGAACTATTACTAAATAAATAAATAAATTGAATTGTATTCGACTAAGTTCATATCTTTCCTTCATCTTTTTTCTGACTTTAACCTTTCTCACAGACCTAGGCTACCACCGGGACCTGCAAACCCGTGCAGCCTTCATGGAAGTCCTCACAAAAATACTCCAACAAGGCACAGAGTTCGACACACTGGCGGAGACTGTGCTCGCTGATAGATTCGAACAACTCGTGCAGCTCGTCACCATGATCTCTGATAAGGTAAATATTTTATCCACTGAAGCGTCCAAGGATACTACAGTCCCCAAAAAAATTCTTGCCTAAAGCGTCCATGGGGAGTACTGTCACCGAACGAGATCGTTCAGTTTAAGTGCTATACAAGAGGGTCGTGCAAAAATATTGTTTTTTTTATATTATTTTATTTTTATTTTTATTTACCATTAAAAAATTAATTACAAAGTGTTTTAGCAGAATAGCATTTTTAAACCACTAAGGTTTGTACTTAATAATAATAATAATAAATGCATGCCAATGGCTTAATTGCCAAGAGCCTCAACCAACACCTAAAGAGGCTCTCGTTGGGCGGCTGGATCAAGGGCTTGATTCAGAAAGCGGTACTTCTGGACACGGCTCGCATTGTTAGGAGGTTCCTCTCTCTGGAGCCCTGACCGCCGGTAGCTTGGACCCTGTTCCCGATACCGGTGGGCTACTATTTTTTATATTTTTAAATGTTTTTATTTTTGTATGTTTTATAGAAATATTTAAAAATGTAAATTATATGTATAAAAATGAAATAAAGGAAATAATAATAATAATCATTTATTTCAGATTTCTCCATATAAATTGTTAGTAACACGAAAATACTTAAGAGCTAATGTTAGTAAACAAAACTAATATAATAAAAGATAGATTTTAGGACAATCCGACACCAGAACGCATGTATGCTACTTCACTACGTGTAGCCGCATCCAGCGCTCAAGCATCGGAGAATCCCACCGGTCTGTCAATACGCTCAAGATGCTGTTGGAACTAGCTCGCATGCGAGTTAGGGTCGAGGTGCAACGTTTCCGCATGATTGTCGCAAAACTGTCGACGTTGGCCTCGGCAAACATGCCGGAGCTAATGCTACAAACGATTAAAGTCGTGTTAACACGGAGAAAGCTTCTCGCCTGTCGACACGACGCGACGCGAGGTTCTAGTCTGTACGACGTAAAGTCTGCTCGTGTAAACACGCCTTTAATAAATTTCAATGACAGTATTACCTAAGGCATTAAGTTTTTTTTTACTCTGTATCTTTTTATGAAGTATAAAGTATACTACATTTAATATAACATCAAACAAATAACTGTTCCCACCCTTTCGTTATTTCGATGTAAAGGTTTAATAAACTCCGTTATTTCACGATAAATACAAAGCACTGTAATCTATTTACCAAATCAATCTGCCTAGCCTTTTCCCAACTATGTTGGGGTCGGCTTCCAGTCTAACCGGATGCAGCTGAATACCAGTATTTTACATGGAGCGACTGCCTATCTGACCTCCACAACCCAGTAACTGGTTAACACGATACCCCTTGGTAAGACTGGTTGTCAGACTTTTTGGGCTTCTGACGACCCTTAACGACTGTCAAAGATCCACGAATGACAGCCGGGACCAACGGCTTAACGTGCTTTCCGAGGCACGGAGGAGTCTCGGTATGTAAAGATGGTCACCCATCCACTGACCAACCCCGGCAAGCGTTGCTTAACCTGACGGATCGACCCGTGCGGCTGTTATTACTTAGCCAGGAGGTCCTCACTGTAATCTATTTACCATTTACATTAAAAAAATAACTCTAAAGTGCAGTAATTTCAACAATACAAAGACATTTTAAACATTTATTCATGCCAGATTTCATTTATTTATATTTTTACATATTATTTATTATTAGTGTTATAAGCAATCTGAAGTAGTAGGAAGTTGGAAGTTTAATAGTAAGTTTCATTTGTCATTATGCACGAGATTACCAATTCTTTCAATGGAGTGGCAGTGGCTGACCATTGGAAAGTCATAATGACGCCATTATATCAGTAGATTACCAAACTTGTCAAAATCAGCAATTATGAAATCAAGGATAGACCATTCTGACACTATTGTAATAGCAGACTTGAGGCCCTGGTCAGAGGATCCTCCATTTTCTATATAGTATGAGTGAACTTTACACCCTGTTACTCATACCTCTATATTAGTGGACCGGTGAGCGCCCTCAATTTTTCTTATTTCTACCTTTTTGTCCACAGGGCGAATTACCAATAGCAATGGCCTTAGCCAACGTGGTGAGCACGTCTCAGATGGACGAGCTGGCTCGCGTGTTCGTCACGCTGTTCGACGCGAAACATCTGTTAGCGCCGCTACTGTGGAACATATTCTATAGGGAAGTCGAGGTAAGCATTCCCGCAAGTAGTTTTAGCCCGCTCGCACTACAAATCATTAGACCAATTCCTATAATTTACGAACCGTTATTGGTAAATATTAAGAGCCAACTAGTCGCGGGCTCGAATTCACTGGTGGGCGTGGCCAAAAAGCACGCTGTCTCACCTAGCATCGTGTCCGTCATCGTGTGTTGAGTGAAATGCACGATAATTCATAGTAAACCGCGTGCGTAAAAAAATATGAAAAGTCCTTTGGAAGGTTGGGTTTTATAAAAAAAACTACTGAATAAATCAACGACAAATATAATAATTGAGCTTTGTCGGAGCGGACTTTATTTTGGAGATTTTACACTTCTTTTATTACTTATTTACGCCCAAAGTTGCGTTAAAATTAGCGAGTCTTTGTGGGCTCATAACTTTCTAATGGCTTTTTATTTTAATATTTTGCTTCCGTACAGACAAAATTAATAATAAGACAAAACGATATCATGTTCAACTTTGGATGTACAATGTCTAACAGTGGAGTAATATCCCCCGAAATTTGAATGGAAAAAGTATCGACGAGTTTCACCTTAAGACAAGAGTCTTAATATTAACCAATAACGGTTCGTAATCTCTCTCTGGTCGATGTGTCCGAGGTACGGAAAGGAAAGAATGGGAAAGTATCCGGCTAATTATTATAACTCAAAATTGTATGCCTTATCAAATCTCTGTAGGAAATTCTAAATAGTCTGTACTATATTATTCCTTTTCTTTATCAGGTTTCTGACTGCATGCAAACCCTCTTCCGAGGGAACTCACTAGGCAGCAAGATAATGGCGTTCTGCTTCAAGATCTACGGCTACGTATACCTTCAGAACCTCCTGGAACCCCTCATTACTGCACTCCTTGACCAGGCTGATGAGCGTGGAGATATCAGCTTCGAAGTGGATCCTGCCAGGTACATCGAATTTTTGGGCTGCGAATCACCTAGCTGCTGTAGATAACTTAATAAAAAAATTAAAAAGCCCCCGACATAAACAAAAAACTTTTCGATCTGTTGCCGTCCAGGTGTATTGGATTATTTTATTTTCTCTCAATCGTAGTGAAAACACGTATAACACACAGCGCAAAAAACCCTTTTTTTTTTTTAAACGTTGCCTCACACTAGGAATTTCTCCTGTATCGTGGGTGCGTTTACAAACATTTAAACTCACATACACAAACAGCCAGACCCGGAACAACTACTTGTAGGTCATACAAATATTAGTTCCAATCAATCGCTTAACCACTGCGCCAACCGTGCATTACCATTATAACTCGATTTTTATTTACTCCCTCGTTAAAGCTCGGTCGTAAAACTACCTCGTATGTAATGGGTCATTTTAGCCCCTTGTATAACAATCTACTATGGACTATACTTATGGGTCCGAAATAAAAGTTTTTTTATTTTTATTTTTTATTATTCTACCAAATATGAATGTCGAAAAAACGAATTGAAAATTCGTTAAATTGAATTGGTTTATTATTTTATTTTTAAATTGTTGTGAAAATACGCATGTATGAATGAGTCAATTTTATTTAGAACCATCTAACCAACCAACCAAACCAGAAGTCTAACCATCATTATTATTTCCTTGACACAGGTTGGATCCAAACCAAGACATAGAGATGAACAGGTCAAACCTAATAGACCTGACTAAGGAAGTCTTCGACAGAATTGTCGGTTCAGCTGAAAAGTTTCCCCCACAACTGCGGAGCATGTGCCATTGTTTATATCAGGTTAGTAATATGAACATAACATAAATTTATGTCTCGTATTGAGGGCATTCTGAGATTTTCTTAAGGCAAAAAGGCTTAAATTTTTTTTCATAATATTTTACAATAATTGTAAAATTTCTCAATAAAGGGGCGTCTTATTGAGAAATTTGTGTATTGGGACGTTATGTTGAACGAGTAAACAACCGATTGTTATATGGGTTTTATTGCTACTAAAATATCATGTTATAATATGTAATAATTTACAATTAATGTTGTATTGACGACATGGTTGGCGCCGTGGTTAAGCGATTGACTGCTGTGCTGCGTTTCGCGGGTTCGATTCCCACAAGGAACAAATATTTGTATATGTGAGTTTAAATGTTTGTAAACGCACCCACAATACAGAAGAAATTCCTAGTGTGGGGCAACCAACGTTTAAAAAAAAAAAACAAATTGATTACTCCTTCGTATTCTAAGTTACATCTTATCTGTATACATAAACTGTAAATAACAAAATTAATTATCTCTATTCAATACTATCTAGTTATTCCCTCAAAGTTTATCTGACAAAAACCTAATTGGGAAAGCCTGTGTCTGATGATACTGAAATGTGTATTGTAACTGCACAGGTAGGTATGGTTTTCAGATATTGTTTGGTGTAACTTGAACATGTTTTAAAGTAACGAATACTAGCTTTTTGCGCAGGTCCTAAGCAAGAGATTCGCGCAGTTTCCGCAGACGAGCGTTGGCGCTGTCGGCACTGTACTGTTCTTGAGATTCATCAACCCAGCTATAGGTATGTTTATAAACTTCCGAGATCCGACTTAAGGGGGGGAGTAGGGGGGCAAGGGGGGCACCTTTGAAAAATGGTTTTTATTTCCCCGAGCCTCCTCTATACGAATCCGTAAAAAAACAGAACACGGATCCCTTAGTTTCCGAGAAACGATAGGGAGGGGGAAGGGGGGCAAAAAGGGGAGGTTTGGCACTTTTCCCTTACTCGTGAGAGTTACTTGTTTACGAATCTGTCAAAATATAACCCCCTCCCCCTCCACCATATTTTTTTTCTTTTTTTTTTGAGGTTGGGAAATCATCAAATAACCCCTCCCGCTCTGGGTGGAGCGGAAGGGAGTGTCAGACTCTTACTGACTAAAACCCACCCGTGTTCCTTCCTTGGCCCTTTATGTTCCGGGGCAACGGTACCCCTTTCGGGCAATCCCGCTGACCCGGCAGGCTTGGGCCCTAATGGGCCCTCTCATTGTTGCTGGGCTCCTTCGTTGTCAGTGGTAATCGAGTTTTATATAGTATAAATATTTCTTTCTGATTTGATATGTGAAGGCAAGTAAGACGATAATGAGCAAAGAAATTCCTATAGTCTTAAAAAAAAAAACATATCTGCTGTTTCAAACAAAATTGAATTCATTCGCGATTTCAGTGGTCCCAAAGACAAAGTTATTCATTTTCATGAGTATTTCAACCCTATGATAGATTTTCAATGAATAAAAGTCAACCTACATGAAAAAAACCGGTCAAGTGCGTGTCGGATCACGCACAATGAAGAATACCGTAGTTGGGATGAATTTATACCCAGAACAAACTTAACATTGTAGTATCAAGACGGTACAATATGAAGTATCATCATCATTTCAGCCGAAAGACGTCCATTGCTGGACATAGGCCTCCCCCAAGCACCGTCACCTCGACCGGTTCCATGCTTCCCGTATCCAGCGGCTTTCACAAGGTCATCAGTCCATCTTGTGGGATGCCTTCCCACGCTACGTCTTTTAGTACGCGGTCGCCACTCCAGAACCTTTCGGCCCCAACGGCCATCAGTTCTGCGAGCAATGTACCCTGCCCATTGCCACTTAAGTTTGGCAATTCTTCGAGCTATGTCAGTTACCTTGGTTCTCCTGCGGATCTCTTCATTTCTGATTCGATCACATAGGGAAACTTCAAGCATAGCCCTCTCCATTTCCCTTTGGCTGACTTTTAGCCTTCTACTTCTTACTTTTAGCATAGCCCTAATGTTAAATATGTTCTTTATCAAAACATGTACTCCCATACACTCCAATTGCAAGTATAAGTTTGTACGCATAATATTGAGAGATTTACCATGTCATTTTAAGACAATGGACCTCTTATAGGTTTTCCTGTAATCTATACATATAGAAATATTATATGTATTAAAAAAAACGGGGCAGTCTTTGGGGACTGACAATAGAAGTGAAAACTAAGTAACTTGTTAATTGTATCGTCGAGCTATTAGATTATTAATTTTGAGCGTTCGGTGACGATGACGCGAGTTCCATGATTTTTGTTCACCCAAAAAGTACCTACACATGTATACACAGTATACATATAGTTCATGGAAAGCGTTCGGTGACGATGACGCGAGTTCCATGATTTTTGTTCACCCAAAAAGTGATCAAAGCGCCTAAATAAGTTTTCACTTCAAAAAAAAATTACTTCAGTAGTTTCGGAGATATGGGGGAATGGGCAATTTTCATCTATTTCTTAAATAACTTGAAAAAAAATATTTTAAAATGATTATTCAGAAAACTGATGATAACTAAATCGGGGAATACTGTTTGATGTTGCAGCTACATATCTATCATCTACATCCAATAGTACATTACTTACCAAGGGCTGTAAAAGAAAGAAAGCCTGAAATCGCAGGTATTATGCGATAGATTGTAAATATGCGATAGGGGGGCTTTATTTTTTACTGCCCGTGGTGAGTACACAATTTTACGTCTTCACCAGGCCACAATGCGAGTTTTACTGTACGCGTAGCGTGCGGTAAAACTCACATTATGGCCAGGTGTCACGTAAAATTTTATTACACCACTCGATAGCTAAAGGATCGAAGAAATCGTTACAAAGAAAATATTACCCGTTACGTATTTACGTCAAACACACGGGCTTGTCCAAGACGCAGCCACACCCCGATTTTTTTTATTCCTGCTATTATGCGTTCCAAAGCTAGAACTTTTCCGACGGGGCTGCGTTTACATGGCTCCCCTAATTTACAATGTTTTGTCTAGATCAATTACTCAACTACCCTTTAATAAGTTATGTGGAGCGGTGCGGAAGTGGTTGTTACAAGAATGTTTTTATTCGATAGAGGAGTACTTTCAAAAGTGTCCCTGTAAATTTTATACATTAAAGCACAGACATATTTAACTGATAAGTAGATGCATACATTTTTTAAATGTGGTTACCTAGTAATTAATATATTTTAAGTAAAACTTGTACTATTGCATGCTTAAAATTGGCCAAATGTGTGTTACTAAATATGTTATATAAGATCTTCATGTACCTACCATATTTGATGCAATGAATGAATTGAATATAAATAAATGTTTCTCTCCTACAGTATCTCCACAAGAAATGGGCATAGTAAACCGTCCAGTCCCGTCTCACGTGAAGCGAGGCCTGATGCTGATGTCCAAGATCCTGCAGAACATCGCTAACCACGTGGAGTTCTCCAAGGAACAACACATGTTGCCCTTCAACCACTTTCTGAGGGCGCACTTCGAGGCAGGACGCAAGTGAGTCACTTACTTTAAGAGCCCTGTCTCGGGGCTGTCGGTGTGTCTAGAATTTTCTAATCTATATCTATACTAATATATAAAGCTGAAGAGTTTGTTTGTTTGTTTGAACGCGCTAATCTCAGGAACTACTGGTGGGAATTGAAAAATTCTTTTGCGTTGGATGGTGCATTTATTGAGGAATATTATAGGCTATATAACATCACGCTATAACCAAAAGGAGCGGAGCATAAATGAAAAATGTTGCAAAAACGGGAAAAATTATTCCTTTTTGAGAGCTTCCGTTGCGTGCGCTGCGTAAACGGTTTAAGTTACGCAAATATCATGTATGATGGAATTGTTCCTCTTTAAATTTTCTAAAAAAAAGTCCGCGACAGCATATGTCTATCTTTTAAGGTTGACTCACTATAACCTTTTTTATAGTAATCAAATTTGTTCGAAATTAATGCATTATTTGCGAAGGAGTTTTCATAAACGTGGTATTAATCCTTATCCAAATAAATACGTTATTCATCACAAGTATTTAATTTTGAACAAAGTTGCCCTTACATCATTTAATTTCAATGAATATCAGATATAACTGTTTTATAATAACTCCGCAGCAAAATAATGATCAAGTCTGCGAGGTAGTCTATTCTAAAGCTGAAGAGTTAGTTTTTAGGGTTCCGTACCCAAAGGATAAAATGGGACCCTATTACTAACACTCCGCTGTCCGTCTGTCTGTCTGTCTGTCCGTCTGTCACCGGGCTGTATCTCATGAACCGTGATAGTTAAACAGTTGAAATTTTCACATATGATGTATTTCTGTTGACGCCATCACGTCAACGCCGGCTGTCGCTGAAAACCAGCGCTGGGGCTCTGTCTCGCATAGGGTCGCAGCATTATGCTGAGCGATGGCCGTTTTGCGTGGATGTGACGCATATTTACCCCAAACTATTTTTTTTTTGTGTTGTGTTCTTTTTTTGCGTCATGTTTACCGCAAATAAACGTTTTTTCTTTCTTTCTTTCTTCTTTTCTTTCTTTAACAACAAATACTAAAAAACAGAAAAAAATAATATTTAAGGGGGGCTCCCATACAGCGGACATGATTTTTTTGCCGTTTCTTTTGCTCCGCCCGCGTGGATGTCGGTTATCGCGTAAAAAAGTAGCCTATGTCCTTCTCTATATCCCAGGTCGATCGGTTCAGCGGTTTAGGCGTGAAAACGTAACATACAGACAGACAGAGCTACTTTCACATTTATAATATTAGTATGGATAGCTTTTGCCCGCGGCTCCGCCCGCGTGGATGTCGGTTATCGCGTAAAAAAGTAGCCTAAGTCCTTCTCCATATCCCAGGCTATATCTTTGCCAAATTTCATGACGATCGGTTCAGCGGTTTAGGCGTGAAAACGTAACATACAGACAGACAGACAAATAGACAGACAGACAGAGTTACTTTCACATTTATAATATCAGTAAGGATAAGGATTTGTATGGATGGTACGGAACCCTTCGTGCGCGAGTCCGACTCGCACGTCGCAACGCGCTAATATCTGGAACTGCGAGTTGGATTTGAAAAAATGTTTTTGCATTTTACAGCCCAACTCTTGAGGAAGAATTACATTCCTATTAACTAGAACACCATTTTTTTTAATGAAATTTTATGCGAAAACGAAGTAAAAGCACGGGCAGGCAATGTGTTGCGACGGGGTGGGTCGGGGGAACAAGAAATTTAACGCGGACGAAGTCGCGGGCAGAAGCTAGTACCTTTTATAAAGTTTCATATTGAGACACGAAGCAACAAAATACGATCTAGAGGAATGTGGCCGTTTTTCTTTAGATCTAATTTTGTTGCTTCGTGTCTAAAATAAATGAATCGGGGCCATTTGCTTCCTTTCACAAACTCTTTTCCGTGTTTTTTAGGGTTGCCTAGTCAACAAGGAACCTTTATAGTTTCGCCATGTCCGTCCGTCCATCCGTCTGTCCGTCCCCAGCTTAGAGCAGAGACTCTTAGTACTAGAAAGCTATAATTTGGCATGGATATACATATTAATCACGCCGACAGAGTGGTAAAATAGAAATCATGAAAATAATTGTTATTAAGGTACATGTAAAGTGGGGAAGTTTTTTTTTTTCGCCTACTCTATGGTGTGGGGTATTGTTGGATGGGTCTTTCAAAAATATTGCGGGTTTGTCAAAACAATTTTTCGATTAAGGGATCCGTTTCTGAAATATTAGGCTTCTTATCATGGAGTCAAGTGTCCCCCCCCCCTGCCAGCTAAACGGTTAGTTTTGGATATGTGAAAAAATTCACGATAATAGTATATATAACGAAGTTAAAAGGCAAACTATCACAGCTAAGTAGGCTTTTCAAGTTTACAAGTAATGTTGACCAACTTAAATTTGCAGTTGAAAAACATGTTCCCCCATACAATCTGTACAGGAGAGCGTGTTTCTCAACTACAATGTTAAGTTTGTTCTTGGGATAAATTCATCCCAACTACGGAACCCTTCATTGTGCGTGGTCCGACACGCACTTGGCCGGTTTTTTTTTTTTTCTGATGGCGGCTTCGGTGGTCTAGTAGTCGCAAGGGCGACTGCTACGCTTGTGGCCGTGGGTTCTATTCCCAGGTTGGACAAAGTGTTATTGGGGTTTTCGTCAGAAATTTCTCAGTAGCCGCACCGAGGTCTGGATTTGTGCCCGGTTAATGGCAATATCCTCGCCCTCTATTACATGGGACTTAAACATAACTGGCTAAATAACTAAATTTTTCTTCCTTGTCCCCAGATTCTTCATCCAAATAGCCTCAGACTGCGAATCAGTAGACCAGACTTCGCACAACCTGTCCTTCATTAGTGACGCCAATGTCGTGGCGTTGCACAGACTGCTGTGGAACCATCAGGAGAGGATCGGAGACTACCTCTCCTGCAGCCGAGACCATAAGGCGGTCGGCAGGAGGCCCTTCGACAAGGTAGGTCTTCATTTAGCTGGAAGACGTCCACTGCTGGACATAGGTTCCCCAAGAGTCAACACAACGATTGGTTCTGTAATGCGGATTCCCGCGACCTTCCATTAGGTCAACGGTTTGTTGCTAATATACGCTGTATGTCTGTTTAATAAATGCATTCAATATTTTCAGATGGCAACGCTTCTCGCATACTTGGGACCCCCGGAACATAAGCCTATTGAATCGTAAGTTTTTTTTTAAGAAAGAACTTTTACATACATGAAATGGTCCAAAATATGGAACAAATCATTAAGTAATTTTTTTTAAACTTTGTTAAGTAGTTAAATTTTGGCGATAGCTCAAACTCGAACTCAAACTCAAATCATTTATTTCAATTAAACCATTTACAGGCACTTTTGAATTGTCAAGGAGTCGGTCAGTAAGAAAAATGAAGCTACATTCCCATTCCAAGCGTAGGTACCTATGGAGAAGAACGGGCAAGAAACTCCATGGACACTCTTTTAAATTAAATTGTTACAAAAATATTAGTTACACATAAATAATGTTGAATTTATAAAATAATGTGAGAACGATGTAAAAATAAAAAATAAAAACGTACGCGTTAAAAGCGTCCAGAGTAGGTACACCAAATATAAGCCATGGCAGCTAATAGATTCATGCTCATTCACTACAATTTTCTACTACGTATCTTCTTGCCTACCAACTACCAAAGTATTTGTTATTTTAGGAACAGCAAGTGTTGTCTTACCGAGATTCTAGATCAAAATATCGGTTTTATAACTTTTGCCCTTATTCATGTTAACAAATCGGTTTTGTGTTCAGATCTTACTTCGGGCTCACCAAACAACTGTCTTACCCAAACAGATCCTTCCTCCCGACTCTTCTCAATCCCTAATCTCCTATAACAATATGACTCTTACTCAGTCTCTCTTCCAGCACATCAAGTCTCCTCTTCTCCTCCTACGCGCGCTGGTCATCCATAGACATCTCTTCCACCAACTTCGAGGAGTTTATAGTCAAACATAACATGCATAAGAAGGAGGAATTCAAGAGTATCAAGAGTTTGAATATCTTCTACCAGGCTGGGACCAGTAAATTGGGAAATCCTGTCTTCTATTTTATTTCGAGGAGATATAAGTGAGTATTTTTTCAGGTTGTTTTTAGGGTTCCGTACCCAAAAGGTAAAACGGGACGCTTTTTTTATTACTAAGGCTCCGCTGTCCGTCCGTCTGCCACCAGGCTGTATCTCATAAACCGTGATAGTTATAAAATAATAAAATAAAAAAGCCTATATTTCTTACAGAATCTAGGTTTACAAAGTTGTGGTTAGTAATATAAAACAAGTGTATATATATTTTTTTTACTTTTGTGTTAGTATGTTTTATTTGGTTTTATAATAAGATTAAATAGTTAGACAGTTGAAATTTTCACAGATGATGTATTTCTGTTGCCGCTATAACACAGAATAAAATAAATATTAAGGCGGCTCCCTCGAGGGGTAAAATGGCTCGTTTATGCCCGAGTTATACATTCCGCTTTTCACTTCGATTGCGAGAAAATGAAAGAGGTATAAAGTATAAAACAATATTTTTAAATTTCAACATGGTGTCATTCGACTTGGGTACTTCATACACGCGGGCGGAGAAGCGTGCAAAAGCTATTTTGTATTAAAGGGTGTTTTTTTTTAAGTGCGGAGAACTTGATAATGTTTTTTAAACCACGATTTAAAAAAAAATACGTCTCAAAATATCATAAATTTGTCCCAGAATACCTTAAATATGTCTCAAAATATTAAAATACGTCTCAAAATATTAGAAATCTGTCCCAAAATATCATACTTAAATGTGTCTCAAAATATTTTTGTTTTATCTCACCAGAATTGGCGAAGTAAACGCCGACCTGCTGATCTACCACGTGATCTTGACCCTCAAGCCGTTCTGCCAGCAGCCCTTCGAGCTGATAGTGGACTTCACGCACACCAACTCTGACAACAGGTTCAGGTGATGATCATACTTTGTAGGTTAGGCTCGTTTACATTAGTCGACTTTGGTTTTTTCTTAGACAAAATTAGAATAAGGTCCTTTTTGGAATAGCTGTTTGAGTTTTTTTGATGTCGTTCAGTTGTATTGTGCCCAAAATTCTTAGAATTCATTCAAATCGAAACTTGTTCTAAAGTTTTGTAGTTATTTGAATTGACTTCCATTCGATTCAGGACTCGGATGATATCAGAAGTAGGAATTAAATTAAAAAATTTAAACTGTTTATTGGTGCCGATTCCTTTGTTCACAAACTAAACTAAATTTAAGTTCAGTGCATCTTTTTCTTTCTATTTCATTAAGAAAAGGGCAGAAGATAAATTTTAGTTTAGTCCTGTCAAATTAATCAGTGCGTGACGTAAATTGGCGTAATTTTAGTCGGCAAGTTTTTAATCACGTCTAAACTTGTTTGGAGTAGTGACAGGCGCTGATTAATTTGACAGGACTAAACTAAAATTTATCTTCTGTCCTTTTCTTAATGAAATGGAAAGAAAAAGATGCACTGAACTTAAATTTTGTTTAGTTTGTGAACAAGGGAATTGGCACGATTGTGTCTCAAACGGTTACATTTACACATGTGAATGAAACAGCCCCAGTAAGTTATTAATAATACTTGTGTTGGGGTTGTCTCGGTCCTTCCCTTAATTGAGCGTGTACAATCTTGAAGAATGCACGAATATTGATGTCTGATTAGCCCGCAATAAGTGAGATGTTGTGACGTTTCACAACTTTTGTTGGGCACATGTTTGTAAAGCATTTTTGATTAGTTACTGCATAATTTATTGGCTTGTCAAATATTAAAACGTATGCCGATGAAATTGGAAAAACAAAATCCGGGTCACAAAGTTTTGGTATTGAATAAAAAGAAAAAAAAAAATCGTTAGAACTATTTTTATGCAAGCGAAGACATAAATATGTATTATTAAACAGAGCATCTGCCATCTCATGTCTTCACCACCCTTGGTTGTCTGGTGACAGAGTACTCTATTTATCTATCTAAGGCATTTAAGTCCTCCTTTGTACCTTATTGTGTGCGAGAAGTTTAAATAAATAAATATTATTTGAAGATAGACACACATTATTCGGTGTTATGTTCTGCAAAACTGCCCGGTGGTCACCACATACATGGCAAAGCACTTCGGTAACTCAGGTAACCTACGTGAGATTGTCAGTAACACCAAGGCGTTGCTGGCCTTTGAGGAGCTGGGGTGGATCAAATCATAGATTTTCACACCCATTGTGGACACTTGCCCATAATACCTATAACATTATTCGGTGTACTATATCTGAATGACATCAAAAAAATTATCAGTCATTTTCAAAAAAGCCCTTGTCTATACAACTTTTAGCGAACCTTTAGTAACTTAGTAAATCTTGTATAACGACTTCTGTAGTTCCTATTAGTCCT
Source organism: Dryobota labecula (assembly GCA_947523025.1). Lineage (NCBI taxonomy): Eukaryota > Metazoa > Arthropoda > Insecta > Lepidoptera > Noctuidae > Dryobota > Dryobota labecula. The sequence goes on along the minus strand of OX383311.1, from coordinate 5,117,356 downwards.
GTTCTCCCCTATTAGCACCTTCTTTCCTATAGATTTTGCCATATTTTAAAACATAATTGACCCAGGTATGCACTGGCGATTTTTTCCCGCGGCGATTTTTTTTCGCGCTTTAGATATTCAACGCAGTGCGAGAGTTGAAAATCGTCGCCTTGGAGGGTAACGGAGCTATTCCACAGAACTACACTTCTGAGTTATAGACGTTTAAAAAATAAATTATGCGCGTAAGAACTGCCTCAAGTCTGCTATTACAATAGTGTCAGAATGATCTATCATTGATTTCATAATTGTTGATTTTGACAAGTTTGGTAATCTACTAATATAATGGCGTCATTATGACTTTCCAATGGTCAGTCACTGACACTCCATTGAAAGAATTGGTAATCTCGTACATAATGACAAATTAAACTTCCTACTAAACTTCCAACTTCCTACTACTTCAGATTGCTTATAACACTAATAAATAATATGTAAAAATATATATAAATGAAATCTGGCATGAATAAATGTTCAAAATGCCATTGTAATACAATTCTAGTACGAGACCATTGACCAACCAATGATCGACCATTATGAATTTAGCAGATAACGAACTTTTAGCAAAATGGCAATGGGATCGTGTTGGAGTGACGAATTTATAAAAATAGCAGAATTGGGCTCCAGTTCTTTTAACATAAATCAGCGTCATAACACGACGAACGATAATGATGTCATCATTTTCGTGGTCAAGAGTTCTATGAGCTCTTACAACTATTGACCACTGAATAATTACTTTCTTTAACTTGTAATCACAATGAATTTAAGCGGCATAGAATTTTTGCCAGTTATTGAAACCACACAAAAATTTATTGGCAAATAAAAAAAGTTACAGTCATGATATCTGTTAGGTTTATTGACTAATATAAACTGTGGCTCTTTCTCAGCATGTTAATGCACTTTATTCCATTTCGCAAAAATTGAGGCTCCATTGCCCTCCAAGGCGACGAAATCCAACGCTAGGCTGCACTCTGTTGGTTTCTCAATGCTCGGCTCAACACCGAGAGTTGTAAATCCAGTGCGCGATAAAATCTCGCCGCGATATTTTTACGCCCGTAGCTTTATTCTTGTAATATTAAATGTGGATATTATTATGACAAACGGACAGAATGACTATCCGATTTTTACGTCTTACATGACTAGTGGTAACCTCACCTAAGGGGGAAGTGATAAGGTAGCACGCGAAATTCAAATTTTCTTACTATTTTTGCACTTTGCAGCTCATTGTCTGGGTGTGTGTTGATTAAAGTATGATTCGCGATCGTAAAAAATATGTGTTTACAGAATAATTATGATTAGAATCAGTAATACAACTCCTTAAGTTAGTATAATCCTAAAAGTCATGATTTACTTAGAGAATTGTATTGGTGATTTTTATATTAAGTGGCTGACCCGACAGACTTCGTTCTGTCAAAAGCTATAGTATAAACTCCAGTACTCTACCCTACCCTACCCTACCCTACCCTACCCCCCTACCCTACCCTACCCTATCTACCTACCTACCTTAAACCTGAAAAAAAAAATGATAACCTATTCTCAGACCTTCCAAATGTATGTACATATAAAATTTCATCAATATCGGTTAAGCTGTTTCGGAGGAGTATGGCAACTAACATTGTGACACGAGAATTTTATATATTAGATATTTGATACGGCTGCGAATCATATTTAGATCAACATACAACATGATACTGACCTACAAATTGCAATAAACGTAAGAAAATTTGAATTTCGCGGGCTGAACGCCAGTGTTTGTTATCCGCCCAAATTAATTCTGCAATTAAAGTTTTCAGTAAGTTTCATGTCCCTTTTAGCGCAAATGATATATACACGGTGTAAGGAACATCACCGCGCAAACTGTTACCATGCATTCAGTATATGAATCTAAACCCTCAGCGTAGAAATTTACCATCGTTATTTGAAGGGAAACTTCTTAGGCGGTGATTCGATAATTTGGACGGGAATTGAGAGTGAAATTTCAATAAGCGTCACGTTTAGGCACATTTTGTTACATGAGCGAGAATAATTATACAGCGTGTAGCTTTAATGGCGACATTCCATTCGTCTCCTCTACGCCACACAGTGGAACGAATGTATGGGAGCGGTTGGACGTAGACATGTCCGAAAAATAAGAGTAAAATTATGACAAACTAATGATGCCATCTTATTCGATTACTTAATGCCTTCATAAATTGTGGTGATGAATTTCTTCATAACTCCCATATTTCGGGAGTAATTTGAGAAAATGTGAAATTTTACTATGAAAATGAGTGTATCGAGCTCTCTCCCTCCTGATTCCGGGCTTGTTTCAAGTAGCGGTCTCTAATATCGTAATGCTATTACTAAGAGCTATATTTAATACTAAGACACATAGTGCGCCAAATGTGCGCTTTCTGGGATAAAAGGAAATGAAAATTAAAAAAAAAAAACGTTTTTTCCCCATTTGTATTTACTTTAAACCGCAGACAGACTTATTAAGAGGTCTATAAATATATTATATATATACAGAAATATATATTAACAAAAATATTCACAAGAACTGATGAGAGTATGACTTTTAAGTAAGTTGATAATAAATTACCTAGTTTCATTAAAAGTACAATAAATAATTAAGATGTAAGCTCTAATTTACTAAGTTACACATTTTAAAACAATAACATCATTTAATTATCTTCGTCATCATCATCATCATCAATTAATTCAAATTCAGAATCGATGTCCGCTAAATCATTTATGTTAACAAATTCGATATCACTTTTCTCAGAATCCGTAAGCTCATAAAATTCCTTAAAAGAAGATTTTTTTACAAACTTATTTCCTTTTGGACGGATACTTGTAACAAGTGGATCAGAAGACAGTAAAAGATTGTGCATAATATCTTCATTGCATGAGATACTGCTATGCTTTCGAGAATGCCCCTCTCTATATTTTCTAAAATCTTTATTTCTAGCCTCAGATGCCTCTTCGGATAGAAAACCAATGGGCACAATTGACATGTTCTGAACTATGTCTGGCCCATGCATTAAAATTTTATGAAGTGAAGAAGGCATATAATACCATGGGTATAACTCCACGTAAAGCTTAGCAGTATCAAAGCAGAACTCTCGGAATTTAGTTACGTTGATCTTCTCTCCTGATGAAATACACTGCAAGATCACACAGATTTTTCTTAAAAGCATAGCATCTATTCCGGTCAGTTCAGCAGATTTAGTGTAGTTTTCAAAAAATCTCCTTGCCGAGTTGCCATTGTTGGTGGATCCACTGCCTTGTTTCACAACATCGAGAAGTAAGCCCGTTTCTCTTCTTACAGCCTCTTGAACTCTTTTCTTCCTGTCATCAACTTGCCTTTTTGCTATATCACCCCTTACTTGCCATGATTTTATGTCTAATTTGTAGGAAATCTGTAATAAGCATTCCATTGAGCGAATCCAAGCGTGAAGGGTGCTTAAGCTATATTTATACATGTCCTCGTTTGCGTGTTTATCTTTGATTAACTCTAAATTATTCATTTCTTTAGGACAAGCCTTGCATATGTCACACACTGAAGCTGCTGTATTGGATATAATGGAATGAATTTTACCATCAATCATTGTCAACAGCAGTTGGTGTTTGACACTAATTCCATCAGTGATGGTGGATGGAGTTAAGGCTTCAATCTCTGCTTCGATTTCAGCCATCTCTCTCTGCACATTTTCTTTGGTTTCCTTTATAAACTTAAACAATATTGGCCGGCAAAATGAAGTGGAAGATGGTCGCTCGTTTTCCCAAATTGTTACACCTTTTGAGACGAGCCGCAGTGGTACAAGACTAATCATAAAATTACTAGCAAGATCGATTTGCTCATCTTCACTCGTCCTTTGATGATAAATGCTTTGGCTAGATGATCCGTCAAAACCCCATTTGCTGGTCAATACGAGCTGTTGATTGGGATCAACAGGGGTTTCTAACGACCTAATAAGTCTTCTTGAGGTTAAATCCATCAAGGCTTGTAATTTGATTTTTGCAGAGCTCTCTGTAACTGTGAGATCTTCTTTGGCCGGATAGCACTTAATTTTTTCTTTAACCAACATGTAGTAACTCGGGTATTGAAGAGCTCCTTCTTGAGTGTTGAAATCCCGAAGAGTGTTATAGCGCCATTTCGATAAGTTCATCGATACATAAAGAGCCAATGCCTTCAAAGGGGATATTTCCCGTACCTGAATTGATTTACCTTCAATGAAGGCTTTGATTTTTGAGGCCTCTTCTGGATTCTCCGTCAAGTATTTCATAACATAAGCTGTATCGCTTTGTCCTGCCTTTTGAAGCGCCCTTTCGGCCGAAAACATAATTTCAGCGCTGCTACTGCTGCATGAAAGACTATCTTCAGTGCGTCTTCTTTTTTGCCGGTTACTAAGGTCCTCAAAAGATTTACGAGGACTAGGATGTGTACAAGTTGAAGCATCAGATTTAGCAGGAGAAATTATGGGCTCGATGACGTCACTTATATTTTCTGTAGAAGGTTCCATATTTTCATTCTGTAATTCCGGCCATTGAATTGCAGCCTGTAGCCAAATCTCATGTTTCTTCCGAAACTTATCTGTGCTTCTTCCAGACTGTGTCCATTTTGCATAAATGCGGTAGCAAAATCGACGACACCAGTCTTTTAAACTTGTTTCAGCACTTTCACATAACTGAACACAACTGTTATCTTTTAAAACACTGAACAAATAGTTAAAGTCGCGTAAATCTTTATGTGCGCGTGCGCATAAAGCAACGTGAATATCAAGATTTGTATTAAAATTTGGAAAATACATTGCGAGATTAGCTTGGATACAACGAGGTGTAAATCAACACTGATTTTAAAGTTACTAATAGTGACCTATTTATATAAAATCCAGGTATCCCAGGTATCCTTTGTTAAATATTGCAAGGTAATTAGTTATTGTGATAATTAGTAAATGATGCATGCTAAATTAGTGTATTAAGAGCCATTTAGTAATTAAATAATAGCAATGTTCTTATCAGTAATCATTAGTGCATCAGTTTTATATGTAAACCTTAAGTCCCTAATTATATATCCTAATTAGCTTATATCTTCTCTAATTGGCTGCTCAGAAATGTTATTGTAATAAGGTAAACCTTTAGAAAAACGGTTTTAATCAACAAAATAAACAAAAAATAAAAAAATTGTGTTATAAAATAAACATCACTCTTTATCCCAGAAAGTGCACATTTGGCGCACTATGTGTCTTAGTATTAAATATAGCTCTTAGTATTAGCATTATGATATTAGAGACCGCTACTTGAAACAAGCCCGGAATCAGGAGGGAGAGAGCTCGATACACTCATTTTCATAGTAAAATTTCACATTTTCTCAAATTACTCCCGAAATATGGGAGTTATGAAGAAATTCATCACCACAAGTTATGAAGGCATTAAGTAATCGAATAAGATGGCATCATTAGTTTGGCATAATTTTACTCTTTTTTTTCGGACATGTCTACGTCCAACCGCTCCCATACATTCGTTCCACTGTGCGCCACCGCTCTCGACTACCTAGTATTTTTTTTTTTTGTTTTAATATGGCTTCTCGTAGTTGACCTTGAGAGGTCGTGACTACTTAACTGGACTTTCCTGTGGTTGCCTTAAGTGAACTTAAGCCTCCAGCCAGGGCCTCAAGTCTGTTATTACAATAGTGCCAGAATGGTCTCGCCATTGTGAGTATTTGACAGTGTTTGTATGGCAAATCTGTCAAAAACTCTCAATGAAGAGACCATTTTGACACTATTGTAATAGCATACTTGAGGCCCAGGGCATAAAACTTATAAACTAAACGACTGCATGCTAAGGGCGCCCCCTATGGGGTACGGACCTCGGCTTAGGGCGTCGCTGGGGAGGACAGCAAGGTGGGGACAGACTGGATCAAATCAGGATAATTATTATTAATCAGGGAATTTAAAGCTACAGGCTCAGCTGTGGCGAGGGCTGGCGCTTCGTCGAGCAAGGGTTGGGGGGATACTCCCTAGTGTGTGCGCGCGTATACTTATATACTTTAGCAATTATTAACGAAATTGTATTTTTTCTTTATTTTACTCCAGATTTCGTTGTAAGTTATTATTAATTATGAATTCTAATATTAACATACATGTTTCACATCTGCAGGGCGTCCCGTAAGGACCTTTTTTTTAAAACCGGTTTTCATGTTTTTATTTATTTATCTTCTTACATCTACCAATATAGGATTACCCAATGCGATAAAAGCGCCTATCCTTACTTGATTAATACTAACATAACATTTATGAATAACATAAATTACAAACATAGCATTCCTTGTGAATTTACTCGAGAGAACAACATAACGTCATTGCGACTTTAAGATCTCTTATGTGTAAAATTCAACTTTATGAGAAAATCTATATTTTAAGCACTAAAATATCTTAACTTTATTAGGAAGCACACTCTGGTGCCGATTCCCTTGTTCACAAACTAATCTAAATTTAAGTTCAGTGCATCTTTTTCTTTCTATTTCATTAAGAAAAGGACAGAAGATAAATTTTAGTTTAATCCTGTCAAATTAATCAGCGCTTGTCACTACTCCATACAAGTTTAGACGCGATTAAAAACTTGCCGACTAAAATTACGTCAATTTACGTCAAGCGCTGATTAATTTGACAGGACTAAACTAAAATTTATCTTCTGTCCTTTTCTTAATGAAATAGAAAGAAAAAGATGCACTGAACTTAAATTTAGTTTACTTTGTGAACAAGGGAATCGGCTCCATTATAGATCTTGAAATTGGTAAAGAAATGATGATCAAGTCGTCGTATAAACATGAGAGTTTTTGCATTCGATAGAGCTTCAAAATGTGAAAAAGGCTGGCGAAAAAAAGTGATTTTGCCAAAAGTGACACATAAGAGGTCTTAAAGTCGCAGTGACAATAATAAGTCCGTCTCAATCACTATGAAGTTGAGCGTGCACAGTGCACGCGTCAGCGGCGCCTCCCTTAAAAGGTTGGTCCAACCGCGCGGTTCTGAATTTATGGTAACAGTTTGCGCGTCTGTGTCCGTTACACTCTGTAGATTGCCTGGTGTTACAGAGTCGTTTGATATCGACTAATGTAAATGAGCAGTGAGGTAGGTCGCTTGCGAAACCTTAATGCATGGTTTCTTTTACTTCAGCCAAAATAGATTAAACTTCCTATATTTTTTTTCTTTCTAAATGTCATCTTCCAGGTCGACCTAGGAAAATTGTCGTCTGCTTAACCTAACTTTCCTGTGGCTACCTCAAAAAATTAAGGCCTTCAGATGAGCAAAAAGCTTATAAACTAAGCGACTACATGCTAAAGGGGGTGCCCTTAGCGTGTAGTCGCTTAGTTTATAAGTTTTTGGGGTGCGGACTTCGGTTTAGGGCGTCGCTGGGGGAGGACAGCAAGGGACGGGCTGAATAAAAAAAATAAAAATATTAACTAAAAATAAAAGTACCCTAAGTTATTCCTCATAACATCAGCTATCTGCTAGTGAAAGTCCCGTCAAAATCGGTCCAGTCGTTTCGGATATTGACCGGAACAAACAGACAGACCGACAGTCAGACAAACAAAAAAATTTTTTTTTTTTTATAAGTACCTACCGTATAACGGCTGTAAAAAGACACTTAAAGAAGCCGGGAGTCACTTATTCTTCCCGTCATTTTCATCATTTTTTTGTACTGGACCATGCCTGTGAACCTTCTGGTTACGGAGATATTGAAGGTCAAAGTTCCAACTTTTTAAGACGGCTTTTAAAAAAACAAGTTTTAATTTGTTATAACTAAATTTTAAATACACCCACGACTCCAGGGGGCCAAGTCTACTAATGTACAAACGTTGCAATGGTCTCTTCATTGTGAGTTTTTGACAGATTTGCCATACAAAAACTGTCAAATACTCACAATTGCGAGACCATTCTGACACTATTGTAATAGCAGACTTGAGGCCCTGTACCGTTGCTTGCACCCATAAGCACAAAGTTTTGCGTGCGTTACATTGCACACTAACGTAAACAGCGAATTTTCATACCAAAAATAAAAGTCGTTTCCCAGTAATTATTTTTGCACAAAGTTACATAGTTTGATGTACAGAATGCGTAGATGACGGCTTTTTGATGGGTCTTTTTACATCATGTATCCTTTCATATGCATTTAGCTGTTAGTTTGACATTAATTACAGGCACTTCAATTTTATTTATTTGTATAGACGTATCATAATTTCGAAAGTATACATACATTTTGGCTGAAGTATTGGTGATTTTGTAGTATAGAAAAAAAAAAAAAATATTGCTTCCTGTAAGGGTTTTCTGCTCACAAATAAGTATAACACATTACTAACACTTATTAATTTTGCTTTCGGTAATCAGATGACTAAAAATTAATCTATGCAGCTAAAATAATAAGAAATATCCCAGGTTTCTGAAAGCCTTCAGTTCAAATTAGGGATGCCTCGATACGCCTTTTTGCCGATACGATACCGATACCGATGCTCTTTTATAAATATCGGCGATACCGATACCGATACGCTTATTGAATTCAAAAATGAAGGTAAAATAAATAAAACACAAATCAGTTTTTTTTTTTATTAATATAAAAAGAACAAATAACAGCAGTGCTATTCTGTAGAAAACTCACCGTGAAAACCTCGGTGAAGTGAGCTTCAATTAATGAGCTGTCAATTGTGTCAATCCCTAGTTTCAGATGGAATGACAGTTCACTTCGAGATCACTTCACCTAAGTTTTCACGGTGAGATTTTTACAGAATCGACCGGCAGGACAAACTAAATTTCCTATATGTGGAGGCTTGTTATTAACAATTTTCTTTATATTACTTTCTTTATATAATTGGTTTGTTAGTCTGTAAGCCTTCTTTAAAATGAAATAAATAATAAATAAAAACAAATAAATAACACCGTTTAAAACTATAGACAGGTTGAGATTTGTTAATAGTTTTAGTAATTAAAATTAACATTGATGAGAAAAGTATCGTTGAATCGGCCATAAAAATATCGCCGATGCCGATATATCGGCAAACTTCGAGTATCGCCGATATATCGGTATCGGTATCGGATGCATCCCTAGTTCAAATGTCATGTTGACTGTTGGTTGACAAAATAATAACTTATACCCAAAGTCTCAAATTCAGATCATTTATGTAAACAAAGGGGATAACATATCAAAAAAATATCTTCGTAATGGTAATTCACATAAAATGGCGAAAAAAAAGGTTTCATTTTCTTTTATGTACTGAATTTAAGTAATAATTAATAAAAAATAATCATACCGTAATTATTTTTATAAATTTTCGGTTTTAAACAAAGTTATTAATTAAAGGAGATTTTCTGGTATAAAATATTTTATGATACTGGTAACAATGCAGGAGATCCAAACATTTTCACATTTTTTACATCTTCAACAACACTAATATTACAACTCTCATCCATAAATTAATATTGTATGTAGCATATCTAACCACATTTTGGATGAAAACAGCTGTAAACTGTTTCGAGTGGAAATCGATTTTGGGACGCCTACGTCTAGCAGTGGACTTAAAAGGCTGATTATGACGATCATAGGCCGTGTCTCCGACACACTACATAAAACAATGTATGGCAACGTTATTTTGTTTGCATAGTTCTTCTAATTAATTCACTTTAATTTCATAGATTATTATTTACAAAAAAAAAAATATGATAAAATGTTTTGCACCACTGTCCTGTCATTTTGACAGTGACATTTCTTGACATTACTTTGTTTACATAAATTATCTGAATTAGAGACTTTGGGTATAGTAGGTAATAAATAGACGTGAGATTTGAAAACCGTTTTAACCTTTTGACCGTTACAGTCATGTATAGATGACAAACCAAAATGTGCCCAACACGCCACGGTCACGAATACATGACAGACTTTTATACGTAAATCTGTAAATAAATCTCATAAAACAACATTGTTTTTTTTATTTCCTTTGCTAATTATGTACCTTGACTCATCCTAATTTATATTAGTAGTACATCTTTCTTTATATTTCATCTATATTAACATAAGATGACAAAAACTCGAAAGGATGAATTCGTATCTTGGCGCCGAGGGCACGTTTTTACTTTTTTGACGTGGCGGTCAAAAGGTCAATCCACACATATCTGGGCCGAGCCGCGCGTCAGGGGCTCCCAAAAATATCGGAGTCTATATTTTATATGATCTCTTTAACACACGTCCGTTTCCTGGCCGGCGACGGAGCTTCAGTGATTGCCTTGTGTGTGCCATGGCCCTGTCACGTTCCGGGCCCGGCCCAGATATGTGCGGATAGACCTTTTAAAGCCTTCAGAAATCGAAATTAAGTTGATAACACTGCTTTTTATGTTTAAGAGTAAAATATAATCTGAAATTATTTGAGGTATATGGAGTAAAAGTGGCATAATTTAGTAATTATGAAACAACATAATATTATAAACCTATTCCGCATTGTGAGGTCCGAAAAGCAAATTGTACTGATAGCAAAAAAACCTGTAATAAAGACGACCAATCCAACGGCAATACGACCTACGATCTAACTAAAATTAAAGGAATAAAAAGTTACATTTAAAAAGCCCCAACACAAACAAACATCTGAAAAGTAAAAATAAAGTAGTAGGTAATAGGTATTTTAGAAAAGAGCGGATAATCTTCAAACGACTGAACTGATTTTCTTGAACGATAGCTAATAACACTCTCGATCAAATTACCTTTACAAAAAAACGTTCAAGAACATGACGCATGGATCAGTACTAGTTAGGTCAACCATTTTGAAGAGATATATACATTGACTAGACAAAAAGTAAGCTTTTGTAAAGAGAAACAACCAAATAGTGGATAAAAATAGAAAATGATAAATTTATTTATTTATTTAAACTTCATGTACAGTCGCAGAATGAAAAGGTTGACCACCTCTGTTTTTGCTTGCGCAGTTTAAGTTATCAGTATCTGCTTTATCGACCGAGTATGACAAATTCCGTCATAATGAATGACATTTCACTGCATGAATGAACAAAAATGGCAATGACATTTGACATTGACAGGAACTGTTATTCACATTTATAGTTTTAATCATTAAAAGCGAAGAGGATGTAATTAGATTTATCAAACTTGACACAACGTAATGGCAAGAACAAACTAATAAAAAGGTTCTTGTTCAACTATTAATAGTCAAGGAATATTCGCCTAAGTAAATTTGAACTTTGTTGTCAAACAGTTTAACATAATTTTCAATACAACACTCTCGTCTGTTACACAGTTTAAAAAGGTAACATGTGCTTGCAACGCGTAAATGAATTTATTTGAAAACTGGTCAACCTTTTCATTCCGCGACTGTACAATAGTGGTACATAGGCGGACTTAATGCCACAAGGCATTCTCTACCAGTCAACCTTTGGGTTAAATATAAAAACAGTGATAGGGTACAAAAATAATGTCTAAAATACTAACTTCTTCATTACGAGAATTTATATACTTTTATTGATACTAATACACATATAAAAATAAAATAAACTAATAGATATTTTAACAAATACCACTTAATAATAAAAAATTAAATAAAAAGTTCGTTGACACATCAGGGACACCTCAAATTAAACGTTTTTTTTTATGATTACCTAAGATTAATATTATGCCACTTTTAAGCCCTCAAATAACCTCAAACCGACAACTATTAATAACTCCTTAATTTCAGAACGGATTTCCTGCAGAAATGGTTCACAGTGCTGCCCGAAGTGGCGTATATAAACATACACGCATGCTATATATACAACTGTAACAGCTGGGTGCGAGAGTATACCAAGTTTCATGAGGCTATACTGGCGCCGCTTAGGGTAAGTCATCATGAGTTCTAGTATGGACACAAAACTCCGTCTTCTGACTCAGTGAGTAAGTTTGGCAAAATATGTTTTAACTAGCTGTTGCCCGCGAGTTAGATTTTGAACTATAAAATGTTGATAATTAAGTTCAAAATCGAACGAGATTTGACAGTTAGTGGTAACTTCATGTGCTGGCCACCGTACATTAATCAACGTAAATGAAGAAAAAAAAAAAGCTAAATTACGAATATAATGCAAAGTCCATACTTCTTATAATGTCACGCGTCATTTGTGTAACAATTTTCTTAAAAATCCGTTCAGCTGTTTTAGCGTGAAAGCGTAACAAACAAACTCACTTTCGCATTTATAATGAGTTAGAATAATTGAACTGGAACAAAGAAACTAAAATAAGTACAAAGATTCTACTCTCTAAACAACACCATTGTAAGTAATCGTCCACAACTATAGATCCCACTCAGATGTGGCATGTCCTCTTTGCAGAAATACAAGATAAGTTTAAAAGGAGTGCGTATATTTTAGGAGGTAATCAGGTGCATAAAACTGGACAACTTTCCCCAAGGAACATAGGTCGAAATCTTAAAATTGAAAATAGACTTTTCATTCAAATTGACTGATCACGTGACTTATGTTTGTATGAGAAGTTGCATTTTATTTTTTAGATTTCGAACTATGTTCCTTGGGGAAAGTTGTTCAGTTTTATGCACCTGATTACTTACAAAAATATACGCACTACATTTAAACTTATCCTGTATATAGCTTTTAACAGGTCTAGGCTAGACTTTACTCTTAAGAGGAAATTTTATTCAATTTTACGTAGTTTAGCAGAATGTACTCAACCCACATTATGGTAAAAATGAGTTTTATATACCAAAGAGGTCCTAACGGTTAACGGTAGGTACCCACCTTCATGTGGGTTGGTTACCATCATTAAAAAATCAACCTTATCTTTGTAGAGTCACGGAACTTTTTTGCTGAGTGAAACAACCAACCTTTAGGTTAGGTACTCATTTTTGACCATAATGTGAGTCCTTTCTGCTAAACTACGTCAAATTATTTGTAGGACCTTTATACACGGTGATTTTTAATTCATTGTTGACCTTTCAGGTGTTGAAAGTACTCATGATTATAAAGAACTTTCATTACGGGACCAACTAAGAAATAGAAAAAAAAAAATACATCTGTTTCATACATTTTAATCGGGTAAATATTGCATTTTTGTATGAAACAGTTGATATTTTTTTCGATATTTCAGAGTTGGTCTCATAGTGAAAGTTGCTCATAAACATGAGTACTTTCAAGCCCTAAAAGGTTAACAGTGAATTAATAATCACCATGTATATATCAGATTTTATATTTTACTTTTACGAGTATTTGCTGTATAAGAACCATGAACCATGTTATTATTAAACAAAGTCAAGTCAAAGTCAAATCATTTATTTCAAATAGGCACGAAGATGCACTTTTGAACGTCAAAAATTACATGAATAGTTAATTGATGTTAATTAATTATGATCATGATGATCATACGATAGATTTTTTTGCCGTATGTTTGATGATCAGATCATCAAACATACGGCACGGTTGGCGCAGTGGTTAAGCGATTGGCTGCTGCGCTGCGTGTCGCGGGTTCGATTCCCGCACGGAACAAATATTTGTATGACCTACAAGTAGTTGTTCCGGGTCTGGCTGTTTGTGTATGTTAGTTTAAATGTTTGTAAACGCACCCACAATACAGGAGAAATTCCTAGTGTGGGGCAAAGTTAAAAAAAAAAAAAACTTAATCTGCTCTTCACAAATTACGCAAAAGTAATGAACACAATTTTAAACCTTTTCTTCACAGGGCAACCGCAAACTAATATTCATAGACAATCACAGCCGCCTCAGCGAATACGTGGAAGTAGAACAACAGAAGCTGCCAGGAGCGACCCTCGCGCTGGAAGAGGACCTCAAAGTGTTCAATAATGCGCTGAAATTGTCGCATAAGGACACCAAAGTGGCTATAAAGGTGAGATATACTTTAACTCACACACAGACTTACGTTATTAAATGTTAAAATTTTAGGGAAATCATCTTCTTTTACAATGTTTGTAAATATGTGAACACCATGTATCTATCGCATAATTATTAATTTGTCTGTCATTACTTCACTTTTCATTATTTTTACCTATTGTGGTATATAAATTTTATTCTAGGTAAGTGCATCGTCTTCACATATAATAGGAATGTATCCTGGATAAAAAAAGAAAAGAAAAATAGTTTACTCTGTTAATCAGATAATAAAAAAATATTAGACACGTATTTTTTGCTTTATCATATTAATAATAAATGGATAATATTTTTGTGTTCACCAAAAATCTTAAGGTACATCTATGTATGCATTTCTAAAATTTTATTCTTCCCCGAAAAATACTGATCGTGCACCAAATATTAAAGGTTAGGTTAGGTTATATTTTGGTGCACATTCAGTATATTTGGTGGAACACAGGCAAAATTAGGTAAATGAAATGGGAGTACTTTTAAATAAAATTGAAGTACTTTTAAATACCATCCATAATAAATGACTTAGATAAAACACATTAAACTTGGGGAGTGGGGGCTCGTTACGTCACAGCTACGAATAAAATCTAGCGAGCAGTGACATCATGCCACATTTGAACTCAATGTATCGCCGTCATGTTTTGATTAGGTAAAAATAGAAAAATACGTGCCCAATATTTTTTAATAATCTACATGACGGACATTAATTAAGGTATACAAAATATTGTTAACATTTTGAAAGAGTAAGTATTGAGTTTCTTACCCATTTTTCTCCATAAGTAACTACCTTCTGGAAGGGGCAAACAGAATCAATTAATTATATTTTTGTAATCTTTGACTTTCAACAGTGCCTTTCATGTGCCTATTTCAAAAAAAAGAGGTGACTTTAGAGAATTATTAGAATGCGTGGGACCTTTATTTCAGTGAATTGAGTTCAATTTCTATTGCAACTTATTTTATGTTTATCATTTTGAAATTGTTCTGCAAACTAATCTACTGTCCAAAGATTTGATTGGCTCTGATATATTTTAATGCGATTTCTGTGACTGCATACTCTTTACTAACTTGTGAATCCTTGGTTCAGTGCTACTCAAAGCCAAACGCATGTCGACACTAGCATCGAACCGATTTCGGTGCTTGTTTTTAATTATCAGAAGCGCCGAGAGCCCCATAGATGATGAAGAAAATAAAGTTAGGTAACGTATGGCAATTTCGCAAATCTTTTTTTTTTTTTTAAACAAAATCAGGTAACATTTGACAAGTCCCGGCTGGCCACACTGAGTTGCGTAGCGCACTCTCGCCGCGTGTCATTGAATTGAATTGTTGTCATTTATTTAATATTTTTCGGATGGCTTCGCGGACCACTTCGGGAGCAGGACTTAAACAATTCGCGGGCTATCTTAACGCATCCCGCTTAAAAATTTAAAACATTTTGATATTTTTTGGTTCTAGGTTGGACCAACAGCCCTACAAATAACATCGGTAGAGAAGACTAAAGTCCTCGGTCTGCCTGTTCTACTAAATGACGTGTATTATGCTTCGGAAATTGATGAGGTGAGTTTAGAATATCTAAAACTAGCGACCCGCCCCGGCTTCGCACGGGTGCAATGCTGATACTAAATAAAATACAGAATCCGCCGGCCGCCCGGCCGGTACCGCCGCAACCACTATGTCCCTGCACCCCCCCTTTACATGCTGTAAAGGGCCATATTGATGTATATTAAATGCACAATGTATTTAAGGTACTTAATTGGATAAGGATTAATGCTTTATTGCTTAAAATCGCTTCGTAAATAAGACATTATTTCTCGTAAAAAGTAAAGGATAAAAAATGGTTATTGTGGGTTATCCTTAAGAGATAGACATTTTCCATCGTGGACTTTTTTGGAGACCTTTTTAAGGTGTACAATACTGTAGTACATAATTTTGATCTATCTCGTAGGGTTCAGCCAGCGTTTGCAATGTAAGCGCCAAAAAAATGTGTTTATTTACGACATCACATTAGAAACCTCTAAAATTATCTGTGTTTCTCTACTATATTATGCATCATGTATACATATAAACCGTCCTCTTGAATCACTCTATCTATTAGAAAAAACCGCATCAAAATCGGTTGCGTAGTTTTAAAGATCTAAGCATACATAGGGACAGACAGCGGGAAGCGACTTTGTTTTATACTATGTAGTGATTATTTTGTTCCCAGGTGTGCTTAGTGGATGACAACCAGTTTTCCCTCTCAATTATCAACGAGTCAACGCCTCTGAGCTTCATTCATAACGACTGCGACAATATAGTGCAGTCTATCATACATATTCGAAACAGATGGGAGCTAAGTCAACCAGTAAGTATAATATTACATCTAGCCATGTTTGTGTGAGAGAGACGGAGCTATATAAGACGAATAGCAACATCTCTTTTCCGCAGCAGAACAAAAACGGCTTCAGTAGATGCTATTCTGTAGAGTTCCGTTGGAACCTCACTCAAAGTGAGCGCACACAATTCGAATGCAAACTCATTTGTTTTTAAAGTGAATCATCGCGAATTCACAACGAAATCGACTCATGTTCTATTCGTTTGTGAGAAAGGTCGCATTTCCAAAAAAATACGATTGGCTTAACAAACGGTTTCTTTTCTCATTTAGGAACTGGACCACTCCGTTTATAATTTAACTTTTCAATTTAATGTACGCCACCGTGCGTGGTCATAAAACCTGGGCCTCAAGTCTGCTATTACAATAGTGTCAGAATGGTCTATCATTGATGTCATAATTGTTGATTTTGACAAGTTTGGTAATCTACTAATATTATGGCGTCATTATGACTTTCCAATGGTCAGCCACTGACACTCCATTGTAAGAATTGGTAATCTCGTACATAATGACAAATGAAACTTTCTATTAAACTTCCAACTTCCTACTACTTCAGATTGCTTATAACACTAATAAATAATATGTAAAAATATATATAAATGAAATCTGGCATGAATGAATGTTCAAAATGCCATTGTAATACAATTCTATTACGAGACCATTGACCGACCAATGATCGACCATTATGAATTTAGCAGATTACGAACTTTTAGCAAAATGACAATAGGATCGTGTTGGAGTGACGAATTTATAAAAATAGCAGACTTGGGCCCCTGCTAGCGAGATGACACAAGACACCGTATAAAGTTATTAGAAACCCCGTACTAAATATTCATCGTCCTACTCGCACGTTTTATGACCGTGACTACCACGAGTCTTAGCATTTAGTCAACTAGTTCTTAGCCCTCGTACGCACGGGCGATTTTTTATCGCGCACTGGATTTTCAACGCACTGTTTAGCACCGAGAGTTGAAAATCCAACAGTGTATTTTGTTGTCGCGCTAGGATGCACTCTGTTAGATTTTCAATGCTGGTAATACCGATTGTTGAAAATCCAGTACGCGATAAAAAATCGCCTGTACTTACCTTGGCTTAACCTAATACTTTTCTTACAGGACTCAGTAACAGTACACCAAAAAATACGCCCGAAAGACGTACCTGGCACGTTATTAAACATGGCGCTTCTAAACTTAGGGTCTTGTGACCCTAATCTAAGGACAGCGGCGTACAATCAACTGTGTGCACTTACGGCGACCTTCCATTTGAAGATCGAGGGACAACTGTTGGAGACCTCAGGTGAACATATATTATTATCGAAATTTTGTTAATGACTCTTCTGTGTCATTGAAAAAAAAAAACAAGAAAACAAATTAAAAACTAAATACAGACTGTCCTAAGCAGATATAAAAGTTAAGATGTTAGTTAAAATGGAATGCGCTTTTGTGTCGAAAAAATCCCGCGGTTCCGGGATCGACAAATTTATGTTTCTGATTATAGAATCGGATGTATATTTACTTACTTTCATATATTGGCTTATATGGAATGCAGTTTTGTATCGATCGTAAAAATCCCGCGATTCTTGAATCGACAAATTTAGTGTTTTTTTCTGACTATAGAATCGGATGGATATCTACCTAGCTAAGTAGCCGAGGTAATATTTACACCCAATCAGGATACCTATAGTTCTTAATTTAATAAAAATATGTTTTAATTTATGTTTTTTTATTTGTTTTAACTAACACACGCCCCTCCTCTTACACCCTACATACACATATTTGCATCGAGGGTTAAATATTAATTTTAAATAAATATGCACACAATACAACACCGAACTGCTAAAGGCTTTTTTATTTTAACTTATTAAGTAACTTTGGAAGGGGCTACTGCTTTGACCCTGGGTTGGTCTGTCGTAATCGCAGCGCATATACAACACAGTTTGTGCATATGGCGTATACTTTCAATCGTGTTTTAATGCTGAAAGTAACAGCATTTTCTGAAAGTCGGGTCTAGTCGGCGATCATAGAGAAATGCAAAATTAAAAAAAAAAAAAACTACTCATAGATGAAAACGTGTTACTGACTGTCCGAGGGTAAGTTTTCAGAAAATAGTACGATATCTGCAAAAACATACATTAAACGAAGTTTTAAAAAAATCAATTCCGTAGCATATGAGGAAGTTTTAAAACAGCTTGCAAGATTTGACCCATACATACTAACGGACTGACTAACTAATTAACAAGGCAAGATAAATAAAAGCTTGTAAACAAAATTCGTCTATTTTCACTTATAACTTTAAAACAATTTATATTAAAATTATAAAAAAAAAACCCTCACAGGAAGCCCTTTTATTTGATATGTTACACGTTACAGTTTTCAAAATTTTTATTTTTTTATTTTCTTGTTTGCCCCCCAAAACTGACCCCAATATTCTAAATTCATTTATTTACGGTTCACGTCCGTGTTTGGGTCACTCAAATTGATATATATACCAAATTTCAACTTAATCGGTCCATTAAATTCGGAGCAAATTGGCTGTGACAGAGGGACAGACAGACAGACAGACACATGAGTGATCCTATAAGGGTTTCGTTTTTTGCTTTTGAAGTACGGAACCCTAAAAAGTAAAGTTTTGAGTGCATATCAAACGTTTTTTTGGTTTAATACAATAAAGTCGGTATTTTGTTCCCAGGCCTATGCATTCCGTCCAACAACACAATATTCATCAAATCGGTAAGCGAGAAACTTGCGCACAACGAGCCACATCTGACTCTTGAGTTCCTAGAAGAATGTATACAAGTAAGACATTAATTTAAAATAAACCTTATTTCTATAGCTATATGGTTCAGGTTTCAGTGTAGGTAACTGAAATTTTTTGAGTTCACCGCTCATCCATGACGAATAGGAGCCCAGAACAGAGGGTTTTTCTGATGATATTGAATAATGAAACTTATTATAAGCTTTTTAAAGTGCAAACAAGCCTGCTGTAGGATAACTCCAGGAATCTTTTTATGAACCTATGTGCCGATATTTGTACAATTTTGCACTTTGTGTAACTAGAAACGAAACGTTGGTGTCTAGGCTTCACAGCCTGTCTCATTGGCGTAATCGTGCTTGCCTGTCGGTCTTCTACAGACTGTACTTCGGAGAGTGTGCGCAAGAGCTCCACGACCTGATCCCACCATCGTCCTTATATTACCGGAATACCATACGATACGTACTGCAGGGTACGATACGATGCGTACTTGGTTGATATCCCGTCCAGTCGTACTCAGCGGTTTTCCTCCTCATTTATTATGCGCACAGCCAAAGTGTGGAACTCTCTGCCAGCGTCTGTGTTTCCTTCCACATATATGTGGAAGGGAACACAGACGCTGGCAGAGAGTTCACTCCTGGCCTGGCCTGTTCACAGGCATCTTCTGGGCACGCTAGACCTCATCCATCGCTTTCTATCAGGCGAGATCGAGGCCGGATCGAAACAAGCCCAATCAGTAATAAAAATAATTGGTTGTCTGTAAAAAAAATTGGTTTAAAGACGATAGTTTAACGTGACAACGTCATAACAAAACATTGATGCGGCGCAAGCGTACAATGAGCGTAACGGGACTATGGGTCATCCTTTTTCGTGCATGCAGCGCCGCGTTCATCGATTAGACGTTGTCACGTCAAAAAACAACATATGTTAATTTAAAAAAAAAATATATATATATTAATATATATATATGTCATCAGAAAAACTTCTGTTCTTGGTTTTTGAAAATATACATGTCTAAAAAGTAAAAATTATCCTTTATCACTGTTATGATATTTATTTAATTTATAGTTAATATTCCGTGATATCATTTATTCATAATGAAATTTATTCTAGGGTTTCCGTGGATCAACTATTGAGCTGAAGCATTTATGTCTGGAGTACATGACGCCGTGGTTGGCCAATTTAGTGAGGTAATTAAACATAAAAATATCGTTTTAACTGATTTTAGACTTTATGATCAGAGTGTCTAACTTTCAATTCGTCTACGAAGCAAAATGCCTAAAATTAATGTCTACACAGCAAATTGCCTAAGCTGTAAATCGCCTAGAGATCAAAATGTTTAAAAAGCAAAATATAATTTCTAAGTAGTCGAGATGGTTAAAATAAATTCACACTAGGGCCTCTGAACTGTAGGTTAGGTTAGGTTAGAACTGTGACCACACAACGCCAGAAACGGTACTCCCTTTCTTCTCCTAAAATAATAGACATATTGCAAGGTAGGCATTTTGGTTCATAGTCAGAATAAGGTTTAGTTAAAGTAAGACATATTGCAAGGTAGGCATTGTGCTTCCTATACCCAAAGTCTCTAATTCAGATAATTTATGTAAACAAAGTAATGTCAAGAAATGTCACTGTCAAAATGACAGGACAGTGGTGCAAAACATTTTGTCATATTTTTTTTTTGTAAATAGTCATAGCTAAAATTAAAGTGAATTAATTATAAGAATTATGCAAACAAAATACCGTTCCAAATCAATGTTTTGTGTAGTATGTCGGAGACACGGCATATGATCGTTATAATCAGCCCTTTTAAGCCCAGTGCTAGACGTAAGCCTCCCAAAATCGATTACCACTCGAAACAGTTTACAGCCATTTTCATCCAAAATGTGACTAGATATGCTACTTACAATATGAATCTAAGAATGAGAGTTGTAATATTAGTATTGTTGAAGATGTAAACAATTGTTACCAGTATCATAAAATATTTTATACTAGAAAATCTCCTTTTTTAATAACTTTGTTTAAACCTGAAAATTTATGAAAATAATTATGGTATGATTATTTCTTAAAAGGAGGAGCTCGTGGCTAAGTAATAACAGCCGCACGGGTCGATCCGTCAGGTTAAGCTACGCTTGCCGGGGTTGGTCAGTGGATGGGTGACCATCTTTACATACCGAGACTCCTCCGTGCCTCGGAAAGCACGTTAAGCCGTTGGTCCCGGCTGTCATTCGTGGATCTTTGACAGTCGTTAAGGGTCGTCAGAAGCCCAAAAAGTCTGACAACCAGTCTTACCAAGGGGTATCGTGTTACCCAGTTACTGGGTTGTGGAGGTCAGATAGGCAGTCGCTCCATGTAAAATACTGTTATTCAGCTGCATCCGGTTAGACTGGAAGCCGACCCCAACATAGTTGGGAAAAGGCTAGGCAGATTGATTTTTATTTCTTAAAATCAGTACTTAAATGAAAATAAAACCTCTTTTTTCGTCATTTTATGTGAATTACCATTACGAAGAGATTTTTTTGTTATGTTATCCCCTTTGTTTACATTAATTATCTGAATTTGAGACTTTGGGTATAGTCAATATAAGGTTTAGACAATACTGCCGTGCTAACGAAGAACGCAGTAACTCGATTTTGCCGCTTCCGAGACTTTTATTTTTGATTATTGAATTTGTTATGATGTTTTAGTATAGCATGCTTGCTTACTGAAAAACCGAGTTCCTGAAGGATCAATAAAAAGTTGCTTAGAGAGATTTAATAGATTTCGATTCGCTGACTCCAAATATATAACTCAACGAATGTATAACTCATAATCGTCCAAAATCGAGTTACTGCGTTCTTCGTTAGCACAGCAGAATACTTGACATAGACGTTTTTATTTCTAGTCAGCCTGATCATAAAAGGGTTTTAGAAGGATGTCACAACAACAAACGTTTTAAAACAACATTATTTATAGAAAAATCATTCTATTCTGTGAATGAGTATTTAGACTTAAAAGATTCAGACTGACATCTTACTATTAAATGATAAATGATTTTATTTCTGTAAGTAGATTTGTACAAACACTTTTACACGTCAATCGTATTTTAAAACTAGATGAGTTTGGCGTTTCGTATCTGACTACTCTGAGAAGAAAGGCCGAAACAAACTCAGAGGTCACAGTCTCTTTTAAAGTCCAAATATAATCTTGGTCAAATCATGTGAAGACCATATAGATTGAACCATTTTCTTGCTGCCTGTATTTTTTTTTTTTTTTTGCTTAAAATATTTAAATGAATCTCAAAATTTCTCAAAAAAATAAGGCAGTCTCCTAAGACCGCTTTTCTGTAACTGCAACGGTTAAAGTACCTGTCCCATCTGAAAAATCCACCCCGTATAATTAAGAATTCCAAAGTAGTTGATGAAGTCCAATTTAACATAAATTCCCTTCACAGATTCTGCAAACCCTCCGAAGAATCCCGTCGCCAGAAGCAAGTAGCCCAAATCCTGGAGAAGCTAATCACACTAACCATCGAAGAGACGGAGATGTACCCGTCGGTGCAAGCCAAGATATGGGGCTCCATCGGTCACGTGCCCGAACTCATCGACATGGTGTTGGATAGCTTCATACAGCGGAGCGTTAACTCTGGTGAGCATTTTAATAAAACCTTGGTTTATATGTCGCAGGAAACAGGATAAAAAAACTAAGTTTTATGGCCCCCATCTTCGATTTCGTTTTCGGCATCGGCTACCCCGAAAACCATGTAAATTACACATAGGGTGTCTTTTTTTTTTCAGTCAAGCACTAGATCGTTGTATTATATAATTATTTTTACGTCACACCTGGCCATAATGTGAGTTTTACCGCACGCTACGCGTACAGTAAAACTCGCATTGTGACCAGGTGAAGACGTAAAATTGTGTACTCATCACGGGCAATAAAAAAGAAAGCCCTCTATTGCATATTTACAACCCTCGTCTGCGGCTCGGGTCATAAATACCTGCGATTTCGGGCTTTCTTTCTTTTACAGCCCTTGGTAAGTAATGTACTATTAACATTTACTTTATAGTAAATACAAATATTTAATCTTAATACTGCAAATAGATCTAGTCATCATCATTTCAGCCGAAATACGTCCACTGCTGGACATAGGCCTCCCCCAATTAGGGGTTTGCCATAATCGCCACGCTTGGCAGGCGGGTTGGCGATCGCAGTATGGTGTTAAAAATGCATAGAGAACGCTGCTGCCCATTCTCTAGTAAGTCCCTTAGTCGCCTTTTACGACACCCACGGGAGGAAATGGGATGGTGCTATTCTTTATGTCCGGCGCCACACAGAAGGAAAAGATCTAGTGCTTGGCTGTTAATAAATAGTACTTTGATTTAAATTTAATAAAATAATCATGAAAAACCTCTAGAAATGCGACGTTGCTAGGCCGCGGCGTTTGACACGCGATCGAAACCCTGAAAATTGCCTTGCACGTTTATGAAGTTTCGCCAGTTAGTTTAATTTGAACTTGTATAACTCTGCCTACTTCGTGGAATATATTCGTGAAGTTTATGTCAACAAGTCTGTTATTGAAATACCATTTTTTACATTTAGAATAGAATAGAATACTCTTTATTATGTACACCATAAAAATTACAGATATAAATGTAGAACTGTTACATAGGGTGTCACAATGGGCGGTCTTATCGCTAAAAGCGATCTTTTACAGACAACCTTTGGATGGATCAAAAAGTAGAGAAAAATACTGCAGGTAGTCAGTAGTGTACCATTTACATATACAATAAATTCATACATAAAGCATATAGATAGCATATAGAGACTTATCCACATAAATATATATATATATACATACAATAACAAACATGATGCAAGAGCAAGGAACTTTAAGTAATGATGATGTTTAAGGAGAGAGGAAGTGATTTTTAACCAGAATTTTAAAAGTGGACAAAGATTGAGCACTTCATGTTTACTTCCAGGTCTCGGCTCCCCGATGATTGAGATAATGGCAGATACGGCTGTGGCTTTAGCGTCAGCCAACGTGCAATTGGTGTCAAAGAAAGTCATTGGTAGGATGTGCAGGGTAAGTTGTTAATGCTAAGGTCTGGAAAATGATGGGAGGGTATGACTTAGTGTGAAGCCAGACAAGCGTAAATTTTTGAGTTGTGAGTCGCGTAATTTCTGCTCGGCAGGAATTCTGTTGGGCTGCCAGACGAGCGTAATTTATTCAGTTGCTTTTCAACGCTTATATTGGGTGTTTGTGTAGTGCAATGGCTACAAGTCGCCCCCCTCTCGCCGCAAACTCAATTCGGTCCGAATAATGCGTGAGTCGGCTGACAACTCATGCTGCGTCGCCGTGTGAATCAAATAGGACTTTTGTATGAAACCGAATGCAGCAGAATTTCTGCGACCGAAATTCTGCAACTCACGACTCACAAAATTACGTTCGTTTGGCCTCATACTTAAAGATGACTTTTAAGAATGAGAGACTATTGGGCTAGTGGTTGCAAGTACGACTGCTAAGCGTTGGTTCTAGGGTTCGATTCCCAAGTCGGGCAATGTGTTATAGGGTTTTTTCTCCTATGTTATGTTTTTTGGGATGTTTTTTTTTTAGTTTGAGAATATTAGGAACTGATATTTGATTTTTATTTGCATGATAATAATATGTTTATTTTCGATTTGTAAGAAAATGTATTGAATTTATAAACTGTTTAATTTTTTCTTTATTGAAATTCCCCAAATTACCGGGTTCAATTACTTACTACAATTTAGTTGGGGCAGTTTATTTTTTTGTTAGTTTGTTTCTCATTCACGCATGAATCTTTCAGTAAAAAAATACACATTCTCAACATCCCTTGTTGTCAGAACAATAAATATCATCATTTAAAAACTTTAAACTGTTGGTCTTTCATTATATGTTGTATTATAGTTTGACCGATACTGCCGTACCGCGACTTAGGAATGCGCGGCTCACGAGGTGTGAGCATTTATGAATCAGCGAATGCGCGGCTCACGGGGTGTGAGCGTTAACAAATGAGCGGCCTGCACTGCCGTGAGCCACGCACATACCTAAAACGCGGTATACCGGTATCGGTCAAACTATAGGGACAAAGTTCGCAAGGTGTCTAAGCAATTTCGATTTCTGCATCTAAGCAGCGTTGCTGTGTTCCGGTTTGAAGGGTATGGGTGCCGGTGTCATTACAGCCACATGAGACAACTCATCTTTGTCTCTGGAATGATAACCAGAGATCGGAATAGGTAAAGTTAATTTACCTAAACTTCGAGGAAGGATGTAACATAGAGTGGGTAATACCTCCTCTAAAATCCCGGAATAATCATAATTAACACTAATTATGACGTTTAATTCCCGGGATTTAAACGTCATTATAATTATTCCGGGATTTTAGAGGAGGTATTATCCACTCTATGTTACATCATTCCTCGAAGTTTAGGTAAATTAACTCTTATCTATTCTGATCTGTGATTATAACGTATCTGTGATACCTCTGGTATTGCAGAGGTCCTTAGGCGTTGGTGATCACTTACCATCAAGTTGAAACCAGCCTGTTTGCGAAAGGGCAACGTATGTAAAAAAAAAAACACTTGACTTAGATAATCTGTACATATAATAAAATCGTAGCGAAGTCAAAACTGTACAATGAATATTTTTGAAAAAAAAAAAAAAAGTTATTGCTACGAAGTCTGGGATCCATTTTATATATTATGTTTCAGCATCACGCAAATTCTACCGGATAGATTATGTTCAAATTTTGCATAGATATTCCATAAAAGTTTGGTCAGTCGGTAGGCTATATATTTATTATCAAAAGGTAAATTAATTTATGACTTTGCACCTTGCTGACTTTGTACCGCCTATATGTTTGTCTGTGTAAATTAAAATAGAAATGTTATTACAAAGCGCTTCGTCCACGATAAAGCATTAGAGCTAAAAAAACCCAACACTAATCTTGCAAAAACTCACTGCTTCATGAGGCAACGAACTAAAGTGTTAAGGACTTTTCCTACTTAAAATCATTATAGCTGTATTTAATGTATTCTACATTTAGAAAGAAAGAAAAATACTTTATTATGAGAAAATATTATTATTTGAATTTTTATTATTTTGAGATACCCACAGGAAATACAACAATAAAAAAGAACATTAAAAGTAACAAAATAATGAAAATATTAAAAAAAAAACATTAAAATAAAAAAAAATTGTGAAAAAAAAAGAAGATCTGTGCGAGGCCAAAAAGGCTCCTATTAGATCTCAGCATGACGCAGCAAGATTTGAATAAAAAAAACTATTATTTATAGACTATAACTGTATTCTGATTCAATTTCTTTATTTAATATCCTCATTCAATTTCTTGATTATTATTAAATTAATATGTCCTAGACGCGACTAAGGGACTTACTGGAGAATGGCAGTAGCGTTCTCTATGTATTTTTAACACCATACTGCGATCGCCAACCCGCCTGCCAAGCGTGGTGATTATTGCAAATTCCCCCCCTTTTGGACTTCTTCCGGCTGAAATGATGATGATGATGATGAATGAAGGGCTGTTAAATTAACTCAACATCTTTCAAAGAGAATTTGTCAAAAACAACCTACAGTCGAGAAAGGATCTATAGTCTTTGGTGGTTCCTCTGTGTTATCTTTATTTAAACGATTCTTCGAGTGTTTGACTACACTTTTACGACTTTTTACAATAAGGATTGTCTCTGACGTGGACGAAGCGCTTTTCTCTAAAAAACCGTGTCTAGATACATAAGTGTTTGTGTCTGTCTATGTAAATATGTGTACATAGTACATGTGTTTCTGTCACAGGCCCTATCCAAACTGCCCAATAATATCCTGGGTCCTGTCACCCCGGCCACTGTGAGTTTATTACATTTTTTATTTTTTTAGTTTTTATTTTTTATTTTTATTTTATTATTTTTATTTTTAGCCAAACGTCAAGTGAGCTGTGCATTTTGATTGTTGTAAAGTGTAACAAGACAAATAACTGCGAAGTGCATAACATGCAATTTATAAGTCATTCATTTCTTGCGATATCTCGCAAATACTGCTGTAGTCTTGTTATATTTTGCAAATGTCGAATAATTTTCATTTAGTTTGCCACAATTTTATTTTTAACGCACGATGCTTTTTGGACACCCTGCAAGGGTTTTTAAATAGGAATTTTAAGTAGAAGTTCACTGGATGATCTTAGAATCCTGTGTCACATTTGAGTTTCAAAAAATTTAGAAAAAAATTGACCTAATTTGATTTTATGGATTCTAAAATTAATATTAAAGTTGTTGATAATCCGGTAAAGTATTAAAATGATTTGAAAATATTGTAAAAGCTAATTATTTAAAAAAAAGTAACCGTTGAGTTTCTTGCCGGCTCTTCTCTATAGGAAACGACTAATTGGAACAGTGCACCTAGCTTCTGACGTTTCATAAGTGCCCATGTAGGTTTATGTGAAACAAAATATTTTGATTGATTGATTTAATTTATATACATTTTATAAAAGAAAAATTTTGAGGTAATGACCGAAGCAGAATATTTGCTAATTACGAACTGAGTGAATTCATCAAAGTTGGTGGATCGTGATAAAAATAAAATAAAAAACATAATAAAATAAAAATAATAAACAACTAAAGACAAAAAGTTGTAAATTATGAAAATTAATAATGAATATCAAAACTTACACCTGATTACTGGAAGTCTAATCAAGTCTCTGATCAGTAAATCCATTATCAACTGTGGTGTGAAAAACAATAGACCTAAACTGCGTTTGCGATTGAGTTTCGAAACATGTAAACAAACATGTGTTTTTGGAAAAACAACTTTTATACGCACACATAAAGTTTAGGTTGCGCTACAGTTTCAAACATTCTCCCGACTTTTTCAATAGTTTTAGTCATTCGGAAATCAACTTAATGGCCACCAACATAAAATTGATATTCGTCTAAATGGAAATAACATCAATTGGAAACAAGGATATAATATGATTGGTTACAATAGCTTACAGAAGTTTTAAACTTCAGATTTACTTATCCAGAGGCTTATTAGAATTTAGACTTTCATAAACGGCTAGAATGTTTTTTTTTTTTTTCTTTTTCTTTTTCTTTGCCATACATTTTGATTTGCTTTTATTTTGAGTTTGTCATAGAAACACAATTGGCCGTAAAGATCCGAAATTCCAAATTCCTTATATTTTATTATATTGGGCTTTTAAGTAGTTTTAATGTAGGCTTTCTTATTCATTTGCGTAATCAATTAGAGTATAAAAAGCACGATTGGTTTTATAACTGGAGCAATCAACAAATCTTGATTATTCTTAAGGTACGATTTCCTGCCTTGAAGCAGACAGTCGAAAGATCCATATCTTTTGCCGTGTCACTTTGAGTTCTATGTCTCAACTATACAGGCTAAATTCGCTAATAGGCAATATGCATTTTTTTTCTACTAAATCAATAAATGACACTAATATAAATCCAAGAAAAATATTCGAAATTAAATTCAACTACTGGTACAGTTCAAACGTCCGTTTCTGTCGTGGTCTCGATGTGACGTAATTTACCAGGAATCTGCTTTATTTGCATATGTTTTTTAGCCCAAATCATATAAATTAAATTATTTTTTGTGCTTTATTCAAGCAGAAATCGCACTTACTTAGTGAGAGTTTAAGCACTTTCCAAAGAATAGAATTTTATTCACATAATTTTTTTGGTCACTTGCGGCATTGTCGAAAATGACACCATTTGAGTTTGCGTTCCGTTCCACAAAAAAAAAAAAAAAAACTAAGAATGAAAAAAAAAATTATTGTAAAATAAGTAATGCATTCAAAATTTGAAATTTGTTTCTTGACTCCTATACAATTTTAAATCAAATAAAATAATGGATTAGTTTTGAATTACGTGCATATTCCCTAATAGCGCCAATATTTACTTTATAATTATACTGTCTGCTTTGGAGTGCGATACTACGTACATTTATGCATTTCTACCTAATTGAATCATCTTATTCTCGATTACCCAGTAATATCCATCAAACGATTTAATTTGAAGTTCACACATAGTTTTGAAAACCCGTGCCCTTTTTAAAACCCTTATAATGCTCCATGTTATTTTATTAGTATAATTTTCAATCAAACTAATGTGATATTATATTTCAGGTAGTGGACAAAACTTGTCACTCTCCGACCGCCATGTTAGAACAGCATATGATGTGGGATGATATCGCTATACTGGCAAGATATTTGGTAAGTGTCTTTCTATTATGTCATTTAACCTTCCTATTCCCGCGCATTGGTTTGTAAGACCGACAAAATACTCTTTTGTGTTTTTTTTTTTCATCAATTGTGTCTTTTTGTATCTTCTGTTAGCTGCCAGGGGCCCAAGTCTGCTATTTTTATAAATTCGTCACTCCATCACGATCCCATTGTAGATCATTGGTCGGTCAATGGTGTCGTAATAGAATTGTATTACAATGGCATTTTGAACATTTATTCATGCCAGATTTCATTTATATATATTTTTACATATTATTTATTAGTGTTATATACAATCTGAAGTAGTAGGAAGTTGGAAGTTTAGTAGGAAGTTTCATTTGTCATTATGTACGAGATTACCAAGTCTTTCAATGGAGTGTCAGTGGCTGACCATTGGAAAGTCATAATGACGCCATTATATTAGTAGATTACCAAACTTGTCAAAATCAACAATTATGAAATCAATTATAGACCATTCTGACACTTGTAATAGCAGAGTTGAGGCCCTGATGCATTGCTAGGTTTATTCTAGAGGGTGCGAAGTGCGTTAGTGTAAGTAGCACGTGTGGCCGTATTTGGCGAGCATTGGTCTGTGGGACCGAGGCGGGTATAGGATCCAGGGTTTATTTTTATTTCAGTTCAGTACAAAATGTACTAAGCTGAAATGATGACAGTTCTGCCTTAAATGTGTTGTATGTTTAAATAAGAAACGACTCTTGCTACGACACAATAAAGTGCAATTCAGGTCGCACAACGCTTATTACCTACAGTTATATTCACCTACAAGTTCTATCGCGTAACTCTTATGCCGGCGGCACGCGGCAGTCCTACTGAATTGGTCCTAGTGAGAAGGGCCCGCCGCGTACTTGTAGCTTCTTACCTAAACTGCGGAGCGTCCCATCTACAGGATAAGTTTTTAACCAGTGAGCAAATTTTTACACACACACAATTTTTGAACTCATTTCCATTATTTGTACAATCCTTTTTTATTTTTGGTCCATCTTGAAATCAGCAAAATATGGATACAATCTATTCGTAATAATATCAATGGACGAGCGCACCGCTGATAGGTACCTACTACTGCGTTTCGCTTCACTGACCGCGCAGCCGGCGCGTCCCGCGACGAGTATCCATTATACCAGTTTCAAAATAAACATCTTTCGTTAACGATAACTTCATTTTTTTGTTCTAAGACATGTCAAAATAAGAAATAGGTGTATAATAAAACACGTTTAAGTTTAATTTGTCAAAGTTTGCGCACTGATTAAAAACCTTTCCTGTATATTAATCTGTGCTAAAAATCTTATTTAATTTCCAGCTAATGTTATCGTTCAACAACTGCCTCGACGTGGCTCGCCATCTCCCATACCTGTTCCATACCGTCACGTTCCTCGTATGCTCCGGAACAGTGTCCATGCGAGCAGCCACGCACGGCCTGGTCATCAACATCATACACTCACTGTGTACTTGTACCACGCCTAGCTTCTCCGGTAAGTCCCTGTTCCATACCGTAACGATCCTCGTAAGCTCTGGAACAGTATCCATGCGTGCAGCATATACTCACCTTTTTAGAGTTCCATATATCTGAATGAGAAAACAGATCCCGTATAGGATCACTCGTGTGTCTGTCTGTCTGTTACAGTCAATTTGCTTCGAATCTAATGGACCGATTAATATTAAATTTGGTACTCATATCAATTTCTGAAAGCCAAACGGACGTGTAACGCAAATAAATGAATTTTGAATGTTTGGGGCACTTTTGGGACACAATTTTTTTTTTTTTTTTCTATTTGATATGTCAAATAGAAGGGCTTATTGTGAGGGTCTCAAGTATGTTTATATAATTTTAAAATAAATAGTGTTAAAGTTATTTCAGAAAACAGATGATAATTGGTCATCCCTTATCTCTAAAACAACTGAAGCTAAAATTAGAAAAAAAATATATACAGTAAATATCAGGTGTACCGGAAAGTTTTTACCGGTTTTTCTGACAGATGCCGCTAGCCGTCAGTATGGAATAAAATAATTTGGCATATGTCATTTTATTCTACTGTCATTAACGTTCAAAAACTACTAATTTTCATTCTGACTAAATAATAGTGTTATAGTGTTGTAGCTCTGTGAATATGTCGAATTTTGTACCTAACAAAGAGCATTTGCGGCATGCATTGCTTTTCTTATTTCATCAAAAGAAAAAGGCCATTGAAAGTCATCGTTTGCTGGTAGAAACTTACGGAGAGCATGCTCCAAGCGTAAAAACGTGTGAGACGTGGTTCCGAAAATTTAAAAGTGGGGATTTTGATTTAACAGACAGTAGACGTTCGGGTAGACCAAAAAAAATTGTGGACGTGGAATTGCAGGAGTTATTGGACGCAGACCCAACCCAAACTCAAAAACAATTAGCAGAACGGTTAAATGTGGCACAAGAAACGATTAGCGACCGCTTACGAGAAATGGGAAAGATTTTAAAACTAGGAAGATGGGTGCCACATGAACTGAATGATAGGCAAATGGAAAATCGAAAAACGATTTGTGAAATGCTGCTTCAACGGTACAAAAGAAAGTCTTTTTTACATCGGATTGTGACGGGTGATGAAAAATTGTTTTTTTTCGAAAATCCAAAACGTAAAAAATCGTGGGTATCGCCTGGCCAACCTGGCCCATCAGCTCCAAAGCCGGATCGCTTCGGAAAGAAGACAATGCTCTGTGTTTGGTGGGACCAGGGTGGTGTGGTGTATTACGAACTTCTAAAACCTGGTGAAACAGTAAATACTGATCGCTACAAACAACAAATAATCAATTTGAATAATGCATTGATTGAAAAACGTCCAGAATGGGCCCGAAGACACGGTAAAGTAATTTTGTTGCATGATAATGCACCATCACACACAGCAAAACCGGTGAAAGACGTATTAAAATCGCTTGGATGGGACGTATTGCCACACCCGCCGTATTCTCCGGACCTGTCTCCGTCCGATTATCACCTTTTCGCATCAATGGGGCACGTACTGGCTGAGCAGCACTTTGCAAATTTCGAAGAAGTCGAAAAATGGGTCGTTGAATGGTTCCGCTCAAAGGACAAGCGGTTCTTTTGGGATGGTATTCATCATTTGCCAGAAAGATGGACAAAGTGTGTAGAATCGAATGGCCAATACTTTGAATAAATACCATTTTTATTTTATTTTTTAAATTATGTGTCTTTTCATTTAAAAATCCGGTAAAAACTTTCCGGTACACCTGATAGTTATACAGGATATGTTTTGAACCAGTGCGCAAATTTTTTTGTGGTTCAGTATCATTAATAAAACACAATTCCATTATTTGATCAATACTTTTTTTTTTTGGTCCACTTGAAATCAGCAAAATATGGATACAATGATAGGTACCTACTACTGCGTTCCGCTTCACTAACCGAGCCGCCGGCGCGTTGCGCGACGAGTATCCATTATACCAGCTTCAAAATAAACGTCTTTCGTTAACGATAACTTAATAAAAAAAAATTTCGCTGCTATGGCTTTTTTACCACCTACGAAATATTTTAAGAGGACCGTCTAGTCCTCTTAAAATATTTGGTGTATGAATATACGTGTAAAAGTGATTCCGATATTCTATTTACAGAATAAACGATTTCATTTAATTTCTTTTCATTTCATAACCCTAAGCCAAAGTAGGTGCTAAGTAATTGTTTGCGTCTGAATGATTTTTAGTTTGTGTTAATCGATCGTGTTATTTTGTTTCCTACTTTGTTATAGGTATTTTGTACCGACCTATTTTTTTCTTTTTTGTTTAAGTGTTTATCAGTGGAAGCTTGTAAATGGCCTTTAAATAAAATAAGTAACGCTAAGTAGTTGTATAATGGAATGAGCTACGAACTAACTTACCTGTACTTTTCAGAGGACACCCAACGCGTCCTTCGCCTGTCTCTGGACGAATTCGCTCTGCCCAAGTTCTACCAGATGTTCGGCATATCGAAGGTCAAGTCTGCCGCCGTCACCGCCTTCAGGAGCCCGTACAACAGACATACTAATGATTGGTGAGTTCTACTTTGTATTGCAAAATGTTGTAATGAACTACTAGCTTTCACAGCAACTTTGTCCGCGTGGAAGTCGAGAAATTACTTATTTTTTTTATTTTATTATACAGGGTGTAAGGGACAGCCCTCCACAAACGAACAGGGTGCATTCAGCTTCTTATTTTGAATAGTATTCCACCGGAAATTTTCTCAGGAAAATTAATAGGTTTTCTGTTACTATTCTTTTATTTCAATGTAAAATTACACGTCTGTACGCAGCACTCCATTTAATAAAACAGATAAAATAAAAAAAATCTGCAATGGATGTTGAAATACTTTAAGGAAACAGCTGTTCACTTTCTGCCTAGCTACAGAGGGCGGCCGAAGGCTCGCTGCGCTGCCGTTCGCTACGTGCGTTTTGCCACGGTAACGACACATAGCGTGTGAGGTAGTAAAATAAATCAGGTTTATTGGATTCCCATAACGTTCGATGATGAATGAAAATGAAACGTTCCTAAAATATTTTAATGTACCGGTCATCTTAGTATGATATACTGAATTCACTCCATCAGTCTGCTGAGGGCTGCCCCTTACACCCCGTATTTTTAAATAAAAGGCATTGGAATCTTTGGAGGGCTTATATTTACTAAGTTTCATCAAGTAAATAAAATCAAAGTATCATGACTAGAGATCGGATATTCGGATGCATATTTACCTAAAGTTAATTTTTAGCTATGAAAGTATGGAAGCGGCTTCTTAAAACATATTTATAGTAAAAAAAAACCCGTGTTGCCAGGAACAACGGGAATGCATAACTAGTCGAGTGAGTAATATTTAAGCGACTTCTAAAAAAAATATTTAAAAAAAAACCGGGGTTCTTGGATTGCATAACTATTCTGATGCATATTTATTTAGAAATGGGATTTTTACCAACATTTGAAAGTAAGTAAATATGCCAGAAACATATATCAGAAATCTAAACTTGTAGATCCCAGAACCGCGGGAATTTTTCGATACAAAAGCGCATTCCATATTAGCCAACATCTCAACTTTAGGTGAATATTTTTTTTTTTAACCTATCTCTCATATGCATCCGAATATCCGATCTCTAATCATGACTTTAAAAAAAATCTTCATTCCTACTTTAACTCCCCTTTGTGCATCTTTAGAGATAGAATTTCAAAAACTTATCTCATTGCTCCTCTCTCTGATGGTCTATCGAGAACTATTTAGCCGATTTACGTGATTTAGTTTTAATACATATCGCACCCCCGGTGCAACACTGTCACTTATGCAAAAAGTAACCTTTTTCAGGAAAAGTATTTTAAACTTTAGTATCCTATCCTATATAATAGTTGATGACACTTCCTGATTTAGGGAAGATGGATAGGTTATATCCTGACGTGTTCTTCTAAGTTTATAACAAAATAAATGAATCAAAATAATTAAAATTAATACTTTTCTCCTGAAGCATAAGTATTTTATAGTTTGCATAAGTGACAGTGTTACACCGGGGGTGCGATGTATATATTTCCAGGCCGGGTTTAATAGCTCATCGAAACCTTGGAAACAGATATTATAATCTATACTAATATTATAAAGCTGAAGAGTTTGTTTGTTTGTTTGAACGCGCTAATCTCAGGAACTGCTGGTTGGAATTGAAAAAATATTTTTGTGTTGGATAGTCCATTTATCGAAGAATATTATAGGCTATATAACATCACGCTACAACCAAAAGGAGCGGAGCATAAATAAAAAATGTTGCAAAAACGGGATAAATTATTCCTTTTTGAGAGCTTCCGTTGCGTGCGCTGCGTAAACGGTTTAAATTACGCAAATATCACGTATGATGGAATTGTTCCTCTTTAAAAGTTCTAAAAACAAGTCCGCGACAGCATATGTCTATCTTTTAAGATTGACTCACTATAATCTTTTTTATGGTAATAAAATTTGTTCGAAATTAATGCATTATTTGCGAAGGAGTTTTATCAACATGATATTAATCCTTATCCAAATAAATATGTTATTAATCACAAGTATTTAAATGTTAACAAAATTGTCCTTGACATCACTTGATTTCAATCAACATCTTAGGAGATATCATAATTTTAAAATAACTCCGTAACAAAATAAGTAGAAAATTAATTACTTAAACCACTCTCTCTCTTAGGTGATGCAGACGAAGTTGCGCGGGTCAGCTATATTACAAAGCTGAAGAGTTTGTTTGTTTGGTTGAAAGCGCTAATCTCAGGAACTAGTTACTGGTTCGAATAGAAAAAATATTTTAGTGTTGGATAGGCCATTTATCGAGGAAGGCTATAGGCTATATAACATCACGCTATGATCCTTAGGAGCCAAGCGAAAAGAACAAAAGTCAGAAAAAACGCTAAGCGATAACGAAGTTATAGCGCGGGCGAGCGACGGGATGCGACGCGATGGGTGGGCCGAAATTTCACGCGGACGAAGTCGCGGGCAGAAGCTAGTGATATATAATAATAATTAATCAAATATTCTATCCCCAGGTACTCGGAACACTCCTACACAACGTGCACGGACGCGGCAACCACGGGCACGTGTGCGGGTACCACACACACGGACCGCGAACGGTTACCTCTACAGTCGCTTGAGATCATTACTGACGCCTTGCTAGAGATCATGGAGGCTTGCATGCGTGACATACCCGACTGTGATTGGCTGCACACTTGGTAATGTGATTTTATAAATTTTTTTTAGATAGAAGAGTTACTCGATCGTCGAGAGGCAAGAATAACCAACTCGATAAACTTGAGCGGTTTTTATATAATTTTTGTATTTGTGTATCTTTTTGTATAATTTTTGTATTTTATATTATATATACGGTTTACGCAAATATGACCATGTTTCTGGATTTCGTGTGAAGCTCAAGTGGTTACCAATTCACCTTCGCCGGAATGCTTATATTCTTTCCCTTTTGGATATTGTTCTCTTTTCCCCTTCCACCCCTTGTGACGTAGTGGATTTAGTGGTAAGGAAATGAATAAAGCAGATACCACTTATAATCACGTTTATTAATCAGCACAGATTCAGGGTGTAGGTTCTATCTTAAGAGTTCTTTCACTGATGAGAATTTAGAAGGGAGAAGTAGGTACTGTCCTGGGCTGGACCATCCGGCTGGCACCGCAGTGGCAGTTAAGCAGGTAGCAAATGGCGCTCGCCGCCCTCGGTGTAGGTAGTGGCTGTAGTGGCCACCAGGCAAGGTCGAGACGACCCTCAAGGCCCAGGGAGTAATGTACGGTAAGGTGCCCGACGGACGCTGTAGAGACGTCCACCGTAGGTCAGCCGGCAGCGGCTGGTTGGTGCGATGTAAGCACGTAGAAAGAACCCTGGAATCAGCGCAAGGGGGCGCCCGTAAGCTCCAGGAAGACTCCCGTTAGCCTCTGCGATGCGTGTAGCTGTAGCCCAGGCAAGCGCGGAAAGTGGAAGGCAAAGGAAGCTCACACATCGCAGTGGTTTACAAAGATAAATTAGATGCACAGGCAGTAGGAGCAGCCTTGAACCATAGGGGTCCAGATCACACACGTGCAAGGCAGTTTAAGCAGCTGGATGGCACCTTTGCAATTGTGGTGAACAATGACAATAGAGATGCATAGGTTCTTGTGAACATAAATTGCCGACAGCCCCGTAATAATTAAACAAGACAAGCGTGGCTACCGGGACATAGACCTGATGAACACAATAGAATACTCACCCTATCTCAAGGGGTTCGTTGTACTAGGCACACAGCTTTGGTATAAAAAGGAGTGGTTTCCAAGCTACAAGGACTTTTATAGCCTCGCATGAAACCTTCTCAAACAATGTAGAGAAGTGACAGCTCCCGTGTCATAGATTAAAAACTGCCATAGATAATTAGTTAATTTTAGTAATCGACTAATTATGCTACACCCTCCGTATCTAAAAAATCGTTTCCAGTTTCTTTGCGACTCCGACACGAAATTTTTAAGGTCATCAGATAACTTGAAGCTTACACAACTTTCCTTGACAAATCCTTTACTGTCCAGGCCGCTTGTTTTTGGAATGCATTGCCAGTTCCAAATTTCCAATCAAACTCGCGCAATCGTTGCCTGTGTTTAAAAGACTCGTGAAGGAACATTACTTGTCTTTGTGATTTTGTTCTTGTTGTTAGCTGTAATAATATATAGCCTTAATTTATATCTATTATATAGCATAATATTCTGTCTATTTATAATAGTATATTGTAATTATATTCTTTTTATTTGCACCAATGACAACTCCATTTTATGTCCAGAAAATAACTGTCCATTCCAAGGTTGCTTGGAAGAGATCGTAGTAAGCGATAAGGCCGTGCATAAGTTTTTTTTTTTTGTAATGTATAATCTGGTGTACAATAATAGTACATTATTGCAAAGGCCGGGAAATAGGCAATTGTAGGTCGAGTATCAGTATGAAGACCGAGCCGTAGGCGAGGACTTCACTAATACGAGATAGGCAATTGCCATTTCCGCCGAAGCAAATATAGTGCTTTTCTCAAAAGAATGCAGGGAAATAAGACATACTTTCATGTATTTTTCTTTTGACTTCGCTGGAAGCAGGATTTACATTGCCAATTTGGCTTCTGATGTTAAATCTGGTGGAGTACAATCAATCTCCATTTCACTCTCTGAGCCGTTGGAATTCATTATAATTATTAAATTTATATTTATTATGTATGTAAATAACAAATCAAGACGAATTTTCAGCTTTGCCGCCAATTTTTTATTTGTCATCTGTGCCGAAAGGCAAACCCGTTTATGGCTATACAGCCACGTGAACGCAATTTGTGCTAAACAAAGAGACTGACTTTGGTATGTCAAGAATGATAAGAGATCCAATCAAAGAGTATTTATTAACCCCAGCACGCCGTTTCATACAACATTGCTGGAGCGTTGTAATGTTCCAAATTCAAAAAACGCTCCTGCAATGGATTTGATTTTCTTTGTCCGTAAATTCGATACATCGCGTGTTCTTTTTTCGAAAATAATGACAATATTTCCATGCATGTTTGAGAAAAGTATATATATAGAGACTTGTCAAGAGATTTTCCCCCCTGGCTGGAGGCGTAAACTTCGTTAGGAGCTTGCGGCACCACAGGAAAGCCCGGTTAAGGAGCAGGAACCCCCAGTGGTTATACCTCCGAGATGCCATTACAAAAAAAAAAAAAAAAAAAAAAAAAAAAAAAAAAAAAAAAGAGATTTTCTCCAATTGTAATTTGGGTGTATTCGAAGAAGTAATAATATTTTGTTTCTTTTGTTTTAGGACCTCTTTAGCTAAAAGCTTCGCGTTCTGTTTCAATCCTGCTCTACAGCCAAGAGCTTTGATTGTATTTGGATGTATTAGTAAGTATATTATTTAATTTTTACAAAATATAAATTGAGCCACACAAAACATGTTCTCCCATACATTCCAACTGCAAATGCAAAACATACATTGTAACTGCAAATGTAATTTTGGACGCACAATATTATTATCAATATATCGACAGATTTACCATGTTATTTTAAGACCATAGACTTTTTTTAGTGTGTTATTCACTGTAATACTGTAGCATTATTAATTTATTTATTAACTATGGATGACTTACAGCTAAAACAAACAGAATAAAAATGGTATGTGAGACTGACAGCCAATGAAAAGTCTTCACTTCTAAAAAACAGATTGGAAAGAAAGAGTGTGAACAGTACAACACACATAACAAAAAAGAGGATAAAAAAAAAACAGTACAACATTCAAGCTTAAACTAAATTTACATTTAATATTCAATACAAGAAAGAAAAAAAAATACACAGCCGTAATGTTTTTATTATACTTATTTTTGCCGGAGACCCGGAGTGCCAGCGCCTGCGTCTCTTTACTTGTCAAAGCGATGCCATAGAGTGCCACAGATACTAAAAGCATAGATAAGATATAACTGTTGTCACGTCGGGTACTGAAAAAGGATTACAATGATTTTTATTAACCGCTACATATTTCTTTTTATGTTATTTCAGACATATCTATTTTTCATTTACTTATTATTTTATTTTATTTCTTTATCTGTCCGTGACATCACAGCGGGCTGAGGAGCTCGTGGCTAAGTAATAACAGCCGCTTGGGTCGATCCGCCAGGTTAAGCTACGCTTGCCGGGGTTGGTCCGTGGATGGGTGACCATCTTTACATACCGAGGCTCCTCCGTGCCTCGGAAAGCACGTTAAGCCGTTGGTCCCGGCTGTCATTCGTGGATCTTTGACAGTCGTTACGGGTCTCCAGAAGCCCAAAAGTCTGACAGCCAGTCTTACCAAGGGGTATCGTGTTACCCAGTTACTGGGTTGTGGAGGTCAGATAGGCAGTCGCTCCATGTAAAATACTGGTATTCAGCTGCATCCGGTTAGACTGGAAGCTGACCCCAACATAGTTGGGAAAAGGCTAGGCAGATTGATTTTGACATCACAGCGGGCCCTATCGGAATACCAGCGCTGCGACACTTATTTTTAAATGTCGCAGCATCATGCTGAGATAGGAGCCTTTTGGCTCCGTACAAGACTTTCAGAGGCCCTAGTGTGAGTTTCTTTTAACCATCTCGATTTTACGCATCGAGCGCGTTCGGCGTTCCGATTGGCCTCTGATTGGCCCTTCACCAATCGGAGTGCCGAACGCGCTCGATGCGTAAATTTGAGACGGTTAAAATAAACTCACACTAGGGCCTTAGTTTTCATTTTACTTTTATTTTTATTTTGTATTAATGTTACTATGAGTGTGTTTAGTTTAAAATGTAATCTTCCTGTACGAGTCCCAATAAATACTTTTTCTTTCTTTCTTATAGGTTTCCTGTAATGAATAAGTATAGAACTATTATCTGTATTAAAAAAAAAAATTGGCTCAGTAATTTCGGAGATAAGGGGGAATGGTCAATAATTCAATTCAATAGCCGATAGCCTTCTTCAAGAATTGGGCTAATAAATGAAAAAAGATTTTTTAAATCTGACTGTTAGTTCCAGATATTAGCGCGTTAAAACAAACAAAAAAAAAAAAAAACAAACTCTTCGGCTTTATTATTAGTATAGATTTTAAATGTTCTTAGAACTTTCCTATAATTATCAATATTTTGTAGGTAAGAACGTAACAGACGATGATATGAAGCAACTACTCAGAATATTAGTAAAGGCTTTGGAATCGTTCAACGACTTAGCTCTACTTGAAGCTCTCATCATGGCTTTGACGAGACTACAACCTTTGCTGTACCCGGTAAGTACCATACAATACTATGAAAATGTAGAAATAAGTACTGCAGTAATAAAATTCATACCGTAAAATTAATCGGTGTTTCCCGGTCAGAATGCATAGATTTCGGCTTGCTGATTAGTCTTTTACACCCTGTATAAAACACAACGCTATAACGGTTAAGGTACCACCTGCCCTTATTGCCCTATATCAAAAATTTATTTTATTTATTATTATTTTTTTTTTTTTTTTTTAACTTTGTCCCACACTAGGAATTTCTCCTGTATCGTGGGTGCGTTTACAAACATTTAAACTCACATACACAAACAGCCTCAAAATACATCCTGTATATTTAGAAGATGCTACCGTACCTACGAAATAGTACATTGTGATACAAGGGTGGGAAGTAGGTTATTAGAGTTTGCAATAACCTACACACCCGTGTATCACACGACGTTTATCAATACAGGTATGGGAAATAGTAAAAAACAAATTTTAAAAAATGATCAATTTATCACACAAATTAAAATTTTCAGAAAATGGCGTGTTTTTGCAACTGGAAATATATTTTTTTTACAACGAAAACCGCCTATACAGCCCATTCGATTTATGACAAATTATGATGTGAAAATAATTAAATTAAAACTGGTAATTAAATATATTAAACAACTTGAGAATTCAATGCTAAGACGACGGACTCATTCATCTTTCCTCGTATTATCCCATTTTACTATATGTATGAAAACTCCTTGCTACTAAACTTTTTAAATTGACTTATAAATTTAAAACTAAACTGCAAAACAAA
This sequence comes from Dryobota labecula, assembly GCA_947523025.1. Lineage (NCBI taxonomy): Eukaryota > Metazoa > Arthropoda > Insecta > Lepidoptera > Noctuidae > Dryobota > Dryobota labecula. The sequence continues at coordinate 5,076,011 of OX383311.1, read as the reverse complement.
ACGATCGAGCTCGTAAACAAAAGTCACGACCGCGTAAACAAAAGATGCCTGTGAAAAATATTTAATTTTGGAATCATAATTATAGCCTCTAAAAGTACGCCATGTTTAACAACTGTATGAATTTTTTTTTTAAATAAAAAATGTGTCTATAATGAATGATGCATAGATTAATTGATGTAAATCAACTTATTTGACGTGTTTTTATGTCGAATATACGAAAATAACGATTATTATATTTTTAATAGCTTTTTTTTATTTTTATTTATCTTTTATACAAAAGAACACAGGATTGCTCAATAAATAGCAACCAAAAACCACTAAGGTTTAAACTTGTGCTATCATGAGTCTATCTCAATATCTAACATACAATGAAGCATTTTATATGTACGCGTTATTGCCGATACTATTAATAATAATATCTTTAGTTCCGTAAATAGTTACAATCATTCCTACATAATACTTAAATAATATTGCTTATGTTTACATTTGATATTTTTATGTGTAATACATTTGTTTATTTCTGAAGGTAGACTATTAATAAGTCTCGGTATAATATAACCGGTAGTTCGCTCGCCATACGTATTGTTGGCGGGCTGTGTACGAAACTTATTCTCAGAAACTGCCCGAGTGCATACAGGATGTTCGATTTTGTTTCTTAAAGATTCATTGAAAAATTGTTCTTTCAATAACAAAAAATTTAATTGTATATGAACTGGTTAGACATTACAGTGTTTGAAGAGACCATTTAAATTGTCGTAAAATTGATTTCTAATTTTAGGAGATAATGTTGCTTTTAAAATTCGAAGTTGAAGTTTAAAAATAGCTACTCATAAATACAATGATAAAATTTTCTGACCAGGCCTCACCAATCCACAAGGCACTATTCTGGGTAGCACTATCCGTGTTACAACTAGACGAGCCAACATTATACGCAGCTGGTTTAGCCTTCATGGAGCAAAACCTTCACACATTGGAGTCGCAAGGACAGTTCCAACATAAGGTAAATATAACAAGATGGCAGTAAACATGCTACAATTAGGTTACTCTTGCATTGTTGAGTAAACAAGTGTGGGAGACAATAACGTAGGCAAATATATTTAAAAAAAAAGGTTTCTATTCATATTAATAGGTATTATTACATAAAGGATCGCTGTAACATACCTATATGGCAGGGATCACCAAATGGCGGGCCGCCGCCGGACCTTAAACAGTAAAAATTATGACTAAAACTTAATCAAAAATATTAAAAAAAAAAAAAATTGAGTTTTTGCTTGCGCCAACTTTACTCCAGACATTATTATTAACATAAGCGGGATAATTACCATGTTTATTCATTGTTCTGAGTTCCCGATATTTCGGCGCTGTTGCAAGCACCATGATCACGGATAAACTAATACTAATGCTTATGTTAATAATAATGTTAGTGACCATGACAGTTTAAAAATTTACTCCAGACTTCAGACAGATAGATCAAAGAAAAAAAAAAAGTTTTAACCTTTTGACCGCCACGTCAAAAAAGCAAAAACATTCCCTCGGCGCCAAGATACGAATTCATTCTTTCGAGTTTTTGTCATCTTATGTTAATATAGATGGAATATAAAGAAAGAAGTTCAACTAATATAAATAAGGATGAGTCAAGGTACATAATTAGCAAAGGAAATAAAAAAAACAGTGTTGTTTTATGAGATTTATTTACAGATTTACGTATAAAAGTCACATCAAATTTGTCCTTATCAAAAAAGCATATTATAAGATAAAAGACTACGTTGAAGACAAGGAAGTTTGGCAATAATTCCTTCTGCACATGTGGCTTCCCTGGTACCTCATAAACAACATAACTATGTCAATGTCTATTAACTGCTCCCAAATAACGATGTTTATTTAGAATTTTTAATTATTTTTTTACATACTTCCTTGACATAATCTTTTCATTATTTGACATTATTTACCTACAAATCGAATTCCAATTCTTTATTAGTGGCTTTTGTGGAGATGATATTTATTCAGATATGTTACTGTAGTTGTAATTGCAATCATGTCATTAATATTTTATATACTTAGATTATTTTATATTTTGTGAATGTGAGAACGTTGTAGGCCTAGTAGAGTGTAGATTTGTTGGCGGTTTTCTATTTTGTTAAGTACCTGGTAATTGTTGAAAGGCCTACACTGTCCTCCCATACCTATTATCACTGTTATTTAATAATATTGTAAAGCCAATTATTTTTAAAAGAGTAACCGTGGAGTTTGTTGCCGGCTCTTCTCCATAGGAAACGACTAACTCGAACCGTGCACCTAGCTTCTGACGTTTCATAAATGCCCATGTAGGTTTATGTGAAATAAAATATTTTGATTTTGATGAAAAGTCTGTCATGTAGTCGTGACCGCGGCGTGCTGGGCACATTTTGCTTTGTCATCTATACATGACTGTGACGGTCAAAATGTTAATTGATATTTTTAAATTTGGTTGCTATGTATCGTCTACCAAACGGACCGCGAGAGTAATTTTATTTTTAAACTGATCCCTAATGAAACTTATTGGTGATCCCTTCTATAAGGTATAGCATAACGATAATAAGCATATAACGTTCCCACTGCTGGGAAACAGACCTCCTCTCTGTGAGAGAGACTGGGCCATACCACGACGCGGTACAGGTATACAATATTTTAAACTAGAATAAAGATTCAAAGTATCTTATATGTTTAAAAAATCTTATTAATAACTTCAGTTTTTTTTTTTTTTAATTCTATCTTTTAAAATGGCCGCGTTGCTCCAAATGAAGTTTATCATTAAATAGGGATGAAGACTAAAAAATAATTTTTTTCGTCCGTCATGTAATTATTAAAAAAATATTGGACACGTATTTTTTTTTTCTTTTTTTAAGTAATCAAAACATAACGGCGATACATTTGAGTTCAAATGTGGCATGACGTCACTGCTCGCTAGATTTTATACGTAGCTGTGACGTAACGAGCCCCCACTCCCGAAGTTTAATGTGTTTTATCTAAGCCATTTTTTATTAATTGACGGACTATACAGTTTTTTTTTTTACCCAGGACACATTCCTATTGTTCGTTCGAAATTATGTACTACTGTCTTTTGTGTCGGCGTGAACTATATGAGAACAACGCATGTTCATAGGAAAATGAACCTTACAGTGAATTAACTTAAAATCTTTACTTACAGACGTTAGAACTAGTGATGATGGAAACTCGGGAGCCGTTGGAGTGGCACTTCAAACAAATGGATCACGCTGTGGGATTGAGGTATGTTTCTCTTCATTATAATATCACTAAGAAAATAAGCTATAATAGATTTTTATTCACTAATTTGGGGCAATTAGAATCAATTAAATATTATTGTAATTTTTGACATTCAAAAGTGTCTTTTACGTGTCTATTTGAAACAAATGATTTGACTTTGACTTTGAATTAATAATAATAATAAGTTTTTATATTTTTTATATTCTAGTATTTAAAAAAAATCATGTGTTTATTTGAATAAAGGAAATAATAAGTATTTATTTAACAAAAAAAAACAGCACTTTGCACTGTATACATTTTTTGAAATTTTTACATTATTATGCAATAGTTGACTCTATCTTTTAAACTAGGACTAGTCTGTATCTTAAAAGATAGGGTTCAGCCAAATGGATTCTGTTAATATTCACAACCAAAAACTAGTGAAGACAGTGTCAATGATGTACAGAAAAGAAAAATAAGAATTAAAAAAGTATATATATATTCTTTACAAATAAATAAAATTGAAATGTCTGTTTGCAAGGTCAAAATAAAAGCTTTTTACTAAATGCATTTGAAAGTAAATACGTTACGTGAGTTTATGTATGTATGTATGTTCTTTAAACAGTCGATTCGACCGTATATTTTTGTTATAAATGATCCATTTTCTTTCTCTCTCTCACAGCTTCCGTTCAAACTTCCACTTCGCTCTCGTAGGCCACTTAATAAAAGGCTACCGACACCCCGCAGCGGCCACAGTATCACGAACATGTCGCGTCCTCATCAAACTGCTGTCTCTAGCAGCCAGTGCGGCCACACACCGCGATAAGTTCCACGTTACACCCGACACCGTGGCTTATCTTACTGGTAAGTGATTTTTTTTCTATTTCGTGAATTTGGGAACGTAGGCAGTGGCGTACGACGCACCGTTTCCGAGATATGGGCCTTAGTTTTTATTTTTTATATGAAACGATCTATATTTCGAAAATGGTAGCTCGGATGAAAATCTTATCTGGTAAGGAATTGTTGAAAACCATGAAATGACTTACAAAAAAAACCCGCGAAATATTGAAGAAGAAAAAAAAAAACTTTTTTTTTAAGTTCTCTGCCCCTAAGGAAACGCAAGCTGAAAGATCAACCGATACCTACAATTTTTTTTCCTTTTCTGTATGTCTGTCCTCGATCCATAGCACCCCTAAGGCTACACTCCAACCCATCTCGCCACTAATATAATAGCCGGCACGAGTCGTGAGCACAGATGGGCAGTAGCGGGGGCAAGCTCGCGCATGTACACTTTCGGCTAAATAAAAATGACACGCGAGAGTCCAATAGACGACGAGTATCGACTGACGAACCAATCGCATGCAGCTCGGCGCCCCCCGGTTTCTTCATTCCGCCAAAGAGACCTAAAAATTGACTACTGTGCAGGTGTCAGTTTGTGCTCACGACTCATGCCACGGTTACTAATAATACTCTTTATAATTTTTACAGCGCTAGTCTGCGTGAGCGAAGAAGTCCGCTCCCGTTGCCACGTGAAGCACTCTCTACCTAAATGGTTGCCAGACAACTGTGACCACTACTGTCCTACTGCTGAACATCATCAGGTATGTAAAACTGTTATAAATGATAAATGATTTTATTTCTATATGTAGGTTTGTACTTTACACGTCAATCATATTTTTAAAGCTAGATGAGATCGGTGTTTCCTATCTGACTACTCTGAGAAGAAAGGCCGAAACAAACTCGGAGGTAATATATACTTTATGATCAGAGTGTCTAACTTTAAATTCGTCTACGAAGCAAAATGCCTAAAATTAATGTCTACACGGCAAATTGCCTAAGCTGTAAATCGCCTAGAGATCAAAATGTATGTATTTCTAAGTAGTCGAGATGGTTAAAATAAACTCACACTAGGGCCTCTGAACTGTAGGTAAGGTTAGAACTGTGACCACACAATAGAAACGGTACCCCCTTTCTTCTCCTAAAATAATAGACATATTGCAAGGTAGGCATTTTGGTTCATAGTCAGAATAAGGTTTAGTTCAAATACTGTATAGATATATTGCAAGGTAGGCATCGTGCTTCCTAGTCAATATAAGGTTTAGGCAATACTTGGCATAGACGTTTAGATTTCTAGTCAGCATGATCATAAAGGGGTAATATACAGCGTGTTTGCGATGGGGCAGTAAGGGCAGGTACATTAACCGTTGTAGCTACAGGAAAAAGGTCCTTATGTTTTAGAGAAATTTTGATCCACATCCAGATTTTGAAAAAAGTAAAATAATATACAGTCGGCAGAAAATGGGCCATTTTCACAAAAACTTTTTTTGATGCCAATCGATCCTGTTTCTTATAAGGATCAAAAAACTATGGTACCAACTGAGGTTTGAGTACTAGAAAAGTCAGAAATCGCAAAAAACTTTTCCCATACATTTCGTAGGAAACGAGACTCCCAACCTGCTTTTTTATCATGGATAGACTGGTCGCTATCTACTTACCCTTACTGCCCTGTCAAAAAAATCTACCCTGTATATAATCATAATCTTGGTCAGATCATGTTTAGACCATGTAGACCAGTGTGAAATGGTCTTTTGAAATGATCATAAAATAAATGATCATATCATTTCTCTAGATAGGTTGTTGTATACAGGGTCAAAATAAATTAAACCCAGCGAAACTTCAAAAACATGACCGGCATTATAATAACCATAATTATAATCATAATCAGTTAATCATTTATTAACATAGGTATAGGTACTATAAAATAGATGTTATAAAAAAAATACAAAAGCGCTATGTTATACCAGAAGTCGTACAAATAGTCATGGATGTCACAGATACTAAAAATTTATAACATAATTACATTAATCGAACGATATTAATTGATTTCCTCAAAATGAAAAAAAAAATAAGAAAAATATACATGTCAAAAAGAAAAAGAAAAAAAAATAGTTTTCTACAGTATTTTTTCACTTGTGCATAAAGATTTAATAAATAAATATTTAAAATTGGAGAATCGATGGTGGAGAATTTTACAAAAATGTAAGTGTCATGCGAAGTGTCAAGCAATTTTGTACCATATGTGGTACAACTATTCGCCGTCACGTTGTTGTACCTTGCATATCTAATGTTCTGGAAATTATTATGGTATAGTGTATTCAGAAAAGTTTTAATCAGTGCGCAAATTTTCACAAATTAAACTTAGACGTGTTTTATTATACACCTATTACTTATTTTGATATGTCTTAGTAAAATAAAATGAAGTTATCGTTAACGAAAGATGTTTATTTTGAAACTTGTATAATGGATACTCGTCGCGCAACGCACCGATGCAGCGGTGGCGTGGTCAGTGAAGCGGAACGCAGTCGTAGGTACCTATCAGCTGTGTGCTCGCCCATTGATATTATTACGAATAGATTGCGTCCATATTTTGCTGATTTCAAGTAGGACCGAGTATTGAACAAATAATGGATGTGAGAAAAAAAAAAAAATGCGCTCTGGTTCAAAACTTTTCCTGTATAAATAAATGTTATTTTCAGTCATCAATCCTTATCCAGCCGTCGACTTCACACAGCTCATGCCACAGTCGACGACAGAAATCGTGGGACGTGCTCGATCAAGTCGCTATATCTTCTGCACACGGTGGTGAGACTATATCTTTCTTAATAAACTGCACAGTTAGTCTATTTAATAGTCCTGTGAGGCCCACTTAAACACTGGTTAGCAATGTACAAACAAAACTTTTCTTCCTACAAAACATCTCGTATTCCGGGTTTCCTTGAAATCCTAAAGCCGTGTTCATGTAGTTAATTCCTTGACGTCTTATAGGCCATGTATTGACCACCTATATTTCTTATTTAATGCATTGAAATTATTCTACCGAGCACCCTATACAGGGCCTTTTTCAAATAACACGTTGAACGCCGCTTCAATTTTTCAGTCTTTCTGTTTGGGCCGTGGGGAACACCGTGTGGCCGACATACAATAGTTCCGTTGGGGCCGCGGGGGACAACATATGACCGCGAGTCAGTGGCGATTTTCAGCATTTCTATTGAGTCATCGGGCACAGATATAAAGCTAATATGTATTTGATGTGACCCCCCACAGCCCTACAGACAAATAGATTGTATTTGGTTTCTAGCCTCTAAAGCAATAAAAACTTAACAATCGGGCATTTTTAACCTGGCTCCTTTTACTATACAAATGTGGCCCGTATGTTGTCCCCCATGGCGTTTAACGTGTTAATTGACAAAAATTCACAGACGTGACGGCTTTAGATAGAATTGTTTATCCATTCTTAAGCCGTAATTACAGACACAATTAAAAAGCCATTTTGTCTCGCGTGGATCCATCCACGTTCGCATATTGGGTTAAAGAAACTATGTTCGAGACGAGGGCTCAGGATCAGCCATTGACTTTTTGGACCGAAGTTCTTTAATGCGGCTTGATGTAGGAGTTGACTGGTAGAAATCGTCACGTCGCAAGGAGGGGGAAAAAGCGTTAGGCCCATGCGACTTTAATAAAAAACATATTTTTATTATTGTCGCAATTTATTTCTTCAATAATTATTTAATCATATTCAAAGTGTGATTAAATACGCGTTTTAAATACAGAACCATCTAGCATAAGGTTTTGAAAGCTCTCATAAAGTTACTACACATTAAAAACACGTCTGTGGGTGGGTAAAACATTATATGTGAGCTAAAAGAAACTTCGAAACAAAAGTCAGTTTCAATTGTCAAAAGAATTTGTTTGTTTTAAATCATACGTGAGAAGAAACAGCTTCGTTCATGGCGGAAGACGTCATGAACGAAGCCGTGAGTTTTTTTCAGAAACGGCTCAATAACAGGTATTAATGCTCTCCTTATACTTCATTTGAAATAAAATTACAAATTAAAAAAATAAAAACCTTATTTACAGTCCGTTCAACCGATTTTGACTTCTATTCCGTAGGCATAAGGATGGCATTAAAAGCAAAAAAGTGGTTACAACACCAACTGTTTACTGCAGTTGCTTTTGTCATGCCACTAACGCAGTAGAAGTCAAAATCGGTTGAACGGACTGTAAAAACGATTTATTTATATGTCTAATCTTATTCCAAATGGAGTATAGGTAGAGCATAAATACTGATCGCCAGCTCATCTGTGAAGTGTCACCAAATTTAAAAAAGGCCCTAAATATAATGATAATTTGACAGGTAAATCACCGACGTTACAATCCAGCAGCGGGGGGCATAGTCCCCACCTTGTCACCATACCACACCAGGTAATATCATATTTTATTACTATAGTTTTTCTTACTATTTTATTACTATAGAAGAGTTTATTGCACCACTATATTTTAATGTGTGTGTAATTCTCAGTAAAAGTAATGTGGAACAGCCAGTGTATTCTGTAAAAATCTCACTGTGATAATTTAGGTGAAGTGAACTGTCATCCTACCAACCGGTGTATTCTGTAAAAAATTCACCGTGAAACTTAAGTGAAGTGAGCTTCAAGTGAGCTGTCATTCCATTTGATGCCTATAGGGATTGACACTATTTGACAGCTCACTTCACTTAAGTTTTCACGGTGTTTTTTTTACAGAATACACCAGCTGGTAGGCTGACAGTTCACTTCACCTAAGTTTTCACGATGAGATTTTTTACAGAATAGCACTAAAGGATGATATCCAAAAATCGTATTTATAATTTTAATCGAAATTTATTTATCATTCTGTTTCCCCAAGGGTCGGCGCAATAAACGAAATTAAAATCAAATTATTGTTTGTAAACAAAAAATTACTATTAATAGGAGAGCAGTGGTAACGGCCCCGACTTATCATGAGTAGAGATCGGATAATCGAATGCATATTTACCTAAAGTTGATTTTTAGCTATGAATGTATGGAAGCGGCTTCTTAAAATATTTCTCCCGTAAAAAAATCCCGGGATGCCAGGAACACCCGGAATGCATAACTAGACGAGTGTAGGTATAGTATGGAAGCGACTTCTAAAATCATTTTTTTTTTTTAAACCCGGGATTCTTGGATTGCATAACTATTCAGATGCATATTTATTTAAAATGAATGTGCAACGTTGCATGCAAGAAACAAACGTGTATGTAGGGTGTAAGAGTTAGTTAAAACAAAAACAAAAAAAAAACATAAATTAAAATAATTATGTTTGTTAAATTAAGTACTATAACCTGATTGGACGTTAAAATGACCTCGGCTACTCAGTTAGGTTAAGGTAGGATTCTGTAATCAGAAAAAAACACAAAATTTGTCGATTCCGGAATCGCGGGATTTTTACGATCGATACAAAAGCTTATTCCATATTAGCCAACATCTCAACTTTAGGTGAATATGCATCCGAATATCCGATCTCTGGTCATGAGTTCGAACCCAGACAGGCGCTTGACTTTTTGTGTAAATAATTCCATCACCACTGCTCTCAAAACGGTGAAGGAGAACATCGTGAGGAATCCGGCATGTCCTAGAACCAAAAATTCGAAGACATGTGACATTACCAACCCGCACTGAGCCCGCATAGTGGATTACATGCCCACTCCCTCTCACAGAGAGAAGTTCTGAGTCCCAGCAGTAGGAAAATTATATATATGCTATGCTTATGCTATGAAATGCAAAAATACCTGTGCCCATAGTGTGTACTGCGTAAAAAAAAAAACTGTTTAGTCCGTCAATCAGATAATAAAAATAAAAAAATTGACACGTATTTTTTGCTTTATCATATTAATAATAAATGACTTAGATAAAACACATTAAACTTGGGGAGTGGGGGCTCGTTACGTCACAGCTACGTAAAAAATCTAGCGAGCAGTGACGTCATGCCACATTTGAACTCAATGTATCGCCGTAATGTTTTGATTACGTAAAAAAAGAAAAAATACGTGTCCAATATTTTTTTAATAATTGACGGACGAAAAAAAATTTTTTTTTGTCTTCATCCCTATTGGGAAAAATTTTTGTATTGAAAATATCATCCGATCGTAATTATATAGGTAATATTAATAAGTTTTTATTTTTTTTATTAAAGAAATAAAAAAAAAACATGTCTACTGATTGTGCATTAAAAAAGTTAACATGGTTAAGAGTTAAATAGGGGTGCCCATGTAACTCGTTTTAAATCCTATGTTAACCTTACAGAAGATAGTGGTGCAATAAATTCAATAGAGAGTTGTATGTCGGTGTTTAGACAAGGAATGGCAGAAACAGGAGTTATTTATAATTTTTTCTTATACGTCTTGTTTGGGAAAGCAGTATTAAAATGAAGAACATAAAATGCCTGAATATAGTAAAGTAAAAGTAAAAAGTAAAAGTAAAAAGTAAAAGTAAAAAGTAAAAGTAAAAGTAAAAAGTAAATGTATAAGTTTTTATTTTGGAACAACAACAAATTGACATAATTACAATACAAACGGTGATAGCTACAAAAGTTAAAAACTGTGTCGCAGCTATCAACGCCCGTCCGTGTAGTAGGACTTGAGATTTTGATAAAACTCTACGTTCAAGCGACGTAGCTAGGAATGCTCTACGATCACTTGTATTTAAATTACCTTGATTTTTTCAAGTTAAGGCGAAACCGCGAGGGTAGTCGCGAAATTCAAATTTTCTTGCATTTGCAGATCAGTATTAGGTTGTATATTGATCAAAATTATGATCTGCGACCGTAACAGACAGTTTTTACTGACTTATAATCATTAAAATCATCAATACAACCAGTGCCGGATTAAGCGAGCGCGGGGCCCGTAGCAAATTCTACCGAGGGGCCCTTGATCTGCTATGGGTTCTCAAGTATAAACGGGTAAAAAATAAAACAAGATAATGCCAAAATAAAGACGCTGTAAAAATATCAGCCCCTAATATTGATATTTAGAAGTCACGAATCTAAATTTCCCAGGTTCCATTTGAATAACATGAGAAAAAATATGTATTTTTCGCCAACGAAAAAATCGGTTACCGATTCTCTGACGTGGATTGTCTTAGTCGGAAAGGGTGTTACGTTTCACGTTTTTATGACATATAATATTTCACGTCTTAATAAGTTTCACTACATTCAGGCGGAGGAGGCCGGGTTTGAATACGCGGGGCCCCCTTTCGCGCGGGGCCCGTAGCAATTGCTACTCTTGCTACGTGGTTAATCCGGCACTGAATATAAATGTCTAAAACCAAGTAACCCTATTGGATGACTATTTCATGAAATCATTACATTTGAGGGCAATGCTAGCTTTAGAAGTTGTATGCCACTACCTTAGCGCTTCCCCCTTAAAATATCAACGAGGCGTTTAAAAATTCGTTAGTTATTGTATCTATAGTCAACAAGAAAAATACCTATATTCTTGCACTGAGAGTGAGAAGGTGGTAATTTTCTTAACACTTTTAGGGACACAAACGCCCATAGGCGTAATAATAACAAACTTTATATTGTGTCTCGATCAGTGTCCTTCAGCCTGTTAAATATAGTCGACGGCAAAAATAATATAAGTACTGAACTGCATAAAAAAATAACTTAATAACCTACACTATATGTTAGTGCTGCCTTCACACCCAAGAGCACAGTATGAAGGTAGCCTTTCCCAAACAGATGATCGATTGGCTTATTAGCATTTAATTTGAGAGTATGAAGAGCTTTTGTATTAAGTGACATTCAACTATCATGACGGAACGAAAATTATCATGTGTCATGGTGAAAATACTTTTAAAAAATTGCTTGTCTTCTAGAATGTCAAATGTTGGTAAATGAAGGAACAAATATTCTAAAATAATTTACTGTCTCATAACCGACAGTCACAAGACAGATTTTACAAGTATTTTCATCAAAATGCTCTAGTACAGATTGTCCAATGTGAGTCACATTTAATTAACCAATTAACTGCTCTGAGGCTTGATCAGGTTATTAGAAACCCGGGGTAAAAGTTATTATATGTATTATGTAAAGGGTGCTTACCCTTATTCACGTAAAAGGTGTAAAACTAAGGCATTATGGGGTAAGCGACATAAGTTGCGACTCAGGGTAAGCTCCAAATCATTTATTTCAAATAGCCACGTAAAAGGCACTTTTGAACGTCAAAAATTACAAAAATAGTTAATTGATTCTAGTTGCCCCTTCCAGCAGGTAGTTATGTATGGAGAAGAATGGGCAAGAAACTCCATACTTAATCTTTTAAAATGTTAACAATAGTTTGTATACATTAATTAATAATTATGCGTGAAGACGATGTTCCTAGAATAAAAATTACTAATACCACAATAGGTAAAAATAATGAAAAGTGAAGTAATGACAGACAAATGAATAAATGCGATAGATACATGGTGCTCACATATTTACAAACGTTGTATATGTTTTTCCTAAAAAATTAACATATAATAATGTGAGTGCTGAGTCGCAACTTATGTCGTTTACCTCATTAAAGCCTTAGTTGAGTCGCAACTTATGTCGTTTAGCTCATTAACGCCTGAGTTGAGTCGCAACTTATGTCGTTTACCTCATTAACGCCTTGGATGAGTCACAACTTATGTCGTTTAGCTCATTAACGCCTTAGATGAGTCACAACTTATGTCGTTTACCTCATTAACGACTTAGTTGAGTCGCGACTAATGTCGCTTACCCCAGAACACCTTAGTTTAATAAAAAACTAGTTGTGCTTTGCGATTTCAGTCACTTCGAGATTCCTTCAGAAACCGAGCATTTTTTTGGCATAAAAACATTCCTGTTTCACTTAGGAATAATGTAGCTTTCAGTTAGTGAAATATTTTTTTTATCGGATCAGTTCCTTAAGGAAAGAAAGAAAGAAAGAAAAATAGGTTTATTTGTCACAGAAACACGTGCATACAAAAAGATAATTAACTCGAGTAGTTAGTTATAATGAAAAATAAAACATAATAGATCTTCGTTATAATAACGAGTACAAAACCAACATAGTCGGCAGCTGCACGTCATGACTGTGACAAGAAGGCTTCCACCCAGCTTGATGCTGTGCTATGAGGGACCCACAGCACAGCGCTGATTTTCAGTGGTTACCCGAAAAAGACGTACGGAAACCAAGTCAGGTTTATAGAATTGAACATAAATAGGCAACTAAATAAAATAAAACAAACAGTGCTCAGAATATAATATAACTATACAACCAGATATATAAACTTAGTAACAGCTTTACCTCTTTACAATCAAATAAAATAAAATTTTAAATTCACTGACAGACAACGCACAGCCTAAACCGCTGGGTATGGAAACATAAGCAAAGGTTACCGAAATTGATATCTACTTTGTATATTTTTGCCAGACATGTTATCGATATTATCGCCGTGTCATAACTTGGATATAGTATGGGAGCACTCGTGTAAAAAATAGAAAACCCTTGAGAGGGGTAAAATTGTTAGATCCTGCCTCATATTCTAATATTATTTTGTTCAGAATTTGTGGTAATTTATGTAACTTAATATAGTTTTGTGGGCTTACTTCCATTCCATTCCGATTTCAAAATTGTGCAAAATTTCCATTTTTATTGAAATTTTGCAAAAAAAAATCGATATAAAGAAAAACGGCCTCATTCCTCTAGCTCGTATTTTATTGCTTCGTGTCTCAATATGAAACTTTACAAAAGATATTAGAACATTCTAGACACACTTACCGAGGCAGCTGATTGCGCCGTTTTTCATAATTCCTTCTCAGTCACGAGATATTTTTTTTTTTAAGAGTGGCGCTTGTGGACCCGGGACAGCGCTCTTAATGTGACTTTTTAAATTCATATGATAATCGTCGTGGATTACGGCCCAGTCTCTCTCACCGAGAGAAGGTCAGGTCAGGTCCGGGTTCGGGGCAGGCCCCAGCAGTGGGAATATTATTATATGGCTGAGTAAGCAGAGGATGAAAGTTTGTATGGATTTCGGCATTTTTGCCAATGAGAATCCCGTCAGGCACAGGAATTGTATTACTTTAAACACAAGTGCATTGGTCATTCTGTACTAGAGCCTCAAAACAAACAAATATCAATCGTTACTTCAATCATGCAGCCATTGTTTGATAGTGACGTAATTAGTGATTATACTTATGTTTTGTTCTACTTCTTTTTCTAATGGCGGATTGAAGAGTTTTCTACAAAAGACTAAACAACTTAACACGCACTATTTTACAGAAATCATACAAATTATTAGGTTTGAAACAAAATTCTGTGAGCTCGACAAAGTCTTTTAAATAATAATAAAGGAGAATTCACCCCTGCTTATTTCACTAATCCCCCAGAGAAACCCCTCAGTGGGGAAAACCGAACCCTAATGTAAAAAAAATCACTTTCAGGGTGTCTTGGAATAAGTTTTTTTTTTTTTTTTTTTTCAATTCTACTTTTCCCCCCTAAGCGGGATTATCAGGGTTGAATTCTAGACTGTTTAAGATTCCACTTTTCCTCCTAAGGGGGATTTTCAGGGGGGATTTGTGGAATAAGCCGATAAAATCTTACACAACATAGAGAAAGCTCGTTAGCTGTAAGAGAGAATACATTTGCCTTGCTGTTACAGGCATAAATAACTGTCTCCCAGCAATTATTTTAATTACAAATGCATCTCATCTAAAGTGAAATCACACTGAATAATGATAGCATTTGAAGTCATGACCGCATGATACAACGTCTCTTGTATCGTGGGTGCGTTTGCGGACACGAGAAGCACGATCTGAAGGCCATACAGATATGTGTTTCTTACTTCTTCTAAATAATTACATACTTATAACTAAGAACTCAAAATTACACAGAACAAAATGGAGATTTTTCTCTCTCTTCAACCCGCCAATCAAACTAATTCTCTTTATCTTCCAGTTAGCCCACGTACGTACTCATGTCACTGTTGTTTTTTACACGCTCCTTTGGATTTGGTTACATTATATCGTTTGTATTGTAAACTGATAATGTCCACAACCCGCTCGCTGTATTGCGTTATATGCGTAACCGTTATTTTTGTAACGTTATTTTTCAATATCGTTATTTTTCACATAATTATATCTTGTATAATTATAATATGTTCCGTTACCTTTTTACTAAATTCGTTTAAATTAAATTATAAATTCATTCAATTTAATCAACAATTTCAATAAAAAAACAAACGAATATAACGCAAAACGTCACTCTGTCCCAACAATTATTTCCGCAATTTATTGTTACTAATTTAACTAAAAAAACACCGTTATTTTTCACGTGTTTTTTTGCGTAAATAATTGCTTATCTGTATTAACATGCTTGTGCACTGCTTATCTCAATAGGCATCAGCTAGAATGCTTTTCAAGACGCAGAGGTCGTTCTCTGTCCCTACTTCGAAAGATACGATCGGCCCGCCAAGAGTAACGTCATTTTTATACCGTTATTTTGTGTTAATGACCGTTTTAACGGATAACGTTTTGCTATAAATATCGTTTATAAGTACCGAAAATGCATTTCGTTTCGGTATTGTGTTTGACTAATCTAACGGATTTGTAAGCACAATCTTCCCACTTGCACTATAATATAATGCTATTTACAGCGTGTATCAGACAGGTGTGGTCTGTCGTGTATTTAAGGGTATGGTACAGACTGAACAACTTTCTTCATGGGACCAAAGTCAGATTATTTATTTCAAATAGGCACATAAAAGGCACTTTTACACGTCAAAAATTACAAAAATCGTTAATTGATTTTAGTTCCAAAAGGTAGTTACATATGGAGAAGAATGGGCAAAGGTTGTCTTTAAAAGATCGCTTTTAGCGATAAGACCGCCCATTGTATCACCTCTTGTAAAATTTTCTACATATAAATCTGTTATTTTTATGGTGTGCAATAAAGAAAGAAAGAAAAATAGGTTTATTTGTCACAGAAACACGTGCATACAAAAAGAGAAAAAAAAAGAGTATTCTATCTATCTAAGAAACTCCATACTTATTCTTTTATAATGTGAACAATATTTTGTATAAGTACATTAATTAATAATTATGTGAAGACGATGCACTTACCTAGAATAAAATTACTGTACTACAATATTGGTAAAAAACATCGTAATCGCGAAAAATAATCAGCCATACCATACATTTGTGTCGAGTAGGTATTGAAGTTTCGTATGGAAAGTTCCATAGAGAAAGTTGTTCAGTTTGATTGTCTGTACCACACCCATAAACTTGACCACAACTTTCTGATACATGCTTTATATCTTTACAAACAAACTATCGTTAATAATTTGACGGTAATATATTACTAATTATAACTTTATTGCAAATCGTTATTTTACCCTTACCCCTAAAATCTTCAGACGCTTTTAAATTAATAGTGTCCATTAGAAAATCCCGGTATTTTTTAATTATTCAAAATTGAAACCTGCATGGTTTACCCTTAATAATTGGCTATTAAACATAGTTTCTTGTCTATATTAATATTGTGAGAAGGATATATTAATTACACAGCATCTATCAGAAAAGTGTGGTTATTTAAGGGTGTGGTACACACCATCAAACTGAACAATCCAATAAAATACTTCAATACCTATTCGACCCAAATGTATAAGACGGCTGACATTTTTTTCTAGATTACGATATTGGTCCCATGGAGAAAGGAGATGTCCGCTTTTTGTATGGAAGTTGGTTTTTTATTCCGAAAAAATCTAACCAGCATCAACCTGTACCCAAATAAAAGCGACAAAAATATGGAACTTGAACCACTGAAATATTTTTTGACCCCTCCATTTAAGAGTAAAATTATAAACCATTTAATGTTAGTACATATCGACGCTTGAACGGCAATATTGACCAAACGACATGTTGGCAACTTTACACTAGAGCATGATAAGTTTAAAAAAAAAATACCTTTAAAATGGAGTATTTTATATTTTTTAGTGTATACTCTAGTAAAGTATACACAAAAAAAAAATTTAAAGGATTTTTTTATTTTTCGGAAAAAAAAAATCTTTAAAATGCTCTAGTGTAAAGTTGCCAACATGTCGTTTGGTCAATATTGCCATTCAAGCGTCGATATATTTTATTCGTTGACGGCAACCCAAATAAAACCTCCCACACACTTTGACAAGGTCTTAATTTACAGATGATTCTATTAATTTATAAAAAAGTACTCTGTGATGCCATTTCATCCTATTTCTTATTTTGTATGGTAAATAGATAAATAATCTGATTTTAATAACTTTTTGTTTACTCATAAATCAAATATTAATTGACAGTAATGACAGTACCATGTGTCAATTTTGACAAGTTTACAATTTTTTTACGGTGTTTAAGTTATTAAATTCACACTAAAATTAAATAAAACTTTTTTCTCTAAATTAGAAGTCTTTAAAAATGTTTGATATAGTTATAACCACAACTTTTTGGGATTTCTATCGAAATATATTTAAATTATCCTGGTTAGAATGATTAAATGATAAAAAATCATTTTCGGACATGTCCTTTGTTCAGTTTGATGATCTGTACTACACCCTTAAATATGACCACGCCTATCCGTTACATGTTCTATAGAAAATAAAAAATAGTCTATTATAGTTTATATTAATTACTTATAAAACAAATTAACCTGATTAATTATACATTCTATCTCATTTCTAACACAAAAATCTACTTATTCTTCTCACAATTTTATTATAGATAAAGATTTAAACTCTTGACATTGAAACAATTTACATTAAAATTATAAAAACTTAATTAAAACGATACTACTGTCATCGTTACATTGAAACAACAAAACTTCTTAGGGACAACAGAGTTTACACTAATAGCTACACGATATGATTCACTGTAGAATGAGTATTATATAAAACACAAATCACATGCACAATTATGTTTCTCTTTTTAAGTGAAAAGAAATACAAACTCTTTGCTTCGGGCTCGAACAATGTTTTTTTAACTGCAGTGTTAAATATATTCTTATATTTAAACTTATAATATCTTTTATCAAACAAAAATTTTGTCCAGAGGTGTCGTGGAACACCTTGTTGGAACGTATACCCGAAGTCTCTAATTCAGATAATTTATGTAAACAAAGTAATGTCAAGAAATGTCACTGTCAAAATGACAGGACAGTGGTGCAAAACATTTTATCATTAAATGTTTTTGTAAATAATCATCGATAAAATTAAAGTGAATTAATTATAAGAACTATGCAAACAAAATACCGTTGCCAAACAATGTTTATTGTAGTGTTTCGGAGACACGGTATATGATAGTCATAATCAGCCCTTTTAAGCCCAGTGCTAGACGCAGGCGTCCCAAAATCGATTTCCAATCGAAACAGTTTACAGCCGTTTTCATCCAAAATGTGGCTAGACTATTTATGAGAGTTGTAATATTAGTGTTGTTGGAGATTAAAGAATGTGAAAATGTTTGGATCTCCTGCATTGTTACCAGTATCATAAAATATTTTATACCAGAAAATCTCTTTTTATTAATAACTTTGTTTAAAACCGAAAATTTATAAAAATAATTACGGTATGATTATTTTTTAATTATTATTTCTTAAATCAGTACTTAAAAGAAAATAGAACCTCTTTATGAAATTTTATGTGAATTACCATTACGAAGATATTTTTTTGTTGTGTTATCCCCGTTGTTTACATAAATTATCTGAATTTGAGACTTTGAGTATAGTTCCTTTATGAATATTATGTATTAAATAACAAGTAAATTCCCAGTGTTTGAGAGTAACGAATGAAAATAAAAACAGGCACACTGAAATAAATTAACAACGTTTAAGTGTAAATATACTTATTATAGCATTAGAAAAATAACGGCAGAATAACGACATTTGTGGTGTTGTTAAAATTGCTACACATTTGAGTTATTTTTTTTAATGGAATAGATAATATTGCTTTGTATTTAACGGAGATAAATGGAGATTATTATACGTTTTAAATGAAATGGTGACAACCGTTATTTTTCTGTTATTATAAATGGAAAAAATATACACAGCAAAAGTGAAGTGACTGTAGAAATGGTTACACTTTTTTCGGTCTAGCTATAATTCGCCAAGTGTGCAAAGTATAACGTACGATAAGGAACTTCGTTCCAATATCGAATTCGAATAATCCTTAGGTAAAATACCGATAAATAACCGTTTTTTTTTAAATAATTGAGTTGTAGGAAACACTGCACTGTTTAAAAGCCGACCCTAAAGTTGGAGATAGGTTTAATACTACGAGATTGAATTTTGTTTGAGCCCCGAAACGAAAGGACTTAAGCACATCAGAATATAAAAACTTGCATTTGAACTCTAACCGGACACTTCGCCACAAAAGCCACAAGACAACCAAGTCTAACACACAACGCGCTTCTAGAATTAGCTAATATAAAATAACTAAAACGAAACCAAATAGTTAAATATATAGTTTTTTTTATGATATAGTTGCTTCCGAAACTTACCCTGATGTCCGTTTTATTATGTCTTTCACCCCACCGTCCAATATGTTTGTCGTTTTGTGTGGTCTCGAAGTTTTAATGTGGTTTTCAGCTCTTTAACTATATTTGTCTTTTGACAAATGACAAGATCGGCTCAATTCTTCTCATGTCCTCATTACTCACTTTTGTTCGGATAAACTGTGTGACTTTTTTTTGTCGCTGAAGTTAATAAAAACTTCGTTTTGTTTATTTCTATACGTTTATTGATAATTTAACTTGGATTTTAAACCGAATTTAAAAAAGAGTTTCTTATTCGACCAGTATGTTTGTAACTTCGCGATTTTCTCAAAAACCAATAAATCATTTTTGATAACTCTGTCACTAACGTAATCTACATAATTTCAGGAAGGTATACAATATATTAGGTTATTGTTAATAAACTTGTTGAATTATCTAGTTTCAAATGGAAGAGCACGGGGTGGGTCAATTTTTTTCCATGCAAGTGTACTTAAAACACATTTGTGGAATAGAAAATGAACTTTTATACACATTCAGTTAGATCCCTTTTCCTTATTGGCTCGTCACAAAAACTTCAAGACCATACCCCTCCATGTCCCTATATGTCCCACTTCTGTTCCGCACATCACTAATATCTTCATGCTGCGAACAGGACAGTGAAGGCAGAGCTCATAGTATGCAGCATGGAGCTACTGGCGAGTCGGCGAGGGAGCAGGGGGGTGACGGTGATAGCGGGTTTGATGTGAGTACAAAGAAATCTATTTTATTTTATTGTATGTAAATAATTGATTTTATTTCTGTGAGTAGGTTTCTACAATAGTACATTGTGATACAAGGGTGGGAAGTAGGTTATTGTAAACGAGCTGTCATTAACAAGCCCGAGCCGAAGGCGAGGGTTTTTAATGACACGAGTTTGCATGAAAAAAGCTGCTGCAACTCTTCAAAACAGCGTGTTATTGGGTTAATTGAAAATAATTATATCTGAAATCCTGTTAAGTCACACAGTACCAGATAGCAAAACTTTTTTTGTTTTAATTTTCAAAATTTCCTTTTTGTGAACATTATAGGCTGATTATGCTAAATAAATAACTGTTTTACCAGATGGTTGACGACGACGGACGTGGATCACCAGGTAGCACGGATGACACCGAGCGACCATCTTCAACGAAGTCAGGAGACAGCGACTACCCTGAAACTTCTACTAAGGTAATATTCAAGTACAGTTGCTGTCATAAGACACAAAAGCGAGTACTTTAGTTAAAAATAATATAGAGTGTAAGGGACAGCTCTCCGCAGACTGATGTGGTGAATTCAGTATATCATACTAAGATGACCGGTACATGAAATTATTTCAGGAACGTTTTCGGAATCCAATAAATCTTATTTGTTTTATTACCTCACACGCAATGTATCGTTACCGTGGCAAAACGCACGTAGCGAACGGCAGCTCGCGCGTCGAATTCAATTAACTCTGTAGCTAGGCAGAAAGTGAGCAGCTGATTTCACGCGTCGTTTGTTAGAGAATTTCAACATCCATTGCAGATTTTTTTTATTTTAGCTGTTTTTTTACATACATGTAGTACTGCGTACAGAGAATGTAATTACATTGAAATAAAGAAATGGTAACTGAAAAACGATAAATTACATTTTCCGGTGGAATATGATTCTAAATAAAGAGCTGAAATATGGAAAAATATCGTATTAATTGTGCATTAAATGCTCTAACTATAAAGCTTTTATAACTTCCACAGCAAGCCTCAACGGACAAAGATACGAGCAGCCCTGAAAGCAACAGTCTTCTCGACCCGTCAGTGCTCTCGGACTTCACCACTCAAGCACTTGTGCTCACCGTGCTTGCCACGCTCGTCAAGTACACCACAGGTTTGTTTGGTTAAAAATGCCAAAATATAGCTCAATAAGAAATATGTGAATCCTTTTAACTTACTCTGACTGCCTAATTATTAAACAATAATTTCCCGTACACGACTGCACAAACGGAAACAGAGGGCACAACAGTTTATTGAATAATAACACTTTATAACGAGTGTCATAAAGTGCAAAATTGTACGAACATCTAGGCAGACATCAATCAGCTCCTAAAGAGAGCTTGCATGCTTGATTGGTCTTATACTCTTTAAGACGCTTAAAATAAGGTGCAATCTTCAACAACAGAAGAATACCTGTGCTTTACGTCACTTTTTTTTCCGTGCTTAGTAGGGCTTTCAGTCTCGCTGCATTTCTGAGTCCCGGGAAAAAAAATCGAGATTCAATGCAGTCTCTAAATTCCCGGGAAAATCGAAACATTTGAGATTATTTCAAAAGTAGGTTTCATACTTATAGGCTAGGCTTTCAGGCTGTCAAAAGAAGATATTTCAATCAATTACTATAACCAAAAATTATTTATGAGACATTTTTCATTTTTACAGTGGACTCGTAAGAAACAAAGGGCTTTTAATTTAGTTTCAGTTAATTTATTATTAAAGTAACCTGTTTTAGAAAAAGCTCTCTCTGCTTCTACGCTAGTGGATTAAGTAATTGTAACAACGATTTAGGTAGGTATTTCACTAAACCATTGGACAAGGTTCAAAAGTCTCTTTATTCCCGAGACCGTGATTTCTGTGGTTGAGGATTCCGGGTGAAACTTGCTTCCATCTTCGGCCTTATCGGTACCATCAGGTGAGATGAAGGCCAAGAGCATCAACGTTGTGTATTAAAAAAAAAAAGTACCAAAAATAACGAGACTCGAAATTTTCGTGACCGAGATTCCCGGGATGACAGCCCTAGTGCCTATCTCCCGTGATTTTAAACAATGATAATAAAAGATTGATTGTTTTTTGTTCCAGATGAGGACGAAATAAGAATACTTTACCAGTATTTAGCAGAGGGATCGGTTGTGTTCCCGAAAGTATTCCCAGTCATGTAAGTATTTACTTATTTGTATTTTGACGTGAATACGTCTTTAAATTTGCCGAAAGGTTCTGGAGTGGCGACCGCGTACCGGAGGACGTAGCGTAGGACGGCCTCCCACAAGGTGGACTGATGACCTTATGAAAGCCGCAGGAATCCGCTGGATGCGGGAAGCACAGAACCGGTCGAGGTGGCGGTGCTTGGAGGAGGCCTATGTCCAGCAGTGGACGTCTTTCGGCTGAAATGATGATGATGATGACGTCTTTAAATTTGCTTCCATACTGGGAGGCAATTTAGAAAGCTGATGATAGCAAAATCGGGGGATACAGTTTGGTGTTGCAGATACATATCTATCATCAAAGAAAATATTACCCGTTACGAACACTTATTCACGTAAAACACAGCCGTGTGACAGCCAAAACCAGTTTTTTTTTTTAATAAACCGATGAACGCTGCACGGCGCCACAGTTTTTAACTATCAAAAATCAAAAATGTTTATTTCAATTACATAACATGCGTGATTTGGAGATCACCTTTTAAGCAAGAAGATGCTTGTGTTAGGTGACCCCGCTCTTCCACCTAACAATTATACAGTGTATTCAATTTAAAAACAAAATAATAAAATAAAAGAAAGGAAAAAAAAAAACAATAAGGGGCGCACTTGTGCGATGTTTGCGAGTGGGTTTTGAGTGTGTGTAATAGTGTGAGAGAGTGTCTGCGCGAGTGTGTATAATAGTGTGAACTATTGTAGCTGTCATCGTTTAACATTGTTTGTCTTTGAATGTATTGGTTTTTTGTTCCCAATAAACAATTTTTTTTTTTATTTTTTTTTTATTAATGTTCAAAAAGTAGATCGCAGAGTTTAAAATAATACACTAAGAACCACAGAAGCCTTTGATGGCTTATACATGGCTAGTGAGTTCGAAACAAAAATATATTTAATATAGGTACTTACTACAAAAAAACTTAGACGGTAAGTTTGTAAGTTTTACATTCAAAGAATATTGCAAGTCTTTACTCTTTATATAATATGTTAATAGCACAATTAAAGATGTAGCAAGTGTATCAAACTAAAGTACATACTCATAGTTTGTAATTTGCAGAAAATGCGTTTTTAATAGACATTTTGCTTTTTTAGGGTTACAGAGGTATTTATTTTGTATGTCCGTAGGAAGTTCGTTTACTATTTTTGGTAGTATGTAGGGGTATGTTCTCATACCATATGTATTGTTACATCTAGGCAAGGTAAAGGTTTTTATATTAGCGAAACTTCTTAATTTAGGATGACGTGTTCTTTTAATTAACTTATTTTAATTTATATATTCTTCCTTTAGTATTGATTTATAATATGTGTAGAAGCCTGATTTACACGGTGCGATTAAATTACCTGTCACATACCATAAGTTAATGCAACAATTTCTAAACAGTGTTTAGAATCCTGTGTCGCTTTGATCGCGGCGATAGGTCGTAGTGGAGCAAAATGAAGGGTGTGTGGACTGTATAACATGTATAATGTAGAAAAAGATAAAATTACAATCGATGTCGGTAACACCTTCGGCGCCAGTGTATCATTTTTGCACACACTTGTTAATACAATGTGTATCAAAAATGATACACATGGCCCTGGATATAATTATGAGAACACACAAAACTATTCGGTAGGCCAGTGTATCATTTATGATATTCACTCTGAAAAATTTGAAAAAAGATGGGAAAAGGAAGATGAAAGCTTAAAACACATTAATAATAATAATACAAAAAAGTGTGATTTTGGAAATCATGCTTGGCGCCGAAGGTTTTAAAAGGCAAACAAGAAAGTATGAACGTTAAGAAAACGCGCAAGCGCAGCTGTGCGTTGAGGCGTGCACGGCTGAGCGTCCGCACTCAGCCGTTTGGCCGGTAGACTCCCCGCTGCCCCGCACACCTCGTTCACTACCCTGATGCTGCGGTCGCAACATGCTTTGATTTTATTGTAGGCAAGGAGCTTGCATCGTATAAATGGGATAGGGGATGTGGGGGGGGGGGAGTTTGACCCCTGATTTTGTTTATTTATTTATTTATTTAATACTTTAAGCACAAAAAAATGTACAGAGGCGGACTTAATGCCATAGGCATTTTCTACCAGTCAACCCTTGGGCGATGCAGAGACATACAGTAGTAGGTGCAATAGCGAAAATTGAGGAATAAATATTCATTTAAATATAAAGATATACATAAACCTATTACAAACTATAAATTCAATATATAAATCTTATTATATCTTATTATTATTGTTTCGCCATTTCTTCTCAGGGGTAGTCAGATGGGAGATGTCGACTCCATCTAGCTTATATAATATTTTTTTTATGACGTTGTAAAGTGATTTTGATATCTTATTTACAGAATAAATATGAGTTTATCAGAATAAACTCCGTGATTTCATTTATCAAGAGTTTTTTTTTTTTTTCTCATCTATCTCTATAACTAATCCATGTTCATTTTGTTGACAGTCACAGTCTGCTCGACATGAAGATCAACCACGTGCTGATGCATTGCCACGATCAGCTGATACTGAGCGCAGTGCAGAGTATTATACAGGTCAATATATGTCATAGATTTTATTTATTAAAGACTAATCCAACATTGTGGGGAAAAGGCTATACAGATTGAATAATTTTAATTATAGAAAGAAAGAAAGAAAAATTGTTTATTCTGCACAAACAAAACGCACTGAACAAAAAAAAAAAAACAATTTTCTTGCAATTAAAGTTTGACAATTTAGTCTATTGCTTCATGTCAGGACCAGGGACCAAAGACAATTTACATAGTTACAATTATATCTCTTTTCTTTCAGAACATGATAGCCAGTGAGGACGCGAGTCAACAACAGTTGCATTATATGCAGAGTTGCGGCTTTGGAGGTCTATGGAGGTTCGCTGGACCATTTACTAAGGTTAGTAATGTATTGTTGTTAATTTAGATTAGTGACTGGTCATCTTGCTGACCATGGTTTCGTTATTGATATTGTTCTTGCTTGAGTTTCCGGCAGCAAGTTTCTCATGATCCCTAAAATGCCACTGCTTGCGGTGGCGTCGGGGGTTGGGTTGCCTCCTTCCCTCAAATATGCCAAGGGGGGTAATGGCTGATCTTTACGTTATGCTCGTGAACTGGTGCTGTTTGTACTGGTCGGCTTGCTGAGTCGGAATGCTGGGCCGTGAAGAAGATGGATGTTTTTTTTTTTATATACCGAAATGAGAATATTGAGATGGATGCGTGGAGTAACGAAAATGGATAAAGCCAGAAATGAATATATAATATAAGGGGAAGTTCGAAGTTTTTCATTAATATTATAAAGTACCTCTTTTTGTTTATATGAACATTGTAAATAGCCTATGTTCATTTGGAATAATGTACCTTTCAAATGGTGAAAGTTTTTTTTTTTAACGTTACCCTCCACATCTAAATAAACTCAAAAAAATCGCTCTCTCTTATAATATTTGTACATATTTCTCATTTCTCTCAAAAACTTACAACAATAAAAACTATTTCCTTTCCCCTCCAGAACCAATGCACAGCAGAAAGCAGCGAACTCTTCGTGAACTGCCTCGAGGCTATGGTAGAGACCTGCCTCCCAGGAGGCGACGAGGCGCTCACCAGGGCGCCACCTCCAGACCCAGACCATCCCGATCCTTCTGACCAGCACCGCTACCCTGGTAAGTAACGTCATCATTGACAGCCTTTTTCCTACTTCTGAGTATACACTGTGGCATTTTAGTCGTCTTACAAAAGAAGTCCACTCAATGTATCCGACATAAAATACCTCTAGGCGTGATTAAAAATTTGTTACCATTAATTAAAATAATAGGTGCAAAGAAAAATAAATAATGCATTAGAATTATGAACATCCTGTTTGTAATGTTTACGTATTAAACGGTAGAACATACCTACCCAGCGCACGAGCGAGTAGATCATTCCATCGCTGGCTTACCCAATCAAGCACAGTCCACGTGGATTGTCATCCAATGAGAAGTTCTAACGCTATGCGGCGCGTGCCACGCCCCCCACCCCTTTCACAAAAAAATAGGTGAAGGTCACTCTCACAGTGTCTCAGTTGCGTCCGAATATCGGAAGTGAAAGTGCACGCGCGCGCTACCGGTCATCGACCATTGTTCGCGATCGCTAGAGAGATTAGGTACCTACCTACTTCACAATGAGTGATATGAACTATCAATTCTCGAATATCGAGTACCTGCACATGGTACTCCTGTACGCAATAATGGATTATTTTGAACGACACGCGCACAGGTAAAGCTTAACTAACTACTTGCATGTGTGAACAAAAAGTGATCATTAGTAAATACGTAATTAGTAATTAGTGTAAATAATTCAGTTGATTCCAATTTTTCAAATACGCCGGAAAGAATTTACGTACTGCCAGTTTCATTAACTATCTTTTGTTTTGTTATTTGCCCAGGTTAGAGATCGAAATTCTGGATTTTTAACGTACGTAGGTACCTGAGTCAAATTTCTATCTGTCGAACGAAAACAAATTTATCAGTTATTGAAATCGGCCGTATGTTTGTAACTTAAATCGTACCTCATTTAATAATCTGCACTTAGTATGTACCTACTCGTATCTATCTTACACAACTTAGTTTGGGTTAAATATCCTTACAAACTACTACATACATACCGAGAACATTAAGGTTGCAATAGTAAGAAACACATTTTTACACTAGGGTGAATGAACTCTGATAAACATGTGGCCGCTCCATTCCGCGCGACCTTGAAACGCTCGTGGCTACTTTGGTGTCATTTTTTTGTTATGGCTCTGACCGCGCGCTCGTAACAGGGTGTTTCAAATTGCGTCATGCGTCATACTTATTTAATACTATTAAATTTTTTGAATTATTCAAATGGTTTTTATTTTGTTATTTTTTGTTATGAATGATTAGTAGTCATTGGATACATGAAGTGGGCTGCCGTTGTAAGACGGTTAAAATTCCACGGAGTATAACTCCTCGCTTTTGTGTCATGCTTTCCTGGTGAGTAATAATGATTTTAGTTATATCTCTGTCTGAAACACGTAATTCTATGTTTATTTTTTATTTTTGTATTTTGTAGTTCCATGATTTTTGTTCACCCAAAAAGTACACATATGTACACAGTATAAATATAGCTCATGGAAAGCGTTCGGTGACGATGACGCGAGTTCCATGATTTTTGTTCACCCAAAAAGTACACATATGTACACAGTATAAATATAGCTCATGGAAAGCGTTCGGTGACGATGACGCGAGTTCCATGATTTTTGTTCACCCAAAAAGTGCTCAACGCGCCTAAAGAAGTTTTCACTTCAAAAATAAAAACCATTGACAACAATTTTTTTTATTCACTTTGGTAAAAAGAAAAAAGATAAGAAGTATGATTTCACCATTGGACGACCCTGACTCGCCTGCCAGCAGCGATAGCACTGGGGTCAGCGGGATACACATCTTGAATAGTTGTCATGTTGTCTATCCAAAATGTCTATCTCGCTGGACCGGGTGCCTCATAGCATCAAGAAGACAAGAAGATAATTCAAGACAACAGGTTTAAAAAATAAGAAAAAAAGAAAAAGTATTTATTGAGACTCGCACAAGAAGATTACAAACTAAACTTATCACTAGAGATCGGATAATCGGATGCATATTTACCTAAAGTTAATTATTAGCTATGAAAGTATGGCAGCAACTTCTTAAAATATATTTTTTGTAAGAAAATATCCCGTGATGCCAGGAATACCGGCAATGCATAACTGGGTATAGTCATTCATCATACATCAAATTTTTACTATACCCAAAGTCTCTAATTCAGATTATTTATGTAAACAAAGTAATGTCAAGAAATGTCACTGTCACAATGACATGACAGTGGTGCAAAACATTTTGTCATTAAATGATTTTGTAAATAATCATCGATAAAATTAAAGTGAATTAATTATAAGAACTATGCAAACAAAATACCGTTGCCAAACAATGTTTTTCGTAGTGTGTCGGAGACACGGTATATGATAGTCATAATCAGCCCTTTTAAGCCCAGTGCTAGACGTAGGCGTCCCAAAATCGATTTCCAATCGAAACAGTGTACAGCCGTTTTCATCCAAAATGTGGCTAGATATGCTACTTACAATATGAATCTAATTATGAGAGCTGTAATATTAGTGTTATTTGTGTAGTGTGTTGAAGATGTAAAAAATTTGAAAATGTTTGAATCTCCTGCATTGTTACCAGTATCATAAAATATTTTATACCAGAAAATCTCCTTTTATTAATAACTTTGTTTAAAACCGAAAATTTATAAAAATAATTACGGTATGATTATTTATTAATTATTATTTCTTAAAATAAGTACTTTAAAAAAATAGAACCTCTTTTTTCGCAATTTTATGTGAATTACCATTACGAAGATATTTTTTTGCTAAGTTATCCCCTTTGTTTACATAAATTATCCGAATTTGAGACTTTGGGTATAGTTGGGTGTATAGTATGGAAGCGACTTCTAAGATATTATTTATTAAAAAAAAAAACCCGGGATTCTTGGATAACTATTCAGATGCATATTTATTTAAAATTATTTTAACCCTCTATGCAAATATGTGTATGTAGGGTGTAAGAGTAGGGGTGGTGTGTTAGTTAAAATAAAAAATAAAACACCGGAACCGCGGGATTTATTCGATACAAAAGCGCTTTCCATAATAGTAAACATCTCAGGTGAATATCCGATATCCGATCTCTACTTATCACACATTGATAAAAAAAATAATATATGAAATGAAAATAAAAAGCAGAAGGTCCTGTACGAGGCCAAGGCTGGCCGAGGCTCCTATCTCAACAAGATGCTGAGACCTTACCTACCGTATAAAATAATAAGAAATAGGATGAAATGGGATCACAGAGTACTTTTTTATAGTTGAATAGAATCATCTTGACAGATGATTCTATTCAACTATAAAAAAGTACTCTGTTTATTAAGACATTGTAAAAGTGTTTGGGAGGTTTTATTTGGGTTGCCATCAACGAATAAAATATATGTACTAACATTAAATAGTTTATATTTTTTCTCTTAAATGTTGACCTGTCTAAAAATTTTATTTCAATGGTTCCAAGTTCCATATTTTTGTCGTTTTTATTTAGGTGTAGGGTGATTCTGGTTAGATTTTTCTCGGAATAAAAAACAAACGTCCATAAAAAAAAGCAGATATCTCTTTTTAGCTCTTTATAGTATTATATTATGAAGTATAGATTAGTTTAGGTGTAGTAGGGGCGAGCTTATCGCCTTTAACCGACCGTAAACCAAGATTCCGGACTACTACTGACAATGAAGTAGTCTTTTTGTTTTTTCGCAAGAAAAATAAGAAAATAGCATTACAAAAGCATCACGTTCCTGGGAGCAGCGGTGGCACTCGGGTCAGCGGGATACACATGTTGAATAGTTGTCAAGTTTTCTATCCAAAATGTCTATCTCGCTGTGCCGGGTGCCTTTATCATCACGGCGTGACTCGAAGAAGATAAAGACAATAAGTTTTGGGAAGACTGTACATTTGTGTGGTGTAGTGTCCCAGTGGTGGCACAAAGGAGAGCAATATACAGGTTGGCCAATTAAGATGTTTACAACTTTTTTTAGCCCCCATTCTGATTTAAAGCCAAATTTTGCAGTTGTTTGGTGTTTATTATTTAGTTAAAATGCGGAATATTCGTTATGCACAGTCTATAAGACCATGATCACCGCAATACTTTCAGTAATTTCATCCTGAAGTTCTTAAACGAATTTAAAACGAACCAATTTTTCAAACAAATCATTCAGAGTAACGAATACCATTTTGATCATTGAGGATTTCGCGACATGTCCTGACTTTTTTTTGTATGGGGTTATCCAAAGGGACGTGTCGTGGTCAATCTTAATTACAAAAAGCAGAATATTTGTGATTTTGTTAGTGGGATAACTAACAAAGTATGCGAAAATATAATGAAAAACACAATTAAAAGCGATCGCATTTTTGAGTATAGAAAAGGAGGAGATTACGCTGATCTTAATTTTCGTATAAAATTGCCAAGCCTGAGTAAAATAATTATAGAAAAATATCCTGTAATTTTCGTTTGTAATAAAAATAATCAAAATTTAAAGTTGTATACTTCCAAATTGGCCACCCTGTATAATAACAATTGTTCATCAGAATGACGAGATCTTCCGATAGGTATTTTTTTTTAAGAAATTTGTAAAAAAAATCCCTATAGTATGTCCCTCGTATACCAGTTTCGACCCACCGTACGCCATGCCAAAAATTCGAATACATGCTACATCTACCAACCTGCACTGAGTCGTGGTAGATTACGGCCCATTATCGAGATTTTTTTTATAAACAAATTTTACTGGTCGATAAGTTTTGTCAAATTACATCACGCCATGTTTCTCCGAAAGGTTAGGCAGAGGTGTACCCATAGTAGGTACAACCACATTCCGCTAGTTATGTTAAGTCCCATGTACCTATTACGTGGGACTTAAGATGAAACTAGTCGATACTTTTTCTATACAAATTTCGGAGGGGTATTACTCCACTGTTTGACATTGTACATCCAAAGTTAAACATGATATCGTTTTGTCTTATTATTAATTTTGTCTGTACGGAAGCAGAATATTAAAATAAAAAGCCATTAAAAGTTATTAGCCAACAAAGATTCGTTTTTCCTGCTAATTTTAACGCAACTTTGGGCGTAAATAAGTAATAAAAGAAGTGTAAAATCTCCAAAACAAAGTCCGCTCCGACAAAGCTCAATTATCGAAGATTTCAATAAACTTTCTTTTTAATTGATTTATCCAGTAGTTTTTTCACAAAACTCAACCTTCCAAAGGACTATTCGCGTGCGGTTTACTATAAATTATCGTGCATTTCACTCAACACACGATGACGGACAAGATGCTAGGTGAGACAGCGTGCTTTTTGGCCACGCCCATCAGTGAGTTCGAGCCCGCGACTAATTGGCTCTTAAGGCGAGCCTATTGCCATCAAACGGGCACAAATCCAGACTCCGGGCTGCTACTGAGAAATTTCTAATGGAAAAATCCAATAACGCTTTACGAGACCTGGGAATCCAACCCAGGACATCATACTCAGCAGTAGCGCTTGCGACCACTAGACCAACGAGGCAGTCAACAATGTTGCTGTGTTTTCGCTCTTCTCAATACTACAACTAAAGTTGTATATTCTCTCTTTTATTTCAGGTGTACATCGGCAAGCGACGTTATATTGTGCGACACAGGACACCTAGCATGAGGACGAAGAGTAAATACGGAGGGCGCCCCTATTTACTTGTAAGTATTAAATCAAATCAAATCAAAATATTTTATTTCACATAAACCTACATGGGTACTTATGAAACGTCAGAAGCTATATCCAATTAGTCGTTTCCGGAACGTAAATTCAACATACAACACAATAACAAACACATAGAAACATACATACACCGAGAAATTTTAGTGGTTGTTTTCCCGCAGCAGAACAACTTGCCATAAGGAGTACTTTCGGAATATAAAGTGAAAGTAAAAAAATAAAGATGTTTATGTTTTAAAATAATTTAAAAAATATGCATCAACTCGAAAACGTGAGAATCAATAGTAACACTAGAGGTAACTTGTAGGTACTACTCGAATCGCACGCGCCGCCAACAAAGGGAACAGCGATTCATAAATGTTCAAAGCAAAATAAACTCTCGCACGTGGTGATTTTTCACAATAGTTAATCTGCCATTTTTTGTTTCTAATATTTAATTTGTTTATAAAACGATTGTATTACCAAGACAAAACCATTACGCTGCGGGAAAACAACCATTTAAATTTCACGGTGTATACATAGGAACATAAGTTGAACATAGGTTCAGTCGTATAAATACGACTGAGGCGGCACAGGCACGAAAGCATTTGTCGTATTAATCCGACTGGGGCGGCCAATAGGTTAAATTAGCAGCAAAATACTACTATTATTTACTGTTCCATATTTTCAGTCTTATCTCTCTCTTTACAGGAACCCACGGATTTGACGTAATCTAAACCCCAAAGCGAAGGGAACGTAATGTACAAGAAAAAGTAACCCCCAAACCACTTCAGACGTAACGAGTATACATGAAAAATATATATATTAGTGCCTATCAGCCGAATTCTTAGGCGGAACTCAATTTTAAGACAACCCTCATTCTATCTCTTTCGCTCTAAGATGAATTTCACCGGCAGAAAGACTTTTAAGGACGTCTTAAAGTTAAATTCCGTTAAAGAATTCGGGTGTAATTTTACAATTGCAGAGTAATCGGGAAAAAATAATTATTAAGGATTTAGTGCACAAAATTAGGATCGTTTTGGGTAAAGTCGGTGGACCTACATATTTTTTTTTACGATAAAATGTAAGTATATCTACCACTGCCATGTCCCTATGATTTATATATATATATATTTTTATTTTATGTCGAAATTCTTTAGACGCGTTGGGCACTTTTTGGGTGAAAAAAAAAAAAAAAAAAAAACATGGAACTCGCGTCATCGTCACCAAACGGTTTCCATGAACTATATGTATACTGTGTATATATGTACTTAGTTTTCACTTCTATCGACAGCGAAACCAAACCTACGAACATGGCCGTGGTAGATATAAAACAAAAATGCTCTAGTGTAATTACCCAGAAAGAAAACAGAGGAATACGTTTGTATATTCACATGGCATTGTACTGCTAATTTCTGCGACTGAAATTCTGCCTCAAAACTCACAAAATTACGTTCGTTTGGCCTCATACTTAACGTATTCGGTCGCATAGTAATTACACCATCAAACTGTGGCTATTCGTTTGTACACGGAGAAAAGTGTATCGTATGAACAGCCCGCTGTTTATACATTTTAAATAGAATATGGTAAAAAAAAAATTGGTTCTCTGTAAAGTTGGTTTACGGGCGATAGTTTAACATGACAACGTCATAACAAAACATTGATGCGGCGCAAGCGTACAATGAGCGTAACGGAACAATGAGCGTAACGGAACAATGAGCGTAACGGAACAATGAGCGTAACGGAACAATGAGCGTAACGGGACAATGAGCGTAACGGTACAATGAGCGTAACGGGACAATGAGCGTAACGGGATAATGAGTCATCCTTTTTCGTGCATGCAGCCGGCGTTCATCGATTTATTAGACGTTGTCACGTCAAAACTTGCGATATATTGCCGTGTGAACTGTGAACCCAGCCGATTCGGTAACATTTATCCCGAAAAAAAAGTAGTGCAGTACAATGGCGTGTGAACCTAGCCTAACGCTAAAACATCTAGATAGATAAGATTTAGATAAGTGGCAATGTATGTAAATTACCTAAGGGTCTTATCACACTAGCTATTTGCGAGCGATTTCAAAGCGAGGCGAAAGCGCAGTGGGCTCGCCGCGGATGCGAAACGAGGTAGCCGCGTCTACGCGACGTGGTCGCCGCGTTTTTACAAAGTTGTACAATCGCTTGTCTCACTCTCTCTTGTACAGTCACGTCAATCGCTCTCGTTCCGTATACGCAGCGAACACGTTGCGTTCACGTGGCGTGCTCGCGACGCACACGCCGCGAGCGCGTTGAACAATCGCCCTCGCTGGAATCACGCTCGCAAATCGCCGGTGTGTTAAAGCCCTTAGATCCAGAACTCAAGTCTCCGAACTCTGGCTAGAAGTTGTTATAATTGTCTAAAGTTATAATAAAATGTATAAATATTTACCAAGCAAAAAGAAGATGGAATCGCGTCACATTTTAGATTTTTTTTCTAAATAATTATAGAATAAAATGTGCTTCGCATAGAAATCCTACGGACATTAGCTTAAAAATATTTGTTATATATTCCACTGTATTAGATAATAAGGATAACATTCTGCCGTAAAGAATGCATCTAAAATAATAATATTAAGTTTTCGTAAGTAATTCATTATCAAATAGCGATGCTGTACATATTAGAACTTATAATTAACCAACGCCTAAATAATACTTAAAAAATTCTAGCTTCGGCCCGCGACTTCGTTCGCGTGGAATTTGTAAGATACAATACCTATACTAAAAACGGCTTATTCCACAAATCCCCCCTGAAAATCCCCCTTAGGAGGAAAAGTGGAATCTATAAAAAACAGTCTAGAATTCACCCCTGCTAATCACGCTGAGGGGGGAAAACTAGAATTGAAAAAAAAAATACTTATTCCAAGATCCCCCTGAAAGTGATTTTTTTACATTAGGGTTCAGTTTTCTCCACTGATGGGGGATTCTCTCAGGGGGGATTAGTGGGATAAGCCCTAAAAACACAACCACATTTTTATAAAACTCCCTCGGCCCCCGACCTACCGCATCGCATCGCATCGCCCGTCCGCGCTTTATCTTCGTTTAGCGTTTTTTCTGACTTTTTCTTACAGATCGGCTCCTAAATTCAAATTTAAATCGGGTCGTAGAGTGATGATAAATAGCCTTATTATAGCCTTCCTCAAGAATTGGTCTATCAAATGCAATACGATTTTTTTTTGGTAGGTCCAGAGATTAGCGCGTTCAAACAAACAAACCAACTCTTCAGCTTTATTTTATTAGCAGAGATCGGAATAGGTAAGAGTAATTTTTTTAAAGTAATCCAAAAATCTTGAAATCAATAATTTTTAACTATAAATAAAGTAACCCTGGTGAAGTTTCCCTACGTGATCGAATCAGAAATGAAGAGATCCGCAGGAGAACCAAGGTAACTGACATAGCTCGAAGAATTACCAAACTTAAGTGGCAATGGGCAGGGCTCATTGCTCGCAGAACATGGCCGTTAGGGCCGAAAGGTTCTGGAGTGGCGACCGCTTATATACAGGAAGACGTAGCGTGGGAAGGCCTCCCACAAGGTGGACCGATAAGTCTAATAAATAATTAGTGGTTTTTAAATCCCGGGATTTAAACGTCATTATGATTATTGATTTTAGAGAAAGTATTATCCACTCTATGTTACTTCCTTCCTCGAAGTTTAGGTAAATTACCTATTCCGATCTCTGTATAATAGTATAGATTTTACTTTTTACTTCCAATGTCTCTATTCTGGCTAATGTCCCAAACGACTAGGATAACGTCCCGAAAAACTCGTACAAATAATATAACATCAATGTCCCAAACAGATACGGTATTTGATTTACATCTCAAAGAAAACTAGACAAATGACATAGATGTTATTTGTAAGTGTTATACTTTATTTTATATTATGCCTCGATGCTCGATACCTACATAACCATTATAATTAATTGATTTACTAGGTGTAGGTGTTGCTAGTATAAATAATGTAAGTAATGAATGGTCACAGATTGTCGCACTA
The DNA here is from genome assembly GCA_947523025.1 of Dryobota labecula. Taxonomy (NCBI): domain Eukaryota; kingdom Metazoa; phylum Arthropoda; class Insecta; order Lepidoptera; family Noctuidae; genus Dryobota; species Dryobota labecula. The sequence continues at coordinate 5,040,144 of OX383311.1, read as the reverse complement.
CTTTAGCGTTAGTAACATTAGACATAATATGTAATTAAAAAAATTGTAACAAACATAACGCGATAGACAGTATCTATATATAAGTATATAAATCAATTACCGTATGTTAGTCTCCCAAAAACTCCCACGGGTATTGCCCACGTGGTAATCTATCTTCTATGTAAATAAAAATAAATGTTTGTATGTTTGTCCCCTATGCGTTTGTAAACCATTGATCAGATTGTGATAAAACTTTGGTAGAGTGTTCTAAGGAACACGCGAGGAATTCTGGTCCAAAAAAAAAATGTTCGACTAAACATTTTTTATAAGTGGTAATTACAACGCATGCCTTCAAATCGGCCCACCCGTTCTTGAGTTACAAATGGAATATCTAACCCGACTTTGTTTTATACAGGAAAAGTTTTTAATCGGTGCGCAAATTTTGACAAATTAAACTTAAACGTGTTTTATTATACACCTATTTCTTATTTTAATATGTCTTATTACAAAAAAATGAAGTTATCGTTAACGAAAGATATTTATTTTGAAACTGGTATAATGGATACTCGTCGCGTAAAGCGCCGGCGGCGCCGTCAATGAAGCGGAACGCAGTAGTAGGTACCTATCAGTTGTGCGCTCGCCCATTGATATTATTACGAATAGATTGTATCCATATTTTGCGGATTTCAAGTAGACCCAAAAAAAAAAGTATTGAACAAATAATGGTAATGTGGTCAGTTACTGATACTGAAACACCAAAAAAAATTGCACACTGTTAAAAACTTATCCTGTATATGTAGAATATTAGGTAATATTGATACTCGTACTACTACAAATGTAGACGTAAACACCTCTTAATTTTTGACTATTGTAATTAGAAAGTAGCCTATTTTAATGTAGTACAAATCAATTTATTAGTTTTTATTCGATTTATTAAGTGTTTTAGTCAGTAAGGTGGGGGAGCCAATTGTTGGATTTGAAAATATTATGTGTGTATTTTACAAATTAATGTAGTTTATAAAATTTACTGTGTAATTATTTAAATATTTTTTGAGGGTACTATTAATAATATTAAAGCCGTTTACGACCCATACTCTCCGCACAGTAAAACATTACATAAGGAATTCAAGACAACAGCAGTTCTTTTGGGCCGTGGCCAATTTTTTTTTTAAATATTTTTTTTAATAAAACGTTGCCCCACACTAGGAATTTCTCCTGTATCATAGGTGCGTTTACAAACATTTAAACTCACATACACAAACAGCCAGACCCAGAACAACTAGTTGTAGGTCTTACAAATATTTGTTTCGTGCGGGAATCGAACCCGCGACACGCAGCGCAGCAGTCAATCGATTAACCACTGCGCCAACCGTGTCGTCAATAATACGGAATACAAACGAAGAAAATATTAAGTAGAATTATCTCGGGGACTACAGAAAATGGACTTTGAAATGTTGACACATTTTTTTTTTGTGATTACGTAAAAACTACACTTGTTACTGAACAACTGAATGACACAACAATACCGGAGATTTGCTGCTTAAGGCCCAGATATATGCCAGTGACCTTGAGTGGTTAAAAATATTTACAAGGTTATTTTTATAAATGATTTACAAAAATAAAAGTATGCATAGGTTACGTAACTTTTGGCTCCCACACAATGATTGTAAGAAAAGTCGTTGCTTTATTATGTGTCATATATGATATACAGGATGTTTTTAAAAGATTTCCGTTCTTAAAGGGGAGAAACAGGGGGGTACAACACGTTCGTGTTTTTTTTTATCATTACAAAAAAAACAACAATTTTTTTTTTATATCGTCGGTTTTTGCAAGTGCTCATTAAGTGACATAGTCAACATTTTTTAATAAGCAATTTATTAGTTGTATTGATTGCCCTATATCATCTTTATTATGATTGTTTTAAGAAAAAATTAACACAGTGAGGTTTTTGCGTTATGTATATAAAACTCGTCGAGTTCAAAGCGTTATAAACTTTACTTGATGATTTTTGCCATTAATGAGTTCTGGCAGAAAACCAATGATATATTTAGAATATAATAGATACTTCGCACATTGATAAGAAGAGTGACACTCACCAAAAAAGCTATTTTTTCAGTAGAAGCGTTTAAAGTTTTACCAAACAGTAATTACGAGTTTTTCACCAGAAAGTATAAAAAATCGATATCATTTATTATGATTTTTATTGCAGAGAGCATTAAAGACGACTGCAATGTATTTTTTTTTTTAATGAAAAAGTATTTTTATATAACAGATTTTTTAAACATCATTTTTCGTATAGTGACGGTCTTCTTATCAATGTGCGACTTATACTACTACTACCTACAATTTTTTTTTTTTAATTTTAGCTTTCATTAGTTGAAACACTTAAAATTGTTGCCGTCTCCAAAAAAGGCAGACTTAATTTTCTGCAAAATTCTCTTCTGAAATCCTCCTTTAAGAAAAGTCATCGCTTTACCGAACACCCTAAAATGCTTTAATAAAAATATTGTGAGCAATAAATTGATAATCCCACCCCAATCATTATTCAACGATAAATTAAATTAACTGGCAAAACTTCACAGATCTGATGGGTATATAAAAAAAAACAGTAAATATTTTCTAAACTACAGATGAATACGGGGTCAGCGGCCGCTGGTTAGTTACTTGAAATTATGAGTTTAGCAAATCATAATTTTTCGTTTTATCATCATAAGATATCGATAACCACCACGTCTTCGAAGTTTCGCTGATTAATTTAATTTTACCTTGCATTTTAGGGACAGTTTTAGACGAGATACGATGGTGGAAAATGATTTTGCGCAAATTAGTCTTTAAAAAAAAATGTATTTTCAAAAAAATCATCTTTCGTGAACCGTGTTTAGCGTGCTATTTTAAGATTTTCTAAATAATCTGAATGTCTATCGGTGTTTCACAGTTTTTAGGCCTAATATACGAGTAGAATATATATTTGTTATTTGTATCTGTTTATGATTGGTATCTAAAGATAAAACAATATGAGTGAAACTTTAGTCGGATTTTCAGTATGCGAGTGATTTGCATGCAAGTTTAAAGATAGCCGCCAATACACATGCCTGTATCTTGTACACTAATATGCAAGTAGATTACATGCCAGTTTGCCATAACCACTTATGATTGGTGAATGTCACAATGAGACGTGCAAGCTAATTGAATACTTTTGTGCAAGTTATAGTCATGTGTATAACGTGCTTTAAAATATGCAAGCCCGGTTAAAAATGGCATGGTGTGGTTAAAATATTGGCCATGCCATGTCATTGGGGTTGCGCTGAACATACATTAAAGCTGAATGGACATGCCAATAGCTTGCACGAAAGTATGCAAGTTGCTTGCATGCCATTGTGACATTTATCAATCACAAGTTGCTATGCAAGCTATGTACTTGCATACTTGTTTGCAAGTTACAGGCATGTATATTTGCGGCTTTAAAGTATGTAAGCCTGGATAACGATCTCACGCATAGGCTCGAACGATGTAAGAATAACTCATTCCGTGGTAAAAATATTAGCCAGCCAGCAAGGTGGTAGCGGGGCTTACAGCTCATGGTGTGCCGCAAGTACATTTAAACCCAGGAATACACATACCAATAACTTGCACGAAACTATGCAAGTTGCTTGCATACCGTTGCACAATAGTAAATTATGATTGATAAATATCACATGGGCATGCAAGTAGCTTGCACAAGAGTATGCAAGTAACTTGCTCAAGAGCATGCCAGTTGCATGCCAATGCGATATAATAATATCTCAATCAGAAGTTATAATGGCACAGTGACATGCAAACTACTTGTGTAGTTTTGTGCAAGTTACTGGCATGTATGTTTCTGACTTAAGCAAGCTACTTTAAACTTCGCTGCAAGGCACTTCATCATCTGCTTAGGCTTTTCCCAACTAACTTGGGGTTGGCTTCCTGTCTAACCAGTTGCAGCTGACCTGTCTTTAACATGGAGCGCCTGCTTATCTTACCTCCACAACCCTGTTACTAGGTACTACAAAACCCCTTGATACGACTGGTTGTCAGACTTTCGAGCTTCTAACTACGATTACCAAAGATCTGCAAATGACAGTTAGGACCAACGGCTGATATGGTTGCTTTCCGAGATGCGGAGGTGTCTCGGTATATAATGGATGTTTACCCATCCACAGACCGACCGTTCGCATACTTTAAATGTGACTTGAATATATTAGTAACTTAATATAGAACTGTTTCTTAAAAAAAAAAATCTAATCATGTTAAATGTATTTTCAAATTAAATCTATATTCAAAGTAGATTTCAAATAAAAATCTGTGAACTTAGTATAGACATAAGATAAATTGATCATGCCTATTTCCCACATTTTAGAAAATTATATTTTAATATTAGTCTTCTTTTTTATTACGGAGACGAGAAGTTAAAAAAAAGTGATATTTTATAGTATGTTGCATACTGAGTAACACAGGTATATGAGGTAGGTATTTAAGAATTTATATATGTATGTAAATATATTATGTTTAAGTAAAAAATGAAAGATATGAAATATATAAATATTTAATTGTATATATAAAATATTTGATCTTATCTCACTGAAGAATGATGGTCGCGTTTAGATAGAGAAATGAACAAGGCGTTGATAAGAAAAAAAGTACTTAGATTGGCAATACCTATGTTATAAATCTAAGAAAGAGTAAGAACACAAAAATTTATTCAAATAAAAAAAGTCGTGAAATACACGAATCCGTCGATCTCGCTGAAATGCAATGTTAAATCTCGAAGCTTTTAGCTTGTTTTGAATTAATACGTCTATTCCAAAGATTTAAATTGTAGATGGGACTTACCACGTCAAACGACGGTAGTACGATAAGGGCCAATCTGCAATGTAAATCTTTGGTCTATAAATATTGTACAAAATATATTTTATAATGCTTGGTATATGCCTAAACTCTTCTGAAATATAAGCTATTTGAAGATAAGGTAAGGATGCAGAATATGGGGCTCTCTATTATATAAAATATAATAAATATGTAAATATTATTATATATCTGTAGCAGGATTAGACAAGAAACCAGGTGAAATGGAAGTAAAGTCGGGGAAATTAATTGTTTATCAAGTTGACTAGCAACTTAAATTGTCCGTATGTATTCAAACAGCCGTAATTTTTTGACAGGAAATGACGCAGGGTGTCAGTTTAATAAACAATTGATTCTCCTGACAGTTTTTCAGGAAAAGATGTTGATCAATGTTTCAATGACAGATACTTAAAATCAACAATATCTTTTAAATTCCTTTTCAACCGATTACTAGTCTCATCCTGGCTACATACAATATATATGGATATTTAGACAAATTATATAAAATTGTGTAAGTAAAATATTTTTATTATTGAAAAAATCAATATTAATTTACTTTAGACTTAAGAAAATAATTCGATTTTGGAGAAATTTTATTTATCTTTAAAAAAAAAAAGTGTCAACAAAACACATAAATTGATGGCTATGATGATGTATTTTAAGGCTAAATCTGCAGATGTGCAGAGTTGGACTGTGTTCTCTGCCTACCCTACATTCGGTAAAAAAGCATGTTGAAACAGTAAAATTACCATTTTAAATGGGGCAAAGTTTGCTTGCTAAGTTGCGTTTTGCCCAATTCAAATTGGGCAAGCTATGCCTAAAGCCCCGAATAAACATTGCACAAGAGTGCGCAAGAAACTTGTATGCTATTTTTAACATTCACAAATTAAAAGTTGTTATGGCTCAAGCATGCAAGCCACTTGTATACTTTTGTGCAAGTTACTTGCATACTTTTGTGTAAGTTACTTGCATACCTTTACGCAAGATAACGGCAAGAAAAGGCATGTGTATTTCTGACTTCAAATAATGCTAGGCAGTGCCAACTCTGCACCGTTGTGGATGAATCAATCAATATGCGACATACTTAGTAAAGAATTGTATTCAGTATTAATATTTTGTAAGACTAAGAGTATCCAAATAAGACTAGGTCCATTCTATATTTGATGTATTTAGTTAAATAAATGCTATATACAAAATCTTTGCGTGTTTTTTATTTATTTAGCTTTCGTCCTGATTGTGTACCTTTAGCTTAGCGCGCTCGCACACTGCATAAATTTGGCATTTGGTAGGTATGACCAACGTTTTATAACTAAATGAAAAAGTAGAGATCAACTGTTTCATTTAGCTCCTACAAAAAATCTGCCAGCGATTGTATGCCGTCTGCGAACGCTCTAAGCTGACAAATAATGTGAAAAATCATTTTTTGATTATCCTTACCAAGGTGAATGACTAGAAGGGTCCAATCATTCACCTTATTATTATAGTATTTGCCATCCACAACCATCAGAGATTCTCCCATCCGGGCACATGTTTCCGTGACCTACTTGGACCCTAAATAGATTTTGTACCAAAGTAGGTAACAGGAAGGACAACCTCCACAAGTGGGGGTTCATGGACGGCTCAGATCTCCGGTGTTTGCGGCGGCGTCATACAGTAGGCTAAAAATGGACAAAAATCTCGCCGGACACAAATTTAACTGTAACCCATTAATTTTTGTTTTGAACTGCTCAGGATAACCTACTTTAACAGTGGAACTGTGACCAGTCTGTAAAATAAAAAAAACATACTCAAACTTTATTGAGGTTTTGGGGCAGTGGGTTGACTGTTTGAAGGTTTCATGGTTTTCTGGGTTTGGGATTTGTGGATTTAGAACTTGTATAATTGTGGTTTTGCACTTTTTGGGTAATTAAGCTTAGGTGGTTGGTGCTGTTAACATAGTGGTGCCGATTCCCTTGTTCACAAACTAAACTACTTAAATTTTAGTTTAGTGCATCTTTTTCTTTCTATTTAATTAAGAAAAGGGCAGAAGATAAATTTTAGTTTAGTCCTGTCAAATTAATCAGCGCCTGTCACTACTCCATACAAGTTTAGACGTGATTAAAAACTTGCCGACTAAAATTACGTCAAGCGCTGATTTATTTGACAGGACTTAACTAAAATTTATCTTATGTCCTTTTCTTAATTAAATAGAAAGAAAAAGATGCACTGAACTTAAAAGTTTTGTTTGTGAACAAGGGTATCGGCACCTGTGCCAAGTAATTTTTTTATTTCACTGTCTGGTCGCAGTTCCACTGAGTAGGTTATCCTGAGTAGTTCAAAACAAAAATTTATGGGCTACAGTAAAGTGTCCCTCGCGAGATTTTTGACCATTTTTACCCACTGTGCGTCTCCACAGACAATGACGCACCTACCATCTTGCACCACATGCCCTGTCACCTGCACACTGACGGCCTAATGGCTGCGTCAGCGAACGGTATTCGCGTTGCTGAATTAACGGCCATACAAATTTAAAAAACTAACATACTTTTTCGTGTTTTTTTTCCTATTGACACGCTAAGCTAATTTGGTAAGTATTGCGTGTAGTAAAGTCAGGGTTTGTGACGTCGTCGGGCCGCTGCCGATCACCACGCACGACACTTGATCTTGGAAAACTGCTACGAAATAAAGGCGCTGTCAAAGACAAAATATTGTTACCATAAAACGGTGTGAACGGAACTCGCAGGCGGAATGGGAAAAAAATCTAGCATTGTTTCAAACTCTACCATTTATTTCAATAATTAAACCAATTACCTACAGGCACATAAGAATTGTTAAGGGGTCGGTCAGCCAGAAAGATGAAGCTAGTTGCCCATTCCAAAGCATTTTTGGTTCCTATAGAGAAGAACGGGCAAGAAACTCCACGGACACTCTTTAAATCAACATATTTAATTCATAAATAGTTAAGTAAACTCAGCGCCATCTTGTTTTCTCAATACAAAACCAGTAATTGCAAAACTGTTTACCAAAGTTAAAATAAATACATTATTCTTATTACCATAAACAGGTTACAGAAAAATCTGAGACCCTGGCTCCTAAGCTTGGTTACAGTACCTGTATTGCAGGAGCCAGCGACTTCTATTTAGGTTAAAATTAAGCATGTAGGTATATGCAGCAAAAAAAGAGATTAGATATAAGATATATTTATTTGATTAAGCACTAAAAACAGAATCAAGAAACATAAAATTAGAATTAAAGCAAATAAAATAATCTCATAAAATCAAAAAAATAATTGATTAAAAATTGAGGACAGTATTAAAATTACATTATATTAGAACAAAAACAGATTAAAATAAAGATGTAACAAAATTAAATTTTAAATAGGAGGTACTGGTATGAGTGTGTGTGTGTGTGTGTTTGTGTGTGAGGGAGGGTGTGTCTAAGGGTGTGTGGGTTTTTGAATACCAATGATTTGTGTACTAAAATAAAATGCATAGATCTGAATAATATTTTTATTTTTATAACAAAATAAACACCAGACGGTTATCCCAAAAAATGCCTACAACTATTAACAACTTCGAATTATGCATCGTAATAAACACAATATAACTTTTTATTCAATTAATTGAATAACATCAGCTGATTACAGTTTAATTGAATGTCATTGAAGAATTACAATTAAATTGAATAATATCAGTAAGAACATACATTTTAGTAACGTTTTTCTTATTATGTTTCTGATATCGCTTTGGACGAGATGACTTAAAATATTTATAATGCAACATTAAAGAAGAATGCAAGTTTTTGCGTACCAAATGCAAAGAGATTTCTTAAAAAGCCTGGGCCCGTTGAAGCATTATTTTATTTAATAACAAAAAGTGGAATGAAAAGCTGCATCAATATTAGTTACTTAAATAATTAATAAATTGTGAAATGCTTTTCGGAATGATTAATATACGTGCCAGAAGAATATTTTGAAATTTTTTAAATCAACAGAATGAAATGAAAATTGGAGTTAAATGTTAAAGGATGCTTCTCAGCTTGCATAGAATTGGAATGGAATAGATATTTTTAAAGAAAAAATAAATTCGATGTGAGTATGTCATTTTGTACGATTGAGCAATAAAGTGAGCATTTTGCATTAAGTGTTAATTAGTTAGAGAGAAATACTAAGATATCCGAAACGAATTCAAATAAGTTCTAAATGGAAAATATTTTATACTTTTTTAAGCATTTTTTTGAGGTTTACCTTCCTCGAATAATAATTGAAGAAAATTTACTGATAATTTAATTTATATTTTACATAATATAATAAATGGACGCAGTTAAACGAAAAGAATCCAATCCACAACATGGTCGAAAATGACTTAAGGGTCCGTGCACGAAAAAAACTCTATTTTGTCAATTTCTTATCTAATTGTAAGAAAACTTGAAATAATCAAAACATTAAGTCTGTGTAACTATAAAAGTACAGTTTTCATGGTGCTAAACCATTCGTGTCAGTCACAGCAGCTGTTAATAGTTTCATCATTTTTGTGCTCTCCAAAATATAGTTTATTTCGCCGTTGATTTACTTAATGAAGATATCGTATAATCATTAAATAACATTTTGATTATATTTCAAGAATAGCTGAAGACTAATTTGTGATTTTTAAATTTCTTGACAAATTTGCTAAATAATAGGAAAAAATATATTACTGACGGGGTTTAAAACAAAAAAAAAAAAAAGGTTTTTTCAATATTATTTTTCTGCTATATTTTGTATTGAAGTTGAAAAAAGTGGTTCCGCCACATGCAAGTAGACCATATAATGATGTTGGTGATATTTTTTAATGTTCAAAATCAAAAGTATTTTCTTGTAGAATGATGATCAAATGTCAGTCTCGCGTCATTTTTCGGAAAACTTGTTGCGAATATTAGTGATTTACCATGAATACTTAATTTATTTGAAAAATCCCTTTCAGCCACATGCATAACATAGAACACGGCTTTTCAAATCACAAATAATTTTGTTTAAATTATTTTTTCCCTTGTCACAAACAATGAACAAAATTGATCAAAATCAGTAGATTTCGTGCACGGCCCCTTAAGTGTAAAAAACTGATGCTAAAATGGATGCTATCGGCTAGTAAAAAAGATCCAAGCATAAAACAACACTATCATTTTAATCACCCTCAGAACCAGCCCACATGCACGAAAATATAAAATAATATGTTATATCTTCTAAACTTCAAACGTCAATATCTCTAAAAGGACTTTGTGTTGATTGGATCCTTTTCGTTTTACAACGTCCAAATGTCAACTGCTATAAATGCATTGATGTATACAGGCGTAATAATTAACATTTTACATAATCATTGAAATACATAATACATTTTCTGTACATTAAATAAGTAGGCGAAGGCTCTTGAAATAAATTAAATCTTACTATAATGACCTAAGAAAAAAAAATTGCTATGTAACATGTAAAAATATATTACCGTAGAACAAAGCAATTTGAGTTGATATAAATTCGAATTGTGATCTTTGTACGAAAAATTGGAAAAGTAGACAACCAGAAATAAAATAAAAGCTGTCTATGGTGTTTTGGTAGAATTTATGTCAACTCAAATCTTACAATTACTTTATTCTAAATAACCCCCGAAAATCCAAAAAGCCTCGTTCTACCGGTACTACAAATAATAACCTATTAAGTTTTAAGGCAAAATTCAATATTAATTCATAATAGTTATTATTGGCAAAACAAAATCTCCACGACTCCACCCTATTTGTGCCTATAAACATTTAACAAAAAGAAATCCCCACATAAAAGTATCTTTCATACATAAAAAAAATTATATATATAATACATAGAACGTAATGTTCCCACACTTATTAATTCACCTCATTAAATATAACAATAATTACAATTAATATTTTTTTCTTTTTGTGCAATTATTTAATTCAATTCCCGAGCAAGAAATATCTTTTTCTGATTAAGTTGACATGAAAGAAAATTACCTCTACTTTCTACGTGTCTTCATCGAAATTTTTTAAATTATTTTTGTTCTCAAATCAAGAGATATTTTTTTTTATTGTTTTAGTTACTACTATGGCTTATTCTTGTATCCCAAAAAAACCTTATTAATAAGAGAATATTATAAGTCCAGTTTGATATAATATAAAGGCACATTACTGGAAAGTCTTGTGGAATTACCCAGCCAGCAAAAATTGCACATATTCATTTTGACAATTCAACAATATACGTCATTTAAGCTGTAGAATTTATCACATACAAAGCAATAGTTTTTGTATGTTTTTGGACATTATTACGTAAAGTGCTGAGTCTCCTACCACAAGCAATTCCTTATATAAAAGGTGACTTGACCTTGTAATGAATTACGTTACAAGGTCAAGTCATCTTTGTACTTGTGTTAAGCGTCTGCTACACGGTTGCCAACCGCATCCCCGACAGAGGTGACCTTGGTTGGCGACCAGTGACCTTGCTCGTTGCCATCCATCTAGACGAAGGATGTAATCCAAATTTTGATTTGACCTTCAACGTCCTTGGATTACGGGTGCGTGTTTCCATCCGCGTCCCACCAAGGTCACCTTGGTTTGTACGCTGGATTCCATCCGTCTAATAGGCTTTAATAGCAAATATTTTTTGTTGTATTTTGCTGTTCTATTGTTGAAGGGACTGCCACCGTATTAATTTGATTCCAACTACTGTGTAAAAACTTATATTATATCAAACTGCATTTAGTATAGAGTAACTTTTGCCATAGCACCGACACTACATTCGATATTATATCAGTTTAGTTGCAAGTGACAGAACACACTAACCCTTTTGCTTTGGGCGGCTTGAGCATCTAGCAGAAGTTATGCTCGAAAATGCAGCTTTGGGCGGTTTTTAGCACAAGAGCAAAAAATATATAATTATATAACTGTACCTATAGTCTATTAAAATCCTTGTTCCTATAATACACTTTATAAGACGTTATGCTATCGGAATCAAAAGATAATACAAATATTAACTTTACGCTTGTGTAAATTAAGATGATTTCAGAATGGCAGTACTATTAAAATCATAGAACAGATAAAAGAGGTTAGAAAGGTTCCTGATTTGTATTAAAACGGGTGTCGCTCTTGTCTCCCACTCTCTAACTCCACTACAAGCAAAGCCAGACCAATACGTACGCGCATTATGCACACAAATAAACCACACGCACTTAGATCGCGAGTTTGCTATTGGTTGTCACACTATCGCAAACACTGCGTTTGACGAACACCCACATACACATTAATTACTCATATATGTTACGGTGAGCAAAATATCGATTATTTGTATCGATAAAATTACTGTAAATTTGTTACTTTCAGTTTTGTAATTTTTCGATTTAATTTCGGGAAGAGCCGTCCCGCTTCCCGAAATGTCCCGGTACGAACAGTGGACTTCCTAAATACATAACGGGGAACATCCAATATAACCGCGAAATTCAAATTTTCTTTCGTTTTTAGTCGATTGCAGCTGTTTTTTACTTCAAAATTATTATGACAAAATAAACAATAAATGATGGTAATAAAAAAAAATATTTTAGTTCAAATTTTACTGATAATAATCATTTGTGTTCATACACACATACTTAATATCGACATTGTTTACAACTTGGTAAAACACTGTCGACACGCATGGACTTCGCTTTGGCTCGGCGCACGCGACGAACGCAATACATTGCGCGATCGCTCACGTAGTACAAGATGGTACCCATGTATTCCAAGCAATGTATAATTTTGCATCTGGATTGTATCGTTTTTGTCTACAAACTACATAATACTATTGCAATAATTACAAATATCACTTGTATTTTAAGGTTTTTGGACTTACGGGTGAAAATAAGTCTTTTCTCGGGCTACACTACACACACCAGGGCCTCAAGTCTGCTATTACAATAGTGTCAGAATGGTCTCGCCATTGTGAGTATTTGACATTGTTTGTATGGCAAATCTGTCAAAAATTCACATTGAAGAGACCATTCTGACACTATTGTAATAGCAGACTTGAGGCCCAGGGCCTCAAGTCTGCTTTTACAATAGTGTCAGAATGGTCTATCATTGATTTCATAATTGTTGATTTTGACAAGTTTGGTAATCTACTAATGTAATGGCGTCATTATGACTTTCCAATGGTCAGCCACTGACACTCCATTGAAAGAATTGGTAATCTAGTACATAATGACAAATAAAACTTCCTACTAAACTTCCAACTTCCTACTACTTCAGATTGCTTATAACACTAATAAATAATATGTAAAAATATATATATAAATGAAATCTGGCATAAATAAATGTTCAAATTAAGTAGTAGTTTTTCGAAAATTTTCTACTAACGGGTTTTATAATAATGGCAATACGACAATGCCATTGTAATACAATTCTATAAGACCATTGACCGACCATTGATCGACCATTATGAATTTAGCAGATTACGAACTTTTAGCAAAATGACAATGGGATCGTATTGGAGTGACGAATTTATAAAAATAGTAGACTTGGGCTTCTTTTCAGACACATTATAATAGCGCAGGATGGCACAATCCTTTATTTTTCCCAGAGCTTCGTACGCTGTCACAATAAGAGCGCGATTGTTGGCCGATGAATTAAATTTCGGTTGACTTATGAGCGTTTGCTCATAAGTGCGGCGCGCCTGCCCCGCCCACAACAAGGCCCTTCTAACCTCTTTTATCTGTTCTGTGATTAAACAAAATAGTTTGCTCCAAACGCATTGTTTTCGCAACCCTCAGTGAATTCAAGGCGAAAATGCCAACCCCACAAAATTCAAATTTACTAACGTTTTCTGCTATTTGCATCTTAGTATTAGGTTGTATGTTGATCAAAAAATGATTTGCGACCCAAGTATTTACAGAATTATAATTAAAATCATTAACACAACTATCTAAGTTCAAATTACCCTATTAAATAACTACGAGTATTTCATGACATCGTGATATTTTAGGCCAATGCTAACTTTGAGAGTTGTACTGATGATTTATATGATAAAAAAAATCCGTAGATACACATTTGTTATGTTCGAAAATCATATTTTGAAATACATACACCCCTACTACCTGCCACTAAACTGCAAATTGGAGAATATTTGAATTTCTCGGACTACCTCGGCACATCTCCCATAAAGGGTGTAGCGTTGCGGCTTATTCCACTAATCCCCCCTGAGAGAATCCCCCTCAGTGGGGAAAACTGAACCCTAATGTAAAAAAAAAATCACTTTCAGGGATCTTGGAATAAGTTTTTTGTTTTTTTTTTTTTAGGTTTTTCTAGTTTTCCCCCCTAAGCGGGATCACCAGGAGTGAATTCTAGACTGATTTATAGATTTTACTTTTCCTCCTAAGGGGGATTTTCAGGGGGGATTTGTGGAATAAGCCAGCGTTGCGCAATGTTGAAGAAAACTGTCAAATTAGTTCCGCGTAGATGGCGTTAAGCGTCATTCAGCTGCCAATGGAGTTCCTTGTTAACAACTTTGCTGCGAGATGGCGCTAAGTGTATTATCTTGTCGCTTTACATTTAAGTAAAAACGTTAAGGTAACCCACGACATTCAATTTTCATTCAATTTGAATTACGCGGGCTACCTTGCGCATCTCCCTTAAGATCACTTACACTCGGCGCTCTCCAGCGGCGAAGCTTCCACCAAACAACTCCATTTGATTAGTATATTTTATCAAATGCAAACTAAAATCAAAGATCCTAAATAGATAAAGCTTCAAATTCCATCAATAAAGCTTTTAAGACTAAACTAGGAGTAAATAGAGCTACAGTTTATTATGAATACATGTGATTGTAACCTGCATTGTTTAGTCGATTTTAATTTAAATTATAATCGTTTAGTCGACTAATGGGTTGTGGAGGTCAGACAGGCAGTTATTCCATGTAATAAACTGGTATTCTGCGTCCGGTTAGACTGGAAGCTGACTTCGACATTGTTGGGAAAGAAGGCTAGGCAGATGATGATGAGTCGACTTATGAGTGAATTGACCTTTCAAGTTGTGGCTCTTGTGATACAGGAACTCCAAGAACAAGAGCCAGAGCTACACAGATTGGGCACGCCACAATTGTGGCGATAAGTCCCCGCTTTGAGGAGTGGCTAGAGAGGCGCCACGGCGTCCACACCTTCCGCCTGACACAGGTCCTCACCGCACGCGGTTATTTCGGGAGGTTCTTGTTCAGGTTAAGGCGGGAGGAAACGCCTGGGTGTCACCACTGTGTGGATCGCCCGGAGGACACGGTGGAGCATACGGTGGAGGTCTGCCCGGCTTGGGCAGAGCACCGCCGTGTACTCAAGGAGGCAATCGGCGGCGGCGTTCTCTCGCGTCAGGCCCTAGTCCAGGCCATGGTCCAGAGCGAGAGTGCATGGGAGGCATTCACATCCTTCTGCGAAGCAGTAATGCTCGCGAAGGAGGAGGCGGAACGCGTGAGGAAGCGGCAGTCTGTGCACCCTCACGCCCCTAGTCGCCGCAGGAGACGCCCTGGGCGGTGGGAATCGGTAGCCGATTCCCGGTCACCGTAGGCGCGGGCTTACGGACGGCGACCTATGGGCAGCTCGCCGTCCGGTAAGGACCAGGCCCGGGTCGACGGCGCGTTGTGTTCCGCGCGCGCCTCAACGAGATATCAGCACGAACTGACGGGCTCCGCTAGGACCGGTGCCTGCCAGGGTTGCGGGTTTGTCCGAAAGGGATACCGCGGTCCTGACACACAGGCAACTGAAGGAACACGGGTGGGGTTTTAGTCAGTAAAAGTCTGACACCCCCTCCCGCTCCGCCCACAGCGGGAGAAGTTATTTGATAATTTCCCACCCAAAAAAGGGCTACTCAGATGTTTAGGTCTTGAAGTGAAAATAAATAAAATATCATAAAAATATATATATACAGGGTTACTGGTAAAACACTAAAAAACCTTGCAGGCCTGTATTACTAAAATCATAAACAACAACTTTTGTTCTTTGATTTTTTACAAAACATTATATTTAGCCACTTCTTTAGGCTTATTTGAATATTTACCAAATCGGGGACACCCATTGCAATTTTGGATGGTTGATGGTAGTAATTATATAAACAGGCCTTTTGTCTTTCCACACAGACACGTAGACATTCCCTTTACGGCACCATAAAGGTTCGCCCTTCTTCAATTTAGCATTGGTAAGAAGCTTTGGATTAGAAACTCTGCTTTTTCTCAAGGTACCGCAAGTATGAGTCCGCAGTCATTTTCCAAAAACAAACCTCCAAGATATCTTCGTTCTACCGGTCCCTATCAGAATACCAGCGGTGCGGCACTTATTTTTAAATGTCGCAGCATCACGCTGAGATAGGAGCTTTTTGGCCTCGTACAAGACTGTTTTTATTTTTTATTTTCTTATTATATAATTTTATTATTTATAGTCACAATAAATACTTTTTCTCTGTTTCTTTCTATCTAACACATTTCAATTCTGTATTTTGTTGTACCTACCTACGACTCTAGTGCACTGTCGCCTTTGCCTTGTGCACTTGACACTGCAGTTTGTTTAACTTCGCATAGAGTTCGTAACGTTCAGTGTTGAATTTAAATATTTTTACTTTTGTATGAAAATATGATAAATTAAAATCTGATGATTGTAAATTAGACACTAGAATTGACATCTACCAACCCGCACTCGGCATTGTGGTGTTGGATTTCAGACCAATCGCTCTCATAGAGAGGAGACCTGTGTCTCAGCAGTAGGAACATTATTGCTGATTATGCAATTTAGTCATTGGTCGACTAAACGATTAGTAATTTTACAATAATATTATAATATACAGGAAAAGTTTATAACCAGTGAGCAATTTTTTTTTTGGTGGTTCAGTATCAGTAACAGAACACATTGCCACTATTCGTTCAAAACTTTTTTTTTTTTGGTCTTACTTGAAATCAGCAAAATATGGACACAATCTATTCGTAATAATATCAATGGGCGAGCGCAGAGCGGATAGGTACCTACTACTTCGTTCCGCTTCACTGACCGTGCGGCCGGCTCGTCCCGCGACGAGTATCCATTATACCAGTTTCAAAATAAACATGTTTCGTTAATGATAACTTAACTTTTTTGTACTAAGACATGTCAAAATAAGAAATAGGTGGTTAATAAAACTCGTTTAAGTTTAATTTGTCAAAATTGTCGCACTGGTTAGAAACTTTTCCTGTATAAATGATCAAAACTCATAGTATTAACATTACCGAAGTTCTGTACTTTGTGCAATATTCATAATGACTAGGCAATGCCAATAACATGAGCATTAACAAAAATGTATATAAATATCAATTAATTTAATGTCACATTGAATTTAAATAGGTTTAACCAATTAATTGATTACAATAAATTATTTTTTTACAATTGATTACAATTTTTTTAATGGAATAATTGTTACTTGGAATTTAATGAGAGTCTAGTAGGCGTTTAATAGAGATTAATTTAACTGTCAGTATTTATTCATTCGGTGTCGAAAACTCAAATTTACTAAAGGAAGCCCATTTTTGGCGTAAACCAAATTCGATTTTCGACAAACTTTTCGTAGAGAATACATCCGAAACCCGAAAGGGATACCGTGGCCCTGGCACACAGGCAACTGAAGGACAAGAGTGGGTTTTAGTCAGTAATAGTCTGAGACACCCTTCAGCTCCGCCCAGAGCGGGAGAAGTTTGATAATTTCCCACCAGAAAAAAAAAAGGCTCGTACGTAAAAAAAAACAATTTTCTTACGTGTTTTGCAATTTGCAGGTTGTAAAAAAATTGGCCTATTAATCCCCCCTGAGAGAATCCCCCTCAGTGGGGACCACTGGACCCTAATGTAAAAAAAATCCAGAAAGTCCCCTTATCATTTGTGTTATTCTACTAATCCCAAATAAACCCTAATATAAAAAAAAATACTTTCAGGGGGATCTTGGAATAAGTTTTTTTTTTCAATTCTAGTTTTCCGCCCTAAGGGGGAATTTCAGGGGGGATTTGTGGAATAAGCCAAATAGTTCTGCCTATAAGATTCGCCAACAGAATAAATTGAATATGCTTGGATTGGCTTGCCTAGTATGCTGGAAGAGATTTTTTTAACACATAACAAAACTGTCAAATTTCTTTAAACGATTTTCAACTGTAAAATGTTGACAAGTAAATTCAAAATCGAACGAGAAAATTTGACGGTTTCTGGTAACTTGATGTGCTGGCCACCGTACGTACTTTTCCATTATTTTCTTCTTGTCTGTTTATACAGGGTGATTTTGAAAACAGTCGACAAAATTTAAGGGGGTTATTGAAATGTATTTAAACAAAAGTTTTTTTTTTATTGGTCATTGCAAAGAGGTCTCTCTTTGCAATGACCAATAAAAAAAAAACTTTAAACAAATGTGGACAACAGTGAGAACGGGATTTTGTTTTGAAAGTATGCCGATTCTGCTGCCCCCGACAGTAGTCAGTTACTAGTTAAATGGATGAGATTTTTTAGAATATGAATCGATAGAATTTTATAATTCTTAATTTTATAAAAGAAGTAATTTTAAATAAGAAAAAAAAAATAGTTGTCTGTAAAGTTGGTTTACGGACGATAGTTTAACGTGACAACGTCATAACAAAACATTGATGCGGCGCAGGCGTACAATGAGCGTAACGGGACAATGAGCATAACGGGACAATGAGCGTAACGGGACATTTTCGTGCATGCAGCCGGCGTTCATCGATTTATTAGACGTTGTCACGTACAAAAAAATTGGTTGTCCGTAAAGTTGGTTTACGGACGATAGTTTAACGTGACAACGTCATAACATAACATTGATGCGGCGCAAGCGTACGATGAGCGTAACGGGACAATGAGTCATCCTTTTTCGTGCATGCAGCCAGCGTTCATCGATTTATTAGACGTTGTCACGTCAATATGAAAATCATACGATTTGTTGGTAAAAACAAACCTCAACCATTTGAGCAAACGTGGGTTAACTAATTGCAGTAACTGACTGTACATACTTGATTGGACCATTTTCTTGGAGGTCGATTTTTTTGGCGAACTCGAAGTTGGTCCCATAGTAAAAGTTGTTTATATTGACGAGTAGAACACCCTCTTCAATTTTGTCGATTGTTCTCAAAGTCACTCTGTATAAACAGACAAGAAGAAAAGAACAGAAAAATACGTACAAAGGTGACGCTTATTTCCAAAGAAATCTCTTCTCTATCTCTATGTGTACATAAATGAATAAATAAATAAACCAACTTCTTTTTCAGGCTTCTTCCAGAAACCAACGCACGGCAGGAGCTTCGCAGTACCTGTACCAGTACCGTTGCGAGAACGCTCTACAAAACCGGATTTTTTCTAAAACTCCAGATGCTATATTAATGGCAGGCTCTAATTGCGTAACACGTCAATCAATATCTGAATGATTTTGAAGGATATTGTTAATCCGTTGCTTCATATGTTCGAAAGAATAGAAATAATGACAAAAAAAATTTTTTTTGTTCCTTATGTAGATTATTAAAAATTATTGGACACGTATTTTTTCTTTTTTTTACGTAATCAAAACATAACAGCTATACATTGAGTTCAAATGTGGCATGACGTCACTGCTCGCTAGATTAGAATTTAGAAAAAAAAAATACTAGCCCCACTCCCCATGTTTAATTTGTTTTATGTAAGTATTTTTTTATTAATATGATAAAGCAAAAAATACGTGTCTAATATTTTTTTATTATCTGATTGACGGACTAAACAGCTTTTTTTACCCTGGAATCATCCCTATTGTTTGCACAACAATGTAAATAACGCAATGAATGTTTTTGAACTGTCAAAATAAAACCCACTGTCACTGTTAGTGTGTTACACAATTACCCCACAGCTCCTGTACCACCGCTTGTGTTACGAATGTCGGTAAAATCTCAAATTAACAGCTTACAAGACCTCAAAAACACTAACATGTATAATGTTGACCTATACTCCGTCATTCGATTGCTTACTATTTCGTAGTCTTCAACATTACTCTATCTACGGTGGTTATACCCCAATCCCGACTAATCGACTAATACTAATCTCCCACCAGCGTTGACTCGCACTGGAATAGAAAAAAAAAATTACAAATTAGAGTACAGTATTTTATCGCCTTGGGGGGTAATGGAGCTATTCCACACTACTGAATTTAAAAAATAAATGATGCGCATAAAATATTTATCGTCCAGAAAATCAGCGTTTTTAGCGTTAAAAACTGCTTATAGTCACGATATCTGTCAGATTTATTGACTAACTAGCTTTTTCCTGCGGCTCCGCCCACGTGGATGTCGGTTATCGCGTAAAAAAGTAGCCTATATCCTTCTCCGTATCCCAGGCTGTAACTCTGCCAAATTTCATGACGATCGGTTCAGCAGTTTAGGCGTGAAAACGTAACATACAGACAGACAGACAGAGCTACTTTCACATTTATAATATTAGTATGGATATAAACTATGGCTCTTTCTCATCACGTTAATACACTTAAATCCATTTCGCAAAAAACTTGGATTGAATGAAACATGGATTAAAAATCGTCGCCTTGGGGCGACGATTTTTATCTCTTTTACTCCATTTTATGGAGTAAAAAATGATACTATAATAATTTACCTGTATAATAGTCTACAGCTATGTCGCATTTTTGAACGTAGTGGCAGGTGTTTCGATTTTATCTTTTTCTAATACTTCCTGAAAACAAATAGAATTATATTAACGAAGGACTGAAATGTTTGCCAGCTTTGCCGCCTTCTTCCATAAAGTTATACAATACAAATACAAAATAGTTTATGTACACCCATGCTATAAATCCTGTATAAAAGTTTCTGAAACAGTTAGCTTATTGCCAACATTAAAACAATTGGTGTCATAATAACCATAATATCATCCAAACGAGTGTTATAATGTTGTACTAAATTTCATTATGAAACTCCTTTGCGTTTTCGATCCCTTCCTTACTCATCAAACAGCCACATTTATGAATTTCAAAAAAAGAACATTGTCACGCGACGTAATTAAAAATATTATGTTCGATATTAGTATTGCAAAAATTTATAAGTTTGTTGTTTACAAAAATGAGTGATACAAGCTTTGATAACATATCACCAGATATTTCTAATGCAGCAAAGGATATTTCTAACCAATTATTACCAGAAAAGACGAGAAAGCAATATGAAAAGGCGTACCAAGATTTCATGAATTGGAAAATATCAAAGAGTAGATAACATGGGTGTAGATAAAGTCTTGTATGCAACTGTACATAATTAGGTATTAAAACACTTATGTGATACTATAACCCACATTTGTGTTTTAATACCCCTTATTATACAACAGTTACATAAATAACTATTATTGTGAAAAATAAGAATTTAACTACATTTAAACGTTTTTGCAGCCTTCTTTTAAGCGAAAAATGCTTGTATTAGAAGGCTCCAAAGATATAAGATAAGATAGATAAGTTATTTTCACTCATTCGTTGGTTTGTTGGTGGCCCAGTGGTAACGAGCCCGGCTTATGAGTTAGGTCATGGGTTCGAACCCAGCCAGGCGCTTTACTTTGTGTAAATAATTTCATCACCATTGCTCACAAAACATCGTGAGTAAACCGTGTCCTAGAACCAAAAATTCGAAGACATGACTGTGACATCTACCAAACCGGACTGGGCCCGTAGATTACAGCCCACTCCCTCTCGAAGAGAGGAGGCTTGTGTCCCAGCAGTGGGAAGATTATAGGCTAATTATGTTGGTTTTCGATAGGTTTTTTTTATTTTTTCGTCTGTTTTGTCACGTGTAACCGATCTTAATACTGAAAATACATCCCAAATCAAATCATACTATGTCCTGGGGCCTTACTGCCGAAAACGATTCGAGTTTGATTTTGATTCCGATTCGAACTCGCTTCTGGGGCCTTACTCCCGGCAGCATCGAGTTCTGAATCAATCGAATTGGGTTCGAATTAAATTCCGTTCCATACTCTTGAATCCAACACCACCGCACGATTGTGCGGTGGTTCGAAGCGAAACTTACTTCGGGCAGTTTTAAGTTTTAAATCGACTTACGAAATCGAATCGGAATCAAAATCAAACTCGAATCGTTTTCGGGAGTAAGGCCCCTGTACTGTTTATATTTATCTTATTTTTTGTTTTCTTTGACGTGAAAAAGTATGTAGTACAGTCAGTTATTGCAATTAGTTGACCCACGTTTGCTCAAATGGTTGAGGTTTGTTTTTACCAACAAATCGTATGATTTTCATATTGACGTGACAACGTCTAATAAATCGATGAACGCCGGCTGCATGCACGAAAAAGGATGACTCATTGTCCCGTTACACTTTTTGTCCCGTTACGCTTTTTGTCCCGTTACGTTAATTGTACGCTTGCGCCGCATCAATGTTTTGTTATGACGTTGTCACGATAAACTATCGTCCGTAAACCAACTTTACAGACACCCAATTCGTTTTTATTTTACACGCACAGGAAATACAAACAGTATTTCCTGTGCGTGTAAAATAAAATATTTTCTTTCTTTATTTCTGTCTTTAATAGATGTTATCATCGCGTGTTCGTATTTACAAAGATAGACAATTATTCCCGAAGCACCTACTTTTCCTTGGAAAGCTGTATATTATATTCTTTACCTCGTCTTGTAACTCATTGCCCACGTGTCCGTTGCGCAGAGATTCCCTGAGAGTGTCGTCTTCGTCTTCATCTGTGGGTACGTCATAGAACTCTTCACTGTCCATCTCGCCGTCTGTGCCTGTACAAGAGAATGAAGAAATATGATATCCATACTAATATTATAAATGTGAAAGTAACTCTGTCTGTCTGTCTATCTGTCTGTATGTTACGTTTTCACGCCTAAACCGCTGAACCGATCGTCATGAAATTTGGCAGAGATATAGCCTGGGATATGGAGAAGGACATAGGCTACTTTTTTACGCGATAACCGACATATACGCGGGCGGAGCCGCAGGCAAAAGCTAGTTAAAGTATATAACTAAAAAGTGAAAAACAAGTTGAACAAAATTGACATGGCTGTCGGACCTCTTAGATTAAAAAGATGTTTGACAGAACGCTCCCCCGACAGCAATGACAATTTTGTTCAAATACATGTTTTTAACTTTTTAGTTCGTTTTTGGCAGGAGCAGGTCATGTTTTTAATTATTTTAATTTATTTTATACATTTTAGTGACAACTTATATTCCAATAACTCAATCTTCTACAAAACCATTCACTTAGACATTCGCAGTCTTACTAAAGTCTGTTTAAATCATTTGCAGCCAACAATTAAATGTTTATTTTCTATTTACACCCTACCTGTGTAAAATGTATGCCAATAAATTACATACTTTATGAAGTCAAAGTCAAATACATCTTTTATGGGGTACTGTGTTAAATGTTACAATAAAATACCTTCTGATATATTACAATTAAATGAAAGAAAATTTAAAACTCATATAAAAAGCACACTTTTTAAACAAGCATATTACAAATTAGAGGATTATATCCAAGATAAGAATGCTTGGAAACATGCTGGTCCTGCTCCATAGGACAATTTAGAGTCTAGACTAAATCAAACTGGTTGCTAATTTAACTGTATAATTTATAATTTTTATGATATTAATTTTATTTTCTGTGATTAATATAAATTTAACTGACACACTGACTTATTATGTTTTTTTTTTTTTTTGGAAAATCATATACAATGTTTGTAAATATGTGAGCACCATGTACCTATCGCATTTATAAATTTTTCTGTCATTACTTCACTTTTCATTCTTTTTACCAATTGTGTTAAGTAATTTTTATTTATTTTTTATTTTTTTATTCTAGGTACATCGTCTTCACCTATAATTATTAATTAATGTATACAAACTATTGTTAACATTTTAAAAGAGTAAGTATGGAGTTTCTTGCCCATTCTTCTCCATACATAACTACATTTTGGAAGGCGCAACTAGAATCAATTAACTATTCATGTAATTTTTGACGTTCAACAGTGCATCTTCGTGCCTATTTGAAATAAATGATTTGACTTATATACTTTATGAATGAGCTTAAGCCTTTAATTTGATAACCATATTGTAATAATCGAAGTTTTTTTTTTTTCACATTTGAAAATGGAGCTATAATGCCGCAGCTATACAGGAGAAATTTTTAACCAATGCGCAATTTTTTTTTGTGGTTTAGTATCAGTAATAGAACACATTTACATTATTTGTTCAATACTTTTTTTTTGTCCACTTGACATCAGCAAAATATGGATACAATCTATTCGTAATAATATCAATGGGCGAGCGCACAGCTGATAGGTACCTACTACTGCGTCCCGCTTCACTGACCACGCCGCCGCCAGCGCGTTGCGCGACGAGTATCCATTATACCAGTTTCAAAATAAACATCTTTCGTTAACGATAACTTAATTTTTTGTACTAAGACATATCAAAATAAGAAATAGGTGTATAATAAAACACTTTTAATTTGTCAAAATTTGCGCACTGATTAAAAACTTATCCTGTATTGAAATTTAAAAAAAATTGTCCATGCATTTAAAAGTTATGGTTGAATAAAGAAACTCACATACCTACATACATACATGAACCCTGAAACATAACTCCTCTTTTGGGCAGTTATACACCGTGACATTTTAGTCGTCTTACAAAGATAGCCCACTTCATGTATCCAATGACTACTAATCGTTCAAGAAAAAAAAATTTTTTTTAAGATCATTTGATTTTTTTTTATTTATTAATTATGACGCATGAAATAGTTTAAAACACCCTATTACGAGTGCAGTCCAAGCCTTGTGTTATAAGGGCGCCGCGGAATGGAGCGGCGACATCTTTATCAGAGTTCATTCGATCTAACGCAAAAATGTGTTTCTTACTATTGCAACTTAAACTTAATCTAAATCCATTCTGCGGCGCCCTTGTATCACAAGGCTCGGACTGCACTCGTAACAGGGTGTTTTAAACTATGTCATGCGCGATAATAAATAAAAATTAAAAAAATTAAAAATTCAATGGTTCAAAAAAAAATTTTTTTTACATGAATGATTAGTAGTTATTACATGAAGTGGGCTGTCTTTGTAAGACGACTAAAATGCCACGGTGTATAAAAAAAAAAATACTTTGGGACCCGGACGTTAAGTTGCCAGTTTTTATGAAGAACTTTACCTTAGTCGTAATAAATTTAGAAATACATAAAATACTCGTAGGTTTGATAATTGCGAACTTAAGATAGAGATCTCGTTTAATAATAGTAATAAGACCCGAAAAGAAATTACAACTTATTTTTTAGCTTACCTAACACAGACTGGTAGTCAGTAAAATATTCGGAGTCAGACGCGTAGCTGTGTTCAGCTACTTCAGCCGCATCGCCGCTGGGAGCCTTCTTCACAGACTTCTCCTTACGAGCCTTCCTATGTTTTAGGCGACGTAAGGTCCTGGGGAACGAAGGAGGAATATTTACGTTGAAAAAAATGTGTTTACATTTGATAATAGATTTTTACATTGGGTATTTTTTGTTTACATTTAATCATTAATGTTTACATTGGATTATAACATGTTTACAATCAATTATTACATGTTTACAAAAAATAATAACTTTGTATGTTAATGATTGCATAATGATCAGCATACAGCAGTCCACTGCTGCACATAGGCCTCTTAAATCGCAGCATTGTATGTTTACATTTTGTAAGCTTTCTACAATATATCTAATTGTAGAAAACTTACAAAATGTAAACATAAATGCATAAATTTGTAGTAACATTTTGAAGAAAATAACGTATCTAAAATAAAACGTGAGAGTTTAGTTAACTTTACATAGAATAGAATACTCTTTATTATGTACACCATAAAAATTACAGATATAAATGTAGAACTGTTACATAGGGTGTCACCATGGGCGGTCTTATCGCTAAAAGCGATCTTTTACAGACAACCTTACAAAGCCCTTAACATCTATAGAAATATAATTATGCTAATTTTATATTTATGAACCGTAACAACCGGCAGTCGGATCGGTCGTTGCTCGTACGATAGCAATGTAAAGAGAACAAGGGTAATTTAATATGTAGCCCATCATAAAAAACATATGCTTATTTTTATGTAGGGTTCATTGAGTGTTGTATGAATTTTAATTCTAAATTCATTTGGAGAAAACAGTAAGGGCCAGTTTCAAAATATCAAGCGCGCATAAACTGCCGATTCGTTACCAATAAACAAAATCGACGTCATCACGTCAACGCCGGCTGTCGCTGAAAACCAGCGCTGGGGCTCTGTCTCGCATAGGGTCGCAGCATTATGCTGAGCGATGGCCGTTTTGCGTGGATGTGACGCATATTTACCCCAAACTTATTTTTTTTGTGTTGTGTTCTTTTTTTGCGTCATTTTTACCGCAAATAAACGTTTTTTCTTTCTTCTTTCTTTCTTCTTAAATAGCCAATCGCAGCAGTTTGATGATTTGTCACATTAATTTTGCGATCATTTTCGTTCGAGAAACTGACCCAAAGACTACTTAATTTTTTTTTAAAGGGCATCTCAGAGTTAACCTTGAGAGGTTGAGGCTCTTTAACCGGACTTTCCTGTGGTTGCCTTAAGCTCCTAAAGAAACTTAATGCCTCCAGCCAGGGCGTAAAAACTTATAAACTAAACGACTACACGGGCTGGCATATATATATATACAGGATAGAAAAAAAAGAACGTGGTTGGAGGAAATGTACTCTTAATATCGATGATGGCAAATTTTACTGAAAGGAAACATTCCTTTATTTTCAAAAATAATTAAAACTGCATTTAAAGATTTTTGAAAAATTACCTGCTTGAGCCGGGAATAGAACCGGTGAAATAAGAAAAAAAAAAAAACATCCTGTATTTTATGATACCAACCGAAAGAGTCATTCATAAGGATTAATTCCTTTGAAATAACATAGTATCTTAAATTAAAGAAAGACCAAGAAAAAAAATTATTTTGTTGTAAACCTTACTGTCTAAAGAAAGAATTGCTCAAAATGAGACCCACTTTCACGTATGCACAGATGTATTCTTCGACTGAATTCGCTACGTGTCGCCTTTTATATCGAGTTTTTTATCGTCTTTCTTTCATTTAAGATACTATGTTGTTTAAAAGGAATTTATCCTTATGAATGACTCTTTCAGTTGGTATCATAAAATACAGGATGTTTTTTTTTCACATTTCTCCGGTTCTATTCCCGGCTCAAGCAGATGATTTTTCAAAAATCTTTAAATGCAGCTTTAGTTATTTTTGAAAATAAAGGAATGTTTCTTGTCAGTAAAATTTGCCATCATCAATATTAAGAGTACTTTTCCTCCAAGCACGGTCTTTTTTTTCCATACTGTATACTACAACGTCCTTGATAAGCTTTTGTTCAGCAGTGAACTGCTTTAACACGTTGACCGTCCAAGCAAAATTTACTACGTACCACGAGACGTCCGGATTATTTTGGTCGATATTATTTTATTAATTTCCTTGTATTTGTAAAATATTTTTCTAGTTCAAACGTCCAACTCACAAAAGCCAATGTCAAGGCCCGTACAGACTCGCGCGATATCGCGGGCGCGACAGGCACCGACAAAGAAATTGTGCTACTAGTGTTGCGTCGCGGCCGCGATATTGCAATAGTCGTACGAGCCTTAATTTGTATTACCTAATGCATTACATGTAATGTCCTACGTCACGGCTGTGTGTGAGTCGGAAATGCATTACTTATAATGCATGGACAGTCAACGTGTTAAGCTGATGATGATAGTGTCAACTTACGTTTCTTTTTGTAGCTCTCTCAGAGATTCAAGTTCCGTCCTCATTGAAGAAACTTGCTTGTCTAGTCTCGCTACTTCCCTTACTGAAACAGAAGACAGTTATGTTGTAGAAAAAGGATTAATTGGATCTTTGACTGTTGTTAAGGGTAGACAGAAACCGAGTAGCGGATTTACCAGTAGGCTTAGTAGGCTTGAGCCTACGGCAGCGCGACCGATTTTATTTTTTCTCTTTTTTTTAATCTTAAATCTTTCCGCTGAGTTTACGCTCTTCCTTTACCTTTCAATTTCGAGCTCAATGCACTTGCTCATGCATCCCACATTCTTTCTTTTCGATTAAAATGACCATGAATTTTATTTTTGCCAAAAAAAAAAAATACTAATTTGTTGATGGATAGTCCATTTATTGAGGAAGGTTCAAATTTTCAAATTCAAATTCATTTATTCATTTTGTGAACATAGGGTAAAATTATACAAATGTTAAAATAAAAGAATTGATCCATATTATGTCCCTCCAGAAGGCATACAAAATAGCTTTGGTAATCGAATGTCACATTAACAAAATAAAAGATTTTTTTTTTTACATAAAGTCAATAGATGTCACAATTTCATGCCAACAATAATAGTTAATAATAATTTGTCAATAAATTAAGACGGCACAATTAACAAATAGGTAGAATTTTGTCGATATTTCGTACACAATAATAAATAAAAAAGTTATATATATAAAAAGGTTAAAGGCTATATAACAATGCGATGCAACGGGGTGGGTCCGGGGTACAAGAAATTTCACACGGACGAAGTTACGGGCAGAAGCTAGTCTAGTATAAACTAACATATAATATCACTGCTGTATTTCCTCTAAGGGGTAGGCAGGGGTGTGTGTAATAGTTCACCAACACTTTGCCAGATTTTTTAGTCACATTTAAAATCTGCCTATAATTTTCCCACGGCTGGGACACAGACCTCCTCTCAGTGAGAGAGAGTGGGTCATAATCCACCACACCGGCCCAGTACGGGTTGCTAGATGTCATAAGCCTTTGAATTTTTTATTCTAGAACATGCTGGTTTCTCACCAGGTTTTCCTTTACCGTTAGGTAATAATAGTTAATATGGACTGGTGTCTGCAACTCCACGAAAATGCGCGTATTTTGCGTACGGATGGGAATTCGATTATTCGACCCATCCCAGCTCCTCAAAGAAGGCCAGCAACGCCTTGGTGATACTGACAATCTCTCATAGGGTACCTGGGTTACCAAAGTACTTGGCCCTGTATGTTCCTTTACCATTTAGAGCAGTGGTGGTAAAAATATTTACACAAAGTGAAGCGCCTACTTGGGCCAGCACTGCTCCGCTCTCACTGCTTGGTTAGTAGCATAGATAAAGATTATTGCTATGTTCTTAACTGTATACCTTAACCTCCTTACGAATAAACGTTGTATAGCGTCTGTATAGTTACACACCGATTTCTCTCTTTCACTCGTCAGTAATTTGACTTTCGAAAGAAGAAGACAAAGCGTTGTGTAACTATAAACTCAAACTCAACTCAAAGCATTTATTTCAATTAAACCATTTACAGGCACTTTTGAATTGTCAAAGAGACGGTCAGTTAGTCAGAGTCGGCAAGTTGAAGCTAGATGCCCATTCCAATACGTAGATCACTATGGAGAAGAACAGACAAGAAACTCCAAGGACACTCTTTTAAATCAAGATATTACATAATCCTGGGTACATTATTCTTGTTGCTTCTATATGTGAGACAATGTAAAAACTAATAAAACAATTCAAAATATAAAATTACAAATTAAAAATAAGCCCTGGCAGTCAAGAGATGACCAGTCCCAACTGACGGCGCCCGTTCACGAACATGACGCATGGATCAGCACCATCCAGCTCAACCATTTTGTAGGGAACCGAATGATCCAACACACGCGCCACCATCAGTGAAACATTTAAGTGAGCATGACATACAACGTTACTGCGTACCAGATACTACGTATACAGATGCTATACAACGTTTATTAGTAAGGAGGTAAGTGATTTAGACATAATACAGTAGTAATTTAAAGTCGCTCAGCGCGCTATGGAGCGGGCTATGCTCTGAGTTTCTTTGAAGGATAAAATCAGGAATGAAATTATCCGGAAGAGAACCGGAGTTACCGACATAGCTTGCAAAGTAAGCAAGCTGAAGTGGCAGTGGGCTGGCCATATTTGTCGAAGGACCGATGGCCGGTGGAGCAGACGAGTCCTGGCGTGGAGACCGCGTATCGGCAAGTGTAGTGTGGGACGCCCCCCAGCTAGATGGACCGACGACCTCAAAAAGGTGGCTGGGATAGACTGGATGCGGAAGGCGGAGGACAGGGTGTTGTGGCGCAGCATGGGAGAGGCCTATGTTCAGCAGTGGACGGAGATAGGCTGAGTTGATTGACAGCAGTCATTCTTATTTGATTCGCTCAGACAAAGTGTTTAACCAAATTGTTAAGGATAAACACTCCTCAATCGACTTGTTAGCAAGTAGCTTGGTGTCCATTACTACTGCCATGTTTTATCTAAACAACTATAATATTGTTTCCGATGCATTCAAATAGCGGTTGCACATGCACCTTTGCTTATGTAGCTACTTAATTTAAAGTTAAACTTAGTGTTATAGTTTACGAATTGTTAATGGTTTGTCGTTGATTACCTCAGTGTTACTTTTGTAATGATAGCTGTAAGCCACCCAAACACAAAAAAATAAAATAAAATAAATATTTTGGGAAAATAATGCATTGGTAATCTTTGCCCTAAGCACACGGTAGACACATGTTGTCATAACAAAAAACATATTAAAGATAAGACAAATTTTACTTCAAAATATCATCAGTGTTGCAATCTACTTAAGAGTGAGTTCAAAAAACGATAAGAAATAATATTAGATGCAGTTTTTGCTCACAACATAAACATAACCTTATATGACATTGCAAGGTTCAAAAGAAATTGTGTGCAAATATCTAAGAAGTATTAGGCTTTTGGATCAGTATAAATTGTGGGATATTAATCTAGCGCAGCGTGCTAGATTGCTTTAGAAGAATTCGGTTTGTAGGTAAAAAAAAAAAAGATGTTCTACTTACCCAACATAGATCTCCGCTTCTCAGCATATATTTGTTCATAAATGAAGACTCCAGCGGCTCCAACGATGCCCACAATTGCAGCTCCAACCATGAGACGAGGTGAAACATAGCTACTACTATTCATGATTACACCACAAATTTTCTCCTGTTATTACAAAACTGATTTCGACTATTTTTAGCACTTCAACGCACGAGTAAACGCACCAAAACGAAGCAGGAACGTTAATTAAGCGAACAAATGCTGTTTCCTAACAATATTTACGATGATAATCGCAAAAAACACTAATTGTTGGAAAGTAATTAGCACAGGAATGAAAATCAAACGTGGAAAACTGATACAAAGATAAAATTGAAATTGTTTGTTTTAGAATAAATTTTGGTGCCACAAATAATTGAAATTCGTTAAATTAATTAGAAATTCCACATAATTTCGCTGAATTTGCTTGTTAGCGAAATCGGCAGTCAATCAAAGCAAACAAAATATTTATGATCGCGTTCCGGGCTTCCAGATTCCGTAAATTCAATGAAACAGAGTGAGCAAAAGATATATCAAACGTCTACTTTAAAAAAAAAAAACATGCCTGTCATAACAAAACGGTATGTTTGGAACGCAAATACAACATAAAAAAGGCTGAGTGCGAATAACACAGGTTTCGTAGTTCGTAGTTACCTACCGGTACCTAGTTACAGTGTGTGTTAAAAGAGTAGAAATTAAATGAGGGCGCTACTTTCTACGTAACTGTCCGTAGACGGAGAAAATTCTCCGTCTACGTAACTGTCACATTTTTGACGTAAAATTTAGTATGGAGTTCCATTTTATTTTGTTTCTAACTAACTAACTAATTTTGATTACTGTTTCAATGGAAACGAAAACCCATTAAATAATAAAAGACCATTTAAAATACTCACACATATCACTTATAATATCATCATCACCTGCCTAGCCTTTTCCCAACTATGTTGGAGTCGGCTTCCAGTCTAACCGGATGCAGCTGAATACCAATATTTTACATGGAGCGACTGCCTATCTGACTTCCACAACCCAGTTACTGGGATAGACGATACTCGGGCTTCTTACTACCCGTAACGACTGCCAGAGATATACAAATGACAGCCGGGACCAACGGCATAACGTGCGTGCTTTCCAAGGCACGGGGGAGGCTCGATATGACATTTAATGGATGTTCACCCATCCACGGACCTACCACGGCTGAGACCCGTTCGGGTGTTATTACTTAGCCACAAGCCTAATAAACGAAATATTAACTTTTTTTTATGATGTACACATACCTACTTTTCATCCTGAATACTTGAGGGTTTAATTTTTTTAAACACTTCGACAAAGCTGGTATAATACAAAAAATGCCAGTTTTACATAGACTACGGATTTAAACAGTGTGTATGTGAAAAATAAGGATGGTGCAATAAATAAATCGACAAAAATTTCCAATCAAGTTATTTTATGGCAAGACTCAAGACAAGAATTGTCAAACAAACTTCAAAAGTACAAATGTCAAATTGAAAAAATGGCAAACGATGCATTGTTGCTCTCGGTGCATTATTTTACTATATTTTGTTATTAATACAATTCTAAAGTGTATACCGTTGAAAAATAGTTCATAAGAAAATAGTTCTAATAATCCAAGCTCATCCACTTAACCTAGAGTTTCGCATAAAACCCGTGTATGTGAATTTATTATTTACAACTTGTTTTTGCCGATAATCTTATTTCTTTTAGTTCAAAATGAGTGATAAAGAAGAAAAAAGCAGTAATGATGAAGAAAAAACGCGAATAAATCAAGACGAAGGTAGTAAATACCCAAAATTAATAACTGAGGGTAATGTATCTTTAGATTCCAATATAAATACCGACTCTAGTGGTGCCATTTCTGAAAAAATACCTCATTCACCAGCTATAGAAGGGTCTGAAGATGATAAAGGACGCATTCTACAAGATAACTTAGAAGTTGATAAAATAGAAGCAGAGTTGACAGAAACTCCAAAAGAACTCATAAATACTAAAGCAGGTGAAGGTTCTGGTGACTATACAGCCAAAGCAAAGGTCAGTGGAATAGATGACAAAGAAACTGAGGACTTTAACACTGAAATTGATGCAAAAATATCTAAAACCAATGTTAATGCGGAGGATGATGACAGCAATGACATTTTACTCGACAAATGTGCTGAAATTAAATCTAAAAACTCTGATGATCTAGACGAAATTGAAGATGAAGATATGGAACTAAGATGGGATGATGATGATGCCAGCAATCAAGCTATGAGTGATGATCATGGCAACGCAGACGCTAAGAATTATGATATTCTGTCCGAAGACCAAGTTTTGGAAGAACCTTCAGATATTTTAACTAAAGATATGACTGAAATGCCTTCTGATGGGAATCCCAAAGTTTCTGAAGCCAATCTTGACAGCGATGTGTTAAAAGTGAACAGTGAAGAAACTAGTCTTACTAGAGACAATAACTCCAAAGAAAATGAAACTACTAAAGAATCTGAATTTAGTCCAAAACTGGACATTCCCACAGATAAAGCTGAAGATGAGAAAATCTTGGAAGATGAGCTTTTAGAGGAAAACGACTTAGATTCTGAAGCAATAAATAGCCCAGAAATGGATTTTTCCATGGAAGAAAGTATGGATCAAGAGGACATCAATGTTTTAGAAGAGAAATTATTGGAAGAATCTGAAATTGTCACTGAAGCAGTGGTAATAGCTCAGGCAAAGAAGATTATTGAAGAGAAAAGTAAGGATCAACCAATAAAAGAGACAGAATCTGCAAAAAACAATCTTCTAAAGGAGGTCACTATTGATGAACAGATAAAAGAAGATCCAGTTATTGAAGAAGATCAACTGTTAGCTGAATCTGAAAGTAACACTGAAACAGACTCTTTAACATTGAAGTTGAAATCTTTAACAGATGTCATCCTAAACAAAGATAATGATGATATTATGTCAGAAGAAAATCTTTTAGAAGAACCTGATTCTAAGGGCGAAAGTTCTTTGATAATTTCTGGGGAAGACATTGAATGGTCTAAAATTGTTACCGAAAAAGAAACCCCAATGAATAAAGAAGATAATGATGATGTTCTGCTAGAAGAAAAACTATTACAGGAAACGGAAACAGCTGAAGTTATTCCTGAAACTGATATAACAATGGATGTTGATGATGAGGAAGAAGGAGAGTTACTGAAAGATGATGAATGTCAAGAAGATAGCTCTACTCCTATGGATGTTGACAATACTGATACATCTACTAGAGATAAGACAAAGGTAGAAGACAAGATTATAGATCAAACAATAAATCAATTTGAAGTATCAAAGAAAGATGTAGTTCTCCCAATAGATGACCAAACTAATATAGAAAAAGTAGATGAAACAACAGATACTGATACATCTACTGGAGATAAGGCAAAGATAGAAGACAAGATTATAGATCAAACAATGAATCAATCTGAAGTGGCAAAGAAAGATGTAGCTCTCCCAATAGATGACCAAATTGATATAGAAAAGGTAGGTGAAACAACAGATGTAATTAAAGTTTTGGATCAATCTGATGATCAATGCAAAATAATTGAGACAGTTAATGTTCATCCAATTGAAGATACAATTAAAGCAGTAGATGTTATTAAAGATACATCTATTGAAAATGAAGCTAAAATTCATGAGAAAATTGTAGATCAAGCTTTATCTGAAAAAGAGACTATTGACCAACAAATTGATGATCAAACTAAAATGGAAGACAGCAATAAAGATCAATTAATTCTAGAATTGAATACAGAAGAACAGTCTATTAAGAGTCCTGTGCAAACTGATAAACTCCCTGTTTCTAAATCTAATATTCTAGTTGAAGACCTAGAGAAACCTATCCCAATAATATATCCTAATAATAAAACATATCCAGAAGAAACTAAAGAAAATACTGAAAATGTAAACAAAGACACTGATTTAGACAAACCTGAAAAATGTAAAGATACTATCAATCCAGGCATTAGCTTAGTTAAAAACGAAGAGGCTGATGAAATTTCACCTAACAGCTCGTCAATATTTCTAGAAGATTCATGTCCTATCAAAACTGACCACGGTTTACATAAACCAGATGTGATGTTAGAAATACCTACACAAGAATTAATTGACATGGATGATACAGATTTGTCTATGAATCTAGACCATTCTGAAGTGATTGACAGTCTTAATGATGTTGACAAAAATATTGATGATGACATAGTACATGAGAAAACAATTGATAAAACTGCCATTGATGATGTCATAGTAAGTGACAACATTGTCAGTGAGAAATCAGTAGATAAGACTAAAGTTGATGATGACACAGTAAAAGTGAAACCAGTAGATCAAAAAACCTTAGTTACTGAAACAGCAGTTGATAAAATCGTGGCTGATGATACCACAGTGAATGAGAAATCAGTAGTTCAAGAAGTTATAGTAACTGAATCAACAGTAGGTCAAGTCCAAACGGAAAGTAATAGTGTGGAAAGTGACAAGAAAGTTGAAGATACTGTTGTTCAAGCATCAATTGAAGAAAACATGGAAAAAATGTTTGCAGATGATGCACCGGAAATAGCTAAAGAAATTGCAGAGTGCATTGGTAAGTTAGCTCAAGTTATCTTTTTTTTTTTGTATGAAATGGCGCTTCGCATGTCGTAGCACAAAAAAATCGAAATTCGTTTCTCCGTTAGGAAGTTGAGTTTATGAAAATTAATATTACATACTGTTTTTATTTGAAATTAGTTGCTGTTCGCGGCTACGCCCACGCGACTTTTTCTAAAATAAAAGTACTTAAATTACTCCTCATAACATCAGCTATCTGCCAGTGAAAGTCCCGTCAAAATCGGTCCAGCCGTTTCGGAGATTAGCCGGAACAAAGAGACAGACAAAAAAAAGTTATTTTTTGTTATAAGTACAATATTTACTTTCATGTGCATTTAGTAAAAAGTTGTTATTTTGACATTAAAACGAACACTTCAATTTTATCCATACTAATATTATAAATGTGAAAGTAACTCTTGTTTGTCTGTCTGTCTGTATGTTACGTTTTCACGCCTAAACCGCTGAACCGATCATCATACAATTTGGCAGAGATATAGCCTGGGATATGGAGAAGGACATAGGCTACTTTTTTGCGTGATAACCGACATCCACGCGGGCGGAGCCGTGGGCTAAAGCTAGTACAGTATAAATCTTAGAAAGAAAGTATGATGTCTGTACTAGGATAAACCTGTATTACAGGCGGCATGAGTTCTTACATTACTATAAGGACAACTGATTTCTTCACAATATTTAACATACGTTTTAAGAATAGTTACATGATACTTACCTAGTTACAATAATTGTTGTAAAAAGTCGGGAGATAT
Source organism: Dryobota labecula (assembly GCA_947523025.1). Classification (NCBI taxonomy): domain Eukaryota; kingdom Metazoa; phylum Arthropoda; class Insecta; order Lepidoptera; family Noctuidae; genus Dryobota; species Dryobota labecula. Next base: position 5,004,029 of record OX383311.1, on the reverse strand, counting down.
AAAGTTGAAACCTTCTAAATACAGATGAATGTCTTACTAAATACCGGTAGTGAGTCTATAGGAACAGGGTCTAAAGTACACTCATCCTCTATAGAAAAAGGAGGATCCTCTGACCAAGACGGGTGTTGTGTCTGGTGGGCAATTGCCTGATGATTGAAGTCGGAATGTTAGGTAATAGGTAATACGGGTTGGTGTCCGCAACTCCACGAAAATGCGCGTATTTTGCGTACGGATGGGAATTCGATTATTAGATCCATCCCAGCTCCTCAAAAAAGGCCAGCGACGCCTTGGTGTTACTGACCATCTCACGTAGAGTACCTGGGTTACCGAAGTACTTGGCCCTGTGTGTGGTGACCACCGGGCAGTTTAGCAACACATGAGCCGCTGTCTCGTCGTCCTCCATGCAGGCCCTGCACAGCGGACTGTCTGTGACTCCTATGACAAAGAGTTGTTTATTAAATGACCCATGGCCAGTTATAGCTGCTGTAACTGTACGCAGCTGTTGTTTCGTTAGTTGGAGAACCTGTTTCGTGAGGCGGCCATCAATTGCGGGGAGAGCTGCCTTAGCCTGCCTGCACTCACCTTGGTCCGACCATAGTTTGTGATAGTCGGGATGTTGTATATATGCCAGTTGCGCGCTAAACTCTGTTTGCGCGATGTTGGATTTGTGTGACGTCAGGTCTTTGATGAGTAGTTCATATGTGGCCTTATAGATGCCGCCACAAGTGATTGCGTAAGAATTTAACCTGAACAGGGTGTTTACACTTTCATTAGATATTTTAGAACAGACCATAGCTGTTTTACCTTTTTGAAAGAAAGAAAGAAAGAAAAATGCGTTTATTGGCATTACAGCAAAAAATACACCTTAAAACTATAAAAAACAGAAAACAATGATTATAATGCCAAAAGGGCCTCAGCTCAGCATAATGTCAGATGACACACAAGGTGTACCAACTGACGCTGATTTTCAGCTGCAACCCACATTTTCAGCTGCAACCCACCTTTTTCCAAGGGCGTAGCTAGGATTTTATTAAGGAGGGGGGGGAGGCGTAGACAAACCAAGAATATATCTCAGGTAAATGCTGCCGTGTGGTGCCTGACGTAAAGAATAGCATCATCCTTTTTCCTCCCGTGGGTGTCGTAAAAGGCGACTAAGGGACTTACTAGAGTGGGCAGCAGCGTTCTCTATACATTTTTAACACCATACTGCGATCGCCAACCCGCCTGCCAAGGGTGGCGAGTATGGCAAACCGGGGGGTTTGGGGGAGGCCTATGTCCAACAGTGGACGTTTTTCGGCTGAAATGATGATGAAATGCTGCATGAGCACTGGGCAGGTAACGTTAAAAATGAAAAACAAAATATCAATCGGTGAATTTATTTTACAAAAAAAGTCGACGAGGTTCTTCACAAAACCGTTTTAACACCTCAGATTCAATTGTATCCTTAGTTTTTTGTACCATGGTTCAGTGTACACTGAGCATGCATAGGCCGTTCAAACGGTTTTCAGTCATCGTTGATCAGCCATGTAGAAACACACACAGTGTAGAAAAGGACCTCTTTATATTGCTTGTAGTTACAACTTCGTTTTTGTTAATTAATAGGCTACCTACGTAATATTACTTTACGGTTTGTGAGTATTCCTGCATCTTCTGGGGGGGGGGGGGGGGGAGCAGCTGCCCTCCCCTGCCCGTACCTCGCTACGCTCTTTCCTTTTTCTATGACATTCAATCTTCTTTCAGCATCCACAAGCCAAGCTCAAGTACCCACTGAACATCCTTCAACGTCCATAACCCGTATGACTCCAGACACATCAGATGAAGTTCCAGAGATAGATGATAGTCTGGGACTGTTGGCTGAGTCTGCGGGACGTATGATGGAGGATGATGAGGAGCCTGATGATGATTTTGATGGTGATGACGATGATGATTTTGATAATGATGGTGAGTTATGAAGTTTTTTAATGTTATTATGTTAACTCTGCCTATCTCTTTGGAGAATACAGGCACAATTTATGTATTTTTGATTTATTTGGTAAAAACATGCACACCATTACAGAACCATTAAATTTCAATAAAAACAGTCATATTTATAACTAGCCTTTGCCCGCGGCTTCGCCCGCGGGAATGTCGGAAATACTCCCACGGAAATATACTACTGGGATAAAAAGGATAAGTATGTTCAGACTACCTAAAGACAACAAATACCTACAAAAAGACAATAAAATGGATGTAGTATGTTATCCTTAAAAGATAGAAATATGCCATCGCGGACTTTTCTGTAGACCTATATAAGATACACAATTCCTCCATACATTATTTTGTTATATCTCAAAGGGTGACAGCGTTTTCGTTAAAAGCTCCCAGACAGCTTATTTTTTTCCGACACCTCCAATAAATATGGTTAATGTACACAAAAACTTAACAAATTATATACTAAAACCTTCCTCGAGAACCATGCTATCTATTGGTCAAAACAGCATGAAAATCGGTGCAGTAGTTTTTCAGTTTATCGCGAACAGACAGACAGACAGACGCGGCGGAGCACTTTGTTTTGTATTACGAGTATGTAGAGATAAGGAAGGAATAACAATGAGAAATAATACACAAAAATAACTAACAAATCAAGTAAAACTAACAAATAACAATTACAATGTTATACAGCATGTACATATTGTACATGCTAAGCATTGCCATAAAACGTGGCAATGCTGCCAGTCTCTTGGGTACGTTACCAGTTGACAGTGATCCGGAAGAATTTTTCGACATTTAGTTTATTTAATAGTTTTAGTTAGTTAATTTAAATTTATTATTTCTATACAAATAAATAAATTACCTTATATTTTGCATGTACAGTATTTTTATCACACAGCGTGTTACACACTTGGTTACCACGATTAAAAAGCGCGTCGCTTCGTCAGGCCTCCGTCACTCCATGTATTTGCGCGCTATCGCTACCCCGGCCGAGCGGTCTCGGGCCGTTTGCGGACCAAATTCATTGCGGTTTTCGCAAGCGAAGCGCACGCATGTTGTTCCATTCGTTCGTACGCGTACCTACAATGCCGTCTGGTGCCTTATGTGCTGTGCTCACATGTAACTATTAAAGTTTATTTTTATTTTACCTACATACTGACCTCTATAATTATGTTTTATCTAGATGTATTGCACAGTCAGCACCAATTTATAAAAAATATATTTTATAAACGATACCATTTAAAACTACCACCTATAGTCAGAACATATTCACAGTTCTCAATAACATAGACACAAACAGTTAATTTAATATCGTAGAGGCAGCCCTGCGACTGCTGTGGGATCGCGCGGTGCGAAGCAATCATAACTGTACGCTTGAGCGTTTAGGCACATTTTAGCATGCAGCGGTTGCTGACGCGACGGAGTAGGCTATTATAGCAGTAGGTATTGGAAATTTTCTACTGAGTGAAGTATCTGTTACGTAGTAACTATTTAGTAATCTGTGGCTTCGTGGGATTAAAAAACATAATACATTTACCATTGCTGCCTACTGCTGGTGCCTACGCTTATGTATGGAAGAGAATGTTGGGTGTGGCAAAAAAAGCATGAAAGTAGAATGAATGCTGTGGAAATGCGTTCCATGCCAAGCATGTGTGGCGTGACTATGAATGATAGGCTGAAAAATGATGTGATAAGTAGAGATTGGATAATCGGATTCATATTTACCTAAAGTTAATTATTAGCTATGAAAGTATGGAAGCAGCTTCTTAAAATATATTTTTTGTAAGAAAATATCCCGTGATGCCAGGAATACCGGCAATGCATAACTAGTCGGGTGTATAGTATGGAAGCGACTTATAAAATATTAATTTATTTAAAAAAAAAACCGGGATTCTTGGATTGCATAACTACTCAGATGCATATTTATTTAAAATTATTTTAACCCCCTATGCAAATATGTGTATGTAGGGTTTAAGAGTACGGGTGGTGTGTTTAAGTTAAAATAAAAAATAAAACACCGGAACCGCGGGATTTATTCGATACAAAAGCGCTTTCCATAGTAGCAAACATCTCAACTTTAGGTGAATATGCATCCGAATATCCGATCTCTAGTGATAAAGCGATAAGGCTTTAAAAGAAAATGTATTGACAAAAATTAAAAAGAGTATGCTTAGATAGGTTTGGTCATGCTTGGAACATGCGTGTCGCGGGTTCTATTCAAGCACGGAACAAATATTTGTATGACCTATAAGTAGTTGTTCTGGGTCTGGGGCCTAAGTCTGCTATTTTTATAAATTCATCACTCCAACACGATCCCATTGTCATTTGAATAAAAGTTCGTAATCTGCTAAATTCATAATGGTCGATCATAGGTCGGTCAATGGTCTCGTAATAGAATTGTATTACAATGGCATTTTGGACATTTATTCATGCCAGATTTCATTTATATATATTTTTACATATTATTTATTAGTGTCAATCTGAAGTAGTAGGAAGTTGGAAGTTTAGTAGGAAGTTTCATTTGTCATTATGTACGAGATTACCAATTCTTTCAATAGAGTAGCAGTGGCTGACCATTGGAAAGTCATAATGACGCCATTATATTAGTAGATTACCAAACATGTCAAAATCAACAATTATAAATCAATGATAGACCATTCTGACACTATTGTAATAGCAGACTTGAAGCCCTGGCTGTTTGTGTATGTGAGATTAAATGTTTGTAAACGTATCCACAATACAGGAGAAATTCCTAGTGTGGGGCAACTTTTTTTTTAAAATTTTATTTTTTTTATAATTAAAATTGCAGAAAGCAGCAACCAAATCTCAGCCGAACAGTCCGAGGACTCGAACCCAGCAGCCGTAGAGTCTGAACCAGTAAAAGACCAAGAAGACAAGGACTTGGAGACTCCAGACCCTAAGGATGAAGAGTTCCCGTTCATGATGTGTGACAGTACCTCCCAGGATAAGGCGGAGAAGATGGATGTGGAGGAGTATGGGACTGTAAGTTCTTTCATTTATTACATAACTAGCTGTGTCTGTTTGTAGTGTTAAAATAACAGATTTTTATTTACAAAATGGCAAAAATATGCACAAAATGACAGCAGACAACTTTTAAATATTTAACCATCAAGTTTCGGGTCAATTAATCTCACGAGTAGTGCTACTCGAATGTCGTGAAGTTCGTACGTAAAGTTACAGGGGACTTAAATTGGCGATTAGTCTACTGGATACTTTACTTAAGGGGTGAAAGAAGCCCTTATACCCAAAGTCTCAAATTCAGATAATTTATGTAAACAAAGGGGATAAACATATCAAAAAAATATCTTCGTAATGGAAATTCACATAAAATGGCGAAAAAAAGGTTCCATTTTCTTTTAAGTACTGAATTTAAGAAATAATAATTAAAAAATAATCATACCGTAATTATTTTTATAAATTTTCGGTTTAAAACAAAGTTATTAAAAAAGGAGATTTTCTGGTATAAAATATTTTATGATACTGGTAACAATGCAGGAGATCCAAACATTTTCACATTTTTTACATTTTCAACAACACTTATAATATAACTCTCATTCATGTAGCATATCTAGCCACATTTTGGATGAAAACGGCTGTAAACTGTTTCGAGTGGAAATCGATTTTGGGAGGCCTACGTCTAGCAGTGGACTTGAAAGGGCTGATTATGACGATCATAGGCCGTGGCTCCGACACACTACATAAAACATTATTTGGCAATGGTATTTTGTTTGCATAGTTCTTATAATTAATTCACTTTAATTTCATAGATGATTATTTACAAAAAAAAAATTATGATAAAATGTTTTGCACCACTGTCCTGTCATTTTGACAGTGACATTTCTTGACATTACTTTGTTTACATAAATTATCTGAATTAGAGACTTCGGGTATAGTATAAAATAGTTTGTTGCTTGGGGGATGTTAGCATTGGAGTCGCTTGATTAATCCGAAGCCTTTTTGTCAACCATGTAATCTTTAACTTTATAGAAACCTTTTTCACAGTTTCTGTTTAATAAAAATAAAAAAGTTTAGTTTTATAATTATTAGAGTAGGTATATAATTATAATTCTGTAGTCTGACTTCAGATTGTGTTTTTAATAATTGCTTTGTACATATTTTTAACACGTTGACTGCCATGACGGACACCATGTGTCTGACAGCATACTTTCCCCTGGAGCCGCACCAATAAATCGAGAATTGTCTAAAAATTGCCAGTCGAAACGCTGTCCGTCGGCCGCCTAGAGGCTTCTGAAGTGATCGAGGGCATGCGGACACATGGTGTCCGACGCGGCTCCCTGGACCCGATATACTGGCGGTCACGAGGGGTCCGCCACGGCCCACTGGGCTAAACATGGTTTTTAGTCTGGCAGTCAACGTGTTAAAGTTTAGATTTTAAATGTTAGCCGTAAGTTGATTTTTCAATTTATTTGGTGTGTGTTTGCAAACACAAGTGTATTGGGGTCATCCTGTAAAGATAGTGTGTATTAGTTTAATCCATACTAATTATAAATGTGAAAGTAACTCTGTCTGTCTGTCCGTTACGTTTTCACGCCTAAACCGCTGAACCGATCGTCATGAAACTTGGCAGAGATATAGCCTGGGATATGGAGAAGGAAATAGGCTACTTTTTGAGGCTCTGTTATTGGCATTAAATGAATTCATTCATCTCAGCCAAAAGACGTCCACTGGTGGACATAGGCTTCCCCCAAGTAGGGTGGGGGGGGGGGGGGGTACCTTAATCGCCACGCTTGGCAGGCAGGTTGGCGATCGCAGTATGTTGTTAAAAATGCATAGAGAACGCTGCTGCCCCTTCTCTGGTAAGAACAACTGAAAACTGTTTAATGAATTACTGTTTTTAAACTAAACAACAAAGTTCTTTTCAGGTGGAATTACAGGCGGAAACAATAAATGAGATGAATGAAGAGGCTAAGTCGGCTGTTGACGCGTTATTGAACGCTGATATCCCTGCCGATGAACAAGTTGAGGTATTTATTATTTTTCACTTCTCATTCTCTAAAAGTTCTTCCTTATGTCGTGCGTAGGCGACATAAAGTCGCTTTTTATGCTCTAGAGCATAAAGTAAAATCTTCGTCGAAGACCAAGGCAATCGGACCAACAGCCACACGAACAACTTCAACTTCATAAAATAACCTCTTTATTTTAATTCGTTTCGTTAGTATTCTAAGAACAAGGCAAGGATACCAACAGCCAAAGTACACAATAAAACTTTATGAAATAAACTTATATTTTTTATTTCGTCCATTTACTCGTATTATTGTTTAAATTATTTATTGTTGCTGTATCATTTCCTCGCAATCAAGTGAAAACTAGAGTGTAAAACTCGTTCATAAAAAACCCATTTTACACTCTACTTTATATCCATCCTCGTCTCGCGTAAAATGGTGCGTTTTATGCACTTGATGTAAAATCTACTATTATACAACTTACTAGTAGCCTCCCGTGGTTTCACCCGCATTTTTCTGGCATAAAATGGTAAATGTATGAGTGTATTTAATGAATTTTTGATGCCCTATGATTATTTTCCCTCCTTTTTAGGGTTCCGTACCAAAATGGTAAAAAGGAACCCTTATGGTGCGACTCAGTCTGTCTGTCACAGCTGGATATGTCAAGAATTACTAATGCTATCAACTTGAAACTTGGAATAGTTTTACATGACGTTTTACCCAACTATTTTGCAAACAAAAAAGGTTTTTTTTTTTTTTCAACAGGGACTGAAGGGGGTTTTAAAAATTCGAAGTGGGGCTACTAGGGCATGTGGGGTATTATATGAAAGAGCGCTATTTGCAAATTCTCAAACATTTTTCTTTTTTTAGGCCTATATGGCCTAAAAAAAGAAAAATATATATTATATTCGACTTTGACGAAAAATTTTAAAAAAAAAGTACCCTCTCCCCCCCCTTATCTCCGAAGTTTGCATAGAGAAAGATCTGAAATTATTCTATTTGATAGAAGTTTAGGTAAAGATTACAGGAAAAATAAAATGATGTCTCTAAATAGCACACTTTTTCAAATATTGCAGTTTTAGGTCAGCGCCATCTCTTGACCGATAGTTGAACTAATGTAATATTTTTTTTATTATTTTTGTTGGTACGGAACCTTCGTTGCGCGAGTCCGACTCGCTCTTGACCGGAGATTGTATACTTGTACATATTATTATTATACGACTGTTAGCTTTTTAAATTATGTAAATATCTTGGAAATTGAAATAAAGTAAGCATTTTGATATCTCCTCACAGGAGCAACAAGAAACCACAGATCAGATGGACATAGAGACAGTTAAACTGTCAGATACGTCTGACAACGAGGTTGATGTTGAACCTACTGAGGTTCAACCAAAGGTGGCGGAATCAAGCAAGGAGAGTGAAGGTGGGTCAAGAAATTCAAAATCGAAACTTATTCTAATTTATGCTTATTTTAATTATTTTATTTTTGAATATTTCGTATACCACTACGACATTTTAATGGTAATCCATTCTTTGGTAAATCAATTGCTCTCCTATTTTAGAACAAAAACAATCACCATCTAAATCGCCGAACAAGAGCAATATATCGCCCAACCAATCACCGAGCAAGTTGAGAGAGTCGCCCTGTAAGCAATCCCCGAGCAAGATGAAGAATTTGGCTATCGCCACACAAGGAGCTGGCTCCGTTGTCAATATTGTGGATTTGGAGGAGAGCAGCTCTTCTGAAGATGGTGAGATAGGAGTTTTGAACTGATGTTTATTTATTTACTAGTTTTTCCCGCGGCTCCGCCCGCGTGGGTAGATAGATAGAAGATAGAATACTCTTTATTATGTACACCATAAAAATACGTATGTGTCCTGGGTAAAAAAAAAAGAAAAACTGTATAATAGTCCGTCAATAAGATAATAAAAAAAAATTGACACGTATTTTTTGCTTTATCATTTTAATAAAAAATGAATTAGATAAAACACATTAAACTTGGGGAGTGGGGGCTCGTTACGTCACAGCTCAGTATAAAATCTAATGAGATGTGACGTCATGCCACATTTGAACTCTAATGTATCGCCGTAATGTTTTGATTACGTAAAAAAAGAAAAAATACGTGTCTAATATTTTTTAATAATCTTATTACTACTACCCTACCTACCTTACCCAACCCTACCCTACCCCACCCTACCCCACCCTACCTACCTACCTACCTACCTACCTACCCTAGCCTACCCTACCTACCTATCTACCAACGTACCTACCTACCCTACCCTACACTACCCTACCTTACACTACCCTACCTTACACTACCCTACCTACCCTACCCTACACTACCCTACCTTACACTACCCTACCTACCCTACCCTACACTACCCTACCTAACTACCTACCTACCTACCTACCTACCTACCTACCTACCTACCTACCTACCTACCTACCTACCTACCTACCTACCTACCTACCTACCTACCTACCTACCTACCTACCTACCTACCTACCTACCTACCTACCTACCTACCTACCTACCTAACCTACCTACCTACCTACCTACCTACCTACTTACCTACCTACCTACCTACCTACCTACCCACCCTACCCTACCCTACCCTACCCTACTCTACTCTACCCTACCCTACCCTACCCTACTCTACTCTACTCTACCCTACTCTACCCTACCCTACCCTACTCTACTCTACTCTACCCTACTCTACCCTACCCTCCTACCTAAAAGTTTTTTTCGGAGGAGTATGGTAACTGACATTGTGACACGAGAGTTTTATATATAAGATAAGATAATAAACATGAAACAAGAGCAAGGAACTTTAAGTAATGATAATGTTTAAGGAGAGACGAAGTGTTTTTTTACTATAATTTTAAAAGTGGACAAAGAATGAGCACGGGCAACGAATTCCAAAACCGTACTGCTTGAACTGAAAAAGACTTGTCATACAAGCTAGTGGAATGCATTGGCATCTCTAGTCTGAAGTTTCCCGATGACCTCAGGTATCTATTATGTGTGTCATGAAGGAACTTCAAACTTGAACTTGTAGTGGATGTCGGTTATCGCATAAAAAGTAGTCTATGTCCTTCTCCATATCCCAGGCTATATCTCTCCCAAATTTCATGACGATCGGTTCAGCGGTTTACGCGTGAATACTTCAGTTACTTTCACATTTATTCTAATATTAGTATGGATATAAAAACTTAACAACTAAACAAGTCAGACATATTATATATCTCGCATGTATCGCAAACTTAGCAGTTTACTAAATTCTTTCTTTCTCAAAAAACCCACAGAGATACAAGAAATACAAAAGCAACCAGAACCAGAGACAACAGAGGACGACAAATCTCCTCCCGAGGAATCAGATGTTACCAACGTTAACATACCAACGGGCATAGACATAATGTGTACTTCCGGCGGAAATACGTCAGAGATAACGACTAAAGACAACCGCTCCCAGGTTGTTATCAGTGGCGTGCCTAAGCCGCCACCGCACAAGCCAGTAAGTATAACTAAACTTCAATACAGAATAGCATGTTTTGGAATTACAAACTTAATGCCTAAAATAATAAAGTTCAAATCAGGGTATCGTATTACCCAATAACGGGGTTGTGGAGCCGAACCCAACATAGTTGGAAAAACGCTAGGCATATGATGGTCAATTAAAACTTATTATATTATTATAATAATTATATAATTAATTTTATTATGTTTATAATAATAATAATTATTATTAATATATTATTATTATTTAATTTTTTATTATTATTTTGAAATGTTTACATATCTCGGGACCCTGGGGTCCCGGACCTTTGGAAGGCGTACGAGGGGCCGAAGCCAACTCGCAGAGGCCCGTTAGACGCTTTTTAATTGAATGAGGCACCAACCGACGATTATCCCTGTACGCACTACGCAAGTGCACCCAAGGACAACCCCCGGTTGGTGTAGGACTATTGCAAGATATGGAAACAAAGATATTGGATTATGGGTTTGGGTGGTTAAAAGGACTGGTTACCTAAAACTATGGAAGGACTATGGCCCCTGCCTGATCAATATTTCATTATACACGGATAAAATGACAGGGGGTGACTTGCACACTCAATAATGGGCCCCCGAAAACGGTCGCTAGCACATAGTGACGTAGTGACAAGGGAGCAACATGTCCTGAGGTGCTCGAGGAGTGGAGAGGTATTCCAAGGCTCTCAGAACAATCCCAGAGCCCGGAAGATGGTCAAGATCCCTACAAGCACTTACTGGAATACTTCCTTCCTCCGAGCACGTTTGCTCTTGCGAATCTCCACTCAAGCCGGCCAATAAAGGCAAGAATGAGGTGGGAGCTCAGTTCCTCGTCAGTGTTCACTCCAGCCGGCCAATAAAGGCAAGCTAGAGATGGGGAACATGACTTCTCCCGGGAGATAGGGTCCGTGGGGTCGCAACTGCCCAACAGCTCGCCACATGCTGCCCTGCGGGTTTCTGTATCTCTCTTGGTCTGGCTCCTCACCCTAGACATGTTCCGGTAAAGTAAACTCTACCGGCACAGACTCAGAGTTCGGAGCGCGCAAGCCCCACCACGACGTCAACGTAGAGATACGGCGGTCGGGTTATTATTATTATTATTAATATATTATTATTATTTATTTTTTTATTATTATTATTATTAATACTAATATTATATTATTTATATATTTACACAACACTTCTACATGGTTCTTCTACTTAAACTATATGACGCTAAAGTAAATAGTTGAGAAAATTAAAATACATGTAAATTACTAATACATTTAATTTTTTTCAGGCCAGGTTGAATACTAGTGAAGTTACAATCAAAACTGCTACTAACACCGAACCGTTGATTATACCTGAAACTAAGGTGAGTTAAGCATGGATATGTAGCTTAGTGTTTCCTTTAACTAAAAAAAAACCGGCAAACAGTTCGGGTACCCACCTCAAGGCCAATTCTTTTATTTAAAAAATTGGCCAAGTGCGTGTCGGACCACGCACAATGAAGGGTGCCGTAGTTGGGACGAATTTATCCCAAGAATTGTGAAACATGGGTGGAAAGTAAGTATTGGTAAACTCGTGTCATTAAAAACTCTCGCCTTCGGCTCGGGCTTGTTAATGACAGCTCGTTTGCAATAACCTACACACCCGTGTATCACACGACATTTTTCAATACAGTTGTGGGAAATGGTAAAAAACAAATCAAAGAATTAAATAAAATTATCGTAAGTCGCCATATATCTTTCTAGAGATTTTGGGGGCAAAATTTCATCATGCGCAGTTTTCACCTCAGCTAAAATATCGGGTGGAGTTAATTCCATTTCATCGCTTGTACTCATATTAAAAAAAAAAAAAAATAATAATTTATCACACAAAAAATTAAAATTTTCAGAAAATGGCGCGTTTTTGCAATTGGACATATATTTTTTTTACAACGAAAACAGCCTATTACATCCTATTCGATTTTTGACAAATGTTGATGTGAAAATAATTAGGAAAAATAAAACTGATAACAACCATCTAAAAGAAAAGAAAAGGAAAAAAAAAAGTCTTTTGAGAATTCAATGCTAAGACGTACGGATTCATTAATTTTTCCTCGTATAAAATCTATCCCATTTTATTCAATGTATGAAAAGTGCTTACCCCTTAAATTTAAAACTAAATTGCAAAACAAAATGAGCGAGCTCGTAAACAAAAGTCACGACCGCGTAAACGAAAGATGAAAAAAAAAAAAAAATCGTATAAAAATTCTAGCCTCTGAAAGCACGCCATGTGTATTGAAACAACTGTATTGAAAAAAAAAAAAAAACTTAACATTGTAGTTGAACTACATTTTCTCTTGCACATCGATATACGGAATTATTTCAAAGTGTTGGGCAGTTCTCATAGTCGTAACCTACGAGCTTCCAAGAATCTACTTCTCCAAATTCCTTCACACCGTACCGGTTTTATGTCAAATTCTTACGCTATCTCTACTATAAAGCTCTGGAACGCGCTACCTTTTGGCATTAAAAAATCTGAAAACAAATTTACTTTTAAAAGAAAAGTTCGTAACCACTACTTAAGTCAGACTAAATTCGCTCTCGAATAATAGTCTAGTCATAGTAATTATTATTAGGTGGTTTTTGTTAAAATATCTATTAGTTTATTTTATTTGTATATGTGTATTAGTATCAATAAAACTATATAAATTCTCTTAATCAAGAAGTTAGTATTTTTGTCATTATTTTTGTACCCTACCACTGTTTTTATATTTAACCCAAAGGTTGACTGGTAGAGAATGCCTTGTGGCATTAAGTCCGCCTATGTACCACTATTGTACATGAAGTTTAAATAAATAAATAAATACGTGACGGTCAATTCTCCAACTGCAAATGTAAGTTGGTTGACTATTACTTGTTTTATTGTAGATACAACTTTTCTGGGATAGTTTTCCTTTTAACTTCTTTAAGTATACTACTGCTGTGAATTTTTCCACATTTCCAAATACAACCATTTAGCTGGCAGGGGGGGGACACTTGACTCTTACAAAAATTAGCACTTAATTAGCATCTAAAGGAATGTGGACGTTTTTCTTTAGATCGTATTCTGTTGCTTCGTGTCTCAATATGAAACTTTATAAAAGGTATTAGAAAATTCTAGTCACACTTACCGATGTAGTTGGTTGAGCCGGTTTTCATAATTCCTTCTCCGTCATGAGATAATATGTTTTTAAAGGAGTGGCAATAGTGGACCGGTGACAACGCTCTGAATCGAAAAATGGTTTTCAAAAAACCGCAATATTTTTAATAACGGCCTTTCCAACGATACCCCACACCATGGGATAGACGAGAAAAAGAAATATCATCTCCAATGTAGGTGTAGCGGTTCCCTAAAAAAATTGGTTGTCTGTAAAGTTGGTTTACGGACGATAGTTTAACGTGGCAATGTCAAAACACAACATTGATGCGGCGCAAGCGTACAATGAGCGTAACGGGACAATGAGCGTAACGGGACAATGAGCGTAACGGGACAATGAGTCATCCTTTTTCGTGCATGCAGCCGGCGTTCATCGATTAATTAGATGTTGTCACGTCAAAAAAAAAATTACCACTTTGTCGGCGTGATTAATATGTATACTCGTGCCAAATTACAGCTTTCTAGGACAAAGAGTCTCTGAGCTATGCCGCGGACAGACAGACAGACAGCCGGACATGGCGAATCTATAAGGCTTCCTTGTTGACTGCGGAACCCTAAAAACGCATTGTTTAGTGTGTGCAGAGTAGTAGTAGCCCGATGGTATCGGCCACGAGTTGGTCGTGAGTTCGAACCCAGGCAGGCACTTTGTCTATTTAATTTAATTACCACTGCTCTTAAAACGGTGAAGGAAAACCTCGTGAGGAAACCGGCATGTCCTAGAACCAAAAATTCGAAGACATGTAACATCTACCAACCCGTACTGGGCCCTCGTGGCAGATTACGGCTGAGATTTTTTTTTAAGTCAAAGTCAAATCGTTTATTTCAAATAGGCACATAAAAGGCACTTTTGAACGTCAAAATTTACAAAAATAATTAATTGATTCTAGTTGCCCCTTCCAAAAGGTAGTTACGTATGTAGAAGAATGGGCAAGAAACTCCATACTTACTCTTTTAAAATGTTAACAATAAATTGTATACATTAATTATTAATTATATGTGAAGACGATGCACTTACCTAGAATAAAATCACTATAAAGTTAAACAATGACAGACAAATTAATTATACGATGGATACATAAGCAACAAATAGCACCAAATTTTAATATATAGACCCTTGCTCGAAGTACCAAGCTGTAGAAATATTTAATGAGTTGCCTTCTGGCCTAAATCCTGATTTATAACACCCACTAGTTCAAAGCAAAATTAAAAGCCTTTTTATTAGAAAAATGTCTGTATAATATATCGGAACTAATGTTACACATGCCAATGGAATGCCATGTTGGACTATGCTTGGAGTTTCCCTACGTGATCGAATCAGAAATGAAGAGATCCGCAGGAGAACCAAGGTAACCGACATAGCTCGAAGAATTGCCAAACTGTAGTGGCAATGGGCAGGGCACATTGCTCGGAGAGCAGATAGTCGTTGGGGCCGAAAGGTTCTGGAGTGGCGACCGCGTACCGGAAGACGTAGCGTTGGAAGACCTCCCACAGGGTGGACTGATGACCTTGTGAAAGCCGCAGGAATCCGCTGGATGCGGGAAGCACGGAATCGGTCGAGGTGGCGGTGCTTGGGGGAGATAGGCCTCCCCCAAGCACCGCCACCTCCTCCAGCAGTGGACGTCTTTCGGCTGAAATGATGATGATGAATGTCACACAATAATAAATGAATAATCTGTATATAGTATAATCTGGAATCTTTTAACATTACATTTTTAAATCTGTTTGACATTATATTTAAAACTGTTTGGCACTTTAGAATTTCACTTGGAATGTTATATTAAAATCATTCATAGTTCTTTGTATGTAGAATTGCTTGTTTACATATTCAACACATTGTAAAAAAAAAAATGAATAAAATAAATCAGTAATCACTCCCTCTCACAGAAAGAGGAGTGCTGAAATCGACCATGCTTCGTTCGATCGCCTTCGTTCCTGATTCGGACCCAACTGTTTCTTTGTTTGAAATACCATCCTTGTGAACACAAAAAAAAAAGTTACATATTTATTGTTTTTGCTAATGTGTTGTTTTGCTTTCAGATTAATGAACAGACTCAAACACAGTCTAAACCTAAACTGAGTCTAGAAATATTCAATCTGGATTCTGACGAAGATGAAAGTGCAGCTAAAGGTAAGACTGAATTATTCACAACCTTAGTTTATGTCGCTAAAATTAAAAACGAAAATTTTATTGCATTCAGTTTTATAAAATTGACCCCATGGACTAGTTTTGCCCAGTAAGTCTAGTAATCGTGTGGCGCCATCTACAACGCCACATGCGAACTACGCGTCAAAGACCTGACGTCACAAATCCTGCATCGCGCAATCAGAGTTTACCGCGTCACTAGCATACAGGTTAAGTTTAAAAGGATTGCGTATATTTTTGTTGGTAATCAGGTGCATACAACTGAACAACTTTCCCCAAGGAACATAGGTTAAAATCTAAAAAATAAAATTCAACTTCTCATACAAACATAAGTCACGTGACCAGTCACTTTGTATGAAAAGTCGATTTTAAATTTTAAGATTTCGACCTATGTTCCTTGGGGAAAGTTGCCCAGTTTTATGCACCTGATTACCTCCTAAAATATACGCACTCCTTTTAAACTTATACTGTATATACAACATCCCGACATCGACCGTCGGGCAGGTGCCCACCAGATACAACACTCGTCTGGTCGGAGGATCCTCCCGTTTCTATAGAGTATGAGTGAATTTTACACCCTGTTCCTCATACCTCTA
Source organism: Dryobota labecula (assembly GCA_947523025.1). Classification (NCBI taxonomy): domain Eukaryota; kingdom Metazoa; phylum Arthropoda; class Insecta; order Lepidoptera; family Noctuidae; genus Dryobota; species Dryobota labecula. The sequence continues at coordinate 4,987,642 of OX383311.1, read as the reverse complement.
TAATCGCAAGCGTGACTAATGAGCATGAGTTCCTGGTTTCCCAAGTTGGGCAAAAGTGTTTATTTATTCAATATTTTAAGCACACAAAATGTACAGAGGCGGACTTAATGCCACAGGCATTTTCTACCAGTTTCTTTGGGTGTTGCAGAGACAAACAGTAGTAGGTGCAATAGCGAAAATTGAGAAATAAATATTCATTTAAATATAACTAGCTGAATGCCGCGGCATCGCCCGCGTGGATGTCGGTTATCGCGACCAAAAGTAATCATAAATTTTGATCCTGTTCCCGCATTCCAGGGATAAAAAGTAGCCTATGTCTTATTCCAGGCTATAATCTATGCCTATACTAAATTTCAGCTAGATCCGTCCCAGACGGCTTATTTTTTTTCGACACCTCCAACAAATATCGTTAATGTATACAAAAATTTAACAAATTATATACTAAACCCTTTCTCGAGAACCAATCTATCCATTGGTGAAAACAGCACTAAAATCGGTGCAGTATTTTTTGAGTTTATCGCGAACAGACAGACAGACGCGACGGAGGACTTTGTTTTATAATATGTAGTAAATATAAAGATATACAATTATAAATATTAAAAACTATAAATATAATATATACTGAGTTTAGTTATTGGGTTTCTCCATCAAAAATTTCTGAGTCGCTGCCCGTGTCTGGATTTTTGCCCTGTAAATTGCATAAGGAGCAATGGTGGGCTAGCGTAACTGGCCCTGACTACTTTATTACTACTTACGATATACTATTTTACTTTGGATAATATTTTTGTGTTCACCAAAAATCTTAAGGTACATCTATGTATGCATTTCTAAAATTTTATTCTTCCCCGAAAAATACTGATCGTGCACCAAATATGTTAGGTTAGGTTAGGTTATATTTTGGTGCACATTCAGTATATTTGGTGGAACACAGGCAAAATTAGGTAAATGAAATGGGAGTACTTTTAAATAAAATTGAAGTACTTTTAAATACCATCCTTTTACTTTGTGTAAAGGATTTCATCACGAGCTCTCAAAACGGTAAAGGAAAACATCGTGAGGACCCTAGAACTATCGTCAACAGTCATAGAACAAAAATTGTTTTATATGATGTTAATAATACAGTGATTCTTTATAATGTGCACATATCCAAAAGAGGGAATATATGCTTAATTTTAACGACGGCAAAAAAAAAATCTAAGTAGTTATTTTTTATGTTTTTTTTTTTTTTATGTGTTCGCTGCTGTGACCCCTTGTGTAAACAAAACGGTGTAACTTTTAAACTAAATGATCTATCACGATCAAACAAACTCCATAATGTTTGAAAGTCATTTAGGCGTCCTCATAAAACGAAAATTGTGGAAAAAAACTGACCTCAATTAAAAATAAACATGTTTTTTTGCGCACTATTGTTTAGCAGGTAGCTAACCTTTTTTTTTTAAAAAAAAAAAAACAATAAATATTTTGATTTTTTTTTAATATTTTTCTCGTCGATAAAACTAAGCATAGATTCCCTCATTTCGATATGTGCACATTATAAAGAATCACACTGTGTAGTCCTGCAAGGTTTTTAGTATTTTATCAATAACCTTGTATAATGAACCTCAGCTTACCCCATCGTTAAAAATAGCCATGAAGTTATTTTGTGTTTTATTTTAACAGCAAAATCACCAACAACACCCCCCCAAGAAATGACAGATGTAGAGCTAGAAAAAGCTCGAGAAACATCCAAATGTATTAACTATTGTTGTACAAGCGACAACAAAGTGCCTTTTAAGCAGGCGGAGGCGTCAGTGGTCGCGTACTACGACGCGGGCAGGAAGAGACGCTCTCTGGTATGCCAGCCATGCGCCGATGTCGTCGCTGTCAGGACTAAGGTAATCATCCATACTAATACTAATATTATAAATGTGAAAGTAACTCTGTCTGTCTGTATGTTACGTTTTCACGCCTAAACCGCTGAACCGATCGTCATGAAATTTGGCAGAGATATAGCCTGGGATACGGAGGAGGACATAGGCTACTTTTTTACGCGATAACCGACATCCACGCGGGCGGAGCCGCGGGTAAAAGCTAGTACTAATATTATAAATGTGAAAGTAACTCTGTTTGTCTGTCTGTCTGTCTGTCTGTCTGTCTGTCTATCTATCTGTCTGTCTGTCTGTATGGTACGTTTTCACGCCTAAACCGCTGAACCGATCGTCATGAAATTTGGCAGAGATATAGCCTGGGATACGGAGAAGGACATAGGCTACTTTTTTACGCGATAACCGACATCCACGCGGGCGGAGCCGCGGGCAAAAGCTAGTAATAAATAACTTAACCTCGTTTTCGATATATCAGCACCCCAGAAAACCATGAAAAAACAAAACCGGCCTAGTAATAATAATAATGGTAATAATAAAACTTTATTTCGAGCCAGGACTCATAAAGGGTTAGTAGCAATGTTCTTACAACTACATGTTAGTAAACAACACAATACGGTGACACATGTAACTGACAACAGTGAACTATATAAGGACAGTCCACTCTGTCCGCTATCATTTTCAGAACCCTGTTGGGGCTGGCCATGACTCGTGCCACCATTGATGCAGCGCGCTTGTGCATTGAGCGTAAAAACAATCTACATGCGCCCCCGCAAACATCCCTGATGCACTGCAACGCCATGGCAACCCCATCAGTTTTCTGAACGCGTTATTAAATTGGACACGAAGAGCTCCATACGATGCTCGCGAATACTTCTCCCACAGGTTGCGTGTCGGACCACGCACAATGAAGGGTTACGTAGTTGGGATGAATTTATCCCAAGAACAAACTTAACATTGTAGTTGAGAAACATGCTCTCCTATACAGATTGTATGGGGGAACATGTTTTTTAACTGCAAATTTAAGTTGGTGGACTATTACTCGTAAACTTGAAAAGCATATTTAGCTGTGATAGTTTTCCTTTTAACTTCGTTATATACAGGGTGTATTTATTTATTTTATTATTTATGTACACACAGTTAAATACAAAGAGATACGACATTATTATAATTTCAGTACAAAGGTACTGCTTATTTCTTAAGAAATTTCTTCCAGCAGACCTGCGAAAGGAGAAATGAAAAAGAAATGTTGACAATAGTGTATGAGAACTATCTACTCAAACACGAAATATTTTAAGAGGTACACCTATAGGTGGTAAAAAAGCCATGGAAACGATTTTTTTTTTAATCTGCGTATATTATTACAAAAATAAAATAATTTAAGATTACTTGATATGATGATTAATACTCATTAATTATCAAAATTAACCGCGCTCGTGCCGCCACCGAACCCGCGTCCGGGCGTGTCATTTGTTTTTTTTGCAAAATGCCTCAAGCAATTTTAAAATTATAATAATTATGTAAAAATATAAAACAGTTAGATACAATTTTTTTTTCGTTGCTATGGCTTTTTACCACCTTTAGATGTTTCTCTTAAAATATTTCGTGTTTGAATAGATATACCTTGTATACTACTATCATGAATTTTTTCACCTATGCAAAACTAACCGTTTAGGTAGCAGGGGAGGGGGGCGGGACAGTTGACTCTAACAAAAATTAGCATTTTAAAGCCTCATTTCAGAAACGGATCCCTTAATCGAAAAATTGTTTTAACAAACCCGCAATATTTTTGAAAGACCCATCCAACAATACCCCACACCATAAGGTAGGCGAAAAAATAAAAAACATCCCCATTTTACATGTACAGGAGGTACCCTAAATAACTATTTTTTTCATGATTTTATTTTAAGTACTACTTTGTCGGCGTGATTAATATGTATTTCAATGCCAAATTATAGCTTTCTAGTACTAAGAGTCTCTGAGCTAAGCTGGGGACGGACAGACGGACACGGGCGGTGGGGACAGCGGAAATACACCTTTGGGATCCGTTTGCGTAATATTAAACTTTGAAGTGCTAATTTTTGTAAGAGTCAAGTGTGTCCCCCCCCCCCCCTCCTGCCAACTAAATGGTTGTATTTGGATATGTGAAAAAATCACAGCAGTAGTATATATAACGAAGTTAAGAGGAAACTATCACAGCTAAGTAGGCTTTACAAGTTACCGAGTAATAGTAAGATAAGATAAGATAAGATAATCACTTATTTGCTCAAACATGAGTACAGTACATACAACACAAATTGTCAGCATGCAAGAGATGTTAAAGTAGAGATAATAAAAACAGATCATCACGTTTGCCTTAAACAATGGCATGCAAATATTAATAAAACAGAGTACAATGTTATACTTAGTCTAATTATTTATAAAAAAACATTAAAATGAAATGTCATGTTATTAAATTAAATAAAAAAAATAAAAACTCATTCAAATTATAATAAGCTTTATCTGCTAGCAAATCTTTAACTTTTTTTTTGAACGCTACGTCACTTAACTGCTTCCAGCTTTTAGGTAGTTTAATGTAGATTTTTGGGGCCATGCAAAAGACACTTTTCCGCATAAGTGCAGTTCTATATTCATGTAGGCAAATTTGACTATTGTCGCGTCTATTACGAGGAAATCGATCCGCCATGCGGGAAAAGAGTAGTCCAACTTACATTTGCAGTTGGAGAATTGACCGTCACGTATATCGATGTGGAAGAGAAAATGTTTTTCAACTACAATGTTAAGTTTGTTCCTGGGATTAATTCATCCCTACTACGGAACCCGTCATTGTGCTTGGTCCGACACGCACTTGGCCGGTTTTTTAAGTAAGAGAATTGGCCTTGAGGTGGGTACCCGACCTGTTTGCAATTAAGACGAGGTTCTTCAAGTTAACCTCTAGGAAATGTAATTTTATTTAGAAACGGTAATGATTAAACACGTGAAAAAAATATATGTTACTTTTGAGACCTTTCTGTAGGCACGTCGGATACTCGTTACATAATTGGATAAATTTCGCTCGATAGAAAAAAAATCCAAACACCCTTATTTTGTAGATTAAAATCATTTTATACCATTCCCCCTCTAAAAAGCTTATTTTATTTACTGAAAACAGTGAATAAAAAGCACTTTTAATCACTATTTTGGTGTTTGAATTTAGAACACACCAATATATTGGACCTCCATCTCATGCTATACAATCTCCTTGCGAAAAATAGGTACTCGATACAAACAATACTCGACGGCACGGTTGAAGCGATTGACTGCTGCGCTGCGTGTCGCGGGTTCGATTCTCGCACGGAACCAATATTTGTATGACCTACAAGTAGTTATTCCGGGTCTGGCTGTTTGTGTATGTGAGATTAAATGTTTGTAAACGCACCCACAATACAGGAAAAATACCTAGTACGAGGCAAAGTTAAAAAAAAAAACTTCTTGTGCACTCCATGCCCTTCACTGTCCAAAGATGCCCCAGATTTTCCTCCAGCAGAAAGTTCTGACCATCAACAGGAAATAAATATCGCTTTACAGGTTGACGATCCTAATAATAATAATAAAAAAATTACTCCAAAATTGTTCCAATTTTAATGTGCATTTTAATTAATTTAACCTTCCTTTTTTCCTCATTAAATGTCTATTTTCGCTTAAATCTTTCTTTTTCTCGTAGTCATGGTATTAAGTATAGTATGCAACTCTTGAATAAAACGGATTTATATCGAGGGCCATGAATCACTCGCGTCGCTCAGAATTCTAACACTTGAACCACTCGCTGCGCTCGTGATTCAATCATCGTTAGAATCCTTCACTTGCTCGCGATTCATCTGTGGCCTTCGCTTTAAATCCGTTCTTTATTCACTAATTGCATAATATACTATTATTTCAATATTATACCTCATTATGTATTGAAAATCACATCAAAATAAACGTCTATGATTATGTAATGTCCGTCGGGTTTAACACTGTTAATATCGTAAAACATATAATTTTCAACCCAAAATTAACGAAATTAACCACACAATCTACTCGCGCCCAGCTGACACCTTAAGAACAAAAATGCACGCTCGAAGAACCTCGCCTTAAACACTAAATTTCTTTTTCTATTTGCCCCTCAGAATCTAATCCAAGGCATAAAAGATCTAACTCCATTGTTAGACCTGGATATGGCTAAGTTATCACAAGACCTGGTGGAGATATCTGATTCGGAGTCCGAAGACGAGGATATGACTCCGGATGAACCCAAGGAGAGTATCGGAGAGAAGGGGGCTAAGTAAGTGATGAGTTTACAATTTATGTGTATACAGGAAAAGTTTTTAATCAGTGCGCATATTTTGACAAATTAAACTTTAACTTTAACCTATTTCATATTTTGATATGTCTTAGTACAAAAAAATAAGTTATCGTTAACAAAAGATGTTTATTTTGAAACTGGTATAATGGATACTCGTCGCGCAACGCACCTGTGGCGCGGTCAGTGAAGCGGAACCTATCACGCGCACGCCCATTGATATTATTACGAATAGATTGTATCCATATTTTGCTGATTTCAAGTGGACCAAAAAAAAAAAGTATTGAACAAATAATGGAAATGTGTTCTATTACTGATATTGAACCAAAAAAAAATAAAAAAATTGCGCTCTGGTTAAAAACTTATTCTGCATGTATTATCATCAGGTCACCTTCGTAACTCCTAAATCGCTCTAATTGTTTCCTATCTGACTTACTCCGAAAATAAACTCTGAAACAAACTCTAGAAGCCATGGTCTCATAAATAGGGTACCAAACCTCAAAATGAAAAAAAAAAAAAAAACGGAACCCTTATAGCGACACCTCCTAAGTACAACTAAGTAACTGACAAATGCAAATTTTATAGGAGAGCGAATTGAAGATTTCAATTTTTTTAATTCGCCGTAACTAAGCCCCTACATATTATACGTTTGTGAAAAAAGTATGTTGGGTAAATTGAAAAAATAAAATAAACTTGTATGTGGTAAATATAGATGCCAAAAATGCAATAAAAACCGTTTCGTGTATCTGGCAGATACATACGTATACTTAGCGGGTGTCGATAGGATCGCTCAGTTTTGCAAACTGTACCGTGTGACATATCAAATGAAAGGACTTCTTATGAGGAGTTCAAATATATATTTTCAATAATTTTAAAATAATTCGTTTTAAAGCTATTGAAGAAAATATATGATAATTAACCATACCCCCCCATATCTCCGCAATTACTGAGCAACATATAGAGGGAAAAGCGACCTGACACGACTGTCCAGATACATCACTCATTATTTAACACCTTCGGCGCCAAGCATGATTTCCAAAATCACACTTTTTTTTTGTTTTGTTTATATGGTTTTATTTATTGTATTAATGTGTTTTAAGCTTTCATCTTCCTTTTCCCATCTTTTTTTAGGTTTTTCAGAGTGTATATCATAAATAATACACTAAAAAAAAAATTGTTTTGTGTGTTCTCATATCTCCAGGGCCATGTGTATCATTTTTGATACACATTGTATTAACAAGTGTGTGCAAAAATGATACACTGGCGCCGAAGGTGTTAAGGAAGCTCAACTTCTAAATAAACTACATAAATAACGGTGATGCCAATAAATATATCTATATTTTTCAACAGATTTATAGAAGACAATCTGGCCAAGTTTTTGAACGACACGTGGAAGAAATACGACATGGACGTGCGGCTCAAAGAGACACAGATCATGTTAGATGATGAGATTGAAAAACTTGAACGTAAGTAAAATTTGAAAAAGTATTACTATAAACACACCAGACACAGCAACAGGAGGGTTGGCATGGTTAAACATACATAGTTAGGATTAGAAAATTCAATCTGCAGCTAAATTTACAAGCAAATAGATCCGTGGCGCGTACTGAACCTCTATACCCAGTCTCTAATTCAGATAATTTATGTAAACAAAGTAATGTCAAGAAATGTCACTGTCAAAATGACAGGACAGTGGTGCAAAACATTTTGTCATATTTTTTTTTTTGTAAATAATCATCTATAAAATTAAAGTGAATTAATTATAAGAACTATGCAAACAAAATACCGTTGCCAAATAATGTATTGTGTAGTGTGTCAGAGACACGGCCTATGATCGTCATAATCAGCCCTTTTAAGTCCACTGCTAGACGTAGGCCTCCCAAAATCGATTTCCACTCGAAACAGTTTTCATCCAAAATGTGGCTAGATATGCTACTTACAATATGAATCTATGAATGAGAGTTGTAATATTAATGTTGTTGAAGATGTAAAAAATGTGAAAATGTTTGGATCTCCTGCATTGTTACCAGTATCATAAAATATTGTATACCAGAAAATCTATTTTTTTTAAATAACTTTGTTTAAAACCGATCATTTATAAAAATAATTATGGAATGATAATTTTTTAATTATTATTTCTTAAAATCAGTACTTAAAAGAAAATGAAACTTTTTTTTCGCCATTTTATGTGAATTACCATTACGAAGATATTTTTTTGATATGTTATCCCCTTTGTTTACAAAAAATATCAGAATTTCAGACTTTGGGTATAGTATTACCGAAATTTCAAACAACATTTATCTCAAAACTCACTTTTAAAAATTATTATTTATTTTACAGAGGACAGCAAAGAAATAGACGTAATGCTAAACGAGTGTCAGGTAGCAACAGACAAGCTTCGCTGTGAGTTATACGCGACGTTCGAGTGTCGACGACAACAACAACCCTCCTTAATTATATACGACATGCCTGAGTCTAAAGTAAGTTATTGATACTAATAATTAGCAAATGTTCCTTGAATTCGACCTCATTTTCGGCATCAGCGTCCCCAAAAACCACGGAAATGCTACCCATGACTAATAATTGGATGATTTATTGGTCGCCATCTTGGATTTGAGGGGCTAGTGGCTAAGTTATAGCTAAAGTAGTGTCAGATAGCGGCAGACAAGCTTTATTGTTAGTTATACGCGACGTACGACTATTGGCAGCAACAACTACCTTCCTTAGTTGTATACGACATGCCTGAATCTAAAGTAAGTTGTTAATACAAATAATTAGAAAATGTTCCTTGATTTCGACCTCATTTTCGGCATCAGCGTCCTCAAAAACCATGGAAATGCTACCCATGACTAATAATTGGTTCATTTATTGGTCGCCATCTTGGATTTGAGGGGCTAGTGGCTAAGTTATAGCTGAAGGAGTGTCTATAGCGACAGATATGCTAAGCTTCGCTGTGAGTTATATGCGACGTTCGAGTGTCGGCGACAACTACCTTCCTTAGTTATACAGGATAAGTTTTTAAATACACGTGATATCTTACTACACCCTCCTCCTCCCCCTTGTGATGTTTCGTGATTTTTGCCAAACCTCCTCCCCCCCCTTTCGAGCCTCACGTGATTAATGGACTAGCCGGAACAAACAAACACAGAGAAAGACAAAAATTTAAAATAAAAATAAAAATTGTTGTGAGTACCGTATTCACTTTCATATGCATTTAGTAAAAAGCTATTATTTTGGCATTCGAAACAGATACTTAAATTTTATTTGTATAGACATACGCAACTTGTAACAAAAAACACGATTTTTGTCTGTCTGTTCCGGCTAATCTCCGAAACGGCTTAACCGATTTTGACGGGACTTTCACTGGCAGATATTATAAAGAGTAACGTAGGCTACTTTTATTTTAGAAAAAGCCACGTGGGCGAAGCCGCGAGTAGCAGCTAGTTATGAACAAATATAATGGACGCCTTGGTTTGTGTGGGCTTATTCCACAAATCCCCCTTAGGAAGAAAATTTGAATCTGAAAACAGTCTAGAATTCACCCCTGATAATCCCGCTAAGGGGGGAAAACTAAAATTGAAAAAAACAAACAATAACTTATTCAAAGATCCCCTGAAAGTGATTTTTTTACATTAGGGTTCAGTTTTTTCCACTGAGGGGGATTCTCTCAGGGGGGATTAGTGGAATAAGCCGTTTGTGTGATCGCTTTGGTTTGTGTGATGTCCGAACGCAGGTAATAGTCTTAAAAATTTACATTAATTTAACATAAATTCGTTCTTGTTGCAGTTTATCGGACTAGAAGAGCAATTAAATCCTCCTGTCGTTGCCGAAACAACTGAAGTAAGTTATTTTTTTAAATTACTTAGCCCTGTGTTTACCAACATTCAAACCTCAAAATCCTTTGTTGATTAAAATAATAAAAAGCTAAAAATCATCTCTAATCAAACATTAGTTTATTGGAAAATAATTAAAATCGGCTTTTTCTCAAAACTTGATATAAGATTAGGATATAATATTAGTAGGATAATATGTATTAAAATAACTTGCAGACTCGTCAAGCCAAGCGTCGTTTGTCGTCAACCAGTGAGACTCCAGCCAAACGTCCTGCCATACCTCTGGGATATGCTCCTTTAGATGGCGGAGACTCTAAGGTAATACACACATTTAACTTTCGACTTGACGGAAATATGGTTGAAATAAAACTGTTCATCCAATAGCAAAATCAGTGCCAAACATTGAAACCAAATAAAGCACAATCAAAATATTTTATTTCACATAAACCTACATGGGCACTTATGAAGCGTCAGAAGCTAGGTGCACGGTTCTAATTATTCGATTCCTATGGAGAAGAACCGGCAAGAAACTCTGAGCTCAGAACGGTATAGCGAATCCCTCTTGGCCGATGGTACGGTTCGCCGAAATCACTCTTAGTCGACGGTTAATTCCACGAATAAATCCATGGCCGATAGAACTATTCGCCGAAAACACCGTTCATCGATGGTGACTTCAGCTACGACACCTTTTACCGATGGAACGGGTCGCCGAAATACTTATGTAAATTTCTAATAAATTAAACACTGGTTTTACAAATATTTATTCGGATTGACCGTCAGAACGAAAGGGTACAAATAAAAAATTAAAAAAACAATTTCACAAAATTTTCACTTAGAGGGGATCTGGCGCTCGCCTTCCCGCTTTAATAGTCACAGTTCTAACCTAACCTCACCCAAACGATTCACCAACAATAGAGGGGATCTGTAAATTATATATATAACTAGGTGGATGTCGGTTATCGCGTAAAAAAATAGCCTATGTCCTTCTCCATATCCCAGGCTATATCTCTGCCAAATTTCATGACGATCGGTTCAACGGTTTAGGCATGAAAACGTAACATGCATACAGACAGACAGAGTTACTTTCACATTTATAATATTATTAGTATATTAGTATGGATTTAAATTATTTGTGTTTGAAGTATTTCGGCGACCCGTTCCATCGGTAAAAGGTGTTGTAGCTGAAGCGACCATCGATGAACGGTGTTTTCGGCGAATAGTTCTATCGGCGATGGATTTATTCGTGGAATCAACCGTAGACTAAGAGTGATTTCGGTGAACCGTACCATCGGCGAAGAGTGATTCGCTATACCGTTGGCAGCCGAGAAACTCAACGGTTGCTCTTTTAAAAATAATTGTTTGTTACAATATTTTCTAATAACAGTGTTAATAGGTCAAAAAGTCACCGACTTCAGAAGCATTTTCATACATAAGCAAATTAAATTCTGCTACTTTATTACCGCAATAGTTTCGCACATCTCATTACACTGCAGTGTATCACGAGCAGACTAGACTGCTTGTGTTTGAATAGCTGCTGCAAGCTTTCCACATTGGTGTTGAGCTTATAGCAGGAACAGAGTTAGGTTAAGTGTGTAGGTTATGTTTACTAACATAGTTGTTGAGAAATATTGTTACTAAAATATTGAGTCCATTGTTATTTTTTTTTTTTATATTTTATTTTGCTTCTGTTTTCACTTTACAAATACACACATCAAAAAAAGTTTGCGATAACTTTGAAAAATCGAAATCTTTTTTGTTAGGTACGGTAGATTATATTATGATTCGGCTCGCCTGACTTAAACCCAATAGAGCACGCGTGGGATGCTCTTAAGCGAGCTGTTTGGAACCGTTAGCCACGTCCCCAGACAGTGCCAGAGCTCAGGGAAGCCGCTATTAAAGAATGGGACAGGTTACCCCAAGAAATGCTGGATAACTTTATTCTCAGCATGCCCAGGAGGATCACCACATGTGTTCGAGCCAGGGGAGGAGTTATATTATATTGAATATAAACCATTTATTAATAAATTGTTGTTTAAGTTTAGTTTTAAACAGTCTTTTTCTTTCTATCAAATTTCTGTTACATTTCTGGTACATTATGATTAATTACTCAAATTTTTGTTATAAAAAAAATTGTTTTATTTTTTTTATTTCAAACAGGGTATTTCTATTTATAGAAAAAACACAAAATAAAGAATTTTATTGATAAAGTTCAATTTAAAAAATTATATCAGCTTATGCTTAGTTTGTGATCACAAACTTTTTTTGATGTGTGTATGACTGTACATATTTGGTTGTTCACTATATATTTTTCTTTATTTAGGAGAAAGCAGCAGTTCCCGGACCAGATATTAAATTAGATGATGACGTAAGTACAGTGCTTCTGTTATCATTAGAGATCGGATATATGAATGCATATTTACCTAAAGTTGATTATTAGGTTTGAAAGTATGGAAGCGGCTTCTTAATTTTTTTTTTTTTTTTTTTCGTAAAAAATATATCCGGGATGCCGTAAACACCGGGAATGCATAACTAGTCGGGTGTATAGTAGAAGTGGAAGCAACTAATAAAAATAATAAAAAAATAAACCGGGATTGCATAACTATGAATTCAGATTCATATTTATTTAAAATTTATGTTAATAAATTAAAATAAAAAACATTAAAAAAAAAATAAGTACTATATATTCTGTTTGGGCGTAAATATTACCTCTGCTACATCATAAGTAGGTATAGATATGCATCCGATTCAATAGTCAGTAATAAAACACTAAATTTGTCAATTCCGGAATCGCGGGATTTTTACGATCGATACAAAAGTCGAACTAAATAACTCTCAAATAATAGTCTAGTCATAGTAATTATTATTAGGTGGTATTTGTTAAAATATCTATTAGTTTATTCTATTTGTATATGTGTATTAGTATCAATAAAACTATATAAATTCTTGTAATCAAGAAGTTAGTATTTTAGACATAATTTTTGTACTCTATCACTATGTTTTTATATTTAACCCAAAGGTTTACTGGTAGAGGATGCCTTGTGGCATTAAGTCCGCCTATGTACCACTATTGTACATGAATTTTAAATAAATAAATAAAAGTGCATTCCACCTAAGCCAACATTTGTTGAACGTTTCCTGTTCACGACTGGAGTTTACTTCTTAAGTACGTATATATATACGTACTTAAGGAGAAAACTCCAGTCGTGCGTCAGAGCTGACACACTTTTATATTCATAAGGTGCTTGGTGCACAATAAAGGCGCAATTTCATTCGTCGATAGGGCCCGCATGCGAGAGATTTCTGGAACGCGTGCCACAAGGCCCGCATTCGGGGAACCGTTTTCATTAGTCGATAAGTGGCCGCATGTAGGAGAACCTCCATGCTCATCGCCAGTTATTAACAAGAGTGGCACTGAAACAGACGTTCTTGCCATGGATCAACCATTATTGTTATGTGGAGTAATTTTGACTGTCTGTGTCACATTCCATAAACAATCGCAATCTCGATAGATTTCCACAAGTTTTAACATTTGTGAATCCGTAAAGCGATCAGCCATTTTGCGCAGCGTCTAATCCAACAAGCACTCACAAATGAAATTAAATAATGAAAAAGTATGTATTTGACTCACGACCCGCAAGCTGTATATCGACCGATTAATAATTTCATTTGTCGATATCACGGTCGGTATAAAGCATGCGGGGAATCCCTGCAGGTGGTGTAACGAACACGTATCAACTTGTAACTTTCATTGGTTGTTATCTCGCCTGCGGGGACTCCCCGTATGCTGTATACTGAACGAGTTAACGACCAATGAAATTGCGCCATAATAAATATTTATCTTTTTTTTTTGTCCACCCCACAGAAAGACATATCAGTAGTGAAACTCTCAGCGGAAGCCGCCCCGGCAGACCTGCCACCCCCGGGCGAGATCTCCCGCCCCCCGCTGCGCGTGGGAATGCCGGTCTACGCCATGAAGAACGCCTTCGGACCCTGGCTTAAAGGCAGGGTTGTGGAGATACAGCCCAAGAATTCGAGTGGGGTTAGTATATTATTTACATCTATACTAATATTATTAAGCTGAAGAGTTTGTTTGTTTGAACACGCTAATCTCAGAAACTACTGGTTGGAATTGAAAAATTCTTTTTGTGTTGGATAGTCCATTTATCGAGAAAGGTTATAGGCTATATAACATCACGCTACGACCAAAAGGAGGTGAGCATAAATGGAAAATGTTGCAGAAACGGGAAAAAATATTCCTTTTTGAGAGCTTCCGTTGCGTGCGCTGCGTAAACGGTTTAACTTACGCAAATATCATGTATGATGGAATTGTTCCTCTTTAAAAGTTCAAAAAAAAAAAGTCCGCGACAGCATCTTTTAAGATTGACTCATTATAACCTTTTTTTATGGTAATCAAATTTGTTCGAAATTAATGCATTATTTGCGAAGGAGCTTTGTCAACATAATATTAATCTTTATTCAAATAAATATGTTATTAATCACAAGTATTTAAATGTAAACAAAATTGTCCTTGACATCACTTGATTTCAATCAACATCTTAGGATAATATCATAATTTTAAAATAACTTTTCAACAAAATAAGTGCCATTTAACATCACGCTACGCCCCTAAGGAGTCGATCAAAACGACAAAAAGTCGGAAAAAACGCTAAGCGAAAACGAAGTAATTGCGCGGACGGGCGATGCGATGCGACGGGGTGGGCTGTGGTCCGAAATATTACACGGGCGAAGTCGCGGGCAGAAGCTAGTACATCATATAACATCACGCCTGTTATCCCCGAAGGCTTCGTCAGAGGTGAATCCATCAAAGTCTGTCGCCGTAACAACAATGTTAACAGCATTTGTTGTGTTCTGCAGTTAGAGGTAAGATAGCCAGTTCCTCTGTGGTTGAGGATTTCGGCCTTATCATCACTTACCATCACAAGCAACAAACTACACTTGCGTTCAAAAAAATTGACCCACCCCGTTCTCTTCGATTTGAAACAAGATAATTCATCGATTTTAATTGCATTTAACCTATCTATTGTGTACCAAAACCTTCATGCATGTACATGTAGATTACGTTAATGAAAAAAATTGGTTGTCTGTAAAGTTGGTTTACGGACGATAATATAACGTGACAACGTCATAACAAAACATTGATGCGGCGCAAGCGTACAATGAGCGTAACGGGACAATGAGCGTAACGGAAAAATGAGTCATCCTTTTTCGTGCATGCAGCCGGCGTTCATCGATTTATTAGACGTTGTCACGTCAAAAATATCAACTCTTGATTCATTCGTTTTTGGGAAAATTGCGAACTTAAAAACATACGGGTCGAAGAAAGGACTTCCTTTTTTTTTTAATCAGCAAAAAATCAAATTAAGTGATCAATAAACGAAAAGTAATAAACAAAATAAAGATTTTGTCAACTTCACTGACAAAAATAAGTCACGCAGTTTTTCCAAACAAAAGTGAGTGATGCGAACATCTGAAGATTCGACTCAATCTTGTCACGATTATTTATTTATTTATTTATTATTTATTTATATATACTTTATTGTACATCAGATTACACATTACAAAAGAAAAGAAAACTTATACACTATAAAATATACAATGGGCGGCCTTATCGCATACTGCGATCTCTTCCAGATATTATTTCCAGGTATTTATTTTATTATAGTATAGGGTATGCGTAAATAAACTTTATCTTACCTACCTTCAATTAAAATGTATAATAAATTACCAGAAAAAATTAAAGAAGAACAAAAACTTTATACATTCATAAATAAATTAAAACAATTTCTGTTATCTAAATGCTGTTACAATATCAATGACAAATTTTAAATAACATGTTATATGTTAATAATCACAATACGTATTTAATATTATTATTATAACAACTAAGTAGTCAAATAAAAGCCCCTCTTCCTCTCTCCTACTTTTGCTGTGCCCAACAGGGTCCACAATGATCATATCTTTGTAAAACCTACCACCTAAGTTCACATGTGGAAGCAATAAATATATTGAGTATTGAGTAATATAAAATAATTAAAATATACAGATGTTTTCTCTCAAATAAAAAGCATGGGGTGGGCCAATTTTTTTTGCACGCAAGTATATAATTATATTCTGTTCTCTGAGAAAAAAAAATATATATACCTAACGCGTTTTCGTTCTAAATCTGAAGTTTATTTTATTTTTGTTCATTTTAGGCCAGGTTTTATTGTAGCAGCAAGTCTATCCATAGTAAAAAGTAAGTTAGGGGTTTCGTTTCCTACGAAATGTATGAACTCAAACTCAAAGCATTTATTCCATTTAAACCATTTACAGGCACTTTTGAATTGTCAAAGAGACGGTCAGTTAGTCAGAAAGTTGAAGCTAGATGCCATTCCAAACGTATGTAGATCACTATGGAGAGAAACTCCAAGGACACTCTTTTAATTCAAGATATTACAAAATCCTGGGTACATTATTCTTGTTGCTTCTATATGTGAGACAATGTAAAAACTAATAAAACAATTCAAAATATAAAATTACATATTAATTATGGCAAAAGTTTTTTGCGATTTCTGGCTTTTCTAGTAACTACTCAAACCTCATTTGGTCCGATAGAGTTTTTTGATCATTATATGAAACAGGATCGACTGGCATAAAAAAAAGTTTGTGAAAATGGCCCATTTTCTTGTAAATCTGTGAATGTGGATCAACATTTCTCTAAAAAATAAGGACAGTCTCCTAAGACCGTTTTCATGTAGCCACAACGGGTAATGTACATGCCCTTACTGATCCATCTCAAAAATCCATCCGGTATGTGAAACTGTTAATTATTATTAAGATCTTAATGTCCCATGTACTCAGAAATAAAATTAATTAATTAGCCGAGTTACTGAAAATTCGGCTAACGGCGGTGTTCTTTCTTAAAAAAACTAAGTTAGATATAAGTTTTTAAACTGTCATGGTCACTAACATTATTATTAACATAACCGGGATATTTACCATGTTTATTCATTTAAGAGGGTAGACCGTTTTGTCTGCTCATAAACACCCACCCGCAGTGACTTCAGTTTATCCGTGATCATGGTGCTTGCAACAGCGCCGAAATATCGGGAACTCAGAAAAATGAATAAACATGGTAAATATCCCGGTTATGTTAATAATAAACTAAGTTAGGTTTCGGAGTATATCCCGAAAACTCGGTCTCGAAAATTTCGAGAATCTCGACGATTTTTTGTTTTTTTTTGAGACTCGAGACTGATATTTTCAGTCTCGGGAATAATGAGACTTTTGAGACTTGTCCAATGGCTTTGGGAAATAACTGAACCATTTACGTTACAATCACTTAATCATCTCATAATTTTTTTATCTATCCCCACAAAGTAACTCACGTTAGAAAAAGCTCTGCTTCTATTAGCATAGAAGCAGAGTTACTTTAGTAATATATTCAGGTCCTCTCTGTCTGAAACTACATTAAACGCCCTTTGTTTCTTACGTGGACACCATAAAAATGAAAAAAACAAAAAAAACTCTCATAAATAATGTTTGATTATAGTATAATTTGAGTTTGTTAAGTACTGTATGTTTAATAAACAACTTGATTGAAAATAATATTTTGACTGTCTAAAATCCTAGCCTATAAGTATGAAATCTACTTTTAAAATAGTCTCGAATGACTCGTTTTTCCCGGGATTTTCGGGATAACTCAGAGACGAGAAAGCCCTAGTTAGAACGAAGACAGCCGCTTTACTTTTTGTAAATAATTTCATCACAACTGCTCTCAAAACGGTGAATGAAAACATGGTGAAGAATGGCATGTCTTAGAACCAAAAATTCAATGATATATGACATCTACCGCACTGGGCTCGCGTGGTACATTACGGCCCACTCTCTTTCACCGAGAGGAGGCTTTTGTCCCAGCAGTAGGAACATTATGAATTTTTGAACCGTACTGATGTTTATTTTAAACATTATGAACGAATGATAATATAACAACACAAAGTTACACTCATTGCACACACGTATATAAAAATAAGCAACTAGGTATTTCTGTTTCATGAGAACAGCTGTCAAAAAAGTATTCCTGCTCCATCTTCACATTGAAAGGCCCTGATATTTTTTCTCATGCTTCTTACTCTCATTGAAACTGCTCTCTTAACTGAGAAGTACACTATTTGAGAATATGCGTTTCCCCATTTCTCATTAATGTTTGATGCGGTTTTTTTTTGAAACTGTTATATTCAGTTCCTAAGGCTCCATCGCATGAAATTACTAACGGGGTGAAAGAGGCTCTTAGGTATTCAGCTGCTCGGTCGTATTTTAAGTGTTTTTCTCGGCTGTCTCGAGGCTGTTTTTTGTCAGGTGAGGTTGCTATAAGAGGAAGCGTCAGCATTTACAATGCGAACGTCGAAGAACGCTTTCCTTGCAAGTTCCCATACATTGTTTAGTAACATAATTATCACCTATAAATTAAAAACATTATAAAAAAAATAAAAAAATTAACATTGAAAATTATGAACGATATTGCAACACTATTTTATATTTCAGGGCAACCCATTCTCAGTGTGTCTTGTGAAGTTCGACCATAAAGTCAAGACTAATGGGAAAGTATTGCCTGCAAGATGCATCGCGTATTCTGAGCCCGCTGATGTCAGAATGACTATTGGTAAGTTAAATTTTTTGGTCTGTTTATTCGAACAAATTTGTTAATTTTAATTTTGTTTGTTTTAATTGTTTCTTTTTTAGGGTTCCGTAGTCAACAAAGAACCCATATAGTTTCGCCATGTTCGTCCGTCCGTCCGTCTGTCCGTTTGTCCGTCTGTCCATCCCCAGCTTAGCTCAAGAGACTCTTAGTACTAGAAAGCTATAATTTGGCATGGATATACATATTAATCACAAGTAGTAAAAAAAAATCATTTTTTTTTAAAGTTTTTTAGGGTACCTCCTGTACATGTAAAGTGGGATGTTTTTTTTTTTTTCGGCTCCTTATGGTGAGGGGTATTGTTGGATGGGTCTTTCAAAATATTGCGGGTTTGTGAAATCAATTTTTCGATTCCGTTTCTGAAATATTAAGCTTTAAAGTGCTAATATTTGTTAGAGTTAAGTGTCCCCCCCCCCAGCCAGCAATATGGTTGTACTTGAATATGTAAAAAAAATCACAGCAGTAGTATATATAACGAAGTTAATAGGGAAACTATCACAGACAAATAGGCGTCACAAGTTACCGAGTAATAGTCAACCAACTTACATTTACAGTTGAAAATCATGTTCTCCCATACATTCCGTATGGAAGAACATGTTTTTCAACTACGATGTTAATTTTGTTCTTGGATAAATTCATACCGACTACAGAACCAGTGAACGGATTAACCCTTAATCAAATTAAGCAATTGCCTAGGGCATCACGTCTGGGGGGCACCAGAAGAAGCAAAAAAAAAGGACAAAGATTTATACAAGAAAGGTTCGATAATTTATCGATATTATACATAGACTCTGATAGGTTAAAAATGTTAGACGTTAATACTATCTTGCGTGAATTCAATGCCCGAAAAAGCCGCAAGGCGCATATCAATAAATAAATAAATTATGGTTTGGTTTTTATTGTTGTCGCATCTACTCCACTTCTAAGGTACGTTACATATCATCATCTTATTTTACAAAAAACTAATGTTTTTAGGCGGTAAAGGTTTAAAGACTGATTTTAGTTGACATACGGATAGGGGAACCCACAGGCGTGGATTGCTTAGGGCATCAAGTAGTCTTAATCCGTCACTGTACGGAACCCTTCATTGTGCGTGGTCCGACACGCACTTGGCCGGTTTTTACTTTTGTACTTTCTGTGCATGTCCCAAAGAAAATATTTTTCTTACTTTCAGATTGTTACTTTTTAGCTCTATTTTTTTTGAGCCTCTGAGGGCTGAGCCACTTTCATTTGAAATTTACGTGTGACGTCAGTCACCGTCATTATCCGTCTAATATCTTCGTTTTTAATACAGTCACCAATAGCTACAATGTCAAATGCAAAGTCGGTCTTCTACAGATTGTACTTCGGCGAGTGTGCCCATGAACTCCACGACCTCATTCCACCGGCCCCCTTCTACCATCGGACATCTAGACGCACTGCATGTTACCACCCCTACCTAGTTGATATTCCACCAACTCGCACTAAGCATTTTCAAACGTCTTTTATAATGCGTACAGCAAAGGAGTGGAACTCTCTGCCTGCGGCTGTGTTTCCGAACGCATACAACCCTAATCTATTCAAAGTGAGAGTGAACAGGCTTCTTCTGGGTAAGCTCACTCCATCGTAGACTTTGTCTCTGTCACCCAGATCTAGACCAAAGTCAAGAGCAAATCCATTGTAAAATAAAAAAAAAGTTCAAACAAACTTCTCTTTTATTTTTTAGGTACACGTCTCATAGCGTTGTTCAAGGATTCGAACAAGCGTGAATCTTACTACTCAGGTGTTGTAGCTGAAATACCCAACCCTGTCAATAATTATAGGTAAGTAAATCTTCTCATCAATCCATCTGCCAACAGCAGTGATAGCCTAGTGGTGTGACCGTCAGACTGCCAAGTCATATTTATGGATTCATGTGCGTATTGTATAATTATCACTTTCTTTAAAAACGGTGAAGCAAAAAATTGTGAGGAAACCGGCGTGCCTGTGATACAGAATATACAACATTATTTTTAGTATATGCAAAACCTGAATATAGTTTGTTCAGAATAAGTAATTGAATCGATTCCAATAGTTTTTACACCATGTTATATTTTTTCCCAAAAATATTTAAAAAAGGTTACAAGTTGGACACCGAGCGACACTAAGTACTTGACCATTACGAAAAAGTCCAAAGCCTGCAAGTGTGATGGAAAATGTTATCACCAGATAATTACAATACAATCGTCGTACGGTTAGATACCTACTGCCAAATTAATATTATTATTAATGAACGCAAGGCGCGGGTGCGCCGCGTGGTGAGCATGTTTTTGTACGGACAACCAGGTAACATAACAAGCTTATAACTTTGTTATTTTTCATGATACAGTTTTGAAATTTTGTACATAAATTCTTTACATAAAAATACTAGACACGTGTTTCGGGTTTCGCATAAACTAAAACTAATGTTGTAGTAGTGGAGGGTCGTTGTCGAATTTTTGACCGACGAGACGCAACCATTTTCCCGACGTCGAAAACGGTTGCAAAAAAACGGTCGTCGTTGGAACTGGTTTGAAGACGGCCGACGAAACTTATCCAATATGAAATAGAATTGAGTTTTAGTCGAGTGAAATAGTTGCAGTTTCTTACAACTATCAACGGGTTTGATCGTCGCATCACGAACGACAGCATTGACAACTGGTAGGTAAGGTAAGGTAATACATTATCGACTGTATTTCATTGACATAAAGTTCACTTTCTATTGTAAGGACTGTTTTGTAAACGAACGCGGAACGACGACTCGACGGACGAAATAGTTGACTCATTGCGTTCTCGACTGTATTTTCATGGACGTAAAATAAAAAATCGCACTAAATAATTCGAAGACTGGTTTGTGCAATGAAGACTGTTTGAACCCAGGACGTAAAACGGTTTCATCGTCGCAGAACACAAAACGGTCTTTGAAAACGGTTCGTCGTCGCAACGCCCACTCCTAGAATGTAGTCCTTTACTTATAGATTACAGGAAAACCTATGAGAAGTCTGGTATTGATATAACATGGTAAATCTCGCAATAGTATGCGTACAAACGTTGTTTTTTATTATGTGCCTTAATTTGGGTCAAATTAATTTATTTTCTTTCTTTAATTTCGCTGCGTCACTTCTGGAATAATCATTTTACACTTTGAAGTCGCTTTTCGATTTGATTCTTTAATAATTACACGTTTCTTTCCTCAGATACCTAGTATTCTTCGACGACGGCTACGCTCAGTACGTCCAGCACCAGTTCACTCGCCTAGTATGTGAGAGCTCCCCCTTAGTGTGGGAGGAAGTACATCCGTTCTCGCGGGAATTCGTCCGCGAGTACCTGCTGGCGTACCCAGAGAGACCCATGGTCAGGCTGCATGAGGGACAGCATCTGAAAACTGAGTGGAACGGTGAGTAGAAACAAAAAATAGTTTGCAACATGGTCTACCACTGGCAAACGTGTGAAAGGACAATGGGCCAGCATCGACCACGATGGCCCATTGTGTGAAGGGACAATGGGCCAACATCGACCATTATGGAAAAACAATGGGTTAAAATGGATCACCATAGCCTAACTTCTAAAGAGTTATGAGTTTTAAAAAGCTTGCACATACAAGACAATGAAAAGAGCTCTTATAAAAGTTTTAAACTGAATCCAAAAACTTGAAGTGTCATATTTTCGGCTGGCACTAGAAAATAAATCTTTGTATAGAAGAAAAACTCAGGACATTTTTGATTCTTTGAAACTGTAGGATTATTTATTTATTTTGTCTAATTGAAACGGTTTAAAACCAGTTATAAAAATATCTTAGTAATAATATCTTACCTTCCGGCTTCATCATCAGATCACTGAACGCCAACTTATGTAATAGTACTTGTCAAGACAAAAGACCAATGAGTTCACAAAACAACGACGCTATCGTATTAAGTTGAGGAGTTTCTATGGTCACCTTCGAACTCCATCGTCGAACTAGCTCTTGTATAATCAGCCGTAAGTGAAATACTTTTTCTAAAACTGTATTTTAAACAATCTTCCAGGAAAATGGTGGTCATCTCGAGTGACCCGCGTGGACGCGTCGCTCGCGCAGGTGATGTTCGTGGGTGACGGACGGCGCGAATGGATCTACCGCGGCTCCACGCGCCTGGCGCCCTTGTACCTGGAACTGCGCGCGGCCGAGCGACACCGGCCCAGGCCCATGCCCAGGAGCAAGGCGCAGCCTAGGGTAAGTGAGCCATTACGTGTACTTTTCATAGGCCAAGATGGACCATCATGGCCCAGTATGGTCCATCATGCCAACATGGACCATCATGGCCCAACATAGACCATCATGGCCTAACATGGAACACCATGGCCCAACATGGAACATCATGGCCCAACATGGACCAGTTTAGCCCAATCGAATGCAGCTGTATTTTATATGAAGCGACTGTCTATCTGACCTCCACGATCCAGTTGGTGGTTATCACGATACCCCTTGGTAAGACTGGTTGTCAGACTTCGACTTCTGACGACCTGTAACGACTGTCGAAGATCTACGAATGACAGCCGGGACGAACGGCTAAACGTGCTTTCTGTGGCACGAAGGAGTCTCTATTGGTAATAAATGGTCACCCATCCACGAACTGACCGCGGCAAGCTTAGCTTAACCTTCGATCGACCCGAGGGGCTGTTATTATTTAGCCATGAGTCCTTTATCGATAAACTAATAAGATAATATTGTTTACAGTTCAATATGCCGTACGTGGAGTACACTCGGTCGGATGAGCAGGAACCGAACAAGCAAGTGGATGCGCAGGCGCAGCAGCAACAACAACAGCAGCAGCAGCAGCAGATACAAAATGAGGTAAGAATTGCTTGATTTTATGGTTAATTCGTAAATTAGTGTTATCTCATCATCATCATTTCAGCCGAAAGACGTTCACTGCTGGACATAGGCCTCCCCCAAGCACCGCCACCTCGACCGGTTCTGTGCTTCCCGCATCCAGTGGATTCCTGCGGCTTTCACAAGGTCATCGGTCCACCTTGTGGGAGGCCTTCAAACGCTACGTCTTCCGGTACGCGGTCGCCACTCCAAAACCTTTCGGCCCCAACGGCCATCTGTTCTGCGAGCAATGAGCCCTGCCCATTGCCACTTAAGTTTGGCAATTCTTCGAGCTATGTCGGTTACCTTGGTTCTCCTGTGGATCTCTTCATTTCTGATTCGATCACGTAGGGAAACTCCAAGCATAGCCCTCTCCATTGCCCTTTGGGTGACTTTTAACCTTCTAATAAGGCCTATTGTGAGTGACCACGTTTCAGTGCCATAGGTCATCACTGGCAAGACCAGTGGGTCAAAGACTTTCGTCTTGCGACACTGCGGTATGTGGGCCGAGAAGATATTGCGTAGCTTCCCGAGTGTCATCTATTGTTTATTGAATAACATTACCCTGCACTAGAAATGTTGGGTAAGACAGAAAACAGCTAACTTTCTTAAATTAAAAGTATTGGCTTGTGGCGGCATCTACATCGCCACATTCGAACTACGTACCACACTGACGTCACGCACAATCCTACATCGCGCAAGCAGAATTTACCGCGCAACTATTGTTTTTTTTTTTTTAAACGAGTGCTGTGTATGTCTATCGCACATTTCCGATATTGACAGAGTGAGATGGGTCATTGGTCGGGGTGGACTGATTGGTGGACTTTATGTTGATTACGTGGACCAATAGAAACGCAGTAAAAAATTTCGGTACTCGTTTGTTAAATAAAAACAGACTATAGCATATAATTATACATACAATATCCTGACATCAACTGTGGGGCAGTAGCCCACAAGGCACAACACTCGTCTGGTCGAAGGATCTTCCCTTTCCTATGGGGGATAAGTGAACTTTACACCCTGGTCCTCATAGCTCTATAAACTTTTAATTGTTTGGTATACAGTTTATTTAAAAAAAAAAATTGTTTAATCTAAATAATACGCTTAAAGGCAAACAAGCCATGGTGACTTGCAGTCGTGCGTAAAATTTTAAATATAGTTCATATTTAGAGTCTATACTACCTCAGCGCCACCTCACTCTTTATCTCGCTCGCACACTATTGCTCCCGTTCAAGCGAGCAAGTGAGACAGGGTGACAGGGAAAAGGCTCCAAGGCGCCGATAGTTTAGGTAATTTCTATTTACGGTGAAAATAATGGCCATTAAAAAAAAAAAATAACATAAGACCTGCTTTATAGTTAGTTCAGTTAATAGGCAAAGTTTAATTATCTAATTTGAAGTATTTTTTGAATATCAGCGGTTTATTCTTCGGTTTGGAAGTAACTTTGGATTTTTTTTCTATTGACAAAATTTTATGGAATCGTGTTGTCGTAAAACATAGTACTTAACATTAATCCTCAACTTTACCATATATTTATTTAAAAATTAATGCTGCAGCATTTTCGACATAACGGAGGATCATGCTAAGCCATTTGAGGTAGTATAGGCCCTTTCTTTCAAAGTCAAGGAGACTCTTCTCCTCTTTGATTTAAACTGAAAAATGTGTAAAATAAGCAATGTTTCATTACATTCAAATGTTTGAGTTTTTCTGTGTAATTATGTACTATTGCGGGCACGAAAATTTAACCACCTTGAAAACAATATCCCGTGCACACGATGACCACATCTATTTACCGCCCCTTTTTGCGACGACCCATAAAAAAACTTGTTTAAATAAATTACTCAGGCTCTGATACAATGATCACAGATGTCTGACCAGCTCGGCTGGTTTTTCTACGGTCTTTTTGCGCTGCAAGCAAGAATAGTCCTTACGACGATTCGAGACCGAAATGGTACATAAAAAATGGTCTTACTTAAATTATTTCACCAGGAGATACGTCGCCAACGCTCCGTGGCCAAGAAATCTACCTCAGCACCTCCTCAAGTGCTCCCGCCATCACAACAGATCATGCCCCCCACGCACATGGATCCAGTCACCAGCAGAGTTGTGGTGAGTACTGCTCAGAAATGTTAAAGTACCCGGGCATAAGTTTGACACTTACAAAATAAATATCATTTAGACAGCCGAACATTTTCTTGAACTCGATGTGTCCTTTTTACGGCATGGTGCTGTAGTTGCTTTACCTTTCTTGTCTATATTTGACTATATTTTTCTTAATTCATATGAGGGAGAGTAGTATAATTTTAGTCAAAGTAGATTGAATAAAATAGGTGTGAGTGGGTTCTAGTATGCTGTAATTAGTAGCATACTGTGTGGTTTTGCAGGCTAACTGATATTGATTGTGTTATGTTATGTTTCATCCTATGAGGCTGGCATAGTAACCCACAAGGCACAGGAGCCACAAAAAAAGAAAGAATTGTTGTGTAGCTGTGTCGTGGACACGGCCGTATGTCTTAACGTGAATACGTGTACGCCTCCAGATGTATCTATATATAATATATACTGGCGCCGTTGTTAATCCGCTTGGACACCTTCATTCTTTTACGTTCCTGTCACCGCTTCACTCTGTCATATGGTATCCCTGATTTGCTGTTGAGAAGCCCTCTCGAGTATAGGCCAAAATTGCATTTTTTTTTTCACTTTAACTCCGTATGTATTCACTATAACTATTTCACAGTTAATATTTTATATACGCAATCAATAGATCTTGACGTGAGCTGACGATTGAAACTCAAACGAATGTCGTAGCTTCTCCGAGACAGAAGTTATACTAAACGGAAATCATGTGACGCAGCGGAATGACCGCAAAATGGCGGCGCTTATAAAGTTTCTTATTGATACACGAAGCAACAAAATATGATCTAGAGGAATGTGGCCGCTTTTCTTTAGATCGAATTTTGTTGCTTCGTGTCTCAATATGAAACTTTATAAAAATTAGAAAATTCTAGACACACTTACCGAGGTTGCTGATTGAGCCGTTTTTCATAATTCCTTCTCAGTCACGAGATAATATTTTTTTAAATGATTGATGCTAGTGCCCTCTTAAGAAATTTATTCCAGGAATGAAAAAGAACTGTAGACAATAATTGTGTGAGAGCAAGAAAAGAAGAATCTGATTTTGTGACGTCTGAAAATAAAATATTATTATATAACTTTCATCAACCGAGGTATAAAATTTTAATGTTATTTGACAGTACTACACACCAAAGAACGCGGTGAAACCACTGAAGATGGTTCCACACAGATGCGGTCCGAGATGCAAGCGAAGCGACGTACTCTCACTGAAGGAGTTGAGAACTTACAATCCACTAGCCAAACCACTACTGAGCGGATGGGAGAGGTAAGTTAAAAATGTATCAATACAGACTACTATGCGGCAACATAGCCTACAATGATCCACAGTGTGAAGGGGCTATGGGCCAGCATGGACCACTATGGCCCATCTTGTAAAGCTACGTTGGCAAGGTAAGTAATATTAGAGGAGGAGAGCCTTTGAAGTGGTTCCCACACAGATATGGCATATATCCTTGTGGAATTAAGTCCGCCTATGTACCACTATTGTACATGAAGTTTAAATAAATAAATATGGTACGAAATGTAAGAGGAGTGACGTATTGTTACTAAATGATTTGAGAATTTACAATCCATTGGCTAAACCACTGCTCAGCGGATGGGGAAGGTGAGTTCTAAACATATAAATATAGAAGGCACGGTTGGCGCAGTGGTTAAGCGATTGACTGCTGCGCTGCGTGTCGCGGGTTCGATACCCGCACGGAACAAATATTTGTATAACTTACAAGTCATTGTTCCGGGTCTGGCTGTTTGTGTATGTGAGTTTAAATGTTTGCACCCACGATACAGGAGAAATTGCTCGTGTGGGACAACGTTTAAAAAAACTTGACTGTATAGGCCATTGTCGGCCAACATGGCCCACAATGGCCCAACGTGTGATGAGGAAATGGGCCCGATTGGACCACTGTAGTCGACAATGTGAAGTAACAATGGGCCATCTTGGTCCATTACGGCCCATCGTGTGAAAGGACTAGGCCAATATGGACCACTGTGGCACAACGTGTGAAGCAGTAATGAGCCAACTTGGACCACATTGGGTATATGTGTTATGGCCTGCTGCATTTCAATGTGTGAATGCTATGGTCCATTATGCTTGCCGGGCTATGCCTCATTATGCTATTTCTGTCTACTACTACTACTATCTATCCATTTAATGTTTCTAGCCGATAATGTCTCATTGCTGTGCAAAATGCCAACTAATTTATAGAATTCAACCAATTATTCAATTTATTTAGAGTCTAGACAAAATCAAACTGGTTGCTAATTTAATTGTATAATTTATGATTTTTATGATATTAATATTATAGTTTAGTTTAGTTTATTTCATTTATCATTCAAAATTACAATATTGAGGTATCGTTGGTCCCAAACTAGGCAAAGCCTGTATCTTGGGCACCATTAAGTAAACAAATTTTTAATGATTTCGAAAATAAAATAAAACAAAAGTTGGAATTGGCTACAGATAAGCTAGTTAGCCTCATCGACACTACAAAACTAATTATACAAAAAAATAAAATAATTAAGGGAAAAATAGAATCAATTCTTATAATAAATTTAAATAATTCTTATGTGAATTATTTTCTGTGATTTATATATTTTAACTCACACACTGACATAGCTTATTAAATGTTAAAATTGTAGGGAAATCATCTACTTTTACAATGTTTGTAATTAATTTGTCTGTCATTGCTTCACTTTTCATTCTTTTTACCTATTGTGGTATAGTAATTTTATTCTAAGTAAGTGCATCGTCTTCACATATAATTAATAATTAATGTATTCAAAATATTGTTAATATTTTAAAAGAGTAAGTATGGAGTTTCTTGCCCATTCTTTTCCATACGTAACTACCTTTTGGACCCTTCCAAAAGGTAGTTACTCTTTCGTAACTACCTTTAACTACCTTTACCTTTTTTTTTTTTTTCGTAACTACCTTTTGTACGGGTCCAAAAGGTAGTTACGTATGGAGAAGAATGGGCAAGAAACTCCATACTTAACGTCAAAGTTTACAAAAATAAATAATTTATTCTAGTTGCCCCTGCAACTAGAATCAATTATTTATTTTTGTAAACTTTGTAAACTGTAAACTGGCCTATTTGAAATAAATGATTTGACCTTGTCTTAGACTTTGAATTTAATATTAATTCTGTATTTTTGTTCCAGACAAATAGTTCGCTTCAAAGGCCACAAGGAAGTGATGTACCGCGCACCCTGCGGCCGTCGCTTACGAAACATGCGCGAGTTACATCACTACTTACGTTCAATAGACAGCGACTTGCCTGTAGATCTGTTTGACTTCCACCACTCAACGCATTGCCTAGCGGAGTTCGTTCTCAACAAATGTCTTGTGGGGAAAAAGGTTTGTATAATTTATTTACATAATGGCCCATGTTGGCTGGTAGCCCATTTACATGATGACCCAAGTTAGCCAATAGGCAATAACCCATTTACATGATGGCTTATGCTGGTTTGTAGGCAATAAACCCATTTACATGATGGCCTATGCTGGTTTATTAAAACCCATTTACATGAAGGCCCAGGTTGGCCAATAACTCATTGACAAGATGGCCCGTGTTTGCCCATTTACACGGTAGGCCATGTTAGTAATGACAACAATCATAGGACCATCCATAGACTTGCCGGTAGATCTGTTTGATTTCCGATATTCCACGAATGTCTGGCAGTTTGTGCTGAACAAAATGTCTTGTGGGGAAGAAGTAATATAAATATAGGGCCAGGATGGTCAATGATGGCCCTTAATCTGCATAATTCTCATATGATCTGACCAAGATTATGTCTGGACTTAAGAGACTGAGACGTCTGAGTTTGTTTCGGTGTTTTTTCTCAGATTAAGATAGGAAACACCGACCTCCTCATTTTCTTTCTTCTATATTTCTTTCTAATTTAAAATATTTTTATACCTTTCCCGCTCTAAAAAGCTTATTTTGTTCACTGAGAACAGTGAATAAAAAGTACATAACACTCGCTACGCTTGTGATTCAATCATCATGTATCACTCCCTACGTTCGTGATTTGATTCAGTCGTTAGAAACCTTCACTTTCTCGTGATTCATCTATGGCTCACGCTTTTAAATCTGTCCTTTATTCACTAATTGTATAATATACTATTATTTTTGACCTGTAAAAATGTGTGTGTTTTCATTTATCGTAGAATATCTCCACATTGGACCATCATGGCCTTTTTTGTACGAAAGTTGATTTCCCCTTTGGGTTATGATATTTTAGGACCTCTTCCCGTTATGAGTCATGATGGTCCACGACATTCTTAACCCCCGACGGTTTTTGTTTTTGCTTACTTACCTTCTTTTAAGTTGGTGGATTTTAAGATTTTATTTATTCCTTTTCGTATAACCTACACTTCTTTCAAGCTGAGTGGGTTTATTCAAAAATTTCAATTTTCCTTTTTTTATTATTCACATTTTTGCACTATTCTGTCTATTATCAAGGGTAGTTATAATTTTTTACTTTTTAAATGTTAGCTTTTCTTTTCTGCGTTGGGGGTTATTTTTTTTTAATGTAAATGCCACACCTTACACTAACTCCTATTATTTATTTCTCAGGACCTCTCCCATGGCAAAGAAAACGTCCCAGTACCCTGCGTGAACTACTACGACGATTCATTACCGGAGTTCTGTTCGTACAACACCGAGCGCACTCCCACCGCCGGAGTGCCACTCAACCTGGAACCCGAGTTCCTGTGCGGCTGTGACTGTACCGACGACTGTCAGGTGAGATATAGGAGAAATGGACCACCATGGCCCATCGTAGACCACTGGAGCACAACAAAGGGCCATAAAAAAAACAAATCATTTTTATTTCAGGCATTGTATAAGTACACACAAATACATTTCACCCATAGTGACTACATGTCATAAATAAGTAAACATTAAGTATTATTATTATTTTTAAATGTCTTTGACTTATCTCGGGACCCAGGGGTCCCGGGCCTTTGGAAGGCGTACGAGGGGCCGAAGCCAACTCGCAGAGGCCCGTTTGACGCTTTTAATTAAATGAGGCACCAACCGACGATTATCCCTGTACGCACTATGTAAGTGCACCCAAGGACAACCCCCGGTTTGTGTAGGACTATTGTAGGACATGGAAACAACGATATTGGACTATGGGTTTTGGGTGGTTAAAATGGACTGGTTACCTAAAACTATGGAAGGACTATGGCCCCTGCCTGATCAATGTTTTATTATACACGGATAAAATGGCAGGAGGTGACTTGCACACTCAATAATGGGCCCCCGAAAACGGTCGCTAGCACATAGTGACGTAGCGACAAGGGTGCAACATGTCCTGAGGTGCTCGAGGAGTGGAGAGGTATTCCACGGCTCTCAGAACAATCCCAGAGCCCGGAAGATGGTCAAGATCCCTACAAGCACTTACTGGAATACTTCCTTCCTCCGAGCACGTTTGCTCTTGCGAATCTCCACTCAAGCCGGCCAATAAAGGCAAGAATGAGGTGGGAGCTCAGTTCCTCGTCAGTTCTCACTCCAGCTGGCCAATAAAGGCAAGCCAGAGATGAGGAACATGACTTCTCCCAGGAGATAGGGTCCGTGGGGTCGCAACTGCCCAACAGCTCGCCACATGCTGCCCTGCGGGTTTCTGTATCTCTCTTGGTCTGGCTCCTCACCCTAGACCTGTTCCGGGAAAGTAAACTCTACCGGCACCCACCACGACGTCAACGTAGAGATACGGCGGTGGGGTTATTATTATTATTATTAAGTTATATTAAGTAGGTACATATTTTATGTATTACAAATTATAAATTAAATTAATACGTTCATACATTATTAGAAATTCGTTAGAGGAGCTCGTGGCTAAGTAATAACAGCCGCACGGGTCGATCCGTCAGGTTAAGCTACGCTTGCCGGGGTTGGTCCGTAGATGGGTGACCATCTTTACATAACGAGACTACTCCGTGCCTCGAAAAGCACGTTAAGCC
The DNA here is from genome assembly GCA_947523025.1 of Dryobota labecula. Lineage (NCBI taxonomy): Eukaryota > Metazoa > Arthropoda > Insecta > Lepidoptera > Noctuidae > Dryobota > Dryobota labecula. Next base: position 4,955,978 of record OX383311.1, on the reverse strand, counting down.
GTTGGTCCCGGCTGTCATTCGTGGATCTTTGCCAGTCGTTACGGGTCGTCAGAAGCCCAAAAGTCTGACAGCCAGTCTTACCAAGGGGTATCGTGTTACCCAGTTACTGGGTTGTGAAGGTCAGATAGGCAGTCGCTCCATGTAAAATACTAGTATTCAGCTGCATACGGTTAGACTGGAAAGCCGACCCCAACATAGTTGGGAAAAGGCTAGGCAGATTGATTTTGACATTATTAGAAATTATTATTAGATAATTGATAAATTAATGGGCCATCATGGAAAACTATTATAGCACAAAGTCTTACACTTTGTGCTATAACTTTCCATGATGGCCCATTGTTAGGACAACGTGTATTAGGACAATGGCCCATCATGGACCACTTTGGGTTTACGAGTGAAGTGGTAATGGATGGTTTTTAGGGACGTGGATATTGCTATAGTAAACTGGGTATGCTATAAAATCTTTTAGGGGGAAATTATTGCCATTATCTTTGAGGAGGGAATATTGCCACTTTGAACAACAGCACTTTCTAGTACAGTCAGTTACTGGAATAGGGATGATGACTAAAAAAAAATTTTTTTGTCCGTCATGTACGGTCAGCTGCAGAGAAATCTCACCCCCTAGCAATAAATAAATACATTGCTAGGGGGTGAGATTTCTCTGCAGCTGACTGTACAGACGCCAGCACATCAAGCTACTACAATCTGTCAAATTTCTTTAATAGATTTTCAACTTTATCACTACAGTATAAGGTTCAAGGTTGATTGCGAAAATGTGACAGTTTCGGGTAGCTTGACCTGCTGGCGTCTGTACATTATTAAAAAATATTGGACACGTATTTTTTCTTTTTTTACGTAATTAAAACATAACTGCGATATATTGAATTCAAATGTGGCATGACGTCACTGCTCGCTAGATTTTATACGTAGCTGTGACGTAACGAGCCCCGACTCCCCAAGTTTAAAGTGTTTTATCTAAGTTTTTACTCAGGAAACATCCCTATTAGCTGTGAAAATACTTTTATTTTTGGTGCGAAAAATCGCTGTTTACTGCAGCGCGCAATGTAACGCAAATAAAACTTTGTGCTTATGGGTGCATGCAACGGTGCAAGAGTTGTGGGGATATTTAAAGTTAAATTATAACATTTATTTATTTATTTATTTATGTACACACAAAATAGTTGACAGGACAATATATTAACATAAAAGAGCACAAAGGTACTGCTTATTTCAAAAGAAATTTCTTCCAGCAGACCTGCGAGCGGAAAGGACATTTAAAACTTGTTTTCGTGAAAATAGTAAAAACCTTCAAATCTCGTAACCAAAAGGTTGCCAGGTATGGTCCAGTACAAAAAAATGTGACGGGGAGTATAAGTGGCTCTCGGTTTCGTAAAGCGTCTTTTTACACCCGATATGTTTGTTTCAGGATAAATCAAAATGCGCTTGTTGGAAAATGACGCTAGAGGGCGCTCGCACCATCGGGCTACGTGGACCTAATGTTGGCTATGTGTACAAACGATTGCCTGAACCGTTGCCTTCTGGGATATACGAATGTAATTCTAGGTAAGTCTTATCATAACATCACGCCTGTGTTTCTAGATGGGGTAGGCAACAGGTGTATACCCACATTTTGCCAGCAATACTAGGTGGTGTATAAGTAATCACCTGATTTCCTAAGGCTCTAATTGTTTTTGTAAATAAGAAAAAACTTTCCGGTTGTTGTTATACAGGAAAAGTTTTTAATCAGTGCGTAAATTTTGGAAAATTAAACTTAAACGTGTTTTATTATACACCTATTTCTTATTTTGATATGTCTTAGTACAAAAAATGTTTATTTTGAAACTGGTATAATGGATATTCGTCGCGCAACGCGCCGGTGGCGGCGCGGTCTATGAAGCGGAACGCAGTAGTAGATACCTATCAGCTGTGCGCTTGACCATTGATATTATTACGAATAGATTGTGTCCATATTTTTCTGATTTCAAGTAGGACCAAAAAAGGTTAGGTAGGTTAAAAAAAGTATTTATGTATTTAGTACACACGGCCACAAATCAAGCTATAAATTTCCAGTATAAGCTGACCTCTCATTGTACGGAAATCCTATACAATGCGAGATCAGCCTAAACTGGAAATTTATAGCTCGATTTGTGGCCGTGTGTACATGGAGGATTTACAGCTAATAAAAACAAACAAAAAAGGAAACCATAGTCACTCTGGTGACTATGGTTTAAAAGCCAATTACAAATCCTCACGTATAGACATAGAATAATAATTTATGGTGTGAGCACAATAACAAAAAACAATTCGCCTAAATTCAAAAAATTGGTTGTCTGTAAAGTTGGTTTACGGACGATAATTTAACGTGACAACGTCATAACAAAACATTGATGGGGCGCAAGCGTACAATGAGCGTAACGGGACAATGAGTGTAACGGGCCGGCGTTCATCGATTTATTTAGACGTTGTCACGTCAATAAGAATAAATATAAATAATTGGTTTGCAATTTATGTGACTGAATTAACAGAGAAAATAATAAAAACAAAAATAAATAATATAACCTACCGCTACTTGAAAAATTTGAGGCTTAAACCTTCTGGCCGAGTTCACACTAATTGTGAATGGATCAAAATCGTATTCCTTGCATATATCATTGAAACTCCTGCTTGCGCGCACAATATAACTGTTCTGCCTATAATTCGAAGATATATGAGGTACATGTATTGGTATATTAAAACAAATAATGGAAATACATATGTGCTATTACGTTTATTATTATTTAATCATTATGAAGAGAAACACCCCACTCCCCAACTCACACACACACCCTCACTCAATACACACATTCATACTCCCCCCACACACACACCACTTCCCCTACCCACTACACACTCACACAAATACACACATTAACTTTTTAAATGATGCATGCTAGACTACTTTTAATATTATTCTTTTTAATACTTTTATTTTATAATCTTTGGATGCCATTAATAATATGTAACATATTAACTGGGGGTTGACACTAGCTCCTGTAATACAGTGTACACTAGCGCAGGAGCTAGGGAATTCATAAAAATGTTTGCATAATTATGTCAATAAAGATTATTATTATTAAAGATTATTATTATTATTACTGACACTGAAGCACCAAAAAAAATATTGTTTTTCCGGAACATCGTCAAATCTTTCATCAATATACGCTGTAGAGTGTAGACCGTCTACTCATGCCCATCAGATGGCGCCACTGTTGAGTAAGGTCCTGTCAGTACTTTTATTTTATGTTTTGGATATGTTTCAGTACTCATTACTTCATAAAATGTTTATTTACATTATAAAATATCAAATGAATATTTATATTATAATGTTCCTAAAATTGGTAAGCATTAAGCAGACAAATATTATTCTTCCTCAAAATACTACGAAATTAGATCCTAAGTTGTTACCTAAAATCTTAAGGCATAATTAATCAGGAATGGCACTATCTTTACCGTACCTATCCGTACCGTGTGATGCGAGACGTGAAGAATAACACCACCCCATTTCTTCCTGTGGGTGTCGTAAAAGACGACTAAGGGAGAATGAGAATGAGACTTGAGAATGGGCAGCAGCGTATTTTCTTTCTTTCTTTTTTCTTTCTATGCATTTTAACACCATACTGCGATCGCCAACCCGCCTGCCAAGCGTGGCGATTATGGCAACCCCCCCCCCCCCCCAATTGGGGGAGGCCTATGTTCAGCAGTGGACGTCTTTCGGCTGAAATGATGACTATCTTTAGAATTATGAATAACTAGCAGCCCGTCCCGGCTTCGCACGGGGTAGACAATTATCATTTTAAGACTCATTTTTCTACACCTTCGGTTACATTGTTCAAATTTTACCAAGGATCCCTAATTTTTTTCAAAATGAAATGTAGCCTATGTCAAATTGGAAGAACGTAGCATTCTATTGGTGAAAGAATTTTTTAAATCGGCCCAGTACTTTTTGAGCCTATTCATTACAAACATACAAACATACAAAAATAGGTACAAATCTTTCCTCTTTATAATATTAGTGTAGATAGTGTAGATTAGTAACAATTTGCGATAGAAAATTCCGCAAACAGTGAACGTTCAGTTTCACATTTGACATTTCTAGAGACCTCACTCTACACTAGCGCCTCTAGCGGCGCATTCAAGCGCGATAATCCTCATTGCGTAGCATGTCGTCTGGTTGATGTTTTTGGGTCGAATTGGACACATGCATCCACAGTACCGATATTCTCGGCAGAACGACTGATCCGGGGGCGGCCGTGCCTAAGACTATCTCGTGTTGAGCCAGTCTCCCTAAGTCGAGTGGCCAAACGCCGCAATTTTTGCACGACCACGACGTGAATTGACGACCGATTATTATTGTTTGTTTTACGTTTGTGAACCTCACAAATGTCAGAACCAAAATCAAAATATTTTATTTCATATAAACCTACATGGGCACTTATGAAACGGCAGAAGCTAGGTGCACGGTTCCAATTGGTCGTTTCCTATGGAGAAGAGCCGGCAAGCAACTCCACGTCGCGACTGTCAAAGTCGCAATGACTAAACATTCAATTTTGAAAACTGAGAGCATCTTCCAAAGAGGTGATAACGCGCCACCTAGTAATATAAGCTTCATGTAATAGTGCTAAATTTATTGCGCGATCCCACATCAATACGAGATAGTATGGCGGATTGACGACTTATGCGGTTGTGACACAACAAACGATTTGCGCGGTGCCAGAACTATTCGAATAAAGCGCTTTAATTGAATAATTTTGAAAGAGTCTATCCAATGTAGTATAAAAGTCACATAGCCAATTTTCGACTTACGCGGAATTGCCTACTTAAGCGACGAATTTTAATTTTATTTTGTTTCACAGGTGTAAATGCAAGCATACGTGTCTAAATCGCGTGGCGCAGCATCCGCTGCAATTAAAATTACAGGTAAGACTCGACATTTTTTCTAGCGCAAAGACATACAAACATCCGCACATCAGTGGGAACACTTGCCCAAAAATCGCCCTTTCTGCTACAACATAATTAAGGGCGCTCTGTCTAATATTCCGAACCAACTTTCTAAAAGATGGGAGATTTTCGATTATTCTACAAGGTTTTTTATATCCCATAACTCTAGGGTATGAATGAAACCATATCAAAGAATCAACTGGCATTTGAACAATTTATTTATTAATTTTATTAATTAATTTATTTTATTATTTATTAATTTATTTTATTTATTTTTCAATTATATATATATATATATATATATATTTTTTTTTTTTTTTGTTTTAATTTCTCATACAAAATAATTCGATAAAGTTACGATTATTAATGTAAAACACCCTTACTTGAAATATGACAGAGTCTCATTTTCTTAGCTTTAAATATCAATGATTGGTTTGAATGAAAATTAATAACTCGTATTTATCAATGAAACTTAGATACAACAATTCATCAAACGGGGACTTTTTGACCCAAAATAATATGATTGATGATAATTATCTTCGAAACTATGCATTTTTGGACCACATAATCTAGGAATTTTTGTATTATTTTTAATTATAGAATATAACCCTAGGATATGAAAAAAAAAAAAAAAAAAAACATTGTCTATGGTGAATTTATCGTAATTTTAAATTGTCTCTTCCCAATGAGTTACGTCATTCAACCATAAATAACAATTTAATAAATATTACAGGTTTTCAAAACTCCGAACCGCGGTTGGGGCATCCGCGCTCTAAACGACGTTCCGAAAGGTTCCTTCCTATGTGTGTACGCTGGTAACCTGCTTACTGATGCTACGGCTAACTTGGTAAGATATAATATATTTGCTTGTTGGTTAGTCATTTTTGTGTATCTTATTGTTATTCCTTCCTTATTGTAAATATGTCTTTTTTTATGTAAATTTAACTGTGCAATAACTTGGACCTGAGTCTGTAATGTTGTACATGTTTTTACCAAATAAATAAATAATTTTATACCGGGTGGAAGGGACAGCCCTCCGCAAACTAACCATTCAGCTCCTTATTTTGAATCATATTCCACCGGATAATTCACTTTTTTGTCGTTTTTTTAGTCACTATTCCTTTATTTGAGAAAGAAAGAAAGAAGAAAGAATAACGTTTATTTGGTCACAGTTCGTGAAGCACAAAATACAAAAAAAAATAAAAAGTGAAATAAAAAATGTTATAAAAAAAATTGCTGTGTGCCTCACGGCTGGGCCAAAAAGGTTCATTTCAGCATTAATGCCAGACAGATGCTGTCTGACGCTGGTTTTCTAATGAACCTGTAGGGACAAGTGACGGGGAGTACAAACAGTTTCAACATACCTAATACATAATTTTATACTTATAAATAAATAAATAGGTACATAACTAAACAAGTAATCAAATCTAATAACAAAATAAATAAAATAAATAAATAGTGAAAGCAATAAAGTCTGTGTCTGTGTAGTCTGTGTTGTTTACTAACATGTAGTTGTAAGAACATTGTTACTAACCCTTTATGAGTCTTGGCTCGAAATAAAGTTATTATTATTATTATTATTAAATATGGCAAAGATATAGTCTGGGATATGGAGAAAGACATAGGTTACTTTATTACGCAATAGGCGACATTTACGCGGGTGGAGCCACGGGCAAGAGCTAGTAAGTATCATATAAGTGAAACATTTAGGGCGACCATATCGAGTTTCCGTTGCGAATCTAACAAATACTGCCGTAAACGTATTCTGAACGTGTGGATAGTGCCGAGTACCCTTAACGGTGGTGGAATATTATTCCATATCTTAGATGCAGCGTATCGGAAGGTGCCTCTGAAAGCTGCTGTCCTATGAGACTGTGTTGAAAGTTGTTGTGCACATTGCCTGGGCGCGCAATCTCGTCTACTAGCCATCCAACTAAGCTTGTCGTACAAATATTTCGGTTTTCCAGACTTAACGACACCAAAAAGCAGGCACGCTAGGTGTAACTTTCGTCTCGACTTCATCTTGAGAATAAAGTTTTTGTTAAAAAACGGGGTAACATGACTTCTAGGGGGAACAGAGTAACAGAAGCGCGCACAAGCATTTTGGACTCTTTGTATTAGTCGATCGGTACGAGCCAGCAAGCGTGGGCCGTAAACCGTATCAGCGTAGTTTAATTTAGACAGAACAAGGGTTTCGACTAGCTGTTCGCGAAGCTTTTCAGACAAGAACGGCCTCATTTTGTAAAGGAGTTTCAGACGATAGAAGCAGTTTCTTACAGAGTTAGCAACATGTTTTTCAAATCTAAGACTGTTGTCCATACATAACCCAAGGTTCCGTGCCTCATTCACACGGTCAATAGGCTCACCCGATAGAGTTAAATTTAGGTGTACGGGCATCTTTTTCAACTGTTGCCTCGTACCAAACAAGATATACTTGGTTTTCAATGGGTTTAATGCCAAACAATTCTCATCCGACCAGGCGGCGATTCTTTCTAGGTCGTCGTTTAAGTCTCTAATAGCCGATTCATAATCATCTGGACTGAAAGATAAATACAGTTGGACGTCATCAGCATAAATATGATACTTGCATTTCTGAAGGCACTTTATTATGTCTGCACAGTAGAGAATAAAAAGAATCGGACCCAAAATTGATCCCTGAGGAACGCCTCTTTCTATAGAAGTATATTTCAATGTAAAATTACATTCTCTGTACGCAGCACTCCATGTACGTAAATTAAGCAGTTCAAATAAAAAAAATCTTCAATGGATGTTGAAACACTCTAACGAATGACGCGTGAAATCAGCTATTCACTTTCTGCCTAGCTACAGAGTTCATTGAACTCACCGCGTGAGCTGCCGTTCGCTACGTGCGTTTTGCCACGATAACGATACATTGCGTGTGAGGTAATAAAACAAATCAGTTTTATTGGATTCCCATAACGTTCCTGAAATAATTTCATGTACCAGTTATCTTAGTATGATATACTGAATTCACCCCCATCAGTCTGCGGAGCGCTGTCCCTTATACCCTGTATAAGTTATATATATGTTTATCATTTTGTAACTTCTAGGAATGATAGAAATTTTACTACATTTATTATTATAAAAATTTCGATTCTTGTACGGAATAAAATTTTAACCCACAATCAGAAACTTTACAGGAGAAATAGGGATGATAAAAAAAAAAGTATTGAAGATTATTAAAAAATATTAGACACTTATTTTTTGCTTTATCATAATAATAATAAATGACTTAGATAAAACACATTAATGTTAGGGAGTGGGGGCTCGTTACGTCACAATTCTAACAAACTACGTATAAAATCTAGCACAGAGTGACGTCATGCCACATTTGCACTCAATGTATCGCCTTAATTTTTTGATTACATGAAAAAAGAAAAAATACGAGTCTAATATTTTTAATAATCTACATGACGGACAAAAAAAATAAAAAAACATTTTTGGTAAACATCCGTAATCCGAGAGAAGAGTAACGTTTTATTTAAAATTATAGAACTAAGAATAGCCGTCGAAAATAAGACAGCATAAAAAAAATGCATTTTTCTCAACGTTCTTGCTTAATTATAATAATAATTTTAAAATAATAATAATTTTGAAATTTTGTAATCTGTAGCTCTACCATGAGTTTGCACAGCCAATACTCGCTAGCGTCTCCGTAACTAATATGTATGAAATACTGTACAGCGCCCCTAGCGGTCACTGAAAGAATTAAAATGCGTACCATGAGCACTATAGATTTCGATAGGTAAGAAACCTAACGTAATCTATTCGATAGTCACTAATGTTTTTCAGCTGTCGCCATACAAAACGGCACCATGAGTCACTTATTTGACAGACGCTATCGAAAAATACGCTTACGATAGTAGTTACGTAACTCACTAGCTTTTTGAGGTGTGAAACGTAGGTTTACATTAAAATTATATACGTTTTTAGTCCATTAGAGACTAAATAATGTCTGGAAGAGCTTATTTAGCATGGAATATGGGTTGAGGGGCAACTATTTAATTTCGTAACTTTAAGTTTTAAAAGAAATGAACATAAATTAAAAACACCTTTCCATGAACTCCACCAACAATTGAAATTGTCCTCATTGTAATATTCAATTTTTTCTAAGTTATATCGCTTTTAAAAATAAAAAACGCCGCGAACCGAGTAATTCAACAACTCGACCCTACACATCGTCAGCAAAACTACAAATTGACCAGACGATAATGACATATTATAAGGAATAAAAATTCAATAACAACTAAATAACTTACGTAGTCCACGAACCGCCAACCTTTCTGTTTAGTCGGATTATTTCGTGGTATTGACTGTCATTACATTTTTAGCCGTTCTCGCTTCTTATTACTGAGAAAGAAAGAAACAAAAACATAGGAGTGAAGTTAGCTAGACGCCACGATCTATCGAGCTTACGTTAGCGCCCGCGTAAGACTCCGTAAAACTCATGGTGCAAGCATTATCGAAATCTATTCGATCCACGTTAATACGCTAGCGAGTTTAACGATAGCGAGTAAGTTTTCGATAACAACTCATGGTAGGGGTACTGGTGTAAAATTTATATGGGTGTGCAACTGAAATCAAAATTATTTGATTAGATTTTTTTATTACAGAGTGCGGAAGAACAAATTAAATTATTAATCAATTTAATTTAATTTGACAAAAACGTTTCTTCACAAAATGTGTTTGCAGCATCAAAATATTATTCCATACAAATTCTAGATTTTCTTCTATGTATCAATTACTTTTCAGGATGGGTTGAACGAGGGCGACGAATATCTAGCAGAATTAGATTACATAGAAGTTGTGGAACAAATGAAAGAGGGATATGAAGAGGACATTCCTGAGGGTGATAAGAAATTAGACAAGGTACGTTGATACACATAATTTTACGCCTGTGTTCTCTAACGAAATGCGTATGTATTAAACATGTCTGTACATCCACAGACGTGTTTAATACATACACATTTCGGTAGTTATGTTATAGGTAGGTATTATAAGTTTACAACATATTTATGTACTTGTGTATCAATTTTATTTATTATCTCTTTAATATTTTTATTATTATTATTATCTCCTCTCCTCCCTATTAATTAGAGCACCTGCCATCTTATCTCTTCACTACCCTTGGTTGACTGGTAGATAATGCCTATGGCATTAAGTCCGCCTTTGTACCTTTATTGTGAGAAAAGTTTAAAGACATCAGATTATAATGCATTTCGATACCTTAATTCTCAAGGCGGCTAACTCTTTAATAGTAAATTTTACAGGGGACATTAAATTAAAAAAAAAAAATAACAATAATAAATAAATAAATAAATAATAATAATAAATATATAATAAAATAATAATAATAATAAAAACAAAAATAAATAATAATTTTATTTATTTATTTATTTAATTCAGACACAGTGATCCATATTTTTGTTAGTATACTTAAGAATTATGTTAGTAACCAAAGATTCAAATACAAAACTACAATCAAACTATTATATCTAAAAAAATAATAAATATATAAATAATTTATTTATTATTAATAATAAATAAATTATTTATTTCCAAATTATCCCGAATTTGTAAAATCTGAAGGTCCTGTTGGTAAATACGCAGTTTTTTTTTTTTTTTTTAATGTGCATTATAACACTTTTTTTTTTTATTATACAACTTGATTTAGGAGTTCATCTGGTTATCCGTTCTACCGCTTGGCCGTTTTGCAAATTAAGGTATCGATTTGCATGTTTGCATAACCATAAAACGCTGTGTTTATAGCGTTATTCCATATTTTAGTACCTTTTCGTTGATAGTGCTTATTTCTATAGTTGTTATTTCTTGTTTCTATAGTTTAGTGTTAGGCGTGTGGCATTACGCGTAAGGCACCATCTCCACGGACGAGAGAATCGCGGCGATATTCACGCTGGGCCTTCAAATAATCGCCGCGATGATAACGCCGTGTGGAGATTGATTCATAGAGTTTCTATTGAATTTGATGGCACGGCGAGACTATCGCCGCGATTTTCTCGCCCGTGGAGATGGCGCCTAAAAAAGTCAACGCGTTTATCAACGGTACCGGCGAAACTATGCCTGAAGAAGTTTCTGCAGAAATGGCGCCAAATTTCAAGTTCCGACCGGTAACGTCAGTTGACGTAGAGAAACCATTTTCAGCCTACAAGTTAATATTAAGTGACAAACGTCTCAAGTTTGCGCTAGAAAATCTAGAAAAATATTAAATTGTATATTGTAAAAAATGTTACAACTGATTATTATTAAAAGAAAGAGAGAAAGAAAAATATTTTATTTGGGGCACGCACAGAAAATACAAACTGTAAAAAAAAAGGATCATTTAAAACTAATAAAATTTACATTAAAACCAAAAAAAAAATATGATTAATAATGTGCACCGAGGGTTCCGTACCATCAAAATTAAAAAAAAAAAAACATTAGTTCCACTATCGGTCAACAGATGGTGCTGACTTATTAAAACTGCAATATTAGAAAAAGTGTGCTTTTAGAGACATCGTTTTATTTTTCCTGTAATCTTTTTATATAATTTATTTAATTCAGACATTTACAGTCCAATTATTATTTATTATTTGTCATGTTATGACATTGAGTTTCGAACAATCAGATTTTTTGCTCTTTCCTCTCTAAAGTCCTTCTCATACATAATTTGCCTTACAGAAAGAATCTAAGGGTGATGACGACAGTGACGAGGATGAACCTTCATCCTCCGAGGAAGAGGAGAAAGCCGATAAGAATGACAAGGAGGATGACGACTTCAGACCGGGATACATTGGACTAGGCGTTTCAGAGTTCAGGTAAGTCAAAACAAATCTGGGGTCGGCTTCCAGTCGAACCGGATCAACTGAATACCAATATTTTTCATGGAGCGCCTGCTTATCTGACCTCAACCCAGTTACTGGGTATTACGATACCCCCTGGAAAGACTAGTTGTCAGACTTGGGCTTTGACTACCCGGAAACGACCGTCAAAGATCTACGAAAGACAGCCGGGACCAACAGCTTAACGTGCTTTCCGAGGTATGGAGGGGGGGGGTGACTAAAACTTAGCTTACAGAGAGAGAGTGAGATATAGAGAGACCGACAGATTGAGATATAGAGAGAACGAGAGATTGAGTTTGCGATAGAGAGCGAGAGATTGAGTTTGCAATAGAGAGCGAGAGATTGAGTTTGCGATAGAGAATGAGATAGAGAGTGAGAGAGAGATAGAGAGACAGAGAGAGAGAGAGTTATATCTTGTACAAAACCGGCCAAGTGCGTATTGGACCACTCACAATGAAAGATTCCGTAGTTGGATGAATTTATACCAAGAACAAACTTAATTTTGTAGTTAAAATATGTTCTCCAATACATCGAACGCAAATATAGAGAGACCGACAGATTGAGATATAGAGAGATAGAGCGAGAGATTGAGTTTGTGATAGAGAGCGAGAGATTGAGTTTGCGATAGAGAGCGAGAGATTGAGTTTGCGATAGAGAATGAGATAGAGAGTGAGAGAGAGATAGAGAGACAGAGAGAGAGAGAGTTATATCTTGTACAAAACCGGCCAAGTGCGTATCGGACCACTCACAATGAAAGATTCCGTAGTTGGATGAATTTATACCAAGAACAAACTTAATTTTGTAGTTAAGTAAAGTTCACTCATACTCTATATTAAAGGGACAATCCTCCGACCAGACGGGTGTTGTGTCTGGTGGGCAACTGCCCAACGGTTGATGTCGGGATGTTGTATATATGCTAGTCGCGCGGTAAACTCTGATTGCGCGATGCAGGATTTGTGACGTCAGGTCTTTGATGCGTAGTTCGCTTGTGGCATTGTTAATACCGCCTCAGCTCCAAAATGGTTGAGCTGAATGGTGCTAATCCATGCGTCATATTCGTGAACGGGCGCTGTCAGTTGGGACTGGTTATCTCTTAGCTGCCACGGCTTATTATGTTTTTTTTTTTTTTGAAATGTTTTTTTTTTTTTGTTTCTCTTTTTTGTGCCTCCTCTTGACACTTTTAACGCATACGTTTTTATTTTTTATTTATACATCGTTTCTCACATTTAGTTATAAATTCAACATTATAGATGTAACTAATATTTTTGTAACAATTTAATTTAAAAGAGTGTCCATGAAGTTTCTTGCCCGTTTTTCTCCATAGGTACTTACTACGCTTTGGAATGGGCATAAAGCTTCATTTTTCTTATAGACCGACTCCTTGACAATTCAAAAGTGCCTGTAAATGGTTTAATTGAAATCAATTATTTGAGTTTCCTTTTGAGGTACGGTAACGGAACTCTAAAAATATTTTTAACCCGTATAATCTTTTGCAGCAAACGACTTCGTAAACGCGAGAAATCAAAGAAAGATAAAGAAAAATCGGTGACTGACGAGAAAGAAAAGGAAAAAGATACGACTAAAGAATCGAACCCTGAAGAGGATTGTATAACTATTAGTGATGATGAAGAAGGTATGGTATAATTTATACTTCAAGTCTCTAATTCATATAATTTTATGTAAACAAAGTAATGTCAATAAATGTCACTGTGAAAATGACAGGACAGTGGTGCAAAACATTTTATCATTACATTTTTTGTAAATAATTCAGATATCTGGGGCTTTACTCCCGAAAACGATTCGAGTTTGATTTTGATTCCGATTCGATTTCGTTTCTGATCCTAACTCGATTTAAAACTTAAAACCGACCGAAGTTAGTTTTGCTTCGAACCACCGCACGATCCTGCGCTAGTGTCGGATTCAAGAGTATGGATCGGCATTTAATTCGAACCCAATTCGATTGATTCAGAACTCGATGCTGTCGGGAGTAAGGTCCCAGTAAACGAGTTCGAATCGGAATCAAAATTAAACTCGAAACGTTTTCGGGAGTAAGGCCCCAGAGTTCATTTATTTGTCAGAAACATGAGTATGTACACACAGAGCATGCAAGATGTTAAGTACATTGCAGATAGGATCACAGTCATGTTTTACCTTTACGGTGTACAAATATGACTGTATTATAATAACATTCGATCAATTATTTAATTATTTGCAACTATTAATTATTAAAAAAAAAAAATGCAATCAATTGAAATTCATTTGTTAACGATTACAATAAATACATTTGCATATAACATAGGTACAGCATGCAATTCAAACATCAATTAACCTTTTAACCGCCCTGGTCGGATTAATACGACAAATGTTTTCGTGCCCGTGCCGCCTCAGTCGTATTTAGATGACTCAAAACCTATGTTCGTTTTGTGCTTTTTATATCATTGCACGACCATATTTGTCGTAGATATTTATTTGTAGATTTATGAGCCGGGCGCTGGGGGCACGGCAATTGATATAAGACCAAGCGGTCAATAGGTTAAATTGGATAAGAATAAGAACAAAATATCATAGTCATAATAATTCAAATATCAAAATAAGATACAATACTAACAACAGTCAACAGAAAAAAAAACTTCGCTCCCACATTAGAATTTACATTAGAATTAGTATGTTTTCTCCATTAGAAACTCAGCAATACTATAGAAACATTTGGCTGCTAAATACTCTTTTAGTTTAAAAAAAAATAAGTTAGTAATCATCTATAAAATTAAAGTGAATTAATTATAAGAACTATGTAAACAAAATACCGTTGTCAAACAATGTTTTGTGTAGTATGTCGGAGACACGGCATATGATCGTCATAATCAGCCCGTTTAAGTCCACTGCCAGACGTAGGCCTCCCAAAATCGATTTCCACTCGAAACAGTTTACAACCGTTTTCATCCAACATGTGGCTAGATATGCTACTTACAATATGAAACTATGAATGAGAGCTCTAATATTTGTGTAGTTGAAGATGTACAAAAATAATTAAATTGTTTGGATCTCCTGTATTGTTTCCAGTATCATAAAATATTTTATACCAGAAAATCTCCCTTTTTTAATAACTTTGTTTAAAACCGATTTTTTTTTATAATTTTTATTTTTTATTATTATTTCTTAAATCAGTACTTGAAAGAAAAAAATTTTTTTTTCGCCCTATTTTGTGAATTACCATTACAAAGTTATTTTTTTGTTATGTTATCCCCTTTGCTTACATAAATTATCTGAGTTTGAGACTTTGGGTATAGTACAAAGATACGCTCGGCTCCATGGGGGCGCGTCTCCTTTTTAAGGCGGTATGATCTGACAGAGATCGCGCTTACTAGTTTTTTGAATACAGGGGTAAACATAAAAACCGGCCAAGTGCGAGTAGGACTCGCGCACGAAGGGTTTCGCATCATCCATACTAATATTATAAATGTGAAAGTAACTCTGTCTGTCTGTCAGTATGTTACGTTTTCACGCCTAAACCGCTGAACCGATCGTCATGAAATTTGGCAGAGATATAGCCTGGGATATGGAAAAGGACATAGGCTACTTTTTTACGCGATAACCGACATCCACGCGGGCGGAGCCGCGGTCAAAAGCTAGTTATCTATAAATACGGCAAAAAATCATGTCTGTTGTATGGGAGCCCCCATAAATATTTATTTTATAGTTTTTTTTTTGTATTTGTTATTATAGCGGCAACAGAAATACATCATCTGTGAAAATTTCAACTGTCTTAACTATTACAGTTCATGAGATACAGCCTGGTGACAGACGGACGGACAGCGGAGTCTTACTAATATGGTCCCGTTTTACCCTTTGGGTACGGAACCGTAAAAACAGTGTAGAAAATTCTGAAAAAAATGATGTATCTTATTTAAGGATTTGGCAGACATGCAATCGCTATTAATAACACGATTTGATTAACTTTGCTGGATGGAAGAAAAAAAATACCAAAGTTACTCCTTTTCGTATGTAATGTTTAATCAATCTCATGGCTACAAAACAAACTTTTTTGTTTTTGTCATTTTTTGTATAAATAAAAAGGTAGTAAGATTTGTTAGCACAATTCACTGAGTTTGTCTTGATAAAATGATTAAAATAATGACTATGTATACCTATCAAATGCGAGAGGCAACCATTCGCGACTTTGTGAGCCTGCTTCAGTCGGCTCGAGTCTGCTTCAATCAATTATAGTAACAAGTGTAAGCGCTTATTGTACACTAGCTTTTGCCCGCGGCTCCGCCCGCGTGGATGTCGGTTATCGCGTAAAAAAGTAGCCTATGTCCTTCTCCATATCCCAGGCTATATTTCTGCCAAATTTCACGACGATCGGTTCAGCGGTTTAGGCGTGAAAAGGTAACATACAGACAGACAGACAGATAGATAGACTTTCACATTTATAATATTACTAGCTGACCCGACAGACTTCGTTCTGTCAAAAGCTATAGTATAAACTCCACTACCCTACCCTATCTACCTACCTACCTACCCTACCCTACTCTACCCTACCCTAATTTTTCGTAAAAACAATAAAAAAAAATTGCTATAAACCTCACGGAGCCCGAGACCTTTCCAACGAATGCAAAACCGTGGAAATCGGTTCGTGCGTTCTGGAGTTATAGCGTCAGGAAGGAAAACCCGACTTATTTTTATATAGTAGATGATGGATTATTTACCTAGATATTAGACTGTGAGCTATCTGAAGAATAAATAAATAAAAAATGCGTATATTTCTTTATATGACAGTTCGAGAACCTTCAAGATTCATGGTGCAAGCAAACATGGGAGCTAGCGAATATATTTCTAAATACAAGTAAGTGATTTTCTTTATTTAATTTTAGTCATCAACATTGATATCTAAACCCCAAAGAAAAGTAAGGAAAACATCTTGAGGAAACCAGCGGAGTAATCGACACACATTAAATAAAAATAGGGATGATGAAAAAAAAAAAATTTGTCCGTCATATAGATTATTAAAAAATATTGGACATATATTTTTTCTTTTTTTACGTAATCAACACATTACGGCGATACATTGAGTTCAAATGTGGCATGACGTCACTTCTCACTAGATTTTATACTGAGCTGTGACGTAACGAGCCCCCACTCCCCAAGTTTAATGTGTTTTATCTAAGTCATTTTTTATTAATATGATAAAGCAAAAAATACGTGTTTAATATATATATATTTTTTTTTAAACAAAAAACCCGACTGCAAAAACAACTGAAAAGTGAAAAACAAGCATTATAATCTATATAATTTTGGTATGGCAGGCCGGGGTCAAATAAAAGTTACATCATATTTCAGTTATGTTTTTGCAGTCGGGTTTTTTTTTTTTAATTTTTATATATATATATATATTTTTTTTTTTTTTTCATCAGTTTTGTGAATCAAATATCCTGCAATCGGTCAATAATAGGCTGGACTTACTATACACTAGCTATTGCCCGCGGTTTCTCCAGAGTGGCTTTTTCTAAAATAATATTCTTAATTACTCCTTGTAACATCAGCTATCTGCCAGTGAAAATCCTTTCAAAATCGGTCCAACCGTTTCGGAGGTTAGCCGTAACAAACAGACAGACACACACAAAAAACATACGGATTTTTGTTATAAGTACCGTATATTAAACTTTCTTTTACATCCGTAAGCCGTCCTCGCAACACAAGGTCCAGTTGAAAACTAGCTTCAGGCACTAGTTGGCTGGCATTTATGCTGAACTGGGCCTATTTGGCGTAGCCGCGAGGCACACATTTCTATTTTAAGTTTTTTCTGTCTTTTTTGTGTTCTGTGTCAGTATTGTGTGCCTTAAACTGCGTCAAATAAATTTATTTTCTTTCTTTCTTTCATATGCATTTAGTAAGAAGCTGTTATTTTAACATGACAAACTGAAACTTTAATTTTATTTGCCTTGGTTTTGGCATTTGTTTGAGTTTATGGTTCCAAAACTTAGTAATCATCGAAGAACCAGAATATTTTTTTTTTTTTTTTTGGAGTTTCTCCTGTATTATGGCTGCGTTTACAAACATTTAAACTCACATACACAAAACAGCCAGACCCGGAACAACTGCTAGTAGGTCATACTTGTAGTTAATTTATTATGTGTTTATTTTCAGGTCTGTTCGCACGTTATTTGGTAAGGACGAGGCGTGCTATATCATGGACGCTAAGGTTCAAGGCAACATTGGCAGATATCTCAATGTAAGTATAAACTACCTATACCCAAAGTCTCAAATTCAGATAATTTATAACATATCCAAAAAATAGTTCGTAATGGTAATTCACATAAAATGGCGAAAAAAGAGGTTTCATTTTCTTTTAAGCACTGATTTTAAGAAATAATAATAAAAAAATAATCATACCGTAATTATTTTTATAAATTTTCGGTTTTAAACAAAGTTATTAAAAAAAGGAGATTTTCTGGTATAAAATATTTTATGATACTGGTAACAATGCAAGAGATACAAACATTAAAAAAAAAAATACAACTTCAACAACACTAATATTACAACTCTCATTCATAGATTCATAATTCAAGTAGCATATCTAGCCACATTTTGGATGAAAACGACTGTAAACTGTTTCGAGTGGAAATTGATTTTGGGAGGCCTACGTCTAGCACTGGACTTCAAAAGGGCTGATTATGACGATCATATATGCCGTGTCTCCGACATACTACACAAAACATTGTTTGGCAACGGTATTTTGTTTGCATAGTTCTTATAATTAATTAACTTTAATTTTAGCGATGACTATTTACAAAAAAAAATATATGATAAAATGTGTTGTACCACTGTCGTGTCATTTTGACAGTGACATTTCTTGACATTAATTTGTTTACATAAATTATCTGAATTAGAGACTTTGGGCATAGAGCTACCTAGGCACCGCTTAATCACCAGTGCTAACCAAACAATTTATCTTACCACTTTTTTTTTGCCAAAGTTGCCAGCTTCACTAAATATAAAACAAAGTCCCCCCCCCCCTTGGCGTAAGATGCTTATGTTGATGGATTTGTTTTCACACTTTCCCGTGCACATTGATTTTTGTGGGTTGTTAAAGAAAAATGCAATAAAATGTGGCACGAACACTTCGATCAGAGGTCACTGAGCAAGGGAATCTGGTATCGGACATCCAACCAACACTTTCTCGTTGTTCATGGTTCGACCAGACAAATATGAGTCGGCCGGAAATTGTAATGGCTCTGCGGTTTCGATCGGGACACATTCCAATAAACAGTTTTGCGCTTCTCATGGGTAAAGTTCCTTCACCAAATTGTCCGGAGTGTAATTTAGTGGAAGACACCATATACTGATGGAGTGCGTCCGGAACGAGGCCGAAAGAATCACATTGTTATCCAAGTCACTGGATGTTGGAAGGTGTAATAGCATCCCCATTGTCAAAGGATGCAAGACTTTTATATAAGCTAGCAGAGATAGGATTTAGATCATAAGGAGAAATACGAATGATGACTAAAATAATTTTCTTTATCTGTCATATAGATTATAAAAAAATATTAACACGTATTTTTTCTTTTTTACGGAATCAAAACATTACGGCGATACATTGAGTTCAAATGTGGCATGACGTCACTTCTCACTAGATTTTATACTGAGCTGTGACGTAACGAGCCCCCACTCCCCAAGTTTAATGTGTTTTATCTAAGTCATTTTTTATTGATATGATAAAGCAAAAAATACGTATCTAATTTTTTTATGATCTGATTGACGGACTAAACAATTTTTCTTTTTTTTTACCCAGGGCACATCCCTATTGTTTGGTGGCATAATCAGTTTATGATTAAACTCTCTTTAAAAAAAAATGAATTAAAAAATAAAAGCCCCCCCCCCCTGGCTAATGAGTGTAATCTGAGTTTGCGCAATCTCAGGAGGTGTTAGGAGTTGAACATTTCATACTTACTTCCCTGTACACCCCTTCTTACATCTGGAACACTTGTCTTCAAGATTAATTAATATACGTTTGCAATTAAATGAGAAATTTTCCTGGTTTCTAACTTTTGATTTCGGCAGAACCACTGAACCGAATTTGAAGTTTTATATGCTCATTCGACGCAGAATTTCATTTCGGAATAACATTTTCCGTCGGACGTACCGTTTTCGAGCTATAAGCGAATTACCGAAAAAAGAGCGAAAATTCCGCTACATTCCGTTACTTGGCTCCCAAAAGTTATGCACACCTCTTGAGATTGCGCAAACTCAGATTACACGCGTTTAGGACCAAATGAAGGTATTAAAGCGATCAAAGTCAAAATCAAAGCATTTATTTCAAATAGGCACATAAATGGCACTGTTGAACGTCAAAATTTACACGGAAATAAAATTGTTTCTAGTTGCCCCTTCCAAAAGGTAGTTTCGCATGGAGAAGAATGGGCAATAAACTCCACCGTTACTCTTTTAAACTGTTTTACAATAGTTTGTATACATCAATTATATCAATACATGTGAAGACGATGTACCTAGAATAAAATTACTATACCACAGCAGGTAATATCAATAAAAAATTAAGCATTGACGGATAAATTAACCATGTGCTAGATACAAGGTGCTCACATATTTACAAATATTGTATTATTTTGTACAAATAAAATGTCAGTGTGCAAGTTAAACTTATCATAAAAATGTCGGGTCGGCGGACTAAAGCACATAAGTCAAAATACGAGTATTGCTTTATTTTTTCTTGGTACCAAAATTATTAATTTAAATCAATACATCGGCAGACGAAAACACATAAGTTAGTTCGCTTGTTCGGGCTTGAATATCAAGGCTTGTTTGGGCTTGAATATCAAGTGGCGTCCTTTTTCAACCTCTTGATTCGCACGAATCATGCGACGTTATAAAACACATAAGTTTGACTTATGTTCTTTAGTCCGCCGACCCGACAAATAATGTCTTAAAAATAATACATTATATATAAATTAGCAACCTGTTTGATTTTGTCTAGACTCTACATTGTCCTATGAAGCAAGACCAGCATGTTGCCAAGCATTCTTATCTTGGATATAATCCTCTAATTTGTAATAAGCTTGTTTACAAAGTGTAGTTTTAATATGTGTTCCAGCTTGCTGTAAATTAATTCTTCGAAAAAAGTAATTTGATTGGCCTATAGATGCTTTAGCAAGAGTATAATGAACTAATTTATTTATTTTCTCTTCCAGCACTCCTGCTGCCCGAATGTCTTTGTACAAAACGTGTTCGTGGACACCCACGACCCTCGCTTCCCTTGGGTGGCATTTTTCGCGCTATCACACATCAAATCAGGTACCGAGCTCACTTGGAACTACAACTATGACGTGGGTTCCGTTCCTGGGAAGATACTGTACTGTTACTGCGGGGCTCCTAACTGTAGGGGACGGCTGTTGTAATTTAGTGAAATGAGGGTAGCTATATTAGAAAAAAAAAAACTATTTTACGTCATCTGTATGCGGCACGGCTTGCCAGATGTTGACGTTTCGCTCGCGCGTAGTGTTAGCGGTTAAGAAAGGAAATATGTAAACTTTCAGAAATTTGGATACACTAATTACTAAGTTTTGGAAAAAAAAAAACTCAATATCATACATGGCAAAATTAAAATTCGATTGCAATCAACATTCATTTACCGAGCTCACTTGGAACTACAACTGGAACGTGGGTTCCGTTCCCGGGAACTTTACCGTTACTGTGGAGCTGTTAACGGCTGTTCAAATATTGTGAAATGATTGTAGCTATATAAGAAAAAAATGGCCCATTTTAGTTAGGTAATGTGTAAACTTTCAGGAATTTTTATACAGTAATTATTAAGTTTTCCAAAAAACAACTCAATGTCATACATTACAAAGTTCAAATTCGATTGCAACCAACATTCATTTAGGACCTTTTTATTACACTTACGCTTCCCTTGGGTGGCGTTATCAGACATCAAAGTAGCAGGTACCGAGCTCATTTGGAACTAAAACTATGACGTGGATTCCGTTCCCGGGAAGATATTAATACAATTTAAATAATAATACTAATACAAAATGAATACAAATAAGACCCATTTTAGCAATAAAAACTTAGATATAGTAATTATTTAGTTTTGCACACTGCCTTGTTACCTTTTGTTAGTCGCCTGAGACTGATATAAATTGTACGAGAATTGGTATGTAATCGGAATGAACAGGAGCCTTACTCCCGACAGCATCGAGTTGTGAATCAATCGTTTTGGATTCGAATTAAATGCCGATCCATACTCTTGAATCTGACACTAGCGCACGATCGCAGTTCGAAGCGAAACTAACTTCTATCGAAAGATTCGTTAGGATCGAAAAGTTCGTACTCCGCACGCCATCTGACAGATATATATCGAGTTGTTGGATCAAAACTAAACGTCAAATTACACGATATCAAAGAAGCTACTTTATTCAGATCGAGTGAGATAACTACCTAAAAGACTTGCACCTAAAGCACTTAACGATGACGTAATCCGCCGGATACGCATAAAACGACGCTGAAAATACTCGAACCTATATTTTATATCGATCTTGGTTTACGATTCGAATTGGTTCGGGAGTAAGGTTTTAAATCGAGTTCCGATCGGAACGAGTTCGAATCGGAAAGAAAATCAAACTCGAGTAATTTTCGGGAGTAAGGCCCCTGGGGGCCAAGTCTACTAATTTACAAACGTTGCAATGGTCTCTTCATTGTGAGTTTTTGACAGATTTGCCATACAAACACTGTCAAATACTCACAATGGCGAGACCATTACAACGTTTGTAAATTAGTAGACTTAGGCCCCTGGTATGTTTGAGAATACAGGTAACTATGAAAGTCATGTATATTTGAATAATGTTGCTTAGAACCTTGTCAGTCTACGATTAGTAGTCGAGTTTGACATTCATAATGGCTGACTAATAATTATTAGTGTATTTATTCTTATGCGGAA
This sequence comes from Dryobota labecula, assembly GCA_947523025.1. Taxonomy (NCBI): domain Eukaryota; kingdom Metazoa; phylum Arthropoda; class Insecta; order Lepidoptera; family Noctuidae; genus Dryobota; species Dryobota labecula. The sequence continues at coordinate 4,933,193 of OX383311.1, read as the reverse complement.
TCAAATTTAATTAGTTAGCGAAACTTCGCAGACTAGACGTGATGGATATCGTTATCTAAACACGATAAATCAACGAAAATTGATGTGATTAATTTTTTTATATAAAAAAATTGTGTAGCTTGAAATATCTGATAAAAAACAGCTTTTTTGGGTAAGATACACGTACGTAATAGGTATAATTATATCTAAACACGATAAAATAAAAATAAACTCAAACTCATTTCAAGTAAGTCAATTTTTTTTTTGTATAATTTGGGGTCAACGACCGCAAGTAGTTCAGATTCATTCAAAATTCATTTATTTATTGTAAAATATATGTAGGTACATTATAAGTTCTTATTTGGTAATACATTAGGGTGCTATGTTTTGCCTCTAGGGCGTACAAAAGTAGTAATACATGCAATATAATTAAAACATTAAATTAATATAGTTTATATGAACCACAAATAAACAAGTTAATAAATTAGATCATCTATCGCATCAAGAATTTTCAATCACACTGAACAATGTTGATTAGATAAATTAAGTGTAGTGAGAAAAAATAAAAAATGAAAACAAAAAATGTCCGCTGTTATTGTAATAAAATGAAAATTGTTAGCACTTAACTATAGTGTTGTACTTACGGTCGTTGACCCCAAAATAAACAACAAATTGATGTGAATTATGTCTTTAAATTTGCTAGTGGGAGACAATTTAGGAAGCTGATGATAACAAAATCGGGGGATACTGTTTGGTGTTGCAGCTACATATCTAACATCCAAAATTGAATTACACCACTCCATAGCTAAAGGATCAAAGAATTCATAACGTTGAGTAGAGACTGTGATGCATCGCGCGCGGCGGAGGGAAGCGTCGTTTTGAGGTCGTTTATAATTTCTGATTAGTATAAATTTTGTCTCGGAGAAGCTACGACGTTCGTTTCAAATTCAATCGTCGGCTCTCGTCAAAATCTTTTAATTGCATATATAAAACATTAGTGTGAAATAGTTATAGTGAATATATCGTCGGTTTACTGCGAGACCTCACCCTAGTAGCATTTTTTGTTGGCATTTAGTTGGGCCACTTACAGAGGCAAGTAAAATTTATAACGCCATGAACTCGTCTTGACTAGTTTTATATAATGCAACAACTCATTGTGTTTAATTTTTCTTAAGCATTATCATAATAAAGATGATATAGGGCAATTAATACAACTAAAACTAATTCATTGCTTTCAAAGTTTTTACTATGTCACTTAATGAGTTCTTGCAGTAAACCGACCATATATAGAGCTAAAGTAGAAAAAAATAATGCAATGTCGGCCTATATTCGTCAAAAAGCCGAATCAAAATAGAGATCGTATACGGTTGGAAAGGGCTTTTCAAGAGTAATCGAGTGATATCCAAGAAACACCATGAGACAGAGTGACACGGTCCCCGGAATGTAAAAGAATGAAGACGTCCGAGCGGATCAATGACAGCACCAGTACATCAGCACACGTACACGTATTCGCGACGTAAACCACACGGCCGTGTTCACGACTAAGCCACACCCGATTATTTTTTTCTGTCGTGTTTAGTTATCGATAGCCATCACTGCGGAGTTTCGCTAGCTAATTTAATTTGAACCTGCAAAATTGTGCTTTTGTATCAAACTTGTATTGATAGATATTATTTTGTATAGCTTCTCGATGTGGCTAAAATAATAAGACTTGTACTTTTTCATACGATTTCTAATTAGTTATATTAAACGATCTGGTTACATAAGCGGTTCAAAAACGGATTTCATTTTTTCCCCTTCGTATTTTAATTTGAGAAATTAAAACACATTTGTTTTTATTTGAATACATTATGGTGCAATATATTTTATTGCATTTTATATCTCAATGTTGTGAACTATATTTCAGTTTTTCTTTTTCGATAGTTTTTAAATAGTACGCAGTGTGTGTATTAAAATAGAAAACACATAATTATGATTCTTAATTGAATTAGTAACACTAATATCGATATAATAAAATATAATTTTTTATTACAAAATAAATATCATGGAAAAAATAATATGAGTTATCAAAATCAATATAATCTTGAACAGTTCAATGTTGTTTACTGAAAAAACCTTAGTACTAGCCCTAAGCGCAGTAGTACCTTAAGCACAAACTAAACTTAAAATACAGCGTTATTTTAATTTAACCCCAGAAAGAGATAGAACAATATTGCTATTCTCCCTATTTCCAGAGCTTTTAAAGTTTTTTTCGATTATCTCATTTAACTATTTTCCTTTTTTTGAAATTACATTATTTGTTCGAACATTTCTAATTATTTAGTAATTCCTATTGTCCGTGGTATATTCAAATCCAACCGTAATATTTTGACAGTTGTATGAAATGGCTGTAATCCGGCAAATTGACGTATTGGGTCAATTTGATAAACAAATAATTTCCCGGACTGTATACTATACTTAAGTTAAATATTGGTGCCGATTCCCTTGTTTACAAACTAAACTAAATTTAAGTTCAGTGCATCTTTTTCTTTCTGTTTCATTAAGGACAAAAGATACATTTTAGTTTAGTCCTGTCAAATTAATCAGCGCTTGACGTAAATTGACGTAATTTTAGTCGGCAAGTTTTTAATCACGTCTAAACTTGTATGGAGTAGTGACAGGCGCTGGTTAATTTGACAGGACTAAACTAAAATTTATCTTCTGTCCTTTTCTTAATGAACTAGAAAGAAAAAGATGCACTGAACTTAAATTTAGTTTAGTTTGTGAACAAGGGAATCAGCACCAATGGCTGTTGTAATCAAATTTAAGTACTATTCTCGAAATATAGTTAGTGTTAGTTCATAAGATTTATTTCTTGTATATATTCTTCGTTTGTATCAGTAATACAATAAATGAGTACAGCATTGTGTTTAAATGTTTTATTTTGATAACTAGCGACCCGCTCCTGCTTCGCACTGTTTTGATGACTTGATGAAACTTCCGAGATTTCTTTCATTATATGTAAGTTTAAAATTAATGTATTATACACATTGGTCTCCGGATGGCCTTAGACAAAATCCAGTAGTGCTATTATACAGGGCGTCCCACGGATATGCCACACGGAGAGAAAGTACCTTGAATATTGTAGATGGAACATTTTACTGAAAGAAGACATTATTTGAATTTAAAAAACAATTTAAACTGCATTCATAGATATTTAAATAATTACATGGTTGAACCGGGAATCGAGCCCGTTACATGAGAAAAATAAGCACCCTGTAGCTTTATCATACCGATCGAAAGGCTTCATCATAAGAATTATTTTTTTCTAAATAACATAGTGTCACAAATAAAAAGAAGACCATGAACTTTAACATTTGATGTGAAATTTTCTTCAGAAAAATGAAAAGCTGACATTTCCGTATTTGATAAATTGATTAAATTCATGGTCTTCCTTTTATTTGTGACACTATATTATTTAGCAAAAAATTATCCTTATGATGAAGCCTTTCGATCGGTAGCAGGTGGATGAGATTTGCCGAAAATCGAGCTGAATAGGGAGCAATTGGAGAGGCCTATAATAATAATAATAATAATAATTTTATTTCAGAAACATCCATAAATTTGTTAGTAAACATTTAACCTTAATAACTATGTTAGAAAACATGCAGATTGGACAAATAACGGACGAGCGGGCAATCTAATTTCCCTGCTATAACATTCAGGAGACTGTTCGAGCTGCCCCGGACCCTCTGCAGCAACGACGCAGACCTATGTCCAGCAGTGGACTGCTATGGGCTGATGATGATGACGATTATACACTAAACCTTTATTATTGGAATAAATTTTCTAAATAATGGTGAAAACCGCATCAAAATCCGTTGCGTAGTTTAGAAGAACAAGGCGGTCACACAGACAGACACGAAAAGAGAGAATTTACACTGGTGGGGCAGATTCTACTACTCTAAAATCTTGATGGATTCTGCCCCCATTATGGTTGGCACCTTAGAATAAAAGTACAAAAATAATACTTAAGAATTTTCATCGAATAATAACACTAAAGAATTTTCATTAAGAAATGTCAATCGCTGATTAATTTGACAGGACTAAACTAAAATTTATCTTCTGTCCTTTTCTTAATGAAATAGAAAGAAAGAGATGCACTGAACTTAAATTTAGTTTAGTTTGTGAACAAGGGAATCGGCACCATTGTGCTTCCTAGTCAATATAAGGTTTAATATAACGTCTATGCAATACTTGGCATAGACGTTTGGATTTAGAAATCCAAACTTCTATGCCAAGTGCTAGACTAGACTAGAGTCAGCATGATCATAAAGGGTTTCTTTCAGTAATTGCATTTACTATTCTGAAGACTGATCATTGTTATTATTCCCATTTTTCAATTACAAGTTAGCCGTTAGTCAGACGCCCTAAAGTCTGACAACCATCCACCGAGGGTGTGTTACCCAGTAATTGGGTTGTGGAGGTCAGATAGGCAGTCGCTCCATGTAATAAAATGAAAAAACTTGTGATTGAAATGATATTTTATTTAACACATAATTGGTCATGAAAAAATAGTCTTATAGACCAGGCATAATATAAGCTATGTTGTGCAGCGTGTCTTGTAGAAGACGAGACGGCGGCGCTATGGCGGGGATAGCGCGACACACGCTCAGGAGCGGAGCGAGCGAGCAGAGCAATGTGTCCAGTAGCACTGATACTGAGCCTGAGACTGCGATTTGGCCCTGTAGGATGAAAACGTTTGGGTTAGACATGATATTGTTGATTGAACGCTGAATCAGACTATGTCCGAATTAGAAATTTCATGTAATTTATTTATTTGCTTTTGATAAAGCATTTAACATAAAATCACGCCTGTTTTCCGCAAAAGGTAAAGCAGAGGTGTGCAGTCCCGAGCACCTATATGTCAAAATCAAAATATTTTATTTCACATAAACCTACATGGGCACTTATGAAACGTCAGAAGCTAGGTGCACGGTTCGAGTTAGTCGTTTCCTATGGAGAAGAGCCGGCAAGAAACTCCACGATTACTCTTTTAAAAATAATTGGCTTTACAATATTATTAAATAACAGTGATAATAGGTATGGGAGGACAGTGTAGGCCTTTCAACAATTACCAGGTACTTAACAAAATAGAAAACCGCCAACAAATCTACACTCTACTAGGCCTACAACGTTCTCACATTCACAAAATATAAAATAATCTAAGTATATAAAATATTAATGACATGATTGCAATTACAACTACAGTAACATATCTGAATAAATATCATGTCCACAAAAGCCACTAATAAAGAATTGGAATTCGATTTGTAGGTAAATAATGTCAAATAATGAAAAGATTATGTCAAGGAAGTATGTAAAATAAAAAAAATAAAAAATTCTAAATAAACATCGTTACTTGGGAGCAGTTAATAGACATTGACATAGTTATGTTGTTTATGAGGTACCAGGGAAGCCACATGTGCAGAAGGAATTTTGCCAAACTTCCTTGTCTTCAACGTAGTCTTTTATCTTATAATATGCTTTTTTGATAAGGACACGTTTGATGTGGGTTTTGAACTTTCCGTCGCTAAGTTCTATAACCGACTTTGGCAACTTGTTATAAAAGCGGATACTGTTTATAAGAAATGACTTGACTATGTATATAATTACTTATACTATTACTAGCTTTTGCCCGCGGCTCCGCCCGCGTGGATGTCGGTTATATCGCATATAAAAGTAGCCTATGTCCTTCTCCGTATCCTAGGCTATATCTCTGCTAAATTTCATGACGATCGGTTCAGCGGTTTAGGCGTGAAAACGTAACATACAAACAGACAGACAGACAGAATTACTTTCACATTTATAATATTAGTATGAACTTATAAATAAATAACCTTAAACTTACTTATGTAACTTATTATTGCGGTGGACCCCTGAAGGCTACCGTGTGATGTTGTATGGAGGAGATATATTTGTATAAATATAGGTTATTTCAAACAGTTTGTTTTTTTTTTATTTGGTACATACCGAATCTCTCCCTGTTATAGCGAGACTTACCTAATGCTCCTTCAGTCTCTACAATTATAGCGAGACTATTCCAATACTTGGAGATATTCCGCCACCTCTACACGTGACTTACCTAATGCTCCTTCAGTCTCTCTCCTATTATAGTGAGATTCTCCCAATAGACGCAGATGTGCGGCCACTTTCACTGCTCTGCAACCTGTTGCTCGGTACATACCGAATCTCTCCCTGTTATAGCGAGACTTACCTAATGCTCCTTCATTATCTACAATAATTATAGCGAGAATATCCCAATACGCGGAAATATTCCGCCACCTCTACACTTGACTTACCTCATGCTCCTTCAGTCTCTCTCCTATTATAGCGAGACTCTCTCCCAATAGACGCAGATGTGCGGCCACTTCTACAGCTCCACAGCCCGTTACGCGATACATGCCGGCGCTGGTTGCAGCTGAACTAGATACGGGCTGTAGACGGGAAAGATGGTTTAGTAGTAATATAGTATCACGTATCATCAGTATATAGTATTAATATATCGCCAGTAGTGATTTTATATCAAAACTTTTTTTTTAAATAAAACAGGTAGATTTAAGCTTATCCGAGAAACCTATATTCAAAATTTTGCAAAATAAACCAAACGGTTACTTTTAGCGGGTATAAAAGTGAATATTTTGATTTCGACTCTTACGCAAGTATGTCCGCGGTTTCATCAATAATTACAGTACCTTAAATCCTGAGTTAAGCTACACGACATCTGACAAATGCTTGCACTGACTGGACAGGTCTACTTAAAATTGTGTGGTTCTTTCCTCAAAAGACCATTTCAGACACGGATCTACATGGTCCTCACATGATCTGACCAAGATTATGTCTGGACTTAAAAGAGATGGACCCCTGAGTTTGTTTCGCCATTTCTTCTCAGAGATACCTAGTCAGATAGGAAATGTCAACACCATCTAGCTTATTTTTTTTTTTTTTTTTTTATATGCCGTGTAAAAGTGATTATACTATTTACAGAATAAAAGATTTCATTTCATAACCAATTTTGATTACTTTTTAAAGGACTTAGGAGTTACGTTTTAGAAAGTGATCAAAACGATTCGTTTTCTTATTTTATATCAAATCAAAATCAAACTGTTTTCTTTCACATAAACCTACATGGGCACTTATGAAACGTTAGAAGCTAGGTGCACGGTGCCAATTAGTCGTTTCCTATGGAGAAGAGTCGGCAAGAAACTCCATGGTTACTCTTTAAAATATAATTGGCTTTCCAATATTATCAAATAACAGTGTTAATAGGTATGGGAGGGAGGACAGTGTAGACCTTTCAACAATTACCAGTTAACAAAATAGAAAAGTGCCAACAAATCTACACTCTACTAGGCCTACAACGTTCTCACATTCACAAAATAGAACATATACTGTATAAAAGATTGAAAAAAAAAAAAACCTATTTAAACCAAATGACATGATTGCCATAAAAACCACATTAACAAATCTGAATAAATATCATGTCCTTTATACTCGTTTTCTTAAAGAAACAGACAGAATAACAAAATTAACATAGCAACTTACCACTAAAGCTTGCGTGGGCGGTGTGGTCGGCGCGGGCTGAGGCTTGGGAGGGGCGCGGGGAGGGCGACCCGGACCAACCGACGTTAGTGGACGAGCTAATACACAATATTGTGAAAATTAAAGCGATATTAGTTGGATACATAAATACAGGGTTATTGGTAAACAACAACTTTTGTTCTATGAATTTTTACAAAACATAATACATTTACCAAAAACAAAACTTCAAGATTTCGTTGTTCGATCTAACACATTTCAATTCTGTATTTTGTTGTACATACCAACGCCGCCCGTGCACTAGAGACCAGGGACCGATATCGATACTCGAAGAATACCGATATTTTTAAGAAAATACCGATAACAGTAATGATATCTGGCATAAATACTGGTATTTTATGTCAGTAATTTGAGTATCGGTATTAAATATCGATAATTATAATATCGATAGTCAGTACTGATATCAGGCTACAATGTGACGTCACAGAATCTTTATTGATGATTCTTAAGTAAATACATATTTTTTTACAGTCGCGAATCATATTTTGATCGAGATACAACCTGACGTTGACCTGCAAATTTCAAAAAACGCAAGAAAATTTAATAATAACGGTTCTATACCCAAATACCGGTATTTATAGCGATATTTTGGTATCATGTATCCAAATTATATCGGTATTAACTCCCTACTAGAGACACGGCACGGTTTTGTTATGCGTAGAGTTCGTAACATCAGATGAGAGAAAAATCAGAGAAAATCTGATGCATTATTGATTAAAAGTCATAAAACAAAAGTTGTTGTTTATAATGGCAGTAATATAGTGCTGAGAGGTATATACAGTCATATGCATTAAGTAAAAAGCAGTTTTTTTGACTTTACAAACTGACACTGCAATTTTATTTATTTGTATGTATAGATATCCCTCTTGAACGCTAAACCCGACTGTGGTGTGTTCGCACGCGAATGGATCATGACAATGGGGTTTATTTATAAACGCTGCTTAAAGTTAAGTAATGATTAGCGACTGATTAACCATACATTTTTGACCTTTGAACGTCACTTAACTTTAAGCGACGTTTATGAATAAACCCCAATATATCTGGGGCCTAAGTCTGCTATTTTTATAAATTCGTCACTCCAACACGATCCCATTGTCATTTTGTTAAAAGTTCGTAATCTGCAAAATTCATAATGGTCGCTCATTGATCGGTCAATGGTCTCGTAATATAATTGTATTACAATGGCATTGTCGTATTGCCATTATTATAAAACCCGTTAGTAGAAATTATTTTCGAAAAAATACTACAAAATTTGAACATTTATTCATGCCAGATTTCATTGAATATATATATTTTTACATATTATTTATTAGTGTTATAAGCAATTTGAAGTAGTAGGAAGTTGGAAGTTTAGTAGGAAGTTTCATTTGTCATTATGTACGAGATTACCAATTCTTTCAATGGAGTGTCAGTGGCTGACCACTGAAAAGTCATAATGACGCCATTATATTAGTAGATTACCAAACTTGTCAAAATCAACAATTATGAAATCAATGATAGACCATTCTGACACTATTGTAATAGCAGACTTGAGGCCCTGGAGTTCTGTAATGGATGAGTGTATGAATTTTCTTTGACTTATGTAATTGGCGCACAGCCGTTTTATGTTTTTTTTTTTTTAAATCTATAATTTATACTCACTTGGATTAGAAATGATGATCTTGTTAGTAGTAGATTGGTTGCTTTGCTCCTTCTGCATTGCAAAGCGCTTAGCTTTACGCTTCCATAGATAGCGTTCATTGTAGTTGACCTGTTAGAAAAATATAACATATGGAATTATTCAATTTATTCTATACGTTTACAATTGGCCAGAGAAGTTAAGGACCACTCGATCCGCATACTGTCAGACAGCATGGCTCTCCTGCAAGCGCTAAGCAGTCATACAGTTGACCCTGGGCTAATATACGAGTGCCACTCGCGCCGCAACAAGATAACCATTCAATGGATCAAAGGACACAGCAGTTTGCTAGACAACGATGCTCAAACTCAAATCATTTATTTCGAATAAACCATTTACAGGCACTTTTGAGTTATCAAAGAGTCGGTCAGTAAGAAAAATGAAGCTACATGCCCATTCCAAAGCGTATTAGGTACCTATGGAGAAGAACGGGCAAGAAACTCCATGGACACTCTTTTAAATTAAATAGTTACAAAAAAAATTGTTAGATCTATAATGTTAAATTTATAACTAAATGTGCGAACGGTGTAAAAAATAAAAATATAAACGTAAATTTTTTTTTTGTTTTTTGGTCGTTATTTAGATTATTAAAAAATATTGGACACGTTTTTTTTTACGTAACAAAACATTACGGCGATACATTGAGTTCAAATGTGGCATGACACTCAGATGTCGCTACGCCCCCGCAAGGGGGCGTGGCTAGCGGAACCGGGGCATAGCCCCCTGTCCGCGGATGATTCACGGTGACCCATTAATATGGGCCCCTCATCTGGGCGGCCTGATGCGGCCTGAGGATGTTGGGCCCGCGTGAGCAGCCGCGGGCCCTGTGATAGGGTATCTGATGTGGCATGACGTCACTGCTCGCTAGGTTTTATACGTAGCTGTGACGTAACAAACCCCCACTCCCCAAGTTTAATGTGTTTTATTTAAATAATTTTTTATTAATATGATAAAGCAAAAAATAAGGGTCTAATATTTTTTTTATTATCTGACTGACGCGGACGGACTAAACAGTTTTTCCTATTTTTTTTTTTACCCAAGAAACATCCCATTAGCTGACCCCTTTGCTCAAATTTTTGAGGTTTTTTTTTACTAAGAAATCGTATTTTTTTCATATTTTTCAAGATTAGGGAAGATTTCGTATAGGTATTTAAATAAAATTAAGAATTCTAAAATTCGACCGATTCGTATTCTAAAAAATCTCAACCATTTATGCAAGGGTCAGCTAAATGCAGTAGCTGACTGTACTTAATATTATATAAAGGTCAAATTTATGAGTTTTTATGTAGGAGATAATCTTCGGAATGACTGATCTGTTTCCGAAAATTCTGGAAACATCCCTATTGTCAAGGAGTAGGTCAGTAAATTTAATTATTAGTACTCACATTAGACCACATCTCCCCCAGTCGTTTGGATATCGCAGAGAAATCCATATCGGGCTGTTTGCGCAGAACTTCGTTGCGCGCCTCCTTAGCCCACATCATATAGGCAGTGATACGGGTCTTACCTAAGATTACAGTTTACGGTTTAAGACATTTATTCCTCAAACAATTCACTTACCATGTGAAATATCTCAAGAGGGTGTACAACGGTCCAATAGCACCACTCCTTTGAAAAAATATTATCTCGTGACTGAGAAGGAATTATGAAAAACGGCTCAATAAGGAACCTCGGTAAACGTGTCTAGAATTTTCTAATACATTTTATAAAGTTTCATATTGAGATACGTAACAAAATTCAATCTAAAGAAAAACAGCCACATTCCTCTAGATCGTATTTTGTTGCTTCGTGTCTCAATATGAAACTTTATAAAAGGTTTCTCTCTATAATATTCTGCTTGGCCAGGGAATTGACCTCACTCTCCCAAGCATAGTGAGTACTAATATGCTCACACGCAGGTTCGCACGATGCACGAGAGAAGTGAAAGTTACGCTATTCAAAGCTTATTGCCAATCCTTCTACTCAAGCGGCCTGTGGGTGAGATATACGCAGCGAGCCTACAGAGCCCTGCACACGCAGTACAATAATGCGTTCAGGAGGTTATTGGGTCTGCCGTGGCGGTGCAGCGCGTCTGGCATGTTTGCGGAGGCGCGCACAGACGGTTTTCAGGCCATCATGCGCAAAAAAGCAGCTTCCCAGCTAGCCCGTATAAGGGGTAGCAATAACGGCATTCTGAACGCATTAGCTGTACGTTTTGACTGTCCCTTTCAAAACCAGTGGGTCAATTCTCGTGTAGGTGTGGCGAGTAGGGCATGCACTCCGGAGTTCCGGAATTTCATAATTCCGGAATTCCGTAACAATTTTTCTGATATTTCAATTCCGGAATTGAGAGGAGTGATATCGGAATTCCGATATTCATAATTTTTTGATATTTTTATTATTATTTTATCTAAACGCAACCAAACTAGTCTGTGGAACTTTCCACAAGCCGCTAGACGGTCAATGTTTAATTAGAGTAATAAGGGAGAAAGATGTTTAATGTGTTACTAAAAATGAATAAAAGACTTCTATTGTGTGATAAATAAGCCTTGTTGATTTTACGGTTTAAAATGTTTAATTAGAGTAATAAGGGAGAAAGACGTTTAATTTGTAACTAAAAATTATTAAAAGACTGATAAAAATTATAAATCTTGTTTGATTTGAAGCAACCTTAAAAGTTACCAGTTCCGGAACCTTTTCCGGAATTCCGGAATCTTTTCCGGAATTCCGGAATCAGATCTCCAGTATTGGAACTCAGTTGTGGAATTAATTTTTTAATCCACCATGTGGCCCAGTGTAGGTTGGTCGATGACATTGTCTTCAAAGTTTTGGTTCTAGGACATGGCGGTTTCATCACTATGTTTTCTAGCACCGTTTTGAGCAACAGGTGGTGGTGAAATAATTTACATAATTAAATTCAAATATTTACCTTTATCCTTTCTCTGCGCCTTAGCTCTTCCAATGACTCTTCCGTCTTTAACAATGAGCTTCTTCTTGCTGCTCTTTTCCATCATGTACAGGGAGTTGGCGGGAGTCCTCGTCGAACCCTCGTCCGACGCTGAGCTGTCCGATTCCATGCTGCAATTTTGTGGCTCACCACTTTTTGGGGAAAAAGGTTTTAGTGATTTGTAGGCAAATAAAATTTAAAAAGTTAATGTATTATGTTATATGAAAGACTAGTAGTGCCGCGTGGTTTCATAAGCCTCGCTCGGCTCCTTAGGGTCGTAGCATTATATTTAATAACCTATAACCTTTGTCAGGGAATTTTTCAAATTTAGTGGTAGTTATAGGTTCAAACAAAAAAAAAAAGACACTTCAGCGTTAAAATATTAAGTACTAGCTTTTGCCCGCGGCTCCGCCCGCGTGGATGTCGGTTATCGCGTAAAAAAGTAGCCTATGTCCTTCTCCTTATCCCAGGTTATATCTCTGCCAAATTTCATGACGATCGCTTCAGCAGTTTAGGCGTAAAAACGTAACAGACAGACAGAGTTACTTTCACATTTATAATATTAGTATGGATGGATAGATTTGAGTATCAGTTTTGCAATAATTTTAGCTCAGTTGATTATGGGAATCAGAGTTGTAATATTTTAGCATAGTTACCTACTTATTCAATTCATATTATATATTATGTACTTTCTAAGCTTTACCTTGGTTAACACTGATATCGGTGAAGAAAAACCTGGACTTGTGACTTTAATGCACGTAAGTTTGAGATTGTCAACCTGTCTTGAGCAAGCATGGTGATCAATGCTTAGGCCTACTCTGTATGAAAATAATAGGCTGTATATTATAACCTACTTAGCATTATAATTTGAATAAGTGGTTTTATTTTTGTGTGATACCATTAAAAAACAATACACAAACAGGTAGAAAACCTACAAAGCATAAACACAACCAGCCTACAAAGCTCCCATTGCTGAGACAGGCCTTCTCTCTGTGAGAGGGCATATGAACAAAAACACACTATCTACTTCGGGGTTTATTCATAATTCATAAACGTTGCTTAAAGTGACGTTCAAATGTCAAAAATGTATGGTTAAACAGTCACTAATCATTACTTGCCTTTAAGCAGCGTTTATAAATAAACCCCTTCATCTAGAAATACTGCTGAGCCACTGTGTTATAAAACCACATGATCTTCATCAACAAATAAGGTGTTCATATCGTCGTTGCGACTTTAAGAACTCTTATGTGTCACTTTTGGCAAAATCACTTTTTTACACCAGACTTTTTCTCATTTTGAAGCTCTATCGAATGCAAAAACTCTCATGTGTATACGACGATGTAATCGTCATTTCTTTACCAATTTCAAGATCTACAATATTGTGCTTCCTAATACAATGTTGGTGCTTGAAATATCGATTTTATCATGTTGAATTTTACACATGAGAGGTCTTTAAGTAGCAATGACAATGTGTAGAGTGACTATGATGTGAATGAGAGGCTGAAAAACGGTGCGGTTTAAAAGCAGATGTAGTGACCAAAATTGAAAAGAGTATGCTTAGATGGTTTGGTCATTTTGAAAGGATGAATGAAAGGCAACTAACAAAAGGTAACAAGGAAAAGAAGTGAAGTGAAGGGAAGTGGAAACGCCGGGAGAGGACTCCCTAGGAGGACATATAGTGACTTAATTGGTGATGTTCTTCAGAAAGGTCAGGGCTGTAGTACTCGCAACCGACGTAGATGACCAGATGTATTTACTTTACATTAAGTTCCCTTCAAAATGGTATGGCTAAATGGTGCTAATCCATGCGTCATGTTCATGAATGGGCACCGTCAGTTGGGACTGGTCATCTCTTAGCTGCCACGGCTTATTTTAATTTTTGAATTGTTTTTGTTACAGACGCTTCTAACGTGCACGTCTTTCTACATTGTTCTCACATGTATGACTTCAACTGATGTGAATGATGTGACCCGTTTTTTGTAACAATATTTTGTTTTAAAAGTGTCCGTGGAGTTTCTTGCCTGTTCTTCTCCATAGGAACCTAGTACGCTTTGGAATTGGCAACTAGCTTCATCTTTCTGACTGACCAACCTCTTGACAATTCAAAAGTACCTGTAATTGGTTTATTTGAAATAAATGCTTTGAGTTTGAGTTTATGAACGTAAACAAAGCAAAAGGAGTTTTTATGGCGCGTAGCAGGTGGCGTTCTATAGTTTCTACCCCCATGAGAACAAGGCGTAAGTTTATATGTGTGTGTATGTTCCAATGTTATTCTCTCCTAATCAAATCTTATGGAATATAATGAAATTAAACTTTAAATTTACCTGTCAGCATTTTCTCCCGGATTATCATAATAATCGGATTCGCTACCCGAAGCAGTGCCTGCCTCGTCCACCGGTCGAGGCGGAGCGCTCTCCTGCGGCTGAAATTCCTGAGTTTCTTCCGTCCTAAAGCCAACATAGGTTTTCACAGGCGTCTGGCGACGGAACCTAGTCTCAATATCATCTGGGGACTCAAAGTCCATCAATTTAGAACTTTTCTTCCTAACACGGCCACTACGGGATATTCCAGTCACTTCCAAATCTGAAAATTTCGACAAAATTTGTCAATTTTGGAGGGAATTCGTAGCGTCGTAAATAGCAGGTTGTGCGTTAATAAGTTAGGTACTTGTTTTGATAGTTACCTTCTTGCATTTTGAGTGAGAACGTTTAATTTGAGGGTTAATTGCACTGTTTCCTTGATTATTTACGTTGTGTAGAAACAATATTTTTCAGCAACGCTAAAAAAATATACAATTTTCAAATTGACAATTTGATCGATTGACAGAAACTTTTTCTTTTAAAGTTTTTATCGTAGGGGCGCGTGTCTACTACATTCAGCCTATATAGAATTGTTCAAATAGTTGGCCTTTGAGCCAATGATACCATCCTAAAATAATTTTCTCCCAAAGTAAAATTAAAATGTGTGATGTGAATGTGTGTATTGTCAGAATATTACTCATTATTCATTTACATTTCTTATAACATATTATAACTGGGGGAATGTGGGTGGGTGTTCTATAGGTACACCTCTGCCAAACCCTTGGGGGAATACAGGCGTGATGTTATGTTATCCATACTAATATTATAAATGTGAAAGTAACTCGTCTGTCTGTCTCTCTATATGTTACGTTTTCACGCCTAAACCGCTGAACCGATCTTCATGAATTTTAAAATCTGATGCAAATATTTAAAGTTAAATTTTAGTTTATTTTTTTAAGTTTAATTTTAACTTCAATTTGAAGGACACCCATATTTCAGATGGAGCCAGTTTTGTTGAGAATTCCTCAACTGCCCCGTCCAGGATCTTAACCGAAACATTGATATAATTGGATAAGGGACAAATAAAACAAATCTCATACAACAATCACATTTATTTCAGTAACACTGCCTTATTAAAAATGTACATACATATTGGAATATTTGGTTACTCCAAAACTATGCATTAAGTTTGAGAAGTATACTAAAAGTGGATTGACTAAATAAACTGGTTCCAAATAAAAAAGCGATCTCAAATAACGCTTAGTAATTGAGGCGTTAACATTACACACCTTTAACTTTGTAGTTGGAACTATTTCAACGGTGTTGCATGCATAGAAAACTTTGAGAATTATTGTAAACTTATGTGTAAACGAGACAAATGTCGATTAGGTGTTGAGACACAAATAAATACACATACAATTAATTAACATTTTGCTAAAACCTCTTTATGAATTTCTTTGAGGTAGCGACAAGCATTAACAATAAATTACAAGTTTTAATACCCTTTGAAACCACGAAATGAAAACCTTAATTTTACCCCGAAAACATTTTTGAGATCGCAAATCATAAAAGATTGCCTCAAGCATACAAAAAGATTAGCGGCTGTTAATTTATTACGTAAGACGATTTCAGGGGGAGGGGTCCGAACAAGTCTTATTTTTTTTTACATGGGGTTGGTTCGAGATTTTTCTTACGTAAAATCACAAAAGTAAGCTAACGTTACTTTTTTATAACATAAAACAACGCGTTTTTATATTTTTGCTATTTTTTCTGTGCAATTTTTGACGTGATAACGTCTTTTAAATCGATGAACGCCGGCTGCACGCACGAAAAAGCATGACTCATTGTCACGTTCCGCCTGAGCCGCGTGTGCAAGCGAGAGCGCAGAACAAGCGATAGAGAGGCACGATCGGCTTAAGCGTTCGGCTTGTGACGCAATATTTTCTTAAGACGTTATCACGTAAAATTAACGTCCGTAAACCGACTTTACAGACAGCCAATTTTTTTTAGATAGGTACCTACTGATCTTACGTAAGATTGAATCCCTCCCTGGGAGGGGGTTCATCCAAGTCTTATTTTTTATAACGTAGGGGAAGGGGGTGCATCCAAGTCTTATTTTTTATTACGTGGGGGCAAGGGGGTTTAGAAAGTGGTTAAAATTGTCTTACGTAATAAATGTACAGCCCCATAAGAGATGTTATCAAAATTAAAAAATATAGTGGAGAACTAAAAGATGGCAAGAAATTATAACCCAAAGTTAGTTGTACGTAATTGTAGAATTATGGTCATAATTATTACCACTTATTTGTGGACTATTTCACCCGGTTTCTATGATCAATGCGCTTTCAAACTCATGTTGTAAGTTTGTAACTGCTATGATTGGGTGACGAAAATATCAATTTCCAATGCTGCTGGGGAGTATATCGTCCAAATTCTTACACCATAAAGCGGTGAAGAGTAGACGTTTTTGGGGCCGTTTTTTTCACCCTTTGGAGTTCAAAAAGTTCTCTTTCTCAGCCCAACTTGAAAGAAAATTTTACGATTTTTCATGATTTTGATAAAATAAATAGTCTATGGAAACCGGGTGGTAATCATTTCCATAATATTTCTGCGTCTGACGCTGTAAGTTTAAGCTTATGGTGATCACAATGCTGTTGGCAAAAGGGGCGCATCTTTGGAAGAAAATAAACCTAACTGTACTCCATTTGAAATAAAATTAGACATTTAAGTTAACCTTTTTAACAGTCAGTTCAACCGATTTTGACTTCTATTGCGTTGGCGGTATGACAAATGGCAGCTGCAGTAATCAGTTGGTATTGTAACCACTTATTTGTTTTTGCTGCACCGTTCCGACATGTATGGCATGGAAGCCTTACTCATGCAGCGTCAACTTAGGTGGTTTGATCACGTCCTTCGCATGGAAAACCACCGTTTATCGAAAGTGGTATTTTACTCTGAGATGGCAGAAAGTAAACGGAAGCATGGTGGTCAACATATCCGTTAAAAGGATGTGCTCAAGAGATATCTAAACGCTTGCGCAATTGATCCTAAAGGTTGGGAGAGGCTCGCTTTACACAGGTCGTCATTGTTGTAGTCTATGATTGAGATGGTAACACTGCCTTGCTCTGATCTGTCTTTTCTACCACGCCTTTACTTTTTAATAAAGAGTCCAACCAATCCGTCTACCTAATGGTTTTAATTGAAAGCCCTAGCAGCTGCTTCCCGACAGGACAAATAAATAAACAGTCATGGCGCTCGACTATACACAAAAACATCAAATCTTTCGAAGAGAAGCGACATGAAGTAATCATCGGGAAGCGTCAAATACGTAAAGAGAGACCTAAGCCCTCCTACACTTATACATACTGCAGGCCAACTTTATTGTTCTAGTTGCGACCGGGTGTTCAAAACTAAATTCGGTCTAGCGAGTCATTTAAGGGCACACGCAAGGAATTGATTTCTAAGGGTCGCCGTTATCGAAATCGATAAGGAGGACTATATTTGCTTTTAATACCATCCTTATGCCTACGGAATAGAAGTCAAAATCGGTTGAACGGAACGTAAAAAATGTTTTTTTTTTAATGTTATTTCAAATATAGTATAGATGAGCCATTTTGTCTCGTAAGGCTAATTTTTCTTTGTTTCTTTTCCTCAGATGTGCCCCTTTTGCTTTCAGCGACAGAATAAATAGTAAGAGGTTCCTGCATTAGTACAACTTGGGACTAAACATCTGTGAAGATATTAACCTCATGAATTGCATAGAAACTTCAACTTTGCAATCAAAGTAACACCTTAGATACAGATAGAGCACTATTGCTTTGTGGCGGCAAAACCGTAGTATCTAGTAGTGTTCAAAATATTCTGAGTTTAATAAAGATAACTATTGTATTATAAAACGGACGGTTAGCAGTCTTAGATTTGTAATTACGTCGTACCGGCAGAAGGGTGTATGAACGAAAATATATTATTATAAATTCGGTCTGCGATGACATTTAACGGTATACCTCCACAGATTACTTACCCCAAGACGTACATAAATAATATTGTATAAAAAATATCCCTTTTATGTCCGAAAATATTAGTGTATTTGTTTGTAGAATATGTAAACACCAACGGCTTTGACTAGAATCAATTTCTTTACCATGTAAAAATTATTTTCTATAGATTTCTTACAAGCTGAGTTTTAAACCCTTTTTACAAGCGTGTGATCGTGCTTTAATTAAACAATATTTTATTTACTTATTTAAACAAGTATTTTTATTCTTGACTAGCTGATGCCCGCGGCTTGACCTGCGTGGCTTTTTCTATATAATTAAATAAAATTGAAGTAATGTAACTTTTTTTTTTTGTTGAAAATCCTCTCGGGTGAACCCGCTAGTCCAAAATAAAAGTAGCATAAGTTACTCCTTACAACAATAGATATGGTATTGGTCCAGCCGTTTCGGAGATTAGCCGGTAAAACCAGAAAAAATAATGATTTCTTGTTATAAGTACCGTATATATACTTTCTTAAGCATTTAGTCAAAAGTTGTTATTATGACATTACAAACAGACACTTCGATTTTATTTATTTGTATAGATTTGTTTAGGTAACTTAGGACCGAAAAGTCAGCGAGATAACAAAATTATATAATTAATTAAATAATAATTAATTATTAAATAATAATTAATTAATATAATTATTTTATAATTAATTAATTAAGTCTAGATGAATTTAGAGAGGTTTGTAGAGCCGTTGGCTGTGCTGTGGCCTTTATTCAAAATATCACCGGGACAGTCTGCTTCCGTAAAACGACTAAATATAACAATAAATATAAACGTATACATCATTCTTAATAAGTCCACAACTACAATTTAACTGTTTGATGATTCCACCTAATTAATAAAAAAAAGCAGGAACCTCGTACACCAACATTTTGCGACAAAATCAACTGACCCTGCCAATGAAATTGCCGAAAATAATCGCCATTGCCATTATGATGCCTATTCCAGTCAAGATCTGGTTAGGTTCTAGTAGAACCTTATTACTGTCGACATCCTTAGTTTGTTCGTTCTCTTCCAAGTCTTGATGGACCGCGGATAATGCTTTGGTGATCTCTGCGTCGGATTTTAAACTCGATTGAGAAGCGCTTACAATTGCGCGTGTCAAGTCTCGGAGTTGCAAATCTACAGTTCTTTCACGATGTTGAAGATGTTCTGGAAATAACGAAAAATAGTATTAATATAAAAAAATAGTAACGAAGTCAACTGTACTTACATCGAATATTTCTGAAAAAAAAAAAAAAAAATATATATATATATATATATAATAATAATGCTATGAGGAGTGGGAACGAGTTTGATGTAATATATTTTTTTGAATTTTTGTCCGTTTGTTTGGATGTATGTTCCGTATTTGCGCAAAAACGGCTGAACGGATTCGGATGAAATTTGGCAAACAGATAGTTTATAACCTGGGTACACATAGGGTACGTGGGATATTTTCCGACAGCCACGCGGGAAAAAGCTAGTTATAAGTAAAAACAGGTAGACTCGCTCCGCAAGTGGCCTTGTTTCCTTCGTTTTGTCTCTTTTTCGATCCCGATATTACGACATGGCCGTCCTACTTCCACTTGTCTTCCAAAAAAGTGACATTGTGCCGTTTTTGAAGATCGAATCTGTCTCTTTTTATTTATGATATTATTGGTTCTCAGTATATCCAAATATCACAGTAGGTGCAAAGATAACATTAGTACAGTCAGCCTACTGAAACCTTAAACTCACTTTGAACCTCGGCATATTTTACGATGCAAATGGCGAGGTCCAAAATACGTTATTTACAAGTGATAAATATATCAATATTGATATAGCTGACATCAAAACAACTAAACATCTGGTTATGGTCCAAAAGTGATAAACTTTTTAGTAGGGTGATATACTTGGTCTTCGAACCTTAGTGAGCAAGAATCACCCTCTCTTGACTTCCAGGGCAATAAGTGATGACGAGACTTTAAGTTTTAATTGATTGATGAATTATTATTACATCTCTCAATAGATACTTTTTTTATATTTTATAGTAATGCTTATCTCAGAAAATACCTATATCATTATTATATTATAGTAGCACTGCTAAGTAATGTTATAATAGTACATTACTTACCAAGGGCTGTAAAGTAAGCCCGAAATTGCAAGTATTTGTGACCCGAGCCGCAGGCGAGGGTTGTAAATATGCGATAGAGGGCTTTCTTTTTTACTGCCCGTGGTGAGTACACAATTTTACGTCTTCACCTGGCCACAATGCGAGTTTTACTGTACGCGTAGCGTGCGGTAAAACTCACATTATGGCCAGGTGTGACGTAAATTAAATTAACAAACGCTTCCTCTCTCCTAACTCACTTATTTTGCTGTGCCCGACAGGGTCCATAATGATCTAATTATAAGTTTACCAGCTAAGAATACTTACAACATGTGGAATGCAATAAAAGTATTGAGTATATAAAATAAGTAATTTTTGCATTTATATAATTACCTATTAAAGACTCCTGTTTGTCGACTAGATGGTTTATGTTTTCTTGCATTAATTCTAAGTTTTTCGCGAGATTGTCCTGTAAATAAATATAAAAGATTAATAGAAACAAGATAAATAAATGATTGTGAATACTTCAAAAAACGGACTGCATTGGTGGCTATGTTAATAAAAAAAGATATTAGTAATTATATGGACTTTTATTACCAAGCAAATTAATTGGCGAATTATAATCTTAACATCATGCTGTAAATTAGAATTCGTAGCTAACGGCCATGGAATGGCAAATAGAAATGTTAAAACTACTTATAAGTTTTTCATTGGCTTGATGAGATAATTCATGTTACATACATAAAATGTGTCTAAAGCTTCTCCGGTCAACAGCCTAACTTGCCCAGCGTTTTGACAAGATTCCTATAATAGATAACGAAACTTAAAAAAGCAAGCGTTAGTAAGTATCTAACCCGATGCAAATCTTATGGCGACTCAGAACCAGGGACTGAATACCGATATAATTTGGATACAAGATACAAAATATCGCTATAAATACCGGTATTTGGGTATCGATATAATACCGTTATTATTACATTTTCTTGCGTTTTTTGCAATTTGCAGGTCAGTGTCAGGTTGTATCTTGATCAAAATATGATTCGCGACTGTAAAAAATATGTATTTACTTAAGAATCATCAATAAAGATTCTGTGACGTCACATTGTAGCCTGATATCAGTACTGAGTATCGATATAATTATCGATATTTTATACCGATACTCAAATTACTGATATAAAATACCAGTTTTTATGCCAGATGTCGATACTGTTATCGGTATTTTCTTAAAAATATCGGTATTCTTCGAGTATCGATATCGGTCCCTGCTCAGAACATAAGGAGGGTCGCAGCACAGTAACAAATTCATATGTCAGGGGGTGAGAGCCGCCATAAAGTTTGATGCATACTATACTATCCTACTTTAAACGACTAATTGAAACCGTGCACCTAGCTTCTGACGTTTCATAAGTGCCCATGTAGGTTTACGTGAAATAAAATATTTTAATTTGATTTGATTTGAATCAGTCACGCCTTAACGGCAAAACGGGTTTCGATGAATTTTGCACATGGATAGATTATAACCTAAATAGATACTTTTTATCCCGGTAGAATGTTCTTGTGGGATCTTCTTCTTAGCGTGTCGATGGCAATCTAAATTGAATCAGCCCAGAATTTATAATTTACTTGCCCACCCTGGCGATGACGCGGGATAAGCTAGTTCTGCTTATAAAGTTCGAAGATTACAGGCTACAGTAACTCACCTGATAAGCAAATTCCGTCTTCATAGCCTCTGTGATATCAGCTCTGCTGGCAGTACCACCACCAGCGATGGTATATAACACGCTTGCACTTCGAGCCATCTGTTGTTCCATCATATCGCGGAATTCTGACATTTTCAAGTGGTTGTTGATTGATGAGCCGGCTATACCGAGTACTGTGCCTGGGAAAGGGATATGAGCGACCGTTAGTTAAAAAAAACGAAAATCTTTGAATTTGGTCTCGAAATAGGCTAGGTAATATACTTATTTCTGAAGTTCTAAGAACAACACAACTCAGTCTTCTTAAGTTATTTATCAACAGTCATTTTTGTATGAAAACTTCACGACAAAAACACGACAAATAAAAAAGCCAACTATGGCTACATTCCGAGTTACGCCGTAAACGCTCAAAGCACTCACATCAATAATTTGCGTTCCGATTTAGAATATCACGATTATGACAGCTGAGAGCTGTTTGACAGCGCTCACGGTGATAATAGGATATGGTCGGCGTTATCGCAAGATGGCGCATGTCATGACGTCATCTATGATGATTCACAGGACATCGTTATAGCGCTCACGCCAACTCGGGACGCGTATAAGCACGCTCAAGTCTATTACAGTGCAATTCGGAATGTAGCCTATGTAGTATATCTCTCACATAATATCTAACTTTTATTCGCCGACCATTTGAATAAGGCAAATTAACAATAATGACATCATCCGCAAATATTAACGATACTAAGGCGACCGCTATACTTGAAGCGCTAAGCGCGCGGCTGCACACAGTTGACTTAATGATTTCTAATTATAAATACCACTTACCAAAAATAGAGGCGACAATATACCAATACTTGTTCCGCTCAGCATGCGCTCTTTCTCGCTCGTGTCCGAGCTTGACAGCGGCAGACATAGTCGCAAACAGTTCCCTTTCCTCGCGTTCGGCATCACCAAATAAGGCGCGGAGGGCACGCTCTTGCAAGATAACCTGGAAAAAAAAAACACAAAAATTTTGTTTGTATTGGCAAAAAAATTATGCAGGGACAAACCAATAACCTGAAATATGTAACTTTTGTTTGTCCCCGCCTGCCATACCAAAATTCTATAGATTATAATGCGTGTTTTTCTCTTTTCAGTTATGTTTTTGCAGTCGGGTTTTTGTTTTTTTAAATAATTTTTTTCAAGGTTTTTAGTTTTATTAATATATATTTATATATAATATATATATATATTATATTATTATTTATTATTATTATATATAAATATATATTAATTGTCTCATTACTAGGTTTTATTTGATACCAATAATGATGTAATTTCTTTTTTAAACCTTTTTTGTATTTGCAGATGCAATAATATATAAAAAATATATACCCTATGTCACTTTTCAGGCTGCAGAGCGTGCCAAACGTTTGAATTTGGCGCCGAAAACCACAATTTTGTTTTTTTTTACTATTTTGATATACCCTGTGTCACTCTCACAGTAAATAAGAATCTAACGACACCTCTCAAGCTAAAATCCATCGAGCCGTTCAGGCCGCAGAGCGTGCCAAACAATTATAGATACATACTCTCGAAAAACATAACCCTCCTTCTGGTGCTGTCGGGTAAAAAAAGGAATCATGCGAAAAATAATTTAACTTAACTAGGGTCTTTTTTGTGATGTAATTTACCCACATTTTGTGGGAAAACTTTTTATCTGGTAACATTATAATGCCAAAAGGCTAGTTTTTAAATACAAACTGTATAAAAAATGTGAATGGAATTTGTACTGCTTGAATATAGCTGTAATAATTTTTTTGTTTGAACGCGGGAATTTCTAATCGGATTTGAAAAATTCAATTTGTATTTGATAGCCCAATTCTTGAGGAAGGTTAAAGGTTATTTATCATCACGCCAAGGCCATTAGGTGACGAGCAAAAATAAAAAAATCTGATAGAACGCTAAGCTAAAAACGCGAGCGGGCGATTCGATGCGACGCAGTGGAGCCAGGGGGTCTACTCCCTAAGCACGAAGTCCGTCGTTTCGGCCTTCGTTTCGGGCGTTTCCTACTCCCTATCACCAACGGACGGACGATTCGTTCGGGGCCCGACGAAGAATGAATGACAACACGATTTGACAACTGTCCCTACTCCCGATGCGTTTTTGCCCGTCCGAAAAGTTGAACTTGACGCTTGTTTTGACGGAACCTTATGTCAGTTGATACGACATCAAAATAGTTATCGTTCTGTCGACGAACGATTATAATTGTTTACACTATTTAGAGACAAAGTAAAGAACTCCAAAGTATGGCTGCTTTTTTATTGCTTGACGAAGCTATATAGGAAGAGCGGAGGCAACGTCGACAATATTTACGCCAAGAATTTAGGTTGGCGAGTATTCCCGACGTTACTGACTTATAGTTAGTTGGCAATTTTGCTATTCTGAATTTGACGTTTTTAAACTAAAATTTAGATTTTCTAACTAAATCTGACTATTATTAATCGCGATTAAAAAGATGTAGAATAAAATCAATTAGTTGTCATGAACTAAACTTCACACCAACATCTCGATTACTGGTACAAAATCAGTACTGTTACTCGTACTGTATATATTTTTTTCTTTTCTTTTGCTTATATCTCGAAAATGGTGCGTCCTATCGCAAAAATAATGAAAATGTCTACCCCCTTTTAGAAACCCCAAACCCCTAAAATTCAACATGTTAGTATTTTTTTTTTTTTTTCCACACCAAAAGTGAAAAATTCTTTAGAAAGCACGTTGAGGCCAGAGTCCTTGTCCGTGAGTTTCTGCAGCGGTTGGGGCCATTTTACGAAATGAATAATTTTAAAACTTCCCGGGAAAATTTCAAAAAGGAAAAAGGCAAAGGTATCAACAGGATAATGCCGGTTTCCGGACAAAAATGTCAAAAAGAATTCTAATGTTTATAATAAAAAGTATATTCAGTATATTGTTAAAAATGTAGTCATTTTCTAAGGAAAACATATTGATTTTTGTTTATTTAGCTTGAAAACCACAAAATAATTAAACCGGTAATCGACCGGTAAAATAGCACAACTCTATTGTCTTCAATCGCCATGCGTCTTTCGTTCATGAATATTGTCTACGATTCCGTTGGAAACTGATGAATCCGAAATTACTAGGGAGTAGGGTTCAGTCCGACGTGTCGGACTACTAACGGACGGGCCCGTTACTTCGTTGACGGACTTAGGGAGTAGACCCCCAGGGCCGAGGGAGTTTTATAAAAATGTGGATGTTATTTTAGTATATTGTGTATCTTACGAATTCCATGCGAACGAAGTAGCGGGCAGAAGCCAGTTTTTAGATCAAATTAAAACATAGTGATTAGAAATTCATATGAAATATGGATGCTTCAGAGCAGCCCACATATCTCTCTCAGTGGCCATTTACAATCCTAGTACCCTAGGACGAATGACGAAATAAATTCGACCGATTTTTGAATCGATTCTATAATTTTGCTTTATTTAAATGCCGCGAATACCCGCCATAGATATTAAATAAAGGGATATTATTAATTGCACATCAAAAAAAATTATCACCTATCAATTTATTTCCATCATTTATACACTTTTTTACCTCAAATAAATTATTTCCGACTCGAACAGGTTAGGTTCGAAGGGGCGGCGGGGGGGGGTCTAGTGAGCAAGCGAAGAGAGCGAACAAAGACCCCCGCCATTCGTCTTCGTGTTTTTTTTTTTAATCACCCATAAATAGGGTCCCCGCGAAGCGGGGGCCCGTTGACTGCTCATTATTATTACTTGGACACAAATTTAGACCCGCTTCGATGTTTAGGTCCGCTTAGATGTCACTTTTGTAGATAATTAAAAGACTTTAAGATAAATAGTGGTGCGCCACGAATATCAATTGTTGCTTTATTAGTTATATTTTGAGTTGAGTATTTTGCTGTGCAATCAGTCATTTTGATTGGAATTTGGATTATTAAAACAAAGCTTCAACCATTCCTACTAGATAAATGTCTCTACTCCGTTGACGAAATGTAATATTGTGACCATGCGTTTTCTCCTGTCATCTTAAGTAGGTATATTATGTTACTAGAGCTGACTGTAATTATTATTTTATGTAATCATGACATTATTTTTAAATTACAAAATTGTATTATTATTCCTATTATTTTTTTGAGTTGACTTTGAACTATTTAATTTGATTATAATTTTTAAATGATTTTCTATTCCTAATCTTAAATTCCTAATGAGTTGTTGACATTTAAAAAAATAATATTGTAGGTAATTTTTAATTGTGATGTTAATTTTGATGATTAAGTATGTGAGTTAAATTGTTATTTTTGTGTGACCTACTCGTATTATTAATAATTTTTTGTATCATAGAAGTTTTCAAACACAATGTAAATTGTTTGTGAATAAATAAATTGAATGGAATTGAATTATTTTTGGATACAATTTTTTATTTTATTTTTTATTTGCCTTTAAATACTACCCTTAAATAAATAGTATGAAACAAGTACATAATTTCAAATTCAAAATCGTTCGGATTTACGTTACGTTCAATCCACCAACTGGGTCACATAAATGAACAAATAGACAAAAAAAAAACCTTATGTTCTTCAGTACAAAGATGTAAGTACTTGTCGTCTCCCTTCATGGTGTTCTGCATCTCCGCATGCAGCTCTTTAAGCTTCATTTCAACATCAGCTAGCTGACGACCAAGTTCACGCCTCCTATCTTGCGCTGCCATGAATCTTTCCTGAAAGGAAAGTTGTAGAAATACTGTTAATTGTTGTAATATTGTTTTGAGAGTTCCGTACGTCCAAATGATAAAACGGAACCCTTTTAGGATCACTTGTGTGTCTGTCTGTCACAGCCAATTTGCTCCGAAAAGATTAAGTTGGAATTAGGTATACATATGAATTTATCTGTGAGCCAAACACAGGCGTGTATCATTATATAAATCAATTTTGAAAGTACCCCTACATTCAAAATTTATTTATTTACTATTTACTTTTTGGTGACAAATTATTATACCATGTGACACATTAAATGAAAAGGCATAGGTACTTAAGGGACTCAAATATATATATATTTTTTTTTTTCATAATTTCAATACAAATAGTTTTAAAGTTATTTAAGAAAATAGATGAAAATTGACCATTACTCTTACCTCCGAAACTAATGAGCAAATATTTAGGGTCTCGAATATATATATATATATATATAATATATATACATACAATATTATTTTTAGTATATGCAAACTAACCTCAAACTGTGGGTTGGTTACTGTTTGCAAAAATGGGTCCAATTAAGGTAAGAGCAGGACAATGATGATAGCAAGTGCCAAAAGGGCTATTATTCAGCAACTACGTTTTGGTGGTCAGATAGGCTGTTTTCCACGTAAAATACTGGTATTCAGCTGCATCTAGTTAGACTGGAAGCTGGATCCAT
The DNA here is from genome assembly GCA_947523025.1 of Dryobota labecula. Lineage (NCBI taxonomy): Eukaryota > Metazoa > Arthropoda > Insecta > Lepidoptera > Noctuidae > Dryobota > Dryobota labecula. The sequence continues at coordinate 4,905,422 of OX383311.1, read as the reverse complement.
TGTTTAAAAAAAGCATAGACATTAGTTAGGTATTTATTTATGTTAGTATTTTTCAAGTGAATGACTTTAAACAAACTTTCAAGGAGTAAAACACAAAATGTTGTTGTTATAAATAAATTCATATATTAACAATACTCTAAAGAGTATGCATGACAAGATTCAAAAGATTATATCTCTGCAAATAAGATATCATACAGAAATTTCTACATAGATGATATCTGATAAGAACGTCTAATGTCTATCATCTACAATGATTAAGCAGTATTTGCATTAATCTACATCTATAATAGAGACTATTTATAACTACTAAATGGTTTTAATTGTATGATGTAAGCTTGTTGAAACATTGTATGAATACCATGTCGTGCATGCCTGTTTTCATTAAAAAGAAAACATAGGCATATCAAGCCTTGACCTTTCGCCATCCATCATGAAATAAAAAAAAATAGAAGTTGTGTCTCTAACCTGTGCATCGACGACAGTATTTTGCAGAGCCATAATCTCTTCGACACCTGTGAATTTCTCATATCTGTTAACTATATCCCGTACTCTTTTCGTCACAGTCTCGTATTTGAGCCTTTCTGCTATTTCAGTTACTTTTGTGGCTGGTACATATCTGGTAATAATTTGATCGACTTTGTCACGGCCATTCACAAAATTAGGTAAATGCACTTTGTCTTTCAGGTTTTTCGCTATCTGTCTGAGTTTGTCTGCCATATTTACATGTTATTATTGTTGTAGATTTTGCAATTTATTGAATAGATAACATTTTTCGGTATAATGATTTCATTTCCCGATGTGCCCCTGATGGGTTGGGATTTGACAGTAATGACTTGACAGTGACAGCTTGACGGTTTGACGTTTGTTGAAGATTGATGCGATTTTATTTTGTGTTCGGATACGTTGGATACGCAGGATAATGGTGTGGACATATGAAATGTGAAAAATAACAAAATGGAGATTGCGATGAATCTGAAAGATGATTTGGCTAGGAAGAAAGTTTTATTTTAATCAGGCCTAATTAAAACCAGGTTTCGTAGCCGAAATATTGAGCAAATTCTTGGCGGGCTAGTCCACAGGCTGCAATGACCCATCATAGTTGAATCGGCTGCCGCAGCCCGATTGCTGCAGGCGCTGTAGTTGGACTGCTTAGTCTGCGGGTGCCGATGAAGTAACAGGCGCATCGGAATTAGACTACAACTTGGCCTGTAAAAGTGGCAACTCATTGGCATTCCGCAAGCCCCTTGGCGAAAAAAGAACTAGGGTGATACAAGGATGTTTTTTGATTTTGAACTTACATTCAACATTTTAAAGTCTAAAATCGTTTGGAGAAATTTGACAGTTTCGAGTAGCTTGATGTGCTGGCCACCCGCCACCGTACTCTTTATCGATCTCTGACTAACGATTTATCGACAACGCATACGCGTGCCTACTTATCGTATTTTTAGTCCAGATTTAAAAATAGTCTGGAATCCAGTCTAAACTACTATAGTCATAGCTGCTTTAGGAACAGTCGGCAACAAAAGTACCCTACTCTAGTTTTTAAAACTCATTAATAAGCCTAATATTTAATTAAAATCGGAACAGAAGTTAAATTAAAAGAATAATAACTATAGATGAAATGAAAGAACATAATGTACGGTGGCCAGTACATCAAGTTACCACAAACTGTCAAACTTTCTGGTTAGATTTTGAATTTGATGTTGAATTTAATCATCAATGCTATACCCAAAGTCTCAAATTCAGATAATTTATGTAAACAAAGGTGATAATATGTCAAAAAAATATTTTTGTAATGGTAATTCATATAAAATGGTGAAAAAAGAGGTTACATTTTCTTTTCAGTACTGATTTTAAGAAATAATAATTAACAAATAATCATACCGTAATTATTTTTATAAATTTCCGGTTTTTGACAAAGTTATTAAAAAAAGAAAATCTTCTGGTATAAAATATTTTATGATACTGGTAACAATGCAGGAGATCCAAACATTTTCAAATGTTTTACATCTTCAACAACACTAATATTACAACTCTCATTCATAGATTCATAATGTAAGTATCATATCTAGCCACATTTTGGATGAAAACGGCAGTAAACTGTTTCGAGTGGAAATCGATTTTGGGAGGCCTACGTCTAGCACTGGACTTAAAAGGGCTGATTATGACGATCATATGCCGTGTCTCCGACATACTACACAATACATTGTTTGGCAACGGTATTTTGTTTGCATAGTTTATATATAGTTTATAATTAATTCACTTTAATTTTAGCGATGACTATTTGCAAAAAAAGAATATGATAAAATGTTTTGCACCACTGTCCTATCATTTTGACAGTGACATTTCTTGACATTACTTTGTTTACATAAATTATCTGCATTAGAGACTTTGGGTATAATTAAAGTAATTAATGTTTTATTTATTTTTTGAGTTTAAAATCGTTCGGATATATTTGATAGTTTTGTGTAGCTTGATGTGCTGGCCACTGTACTACATACCTATCGAATTGGATCACGTGTAAAAGTAACACTTAAAAGATTTTTGTCGCTGAGCGTACATACTTACCTATATTTAGTTATGAAATTGTCTGTGTTTTGTTAAATATAATATATCGGTATCTGTACGTTTTATTTTTTTTATGTTTATGGCTAATTTGATTTAGATGATTATTTTTAAAATCTCAATATCTTTACTTTTATGGGGCAAAAGGGTCTGTAAGAAATTGTAACACTAACCTTAGATTTTAGACAAAAAATATTTTATAATTTTAGCAGTGTAAACAAATGTTGGTTGGAAAAATTAATAAATAATGGTACCTACAGCGAACGAAGGAGTACCTACTTAATGCTACGGCTACATTGTCGCGATAAAGCGAACTACACTTCGCTCGACATCTCGCTGTGAAGAGAGCTCTATCGCGACAATGTAGCCGTAGCATTAGGCACGGGCCACACAGAAGCGACGACGTGAGACTAAGACGGGACGCAGACACGGCAATAGTGTTATTAGTGACGAGACTGCGTCTTGTCCTTAGAATAATAAGTTATTATTCTAAGGTCTTGTCCTTTCCCAAAAAAGGAAAAAAAGGTTTTAAGGTCCCGTGAGAAGTCAATACAAAAACCTCTTAACTGTCGGTGGCTATTAAACAGCACTACTTAGAAAAAGTGTTTTCTTCATGGGTCCAATACTACCAGACAGCATAAAAATTGACACCCTTCAACAATTTATAAATAAATAAACTCAAGGCTTTTTTGATACCAGAAATGGTATTATTCCATAAGTGTTTTTTTGAATGACCCCTTATGTGACATCTCAACAGTTTAATAATATTGACATTATTTATAATATTTTTGTGCGTGATATGGACTTGTTAAAATGATTCATTATCAATTTCATAATTTTTCTCATTCGTTTAGATATTTGTTAAATTTTGCATGCCAAAACTCAGGCAGAATGTACCCGGCTCACTATATTTTTATAAGAACTTTATTGTACAGACGCCAGCACATCAAGCTACTACAATCTGTCAAATTTCTTTAATAGATTATCAACTTTATTACTACAGCATAAGGTTCAAGGTTGATTGCGAAAATGTGACAGTTTCGGGTAGCTTGACCTGCTGGCGTCTGTACAATACAATACCTACATTCTATGCGAATAAATAATTTGATTTGATTTTGAGAGTTTTGTGAGTTTGTGTTTATGTGGAGGGTAATCTCCGAAAACAAAACTCAAATAACGATGAAAAAAAAAATACACCGTTTGAAAGGTACATTTATTATTCATCATTTCAAGACGTGCACTGCTGGATATAAGCCTCCCCTAATCAATTGGGGGGGTTTGCCATAATCGCCACGCTTGGCAGGCGGGTTTGCGATTGCAGTATGGTGATAAAAATGCATAGAGAACGCTGCTGCCCATTCTCTAGTAAGTCCCTTAGTCGCCTTTTACGACACCCACGGGAGGAAATGGGGTGGTGCTATTCTTTACGTCCACACGGTACTACTACATTATTATTGGAAAATTATTATAATTGGACGTCTTTGACATTTCTCGAGACCCTGGGATCCCGAACCTTTGGAAGACGTACGAGGGGCCGAAGTTAACTCGCATCGGAGGCCCGTTAGACGTATTTAATTAAATGAGGCACCAACCGACGACTATGGGCTCACGTAAACACGTTACGACGACGTAACGTGCCACGTCACAGCAGCGTGACCTGGATGTATACGTCACGTTACCGTGACGTGGAAATCGACGTCGAGCAACGTATAAAAATCATGAATATCCACGTCACGACAACGCAGCGTGCCACGTTGAACGACGTCGTATTGAAAATTTCGCACACCTCTTTCCATGCTGTTGTTTTCATATTTTTGTTCTTGAAGTCTTCAGATGTTTTTTCCCATAGTACGGGATGCTCCTGAACTAGGGTTATTGAGTGATCGACTTCAATGTCGTCCGTCATCTTTGAATATTGAATAACAAATGCGGCAAAGCTGCAGGAGTTCACCGTGAGATTTTACGTCACGACGACGTGCCGTGCAACGTGGCACGTTGCGTTGTCGCAACGATGCTCGACGTCGATTTCCACGTCACGGCACAGTAATGTGGACTCTCACGTCACGTTGCCGTGCCGTGGCACGTTGCGTCGTCGTAACGTGTTTATGTATTTGAGCCCTATCCCTGGTATGCACAATGTAATGGCACCCAAGTAAAACCCACGGTTGCTGTAGGACCTAGTATTGCAGGATATGGAAACAAAGATATTGGATTATGGGTTTAGGTGGTTAAAGATAAGTAAACCAACCAAAGTCAACTAATTTCGACGTTTTAAGGAGACTAGAAATTAAAGAAAGAAAGAAAGAAAAAACGTTTATTTGCGGTAAACATGACGCAATAAAGAACATAAACACAAAAAATAATAATTTGAGAACTATGGGGGAAAATGCGTCACATCCACGCAAAACGGCTATCGCTCAGCATTATGCATTAAGTATTATCGTTAAATAGAGTGGCGATAAATGGAGTTTACGCTATACATCCTCTGCGCGTAGACAAACTGTAACAGCCAAATAGCTATTGACAGAACGACGTCTGTCGGGTCAGCTAATTAGTATATAAATAGAAAAAATACGGAAATACTCAAATGATAAGAACTATAGCTGCGCAATTTAGGAATATTGATAATCAAGTTTACAGAATTTGACAGAAAAATCTTCGAGGTTATTGTCAAGTTCACGAAAATAACGTTATCGGTGACCTGCAGATAATAAAATTATCTAAAAATAATATAATTATAAATCTTTTGTTAAAAAAAAGCAAGTTAACAGCAGCTATCCTAACTACTCCCGTGGGTGTCGTAAAAGGCGACTTAGGGACTTACTAGGGAATGGGCAGCAGCGTTCTCTATGTTTTTTAATACCACACTGCGATAGCCAACCCGCCTGCCAAGCGTGGCGATTATGGTAAATCCCCCCCCTCCCTTTAGGGGAGGCCTATGTCCAGCAGTGGACGTCTTTCGGCTGAAATGATGATCCTAACTACAATAGCATACATTCTTTATTGCTGGGTATACGCCTCGTCGGTTTGAAGTTTTCATTAGGTGTCCCCCGATGCGACGACGCTTTGATCAAAATATTACCTACAACTACATACAACTTACATAAATATTAAACAAGTTTTAGGGTTCTGTACCTCAATATGAAAAAACGGAACCCTTAAAGGATCACTCGTGTGTCTATCTGTCCGTCTGTCACAGTACCAAAATTTTGAGAATCGGACGATTTGCTAATATAGATGTTCTGCTATACAGACCATCTGAGGCCCTAGTGTGTTTCTTTTAATTTTAACCATCTCCATTTTACGCATCGAGCGCGTTCGGCGTTCCGATTGGCCGCCGATTGGTCCTTCACCAATCGGAGTGCTGAACGCGCTCGACGCGTAAATTCGAGATGGTTAAAGTAAACTCACACTAAGGTCTCTGATAGTTGGACCCTTTGCTACATGGACATTTTGCTATTTAGACTTACTGCTCATTAGACGTTTCGCGCTGTTGGAGATTTAGCTACTTAGACCTTCTGATCAGGAGGGAATTTGCTCCGAATCTAGCTGAAATTTAGTACACATCGACACCTGCAAGGAATAACATTGTAACTAATATTTAGTAACTTTACAGGAGAGCGCGTCAAAGATTTAAAAAAAATCTCTCAGATTTCGGTTAAGTCTTATTGCCAACCAACCTTGAAAATATGAGTCAACGAGGGATTAGCTACACTTTCGTATGATTATATTATTATATATATGTATATTTTAAGACTTTTTTGACGCGCTCTCCTGTATGTTATTAAATATTAGTTACAATGTTATTCCTTGCAGGTGTCGACATATGAACTATCGTGACCCAACACGGACGTGTAACGAAAATAAATGAATGTTTAATACGGGGGTCACTTTTGGAGGGTAAACTAGAAAATGAAAATAAATAAATAAAGAAGTTCTGCTGCCTGTACTGTGTGACATATCAAATGAAAGGGCTTATGGTAAGGATTTCAGATATCATATTTTTATAATTTTAAAATAAATACTTTTAAAGTTATTTATGAAAATAAATGCAAATTATAAGTTTTTAAACTGTCATGGTCACTAATATTATTAAGTGTGTCTAGAATCCATACTAATATTATAAATGTGAAAGTAACTCTGTCTGTCTGTCTGTCTGTATGTTACCTTTTCACGCCTAAACCGCTGAACCGATCGTCATGAAATTTGGCAGAGATATAGCCTGGAATATGGAGACGGACATAGGCTACTTTTTTAGGCGATAACCGACATCTACGCGGGCGGAGCCGCAGGCAAAAGCTAGTTTTCTAATAAAATTCGAAACAAAATTCCATCTAAAGAAAAACGGCCACATTCCTCTAGATCGTGTTTTGTTGCTTCGTGTCTCAATATGAAACTTTATAAGAGGTATTAGAAAATTCTAGACACACTTACCGAGGCAACTGATGGAGCCGTTTTTCATAATTCCTTCTCAGTCACGAGATTATATATTTTTTTAAAAGAGTGGCACTAGTGGACCATAGCGCTCTTAAACAATAAAGCATTTAACTACTTATTAGTACCTAATAACTTAAAGATCATGTACGGAGGCCAGCACATCAAGGTACCACAAACTGTCAAATTTTCTTGTTCGATTTTGAAATTAATCGTCAATATTTTAAAGTTTAAAATCGTTTGCAGAAATGAGACAGTTTTATATAGCTTGATGTGCTAGCCGCTGTACCTTACCAACTCAGATCAAATAAAAAGTTATTTGATCTGAGCTTACCAATGCAAAACATTTACTTACATAAGTCTACTGTCAAAGACATACACAGATTGTTAGTCAATAAACCAACAATAAACATTACTGACAATGATTGTTAAGTGGCTACAAAGTATTTTAATATTTATGTATTTTAGATTAATGGAGTGTAAACACTTAAAAGACAAGATAATTGTTACCTTAACTGTTTGAATAAATATTTAATTGCAATACCTACATATATAATCTACACAAATAAATAAAATTGAAGTGTCTGTTTGCAATGGCAAAATAACAGTTTTTTACATAATGTATTTTTAAAGCTTATCCGGTTAATATAACAAAAAAAAAAAACAATTTTTTTTTGAAGTGAAAACTTCTTTAGGCGCGTGAGCTCTTTTTGGTGAACAAAAATCATGGAACTCGCGTCATCGTCACCGAATGCTTTCCATGAGCTATATGTATACTGCGTAGGTATGTATGTGTACTTTTTGGGTGAACAAAAATCATGGAACTCGCGTCATCGTCACCGAATGCTTTCCATGAGCTATATGTATACTGTGTAGGTATGTATGTGTACTTTTTGGGTGAACAAAAGTCATGGAACTCGCGTCATCGTCACCGAATGCTTTCCATGAGCTATATGTATACTGTGTAGGTATGTATGTGTACTTTTTGGGTGAACAAAAATCATGGAACTCGCGTCATCGTCACCGAATGCTTTCCATGAGCTATATGTATACTGTGTAGGTATGTATGTGTACTTTTTGGGTGAACAAAAGTCATGGAACTCGCGTCATCGTCACCGAATGCTTTCCATGAGCTATATGTATACTGTGTAGGTATGTATGTGTACTTTTTGGGTGAACAAAAATCGTGGAACTCGCGTCATCGTCACCAAACGCTCGAATTTAATAATCTAATAGCTCGACGATCAATTCACAAGCTACTTAGTTTTCACTTCTATCGGCAGTCTCCAAAGACTGCCCCGTTTTTTTGTTTGTCTGTCTGTCGGTCTGTCTGTCTGTTTGTTCCGGCAAATCTCCGAAACGACTGGAGCGATTTTGACGGGACTATCACTGGGAGATAGCTGATGTTCTATGGAGTAACTTAGGCTACTGTTATCGTATCAAATACTTAATATTATTTGTATAATTATATAGAAGTTTGTGTAATTGGTCACACTGACCAATTTATTTGTTGTTGCCATTCGTCTCATTTGTTGTACCAATGTTTAATTACTAACTGATTGAGTTTGTAAGTTCCATTAAATTATTTTATTAAAAATATCTAAGAGATTACTCATCAATTATATTTTACAAAGGCATTGTTACAGTTTTTAGTTTAAAAGTATTTGGTTTGGGTTAATAGTTCAGTTCATTTTATATGTAGCAATATTCATGTTAGATAGGTGGTAAGGGTAGTCAACTGTCATTTGAAATGTTATAAAAGATCGTGTAACTATAATTTGGCCCCTTTTTTATGTACGTGTCACTGGACTGGTTATCATCAACCTTCTTCCCAACACCTGTATCACTACTTTTATTTTACTAGTCGCCGCAGGAGACGCCCTGGGCGGTTAGCCGATTCCCGGCCACCGTAGGCGCGGGCTTGCCGGCGAGCTATGGGCAGTTCACCGTCCGGTGTGGACCAGGCCCGGGTCGACGGCGCGTTGTGTTCCACGCGCGGCTCAACGAGATGTCAGCACGCACTGACGGGGTCAGCTAGGACCGGTGCGTGCTAGGGTTGCGGGTTTATCCGAAGGGATTCGCGTGACGACTCTCGGCCACCGTATGCGCGGGCCTGCGGGCGGTGAGTAATGGGTAGCTTACCGTCCGATCAGGACCAGGCCCGTGCCGGACGGCGCGTACGTGTTCCATGCGCGCGTCAAAGTTATGTCAGCAACGACGAGGGGGCCCATTAGGGCCCAAGCCTGCCGGGTCAGCGGGATTGTCCGAAAGGGGTACCGCTGCCCCGGAACATAAAGGGCCAAGGAAGGAACACGGGTGGGTTTTAGTCAGTAAGAGTCTGACACTCCCTTCCGCTCCACCCAGAGCAGGAGGGGCTCATTTGATGATTTCCCATCCTCAAAAAAAAAAAGGGTATAAATCAATTACTTTGCACGGCAGGCTATTGCAGTTACCTAACGTCACGTATACTAATGAAATAGAGCTAAATCATTGTCAGTATTGACTTCAGAAGCTGGTCACGATTCCATTTGGAGACGTGTATTAGATAAATATCCTTCTTGGTTTTCCTATTGCTATGTACCTACCTACTTCGATAGTGATAAATAGCTAAACAATGTGATAGCAACAGATGGTATGTGCAAATTAAGGTGACGTTCGGAATGAATAGTTAACATAGCTCTGTTAGACAAAGACCTCTCCATTGATTTATAAGTATTAAACCAATATCTTCAAGGTCTTACGACGACACTGAAATACTGTTCGCCAGGGAATCATACATATATAATAAGCGCAAAAACACAAACACGTGTGTGTTTGTGTTTTTAATTATATTTAATTAAATTCAATTTTATACGCATGCATGCAGAGGGCATACAGCGCTCTGCGCGTACAATACAATAATGCTTTCAGGGTGTTGATTGGGCTGCCGCGCTACTACAGTGCTTCCGACATGTTTGCATAAGCGAGAATAGATGGCTTTCACGCCATTATGCGCAAGCGTTGCGCTTCCATTATGCGCAAGGTACGCGCCAGCCCCAACAGCATCCTGAAAACCATATAGCTGATAGGTGGGACAGCCCCATACTGGGATATTGAATACGCCTACATGGCCTACATGCCACTGTGGCGTAGTAATAAGTAGTTTATGTTGTTTTTCTGGCATATGTTAGTACTAACACTAATGGTGTTATATACCATATACCAACCAGTCGATGCCCAAAAAGGCTCGACTGGCTGTTCCCAATGGTGGGCTGGTGCCTACGCTTATGTATGTAAGTGAATGTTGGGTGTGGCAAAAGAAGCATGAAAGTAGAATAAATGCTGTAGAAATGCGTAGCTTGCGAAGTATGTGTGGCGTGACTATGAATGATAGGCTGAAAATGAATGACAAAAATTGAAAAGAGTATGCTTAGATGGTTTGGTCATGTTGAGAGGATGAATGAAAGGCGATCAACAAAAGGTATTTACAAGGCAGATGTGAGTGGAAACGCCTGTAGGGGACGCCCTAGGAGAACATATAATGACCTAATTGATGCTGTTCCTCAGAAAACTCAGGTGCGTAGCACTCGCAACCAGCGTGCCCTTATGACCAGATGTAATGAATGTAAACGGAGCAAAAGGAGAAGGAGCGTAGCAGGTGGCGTTCTATAGTTTCTGTCAACCCCCATGGGAGGAAGGCGTAAAGTTATGTATGTATGTATGGATTTGTATAGATGTATATATTCCCATATCGTGTGACACGCTGCGGTGCGTCTGGTGCCGGGCACGGTAAACCAAGCGAAACGTCCACGAATGAGGACTACAGTCGAGGGAATGCGTTCTTACCTGTCAATTCAATCATAATCGTGTAACTAAGTGCTAACAACTTTTTTCCGTAAATAACACAGAAATTATCTACATGTTTAAGACCTTAATTATTAGTATTTAAGTATATATTAACATAGTTTACTATTTCACTATTCATAAAACCTATGTTAAATATTTGTTAAGAAATCAGTTGTCCTAATAATAATTGTAAGAACTCATGCTGCCTGTGATACAGGTTTATCCTAGTACAGGCATCATACTTTGTAATACATACATTATTTCTAAGATTTATATCGTATTATTCCAATTTTTATTTTTGAATAAATTTTATTATTATTATAATTATTGAAAGTCTCTTAGAGATATCTCGGGACCCTGGGGTCCTGGAACTTTGGAAGGCATACGAGGGGCCGAAGTCAACTCGCAGAGGCCCGTTAGACGCTTTATTATTATTATTATTTTCATATGTTTACATATCTCGGGACCCTGGGGTCCCGGACCTTTGGAAGGCGTACGAGGGGCCGAAGCCAACTCGCAGAGGCCGGTTAGACGCTTTTTAATTAAATGACGCACCAACCGACGGTTATCCCTGTACGCACTACGCAAGTGCACCCAAGGACAACCCCCGGTTGGTGTAGGACTATTGCAAGATATGGAAACAAAGATATTGGACTATGGGGTTGGGTGGTTAAAATGGACTGGTTACCTAAACCTATGGAAGGACTATGGCCCCTGCCTGATCAATGTTTTATTATACACGGATAAAATGGCAGGGGGTGACTTGCACACTCAATAATGGGCCCCCGAAAACGGTCGCTAGCACATAGTGACGTAGCGACAAGGAGGCAACATGTCCTGAGGTGCTCGAGGAGTGGAGAGGTATTCCACGGCTCTCAGAACAATCCCTCTGGGATTGTTCTGAGAGCCGTGGAGCCCGGAAGATGGTCAAGATCCCTACAAGCACTTACTGGAATACTTCCTTCCTCCGAGCACGTTTGCTCTTGCGAATCTCCACTCAAGCCGGCCAATAAAGGCAAGAATGAGGTGGGAGCTCAGTTCCTCGTCAGTGTTCACTCCAGCCAGCCAATAAAGGCAAGCCAGAGATGAGGAACATGACATCTCCCGGGAGATCGCAACTGCCAAACAGCTCGCCACATGCTGCCCTGCGGGTTTCTGTATCTCTCTTGGTCTGGCTCCTCACCCTAGACATGTTCCGGGAAAGTAAACTCTACCGGCACAGACCTAGAGTTTGGAGCGCGCAAGCCCCACCACGACGTCAACGTAGAGATACGGCGGTGGGGTTATTATTATTAATTTTATTAACCGACTTCAAAAAAGGAATTGGTTCTATGTTCGACTGTATTTTTTTTATGTATGTTCACCGATTTCCCCGTCAATTGTGGGCCGACTTTGAAAATTCTTCTTTCCTTTGATAGAAGAAGCTTGCGCGTTGGTCCGATGTACATTTTATAAACTTTGAATAAGCAGTTTTTAAGTTAACTTCGATAATACGTATTTATTCCACTTTGTCTATCTTGATGATTTTATAATACTTCCTGTCACTGTTGTTTACATACTCGTAGCAAGTAGTGGGAGGTGAATTGGTGTGGGGTAGGTACAATAACTAAGAAGTGAAAAATAAAAACTTGTATTTTAGTTTTTTGCCACCGACTTCCGAAATTAAAGTTATTTTTCACTTTGTAGTGTTTTTTTTTATGAAGTCGGTTTTTATTTTTTTATTTTTTTTCACTTTTTTGTTATGGTACCTACTCCACAACAATTCGCTTACCACTTCTTGCTACACCGCACAAACAACAGTGACACAAGATATACGAAGAGGATTAAATACGTATTACCGAAGCTAACTCAAAAACTGCCCAAGCAAAGTAAATAAAAATCGATTAATACCCATTAAGGTGATTATCACACTGCCACGCATCACACTGCATCATTGTACGCGCGTGATCTGAATGAACGCGCGTGGATGCATTTTCTGTGTGTTGGACTGTGCGTGTTTTCTATACAAACGGAGATACTTAAAACACGCATTCACGCGCTACGCTGCGTGGTGCATGGCAGTGTGTTAATCGCCTTATAGCCCGAGTGCATCTCATGACAATTCCAATAAGCCCAAACACGGTTAGGATACCTATATTGTTTTATTACGGAGTTCCGGTGCATACTTTACGGCTTCATCTTCAGATCAGTTCGATGGTACCATTTTCATCAGAATTATTTATTTAAACTTGCTTCATAGTCGCTTAACTATCTTAATCGAGATATCTTATCGCCACCCGTGAAGTGCTTATGATTGAGGAGTTCCGATGGCCATTTCTGGTCTTCTTTAACAGTTCCACTTCATCAAATGATACTTTCTAAATGCAAATGCTTGAGTTGTTGATAAAAATCGCTATATGTATGCCTATAATATTTGAGGAGTTCCCTCAATTCCTCATGGATCCCATCATCAGATCATGGTTTCCTTATCATGGTACCACCCTTGGGATATCTCCTTTCTAAAAAATAAAGAATCATCAAAGTCACAAACGACGAAGTTATTCGCGAACAAAGATTTAAAAAAAATATACGTTCGACTTGAGAAACCCTCCTTTTTTGAAGTCGGTTAAAAAGCAGCTAAGGCTTGAAATAATTATATTGCAGCTTAGCCGCGATATATGCTACAATATATATTTTTAATTCACTTCTCATGCTCTAAAAGTACGCCAATATAGCCCTACGAAGCGAGACTAAAGTGACCACTTTAGTCTCTAGGGAGTGAAAAGTAATTAGTTTTTTAATTTCCTTCATGTGACATAGACAAACTCAAACAGCCAGTAAATATCTGTGGAGTGTGGACCATCTTCATTGCAAAATGTTGAGAGTTTTACTTCCATGGTTTTTCCGCAAAGAAGGTAGCGCCAGGCGTTTTAAATTGTTAATCTGTGACTGGTTTAGAAGAAAAAACAGACAGCGAAAATTTCAGAATTTTTGTTGAGTGTTTTGTTCGGTTTTAAATAAATGTATTAAGAATGTCCAGTGACAGTGATGAGTTTGACGTCGAGCAAAGAGCAAAAGACATAATAGATGATCTTTTGCCGCCAAAATCGCGGAAGATTTACCTAAAAACTTACGAAAGTTTTATGGACTGGAGGAACAATATTTATTAAATGTTTTTGTACTAAATTGACTATTTTTCTCGCATTCAAAGTGAAAAGTACAGTTTGCAATCCGAGACTAAACGTCAACATAATATACCCTCGGTTTCATTGACTCCCTCACACGTTCGGGAGTCAAACCACCTCTGGTATATTATGGCTTAGTTTAGTCCCTCGATACAAAATATACAATTTTTTAGTTTCAATCAGGGATATAAAACGAGGCCCTTCATTATCAACCTGTCGATCCCCCATAGCAAACATCTCGCAACCTCGTCACGGCATGCCGGTTATGATATAATCTTAACTAAATACAAAAGTATAATTAGTCAACGGGTCGCTTCAACCACCATACTTTATTATAAACTGTGCGTCAACTCGCGTGTCATGCACACCGCGACCTTCTGCGCGTGCGACTTAGTACTAAAATTCTAAACTGTTGCATAGGTTCGTTATGTGGGTCGGTGGCACCGTGCAACAAGTTAACAGTGGTTTAAAATGACATTTAATGCGCTACCTCGAGCAAAACCTTGCGATGGTGCGTTTTAACGTGAATCTTCTATCTATATAAGGTGTATCTATTCATACACGAAATATTTTAAGAGGACCATCCATAAAAAAAGCCATAGCAGCAAAAAAAATAATTATACAAGTGTTTTATGTTTTTACATAATTATTATAATTTTAAAATTGCTTGAGACATTTTGCAAAGGAGTTGCATTTTCCAAAATTTTACTTATTCTATGAATGACCCGCCCGGACGCGGCGATGGTGGCGGCACGAGCGCGGTGAATTTTGATAATTAATCATCATAACAAGTAACTTTAAATTATTTAATTTTTTAAATAATATACTCAGTTTAAAAAAAAAATAGCATATCCATGGCTTCTTTACCACCTATCATCTTTATCAAGTAATTTTTTTATTTTTTTATTTTTTAAATAGTATACTCAGATTTAAAAAAAATATCCTTTCCATGGCTTCTTTACCACATACAGGTGTATCTCTTAAAATATTTCGTGTTTGAATAGATACACCCTATATAGGTATATTATAAGTTGTATCTATTCAAACACTGTGTGGTGCCGGACGTAAAGAATAGCACCACCCCATTTCCTCCCGTGGGTGTCGTAAAAGGCGACTAAGGGACTTACTAGAGAATGGGCAGCAGCGTTCTCTATGCATTTTTAAAACCATGCTGCGATCGCCAACCCGCCTGCCAAGCGTGGCGATTATGGCAAACCCCCCCAATTGGGGGAGGCTTATGTCCAGCAGTGGACGTCTTTCGGCTGAAATGATGATGATGATGATGATTCAAACACGAAATTAAGATATATTTTAATAGACTGTGTGACGTTTCAATAGCGGTAGAGTTTTTGAACTGAACATCCAAAGGGAAGCTGGTAGGAATCGTATTATATGATGCTTTCGCCACTGCAGCACATACACGACGTAAAAAGACCAGACAGTCTGACGTTTCTACCCACCTACGTGACCCCAGCCAAGCGGCTGGTGAAAGGAAAACCTTCGTAGATGTCATGGCAACTAGCTTGTAGTCTTATAAACTCATCAAATAACGACCGTGAACTCTACAGATAATTATGTAAGCTTACGAAATGGAAAATGTCGATATAACCAATACTACTCCAGCTAATCATTTATGATTTGCTGGAGTTGTATCATTATGTCCCTAACGTAATACAAAGTGAATGTAAGTTAAAGCGCTATGGTCCGACAAAGACCACGCTTACTTGTTTTTTGAATCCATGGGAAACATAAAAACAGTGTTGAAAAAATTTTGAAAAATTATATTATATTCAAGTATATGGCAGACATGTAATCGCTTTTAATAAACACGATTAGATTAACTTTTCTGGATAGAAAAAAACCAAAACTTTCCTGCCAGGGTTGCGGGTTTGTCCGAAAGGGATACCGTGGCCCTGGCACACAGGCAACTGAAGGAACACGGGTGGGTTTTAGTTAGTAAAAGTCTGATACGCCCTCCCGCTCCGCCCAGAGCGGGAGAAGTTATTTGTAAATTTCCCAGCCAAAAAAAAACCCTTTTCGTAATGTTTAATCAATCTCATAGCTACCAAACAGACGTTTTTTTCCTATTTTTTATATAAATGAACAGGTATTAAAATTGTTTAGCACACAATTCGCTTAATTTGTCTTGATAAAATGATTAAAATAATTACTAGAATCAAAGGGCATCAAAAAATTCGTCCGCATCGCTGTCAACAGGGATTGTGCCCACTTGCAGCATTGCCACATTGTATGGCAATACTGATTCTTTGGCCAAGAAATAGGCCAGCCCTCTGGTCACGTGAAGAGTCGAGTTACATCGCTTGGCGATGTCTTGAAAAACTAAGTGGGCACTCGGACCCCACGGTCCTAGAGTTTACACCCCAAACGGCTCAAACATATAGCTCCCAATAAGGTTGTTATATATTATTTGCGCCGTTTGAGGTTTTCTGCACCTGCAGCAGCCGACCCACCACAGCCCGCCGTGCTAGGAAGATGGGATGGCGCAAGGGTGTCGACACAAATAATTACTATGTTTGAATACCTACTAAATACGCGAGGCAACCACTCGCTACTTCAGTCGGATCGAGCTCCGGATCATAGCGCCTTATGTAACTTAATCTATCATAAATTCATAATATGTACGTGTATTGCAATAAGAGCATGCTGCTTTCGTTCGTACAAAAAATGGCTTGAGCAAGCGTTAAAGTACCTTATGCTTCAACATAGATTTCATAAATTTACTCTTAAGGCCCAGATATATGCCAGTGACCTTGAGTGGTTAGCTTGCGTGTTCTTACTGAGCTCACGCAACGCGTCGTACGTCCAGCCAGTAATAGGACTTGTCCATCCAGGAGCGCTGCCCTAAATAAGACGCATTATTAATTTATTATACATAAAACAAAAATAATTTATGAAAACAACTACAACTACTAAAAGATAAATAATTAAATTATCTTTAAAAAGGTGAAGGTTTCAGAAAAATACGCTTGATAGATTTTGCGTGATTCTGAATTTTTTACTCGCGTAAGACATAACTTTACAAATTAATTTTACTATGTAATATAAACATAATCTAAAATATTCACATATTAAGTTATTAAGAAAATGCTCTAATTTAACATATATTTTTTTCCAAATCATTGACACTACTCGCTTAGACGTGATCTTCAGTATAAAATCATTAAACGTCGGTTATACATTAAACAAATAACTGTTCTCACCCTTTCGTTATTTCGATGTAAACGTTTAATAAACTCCGTTATTTCACGATAAATACAAAGCACTGTAATCTATTTACCATTTATATTAAAAAAATAACTCTAAAGTGCAGTAATTTCAACAATATTACACAATAACTGTCGTTATTTAGCCGTTATTTGTCTAATGCAAATAACGGCTAAATAACATAATAACTGAGTATAGCTGCGCGTGGCTTATTCTAAAATAAAAGTATTTGCCAGTGACAGTCCCGTCGAAAGCGTCCAAAATTCGGAGATTAACCGGAACAAACAGACAAACAGACGGACAATTTATTTTTATTTTTGTAAGTTATAATTACCGTATACTTTCAGAATAATAGGCATTTGGTATAAACCTGTCATTTTGACATTACAAACGTCACTTTAATTTTATTTATTTGTTCATCATCGATAATGGTGCCGATTCCCTTGTTCACAAACGAAACTAAATTTAAGTTCAGTGCATCTTTTTCTTTCTATTTCATTAAGAAAAGGACAGAAGATAAATTTTAGTTTAATCCTGTTAAATTAATCAGCGCTTGACGTAAATTGACGTAATTTTAGTCGGCAAGTTTTTAATCACGTCTAAACTTGTAAGGAGTAGTGACAGGCGCTGATTAATTTGACAGGACTAAACTAAAATTTATCTTCTGTCCTTTTCTTAATGAATTAGAAAGAAAAAGATGCACTGAACTTAAATTTAGTTTCGTTTGTGATCAAGGGAATCGGCACCAATGTCTTCTTCTCAACGATCAGTATCAGCTGTTCTATTAAAGAAAACAATAAAAAATAAAAATAAACTATTTAAACATTGTCATACATAAATTGTTTTTTTTTTTTTTTTAATGGCCACTCAGAATGTAACCACGAGGGGCTCGGACTCTTTAACCGGACTATCCTATGGTGCCTTAAGCTCCTAACGTATTTTAAGGCCTCCAGCCAGGGGCATACTTATAAGCTAAATAATTTCCGTCTGCTCGCTAAGGGCACCCCCTGCGGGGTACGAACCTCGGCTTAGGGCAGAGTCGGAGGAGGGGGGAGGGTGGCAAGGGACCGTCGGTGGCTGGATAAAATCAGTGTTTTGATTATTATTTAGGGAGTTTGGACTAAATGCTGCTCAGCTAAAGCGCGTGCTGGCGCTTCACTTACAGTCAAGGGTCGGGGAGGACTATTCGTCAGTCGGGGATTTCGCGCGGGGCCTCGGCGGCGAGGTCGGAATGACGATCGTGTAGTGTGTACTCTTTTGCGAACTGTACTAGTAGACCTATGACTTTCCTGGAGTAGAGTGACGGGGTCGTCTGGGTCGGTCAGTGTACATAAATTGAGGCAGCCCTTAATTTTTTTTTTTTTTTTTTTTTTTTTTTTTTTTTTTTTTTTTTTTTTAAACGTTGCCCCACACTAGGAATTTCTCCTGTATCGTGGGTGCGTTTACAAACATTTAAACTCACATACACAAACAGCCAGACCCGGAGCAACTACTTGTAGATCATACAAATATTTGTTCCGTGCGGGGATCGAACCCGCGACACGCAGCGCAGCAGTCAATCGCTTAACCACTGCACCAACCGTGCACAATAGTACTTGTATCGGAGCTCTCTCACTCTTCCCCTAAGTGGATGAATGAGAAATTAAGAATGCAATTGACCAATTGTTATTTTTAAAACAAAGCAAATAAACAACCAATCAAACTAATCTAAGTTTAACTCTAAGCATTCGGTGTCACCTGTCCGAATGATTGATGGCGTATGTTTGTAATTCGGCGCGCGCGCAGAACGCGTGTCTAATTCTAAACGAAGGATGCGCACTGCGTACCGTTCCTTATATTTTGTAGGGTAGAAAGATCTACGGTTAATTAGCCCGTGCGAATGTTATTATTTAATAACATTCGCACGGGTTGGTCAAAGGCAGTAGCGTAGTTTATCATAAAGGGGCCTTGTATCGAAAAGTAAAAAGGATCCTCTTGTTGGGGGGCCTTTTTACCCGACTGCGGAGAAACTCCAAAAAGGGATTTTGGTTTATAAAATAGCGTATTGACATGGCAAGTTAAGTTTCCATTGTAATTTTATTAAGTGAATGCAAGAGCAAGCCAGGTGAGCTACAAAATTTGAAAGAAAGAAAGAAAGAAAGAAACATGCGTTTATTGGCATAACAGCAAAAATACACCGTAATCCTATAAAACAGAAAACAATGATTATAATGCCAAAAGGGCCTCAGCTCAGCATAATGTCAGATGACACACAAGGTGTACCAACTGACGCTGATTTTAAGCTGCAAGCCACGAGTGCCATACGCTAGAATAATAAAACCATAGGTAAAAGTGTCCGTTTTAATACATAAATTAAGATAAATTAAAGGTGATATAAAATACTCATACGAAATAAAATAAATTGTTACGACATACATGTTTGTTGTATGTGTTGTGCTGTGATTGAACACTGACTCGGATATTAGGTTGAGTTGTCGATGTTGTTGTGATTCTACTAAGAAAATGCAAGCACGAGAGAAGCGAGCTCGAAAGTTGGGAGCACCCTGACTGGGGTACTATAGGTTTAGCTGTCATTGTGATTTTAATAAAAGAAAACGGGGGGCCCCTGTAGCTTGGGGGCCCCGTATCATTGATACGGCTGATATGGCGGTAGCTTACGCCCCTGGGGCCTAAGTCTACTAATTTACAAACGTTGCAATGGTCTCGCCATTGTGAGTATTTGACAGTGTTTGTATGGCAAATCTGTCAAAAACTCACAATGAAGAGACCATTGCAACGTTTGTACATTAGTAGACTTGGCCCCCAGATCAAAGGTTTATGATATTAATTTTATTTACTGTGATTAATAACTTTACCTCAATACTCAATATATTCACACACTGACTTATTATATGTTATTTTTTTTTGGAAAATCATATACTTTTACAATGTTTGTAAATATGGTATATCTATCGTATAATTTATTTGTCTGTGATTACTTCACTTTTCATTCTTTTTACATATTGTGGTATAGTAATTTTATTCTAGGTACATCGTCTTCAATTATAATGATTGATTAATGTAAGTATACAAAGTATTGTTAATATTGTAAAAGAGCAAGTATGGAGTTGCTTGCCCCTTCTTCTCCATAAATAACTACCTTTTGAAAGGGGCAACTAAAATCAATTAACTATTTTTGTAATTTTTGACGTTCAAAAGTGCCTTTTATGTGCCTATTTGAAAAAGGATGATATTTAAAAGTACTTCAATTTTATTTAAAAGTACTTCAATTTATTTACCTAATTTTGCCTGTGTTCCACCAAATATACTGAATGTGCACCAAAATATAACCTAACCTAACCTAACCTTTCATATTTGGGGCACGATCAGTATTTTTCGGGGAAGAATAAATTTTAGAAATGCATACATAGATGTACCTTAAGATTTTTGGTGAACACAAAAATATTAATTATCCTTTGAATAAAATGATTTGACATTGACTTTAGTAAAGCTACGCTTGTCGCGGTCGGTTCGTGGATGGGTGACAATCTATTACAAATTGTAACGAAGCAGGAGTTTGGCCGAATAAAATTCTAGAATACTTTTAACACAACGGTACATTTTGAAAAGTCACGTTCTTAGCAAAACAACGGGTGGCTGAAACAAAGAAAACCTGCTCAGATAGTGAATTGTGATACTGTTGCGTGGTAATGGAAGTTCGGGAAACAAGTTTTTTTTTTTAACTTTGCCCCACACTAGGAATTTCTCCTGTATTCCTGGGTGCGTTTACAAACATTTAAACTCACATACACAAACAGCCAGACCCGGAACAACTACTTGTAGATCATACAAATATTTGTACAGAAATCGAACCCATGACACGCAGCGCAGCAGTCCGTTATGTCGAAAAACTGCAGGATTCATTTTGAAATAAATATTAGGTAAAGTTGAGGATTAATTTAATTTCTTCTGTACTATGTTTGACGAAAACACATTCCTTAAAATTTTCTCGATAGAAAAAAAAAAAAAAAGGAAACAATTTTACCTCCAAACCGAACAATAAACCGCTGGTATTAAAAAAATACTTCAAATTAGATAGTCAAACTTTGCATATTAACTGAACTAACAATAAAGCAGGTAAATGACCATTATTTTCACCGTAAAAAGAAATTACCTAAACTATCAAAATTCTTCTTTTTTAGAAACAAACCGTTTATTAAGAGATAAAAACAGAGAATTTTGATGACTTTGTGACCTCTAAAATAAGAAAATGAAAGATAATTAGAAAAAACTAATCAGCGCATTTTGAAGACGAGAATGTACAGTTAATTATGCGTTGAACAGATTTTGAAAATAATTCTTAATTACCCTAAAGTAGGAGCACAAATATACCTCGAAATGTTTTTGGCCAGAAAGAGCTGTATTCAACGCTTGATTTACCTAACATAATCCACCTCGATGTACTAAAAAAAATTACTAGCTATTACTTATATTATGTTAATTTCTGTGCAATAATAATATTTTATGTTATTTCTTTAATTTGTTTAAAAAAAAAAAAAAACAAAGTTGCGCAAATAACTCACCGCGAGTGAATTTTGCAAGTCTGCAGCCTTAATGTTCCAAGTACTGGGACACAGGCCTCGTGTCGAGAGAGGGAGTGGGCTGTATCCACCACGCGGGACCAGTGCGAGTTGTTATAATAATAATAATAATAAACATTTATTTCAGACCAGGTCCATATTTTGTTAGTAAAAATGTACTTAAAAATAACTAATGTTAGTATAGGCAACACAATTAAATTACGACATGAAGCCGCACCCACCTTTGCAGCATGGGGGACTCCCACCGATCAGCAAAAACACCCAGTATAGTGTTCGTACTGCCACGAACGCGAGCGAGTAGGGAGGCGCATCTTTTCCTAACGATAGCGGCATTATATGTCACATGTACGCAGTAATATATATGTCAATGGTCACATGTCTTCGAATTTTTGGTTCTAGGACATGTCAGTATCCTCACGGTGTTTTCCTTCACCTGGCGTCAAACTCGTAGCCAAATTCTTGGCCAAGTCAATTTAAATTACCATCGAACAGCTAAGAAGAGATTTCCGCATATATACTTAAGTGGGCATACTATGGTCCACTAGCGAGACTGAGAAGGTATTATGAAAAACAGCTATTGAGTTGAACTGCTGCTTATTTTTTTCCTTAAAATTAGAATAGCTGGAAGGTTCTAGAAACAGTTATTCTAATTTTAAGAAAAGTCTGCTCGAAGCCTCTTGCGGAGACGACTGTGCGGCTGGCAAAGTCCGTCTTCGTCGTCATTTTTTGTTGGCATTTAGTTGGGCCAAGTGGCCCAACTAAATGCCAACAAAAAATGCTACTAGGGTAGTGATAGCGCAGGCGGGACTGTTTTTTTTAAATCCCTTAACATATTTTTTAATTTAAATACGGTTTATGTAAGAACCGGTTTATTACCTTAGTCCGGTTGTCAATATTGGAAACCGGTCTATAACAAAACTTAAATTAGGGACCCCGGGTTCGACACCTACGTTCACCTGGAAGTATATTGGACATCTTTGCGGGCTCCGGGATCCGCGACTGTCAAAGTCCCTGGCGCCCATTTATTAATTAATTACACCCATAAAAATTGGAAGTTTATACTTTAATATTGAAATTTATAATATTTAATTTAAATTTTACTCGGAACAGTACTGGCTTCATCTCCAACTCCCTACGACCTTAATTCTTTCTGCTGAAGTTTAAGCTGGCTGGTGTTAATAAGTGACAATTATAGTCACCTACCTACTTTACGTGTTAAATTAAATTGTAACGGTTTAATGTCATAACTTATTATTGCGGTAGACTCTTAAAGGCTACCGTGTGATGTTGTATGGAGGAGATAGTTTTGTATAAATATACCTATGTATGTTATTTCAAACAGTTTATTGTTTCTTTGTACTTCGATACATAACTACCTTGCATCTAGGCTTTTGTCCTTTACAAATAGAGGGGAAAAAACGCATGTAAAACAGTGAGCACTGTTACATATGAATATACTTCCAGGTGAACGTAGGTGTCGAACCCGGGATTCTTAATTTAAGTTTTGTTATAGATCGGTTTCCAATATTGAAAACCGGACTAAGGTAATAAACCGGATCTTACACAAATCGTATTTAAATAAAAAAATATGTTAAGGGATAAAAACAATCGATCTAAAGAAAAGCGGCCACAATCCTTTAGAGGAATGCGGCCGCTTTTCTTTAGATCGATTTTTGTTGCTTCGCGTCTCAATATGAAACTTTATAAAAGGTATTAGAACATTCTAGACACACTTACCGAGCCGTTTTTCATAATTCCTTCTCAGTCACGAGATAATACTTTTTTAAAGGAGTGTCGCTAGTGGACCCTTGCATTGTATGCCCTCTTAAATCGAAATCAGCAACCGAAACACAGTTTAATGATTCAAATGTAATGTATTTACGCAACAAACGAAATACCTAACATTAGTATTAGATACACACAATGATTGATGTCGAGGAAGATCTCATAAAAAATGCAATTAGAATATTAAACTGCCTAAACGCAAACGTTTGCATCTGGGGCAGTGTTGCCATGTCCAAAATCTGGCCAGTGGTAAATCCATTATAAAAATACGGTAGATTTTATAAAACTACGGTGATTGGGTTATGAGAAAAAGGTGTAATTACGGTGTAACACTTTTATTAGAATCATACAAAAATACAAGTAAAATTAATACGGTGCATTTACCGTAATTACGGTGTACATGGCAACACTGATCTGGGGACACGGTAGTGCCACAGTATAAATCGACACCTGCAAGGAATAACATTGTAGGTAACTAATATTTAGTAACTTTTCAGGAGAGCGCGTCAAAGATTTAAAAAAATCTCTTAGATTTCGGTTAAGGCTGCAGTCTCGCAAAATTCACTCGCGGTGAGTTATTTGCGCAACTTTGTATTTTTTTTTTTTTAAACAAATTAAAGAAATAACATGAACTATTATTATTGTACCGAAATAAACATAATATAAGTAACAGCTAGTAATTTTTTTTTAGTACGTCGAGGTGGTTTATGTTAGATAAATCAAGCGTTGAATACAGCTCTTTCTGCCCAACAACATTTCGGAGGTCACAAAGTCATCAAAATTCTCTGTTTTTATCTCTTAATAAACGGTTTGTTTCTTATATAAAATGAATCGTATATATGTAATAACAATCTCAAAATACCCAAAAAGATGCTCGGCGCGTGGACTCACCGCACGCGATTCTTACATTGCGCACTAGAAGATTTTTAGGTATTTTGAGATTATTATTATTGTCAGAATAAGGTGATTTAGGTGCAATTTTTTTTGTATTTGTTTCGTTGTACTCTTGGCATTAAAATAATTTAATTATTACATACATACGATTCATTGTTTTTATGATACAAACCGTTTATTAAGAGATAAAAACAGAGAATTTTGATGACTTTGTGACCTCCGAAATAAGAAAATGAAAGATAATTAGAAAAAACTAATCAGCGCATTTTGAAGACGAGAATGTTCAGCTAATTATGCGCTGAACAGATTTTGAAAATAATTCTTAATTACCCTAAAGTAGGAGCACAAACATACCTCGAAATGTTGTTGGGCAGAAAGAGCTGTTCAACGCTTGATTTACCTAACATAATCCACCTCGATGTACTAAAAAAAATACTAGCTATTACTTATATTATGTTGATTTCTGTGCATTGATAATATTTCATGTTATTTCTTTAATTTGTTTTAAAAAAAATACAAAGTTGCGCAAATAACTCACCGCGAGTGAATTTTGCGAGACTGCAGCCTTAAGTCTTATTGCCAACCAACCTTGAAAATATGAGTCAACGAGGGATTAGCTACAGTTTCGTATGATTATATTATTATATATATGTATATTTTAAGACTTTTTTGACGCGCTCTCGTGTAAAGTTACTAAATATTAATTACAATGTTATTCCTTGCAGGTGTCGAAATATGGAAGTGCCCCAGTTAAGACGAGCCAAGCGAAGCGCAAGGGCACTTACCTACCTTTTCTCGAAGTGCTCCGTCGTTTTTTTTTTTTGAACCCTCATAACTTGGGTTTGGATTATACCAGATAAACAAAATTCTCGGGACTTATACATACTATGTTACATTTTCACGCCTAAGCCGCTGAACCGATCGTCATGAAAGGAGACGTTCAATAAATGTATGGGGCTTGGTACTAAAATAATTGAAAATTGAAACAGCCTTCTGAGCTATATAGGCTGATAGAGGGTAATTATTGTGATGTCTTAGGGCATTTTTTTTTTTACGGTCGCCTGTCTTTTTTTTAAACAAGTGTTGAAAAATAAAATCCTGGCATCACTAACTACAAACATTTTTTATATTTTAGGGCTGGCAGCCCTGTGGCAAATGACGTGACAATGTCAACACAATGTCAATGTCGTCTACACTAGGGCCGCTTTCCGAATTGGCTATAATCGCTCACAGCGCTCACATCGTCTCACATGTGTTCTGATTTATATATTACGATTATGACAGCCGAGGGCTGTCAACAACTCGGAACGCTCGTGAACGCGCTCACGGTGCTCACGCAATGTCAAAACGATATTAGAGTATTTCTCTGTGTATACACCAAAAATTTGTTCTTCTTAGGTTAGGTAGCAACTGTAGCCAGAAGAACAATTTTGAAAATGCCACGATACGATAAGATGCGACTCAAAACAAAACAGCACACTGTCATTTTTGACAGCGCTCACGGCGATATTAGTAAAAGGCATGGTCGGCGTTATCGCAAGATGGCGAATGTCATGACGTCATCTATGACGTTTCACGGGACATCGTTATCGCGCTCACGCTAATTTGGTACGGGTTTTAGCACGCGAATATCGATACGCAGGGTAGAAATATGGATTTTCTACACCTCTTCATTAGTTTTTACTTGTTTTTTTTTTTAACTTAAGAGAAATTATCATACCAATAAGTAGCTATGTACATACTTGTACATAATTATGTATAAAAACACTCCGCCTCGCGAATTACTTGTACCAACACAGTAGTTTTTTTTTTTTTTAATTTCAACGTAATCAACGTCATTCTGACATTTACAGATTTGTGACTTCTTATCGATACGTTTTGATATTGCATTGTCATGATATGCAATATTTTTTGTCTCAATTTCATGGAGCTGCAGCTAAAATTATAATAAAATGTCAAAGTATTTAATAGAAACCAAAACTTTGGCCACATTTAAAATAATTATATTGCATAGATATGAATAAGTAAAGGCTAAGTATGTTTTGTTTGCACTGAAACATTTTTCACTTTTTCACAAAAACAGGCGCCTGAAAAAATCATATTTTTTTTAATTTATTTTTTTAAACTACCCATATTAAACTATAATCGAGTAGCTTAATGAATAAGCTTTCTAAAAAGGTAGGTACATCACATTAGCGTTAAAAAAAAATCGGAATATTGTACCAATTTTGACCTCTCCTTTGGCAGAGATATAAGCCTGCGATATGGAGAAGGACATATACTACTTTTTTACGCGATAACCGATATCCACGCGGGCGGAGCCGCGGGCAAAAGCTAGTTACATAATAAGTGATGATTATCATAACATATCATTTTTCACATTCATTAAAGCCACCACGAGTTTAATCAAAATGCAGCGAAGATGATACACGACAATTTGATGAAGGCACAAACAATCAAGAAGAATTAATGTGCCGACATGTGCAGCGGTGACCTTTACCATTTGCCGGGTTCGACTTCGTGCTGGTGCACTAATATTATCTAATACATGGATGGAAAGATCTTCATGGGTTTATTCAAGGTTTAAAGATGTCTGGTAGAATTATAGTACCGCGTGTAGACGTAACCCTAGTAGCATTTTTGTTGGCGTTTGGTTGGGCCACATACCTCTGAAGGTGGCCCAACTAAATGCCAACGGAAAATGCTACTAGGGAAAGAATAGCACTACTCTATTTCCTCCCGTGGGTGTCGTAAAAAGCGACTAAGGGACTTACTAGAGAATGGGCAGCAGCGTTCTCTATGCATTTTTAACACCATACTGCGATCGCTAACCCGCCTGACAAGCGTGGCGATTATTGCAAACCCCCTCCCCCCCCCAATTGGGGAAAGCTTATGTCCAGCAGTGGACGTATTTCGGCTGAAATGATGATGATGATGAAAGATATACCTATTTGAAAGAAAATAAAGAAAGAAAAAGTATTTATTGTGACTCGCACAGGAAGATCACAAACTAAACACACGATTATAAAAGCATAAAAAATAAAATTGTATAATAAGAAAATAAAAACAGAGTCTCTACGAGGCCAAAAGGCTCCTATCGAAGCATGATGCTGCGACATTTAAAAATAAGTGCCGCAGCCCTGGTAGTTGATAGTAGCTCACATCATGATCTGACCAAGATTATGTCTGGACTTTAAAAGAGACTGACCCATGAGTTAAAAAAAAAAAAAAAAAAAAAAATCAGCATCGCAATAACAATTTATACGCATAAAGAAATGAAGAAAAAAATAAATACATTTAATAAAAAATAAATAAGATCTCATGTCGTGCGTAGAAATATGTTTGTTAGAGAGTAATTCACCTGCCCTCCGTAAGTCTGTACTAGAAGAAACTGTATCACGGTAGGTCAGTGTTCCTCGTTCTCCAATAATCACACACATAAGCACTTTATAGTCAACATAATATTTCGAGACATTTAGCAGGTGTTCGATCTTAATGAATACATTCGTAAGGTGGGTAAAAATAAAAATGATTAAGTATATGCAAAATATTTAGACCAAAAATTATTTAAAAGAAGATGTTGCGGATGTTGTTGTTGTTGTTGGGGTTGTAGTTTGTTTCGCCATTTCTTCTCAGGGGTAGTCAGATAGGAAATGTCGACTCCATCTAGCTTTTTTTTTATATGACGTGTAAAAATGATTCCGATATCCTATTTTACAGAATTTCATTTCATTTCGTTGCTGCTATTTCAGACCTAGAGGTCCCGGGTTCGATTCCCAGCGGGGGCAAAATTTTCTGCTCGGTTTTGTTGGTGGTAAGGCTTGATCTAAGGTCGCCTGGCTAGCTACCACCATCTTATCTAAGTCTGTCGCCAAAACATCAATGTTAACAGCATTTGTTGTGTTTCGGCAGTTAGAGGTAAGATAGCCAGTTTCTCTGTGGTTGAGGATTCCGGGTGAAGCTCGCTTCCATCTTTGGCCTTATCATCACTTACCATCAGGTGATATCACGGCCAATAGCTTCCACGTTTTGGATTTAAAAAAAAGACTACACCACATAATAGATAAAGAAATGCCTCACACTTAGGGTTGCCATATTTTGCTAGGGTCTCATCGGGACGCGTTGGAATAGGAAGTAAAAAAATATACGCAATTTTAAAACAAGATTTTTTTTAAATTAATTTATTTATTTATTATTATTTATTTAATACTTTAGCACAAAAAAAATAATTACCGAGGCGGTCTTAATGCCATAGGTATTTTCTACCAGTCAACCTTTGACTTTGATTTATTTGCCTATTTAGGCAGATACATAATTTAAAATATTTTACGTAGTTGTAGCGTAAGAAGTACTTGGTGTAATAATAGTACATTACTTACCAAGGGCTGTAAAAGAAAGAAAGGCCGAAATCGCAGGTATTTGTGACCCGAGCCGCAGACGAGGGTTGTAAATATGCGATAGAGGGTTTTCTTTTTTACTGTCGTGGTGAGTACACAATTTTACGTCTTCACCTGGCCACAATGCGAGTTTTACTGTACGCGTAGCGTGCGGTAAAACTCACATTATGGCCAGGTGTGACGTAAATGTATATTTATTATACTTTTCTGAAGACTGCCTCGCGGGACTCGTGGGCCCTGTCAGTTAAATTATTCAGATATCGTGACTATTTAGTGTTTGTCGGGACGTCGTGACGCGTCCGGACAGAGGACTCAATAACGGTTACAGTCCCGATATATCGGGACGGATGGCAGCCCTACTTACACTACACTTTATGAAATGAAATTTTATTTGCAAGAATTGTAGTACAGCCAGCGCATCAAGTTACCACTGTCAAATTTTCTCGTTCGATTTTGAACTTAATCGTCAACATTTTAAGGTTTAAAATCGTTTGGAGGACAGTTTCGTGTAGTTTGATGTGCTGGCCACTGTACAGTCACGAGCACCAATATGTATACACTTAGCAAAATTCAAAAGCAATTTTCTTTTGAATAACGATTGCAACTTTGAGATAAGACCTATTATATAATAGTATATTTTATATCGAGGGACTAAACGAAGCCATAATATACCAGAGGTGGTTTGACTCCCGAGCGTGCGAGGGAGTCAATGAAACCGAGGGTATATTAAGTTGGCGTTAAGTCTCGAGGTGCAAACTGTAATTTTCACTTTGAGTGCGAGAAAAATAGTCAATTTACTACAAAAACATATAATAAATATTATTCCTTCTTTCCATAAAACTTTCGTAAGTTTTTAGGTAAATCTTCCGCGATTTTGGCGGCAAAAGATTATCTATTATGTCTTTTGCTCTTTGCTCGACGTCAAAATCTTCACTGTCACTGGACATTCTTAATAAATTTATTTAAAACCGAACAAATTTATACTCGACAAAAATTCTGAAATTTTCACGGTCAGTTTTTTCTTCTAAACCAGTCACAGATTAACAATTTAAAACACATGGTGCCCATTTTTTTGCGGAAAAACCATGGAACTAAAACTCTCAACATTTTCGCAATGAAGATGGTCCACACTCCTCAGATAATAGTATATTTACTGGCTGTTTGAGTTTGTCTATGTCACATGAAGGAAATTAAAAAACTAATTACGTGGTCACTTTAGTCCCGCTTCGTAGGGCTATATTGGCGTACTTTTAGAGCATGGGAAGTGAAATAGTATAAACTTAAACTATTACATAATAGGTCTTATCTCAAAGTTGCAATCGTTATTCATCATGAAGATTGCTTTTGAATTTTGCTAAGTGCATATTGGTGCTCGTGACTGTACCTACATACATTACAGATGGTCGGTAATTTTTTTTGAGTTTCTAAAACAATTCGCTAAAACTTTCGCTAACAATTCGCTATGACTTCACCGTAAGCGCAAAATTTATTTATTTTATTTATTTATTATTATTTATTTATTTATCTTTACCTTATAACTATCATTACAGGTTCATCACCTAATGCGATAGTGCGGTCTCTTATAACTAGATAACCAAAAACTACTAGAAACTACTACTATTACTAGTATTTAAAATACTATAACATAACGACGACACAATAATAAACTACAACAACCTATATTCAGTATAACATAAAATAAATAACAATAACCTTGCGAATTCACTCATATTACACGTAAATAAATCAACTTTGATGTGAAGATCGTTAATGGCCCGAATTGCTCGGGTTAGCGGTGTTTTAGCGAGTAAGTTGGTCCTGGCTGCTGGCACGGCCAGCAGTGGCGGGCGGCGCCGCCTCCACACATAGCGGCACAAAATTGGAGCAAAACAGACCATCTGAATTACATAAAACAATAAATCACACACCGAAGGATTTGTAAGGCAATTACTGATATTTGTTTGAAATATCCGTCTGCTAAACAACGTAATAAATAAAAATAAAATAATAATTAAGTTAAATACAGTTTCTCTTAAATCTATGTCAAGCTCACCATGATTTGTGCCTGAACACTAGGTAATCCTTTGTTTCAACAAACAATAATATAATATATGTACTCGTATATAATATAATGTAATTATACACCGTGGCATTTAAGTCGTCTTACAAAGACAGCCCACTTCATGTATCCAATGACTACTAAACATTCATGTAAAAAAATATATTTTTTGAACATTACATTTTTTTTTTTTTTTAATTATGGCTTAGACATAGTTTAAACCACCCCCTGTTACGAGTGCAGTCCGAGCCGAAATAGTCACATAGGTTAATTTTTGCTGGTTAATGCCCCCTCTTAAAATAGGGGGCCAGATTGTAATATGTATTACGTAGGTGTTTAGGTTTGTACAAACGACCACAGGATATTGTCCTGCAGCTGTCGTGGAGTATCCCAAGCCTCCAACTTGTAAGTGGTTCCGACGGCAGTCACCAGCCGTCGGAGTCACTTACAAGTTGGAGGCTTGGGATACACCACAACAACAATATCCTGTGGTCGTTTAAAAAAATAACCTATATGACTATTTACAGTGTTACAGAAAGTCTTAGAAAAGCCAGGAAAACCGGGGAGAAGTTACGTTGGAGGTCCGTTCTTAAGAGTGAGAGGTCCAGGGGTTTCTTGGAGGGAAACCTCGAGTCAGGCTTCCAAGTCGCCGACCTCGGAGGAGCAGGTCTCTTAAAGAGTTATATCCTTCAGTTAGGACCCTCCAATACCCATTCGGTAGGGCCTATTAAACCATCTAATTGTTTTTATTTATTAAATTGTTTACTCTTTAACTTGTTTATTTTCTTTTTAAGCTAGGACTCCTCCAGTTCTGATGATATGTAGGTGGTAGTTTTATCTCTGACCTTACAATATTTCCAAATATTGTTATAATAGACGATTTTACAAAAAAATTAACAAATAATAAGTCAGTCTGCGAGTTCACAGAATATAAAATTAATGTCATAGAAAATTAATAATTAAAATATTATCAGGTCAAGAAAATATTATTAATATTCACTCCATCAATCAGTAAGATACTTACCGACGTTCGTGCGTATAAACACTTTATTAAAATTACCTGATTGTCTTTAGAATAGATTATCTAACACTTAAGTATAGCTGAGCCGTGGTGGGTCAAAGCTAACCTAACCAGTTTCGTAGGTGGCGACCAGCTCAAAAAGTATGTTACTATGCAGCTGTCATTGACCGTTAGTAATACTGACTCATACAGGCTGTTTAGCTCAAATAAAACTTCTACGCAAAAAAAAAAGAAAATTGGCAGTCATGAGGACTACCGACAGAAGTGAAAACACAAAACTGTTCTTTTATACATATAGCTCATGGAAAGCGTTCGGTGACGATGACGCGAGTTCCATGATTTTTGTTCACCCAAAAAGTACACAATATACTCGTATACACAGTATACATATAGCTCATGAAAAGCGTTCGGTGACGATGACGCGAGTTCCATGATTTTTGTTCACCCAAAAAGTACACATATATTCACAGTATACATATAGCTCATGGAAAGCGTTCGGTGACGATGACGAGAGTTCCATGATTTTTGTTCACCCAAAAAGTGCTCAACGCGCCAAAAGAAGTATTTATTTATTTAAACTTCATGTACAATAGTGGTACATAGGCGGACTTAATGCCACAAGGCATTCTCTACCAGTCAACCTTTTTTTTTTTTAAAGTATCACTTCAAAAAAAAAATAAACAACCGACTTCCAAAAAAAAAACCGGCCAAGTGCGTGTCGGACCACGCACAATGAAGGGTTCCATAGATGGGATGAATTGATCCCAAAAACAAACTTAAAATTGTAGCAAAATCAAATTGCTGCAAATTTTAGTTGGTCAACTATTACTCGGTAACTTGTGAAGTCTACTTAGCTGCATGCTTAGATAGTTTTCTTTTTAACTTAGTTATATATACTACTGCTGTGATTTTTTTAGCAGCAGCATTCGGGAAGCTTCATCGAGTCTTCTCGTCGTGTATTCCACAGAGCTTATAGACCAAGGTCTTCAATCAGTGCGTCCTGCCTGTTATGACTTACGGAGCCGAAACGTGGTCACTCACGGTACGGCTGGTCCATAAATTTGCTCAGCGAGCTATGGAACGGGCTATGCTTGGAGTTTCTCTGAGGGATCGAATCCGGAACGAGGTGAGCCGGTTGAGAATCAAAGTTGTCGACATATCTCACAGAATAAGCAAGCTGAAGTGGCAATGGGCCGGCCATATTAGCCGTAGAACCGATGACCGTTGGGGTAGACGTGTTCTTGAGTGGAGACCGCGAATCGGCAAACGTCCTCAGGCTAGGTGGAGCGACGATCTTCGCAGGGTGGCTGGTAGCAGCTGGATGAGAGTTTCCGAGAATCGAGCTGAATGGTGTGCAATTGGAGAGGCCTATATCCAGAAGTGGACTGCTATAGGCTGATGATGATGATGATGATGAGTTTTTTCACATATTCAAATACAACCATTTAGCTGGAAGAGGCCAGGAGCCAGTATTAAAATAACAGTCATCAACTCATTGTCATTATGTCATGTTAATGGCTTACAGTTGTGATTATTATTGACCATAAAACCTTTGTGCTATACTTATTTATTGTTGTTGGTGTACTCGTGTATGTTAATATTTAGGAAATAAAGTAAAGAAATGAAGGTTAAGGTAATATTAAATGTTGTTAACTTAAGGTCGGCTATTAAAATTGTAGGGTTTTGTAACTTCATGCATACGCGCAAAGGCACGATGAGCAAGTGAGATTATTCATATTTATAGGAGATTGCCCTGGCTTAAGGCAACCACAGATAAGACCGGTGAAAGAGTCTCAACCTCTCAAGGTTAACTCTGAGATGTCCTAGAAAAAAGAAAAAAAAAAGTAATCGAATCGTTTGCGTGTACTTTGGATGTCCTAGCAAAGGCCGATAGCGCATAAGTCATAAGTCATTTATTTCATAACAATAAACATTGTGTTGATATAAAATTACATTGGTGATACAATGATAACAAAAAAAAATGAAAGCAGACTTGAGGCCCTGGACTCATGTCCAGGGCCTCAAGTCTGCTATTACAATAGTGATTTCATTATCAGTATCTTTGATTATTTTTACGGCCCCCCTAAATGATTAGGGGGGCCGTAAAAATACCGTACAAAGACAGACTTAATGCCTGAGGCATTATCTACCAGTCAACCTTATGGTGATGAAGAGAGGAAACATAGCAGGTGCAACATAAGGGATACCTACTTTATATTACGGACTTATATTTTATTACGGACGCTTCTAACTTGCACTTCTTTCTACATTGTTCTCACATATATAACTTCAACATGAATGATATAACCCATATTTTGTAAAAATACCTATTTTGTTTTAAAAGAGTGTCCGTGGAGTTTCTTGCCCGTTCTTCTCCATAGGAACCTACTACGCTTTGGAATGGGCAACTAGCTTCATCTTTCTGATTGACCAAATCCTTGACAATTCAAAAGTGTCTGTATGGTTCATTTGAAATAAATGCTTTGAGTTTGAGTTTGAGCAAATACAAGAATATAATATAGATATAAACAGAATAATCTTTGTCAGGAGAAATATCGGGAAATAACGAATCCAGCAAATCAGCGCTGAGATGATTCTGCCAACTTCTTACGTTTTAGTTCACGTGCCGAAGATTTTAAAAGACAACCGACTGGGTGCCGTCCTGATGTTCAGAGGGAGCATTTCAAAGAAAGACCTTTTCTGTTGGATCAAAAACCCCCTGAATGGGTTGAAGTTTTGAATTAGGTGAACGAGACGTTTTTAAGGCGAGGTTCTTCAAGTTAACCTCTAGGAAATGTAATTTTAATGTCAGTTTATTTAGAAACGGTAATTATTAAACACGTGAAAAAATTATATGTTGCTTTTGAGACCTTTTTGTAGGTACGTCGGGTACTCGTTACAATGTAATTGGATAAAATTTACTCGATAGAAAAAAAAAACAAACATACCCTTATTTTGTAGATTAAAATAATTTTATTTCAATATTTTACCACATTATGTATTGAAAATCACATCAAAATAAACGTCTATGATGATATAATGTCCGTCGGGTTTAACATTGTTAATTTCGTAAAACATATAATTTTCAACCCAAAATTAACGAAATTCACGGCACAATTTACTCGCGCCCAGCTGCCACCTCTGGAACAAAAATACACGCTCGAAGAACCTCGCCTTAAGAAATATAATACTGCGACGTGTGAGCTCGTCCAAGCTAGATTTAGAAAGTCTAGTCCATGTCCTTGATGGACTCTATTTAGGACCTATCGCGCTTTGTGCAAGGCTAAGTTAGAGTTAAGTAATGCTAGTCTCTTAAAAACGATGTTGCGGTCAGCCACCTGATGGCCTAACTCAATTCGTAAAAACTTACCATCCGGGCCGTTTCTTGGGTTCCGTAGTTAACAAGGAACCCTTATAGTTTCGCCATGTCCGTCTGTCTGTCTGTCCGTCTGTGCGTCTGTCCGCGGCTTAGCTCAGAGACTCTTAAGGGCCTATACTACCTCAAATGACTTAGCATGATCCTCCGTTATGTCGAAAACACTGCAGCATTAATTTTGAAATAAATATATGGTAAAGTTGAGGATTAATGTTAAGTACTATGTTAGCCGAAAACACGATTCCAAAAAAAAATCTCGATAGAACAAAAATCCAAAGTAGCATTTTTGTTGGCATTTAGTTGGGCCACTTACCTCTGTAAGTGGCCCAACTAAATGCCAACAAAAAATGCTACTAGGGCAGTCTCGAGATAATATGTTTTTTTGGGGCTAGTGTCGGCGCGCGCTGGCTCCAGCGCCGCGGCCTCGCGAAGCGCCTTCTCGGCCAGCCCAGGTTGTAGTACGCCGCACCTGCGGGCGCCACGCGTTTGACAAAGTCGGACCTTTTCACCGCCCGTCATGCATGCATGACAAACCAGCACGCCACGGGCACAACAACATCACACACTTTTATACGTAAATTTGTAAACAAAGCTCATAAAATACATTTTTTTTATTTCTTTTCCTTGACTTATCCTAATTTATATTATGTAACTTCTTTCTTGATATGTCATCTATATTAACATAAGATGACAAAAACTCGAAAGGATAAATTCATATCTTGGCGCCGAGGGCACACTTTTACATTTTAATGTAGCGGTCAAATGATTAAAATGGCGACTTCTCCATAGTCAACGACCAATTAGAACCGAACCACGCACCTAACTTCTAACATTTCACAAATATTAATCACGCCAACAAAGTGGTAAAATTAAATCCGCCTCTGTGGTCTAGTGGTAAAACCACCTGTCTCAGATCCAGAGGTCCCGGGTTCGATTCCCAGCGGGGGCAAAATTTCTGCTCGGTTTGGTTGGTGGTAGGGCTTGTTCTAAGTCCGCCTGGCTAGCTACCACCATCTTATCTAAGTCTGTCGCCAAACAACAATGTTAACAACATTTGTTGTGTTTCGGCAGTTAGTGGTAAGATAGCCAGTTCCTCTGCAGTTGAGGATTCCGGGTGAAGCTTGCTTCCATCTTCGGCCTTATCATCACTTACCATCAGGTGAGATGAAGGCCAAGAGCTACCCCCGTTGAGAGTAAAAAAAAAAAAAATCTTGAAATATATTTTTTTAGGGTACCTCCCCTACACGTAAGGGGTCATTCACTTATTACGTAAACACCAAAGGGGGGTGCGGGGGTCTTTGATTTGATTATTTTTGATAACATGGGGAATGGGGGTCTGGATGGTAGGATTTCGTCAGCAATATTTATTAATTTACTTTTCAGATTTAATTGCAAAATTTAATTGAATTTGATTTGAACAAAGATGGCAACCCAATGTTCAGATATTAAATTTTTTAAATTTTGTAATCATAAATGTATAATTGTTAGTTAATTAGTTGTAATTTAAATTAGTATGAAAACGATGATATCACTGAGATGTACCCACCCAACCCGAAAGGGCGGCAAGTTGGTAATATGAACAGAAATTAATGAAAAAATTGACGTATAAACAGATTGTTAAAAATATTATTATTGTGCTAAAATAACTGCATCTCATATTGTAATATTACATTTTGTCAAAACACATCTATGTATTCGACTGAAAGACTTGTATCTATGGTCATGAATAAAATTATTAAAAAAAAATATTCCCCAATGATATTGCTGTCACGCTCTCACGCGATTTTTTATGGTTAGAAAAAACCGAAGTAGGGAATTTACTTAAATGGGCATTCAATTACTTTTAGTCTATAAATTCCTTATTTCTAGACTCATGAATAACAGTACAGAAACCAGAACAGATTAAAAAAATACCAATGTTTACGTAAGCAAGGGGGGAAGGGCTATGAGCTTTGTTTACTTTTGCTGACAAGGGGGAGGAGGGGGTTCAAAATTACTAAAATTCTGCTTACGTAATACTTGAATGGCCCCTAAAGTGGGGATGAACATGTGATAAAAGTATGAACCTAGCCTCAATGAATAAAAATCTACTATATAAAAATAAGTCGGGTTTTCGTTCCTGACGCTATAACTCCAGAACGCACGAACCGATTTCCACGGTTTTGCATTCGTTGGAAAGGTCTCGGGCTCCGTGAGGTTTATAGCAACGTTTTACAAAAAATTAGGGTAGGGTAGAGTAGGGTAGGGCAGGTAGGTAGGTAGATAGGGTAGGGTAGGGTAGGTAGGTAGGTAGGGTAGGGTAGGGTAGGTAGGGTAGGGTAGGGTAGGGTAGGTAGGTAGGTATGGTAGGTAGGGTAGGGTAGAGTAGGGTAGGGTAGGTAGGTAGGTAGGGTAGGGTAGGGTAGGTAGTTAGGTAGGTAGGTAGGTAGGTAGGTAGGTAGGTAGGTAGGTAGGTAGGGTAGGTAGGTAGGTAGGTAGGTAGGTAGGTAGGTAGGGTAGGTAGGGTAGGGTAGGGTAGGGTAGAGTAGTGGAGTTTATACTATAGCTTTTGACAGAACGAAGTCTGTCGGGTCAGCTAGTAATAATATAAATAAATAAAACTGACCTTGATTCCATTAGTTTATTGCCCTACATGCTTACTATCCAGTGAGAGCAACCTTGAATCATAAGTTTGTTTTTATTAATTTAGATTTTCGTAATTAAATATTATGCAAATTGTATGCGACTGAGCTCAGCCATAGAATGAAAATGTAGAGACGCGGCACTTTATTTGGTTGTTAGCCTTCTTTTGTAGGTACATAAGATAAATAGAGGTAACATAATTATCATATTGGTGCCCAACTTATTTGTTTTATTTGGTAAAAACATGTATCTACAACATTACAGGTCCAAGTTATTACACAGTTAAATTTACATAAAAACAGACATATTTACAATAAGGAAGGAATAACAATAAGAAAAATACACAAAAATTATTAACCAACAAGTAAATAACAATGGCACAAAAAATTAAAACTCATCTTTCATCCATCATCTCGCAGAATCTCAAACATGCTCGACATACGTCTATCCATCTCATACGATCTAGAGGAATGTGGCCGTTTTTATTTAGATCGAATTTTGTTGCTTCGTGTCTCAATATGAAACTTTAAAAAAGGTAATAGAAAATTCTAGACACACTTACCGATATAGTTGATTGAGCCGTTTTTCATAATTCCTTCTCAGTCACGAAATAATATGTTTTTGTAGGAGTGGCGCTAGTGGACCGGTGACAACGCTCTTAAAGTATAACCTTCCAATTATTATGGGTGTAATTAATTATTAAATGGGCGCCAGGAACTTTGGAAAGTCCCGGATCCTGGAGCCGACGAAGATGTCCAATATACTTCCAGATATTGAATTGTAGGTATTTATATATTATAGTAATTTATTTAGCTTTTGCCCGCGGCTCCGCCCGCGTGGATGTCGGTTATCGCGTAAAAAAGTAGCCTATGTCCTTCTCCATATCCCAGGCTACATCTCTGCCAAATTTCATGACGATCGGTTCAGCGGTTTAGGCGTGAAAATGTAACATACAGACAGACAGACGGACAGACAGTTACTTTCACATTTATAATATTAGTATGGATAACAGCTTAACTATCCTTACACTAGGGTTTACCCTAATGCGACAGCTAAGAACTTAAAACTAATAAACCAAACTATATACTTACAACCAAATTAGAGAAAAAAATAATTAAAAACTAACAACATTATTAAAATTAAAAATTTAAATTAAAAACAAAAAACATAGAATTACATAATTACTAACAAAAACATAGTACAAAAAAATATTATTATATAAATTAAAATTAATTATTATTTTTAGTCTATTATAAGTTTATAACATACTAGCTTATGCCCGCGGCTCCGCCCGCGTGGATGTCGGTTATCGCGTAAAAAAGTAGCCTATGTCCTTCTCCATATCCCAGGCTATATCTCTGCCAAATTTCATGACGATCGGTTCAGCGGTTTAGGCGTGAAAATGTAACATACAGACAGACAGACAGACAGACAGATAGATAGACAGAGTTACTTTCACATTTATAATATTATATTAGTATGGATTTATGTACTTGTGTATCTATTTTATTTGTTATCTTTTTAATATTTCTATTATTATTATTATCTCCTCTTAAATAGAGCACCTGCCATCCTCTTCACTACCCTTGGTTGACTGGTAGGGAATACGTATGGCATTAAGTCTGCCTTTGTACCTTATTGTGTGTGAAAAGTTTAAATAAATAAATAAACGAAGGTGTCGAACCCGGGGTCCTTAATTTAAGTTTTGTTATAGACCGGTTACCAATATTGAAAACCGGACTAAGGTAATAAAACGGTTCTTACATAAACTGTATTAAATAAAAAAATATGTTAAGAGATAAGAAAAAAATCTCAGAAAACAGAGACGGCGCTCTATAAAAACAAGACCGCAACTTTCCGGATCTGACGTCACGACCTCTCTTATTCCCCTCCCACCCGGCTCCGCCCCGCTGCGGCCGGGGGGAGGTGGCGTGGAGCTTGCCCGAACAGTCAGGCGTGCTCTTCACATTGCATCTCACTTCCGGTGGATTATGAGTCCACCAGGCAGGATTAAAAATATAGGTCTAGAATAAGATTCCGTATATAATAACTGTTTTATTTTCAAGTAAAACATTATATTATACTCTATGAACCGTTATTCTAGACCTATACAGTGAGATGTGTTTATTATCGCCTGGTGGCAAGCTAAGTATATGCCAATGTGTGAAAAAGAAATTACTTAGGTATCTAAATAATTTTGTTTAATATAGGCACCTAGGAGTATTTATATTTTACTTACGATTTGTAGGTCGTAGGTTTGAACCCAGGCAGGTGCTTTACTTTGTGTAAATAATTTAATCACCACTGACGGTACGGTTGGCGCAGTGGTTAAGCGATTGACTGCTGCGCTGCGTGTCACGGGTTCGATTTCCGCACGGAACAAATATTTGTATGATCTACAAGTAGTTGTTCCGGGTCTGGCTGTTTGTAGTGAGTTTTAATGTTTGAAAACAACACACCCACAATACAGGAGAAATTCCTAGTGTGGGGCAACGTTAAATATAAAAAAAATACCACAGCCCTCAAAACGGCGAAGGAAAACATCGTCAGAAAACCGGCAAGTCCTAGGAGTTGCCGGTTTTTCGGTTCTATGGTTTTTTTTGTGGGTCTGGTTCTAGAACCAGGACATTAAAGGACATTAAAGGCTAATTATTATGCTCTATACCTAAAATAGAACTTTCTCAAACTCGATATGTACTGTACAATGCGTGCCACGAAAGATGAGACTTGACCGCGCCTCCCGCGCCCTTTCCATCGCCCCGATGACGACCGATCCCGTCCCGCGCACAGACCTCATACCGCTAAAGAGACCTAAAATCGTGTACTGCGCAAGTCAAACCACGAGGTGTGTCAAGTCTCATCTTTCGTGGCACGCATTACATGTACACGAGTTGTCGCTTCTATACAACTTTATTAGTCTATGGTCCTCCGCGATACAACCTGACCTAAGTTGTTGAGTAATTCAAGATTACATAAATGTTAATTTTATGATTAGAATTACTTTTTAATATGCTTTAACTACAAAAAATGCGCTACTTATATATTGACCTTAGTGAATACGTTTTTTTTACAGATATATAAGGTGTATCTATTCATACACGAAATATTTTAAGAGGACCATCTATAGGTGGTAGAAAAGCCAAAGCAGCGAAAAGAAATGAAATGATGTTAAAATTACACTGTATAGGGCGTACTGCCAGACAATGTACACCTGCAGCCTGTGGGTCCGCTATACGCAGAAGTCTTTCAATGCCCTGCGGGTCCTCTACAATAATGGGTTTAGGATGCTGATGGGGTTACCGCGATATTGTAGTGCATCGGGGATGTTTGCGGAGGCCAACACTGACTCTGACTCTGTAGGGCTATTGTGGGAAAGAGAGTGGCCTCCCTGATGTGTCGTGTAAGGGGCAGCCCCAATGGCCTTCTAAACACCATAACAGACAAGGTGGAGTGTCCTATTGTGCGGCACTGGAATAAGGTGCATAGTTCTGGTAAGATTATTTTTAATGTTAGATAAATTAATTAATAGGTAGTTCTAAGGTACTAACATAGTTTTTAAGTCTTACTAACAATGTTATATGGAATTATGTTCTGAAATAAATTATTATTATTATTATTAAAAGCGGCACGAGCGCGGTGAATTTTGATAATTGATCATCATATCAAGTAATTTTAAATTATTTAATTTTTTAAATAATATACCTGAGTAAAGAAGCCATGGAAGTATGGAACCGATTATTTTTTAAATCAGAATTTAAAAAAAATCG
The DNA here is from genome assembly GCA_947523025.1 of Dryobota labecula. Lineage (NCBI taxonomy): Eukaryota > Metazoa > Arthropoda > Insecta > Lepidoptera > Noctuidae > Dryobota > Dryobota labecula. Next base: position 4,863,708 of record OX383311.1, on the reverse strand, counting down.
GTTCCATGGCTTCTTTACCACCTATATTGTGTATCTCTTAAAATATTTTGTGTTTGAATAGATAATCCTTATAAAGAATACTCTTTATTGCACAACATAAAAATCCTTCATGATCATGCTGACTAGAAATCAAAACGTCTATGCCAAGTATTGCCTAAACCTTATATTGACTAGGAAGCACAATGCCTACCTTGCAATATGTCTATACAGTATTTGAACTAAACCTTTCTGACTATGAACCAAAATGCCTACCTTCCAATATGTCTATCTATTATTTTAGGAGAAGAATTAATAAATTTATTAGTTATAGTTAATGACTTTGTATACCTAGTCTTGTATAGAATCATCATCGTTACCTACAAATCGAATTCCAATTCTTTATGGACATGATATTTATTCAGATATGTTACTGTTATTTTTAATTGCAATCGTGTCATTAATATTTTATATACTTAGATTATTTTCTATTTTGTCAATGTGAGAACGTTGTAGGCCTAGTAGAGTGTAGATTTGTTGGCACTTTTCTATTTTGTTAAGTACCTGGTAATTGTTGAAAGGCCTACACTGTCCTCCCATACCTATTATCACTGTTATTTAATAATATTGTAAAGCCAATTATTTTTAAAAGAGTAACCATGGCGTTTCTTGCCGGCTCTTCTCCATAGGAAACGATTAATTGGAACCGTGCACCTAGCTTCTGACGTTTCATAAGTGCCCATGTAGGTTTATGTGAAATAAAATATTTTGATTTTGATTTTGATCATTTCAGCCGAAAGACGTCCACAGCTGGACATAAGCCTCCCCCAATTGGCGGGTTTGCCATAATCGCCACGCTTGGCAGGCGGGTTGGCGATCGCAGTATTGTGTTAAAATGCATAGAGAACGCTGCTGCCCATTTCTATAGTAAGTCCCTTAGCCGCCTTTTACGACACCCACGGGAGGAAACGGGGTGGTGCTATTCTTTACGTCCGGCACCACACGGCACAATCAAGAATGTATAGAATCAAGTTTATCTAATTGAACAAACTGATGTGCTGCTGGGGAGTTTGTTGCGCCACTTCTTCTTCCCAGCTAAAGCACTAGGAAATGGTGAAGGGCGGGTATTTTGGGTGACTGTATTATGTAATTTTGACGTTCGAAAAGTGCTGATTCTCAGACTAAATTGAATAAATGACTTTTGATTTTGATTCATCTGAAGTCCGGCCTCTAGGCTTGCCGTGCTAAAATCGTCTAGCATCTGAGAACTTCAAAGTCAAAGTCAAATCATTTATTTCAAATATTAGGCACATAAAAGGCAGAGGAGGAGCTCGTGGCTAAGGTAATAACAGCCGCACGGGTCGATCCGTCAGGTTAAGCTACGCTTGCCGGGGTTGGTCCGTGGATGGGTGACCATCTTTACATAACGAGACTCCTCCGTGCCTCGGAAAACACGTTAAGCCGTTGGTCCCGGCTGGCATTCGTGGATCTTTGACAGTCGTTACGGGTCGCCAGAAGCCCAAAAGTCTGACAGCCAGTCTTACCAAGGGGTATCGTGTTACCCAGTTACTGGGTTGTGGAGGTCAGATAGGCAGTCGCTCCATGCTGCATCCGGTTAGACTGGAAGCCGACCCCAACATAGTTGAGAAAAGGCTAGGCAGATTGATTTTAGGCACATAAAAGGCACTTTTGAACGTCAAAAATTACAAAAATAATTAATTGATTCTAGTTGCCCCTTCCAAAAGGTAGTTACGTATGGAGAAGAATGGGCAAGAAACTCCATACTTACTCTTTTAAAATGTTAACAATATTTTGTATGTACATTAATTTTATTAATGTGTCCAAAATATTAATATGTGAAGACAATACACTTACCTAGAATAAAATTACTATACCACAATAGGTAAAAAGAATGAAAAGTGAAGCAATGACAGACAAATTAATTATGTGATAGATATATGGTGCTCACATATTTACAAACATTGTAGAAGTAGATGACTTCCCTAAAATGTTAACATTTGATAACCTATGTCAGTGTGTGAGTTAATAGTAGATTGTTATACAAGGGGCTAAAATGACCCATTTATACGAAGTAGTTTTACGAGGGAGTAAATAGAAACCGAGTTATACCTAATGGGTTTTTAGCACCGTGTGTTACACTCTACTTTTCACTACGATTGTGAGAAAATAAAATAATCCAGTTCAATATTAAAAATAAATTACGGCCACTAATTCAATTTGCAAATTAGAGAAAAATGTTTTTTTTTTTAATTTCTTCTGTAGCCGCAACAACGCAATGCACGCATTCTAGGATGATTCGCGTAATTCGTGCAAATTCCATGACATTTCTAAATTTCAAATTAATTTTCGAATAACTTTGTTTTTTTTTTAAATATCATTAATATACGTATAATCCTTCAATATTTTGTGGTTTACACCTTCCTTCTATAGATAACAATGAAATTATTATCATAACAAAAATCAGAATGAGACGGTAATGAGAAAGTTAACGAAGGGAATGATTTTGAGACGTTAAGTGAAAGCATAGAGCTGCGAGGGTAATGAAGATAAATGGAAGGTAATGATACAACATACTGTTATACAAAGATGCATTTTTAATATTTAAATTCAATTAACTTAAATGCTATAATTAAATTAAACTACCAACTAGATAGGTACTTAATGATCAAAACATAATATTGGCCATTTCTCCTAGCCTTTCTAATAAATTTACACGTTTCTATATTTATAATTTTTTTGGGAGCATGAGATCAAAATCAAAAGTCCTTAACAAGAACTAAAATTCAGGCTTACTATTAATTAAAACAAGAATAAACTTATTTAATAAGTATTTTAAATGAAAAAACAACAGATTTTTTCGTTCATCTTTCATATTAGAACATATTCATATCGTCATCATCATCGGTGTCACTCCAAAAGTGAGGCTGTCTTTTTTTCTTCTCCTTCTCACATATTTGGTCTTTATTTTCTTTGGTGTCATCTTCATTATCATTCTTACACAAAATGAATTTCTCAAAATCTGTTTGATAAGTATTGTTATCTGTTTTCATTTTAGCAAAATTCTCCTTATTAATATAAAACTTTCTATTTACCCAATCAGTCACATTAATATCCGATAGTATCTTGACTTTCGGTGAGCACGGTTTGTTTGAAGATTTATCTTCGAAGCTGATCGATGGGTCGGAACGAGTAATTGCAAAATCTGTATCGTTTATTTCTTGGATAAGTTCTGGTGTTGTATTCTCATCGAGGAAACTTTGGAATTGGTTAGTATTCACATCTTCGTAAGAAGGAACATTATAATGTCCAATATGTTTGCCGTGACTGCAAATATCTTTATTGCCACACAGATAACAACTTAATTTCCTTAGACTAATTTTAGAGCACCCATATGACCAAAGAGCTTGATGCACCATCATTGTACCTTTGGCTGCTTTTAGGGCTGTTGGAAAACTTCTAGCTTCAATGTCACTTCTTGTAACAATGCGAATCTCAATCTTCACTCTAGGTCCAAGATTGGCTAAAAATGTTTCTAATGAGTCCACATCACCGCCAAAACGGACTACTTGATCTGCTGTTCGTTTGAGAACAGCACCAACTCCGTCTGGCGCCCCTTTGCCATGTCCAGCTTCTAAGTAGTTCCAGGTCACAGATTTCAGTTGTGGAAAATCACGATACAGTTGGCTAATCATATAAAAAATAAAGCGATTTCTATATTGGCTTGTAGGCCTGTCAGAAATGAAATGAACTGTGTCAATTTGGGATGAAATCTCCGATACATACCCAATAGTCGGTAATAAATGTGCCCAGATAGCCGCAGCATCGTGTTGGGTACATTCACTTACAGTGCAAAAGCTATATTGTTTTTGAATTCCAACTTCTGGATCAATCAAGTAGATGACACATGTGTGCAGTGACAACTGCATTCTACTACCACCAAAGTGAAAACTTTGGATTTCTTCATTATATTTAACGCAGTAGTTTTCGCTGAAGTCAACGTGAACCACTACCTCTTGTGGAGTAAGATTATTTTTAAGCTCTTTAATATTTCTATACTGAGTCAAGATATTAGTGCAGTGTTTCATATAGCCCACAAGAGTGTCTTCTAATTGGAGTATAATGTTTCGTGGAAAATCATATAATGTTCCTTTTTTTGTTACTAATTTGGTTTTCTCCTCATCTTTTACATAGTATTTTTCAGAGCAACTACACCATTGAAAATATTTAATTTTTTTGTCATTCTGGAATTCGGCGTAATCTAAATTTTTCAATTGACATTTTTCACATGATCGATTCAAACAATTTTCATTATTAACGTTGCAACATAAGCTTTCTAAAATACCTGTCCCGTTAGATTCTTTTAGTATCTTATTTGTATTTAGGCATTTTATCAACAAATCTATATTAATGTGAATTTTGCAAGCACACGTATTTCTGCTGGACTCCTTTGGGTATAAAACCCAAAACGGGCGATATTTACAAAAAGTTTGATAAGTTACCTTGAGATTCGAATGATGCGTAAACTTTTTATATAGGTTAGTTAATGTGTCTGTTAAATATCTTTTTTGTTTTCTTATTTTATTTTTAGTTATGTATTCTTTTTTATCAGCTGCAATTCTAGTCACTTCATCATCGTCAAAAAACTCCAAAATTAGTTGTTCTGTGAAGTTTTCACTCTTAGCTGTTTTATTTTCTTTTTTATCTCTTACTGTGAATGTTTGCGTTTGTGTCAATAGCTTATATTTTTTGAATTTTTCTCTTTCTGTCATAACCACATTAGAGAACTCTTTCTTTTCTTTTTTTCTCAAGCACCTGTAGCCTTCCCCAACACTTCTTGTAAGAATTTCACCAAATATTAGTTTCTTTTTAATTTCTTCACGCTTTTCTATGTTCACATTTTCTACCAAATGTTCTATTTTTTCTTCAGTCGATGCAATTACATTTTTTCTCTTATTTTTCATTACTCTATAGAGCATTCTCCTGATGGCATCTTTCTGTTTCTTCATTTTTTCAATTTCTCGTTTCAAAATGCCTATTTCTTTTTTATGTCGGTAGCGAAGCTTTCTGAGACGAACATCCTTTTTTTGACATTGTTGACAAGAATTACTATTGCCGGAACCTAAACCATTTAAAGATGAACTAGGTATGGGGCTCGGACTTGGTCGAGCGAGAGGATCTTGTTCAGCTGGGAGATGGGCCTCAGTGTCACTATTTGGTGGAGAATTATCTAGTAATAACTGCTGAATAGCTTTTTCTTTCTTTTTTCTTTCATAATGACGTTTCGAATTAACTCTCCATGTTTTTCTTTGAGTTCTCAACTGTCTAGGTGTCATATTTTTTGCACTGTTTATTTTTCTTTGTTCTTTTCTTTTAAGGTATCTTGCTCTTTCTTTTAACTTCAGTTCTGCATACTTTTCGGGATCATTCTTAATTTCCGCATACTTTTTTTTTTTTTTGTAACCTATCGCGTTCTCGTTTCTGCTCTAATGTTTGTTTGGTTTTCCTTGGCATTCTTAATGTTTAATAATCTGTAGCAAACAAATGTTATATTAGAGCTCCTGTCGCTTATAATTAAGCGTCATACTAAGTTTTAAAATTACAGTCACCTTTAAGCAACATCAAATAACAAAATAACAAGTATTAATTCTATATTATATATTATTCATTAAAGTAACAATATTATTATGTAAATAAATAAAATTATTACGCGTGGGACTAGAGCTCGCGACCACACCAATGTAGATAAACATAAAAGGTTTGTACAATAAAAAATTAAAATGAACTGACATAAAAATGTTTCTAATTGCCATCGTTTTGACCTCATTACCATCGCTCAAAAAGACGACGGTAAACGAAGGTAGTGAGGAAGAAGGTAATGAGGTTTGAATCCTTTATCAATTTTTTTCCTAAGTAATATCGAAATTACGAACCTCATGCATATTTTAAACTACGAAGGTAATTATTAGAAATAATAATTAGCTACAGAGTAAACAAAATCATAAATACTCACGTAGTAATACGGACGATAGGAAGGAGAACAATTCCAGAATAATCACCTTCCGCGAAACTACACACGCAAATATTTTTTTACCACGACCAAGCATCCACTCGCTACCGCGTTTGTTCGGTGACTGAGACGTGTGCGGGGCGCAGCATGGGGCGTTTGCAGCTTTTAAGCGCATAAGTAGACTTTAATTTTGATTTTCTTTCAAACCGATGGTAATCAGAAAAAATATATGTTAAAAGTTTGATGAAATAAAATTTTATTATATTGTCGATTTATTGTTATTAGTTTAGGTGTAAATGATGTGCTTTTTAATACAGTTTCTTGGTATGGTTACTTTGTTTACATTTAATATTGATATTTTTGGTTAAAATACAAATGTATTTACGAGAATAGTAAATGGACAACGAAGGAAATGAGAATTTATAAAGTTTTTAATGTACAATTTATTAATTACGTTATTTGGATCTGTAAATGTTACATGCATGTAAGCATAACTTTATTACGTTTGGTTTCCTTTAAAAGGAATGTAAATTTATAATGAACAAGTAAAGATTTTTTACTGGACGTGTAATATGCACGAAAAATGAGAAACACCCTCTACTGAAGAGATCGCCGCTTCTAGTTCCATTTTAAAAAACAGAAAAATATAAAAATAAAAAAACACTTTTTCCCCTAGAGGTAAATATGGTATTTTTTCCTCAGTCTAGTATGTACGATACAATGACGGCTTTTTTGTGCAAGAGGAGTGAAAAGTATATTAATCACAGAAAATAAAACTTGGAGGTTAAAGCCGAAAAGAGGACAATATCGTCAGCGAAATAGAGATTAGATAATTTCTTATGGCCAACCATAATGTTCTTTTCCGTCCAGCCCAGCACAGCTGTGAATAGTTTCGGAGACAGAGAACGGTTCCGTCATGGAACTGATAATAATATAAACAATAATCAATAATAATCTGATTATAATAATACTAGCTTTTGCCCGCGGCTTTGCCCGCGTGGATGTCGAAAAATATATATTATTTTTAATAGAATACAAAATTTAGCGAATGAACAACTTCAATACAAAACTTCATCCCGCTTTTCAGACCCTAGTTGGTTGAAAAAAAAAAAAAAAAAACAACGATTTAGGTTGTGTTAGTTTCCAACCATAAACGGAAATATTAGTGATTTTAACTTAAAAAATAAAGAACTTTAATTAAAAACATGATTCATCCCCCTTTTCACCCCCTTAAGGGTTGAAATTCTAACAACACCGTTGCGTTAGCTTACAACCATAAGCCTAGATAGTAAATTTCGTGATTTTCTTCGAAAATTAAGGACTTTTCAACATCATCCCCTTTTTAACCCTTCGGGGGTGGAATTATCAAACACGCCGAGACACGTATAAATTAATTTTCAATCGTCAACCTAAACACAAAATTTGAAGATCCTAACTTCAAAACTGACGGACTTTCATATAAACTTCCATCCCCTATTTTACCCCTTTAGGGCTGGATTTCCCAAAAATCCTTTCTTAATGCACCCTTAGATCTCATAAGGAACCTACATGCCAAATTTGGAATCTCTAGACCCAGCGGTTTGGGCTGTGCGTTGATATGTCAGTCAGTCAGTCATTCAGTCAGTCAGTTTCTTCTTTTATATAATTATTTAGAAAGAAGATAGAAGATTGAATTGCTTGAATTGTTTGAATTGCTCTCTCCTAATTTTTCTGTGCCCGACAGGGTCCATATTGATCTGTTACTCTGTTTTGCCATCTATGTAATATTAATGCAATAAAGAATTGAGTACTTATCGAGTATTGATTTTAGTCGTTGCAGTGCTGTTCCTAAAAATAATTTGTAGAAGATTAATATAAGTGGTGTCTAAGAGCGTCGGCAGCCGATGGCCCAGAGGGGGGCAAGTTGATGTATGGAGGAAGGGAAATGTTCGAAGGTACAGTCAAGAGCACATGAAACTCTAAACCGCTGAACCGATCATCATGAAAGGCAAAGATATAGCCTGGGATATGGAAAAGGACATAGGCTATTTTTTGCGCGATAACCGACTGCATCCACGCGGGCGGAGCCGCGTGCAAAAGCTAGTATTATAATAATGTGGTAGATAGCGAGACCCTTTTTTTGAGTTAATTAAAACATCGTCTATTAAACGTCTATGTCTTGATTCTGCAGGGAGATAAAAATTGAGCTATCGAAAGCTTTTGAATAGTTAACAAAAGCGATATAAAGTGGGAGCTGGAATTCTGAGTGTATCTCGATAATCTGGTTAAACACAATAAAAAATTACGTCTCAAATTAGTTGCCAATTTATCGGTTTAACCAAGGAAAAAAAAAAACAATAAATGAAAATCAAAATAAAATGTTTAAGAGCGAGTCGGACTCGTGCACCGAGGCCAGAACAGACCTTATGGTTAAAAAAGCGTACTATTCCATTGGTGAATTCTTAACAGATAAGTTAAATAAATAATAATTAGATATGTCAAATGACCGATTTATTTAAGCTTAATTCTATCTAAATGCAATTATATAATGTAATTTGAATGTTTATTTAGTATATATTTTTAATTTCAATAATAATTTTAATATTACAATGCATGTTAAATTATAAATTGGTAAGTTCATTAATTATTTGGACATTATTTATTCTGACATTACTTATAATTTGAATATGTGACATTATTTGCTACTATTTATTAATTTGAATGTATATTATTGCACAGGGTATTACTATTCTGTCGAATTTATGACATTATATAACCGATTAATTGGATTTTATGAAATTGTCTAACTATAATTTTTAATTTTGCATGCCTGAATTGGTAAATGCAGTGGACTGCGCATTCACTTAACACCTGGAAATGCATATATGTACTGTGTTTTGCAATAAATATTTGAATTTGAATTTGAGGATTCCGTACCATCATATTATAGCTTCATTCGTATATGTACCTAAATAGTTCTTGCCCTGAAAAAACTACAACTGTGCTTCCCAAAGCAACCTGCGAGTAGCTAGGAAGATTTTGGTTGTGAACCGTAAAATCTTTTTAAATTTTCATCGGCGATTCCTATATTTATCAGAGAATTTTGACACTGCGGTGTAGAATATTGCAGTATGCAATTTTTGTTGTTAATTCCTGAAAAAGTGTGCTACTTAGAGCCATCATTTTATTTTTACTGTAAGCTTTACATAAACTTCTATCACATAGAATAATTTCAGATTTTTATCTATGCAAACTTCGGAGATAAGGGGGTGGGGAATGGGGTTTTTTTTTTTAATTTTGCTTAAAGGTCGAAAACTATGCGGCCTACTAAAAAAAGATAAATGTTTGAGAATGTGCAAATAGCGCTCTTTCATATGATACCCCACATGCCCTAGTAGCCCCACTTCGATTTTTTAAGAACCCCGTTCAGAACGTTGCAAAAAAAAAAAAACTTTCTTATTTGCAAAATAGTTGGGCAAACGTCATCTAAAACTATTCCAAATTTCAAGTTGATAGCATTAGTAGTTCTTGAGATATCCAGCTATGACAGACAGACTGAGTCGCACCATATGGGTTCCTTTTTACCATTTTGGTACGGATCCCTATAAATATGTTATGTTTACATTTATGGATAAGAATAAAGTCATTAAAGCTATTAATATATAGCTATTTATTATTACTGTTACTACATATATATGTAAACATCATGTAGGTGAGACTGATAACTGGGACATATTCTAGAACTATTAGGTACTAGTTTCTGCTCGCGTCTTGGTCCGCGTGTAGGGCTTCCATTACGTAATTACGCAATTACGTAATTACGGACAGATTTTAGAAATCTCACAAATACGTAACTGAAGAGCTGCAGTCCGTAATAACGTAACTATAGGATAATATTAATTAATTTAGGTACCCATTTATTTAGTTCTATAGTTTCTGCCTACTCCATGGGAAAAAGGCATGGGTTTATCTGTGTATTTACAATTTACCTTAATTTAGTTAACCTACGACTTACATTATGACAACACCAAAACCCTTTCTGTGGGTATCCCCCGAATTCCCGGGGTTTATTTTATAACTTCCAATTTGAGTCCGCAAGATTTAATTTCTTAGTCGTACAGAATAGAGTTCATTGTTGACCAATCGGGAAACGAAGGGAATCCCCGTTGGTTGTGGATAGTTCGGTACGTAACACAATCAAAGTTTATAAGTTTTTCGCAAGTATTTGATCTACCTCGTAGATAATAAAGTTTAATATTGTGGATTGAGCAAGCTAAGGGAACTCCCTACATTTTTCTTTACTTTCGTGAATTTAGAAACAATCTCAATACTCGGTACTCAGTCGTCTTACGTACACCTGCGAGATACTGTCCTGCCTGGTCTAAGCTTATTTTATTGACTTTTGTGATTTTGTGTATGTGCCGCAAAGTTTGACGCTTGGTTTTCAGAAGCTTTTCATTACAAGTTTCTAAGTAGATATCACCATACACGAGTAGAGATACTTCAACGAAAATGTAAGTACCTATTTTAACATTACTTTACTTGTCTACTTACTTTGTTTCTAGGGTATTGTGTGAGAGTTTATACATATAATTTAGTAGTTGATTTTATATTGTTGACGGCACGGTTGGCGCAGTAGTTGAGTGATTGGCTGCTGCGCTGCGGGTCACGGGTTCGATTCCCGTACGGAACAAATATTTGTATGACCTACAGATAGGTGTTCCGGGTCTGGGTGTCTTGTGTATGTTAGTTTACATGATTGTGAGTGCACCCACGATACAGCAGTAATTCCTAGTGTGGTGCGACGTTTAAAAAAAAAAAAAAAATATGTGCGATTTTATTTTATTGTTGCTTGTTAGATGTCTGTGCAAATAGACATTGATTATGAGTTCACGGTACGTATGTAAATGTATCCCGTTTTAAGTGTAGTGCCTAACTATAGATGCTATTTATATGTATTACCTAACTATTAAATTATGAAATATTTATATATTGTTTTAGGTCTGCAGTAAAGAAGACTATTTATAAGGAGTTTTTGAACAAACGCACACAATCAGCTATATGGGAACACTTTTTGAGGGCTGAAAATGGGCAAAGTTGCTACTGGAGCACTACATACACATATGCGTGCTAAACATATTGGCGAGATGTCACAAGAGCAAGATGCGCAAAGGGCAAGTACTTCATCGTGCTTTCAAGCAAGAAAAAGTTTAGAACCTCCATCGAAGAAAACTAAACTAACGGATTACTTTTCCACTGAGTATTCCTTGGACGTTATAGTGACTAGAATGGCAGCATTGGATGGCATCCCATTAAGCAAATTTTGTACTTCTGAAGATCTAAGGTATGTTTTCAAAAAATCTGGCTATGATCTACCGAAATCTCCTTCAACTATTACCAAAATTGTCCTGGAACAGAGTTGTGCCATAAAAAAACAATTAATAAATCAGTTTAAAGATATGAAGTCCCAAAAAAAACGGTTTACTATAACGTTTGATGAATGGACCTCTACCCGGAACCGGAGGTATATGAATATAAATATTCATAATAAAGACCTAGAACCAGCTAAATATAAAAATTTAGGACTAGTAAGGATAAAGGGTTCAATGCCAGCTCACGTTGGAACTGTACTGTTAGAAAATCATCTAAATGACTTTTATTTGAAACTTGAAGATATAATTGCATTCACAACGGACGGAGCCAGTGTTATGGTTAAAATGGGCAAAAATTTTGATGGTCACCATCAGTTGTGTTTTGCTCACGGAATACAACTTGCAGTGCTGGACGTATTATATAAGACACGGAAAAGTACAACTACTGAACCAGAACTAGAAGATGAAGCTTCAGATACTGACACTGAAGAAATTGAAGAAAACGATGGCGGACTTTTCATAGAAGTACCTAGAGTTCTAGAACCAGAGTTTCTGTACAAAGATATTATAGTAAAAGTAAGAAAACTTGTTAAATCATTCAAAAAATCACCACTGAAGACCGATTTGTTGCAAAAATATTCTTTACAAGAGCATGGTAAAAGCCTCGATCTTATACTAGACTGCAAAACGCGATGGAACAGCTTATCAGATATGGTTGGACGATTTCTGAAATTGAAATCAAGTTTATTTAAGGCTTTATTAGACTTAAAATCAAATATAAGTTTCACAGACACAGAAATACAAGATCTACATAACATTCATCATAGTTTAGATATAATAAAAACTACAGTGATGGCATTGTGTCGCCGTGACTCGAATTTGTTAGCAGCAGATGCTGCGCTTCAGTTTATGTTAAATAAGCTTGATGCTCAGTCCAATGGGCTCAGTGACAAGCTTGCTGTATCCCTTAGAAAAAGAATAAAAGAAAGGCGAACAAATGTGTCTGGTGTCTTGCAGTATTTGCATAATAATGAAGAATATTATAAAACCGAAGAAACAGAAACTTTTACAAAACCGACGTCGGATTATATTAGAACATATGTTGCAAACTTATTAGAAAGGCTCAAATTTACACCGCCTACAAGTACACAAATGAGTTTAGATTCCGAAGCAGATGACAATGATGCTAATGATGGTTGTGGCGACGAGTTGACTGTTGCACAGCAACTAGAAAAAGAAATACAGAAAACTATGTCTACAGTAAACAAATCTGGAGTAAACACAGATCTTGAATCCATCATCAGAGTTGAAATGTGTATCTACGATAGCACTGGCGGCGGTCGTGAAGTTTTCCTAACAGCAGCTTATAATTATTTACTATGTATAATGCCTACTAGTGTTGAAGCAGAACGGGCATTTTCTTCTGCCGGCTATCTTTGTTCTAAACTAAGAAGTTCCCTTGGTGACAGAACATTGCATTCGTTATCATTTATGAGATCATATTATCAAGAACAAAGATTGGAAAAATAACCATATTTTATATTGTTTCTTACTTTTAAACCATTTGTGCGTGGTACATGTTTTGTTTGAATTGTTGATTGAGTTTAGTCAAAATCAAAATCGTCAATCAAATCAAAATATTACATTTTGATTTGATTGACGATTTTGATTTTGAGTTTAATTTTAAAATTATCATTTTAATCTGTAATTTACTTTTAATTCCTTAATATTATAATTTTTTTCATTTGAAGTTGTTTGATTTTTTACTTCTAAAATACGTAATAAGCCCAGAATTTATCGTGCTTTAAAAAATCAAAACAGTTAAGTACGTAATTACGTAGTTACGTAATTGAAGCATCAAAATGCGTAACTAGTTACGTAATTAGCAAATCCGTAATTTTGGAAGCACTATCCGCGTGTAATTCTTTGTTTTAACATAAAATTTATATCACACTCGGCAATGCTGTAGTTTCTCATTAGTGAAAGAATGTTCAGAATCTGATCAGTAAAGGCAGTGGCGTAGCTAGGCGTGGGCGAAGTGGGCCCTCGCCCACGGCCTCGCACTTAAAGGAGCCCCGCGAGGCCTCTTTAAATGCGATGCCACCAGACTTAAAATCCCCGTTTATTTTTAAATTAAATAAAAACCTAAAAAATATTGGCTACACTCGTCACTTTCTTGAACCTGAAATAACAATTTAGCTGCAAAAATCAATTACAAATTCTTACTAGAGGACTTCTGTAAAGTAAAAAGCCGAAAAACATTACTTTTGTATGAAATTTAATCACTTAAGTTACAAAATAAAACCTTTTTTACAAATCTATATGCTTTTTAATATTCTCCCACCGCGCATTTAAATTTTTTCACTATCATAAATTTTGAACGAAGAGTTCTTCGGATTAAGTCACCCATTCTGAATTCTTCAAGCATTCTGGGAACATCACGCCTATTTCGTAGACTTGGTCGCATCCTTTTTTTTTTTCTTTTTACGTCAGAGAATATACACCAAAATTGCAGCAGCCAATTGCGATGTTATCGTCCATTTTTGCCTTCAGTATATTTTATGCGTATACCTCCAACTTCACCAAAAGTCCCAGCACTACTACGATAACTGCGAATATCGATTCAGAGCCGCGTTTGCCGACGCCAGCCAACGGCACTTGCCAGCGGCTTCTCTGGCGCCTTTGCTTGTGGTCAAGCTGCCGGCAGTGTGGATACACCATTAGTTTTGAAGACAATGTTACTAATCTTTAGGAGTCTTCGCTTGAATTAAAGATTCTAAATTTGAATTTGAATGATTGATTTGTGTGTGTCTCGAACTCTTGACTCGCATTCGGACATTCTCGCATTCTTTATATAGGTATTTGTTTGATTATATAATTCTAATAGTCTTTAATGTACACCACATAGATGCACAAATATATTTATTTATATAAATAAAATTGACATTGAAAAAGTGATGGGACCGCCCGAGCCCGGCTGACGCTTCAGGTATTTAACCACTCTCTGATACATAATTACTATAAGAACCTACTATTATTCAGCTTAATTATTAATTCAGTAATTGAGATCATACAGTCTTTAAAAAGGAACAATATTTATTAAGAAAGTGTTATTTCTCAATGCGTTTTCGTATTGTACTTATTGCAAATGGGTAGTAGATTATAAACACAATTAAAAGAAAAAAAAATACTCGTAGTTATCTTAAGTACTAACATACTCGTAAAAGTATAATTAACAATAACCATAAATCCGAATTTATTGAATGATTAGTTAACAATCAAAGTTAAATTAATCTTCATAAAATAACGATTAACAAAAACAGCTTTTAGCTATGGTAAAAAAAAAAAACCAGCATTACTTATAAGCTAACAAGACATAACTTAGAAGAATATCTCTCGAATGAATAATAGCCAAAATTAAAAATTTTGCTAAATATTATTAATTTGAGAGTTTTTCTTTGTAAAAATGTCTGGGGCTAATTTACAAACGTTGCAATGGTCTCGCCATGGTTAGTATTTGACAGTTTTTGTATGGCAAATCTGTCAAAAACTCACAATGAAGAGACCATTGCAACGTTTGTACATTAGTAGACTTGGCCCCCAGATTAATACTAAGTAAAATGTACTAAAACCAAATCAAATATTTAACAAAATGACAGAGTGAAATCTTTCACATAATTTGGTATTTCAACACAGGACAGGAGGGTTTTCGGACAGTTCGCTGACGAAACATACTAAAACATGGCTTCAATATTTTGTACTCCTAGCTGTCCCTTCCTCACTATTATTATCACTTTTAGACTTGTGAATCTTTTATATCTGTAAACTATACAACATTATTTTTAGTATATGCAAAACCTGAATATAGTTTGTTCAGAATAAGTAACTGAATCGATTCCAATAGTTTTTACACCATGTTATATTTTTTCCCAAAAATATTTAAAAAAGGTTACAAGTTGGACACCGAGCGACACTAAGTACTTGACCATTACGAAAAAGTCCAAAGCCTGCAAGTGTGATGGAAAATGTTATCACCAGATAATTACAATACAATCGTCGTACGGTTAGATACCTACTGCCAAATTAATATTATTATTAATGAACGCAAGGCGCGGGCGGCGCGGGTGCGCCGCGTGGTGAGCATGTTTTTGTTCGGACAACCAGGTAACATAACAAGCTTATAACTTTGTTATTTTTCATGATACAGTTTTGAAATTTTGTACATAAGTTCTTTACATAAAAATACTAGACACGTGTTTCGGGTTTCGCATAAACTAAAACTAATGTTGTAGAATACAAAAATTCCAAAAATAAAAGAAAATTTACTGCACAGTGATTTCGTACCTAAGCACGCGCCCGTTGTCCCATTGGTCATATCCTTTATTTAAACATTTTTTTTTTGTTGTCGCAAAAAATGGCGGTAAAAAGATGTGGTCATCGTGTGCACGGGATTTTGTTTTTAAAGTGTGCCGATTCGAATGCCCGCGATCGTACTTGGTCGGTTTATTTTTAACTAAAAATGAAACAGTGTATGTGATAATATATAATGATGAAATATAATATAACTAGCTTTTTCCCGCGACTCCGCCTGCGTGGATTTCGGTTATCACGTAAAAACGTAGCCTATGTTCTTCTCCGTATCCCAGGCTATATCTCTGCCAAATTTCATGACGATCGGTTCAGCGGTTTAGGCGTGATAACGTAACAGACAGACAGAGTTGCGTTCACATTTCGTCTTCTCGCATTAAAACTGTTTAAGTAATCTCAAAACTTACTAATTTTACAGGAGGGCGTTTTAAGAGAAAAATACTGGTGATACCAAACGTTTCCGCATATTAACTCAATGTCGAATAAAACTGTATAACCTCAAAATTTACAAATTTTACAGGAGAGCATTTTAAGAGAAAAATACTGGTGATACCGAACATGAACAAATAATATAATTCTACTAAATTTAATACTTTACATGAATAATAATCTTTTAAATTGAATTGACTTTAAATTTTGACATGAAATGAAATTGACTCTGAATATCGAAACATTTAATTTACATGCATGCGTTAACATAAATAGATACTCGAATACTTATATAATAATATTGTAATCAATTTATTATTGTAATTTAATAGTACAATATTTCACTCAATCAATCGTTTTTTTTTTTTTTTTTTGCAATATTAATCATTTGTATGTCGATATATTGACAAAACATAGCGCACTACCTAATTTTTAAGATCTTTGTATGTAATCACCTATGTTTTACAAATAAACTATTCTATTCTATTCTATTCATGTCCGCATATTAACTCAATTTCGAATAAAACTGTATAACCTCAAAATTTAATAATTTTACAGGAGAGCGTTTTAAAAGAAAAATACTGGTGATACCGAACATGACCGCATATTAACTCAATTTCGAATATTTTTGAAATTGTACACTTATAATGCGAAAAGGTGATTTATAATACCTATCTTTAGTAGGGCTGAATGTTGACTAGCAAATGAAAATAGTGATGGTAACTTACTGAAGAAGAAATCTGTCCTTGTTAGTAAAAAACTCAAAATTAAATAAAGTTGATTCATCTCATAATTTGGAGAAAGTAATACAGAACGTACCTACTTTAATTACAGGTAAGAAATTATTTACAGCGAGCTTTCGAACAAAAATTTGCCCGCGGGTGTCAAAAGGGCTGTCAAAAATACGACGATTTTATTGGACAGCTTTTTTGAACACAGATAAAAAATATTAATCCGTTAATTAAAGAATCTCTTATAAAATATGAAAATTAAACCAAACACGATATTGAACGAAATAAATATTGTTAACAAATGAGAAATTCACATGTTTGTCTTTTTATTACACATAATACTGTTATACTTTTTATATTTGCACCAATGACAACCCCCAAAATATATATATATATATATATATATATATTTTTTTTTATAATTTGGTTACTTATATCTGTTTTTATTATTATGAGTAATGAAAAGACAAACATGTGAATTTCTCATTTGATAACAATATTTTTTATATTTTTTTATATACGTTGCCCCACACTAGGAATTTCTCCTGTATCGTGGGTGCGTTTACAAATATTGAAACTCACATACACAAACAGCCAGACCCGGAACAACTACTTGTAGGTCATACAAATATTTGTTCCGCGCAGGAATCCAGGGCCTCAAGTCTGCTATTACAATAGTGTCAAAATGGTCTCGCCATTGTGAGTATTTGACAGTGTTTGTATGGCAAATCTGTCAAAAACTCACAATGAAGAGACCATTCTGACACTATTGTAATAGCAGACTTGAGGCCCAGCGACACGCAGCGTAGCAGTCAATCGCTTAAGGCGAGGTTCTTCTGGTTAACCTCTAGGAAATGTAATTTTAATTAGAAACGGTAATGATCAAACACGTGAAAAAATTATATGTTGCTTTTGAGACTTTTCTGTAGGTACTGCGGGTACTCGTTACATAATTGGATAAAGTTCGCTCGATAGAAAAAAAAATCCAAACATACCCTTATTTTATAGATTAAAATCATTTTATTTCAATAATTATACCACATTATGTATTGAAAATCACATCAAAATCGTCTATGATGATGTAATGTCCGTCGGGTTTAACATTGTTAATATCGTAAAACATATAATTTTCAACCCAAAATTAACGAAATTCACGGCAGAATTTACTCGCGCCCAGCTGCCACCTCTAGAACAAATATGCACGCTCGAAGAACCTCGCCTTAACCACTGCGCGTTCCGTGTCGACAAAGATTCGTTCTCAAGATTTTTAGTCAAAATACTGTGTTATTAACACCGGGCATCGCACCTAATAATAATTATCTTAAACGTTCTACTGTCATATATCATTGTGCGATGAAACCTTGGCATTAATTTTGGGATCGTAGCGAGACAAGACAGCGCGGTTATAACATAAAATATATTTTTATTTACTTATCCTAATACCCTACACTTAGGGTTACCAGATGGGAAGACCAAAATGTCTGGGCTAAGTTTCAAACAGTCGGGATTTTAGGATTCTTGTCGGGACAAATAAATATTACACTGAAAAAAATGTTTACTTATACATAACCAAACTTTCGTCAACATGTAACACAAAAAGTGACCACATAACTTTATGCAACATAAAATATGTCTAGGTATATTCTATATTTTTTATTTTATTATGTCTAATATGTGTTATTGTAAATATGTCTGTTTTTATGTAAATTTAACTGTGCAATAACTTGGACCTGAGTTTGTAATGTTGTACATGTTTTTACCAAATAAATAAATAATAATAATATGTAACCAAAACCTGTGCTGGCTGTTGTGTATCAGTTTCATTAAATCAAGTTAACTTTTATAAAGTCTTGTCAAACTTTGATTATTCCTGAAATAGCCGAAGTAGTTAGGCTAAATATTTTTTTCAGTGTACAAATCCAAACTTTTTTTTTTTTTTCTAATAATGATCTACACATTTATTTTTTCTCCCTTGTCTTTTGTAAGGTGTTCAAGAAACACTAAGGCAGCAGTAATCGGTATATAAAGCATCCTGTTCAATATCATTTGAAATATTAAGCACGTCGCGCAACAGGGAGATTAAGGGCCTATACTACCTCAAATGGCTTAGCATGATCCTCCGTTATGTCGAAAATACTGCAGGATTAATTTTGAAATAAATATATGGTAAAGTTGAGGATTAATGTTAAGTACTATGTTAGCCGAAAACACGATTCCATAAAATTTTCTCGATAGAAAAAAAATCCAAAGTTACCTCCAAACCGAACAATAAACCGCTGGTATTCAAAAAATACTTCAAATTAGATAATGAAACTTTGCATATTAACTGAACTAACTATAAAGCAGGTCTTATGTTATTTCCTTTTTTTTAATGACCATTGTTTTCACCGTAAAACGAAATTACCTAAACTATCGGCGCCTTCGAGCCTTTTCCCTGCCGCCCTGTCTCGCTTGCTCGCGTGACCGGTAGCAATAGTGTGCGAGCGAGATACAGAGTGAGGTGGCGCTGAGGTTGTATAGACTCTTAAATGTCTGTTTTGTGTTTTTTTTTACAAGAAGCTGTTTGTCGGGACATTTTGTATTTTGTCGGGACTCGGGACACCATATGAAATTTAGGGACAATCCGGACCGGGAACCACCAGAATCTTGCAACCCTACCTATACTCCATTTACTACAGCATTAGACAAATAACGGCTAAATAACGACAGTTATTGTGTAATATTGTTGAAATTACTGCACTTTAGAGTTATTTTTTTAATGTAAATAGTAAATAGATTACAGTGCTTTGTATTTATCGTGAAATAACGGAGTTTATTAAACGTTTACATAGAAATAACGAAAGGGTGAGAACAGTTATTTGTCTAATGTATATCTATATCTATACTAATATATAAAGCTGAAGAGTTTGTTTGTTTGTTTGTTTATTTGTTTGTTTGTTTGTTTGAACGCGCTAATCTCAGGAACTACTGGTTGGAATTGAAAAATTATTTTTGTGTTGGATAGTCCATTTATTGAGGAATATTATA
This sequence comes from Dryobota labecula, assembly GCA_947523025.1. Taxonomy (NCBI): domain Eukaryota; kingdom Metazoa; phylum Arthropoda; class Insecta; order Lepidoptera; family Noctuidae; genus Dryobota; species Dryobota labecula. Next base: position 4,843,798 of record OX383311.1, on the reverse strand, counting down.
GGCTATATAACATCACGCTACGACCAAAAGAAGCGGAGCATAAATTAAAAATGTTATAAAAACGGGAAAAATTATTACTTTTTGCGAGCTTCCGTTGCGTGCGCTGCGTAAACGGTTTAAATTACGCAAATATCATGTATGATGAAATTGTTCCTCTTTAAAAGTTCTAAAAAAAAGTCCGCGACAGCATATGTCTATCTTTTAAGATTGACTCACTATAACCTTTTTTTATGGTAGTCAATTTTTTTCGAAATTAATGCATTATTTGCGAAGGAGTTTTATCAACATAATATTAATCCTTATCCAAATAAATATGTTATTAATCACAAGTATTTAAATGTAAACAAAATTGTCCTTGACATCACTTGATTTTAATCAACATCTTAGGAAATATCATAATTTTAAAATAACTCCGTAACAAAATAAGTAGTAAATTCTTTACTTAAACCATTCTCTCTCTTAGGTGACGCAAACGAAGTTGCGCGGGTCAGCTATATTATAAAGCTATACAGTACAGTATAAAGAAGAGTTTGTTTGTTTGGTTGAACCCGCTAATCTCAGGAACTAGATACTGGTTCGAATAGAAAAAATATTTTAGTGTTGGATAGCCCATTTATCGAGGAAGGCTATATAACATCACGTTAGATCCTTAGTTCCGTGTGGTGCCGGACGTAAAGAATAGCTCCATCCCATTTCCTACCGTGGGTGTCGTAAAAGGCGACTAAGGGATTTACTAGAGAATGGGCAGCAGCGTTCTCTATTTATTTTTAATACCATACTGCGATTGCCAACCCGCCTGCCAAGCGTGGCGATTATGGCAAACCCCCCCAATTGGGGGAGGCCTATGTCCAGCAGTGGACGTCTTTCGGCTGAAATGATGATGATGATGAGATCCTTAGGAGCCAAGCGAAAAGCACAAAAGTCAGAAAGAACGCTAAGTGATAACGAAGTTATAGCGCGGGCGAGCGACGGGATGCGACGCGATGGGTGGGCCGAAATTTCACGCGGACGAAGTCGCGGGCAAAAGCTAGTGTCAAAATAAAAACAGTTTACTAAATGCATATGAAATTATACGGAACTGATAACAACTGTATGTTTGTTCCGGCTAATCTCCGAAACGGCTGGACCGATTTTGACGGGACTCACTGGTAGATAGCTGATGTTATAAGGAGTCACTTAAGCTACTTTTTTGTTTTTTGTTTTCTTCAGAAAACGCGACGCGGGCGTGGCCGCGGGCACCAGCTAGTGTAGTAATATGTCTTATTAATAAATACAAGTAAAATAGGTACATGACAAGATGAAAGGATTAAACCTCACCACTGACGTTAGAAGGACACGGGTTCAAGTTGGTTTTAAACTTTGATGCAATATTGTGGTACCTATACAATTCTTATACACACAAACATACACACAGTTTTCGCCTATATATTATTTTGTAACTTTTTTTATTATTATTTCGAAGTTTAAAAAAAAAGTTACAAAATAATTTAAAAAATTGTTTATTCTGCACAAACAAGACGCAAATGACTTGAAAATAGACAAAATACACATACTAAAGTCACTAAAAGCCTCGTATTCAAAGAAAATAAGCTCGTCAAGTTGTGCTTCACAAGACTATACGTCATTATTACTACAAACAGTAGTTTTAAATTGTTATGTTTTATTGTAATCATTAAAACGGAGCTTAGTGGCCACTATTTTCCGTTTTAATGATTACAATAAAACATAACAATTTCAAACTACTGTTTGTAGTAATAATAACGTATAGTCTTGTGAAGCACAACTTGACGAGCTTATTTTCTGCATTTTCATTCTAAAATAAAAGAAATCACCGAAATAACGATGAGGGCGCCACTGTCCGCTCGGCGTAGTCTTAATAATATTATGATGGAGAAAGTTATTACTAAAAATACTTTATTTACACCTGAACGTCAAAAGAATGATGTATGGCGGTTATTTCTTTATTTTTTTTATTATAATTCGAAAAATTTAAGATTTTGCGGAACGTATGTATGTTATGTTATTTTGAGAGAGCTTGACCAAAGCCATTACCACCACCAAATCAACTAAAACCACCAAAACCACCTAGAGTATGTCGGTCGATTTCTGGGGCAACCTGTATACTTTTTGCCTTAGATTATAAGTATATGATCAAAGCTTTTTGCATTGAGTTATTTTGACATTACAAACAGACTCAAAATTGTGTGGTTCTTTCCTCAAAATACCATTTCAGACACGGATCTACATGGTCCTCACATGATCTGACCAAGATTATGTTTGGACTTTAAAAGAGACTTTGACCCCTGAGTTTGTTTCGCCATTTCTTCTCAGGGGTAGTCAGATAGGAAATGTCGACTCGTAAATAGGATATCGGAATTTTTACTCGTCATATAATATATGACGAGTAAAAATTCCGATATCCTATTTACAGAATAAACGATTTCAGTTCATTTCAGACACTAGTTTTCTTTATATTGTAGATTCAAATGCTAACGCCCGGCACGCGTTTCAATGCCTTTTTTTTGTTAGGAACCTTCTCCGGCGCATAAACAACTTACCAAAATTGCATCACAACCGGTTGAGCCATTTACGAGTTTTTGCGAGACTATCCTACGGCAATTGATTTATAATATACCTACACCACATAATCAGACTTTAATGTTCCCACACACACACACCCCCGACACACGCAAAAAAAAAACCGAATCCATTTATTTCATGTTACATCGATAAAAAAAAACATCTAAAAAAAAATTGTACTAATGCAGCAAATTTAACTAAATTACATCCTCAATTTGAACAGTGTTAATGAGCGAATTAAAAAACAATTCCATAGAGCGTGATTTTTTTTTTCTCAGCCCTTCGACATTCAAATTCACGTCCTTAACCGAGGAACATACTTAGTAGCGGTTCGTGGATTAAAATTATAAGCAGAGGCCGACTGACAGATGAATGGTGCGCAGCTAAGGTTAAACGCAGCATTTCGCAACAGACCACGGCCAGGCAGGCCGAGTGCGCGCGCGAATTCGAAATTTAAATACTTTAATCGAAAATACGTTTTTAATTTTGTTTTGTGTTACGATTTATTTTTTGTTTTTATTTGTGCATGGACTTTTTGGTTTTAATTATGACTGTTTTGTGAGTTTGGCTCTATTTTGTTGGTGATTTGTTTTCGTAAGGTTAGTTGTTTTTTTTTTCTTCTTTTAATTTTATTTCTTACATTAGATATTAGATAGATTATAGATTATATTATTATTTATATTATATTATGATTGATAGATAGATTTACGTTAATATCTTGTTAAAAAAAAAACAAGCATATTCTGGGCAACGAGAATAATTTTCAAAATTAATTATTTGTAGCTAAACCTAAACCAATTAGCAATTATTTAATAATGAGATTAAAACACGACAGATTCATTATTTTCTTACATTAAAAAATAATTACCATAGCTCTCATTTTCATTAATATTTTAAACGGTTTATAAGGTGTATCTATTCATACACGAAATATTTTAAGGGACACATCTTTATGTGGTAAAAAAGCCATAGCAATGTAAACAATTTTTTTATCTAAGTGTTTTATATTTTTAATAATTATTATAATTTTAAAATCCTTGAGACATTTTTCAAAGGAGTTGCATTTTCCAAAATTTTACTTATTCTATGAATGACCCGCCCGGACGCGGCGACGGTGGCGGCAAGAGCGCGGTGAATTTTGATAATTAATCATCATATCAAGTTATTTTTTTTTTAAATAATATACTCAGATTAAAAAAAAATCGTTTCCATGGCTTCTTTACCACCTATAGGTGTATCTCTTAAAATATTTCGTGTTTGAATAGATACACCCTATATAATAATACTTCCTTCCTAATTTAAAAGATACGTATACCCAAAGTCTCAAATTCAGATAATTTATGTAAACAAAGGGGATAACATAACAAAAAAATATCTTCGTAATGGTAATTCACATAAAATTGCGAAAAAAGAGGTTCTATTTTCTTTTAAGTACTGATTTTAAGAAATAATAATTAAAAAGTAATCATACCGTCATAATTTTTATAAATATTTGGTTTTAAACAAAGTTATTAATAAAAGGAGATTTTCTGGTATAAAATAATTTATGATACTGGTAACATTGCAGGAGATCCAAACATTTTAAAATTTTTAACATCTTCAACAACACTAATATTACAACTCTCATAAATAGATTCATATTGTAAGTAGCATATCTAGCCACATTTTGGATGAAAACTGCTGTAAACTGTTTCGATTGGAAATCGATTTTGGGACGCCTAACGTCTAGCACTGGGCTTAAAAGGGCTGATTATGACTATCATATACCGTGCCTCCGACACACTACAAAAAACATTGTTTGGCAACGGTATTTTGTTTGCATAGTTCTTATAATTAATTCACTTTAATTTTATCTATAATTATTTACAAAATCATTTAATGATAAAATGTTTTGCACCACTGTACTGTCATTTCGACAGTGACATTTCTTGACATTACTTTGTTTACATAAATTATCTGAATTAGAGACTTCGGGTATAGGTATCATACATAGGTATACTACTTATCGCACCAAAAAAATTAAGAATGGAATTTCAGTTGACATACCTACCTATTTAGAAACAAAAAAAAAAAAAACTGTTTAGTTAGGTGCCTACCCTACCTAAAATTATTATCAATTAATTCAAAACACACTCAATGAGCTGTTGGCCAAAATAGTAACTATGTGGAGCCCTGATACAACTAGAAGTCCTCGCGGCAGAACCCGTAGAAGATGGCGGACAAAACAAATGACTATTGGTCCAAATTGGACCAGGATCGAAACACTGGAAGGCATATTATGGGGGAGCCCTTTACTGCACTGGGATGGTACATACTAGTAACAGTCAACAGGATATATCGTCGGTATACTACAAGAACTCATTAATGGCAAAAATCATCAAGTAAAGTGTATAATGACGACACGGTTGGCGCAGTGGTTAAGCGATTGACTGCTGCGCTGCGTGTCGTGGGTTCGATTCCCGCACGGAACAAATATTTGTATGACCTACAAGTATTTGTTCCGGGTCTGGCTGTTTGTGTATGTGAATTTAATGTTTGTAAAAGCACCCACAATACAGGAGAAAAAAAAATGCCTTGAACTCGTTTTGATGAGTTGCATATAATGCAAAACCTCATTGTGTTTAATTTTTCTTTAAAATAATCATAATGAAGATGATATAGGGCAATCAATACAACTAAAACTAATTAGGTAATTGCTTATTTCAAAGTTTTGACTATTTCACTTAATGAGTTCTTAACAGTTAGCTAGTAGAGGGCTAGCAACAACAGTATTTTGAAAACCCTAGCTGAACAATACGCTGCAATATTGAGACACGCTGTCCGATTTCTTGTGCGGCAGCTTTAAGGTCTCTGCACACAGCGGGCGCGGCGCGGCGGGACGGGACGCCGGCCGACGCGACGCTGAGCAGTTGTAATGTACTAGATATTACGGACGACGCCAAACAGAGCGTCGCGTAACGTCGCGTCGAGCCGGACGGCTCTGTGTGCAGAAACCTTTAAGGTCTCTGCACACAGCGGGCGCGGCGCGGCGGGACGGGACACCGACGCGACGCTGAGTAGTTGTAATGTACTAGATATTACGGACGACGCCACACAGAGCCGTCCGGCTCGACGCGACGCTCTGTGTGGCGTCGTCCATAATTTCTAGTACATTACAACTGCTCAGCGTCGCGTCGGTCGGCGTCCCGTCCCGCCGCGCCGCGCCCGCTGTGTGCAGAGACCTTTAAGGATGAATAATTAATGATGTGTACTTACTTAATTGATAAATACTAACCCTTAGTTGCTAAGTATATTATTATTACTAAATATTTTATTATTATATCTGAATCACTTAGGTACGCGACATTAAATAATAAGCTAGACGGAGTCGACATTTCTGACGCGCTAACGAAGAATGCAATAACTCGATTTTGGACGATTTTAAGTTATATATTCGTTGAGTTATATATTTGGAGTCAGCGAATCGAAATCTATTAACTCTCTCTAAGAAACTTTTTATTGATCCTTCAGGAACTCGGTTTTTCAGTAAGCAAGAACGCAATAATTAAAACTTCATAACAAATTCAATAATCAAAAATACAATTCTCGGAAGCGGCAAAATCTATAGCATTTTTCGTTAGTGCGGCAGATTTCCTATCCGACTACCCCTGAGAAGAAATGGCGAAACAAACTCAGGACTTCAGGAGTCAAAGTCTCTTCTGAAGTCCAGGCGACATAATCTTAGTCAGATTGTCAATTTTAGGGTTCCGTACCTCAAAAGATAATATAGAATCGTTTATTACACTATTTTAAGTGCAATCAGGGTTTTTTTTTTTACAAAACTCAAATACTACGTTGTTGATAGGACAAGTCGATTTGATGTTTGGAATTGAGAACATAAAAAATCAAACAATACTACCTTATCAATATCACATATCAGACTTCAATAAAAAACTTGTACCTAGTGTTCAAATGGCTACTTTATCTAAACGTAAGCACGTTCCTAACACAATCGTCTAGGATTATGAATGCAGTAGTAAAATATTATGTTAGATAATAATAATATTATTTTGTTAAAACGTATATTGGTTATTTTCTGGTATATTGGCGTGTGTTAGCAAAAATATAGGGCAAAAAAATGTATTTTCATTCCTCTTGCTCAAAAAGACTGTCATTGTGGCGTACCCGAGCGAAGAAAAAATGCATTTCTTCCTCTAGAGGAAAGTGTATTTTTTTTTGTCATTCAAATGACAATGAGCCAACAAAAACGTAAAAGTATTTAATCGTAAGTAGAATAATCATGAATAAAGACTCGAATTATTTACTGTTTCATAACAAAAGCAAAACATTTTATTTCTGAAAATGGAACTAAAATCGGCGATCTCTTTGGTAGAATGCATGCAATGCGTTGCGGCTGCTGAAGAAATAAAAAAAAAAACATTGGCGCGAATTCTTTAGAATTTTTCTCTAATTTGCAAATTTAATTAGTGGCCGTAATGTATTTTTAATATTGTATTGGAAAAGTAGAGTGTAAACACGGCGCTAAAAACCCATTATAACTCGGTTTCTATTTACTCCCTCGCTAAAGCTCGGGAGTAAAACTACCTCGTGAAAATGGGTCATTTTAGCCCCTTGTATAACAATCTACTATTACTGTTCTGTTTATCGTAATGTTAATTACTTTGCATATCAAAAATTGTATAGAATCAAGTTTTTCTATCTGAACAGACAGTTGTGCTGCTGGGGAGTTGGTTGCGCCACTTCTTCCCAGCTAAAGCACTAGGAAGTGGTGAAGGGCGGGGTTTTGTGGGACTGTCTGATGTAACTTTGACGTTCGAAAAGTGCTGATTCTCAGTCTAATTTGAATAAATGAAATTTGAATTTGAATTTGGAATTTGAGTTAAAAGTATGTGCAACAACCACTGCGAGAGAAAAAAAAAGACGTTTATTTAATTTTTTATCCATATAAAATACTTTTTTAAATATTTCTTTATAAAGATATAAAACACATTTAAAAATATAAAAAATTGTGGTCCGCCAGTGTCGGGAGCAGGGTCCAAGCTACCAGTGGTTAGGGCTGCAGCGACAGGAACCTCCTCACAATGCGAGCCGTATCTAGGAGTACTGCCTTTTGAATCAGGCCCTTATTATTATTATGTTCAATAGTAATTTTTATTGCCAATAAATCAATCAGCCTAGCCTTTTCCCAACTTTGTTGGGGTCGGCTTCCCGTCTAACCGGATGCAGCTGAATACCAGTATTTTACATGGAGCGATTGCCTATCTGACCTCCACAACCCAGTTACTGGGTAACACGATACCCCTTGGTAAGACTGGTTGTCAGACTTTTTGGGCTTCTGACGACCCGTAACGACTGTCAAAGGTCCACGAATGACAGCCGGGACCAACGGCTTAACGTGCTTTCCGAGGCACGGAGGAGTCTTGGTATGTAAAGATGGTCACCCATCCACGGACCAACCCCGGCAAGCGTAGCTTAACCTGACGGATCGACCCGTGCGGCTGTTTTTACTTAGCCACGATTAATTTGACAGGACTAAACTAAAATTTATCTTCTGTCCTTTTCTTAAGACTGCGCCGAGCGCACTGTGGCACCCTCATCGTTATTTCGGTGATTTATTTTATTTTAGAATATAGAAAACGCCGTTTTAATGATTACAATAAAACATAACAATTTAAAACTACTGTTTGTAGTAATAATGACGTATAGTCTTGTGAAGCACAACTTGACGAGCTTATTTTCTGCATTTTCATTCTAAAATAAAAGAAATCACGGAAATAATGATGAGGGCGCCACTGTGGGCGCCACTGTGCACTCGGCGCAGTCTTAATAAAATAGAAAGTAAAAGATGCACTGAACTTAAATCTAGTTTAGTTTGTGAACAAGGGAATCGGCACCATTGTAGTTGAAAAACATACATTCCAAGTTTCCAACTGCAAATGTAAGTTTGTCTACTATTGCTCGTTAAACTTGTTAACCTCGGTAACATTATTTTTTAGTTATATGAAGCAAAATGTTAATTAATAATGCAATAACATCCTTCACGAAATATTTAACTTCATTATAATCTACAGCAAATTAGGTAATGGACTCATTGAAATAGGTGCTAGCTAAAATAATTGCTCTAGTTTTTATTACTTTAGTCTACTTTCATAAATGTATAAATATGTATTAATTTATGTATTTCATAATTATTTCCAAGCTATCTATCTCGTATGTTGCACCAAAATCAAAGCCTAGTCCAATTATTTCAAATAGGCACATAAGGCACTTTTGAACATCAAAAACTACAAAAATAGTTAATCGATTCTAGTTGCCCCTTCCAAAAGGTATATGGAGAAGAATGGAGAAGAATATAAAGGTGTATGGAGAAGAATGGGCACGAAACTGCATTACTCTTACTCATTCTCATTCTCTTCTCTTATTTCTCTCTTTCTCTTTTATTACATTACTCTTTTAAAATCGTCGCATTAGTGGTAGAGAGTTAAGCCACACTTTTGACCGAATTGAGTTATGAACACCACCATACTCGTCGGGTAAACGGAGATTCTAGTGGTGAAGAGATGTAAGTGATAGCTCAACTACAGATTTGGATTTTCATTCAGAAGTGAAATGAGTTAAATGAAACTAGGAACAAAAAATCAAGTGGTGAATTTTTGATTTATCTTTATCTTGGAACCTGGGGCCCAAGTCTGCTGTTTTTATAAATTCGTCACTCCAACACGATACCATTGTCATTTTGCTAAAAGTTCGTAATCTGCTAAATTCATAATGGTCGATCATTGGTCGGTCAATGGTTTCGTAATAGAATTGTATTACAATGGCATTTTGAACATTTATTCATGCCAGATTTCATTTATATTTTAACATATTATTTATGGATAATATTTTTGTGTTCACCAAATTCTTCCCCGAAAAATACTGATCGTGCACCAAATATTAAAGGTTAGGTTAGGTTAGGTATTTTGGTGCACATTCAGTATATTTGGTGGAACACAGGCAAAATTAGGTAAATGAAATGGGAATAAATTGAAGTACTTTTAAATACCATCCATTTAAAAGTACTTGAATTAGGTTGAATTAGGTAAATGAAATGGGAATAAATTGGTGTACTTTTAAATACCATCCATTTAAAAGTACTTCAATTTATTCCCATTTCATTTACCTAATTTTGCCTGTGTTCCACCAAATATACTGAATGTGCACCAAAATACCTAACCTAACCTAACCTAACCTTTAGTATTTGGTGCACGATCAGTATTTTTCGGGGAAGAATAAGATTTTTGGTGAACACAAAAATATTAACCCTTTTAAATACCATCCATTATTTATTAGTGTTGTAAGCAATCTGAAGTAGTAGGAAGTTGAAAGTTTAGTAGGAAGTTTCATTTGTCATTATGTACCTACGAGATTACCAATTCTTACAATGGAGTGTCAGTGACTGACCATTGGAAAGTCATAATGACGCCATTATATTAGCAGATTACCAAACTTGTCAAAATCAACAATTATGAAATCAATGATAGACCTTTCTGACACTATTGTAATAGCAGACTTGAGGCCCAGTTTAGTGTGGAATAGCTCCCTTTACTACTAAGGCGCCGAAATGTTAACAATAGTTTGTATACATGTGAAGACGATGCACCTAGAATAAAATTACTATAGGTACCTACCACAATAGGTAAAAAGAATGAAAAGTGAAGTAATGTCCGACAAATTAATAAATGCGATAGATAGGTACATGGTGCAAATTTTTCATATTTACGAACATTGTAAGTATAATGAGTATAATGATTTTCCTAAAAAAATTACATAATATATAATAAGTCAGTATGTGAGTTAATAGTACATTACTTACCAAGGGCTGTAAAAGAAAGAAAGCCCGAAATCGCAGGTATTTGTGACCCGAGCCTGCAGGCGAGGGTTGTAAATATATGATTGAGGGCTTTCTTTTTTACTGCCCGTGGTGAGTAAGTACACAATTTTACGTCTTCACATGGCCATAATGTGAGTTTTACTGTACGCGTAGTGTGCGGTAAAACTTACGTTATGGCCAGGTTTGACGTAAAGTATATTTATTTATTATTTATTTATTTAAAACTCTTAAACTATCATTACAGGTTTAGAAACCTAATGCGATCATGCCATGATTTGTCTCTACATCACACTAAGGTTGACTGGTAGAAAATGCCTCAGGCATTACGTCCGCCTTTGTACAGTATTTTTTTATGTTCACTAATGTTTCACCAAAACACCGTTAATCAATTTTTAGTTTACACCAAACGTTTCATATACCATTTATTTCACAAACAACTTATTCCGCAAATGTTTTATTTTATAAACACTCACTACAAACATGCATTTGGCAAATGCTTCTCTTTACAACATTTTGCATGATCATCATTATCATCATTTCAGTCGAAAGACGTCCACTGCTGGACATAAGCCTCCCCCAATTGGAGGGGTTTGCCATAATCGCCACGCTTGGCAGGCGGGTTGTCGATCGCAGTATGGTGTTAAAAATGCATAGAAAACGCTGCTGCCCATTCTCTAGTAAGTCCCTTAGTCGCCTTTTACGACACCCACGGGAGGAAATGGGATGATGCTATTCTTTACGTCACCACACGGCACATGTTATTTAATCATTTATAAATTTTTCATTAAGTATTTATATTATTTTGTAAAACGTTTATGCTACCTAAATATCATTTTAAGGCGAGGATCTTCAAGCGTGCATTTTTGTTCTAGAGGTGGCAGCGGGGCGCGAGTAAATTGTGCCGTGAATGTCGTTAATTTTGGGTTGAAAACTATATGTTTTACGATATTAACAATGTTAAACCCGAGGGACATTACATCATCATAGACGTTTATTTTGATGTGATTTTCAATACATAAAGTAGTATAATATTGAAATAAAATGAGTTTTAATCTACAAAATAAGGGTATGTTTGGATTTTTTTTTTCTATCGAGCGAACTTTGTCCAATTATGTAACGAGTACCCGACGTACCTACACAAAGGTCTCAAAAGCAACATATAATTTTTTCACGTGTTTAATCATTACCGTATCTAAATGAAATGACATTAAAATTACATTTCCTAAAGGTTAACTTGAAGAACCTCGCCTTAATAAAAACAATCTAAACCAGTCACAAAAGTGATCATGATATTTTTTTCTAATTCTAGTCTTTTTGGGGCCGTAGTTTTTTGGGGTCGTAGGGGATCGCAGTTTTAACCTAACTTAACCTTCTTTTGTGAGTAATAAAAATATTTAACCTAATCTAATTAGTTTGGTTCCGGGTAACAATCGTTATCATGCCATTTGCAATTATAATTATCTGTAAGTAATTATAATATAATTTTTGTTGATTTATTAATTAATATTACCAGTATGCCTATTTAATGAGTTTAATTCCGACGGCACGGTTGGCGCAGTGGTTAAGCGATTGGCTGCTGCGTTGCGTGTCGCAGGTTCGATTCCCGCACGGTACAAATATTTGTATGACCTACATACAAGTATTATTATTAACATAAACGGGATATTTACCATGTTTATTCATTGTTCTGAGTTCCCGATAGACACAGATAGTTCCCGATAGTGACAGTGGTAGCGGTACTGAGTGCAAAAAACGAACAAGAAAGAGGGTAGACCGTTTTGTCTGCTCATAAACACCTACCCGCAGTGACTTCAGTTTATCCGTGATCATGGTGCTTGCAACAGCGCCGAAATATCGGGAACTCAGAACAATGAATAAATACATACAAGTAGTTGTTCCGGGTCTGGCTGTGTGTGTATGTGAGTTTAAATGTTTGTAAACGCACCCACAATACAGGAGAAATTCCTAGTGTGGGGCAACGTAAAAAAAATAAAAAATAAGGAAATTGCGTAATAATGAAATATTGCACATCCTCTTAAAAACTCTTAACACGCCGAAAACAAGTTTTGAGAAAAAGCCGATTTTAATTATTTTCCAATAAAGAATACCTACTCCATTTATTGACACATTAGACAAATAACTGTTCTCACCCTTTCGTTATTTCGATGTAAACGTTTAATAAACTCCGTTATTTCACGATAAATACAAAGCACTGTAATCTATTTACCATTTAAATTAAAAAAATTACTCTACAGTGCAGTAATTTCAACAATATTACACAATAACTGTCGTTATTTAGCCGTTATTTGTCTAATGGGATGTAAATATAATAGATTTGGGGTAAATGGAGTATAGGTAATGTTAATGTGACTTTCAGGTTACAGATTTTTAGCTTTTTATTATTTCAATCTACAAAGGATTTATCAACCTATTTGCAGAATGTAAAATGTAAATGAAATGAATAAAAGTAATGAATGTACAGACGCCAGCACATCAAGCTACTACAATCTGTCAAATTTCTTTAATAGATTTTCAACTTTATCACTGCAGGATAAGGTTCAAAGTTGATTGCGAAAATCTGACAGTTTCGGGTAGCTTGACCTGTTGGCGTCTGTACTTAGGTTTTATTTTCCAATAAAAAGATTTTATTTATTATGTTACAATTGCTACTAACTTGCTTTTTTATTTGCTATATATTTTATATAGGTAACGCGACTTCGTCCGCGTGAAATTTCTTTTTCGAAGTCCGAATTTTCGAAGTTGGATCAGCGGGTCCGGAAATTACCCTCCACACACTCACTTAAAGGCTCCTAAGAAATAGGCGCGACACGCGACGCGACACTCAGGGGTGCCTTTGTGTCGCGTCGCGTGACAAGTCTGTTTGCCTTTACCTCTTTATAATATCAGTGTAGATTTTCATTTTGATCAAAGAGCTGAGTAGGTAGGTAATCGAAAATATTCACATCGACTGAATTGAATTATTTTATGGCACAACTTATGTTCGGTTCGAACATGTTAGGCCCCTCGCCCACGGCGACTTTTTGTAGCGATGCAGTAGCGATGCTGTCGCGCGTTCGCATCGATACAGCCGCAATGCGGCCGCTAGCTGTTTGCCCTCGCCCACACCACGATTCTCAGTCGCGATGCAAACGCGATACTGTCGCGCTTCTGTTGCAATGCAAACGCGATTCAGTAACGGCACAAAAATGCCACAGTTGCACTGATGCTCGGTTCTTCACTCACGCGCCACCCTCCTTCCGTTCCCTCCCCTATGTCATCCGACACAGTCGCGCGTTTGCATCGATACAGTCGCGATACTGTAGCGCATTAGTAGCGCGTTGGTATCGCTTCTGTAGTGCGTTGCAAATGCGACTAACGCGCGTAAGTAGCGATGCTGTCGCGCGTTTCGTAAACGCGCGACAGCATCGCTACAAAAAGTCGCCGTGGGCGAGGAGCCTTACTCAGCATGTGAAAATTGATTTTGTAAAGCGGATCAAGGATTTAATAATTTCTTAATTCCATAGTGGGTTTCTCTTTCCTTTCTGTATGACCCGGAACGAGTGTATGTAAATGTAAGTCACACCAATATTTGTTATGGGTTTCCCAAAGCGAAGAAAGTCAATAATACAGTCACAACGTGGCTTAAGGACAATACCACCAAAAACATAAATCTGGAAATGGGAGCCAAGTTCAATAATATGATAATTATGGTGTGTTTGTCGACTTCACCGACAAAAGACTCGAGATCTAAATGGGTGCCAAGTTCTGTAGACAATCCTGAAATTTATTTATAAGAATGTAATAACATTCTAGAAAATATACAACAAAATACCACAGTCCTTTAAAGCCATGACAACAAATCAATTTAAAAATAAGATTCGAAATTTATTAACAGACAAGTGTTACTATAATATAAATGACTTTTTGACAGTTACCTTTTGACATGCGTGAACTTTTGTAATTATTTATATTATTATTCTCATAAAAATTCAATTATGAATGTTATATTTGTTTGTTATATAAAAATTTAATAAAAATTTGTACGCCTCATCAGGCAAACATGTACGGACTTTTTAACGGATAATATTTTTGTGTTCACCAAAAATCTTAAGGTACATCTATGTATGCATTTCTAAAATTTTATTCTTCCCCGAAAAATACTGATCGTGCACCAAATATTAAAGGTTAGGTTAGGTTAGGTTATATTTTGGTGCACATTCAGTATATTTGGTGGAACACAGGCAAAATTAGGTTAGGTTAGGTTAGGTGAAATGGGAATAAATTGAAGTACTTTTAAATACCATCCCTTTTTAACTATATTTAAGATATTGCATGCTTGATTTGTATGTAAATGCATGTTTGACAAATAAACTATCTTTATCTTTATTCTGTGAATTTAAAACACAATTTCTAGTGAAGGCACAGTGAACATATTCGTAAGAAGTTGGCTGAATCATTCCACGGCTGATTCGTTTTCTGATTTCCTCCCTACTATCAGTCGTTATATCTCCTGCAACAATTTTTTATTTTTTTGCCCCACATTAGGAATTTCTCCTGTTTTGTGGGTGCGTTTACAAACATTTAAACTCACATACACAAACGGCCAGACCCGGAACAACTAATTGTAGGTCATACAAGTATTTGTTCCGTACGGGAATCGAACCCGCGCGACACGTGTCGTCAAACAAACAACATTCCAACTTCTGCACCTATCAGGGTATGATTGTTTGTATGCTTTTTACACAATGCTACATAAAAATACGCGCCAAAACCCAAGTGTTTTTACACTTAATTTATATTGGAATTTTTTGTGACATTCCTTGTTTTGCCCCTGTACCCTTCAATTATACTTTTGTAATCTTTGACGTTCAAAGTGCTTTTTATGTGCCTATTTGAAATAAATGATTTGACTTTGACTTTGAATATCGAAAGGTGACAATTCAGTGCGCGATAAAAAAAATCAAGCTATAGATTTCTAGTACAAGCTGATCTCTCATTGTAGGGAAATCTTATGCAATGCGAGATCACCTTATACTGGATTTGTATAGCTTGATAATGTAGCTTGTGATGACATAATATGGCACTGAAACATGGTCGCTCACAATGAGCCTTATTAGAAGGCTAAAAGTCACCCAAAGGGTAATGGAGAGGGTCATGCTTGGAGTTTACCTACGTGATCGAATCAGAAATGAAGAGATCCACAGGAGAACCAAGGTAACCGACATAGCTCGAAGAATTGCCAAACTTAAGTGGCAATGGGCAGGGTACATTGCGCGCAGAACAGATGGCCGTTGGGGCCGAAAGGTTCTGGAGTAGCGACCGCGTACCGGAAGACGTAGCGTTGGAAGGCCTCCCACAAGGTGGACCGATGACCTTATGAAAGCCGCAGGAATCCGCTGGATGCGCGAAGCACAGAACCGGTCGAGGTGGCGGTGCTTGGAGGAGGCCTTTATCCAGCAGTGGACGTCTTTCGGCTGAAATGATGATGATGATGATATGTAGCCGTGTGTACAAGTCTTTTTTTCGCTACAATAAATCGCAACATCATCTGCCTAGACTTTTCCAAACTAGTCGGCTTCCAGTCTAACCATATGTAGCTGAATACCAGTATTTTCCACGGAGCGACTGGTTATCTGACCTCCACAACCCATTGCTGAGTAATACTATACCTCTTGTTAATGGTTGTCAGACTTTCGGGCTTCTGACGTCCCGTGACGACTGTCAAAGATCCACCAATTACAGCCGGGGCCAACGGCTGAAGCTGAAAACATATTATCGGACGCGGCTGACGGACGCGGCTGACAGTTATTTATTATTTTATTTATTTATTTATTCATTTAGTAGTTTACATACATTGTATACATTTAAGTTGGTACCAACATAAACTCATTAGAGTTTCACCGGGCACCAAAAACATCGACTACATAATTTAAATAACATAAGAAGGTACTTGCTCAGTATGTTACCTGTTTGGTAACAAAAATATAACGAGGGTGCAGTAAGCGAAATAATAACAGTTACCTATTACTAACGAGCGAACATCGGTGACTAATCTGACTGTCCGGTCCGTCCTTAAAACAGGGCCTCAAGTCTGCTATTACAATAGTGTCAGAATGGTCTCTTCATTGTGAGTTTTTGACAGATTTGCCATACAAACACTGTCAAATACTCACAATGGCGAGACCATTCTGACACTATTGTAATAACAAATTTGAGGCCCAGAAGTGGTGGAGGAATGTTTTTGAATTGGTACAGGTTGATCCTAAAAAGTATAAATGTCTTTGATAGTTATAATATTTAATTTTTTGTGTTATGGTTTTAATGTGTAATTTGCTTTTTTATGTATTTTTTAAAGTATTTAACTTTAATGAATTAAAAGAGAAAAAATAAATGTTTTTATTAATAAATCTTAGGTAGGTAGGTACTTATTTTGTATTTTTTTTTATGTATGGTTTATTATGTATGCTTTAAACTATTTAACCTTAATCAAGTTTTCAATATGTTTTGATTAAAAATATGCTTAGGTACTCCTTTATAAAATATAATTAAGCAGGTACCTTCTTGGTTAATTTTGCAAAAAATATTGCTTTAATTTATAGATAGACTAGCTGACCCGACAGACTTCGTTCTGTCAAAAGCTATTTGACTGTGGCAGTTTGTCTACGCGCAAAGGAAATATAGTATAAACTCCACTACTCTACTCTACCCTACCCTACCCTACCTATGTACCTACCTACCCACTCTACCCTACCCTACCTACCTACCAACCTACCCTACCCTACCTACCTACCAACCTACCCTACCCTACCCACCTACCTACCTTACCATACCCTACCCTACCCTACCTACCTATCTACCCTACCCTACCCTACCTACCTACCCAATTCTACCCTACCCTACCCTACCCTACCCACCTACCTGCCCTACCCTACCCTACCAACCCTACCTACCCTACCTACCCTACCTACCCTACTTACCTACCCTAAACTACCTAACTAAAACCTTCAATTTTTTTTTTTTTTGATAAAATCTATTCTCGGACCTACCAAATGATGACTGACACGTTATGTCAAACGCCATAAAGTTACATTAGAAGATAGAGTTACCTACATAATATTACATTAAAAATGTTAATATGGTCGTTTTCATATTTTTTTTTTTTTAACTTTCTTAATTTTTTCTTACATAAGAACTTTCTCCTAACAATAAAAAACACAACAAAAAATAATTTGCGAAATCGGTCCAGCCGTTCACGCGTGATGCCGTGACCAAGGGAAATAGGGATTCATTTTTATATATATAGATAGAAATATAGATTACTAATTCTTTATTATGTACACCATAAAAATTACAGATATAAATGTAGAACTGTTACATAGGGTGTCACAATGGGCGGTCTTATCGCAAAAGCGATCTTTTACAGACAACCTTTGGATGGATCAAAAAGTAGAAGGACAATACTGCAGGTAGTCAGTGGTGTACCATTTACATATACAATAAATACATACATACATAAAGCATATATATAGATATTTATCCATACAAATATATATATTCAATATAATATATATATACATACAATAATAAACATGATACAAGAGCAAGGAACTTTAAGTAATGATGATGTTTAAGGAGAGAGGAAGTGATTTTTAACCAGAATTTTAAAAGTGGACAAAGATTGAGCACGCCTTATCGAGACGGGCAAGGCATTCCATAACCGTACTGCTTGAACTGTAAAAGACTTGTCATAAAAACTAGTGGAATGCATTGGCATCTCTAGTCTCAAGTTTTCCGATGAATTTATATTTTATGTTTATCTGAGTTATGTTGTCCCTCACTGGTATAGGTAGTTGATTAATAAGCTATGGTATTATATACTTTAACGATCTTTTTCCGTGTAAATTCGTGTACTTTGGAATAATAGCTCAGCATTGATGACGCTACGAATCCTAATTTCATTAATATTTCTGGTTTTTGTTTTCTTTAGAGTTTCATTAAAAAAATCATCTTTTAATAGTGCCAATTTAGTTTTTTCATGTATAGGTATTATCTTACAGAATTCAAATAACTTATGGTAGTCATTTATATGTTTCTTTTTAATATTATGCGGGACAATTGCTTTTAACATACGTAGTTGAAGTGCGTAAATTTGATCAAGGTGGCTCTTATAAGTCCTACCATAGCTGGACAGACCATAGGATATCGTTGATTCGGCCAGGACTTTGTAAAGCATTAACAGAGTTTTATATGGAATCTTGCATTTTATAATAGAGAACTTAGCTAACATACATCTTAATTTATCACAGACCCCGTTAATGTGCTCCTTCCAATTGAGTCGGCTATCAATGGTAAGTCCTAGGTATGTATGGCTATCTACGAGGTCTATGGAGTCACAGCTGCAAGGTTTATTAGGGCAATTGTCATGCAAACACTCATGACAGTGAGCTGTTAGTTTAGGCAAGGACGAGCTTCTATTATGACTCGTAAGACTACAGGGGGCCAAGTCTACTAATGTACAAACGTTGTAATGGTCTCTTCATTGTGAGTTTTTGACAGATTTGCCATACCAACACTGTCAAATACTCACAATGGCGAGACCATTGCAACGTTTGTAAATTAGTAGACTTAGGACGGGGATAAGTTGCGACTGATAAGTGTGCAGTCATTTGAGACGTCGCTTGCGGACGCGTTCCAACACCCATCCCCAAAGAACAGAGGCAGAGGCCCTAGTGTGAGTTTCTTTTAACCATCTCGATTTTACGCATCGAGCGCGTTCGGCGTTCTGATTGGCCTCCGATTCGCCCTTCACCAACCAGAGTGCTAAACGCGCTCGATGCGTAAATTTGAGATGTTTAAAATAAACTCACACGAGGGCCTCTGTAGACGAAGGAACATGTCGAGTACTTAGTGAAAATGAGGACGATTTTCTCGGTGGCTGCTTTATGTTGTCCACTCAGAAAAATATTAAAATTGGTTGTTTGTAAAGTTGGTTTACGGACGATAGTTTAACGTGACAACGTCATAACAAAACATTGATGCGGCGCAAGCGTACAATGAGCGTAACGGGACAATGTTCGTAACGGGACAATGAGCGTAACGGGACAATGAGCGTAACGGGACAATGAGTCTTTTTCGAGCCTGCAGCCGGCGTTCATCGGTTTATTAGACGTTGTCACGTCAAAAGAAGCGTTTGGGTTCATGAAATAAATAAAGAAAGAACAGAGTCGTATAAACTTTATTTGAGAATGAATAAGGATCAATTGAATTTTTTGCTAAATCTGCAAGCTCACGCGTAGTCCGCGTTCTGGCGCGCGGACGTATCCCGCACCCCGTGCATACCGTCCGCGGCGTTTTCGGCTGGCAAAAACATCCAGCCCGCCAGATTTCTGTCGGACGTCCGAACGCTAAAGGTCAGCCCAAGGTTACGTCCACAACTGACTTGCACAGCTCAGTGTACATTCATTATCTAGATACCTATAAACCGCGTCCATCAGCTGCGTCCGAAATTTTTTTTCAGTAAGGGCCATACTACTACCTCAAATGGCTTAATATGATCCTCCATTGTGTCGAAAATACTGCAGCATTAATTTTGAAATAAATATATGGTAAAGTTGAGGATTAATGTTAAGTACTATGTTAGCGGAAAACACGATTCCATAAAATTTTCTCGATAGAAAAAAATCTAAAGTTACCTCCAAACCGAACAATAAACCGCTGGTATTCAAAAAATACTTCAAATTAGATAATGTAACTTTGCATATTAACTGAACTAACTTTAAAGCAGGTCTAATGTTATTTACTTTTTTTAAATGACCATTATTTTCACCGTAAAAATAAATTACCTAAACTATCGGCGCCTTGGAGCCTTTTCCCTGCCGCCCGGCTCGCTTGCTCGCGTGACCGGTAGCAATAGTGTGTGAGCGAGATACAGAGTGAGGTGGCGCTGAGGTAGTATAGACTCTTAACGTGCTATCCGAGGCACGGGGGGGGCCTTGGTATGGAAAGATCGTCACCCATCCACGGACCAACCGCGGCAAGCATAGCTTAACCTGATCGACCCGAAGCCACTGCCAATGCACTGCCAAAATAAATCGCATGACACCTAGATAAAGTCGACAAAAAATTTAGTTCACAAACAGATCGTGAACCCCTAAACTTTCACGATGTTTTAACATGTCATGTTAGATATTCTTTATACATCATCATTACTTAAAGTTCCTTGCTCTTGTATCATGTTTATTATTGTATGTATATATATATAGACGGCGGGTGCGTGCAGGCAAACTCTTTGCAGTAGGTACCTGCCGATCTAACACTGGTCTACGTTCACCAGTTCGGCGAATGGCAGCCACCTACAATGAAGCATTTGAACATATAGACATATTTACATGCTCTTTGATAAGGTTTCGTTGCCTTTTGTATGAGAAACTTGAACTCATGGAATACTAAATTAATTGTTTATTGTTGTTTGTAATTTTTTTTTTAAGTACTTTTTTTTTTGTTCTGTTTTTATAATGGTGTAACTGTCATGTATGAACAGTTCACCTCCTAGTGACTTTAAGTTTTTATTCATTAGTGGTAATCTGTGAACAGCGCTGTGGGCTACATTATTGCTTAAGTTATTCATGTTTTTCTGTTTATAACATTGCATAATGTAGCTGTTTGTTGTTCCTATTTAATCAAATAAAATAAAATAATATATATATATATTTATATGGATAAGTATCTATATGCTTTATGTATGTATGTATTTATTGTATATATGTAAGTGGTACAGCACTGACTACCTGCAGTATTGTCTCTCCTTCTACTTTTTGATCCATCCAAAGGTTGTCTGTAAAAGATCACTTTTAGCGATAAGACCGCCCATTGTGACACCCTATGTAACAGTTCTACATTTATATCTGTAATTTTTATGGTGTACATAATAAAGAGTATTCTATCTATCTATCTATCTATCTTGATAGTAAAATACCCAGTCTCAAATTCATATAATTTATGTAAACAAAGGGGATAATATAACAAAAAAAAATTGTAATGGTATTTCACATAAAATGGCGAAAAAAGAGGTTCCATTTTCTTTTAAGTACCTACTGATTTTAAGAAAGAATAATTAAAAAATAATCATACCGTAATTATTTTTATAAATTTTCGGTTTTAAACAAAGTTTTTAAAAAAAGGAGATTTTCTTGTATTAAAAATTTTATGTAACAATGCCTTAACAAAACCTTCCATTGTTTACTTAGAATCGATGAATAGCGAAACTTTTTAGTAGGTATTTTACGAGTCGAACCGGGAAATCCAAACATTTTCAAATTCTTTACACCTTCAACAACACTAATATTACAACTCTCATTCATAGATTCATATTGTAAGTAGCATATCTAGCCACATATTGGATGAAAACGGCTGTAAACTGTTTCGAGTGGAAATCAATTTTGGGAGGCCTACGTCTAGCACTGGACTTAAAAGGGCTGATTATGACGATTATATGCCGTGTCTTCGACACACTACACAAAACATTGTTGGGCAACGGTATTTTGTTCGCATAGTTCTTATAATTAATTCACTTTAATTTCATCGATGATTATTTACAAAAAAAAAATATGATAAAATGTTTTGCACCACTGTCCCGTCATTTTGACAGTGACATTTCTTGGCATTACTTTGTTAACATAAATTATCTGAATTAGAGACTTTGGGTATAGTACTTCAAATTGTTTAAAAAAAAAATAAGATAAGTTTTTTATCTTATAATTTTTTTGATAGTTCAGGGTTCAAAATATTTTCTAAAACATTATTGTGTTTATTTAACTCTAGATAATAATACAGAACAATACTGTTTGATAGGCTTAGCCAAAAAAAAAACTTTAAAACCTTGTTATCATGGTTACAATATATATAACATGGTTATCGTGTGCAAAAAGCGGTCAAGTGCGAGTCGGATTCGCACACGAAGGGTTCCGTATCACAGTACAATATTTATAAAACAACATATTAAAAAAAAACACGTTTCTTGTATGGGTTCTTAACGTTAT
The DNA here is from genome assembly GCA_947523025.1 of Dryobota labecula. Taxonomy (NCBI): domain Eukaryota; kingdom Metazoa; phylum Arthropoda; class Insecta; order Lepidoptera; family Noctuidae; genus Dryobota; species Dryobota labecula. The sequence continues at coordinate 4,821,307 of OX383311.1, read as the reverse complement.
TTTATTTTTATTATTGGTTGTTATAACGGCGACAGTAGTACACACTGTGTGAACATTTCAAGTCTTTATAATATTACCATTGATGTATAAAAAAGGAAGATTAGGTACTGTAACGTTACATTTTTCCGGGAGGGGAAAAATATAAGGTCAGAGATAGAACTACCACCTACCTATCATCAGAACTGGAGGAGTCCTCGCTTAAGAAGAAAATAAACAAGATAAAGAGTAAACAATTTAATAAATAAAAACAATTAAGATGGTTTAACAGGCCCTAACGAATATTGGAGGGTCCTAACTGAAGGATAATAAGAGGCCAGAGAAACTGGGGAGAAGTTACGTTGGAGTTTCGTCCTTAAGAGTGAGAGATCCAGGGGTTTCTTGGACGGAAACCTCGAGTCAGGCTATCAAGAGGTCCGAGAGCCACCAGCCGTCGGAGTGTCAAGGCTTGTTGAAGATATAATGATGTTTTCTGTAACACGAAGGTAATATTATGCACTGGCTTGTGTCCTCTTGCGTCAGGGGTTAGTACTGACGCCAGGGTTAGGCATCACCATCTTAGCAACCCTCTGGAGACGTCAAAGATTGGAAAATTGCGTAGCTTCAATGTTACTCCAGCATAAGTTGTAATCTTCAAAGAGGAGGGAAGTTCCCTTATGTCGGAGTGGAGGGAACTGCCCTTCCACCAACCTATACTTAAATCACTAGACTTGTTGCCAAGAGCACCAAAAGTAGAATTAAAAATGAAAAACCTAGGCTTGTCATCATCTGACATTACAAAAGGTAAACAAACATTGTGAGAGTATTATAAATCAACAGAAAAACCTTAATAATAAAAATTGCAGAGGTCTAGGAATGCTTAACCACCAGGCAATGGCCATTCAGTTACATGGAGAGAGAGTATGATAAACAAATTTACATTATAATAGCCAAAAAGTAAGTACAAAAACACGAACATTACAGTACGCGCTCCTCGACGTGGACCAGATAACCTATGCCGACCGGCACAACTGGCCTTAGTCACAATCGAACTGGCGTTTGTGTAGCACATGTGCGGCACGTTAAGTAAATTGCTGTAATCGTCTAAATAAGTAGCAACAATGCCGTCCTGTGTTTTCAAAATGTACACATTTAATACACAAACCAAAAACAAGTTCCACGGGATATAAGTTTTTAAACTGTCATGGTCACTAATATTATTATTAACATAAGCGGGATATTTACCATGTTTATTCATTGTTATGAGTTCCCGATATTTCGGCGCTGTTGCAAGCACCATGATCACGGATAAACTGAAGTCACTGCGGGTGGGTGTTTATGAGCAGACAAAACGGTCTACCCTCTTTCTTGTTCGTTTTTTGCACTCAGTACCGCTACCACTGTCACTCGCAACTCGATTCTGTTCCCGACACACGAAACTCACTGTGTCCGCTCGCGAACTTTTTTCGGCACTTCTTCGGTTTTTACACAGCTGAACCACTGGATTCCAGGCTCTCGACAGTTGAAACCCATCATCCCGCTAAATATCCCGCTTATGTTAATAATAATATAAGTTCCACGGGATTACTTTCCACTCGTAAGTACATCAAAAATAATTAACTTTAAAATTCTCCTTAATAATATTGCTTTCTAGGTTGCCATTTGTTTCTGAGTTGTTATGGGTACGTAACAGTGACAATTATTGCTATCTCGTTCCCGCTGCAGACCGCGTCATATCTCTCTATTTCGGTTGTTTCACGACATCGGGAAATGTAGTTGTATGGGTGTGTTTACATGTAATTGTTTCTAGTCCAATAATGTTTACATGACATTAGAGCGGTGCCATATCTTCTTTCTTTTATACATCAATGCCTATTACGGTCTAAAAGATACAGCCCTGTGACAGACGGACGAACAGCGGAGGTTTAGTAAGGCTTATGTTTAACTTACCACCAAATATAGTAACATAGAGACAATAATAGTAAATAATCACCAAAATTAAACCCACACTTTAATATAAAATTATAACCAAAGTTTTAACATCTCGCAATCCTATTTAAGCAATTACGCAAAATAAAATGTACCAAAACATAAATTCTTAACAGTTATTTTTAGTTAGTTGCATTTTCTTAAATTAATATCGTCTAACTAGTTCAGTTTCGGGTAGAGCCTGTTTTATTTCCATATTTTTTTTTTCTATAATAATCTAGGTATTTATTTATAAACGCTGCTTAAAGTTAAGTAATGATTAGCGACTGTTTAACCATACATTTTTGACGTTTGAACGTCACTTAACTTTAAGCAACGTTTATGAATAAACCCCCTAGTCGTTTCTGGCAGGCTAGGAGGTCACAGTTTTAACCTAACCTAACCTAATATGGCATCATAATACTTTATTTGGTAATAAGCCTACATTTTATGGCAATCACAGTGGTTTATTTAGGCAGAAATAGCGCATTAATTTGCTCGCTAAGATTTGGTGATCATTTACTACATTTGGTGTTCGAATACATTTTATGGTGGTCATTATATTTAACCCCGTTTGGTAATAGGATCCCGTTGGAATGGGCGCCGTCAGTTGGGACTGGTCATCTCTTAGCTGCCACGGCTTATTTTTATTTTTGATTTGTTTGTTTTTACTCTGGACGCTTTTAACGTGTATGTTTAAATTTTTTATTTTTACCTCGTTCTCACATTTCGTTATAAATTCAACATTATAGATGTAACTAATAATTATTTTTGTAACAATTTAATTTAAAAGAGTGTCCATGGAGTTTCTTGCCCGTTCTTCTCCATAGGTACCTACGCTTTGGAATGGGAATGTAGCTTAATTTTTCTTACTGACCGACTCCTTGACAATTCAAAAGTGCCTGTAAATGGTTTAATTGAAATAAATGATTTGAGTTTGAAATTATTTGAGTTTGAGTTTTGAGTTGAATCCTTTGGGTACGGAACTCTAAAAAAGAACTTACGAAAATTCAGTTCCAGATGAAATGACGACTTCTTGTTCATGATAATTGTTTACTCGTGTTACTTTTGCTATCTCCGAAATAATCATCACGATTGGAGACGGTTTCTGAAACCGTCAGTTTATTGAAGTCGTTAAACTGTACGTCACAGATAAGCGTTTGCAATCGTAAATTTTTCATTTAATAAAATGCCTATAGTTTTTAAGTACGGTGTCCAGCACATTACGTACGAAACTGTCAAATGTCTCCAAACGATTTTAAGCCTTAAAATGTTAAAAGTTAAGTTCAAAATCGAATGAGAAAATTTGACAGTTTGTGGTAACTTGATGTGCTGAACTGTACCTCATCATATAAGAAAGAAGAAGAAGATCATCATAGAAGAGATAATTGTGTACCTAATTAGCAAGCGAACACTGGGGTGTAAATTAAAGGCAGGGGGCCAAGTCTACTAATGTACAAACGTTGCAATGGTCTCTTCATTGTGAGTTTTTGACAGATTTGCCATACAAACTCTGTCAAATACTCACAATGGCGAGACCATTCCAACGTTTGTAAATTAGTAGACTTAGGCCCCTGAACTGCTGAATGATATGGTCGCAACATGTTACAATAACAGGGCCTCAAGTCTGCTATTACAATAGTGTCAGAATGGTCTATCGTTGATTTCATAATTGTTGATTTTGACAAGTTTGGTAATCTACTAATATAATGGCGTCATTATGACTATCCAATGGTCAGCCACTGACACTCCATTGAAATAATTGGTAATCTCGTACATAATGACAAATGAAACTTTCTACTAAACTTCCAACTTCCTACTACTTCAGATTGCTTATGACACTAATAAATAATATGTAAAAAAATATATAAATGAAATCTGGCATGAATAAATGTTCAAAATGCCAGTGTAATACAATTCTATTACGAGACCATTGACCGACCAATGATCGACCATTATGAATTTAGCAGATTACGAAGTTTTAGCAAAATGAGAATGGGATCGTGTTGGAGTGACGAATTTATAAAAATAGCAGACTTGGGCCCCTGATCGACTGAGGAACACTCAACTGAACTATATTAAAAATCACGAAATTTATTTTACCGAAAGTCGTCAATGCGATTTGTTTGTTTCCGATTTTCATACGTTAAGAATCAAATGCTCGATCGGTTCTCGGTCCGAAAAACGACATTCCGATTTTCAATACTCCGAATAAACTGCTAAAATGTTGCAGATCCCCTCTATTGTTGGTGAATCATTTGGGTTAGGTTAGGTTAGGTTAGAACTGTGACCGTTGAAGCGCGAAGGCAAGCGACCATAGGGAGCGTGCCGCGGCAGCGGCCGTCGAGCGCCAGAACCCCTCTATTGTTGGTGAATCATTTGGGTTAGGTTAGAACTCCAAGGCGTTTTTATTTCGGAAGTCTAATTAATCGGTACTTTAACAATCGGAATTCATATTTTTGATGTTTCGAATTATCATTAAGTCTGACTTTTTGTTATTCGATCTATTAAAACTCGGTATTTTGAGAATAGTAATTATAAACGTTAGGAATATTGAAATTTTTGAATGATAAATCGGAGTTGTTGTATTAGCCATTCGGAATTATGAAAATCGGTATTTTGAAATTCGTATTTGTGACTGACGGAATTAAGTTTTTCGTATTTATGTATGTACCCTTTTAAAAGAAATAAATAATAAAAACGAATATTTGGTATTAAAGGTGTATCTATTCATACACGAAATATTTTAAGAGAATCATCGGTGGTAAAAAGCCATAGCAGCGAACAATTATTTTTTTTATGTGGCCCAACTAAATGCCAACAAAAATGCTACTAGGGTAGTGTTTTATATATTTACATAATTATTATAATTTTAAAATTGCTTGAGTCATTTTGCAAAAAAAAACCTTTATTCAATTATTCTATGAATGACCTGCCCGGACGCAACGATGCCGCGACGGTGGCGGCACAAGTGCGGTGAATTTTGATAATTAATTAATCAAAACGTATAATATTTATTATAATGAGACATCTCTGCCTAGCCTTTTCCCAACTATGTTGGGGTCGGCTTCCAGTCTAACCGGATGCAGCTGAATACCAGTATTTTACATGGAGCGACTGCCTATCTGACCTCCACAACCCAGTAACTGGGTAACACGATACCCCTTGGTAAGACTGGCTGTCAGACTTTTGGGCTTCTGACGACCCGTAACGACTGTCAAAGATCCACGAATGACAGCCGGGACCAACGACTTAACGTGCTTTCCGAGGCACGGAGGAGTCTCGGTATGGTAAAGATGGTCACCCATCCACGGACCAACCCCGGCAAGCGTAGCTTAACCTGACGGATCGACCCGTGCGGCTGTTATTACTTAGCCACGACTAACACTAAATAGTTTTAAAATTATTTAAGAAAATAAATAATAATATGTAAAAGTATATAAAAAAGGGAGGGAAAAGAATCAAAGGGCACCAAAAAATTCTTTCGCATCGCTGTCAACAGGAAAAGTGCCCAAAAGGCTGGCAGCATTGCCACGTTGTATGGCAATGCTGATTCTTTGGCCAAGAAATAGGCCAGCCCTCTGGTCACGTGAAGAGTCGACCAACCGCTTGGAGATGTATCGAAATACCATGTGGACACTCGGACCCCATGGTAATTTTTTAAATACCTAATATACTAAGATTAAAAAAAAAACATTTCCATGGCTTCTTTACCACCGATAGGTGTATCTCTTAAAATATTTCGTGTTTGAATAGATACCTATATAAAAATAACCTCAAAATGTAATAGAAGGTACTGTCATAATATTTTATATTTATTTTCGTTTTCAACGTTCAATTATGTTTTCGTACCTACACTTTTTTCTTCTTATGAATGAGTGCACGTATTTTTTTTTTTATAAACTAAATTATCTATTTGAGGAGCTCGTGGCTAAGTAATAACAGCCGCATGGGTCGATCCGTCAGGTTAAGCTACGCTTGCCGGGGTTGGTCAGTGGATGGGTGACCATCTTTACATACCGAGACTCCTCCGTGCCTCGGAAAGCACGTTAAGCCTTTGGTCCCGGCTGTCATTCGTGGATCTTTGACAGTCGTTAAGGGTCGAAGCCCAAAAAGTCTGACAACCAGTCTTACCAAGGGGTATCGTGTTATCCAGTTACTGGGTTGTGGAGGTCAGATAGGCAGTCGCTCCATGTAAAATACTGGTATTCAGCTGCATCCGGTTAGACTGGAAGCCGACCCCAACATAGTTGGGAAAAGAAAAGAAAAAAACGAAGTATGCTAATTGCGCAACACAATCGCAATCGTGACAGCATTTTTAAAGGGAAAATAAATACGTACGTTATTATGAAAAATGCATAACCCCGCTTTTCACCACGATAGCAATCGGGTAATACATAAAACACGCCAAAAATTATGGGTCCAGCCCATTACAGGTTTATTTTACTTTCGGAACAAACTTGTTTTAAAAAGCGAAGTTGTTTCACTACCTATATTAAGTGCTTACTAATTTGGTCAACGGACAATCAATGGATATACGCCTTAACTTTTTTATTTACTCTTCAGTGAAACTTTACGATTTCATCTTTTTTGTGGCAGAAAAATCGAAAGGCGACCAACAGTCTACGATTTCATCGAATTGTTTTACCAGTATCTAAATAATATTGTAAAGAAAAGTAATTAAAGAAAAGATCGATGAAATCGGTAAACACGTTTTGATCTGCACTGAACAAACGCACGCGCTCTATCTCGCTGCCGACTTCAGACAAATGGTCACTCGGGAGTGGCGTCTCGTTGGCCATTACGTATGATGAGTTAGTGTGATGTCTAGTTTCGTCTTTGTGTGGGGGGCCCCGTCTTACCCCGTGTTCCCGTCTTATCCGTATCTCCCCTATACCTACCTGTCTATTAACTTCAAACATTCTATAATTTCATTTTCTGGGGCCTTACTCCCGAAAACGATTCGAGTTTGATTTTGCTTCCGATTCGAACTCGCTTCGATCCGAACTCGATTTAAAACCTTACTCCCGAACCAATTCGAATCTTAAACCAAGATCGACATAGGTTCGAGTAATATCAGCGTCGTTTTAAGCGTATCCGGCGGATTACATTATCGTCTAGTGCTCTGTCTTTTAGGTAGTTATCTCACTCGATCTAAATAAAGTAGCTTCTTTGATATCGTGTAATTTGACGTTTAGTTTTGATCCATAAACTCGATATCTATCTGTTAGATGGCGTGCGGAGTACGAACTTTTCGATCATAACGAATCTTTCGATCGAAGTTAGTTTCGCTTCGAACCACCGCACAATCGTGCGCTATTGTCAGATTCAAGAGTATGGATCGGCATTTAATTCTAATTCTATTATATTCGATACTTTTAGTAAAAAGACGTAATAAACAAGAATATTCGACATCTACCGGGATTTCGTTATATCCCTAGGGATTTCGTGAAATCCCTGATATCCTCATTTCCCTGCGACATATACAAGGAATGATCATGAGTTGGTCGCCCGTTCGTTTGTTTTGATTGTCATTTAGCCTTATCTATAATTTTTAGACATTGAACTATTTATTTGTTTTATATTTACAGTATATAATAAATAATGATCTATCATCAAACGATTAGTTTACAAATAGTGATAAAGATTATCACAAAATCAACATATCACAAGTGCCTTGTCTAGGTTCAGTGTCGGTCATACGAATTACCTTGTGACCACACAAAAGGAAAATCTAATGATTTTACTAGATTTTTTTTATATAACTTTGAAAAGGTCAAAGTCAAATCATTTATTTCAAATAGGCACTTTTGAACGCCAAAAATTACAATAGTACATTATGATACGAGTGTGCTGTGTTGGTCATTACACTCGAGGCGGTATTATTCGCGCGAGTTGCAGACGAGCGCGATAAGGGAGCCGAGTGTGTAATGATCAATGCACACGCGTACATACGATGTTTTTCAAAACACTTGCGAGGAAAAAAACAGACTTGTTGTAAAAACTTATGCTACAATAACGTAATTATAGAGATGATATATTTAGATTTATAAAGTTCAACTGACCTTTGTTGCCAGGTACTGGCAATCCGTAGGCGTAACCGGACGTTTTTTTAAAAACTGTTTAACGTCGGTTGGTGACAATACTTTAGATTTCGTATTTTTAATTGCCGCTTGCGATGCGCGCGCAGGTGTAAATAAAGGCACTAGCGAAACTGCTAAACAGCCTTTATAAAAAAAATATTTTAGACTGATCGTAGTTTAGTTAGTATGGAATTAGAAAGTACTATTGGCATAGAGAAATATACATTAGTTCAGTGAGAATCCGCAATAATAGAACGTCAGTCAGGATCTTTTCCGTTTGGTTCCGGGAGGGACCACGGACAATTTAAGGTAGAAGTGAGGCATATATTTCGTAACAGCTAAATACAACAGGTATCACAAGATACCAGACTGTAACTGTGACAAATAAACTGAAAAAAAAAAAGCTTCTGTTCCACGACGATAACAGAATCCATCCAGTCACAAGCTTTTGTCTATTCATGCTTATGACAGTTACCTTAGTTAGAACATAGATAATAAATGTTACTGTTACACTGTGACACTCTGTTACATCGTCCGTCACAAGCTCTTTTCCTTTTCTCGCATAGGTGTAACACCATAGTTAGAAAGAGAAGTACCTCCGTGTATTATAACTGTGCAGCTGTGGTAACAGAGAACACACAATAGTTTGTTTCCACATAGTATGAAATAACAGCCTGCTATTTTGTAACAGGTTTTTGGAATTGTTAATTACGTGGAACAGAAACAGGCGGAACAGATATGGGATTTTACCTGTTACAACCCACTCCTGATTTAAGATAAATAAATTTTAGTTAATTTTGGGACCAAAGACAATTCAGACTATTAAAAAAAAAAGTGATCGCGCGGATTCCTTTTGGCATGAAGTTTCTTTGACGAGATTTAAAAAAAAAAAGCGCAAGTTTTCGACTAGTAAACAGTTATCTGTGGCGACAGCACTAGTACGGTAACGTAAAGTAAAAAGCACACGTTTTTAATACACTGCATTCTGGACCTAAAAGCGGTTCCATAAGTCACTTTACGAGCAAGTGTGTTGAAAAAATTGTTAATTGATTCTAGTAGCCCATTCCAAAAGGTAGTTATGTGAATAATGGGCAAGAAACTTCATACAGTTTACTCTTTTAAAATGTTAACAATAGTTTGTATAAGTACATAAATTAATAATTATAGGCGAAGACGATGTTCCTAGAATAAAATGACTATAGATACCACAACAGGTAAAAATATTGAAAAGTGAAGTAATAATAGACAAATTAATAAATGTGATAGATACCTACATGGTGCTCATAGGATGCATATCCGGTACGGCTCTAATAATCCTTCCATATGGGGACGTCTTCCCTACCGTTATCGTGCCCCCCGGTCTACTCTTGGATAATGGTCACTGCAGCACCATGAAACATGAGGCTCCAGGTGCATGTGCGAATCTTTGGGTTCATTCGAGTTGGTAATCGAGTCTGGTTTAACCACGCTGGGGTCGGTGCATTTCATTCATTAATTCATAGATACCTACATGGTGCTCACATATTCAGTGCCGGATTAACCACGTAGCAAGAGTAGTAATTGCTACGGGCCCCGCGTATCCAAACCCCGGCCACCTCCGCCTGAACGCAATTTCTATAGAGAAACTTATTAAGACGTGGAATATTATGTCATAAAAACGTGAATCGTAACACCCTTTCCGACTAAGACAATCCACGTCAGACAATACTGCCGCACTAACAAAAAATGCAATAACTCGATTTTGCCGCTTCAGAGAATTGTATTTTTGATTATTGAATTTGTTATGCAGTTTTAGTTATTGCATTCTTGCTTACTGAAAAACCGAGTCCCTGAAGGATCAATAAAAAGTTTCTTAGAGAGAGTTAATAGATTTCGATTCGCTGACTTCAAATATATAACTCACAAAAAATTTAACTCAAAATCGAGTTATTGCGTTCTTCGTTAGCGCGGCAGAATAGGTAACCGATTTTTTCGTTGGCGAAAAATACATATTTTTTCTCATGTAATATATATTTTTTTTATTTATTTTTTTATTTAAATGGAACCTGGGAATTTTTGATTCGTGACTTCTAAATATCAATATTAAGGGCTGACATTTTTACAAGGTCTTTATTTTGGCTTTTTTTATCCGTTTATACTTGAGAACCCGTAGTAGATCAAAGGCCCCTCGCCTCGGTAGAATTTGTTACGGGCCCCGCGCTTGCTTAATCCGGCACTGCACATTTTTACAAACATTGTATATGATTTTCCTAAAAATAGGATGGCTGCCCCATAAAAAACGAACCTCGGCTTAGGGCAGCGTTGGGGGGAGGACAGCAAGGGACAGGCTGGATCAAACCAGGGTTATTATTATTAACAGGGGTATTTAAGAGCGACCACCCCGTCATATTTTTCATACAAACGCTCGTACGAGATTATGGCGTCGGAACATATGTTTCAATGAAAATTTTGAACTAATTGGTATCATGTGCACTATATCTAGGTTTGTATGAAAGCAAAAAATTAAAATTTGGAGATACAAATTCAGTATAAGCCCCCAAAAATCTGCTTTTTGCATACATTTTATCTGAACTTTGGCCGTTCATAATGTACTCATAAATTGTAAAAATAAAGAAAACATCTCGATAGAAACATCGCACATGTAATGGAGATTTTAAATGACACACATTTATTTCACAAACTTTTAAGGCTTTCTCAAAAACACGTATTTCCTGGAACAAGTTTTATGAAATTTCCGCACACTATTTTTCGTTCAATGCTATTGCGTTCTCACTTGCCTGTTAGCATTAACATTGCGCTGGATGAAACAACAAGCTTTTCAATCATGCTCGCGTTGACGATAGACGGAGCGGGCTGGCCCTTCGTCGAGCAAGTCGGGGGGGACTGACTACTATAATAATAGCAGCCTATTATAGTCCCACTGAATGGCAAAGGCCTCTTCTCATACCCAGAAGGCACGAGCATTGATCACCATGCTTGCTCAAGACGAGTTGACTACAATAGGGATGATGCCTGGATAAAAAAAAAGAAAAACTGTTTAGTCCGTCAATTAGATAATAAAAAAATAATAGACACGTATTTTTTGCTTTAACATATTAATAAAAAATGACTTAGAAAAAACACATTAAACTTGGGAGTGGGGGCTCGTTACGTCACAGCTCAGTATAAAATCTAATGAGAAGTGACGTCATGCCACATTTGAACTCAATGTATCGCCGTAATGTTTTTATTACGTAAAAAAAGAAAAAATACGTGTCCAATATTTTTTAATAATCTACATGACGGACAAAAAATATTTTTTAGTCATCATCCCTATTATGACACTAAATTCTTTGCATAACATAACATGTTAGTTTTAAATTAAATTATATAGGTACAACATAATCATTGTCAATGTAATAATTGTTTCTATGATAATAAAATTAATGTACGCTGTGTGAATTGTACACGACTTTCGTCTTGTCCAAATTCATGCCGAGGCCAACCCGCCGCCGTGAGGATCTCGAATATATTAGAAAAATTCTGAGCCAACTCAAGAGCTTCAACGGAACATAAAAATCACTACCGTTTACATTTTTTTTTTAAACTTTGTGTAGTTATATTTATCACTAAATTAAATATGTATATATTAAAACAACCACATCGCGAACAACAAACAAATAAAACAAAACAATATCTGTATCAGATCGCAGAAACTGTCGAAAATGAGAACAATGGATACTTAAATTAAATATCCATAAATCAAAAACTAACAACAAAACAAGCAAATAAAAATAAAAACCTGTCGAGAGGCTCCATTTAGGCTGTGCAGAACCTGGGCCTCAAGTCTGCTATTACAATAGTGTCAGAATGGTCTCGCTATTGTGAGTATTTGACAGTGTTTGTATGGCAAATCTGTCAAAAACTCATCATTCTGACACTATTGTAATAGCAGACTTGAGGCCCTGGTCTAACTGTTCCAGTGTCTCTGCCATTATAACGATATCATCGGCAAATTGAAGCTGTTACATCATAAATGGCACTATATTGGTGCCGATTCCCTTGTTCACAAACTGAACAAAATTTAAGTTCAGTGCATCTTTTTCTTTCTATTTCATTAAGAAAAGGTCAGAAGAAAAATTTTTGTTTAGTCCTGTCAAATTAATCAGCGCTTGACATAAATTGACGTAATTTTAGTAGGCAAGTTTTTAATCACGTCTAAACTTGTATGGAGTAGTGACAGGCGCTGATTAATTTGACCAGTACCTCTCTCCGAAACCCCTCGGGAATACAAGGATGATGATAATGTTATAAAACCATAAGAAGGGTGTTGTGACCTTCAACTGTACGGGTCACAGAGGTTACTAGGTCTGGTTGAACAACCACAGAGCCAGTCAAACAGACGAGGTCAACCACTCGCTGAGCAATAGATTGTAAAGTTATTTACGATGATATTCTTATGTTATACGTTTAAATATGAAGTATATTTTCTAAGTAATAACAGCCGCACATCACCAGCCATAGCGTCTATCAGCCGCAGATCGTTCAGGTTTCAATATTTGGATGACTAATTATATTAAATAAAACAGTATTAGCCAAATATTGGTCCTTCGAGCCGGATAAATATTTGGATGACTAATTATATTAAATAAAACAATTCGCCAAATTCCAATTCTTTTTATAATACGAACGTGTTTTTCATAAGCTACGCTTGCCGCGGTTGTTCCGTGGATGGGACCATCTTTACATACCGAGACCCTTCCGTGCCTCGGAAAGCACGTTAAACCGTTGGTCCCGGCTGTCATTCGCAAATCTTTGACAGTCATTATGGGTCGTCAGAAGCCCGAAAGTCTGACAATCAGTCTTACCAAGGGATATCGTATAACCAAGTAATTAGGTTGTAGAGGTCAGATAGGCAGTCACAAATACTGGTATTGGTAATCTAGTTATATAGAGGTATGAGGAACAGGGTGTAAAGTTCACTCATAATCTATAGTAAAGGGAGGATCCTCCGACCAGACGGGTGTTGTGTCTGGTGGGCAACTGCCCAACGGTTGATGTCGGGATGTTGTATATATGCTAGTCGCGCGGTAAACTCTGATTGCGCGATGCAGGATTTGTGACGTCAGGTCTTTGATGCGTAGTTCGCATGTGGCGTTATAGATATCGCCACAGTTAGACTGGAAGCCGACCCCAACATAGTTGGGAAAAGGCTAGTCAAATGATGATGATGATAGTACTGACAGATTTACACCTGAGGGGCAATTCCCGTATTTTTAAGAAAGTTCGCATTCTTATCTGAATCTGTCAAAAACACCTGTAATTTACCTACAAGTTTTTGACATTTATTGTAGCTGCAATGAGAATGCGAAAAGATTTTGAACGTTTTTAATTATAAGTGCATATTTTCCGAACATATGAAGCAATAGATTAGGAATATGCTTCAAAATCATTCAGAACCCTAATCGCAATCTGAATGATGTTTAGCCTTTATACAATAAGGGTACCGACCAGAGTTCAATAATATGATTACAAAGAATGAAAGTACGTCGCGTCGGTTCATCGCGAACTTATTAATTTGCCATTGAAATAACTTGTGCAAACCGGACTTTTGAAAACAACTTTAAACTTGCTTGCTCCAGATATCGTTTTCACCTTCATCTGAAAAGTAGGGTTGTCAACATTGAAATATATTTTTATTTATGTAGAAAGTATTGTTCGGCGCTATGGTGACCTAACACTGCTTTCTCGTATTGATAAGATATGGTATATAAGTGGTAAAAGTTAAAGTCTCAAATTATAAGGGAAATAACTATATTGATCACTTTAACACTTAGTTACAAGAAATGGTAAAAATAGTAAACTATATAACTAACTTATTGGTAAAATGTATGGTAAAATGGTAATGGTAATGGTTTTGAGTACGTGGTGTCTCTAATGAGATCTGAACGCGAACTGACCCACATTTTGGTGAACGAGCGAATGTGCATACTTGCGTTCGATGCAATTATGCATTTTCGCTGAGTGTTCGATTAAAACTCGAACAATTTGGGGTTTATTCATAAACGTTGCTTAAAGTTAAGTGACGTTCAAACGTCAAAAATGTATGGTTAAACAGTCGCTAATCATTACTTAACTTTAAGCAGCGTTTATAAATAAACCCCTATATGTTTAACTACTCACTTGAAATCAACCGTAACATTTGTAGGACACCTTAATCTCTCAAGGCCATTGATGTTTTAAAAGTGTAGATACAAGACTTAATAACAGCGCCTGGTCCTATCAAACTAAGGGATGGCCCGTAGTTGGCACTCAGTCGCGAACGGGATAACGTTGATCAAACAGCTCCATAATTACAGATTTTGATGTATCTAACGCATAATTAATTTGTCTGTCATTGCTTCACTTTTCATTCTTTTTACCTATTGTGGTATAGTAATTTTATTCTAGGTAGGTGCGTTGTCTTCGCATCATCATCATCATCATTTCAGCCGAAAGACATCCACTGCTGGACATAGGCCTCCCCCAAGCACCGCCACCTCGACCGGTTTTGTGCTTCCCGCATCCAGCGGATTCCTGCGGCTTTCATAAGGTCATCGGCCCACCTTGTGGGAGGCCTTCCAACGCTACGTCTTCCGGTACGCGGTCGCCAGTCCAGAACCTTTCGGCCCCAACGGCCATCTGTTCTGCGCGCAATGTGCCCTGCCCATTGCCACTTAAGCTTATTGCTTTCTTGTCTTCGCATATAATTAATAATTAATGTATACAAATATTGTTAACATTTTATAAGAGTAAGTATGGAGTTTCTTGCCCATTCTTCTCCATACGTAACTACCTTTTGGAAGGGGCAACTAGAATCCATTAATTATATTTGTAAATTTTGACGTTCAAAAGTGCATTTTATGTGCCTATTTGAAATAAATGATTTGACTTTGACAACAAATAAAAAAAAAATCTAATAAAATTAATAATTAATCTTCAATGATATATAAGGTGTATCTATTTTTACACGAAATATTTTAAGAGAAACATCTATTAGGTGGTAAAAAAGCCATAGCAGCGATTTTTTTTTTTAATCTAAGAGTTTTATATTTTTACATAATTATTATAATTTTGAAAATAGCTTGAGACATTTTGCAAAAAAACCTTTACATACTTGTTTTTTTTTTAATCCTATGAATGTCCCGGCCGGACCCGGCGACGATGGCGCGGTGCTAATTGATAAAATTAATCATCATATCAAGTAATTTTAAATTAATTAATTTTTAAATAATATACTCAGATTTTTTTAAAAATCGTTTCCATGGCTTCTTTACCATGCATGCATGATTTTTTGATGGTATAAATTATTTCGTTTTTGAATAGATACACCATAACAAATCATATTCCTTGCATAGGCAAGGAATATGATTTTGATCCATTCACAATTAGTGTGAATTCGGTCAGAAGGTGTATAAGCCCAAAGTAGCGTTAGGTTATATTATTTGTTTTTGCTTTTAGGGTTCCGTACCAAAATGGTAAAAAGGAACCCTTATGGTGCGACTCAGTCTGTCTGTCCATCTGACTCAGCTGGATATCTCAAGAACTACTAATACTATCAACTTGAAATTTGGAATAGTTTTAGATGACGTTTGCCCAACTATTTTGCAATATATTTTTTTTTTGTAGCAGTGGCTGAACGGGTGTGTTAAAAATTTGAAGTGGGGCTACTACGAATGTGGCTATTTGCACATTCTCAAAAAAAAAAAAATTAAGCTGCATATTATTCGACATTTGAAACAAAATTAAAAAAAAAAAAACCGTTTATTACTCTCCAAAGTTTGTATAGAGAAAAGTGTGAAATTATTCTATATGATACAAATTTATGTAAAGGTTACAGGAAAAATAAAATGATGTCTCTAATATTACAGTTATAGGTCAGCGCCATCTCTTGACCGATAGTGAAACGAAAGTAAGCGTGAGTGCGCGAGTCCGACTCGCTCTTGACCGGTTTTTTACTATTTTCTCTTTTTTTTCAGTCATATAATTGCAAACCAAGTATTTATATTGCTTCTTACTTTAAGATGGCGATGTAAGGCGACTTTTTTTTTTGGATTTTTTTTTCTCGCAGCATCAATTATTATTATATGTATATAGATGCGTGAGGATTTGTAATTGGCTTTCTAGTGAATATGCTTTCCTTTTTTTGTCTGTTTTTGTAAGCTGTAAATCCTCCATATACTAAAATACCAATTATTATACTTTGGCAACCCTAACGAAATCTATATCAGACGTTTAAAAAAATTCAAATAATAATTAAGGTAAAAGGTATCTTATTTAAGGTTACCGTTTTGTATGTTGTCTGACTGTTCATGACGCATTCAACAACAGTATTTGACAATGACCTAAGATGTAGGTATTCGTCATATTAGGTGACCCGTAGATTTTCTACCTACTGGTGAATATAAAAGGTCCATTCAATAGATATTCCTATATTAAAAAGTTCACCTGGAACCTCACTCAAGTGACCGCACACAATTCGACAGTGAACTCATTTGTTTTTAGGGTTGCGTACGTCCGAATGAAAAAACGAAACCCTTATAGAATCAATTGTGTGTCTTTTTGTATGTCTGTCTGTCCGTCTGTCACAATTTGCTCCGAATCAATGGACCGATTAATTTGAAAAGTATACTAATGAATTTCTGTGACCCAAACACGGACGTGCGTCCACGTGTGTGAACACGCGGGTGGGCTCCATGGAAACGCAACGGTCTCCGGCGCCCTCCGTAGCAAAAAACATGCGAGGCAGTCTTTAATGGGCACTGCCGATAGAAGTGAAAACTATAAAAAAAAACTATAAAAAAAAACTAAAGCATTCGGTGACGATGACGCGAGTTCCATGATTTTTGTTCACCCAAAAAGTACACATAGGTGTATCTATTCAAACACGAAATATTTTAAGAGAAACATCTATAGTTAGTAAAAAAGCCATAGCAGCGAAATTTTTTTTTTTATCTCACCTCCTTACTAATAAACGTTGTGTAGCGTCTGTATAGTTACACAACGCTTTGTCTTCTTCTATCGAAAGTCAAATTACTGACGAGTGAAAGAGAGAAATCGGTGTGTAACTATACAGACGCTATACAACGTTTATTAGTAAGGAGGTTAGTGTTTTATATTTTTACATAATTATTATAATTTTAAAGTTGCGTGAGACATTTTGCAAAAAAACTATACATTCTATGAATGACAGGCCCGGACGCGGCCACGGTGGCAGCACGAGCGCGGTGAATTTTGATAATTAATCATCATTTATCTAACTTTTGTTGCTTGAATGGGAGGCTTTTGGCTACTTCAATGTATGTATTTTATTAAAAAAAATTATTAAGTTCGTTTTGTTTTTGCAGAATAAACAATTTTTCTTTCTTTCTTTCTTTTCTTTATATCAAGTAATTATATATTTTTTTTTTTTTTTTAAATAATATACTCAGATTTTAAAAAAATCGTTTCCATGGTTTTTTACCACCTATAGGTGTATCTCTTAAAATATTTCGTGTTTGAATAGATACACCCTATATACACAGTATACATATATGTAGCTCATGGAAAGCGTTCGGTGACGATGACGCGAGTTCCATGATTTTTGTTCACCCAAAAAGTGCTCAACGCGCCTAAAAGAAGTTTTCATTGCACGGCAGCCAGCTGGCGCTGGTGGGTCCCGCGCGTGCCTTGGTGACGGTTTCCACGCGACAGTAGTCCGTGGTGGTCCCCGCGACGGAGTACTTTTGTATGAAACCGCGCGGGCATCCGCTTAACACAGTTTCAGGCCTAAGGCTACGGATACGAAGTCAGCGGACGCGGGTCGGCGCAGTGGCGGCGGCGGCGGCGGCGGCAGCAACGCGTGGAGCGGCCCGTTTCAATGCATAGATTTATATGGAACTGGTCTCGAAGACAGCGGCGCGGCGAGCGGCGTACAAACTGTGCGCACCAGTCTAGCGGTGCCCGCGCGTCTGCATTGACGACTTGACGTAGTGTTGTGCATCTGACGTTAAGAAGAAATTTGTATTAAAACATGTTGTCGTCGCTGTTTAGACATTTCGTTCGCGAACAAAGACTCTAATTTCTTATAACACAAAACCACGCCGCGCGATCAGCCCGCTGGGTTTGAGACCGTGTCTGCGTTAGCTGCGCCGCTCTCACCTCCTTCTGCGAAGCAGTCATGCTAGCAAAGGAGGTGGCGGGATGGGAGAGAGAGAGAGCCTTCCGTCCCAGCCGCCGCGGTAGACGCTCCGGGCGTCGGGAGCCGCGTGACGACTCCCGGCCACGGCCAGGCGCGGGCCCGCGGGCGGTGAGTAATGGGTAGCTCACCGTCCGATCAGGACCAGGCCCGTGCCGGACGGCGCGTACGTGTTCCACGCGCGCCTCAAAGAGATGTCAGCAACGACGAGGGGACCCATTAGGGCCCAAGCCTGCCGGGTCAGCAGGATTGTCCGAAAGGGGTACCGCTGCCCCGGAACATAAAGGGCCAAGGAAGGAACTCGGGTGAGTTTTAGTCAGTAAGAGTCTGACACTCCCTTCCGCTCCACCCAGGGCGGGAGGGGTAATTTGATGATTTCCAACCCTCAAAAAAAAAAAAAGACGCGCCGCTACTCGCACCGCCGCCGCCACTCCGTAATCGCTGTCTTCGAGACCGAGGCCTTAATGATATAGCCATCGTGATAGTTGTGTCATCTTTAGTCAAGCTATTAGTCCAATCCAACTGTGAACAATTGAATTAGTAACTCAATATAGATAGATCCGATAAAAACACAATTGAAGATTGATACTGGCTTATCTAACTACCTACTGATTGTCTCCGAATACACTGTCAATCTTTCAGGAAATGAAAGCCAATCAGTCCTTGTTTCCCCGAATGGTTAGGCAAAGGTGTACCCATAGTTGGTACACCCACATCTCCCCAGTTAAGTTTAAGTACCATGTTATAGGGGGCGAGCCTATTGCCACCAACCGTACCTGCATAAATCCAGACTTCGGGCTGCTATTAGTTCGCGTCACGTAATAAAAAGACCGCTGGCCGGCGAACAACTGCGTTGTATAGATCGTGTCACGTAAAAAAATTGGATTTGTTAAGTCGGTTTACGGACGATAATTTTACGTGATAACGTCCTATGAAAACATTGCGTCACAAGCTTAACGCTTAGGCCGATCGTGCCTCTCTATCGCTTGTTCTGCGCTCTCGCTTGCACACTCGGCTCAGGCGCGGCGAAACGTGATAATGAGTCATGCTTTTTCGTGCGTGCAGCCGGCGTTCATCGATTTATAAGACGGCAAGAAGCGCGCTGGCCAACCGCAAAACCATGACTTATTTTCTGAAAACCCTTCTACTAATTGAGGTTACAGTGAGGGCGGCTTGGAAAGCCGGTGGTGGATGCTCTTAGAGAGATCGTTTATATTATTTGGCCCTAAGAAGGACTGTTGGTCATGGCTCTTGAAGAGTCGTTTGGGTTTGCCATCTTAGTGAAAGGATTGGCTAGCTAGACTCTGCGTTATCGAGTGTCAGATGTCCAGGGCCTCAAGTCTGCTATTACAATAGTGTCAGAATGGTCCCTTCATTGTGAGTTTTTGACAGATTTGCCATACAAACACTGTCAAATACTCACAATGGCGAGACCATTCTGACACTATTGTAATAGCAGACTTGAGGCCCAGGGTGCGTCGGACGGTTGGAATGTGTTAAAATTTATAATATATATTTCACGTTGACTGCCAACCTACGAATATACTCGTAGTAAAAGATCTGGGCCCCTCTGCCAACTTCGATTATTTGCATTTGAAGTAAAACATTATTTAATCAGAAAAAGAAGTTTTTTTTTTTTACGATTGGTTTGCTCTTGACTCTAGTCTATACCCAAAGTCGCAAATTCAGATCATTTATGTAAACAAAGGGGATAACATATCAAAAAAATATCTTCGTAATGGTAATTCACATAAAATGGCGAAAAAAAGGGTTCCATTTTCTTTTAAGTACTGAAATTAAGAAATAATAATTCAAAAATAATCATACCGTAATTATATTTGTAAATTTTCGAAGATTTTCGAAAAAAGGAGATTTTCTGGTATAAAATATTTTATGATACTGGTAACAATGCAGGAGATCCAAACATTTTCACATTTTTTACATCTTCAACAACACTAATATTAAAACTCTCATTCATAGATTCATATTGTATGTAGCCACATTTTAGATGAAAACGGCTGTAAACTGTTTCGAGTGGAAATCGATTTTGGGAGGCCTACGTCTAGCAGTGGACTTAAAAGGGCTGATTATGACGATCATAGGCCGTGTCTCCGATACACTACATAAATCATTGTTTGGCAACAGTATTTTGTTTGCATAGTTCTTATAATTAATTCACTTTAATTTCATAGATGATTATTTACAAAAAAAAAAATATATAAAATGTTTTGCACCACTGTCCTGTCATTTTGACAGTGACATTTCTTGACATTACTTTGTTTACATAAATTATCTGAATTAGAGACTTTGGGTATAAGTCAAAATAGTTTATTAGGATAGACGATGGAGTGAGCTTACCCAGAAGAAGCATAAGGCATTTTGGATACACTGTGAAATCAAGGAGTGGATACATTTTAAAACAATTTTCAACGCATAAGGTAGGTGTTACCGGCCAGTATATTACAAATTAGAGGATTATATCCAAGATAAGAATGCTTGGAAACATGCTGGTCCTGCTCCATAGGACAATTTAGAGTCTAGACAAAATCAAACTGGTTGCTAATTTATACATAGTCTTCACCTATAAATATTAATTAATGTATACAAACTATTGTTAACATTTTAAAAGAGTAAGTATGGAGTTTCTTGCCCATTCTTCTCCATACATAACTACATTTTGGAAGGCGCAACTAGAATCAATTAACTATTCATGTAATTTTTGACGTTCAAAAGTGCATCTTCGTGCCTATTTGAAATAAATTATTTGACTTTGACTTTGACAGTATAAATTGTTTCTTTGCGTTTATTTTCTTTTGTGCAGACAAGACACGGCTTCGTCGGTTTCTGTTTTTTTTTTCTCGTACCTACAATTTTGTATGGTCGCAATGGGCATTTAAAAAAAGTTACTACGACTATACTCGTATGGCAGCCAACGGAGAGGCTCCGTTCATGCACTGATATGGCTAGAAAGGGAATGACTACTAAGATGATGAATAATAGGGCAAGAGAAAACTAAAATGAGAGATGAAGAACACCGGAAACAAAGACACAGCTGTTTAAACACAATGCCATTGCATCAAGTGACATAATAATAACAAATTGTAAGATGATTGTCTGAATTGGTTGTTGCATATAAAATTTGGGCCAATTTCCTATTCGGGTCACGCTAATAGCTAATAAGTATCGGCGATCGATGTGCAGCTAAATTGGCACAATTTAAAATTAATAGGTTCCCATGGTTGTTTTGTAATGAGAACCATAAGGTCGTCAATGATGCATTGCGATTTTATTTTCATTAGCTGTGCCCGGAAGCGAGTAAGATTTGTTTCTGGAAAGGCAAGTTATTTTCTGTTATAGGTAATACTAGCTTCTGCCCGCGACTTCGTCCGCGTTAAATTTCTTGTTCCCCCGACCCACCCCGTCGCAACACATTGCCTGCCCGTGCTTTTACTTCGTTTTCGCATAAACTTTCATTAAAAAAATGGTGTTCTAGTTAATAGGAATGTAATTCTTCCTCAAGAATTGGGCTGTAAAATGCAAAAAGATTTTTTCAAATCCAACTCGCAGTTCCAGAGATTAGCGCGTTCAAAAAACAAAAAACCAGCCAAGTGCGAGTCGGACTCGCGCACGAAGGGTTCCGTACCATCCAAACAAATCCTTATCCTTACTAATATTATAAATGTGAAAGTAACTCTGTCTGTCTGTCTATTTGTCTGTCTGTCTGTCTGTATGTTACGTTTTCACGCCTAAACCGCTGAACCGATCGTCATGAAATTTGGCAAAGATATAGCCTGGGATATGGAGAAAGACTTAGGCTACTTTTTTACGCGATAACCGACATCCACGCGGGCGGAGCCGCGGGCAAAAGCTATCCATACTAATATTATAAATGTGAAAGTAGCTCTGTCTGTATGTCTGTCTGTCTATCTGTCTGTATGTTACGTTTTCACGCCTAAACCGCTGAACCGATCGACCTGGGATATAGAGAAGGACATAGGCTACTTTTTTACGCGATAACCGACATCCACGCGGAGCAAAAAAAACAGCAAAAAAATCATGGTAAGGGCAACTTTGTTCAAAATTAAATACTTGTGATGAATAACGTATTTATTTGGATAAGGATTAATACCATGTTTATGAAAACTCCTTCGCAAATAATGCATTAATTTCGAACAAATTTGATTACCATAAAAAAGGTTAAAGTGAGTCAATCTTAAAAGATAGACATATGCTGTCGCGGTCTTTTTTTTTTGAAAATTTTATGAGGAACAATTCCATCATACATGATATTTGCGTAACTTAAACCGTTTACGCAGCGCACGCAACGGAAGCTCTCAAAAAGGAATATTTTTTCCTGTTTTTGCAACATTTTTCATTTATGCTCCGCTCCTTTTGATTGTAGCGTGATGTTATATAGCCTATAATATTCCTCAATCAATGGACTATCCAACACAAAAAGAATTTTTCAATTCCAACCAGTAGTTCCTGAGATTAGCGCATTCAAACAAACAAACAAACAAACTCTTCAGCTTTATATATTAGTAAGTATATATAGATTGGTTAAAGTATGAAATTGCCGTTTTATAGTAGATAATAGATACCTTGAATTGACATTAAACCTTCATGGTGTGAGATATTAGAGTGAAACTTTTTTACATTATACCTATGAGATTTTTCTTAAAAAAATGTGCAACATTCGATTTTCGAATTTCAATCGTTTTTTTTTTTTTTTTTGACGGATTAAATGGATACTTCGAAAATCCGAATAATTTTTGAATACGAGTTCCGACGCGGAACTAACGCGGCAGAAACGGCTGGCAATATCAATGCTGCGTTTGGAGAGGAGACTGCTAATGAACGCACCATGCGTTTTTGGTTTAAACGCTTTCGTAATTGAAACTTAGACTTGAAGAATTTATAGATAATGAGGGATAATATTTTGATTAAATAAATTTTGCTGTATAAATCGGCATTTCATACTTTAACCCTTAATATATTCATTCCACTCAGGAATTCTTTATTGATAATTTTATAAACCGTGTTATTTTGAACAAACATTCAACTTAGTTAAAATCATCCCATCGTGTCATGATAAGGTCAAAAATAGTTCATCGCTCTCTCTAACATACATTGTTATCAGTCACTTGACCTGACTCTTATTAGATGAAAGTAATTAACAGCACAATGTTATAATTAAGTATGTTATTAAAGCTGCGTTTACATTTGTGAAATTTCAACGTAGAGTACTCCGTGACAATGATGCCGATGCCCTTGTTCACAAACTAAACTTTTAGGTTCAGTGCATCTTTTTCAAGGTGCATCTTTTCAAGGTGCATCTTTTCAAGGTGCATCTTTTCAAGGTGCATCTTTTCAAGGTGCATCTTTTCAAGGTGCATCTTTTTCTTTCTATTTCATAGAAAGAAAAAGATGCACTACTCCATAAAAGTTTAGACATGATTAAAAACTTGCCGACTAAAATTACGTCAATTTACGTCAAGCGCTGATTAATTTGACAGGACTAAACTATAATTTATCTTCTGTCCTTTTCTTAATGAAATAGAAAGAAAAAGATGCACTGAACTTAAATTTAGTTTAGTTTGTGAACAAGGGAATCGGCACCAATGCCACGCTTACTAGGCCTCTTCTCGTCTTCGTAGCACTCTTGTAAGCGGTCGTGGTCTACATGTAGTTTCTTGGCCAGGGATTGATGTGATTCGCCTCACGATTTCTCGCCCATCTACTGCAATTTTTGGTGTTTTTAGTGCACTCATACAAGGGATCGCCCACTGCAGTTTTAATTTGGTCAGTCCATCTCATGGGTGAGCGTCCACGTGGTCTAGTGCCCTCCACTCTACCCTGCACAACTCACACCTCGAGTCGTGTCCGAAGTATTTGAGAATGCGCGTTTGGACCAGTAGGCTTAGCCAAGTTGACAATCTACAATCGATAACGCTAATAGAAAACTAATCAAATGTATAGGATTGACATGTCATCATCTCAACATTAAGTCACGTGGTCAGAACAACGAATAGAAAATTCGTAGACAAGTTTACAACTCATCAGGACCTCAAGTCTGCTATTACAATAGTATCAGAATGGTCTCGCCATTGTGAGTATTTGACAGTGTTTGTATGGCAAAGCTGTCAAAAACTCACAATGAAGAGACCATTCTGACACTATTGTAATAGCAGACTTGGGGCCCAGATCGTTCAAAATGTTAGAATGAAATCTGATCCTTTCTACAATGTTGATCGCTACATCCCATATGAATGATTGGAATAAATGACCGCGCACTAAATACACAACTGTAACTTTGACGTTAGTTTGACGTTTATAGGAACGCTCACCATAGACTCAAGTATAGGTTTTTTCTAAATACGTTTTAGAACGAGCGATCGACTCAGTCGTGTCAACTTGGCTACCAATTTATCGTAGCTTACGACGAGGCGTCAACGATTCTAGAAAGAGATTCGATACGCAACGTTTGTAACTTGGCTAGGCCTACAGTACAGATAGACGCTTTTTGATGCCGAGTTCTTGGCGTATAGAGGTGCTCACTATAGTTAGGACTGTTCAAACTGAAGCTAATCTTGCTGTATGAGGGACGCGACTACGCGCGACTATTGTTTTACCAATTGGGATGTCATGCACGCACCTTTTCACGCCACCAGTTTAAACATTACACTAAATTTTAGTAGACACAATCGGCGCGAGCGCATTTCTTCCCACATCCCGCGTGCGGATTGCCAAAAGGCGCGATTCCACCAAAATTGTGTTGAGCACATTTGTTCACAAATGTTTTTGCAGAACTCCAACAGTGCACGTACTGAGCTGCAGATCCGATTTGTGCCGTACACTGTGCAGTACAGTGTCGCACAGTGCCACACACTGGTGGAATGGCACCTGAGATTGACCAGAGCTTGTAGTCGGACTGTGGGAGAGGGTCGTGCGTGACATTGTCTGTACCTTAACCTCATGTGGATCGCTGCGGGATATTCGTTCTTGTCACGCACCTTTTTCACGTTCGCCGTGTCTGGTCCGAATGAAGGAAATGAAATGAAATGAAATCGTTTATTCTGTAAATAGGATATCGGAATCACTTTTACACGTCATATAAAAAATATAAAAACAAGCTTGAGGAAGTCGACATTTCCTATCTGACTATCCCTGAGAAGAAATGGCGAAACAAACTCAGGGGTCAAAGTCTCTTTTAAAGTCCAGACATAATCTTGGTCAGATCATGTGAGGACCATGTAGATCCGTGTCTGAAATGGTCTTTTGAGGAAAGAACCACACAATTTTGAGTGGACCTGTCCAGTCAGTGCAAGCATTTGTCAGTAAACATGTAGCTCAACTCAGGATTTAAGGAGCTCAACGACTCGACGAACAATACCAAAGAAAGGACATTTGGGTAGGCCGCATAAAGTACTCAAAAAACCAGACCATCATTAAAACTAAGGCTTATACATCGCGCGATATCGCGGCCGCGACAGGCACCGACAAAGAAATTGTGCTACTAGTGTCGCGTCGCGCCCGCAATATCGCGCGAGTCTGTACGAGTCTTGAAACTGGAAATCTTACAAATGTAGACGCAGGTTTATGTTTTTATCCGCCATTTAATGTTTTGACTATTTTAGATAACAATGAGTCGCAGGCGGAAGCTAATAATATGACCTACAAAAGTAATCTTCATGTTGTTTGGTAAAAACATTTCCGTTTTTTAAGAAAACACAGCTTGGTTTCTTCCAGCTGCCACTAAAACTGCGTTTGCACAATCTCTTTTACTTACCATCCTTGACTACGCTGATGTCAGTTATCTCGATCTCACTGAGTACAACTAGATGAACTTGAGTGACTTCAAAAGTTTTGCATAATATTTTTTATATTTGGTTTGCGCAAATATGATCACATTTTTTGAATTTCGTACAATGCTCAAGTGGCTTCCCATACGCCTTCGCCGAAATGAGTTTCATTTTGACAGTTTTACAACACTCATTGCGTTATTTAAGTTGTTGTGCAGACAAATTTTTCGAACATATGAAGCAATGGATTAGCCATAACCTTCAAAATCATTCAGATTGTGAGTTATAGTGTGTTCCGTACCTAGTACTTAATTAGGGAGATGGTTGTTGATCAAAAAAAAATTCGCGACCGTAACAATCATGTACTCGTATGTACACAATTATAATCCTTAGAATCATCGATAAATAATCATAATAATAATGTGTGTTTAAAGAAAACTTAGACAAAAATTACAAAATATTTTAACAGGCTAATTCAGGTCAGTTTAAGTTGTGTGCTCATCTATAGCCGAACTAGGCAGAGCCTGTATTTCGGCTATCAGCACCAAACCCCTCGAGTATTACATATCTATACTTATTAATATTATAAAGTTGAAGAGTTTGTTTGTTTGAACGCGCTAATCTCAGGAACTACTGGTTGGAATTGAAAAATTATTTTTGTGTTGATTAGTCCATTTATCGAGGAATATTATAGATTATATAACATCACGCTACAACCAATAGGAGAGGAGCATAAATGAAAAATGTTGCAAAAACGGGAAAAATATATCTTTTTGAGAGCTTCCTTTGCGTGCACTGCGTAAACGGTTTAAGTTACGCAAATATCATGTATGATGGAATTGTTCCTATTTAAAAGTTCTAAGAAAAGTCCGCGACAGCATATGTCTATCTCTTAAGATCTTAAGATCGACTCACACTATAACCTTTTTTGTGGTTTACATTCAAATTTGTTCGAAATTAATGCATTATTTGCGAAGGAGTTTTGTCAACATATTAATCCTTATCCAAATAAATATGTTAATATCACTTGATTTCAATCAACATCTTAGGAGATATCATAATTTTAAAATAACTTCGCAACAAAATAAGTGTATAGGCTATTTAACATCACGCTACGCCCCTGAGGAGCCGAGCAAAACGACAAAAAGTCGGAAAAAACGCTAAGCGAAAACGAAGTAATTGCGCGGACGGGCGATGCGATGCGACGGGGTGGGTTGTGGGCCGAAATTGTACGCGGACGAAGTCGCGGGCAGAAGCTAGTATATAATAACCATGAACAATTCGTTACTGTCTTGTACATAATCATTTTAACAATTTATAATAATACATTTCTATAATATAATATCTATTTATAATAATATATTTCTGTGATATTATATGTATACTTAGGTATAAGAGAAAGAAAAAAGTAGAAAAAGAAAAAATGTCTGCATTTATCTGGTCCTCTATCGATACAACTCTCAAATGTCATAATTTCATAGAACAGTCATTCAATAGGGTTATATTGTCGAAATTTCGGGAGGCTAACGATCTCCCGAAATTTCAAATTTGACTGTAAAATCTTACAGAATTGTGCCATAATTACCCCAAAATGATAGTAAATCATGATTAACCCAACAGCGCAAATAATGTACCTATTGTTTAAATAATTCAATTGTTTGGTAAATGCAGTTTAAAAATGATTCATGAATAATTTCAGACTTAATATTAAAGCTAATATTAAGTCATAGTTGCGATATTGATTTTACTTGATCCGATGTGAATGGACCGGTCAATAACGTTCATTTTATTAAACAAGTTAGAAACAGTAGTTTAACTCCCGGTTTTTATTGTCTTCTCAACGGTTTTTTTTTTTCGGTTTTTGTATTTCTGTGATTACAGAGCATGATGCCTTGTTATGAGATTTGACAGCATGTTTATTTCGGTACCGCCCATTGACTGTTGTTATTTCGATCAACCAATCGGTTGATCGAAATGACAACAGTCAATGGGCGTTTTTATAATGTCTAACATGACGATAATATTATCTTGCACGTCCACGGCAACACGATATCACAGAAAAGTAAAAATGTAGGGAAATAATAATATATTTGACGACGCTGTTAAATTTAAGTCCACGATAACGATTTAGCGTATACATACGTATAGTGCGACATAAAATAGTAGAAATTAAATAAAATGGAACTAAAAAAATCCATACTAAATCGTCGCCATGTTTAAGCATTTTACGTCAAAAATGTGACAGTTACGTAGAAAGTGGCGCCCTCATTTAATTTCTACTATTTTATGTCGCACTTTATTTTGATATCACTTGACATGACATGACATTTGACTACGGTTTATTCAATAGGCTAGTACCTACTAATTCCATGGCTTTCAGAATACAAACATTCTTTCAATACAAACTCCATTTTAGAAAAACGTTAAACAAAATTATGGATCCCGGGAAAAAAGGGAAATCTTTATTTTTATTTCGAAAGAGGTAGATATTAAAATTAAAATTAGAACAATCTTTAAAACGGTGCTCTCAAAACGGTAATGGAAAATGAGGAAACCGGTATGTTCTGCTTGTAGTAATAATGTGATCTCTGGTCTTTCCTCCCCTTCTAATTTCCTCTACTCCATTTATTACAAATTAGACAAATAACTGTTCTCACCCTGTCGTTATTTCGATGTAAACGTTTAATAAATTCCGTTATTTCACGATAAATACAAAGCACTGTAATATATTTACCATTTACATTAAAAAAAATAACTCTAAAGTGCAGTAATTTCAACAATATTACACAATAACTGCCGCTATTTAGCCGTTATTTGTCAAATGCTATAGTAAATGGAGTATAGAAGCACAATGCCTACCTTAAAATATGTCTATACAGTATTTGAACTAAACCTTATTCTGACTATGAACCAAAATGCCTACCTTGCATTATGTCTATTATTTTAGGAGAAGAAAGGGAGTACCGTTTCTGGCACTCGCCGGCCGCAGTCAGAGGCCCTAGTGTGAGTTTATTTTAACCGTCTCGACTATTTAGAAATTATTGCATTTTGCTTGTTAAACATTTTGATCTCTAGGCGATTTACAGCTTAGGCAATTTGCTGTGTAGACATTAATTTGAGGCATTTTGCTTCGTAGACGAATTGAAAGTTAGACACTCTGATCATATACCGAACTGTGTGGTAAGAATTTCACAATGTCTAATAATAAATGGGTCCTATCAATGTGTTCTATTCTGTTTTATTGCCCACACACACGTAACAATATCAACAATTTTAGAATACCTAATACATATGTAATTAGCCGTAACATAACGTTCCCACTGTTGGGACACAGGCCAGTCTATGAGAGGGAATAGGTGGCCGACTTGAAGGAAGTCGCATGTCATCGAATTTTTAGTTCCAGGGACCTTACTCCCGAAAACGATTCGAGCTTGATTTTGGTTCCGATCCGAACTCAATTTAAAACATTACTCCCGAACCAATTCGAATCGTAAACCAAGATCGACATAGGTTCGAGTATTATCAGCGACGATAAGCGTATCCCGCTGATTACGTCATCGTCAATTGCTCTATATAACTTTTAGGTAGTTGAATGTTTTCACTTTCCCACGTAAAAAACGATATCCTAGTGCTTTTTTAAACTTAACAAACAAAAACTTCTAAATTCTTCCGAATCCATTTCCATAACCCGGGTGTTATAACGACTCAACCTTTGCATATTTCTTCTCGCACCATAGGTACGATTTGCTTCCTCAAAAAAATTTAA
Source organism: Dryobota labecula (assembly GCA_947523025.1). NCBI lineage: Eukaryota > Metazoa > Arthropoda > Insecta > Lepidoptera > Noctuidae > Dryobota > Dryobota labecula. Next base: position 4,791,517 of record OX383311.1, on the reverse strand, counting down.
AAACGACGCAAGGCGAGCCATAATAATAAAGAATTTGAAAAAATGTAGCAGTAAATAGCACAAAAAAATCTCTCTCGATCTGAATAAAGTAGCTTCTTTGATATCGTGTAATTTGACGTTCATTTTCTTCTCGGTATCTGTCTGATGGCGAGTGGAGTACGAACTTTTCGATCCTAACGAATCTTTCGATCGAAGTTAGTTTCGCTTCGAACCACCGTACGATCGTGCGCTAGTGACGGATTCAAGAGTTTGGATCGGCATTTAATTGGAATACAATTCGATTGATTTAGAACTCTATGCTATCGGGAGTAAGGCCCCTGGTCATTCCGGTTGCCTCACGATGTAACATACTACTGCTAATACGATCTTGTACAAACAAAGACCTTGCTCATGTCTAAGATGATACGGTTGCGAAAAAATACATGTTTCCTATGAACTGTAGGTCAATGGCACCTTCACCTTGGTCAGAAATTATGTGGTATAGTAGCAACATACATGTTAAAAGCGCATACTACGGTCCACTAACGCCACTTTATCTCATGACTGAGAAGGAATTATGAAAAACGGCTCAATCGGCGACCTCGGTAAGTGTGTCTAGAAATTTCTATTACCTTTTATAAAGTTTCAAAGCAAAATGCCTAAAATTTATGTCTACACGGCAAATTGCCTAAGCTGTAAATCGCTTAGAGATCAAAATGTTTAACAAGCAAAATGCCGAAAATGCAATAATTTCTAAGTAGTCGAGATGGTTAAAATACTCTCACACTAGGGCCTCTGAACAGGGCCTCAAGTCTGCTATTACAATAGTGTCAGAATGGTCTCTTCATTGTGAGTTTTTGACAGATTTGCCATACAAACACTGTCAAATACTCACAATGGCGAGACCATTCTGACACTATTGTAATAGCAGACTTGAGGCCCTGTAGGTTAGGTTAGGTTAGAACTGTGACCACTCAACGCCAGAAACAGTACTTCCTTCTAAAATAATAGACATATTGCAAGGTAGGCATTGTGCTTCCTAGTCAATATAAGGTTTAGGCAATACTTGGTATAGACGTTTTGATTTCTAGTCTGCATGATCATAAAGGGAAGCAACAAAATACGATCTAGAGGAATTTTTCTTTAGATCGAATTTTGTTGTTTCGTGTCTCAATATGAAACGTTATAAAAGGTATTAGAAAATACTAGACACACTTACCGAGATCGCTGATTGAGCCGTTTTTCATAATTCCTTCTCAGTCACGAGATAATATTTTTTTTAAAGGGTGTCGTCGCTAGTGGACCGTAGTATGCCTTCTTAACCTCGGTTCTATGAGCGATGAACGTCAATCAATCAAAAATCTAAATATTAGGGGTATGAAATTGCCGATTTATACTGCAAAATTGAAACTTGTTTTTTTTCCAAGATGTAACATATTTATTTAATCAAAATATTTACCCTCATTATTTATACATTGCTGCCATCTAATCGGAAGTTCATTTATGCCATTGCGATAGAACTCTGGGGATCTAGATTCGACAAACTGTGTGAAAGCATTTTGTACTGCCTCTTGGGAAGACATTTTTTACCACGTAGAAAATTGTCCAAATCACGAAAAAAATGGTAGTCAGTTGAAGCAAGGTCTGGCGAGTACGGAGGATGACGTATGGTTTCTAACTGCAACTCCTGTAGAGTTACAACGGTGTCCCGTGCAGTGTGAGGTCTCTTGCGTTATCATGGAGCAATAATGGTGAAGATCGGTTCACGAGTCGGGGCTGTTTCACTGCCAGTTTCGCCATCATTTTTCGAAGTTCGGCACAGTAAACATCCGCTGATATTGTTTGACCAGACCTGAGAAAGCTATAGTGAATAACACCATGACGAGACCACCAAACAGTGACCATTACCTTTTTATTGGTAAGCTTTGCTTTAGGGCACTGTTGCGGCGTTTGACCTGGGGTCGACCATTGCATTTTTCGCTTACGGTTATCGTAAAGCATCCACTTTTCATCACATGTCACAATTAGATCTAATATTCCTTCATTTCTGTACCAATTCAACAAGGCAGCGCAAGTTTCAACACGTGTTTCTTTCTGCAGATCAGTCAAATCATGAGGCACCCCTTTTTTCATATTTTTTTTATCTTATTGATTTGTTGCAAGTGAGTCAATATTGTAGGTTACACGATACTGCTAATTCCTGGGTAGTTTGATTCAGATCGGCTTCCACCTCTCCTTCAATTCAGCGTTATTCACCTGTGCGGCGGTCTTCCACGCGGTTCGTTCTTCAAGTCGAAGTTTCCATTAGGAAAGCGTTTAAAACAAAAACGCATGGTGCGTTCATTAGCAGTCTCCTCTCCAAACGCTGCATTGATATTGCGAGCCGCTTCTGCCGCGTTAGTTCCGCGTCGGAACTCGTATTCTAAAATTACTTGGATTTCCGTCTAAACTGAAATTTAAAAAAAAAAAAATGAAATTCGAAAATCGAATGTTACACATTTTTTCAAAGAAAAATCTCATAGGTATAATGTAAAAAAGTTTCAAAAAGTTTCACTCGAATATTCTCACACCACGAAGGTTTAATGTCTATACAAAGTATCTATTACTATAAAACGGCAATTTCATACTTTAACCCCTATTATTTTATTTCACACTAGCAGCCCGTCCCGGCTTCGCACGGGGTAGACAATTATCATTTTAAGACTCATTTTCCTACACCTTCGGTTACATTGTTCAAATTTTACCAAGGATCCCTAATTTTTTTCAAAATGAAATGTAGCCTATGTCAAATTGGAAGAATGTAGCATTCTATTGGTGAAAGAATTTTTTAAATCGGCCCAGTACTTTTTGAGCCTATTCATTACAAACATACAAAAATAGGTACAAATCTTTCCTCTTTATAATATTAGTGTAGATAAATCTACATGGACAATAATCATGATCAAATCAGAAAAAATAAAAAAAATAAAGCGATCCGCAGGAGAACCAAGGTAACCGACATAGCTCAAAGAATTTCCAAACTTAAGTAGCAATGGACAGGGCACATTGCTCGCAGAAAAGATGGCCGTTGGGGCCCAAAGGTTCCGGAGTGGTGACCGCGTACCGGAAGACGTAGCGTTGGAAGGCCTCCCACAAGGTGGACGAATGACCTTGTGAAAGCCGCAGGAATCCTCTAGATCCGGGAAGCACAGAACCGGTCTAAATGGCGGTGCTTGAGGGAGGCCTATGTCCAGCAGAGGACGTCTTTTGGCTGAAAAGATGATGATAATGATGAATTATGAAACGTTAGAAGCTAGGTGCACGGTTCCAATTGGTCGTTTCCTATGGAGAAGAGCCGGCAAGAAACTCCACGGTTAGGTACTTTAAAAAAAATAATTGGCTTGTACAATATTTTCGAATAACAGTGCTAATAGTTATGGGAGGACAGTGTAGGCCTTTAACAAGTACCAGGTACTTAACAAAAAAGTGAAAAATAAAAATCTTTTTAACAAAAAATCAACCGATTTCAAAAACAACAACACAAAAAAAAAAAAATACTTTAATTTCGGAAGTCGGTGGCAAAATACGATAATACAGGACCAAGGACACTGACTTCCGAAATTAAAGTTATTTTTCACTTTTTAGAAGTTCTATTCGGTTCATAAACAACGGAGTTCTGAGGTAAAACACATTAAAAAAAAAATACAACCGGATTGAGAACCTCCTCCTTTTTGGAAAGTCGGTTAAAAATGGTCAGCAAGTCTACAATCTACTAGGCCTACAACGTTCTCACATTCACAAAATAGAAAATCTATAATCTATAATATAAAAATGAATCGCAAAATGTGTTGGTAAGCGCATAACTCAACAACGCCTGGACCAATTTAACCAATTCTTTTTTTTTAATGTTCGTTAAAGGATGGTTTTTACTTTTTTTTTAATTGTTTTTACGAAAAATTAGGGTAGGGTAGAGTAGGGTAGGGTAGGTAGGTAGGTAGATAGGGTAGGGTAGGGTAGGGTAGGGGAGGGTAGGGTAGGTAGGTAGGTAGGTAGGGTACGGTAGGGTAGGGTAGGTAGGTAGGTAGGGTAGGGTACGGTAGGGTAGGGTAGGTAGGGTAGGGTAGGGTAGGGTAGGTAGGTAGGGTAGGGTAGGGTAGGTAGGTAGGTAGGTAGGTAGGGTAGGGTAGGGTAGAGTAGTGGAGTTTATACTATAGCTTTTGACAGAACGAAGTCTGTCGGGTCAGCTAGTAATATTATAAAGAGGAAAGATTTTTTGTTTGTTTGTATCGAATAAGCTTCGATACTACCATTACTGATTTTAACCATTTATTCACCAATAGAAAGCTAAATTATCAGAAAGAAACAACATAGTCTATGATTCATTTTCAAAAATATTAGAGATCCTTATGAAAATTGCTAAGGCAAATTATTAAGGCCGCTATCCCACTGCCGTTTTACCAGCGTTGGCGCTTCTCTAAGAAGAATCGAAGATCCACAATCCACCAATACGTGTACCTCATACGGTACACGTACTGGTGGATTAAAACGAAGTAGGTACTTTACATGGCACATTAAAATAAAATTTTGACAATAACTCGGGGCTATCAATATTGTTATTGAGGATCTTCAACTAGAATAAACAGTCTGCAATTTTACGTCGATCTACCAGGGCATCAAGTCTGCTATTACTTACAATAGTGTCAGAATGGTCTCGTCATTGTGAGTATTTGACAGTGTTTGTATGGCAAATCTGTCAAAAACTCACAATGAAGAGACCATTGCAACGTTTGTACAGGGCCTCAAATCTGCTATTACAATAGTGTCAGAATGGTCTCGCCATTGTGAGTATTTGACAGTGTTTGTATGGCAAATCTGTCAAAAACTCACAATGAAGAGACCATTGCAACGTTTGTACAGGGCCTCAAGTCTACTATTACAATAGTGTCAGAATGGTCTCGCCATTGTGAGTATTTGACAGTGTTAGTATGGCAAATCTGTCAAAAATTCACAATGAAGAGACCATTCTGGCACTATTGTAAAAGCAGATTTGAGGCCCAGTAGACTTGGCCCCCAGTGGTAGCAGATGATACTTCTTACAGAGTCCAAGATAATCGGTTGACCGGTATGGAATCTTTTGATGAAAGCAAAGATATTTTATGAACCGTCTTTGGATGTTTTCGAATCATGTAGTGATAGCGATTTATTCACTCCAAATATATAGGCTCGCGCAGACTGGCGCGATATCGCAGGCGCGACTGGCAGCGCGACCCTTGTCGCGCCCGAGCCTTATCCTTACAGGTCCCAATGCGATATTGTAGTAGGTAAACTTAAAAATTAAATATTTCCACTTAAATAGTTTCACACAACACACACAACCCTAAAAAGAACATTAAAACTAACAAAACATAAAAACAAAAAAAAAAGGGGGCAATTAAAACTAATCTGTAGGTACTCGTTATGGTAAGGTGGCACATCAAGCTACAATCTGTCAAATTTCTCCAAACGACTTTAGACTTTAAAATGTCGATGATTAAGTTCAAAATCGAACGAGAAAATTTGACAGTTTGTGTTGTGATGTGCTGACCACCGTACCATAACGAATGCAGATTAGTTTAATTGCTCTTTTATTTTTTTTATTTATGGTTTTGTTAGTTTTAATGTTATTTTTAGGGATCCTTACCAACATGGTAAAAAGGAACCCTTATGCTGCGACTCAGTCTGTCTGTCCGTCTGTCACAGCTGGATATCTCAAGAACTACTAATGCTATCAAATTGAAATTTGGAATAGTTTTAAATGACGTTTGCCCAAATATTTTGTAAATAAGAAAGAAATAAGTTTTTTATTTTTTGCAATAGAGACTGAACGGGTTTCTTAAAAATTCGAAGTGCGGCTACTACGGGCATGTGGGGCATCATATATGAAAGAGCGCTATTTGCACATTCTCAATAATAAAAAATAAAAAGTTATAGCCCGCATGGTTTTTGACTTTTGACAAAAAATGTAAAAAAAAAAATACCATTCCCAATACGGGGAATGGTATTTTTTTTTTTACATTTTTTTTTTACACTCCGAAGTTTGCATAGAGAAAAATCCGAAATTATTCTATATGATAGAAGTTTATGTAAAGATTACAAGAAAAATAAAACGACGTCTCTAAATAGCACACTGTTTCTAATATTGCAGTTTTAGGTCAGCGCCATCTCTTGACCGATAGTGGGACTAATGTAATTTTTTTTAATGATTTTTGATGGTACGGAACCCTCGGTGCGCGAGTCCGACTCGCTCTTTACCAGTTTTTTATGGTTGTATTTCCTGTGAGTGTACAGAATAAAAGATTGTTCTTGTTTATTAGACATCATCCATCACTATTTACATTAGAGCTCACGTCGCGAAATAGAAGTCATTTGTATAATAACCTTACCAGTCAATATAGAACTACCCTCTTTGGGAAAAGTGTATTTGCTATGGCCACGAAGATCTACAATAAAATTCCAAATGACATAAAAGAATGTGGCAATATGAATGTCTTTAAAAATAAATTGTTCCAATTTCTTCTGGACAAGTGTTATTACTTTGTAGATGATTTTTTATCGACTAGAACTTTTTGAACGTTTTATGTCCGCTTGACGATAATTTATTGTTGCTGATTGTCTTGTGTCTGTCATGCACGACTAATAGTAGGTAATAATATAATTTGTATTTAATCTTAAATGGAATTAGAATTTTAGACTTGTATTTTTATTATGTTATTTTATCATTTGTATGCCCAAGTGGCTGATCATGGAATGAACATTATTAGTATGTAATTATGTAATGTACACCTGCATTTAAACCCATGTATCACAAATAAACGATTTGATTTTATTTGATTTTTCTTTTTCCTTTTCTTTCTTTCTTTTCCTGGACGTTCACAAATACGTCTAAACTGTAGGTACACACGGCTACATATCAAGCTGTACATTTCCAGTTTATGGTGATCTGGCATTGTATAGGATTTCCGTACAATGAGAAGTCAGCTTATACTGGAAATGTATAGCTTGATGTGTAGCCGTGTGTACTACTAATTTGGCTCTTGTTGTACATATTAAAATAAAACTTCTGTTAATTGCCTGCCTTGTTGTATAAACATACTTACCCGTTACAAGGCCAACTCAAAGTTACGATAGAGTATATTTCAAAACCGATATAATATGTCGATTATATCAATTTTTATCTCGCAGCGGCTTTTAGTACAACAAACAACAAACATAACATGTAGGTATAGAGAAAATAATAATAAGAGATCGCAATAGGTAGAGTTTATTTAGGTACACTCACCTGCAAAATTGTATGGATACCTTAGCGTCTATTTTCCAGTGAACGTTTGAGTTCAAATTTTCGAAAATAGAACTACATATACCCAAAGTCTCTAATTCAGATAATTTATGTAAACAAAGTAATGTCAACAAATGTCACTGTCAAAATGACAGGACAGTGGTGCAAAACATAATATCATATTTCTTTTTTTGTAAATAGTCATCGCTAAAATTAAAGTGAATTATTATAAGAACTATGCAAACAAAATATCGTTGCCAAACAATGTTTTATGTAGTATGTCGGAGTCACGGCCATATGATCGTCATAATCAGCCCTTTTAAGTCCAGTGCTAAACGTAGGCCTCCCAAAATCGATTTCCACTCGAAACAGTTTACAGCCGTTTTCATCCAAAATGTGGTTAGATATGCTACTTACAATATGAATCTATGAATGAGAGTTGTAATATTAGTTTCGTTGAAGATGTAAAATTTTTTGAAAATGTTTGTATCTCCTGCATTGTCATAAAATATTTTATACCAGAAAATCTCCTTTTTTTTAATAACTTTGTTTAAAACCGAAAATTAATAAAAATAATTACGGTATGATTATTTTTTGATTACTATTTCTTAAAATCAGTTCTTAAAAGAAAATGAAACCTCTTTTTTCGCCATTTTATGTAAATTACCATTAAGAAGATATTTTTTTGATATGTTATCCCCGTTGTTTAAATAAATTATCTGAATTTGAGACTTTGGGTATAGCTTTCGCTTTTCGCTTCACACGATTTTATTTCTGTACTGTCCATGGATTTTTGCAGTCGACCGTACCTAAACTTCGAGGAAAATACAATAGTGGATAATACCTTCTCCAAAATCCCGGGATAAATATAATGACGTTTAAATCCCGGGATTTAAACACCACGATTTTTTTTATTGCAATTTTTTATTGGACTTTATTTGTAGTTACAAATTATCAATTTGAAGAATAAATAAAAAAATTTTTTGGGTTCCGTACTAAAACTATTAAATTAAAGAGCTTTGTTTTACATATTATAGGAAAGTAAATTCTTGAAAAGTTGACTGGTTATTGTTATTTTTATATGTACAAGTATATAAAAAAGGGAGGGGAAAGAATCAAAGGGTATTAAAAAATTCGTCCGCATCGCTGTCAACAGGAAAAGTGCCCAAAAGGCTGGCAGCATTGCCACGTTGTATGGCAATGCTGATTCTTTGACCAAGAAATAGGCCAGCCCTCTGGTCACGTGAAGAGTCGACCAACCGCTTAGCGATGTCTCGAAAAACTAAGTGGGCACTGTGTTGTTGTTATTGTGTGTATATTATATTGCGATAAAAAGGGTTACTCTATGTTACTTCCTTCCTCGAAGGTTATGTGTCTTAAAAAAACGGAGATTTCCTGGCAGAATTGAACTGCACCCGCCTGCACCCCGCTTGGACCGTTTGCTAATCACGTAGTGATTTGCGCTCAGTTTGCCACCCGCAGTAGATAAGTAAGTTCTATTCTATAATCTGAGGTTAGTTATAAGTAAGTTAAGCTGCGCGTCCCATTTATTGCAAAGTTGCGGTGCGCTTGGTGGTGCACTTGTCTGCCACGCTTGAATTTGTCGCCCCCTGAAGTTGGCGCCAGGGGCACGGGCCTCGGTTTGCCTGGTTTTTTAATTATTATCTCCTCTTACACACAGCATCTGCAACCTTATCTCTTCACTACTCTTGGTTGACTGGCAGAGAATGCCTAATGTACCTTGTTGGGTTCGAGAAGTTTAAATCAATAAGTGCCCGTTCACTTGGACTAAAAAAGACCAAATGAACGCCACTGATGCCGTAATTAACATGTCCACCTGGCCACTTATTGGGCTAAAGCTATACCGACTAACGCTAAAAAAAAAACATCATGATTTGAAATCACCAATAGGCTCGCCTTCTGTTACATGGATCTTAAACATAGCTGATGGAATGTACAGTGGCCAGCACATAGGGTTGCCAACTCTGGAAAGAACCAACCCGGGAGAATTTTAAGAATTCAAGCAGGAAATAAAAAAACTCAATCATTTATGAATTTTTATATTTATATTTACTTTGCTTTCGAGCAGTATCTAATATTTGATGGTTTTTTACCACAAAATCATAAAGTTTTTAAATGAAAAATCGAAGTTTGATAGTATTTGTAACTCTGTTTTTACAAAAAAAATCATTCGGTTTCTTTCCTTGCTCCATACTTGTTCCATCATGCTGAATACGCGCTCGCAAGAAGCATTAGAGACAGGTTCAACACACACAGATTCAGGACAAATGTGACAAGGTTTTTCAATCCAGGACAGGTATTTCTGTCTTTCGATTTCGTAAAGAAATCAACTCAGCGTAAATCCACTCGATTTTCTTCAACGAGATGTGGTTGTATCTCACTCTCATAGAAACATCGGGAGAAATAATTGCATCCCGGGAGGTCGGGAGGTTAACTATTATTACCGGAGTCTCCCGGGTAATCCAGGAGGGTTACCCGGGAGTTTGGATGTTTGTAAATATGTGAGCACCATGTACCTATCGCATTTATTAATTTTTCTGTTATTACTTCACTTTTCATTCTTTTTACCAATTGTGGTAAATAATTTTGATGATTTTTTTTATTTTTTTATTCTAGGTACATAGTCTTCACCTATAAATATTAATTAATGTATACAAACTATTGTTAACATTTTAAAAGAGTAAGTATGGAGTTTCTTGCCCATTCTTCTCCATACATTACTACATTTTGGAAGGCGCAACTAGAATCAATTAACTATTCATGTAATTTTTGACGGTCAAAAGTGCATCTTCGTGCCTATTTGAAATAAATTATTTGACTTTGACTTTGACTTTGGGTTGGGAACCCTACCAGCACATCAAGCTACATGAAACTGTCCTCCAAACGGTTTTAAACTTTAATATGTTTATGATTAAGTTCAAATCGAACGAGAAAATTTGCCAATTTGTGGTATCTTGATGTACTGGCCACCGTACGAGAATACAGCCGTGATTTTAAGCTAATGCTTAGCAGCCCGACCTCCAAAACAATATTTTAAGTACCAGGAAATCTTTAGGTAAGCGTAAGATATTTTTTGGTGTAATTTCCGGATATTTAGATTAATTTGATTAAAATTGCGGTTTGCACTTTACAAAAAAACAATGATTGCAACATCAGGAAATGCATTGAAAGATAATTCCTTTATTTTTTGGGAAATCATTTTGCCATATAACTCAATGTAGAAAAAGTGTTTAATAAAAAAAAAAAACCGGCTTCCAAAAAAAAAAACTAAAAAGTGGAAAATAACTTTAATTTCGGATTCGGTGGCAAAAACGAAAATACAGAGCAAAGGACACCAACTTCCGAAATTAAAGTTATTTTTCACTTTTTTTTTGGAAGTCGGTTATTTTTTTACACACACATTTGTTGTTTTTTTTAAACTTTTGTTGTTTTGTTAAAAAGTTTTTTATTTTAAAAGACTAAAAAACTTTTCCCACAACAATTCGATTATCACTACTTGCTACACCGCACAAACAACAGTGACACAAGATACGAAGTGGATTAAATACAATACAAAAATCGCTATAATTATGTGTGCCTATGGCCCTATTATCAAACTCAACTCAAACTCAAAGCATTTATTTCAAATAAACCAATTACAGGCACTTTTGAATTGTCAAGGGGTCGGTCAGTCAGAAAGATGAAGCTAGTTGCCCATTCCAAAGCGTAGTAGGTTCCTATGGAGAAGAACGGACAAGAAACTCCATGGACACTCTTTTAAAACAAAATATTGTTACAAAATATGGGTTACATCATTCATGTTGAAGTTATACATGTGAGAACAATGTAGAAAGACATGCACGTTATTATATTTGAGGAGTTCCCTGAATTCCTCATGGATCCCACCATCAGAACATGATTCTGATAAAAATGGGACCAATCTGGAAGTAAACCTTAAAATCTAAAAAAATAAAAACAATTCTGTTTATTAACGACAGAGTTGTAAGGTTCGAAACATAAAAAAAATATGTTTTTTCCTTTTTTTTGGTGATCATCCCTATTACAGTACCCCTTAAACAACATAAATTTCAGTTCTTATTTTAATAATTTACCCCGAAATTGGAACATGACCCATACCTCCAAACAGCGCGGGATCTGGAACGAAGCCAAGAAAGCTATGGGGGCTGCAAAAAGGAGGTTAAATCAATAAGGTTCATACCAGTTCAGTTCTGGACAGCAACTGTAGTGGAATTCTGCAAAGTTCACTTGGAACCTCACTCAAGTGAGCGCACACAATTCGAAAGCGAACTCATTCGTTTTTAAAGTAAATCTGTCGCAGATTCACGAGACACCGTTTGAATTTCGAACTCTCCAAAGTTCAACGCTTAGTTCAAATCGCGGTAAAAATAAGTCAACAAGTTAGTGGGGCTAGCTGACCAGGGTTTTTGTGAAGACTATTTTAAGTGTACGTATGAACTTTATACGTGTACACGAGGCTTTTGAGGGGCATCCATGCGAGAATCGATAGACGATAATATTTTACCCTTATGGGTGTTCCATAGGACAATTTAGAGTCTAGACAAAGTCAAAATGTTTTTTTTTTTGGTTGATTATTTTTATGTTATTAATTTTATATTCTGTGATTAACGTATTATACTTTAAAGAAAATTATCTACTTTTACAATGTTTGTAAATATGTGAGCACCATGTTTCTATCACATATTTAATTTGTCCGTCATTACTTCACTTTTCATTCTTTTTACCTATTGTGGTACCTATAGTAATTTTATTTGTAAAAAAAAATTACTAGAATAAAATTACTACTTATACTATTGTGGTATAAGTAGTAATTTTATTCTAGGTTCATGTTTTTCACATATGTGTAATTATTAATTAATGTATACAAAATATTAACATTTTAAAAGAGTAAATCTGGAGTTTCTTGACCATTTTTCTCCTTAAGTATCTACCTTTTGGAAAGGGCAACAAGAATCAATTAATTATTTTTGTAATTTTTGACGTTCAAAAGTGCCTATTTGAAATAAATTATTTGACTTTAACTTTGACTTTTTGCTTTACCAGCCTTTTCATCCAATCTGAAGACGACTTTACATTTCAAGTAATTTCAGCATGTTTTTAACTCTCATTTTTTCTCCTTTACAGAAACATAAACAACGAAAATGTCTTCCGAAAAGATTCTCCACGAGGACAATGGTTCTTCTTCAGGATCACTGCGTTCAGAAGACAGTGATTCTACGCCAGAAAGTGCCACAGACTCGCTACATAGTTTATTTAAGACCACAGACAATACTTGTGTAGAAAATTGCATAGAGAAGACGAAATGCGAGGGAAATAAGAAGAGGGGGGTTTGTTGCAGTAAGTAGAATATTTAATTCATTATTTTAGTAACGTAACATCAAGCCTGTATTCTACCAGGGGGTAGGCAGAGGTATTTTTGGTATTGTTCGTCGATTCGTTGAGCTTCTTAAGTTCTGAGTTGAGCTGCACGATTACCTACTGACAAATGCGTACACTGACTGGATAGGTCCACTCAATCTGTGTGGTTGCTTTATCGATACTGAACCTACCCCTAAGCTATGGCACGCAATTTCTTTAACACCTTGTATACAACATCCTAAGTGACATCAACCGTCAGCGTCGGGCAGTTGCCCGCTCAGTGGTCGTCTTAGGGGCGGAGTTCTAGAAGTTGTTTTACTCGTACATACGGTTAGGGGCATGCCCCTAACCGTATACACCAACTCTTAGAACATTTAAAACCAAATCTGTATTTTGATTAAAAAAAAAATTGGAACTTTTTTTTTCAATATTTCGCGAGTTTTTTGTACATCATCTCATGGCTTCCGACTAGAGCAATAATTTATTTCCATTAAGATGTTCATCCGAGCTACCATTTCCATTCATCGTAAAATATAAAATTTAAAAAAAATCTCATGCCTGTTTCTCAGAAACGGTGATTCGTAGGACCATGCTTCCGAGAAGCTAAATGGTTTCTCTAGGTCAAGTTAACACGATACTGTTATAAAATTAAACTGTAAATAACCGAAAAAAAAAAAACGAACTACGACCTCGCTCCATAGCTCCCCTAAGGCTACACTCCAACCAGTTGCCCACCAAACAACACCCGTCTGGTCGGAGGATCCTCACTTTTCTATAGAGGATGAGTTTCACTTTGTTCCTCATACCTGTATAGGTCCAACTTGGGCCCCACGCTTAGTAGTCAGTCGCCCTTGCCCCAACCACTAAACCAACGAGGCAGTTACAGAGAGTCAAGAACACAAATACATTTTAAGTATAATTAATATTGCAACACTTTACTAAACGCCTGTCAGACCATAGACGATTAACAAAACCATAAACAAATTAAAAACCCCAAACTTCCTCCTTCCATCTTGGGCTGTCAATAGAAAAACTTATTCTATTTTTAATCTATGCGTTGACAAAGGCATCTTTCGCATTCAGCCTAGTTACGATCTTTGACAATGACTGTCCTAAGGCTTCAAATACATAAATAGTGTTCCATCGTGTTTTGCATACTAAAAAAGATGGTAGAGACAGAATCGCGCCAAATATTTCGAGTTCCGTATGTCTGCATTTAGTTTCTTTACCATGCATGTTTGGTTATACAGGATTAGAATAATGATAAGATCAGATTTTATGTTTAGGTAACGTCTATCCTTAGGATCTTATGCATAGTTACAGTTGTCTAATTTCAGAGGTCATTGAAGTAGTCGATAATAAACCGTCTTTTTTACAACATGCAATCATTAATGACATGACAACTCACATCAAACTAGACAGTATTTTTTTTTTCAAGTGACAATAGGTAGGTACCTTAGATCTACATTAAGTTCAACTGTATCGTTGGAGATTTTTATCATTCTATTTTATTTATTTTTTATTTATAACAATGTACAGACGCCAGCAGGTCAAGCTACCCGAAACTGTCAAATTTTCGCAATCAACCTTGAACTTTATAATGTAGTGAGTGATAAAGTTGAAAATCGATTAAAGTGACAGATTGTAGTAGCTTGATGTGCTGGCGTCTGTACACTTGCTTTTCGAATTCACTTTAGACATTGGCAGAATGGTCACCATCTTATTACTTGGACCAAGTTAATGACTACGGAATTCGCAGAATCAGTGGTATTCAAAATTATTGAAAAGTGCCGGTAGAAGAGGAATAAGCAGTCATCCATCATCTTGGAAAAAACATTTTTTATCCTCTTGGAAACCCGCCGCTCCGAAGGTGGCGAAGGATCTGGTCAAACTCTAAATTCAACGCTCGTCTCAGTGCCGAAAGTTGAACAACGCGCTTTTATTTATTATAATCACAGAGCACCTTATAATACTGGTATAGAGTACTTTCTCACGAGATTTTTATGCCAACCTGTCACGAGTAGCGCCATCTGGATTTCATGTTCCGTAACTAACCATACTATACATACCTACCCTACAGTTTCATTTAGTTGCTTTTGATATTTCCCATGGTTAAAGATTGATTGATTTAAAACCATGTTTGGTAGTGTGAACACACAACATCACTTAACTAATAGCGTCCAATACCGTAAAACTTAACTAATAGCGTCCAAATATCGCAAACAGACACAGAATTCAGTCAGCCTTCGCCCCACGGAAACACTCAACGCAAGAACGTACTGACGAATCTGATGATGTACTTACTCTTCAAGCCTTTACGGAGCAGCAGACAGAGGCTCAACTCAACGTATTAGCAGCAAAGAAAACAGCATAATTATACAATACGTAAACAATTTTGCGCACACGCAAATTGCAAAACGTATCGGCCATGTTATATTGACAATTTCAAATTTTGACATTTGTGATTTTCTTTAGCATTCGATTTATTAAATTCATAAAACAAAAAAAAAAATATTTATTCGTATTTTATCTCTTTAAAATTAAAATAAATAATGAAAATAAATTAGAAATTAAAACTGCATTTTCAACAACTATTAAATAAAGTCTAAGTCGTTTTGTACAGACATATAGTATGCCCTAGAGAAATTATTAAATTTAAATTTATTAAAGAACACGATTTATAGATGGCGTACCTAAAAAAATAGCTATGACCGTGAAGGTAACTTTACCCCCCCTGGTTATAATTAACATTCATTTAGCTTTAGCCTTGTTTTAGTGTATTCGTATTCTAGCCTAAGGTACTCGTGGATTGCAGCTAAAAATCAGTGTCTGGTGGTGTATAAATTGTGTGTCATCTGTCATTATGCTGAGCTTAGACTCTTTTGGCATTATATATATTTTTTTTTTCTGTTTTTTATAGTTTTAAGGTGTATTTTTTGCTGTAATGCCAATAAACGCATTTTTCTTTCTTCTTTATTGAAACCGGACATTATTACTCTTACGGACTAAGGGCTGAGCCATACCTATTCGCTCGGATTCACATAAATTCGGAATAAAAGCGATTAATACGGAACCCAAAAAAAAAATACCTCACCTTTACGCCTCTAAAACCAATCCGTTATTCAAATTAATTCCCTAACACAACACAATAAGGATCATGCATACCTTCAAAAACAGTTTCCCATACGCAAATATAAGTTTGCCAGAAACTGTCTACGTCAGGTCAATAAGTCTTAAGGTGTGAACATGTCATAATAGTGACGTCATATAAGATTTAAAAGGATATTGAGGTCAGGACACTACCTATTAATCTTTATTGATTAGCCATTAAGGAAAACCTGTCGTCTAGGCTTGTAATTTGATGGGTGTCATTATCATACAATGGTCGGTCAGATTAGAATCAGCTGTAAGTTGTATGTGGATGACCCTATGGAATTGGTTGTTTAGCCTTGAACTCAACTTGATTATCGTTGTGGTGGGTCATGATTCTGGTTTATATGTTTGTATACAATGTGTACATTTTGAAAGTTGTTTGTTCAGATTCGTTTACTGAATCGATTTCTGTCATTTTTAATATAGGATTTTTTTTATCCCAAAAATAATTAAAACAACATAAAACTATTATATTCGTGATACACTCACAGTCTATTCGCACCGAAGCGGTGCAGAACCAACGCAGGAGAGCGAGCTCCTTTACGTCGACTAATGAAAAGTTACAACGATGATTTTGCTGATATTGATATACAACATTAGTTTTAGTTTATGCTAAACCCGAAACACGTGCCTAGTATTTTTATGTAAAGAATTTATGTTCAAAATTTCAAAACTGTATCATGAAAAATAACAAAGTTATAAGCTTTTTATGTTACCTGGTTGTCCGTACAAAAACATGCTCACCAAGCGGTGCACCCGCACCGCCTGCGCCTTGCGTTCATTAATAATAATATTAATTTGGCAGTAGGTACCTAACCGTACGACGATTGTAATGTAATTAACTGGTGATAACATTTTCCATCACACTTGCAAGCTTTGGACTTTGTCGTAATGGTCAAGTGCGGATAGGTACTTAGTGTCGCTCGGTGTCCAACTAGTAACCTTTTTTAAATATTTTTGGGAAAAAATATAACATGGTGTAAAAACTATTGGAATCGATTCAGTTACTTATTCTGAACAAACTATATTCAAGTTTTGCATATACTAAAAATAATGTTGTATTTGCATTGTCACTTGCACAGTTTAAAAATAGTGTTTATAAAAAATCCTATTAGTTTTTAGTTGTTATATACACACGTCTAGTTTGTCACACGGTTTTTTACAAGACACAATAGTTGATCTATGATAGACAAATTGTTTGCTAAGTTTGCTTGTAAGTTGCTCAAACTATTTTTACTGTTGCATTAATTTGTGGATAACGATGCTGGTTGCGTGATTACTTAAGTGTTTTATAAAATATCTGTACCTACATGTTAAGCATTATTGCGCAATTGTTTGTTATCCTGAAGAAATAAAAATAAAAAAATAAAATAAATAAAACAGTCTTGTTTTTGTATTTTGTTCCTATCCAGCCATTATTTAAGGCAAGGATAACTGACTTTTAATGATTGTATACTGACTGAAGATCACGTCTAAACGAGTTGTGTTATTGATTTGGAAACAATATTATGTTAAATTAGAGCATTTTCTTAATAATTTAATATGTTAATCTTTTAGATTATGTTTATAATACATAGTGAAATTAATTTGTAAAGTTATGTCTAACGCGGATAAAAAACTGAGAATCACGCAAAATCTATTACGTATTTTTCTGAAACCTTCACCTTTTTAAAGATAATTTAATTATTGATCTTATAGTATACGTGTTTTATTTAAAATACCGTTTGTTTTATGTATTGTAAATTAATAATGCGTCTTATTTGGGACAGCGCTCCTGGATGGGCGAGTCCTATTACTGGTTGGACGTACGACGCGTTGCGTGAGCTCAGTACAGAACACGCAATCTAACCACTCAAGGTCACTGGCATATATCTGGGCCTTAAATTGATCACTCTTTTGGTCACATGCGTTTCAACCCTCCTCATAATATACCCATATGTAGGTCATCATCATCATCAGCCTATAGCAGTCCACTGCTGGACATAGGCCTCTCCAATTGCACGCCATTCAGCTCGATTCTCGGCAACTCTCATCCAGCTGCTACCAGCCACCCTGTGAAGATCGTCGCTCCACCTAGCCTGAGGGCGTCCTACCTTACGTTTGGTCGACATAGCTCACAGAATAAGCAAGCTGAAGTGGCAATGGGCCGGCCATATTAGCCGTAGAACCGATGATCGTTGGGGTAGATGTGTTCTTGAGTGGAGACCGCGAATTGGCAAACGTATATGTAGGTGATGTAGATTATTTATTAAAACTTAAGCGCTGACCAGCCGGTCTATTCTGTAAAAATCTCACCGTGAACACTTAGGTGAAGTGAGCTTGAAGTGAGCTACCATACTACCTGCCGATCTATTCTGTAAAAATCTCACCGTGAAAACTCAGGTAAAGTGAGCATAAATACACAGTGAAATTTGTCGCGGACAAATTTTCCGCGGTCAAAATTGTCCATCGTCTGCTAAAAGATTTGAAAATTGATAGGTCAGTCACTCCCGTGGCTCCCGAAATTTCGGGAGACGAAATACGTATTCTCGATCAATTTTTTTTTTTTTTAACAAAACATTTTCCGGCCACCATACAATAATTATTATACAGTATCTGTTAAGTAACTGTCAATTCTATATGCATAATGATGCATCGAATGAGTGTTTTGACCTCGGCAGGTCTATTGACGATGTGAGAATTATTCATTTAGATACATAATGTTTATGCTGTATCTTCTTATCTATTATTTGAATATGTATCTTTAAATCTTTTGCTTTGATTACACACGTGTGTTTGGAGCAATGGTCGCTGAGCATGGGGGCATGGTTTTGGGTAAATTAGTATTGGGTCTTCTATTATTATTATTATTAATAACTGGTAATTGTTGAAAGGCCTACACTGTCCTCCCATACCTATGATCACTGTTATTTAATAATATTGTAAAGCCAATTATTTTTAAAAGAGTAACCGTGGAGTTTCTTGCCGGCTCTTCTCCATAGGAAACGACTAACTCGAACCGTGCACCTAGCTTCTGACGTTTCATAAGTGCCCATGTAGGTTTATGTGAAATAAAATATTTTGATTTTGATTTTGATTATTATTTAAAGTGTCTTTGACATATCTCGGGACCCTGGGGTCCCGAACCTTTGGAAGGCGTACGAGGGGCCAAAGCCAACTCGCAGAAGCTCGTTAGACGCTTTTAATGAAATGAGGCACCAACCGACGATTATCCTTGTACGCACTCAAGTGCACCCAAGGACAACCCCCGGTTGGTATAGGACTATTGCAGGATATGGGTTTGGGTGTTTCAAATGGACTGGTTACCTAAAACTATGGAAGGACTATGGCCCCTGCCTGATCAATGTTTTATTGTACACGGATAAAATGGCAGAGGGTGACTTGTACACTCAATAATGGGCCCCCGGAAGTAGTCGCTAGCACATAGTGCCGTAGCAACATATACTGAGGTGCTTGAGGACTGGAGAGGTATTCCACGACTATCAGAACAATCCCAGAGCCCAGAAGATGGTCAAGATCCCTACAAGCACTTACTGGAATACTTCCTTCCTCCGAGCACGTTTGCTCTTGCGAATCTCCACTCAAGCCGGCCAATAAAGGCAAAAATGAGGTGGGAGCTCAATTCCTCGTCAGTGTTCACTCCAGCCGGCCAATAAAGGCAAGCCAGAGATGAGGAACGTGACTTTTCCCGGGAGATAGGGTCCGTGGGGTCGCAACTGCCGAACAGCTCGCCACATGCTGCCCTGCGGGTTTCTGTATCTCTAGACATGTTCCGGTAAAGTAAACTCTACCGGCACACACCCAGAGTTCGGAGCGCGACGTCAACGTAGAGATACGGCGGTGGGGTTATTATTATTATTTGGTAAGACACATTATCAACTAATTAGCTGATACGTGTGTTTCTTTTTCTAGCTTTATATCAGTCGATGATTTTTTGTAATCAGCATCCTTGTGTAACACATTCTTAATAACAATTAGGAATTTCTTATTTAAAAAAAAACACCTTGTATAAAAAGAAAATAATAAAAAAAACAGAAGGTCTTGTCTGTTTTTATTTTTTATTTTCTTTGTATACAAGGTGTTTTTTTTTTAGATATCCCAGAACTTTAGGGTATGAATGAGACCTCAAAGAATCAACTGGCATATGAATTATTTTTCAGTTGTATACATTATATACAACAATTTTTTTAGTATATGCAAAACCTGAATATAGTTTGTTCAGAATAAGTAACTGAATCGATTCCAATAGTTTTTCCACCATGTTATATTTTTTCCCAAAAATATTTAAAAAAGGTTACAAATTGGACACCGAGCGACACTAAGTAGCTATCCGCACTTGACCACTACGACAAAGTCCAAAGCCTGCAAGTGTGATGGAAAATGTTATCACCAGTTAATTACATTACAATCGTCGTACGGTTAGGTACCTACTGCTAAATTAATATTATTATTAATGAACGCAAGGCGCGAGCGGCGCGGGTGCGCCGCGTGGTGAGCATGTTTTTGTACGGACAACCAGGTAACTTAACAAGCTTATAACTCTGTTATTTTTCATGATATAGTTTTGAAATTTTGTACATAAAACTAGACACGTGTTTCGGGTTTCGCATAAACTAAAACTAATGTTGTATATATTTTTTTTATTTTTTATTTTTCATACAAAATAATTCGACAAAGTCACAATTATTAGTGTAAAACGCCCTTACGCGAATGAACCTTGAATGAAAATGAATTACTCGAATTTTTTATCAATGAAACTTAGATACTTACACACATCGAGGGTCTCAGTTTCATCAGTTTGGCAACGTCCTAAAAGTCACGATTCGTCATAAAGGTGACAATAAATTCTTCGAAACTATGCATTTTTGGATCACATATTCTAAGACTTTTTGTATTATTTTTACTTATAGAATATATAATAAATTGGATCGACTTCTCAACAATTGTATTCGGTTTGTTTTTGGCCTTCGTAAATACGATCATATTTCTTCCTCCCGTTCTCAGCTTCAATGGTTGCCTATCCGACTCTGGAGGTCCCTCAGATCTCTCTGCTTGCTCTTCACGGTTATGAACGATCCAAATGCTCCCGATTATCTAAAGAATTATTTCAAAGTGTTGGGCAGTTCTCATAGAAGTAACCTACGAGCTTCCAAGAATCTACTTCTCCAAATTCCTTCACACCGTACCGGTTTTATGTCAAATTCTTACGCTATCTCTACTATAAAGCTCTGGAACGCGCTACCTTTTGGCATTAAAAAAGCTGAAAACAAATTTACTTTTAAAAGAAAAGTTCGTAACCACTACTTAAGTTAGACCAAATTAGCTCTCGAATAATAGTCTAGTCATAGTAATTATTATTAGGTGGTTTTTGTTAAAATATCTATTAGTTTATTTTATTTTTATATGTGTATTAGTATCAATAAAACTATATAAATTCTCGTAATCAAGAAGTTAGTATTTTAGACATTATTTTTGTACCCTATCACTGTTTTTATATTTAACCCAAAGGTTGACTGGTAGAGAATGCCTTGTGGCATTAAGTCCGCCTATGTACCACTATTGTACATGAAATAAACTTATTATTAAAAAATAAATAAATAATAAATAAATAATCCTAAAAGTTATGGGATATAAAAAAAACACGATGTATATATTTCTTTCTTTTTTAATGCTTTTATCATTGTATGTTTAGTTTAGTTTGTGATCTTCAAACTCAAACTCAAATCATTTATTTCAATTAAACCATTTACAGGCACTTGTGAACTGTCAAGGAGTCGGTCAGTAAGAAAAATGAAGCTACATGCCCATTCCAAAGCGTAGGTACCTATGGAGAAGAACGGGCTTCCTGTGCGAGTCCCAATAAATACTTTTTCTTTCTTTCTGAATCAGGCTTGATCCGACCGCCTAACGAGAGCCTCGAGAGATGTTGGTGTAGGACACGTGGCTTACTATTATTATTAGTATTGATTGAAAGATTTTTAACCTTTTGACCGCCAGAGCGTAAACGAATCTGTGGCATGATTTAGCGCAAATATCTACAAAAAAAAAAAATAGTGATCCAATATCTTATCGATAACCAAGTCATTGCTTTTCATCCCCTGTTTCTCGTAAAATCACTATATAATGTAATTTCACTCTATTCTTGTTTACAATAGCCCAATTCCTAAAAGGCTCTTCCAAGCGTTACTTTGACTCTGCCGCCACCCACCGCAACACTCTCGTTGTGCAGGCCGCCAACTACACCCCCTCCCGCATTAGTACGACCCGCCGTCCAAGGCACGCACTGACCGACCCAGACGACCTCACCACTCTCATCCAGGAGAGTCGTAGGGAAACCAGTACAGCTCGTAGAGTATACACGAACACACGATCCAAATTCCGACCTCGCTTTAGAGGTCCCGCGCGAAACCCACCCCGACCTACTATTATTATCGTCAATAATAATAATAATAGCCCTCCCCGTCCCTTGCCGCCGCTTAACGATGTGCCAGCATGTGGTTTAGCTGAGCCTGTAATCCAAACTCCCCATGACAATAATCAGAACCCTGATGTTATCCAGCCACCGTCGGTCCCTTGTCACACTCCCTCCGACACTGCCCTAAGCCGAGGTTCGAACCCCACCTGGGGTGCCCTTAGCGAGCAGGCGTCTAGTTTAAGTAGCTTTTAGTAAAAACTCCCCTGGCTGGAGGCGTAAACTTCTTTTAGGAGCTTGCAGCACCACAGGATAGCTCGGTTAAGGAGCAGGAACCCCCAGTGGTTATACCTTCGAGATGCCACGCACTAAAAAAAAAAAAAAATTGTTGGACACGTTTGCATTTGTCGGCTATACCTGACCGTGGCGGTCAAAAGGTTAAGTATAAGTTAAATAACTTATCAATAAGTTTGACCAATCAATAACTAGGTATTGAAACCGGACATTAGACAGTTTTGCAATTTCCCTTGAAATTTGAATAAATTAAAATGTGTTTAACTTTTACTGGTCAAGCAGGTTCGCAGGGTCGTTGTTAAGAAAAGTAACTTTATCAAAACTGATTAATTAATTATAATTATCTATACACTAATAAATAAAATTGAAGTGTCTGTTTGTATGAAATTAGACGGTATTAATAACATTAAAAAAAATCTGTCTGTATGTCTGTTTTTTTCTGTTTTTTTTTTCGGCTCTTCGAAATCTTCGACACGGCTACACCGATTTTGATGGGACTTTCACTGCAAGATAGCTGATATAATAAAGACTACGACCAGAGAGAGATCAGGCGCAGGGCCAACGGATTTACGTGCTTTCCGAGGCGCTGGGGTACCGCCAATTTCTAAACTCCGGGCTGTTATACTAAGAAATTCCTAATGAGAATACCCAATAACACTTTGGCCTACTGTACTAATTAAGTAAATCATTCATTTATAAACATTGTATAGAATCAAGTTCTTGTAACTTAACGTACAGGATGTGTTGCTGTCTTGCTGGGGAGTTAGTTGCACCCAATTATATTATATAATACTAGCTTTTGCCCGCGGCTCCACCCGCGGGGATGTCGAAAAATGTATATTATTAATTTTACTCGAATACAAAATTTAGCGAATGCACAACTTTAATACAAAACTTCATCCCCCTTTTGAGACCCTTGTGGGTTGAAATAAACAAAAAAACAACGATTTACGTTGTTTTAGTTTCCAACCATAAGTGTTTTTAACTGTAAAATAAAGAACTTTAATTAAATACAAAATTTCATCTCCGTTTTCACCCCCTTCAGGGTTAAAATTCTAACATCACCGTTGCGTTAGCTTCCAACCATAAAGCCTTTATAGTTTTTCTTCGAAAATTAAGGACTTTTCAACTTCATCCCCCTTTTTAACCCTTCGGGGGTGGAATTATCAAAAACACTGAGATACGTATAAATTAATTTTTAATTGTCAACCTAAACACAAAATTTGAAGATCCTAACTTCAAAACTGACGGACTTTTATATAAACTTCCATCCCCTATTTTACCCCTTTAGGGGTGGAATTCACAAAAAATCCTTTGTTAGTGGATACTTACTCTTCACAAAGAACATTCCCTCCAAGTTTCGTGTCTCTAGGGCCAGCGGTTTGGGCTGTGTGTTGATATATCACCCAGTCAGTCAGTCAGTTTACCATCACTACATAGTATAAAACAAAGTCGCTTTCTCTGTCCCTATGTCCCTTTGTATGCTTAAATCTTTGAAACTACGCAACGGATTTTGATGCGGTTTTTTTTAATAGATAGAGTAATTCAAGAGGAAGGTTTATATGTATAATAACATCCATTAAATAGTGGAGAAGTACTGTTATTTTTGAGGTTTCTAATGTGATGTCGTAATAATTACATTTTTTCCGCTTACATTGCAACGTTCACAGTTTTTCTGTAGTGTATTTAGTATCAGCATTGCACCCGTGCGAAGCTGGGGCGGGTCGCTAGTTTTATATATATAGAAGAAGAAGAAGATAGATAGAAGATCACTGGTTGCACCACTTCTTCTTCACAGCTAAAGCACTAGGAAGTGGTGAAGGGGCGGCGTTTTGGGGGACTGTCTTGTGTAATTTTTAACTTTCAAAGAGGATTCCCAGGTATATAGTTTGAATATATGATTTTTGGTTTCGATTTAACATAGTTAATCGGTAATATTTTTGATTGATTCACTTAAATTTTATAAACTTACAACAAAATCATGTCTTAAGAGCGTCCAACCCGTCATACTTTTCATACAAACGCTCGTACGAGATTATGGCGTTGAAACACATCTTTCAATGAAATTTTTTAACTAATTGGTTTCATGTGCACTATATCTTGGTTTCTATGAAAACAAAAAATTAAAATTTATAGAAAAAAAATCAGTATAAGCCTCCAAAAATCCGCTTTTTGCACGCATTTTACCTGGGCCTCAAGTCTGCTATTACAATAGTGTCAGAATGGTCTCGCCATTGTGAGTATTTGACAGTGTTTGTATGGCAAATCTGTCAAAAACTCACAATGAAGAGACCATTCTGACACTATTGTAATAGCAGACTTGAGGCCCTGAACTTTGGCCGTTCATAATGTACTCATAAATTGTAAAAATAAAGAAAACATCTGCATAGAAACATCGCAAATTTAATGGAGATTCTAAATAAGACACATTTATTTCACAAACTTTTAAAGATTTCTCAAAAACACGTATTTCCTGGAACAAGTTTTATGAAATTTCCGCACACTATTTTTCGTTCAATGTGATTGCGTTCTCACTTGCCTGTTAGCATTAACATTGCGCTGGATGAAACAACAAGCTTTTCAATCATGCTCGCGTTGACGATAGACGGATCGGGAAGGGCCCTCTTAAGGCTTTGACTGCCAGACAACAGACACAATAGAAAAACTATTGTTAGCGGTCACCGGTGACCGCGGTGGCAGTCAATGTGTACAAAATATATACTTAATTGATACAAAACTGATTTTTCTAAAATAAAAGTAGCCTAAATTACTCCCTATAACATCAGCTATCTGCCAGAGTCCCGACAAAATCGGTTCAGCCGCTTCGGAGATTAGTCGGAACAAACAGAGACAAAAAAAAAATTTTTTTGTTCTAAATACCGTTTTTACTTTCATATGAATTAAGAAGTTGTTATTTTGACATTACAAACAGACACTTCTTCAATTTTTAACCGACTTAAAAAAAGGAGAAGGTTTCTCAATTTGACCACATATATATATATATATATTTTTTTGTATAGATCGGCCAGCTCAAGGTCAAAGTGTTACCCCAGACGTGCATTCGAATGTACAATTAAATTTAAAAATATTCGGTAAAAATATTCATATCATTGTTATCTGATAAAGAAGTAACAGGAAAATTAACATTGAATTAGTTACTGAATTACACAGGATACTTTTATTACATTATTTACCGACGCGCGACGTTCACGAAATTACTGTCGAAACAAACTGGAACTGAACATTAAACAAACCGAAAACGGTTCCGTATAATAATATATATTAATAATACTTAGCCCTCCAGACCGAATTTCGGCCCTGGCGACCAATCTCAGCGGAGACCAGCCTTCGGCGCCGGATATAATTATTATAGTACACATGTGAGTGCACAGACACGGGTCACAGAATATAAATGGACACAGGTGCACTCTCTGGATCGAGACCGGGGAGAGATCAGGCGCAGGAACAACAGGTGGGTATAGCACCCCAACTTCCAAACTCCGGGACCTGAGGCCCTAGTGTGAGTTTATTTTAACCATCTCGAATTTACGCATCGAGCGCGTTTAGCACTCTGATTGGTGAAGGGCCAATCGGAGGCCAATCGGAACGCCGAACGCGCTCGATGCGAAAAATCGAGATGGTTAAAAGAAACTCACACTAGGGCCTCAGTTCACTAAGCAGGTCATAAAACGCGGCAGCGAGATATTACGGGACAACGTTCTTGCCTGTCGTATTGTATGGATCGGAATGCTGGGCCATGAAGAGGACGGATGAAAAAAGATTGCATGTAGCGGAGATGAGAATGTTGAGATGGATGTGTGGAGTGACGAGAATGGATAAAGTCAGAAATGAGTTTAAAAGGGGAAGTTTGAAAGTGGCGCCGGTGACAGAAAAGTTGAAAGGACGTCGCTTAGCATGGTATGGGCATGTGATGAGAAGGGAGGAAACGCATGTGACGAGGAGGGGGAGAGGAAGGCCAAAAAAAAGATGGATGGATTATGTGAAGAATGATATGAAAGAGAAGGGAGTGAATGAAAATGTCGCGAGATTGTATAGAGGTACCCGTGGAAGCCGTAGCTGTGCTGGCTGGCTGTGTGACTCGCCGCTCGAAAGCTTGAGGAAGTGATGGATGACGTCACGCTGAAGTAGTTGCACAAAGGCTGCGCTAATGTCTATGTTCGGCGTCACCAGTATAGAGGTATGAGGAACAGGGTGTAAAGTTCACTTATCCTCTATTGAAAAGGGAGGATCTTCCGGCCAGACGGGTGTTGTCTGGTGGGCTAGTGCCCGACGGTTTTTTTTAATACTATGTCATCTCGGAGTTGACCTTGAAAGATCGTGATTCCTTAACCGGACTTTCCTGTGGTTGCCGTGAACTTAAAGCCTCCAGCCAGGGCATAAAACTTATAAACTAAACGACTGCACGCTAAGGGCACCCCCTGTGGGGTACGAACCTCGGCTTAGGGCAGCGTCGGGGGGAGGACAGCACGGGACAGGCTGGATCAAATCAGGGTTATTATTATTATCCTAATAGTCCTCGTTGCGTTTTTTAGCAACAGGTACAACCACCAACCACGCAACCGCCGTCCCGCTCTGTCTGTGTGGCCGCGGGTGGAGGTTATGGCAGGTTACGGTTACAAGCCTCTCTTCTGGTGACACTGAATCTCTGAGATGAGTGTCTAAATACTGTATGTCATTTTCAATCACTTCTAAAAGTTCGTCAAATGTAGTCTCCGGCATTCGCAAATATTTATAAATTCCAATTCATTATTTTTAATATTAATAGAGTACAGTGCGAAATATTCACTTTCTTGTAATCGATTGGACCATAAAGGATTTTCCCAGAATTGAAGATGAGACTTTCTTTTTCTTAATTTTTGTCGAAGTAGCAAAGCCAACAGCAGTGTTTCCTCGTCGGAATCCATTTTGTAGCAGCATGCATCAGCATGCAGCATGTGTGCGACGTCAACGTTGCGTTCAGAGGATGTAGCGCTTGCCACTAGAAACTCGCGACGTTCACGTCACGTCTGCGCAACGTTGCTGCTGCGCAGACGTTGGAGAAGCACGAACGCTCGTAAAACGCCAGTGGAATAGCGGCCTAAAAACTTTTTGTGAAAATTCTAGGCAGATGATGTTTATGACTACAACTGCTTAAGCAGTATGGACGCTTAGAATATCATCATTAACCAGCAATTTTTTTCACACGGAACCCTAACCAAAGAGGTGATTATTTTACATTCAGTTTGTTCTTCGGAATGTATTTTGCAATATGCATCAAGTTGCATTACACACACAAGGTTGTTGCACAAATTAATCTATTAGGATATTGACCTTGCTACAATATCAGTAGAGTCATTCTCTGAATCTAAACCACTCTAAACAGACGCGTCACTTCGAAATTAGAAGGTTGTCTCGTTGTGAATCCGCGGTGAATAAAAACAACAATAATAATCCTAATTACATATATAAGTGATAATAATAATCCTTACTACTACTGAAATGAAATGAAATGAAATGAAATCGTTTATTCTGTAAATAGGATATCGGAATCACTTTTACACGTCATATAAAAAATATAAAAACAAGCTTGAGGAAGTCGACATTTCCTATCTGACTATCCCTGAGAAGAAATGGCGAAACAAACTCAGGGGTCACAGTAAATGCATTATAAGTGAATGCAAAAGTTTTTTATCTTTTCACGCCTAAACCACTGAACTGATCATCCTGACATTTTGAATATACGAGTACGTTGTCAAGTGTACAAAAACGGACATAGGGTACCTTTCATCCCGAAAAAAAGTACTGTGCCCGAGGAAAACAACAATAACGTTCTTATGATAATAGATGGCGCTACGTGTCTTTCGTGCAACGGCCAAACAACAAGCAGAGTACAACTCAAATTGATTGTCAAATTCTAAATTAACGGGAGCGAAGTCGCGGGCGAATGCTAGTAATAAAATAAAAACATTTATTTTCTCTATCACATAATGATTTTTTTTTTACAATACTTAATTGTGTAGGTATACAAAAATATACTTATTCATGTGGTGGAGACTGGAGCCTCAAATCTGCTATTACAATAGTGTCAGAATGGTCTATCATTGATTTCATAATTGTTGATTTTGACAAATTTGGTAATCTACTAATATAATGGCGTCATTATGACTTTCCAATGGTCAGCCACTGACACTCCATTAAAAGAATTGGTAATCTCGTACGTAATGACAAATGAAACTTCCTACTAAACTTCCAACTTCCTACTACTTCAGATTGCTTATAACACTAATAAAATAATATATAAAAAATATATATAAATGAAATCTGGCATGAATAAATGTTCAAAATGCCATTGTAGTACAATTCTATTACGAGACCATTGACCGACCAATGATCGACTATTATGAATTTAGCAGATTACTAACTTTTAGCAAAATGACAATGGGATCGTGTTGGAGTGACGAATTTATAAAAATAGCAGACTTCGGCCCCTGGACCTTACTCGACAGTGGCGCCAACTGGTGAGCACAAAAACGGTAGCCCTAATTACCCCGCACTAGTTGCTGTCCAGAGAATCAAATGGTGTAGAATTTGACTCGTACGGTCTTATGCCAGCACCAAATTTACCCCAACAATACCAATTTCGCCACTAGGCCATTTTCACACGAACTTCCCAGATTTACTATGTAAACATGTAGGAATTTGAGCCTATATTTTACTAAGTACTAGATAGTTGACTGAACACGCACTCTCCATATGGATTGTAGCCAATCTATCCATCACTTAGAGTCTTGCTATATTCCGTTACAAAATACGAGCGTGATGACTAGAATTTTAAGTGAAAATTATTTCAAATTAATAATAATAATAATAACCCCACCGCCGAATCTCTACGTTGACATCGTGGTGGGGCTTGCGCGCTCCGAACTCTTAGTCTGTACCGGTAGAGTTTACTTTACCGGAAAATGTCTAGGGTGAGGAGCCAAACCAAGAGAGATACAGAAACCCGCAGGGCAGTATGTGCCGAGCTGTTGGGCAGTTGCGACCCCACGGGCCCTATCTCCCGGGAGAAGTTATGTTCCTCAACTCCGGCTTGTCTTTATTGGCCGGCTGGAGTAAACACAGACGAGGAACGGAGCTCCCACCTCATTCTTGCCTTTATTGGCCGGCTTGAGTGGAGATTCGCAAGAGCAAACGTGCTCGGAGGAAGGAAGTATTCCAGTAAGTGCTTGTAGGGATCTTGACCATCTTCCGGGCTCTGGGATTGTTCTGAGAGCCGTGGAATACCTCTCCACTCCTCGAGCACCTCAGGACATGTTGCCCCCTTGTCGCTACGTCACTATGTGCTAGCGACCGTTTTCGGGGGCCCATTATTGAGTGTGCAAGTCACCCCCTACCATTTTATCCGTGTGTAAAAAAACATTGATCAGGCAGGGGCCATAGTCCTTCCACAGTTTTAGGTAACCAGTCCATTTTAACCACCCAAACCCATAGTCCAATATCTTTGTTTCCATATCTTGCAATAGTCCTACACCAACCGGGGGTTGTCCTTGGGTGCACTTGCATAGTGCGTACAGGGATAATCGTCGGTTGGTGTCTCATACGCATTTAATTAAAAAGCATCTAACGGGCCTCTGCGAGTTGGCTTCGGCCCCTCGTACGCCTTCCAAAGGTCCGGGACCCCAGGGTCCCGAGATATATAAACACATATAACAAATAATAATAATAAAGATTTATTGCTCAAATAGGACTAGATTACATGGCAAGGTAATGTATAAAGCACAAGCATAGTTTCTAAATCCAGTTAGTGGGTGCCGTACTGTTCTCATAGATAGGTTACAAAATAACTTCTCTTTAGTTATGTTTGAGTGAGACTGGTAGGGGTTGGCAGGACAGGGGTGTGAAGAAAACTAAGTGGGGTAATTGAGTAACACACTACAGTAACGTAGCAATGGGTTCTATTTTGACAGTTTAACAACATTCCATTGCGTTATATACGTTGTTGCATTTCAGCAGTCCTGGATTTGCCTATAGGCCGCATAGGCCGCGGCCTTGGAGCGGCAGCGTCCTAGGGGCGGCAGATTTCAAAGGACTGCAGAGTGTGCAGTGAAGTGGGTCAAACTCACTACTCAGTCTCTCAACGTTTTTGCGGAATCAATCTCTGCCTAATGTTTACCCTAACTTGGATATAGCTCTCCGCATCACACTTTCCACTCCGACTACAAATTGTTCTGGGGAAAGGAGTTTTCCTGTTTAAAACGTGAAAAATTATCAAAGGTCTTCATTGTCTCAAGAAAAAATGAATTCTTTAGCTCTTCTCAACATAGAAACAAAGATAATGAACACCGTAAACTATGATGATATAATAGATGATTTTGCTATTAAAAAGTCCCGCAAAAAATTGTAATTCTTGTTTCTTTTTTACGCTCTTTCTTAATGACTAATTCCCCAACAAACAAACTAAGCTTATAAAATTAAGTCTATAAGGTCTAAACTCTTATATTTGTTATAAAAGAGCATTTATTATGTCAATGTTCCTAATAGTGGCACATTATTAGAAGATTTGGCTAATATTACCTTTATTCTTATAATTTGGCTGGGTAAACGTTAATAAATCCAATTAATACGGCTACAATAAGGGTTCAAAATGTGTTCTTCTTATAGAGGCTAGTTACATTGCTTTTTAGCCATATAATGTTCAAAGTTATATAAAGGCTTTTAATATGGTCAATTATTCTTAAAAAAGTAATGCACTAGGTAACTATGATGCTTTTTAACTTATAAGAGCATTGGATAAGACGTCTGTCCAACGAACAAATTCTAACATTTTATATGATCTTTACAAGGATGATAGCAATCCGTATTCCCTTGTACAGTGATTATAAAGATATTATTCTCTATATGGTTACATTAACATGTTTTACATAACTAGATTCGCCATTTTGAAGTACAGCAGATGGTGTGAATTTATTACGGAGCGGATTTTATATTTAAAAAATGGATTCAAAAGACTGGAAGAAGTTTAAAAGGAGCGGTGGTTACAGAAGAAAAGTAAAAAAAAGTCTACGAAAACATGGTTAGGAGCATTACACCCACCACCTCTACTCCTATGATGCTACAAAATACCAAAATACAAGCCGATACCAACGAATCGGCCAGTGGTTCCGCAGAGAATTATTTTATAGAAAATGAGAATGAAAAGGAAACCAGTGAGGAAGAATATAATTGTAGCTATAGTGATATAGACATATTTTTAAATGAAGAGTTGAAGAATATTGATATTCGTAGTGATATCAGAGAATGGGCAGTGAAATTCAACATTTCCCATATCGCTTTAAGTGACTTATTGAAAATATTACATCATGTAATACCAAATAAAATGCCATTGGATGCACGTACATTGCTCAAAACAAATAAAGTAGAAATATGCATTACTGAAATCGGTACTGGACATTATTGGCATAATGGATTACTACTGGACATTATTGGCATAATGGATTACTACTGGACATTATTGGCATAATAATGTATACACGTGGCTTCATGCAATGATCTTCTACTCACTGTAGTAGGTATTGACTATTGGTAGATAGTTAAAAATCCGCCTCGCCTCTCAATACCGTATATACATACGTAAAGTATAATACACATTAAAGTTATTACTGAACAATATTCGTTGTACTTTCTAATCGGATAAATAACCTAAGAATCGAAAGAAATACCTATTTAGCATAGCACACGGTCAAGACAAGACTGCTAACGCGTTCGCATACGCCCGTCTGGCGCGAGCTCGTGAGCGACACTAAACAAACACACGCTGACCAATGACTGATTTCGTATCGTCGCGTAGTTGTGGGGGAAGGAGATGGATATTATCTCAACTGGTTTTGCACAAAGTGCAAGCTACTAAACTTATAGAAATATTTACCAACTTACACTTACCTAGTAATAATGATCGTAATGTTTTATTGAGATATATTATAAAAAATTAATTAAGCATTACAATACTCGCATTCATCTTCAATAAAATGGTCATAAATCAAATACTCTTTACAGTGTTGGCACAAAATGAAAGTGAATTGTTGCAAAACCTTTATGTTTTCATGACCTATCACAAAGTGTAAAGGTAAACTAGAAAGGGTCGGATATGTACAATTAAAACATTCCTTTCTTAAAATAAAATGTGTCCACTTCCATGGCCATCGCATATTATGTAAATTAAGATCTTCTCTTTGTAGTAATTTGTCAACATCTGCCAATATGTATACTACCATTGCAATATCTGCGGACAAACATATATATAATTAAGTATATTCTTTATTGTGTACTTACAATTATAATTATATTTCAAACTTAAAACTAGTGCACAAAAGCAAGCTTATAAAGAGATCTCTTCCAGCCAACCCAACCATAGTGAAACATAAATTTTATACATATGGGAACAAGACTATAATAGCTAGGGACAGGATTTTGTTCGTGAGAAAGGAACCCTAACGATGTGTAAAATGGCGATAGCATAAGCAGCTAATGATGCCATTATAAAGACTTCACTCTCATAGACTCCTTGTAGACGATGTGCGAATCGTTTTGCTCTCATAATAGCACTGTTTATAACTTGACTAAATAATTACTAACGTTTGTAGCACAAAAACAGCTTAAATTCAAAGGCGGGTTGATACTACAACACACAGCGTACCACATTTTATCATGCATTTGAATTCCCATACACTTTTCACTATACACGAGCACATAAATCAGCTAAATAAACTACATAAAATAATAACTTACCGTTCAGTAAAATGGTTGACGTTTCTCTTTATTCGCCAAACTGTTGCGAAAATGTAAATCACTAAGAAAAAGTCTTATTGCAGAATCATACACGGACGGCTATAAGGGCCTACGGATTTTTAAGAGCCTTTAATTTGCCGCGATGAGTTTAACTCCCTTGTATCGGACCATAATAAAACACGTATAAGGGTTATACGCCCGTATTAACGCTTTCTATAAGATTCTTACAAGTGTATTGGCCTTGTTTCTTGTCATAATATAACACTTACAAGGAAAAAAAGCGGACCATAAAGCAACTATAAGGGTGGTAAAAGGTTATTGTCCTTATAATTTGTGCCCAAACCCACCCTTATTAGCGATAATGCGGCTCCTATAAGAATATTATTTTTGGCAATATTAGCCGCTACAAGAGCAATTTATGTTTGTTGGGTCATTCGTTTATTTAACTTTAGTGCCTTCCTTACTACAAATGGAACATTATTATTTTAGAAAGGTACAAGGGGCGGCGGAAATAAAGTGGCCTACACTCATAAAAAATATAAATCCGGCACTGCATTTCAGAGCAGTATTATGTCGAAGATATTATTATGTTCCGTCGAAATAGAGATCCGCCGAACAAGTGCATATCGAAGAAGGTTTCTGTCAAAGTAGTGTTTTTCGAAGGTGTGTGTTGTCAAAGTATATGTTTATTCTGTCGGACTAATGCTAGTCGTATATATTATGTTCTGTCGAAGTAATGAGTAGTCGAACTATTGTTTTTCGAAATTGGAACCGTGTCGAAATAATTAACTGTCAAAATTTCATTATGACACTCTGGGCAGACAAATTTTTCGAACATAATAGGGATGTTTCCTGGGTAAAAAAAACGAAAAACTGTTTAGTCCGTCAGTCAGATAATAAAAAAATATTAGACACCTATTTTTTGCTTTATCATATTAATAAAAAATTACTTAGATAAAACACATTAAACTTGGGGAGTGGGGGCTCGTTACGTCACAGCTACGTGTAAAATCTAGCGAGCAGTGACGTCATGGTGCTATTGTTTATGTCCGGCACCACATGGCACTGTATTTGTATAGATTTTTTTTAATTATTAACGTTTATTTTTTTGTTGCAGGTCCCGTAGTCCAATGCGTATGGGGAGTCCTGCTTATACTCCTGTCAATAGGCAGCTTTATATTCACTCCTCTAGACTTCATGCTACTAGAAAAACTGAATATGAGGCCAGGTGAGTTTTATTTTATTTGAACTACCCAGGTAGCATTTTTACGTCATTATGTCGTCCGTTTACGGTACTGCTTCACGTAAGAGACGTCATGTCTTGACGTCGGGGGTCCCATCTGATGACGTCAATTTGTCAGGACGTCACTGAAAACCACCAGACGTTAAAATGACGTTAGTGTGACGTACATAATCGACGGACCCTAAAATGACCTTGGGATGACGTCATTTTTTCGCCGCACACGTCATTTTGCTACCTGGGCATACATACTGATGTGTGAATATCAATGGTTATAAGAGTAGGGGAAGGCCAAAGAAGCCAATTAATCATCTTTCTATAAATGATTTTTGATTAATGGCTAGAAAGGGGGACCGAGATGATGGACTAACTAATAGAGAAGTAAGGAAGAAAGGGACACGTGACGTCAACACCAAATAAATTGAGATAACGGCAGGAGATGACTGATGAAAAGGATAGTTGGCCGTAATCGTCCGGATACCGGATACCTAAGAGAGATTGCGAGACAAAATATTTTAGAAATTATGAAAATAATCTATCTTCTATCTATTAATACGAGTATAAGGTATATCCATTCATTACGAAATATTTTAAGAGGTACACCTATAGGTGGTAAAGAAGCCATGGAACGATTTTTTTTTTAAATCTGGGTTTGTTATTTAAAAAAAAAATATAGGTAATTTTAAATTACTAGATACGCGCTCGTGCTGCCACCGTCGCCGCGTCCGGGCGGGTCATTCATAGAATAAGTAAAGGTTTTTTTTGCAAAATGTCTCAAGCAATTTTAAAATTACAATAATTATCTAAAAATAAAAACAATTCGCTAACATAAAAAAAAAAAACGATGCTATGGCTTTTTACCACCTATAGGTAGATGTTTCTCTTAAAATATTTCATGTATGAATAGATACACCTTATATAGACAAATATGAAATGCTGTTCGTTGGTACCTACTTGGTAAGCGCATCACTTGAGAACGGCTGGACCAACTTGGCTATTTTTTGGTTTTAAAATGTTCGTAATAGTCCAAGTTAGGGATTTATGGGAAAAAAAAATGAAAAGTTGCCCGGAAAATTGGGGATTTTTTTTTTATAAAAGCGTTGCCCCTCATTAGTAATTTCTCCTGTATTGTGGGTGCGTTTATAAATATTTAAACTCACATACACAAACAGCCAGGCCCCGAACAATATTTGTTCCGTGCAGGAATAGAACCCGCGACACGCAGCGACCGTGCCTTCAATAAGATTCAAGCTTTTCGATAAGCTTTTTGTATGAACTCAAGATCATTATTGAAATTTTTACAGGGCAGCGTCTCTGTCTGGATCTCGGGACAGCTATGCCTTCTAATAAATATACCTAGATATATTAGTATATCTATACTAATATGAGGCCCACTCATTTTTTTTTCACGCAGTTGTGCGTGTGCACGTTTGCATGAAAAAAATATGAGTTGCCCTCTAAAAGAGTAGGTACTTAGTAAGTAGGCAATGACATGTGTTTATTTTCGTCTACAATATTTTTTTTTTTTTTTAACTGCAAGGCAATGGTAAGGTCAATATTAATGACGCATCTAATGACATTCGAATTTCGAAAGGGATATTTATATACGCGTAAGTTCTCAATTAAGAAAATTAAATAATGAATTAGGTGTTATCTTCAATTAAAATTGGTCTGCTCGTTGCTACAAAAACATGTTAACGTAGGTAATTGGAAACGGAAGGGCTCAGGGTGGTTTCCAAACGGAAAAATAAAAAAAATACTTTAATAGGTATTGCATTTTATAATGGGCAATCCAGAACAAGGTTATTCTTATTACTTATTATTTCACACTATGAAACCGCTATTTATACACTCAAAAATGTTTGTTTGTGTCTTTTATTTTCGGACAAGGATTATGCCAAATAAAAAACAAATAAACAAAATAAGAATAAATAATAAAAAAATATTAAAATGACTTTAATTTTGGAAGTCGGTGGCAAAAACGAAAGACACCGACTACCAAAATTAAAGTAATTTTTCATTTTTCTGTGTTTTTTTTTTTTTTTGGAAGTCACTCTTTTAAAAATAATTGGCTTTACAATATCAATAAGTGACTTTAACAATATTTTATGGAAAATAATAAAACTTCCGAAAAACAAATTAACTTCCAGCGATCTGTGGTTGACTGTAATAAGCTGTGTAAAAATACTAAACTTCCGAAAAAAATACTAAGTTTCCGAA
The DNA here is from genome assembly GCA_947523025.1 of Dryobota labecula. Lineage (NCBI taxonomy): Eukaryota > Metazoa > Arthropoda > Insecta > Lepidoptera > Noctuidae > Dryobota > Dryobota labecula. Next base: position 4,754,743 of record OX383311.1, on the reverse strand, counting down.
AACATATGTTCACCGATCGCTTCGCTCGCTCGGCTCACGTTTCTGCGGCAGGTTGTAGGTATGATTCTTCATTTTGAAATAGGTTAGGTTAGGTTAGAACTGTGACCAACCGCGCGTGAGCCGAGCGAGCGTAGCAAGCGGTGCCGCGGCAGCGGCCGGCGAACGCTAAGCTGGTGGAAAATATTACGTCAGCAAATAACGTATAAATTTTTCGGAAGTTTCAGTATTTTATTCGGTCGTTTCTTTATTTGTACTTATTTGCTTATAAGTTGTCGGAAAGTTAGTATTTAAAGCAGTTAATTTCATATTTTGTGTATGCTCATATTTTAATTTTTTTAAATCGGAGCTTTTATTACTACCCATATTTTAATGTCATTAAAGTAAATCGCACAGTGTTATGACTTTTTAAGAACGTGTCATTTTGTAGTATTGCATTTTGATAAAAGACAATTTTGCATGTGGCATTTTGCGTCATTAGGTCATTTTGCGAATCTAGCATTGTTACGCATTTAACACAGGCCCTCTGTTACATAATTACACTGAAACTTCGAAACTGACGAGCTCACAAAAATACAGTGATAATAAAATTGACATTGAGCCAGGAAGTTACATACACACTTTCGTTATGATGTCGCTTGCAAGTTTAAGGTCGACAGCAGTGTGTCTAGGTCAACCATTGTAAGTAAGGTCAGTTTAAAAGTTGTTAAAGGACCATTATGGCCGAGATTACGAAGATCGTCACTGCCATGCAATTTTTTTTATTTTAATTTTATATAAGGTGTATCTATTCATACACGAAATATTTTAAGAGGAACATCTAAACGGTGGTAAAAAGCCATAGCAGCGAAAATATTTTTTTTTATCTAAGTGTTTTATATTTTTACATAATTATTATAATTTTGAAATTGCTTGAGATATTTTGCAAAGTTGTTGCATTTTCCAAAATTTTACTTATTCTATGAATGACCCGCCCGCCCGGACCCGGCGACGGTGGCGGCACGAGTGCGGTGAATTTTGATAATTAATCATCTCATATCAACATTTTTTTTTTTTTTTAATAAATTCTTAGATTTTAAAAAAAAATCGTTTGCATGGCTTCTTTACCACCTGTAGGTGTATCTCTTAAAATATTTCGTGTTTGAATAGATATACTATATATAACGGCGTGACAAATTCCGAATAATTGTACTTACTAGAATTCCTAGGTTAACAAAATATGTACATTAAAAGCTGTCTGGCTGTGTGTACAATGTATCACATCACACTAATATTATAAAGGCGTAAGTTTGTGAGTGTGTGTGTATGTTTGTCTCTTCTTCACACTCAAACGGCTGGACCAATTTTGATAAAATTTGGTATGTACGTAGCTAACACCCTGGATTTACACATAGGCTATCCTGAAAGAATGTAGTGTTCGCGTTAACACCGCGGGGCGCAGGTAGTCTTTAATAAATGACCAAATACATTAAAAAACTGAATTGCACGTCATCCATACTAATATTATAAATGTAAAAGTAACTCAGTCTGTCTGTCTGTCTGTCCGTCTGTCTGTCTGTCTGTCTGTCTGTATGTTACGTTTTCACGCCTAAACCGCTGAACCGATCGTCATGAAATTTGGCAAAAATATAGCCTGGGATATGGAGAAGGACATAGGCTACTTATTTACGCAATAACCGACATCCACGCGGGCGGACAGCGGGCAAAAGCTAGTTTAAAAATAAATTGTATGAATGCATTGATGAATGGCTTAATAAAAATAATTTGTACTCCACTGAGGAGTTTTTGAAAATAGATGATAGCATCTACAAGTTTGCACGCTTTAGTTTTTAAGCAAAACATCCCTAGTAGCATTTTTGTTGGCGTTTGGTTGGGCCACATACCTCTGAAGTTGGCCCAACTAAATGCCAAGGGAAAATGCTACTAGGGATGTATGATCTCTTTGTGTAATAATTATACCACCTTTGTATACCATGTTTTACGCAAGTAAATATATCTAGACTCGGAAGTCATAAGCGCTTAAGTCAAATCTAAACTTTTAGGCCGCCGCGTCTAGATATATGATTAGCTTTAGCCGCGGCTCCGCCCGCGTGGCTGTCGGTTATCCCGTAAAAAAGTAGCCTATGTCCTTCTCCATATCCCAGGCTATATCTCTGCCTTTCATGTCGATCGGTTCAGCGGTTTAAGAGGCCTTGCACGAAATCGCCTGATTTTGATCAAATTTATTCATTGTTTGTGAGAAAGGGAAACATAATTTAAACAAAATTATTTGAGATTTGAAAAGTCTTGTTCTTTGTTTTGCATGTGGCTGAAAGGGATTTATAAAATAAATTAAGTATTCACGGTAAATCACTAATATTTGCAACAAGTTTTCCGAAAAATGACGCGAGACTGACATTTGATCATCATTCTACAAGAAACTACTTTTGATTTTGAACATTAAAAAATATCTTCAACATCATTACCTATATGGTCTACTTGCATGTGGCGGAACCACTTTTTTCAACTTCCATACAAAATATAGCAGAAAAATAATATTGACAAAACCTTTTTTTTTGTTTTAAACCCCGTCAGTAATATATTTTTTCCTATTATTTGGCAAATCATATCAAGAAATTTAAAAATCACAAATTAGTCTTCAGCTATCCTTGAAATATAATCAACATTTTATTTAATGATTATACAATATCTTCATTAAGTAAATCAATGGCGAAATAAACTATATTTTGGAGAGCACAAAAATGATGAAACTATTAAAAGCTGCTGTGACTGACACGAATGGTTTAGCACCATGAAAACTGTACTTTTATAGTTACACAGACTTAATGTTTCGATAAATTTCAAGTTTTCTCACAATTAGATAAGAAATTGTACAGAAAATCCTAGTAATTATAGGCCTATTGCACTGTTACCTACTATCTCAAAATTTTTCGAAAAAGCAATGGCGAATCGTGTCAATAGATTTTTAGAAAAATATCATATTTTAGATAAAAACCAATTCGGTTTTAGGAAAAAACGTTCAACGACTTTAGCGGTATACAACTACGTACAGGAAATATACAGTTGCATTAACGAACGAAAGTACGCTATTGGATTATTCCTAGACATAACGAAGGCGTATGACAAGGTGTCACATACAATTTTATTACAAAAACTATACGGATCGGGTATTAGAGGACAAGCTTTTAATTGGTTTAAATCATATTTACAAGACAGAGTACAATTCGTAGAAGTAGAATATTTCGATAGCGTTCACCAGGAAATGTACAGCGTAGGATCAGACATGGCAACCATTAATACTTCAATACCCCAAGGAAGTGTTATAGGAAGTACCTTATTTATAATATACGTAAATGACTTGCCAAAAAAGATAAGTTCGTCGTGTATTTTGTTTGCCGACGATGTTTCTTTATTATTTAAAACGCCCGCGAATGTTGACCATCTAGCTATTGAAAAAACTTTCACAGAGACTCAGCAATGGTTAAACGAACATAATTTAGAAATAAACTTAGCTAAAACTAAAATATGCCAATTCAGAACTTACCAGAGAACCCCTCTAAATCTAAATATATTAACGCAAAAACTAAAGTTAGAAGAAACAAGCGAATTTACACTTTTAGGCCTAACATTAGACTCAAATCTAAATTGGAAGAAACATATAGAAAGTACAAGAGCAAAATTGTCCCAATTTATTTATGCACTAAGCATACTGAAACGTAATACATACTATAGAACCGCCTTATCTGCCTATTATGCGTACGCCTACTCCTGGCTTAATTATGGTATTATTCTGTGGGGAGAAAGTACTGACTTTTTAGACCTCTTCATTCAGCAAAAGAAATGTATCAGAATATTAATGAACATACACCAACGAGAGAGTTGTAGGCCACACTTTAAAAAACAACAAATTCTCACATTACCAGCAATATATATACTGCAAAGTTGTATTTTCGTTAGGAAAAATAGGCACCTATTCAAATCTAATATCGAGCTAAATGAAAACTATAACCGACGTAACAAGAATAGACTAATATTACCCATCACAAACTTAAAAGTTATCGGGAAGAGCCCACATTCAAGACTAGCTAATATATTTAATAAATTACCGGAAAGTTTCAAATCCTTACCAAATGACTCAATTTTCTCGAAACAGTTAAAATCTCTGTTAATAAAGAAAGGCTACTATACCATTGAAGAATTTAAAGATGACAAATTGTGAATAAATTGACTTTGTAATAATGCATAACGTAAATGTGAAATAAACTACTAATAAACTGAAATGAAAATAATGCTTAATCTTAAATAAATGATTGATTAATATTTAGTATAATATAATGTAATGAATCATTTTAATAATTAGAATCAGTAACATATTATGTAATACAATAAATTGATAGGAAACATTTGCAGTGCCCTTACAGGGTGCATGTCTTAATACTGTGTCATGAAATTTCAATGCATGCCTACTAACCAGTGTTTAACATGTAAGCAAATAAATATATAAATAAAATTGCCAAAAGAGAGTTTTTTTCGTGCACGGACCCTTAAGCGTAAAAACGTAACAGACAGACAGAGTTACTTTCAAATTTATAATATTAGTATGGATTACACTAAAACCTCTACGACTGTTATTTATCATTCTGTCAACATTTGTTAATTAGTATCTGCAAATAGAATATGATAAATCCAAGTGTTTGTTTGCCTATATAGCTTCCTATATTTAGTCGGTACCTATAAATAAATTATCGTGTCAATGTTTGTTGAGTCAACATTGGACAATCAATTTGTATGAATATGACGTGAGCAAACTTGGTTTTATGTTTCACGTGTGTGTGATGTTTCAAACTAGCTTGATTAGTGCCTTTACAGGATGTCTGGGCCTCAAGTCTGCTATTACAATAGTGTCAGAATGGTCTCGCCATTGTGAGTATTTGACAGTGTTTGTATGGCAAATCTGTCAAAAACTCACAATGAAGAGACCATTCTGACACTATTGTAATAGCAGACTTGAGGCCCTGATATCCATAGGTACTAATATTATAAATGTGAAAGTAACTCTGTCTGTCTGTCTGTATGTTACGTTTTCACGCCTAAACCGCTGAACCGATCGTCATGAAAGGCAGAGATATAGCCTGGGATATGGAGAAGGACATAGGCTACTTTTTTACAACATCCCGACATCAACCGTCGGGCAGTTGCCCACCAGACACGACGCCCGTCTGGTCGGAGGATCCTGCCTTTTCAATAGAGGATGAGTGAACTTTACACCCTGTTCTTCATACCTCTTTACTGGTGACCCCGACGTGATCTGAACACGCAACCTTCTGATTATTTTATTTTACATGGAGCGACTGCTTATCTGACCTCCACAGCCCAGTTACTGGGTAACACGGTACTCCTTGGTAAGACTGGTTGTCAGACTTTCTGGCTTTTGACGACCCGTAACGACTGTCAAAGATCCACAAATTTCAGCCGGGGCTTAGCGATGCTTAAGGCGACGATACCCGACTTTTAATGATTTTATACTGAAGATCACGTCTAAACGAGTAGTGTTAATGATTTGGAAATAATATATGTTAAATTAGAGCATTTTCTTAATAATTTAATATATGAATATTTTAGATAATTTTTATATTACACAGTGAAATTAATTTGTAAAGTTACATCTAACACGGATAAAAAACTGAGAATCACGCAAAATCTATCAAGCGTATTTTTCTGAAACCTTCACCTTTTTAAAGATAATCTAATTATTGATCTTCTAGTATACCTACGTGTTTTATTAAAATATCTTTTGTTTTACGTACAATAAATTAATAATGCGTCTTATTTGGGACAGTGCTCCTGGGCCTCAAGTCTGCTATTACAATAGTGTCAGAATGGTCTATCATTGATTTCATAATTGTTGATTTTGACAAGTTTGGTCATCTACTAATATACTGGCGTCATTATGACTTTCTAATGGGCAGCCACTGACACTCCATTGAAAGAATTGGTAATCTCGTACATAATGACAAATGAAACTTCCTACTAAACTTCCAACTTCCTACTACTTCAGATTGCTTTTAGCACTAATAAATAATATGTAAAAATATATAAAAATGAAATCTGGCATGAATAAATGTTCAAAATGCCATTGTAGTACAATTCTATTACGAGACCATTGATCGACCATTATGAATTTAGCAGATTACGAACTTTTAGCGAAATGACAATGGGATCTTCTTGGAATGACGAATTTATAAAAATAGCAGACTTGGGCCCCAGGATGGTGCTCATGGACGTATGACGCGTTGCGTCAGTACAGAACACGCAGGCTAACCACTCAAGGTCACTGGCATATACCTGGGTGGCCTATGTTCATCAGTGGACCTCTATGCGCTGAATAATGATGATGATGTCAATTATATTGTACCTTTGAATCCCGGGAAGCCTGACCGGTATGTGGCGATGCTTGGACTACCTCAAGTGTCGCCTCATCTACGGGCCAGGCTCAGGATCAGGCTAGGGCCGAAAATTTTTGGCTAAATGATATTAATGTAATACACTCTTGTCCCCAGGTATGCCACCTTACGAGTGGTGGTCAGACCCTCCAGATGAGGTCAAGTTGAGAGCCTATGTCTTCAATGTGACGAACCACGAGAGATTTATGCAGGGTCTGGATGATAAGCTGAATGTGGAAGAGATTGGACCTGTGGTTTATTTGTGAGTATTTATATATTACCTACTTATAACTTTCTTCATTCATCATCATTTCAACCGAAAGAAGTCCACTGCTAGACATAAGCCTCCCCCAATGGGGGGTTTGCCATAATCGCCACGCTTGGCAGGCGGGTCGGCGATCGTAGTTTGGTGATGCCTATTCTCTAGTAAGTCTCTTAGTCGCCTTTTACGACAGCCACGGGAGGAAATGGGGTGGTGCTATTCTTTACGTCCGGCACCACACGGTACTTATAACTTTCGTAAAACACTTTTTTTTTTGGTGCCTTTCCCTAAAGGATCAGCCAATAAGACCAGAAGCTTCAAAGGAAATGCATTAATATATTGGTTGCATTTTGAGCTTTGTTGACTGACCTTACCTAATAGCTTTTTAATACACTGTTTTTTAGAATGAAACATTTAATATGAGCTACAAACTACTAAACAATCCCGTCTTAAGTGGCAGGGGGTGACTTGCACACTCATTAATGGGCCCCCGGAAACGGTCGCTCGTACTTAGTATCATAGCAACAAGGGGGCAACATATCCTGAGGTGAGGACTAGAGAGGTATTCCACGACTATCAGAACAATCCCAGAGCCTGGAAGATGGTCAAGATCCCTACAAGCACTTACTGGAATACTTCCTTCCTCCGAGCACGCTTGCTCTTGCGAATCTCCACTCAAGCCAGCCAATAAAGGCAAGAATGAGATGGAAGCTCAGTTCCTCGTCATTGTTTACTCCAGCCGGCCAATGAAGACAAGCCGGAGATGAGGAACATAACTTCTCCCGGGAGATAGGGACCGTGGGGTCGCTACTGCCCATCAGTTCGGCACATGTGCCCTGCGGGTTTCTGTATCTCTCTTGGTCTAGCTCCTCACCTGTTCCGGCAAAGTAAACTCTACCGGCACAGACCCAGAGTTCGGAGCTCGCAAGCCCCACCACGACCTCAACGTAGAGATACGGCGGAGGGGATATTGTTATTATTTTATGACTATTTATTAGCTTCTAATTATGTGAATGATGAATTATGATGTTACAAAAATACCTGTAACAGTTTCTAAAATTTAAAATGAATCTTAGTTAAATGCTAACCTAAAAACCACGTTCAGTCTCTGGCGAAGACACTAACTATCAGTAAGATGGAACAAGGTAGCAATAAAAACAACTACCCATCAACCCATCACATCATGTCGTTGCGCCTAACGATCATAAAAATACACATCATTTTGGTAATTACACGCTCTTTAAGTCTTGGTCGTGTTTGTCTACAAATTTTAACACTCCAAGGTCGAAGATTGAGCAAGGTCAGGGTCTTGGAAATACCGTTGTGTTTGTAGTTAACTAAATAGGTTTTTGAGGCTTTTAACCGCCTGTATGGTGTAGTGGTAAGACCACTGTCTCAGACCCAGAGGTCCTGGGATTGATTCTCCGCGGAGGCAACATTTTCTGCTCGGTTTGGTTGGTGGTAGGGCTTGTTCTGAGTACGCCTGGCTAGCAACCATTATCTTGTCTAAGTCTTTCGCCATAACAAGAATGTTGTATTTCGGAAGTTAGATGTAAGATCAGTTCCTCTGAGATTGAGGATTCTATGGCCTCAAGTCTGCTATTACAATAGTGTCAGAATGGCCTATCATTGATTTCATAATTGTTGATTTTGACAAGTTTGGTAATCAAAGTCAAAGTCAAATCATTTATTTCAAATAGGCACGAAGATGCACTTTTGAACGTCAAAAATTACATGAATAGTTAATTGATTCTAGTTGCGCCTTCCAAAAGGTAGTTATGTATGGAGAAGAATGGGCAAGAAACTCCATACTTACTCTTTTAAAATGTTAACAATAGTTTGTATTCATTAATTAATAATTATAGGTGAAGACGATGTACCTTTAATAAAAATTACTTACCACAATGGTAAAAAGAATGAAAAGTGAAGTAATGACAGAAAAATTAATAAATGCGATAGGTACATGGTGCTCACATATTTACAAACATTGTATATGATTTTCCAAAAAAAATTAAACATACAATAAGTCAGTGTGTGAGTTAAATTTATATTAATCACAGAAAATAAAATTTATATCATAAAAATTATAAATCTACTAATATAATGGCGTCATTATGACTTTCCAATGGTCAGCCACTGACACTCCATTGAAAGAATTGGTGATCTCGTAGGTACATAATGGCAAATGAAACTTCCTACTAAACTTCCAACTTCCTACTACTTCAGATTGCTTATAACACTAATAAATAATGTGTAAAAATATATATTAATGAAATCTGGCATGAATTGTTCAAAATGCCATTGTAATACAATTCTATTACGAGACCATTGACCGACCAATGATCGACCATTATGAATTTCGCAGATTACGAACTTTTAGCGAAATGACAATGGGATCGTGTTGGAGTGACGAATTTATAAAAATAGCAGCCCCAGGTGAAGCTCGCTTCTACCTTTGGTCTTATCATCGCTACCATCAGGTGAGACGAAGTCCAAGAGCTTCCGAGTTGTGAATAAAAAAAAAATGGCTTTTGGGAGTAATGATTTGGGAAAGTCTTGTGTGACAGCTTACTTGATCACAAACGTAAATGCTGAGCGTAAGGTCCTGGATGCAATCCGGGTAGAGCAAAAAGATGTTCTTGGAAATTCTCAGTGGGGTGTGCATTTTTGCGTAAAGATAATAGGAGTAGGAACCCCTTATTACATTGGACTTAGTACAATGTGGGTTTACTATAGGGACACCTTTGCCTACAGGCGTACCGCGTGCAGTGGCGGATTTACCACCAGCGGCAGATTTTAGGGGGCGGCAAATTTGGCTCTAAAATGTTTTTTTTTTTTTTTTTGTCTTCCAGAAATAAAATAAAAAACATTATTAAAGACAATTTACTGCAGGGTACAGACTGATGAAGAAATTATTTATTGGGGAAATGTTCTGAAGAGAGTTGTTGACGTAGTGAAGCGACTGTGTTCAAGAGGCCTCGCTTTCAGAGGAAAAAATGAAAAGTTCGGTGATCCGCAAATCGGAAATTATTGTATGATTTTGGAACTGTTAACGGAACTCGATCATTTTATTAGCTTGCCATATTGAGTAGTACATGATTGAGCTTTTCTTAGCTCAGAAATATACCCAAAAACTATTTCTTGTGTAATATTCACTAGATCGTGGCTTGTAAAAATACCTAATCTAGGAACTGACACATCCATCGCCTATTTCATAACAAAATCATACTAATAACGGGAAAAGCTGATGTAATGAGGACGATAGTGCAGAAATCATAAAGTTGCAATTTCATTAACAATTATTTTTTTTAATAAATATGATTGTGAACTAGGGTATCGAATTGTAGAGGTAAGTAGGGGTGGCAAATTTGGAATAGCTTACTGGCGGCAAATGTGTAACCGTATGTTATGGTATAAGTACACTTCTGTTTTCTCCTAGTGTATAACAAGCGCGATATTATGTACGTTTATCTGCCTCTTAAGACGTAGATATATGCCAGTGACCTTGAGTGGTTAGCTTGCTTGTTCTGTAGGTATTGAGCTCATGTAACGCGTCGTACGTCCAGCCAGTAATAAGACTCACCCATCCAGGAGCGCTGTCCCAAATTAGGCATGAGCAAAGTGTATAATTTTTGCGATTGGAACATTTGCATCTGAATCACTGAAATGATCCGAAACACTGTTATGTTTCATATGGGTCATTCGGAACATCGGCTCAAGGGATATAAAATATTGAATGTTACGTATACATTTACGCATCAAAGTAAAACGATAACTTGTTAGCGCAAACATTATATGCAAAAAACGACCTTATAGTATTTAATATGTAAGCGCCTTAGTGGTCATTTTTACGTGCATGGTTATCGACAGTGAAAAAATGTGCGAGTTGAGTGATACACATCTCATTTGGTATCTCTTTCCGAGTTGTATAGATTGCAATATGTCAACCGCTCACTCGTGACTTGCGAGTCAGTAGTAAAGTAACTCAGTGTGTCTCAGTTTGCCTCTCTCGCTCACTGCTCAGTCGCCTCGCAAGCGACTCATCGCGCGGAAAGAGCACACAGCAATGTTTCAGATCCAAATGATGCGTTTGAAACGTTGTAACTGAACTAATCTTTTGAATCACTTCAATGATCCGGATCAGTGAGTCGGTTCCGTAAAGATTTACACACGCCTATCCCAAATAAGACGAATTATTAATGTATTATACATAAAACAAAAAGTATTTTAATAAAACACGTATACTATAAGATCAATAATTAAATTATCTTTAAAAAGGTGAAAGTTTCAGAAATCGTTTCCATGGTTTCTTTACTACCTATAGGTGTATCACTTAAAATATTTCTCTTAAATAGATACACCCTAAAGTTTCATGTTTCATAGCTTGATAGATTTTGCGTGATTCTCAGTTTTTTATTCGGGTTATACATAACTTTACAAATTAATTTCACTATGTAATTATATAGTAAGTACTATAACAGTATGAGTCTTTATAATGTGCACATATCGAAATGAGGGAAAAATACAAAAAAAAATCTAAATTTATTTTTTTGTTTATATTTATATTTATGGAATTTTTATTTTTATTTCAAAATTTCTCAATTAGATGCCCCCTTATTGAAAAATGTTACAATTATTGTAAAAAATGATGAAACCTAAATACTTCCAATCATTATGGAGTTTGTTTCATCGTGATAGATCATTTAGTTTAAAAGTTACACCGTTTTGTTTACACTGGGAACAATTTTTTTTAAAATTCCATAAAAAAAAAAAAAAAAATATTTAGGTTTATTTTTTATATTTTTGCCGTAGATAAAATTAAGCATAGATTCCCTCATTTCAATATGTGCACATTATAAAGACTCACACTGTATAATTCAATATTAAGTTATAAAAAAAATGCTCTAATTTAATATTATTTTTTTCCAAATCATTAACACTACTCGTTAAGACGTGATCTTCAGTATAAAATCATTAAAAGTCGGTACTTAAGTACTCAAGCCACCTTACAAGTGCTCAACAAATAACGGAGTTATTTGCCTACTTCGAATCTCACTCAAGTGAACAAAAGCGAACTCGTCTGTTTTTAAAGTAAATCATGACGTATCAACAACCAAAGTCTGACAACCAGTCTTACCAAGGGGAATAGTGTTACCAATCTGAGTTGTGGAGGTCAGATAATCAGTCGCTCCATGTATAGTACTGTCCAGTGAGACTGGAAGAAGAAAAAGCTAGACAGATTGATGGTTCGCGTATTCACAACAAGACACCGTTCGAATTTCAAAGTTATGATCAACTAACAAAAATATCACTTTATGGCCGCTTTCCGAATTGGCTATAATCGCTCACGGCGCTCACATCGTCTCACACATTGGTCTCACATGCGTTCCGATTTAGATATTACGATTATGACAGCCGAGGGCTGTCAACAACTCGGAACACTCGTGAACGCGCTCACGGTGCTCACGTAGGCCGCTTTCCGAATTGGCTATTATCGCTCACAGCGCTCACATCGTCTCACATGCGTTCCGATTTAGATATTACGATTATGACAGCTGAGGGCTGTCAACAACTCGGAACGCTCGTGAACGCGCTCACGGTGCTCACGCAATGTCAAAACGATATTAGAGTATTTCTCTGTGTATACACCAAAAATTTGTTCTTCCTAGGTTAGGTAGCAACTGTAGCTAGAAGAACAATTTTGAAAATGCCACGATACGATAAGATGCGACTCAAAACAAAACAGCACACTGTCATTTTTGACAGCGCTCACGGCGATATTACCCTGCGTTCCGAGTAGCGATAATATCGATATTCGCGTGCTAAAACCCGTACCGAATTAGCGTGAGCGCGATAACGATGTCCCGTGAAACGTCATAGATGACGTCATGACATTCGCCATCTTGCGATAACGCCGACCATGCCTTTTACTAATATCGCCGTGAGCGCTGTCAAAAATGACAGTGTGCTGTTTTGTTTTGAGTCGCATCTTATCGTATCGTGGCATTTTCAAAATTGTTCTTCTGGCTACAGTTGCTACATAACCTAAGAAGAACAAATTTTTGGTGTATACACAGAGAAATACCTACTCTAATATCGTTTTGACATTGCGTGAGCACCGTGAGCGCGTTCACGAGCGTTCCGAGTTGTTGACAGCCCTCGGCTGTCATAATCGTAATATCTAAATCGGAACGCATGTGAGACGATGTGAGCGCTGTGAGCGATAATAGCCAATTCGGAAAGCGGCCTTAGTAAAAGGCATGGTCGGCGTTATCGCAAGATGGCGAATGTCATGACGTCATCTATGACGTTTCACGGGACATCGTTATCGCGCTCACGCTAATTCGGTACGGGTTTTAGCACGCGAATATCGATATTATCGCAACTCGGAACGCAGAGTAATGTGTGATCAAAATCAAAGATGGTGTGCGATGACGTCACAACGTTCTACGATTGTTACGATGAACAACATAACGGATTACGGATGGTAATGTTTAAGGTCGATGATACAACTACATATAATGATCGTTAAGTTTAGGCTTTAGGGTAGCAGGCCATAGAAAGCGATAACGGAAGAAACATAGCTTAACTTAAAGGGCAGTCTTTGGAGACTGCCGATAGAAGTGAAAACTAAGTACTTATATAGGGTGTATCTATTCAAACACGAAATATTTTTTTTAAATCTAGGTATATTATTAAAAAAAAATAAAAAAGATTGATTTGATACTCATTAATTATCAAAATTCACCGCGTTCGTGCCGCAACCGTCGCCGCGTCCGGGCGGGTCATTCATAGAATAAGTAAAATTTTGGAAAATGCAACTCCTTTGCAAAATGTCTCAAGCAATATTAAAATTATAATAAGTATGTAAAAATATAAAAATGTAAGATAAAAAAAAAATATCGCTGCTGTGGCTTTTTTACCACCTGTAGATAGATGTTTCTCTTAAAATATTTCGTGTTTGAATAGATACATCTTACGAGTATATAGTCAGTATACATATATAGCTCATGGAAAGCGTTCGGTGACGATCGCGAACCCATAAGTTTTCTGCTACCAAAAATCGCACAACGCGCCTAAAGAAGTTTTCACTTCAAAAAGACGGACTGTAACTCTCCATAATACGTACTAAAGAATCTTAAGCCTTTATTCCCATAAGGCTTAAGGCCTATGGCAAGGGTTGCTGTATATTACACCCACATATCGTCAGTATATGCGAGCCAATCTAGCACCAATCCATACAAACTTCGACAAAATCGTGAAATATGGAAAGAAAATACATTTGGCGGTAATAATAATAATAAAAGCTTTATTAATTTCACACAATAAAAAAAACATTAAATAAAATTAAAAATAGAATCAACAAATATTTAGGTACATTTATGAATGTAAATATTTGTTGATTTTAAATTTTGTTGATATTATTTCATTTCAAATTAGTTGAAAATTATAGAATTAAATTTAAAATCATGCATTCATATAAATAAATATATTGATTCCGAATAAAATAAAATAATTATGATTAAATATAAAATAACATTAGTGTGTGAACCCCCTTCGGGTAAAAGCCTCCTCCAAAGAAGCCCACTTATCTCTATCTGACGCGGTGACTAGCCAGTCTCGTCCAACGTTCGGCGTTTACGTTGACGGTAATGCAAAGAAAAAATACAATCACAAAAATGAACAAGTTTGGGTAAAATCACACCACATACGCAAAAAAGCCATCGCTCAGCATAATGCTGAGACCCTATGCGAGACAGCCATAGCGCTGGTTTTAAGCGACAGTCTTAGAAATCAGAAATCAGAAATCAGATCCTTTTGATTGATATATTTGTCAAAAACAAGACTGAAAGGCGACCTCAAAATTGATTTGGAAGTGAGTTCTCATTGCTAAAATATATCTCAACTAGCTTTTGCCCGCGGCTTCGCCCGCGTGGATGTCGGTTATCGCGTAAAAAGTAGCCTATGTCCTTCTCCATATAGGTACCAGGCTATACCTCTGCCAAATTTCATGACGATCGGTTAAGCGGTTTAGGCGTGAAAATGTAACATACAGACAGACAGACAGAGTTACTTTCACATTTATAATATTAATATTAGTATGGATTAATGAATGTTAGACTTTATTTTGTACTACGTATATAAAATACAAGCTTTTGCCCGCGGCTCCGCCCGCGTAGATGTCGGTTATCGCGTAAAAAAGTAGCCTATGTCCTTCTCTATATCCCAAGCTATATCTCTGCCAAATTTCATGACGATCGGTTCAGCGGTTTAGACGTGAAATCGTAATATACAGACAGAAGGACAGACCGATAGACAGAGTTACTTTCACATTTATAATATTAGTATGGATACTATTGAAGAAAATTATATCATTAAAATAGATGAATTGGACGGCGAGCACACAAGCTATAATATGTATATCTTAACTCAAGCTGCATCAGCGCCCTAATCAATCAAATCTCGTAATGTATTCAAAGTCTAAACAAAAAACAAGGAAGTAGTACATAGAGAATACCAATGCTTCTTCTTAATTTTAATGCAGTCTACGACCTACGTTTCCTTATGAAAAAATAGGTATGCATAGACATGCATACGTATATTTTTTTTTTCTTTCATAGAGAAGACTCTCTATGGGTAAAAAAACCTAATGATACTTAGCCTTATTCTGGTTCGGGTAACCATTTTTTTGCACATCGTGATTCCCTCGTACATCTTGGAAAACTAAACAGCGACGCTTATACTTAATAGCATTTATTTTAACAATTCAATGCATTAAGGTTCCGGCGACCATAGCTCGCAACTCACAATTCGAAGCGAGTGAAAAATTCGTTCAGAATATTGCTATCTCTGTTTGACAAATATGAGAGAGCGTGGTGCGCAGCCGTGTGTTTGTGTGTGTTTGAGTAGATAGATAGCTCTAGCTTCATTCATTCATATTTTTAACTGCATTTTAGGTAAATGATAAATGATAAATGATAAATGATTTTATTTCTGTAAGTAGGTTTTTACAAACACTTTTACACGTCAATCATATTTTAAAACTAGATGAGGTCGGCGTTTCGTATCTGACTACTCTGAGAAGAAAGACCGAAACAAACTCAGAGATCACAGTCTCTTTTAAAGTCCAGACATAATCTTGGTCAAATCATGTGAAGACCATGTAGATTGGTGTCTGAAATGGTCTTTTGAAGAAAGAACCACACAGAATGAGTGGACCTATCCATTCAGTGCACGCATTTGTCAGTAATCGTGCAGCTCAACTCAGAACATAAGGAGCTCAACGATTCGACGAACAATACCAAAGAAAGGACATTTGGGCAGGCCGCATAAATTACTCAAACTGCCATACCATGATCAGAAAAAAAAAAAAAATACTGAGAAGAAAAAAATAAAAATAAAGACCCACATAGTCTTCACATTCACAATAATTAAAATAATAATATTATACTTCACAAGTAAATATTCATGTCAATGTGTATAAAGCAATCACAATAAAAAAAGTTTCAATATGTAAAATTTGGAGCAGCTCAATCCCAAGCCTTTTTGTCCTCAATATAATCTTTAATGGTATAAAAGGCTTTCTGGTTCAACTTACGTTTAATGAATGATTTGAATTTATTTATGCTTAGATCTTGAACGTGGCTTGGAAGTTTATTATAAAAGCGTATACATTGACATCTGAACGAACCACCTATTTTCTTGAGCCGAGTTTTAGGTACAACATACATGTGTTTGTTCCTAGTATTTATATTATGGATATCACTGTATTGTTTAAACAATTTTATGTTTTTATGGGCATATAAAAGATTTTCGAAAATATACTGAGAAGGCACAGTCATAACATTAATTTCCTTAAATTTCTCTCTGAGAGAGTGTCTCGAACTTAATTTATAAATTGATCGAACAGCTCTTTTCTGCAAAACAAAGATAGACTGAATGTCGGCGGCATTTCCCCACAACAGAATACCGTACGATATTACACTATGAAAATAACTAAAGTACACTAAACGGGCTGTCTCTAGGTCAGTTAAATTACGAATTTTTCTAACAGCGTATGCTGCGGAGCTCAGCTTCTTAGACAATTTATCTATATGTGGGCCCCACTGAAGCTTAGCATCCAAAGTTAAGCCCAAGAATACAGTGCTATCTTCAGGATTCAATTCTTCGCCCTTTATCAACACATTATTTTTCACCTGCCTCACGTGAGGCAGCGTAAACTTAATACACTTGGTTTTTTTTTCATTAAGTAGTAAATTATTAACATTGAACCAATGAACTACTTTTGAGATCGCGCTATTTACATCGTCAGTAACCAGCTCCTGACGTTTAAGTTTAAACAAAAGTGAAGTGTCATCCGCAAACAACACTATTTCATGATTATCCTTTATGAGGTAAGGCAAGTCATTAATATAAATCAGAAACAAGAAAGGACCAAGAATTGAGCCCTGTGGGACTCCCATTGTTACTAAAGATCCGGGAAATCTTTTCCCATTAACGTCAACGCTCTGAAACCTATTACTCAAGTATGAAGCAAGAAGATCCAGAGCGGTGTTCCGGATCCCGTAGTGGCGGAGTTTCCTGATTAACGTTTCATGAAGAACACAATCGAATGCCTTGGACAAATCACAAAAGATGCCCAAGGCATCACATTTATCTTCCCATGCATTATAAATATGTCCTAAAAGTTCAACACCAGCATCAGTAGTTGAACGACCCCTTGTAAAACCGAACTGTTTACTGTGTAATAATTTATTTTTATTAAAAAATCTTTGCAATTGGTCTAACATTAATTTCTCAAAAATTTTACTAAAGGTAGGTAGTACTGAAATAGGTCTATAATTTGTGGGGTCTGATGTACTACCTGATTTAAACAATGGTATTATTTTACTATTTTTCATAAGATCGGGAAACTCCCCACAGTCGATACAATTATTAAATATAAGAGCTAAAGTAGGTGCTACAATGTCAATAATAGACTTAGCAACTTCTACAGAATTACCCCACAGATCCGCAGTCTTTTTGACGTTTAAAGTGTGAAAGGTTTTAATTACATCTCTACAGGTAATATGTTCAAAATTAAATTCTGAATCGCAAACATTAACATTTTCCTTAAGCAAAGACTCAGCAACAGAAGGTGAAGAGTTTAGGGATTTAGTAGTTAAAACGGGAATATCCGAAAAGAAATTTTCAAAGGCCGCGGCGACTTGTGAGTCTGATTTTATTATTTTGTCATTAATTGATAGGCTGTAGTCAGTATTTCGGTTGCTAGACCTTCCCGTTTCACTATTAATAATATTCCAAGTCGTTTTAATAACATTACTACTGTTTTTAATCTTCGAACTCAAATAACGAGACTTGGCCATACAACAAACTTTTTTAAATAATTTTGAATAATTTCTAACATATAAATTAAATTCAGCGGTATTTACACAAGTCCTTTCATTGTACAACTCATAAAGCCGCGTTCTACTTTTATGAATACCAATGGTAGCCCAATCACTGAAAGATGCGTTACTATTAACTGAGATAGTTTTGGGAATAAACGTGGAATGAAATTGTTTACAGTATATATAAAAAAAATCATCATATAGATGAATAGGATCAGCGTGAATAGACAAAGCTGGTAATTTATTAATTAGTTTAACTTTAAAAGCTTCCAAGCGACTTGCAGTTTTGGGATTAACAGTGATATCCTTTTTTGCCATTTTGTTATTTTGGTTTTGGATAGTAATCCGTTGCCCGCAATGATCAGAATCTAGTAAATTTATAATTTCTTTGTGGCTTGGTATAATATCCGTATAAATATTATCTAGGCATGAGGCGCTAGTAGGGGTTATTCTTGTGGGCTCCGAAAATAGGTGTACAAGATTGTAGGACTGAAACAGACTTATTATTTTACTGCAAGAACCTGACTTTTCTAATAAATTAACATTAAAATCACCACAAGTGATAATGGACTTGTTCGAGTTACAAATCTTGTGTAACACTTCATCCATTACCTTTTCAAAGCAGTCATACAATCCTGAAGGAGGTCTGTACACACTTAATACTATAAACTGCTCCAATTCTATACAGGCTATTTCAATTATCCGCTCAACAGATAGGCTCACAATATCTTTACGGTCTTTAAATTTAAGCTGGTTACTTACTAAAATTAATGAGCCACCATGTATAGCATTTACTCTGCTGAACGAACTACCAACCTGGTGATTACTAAAATTGAACAAGAACTGGTGGCTTTTAAGCCAATGTTCAGTTATACAAAGAATATCAATACTGTTACAATTCATAAATAATTCTACTTCTAAATCTTTGTTCATAAATCCTTGAATATTTTGATGCACCAGGTTGATACTATTTACTGATTTTAAACTTTTATTTTTGCAATTGTGTACATTATTGCTAGAGGTTGCCTCTGTTGTCTTAATTTCTAATTTAAATGATTATCAATGTCAATTTTTGATACCAAATTATTGGCTGAATTATTTAACATGTCATAGCATTGCTCAATAGAAGCAATTTGTTTAGCCAAATTCTTGGCTGTAATAGAAAAATAATATGATAGCGACACAGCTATCTGTCTTTTACAGTACTTTGAAAGATAGTACCTATCCATAAAAAATCTATCTTTTGTCAAATATAAATGATTACCAACATAATTGTTAGTGTCAATTAAATGGAATGAATTGTTATTATACATCAAATTATGCAATGTCATATTCATTTCAGATCTAAAGTTGTTTTCTTCCTGTGGCAAACTTTGGCTGTATGGGAATGTGAACATCACAATTTTTCTTAAACTAAGGTTACATAATGAACTATAATATTGGAGTAATTCTCCTTTATTCACATTTCCCCTATTACCCACAAAAATTATTAGAATTGTATCCTGGTTAAAATTGCATTTTATAATTTTTTTCATTATGTCAAATAAAGAACAACCAGGCATACAGTAGTTTATTATTGAGTGTCCCGGATACTTATTTGTCAACAAGTGGCCTAGATCCTTTCCAATTTCATCACAAAATAAAACTATTTCTTTATTTACACTCTGTAAGTATTTTGGAGAAAAAAAAAAACGTAGGAACCTAGATAAATACTGTCTAAATCCGAATATCAGC
The DNA here is from genome assembly GCA_947523025.1 of Dryobota labecula. NCBI lineage: Eukaryota > Metazoa > Arthropoda > Insecta > Lepidoptera > Noctuidae > Dryobota > Dryobota labecula. Next base: position 4,734,917 of record OX383311.1, on the reverse strand, counting down.
ATAATATGGTGGAAATATGCTCCAATTGCAAATGATTTAGGTATTACGTTTGTATGGACAATTCGTCGGCCGCCGCGCTCTTAAGATACACAGTTTCAGTTATACATGTGTTAGAAAGTGAATGAAAACTATATTTATAGACCGTATTGATATCCACTTTATTAGCAAGCTTTGTGTCAGAATGGTAACTATGTAGTAATTTACTATGTATGAAAGTCCCTATGAATATGGTGTGTAGGGAAAAGATTTTATAAAGAAAAGCACAGAAAGACAAGATTAGACATTTATTTCAATTGGGCTTGTCAAAGTAACGTTATTGAGAAAGCTAGTTGTCCATTCCAAAACTAGGTCTTCGTGGAGATGAATGGACAAGAAACTCCACGGGAGCTTGGTTTAAAGTATTTTATCAACACATTTTTACATTAGCATAATATACTTTGTTAAAACATTCATCTCTTGGAACATTTCTCAAAGTTAGCAACTTTACCAGTGGAAAGAAACAGAACATGATGAATATTCCTTTGATTAAACACATACAATACATACAAAAAAAAAAAAAAAAAAAAAAAAAAAAAAAAAAAAAAAAAAAAAAAAAAAACAAAAAAAAAAAAAACTTGCACCCACACGCACACTCATGTACACATACACACCCTCAACATGCACACATACCCACACATGCATACACACACGTGCAAATCTCATACACCGAGAGCTGCTAAATTAATGTTTTATTTCATTTTTATTTTTTCTATGAATTCTTACTATTAGCTTCCTCATTGTAAAGCTACCACCTAAGGGAAGAGCGAGACAGCTCCGACACAAGTACTATTGTAACTTAATGGGGCTGCCTCAATTTATGTATGACACAATGCTTAAGTTGAAATAAATATTTTTGTATTTGTATTTGTATACAAAATTAGCCAAATTGTAACACATATAGAACAACATAGTCATCAGCAATAATCAAGATATAATATCAATTAACTTACGAGAACATTATTGCGGATCCATCTTTCACCACAGTCATAAATAAAAAGTCTCAGAATAGGCATATATTATGAGTTACGGTTCAATGAATGTCAGTGCTTTGAGACAGTTTCATCGTTCCGAAACTTATGTCCTCCTTTTTTCTGAACAAAGCGGGACTGCGCAACACTGCGTCATGCTCGACATTTTTACGGTACGGTTTTAAGGCATTAAACATGATTTAAGTGTAATCTTTGTTTTCACGCCCGTAGTATCAAACTTTAGCAGCTACACTTCAGGACCTTACTCGACAGTGGCGCCAACTGGTGAGAACAAAAACGGTAGCCCTCATTACCCCGCTGGTCATACACACATGCCGCCCAGTTGCATCAGATATACCTACGTAAACATAAATTAATTAATGATCTTATTGTATTAATACCGATGGCAATAATGACGGTCTGTAAAAATACGCAGAGCAATCGCAATGCCCATGAAAATGACTATCAAACTGAAAGCGATCGCAATTGCATTACGTAATAAGACTGGTTGTGTTTAAATTTTTTGGCGGGAATTTCACTGTAATTTGTTTCTTCATCCAACCTACCAGTATAGTGCAACATAAAATAGTAGAAATAAAATAAATTGGAACTAAAAAAAAATTCATACTAAATTGTTGCCATGTTTAAGCAATTTAAGTAAAAAAATGTGACAGTTACGTAGAAAGTGGCGCCCTCATTTAATTTCTACTATTTTATTATATGTCGCACTGTACAGTACCTACAACTATTCTCATAGAAATCCAACGACTGACGAAACACGAATTTTGCCGGGGGACATTAAGAAAATAATTGTACCTACTGTACTTATCTAACCCATACTTATTTCTGTTATTCCAGAGAGAAACTCCTTCATTCAAACGTGTATTTCAACGAGAACGGTACAATGACGTACACAGCGAAGAGGTTTCCAATCTTTCTGCCTGAACTCAACACTATAGACTTGAATGCTACTATTATTGTGCCCAATGTTGCAGTTTTGGTAAGTTAACTTTAATTCTTTTATTAACTCAATTTTCTGGGGGTCGGAAGACACGGAAGTTCAATACTGAGCAAGGTCCCGCCGATCTGTTCTGTAAAAATCTCCTCGTGAAAACGTGTGAAGTGTGCTGTCAATACTGTCAATTAGGGTTGCCAGGTATTTTTATTAGGTAGTAATTTCGTTTTAGTTTTTTTTTTTTTATATCTTCTAACAATTTTTTGTCTCTAAATTTAGGTTCTACTCCGTTCACCTAGTATACCCAAATTTTTTTGAGACGGTGAAATATGTTATCCGGTATAATTACTTATAAATACTACTACTAAAACTACTAGACTAAGTACTACTATCTATTATTAAAACTTGTACTATTAATTTAAAACTATAACATAACGGCGACACATAATGATAGGTATAATTGGTAATAACACATCTATCTCCCACAGTAACATTCTACAATAATCTACATTCTGTTTATCATAAAATAAATAACAATAACCTTGCGAATTCACTCAAATGTCACGTAAATAAATCAACTTTGATGTGAAGATCGTTAATGACCCGAATTGCTCGGGTTAGCGGTGTTTTGGCGAGTAAGTTGGTCCTGACTGCTGGCACGGCCAGCAGTGGCGGGCGTCGCCGCCTCCACCCATAGCGGTCCAGTACTGCAAAGACTCAAGCACTACAGCACCCCCGGCTTATGTTCAATGCCCCGGAGTAACTCGACTAAGTAGGCGACAAGTGTAAACTCCCGTCGCACCCTCAATTCATTGTACCCGACCATGCCCAGACGCCACTTGTACAGTAATGTTGCGCGCTACAATTAATGCCTGGTACCGTACCACTACCGCCATCTAGTATCGAGTAGCAGAACTAGTAGAGCACTAGCGTCATCTAGTATCAAGTAGCAGAACTAGATGCTTCTAGAAAGTTCGATGCTAGAACTTTCTAGAACTATCGACATCTGGTCAGTCGGGGCCGGTATGTACTCGAACATTCTAGATGTTTCTACAGTTGAAGGTTCTGGAACTATCTAAGGACTATATAAGGCCGGTATGGACCCCGACCCGATACAGTCGAAAAAGAAGCGATCAAGTGATCTTCGAGTGCGACTTTAGAGTGATCAGTAGTGCAGTTGTGTTTTATAATTAGTGTGTTTGAGTTGTTATCAGTGTTGATTAATTAAAGTGTCATTTTTGGTTTTTAAATCGGCAGTTTTTATTGTCACGAACCGCAAGCTCGTAACAGTAAGCTTTACGGGGTATATCCGTTTTACCCGTTTATGTACCCCACTCTATTTGTATATGTCTAGGTGGCGCGTAAACTTATTCTGAACGTGCTCCAACATAACGAGAGTTTTTTTTTTTTTTAACGTTGCTCCTCCACGCTAGGAATTTCTCCTGTATTGTGGGTGCGTTTACAAACATTTAAACTCACATACACTAACAGCCAGACCCGGAACAACTACCTGTAGGTCATACAAATATTTGTTCCGTGCAGGAATCAAACCCGCGACACGCATTTGGCTTTATGTGGAATCCGATCGTACTATGTTCCAGATGACCCCTGACTATAGTGCGTCATATAGAACCCTGACTGCTGCTATGTTAGCGAAGTCTCGTGTCTTTCTCAGCACGTATCCCAGATTTCTGAACGCCCTTTTGAAGATCTTAGATCCTATATTATATAGTAGGATTGGCAACCCTAGTAACAATCCTTGAAGTGAGCTGTCATTCCACATCTGAATGACAGCTTACTTCACCTAATTTTTCACACTCACTGTGAAAAATTTTCACAGAATAGATCGGCTGGTTTCTAGCCCCGGGTCAAATTGCAAAAAAAACGTTAGAAAATCTGAATTTCACAAGCTACCCTAACGTTTTTGCCTTAAGGCGCCATCATATATATGCCAGTCATATATGCCAGTGACCTTAAGTGATTAGCTTGCGTGTTCAGAGGCCTCTGTACTCACGCAACGCGTCGTACGAGTCCAGTAATAGGACTCGCCCATCTAGGAGCGCTGTCCCAAATAAGACGCATTATTAATTTATTATACATAAAACAAAAGGTATTTTAATTAAACACGTAAACTAAAATATCACTAACTAAAATATCTTTAAGAAGGTGAAGGTTTCAGAAAAAAACGCTTTATAGATTTTGCGTGATTCTCAGTTTTTTATCCGCGTTAGACATAAATTTACAAATTAATTTGACTATGTAATATAAATATAATCTAAAATATTCATATATTAAGTTATTGATGAAATGCTCTAATTCAATATATATTTTATTCCAAATCATTAACACTACTCGTTTAGACGTGATCTTCAGTATAAAACATTAAAAGTCGGTTATCGGCCAATAATCTTATGAAGAAAAAAAACCATAACAAATGCATTCGCAAAAGGTTAATAAATAACAATAAAACAACAGTACTTAACCTATGCTAGTAATGTCAAGGACTCAAAAACAATTTAAATAATAATAGATTTATTTGTAAACAAAGGTTTTACTGCAACTCCTTTAGTGCTCAAAATTACATAAAATGACGGTTACGGTTCCGCGTAATAAAATTGTTATTTAAATTGTTAATTATTGCTTTTAGTGCTATACGATGATCAATAGGTACTAACTGGAAAACACACGCAAAATACCAACTATAGTTAGATATCGTTACGACGAAGAGAGTGGGCCATACCTAATCCAGCACGCGGACCGAGTGTGGGTTGGTAGATGTCACATGTCTACGATTTTTTTTTTAAATAAAAAATAAGTTTTTTTTTATTTGCTTACTTCAGTTGTACAAAAACACTTATCAAAACAAATATGCAGGGTTACAACTAAGACAAAGAGTGTTTTCGATGAACTCTGGCTCCCAGAGTAAGATTTAACTTGTGTTTAGGGTGCCAGCGTCCTCGCCTATAATTTGAACATTATTTTAACAGTAGTGTAAGACGAGCACAGTATATTATTATTAAGAAAACTACTTGCTAGCAAATGCATATACGAAGTGGCCTATTAAAGTACCTATGTGGGGGTATGTGTATGTATTGAGAGAGATATAAATTTGGTTCTAGGACATGCCGGATTCCTCACGTTTTCCTTCACCGTTTTGAGAGCAGAGACCTACAACTCGTAAGTTGTGGCAGAAATCCCTGGGCCATACGTATGGAAATTAAGGTGTATCTATTCATACACGAATAATTTGAAGAGGACCTACATCTATAAGTGATAAAAAAGCCATAGCAGCGAAAAAAAAGTTTTTTATCTAAGTGTTTTATATTTTTACATAATTATTATAATTTTCGATCGCCAACCCGCCTGCCAAGCGTGGCGATTATGGCAAACCCTCCCAATAGGGGGAGGCCTATGTCCAGCAGTGGACGTCTTTCGGATGAAATGATGATGATGATTATAATATTAAAGAAGTTGCAATTTCCACAATTTTATTTATTTTATGAATGACTCGCTCGGACGCGGCGACGGTGGCGGCACGAGCGCGGTGAATTTTGATAATTAATCATCATAATTATCAAGTAATTTTAAATTATTTAATTTTTAAATAATAAACTCAGATTAAAAAAATCGTTTCCATGACTTCTTTACCATCTAAAGGTGTATCTTATATATCTTAAAATATTTCGTGTTTGAATAGATACACCCTGATGTAACACGTAACGTACCTAGGGTGCAAAAAATTTCGAGGTTGCTTGGCTCGCTCTTACATCCTACATTCTCCTAGGAAGAAGACAGGGTTAGTCCGCCACTGCTCTCCCTATACCATACAATCAACAGTGTTGTGTAATTTGAAAACATTTTACTAGAGTGCTGCTTCTTACTAGCTCTTCTCCATGGGAAACGACCAATTGGAATCGTGCACCTACCTCCTGATGTTTCATATGTGGCCATGTAGGCTTATGTGAAATATCATATTTTGAATTTTGTTTTCCAGGGCATCTTCTCCTACCTTCACGACACGAACTACTGGGTGAAGACAGCTCTGAGGTCTTTGGTCAGCATGTACAGTCCACAGCCGTTCGTCAAGAAAACGGTATACGAATACTTGTGGAACCTCACCGATCCTGTGCTGGATGTGTCCAAGAGTCTGGCGCCTGGACTTGTGCCTGTAAATAATGCTGGAATGTTGGCTAGGGTGAGTCTCCAAAGTTCTCAAGTTTTACTAAGCAAGTCAACGAGCGGGGCAAATTGGTCGCAATGCTTTTCATTTTGAGAGTTCAGCTACGTTTGTTGCGTTATGTTTCTGAGCAGAAGAATTTTTCAAACCTATGAAAATTTTTCATAGCAATGGATGTCGAAATGAAAGACATTGCGTTACACAATTACCCCGCCACTTTCAGTACTCGAAGATTGGCACTTTTCATAAAAATCGCAGTGTATTCCCAGCTGTGGCAGTGCTTGGGAGAAGCCGAAGTCCTTCGGCTAACAATGATGATGATGTTCCTAGCACTTATATAACAGGGTATAGGAAAACACTACCATTTTCTATAAGTACTCTTTTCCCCTCAACAGCGCAAACAACATTGACTTCAGTTTTGAGTCGGATGCCACCTACATCTAAAGCAACTGATTTTGTCTCAGAGCTACTGCCTTCTGATATCTGCCAGAACTCAATAAAGAGAGATCCATTATCCATAAGTTTCCCCCGTTCTTAAACTTCCGGGGTTTTTTCGGGACTGACATTTTACCTCACTTTCCGATTTATGGAATCATCATCTTCGTCGTCTTTTCAGCCAAAAGACGGCCACTATTGGACAAACGTCTCTCCCAAGTAGGGCTTCCATTACGTAATTACGTAATTACGCAATTACGTAATTACGGACAGATTTTAGAAATCTCACAAATACGTAACTGAAGAGCTGCAGTCCGTAATAACGTAACTATAGGATAATATTAATTAATTTAGGTACCCATTTATTTAGTTCTATAGTTTCTGCCTACTCCATGGGAAAAAGGCATGGGTTTATCTGTGTATTTACAATTTACCTTAATTTAGTTAACCTACGACTTACATTATGACAACACCAAAACCCTTTCTGTGGGTATCCCCCGAATTCCCGGGGTTTATTTTATAACTTCCAATTTGAGTCCGCAAGATTTAATTTCTTAGTCGTACAGAATAGAGTTCATTGTTGACCAATCGGGAAACGAAGGGAATCCCCGTTGGTTGTGGATAGTTCGGTACGTAACACAATCAAAGTTTATAAGTGTTTCGCAAGTATTTGATCTACCTCGTAGATAATAAAGTTTAATATTGTGGATTGAGCAAGCTAAGGGAACTCCCTACATTTTTCTTTACTTTCGTGAATTTAGAAACAATCTCAATACTCGGTACTCAGTCGTCTTACGTACACCTGCGAGATACTGTCCTGCCTGGTCTAAGCTTATTTTATTGACTTTTGTGATTTTGTGTATGTGCCGCAAAGTTTGACGCTTGGTTTTCAGAAGCTTTTCATTACAAGTTTCTAAGTAGATATCACCATACACGAGTAGAGATACTTCAACGAAAATGTAAGTACCTATTTTAACATTACTTTACTTGTCTACTTACTTTGTTTCTAGGGTATTGTGTGAGAGTTTATACATATAATTTAGTAGTTGATTTTATATTGTTGACGGCACGGTTGGCGCAGTAGTTGAGTGATTGGCTGCTGCGCTGCGGGTCACGGGTTCGATTCCCGTACGGAACAAATATTTGTATGACCTACAGATAGGTGTTCCGGGTCTGGGTGTCTTGTGTATGTTAGTTTACATGATTGTGAGTGCACCCACGATACAGCAGTAATTCCTAGTGTGGTGCGACGTTTAAAAAAAAAAAAAAAATATGTGCGATTTTATTTTATTGTTGCTTGTTAGATGTCTGTGCAAATAGACATTGATTATGAGTTCACGGTACATATGTAAATGTATCCCGTTTTAAGTGTAGTGCCTAACTATAGATGCTATTTATATGTATTACCTAACTATTAAATTATGAAATATTTATATATTGTTTTAGGTCTGCAGTAAAGAAGACTATTTATAAGGAGTTTTTGAACAAACGCACACAATCAGCTATATGGGAACACTTTTTGAGGGCTGAAAATGGGCAAAGTGTCCAATGTAAACATTGTCAAAAATTTTTGAAGACTCCTGGTGGTGCTACTGGAGCACTACATACACATATGCGTGCTAAACATATTAGCGAGATGTCACAAGAGCAAGATGCGCAAAGGGCAAGTACTTCATCGTGCTTTCAAGCAAGAAAAAGTTTAGAACCTCCATCGAAGAAAACTAAACTAACGGATTACTTTTCCACTGAGTATTCCTTGGACGTTATAGTGACTAGAATGGCAGCATTGGATGGCATCCCATTAAGCAAATTTTGTACTTCTGAAGATCTAAGGTATGTTTTCAAAAAATCTGGCTATGATCTACCGAAATCTCCTTCAACTATTACCAAAATTGTCCTGGAACAGAGTTGTGCCATAAAAAAACAATTAATAAATCAGTTTAAAGATATGAAGTCCCAAAAAAAACGGTTTACGTTATAACGTTTGATGAATGGACCTCTACCCGGAACCGGAGGTATATGAATATAAATATTCATAATAAAGACCTAGAACCAGCTAAATATAAAAATTTAGGACTAGTAAGGATAAAGGGTTCAATGCCAGCTCACGTTGGAACTGTACTGTTAGAAAATCATCTAAATGACTTTTATTTGAAACTTGAAGATATAATTGCATTCACAACGGACGGAGCCAGTGTTATGGTTAAAATGGGCAAAAATTTTGATGGTCACCATCAGTTGTGTTTTGCTCACGGAATACAACTTGCAGTGCTGGACGTATTATATAAGACACGGAAAAGTACAACTACTGAACCAGAACTAGAAGATGAAGCTTCAGATACTGACACTGAAGAAATTGAAGAAAACGATGGCGGACTTTTCATAGAAGTACCTAGAGTTCTAGAACCAGAGTTTCTGTACAAAGATATTATAGTAAAAGTAAGAAAACTTGTTAAATCATTCAAAAAATCACCACTGAAGACCGATTTGTTGCAAAAATATTCTTTACAAGAGCATGGTAAAAGCCTCGATCTTATACTAGACTGCAAAACGCGATGGAACAGCTTATCAGATATGGTTGGACGATTTCTGAAATTGAAATCAAGTTTATTTAAGGCTTTATTAGACTTAAAATCAAATATAAGTTTCACAGACACAGAAATACAAGATCTACATAACATTCATCATAGTTTAGATATAATAAAAACTACAGTGATGGCATTGTGTCGCCGTGACTCGAATTTGTTAGCAGCAGATGCTGCGCTTCAGTTTATGTTAAATAAGCTTGATGCTCAGTCCAATGGGCTCAGTGACAAGCTTGCTGTATCCCTTAGAAAAAGAATAAAAGAAAGGCGAACAAATGTGTCTGGTGTCTTGCAGTATTTGCATAATAATGAAGAATATTATAAAACCGAAGAAACAGAAACTTTTACAAAACCGACGTCGGATTATATTAGAACATATGTTGCAAACTTATTAGAAAGGCTCAAATTTACACCGCCTACAAGTACACAAATGAGTTTAGATTCCGAAGCAGATGACAATGATGCTAATGATGGTTTTGGCGACGAGTTGACTGTTGCACAGCAACTAGAAAAAGAAATACAGAAAACTATGTCTACAGTAAACAAATCTGGAGTAAACACAGGTCTTGAATCCATCATCAGAGTTGAAATGTGTATCTACGATAGCACTGGCGGCGGTCGTGAAGTTTTCCTAACAGCAGCTTATAATTATTTACTATGTATAATGCCTACTAGTGTTGAAGCAGAACGGGCATTTTCTTCTGCCGGCTATCTTTGTTCTAAACTAAGAAGTTCCCTTGGTGACAGAACATTGCATTCGTTATCATTTATGAGATCATATTATCAAGAACAAAGATTGGAAAAATAACCATATTTTATATTGTTTCTTACTTTTAAACCATTTGTGCGTGGTACATGTTTTGTTTGAATTGTTGATTGAGTTTAGTCAAAATCAAAATCGTCAATCAAATCAAAATATTACATTTTGATTTGATTGACGATTTTGATTTTGAGTTTAATTTTAAAATTATCATTTTAATCTGTAATTTACTTTTAATTCCTTAATATTATAATTTTTTTCATTTGAAGTTGTTTGATTTTTTACTTCTAAAATACGTAATAAGCCCAGAATTTATCGTGCTTTAAAAAATCAAAACAGTTAAGTACGTAATTACGTAGTTACGTAATTGAAGCATCAAAATGCGTAACTAGTTACGTAATTAGCAAATCCATAATTTTGGAAGCACTACTCCCAAGCACCGCCACTTTGACCGATTCTCTGCTTCTCGGATCTAGCGGATTCCTGCGGCCTTCACAAGGTCATCAGTCCACCTTGTGGGAGGCCTTCCAACGCTACGTCTTCCAGTACGCGGTCGCCACTCCAAAACCTTTCAGCCCCATCGGCCATCTGTTCTGCGAACAATGTGCCCTGTCCACTTCCACTTAAGTTTGGTCATTCTTCCGGCTATGTCGGTTACCTTGGTTCTCCTGCGGATCTCTTCATTTCTGATTCGATAACGTAGGGAAACTCCAAGCAGAGCCCTTTGAGTGACTTTTAGCCTTCTAATGAGGCCCACTGTGAGCGACACACACAGTGATTGTGTTGTTGTGACGCGTTTCTGTGCCAAAGTTTATCACTGGCAGCAGGCATTGGTCAAAGATTTTCGTCTTGAGACAATGCGTTAAATGGGACGAGAAAATATTATGTAGCTTTCCGAACGTCTCTAATATACCGAGAACAAAAAAAATAACCCAAGACATGACAATGGCAGTTATCATAACATGGTGTGTATGATTTTACAGATATACGCCGACTTCACAGACGAGATGACAGTGAAGATAGGTCCTCAATGGGGCCACAAGGAGTTCTTCCAGATCGATAGGTTTAGAGGAGAACCAATGCTGCCTGGATATGACCCTGAAGTAAATACAATACATATTTATATAAATACGAAAGTAACTTTGTATGTCTGTCTGTTACCTTTCCACGCCTTTACGGCCCCGCTGCTGGGACACAGGCCTGCTCTCTATATATAAGGGAGTGGGCCAAAATCCCCCACGCGGGCCCAGTTTGAATTGGTGGATGTCATATGTGCTAAAGTTTTGGGTTTCTAAAACCAGAGTATTTTGAGGAGATCCTCGAATACCCACCATGTCCAGGAAATACCGCTTTCAGTATCTAGTCCTTAAGCCAACTGTCTCACAATCAACGTTATCTTGAGGTGTTGGTCCTACCGCTAACAAAATATTCTTATTAATGAAAGTTTTTAGTTAAACCCTAGCAAGCGCAAACGTGCGCTTCTGCTGAGCATAAGGTCCTGGGTTCGATTCCCAGGTCTGGCAGTGTTGTTAAGTTTTCCCATCAGGAATTTCTCGGTCTTAGGAAAAGGTTGACAGCATAACAGGCAAAATGTAGGTGTGCTAATGAGGTACACCTCCGCCCTAATCCTTCGAAGATTAAAGTCGTGATGGTATGTGTTAAACCCTAAATTGTACAATTTCCAGGTATGTCCAGACCGTATCTTTGGCTCCACTGAAGGTGTGATGTACGCTCAGCGCTTGACCAAACAAGATGTACTCAAATACTGGAGAAAGACTGTCTGCAAACTGATGCCGCTTTATTTTGATAGTAAGTTCATCAGTCTTCCATTTTATATCTTTTTTGCCGAGCAAACAAATGAAGAATCGAAAGTCAAATAGACAGTTGCTCCGTGTAACATACTAGTATTCAGCTGCACCGTACCGTGCACCGTGTGGCGCCGGACGTAAAGAATAGCACCACTCCATTTCTTCCCGTGGGTGTCGTAAAAGGCGACTAAGGGACTTGCTAGAGAATGGGCAGCAGAGTTCTCTATGAATTTTTAACACCATACTGCAATCGCCAACCCGCCTGCCAAGCGTGGCAATGATGGCAACCCCCCCGGCCCCCACAATTGGAGGAGGCTTATGTCCAGAAGTAGACGTCTTTCGGCTGAAATGATTCAGCTGCATTTGGTTAGTCTGGAAGCCTGGTGTGGTAATTAGCTGGCGTAATGTGTGTGGTAATAATGGCCAAATTTCTTAAGCGTTACTTTTAAGATCACAACTGTAAAAAACAAAGACAAAGTCAAATAATTACTTTCAAGTAGGCCATCGTCAAACTTTACAAGGAAATAGAATTGATTCTAGATGCCCCTTCCAAAATGTTGTTTTGTATGCAGAAGAATGAATAAGAAACTCCAAAGTTACTCTTTTGATATCTTTTACAATATTTTGCAATTCCCGAAGGGTGAGAGATGTACCTACACCCACACCCACATTTCCCCAGTTATGTTTAAGTTCCATGTAATAGGGGGCGAACCTATTGCCATCAACCGGGCACAAATCCAGACTCCGGGCCTTATGGAAAAACCCAGTAGCACTTTGACCGACCTGGGAATCAAACCCAGGACCGAATGCTCAGCAGTAGCGCATGTGACCACTAGACCAACGAGGCATTCTGAAGAACTCAACCAACTCAATTTTAAGAATAAGATGCTAATATTCAGATAGTAATTAACTAGAGAAAACTAGCCTTGCCCTCTTCTAAAAGCCAGGGTCCGACTGATATGCTTTCTATGCCAAACATTAACAGGATTACTTTTCTCCTTTCCAGGCGAGCTGACAATGCACAACGTCCCACTTTACCGCTACAACCTATCAGAGAGTGTTTTCGACCGCGTCACCAATGGCACCGACTGTTACGACACCGACCCGAGCCTACCACAAGGACTCAGCGACGCATCAAAGTGTTACTTTGGTGAGAATACTATTTAGAATTTTTTTGGGCCTGCCTGCTAACTGTCAATATTTCGTCTCAATCACTGCAACAAGCTCGTTCAGCCGTTCTCGTTAGCCATAATCTACAGCGGTCGATCACCCAAAAACTCCCAAAGCTCCTTATCGAAATTAATCAGAAACGATTTTCGGAATATTAAATAAGTAATACCATAGTTATTTTACTTTCCTCATACGAGTATCAAGCAGAAAACAGTAACTAGGAATGCATAACTGGACAAATCTGGCACCAAACAAGACTTGCCTAGAGCTTCCTAGCAAATATACAATTACTGCAACAAGATGCAACTCTTGTAAGCACAATAATCTACAGCGGCTGATCAACCAAAAAGTTCCAAAGCTCCTTATCGAAATTAAGCAGAAACAAATTATCGGAGTGTTAAAAAATAATACCATAGTTATTTTACTTTCCTCATATCAAGCAAAATACAACAACTAGAAATGTTTATCTGGACAAATCTAGCACCAAATGCCTAGAGACATGCCTAGAGCTTTCTAGCAAATATAGTTGATGGCCTGAATATCTCTATTGATGAATAGTAAATGAGAAAACACACTAAACATGCCTTTTCCTCTTATTAATGACACCCAAACGCAACGTCAAACTGAAGCTAAAAGGACAGGTATTTCAATGCCTTTGGTCTATGTTGATGACATTTTGGTGTATCAAGTAAAGAGCAAGAGATATTGCAAAAGAATTCTATCTTATTTTTAACTTATTTTTCAGACTTCCCAATGGTGATGTCTTATCCACATTTCTACACCGGCGGTATACCCAAAGACCACTTTGTAACTGGCCTCAAACCAGACAGGTCGAAGCATAACTCTTTCGTTATCTTGGAACCAGTAAGTAATATTTTTTTTTTTTACTGATGATTTTAAAAAGGCTTCACTAACACAGTGAACATAGAAGGGAAAGTCCTTTGGCTTGGAAAAACACACGACTTTTAAAAGTAACAGTTGCAAAGCTAACTCAAAGATTTCAAATAAAAGTTCCTGTAAGAATGATACCTCCCAAATGAGAGTCCAAGTCCGGTGTTGAAAAATAGCGAACCGGAGAGCTAGTCATTTATTTTTACTCCTAATAATCTCAATTTCCTTTTACAGTACACCGGCACACCATTTGAAGCCGTGGCCAGAATGCAAAGCAATCTTAGAATCCACGACCTAACAGGATTCGATGAGAAGTTTACTAAGCTGTCCAATAAAGTGTTACCCTTGATCTGGATTGAATATGTAAGTATTAAAGATAAGATAAACTTTTGCCGAGCTCAAAACCGTCGATCCAGTTTTTATATTTCGAACTTTATTCCGATTAAGAAAAGTTCATAAAAATACAAAATGTGAAACACTTTCTCTGTGATCGTCAAACGATTCATAGAAACAGAGCGATGTTCTAAATTCGTTTAGTGGTGTTAAGCGTACGCATTAAGCGATTTGTGGTGCAAGCAGGGCAGATTATGGTGCAAAAGTTTTTTTTTTTTTAAGAACTTCTCTGGGAGACTCGACAGTCACGAAGCTCCCACCTGGACTTATCTTCTGGACCACCCCTTCCTCTTCTATAATATGGTGATCCTTTTTTGTTCATCACAAGCCTATATCAGTCCCATGCTGGACTTAGGCCTCCCCGATTGCACGCCATTCAGCTATATTCTTGACAACTCTCATCCAAGCGCTACCAGCCACCCTGCGAAGATTGTCGCTCCACCTAGCCTGAGGGCATACTACCTTACGTTTGCCGATTCGCGGTCTCCATTCTAGAACACGTCTACTTCAACGTTCATCGGTTCTACGGATAATATAGCCGGCCAATAGGGATGTTTTATAAAAATAAAAATAAACCGTCATGTAGCTTACTAAAAAATATTAGACACGTATTTATTGCATTATCATATTAATAAAAAATGACTTAGATAAAACAAATTAAAGTTGGGAGTGGGGGCTCGTTACGTCACAATTATATCAAACTATAATAGGTACGTATAAAATCTAGCACAGAGTGACGTCATGCCACATTTGAACTCAACGTATCGCCTTAATTTATTGATAACGTAAAAAAAGAAAAAATACACGTTCAATATTTTGTAATAATCTACATGACAGACAATTTTTTTTTTTTTAAACGTCCCTTTTGTCACTTCAGCGTAGGTACCTACTTATTCTGTGAGCTATGTCGACAAACTTTAGGTGTCTGTCGGATCATCTCGTTCCTTTTTTGTTACTAACCACCATTTTTGTTACAGCACCAAGAAGGCCTCCCATCACACATAAGAATGGCTATATTCTTCACCAGAGTGATCGTGCCGCCTCTATCAATAATAATTTCAACAACCATGATACTTCTCGGCATCTACTTGCTTACCAAAATTATTTACATAAACAATTTAGAAAACGATAGTCTACAATCTATACTAATATTTAAAAGTAAAAATGCAACTAAAAATAAAATATTGTCCTTTGAAAAAGAGACGTTTTTAAGGGCTAGTTAATTTTTTTTTTAATAATCGATCGATTGTGTATGTCTTTGAGTCGATATTTTTAATAAATGGGTTTGTAACACTGTAAAAGAGACTTGTCACACAGTTCCGTCTTAAATTTAAACAGCTAAATTTTTAGACAATTATTAGAAGAGAGAATAATCAGATTTAAAGCTAAAGCAAAGATTAGTTGTTAGCAATTTATTTATAGAGAATTTAAGGTCTGACCATTCCAAAGTAATCATTGTGTGAAAAAACATTCTGAGTTAGCCCTTTTATGATGTATGCTTCAAACACAGCGGCAATAGCCGCATTTTTTATATTTTTTATTGCGTACGCACAGCTACAAATCAAGCTATATATTTCCAGTATAAAGCTGACTTCTCACTGTACGAAAATCCTATAGAATGTGAGATCAGCTTATACTGGACTTGTATAGCTTGATTTGTAGCCGTGTGTACCTACGTAACACACATAAAATGGCAATCGATGGCAATGCCCTTCATTGTGACAGTTCAAACCTATGAAGCAAGGGAAAAGGATTTCCTTCAAAATCCTCAGATTGCGATTGAAAGTGTGTAACGCAATTAGGATGCAGATTCAATTTTGTGGTACCTAAACTGCGTAGCTGCCTGCAAAAAAATACTAGGCACACTGTTTTTTTTTTCTTTTTTTCGGCTCAAGACATGCAAATCTTTTTTTTTTTAGGGGAAAAAGGTTTACAATGTAAATAAAGACTGAATAACATAATTTCATGACATGGCCAAAGTATACGCGAAATTTAAAATAAATTGAGATAATAATTTTTATTTTTTCTTCTTCTTATCTACCTCAGTGTGTTTTATGAAATTAAAACATTTTTTGTTTTGTATACAAAAATAACCTCAAACTTATAATTTTTTTGTATGTTTTTGCTTTCAACTTCAATTGTGTTTTAGTATAACACTTTTTTTTTTCTTTTTATATATAATTATTGTTTTTTAATGTTAAAAATTGTAATTTACTTAGCCGAAACTATATTTTCTTTTATAAAACTTTTTCTATTGTATAGATTAAAAGGTGTAAGTTAATTAAAAAATTATAAATAATGCATTCGGGAGTAGTTTGTAGCTGTGATTGTTCCTAATTTAAAATAGTTGCATCAATTTTGCTCACTGGTATATTTAAGGTAATTTAAATAAAGAAAACATTTAAATGAGTTTGTCTTATTTTCTCTTGTAAAACATAACATGGGTAACAGCATGCCTGTAATCCCAGAAGGGTTAGAAAGAGGTACACCCACATTTCGCAATATTATTGCCATCAAACGGGCACAAATCCAGATTCTGGACTGCTATTATGAAATTCCTGATGGAAAAACCCTCACTTTCCCGACCTGAGAATTCATCCCAGGACCTCAAACTCAGCAATCTGTAGCGCTTGTGACCAATAGACCAACGAAGTAATTAATTGTAAAAAAAGGTAAATAATTATAAAATTATCTACAAACAATTTTCTTTTGACGTGACAACGTCTTTTAAATCGATGAACGCCGGCTGCACGCATGAAAAAGCATGACTCATTGTCACGTTCCGTCTGAGCCGAGTGTGCAAGCGAGAGCGCGGAACAAGCGATAGAGAGGCACGATTGGCCTAAGCGTTCGGCTTGTGTTACGTTATCACGTAAAATTATCGTCCGTAAACCGACTTTACAGACAACAACGGTCGTTGTTGCAATTGGTTTGAAGACGGTTTAAAGGACGTTTTATCCAACATGGAATAGAATTCCGTTTTCGTCGAGTGAAATAGTTGCAGTTTCTTATGCCCGCTGTACACAAGGGCCAAGGTGTTCGGCCAGCATGTTTGGCCAAAAAATCTGATCCCCAATGGTCGCTGTTTACACATTGGCGGTGCATTGGCGTATTGATAGCTCTGTATTGGCGCTTTGAAAAAGATGAATATGGAAACTTGCAGCCGCGGCAATTTATTCATACAGTACGTTTAATTATTACCTATATGCAGCAAATAAAATGACTAAAAAGAAAAAAAAAATCTCATTGCTTGTACACGCCGCCGCCACCGTCATCGTCATCGAGACTGGAACGTCAATCAAAGACTCAGGTGCAACACTAGGTACTGTCTTTGCTGACAAATAACAACAAACTGAATAAAACGCCAACGTGTGAACGCTGTTTGCGGAGCGCGCCAAGATCCTTTGATGTGTGCACAAAAAACCGACACTATTCAGATGGCCTGCCAATGTTGGCGCCAACTAGACCAATTAAGCCAACATACCGCCAGGTAGCTCTCTACACGTTCGCCCAACACCTTGGCCCCATGTGTACAGCCGGCTTTACAACTATCAACGGGTTTGATCGTCGCATCACGAAAGAAAGCATGGACAACTGGTAGCTAATACATTATCGACTGTATTTCATTGACAAAAAGTTCACTTTCTATTGTAAGGAATGTTTTATAAACAAATGCGGAACGTTAAGGACGATGACGCGACGGACGAGGTAGTTGACTCATTGCGTTCTCGACTGTATTTTCATAGACGTAAAATAAAAAATCGCTCTAAATAATTCGAAGACTGGTTTGTGCAACAGACTGTTTAACCAAGGACGTAAAACGGTTTGATCGTCGCAGAACACAAAACGGTCTTTGAAAACGGTTCGACGTCGCAACGCCCACTCCTCGAAATAACGCCCATACCTAAATTGCGTTTTGTTTTTTCAATGTAAGTTGGCTAAGAGTTCCAGGATAATTTTGTGTTTCATCATCATCAGCCTATAGCAGTCCACTGCTGGAAATAGGCATTTCCAATTGTCCGCCATTCAGCTCGACTCTCGGCAACTCTCATCCAGCTGCAACGGCAGCCACCTTTGCTAATTTTGTGCCATCAACTGATAAACATAAAATTATCCTGGAACTCTGTAATACTGTATTAAAGGTTATAATATATTACAACATTAAACGAAATTAAGACATTCAGAAACTTTATTTTCTTCAAAAGCACAGCGCTTGATAAAAAACTTGCTGTCTTTTGCATGTAGATCATCGAGTTTCGATGCGATCTTTTTAATTAAGTACTTTTTTGTGTATTAATTTAATTGTGATCAATAACTATTTAACCTTCATCTTTAATTTAAAAAAAACCCCATCAGTAACAGAAATAGAGTTTAATCTCAAATACCTACTTGCGCATTAAAAAAGATTCCTTGTTTTGATTTATTTTATGACAATAGCTGTCATTGTCAATGTCACCCTCTGAAACTGCCTGTGCCTGCGCTGGAAATTCGCGGGTGTAAGCAAATTTTTTTTCTTACGTTTTGCATCTCAAGTTTCTCTAACTTTACTAAGTTAGGTAGCAGTAATTCATTTGTTTTCGATCATTATGAATACATTCTGTACCACACTTACTGCCCAAAATTGTAATAGGTTACGGTAATAATGAGCGAAAGTAAGATAAATATTGATTTTAACGGTTGGGTATTGTGTCCTTCTAAAAGCTTTCCTGGCAAATTTTATTATTTCAATGTGCTAAATGGAGAAGCCGTATGGAGTCTAAACCAATCTGATGTAAGTACGTATAATTGGTAATTAAAACTCAAAGAGACAAATAAACAAATAAACTTTTAAACTTAGCTTCGCATGAATTCATGAACGCTATGAATTATTTGTTTCGCTGTCTGCGTATTAACAATAATGAAAAGTAACAATACACAAAGTTATTGGACGACATCGAAAAGTTTTTCCTCTGATTTAGTTAGTTTCGAAAGTAGATATCCAGTTACCAACAAAACACCGGCTCACGGTGTTTTATTACCTACCGTCTTCATAAATATTTATGTATGTATTACCTATATTGAAATACTAAGTTTGAAGGTATATGGCTAAGTTCTTTAGTCCAAGCAAGAACTTTTTTTTACATCATTTTTTATTTATTTATTTATTATCTCCAACAAAAGATGTACACAATACATGACACTTAATTAAAGGGCAACATCAGGTACTAAACAGGTGTACTCCTTCACTTATAGGGAGACCACAGCAATATAGTTAACAACTAAGCTCCTTAAATCCTGAGTTGAGCTACACGTTTACTGACAAATGCTTGCACTGACTGGACAGGTCCACTCAAAATTGTGTGGTTCTTTCCTCAAAAGACCATTTCAGACACGGATCTACATGGTCCTCACATGATCTGACCAAGATTATGTCTGGACTTTAAAAGAGACTTTGACCCCTGAGTTTGTTTCGCCATTTCTTCTCAGGGATAGTCAGATAGGAAATGTCGACTTCCTCAAGCTTAATTTTATATTTTTTATATGACGTGTAAAAGTGATTCCGATATCCTATTTACAGAATAAACGATTTCATTTCATTTCATTTAAGCTAACAAACTTCAAATATTAATAATAGGTAATATACTGAAAAATTTATAAACTGTAACGGACATAAAAAAAGTTAATATAACATAGAGATATACTTAAATTAAATTAAATCTATTATACACTTCTTATATTTAGACAGAGACTCGCAGATGTCTAGATTTGTAGTTTTAGAATCCGTTTTTCTTTTGTTTATAAGTTGGTTACTATTTTTGCATTGTATAAACTCAATGTCCTTGAATTATATAATTGCATAGCACAGGTGTGAGTACTATGTACTATAGAGCTACCATTTACCGGGTAATATGTCTTTTATTGACTTGAATGTGCCCTGGCGGCTGAGAGTATGTCATGCTCACTCAAATGTCTCGCTGGTGGTGGCGTGTGTGTTGGATCATTAAGTTCCCTTCAAAATGGTTGAGCTAAATGGTGCTGATCCATGCGTCATGTTTCGTGAACGGGCGCCGTCAGTTGGGACTGGTCATCTCTTAGCTGCCACGGCTTATTTTAATTTTTGAATTGTTTCTATTACGGACGCTTCTAACGTGCACGTCTTTCTACATTGTTCTCACATGTACAACTTCAACATGAATGATGTAACCCATATTTTGTAACAATATTTTGTTTTAAAAGAGTGTCCATGGAGTTTCTTGTCCGTTCTTCTCCATAGGAACCTACTACGCTTTGGAATGGGCAACTAGCTTCATCTTTCTGACTGACCGACCCCTTGACAATTCAAAAGTGCCTGTAATTGGTTTATTTGAAATAAATGCTTTGAGTTTGAGTTTGTGGTGAATTTTAACACGATTCAGAATTGTTATTTTTTTTTTTCCCTCTAATTCTGATGCAATCTCTCCCATCTATTGACATTCAGTATCTTTTGTGATATTAGTTTTAGTAATTCTTCGTAAGCACCCACTGGTTCCTCCATATCAATGTTTAAGTATAATTTGTCAGTCTCTATATCATGTCTTGTGGAGCCAATCTTTTAACCTCCTGAATGTCTTAGTTTGCATTTGATACACTATTTATTCAAAATGTGATAGGATAAATTCAACATAAAATTATTCATACTAGGGCATTTCCTATTAATTTCATCTATGTTTTTTTATAAAATTAAGCACACAGTTTTGATAGTGAAACATAATGAATGTGTCTATGCCTCAGTGGCTACGTCTATAACAAGGCTTATAAAATTTTAAATATATGTATACCCTACATGCTGATCATAATGTAAAAACACTGTTACAAAATGGCTACTTGAATAAGATTATGCTGAGACTAAAAATTTACTAAACATCCTAAAATAATTTCGTCTATCAGAAATATTCACCTATTCAAATTAATCCTAGATCGGTTTCACCTTATTAATCACACACAGACACACATACACTTTGAGGCAAGTAGGTGCTCGCGCCCAGTGCCCTTCACGGGCGCTGGGCGCGAGGACTTATATTGCACTCACGGACACAACACTCTCCAAAGACACACAGCACATCCCTCTCTCTTCATTCGAATTTTCAATGTTGTAGTACATAAGTGCAATTAAATATTGTATTTTAAGGGTGTGAGCCTGGAGATCTGACATAAAGGTCCCGAACCCAGTTTAGACTCCAGCTCTCATAAAGGATATAGCGGAAAATGTAACTTATGCTATGAAAAAATTGTACCTTTTGAGAGAAATAAATTACTTATTAAATGTTTTGTTTGTTTATTTTTCAGAATAAAGGCTTTATAAAAGAAAGGAGCTTTCACAAAATAACGAATAAATGTCACGGATATCCAGAACCTACTACGCTGCCTCACAATATTTCCACCAACACAAAAAGTCTGGACTTTATTCAAAATATTCCTAGTAACCGTCAACAACCAAAGTTTGGCCAGGCCACCTTCCCCAAATATGTGACCAATGTCGAACCTTTATTTCCCAATATTGTTTGCACTTCAGTTCCATTCCTAATGTTTAGTCCTGAGGCTGAAAAGCCAATGATTGACAAAAAAAAATCTGAATATGAACATCATTCAATTTCACAATCTACCAGCCAAACAAATATACCATTATGTAAACGATTCCAAAACTACAAGAAACCATGTTCTAGTTTTGATACGTACAACAAAATTATGAAGCCATTAGCAAAATTTGAAACTTCAACTCCAAAGAATTTATTTTCAGAATGCATTTCTGAATCGCAGAATTTCGTTCCAAAAATATTGATAAAGGAACCAACTTTGAAAATAGAACCGAAGTCACCTACTCCAAAAAGTCCTGATGTTATTAAGAGTACTCAAAAAACAATCATAAGTTTTAATGGTAAGGTTACAAAATCTAGTGCAGAGGTTTGTAAATTTGTTAAGAATGAAAATAAATTTAAGAACCTAGATAGCTCAGATTTGAGATTCCTTTTGCTGGCTAAGAGAAGATCTATAGATGCTGCAGATACAGTTGAAAGTAAGTATAAGCCTAATTTATTTGCATGAAAATATTGTCTGATAAATGATTTTATTTCTGTAAGTAGGTTTGTACACACGGCTACATATCAAGCTATAAATTTCCAGTATACGCTGATCTCTCATTGTACGGAAATCCTATACAATGCGAGACCAGCGTAAACTGGATTTGTATAGCTTGATATGTAGCCGTGTGTACAACCAATTTAACCCATCAATTATATTTCTGTACCTCAGAGGTATACAACATTATGCAAAAAAGCGCGGAGTGAAACTTTTTTTTTTTTTTTTTTATTGTTTTGCAGAACTAATACTGTTGAGAGTTCAACAGTATTTTTTATTATTATTAGATGAATCTTATCGTCATTTGAGGTCCCTATACCCAAACGTAAGTGGATTTAATGTCATATGCGATTGGATATTTCTTTTCATAGATGTCATAGGACTTAATGTCGTATACTAATAAGTAGAACTGGTTCTTGCGATTTTAATGGTGCAAGAAACTAATTTTCGAAAAAAGTGGAGTTACTATTGTATACCTCTGAGGTACAGATTTTAAAAACTCGATCAGGTCGGCGTTTCCTATCTGACTACTCTGAGAAGAAAGGCCGAAACAAACACCGAGATCACGGTCTCTTAAAGTCCAAACATAATCTTGGTCAGATCATGTGAAGACCATGTAGATTGGTGTCTGAAATGGTCATTTGATGAAAAAAGCACACAGATTGAGTGAAGAAATAGAAGACGCCGACCACTCTAGTTTTATAAATATGATTGACTAGCTTCTGCCCGCGACTTCGTCCGCGTGAAATTTCGGCCCAACCATCGCGTCGCATCCCGTCGCTCTCCTTCGCCTTTACTTCGTTATGGCTTAGCGTTCTTTCTGACTTTTGTTCTTTTCGCTTGGCTCCTAAGGATCGTAGCGTGATGTTATATAGCCTTCCTTGATAAATAGGCTATCCAACACTAAAATATTTTTTCTATTCGAACCTATAATTCCTGAGGTTAGCGCGTTCAACCAAACAAACAAACCCCTCAGCTTTATAATATTAGTATAGATGAGCAAATTGTTTTTACAAACCTACTTATAGAAATAAAATAATTTACGTCCCACCTGGCCATAATGTAAGTTTAACCGCATTGTGGCCAGGTGAAGACGTAAAATTGTGTACTCACCACGGGCAGTAAAAAAGAAAGCCCTCTATCGCATATTTACAACCTCCGCCTGCGGCTCGGGTCACAAATACTTGCGATTTCTGGCTTTCTTTCTTTTACAGCCCTTTGTAAGTAATGTACAAACCTACTTACAGAAATAAAATCATTTATATCGGTATCGGATGCACCTCCAGTAATTATTTGCATTTTTTTTCCAGGAAAGAAGCCAAAACGTACTGTAGTAAAACCTCTAACGATTAAAAAAAAGGTCACATTCAAAGAAAAGGCTCAAAAAGATGATGAAATTACTAATGGTGTGACACAAGAAGACTTTATTGTAAGTATCATGTGGTCTGTTACAGTATTAAGTTGTAAGTATCATAATTGGACGTATTTAAACGAAAAGGATCCAATCCACAACCCGGTCAAAAATTAGTTAAGTGTACCAAACTGAGGCTTATTCCACAAATCCCCCCAGAAAATCCCCCTTAGGAGGAAAAGTGGAATCTGAAAATTGTCTAGAATTCGCCCCCGATAATCCCGCTAGCTAAAGGGGAAAACTAGAATAGAAAAAACAAAAAATAACTTATTCCAAGATCCCCTGAAAGTGATTTTTTTACATTAGGGTTCAGTTTTTTCCACTGAGGGGGATTCTCTCAGGGGGGATAAGTGGAATAAGCCCCAAACGGCTTATTCCACAAAACCCCCTTAGGAGGAAAAGTGGAATCTGAAAATTGTCTAGAATTCACCCCCGATAATCCCGCTAGCTAAGGGGGGAAAACTAGAATTGAAAAAACAAAAAATAACTTATTCCAAGATCCCCTGAAAGTGATTTTTTTACATTGGGGTTCAGTTTTTTCAACTGAGGGGGATTCTCTCAGGGGGGATTAGTGGAATAAACCCCAAACTGATGCTAATAAACTTCAAACGTCAATATCTCTAAAAGGACTGTGTGGATTGGATCCTTTTCGTTTAATTACGTCCAATTATGGTCGATGTTCAAGGTTAAGCAACGCATGCCGAGGTCGGTTCGTGGATGGGTGACCATCCATTACCTACCAAAGCCCCTCCGTTGGTCCCGGCTGTCATTCATAGATCTTTGACACTCATTGCAAGTAGTCAGACACCCTAAAGTCTGACGACCAGTTTTACCAGGGGATATCGTGTGGCCCAGTAACTTGGTTGTGGATGTCAGATGGCAGTAACTCCATGAATCTTCAAAGCTCCAAAATTTTTATGTTTTTATTTTCTCCCGATATGAGACGACATCTTATTGTTAAAAGGAGAATGGTCATCAAGTATGAAAAAATAAAAAACCCAGAGCTAACAGATACATAATGGTGCCGATTCCCTTGTTCATAAACTAAACTAAATTTAAGTTCAGTGCATCTTTTTCTTTCTATTTCATTAATAAAAGGACAAAAGATTAATTTTAGTTTAGTCCTGTCAAATTAATCAGCGCCTGTCACTACTCCATACAAGTTTAGACGTGATTAAAAACTTGCCTACTAAAATTACGTCAATTTACGTCAAGCGCTGATTAATTTGACAGGACTAAACTAAAATTTATCTTCTGTCCTTTTCTTAATGAAATAAAAATAAAAAGATGCACTGAACTTAAATTTAGTTTAGTTTGTGAACAAAGGAATCGGCACCAATGTAGCTCAGAATTTTAGTGATATCATTCTGTAAATATTTCACTGTAAGATTCGATGACTAAATGTGTGATATTGCTATTTATTTTTCATCAGGGGTGTTTTTTTTCTTCTGTAAGATATCTTTTTGGGTATACCCAACGATATAAATACATACATATTATAGTCATGCTCATAATCCCATAGGAGCAGGCAGAGACTGCAGATTGTCAAAATCAAGTATCCATAGTCCACGTTTCGCTGCTTTTCTGCGAGAGAAAAACATTCCTGATGAAAAACAAATGGCATAATATCACGCATTTAGCCATCGAATCTAAGAGTGAAATATTTACAGAACGATATCACTAAAATTCTGAGCTACATCCTGTATCTGTTCGCTCTGGGTTTTATTTGACCATTCTCCTTTGCAACAGATTTACTTATGGTTTTTGGTACTGCCGTTGCTATTGTATTCGCTCGGCACTGGGTTTTTTTAGGCTCATTGCATTCCTTATGATGCAAGCTTTCTTGCATTGTGATTTTTTACATTTTTGAGCAGATTTACGGCCAATTGGAGTCTATACTTGAAATTATTTTGCTATTGTCATCATTCATCATCATTTCAGCCGATAGACGTCTATTGCTAGACATAGGCCTCTCCCAAGCACCGCCACTTCGACCGGTTCTGTGCTTCCCGCTTCTAGCGGATTCCTGCGGCTTTCACAAGGACATCGGTCCACCTTATGGGAGGCCTTCCAACGCTACGTCTTCTGGTACGCGGTCGCCACTCCAGAATCTTTCGGCCCCAACGGTCATCTGTTCTGCGAGCAATGTGCCCTGCCCATTGCCACTTAAGTTTGGCGATTCTTCAATTCTTGCTATTGTCAACGTTTTACCCCTATTTTTCGAAATATATTTGTTGTATCTCTTTAGGTCCTGGTAGGCCTTTGTCAACTTTGGGAACGACACCAGACTCACCGTTCTAGCTGGACAAGATTTTACACTATACGAATTGGAATTTCGACACATACTTAGTAAAAAATAGAGGGTCGCGCGCATGCGCCTGCCCTCGCAATGTGACGTCATAGGCAAATTATATCCTGCCTCAAAATTGTTATAAATATAACCTATCTTTTGCGTGCTCAACCATTTCTCTAGCATTAAAAGTCTTGTAATTATTAGCGATTTAAATTTCATGTTTTTCGACGGTCACAAATATTAAACTTACTAACAATACTTCGTGCGAAAAGACACACGTAACATGTAATGCTATCTTATTTTTCTTTCCAGCCATTGACAAATCTTACCCGAACCATCATAGAAGCACCAAAATCGTCAGTATTATTCAAAGTTAAAACTCCACCTTCTTTCATAAAAGAATCTCCTAAGACGCCTCCACCAAATGTAGAGGACCGATCACCAACTACGAATTACCAACAGCCAACTTTTAACAATACAACTTGGTATATTGTTGTTGATACCGACGTATTGTTACTCGATTATGAGTTGATTGATAAAATTGTGCTTTCTGGTAAGTAATCCTTTATTTTCATTTATTTTCTTATTTTAGAACAGTGTTTTTCAATGTGTGGGTCGCGACCCCCTAAGGGGTCGCCAAGCCTCTTAAAGGGAGTCGCCGTTACTTAAATATTTAATGCTCATAAATATAAAACCATACTAGTTCAAAATGTTATATTTATTAAGAAAAAGTTAATTAAAGAACCACAAATCTCAGCATTCAGCACTCATTCTGAGAATACTGAGATCCAAAAGGTATTCTGACTGCAATTCCACAAATAAATAATCTTGAATTTTGAATCTTGAATTATTTATTTACTATGTCCCGAAAATTCGGGTCATTTACCAGTTTCATTCTGAAATTAAGGCTAGCTGAATCACCGCGCCCATGCCCAGGGCCTCAAGTCTGCTATTACAATAGTGTCAGAATGGTCTCGCCATTGTGAGTATTTGACAGTGTTTGTATGGAAAATCTGTCAAAAACTCACAATGAAGAGACCATTCTGACACTATTGTAATAGCAGACTTGAGGCCCTGGTGCATGCACGATGTTCTAAAGTTATTATTTAGGCATAGCTCTGGATATCAGTGAAAACAGTAATTCATATACTTTATTTTTGTTGAACAGTAAACAGTATTTTAGATTGGAAAACAGTATAATACTGTTTTTAACAGTATGGTTGGTAACCCTAGTCCAACCAGTAATAACACTAGCCTATCCAGGAACGCTGTCCCAATTAAGACGCATCATTAATTTATTATACATAAAACAAAAGGTATTTGAATATGTTTTATTCAAATACCTTTTGTTTGTACTAAAAGATCAATAATTAAATTATCTTTAAAAAGTTGGTTTCAGAAAAATACGCTTGTTAGATTTTGCGTGATTCACAGTATTTCCGTTTTTTTTTTCTTCTCCGCGTTAGACAAACTTTACAAATTAATTTCACTATGTAATATAAATATAATCTAAAATTTTCACATATTATGTTATTAAGAAAATGCTCTAATTGAACATATATTTTTTCCATATCATTAACACTACTCTTTAAAACGTGATTTTCAGTATAAAATCATTAATAGTCGGTTATCGTCGCCTTAAGAGCGCGCATATGCGTCCACTAGGGCCACTCCTTTAAAAAAATATTATCTCGTGACTGAGAAGGAATTATGAAAAACGGCTCAACAATACATAAACCTCGCTAGTTAAGGACCTCGCTGATAGGATGTATGTTACCAAGACCTACAAGCGTTGGTTAGAAATAGCCGCGTAAATGTTTGTATGTCATTTTATTGTATTTTTTTTTCTATTGTGTAACTATTTTATTGTGTTTTTTTATGGACTATGTGGTCTGCAATAAAGATTTATTATTATTATTATTTTATACACGTTTATATATCTCGGGACCGTGAGGTCCCGGACCTTTGGAAGGCGTACGAGGGGCCGAAACCAACTCGCAGAGGCCCCTTAGACAATTTTAAATGGAATGAGGCACCAACCGACGATTATGCCTGTACGCACTATGCAAGTGCACCCAAGGACAACCCCCGGTTGGTGTAGGACTATTGTAGGATATGGAAACAAAGATATTGGACTATTGGGTGGTTAAAATTGACTGGTTACCTATAACTATGGAAGGACTATGGCCCCTGCCTGATCAATGTTTTTTTACACACGGATAAAATGGCAGGGGGTGACTTGTACACTCATGGGCCCCCGGAAACGGTCGCTAGCACATAGTGACGTAGCGACAAGGGGGCAATATATCCTGAGGTGCTCGAGGAGTGGAGAGGTATTCCACGGCTCTCAGAAAAATCCCAGAGCCCGGAAGATGGTCAAGATCCCTACAAGCACTTACTGGAATACTTCCTTCCTCCGAGCACGTTTGCTCTTGCGAATCTCCACTCAAGCCGGCCAATAAAGGCAAGAATGAGGTGGGAGCTCAGTTCCTCGTCAGTGTTCACTCCAGCCGGCCAATAAAGGCAAGCCAGAGATGAGGAACATGACTTCTCCCGGGAGATAGGGTCCGTGGGATCGCAACTGCCCAACAGCTCGCCACATGCTGCCCTGCGGGTTTCTGTATCTCTCTTGGTTTGGCTCCTCACCCTAGACATGTTCCGGTAAAGTAAACTTTACCGGCGCAGACCCAGAGTTCGGAGCGCGCAAGCCCCACCACGACGTCAACGTAGAGATACGGCGGTGGGGTTATTATTATTATTAATACCTGGGTAAGTGTGTCTAGAATTTTCTAATACCTTTTATAAAGTTTCATATTGAGATTCGAAGCAACAAAATTCATTCTAAAGAAAAACGGCCACATTCCTCTCGATCGTATTTTGTTGCTTCGTGTCTCGATATGAAACTTTAAAAAAGGTATTAGAAAATTCTAGACACACTTACCGAGGTATTTGTTAAGCCGTTTTTCATAATTCCTTCTAAATCACTATACTCCATTTATTATGACACTAGCTTCTGCCCGCGACTTCGTCCGCGTACAATTTCGGCCCACAACCCACCCAGTCGCATCGCATCGCCCGCCCGCGCAATTACTTCGTTTTCGCTTAGCGTTTTTTCCGACTTTTTGTCGTTTTGCTCGGCTCCTCAGGGGCGTAGCGTGATGTTAAATAGCCTATACACTTATTTTGTTGCAAAGTTATTTTAAAATTATGATATCTCCTAAGATGTTGATTGAAATCAAGTGATGTCAAGGACAATTTTGTTTACATTTAAATACTTGTGATTTATAACATATTTATTTGGATAAAGATTAATATTATGTTGACAAAACTCGTTCGCAAATATTGCATTAATTTCGAACAAATTTGATTACCATAAAAAAAGGTTATAGTAAGTCAATCTTAAAAGATAGACATTTAGAACTTTTAAATAGGAACAATTCCATCAAACATGATATTTGCGTAACTTAAACCGTTTACGCAGCGCACGCAAAGGAAGCTCTCAAAAATATATTTTCCCGTTTTTGCAACATTTTTCATTTATGCCCCGCTCCTATTGGTCGTAGCGTGATGTTATATAGCCTATAATATTCCTCAATAAATGGACTATCCAACACAAAAAGAATTTTCAATTCCAACCAGTAGTTCCTGAGATTAGCGCGTTCAAACAAACAAACAAACTCTTTAGCTTTATAATATTAGTATAGATTAGACAAATAACTGTTCTCACCTTTTCGTTATTTCGATGTAAACGTTTAATAAACTCCGTTATTTCACGATAAATACAAAGCACTGTAATCAATTACATTATTAAAAAAATAACTCTAAAGTGCAGTAATTTCAACAATATTACACAATAACTGTCGTTATTTCGCCGTTATTTGTCTAATGCTATAGTAAATAGAGTATAGATAATATCTTTTTAATATGCCCTCTTTATGCATGCAAGTTTCTTATCTCTACGAATGCATGTCGCCGGGTGCCATAACATCCCGAAGCTACCGCGAATGCTGTATCAGCGTGGCCGCCCAAGGCGCGTATCACTAACACGATGTTATAATATTAGAGGTCGATACAGCATGCATCATCATGTTGATGATGACTTATTAACACTGATATTTGAAAATATTGTAAACCTATTATTTTTTAAAGAGTAACTGAGTTTCATGCCGGTTCTTCTCCATAGGAAATGACCGATTGGAACCGTGCACTTAGATTCTGACGTTTCAAAAGTGCCCATGTAGGTTTATGTGAAATTAAATATTTTGATTTTGATGTTATAATACTTCCTGTCACTGTTGTTTGCATAGAAAGAAGTGGTATACGAATTGGTGTCGGGTAAGTACTACAACAAGTATTGTAAAAAAGTTAAAAAGAGTATAGTTTCTTGCCCATTCTTCTACATGCGAAACTACCTTTTGGAACTATAGAATAAATTTTATTTTCGTGTAAATTTTGACGTTCAAAAGTATTTATGTGCCTATTTGAATGCTTTGACTTTAACTTTTGACAACTAAAAATAAAAAATTGGACCTCTTAAAAAAAAAAAATAACAACTGATTTCCAAAAAAAAAAAAACTTTTAAGTTCGGAGGTTGATGGCAAAATAAAAATAAGAACCAGACACCACAAAGCTTTTCCTGTAAGTAATCTATAAATAACTAGCTGACCCGACAGACTTCGTTCTGTCAAAAAAATGTTAAGGGTGGACAACCCTTATCACTAAGGGGTATGAAAAATAGATGTTGGCCGATTCTCAGACCTACTCAATATGCTCACAAAATTTCATGAGAATCGGTCAAGCCGTTTCGGAGGAGTACGGGAACGAACATTGTGACACGAGAATTTTATATATATGAATGAATGAATGAAATGCACCGACCCCAGCGTGGTTTAACCAGACTCGATTACTCGAATGAACCCAAAGATTCACACTAGCCCCTGGAGCCTCATGTTTCATGGGACTACAGTGGCCATTGTATATCAAGGAGTAGACCGGGGGGCACGATAATGGTAGGGAAGACGTGCCCATAGGATATGGAAGGATTATTATAGCCTACCGGATATGCATCCTTAAGCAAGCAATGGAATAGTGGAGAGACGGGTGATATTTATCGGGAGGGCATCTTTTAATGACGTCGTCGCCTGGTTGGCTCGAGTTCAGCTGCCTTCCTTCACTGCTATGCTGTGTTGCTGTTTCCATTATCTTCGTCTGAAGTCTCGCTACTATCCGTTTCAGGTTTCTTGTAAATCTCGCTAACAACCTTTCTAATCTTATCTCAATCTTCAACAACGCCTGTGAATATGTGCGAGATAGCACATCCTGTGGTTTTTGATGAGTTTGGTTACGGTTTTTCCGTCTAAGATTGCATAATTTTCATGTCTTGGTTTATTCTTAGCGTGGTTAATCAAGTCTCTCATGATATCTCTCTCATATCTTCTATGTCTTGACCTGTTAGCTTTATTGAGTGCCGATACTTCCGCCTTCGTAACTGCCTGTTGGAGGGATGCAAGAGCTAATTGACGGTTCCTGGAGTGAATCGGCTTAAAAAAAGCAAGGTTGCCTGGGCAGCCGCTTTTGTACTCCAATTATGGAACTGCATGGTATTTCGATGTTTTCATCCGTTGAATTGATTCCTATACTTCCTAGTTTTTTCGTTATCAACTGCGATCTTGGTATTTTTGGGGGATTTGCTATTGAGAGCGACATAATATAGTTTATGATTGAAATCCTTGGCCTCAGTTGTTGTCTACTTCTCAACTTGTGGTTGCCTTTGTGCCTGGTTTTTGGTGCTTCCATTTTTGTTTAAGATTCGACTTGTTCTTAGCTGCCCCCGGATAATTTTGTGTTCGGATGTGCCCCTATCGGCCCATTCTCCTTTAATAAAGTGGAAGAGTTTTTCTGTTGCATGTGGCGTAATGGTCCAATTTGGATTCCTGAGTGTACTTTGACCATGTTATCCGGCATGATGATCTCATTTTGGTCGCTGTTGGCTATATTTCTGTTGTAGTCGGAATAATCAGATGTAGATTTTGGTGAATCAGCCCTTTGTGTTGGAAAATTTGTGTATCTTGTCGACCAATATGTGCGTAAAAGTCACCTAGCATTACTAGCGTCAGGTCCTTGGTTTTCTCTAATCAAGTTTAATACACCTGTGAGAGATCTGATTGCTTTAGAGGTACAACTGTTGATTACAGGAGCAGGCTTATCACTTCTCATACCAACTTTAACCTATTAACCGCCCCGGTCGGATTAATACGACAAATGTTTACGTGCCCGTGGCGCCTCAGTCGTATTTATACGACTGAGAACCTATGTTCGTTTTGTGTTTTTTACATCATTGCACTACCATATTTGTCGTAGATATTTATTTGTAGATTTATGGGCCGGGCGCTGGGGGCACGGGAATTGATATAAAGCCAAGCGGTCAATAGGTTAAGAGTAGTTGACATCGCTTCGGTATCTTTTTCCTATTTTTATTTCAATTTGGGCATCCTTTGTGATTAGAATTGCTAGTCGCCGGTGTGCTTCACCTGTAATTCCCGATAGGTTGATTTGTACGTTCCTAAGTTCACCCCTGTTTCTTGTAGGCAGGTTACATGTACACGAACGCCCCAACGTGACAATTCAGCATCTGTTTTTATCTTTTTGCCGTTCCAAGTTGCAACGATGACCACATCTGTCCACCGCTCCTTCTTGCGACGACCAATAAAAACAAAAACTTTTGTTTAAACAAATCTATCAGGCTCCGCTACAACGATCACAGATGTCCGACTACCTCGGCCGGTCCCTTTACGGTCTTTTTCCCTCATTTACAAAAACAATGGGGCCCAGCAAACTCCGATGTTGCGATGCTAATACTCGATGAGCGCAGGCAAGCTTGAATTAAGCGGCCGAGAGCTCCAAGCAAGAATATTCCTTAAAGTGGTCCGATGTTCGAGACCGCGATAGTACTTAATTGCGTCAGAAAGCATCTGCCTTCCAGTTATTGTCTACTGCGACACAAAAAATTCACAAAAAATGTACTTAATAAAAACGTTGGGTTTACCCTTATATGAGCGAGGCTACCTGCCAAAGTAGCGACCGTTTTGTGAAGTTTATGTTGAGTTGCACGAAACCAACACTAGTTCAACGGAGACTCCAAATCCATGCCATCACTTACATTTTGTATCAAAAAGAAAGTGACAGCATCAACTCAAAGTCCCCGCTAAACCAATGGTGGCTTCGTGAAACTCACCCTTAATAAATAAACGGTTTGTTATAATTTTAAAGGCAAGAAGTGGTAGTATGGTAGTCAAACTAAGAAGTTTTAGGGGAATAAAAATTGTACAAAATCTAAAGCGATAACGTTATTTTTGTTAGAATAATAAAGTATGTTAGTTTATCTTGCTATATTACATTATTATACAAGCCCACCGCCATTGCCACCAACCGGGCACAAATCCAACAACATCCCGCCCGACCCGGGAATCGAACCCAGGACCCCACGCTCAGCAGCAGCGCACCATTAGACCAACGAGGCATCAAAATACGAACATCATCATCTTACAACAAAAGCTCAAAAACTTGAAGTGAGCGCGCGGCGCGCGTACCTCACAACAATGACATAAATACAAAAATAATACTGATCAAGTTAGGTAGACTGGTAGAAAATGCCCCAGGCATCAAGTCCTATATGTCCTGTAGTATGTTTCACGTGTGCATAAAGTGTTTACAAATAAAATATATAAAACAGATCCCTAAAAGACAAGGAAAGATCAAACCAGATAAGACTGCTCGGGGACGAAGCTATTTCGCTCGGGGCTGCACCAGTCGCCCACCTGATATCAGGAACGCACTTAGGCTAAGTTTTTGTATTAAAAACTTAGCCTAAGTTATAAAATATTTTCTGTATTAAAAAACAAAACCTTATCTCAGTAGTTTCGGAGATTAGGGGAGGGGACAGTCAATTTTCATATATTTCCTTAAATAATTTTAAAACTATTTATTTTAAAATTACAAAATAAATAAATACATGAAATGAAACCCTGACAATAAGCCCTTTCATTTGATATGTCACAGTGTGCAAAACTTTTGTATTTAATTTTTATATTTGTCTCCCAAAAGTTACCCCCTTAATCAAAATTCATTTATTTATGTAACACCGTGTTTGGGTCGCAGAAATTAATATGTGTACCCTTAATCGGTCCAGTAGAATCTGAGCAAATTGGCTTTAACTGAAGGATTACCCAAGTGATCCTATAGTATAAGGGTTCTGTTTTTTCATTGGGACATACGGAACCCGACTATAGTGCGGATGCGACTGCGCCTAGTTTAATAATTTTTTCTCACGATAAAACCATTTTGTTTTTAGACCCAAAATGCAGGCTGATAATACCACACGCGGTGGCTGCTGACATAGAGGCACTGTGTCTGGGAGACTGTCACGGACAACAGCGAGTCATTAACTCTAGACGGCTGACGAGGAAACTGGTAACACCGCCGCAACATTATATAGGTATTTATCATTTATTGCCGTTGGTGTTCTGAATAAGACAAAAATTAGACAAAATTAGATTAGATTCCCGGGATCAACGGGCTTTCATCCCGGGAATCTAATCTAATTTTGTCTAATTTTATCTTATTTTGTCTTTTTTTATCTAATATGGACCAATTTTGGATTACTTAATTTAATTATATAAAATGTCCAGTTTTATTAGATGTTTTAACCTAATTTTATCATTGTATGACATATGTAATTACTAATATTGACTAATAACTTGTATGTGTGGTGCAAACTGTTAGTATAAGTTGGTTATTAATTAATAAATAAATAAATCTCAGTCTCGACGATTTTTTGGTATTTTCGAAACTCGAGACTGATATTTTCGAGACTCGAGACTGATATTTTCGAGACTCGAGACTGATATTTCGAGACTCGAGACTGATATTTTCGGTCTCGGGAATAATGAGACTTTTGAGACTTGTCCAATAGCAGCAGAGAGAGCTTGTCTAACGCGGGTTACTTTTGTAATAAATTCAGGTCCTATCTGTCTGTAACTACATTAAATTGTTTCTTACGTACCCACTATAAAGATTAAAGCTCGCATAAATCGTTTTTAATTTTATATTTTGAGTTTGCAACTGTATGTGTAATAAAGTGCTTGATTGAAATCTCTTGTTTTGACTGCCTAAAAGCCTAGCCTATAAGGATGAAACCTACTTTTGAAATAGTCTCGAAAGTCTCGATAGGGATGTGTCCTGGATAAAAAGAAAAGAAAAACTGTTTAGTCCGTCAATCAGATAATAAAAAAAATATTAGACACGTATTTTTTGCTTTATCATATATTAATAAAAAATAACTTAGATAAAACACATTAAACTTGGGGAGTGGGGGCTCGTTACGTCACAGCTACGTATAAAATCTACTGAGAAGTGACGTCATGCCACATTTGAACTCAATGTATCGCCGTAATGTTTTGATTACGTAAAAAAATAAAAAACACGTGTCCAATATTTTTTAATAATCTACATGACGGTAAAAATTTTTTTTAAGTAATCTATATACTTTCTTATGCATGTAGTAAGAAGTTGTTATTTAAAAATATATTATTTATAAATAAAAATATATTTTTTATATTATTTATTTGCACGCCTCACAACGTGCGAGCACGTGGTGATCAATACTCGTTCCTTCTGTGTATGAGAAGTGGCCTTTGCCCAGCAGTGTGACAAGAATAGGCTGCTATTATTATACAGGATAAGTTTTTAACCATTTTTTTGATGATTCAGTATCAGTAATTTCCTAAAATATTTTAATATTTTTTAAAATTTTCCTAAAAAAAAAAAAAAAAGTAATAGAACATATTTCCATTACATGTTCAATACTTTTTATTATTTTTTCTCCATTTGAAATCAGCATAATATGAAATGAAATGAAATTTATTTGCAAGAATTGTAGTACATTAAAGATGGTCAGGTTTTTTTAATGTTTCTAAAACAATTCGCTAAAACTAGCATGCAAAATTATTGATTAGGTACATGAATTAAATAAATGAAGCTAATAAAATAAATGGATACAATCTATTCGCAATAATATCAATGGGCGTGCGCAGAGCTGAAAGGTACCTACTACTGCGTTTCGCTTCACTGACCGCCGTGACGAGTATCCATTATACCAGTTTCAAAATAAACATCTTTCGTTAACGATAACTTAATTTTTTTATACTAAGACATATCAAAATAAGAAATAGGTGTATAATAAAATACGTTAAAGTTTAATTTGTCAAAATTTCTAAAATCTTTAAATCATTTTGTCCACAGTTGAACCTCGAACCTCAGAAAATGGCAACATTGTAGCGACTACTGACAGCATTCTTCATTGCTGTATGAAAGTTGTTAATAAAAATTATTATGTGGTAAGTAATAATAATAATCGTATCTAATAATAGCCAGACCAAGAAAGATACATAAAAACCCGCAGGCCAGCATTTGGTTATCTGTTGGGCAGTAGCGACCTCACGGACCCTATCTGCGGGGAGAATTCTTGTTCCTCACCTCTGGCTTGCCTTTATTGGCCGGCTGAAGTGAACACTGACGAGGAACAGACTTCCCATCTCTTTCTTGCCTTTATGGGCTGGCTTGAGTGGAGATTCGTAAGAGCAAACGTGCTCGAAGGAAGAAAGTATTCCAGTAAGATGCTGGTAGGGATCTTGACCGTACTTCCGGAATTGTCCTGATAACCGTAGAATACCGTTCCATTCCTCATAAACACTTCAGGACATGTTGCCTCTTTGTCGCAACGTCACTATGTGCTAGTGAACGTTTTTGGGGCCCATTATTGAGTGTGCAAGTCACCCCTTGCTGTTTTTTTTCCCGTGTATTACATAACATTGATCAGACAATGGGACATAGTCCATTCGTAAGATTTTTTTTTTTTCATTTAAGTACAAAAACTAGGGGCTCAACAAAAATCTTATGCTGCTACGCTATTGGTTGATTAGCGTACGAAAGCGTTACCATAGCGGCCGAGCGCTACAAGCAGAAATAGTCCTTACGGGTAGTTAGATGTACTATCGCGGGCAGAAGAATCTAACCACCTTGAAAACAATATCCCGTACACACGATGACCACCTCTGTTTACCGCCCTTTTTGCGTTGACCAATAAAACAAAATTACATAGTAATATTTTGTTTAAATAGATTTCTCAGGCTCTATAACAATGATCACAGATGTCTGACCACCATTTATCGACCAATACGAATAGAATGTGGCGGCATCATACAACGCCACATGCGAAATACGCATCAAAGACCTGACGTTACGCAAATCCTGTATCGCGTAATCAGAGTTTACCGCGTGACTAGCACAACATCCCGACATCAACCGTCGTGCAGTTGCTCACCAGAGACAACACCCGTCTGGTCGGAAGATCCTCCCTTTTCTATGAAGGATAAGTGAACTTTACACCCTGTTCCTCATACCTCTATAAGAACAAAAAATTACCAAGAAAGATAAAGTTTTTAATGTTTTTATACATTACGTTTTGCAAGCAAGAAGTCCTTACGGTAACTCGATCTGCGAGGCCGCGATAGTACGTGCCCGTGATAGTACCTGTAGACGTAGTTCCGTACGTTATTTATGTTTTAGACATCTGGCGAAATGTGAGTGTTTAAGGCACCTGACCCACTGCCGGTGATCAACGAGAAGCGAGCTAGCCACTAAAAACGAGCGAGTGTCCGACGGTAACGAGCAATTATACTCGCTAGTTTGCGTATACCACAGATATATATCTAGTCGCGTGTTCGTCGCTGGTGGGACAGGTACCTTATACACGTCTACTACTTCGGGTAATTATAATGTTGTTGTATGTGAAATCTAATATTCTTTTTCAGGTCTTAATAACGAACGACCCACATCTTCAAGTTAGAGCGACTTTACTAAACATACAATCTTATAAACTAAACGAAGTAAAATATGGAGTCGACATCAAACCAAACAAAACGCCAGAGATGAAAAATATCAAAATTATTACACCAAATAATGACATCATAGATACAAAAAATCAATTTAACCAAAGTTTATTTAGTAATATGGACATTAAACCTGAAATTGCTTCAGATAAGAAAAATGTGACAATTACCTCAGTAAATGATATAAGTGGAAAAAATCAGTATAACAATAATTTTAGTTTGCTTGGCAATATGAGTCCGATTCAAAAGCAACTGTTTTTAAGTACTGACAGTGAAACTGATTCTAGCTTAGACTGTGATAAATTAATTAGTGTTACTCAACCAAAATATTTAAATAATATTGAAAAAAATATTAATAAAGATATAAGTAACAAAATTTCAAGTATGTACTTGAAAGATAAAAATGATTTGAAACCTCAAAATGGGTGTGGATATCCTATTCTACCTCAAAATGTCAAAGAACACGGTGTTGTCAATGTTGAAAAACGAATTCTGAATCCTGACACCGTTATTAATACATACAGTCTTCGAAAGACTATTCCTAATAAAAAAATCTCCAAACCAAATCATGATTTTCAAAAAAATATTTTGGAGTATGATTTTGAAAATACTGAAAGCCCATTCTGCTCTACACCAAATATGAAACTATTCGAATCAAAATCGAAATCAAAAAAATCTGTGAAGCCAACTATGCCGCCGACTACTAGTTCAGCATTACGACAAGAATCATTTGGAGTGACCAGAGAGAACAAAATACTAAACCCTTCACAGACACGAGTACAAAAAATCATCAGAACCATAAACAATGATTCTACAACGAAAACGCTTGACAGTCATACTCCTAAAACCAAAGACAACACAGGATTATTTAAAATTCCCCAACTGTTACCAATAAAAAATGCAACGCGATACACGTCCGTTCATGTCGGAAATTCGACTCTGAATGACGAAATTGGAATGCGTACGAACATAGATTCCATAGACGAGAACCTAAGGAGGTTTCGTATAAAAAATAGGAATATGAGGAATAAAATTGAAACAAGGATTGATGAATGGATATGTTCTTATATGCAGATTATGGAAGATGCTTTGATGCATATTTTACAGGTATGATATCTTTTGAATTCAGAATCATAGATAATTTAAAATTTATTGCTATCTAAACACACGTCAAAAAAGTCTAAGCAACATGTACGGTTTTGAACTTTTGAATGATTTTTACTAATGTAATATATTTATACTTTTCTAAATAATAACTAAGCATTTTTTTATACATTAATGACTAAAGCAACAAAATCCTTCATTTAATCACAATACAATGTGTGTACCGTAACATACGCAGTATAAAATAAAGTTAAAACGAAAATTTACTTTTCCCGCCTTATAAACGCGGAATAAAGTTATACTAGGTATAAACGTCAAAAATGTATAGTTCATCATCATCATTTCAGCCGAAAGACGTCCACTGTTGGATATAGGCCTCCCCCAATTGGGGGGGTTTGCCATAATCGCCACGCTTGGCAGGCGTGTTGGCGACCGCAGTATGGTGTTAAAAAATGCATAGAGAAAGCTGATCCCCATTCTCTAGTAAGTCCCTTAGTCGCCTTTTACGACACCCACGGGAGGAAATAGGGTGGTGCTTATCTTTACGTGCGGCACCACACGGCACCTGCGGCAATATAAAAAAATTAATAGTTATGCCGAAGTTATTCATAGTATAACTTTATTTCGCTTTTTTAAGTAAGGCGGTTTAAGTTTTACAAAATTAAATAACGACATTTTTTTTTAATTATTTGGTAATTCAATACAAAGTGTGACCGCCTCTGTTGTTTGAAACTTGTCGGCAACGGTTTTCATTGAATTTATAAGATTGTTTATCTGATCCTGCGGCAATCGCTCCCAATGGAATTTTAACAAGTCATTCAGTTGTTGGATTGTGACATTCCGTCCAGGTTCTCTAGAACACATCTCTGGAGCATGTCCCATGTGTGCTCGACAGTGTCGGATTAAGCAAGCGCGGGGCCCGGAGCAAATTCTATCGAGGGGCCCTTGATCTGCTATGGGTGCTCAAGTATAAAGTGGTAAAAAAAAAAGCAAGCCACGTTTATTTGCCATCTATAGGTTACAGTTATGTTAGTTTTAAATAGTACAGTAGATTACTATAGGCCCTGTTGGGCTCTCACAAGTACATAAAGCCAGAGATGAAAATAATTGTCACGACAATTTATTTTAAACTTTGGAATTTTATATCTGCTCTGACAAGCACTTTACCACCTAGCGTAATACATGTTTTTTATAGCAACTTGAACGTTCTATAAAAAAGGTCTCTTATATTTTTTGGATAAGTTGTAGGAAGATAGGCATTTTACTAAGAATACGCGCATACACGCGCCCGCGCCTCCCGCACCCCGCGTTGCGCGGGCGTCCGCACCCCGCTCTGCGCCCGGCAGTCCGGCTCGCACCACGCTCGCTAATGTCACGAATTGCGCTATCTCATTGTCTTGTCATACTGTAATTCCTCAACTTTTAAGTATTTTATGTGTTTTGTTTTGGTCTGAGTGATTATAATATAA
Source organism: Dryobota labecula (assembly GCA_947523025.1). Taxonomy (NCBI): domain Eukaryota; kingdom Metazoa; phylum Arthropoda; class Insecta; order Lepidoptera; family Noctuidae; genus Dryobota; species Dryobota labecula. The sequence goes on along the minus strand of OX383311.1, from coordinate 4,694,417 downwards.
TTTAAAGTTTAAATCCTATTTCATTCACTCCTACAAAGTTTATTTTTTTCAAAAGTTATTCGAGGTTAAAGTTGGACATACCTAAATTGACAGTTTTTCTTCCATCACGGCATAATTATTATAGTTTAGATAAAACAAAACAATCTCCGGGTTTGGATACGCGGGGCCCCCTTTTGCGCGGGGCCCCTAGCATTTGCTACTCTTGCTACGTAGTTAATCCGGCACTGGTGCTCGATTAGAATGAGGTCTGGCGATTGTGCAGGCCACGGCAATATTCGGATGTTTTCCATTACTACTCTCTGGTACTCCGAGCTATGTGCGCACGCGCGATGTCATGCATCAGCGTGAAATCTGAGCCAAGACTTTGTGCAAAGCCCGAGGCCCAAGGACATCTTCAACGTAACTTTTAGCGTTCATATTGTCACAAAAACGAGCTCAGTTCGTCTGTTCTTCATAATACCCGCTCATACCATCACTGTGGAGCCACTGTAAGGGTGCACTTCCTGGGCCTCAAATCTGCTATTACAATAGTGTCAGAATGGTCTATCATTGATTTCATAATTTTGACAAGTTTGGTAATCTACTATATAAAAATAAGTCGGGTTTTCCTTCCTGACGCTATAACTCCAGAACGCACGAACCGATTTCCACGGTTTTGCATTCGTTGGAAAGGTCTCGGGCTCCGTGAGGTTTATAGCAACGTTTTTTTTTTTTTTTTTATGGTTTTTACGAAAAATTAGGGTAGGGTAGAGTAGGGTAGGGTAGGTAGATAGGGTAGAGTAGGTAGGTAGGTAGGTAGGTAGGTAGGTAGGGTAGGGTAGGGTAGGGTAGGTAGGTAGGTAGGGTAGGGTAGGTAGGTAGGGCAGGGTAGGGTAGGTTAGGTAGGTAGGTAGGGTAGCGTAGGGTAGGGTAGGTAGGTAGGTAGGGTAGGGTAGGTAGTTAGGTAGGTAGGTAGTTAGGTAGGTAGGTAGGTAGGTAGGGTAAGTAGGTAGGTAGGTAGGGTAGGGTTGAGTAGTGGAGTTTATAATATAGCTTTTGACAGAACGAAGTCTGTCGGGTCAGCTAGTCTACTAATATAATGGCGTCATTATGACTTTCCAATGGTCAGCCACTGACACTCCATTGAAAGAATTGGTAATCTAATGACAAATGAAACTTCCTACTACTTCAGATTGAATAACGCTAATAATATAATATATAAAAATATATATAAATGAAATCTGGCTTGAATAAATGTTCAAAATGCCATTGTAATACAATTCTATTACGAGATCATTGACCAAACAATGATCGACCATTATGAATTTAGCAGATTACGAACTTTTAGCAAAATGACAATGGGATCGTGTTGGATTGACGAATTTATAAAAATAGCAGACTTGGGCCCCTGGAGACTTTTATTTAGGTTTTAAGTTTTGTTTACTTTTTATTTTTATATTTTAAAGGTTTTTTTGCTTGAGTATAGTTTTCATTTTATTTTCTGGTATATTGGCGTGTGTTAGCTGACATAGGGCAAAAAAAAATATACTGTTCTGTCTCTCGTAATGTTAATTATTTTGCATACCGTAGAACGGAAAAGAGAAAGTTGGCTTTACCAATGGTACACCCGCGATTAACCAAAAAAACATCTCAGCCTAAGTAGAAATAACCTTAGAATAACAACAACTAACAACTAGCCGCGGAAGGGCCCTGGAGACCTGTAATACAGATTTTTATAAACCTACCTCAGGCTCTAGTCTCTCACAAAGTTAACTCCTTGTTCGTGTACTACTGACAAAGTTTAGCTTTAAGTTCATAACTTGTGTGGAGAAAATAAACGTTTTATATTATTATATTATAATAATAGGTACAATTACGGGTCATAATCTTTTTAACAAACATCTTTTTAACATAGGCGCCACAGACAGCCCCCTTTGCAGGGGCTGCCTTGACGCCGAGGAATCAGCCGCCCACGTCATCCTGGAATGCGAGGCCGTGGCTCCACAACGTGAAGAAATCCTCTTTATGTCAACTCAAATCTTACAATTACTTTATTGCAAATAACCCCCGAAAATCTTAATAGCCCCGTTCTACCGGTACCAAATATTGTATAGAATCAAGTTTTCTACCTGCTGCTGGGGAATTTGATGCGCCACTTCTTCTTTCCAGCGAAAGCACTAGGAAGTGGTGAAGGGCGGGCATTTTGTCTTATGTAATTTTGACGTTCGAAAAGTGTGGATTCTCAGCCTAATTTGAATGAATGACTTTTGAATTTCATGTTTTTAATATAATGGTATTTTTATTTTCAGAATAACTGTGTTTGTATGGAAAATACTGTAGCCCCGTTGACATTGAAACATACATTAAACTGTATTAAAATTTTGTTTGGCAGTCATACAAAAATAAGAGATTTTGCAAATAAACTATCGGAGTTATTGGAAAAATGTATGCTTTGTATGGAGGGTAAGAACTTTTTTATGACATATACAACGTGTTTTTTTTTTCATATCCCATAACTCTAGGGTTATATTCTATGAGTAAAAATAATACAAAAACTCCCTGATTATGTGGTCCAAAAATGCATAGTTTCGAAGATAATTATCATCAATCATATGAATTTAGGTCAAAAATTGTCACCCGTATGACGAATTGTTACCTTTGCGACGATGCCAAACTGATGAAACTGTGACCCTCGATGTATGTAGTAGAGTATACACAATTTTTTTTATAAAATACTCCATTTTAAAGTTTTCTACTTTTTTTTGAAAAAAATACTTTAAGAGGCTCTAGTGTTAAGTAGACAAAATGTCGTATTGCCTTGTCAATTTTTATTTTATTTATTTATTTATTTTTTTTTTTTTTTTTTTTTTTTTTCCATTTGTTGTACCTACTCTGGACGCTTTTAACGTGTACGTTTTAATTTTTATTTTTTACATCGTTCTCACATTTAGTTATAAACTCAACATTGGTGCCGATTCCCTTGTTCACAAACTAAACTAAATTTAAGTTCAGTGTATCTTTTTCTTTCTAATTCATTATGAAAAGGACAGAAGGTACATTTTAGTTTAGTTCTGTCAATTTAATCAGCGCCTGTCACTACTCCATACAAGTTTAGACGTAATTAAAAACTTGCTGACTAAAATTACGTCAATTTACGTCAAGCGCTGATTAATTTGACAGGACTAAACTAAAATTTATCTTCTGTCCTTTTCTTAATGAAATAGAAAGAAAAAGATGCACTCAACCTAAATTAAGTTTAGTTTGTGAACAAGGGAATCGGCACCATTATAGATGTAACTAATATTTTTGTAATAATTTAATTTAAAAGAGTGTCCATGGAGTTTCTTGTCCGTTCTTCTCCATAGGTACGGTCAGCTGCAGAGAAATCTCACCCCCTAGCAATGTATTTCTTCATTGCTAGGGAGTGAGATTTTTCTGCAGCTGACTGTACCTACTACGTTTTGGAATGGGCATGTACGAGTAGCTTCATTAGGAATCATTAGTGTCTTGGGTAAAAAAAAAACTGTTTAGTCCGTCAATCAGATAATAAAAAAATATTAGACACGTATTTTTTGCTTTATCATATTAATAAAAAATGACTTAGATAAAACACATTAAACTTGGGGAGTGGGGGCTCGGTACGTCACAGTTACGTATAAAATCTAGCGAGCAGTGACGTCATGCCACATTTGAACTCAATGTATCGCCGTAATGTTTTGATTACGTAAAAAAAGAAAAAATACGTGTCCAATATTTTTTAATAATGTACATAACGGACAAAAATATATCTTTTTAGTCATCATCCCTTTTTTCTTACTGATCGACTCCTTGACAAATCAAAAGTGCCTGTAAATGGTTTAATTGAAATAAATTATTTGAGTTTGAGTTACGGTCGCAAATTATATTTTAATCAACATACACTCTGACAATGAGCTGCAAATTGCAATAATCGTAAGAAAATTTGAATTTCGCGGCTACCTTAGCGCTTCACCTCAAGAAAATAAAAATAAGTTGTTTTTAATAAATAATTTTTCAGGTAAATTAAAAACGTCTTTAATACCAGGAGATTTCATGAAAATATTTGGATATGGTGTACTGCTAATTCAAGCCTTAAAGGTAAAGAATTAATTATTTTTATAAATAAAACAATTTTTGTTGTTGATGAGGGGATCGTGGCTAAGTACCAAAAGACGGACGGGTCGATCACATTTATTTTAAAGTACTCGTAATAATTGCCGAATTATAATAATATAAATTTGGACTTACTGGTACCCTAGTAGCATTTTCCGTTGGCATTTAGTTGGGCCATCTTCAGAGGTATGTGGACCAACCAAACACCAACAAAAATGCTACTAGGGTATTTACTCATTTTAAAATTAATATTAGAATATTTGTATAGGATAAATGAAAGGCGACTAACAAAAGGTATTTACAAATCAAATCAAATCAAAAATGTTTATTTGTTAGGTTATGGTACAATAGATGTTACAAATGTTGGTTCCAACATACCCTGCCATAGTATGGCGTACAAATATTTCCAAAAACAAAACTTTTTATTACTAATTTATTAATACACAAGCAGAAACGCCTGGAGGGGACGCCCTAGGAGAACATATAGTGACCTAATTGGTGATGTTCTTCAGAAAGGTCTGGTGCGTAGCTCTCGCAACCGGCGTGCGTGTATGAGCAGATGTATGAATGGGTTGAACGACATTGGTCAAGTCTGATATTTGTCATATCGGCGATTCGTCAAATTTGATATTGGTCAAAGTTGTAGTTCGTCAAATCATCTTTTTATCCAATTACAATATTTGCCAAATACGCTATTTTGACATCACAGTGGGCCCTATCAAAATACCAGCGCTGCGGCATTTATTTTAAATGTCGCAGCATCATGCTGAGATAGGAGCCTTTTGGCCTCGTACAGCACTCTTTTTTTATTTTATTTTTATACTTTTGTGATTGTGTGTTTATTAGTTTGTGATCTTCCTGTGCGAGTCACAATAAATACTTTTTCTTTCTTTCTTTCTTTCTTTCTTTCTATTGGTCAAGTCCATGTACAATCGATGAAAATATAAGTTTTGAATTCACATAACTTACTTGTGGGAACTGTAACTGTACTGTGTGATACGATGGTGTTCATTTGCACAACATCACATGTTGTGCAAATGAACGCCATCGCACCACCAACGCAGTCGAGGCTTGGTATCGGAGATTAGGGATTAAAGTAGAAGAAAAACATAATAATTATTTTCATGTACATAAGTATTTGAAAAAAAGAAGCGAAATATTATTTAAATAAAGTTAAAAGAGAAGATGAGAAGCAGAGGAAAACATCCAATATCATAAAAGAAGCCAAAATAGAAAAAAAAAATATAGAAAAATTATTGACTGGAAAATCAGATGCGTTAAAGTGTTTAGAACAGTTGTGTTGGGTATGAATTCTATGTAAATAAATATGAATTGAATAAATGAGTTTATACAAAATATCATGAGGTACTTTAATTTTTACAGTTGATTGTACTTAAATTACGTGACCAATAGCGTATTTGGCAAATAATGTAATTGGATAAAAAGACGATTTGACGAACTGCAGCTTTGACCGATATCAAATTTGACAAATAGCAGACTTGACCAATGTCGTTCAACCCGTATGAATGTAAACGGAGCAAAAAGAATATGTAAGGAGCGTAGCTGTTGGGATCCCAACACTAAAAGTTACTAAATGATGCGAACATCACTAGCGCACGCGCTTGGTAGCCATCTTTATTAGAATGTCTCGTTCACTTTTCCTCACGATCGGTCCGCGACAGGTCGCAACAACGTGCTCCTGCCTACTGAGCTGCCTACCTACCAGATTGATGGGTGTTTGGTGAGAAATAAAATCTCATTACTAAAACTGGCTGCTTTTCCTTCACAAGATTCACTACAGATGGCGTTCTATAGTTTCTGCCTACTCCCATGGGAAGTGAGTATATGTCGATATTAATTTTCTGTTCTAGAACATTCACCCGGAAAACGAAGAATTAAAAGACGCGGAATTACGTCTAAACAACTTACAGACTAACTTAGAGAGTAATACTACAGAATTTGACCCAGAACTGGTGAAGTCTCCTTCACTAAGCAAGTCAGAGGTTGATAAGCGTCTAGAAGAAATTCGACCGCAGTGTGAGTATTAAGATACAACGTACAACGGTCCACTAGCCACTCCTTTAAAAAAATATTATCTCGTGACTGAGAAGGAATTATGAAAAACGGCTCGATAAGAAACCGCGGTAAGTGTATCTAGAATTTTCTTACCTTTTAGAACGTTTCATATTTATACGAAGAAAAAAGCGGCCAAGTGCGAGTCGGACTCGCCCATGAAGGGTTCCGTAGCAGCAAGCGCGGTTTACGATTAATGACGTATACAAAAAAAAAAAACTACTTACTAGATCTCGTTCAAACCAATTTTCGGTGGAAGTTTACATGGTAATGTACAGACGCCAGCAGGTCAAGCTACCCGAAACTGTCAAATTTTCGCAATCAACCTTGAACCTTATACTATTGTGATTAAGTTGAAAATCTAATAAAGAGTTTTGACAGATTGTAGTAGCTTGATGTGCTGGCGTCTATACATCATATAATTTTTTTTAGTTTTATCATTCTCTTATTTTAGAAGTTACAGGGGGGACACATTTTACCGCTTTGGAAGTGTCTCTCGCGCAAACTATTCAGTTTAGAAAAAAATGACATTAGAAACCTCAATATCACTTTTGAAGACCTATCCATAGATACCCAACACGTAAAAGTTTGATGAAAAAAAAAATTGAGTTTCAGTTCAAAGTATGGGGAACCCCCAAAATTTATTTGTTTATTCTATTTTTGTGTGAAAATCTTAATGCGGTTCACAGAATACATCTACTTACCAAGTTTCAACAGTATAGTTCTTATAGTTTCGGAAAACAGTGGCTGTGACATACGGACGGACAGACAGACATGACGAATCCATAAGGGTTCCGTTTTTTGCCATTTGGCTACGGAACCCTAGAAAGTGGTCATATTCCTCTAAATCATTCATCATTTTCTCTATTTTGTTGCTTCGTGTCTGAATATGAAACGTTATAAAAGGTAAGTAAGTATTATAAAATTCTAGACACACCGAGGTTTCTTATTGAGCCGTTTTTCATAATCCCTTCTCAGTCAAGAGATAATATTTTTTAAAGGATTTAGTGGACCGTTAAAAACCCTCTTAACCGCTTTTTAACCGACTTAAAAAACTGGAGGTTATGCATTCGGCGAGTTGAACTACTAAGATAACGAATTAAAATCGTATTTATATATTTTTTTCTTTTTTAGTCGTCAAAAAGAAATCCTTTGTGGTAGACTATCTAAAGAAACATTTCAAAGAATGGGAAACTTACAAGGAAGATTTTGAAGATCAAAATCATAAAATTGAGCGTGTAAGTTTATTTTCATATACTACCAATATTCTGTAACAATTTTTCTTTCTTCTTCTTAACCAACGTCGACAGTTTTGCGACAATCATGCTTAAACGTTGCACCTCGACCCTAACTCGCATGCGAGCTAGTTCTAATAGCATTTGAACGTATTGACGGACCGGTGGGATTCTCCGATGCTTGAGCGCTCGATGCAGCTGCACGTAGTGAAGTAGCATACATGCGTTCTGGTGTCGGATTGTCCTAAAATCTATCTTTTATTTTATTTGTTTTGTTTACTAACATTAGCTCTTTTATTAATTATTTTCATCTTACTAACAATTTATGGAGAAATCTGAAATAAATGATTATTATTATTATTAACCATGTGGCTGTTCCACATAGTTAAGAAAAAGAAAGAAAAATTGTTTATTCTTCACAAACAAAACGCACATTACATAAAATAAAATACACTCCTGCAAAGTAGCTTAAGTTACTTCTTATAACATCAGCTATCAGCCAGTGAAAGTCCCGTCAAAATCGGCCGAGCCGTTTCAGAGATTAGCCGGAACAAACAGGCAGACAGATAAAAAAAAAGTTTGTTATAAGTACCGTGTATTCTTTCATAATTTAGTAAAAAGCTATTATTTTGGCATTACAAAAAGACACTTACATTTTATTTATTTGTATGTATAGATTAATATTTTGTTTGTAATATTTCAGCATACCGACTTCAAAGTAGTAAGGACATTAGGTAAAAATTTGAATCGATTCAAAATCGACAATAAAAAAATGATATCTTTCTCTAACAATACTTTGGAAGAAGATTTAGCCAATAGGAGTAATGATAGACCAAAACTAATAAAACTAATTGAAAATAATCTCATCATCAAATCTGACAAAATTGAAAATGTAGAAATAAATACAAAAAATGAAACAAAGTTAATGGGACGAAGTAGTAGCGAAAATAATCAAAACGATTTTAATAATTTTTCCGACGAAAATGAAGTTATAGCTGACCAAGAAAAAGATGTACCATTGAAGAAACTAATTGAAAATATAGAGAATAATGAATCAAAAGTTAATGAAGAATTTAATTATACAACTCATGAAAATACTTTTCTAGAAAACACAGAAAAAGTTGGACCGAAAATCATAAGAAACAGCAAATTAATTGACGAATATGAAAAGAATTTCAACAATGGAGAACCTCTTAATTTGGACTTATTCTATTCAGATATTTACGAACCTTCTATCGATGCTAATAATATAGATTTTGATATAATATCCGAAAAGAATAAAAATTCCGTAGAAATTTATAAAAATCATCATTTTGAAGATATATATGGACTAGAGAATACGATTTTTACTTTAGAAGACTTTTACATTACGCCCACGAATAGCACCGATTCGAAAAATAACAATTACACATATACAGAAAATTCTAGTAACAAAATTAAAGAGGCGAAAAACTCTGAAAACATTAACAATCGTTTTTTCAATTCTGTATCACATAATAACGATAAAAATGAAGAAAAAACAGAAAATAATAATTGTGAAGTGGAAAGTGAAACTTACACAGAAAATCAGGAATCCCAGAACGAAAGTTGTATCGGAAATTGTAATTCCGAAATACATATTGGTAGTTCCGAAAAACACATTGACAATTCCAAAACTACCAATAACGACTCCGGGACACATCTTGATCATTCTGAAACTCCCAATAACGATTCCGGGGCACATTTTGATAATTCTGAAACTTATAATGATAATTTCGGAAGAACAGCTCAAATTGTACGAGATGACAGTACAAACGATTCCGGCTTTGAAAATGATAGTACGTACGCTCATTCGCTGATCAAAATATTTCTGAACGAATTGAGTAGCACTTTCAAAGTTATTCATACATTTGTGTAAGTATTTTTGCACTTTTTTGTTTTGTCCTAATATACAGTCGACCAGTTTTACTAAGGGTAAAGGCGCAGATCCACCGCGATGCATGCTGTGCACGAGCACGCGGCGCATTTTGGCTGCGTGGATTAATTTTTTTTGACCACGTGGTCCACGTTTCCACTGCAGTACACACTAAACACGAATATTAACCCACGTATTTGTAAGTCGGGCGAACGACAAAATCGGTTAGGTAATACGGGCTGGTGCCCGCAACTCCACGACAATGCGCGTATTTTGCGTACGGATGGGAATTCAATTATTCGATCCATCCCAGCTCCTCAAAGAAGGCCAGCAACGCCTTGGTGTTACTGACAATTTCACGTAGGGTACCTGGGTTACCAAAGTACTTGGCCCTGTATGTGGTGACCACCGGGCAGTTTAGCAACACATGAGCCGCTTTCTCGTCGTCCACCATGTAGGCCCTGCACAGCGGACTGTCTGTGACTCCTATGACAAAGAGGTGTTTATTAAATGACCCATGGCCAGTTATAGCTGCTTTAACTGTACGCAGCTGTTGTTTCGTTAATCGGAGACCCTGTTTCGTGAAGCAGCCATAAATTGCGGGGAGAGCTGCCTTAGCCTGCCTGCACTCACCTTGGTCCGACCATAGTTTATGATGTTGGTCCCTGGTGCGTTTCCTTACCAGAGTGCGTAAGTATCCGAAGGGGAGTGGTACGAAGGATTCAGGACCCACTGACGCCATGCTCGACCCCCTTCTGGCAAGCTCATCGGCTGCATCGTTGCCCAGCGAACCGCTGTTTCCTTTGATCCATGACGAAATCGGTTTCCCAGGCACATAAACGTGCGCGGGCTTGCGGACGGCGAGCTGTCCAAAGCTTGCCGTCCGCAAGCTCGCGCACGTAAGGACCAGCCGATCTATTCTGTATAAATCTCACCGTAAAAACTCAGGTGAAGTGAGCATCAATACAGTGTCAATCCTTAGCATCAATGGAATGACAGCTCACTTGTGCGTTGAGTTCCACGCGCGCCTCAAAGAGATGTCAGCATGAACCGACGGGGTCCGCTGGGACCGGTGCCTACCAGGGTTGCTGGTTTGTCCGAAAGGGATACCGTGGCCCTGGCACACAGGCAACTGAAGGAACACGGGTGGGTTTTAGTAAAAGTCTGACACGGCGTCCCGCTCCGCCCAGAGCGGGAGTAGTTATTTGATAATTTCCCACCCAAAATATAAAAGGCACAAAAACGAAAACTGATTTTGGGGTTCGACGAGGTCTAAAAATCGACACCTATTAATAATAATACTGAGCAAATACACTGAATTAAAAGATGAACTAGTCCGACTTTGGCATTTACAAAAAGTTACAATAGTTCCAATAGTATTGTCTACAACAGGAGTAATACAACTTCACCAGTCCCTTAACTCACTTAACTTATCTCCAAATACCTACCATCTGCTGCAGAAGGCAGCGATACTAAACACATGCAGACTCGTGAGAAAGTTTCTGCAATGTGAATCAGAAAACCCACATCCAAACCCATATACGCTAACATCTTCTGTGCAATCTTCTGCACGTGACCGCACTTAATCCAACTGATAATCACTTGGCTTAGGCCCGTGTTATCAGCGCTTCCGGCTAGCCGAGAATGTAAAATAAATATCAAAATAATAATAATACATGTATTTAATAAACACAAGTTCTTATTTGAAACTTTCAAGATACTGTATAAGTTGTGTTACGTGTACCAACTTGTTATTGGGTTTTCCCTTTAGTAATTTTTCTATAGCAGCCAGGAGCCTTGATTTATGGAGCCTTGGTAAACGAAAAAAAAAAAATGCGGGGCATAAAGTGAATGGTGCTATATACCTATAAGGTGTATCTATTCATACACGAAACATTTAAGAGATATACCTATAGGTGGTAAAGAAGCCATGGAAACGATTTTTTTAAAATCTAAGTATATAATTAAAAAAAAAAAAAACTTGATACGATGATTAATTATATATCAAAAGGCACCGCGCCCGCGCCGCCACCATCGCCGCTTCGAAGCGGGTCATTCATAGAGTAAGTAAAGGTTTTTTTACAAAATTTCTCAAGCAATTTTAAAATTATAATATTTACGTAAAATAAAAATACTTAGATAAAAAAAATATAATTGTTGCTATGACTTCTTTACCGCCTAAAGATGTTTCTCTTAAAATATTTTGAGTATACATGCGATTGTGACCAACCAGTCGATGCCCAAAAGGCTCGACTGGCTGTTTACAATGGTGTGCTGGTGCCTACGCTTATGTATGGAAGTGAATGTTGGGTGTGGCAAAAGAAGCATGAAAGTGGAATAAACGCTGTGGAAATGCGTTCCTTGCGAAGCATGTCTGGCGTGACTGATGAATGATAGGCTGAAAAACAGTAGTTTAAAAGCAGATGTAGTGACAAAAATTGAAAAGAGTATGCTTAGATGGTTTGGTCATGTTGAGAGGATGAATGAAAGGCGACTAACAAAAGGTATTTACAAGGCAGATGTGAGTGGAAACGCCGGGAGGGGACGCCCTAGGAGGACATACAGTGACCTAATTGGTGATGTTCTTCAGAAAGGTCAGGTGGTAACACTCGCAACGTGCGTGTATGACCATAATGTATGAATGTAAACGAAGCCAAAGGAGTATAAGGAGCGTAGCAGGCATCGTTTCTTTCTTTCTTTCTATATGTGTAGTAGAAATAGACTCGTTTCGTTTGTTTGCTGGATAAGCCCGACAGACCGCTCAACAATGATATCAGGTTCATATTCAACCTGCAGAAATATGACCATGTATCGAGCTATAGGTCTGAGCTCAAATGGATGTCTATTCGCCAGAGAAATTTGCGTGCTTTGACCACGCTTTTCTCCCTTCTCAACTCTCCCACCCCTCCTTCTTATCTTAAGTCTCACTTTCAATATATATGTTCTTCACACGCTAAGAATCTGCGTTCTTCCAACAATCTTCTCCTACTCTATCCTTCTCATACATCTGACTTTGTTCATTCTTCCTTTCATATTCAGTCTATTCTTCTCTGGAATGCGCTTCCTCTGGATATCTGGACGGCCACCAGTCGGTATGCATTTAAGCGGAACTTATTTTAATAGTGTAGAGTCAACCCAATCATCTCTTCCCCTTGAATTTGTATATATATATTATTTATAATAAGTAGGTATGTATATGTTATAGTAATATGTATGTATGTCTATTATAAGTTTACAACATACAACTTATGTATCTATTTTATTTGTTATCTTTTGAATTTTTTTTCTTTTGTTTTTTTTTTTCTGTTTACATATCTCGGGACCCTGGGGTCCCGGACCTTTGGAAGGCGTACGAGGGGCCGAAGCCAACTCGCAGAGGCCCGTTAGACGCTTTTTAATTAAATGAGGCACCAACCGACGATTATCCCTGTACGCACTATGCAAGTGCACCCAAGGACAACCCCCGTTTGGTGTAGGACTATTATATTATATGGAAACAGAGATACGAGACTATGGGTTTGGGTGGTTAAAATGGACTGGTTACCTAAAACTATGGAAGGACTATGGCCCCTGCCTGATCAATGTTTTATTATACATGGATAAATGGCAGGGGGTGACTCGCACACTCACTTATTATTATTATTATCTCCTCTCCTCCCTATTAAATAGAGCACCTGCCATCTTATCTTTTCACTGCCCTTGGTTGACTGGTAGAGAATGCCTATGGCATTAAGTCCGCCTTTGTACCTTATTGTGTGTGAGAAATTTAAATAAATATTACATGGGACTTAAATATAACTTTTGCCTACCCCTTCAAATAATACAGGCGCGATTACATATAATTATTTAAATATTTTCAGTGTTAAATTCATTGACGAAATTCGTGAGACGGAATTATCTGGGAAAAGGAAGGATGTTCTACATAATCAAGCTAGCAAAGCGCTGGAGGATATGGTGGCCATCATTCAACATTTAAGAAGGTCAGTTCGTCTTTTAGGCTTCCGTAAGTCCGAATGAAAAAACGGAACCCTAAGCCCGCTTGTACACGTCCGTTTTTTTTCTTCACCGGACCACGGACCGTGTTTTTAATACAGGATAAGTATTTTTAAAACTTCAAAAAAAAAAAGAAGTTATCTTTAACTGTACAGTTTGTACACTTGCAGAGTTGTTGTAGTTAAAGTTGAAGCGTGTAGAGAAAAGATTACTTAATTTCCGTTAGGTTTATTACGTATAAGTAGGTTTAACAAGTAATATTGTTGACGATTCCTTTCTGCAAGCCACCGCGTCAGCAAAACATTTACAGTTTAAGACTATAAATTAACGAAAGATGTTTATTTTGAGTATAATGGATACTCGTCGCGCAACGCACCGGCGCGGGCGGCGGCGGCCCGTTCAGTGAAGCGGAACGCAGTAGTAGGTACCTATCAGCTGTGCGCTCGCCCATTGATATTATTACGAATAGATTGTATCCATATTTTGCAGATTGCAAGTAGGACCAAAAAAAATAAAGTATTTAACAAATAATAGAAATGTGTTAAAACCTTATCTGTATATTTGTATTTCTATTTCAGTATTATCAAGAGGGAATCAGCAGAAAACTCAGTATTGAAAATGTTGTTACGAAATGCGGGCGTTGAAGCAACTAACGACAAGAGAATGACGCGATACAGGTAATTAATACAAGCTTATTTTATTCCCAACATGGCACATCATTTTCATAATCAGCCAAAAATGTTCAGCCAGCAGTGGTACAGTATACAGGGTGTTAAAGAAATTGCGTGCTTAGGAGTAGGTTCAGTATCGACAAAAGAACCCAGGAAAAAAAAATTGCAAGATTAATCTAATTTAGTACCTACTAACTTAAAAAAATTATGGTTTTTAATTTGTAAGTTTAGTTTTGAAGGAGATAAGCACGCTAAAGTAGGAAAAATACTTGAATTGTAATTTACGTACCTAGTTACCTATCCTTTACCCGACGTTATCGAAGTGTTCGGGCGTATGTAGGTATTTCATTGCGTTCGATAGTAGGTAAACAATATAAAAACTTATTTTAAGCAATTTTTTAATAAATTCTAAATGGGTTCATCTTATGACAATTTTCGTTTTATTTATTTTTAACTTTTTAAAGATATTTATTTTTTGTTTTTTACGGGTTCCTTTATCAATACTGAGCTCACCCTGAAGCTATGGCACGCAATTTCTTTAACACCCTGTATAATTTCTATGGACAGCTTGGCAATAATATCTGATCGCATGATCCATCCATATCTGCCGTCAAAATGCCAGCAAATATACAGGTTTATTGGTAAAAAATTAACAACCTCTCAGGACTTTATAACTAATGTTACGAGCTTGGGATTCGTGCCAATAAAAACTGCCGATTTAATAACCAAAAATGACACTTTAATTAAACAACACTAACACACTAATCACAAAACACAACTGCACTACTGATCACTCTAAAGTCGCACTCGAAGATCGCTTGTATCGTACTTGTCGCTTGATCGCTTGTTTTACGACTGTGTATGGGTCACTCAGATGTCGCTACGCCCCCGCAAGGGGGCGTGGCTAGCGGAACCGGGGCATAGCCCCCTGTCCGCGGATGGTACACGGTGGCCCATTAATATGGGCCCCTCATCTGGGCGGCCTGATGCGGCCTAAGGATGTTGGGCCCGCGTGACAGCCGCGGGCCCTGTGATAGGGTATCTGAGATTGTTTCTGTAGTCGCGCCGCGACACTGTTACACAGTATCGCTTCTTCACGACATCTCGGCGGTCTGTCCCCGCCAGGTGAGACCCCCAGTTACCTGGGGGAGGCCCGGCGAGGACGACCAGTGACGAGATGGCGACTTTATGGCGCTTCTACAGGTCAATGTAGCCTATACCCGACCCACTTATCAGAGCTAGCCAAACCGTGACCCGGGTAATAGGCGGAATATGAGTGTGAGAGCGGCATAGTACTGTAGTGTAACGCCGCCCGGTGAATACGTGTAGTCGCGACCGCAGCTGCGACTATACGTGCATATATATGTGCCTGTGTGTATGGGTCGGGGTCCATACCGGCCTTATATAGTCCTCAGATAGTTCCAGAACCTTCTACTGTAGAAACATAGAATGTTCGAGTACATATCGTCCTCAGATAGTTCCAGAACCTTATACTACAGAAACATCTAGAATATTCGAGTACATATCGGCCCCGACTGGCCAGATATCGATAGTTCTAGAAAGCTCGAAGTATCTAACCTCCTCAACCCAGTAACTGGGTAAATACGATACCCCTTGGTAAAACTGGTTGTCAGACTTTCGGGCTTCTGACGACCTGTTACGACTGTCAAAGATCTATAGAGAACATAAGGAACAGGGTGTAAAATTCACGCATCCTCTATTGAAAAGGGAGGATCCTCCGACCAGACGGGTGTTGTGTCTGGTAGGCAACTGCCCGACGGTTGATGTCAGGATGTTGTATACAGGATAAGTTTTTAACCAGTGAGCAAATTTTTTTTGGTGGTTCAGTATCAGTAATAGACCAAATTTTCATTTGTTTTTTTTGTTTTTTGTCCCACTGGAAATCAGCAAAATATGGATACAATATATTCGTAATAATATCAATGGGCGAGCGTACATCTGATAGGTACCTACTACAGCGTTCTGCTTCACTGACCACGCCGCCGCCGCGCGCCGGCGCGTTGCGCGACGAGTATCCATTATACCAGTTTCAAAATAAACATCGTTCGTTAAATAACTTAATTTTTTTGTACTAAGACATATCAAAATAAGAAATAGGTGTATAATAAAACACGTTTAAGTTAAATTTGTCAAAATTTGCGCACTGACTAAAAACTTTTCCTGTACGAGTATATGCTAGTCGCGCGGCAAACTGATTGCGCGATACAGGATTTGTGAGGTCAGGTCTTTGATGCGTAGTTCGCATATGGCGTGGCATAACATACTTTCCGAGACACGAAGTAGTCTCGGTATGTAAAGATGGTTACCCATCCACGGACTAACCCCGGCTACCGTAGCTGTATCCTCATGGATCGACCCGTGCAACTGCCACGAGCTCCTCTACTCTATATTTGTTGCAATATATTTGTTTTAACCGCTAACTCCCCAGCGGCGGACTAAATAACTCTCAAATAATAGTCTATTAGGTGGTATTTGTTAAAATATCTATTAGTTTATTTTATTTGTATATGTGTATTAGTATCAATAAAACGATATAAATTCTCGTAATCAAGAAGTTAGTATTTTAGACATTATTTTTGTACCCTATCACTGTTTTTATATTTAACCCAAAGGTTGACTGGTAGAGAATGCCTTGTGGCATTAAGTCCGCCTATGTACCGCTTTTGTACATGGAGTTTAAATAAATAAATTAAATAGCAACCAAAAACCACTAAGGTTTAAACTTGTGCTATCATGAGTCTATCTCAACATCAAACTATACAATGAAGCATTTTATATGTACGTGTTATTGCTGATACAATTAATAACATCTTTAGTTCTTTAATAGTTACATAAAATCATTTAATATTTTCTTTTGATTTTCAGGCAAATCGTAATCAAATGCTTGGGGCAGGCCCTCATCTTGGAAAGTGCATTGAAAGTAATAGTATCAACCTCTATGGGAGATTTTGAAGCTCTGTCGACTAATGCAGAAACTCTAAATTCAAGTATAAGATATTTTAATATTTTTGAATAAGATTCATAGCTCTATGGGTATTTAGACCTCGTTCCCACAGGCGAGTCGGTGACGTTGAAAATTGCAAACAAAATGTTATTTTTCGAAAAGGTTAGGAGTAAACCCGTCATCGTCTGTAAACATTATTATTATTATTAAGAGTAAACCTGTCATCGGCTGTAATCATTATTATTTTTAAGAGTAAACGTGTATTTCCCCCAACTGGACAAAGGTTGTCCCCGCAGCTTTCCACTCTGCCCTGTGTGTTGCCTTCTCCGGCCAATCTCCCAAAAACTCCTCTACGTCATTACGCCAGCGTTTCCTCAGCCTCCTTCGGCGACGACGCCCAACTTCTGGCTCTCACTGCGTGATGATTCTGGCCCATCTGCCTCGATCACACCACAGACAATCTGCCCAGTCCTACTTCAGCCTAGAAGACTTATTGTCCAGAATTCAGGAAGATTCAGGTTGAAAAAAAAAAAAAAAGAGGAATAATAAAAAGTTTATATCACGGTCATTTACCGTGCGAGTAGGATGGTGTGAATATTTAGTACGGTATTTTTAAAAACGACCGTCGTGACATCTCGCTCCCTCTTTTTATAACCCCTGCCACGAATTGGCATATACCAGGGGTCACCAAATGGCGGAACGGCGACCTATTTTGTGCGGACCTTTAACTAAAACTTAATCTAAAAAAATGAAAATAAAGTTTTGGTTTTTGGTGGCGCCAACTTCACTCAGACTTCAGACGGATAAGTTCAAAGTAAAAAATTACATTTATTACATTAATATTAATTACTCTTGGTATTTTTGCCTATTACGTTTGTTGATTTATTTCAGGTTTATTTTTGTTTATTTTTAAATGGACCCCCGATCAAATTAATTGGTGATCCCTGGCATATACTACAGCCATATACTACAGCCATTTATTTTTTTTGTAAATTAAGGCAAGTATGCTTCAAAACAATTTAGAATTAAGCCTAGAACTATAATTTGGACATTCCTACCTCTGTGATTATGAGAATATCATAAATTTTAATCTTCCTTCGTCGTATCGATGATTCCATTAATTATTTTTAAGTTTAAAAACTACTAAATTATAGCTATTTTATGGCTGCAGTTAGAATCGACTCGAGTCAAAATGAAGTATTGAAATGTGAGCTTTATATCGTGTGACGTACAGTGGCCAGAACATCAAACTAGACCAAACTGACAAATTTCCTAAGCTAGTCGACATTTCGGCTTATTCCACAAATTAGGTGGAAAAGTGGAACCTATAAAAAAAATCTAGACTTTCCCCTTGATAATCCCCCTTAGGGGGGAAAACTAGAAATTAAAAAATAAATAAATACTTATTCCATAGATCCCCCTGAATGATTTTTTTTTTACATTAAGGTTCAGTTTTTCCACTGAGGGGGATTCTCTCAGGGGGGATTAGTAGAATAAGCCGACATTTCCTATCTGACTACTCCTGAGAAGAAATGGCGAAACAAACTCAGGGGTCAAAGTCTCTTAAAGTCCAGACATAATCTTGGTCAGATCATGTGAGGACCATGTAGATCCGTGTCTGAAATGGTCTTTCGAGGAAAGAACCACACAATTTTGAGTGGACATGTCCAGTCAGTGCAAGCAATTGTCAGTAATCGTGTAGCTCAACTCAGGATTTAAGAAGTTCAACGACTCGTTGAAAATTAAGTTCAAAATCGAACGAGGAAATTCGACAGTGTTGCCGATTCCCTTGTTCACAAACTAAGCTAAATTTAAGTTCAGTGCATCTTTTTCTTTCTATTTCATTAAGAAAAGGACAGAAGATAAATTTTAGTTTAGTCCTGTCAAATTAATCAGCGCTTGACGTAAATTGACGTAATTTTAGTCGGCAAGTTTTTAATCACGTCTAAACTTGTATGGAGTAGTGACAGGCGCTGATTAATTTGACAGGACTAAACTAAAATTTATCTTCTGTCCTTTTCTTAATGAAATAGAAAGAAAAAGATGCACTGCACTTAAATTTAGTTTAGTTTGTGAACAAGGGAATCGGCACCAATTTGTGGTAACTTATGTACTGACCACCGTACAGTAGAATTTACAAAATTATGTGATAGTAGTTGCCGACGCGTCATCGTAGAATGAAAATTTGACATTTCAATACTTTACTTTGAGTCGATTTAAGATGTGTGACGTACATTATAGTTATTAAAAATGCATATAATGTATTTGTATGTGATATAGAGTAAAACATGGCTTGGGATGTAGCCATTGAAAACTAAAGTTAAGTTCACAAATACTCATGTATCTTCAACTTAACGCTGTCAAGAACACTGAACGAGACACAATAGAAATTTTGCACATGAAAATTCACCCCTTAAAGGTGATGCTACCTATATACAGGGTTATTGGTATTACTAACATCACAACAACTTTGTTCTATGACTTTTTACAAAATATAATACACTAGCTTCTGCCCGCGACTTCATCCGCGTAAAATTTCGGCCCACAACCCACTCTGTCGCATCGCATCGCCCGTCCACGCAATTACTTCGTTTTCGCTTAGCGTTTTTTCCGACTTTTTTGTCGTTTTGCTCGGCTCCTCAGGGGCGTAGCGTGATGTTAAATAGCTTATACACTTATTTTGTTGCGAAGTTATTTTAAAATTATGATATCTCCTAAGATGTTGATTGAAATCAAGTGATGTCATGGACAATTTTGTTTACATTTAAATACTTGTGATTAGTAACATATTTATTTGGATAAGGATTATTATTATGTTGACAAAACTCCTTCGCAAATAATGCATAAATTTTGATCAAATTTGATTACCATAAAAAAGGTTATAGTGAGTCAATCTTAAAAGATAGACATATGCTGTCGCGGGCTTTTTTTTAGAACTTTTAAAGAGGAACAATTCCATCATATTGATCATCATGATATTTGCGTAACTTAAACCGTTTACGCAGCGCACGCAAAGAAAGCTCTCGAAAAAGAATATTTTTTCCCGTTGTTGCAACATTTTTCATTTATGCTCCGCTCCTATTGGTCGTAGCGTGATGTTATATAGCCTATAATATTCCTACAAAAATTGACTATCCAACACAAAAATAATTTTTCAATTCCAACCAGTAATTCCTGAGATTAGCGCGTTCAAACAAACTCTTCAGCTTTCTTCGCTTCAGCAACCAAAAACAAACCTCCAAGGTTTCGTTGTTCTATCTAATACATGTCAATTCTGTATTTTGTTGTACCTACCTACGCCTCCCGTGCACTGTGGCCCCTTCCTTTTGCACTAGACACGGCAATTTATTTTGCTACCCATAGAGTTCGTAACATTTAGAGCGTTGAATATAATTTTTATTTTATTTTTGAAATGAAAATATGATAAACTAGCTTTTGCCCGCGGCTCCGCCCGCGTGGTTGTCGGTTATCGCGTAAAAAAATAGCCTATGTCCTTCTCCATATCCCAGGCTATATCTCAGCCAAATTTCATGACGATCGGTTCAGCGGTTTAGGCGTGATAACGTAACATACAGCCAGCCAGACAGACAGAGTTACTTTCACATTTCTTTCTTTTTCTTTTTTTTTTTTATAAAAACGTTGCCTCACACTAGGATTTCACCTGTATCGTGGGTGCGTTTACAAACATTTAAACTCCCATACACAAACAGCCAGACCCGGACCAACTACTTGTAGATCATACAAATATTTATTCCGTGCGGGAATCGAACCCGCGACACGTAGCGCAGCAGTCAATCGCTTAACCACTGCGCCAACCGTGCCGTCAAACAATTAGAATAAACAATATTAGTATGGATTAAAATTTGATGAATTA
This sequence comes from Dryobota labecula, assembly GCA_947523025.1. Classification (NCBI taxonomy): domain Eukaryota; kingdom Metazoa; phylum Arthropoda; class Insecta; order Lepidoptera; family Noctuidae; genus Dryobota; species Dryobota labecula. Next base: position 4,673,602 of record OX383311.1, on the reverse strand, counting down.
TTAAAAGTCATAGAACAAAATTTGTTGCTTATGATGCTAGTTCATGATGCTATAACAAAATTTGTTGCTCATGATGAAAGTTTGTATGGAAGCTCATAATTTTTGCCAATGGGACATCCCACCGAGCACACGGGTTGTATTTATAAAAGTCTGGATAAGTTGCCAAGTAAAAAACATGACTTAATTATATTATAGTATAATTATACTTTAAATCCCCCCCCCCCCCTCATTACATGGGACTTAAACTTAACTGGCGAAATGTGGGTGCAGTACTAAGTACACCTTCGGCTAACCCTTCGGGGATTTACAGGCTAGATGTTATGTATAATTTAAGGACGACATTTATAGAAAAAAAAAAAAAAAGATTTTTATAACATAGCGTAAGTACTTATTTCGTTAAAAAGACTGACAATTATTACTATACAGGTTGAAATTTAAAACATGCGACAAACCGAAATGGGAGATTGTACTCATCATTATGAACATATTTTATTAAGGGACCAAAGCTGTAATCGCGAAAAAATAATCAGCTGTACCCTACATTTATGTTCGCATAACTCGTCAAAATGTAGGGAACAGCTGATATTTTTTTCGCAATGGCAGCTATGGTCACATAGTAAAAGTTGTTCATAATGATAAGTACAATCTCCCATTTCGGTTTGTCGCATGTTTTCAATTTCAACCTGTATAATGGTTAGTTACTTCTTTATAAGAATCAGACCAATTAATTTTAGATATAAATTAACCTCAATTCGTCACTAATCTAACTAAGTGACGTAACTGATTCGAAGCATATTTTACAGGACAAGCTATTTGCAGTTGAAGGTTACCCATGATTGAGGGTAACTTGCTCTATATAAATTCTACTGATAACAAAATTGTGTTGTTTAGACGCCGATTAGACAGATCGATTTGACTTGGAAAATGTATCAAATTACTATAGTTAGGTCGGTTTAGTCCAAAATGTCGGATAGTTAGATTAGCGACGAATGTAGCATGTCATAAATATTTTTAATTTTTGAAAAATGTATCTCATAAGATTAGAAATAAGGTCTAAATTCGGCTGCTATGAAGCTCTATAAAAATAGATTTGACCATGGGGCCAGATTCTCATTTGTTATGTAATAATTACTGATTGTTTTCGCCACAATTTTATGTAAGATGTTGTAAGGGCCCGTTCACATGTCCCACAACCACACCAGATCGCAGCGACAAAATGTGGCCAAACTGGTTACATGTGAATATCATTCATCATTTCAGCCGAAAGACGTCCACTTCTGGACATAAACCTCACCCAATTGGGGGGGTTTTGCCATAATCGCCACACTTGGCAGGCGGGTTGGCGATCGCAGTATGGTGTTAAAAATGCATAGAGAATGCTGCTGCGCATTCTCTAGTAAGTCCCTTAGTCGCCTTTTACGACACCCACGGGAGGAAATGGGATGATGCTATTCTTTACGTCCGGCACAACACAGTACACATCAGTACACATGTGAATAGTGTCGCTGCAACTTTTTGCAGTTGCGTTATGGTTGTTTTGTCGCTAGTAGTTGCGATCTAGTTACGTTGTGGCTTGTGTTTGCAGACAGATCGACTCCGGCTGTGACAGTGACGCAACGTTGACGCAACATTGCGGTTGCGTTGTAGCTGCAACGTCGCCGTCGCCTTGATGTGATCCGTATCGCTCACACGGTTGATTTTGACGGCCAAATGTGGTCAGTGTGAATAGACATAATCCATTTTCATACAAATTATCGCCCGTCCACGTGGTGTCGTTATGGTTTATGTGATCGTGCCCTAAGACTTATGCCTGAGGTTTGAGGTATTCTTAAACGGATTTTTTTTATTAGATAGTGTACCTAAGAAAATAAATTCGCCTTGATATAGTATGTGACTGTTAAAATGGCGCAGAGTTTCAAACCCAGGATGCAAGGGCGATTTTTTATCGCGCACTTTCAACTCTGTATTGAGCCAAGCATTGAGAAACCAACAGAGCGCATCTAAGCGCGTCAAATAGTCCTTCAGACCGAATTTCGGCCATGGCGACCAATCTCCCGAGGCACTAGGATATCACGCCACCAACAACTCTGGGCTGTTACTAAGAAATTCGTAATGGAAAAACCCAATACCAGTTTGTCCGATCCGGGAATCGAACCCAGGACCCCATGCTCAGCAGTCGCGCTTGCGTCCACGGGACCAACGGGGCAGTTTAACACACAAAATCACTCTGTTGGATTTTCAACTCTCGGCAGTAAGTGTGTTGCAAATCCGAGGGCTTAGAGAAAGTTTGGTTTTATAACAAACTTGGTGTCTCATTCTAAAACTCGAAGTGTCATATTAACTTTTATATGAACTCTAGTTTCCATAATTTAATCAAAATAAAAAAATTAACGATTTCAATTTTTTCTCTTACAAAGTTCTCACGAAGTATACAGGCTGGCAATATCGACGCGCAACCTGGCATGGATTCAGTACATGATTGTGTACCCCGTTGAAATTTTTCTTCGGATATTATAAAAACAAAAATTGCTGTCCATACATTTTGATCGCGTAGATATTGCACTTTTCCCGACGAACATTTTCTACGCTAGTCTAGAATCATGTGCTGAAATTCATGGTAACAGGTTGCGTGTCGATATCCCGGCCACTCTGTATGAGGTATTATGATGGCGTTCTTGACCAAAAAAAAAATCTGATCAATTTTGTTTTTGTTTAATTACCTATCGATACCAGTCTGCTGAGTTTCGCTAGCTAATTAAATTTGACCTGTGGACCTCAAAAATCGGGCATAATTTAGTATTGTAAGTGACATTGCTTTTGACTTCTGTATTGTTAATTTTTAAATGTATAGGTATATTGTTACACGTTTTGTTTATAAAAAGTTGATTTAATAAAAAGAGATTTAATTATGAACCACATACTTTAATTTTTAACCTTATTTTTCACCAAAGACTAAATCTTTACTATAGTTTGACCGATACTTCGAGGTATCGAGGAGCTCGTAGCTAAGTAATAACAGCCGCACTGGTCGATCAGGTTAAGCTACGCTTGCCGGGATTGGTCCGTGGATGAGTAACCATCTTGACATACCGAGACTCCTCTGTGCCTCGGAAAGCACGTTGAGCCGTTGGTCCCGGCTGTCATTCGAGGATTTTTGACAGTAATTACGGGTCGTCAGAAGCCCGAAAGTTTGACAACCAGTCTTACCAAGGGGTATCGTATTACCCAGTTACTGGGTAGTGGAGGTCAGATAGGCAGTCGATTCATGTTGGTCCCGGCTGTCATTCGAGGATTTTTGACAGTAATTACGGGTCGTCAGAAGCCCGAAAGTTTGACAACCAGTCTTACCAAGGGGTCTCGTATTACCCAGTTACTGGGTAGTGGAGGTCAGATAGGCAGTCGATTCATGTAAAATACTGGTATTCAGCTGCATTTGGTTAGACTGGAAGCCGACCCCAAAACATAGGAAAAGGCTTGAGTTTGACCGACAACGCTGTACCGCGCTTTAGGAATGCGCGGCTCAAGGGAGGAGGGGGGGGTGAGCGTTGACGAATGAGCGGCGCACTTCCCCCGTGAGCCCCGCATACATACCTACGTAAGGCGCGGTATGGCGGTATCGGTCAAACTATACTCACCAAAATTATAATCTGGGTTATTGTGCTGTCGTATTGGCAAGTGTCATTATGGCCTATTGGTTAAAGCCTCGCCTCATGCACGAGGTTGTGGGTTTAAAACCGGGCAAGTACCAATGTGACTTTTTCAATTCATAATATTTACTTTCTTAGTTTATCTTGAACGTAACTGGCATTGGTGATGGTAGGGGCATAGCTACCAGGGTATTAGCCGAATCAATGATACGGGGCCCCCAAGCTACAGGCCTTCCCCAGGCGCGCTCCAATTTTCAAACTACAGCATTCATTTAATAAATCACACAGAAATTACAACCTATCCAAGTCAGGGTGCCCCCCCTATTTTCGAGAGCGCCGCTCGCTATACATTTTTTACTTAAAATCACAATGACATGACAGCTTAATCTAGTATCTCAGTCAGGGCTGGCCCGTTCATATAGGCGAACTAGGCGACGGCCTAGGGCGCTCGTATTAGAGGGAGGCGGCAATTATCCACTAACAAATGCGCGAACCCACCCCAGCCGGCTCGAGCTCAGCCGTATCATAGCGCCTTAAAAGGGCACTTTTCTAGTCTTTCACAATTCTCTCCAATTTTCTAGCTCATTTCGGTCATGCTAATTTCATTCTCTTAGTAAAATCACAATGAAAAATACCTACCTACCCTGCTTTGGAGCTTCGCCGCATTTGGATAAAGAAGGCCCTAACAAAGTTATGATACAGGGCCCCTTTAGGACTAACTACGCCACTGGTTGAACCCTGGATTTATAGAAAGTCCTGAAATCGCCTTCTCTGTATGAGCAGAGGCCTTTGCCTTACAATGGGACATTAACATCGCCTTGGAGGATAATGGAGCTATTCCACAGAACTACACCTCTATACTCCATTTGAAATAATATTAGATATTTAAATAAACCTTTTTTACAGTCTGTTCAACCGATTTTGACTTGTATTCCGTAGTCATAAGGATGGCATTAAAAGCAAAAAAGTGGTTACAATACAAACTGTTTACTGCAGCTGCCATTTGTCATGCCCCCAACGCAATAGAAGTCAAAATCAGTTGAACGGATTGTAAAAAAGGTTTATTTAAATGTCTAATCTTATTTCAAACGGAGAGTTATAGACGTTTAAAAAATAAATGATGCGCGTAAATCAGTTATTTTAACATAAATCAGCGTCTTTAGCGTTGCGGACAGTCATATCTGTTAGATTTACTGGCTCATATAAAACTATGGCTATTTCTCAACACGTTATTGAACTTAACTCGATTTCGCATTAATTGTGGGTTAGCTCCATTGCCCTCCAATACGACGATAATAATATCTAGGCTGATATTTTTAATGGCAATAGACACGCCTTGCCCTCAATTACCTACTTACTGCCTACGCCTTCTGGGATTACACGCGTTATGTTATGGTGAATAAATAAAAATGCTTATTATATTTTTTATATACGTAGTACTTTATTTTAATATCTTGGTTAGAGTACATACCAGAATACCAAATACAGAATGGTTCTAAATGCATTATTATGAGCATACAGTAAATCAGAATTATGACATAATTTTTCTAATGTAATAGAAGTTTATTACTCTAAATGCGATTATAATTTTTTTGTCAGTGGTAATACAGTGTAAGCATTTACTGGCAATACTAAGTAACATTTTTTGCAATATTTTGACAGAATGTTCTAATTTCTAACACGGAATATTAAAGTGATAGTAAAATAATACAAAGTAGTAAAAATAGGCACCTTACAAAATAATAATAAAATCATTTAAAATATATTAAAGAATTTTGACACGATCACATTGTCCGTGCAAAAATTGCAAAAGAGAAATTTGTGGTCTCAAAACAGAGGTATGGCCAAACTGAAGCGAATCCCGCGCGAAATTCGCTCGCGCCGATAAATAACGAACTTTTCTATATGGAGGTGTTCAAACTGGCGAGAATAGTAGTAACCTCGTAATCATTAGAACAGATGGGCGGGATCCGCCTCAGTGTGGCCAGCGCTCTGTTTTTAGACCACAAATTACTCTTTCTTGAACGATACTTTCATATTATGAACTCTAGCTTAGTTTCTAGTCGTTATTAGTTACCTACATTGATGAAACTATGGTGAAAAAATTCATTATTAATTTTTAAACATGGTACAGTGAACGATTTTAAACTTAAAAGTGTTAGTGATTAGGTTCAAAATCGAACGAGAAAATCTGACAGTTTGTGGTAACTTGATGTGCTGGCCACCGTCCAGTAGAATTTACGCCGTACCTACGAAAACAGGAACCTAAGAAATTGAACAATTTCTAAATCACAAATTATTCATCTCTGACAAAGTTCTCAAGAATAATACAATAATACAAGTCATTACTTGGGCGTTTATCAATCCTTATCGGGTACTCTGTGTCAAGACAACATTTTCTTTACTAAGTACTATACGTAAACTGGCAATGTATTTCCAATATATTAATTGCGCTTCTTCTTCATAATCAGCTTACAGCAGTTCACTGCTGGACATAGGCCTCTCCTAAAACACGCCATTCAGCTCGGTTCTGGGCAACTCTCATCCAGCTGCTACCAGCCACCCTGCGATGATCGTCGTTCCACCTAAGTCCGCAGCCTAAGGGCGTCCTACTTTATGTTTGCCGATTCGCGGTCCGCTCAAGAACACGTCTACCCCGAAGGTCATCGGTTCTACGGCTACTATGACCGGGCCCATTTCCACTTCCACTTGCTTATTCTGTGAGCTATGTCGACAACTTTGGTTCTCTACCGGATCACCTCTTTCTTCTCCTTTTTCTTAGCAAGATAATAATGCAAAATTAGGATAATCTGTTAAATAGGTTGCCTTTCTTGACTTTTATCCTTTAAAGATTGTGATCGCCCTTCAAACACACTATACAAAAACATAAATAAAAACCTACATTAATACACAGACATGGAATCATTAATTACATCTAAATTCTAAAAACTAGCCGACCGCTGCCAATAAAAGTTGAGCCACATCCTCTCTAGGGGATCGGGCTGCTAGCTTCATGGTGACGCCTCCGCCAGCGGCCGCTAGGCGAGCCCTAACCAACACGGGCGCTCCGCCCCTGAAAATACCGCCTCCCCTAATGTCTTTTACAGCATCCCCTACAATAGCACCCTTAGGAAGGCCTAAATGTTCGCAAACGGCCCTAGCAGCTTCATTCATATCATTTTGCGAGAGAACGAAAGTGTCGCTTGCTTCCGGAGCATTCGCTGCTCGCTCCCAAGTTTGTTCCCAATCATCGGATCCAGCTCTTGCCCGAATCTGGTCTGAACAACCCATTTCGAATTCCTCCAAAGGATACGAATCAGCGTAGCCTTCACCGGGATCCGGAATTCCCGTATTAGGATCACAATCGCGTACTACGAATTCTAGTGTGGCTCCGAAAGTGCCTAAGCTGTCCAGGAACGCGCAAGGATACTCGACTATGACAAATACGCTGGCGGGTTTGTCGTAAGCCAATTTTTGGCAAGGTACAATGGATTTGATTTCGTACTCTGGTGGTACGTCTAACCTTACATGGACCTGCTCTAATAACTGGTCGCTAAGAGTGTTAACGCATTCGAATTGTAAAATAACATGGCGGGCATAAACATGTTTTAAAAGTCGAACTCTATATTCAGTTTCCGCTTCCGTTAAATCAACGGGAATATTGGTTTTGAAGACCGGTCCTAGTCTTTCAATGCCAGGTATTTTGGCTAGTTGCTCTGCGTATATTTCTTCTATAGACATTTGGACTGGTTTTCGAACTTCAATTTCGACGATAGCCTCTTTGCTTTCCTTTCGCTCTTCCTCAGCGGGAACGGTCAATAGATTGAATGGCTCATCTGGGGTCGTCGCTAAATGGTCCCTTAAAGCCTTCTCGAGGAGAACGGGGTTCGGTTTGGGCACATTTACAATGTAATCATTGATTAGTTGTTGATCTCCAGTATCTAAAATCGCGCTGTAGTATATAGCTCGGTCCCTAACTTCATCTTCTTCATCTAATTGGCAGCGAGCAAGCAAGACCCTGATATTTGGGAGTAATTCCGGTCTTTGGGCGCCAAATTGAGCGACAGCGGATACAGCAGCCGCGCGAACAGGGCCAGACTCCAAAATCACTCGGTTATAAATAAACCTTATGTATCTGGACGGTTGACGTGATTTTGGACCTTCACGTCCTAGTAAATGCAGTATGCGGACAGCCAAAGCCGTGTGTTCGCAATCTTCGATGAACTCGCAGAGATGGGCGAGCCCAGTTTCTTTCGCTTCAGCGTTTTCTTCCACCAAAGCGATAATAGCATCTGCTATAGCTGCCTTATATTCTAATCCACCTTCATCACGTAACATTCCTGCCAAAAACGCCGCAAGCGATTGATGTTTTCTCGGGAATTTCGTGCACAACCGCCTTATAGCTCTAACCACGACAATTTTAAACTCATCCGAGATTTCGGAAACAAAGCTAGATATTTGCTTCATCAGTCTATCGACTGAGCTTTCAGCGCCTGTTGCTAACAAAGTAGTCACCGCCAAAGTAGCTACGGAGCGATTTGGGTCCGAAATCAAATTCTCTAAATCAACCGCGCAAGCCGCAACAGCAGTTGGATGTTTAGCCGTTAATCTAGCTAAAGTCCTGGCCCCAGCAAGTCTTAAAGACGCTTTCGAAGACCCACAGAACAGTTGCAACACAGAAACGGCTGGAGCAAGATCTCTGGCAGTCTTCCTAAGGTTGACAATCGCGTGTGCAGCCTCATAGATAACCATTTCAGACTTATGACGAAGACAGCACTCAATGAACTCAATGTAAGGTTGTGCGGAATCCGAATCGTCGTCTTCAACGAGTTGGGCCGCTAAACGGATAAGCAGGCAGAGGGCGTAGGGCGATTTGAGTGGAGCCCTAGCGAGTCGGGTCACCAGTTTGACGGTGGAGAGTTTGTCGTTCTTTCTAGAGCCCGCGACGACGCCTAGTGCGTGGTAGGATACCATTGCATTGTCGGAACTGATGGCTTCCTGAAAAATGAGAAAAATATTATGTAGTAATTGAATTCATTGTTTTACCGCCTTGATTACAAGAGCTACTACTGCTGAGCGTAAGGTTCTGTTCTATAGGAAATTCTCATGAATAGTCCACTGCTGAACGTAAATTGAAAGCATTTATTTCAATTAAATCATTTAAAAACACTTTTGAATTGTCAAGGAGTTGGTCAATCAGAAAGATGAAGCTAGTTCAAAGCGTAGTAGTATCCTAATTGATGTTCCTATGGAGTAAAACGGGGTAGAAACTCCATGGTTGAAATTATTTTTACAAAATGTTGGTTTTTATCAACCATGTTGACATCAAAGACATACATGTTAAGAGTGGAGAGAAAAAATAAACAACAAAAAAACAATTTAAAAATACATGAATGCCCCTTAAATAAAATAAAAATAGGTATGGTAGTATAGTAGGTATAAATAGTACAGCAACCAACGCAAAATGTTTATATCAATATGTCAGAATGGTGGTTATGTAGTGTGAAAAAATTGCTATCAATGTTAGGGAAGTTTGCATCCTGTTTGACAATACATTATTCTCACTAATTAATCATGTACCGTATGGTGCCGAACGTAAAGAATAGCACTACTCCATTTCCGCCCGTGGGTGTCGTAAAAGGCGACTAAGGGACTCACTAGAGAATGGGCAGCAGCGTTCTCTATGCTTTTCTAACACCATACTGCGATCGCCAATCCGCCTGCCAAGCGTGGCGATTATGGCAAACCCCCCCAATTGGGGAAGGCTTATGTCCAGCAGTGACCATCATTCGGCTGAAATGATGATTAATTAAAAATGGTTTAGAGTGGGCCTTATTTTGTCTAATCAGTGTAATAATAATAAAAATGTGTGTGGGTATGTTTTTTATTATTGTAGCATTGAAATATGGCGAAACATACACAAATAAATAAAATAAAAATGTTTGTTTGTAATGTCAAAATACCAGCTTTTTACTAAATGCAGAAAGTTTAAATGGTACTTATAAACAAAAAAACATTTTTTTTTTTAATCTGTCTGTTGGTTCCGGCTTATCTCCGAAACGGCTGGACCGATTTTGACGGGACTTTCACTGGCAGTGGATAGGTGATGTTATCAGGAGTAACTTAGGCTACTTTTATTTTAGAAATAGCCACGCCGGTGAAGCTGCGTGCAGCGGCTAATTTATAAATAAAATAACACTCATTTATATTAGTAATCAGTTATGGGTAACAAACATTTAATTGATAAAGTATGTAAAAGATAAAGATAAAAAATTTATATGAAAAAGATAAGCATGTTTCATTGTGGTATGATTAACAAACATAAACTTAAGAGGCCTATTATGAGTCCACTAGTGCCACCCTTTAACTAAAATATTATCTCGTGACTGAGAAGGAATTATGAAAAACGGCTCAACAGCGACCTCGGTAAATGCCTCTAGAATGTTCTAATACCTTTTATAAAGTTTCATATTAGGCTTGCATGAATTCAAGATAGTATTTTATTCATATTTTTAAGTACTTCTTTTTGTTTATATTTACATAATATAAAGCCATCTAGAATAATGTACCTATCAAATGGTGAAAGATATTTTCAAACAGGAACTGTGGTTACGGAGACTGCCCTCCACATATCGATGCTCGAAAGGCAATCGCTCTCTCTCTATAAAATATTAGTACAGATTTAATGAGTTTCTTTCTATGCTTAGTACTAAAAACATATGTGAAGAAAATATGGAATAAATGAGCTTCTTTGGCAACTGAGCCGATGTCGACTATTCTGCCAGCATCATAAATGAGCTTTATTATTATTAAATAAAAGTGCACTTTTGGATTTCAACATTCTGCTCAGGATTGCATCATATTTAGGCATGCATTTAGCTGTTAATTGTGTTAAAGTGTAAACAGCTGCTATGTTAACCTTTATTATTGCCACATCTGCAGTTTAGTACATGTTTATTTGCACTGTTTATGCATTTACAGCAGAACAAGTTTTTTTTAAGATGCTAATTAGCACCCAAGAGAGATTTAAAATTATTAAATATATTTATATTTAATAATTTTAATAACAATTACACACTACACTAAAAACTAAAATTATGAATACATACATTATACATTTTTCAATACGATCAACAAATTTTATATAACAAATTATTTACTTCAGAGTTTGCAATTCCATTGTCATACACTTTACAGGGTACATACCCTGTAAAGTGTATTTTTGAAAACACAAACATAGCGAAACTGAGAAAAAAATCGCTTATAATAATAGTTTCTACTTTCTTTAGGAATTGGTGAGATACTGGGAGCATTAATGGTTCAACTGACTGATTTAAATTGGTCTTTTGTTTGAGATCCTAAATAAATAAATAAATAGTACAAACCTGAGCCTCATTAGCCCACCGTCGGACCAAATCAGGAGCAGTTGACGACAAATGTAGCGCTGATACCAGGGCAGCAGAACTAACAGCAGGATTCTTGTCCACTATCGCCTGTTTCATGTATCTCTCGATCGCCTGCAGCATCGTACTGTCAGTGATACTGCACAGAGCCCTTATAGCAGCCGCACGGTATAAATCCTCCTTGCCAGTCATGTCTTTAGTCAACGAAGAAGTCACAATAATCACATCTTGAGCCAAAGTACTCAATTCTTTGATGCATAAATACACCATACGCCGTAACATCACATCTTTCGACTGAAAAAGCTTTGTAGTCGCGAAGAAGGCCTCCGTAGCCTCTTGGGTCGTGAATTTTTGGTCTCCCTGGTTCAGTAAATACAGAATTTTCGTTAAAATCAGGGAACATTTTCGCGGATTTACGGGCGATTGGTTGAAGTATCTTGCTTCTTGTAGGATGATGGTTTTGTCTAAGTTTTGGTAAGGGTTGCCGCCACTGTCTTCTTCCTCCTTTTTGTCGCGTTTGAAGCTCATTTTGAGCTTATTTGGGCTTCCCAGAAGGAAATTATAAGGTGCCGACGAATGCAGCTTACACGTCACTTCAACTGAGTAGATGATAAAATGTCACTGTCAAAATTATTGGAAAGCGTTTCGTTGTTCCTATTCGGATGTTTTCAGAATAAGTTATGCTCATTGAGGGCTTGTTTGGAGATAACACGACGTTATTTTTATCAAGAGCGATAAAATTATTTTGGCTTTGCAAAGGATGTAGCAAAAATAAATTCATTATTTATGTTTTCCGTATCAAGTTCAAAATCTCATTAACGTTTCACCAGATTAATGTTAGTCAAAAAACTGACGACGCGACGTCACCGTTTTACTAAGATTGTTTTTTCTCGAGTTTTGTATTAGTATGACGAAATAACACGAGGACTTGCAAGCGCAAACGTCACAGATATACAGACGCACATCAAGCTACTACAATCTGTTAAATTTATTTAATCGATTTTAAACTTTATCACTACAGTATAAGGTTCAAGGTTGATTGCAAAAATTTGACAGTTTCGGGTAGCTTGACCTGCTGGCGTCTGTACATACTTCCCTAGTAGCATTTTTGTTGGCATTTAGTTGGGCCACTTACCTCTGTAAGTGGCCCAAGTAAATACCAACAAAAGATGCTACTGGGGTTATATCTATCAAAAAGTGCGATTGCAAACTGCAGCACTTATACCGGGTTCACAAGATTCGATTTTAGTTGAAGAATTTTTGTTGTTTAACAAAAATTACTTTGAATTTGAAATTCAATTTGATTGAATTCGTTTTCGACTTCTCAGTTGAATAACTAAAATCGAACCATGTGAACCCGATAAGACTGCGGCTGACTTCCAGTGGCCAGTCATAACAAAACGATCCAACCCACATCAGAATTTCTCGATATTATGGATTGATTCGTTTTGGAAATACTGAGGCCGTTATGCTATTATTATTCTCTGTTAGGGATTTCTTTATAGCAGCTTGAAGTCTGACTGAGCCATTATTACATGCTCTTGCTGTGTTCCGGTTAGAAAGACGAGTAATAGGCAATTTGCCTGTAATCAGCCTACAAAACTGAACAGTCTCATTTGTCCGAGACAAATGACTGTTCAGTTTTGTCTGTAGGATGGCAACCCTCATGAGATTCGTCTGGTATTGCAAGCGACGTTAATGTGGACCACAAACTAGATTGCCACACAAAAACCCGACCAAGTGCGTGTCGGACCACTGGACCACGCACAATGAAGGGTTCTGAAGTTAGGATAAATTTATCGTAAGAAAAAACTTATCACTACTCATTGTAGTATAAAAACATGTTCAACATTCCAACTGCAAATAAAAGATTTTTTACGCACAGTTGTTTTAAGACCATAGACTTCTTATAGGTTTTCTTGTACCAAATTTATAAGTATAATAACTTAAAAGTTATTTTAATATTACAAAAAATATATACTTGAGACCCTTACCGTAAAGCCCTTTCATTCGATATGTCATACGGTTACAGCGCAAAACATTTTTTTCAATCTTTTTTGTCCCCAAAAAGTAACCCCAAAATTCATTTTACGCAACACGTTTGTGTTTGCGTCACAGAAAATTGATGTGTACCCAACTCCATCGGCCCATTAGATTTGGAGCAAATTGACTAGATTAAATTAGGGGAGCAAATTGGCTGTGACGAACAGACAAACAGACACAGAACACATATTTTTTTTTTTTTAAGGAAAATAAAACACTTTTTTTATATATAAATATTTACATTGTATTCGTTTGTCTCATCGATGGAGAACTCACTCGTTCAATGTATTGCTGTATTTTGACATTCACCTGTAACTACAATTTTAAAGTCGGTTAAGTCTAGAAAATGCTTGTTATTTTTGAAGTGAAAACCTATTTCGGCGCACTTTGCGCTCTTTCTGAACACTTGAACAAACTGAACCGTCACGCTCGGGTCGGTGACGCTGAATCGGGTATACTCGACTCCAGTCGGTCGGTAACGCTCAATCGGGTATACTCGGCGCTGAATCGCGTATACTCGGGTCCAGTCCTCATCAGTTTAAAATAAAAAAATGCATTTATGAGTTTTCACTTCTATAGTTTTTAAACTTATTATTAGTAAATATGTTTTTTTTTTTTTATTACAATTCACAGGAGCTCTAAAATTAAAACCTTAGGTCTATGGTTGAATCAACACAAATATTTTCCAAGCATTCAAATAATAAAGTGGAAATATATAAAAAACAACTTTACAGACTCTAAAACAGTAAAATCACACTAAAATTCTAAACAAAACGGCTCATTGTATGAAAAATACTTCAAACTGCGCCACTTTGCAAGAATTAATTTAGTTTTGACTACAAAATAATTTTCTAAAGTAATTTTTTTTGTCAAATACAGCAATTCACTTACAGAACCATGAAAATAACAATATATACAATCGCATCAGTCGTTTATTAAAAAAAATCTTAAATATACAGTAACGACGGGAACAGAAAATAGATGTAAACAGCATTTTACCTTCACAGAAAGTTCAACTTTAAAAACATAACAATTAAGTTCATTTTAGAATGACAAAAAATATTGAAAATTGAATGCATTCTTTATTGGAATGAAAAATGGACTCTGGCGTACTGGAATTAAGGTACAGTGGCCAATACATCAAGCTAAACTGACAAATTTCTCCAAACGATTTTAAACTTTAAAATGTTCATGATTAATTTCAAAATCAAACGAGAAAATTTGACTGTGGTAACTTGATGTGCTGGCCACCGTACATTATCTTTTAACTGTTGTCTATGTGGATACAAGCCATATTTTAGATCCGAGACCGTTTTATGTAAACATACTGCTCATATCTATTTTCTGTGAGAGGAAGCGTCGACATTCTATTTCCATAAACTTATAAAAATGAACTAAAAATTAATTTCACTGTATGCACACAAAAATATACTCAAAAGGTATTTTCATGCCATTGGCTTGTTTTAATTATTTATTAACCCTTCGACCGCCACAGTCATGAATAGAAGACAAACCAAAATGAGCTGTACGCCACGGTCACCACTACATGACTAACTTACTCGTGTATACGAGTGAATCTGTAAAAAAAAACTCATAAAACAACATTGTTTTTTTTTATTTCCTTTGCTAAATAATGTTCCTCGACTCATCCTAATTTATATTAGTTGAACTTCTTTCTTTATATTTCATCTATATTAACATAAGATTACAAAAACTCGAAAGAATGAATTCGGATCTTGGCGCCAAGGGCACTTTTAAGCTTTTTTTGACGTGGCGGTCAAAAAGTAATTCACATAAAAGGCGAAAAAAAGAAAAACGGCTTCCAATTTCTTTTAAGTACTGATTTTAGAAAGAATAATTAAAAACTCAATACAAAAGTAAAACGTAATTAAATGGAATCTTTTTTTTTTCCGCCATTTTATGTGAATTACCATTAATGGGGACACGGGCGATGGGAACAGCGGGAATACACCAAACAATCACTGCAGTCTACGGGCGTTTCACAATTTTATCTCTTAGTCCCGTATTACAGAACGTCACTCTATTCTCAAGCATTACTTAAAATTCGTTTAAAGCCATCTTATTGGTTGTATCTAGTTTTAAGGCGAGCTTCTTCAAGCATGCATTTTTGTTCTTGAGGTGCAGCGGGGCGCGAGTAAATTGTGCCGTGAACTTCGTTAATTTTGGGTTGAAAATTATATGTTTTACGGTATTAACAATTTTAAAACCGACGGACACATCACCATAGACTTTTATTTTGATGTAATTTTCAATACATAAAGTAACATAATATTGAAATAAAATGAGTTTTAATCTACAAAATAAGGGTAAACTTTGTCCAATTATGTAACGAGTATCCGACGGAAAAACACACAAAAAAGACAAGACAGAAAAGTCTCAAAAGCAACATATAATTTTTCACGTGTTTAATCATTACCGTTTCTAAATAAAATAGCATTAAAATTACATTTCCTAGAGGTTAACTTGCCTCGCCTTAAGTAATGCTTGAGCATTGAGTGACGTTCTTTAATACGGGACTAATGCCCAAATACTCAAACGTTACTTAACTTTAAGACGTTCTTATAAGTGTTTCTGTCGCTACAAAACAGTTTAAAGTGACAGAGACAGCATTAGACTTAACGGCGACTTAAAGTTGAATTGCGTTTGAGTATTCAGCAGTTATAAATGTGACAAAATTTTGAAGTGATAGTTTTCGTTCAAGAAACTGACCTTGTCTAAATAATTTTGTAAGTCCACCAAAAACTAGAATATTTTGCTTAAAAATTGATTTGGATAAAGTGATGATTTGAGAACATTTTTGCGTGCATACATTACAAGGGGAATTCATATGTTTGAAAGTTATTATCGGAGGCTAGTATAAAGTTCAGCAGTAAAATATTGTATAAATGGTACCTAGATGACAGCTAGTAGAAAAGCATCCAACAAAACATGTTGCGCCTACCCCATATAAATTGGGATAAGGCCAAGAGAATGATGAAACATGACTACGGTAAATGAATATATTATGCACAGATCGTACAGATTTACAGAAAAATTCGACATGCAAAGACCAAAAGTCGAGAATAAAGTATGCGAATCTCGACGGAATATATTTTGAGCGCCAGGAAAGACTGGTTTTTAAACCAAAAGTATTCCTTTTATAGTTTTAAATGCCCTATTCAAATTGTTTATAAATCTTAAAGAACATCACAGTTCTTCAGTTCTTAAGCACAAACTATAAAATAATGGCTCATGCACTGGTAAAAATATTTGCCAATCAGCAGTGTAGCAGGGTGGGCCAGATGTACATTTAACTATCTCGTGAACGTTATTTTATAGGGACTCGTGGCTAAGTACAATGTTTTCATCTCCTGAAGCGACGCGCGCTTTACTCGTGGTTACCAAGTGAACAACCACGCTGTGAATGTGCGAGTTCTCGGTACCGTCCGAGACACGGGCGAAGTTGAAAATTTGTGTGTGTGTTGTCGCAAGAGTTGTTCAGTCGTTACCGACGGCATGGAATGTTGCCATTTTAAATATTATATATATTTTTTAACTTTTAGAAGTATTGTGCAGCGTTCGGGAAGCTACGCAATATCTTCTCGTCCCACATACCGCAGTGTCTCAAGACGAAAGTCTTTGACCAGTGCGTGTTGCCAGTGATGACATATGGCACTGAAACGTGGTCGCTCACAATGGGCCTTATTAGAAGGCTAAAAGTCACCCAAAGGGCAATGGAGAGGGCTATGCTTGGAGTTTCCCTACGTGATCGAATCAGAAATGAAGAGATCCGCAGGAGAACCAAGGTAACCGACATAGTTCGAAAAATTGCCAAACTTAAGTGGCAATGGGCAGGGCTTGGGCTTGTAGGCATGGACATTGCGCGCAGAACAGATGGCCGTTGGGGCCGAAAGGTTCTGGAGTGGCGACCGCTTACCGGAAGACGTAGCGTTGGAAGGCCCAAGGTGGACCGAGGTGGACCTTATGAAAGCCGCAGGAATCCACTGGATGCGGGAAGCACGGAACCGGGCGAGGTGGCGGTGCTTGGGGGAGGCCTATGTCCAGCAGTGGACGTCTTTCGGCTGTATTAAAAAAAAAATTAATGAATAGAAGTATTGTATTTATTTTATTTCTTATTATGTTATTTTTGTCTCATTATTTATGCTGCACCGGGTGACGTCATTACGTCAGCGCCGGCTGTCGCTGAAAACCAGCGCTGGGGCTCTGTCTCGCATAGGGTCGCAGCATTATGCTGAGCGATGGCCGTTTTGCGTGGATGTGGCGCATATTTTCCCCCAACTTGTTATTTTCGTGTTTGTGTTTTTTCTCTGTGTCATGTTTGCCGCAAATAAACATATTTTCTTTCTTTCTATATGCTGACGCCACACACATTCACTGCGTGTTTGTACACTTGGTTACCACAAGTAAAGCACGCGTCACTTTCGATTTAGGTTAAGATACGCTTGCCGTGTTCGGTCCGTGGTATGGCGGCCATCCATTTCATAACGAGACCCCTCCGGGCCTCGGAAAACACGTTAAGCCTTCCCCGGCTGTTATTCAGTCAACTTTGACATTCGTTACGGGTAGTCAAAAGCCCGAAAGTCTGACAACCAGTCTTACCAAGGGGTATCGTATTACCCAGTAATTGGGTTGTGGAGGTCAGATAGGCAGTTGCTCCATGGAAAATACCGGTTGCTAGCTGCGACATGCGGTTAGCCCGGAAGCCGACCTCAACATGGTAGGCGAAAGGGCAGATTATGGATACTATTTTACTAGTAAAATAGGGATGATGACCAAAAAAAATTTTTTTGACCGTCATGTAGATTATTAAAAAATATATAACACGTATTTTTTCTTTTTTTACGTAATCAAAACATTACGGCGATACATTGAGTTCAAATGTGGCATGACGTCACTTCTTACTAGATTTTATACTGAGCTGTGACGTAACGAGCCCCCACTCCCCAAGTTTAATGTGTTTTATCTAAGTCATTCTTTATTAATATGATAAAGCAAAAAATACGTGTCAAATATTTTTTTATTATCAGATTGACGGACTAAACAGTTTTTCTTTTTTTTTACCCAGGACTCATCCCTATTCACAAAATATCTAAAGGAATAAATTCATGAATGAGCAATTAAAAATCGCAACTGACAATCAGACCAAATTACTATAGCTATGGAAGTCAAAATGTGTTATGAACACTTTCAGGAAAAATAATCATAAAAATTCCCCTTCACTTAACATTAAAAATTATATTACAATATTATTTTTTGGCATTTATATGGTACAAAATTTACAAATTTCTATCCTGTATGACAACAACCTCTTTAGAAAAATTCCTTTAAGTCAAAAGAAAACTGTTGAGGTGAACACTTAATACCAATTTTTTCTTTCAAATCTGGGCAAGTACCAATGTGACTTATTCAATTCATTTATGTACTTTCTTCGTTTATCTTGGACATCACTGACATCGGTGAAGAAAGACATCGTGAGGAAACCTGGAGTTTATCTATACTAATATTATAATTGTATGTAGGGAGTAATTTCTGAAACTACTGAACGGATTCTGAAAATTCTTTTTGTATTTGATAGCCCAATTTCTGGAGAAGGCTATTTAACATCACGCTGCGACCCTAAAGATCCGGGCAAAAAGAAAAAAAAGTCAGAAAGAACGCTATGTGAAAAAGTAATCAGGGGCTTAAATTTACAGACACGTCGCGTGACAGAAGCTAGTAATTAATATGAGTCTGAAATCGTTGAGCTGCTTAAATTCTGAGTTGCGCTGCACGATTACTGACAAATGCGTGCACTGACTGGACAGGTCCACTCAATTTGTGTGGTTCTTTCCTCAAAAGACCATTTCAGACACCAATTTACATGGTCGTCACATGATCTGACCAAGATGTCTGGACTTTAAAAAAGATCTCTGAGTTTGTTTCGGCCGTTCTTCTCAGAATAGTCAGATAGGAAATGCAGATCTCATCTAGTTTAAAAAATATGATAAGTGTATAAGTGTTTGTAAAAACGTACAGAAAAAACTTCATTTAACATTTAGCTATGAAACCAAAAGTACATTTAAGTTATCTGCAAGATCAACTTTCCTTTGATCTCTTAGTTCTACTGTTCATAGCTTCGGATATCGCCATGAGAACCCATTTAAAAAATTACACCCTGTATAAGAATCTATCTAGTTTTTTTCTAAAGAGATTGTACAAAGAGGTTTTCCTTCAAAACAGGATCTATTCGCGACAATTTCTTTTCACGCCAAGTCATAGACTAAAATATAGAA
This sequence comes from Dryobota labecula, assembly GCA_947523025.1. Taxonomy (NCBI): domain Eukaryota; kingdom Metazoa; phylum Arthropoda; class Insecta; order Lepidoptera; family Noctuidae; genus Dryobota; species Dryobota labecula. The sequence goes on along the minus strand of OX383311.1, from coordinate 4,654,216 downwards.
GAAAATAAATGTTTTCAGCACAGATATAGATAGACCTAGATGACGCAAGTATCACGATCTGTATGAAAACCAAGCGTGCCATTTTTTGACTACCTACTATGACGTCACAAGCACTATTTAGTGATGGGAAAGTTCGTATACTGTACGAATACTATTTATTGAGTAATTGTGTACATTAAAGAATGATTAAGAATCGTTTAACACGTTAAACGCCATGGGGGACAACATATGGGCGTCACTTATTTAGTAAAAGGAACCAGGTTAAAAATGCCCGATTGTTAAGAGTCAAATTTTTTACTAAAAACCAAATATAATCTAACTGTCTGCAGGGCCGTGGGGGTCATGTCAAATACATATTAGCTTCATATCTGAGCCCGACGGCCCATTAGAGGTGCTTAAAATTGCCTCTGATTCGCGGTCAAATGGTGCCCCCGCGGCCCAAACGGAACTGTTATATGTCGACCACATGGTGTCCCCCCCGGCTCGAACAGAAAGACTGAAAAATTAAAGCGGCGATCAACGTGTTAAATAGATTAATTAATAAATTTTGTGACAGAGTAGTAATAACTTACTATTTTTGTACGTAAGCTGGGCACGCGAAGTAGTTGCTCTTGCGTCATCTAGGTCTATCTATATCTGTGGTTTTCAGCTATATGTAGTGCTGATCTCAATGCATTTAGTATAATCACAGCTTAGGGCTTAATGTTTTGTATACCCTGATGGGGTGAACAGAGGTTTATAGTATTTTTGTTACTATCGGTCATTGGTAAAACACTAACCTCTCAGGACTGCACTAACATCGCTTGTTCCATCCTGGCCTCATCCATCGCTTTCTATCAGGCGAGATCGAGGTACAAGAGCAGGCCCAATCAGTAATAAAATATTTAAAAAAAACATCCCAACAACTTTCGTTCTATGACTTTTAATAATTCATCAATTTAAATTTATCATACAAGGTGTAAGAGACAGCCCTCCGCAGACTGATGGGGTGAATTCAGTATATCATACTAAGAAGACCGGTACGTGAAATTATTTCAGGAACATTATGGGAATCCAATAACCTGATTTGTTTTATTACCTCACACGCAATGTATCGTTACCGTGGCAAAACGCACGTAGCGAACGGCAGCGCAGCGTGAAAGTGAACAGCTGATTTCGCGCGTAGTTTGTTAGAGTATTTCAACACCCATTGCTGGTTTTTCGATTTTAGCTGTTTTATTTACATAGAGTGCGTCGTACAGAAAATGTAATTTTACATTAAAATAAAGGAATCGTAACTGAAAAAAACGATATAGAAAATGAAAATTTTCCTGAACAAGTTTCCAGTGGAATATGATTCTAAGTAAGCTGTCCCTTACACCCTGAATTTTCATACAAAAATAAAAATGTTTGAATTCAACGCTCTAAATGTTACGAACTCTACGCGTAGCAAAACAAACTGCCGTGTTTAGTGCAAAAGGCAGGGGCGACAGTGCACGCGAGGCGTAGGTAAGTACAACAAAATACAGAACTGAAATTTGTTAGATAGAACAACGAAATTCTGGAAGGTTCGTTTTTAGTATTGTATTATGTTTTGTAAAAACTCATAGAACAAAAGTTTTTGTTTATGATGTTAGTAATAGTCCTGCAAGGTTGGTGTTTTTCCAATAACCTTGTATACAGAGATCTAAAACGCAGGCTTTTAGAACGAGAGCAGCTTAGCTATTCACAATCATTCGACAGGCTTCATAATCGAACCATACATATTTTCGCAACTTGATTTGCCTAGTCCCCGACCGCAAAAACCTGTCGGCAGATTATTGGTCGTCTACTTGGTTTAAACTGTCAAATTTTAAAATTTTCTCAGTTTCGGATAGTGATAGGCTGAATATGTGTTTTACCGAATACGAATAATCAGCCGAATGTTCGTTTAAAAGTTTACCAAACCGAATATTCGGCATCTCAAAAATTCAAGTTTTTTTTTTTTATTCTTTTTTTTTTTCGCTTGTCTAGCGCGTTGCGCGGGCACGTCCCTTCCACCCGCTGACGCCGCTTCCCCGGACGACCCAAACCGTTATTGCATCATCTAGTTAGCGGTAAACAGTTTAATAATTATAAGATAAAAACATTATAAACCTATCACATTTATTTGTTCTATTAGACCATAACTCTATCACATATCTTTACATAGACAGAATAAATGATAAAACACACTTGATATGGATACAATTATGTAATTATGCTACCTGATAATTATATGCATATAGAGGGAACTTTTTAATACAATATCATTCAGTAGAATGTTCGGCATTTTTGCCGAACAATCGGCCGAATAAGAATGTTTGATAAACCTGCCGAATACCGAACATAAAACGAATATTCGGCCCATCCCTAGTTCCGGATTTGTGAACAGCGTTTAGAGGATTCGTGCGATAGCATCTATTGATGTTCGATCTATTGAATGGTTGTGAATAGCTATGCAGGTCTTCTTGGTTTCAAAAATATTTACATTCTGTAATTGATTTTATAATCATTAAAGTGTACTAAGCTGTGATCTTTTTATTGTCAAACTATTTAATTTAAATTTAGCAAACAGTGCAAAAACTTAAAAAAAGGTGCCGATATAATTTCGTTAGTACACAACGCTGAAAACTCAGGTGTTGCCAAACTAAAATTACTTTTTAAACGTAAAATTCCTTTGGTCTACTCCAAAGCATATTCAAAATATAGAAGAAAAAGAAACATTTAAAACTTGATCACTAGCAAGTCTGTTCCACAGTCTTGAATTTTTATTTTCTTGCATCATTTTTCAAAAGTCTTGCTTCATAATAACTAACACAGCACTTATTTTAGCGTCTGCTTATACACATCACTATTTAAAAGTCTTGCATAATTGAATTATTCGAACTTGCATCACTTGTTATCACTTTTACACTGAGTTTGCTTAATTTGCGCGATACTTGCGTCACTTTTCATAAGTCTTGCTTCACGTTTTTTGCGTTACTTTTCACGTTTCTTGCTTCACTCGTGCGTGTAGAATATTAATTGGGGGTTGGAATCGTCTGGTGACATTTCTAATTGAACGTACTGGGGCGTTGTTCGCGCCGATTCGTAGGAATTGCCGCCGTTGCGTGATAGGGAATTTCTTGATCTGGAAATTAGAATTTTATTAATAATGAACAAATAATGGGAAATATTTATTAGTAACTGTGTCACTCATCACTAGAGATCGGTTATTCGGATGCTTATTTACCAAAAGTTAATTTTGAGCTATGAAAGTATGGAAGCGGCTTCCTAAAATATTTTATTGTAAAAAAAGTCCCGTGTCGCCAGGAACAACGGGAATGCATAACTAGTCGAGTGTGTATGTAGTATGTGACTTCAAAAACTTGTAATAAAAAAAAAACCCGGGGTTCTTGGATTGCATAATTAATCTGATGCATATTTATTTTAAATTGGGATTTTTTACCAACATTTGAAAGTAAGTAAATATACCAGAAACATATATCAGAAACCTAACTTGTAGATCCCAGAACCGAGGGATTTTTCCAATACAAAAGCGCATTCCATATTACCCAACATCTCAACTTTAGATGAACTGCATCCGAATATCCGATCTCTACTCATCACTGTGTCTTTTCACCGAAATTTACATAGAAATTGGACTAGCTAGTGTATCTGTATCTATCTTTTTATATACTCACTTAGCTTTAGCGTGTGTGAGTATGTGCGACTTGAGGTTGGTACTCTGTGCGAATTTCTTGTTGCAGCCGTCGAACGGACACACGTACGGACGGTCGCCTGTGTGTATGCGGACGTGGGTCCTGAAATGTGACGACAATATGTTAGTCACAAATAGGCACAAGTATGTGAGCACAAAAATGAAGCAATTACAGATAAATTAATTATGTGATATTAATAATTAAAAAAATCAGCTGTTCCCTACACTTTGACGAGTTATGCGAACATAAATACCACGATACAGGAGAAATTCCTAGTGTGGGGCAACTTAAAAAAAAAAAAATATATAGGGAACAGCAGATTTTTTTTCGCGAATTTTTTGTATATCATAAGAATAGGTGAGAACAAGTATGTGGTATAATTTATTGCATATATCGTCGTATCCTACGAATAGTGCCCTAACGAACATAGGGGCTTTCTTTTTTTATTGCATAATTCAATTCTGCTCATCATACCACATATAACCAGTTCAACAAAACAATTAAAAACGGGATTTAAAGGACAAAATGCGTATAAAATATAAAGATAATTTATTGAAAATAATCCTAGCTGAATCTTAAAATACCAATACACATTATAAGAAATCACCAATACATATTTTTTTCATATTTAATTTAATTAAACACAAAAAAGTGTCTCCTGAAAAGTAGCTATTATGCAGTTACACCCCTATACGTAGGATACGTAGATATGTGGTTTCCATACTGTATGGTGCTCACATAATTACAAACATTGTAAAAGTAGACGACGGTTTCAGGAGACTGTCCATATTTTTTTGAGAAATTTGGATCCCCATTCACAGATTTAGAAAAAATGTAGTCGGCAAGAAAATGGGTCATGTTCACAAAAAATGTTTTTGATGCCATTGGATCCTGGGGCCTTACTCTTGAAAACGATTCGAGTTTGATTTTGATTCCGATTCGATTCGTTTCTGATCCGAACTCGATTTAAAACTTAAAACTGTCCGAAGTTAGTTTCGCTTCGAACCACCGCACGATCGTGCGCTAGTGTTGGATTCAAGAGTATGGATCGGCATTTAATTCGAACCCAATTCGATTGATTCAGAACTCGATGCTGTCGGGAGTACGACGACCCCAGAAGCGAGTTCGAATCGGAATCAAAATCAAACTCGAATCGTTTTCGGGAGTAAGGTTTTTGTTTCTGCGGCTGGGCCGAAACGTTAGTGGAGACTTTTTCTGGCAGATAGCTCATGTTATAACGAGTGAGTAACTTGGCTTTATTTTCCTTAATAAATTACTTTAATTTATCTATTTTTATTTTTATAAATCTATTTTTATGAGCAATATTCAAGAAGCAGATCGTCTCCAGTACAACATAAAACTGCAAAACTTAGTTTAGGCATCAGTCTTCCACAAATTAATTATAAAATTGTGTCTGTAGACTTTGTACTAATTCTGTAATTTGTGGTAAAAAATTAATCAATCTGCCTAGCCTTTTCCCAACTATGTTAGGGTCGGCTTCCAGTCTAACCGGATGCAGCTGAATACCAGTATTTTACATGGAGCGACTGCCTATGTGACCTCCACAACCCAGTAACTGGGTAACACGATACCCCTTGGTAAGACTGGCTGTCAGACTTTTGGGCTTCTGAAAACCCGTAACGACTGTCAAAGATCCTCGAATGACAGCCGGGACCAACGGCTTAACGTGCTTTACGAGGCACGGAGGAGTCTCGGTATGTAAAGATGGTCACCCATCCACGGACCAACCCCGGCAAGCGTAGCTTAACCTGACGGATCGACCCGTCCGGCTGTTATTACTTAGCCACGAGCTCCTCGAGTGGTAAGAAATATTATTATTATTATTATTTTAGAACAAGCCACGCGAGGGAAGCCGCCAGCTGCAGATAGTTACGACTACTCAATACAACAAGTCAGTATACTCACCTTAAGTTAAAATCTAGTGAGAATCTCTTCCCGCATCCCTCGAAGGTACATTGGAAAGGTTTTTCTCCAGTATGAACTAGTTGGTGACGTTTTAGCTTTGAGCTTTCTACAAACGCTTTGCCTGAAATGGATAAAAAGCATTTATGAATATTTTAAAGTTATAAATGTGTAATTAAATTTTGAAAGAAAAAAAAAAATTGGTCGTCTGTAAATTTGGTTTACGGACGATAGTTTAACGTGACAACGTCGTAACAAAATATTGATGCGGCGCAAGCGTACAATGAGCGTAACGAGACAGTGAGCGTAACGGGACAATGAGCGTAACGAGACAGTGAGCGTAACGGGACAATGAGCGTAACGGAACAATGAGTCACCCTTTTTCGTGCATGCAGCCGGCGTTTATCGATTTATTAGACATTGGTGCCGATTCCCTTGTTCACAAACTAAACTAAATTTTAGTTCAGTGCATCATTTTCTTTCTATTTCACTAAGAAAAGGACAGAAGATACATTTTAGTTTAGTCCTGTCAAATTAATCAGCACCTGTCACTACTCCATACAAGTTTAGACGTGATTAAAAACTTGCCTACTAAAATTACGTCAAGCGCTGATTAATTTGACAGGACTAAACAAAAATTTATATTCTGTCCTTTTCTTAATGAAATAGAAAAAATTTTCTTTTCTTAATAAATTTAGTTTAATTTGTGAACAAGGGAATCGGCACCATTGTCACGTCAAAAGTATTTATTGGGACTCGCACAGAAAGATCACAAAGTCAACTAAACACACAATGATAAAGGTATAAAAAATCTATACTTAAATATTATAAATGCTAAGGTCTGTCCGTCTGTATGTTACGTTTTCACGCCTAAAAAATTCTGAAATTTGACACACGGATATTTATAACCAGGATTAACACATAGGATACTTTTTATCCCGGTAGTACATTCCCGTGGGGCTTCCACGCGGGTGAAGCCGCCGGAAAAAGCTAGTCCATACTATCCATATTAATATTATAAATGTGAAAGTAACTTCTGTCTGTCTGTTACGTTGTCACGCCTAAACCGCTGAACCGATCGTCATGAAATTTGGCAGAGATATAGCCTGGGATATGGAGACGGACATAGGCTACTTTTTTACGCGATAACCGACATCCACGCGGGCGGAGCCTTGAGCAAAACCTAATATTTTTTTTATTTTTTTTTATTTACATGTATCCAATGACAATAAAAATGTATTCATGTAAAAAAAAAAATTGGCGCCCTTGTAACACAAGGCTCGGACTGCACTCGTAACTGGGTGTTTTAAACTATGTCATGCGTCATAATAAATTTAAAAAAAAAAAAAAACAAATGTTCAAAAAAAAATTTTTTTTTACATGAATGATTAGTAGTCATTGGATACATGAAGTGGGCTGTCTTTGTAAGACGACTAAAATGCCACGGTGTATATTAGGTAATACGGGCTGGTGTCAGCAACTCCAAGTTAAAGCGCCTATTTGGCGTACGGGAACGCTATACAATTTTTTTAATTTTATTTAAGAGGCATTCATCGGTCCACTAGCTCCACTCCTCTAAAAAAATATTATCTCGTGACTGAGAAGGAATTATGAAAAACGCCTTTATAGCGACCTCGGTAAGTGTGTCTAGAATGTCCTAATACCTTTTATAAAGTTTCATATTGAGACACGAAGCAACAAAATAAGTACTTGGGTCACTTAGGGACAATATAGATATAGAGAGGGAGCGCAGGTCGCTGGTCGTTCGATGTAACATGCTGGTTCGAAGATTTTCACGTTGTACTAATCAAGTGAAGGTAACTATTTTTAAATCTTTCTGCCAATCTTTTTACACGTGCAGTCTTTGGACCAGTTTTACGCAGAAGACATACAGCGATCTGCGTGTCCAATACAATAACGCGTTCAGAATACTGTTGGGGCTGTCGTGGCGTTGTAGTGCGCAACTCCGAGAAAAAGGACCGAATCCATACTAACACTATGGACTCTTGAGTCTGAAATAAAGAATTTGAAGGAATGTGGCCGCGTTTCTTTAGATCGTATTTTGTTGCTTCTTGTCTCAATATGAAACTTTATAAAAGGTATTCGCAAATTCGGTGTATTCCCGCAGTCCCCATTAATGGAGCGAGAGGAGTCGACGTAATAAGTATATATGTATATACATATCTATATAAATTGTTTTGTCCTATCACTGTTTTATTTATTTTTACTTATTTTTTTGGCGAAATAAAGGCGCCACCGGCAAAAGAAAAGGCCACCACTATCGGGCGAAAAGAAAGGCGCCAGTAGAGAAAAGTATGAAAAGTTTTAAAAGAAAAGAGACGATTGGCGCAGTGGTTAAGCGATTGACTGCTGCGGTGAGTGTCGCGGGTTCGATTCCCGCACGGAACAAATATTTGTATGATCTACAAGTAGTTGTTCCGGGTCTGGCTGTTTGTGTATGTGAGTTTAAATGTTTGTAAACGCACCCACGATACAGGAGAAATTCCTAGTGTGGAGCAACGTTTTAAAAAAAAAAAGAATAGACGAAAAAAATAAATACAGAATGACAAAAGACCGTTTTTTTTTTTTTGCGACACGGCTGACCACTTTTTAGCCAGATTAATCGACGGCGAAGTCGCATCTACTCGTCGTGTGTCGTATGCAAGTCATTTGGGAGAGTTGCCATTAGGGACACACATGGTTTTTTTGTAAGTGATCAAGAAGCGCCTGCGGACTGACAAGATTGCCAAGGGTGCTATGTCCGCAGCCACCCACGATTCGGCCCGTATAACGTTCCGTTGGAAGGGCCATGGGAAGGTTGGAGGGAACACTCCCACTCTCATTTTGTGTCTCACACCCCCATTAATAGTAATTCACACAAAAAGGCGAAAGGAAAAATTTTGAATTTTCACTTAAATACTGATTTTAGAAATAATAATTAAAGAATCAGTACAAAAGTAAAATTGAACTTTCTTTTTTGTGAATTACCATTAATGGGGACACGAGCGATGGAGACATTTGGAATACACCTCAAATTCTAGACACACTTACCGAGGTTCTTGATTGAGCCGTTTCACATAATTCGTTCTCAGTCAGGAGATAATATTTTTTTTAAGAGTGGCGTTAGTGAACCGGTGAGTGCATTTTAGAGTATATTTTATTTATTTCTTTTTGTTTCGAATTTGGGCATCCACGCATAGTAGGAAAATTCTCGTACCTATAATACACTCTGTCTACCTAAGTTTACGTTCAATTACTCACCGCATTCAGCACAAACATGTACTCTGGGTCCGTGCGTGTGCAAATGTTTCCTCATCGCAGAGTTATCTCTAAACATTTTAGTGCAGCCTTTGTGTGGACATGCTGAAAACAGGAAATTAAAACATTATTACATACCGTCGTATCCTACGAATAGTGCCCTAACGAATATAGGGGCTTTCTTTTTTTATTGCATAATTCAATTCTGCTCATCATACCACATATAACCAGTTCAACAAAACAATTAAAAACGGGATTTAAAGGACAAAATGCGTATAAAATATAAAGATAATTTATTGAAAATAATCCTAGCCGAACCTTAAAGTACCAATACACGTTATAAGAAATCACCAATACATATTTTTTCATATTTAATTTAATTAAACACAAAAAAGTGTCTCCTGAACAGTAGCTATTATGCAGTTACGCCGCTATTCGTAGGATACGACGATATGGCGAAGTCCAAAAGTGTTTAGTTTATCAGTTCGTTCAAAGTCGGGCTTGCGGTTTATTTCTTAAATTGGTTCGTAGTTTAGGGGCTCGTGTTTAACTTTCTAGTAACCATCTGCGTCAAATACGATTATATAAGATTCTACAATAGGGATGACGACTTAAAAAATTATTTTTTGTCCGTCATGTAAATTATTAAAAAATATTGAGTTCAAATGTGGCATGACGTCACTGCTCGCTAGATTTTATACGCATCTGTGACGTAACGAGCCCCCACTCCCTAAGTTTAATGTTTTTCATGGAAGTAATTTTTTATAGCAAAAAATATGTCTAATATTTTTTTATTATCTGATTGACGGACTAAACAGTTTTTCTAATTTATTACCCAGGAAACATCTCTATTATTCTAGATGAAAATAATAAAAAAAAATATAGTTTTGTTATTTTTAAAAGAAATTATTGACGGCTGTAGTTAGAGCAACGTCTTAATTCGTTTTTTTTTTTTTTTAATTGCGTGTGGCCTGGGTCTTGTTACTGGGCCTAAACACAGCAAACGGCCCCACGGATCCGACATTTTAGTATGTTCAACCGTCTGTCTAACATCCTGTATAACCACACCGAGTTCTCAGGAGCCTATATCATAGGAGAGATAGATAGATAGAATACTCTTTATTATGTACACCATAAAAATTACAGATATAAATGTAGAACTGTTACATAGGGTGTCACAATGGGCGGTCTTATCGCTAAAAGCGATCATTTACAGACAACCTTTGGATGGATAAAAAAATAGAAGGAGAGACAATACTACATAGTGGTGTACCATTTACATATACAATAAATAAATACATACATAAATAAAGCATATAGATACTTATCCATATAAATATATATACATACAATAATAAACATGATACTAGAGCAAGGAACTTTAAGTAATGATGATGTTTAAGGAGAGGAAGTGATTTTTAAGGCGAGGTTCTTCAAGAAATGTAATTTTAATGTCATTTTATTGAGAAACGGTAATGATTAAACACGTGAAAAAATTATGTTGCTTTTGAGACCTTTCTGTAGGTACGTCGGGTACTCGTTACATAATTGGATAAACTTCGCTCGATAGAAAAAAAATCCAAACATACCCTTATTTTGTAGATTAAAATCATTTTATTTCAATATTATACCACATTATGTATTGAAAATCAAATCAAAATAAACGTCTATGATGATGTAATGTCCGTCGGGTTTAACATTGTTAATATCGTAAGATATATAATTTTCAACCCCAAATTAACGAAATTCACGGCACAATTTACTCGCGCCCAGCTGCCACCTCTAGAACAAAAATGCACGCTCGAAGAACCTCGCCTTAACCAGAATTTTGAAAGTGGACGAAGATTGAGAGGAGCTTATTGCCACTGACAGGGACCAAATCATCGTCAAGGCTGTTCAGTAACTGTGCGCTCGCCCGAAATTGATGTAAATATATACAAGTAGAAGATAAGAAATACTATGTTGAATTCATGCAAGCCTATACTCCATTTGAAATAAGATTAGACATTTAAGTAAACGTTTTTACAGTCCGCTCAACCGATTTTGACTTCTATTGCGTTGGTGGCATGACGAATGGCAGCTGCAGTAAACAGTTGGTTTTGTAACCACTTTTTTGCTCTTAATGCCATCCTTATGCCCACGGAATAGAAGTCAAAATCGGTTGAACGAACTGTAAAAAAGGCTTCTTTAAATGAATCTTATTTCAAATGGAATATAGTAGTAGTAAAAGTTTATGTTTTGATGTTTGTTAATCAATCAAGAAAAAACGGCTGAACAGATTTGTAGTTTTATTCCGGTAGTGCGTTCCCGTGGGACCTCCTCGCGGGTGAAGTCGCCGGAAAAAGCTAGTCCATGCTATCCATATTAATATTATAAATTGTTGGGGAACTTGAATATATTTAATATTTTATAATGAAAATGAAGACGGATCAAAAATGGTGGGCTTCATTTATTGTGCTCTTGCTCTTGTACAGTGATTCTAAAGTTGACATTGACATTTATGACAGATGACAGGTAAATCATACTAAATGTTGTGTTGCCAACATATTGGCGGGGCAACTGAAAGATTAAATACTTAGTATTACAAGTTTACAAAAATAAAAACGCATTTTTATTACACAAAGAGAATTTTGACAGTATAACATGAGAACTAATATGAGTAAAAAAAAAAAAACTAAACAATTTTTTATCATATTAATTAGCACCACTACATTCTAGCGGTAGAACACAAACTTTCATTACAGCTCTTTTATGTGTATGGCCATTTGCAGTTTTTACTTCAACAACTCTGACTTTACCATCTTTACCTGGGTAAGTATTTATGATCCTGGCTAGGGGCCAGTACAGTGGTGACATAAATGTGAAAGTATATATCTGTCTGTTACGTTTTCACGCCTAAGCCGCTGAACCGATTGTCCAGAAATTTGGCAGAAATATAGCCTGGGATATGGAGAAGGACATAGGCTATTTTTTTTTCGCGATAACCGACATCTATATCTATTAAACCATAAATAACTTACTCTTACCTATTGTTCTGTCTGAAGACTCTGGCATAGGTTTCTTTAGTCTAATTTTGTGTCCGGGCCGCGCAAACTCCGCTAACTGCTTGGGATCTGATAAGTCTAAACCTGGAATTAAATTAATACATTTTTAACCTTTTGACCGCCACAGTCATGTATGGATGACAAAACAAAATGTGCCCAGCACGCCACGGTCACGACTACATGACAGACTTTTATACGTAAATATGTAAATAAAGCTCATAAAACAACATTGTTTTTTTTTTAATTTTTATTTATTTGGCTAATTATTTATTTATTTTAATCACAATTATAACACCTTTACAGAATAATCCAATGCGATGTTATAAGTAACAATGTCTACACAGAAACACAAAAAATAAAATGACCTGTAAGCAGAATCACAAAGAATTCAATGGATACTAATAATTATAACAATTTTATTATAAACATGACAACGTTTATAATAACAGACCTCTTTCAAGAATACTTTGTGCCATTTGAATGAATCTCGGCAGGTTTTGCCCAAATATATCCTCCGTTAAATTAGTTGAACTTATTTCTCTATATTAAAATTTTGTTGAAAAATCGGTTTATAATACAGGAAAAGTTTTTAATCAATGCGCAAATTTTGACAAATTAAACTTAAACGTGTTTTATTATACACCTATTTCTTATTTTGATGTCTTAGTACAAACAAATGAAGTTATCGCTAACGAAAGATGTTTATTTTGAAACTGGTATAATGGATACTCGTCAAGCAACGCACCGGCAGCGCGGTCAGTGAAGCAGAACGCAGTAGTAGGTACCTATCAGCTGTGCGCTCGCCCATTGATATTATTACGAATAGATTGTAACAATATTTTGCTGATTTCAAGTGGACCAAAAAAAAAGTATTGAACAAATAATGGAAATTTGTTCTATTACTGATACTGAACCACCTAAAAAAAATATGCGCACTGTTTAAAAACTTATCCTGTATATCCGTGACGTACATACGTTCCATCCATCTCAGCTTCAGTCTTCGTCTTACAGAAACTAGACAAATGGAAAAAATTGTGTCTCCTTACCTGGCATGATAGTTTCACTTCCTAGTATGCTTTTCTTTCCCGTCATATACTCCGTGTAATCGGGGTCAGGCTCGGGATTTGAACCGTCATCTGTGAATGAAAAACATAGCTATTTTGAGTAAATACGTGAAGCACGCAAAGCAATTGGTCCCGGCTGTCATTCGTAGATCTTCGACAGTTCGCTACTTTGCATGAATAACCGCACAATCCAAAAAGACACATTTTACAGGGTCGCTATTTGAAAATTAAACAAAATATTTAGTGTCATAACTTTTCATATATTTGATGAATAGAAGAATAAATAGAATGTATAAATCGGGAGGGCATTAATCAATGTTTAATTAAATAAGAACTATTTTGCATTTAGCTGTGTTATAATTTTATAAACCAGTATTTTCAAAATTTTGGTTTGTGCGGGTATTCATGCATTGTAGCGAGTTGTTACGGGTAGTCAGAAGCCCAAAAGTCTGACAAGGGGCCGTCCATTAATCACGTGATGTTTTTTTAGCATTTTAACCCCCCCTCCCCCTTGGTGATACGTGGTGAAGTTTAAGACTAACCCCCCCCCCCCCCCCAAATCACGTGTATTTTTTAGTACCTACAAAGAATCATAAGATTTTTATAATATTATGATTAAATACAGGTAAAAAGTATTCTAATTTTATTTTGAAATTAAGGACCATGATAAAAATGTCTAGACAGAAAGGTTGCAGGTTGTTTTTGACTGGCATAAATAATAATAAAGAGTCAAGGTCACACTAAACGCCGCTTTTCGGTTTAGAAATCGCGCGTTTGACGAAAAAATAAATACACGTGATATCTTACTACACCCCCCTCCCTCCTTGTGATATTTCGTGATTTTTGCCAAACCCCCTCCCCCCCCTTTCAAGCCTCACGTGATTAATGGACGGCGCCCAACCAGTCTTACCGAAGGGTATCAGAGATCAGATAGGCAGTCGCTCCATGTCATCCATCATAAAAAAGAAAATTAAGTTGAAGTCTCATTTCCTCTACGACATGTATGGAAAAAGTTTCTTTGCGATTTTTGACTTTTCTAGTACTAAAACCTCAGTTGATCCGGAAGAATTTTTTGATCCTTATACGAAACAGGACCGATTGACATAAAAAAAAAGTTTTTGTGAAAATGAACCATTTTCTTGCCGACTGTATTTTTTATTTCTTCAATCTGTTATTGGGGATCAAAATTTCTCAATAAAATAAGGACAGTCTCCTGAAACCGTTTTTCTGTAACTCGATTTTTACAAACTATTGTTAACATTTTAAAAGAGTAAGTATGGAGTTTCTTGCCCATTCTTCTACATACATAACTACCTTTTGGAAAGCGCAACTAGAATCAATTAACTATTCATGTAATTTTTGACGTTCAAAAGTGCATCTTCGTGCCTATTTGAAATAAATAAATTGACTTTGACTTTACAACTAATAAGGTACCCTTACTGCCCTATCTCAAAAATCCATCCTGTAAATACGTGCGGCTCGTGACATAGAGGTAAACTTGAGTACGTTAGACCTAGCCGCTAGCTCCTATCCTTGCTCAGTACATGCTAGAGCTGTTTACACGATGCTAGGAAATTATGCCAGTAGCATTGCAGGGATTTAGGACCTTATCACACTGGCGATTTGCAAGTGATTCCAAAGCGATGCGAGTGCGCAGCGAGCTCACCGCGACTTTGCAGCGAGCTCATCGCGACTTTGCAGCGAGCTCGCCGCGAATAGCGCCGTCAACGCCATTAAGAAAAACGCGGGCAGCACGTCGAATCACGCAAAATATATCAAGCGTATTTTTCTGAAACCTTCACCTTTTTAAAGATAATTTAACTATTGATCTTTTAGTATACGTGTTTTATTAAAATACCTTTTGTTTTATGTCAAAAAAATTAATAATGCGTCTCATTTGAGACAGCGCTCCTGGATGGGCGAGTCCTATATTACTGGCTGGACGTACAATGCGTTGCGTGAGCTCAGTACAGAACACGCAAGCTAACCACTCAAGGTCACTGGCATATATCTGAGCCTTAATAACCAAAGCAATATCAACCTTATCATTTTGAAATAAACTCGAAAATTGGACATCTAAACTCACCATCATCCTCTCCAGTAGCCCACATGGTGACAGAGAACTCTCCCTCCATTGTCTTGATCTGAACTTGCTTTTGTTCCCATCTTCTTGCGGGCCCGCGGCCCGCAACGCCGTCCATGAGACCAACCGGTACTTCGCCTGAAAGATAGAAAATGAGCATATAATTTGTGTAAGTTATGAAAAAAAAAAAAAAAACATGTTCCTATTAGATAATAATTATACAACGTGTTTTTTTTTTTTGATATCCCGTAACTCTAGGGTTATATTTTATGAGTAAAAATAATACAAAATGTCCTAGAATATGTGGTCCAAAAATGCATAAATTCGAAGATAATTATCATCAACCATATTAATTTAGGTCAAAAATTGTCACCCGTATGACGAATTGTTACCTTTGCGACGATGCCAAACTCTGATGAAACTGAGACCCTTGATGTGTGTAGATATCTATGTTTCATTGATAAATACGAGTAATTCATTTTCATTCAAACCAATCATTGATATTGAAAGCTAACAAAATGCGAAGTTGTCATATTTCATGTAAGGGTGTTACATTAATAATCGTGAATTTGTCGAATTATTTTGTATGAAAAATAAAAACAAAAAAAAATATAATGTAAAATAATTCATATGCCAGTTGATTCATTGATATGGTTTCATTCATGCCCTAGAGTTATGGGATATAAAAAAAAACACCTTGTATAATATTGATTTGATTGATATCCCGTCCAGTCGTACTCAGCGCGTCTCTTCCACATTTATTATGCGCACAGCCAAAGTGTGGAAGTCTCTGCCAGCGTCTGTGTTCCCGTCCACATATAACCCGTCTGCCTTCAAAGCAAGAGTGAACACGCTCGTTCTCTCATTGACCTCATCCATTGCTTTTCATCAGATGAGATCGAGATCAAGGGCAGACCCAATCAGTAATAAAAAACAAAAATAATTATATTAAAAAAAGTAAAATATATTAAGAAGTATCCATATTAAACTTGAATTTAAAATTGTATGATCCGTTCCCACAGACAAACCGTGAAAAAGTTTTAAGGGTTCCGTACCCAAAGAGTAAAACGGGACCCTATTATTAAGACTCCGCTGTCCGTCTGTCACCAGACTGTATCTCATGAACCGTGATAGTTAGACAGTTGAAATTTTTACAGATGATGTATTTCTGTTGCCGCTATAACAACAAATACTATAAAACAGAATAAATATTTAAGGGGCTCCCATAAAACAAACGTAATTACTTTGGTCGATATTGATAACGGCAACAAGTAGACGCTTTCAATTCTTCTTTCGTATTCACTTTAAAAATTAATAATTAAATTAAAATAAAACAAATATTTAAGGGGGGCTCCCATACAACAAACATTTTTTTTTGCCGTTTTTATAGATTTTTGTACGGAACCCTACGTGCGCGAGTCCGACTCGCACTTGGCTGGTTTTTGTGGTTTGATAAAGATGAACATTGGGGCTTTTCTGTCAGAAGAGCAGATCTAAACAAGGTTAACAAGGTCTATGAGTAGTAAAAAAGTATTTTGGAATTTAAAATACATATATATCCTTGTTAGAACACAACATGTTAGTTCTACATGACCGAATATCATATTTATTATTGTGCAAACTCAGTTCGTTTCAAAAAGAACACTTAGCTAATTTGTACCGAACGCAGTTGATAAATATTGTCCCGTGTTTGCTTCCGTACAGGAAACAATTTTTTTTTTTGTTACAATTTAATTTAAAAGTGTTTCCATGGAGTTTCTTGCCCGTTCTTCTCCATAGGTACCTACTACGCTTTGGAATGGGCATGTAGCTTAATTTTTCTTACTGACCGACTCCTTGATAACAAAAGTGCCTGTAAATGGTTTAATTGAAATAAATGATTTGAGTCTGACTTTGAAAAATTGGTTGTCTGTAAAGTTGGTTTACGGACGATAGTTTAACGTGACAACGTCATAACAAAAAATTGATGCGCAAGCGTACAATGAGCGTAACGGGACATTTTCGTGCATGCAGCCGGCGTTCATTGATTTAAAGACATTGTCACGTCAAAAAAAAAAAAAAAATTACTAATCCGTTACGGGAATCATAAGTTTTAAAAGATTTAGAATACCTAAAAGAAGGGAAAGAAAGCTCGTATGATATTTAGTTATATAGATGACGTCATAATAGCCAGTACTAACGCCCAAATATTCACACAACATTTAAAACTTATTTTCAGCAGGAGAGGCCAGAAACTCCGGTTGTTGTAGCTGTCTAATCACTTCCACGCAGTTTCTGAGTCGACAAGCAAAGATGTTGAGATCCTTTGCGGATTCATTTAGCGGTAACCTAGCTAGAGATCTAGTCGATTCGGACAACCAGAATATTAGCAAAAATAATTAAATATAATTTAAACTTACCAATAGGCATCAAATGCTGTATGTTACTGGCGCTGTTAGAGATGTTAGAACGGGGTCGGCCCCGACCTCTTCTGAAACAAACCCACAGATTGTTTCGCCATCCTTTAAGGTAAATATAAATACAATCTCATCTCAACCCACTACTACCCCGATTTTTAGGGTTCCGTATGTAACAAAGAACCCTATAGTTTCGCCATGTCCGTCTGTCCGCGGCTTAGCTCAGAAACGCTAAGGCTGAGGCTACATTAGGCCGCGACGCGACCTGCGACATGTGAGCGATTAAAACAAATAAATGAATGCTCACGTATATGGCTACACCGTATATCAAATATTACTAGCGATTTTTGATTTCTTTATGCGATGGGAACAACATAACTGTAATCACGGCATCGGCTACATCAATATATCGCGAAATTGAAGCGAATTTTTTAGAAAATTACTCACTTGCACGACTAGTTCAATAGTGCTACCAAATATGCGTGTGGCTACATTATGCGTAGCGATTCATGCGGCTACACTATACTTTTTATAGTGTAGCTGCATGAATTGCTCTTGCTAATTCGTTGTGTATATCTTGTGTACTGTAGCCATGTCATCGCCGAATATACGCCGGATTTTCGCTTATAATGTAGCCATACCATGTTTATCTCGTTTCGCTCTTCCAGTCGCATCGCAAATCGCTGCCTACTGTAGCCTCAGCCTTAGTGCTAGAAAGCTGTAAATTTGGTATGGGTATACATATTAATCACGCCGACAAAGTGGTAAAATAAAATCTAGAAAAATGTAACCCCTACACGTTTAATGGGGTGTTATATTTTTTTTTCTCGTCTATCCCATCGTGTGGGGTATCGTTGGATAGGCCGTTTTAAAATATTGGGAGTTTATCGAAACCATTTCTCGATGCAGGGATCCGTTTGCGTAATATTAAGCTTTAAGAACGTTCTCAAGTGGCTTCCCATACGTCTTCGCCGGAATTCTCATATCTTATTTCAGCTCTACAGTATTCTATTCAATCCTAAAACCCCCTCTTATCTTAAAGAACGTTTCAAGTTCCTTCATGACACACATAATAGATATCTGAGGTCATCGGAAAGCTTGAGACTAGAGATGCCAATGCATTCCACTAGTTTTAAATGACAAGTCTTTTACAGTTCAAGCAGTACGGTTATGGAATGCCTTGCCCGTCTCGATAAGGCGTGCTCAATCTTTGTCCACTTTTAAAATTTTGGTTAAAAATCACTTCCTCTCTCCTTAAACATCATCATTACTTAAAGTTCCTTGCTCTTGTATCATGTTTATTATTGTGTGTGTGTATATATATATATATATTTATATGGATAAGTATCAATATGCTTTGTGTATATGTATTTATTGTATATATGTAAGTGGTACACCACTAAATACCTGCAGTATTGTCTCTCCTTCTACTTTTTGATCCATCCAAAGGTTGTCTGTAAAAGATCGCTTTTAGCGATAAGACCGCCCATTGTGACACCCTATGTAACAGTACTACATTTATATCTGTAATTTTTATGGTGTACATAATAAAGAGTATTCTATTCTATTCTATTCATCCTTTAACACATTGACTGCCACCGCGGTCACCGGTGACCACTAACAATAGTTTTTCTATTGTGTCTGTTGTCTGGCAGTCAAAGCCTTAAAAACATATTAGCTCGTGACTGAGAAGGAATTATGAAAAACGGCTCAATCGACTATATCGGTGTGTCTAGAATTTTCTGATACCTTTTTTAAAGTTTCATATTGAGACACGAAGCAACAAAATTCGATTTAAATAAAAACGGCCACATTCCTCTAGATCGTATTTTGTAGCTTCGTGGCGGTAGTGAACTGGTGACAAACCTTTTAAAGTGCTTATTTTTGTTAGAGTCAAGTGTCGGGACTTGCCAGCTAAATGGTTGTGTTTGGATATGTGACAAAATTCACAGCAGTAGTATATAAGTTAAAAGGAAAACTATCACAGCTAAGTGGGCTTCACAAGTTATGAAATGAAATGAAATCGTTTATTCTGTAAATAGGATATCGGAATCACTTTTACACGTCATATAAAAAATATAAAAACAAGCTTGGTGAAGTCGACATTTCCTATCTGACTACCCCTGAGAAGAAATGGCGAAACAAACTCAGGGGTCAAAGTCTCTTTTAAAGTCCAGCAGTTTAAAACAAATTTACTTTTAAAAGAAAAGTTCGTAACCACTACTTAAGTCAGACTAAATAACTCTCAAATGATAGTCTAGTCATAGTAATTATTATTAGGTGGTATTTGTTAAAATATCTATTAGTTTATTTTATTTGTATATGTGTATTAGTATCAATAAAACTATATAAATTCTCTTAATCAAGAAGTTAGTATTTTTGTCATTATTTTTGTACCCTACCACTGTTTTTATATTTAGCCCAAAGGTTGACTGGTAGAGACTGCCTTGTGGCATTAAGTCCGCCTATGTACCACTATTGTACATGAAGTTTAAATAAATAAATAAATAATCTTGGTCAGATCATGTGAGGACCATGTAGATCCGTGTCTGAAATGGTCTTTTGTGTGTTACCGAGTAATAGTCGAACAACTTACATTTGCAGTTGAAAAACATGTTCTCCCATACATACATGTTTTTCAACTACAATGTTAAGCTTTTTTCTTCGGATAAATTCATCCCAGCTATGCCGTGTATAAGTACGTGTCGAACTACCCTTCATTTTGCGTGGACTGACACGCACCTAGCCGGTTTTTATTACAGTCTAGTGGCGGCGAGGTGTGAATTTTTATAAAAGAGAAGCCGAAACGAAGCCGGCATATGAGTATTTTGAAACTATCAAATAAATCCTAGCATCGAAATTAACCTTTTGACCGCCACGTCAAAAAAGCAACCCTTGGCGCCAAGATACGAATTCATCCTTTCTAGTTTTTGTCACCTTATGTTAATATAGATAAAATATAAAGAAAGAAGTTCTACTAATATAAATTAGGATGAGTCAAGGAATTGATTAGGAATGAATAAATTAGGATGAGTCATAATTAGCAAAAGAAATACTCGTAAAAGGACAATGTTGTACATCCAAAAGGAGCAGCAAAAGAAGAAAGTTTTTGCTAAAAGTGCAAAATCAACCGTGGGGACATCTATAAGCTGCAATGCACCGGCTTTCAGCATCGTGTCCCAGCCCCTAAGAAAGGGCAGCCAGACAAGGAGGGCTTCTTGACGGTAGAGTCAAAGCGAAGGAAGCCCACTTGCCGTAACCGATGTGGTACTGCTCTGGCGGGACCAAATATATTGCTGCGTCCTGCTACACCGTCGACGCAGCTGTACGTATCCCGTCTGTATCACTCCACGATGACTGAAGACATCGTGGAATACAGCAGAGTCAAGACCAAGTGGACCTTGAGAGTAGAAAAGTTGGAGTCACGCCATAACATAAACTTCAAGTCGTTTGTGGTGCGGGTTCCAACTCAGTACCTAGAAACCTTCATGAAAGAAGAGTTTTGGCCGAAAGGTGTGGCGTACAGACGTTTTCGTGGAAGGTTACGCGACAACACGCAGCGCAACACGACGCCGACACAGTCATCACTTCGTGTACAGTAATCTAATTTCATTATACACGGTGATTTTTAGAGCTTGAAAGTACTCATGTTTATGAGCAACTTTCACTATGAGACCAACTCTGAAATATGGAAAAAAATATCAGCTGTTTCATACAAAAATGCAATATTTACCCGATAAAATGTATGAAACAGGTGTATTTTTTTTTTTTTTTTGTTATTTCTTAGTTGGTCACATAATGAAAGTTGTTTATAATCATGAGTACTTTCAACACCTGAAAGTTCAACAGTGAATTAAAAATCACCGTGTATTAAAATATGTTTAGATTAAGGTATTTATCTATGGGCCTGCGTCGCCTGCAATAAATGGATTATTATTATCTTCATTTACAGATTTACGTATAAAAGTCTGTCATGTAGTCGTGACCGTGGCGTGCAGGGCACATTTTGGTTGGTCATCTATACATGACTGTGGCGGTCAAAAGGTTAAGTGTTTTTTTTCTAACAAACTAAATAACAGTGATGGCTCGAATATGGATTTTGCTAATATTTGGCTAGCTATAGTGACTGAACTATTGGATATATTTAGGGATGCATCCGATACCGATGCCGATATATCGGCGATACTCGAAGTTTGCCGATATATCAGCATCGGCAATATTTTTATGGCCGATTCAACGATACTGTTCAAACGCTCTCTTCGAATTCTCTCAAAGAAGAAGTCGAGAGATACCTAATATCTCCTAATATATCGAGAGGCGCAGATCCGTTCGTTTTCTGGCGCAATGACGTCTTATACCCAAACTTGGAAAAATGGCTCAGAAGTAGATACTTTAGTTTCCAATTGAGTTCTGTCGCATCTGAGAGACTATTTTCCACCGCAGGTCTTATTCAAACAGATTTGCGAAATCGCCTTTCTCCGTAAAACTTAAGAATACTTTGTTTTTTAAACAAAAATCTCATCAATGTTAATTTTAATTACTGAAACTATTAACTAATCTCAACGTCTATAGTTTTAAACGGTTTTATTTAGTTTGTCCTGTTATTTGTTATTTTTATATTAACTAAAAAATAACCTGATTTGTGTTTTATTTATTTTAACTTCATTTTTGAATTCAATAAGCGTATAGGTATCGGTATCGCCGATATTTTTATAAGAGCATCGGTATCGTATCGGCGGCAAAAAGGCGTATCGAGGCATCCCTAGATATATTTAATTTGATTTTCGAATACAGACTGGGAACGGCTTTAGATATACGTAGTCTCTAGTATAACAAAAAAAAAAGTTGATCTCAAAACATTACCTGTTACTCGTAGAAGCAGATCCAGGGTACAACGTATCATATTGTGTGTCAGGGCTTGCATTCAACACCTCTTCACCGGATATACCAGGCAGGATCACCTCTTCACTGCCAACTGAAATTTTGTAGTCTGTCAGCAAAGCCGACATGGTGAATGAAGTTAGTTTGTGTGAATGATGTTAGCGGAATAATCATAAGTTCAAGGCGGTATCAACAACGCCACATGCGAACTACACATCAAAAACCTGACGTCACAAATCCTGCATCACGCTATGAGAGTTTACCGCGCGACTAGCATATACAACATTATTTTTAGTATATGCAAAACCTGAATATAGTTTGTTCAGAATAAGTAACTGAATCAATTCCAATAGTTTTTACACCATGTTATATTTTTTCCCAAAAATATTTATAAAAGGTTACAAGTTGGACACCGAGCGACACTAAGTACTTGACCATTACGAAAAAGTCCAAAGCCTGCAAGTGTGATGGAAAATGTTATCACCAGTTAATTACAATACAATCGTCGTACGGTTAGATACCTACTGCCAAATTAATATTATTATTAATGAACGCAAGGCGCGGGCGGCGCGGGTGCGCCGCGTGGTGAGCATGTTTTTGTACGGACAACCAGGTAACATAACAAGCTTATAACTTTGTTAATTTTCATGATACAGTTTTGAAATTTTGTACATAAATTCTTTAAATAAAAATACTAGACACGTGTTTCGTGTTTCGGGTTCCGCATAAACTAAAACTAATGTTGTATACAACATCCCGACATCAACCGTTGGGCAGTTGCCCACCAGACACAATACCCGTCTGGTCGGAGGATCCTCCCTTTTCCATAGAATGAGCTTTACACCCTGTTCCTCATACCTCTAAAAGTTCATAACACTCCTTTTTCTGGGCAGTCGTGTAAATTTTTGAATCCATGCTGCCGCACTAACGAAAAATGCAATAGGTAACTCGATTTTGCCGCTTCCGAGAATTGTATTTTTGATTATTGAATTTGTTATGAAGTATTAGTTATTGCATTCTTGCTTACTGAAAAACTGAGTTCCTGAAGGATCAATAAAAAGTTGCTTAGAGAGAGTTAATAGATTTCGATTCGCTGACTCCAAATATATAACTCAACGAATATATAACTCAAAATCGTCCAAAATCGAGTTATTGCATTCTTCGTTAGCGCAACAGCATGGGAAACATAAAAACAGTGACGTGTTTTTCTTATACATACTTTTCATACTAATATTATAAATGTGAAAGTTACTCTGTCTGTTACGTTTTCAAGCTAAAAGAAGGCTATCACCGGTTCACTAGCGTATCTCGTGACTGAGAAGGAATTTTGAAAAACGGCTCAATCAGCAACCTCGGTAAGTATGTCTAGAATTTTCTAATACCTTTTATAAAGTTTCTTATTGAGACACGAAGCAACAAAATTCGATCTAAAGAAAAACGGCCATATTCCTCTAGATTGTATTTTACTTGAGATTTAACCGCTCGCTGGTAAGTACAGAAACAATTAAAAGGCCATTGTGTCTCGCGTTAATCCACGTTCGAAGGAAGTTATGCTTAAAGCATAATTTTGGGGTAAACGGGATTTATGTAATGTCGAAAAAAAAAAAAAATATATTACAACCATATTCCAAAAGTAATAAGAGAACTACCATATCATTTTTACAAAAAAATACTAAAAACATGGCTTCTTAAAAATATTTATTATTAAGTAACAGATTTTTTTTTAACATAAGGGTAAATATTACATTTATTTAGTTTTGTAATAAAAATGTTACTGTCGTTGTTTTTTTTATATTTTTATTATATACTAGCTTTTGCCCGCGGTTTCGCTCGCGTTACTTTAGAATTTGACAATCAATTCGGGTTGTACTCTGCTTGTAACTATTAACACACTACTAAAGTTTCTATAATAATATAATTCAATCATGATTCAAAAGACATGTAGCGCCATCTATTATCATAAGAACGCTATTGTTGTTTTCCTCAGGAACAGTATCTTTTTTCTGGATGAAAGGTACCCATGTCCGTTTCTGTACAACTGCCAACGTATAAGCAAAATTTCAGGATGATCGGCTCAGTGGTTTAGGCGTGAAAAGATAACAAACAAACTTAGGGTGAGTTTCACGAAACCACCATTAGTTTAACGGAGACTTTAAATTGATGCTGTCACTTTCTTTTTGATACAAAATGTAAGGGATGGCATGAATTTAACGTCTCCGTTAAACTAATGTTGGTTTCGTGCAACTCAACATTACTTTCGCATTTATAATATTAGTTGGGATAAGACGGTAAGTGTTTTGTTTATCAGATTATATTATGTAGTATACAGGATAAGTTTTTTATCAGTGCGCAATTTTTTTTGGTGAATCAGTATCAGTAATAGAACACATGTCCATTATTCGTTCAATACTGTTTTTTGGTCCACTTGAAATCAGCAAAATATGGATACAATCTATTCGTAATAATATCAATGGGCGAGCGCACAACTGTTAGGTACCTACTACAGCGTTCCGCTTCACTGACCGCGCCGCCGCTGGCGCGTCGCGCGACGAGTATCCATTATACCAATTCCAAAATAAACATCTTTCGTTAACGATAACTTTATTTATTTGTACTAAGACATATCAAAATAAGAAATAGGTGTATATTAAAACACGTTTAAGTTTAATTTGTTCCGTGTGGTGCTGGACGTAAAGAATAGCACCACCCTATTTCTTCCCGTGGGTGTCGTAAAAGGCGACTAAAGGACTTACTAGAGAATGGGCAGCAGCGTTCTCTATATGCATTTTTAACACCATACTGCGATCGCCAACCCACCTACCAAGCGTGGCGATTATGGCAACCCCCCCCCCCCTTTTGGAGGAGGCCTATGTTCAGCAGTGGACGTCTTTCGGCTGAAATGATGATGATGAAGTTTAATTTGTCAAAATTTGAGCACTGATTAAAAACTTTCCCTGTATAAGTTAGGTTTTATGAGCCATGTGTAATATTATAAATATTCGAATGCCGCTTTTAGCGGCGAATGTGTCCTGAACATAACTGCACTAACCGACTTTGTACGTACCATATCCGATGGATAAATGTCTTTGAGTCTTTTGTCATCATCTACCTAGCCTTTTCCCTACGGTCAGCTTCCAGTCTAACCGGATGCAGCTGAATACCAGTATTTTACATGGAGCGACTACCTATCTGACCTCCATAACACAATTACTGGGTAATACGATAACCCTTGTAAGACTGGTTGTCACTTTCGGGCTTCTGACGACCCGTAACGACTGTCAAAGATCCACAAATGACAGCCGGGAAAGGCTTAACGTGCTTTCCGAGACACGGAGGTGTCCACGGACCAACCGCGGCAGGCGTAGCTTAACCTGACCAATCGACTCGTACGGCTGTTACAACTTAGCCACAAGCCCCTCCAATTTATGTAATGTAATGCAAAGAGGTATAAAAGTATGATCAATCAATAGGCAGTAATAAGAAAACTATGGGGGAAAAATGCGTCACATCCACGCAATACGGCTATCGCTCAGCATTATGCTGCGACCCTATGCAAGACCCTATGCTAGTTATCAGCGACAGCCGAATCAGCTGCATTTGGTCAGACTGGAAACTGACCCCAAAATAGTCGGGCAAAGTCAGGCAGCTGCTCATGTTGAGTTTGTGCAGAATAAATAAAAGAGATTGATGATTAAGCCCTTTCTTACCTTCCTCAAGATGCTGCATCCCAATGACTTGTTCTTCAACTTCCTCATATTGATCATCTGTGATGTACTCCTCATATTGACCCGCTTCTATCTCCTCATACTGAAATCAAGAAAATTGGAGATGGAATATGTAAGGATCTAAATCAAAAGTAATTTATTCAAACTTGGCTGAAGATCAGCGATTTTCGAACATCGAAATTACATAAGACAGTCCCCAAAATGCCCGCCCTTCACCACTTCCTAGTGCTTTATCTGGGAAGAAGTGGCGCAACAAGCTCTCCAGCAGCACAGATGTCTGTTCAGTTTGAGAAACTTGATCCTTGTTCACACACATACATACAACGAACACACTACGACGTCGTCAACAATCCGGCTCGAAGGACCATGTCTAGGCCCAGAAAAAGTAAAGCAAGTGGACTGTATTTTGTAAGGGTTTATTAGATGGTTCACAATTATAGCAACCTAAGTACTGAATCAAAAGGTATGTCCGAGCGCGGTCGTGTCGGACGATGCAATGCCGCGCGACGCTGTTGCGTCCCCGGTCCACGCGCCGTTGCCGACGTCGTAGTGTGTTCGTTGTATGTATGTGTGTGAAAAATACTACACAATAGAATGCAAAAAAGAAACCAGAAATATAATCATTAATACATCTCTCAAGTTAGAATTGGTCTATCAAATGACTTTTTCATGAAATCATGACATTTGAGACCAATTCTAACTTAGATGTATTAATGATTCCAATGATTATATTTCTGTAAATGCATTATTTCTCCCGACCTGCAAATTGCAAGAAAACGTAAGAAAAATTGAATTTCAATGGTTACCCTCGCTTCCCTCTTAAGACTTCGCAAACTATTAGCATAATTAATCAGGTAGGCACCTAATCAAACACTTACCTTGACCCCAACCTGGTCGTCTCCTTCCATCTCCACGATGGAACCATGCGTGCCTATCTCCACCTCACACATGATCTCCTGGTTCATCATCTTCGCTGATGTTAACTGGAACAAGGAGGTTAGACGGTCAGAAAACAAAAATATTTTACTATCAACCAGTATACAGGATAAGTTTAAAAGGAGTGCGTATATTTTAGGAGGTAATCAGGTGCATAAAACTGGACAACTTTCCCCAAGGAACATAGGTCGAAATCTTAAAATTGAAAATCGACTTTTCATATAAAGTGACTGGTCACGTGACTTTGTATGAGAAGTTTTTTTTTTGGATTTGTTTATTTCATGGTCAATGGTCAATTTTCATCTATTTTCTTAAATAACTTTAGAACAATTTATTTTAAAATAAAAAATAAAAACATTGCAACCCTCAGAGTAAGCCCTTTTATTTGATAATTATGTCACACGGTACAAACTTTTTTTTAATTTTCATATTTGTCTCCCAAAAGTGACACCCACATTCAAAATTCATTTATTTGCGTTACACGTCCGTGTTTGGGTCACAGAAATTGATATTTCAACTTAATCGATCCATTAGATTCGGAGCAAATTGGCTGTGACAGACAAACACACCAGTGATCCTATAGGATAAGGGTTCAGTTTTTTTTCCATTTGAGGTACGGAACCCTAAAAACAAACTCTTCAGCTTTATTATTAGTACCTACATATATGAATATTTGTTAAAGCGTAAATAAATAATACCAGTAGTAAACAAATATTTTTACATGCAAGTGTTTTATCTTAGAATAGTTTTATGACAGAGACAATAATAATTTATGTGTAGACTAGCTGCTAGCCGCGGCTTCGCCCGCGTAGCTTTTTCTAAAAATAAAAGTACTAAGACTGACAAACACACAGACACACGAGTGATCCTTTATGGGTTTCGTTATTTTTCCATCTGAGGTACGGAACACTAATAAAAGTAGCCTAAGTTACTCCTTATAACATCAGCTATCTGCCAGTGAGTCTCGACAAAACCCGACCAGCCGTTTTAGAGATTGGCCGGAAAACACAGACAGAAAAAAAAAAAAAACAAGATTTTATTTTACCCAGACCAAATTGCAGCTTTCTAGTACTAAGGTTAAGCTAGGCCGCGGACAGACAGACAGACAGATGGACATGGCGATACTACAAGGGTTCCTTGTTTGACTTATTGACTACGGAACCCTAAAAACTAATATATCTTTTCGTGTTATATTTACCACTAGCTTCTGCCCGCGACTTCGTCCGCGTTAAATTTCTTGGTCCCCCGACCCACCCCGTCGCAACAGATTGCCTGCCC
Organism: Dryobota labecula; assembly: GCA_947523025.1. NCBI lineage: Eukaryota > Metazoa > Arthropoda > Insecta > Lepidoptera > Noctuidae > Dryobota > Dryobota labecula. The sequence continues at coordinate 4,625,927 of OX383311.1, read as the reverse complement.
GTGCTTTTACTTCGTTTTCGCATAAACTTTCATTTTTTTTTAATGGTGTTCTAGTTAATAGTAATGTAATTCTTCCTCAAGAATTGGGCTGTAAAATGCAAAAAGATTTTTTCAAATCCAATTCGCAGTTCCAGAGATTAGCACGTTCAAAAAACAAAAAACCGGCCAAGTGCGAGTCGGACTCACGCACGAAGGGTTCCGTACCACCCATACAAATCCTTATCCTTACTAATATTATAAATGTGAAAGTAACTCTGTCAGTCTGTCTATTTGTCTGTCTGTCTGTCTGTATGTTACGTTTTCACGCCTAAACCGCTGAACCGATCGACCTGGGATATAGACAAGGATATAGGCTACTTTTTTACGCGATAACCGACATCCACGCGGGCGGAGCAAAAAAAACGGCAAAAAAATCATGTCCGTTGTATGGGAGCCCCCCTTAAATATTATTGTTTTCTGCTTTTTAGTATTTAATGTTATAGCGGCAACAGAAGTACATCATATGTGAAAATTTCAATTGTTTAACTACCACGGTTCATGAGATACAGCCTGGTGACAGACGGACGGACGGACAGACAGACAGACAGACAGACAGACGGACAGCGGAGTTTTAATAATAGGGTCCCATTTTACCCTTTGGTTACGGAAAAACTAACTCTTCAGCTTTAGAATAGACTACCTCGCAGAGTTGATCATTATTTTGCTGCGGAGTTATTATAAAACAGTTATATCTCCTAAGATATTCATTGAAATTAAATGATGTAAGGGCAACGTTGTTCAAAATTAAATACTTGAGATGAATAACGTATTTATTTGGATAAGGATTAATACCATGTTTATGAAAACTCCTTCGCAAATAATGCATTAATTTCGAACAAATTTGATTACCATAAAAAAGGTTATAGTGAGTAAATCTTAAAAAATAGAAATATGCTGTCGTGGATTTTTTTTTTTTTTAATTTAAAGAGGAACAATTCCATCATACATGATATTTGCGTAACTTAAACCGTTTACGCAGCGCACGCAACGGAAGCTCTCAAAAAGGAATAATTTTTCCCGTTTTTGCAACATTTTTCATTTATGCTCCGCTCCTTTTGGTTGTAGCGTGATGTTATATAGCCTTCCTCAATAAATGGACTATCCAACACAAAAAGAATTTTTCAATTCCAACCCGTAGTTCCTGAGATTAGCGCGTTCAAACAAACAAACAAACAAACAAACTCTTCAGCTTTATATATTAGTATAGATATTAGTATAGATAGGCACGCTAAGAAAATCAGATTTTGTTTTTAACGGTAAAAATACTTTATTATGTATTGACGTTGTATACGTGTAGGTAATTGTTTGCAAATTAATTGTAATTGCATTAATTATAAAGCTGAAGAGTTTGTTTGAACGCGCTAATCTCAGGAACTACTGGTAGGAAATGAAAAAATCTTTTTGTGTTGGATCGTCCATTTATTGAGGAAGGCTATAGGCTATATAACATCACGCTACGATCCTTAGGAGCCAAGGGAAAAGAACAAAAGTCAGAAAGAACGCTAAGCGATAACGAAGTTATAGCGCGGGCGAGCGACGGGATGCGACGCGATGGGTGAGCCGAAATTTCACGCGGACGAAGTCGCGGGCCGAAGCTAGTTGCATTAATAAAAGGCAAGAAAAGAAAATTATTATCAACTGCTTATCATACAAGTTGTAGGTCAATTGAAATATAGTGAGTATTACAAGGGCAAATAAGTTAACTTTTTTCATTAAGAGCGTTGTCACCGGTCCACTAGCACCACTACTTTAAGAACATATTAAAAACGTATCAATTAACTATATCGGTAAGTGGTGCCCCGAGCCAAGTTTTACTGAATGCGATGTTAGCGCGTAACATATCTTCCTCCTTTTCTATATATCAATAACTTCTACACAAATATTATAAAGAAACAAATTTCTTTGGTTACGCGTTTGGTTTGAATGTAGGAGATAATTTCCAAAACTTCTCTCCAATTTAAAAAAATCTTTCACTGGTCAAACGCTACTCTATTGCCGAGTGCTATAGGATATAGTATAATAAAAGGGTATAGTTGGCTTCAATGCGGACGGAGTCGCAAGCAGAAGCTATAATAAATGTTATTTAGATAAATGATCATGATAAACTAATAACATCGGTTATCATTAAAGTACTTCAGTATTAGTAGTGTCATAATAATTGTGATAGAACAATGCATCATTACTTTTGAATATTAAATCAAGAACATGTGACATCCACCAACCCTAGGGCTGCCATCACCTTAATTGCCGACGCCGGACAAAAACTTACAAAACCCGGACACTCCTAAACAAATTTCTTTGCATACAAAGTTTACATTCTAATTTTTTTATTCATTTGAACAGACTGTTTGCGCTTTCTCCCATTCCTCTTACCATTCGCTGCCCAGCACCCAGCATATATGTCAAAAAAATATTCGTTTGTGTGCCTACAACCCGTATTCGAGCAGTCGCTATAGATGACTTCCGTTCATGCCCAGGACCCGACTAGCGACACCAAATCTAAGTATGTAAATTTGCTAAACAATTTATGACTTACAAGAAAAAAATATTTTTGAACTGGGCAGCAAATGCGTTACCATGATAGACAAAAATTAACTAAATACGACTTCAGCATAACAAATAAAATTATAGACCTTTCTCTTTCTGAGGTAATCAGAATACCTAGAGTGAAGATCACCGTAAGTAATCAGGGCCTCAAGTCTGCTATTACAATAGTGTCAGAATGGTCTCTTCATTGTGAGTTTTTGACAGATTTGCCATACAAACACTGTCAAATACTCACAATGGCGAGACCATTCAGACACTATTGTAATAGCAGACTTGAGGCCCTGGTAACAGAATAATTAGGAACACTCTTCTTTTTGGCATCAAATCCAAACCAATATAATTTTAATATTAAAATTATAATCTAGAATTTTTGGTTTAGTTCTTTTTACTCATTTTGGTACTTTTCAGACATTTAAATTTTTGCTGAAATGTCTTTAGTTTCCATCAGGGATTTATAAAAAAAAAAAAAAAAAATGATATTTCACTTGTCCGGAAGATCGACTGATCGATTTTTCTAAATCCAGTTCTGATGATGGGATCCATGATGAATTGAGGGAACTCCTCAAATATTATAGGCATACATTAGCGATTTTTGTATTTTCATGAACAACTCAAGCATTTGCATTCAGAAAGTATCATTTCATGAAGTGGAACTGATGAAGAAGACCACAAATGGCCACCAGAAGTCCTCAATGATAAGTATTTCATGGGTGGTAATATCTCGATTCAGATAGTTAAGTGACTATGAAACAAATTTAAATAAATAATTCTGATGAAAATGATACCATCGAACTAATCTGAAGATGAAGCCGGAAAATATGCACCTGAACTCAATAATAAAAAAGACCCTTTTCCAAAAAAAATACTACAAAGTGAAAAATAACTTTAATTTTGGAAGTCGGTGGCAAAACACTAAAATACAGATTCAAAGACACCAACTTCCGAAATTAAAGTTATTTTTCACTTTGTAGTATTTTTTTTGGAAGTGGTTTTTTTTTATGTTTTTTATTTATACATCAATGTTCAAAAAGTGCTGATTCTCAGTCCAATTTGAATAAATACCGTACTTAAAAAAAACATATTTGTGTTTGTTCCGGCCAATCTCAAAAACACCTGGACCAATTTTGACAGGATTTTCACTGGCAGATAATGATATAAGGAGTAGTTTTATTTTAGAAAAAGCAGTAGTACAGCTAGTTAAAAATTCACTTCACAATGAGGAAATACCTATGTAGTACCTCCTATAGAGGGAGAGTGCTATATAGGATGAATAGCATGATCTCTTTTTCTCAAAGGAAGACTTATCATTCTTATTTATGGTGTACAGAGCATTCTATTTCCTTTCCTTATCTCAAATTTAAATTTAGAGCTTGGCATCATGTGTCCTTCCACACATCTACTAGAAAAGGAAGAATATGGAATGAAGAAAAGGAATTGTGAATATTGTTTTTTACACTTGGGGTGTCCTAAGAATCAATTGGGCACCTGTCATAATATGCAATTTTTTCCGCTAATCACCTTTTACTCCTCAAACATAGTTTTTGGTTCTTTAATTAATCATGCCAAGAACCTGCAGTATTTGCATAGTTGTCAGTATTTAAAATTTGAATGTTTGTATAATTTCTATAAGAATATTAAGTAGTGTTTATTTAAATTACAAATTTTATTAAAATGTTTGTTTTATCAGAGGATGGTTTAATTAACCTCTTTCTTGTTATTATTTTTAATTGTTTGATATTTACATAAATTACCATCACACTCAAATTATATAAAAACAAGAATCTAATCAGGCAGAATACACATATACCTTTGCCTACATGATAAGATGACAAGAAAACAATAACTTCGTCAGATTATAAAAACACTGGATTACTCAGATGTATGTAAATAAAACAGTTCATTATCATTTTATTCGAGCACAATTGATTTGTTTTTCATGTTTTATTTTTAGAACGGATCGTGATACACACAAACAGTTGTGATTTCAGTGTAAATAGTGTCAGAACGTCACTCGTCCGGGTACAACTTTTAATGAGAATTCGTTGCCTCCCACAGAGAAAATCATTTTTTTAGCTTTTATTGTGGCGCATTATGGTGCATTGGAGTCAAACAACTATCTCTCGGGGCAGGTGCGAGTCTACTGACGGCGTAGCTCGACCGGCCGGGCCCGCAACCCAGACGATTTTTCAGATAATTATAAAATGACCACGCCAAACGCTACACACATCGATACCTTATAAAATGACCTTCATTCTGTCACCCTCAATTAATCGGCCAAACGCGTAATTTCATAGAAAATAGAAAACACTTGTTACGATACGTCAAAAAGTACTATGTTTTCGATAGAAATAATTTACCTGTATTTATCCAGTAACAAAAGCACCGACGGCCACCAGGAGACAAATATGGACAGATGCGTTGGCACGGAATTTTCCAACGTAATATTTACCGCAACTAGTGCCACAGTTTTCAGTGAAAAAAAGTTCGATATTTGGGCTCAAAAATATTTGAAATTTACGCGAAAATGTTTATAAAATATGTCCGACTAAACATGGCGTCCAAAGATGTCCGACCAAATTCAATATGGCGAAGCAAAATGGACGCCCGTTCTCCACCCGCTCGTACTTGCAAACTCCAACGAGAAAGCAAAAGCAACACTCACGTCATTGGGAAAAAAAATCTTCCATACCCAAATGTTGCCATACTCGAACTTCCATCGCCATTGTTTCCTAATTAATTTCAGCAAAATAAAGCAACTATAAATTCTAATGATATTTGAATTATACAGACAAATTACCAGTATCAATCTTACATATGTCTCATTATTAATTAGAGCGTATTTTCATTAAAAAACACAAAAGTTCTCTCATGTTTATAAACAGAATTCATTAGCCCAGCTGTCGAGGTTTTAAAAGATTCTCGCCTCGGTGTTGTTAGTCAGCACGTGTGTTTAGAATTTTAAGCTGTTTTTTTAGTGTTTGTTGATACTTTTGTGACTTGTTTTTGTGTAATTGTATTGTCATTGTGTTCGTAACCAGGTTTGTATTGTGATTGTTTTATTTTTTACTCTTTTTATCCAAGATGGATGTAAATAAACCCCCTGATCCTGACCCCCCTGACATTCCTTCAACACCTTTTTCCCCGAATCCATTATCCCAATTTGCGGACGTTGTCTGTAGCATTACAGAGATGGATGTTTCCGAATCTCAACAAACCACACGCAAACGTCCCAGTGACGAGGAAATTCTGACACCAAATAAACATCAAAAAAGCCAAATTGGTCGTGTCAAGTATTCCGTGTTGGACAAAGCACCTTACATTGTTCACGTTTCCCGCGTAGAGACCCAACCAAATGCAGGCACCACTCTTCACCCTGTTAATTTTGGCAAGTTTCTACTGAATAATAATATTGCGAACATAGTCCGTGGTGGTGTTAATAGAGTTGGCAGAAATCGTGTGTCAGTAGAGTTTGCTTCCCCTCAGGATGCTAACTCTTTCTTAATTAACTCTTTGTTATTGAAATATAGTTACACTGCTTCAATTCCCACATTTAATATAACTAGGATGGGTGTAGTTACCGGGGTTCCCTCTGATATTACAGAAGAAGAGGCTTTATCTTATTTGTCTGTGCCCTCAGGTTGTGGGCAAATACTTAAAGTCCGCCGTATTAATAGAAAAGTCCAAAGAGATGGTAATAACGAGTGGAAACCTACTGAAACTTGTGTCATCACTTTTGATGGCCAAGTCTTACCCAAAAGGATTTACTGCTGCTACACATCCCTTCCTGTTGAACAGTACATATACCCCACAATCCAATGTCGCATGTGTTGTAGATTTGGACATGTAGCAACCATATGCAGATCTAAACCACGCTGCAGTAAATGTGGCCACGATCACCCTGGTGATGGTTGCAACATTTCTGAGGGCGAGGCCTTCTGTGTGCTTTGTTCGGGTAATCACTATGCTAATAGCAGGTCATGCCCCGAGCATGGTAGACAGAAAGCCATTAAGACTGTTATGGCTGAAAAATCAATTCCCTATGCTGAGGCTAGCAAAATTATCCCAACAGCTTCCCGGAATTATGCTAATGTCACTAAGACTCCGATTTCTCAGTCCTATAGGAAAACGGTAACTCTCAAGCCCAGGAACCATGCCCCCCTTTCCCCATCATATGATAAAACTGCTCATCACCAGATAACTAGTTCTCCTCAATCTTCACAGCCTAATGGCTGCGCTTTCAATTATAATAATAACTCTTCCAATAATAGTACTTCATCTATTATTGAATTACTTATAAAACTTTTACCTATTCTTATTTCTTCGTCTTCTTCTAATAATCAATCACCGTCCAACGTTGCCGATCAACTTATAACTCTTCTTTTAGACATCAGAAATGGCGGTTCGCCAAGTATTCCTTCAGTGGAATGTGAGGAGCGTGTGGCATAAAAAGCACGACCTCATATTTCTATTAAACAAGTACAAGCCGTTGGCTTGCTCCATAGCTGAGACTTGGCTCATTCCAAGTCTTAGCTTTCGTATACCACATTTTAACATCCTAAGATGTGACAGATCCGACGGCTATGGAGGGTCAGCTCTATTTGTCAATAATCGGGTCCCACTTTTGCCCTTTGCTTTGCCTTCACTTACGGGTGATATGAGCATTACTGCAGGAAAGGTTGAGGGCATCACAGTGTTCTCCATTTACATTGCTCATCCTCATCATGACTTTTTTATTATTTTAAAAAACATTTTTATGAATGTCCATGGACCAATACTGGTCATGGGCGACTTTAACTGCCATCACTATAGATGGGGATCTGAGCGCTGTGATGCCTTTGGTATAGCTTTGGTTGAGATCTTGGACGATCTGAATCTATGCATTTTAAATAATGGATGTCCAACACGTAGATCTCTTCCCGGACAGCAAAAGAGTTGTGTTGACTTAACCTTTTGTTCGGTTGAGCTTGCAGCTTCGACCCATTGGGAATGTACAACCTTGTCGCATGGTAGTGACCATTACCCTATTGTTATATCCTTGCTAAATAAGACTTATTTAGAGAAAACTTCTCCTCCACTGCTGAAATATAACCTGTCCAAACCAGATTGGTCAAAATTTGCTTCATTATTGGAGGATAAAACTGATGTTCTTCCAAATTTAAATTCAAGTTTATTAGATCCTTCTGGTCACTGCCATGCCAAGAGCTGTTATGAGGGACTTATTACAGCCATCACCTCCAGTGCGGAATCCTGCTTTCCACTAAAAAACAGTGCCCGTGATAAAATACCTTCACCCCCGTGGTGGGATCCAGAGTGCACTTCGGCAATCAGGAATAGAGATGAGGCCGAGGAATGTTACAATGTGGATATGAGCACCGAAAATCTGATGGCCTATTTGCAGGTTAATGCCAGGACAAAACGTCACCTCCGTAAGAAGAAACGTGTGGGTTGGGTTAAGTTTTGTACCTCCTTATCTCCCTCCACTCCAGTCTCGGTAGTCTGGAAAAATATAAATAGATTTAGACGTGGGTGCTCCCCATCAGTTTCTTCACCAATAACTAGGGAAACAGCTGACCTTTTTTTTGACAAAATTGCTCCACCGTACGTTCCTCTCTCTTCCGAATTTTTAAATAAGACCCTGCAAAATGTTTCAGACGATCCTTTTGATGTGCCTTTTAGTTTAGAAGAACTGAATGTGGTGCTCAGGCATGTCCGGGACTCAGCCCCCGGTATTGATGGTGTGCCATATTCTTTTATTGCTCATTCTGGAAACAAGACTAAACTCTACTTCCTTGATATTATTAATTATTGTTATAGTAATGGTTGGGTTCCAGATCAGTGGAAGTTACAAATCATTATTCCACTATTGAAGCCAGGCAAACATGTAGATGATCCGAACGGCCTTAGACCAATTGCTTTATCCTCAGTCTTAGCCAAATTATTGGAACACCTGATTAAAAACCGACTTGAATGGATAGTCGAATCGAGAGATTTACTGCCGAATTACCAATTTGGTTTTAGAAAGGGACTCGGTACAATGGATAGTGTTGGCGTACTAGTTACGGATATTCGCTTAGCGTTTTCCAAAAACAAATCTGTTGTTGCCGCCTTCCTAGATATCTCCTCTGCATACGACAACGTTCTTCTTCCCATACTCAGGCAGAAATTGCAACAGCTGAGTCTCCCGGTTAAGATGATCGAATGCATCTGTGCACTTCTTTTTTCTCGTTCTTTGGTTTTGAGAGTTCAGGGCGAGGACTTCGATGAAAGGCAGACTTGGAAGGGACTCCCGCAAGGTTTCGTTCTCAGCCCCCTTCTTTATAATTTGTATACGGTGGACATTGGCTCTTGTCTAAATAATAACTGTCACATCCTTCAATATGCCGACGACTTAGTCTTGTATGTGACAGATTCCTCCATTGTAGACGCGGCTTCATCTCTCTGTCTCTCTCTGGACTCTTTGAATCAGTGGCTTTTAAGCCATGGTCTTTCATTATCCGCACCAAAAAGTTCGGCAGTAATTTTCTCGCGTAAAAGATTGATTCCGAACACCTCAGTGAATATTTTAGGTCATAATATTCCTTTGGTTAATAAAGTAAAATTTTTAGGCGTTGTTCTAGATTCAAAACTAAGTGGTAAACATCATATAAATTTATTAATAAAAAAATGTGAAAGAGTTGTTTCGATTTTAAAAGTTCTCGCGGGTGTCTGGTGGGGTGCCCACCCTTATACTATGAAACTGGTCTACAACGCCTTAGTACGTAGTGTTTTAGACTATGGGACTTTCCATCTAGTTCCATGCAACAAGGGTGCTTTGGCTGGGCTGGATAGGTTACAATCAAAATGCCTTCGGATCATCTCTGGCTGTATGAAGTCTTCTCCCGTTAACGCATTGCAGGTTGAATGTGCTGAACCTCCACTGGCCCTAAGACGGCAGTATCTGGCCTCCCGTTTTTTAGCTAGGTTAATACCTAGATCTTCCCATCCCCTTTTAGCAAGATTGAATGATTTAGATGCCATATGCAGAAACTCAAACTACTGGAATAACAAGGAAATTCCCCTAATCCTAAAAGCATTTCGTCAAATTCATAATTTAGAATGTCCAATAGAACAGAATCCCCGATTACCTCTTTTTAACTTTCCCTATGAAGTCTTATGTTTCGTTCCAAAAATTCTCTTTGACATTGGCATTTCCAAAAAGTCCTCATCGGCGAATTCAGCCTTCAATGCGGCGGTGGGAGACCGATGGACTGGTTTTCAAAAGTTTTTTACAGATGCTTCAAAATTTAATTATTGTAGCAACACTGGCGCTGCGGTTTATTTCCAAAGCTCCAGAATTATTTTACAGTACAAATGCCCCGAGGAGGCCTCTGTGTTCACGGGCGAGTGTGTGGCTTTATTGGAAGCTTGTCTTTTCATAGAGTCACACCACAATATCAAAAAAGCTGTTATTTTCACAGACTCTCTTAGCTGTCTGCAAGCTTTGGTACAGAACCCTTTCAAAAGTAAATTGCACAGTTCTATTATTCTAAAAATTAAAAAATGTTTATTATCTTGTGCTAATAGTCAAAAAGAGGTTGAGTTAGTTTGGATACCTAGTCATTGCGGCATTAAGGGCAATGAGTGCGCTGATACTTTGGCCAAAGATGCGTGCTCATCAGCAGCAGCTGATCTGACACACAATATTTATCAGGGATATGACTTGCTGAACCTTCATAAGGCTAAGCTCCAATCCTCATGGCAGGAACAGTGGAATATCACTGGAAGAAAAAAGGGCAGGTTTTATTATGCAGTACAACCCGTAATAAAACCAAAACCTTGGTTCTACGGCTACAAAAAAGTCTCCAAAACAATTGTGTCCGTCCTTTGTCGAATCCGATTAGGTTTTTGTTGTACTCCCGTTTTTTTGCGAAAAATTCGTGTACGAGACTCCTCTCTCTGTGAGTGCGGTTTGGAGGAGGGCACTCTGGACCACATCTTCTTTGAATGCTCGAACAACGTTCCACCTTTAGATTTATATAGGCGTCTCCCAAAATTTAAGATCCCTCTTCCAATTAATTTCCCCTCCTTACTAACATTCTCTTCTCCAGAACTACTTGTGGCGCTGATGACCTTCATCCGTCACAATAACATAAAGTTATAACATATTTATTCTGTGTGGATGGTGTGGTTTGCGTATATTTTATGTTTTAACAAATTATATCATTTATTTATTTATATTTTTTATCGTTTCAGTCCCGTACTAATCCAACAAGATCTACATTGTGTTCAACTGTATCAACCGAAGAATCTAATTACTAAAAAAAAAAAAAAAAAAAAAAAAAATCTCTCATGCACACTTGTTTTTCTAACTCACTTTAGACATTGGCAGAATAGTCGACATCGGCTTTGCTTGCCATATATTAAAAATAGAATAGAATAGAATAGCCCAGCTGTCAAACTCTCTCCAATGCTGCCATCTATACAAACACTTTGACGTAACAGCACCATCTGACGGCGAACATCAACATTCATTTCACTTGCCATTTTTAATTTTCCTCTTCCTGTTGTTCAGTTTTTATATAGTTGTGCCGAAACGCTTACGCAAAATTCACGACGGCTGCTCAGTTACATTTATCAGAAGACACACAATGGAGATCTTCATACTGTTTCTATGTTTCCTGGACGAGGAATCGGCCCTGAGTGCATGAGCTACGTTCAGGAGATCTTTGTGTGAATCTTAAAGGACTGGCAGAGAAAGTACTTAGAAACATTTTCTTCGATTGGTACGTATTTGCTTGAGAATACATTGAACATTTTGAAAAGCACCATTATGTTATTATTGTTTTTAAATCAAATTTTAGAGAAGCAGTATAGTATACATATTTACCAATTTATCTTTTCCCTTTTTTTATTGCATTGCTGGAGTTGGTTGTGCTGCTTCTTCGTCCCAATTTTGATAATTTGAAAGGGATAAAAGGTAAAAGGGGCTGCAGATCAATCATAGTATACTTCAAACAAATATATACAATGTCATGAATATTTACTTGTGAAGTAATAGGTATATTATTTTAATTATTGTGTATTTGAAGACTGTGGTCATTTTTTTTTTTGTCTCGGTTTTAATACCGGTCTGGCAGTTTCTGTAATTTATGCGGCATTCCCAAATGCCCTTTCTTTAGTATTGTTCATCGAATCGTTGAGCTCCTTAAGTTCCGAGTTGAGCTTCACGATTACTGACAAATGCGTGCACTCATGTACTGACTGGATAGTTCCACTCAATCTGTAGTTCTTTCCTCAAAAGACTATTTCAGACACCAATCTGCATGGTCTTCACATGATCTGACCAAGATTATGTCTGGACTTTCAAAGAGACTGTGGCCTCTAAGTTTGTTTCGGCTTTTCTTCTCAGAGTAATCAGATAGGACACGGCAACCTCATCTAGTTTTTTGTTTTTTTAATATGATTGACGTGTGGCGGTATCAACAACGCCACATGCGAACTAAAAATCAAAGACCTGACGTCACAAATCCTGCATCGCGCTATCAGAGTTACCGCGCGACTAGCATATATACCATATCCCGACATCAACCGTTGGGCAGTTGCCCACCAGACATAATACCCGTCTGGTCGGAGGATCCTCCCTTTAGTATAGAGTATGAGTGAACTTTACACCCTGTTCCTCATACCTCTAAATTGGTGACCCCGAACACAGACATTAGCGCAGCCTTCGTGCAACTACTTCAGCGTGACGTCATCCATCACTTCCTCAAGCTTTCGAGCGGCGAGTCAAACAGCCAGCCAGGACCCACGGCTTCAACGGGTATCCTGACCACCAGCATGCAGCGAACCGCATACCTGGTCATCACCCTCAGCCTCATCAGCAACCTTGGCACAGCACACTGCACTTTCGGCCGGTCCACAAGCAGAGCCCTTCAACGCTCTCCTGGTCGACGCCAGCAGTCAGCCTCAACTTGGCGCTGTACGACGTCCGACACACTGGATCAACAAACGTAGCGCCACCCCGACTCACTGGGGAATCACCGCAGACAGTTCCGACTCACCAGGAACTATGCGGTACCCGGTTCCGACTCACTGGAAGCACAACTGGCCCTGGCAAGCATGATATGCACTGACTCAGCCCACTATCGACCTCCGGTCGCCGGAGGGGAGTAATGTGGCGGTATCAACAACGCCACATGCGAACTACGCATCAAAGACCTGACGTCACAAATCCTGCATCGCGCTATCAGAGTTACCGCGCGACTAGCATATATACAATATCCCGACATCAACCGTTGGGCAGTTGCCCACCAGACATAATACCCGTCTGGTCGGAGGATCCTCCCTTTAGTATAGAGTATGAGTGAACTTTACACCCTGTTCCTCATACCTCTAAAGACGTGTGAAAATGTTTGTACGGTGGCCAGCACATCAAGTTACCATAATATCAATTTTTCTCGTTCGATTTTGAACTTCATTTTAAAGTTTAAAATAAGTTTCGCGTAGCTTGATGTGCCACCGTACAAATGAAATGAAATGAAATCGTTTATTCTGTAAATAGGATATCGGAATCACTTTTACACGTCATATAAAAAATAAGCTAGATGGAGTCGACATTTCCTATCTGACTACTCCTGAGAAGAAATGGCGAAAATTTTCTATCTGCCAGTGAAAGTCCCGTCAAAATCGGTCCAGCCGTTTCGGAGATTATCCGGAACAAACAGAAAAAAAAACTTTTTTTTGTTATAAATTCGGTATATACTTTCCTATGCATTTAGTAAAAGGCTTTTATTTTGACATTACAAACAGACACTTCAATTTTATTTATTGGTATACAGGGTGAAATTGAATTCAAGGGCATCCTATCCTATACCTTTTATAAAGTTGCATATTGAGACACGAAGCAACAAAATTCGATCTAAATAAAAACGGCCACATTCCTCTAGATCGAGTTTCGTTGCTTCGTGTCTCAATATGAAACTTTAAAAAAGGTATTAGAACATTCTAGACACACTTACCGATATAGTTGATTGAGCCGTTTTTCATAATTCCTTCTCAGTCACGAGATAACATGTTTTTAAGGAGTGGCGCTAGTAGACCGGTGACAACCCTCTTAACCACTGCGCCAACCGTGCCGTCTAAAATGTTTTTAGCGTGTAAGCGTAACAAACGGCTAAACGGATTTGGATGAAATTTATCACAGGTAGACCATTACCTGGATTAGGAGGACATGGGATACTTTTTATGCCGGTAGGACATTGCATGCTCACAAGTCGATGACACGACATGTTCACGACACTCACGAAGCTCCTTGAAATGAAGTGACTGATAAAATGTTCGTTTTTATTATTTTCAGTTGATCTTTCTGCTGGACTACACGACGACTTCGCCTTATTATTGCTTGGAAACAAATTAAGACCCGCCACGTGATCTTCTCCGCCCATAATACTCCCACTAATCCATAAGAAACTTTGGCGAACGTTCGTGCTGAAGTTTGAAGCTGTAGATGCCTATAATTATAAAAAAAAAGTTACTAGCTTTTCCCCGCGTTTCGCCTGCGTGGAGATCGGAAATTGTCGCACGTACGAGAACATACTACCGGGATAAAAATTATCCTATGTCCTAACCAGAGTAGTAGCTCGAAACCTCAACATTTCATTATGGAAGGTGTGGAATACGATACATTGAAAAAACAAATATCCTTTCCATGGCACGTGTTCGCGACGATGCGTCACCAACAATTTAGCTTGTATAAAATCAGTAATTTTAACTTAGCTTAAGTATATAGGAAATATAATTTCTTCGTTAATACTAGAAATAATAGCATAAATTATGTAGAATCGATGATGTGCGCGCTGAGGCGCCATCAGAAATGAGTTTTATTCAAAAATGTTCCTATTTACGTAGGTGCCCATGTATTTTTGCACACTTTTTTCCACACAATATGCCCCACCTATAAATAGGAAAAATTTCATGTCGCAATAATGCGAAATAAAGCAGTCAAAATGATGTGCAATGACTATACTAACTCAAATATGTTAAAAGTATAGTCATTAATAGTGCTGCCTAGCAGCTATAATGTAATCAAAATGACAATTTTGATAAAAGTCGTAAACTCGACCATTGTACGCCTCGATTAGGTAAGTTAGATAGACAAAACTTTAAATCATTTATTGTATCCAGGTCACCTAGACCGAGACCTAGCCCTGGACCTAACTTCCTGAAATCTAGCCCTTCAGGATACCTACCTAATCGAGTCTAAATGCCGCGAAGCGGATTTCGTAAAATAAAGGCTACCCAACCTGTATTCAGAGGCTCATAGCGGGCTGAAAAATCTAGGTACGAAAACTAAAATACTAGATTTCTCTAGGGCAATAGACTAGCTTGAGGTTTCTTTTGGTATGGTGGAGATCGGTTCAGTACTTTGCCAGTAAAGTCACTTGCAAACAATTTAATATTTAATTATTCACATAAATCCCGTTGTAACTGAAATATCTTTTCAGTAGGGATAGGTAGAATCATGATAGAAACCTCATTAGAAAGGCCATTATTTTACGAATCTTATGATGTATAACACTTTATGTAAAGTGATAGAAATAAGGGTGTTTAGGTGTGAAACACATTAGAACTTAAGATATTTTAAACCAATAAAGTTTCTAAAACGGGAGGCGATTCGCGGCTCTCAGTAAGGTAAAGGAGCACTACTACCTTAGTGAGCGCGCCACCTATAAATTTCGTAGTCATCGACATGAAACTAATTCCATCTAAATAGTTATATAGTAGTACTGGGGAGTCCTGAAATCGCTTCCTGAATATTTATGAAGTCTTATCAGTAATACGGTCTTATTATTTCTTCCGTAAACCTGTAATTCTTCAGGAGTAATGTCGCAGTGAGTATTGAAGATATCCTGAACTCTTGGTGCAGGACGTCAGCGCCGCTTGGACTGGGATAGCCTTACAACCTTCCCGATTTTCGAGTCAAGCGATCACGCCCGTCCGGTAAATCTGTTGGTCCTGTCGAGCCGGATATCTTCGAAGAAGGAATATTCCTGGAATCAGAGGACCTGTTCCTGAAGAATTATTTTCGAATCCTGAAGACTTATGGCTGAAGGATTATTGTCGACTCCTGAAGAATTAACACTGAAGAATTATTTTCGAATCCTGAAGACTTATGACTGAAGAGTTATTACTTCCTGAAGGATTATTTTGAAGACTGAAGAGTTATTTTTTCCTGAAGAGTTATTATTTCCTGAAGGATTATTTTGAAGACTGAAGAGTTATTTTTTCCTGAAGAGTTATTATTTCCTGAAGGATTATTTTGAAGACTGAAGAGTTATTTTTTCCTGAAGAGTTATTATTTCCTGAAGGATTATTTTGAAGACTGAAAAGTTATTTTTTCCTGAAGAGTTATTATTTCCTGAAGGATTATTTTGAAGACTGAAGAATTAATTTCGGATCCTGAAAACTTTTTCCCTGAAGAATTATTCTCGGATCCTGAAGACTTATTTCCTGAAGGATTATTTTTTTAAACTTTGAAGAATCAACATTGAATAGAGAAGAAACAACTTTGACGTTTGAAGATTTGTTTTGAAGATAGGAGAAATAACTTTGACGTTTTGAAGATTTGTTTTGAAGATAGAAGAAACATCTTTGACGTTTGAAGATTTGTTTTGAAGATAGGAGAAATAACTTTGACGTTTTGAAGATTTGTTTTGAAGATAGAAGAAACATCTTTGACGTTTTGAAGATTTGTTTTGAAGATAGGAGAAATAACTTTGACGTTTTGAAGATTTGTTTTGAAGATAGAAGAAACATCTTGGAAGTTTGAACATCTGTGTAAAGGATTACAGTTAGTGCACATATAGTGAAGTGACGTCCCTGAATCTAAACCAACATGCCGGTCACGAGGTCACAAGGCAAAGCACCTGAAGCATGGATGGTGGAGTTGGACAGAACGCGTACCTCTACAGCTATACGTCATGAGTTACCTCCACGTTCGCCATCCACTACGGAAGGGACCGAGCAGCCGCTACCGCCACCCCCTGCCCCGAGCGGGGGTGAAGACGTACCTGTGCCAACACAATCAAAGGAAACAGAACAGATAGAACAAATAGAACAACCGACTACATTCAGGAAGGAGTCCAGACTGGAAGGAACTTCAGATAGGACATTAAAACCTTCGGATAAATCAGTGAATCCAGACAAAACAGTGAAGCAATCAGCTGACCAAAAGGATGGAAATTATAGAGGAATCATGCCGATGACTACCCGGGGTGACGCCCGTAACGAACATAGAAGACCGCCGTCCATAAGTAGGACGATACGGTCGAATAGAAAAATTTCAAGAGCGCGTGAAGACTTATTGAAAATTAGGTTGGAACTTGCTCAAATAGCACTTCAAAGAGCCGAAGAAGGAGATTCTGATGGCTACATGGATGATCGGAATTCGAACGAGGAGTATGTGCGATCGTGGCTAGAGGAGGCGCCTGAGCCTGAGCCATTGAAGGAGGACAATGCCGCCGAGGGGAACCGCAGTTTACATAGAAGCCACAAGGCCGTCGAGACTCAACTGCCCTCGGGAGAAGATGCCGTTGGAGGGAACATATACCCCTCCATCGAAGTCG
Source organism: Dryobota labecula (assembly GCA_947523025.1). NCBI lineage: Eukaryota > Metazoa > Arthropoda > Insecta > Lepidoptera > Noctuidae > Dryobota > Dryobota labecula. The sequence goes on along the minus strand of OX383311.1, from coordinate 4,608,738 downwards.
GATCAATAGTGAACCTCCATCAAACGCAAGTACCCATGTTAACTCATCCTATAGTGAACGAAGTGAAAGATATAGTACCATCGAAGGATCCGGGGGAAGCACAACTCCGTCCATTCATAACGGAGTTGACGTCCGCTATAGCGTCGCTAGCCGACAAGAAAACAGAACAGTGGTCATCGAATAACCCCTCGGCGTCGAAGGTGATTATGACCCTACCAAATTACAGTGGGGCTCATACAGAATGGCTGTCGTTTCGCGCCATTTATGAAACAACTCGTCGATATTTCAACGATGTTGAGAATACAGCTAGGCTGAGAAGGAGCCTGCGCGGACGAGCACTGGAAACGGTGAGCTCAGAACTCATCGGACATGCAAGACCAGATGACATCATGAGAGAACTCGAGCTGCAGTTCGGCCGTCCAGACTCAATTGCTCAAGCTGAAACAGATAGGCTCCGTGGGCTGCCGCGCTGCAGTGAATCTCCAAAGGATATCTGCACGTTCGCAAGCCGAGTTAGGAGCGGCATAGTCACGCTACGCGCGTTGAAGAAAGAACATTACTTAATCAACGCTGAATTGATGCGGTTACTGACTGAGAAGTTGCCAAATTCCCTTCGGGTACAATGGTATAGGACCTATACCGAGAAGTACCAATCGCTGCCAGACTTATCACTGCTCAGCGACTTTATCACAGAACAAGCCCGTTTCTGCAGTGCTTTCGCTCCGCCTGAGAATATTAATCCGGTCGAAGCTACAGCAACTAGGCGTGTCACCCAAAGGACACACACAGCTACAGACAAGACGGCGTTGAAATGCCGTGTCTGCCAGAAAGAAGGGCACGAAGCTTATGACTGCAAGAAGTTTAAAGAAGCACCCAATAGAAGGAGATGGGAACTCGCAAAGAAACTAAGGTTGTGTTTCCGTTGTCTGCGAGTCCATCGATCGGACCATAGATGTCCGAGAAAGAGGTGTGACCTCAAGGAGTGTACAGCCACACACCATCCGCTTCTTCATTTTGACAAGAAGCCTGCTGCAGAGGGTGCCGAGAAGCCTGATGCCCCAGACAAGAAGGAGCCTCAGGAAACGGTAGCCAGTTCAAGGTCGACATCAAACCAGACATATTTGAAGATCATACCGGTCCGGGTAATCGGACCGGCGGGAGAAGCAGCAACATTCGCGCTGCTCGATGATGGATCAACCGTTTCGCTGATAGATGAAGACATTGCAAAGCAAATCGGGGCAGAGGGCCGCATCGACCTCTGAAGATAGGTGCGATCGGTAACACCACAATCGACACTCCTTGTTCGCGTCGAGTAACAGTCGACCTTGCAAGCCAGCTGAGAAGTAAAGTGTCATTCAAGGCGCGCACCATACCGAAGCTCAACCTCACACCGCAAACAGTCAGCGAAGAAGACATCGCACAATGCAAGCATCTGGACGACCTGAGGCAACAGCTTACGTACAACGTCGGCGCACCGAAGATTCTCATCGGTCAAGATAACTGGCATCTATTATTAGCCAGTGAAATCCGCAGAGGTCCGAGACACCAGCCTATTGCGTCACTCACTGCAATGGGCTGGACCCTACACGGCGCGCACACCAGAATCTTGGGTCAACAGGTACACTACGTCAACCGACTAGATACGAGCGATGAAGAACTGAACGAGCAACTTCGTGAATTCTTCGCTTTAGAGTCGCTGACTATCAATCCGAAGCGACCAAACTCCGATCCCGAGAAGAAAGCTGAAGACATCCTGAATCGTCACACTCAGCAGTTAGAAGATGGACATATAGAAACCGCTATGCTTTGGAACAATGAAAGCATAGAAATGCCAGATAGTTATGGGACCGCACTAAATAGGCTCGTCTCAATCGAAAAGAAGCTCGACAGAAACCCTGCTCTTCGAGATAAATACACAGAACAAATGGACTCCCTAGAGAAGAAGGGATACGCAGAGAAGGCGCCCAAAACGAGCACACCAGGTAGAACGTGGTACCTACCACATTTCGACGTGTTCAACCCAATGAAGCCAGACAAGCTCCGCATAGTACATGACGCTGCGGCCAAATCAAGAGGATTGTCACTGAATGACTTCCTTCTAACTGGACCAGACCTGCTGCAGTCACTGCCCGGCGTTATGATGAGGTTCCGACGTCACTGCATAGCCATTTCCGGCGACATAACGGAAATGTTTATGCAGGTAAAGGTGCGAGCTCAAGACCGAGACGCACTTCGATACCTATGGAGAGGCGATAGAAGGGAGGGAGCGCCTGAAGAATACCGAATGACGTCCATTATATTCGGAGCGGCAAGTTCGCCGTGCACGGCCATATTCGCAAAGAATTGGAATGCGAAAAGGCACATAGAGGAGCATCCAGAAGCAATGGAAGCTATCATCCTTAATCATTATATGGATGATTACCTCGATAGTTACAAGACGGTCGAGGACGCAACGCGTATCGCAACGACGGTGAAGAACATACACCTGAAAGCAAAGTTCGAACTCAGGAAGTGGGTATCGAACAGTGTGCAAGTTATCGAAAACATAGATCCGTCACAGATCCGAACTGAAGTTGTCAGCATCGGAGATACAGAAAACACCGAAAAGATATTTGGTCTAATATGGAAACCGGGTATAGACAGCAAGAAACAATGGCGGCGCTCACAGATACTCGCCGACATGTTCTGGCGACGCTGGGTGCGCGAGTACCTGCCGGAGTTGCAAAACCGGCGGGAGCCGCATAGCCGCGGGCCAGGACTACAGGTGGGCGACCCTATTCTCATTGCCGACGGCCAGCTGCCTCGCAACACGTGGCCGCGAGGCCGCATAATAGCCGTGTTTCCAGGGGCTGATGGTGAGGTCCGGACTGCTGAGGTGCGCACCGCTGGCGGCACCCTGAAGCGTCCGGTGAAGAAACTCGTCCCACTACCGAAGTAACGAGGCGTCGAGACGGCGGGCGTCGCGGCGGCGAGCGTCGCGACTACGGTCGTCGCTCACTGGCGTGATGCAGCGCCGTGCCGACGTCGCTACGAGTCGCCACTGCGCTGCACGGCGGGAGAGATGTTCGCGACGATGCGTCACCAACAATTTAGCTTGTATAAAATCAGTAATTTTAACTTAGCTTAAGTATATAGGAAATATAATTTCTTCGTTAATACTAGAAATAATAGCATAAATTATGTAGAATCGATGATGTGCGCGCTGAGGCGCCATCAGAAATGAGTTTTATTCAAAAATGTTCCTATTTACGTAGGTGCCCATGTATTTTTGCACACTTTTTTCCACACAATATGCCCCACCTATAAATAGGAAAAATTTCATGTCGCAATAATGCGAAATAAAGCAGTCAAAATGATGTGCAATGACTATACTAACTCAAATATGTTAAAAGTATAGTCATTAATAGTGCTGCCTAGCAGCTATAATGTAATCAAAATGACAATTTTGATAAAAGTCGTAAACTCGACCATTGTACGCCTCGATTAGGTAAGTTAGATAGACAAAACTTTAAATCATTTATTGTATCCAGGTCACCTAGACCGAGACCTAGCCCTGGACCTAACTTCCTGAAATCTAGCCCTTCAGGATACCTACCTAATCGAGTCTAAATGCCGCGAAGCGGATTTCGTAAAATAAAGGCTACCCAACCTGTATTCAGAGGCTCATAGCGGGCTGAAAAATCTAGGTACGAAAACTAAAATACTAGATTTCTCTAGGGCAATAGACTAGCTTGAGGTTTCTTTTGGTATGGTGGAGATCGGTTCAGTACTTTGCCAGTAAAGTCACTTGCAAACAATTTAATATTTAATTATTCACATAAATCCCGTTGTAACTGAAATATCTTTTCAGTAGGGATAGGTAGAATCATGATAGAAACCTCATTAGAAAGGCCATTATTTTACGAATCTTATGATGTATAACACTTTATGTAAAGTGATAGAAATAAGGGTGTTTAGGTGTGAAACACATTAGAACTTAAGATATTTTAAACCAATAAAGTTTCTAAAACGGGAGGCGATTCGCGGCTCTCAGTAAGGTAAAGGAGCACTACTACCTTAGTGAGCGCGCCACCTATAAATTTCGTAGTCATCGACATGAAACTAATTCCATCTAAATAGTTATATAGTAGTACTGGGGAGTCCTGAAATCGCTTCCTGAATATTTATGAAGTCTTATCAGTAATACGGTCTTATTATTTCTTCCGTAAACCTGTAATTCTTCAGGAGTAATGTCGCAGTGAGTATTGAAGATATCCTGAACTCTTGGTGCAGGACGTCAGCGCCGCTTGGACTGGGATAGCCTTACAACCTTCCCGATTTTCGAGTCAAGCGATCACGCCCGTCCGGTACAGCACGGGTGGACAAGGAAAATGAAGATCCCTCATATACGATTCAGTTCTGTCGCTTCTTGCTAAATAGTGACGTTGAAGATGCATGGTTTTTAAAATGCATCTTGTGGACCGATGAGTATCGAAAGAAGGCATTACAAATTTTCAAAACCTCCATCGATGGAACGACAAGGATAGCAATCCACACTGGACGAAGCTAGTGTCGTTCCAAAGGAAATTTTTAGTTAACGTGTGGGAGTAATCGTCCGAACGTTGATTGATCCCCATTTCCTGCCAGATAATTAAAATGGACCAATTATCTGGAATTCCTCCAAAATGATCTCCCAGAGATTTGGACGAGGCTGGAAAAAACCAATATTAGCAATGAGAAAACCAGCAAAATGGTTGCCCAGCGCATTGGACTCTAGAAGTGAGAGAACATTTCAATAATTGTTTCCCAGAGAGCTGGATCGGCAGAGACGGGTCTTTCCCCTGGCCATCTCGACAACTTGATTTAACTCCTGTGGATTTTTTCATTTGGGGACAGGCCAAGGAGCTCTTTTACACACACGTTGAAATATAGAGCAGGTGTGTTATGCGCTGCCGCTACTTTACGCACACGCTTACAGCGTGTTAGTACACTTGGTAACCACAAGTAAAGCGCGCGTCGCTTCATGAGATAAAAATACTATATATCTTTATGTATTTTTCTCTTTTAAGTGTTTTATTTGTGCTTTTGCCCGCGACTCCGCCCGCGTAGATGTTGGTTATCGCATAAAAAAGTAGTCTATGTCCTTCTCCATATCCCAGGCTATATCTCTGCCAAATTTCATGACGATCGGTTCAGCGGTTTAGGCGTGAAAACGTAACATACAGACAGACAGACAGAACTTTCACATTTATAATATTATTATATGGATATAGTATGGATTAAGAAATGATAAAACAATATTCGTAGTTTCTATTACTTACTTCTACAAATAAATAAATCTGGGTAGATATAGTCCAAAGCGCGTTAGTGATAACATTTTGTATTTTATTTATTAGAGAAAACAAAAAATGTAATGTGTCACCATTACATTTTGTAGGAAAAAATACAAAAAAGATACGGCCAAATGTGTAACCAACGATATTTTCCCCACGGAATACACAAAAAACATATTTTTTACAAACCATGCTTTTAAAACCAAAACTACAATAATTTAATTATAGAAAGAAAACATTTTTTGTGCTAAATAGTAACACAAGTAAATTTAGCAAACAAAGAAATACAAAAAAATCATAATAAAAAATAAGTATATGAAATGTTGTTGCAAATGTTAATTAAAATTACTAGTGACTTATGTGCTTTGAGTAGGTACATTATTAGTGTTTTAGTTTTGTTTTTTTTATTAGTATGTATATTTTATTTGTTTTTTATTTTTAGTATATTGTTTTATTAGTATTTTGACCTTGAGCTGGCCTAGCGTAGTCATCAATTCTTTTCAGCCGAAAGACGTCCACTACTGCATGGACATAGGCTTCCTCTAAGCACCGCCACTTCGAGCGGAATCCTTCAGCCTCCATTCTTCTCAGCCTTCATACCTACAGCCTTCACAAGGTCATCAATCCACGGTCGGTTTGTGGGCGGCCATCCAACGCTACGTCTTTCGGTACTTGGACGCCACTCCAAAACCTTTCGGCCCCATCGGCCATCTATTCTGCGAGTAATGTATAGCCTAGCGTAGAACTGAATTTTAATAGAATACGAGGTCAGCTTATACAGGTTTTGTTACCACTGACGAGCGGCCTACTGTACTGCAAGAACATGAAGCAAGGGTCCATAAAGATGTTCACCCATCCACGGACCAACCGCAACAAGCGATCGACCCATGCGGCTGTAATTACTTAGCCATAAGCACCTCCTTATAATAATAATATCATTTAATAAATAAAATAATGAATCGTGTTCTAAGTTCTTGTAGTGAATAAAAATAAAATGAAAATAACTTTCTTCTTGAAAGTTCCCGCGCGTATTTTGTTAAATTGCTCATAAATTCCGCAAGGCGCTAGCACCGTGGTGTGTTTGCTATATTAGCTTTTTTCTACCATCCGAAATAAATTTCTTCAATTTTTTTCTCCTTTTTATTAGGTAGTGTCCCGTAATCTATCTGTGAACAATGAAATGAACGACTACGAAAGTTGATAAAAAACAAAAAAATCTGTAATAATATACGGTCGAATTGAGTAACCTTCTTTTTTGAAGTCAGTTAAAAATATTTTTTTGTTAGTAACGTAGTAACATGAATATTCTTAATCGAAGCGTAAAATGGAAATATATTTGACATTTTGAGGGACACGAACCCTATAAAAATAAACACGGCAAAAAGTTATGCTAGATATAAATATAAAAAAATGTATAGTCATACCAAAATTATTCCTAGGATAACTTTAATCCGTGTTTATTTGTAAGGCCCTAGCCTTCAACGATTAAGTACCCGGGGAAAAACAAACCAAGCAAGACTGAAGACAAACCAACGAACTTAAAACTACATTAAAGTACAGTACATTAAGCTAACAAAACTGTCTTTCTCCAAACGATTTTAAACTATAAAATGATCATGATTAAGTTCCAAATCGAACGACAAAATTTGACAGTTTGTGGTAACTTGGTGTGCTGGCCACCGTACATTCTAATTCCATGAGACAAACCAAATCCATGGACGGAAATCTGACAGCTTCGTAGTAAAAACAAAAAAGCAACCATCGCAAAAAAAATACAAAACTACCTAAAAGTTAGCAGCAACCAAGAAGTTTGCAACACTGCCGTTTTCCGTTTTCCTGACTTTTCCTCTTCCTGTGGTTATTTAATAGTTGAGCCAAGATATTTGCGCAAAATTCGCGATGGCTCTGAGATTAATAAGTAAATTGAGTGTTCGGCCTGAACTCCGTGGTGTCGTAAACCTTAGTTCTGCGGCGGCACCAGCCACATTATCAGATTTCGATGTTCAGCATAAGACTCCAGTAGTGAGGAAACAGCATCTGGTTCCGAAGGCCCACTATGGAGGTCGTCATGCTGTTACCATGCTTCCTGGAGGAGGAATCGGCCCTGAGTGCATGGGCTACGTCCGGGACATTTTCAAGTAAGTATTTATAACCTTTTTGCGTGAACCAAATAGGACTGGCAGGAAAAGTACTTGGGAATCAGCTGATCTATTTTCAAAATAATACGCAGTAGGTTTTCATAAAATCTAAGTCCAACGTTTGTTTGAAAATATAAAACATTAATTAATATAACCTTGCTTTAACATAGTTTAGAAAATATATAAAGATTAATGTTTTTATCACATGATTAACACTTCAAACAATATAGCTAAATAAAATTAAGGTCCAGTACTTATATGGTCATATTAGCATAGCACCACTACAATATTCAAATATGGAATTAGAATACTATTTTTGAAGAAAACCAAATAGCTGTGTAATGTTTTTAGCTGTAGGTTATTACAATTTTTTATTCAGAATGTAATCTTAGGGCATAATAAAAACGTTTTGCTTCTCAAATTGCTTGTCAGCAAGACCCAACTGCAGTAACAACTATTTTTAACTAAAGATTAGCAAATTCTGTTACCTGTTTATTAACATATTATGTCTAGAACATAATGTGTATGTACTTAATAGGTATTATCAATTTCTCATTCATTAAAATGACCTTAGGCCAATTAGTGTTATATCGTCTCGTATGCAGTAATTACAGACATAATTAAAAACCCATTGTATCTCGTGTAGATGTTCCGGCATATGATGGGTTAAAGATTATAATTTGAGTAGATAACACTACACTACCTTACACCTAGGGGTATATTTATAAACATTGCTCAAAGTAATGATTAACGTCCATCTATCCATACATTTTATGACATTTGAATGTCTCGTAACTTAGGTATAGGTAATAAAATATAAACTTAAATATAGGTAAAAAACCGGCCAAGTGCGTGTCGGACCACGCACAATGAAGGGTTCCATGGTTGTGATATATAATGAATTCCAAGAAAAACTTAACATAGTAGTTGAAAAACAAGTTCTCCCATACATTCCAACTGAAAATGTAAGTTGGTACACATTGTGTGTATATTGAGAGATTTACCATGTTATATTAAGACCATAGATTTCTTATGTTTTCCTGTAATCTATAAGAACTATTTTCTGTATTATTTTTTCAAAATTTTTGGTTCAGTAGTTTCAGTCCATAAATTTTCTAAATTCAAAATGTTCTATTATCCTTTACAGGTATATTGGAGCCCCGATAGACTTTGAGATTGTGGATATTGACCCCAATGTAGACAACGATGAGGACGTCAAGTACGCTATCACCACCATCAAGAGGAACGGTGTCTGTATTAAGGTATGTTATTTTTGACATAACAAAACATGGAAAACTAGCTAAAGTTTAATGAAACAAACATTATTGATCATAAACATTGGAGATGCGACGAATATTTGGCTTCTAATCGGTTACCGGCCACTTTTGTTAATTTTTTATTGATTCAGTATCCGGCCGAATAGAACGCAGAATACGGCCGAATACTGAATATCCAATTATGAAGAAACATACATAGTAGTACTCGAAAATTTGTCAATTTTAATCAGAAATTATTGCTTCAATGAGCAGGTACTTTAAATCTTTTAGTGGAGAATTTAGTGAACACTGTTTATTAAGTAAAAATTACTGTTAATAAAACAGAATGAAATGAAATTATAAAAACGTATGAGTGTTGCGACACCATCTACTCGCAAACGAAACAAACGGCCGCCCCATTACCGCATGCAGCGCAATAAGACAGATCGTAAACTGTAACAAACGGAATACACACATCTTACGCCGAACATTCGGCCGAGAGCGTGGCCAAATATTCGGCATTTGGCCAATTCAATATTCGTGACATTTTAATAGACTTATTATCATAACTTTATTGCTTTTACCAGGGTAACATCGAGACAAAGAGTGAAGCGGCGTACGTGACCTCCCGCAACGTAGCCCTCCGCAATGAACTGGACATGTATGCCTACGTCATGCACTGCAAATCCTTCCCTGGAATCACTACCAGGCATAAGGATATTGACATTCATATTATCAGGTATGAATTTTTGAAGTGAACTCTTTAGCACTTTTTGGGTGAACAATAATCATGGAACTCGCGTCATCGTCACCGAACGCTTTCTTTCCATGAGCTACATATACGTATACTGTGTATATAATATGTACTTAGTTTTCACTTCTATCAGCAGTCCTCAAAGACTGCCCAGTATATATATATATATATATATATTTTTTTTTTCAATGTTCTGTGCAGTATATTATAGGGACTGCTTGAGTACCTGACTCCACTGACTTATGGAGCCAACAGACTTTCTCATTTTTGACGATCAGTTACAAGAGGCCATGGAAATCTTGTTTAAAAAAAAACACTTAAATTCACAATAAGAAATAGTTTTATTTAGGTTTTGACCTTGTTACAATTTTCGGCTAACATTAAAATAGAAACTTGCAAGCAAGGATATAGGAGATGGTAGAGGTTCGGTGGTCAGGACGAGACTGAGGCAGCGTTGCCAACTTTATTTTTCAGGGGATAGTACCTTATACTAGGAAAAATCGTATTTTGCTAAGAATTGTAGAAAAAAATAGTACGCATTGAAATTCCAATAAAAAAATAGTAACCTCCTTACTAATAAACTTTGTATAGCGTCTGTATAGTTACACAACGCTTTGTCTTCTTCTATCGAAAGTCAAATTACTGCCGAGTGAAAGAGAGAAATAGGTGTGTAACTATACAGACGCTATACAACGTTTATTAGTAAGGAGGTTAATGATTAAATGCGTTATAATATTAGGATAACTTAAAATCAATATTAACATTTAATATTTGGTATTTAGATAGGAACAAGGAGTGATTTTCTGGATCTTGGTTACCAGAATCGGGACACTTATTTGCCAACTAAATTCAATTAAGAAGTTTATATTTGCCATAGGTCATTGCACAGTGCCATCTATAATTTTTTTGTAGAATCTGACCCCGTAAGTCTCTTTGTACCTAACAAGTATTATTTGAATATTAGTCACTATCAGAGTCAATAGGCGCAGCAGTCGACGTGGGAGCTGATGTATTTTGTTATTTTGTAGCAAAATAAACTAAATGTAATATTATTTTTCTATTTGTTTGAATATTGAAAGATTTGGAAAGATCGTATATTTTGCGTACGATTTCGAATACATGATCGTACATCGTATTAGCTCCAAAAAGGTCGTATAAATACGATTTAAATCGTACGGTTGGCAACACTGGACTGAGGTGCCTGCGGTAGCGGGGACGTAGAACTGCTATTAGATGATGACATGACGATTTCTAGGTAATCTATGGAATCGATTATTATTGTTTATTAAGGGTTTTCCTGAGCATTGAGAAACTGTTATTGAAAGAAAAAAGTACGAAAGAAAATAATATTTACTGTCGCTCGTATGCTGTTTTTGACGGTTAATGAGGTCAGCTTCTTACATACTTGCTGAATTTTATCGATCGTTAGTTATAGTCTACACTTCTACACTAATATTATAAAGAGGAAAGATTTGTACCTATTTTTGTATGTTTGTATGTTTGTAATGAATAGGCTCAAAAAGTACTGGGCCGATTTAAAAAATTCTTTCACCAATAGAATGCTACATTCTTCCAATTTGACATAGGCTACATTTCATTTTGAAAAAAATTAGGGATCCTTGGTAAAATTTGAACAATTTAACCGAAGGTGTAGAAAAATGAGTCTTAAAATGTCTTTCGTATTGTCTACCCCGTGCGAAGCCGGGACGGGCTGCTAGTATTATATATATTCGATAACGATCAAAAATACAAAAATATCTTAAGATGGAAGCACAAAGGTAGCCCGCGAAATTCAAATATTCTTATAATTATATTCTGTAAATACTTGTTACGGTCGCGAATAGGGTTGCCAACCCTACTATATAATATAGTATCCTGCTATATTAAAGGCCTAAATACTATATTTCTAAAGAAAAAATATAGTAGGCGAAGCTACTATATTTTTATTTCAATACAAATGGCGAGATGATCGCAGTTAGGCCAGTATTAATCTCTTAAAAGCTACAGTAATGGTATTTTGTAACCTTAATTTAGACTGTAAAAATAGTTACGTAACATTAATAATAAAAACCTGTTAATAAAGGTTCATAGTACCAAACAATATGCATCTAAAGATTAAAAATGTTTTTGAAACCTACTATATTTTTTCGCTATAATTTGGTATAATAAAGTTGGCAACCCTAATCGCGAATCATATATTATTTGAATCAACATACAATTTGATACTGACCTGCAAATTTCAAAAAACGTTCTAAATTTGAATTTCGCGGGCTATCCTGGCGCTTTCGCCTTAACGATTAATTCTCTTTCACAGACAAAACACAGAAGGTGAATACGCCATGTTGGAGCATGAGTCAGTGCACGGAGTCATTGAATCCATGAAGGTCGTGACTGCAAGCAACTCCGAGAGAGTAGCGAGGTTCGCTTTCGAGTTCGCCAAGAGGAATAATAGGAAGAAGGTAATACATACAGAAACTCACGCCAACTTCTCATGGGGGTAGGCAGAAACTATAGAACGCTACCTGCTACGCTCTTTTTAGTTTATTGATAAAACATTAATGGTGCGTACAGACAAACGTAACATGAAATGTACGAGTATCATGCAATGAAAGAATTTGCCGTTCACATTGCTGCAATGTATCATGAAAGGCAACAAATTTTGTAACAATTTCTCATAGTTTGGACGTCTTGCACTTGCGAAATGTGCATTTCACGCGCACGCTACGAGCATTACCAGCCGCGCGCGGAGTGATCCGTGATTTGTCGGTTTTTCGAACGAACACAAAGGGGTGCGCGGTGTGTGCGGGGCGCAGCGCGGGAGGTTCGTAGTGAATGCGCGGTAAGAGCGCGCTATGCGTCCACGCTTGCAGAGAACACGCAATGAAAGGCAGTATGATACATTTCATGTTACGTTTCACCAGTCTGTACGCACCTTTACAACCTCTCCATATTACTAACATCATTAACAAAACCTTTTGTTCTATGACTTTTAATATTTTATCAGATATTAATTCGTCAGACTTCCATACAAAAATAAAAATATTTAAATTAAACGCTTTAAATGTATAGAACAACCAAATCTGAGGCCATGAGAGCCAGAGTGGCCTAAAAACTGCTCTAAACTTACTTCGGAAGCGTTTTTTTTTTAAATAAAATCAGTATTGAAATAAATATAGTTAGGCCACTTTGGCTCTCTGAGGCCATGAGAGCCCGAGTGGCCTAAAAAACTGCTCTAATATTACGTCGGAAGCAGTTTTTCAGTATAAAATCAGTATTTAAAAAAAAAACAGGCCACTCTGGCGCTTATGGCTTCATCTTAAAAGTTTGTTTTTAGTTTGTAAAAAAAGTCATAGAACAAAAGTTGTTGTTTATGATATTAGTAATACAGTCCTGCAAGGTTTTTAGTGTTTTACCAATAACCCTGTATACTCATTTTGCTTCGTTTACGTTCATACATCTGGCCTTTCTGAAGAAACATCACCAATAAGGTCACTAGTCCTTCTACGGCGTTTCTATTCACATCTGCCTTGTAAATATCTTTTTCACTTCTCATGCTCTAAAAGTACGCCAATATAGCCCCTACGAAGCGGGACTAAAGTGACCACTTTAGTCTCTAGGGAGTGAAAAGTAATTCGTTTTTTTAATTTCCTTCATGTGACATAGGCAAACTCAAACAGCCAGTAAATATACTATTATCTGTGGAGTGTGGACCATCTTCATTGCGGAAATGTTGAGAGTTTTAGTTCCATGGTTTTTCCGCAAAGAAGGTGGCGCCATGTGTTTTAAATTGTTAATCTGTGACTGGTTAAGAAGAAAAACTGACCGCGTTTCAGAATTTTTGTCGAGTGTTTTGTTCGGTTTTAAATAAAATTAAGAATGTCCAGTGGCAGTGAAGAGTATGACGTCGAGCAAAGAGAAAAAGACATAATAGATAATCTTTTGCCGCCAAAATAGCGGAAGATTTACCTAAAAACTTACGAAAGTTTTATGGACTGGAGGAATAATAATTATTCAATGTTTTTGTACAAAATTGACTTTTTTTCTCGCACTCAAAGTGAAAATTACAGTTTGCACCTCGAGATTAAACGCCAACTTAATATACCCTCGGTTTCATTGACTCCCTCGCACGCTCGGGAGTCAAACCACCTCTGGTATATTATGGCTTCGTTTAGTCCCTCGATATAAAATATACTATTGTTAGTCGCTTTTTATTAATCCTCTCAACGGTATATGATTAGAGTGTCTAACTTTCAATTCGTCTACGAAGCAAAATGCCTAAAATTGGACGTAGTTAAGCAGAAAGGACTCAACATACATTGTGGTCAGCTATGATTTGTATATATCAAAGAGGTCCTAACGGTTAACGGAATGTACCGAGCTACATATGGGTTGGTTTTTGTTACGGCCCCGCGAGCCCGGCCGTGCCCGCGCTTCCACTTCGCACCACGTGGTCTTCATCGCCAGTCGTCGTCCCGCCATCGTATTGCGGACGTAGCTCATTTCTTTTCCTCTCAGACATGAGACAATCAGATCAGAATTGTATTTAAAATTATTTTAATTAACTACATTGATTAGATTCATACCAGTACCTACCGTCCATTATTTACATCGAAGCCTCACAGCGGCGACGGCCGATACAGTTTCCATCATCAAAAAATCAACCTTATCTTTGAAAAGTCACGGATCTTTTTTGCTGAATGAAAGAACCAACCGTCAGGACCTCTTTGGCATATACAACTCATCCCTGACCACAATGTGGGTTGACTTCTTTCTGCTTAACTACGTCCAATTAATGTCTACACAGCAAATTGCCTAAGCTGTAAATCGCCTAGAGATCAAAATGTTTAACAAGCAAAATGCCTAAAATGTAATCATTTCTAAGTAGTCGAGATAGTTAAAATAAACTCACACTAGGGCCTCTGAACTGTAGTTTAGGTTAGAACTGTGTGTGTTTTTTTCAATTTTGTAAATGTGAATACCATGGAGCCGTTTACTATTTTATTATGATTTATGTTGACTTGAAAGAGCATGGCAGTTGAGAGTATGTCATGCTCACTTAAATGTCTCACTGATGGTGGCGCGTGTGTTGGATCATTCGGTTCCCTACAAAATGGTTGAGCTGGATGGTGTTGATCCATGCGTCATGTTCGTGAACGGGCGCCGTCAGTTGGGACTGGTCATCTCTTGACTGCCAGGGCTAATTTTAATTTGTAATTTTATATTTTGAATTGTTTTATTAGTTTTTACATTGTCTCGCATATAGAAGCAACAAGAATCATGTACACAGGATTATGTAATATCTTGATTTAAAAGAGTGTCCTTGGAGTTTCTTGCCCGTTCTTCTCCATAGTGATCTACGTATTGGAATGGGCATCTAGCTTCAACTTTCTGACTAACTGACCGTCTCTTTGACAATTCAAAAGTGCCTGTAAATGGTTTAATTGAAATAAATGCTTTGAGTTTGAGTTTGACCACACAACGCACGAGCCGAGCGAGCGAAGCGAGCGTGCCGCGGCAGCTGCCGACGAGTGCTAGAAACGGTACTCCCTTCTAAAATAATAGATAATAAATTGCAAGGTAGGCATTTTGGTTCATAGTCAGAATAAGGTTTAGTTCAAATACTGTATAGACATATTACAAGGTAGGCATTATGCTTCCTAGTCAATATAAGATTTAGGCAATACTTGGCATAGACGTTTTGATTTCTAGTCAGCATGACAATAAAGGCTCTCAACATGACCAAGCCATACTCTTTTGAATTTAAGAAGATAATATGATAATATAACATGACCTATGGCCCACTGCTATAAAATAACCATAAACTAAAACTCAAAGAATTTATTTCAAATAAACCAATTACAGGCACTTTTGAATTGTCAAGGGGTCGGTCAGTCAGAAAGATCAAGCTAGTTGCCGATTCCAAAGCGTAGTAGGTACCTATGGAGAAGAACGGGAAGAAACTCCATGGACACTCTTTTAAATTATGTTACAAAAATATTAGTTACACTTTTAATGTTGAGTTTATAACTATATATGATTCGATGCTATATATGGTGTACGGTCCAACCGTACAATTCCTACTGTTTTATGTAAAATAAGCAGTTTTGTACCGCGTGCGCAATTGACTTCAGTTCGCGTTCGGTCTTTGCCGCGTGTACTCATTATCATAATATTGTAATAGTTCGATATCCTAAAATCATCCTATCATGTATCAATAGCTATAACATTATATCAATAAAGTTATAATTATAAATTCTATCACCTCTTATCATTTATTGTTGTCCGGTACATATGATTTGATGGTTTTGATGCTGATTCGTTTTCTCCCCTACCAATCGTTATTTCACCTGACACTATTTATTTTGCTTATATTTATGTATGTATGTATCTATTTATGTATTAGTTTACTTGAATGTTTTCCTTTTTCGAGTTATCTATCCCTTATGTTGCACCTGCCATGTTTTGTCTCTGCATTACCCTAAGGTTGACTGGTAGAAAATGACTGGCATTAAGTCCGCCTTTGTACAGTATTTTTTTTACTTGTGCATAAGGTTTTAATATTTAATAAAATATTAGCACGATGTAACGAGAAAGCGTTATGCACCCTCCATGCTATTTTCTCTCTCTTTTTATTAGGATTCCGTAGTCAACAATGAACCCTTATAGTTTCGCCAGGTCCGTCCGTCCATCTGTCAGTCTGTTCCTCCCCAGCTTAGCTCAGAGACTCTTAGTACTAGAAAGCTATAATTTGGCATGGATACAGTGCCGGTTTTAGCACTACCAGCGCCCTGGGCGAGATTACTGCGCCCCCCTATCTGCCATTCAAACCCATTCGAAAAAACCTGTCAAGGAGCGAATCGAACTCGCGCACCGAGGTTTCCATACCAGCCCAGAAAAACTACAGCTGTGCTTTACCCAAAGCACACATAATATAATACTACGTACGGATACCCAATCCCATACAAATAAATGACACATCCCTAAGGCTGGCTATTGAGCTGGCAATTTTTTTCCTCGGTTTTTTAACACATGGCAGCATCAGCGACTCACTAATTGCCAGAGACTGTAGTTTTACAACGCCATCTAGGAGTAGGCCTAGATACTAGGTGTCATTCTCGTGATTTATGAGTGTAAATAGATAATGGAAGGATCTTAGGGAATTCACCAGTACCTAAGTAGGACTCGCTCAACAGGCGACCCTTTATATCTGGCGCCCTGGGCGGTCGCCCAACCGCGCCCTACCCTAACGCCGCTACTGCATGGATATACATATTAATCACGTCGATAAAGTGGTGAAATAAAATCATGAAAAAAATTGTTATTTAGGGTACCTCTGTACCACCCTTTTAAATATTTTCTCTCCTTTTTCTAGGTGACAACAATCCACAAGGCTAATATTATGAAGATATCTGATGGTCTGTTTTTGGAGACATCACGTCGCATCGCTAAGGAGTACCCCGACATCGAGCATAATGACATGATCATTGATAACTGTTGTATGCAGCTTGTTTCTAAGTAAGTACTTAGTTGGTTTTTGAGAGACTATTCTACATTGAATAGGCTCTAAAATGTAATTCGAATTAAAATGTAAACAAAGAAATGTCATTGTCAAAGTCACGTTCAAGTTCAAGTTATTTATTTCATAACAAAAATAAATATGTGTCGAAATATTTGCAGTAGGTACACAAAAAGAAGCAACATAAACAATTTTAATACAAGTCACCTCGAAGTATCGAAATCGAAATTAAATCTAATCGATTCTTTTTTTCCAGGCCCCATCAATTCGACGTAATGTTAATGACCAACCTGTACGGGTCTATAGTATCGAACCTGGTGTGCGGTCTCATGGGGGGCGCAGGCCTACACTCCGGCAGGAATTACGGAGACCACTACGCCGTGTTTGAGCCTGGTACTAGGAATACTGGTAAGTTTATCCTACATATGCAATATGGCGGGTATATGAGGCGTCTAATTGCAAACCCCGCTAAAACTATTTTATCTTGAAACCGACTATTCTCTCTTTTGAAAGTTTTTTCAATTCTGTACTAAGTGACAAACTCATTTCCGAGCAAATCCCTCTCTAACAACAGTACTAAATTGAACCTCCAACCTTATGCTTGGTAACAAAATCCACTATAAATGGCATGGGTAAAATACAAATTCCTCTACAACGAAAACAACCAATCACAGCGCTTGCTTTTGCACCAAGTGACCTTACGAATAGTATGGCGGACCAATGGAGTAAATGTGTCGTGCACCAAGAAGTGCGATTACATTTTATTGAATTTAAAACTCATCAATAACTCAATATCCAGAAAAATCGTTTTAGCGGGGTTTGCAATTAGACGCCTCATATATCCCCATACGGAAATCTAAATCTAATCAGAAAAAGTATGCACTTCGGCAATCATCGTCTATCTTCGGAAATACGAACATGCGTAACATGCGTTGATGATGGCCACATTTCGAGTTAGACTGTAATCGATTTCATCACTCACATCAATAATTTGCGTTCCGATTTAGAATATCACGATTATGGCACCTGAGCGCTGTTTGACAGCGCTCACGGTGATAATAATATAGGATATGGTCGGCGCAAGGTGGCGCATATCATGACGTCATCTATGACGATTCATGAGACATCGGTATAAGCACGCTCAAATCGATTACAGTGCAATTCGGAACGCGACCGATATCTAATATAGAGCTGTTACAACTATGGAAGTTCTTGTCTATTTTTATGACCAAATCAATCTGCCTATCCTTTTCCCAACTATGTTGGGGTCGGCTTCCAGTCTAACCGGATGCAGCTGAATACCAGTATTTTACATGGAGGGACTGCCTATCTGGGTAACACGATACCCCTTGGTAAGACTGGCTGTCAGACTTTTGGGCTTCTGACGACCCATAACGAATGTCAAAGATCCACGAATGACAGCCGGAACCAACGGCTTAACGTGCTTTCCGAGGCACGGAGGAGTTTCGGTATGTAAAGATGGTCACCCATCCACGGACCAACCCCGGCAAGCGTAGCTTAACCTAACGAATTGACCCGTGCGGCTGTTATTACATAGCCACGAGCTCCTCGTCAATTTCATGACCATGGTTTCAAAATCATACATTGACAACTCGATGAAATTCCAAAATCTTTTGAGTGACAATACGGGACTGGAGTAGGTTATCTGACGGCGAGAAAACTTCATATAATTCGCAATGATAGGTGCACGCTTTGCCTCTGTGAGGAGGTTATTTGGGACGTGACGTTCGTGCTAATTCGGAAACACGAATATTAACGAAGCGCGCATGCCTTTCCGGTTTAACTGTACTTTAGGGGGTGCAGTACTCATAAATATTAACACCTTTTACTATGGGGCCATCTCGGGAACATGGAAAAAAAAAAACATAAATATACGTATACATAGATTTTTTTAAAATATAAAGCAAGTGTTTTCCTATATTAAAAGTTCTTAAGGCGCAGATATATGCCAGTGATCTTGAGTGCTTAGCTTGTGTGTTCTGTACTGAGCTCACGCAATGCGTTGTACGTCCAGCCAGTAATAGGACTTGCCCATCCAGGAGCGCTGTCCCAAATAAGTCGCATTATTAATTTCTCTATCTATCTTCTTCTATCTATCTATATATATAAAATGGTAAACTGACTGACTGACTGGGTGATATATCAACACACAGCCCAAACCGCTGGTCCTAGAGACATGAAACTTGGAGGGTGTGTTCTTTGTGAAGAGTAAGTATCCACTAAGAAAGGATTTTTGGGAATTCCACCCCTAAAAGGGTAAAATAGGGGATGGAAGTTTATATGAAAGTCCGTCAGTTTTGAAGTTAGGATATTCAAATTTTGTTTTTAGGCTGACGATTGAAAATTAATTTATACGTGTCTCAGCGTTTTTGTTAATTCTACCCCCGAAGGGTTAAAAAGGGGGATGAAGTTTAAAGTCCTTAATTTTCGAAGACAAATCACTAAATTTACTATCTAGGTTGGAAGCTAACGCAACGGTTTTGTTATAATTTCAACCCTTAAGGGGGTGAAAATGGGGATGAAATTTTATTTTTAATTAAAGTTCTTTATTTTTTAAGTTCAAATCACTAATATTTCGGCTTATGGTTGGAAACTAACACAACGTAAATCGTTGTTTTTTTTATTTATTTCAACCCACAAAAGTCTGAAAAGGGGGATGAAGTTTCGTATTGAAGTAAAAATAATATATATTTTTCGACATCCACGCGGGCGAAGCCGCGGGCAAAAGCTAGTTATACATAAAACAAAAGGTATTTTAATAAAACACGTATACTAAAAGATCAATAGTTAAATTCTCTTTAAAAAGAAAAATACGCTTTTTAGATTTTGCGTGATTCTGAGTTTTTTATCCGCGTTAGACATCACTTTACAAATTAATTTCACTATGCAATATAAACGTAATCTAAATTATTCTTATATTAAGTTATTAAGAGGCCGTGCACGAAATCGACTGATTTTGATCAATTTTGTTCATTGTTTGTGAGAAAGGGAAACATAATTTAAACAAAATTATTTTAGATTTGAAAAGTCGTGTTCTTTGTTTTGCATGTGGCTGAAAGGGATTTTTCAAATAAATTAAGTATTCACGGTAAATCACTAATATTTGCATCAAGTTTTCCGAAAAATGACGCGAGACTGACATTTGATCATCATTCTACAAGAAACTACTTTTGATTTTGAACATTAAAAAATATCATCAACATCAGTATATGGTCTATTTGCATGTGGCGGAACCACTTTTTTCAACTTCCATACAAATTATAGCAGAAAAATTGTATTGAAAAAACCTTTTTTTGTTTTAAACCTCGTCAGTAATATATATTTTTCCTATTATTTAGCAAATCATATCAAAAATTTAAAAATTACAAATTAGTCTTCAGCTATCCTTGAAATATAATCAAAATTTTATTTAATGATTTTACAATATCTTCATTAAGTAAATCAATGGCGAAATAAACTATATTTTGGAGAGCACAAAAATGATGAAACTATTAAAAGCTGCTGTGACTGACACGAATGGTTTAGCACCATGAAAACTGTACTTTTATAGTTACACAGACTTAATGTTTCGATTATTTCAAGTTTTCTCACAATTAGATAAGAAATTGCCAAAAGAGAGTTTTTTTCGTGCACGGACCCTTAAGAAAATGTTCTAACTTAACATATATTTTTTCCAAATTATTAACACTACTCGTTTAGACGTGATCTTCAGTATAAAATCATTAAAAGACGGTTATCGTCGCCTTAATAATGAAGTACAAAGAATCCTTTTCAGGATTCCAGTTATTTCAAACACACCTTGTATAAAATATTCCTTTCTCCAACTACAGGAACCGCTATTGCCGGCAAGAACATAGCCAACCCCATTGCCATGATCAACGCTTCAGTGGACATGCTAGAACATCTCGGACATCGCTTCCACGCACAGCTGATCAAGAACGCAGTGCACAAGACGATCAATGAAGACCGCATCATGACTCCTGACCTCGGTGGTACCGCTTCTTCCACCGACGTTATAAAGGCGATTATCGGTAATATGAAAAAATAATTCCTTGTTTTTTTTTTAAGAGCAGAGATTTTTTTTTATGTGGCATTTTTTTTTTTGTAATATGCTGTTTTTGGTGAATTGTTTTTTTTTTTTTTTTTTTGTGGAAAAGTCAAGTGTAACTCTAGTTTGTGGGGAACGGACACACAATAACGGCTGTCCAAATACAGTACCTACGTATTTTGACACCGTAATGTCAAATACTGGTGAAAATTACAGATTTCAAACCCATGCTTAAAACAGTATTATTTGGACATTTTTCTTTAGTAATATTTTTATGAAACCATTAACATCATGGGTCATCTTCGTTAAAATTATGCTGAAGTAATGAAAGCATGTTTGCCAGAATGATTATCTGCGATGGACCCCCAAAGAAAGAAAGGACCGCTAGTAATATATATGTCAATGGAAAGAACACAGCAATATGTTTAAATAAATTATAATGCAGATTGATTGACTTATTAAATTTTATTAAAAATAAATATTAACAATACCAAACCCTATTATTAATATTTATTTTTTATGCAAAGCTCATAGCCTTCTAAACAGCATATTACAGTAGAACGTACTTAGAATCAATTCGATTCATTTATTAATTGGTATTTTTAAAATTGGTTTTTTGCTTATGTTTTAATAAAAATTGGAGCTTATTGGGCACAGCTTAAATAACTTTATTCCGCACCGCTTTCAAAATCACTATCATTATTCAAAACCTCATTTATATGACTGATTATACTAATTTAATTGGTAATTTTCATGGACAAATGTGTCAAAATTAACTAACAAATTATCCTAATTGGCGCAACTTTAAAATTGTTGTAGATGTATCGTATAACAAATGGTTCGAATTATTTGGCAGAATGTATATTCGACTACGTAATTTGTTTACCACCCTAAGGGTTAATGTCACTCGGACGTCATAAAACGATAAGTTCTATTTATCCAACAGTTATTCTCCATTTATTATAACATTAGACAAATAACTGTTTTCACCCTTTCGTTATTTCGATGTAAACGTTTAATAAACTCCGTTATTTCACGATAAATACAAAGCACTGTAATCTATTTACCATTTACATTAAAAAAATAACTCTGTGCCGTAATTTCAACAATATTACAAAGTCAAAGTCAAATAATTTATTTCAAATAGGCACGAAGATGCACTTTTAAACGTCAAAAATTACATGAATAGTTAATTGATTCTAGTTGCGCCTTCCAAAATGTAGTTATGTATGGAGAAGAATGGGCAAGAAATTCCATACTTACTCTTTTAAAATGTTAACAATAGTTTGTATACATTAATTAATGTTTATAGGTGAAGACTATGTACCTAGAATAAAAAAATAAAAAATATAAAAATTTCATCAAAATTACTTACCATTATTGGTAAAAAGAATGAAAAGTGAAGTAATAACAGAAAAATTAATAAATGCGATAGGTACATGGTGCTCACATATTTACAAACATTGTATATGATTTCCCAAAAAAATAAAAAATAAAAACAACATATAATAAGTCAGTGTGTGAGTTAAAATATTAATCACAGAAAATAAAATTAATATCATAAAAATTATAAATTATACAGTTAAATTAGCAACCAGTTTGATTTTGTCTAGACTCTAAATTGTCCTATGGAGCAGGACCAGCATGTTTCCAAGCATTCTTATCTTGGATATAATCCTCTAATTTGTAATATGCTTGTTTACAAAGTGTACTTTTTATATGAGTTCTAAATTTTCTCTTATTACACAATAACTGTCGTTATTTAGCCGTTATTGGTCTAATGCTATATAGTAAATGGAGTATAGATAGTTTCAAAACCAGCGCTGGGGCCGTCTCGCATAGGGTCCATCAACCGACTCATTTTAGTATAAAGCGAACAATTAATGCCATATCTGTCAAAAATTCGCGCCAATAGACGATCTAATATGGCCGCCATCAGCCGTCAAAGATACCCTTATCGACCAAGCTTCCTTTTATAAAATAACCTAGAAAATTCCTTAAGCTTTAATTTTAGTACGCCCTGTAAATTTTTACCTGCTCAAGCTAAAAGTTATGCTCAAAATTGCATTTTAACAACCAAAAACATAAATTCTAAATTATAACAACACAATACAGAAGAAATTAAAAATTCTGCTAGCTTCTGGGATTAATGATATACTCTGCTCTAAGTCCACCTATAGTATGAAATTCATTATATCAACAATTATGTCACCAGCAAAGAAAAAGCGACAAAAAATCACTATATTATGCCATGTAACATAGATAATAAATAAAAATAAACCCTTTTTATAAAAATCGGTTTAAAGCCGAAAGTATTAAGAACTTAATGTTTTAGTTCTATTATTTATTGTAGTTATTATTAATAATAATAAATTGGTAATTTTTATTTTGTCGTATTATTTTTTTTTGCATGTTAAAAATAACTGGGTTCATACGGCATCACACGTTTTTTACAATGTTCGATTTAAACTGTATTAACAGTGGGCTGTACACACAATACATTTTTCTCCGTGTAATAACGAATTTTGATGGTGTTATACTATGCGCTACTGCAGACTGAATACGTTAAAAGTTCATTCGGTTCGCTTGACAAGTCCGGTGGGTATTTTATAATCGTATTTAGTTTTTTGCAGTCCCACAGATTACAGATGGGACACTCCGCAGTGTAGGTATGAAGCTACAAGTACGCGGCGGGCCCATCTCACTGGGCCAATTTAGTAGGGCTGCCGCGCGCCGCCGGTATAAGAGTTATGCGATAGAAAGAGAGGCAACTTGTAGGTTTTTTTTTTTTTTTTAACTATGGCGTCTCAGAGTTAACCTTGAGAGGTTGAGACTCTTTAACCGGACTATCCTGTGGTTGCCTTAAGCTCCTAACAGAACTTAATGCCTCCAGCCAGGGCGTAAAAACTTATAAACTAAACGACTGCCTGCTAAGGGCACCCCCTGTGGGGAACGAACCTCGGCTTAGGGCAGAGTCGGAGGAAGGATGGCAAGGGACCGACGTTGGCTGGATAAAATTAGGGTTATGATTATTATCGGGGGAATTTAAAGCTACAGGCTCAGCTATAGCGCGTCCTGGCGCTTCGCTTACGGGCAAAGGTCGAAGAGGATTATTCAGTCGGGGATTTCGCGATGGGCCTCGGGAACTTGTAGGTGAATATAACTGTATGTAATAACCTGCGACCTGAATTGCACTTTATTGTGTCGTAGCAAGAGTCGCTTTTTATTTAAATGATTTTACGGAGTGTCCCATCTGTATTAATCTGTAGCAGTACAAACGGTGTGTGAACAGGTCTATGCTCAATGTATGCGCCACTTTTTATTCAGTAACATTCAGGGACTGAATACCGATATAATTTGGATTCATGATACCAAAATATCGCTTTAAATATCGGTATTTGGGTATACATATAATACCGTCATTATTATTTTTTTTGCAATTTGCAGGTCAGCGTTAGATTGTATCTTGATCAAAATATGATTCGCGACTGAAGAATCATCAATAAAGATTCTGTGAC
This sequence comes from Dryobota labecula, assembly GCA_947523025.1. Taxonomy (NCBI): domain Eukaryota; kingdom Metazoa; phylum Arthropoda; class Insecta; order Lepidoptera; family Noctuidae; genus Dryobota; species Dryobota labecula. The sequence continues at coordinate 4,584,175 of OX383311.1, read as the reverse complement.
GTCACATTGTAGCCTGATATCAGTACTGAGTATCGATATAATTATCGATATTTTATACCGATACTCAAATTACTGATATACTCGTAAAATACGAGTATTTATGCCAGATGTCGATACTGTTATCGGTATTTTCTTTAAAATATCGGTATTCATCGAATATCGATATCGGTCCCTGGTAACATTTATCCCGCACAAAAACATGCAGTACAATGCCGTGTGAACCTAGCATTAGTAGACGCAAATGTTCGTGGCAGCCGCAGTCATGAAACGCAAGAGCGTGAAGACACGAGATCAATACAGAGTTTTTGAAAATCCCTTACTTAATATTCGCTGTCCTACTCGCACGTTTTATACCTGCGACTGACTCAAGTCTTGGCGTTTAATGTAGTTACCTCTTATACAATAGTTGGTATGAGTAGAGACTAGAGACCATCATACCTACATATTTACTATACTATATTTTTTATTTATCAAACTTCAAGAGCATGTTACATCTATTATTAATTTGAACTATACCCAAAGTCTCTAATTCAGATAATTTATGTACACAAAGTAATGTCAAGAAATGTAACTGTCAAAATGACAGGACAGTGGTGCAAAACATTTTATCATATTTGTATTTTGTAAATAGTTATCGCTAATTAAAGTGAATTAATTATAAGAACTACGCAAACAAAATACCGTTGCCAAACAATGTTTTGTGTAGTATGTCGGAGACACGGCTTATGATCGTCATAATCAGCCCTTTTAAGTCCAGTGCTAGACGTAGGCCTCCCAAAATCGATTTCCACTCGAAACAGTTTACAGCCGTTTTCATCCAAAATGTGGCTAGTAATGCTACTTACAATATCAATATATGAATGAGGGTTGTAATATTAGTGTTGTTGAAGATGTAAAAAAAATAAAAATGTTTGGATCAAAATATTTTATACCAGAAAATCTCCTTTTTTTTAATAACTTTGTTTAATACCGAAAATTTATAAAAATAATTACGGTATGATTATTTTTTAATTATTATTTCTTAAAATCAGTACATAATAGAAAATGAAACCTCTTTTTTCGACATTTTATGTGAATTACAATTACGAAGATATTTTTTTGTTATGTTATCCCCTTTGTTTACATAAATTATCTGAATTTGAGACTTTGGGTATAGGCTGAGAATCAGCACTTTTGGAACGTCAAAACTACATAGGACAGTCCCCCAAAATGCCCACCGTTCACTACTTCCCAGTGCTATAGCTGGGAAAACGAAGGCCGGGTTCCCACTACGCCGGACTGGCAGATCAGCCGGGCCGGTAAAACTGCCGGAAGGGCTAGTGGCTGTACAATTTATATGAAGCCATTCACATTATCCCGGGTCCGGAAAAAATACCGAGCATTTTTATCGAGCGTTTTGTCACTGCGAAGTGCCGGAAAAGCCACCGGACCGGAGTAATGGGAAGGAGTTTGTGCCATTGTCTGTCCACCGCTCGCCCCGCCCGTGCTTCCCTCGCGTCATTCAGATACCACCGCAAACATTTCGTCGTCCATTGTGCGCACAGGTCCAAATTCAACCGAGGTGAGTACTTGACTGTCCGATTTTCTTGTGGGATCCGGTGTAATGTGAACACCTTTGTCCGGTGTCCGGTTTCCAGCAAATCTGCCGGTCCGGCGTAGTGGGAATCCGGCCGAAATGTCTCAATGTGGTCTCGACCTGAGCTCACTTGAAGTAGGATACCTGTATGACAGGGGGATACTTTTTTAAAGGGAAACTTCGGCTTATTCCACAAAACCCCCCTGAAATTCCCCCTTAGGAGGATAAGTGGAATCTATAAAAACAGTCTAGAATTCACCCCTGATAATCCCGCTTATGGGGGAAAACTAGAATTGAAAAAAAAAAAAAAAACTTATTCCAAGATCTCCTGAAAGTGATACTTTTACATTAGGGTTCAGTTTTCCCCACTGAGGGGGATTCTTTCAGGGGGAATTAGTGGAATAAGCCGAAACTTCTTAGGCGGCGATAAATTGGACTAGAATTGAATTGAGAGTGAAATTTGAAGGACGCGTCACGTTTAGGCATATTACACGAGAGATAAGAAAAATATAACTCTGTCTCTGTCTCTCACTTATTCTTTTTTTTTTTTTAAAGAAGTTTCCTTTTATCTCGTGTACGGTGCAGCTAGGGTTGCCATACGTCCGGAATTTTCCGGACAAGTCCGGAATTTTATCTCATTGTCCGAAATGCGGGGGGAATTCTAAGTGTCCGGAATTTCCAAATATGAGTAGAAAAAAAAGGTTAAAATAAAATATTACATATACATAGGTAAAGCATGTAGGTTGTACATTTATGATTATCTTATTTTTATTTTAGGCACCCCACAATATTCTGCAACAAACCTTTCTCTTTTATTATAGTTTTGTAAAAGTTTTGACATGTTATGTCTTTTAAATTATATTGAATTACACTTCAGAAACCAATACCTATGCCACGGAATTAAAATTTTAGAAGAAAAGTCCGGAAAGTTCATCAAATGTCCGGATTTTCCTCCGGAAACCAATTTTATTGATCTGGGAACCCTAGGTGCAGCACGTGCCATTTTCATTTAAATGTACTTGTAAAGTCAGTTATAGCAATTAGCTGACCCCCCTTAACTCAAATGGTAAAGGTTTTTTTTTTTTACTAAATAATCGTATAATTTTCATATTTTTCTAGTAGTAGATTTCGTATCAGTATTCAAATAAAATTAAGAATTATTAAATTCTATCGATTCGTATTCTAAAAAATCTCAACCATTTATGCAAAGGGAGGTCAGCTAACTGCCGTAACTCAATGTACATAATATTACATATTTTTATGTTATCTTGTTCGTTTTATCACTGTAAATAAATGTGCAATCACCTGGCAAAAATAATGCAGTAACTGTAACCCTGTTGCATGTTAATAACTATTTTCAATACTAACTGTAGTTAAGTTTTTCTGTTTGTGAAATATCATTATCACCGTGGTCATTATATTATATATTTTTCTAATTATTTTGGTTTTGTGCTTTATTAACAACAAGTGTTATTAACAAAATGCATGCTGTTCTTTAGAAATACTAACAACGGTATGTAGATTATTTAGTAGAAATAATGTATTTTTAATTGTGTTTCCCTCGAATACTCAAACGAAGTGTCTAGACTCTTAAAAGTTTCTGACGCTACAATATACCCATAATGACCAGAGATCGGAATAGGTACAGTTTTATATACTTAACTTCGAGGAAGGAAGTAACATAGAGTGGATAATACCCTTTTTATCGCAATATAATATGTACACACAATAACAAATAACTTTCAAGAATTTATTTACCTATAATATGTAAAACAAAGCTCTTTAATTTAATTGTTTTAGTACGGAACCCAAAAAAATGTTTGATTCTTCAAATCAATAATTTGTAACTATAAATAAAGTCCAATAAATAATTTGTGGTTTTTAAATCCCGGGATTTAAACGTCATTATAATTATTCCGGGATTTTAGAAGAGGTATTCAGGGCTTTAAATACCGCTAAATTTTCATAACGGTACCTTGTATTGACAGAGTTAACGTTATTATTAAAATAACGGTAATCGACTTAACGTTATTTATGCGACTATTAATTTTATCGTTATTTTAAACGGGTGAGCTGTAAGTAGTGGGGCCTGAAGCGTGCGGCGCGGCGGGAGCCCGCCCTCGCCTCTCTGATGCCGTGCCGATCAAAACGTTGCCTGAATCTGCCTGATTCTTACCCACAGAACGGCAAAATAGCTAAATTAACGTTAGTTATGGTATTTTTGTTAATGTTAATTAACGTTATATTACTTGTAATGTTATCAAGTAACGTTAAATTTTTGTAACGTTAGTAGGTATAAAATTGAAATTTAACGTTACAAAACGGTTATTATTTTGTTATTTGGTAACGTTAACAAGCCCTGGAGGTATTATCCACTCTATGTATTTTTCTTGAAGTTTAGGTACATAAACTATTCCAATCTCTGATAATGACACTTATACTGCATTTATTATAACATTAGACAAATAACTGTTCTCACCCTTTCGTTATTTCGATGTAAACGTTTAATAAACTCCGTTATTTCACGATATATACAAAGCACTGTAATCTATTTACCATCTACATTAAAAAAATAACTCTAAAGTGCAGTAATTTCAACAATATTACACAATAACTGTCGTTATTTAGCCGTTATTTGTCTAATGCTATAGTAAATGGAGTATAGGCCACTTGCATCTCAAATTACTAAATACATTTATAGCCCTCTTACGAGTATTCATAAATGTTGGTTAAGTAATGATTAGGGTTGGCTTAACGATAATTTTTCTTGGTCGCGTACTTCATTACTGAAGATCGTGAACCTGAAATGCCATCGTGGCTTTATGTATGATGTTGTTCCACTTCGTTCGGTTCTCCGCTTCTCTCAGGACAGTCGTAACAGAGAGTGGTGAGAGCGGTTACTTGGTCTGACCAGCGCTTAGGTGACCGGCTGCGAAGTCTTCCCATCAATCTTGCCCGTCACCACCAATGTTTTAAGGGTATCTGGTTCCCGACGGGCAATGTGACCAAAGTAACCGAGAATCCTTTGGTAACAGATCGTAGATAGTCTATCTCAGCGTAGTTGTTCGAGAATAGATTTGCTCGTTCTCTTGGCGGTCCATGGTATGCGGACCATTCTTCGCTAACACCACATCTCAAAAGCTTCTATTTTTTTCCGTTCTATTGCCGAATCATCCACGACTTTGCCGTAAAGGAATATTGAGAAAATTTGTGCCCGGACTAGTGTCATCCTGGTGAAATTGGAGACCTTTCTGTTAGCTTACTCATCGTAGCCTTCGTTGCGTTGAGTCCTTCTCTTGATCTCTCTTTTGCTTTCTCCCTGATCTTGTAAGTAGCGATCCGAGGTACTTAAAAAATGAGGACGAGGACGCTTAAAAAATTCTAGATCTGTGAATTCTGCCGTTCTGGAAAGTAGACCGGTTCTGTCGATAAGCATGTTGGGAATTGAACCCAACTCAACACTTTGCGCGTAGTCTACACGCGCAAGCAGCATATTCACCGCGCCATCGTCAAGCTGAAGAAGAGAACGTGTTGCGGTTGACTCCAAGTAACATGGGACAAGGGCAGGAAGTTGATGATGATCCTGTCTCTGTTATCATAGCGTAATCAGCCTATGTTCCCACTGCTGGGAAACAGGTCTCCTCTCTGTGAGAAGGAGAGGGCCTTAATCCACCATGCAGGCCCAGCGGGTTGGTCCATATCATTGTGAATTTTTGGTTCTAGGACCTGCCGGTTTCCTTCACCGTTTGTCTCCGTCAACTTCATACAAATGACAGAAATAAAACGATTTTTTAAATTCGTTTAACGCTAACCTTATTTAGTAAGTTGTGTGTAGTGCAAGTGGGCCTTAATTGTGTTGCGATCGGGCCTTAAAATTGAGTTCCTTTTGAATTGAATTGAGTATTCGGCTGTATGTGATATTAACATTAACCTAACAAAGTTAAAATGTTGATTATTATATTTGTCAATTTTATTTTTCAGATAACATCGATCTGTACATGAAGAACAAGGTTTCTTTCCATTAATCAGAAACAAAAAAGTGTAATATCATATTAAGATATTTACCTGTATGTAGGTACTACTTTTTTTTTCACTATTTAAACTCATTATAATGTACTAGAGCTGTATCACAGAGTCCATATGCCAGAAAATATTATTTTTTACCCACCGTTTTGGCCGTATAGCACGCAGATAGACAGGCAGTAACGGAGCATTATTTTCATGATTCAATGGTTTCTTCATCTACCCTTATTTTGGTCTTCAATTTTGTCGGTAATTTTACATAAAATGCCATCTTCACCTACCTTCATTTTAATGGAATTCGAGTTTGTTGAACTAATGACTCCCAAGTTCGAATTTAACAGACCCCAAAGTACGCAAGTAACGTCTACATACTTAAGTGTCACTTTCGAATACTATTTATTTATTTTTACTTTAAATGAAAAGGCCAAAGGCCGATTAAATGTAATTACTTATGTATTATATAAAATTAATAAACAATAATTTTAAGTAGAAATCAATAATCGTTTTATTTATTCCTGTTATACTGATACATTCCTATATAAATTCGCTAAAGCGCTCCATGTGAAATACTGGTATTGCAGCTGCATCCGGTTAGACTAAAAGCCGATCCCAGCATACTTGGGAAAAGGCTAGGCAGATTGACAAATATTCCCAGTCGTCATGTGGGGACATGGAATAAAATTCCCAGTTGCCATCGGGTGGCGACTGGGATGTTATTGCCCTCACTTCAAATCGCTGTACATTGCGGCGTGAATCGCCAACCCCCCTTATGAGGGGCTACCCGGTGGCAACTGGGAATATTCGCAGATTAATCATTGTAGGGACTACAGGCTGCAGTAATGCTAGCAGGGCAAAATGCAATGTTCCCCGCGCATAGAGTTTAGCGGCCAGTCGTTTTCCCAGCGTGCACACACTAAACTTTCTGCTTACTGTTCGTTCACTTCTAATGCACTGTTCGTATCTTATTTCTCAACAACCACGTCCCTAAGATCACGTCGGGCTCACCAATGTTGGGACCTTATGAGTATCGTGGTTGTAAAAGGAGATAAATGAAATTCGTGTGTATAAGATAGTCTATTCAGATGACCATGAATATTAACTTAAATATTAGTTACACGGTACACAATTCCGCCGCTAAACTCTATGCGCGGGGAACATTGTATTTTGCCCCGCTAGCATGTAGTCCCTACAGTCATCATCAGAGCGACTGCATATCTGACCCCCACAAACCAGATATTGGGTAACACTTGCCCTTGGTAATGTTGTCAGACTAGTGCTCATGACTACCCGTAACGACGGCCAAAGATCTACGAATGACAGCCGGGACCAACGGCTTAACGTGCTTTCCGAGACACGAAGGGGTCTCGATATTTAATGGATGGTCACCGATCCACGGACCGACCTCGGCAAGCATAGCTTAGCCTCGAGCCCATCCCTGTGATTGACACCCATCGATTTAGAATACCCTAGATACACTATCACCTACAAATCAAAGTCGCAAAAGTGTCCCATCGCTAAGTTACAAGTGTGTGCGTCTACTAAGGCAAATCTAAAACACATAATGTACTTAACAACATTTCAATTTTCCTTACATACAACCTTATGTGAATGGAATTAAGGTGTAGTTTCGAGTGCGCGCGATGGGCGGTTATGACATTTCAAAATTAGACCATCGCGCAAGTCGTAAAATTTTATTGCTCTCAGCTGTAGGTAAGATAATTTTAAACGATACTATTCCTTAAGCAAATGCTTATTAAGTCAAATTCAGTTTACGCCGCGTGACAATGAATCGTGAATCGTAAAAAAAATTTGCTTTGGAACAGAAGGATAATGGAGTGGTCTTGAAATTTTACTCAGTACTATGTGCTTAAATAAAACAGGTTGAGGTGGTTAAAATTAACTTATTTTTATTTTATTTATTAAAACAATTTAAAAAGATTGATAGATAATGGTGCCGATTCTCTTGTCACAAAATTCTCTAAACTAAGACTAAAAATCACCAAAATTTAGTTTATTCCTGTCAAACGACCATTTCCTATTCTGAAATTGACGAAAGTGACACAACTTAACTATAATTTAGTTTGACAGCTCTAAGATGGTACTGAGTTTTAAAATTTAGTGAAAATGGCAATTTAACTATTCTGAATTTGACGTTTTTAAACTAAAATTTAGATTTTCTAACTAAATCTGATATATTTATAATCGCGATTAAAAAGGTGTGGAATAAAATTAGTTTTCATGAACTAAAATTCACACCAATCACCGACTCTCACGACTTCTGGTGCAAAACCAGTACCTACTGTATATAAGGTGTATCTATTCATACACGAAATATTTTAAGAGAAACATCTTTAAGTCGTAAAAAAGCCACAGCAGCGAAATTTTTTATTTTTTATATCTAAGTGTTTTATATTTCTACATAATTATTATAATTTTAAAATTGCTTGAGACATTTTGCGAAAAAATCCTTTATTTAAGTAAATAAAGGATTTTTAACACTTAGTTTTTAAAACACTTAGATATAAAAAATAAAAAATATAATAAATATAAATATAATAAAAATATAATATCTATGAATGACCCGCCTCGACGCGGTGACGCCGAACGGTGCGGTGGGGTGGCGGCACGAGCGCGGTGAATTTTGATAATTAATCATCATATCAAGTTTTTTTTTTTAATAATATACTCTGAATTAAAAAAAATCATTTCCATGGCTTCTTTACCACCTATAGGTGTATCACTTAAAATATTTCGTGTTTATCCCAATTTTTTTTTTTTCTTCTCTTTTGCTTATATCTCCAAAATGGTGCGTCCTATCGCAAAAATAATGAAAATTTCGACCCCTTTTAGTAAACCTCTAAACCATTATTACTCTACATGTAGGTAATATTTTTTTTTATTTTCCACACAAAAAGGGAAAAATTCCATAAAAAACACGTCGCGGACTCAAAAATCATAGGCAAAAGTACATTTGTACGTTGCGAAGCCATAAAAAAAAAAATACCACGTGGAGTCACGATTGTCAAATTCGATTTAGTTGTGTCAAACTTATTTTTAAATTTAGAGAATTTTGTTTGCAGAATAGCTTTAAGATTCTCATAGCCAAAAGTAAGGAATTTTAGTGATAGTTTAGTTAGTTTAGTTCGGTGTACAAGAGAATCGGCACCATTAACTCAGCACATTTACTCAGTAGTCACAATATCTTATGTAAAAACTTACTGCAATACATGGAATAACCGCTTTCTATACTTTCCGAAAGCCTTTCTTCGTATAATACATGTCATTTTCTGAGAAGTGACAAGAGCGAACCACACAATAATTATATTTTATAGAATCATTTGGCTTAAAAAAATCTTCACTCCTCTCATTAGCTATAATTTTTCGCCATTTTTCCCTTTCAATTAATAATAACTATAATATAAAAAACATCAATCACCATTCAAATAAATTTTGCTCATCTCCGGACGGGCTATAGTTATTCTATGTTAATTCCATATTATTGACATACCGCAGAAAGAAAAAAACAATAAGCGACTCTATTCATTTAATATTTGACTATGTTCCACTTTATACATCTTCCATCTCCTTTTCACTTAATACAAGTGCTGCGCGAGGGAAAAAGCCAACTGCGTAGCGTCAAATGAAGAGACGTATTGAAATAAATTTAAAAAAAATATGTTTTTAATGAGTTTGAAGGCGTATTTTGCCACAAATTCACTACATTATAAAACTATTATCTAGTACTTACCGAAAATACGATATGCCATTCCTTTTCAACGTGGTTAAAGTATTATTTTTGCACTTTTTTACGGAGCACTTTGGCGTGTTCACCCGACAACGAAGCGCGCGTTACTGAGAGCGCAACTGTGCTTAGAAGTAATTTAAGCACAGTTTTATCGAGACACATTTCAAGCGTTGACGGTGTATCTAGGGTATTCTAAATCGATGTTGACACCCGATAACATAAAATAAAACACGAATTTAGGGATATTAACGATATATTTCAGTACAATTGTTCACACTGGACTTAGATATGACAACGAGAGCGCGATCATCGCATGTAACAGTACCGGCTTTAGAGGTAATATTAAATCATACAAAGTGCCCTATTTTGGGGATGATATCAAATAGCGCTCGAATCGGGGCTGACGTCAAATTGTGCCCTATTTTGAGAGTGACTTCAAATAGTGCCCAATCAGGGTGATGTCAAATAGTGCCCTAATCTGGGTGATATCAAATAGTGCCCAAAATTGGGGATAATGACAAATAGTGCCCCAAATCGGGGTAATGTCAAATAGTGTCACAAAATCTGGGGAGACGTTAGTGTCCCATTGGTGACGTCAAATAGTGGCACATCGGGGATGACGTCAAAATAGTGCCCTAATTTGGGTAATGTCAAATAGTTCCCAAAATTGGGGGAAATGTCAATTTTATGCTGTATTTCAGTACACTTTGTAATGGAATACCAATAAATAAATACCTAACATCATTTGATTTGTTCACATCATTTTGTCCTATTAGTAGGGGCAAGGCTAAAGCCGGCACTGTTTACAAAAAATCATTAAAACTATACACAATCATAATATTATACTTATAATTAAAATTAAAAAAAATCATAGAAAATAAATGCGGTGAGAGATTTAGAGTTTTTATTGCATCTGTGATTGCCGCCATCTTGGATTTTAGTTTGCTAGCAAAATTGTATATTTTGTCTATATTTTAACGGCTCAGTATTACTGTTTAACCCCTCCAATTACAGTACCTTGGCGTGAAAATGACATATCGTGCTTCAGAAAGAGACTTGTCACACAGGTAGGAGGGACAGAGACAGCGCTCTACAAAGTCTCGTGGCATGGACATCGACGCGCAATCTGTACTATGGATTCAGTACATGATTCTAGGCCTGCGTCGAAATTTATCGACGGTTGTTAAAATTTTCTACGCTAGGGGGTCTAGGATCATGTGCCGAATTCATGGTTACAGTTTGCGCGTTGATGTGCCACTCTGTATTGCCATTTTATACAAAAAAAGAATTATAGAAATTACAATATTTCTCATGGCAAGAAGTTGGGAGCATGTTTATATTCCGTCCACCGACAGTGTTTTTTTTTTTTACACCTGTCAGCTGTACAAGATTTGGAACTAACAAAGTTTAAATTCATAAAACACATATTCGTTTGTATGAAACTGACAGGTGTCAAAAAAGCATTCTCTCAGTGGACGGAATATAGTGGCCAAAAATGCAATAAGACAAAATTTACAATATTAATAGTAAACTATTTAAAATATTGTTTTCGGCGTCTCGCAGATTTAGGTTATATCATTCATGGATTACCAATTTTGTTGATGTTATATTTTTCCTATTCTTTCTTTATTTTCTTAACTGTCGAAATGTAGGTGTACCTACTATGGGTACACCTCTGCCTAAACCTTCGGAGAAATGAGGCGTGGTGTTATACTATGTTAATGGGTATTACTCTAAAATCTATAAATGATATAACCTCTCATTAAAATTTTCTGCAATTTTCTGAAATTTCATGTTTTTGTAAATAATTCATTTTCATTTAATAAATAATACTGAAAAGAAAAATTCAAAACAATATATTTGATTTTGAGAGATTCAACAATAGTCAATTAATTTTATTTTAGGACAAGATCAAAAAATTCATTTTTTTAAATTACTTATTCATTATTATTAGTAAAAATTAAAAAAAAAAAAACATTTTAATATTATTTCGAAACTAAAATGACGTTTTATTCCGTTTTTACATGATCTTCAAAATATTTCTTTTTTCATAAATATTTCTGTAGATATTTTATATTTTAAATATTTTTTCAATTTTTTTTTTTACATTTTTCAAAGTCGTCCTTTAATAAAATTAAAATCGTTAAAATAATTAAGCAAAGCATAAAGAAAAAAGATAGGTACATAGAGTTCCCTAAAAATTTAAAATCGAAATTTTTTAAGTTAACTATCGCGTTTGGCAATTACATTTTTTTATTTGATTTAGCACCAAATTTTGGCGAAATATCATTTTAAAAATACAATTTCATATAAATAATACCGTGAAATGGTTTTATGTAGAACTAAATAATTTATGTGTGTTTGGTTGGTACCGTCGCCAGCACATCAAGCTACTCGAAACTGTCAAATTACTCCAAACGATTTTTAACTTTAAAATGTTGACTATTAAGCTCAAAATCGAACGTGAAAATTTTCCATTAACCATACTTTACCAAACAAAATTCTCAGGCGAAAGAATTAGTGTAGCCCGCGAAATTCAAATTTTCTGACGTTTTTGGCAATTTGCTGGTCAGTATTAGGTTGTATGTTGATACAAATATGATTCGCGGCCGTATCAAATATTTATTTATAAAATAACGATAATAAAAATTATTAATTCTCTAAGTTCATATTATTTATTTATTTATACTTGTTGCACAAAATAAGGTACAAGGGCGGAATTAATGCCTTTGGCATTCTCTACCAGTCAACCAAGGGTGGTGAAGAGATAAAATGGTAGGTGCTGTGTTTAAGAGGAAATAATAATATTAAAAAGATCACAACAAGTACATAAATAGGTTTTAAACTTATAATTGACATACATACATAAAATTTACTGTAATAAATACATATATAAGGTGTATCTATTCATACACGAAATATTTTAAGAGGAACATCTAGCAGCGATATATATTTTTTTTTATCGAAGTGTTTTATATTTTTATATAATTATTATAATTTTAAAATTGCTTGAGACATTTTGCAAAGGATTTGCATTTTCCAAAATTTTACTTATTCTATGAATGACCCGCCCGGACGTGCCGGCACGAGCGAAGTGAATTTTGATAAGTAATTAATCATCATTCAAGTAATTTGAAATTATTTAATTTTTTAAATAATATACACAGATTTTTTTAAAAATCGTTACCATGGCTTATTTACCACCTGTAGGTGTATCTCTTAAATTATTTCGTGTTTGAATAGATACACCCTATATACATATATACAAATTCAAGGGAAAGATATAATTGAGATGACTACACTATTTGTTAGGAAAATAATTCTGCAATTTCCGCTTAAATGCATACCGACTGGTGGCCGTCCAACTGGTGACCTTCCAGATATCCAGAGGAAGCGCATTCCAGAGAATAATATTCTATAATTATTACCCTATTGAATGACTTTCATGAAATTATGACATTTGAGGGCAATTCTAACTTAAGAGAGTTGTATTGCTGATTCTAATGATAAAATTGCTATTTAAATAAAAAAAATTTTTTTTTTTTTTTTTGAAATTGATATTTGTTACGGTTGTGAAATAAATTAATCAACAAACTAACACTAACTAATTAACCTAACACTGACCATGACAGCAAAAACGTAAAAAAAAAGTCTGTTGAAAAACACAGAACAACACATAATATAAGTTTTATAGTTCGTCTGGGGGTTTGTAGTGCCCCGCAAATCCAAAAGAGTTGTTCTTTACCAGAAATCGAGCCCGCGACCATTGAATTTAGAAAAACGATTTTACAAAAAAAATTATTCGTATTGCTGTAAAATTCATTTTAATATTATCTCATCATTTCACAGTATTATTAATAATCCCAATTGTATTAATTAATTTAATTAAAAGCCCAAATTAATAAGCTGGTCCTTGTTTGATTAATTTAATATTTTCGCTATTTTGTCATTATTTTCGATCTAAGTACTTGGTTTTCATTTATTTCCAGTTCTAGTCATTTTTAGCTAGACATTTATTTAATTCCGATTGATTTAAATTTTCTCAGTCAAATATAATAACGAAAATACTAAAATAATCCTACAAAAGATTAGCAAAATAATAAAATAAATAATAAGAAATAGAGAGACAATATACAGCCTAGCTGTATAAGAAGAAATAAATAAAAATAATTATATCTCATTCAATGAGATAATTATAAATTGTAAATAAATCAGTCTATGTCACAAACCTATTTGATTAAATAATTTATTAAATTAATTAATTGCAGATAATTGATAATGATTCAGTTGTTACTTTTCGTGTTTTTTCTTTTTTTTTTTTTTTTTTGATGAAACATTGGTTTCCTATGAATACGGCGAACGGTTACAATAATGGCTGGAAATATTCAGAAAGTTTTATGATACCTTATTGCCAAATAATGGTGAAAATGACAGATTTTCATGAATCGGGTACTCGTTACATAATTGGATAAAGTTCGCTCGATAGAAAAAAAATCCAAACTTATGGGTATGTTTAGATTTTTTTTCTATCGAGCGAACTTTATTTTGTAAATTAAAATCATTTTATTTCAATATTATACCACATTATGTATTGAAAATCACATCAAAATAAACGTCTATGCTGATCGTCGCGTTTAACATTGTTAATATCGTAAAACATATAATTTTCAAGCGAAAATTAACAAAATTCACGGCACAATTTACTCGCGCCCAGCTACCACCTCTAGAACAAAAATTCACGCTCGAAGAACCTCGCCTTAAGGTCTATTCAGATAAAAGCGATATCGCTGACGCGCTCGGTAGCGATACTGGTCCAAATTGACTAACCAGAAGGCGGACCAGTATCGCTACCGAGCGTGACAGCGATATCGCTGATATCTGAATAGGCCTTTTTAGTCATGTTTTGGGAACTAATATTAAATTAAAATTAATTGGCAGTCTTTATTGTTATGGTAGTAGTTGCAGATTTGCAACGTGAGGATGAGATTCTATCTATACAAATAAATAAAATCGAAATGTCTGTTTGTAATGTCAAAATAACAGCGTTTTACTAAATGCATATGAAAGTACAAAAAAAAAAATCTCTGTTGGTCTGTCTGTTTGTTCCGGCTAATCTCCGAAACGGCTGGGCTAATTTTGACAGGACTTTCACTGGCAGATGCTGATGTTATATGGAGTAATATAGACTACTTTTATTTTAGCAGTTAGTTTTCGATTAAAGTCTTATCTATGGCTGTATAGGTTGACAAAATTGACATTTTAGAATGTATTCAGGTTTTGAGAGCACTTTGGTGACCAGCGCCATTTGCATAACACACTATCAATGACAATCTGAATGATTTTGGAGGATATTGCTAATCCATTGCTTCATATGTTCGATAATTTTATCTGCACAACAACGTACTTAACGCAATGAATGTTTTTGAACTGTCAAAATTAAACCCATTGCTATTGTTAGTGTGTGGTACGCAATTACTCCGCAGGATAGTAAAATTAAATTCTTATAATGTTAAAGTAGTCAAGTTTTTCAAACATCAATTATACAAGGTTAATTATTATTAAATTAATCAATTATTCAAGTTACCACCCCTACCTTGTTGATATTCCACCAACTCGCACTAAGCGTTTTCAAACGTCTTTTATAATGCGCGCAGCAAAGGAGTGGAACTCTCTGCCTGCGTCTGTGTTTCCGAACGCATACAACCCTAATCTATTCAAAGTGAGAGTGAACAGGCTTCTTCTGGGTAAGCTCACTCCATCGTAGACTTTGTCTCTGTCATCCAGACCTAGACTAAAGTCAAGAGCAAACTCATAGTAGAATAAAAAAATAAAAAAGGTGTTTTTTTATATCCCATAACTTTAGGGTAGGAATGAGACCATATTATCAAAGAATCAACTGGCATATGAATCACTTTTTTTTTTTTTTTTTCACGATTATTAATGTAAAAAAGTCTTACGTGAAATAGACAACGTCGCATTTTCTTAGCTTTAAATATTAATGATTGGTTTGAATGAAAATGAATTACCGTATTTATCAATGAAACTTATTGTTAGATACCTACATACATCGAGGGTCACAGTTTCATCAGTTTGGCATCGTCGCAAAGGTAACAATTCGTCATACGGGTGACAATTTTTGACCTAAATCAATATGATTGATGATAATTATCTTCGAAACTATGCATTTTTGTACCACATAATCTAGAACTTTTTGTATTATTTTTACTCATAAAATATAACCCTAGAGTTATGGGATATGAAAAAAAAAAAAAAAAACACGGTGTATAGATGTTGAAATTAAAATTATTGTAACAGTCATTTGAATATTAACTACTTTGTGATACAGACATTTAACACCAATTAAATTCTAAGTGTATATTTTTAAGAGCAACATGAATCATTATCATATTATCAGTAAAACTAAATAAAAATATCATCACAAAAGAATTATTCGTCCATTTTGACATGAATGCGAACAATAACTATTGTCGAAACTTAAATTACTATAAAAACCGCTTAAAGGGTAAAATATTAAATAAAATGGCATCACAATCACAGATGTATGTAAAAACTTTAAAACTATCTTAGGAATCACATTTTTAATGATAATAAAATTAAAATAAACGTACGAAATCACAGGTAAACAGATCTTTTTACTTAAAACTATTGGAAATCCAAAATGGCTGGCCGGGCCGCTAGAATGCCGCTGGGCGACGTTTAGGTGACGAACGTTTTTGTTCGTGGCCGAGCAACATTTTAGCGCTCCGAAAGTCACATCTATGGCATCATTACTTATCTTTTCACAAACCTTACATATTCTATCTTGAACACACTGACTTTCCTTCTTAGATGCCATAGGACAACTAATACTGTGCAGCTGCCTTAAAAGCTTACAATTAAAAATAAATATATTTGAATTCATTAAATTATTAATAATAACATAATTACAGTCTATGCGTTTAAATTGTGACGTATTAAAATTAAATAATTTTATAAAATCAGTACTGGAATTAAGCGGGTAAAAGAAAATTTTATACGAATCACGCACTTTTATAGCTACTTCTAAACTACATACACACACATACGCACGCCCGCTTGTGTCGCGACGAATGTCAAAGTTACGCAGATTTACAAAATCACAATTAATTAAAGTTACAAATAGGTTATAAGTTACACAAGTAACTTTTAGTTCATTTGGCGGAATTATGCGTTTCTCTAAATCACAAACCGCGTAAAATAATGTTACGCGTTGCGCTTTTTTAGAGTTACCTTCAAATTTTTGAGCGCACGTCGTCAAAACGCGACAATCTAAATAATCGCGATTTTTATTTACGCGACTTTCATTACATTTTACACTTCCACGCGTTACGCATGCGTTGTTTATTCTACGACAAATCGAATATGATATTACCTTACACATTAATTCACTACGAATGAATACATTGAAACACTTTAAAAGTGTAATCGAGACTACAATTACGATTACGCATGGATTTACGCGGTATTTCGGGTTTACTCGAGTTTTCCTCGGGTTGACACGAAGTGGGGGGGATATCGAGCGTGCGTGAGGAACGCGGGGGAGGCGCGGGGAGGAGGACAGCGAGAGTGGGGGGAGAGCGGGGGCCGCTTGTCCACTGTACTGACATGCACTTAATGGTTAAGGGCAGTGATGCTTTTTGGGCTTCTTTAAGTTTTCCTCGTCGGCTCCAGATTTGGGTACCTGGAAGTTTTTTGGAGATATGTCAGTAAAATACAGTATCCAGACGTTAATATGAGACACCGAGGTTAAGGTGAAGCTAGTCGATGGATCGAATTTGTTGGTGGGCGGGACTGTTTTGCCATTTGCACACTACATAAGCTATTTATTTACGCCCCAAGATGAGTTAAAATTAGTGTTGAAATATGGATGTTTTGACGCTCATAACTTCATAACCAATTTTTTTTTTCCAATTATACTTCCATACAAGACTAGATAATGGCGAGACAAATTGATATTATTTTTAGTTTTGAATGTATACCGTAAAAAAACATACGAATAATCACCATACTACGTTTGTATGGAAGAATAACTGACTAGTGTCCTTAAGAAAAGACTGTCACAAACAGCGCTATAAGATTCATTGACGCGTGGTCTAAATAGAAACTAATCGACAACCATCTTGTTTTTAGGGTTCCGTACCAAAATGTTAAAAAGGAACCCTTATGGTGCGACTCAGTCTGTCTGTCCGTCTGTCACAGCTGGATATCTCAAGAACTACTAATGCTATCAACTTTTTTTTTTCTTTTTGTGAAATCATATACAATGTTTGTAAATATGTGAGCACCATGTACCTATCGCATTTATTAATTTTTCTCTTATTACTTCACTTTTCATTCTTTTTACCAATTGTGTGTAAGTAATATTTTTTTTATTTTTTTTTTTTTATTCTAGGTACATCGTCTTCACCTATAAATATTAATTATGTATACAAACTATTGTTAACATTTTAAAAGAGTAAGTATGGAGTTTCTTGCCCATTCTTCTCCATACATAACTACATTTTGTAAGGCGCAACTAGAATCAATTAACTATTCATGTAATTTTTGACGTTCAAAAGTGCATCTTCGTGTCTATTTGAAATAAATGATTTGACTTTTGACTTTGACTTGAAATTTGGAATAGTTTTAGATGACGTTTGCCCAACTATTTTGCAAAAAAGAAAGTTTTTTTTTTGCAACTTTTTTGGGGCTATTATGGGTATCATATGAAAGAGCGCCATTTGCACATTCTATTTTTTTTTGTAACAATAATTTAAAACTACTGTTTGTAATAATAATAACGTATAGTGTTGTGAAGCACAACTTAACGTGGTTATTTTCTGCATTTTCATTCTCAAATAAAAGAAATCACCGAACAAACGATGAGGGCGTCACTGCGCGCTCGGCACAGTCTCAACCCTTTGGAGAATACAGGTGTGATGTGAAGTATACTACATACCTCAGTGTACCTCTCGCGTACCCTTGAGTGATACGATCTTGTGTCGCGATAACACACCGTCTTCCTTGGCTCGATCGTGAGCCAGAAGTTGTGTTTGACCTGAGTGCTTGCCTAATATACCTCTGCCTCAACCGTAGGGGCGCAGTCGTGATGTTAAGTATAAAGAGGAATGAGGAACAAGGTGGAAAGCTCATCCTCCATAAAAAGGGAGATTTTCCAACCAGACGGTTGTTGTATCTGGTGGACCATTGCCCGACGCGCGACGTTGTGTGTCGCGGTATAGTTGGAAATATCTTCTTTTTTTTTTTTAATC
Organism: Dryobota labecula; assembly: GCA_947523025.1. Taxonomy (NCBI): domain Eukaryota; kingdom Metazoa; phylum Arthropoda; class Insecta; order Lepidoptera; family Noctuidae; genus Dryobota; species Dryobota labecula. The sequence goes on along the minus strand of OX383311.1, from coordinate 4,565,541 downwards.
CTATGATTATTGCAAAGGACTTGATTATTGGAAACCAAGAAAATTTTTGCAAAAAAAAAAAAACAATTTTATCAATTATCCTACGACATAATCATGCTAATCGCCAGGATAACTCTGCATGCGCGATGCAGGATTTGTGTGACGTCAGGTGTGATGCGTAGTTAATAGATTGCACCAGATGTACACTACATACCTCAGTGTACCTCTCTCCCTTGAGCGACACGATCTTGTTATCTCGGTAGCGCACCATCTTCTTCGGCTCGATCTTAGGAGCCAGCGGCTTATGTTCCTTCTGATCTGAGTTCTTGTCCACGTAGGAGTAACTGAAAGGGGAATTTTATTAATATATTTTTTACACGGAGCGACTGCCCATCTGACCTCCATAACCCAGTTACTGAGTAACATAATACTCTTTGGTAAGACTGGTTGTCAGAAGTTTCTGTAATGACTGTCAAAGATCTAAGAATGACAGCCGGGACCAATGGCTTAACGTGCTTTCCGAGGCACGGAGGGGTCTCGATATATAATGGACGGTCACCCATCCACGAACCGACCTCGGCAAACGTAGCTTAACATTCGGTCGACCCCGTGCGCCTGTTATTATTTAGCCACGAGCGCCTTTGGTAGATAATTTTGTATGGTTGGTAAATTTCTACATTTTTATCTTAAACAGGAAAAGTTTTTAATCAGTGCGTAAATTTTGACAAATTAAACTTTAACGTATTTTATTATACGCCTATATCATACTTTGAAATGTCTTAGTACAAAAGAATGAAGTTATCATTAACGAAAGATGTTTATTTTGAAACTGGTATAATGGATACTCGCCGGCGCGGTCAGTGAAGCGGAACGCAGTAGTAGTTACCTATCAGCTGTGCGCTCGCCCATTGATATTATTACGAATAAATTGTATCCATATTTTGCTGATTTCAAGTGGACCAAAAAAAAGTATTGAACAAATAATGGAATCGTGTTCTATTACTGATACTGAAACACAAAAAAAAAAAAAATTGCGCTTTGCACATAATGCTTGTTTGCTTTTTTGTACATAATAAAGAGTATTCTATCTATCTATCTATCTTATCCTGTATGGTGTAAAATGTACATAATAAAGAGTATTATATTCTAATGTATCAAAATTCTATACCATGTGCTGTTCGCAATGGTGTAACAGAGTCGTTGTAGAGGCGCTATTCCACCAGTGTGTAACACTTTGCGACACTGTACTGCACTATTAACGACTGGGAATGTTTTGTTCCACTTGTTAACAGCGTTGAAGACTGCGACATTTTTTTCCCAATCGTTCATCCCTCGTTACTACAACACAACGTAACGTAACTCTGACATGATCACAGTTTTTTACTAAATGGATATGAAAGTATAAACGGTACTTATTTCACAGAAACAAGTCATATTTTATTGTCTGTTTGTCTGACATGATCACATGACCAAGGAGATGCAGGAGGCTAATCGTCACTAAATGCAATATTTTTTATCTTACCGTGGATTACAAATGGTAGTGTGCAGTATGCAACGCGGTGATTGGCTATTTCAAGTTCAAGCTACTGGGGTAGTGTATGTCATCTATTGTTTGTTCCTGGCAACATCGTCATAACTGATAAGCAATTAATTGCCTATCTTTTGTTACTGCAGGTAGAATATATATTTAAAACGATACAAAACATTTGCCGTTTGCGAAACAAGGATAGAAGCATTTATCTTTACATTGTTCATTTTGTGCATTCAAAAGTCGTAGGTACCTAATTAAATCACTTCTTTTAACCTATCTGACTCTTGGGAACTAGACGCGGAACGAGTTGTAAACGATTGAGAAAAAAAAATCGCGTTCTTCAACACTGTTAACGAGTGGAACAAAACATTCCCAGTCGTTAATAACTTAATAGTGTTAACAACTGGGTATTAACGAGCGGGAACGATTGAGATGAACATTGCAAATGTTCTGTACTGTACGCTTACAAAAAATACGTACAGCTTTGCCGGTGGAAACGGAGATGCAGCTCAGTACGTGCACTATTGGAGTTCTGCACAAAATGTTTGTGAACAAATGTCCTGAACTTAATTTTGGTGGAATAGCGTCTTAACACTCACCGAGCAATGAAGCAATGACAAATAAATTTACAAACATTGACAGAGACTGGCCTTGTTCGCGACGGTGTAACAGAGTCAGTGTGGCACTCACCGAGCAATGATCCTGTTCTTGAGCTCGTGATCGTCGCAGAGCGGCTGGCGCGCGGCAGTGTGTAGCGCGGCCGCTGACAGAGACTGTCCTTGTTCGCGACGGTGTAACAGAGTCGCGGCGGCACGTTCTACGTCGCCGTGGGCGATTGACACGCAGTGCTTGATCTGGGAAGGAGTAATTAGGATTTCAGTGCATTTAGGCAGATCCATCATCCATTGTGAACATCTCGGCTAGAGCCTGGCACTGATCGGCGTGCAACTCCTGTAGCAGCGGACGACGACTACCCTCAACACTCTGAAGACTTAGTGTCGTAGATGGACATCTTACTTCCATAGCACTAGCGTTGGGGAACATCTCGGCTAGGCCTGGCACTGATCGGCGTGCAACTCCTGTAGCAGCGGACGAAGATTGCCCTCAACACTCTCTGAAGACTTAGTGTCGTAGACGAAGGACATCTTACCTCCATAGCACTAGCGTTGGGGAACATCTCGGCTAGAGCCTGGTACTTACGCTACGAGCTTGACGCTTTTAATGTGTAAGTTTTTATTATTTTTATTTTTACATCGTTCTCACTTTTAGTTATAAATTCAACATTATAGATGTAACGAATACTTTTGTAACAATTTAATTTAAAAGAGTGTCCATGGAGTTTCTTGTCCGTTCTTCTCCATAGGTACCTACGCTTTGGAATGGGAATGTAGCTTAATTTTTCTTACTGACCGACTCCTTGACAATTCAAAAGTGCCTGTAAATGGTTTAATTGAAATAAATGATTTGAGTTTTTGAGTTTTTTACTGATCGGCGCGGCGTACAACTCCTGTAGCAGCGGACGACGACTACCCTCAACACTCTGAAGACTTAGTGTCGTAGACGAAGGACATCTTACCTCCATAGCACAAGTGTTGGGGAACATCTCGGCTAGAGCCTGGCACTGCTCGGCGTGCACATCCTCCTCTAGCAGGGGCCGACGATTGCCGCCACGCTCCTCCACGCTCTCCGATGATTCCGAGTTGGAATGGGACCTGAAATAATAATAAAAACATTTAAAAAACGCATTTATTCCCCAAAGAGGTAGGCAGAAATGTAGAGTAAGTACACCCACATTTCAGCAGTGTTATGTGCCGTGTGGTGCCGCACATAAAGAATAGCACCACCCCATTTCCTCCCGTGGGTGTCGTAAAAGGCGCCTAAGGGACTTACTAGAGAATGGGCAGCAGCGATCTCTGTGCATTTTTTTTTTAACACCATACTGCTATCGCCAACCCGCCTGCCAAGCGTGGCGATTATGGCACCCCCCCCCCCCCCAACTGGGGGAGGCCTATATCCAACAGTGGACGTCTTTCGGCTGAAATGATGATCATGATGATGATGTAATCTGGGGCGACCCTTTTTACTGGGTAAAAATCCTAGCTACGAGCTAGCAACCCAGAGTAAAGTCTAGTCAATAGGATTGACCTTGGCGAAATGTAGGTGTACTTATAGGTATGCCTCTGCTTACGTCTTCGTGGAACACAAGCGTGATGTTTTGACAGTAGTATAGTTTGAGAAAGTGTCGGCGTATACATGACTAAAATAAGTAAGTAGGTAAGCTTACCTGCTGTTCTTGGTCATAGGAGGCAGCATCTCACTCAGATTCTGCAGAGTAAGACTCAGCCTATCGCTGCTAGCCGAATCATCTGGAAAAAAGTTTTGGATCAATAAATTCCATGCAAATCGAGTTTAAGAAAAAGTGCGGCTTCGTAGAGCGTCCTCTGCAGTGCTGCCAATTTAGCGCTTTCGGGGCTCTAGATCTAGCGCAATTTTAGGGAAATCAACTCCTATTATTATTTTATTTTATTTCTTCAGGATAACAAACAATTGCGCAATAATGCTTAACATTTAGGTACAGATATTTTATAAAACACTTAAGTAATCACGCAACCAGCATCGTTATCCACAAATTAATCCAACAGTAAAAATAGTTTGAGCACCTTACAAGCAAACTTAGCAAACAATTGTCTATCATAGATCAACTATTGTGTCTTGTGAAAAACCGTGTGACAAATTAGATGTGTATATAACAACTAAAAACTATGCGGAATTTAAAAGGATAAACTTTAACGGAAAATCTAGCGCTATAACAAAATATTGGTATGTTGATAGGTAGGAACTTAAACCTACATGTACATAGATAATTACCATTTTTAACTAACTAATATTTTGTCAGTACCTAATAGTATTTTGTAGACAAATTGACGGTAACGAAAAATATAAATTGGGGTTAGCCCAGCGCCATATACATAGATACCACAGAACTACAGCCAGGGCTATCTGGATCTGGGAGTCTTCAAAATCCATCAACAAAAGATTAAAGGTCATCAAATATTCTAGGCCTTGACTTTTGTATTGCATTTCTTTGCATCTAATATCAATTTGTTCGTAATAAAAATAATAATAATAATAGTAATTCATATTTTTTCTTTAAATCATCAATAAATATTTCTTTATGTATTTCTAACTCCTTATTTTAAAAATATCACAAAATCTAGTACTTTTTAAAATCACACTTGTCTAGCGGAATCTAGCGCTTTTTATGGGTGGAGTTAGCACCCAGCACTGGAATGGACAGCACTGGTCCTCTCCGCCACTCATATTAGTGTGACAATCTCTTTCTAAAGAATCAGCAATTAAGGTAAAATGTTCATGATAAAGAACTAAATGACAACAAAAATTTAATTCAAAATAGCGTGCAAGTGATGAATCCCTGTGGCGTGTGTTCGCGCAAGCTTCGGTATATATTCACTAAATACTTAGCTGCAAAATACGCGCATTTTACTGCTCTGTCTGACTTAACCCTTATACGAAGAATTATCTAAAAAGAAGAAACGCTATTCGCGTTGCTGAATGTTGGGCAAAACAAAAAAAATACTGTAATAGCTTTCCAGGTTGCTGTTCTATCTAAAATAACGATTTCCTGTCACATTTGTTGAGAATGAAAGTCGGCCCCATACAGTTAGGAAAGGCTAAAATGCTAATATTTGTCAGTAAATACTCACCAGGGTTAGAAATCGAGTCAGTATCATCCCGCTGGTTCAGTTCAGCCTCCAACTCGAGCACCCAGGTACAGACAAGGCCAGCATCTATACGACCGAAATGTGGCACGTAGGCTGACATCATCTCTATGAAACCTGTAGAAAGAGAGGGAGATATTGAGTTATGAAGCGGTCTAGAGGGAGAGGTTCGTCGCACTAATGGTAATGGACATGTTTGACGGTACTAAGCGCCAAGACTCGTGACAGGCGCAGTCATAGAAAGTGAGAGGAGGACAGTAAATATTTATTACGGGATTATTTGTTTCATATCGGTTCCACATTTTATGATTGCGACTGTTTAGGCGTTTAGTACAGGATGCTCTATTATACTGACTGTCTTGGCAGAAAGGCGTAGTGTACTGTCAAAAGCTATACCAAATAAAATCTCTATCTATACTTCCGTTGTGTTATCGTGGTAAAAAAATTAGCCAGACAGTAACGTTAGGTTAGATGAGTCATGTTATGATCGAGCTTTGCCAGTCACAGCTCCAACTTCTACACCCTTCCGGCCTTCTACGCCGGCCTCGTTACAGTCGACGTGATCCGACCAGTTCTTGATGAATAGCTCGGGAGGAGGCACGGCTCCCTGTCGTTTCGAGCAGATGCTCTCGGCGCATGGCTGCTTCGGGAAGTACTATAAATAGTACTATAAATAGGGAGCCGGACGCTAGGTGTCACCACTGCGTCTACTGTCGGGAGGACACGGCTCGGCATACACTGGCAGAGTGTGCCGCATGGGAGGAGCCGCGCCATGCCCTCGTATCTGAAGTCGACCTGTCGCTGCCGGCCTTTGCTCGGGAGCGCCGAGTCGTGTGATGCAGTGATCATCTTCTGTGAAACCGTCGTTTCACAAAAGGAGGCTGCGGAAAGGGAGTGGGAAATCACAAGTGCTCTCCCGTCCCGCAGTAGGCGCACTGGGCGTCGACGATGGGCAGATAACGCCCTCTTCCAGCCCCCCTTAACAGGTCCAGGGGCGACGGTTTCGGGGACATCCGTCACCCCCCATCACACAGGACCCGAGATGGTGGCGCGTAGTGTTCCACGCGCGCCTGTCTAATACGTAACAGGGGGAGTTCAACCCCCTACGGAACGGGGCCCGCAGCGCGCGGGCCGTCACCAGTCCGGGGCAGCGAAAGACACTTCCGCTCCCGTAGCCAGTAAGAGTCTGACAGACCCCTTGCCCACCCCAGGGCGGGGGCCATCCGTGAGGATTAACACCCCGACAAAAATAAATACAATGTTAAGTTTCTTCTTGGGATAAACGGACTGACAGACAGACACACGAGTGATCCTATAAAGGTTCCGTTTTTTTTTTCTTTTAAGGTACGGAACCCCAAAAACTAGATGAGGTTGGTGTTTCTTATCAGATTACTCTGAGAAACAAAATCAGAGGTCAGTCTCGTTTTAAAGTCCAGACATTATCTTGGTCAGGACATATGAACACCACACAGATTTGAGTGGACCTGTCCAGTCAGTCAGTGCACACATTTGTCAGTAATCGGTAGCTCAACTCGGAACAAAACTTACCACTCTACAAGGCTCTTTTAATGCAATTTCTATTTATAAATGGTCAAGTCGATAATGGGCCTTACGCTGACCTTATTTGGCATTCGTAGCCAATAGGGCGTTAATAATAAAGGACGTAGGGCGCCACTGTAGCGTACACGATGACCCTCCAATGAATTTGAATCTAAATATAAAGTTCCTACTTTGGCTCTGACACTTTTGGACGCAAAAGTAAAAAAAAATCAGACAGACTAAGCTACCAGTGGAGATCCGTTTGCAAAATATGCAAACCGCAATCTCAATCAATCAATCAAAATACTTTATTTCATACTAGCTTTTGCCCGCGGCTCCGCCCGCGTGGATGTCGGTTATCGCGTAAAAAAGTAGCCTATTTCCGTCTCCATATCCCAGGCTATATATCTCTGCCAAATTTCATGACGATCGGTTCTGCAGCTTAGGCGTGAAAACGTAACATACAGATAGACAGACAGACAGAGTTACTTTCACATTTATAATATTAGTATGGGTAAACCTACATGGGCACTTATGAAACGTCAGAAGCTAGGTGCACGGTTCCAATTGGTCGTTTCCTATGGAGTAGAACCGGCAAGAAACTCCACTAACTCTTTTAAAAATAATTAGTTTTTACAATATTTTCAAATAACACACTTCTATATGACTGATGTTGCCAGTCGCTATTGTGGTCCTTTTTTAATATTGTTAGTAGGTTTACTTTAAAAGGCTATTGGTTCTGATCATAGAACTTTAGTAAAAATTTGTGTTTATGGTTGTATATTATATGGGTCACACTTAAATAAAACATAGTAAAGACGTTTCTTTTTATAAAAACAAGTATAGAAATAAAAAAATACCCTTACAATATGAACAACAGCAAACAACTTCTTACAATCATTGTATTTACACAAAAATATACAGCTCAGTGTTGCTTTTTTGCACGTATGATATGATAGGTATAATGCGACAGTTACGATCGTCATTTTTAACCGACTTTCCAAAAAGGAGGAGGTTCTCAATTCGGTTGTATTATTGTTTTTTTTTTAAGCTATTGCATAGCTTCTATCGCGGGCCTTGAGCGCGGGGACCGAATCCAGAAATTCCGTAACGAAAAAACCTCACGCTCCCCACTCCGACGGGCACGGAGGTGTGGCTTGAAGGCCGTGCATCGTCTAACGTCGTTTCAGTTCGGCAGTCTTCGACACGGCGTTGTGTGCGTGCGATTAGACATATTGTACGACTCTACGAAACTCTGTGGTGGATTTACCGCGCAACGCAACGCCATCTAGTAATCGCAGGTAGAACTAACTAAATAGAGGTGACATTGGCGTGGCTTGTGATTCGTAATCGAGACAAGCGTTGCTCTGTTGGTGGTCTCAGTTGTGTTTTGTTGTCGGTTTTATCCACTAGATGGCAGGCATCGTAATTCAAAAGTTTTTGAAAGGTTGTTGAGGTATGTGAGCAATTTATTTATAAATCAATAATTTTACTCGTGTTTATGATTCTCCTAGCTAGAATTAACATTAAACATTAACGTTCTTCATAGCTTATAAAAACCACTTTTAAACGGTTCTCCAAAGTTCTGGGCCGATTATGGATTGACTTTACTTTCTTATCGGTCACCACGCTCAAAAAGTGTAACTTGAATTAATATCAAAGAAAAAGAAATACTGCATAAATAAAATAAATAAATAATTATAATTGCATAAGTTGATACAAAATGCTATGCAATTTATGTTTGTTACCTCCGTTCTCCGTCGTTTATGAACCGATTTGAAAAATTGTTTTTTTTATTTGAAAGGATATACTTCCAGATTGGTCAAAATCCAGTTCTGATGATGGGATCCATGACGAATTTAGGGAACTCCTCAAATTTTATAGGCAAACATATAGCGATTTTTGTATTTTCATCAACAACTCAAGCATTTGCATTCAGAAAGTATCATTTGATGAAGTGGAACTGATCAAGAAGACCACAAATGGCCACCGGAACTCCTCAATGATAGGTATTTCACGGGTGGCGATAAGATATCTCGATTAAGATTGTTAAGCGACTATGAAGCAAGTTTAAATAAATAATTCTGATGAAAATGGTACCATCGAACTGATCTGAAGATGAAGCCGGAAGGTATGCACCGGAACTCCGTAATAAAACAATGTATCCTAGCCGTGTTTGGGCTGATTGGAATTGTCATGAGATGCACTCGGGCGGTTAAATGGTTATTAACTTATTTTTATTAACTTTGCTAGGGTAGGTTTTTAGTTGTTTAGTTTGTATTTAATCTACTTCGTATAGGTTTCTTGTGTCACTCTTGTTTGTGCGGTATAGCAAGTAGTGGTAATCGCATTGTTGTGGGATAGGTATCAGAACTAAAAAGTGACAAATAAAAAACTTTTTAACAAAAAAACAAACAACTTTAAAAAAAAAAAACACTAAAAAGTGAAAAATAACTTTAATTTCGGAAGTCGGTGGCAAGAAACGAAAATACAGAACCAAGGACACCGACTTCCGAAATTAAAGTTATTTTTCACTTTTTAGTTATTTTTTTTTTTTTTGAAAGTCGGTTGTTTTTTTGTTAAAAAGATTTTTCAAGGATTTATTAAAAAATTGGGTAGATATTTCTTTGTCATTTGCTTGGGATAAAGGTTGCCATCTCGTAGCTCATAGCCAAATTGAAGGAAATCAATGTGCTCAAATATCGGTTCAGAAGAACATCTCCATAAACTTGTACTGATGCTGACAAATTTAATGTTTGGATCAATTTTATTTATGTCATAGTTCATCCGCTGTTGTTATTTTTGTTTTGAAATTAGATAAGTGCAAACTTTTTCCAGATCTAGAAATTGATGTATTTTTGCATTTCCTTGCGAAAAAGGGTTTTATTTATCTAAGGAATGTTATAAATCGAGTTTATATTTTAGTGCCTCGTGGTCGCAAGCGCTACTGCTTAGCATGAGGTCTTGGGTTCAATTCCCGAGTGGGGCAGTGTTATTGGGTATTCCATCTGGAATTTCTCAGTAGCAGCCCGAAGTCGTTTGCGTAGTCGCAGCGGAAAAGTTTCGAATTTCTTAATTTCTGTTTTACAGATAATTAGTGTATGACGTCGTGTAAATGTGTATGGTAAGTAAAAATTTGTGCATCCAACCATTGGGGAGCTATTCAAGAAAAACTGTTTCCGCTGGAACTACGTCATCCTAGCGGCACTTTTTTTTTTTTTCTATGGACCTATCAGAAAAAAAAAAACATCTAATAATTAGTGTGTAGCGAGAAGTAAATGTGTATGTATAAATGAAATTTGTGTGTCATAAAACTGCGAAGATATTCAAGTTTCCGCTGCGCTGACGTTTGGCCATTTGATGAAAATCATATAAAACGGTTTAGTGGAAAGTTGTAATTTTTTACGCACGTTGCTTTGAATTTGTGTGTAATGTTTGTGAAAACAGAATTTGAAAAAAAACATACCGTTCAGAAGATATACACGTAAAAGTAAAATAAGGTTGTTAGGTCCAAGTGCATAAAATAGTAACTCTAGAGCCTAACTTATAACGTTTATTTGTATCTTGTAAGGGTCTACAATGTCCTGCCAAGTTTCATTTATGTGCTCTTAGTAATTAATGAGCTATGGCATAATTTGCTACAACTGGATCACTATATTGTATGACATCCGATTGTAGAACTTTTTAATGGAAAAGCAAAATGAAACATATTCCAATATTTAGTGTATTCATGCAAAAATTCACATGTCAAATTTCAGCTCATTACACTAAATAATTAAAGAGATATAATAAAAATACCTGAACAACTGCAATACATGGATAAACCGACCAAGTTTGAATGGGTACCAAAAAGCGGGCCTGCAGTATAAAGAGCTAACGTCCTAAAATTACCAGTGTTGTACACATTTACATGACGTCATACACTAATTATCTGTAAAACTGAAATTAAGAAATTCGACTCTTTTCTGCTGCGACTACGCACACCCCGAAGTCGCGTGCCTGGTTGATGGCAATATGCTCGCCCCATGGACTTTTTTTTAACGATGTATGTGCTCTTGACTCTAGTCTAGGTCAGAGGTGACAGAGACAAAGTCGACGATAGAGTGAGCTTACCCAGAAGAAGCTTGTTCTCTCTCACTTTGAATTGATTAGGCATGTATGCGTTCGGAAACACAGACGCAGGCAGAGAGTTCAACTCCTTTGCTGTGCGCATTATAAAAGACGTTTGAAAACGCTTAGTGCGAATTGGTGGAATATCAATTAGGTAGGGGTGGTAACTTGTAGTGCGTCTAGATGTCCGATGGTTGAAGGGGGCCAGTGGAATGAGGTCGTGGAGTTCATGGGTACACTCGCCGAATTAAAATCTGTAGAAGACCGACAAGCAGGCAACCTTGCAGCGATGAGCCAAGCTGTGAAACTTGGCATCCACCAGTTTTACGTCGCCAATGAGCCTCTTAGCTCTGCGTTACACCGAGTCAAGCCCAGCAAGTTGGTACTTAGATGAGCCATCCATTGGATTTAAACATAACTGGCGAAATGTGGGTGTACCTACTATTAGGTGCACCTCTACCTAACCCTTCGGGGAATACAAGCATATATGTAAATATTTGCGACAGGTGCGACTATTTCGCACTACCGTATAGTACTGTGGTTCAAAATTATTGTGTACTCAAACCGATCGATGCGTCGAGACATCAAACCACAATTCAATTATCCAATTTGACGTCCCTAATGGCAGCGCAACGTCGCGTCCCTTTTGAGTTCAGGCACAGAATGGTTAGGTGCAGAAGGTTGGCTCTATAAAACGAGCGAAACACACGCACAGATAGATACGCTTCACCTGCAGCGAGTACAAGCGCACGTGTGTAACTAGCATTCATTTGAGACAGTTTGAGATCGTCGTACGTACGGTTTAGGCGCAGGGCCTAATTCTCAAAAGAGCATCAGAGTCGCAAAAGGACTTGTTCTCAAAATGGCTTATTCTCTAAAAGCCTAATTCTCTGAATGGCCATTAATCTCAAAACCTAATTCTCTGAATGGTCAATACTCTAAAAGCATAATTATCTGAATGGCCAATACTCTAAAAGCCTAATTCTGTAAATGGCCAATTCTCTAAATGGCTAATTATCAATATTGGTAATTTTCCCCTAAAAAAGGAAGAAATCCCTTAAAGTGGAAACACTGGTGTACCGCTCCCCTTGAGCGCTACGTGTGAACTAGGGCTTTCATCCCCGGAATCTCGGTCTCGAAAATTTCGAGAGTCTCGACGTTTTTTTTGGTATTTAATATAATGGACTCGATACTGCTATTGTTGGTCTCGGGAACAACGAGACTTTTGAGACTTGTCCAATGAATTAGGGAAATACGTAAACCATTGTTACAATTACTTAATATCTATCCCCCCACTAGCGTAGAAGCAGAGAGAGCTTTTTCTAACGCGGGTTACTTTTGTAGTAAATTCAGGTCCTCTCTGTCTGAAACTACATTAAACGCCGATTAATTCTTACAAAAAAAAAAGAAAAACTCTCATAAATAATTTTTGATTTTATCATTTGTGTTTGTTACTGTAGAGATTAAAGTAGAGATTTAATAAAATACTTGATTGAAAATTATCTTGTTTTGACTGCCTAAAAGCCCAGCCTATTAGTATGAAACCTACTTTCGAAATAGTCTCGAAAGTCATGTTTTTTCCGGGAATTTTGAGACGGCAACGAGTCTCGATTTTTTTCCCGGGACAGAAATGCAGCGATACTGAAAGCCCTAGTGTGAACCTACTTTTTGAAACAGACCATTATATATGCGTGAACCTGTTTTCGCCCGTTATAATGGAATCGACCTTCTGCACCCATCTATTATGTGATTCAGGGTCGTAAGCACCATTCCAGGGGGAACGAATATTTAATTACAATACCGTTGATATGACACATCGAGGTTTGTAAAGAGGCTGTCACACAGGTAAAAGTAGCAGAGACGATTACAAGGCCGAACTTTTGTGCCGTTTTAACGGTCGAATAAGTGACATCATTTCGGGAGGGTCTCGTGGCTAAATAATAACAGCCGCACGAGACGATCTTTGACCAGTGCGTGTTGCCAGTGATGACAGCTATGGCACTGAAACGTGTTCGCTCACAATGGGTCTTATTAGAAGGCTAAAAGTCACCCAAAGGGCAATGGAGAGGGCTATTAATGCATGGAGTTTCCCTACGTGATCGAATCAGAAATGAAGAGATCCGCAGGAGAACCAAGGTAACCGACATAGCTCGAAAAATTGCCAAACAATTAAGTGGCTATGGGCAGGGCACATTGCTCGCAGAACAGATGGCCGTTGGGGCCGAAAGGTTCTGGAGTGGCGACCGCGTACCGGAAGACGTAGCGTAGGAAGGCCTCCCACAAGGTGGACTGATGGCCTTGTGAAAGCCGCAGGAATCCGCTGGATGCGGGAAGCACGGAACCGGTCGAGGTGGCGGTGCTTGGGGGAGGCCTATGTCCAGCAGTGGACGTCTTTCGGCTGAAATGATGATGATGATGATGCACGAGACGATCGAAGGTTAAGCTACGCTTGCCGAGGTCGGTCTGTGGATGGCTGACCATCCATTACATATCGAGGCCCCTTCATGCCTAGGAAAGCACGATAAACTGTTGGGCATTTGCAGATCTTTGACAGTCGTTACGGGGAGTCAGAAGCCCGAAAGTCTGACAGTCTTACTAAGGGGTATCGTATTACCTAGTAACTGGGTGGTGGAGGTCAGATGTAAAATATGTACTGGTATTCAGCCCGGTCGGCTTCTAGGCTAGAAGCCGACCCCAACGTAGGTGGAGAAAGGCTAGGTTGATGATAATTCTCTACAGTGAGACTGACAAAATATGTATTTAATTTTTAAGGTATTTTTGTGATACTTCTGTATATATATCAACTGCATGACTATAAAAAAAAATTGGGACAAAAAAATCTACACCTTTGACCATAATGATTATGCTATGAGCTCTTACACAAATACCTATTACTACTACATCTACTTCAACTTCATCTCGGTATCTAGCAACATCTAATGGATAGCGTACCGATTGACCTATTTCTCGCGAAAGCACTCTGCAACAGTTCCTACCTTAAAAACTAGATTATATTTCTAGGTTACCATAGGTAACTTCAACTTCATCTCGGTATCTTTAAGCAACATCTAATGGATAGCATACCGATTGACCTATTTTTCGCGGAAGCACTCTGCAACAGTTCCTACCTTAAAAACTAGATTATATTTCTAGGTTACCATAGGTATTAGAGCAGTGGTGGCCCAAGAGCAGTGCTGGCCCAGTGGCAACGGCCGTGATTGAAGAGTTGTAATCATGGGTTCGAACTAGGGTTGCCAACTCTCGAAAGGACCAACCCGGGAGAATTTTAAGAAATCGAGTAGTATTAGATCGAGGTTGAAAACAAATGTCAATCATTTATTAATTTTTAAATTTATGTTTACTTTGCTTTCGAGGAGCATCTTATATTTGACGGTTTTTTACCACAAAATAATAAGAGTTTTTACATAAAAATCGAAGTTTGTTAGTATTTGTAACTCTGATTTTACTAAAGAAATATTCATTCGATTTCTTTCCATGCTCCATACATACTTGTTCTATCATGCTGAATACGCGCTCGCAAGAAGCATTAGAGACAGGAATGGAAGGAACAAACCTGACAAGTTTTTTCAATTCAGCACAGGGATTTCTGTCTTTCGATTTCGTAAAGAAGTCAACCCAGCGTAAATCCACTCGATTTCTTCAACGAGATATGGTTGCATCTCACTCTCATAGGAAATTCGGAGTTTATTGCATCCCGGGAGGGGGGTCGGGAGGTTAACCATTATTACCGGAGTCTCCCGGGCAATCTGGGAGGGTTGGGAACCCTAGTTCGAACCCAGCAGGCACATAAGTGCCTTTAAGTGGTCTTCGAATTTTTGGCTGTGAATAATCACAGCCAAAAATTCGAAGACATTTGACATGCGCCAACCCGCACTGGGCGGCTTATTCCACAAATCCCCCTTAGGAGGAAAAGTGGAATCTATAAAAAACAGTCCAGAATTCACCCCTGATAATCCCGCTTAGGGGGGAAAACTAAAATTGAAAAAAAAAAAAAAATATATATACTTAATCCAAGACCGGGAAGTGATTTTTTTACATTATGGTTCAGTTTTCCCCACTGACGGGGATTCTCTGGAGGGATTAGTGGAATAAGCCGGATTATAAGGAGTGAATGTTTTCTATATATTCCACTTTTCCTCCTAAGGGGGATTTTCAGGGGGATTTGTGGAATAAGCCCACTGGGCCTGTGTAGTGGATTTAGGCCTAGGTACTTCCGCTCACAGAGAGGAGGCCTGTGTCCCAGCAGTGGGAATATTGTAGTCTGATTATGAAATAGGTATTGTTTTCTCTCTTTACATTGTGTTCAGTTTAAAAGACCAAAGAAATTATGGATAGACTAGCTGCGCCCCGCAGTGTTACCCGCGAACACTAAATTCTTTCGGGATAAAAAGTAGTCTATGTGTAAATCCAGGGTGTCTGCTACGTCCATACCAAATTTTATCCAAATTGGTCCAGCCGTTTGAGCGTGAAGAAGAGACAAACATACACACATACTCACAAACTTTCGCCTTTATAATACTCATGCCTCATGGAAAGCTTTCGGTGAGGATGACGCGAGTTCCATGATTTTTGTTCACCCAAAAAGTACATATATATACATAGTTGTTGATGTCAGGATGTTGTATAAATGCTAGTCGCGCGGTAAACTCTGATTGCGCGATGCAGAATTTGTGACGTCAGGTCTGTGATGCGTACTTCGCATGTGGCGTTGTGGATGCCGCCACAGTGAGAAATTCCGAGTGGAAAAAACCAAAAATACTTTGCCCGACCTGGGAATCGAACCCAGGACCCCACAAGCGCGACTCAACAGTCGCGCTTGTGACCATGAAACCAACGGAAATAGGGTGCTGTTCGACCAATCATAAAAAATATAATTAGATTTGACAGCTGAATTGAGCTTTCAGTAACTTAATTAACTTTCGTTCTTTTAGCTTTCTTCTTTTTTTATACGGATACGGAGAGTAATCCCCGAGTTGCCTTTCACAGCGCGAATTAGAAGAGAGGTATTGACCTATTTCTGCCATTTGCAATTCCTACCTTTGAGAGTTCAATTGGATTTGCAGGTAATCAATGTTGAATTCAAATTCATTTATTCACTAGCTTTTGCCCGCGGCTCCGCCCGCGTAGATGTCGGTTATCGCGTAAAAAAGTAGCCTATGTCCTTCTCCGTATCCCAGGCTATATCTCTGCCAAACATGGCGATCGGTTCGGCGGTTTAGGCGTGAAAACGTAACATACAGACAGACAGAGTTACTTTCACATTTATAATATTAGTATGGATTTTGTGAACATAGGGTGAAATTATACAGATGTTAAAGAATATACTAGTCGTTACTATGTCCCGTCAGGAGGCATACAAAATAGGTTTGGTAATCGATTGTCACATTAACAAAACAAAACAAAAAAATAAAATAATTAAAATAAAGTTAAGTAGATGTCACAATTTCACGCCTAATACTAATAGTTAATAATAATTCGTCAATAAATTAAGATGGCACATAAACAAATAGGTATTTATTTATTTCTACACGCGCGTGATGCCTGCGGATTATTTTGTGTTTTTTTTTTTTAATCTAATAATATCTACTATATAAAAATAAGTCGGGTTTTCCTTCCTGACGCTATAACTCCAGAACGCACGAACCGATTTCCACGGTTTTGCATTCGTTGGAAAGGTCTCGGGCTCCGTGAGGTTTATAGGCACTTTTTTTTTTTAATGGTTTTTACGAAAAATTAGGGTAGGGTAGAGTAGGGTAGGTAGATAGGGTAGGGTAGGGTAGGTAGGTAGGTAGATAGGGTAGGGTAGGTAGATAGGGTAGGGTAGGTAGGTAGGGTAGGGTAGGGAGGGTAGGGTAGGTAGGTAGGTAGGTAGGTAGGTAGGTAGGTAGGTAGGGTAGGGTAGGGTAGGGTAGGTAGGTAGGGTAGGGTAGGGTAGGTAGGTAGGTAGGTAGGTAGGGTAGGGTAGGGTAGGGTAGCGTAGGGTAGGGTAGGTAGGTAGTTAGGGTAGGATAGGGTAGGGTAGGGTAGGGTAGGTAGTTAGGTAGGTAGGTAGGTAGGTAGGTAGGTAGGTAGGTAGGTAGGTAGGTAGTTAGGTAGGTAAGTAGGTAGGTAGGTAAGTAGGTAGGGTAGGTAGGTAGGTAGGTAGGTAGGTAGGGTAGGTAGGGTAGGGTAGGGTAGAGTAGTGGAGTTTATACTATAGCTTTTGACAGAACGAAGTCTGTTGGGTCAGCTAGTTTATTTATATATCTGGTTGTATAGTTAGATAGATTATATTCTGAGTACTGTTTGTTTTATTTTATCTAGTTGCCTATTTATGTTAATTTCTTTAAGCCTGACTTGGTTTCCGTATGTCTTTTCCGGGTAACCACTGAAAATCAGCGCTGTGCTGTGGGTCCCTCATAGCATAGCATCATGCTGAGTGGAAGTCTTCTCGTCACAGTCATGACGTCCAGCTGCCGACTATTTTGTTTTGTGCTCGTGATTGGAATGTAGATCTATTTTGTTTTTTTTTTTTTTTTTTTCTGTATACCACCTATTCAAGTTAATTATCTTTTTGTATGCACGTGTTTCTGTGACAAATAAACCTATTTTTCTTTCTTCCTTTCTAGAATTTTTGATTTTTATACAATGTTGTTAAGACGGCACATAACAAATAGGTAGAATTATTGATTCATATTCTATGTTGTTTATTGTAGCTTCTATAATAGGTAGGATGCATCCGAACGAAGTTTTTTTTTAATGTTAGAACTTATTGAATTGCTGATATAACGTCTAATAAACAATGTGTAACTGATTTAACGCTAATTATGAAAGTAGTTTGTTCAGGATCGATTTCTGTCATTTTTAATATAACAAATTTTTTAAGCCAAAAATAATTAGAACTACGTTTATTACAGTCACACTTCCACTGTAAAGTCAAAACTAACAAAAATGGACGAAGTATTATAATGCCCTTATACGTGTGCGTCGGTGTGCGTGCATAGATTTGTAATGTGACCACAGTTTTCTCCTACAATTAGTGTTACTCATTGAATAAATTATCAATGTTTTATACATAATTATAAAAAATAAGTGTGTGTATTATGTTTATAACATAATATTCTAATATTGAGGTGTTTGGTGGTGTGCGTTAAATCCGGGGCTTGTTGTATTTCTCTATTAATTGTGATTTGTTTGTTGGAGGTTTATTTATTCACTGTCAGACAACGCACAGCCTAAACCGCTGGACATGAAATTTTTTCCTCTACCAAAAATCGTTCATCGCGCCTAAAGAAGTTTCCACTACCTAAATAGTATACAGGATTTTTACTTAAAAATACTCATCTCATTCATTACATTCTACATGTAATACAACCGATGTTCTTATGCAAAATGGACGTTGAGTTAACTGAATATGGGCGGAAGTACGCATGTGCAAGGGCCCCGATTGGAGAAAATATAGTCCGAGAATAAACGATTCGATATTCGACATCCAACCACCCCGTTACTTTGTTATGATTGAAGGTTATTTTATGACGGCTATCAGTAGTCACAGTTTTAATAATACATCTATGGTAGTCCCCCCTTTCTATCCATATCATATTTCATACAGTCCATTCATCGTTTCTTTCCTCTTCCCCTTTTCATATAGCCATCCACATTCATACTTCTTTATTAGAGGCTTTTGTGGACATGATATTTATTCAGATTTGTTACTGTAAGTAGTTGTAATGGCAATCATGTCATTTGGTTTAGTTTTTTTTTTAAATACTAAAGAAAAAAAAAAGACTGAGAAAGAATCTGTATAAAACACAGATTATTTTCTATTTTTGAATATGAGAACGTTGTAGGCCTAGTAAGTGGCCTGCAGATTTGTTGTCAATTTTCTATTTTGTCATGGTACTTGTTGAAAGGCCTACACTATCCTCCCATACCTATTAACACTTAAATCAATCGTCTAGGGCCCGTCTAATACGACCCCTACACCTATACAATGAGTTGGCGCAATATTCATATTGCGCAATATGATTGAAGCAGCCATTGCACTCAAACCATCCATTATTTTCACGCAATAACATTGACGGCCCATAAGCTTCAATGTTTTCGCGTGAGCAAGACCTTCGCAATACTTTACTACACGGTGTAATTAAAGTTAAACTCGCTCAAACATTGGTTCAATCATTGCACAATCTTCAATATTGTTACGCGCCACAATTAATGCCTGGTACATCGAGACAAAAACTAGTGACCACTAGCGCCATCTAGTATCGAGTAGCAGAAAATTCGATGCTAGAACTTTGTAGAACTTTCGACATCTGGTCAGTCGGGGCCGGTATGTACTCGAACATTCTAGATGTTTCTACAGTAGAAGGTTCTGGAACTTTCTAAGGACTATATAAGGCCGGTAAGGACCCCGACCGGACACAGTCGAAACTTCAAACGATACAAGCGATATTCGAGTGCGACTTTAAAGCGATCAGTAGTGCATTCGTGTATTATAATTAGTGTGTTTGATTTGTTATCAGTGTTGTTTAATTAAAGTGTCATTTTTGGTTTTTAAATCGGCAGTTTTTATTGTCACGAACTGCAAGCTCGTAACAATTTTAATCCTAAACAGTCAAAAACATTGCGCAATTCTTGATATTGTGCAATATAATTGATGGTTAAAGGACCCGTCTAAGTCGTCACCGCCGCCTATGGACTTCTGCAAAGCAAGCAAGACGTCGGAAATGTGTTGCCTGCCCTGAGACAAATCCGACAAACCCCATCTGCTTAACTTTTTCCCAACTGTGTTGGGGTCAGATTCCAGTCTAATTGGATGCAGCTGAGTACCAATATTTTACTCGGAGCGACTGCCTATCTGACCTCTACAACCCAGTTACTGGTTAACACGATACCCCTTGGTAAGTCAGCGATGGGCTGACAAACATTACAAGAAAGCCCACATGGGGACTCACGCTAAGGGCATCGTCCTGGACAAAGTTGGCGTTGAAGCCAAGCAGCCTAACTCTGCCATCAGCAAGTGTGTAACAGTACAGCTGATCAAAAACGGCAAGAAAGTAACAGCATTCGCGTGCCCCGGGATGGCTGTGTAAACCACATTGAAGAGAACGACGAAGTACTAGTAGCAGGCTTCGGCCGTAAGGGTCACGCCGTTGGTGACATTCCCGGAGTCAGGCTTAAGGTCAACATCTCCATCCTAGCCATATACAAAGAAAAGAAGAAAAGGCCACGTTCGTAAGCGTGACTTACACTGTGATAAGTGACCTGCTGCTGCAAAACCTGTGTTGTATATATAAGTGTACAAAATAAAATAAAATAAAATGAAGTCTGGTTTTCAGACTTGCTTCTGACTACCCGTTACGACTGCCAAACATCTGCATCCGGTTAGAATGGAAGCCGAGCCCAACATAGTTGGGAAAAGGCTAGGCAGATGTCTAGAGACGTATGGTTTGACGGGTTTGTCTCAGGGCAGGCAACACATTTCATGATGATCCATACCCTTCAAACCGGAACATAGCACAGCTTCTCTGAGGCAGACATAGGTTTCGCAAACGCATAGAAATGTAGAACTTGTCCGATTTCAAGTGTGTTACATGCTAATACCGATCGATGCTCTATTTCATTCTTGTCCTGAAATAGGTCAATCAAGTGTTACATCCATATCTCGGTATAGACTTAAGTAAATTAACTGTCGGGAGACATCTACTGTTCGGATCAAAGATAAATTTTGTACTTTTTGAGCTTGAGTAAGGGCCAAAGCCACGACAGATCACGATAGATTTGGCATCGGCGATTGAGTCCACAAGATGATTCGATGCTCATTTTCACGGCCAATAAGGGTATATTGCCACTTCAGCTTGCTTTTATAACGACCTTCGGCTGTCTGATCGGATCACGGATACTATCCCTCAGAGGGCAAGCAACCAAAGTTTTTTTGATAGCTTGCTGAGCGACTTAGAGGACATTACTGGCAAATTATACGCATGAAATCAGCACTAAAGTCGCCGCGTCCAAATCCATACCAGGAGCTAAAGCAGTGGTCACATAGTCAGATATACATATGTACCAGCCGCACTCGTGACAGTCATCAGCTAGTAGCCGCGACCGATGGCTTCCACTTGTCGAAAGTACATCGTTGTCATCATGCAGCCGAAAAGCCACCACTGGACATGGGCCAAGCGTCACCCCGATCGGTTCTAAGCGCGTAGCGGTTCTAGTCTTCCATGCTTCTTTATTAATGGTCATCTTGGTAGGAAAGTCGGTGAAGAAAGTTTTGAGTATGAATCTTCTTATTTCGTGGCGACAGTACTTTGGTCTGATTATGGTTTTGATTATGTTGATTATATTGATTGAGCCCAGTAGTTGGCCACGTTGATTGCGGCATCTGTGGCATTCTGTAGGTCTTCAAAGGTGCAAATGAACGAGCACTTAGGACACTCCAGCAAGTGGGATATAGTCTGATCAGAAGCACCACAATCGCGCTGGGTGTTGCAGGGGTTAGTAATAAGACCAGGTCCCTATAAGAGTAGGGGAAAACCAAAGAAACCATGGTGGGATTGTGTGAAAAAATATAAATGGCTTGAAAGGTGGACATACGCCTCTTACAAGTGTCTCGACCTGTTAAAGGCCGGTCTAGTGCTTCCCGCATCCAGCCGATTCCCGTGATCTTCATCAGATCGTCGGGCCAGTTTGTGGGGGCCATACCTAAGCTGCGGAAATCACTACAAGCGGCCAGTCTTTTTAGCTCCCGACGGAAAAAGAGTTATAAGTTTAACGTGTGTATCTGTGTGTTTGTCTGCGGCTGAACTTATTGTTTTTTTAATTGTGTTTGAAAGATGACTTGATCGAGAGTGTTCTTAGCTATGATTCAAGAAAATCTGTACAGCTGTTTGAAGATTATCAGCTCTTTTCTAGTTGATGAATGGATGTGAGCATCTTCCACAGGCTGATCGAGTCGGCTAATAAAAACGCCTAACACCACCCAGCAATAATGAATGTATGCTATTGTAGAAAGGATAGCTGCTGTTACTTCCTATTTTCAGTAGCCGTCCCCCGATGCGACGACGCGCGACGCTTGGATAAAAATATTACCTACAACTTATATTAAACTTAAAGGGCCAAGACATTACTTTATTTCTTCTTAGAGGTTTTTGTTTGTGTCGGGGGTTTTTTAATTTAACTTTTCCAAAGTTCGCCATAGTACTAAAGGTCAGCCCCTGAGCAGCTTGCTGCTCTAGTCGTAGTAGTTTTTCCCGTAGTGGTAGGCAGAGGAGTGTTGGACAGTCACATGATGCCAGTTATGTTTTATTCATATTTATTTATTTTATTATTTATGTACAGACGCCAGCAGGTCAAGCTACCCGAAACTGTCAAATTTTCGCAATCAACCTTGAACCTTATACTGTTGTGATTAAGTTGAAAATCTAATAAAGAATTTTGACAGATTGTAGTAGCTTGATGTGCTGGCGTCTGTACACAGAATAAAATACATAGAGATACGACATAATTATAATTTGAGTATAAAGGTACTGCTTATTTCTTAAGAAATTTCTTCTAGAAGACCTGCGAAAGGAGAAATGAAAAAGAAATGTAGACAATAGTGTGCGAAAACAAGAATTAAAAAATAAAATATGCGAAGTCTTATGAGCGTTGACACCGGTCCACTAGCGCCACTCCTTTAAAACATATTATCTCGTGACTGAGAAGGAATTATGAAAAACGGCTCAATCAACTATATCGGTAAGTTTGTCTAGAATTTTCTAATACCTTTTATAAAGTTTCATATTGAGACACGAAGCAACAAAATACGATCTAGAGGAATGTGGCCGTTTTTCTTTAGATCGAATTTTGTTGCTTCGTGTCTCAATATGAAACTTTAAATAAGGTATTAGAAAATTCTAGACACACTTACCGATATAGTTGAATTATTATTGAATTTGAGGTTGTGGATAACATTTTGTGTATTGTCGTTCGGGGGCCCCTGTAGCCCAGAGGCCCCCGAACGACAATTCACAAAATGTATGATGATACAGCTGATACGGTGGTAGCTACGCCCATGCCGACCGTTTTAAGCAAGTGTGGTGATTAATGCTTGTGCCTTCTCTGTGTGAAAAGAGGCCATGCCCTGCATTGGGACAAGAATAAGCTGGTATTATTATGTAGATTGAGGAAAATCAGTCAATGCTCAGTACAATGCTCGATGACCTCAGTAGAGCTACCGAAAGAGTGGGTCTTAGAATGAACATCGACAAGACAAAGTTCATGTCAAATGCCCATGTAACACCCACTCTCATGAATATCGGAGACGTTACACTCGAAGTTGTGGACGAGTATGTTTACCTAGGACAAACTGTCCAGTTAGGTAGGTCCAACTTCGTGAAAGAGGTCAATCGTCGAATCCGACTCGGCTGGGCAGCGTTCGGGAAGCTACGCAATATCTTCTCGTCCCACATACCGCAGTGTCTCAAGACAAAAGTCTTTGACCAGTGCGTGTTGCCAGTGATGACCTATGGCGCTGAAACGTAGTCGCTCACAATGGGCCTTATTAGAAGGCTAAAAGTCACCCAAAGAGCAATGGAGAGGGCTATGCTTGGAGTTTCCCTACGTGATCGAATCAGAAATGAAGAGATCCGCAGGAGAACCAAGGTAACCGATATAGCTCGAAGAATTGCCAAACTTAAGTGGCAGTGGTCAGGGCACATTGCTCGCAGAACAGATGGCCATTGGGGCCGAAAGGTTTTGGAGTGGCGATCGCGTACAGGAAGACTTAGCGTAGGAAGGCCTCCCACATGGTGGACTGATGACCTTGTGAAAGCCGCAGGAATCCGCTGGATGCGGGAACCACGGAACCGCTCGAGTTGGCGGTGCTTGGGGGAGGCCTATGTCCAGCAGTGGACGTCTTTCGGCCGAAATTATGATGATTATCATCATTTCAGCCGAAAGAAAAGATGAAGAAAAAACTTCTGATTTATTTAAGTTAAAAGATCAAAATGCACAATACATGCCTGAGAGATATTTCTCGATGGCATGTGTAGCTCCAAGTCAGACGCCCATAAGCGGCATAAAAACTCTGACACTAGGTTAATCACTAACCACGCGAAAAGAAGAAGAAAGGGTCAGATAGGCATTCGCCCCATGTAAAATACTGGTATTCATCTGGAACTGGTAAGACTCATAGCTGACCTCAACACAGTTGGAAAAAAAGCTAAGTAAAGGCGATATGGTCAACTGTATCCTTACTAATATTATAAATGTGAAAGTAACTCTATTTGTCTGTATGTTATGTTTTCACGCCTAAACCGCTGAACCGATCGTCATGAAATTTGGCACAGATATATCCTGGGATATGGTGAAGGAAATAGACTACTTTTTTACGCGATAACCGACATACACTCGGGCGGAGAAGCGGGCAAAGGCTAGTACTGTATACATTGATTCCATCTTTTATTTCAAATGTCTGTTACTTTTTGGAGTTTGGGATTTGGTAGTTCCAAACCTAATTTAATTTAATAAATGGATACAAAAAGAAATACTCAATATATTTATTGATTCCACACGTGAACTTGAGTGGTAGATTTTACAAAAGTTTGATCATTGTGGGCCATGTCGGGCACAGCAAAAGTAGGAGAGAGGAAGAGGGCATTTATTTGTCTACTTGGTTGTTATACTATTTATTGTACTTAATTATTTTATAAAAAGTGTAATTTAAAATTTGTCATTTAAATATTCATTATTATTATAATAGCATTAAGATAAAAGAAATTGTTTTATTTATAAACCGATGTATTTACATTTTTGTTTTTCTTAAATATTCTTGGAAACACAAAAGATAAAGAAGTTTTACTAAAATCTTCCGATGTGATCCGACACACTCGAGCTCTATGAGTAGTAAATATATACTGTATTTCAAATTATAGTAACAATATTTAAATAATTTAAAATATATATTAAAGCTAAACAGATTTAATACAATAAATTTAAATAATCAAATAAATATTTAACATAAACAATAACATAATATCACTGAAAAAGTTACAGCTGCTATTCTTTTGTTTTATTTATGAATGTATCTAGGTAGGCGAACGTGTTTTGTTATGCGACGACGTAATTCAAATCGAGAGACACAGTGGAGTTACGAAAAACAATAAAAATTGAACAATATGATATGGGTATGCACTTATAAGCACTTTGAATGCCTTTATTTGGGTCAAAAAAAAATATATACTGGCGAATAATAAATGATGAATAAGATATTTGGGATAATTTTAAATGGTTTTCTCACCTTCCACATCAAAGCAGGGGTCCTGGGATGCCTCCTCCAGGATCGAGATCACATAGGAGAGAACAATATCGTCGATCACATTTAAATCCGCACTAGGGATGTGTTTCGTGATAAACTGAAATAAACCCTCCTTAACGAGGACCTTTTGTTGCGCTATAGCACTCATTTTTATCTAAAACACCTTATTTTTCAGAAAAACACTAGTAGAATGCAAAGTATATTCAGAAAGATCGTTACGGGTGGCTACACAGCGTAAAAGTAGGTTTAATGTCCACTAAAACTGCCTCGATCAAGCTACACCACGGTCTCTTTGTGTCTATAAGACAAAAAAAAATATTTGGTGAAAATTGCAGCTGTATTTTCACGAGAAAAATCTGGGATAGAACTGCGAAAATCAATACAAATGCAACTTTTTTTTAATAAACAACTTTTTGTAGTTTCGGTTTCAGGCACAAACTTATCTGCATACAGCCACTGTTGGTTGTCATTTACTTTAGAAAATCTTTTATTGTAATATACTTTTGTAAAATAAGATTATATTAATTTTAATAAGATTGTATCTTAATTACTACCATTTTCTGAAATAAAGATGATAAATTAAGAAAATAATGTGTTGGAAATGAAAACCCAAGTGGCAGCTAGAATTTCCGAACGAAGAATCTGTCATTCCAAACCAAATGTGGCGGGAAATTTTGAACTTTACCATCTGTTGTGGCGGTCTATTCAAAACAAATTGTATTTTTATTTCCTGCTTTGTGCCTACAAGTACGTTCCTACTTTTGTTATTCGGTAAGGACCTTCGACTGCCGAGCGTCTCCTTACATACATCACAAATTCTGGTTATTTATCTCTTTTTAGGGGGAGTTAAAAAAATACGTTTAAAAAATAAAACAACCCATTTTGAAATTAATATATTTCAATTAAAATTTTAAAATATAACGAGCAATCATTTATTCTCTCAACCTTTATTCTAAAAATGACTGATTAACACAACGCCGATTTTCACAACTACAATTTTATTTTAATTTTATTTTACAGTATAACAATAATTATTTGGAATCACAATGGGAACGTTTTGGCACAGTTTTATTAAGATAAATATCATTAAACAATATTGAATAATAGACAAATTAAAAAGGTCGTATAGTCTTTTCTTACCGGCTACAAAAAATCCGTTGGGCTTGTCTTTGGGCCCAAAAACCCTAGTTTAGCTGAGCAGTGATCATAAATCATGACTTTAGGCAAACCACGGTCAATGATAAAAAAAAAACTAAATCCTGTGACATGAAACCTCAGATGGTGTTTTATTTCCGCCTTATGAAAAAAGTTCTTACGGGCCTGAAAAAAACACCGCAAAAAAAAAAAATTTAATAAAAAACTCGGAATAGTGTTGTGCATCATTTAAAATATGCAAAAAAATATACGGACATACGACCTTTTCAATAAAAGAATACACAAGCACAAAGAGTAGTATACAACAAAAATGATAACGATATTTTTTTTTAACACAAGTTTTGGTACATATTCCACGAGACAAATACTTATTGCTACTTATGAAATAAATAAAATTGTAAATTCTAATAAATAGAGTGCAATCTATCTACTTTTAGCTAGTTTAGTGTGAAATTTTTAGTTCTTAGAACGTTAGACAGTTTAGATTTAGTTTTTCAACGATAGTTTTTTTTTTGTTACATATTGTCAGTGGAAATCCATGTTATCATAGACGGATAGCCCAAGATCGCACGGGTACTTTTAAGCGTCGATTTTTTTCAACGCACTTGAATTTTAAGCGCCGACACTTATGGGGTTTATTCATACACGTTGCTTAAACTTAGGTGACGTTTAAACGTCAAAAATGTATGGTTAAACAGTCGCTAATCATTAGTTAACTTTAAGCAGCGTTTATAAATAAACCCCTTAAAGTCCAACTGTGTGTTTTTTGACGCGCTGAGATGCGCTCTGAAGGATTCACAATTCTCGGCTTACTAAAGAAAGTTGGAATTCGAGTGCATGAAAAAAAATTGTCGCGTAAAGGGCCCCTGTGAACCTGGGCTTAAAGTGCACTGTGGCTAAAATTATTTATGTACAGAATAGCTTTGTGCACTTTGGTATCTGTGCTTAATGGCTTATTTTAGATTTTGTGCTGTTTATCACCGAGATAAATGGGTATATTTTTTTACATTTTAAATTTCATGGTTATTTTTAAGTTAGATATATACTTTCCACTTACAACATGTAACTAAAAAATATTAACAAAATCACTGACTTTTCTCTAAGGCTTATTTTTTAAATATTTTAGTCTCATAATGAAAAGTCGCCTGATTTTAAAAGTATGACAAATATAATTTCATAGTTTAAGTAAAATAGTTTTTTAGAGGCAGGTATTAACGAGTAGTAGGTAGGTACTTTTACTCCTGTGCAGAGAGACTCGAGTGTGTGTTTAACTTATTGCAATAGAATACGGAGTTCGTTTAAATACTCAATAAATTCGTCAATGAACGATATAATAGATAACACGAACGAGCCACTGTGCACAGGATATATGTGCAGGTACATATTATAAAGTTAAGATATATAATAATACTATATGTATTTTTATTACAATAATAGGTATAATTTTCTTCTAAATATTTCAGTAAGTGTTATCAAGTTTTAATGAAAGTTGGATTCGCGTCTTTTATACACTTTCACGGGCACGACGGCAAGAAGAGCTTCACAATTTCCAACTTTCAATATATTTTTTATGAAAATTTCGTAACAGAGCTTTAGTTAATATTTGACGGAATCAAGAAGCAGTTTAAGTATATTTTTACTCAAAAAATTACTGAAACTATTCTGCCATTAATTTTATATGGTTTGAAGGACATAAAGTATTCTAAAGATTATTAGCCTTTTATAGTTAAGCAATTATATAAGGTCAAATTAACTCCGCAGACGTAGTGGGTATATTGGGTATCAATATCTAAACTCGATAAAAATAGATTTGAAATTTAGACCTTTTTTTTGGGGGTCAACGACCGCTGGCAGTGTAGTCACGTGAAGTATGACTTCAGATTTATTTTTATTTTATCATGTTTATCTATCGATACCCATAATTTCTACGAAGTTTACATTGAAAAAACTGATTTTAAACAGATATTTAAGTAACTACACCTAAGGTCTTTGACCACAAAAAATATCTATTTTTTATCATAATTTCCCACCGCGTCTGCGGACTTTCGCGAACTAATTTCATTTCAACCTGTATAAATTCTGTTACAAAATTTCCAAAAAGACTAGCTAGACTGACTTCTTTAGACACGTCTTCAATAATACCTAACTAAAATTTAATTCCTATCTATCTAAACGCCCTTGCATAGGGATGGAATACATTTGCAGGATTTTTCTGAAATATACACCGTGACATTTTAGTCGTCTTACAAAGGTGGTCCACTCAATGTAGCCGACATAAAATACCACAGGGCGCGATTAAAAAGAAAGATTGAGATTTAGATTAGTTTAAGGTGCGATAGTAAGAAACACATTTTTGCGTTAGGGTAGAATGAACTCTGATAAAGATGTCGCTGCTTCATTCCGCATTTCCGCCCTTGGAACACAAGGCTCGGACTGTGCTCGTAACAGGGTGTTGCAAACTACGTCATGCGTCATAAATAATTAACTTAAAAAAACATAAAAATATTATTCAAATGTTCAAAAATATCATTAAAAAAAAGGAATGATTAATAGTCATTGGATACATGAAGTGGGCTGTCTTTGTAAGACGATTAAAATGCCACGGCGTATAGATAACAAGCTTCTGTCCGCGACTTCGTTCGTATGGAAGTCGACAAGATACACAATATACTAAAATAGCAGCCACATTTTTATAAAACTTCCTAGGCCCCGACCCCTCCGCGTCGCATCGCATCGCATCGACCGCATTATTACTTCGTTTTCGCTTAGCGTTCTTTCTGTTTTTTTTCTTTTTGCTCGGCTTCTAGGGTTGTCGCGTGAAATTAAATAGTCTGTAGCCTTCCTCAAAAATTAGGGCTAACAAATGCAAAAAGCCAACTGATAGTTCTAGAGATTTGTTAGTAAAACAAAGTAGTTTTTTTATATTAGTACAAACTTTATCAATGCTTAAGGCCCAGATATATGCCAGTGACCTTGAGTGGTTAGCTTGCGTGTTCTGTACTGAGCTCACGCAACGCGTCTTACATCCATCCAGCAATAGGACGCGCCCATCTAGGAGCGCTGTCCCAAATAAGACGCATTTTTAATTAATTATACATAAAACAAAAGTTATTATAATAAAACACGTATACTAAAATAACATTAATTAAAATATCTTTAAAAGGTGAAGGTTTCAGAAAATTACGCTTGATAGATTATGCGTGATTCTCAGTTATTTATCCGCGTTAGACATAACTTTACAAATTCATTTCACTATGTAATATAAACATAACCTAAAATATTCATAAAAGAAAATGCTCTAATTTGACATATATTTTTTCCAAATCATTAACACTACTCGTTTAGACGTGATCTTCAGTATAAAATCATTAATAGTCGCTCTACGATCTAGAGGAATGTGGCCGTTTTTATTTAGATCGAATTTTGTAGCTTCGTGTCTCAATATGAAACTTTAAAAAAGGTATTAGAAAATTCTATACACACTTACCGATATAGTTGATTGAGTCGTTTTTTATAATTCCTTCTCAGTCACGAGATAATATATTATGTTTTTAAGGGATTGGCGTTACTGGACCGGTGACAACCCTCTTAAGTAGTGTAGTAGTGTAAGTGCATGTTGCCAATGATGATCTATGGCACTGAAACGTGGCCGCTCACAATGGGCCTTATCAGAAGGCTAAAACTCACCCAAAGGGCAATGGAGAGGTCTATTAATGCTTGGAGTTTCCCTACGTGATCGAATCAGAAATTAAGATATCCGTAGGAGAACCAAGGTAACCGGCATAGCTCGAAGAATTGCCAAACTTAAGTGGCAATGGACAGGGCACATTGCTCGCAGAACAGATAGCCGTTGGGGCCGAAAGGTTCTGAAGTGGCGACCGCGTATCGGAAGGCGTAGCGTAGGAAGGCCTCCCACAAGGTGGACTGATGACCTTGGGAAAGCCGCAGGAATCCGCTGGATGCGGGAAGCACGGAACCGGTCGAGGTGGCGGTGCTTGGGAGAGGCCTATGTTCAGCAGTGGACGTTTTTCGGCTGAAATGATGATGATGATGAAGGATCGTAGCAGGCGTTCTGTTCTGCACTGCATGGGAAGACGGCGTGAGTTTATGAATATAAGTAAAATCTTATAAATGTATTCCATCGAAACTTACTGTTTGTTCTATATGCCCTAACTAAAATATTAGTCTAAATCAGTTTGTCTAGTTAAAATATAAGTTATAGCAGTTAGGACGAAGTGAGGTTTAGTTCAGTGTTTTATATAAGTAGATGCTTTTGTAGAAGTATTTAAGTAGGTTAGTTCATAAAATCGTGAATTTATGACAAACATATTTGACAGTGACAGCGTCTAGCTGTCAAATTCTTGGACTAGTGATAGTAGCGACATCTGAAGTGAGAAAGTGGCTGTTTTTATCCCCATTCATTTAAACACCAAGTCTCTAATTCAGATAATTTATGTAAACAAAGTAACGTCAAGAAATGTCACTGTCAAAATGACAGGACAGTGGCGCAAAACATTTTATCATAATTTTTTTTTAAATGAAATATAATCATCTATAAAATTAAAGTGAAATAATTATAAGAACTATGCAAACAAAATACCGTTGCCAAACCATGTTTTGTGTAGTGTGTCGGAGACACGGCATATGATCGTCATAATCAGCCCTTTTAAGTTCACTGCTAGACATAGGCCTCCCAAAATCGATCGGAAATCGGAACAGTTTACAGCCGTTTTTGGCCAACATGTGCACTTATAATATGAATCTATGAATTGTGTTGTTGAAGATGTAATTTTTTGTAATGTTTGTAACTCATGGATTTTTACCAGCATCATAAAAAAATATTTTCAACTAGAAAATCTACTTTTTTTAATAACTTTGTTTAAAACCGAAAATTTATAAAATAATTACGGTGTGATATTTTTTTTATTATTATTTTTAAAATCAGGAGGAGCTCGTGGCTAAGTAATAACAGCCACACGGGTCGATCCGTCAGGTTAAGCTACGCTTGGCGGGGTTGGTCCGTGGATAGGTGACCGTCTTTACATATCGAGACTCCTCCGTGCCTCGGAAAGCACGTTAAGCCGTTGGTCCCGGCTGTCATTCGTTGATCTTTGACAGTCGTTACGGGTCGTCAGAAGCCCAAAATATCTGACAACCAGTCTTTCCAAGGGGTATCGGGTTACCCAGTTACTGGGTTGTGGAGGTCAGATAGGCAGTCGCTCCATGTAAAATACTGGTATTCAGCTGCATCTGGTTAGACTGGAATCCGACCCCAAAATAGTTGGGAAAAGGCTAGGCAGATTGATTATTTCTAAAATCAGTACCTACTTAAAAGAAAATGGAAGCTTTTTTTTCACCAGGTTTTGTGAATTCCCATTACGTAGATTTTTTTTTTTTTGAAATGTTATCCCCTTTGTTTACATAAATAAACTGAATTAAAGACTTGGGTCTATGTGACTTAGGTTTATGTTTTTTATCTGACGAAAACAGGAGGAGGCTTTCAATTTCATTCGAATGTGTGGCCACACAACTGTTTATAGAGTACTCCGTTTTTTTTTTACAAGACCGATAATATTTTGTTTAATCCAACAGTTATTAGTTCATAAGTAGGTTTCCTTTTTGGGGTTCCGTACCCAAAGGGTGCCAATGGACCCTATTCAATTGCAATGGCTCTCTTACCACCTGTCCAGCATTATTGCTGTCACCTAACTCACTAATTTGTATATTCAATTATGTATAAATTCCTAAACATATATTTAACCAATTATTCTTAATACTTTTTTATTGTAACAATTTGATAATTTCTAAATAATTAAAAATGGGTAACTTAAATATAAAAATGTGGGTCTGCAAACCCTACATAACAGTACAGTTATAAAATATCTTTTAAATTAGTAGTCACACTAACAATCATACATGTTGTATGTTAATAGAGATGATTTAGCCTATTTAACATTGCTCGAATTATGTTATTTAGAATAAGATCTTTTTTTTTTCACTTGTATAAACCATTCTGTTAATAAAGAACTTTGAAAATCAAAACAAAAAAAAAAAAACCCTGGACCCTATTACAAGGCTCCACTGTCCGTCCCAAGTGTTCTGTGGTCCGTCCGTCTGTCCGTCTGTCACAGGGCTGTATCTTTTGAACCGTTAAGGCGGAGACTGACTTGCAACGTTTGTTTGTAATGTATCAAGTTTTTGAAACGCGTTACTGTAGTCAGTGGAGCCAAGGCGTTCGATGCGAGCATTGCAAGCGAATGTTTACAGACAAGTCAGCAGCAGGTGCAGTTGTTTGTTAATTTCTTTTTCTTTCAATAGCAATAACTAAATAAAATTTAAGAAGCACACACAACCGGGCCTCTAATTCCACCATTTTGAATCAAAAACCGATTTCCAAAAAAAACAAAAAATTACCAAAAAAAAAAAACAAAAAAACAAAAAAATTGGAATTTGGTGTCTTTGGTTTTTTACAACCGACTTCCAAAATTAAAGTTATTTTTAATTTATTAGTATTTTTTTTTTTTTGGAAGTCGGTTGATTTTTTTGTAAAAAGTTGTAATCGCTGTCAAATTTAGCTTAAAAAAAAACAGATTTAGCTTTTATAAAAATCTGTAGATCTACGGATTTATCTAGAGGCATTCTACGGATTTTTTAAAATCTGATTTGGCAACACTGCTCAATTGTCAGCGTAGATGGCGCCTTTTGAGAGATGCGGACCTCTCAAAAGGCGCCATCTACGCTGAAAATAGTTTTTCACATTTGGCTTCCCGTGCTATCTGGCGCCC
This sequence comes from Dryobota labecula, assembly GCA_947523025.1. Classification (NCBI taxonomy): domain Eukaryota; kingdom Metazoa; phylum Arthropoda; class Insecta; order Lepidoptera; family Noctuidae; genus Dryobota; species Dryobota labecula. The sequence goes on along the minus strand of OX383311.1, from coordinate 4,532,400 downwards.
AGAGAAACCGCTCCTCTTGCTATAGGTAGGTACCCCAGGACTGGCGCTGGTGGTACGGAACCCTTCGTGTGTGAGTCTGAGTCGCATTTGCCCGGTTTTTATACATTGCCACTACCTTAATACTTCCACAAAACGACAAGACAGTATACATAGGTACATCGGAAACAACATTAGTTATAAATCTTATATTATGTAACGATGATAGACTTTGGACTATTATTTGGATATTTAAACTTTCTCTATATGTTTGCTTATCTATTCAACAGTGTTTAATTTTTGAGGATGAGTGAATAAGTAAGCTCTAAGATTTATGAGTTTAATCTGCTTTCCTTAAGATTGCTTGGCCTCAGTGAACAACTAATATCTAAGAGAAACTATTTGCAATAAGATATTTTGAGTGTAATACACCGTGGCATTTTAGTCGTCTTACAAAGACACCCCACTTCATGTATCCAATGACTACTAATCATTCATGAATGAATGAATGAATGAAATGCACCGACCCCAGCGTGGTTTAACCAGACTCGATTACTCGAATGAACCCAAAGATTCACACTAGCCCCTGGAGCCTCATGTTTCATGGGACTACAGTGGCCATTGTATATCAAGGAGTAGACCGGGGGGCACGATAATGGTAGGGAAGACGTGCCCATAGGATATGGAAGGATTATTATAGCCTACCGGATATGCATCCTTAAGCAAGCAATGGAATAGTGGAGAGACGGGTGATATTTATCGGGAGGGCATCTTTTAATGACGTCGTCGCCTGGTTGGCTCGAGTCCAGCTGCCTTCCTTCACTGCTATGCTGTGTTGATGTTTCCATTATCTTCGTCTGAAGTCACGCTACTATCCGTTTCAGGTTTCTTGTAAATCTCGCTAACAACCTTTCTAATCTTATCTCAATCTTCAACAACGCCTGTGAATATGTGCGAGATAGCACATCCTGTGGTTTTTGATGAGTTTGGTTATGGTTTTTCCGTCTAAGATTGCATAATTTTCATGTCTTGGTTTATTCTTGGCGTGGTTAATCAAGTCTCTCATGATATCTCTCTCATATCTTCTATGTCTTGACCTGTTAGCTTTATTGAGTGCCGATACTTCCGCCTTCGTAACTGCTTGTTGGAGGGATGCAAGAGCTAATGACTCCAATTATGGAACTGCATGGTATTTCGATGTTTTCATCCGTTGAATTGATTCCTATATTTCCTAGTTTTTTCGTTATTAACTGCGATCTTGGTATTTTTGGTGGATTTGCTATTGAGAGCGACATAATATTATTGTTTATGGTTGAAATCCTTGGCCTCAGTTGTTGTCTACTTCTCAACTTGTGGTTGCCTTTGTGTCTTGTGTTTGGTGCTTCCATTTTCGTTAAAGATTCGACTTGTTGTTAGCTGCCCCCAGATAATTTTGTGTTCGGATGTGCCCCTATCGGCCCATTCTCCTTTAATAAAGTGGAAGAGTTTTTCTGTTGCATGTGGCGTAATGGTCCAATTTCGATACCTGAGTGTACTTTGACCATGTTATCCGGCATGATGATCTCATTTTTGTCGCTGTTGGCTATATCTCTGTTGTAGTCGGAATAATCAGATGTAGATTTTGGTGAATCAGCCCTTTGCGTTGGAAAATTTGTGTATCTTGTCGACTAATATGTGCGTAAAAGTCACCTAGCATTACTAGCGTCAGGTCCTTGGTTTTTGTCTAATCGAGTTGAATACACCTGTGAGAGATCTGGTTGCTTTAGAGGTACAACTGTTGATGTGAGAGTTGATTATAGGAGCAGGCTTATCACTTCTCATACCAACTTTAAGAGTAGTTGACATCGCTTCGGTATCTTTTTCCTATTTTTTATTTCAATTTGGGCATCCTTTGTGATTAGAATTGCTAGTCGCCGGTGTGCTTTACCTGTAATTCCCGATAGGTTGATTTGTACGTTCCTAAGTTCACCCCTGTTTCTTGTAGGCAGGTTACATGTACACGAACGACCCAACGTGACAATTCAGCATCTGTTTTTATCTTTTTGCCGTTCCAAGTTGCAACGATGACCACATCTGTCCACCGCTCCTTCTTGCGACGACCAATAAAAACAAAAACTTTTGTTTAAACAAATCTATCAGGCTCCGCTACAACGATCACAGATGTCCGACTACCTCGGCCGGTCCCTTTACGGTATTTTTCCTTTATTTACAAAAACAATGGGGCCCAGCAAACTCCGATGTTGCGATGCTAATACTCGATGAGCGCAGGCAAGCTTCACTTAAGCGGCCGAGAGCTCCAAGCAAGAATATTCCCTACTGTGGTCCGATGTTCGAGACCGCGATAGTACTCAATTGCGTCAGAAAGCATCTGCCTTCCAGTTATTGTCTTCTGCGACACAAAAAAATCACAAAAAATGTACTTAATAAAAACGTTGGGTTTACCCTTATATGAGCGAGGCTACCTGCTAAAGTAGCGACTATCATAAAAACTATAACAAATCGTTCATTCATTAAGCTTCATAAAACATGAAGCTTAATAAATAAACGATCCGTTACAATTTTAAAGGCAAGAAGTGGTAGTATGGTAGTCAAACTAAGAAGTTTTAGGGGAATAAAAATTGTACGAAATCTAAAGCGATAACGTTATTTTGTTAGAATAATAAAGTATGTTAGTTTATCTTGCTATATTATATCAACATAACATAACATAATGCCCTAACTCCCCGAAGGGCCGGGCAGCGGCGCACCCATGCACAACCATAGTTCGCCAGTCATGTCCAAGTCCCATGCAACAGTGGGGGAGCCCACCGCCATTACCACCAACCGGGCACAAATCCAGACCCCGGGCAGCCACTGAGAAATTACAGACAGAAAACCCAACAACATCCCGCCCGACCCGGGAATCGAACCCAGGACCCCACGCTCAGCAGCAGCGCACCATTAGACCAACGAGGCATCAAAATAAGAACATAATATCATCTTACAACAATAGCTCAAAAACTTGAAGTGAGCGCGCGGCGCGCGTGCCTCACAACAATGACATACAAAAATAATACTGATCAAATTAGGTAGACTGGTAGAAAACGCCCTTGCACAGTATGTTTCACGTGTGCATAAAGTGTTTACAAATAAAATATATAAAACAGATCCCTAAAAGACAAGGAAAGATCAAACCAGATAAGTCTGCTCGGGGGCGAATCTATTTCGCTCGGGGCTGCACCAGTCGCCCACCTGATATCAGGAACGCACTTAGGCTAAGTCCACAGCCACACTTTTGCACTGATTTAATACGATTTAAAGTAACTTCCACCTCATAACAAAGAACTACTTTTCAATTTCGATGCCCGGCCGCCGGTAACATGTGCTGTGCACATTTTACAGATTGTATAGCAAAAACTGTGGCGGAGCAGTCGGGGTCACGTCCGTTCCCGTCGGCGTCCAGTCTACCAATCAATCCCAATGACTACTAATCATTCATGTACAAAAATTTTTTTTTTAGACATTTGTTTTTTTTTTTAAATTAATTATGACGCATGACATAGTTTAAAACACCCTGTTACGAGTGCAGTCCGAGTCTTGTGTTACAAGGGCGCCGCGGAATGGAGCGGCGACATCTTTATCAGAGTTCATTCACCCTAACGCAAAAATGTGTTTCTTACTAATTGCAACTTAAACTTAATCTAAATCCATTCTGCGGCACCCTTGTATCACAAGGCTCGGACTGCACTCGTAACAGGGTATTTTAATCTATGTCATGCGTCATAATTAATAAAAAAAAAAACAACGGTTCAAAAAAAAAAAAAAAAATTTTTTTACATGAATGATTAGTAGTCATTGGATACACGAAGTGGGCTGTCTTTGTGAGACGACTAAAATGCCGCGGTCTATATATGATAATCGAGCCACTTTTAAGGTATCGCTCCACCAAGGCCGAGTTAAAGATGCAACGATGTTTTTTTTGAAAAGTCCAAAAAAACGGGGCAGTCTTTGGGGACTGCCGAAAGAAGTGAAAACTAAGTAACTTGAAAGCGTTCGGTGACGATGACGCGAGTTCCAAAATTTTTGTTCACCCAAAAAGTGCTCAACGCGCCTAAGGAAGTTTTCACTTCAAATACCTTGTGAAAGTGAACTTTTATTTCTTTGATAGACACAAAGTATGTGTTTTTTTTTTTACCTATCTAAAAGGTCTTGTAGGCCTCTTCTTTGTGGAGGCCCGGGGATAGAGCCCACAGCAGCCCACGGCTAAGCTACACATGTGTGCTTAGTTTTGCTTTGTATGAAAATGTAGGCGGGATCGTGCACTACAGCCATCGTGTGCATGGTTTTTTTTTTTTCAAAGTGGTCAGAAGTCCGTGACCGCAATAATACTATCGCGCGCCACAATTAATGCCTGATACATCGTGACTAGTAGACCACTAGCGCCATCTAGTATCAAGTAGCAGAACTAATAGAGTCGAGATGCTTCTAGAAAGTTCGATGCTAGAACTTTCTAGAACTATCGACATCTGGTTAGTCGGGGCCGGTATGTACTCGAAAATTCTAGATGTTTCTACAGTAGAAGGTTCTGGAACTATCTGAGGACTATAATATAAGGCTGGTATGGACCCCGACCCGAGTCAGTCGAAAAACAAGCGATCAAGCGACAAGTAAACTTCAAACGATACAAGCGATCTTCAAGTGCGACTTTAGTGTGATCAGTAGTGCTGTTGTGTTTTATAATTAGTGTGTTTGAGTTGTTATCAGTGTTGTTTAGTTAAAGTGTCATTTTCGGTTATTAAATCGGCAGTTTTTAATTGTCACGAACCCCAAGCTCGTAATAATACGTTGGACGTCAAAATGCTCAGAGTGCCAGATAATATATGATGTTTTGTAGGGTGTCGTAATCTGGCCCCGAATCAGAGCCATATAAAACTGAAAAATATTCAGGGTTCTGTTTACGACCTTTTGAAATGAAAACTTCTTTAGGCGCGTTGGGGATTTTTGGTATAGGAAAATCTGGGTTTGCGTCACCGACATACTCGTATTGTTCACAGTATATCTGTGCTCTATGCATAGTTTGAATTTTTCACTTCTGTCGGCAGTCCGGACTCCTAACGATTTTTTTTTTAAAGTTTTTAGATTGATGAAATTCGTTAAAATCTTAGTTCAAATTACTTTTTCCACTCATCCTCTTACATTTGATGTGCCCGACAAACCAGTGCGTCTAAAATACTGTTTATTAATGATCTTTATATTTATGTTTTACACTTAATTGACGATTAGAAATTTGGCAGTTAATAATGGATTTAGAATATGTTAAATTCCAGATTTAGTCATTTAAGTAACGCTGATTTATTTTCTATGCTTACGGTCTTGAACCCCGATGACTCGTCTAGTCGTAACATTCAGTAATTTCGCACCAAAATAATAAATTGCTTATAAAATGCATTAATAAAAGTATTCAAATGTGTTTTACGGGCTTAAGAAACAGGGGGACACGCTTAGGCCCAGGTTCTCGAACGAAAATTATGGCAAAAAATTGTCAAGCGCGCGTAAACTGCTGTGATTGGTTGAATGATTTATCAACAGCCAATCGCTGCGGTTTACGCGCGCTAGACAATTTGTCAAATTAATTTTGCTGTACATTTCGTTAGAGAAACCGGCCCAATATGTTGTAAGAAAATACTGATATGACAGGATACAGCAAAATATTTTACAAACATTGATTATTGGTGTCGCCATCTTTATTCCATTCCTCTTTCGGGATTCATTTCATGACTTTTATCAATTTATTTATGTAATTTAATATATCTCCGTAAGACTTAGAAATATACAACTACATACTATAACATAGTATATAAACAGCAACGTATATCCTTGCTATACAAGCGTATATATTCCTTCTAAAAAAGTATAATCAGTAATCACAATACCTTTGATGTCAGCCTGTATGTCACATTGCGTCACTCCGAATTCCGAAAATATAGTTTTCTAGTTTTGAAGAGATGTATGTTCTTTATTAAAAGCTTATGTATATTGATGCCGTTGAAAACATAAGTTCCTAAGTAAAATTCTGGTTTGGCTTTTATCCAATATTATAATAAATAAGTAATTCAAAAGGGATGTCCTTGGTAAAAAAAAAAGAAAAACTGTTTAGTCAGTCAATCAGATTAAAAAAAAAAAAAATTAGACATGTATTTTTTGCTTTATCATATTAATAAAAAAATTACTTAGATAAAACACATTAAAATTGCAGAGTGGGGGCTCGTTACGTCGCAGCTACGTATAAAATCTAGTGAAAAGTGACGTCATACCAGATTTGAACTCAATGTATCGCCGTAATGTTTTGATTACGTAAAAAAATAAAAAAAACCCGAGTCCAATATTTATTAATAATCTACATGACGGATAACCGTGACTGCTATAGTACAGACGCCAGCAGGCCAAGCTACCCGAAACTGTCAAATTTTCGCAATCAACCTTGAACCTTATGCTGTTGTGATAAAGTTGAAAATCTAATAAAGAAATTTGACAGATTGTAGTAGCTTGATGTGCTGGCGTCTGTACATACTGAAGGGATTTTAAAGAAAGCTACAAAGCTGCAAAATTGTGTAGGTACCATTGTCTTGGTAATTAAAAATATTAAATATTTTGTCTTCATTGACAAAAGATATCCACATACAGACCTACAATAATAATAATCATAACGACATCAATACCCGTATTTGTAATGAGTATTTAAATCGTTTAAATTCGTAAAAACGGAAACAACTCCCATCTTTAATAAAGCGTATTTTCAAAGGATTCAATATCCTAAATACACAATCTTTAGATTCCTAGTTATTTTCTAGCCTTGCCTGTGATTTTTGTAACTTAGGGCCAGTTTCTCCAACGAAAATTATCGCAAAATTTAATGTGACAAATTGTCACGCGCGCGTAAGCTGCTGTGATTGGTTGAATGATTTATCAACAGCCAATCGTAGCAGCTTATGCGCGCGTAAACTGCTGTGATTGGTTGAATGATTTATCAACAGCCAATCGTAGCAGCTTACGCGCGCTTGACAATTTTTGCGATCATTTTCGTTCGAGCAACTTGCACCTAGTATCGTTTTCTTAAGTCTGTGTTAGCCATAGAAAAATAAATAATGAATCGTATAGAACCAAATCTCTCTTAACGATCGCTTTTAGGGATAATACCGCCCATTGTATCACCCTATATAACATTTCTATATTTATATCTGTAATTTTTATGGTGTATACATGGTGTAAGGGATAGCCCTCTGCAAACTAACAGGGTGAATTCAGTTCCTTATTTTGAATCATATTCCATTGAAAATTTGCTTAGGAAAATGTTGATTTTTTATCGTTTTTTTAGTAATTACTATTCCTTTATATCAATTTAAAATTACATTCTCTGTACACAGCCCTCCATTTATGTAATTAACACATTGAGTGCCACCGCGGTCACCGGTGACCGCTAACAATAGTTTTTCTATTGTGTCTGTTGTCTGGCAATCAGAGCCTTAAAAACTGCTAAAATAAAAAAATCTGCAAAGTATATTGAAATACTCTAACGAATGACGCGCGAAATCTGCTGTTCACTTTCTGCCTAGCTACAGAGTTCATCGAACTCACTCGCTGCGCTGCCTTTCGCTACGTGCATTTTGCCACGGTAACGATACATTGCGTGTGAGGTATTAAAATAAATCAGGTTTATCGGATTCCCATAACGTTCCTGAAATAATTTCATGTACCAGTCATCTTAGTATGATATACTGAATTCACCCCATCAGTCTGCAGAGGGCTGTCCCTTACACCCTGTTTAATAAAGAGTTAAACCGCCTCTGTGGTCTAGTGGTAAAACCACCTGTCTCAGATCCAGAGGTCGCGGGTTCGATTCCCAGCGGGGGCAAACATTTCTGCTCGGTTTGGTTGGTGGCAGGGCTTGTTCTAAGTCCGCCTGGCTAGCTACCACCATCTTATCTATGTCTGTCGCCAAAGCAACAATGTTAGCATCATTTGTTATGTTTCGGCAGTTAGAGGTAAGATAGCCAGTTCCTCTGTGGTTGAGGATTCCGGGTGAAGCTCGCTTCCATCTTCGGTCTTATCATCATACCATCAGGTGAGATGTAGGCCAAGAGCTTCCCCGTCGTACATTAAAAAAAAGAGTATTCTATCTATCTATCTCCCACTCCCAGCGTATTAATCATGCTTGTAACTTTCGGCGTATAATACGCCCAAGTTTATTTCTATGGACTGCCTCGTTGGTCTAGTAGTCGCAAGCACTACTCCCGAGCACGAGCTCCTGGGTTCAATTCCCGGATCGGGCAAAGTGTTATTGGTTTTTTCCATCAGAAATTTCACAGTACTTGCCCGGAGTCTAGATTTGTTCCCGGTTGATGGCAATAGGCTCGCCCCCTATTACATGGGACGTTAAACTAACTGGCGAAATTTTGCTGTATTATACCTTTGTCTAACTCTTCGAGAAATACAGGCGTGATGTTATGTTATGTTTATTTCTATACGAATTATTATTTATTTTTGTATAGTTTATAGCTAGTTATGCCTCATTTTATGTGATAAACCTAATAATGAATAAGCGTAATAATTATTATATTTCTCAGAAGCAATTGAGAATATCACTCGGCTCACAGTCGTTTTAATAAAAGTTTACGCAATAATATAAATTAACAAGAAATTGCTTTTCTTTTATCTCAAGTCTTTCTGTAACATCTCTCTTTAAATGTACAGACTTCAAAACTTCACAATTATACATAGAATTACAGTAGGATATGGACATTCGTTCATTATAATCGTTCCTTGCATTTCATTCTCACCTTCACTTCATTCTTTTCATTCAAAATATTTATTTTTACAACACTCTTTTGTGGTTTTATAATGTGGTTTTTCAAAGCAAAAATATTTCTGTATTGCTGGTTTTAAACTTTAGTACAGTAACCACATGTTAAAACCACCCTTTCAATTAAGTATTTAATATTAACAATATAATATTTAGACATCAATATTTTTTTGTTGCACCGAAAACGACAATATTCTACGTATACCGCTGCGCATAGCGAGCGTGATGTTCATAGAATTTAAATTCAATATAATTAATAGTAAATTTTCGTTCATTTTCTTTAGTAATAATATTTGGTGAAAATGTGTAAGGGCTGAGTTTTATGCAACCCAATAAAATATTGACCAAGGTTTTTCTGTCTATAATTTATGCTTTGACTTCTATTTAAAAATGGCAGTATCCATAGAGCTAGTGCCTCGAACGATAATTATCGTAAAATTAATGTGAAAACTTTTCAAACGCGCGTAAACTGCTACGATTGGCTGTTGATAAATCATTCAACCAATCACATCAATCTACGCGCGCTGGACAATTTGTCACATTAATTTTGCGATAATTTTCGTTCGAGAAACTGTCCGAATTAAGTATCGTACTGTGAACTTATTTGTATGTATGCCTCCGTAACAGTAAAAAGATCAACTCAAAGTTCAAATTATTATGTGCAACCGATGTACTTTTGATTTCTTGCGTGCGAACTATTTTGTCTTGTTTGCGTTTTTTATACATAGAAATCGAGCACTGTGCCAATTATTATTATATAATTTCTTATTGTAAGCCAGGTTACACAGAACATTTCGCACAGACCTATGCAACGTGGCACATCACGAGTGCGTGGCAGAAACAGATGCAATTATTTTTTAAATCTGGATAGTTTAATATATTTTAGTAGTCTAATAAAAAATCGTGATCTGTTCAATAAAATGTCAAAGCATAAAATATAGCCGTCAAGTTACACTTTTTAAAAGCGTACATGTCGAAACTGATTTCAGTGTTGCCACCTGCAATATTTATTAGTTTTAAATAAAATTGTGATTATTATTAATTAATTTAAATTAAATAAATAATTAAACGCTAGATGTTGCCTGTTGACTGCTGTGATCTGATATTATGGAATTGAGATCCGATTCGCGAAGCGTTGGTGGTGTTCCGAACGGGAAGTCCTGAAAAACATCATGTTATCATGTTACTTTCTTAAGAAATTAATTAAGTTTTTGAACAAAAAAGAGTCAACTCCCAAGACCATTCTTGACTTGAAACAAAATAAAGAAAGATGAATAGGTTTATTTGTCACAGAAACAGGTCCATAGAAAAATATAATTAACTCGAGTAGGTAAACAGAAAAATAAAACAAAATAGATCTTTATAAGTATAATCACGAGCACAAAACAGCAAATAAAGTCCGCAGCTGCACGTCGTGACTGTAACAAGAAGGTTTCAACCAGTTGCGGATTTACAAGTAAGCTGAGTAGGCTTGAGCCAATTTTTTTGTTGGTTGGGAAATGATCAAATAACTTCTCCCGCTCTGGGAGGAACAGGAGGGCTTGCCAGACTTTTACTGACTAAAACCTACCCGCGGTGTTCCTTCAGTTGCCTGTGTGCCAGGGCCACGGTATCCCTTTCGGACAAACCCGCAACCCCGGCAGGCATCGGTCCTAATGGACCCTCACGCGTTCCGCCTCCTCCTTCGCGAGTATTACTGCTTCGCAGAACGAGGTGACTGCCTCCCATGCACTATCGCTCCGGACTATGGCCTGGACCAGGGGCGGATGCGAGAGATCGCCGCCACCGCCTCCGTAAGGACACGGCGGTGCTCTATCCAAGCCGGGCAGACCTCCACCGTATGCTCTATCGTGTCCTCCGGGCGATCCACACAGTAGTAACACCCAGGCGTTTCCTCCCGCCTTATCCAAAACAGGAACCTCCCAAAACAACCGTATCCGGTGAGGACCTGCGTCAGGTGGAAGATGAAGATGCCGTGGCGCCCTATCGAAATACCAGCACTGCGGTAGGTATTTATTTTTTAAATATCGCAGCATTATGCTGAAATAGGAGCCTTTTTGGCCACGCACTGGTCTTTTTTTGTTTTGTGTTTTATGTCAATTTTGTTAGATTTTACTGTTTGTGTACCCTGTGCGTAGGGTTGCCACCTTTTTTTTTGCAATTTAAGTACGTTGGTATATTATAGGTACGAAAAAAAAGTACATAGCATCAAAATAAAGAACCTACAATTTATTTTTCTTTATTATTATGTTTATAAACATATTTTTTATTTTTCTGTTTTGTTTTGTAACATGGTATTCACTATCTATTTCATCTGTTTCATTATCGAAATTACGTTTTGTAGGTGTATGTGGAGTATTCTTGTCCATGATTTACTATAGCATAAATCTATAAAACTTTAAATCGTATTCTTATTGCACTCAAACCGCTTCTCACAAAACAAACAAGATAAGACCGCCCATTGTGACACCATAGGTAACAGTTCTACATTTATATCTGTAATTTTTATGGTGTACATAATAAAGAGTATTCTATTCTATTCTAAACAAGAAATTGTGACAATGACTGACACCTGACACAGACATTGTTGACATTTGAGGTTAAGTTGCGATCAGAAATGGTTAAAAACGAGTGCTTATGTGATGTGGCGCTGGCGAGTCGCGACATCGATTCAGCACCAATCGATATATTTCGTTTAACGAAAAAATACTTACGACTAAACTTTTCAAAATCTCAAAGAAATCAAATCATCCGAAATAAAGCATTTTCGTGTACTTTATTATTCTCATAAAGTATAACGTACGATACTTTAGACATTATATAAAGTACGGGTGGCAACCCTACTTGTGCGTGCCCCAAATAAAACATTTTTCATGCCTTCTTTCTTTGTTTGACTAGGTACCTACCTAATTCGTCTGCTCGACAACTGAAATAACGCAATGAATGTCGAATTGTCAAAATGAAAGACATTAAAATTGTTAGTGTGTTACGTAATTACCCCACAGCAGCTAATTCGACATATATTTTTTTATTTGATTGCTTATTCATTATTTCTGTCCTCAAGCAAGGTTGTTATGTTCCTCTTTGAAGAGTGTCGCTGTAATTACAGACAGGTGAGACATCTCAGCTTTTTTTTTACATACAACGGGGAACCTCTTGGCCTTCATCTCACCTGATGGTAAGTGATGATAAGGCCGAAGATGGAAGCGAGCTTCACCCGGAATCCTCAATCACAGAGGAACTGGCTATTTTACCTCTAACTGCCGAAACACAACAAATGCTGTTAACATTGTTGTTTTGACGACAGACTTAGATAAGATGGTGGTAGCTAGCCAGGCGGACTTAGAACAAGCCCTACCACCAACCAAACCGAGCAGAATTTTTTGCCCCCACTGGGAATCGAACCCGGGACCTCTGGATCTGAGACAGGTGGTTTTACCACTAGACCACAGAGGCGGTTAGCTTTGTTCCGGATGACGCAACGCACCTGCGCTGCCTGTGGTAATATACAAATGCCTATATGCGGCGATGACTACTTACTATTATATGGGCCGTTGGCTTCTTCTAAGGGGTAGGTAGGAAATTGTCCACTATAAGTGCTGGCCCATAAGCCTAACAGTGGACAGTTATGACAAGTCCGTAGCTGAAGGTATACCTGTGTAGGTAATGTCCGGGGGGCAGGCGGTGCGGGGGGTGGGGCTCGCGGCGCTCGTGGTGAAGCACATTCAGCGCAGTCTACTCCACTCTGACTGCGGGTCGAGCGACGAGACCAGGACTCGGGCATGCAGCTGGAAAAATAGATATATTCTTTTGAACATAGCCCAGGAGGCCAGGACACTTAGGCACCCGGCCGTAAATTAGGCACGTCGAGCTGTATGTCAATTTAACATTTGCTTGAAAAAAAAAAACTTAAAATACTCCCTCTCCACGTTGTATTTGTCACTTACTGCAGTGACAGAAGGGCACTCCTTTCGGTCACTTCAGTAAGTGACAAAGATGATGCTCTAAAAAAAAAAAAGATTGAAAAAAAAAGATCCTATATCTCAATGGAGCCATATTAATTACCCGTCTCATACTAAGTATATTTCTATATTCACGGCGGTGCCAAAGAGTTGCAGCTTTAGTATATTACTATAATGAAAAGCCCAATGTAAATAACTGTGGCTGCTACTGAGGAAATCATTGGAAAACTCAATAAAAAATTCTGCTCAAGTTGTCGCGCTTGAAATCACTAAACCAACGAGGCAGTCACTAGCTAGACCAAGAGGATAATAATAATGAATTTCCGTGCTTAAACGCCGCCTTTTTCAATAGAATCATACCTACAGAAATCAATCAAAAGCAATACTTACGCATGATGCACAATATGAGCACACGGTAGCGAGGCGAGGGGCGAAGGCCTATCTGCGAGCGGTTCGCGACAACGCGCACACGCGGGTGCCACCCAGGCCGCTGCCGCGCGCTTCTGTCTTGCTGCTGCCTCGTTGTCACCTAATCCGGTGTAGATCTCTGCTAAGCGGAGACGGACACGACGGACTAGCATCTGTGGGGAAATATTGTGATAAGCCATTAAGGGCCAGTTTCTTGAAGCGCATGTAAATTTTCGTTCGAGGAATCATCCCTAAGGGCCTTCGCCCACTGGCGGCACGGTATGGCATCCTTCGGCATAACTACATGCAAGAGCATACTGACGATGCCGCGATATCCTCAGGCATGCTGCACCGTCTTTATCAATTTTATCGTTATATTATTATGTTATGTTTCTATTCGATGCATAAAATCCCTTGGGGTACCGTGCCGCCAGTGGGCGGTGGGCGCAGGCCATAAGTGTTTCAGAGAAAGAGATTCAAAATAAAAATAAACTTTACAAAATTATACCTAAGCCGACATAACCTCCGATTACGCTAATAGAAAAAGTAAACTTTAATTCAAAGTAGTCACTTGAACCTAGAATTGAACCATGCAGAACACTCACGTTAAAGCTTACCAGTTACATCTAAACTTTGGTTTACTATAACTAAAATAATGAGTTGATCTCTCCGAAAAATCTTATAAGAAGAAGACCATCTCTGATTTAGATTGGAAACCAATCATCAAACTATATATTTATAGACCTTATAAATATAAAATTAAATGCCTTTGACGAATCGGAATACAATTCATTTATTATAAAGCTTTTCAACATTACTGTAGCCTGTACTGCATGAAGGTTACAATTTCATTATGTTAAGACTTATTAGGTACGTGTATAATTTACATTTTAACATTATCATCATCCTTCTTCGAACCAAGGACGACCATAATAATTAAGCATAGTTTTATAAATTAATTTAATATTAATATTAATTTAGATATTAATTTTTTTTTCTGTGATTAATATTTTAACTCACACACTGACTTATTATATGTTGTTTTTATTTTTTATTTTTTTTTGGGAAATCATATACTATGTTTGTAAATATGTGAGCACCATGTACCTATCGCATTTATTAATTTTTCTGTTATTACTTCACTTTTTATTCTTTTTACCAATTGTGGTAAGTAATTTTGACGAATTTTTTTATATTTTTTATTTTTTTATTCTAGGTACATAGTCTTCATTAATTAATGTATACAAACTATTGTTAACATTTTAAAAGAGTAAGTATGGAGTTTCTTGCCCATTCTTCTCCATACATAACTACATTTTGGAAGGCGCAACTAGAATCAATTAACTATTCATGTAATTTTTGACGTTCAAAAGTGCCTATTTGAAATAAATTATTTGACTTTGACTTTGATAAGTAAACTGATAAAAATATTCAGCCTATAATGTTCCTACTGCTGGGACTAAGGCCAGCTCTCTGTGAGAGGGAGCCAGTTTTAAGGTCAGTACATCGAAGTTGAGGGACGATTCACACTTAACCCGTGTCGTTACTCAAGGTTGCCAATGCTATTTTTCATCTTTTTTGTGACTTTTACGTTGCCAGAGACCCTAAAATCATTCTGCTTATTGCAATCACTCACCTTAGCCCCAACAGAAGTAGCGACTTCAAGTAGCCGTGTGTTAAACTCCAACGGTCTACAGTTACAGATCCTGCCTTGTAGTCGCAACGCTTCTAGACAACGCGCCGCTCCATCCATGGCTTCCATTTGTGCGAGGCGGTCGCCTAGCGCTTGGCCAGCTCCCATTGCTACTTCGTAGTGTCTATTGAGGAAGGGATAAGTTGGATTAAATCATTCTTAACACTCTTATAATTTAATAACGTCTCATCAAAAATGGTATAATGTAGATAGTTTAGTATTTATACAGTTATTTGAGTAAGTTGGTTGAAGCTAGGCTTACATAATTTGAATCAAATAAAAACAAGAAACGAAGCGAAGCGCTCTGCATTATATTCAAGTACAGATGTTTGTTTTGACGAAGTCTCTGAATCTGAAAGCTTTTTCCGATAAATTATAATTAGCCAATTCACAAAATATTGTGCGTGTATTCAAATATTGATGTTGACACCCAACTGGGACAGTGTCCCATGTTGGGCGCCAAAATACTATTGGCGCCCACCGTGTGATATGACACCTTATTTGGTAGTAAACGTAAAAACTATTCAAAAATTTGTATTACTAAGGTTCTACAGTCAATATGATACATATAATGTTTAGCTCAAACTATTACTACATTAAGGCTACTTGCAATTCGTATCTTTATAAAATCGGGGCATACCTTAACGCCTTCCCTATATCACATTTCCTACGGTACACGTCGCCTGCGATGCGCACCGCGCGCGCATAACATCCTTGATCGCCCGCCACTGCTGCTAGTCGTAACGATTCCTGCAAATAATAGCAGAACAATATTACTTACAGGTTATAGGATTGGCTGAAAATTATTGTGATATCACGGCGGCATATGGAATGGGATCGATATTTAAAATCAGTTATTTACATAATCAGCCTGAACGATAGTAGGTAGCCAAATCGCAACGGTTCTTTCCCCCATATTAATAAACGTTGCTTAAAGTTAGTAGACGCTAACCATTATATAAATTTAAGGAGGAAGCTCCTATGATCCGTCCAAAATTTTTAGGTTCATGGTTAGGTTGCTCTTAACATAGACACTTTTTGTTTAAAACGAACCATTTTATCACTTTTCTACAAAGAAATGTAATCGCCTTGGACCCTTTTCAGGAAGTAACTTACATTATTTACTGAGAAAAACAATCCAGGCAAAATTTGACAATTTTTTACTAGTGTGTGTGTGTTTTGACAAGCATACCAAAGCGCCATGAATCATGAGATAATTGATTTATTTCCTTTCTTAAATTTCACAAAAAAAAAAAAATACATTATAATAACATAAAACTGACAGCTTTAGACGGTAATGTAAACAAATAAAGCAAAGTTTATAAATAAGCGGTTTATGTCTAGCGTGTGTTGTAAACCCAGCCTGAGAATGGATCTCAAAATTTATTTTTCACTTTGTTTTGGACGTGGTTGTCAAATATACTGCATAATCAAGAGGAGAAAATCTTCACCTACTCTGTCTAGGGCCATGAATGAGGACACATTTATGTTTCTTCTTCTTTAGGAAAGGCGTTAGGTTCCTACCGTCTATTGACTTAAATATAGTTATATACTATTTTTAGTACATGATGACCTGGCCTGACATCAAATGTTCGATTGTTCTCAGGATTGGAAAGAGTAGAGGCTGCTTATTGAATAGAAAATATCTTACATTACAATAATCATGAGCATCTCCAAGCTCGCCTCTTGCCCTCAACGCAGCCGCCATTTGCAGAAGAGCCATCCGATGATGTCGTGTGTTTAGGTCAGTAGCGCGCGGACCGCGCCCGAGGTCGCACGCGCGAGCTGCGCAGGCCACCGCGCGTTCTGCGTCGCGGAGACGACGCCAGAGCTCTGAAAGGCCTACGTACACCTGAAGGGAAGTTGGGTTTATTAAGATTTGTCAGCAATTTAAGTGCAGGATGACGTCATTGAAAACCATGGAGTTGGTTGCCAGTTCATGTCCATTAAAAACGAAAAAATTGGGAACTGTACATCTATCTTCTGACATTCAAAAGTTGCCAATGTGCCTATCTAGATATTAGTATACAATGTAAAATAAAATATTTTGAGGCGAGTTGAAGATTACTGAATTGCTGCTCCTCTTCTTCAGAATATCATTGCATTCATTCAATCTTATTACGTGACTTTTTGGTGTTGGACTAATATAATTATTTGAATTTTATTTTTGTCTTTCCACCATCGTGCTGAATGCTCTCTCTTTTTTAAAATTCTTCTGGTACATATAAAATAAAATCACGCCTGGTTTCCCCAAAGACTTAGGTTAAGTTAGTGCTGTCGTACTGACAATAAGTCACTCCAGAAGTTTACTCAGATAGTACCGAAATTCTTCATCGCCAGAGGTTGCCGTTTGACACAGCGTGTCTCATAAGAAGTGAAGACCTAAAACATCGTACCTGCAGCAGTAAAGTGTTGTCATTCTGCGCCTGTGCCACAGCCAGCGCTTTCTGGAAGGCGTCCATAGCTTTAGAGAAGGCTCCTAGTTCCAGGCTGACGGCTGCAACTGTGAGATGAACGCAGCCGGCTGTTGAACCTCCGCCGCAGTCGTTGTAGAGGGCTTGGCGAGCGTAGGAGAGGGCTCTGGAAGAAGTTAAAGACGAATTCAATATCTTATCAATTTTGTACACCTTCCCGCTTTTCTTCGGTTTCCTTCTTGCTTTTCGCGCTTCCTTTCCGCTTTCCTTTTGACTGCACTTTAAAATTTTAACACTCATGTAGGCTCCGGTTGTATTACACTTGGAATAAAGGTGGGTAGGGATTACAAAAAAAAAAAAAACATGACAGCCCCGCCATAAAACGAACTAAAAAGTAAATAAAAGTTTACGTCGAAACTAGGGATATAGGCTTTTTTTTAATAGGACTAGAATTTTATAGACATTCCATAGAATTTTTCATGTAACTTATACCTGTTACAACAAAGGTGGTTCCGCCAGGGAGCATGACGTAAAAAACAAGTTTTAACTGATAAAACTTGTTTTTTACGTCATGCTCCCTATATATACAAAGCACATTCTCATTAATTTGTAATTGGAGCCCTACTACCGCCGTATTTTTTTATAATTTTTATTATAGCCAGTGTCAAGACTAGTACAGACTCGCGCGATATAGCGGGCGCGACAGGCTGCGACAAAGAAATTGTGCTATTAGTGTCGCGTCGCGCCCGCGATATCGCACTAGTCTGTACGAGCCTTCACTCGGGAAGATGTAAGGATTACGCGGGTCGGGGTAGGATTAAGGCGGGTTTTTCTGTGGCATGGTTGGTTCGCTCTTAGATGTTTTGCAAGTTCGTTAGGGTGGTGTGTGATCCTCGATTTATAAACTTCCATTCTTTGTGTTTTTTTTTAACAGATACCATACATTTATTAAAATGAGGAATATAAGTCTGAAATCGTCAATCCACCTTGCATGGTGATCAAATCTCATGTCTTCTCTTTATGAGTCTTAGTCCTTATAGAGGATTTTTTTATAGCAGAGTTATGTTGATGACTCCTAAAGTCATAATTACCTGTCAAGTCCTCCCAAGGTCTGGTGTGCTCTAGCCAGGTTGAGATACGCTTCGGCCCTCATCGGCGCTGAGTCCAACTCTTCAGATATACCCAGCTGTCGGTTGGCAAACTCCAGGGATTCTCTGTAAATGATAATTAATTTTATTTATATTTGAATACTTTTGTTGGTAAAGGAGGTTTTTGTCTAGAGAGTTTTCATTTAGTAGGTACCGTGTGGGTCGCACATTATTTTCTGGGTATTTTCTCGTGGTCCTACTATTTTTTCCTACCAGTAGGTCCACGAGGGTATGTTATCTGTTGGTCCTACTGAAGTTTTGAAACCAAAATATAACTCCTGGTTGTTTTATTAACACCATCAATTAATTCTAATTGAAACTTTAGAATGTTATCAAGTAATTAATTATTAAAATATTAATGAAATGTTATTTTTTTTATAAACCATTTAATGAAATATTATAATTTTTAATTGTATTTATTATCAATGAGAAAAAAAAAAAACATTTATACCTACCAACATGGGCACTTTGGCTTTGGCAATATGTTATAAAAGCGAATACTGTTTATAAGAAATGATTAGCTGGTTTTAGGAAATCGCTTCTCATCTTAAAAAGTCCTAAGTTTTAGCGAACATACAAAATGTTTTCTAAGATTTAAAGAGAAGCCAGTATGACGACTGAAACTGAGATACCCCTACACCTAATCTAATTACTTTGTACCTACAGGAGGTATATTTTGGTTTCAAAACTTCAGTAGGACCAACAGCAATAACATACCCTCGTGGACCTACTGGTAGGACAAAATAGTAGGACCACGAGAAAATACCCTATTTTCTTACTACCATTTCTTTCAAAAGTAAACTGACTGTGGAAAGTTATGGCGCTATAAGCGCTCGAGCCGACTGAAGTAGGCTCGCGAAGTCGCGAGTGGTTGTCTCGCGAAGTCGAGAGTGGTTGTCTCGCGAAGTCGCGAGTCGTTGTCTCGCGAAGTCGCGAGTGGTTGTCTCGCGTATTTGGTTTGTATTTTAAACATATTAATTATTTTAATCATTTTATCAAGACAAACTCAGTGACTTGGGCTAAACAATTTTATTACCTTTTCATTTATATAAAAAATCATCTGTTTTGTAGTTATGAGATTGATTACGAAAAGGGGTAATTTCGTTTTTTTTTCTATTCATCAAAGTTAGGTAAGAACATGCAATCGCTTTTAATAACGCAATTATCCAACTATGATATTATTACATATTTTTTTTTTTTTTTTTAATATACAAGGTGTTTTTTTTTATATCCCATAACTCTAGGGTAGGAATGAGACCATATCAAAGAATCAACTGGCATATAAATTATTTCTTAATTCTATTTTTTTTTTATTAAAAAAAAAAATCGACAAAGTCACGATTATTAATGTAAAACACCCTTACGTGAAATATGACAACGTCACATTTTCTTAGCTTTAAATATTAATGATTGGTTTGAATGAAAATGAATTACTCGTATTTATCAATGAAACTTAGATACCTACATACATCGAGGGTCACAGTTTCATCAGTTTGGCAACGTCGCAAAAGTAACAATTCGTCATACGGGTCACAATTTTTTACCTAAATTAATATGATTGATGATAATTATCTTCGAAACTATGCATTTTTGGACCACATAATCTAGGACTTTTTGTATTATTTTTACTCATAGAATATAACCCTAGAGTTATGGGATATGAAAAAAAACACGTTGTATACTGTGGATGTGTGTGTAAGCGCAGGAGCTCTCGGTACCGTCCGCGGCAATGGCGAAGTTGGAAGTGTGCGTGTGCGTGTGCGTAGTGCTATGCATATTCACACTGGATTACCACAAGTAAAGCGCGCGTTGCGAGATAAAAATACTTGTGACGTAACTTTCCGCGTTAAAAAGCAATACACAGAAGTTGTATTCATTCAGACAACGTCGCATCCAATAAAATAATCAAATCTAACTTTTCCCCGTTACTAAACTTTTCTGGCATTGTACCAATAAAAACTGATTTATCATAAACGAGCCATCTCTCTTGATAGCTTGCCAAAACTACGGTGTAGTGAATTACAATATATTGTAATGTTTTCAGTACATTTTGGGGTCACATGCGGAAATTATGTTATGAAATACATATCATAACATCACGGTTGTTGTATGATGGAATGAAAGTAGGTAAAGTACCTACTAAAACACTACTGTATTGTCCCAAATGGACTGATGGTGTGGAAATGAAGTGATTGACGCGGCCCTTGTTGATGTGAAAACTTCTTTTTTCTATTTTTGTTAAACACGCGTTTGTAAATACCGTTTGTCTCGTTTTGCTTATAAAAAAGACCAGGGTGTCATGATTTCCTGTTTATAGCGTCATTGTGACTGATATATATATATATTAGCGCCACCCATTGCTAAGCAGCGAAAATAATGTAAGAGTGTATCCTTCTGTTTGTGCCAGTCGCTGCTAGATGGCGTTAGCATTTATGAATGATTTACGCATATATTATGAATGGAATATTAGATAACTACTTAGGCCTCTTGACACCAGGGGCGCTGTTGTCAATGAGTTATTGTATAATTATGAATGAATGTTGTAGCGAGCGCTTCTCGACACTGAGGCGCATTTGTAGAACAATCTAGAATGTTCTCGATTTTTCGAGAAGCCGGAAGTTGATGTAAATGTAAGCTTTTCCGCTCCCTTTGATGTGGGTCGTGGGGCAGTTCGCGGACGGGAGTCGTCCTAGTTGGAAGTTCTGGCTATAACAGATTGAAACAATGATCTCATGATTGAAATAGTGAAATTATATTCAAGTTGTGCTGTTTATGTCGAAGTTACACTGATTGTAATATCTAGGTTATAATTTTCGTGTTCATTTTGATATTGGTGGAATACATTATATTTTAGAGGTATGAGGAACAGGGTGTAAAGTTCACTCATACTCTATAGTAAAGGGAGGATCCTCCGACCAGACGGACATTGTGTCTGGTGGGCAACTGCCCAACGGTTGAAGTCGGAATGTTGTATATATGCTAATCGCGCGGTAAACACTGATAGCGCGATGCAGGATTTGTGACGTCAGGTTTTTGATGCGTAGTTCGCATGTGGCGTTGTTGATACCACCACACTATTAATATATGGAGTTGTTTAATTATACGGGGAAAAAAAAACCCGGGTGAAAAAAGATCCGGGTGAAAATAAGACCCGTGTTAAAAAAGACCCGGGTGGAAAAAAGACCCGTATAAACAAAAGACCCGGGTGAAACAAAGACCCGTGTAAAAAAATACCCGGGTGAAAAAAAGACCCGGTGGGTGTCAGTCACTAACTACAGTCTCTAGAAGTCTTTTTCACAGTACAGTACAGTCAATTAAAGTAATTAGCTGACCTGCTTTGCTCAAATGGTTAAGGTTTTTTACTAACAAAACAAATCATATAATTTTCATATTTTTCTAGTTTTGGGTAGATTTACTTAAATAAAATAAAGAATTATAAAATTCTTTCGATTCGTATTCTAAAAAATCTCAACCGCTTATGTAAAGTGGGTTCAGCTAATTGCTAAAATAATAATTAATAATAATAATAAAGATAATTTTAATAAAATTGCGAGTTATAAAAAAAATGGCACAGAATTTGGTATGATTTTATCCACAAGCTAACTTTAAGTGTTAGCTTCAGCTCCCGTTTCAAGCTTTGTCACCAGCCCTTGAGACTTGGCACACCCGTACACGCGATTAAAAACCATAGCCTACGCTGCATATAATCTATGTAGACAAAACCTTCTTTGGGATTGGCAATCAGGCCAAAAACAAAGGAGTGTTTATTCCGCTAGCTACCATCTAAATAAGTAGTGATCAATGCATTCGTGGGAGTATCAAATGCGTGATATTTGCATGAGAGATTGCACTCGACATTTGATTTGTACACAACGACGGGGCGTGAGCACACTGCACCAATCACTGTTGGCTAGTTTATGACGATAGCAAGACGATTTGGCAATGGAACTGCGAGAGTGCACGCGCACGTGCATTTTGGTGGGTGGGTTAAATATTTCTAGGGTGTAGTAATAGGTCATAATAATGTAATAAACAACTTTTGACTAGGGACTTTCCCTAGGAATAGGTACAGGGTATCTTTAAGAAATGATATCCGAATGTGCTAACGTCGCAACGCAACCAGCGGCGGCGGCAGCGGGGTAAAAATTACCTACATAAGGGCTCGTACACATGTAGGTCCGATTTTAGTGGATCCGTTTTAACGGATTAGAATTGGACCGGAGTGACATGATTACTGAATCCGGAATACTGTTGTGTGTGTGAACTTGCTCATAAAACTACATACGCCATCAAATAAAGGACTTGTAAAACGGATCGCTATGTGTACGAGCCCTAACACACAGTAGCAAAGGGTTTCATTTTGAAGGAAAGAAAGAAAGTAACATTGGTTATTTTGACACAGAAACACGTGCATACAAACATATAATTAACTCGAGTACCTAGGTAGGTAAACAGAAAAATATAACAAAAAAGATCTAGATTTTTTTCAATGTCAAGCATCCTTTTGAAGGACACTCTTCCCTGACGTTAGATTTGAGTGATAAATTAATATAACGCATGGATCGGCACCATTCAGCTCAACCCTATTGAAGGGAGCTAAATGATCCAACACACGCCACCATCAGCGAGACATCTGAGTGAGCATGACATACTCTCAGCAGCCAGGGCACATTCAAGTCAATGAAAGACATTATTTTTTTAACGTTGCCCCATACTAGGAAATTCTCCTGTATTGTGGGTGCGTTTACAAACATTTAAAGTCACAAACACAAACAGACAGCCTAGCATAGCATAGCCCAGCATATACATACCTATTACCCGGTAAATGGTAGCTCTATAGTACATAATTATGATGATGATGATAATTCTTTAGTAGTTCTTACCTATATTTCCCGAAGTCCATGTATGCCTGGTACAGATGTCCCAGTAGCGCAAACTTGTCAGTTCTATGTCGTACACCGCGGAGTGCTGAGAGCCATATCTTCACAGCTAGCCGCTGTTCGTTCTGGCCGTACAGACGGACGCCTCGCTCGATCTGATGACAGAAATGTCTTTCTGTTGTTTGGGGTTTTGAAAGGAACATGAACGTCTAGATTTGGGTCGCTATTAGCCCAATCCCCCCACACACCGCCGTCACATAGCGGCCGCCGTCACAAAGCGGCCACCATCACATAGCGGCCGCCGTCATATGGCGGCCGCCGTTACATAGCGGCCACCGTCACATAGCGGCCGCCGTCACATAGCGGCCGCCGTCATATAGCGGCCGCCGTCATATGGCGGCCACCGTAATATGGTGGCCGCCGTCATATAGCGGCCGTCGTCATATGGCGGCCGCCGTCATATAATGACCGCCGTCACATAGCGGCCACCGTCACATAGCGGCCGCCGTCACATAGCGGCCGCAGTCACATAGCGTTCGCCGCCACATAGCGGCCGCCGCCACATAGCGGCCACCGCCACTATTAGCCCAATCTTATGTGGCGGCGGCCGTTACGCCGCCACATAAGATTGGGCTAATAGTCGCCATATGACGGCGGCCGCCATATGACGGCGGCCGCTATGTAACGGCGGCCGCTATGTGACGGTGGCCGCTATGTAACGGCGGCCGCCATATGACGGCGGCCGCTATGTGATGGTGGCCGCTTTGTGACGGCGGCCGCTATGTGACGGCGGCCGCTATGTGACGGCGGCCGCTATGTGACGGTGGCCGCTATGTGACGGCGGCAGCTATGTGACGGTGGCCGCGATGTGACGGCGGCCGTTATATGACGGCGGCCGCTATTAGATGGTGGCCGCTATGTAACGGCGGCCGCTATATGACGGTGGCCGTTATTAGGCGGCCACTATGTGGCAGTGGCCGCTATGTGGTGGCGGCCGCTATGTGACGGCGGCCGTTATGTGACGGTGGCCGCTATGTGACAGCCGCTATTTGCATTTAAACCTACCTTCCTCCTAGCGAGGTACTGGTCGAGTCTGGAGCGGCAGGCCCTGAAGCAGTCGAGTAGGCCAGCGGCGGGGGGCCGGTGCGCGGGGCCGAAGCGCGCGCCCCAGCGGAGTGTGCCGTTGCGGCCCGAGCCCCCGCCGCCGCCGCCTCTGTAGTCCTCCGAGAACGGGTATACTTCTGCAAGAAGAGTGAACGCATTTTATACACCATGGCATTTTAATCGCCTTACAACCACTTCATGTATCCAATGACAATATATAACAAAGGCAATTTACGTCACAACCAGTGGCGTAAACAGTCTTTTTGGGCCCCAATGCAAAAAAATGGAACTTAGGCCCCTCTTTGCCTATTATGAAAACGAATGTGGACTGCCGAGCGTCGAACGAGAAGTCGGCTCAGGGCCGGATTTATAGGTGTAGGCCCTGGGCAACCAAGAAGTGGAGGCCCCGAATTTTTTTTTGGAACAGACGAAAAAAAACCTTTTAAATGTGAAAAAAAAATTCATTGATGGATGTAGGTATATTTTTCATATTAAAAAAAAACTAATTGTGGAGGCCCGGGGCAAAGCCCTTGTTGCCCTGCCCAAAATTCGGCCTTGCCGACTCACCCAGCTTTTAAGCTGGGTTTTATTTATAAATGAATAGAGCCTGTGGTAGTAGTAGAAAATCATTAGGTTAATTTGTAATTGTATCATAGCTTCATAGATTACCACATATTTCAACGTGGCTCATTTAAAAAGGTAAAAAAATTGGTTGTCTGTAAAGTTGGTTTACGGACGATAGTATAACGTGACAACCTCATAACAAAACATTGATGCGGCGCAAGCGTACAATGAGCGTAACGGGACAATGAGTCATCCTTTTTCGTGCATGCAGCCGGCGTTCATCGATTTATTAGACGCTGTCACGTCAAAAAAAACTAACTTTTGTAAACCTCTGGGAGCCCCTTGAATCAGGGGTCCCATGTGACCGCATTGATTGCATTGGCGTAACTACGCCACGATCGATATAGATATCTTGTGATCATTATTACCTTGTGGCTCATCTAAATGGTGTCTGGATGGGTCAGGTGAGCTCAGCAGACGTGTCGCCGACAGCTGGTGCGCCGGCACCCCGCTGTAACACGACAGTGGCAATGAATAAATAATTTCTCATACTTTGAAATTACGCTTGAAGTTACCTGAGAATGGTCTCTTCATTGTGAGTTTTTGACAGATTTGCCATACAAACACTGTCAAATACTCACAATGGCGAGACCATTCTGACACTATTGTAATAGCAGACTTGAGGCCCTGATCAGAGGGATTAAAACAGTACTTTTCGTCCCGGGGAAACGATTTTCCCTGCTGTCAAAAAATTAAAATCTATGCAAGTCATGTTCCAACTTTTATACAGCCACTCTGATAATCGCGGCGTAAAATTGTGTTAAAATATATATATTATCTTTATTAACTCTGCTTGGATTATTAATTAATTTATTTATACTTATTTATTTATTTATTTATTTAAACTTCTCACACACAATAAGGTACAAAGGCGGACTTAATCAAAACTTCAAGTTATCTTCGATAAAACGTATTTAAACCCACTTTGTTTATCTTGGTGATGTTAAAAATAGTTAAAATACTTCCAGCCGGTCGATTCTGTCAAAATCTCACCGTGAAAATATAGGTGGCTAGGGAGTCTAGATATTGACAGCTTACTTTGAACTCACTTCACCTACCAATGTACGGTGAGATGGCCATGGTTACAGAAAAGCACTGCTTTTATGTTGAATACATAGTAAGTTATTTTTCACTTTATAGTGCTTTTTGGAAGTCAATTATTATTATTTTTTTTTTTTTTGTAAAAGTTTTTTATAGGTATGGTCACTATGCCCAACTTACCCTAGGAAGTCGCGCGACTCGATTGAGTCCCATGACATGTTCCGCGGGTGTAGACGACAGCGTCACCTACTGGTTGGATGCATCGCGCTGCTTCGCTCGCTCAGCGCGCTGGCTCGCTGTGGAAGAGGGAGAGGGCAGTATGTTAAAATTATAATAATAATAACTACCGTGAGATTTTAAAAAATACCAGGTTCTAGCAACCTGAGAAAATAAATTCAAAATGATAATAAATTTATTTATTACACCAAGATGTCCAAACATAACTTCAGATTTTTTTGTCTGTGTACGTAACTATGTATTTATCACAGCCTATTTCCTCTGAAAGTTTTTGAAAATAGAATTTTGCAAGACCAGAGTAATGGCGGCTCTTTCAAATGTCAAAGTCTAGGAAAATAATTGCTAAATATTGTTTTTGATGAGGGCAAGGTAATCATATTTCATTCATAGTAAGAAATTCTTACCTACCTGATTAAGAGGAATTCTGACTGACGTAAGAGTACGAATCCATTGTTAAAACACTGCTGACATCCATCTTTTACGGAGTTAAGATCTGCAACGAAAGAAATGTTTTTGAGTACTGGTGCACGCCACAATTAATGCCTGGTACATCGTGACATTAAGTACCACTAGCGCCATCTAATATAGAGTAGCAGAACTAGTAGACCACTAGCACCATCTAATTTCAAGTAGCAGAACTAGTAGTCAAGATGCTTCCAGAAAGTTCGATGCTAGAACTTTCTAGAACTATCGAGATCTGGTCAGTCGGGGCCGGTATGTACTTGAACATTCTAGATGTTTCTACAGTAGAAGGTTCTGGAACTATCTGAGGACTATATAAGGCCGGTTTGGACCCCGACCCGAGTCAGGGACCGCGATAGTCCGCGGGCCCCTCAGCCGTAAGCCGCCCGAGGCTAACACAAGGAGGGGCCCATATTAATGGACCACCGCACACCCTCCGCGGACGGGGAGCTACGCTCCGGCTCCGCTGGCCATGCTCCCTAGCGGGGGCGTAGCGAGATCCCACGAGGCCCGAGTCTGTCCATTGCTACAGTAAGTGTTACGCAATTACCTCGAAAGTTCCCGTCGCATTGCCGAAATTATCAGGTCATTCTTTAAATCCGTGTGCTCTTGAAAAGTACGGCCTAAGGGTGAGTAGGAATAAAACCGAGTATCAGAAGTGCCCTTTCAGCGGAAACGCGGTAACTGATACCATCTGTATCGGGACAACACCTACTCTCACAGTAGATACTCGTAAATTCAAGTACTTGGGCTCAATGCTCACAACAGATGCCAACGTTGACACTGATGTGATCCATAGAATTAGTGCCGCTTGGCTGAAATGGCGATCACTTACAGGAGAATTATGTGATCCACGTATTCTTTTTTTATATTTTACTATGGGTTTGCTCTTGACTCTAGTCTAAGTCTGGGTGGCAGAGACAAAGTCTACGATGGAGTGAACTTACCCAGAAGAAGCCTGTTCACTCTCACTTAGAATAGATTAGGGTTGTATGCGTTCGGAAACACAGACGCAGGCAGAGAGTTCCACTCCTTTGCTGTGCGCATTATAAAAAACTTTTGAAAATGCTTAGTGCGAGTTGGTGGAATATCAACTTGGTAGGGGTGGTAACTTGCAGTGCGTCTAGATTTTATTCCCATAAAAATTAAGGGCAAATTCTATAAGACTGCGGTACGCCCCGCGTTATTGTATGGCTCGGAATGTTGGACAACAAAGAAGACGCATGAGCAAAAGATCCATACCAACGAAATGAAGATGCTAAGATGGGCGGGAGGTATGACCCGGCTTGACAAAATCCGTAATGAATATATACGGGGCAGCTTCAAAGTCGCACCTGTCACAGACAAAATGTCAGAAAGCCGCCTAAGATGGTATGGACACATTAAAAGACGCAGTGAAGATCATGTGGTTCAAATAGCTCTAAATTTACCGGAAACAAAAAGAGGTAGAGGCCGCCCGCCAATGACTTGGTGGTCCAATATCGCGAGAGACCTCAAGAAAGCCCAATTGCCCGATGCGACAACCCAAGACCGTTCGTCTTGGCGTAGGAAAGTGAGGAGACCCGACCCCAAATAACGGGACCAGGGATGGAAGAAGAAGATTCTTTAAATCTGTGTAAATAAAACTATGTTATTGTGCATTATTATTTTGGTCGACCTACTAAAAGTTGCTTTTCAATAAAAAAATCAGCTGACTAAACTTTTTGTTCCGAATGAATCAGACTGATTACTCTTGAGAGCAATTCAGCTTTTCGCTCTAAAAAGTTGGCACTGATCACTGTTTTGCACTGAAAATTGTTATTTAGTAAGAACTTACGCTACATTTATGGCATAATTTAGTCTAGATTTTTCGTGTTTTAGTGTTACCAGATGCAGCAAAATATTTATTTATTAGAACTTTATGAAAAGTTTAAAAAACCGTACATAAGAGAATTTCGGCTTATTCCACTAATCCCCCCTGAGAAAATCCCCCTCAGTGGAAAAAACTGAACCCTTATGTAAAAAAATCACTTTCAGGGGATCTTGGAATAAGTTATTTTTTGTTTTTTCAATTCTAGTTTTCCCCCCTTAGCGGGATTATCAGGGGTGAATTCTAGACTGTTTTCAGATTCCACTTTTCCTCCTAAGGGGGATTTTCAGGGGGGATTTGTGGAATAAGCCGAGAATTTCATGCCTAAAGCTCCACATGGCGCAAGTTTATTGCATGTGGCATACTATTAAATTTAAGCAACAACTGACTAGCGCCGTCTGAACACCACGTACAATTGCTGCATTGTTCAAAACTTGTTTTATAGATTTTGGTGATTTTATTGAGTCGAGCAAGCTTAAATTTAGTAAACAGGCAAAAAAAAAAAAAAACATCGGAGTGTTTTAAATTATTATCATAATTTTAAAATTGCTTGAGACATTTTGCACAAAAACCTTCACTCACTTATTTTTTTTATTTCTATGAATGACCAGCCCGGGCGCGGGGACGGGACGGTGGCGGCACGAGCGCGGTGCCTTTTGATAAATTAATCATCATATCAAGTAATTTTAAATGATTTAGTTTTTTAAGTAAATACAAGTTATATTTAAGTGATTAAAGAGTGTTCATATAGCGAATGTGAGTACCAATACAAACCATTTCTGGTTTAATGGTTCAAAACAAACGAACCTGTATTAAGACTGCATGCATAAACAATAAAAATAAAAGACGTGTGGCACTCGGGGACTGCCGCGGTAAAGCCATTGCATAGCATTTTGTATCAACTTATGCAATTATAATTATTTATTTATTTTATTTATGCAGTATTTCTTTTTCTTTGATATTTTTTTTTTTTTTTTTCGTTACGGAATTTCTGGATTCGGTCCCCGCGCTCAAGGCCCGCGATAGAAGCTATGCAATAGCTTAAAAACAAAATAAATAAGTGCTGAACGTCGTAAAAGTGTATAACTACGTAAACAAAGTCAAATACTATTCAAATATAATCATAATAACAACTTTAAAATAGACGAAAGTGTTGAACCTAAAGTAATTTTAAATAAAAAAAGAGTGACAAACTGTTTTGATAGCGAAAAAATTCCATGTACATGAGTCATTTCCAACCGTCTAGTCAAGTTTAAAAAATGTTCAACTGGAATGGTATCAACTCTTTGGCAAGCTTTAATTAAGTCATTGTAGCCTTGCGGTGCAACAGGGGAAATGAATGTACTCGTAATCGACTGGTCGTGAGTTCAAGCCCCACTATCAACAATCACTTTTTGTGAAGATCATAATTTTATAAACTAATATTTATAAGAATAAAATACGCAGTACACAGAAAAAAGAACTGCCAGAAATTATTAGATCACTAGAGGGTACCGGTGTAGTAAAATAACCGTCGGAGTGGGGAGCGTGAGGTTTTTTCGTTACGGAATTTCTGGATTCGGTCCCCGCGCTCAAGGCCCGCGATAGAAGCTATGCAATAGCTTAAAAATAAAAAAACAAAATATATACAGATTAAAAAAAAAATAGTTTCCATGTCTTTTTTACCACCTATATAGGTGTATCTCTTAAAATATTTCGTGTTTGAATCATCATCATCATCATCATTTCAGCCGAAAGACGTCCACTGCTGGACATAGGCCTCCCCCAATTGGGGGGTTTGCCATAATCGCCACGCTTGGCTGTCGGGTTGGCGATCGCAGTATGGTGTAAAAATGCTTATAGAACGCTGCTGTCCATTCTCTAGTAAATCCCATAGACGCCTTTTACGACACCCACGGGAGGAAATAGGGTGGTGCTATTCTTTACGTCCGGCACCACACGGTGTTTGAATAGTGTATCTATTACCATACAATAAGGTTACAGTCAACGGGACACTTAGCCCCCTATTTATTATATTTTACACAACCTCCGGATTGGACATCTGCCAGAATTTTAGGCTATGACCAAAATATTAATTAGGCCTCACTCTAACAGAGTAACGAAAACTAACAGCCTCATACATCAGCTGGGAATGAAACTTATGACCGTATAACAAATAGCTCTCTGATAAATGGTGTAAATTAGAATGGAGCATGCTATGAATATTGATCTTGAGTGCAAGCCATTTCCATAAAATCGTTAGAAAAACTGCTGGTTACTGTCTCTACTTGATTTTTAGGGTTTCGTATGTCCGAATGAAAACAACGGAACCCTTATAGGATACAAGGGTTGCTTTTTTTTTCTTGCTATCCTTTAACAAAACTATGATCTTCTTTTTCTTTTAAATAATTTACAGTTATCATAATAAACATATTTTGCCAACTGACCACGGCTGGTAATCTCGGAACAAAATATCCTGGCAGTAATAGACGTATTTTGTTTATGGTAAGGGACGAGGGGCGGTTGTCACTTTGAAGAATGATTTCTTCAAAGTGACAACCGCCCCTCGTCCCTTTCCCCTTTGTCGCCTGTGCAATCGACGCCATATTTGTTTGTTGTAAGTCTATCGTAGCTGTGGTTGTCTCTGCATCCCGCCAGCCCATTACTACTTTATTGATGATCTATGTTTACAGAATACTATACGGTCTGTGCAACTGACACAAACGGGTCCCTAGACAAGTAACATCCTATATTGAGGGTATGGTTAATTTTAATTTAATTAGGTTAATTTTATAAATAAAACGTAAGTAAGTAAAATTAATGGCAGAGACCTAAAGATAAACTGACTCGGACGCTAGTAGATAACAATTTCATCGCAATTCACATGGCCTCACTGGCTCATTCGTGTGTCTGTCTGTTTGTCTCCGTGCCCGAATCTAATGGACCGATTAAGTTGAAATTTTGTACAAATGTTAAGTAACTCTGTCTGTGTGTAATAGGACTCGCCCATCTTGGAGCGCTGTCCCAAATAAGAAAAATAAAAAAAATGCAAAATAAAAATCTCTTTTCGCCCTTTTAAACAATAAATATGTCTAGGCTTTTCCCAACTATGTTGCGGTCGGCTTCCGGTCTAACCGGCTCCACAACCCTGGTAACACGATATCCCCTTGGTAAGACTGGTTGTCAGACTTTCAGGCTTCCGACTACCCGTAATGAGAGCCGGGACCAACGGCTTAACGTGCTTTCCGAGGTACGGAAGGATCTTGTCATGTAATTAATGGTCATCCATCCACGTAGCTCACCCCTCAATCGACCCGTGTGGCTGTT
This sequence comes from Dryobota labecula, assembly GCA_947523025.1. Classification (NCBI taxonomy): domain Eukaryota; kingdom Metazoa; phylum Arthropoda; class Insecta; order Lepidoptera; family Noctuidae; genus Dryobota; species Dryobota labecula. The sequence goes on along the minus strand of OX383311.1, from coordinate 4,500,457 downwards.
CTCATTCACTGAAAAAAATGCACGCCAATCCCTTGTCAATCAACCTTGTCAATGACTTTTTAGCTTGGTTGACGATATCTTGTTTAGATAAACAAAATCTTAGCTAAGTTGATCATCACGACATGATTGCAGCAATACTAGTTCAAATGATTGAACGCTGAAACAAGTTTCTCGATTAACCTTAACATGACATCATTGTAGAAGAGTTAAAAAAGACATAAGTTAAAAAAATTAACTGTTACAAAGTAAGTTAGTTGTGTCAATCAAGCATTTTGATTACTTCAATAAAGATCATTGAAACTTTAATCTAATAATCTTGCTTGGAGCAACTATGTTTTGACATGAGTGCTGCAAATAGGTTCTGTGATAACTCCTATCAAGATCCCGTTTCAAATCTCTATCAAATAAAAGTAGTAGCTGTGATCATTGTGCTTGATAGGCTCAGATGCAAACGAGTTACTTAGTCATTCTAAACAAAATCATGATTGTGGCAACTACTTTTTTTTTTTCAGTGTTTAATCACGAGCTCCTCCTCCTTTCCGCCTTCTTAAACACCAAAGTTCAAGCGAAAAGTTACGCTACGAAGAGAAAATGACGAACAATAAGACATTCCGAGTGAAATACCGGAGCAAAGTTCAAGTTATTTACAAAGCAAGATGCCTCAGAAGATTTTCTTGAATATTATCGCATCAGAACAATCGAATAATTGCGCTCATTCTTTGCTTTTGCGTTCATGAAAAGATTTTGTTGGTAAGCCCTGCTACTGACGAGCACCTTTTGGAAGGGGCAACTAGATTCAATTAATTATTTTTGTATTTTCTTATGTTCAAAAGTGATCTCTTTGTATGTACAGACGAAGAGATACCGGTAGAACGTACGGGGCTATTTGGATTTTCGGGGGTTATTTGGAACTTAAGCAATTGTAAGATTTGAGTTGACACAAATTCTACCTAAACACCATAGTCAGCTTTTATTATATTTCTGGTCTTGTTTACTTTTACAATTTTTTGTACGAAGATCACAATTCGAATTTATGTCTACTAAAATCTTACAATTGCTTATACTCCATTTATTATAACATTAGACAAATAACTGTTCTCACCCTTTCGTTATTTCGATGTAAACGTTTAATAAACTCCGTTATTTCACGATAAATACAAAGCACTGCAATCTATTTACCATTTACATTAAAAAAATAACTCTAAAGTGCAGTAATTTCAACAATATTACACAATAACTGTCGTTATTTAGCCGTTATTTGTCTAATACTATAGTAAATAGAGTATAGTTCCAAATAACCCCCGAAAATCCAAATAGCCGTTCTACGGTAATATGAATTGGAACTTGTTGTGATTGATGTGTGTTTTTAGTTCATATTTTAGCAGTAGGTACTTTAACATAAAATCATCTTTCTGACTTCAACATAAAAAATAACGACATCTCTAAAACTAGCAAATTTTTTTTTGCCCTAGTATATTCTTCCAATCAGTATGTTACAGGCTGTATGTATAACTTACCAAAATTTCAGCCAAATTAGCATTTACCTAACATTTTGTGCGGGGTCCTTTGCTAGACTAAAATGACAGCTGCGATCGACGTTTTTTAGGGTTCCGTAGCCAATGGCAAAAAACGGAACCCTTATGGATACGTCATGTCTGTCTGTCCGTCCGTATATAACAGCCACCTTTTTTCCGAAACTATAAGCACTATACTGCTGAAACTTGGTAAGTAGATGTCTTCTGTGAACCGCATTAAGATTTTCACACAAAAATAGAAAAAAAAAACAATAAATTTTGGGGGTTCCCCATACTTAGAACTAAAACTCAAAAAAAAAAAAAAACATCAAACCCATACGTGTGGGGTATCTATGGATAGGTCTTCAAAAATGATATTGAGGTTTATAATATCATTTTTTTCTAAACTAAATAGTTTGCGCGAGAGACACTTCCAAAGTGGTAAAATGTGTCCCCCCCCTGTAACTTCTAAAATAAGAGAATGATAAAACAAAAAAAAATATATGATGTACATTACCATGTAAACTTCCACCGAAAATTGGTTTGAACGAGATCTAGTAAGTAGTTTTTTTTTTTTATACTTCATAAATCGTAATCCGCGCTTGCTGCTATGGAACCCTTCATGGGCGAGTCCGATTCACACATGGCCGCTTTTTTGTTAAATAACACGATAAATAATTAATATTACAGAGAAAATACGACAACAGCGAAGTATCAGTGAATCAGTTGCTGCAGAGAATGATTCAGTCCTTGGTGAGAGTCAGTCGGTAACTAGATTATTTATTAGGTTATTTTTATGTCGACACCAAATGTAACCAACCGATTTTATCTTTTAAAGTAAAAGTTGGCGAGCACATTCGCAAGAAGCCGGCAGTACCTATAATCACAAGGGTAATTTGTTTTCCCATTATTTGTCTTATTTGTTTTAGTATACTTATTTATGTGTATTTATTTGTGCTTATATATATATATATATATATTTTTTTTTTTAAACGTTGCCCCACACTAGGAATTTCTCCTGTATCGTGGGTGCGTTTACAAACATTTAAACTCACATACACAAACAGCCAGACCCGGAACAACTAATTGTAGGTCATACAAATATTTGTTCCGTGCGGGGATCGAACCCGCGACACGCAGCGCATCAGTCAATCGCTTAACCACTGCGCCAACCGTGCGTGTGTATATACATCTTGTATATGTATATTAAATTTATAGTTTTTAATAGGTACATGTATATCTTTTATATATTTAAATGAATATTTGTTCCTCAGTTCTCGCTATTGCACCTACTACTGTTTGTCTCTGCATCACCCAAAAGTTGACCGTTAGAAAAACCTCTGTACATTTTGTGTGCTTAAAGTATTAAATAGATAAATAAATAATAAATGTAATTTTAGTCTAGTAAATTAAAAATCAGAGTAGGTATAGTCTGCGAGGGTCTAACCACTGGGGGCCAAGTCTACTAATGTACAAACGTTGCAATGGTCTCTTCATTGTGAGTTTTTGACAGATTTGCCATACAAACACTGTCAAATACTCACAATGGCGAGACCATTCTGACACTATTGTAATGTAGTGCGGACGTGCTGTTCACTTCATAGAAAATCGGCCGAACTATCAGCGGTATATCGATTAACTATCGCTGTTCAGTAGAGCACGTGTCGTATCGCGTGATAGTTTTGTTGAATGTGTTCCTAGTTTTCTTATTATGAAAGCCAAAGCTTAGTATTTATTCTCAATCAGTTCATTGTTTTTTTTTTTTTTCTCAAATTCAGATTCATTTATTCGTGTGATTTTTGGTATATTTTACATGAGATCTTAATCCATACTAATATTATAAATGTGAAAGTAACTCTGTCTGTCTGTTACGTTTTCACGCTTAAACCGCTGAACCGATTGTCATGAAATTTGGCAGAGATATAGTTTGGGATATGGAGACGGACATAGGCTACTTTTTTTACGCGATAACCGACACCTACGCGGGCGGAGCCGCGGGCAAAAGCTAGTAATAAATAAATAGTTCCTCAAAAATCTACCTTAAAGGTACCATAATTAGTAATTATTATAAAAAAAGAACAATCAACATCCATACTAATATTATAAATGTGATAGTAACTCTGTCTGTCGGTCTGTCTGTATGTTACGTTTTCACGCCTAAATCGCTGAACTGATCGTCATGAAATTTGGCAGAGATATAGCCTGGGATATGGAGAAGGACATAGGCTACTTTTTTACGCGATAACCGACATCCACGTGGGCGGAGCCGCGGGCTAAAGCTAGTATTAAAATAAAATAATTACAACGAAACACAATATAACTTAAGACAAAAAAAAAAAGCAAGCAAAACATTAACGATTGAATGTACCTACATATAAATAATGAATAGAAATATAGATAATAATACATTGTCAAAATTAAATAAATATCAATGTCAAATAACTTACAATTTATCATTAAGGAATTCGTCAATAGTATAATAACATTTTTCTAATAATAGATGTCTTAATTTGTTTTTAAATTGAATAATATATACATAAGTCTGTAATTCCATTTGGTAATTTATAATTTAATATTTTTTTAATAAGTCTTATTTTTTTTAATAATTTATAATTTTTGGGGCCATGCAAAGTATGCTTTTGTGCATCGAGGCGGTCTTTGATGGTCGAACGCATAATTCATGTCTTTATACTTGTCTAATCATTTTATAGCGATGTTCAGATGCTTTTCTGAATAGATGCATGTTCTTTTTAACAAATAAAGCAGTCTCAAATATGTACTCAGTTAGTTTTTGTTCATATAATTTTTGTTAGAGTCAAGTGTGTGTGTCACTGTTAGCTAAATGGTTGTATTTGGATATGTGAAAAAATCACAGCAGTAGTATTATATAAAGAAGTTAAAAAAAAAACTATCACAGCTAAGTAGGCTTCGCAAGTTACCGAGTAATAGTCGACCAACTTAAATTTACAGTTGAAAAACATCTTCTCCCATAGAATCTGTATGGGAGAACATGTTTATCAACTACAATGTTAAGTTTGGTCTTGGGATAAATTCATCCCACCTACGGAATCTTTCATTGTGCGTGGTCCGACAGGCACTAGGTCGGTTTAAAAAAAAAAATGGTTGACGTGTAAAAGTGTTTGTAAAAACCTACTTACAGAAATTAAATCATTTATCATTCTCACCAGTACCGTAGAACGGGGCTATTTGGATTTTTGGGGGTTATTTGGAATAAAGCAATGAGTTGATATAAATTCGAATTGTGATCTTCGTACGAAAAATTGTAAAGGTAAACCAGAGAAAGACTGAAAAAAAAAATGCCGGGACATTGCTAGTACCTCCACAGAGATTGCAACTATGCAGTAGAAATGCCAGTTGTATGACGGTAAAAAATTATAATAAATTACCACCTGGCTTGAGAATGTTACCACTTAATAAATTCAAATGTCAAATGTTTACTTGGCTCTTAGACATGTGTTTTTATTCCGTTAATGAATTTTTAAATCATTCTTTTTGACATTGTATTTAATAATCTATGCTATTAGTATTTTGACATTATTTATAATTAATATTTTGACACTAGAACTTATATTTTTGACATGACAATATTTTTTTTTTTTGACATGTTTTGTATTTTATTTTTGACATAATAATTAATATTTTGACATTACAAATAATCCTGATCAATATTATTGTATCAAATTAAAAATATAAATTCAAATCAATTTTACTAATTTAATATAACTTTTATTTTAATGTCTACGATTTTCATGCACTTAATTAATTTTTCTACACCAGCAATGGTAGTATACATAGAAATAAATATTATTCTATTCTATTCTATTCAGATGAGAAATAAAATAAAAGCTGTATATATGGTGTTTTGATAGAATTTATGTCAACTCAAATCTTACAATTACTTTATTCCAAATAACCCCCGAAAATCCAAATAGCAATAGCCCCGTTCTGCGGTACCTACAAAGAATGAGAAAAAAATATCGTTATTTTCCAAAAAAAAACAATAAAAACTATAACACGATTGAGTCAAGTCGTCCAAACAAGCTTCACAAAAAGTCCTACAGACTTTCGTCTCCATTTACGAAGTTAGACCAAACTTAGTGCTTTGCCCTAAAACTTAATGAAGATGACCTATGACCCTTTATCATAAAGGTCAAATTAGTCAAAAGGTGACTGGCCTAGACAAAGTGACATAGCGTTCATTCGCAAAGGGTCGCCATTTTTTGGGTTCTGTAGACAACAAGGAACCCTTCCTTACCCGTTTTGCCATGTCCGTCTGTCTGTCTATCCGCGGCTTAGCTTTGAGACTGTTAGTACTAGAAAGCTGTCATTTGGCATGGGTTTGGCACGCATTAAGGACGCTATCACATTTTTCCACAAATATCAGTGCTTTTCAGGTACCATTTTAATGAATAGGAGTCACAACTGCGAGGATATCTTGGTTTCAAATTAAAGATAATATATTCATCTCCAGTATGAGACCATAAAAATTGTATATCCCCATACAAAATATTCACACAAATACGTTTCAACTATCACGATAACCACAAAAATATTGAAAAAATAGGGTCTGAATCGGAACCAATATAGCTAAATCCACTGCATAGCTCAACTTAAAAATAATAAGAAATTGTTGCTTATGTAGTCCTCTGTACGGTAAGCTAAATATTTTGTAGGTAAACAAATAACTTTTTAATTTATGAGAAAAATAAGAAACGCCCTCATAATATATTTCTCCATACATTTTCTACCCGCGGACACTCGCAGTTTGTCATTCTGCGCTCAAACGCGCTCGTGGAAGCACGGCTGTAATCGGTTTCTCGCAAAAAAATAATTACGTAAACAAGTGAGTGTTGTATTATATACTGTGGTTGGACGAAGTTGATACTTTTTCGGATGAATTTGTTTTTGAAATATTTGACGGCGCACAGTGGAACGAATGTATGGGAGCGGTTGGACGTAGACATGTCCGAAAAAAAAGAGTAAAATTATGCCAAACTAATGATGCCATCTTATTCGATTACTTAATGCCTTCATAACTTGTGGTGATGAATTTCTTCATAACTCCCATATTTCGGGAGTAATTTGAGAAAATGTGAAATTTTACTATGAAAATGAGTGTATCGAGCTCTCTCCCTCCTGATTCCGGGCTTGTTTCAAGTAGCGGTCTCTAATATCATAATGCTAATACTAAGAGCTATATTTAATACTAAGACACATAGTGCGCCAAATGTGCACTTTCTGGGATAAAGAGTGATGTTTATTTTATAACACAATTTTTTTATTTTTTGTTTATTTTGTTGATTAAAACCGTTTTTCTAAAGGTTTACCTTATTACAATAACATTTCTGAGCAGCCAATTAGAGAAGATATAAGCTAATTAGGATATATAATTAGGGACTTAAGGTTTACATATAAAACTGATGCACTAATGATTACTGATAAGAACATTGCTATTATTTAATTACTAAATGGCTCTTAATACACTAATTTAGCATGCATCATTTACTAATTATCACAATAACTAATTACCTTGCAATATTTAACAAAGGATACCTGGGATACCTGGATTTTATATAAATAGGTCACTATTAGTAACTTTAAAATCAGTGTTGATTTACACCTCGTTGTATCCAAGCTAATCTCGCAATGTATTTTCCAAATTTTAATACAAATCTTGATATTCACGTTGCTTTATGCGCACGCGCACATAAAGATTTACGCGACTTTAACTATTTGTTCAGTGTTTTAAAAGATAACAGTTGTGTTCAGTTATGTGAAAGTGCTGAAACAAGTTTAAAAGACTGGTGACGTCGATTTTGCTACCGCATTTATGCAAAATGGACACAGTCTGGAAGAAGCACAGATAAGTTTCGGAAGAAACATGAGATTTGGCTACAGGCTGCAATTCAATGGCCGGAATTACAGAATGAAAATATGGAACCTTCTACAGAAAATATAAGTGACGTCATCGAGCCCATAATTTCTCCTGCTAAATCTGATGCTTCAACTTGTACACATCCTAGTCCTCGTAAATCTTTTGAGGACCTTAGTAACCGGCAAAAAAGAAGACGCACTGAAGATAGTCTTTCATGCAGCAGTAGCAGCGCTGAAATTATGTTTTCGGCCGAAAGGGCGCTTCAAAAGGCAGGACAAAGCGATACAGCTTATGTTATGAAATACTTGACGGAGAATCCAGAAGAGGCCTCAAAAATCAAAGCCTTCATTGAAGGTAAATCAATTCAGGTACGGGAAATATCCCCTTTGAAGGCATTGGCTCTTTATGTATCGATGAACTTATCGAAATGGCGCTATAACACTCTTCGGGATTTCAACACTCAAGAAGGAGCTCTTCAATACCCGAGTTACTACATGTTGGTTAAAGAAAAAATTAAGTGCTATCCGGCCAAAGAAGATCTCACAGTTACAGAGAGCTCTGCAAAAATCAAATTACAAGCCTTGATGGATTTAACCTCAAGAAGACTTATTAGGTCGTTAGAAACCCCTGTTGATCCCAATCAACAGCTCGTATTGACCAGCAAATGGGGTTTTGACGGATCATCTAGCCAAAGCATTTATCATCAAAGGACGAGTGAAGATGAGCAAATCGATCTTGCTAGTAATTTTATGATTAGTCTTGTACCACTGCGGCTCGTCTCAAAAGGTGTAACAATTTGGGAAAACGAGCGACCATCTTCCACTTCATTTTGCCGGCCAATATTGTTTAAGTTTATAAAGGAAACCAAAGAAAATGTGCAGAGAGAGATGGCTGAAATCGAAGCAGAGATTGAAGCCTTAACTCCATCCACCATCACTGATGGAATTAGTGTCAAACACCAACTGCTGTTGACAATGATTGATGGTAAAATTCATTCCATTATATCCAATACAGCAGCTTCAGTGTGTGACATATGCAAGGCTTGTCCTAAAGAAATGAATAATTTAGAGTTAATCAAAGATAAACACGCAAACGAGGACATGTATAAATATAGCTTAAGCACCCTTCACGCTTGGATTCGCTCAATGGAATGCTTATTACACATTTCCTACAAATTAGACATAAAATCATGGCAAGTAAGGGGTGATATAGCAAAAAGGCAAGTTGATGACAGGAAGAAAAGAGTTCAAGAGGCTGTAAGAAGAGAAACGGGCTTACTTCTCGATGTTGTGAAACAAGGCAGTGGATCCACCAACAATGGCAACTCGGCAAGGAGATTTTTTGAAAACTACACTAAATCTGCTGAACTGACCGGAATAGATGCTATGCTTTTAAGAAAAATCTGTGTGATCTTGCAGTGTATTTCATCAGGAGAGAAGATCAACGTAACTAAATTCCGAGAGTTCTGCTTTGATACTGCTAAGCTTTACGTGGAGTTATACCCATGGTATTATATGCCTTCTTCACTTCATAAAATTTTAATGCATGGGCCAGACATAGTTCAGAACATGTCAATTGTGCCCATTGGTTTTCTATCCGAAGAGGCATCTGAGGCTAGAAATAAAGATTTTAGAAAATATAGAGAGGGGCATTCTCGAAAGCATAGCAGTATCTCATGCAATGAAGATATTATGCACAATCTTTTACTGTCTTCTGATCCACTTGTTACAAGTATCCGTCCAAAAGGAAATAAGTTTGTAAAAAAATCTTCTTTTAAGGAATTTTATGAGCTTACGGATTCTGAGAAAAGTGATATCGAATTTGTTAACATAAATGATTTAGCGGACATCGATTCTGAATTTGAATTAATTGATGATGATGATGATGACGAAGATAATTAAATGATGTTATTGTTTTAAAATGTGTAACTTAGTAAATTAGAGCTTACATCTTAATTATTTATTGTACTTTTAATGAAACTAGGTAATTTATTATCAACTTACTTAAAAGTCATACTCTCATCAGTTCTTGTGAATATTTTTGTTAATATATATTTCTGTATATATATAATATATTTATAGACCTCTTAATAAGTCTGTCTGCGGTTTAAAGTAAATACAAATGGGGAAAAAACGTTTTTTTTTTTTAATTTTCATTTCCTTTTATCCCAGAAAGTGCACATTTGGCGCACTATGTGTCTTAGTATTAAATATAGCTCTTAGTAATAGCATTACGATATTAGAGACCGCTACTTGAAACAAGCCCGGAATCAGGAGGGAGAGAGCTCGATACACTCATTTTCATAGTAAAATTTCACATTTTCTCAAATTACTCCCGAAATATGGGAGTTATGAAGAAATTCATCACCACAATTTATGAAGGCATTAAGTAATCGAATAAGATGGCATCATTAGTTTGTCATAATTTTACTCTTATTTTTCGGACATGTCTACGTCCAACCGCTCCCATACATTCGTTCCACTGTGCGGCGCGTCCGAGCTTAGAGTTGGTTTTAGAACGTATTTGATAGCTGTCAAATTGACGTAACCCCTTGCACTGGGTCAGGTGGCCTCCCGGCAAGAAAGAGGGAGGGATCATGGCGTTGGATAAAAGTCGAGATTGTGGTATTGCAACGGTCAGATTGGTGATCATTGTGGCTACCCTTGTAGTGTCACGAGTTATGTTCTGTAGTGCTATTCTGTAAGAATCTTACCGTGTCAAGTTACGTGAAGTGAGCTGTAATTCCAACTGTAGCGCTATTCTGTAAAAATCAAAGTGAAGTGAGTTCAAAGTGAACTGTCAATCTCTGGACTCCAGTAGGGTGACAGTTCATTTCACGCTCACTTCACCTAAGTTTTGACGGCGAGATTTTTACTGAATAGCACCGCTACGCTCGCGCCCCACGTAGGGTTGCCAGATGGTCGGGATTCGTCTGGATTGTCCCGACATTTCATGTGGTGTCCAGAGTCCCGACAAAGTACAAAATGTCCCGACAATCAACTAGTTTTTTTTTTTAACAAAACTCATTTAAAATTACCGCGTGTTAAAAAGCGCCCCTGTTGCCCGACGCACAGTGGAACGAATGTATGGGAGCGGTTGGACGTAGACATGTCCGAAAAATAAGAGTAAAGTTATGACAAACTAATGATGCCATCTTATTCGATTACTTAATGCCTTCATAAATTGTGGTGATGAATTTCTTCATAACTCCCATATTTCGGGAGTAATTTGAGAAAATGTGAAATTTTACTATGAAAATGAGTGTATCGAGCTCTCTCCCTCCTGATTCCGGGCTTGTTTCAAGTAGCGGTCTCTAATATCGTAATGCTATTACTAAGAGCTATATTTAATACTAAGACACATAGTGCGCCAAATGTGCACTTTCTGGGATAAAAGGAAATGAAAATTTAAAAAAAAAAACGTTTTTTCCCCATTTGTATTTACTTTAAACCGCAGACAGACTTATTAAGAGGTCTATAAATATATTATATATATACAGAAATATATATTAACAAAAATATTCACAAGAACTGATGAGAGTATGACTTTTAAGTAAGTTGATAATAAATTACCTAGTTTCATTAAAAGTACAATAAATAATTAAGATGTAAGCTCTAATTTACTAAGTTACACATTTTAAAACAATAACATCATTTAATTATCTTCGTCATCATCATCATCATCAATTAATTCAAATTCAGAATCGATGTCCGCTAAATCATTTATGTTAACAAATTCGATATCACTTTTCTCAGAATCCGTAAGCTCATAAAATTCCTTAAAAGAAGATTTTTTTACAAACTTATTTCCTTTTGGACGGATACTTGTAACAAGTGGATCAGAAGACAGTAAAAGATTGTGCATAATATCTTCATTGCATGAGATACTGCTATGCTTTCGAGAATGCCCCTCTCTATATTTTCTAAAATCTTTATTTCTAGCCTCAGATGCCTCTTCGGATAGAAAACCAATGGGCACAATTGACATGTTCTGAACTATGTCTGGCCCATGCATTAAAATTTTATGAAGTGAAGAAGGCATATAATACCATGGGTATAACTCCACGTAAAGCTTAGCAGTATCAAAGCAGAACTCTCGGAATTTAGTTACGTTGATCTTCTCTCCTGATGAAATACACTGCAAGATCACACAGATTTTTCTTAAAAGCATAGCATCTATTCCGGTCAGTTCAGCAGATTTAGTGTAGTTTTCAAAAAATCTCCTTGCCGAGTTGCCATTGTTGGTGGATCCACTGCCTTGTTTCACAACATCGAGAAGTAAGCCCGTTTCTCTTCTTACAGCCTCTTGAACTCTTTTCTTCCTGTCATCAACTTGCCTTTTTGCTATATCACCCCTTACTTGCCATGATTTTATGTCTAATTTGTAGGAAATGTGTAATAAGCATTCCATTGAGCGAATCCAAGCGTGAAGGGTGCTTAAGCTATATTTATACATGTCCTCGTTTGCGTGTTTATCTTTGATTAACTCTAAATTATTCATTTCTTTAGGACAAGCCTTGCATATGTCACACACTGAAGCTGCTGTATTGGATATAATGGAATGAATTTTACCATCAATCATTGTCAACAGCAGTTGGTGTTTGACACTAATTCCATCAGTGATGGTGGATGGAGTTAAGGCTTCAATCTCTGCTTCGATTTCAGCCATCTCTCTCTGCACATTTTCTTTGGTTTCCTTTATAAACTTAAACAATATTGGCCGGCAAAATGAAGTGGAAGATGGTCGCTCGTTTTCCCAAATTGTTACACCTTTTGAGACGAGCCGCAGTGGTACAAGACTAATCATAAAATTACTAGCAAGATCGATTTGCTCATCTTCACTCGTCCTTTGATGATAAATGCTTTGGCTAGATGATCCGTCAAAACTCCATTTGCTGGTCAATACGAGCTGTTGATTGGGATCAACAGGGGTTTCTAACGACCTAATAAGTCTTCTTGAGGTTAAATCCATCAAGGCTTGTAATTTGATTTTTGCAGAGCTCTCTGTAACTGTGAGATCTTCTTTGGCCGGATAGCACTTAATTTTTTCTTTAACCAACATGTAGTAACTCGGGTATTGAAGAGCTCCTTCTTGAGTGTTGAAATCCCGAAGAGTGTTATAGCGCCATTTCGATAAGTTCATCGATACATAAAGAGCCAATGCCTTCAAAGGGGATATTTCCCGTACCTGAATTGATTTACCTTCAATGAAGGCTTTGATTTTTGAGGCCTCTTCTGGATTCTCCGTCAAGTATTTCATAACATAAGCTGTATCGCTTTGTCCTGCCTTTTGAAGCGCCCTTTCGGCCGAAAACATAATTTCAGCGCTGCTACTGCTGCATGAAAGACTATCTTCAGTGCGTCTTCTTTTTTGCCGGTTACTAAGGTCCTCAAAAGATTTACGAGGACTAGGATGTGTACAAGTTGAAGCATCAGATTTAGCAGGAGAAATTATGGGCTCGATGACGTCACTTATATTTTCTGTAGAAGGTTCCATATTTTCATTCTGTAATTCCGGCCATTGAATTGCAGCCTGTAGCCAAATCTCATGTTTCTTCCGAAACTTATCTGTGCTTCTTCCAGACTGTGTCCATTTTGCATAAATGCGGTAGCAAAATCGACGACACCAGTCTTTTAAACTTGTTTCAGCACTTTCACATAACTGAACACAACTGTTATCTTTTAAAACACTGAACAAATAGTTAAAGTCGCGTAAATCTTTATGTGCGCGTGCGCATAAAGCAACGTGAATATCAAGATTTGTATTAAAATTTGGAAAATACATTGCGAGATTAGCTTGGATACAACGAGGTGTAAATCAACACTGATTTTAAAGTTACTAATAGTGACCTATTTATATAAAATCCAGGTATCCCAGGTATCCTTTGTTAAATATTGCAAGGTAATTAGTTATTGTGATAATTAGTAAATGATGCATGCTAAATTAGTGTATTAAGAGCCATTTAGTAATTAAATAATAGCAATGTTCTTATCAGTAATCATTAGTGCATCAGTTTTATATGTAAACCTTAAGTCCCTAATTATATATCCTAATTAGCTTATATCTTCTCTAATTGGCTGCTCAGAAATGTTATTGTAATAAGGTAAACCTTTAGAAAAACGGTTTTAATCAACAAAATAAACAAAAAATAAAAAAATTGTGTTATAAAATAAACATCACTCTTTATCCCAGAAAGTGCACATTTGGCGCACTATGTGTCTTAGTATTAAATATAGCTCTTAGTATTAGCATTATGATATTAGAGACCGCTACTTGAAACAAGCCCGGAATCAGGAGGGAGAGAGCTCGATACACTCATTTTCATAGTAAAATTTCACATTTTCTCAAATTACTCCCGAAATATGGGAGTTATGAAGAAATTCATCACCACAAGTTATGAAGGCATTAAGTAATCGAATAAGATGGCATCATTAGTTTGGCATAATTTTACTCTTTTTTTTCGGACATGTCTACGTCCAACTGCTCCCATACATTCGTTCCACTGTGCGACGTGCTTAATATTTCAAATGATATTTAATAGGATGCTTTTTAAACCGATAACTGCTGGCACTGAGAAACATTTGTACACCTTTCAAAAGACATGGACATGTCAAAAAACCAAATATATAGCATATAAAAAAATAAAAATAAAATGCTGCCAAACTACTTAAAAAAATAAAAGTGTTATTCCTGTAAGCAATGCTCACTGTGAAAGGACAATCAAAATTTAACATTTTGATTTGTTATATTTATTTGTCCCGACAATAATCCCAAAAGTCCCGACTGTTTGAAATTGTGCCCAGATATTTTAGTCTTCTCATCTGGCAACCCTATCCCCACGTGCTCGGTGGAACGTCGTGTTCATTCCCTGATATTTCGTTTACTTAATTCTCCTCGCCCGCATACCCACGCACCAGTTATAAGACCTCCTCTGATAAAGACGATGAATTGGCTGTGTACTTCAAATACTTTTTCTCAAACATGCATGGAGATGTCATTATTTTCGAAAAAAGAACACGCGAGGTATCGAATTTACGGGAAAAAAAAAAAAAAAAAAAAACAAATCAAATCCATTGCAGGAGCGTTTTTTGAATTTGGAACATTACAACATTCATTCATTCATTCATTCATTATTACATCCTACTCTTACACACGTTGTCAACATCTCTTTATCTATTTTCCTATCGCAGGTATGCTGGAAGAGATTTTATTAGAAATAAGCAGCACCTTTGTACGTATTTTTCTATTCCTTTCTTCTTGTTTGTTTATATTATGTGTGTACATAAATTGTTAAATAAATAAATAAACGCTCCAGCAAATGTTGTATGAAATGGCGTGCTGTTTTGATCGGATCTGTTTTATCATTCTTGGCATACCAAAGTACCTAAGTCTCTTTGTTTAGCACAAATTGCGTTCACGTGGCTGTATAGCCATAAACGCGATAGCCTTTTGGTACAAATGATCAGAAAATTGGCGGCAAAGCTAAAAATACGTCTTGATTTGTTATTTACCATCAGCCATCTACCACTACATCCAATGCCCACATGCAAACCTCATCAGAAGTTCAACAAACAGACATAAATGTACCGGGGAAATCAATAACATTTTCTTTTACTTAGTAATTGCCCCAATATGACTAATGTAACTTTTAATATTAATTAAATTAAATGTATAATATAAAAAGTATTTTTTATTTCCCTGCATTCTTTTGAGAAAAGCACTATATATGCCTCGGCGGAAATGGCAATTGCTTGTCTCGTATTAGTGAAGTCCTCGCCTACGGCTCGGTCTTCATACTCATACTCGACGTGCAATTGCCTATTTCCTGGCATTTGCAATAATGTACTTTTTTTTTTTTTTCTTATTACGGGGGCCAGCACATCAAGTTACCACAAACTGTAAAAAAAAATCGATCGATTTTGAACTTAATCATTAACACTATAAAGTTTAAAATCGTTTAGAGAAATTTGACAGTTTCGTGTAGCTTGATAATCTTTTTACCTATTGTGGTATAGTAATTTTATACTATACCTAAAGTCTCAAATTCAGATAATTTATGTAAACAAAGGGGATAACATATCGAAAAAATATCTTCGTAATGGTAATTCACATAAAATGGCGAAAAACAAGGTTCCATTGTCTTTTAAGTACCTACTGATTTTAAGAAATAATAATTAAAAAATAATCATACCGTAATTATTTTTATCCATTTTCGGTTTTAAACCAAGTTATTAAAAAAAAGGAAATTTTCTGGTATAAAATATTTTATGATACAGGAGATCCAAACATTTTAATTTTTTTTAAATCTTCAGCAACACTAATATTACAACTCTCATTCATAGATTCATATTGTAAGTAGCATATCTAGCCACATTTTGGATGAAAACGGCTGTAAACTGTTTCGAGAGGCAATCGATTTTGGGAGGTTTACGTCTAGCAGTGGACTTAAAAGGGCTGATTATGACAATCATAGGCCGTGTCTCCGACACACTACACAAAACATTGTTTGGCAACGGTATTTTGTTTGCATAGTTCTTATATCTAATTAATTCACTATAGATGATATTTACAAAAAGTTAATGATAAAATGTTTTGCACCACTGTTCTTTCATTTTGACAGTGGCATTTCTTTGTTTACATAAATTATCTCAAAATGGACTTTTAAATATTAATTCGATTAAAGCGATTCCAATTTCAAAATTAATTGTTATTCAGGCATAGACGAAAATCCTTTTACAATTATTTTTTTAAACCTCAATTTAAATGTCACTTTCAATAACACATTTTAAAATTAATGAGTTTCATAATTATATTGCAAAATTACAGCATCCAGACAGGTCGCCTGACCTAGGTCATGTCTAAGTTGTCATCTTGCGAAATAGGTCACAGGCAATTTCGTTTTTAACGCTAAACTATTATAATATCGAGTTTCAAAATCGATATTCTATGAGGAGGACCTAAAGCGATTGATTCATGATTATTTATGGTTCATTATTCTTCAACCCATATCGCTTTTATTCCAATTTAAAAAAAGTTGTTCTTTCAATTCGTTCGGGCAATTTTACAATAGTTTAATTTTTTATTTAGCATTCCTTTTTTAAATCAAAACTTGACTCAAATATTTTTTTTTAATTCATTTTATTTAAATGACAACAACATTATTACAACTCTTTTATTACCAAATGCAAGTTAATTGTAAGCTGTAAATATGTTTAATACTTACGATATCATTTTAAATACTTGAAACGATGAGTAGTTATTTCCTATCCTAGATTTCTGACAAAAAAAAAAAAACCCAGTTCTATACGAACGAACCTTGTCACATCACTTCGAATCATAAATCACAAGATTAACACTGGGACTATAGAAAACACGCCACAATAAAAAAAAAAGAATAGGACAACCGAATTTAAAAATAGAACGTTTAAAAATAATGTCAGAATAGAAAATCTTTACTACTCACAGTCGACATTTTACACACACGTTTAGCTGTCGCTTTCACACAAAATCCACTGTAATTTCTTATTGCACTAAGAAAATATATTAATTAAAACGTTTTTTATATGATTATAAGTGTTATTTATTTACAGGATTGTGTTATTTTGTTAATTTTAATGTTTTAAGTGTCCTAGCGAGCGGATCACACCCCAATCGTAAGGGATGTTGTTCTCACGGAATAAGAAATGCATGGAGTCGTTATTATGTTGTAAAAATATTTTTATGACTGTGTTAAGAGCTGGGGTGGATTCTTGTGTGTGAATAAATATTTGTGCTGAGGATTTTGCTCTAGTTATGTTTGTGGATAAGCAGGGGAAAGCAGGAAACTTTAAAACGTAGTGACAGTTTTATGAGAAACTTTGATATAAGGTACCTTGTGTTGTTTCGTCGTTTGTAAGTTACTGATATTTTCCTGGTTCAAGTCTAGATTTTTTTATTATTATCTTTTTTTTTTTTCTTAACGAATTTATTGATAAGACCTTAGTCTATTAATGACTGCATTTCTTTCACATATCGATGGTCATACGTTGACAACATTTTTGCCACATTTTTTGTGCAATCAATGTTATCAATGGGAAGATACGGCGCTTAATTAAAAAAATAAAATTAAGTACTTATCTCATTAAGCGAAAAAATGTGGATTACGAGTTGTCAACGTATGACCACCGATATGTTAACTTCACTATCTCTTTAAAAGCTCTTTAGAGCAATCAATGAATGAATATTCTCCGAATTGTTTATACACACTAAAATTTGCCATATTAAGCCTTACTTCAGCAGGCAATTTCCATCGCAAACTTACTTTACAGCAGCTGTACTATTCACCATTCACGAAAACAAGCATAAATAAATAAATAACTAAAATATTTAATCACAACGCATCTCCTTTCTTTCCTTTGTGAAGCAGGCTCCCTCTAGCGACGACCACGCATGCGCGAACTTTAGTACCGCGACTGTTACAGTTTTTGGCGCCCCTGGTTATATTAGTTCTGGAAAATGCCGCTAGGGGCGCTGCTGCAAAACGTTTAATTTCATTTACAAACCTAAATTCCCTGATGGATTAGGCACAGGTATTTGAAATAGGACGCCCATTTTCACCAGTAAAGTCCCATGTAATAGGGGGCGAGCTTACTACCATTAAACAAATAATAAAAACCAGCGGAGTAATTTCTTAACACGCGTACAGTAGGAATGGGTTTAATTTTGACAGTTCAACAACATTGATTGCGTTATTTAGGTTTTTTTTTTTTTCTTAGGCATCTCAGAGTTAACCTTGAGAGGTTGAGACTCTTTAACCTCTTTCCTGTGGTTGCCTTAAGCTCCTAACGAAACTTAATGCCTCCAGCCAGGGCGTAAACACTTATAAACTAAACGACTGCGCGCTAAGGGCACCCCCTGTAATCGCCGTGAAACTAAATATTTTAAAATATAAGTTGTTAATCATAAAACTTAGCTGTGCAAAATTTAGTCATAAAAACCTGAGTTGTCAAAATTTAGCGTTAAAATGTAAAAGTTATATAAATATTATTTATCTTATTAAAGGTTAGTAAAAGAGAAAGTGCAATTAAAAATAAATTTTATAAGATATTATTACGTATTTATATATAAGGTACATCTTATATAGTTAGTATGTATGTATCTATTATATAGCAAATATCTGTGTATCTATTATAGGATATTGTGCTGTTATACTTTTTATTTGCACCAATGACAACTCCATTTTATGTCCAGAAATTCACTATCCATGCCAAGGTTGCCTGGAAGAGATCGCAGTATGCGATAAGGCCGCCCATTGTATATTTTATAGTGTATAAGTTTTCCTTTTCTTTTGTAATATGTAATCTGATGTACAATAAACCAAATATAAATATAAATCAATATAAAAAGGGCACCCCCTGTGGGGTACGAACCTCGGCATAGGGCAGCGTCGGAGGGAGGATGGCAAGGGACCGACGGTGGCTGGATAAAATCAGGGTTATGATTATTATCGGGGGAATTTAAAGCTACAGGTTCAGATATAGTGCGTGCTGGCGCTTCGCTTACGGTCAAGGGTCGGGGAGATTTATTTACGTTGTTGAGCCAATGATCTTATATGTTGAGCAGACAAATTTTTCGAAGCAATGGATTAGCAACTCGAGTTCACGCTATTCACCAGCGATATCCCAAAGAAAAGATTGGCACAGTAGGCTCTGTTCGCAGACGGGACTAGTCTCGTTAAAATCTCACTCTCCAGACCGCAGCCAACAAGCTTGGCGAATGGTTTAGAAAGTGGCGCATAGAAGTATGTAAATCCCGACAAAAGTCAAGCGGTTCTCTTTTCGAAGCCGCGCCATCGCCCCCCTAGTATCCGACCGATCACCATGTTCGGCAAGCCTATCCCTTGGGAGAAGCGAGCCAAATATCTAGGTGTGACTCTCGACCACCATCTCTTTTTCTGAGCACGCCGCCTTCGCTCTCTATAGGCTCCACTCCATCCTAAATGCAAAAAGCAAATTGTCACTCAAGTGCAAATGGCGCATTTACACCGCGTGTATCCGCCCCATCATGACCTATGCGAGTCCAGTCTTTGCAAACGCAAAACCCCATCTCATCCATAATGCATGATGATGCAAACCCTACAGAACCGATTCCTCCGTAAAATCACGGGAGCCCCCTGGTTCTTTCGGAACACCAACCTTCACGTAGAACTCAAAATCCCCACGACAGCCCAATTCATGAAGCGCACTTCAAAGCGCTTCTTTGACACAGCAGCTACTCATCGCAACGCTCTAGTTGTGAAGGCTGCAAACTATGTCCCCTTTCAAATCAGTAGGACCCGCCGTCCAAGGCATGCACTGACCGACCCAGACGACCCCACTACTCTCCTCCAGGAGAGTCGTAGGGAAACTAGTACAGTTCGCAAACATATTACACGATCATCATTCCGACCTCGCCCCGCCGTGACCCCGCGCGAAATCCCCGACTAAATAGTCCTACCCGACCCTTGCTTGTAAGCGAAGCGCCAGCACGCGCTATAAGATAATAATCATAACTCTGATTTTATCCAGCCACCGACGCGACGGTCCCTTGCCATCCTCCCTCCGACGCTGCCCTAAGCCGAGGTTCGTACCCCACAGGGGGTGCCCTTAGCGTGCAGTCGTTTAGTTTATAAGTTTTTACGCCCTGGCTGGAGGCATTAAGTTTTTAGGAGCTTAAGGCAACCACAGGAAAGTCCGGTTAAAGAGTCACAACCACTCGTGGTTAAACTCTGAGATGCCCTAGATAAAAAAAAAAAAAAAAAAAAACACTGCCCGACCTGGGAATCGAACCCAGGACTTCTGCATGCAAAGCAGTAGCGCACAACCAACGAGGCAGTATTATTACCTAAAAAAACAGGTTGCACTCTGGATCACTGCGGAATTTATCAAACACTGTCTTGCTAGTCTTTGAAGTTCAACAGGAAATAGCTAACAAGCTTATTTTTTTAACAGAAACATCAAATAAATTCAAACAGCTATATAAATAAAATTAACTATCGCTGCAATATTAACTTATTTCCTCATAAAAACGTATTTGTGAACAGACAAACGGCCACAACGCATATACCTATCAACCTCATTGGTCCAACAAGATTTATCATCAAACATTAATACACGTAATCATCCTTTAAAAAATAACACGACAGTATTAAAAAAAAACTAGCTTCTGCCCGCTACTTTGTCTGCGTGAAATTTCTTGTTTTAACATAATACAGAGTGTATAAATCTTATATATAAAATTCTCGTGTCACAATGTTAGTTACCATACTCCTCCGAAACGGCTTGACCGATTTTTATGAAATTTTATAATGCATATTCAGTAGGTCTGAGAATCGGGTACTATTTTTTTTTAAGTTTTAGGTAAGCAGGTAGGGTAGGGTAGGGTAGGGTAGGGTAGGGTAGGGTAGGGTAGGTAGGTAGGTAGGTAGGTAGCGTAGTGTAGTGTAGAGTAGAGTAGGGTAGGGTAGGTAGGTATGTAGGTAGGTAGGTATGTATGTAGGTAGGTAGGTAGGTAGGTAGGGTAGGGTAGGGTAGGTTAGGTAGGTAGGGTAGGTAGGGTAGGTAGATTAGGTAGAGTAGGGTAGGGTAGAGTAGAGTAGTGGAGTTTATACTACTTATAGCTTATGACAGAACGAAGTTTGTCGGGTCAGCTAGTATAATTATATATAATATAGTGCATCGTTTTTTTTTTATCGACTTTTTATTGTTTTATTAAAAAAAGACTCAAATTTTACATTCAAATACAAATTTAAAAAGTATAAAGGCTCGTACAGACTAGTGCGATATCGCGGGCGCGACGCGACACTAGTAGCACAATTTCTTTGTCGCTGCCTGTCGCACCCGCGATGTTGCGCGAGTCTGTACGAGCCTGAAGGCGTAGACTCTGAATTTGATTAGTTTAATTTTTTTATTTAATGTTTTAGAGTACCTACTTTAATACAAAATTAGTGACAATATTAGTCATCTAGTTTTTTAATTTACTCAAAAAGGTAAAACTTAAAGCTGTACACGTTACAGCAGTTTACATGGCTATAAAAAAAAAAACAAAGTCACCGGGATCTACCAACTCCCTCAAAAATTCTCTAGTCTATCCTCTTGCTAGTTATGTGCCACATGCCATAAAATCTTTGTGAATTCACTAGAATTGTGAATCGAGTCAGATAAGGCTAATATTCAAAATGATGATTTAAAAAATATTTTTGCTTAAATGATACCTGACATACCTATTAAATCTGTTATCTCACTCTTATAAGGTAAACACTGAAAAAAAAAAGAGTAGTAGCCACAATCAAGATTTTGTTTAGATTGACTAAGTAACTTGTTTGCATCTGAGCTTATAAAGCACAATGATCACAGCTACTACTTTTATTTGATTGAGATTTGAAACGGGATCTTGATTGGAGTTATCACAAAACCTATTTGCAGCAATCAAGTCAAAACATAGTTGCTCCAACCAAGATTATTAGATTAAAGTTTCAATGATCTTTATTGAAGTAATCAAAATGCTTGATTGACACAACTAACTTACTTTGTTACAGTATTTTTTTTAACTTGTGTCTTTTTTAACTCTTCTACAATGATGTCATGTTAAGGGTAATCGAGAAACTTGTTTGAGCGTTCAATCATTTGAACTAGTATTGCTGCAATCATGTCTTGATAATCAACTCAACTAAGATTTTGATTAATCTAAACAAGATATCGTCAACCAAGCTAAAAAGTCACTTGATAGGAGTGCATTTTTTTCAGGGAAATCTGTCACGTATACAGTCTATTCTTCCGTGAGTGAAAAAAAAAATTGCATTTTTAACATTTATTTCATAATTTTTACAAATCCTGCCCAAATTGTTGCCCTCTGTTGCGAATGCAGGCCCGACATCTGTTTCGTATTTCGACAGTTATTGTACGAAGTCGTATTTTCATCCTGTATAACAGCATCGCATTGCCCGCCCGCGCTTTTACTTTGTTTTCGCTATATTTCTATGGTTTTCGCTAAGCGTTCATTCTGACGTGTTTTTCTTTTTGCTCAGCTCCTAAGGGTTGTAGTGTGATGTTAAATAGTCTATAACCTTCCTTAGGAATTGGGCTTATCGTTCTAGAGATGAGCGCGTTCAAACAAACAAACCAAGTCTTCAGCTTTATTATATTAGTACACAAATAAAAAAATATAAAAACGACTCGAAGCCACATTAAAAATCGATTCGAAACACGAAAACGAGGCGCTCATATAAAAACGTCCGGGAGCTTTCGACGCAACAAATTTAAAGGGAATATATTGCCGGCATCAATTTCAATCCAAACACTAATAAATTGGCATCTCTCAACGACGTTAGGAGCTGTGTAGCTAGACAGTTTATTAATAGCGAGCATATTTTGTAAATCTCTGACTGTGATCAACCCTCGGCTGAATTCAGTGTCGCCTGCGCCGCCGGGCGCGTCACCCGAAAAAAAAAAGTAACGATTCGGCGAACTGTCACATTTTGGCGCGAGTTTCGAATTTCGAGTTTTTGTTTCTTTAGTGTTGTATAGTGAAGTGGTCTGTGTGTGGTATTCAGGAAAGAATATTATTATTATTAATAGTGAAATTAGACTTTTTAATAGTTGTTTTACTTATAAATGTTTTAAGCAGTGGATTAAAACAAGTACACAGCAGGAAAATAAAATGATAAAATCTCGTTGATTTGCTTAAAATTTAATTTTACTCTGAAGTAGGTATGTTTTGCTTTAATAATTACGAAAGTTACAAAAAAATATGTTCAATAATAATTTCGGGAAATACGAAATAATAAAGTTATACATAATTTAATAGACTGAATAAAAAATACAAAACCATAGTTCCTATTAAAAAGCTCCTAGTTATAGCTACATATACTAATGTTTAAGTTTTGCGGGTAGTCAGTCATACCTGCATAATCACGTGCCAAAGAATCAAAGAGATAGGAGATCCATATAAAACCAAAAACAATGAGTTACAACACTATTTACAACTCCTACAACAACAATAACTACAAAGATTTCGATTTTCAAAAAGAAGAAAAAGGAATTCTGAACGAACAGTGTTGCCAAGTTAAAAATGAGCACAAAAGTGGGGAGATTTTGGAGGATAAGGATGAAAGTCATGTTCAACACGTATTGGGGCCTAGCAGGAGATGCTTGGCCTGGGCTTGCAAGGCCTGTAAAAGAAAAACAGCGGCTGTGGACCGACGGAAAGCGGCTACACTGAGGGAGCGACGGCGCTTAAGAAAAGTAGGTTGTTATCATAAAGATTTGCCTCGTTGGCCGCTTTTACAGTCCTTTCACAGTTATTTTACCACTGCCAACACTAACCCAATATCAACCGTATTGTAACGAGAATGAAGATCACTGTGATTTGGACAGACTTGTCAATAGCAGCAACTTACCAGCAATCTTATTCTAAAAACAAAATGATTTCTGTGATTTTGACAGTATTGCAAAATCAGAGATTAAATAACTGTCAAAGGACTATAGAGTAGAGGTGGCATTGTCAACTTCTCGTCAAGTACATTATATATTATGTTCTGTGGTCAATTTTTTCCATACACTCAGCCACCCCGATGAGTCCATAACCCCCCAAGGAAAGCAGTAGGGCTACCAGTATAGTTTTCAAACACAAAACCGTTATTCTGACCTCGCCTCCGAGGTCCCTCGCTACGACCACGACGTAATTATCCCCGCCGACCTTTGCTCGAGCCAGCCCGCACCGCTGAGCCTGTAGGTTCAAATTCCTCCCCTAATAATCATAATCCAATCTAGCATGTCCCTTAATAATTATCCAGACCTGATCCAGCCTGTCCCACCTTGCTGTCCTCCCACCAGCGACGCCCTAGACCAAGTTCCCCACAGGGGGTGCCCGTAGCGTGAAGTCACTTAGTTTATAAGCTTTTTGCCCTGGCTGGAGGCACCCACAAGAAAGTCCGGTTAAGCAGACAACAATCTCCTTGGTTGACCTGAGAGATTTTATGTGATGGTTTTTTCTTTTCTGTTCATGTATTTAATTTATTTAAAGTATTGTTTTTTCTAAGTCACATAATCTAATGACACCAAATGTGTCAATTATAAATTTGTACGTCTTAATTATGACAAAATGTAGCGCAGGGGGTGCGCTACGTTTTAGTTAGGTAAACACCTATGTTTCACAAATAAACTGATTGATTGATTGATGCCAAAGTTAAAGAAAAAAAATTGGTTGTCTGTAAAGTTGGTTTACGGACGATAGTTTAACGTGAAAACGTCATAACAATGTTTTGTTATGACGTTTTAAAGTGGGGAGATTTTGGAGGATAAGGATGAAAGTCATGTTCAACACGTATTGGGGCCTAGCAGGAGATGCTTGGCCTGGGCTTGCAAGGCCTGTAAAAGAAAAACAGCGGCTGTGGACCGACGGAAAGCGGCTACACTGAGGGAGCGACGGCGGTTAAGAAAAGTAGGTTGTTATCATTAAGATTTGCCTCGTTGGCCGCTTTTACAGTCCTTTCACAGTTATTTTACCACTGCCAACACCAACCCAATATCAACCGTATTGTAACGAGAATGAAGATCACTGTGATTTGGACAGACTTGTCAATAGCAGCAACCTAACAGCAATCTTATTCTAAAAACAAAATGATTTCTGTGATTTTGACAGTATTGCAAAATTAGAGATTAAATAACTGTCAAAGGATTATAGAGTAGAGGTGGCATTGTCAACTTCTCGTCAAGTACATTATATATTATGTTCTGTGGTCAATTTTTTCCATACACTCAGCCACCCCGATGAGTCCATAACCCTCCTCTAGGAAAGCAGTAGGACTACCAGTATAGTTTTCAAACACAAAACCGTTATTCTGACCTCGCCTCCGAGGTTTTTCGCTACGACCACGACGTAATTATCCCCGCCGACCTTTGCTCGAGCCAGCCCGCACCGCTGAGCCTGTAGGTTCAAATTCGTCCCCTATTAATCATAATCCAATCTAGCATGTTCCTTAATAATTATCCAGACCTGATCCAGCCTGTCCCACCTTGCTGTGCTCCCTCCAGCGACGCCCTAGACCAAGTTCCCCACAGGGGGTGCCCGTAGCGTGAAGTCACTTAGTTTATAAGCTTTTTGCCCTGGCTGGAGGCACCCACAAGAAAGTCCGGTTAAGCAGACAACAATCTCCTTGGTTGACCTGAGAGATTTTATGTGATGGTTTTTTCTTTTCTGTTCATGTATTTAATTTATTTAAAGTATTGTTTTTTCTAAGTCACATAATCTAATGACACCAAATGTGTCAATTATAAATTTGTACGTCTTAAATATGACAAAATGTAGCGCAGGGGGTGCGCTACGTTTTATTTAGGTAAACACCTATGTTTCACAAATAAACTGATTGATTGATGCCAAAGTCAAAGAAAAAAAATTGGTTGTCTGTAAAGTTGGTTTACGGACGATAGTTTAACGTGAAAACGTCATAACAAATGATGATTGATGCGGCGCAAGCGTACGATGAGCGTAACGGGACAATGAGTCATCCTTTTTCGTGCATGCAGCCGGCGTTCATCGATTTATTAGACGTTGTCACGTCAAAAAAAAACATAAAAACCAAGCGTGACAGTGGGCGTCACCGTTTACTCCTACACAAATGACACATAGAAACTGACGGCTTTAACTGGCAGCCCGTGACAGAAGTAATGCTCTACATTCGGCGCCACAAATGGATCGAAAATCCTTATCGTGAAGCGGTGGTGGGTTCCTGTAAATAAGCAAACACAACAACTTACGGTAAAGAAGAAATATAATGTCCAAAGATTTACAAAATTCACAGGACACAGAAATACGATAAAAGGCGTAATAAATAAAATAAAATAATTTTATTTCGGATAACACAAGATCCATAAATTGTTAGTAACATGTTTGCACTTAAATCACTATTGTTAGTAACTTAAACTAAAGACGAATTTGTGAGAAGACCACCCAACATCTAGACGCAACGAGAAATGGTAATGGTCTAACTATGGTATAAGTCTTCGCACAAATTGCCTTATTATGGCGGAGGAAGTGTCTGCCGCCACCGCCTTCAGGATACTATTGTGACTGCCTCTTATTCTGCTCAGGAGTGAGGCCGTATTTTTGCGGATGATCGCATGAAATCCATCGGTATGATTTACCGCGAACATTTCCGAGGCACTGCAAAAACGAGGCAGTCGCAACAGCATCCTAAAAACATTGTTATATTGGACGCGTAGAACATCCAGCGACCTTTTCGAGTAGTTGACCCAAAGATTACTGGTGTAAAAACTCTGACAGTAAGCTTTAATGTAATGTAATGAGGAGCACAGAAAGAAAGTGATAGGCATAGTTATTATTTTACTCGTTTAGGTACAAGTCTCCAAAAAGCACTGGATATAAGTTTATATGCATACTAGACGTGCTATGTCGTGTTGAACTATTATGAGGGCCCTTCCCGGTCCGTCTATCCTCAACGCGAGCATGATTGAAAAGCTTGTTGTTTCATCCAGCGCATTGTTAATGCTTACAGGCAAGTGAGAACGCAATAGCATTGAACGAAAAATAGTGTGCGGAAATTTCATAAAACTTGTTCCAGGAAATACGTGTTTTTGAGAAAGCCTTAAAAGTTTGTGAAATAAATGTGTGTCATTTAAAATCTCCATTACATGTGCGATGTTTCTATCGAGATGTTTTCTTTATTTTTACAATTTATGAGTACATTATGAACGGCCAAAGTTCAGATAAAATGTATGCAAAAAGCAGATTTTTGGAGGCTTATACTGAATTTGTTTCTTCAAATTTTAATTTTTTGCTTTCATACAAACCTAGGTATAGTGCACATGATACCAATTAGTTCAAAATTGTCATTGAAAGATGTGTTCCAATGCCACAATCACGTACGAGCGTTTGTATGAAAAGTATGACGGGTTGGCCGCTCTTAACTGTGCCTATCACTTTCTTTCTGTGCTCCTCATTTCGTCTTCTATCGTGTTATCTGTGTCCTCTGAACTTAGTAAATCTATGGACAATATATTTCTTCCTTTTCATAAGTGGTTGTGTTTGCTTATTTATAGCAATCCAGCACCGCTTCATTGGTGACCTCGACGTCATGCTGGAGTAGGTTGTCTACCGCTTTAATCGCACGTCATACTCTGCACACTTGGCGAATGAGAGCTAGATCGAAAAAAGTGTACCATTTTAACTCTTTCCAACCGGCACCCTAATGGCGTTACACACTATCAACACAATCGAATGATTTTGAAGGATATTGTTAATCCATTGCTTCATAATGTTCGAACAATTTGACTGTTCAGCAACGTAAATAACGCAATGAATTTTGTTGAACCAATGATATTATATTAACAGATATGTTATACACTCACAAAACAACCGAAAAAAGTGTTCCGCGCAGCAGCGGCAGCACACATACCCACTTTTCATTCATTTTACATTTCACTTTGTAAAAATTATAGAAAAGAGATGGCTTGATAAAAACAACAAGAAAAAAAGAGACAGTTAGTGTTTGCTTCAACTAAGCGTATTACTCGTCGCCATGCGTGTCGCAGACTAAAGTCAATACGTCCCAATTAGGACGTTTTCGAGTCTTCACGATTCCGCGCTCACAACATATCAGGGCCTCAAGTCTGCTATTACAATAGTGTCAGAATGGTCTCTTCATTGTGAGTTTTTGACAGAATTGCCATACAAACACTGTCAAATACTCACAATGGCGAGACCATTCTGACACTATTGTAATAGCAGACTTGAGGCCCTGTTTAATATTTTATCATTGTGTTGAACTGTCAAAATGAAACACATTGCAACTGATTGTTAGGTACGCAATTTTTCAATTTCAATTCAATTTTCAAATATCTTTATTCACCAATGGAACAATAAACAAAATGCACTTAAAGGTACGCAATTAGTCCGCGGGTATATAGTTCACTCCGAAGTTTCGAACTACTCTCGGGCGCCCCGTATCTACGTTGACGAGCTAAGAGAGTGAGCCTCCAGAAGTAATGCGTTCAACGCACCACGGATTTCATTAGTACTGCCATCTCTAACCACTGCCGGCGCGGCGATTCCATGCTTTGTGGTTGTTATACTATTGATTTTTAAGTTAAAACTTAACTTGCCAGTTGCCACTAACTTATCTAAGTTAAATGGAAAGCTTTCCAAGTTAGGTTTAAGTTCGTATGTCTTACAGAACTTCTAAAGACTTAAATGTATTGGATTCGCATTTTTCACGATTGCTTTCAAGACTTTTATTTGAAAACTTCAGTATTCAATTATGTAATTCTACATCGGGAGCTGGATGGAATTGAGTGTTCAAAGTATGAGGCCGCATTCTGTACATAATTTTGAACTCAGAAAAGCTTGCAGATTCTGCATGATTCTGGAAGTTTTTTTTTTAAATAAAATCAAAATCATTTTTTTTTATTTCACATAAACCTACATGGGCACTTATGAAACGTCAGAAGCTAGGTGCACGGTTCCAATTAGTCGTTTCCTTTGGAGAAGAGCCGGCAAGAAACTCCACGGTTACTCTTTTAAAAATAATTGGCTTTACAATATTATTAAATAACAGTGATAATAGGTATGGGAGGACAGTGTAGGCCTTTCAACAATTACCAGGTACTTAACAAAATAGAAAAGTGCCAACAAATCTACACTCTACTAGGCCTACAACGTTCTCACATTCACAAAATAGAAAATAATCTAAGTATACTTATAAAATATGAATGACATGATTGCAATAGTACTATTACTATTGCAATCATGTCATTCATATTTCATAGTCCATTTGTTTGTCAGAATATTGTTACAGAGTTGTTACATAGTTTTAAAAGTTCATAATATTCTGCCGTTTCAGGCGTACAAATACATTTTCAGGGTTTTGATTAGATTATTAGATATAACATTGAATAAAATAAAATAGGATAAATCGTCGCCTGAAGGGAGCTATTCTAAACTAAACTGGTTCCAAGATAAAGATAAATCAAAAATACACCACTTGATTTTTATTTATTTAACAATTTATGTACACACATATAAACAGACAAGAAGAAAGGAACAGAAAAATACGTACAAAGTTGATGCTTATTTCTAATGAAATCTCTTCCAGCATACCTGCGATAGGAAAGTAGATATAGAGATCTATACTCCATTTATACACATTTCACATTAGATAAATAACTGTTCTCACCCTTTCGTTATTTCGATGTAAACGTTTAATAAACTCCGTTATTTCACGATAAATACAAAGCACTGTAATCTATTTACCACTTACATTAAAAAAATAACTCTAAAGTGCAGTAATTTCAACAATATTACACAATAACTCACGTTATTTAGCCCTTATTTGTCTAATGTTATATATATAGTAAATGGCGTATAGTTTCATTTAATTCCTTTCACGTCTGAATGAAAAACCAAACCTCTAGTTGAGCTATCACTTAAATCTCTTCACCACTAGAATCTCCGTCTAACGACGAGTATGGTGGTGTTCATAACTCAATTCGGTCAAAAGTGTGGTTTAGCTCTCTTCACCATTAAGGTGACGAAATATTAAATTGCAAATTAGTCAAATATTAGGTATGGAAATGTCAAGAATATTAAATTAGGTCAAAGAGATAATAAGTAAAAGTATTTACCTACAACTTTTCATTCATGAAATCATCAGTCGAGTAGTAGCATTTAGTTAAGAGATAATTGAATAATTTACATTTAAATTTCCTAAAGTCAAGAGTTTTAAAACAATCTGATAGTTTATTATAAACTTTGGTCGCTTTTTTTACAGATTTCTAGAATATAAATTGATCAATAATTTATATTCTAGAAATCTGTAAATTCATGACATCAATGTCAAAGTCAGAACGTCTAGTTTCCTAAAATGCGGTCTACGACTTACGTCATTGTCAATATACACCATTATCCTAATACATTTTTTCTGCAGGATATACAGGTCGTTGCTGTCTATACTATTTCCCCAAAGAATTATACCATACTTAATCCATGCATATGCATAGTAAGTGGATAGGACAGTTTTTAAATCTGTAGTTTTTTTGAGCTCACGTAATGCATATAAAAAACTCGATAGTTTCGATTAAATGTTTTGTATGTGCGCTTGCCAGGTCATGTGGATATCTAAGTCTAGACCCAACAAAGTAAAAGTAACACCACTAGCACAAAATCAATCTCCCTAGCCTTTTCCCAACTATTTTGGGGTCGGCTTCCAGTCTAACCGGATGCAGCTGAATACCGGTATTTTACATGGAGCGACTGCCTATCTGACCTCCACAACCCAGTAACTGGGTAACACGATACCCCTTGGTAAGACTGGCTGTCAGACTTTTGGGCTTCTGACGACCCGTAACGACTGTCAAAGATACGCGAATGACAGCCGGGACCAACGGCTTAACGTGCTTTCCGAGGCACGGAGGAGTCTCGGTATGTAAAGATGGTCACCCATCCACGGACCAACCCCGACAAGCGTAGCTTAACCTGTCGGATCGACCCGTGCGGCTGTTATTACTTAGCCACTAGCACCACTCTTTAAAAAAAATATTATCTCGTGACTGAGAAGGAATTATGAAAAACGGCTCAGTCAGCAACCCCGTGTGTCTAGAATTTTCTAATACCTATTATAAAGTCTCATATTGAGGCACGAAGCAACAAAATACCATCTAGAGGAATGTGGCCATTTTTCTGTTTTTTTTTTTTTTAAATCGAATGTTGCTTTGTGTCGCAATATGAAACTTTAGATTTCATGAAATCGAGGTCTGATTTGACTCTTTCGATTGATGATTGATTGTAATTTTCTAAACTGCCAACAAGAGGACAATCAATATCAAAAGTCATTTATACAAGCTAGGCTGAGAATCAGCACTTTTTGAACGTTAAAATTACTTATGTCAGTACCCAAAACGCTCGCCTTAGTTATTCCTTAACATCAGCTACCAGTGAAAGTCTCTTCAAAATCGGTATAGCCGTTTCGGAGATTAGCCGGAACAAACAGACAGACAAAAATTTCAAAAATTGTTTTTTTGCTATAATTAACGTACCTATACAGCGTGTTACGGAAAGGGTATATCCATACAAACGGGGTGAAGAGTGTATCTGGTTCAGAATCTCTGTACAAAATTTCAGCTCAAAAGCACTAACTAAAAAATGCTTAATATTTTTTTATTTCGATAGTTTATTAAATTTAAATCATAACAAACGTGTTACCGCCATTTCTTTGTGTGTAGTTTATTGACATCGATCAGCTGACTTGGTCTAATGATGTGTAGAATTCAATTGGAAACATTTGATTTTTAGTTAAATGTTTCTTAACTTTTATTTATGTAGGTATAGGTATTAAAAAATATTGCCCTGTAGTTTGTTATCACCAAAAGAATCCGTGCCTTTGATATGTATATACCCTATCCGTAACACGCTGTATAGATACTTTCATAAGCAATTAGTAAGAATCTGTGATTTTAATATTACAAACAGACACTTGGATTTTATTTATTTGTATAGATAATACGTAGATAGTACGTACATATAATATTTATATTTAATCTCTAAATCCGAATTCCCGTACACTTACCGTTTCGTCTTAATACAGTAATCCGTAGAACGTGACTAATGGCTGAAGTCGTGTTATTTATTTATATTACATGCACAGACATGTCACATGAGATTAAAACGAGTTAATTTTAAAACTATTGCTTTCATATGTTTAGTTTTTTTTTTATTCACTTGATATGAGACACGGTACAATTTGTAAACAAATTTATTTATGTACACACAAAAAACTTGACAGGACAATATATTAACATAGAAGAGCACAAAGGTACTGCTTATTACAAAAGAAATTCCTTCCAGACCTGCGAGAGGAAAGTTGGATAAGAAATGTAGACTCAGTGTGTAGAAAAGTTAAACAAGAAACAAATAAACATACATATAAATATTACCTATAATATACATACATATATATTATATGTAGAATATTACTGTATAGAAGAGAGGTAATGCTCTGACTTGCTTTTTAAAGAGACATAATTAAGTTTTAGAATCTCGAATGTTAGGCGGAAGTGAGTTCCACAAACGTACTGCGTGAACAGAGAAGGAGTCAAACTCAAACTCAAACTCAAACTCAAAGCATTTATTTCAAATAAACCAATTACAGGCACTTTTGAATTGTCAAGGGGTCGGTCAGTCAGAAAGATGAAGCTAGTTGCCCATTCCAAAGCGTAGTAGGTTCCTATGGAGAAGAACGGACAAGAAACTCCATGGACACTCTTTTAAAACAAAATATTGTTACAAAATATGGGTTACATCATTCATGTTGAAGTTATACATGTGAGAACAATGTAGAAAGACGTGCACGTTAGAAGCGTCCGTAATGGAAACAATTCAAAAATTAAAATAAGCCGTGGCAGCTAAGAGATGACCAATCCCAACTGACGGCGCCCGTTCACGAACATGACGCATGGATCAGCACCATTTAGCTCAACCATTTTGAAGGGAACTTAATGATCCAACACATGCAGGAATACATTTAGTAGGAATACATTTCAGTTTTATGGGATGGGAAATTAAGATGATGGCTGAGGTGGGATCTACAGAGAGCATCAGAAGGACGGGTAAAGGAAAAACGATCGCGCAGGTAGCTGGAATATGCAGGGTTATAAAGGATGTTATAAAGAAGACATAATATCCGAGTGTTCCTGCGAAGACGGATTGGGAGCCACTTGAGCTCTTTGCGAAAGTGAGAAAGATGGTCATATTTCCTCAGACCATACACAAAATGAATGCAAAGGTTTTGTAAGCGCTCAAGCTTATTTAACAGCTCCTCGGTGGCATCCAAATAGCAGCAATCAGCGTAATCAATAATCGGCTGAATCAATTGCCCCCAAAAGTGATCCCCATTGCATATTTAAATTATTTTACTTTATTTACGTAACACGACCGTGTTGGGGTCACAGAAGTTCATATGTCGACACCTGAATAACATTGTAACTAATATTTAGTAACTTTACAGGAGAGGGCGCCAAAGATTTAAAAAAATCTCTCTAGATTTCGGTTAAGTCTTATTGCCAACCAACCTTGAAAATATGAGTCAACGAGGGATTAGCTACACTTTCGTATGATGATATTATTATATATATGTATATTTTAAGACTTTTTTGACGCGCTCTCCTGTAAAGTTACTAAATATTAGTTACAATGTTATTCCTTGCAGGTGTCGATGTGTCCCTACCAAATTTCAAATTAATCGGCCTAATCTACATTCGGAGCAAATTGGCTGTAACACCCGGATAGACAGACAGACAGACAGACCGACAGACAAACAGACACACGAGTCAGTGGCATAGCTAGGGGGGGCGGCAGGGACGGCAGGTACCGGGTGTCACCCGCTTATGGGTGACACTCGACGTGCCGACCCGACCGTGGACATAAGTAGTGAGTGATACATGATATTTATTCAGATATGTTACTGTAGTTGTAATTGCAATCATGTCATTAATATTTTATATTTTGTGAATGTGAGAACGTTGTAGGCCTAGTAGAGTGTAGATTTGTTGGCGGTTTTCTATTTTGTTAAGTACCTGGTAATTGTTGAAAGGCCTACACTGTCCTCCCATACCTATGATCACTGTTATTTAATAATATTGTAAAGCCAATTATTTTTAAAAGAGTAACCGTGGAGTTTCTTGCCGGCTCTTCTCCATAGGAAACGACTAACTCGAACCGTGCACCTAGCTTCTGACGTTTCATAAGTGCCCATGCATGTAGGTTTATGTGAAAAAAAATATTTTGATTTTGATTTTGATTTTGAGTGCCATCTCGTAAAACTGTGGCAGATTGCATAACCACCACCAATAAAATAATATAATAAATATGTACTTTTATTCGGTGGGGCCATCGATATAAGGGTTTGTGTGATTTCGGAATTTGCAAGTGTCAAAGTAAGAAGGAAGAAATTTTAATTTTTTACTAACTCAATTTGTTTCAAACATCGTTGAGTAATAATAAAAAAAACGTATAAAAATAATTTGTAATAATTGAATTATAAAACAAAAAATAAATTTACTTTTATTTTTTATTTTAACTATTTTGATTTGAGTTTTGGGTTGACACCTTAGATCATATACTTGTCTAGATGACACATTGACCGTACCGAACGGCCCAAATAAAGTCTACTATATTTGGGAGACGCGCTTCTCACAAACGTCACTATCATTTGAATCACTTAAGGGTAATGTGCTCACGAAAAATAATTAATTTTGCCGGTTTGTGCTGTCAAATTGTGTCGTAATTATGTGCGAAAACCGTATAATAACATCAAGATC
The DNA here is from genome assembly GCA_947523025.1 of Dryobota labecula. Lineage (NCBI taxonomy): Eukaryota > Metazoa > Arthropoda > Insecta > Lepidoptera > Noctuidae > Dryobota > Dryobota labecula. Next base: position 4,465,703 of record OX383311.1, on the reverse strand, counting down.
ACTTTTCATCGGTAGGTTTTGTTATTTAACCACAATTATTTTAAGAAAACACGATTTTTTATTCGTTATTATGTAGATTAGTCTGATTAGCCGGTGTTGTCAGTTTATTACTAGGGAGTTATGGCGAAACTATGGGAGACAAAATACAAATATCATTACTTCATCATTCTAAAAAAAAAATATAAGATGTCACCATATTTGTATATCAGATAACGTAGCCCAGGCAGTAAAATTTAATAGAAAATTGTTCCGAAAACAAACACAAAGAGATGGGTTTTGATTTATTAACTTTTTGTTGTTACTAAATTAAATAAAACACTAATCTACCAAATAATTACTTTATTTAACCTATTTTGTTTAACTCTCATCTTATTAAATAATGGATAAAGGGTGAGTTAATAATTTGGAGCAGGCATCCCTAAACACGCACACCTTGACAGTTTGACTACAATAAGTACACGAGCGGTACTCACACGTATCACGCAATTGGAGACAGTTTTCGGGCGTCGTTTGTTTGCATTGCTCCATCTAGACAAGTATATGATCTAAGGTTGACACCTACAATATCCGCACCGGGTGCCACTCATGCTAGCTACGCCACTGACACGAGTGATCCTTTATGGGTTCCGTTACTTACTTTTGAGGTACGCAACCCTAATTAAAGCAACAAATCACAACTCAACTCACTTGTGCGCTTTAAGAGTCTATACTACCTCAGCCCCACCTCACTCTGTATCTCGCTCGCACACTATTGCTACCGGTCACGCGAGCAAGCGAGACAGGGCGGCAGGGAAAAGGCTCCAAGGCGCCGATAGTTTAGGTAATTTCGTTTTACGGTGAAAATAATGGTCATTTAAAAAAAGTAAATAACATAAGACCTGTAGTGCTATTCTGTCAAAATCTCACGGTGAAAACTTAGGTGAAGTGAGTTTGAAGTGAGCTGTAAATTCCACCTGATGCTTGGGATTGACACTATTGACAGCTTACTCCACGCTCACTTCACCTACGTTTTCACGGTGAGATGGTTACAGAATAGCACTGCTGCTTTATAGTTAGTTCAGTTAATATGCAAAGTTTCATTATCTAATTTAAAGTATTTTTTTGAATACCAGCGGTTTATTGTTCGGTTTGGAGGTAACTTTGGATTTTTTTTCTATCGAGAAAATTTTATGGAATCGTGTTTTCGGCTAACATAGTACTTAACATTAATCCTCAACTTTACCATATATTTATTTCAAAATTAATGCTGCAGTATTTTCGACATAACGGAGGATCATGCTAAGCCATTTGAGGTAGAGGCCCTTAATAACTCCCGCGCCGAAGGCTATAGTCTCCGTTGAGATTGGCTGCCTTGGCCGAAATTCTGTCTGGGAGATTATTACTATAACAAAATGAATACAGCCGCAAAATAGCGCTCATTTACAATTAGATGGCACTAACGTGAACGTGTATTATCATTAAAAACTGTAAAAGCTTGTAATTTATTTCAGTATCTAAGGCTATTAGTACACCGACGTGTGTCGTAAATCGTAAATAAACTGAATAAAATGCTGTAAACGTACGTGAATTAGTTTTAATGCTGGGTGCACACGTGACTGAGAAAATATTTCTGAGGTAATTCACTTCTGTACCTACGTTCACTGTATTTTCGGAGAAAAAGTAAAAAAGGATTGTTGATTATTTTAGCTTACTGTTTTAACCAACTTCAAAAAAGCAGGAGGTTCTGAATTCGTCTGTACCTATACATTTTCGGGCATAACTTCTTTGTTTATTTCGATTTTAATGATCATAGTTAATAAATTTTTAAGTAATAATAATATGTACAAATATATAAAAAAAAGGGAGGGGAAAGGATCAAAGGGCATCAAAAAATTCGTCCGCATCGCTGTCAACAGGAAAAGTGCCCAAAAGGCTGGCAGCATTGCCACGTTGTATGGCAATGCTGATTCTTTGGCCAAGAAATAGGCCAGCCTTCTGGTCACGAGAAGAGTCGACCAACCGCTTGGCGATGTCTCGAAAAACCAAGTGGGCACTCGGACCCCATGGTCCTAGAGTTTCAACCCCAAACGGCTCAAACATATAGCTCCCAATAAGGTTGTTATATTTGCGCCGTTTGAGGTTTTCTGCACCTGCAGCAGCCGACCCAGCACAGCCCGCCGTGCTAGGAAGATGATTTTAATAATTATTTTTTATTTGGTAGCTTGCACGGTGCCTCCATTTTTTTATTAACTTTGCTTGGGTAGTTTTTTAGTAAGGTTCAATAATATGTATTTAATCCACTTGGTGTATATTGATGATGTTATAACATTCCTGTCATAGTTGTTAACCGAATTCTTTACATACAAGGTAGTGGTTTACGAATTGGTGTAGGGTAGGTACTACAACTAAACAGTAAAAAAAAAAACAACCAACTTCCACAAAAAAAAAATATACCACTACAAAGTAAAAAATAAATTTAATTTCGAAAGTAGGTAGCAAAATACGAAAATACAGAACCAAAGACTTCAAATATTTTTTTATTTATTTTTTCTTTTAATAATGATTTTTTACACTTATATTAATCTGTAATTACCTATGTGTTTATTTCAAGATTAATAATTTTTCGTATGGTGAACTAAACTATAGGTACTTACTTGTAGGAAATAAAAGATTCTACGCTAGTACCTAAGTACAATATTTGTAGGCATGTAAATAGAAAAAATAACGACTCCTTTCCCGGTAACTTATCGTTTTTACTTATTCATCATTATCATCATCATTTCAGCCGAAAGACGTCCACTGCTGGACATAGGCCTCCCCCAAGCACCGCCACCTCGACCGGTTCTCTGCTTCCCGCATCCAGCGGATTCCTGCGGCTTCCATAAGGTCATCGGTTCACCTTGTGGGAGGCCTTCCAACGCTACGTACTTCCGGTACGCGGTCGCCACTCCAGAACCTTTCGGCCCCAACGGCCATCTGTTCTGCGAGCCATGTACCCTGCCCATTGACACTTAAGTTTGGCAATTCTTCGAGCTATGTCGGTTACCTTGGTTCTCCTGCGGATCTCTTCATTTCTGATTCGATCACGTAGGGAAACTCCAAGCATAGGTAGCCCTCTCCATTGCCCTTTGGGTGACTTTTAGCCTTTTAGCTTTTTTTTACTTATTATTACCTTTTTTCTGGGACAGTTGAGTAAAACTGCATGAATAAACGAAATAAATACAACAAACTGCAAACCGCTACAGTGTAAACTAGGTTTTACTCTAAAAATACACCACTCAGCCGATAAACTCAAGAAAATACGACATACATCTTAATTTCACATAAAAACAAATTTACTACGTCTCTCAAACGCGACACGATTTATTTTTATACGCGACCGTTTGTAGCGCTTGTGTTACTAGCCTTAAATATTATGATAGTGCCACATAAATCTGTCTAACTGTATGTGACATACGTCACTATGACATTTCTTTTTTCTTTAAGTTTTTACGAATTAACTGCCTAACTATTGGGCTATACAAAAGTGATATTAAAAGTTGTATTATTGTAATTTATTTTGATCGAATTGAATATTTTTGAGGAGATTTCTTTTCTTTTATGTTTTCGACGATTAAATGTCTGAAGAATTACGAAGCAGTCTACTAGTTAAATACCTACCAGTAGCAGTCTACTGGTAGGTATTTAACTAGTAGACTACGACGACGAGGCAGTCCTCGTACCTAAGTCTAGCAAGCACAAATGCTTAAGAGGGTTGTCACCGGTCCACTAACGCCACTCCTCTAAAATCATATTATCTCGTGACTGAGAAGGAATTATGAAAAACGGCTCAATCAACTATATCGGTAAGTGTGTCTAGAATTTTCTAATACCTTTTATAAAGTTTCATATTGAGACACGAAGCAACAAAATTCTATCTAAATAAAAACGGCCACTTTTCTCTAGATCGTATTTTGTTGCTTCGTGTCTCAATATGAAACTATAAAAAAGGTATTAAAAAATTCTAGACACACTTGCCGATATAGTTGATTGAGCCGTTTTTCATAATTCCTTCTCAGTCACGAGATAATATAATGTGTTTTTAAAGGAGTGGACTACGCTAGTGGACCGGTGACAACGCTCTTAACTTGGCATACTTCATTTAAATCCGCCCTGCGGGTTTAAATAAAATACATCCAGTACTTTCACTGACAGATAACCAATGTTATAAAGAGTAACGTAGGGAGCTTAGGATATTTTTATTTTAGCTATATAGGTAGATTATGTTTATATTACATAGATAGTGAAATTAATTTATAAAGTTATGTCTAACGCGGATAAAAAACTGAGAATCACGCTAAATTTATCAAGAGTATTATTCTGAAACCTTCACTTTTTTAAAGATAATTTAATTATTGATCTTTTAGTATACGTGCTTTATTAAAATACCTTTTGTTTTATGTATAATAAATTAATAATGCTTCTTATTTGGGACAGCGCTCCTGGATGGGCGAGTGATATTACTGGCTGGACGTACGATGCGTTGCGGGAGCTCAGTACAGAACAAGCAAGCTAACCACTCAAGGACGCAGATTTATATGCCAGTGAGGCATATATCTGCGTCTTAAAAGCAATAAACGTTCCCTGGTATATTTTTAAGAAATAAATCAAAAGAAAAACAACAAAAATAAGCTTAGTTATGCAGCGAATGGCTAATTTTGAGCCACAGCGCTTATTAGATACGGAACATTGACAACCACCGACCCGATACAAAACAAAAATATAAAAAACTTTCAAAGTCTTTGGTCTATAAATAAATGAAAGAGTTATTTTGACTGGGATGACATATTGTTAAATTAATTGTGTTAGTAAAATGTATTTATGAGATTTTTATTGGGCTTGTTTTCGTCCGAAGACGAAAACAATATTTGATGATGAACTTTAAACATTGTACCTAGGTATTCACACCATGAATTTATATACGCAAGCAGTGTTGCCAACCCCAAGAAACTAAAAAAAAATCCCAATTCTCAATTCTTTATTGCGTACCATAATGTTTAAAGTTGGTAGGGTAGAAAACAGGTGGTGGTTGGTAGGGTGGAGGTCTGCCCGGCTTGGGCAGAGCACCGCCGTGTCCTCACGGAGGCGATTGGCGGCGGCGATCTCTCGCGTCCGACCCTGGTCCAGGCCATGATCCGGAGCGAGAGTGCATGGGAAGCAGTCACCTCCTTCTGCGAAGTAGTAATGCTCGCGAAGGAGGAGGCGGAACGCGTGAGGGAGCGGCAGTCTGTGCGCCCTCACGCCCCTAGTCACCGCAGGAGACGCCCTGGGCGGCGGGAATCGGTAGCCGATTCCCGGCCACCGTAGGCGCGGGCTTGCGGACGGCGAGCTATGGGCAGTTCGCCGTCCGGTAAGGACCAGGCCCGGGTCGATGGCGCGTTGTGTTCCACGCGCGCCTCAAAGAGATGTCAGCACGCACTGACGGGGTCCGCTAGGACCGATGCCTGCCAGGGTTGCGGGTTTGTCCGAAAGGGATACCGTGGCCCTGGCACACAGGCAACTGAAGGAACACGGGTGGGTTTTAGTCAGTAAAAGTCTGACACGCCCTCCCGCTCCACCCAGAGCGGGAGAAGTTATTTGATAATTTCCCAAAAAAAAAGGGTAGAAAACAACAGCTCACCAATAAAAAAACCGGAGAAAACAGTAGTTATAGTAAAAAAAGGCAGTTTTCATACTTTCCTCATATAATTAAAACAATCACCTTCTTTTATTAGTTACCAGGACTCACATACATTGTTATATTATCTATAATATTGATCACAATATACTAAAAACAAAAATCAAAGTAAAATTATTTTCCACTTTCATCCTCAGTTCATATTCAGTATTTTCACTCATTTTCCTTTTTAAAATCAAATAAATAAATTTCTTCATGTGCCTTTCTGTGGCTTCAAATGGTGGTTATCAAAAAATATTTGAAAAACAGTTAAAATTAGGAATGAAACAGAAAACAGGAGCATCAATGTGAAAACAGCAAATCTACTGTTAAAACAGTAGGATTGGTAACACTGTAGGTACCCAAGGTGCCCCTTCTCCACGGGCAAGACATGATCTGGTTTTAAATATGGAGCGGAAATACCCACACGTTGGAAATTCTGTTGTTATGTTCCCTCAAATTTATCTTTCTTTCTTTTATCTTTTCTTTCTTGTCTTGTCCAAATTTCAATTTACATTTTTTTTTAAAAACTTAGGTAGGTATAACATGTTTTTTTTTCTTCATATCTTTCTCACTTTTTAATAGTTATTCTACTATTCGGGGCGGAGACAAATCCAACAAATCAAAGATCATTAAAATCTGTCCAGCCGTTCTTGAGTTATAAATATTGTACCTAACCCGACTGTTTTATTTATTTCAAATTCAAATTTATTTATTTCGTGAACACAGGGTACATACAGAAGGTGTTATAAATACATAAGATCCGAGCTGTGTCCCGCCAAAAGGCATACAAAATATAAAAGGTAACAAATACATTTTAGAAAATTAAAAGTCGGTCAATCACAAAAAAAAAAATGTTATATCAAATAAAGTAAAAAGAATAAAAAAATAATGTCACTAATTCATTAATACAACAATAATCAAAATTAATAATATTATATAGTGTGTCACATAAGAACAGATTGGATTTAGTTAACAGGGCCTCGCCATTGAATTGGGTTAGAATGGTCTCGCCATTGTGAGTATTTGACAGTGTTTGTATGGCAAATCTGCCAAAAACTCACAATGAAGAGACCATTCTGACACTATTGTAATAGCAGACTTGAGGCCCAGGTATTATAATTAAAATTTGTCATTTAAATATTCGTCAACAGAATAATACACCTTGTTATTTAATAATTTGAACAGGTTTCTTTTAAATTCGTTAGTGTTAATACTTGAGATAACTTGTCGTGGTAACTTATTATATAGTTTTTGAGCCATTGCATAAAAGCTGTTGCTATGAAATTTTGTTTTTGTTGCTAACACCTGCAACTTTTTTGAGCGTCGTTTACTTTCTACAAATCTATATAAATTTATGTTGTGTTTTATAAAAATACAGGCTTCATAAATATAAAGTGACGGTAAGGTTAATATTTTTAGCTTATGAAAATGTGGCTTGCATGATTCTTTTTGTTTTATTTTACAAATCGCTCGGATACATTTTTTCTGTGCTATAAGTACTTCTTGAATCTTAGGGGCATTTCCCCAGAATATGAGGCCATACAGAAATTGTTATGTTTTATTGTAATCATTAAAACGGAAAATAGTGGCCACTAAGCTCCGTTTTAATGATTACAATAAAACATAACAATTTAAAACTACTTTTTGTAGTAATAATAACGTATAATCTTGTGAAGCACAACTTGACGAGCTTATTTTCTGCATTTTCATTCTAAAATAAAAGAAATCACCGAAATAACGATGAGGGCGCCACTGTGCGCTCGGTAGCCTCTTAAATAGTTTATTTTTAAATGTCATGAGGTTATGTCTTTTAAAAACATTAGGTAATTTATTATAGACTAGCAGCCCGTCCCGGCTTCGCACGGGGTAGAGTTTTTTGTAGTAGTAGTAGTAGTTTTTTGTAGACATTATGATGTTCTTCAATATTGTTGTACATTATTTTGTTCTATCGCTAATAGTTTCGGCAGCGCATTCGACGAAAGACATTTTAAGACTCATTTTTCTACACCTTCGGTTACATTGTTCAAATTTTACCAAGGATCCCTAATTTTTTTCAAAATGAAATGTAGTCTATGTCAAATTCGAAGAATGTAGCATTCTATTGGTGAAAGAATTTTTTAAATCGGCCCAGTACTTTTTGAGCCTATTCATTACAAACATACAAACATACAAAAATAGGTACAAATCTTTCCTCTTTATAATATTAGTGTAGATAGTGTAGATGTAGAAGTGTAGATTTGAATTGCCATACAGTAAGCATTAGGTTAGGCATGTAGGCATGAAGGATATAAATGATGGTGAAAACCGCATGAAAATTCGTTGCGTAGTTTAGAAGAACAGCGCGATCACACAGACTCGAAAAGCGACCGATCTTATTTGAAACGTTCAGAAATATACAGAAAATATGAATTAAATTGAGAGGATGTTGTATGCGATTTGTTTTTGACTTTTTAAGTACGTGTCTTTGCTTCCAAAGTAATTTGTCTGACTTTACGGCAATTTAGAATTAGAGTTGTGGAGGCGGTGGAGGGTTTTTTTATAGCATAACCTCACGTCTGTATTTTCCGATGAGGTAGGCAGAGGTATATTGTATAGAACACTACTTACGTCAGTAATGGACGTAGTTAAACTAAAAGGATCCAATCCACACGAAGTCCTTTTAGAGATATTGATGTTTAAAGTTTAAAAGATATAACATATTTTATATTTCCGTGCATGTGGGCTGGTTCTGAGGTTGATCAAAATGATAAACTTTTGTTTTTTGCTTGGATCTAATTTACTCGCCGATAGTATCGATATTTAGCATCAGTTTGGTACACTCAACAAATTTTTGACCAGGTTGTGGATTGGATCCTTTTCGTTAAATACGTCCAGTTATGATTAAGTCCTATTTAGAGGCGAGTCGATGGCCATGAACCGGGTGTAAATCAAAATTCTGAGATTCTATGAAATTACTGATGGTAAATCCAAAAGAACATAATTATCCTGCTACCAAGAAATTCTTGATATCTTAGAATGTATATGCAATATGCTAAGACACGAAAAGCGACTTTTATTAATTACTAGCATTTGCCCGCGGCTTCGCCCGCGTGGATCTCGAAAAATATCCAGGTTATAAACTATATGTATGCCAAATATCATCCAAATCCGTTCATCCGTTTTTGTGCATTTACATTTTGTTAGTTTCCAACCATAAGCCGAAATGTTCATGATTTTGACTTAAAAAATAAAGAACTTTAAATAAAAACAAAATTGTATCCCCTTTTTACCCCTTTAAGTGATGAAATTCTAACAACACCGTAACGTTAGCTTCCAACCATAAGCCTAGATAGTAAATTTTGTGATTTTTCTTCGAAAATTAAGGACTTTTCAATTTCATCCCCTTTTTTAACCCTTCGGGGGTGGAATTATCAAAAACGTTGAGACACATATAAATTAATTTTCAATTGTCAGCCTAAACACAAAATTTGAAGATCCTAACTTCAAAACTGACGGACTTTCATATAAACTTCCATCCCCTATTTTACCCCTTTAGGGTTGGAATCCCCAAAAATCCTTTCTTAGTGGATACTTAGTTTTCACAAAGATCACACCCTCCAATTCATGTCTCTAGGACCAGCGGTTTGGGCTGTGTGTTGATATATCACCCAGTCTGTCAGTCAGTTTATATATATTATTTTATTATATTATTTTATATATATAGATAAATATGGATATAGATATAGATGGATTTAACGCCATTTTACCCACCAATCTATATTTACCGAATGACACGCGTTCGAAAATCAAATGTGACAGTTCTTAAGAGCTTTAAAACGTTGCTTAATTTAATTGTGCTCAAAGTGCAATCGATCCCTAGGGAGGGGCTTGTCACGGCATATTAACGGCCGAAGAGACGCGTGCGCATATGTTCACCATTTTAATTTTAGGCGCGAGCTTTTTTTTTATTAATTAGGTTAGGAGTAGGTAATTGTTTGTGAAAGGTGACGAGATTGTGTTTCATTTTATTTAGTAGGTAAAAGCTTCTACCCACGACTTCGTCCCCCTAAAATTTCGTCCCCCGACCCCCCGCGTCGCATCGCATCGCCCGCCCGCGTTGTTACTACGTTTGCGGTTAGCGTTCTCTCTGAGTTTTTTTTCTTTTCGTATTGCTCGGCTCCTGAGGGTCGTAGCGTGATGTTAAATAGCCTATAGACTTCCTCAAGAATTGGGCTTTCAAAATCAAAAGTATTTTTTCAAACACGATTGGTAGTTTCAGAGATTAGCGCGTTCAAAAAAACAAACAAAAAAACAATCTCTTTAACTTTTCTTATTAGTACAGCTAATAAGGTGTATCTATTCATACACGAAATATTTTAAAAGGACCATCACCACCATAGGTGGTAAAAAAGCCATAGCAGCGAATTTTTTTTTTTTAATGTAATTGTTTTATATTTTTACATAATTATTATAATTTAAAAATTGCTTGAGGCATTTTGCAAATGAGTTGCATTTTCCAAAATGTTACTTATTCTATGAATGACCCGCCCGGACGCGGCGATGGTGGCGGCACGAACGCGGTGAATTTTGATCAAGTAAATTAAACTAAATTATTTAATTTTTAAAATAATATACTCAGATTTAAAAAAATCGTTTCCATGGCTTCTTTACCACCTATAGGTGTATTTCTTAAAATATTTCGTGTCTGAATAGATACACCCTATAGAGATGTAGATAGATTCATGGAAAAAAAAAAAACAAATAAAAACACAAAAAAACTTAACTAAACACTCAAGCATGAACTAAGTACCTACTTATAATTTTAGTTATAATAATAATAATAGTAACACATAATCAAACAACAAACAATAACATACAACATAACAAAAATAATATAAACAAAACAAGATGCCCGTCCTATTTCGAGACCTGCGTGTGTAGTCTCACCCATCGGCCAAGCATCGGGCAGTCCCACCGGTCACTCAATGCCCTCAACATGCTGTGGGAGCTAAGCCATGTTTTTTTGCCGGAGAGAGCGCTTCGCTTCCGAATAATGGCGTAGAAATCGTCTACCCTCGCATCAGTAAACATACCCGAAGCGCTACAAAACCGCGGCAGCCCCACGAGCATTCTGAAGGCATTATTATATTGTATTGTTATGCGTCACGTTTAGTGAAAATAAAAATAAGAAAAATACATTTGTTAATGTCTTCTTTTTATGTTGAAAAAAAAAGCTGAATGGTTTCATTCCATGTTCACACGACACCGACCAAAGAGGGTTGTCACCGGTCCACTAGTGCCACTCCTTCAAAAACATATTATCTCGTGACTGAGAAGGAATTATGAAAATCGGCTCAATCAACTATATCGGTAAGTGTGTCTAGAATTTTCTAATACCTTTTTTAAAGTTTCATATTGAGACACAAAGCAACAAAATTCGATCTAAATAAAACGGCCACATTCCTCTAGGTCGTATTTTGTTGCTTCGTGTCTAAATATGAAACTTTAAAAAAGGTATTAGAATATTCTAGACACACTTACCGATATAGTTGATTGAGTCGTTTTTCATAATTAATTCTCAGTCACGAGATAATATGTTTTTAATACGCTAGTGGACCGGTCACAACGCTCTTAATATAGAAATGAACGTTCATCTGCTTTCATTAAAAATTTCTATCAGTCAGTAGGCGAGTGCCGAAATCCAACATCGTTGGATCGGTTCACTAGTTAATTAATGTTTCACTGTTAATGCATTAATCGTCGTGTTCACACGTTTCACTTCGAGTGAAAGATGAGTGAAAGGCAAAAAAACCCGCCCAAATGCGTGTCGGACCACGCACAATGAAGGGTTCCGTACTTGGGAAGAATTTATCCTAAGAACAAAGTTAACATTGTAGTTGGTAAACATAGTCTCCCATACATTCCAACTGCAAATGTAAGTTTGTACGCACAATATCGAGAGATTTACCATGTTATTTTAAGACCATAAACTCCTTATAGATTTTCCTGTAATCTATAAGTATTGAACTATTTTCAGTATTTTTTTTTTTTTCAAAAGTTTAGGCTCAGTAGTTTCGGAGATAAGGGGAGGAATGGTAAATTTTTGTCTATTTTCACTTATAAACTTAAAAAAAATTATTTTAAAATTATATTTGAGACCCACACAGTAAGCCCTTTCATTTGATGTCACACGGCACAGTTTGCAAAAAATAAAACTTATTTGCCCCCCAAAACTGACCCCAATATTCTAAATTCATTTATTTACGGTTCACGTCCGTGTTTGGGTCACTCAAATTGATATGTATACCAAATTTCAACTTAATCGGACTATTATATTCGGAGCAAATTGGCTGTGACAGACGGACAGACAGACACACGAGTGATCCTATAAAGGTTCCGTTTTTCCTTTTGAGGTACGGAACCCTAAAAATGAATTAAAAGTGAAGCATCTGATATCGGCTTTATGTTATGTTATGTTATAACTGTTATACTGAACCTACATACTAATAAAAACCGCTTGTTGAACAGGTAAATGCTGCCTTCGAAGAGTTGCGCATCAGAGCCAGGGCTGGTAGTGGGAGACTGCCCAAACTAGAAATACTACGAGCTGCAATACAACATATAGAAAGACTGCAAGCTGCGTTACGAGCTGCTGCCGTGGTAAGCATAGCGTAGCTAGTACAGGGTGAATTAGCCAAAGCTGGTAGCGGTAGAGTGCCCAAGCTGGAAATATTACGAGCTGCCATGCAACATATAGAAAGGCTGCAAGCTGCGTTACGAGCTGCTGCCATGGTGAGCATAGCATAGCATAAATAGGTACCTACACGATGAGTTTGAGATAGGTATTCAAGGTGAAATCTAAAACCATGGAGAAATAGTAAACTAAATATGTAAGCATAGTTAAGCTAAAAGTACGTTTATCGTTTATCCGAATTCCGTTGGTTCCGAATTACAGGTTTTCGTCTATTTAGACTTTACATATAAATAGACAAAGTAATTCCTATTTCTGTATGAATAGAATAGCCAAAAGAAAATCTCACCTATCCGAGTTGCTAAAATGTTTGCGCTCACTACGCCCTGCTGGCGACCAAAAAAACAAATCCTTTACAAACTTGCATGATTTACCGAACACGAAAAAAAAAACGTTCCATCAGTTTGTGCATTTTAGAAGCCAAAGAACGTCATTTTCAGATCTCGGTCTCAATCACAATCTGAATGATTTTAAAGGATATTGCTAATCCATTGCTTCACATGTTCGAAAAAATTGTCTTCACTACATAAATAACGCAATGAATGTTTTTGAGCTGTCAAAATTAAAGCCATTGCTACTCTAAGGCCTCTGCCTCGAATGTTACGGGCAGCGAGGCGGCGGCGGCGGCGGCGGCGGCGCGGGAGCGGCAGGATCTAATGCGTAAAATCAAATGGACCGGCCCTCGAAAACAACGGCGCGGGCAACGAGCGGTGCACTCCAGTCAAGCGGTGACCGCCCGCACGTCTGCATTACAGTATTGTGCAATTTCTTTTTGTAACATTAGGAATAAATTTGAATCAAAAAGATGTTGTCGCCGTTGTTCAGACATTTCGTTCGCGAATAAAAACAAATATCTCGACGACACAACCATGAATACAACACTACGCTGCTATAGTGCCGCGCGATCTGCCCGCTGGTTTCGAGAACGGTCTGCGTTGCCCGCGCCGCCGCCGCCGCCGCCGCGCCGCTGCCCGCAAGATTCGAGGCAGAAGCCTAAGTGTGATACTCAATTACCCCGCAGGATCACTGGTTAAAATTGTTCCAAGACATTACGATTTCAATTCTCAAAGTCCAAGAAACATAACTCCACTTCACTACCACCAAAAATCAAAAACTCACCCAGCAATTAAAATGATCGCTCGTCTATAAGCGCGCGATTCTGTGTAATTCTATTCTAAGGCGCACGCGCACGTGTAGCGATAAATAATCTGCGGACGTGGATTGATGACAATTTAACATCGCGAGACTACCAACTGTTTTATGTATAGATAGATCGACTGATAGTCGGTGGGTGTGTGCAATTTCACATCGCAACACACTACCAACTGTATGGGTCATTATCAGGACACTCATTATTTGGTTGACTTCGGTGGCAATATTTTTTTTACGTTTAGGCATAACTAACATGAAATATCAAATCTAGATTACTACTAATATGTTTTAAATTAACTCTAGATTTGATATTTCATGTTAGTTATGCCTAAATGTAAAAAAAATATTGCCACCGAAGTCAACCAAATAATGAGTGTTCTGATAATGACCCGTATAGATAAAGAAATTACCGATAGTTGTGGGTGTGTGTGTGTGTCCATCCATGGAACAGGGATGTGTCCTGGGTAAAAAAAAGAAAAACTGTTTAGTCCATCAATCAGATAATAAAAAAATATTAGACACGTATTTTTTTCTTTATCATATTAATAAAACCTAAATAGGTTCTTTCACCCGAGGTAAACAACTGTCTAAATAAATGTGTCCATGGAATTAGATGTAGGGATTTCGATATTTAGTTTTGAGTTTAGGAATTAGTGATGGGTTATTAAAGAAAGGTGAGAAACGTGGACATTCGCGTGAAACAATAGTAGATTATTATTAACATAAGCGGGATATTTACCATTTTTATTCATTGTTCTGAGTTCCCGATATTTCGGCGCTGTTGCAAGCACCATGATCACGGATAAACCAAACAAAAACGGTAATAGTAGATTGTTATACAAGGGATGAAAGAGACCTATTTAGGCACGAGATGGTTTGGCGCTCGAGCGTAGCAAGGGCGCCGATAATTCGAGTGCCTAAATAGGTTCTTTCACCCGAGGTTAACACTCTGCTTTTCATTTCAAATATGAGGAAAGTAAATAAAAAAAAAATTGTATAGTATAGTTAAACAAAATGCATATCCGAATCTGATAAACTCATTTTATACAAATATCAGCTTTCCCGCCTTTTTATGTTTCTTTTTCTGTGGTATTGTACACACAGCTCCATTAAGAGGTTCCCCCCCCCCCCCCAAGACAAATCCGCGTTAGGCCCAAGTTGGTTTTTGTATTTTGCAAAAACATTTTATTATAATTAATGTATTGTTTTAGTGAATAAGGTTAACATTTACGAAAAGTTATTAAATGTCTAAATATACCGGAGGTTTCGAGACCTTGCCGTGCAAAAGATTGGAGGTTAAATTCCTAGGCAAAAAAACCGGCCAAGTGCGTGTCGGACCATGCACATTGAAGGGTTCCGTACTTGGAAAGAATTTATTCTAAGAACAAATTTAACATTGTAGTTGGTAAACATAATCTCCCATACATTCCAACTGCAAATGTAAGTTTGTACGCACAATATCGAGAGATTTACCATGTTATTTTAAGACCATAAACTCCTTATAGATTTTCCTGTAATCTATAAGTATCGAACTATTTTCAGTATTTTTTTTTTTTTTTCAAAATTTTAGGTTCAGTATTTTCGGGAATAAGGGATGGTCAATTTTCGTCTATTTTCACTTATAACTTTAAAACAATTTATTTTAAAATTATAAAAAAATATATATATTTGGGACCCTCACAGTAAGCCCTTTGATTTGATATGTCGCACGTTACACTTGGCAATTTTTATATTTTTTTCTTATTTGTCCCCCAAAACTTACCCAAATATTCTAAATTCATTTATTTACGGTTCACATCCGTATTTGGGTCACTCAAATTGATATGTATACCAAATTTCAACTTAATTGGTCCATTACATTCGAAGCAAATTGGCTGTGACAAATGGACAGACATACAGACAGACAGACACACTTGGGATCCTATATGGGTTCCGTTTTTCCTTTTGAGGTACGGAACCCTAAAATGTGCTTTTTGTTATGTATTAGGTATATATTTTTTAATCCATACTAATATTGTGAAAGTAACTTTGTCTGTCTGTCTATCTGTCTGTAGCCGCGAGCCAAAGCTAGTATAATATAAAGTATTTTTATATTTTGTTTTAATAATATTTATAAAGAACTAGCTTTTGCCCGCGGCTCCGCCCGCGTGGGTGTCGGTTATCGCGTAAAAAAGTAGCCTATGTCCTTCTCCATATCCCATTCTATATCTCTGCCAAATTTCATGACAATCGGTTCAGCGGTTTAGGCGTGAAAACGTAACATACAGACAGACAGAGTTACTTTCACATTTATAATGTTAGTATGGATTAAAAAATCAAGAAAATTAAAATACTTTGATAATCATTTCATAATATTTATTATTGCTATTATTTAACAAAATTTTGAACTTTGATGTTATTTTACTACAAAGATTTATATTTTACAATTTGATCTGATAATTTACAGTTATCAATTAATATATCTAGGTACAGACGCCAACAGGTCAACCTACCCGAAACTGTCAAATTTTCGCAATCAACCTTGAACCTAATAATGTAGTGATAAAAAAAAAACAAAAAAGTTGAAAATGTATTAAAGAAATTTGACAGATTGTAGTAGCTTGATGTGCTGGCGTCTGTACATATTTTGCCAAATGACACAAACGCTGCCGCACTAACGAAAAATGCAATAACTCGATTTTGCCGCTTCCGAGAATTGTATTTTTGATTATTGAATTTGTTATGAAGTTTTAGTTATTGCATTCTTGCTTACTGAAAAACAGAGTCCCTGAAGGATCAATAAAAAGTTGCTTAGAGAGAGTTAATAGATTTCGATTCGCTGACTCCAAATATATAACTCAACGAATATATAACTTAAAATCGTCCAAAATCGAGTTATTGCATGCATTCTTCGTTAGCGCGGCAGAACAGGGCCTCAAGTCTGCTATTACAATAGTGTCAGAATGGTCTCTTCATTGTGAGTTTTTGACAGATTTGCCATACAACCACTGTCAAATACTCACAATGGCGAGACCATTCTGACACTATTGTAATAGCAGACTTGAGGCCCTGGTCCCTAGACAAGCGTCATCCTATTAACGCAAACAATATAATAGGAAGCGTTTGAAATATTTTAACTATAAGCTAAAGTCGGTTATCGTCGCCTGAATCAATGGCTGCTCAGAGAGACAATAACGGCCATCACCCATTCACGTTTCAACCGCGGCATTTGCAAATTAACCTCTCAAATCGATCGCTACTTACTTAGCCCTGGTGCCGTATTATGACGTTTTAATGCCATCATGATTCCAGTGCAAGAGAGAGATGGAACTATACATGACCGCTAGCACCATCCCTGTTTTGATCTGGAATCATAATGGCATTTATACTTCATAATAAGGCCCCTGACTCTTATTATAGACAGTCTAAGTAATTAAAAGCAGGTGCCAGAGTATCTTCGCGAATCAGAACCACATTTGACAAGTTAGTCGACGCGGGTCGCTCCCTGAAATAGACGCGCGCAAACTAAGCGTTTACATGTAACATGTTTTATGTGAATGATATTATATTAACAGATAGGTTAAAAAAACAACAAAACAACCGAAAAAAGTGTTCCGCGCAGCAGCGGCAGCACACTGTATACCCACTTTTCATTCATTTTACATTTCGAGAAAATAGATGGCTTGATAAAAACAACAAGATAAAAAGCGGCCAAGTGCGAGTCGGACTCGCCCATGAAGGGTTCCTCAGCAGCAAGCGCGGTTTACGATTTATGACGTATTAAAAAAAAAAACTACTTTACTCCATTTACTATAGCATTAGACAAATAACGGCTAAATAACGACAGTTATTGTGTAATATTGTTGAAATTACTGCACTTTAAGAGTTATTTTTTTAATGTAAATGGTAAATAGATTACAGTGCTTTGTATTTATCGTGAAATAACGGAGTTTATTAAACGTTTACATCGAAATAAGGAAGGGTGAGAACAGTTATTTGTCTAATGTTATAATAAATGGATTATAGATCTCGTTCAAACCAATTTTCGGTGGAAGTTTACATGGTAATGTAAATCATAATTTTTTTTTAGTTTTATCATTCTCTTATTTTAGAAGTTACAGGGGGGGGACACATTTTACCACTTTGCAAGTGTCTCTCGCGCAAACTATTCAGTTTAGAAAAAAAAAAATTAGAAGCCTCAATATCATTTTTGAAGACCTATCCATAGATACCCCACACATATGAGTTTTATGAAAAAAAAAATTGAGTTTCAGTTTTATGTATGGGGAACAACCAAATTTTTTTTTCTTCTATTTTTGTGAAAATCTTAATACGGTTCACAGAATATACCTACTTACCAAGTTTCAACAGTTCTTATAGTTTCGGAGAAAAAAATGGCTGTGACACGGACGGACAGACAGACAGACAAACATGACGAATCCATAAGGGTTCCCTTTTTTTGCCATTTGGCTTCGGAATCCTAAAAAGAGACAGTTAGTGTTTGCTTCAACTAAGCGTATTACTCGTCGCCATGCGTGTCGCAGACTAAAGTCAATACGTCCCAATTAGGACGTTTTCGAGTCTTTACGATTGGGCGCTTACAAACATATCTATTTAATAATATAATATAATTGTGAATGTGACTTTAAGCTAAGCGCACACTGCAAAATTGAGCCAAAGCATATTAGGAGTTGCACGCCCGATGACCTTTGTAGTAGACGTGTTTTTGAGTGGAGACCGCGAATCGGCAAACGTGTAGGACGCCCTCAAGCTAGGTGGAGCGACGATCTTCGCAGGTGGCTGGTAGCAGCTGAATGAGAGTTGCCGAGAATCTGAATGGCGTGCAATCAATAACTCACATAAAATGACAATTGATGGCAATTCCTTTAATTTTGATAGTTATCCACGTTCATTGCGTTATGTACGTTGTTGGGCAGATGAACTTATCAAACCTATGAAGCAAAACCTTCAACACTCGATTGTGATTAAAATTGTGTTACGGAATTAGGGTCTTGGTTTTGTAAATACAGGCAGTTTTTAATCAGTGCGCAAATTTTTACAAATTATTAATCTTAAACGTGTTTTTATTATACACCTATTTTTATTTTGATATGGTTTAGTACAAAAAAAAAAAATAATAATAAGGACAACCAACAAAGCATACACCAAAAATACATGTTAAAATACCCATATTATTTTTACATTTTAAAGTGTAGCCTTATTAAAGGCTGCCACGGCATGCATTAAAACATAGTAGTAGGAAATGGGGTTACAAAACAGTTTTACTTATTTAGATAGATTTATTTATGTAAGTGAAAAAGACAATAGAAACTACAATAAAATAAAAATAAAATAAAAAGTGAAGTTAACGTTAACGAAAGACGTTTTATTTTGAAACTGGTATAATGGGTACTCGCCGCGCAACGCGTCGGTGACGCGGTCAGTGAAGTGGAACGCAGTAGTAGGTACCTATCAGCTGTGCGCTCGCCCATTGATATTATTACGAATAGATTGTATCTATATTTTGCTGATTTCAAGTAGGTTTACGCACTGGTTAAAAACTTATCCTGTATCATGTGAAGTTAAATACTTCTTGTAAAGTATTTAATTCAAATTATGAAAGTTAATTTTACGAACGGAAGCTGAAATCCAACCTCCAAGCCAAATAAGCACGCACATTTTTGGCGACGAAAGTAGGGATGTTGGCTTATAAGCCAAAATCCTTACTTTCGTCGCCATTAAACTATTTTCATTTAAATTGTCTTTGTACTTCATTACAAAGACAATGGTGCCGATTCCCTTGTTCACAAACTAAACTAAAGTTCAATGCATCTTTTTCTTTCTATTTCATTAAGAAAAAGACAGAAGATAAATTTTAGTTTAGTCCTGTCAAATTAATCAGCGCCTGTCACTACTCCATACAAGTTTAGACGTGATTAAAAACTTGCCGACTAAAATTACGTCAATTTACGTCAAGAGCTGATTAATTTGACAGGACTCAACTAAAATTTATCTTCTTTCCTTATCTTACTGAAATAGAAAGAAAAAGATGCACTGAACTTAAATTCAGTTTAGTTTGTGAACAAGAGAATCGGCACCAATGTAAACGAAAATGGTTTTCTCCATTGGATAGAGTAACTGCTGAAATTAGAGAAAGATTCTAGCAGCTCTATCTAATATATCAAACCTTGCAATTATATTTTGATAAACTACCACTTGTCTTGAAATTTCCTCGAAAAAGTCCTGATGACAATACAGTTATCGAATCTGATGACCTGACGCCGCCGCCCCCTATATCTGCGCCGCCCGTTGCCATGGCCCCATCTGCCTCACCCACGCTACGCCACTGGCTCTAGGAGGACATCATCATTCATCATTTCAGCCGAAAGACGTCCACTGCTGGACATAGGCCTCCCCCAAGCACCGCCGCCTCGACCGGTTCCGTGCTTCCCGCATCCAGCGGATTCCTGCGGCATTCATAAGGTCATCAGTCCACCTTGTGGGAGGCCTTCTTACGCTACGTCTTCCGATACGCGGTCGCCACTCCAGAACCTTTCGGCCCCAACGGCCATCTGTTCTGCGAGCAATGTGCCCTGCCCATTGCCACATAAGTTTGGCAATTCTTCGAGCCATGTCGGTTACCTTGGTTCTCCTGCGGATCTCTTCATTTCTGATTCGATCACGTAGGGAAACTCCAAGCATAGCCCTCTCCATTGCCCTTTGGGTGACTTTTAGCCTTCTAATAAGGCCCATTCCCAGATAGCATTCAAGTTTGCTGCAAGTTTGTTTTTTATTTGATATTGAGTTGTTACGTCAAATTTGTCGTGGCAAATTTGTTTCAAATTTGTTTCAAATTTGCTGTATACTTCGAAATGTAAAAAAGATACGGCAAGTTTGTTTTAATACTGTTGCAATCTTATTAATGTAAGTATGATCTGTCAAGTTTGATTCATTATTACTATAAACTTGTCACGTTAAACGTTACAGTCATCAATATAACAACCATAAAATCCGGCCAAGTGATAGTTGGACTAGCTCATCAAGGGTTCGGCCTGTACCATAATCATCATCCATCAGTTCCGAGTCAGTGGGTCATCTTAGGGGCGGAGTTTTAGGAGTTGGAGTATACGGTTAGGGTCACTATGGGCAGCAAATAAATCCAGAAAAAAATTTTTTTTCGTTAAAATTTATTTTGGGACTTAGTAAAATTTCGTTTTTTTTTTTTAATGATAATTTGCAATCTTATGACAGTACCAGGTTGACCTTGACCATAAAAACCATTTCGGTTCTGAAAAGCAAGGCCCTACGACGCACCGTTTCCGAGTTACGAGCTTTTTTGTTTCTTGTTAAGAGGCCGTGCACGAAATCGACTGATTTTGATCAATTTTGTTCATTGTTTGTGAGAAAGGGAAACATAATTTAAACAAAATTATTTGAGATTTGAAAAGTCGTGTTCTTTGTTTTTCATGTGGCTGAAAGGGATTTTTCAAATAAGTTAAGTACTCACGGTAAATCACTAATATTTGCAACAAGTTTTCCGAAAAATGACGCGAGACTGACATTTGATCATCATTCTACAAGAAACTACTTTTGATTTTGAACATTAAAAATTATCATCAACATCATTATATGGTCTACTTGCATGTGGCGTAACCACTTTTTTCAACTTCCATACAAAATATAGCAGAAAAATTATATTGAAAAAACCTTTTTTTGTTTTAAACCTCGTCAGTAATATATATTTTTCCTATTATTTAGCAAATCATATCAAGAAATTTAAAAATCACAAATTAGTCTTCAGCTATCCTTGAAATATAATCAAAATTTTATTTAATGATTAAACAATATCTTCATTAAGTAAATCAATGGCGAAATAAACTATACTTTGGAGAGCACAAAAATGATGAAACTATTAAAAGCTGCTGTGACTGACACGAATGGTTAAGCACCATGAAAACTGTACTTTTATAGTTACACAGACTTAATGTTTCGATTATTTCAAGTTTTCTGACAATTAGATAAGAAATTGATAAAAACGAGTTTTTTTCGTGCACGGACCCTTAAGCCAACAACCACAGGGAGTCAGCTTTCGTATCTGCCAATGCCAACACTGGCATTATTTGCTAAAACGAAATACTGCTCTACAATAGAAAGTGATAACAAGATCAGTGATGTCACATGCCCGGTTGAACAGATACCCACCATTTCGGTAAATGCAGATTCGAGATAAAGAGCTGTGATAATTTTAATGTGCATTCGAATATTGTAAAGCAATTATTTAAAACAGTTAAAATCCTTATTTTGTGTTTCAATTTGTCGTACAATGCAGACTAAAAGAAAAAACTTAGAATCAAATAATGATTGTATGGCGATTTTTTTTTATGAAGTGGCCACACTCATTTCTAACATGGCGGATTTGTTTCTGATACTTTTTGTTGTAATTGTTCCCGTTTTTCCAAATCGTATTTTCTGCCGGTTTTACATTGTTTGTGAATAATTGTTGTCTTAACCACTCCGAGATATAGACTCTACAGTGCGAAATTGACCCTATAGTGTTGTGTTTTCAAACCTGTTGCCATAATCATTATGAGATAAACTCTACAGTGCGAAATTGACATGAAAACTTTAAATTAAATTCTTTAAAGCTTGTGAAAACATAAATACAGATTGGCTGAAGAGGTGTGAGGATCATTACAACCCTAATGATGAACAAAATTTTATCTAGCACAATTGCTTGAAACGGTTTTGTAAATTGAAAAACCAGGAGTTTGTTGAAGAAGCCTCCAAAAAGTGTATGAAAAGAAAATTGCATTTTGTTGGACTAAGTATCGTCTTGATAAAGCATCCCTACTGACTGATGGTAAGTTTGGTTTGGTTAGTAGTAGCCGGGTCCGCTGCGGCATGTTTTCGTATAATGCTAACAAAATAACACGACTTTCGATAATAACACATTATTCGTTCGCAGTTTGTTTGCAGAGTCGAATGGATAACACGTAATGTGTTAGAAAAACACTAAAACATACCTCAGCGGACACGGCTTTACAGTGTGGTGATCATTTTAATCAATTAGAGCTAATGCAGACCCCCTGAGAACTTTGTATAAAGTCACATAACCTCAAAAAAATCCCAACTTACCATAATCTGATAACAGTTTTTGTTACAGATGGCTGCTAACTATCTCGCAATGTGGTACGATTCCCTAATTATAATACCAGCCAACATACATCCCAATGTAGGGCACGGGCCTCTCAGAGAGAGGGAAATTACTGTATGCCCACAGCTGCCTGTATAAACACCTCAGGTACTCGGGTTTCCTAATGTTTCCTCAAAATTTTCTTCATTTTTAGCAAGCTGATGCTAACAATGTTGTTAACAATTCCCATGTAAAACTGCTCCAATTACCCCTAATTTGCATAAAATTCGTTTTTGGAATCATACAGCTCTTAATTTTGTAGGTTAGTACTCGGCAAAAATGTCTCAAAAACCGTTTGTACAAATGTCGAGACAAGGCCGGTTAAAGAGCATTAAAAGAGAAAATATGACATTTGCTTCAGCAACTAGAGGTGACAACCAATCAGAAGAAGAAATATCATACTCAGCTACAAAAATAACATGACAGCTACCTACAGTGTCAGCTACCTCCATACAAAATTTTATCAATATTGGTCCAGCTGTTTGAGTATGAAGCACATACGCAAATACCCTCACACACACACACACATAAACTTTCGCCTTTATAATATTAGTGTGATGTATGCAGTATTCAGAGGATGTTAATGATATTTTAATTTTAATATTTTTGTTACAGACTGTGCTACAAGCAAACAATTGGCAATCCAGCAAAGTCATCTCATCCAGATGGTGACTGACCTGTCAAAACAAGTGTCAGAAACTAACAAAAAAAAATGGACCTGATTTTAGGGCGGCCGGAAGAGCCATTAACTTCACGAAGGCATGATCCCTTTTCACTGCCACAGTTTTTAACAAACCTGCCAGTAAATGACGATGACAGTTTCTGTCATTTAAATGGACAATTAAAAAATAGTGACAATCAACAGGCAATGGTAAGGGTGACATTTTATTAAATACACTTATAATAATGTTTAATATTAAGGGTCAATTCAATTCCATGCCATTTTATCTGGCTTTTACTTGAGTAATTGCACAACTAACTATTGACTTTGTATGTATAAACCTTATTTAACAAAAAAAAAAAAAATATATTTATATTTATGATGCACCCAACATGTATTTATAGGTACCATATACATGCCATTACCTAAATTTTTCAGGTACAATTCTTGACAGGTATTGGCAGTAAAAACCTCCGTCCTTTCACCACAAACATGCTGAGAAAAATACTGCTGGATGCAGTAGTTGAGCAATATTCTCTGATGGGAAAACAAATGAAGAACTCAAAAGAAATCATTTCTTGACACAGAAACTTGCAAATTAATATTTCGTAAGTACCTACCTATTTCGGTAGATCTGTTTATTTTTATTATTGTTTTAATTCCTACATAACCAACAGTCACATTACAAAACATGCTGCTTATTGTCAACTATCATTACTATAGCCGTTTTATTTATATTTTCAGAAATGTGTAAGAAAGTTCATGGAACTGCTACTGACGATAAGCAGAAAGAGATAATCAGTGACTGGCTAAACCAAGGCAAAGTGAGATTGTCAAGAAGGTAAATTACTCTCTTCTTATAATAATTCTCTGTAGAGCGGGTGTAGATAGTCTAGTGGGGCCTTTGGTACTGGGTTCGAACCCCGGCGCTGACACCAATGACTGAAAGTTGTATAGGTAGTTGCATACATTTATTTATTTCATAACAAGACAGCTCGTTCAGGGTGACTGTAATTGTGTTGTATTTCAATGGTACATTAATTTAAAAGTTAGTTTCGCAGGTGTTTATTGACTAACAGCCATTTTATTTCATTGTTTCAGGGCCGAGAGACAAAAACAAAATCAACTATGATGCGAGTTTAGTTTAGTCCTTTATAGTTCCTACTTTTTTTTTAATACAATAATATTTTTTTTAATAAACCCATTCAATTTTAATTTCAATGGATTTCATTTCATACTTTAAATGTCGTCAAGTTTTTTGTTTCTTCATGAGGCCTACTCGCAAACGACGACACAATTTTTATTTTTTGTCGTAGTGGTTTGCGTTCGCGAGTAAGCCTCCTGATAAACAAACATTATACAAGTTTTATGGGCGGAAACTAGACATTTGATACAAGTTTGATACAAACTTGCCACAAGTTTGATAGAAACTTGCCACAAGTTTGATACAAAATTGCCACAAGTTTGTCAAGTTTGCATTGGCAAACATTATGCAAAGTTTGAAAGAGGGAAACTAGACATTTGATACAAGTTTGATACAAACTTGCCACAAGTTTGATAGAAACTTGCCACAAGTTTGATACAAAATTGCCACAAGTTTGTCACTTTTGCATTGGCAAACATTATGCAAAGTTTGAAAGAGGGAAACTAGACATTTGATACAAGTTTGATACAAACTTGCCACAAGTTTGTCCCTTGCCTCGTCAAACTTGATGCAAGTTTGCACATTTGATATTTCTAACTTGCTGCAAGTCTGAAACAAGTTTACACTGCTATCTGGGTTGTGAGCGACCACGTGTCAGTGCCATAAGTCATCACTGGCAACACGCACTGGTCAAAGACTTTCGTCTTGAGACACTGCGGTATGTGGGACGAGAAGCTATTGCGAAGCTTCCCGAACGCTACCCTGCCGAGTCGACGATTGACCTCTTTCTCGAAGATGGACCTACCTAACTGGACAGTTTGTCCTAGGTAAACATACTCGTCCAGAACTTCGAGTGTAGCGTCTCCGATATTCATGAGAGTGGGGTGTTACATGGGCATTTGACAATAGGAGGACATTATAGTGACCTAATGGTGATGTCCTTCAGAAAGGTCAGGTGCGTAGCACTCTCAACCGGCGTGCATGTATGACCAGATGTATGAACGTAAACGAAGGAAAAGGGGTATGTAAGGAGCGTAGCACGTGGCGTTCTATAGTTTCTGCCTACCCCCATGAGACGAAGGCGTGAGTTTATGTGTGTATGTATGTATGTAATATCCATAGCAAGAAGATGAATTATTATAGCAAAACGATTGTGCGTCAGCACAAAGTGGTCGACGGTCCAAAATCGCTGGTTGCATTCAGACGCGAGTGTGTGGTCTATGCTAATAATAGAAGAAATATCTCTTTGAAAGAGACAGATTGTTTGATAAGCATTGTTGGAGATTGTTTCTGTGTGGTATCTCGATTTGATTTAGTGATAAAACGATTCGGGAGTTATTTGTCTTGGCTACCGACTCCTGAAGCTAAAATGAGGTTCGAAAATTCTCGTATGGGTAGTGTAAACTAACGAAGCAGGAGTTTGGCCGAATAAAATTCTAGTATTTTGAACAGAGTCACGTTCTTATCAAATCATTTTCCAAGACTGGCTCACTAAATTATGTTCTAGCTAGGTACCCTATTTATACTTTGCCAATTTTAGTCAAAATACAATCAAGTAATTATTAATAACTTATGAAAATGTCATGTCATCATCATCATCATTTCAGCCGAAAGACATGCACTACTGGACATAAGCCTCCCCCATTTGGGGGTTTGCCATAATCGCCACGCTTGGCTGGCGGGTTGGCGATCGCAGTATGGTGTTAACCATACTGCGATCATGAATTAATGTCATGTATCATGACAATAATTTATAGAAATACTAGCTGCAGTCCACAGGCTTCGTCTGCGTGGCTTTTTCTAAAATAAAAGTAACCTAAGTTACTCCTTATAATAACAGCTAGCCAGTGAAAGTCCCGTCAAAATCGGTCCAGCCATTTCGGTGATTAGCCGGAACAAACAGAAAGACATACTTAAAAAAAAATGATTAGTGTATACGTATCTACTTTCATATGCATTTGGTGAAAAGTCTTCTTCTTTCTCTAGTTGGAGTCGGAAAGCTGTAAGAGCTACATGGAGTCGCCTGTGACGACACAGCGGTCCTACGACACAAGAGAGACCAAGACAGAGAAAGAGAAACCGTTCCTAAGTAGTAAGTATCATCATCATCATGATTTAGCCGAAAGACGTCCGCTGTTGGACAAAAGACACACCCGAAGCATCGCCAAATCGACCAGTCCTGTGCTTCTCGTATCCAGCAGATTTTCGCGACCTTCACCAGGGGCACAAGTCTGCTATTTTTATAAATTCGTCACTCCAACACGATCTCATTGTCATTTTGCTAAAAGTTCGTAATCTGCTAAGTAATATTCATAATGGTCGGTCAATGGTCTCATAATAGAATTGTATTACAATGGCATTGTTGTATTGCCATTATTATAAAACCCGTTAGTAGAAATTATTTTCGAAAAACTACTACTAAATTTGAAAATTTATTCATGCCTGATTTCATTTATATATATTTTTACATATTATTTATTAGTGTTACGAGTACTAGGAAGTTGGAAGTTTAGTAGGAAGTTTCATTTGTCATTATGTACGAGATTACCAACTCTTTCAATGGAGTGTCAGTGGCTGACCATTGGAAAGTCATAATGCCGCCATTATATTAGTAGATTACCAAACTTGTCCAAATCAACAATTATAAAATGAATGATAGACCATTCTGACACTATTGTAATAGCAGACTTGAGGCTCTGGACTCGATTTAATAATGTACCTAACTGACAATATTTGTCAAAAATTTACATAAATGTCACATTTTCGCGACTGATTCTATTAAATTTAAGGGGGAAGCGTCAGGGTAGCCCGCAAAATTCAGATTTTCTTACGTTTTATGCAATTTGCAGGTTAATGTTGATCTAAATATCCGTACCGTAACAAATATATATTTACAGAATTAGAATAGAATAGAATAGAATAGAATTTTTATTTTGCAAATATGGGTAGTACATAATAGTTCTTAAGATTACATTTAGCTCAGCCACATTTTACCAATCGGCATGCAAACATTTGAAATTATTTATATCATATATATATTATTACACTTATTTAGATCAATTTATAAATTACAAGTATAAAATTTTTATCATCAACTTAATTAAAAATGTATGTTTGTATTAAAAGGAAAATATAAATTAGTATCATTAGATTATATATCATGTCATAACTATTACAAATATCAAACCATTATCATTACATCATTCAAAAATGTCAGAAATCAAAATGTCAAAAATCAAAATGTCAAAAATCAAAAATGTTATACATAAACATTTCAAAAATCAAGATGTCACTAATTAACAAATATTTTTCTCCGATAGGAACTCAGTTACACTGTAGTACGTTTTATCTACCAAAAAATTCCGTAATCTACTCCTAAATTGAGCTGCATGTAAAAAATTCCAAAAAAAAAAAAACAAAAATCATTAGAATCAGTAAAGTAACTCCTTAAGTTCGCATTATCTCATTGAATGACTATTTCATGAAATCATGAGTTTTAGGATTATATCTACTAACATAAGGATCAAAAACAAATCTATGAAAAAAAAAACGTACAAACTTGTCAGATTATTTATTGATTATTTATTGATACAATGTGGAGACGACAATACGACAATAAATGAAAACACTGGGCAATACTAAGGCTGCCATCAGACGGACTGCATCGCAGCAACCGCGCGCAGTCGACATATTTAACTGCATGCAGTTATTTATCTGCAGTCGGATCAGACTTTGCGCAGTTACGCCACACATCTTGCCCAGGAGCTCAGTGTAAGATTTGACGTCGAAATGGAAGGACAGACTTCTCGTATATATTCTTGACTTTTATAATTCCGAATGCTGACTTGACTTTTTATAAATAATTCGGTATCAAAAGCCATTTTTATTTAAACCGTTCGATGCACCCGACGCGCGTTATGGTCCATGACTAACTGCACACTAACTGTGATTCCATGATGTACAGACGCCAGCACATCAAGCTACTACAATCTGTCAAAATTCTTTATTAGATTTTCAACGTAATTACTACAGTATAAGGTTCAAGGTTGATTGCGAAAATTTGACAGTTTCGGGTAGCTTGACCTGCTGGCGTCTGTACAAACATTTTGTTTTGGCTTCGGTTTTTACAAGAAATTATTTTAATTTTAATTTTTCACGATCACGGTCGAAAGCGCACTAGTTCGCGGAGACCGCCATTTGCCTATTTTGCGAGCATTTTGATCATTGCGCGCGGACACAGACACGCCCCCTTGCCACTTCTCCTGTTTTTTATATTTCTATGGTTAAAATGCTTCCACACACCGTAAAAATAATCGAGGAGTGCATCAGTGTAATTTTTTTTATCTTACAGTAGTTAGAATGTGGTCATGTTTAAAGTTGGTAAAGTTAACAATGACCCTAAAAGTACACGAACCCCAGAACATAATTTCTGAGAGAAATACACTCTTACCTATGTCAAAATGGCTTATTCCACTAATCCCCCCTGAGAGAATCCCCCTCAGTGGGAAAAATTGAACCCTAATGTAAAAAAATCACTTTCAGGGGATCTTGGAATAAGTTCTTTTTTTTTTAGTTCTAATTTTCCCCCCTAAGCGGGATTATCAGGGATGAATTCTAGTCTGATTTATATATTCCACTTTTCTTCCTAAGGGGGATTTTCAGGGGGGATTTGTGGAATAAGCCTGTCAAAATGACGTTGGCGTGCCGGATTAACACCCTTCGCGGGTCCGTTGGCCCACGGGCCGTAGTTTTCCCTCCCCTGGTCTAGGCCCTCATGTGTCGAGAGTCTACACTTATGTAAGTTATTGATTCAATTAGATGTTTTTGTTACAGATGACAACACATCTTGTGGAGTCAACAGCCTCGCCCGATTGCGATGTATCGTGCAAGCTCTCTCAAATAACACCAAAGACACGCCATGACACCATAGAATTAGACTATTTTTAGTGTAACGTTATAATTAAGACACAAAATATAATTTATTCAGATGTAGACAAACTCAGACTTCTGAAAGCCTTACCGCCTTAAGCGGGTTTCTGTATGGCTTATTGGTATAGTCAAGGTGCTCAAAAAGGGGATAACCTGAAAACTTTTCGGGAATTTTGAAAATTGCTGACTTTATTCATTTCGACGTGCTCTTTTTGAATCTTCACTTTGCCCCCTCGTATCTTTTTACCCCTAGCGCCACCATGTCAAATGAGCGGAAAAAAGATATAATATTATTGTCAAAAACGTGTTTTTAGGCGCCATTTTTCCAACATGGCGAGCGGTAATCATCAATTTCCAAAACTCCCGGAAATTTTTCTAGGTAAAACTATCAAATCACTGGACTGTATAAACACAAAAATATTTGATTGTCAAACATGCTTCGATTGACAGACTGTAGTAACAACAGCCAATGAAATCACTTGACATGACTTTGACAGTCTGTTAACAAATTTTTGTTGTTTACCCCTCCTCAGAATGGAATATGGAACCAACCTCAGATAGGTTCAATTCATAAATATTACAAAACGCAATATCTCTGGCTGTGTGTTTTTTAATGAGTTTATAACTCGAGAACAACACTGGTTAGTGTTTATTTGTCCACGCGAGTGGAGCCGGGGGCACAGTTAGTTAATGTCAACCTTTCAGGGGCCCAAGTCTGCTATTTTTATAAATTCGTCACTCCAACATGATCCCATTGTCATTTTGCTAAAAGTTCGTAATCTGCTAAATTCATAATAGTCGATCATTGGTCGGTCAATGGTCTCGTAATAGAATTGTATTACAACGGCATTTTGAACATTTATTCATGCCAGATTTCATTTATATATATTTTTACATATTATTTATTAGTGTTATAAGCAATCTGATGTCGTTGGAAGTTGGAAGTTTAGTAGGAAGTTTCATTTGTCATTATGTACGAGATTACCAATTATTTCAATGGAGTGTCAGTGGCTGACCATTGGAAAGTCATAATGACGCCATTATATTAGTAGATTACCAAACTTGTCAAAATCAATAATTATGAAATCGAAGATAGACCATTCTGACACTATTGTAAAAGCAGACTTGAGGCCGTGGGCTGCTTTTAGGAATGTATATAGACATATAGGTAGTTTTCTTAATGTGATTATTATTGTATTTAAAGAAATGCATACCTATTATTGTAAGTAAAAATTTTGCTCAATATTTGAGATTAAATGAGATTTTGTATCATTGGAGTTTTCATTGTTTTCTTGGCACGAACCTATTAGTTTACAGTCTAAAACTTTGGCATAACTATTTCGGCCAGAACCCTCACTGATTCACCTTTCTCTGGTTCTAACAGAAAAAGCAGAAGCAAGGAACACCATCATATTCCTACATTTTCGTCTAATTCCAAATTACTATCCTAAATAGATTTAGGTACTATATTTTTCCGAATATTACCAACTTTTTCTTTTTGCGTGTAGAATTCAAAATCATAATAGTACATTATGATATAAGTGCGGTAAGTTGAAAATTACAGCCGAGGCGATATTGCTAGCCCGAGCCGTAGGTGAGGGCTACAAGAAAGCAGAGGCTGTAATTATCAAAGCGCACGTATGTCATATGACGTTTTATAACATATTTGCGAGGAAATAAATAAAACTTGGATTTTCTTAAACGAATAAATCTTTAATCACTTGTTAAAGCAGTTAGAAAAATTTGTAAAATTGATTATTACGTTGCCAGTTGGCATTTTTAATGTTGTCAAGTTATTATTATTAGTTACAATTTCACCAGTCTCTCTCTCACTCTCTTGAGTGAAAGTAGGAGAAACGTGACCACAGAGTTCTGCAGTCGGTGGCGCTGCCTCTGAGACTTTTGGCGGTGTCGAATTAATAAATTCATCATTACTTGACGACATTTTCAAATCAAAACAACACAGCGAAAAGAAAAAGCGCGCGGAATAATTTGTACTTGTTCACGAATTAGTGATGCGCGCGCATCAGCGTTTTTTTTTTAAGGCTAAGGCACGAAAACAGCCAGTATTACTAATAAAGTAATTTTTTTTTTTTTTTTTGTTGTTATAGATAAATGGTTGTAATTTATTGTCAAGGTTAATTAAATTAAAGAATGAAATGTTTATTTTTTTTATATTTCATAAAATGTTGACCACTTTTCTGTCATAAAAACTATTTGCTAAGATTTAAAAAAGTACCGTTCGTTTTAGATGGAGCATCTTGATCAACCATACGTTTTACCTTATTATAAAGAAACTCGTGCGTTTTACATTACAATAACGCACAAGTACGTAATGGCATACATTACGATATTGAAATTGGTGAAATAAGAGACCCTTTACGAGCAAATGTGTTATAAAGTAAGTTATAACGGCACAGCCTAAACACGTTCCGGTTCCGCGACACTCCGTCGAGAAGCGGGATCTGATTTTTCATCATAATGTACACACGAATCTTCCATACATTTTATCTCAACGTCTGATGACGTTGTGTAAAATCATGCACATTTTATGTGACACGACACACCGCTTCTTGACGTTCACAGGCGGGACTGAGGCAAGCGGAATGTATACGCACACACGCGCCGTGGAACGTTGTGTCTCAACGTATTGCACGCTTATATATGTGCGCAGGGACCATATCGGTTACTTATAAAAGCTACCCCAGGTGACAGCACAAGGCTGAGATATCTCGCACTATGACACAAGTAGGTATGTCACATTCATGAAACTTCCATTGCCGGCGCCCGGTTGTCGACTTAGTGGCTTCATTGAGACTCAAAGACAATCGTCGACAAGCGTTGTGCCGCATTGCATTGGATTTCTATACCCGCCCTACGACGTAATTTCCCGAAGTGGTTCAGTAGTTTGGTTCAATGGTTCGTCGTGGACCTGGTACGACAGCAGCTCCCATGACATCTTCTCCGTCATCAGAAGACAGCCGCCACGCACCCATCGATGCGAGACTCTGCTAGAGTGACTGTCACCAGCCAGTGTCACTCATAAACCGACCTTTTCAGTGATTCCAGTAACTTCGTAATAAAACGGTGCGGCACCATTTGTTGCGCCGTCTCTTATACCTGTGCCATTTCAGAGCAAAGAACTCCTCTCATATCTCGACCATAATTATCATCACCAATGTTCAATGCGTTTTCAGGATTTCAAACCGATAATATACCTACCATTTCTTCACGATGTTTTTCTTCACCATTCATCTTTAAAATCATAATATTTGTTTAATTATGATACCCACGTATGTAACCTTAATATTATTTTGAGATGGGAACGTTGCTAATGGCGGCAGCGACGTGCGCTCGCGTCGATGGGCGGGGCTTGGCACGAGCAACGCTCCGCCCATCGAAAGTTTAATAGTGTTATGGTTATTCAACTGATTAGTGTTTGTTTATTGTGCAATATGATTTTTGTTAAGAGAAGGGAAGATTGTAGGTAATGTCAGTCTTTTGGGACTGACATTACCTACAATATTCCCTTCTCTTAACAAAAATTTCAAATCTCAAAAAAAATTTGAAGTTATAAACGTGTTTAGGTTTTTGTAAGTTTGTAAGTGGCGTTACAAATACGCATCCAAAGGTACTAACGCGGTCACGGAAATCTAGTCTCTTTTAAAACAAAATCCCATGCACACGATGGCCCGTGCACGAGATTTTGTTTCCATGATCTGTTCTGCGACGACCAATAGAAGAAAAAATGTTTTTTTTAAATACATTTCTCAGGCTCTGTTACAATTATCACTGTAAAACAATAACACCCAGTTGTTCCTTCAATATTATCGTAGGTACCTAGGTTACCTAGATACAATAATTTATTTATTTTATTTATTTATTAAAACTTTATGCACAAGTAAAAAAATACTGTACAAAGGCGGACTTAATACCTGAGGCATTTTCTACCAGTCAATCTTAGGGTGATGCAGAGACAAAACATGGCAGGTGCAACATAACATAAGGGATTAGATAACTAACTAAAAATAAATATAAACTAATACATAGATACATAAATATAAGCAAAATAAACAGTGTCAGGAGCAATAACGACTGGTAGGGGAGAAAACGAATCAGCGCTGGGATGATTCAGCCAACTTCTTACAAATATGTTCACGTGCCTTCACTTTAAATGATAACCGACTGGTTGCCATCTTGATATTCAGAGGGAGCAAATTGCACGCTACGCCGAACGGCGCGCCGCGCCGTATCCGTGGCGGAACTGCACACTGCTACGAACTGCACGCTACGCAGAACGGCGCACCGCGCCTCATCCGTGGCGGAACTGCACGCTGCTACCAACTGCACGCTACGCCGAACGGCGCGCTGCCGCGCCGCCGCCGCGCCGCCGCGTGGCGTAACCGCTCACCGCTACAAACTGCACGCTACTTCGAACGGCGCACCGCGCCTCATCCGTGGCGAAACTGCACGCTGCTACGAACTGCACGCTACGCCGAACGGCGCGCCGCCGCGCCGCTGCGTGGCGGAACCGCACACCGCTACAAACTGCACGCTACGCCGAACGGCGCGCCGCATGCGTGGCGGAACTGCACGCTGCTACAAACTGAACTCGTAGTTGAAACGTGTGCCTTGTCTTACGGCCTGCTAACGCCGCTTGCTACCTGAGGTTCGGAGAAGGCCAGTTCCGGCCGCCTGCTGAGCCTGTGCTGACAGGCGCACCATGTCTGCCATGTGTTGCCAAGCACGATACCTTACTTACCTAATCATATGTGTGATAGTGCTCAGAACAGTGAAACAGAGTGACTTTACTTGGACTTTGCCTGCTACTGTAGCAATTATATGTATAAACTTTACATAATATGTTTCTTTCATCTCTCAACAATAACCTGTTAGTTAGCGGCCTGCGCAGTCTACGTACGAATCATTTTTTATTTTTTTTTAACTATGACATGTCGGATGACAACCTAGGAGATTGACGTCCACTTAAAAATATGCACTCCAATCAAGTGACTTTTTAGCTTGATTGACGATATCTTGTTTAGATTAATCAAAATCTTAGTTAAGTTGATCATCACGAAATGATTGCAGCAAATGATTGAACGCTGAAACAAGTTTCTCGATTACCCTTATCATGACATAGTAGAAGAGTTAAAAAAGAGACAAGTTAAAAAAATGTTATCTGTAACAAAGTAAGTTAGTTGTGTCAATCAAGCATTTTGATTACTTCATTTTAGATCATTGAAACTTTAATCTAATAATCTTGGTTGGAGCAACTATGTTTTGACTTGATTGCTGCAATAGGTTTTGTGATACCTCCAATCAAGATCCCGTTTCAAATCTCAATCAAATAAAAGTAGTAGCTGTGATCATTGTGTTTGATAGGCTCAGATGCAAACAAGTTAATTAGTCAATCTAAACAAAATCTTTATTGTGGCAACTACTTTTTTTTTCAGTGCCCTAGTAGCATTTCTTGTTGGCACTGAGTTGGGCCACTTACCTCTGTAAGTGGCCCAACCAAACGCCAACAAAAAATGCTACTAGGGTGTCTGCTTAACCGGACTTCCCTGTGGGTGTCTCAGTAACTTAAGGCTTCCAGCAAGAGCAAAAAGTGACTACACGCTAAGGGCATGGCTGTGTGGTGTACTGTAATGGGTGTTCAGGAGAAACAGCAACACTCACTGTTATTATATAATTATATATTTTCCAAAAATTTGTAATACTTAATCAGAAACACACAGATTCCACTCTCACGTCTCACCCTCCCAAAAACAAGAGTAGTACCGCCCCCGCAGGAAGTCAAACTACCATCCCCTTTATATTATTGTAAATTAATCTAAGTACTTACATAAATTAACATACTTATAACAAAAATCTTAAGAATGAAAGCTACAATTTAACTACAATTTTATAATTGAATATGATTTACAGTAATATTTCCAAGATAATTTAAGAATGCTCAGAGAGTAAAGATATTAGTGTCTATATGAGTTGATAGATGGCGCTAGTAAGTCTGATAAGTAGATTGCAACGGTCGATCCTGCCAGACGATTGATGACTGCTATTATACTAGTTTCTTTCAATGCCGGTAGATGGCGTTGGTTGTTGGTACTCTTGCTTGAGGCTTCCTGGGCTCACCTACACAGCTGGCGAATAACCGTTACAGTACAGACCTCAGCTTAGGGCGTCCCAGGGGGAGGACAGAAAGGGACGGGCTAGATCGGATTATCCTGCGAAGCCGTTATTCATTATAACAGTTAGGTTCTTATTACAAAAACTGGCTCGACAGTTAAAACTAGGGATGCCTCGATACGCCTTTTTGCCGATACGATACCGATGCCCTTATAAAAATATCGGCGATACCGATACCGATACGCTTATTTAATACAAAAATGAAGGTAAAATAAATAAAACACAAGTCAGGTTTTTTTTTTTAATTACTTAATATAAAAATAACAAATAACAGGACAAACTAAATAAAACCATTTAAAACTATAGACGGTTGAGATTAGTTAATAGTTTTAGTAATTAAAATTAACATTGATGAGATTTTTGTTTAAAAAACAAAGTATTCTTAAGTTTTACGGAGAAAGGCGATTTCGCAAATCTGTTTGAATAGGACCTGCGGTGGAAAATAGTCTCTCAGATGCGACAGAACTCATTTGGAAACTAAAGTATCTACTTCTGGGCCGTTTTTTTCCAGTTTGGGTATAAGACGTCATTGCGCCAAAAAACCAACGGATCTGCGCCTCCCGATATACATATAAGGAGATAGGTATCTCTCGATTTCTCCTTTGAGAGAATTACAGCTCAGAGTAGACAGGGCTCATCCTAACAGACAGGGACAGGGCCAGTAGCTCATCTTCCTCGGACTCTCTAATAATATTTTCACAAACGCTCCAAAGCCCGACCGCCACTTGTAGGGGTAAAAAGTATCGTTGAATCGGCCATAAAAATATCGCCGATGCCAGTATATCGGCAAATTTCGAGTATCGCCGATATATCTGCATCGGTATCGGTATCGGATGCATCCCTAGTTAAAACCATATCAAAGGAAAAACTTTGTTTAGTGATACGACCGAATCAGTCTTATAAACGAGTCTGACTGTAGTCCAAAATGAAACCTCGATAAAGTGAACTGTCATTCCACCTCATGCTAATAAAGGGATTGACACTATTTCACGGTGATATGTTTACAGAATTGATCGGTTGTAGTGCTGTACTGTAAAACTCTCACCGTTACTTTTACTGAATAGATCAGCTGCTTTGGGAGGAAGATCTTTGATCATTGGATTTTGTGAATAAAACAAACAAAATAGTTTTAAAAACATTATTATTAAGTAAAAATGTAACATTTTACAAAAATATATTTACATGTATACATATACTAGGTACAGTCAGCGGCATGTTAATTAGACATACAGACAAAGAATTTTCAATTCAATTATAATATTGTCTTAAATAAGCTTAATATTTGTGCATGAAATGTCTTTTAATATGACATTGGGGCCATTGGGATGTTTTTTTTTTTTGTCTTTAATGACGTAATGAGAAAATATTAAGTAAAATTACAGAGTTGAAAAACTCATGATTTAAATTAGTTTGGTTGGAAGTTCTCTCACTCTGCATACTTGGCGAATGACAGCTAAACCGAAAAAAGTGTAACATATTAATCGTCACGACCCTTTTGCTATAGTTTGACCGATACCGCTGTAGCGCCTTAGGTACTATCGCAGTCAGGGAAATCTAACCACCTTGAAAATTTTCCCGTGCACACGATGACCACAACCTGTTTACCGCCCCTTTTTGCGACGACCAATAAAATAAAATAAAATTTTGTTTAAATAAATTTCTCAGGTTCTGTTACAATGATCAATTGATCACAAATGTCTGACCACCTTGGCTAGTTTTTTTTACGGTATTTTTTTTCCATTTATAAAAACAAGGAGCTCAGCAAATATCTGCGAATATCTGCTGCGATGCTATTGGTTGATAAGCGTAGGTAAGCATTACTATAGCGACCGAGCGCTGCAAGACTTACGGTGGTCTGAGACCGCGATAGTACATGCGCGGCTCACTGGAAGCAGTACGCCGCTCAGTCGTCAACGCTTACGGCGTCCCGCCCCCATGAGCCGCGCATTCCTAAGGCGCGGTACAGTGGTATCGGTCCAACTATATAGTATGTGTTTACAAGCGTATGTCTATGTATAGGTATATTATTGTAGTATAAACGTGGCGGGAGTTTTGTTTTTTATTTACTTACTCTCAAACGTTGTGCCTGTTATTTAATACATAATATACAGCGAAAAGAACTTGTTCCAACCGGGAGTTCCATGGCACCTCTCGACTTTTTTTTTAATCTACATGATTTTGAAGTTAAATTGACAATATCAATGGCTAAATATTGTATACTATGTTGATGATTTTTTATTTTTTTCTTAAAAAAAGAGTCCCGACAAAATAAGATCCTCCTTTTTTTTAAGTTAGTTAAAAAATATTTGCTTTATGTGAATCATTTAGGTACTTAAATCAGAAAAAGAACTTGTTTATTATTGTGATTTCTTCTATTTTACATGTTGGCCATTGTTTTTATTTTTCTAAAAGAAATCTTGCAAATTGCAGTTGTAGTTTACTTCTGTGTAATTTGATTACAATCATGGGTTTAATTAAATCGAAGATTTAAATAGCTAGGTGTGGAAAAAGTATCCACACTTTTTCAAATCAAAAGAAAAACGTCTTTCGATGTGGTAGCGCGAATCTAACGATTTAAATATTTGGTTTAAATGAAAAAAATATTTAGATTTAAGTCATAAGACCCTGGAAAAGTCACAAATATGACATTAATTAAGTAAATTGTGACGAAATAACAATAAAAGTGATAATAATAATAATATGACGCTGATTGCAATATCCTATCACCTATAAACATTAAAAAAAACTTATGTTTTACATTTATTTAAAATATCAAAAAAATCATTACATTTACATCGGTTTTCGTGTGAAATAAAACAAATGCATGGTTAAAACTAAATAAACAATAATATTTTCTATACAAAATGAGTTAACTCAAAATACTTTCGACGCCTAATGTATAGAAAAAGAAATAAAAGATAATTCAGCTTCGGGGCATATCATACGCCCAGTCTCATCTCTACATGAAACCAATATTTTGTTTTAAAGGACTGCCCGTGGAGTTTCTTGCCCGTTCTCCTCCATAGAAACCTACTACGCTTTGGAATGGGCAACTGACACACCCCTTGACAATTCAAAAGTGCCTGTAATTGGTTTATTTGAAATAAATGCTTTGAGTTTGAATTTGACTGGAATTATTATTTCTTTTTCTATAACAAAAATTAAAATATCTAGGCTTGTTCTGGCCAAATCGGTAAATATGGTACTTGATTACTTATAAAATCTTTTTTTTTTAAGAGCGTAGTTTAAAGTATTAAACAAAAATTAAGACGGTTAAAAAGGGGGGTTATGAGTTTAGTTTTTTTTTTTTTACTATTGTTTAAGTAAAAGATTATGCAAGTACCCTTGTGACGGAATTTCTCGTCTGTTTTCTTTCCGTCGAATTCTCAACAAATTTTAAGACGTTCTTAATAGTACATTACTCACCAAGGGCTATAAAAGAAAGAAAGACACATACCTGCGATTTCGTCGCAGGTATTTGTGACCCGAGCCGCAGGCGAGGGTTGTAAATATGCAATAGAGGGCTTTCTTTTTTACTGCCCGTGTTGAGTACACAATTTTACGTCTTCACCTGGCCACAATGCGAGTTTTACTGTACGCGTAGAAAAAAAAAACGCAAAAGTCTTTACGTCGCTTCAATACACAACTCATTCGCTGCCCAGCATGTAGCATATGGGTCGAAAAATAATTCGTTCGCATGTTCGTCGCTATACGTAGCTCTAAATTACTTCTGAGGCCCTATTTTGAGTTTATTTTAACCATCTTCAAGTGTTAATCAAAAATTTAATTAAAACTTTTTAGACTAAACAACTCAACAATTACTTCTTCATCATTTCTTCATATTTAAATAAATATACACATGTTTAGCGATTGTCCTTCGAGACAATTATTATTAAATTTTGAATGTAAATTTGTAAAATTATCATAGATATAAGCGATTTGGTGTAAACTGTTAGCTTATATTTGATGAATAAATGAATTTGAATATATCTCGAATACGCATCGAGCGAGTTCAGCACTCCAATTGGTGAAGGGCCATTTGGAGGCCAATCAGAACGCCGAACGCGCTCGATGCGTAAAATCGAGATGGTTAAAATAAACTCACACTAGGGCTTCTGTTCATGCCCAGGACCCGACTAGAGATACCAAGTTAAGTATGTAGCCAAACAATTTATGGCTCCAAGTAAAAATGACAGTATTTTTTAACTGGGCAGCAAATGGGAAAGAAACAAAGTGAAAGACACAGCACGACAGTAAACTGGAGACTTCAAATTGTGCGTTTAAGAATTAGGCCGAAAATCCCGCATACAATGGTACATGATAGATAAACGTCACACGACAAGTTTGAAAGATAAAAAAAACTCTAAATAATATTTTTCTGTATGACAAGGGCGGCCTGTAATGGCAAATTTTTGTTGATATGTCGTATACATATTAGTACCAAACTAGAACTAATTTCTTTAACAAATTAATAGGCATTAAAATAATAAAATTGCAGCAATTTTAGTCAGGCCATAATTACTTGAATTAAATATAAAATTGTATGAAAAAGAGCTACGTTTTGAAATCGCCTTAGTAATAAGAAATTTTGCGAGATATAAGATAAGGTATGCTGCCGTGCTAACGAAGAACGCAGTAACTCGATTTTTGACGATTATGAGTTATACATTCGTTGAGTTATATATTTGGAGTCAGCGAATCGAAATCTATTAAATCTCTCTAAGCAACTTTTTATTGATCCTTCAGGAACTCGGTTTTTCAGTAAGCAAGAATGCTATAACTAAAACATCATAACAAATTCAATAATCAAAAATAAAAGTCTCGAAAGCGGCAAAATCGAGTTACTGCGTTCTTCATTAGCACGGCAGTATGGTGATTGCCAAAACAGGCAAACAATAACAAAAAAATTTTTTTTTTGATCGTCATGTAGATTATTAAAAAATATTGGACACGTATTTTTTCTTTTTTTACGTAATCAAAACATTACGGCGATACATTGAGTTTGAATATGGCTTGACGTCACTGCTCGCTTGATTTTATACGTAGCAGTGACGTAACGAGCCACCACTCCCCGAGTTTAATGTGTTTTATCCAAGTAATTTTTAATTAATATGATAAAGCAAAAAATAGGTGTCTAATATTTTTTTTATGATCTGACTGACGGACAAAAATTTTTTTTTTTACCCAGGAAACATCCATATTGTTATTTTTAAGATCACTCGTGTGTCTTTTCTGTCTGTCTGTCACGATTTGCCCCGAATCTACAGGACCGATTAAGTTGAAATCTGGTACACATATGAATTTCTGTGACCCAAACACGGATGTGTAACATATATAAATGAATTTTGAAAATGAAGGTCACATTTGGGGGGCAATTAGAAAATTAAGTAATATAATAAGCATATAATGTTCCCACAGCTGGGACTCAGGCGTCTTCTCTTCGAGAGGGAGTGCGCCTAATCCACCACCAAGACATGTCGGTTTCATGGAAGGTAGATTTCCGAATGTAGCTCTTATTTCTTAAGCGTTTAGGCCTCAGGCCAATATGGACTTGAAGGCTTTTAAGCTAATAAGGCCGTCGACACCAAATTATTTAGCATCTACTTACAAAATACTCATTAGCAATATATACAGACATAAAAGTGGACAAATATATGCATATTTAAAGATTTATTAACTTGGTTCATAATGTAACATCACGCCTAAAAGTTGCAGGCAGATTTGTATAGTATAGTTGACCTCGTAACTGGTTTACCACCCTAAGGCCGGATGTCTCTTGCACGTCATAAAACGCCAAGGTCTATTTGTCTATTAAGTTCTTCGAAAAAAGTTCATACATGTTTGGTCCAAGACTAGATACAGGGAACGGCTAGAAGCCCACCCCAATACCCTTGCACGACAGCTCACAATTCTCAGCTATGCTAAACACCTCAAAAGAAAATACATCCTATAGTGAAGAGAATTAAGAGTAGATGTTCTCGCTGGAGGACACACTGAATGATAGAAGCAAGCAACACATCTGCTAAAAGTGAATGCAATGATTGCAGATGAAATTAGAAAAAAAAAAAAAAAAAAAATGGTCCAAATTCAGCTGCGCGAACTTCGTTCAGTGACGCAGCCATAAAATTCTCAATTGCACAGTTGACATACGGCACAGGATGTAAAGTGGGGGTGAGTGGTGGTTTGTTTGTCTATGCGACAATTAGATCATTTCAACCATAGTGAAGTTACCTGAACACCAACGTAACGTCAACGCCGTGTGTCGCTGAAAACTAGCGCTGGGGCTTTGTCTCGCATAGGGTCGCAGCATAATGCTGAGCGATGGCCGTTTTGCGTGGATGTGGAGCATATTTTCCCCCTATTATGTATTTTTTTATGTTCTTTCTTTGCGTCATGTTTACCGCAAATAAACGTATTTTCTTTCTTCTATTTTTTCCTTACCTGTAGTGGGAATTGTTGTCAAAAGTGATAACGCAATTACGAGGTCGATTATACCTACACTACAGCATCATGCTGAGATAGGAGCCGTTTTGGCTCGCACAGGTCTTCTTTTTTTGTTATCACTATTTTGTTACTTATAATTTTGTTTTTTTATTGTTTTCATGATTTTTGTTAGTTTTCATGTTCTTTTTTATCGTTATATTTCCTGGCGAATACAAATTTTTTTTTTTCTTTACATCCGAATTTCGTCAGTTAGGGAGCGCGCCCATTGCTATTATCTTGGCACAAATCCAGACACCGGGCAGCTACTGAGAAATTTCTGATGGAAAGTCTCTCATACATTACCAAGTTAATAAACTTTAACAAAAGTCTTTTTAGATATTTAACGTTTAATTAAAACGCAAGTATCTTACGCCTTTTCGTTAACATTATTGTTATTATTTATACTTAATTACTATTTTCATCGAATTTATATTGCACAAACTTTTAAGTTACAACCAAATCAGTATTTTTTTTTTCGTTATTTTGGTGATATTACCAACTAATTTAATTATGCAGTGTCTTTTTTATGAATGATTGCTTTGACTGGCGAGGGATGGGTCGTGAGTTCGAACCCTGTCTGTTGCACTATTTATGTTGAATTAATTTAGTTTTTATATTACCTACTAGCTAAAAATAATATCCACATAAATAGACAAGAACGTAATTGCGTAAATGGTGTCCTCATTTTTAATATTATTTATGCAATATAAATTCAATTTAGCACTCGACAAGTTCACAGCATTTTGTAATTATGCAATAATAATATTTACCTAAAAATTTACAATTAAATATTTTTTCCTAGCTTTTGAGGCATTTTCTGACAGATTAATCAAAAAAATGTTGTAGTTTTTTTAATACACCGATTATTACCCGACCGCGGTGTAATTTTCTATAAAAAAAGAACCTTAACACTTTGCCTCATCCTGGATTTGAACACGGTACCTCGTACCCATACTTGTGAGACCGAAACTCATCTAAAATAATTTCAATGATAATAAATATCTTCAAAATAATACATTTTGCTGTGAATATGTCAAGCGTAATGTCATATTAAGTTTCTAATATCACTTGGTGTGAGTTTCATCACGCGTTGCTCAGCAATTCACTGGAAAAGAAGATTATTTCGTCAAAATCTTGAATGATATTTATTTGTTTTTTTTTTTAATTATTTTTTTTGTTTATCCTGTTTTTCAGTATTTAAATACAATATTATTTTCTATTTGCAGTATTATATACGACTAAATAATTGTATTTACTATATAGTAAATGTTAAACATAATCCATACTATCCATACTTCCATACTAATATTATAAGAAAGTAACTCTGTCTGTCTGTCTGTCTGTCTGTATGTTACGGTTTCACGCCTAAACCGCTGAACCGATCGTCATGAAATTTGGCAGAGATATAGCCTGGGATATGGAGAAGGACATAGGCTACTTTTTTACACGATAATCGACATCCACGCGGGCGGAGCCGCGGGCAAAAGCTAGTTATAAAATAAAATACAACAATCTAGTGCTTTGTTGAAAAAAAAAATTGTTGTTTGATTTAAACTTAATAAAATAATCACGAAAAACCTCTAGAAATGCGACGTTGCCGGCCCGCGCGGGATAAACGCTCATAACACTAATGTAACTCACTTTGTTAGTTCCCGCGTAGTCATCGCGCCTGTTAGCCCTGAACGCGATCTCGATCGACTTAGCTGTGCTCTTCGTTCAGCTGAAAATAATGGCAGACATTAATATACAGAAGTTAGAGTACACTTTACAATAGGGCGAGCAAAAGTAGTAACATTTTAATAATTTTGTGAATG
The DNA here is from genome assembly GCA_947523025.1 of Dryobota labecula. Lineage (NCBI taxonomy): Eukaryota > Metazoa > Arthropoda > Insecta > Lepidoptera > Noctuidae > Dryobota > Dryobota labecula. Next base: position 4,421,749 of record OX383311.1, on the reverse strand, counting down.
TGAGAACGTTGTAGGCCTAATAGAGTGTATATTTGTTGGCACTTTTCTATTTTGTTAAGTACGTGGTAATTGTTGAAAGGCCTACACTGTCCTCCCATACCTATTAACACTGTTATTTGAAAATATTGTAAAAGCCAATTATTTTTAAAAGAGTAACCATGGAGTTTCTTGCCGGTTCTTCTACATAGGAAATGACCAATTCGAACCGTGCACCTAGCTTCTGACGTTTCATAAGTGCCCATGTAGGTTTATGTGAAATAAAATATTTTTATTTTTGATTTTGAATAAAATCGCGCATCTTTTTAAAGGTGCAACTAGATTATGGTCTATCGCTTATCTCCGACAAGTTACTTTTATAACAATGACACAAAACAATAAACTAAAAATACAAGTATTTTGGAAAATTATGTTCTAAAAATAATGCGATGTTTTTTTTTTTTTTTTTGAAATGTCTATTGAAAAAAGCTATCTACATATCTTTCGGCTACAACAACCAGTTTTTATCTATACAATGATCATTAATCATTAAAAAAATCGTGCAGCTATCCTATACACGCTAAATATATGTAAGGCGGACAAATAAATAAATAAGTTTAATAAATGAAAACATTCATATTATGAAAATGAAAGCTCTAAAAGGAAAGTTGATATCATTTTAAATAAATAAGAAAAATTAATGAAAACATTCATATTACGACAACGAAAGCTCTAAGTGGAAAGTTGATATCATTTTAAATAAATTAGTTAATGAAATGAAAACATTCATATTATGACAATGAAAGCTCTGAGGGGAAAGTTGATACAATTTTTTTTTAATTAATGTTTATTTGAATTATGTGCATTTTTGTCAACTAAATTATACTCGTATACATGTTCATACAGTGTGTGCATGCATGTTTACAGATAGAGTGAATTCTAAAAACATCCTGTTTTCATGGTCAGTTTTTAGCACTCATGTGTATATGTCGCAGATGGATTGTCTAATCGGTTGTTTTACATATCCGCTTGCTATTTTACAAAACAGCTTCGTTATGTAAAACAGCTGGACGACATTTAGCGATTTTCTAAAAATATTGAATTTTTAACACGTAGAATTGCATAAACTTTTTGCATTTATCAATACAGCGGGTCAACGATTAGAGGTTATGTAAAACAGCGTGAAATGAAACGTCAGATTGTAGATTTTTTTAATTTGTCGCTCATGGCTCTGTGTGTCATTACAACAATAATGGCGTCGGAAAAATAAATAAAACGAGTTATATGAGTGAAAATGACTCTAACTTTGATTATAATAGAAAACAATAATTTTAGAGTTTTATATATCAGTCTTAAAAAAATAACTAAATAGCCAAGTAACTGTGACCAATTTGGGAATAGCGCTCGTAAGGCTCGCGTGCGGTTGGTCACAGTTCTAACCTAATCTAAACCAATTTTCAGGGTGCCCTACCTTAGTTACTGCGACCAATTCGGCATTAGAAGCTACACCAAACGTTTATTGTGGCTTCAGATAAGCTACTCTGCATTACGTCTAAATGGTGGGTAGCAGTTTTATTAACCGTAACGCAATGGGAATCCTGCTGAACGTTGTTCAGCTGTTTTAGATAACGGAGCTGTTTTGTAAAACAGCCAGCGGTTATGTAAAACAGCAGATTCGACAATCCATTTGCTATATATACATTATACAGGTTGAATTTTTGAAACTCACCAAAGAAAAACTCGAAAAAATTATATCACAGGCTATATAGTACTCCGATTTCATTTATAACAAGGTGTAAGCAAGGTAAAATCTACGATCTCTCAACATTACTGCTGGGTGCACTGTTAAACGTGACATACCTTGTAATCGGTGCAGTATTGCATGTACTAGTCCCTCGCCGTCGCTTACATCCTCTGTGATAGCGTGTGTCAAGATATTTGTATATTTTACTCTTCTGTGATTACGTGAGTCAACATATTTGTGGTTTAAATATAGAAATGTGGGTTGGTTACCCTAAAACAGCGGGAGGTTACCCTAAACGTTTTGTGTTCAGGTGAATGGTGGTGATCCTAGTGACTAGGTGTCAAGTAAATACAGTAAATAATTACATTAAAGCGTTGATTTTATAGTTGAAATGACAGTAAATAGTGATCAAGTATTAGCTATATGTGTTTCGTGTTAAGATGGATAGCGGGTGGTGACCCAAATGACTTGGTGTCAAATAGATGAAATGATACACGTAGTAAGTTGTAAACATAATGTCTTGATAGATTGTAGGTAGAATCTATCAACACATTATTATTTGTAGGCAACAGTGTCATGAAATTAACACAAAAAAAAAACCGTGATATTACCCTAAAATAGCGCCCTAACAATTACCCTAATGTTTGGGTTTTAAGACAAAGTGAGTAGCATTATAACGAAATCTCTTACGAAACATGAACTAACTATACAAATAAATAAAATTGAAGTGTCTGTTTGTAATGTCAAAATAACAGGTTTTTACTAAATGCATTTGAAATTATATACGGTTATATTACAAAAAAAATGTTTTGTCTGTCTGTTTGTTCCGGCTAATCTCCGAAACGGCTGGACCGATTTTGACGTTACTTTAACTGGCAGATAGCTGATGTTATATTGAGTATCTTAAGCTACTTTTATATATTAAAGACGGAAAAAACCTGTGTAATAATTATAAACTACACAAAAACAGCGATAAAGTGGAAATAACTTAAGTTCTGATATGTGTTTAATAAATGTAAATACATAAACATTATCTTACCTCCAGCTACCCTCGGATTCGCTTTCTTTCTTGGTCGCTCTCGACTGAACGCAGACCCGCTTTGTAACGCCTCCATCAAGCTGAAATGAAAAGATATGGTTAAAATTGAAAGCTTGAGGAAGTGATGATGACGTCAGGGCTTTAAAAACCGGTAAATTTTCATAACGTTACCTTTTATTCACAGAGTTAATGTTATTATTAAAAATAACGGTAATCGATTTAACGTTATTTATGTGACTATAATTTTATCGTTATTTTAAACGGGTGAGATGTATGTAGTGGGGGCCTGTGACGTGCGGCGCGGCGGGAGCCCGCCCTCGCGGCTCTCTGATGCCATGCCGATCAAAACGTTGCCTGAATCTGCCTGATTCTTACCCACAGAACGGCAACGTAACTAAATTAACGTTAGTTATCGTATTTTTGTTAATGTTAATTACCGTTATATTACTGGTAATGTTATCAAGTAACGTTAATTTTTTGTAACGTTAGTAAGGTATACATTGAAATTTAACGTTACGTAACGGTTATTATTTTGTTATTTGGTAACGTTAACAAGCCCTGGATGACATCACGCTGAAGTAGGTTCTCGAAGGCTGCGCTGACGTTCATTCTCGGGGTTACCTGTATAGAGGTATGAGGTACAGTGTGTAAACTTCACTCATCCTCTTTAGAAAAGGGAGAATCCTCAGAACAGACGAGTGTAGTAGCGGATTTGCAGTCTTGGCCGCCCTAGGCCCCAGGCCATGTAGTAAGTACCAGCCGCCCCTTTCTCAGCACCCATCATATAGACTACATCACTTTTATGTACGAAATAAATTATACGTACATTTTATATGCACAAAACAATTACTTTACATTATATTTTATCATACATTACATTATACATATCGCACCTTTAAAGACAAACTGTTACTAAACGTAAATATAAAATTTTACATATGAGCTTAAATTAAAAAAAAATGTACGGCTTATTCGCAATAGAATTTAAGATCAGGGCCTCAAGTCTGCTATTACAATAGTGTCAGAATGGTCTCTTCATTGTGAGTTTTTGACAGATTTGCCATACAAACACTGTCAAATACTCACAATGGCGAGACCACTCTGACACTATTGTAATAGCAGACTTGAGGCCCAGGTGCTTTGAGCCATCTTTTGAGGTCATAATGATAGATATAATTTACTTACACTATAACATAAAAATCAGAAAAGTTAATTTTAAGAAAGATGGCATTAGTAACTCAATTCTTGAAAAATTTCGAATAAGAACGGTTTTTCTTTAAAGGTGTGATATGTAACATATCTATATTTTATACATAAAATGTACGAAAGTGATTTAGGAAGGTATTGTTATATGATAAACAATGCAGCCCACCATAACGTGCGCGAGCCTTTAGAATATTTATACTCCATTTACTATAGCATTAGACAAATAACGGCTAAATAACGACAGTTATTGTGTAACTACACTTTAGAGTTATTTTTTTAATGTAAATGGTAAATAGATTACAGTGCTTTGTATTTATCGTGAAATAACGGAGTTTATTAAACGTTTACATCGAAATAACGAAAGGGTGAGAACAGTTATTTGTCTAATGTTATAATAAATGGAGTATAGGTACTTTGAATTATTTCTTGTTATCATCAGTGAATTTTTGTGTGAGTCTGGCCGCCCTAGGCCCGGGCCTACTGAGCCTTAGGGCAAAGCCGCCACTGGACGTGTGTTGTGTCTGGTGGGCAACTGCCCGACGTATATATGCCAGTCACGTGGTAAACTCTGCTTGCGCGATGCAGGATTTCTGTGACGTCAGGTCTTTTATGCGGAGTTCACTGTGGCGTTGTAGATGCCGTCACAAAGTCATAGGGGTTTATAAAAAACCCTTTTTGCCGCGTTAGTACGCGGCAAAAAGGGTTTTTTATAAACCCCTATAAGTTAACTCTTACCTGTCCATAACTCCATCTTGTGCTTGATGTATGTCAAGCAGCTGCTTGTACCGGTGTGTTCGGTCTCTACGTTCGCGCTCGGCTGCCGCGCGAGCGGAATGTGCGCGGGCGGCGCGCGCGGCTGCCTCGCGAGCTGCGGCCACTTCTTGGTGGGCCGCCTGTGGTAGATAATAAGTTGTTTAATTAGGTATAAGTAGAGAGGTAAATTTTAAAAAAAAAAAGTCAGTTTTTTTTTTCCACAATCATGAATAAATATTAGCACAGTCGAAATATATATATATATTTTTTGGAATTTATTTTATTATTTATGGAATAAAACACTAAATTAGATTGTTTTATATTTAATTAAAGTCAAATTATGTTTAAATCAACGAAATTAGAAATTATACAGGTACTATCGCGGTCAATCGAATCGGACCACTGTAAGCATTATTCTTGCTTGCAGCACTCGACTGCTAGAGTAACGCGATAATTTATTAACATATAACATATCGACTTTCGTTGCGACTTTAAGACCTCTTTATGTGTCACTTTTGGCAAAATCCCTTTTTTACGCCAGCCTTTTTCACATTTTGAAGGTCTATCGAATGAAAAAACTCTCATGTGTATACGACGATTTGATCATTATTTCTTTACAAATTTCAAGATCTACAATGTGTGCTTCCTAATAAAATGTTGTTGCTTAAAATATCGATTTTCTCATAAAGTTGAATTTTACACAAAAGAGATCTTAAAGTCGCAAAGACTATATTTTATTGTATTTCTATTCCTATTGGGCGAAAAAGGATGGTCAGACATCTGTGAACATTGTAACAGAGGAAGTTTATGTAAACAAAATATTCCTATGTATTTTTGTTTTATTGGTTGATGCAAAAAGGGGAGGTCAACAAATGTGGGGCACCGTGAGCACGGGATTTTGTTTTGAAAGTGAGCCGATCATCTGTCCGCGATAGTACCTATTATTATGAACTTAAATAATACTTAAATGTTCATCAGTATTACAATAATCTGAAGTGAGTGTAGTTGCTTTTTGAGATTTTATCTCGACTTTTCCGACTTCTACGACTATCGTCTTAAAATAGACTTTTTTGACTACAACAACAACTCGAGCCTGTTTTGGTGGTTATACCTACTTTCGACAATTCCGACTTCCCCGACTTTTATGCCTTCCCCTGAAATTGAATGCTATTTATCGACTTTGAGCCTGTTTTGGTGGTTCTGGCTATTTCCGACTTTTCCGACTACGGTCTTTCGAGCGGTACTTACTATGAAAGAGTCCTTGAAGGTCTTGATGTCTGAGAAGAACTCTTCGAGCGTATACTTATGGGCGTCGAACACGTAGTACTCAGCTAGTTCGGTGTACAAAGCTTCCATCTTGCGGAACATTGAGTTGAGGAGGTCGCTTTGTTCCCGCGCTTCTATTGCGAACGACTGTGATCGAGTTAAGGGTAGAAATTTTTGGTTTTTAAGCCTTAAAATTAAGGGAAGAAGATTGATTTTGGGGTGTAATGTCAAAACCTTTATAAGCGTTTAAAAAGAAGTACGTTATACTGGTCTACTCTGGAATACATGAGATAACGCGTCGCCTGTATTCCACGAATGTGTACGCAGGGAAGTGTAGTACAACCACACTTAGCTAGCGTAAACATTTTTATCTAAACCCATGCTATAAATCCTCTATAAAAGTTTCTGGAACAGTTAGCTTATTGCCAACATTAACAACCAGTGTCATAGTAACCCTATTATCATCCAAACTAGTGTTATAATGTTGTACTAAATTTCATTATGCAACTCCTTTGCGTTTTCGATCCCTTCCTTACTCATCAAACAGCCACATTTATTAATTTCAAAAAAAGAACATTGTCATGCACGTGCGTTTAAATAACACAGCGCCGTAATTTAAAAAAAAATGCTTTTAGTTTATTCGAGTTCACATCGCATCCCGCCATTTTTGTTCGATATTAGTATTGCAATATAAGTTTGTTGTTTACAAAAATGATCTTTGATAACACACCACCAGATATTTCTAATGCAGCAAAGGACAATTCTAACTAATTATTACCAGAAAAGTTGAGAAAACAATATGAAAAGGCGTACCAAGATTTCATAAGTTGGAAAATATCAAAGAGTAAATAACATGGGTGTAGATAAAAGTATTGTATGTAACTGTATGTACATAAATCTATCTGCCTAGCCTTTTCCCAACTATGTTGGGGTCGGCTTCCAGTCTAACCGGATGCAGCTGAATACCAGTATTTTACATGGCGCGACTGCCTATCTGACCTCCACAACCCAGTAACTGGGTAACACGATACCCCTTGGTAAGACTGGTTGTCAGACTTTTTGGGCTTCTGACGACCCTTAACGACTGTCAAAGATCCACGAATGACAGCCGGGACCAACGGCTTAACGTGCTTTCCGAGGCACGGAGGAGTCTCGGTATGTAAAGATGGTCACCCATCCACTGACCAACCCCGGCAAACGTAGCTTAACCTGACGGATCGACCCGTGCGACTGTTATTAATTAGCCACGAGCTACTCACCTTAGCAACTGTATGTACATAATTACATATTAAAACACTCATGTGATACTATTATCACATGAGTGTTTTAATACCCCTTATTATACAACAGTTGCATAAATAACTATTAACAGACTTCACAAAACGGAGGAGGTTCTCATTTCGGGTGTTTTTTTTTTGCCTCCGAACGCAGTCGTTAATAAACCGATTTGGAAAATTCTTTTTTTATTTGGAAGGATACTTCCAGATTGGTCCCATTTCTGGGATCTATGAGGAATTGAGAGAATCCTCAAATTTTATAGGCACACATTATAGCGATTCCACCCAACATTCACTTCAATACATAAGCGTAGGCACCAGCAAACCATTGCACCATTGCATTTGCACTAAAGCATTTACTATAGTAATTTCGGTATAACAATATTTCTTGATTTAGTTCAATTACTCGATAAGAGATGGCGCTGTTTATAACGTAACCATTTCTTAACTGGTTCCGCCACTAAGCGCTAGATGGCACGTTTAACAATTTTATTCTTTCCATTATGATCAGTGTCTAACTTTCAATTCGTCTACGAAGCAAAATGACTAAAATTAATATCTACACAGCAAATTGCCTAAGCTGTAAATCGCTTAGAGATCAAAATGTTTAACAAGCAAAATGCCTAAAATGCAATAATTTCTGAGTAGTCGAGATGGTTAAAATAAACTCACACTAGGGCCTCTGAAGGTTAGTTTAGAACTGTGACCACACAACGCCAGAAACGGTACTCCCTTTCTTCTCCTAAAATAATAGACATATTGCAAGGTAGGCATTTTGGTTCATAGTCAGAATAAGGTTTAGTTCAAATACTGTACAGACATATTGCAACGTAGGCATTGTGCTTCCTAGTCAATATAAGGTTTAGGCAATACTTGGCATAGACGTTTTGATTTCTAGTCAGCATGATCATAGAGGGTAATTTCGTTAAATAAAAGGATACACTCATAGTTTCATGGAACAGGTCGTCAGGACACTGCTGTACACGTGAGTTGTTCAGATCCATCTCCAATGATTTGATGTCGTTCTCCATCTTCTTCAGGGATTTCTGTATGTTCTCCATCGATACACGGGCCGCTCTGTGGAGAAGAATGTCGGTTAGAAAACACAGCTGTTCCCTACATTTTGACGCATAAATGTAGAGAACAGCACTTTTTTTTTTGTATATATTTTGTATACAAATAAATAAAATTGGCTTTTTCTGCTAGATTTTAGTATAAACTAGCTGCTACCCGCGGCTTTGCCCGCGTTGCTTTTTTTGTTCAAATAAGAAAATATAGTTAGTTACCTGTCTATATGAGGCATTTCTTCAGCAAACGTCAGTACTTCCGGGAACTTATTCTCTATTGTTTCTACTAAATAATGTAATAATGTCTGTTTGTTTTCTAGATCTTTCGTCGCTGTTAACTGTGGACAAAATTATTAATATTAATTATTCATCTGCTGGGGAGTTTCTTGCGCCACTTCTTCTTCCCAACTAAAGCACTAGGAAGTGGTTAAGGGAGATACGCTGTGGTAGCCCGCGTTGTGTATCTTGATCAAAATATGATACGCGACAATAAAACATATGTATTTACTTAATTTTAACCTTATAAATCATCAATACATCTTTCTAAATTAGAGTAAATCATCAATACATCTTTCTAAATTAGAGTAAATCATCAATACATCTTTATAAATTTGATTAAATCATCAATACATCTTTCTAAATTAGAGTAAATCATCAATACATCTTTATAAATTTGATTAAATCATCAATACATCTTTCTAAATTAGAGTAAATCATCAATACATCTTTCTAAATTAGAGTAAATCATCAATACATCTTTATAAATTTGATTAAATCATCAATACATCTTTCTAAATTAGAGTAAATCATCAATACATCTTTATAAATTTGATTAAATCATCAATACATCTTTCTAAATTAGAGTAAATCATCAATACATCTTTATAAATTTGATTAATTCATCAATGCATCTTTCTAAATTAGAGTAAATCATCAATACATCTTTCTAAATTAGAGTAAATCATCAATACATCTTTCTAAATTAGATTAAATCATCAATATATCTTTCTAAATTAGATTAAATCATCAATATATCTTTCTAAATTAGATCTGCACGAAATCTTTTTTCTTATTGTCGCTTACTTTTTTTTTTTGTTTATTTGATCAAGATACAACCTGACACGGACCTGCAAATTGCAAAAAACCCAAGAATAATTAAATTTCGCGGGCTACCACAGCGCATCCCCCTTAAGGGCGGGCGTTTTGGGGGACTGTCTTATGTAATATTGACGTTCGAAAAGTGCTGATTCTCATCCTAATTTGAATAAATGACTTTTTCTCAAACATGCATGGAAATATTGTCATTATTTTCGAAAAAAGAACACGCGAAGTATCGAATTTACGGACTAAGAAAATCAAATCCATTGCAGGAGCGTTTTTTGAATTTGGAACATTACAACGCTCCAGCAATGTTTTATTTCCCTGCATTCTTTTGAGAAAAGCACTATACACGGCGGAAATGGCAATTGCCTGTCTCTTATTAGTGAAGTCCTCGCCTACGGCTAGGCCTTCATACTCATACTCATACTCGACCTACAATTGCCTATTTCCCGGCCTTTGCAATAATGTACTATTGATTTGTTCATAAAAGAGAGCGAAGTACCCTAAAGAGCCAAGCATGGGGTAAAAGGTTTACCCCGAGTCGGTTATTGAGTTATTCTATAAGGAAATTCTCGAGCAGCTCGAAATCTTAATTTTTACAGACAGCGTCAATAATATATTGGATAAAATTCTCATGGCTCTACAAGCCAAGCCGTTGATGCTGTATATACCCAGTAAAGCAATAAGTTCCATAGTACATAAGACTTCCACAATTTAGCATTAAAATTAAACAAGAAAAACATACCTTAGTAAGGAAGCTAATTTCAAATCCATAGGCGCCAGCATTATTTGAGCCCGAATTCATATAGTTTCCTAATAAGAGTAGAAGCTCAAGTATTTTGGCGAATTTGTCACTCGACTTCACTTCTTCGCAGGCCGCGGTGCCGGATACTATATCCTGGGAACAAAACATTAATATCAGAAGAATTTTCAAACTGAAGTGGGCGGGGCAAATTGCCAATTGATAATAATAATTTAATTTTTATTGTTTCTTTTCTTTGTAATGTTGATTACTTTGCATACAGTGTTGGCGACCAGCAACAAACGTTTATAATAATATATAATTTTTATATTTCTTCGCTGGAATGTATACTGTAGGTAACTACAGTATACGTTCTAGCGAAGTACTCACAGGTTTAACTTCAGATATAACTTCGGCGTAATGCTCTCTGAAGGCTAAACTCCTTAACCTGACGAGGTTGATATCAGTCACGGTAGTCGCAAAATGTTCAGCTTCTGTTAGTTCTATGCTGTTCACTTTTAGGTCTCAGACCAAATAAAAAATCAAGACGGAGCGCTGTCAACAGTGACGTGAGGCCGGTTTCGTTAACATATGTGCACTTAGTGAGGTGTAGTTTGATTGTAAATGTGTGTGTGTGAGCGTGTACCCACAGCGCGGAGGCGTAGTTTTGGCATGCTTCACTGTATTATTCGCAGCGCTCTGTCTTCCTTTTTTATTTGGTCGGAGTTTGAGGTCTGCTAGTTTTTAATGAGACACAGGCCACGATGGGCCACTGCTTAAATGTGATATGTGCCATGATGGGCCATTGTGTGAGGGTCACAAAGACCATGATGGGCCACTGTGTAAATGTGACGAAGGCCATCATGGACCACGATGGGACATTGTGTAAAAGCCATATTACAATAAATACTTACAGGTTTAACTTCAGAGATAGTTTCAGCATAATGCTCTCTGAAGGCTAAACTCCTCAGTCGCGGCACCAGTCGCTTGATATCAGCCACGGTGGCCGCAAAATGTTCTGCCTCTGTTAATTCCTCGCTGTTCACTTTGAGGTCTGCTAGTTTTTTTAGCTGGTCCGCTGGCGGTAGGTACTGAAAGGAAATGAAACTTGTAGTTTTAAAAATACTGAAGTAAATTGTAGAATGTTTTTAGTTTGTCTAATCACGAAATACTCATTTATATCAACTATCTTTATATCTGACTGCTTGTACACTTTTAGCCTTTCACACATTATTAATACCTGATTTTACAATTTTTACGTGTTATCTCTTTTATGACTGCATCGACTTTTCCGACTAAATCGATTATTATGACTGGCTATCTATTTTATGTTAAAATCAATAATAAAAAAAAAAAAATATTATCACTGTTTTTCCTTTACGACTTTCCAACTACACCGACTTTTATGAATTTACCGACTCATCTGTATCAACAGATCCAGTACATTGGCCGTCAGCACAGTTGTGTCACAGTACACACGTCATTATGTCTTTATTGTTCTCTAGATAACCTATTTATTTTAGACTGTGATTTTACCGACTTCTAAGATATTTATGACTCGAAAGCAATTTTAGGTTTTCACACATTATTAATACCTAATTTTAAAATTTTTACGAGTGTTATCTCTTTTATGACTCCCATCGTCTTCTCCGACAACATCGATTTTTATGACTGGCTATCTATTTTAACCTATCCTAGATTGTTAAAATCGATTACTACAATTTATATCACCGATTTTCTTTTACGACATTCTGACTACACCGACTTTTCCGACTTTTATGACTTTACCGACTCACCTGTATCAACAGATCCAGTACATTGGCCGTCAGCACAGTAGTGTCACACCGCAGCTCACACGACCTTATGTGCTCATACGACATATGTTAGAAAAATAAAGACATAAGGACGTGTGTACTGCGGTGTGGCAGAACACACATCCTTATCTTTATTTTTCTCTAGATAACCTATTTATTTTAGACTGTGATTTTACCGACTTCTAAGATATTTATGACTCGAAAGCAATTTTAGGTTTTCACACATTATTAATACCTAATTTTAAAATTTTTACGAGTGTTATCTCTTTTATGACTCCCATCGTCTTCTCCGACAACATCGATTTTTATGACTGGCTATCTATTTTAACCTATCCTAGATTGTTAAAATCGATTACTACAATTTATATCACTGTTTTTCTTTTACGACATTCCGACTACACCGCCTTTTGCGACTTTTATGACTTTACTGACTCACCTGTATCAACAGATCCAGTACATTGGCCGTCAGCACAGTAGTGTCACACCGCAGCACACACGTCCTTATGTGCTCATACGACATATGTTTGAGGGAGCCTCCGAGCAGGATGGACAGATTCTGCGCCGCCTTACTGTCTAGCACCTTTAAGTCTTTCACTTTCTTAAGTGTGTGGACCCTGGAATGTAGTCTTAGTTGTAAGATTGTTAGTTTTTTGGTGTGATGATGGAGTTATAGAGGTAGAAGTTGTGATTTGAAAAATTGTCTTTGGTATTTCTGCCGTCCGATTACTAAAAGGCTGTTAAGTGAATAAACCTGATTTATAATTTTTATGATATTAATTTTATTTTCTGTGATTAATGCAATTTTTTTTTTTTTTTGGGAAATCATATACAATGTTTGTAAATATGTGAGCACCATGTACCTATCGCATTTATTAATTTTTCTGTTATTACTTCACTTTTCATTCTTTTTACCAATTGTGGTAAATAATTTTTGTTTTTTTTTTTTATTTTTATTCTAGGTACATCGTCTTCATCTATAAATATTAATTAATGTATACAAACTATTGTTCACATTTTAAAAGAGTAAGTATGGAGTTTCTTGCCCATTCTTCTCCAAACTAACTACATTTTGGAAGGCGCAACTAGAATCAATTAACTATTCATGTAATTTTTGACGTTCAAAAGTGCATCTTCGTGCCTATTTGAAATAAATGATTTGACTTTGACTTTGACTTATGGTTTTAAAAGTTCCGATTACTAAAATGCCGTTAAGTGAAACATGAATGTAACTTACTTATCGACAGCGTCTTCATTCTTCTTCGCGACCGGTTTGCTTGAGAACTTAAGTGCTAAACCACTTAAAATGTCCGGTGATGCTAATTTGTCTTCATGAACCTGTAATTTAGAAGTTATTTTTACTGGCATTACGTAGAATTTTGGAAAGTTATATTTATGTGAGCACCATGTATCTAACACATAATTAATTTATCCGTAATTGTTTCATTTTTAATTGGTTTTACCTGTTGTGGTAATTTTATTAGTTTGTTCTCACTAGTTCGATTCATTAGTTCGATCGTCGAACTAATGAATCGAAGCACTGTCCTTCATTTTTTTTTCCAAGCAATAATAAGGCTTATCGACGTAAGCAGGGCTCCTACTGGATGGTTTAAAATAAAATAACCACGAAGGGGATGGCGTGGTCTTTGTTCGAGTCGGGGTGCCCAAAGTCGCGAGCTCACTACGCTCGCTCTTGCATAAAATCTCACTAGTTCGACGTAGTTCGATCGTCGTACATTTTAGTGAGAAATGAGGTTTGACTGCCAAATTATTGAAAAAGCGATATATTATTGTGATCTAACTACTAGGGCGTTATACTCAAAGTCTCAAATTCAGATAATTTATGTAAACAACGCGGATAACACAACAAAAAAAATATCTTCGTAATGGTAATTCACATAAAATTGCAAAAAAAGAGATTCTGTTTTCTTTTAAGTACTGATTTTAAGAAATAATAATTAAAAAATAATCATACCGTAATTATTTTTATAAATTTTCGGTTTTAAACAAAGTTATTAATAAAAGGAGATTTTCTGGTATAAAATATTTTATGATACTGGTAACAATGTAGGAGATCCATACATTTTCAAATTTTTTACATCTTCAACAGCACTAATATTACCTAGCCTGGAGGAGCATTATCTAGCCACATTTTGGATGAAAACGGCTGTAAACTGTTTTGATTGGAAATCGATTTTGGGACGCCTACGTCTAGCACTGGGCTTAAAAGGGCTGATTATGACTATCATATACCGTGTCTCCGACACACTACAAAAAACATTGTTTGGCAACGGTATTTTGTTTGCATAGTTCTTATAATTAATTTACTTTAATTTTATCGATGATTATTAATTTAAATTAAATTGAAGTTGCAGTTGAAGTTGCTTCGTATCACAATATGAAACTTTATAAAAGGTATTAGAAAATTCTAGAATAGTATAGTAATTCTAGAATGCTTTCCCGTTAGGTTAAACAAATTGACTTACGTTAACCCAGAACGCCTTTTCGGACATCTTCTGCGGTACAATAGTTTTCCAGTTGGCACGTTTGAGAGGTCCTTCCAACTCCCACTTCTTTTTAGGTTTCAATCCATGAGGTAGTACGTCAGGAACGGGCTTAAAAAATATATAAAATCTTAGCAAAAAAGTCTGGAAAATTACGGCACAAAAGAAAAAAAAAACTATGATGAACCGTATTACTAATATGTTTTAAATTAACTCTAGATTTGATATTTCATGTTAGTTATGCCTAAATGAAAAAAAAAAATTGCCACCGAAGTCAACCAAATAATGAGTGTCCTGAGAATGACCCATCTGTGTATGGAAAAGAGACTATTTATTCGGCTTATTCCACTAATCCCCCCTAAGAGAATCAGTGGGGAAAACTGAACCCTAATGTAAAAAAATTACTTTCAGGGGGATATTGGAATAAGTATTTTTTTTTTTCCCCCCTAAGCGGGATTATCAGGGTATTCTAGACTGTTTTTTATAGATTCCACTTTTCCTCCTAAGGTAGAATTTCAGGGGGGATTTGTGGAATAAGCCAATTTATTCATATGGCATGGTATTCCAATGTGATATCAAGCAATATAATAAATCAATTTTTATCATAATTTTTACTTCCCTTTTTTATTTTTTATTTATTAATTATTTTAACTATAAATTTAATAATTATTTTAAATCAAATCAAATCATTTATTTTCAATGAATGTAGGTTACATTAAAATACAGGTGGAGTAGGTAGGAGTGAGCCATGTACAATTAATAATGAGTGTAACTATTCTACTACGAGTATTTTGCTATTTTAATTGTTATTTCATGTTTGTCGTAAAGTAAATTCAAGCGATGTATATTGCATAAAATCCAGAACCTACTGATTGGGAGAAGACACTGGCTTCTGTACCACATGTCTTTTTACCTAGCTCAGGAGTCAGGCCTTCACTTTGTTTGTACATATTTTTTATGCCAATAAATAATTTCATTTATTTATATAGCTTGAAAGGATTCAATACTGCAAAGTTATTTTATATGTCAGAATAAAGGAAATAACAAATGTTGCATAACTACAGAAAAGAAAAAATATATATATAGGTATATAAGGTGTATCTATTCATACACGAAATATTTTAAGAGGACCATCTATAGGTGGTAAAAAAGCCATAGCAGCGAAATTTTTTTTTTATCTAACTTTTTTATATTTTTCATAATTATTATAATTTTAAAATTGCTTGAGACATAATGCAAAGGAGTTGCATTTTCCAATATTTTACTTATTCTATGAATGACCCGCCCGGATACGACGACGGTGGCGACACGAGCGCGGTGAATTTTGATAATTAATCATTATATCAAGTAATTTTAAAGTATTTAATTTTTTAAATAATATATTCAGATTAAAAAAAAAACCGTTTCAATGGCTTCTTTACCACCTATAGGTGTATCTCTTAAAATATTTCGTGTTTGAATAGATACACCCTATATATAAAACTAAGTTAAATAATTTTTCATTTTACAAACGATTATTTTTATTTTTGGAAAATATTAGAAGTCATGATAAGCTCAAGAAATGTAATTATGCATGTGTATAATGTATGTGTGTCTATGCTTCCTTCATTTTTGTAGTTACGCTGGGTTTTATTGTATTTGTATAATTCATGTTAGAATAATCTTTAATAATAGCATATTTTTTATTTATTTTAATGATAATATGTAAGCTGTGGTTACCTGTAATTGAGTTCGCATTAAAAGATAATGAAAACGAACTAAAAAAGTTATGTTAAAACCTCACCATTCTCGGCATCATGAACCCTCCAGGGGGCGGCGGTGGTCTCGGGCCCCCCATCATAGGAGGCGGGGGAGGCGGGCCCCCGCCCATGCCCGGCATGGGGGGCGGCGGGGGGCCGCGAGGCCCGCCCGGCATTGGGGGGGGTGGCGGCGGTGGGGGACCTCCTCCTGCTACGGGGGGAACAGATATGAGGTACTGTTTGTGTGTGGAATAATGTCGGTAATGATGAACATGTAAGGTATGTTTTCACGAGTTGGTACATACCCAAATAGCTACATGAAAGTTAGACATACATATTCTACAACCAACACCAATGTTAAAGATACCCGCAAATGCCTACAATACAATATAATTGGAGTCAACGACACACAATCAACAAATTAATTAATCTTATATTCTACAAATAACACTAGCAATAACTCTAAGCAAGACTGGCTTACGTTGCTATTAAAAATTATGTTGTCTATACTCCATTTGAAATAAGGTTAGACATTTAAGGCAACAATAACCGACGTTTAATGATTTTATACTGAAGATCACGTCCAAACGAGTAGTGTTAATGATTTGGAAAAAATATATGTTAAAATTAGAGTATTTTCTTAATAACTTAATATATGAATATTTTAGATTATGTTTATATTACATAGTGAAATTAATTTGTAAAGTTATGTCTAACGCGGATAAAAAACTGAGAATCACGCAAAATCTATCTATCAAGCGTATTTTTCTGAAACCTTCACCTTTTTAAAGATAATATAATTATTGATCTTTTAGTATACGTGTGTTATTAAAATTCCTTTTGTTTTATGTGTAATAAATTAATAATGCGTTTTATTTGGGACAGTGCTCCTGGATGGGCGAGTCCTATGGCTGGACGGACGACGCGTTGCGTGAGCTCAGTACAGAACACGCAAGCTTACCACTCAAGGTCACTGGCATATATCTGGGCTTTAAATAAACCTTTTTTACAGTCCGTTCAACCAATTTTGACTTCTATTCCGTACGCATAAGGGTGGCATTAAAAGCAAAAAAGTGGTTACAATACCAACTGTTTTCTGCATCTGCCATTTGTCATGCCAACAACCCAATAGAAGTCAAAATCTGTTGAACGGATTGTAAAAAAGGATTATTTAAATGTTTAATCTTATTTGAAATGGAGTATAGTTTTATTGAGAGACTAAATATACTGGCTTCTCAGTTCGCAATCATACAAATGCGTACGCCCGTTACACAAGCGAATTCACACCGTATTGCCAACGTTATAAAGATCAAAATAACAAGCCATGAATCTTAAAACCGCAGACTTCCGCGTACCGTTGATTTAGAACTTTATGGGCCGAAACACAACCGCGTTGCGCCGCCGCAACCCTAAAATCGGCAGTTTGCGTTGCGGTGTCGCGAAAAAGAGCGTTTTATTGTTGTATGGTAGGGTAACCAGTTCCTCGTGATTTTTTATTGTGGATATACGTGTCTGCCATGGATCGTCTTAAGAAACTTATTACTTACTAGCTTTTGCCTGCGGCTCCGCCCGCGTTATAGATGTCGGTTATCGCGTAAAAAGTAGCCTATGCCCTTCTCCATATCCCAGGCTATATCTCTGCCAAATTTCATGACGATAGATTCAGCGGTTTAGGCGTGAAAACGTAACATAAAGACAGACAGACAGAGTTACTTTCACATTTATAATATTAGTATGGATTTGTTATTAAGAAGACATTACTCCGTTTTAAATATACGACACAGAAGATACTGGATACATCCATTTAATAAGGCTATGAATCCCGATGGCGAGTAGTTTTCTCGAAAATACAAAGCATTAAAGATAGACGAAAAATCTTTTTTCGTCTATCTTTAATGCTTCCGAGTTGACGCGTGTTGTTTGCAAGTGTTAGAAACAAGCTAAATCATTGTCAAGAAGTATGACGTCATAACGCTGAAATTTACGACGCAGTGCGGCGCCTTGCCGCTAATATCGGCGCTGACGCCACTGCCAATTTTAGCGACGCGGCGCCGCAACGCGGTTATGTGTTTCGGCCCTATGAGAGTGACAATGGAATGTAAAGTCGCTTGTGAAATGTGCATACTTATCACGCACCGTTAGAAGCCACCTTGAAAATAAATAACTTAATGATAATTATCTGCATCACTGTAATTACTCAACTATTCAACGATTATAATAAATGTAAACATACAAAATGTCTTCTTTCTAGAATTCAGCGTAGGATTGGCATGTTTCCGGTATTTATTCACATAGCCTGGAGATGTACAAACATTTTAGGATCGCATACATCGGTCCACTAGCGAAAAAATATTATCCCGTGACTGAGAAGGAATTATGAAAAACGGCTCCATCAGCTGCCTCGGTAAGTGTGTCTAGAATTTTCTAATACCTTTTATAAAGTTTCATATTGAGACACGAAGCAACAAAATACGATCTAGAGAATTGTGGCCGTTTTTCTTTAGATCGTATTTTGTTGCTTCGTGTCTCAATATGAAACTTTATAAAAGGTATTATCACACTTATTTTTTTAAAGGAGTGGCGCTAGTGGACCCGAGACAGCGCTCTTAAGGTGAAAGCGTCAGGGTAGCCCGCGAAATTCAAATTTTCTTACGTTTTTTTTGCAATTTGCAGGTCAGTATCAGGTTGTATGTTGATCTGAATATGATTCGCGACAATAACAAATCTGTATTTATGAAAAAATATGTTTTTATGACCCCGCAGACGGTGTGAAAAGTAGAGTATTCTCGGGAATACAGGCATCTTTGTTTTGGACGAGCTTGAATCCCTCGCTGCACTTAGAATTCTAGTCCTACCTTCCTCGCTGCGCTCAGTTCACTAGAATCTTTCGTTGCGCTCGGGATTCAATCTAGTTCCCGTGACATAAGACAAAGCTTTATCCCCTCGGTGAAAAGTCTATCATTATTAACCCGACACCCACAAACCATTAACAAACAAACACAAGTAAGTACTACACGCTCAACTACGTGTTAACGTTGATATACGTCACACATACCTGTAGGCATGGGCGGCGGTGGCGGTGCGTTCGAGACACCTAGAAACACACCACCCTGTGTTATTGCGTGGTAACATGCGTGTCAGATAGTGGCATGCTTAGAAAACCGAAAAATACAGGGTCAAACAATTAGTTGGCGAAACTTCACAGGCATGTGTATGGGCATAAACAGCCTAAAACGTTACCACTGCTGGGATACAGGCTATCTCTCTGTGACAGGGATTGGGCCGTAATCCACAACGCTGGCCCAGTGCGGGTTGGTGGGGCATCGTTCATCAGGCGGGTTGATGAATAAAAACAATTAAATATCATTTTATAAATAAAAGAAGAAACTGACTGAGTGACTGACTGATTGACTGACATATCAACGCACAGCCCAAACCGCTGGGTCTACAGATTCCAAATTTGGCACGTAGGTTCCTTATGAGGTCTAGAGGTGCAATAAGAAAAGATTTTTGGAATTTCCGCCCCTAAGGGGATAAAGAGGGGATGAAAGTTTGTATGAAAAATCTAAATATACGTATATATAAGAAAAAACTGACTGAGTGACTGAGTGACTGACTGATTGACTGACATATCAACGCACAGCCCAAACCGCTGGGTCTAGAAATTCCAAATCTGGCACGTAGGTTCCTTATGAGGTCCTATAATTAAAACCCATGAAATTCTGAACAAAATACGATTCAACTAGCGAAGTATTGACATCCACGCGGGCGAAGCCGCGGGTAACAGCTAGTTATTTATAAAGTCATAATTTCAAGTAACAACAATTCGCGCCACGAGAGCGTTATGTTGACACTGTAATAATGATTAAAGGGAATCGTTTTTATTTTTTTATGTTACTGTATTTTTATCTTCCGAAGCGACGCGCGCTTTACTTGTGATAACCAAGTGTATATTACGCTGTGAATGTGTGCGTGAAGACGAGCAGCGTCCGCACATAACACACACACTTCTGACTTTGACATTGTCTAGGACAGTAACGAGAAGTCCTGCGTCTAGACACACATTTGCATCGTGTTTGTACACTTGGTAACCACAAGTAAAACGCGAGTCGCTTTGTGAAATATAAAAACTATATCAGATACCGATATACCAATGGAAGGTCTCCCACAAGGTGGACCGATGACCTTATGAAAGCCGCAAGAATCCGCTGAATGCGGGAAGCACAGAACCGGTCTAAGTGGCGGTGCTTGGGGGAGGCCTATGTCCAGCAGTGGACGTCTTTCGGCTGAAATGATGATTGATGATGATAAGATACCGATACTTACGTTACTTTGGTTTTAATGCTATACCGATGTTCATCAAGGTTGTGAAGTTTCGCCAGTTAATTTAATTTGACCCTATATTACATTACAGGCCTATTGATCTAATGTTGAAAATTAATCAAATTATTAAGCTACATGCAAAATACGCAAGGGAAATACATGCACTTCGTTTTATTACTTTAAGAGGGCTATCTCGTGTCCTTTAAAAAAATATTATCTCGTGACTGAGAAGGAATTATGAAAAAAGGCTCAATCAGCTGCCTCGGTAAGTGTGTCTAGAATTGTCTAATACCTTTTATAAGGTTTCATATTGAGACACGAAGCAACAAAATACGATCTAGAGGAATGTGGCCGTTTTTCTTTAAACGGGTGGTGCTAGTCGACCCGATACAGCCCTCTTAACCCAGTCGGAAAAACTATAGTTTATTATCTACACTTATTATCAGGTAGAATTAATAACCAACTCATAAAATATTCCAACGGCCGCGTACTACATAAATATTTGGCCAACTATTGGTCTAAATTGTTTAGTAAGAGATTGGTTACAAACCTTGCATCGGCATTGGCGGAGGCGGCGGCGGGCCAGCCCCTATGAACCACACCAGAAAGAGACAGATATAGTGACATGCGTGTGCAAGAGAGAGAGAGAGAGCGAGCATTCGTGGTGGTTTAAGAATTAAAGTTAATCGATAGTATTAATATGGATAAATCAATGTTTAAGTAACTTTCATAGAGATTTTGTTTAGGAGGGCGTACAACGGTTCGCCACTCCTTTAAACAAATATTATCTCGTGTCTGAGAAGGAATTATGAAAAACGGCTCAACAGCGACCTCGGTATCTAGAATGTTCTAATACCTTTTATAAAGTTTCATATTGAGACACGAAGCAACAAAATTCGATCTAATGAAAATCGGTCACATTCCTCTAGATCGTATTTTGTTGCTTCGTGTCTCAATATGAAACCTTATAAAAGGTATTAGAACATTCTAGATACTCTTACCGAGGTCGCTGTTGAGACGTTTTTGGTTATAGTCATGATACCTATTAGATTGATTGACTAATATAAACTATGGCTCTTTCTCAACACGTTAATGAACTTAACTCCATTTCGCAAAAATTGTCGCTTTAAGTTCGACTTTTAATTTTATTCAGTAACTTGACATTTCAAAGAAAAATAATGTTACCATGCTAAAACTAATAGTGTTGAGGTAGTGAACGATTTTGCGTAAAGAACAAATGATAAAAATGTATTACTTTAAATATTCGTATGTAAATTGTGGAATATAAGAATAATCTATAATATAAAATTGAATCGCAAAATGTGTTGGTAAGCGCATAACTCAACAACGCCTGGACCAATTTTACCAATTCTTTTTTTTTAATGTTCGTTGAGGTCCAAGGATGGTTTTTACGGCGGAAAAATTTGGCTGGGTAGAGTAGGGTAGGGTAGGTAGGTAGGTAGGTACGGTAGTGTAGGGTAGGGTAGGGTAGGTAGGTAGGGTAAGGTAGGTAGGTAGGGTAGGGTAGGGTAGGGTAGGGTAGGTAGGGTAGGGTAGGGTAGGTAAGTAGGTAGGTAGGTCGGTAGGTAGGTAGGTAGGGTAGGTAGGATAGGGTAGGGTAGAGTAGTGGAGTTTATAGTATAGCTTTTGACAGAACGAAGTCTGTCGGGTCAGCTAGTTGTTAATAAAAGTAATTTCCTTTTACATTTTATTCTAATAGAAACAATACAAAAATCATGTTATTATACTTTTTTACTTTTGTCATTTTATTTCCTCTGGCAACCCTAGACGTAGACTTAATAGTTCGTTCGTTTCGTTTATCGTGTTTGTAAGACTAAATTTAAAATAAAAACTTTGCATTTAAGTAGATTATTTAAGTTCCTATGTCCAGCAGTGGACGTCTTTCGGCTGAAATGAATGAATAAATGAATTTAAATTCATTAAATTTCGTTCATTCTTACACCAACTTCCTATCTTTTTCTTTTTGTCAAAATCTGGTAACCCTACAGCTATCAAGTTACTGAATACAATTAAAAGTCGAACTATAACTCCATTGCCCTCCAATGTTACGAAATAACAGTATGTACATTATGTGGTAGTACTGACCTCCGGGCATGGGAGGCGGGGGAGGCGGAGCGGGCCCGCCTGGACTGCCTATCGCCTGTAAACAACATAACAGTAATAAATTAATGTTAAAATTTTAGAAAAATCATCTACTTTACAATGTTTGTAAATATGTGAGAACATGGTGAGAACCATGTATCTGTTACCGGCCAAACCCGATTTCAGGCCAAACTAGTTTGTCCTATGCCAAACCGTCCCTACACGCGATATGACAAACCAGTATAGCCTAGGCCAAACTCCACCTGCGCTAAGATAGGTCGACGGAGCCCCGCTCTGCGGGGCTCCTATTTCTGGGTGGTTTAAATAAAAATAAACAAACACACAACAACAGTACAATAAAGAAGAATTTGTTTGTTTGTTTGACCGCGCTGATCTCTGGAACTAGATACTGGTTCGAATAGAAAAATTATTTTAGTGTTGGATAGCCCATTTATCGAGGAAGGCTATATTACATCACGTTAGATCCTTAGTTCCGTGTGGTGCCGGATGTAAAGAATAGCTCCATCCCATTTCCTACCGTGGGTGTCGTAAAAGACGACTAAGGGATTTACTAGAGAATGGGTATATGATGATGATGGGGCTCCCTTCTCCGCACTTAGACTCTTATTTGGTCCGTTGTGCGTGTAGAGAATGGGTAGCAGCGTTCTCTATTTATTTTTAACACCATACTGCGATCGCCAGCCCGCCTGCCAAGCGTGACGATTATGGCAAATTACCCCCTTTTGGGGGAGGCCTATGTCCAGCAGTGGACGTCTTTCGGCTGAAATGATGATGATGATGATGATGAGATCCTTAGGAGCCAAGCGAAAAGTCGGGATACGAAGGATAGATAAATGCTAAAGGATTATAGCTCTTCTTACCTTAGCTATAGCAGCGATATTCCCATGCGTGACGCCGCCGGGTCCTGTGTGTGCCGCAGAACTCTTCAGCCTTTCCTCTAGATGGTCCGCCCTTGCTTCTGCCTCTTGTCTCGCTGCGATGGCTGCTTCTAATTTCGTTCTTAATTCTTCGACTTTTTTTTCTTCTTCAGCGCGCGATTTTTCTGGATTTTTAAAGGGATTTTAATGATTGTGATTCAGGAGAATCGCCCAAAGGCGACCAGACACGGTTGGCGCAATGGTTAAGCGAATGACTGCTGCGCTGCGTGTCGCGGGTTCAATTCCCGCACGGAATAAATACTATAAAAAAATAAAATTCAAAAAAATCGTTTATTCTCAGGCATCGAAGGCCCATAGCGTGTTAGTAGTAACAAAAAACTTAAAAACTATGTAAGTAGTAACACACAAGAGTACAAAAACAAAACAAACACAGCATCCAATTTGAGGAAGATTTATTAAGCCCCATATTTGTATGACCTACAGGTAGTTGTACTGTTTGTGTTTGTGAGATTAAATGTTTGTAAAAGCACCCACAATGCAGGAGAAATTCCTAGTGTGGAGCAACGATTTAAAAAAAAGGTTAGCTGGTAGAAAATGTCTATGATATTAATTAAGAGTCTATACTACCTCAGCGCCACCTCACTCTGTATCTCGCTCGCATACTATTGCTACCGGTCACGCGAGCAAGCGAGACAGGGCGGCAGGGAAAAGACTCCAAGGCGCCGATAGTTTAGGTCATTTCGTTTTACGGTGAAAATAATGGTCATTTAACAAAAGTAAATAACATAAGACCTGCTTTATAGTTAGTTCAGTTAATATGCAAAGTTTCATAATCTAATTTGAAGTATTTTTTGAATACCAGCGGTTTATTGTTCAGTTTGGAGGTACTCGTAACTTTGGATTTTTTTTCTATCGAGAAAATTTTATGGAATCGTGTTTTCGGCTAACATAGTACTGAACATTAATCCTCAACTTTACTATATATTTATTTCAAAATTAATGCTGCAGTATTTTCGACATAACGGAGGATCATGCTAAGCCATTTGAGGTAGTATAGTCCACCTCTGTACATTTGTGTGCTTAAAGCATAAAATAAATAAATAATACTGGGTCTACTTTTGGGCTAAAGAAAGGAAAAAATAAAAACAGAACAAAACGAACACTAACGTTTAGTTCTTTTAGTTATTGTTTTGTTTTCAAGTTTAAGTCAATCTGTCAGTATAAAACCGAAATTCTAAATTCAGTATATTTTTGTATACGCCTAAGGCGCCTGTTACACGTAAAGTATTTACTGTGTTCCGCCAATAAATACTAATGTATCGTGGTATTTATTGAACGTGTAACTAGCATACTGATGAATGTCAATATTTAATCATGGATTTCTAGATTTCTTGATTCCGTATTGACGATCCTTCGGAATGTGATAAATATTGAACGTCAAATCTCGCGTCAGTATTTATCACGACAACATTATAGCTGAAAACCTTACGTTATTAAAGTCCCTTCCTGTTGATAAGTCAATCTGCCTAGCCTTTTCCCAACTATGTTGGGGTCGGCTTCCAGTCTAACCGGATGCAGCTGAATACCAGTATTTTACATGGCGCGACTGCCTATCTGACCTCCACAACCCAGTAACTGGGTAACACGATACCCCTTGGTAAGACTGGTTGTCAGACTTTTTGGGCTTCTGACGACCCTTAACGACTGTCAAAGATCCACGAATGACAGCCGGGACCAACGGCTTAACGTGCTTTCCGAGGCACGGAGGAGTCTCGGTATGTAAAGATGGTCACCCATCCACTGACCAACCCCGGCAAGCGTAGCTTAACCTGACGGATCGACCCGTGCGGCTGTTAATACTTAGCCACGAGCTCCTCAATAATAATCCTCCTCTTCCTGTTGATAAGTAACGCATAGTTAATGCTAATTTTTCTCTTGGGGTAATAGCTTTTGTCGTCACTGTATCTTGCTTTGTTAAAAATGGTGTTACCATTGTTAGAAGTTCTTCAAAGCAAATATCGGGCATTCGAAAATAATTCTCGTAATCACCCATTTCGCTATGTAGTTTCATTTCGGCCATTAAATTCAAATGGGTGTGCCTTTCTCTTTGTAGGTACCAGTTTTTTGACCACCGTGTTCTTTTAACTTTTTTTTTTTAACTAATTGCAAAAATCATAGCCACAGAAGTACGTGTATTCAGCAAGAAACCGGACTAAATACTGACGTAAAAAATATTGAACGTGTGTCTGGTGTATTAATCCATCAATAAATACAGACGTCTATCAATAAATACTGAACTGAAGAATCGCAATAAATACTTTACGTGTAACAGGCGCCTAACAGTCATCTCACACTGAGCGGAAAATTCTCGAACAATATTTTCATTAACAAATTGAATAATGATCTAAATCACAATTGAAATAATACTGAGGCTTGTATTCGCGTATACTATTTTCAACTTTATTTAAGTAGTAATTCAGTTAATTTTCAATTAAACAATGAAAATTTTGCTAAAGCATTCTGTATTTTTTTTTTCGACAATATTTTTTTTTTAATCATTAAATTATCATAAGAACCGTACCAATAAGCCCATCAATAAGCGGCTGCACATCTATATTGAACCTCTGCGTCGCTCTGAAGTCCGGATCATATCCGTTCTTGTGTAACACTATCTGTGTAATACATTCTTCTACTAGTTTGTAGTACGCTGGCCTGAAACAGAATATTATTCATTAAAATGAGTTAGTACAGATCACAGATAATACAGGGTGTAAGGGACAGCCATACGCAGACTGATGGGGTGAATTCAAAGTCAAATCGTTTATTTCAAATCTAAATATATAAAAGAAGAAACTGACTGACTGACTGACATATCAACGCACAGCCCAAACCGCTGGATCTAGATATTCCAAATTTGGCATGTAGGTTCCTTATGAGGTTTAGGGGTGCACTAAGAAAGGATTTTTGGTAATTCCACCCCTAAGGGGATAAAATAGGGGATGAAAGTTTGTATGAAAAATCCAATTCATTTGGTTGAAATACTTGAAACTTGGCACAAATACTTGCCTAAATAAGTAAGAACATTTTTCATTATTAGTTTTACAAAACTACCCCTCAAACGGGGAATTGCGGGGTGTCAAAGTTTGTATGTAGGAATTTTAACGCGCGATTCGATTAACTTGAAACTCAGTAGAAATACTTGCTACCAAAAATAAAGAATAACATGCAACCAGTTTGATTTTGTCTAGATTCTAAATAAACTGTCCTATGGAGCAGGACCAGCATGTTTCCAAGCATTCTTATCTTGGATATAATCCTCTAATTTGTAATAATATGCAAATTTATCAGTATATCATACTAAGATGACCAGTACATGAAATTATTTCAGAGACGTTACGGGAATCCAATAAACCTGATTTGTTTTATTACCTCACACGCAATGTATCGTTACCGTGGTAAAACGCACGTAGCGAACGGCAGCGCAGCGAGCCTTCGGCCGCCACGGGGAGCGGAGAGTTCGATGAACTCTGTAGCTAGGCATAAAGTGAACAGCTGGTTTCGAACGTCGTTATTTAGAGTATTTCAACATCCATTGCGTAAGGAGAATGTAGTTTCACTAACTCAAAGCTTGCTTCACTAAGTGTCAGCTTACTTCACTAATTTTAAGCCTGTTTCACTAACTTACTCTCTAAGATAATTATTATATTTCTCACCTGATCAACTCATCATCTGTGATAAACAGTAAATGTTGTAATATTGATAGTGAGTAAGGTTCTACCGGAGTGTCCATCATTAAGTTTTGACAAGCTCGAAGCATTCCTTTACTAACTCAAAGCTAACTTTATTATCTCGAATCTACTAACTTTAAGCTTGCTTCACTAATATTATTATTAACATAAGCGGGATATTTACCATGTTTATTCATTGTTATGAGTTCCCGATATTTCGGCGCTGTTGCAAGCACCATGATCACGGATGGCGCCGAAATATCGGGAACTCATAACAATGAATAAACATGGTAAATATCCCGCTTATGTTAATAATAATATTAGTGACCATGACAGTTTAAAAACTTGCTTCACTAAGTTTCAGCTTACTTCACTCATTTCAAGCTTGTTGTACTAACTTCAAGCTAGTTTCACTAACTTCAAGCTTGTTTCACTCACATACTCTCTAAGATAATTATTATATTTCTCACCTGTTCAACTTATCATATCTGATGAACAGTAAATGTTGTAATATTGATAAGTAAGGTTCTGCCGGTGCGTCCATCACTAAGTTCTTGACAAGCTCGAAGCATTCGTTTACTAACTAACTTTACTATCTGGAAACCAGATGCTTACACTAACTTTATGCTTGTTTCACTTACTCAAAGCTTGCTTCACTAAGTTTCAGCTTACTTCACTAACTTCAAGCTTGTTTCACTCACATACTCTCTAAGATAATTATTATATTTCTCACCTGATCAACTTATCATATCTGATGAACAGTAAATGTTGTCATATTGATAGTAAGTAAGGTTCTGCCGGAGTATCTATTACTAGGTTCTTGGTTCGCTCGAAGCATTCGTTTACTAACTAACTTTACTATCTCGAATCTAGTTGCTTACACTAACTTTATGCTTGTTTCACTAACTTATAGCTTGCTTTACTAAGTTTAAGCTTACTTCACTAACTTCAAGCTTGTTTCACTAACTTACTCTCTAAGATAGTTATTATATTTCTCACCTGATCAACTCATAATCTCTGATGAACAGTAAATGTTGTAAAATTGATAATAAGTAAGGTTCTGCCGGAGTGTCCATCACTAAGTTCTTGAGAAGCTCGAAGCAATCCTTTACTAACTCAAAGCTAACTTTACTATCTCGAATCTACTAACTTTAAGCTTGCTTCACTAAATTTCAGCTTACTTCACTCATTTCAAGCTTGTTGTACTAACTTCAAGCTAGTTTCACTAACTTACTCTTTAAGATAATGATTATATTTCTCACCTGATCAACTCATCATCTCTGATGAACAGTAAATGTTGTAATATTGATAGTAAATAAGGTTCTGCTGGAGTGTCCATCACCAGGTTCTTGACTAGCTCGAAGCATTCGTTTACGTCGTGGAAATCCACTCTGAAAACAAAATATTTCGATTAAGGATATATTTACACATATCATGCCTTGAGGGGCTTGTGGCTAAGTAATAACAGCCTCACGGGTCGATCGATCAGGTTAAGCTACGCTTGCCGCGGTTGGTCCGTGGATGGGTGACCATATTTACATACCAAGACTTCTCCGTGCCTCGGAAAGCACGTTAAGCCGTACCACACAGCCACTGGTGCCGATTCCCTTGTTCACAAACTAAACTAAATTTAAGTTCAGTGCATCTTTTTCTTTCTTTTTAAAGCACGTTAAGTCGTTGGTCCCGGCTGTCATTTGTGGATCTTTGACAGTCGTTACGGGTCGTCAGAAGCCCAAAAGTCTGATAACCAGTCTTACCAAGGGGTATCGTGTTACCCAGTTACTGGGTTGTGGAGGTCAGATAGGCAGTCGCTCCATGTAAAATACTGGTTGAATACCAGTATTTTGCTAACTGCATCCGGTTAGACTGGAAGCCGACCACAACATAGTTGGGAAAAGGCTAGGCAGATTGATGGCATCTTTTTCTTTATATTTAATTATGAAAAGGACAGAAGATAAATTTTAGTTTAGTCCTGTCAAATTTATCAGCGCTTGACGTAATTTTAGTTGGCAAGTTTTTAATCACGTCTTTTTTATGGAGTAGTGACAGGCGCTGATTAATTTGACAGGACTTAACTAAAATTTATCTTCTGTCCTTTTCGACGACTTTAAGCAGCTGGCTGGGACAGCCTGGATGCGGAAGGCGGAGGACAGGGCGTTGTGGCGCAGCCTGGGAGAGGCCCATGTCCAGCAGTGGACTGCGTTAGGCGGAGTTGATTGATTACTAACCTGACATCATCAAACTTGGCCAAGAACTCGTCTTGGTCTGCAGCAGCGTGTGTGTCAAATACAGTCATCTGAATCTGACGCGCACCCTCCGCGCCTGCGCGGAGCTCATCTGTAAACCACAACAAGACGTTTTAGGACTAAGAATAGTACATTGTGATACAAGGGTGGAAACAAGCCCGAGCCGTAGGCGAGGGTTTTTTAATGACACGAGTTTGCAATAATCTACACACCCGTGTATCACACGACGTTTTTTCAATACACTTGTGGGAAATAGTAAAAATTAAAACTGGTAATTAAATATATTAAACAACCATTTAAAAGAATTTTGAGAATTCAATGCTAAGACGTACGGACTCATTCATTTTTCCTCATATAAAATCTATCCCATTTTATTCTATGTATGAAAACTCCTTGCTACTAAACTTTTTAAATTGACTTATAAATTTAAAAAATAACAAAAGTAATGATCAAGCTCGTAAAAAAAGTCTGAACCACATAATGTGAATGTTCAATGGTAACATCGCAGAAACAATCTCACATGAAAACCCCATCTGATTATGGCTAGAAAGCCGACTGCAGATAAAAGAAGACAAAAAAAAATGTCACAATACAAATTAAAATAGACCTTACCAATCCAATCATAGAGTCCAGTTCTCATAAACTCGCTGCGGAGGTGTAGTCTGAACTCCAACTCGTCAGGTTCCGTTATGATAGCGTTCATCAGTTGCATGCAACCTGTCTGGAATGGTAGTAAGGAATTGTGAGTCTTAGTAGAGTTTACAGAACTGAATTGGTATAGGGAAAGTCACCCCTAATTATGTTTTTCGTAATTTCACTACACCATTGCTTAGCGGTGCACAGGAAATGTGTATTCAGTGCACCTTTTACACCTTTCTACTACTCTCAACGAGCTCTATTACTCCGAACGAGCTCTACTACTCTCAAGGAGCTCTTATACTCTCAATGAGCTATACTTTTCTCAACGAGCTCTACTACTCTTGACGAGCTCTACTACTCCAAACGAGCGCTACTACTCTCAACGAGCTCTACGACTCTCAACGAGCTCTACTTTTCTCAAAGAGTTCTATTACTCTCATTGAGCTCTTATACTCTCATCGAGCTCTACTTTTCTCGACGAGCTCTACTACTCTCAATGAGCTCTTTTTTATACTCTCAACGAGCTCTACTTTTCTCAACGAGCTCTACTACTCTCAATGAGCTCTACTACTCTCAATGAGCTCTACTACTCTCAACGAGATCTACTACTCCAAACGAGCTCTGCTACTCTCAACGAGCTCTACTACTCTCAACGAGTTCTACTACTCTGAAAAATGATTACTTGTATATTACCTTCAAACTTTCTGGCGTCTTGGTTTCCAGACCCTCAATGATGGGCAGTAGTCGCGGCTTCCTGCTGGACTCTCCAGCCATCGTGATGGCTTCGAGAACCTTCTCGTGGCCGTTGGGGATCAGGCATATTGCGGCTAGCACCTGGAAGAACGAAGTTATTGAATTAATATAAGATCTATTTACATGTGCGACTCACTTGAAATAATGCATTCGTACTGGACACTTTCTATCTACGTGACCCCGGGGGGTGACGCAGGGAAGTGATGCCGGGAGGTGACGTCCGGAGGTGACACAGAGGTGACGCCGGCAGATGAGACAGACACTATACTCCTCTGCCTACGCCTGATTAGAGTATAATCGTGATGCTATACACTAACCTTAGCTGCTTCTAAAGCGCAGTGCGGTTTCCTAGCGTCCAGACTCCGCGCTAACACCGGCAACGCTTCCCTACACTCGAAAATTGTGCGAATGCCCACTGTGTTGTTCAGGATCGCTGATAGACATCTTATGCATTCGTACTGGACTCTGTCGTAACGCGAGTCGCTGGAATGGAGAAAAATGGAGTTAAAACATGAACAAAACATGATAATTTCTTGGATTATATTGAGACTTGAGAAATTTTGTTAAAGAAATTTCAGTCTGACATGAAAGTAAAAAAAAAGTTCTTCGATTAGAGATGCCGCGAATACACGCTATTATGAGGTATTCGACATTTATTTGTTATTCGTCAATTACCGAATAATAGTGTCTATTATTCTGCCGCGCTAACGAAGAATGCAATAACTCGATTTTGGACGATTTTAAGTTATATATTCGTTGAGTTATATATTTGGAGTCAGCGAATCGAAATCTATTAACTCTCTCTAAGCAACTTTTTATTGACCCTTCAGGAACTCGGTTTTTCAGTAAGCAAGAATGCAATAATTAAAACTTCATAACAAATTCAATAATCAAAAATAGTCTCGGAAGCGGCAAAATCGAGTTATTGCATTTTTCGTTAGTGCGGCAGTATTGTCGTACGTATTATATCGTAGCACGTCCAACTTACCGATAAAATCCACTCCCACTAGCAGCATTAAATAAGAAGCCAATTAAATAACACACACACACACATTTGTAATTTGCAAAAGATGCTTAGAGCAGTGGCAATGTCATTGCTTATGACTTATGTCATAGGGCATCTAGGGCTCCCACACATAACTGCGAATTCGCAACGCTTCGCAAATTTCAAAGTGCGAGCTCGCACGAATGCACCGCAAGAATTATCGTATCGCATCGCATCGCGGTTTTGTGTGGGCGCCCTCTACTAAACCATTTAGCTAGTGATGTATGAGGTATCTGTTGACCTATTTAAGGTAGAACAAAGTAAAAAGTTGGGTGACCATCTTTACATACCGAGACTCCTCCGTGCCTCGTAAAGCACGTTAAGCCGTTGGTCCCGGCTGTCATTTGTAGATCCTTGACAATCGTTATGGGTCGACAGAAGCCCGAAAGTCTGACAACCAGTCTTACCAAGGGGTATCGTATTACTCAGTAACTGGGTTGTGAAGGTCAGCTGCATCCAGTTAGACTGGAAGCCGACCCCTGTCTCCAACATAGTTAGAAAAAGGCAAGGCAGATGATGAACTCACTTATAGAATAACTAACTTTTGCCTTTAGCTCCGCCCGCATGGATGTCGGTTATCGCGTAAAAAAGTAGCCTATGTCCTTCTCCATATCCCAGGCTGTATCTCTGCCAAATTTCATGACGATAACAGAGATAATGGTGCCGATTCCCTTGTTCACAAACTAAACTAAATTTAAGTTCAGTGCATCTTTTTCTATTTCATTAAGAAAAGGACAGAAGGTAAATTTTAGTTTAGTCCTGTCAAATTAATCAGCGCCTGTCACTACTCCATACTAGTTTAGAAGTGATTAAAAACTTGCCGACTAAAATTACGTCAAGCGATGATTAATTTGACAGGACTAAATTAAAATTTCTGTCCTTTTCTTAATGAAATAGAAAGAAAAAGATGCACTGAACTTAAATTTAGTTTAGTTTGTGAACAAGGGAATCGGCACCACTTTCGCATTTATAATACTAAGTATGGATTAGTATGGATCTAACTCACTTGGTATAGCACTGGTTCAGCGTTGTGAGCAAACTCTCGATGCCCTTAGTGCCGAAATCCTCGATCCAGGACAGCGGGTTGTTGGTCAGTGATATCCTCAGGTTCTCCAAACAACCGTGTAGCTTGCCCACTGATAGTTCTGGTTGGTTCAGGTAAGTGACGTAGTCTGAGGGTTTCTCGAATTTTGAGCGGCCTTCCTGAAAGATTTGGGGGTTAAGAGTCAGTTTTTTTTTAACCTTTTGACCGCCATAGTCATGGCAAACTAAAATGGGCCCAGCACGCCACGGTCACAACTACATGACAGACTTTTATACGTAAATTTGTAAATAAAGCTCATAAAACAACATTGTTTTGTTATTTCTTTTGCTAATTATGTTCCTTGACTTATCCTAATTTATATTAGTTGAACTTCTTTCTTTATATTTCATCTATATTAACATAAGATGACAAAAACTCGAAAGAATGAATTCGTATCTTGGCGTCGAGGGGAACGTTTTTACTTTTTTGACGTGGCGGTCAAAAGGTTAACAAAGTTCTTAAAGGGTGTTACCACACCAATCGATCGATGCCATCGATCGACATGGTCGACAAACATCGATTGGTGTCTACTCCGTTAATTAGTGAATACTCTATTTTACCGTCGATCGATGGCATCGATTGACAATCGATCGATTGGTTAACACCCTAACGCGCCTCGCAGTAGTAGTTGACTAGTAGAAATCGTCACATAAGGAAAAAGAGCGAGACAAAGTGTGAATTTGGTCAAAATAAAAATCCAAAATGGCAACTACGAAATTTTTCAAATTTTTCATCATAGGTGTCGTTTTCATGGTTTTCGAGGGTGCTAACGCCCCGATAGTGAAGTTAAAATCAAAATTCAAGATGGCACCAATGAAACGGAGATAGATTTTGGAACGAAATTCCTTAACGTGGCTTGCGGTAGGAGTTAACTAGTAGAAATCGTCACGTAAGTAAAAAACGTTATGCCCCTCCATGCGACTTTCTCTCCCTAGGGGCCAAGTCTACTAATGTACAAACGTTGCATTGGTCTCTTCATTGTGAGTTTTTGACAGATTTGCCATACAAACACTGTCAAATACAATGGCGAGACCATTCTGACACTATTGTAATAGCAGACTTGAGGCCCTGGCTCTTTGACGAGTGTATGTGTGTGTGTGTGCGAGTCGAGCCAAATCTCATCACGGGGGAAGGGGGGTTGAAAAATCGACAAAATCGCCTCACGTAAGTACTAAACAATGGACGTCCAGTAAACGCCTGGGTACTAGTTCTTACTAAAGTTTTCTTGGTGGAAATACTTCTACAACGATATACTAACCTGTGTGTTAACAAACTTATACGCGACCAGCATCTTTTTCTTCTGGTCGCGAGGGTACTTTCTTAGAGGCTCCTTCTTTTCCTCATTGAGATTCATGTCCGCCTGTAATGTAGAGAAAATATTACGTTAGTTAAGGATCGTTTTAAGAGGTTGCTGTGGATTGGTGATCAAGGCAATATTATTATTTTGTTTTATTTACTACTATCTGATCCGACAAACGCCGTTCTGTCAAAAGCTATTTCACTGTGGCAGTTTGTCTACGCGCAAAGGAAGTATTTTCAAACTGTTTTTTTAAATAATTTTATTGATGGTAACGAGAGCTTGTATTGGAAAAAGAAAAGTAGTGTTTTGGTGTTTTTCCGGGCAATTTTTCTTATTCAAACAATAATTAGACGGTCGACCCGCGTCCGTTTCTACGCGGAGCGGACCTTCCGTCGAAGAGATTCGTAGGAAGTCGGGTCCGCACTACCACCGTCGCGGACGTTCAGCTGACGAAGCGAACGACTTGGCCTAGACTCTGCTTTTTACTGTTAATTTTGACAAATTTTTTGCTTACCAGCAGCTCCTCACATCTATGGTATTCTTCTAGTATACTCTGCGGTGACCGAGGGCTCTTCATCCTAAGCATGGGCCTTCGCTCCACGCGGTATAGTGTTCTAGTCTTACCACATGCTTATTTATAATATTGGGGCGACATCTCCAACGTCACATGCGAACTACGCATCAAAGAACTGACGTCACAAATCCTGCATCGCGCAATCAGAGTTTACCGCGCGACTAGCATATATACAACATCCTGACATCAACCGTCGGGCAGTTGCCCGCCAGACACAACACCCGTCTGGTCGGAGGAACCTCCCTTTACCATAGATTATGAGTGAACTTTACACCCTGTTCCTCAATACCTCTATAATATTATTGCCAATAAGTTTTTTAGTTATGCACAGTCATTTGCTTTCTTAAATTAAACCTGGAAGCTATCGCCTTTAGCTTTAGGCCGTACGCGATGGACGATCCGCGTGTGTATCTGTTTCAAGTACCGCTCCTTGGCGCGGACCGTCCATCGAAGAGATTTGTAGGAATCCGCGACCGCACCGCCACTGTCGCGGACGTCCGCCTAACACAGCGAACGTCTTGGCTTTAACTGTGTAAATTTTTTGACTTACCAGCATCTCCTCAAATCGCCTTTGCAGCTGGGTATCATCTAGGGCATCTATCCTGCTGGTATACTCCGCGGTGGCCGAAGGCTCTTCATCCTCAGCCCGGGGCTCCGCTCCTCGCGGTACAGTGTCGTAACCGCGCTCGATCTGCCCCCCACCTTTCTTTGGCCTCCCGAACCATGTGTCCAGCTGTTGACAAAGGAATAATATTGTGTTAGTTGTGGAGTAATAGCAGTTACTTTATTCATTTGGCCTACTTGCTAAGTATGCGGTTGTCTATTTTATTCGTAGGCGAAATTTAAGCAAAGCGTTGTTGCTGTCACTGGTGCCGATTCTCTTGTCACAAAATTCTCTAAACTAGACTAAAAATCACCAAAATTTAGTTTATTCCTGTCAAACGACCATTTTCTATTCTGAAATTGACTAAAGTGACACAACTTAACTATATTTTAGTTTGACAGCTCTAAGATGGTACTGAGTTTTTAATTTAGTGAAAATGGCGATTTTGCTATTCTGAATTTGACGTTTTTAAACTAAAATTTAGATTTTCTAACTAAATCTGACTATTTTTAATCGCGATTAAAAAGGTGTGGAATAAAATTAGTTTTCATGAACTAAAATTCACACAAATCACCTCGACTTCTGGTGCAAAACCAGTACTGTATTTATGGTGTATTTCACGAAATATTTTAAGAGAAACATCTTTAGGTCGTAAAAAATCCACAGCAGCGAAATTTGTTTTTTATCTAAGTGTTCTATATTTTTACATAATTATTATAATTTTAAAATTGCTTGAGTCATTTTGCGAAAAAAAAAAAATTGTATTTACTTCTATGAATGACCCGCCTC
Source organism: Dryobota labecula (assembly GCA_947523025.1). Taxonomy (NCBI): domain Eukaryota; kingdom Metazoa; phylum Arthropoda; class Insecta; order Lepidoptera; family Noctuidae; genus Dryobota; species Dryobota labecula. The sequence goes on along the minus strand of OX383311.1, from coordinate 4,385,437 downwards.
GACGCGGTGACGCCGAACGGTGCGGTGGGGGCGGCGGCACGAGCGCGGTGAATTTTGATAATTAATCATCTTAGCAAGTAATTTTAAATTATTTAATTTCTTAAATAATGTACACAGATAAAAAAAAATCATTTCCATGGCTTCTTTACCACCTATAGGTGTATCATTTAAAATATTTCGTGTTTATCCCAATATTTTTTTTTTCTTTTCTTTTGCTTATATCTCGAAAATGGTGCGTCCTATCGCAAAAATAATGAAAATTTCGACCCCCTTTTAGAACCCCTTAAACCGCTAATACTCTACATGTAGGTAATTTTTTTTTTAATTTTCCACACAAAAACTGAAAGATTCCATAAAAAACACGTCGCGGCTGCCCCCCCATGCGCACCTCCGGCTCTGAAAAAAATCATAGGCAAACAAGTACAACGTTGCGAAGACAAAAGAAAAAAAAATACCACGTGTACGAGTAGTCACTATTGTCAAATTCGATTTAGTTGTGTCAAACTTATTTTTAAATTTAGAGAATTTTGTTTCCAGAATAGCTTTAAGATTCTCATAGCCAAAAGTAAGGAATTTTAGTGATAGTTTAGTTAGTTTAGTTCGGTGTACAAGAGAATCGGCACCACTGTCGCACAACTGTCAAACTGCAAGTACACGATAGAGACGGGAACATGTCTCAGTTAAAGCACGAGCTAAGTGTCGTTTAATAGATATCGGCCTTAGTGCCTTATCAATGGGCGATTTGCGAGCGTTTTTCTAGCAAAGTGATCGGTCAACTTGCTGTTAAAACGCTAATAAATTGCCAGTATGATAAGGCCATAAAAAGACACTTGAACCGAGCTTGCGAAAAAATCTGGAATAGGTACTGTCAACAAGAGATAAGTAAGCATTCAAGCAGTAATGGGGCCCTAGACGGTCAAAATTGCTTGACAAGCACGCTTGACGAGGCTTGACGCAACTTCAAGCATGCTTGTCAAGCATCCGCGCTCATTTTCTTAGTCGGCCATCGCCAGTCGACGTTCCGTAGCGCACTGAATGTTGTACTTGACAAGCATGCATCTAAACGGCCAAGTATGCTTGACAACCATTGCAAAAATCTTATTTTCATCAAGCATAATCAAGCACGTAGTTTGCTTGTCAAGCACATCAATAAAGCTTCGTTTTAAACGGTCAAAATTGCTTGACAAGCACAAAAAATTCACTTGCTTGTCAAGCAATTTTGACCGTCTCGGGACCCCATTAACTTAAATTGCAACTACCTACTTCTAATCAATGTAATGCGAGTCTTGAGTACTATCCTTAGGTACCAACATAAAACTAAGGTATGTAGCAGTCTACATAAAACCTATTGGAACAGTTATCAATAGATTCTCTATTTCATGAATGTACACTACGGATCGTAAAGGAAAAAGTTAAGGAAAGCATTTAATATGCGGAAGACATTCGACATAATTATTTGGTGGATAAATCCACCAAATAATTATGTCAAATGTCTTCCGCACACAACACCGTTTATGTCAAAGCTCATTATTAATAAATTTCCCCTTACGACACATTTTATGCACTGACTCTTCAAGCGAATATTGCCTCTATGATCCACAATTTTAAAGATCTATTTAACGACGGGGTTTTATCTATTTAAAATCAATGATTACGAAGACAATTGCAGTCTGCTACTGGACATAAGACTCTCCTAAATTTTACATTACAGTAAAAACAATTTTGAAAACATTATGATCGAGTTAGACAACAATCATGCATACACAACACACATAAACAAACACAAAAAACAGCTAAACATTTCAATTAACCATATCCCAAAGCCAAAAAAAAAAAATTAAAAAAAAAGAACCTTCGGGATAAAATTTCGCAACACAATCCGCATGTTGACAAACGGACGCACCGAGACCAAATCGATTACTAATATAATATAATCGATTATTGATGACAACAGACACGATTCAGTTTGTATACAATACTGAATCGAATGACGTCCCTAAAAGTAATACAATGGCACAATGCGCAATGGCTGTGTCCTAAATGTGCTTGTTTATGGTCTATTACTTCATTTAAAAGTAGAACTCGTATTGGTTTGGTATGCGCTTCTCTTTTAGGAATATGGTATGTTGAACAATGTTGTACAACAGACCAGCGCTGGGTCTGCGAGATGGATGACGGCCCGATTCAACTCATAGACAGGATGTCTGAGTTCCAGAAGTGGTCTATAGGCTGATTAAACAGTGCACATATCGAAATAAGGGAATCTATGCTTAATTTTATCTACGGCAAAAATATAAAAAAAAAAAAACTGTTTTTTTTTTTTTATGGAACTTCAAAAAAAAATTGTTCCCAGTGTAAACAAATCGGTGTAACTTTTAAACTAAATAATCTATCACGATGAAACAAACTCCACAATGATTGGAAGTAATTAGACGTCCTCATAAAATAAAAATTGGGGATAAAACTACCCTCAATTAAAAGAAACATGTTGTTTTAGCAAAAATCCGTATTTTTTTTTCATCAGTTTTTACAATAATTGTAAAATTTCTCAATAAGGGGGCGTTTTATTGAGAAATTATGAAACAAAAAAAAAAAAGTATTTTTTCCGTAGATAAAATTAAGCATAGATTCCCTCATTTCGATATGTGCACATTATAAAGACTCACACTGTATGTGGTTTAATATCGAGCAAGAAGCTACAGTGAACAGGCCTAAGACAAACGGATGGGTGACCTCAGTATGTGCTAATTACTCCATATTTTACTGGTTCTTCAAACTCAAAACTTAAACACAAAGCATTTATTTCTAATAAACCAATTACAGGCACTTTTGAATTGTCAAGGGGTCGGTCAGTCAGAAAGATGAAGCTAGTTGCCCATTCCAAAGCGTAGTAGGTAACTATGGAGAAGAACGGGCAAGAAACTCCATGTAAGGTGTACCTATTCTCTCTCTATTCTCTATCTATTATCTAGGCTCTTGTGATACAGGAAATCCTAGTACAAGAGTCAGGGCTACACAGATGTTTGTGTCTTGAAGTGAATAAATAAATAATTATTATTATTCATACACGAAATATTTTAAGAGAAACATCTACAGTTGGTAAAAAAAGCCATAGCAATGAAAAAAAATTTTTTTTTTTTTTTCATAAAAAATTACCTATCCTCGTGAGACCCAGACACATTTTGGGTTCATTACGCATTAAAACCGAACAGTCCGTTTAAATGGACAAAAATTTTATAGCGCTTAAGTCCCGAGACTTGTTGTTGAAAATTTGACATGTTAGAGTTATTAGCTTGAAGTGAGACTTTCAGGGCATAGTTATGATAATAAATAGATGCCGTTTTATATAAAAAAATTAGTCAATAATTTGTCCGCCAGAATGACCTTTAGGTTAGAATGACTTTTAATCAAATAATATATTGAAATCCGTCCTTTCGTCCGGAAATTGGTAGAAATATCTAAAGATTTCAGCCTAATTTAAAAAAAATATGAATGATTTCGTAATATGTCCATTTAAACGGCTAGTAGGCTTTAATACGAACTCATCCCGTAAAAGCTGTGGGTTTGAGTCGCCATCTTTATTTTGGGTATTTAAAGGGCGCGTCGGCCTCACGAGGCTATATTAAAAAAAACAGTAAACGATTTTAAACAAACTAATTTTATAATGTGCATTAATTCAGTAACACATTGTATAGTCGTTCATAGTAGGACGTTTATGGTAACAATTTGACTTTGATACCACCTCTATTTCGTACCAGTAAGGTATAATTTCGTTTACCACTGACGAGCAGTTTTCCGCACTGAACAAAAATATAATAATAATAAAATTAATTTATTCAAGAATATAAGGTATAAAGTTAATTGTGTTTCAGGCGAAATTAAACCGAGCCACTTAGATCCCTCACTTGTTTTAAGAGGGAATCAGCAATATCAGTTTAAAAAATAAATATTTTATTTATATTAATTGTTTGTCCTTGTTCAAGGTCGGTTTATATCCAACTGTTCTCAAGTGTGATGTCATTACTGTGTCATCATTATGAATATTAAGTAGCATACTTATTCTTAAAAACTTTTTATGAAGGGTTAAACGTACACACATCAAAAAAAGTTTGTGATCATAAGCTGATTTTTTTTTTTTATTAATCTCTATCAAGAAAAATTCTTTGTTGTGTGTTTTCTTTAAATAGAAATACCCTGTTTGAAATTAAAAAATAATACTATATTTAATTTAAAAAAAAAAAAAAGTAATTAATCATAATGTAATTGTAACAGAAATTTGATAGAAAGAAAAAGACTGTTTAACCAAACTTAACAACAATTTATTAATAAAACGTTTATGTTCAATATAATATAACTCCTCCCCTAGCTCGAACACATGCGGTGATCCTCCTGGGCATGCTGAGAATCAAGTTATCCAGCATTTCTAGGGGTAACCTGTCCCATTCTTGAATAGCGACTTCCCTGAGCTCTGGCACTGTCTGGGACGTGACTGACGGTTCCAAACAGCTCGCTTAAGAGCATCCCACGCGTGCTCTATTGGGTTTAAGTCAGGCGAGCCGAATCATAATATAATCTACCGTACCTAACAAAAAACATTTCGATTTTTCAAAGCGATCGCAAACTTTTTTTGATGTATGTATTATTTTTAAGACATTAATTTTATGATAAGTTTAATTCGCACACTGACTTTTTATTTTTTTTAAATAATATAATATTTGTAAATATGTGAGCACCTTGTATCTAACACATGGTTAATTTATCCGTCAATGCTTAATTTTTTATTGTTATCATCTGTTATGGTATAGTCATTTTATTCTAGGTAGGTACATCGTCTTCACAAATGTAATGATATAATTTATATATACAAACTATTGTAAAACAGTTTTAAAGAGTAGGTAACGGTGGAGCTTCTTGCCCATTCTTCTCCATGCGAAACTACCTTTTGGAAGGGGCAACTAGAATCAATTTCATTTCCGTATAAATTTTGACGTTCAAGACTGCCATATAAGTGTATATTTGAAATAATTACTTTGATTTTGAATTTGAACAGAGTTGAGTACAACCTTATGTCCAGCACAGACTAAAATGCTTGAGCATGCTCATTACTCGAACTTGACAGCAATTAACATGCATGAGCATTTTGTTGCTCTGTCTGTGTTTATTTTGCCAGCTAATAGTAAACTTATGACCAACTTAAGGCGACTTTTTATGTTAAATTGGAGCATTTTCCAGTTTGTGGTAACTTGATGTGCTGGCTACACGTGATGAATACAATATCAATAACATGCAGGTTTTCCTTAGCTGTTTACCATTTAAGTTACAAGGTACTTAGTAATAAATTTAAATTGCAAGATGCGATCATCCTTCTAGAATAGTGGAGATGACTAAAGACTAGGATGTGTACTGGGCAAAAAAAAAAAAAATGCCTTGTTTTGTCCGCCATGTAGATAATTAAAAAATATTGGACACGTATTTTTTATTTTCTTACGTAATCAAAACATTACGGCGATACATTGAGTTCAAATGTTGCATGACGTCACTGCTCGCTAGATTTTTTTTTGTCCGTCATGTAGATTATTAAAAAATATTGGACACGTATTTTTTCTTTTTTTACGTAATCAAAACATTACGGCGATACATTGAGTTCAAATGTGGCATGACGTCACTGCTCGCTAGATTTTATACGTAGCTGAAACGAGCCTCCACTTCCCAATTTTAATGTGTTTTTATGTAAAGTCGAATAATTAATTCACAGGAGTAATCTGACATGTGCTAGCTGTCACTTTGTGTAATAAATCTAAGTATGTCCTCCATATTTTTTAATATCTTCATTATTATTATTTTTAGTTAATTAAGATGTTTTGTGGCGATAAGACCGCCCATTGTGACACCCTATGTAACAGTTCTACATTTATATCTGTAATTTTTATGGTGTACATAATAAAGAGTATTCTATCTATCTATCTATGCTGTGTACACCTATAGTATAATAGGCATACATACTAGTACTTTTATTATATTATTATTCTTTTTTTAATCTTTTGTATGTACTGCTGTTGGTGTACCAAATAAATAAATAAATATTCCAGGCTATATCTCTGAATAATTTAATGACGATCGGTTCAGTGGTTTAGGCGTGAAAACGTAACAGACAGACAGAGTTATTTTCACATCTAAATTATTAGTAGGTATGGATCATGGGGTGGCCGCTACCGGGCACACGTGTGCGACAAATCCATACAAAATGTATGAAAAACCATGTTAGCTGCTTGTCGCTGGGCTACCGGTGGCTCGATTGTGCCTAGGCTTAGATATACCACGGATTTAAGTAAGACACAGATACCTAATTCACGAAAGGCACAAGTTATGTAATTCTAATCGTTTCCTAGCCGGATATATACGGATGCCAGAAAGAGATAAGGTCTTATCAGTGCATCATATAAACAAACACAGTGAGTAACAACTTGCACAGGATAATAATCAGCTGTTTTATAAGAAAAGTCCCTTGAACTTGAATTAAACACTACATTGAAAACTGTACGTTAATCTGAAAGAAACAAGTCCGAAAATCGAGCACGACAATCTTCTTTAACTCAGCCAATTTTCTTTAACTCCGAAAAGAATAAAATCACAACAATCCAAAACACCGCACTGAAAAATACACCTTATTCTCACAGAACAACAATTGAAAACCACAAAGCAAGTCATAAACAATATTATTTGGCCCTTACACACTTCCGACCAACGCAGAGTCTGGACGAATACTGAAAGTAATTTACTGTAAATAATTGGCGACGAGAAAATAATGGAGTATGTATTATGAACCTATTTAAATGAATGTCGTCATTGTACAATCAGCTGGTGGGATTACACATAATACATTATTAATTTTATGTAAAACAAGTGCAGATTAAACAAAGCATTTTGTATGGTTTTCAATACTTGTTTTGAATAGTAGAACCTCCCATAAGACGGTAGGTTCATCAGGAAAAACTGACTTGAAACATAGTTATACAGAATTGAGATAATATAATTTATAATTATATATTACGTGCCTCTAAAGATATAGAAAGCCTAGTTTAAGAGATAGGGCTCACCAATTATTGTTTACAGATTTCTGCAACATAGATTATAATGCTCTGTACTTCCTACCACTCTTGTAATAATAAGTTCTTGTTAAGCAAGTAAATAAGTCTGTAACCTTTTTGGAAATAAATAAATGTATTATTATTTTTACATATCTCGGGACCCTGGAGTCCCGGACCTTTGGAAGGCGTACGAGGGGCCGAAGCGAACTCGCAGAGGCCCGTTAGACGCTTTTTAATTAAATGAGGCACCAACCGACGATTATTCCCAAGGACAACCCCCGGTTGGTGTAGGACTACTGCAGGATATGGAAACAAAAATATTGGACTATGGGTATGGGTGGTTAAAATGGGACTGGTTACCGAAAACTATGGAAGGATTATAGCCTCTGCCTGATCAATGTTTTATTATACACGGATAAATCGGTAGGGGGTGACTTGCACACTCAATAATGGGCTTCCGAAAACAGTCGCTAGCACACAGTGACGTAGCGACAAGGGGGAAACATCCTGAGGTGCTCGAGGAGTGGAGAGGTATTCCACGGCTCTCAGAACAATCCCAGAGCCCGGAAGATGGTCAAGATCCCTATAAGCACTTACTGGAATACTTCCTTCCTCCGAGCACGTTTCCTCTTGCGAATCTCCACTCAAGCTGGCCAATAAAGGCAATAATGAGGTGGGAGCTCAGTTCCTCGTCAGTGTTCACTCCAGCCGGCCAATAAAGGCAAGTCAGAGATGAGGAACATGACTTCTCTCGGGAGATAGGGTCCGTGGGGTCGCAACTGCCCAACAGCTCGCCACATGCTGCCTCTCGGAACTCTCTGCCTGCGTCTGAGTTTCCGGACGCATACAACCCTAATCTATTCAGTGAGAGTGAACAGGCTTCTTCTGGGTAAGCTCACTCCATCGTAGACTTTGTCTCTGTCACCCAGACATAGACTAGAGTCAAGAGCAAACCCATAGTAAAATAATAATAAGTAGAGGTAAACAACGCAAACGCTGGGACGACGACATATTGGAGACAGCTGGTGCCTGTTGGGCTAGAGACACACAAGACCGTAACAAACGGAGGAGCCTGGGGGAGGCCTATTTGTCCAAGGATGCGATGGTTGACGAAGACACCGAAGTGCAACAGTCATGATTTGCTATCAGTAAATAAAGGCTTACTATTATTATTGTAATGTATGGAACAGCGATTTACTTTCGTGTAATCCAAACTCTAGGCTGTTACCGAACTGCTAGTCTAGACCGACCAAGGAGAAAAACATCATATCATCAACATAATAATCAGTCTTTTCAACACGAAGACCTCTAAACATGCTTGGCAAACAATTCTAAAGTATAATGAAGTTATAAACACTGATGATGCCATTTTACTCGGTACTTAGGACAATGTGGTAATTGCCATAAAATTATCAAACTACTTGGACACTTGTCACCTTTCCAACATCTTAAGACTTTATTTCTGTTGTTGACAAAATATAGAGGTAAGCTTCTATTTGTGTTGATTCCATAATGTCTGCTCCTATTAGTCTCTATTAACCTTGGTTGTCTTATATGTGACATCTACCGTACTGTGCCCGCGTGGTGGTTGAAGGCCCACCTCTCACAGAGAGAAGGTCTGTGTCCCTTCAGAGGGAATGTTCTACACTGATGCTTTCTGTTGTCAAATTTAAGGTCAATCTTTATGACGATTGTTGTTTTGCTTAACCATCACCCACACATAGAAAGAAAGAGAAAAAGTATTTATTGTGACTCGCACAGGAAGACCACAAACTAAACACAATTAAAAAAGTATAAAAATTAAAACAGAGTCATGTACGAGGCCAAAAGGCTCCTATAAGAAAGAAAAAATATTTATTGGGACTCGTACAGGAATATCACATTTTAAACTAAACACATAGTAACACTAATAAAAAATAAATCAAAAAAACTAAAGTAAAATGAAAACTAAATCCTGTACGGGGCCAAAAGGCTCCTATCTCAGCATGATGCTGCGACATTTAAATATAAGTGCCGCAGCGCTGGTATTCTGATAGGGCCCGCTGTGATGTCACGGGCAGATACAAAAATACATAAATAATCCATACTAATATTATAAATGTGAAAGTAACTCTGTCTGTCTGTATGTTACGTTTTCACGGCTAAACCGCTGAACCGATCGTCATGAAATTTGGCAGAGATATAGCCTGGGATATGGAGAAGGACATAGGCTACTTTTTTACGCGATAACCGACATCCGCGCGGGCGGAGCCGCGGGCAAAAGCTAGTTATCAATAAAATAGATAATAATCATTTATTTCGCGCGTCAGTACCAGACGTACATCTTTATGGGGTTTTAGAGGTATGAGGAACAGGGTGTAAAGTTCACTCATACTCTATAGTAAAGGGAGGATCCTCCGACGGTGGGCGCACGTCGCCCTGCTGTAACTCCACCCCATAAATTGGTGACCCCGACGTGATTCGGGGTGGCGCTGCGTCCACCGTCGGAGGATCCTCCCTTTACTATAGAGTATGAGTGAACTTTACACCCTGTTCCTCATACCTCTAAAGGTTATGTGAAAAATATCAGGGTGGATTACAACCAAATACAACCATTTGGCTAGCAGGGGAGGAGACTTGACAGTGGGCTGTTACCGGTTAACAAAAATTAGCACTAAAGTGCTAATTAAAAAGCTTAATATTACTCGTACGCAAACGGATCCTAGAACCCAAAAAGGGTTTTCACAGACCCTCAATATTTTTGAACGTCCTATCCAACTATACGAGTACCCCACACTTTGGGATAGACGGAAAAATTAATATCATCCCCACTTTATGTGTAAGGGAGATACAAAAAAGATTTTATTTTACCTCTTTGTCGGCGTGATTAATATATTATGTATTATTATTATTATTTATTATTATTATTATTTAAGCCTTTTATTACCCAAAAAAACTTTTAAAATTAATTACAATTTATAGTAAAATATATATATGTCATTCCTAAATATAATCCGAATAATAATAATTTAATCATGCATTTTAACGAATAAGTAGATTGATTTTATAAATTGAATAATATAAATAAATATTTTAATTAATATTGGGAGCCCATTTAAGGGCGAAGGCCTCCTCCATCTGTCGCCATTCCTCTCTGTCTTGGGCCATTCTAGTCCAGGTAGGGCCGGTCACGGCCATAATATCATCGCACCACCGGCGCCTGGGTCTGCCTCGGGTGCGTGGTGCATCACGAGGGTACCAATGGAGGACCTTCTCACTCCATCGTCCATCTGTGGCTCTGGCTACGTGTCCTGCCCATCGCCATTTCAACTTGCAAGCTAATTCCACAGCATTTATTATTTTAGTACATAGTCGTATGTCTTTGCTTCTTTTACGGTCGCGTAGTTTAATTCCTAACATACTCCTCTCCATCGCTCGTTGGAATGCTTGAAGTTTGTTTGTAACTGCCTTTGTTTGTGTCCAACTTTGACAACCGTAGAGTAGAGTAGGTAATATGTATACCCATGCCAAATTAGTTTTCTAGTACAGTCAGTTACCACAATTAGCTGACCCCCCTTTGCTCAAATGGTTGAGGTTTTTTTTTCGATTTCGTATAGGCATTTAAATTAAATTAAGAATTATAAAATTCTATCGATCCGTATTCTAAAAAATCTCAACCAATTATGAAAGGGGGGGTCAGCTAATTGTGGTAAGTGACTGTACTAAGAGTCTCTGAGCTAAGCCGCGGATAGACAGACATACAGACAAGATGAAATTATAAACGTTCGTTGTCGACTACGGAACCCTAATAAAAAGTATGCAAATGACAATGTTATTTTTGTCACATTCATTTGTATGGAGATACTCGGCACATAGAGGTCATTGGCACGGCTGTAATGGAAGGTTAATGGGGCCTAATGGATTCTGTATGAGTTAAATGAACCATTACAATGAACATTACATATCTGATATCGGTATAAGTAAAGGTCTGGTGGAGAAAGGACTTTTAAAATTATCAACCAACCAACCAACCATGTTTGATAGATTTCAGTGATTTATGTGTAATTAAATTAATGCACATAATATTATATAGGATGTATCTATTAAAACTCGAAATATTTTAAGAGATACACCTATAGGTGGTAAAGAAGCCATGGAAACGGTTTTTTTTTTTAAATCTGAATTGTTCATTAAAAAAAAAAAAAAAAAAATTACTGGATATGATGATTTATTATCAAAATTCACCGCGCTCGTTCCGCCACCGTTGTCCGCGTCCGGGCGGGTCATTCATAGAATAAGTAAAATTTTGGAAAATGCAACTCCTTTGCAAAATGTCTCAAGCTATTTTAAAGTTATAATAATTATGTAAAAATATAAAACACATAGATAATTTTTTTTTTATCGCTGCTATGGCTTTTTTACCACCCATAGATGGTGCTCTCAAAATATTTCGTGTATGAATAGATACACCTTATATATGAAAGTAGTTTGTTCAAAATCGTTTTCTATCATTTTTAACACACGTTATTTTTTTTCCAAGATTAATTAAAATTATGTAAATTACACGTCCACTGTACAGTCAAACAAAATGGACGAAGTAACTACTACGCTAGACCCTTATACGTGTGCGACTGTACGCGTGCGTAGATTTATAATGTGGCCACAATTTTCTCTCGCAATCAGTATATAACTAATTTAATAATTAAACAATGTTTTATACATAATAGTAAAAATTCAAAAATTATGATTATCACTACATAGTACAAAACAAAGTCGCTTCCCGCTGTCTGTCCCTATGTATGCTTAGATCTTTAAAACTACGCAACCGATTTTGATGCGGGTCATTTATAGATAGAGTGATCCAGGAGGAAGGTTTATATGTATAATACATGCACATTATAGTAGAGAAACACTGATAATTTTAGAGGTTTCTAATATGATGTCGTAAATAAACACATTTTTTTGCGCTTACATTGCATACGCTGGCTGAACCCTATGAGATAGATCAAAATAATGTACTACCGTATTGTACACCTTAAACAGGTCTCCAAAAAAGGTATGGTATATGTCTATCTCTTAGGGATAACCCACAATAACCATTTTATCCTTTACTTTTTACGAGAAATAATGGCTTATTTACGAAGCGATTTTAGGCAATACAGCATTAATCCTTATCCAAGTAAGTTGTGCATTTAATATTCATCAATACGGCTCTTTACAGCATGTAATTTAAATGAATATTTTGGAAGATATTACAGATTTAAAATGCAGGGACATAGCGGTTGCGGCGGTACCGGCCGGAGCCGGCGGATTGTGTAGTATATTTTAGTATCAGCATTGCACCCGTGCGAAGCTGGGGCGGGTTGCTAGTAACATAATATTCTAATTGAGGTGTTTGGTGGTGTGCGTTAATTCGGGACATGTTGTATTAACTAAATAATAAATAGTTTTCTCAAGGCATCAAATTCACACCCAATAGCAACAAACATACAAATTTATACACTCCCAAAACGCATCCCAACTCAATATAGTCGAACAGAAATAACAAACACGGACTGTTTATTATGTAATTCAGCTTATAAACGTGTTCATACATGTTATTAACCTCTTATTCAAAGTCTTGGAGATTTACACTCTTAAGTTTGGAATTGAGCCAACACTCCCACGTGTGATGTCATTGTGACGACAGAATCATGTGAATCACAGGGTTAGCCGTCATTTGCAATGAACACATCGTCGGCTAATAATGTTCCACTGCTGGGAGTCCCACTCACGGAGAGGAGACCTGAGTCCCAGGAGTCCTAGCCTGGGACTCAGGGGCCAGTTGACTGGGCTGGTCTACCACGTGAGCCTAGTGTAGGTTGGTGGCTGTCACATGTCTTTGAATTCTTGATTCTAGGATGTGTCGGTTTCCTCACAATGTTTTGAGGAGCAGATGTCATTGTGACGACAGAATCATATGAATCACAGGGTTAGCCGTCATTTGCAATGAACACATCGTCGGCTAATAATGTTCCACTGCTGGGAGTCCCACTCACGGAGAGGAGACCTGAGTCCCAGCGTTGGATTCTGGGGGCCAGTTGACTGGGGGAGCGTTCAAGTTGTAACGCAATTTTTGGAGATTTTAGACCCCCCTCCCCCCCATCTAACGCACCGTAACGTTTTTCTGTAACCCCCCTCCCCCTAGTAAAATGTTACGTAACCACCAAGTGACCATTTTTACCTAAAAGTCACAATTATGTGGCGTAAAGTACCGGAAAGTCGCTAAAATATCTTTGTTACTCGTATTGTTTTAATCGCGTTTATATACCGCGATAATATTATAATTTTCTATTAAAAAATTTGAGAAAAATAACGTTTTTAAATATGCTTGAGAGAATCCCTCTACGCGACTGTTCTGAAGTGTTAAAAAAAAAATGAAATTGACACTAAGTAGTAGTAGGTACAGTAGTTTATTTTCTTTACGAATCATCTATGGCTTTCGTTGAGAAAGTTGTTCAGTATATGACTAGCAGAAACACCCCTTTAAAGCTTGCAGATAACAAAATCGCCACCCTGTATAAAGCGCCTTGAGTGTATATGCTTCCACAAGAAAAGTCACAAATTACATACACGCTTCAAATAAATTGAAATAGCAACAACACACTGAACCTCCTAACCTAACAAAAACATCACTAGCCACATTTTTGACGTCACCAATAACCGTTAATTCCCGAATCCCAAACGATATGATTCGGGATCGTTCGCGACCGATATTTTTGAATTAAGAACGGACACTGCGTTCTCGATGATTCACACGCGTTGGCGCCAGTAGTGCCGTATTTATAGTGATCAAAGATCAAGTGAAAAATGATAAGCCCATTCTGAATATTCACAATTTTTGAAGTGAAAATTTTAGCCGCGTTGAGCGATTTTTGATAGGGGAAAAACTTATAGGTTTGCGTCACCGAAATGCGAGACATGCTCGTGACGTGTTGCACCAGACTGTCAGTTATTCCAAAGTTTTGAGTTTTCACTTCTGTCGGCAGTCCTTATGACTGCCAATTTTTTTTTTTTTTTTTTTGTAAAACAGATTTTGTGTGGAGTATTCGTGATTAATAAACTGGTTATCTAAAAAAAAAAAAAAAAACATTGTTTACAAACAATCACAAGCAGAAATAAACATATTTGGCAACTAACATTAATTTCAGCCAATAACCTATGTTTATATGATATCACTACATCCGAGAAGGAATCATGACATCAGCTAGTTGTTCAAGGTGCAATATTTATGATTATGAATAATTTATACAAAAACTTAACGAATACGTCATGTCTTACAAGAAAACACGTCAATGCATTCAGAGGAACTTAATAATCTGTAATTGTTTTGTTAATTTTCTTTTCATTATCATTGCTACATGAAACATACAATAAATAAACTCACACCTTTTTCTCATGAAGCAATAAACTACAGAACGCCATGTTCTATGAACCTTCCTGCTTTTGCTCCGTTCGGTTCATACATCTGAAGGCCAATATTCTCGTATATATTCAAAAACGTTAAAATTCAAGTCGCAATCTCATCTCGGCAACTATCAATGTCAAAAACTTGTAAAAATGTAGATAAATTAGGTTTTTTTTAGACATATTGAGACTGAGATTAGAATACGAACGTACTTAAAAATACAGGAGTTGCCCCTCTGTGCATATACGAGCCGGATTAAAAGTGTTCCCAGATTAAACCTTTGATAAAAACGTGACTATAAATACCTCACTGTTAATGAAGATCGAGGGACAACTCAATTACTCACTTTAATTGTGTATGACATAATCGCGCGAATTTTATGTAATAGAGCAACGGAAATAGAATATCCCCAAGGTGGATAGAAAACAGTTTTCCCTGTTAACACCGTTTGAGGACTATACGATGTTGGCGTACCAGATACAGTATGATTAATTTTCTACTATACTCCATTTACTATATATACATTAGACAAATAACGGCTAAATAACGATAGTTATTGTGTAATATTGTTGAAATTACTGCACTTTAGAGTTATTTTTTTTATGTAAATGGTAAATAGATTACAGTGCTTTGTATTTATCGTGAAATAACGGAGTTTATTAAACGTTTACATCGAAATAACGAATGTGTGAGAACAGTTATTTGTCTGATGTTATAATAAATGGAGTATAGGTACTACTAGGTTACTACTAAGTATACTATTAAGTTAGCACCATCGAGTGCAAAGCACAAATTGCGGCCAAGAAACTGGGCGTCCTAAATAGGGTGAAGCGATACTTTACGCCTGGACAGCTTTTAACCCTTTACAAAGCACAAGTCCGTTCCTGCATGGAGTATTGCAGCCACCTTTGGGATGGCTCAGCAAAGTACCAACTTGCTGCGCTTGACTCGGTGGAACGCAGAGCTAAGAGGCTCATTGGCGACGTAAAACTGGTGGATGCCAAGCTTCACAGCTTGGCTCATCGCCGCAAGGTTGCCTGCTTGTCGGTCTTCTACAGATTGTACTTCGGAACTCCACGACCTCATTCCACCGGGCCCCTTCTACCATCGGACATCTAGACGCACTGCAAGTTTAGTTGATATTCCACCAACTCGCACTAAGCATTTTCAAACGTTTTTTATAATGCGCACAGCAAAGGAGTGGAACGCTCTGCCTGCATCTGTGTTTCCGAACGCATACAACCCTAATCTATTCAAAGTGAGAGTGAACAGGCTTCTTCTGGGTAAGCTCACTCCATCGTAGACTTTGTCTCTGTCACCCAGACCTAGAGTCAAGAGCAAACCCATAGTAAAATAAAAAAATATAAAAAAACTAGTTTATTTCTCGGTTGCAGATTATTTATTTGATTGAACTTGTTTCTGTGTGAAGTTATTTAAGTGTTCAGCCTAGAATTTCGAATCGGTACCCAAAATATCCCGGGGTGGGCACCAGACCATTCTGGCATTGGGCACGGCCCGCCCTGCCCCCTATATACGCCTATGAGCGTATGGCGTTAAATGTAGAAACTATGATGGACTTCAATTATTATGAAATCATTTTTATTGACATGATAGATTTTATTTTTTTATTTTTGACATTGTGTAATGGATGAATCTTATTTAATTTGTTTTTATGTTCTTTATTTGACATAATTATCTATACTTAATATATAAAGCTGAAGAGATTGTTTGTTTGTTTGTTTGAACGCGCTAATCTCAGGAACTACTGGTTGGAATTGAAAAATTATTTTTGTGTTGGATAGTCCATTTATTGAGGAATATTATAGGCTATATAACATCACGCTACAACCAATAGGAGCGGAGCATAAATGAAAAATGTTGCAAAAACGGGAATAATTATTCCTTTTCGAGAGCTTCCGTTGCGTGCGCTGCGTAAACGGTTTAAGTTACGCAAATATCATGTATAATGGAATTGTTCCTCTTTAAATTTCCAAAAAAAAAAAGTCTGCGGCAGCATATGTCTATCTTTTAAGATTGTGAGTCAATCTTAAAAGATAGACATATGCTGTCGCGGACTTTTTTTATATTTTTATTTATTATATATTTTCTATAACCTTTTTTATGGTAATCATATTTGTTCGAAATTAATGCATTATTTGCGAAAGAGTTTTCATAAACATGGTATTAATCCTTATCCAAATAAATACGTTCTTCATCACAAGTATTTAATTTTGAACAAAGTTGCCCTTACATCATTTCATTTCAATGAATATCTTAGGAGATATCACTGTTTTATAATAACTCCGCAGCAAAATAATGATCAACACTGCGAGGTAGTCTATTCTAAAGCTGAAGAGTTAGTTTTTAGGGTTCCGTACTCAAAGGGTAAAATGGGACCCTATTACTAAAACTTCGCTGTCCGTCTGTGTGTCTGTCTGTCCGTCTGTCACCAGGCTGTATCTCATGAACCGTGATAGTTAAACAGTTGAAATTTTCACATATGATGTATTTCTGTTGCCGCTATAACAACAAATACTAAAAAATAGAAAAAAAAATATTTAAGGGGGCTCCCATACAACGGACATGATTTTTTTTACTCCGACCGCGTGGATGTCGGTTATCGCGTAAAAAAGTAGCCTATGTCCTTCTCTATATCCCAGGTCGCTCGGTTCAGCGGTTTAGTCGTGAAAACGTAACATACCGACAGACAGACAGACAGACATACAGACAGAGCTACTTTCATATTTATAATATACAGACAAATAGACAGACAGACAGAGTTACTTTCACATTTATAATATTAGTAAGGATAAGGATTTGTATAGATGGTACGGAACCCTTCGTGCGTGAGTCCGACTCGCACTTGGCCGGTTTTTTGTTTTTTGAACGCGCTAATCCCTGGAACTGCGAGTTGGATTTGAAAAAATCTTTTTGCATTTTACAGCCCAATTCTTGAGGAAGAATTACATTCCTATTAACTAGAACACCATTTTTTTTAAATGAAAGTTTATGCGAAAACGAAGTAAAAGCACGGGCAGGCAATGTGTTGCGACGGGGTGGGTCGGGGGAACAAGAAATTTAACACGGACGAAGTCGCGGGCAGAAGCTAGTCATTTATAAAATCACTATTTTTATTGACATTAGCTTATATTTTTGTCATAAATGTAATAGTGATATCTTTATTTTATTTGTTTTAGTATTATTCTTAGTATTTTTTTTATTTTTGACGTCTAACATAATAACAGGGAATCGCAAATGTTTTATTTTTTAATTTCTTATTTGGTTAATGTTATGATAATGATTTATATTGTAATTATTTTAAATTTTAATTGTTATAATGTTGTGTAAAATTTCGATACATGTAGAAATTGTTACAGAAATTTATGGCTTCTAAAACCCGGGACAGAAATTATATCATTCTATCCTTAGTCAATGGTGCCGATTCCCTTGTTCACAAACTAAACTAAATTTAAGTTCAGTGCAACTTTTTCTTTCTTTTTCCTTAATAAAAGGACAGAAGATAAATTTTAGTTTAGTCCTGTCAAATTAATCAGCGCTTGACGTAAATTGACGTAATTTTAGTCGGCAAGTTTTTAATCACGTCTAAACTTGTATGGAGTAGTGAAAGGTGCTGATTAATTTGACAGGACTAAATTAAAATTTATCTTCTGTCCTTTTCGTAATGAAATAGAAAGAAAAAGATGCACTGAACTTAAATTTAGTTTAGTTTGTGAACAAGGGAATCGGCACCAATACCAATTTAGAACATACAAACAAGTAGATTAAGTCTCCTGCTGATTTTATTACTGGTTGCTTGTTTACAATATAACAACATGCCCACACCATGTGCTAATCATTTCGCGCCAGTTGTTAGCAAGTAATCTCTTGGCTGTGATTGGTTAATGAATGCCTCATCTTGAGTCTAGTCAAGTGCGAAGTGTTGTAAGCAAATCTTAAGACGATTAGAGCAGGAATTTAATAAGGATAACTTGGTGACCCTGCCTTATAAATAAATATACATTGACCTATCCCTTTATAGGTAAAAAAAAAACATTAAGTACTTGCGAAATGTGGTTCTACTGTCAGGTACTCCAACTAGCTGACCCCCCTTTGCATAAATGGTTGAGATTTTTTAGAATACGAATCGATAGAATTTTTCAATACAGTTGTTAAACATGGTGTACTTTCAGAGGCTATAATTATGATTCGATCTTTCTGGGCCTCAAGTCTGCTATTACAATAGTGTCAGAATGGTCTCTTCATTGTGAGTTTTTGACAGATTTGCCATACAAACACTGTCAAATACTCACAATGGCGAGACCATTCTGACACTATTGTATTAGCAGACTTGAGGCCCTGTTACGCGGTCGTGACTTTTGTTTACGAGCTCGATTATTTTGTTTTGCCGTTGAGTTTTAAATTTATAAGACAATTTAAAAAGTTTAGTAGCAAGGAGTTTTTATACATAGAATAAAATGGGATAGATTTTATACGAGGAAAAATGAATGAGTCCGTACGTCTTAGCATTGAATTCTCAAAAGTCTTTTAAATGGTTGTTTAATATATTTAATTATCAGTTTTAATTCAATTTATTTTCAAATCTCGCTTGTCAAAAATCGAATAGGCTGTCTAGGCTGTTGTCGTTGTAAAAAAAAATGTCCAGTTGCAAAAACGCACCATTTTCTGTTTTTTTTTCTTATATACCTAATTCTTTGATTTGTTTTTACTATTTTCCACAACTGTATTGAAAAAAACGTCGTGTGATACACGGGTGTGTAGGTTATTGCAAACTCGTGTCATTAAAAACCCTCGCCTTCGACTCGGGCTTGTTTGCAATAACCTACTTCCCACCCTTGTATCACAATGTACTATTATCATTCTTAATTTTATTTTATTACTTACCACCTTACTAATAAACGTTGTTTAGCGTCTGTATAGTTACCGAAAGTTTTGTCTTCTTCTATCGAAAGATAAATTGTCATAGTAATTATTATAAGGTGGTATTTGTTAAAATATCGATTAGTTTATTTTATTTGTATATGTGTATCAGTATCAATAAAACTATATAAATTCTCTTAATCAAGAAGTTAGTATTTTAGTCATTATTTTTGTACCCTACCACTGTTTTTATATTTAACCCAAAGGTTGACTGGTAGAGAATGCCTTGTGGCATTAAGTCCGCCTATGTACCACTATTGTACATGAAGTTTAAATAAATAAATAAAAATAAAAAATTACTGACGAGTGACAGAGAGAAATCGGTGTACGTGTAACTATTCACTTAATATAATACGTTTATTAGTAAGGAAGTTATACGAAATCTACCCAAAACTAGAAAAATATGAAAATCAGGGGCACCCCCTGTGGGGTACGGACCTCGGCTCCAAGTGCTACGAAATGAGATCTTAAATTGTTACTTAAAATCTTAAGCCATAATTAATCAGGAATGGCACAATATTTACAATTATGAATAACTTTTTTTAATTTTTTTTTATTCTACTGTGAGTTTGCTCTTGACTTTAGTCTAGGTCTGGATGACAGAGACAAAGTCTACGATGGAGTGAGCTTACCCAGAAGAAGCCTGTTCACTCTCACTTTGAATAGATTAGGGTTTTATGCGTTCGGAAACACAGACGCAGGCAGAGAGTTCCACTCCTTTGCTGCGCGCATTATAAAAGACGTTTGAAAACGCTTAGTGCGAGTTGCTTAGTTAACTAGCTTCTGCCCGCGACTTCGTCCGCGTAAAATTTCGGGCCACCCATCGCGTCGCATCCCGTCGCTCGCCCGCGCTGTAACTTCGTTATCGCTTAGCGTTCTTTCTGACTTTTGTTCTTTTCGCTTGGCTCCTAAGGATCATAGCGTGATGTTATATAGCCTATAAGCCTTCCTCGATACATGGGCTATCCAACACTAAAATATTTTTTCTATTCGAACCAGTATCTAGTTCCTGAGATTAGCGCGTTCAACCAAACAAACTCTTCAGCTTTATATAATATAGCTGACCCGCGCAACTTCGTCTGCGTCACCTAAGAGAGAGAGTGGTTTAAGTAGTGAATTTTCTACTTATTTTGTTACGGAGTTATTTTTAAATTATGATATCTCCTAAGATGTTGATTGAAATCAAGTGATGTCAAGGACAATTTTGCTTACATTTAAATACTTGTGATTTATAACATATTTATTTGGATAAGGATTAATATTATGTTGATAAAACTCCTTCGCAAATAATGCATTAATTTCGAACAAATTTATTTACCATAAAAAAGGTCAAACAAACAAACTCTTCAGCTTTATAATATTAGTATAGATTAGTAATAATTTGCGACAGAAAATCCCGCAAGCAGTGAACGTTCAGTTTCACGTTTGTCATTTCTAGAGACCTCACTCTACACTAGCGCCTCTAGCGGCGAATTCAAGCGCGATAGTCCTCATTGTCATTTTATGTGTGTTACGAAATTACCCCGCTGATAATTATTCTTCTTACTTTGATCCTCCGGTGTCAATGTTTTACCACGGATCAATGTATTGGAGATGTCAAAACCATATGTTCCATTTTTTTTGTCTGGTCACAGTTACTCACGTCTACTCACATCATAAGGATTTATTTCTCACCACAATATAATTATAGTATAAAATACATTTTTTCAAAATATGATCAATCCATACTTCCATACTAATATTATAAATGTGAAAGTAACTCTGTCTGTCTGTCGGTCTGTCTGTCGGTCTGTCTGTCTGTCTGTCTGTCTGTCTGTATGTTACGTTTTCACGCCTAAACCGCTGAACTGATCGTCATGAAATTTGGCAGAGATATAGCCTGGGATATGGAGAAGGACAAAGGCTACTTTTTTACTCGATAACCGATATCCACGCGGGCGGAGCCGCGGGCAAAACCTAGTATCTTATAAATAATAAAGCTGAAGAGTTAGTTTTTTTTGTTTGAACGCGCTAATTCCCTTCAGATTTCAATAATCCTTTTTGCATATTATAGCCCAATTCTTGAGGAAGACTATAGGCTACTTAAGATCATGCTAAGACCCTTAGGATCCGAGCAACAAGAAAAAACTTCAGAAAGAATGCTAAGTAAAAATGAAGGAAGAGCGCGGGCGGGCTATGGGATGGGACTAGGGTTGCCAGATTGGAACTTGCCGAGTCCCGGACAAATCCCAGACATCTGGCAACCTTAGATGGGACGCGGTGGGGGTCGGGGGCCGAAAAATCCGAGCAGAAGCTAGTATAAATTAGGGATGCCTCGATACGCCTTTTTGCCGTTGCGATACCGATACCGATGCTCTTATAAAAATATCGGCAATACCGATACCGATACGCTTATTGAATTAAAAAATTAAGGTAAAATAACACAAGTCAGGTTATTTTTTTATTACCTATTATAAAAAGAACAAATAACAGGACAAACTAATTAAAACCGTTTAAAACTATAGACAGGTTGAAATTAGTTAATAGTTTTAGTAATTAAAATTAACATTGATAAGATTTTTGTTTAAAAAACCGGCCAAGTGCGTGTCGGAACACGCACAATGAAGGGTTCCGTACTTGGAAAGAATTTATCCTAAGAACAAACTGAACATTGTAATTGGTAAACTTAATCTTTATACATTCCAACTGCAAATGTAAGTTTGTACGCAGAATCTCGAGAGATTTACCATGTTATTTTAAGACCATAGACTTCTTATACATTTTCCTGTAATCTATAAGTATAGAACTATTTTCTGAATTTTTTCAAAATTTTAGTTTCAGTAGTTTCGGAGATAAGGGGGGGGAATGGTCAATTTTCGTCTATTTTCACTTATAACTCCAAAACCAATTCTTTCAATGGAGTGTTAGTGGCTGACCATTGGAAAGTCATAATGACGCCATTATATTAGTAGATTACCAAACTTGTCAAAATCAACAATTATGAAATCAATGATAGACCATTCTGACACTATTGTAATAGCAGACTTGAGGCCCTGGAGTGGAGACCGCGTATCGGCAAGCGTAGTGTAGAACGGCCCCCAGCTAGATGTACTGGCGACCTTAA
Organism: Dryobota labecula; assembly: GCA_947523025.1. Classification (NCBI taxonomy): domain Eukaryota; kingdom Metazoa; phylum Arthropoda; class Insecta; order Lepidoptera; family Noctuidae; genus Dryobota; species Dryobota labecula. Next base: position 4,362,882 of record OX383311.1, on the reverse strand, counting down.
AAAAGTGGCTGGGACAGACTGGATGCAGAAGGCGGAGGACAGAGTGTATGGCGAGCCTGGGAGAGGCCTATGTCCAGCAGTGGACTGCGATAGGCTTAGGTGATTGATAGATTGACTGACCCTAACACATACAGTCACGCTAAGCGTTTTCTTGTTAACCTACAAAACCCATATTAATTGGAAGGTTATACTTTAATATTGAAATTTAAACTTTTACTTGGAACAGTACTGGCTACATCTCCAACTCCCCACGACCTTAGTTCTTTCTGCTGAAGTTTAAGCTAGCTGGCATTAATAAGTGACAATTATAGTCACCTGTATACCTACTTTACCTGTTAAATTAAATTGGTAAGGGTTTAATGTCATAACTTATTATGGCGGTATACCCCTAAAGGCTACCGTGTGATGTTGTATGGAGGAGATATACTTTTATAAATATATGTTATTTCAAACAGTTTGTTGTTTTCTTGCTATTCGATACATAACCATCTTGCATCTGGGCTTTTGTTCCTTTATAACCAGAGGAAGAAAAAACTTTTATGTAATAGTGGCCACCAAACTAAACACTACCAAAGCCGACGACAGGCCAGGCATGTTCTAAAAGAATTTTCTAGAAGAAAACACACCATTAATTGTTATGAACAGTCATAAAACAAAACACAAATGACCTTCTATTACTATTGATGTAAAAATCGTGAGCGAGCAGGATGCTGTAGCGGTTACGTCATCGAATCCTGCGCATAGGGCTGACGAGATTCATCACTTGACCAACACATGGGGCTTACACAACGTGTAACGTTAAATGCGCAAAACCTGAATATAGTTTGATCAGAATAACGAGCTGAATTAATTGAACCACTTTTTAATATAGGTCACATTTTTCAAAAAATCTTCATTAAAACCGTTGCCGTGTCTATTTATTAATAGGTCAAGCCATCACATGCGCAAACCCGCCAAAATAGGTAAAAAAACACAAATTGTTGTCGACCAATTTATATTTTCTCATACGCGGGATAATGCGGGATAATAATAGCTATTATTTAAATGCAAATACGAATCTTGCATACAGTACCATTATAAATAAAACAATTTGAAGTATAATAAAATAATGCTACCTATCTTTTTTTAACTTAAACGTAACCTAAGGGTTAGAAAAAGAAATGACGATCTGCACTGAGGCGGGGCGTGCGAAAATACGTGACACTGGCTGGCCATGTTTACTTGAGTCTGAGCGGCGCTGGCACATGCGTTGCCATTGTTTTATCCCGTTACCCCGGGTCGTCGCAGACGCAAGAAACGATCAGAATTGCCAGTAAAACTAAAACAGCACATAAAACCTTTACAATTTTTTAAATGTTTTTTTCTCTCTCTGAAATAGGTCAATTGAATTAAAAATCAGTTGGGGTGTCTGATGTTTGGCGCATTTAACGTTACACGTTGTATACAGGGTTATTGGGAAAACAAAATAACAGTTATACAGTCCTGCGAGGTTAAAACAACTTTGTTCCATGACTTTTTGCAAAAACAAACCTTCCACATTTCGTTGTTCTAAACATTAAGATTAGAGCATTGAATTTAATTTTGTTGTTTATGATGTTAGTAATATATTTGTCGGAGACGAGTTGTATCCGGTACGCCAGCGCCATCTGTTGGCATTCAATGGAGTTGGTGGATTCGCGCCATCGGTTCTTGACAAATCACGACGCTAGCGCTGCCTAGCAGCGCATGGCAGAGTCTACGACATAACGTTCGACCGGCGATAAGTGTCCGCCGCACATGCGACAAGTGGAGTTCATCGGTGGCGGTCAAGCAGTGAAGACGTCTAGGAACTGTTGCGCGTTCGGTATAGTTGTGTCGTGTTCCTACATTAATTACTTTGCATACCCATTACTGTATAGAATCAAGTTCTTCTAACTGAACAGACAGATGTGCTGCTGGGGAGTTTCTTCCGCTACTTCTTCTTCCCAGCTAAAGCACTAGGAAGTGGTGAAGGAATGGGCGTTTTGGGGGACTGTCTTATGTAAATTTTAGGGTGCTTAATCTCAGGTTGAGTAAATGACTTTTGAGTTTAATTACACAGTACGCCCACAGTAGTTGAAATATGGCTAATGATAACGAGAGAAACCCTCCGTTCTCCGACATATTCATGAGAGGTTGTTAGTGTTTTACCAATAACCCTGTATAAGCGTTGCTTAAAGTTAAGACTTAAGAGACGTGATATATTATGATAAAGCAAAAAATACATATCTAATATTTTTTTATTATTTGATTGACAGACTAAACAGTTTTTTTTTTTTTTTTTTACCCAGGACACGTCCCTATTTAGGGCAAAGGGTTGCCCTAAATAGGGACGTGTCCTGGGTAAACTGTCAGTGCATGCCAGTGCGCATTATTGGATTATCTGGTTAAAATAAGGCGGAAACTGTTATCATATCGCGAAATGAGGTTGGGTCTTAGTGATCGCGATAAGACACTTATATAGTTTATAGTAACATATCGTGTTTATTAGATTGACTTAACTTTATTAGGTAATGGGATTATACTGTGTTATTGGGTAGGAAACGACCAAGTAGCCCAACTGATGGTTTGTTTACCAGCGCCAAGGTATTATCCAGAAATCCATTTTTCAAAAACTGAAGTCATCATCATCATTTCAGCCGAAAGACGTCCACTGCTGGACATAGGTCTCCCCCTAGCACCCCCACTTCAACCGGTTCTGTGCTTCCCGCATCCAGCGGATTCCTGCGGCCTTCAAAATCAGTCCACCTTGTTGGAGGCCTTCCAACGCTACGTCTTCCAGTACGCGGTCGCCACTCCAGAACCTTTTGGCCCCAACGGCCATCTGTTCTGCGAGCAATGTGCCCTGCCCACTGCCACTCAAGTTTGGCAATTCTTCGGGCTATGTCGGTTACTTTGCTTCTCCTGCGGATGTCTTCATTTCTGATTCGATCACGTAGGGAAACTCCAAGCATAGCCCTCTGTATTGCCCTTTACGAGTGACACTACGTAAATGTGCCTCCAATGCACCCAGAATAGTTAGCCCCCAAATCTCAACTGCCTTGCTTGCTGGCTTATATTTTTACCACTGCATGATTTATTCTCATATATAGTTAGTGCCAATAAGTACAAGAGAAGAACGACAAGATGATAACAGCATAGTGTGCTGTATTGAATATAAACAAGGAAAGATTACTGAAGAACTTAACAGGCGACCGGTGACCTACCACCTAAGTTCACATGTGGAAACAATAAATATATTGAGTATTGAAAACTAGTTGCAGCGGAGAACCAGGTGTTGTAACGCAACTTGGGAGAGGCATATATCCAGCAGTAGGCTGCAACCTCAACTTGTTTATTTAGATATTCTAAACATCTAAATCTAATTCAATAAACAATGGCTATAACCTTGAGATAAGTTATCGGTCATTACCACGCTGTTGGAATTGCAAATTAGTTATACGGCCTTGAATATGTATGAGAGAATGTTATTGAGTCGAGTCTTGTCGTCGCCAATTGCACGGAGCCTGAAGAAAAAGTCCTACCTGTAACTTATGGAGCCAAGACATGGACACTAACCTGTAACGGTACAGCTGGTTCACAAATTCAAAATCACTCAGCGAGCTATGTAAAGGGCTATGTTTGAGATCTCTAAAGAAGCGAATTCGAAATGTGTGTTGTACATTGTTGTGGGTTGCAGCTGAAAATCAGCGTCAGGTGGTACACCTTGTGTGTCATCTGACATTATGCTGAGCTGAGGCCCTTTTGGCATTATAATCATTGTTTTCTGTTTCTTATAGTTTTAAGGTGTATTTTTTGCTGTAATGCCAATAAACGCATCTTTCTTTCTTTCTAAATGAGGCGATCCGACAGAGAACGAAAGTGATCCACCGGTAACTACCACTCTACTACTACGTCCCGTAGCAACTACATGCACTCTCCAGGACTTACATGAGGCAAACGACAGACCTGTCCAGGTCGCTACGTACTGGTCGGAGAAAATTGCAATCATCGACTCGAGAAGAAAACGAAGAAAGTAGTCGATATAGCCTATACTCCATTTACCATCCATTAGACAAATAACGACAGTTATTGTGTAATATTGTTGAAATTACTGCACTTTAGAGTTATTTTTTTAATGTAAATGGTAAACAGATTACAGTGTTTTGTATTTATCGTGAAATAACGGAGTTTATTAAACGTTTACATCGAAATAACGAAAGGGTGAGAATAATTATTTGTCTAATGTCATAATAAATGGAGTATACACAAGCTGAAGCGGCAAAGGGCCGACCATATTAGCCGTAGAACCGATGACTATTCGGGAAGACGTGTTCTTGAGCGGAGACCGCGATTCGGCAAACGTAAGGTAGGACGCCCTCAGGCTAGGTGGAGCGACGACCTTCGCAGAGTGGCTGGTAGTAGCAGGGTTGAATGGCGTGCAATTGGAGAGCCCTATGTTCAGCAGTGGACTGCTGTCCGCGAATGATGATGAATTAATTGTCTTTCGGTCCGATAAGTGTGCATTCGACAAGCTTCCGAGTCGAAAATTACACATTTTCAGTTATGTACCTGCTGTGTCTAATCTCAGACAGCAAATACAGGGTGGCGATTTAGTCACCTGCATCTGTAATCATATTCGTAAAAAAAAATGCATCGAAATAGTAGTCTAAGGCAATTTGATCTTTTTTCCCCGAGTCGGATATAAGTTTCATTGCGAAAGTTGTTTAGTATGACGGGTAGAATCACCCCCTTGACTGATGCGGGTGACTAAATCGTAGCTGATGGAAGAAAAAGCGTTCAGAAGACCACTTCGATAACACTGATTGATGTTCGATTCGGCATGGAAGTGTATCGAACAACCAACATTCTATTGTGCATTTCCAGTATAAATCGCTATAACTAAAGCCTTACAAACTCGTGACCGAATTAAGGTCGCCTACTAACTACTAACGGAGTTCTATCAAGTTCAGTACAACCAAGTACTTTGATTTGATACATTATACAAGATCTGTTATAAAAAATATTCCAGTTTTGTTGACTGACTGCATTCCTATTGACTTCCGTTTCTAATTAATTAACATGATTAACTGGGTTTTGTTAGTTGATTTATTATAGAAACGTTGAGGAATTCAGTTTTCTGTTTATGAATACTTGTTGACCCATCCAGCGCCGGCCGTAGCCTTTGATTAGGGTAGAGCGAGATTGTCTGTCGGCGCCCTTTGGTCGACGCTTTCACTTCAGGTTAATTCTACTTCGTTTTTGTGTTAAATAAATAAAAATACGCAAATTTTCAACAAAAAAAAAAAATTGCATATATCTGCACTTATTGAATTTAAATTGGACCGCTCCTCTCGAGAAGAGCGGTCCAATTTAAATTCAATAAGTGGGATAGACCCCACGGCCAGCGCTGCACCCATCAGATGGATAAATGTGACTGTCCTTATTTATCTTTTAAGTTCAACAGTTGTTGTTTAAAAGCTAAAACCACCTTGTTGACTGGACGCAATCGCATTAGGCTACTTTCACATGGTGAGACACGGGAGAGGTGTACCTACTATGGGTACACCTCTGCCAAACCCTTCGGGGAAACAAGGCGTGATTTTATATTATGTTAAGGCTCCTACAAACAGGCGCAACACGCGACGCGACTCAAAGGGACCGCGTGTCGCGCGACTAGCGGTGACTTTGTATCTCGTCGCGTGTCGCGCCTGTTTGTAGGAGCATTTATGTGACACGGGAGAAAACAGAATTACGAAGATATTATTGAAGTAATTGCACGAAATGTACAATTTTAAAACAAAATATGGGTCTAAGGAATGAGTCCGATTTATAATAATATTCTCATGAACTGTCAAATAAATTACTGTTTATGTATTTTCTGCCGTCGCAACTAGTTTTAAAACTTTATTAATGTTTGGTGGCCTATTCCCGGTTTCAAAATAATTGATGTCAGAGATAAGAAAAGAATATTTTTTGAAGAGTGCTTTCTTAGAAAATTGAAAATAAACATATTTATATCACCAAAACGACAAGGCATGCTCTGTAGCTAAAAACAACAAACCTTGACCTTCATTCCAAAAATAAAACATATCTATACTCCATGATTATTATAAAATGAGAGCAGAATTTATTTTTGAAAATTCGTCTTCGAATATACAACCTACACCTAAACCATATCACTTTTTTTTCCTTTAAAATTAGCCCATGGCTCCTCTCAGCGATTTTCTCTATGAATGTTTGTAGAACTTTACACGGGTGCCTACTGGCTAGAAAAAAATCAGTATAACATCATCATATAATAATTATTATGTTATGAAATTATATAAGAAAGAAAGAAAGAAAATACGTTTATTTGCGGTAAACATGACACAAAAAAGAACATAAACACAAAAAAAAAAAATGGGGGGAAAAATGCGTCACATCCACGCAAAACGGCTATCGCTCAGCATTAGCATAAGCTGCTGGAGATCACTAACAGTCGGTGAGGTCACGGGGAATATTGATTTCTGTCATTCTCCGCGACACCACCAGGGGCCCAAGTCTGCTATTTTTATAAATTCGTCACTCCAACACGATCCCATTGTCATTTTGCTAAAAGTTCGTAATCTGCTAAATTCATAATGGTCGATCATTGGTCGGTCAATGGTCTCGTAATAGAATTGTATTACAATGGCATTTTGAACATTGATTCATGCCAGATATCATTTATACAGGGTGTTTGGCAGAACGTTGAACATACGAAAATGGTGGATAGGTGGGGTCATCTGCTACTTACTCAGCCCTAATTTATTTGGCCCTGCCCCCCTGGATATTAAAAAAAAAAAATTTTTTTGCTTTCTTTTAGTTTCACCACTTTCTTAACTTTAAAGTGTATTTTTTTATTAAAAATGGGTAAAACAGGCAATATTTTAGTTTATTTTTTTATCTTTAATATTGGCAGATTCTTATAAAATTATTGCTTTATTCAGATGTTAGCTAGAAAAAAGTTATGACTCCTCAAACTTACAGAAAGATGTAATAAATAAAAATATTGCCTGTTTTACCGATTTTTAATACAAATTACACTTTAAAGTTAAGAAAGTGGTGAAACTAGAAGAAAGCAAAAAATTTTTTTTTTTAATATCCAGGGGGCCAGGGCCAAATAAATTAGGCCTGAGTAAGTAGCAGATCACCCCACCTATCCACCATTTTCGTATGTTCAACGTTCTGCCAAACACCCTGTATATATTTTTACATATTATTTATGAGTGTTATAAGCAATCTGAAGTAGTAGGAAGTTGGAAGTTTAGTAGGAAGTTTCAATTGTCATTATGTACGAGATTACCAATTCTTTCAATGGAGTGTCAGTGGCTGACCATTGGAAAGTCATAATGACGCCATTATATTAGTAGATTACCAAACTTGTCAAAATCAACAATTATGAAATCAATGATAGACCATTCTGACACTATTGTAATAGCAGACTTGAGGCCCTGTAGTGGTGTCAAATTAGTGATGTCTGACAAAGTTTTATATATTTGCTTTACGATGCGAGTTTTTGGGTCCAAGGAGCATTGTGTAATTTCTTGTGCGATTTCTAAATTAATACATTTTCTCTCTTTCTTTCATATTGCTGCTGTTGTTTTATTTATTTATGTACACACAAAATACTTGGCAGGACAACAAATTAACATAGAAGAGCACAAAGGTAATGCTTATTTCAAAATAAGTTTCTTCCAGCAGACCTGCGAGAGGAAAGTTGGATAAGAAATGTAAACACAGTGTGTAGAAAAGTTAAACAAGAAAATTTAAACAAAACTATAACTATATTAAATAAACATACATACAAATACATACACATATAAATATTACCTATAATATATTATATGTAGAATATTACTGTATAGAAGAGAGGTAATGCTCTTTGACTTGCTTTTTAAAGAGAAATAAAGTTTTAGAATGTCGAATGTTGAATGTTAACACAAACGTACTGCGTGAACAGAGGAGTAGGAATACATTTCAGTTTTATGGAATGGGAAATTAAGATGATGCCTGAGGTGGGATCTACAGAGAGCATCAGAAGGACGGGTAAAGGAAAAACGATCGCGCAGGTAGCTGGAATATGCAGGGTTATAAAGGATGTTATAAAGAAGACATAATATCCGAGTGTTCCTGCGAAGACGGATTGGGAGCCACTTGAGCTCTTTGCGAAAGTGAGAAACATGGTCATATTTCCTCAGACCATACACAAAACGAATGCTAAGGTTTTGTAAGCGCTCAAGCTTATTTAACAGCTCCTCGATTTATGATCACAATGACGGGAAGAATTAGTAAACTCTCGGCTTCTTTAAGTGTCTTTTTACAGACGTTATTTTCTATCGTAGCATGAGAAATTTATTTATCAAAGAGACGAAAAGACAGGGACAGAGATTGTCACAAAAACGAATACGTGAATTGGTTGTTAAGTCACTGGCGCTAATAAAAACACATCTTGGCCCACTTTGTTAACAATAAATCCTAGGTGCGCCTGGGCCACGCGACTAGAATTCTAGATGATCAGTATTCTGCTCACATCTGTTGTAGGAAGGTCGGTAGCTCTAGGGCGGACGGCATTCTTTATACTATATCTGTGTCAATTATTGTCACCTTTGCGTTTAAGAGCGTTGTCACCGATCCACTAGCACCACTCCTTTAAAAACGTATTATCTCGTGACTGAGAAGGAATTATGAAAAACGGCTCAATCAACTATATCGGTAAGTGTGTCTAGAATTTACTAATACCTTTTGTAAAGTTTTATATTGAGACACGAAGCAACAAAATACGATCTAGAGGAATGTGGCCGTTTTTATTTAGATCGAATTTTTTGCTTCGTGTTTCGGCGCTCGCCCCCCGCGTTTTCGATGATGGGTCACGCACACAATCATAGCTGTGTGTTTAGTAGTGCTCCCAGTGCTCCCACGCACGGCGTTAGTATGAAGCTTTCTATCTGCTCGGTTTTCCTCTAGGCCACCACATCTCTCAAATACATATACCTAACTTAAGTTTGATCTTAGAAACTTGATATGAAGAAATTGCTTCATAGAATTTATAACGCAAAAACCTTGAGGGCTCTCACTATTCCCGCAATTCCCTTACCAAAACTTCGTTATCCAAATAGGTAACTCAAGAAACAGTAAATCAAATAACATTATGCTAAAAACAATGAAAAATCCAATGTCAAGCAGTCGACACTGACCTACAGTGATTTCATAATGTGATCTCATCGAATAAATATTGTATATACGAGAACTCGCTTTATCTATACTTAAACCATACGAGGCATCTGCGTCTTAATAAAATTATGTTTTGGAATATTGAGTCATCGGTTTTTAAAGTGGTCTGTACCTTTTCACGAATAAACCGCAAAACAAGGTTCATTGCGTAACACACATGAAATGACAATTGATCGCAATTGCTTTCATTTTAACAGTTCACCCACGTACATTGCGTTATTAACGTTGTTGAGCACACGAATTTTTCAAACCTATGAAGCAATGGATTAGCCTTCCAATCAAAACTCTCTGATTGTAATTGAAGGTGTGTTAGACATTGGGGATGATGATTAAAAATTTTTTTTTTGTCCGTCATGGAGATTATTAAAAAATATTGGACCCGTATTTTTTCTTTTTCTACGTAATCAAAACATTACGGCGATACATTGAGTTCAAAAGTGACATGACGTCAGTGCTCGCTAGATTTTTTTTATGTTCGTCATGTAGATTATTAAAAAATATTGGACACGTATTTTTTATTTTTCTACGTAATCAAAACATTACGGCGATACATTGAGTTCAAATGTGGCATGACGTCACTACTCGCTAGATTTTTTTTTTGTCCGTCATGTAGATTATGAAAAAATATTGGACACGTATTTTTTCTTTTTCTACGTAATCAAAACATTACAGCGATACATTGAGTTTAAATGTGGCATGACGTCACTGCTTGCTAGATTTTATACGTAGCTGTGACGTAACGAGCCCCCACTCTCCAAGTTTAATGTGTTTTATCTAAGTAATTTTTTATTAATATGATTAAGCAAAAAATACGTGTCTAATATTTTTTTTATTATCTGATTGACGGACTAAACAGTTTTTCTTTTTTTTTACCCAGGACACATCCCTATTAGGGTGCCGATCGTCCCACCGATTAAAAGGCAGCTGGGACCCACCCCGACCCTTGCTCGAACCAGCCCGCGCCGCTGTAGCTTTAAATTCGTCTCCTAATAATCATAATCCGATCCAGCATGATGGAGAGATCCGACGGAAAACCAAGGTAGCCGATATAGCTCGAAGAATTGCCAAACGTAAGCGGCAATGGCAGGGGCATTGCTCGCAGAACAGATGGCCGTTGGGGCCGAAAGGTTCTGGAGTGGCGACCGCGTACCGGAAGATGTAGCGTAGGAAGGCCTCCCACAGTGTGGACTGATGACCTTGTGAAAGCCACAGGAATCCGCTGGATGCGGGAAGCACGGAACCGGTCGAGGTGGCGGTGCTTGGGGGAGGCCTATGTCCAGCAGTGGACGTCTTTCGGCTGAAATGAATGAATGATGATCCAGCCTGTCCCTTGCTGTCCTCCCCCAGCGACGCCCTAAGTCGAGGTTCGTATCCCACAGGGGGTGCTCTTAGCGTGTAGTCACTTAGTTTATAAGGTTTTTGTTTATTGAGGCACAATTTCCCACAGGAAAGTCCGGTTAAGCAGACGACAACCTCCTACGTTGACCTGCGAGATGCCATCAACAATCCTATGTCCAGCTATGGACTACGATTTCCCTGGTCTTATCCTCGAAGGCTAGGCGCATATACAAGGATGCCCCCCGAACAAAAAAGCTTAGTTGATTAAATAGTGCTGTTAGTGCAAGCAAACGACATCACAATAGAAAATCTGTGTGCTAGGACTTTGACAATGTTACCAGAAAATGAGTTTAGCTGTGCATTATTAAATCAAGTTTAGGTTAAGTCTTATAAGGCGCTATTCCACCAGTACGGGGTACTTTGCGACACTGTACCGTACAATGTACGGCACTAATGTTTCTTTCGCTGGACTCACTCAAGTACAAAAATTACGTACAGCTTTCCCGGTGGAAACAGATCTGCAGCTCAGTACGTGCACTGTTAGCGTTCTGTACAAAATGTTTGTGAACAAATGAGTTAAACATAATTTTGGTGGAATTGCGCTTCCGGCTAACCTAGACTTTGTGGGCTTATTCCACAAACCCCCCTGAAAAATCCCCTTTAGGAGGAAAAGTGGAATATATAAAAAACAGTCTAGAATTCACCACTGATAATCCGGCTTATTTCACTAATCCCCCTCAGTGGGGAAAACTGAACCCTAATGTAAAAAAAATCACTTTCAGGGGGGTCTTGGAATAATTTTTTTTTTTTTTTCAATTCTAGTTTTCCCTCCTAAGCGGGATTATCAGGGGTGAATTCTAGACTGTTTTTTATAGATTCCACTTTTCCTCCTAAGGGGGATTTTCACGGGGGATTTGTGGAATAAGCCGACTTTGTGCTACTGAGTGCGAGTATACCCAGCACGCCCAGTGTAGTATATGCATTATATTAACAGGGCTTTCTCCGCCTTGAGTTCAATGGGATCCATCACCATATGAGACCTCCGAGATCGCAGTCTCCTAAACGGGCGATTAAGAACAACTGAGCGCAAATGTTTAGGCTAGACAAAAAATCCTAGTTCAATTTATATTCTCGAGGTATGTATGTACTTGTTATTACCCTACAAGTTATGACATACAAAAAGCTCAACGAACAACACCAACACACACTAGCAGTACTGCTTACCCCCTTTTTCCTCCATGTCTCCTTCCTTTTAAGCCTCGGCAGCGTACTGTAGTTCTTCTCACTCATTTTAACTCACTGTTTATTAGCATTTCACTGTTTCATCACTTATTTATGGCACTTTATGTCACTTTTCAGCACTGAACGTGAGTTTGCGAAGTTTTCTCACTATTTTTAAGACACATCGTTTTTTCGACTACTGTCAGTAAATCACAATGGTACAACTAAAGTTTTAAAGAATTACTACCAGCCTACGTAAAGACCTGTTTGAGATAACACAAGTAATTAGCACAAACCGCAAGTAAATTGATTTAGTCGTTTCGTAGAAGAATGCTAACATACGAACTTGGCATACATGTTCGACCTATACGCTTAAAAAATGAAGTTGTAATGCATGTCTTGGCTAAGAAAACAAATAACTAAGGTTATACAAGAAGGCTATTCTACTACAAGAGACTATCTAGCCAGAGAACACACTATAAGTAACTTGGCACATGGCAATTAGCCTTTTTTTTTTCTGAGGATGGGAATTCATCAAACGACCTTTCCCGCTCTGGGTGGAGCGGAAGGGAGTGTCAGACTCTTACTGACTAAAACCCACCCGTGTTCCTTCCTTGGCCCTTTATGTTCCGGGGCAGCGGTACGCCTTTCGGACAATCCCGCTGACCCGGCAGACTTGGGCTCTAATGGGCCCCCTCGTCGTTGCTGACATCTCTTTGAGGCGCGCGAGGAACACGTACGCGCCGTCCGGCACGGGCCTGGTCCTGATCGGACGGTAAGCTACCCATTACTCACCACCCGCAGGCCCGCACCTACGGTGGCCGGGAGTCGTCACGCGGCGCCCGACGTCCGGAGCGTCTACCGCGGCGGCTGGGACGGGAGGCTCTCTCCCTCTCCCATACCGCAACCTCCTTCGCTAGCATGACTGCTTCGCAGAAGGAGGTGACTGCCTCCCATTCCCTTTCGCCCCGGACCATGGCTTGAACCAGTGCCGGGCGCGAGAGATATGGCAATTGGCCTATGATAGCATTTTTGACGTTGCAGCCCGATTTACAGTGTTCTTTCTCGGGACCCGGGACACAAACCTGGTTGACGAATCCTGATTCGGAATTAATCGTATGATATGTTATTTTTGTGATGACTGAATGGATTGTCGGAGCAAGATTTACTTCCTTAAAGAACGGTGAATACAAACTTGATGGAATTAAAATAGCTTGTGGCTTTGTGCATCATAACCAAATTAATAAACATCTCACGACTTTCAAACGTGCCTCAAGAAACACCATACGACACTAAAATTGAATTAACAATCATGTTATGCAGATAACAAAACAATAATTCAATGAGTCACTTTTTACCACTTTTCACACACTAGACATTATTTTGTTCAACTAATTGCAATACAGTGTTGGACAAGGAGTCTTCCCAGGGAAGAAAGGTAAGTGATTCAGACTATTATATATACCGGATGACATTTTTTAGTCTTGAATAAAATTGGGTACACTAGGTGAACAGAGTAGAAACCTATGGCAGTATTTTTTTTTTTTTAATAAACCTAGATGCAAATTGATCTATCGATAGATAACCTAACCAGAAATATAACAAACAAAAAAAGGATTGAAATTAGGGTGCGTATGATTTACGGATTTTGTTTTCTAAGTGGTCAGATGTCCGTGACCGTGATTGTACATTCGAAACAGCTTGGGCAGTAAATGCCCTAGGTGTCTCGGATGTACAATCCTAACGATCTATTCTTTAAAAATCTCGACGTGAAAACTTAGGTGAATTGGGCTGTCAATAGTGTCAATCCCTAGCATCAGGTTGAATGACAGTTCATTTCAAACTCACTTAACCTAAGTTTTCACGGTGGGATTTTTACAAACCGGCTGCTACCTCCTTGCTGACGGGCTTATATTTTTACCACCGCATGAGCATATTGACACAAAAGGACCTATAAGGTCTCCACAACAGTGAGAAGACAAAGGCTGCCAACAATGATAAGCTATTTTCATAAAGCATGTACCAATACGAAAGAATAAACGCATCTAAAACACTAAAACACAACCACAAAATATTGGAATGTCAGAATAATACTACTAATGACAATGACATTGATATGATTAATCATTTTATCATTAACTATACATATACAAAGTTCACTATCACTGTTTGTACTTTCGCACTAATCTTCACTAGTCTTTTTTGGACACAATTTTCACTGGCACTCGAGAATCTCGTCAAGTTAGATTTTCCTTTTCTTTTATTATGAAGTCGGCACTGTTTTGACTAAAAACTTTGTGCACAACAAACACGTCTAGTTTGTACACAAATACAGAACTAAATGGAGCACTCATTGATTGCCATATCTACTGATAAAAGATAAGGACAATTGTACAGGCATGTATTATTTTTAATCTAGATTTCACGGTTTGTTATCGTACGAGATTTTTGTACAAATTTATTATTAGAAATATTATATTAATCAGATTTAAAAAAGTGTGTCAAAGTATGCATCACTGGGTTTTTGTCCAGTCTCCTAAAATTGCCAGCAATCCTGAGACTATGTTTACGTTATTCTCACATATTTTTTTTGTCTTTTAGAGCAATGTCTGCTGAACTTTTAGAGACCTTAATGCCTTTTTAGAAGTAATGCGATAGAATGAGAAAATTCTCAATCGATTTACAATTTTTTTTTTAAAGGAAGCCGACATAGCCCGAAGAATTGCCGAACTAAAATGATAGTGGACGGGGCACGTTACTAACAGAACGGATGGCCGATTGGGCCAGAAAACGGGTAGGGTAGGTAGACCGGCGACCTGGGGAAGGTTGCGAGAATCCGCTGCATGGATGCGGACAGCACAGGACCAGCCGTAGTAGCGAAGCTAGGGCTATGGTCAGCGGTGGAATCAAAATCAAAATATTTGATTTCTCATAAACCTACATTACATGGGCTGCTCCATGGTTAGGCCAGGTTCCCACTACGCCGGACCGGCAGATTTACATGATTATGGCAAAGAATTTACGGCATAATGTGAACAGCTTCATTTAAATTCTTTAGCTATCAGCTCTTCCAGCAGTTTTACCATGCCGGTAAATCTGCTGAGCCGACGTAGTGGGAACCTGGCCTTACTCTTTTAAAAATAATTGGCTTTTACTATATTTTCAAAAACTAAGGCGACTAAGGGACTTACTAGAGAATGGGCAGCAGCGTTCTCTATGCATTTTTTAACACCATACTGCGATCGCCAACCCGCCTGCCAGGCGTGGCGATTATGGCAAACCCCTCCCCCCAATTGGGGGAGGCCAATGTTCAGCAGTGGACGTCTTTCGGCTGAAATGATGATGATGATGATGATATTTTCAAATAACAGTGATGATGACAGCAGATGAAAAAAGTTCATAAAGAAACTCCTATTAGGACTTTCTTCGTGGACTTTCTTCATCTGCTTTCTTGCAGCTGGATGAACGTCACCCAGTAACTGAGTTGTGGAGATCAAATAGGCAGTCGCTCCATATACAATAACTGGTATTCAGATGCCTCTGTTTAGACTGGAAGCCGAGCCCAACATAGGGGAAAAGGCTAAACAGATGATGATGGATTAGAGTAGCTTAGGATCGAGTTAAATGGCGTTCCATTGGAGAGGCGTATATCCAGCAGTGGAAAGCTATGGGCTGGTGATAGTGATGGACATATTTCGGCTAAATGATAATAAGTAAGAGATAAATTCTCCTTCTACCATCGGACATCTAGACGCACTGCAAGTTACCACCCCTACCTAGTTGATATTCCACCAACTCGCACTAAGCGTTTTCAAATGTCTTTTATAATGCGCACAGCAAAGGAGTGGAACTCTCTGCCTGCGTCTGTTTCCGAACGCATACAACCCTAATCTATTCAAAGTGAGAGTGAACAGGCTTCTTCTGGGTAAGGTCACTCCATTGTCGACTTTGTCTCTGTCACCTCTGACCTAGACTAGAGTCAAGAGCAAACCCATCATAAAACAAACAAAAAAAGGAGAGTGTGAGGTAAGAGTAGGGGAAGATCAAAGAAAAGATGGATGAACTGTGTGAAACATGATATGGCTAGAAAGGACGTGACTACTGAAATGAAGACTAAGTATGGAAGAAACAGACATGTTGCGCTGACGACAAATAAATTGGGATAACGGCATTGATGTATAAGAAATGAAGATACGGCACCGCTCTAATGCCACGTACACATTATTGGACTAGAAACAATTACATGTAAACACACCCACACAACTACATTTCCCGATGTCGTGTGTAATGCATAAACAACCGAAAAAGAGAGAAATATGACGCGGGCTGCAGCGGGAACGAGATAGCAATAATTGTCACTATTACGTACCCAGAACAACTCAGAAAGAAATGGCGACCTAGAAATCCAATTCAGGAGAATTTTAAAGAAAATAAGTATTGATGTACTTACGAGTGGAAAGTAATCCCGTGGAACTTGTTTTTGGTTTGTGATTTATTTGTGCACATTTTGAAAACACAGGAAGATATTGTTGCTGCTTATTTAGACGATTACGGTAATTTTACTTAACGTGCTAACACGTCCTACGCAAACGCCAGTTCGATTGTGACTAAGGTTAGTTGTGCCGGTCGGCATAGTTTGCGTTCCACATCGAGGAGCGCGTACCTAATCTTCCTTTTTTATACATCAATGGATAAGGGCAAAATAATGATGGTGATGATAATTATGAGTACAAACTACGTCACATAAACACACAATTTACTTTTATAATGTTTCCGGGACAATGTTAAGACCACCGTTTTCTACACAACCAGTTCTAGACTAGATTTCCGATCGTTCTAGGTTGTTTACCAACAAAATGTACTGTATGGCCGTCCATTGCGTAAGATTTAGATGAAATACATTATTTAGGATTCATGTTTTGTAAATATCGATATTTATATAAGGAGGATTTCATAATGGAGATTTTTTTTTCTCTAGTCTTTTGGACAGTTCTTTTAACTTTCGAAGGTCAAGCAACACCTCCGATTGTTGAAAAAATAATCACGTTTCTGATGATCATTAAGTGCTGTTTATTGTGTATAATTTACATAAATATTGAACTATAAATTACCTGGGATAGGCTGGGACCTTTTTCGGAACCTATCATAGTCTAGGATTAAAAAGCTTATAGGCTAGTCTAACACCAAACGACGAAAAAAAATATTGGTTCCTCGCATAATTTCGGAAGAAAATCCAATGTTTCAGACACATTGTATTTTTACCACAACATTGATTCTGTAATTGTTTCTCAATAAAAATGGCAGATTAAAATTCACACGAGTAATTTAAAGTCTTATCTTATTTCAGCTACACTCAGCAGCTGTATGGACCAGCCTTTACAAACCCACACACATTAATTACTACATGCCCGCTTGCAGCTCATGACATAATATTGTGACGTAATGGTTGTTAATTATGAGAGTAAGTACTTTCATAATTAACAACTATTGTGTTCTAACACTGCTGAAACACACATCTGTTAATTACAGGAAAACAGCTTCATAATCAGCACATAATGTACCCAATACTGGGAAAAAGGGCTCCTCGTGAGGAAACAGTCATGTCCTAGAACCAAAAATTCGAAGTCATGTGACATATCTACCAACAAGCACCGGGCCTGCGTGGTAGATTAGGGCCCACACCCTCGCAAAGAAATGTCTGTGTCCAGTCTCCAGTGGCGTAGCTATTCATAAAGGGGCCCTGTATCGAAAAGTAAAAAGGGTCACCTTGTTGCGGGCCCTATTTGCAATTTTTTTTTATTTAGAGAAAAACGATTGAAGCTTATTTTCAACTCAACTGCGTGATAGTTGGAAGGTTCCAGTAGTTCGAACAATTGTCTCTAAATCAAAAAAATATTGTATAAGACTTTCAAAAAGTCAAAATATCGCACCCCCGGTGCAACACTGTCACTTATGCAAAAAGTAACTTTTTCAGGCAAAGTATTTTAAACTTAAGTATCCTATCCTATACATAGTTGATGGCAGTTCCTGATTTAGGAAAGATGAATAGATTATATCCTGACGTGTTCTTTTAAGTTTATAATAAAATAAATGAAACCAAATAATTAAAATTAATACACTTCTCTTGACGCATAAGTATTTTAAAGTTTGCATAAGTGACAGTGTTGCACCGGGGGTGCGATATGTCCAGATTGCGGCGAAACTTTTAGAGTTTCGCCGCAATCTTGACATGTCTTGACTTGGAAGGGATTTTTATTTACAAAATAGCGAACTGACGTGTTTTTATTGTAATTTTACTAAAAGAATACAAGATCTTTGTCTCGGTCACCTCTGAACTAGACTAGAGTCAAAAGCAAAAGCAAACCCATCATAAAATAAAAAAGGACGAGCGAGGCGAGCTAGAAAATTTGGGCACACTGACTCGGATACTAGGTTGAGCGGTCGTGATTTTACAAAGAAAATGCAAGAACGAGCAAAGCGAGCTCGAAAGTTGGAGCATTGAGACTGGGATACTACGTTAAGCTGTCATTGTGATTAATATAAGAATACGGGGACCCCTGTAGCTTGGGGGCCCCGTATCGTTGATACGGCGGTAGCTACGCCCCTGTCTGTGTCCCAGCTGTGGGAACACTATATGGCTGATTATGCTATGGAGGAAGAATGTGTTATTCTTCTCGAAAACGAATGAATGGGAAAAACTAGGCAACAGTACCATTTAGGACAAAGTTTTTCTTTTAAACAAGAATAGGCCTCACCACTGACTACCTGCAGTATTGTCTCTCCTTCTACTTTTGATCCATCCAAAGGTTGTCTGTAAAAGATCGCTTTTAGCGATAAGACCGCCCAAAGTGATACCCTATGGAACAGTTCTACATTTATATCGATGATAATTTTTATGGTGTACACAATAAAGAGTATTCTATCTATCTAGGCATTGTCCCTAACTAGAAAGATGCATCTACTTTTAAAAGAGTGTCCTTGGAGTTTCTTGGCTGTTCTTCTCCATAGAGATCTACGTTTTGGAATGAGCAACTAGCTTCAACTTTCTGACTAACTGACCGACTCTTTGACAGTTCAAAAGTGCCCGTAAATGGTTTAATTGAAATAAATGCTTTGAGTTTTTGAGTATAAACTAAAAAAAAACAAATTGCTAGTGCCTTTCATTCATCCCTTTTGATGGCAAAGTGAAAATACAGATTTTTTGTGATGTTTTCTTTGGTTTAGTTCTATCTCTTCCCCTTCCCATCTCTTCCCCTATGCGTTTACCTACAAAAATTTATCCATCTCTGCTATAAACACACTAGCTGCTGCTGCTGTTGCGCGTGGGTGTGTTCCCTAGTTGAATCGGATTTTGTTCAGAATTTCATGGGTTTTAATTATTTTATTTGTAAAATCTTTTTTTTTATATACCTACATACAAACTTTGACATCCCGCAATCCCCCTTTGAGGGGTAGTTTTGAAAAATTAATAATGAAAAATGTTATTACTTACTTAAGCAAGTATTTTTGCCAAGTTTCAATTAATCAACCCAATTATTAAGATTTTTCATACAAACTTTCATCCCCTATTTTATCCCCTTAGGAGTGGAATTTCCAAAAATCTTTTCTTAGTGCACCCCTAGACCTCATAAGGAACTCACGTGCCAAATTTAGAATCTCTAGACCCAGCGGTTTGGGCTGTGCGTTGATATGTCAGTCAGTCAGTTTCTCCTTTTATATATATAGAAGAAGAAGATATAGATAGAAGATAGATAGGGGTGACTGGGTAACACAATAACGTGGTGGGTGGTGGTGAAGTACGTGCGCCAAAGGACAACGTACACGCCGAGGGTGCAGTTACTGAAATCGCACCGGAACGTCAACTTCAAGGCGTTCATCGTGCGTGTTCCGAATCTGTATCTGCCCATCGTCATGGAAGAAGACTTTTGGCCGCAGGACGTGGTGTTCCGTCGCTTCCGCGGACAAGTTCCACAGAACAGCACAAAGTGCAGCTAGTGCAAAGTGAAGTGCTACTAATATAGTCTTAAGCCTTTTTATTAACACAAGCTTTATATTAAAATATGTATGTTAACGTTAAAGTTTTTTTCTATGGGCCTGTGTTGCCAGAAATAAATGGTATTATTATTATATTATTTATTATAAGTATTTTTCTAAATTATTAATAGGCTCGCGTTGAGGCACTATCTCACCTGATGGTAAGCGATGATGTGGTAACACTATACCCCTTGGTAAGACCCCAGTCTTTTCACTATGACAATGGCATGATAACACCCGAAATTAATGCTCACGCAATGAGCTCCTAAAAACCTTGTACAGAAATAACTAGAATTGTCCGAAATTACTAATCCTTTGCCCAACCCAGTCTACTAGCACGCTTTTTATGGGTGTGGTCTAGAATTAAATATTTAGTCCAAAACTTATTACTTTGTCTGCCTAGCCTTTTTCCAACTATGTTGGGGTCGTCTGCCAGTCTAACCGGATGCAGCTGAATACCAGTATTTTACATGGAGCGACTGCCTATCTGACCTCCACAACCCAGTAACTGGGTAACACGATACCCCTTGGTAAGACTGACTGTCAGACTTTTGGGCTTCTGACGACCCGTAACGACTGTCAAAGATCCACGAATGACAGCCGGGACCAACGGCTTAACATGCTTTCCGAGGCACGGAGGAGTCTCGGTATGTAAAGATGGCCCCCATCCTCGGACCAACCCCGGCAAGCGTAGCTTAACCTGACGGATCGACCCGTGCGGCTGTTATTACTTAGCCACGAGCTCCTCAAAAGTTATTACTTTGTAACCTAGCTAAATATTTCTGGGAAACTCAACCTCCTGCTTTTGCACCCTAATGGGGGTTATTGTTTATGTGCTCATCAGTTGGCGCCACTGTTGAGTAAGATCCTGTTAGTACTTTTACTTTATGTTTTGGATAATGTTTAAGTACTCATTAGGGGTCATTCAATTATTACGTAAGCACTAAAGGGGGGTGGGGGGTCTTTGCTTTGATTATTTTTAATGAGATGGGGGATGGGGGTCTGGATGGTAGGATTACGTCAGACATATTTATTAATGTACTTTTCAGATTCAATTGCAAAATTAAATTAAATTTGATTTGAACAAAGATGGCAACCCAATGTTCAGGGATTCCTCAAAATAATTGATATTGGTTTCTCGCTCTCACGCGATTTTTTATAGTTAGAAAAAACTGAAGTAGGGAAATTACCTAAATGGGCATTCAATTACTTTGAAGTCTATAAATTCCTTATTTCTAGACTCATGAATGTAAAGAAACCTGAACAGATTAAAAAAATACCAATGTTTACGTAAGCAAAGGGGGGGGGGGGGGTATGAGCTTGTTTACTTTTGCTGACAAGGGGGAGGTGGGGGTTCAAAATTACAAAAATTCTGCTTACGTAATACTTGAATGGCCCCTTACTTCATAAAATATTTATTTTATTACATTTTTTTAAATCAACAGCACCTGCCATCTTATCCCTTCACCGCCCTTGGTTGACTGGTAGAGAATCATCATCATCATCATCATCATCATTCCAACCGAAAGACGTCCACAGCTGGACATAAGCCTCCTCCAATTGGGGGGGTTTGCCATAATCGCCACGCTTGGCAGGCGGTTGTGTTAAAAATGCATGCACGCTGCTGCCCATTCTCTAGTAAGTCCCTTAGTCGCCTTTTACGACACCCACGGGAGGAAATGGGGTGGTGCTATTCTTTACGTCCGGCACCACACGGAACCGGAAATATTATGTATAAACAGTAAAAAAAAGCATTTAAACCTAAAACTAAATTAACATTATTTTTTAACAATAAAAAAGACCTGTGCGAGGCTAAAAACCAATAACTATTTACTTTTACAACCATACTGCAAACTGTACCCTTTAAAAACCACAATTTTACTCAGAACCACTAGAAAATTACAATAATAACTTTAACACGTAACTTTACACCGCTGAAAAATCACTGTAACACTGAAGGCCGTCTGAAAACAAACTGAAAAGTGTCGCAACTTCGCAAGTGATTCTATTATCGCGCGTACCGATAGCAGACAAAGCAAATATTTGAACAATTTAATTTTATTGTCGTAATATGGATATTTATGAATATTACACAATTTATAGATACGCGGGTGATTTAAGGCTTTTGTTTTGTTTTGGGGTGGACAGAGATTGAAGTGTTTATTTGTTTCATTTTTAGTTGATGGCAGTTTTCTGCAGTTTTATTGGTTCCTACCAAAAAAGGCCACGCTTTCACTTTCTCGAAGTGTACAAACTAACTTTGATATTGACAGAATTAGCCAGATTTTTTAGCAAGTTAAAATGATTGCATATTCTCAGTTATTAGAACATTCCACACGTCAGTTACTCCTACCGCAAAGACAAAACGATCTTACTGCAATGTTACGATAATAATACGACATGTCCCAGAATTACCGCACACCACCAAACACTCCAATTAGAATATTATGTTATAATCATAATACACACACTGAATTTTTGCTATTGTGTATAAATCATTGTAATATAAAACAAATTTCCTCCAATTATTTTCGTATTTGAATTAATAGGAATATAGTTCAAACCCCTCTCACAGAGAAGCCTGTGTCCCGGCAGTGATAACATTTTATGCTGATTATCCATACTAATCCATACTTCCATACTTACTAATACTTACTAATACTTACTAATACTTACTAATATACTTACTAATACTTACTAATATTATAAATGTGAAAGTAACTCTGTCTGTCTGTCTGACTGTCTGTCTGTCTGTCTGTCTGTCTGTATGTTACGTTTTCACGCCTAAACCGCTGAACCGATCGACATGAAATTGGCAGAGATATAGCCTGGGATATGTCGACGGACATAGGCTACTTTTTTACACGATAACCGATATCCACGCGGGCAGAGCCGCGGGCAAAAGCTAGTATTCTATAGTTCAAAACTTTTACTTCAAAATATATTTTTTTTTACTTTTCGTTACAATTTTTTTTTTCCTCTCACAAGGTGGACCGATGACCTTGTGAAAGCCGCAGGAATCCGCTCGATGCAGGAAGCACAGAACCGGTCGAAGTAGCGGTGCTTGGGGGAGGCCTATGTCCAGCCGTGGACGTCTTTCGACTGAAACGATGATGATGACTATTATTTACTCCAAAATAATCAAAGACAGCCCTTTCACAATCAATAAACTTATACTGCAGACAGTACCGATATCCTTTATCTGCAATTCTACACGTAAATGCTAAACCGCGCCTCAACGAGTCGCGAGCACGCAATCCACTGAAACACGCCTACGACACGCTATTATAGCTTTTATAATTGAAACAAACGATCATGTTGTATAAAAGCCAACTGAATAATGTGTGTAATGGTGGCCAGCACATCAAGTTACCACAAGCTGTCAATTTTCTCGTTCGATTTTGAACTTAAAGGGAACTTCACTGGCATTTGCCAGTGATGTTTCCGTCAGCTATCTAGCTGATGTTATAAGCAGTAACTTAAGCTAATTTTATTTTAGAAAAAGGCATGCGGTTGAAGCCGCAGGCAGCAGTTAGTATATAAAAAAAAATGCTCTTCGTTGATAAGTACATCACTTGAGAACGGCTGGACCGGTTCTATGTTCTATGTTAGAGGGTTTGGTTTCCGCACTTAGTCCTTAACATGGACCATTGTGCGTGGGCCACGGCGGCCGTCGGTGGTTATTCCAACCAGCCCACCTCCTTCCAGAAGCTAATCACGTCTCCTGGTCTGTTCAGAACATCGGTAAAGGATCTGGGTGCCCCGAGGGTTTCTGTTCTAATCTGGGTGACGTCTGTGCATTCGAAGAGCACATGCGCAACGGTTTCTTCCGCCTCCATGCAGGCCCTGCACAGAGGGCTGTCCGTTATCCCTATGTGTAGAAATGATTGTTTAGCGAGCAGTGTCCCGTGATGGTCCCCGTCACCAGGCGCAGACCGTTCCTGTCCAGGCGTAAATTGGGATGGCATTGCCTCTCTGGACTGCCTGCAGCCTGGTGTCGAGGTCCACCTGCTCTCCGCTTGTGTGTGGGTGAAGTCCTGTAACCGGCTGGACCGGTTTTAAAATGTTTGTAAAAGTCTGAATTAGGTTTTTATGAAAACAAATATTTGAAAAGTTCCCTGTAAAATTTTCAAATTTGGGAAAATCTAAACGTCCTTTTACTATGGGATTTTTGTATGAACTATTGAACTTTGGACAGGACAACATCTGTCGGGTTAGCTACTTAGTGTTAAGTATAATATTTTATTTGTATTTCAAAATCAAAATAAGAAGTCATTTTAAATTCAAATTAGGCTGAAAATCAGCAATTTTAAACGTCAAAATTTAATTCATTATTGTTTTACTGACCATACATATAAGTATACCCTACCCAACAATGTCATGCTATGCCGACTGCGTGAACGAGGCATTAGCATGCTTGAATGGTGCACACCCGTTTGTATATATGTTGTAAGTCTCATCTCTATATTATAAAATTAAAATGCTTTTCGTTGGTAAGCGCATCGCTTGGAAACTGCTGGACCGATTTGGATAATTTTCTTTTAAAATGTTCGTAAACGTCCCAATCAGGTTTTTACTGCGAAAAAAAATTTGAAGAGTTGACGGGTTAGTCACGAAAACCATTTGGTGATACGGTCGTGAGGTTTTAGGCTACCCCTCCCAGCACCACTAATTAATTCTAAACAATCCGCTGGCTGGAGAGCTGTCACACTTAAACATTTTTTCGTCGCACTAAAAATACACAACCATGATTGTTCCATCCTCCTATTGTGATAAATCGTATTTTTTTCTGACCCCCCCCCCCCCTTTTCAAACCTCACGTGTTTTTAGTTATCATGCCAGAAGACCTATGGTTACAACCCTTTTTTGCCCGATAGAGAAGCACTTCTCCAT
Source organism: Dryobota labecula (assembly GCA_947523025.1). Classification (NCBI taxonomy): domain Eukaryota; kingdom Metazoa; phylum Arthropoda; class Insecta; order Lepidoptera; family Noctuidae; genus Dryobota; species Dryobota labecula. Next base: position 4,338,144 of record OX383311.1, on the reverse strand, counting down.
ATCAACCAAATAAAAATAATGTTACTTACAAAGCCACTCTTCGCTTTCTCATGGCGGGACATTTTTCTTTTTTTAACATCCAGATGCATTCTGTAACAAAATTAAAATGTTAACTAATTGGGAGATTGGCCGGAGAAGGTAACACATAATGATGACTGGAAAGCTGGGAGGGGGGACCTTTGGCCAACAGTGGGTCAATTCATAAAAAAGAGCATCAAGTAGAAAAAGTTTATTTGACAACAAGAGAGGTACAGATGTACACAGAAAAAAATCGTAGTATTTTATCCCTGATAGACAGCACTAAGCAAAAACAAAAGAAAAGAAAGAAAATACGTTTTTTGAGGCAAACATGACGCAGAGAAAGAACACAAACGCCAAAATAATAAGTTGGGGCAAAATATGTGCAACGCAAAACGGCTATCGCTCAGCATAATGCTGCGACCCCATGCGAGACAGAGCACCAACGCTGGTTCACCTAAACACATCCATACTAATATTATAAATGTGAAAGTAACTCTGTCTGTCTGTCTGTCTGTATGTTACGTTTTCACGCTTAAACCGCTGAACCGACCGTCATGACATTTGGCTGAGATATAGCCTGGGATATGGAGAAGGACATGGCTACTTTTTTACGCGATAACCGACATCCACGCGGGCGGAGCCGCGGGCAAAAGCTAGTTCATTTATAAATTCATCATCATTGCAAAATCATAAATAATGGGGATTTCACAAGAGCTATCTTCTTTTCAAGTTAGTAGGGTTTCTTTACAAACATGTCTTTAAGAGACGTTTAATCATTATCAAAAAGTATGGCTTTGCAGATTTAATCATTACTTAACTATGTATAAGCAACATTTATAAAAACAAACCTTATTAAATGAGTGCTACCTTGAATGAAAATGCTTTGAGAGTCATTTTGAAACACCATGTGTACTCAGTAATCAGCCCTGTGACTTAATAGCTAATTCTCCTTGTTTATTTTTTATGTTTTTTTTTTATTTGTTGCCACTGTGTTGTTACAAACAGTCAGACCTGGAACAACTACTTGTAGGTCATAAAAATATGTGTTCCGTGCGGAAATCGAACCCACGACACGCAGCGCAGCAGTCAATCGCTTAACCACTGCGCGAACCGTGTCGTCAGTTTGAGCTCTTTCTCGAAGTTGGACCTACCTAACTGGACAGTTTGTCCTAGGTAAACATACTCGTCCACAACTTCGAGTGTAGCGTCTCCGATATAAATAAAAGTGGGTGTTACATGGGCATTTGACATGACCTTTGTCTTGTCCATGTTCATTCTTAGACACACTCTTTCGAAAGCTCTACTGAAGGAATCGAGCAATGTACTGAGGTCTTCCATAGTCTCAGCCATGACAACTATATCGTCGGCAAACCGAAGGTGAGTGATGTACTCGCCATTGATGTTGATGCCAACCCCAATGGACCTTATTAGAAGGCTAAAAGTCACCCAAAGGGCAATGGAGAGGGCTATGCTTGGAGTTTCCCTACGTGGTCGAATCAGAAATGAAAAAATCCGCAGAAGAACCAAGGTAACCGACATAGCTCGAAGAATTGCCAAACTTAAGTGGCAATGGGCAGGGCACATTACTCGCAGAACAGATGGCCGTTTGGGCCGAAAGTTTCTGGAGTGGCGACCGCGTACCGGAAGACGTACCGATGGAAGGCCTCCCACAAGGCGGACCGATGACCTTTTGAAAGCCACAGGAATCCGCTGGATGCGGGAAGCACAGAACCGGTTGAAGTGGCGATGCTTGGGGGAGGCCTATGTCCAGCAGTGGACGTCTTTCGGCTGAAATGATGATGATGATGATTTTCGAAATGGAACCTACCACTGCACTGCTTGTCTCTACATCACACAAAGGTTGACTGGTAGAAAATGGCTATGGCATTAAGTCTGCCTCTGTTTTGTGTGCTTGAAGTATTCAATAAACTCATTATCTGACTTTGCTAATCCCAACTATGTTGGAGTCGGCTTCCAGACTTACTGATTGCAGCTGAATACCAGTATTTTACATGGAGCTACTGCCTACCTGACCTCCACAACCCAGTTACTGGGTAATACAATACTCCTTAGTAAGACTGGTTGCCAGTCTTTCAGGCTTCTGACTACCTATTAAATAAACTTTGAAAAATAAAAGACCAAACATTCTTTAAATTTATTTAATAGGACTTAGTCAGAATTGCAGTTTCAAAGTAGATAGACATGAAAACAGTAACAGTTACAGAGAGACATTGTTGTCTGAGAATGTACTATTCATGTTATTTTAAAACTAGGTAGAAACATGGGAACAATGTAACAAAAGATCTGTTTATTTTTATTAAAAGCAGAATTATTGTCAGTAGCTATGTAAAATAAAGACACTGTATTTTTTTTCCACGTTTATGTTTGTATAAATTTGTGAAAACTGCTTTGTGCATTTTGATTCAATTTAGTTAGACAAATGATTAGTGAGTGTTTTGAATGAAGCTGTGAATAAAGATAGCCGATTTTGCTTGTTGTTCTGATGTTAAAAAATAAGTATGAATGAAGTTATTTTCTTTGAGACTGATAATAATCTAAAGAATTTAAGACTGGCCTACTTTTTCAATAAAAACAAACAAAAATGCAATAGATAAGGAACAATCAGCCAGCCAATTTTAATCTTCTCTGCCAGTTATACATAAATATGATTATTTACTGTTTACAATCTTTGTTTTAACGAAAATTGATTCATTTTTCTCTTGCTCAAAAATCATAAATTTCAGGGAATGCATCACAACAAAAAAAAAAAAAAGTTTGCACAATGGGTTTTCTTTTTAGGTAAAGATGTTATTGGCATTACAGTTAGCACCGCCTTTAGCGAAGGCCCCAAACAGTAAACATCGGGGTCATCTCGACACAGGTAAAAAAAAGTTTTACCCATATCCCAACTGACATTCAGTAGCGATTTTCAAACTGTTGTATCTACTAGAATCACGCATCAAACAAGAATAGAAGTTGTTAATACGGTGACTGTACGGGTGATTTATCATTTTACAACTCCATCCGCATTCAAACGTTCGTTTTTCAATCATAAAAATGCAAAAACATGAGTTGTTACGTTCACAACGGTCAATGTTCGTCATAACCTATGCTAACTCGGTTTTAGCAACTTCTACACAAACAAACTGATAAAGATAAGATAATAGATCTACTTTACCACTAAATAAGCGTAGATTTATTTCCATAAAAGTTCACAAACATCACTTTTTTGATAAAAACATGATAGATAACACAAACAACATCACACACCACACATAGGCAACACAGTAGTGACGCGCTACGTTCTCTTTACAATCGACAATCGAGATGAGATTCGTCATTCGAGCAGTGTTGTGACTTCTCTTAATTTTTGCAACTGGTAATAGTGACATCTATGTGTAAGTATGTACACTAACTGATGAAAGTGAAGAAACGTTTTGAAGATAAAAGTACAAAAATTAATAATCTTTAACCTACAATGTATTTTATTAGTCAAAACACTCCCAGACAACTATTGTTTATAGGCTTTCTGTACAATGAGAGGTCCGTTTTTACTAGGACTGACTAGAACACAACTACGACACAAATCTTGACCGCCGTCAACGTCCTTTGGACTTGGTTCGAATTAGTTCGTTTCGGATTCGGAACTGTAACCGCGGCCTAGAACTTAGACATGACAAGAAGAGTCGGATGATGGTATAATTTGGAAGACTATATAATTTATATTATATATAAAAAATTTAAATTATATATTTATATATAAAATATATATTTATATAAATTAAAATATATATTTACTTTAAATTATATATTTATATATAATTTAAAGCCAAATAATAAATGGAAAAAAGCCAAAGCAATGGTGAAATGGTTTACACGTGCAAAATCAGCAACCTGCATTTTTTTTTTTTTTAATCTTTTTTAATTATATAGAGGGTTTGATCAGTATGACCATGTCACCCTCACAGAGTAGCAAATTGCATTTAAAAAAAAAAAACGATTTTTAATATAGACGCATAGCCTGCAGGGAACTCTAAGGTATTCCCTGTAGGCTATGCATATAAGACGTTACGCGAAGGATTGGTCCAGAGAGTACTTTTATATATATGGATTGGCCTGGCCTTCCGCCTGTCCGTCCTTATGGACGCAAGCCTGAGGACACCTTTTTGGGAGGTTGCAGCGAAAAGGTTTTATACTTTCTTCGAAGAATAGAACTGCCTGCCATTAAAAGAAGCACAATTCAAATCGAATATTCCGTTCTGATAGAATCCGGTGTTCATTTGTTATATTCTCATTTTCCACGAACCAACAACCGTCTTCTATGAAATAAAACATTGCTGATTCTTTCAAATAATATTTTTTAAGCTTTTTTTTATTTAACAAAATTTTATCGTTATTCTCCACGTATCAATATGGATAAAACCCAAGAACCGCCTAAGAAATGTTTTTGTGCGAGATGCTTCCTTCCTGTCGATCCTGAAGATAGGGTTGATATCGAAGGGCAGAGCTTCCACAGGTGTTGTAGCACGTGCTGTAAGTAGAAACGTTTTTTAACGTTTTGATCCATTTTTTTTTTCTCTACTCTTACGATCTTAGCAAGGATAATATACCGCGGACATAAGCGGTAGCATTCGCATTACGAAAATCAGCCTTGCTACAGCATAAAGGCGCAGTCAGTGTTAAATGTTTGCCACTGATGTGCAGTTGAGTGTACCATCAGCAGCTATAAAAAGGTGTGCGCTTTTTGCAAGTAGTGCAGGCAAGACTTATTTCAGCAAGTTTGGGTATGGTGAGCAAAGGCCGAAGAAAAGTGGGAAGCAGAAATGGGTAAGCCTTATTGGCGGGGAGACAAAGAAGGAAAAGACCTACTGCATAACAAGGATACTTAAAATTGGGAATTAAAATCCCTGCCACCTTCGCCCCCGCCCGTACGATGTACTGTCAGCAGCATTTTGGCAGTTCGGGACAAGTGGAATTGGTAGTAAGCCCCGAAAGTTTTTTTTTTACCGTCTTTTATTTTCTAGGTGTCTGCCGAACGATTCCAGCTTCCCTGAAGATGTTCTACGGGCACGTGTTCTGCACCGAATGCTTCAAGACGCACGTTTTATCGAGATTTAGGGGCGAGAGTCCTCGCATCCATTCTAATAGCTGGTGGATGCAGTGGGCTCCTGGCGGTCACCCACAAGAGGCGAATAATAATGAGAGCAAAGGTAAACCACTATCATCACCATTCTCTTGCCATTAACCCTATTTAATTGGGGTCGGCGCAGCATGTCTTCTTCTTCCATACGTCTCAATAATCGGTCACTTGATACCCAAAAATCGTAATCTTTTGACATCGGCAATTGTCAACGCGAAAACATGGCATATTCGAGATTCGATCCCTTGAATTCTGATATACTTTCATTAGCCATCTAAATATGACGTAGCCAGTTAGTTCCACGGTCTATATCGTTCGGTCTTTTCATTCAGAGACGAAACCTGAGACCCCAGAGACACCGGAGGAGCCACCGAAGAGATGTATCTGCGCGCGCTGCCTTCAGAATGTTGATGATAACAACAAAGTAGACATCGGAGGACAAAGCTTCCACCCTCAATGCGCCAAGTGCTGTAAGTATTTTATGAATTATAGACACTTAACAACGTCGATGTTTCCAAAGAAAGAAAGCACTGCTACTTTAAAACTGATGTATTTTTTACGTTCCTCATTGTTCCTGTGTGAGAAATCGACGAAACGTAGCTCTATCGCTTTATATAGGGTCTCTGTATATTCTAAATTGCCTCTCAGTTATCCCTGATTTCTTAAGTTTATGTCCAGAATTATTTGTAATATAAGACAGATAAATATTTTCTAACAGTGAACTAATTTCAGATTTCTGCCACGCAATTCCGACGGACAACGTGCAGATCTACTACGGACAAGTCTTCTGCGAAGAGTGTTTCAACAAACACGTTCTGAACCGTACCAAGGACAATCCTTCGGAGTTCTTCAAGGCTTGCTTTGAACAGTGGCAGAATAATACACAGTTTGCTGAGAATATGAGGGAATTTCTCGCTGGAAACAAGGAAACGGCTCCGTTTATTTTCATGATGCAAGGAAAACAGCCGCCTTTCTGTCGATGTGGCAACTGCCCGCAGGAATGGTTTCAAAATAATGAACCCAAGAAATGTAAGTTGGGAACTAGTTTTTGCCAACGATTGACCAGCATGCCGATAAAAGGATCGGAAGGGCTTATTTTCCAGCAGTGGGGTCTACGACAAGCTTTAGGTAACTCTGTTCACCCAAGTTTACAACTACTTTATTCTGCGTCGTTGTCTTCTATGACATCCCTCAAACTTGTTTCCTAACAGCTTGGCTATCGATAAAGCTGCAGAGCTTGAGTCAATTAAAGTTTGTCTGTTGTAGACCTTGTGCTCCGCACCACAATTAACCCCTTATGCGAGGACTAGCGAGAAAATTGATTGCAAAGTAGGTACAGTGGCTAGCACATCAAGCTACACGAAGCTGTCAAATTTCTCCAATCGATTTTAAACATTAAAATGTTGAAGATTATGTTCAAAATCGAACGAGAAAATTTGACAGTTTGTGGTAATTTGAAGTGCTGGCCACTGTACATCTATGCGCATCATTAGTATAGTGCTCCTTATCGATTTCGATAACAGCGACACTTAGAAATTAATTCCTTGCGTGTGGCCCTTATATGGCTCGCTAGACGGAATTTAGTTTTGAACAAAAGTAAATTGGCCTGCAGTGTTGTATGCATAAGTGTAGGAGGGTTTAGGTCTCTTTTGCGTATTTAACGCTTCTTGATAATTACTATTATGTCGCTTTTCTTCGAAAGATTTGATGTTTTTATGAATAGTCGAGCGCCAAGACGACCTGTGTAAAACGAGCCTCTCCCAACCTTTAGGATCAATAGCGAAAGCGTTTAGATGTCTCTTGAGCACATCCATAAAGCGGAGATGTTGACCACTATGCAACAGTTTACCTTCCACAGAACGCTGTTATGTTACCTTCTGACATTGCAGAGTAAAATATCGCTTTGCGAAGGACGTGTTCACACCACCTGAGTTGACGCTGCATATATGTAGGTGCGTCCAGACCTGGCGAATGCGCCGCTCGCGAGCCGCCTGCGAACTGCACGCGTGTTGCTCGCGTGCGGTTACAAGCCTACATTTGAAGCGCCGCTCTAGTGCAAACCTAGCAAGGCTCGAGTGGGGCGCACGTGCAGCACACGCGCAGCTCGTGCGCACATACTTGTGAACTATGAGCCTCAGTTGTGAATTTGCTTCGCGCACCTCCTGCGCCGCTCGAGTACGATGCGTAGCTTGCGCGCGAGCGGCGCTCGGACTGGGCAGGGGCTGCGTACGAACATGAAATGCACGCGCGCAGGGCCTCAAGTCTGCTATTACAATAGTGTCAGAATAGTCTCGCCATTGTGAGTATTTGACAGTGTTTGTATGGCAAATCTGTCAAAAACTCACAATGAAGAGACCATTGTGACACTATTGTAATAGCAGACTTGAGGCCGAGTTCGCAAGCGGCTCGCGAGTGGCGCATTCGCTAGGTCTGGACGCACTTTTTGGCTTCCACGTCGGAACAAAAAAAACTTACGAACTGAATTGAAAAATAGGTATTTCTTATGACAAACTTTTTTAGTGTTATGAATTTACAGTATGTTACTCTCCTGTTTTAGGTGCGTAAGAGTTGAATATGAAAAATTTTCACAGCTGCAACACGTGCCGTTTCCACTGGGGACGACGATTTGGGCATCTCGGACTTGTCATCCGGGAACAGGGCGGAAGTCTCGATCTCCGATCTACCACCCGAAGCGTGCAACCCCATCGACGAATCAGCAATCGTGGAAAATTTTCACTGTGTGTCTGCAGCAGAAAAAATCGAAAAGCTGACAAAATATCTACACGAGAAAGGTCTAAGCGAACCTGTTAAACGCCTGAAAAAATGGAAAAACTTCAATGATAATGGTAAATTATCGAAAGGCTCGTATTCAAAGTCTTCGTATCGTGCATGGGTTGATCTACAGAACCCCAAAGTATGTACCCTATTGGACTGTCCTAAGTGTTTGTGGCAGTGTGGTCCTATATACGTAAACAGTGATTATTTTGTGAAAAGAAGTTTATTGCGGAGAGATTTTTGAATAAAAATGTGGTGTCAATATATAAATATGGTCGTTTAACTTATCAATCCTTCAAATGATGCCGCCATACACCAAATACACTAACCACAGGACTGCTAACCCTCGGCCAATAAACAACCAACAGTGTTTTGGTCATAGGTTTGTCACAAAATCCTTCGTTTGTTGCTTTTAAATTAATATGGCTGTCACAGAACGTCACACACAATCTTCTGATATTCGCCTCAGTCGCTGTCTGCGCTCAGCTACATCAGTGCTCAGCCGCTATATTGAATTTCTGCTCTCACAACCATAGTTGATGATTCACACGTAAATTCTGCCGCTGCTGATATTCTCCCCACAGCCAAATTCTTGAGAAGAAATCCGCTCTTACCCACACTGTCTCTGCTCAGCCACCATTTTAGGCTCTGCTCTGCTCACAACCCATCTTGAGAGTTCGTTCAGTCAGTCTTAGGAAGTGCTCTCCACCGCCTTGACAGTTCTCGCAGACACCGTCTTAATAAAATCACTCGGCCATCGTGTTGAGATTTTGCTCTCAAACGCTGTCTTAAGAGTGTTCTTAGCCGCTATCTTGAGAACCCACTCTCAACCAACGTTCTTGAGAAAATCACCCTCATTCAGCCATACCGTGTTGAGATTTAGCTATCATCGACTGATCAGGAACTACTATAATATCAAATAGAAATTTTGAAAGGAAAAGCCTCCCAACTACTATTACCTACTATGGAGTAAAAGAGAATACTCTTTACTATACTATCTGCTATGCCCCCAATTTCGATAGTGTTTCTAAGAATCTTGCCCAGCCAACTGTATGGTGATCGGACGCGCGCATTTCGACTCTTTATTCACGTGACCAAGAGAACAGGAGGCGCAACACATCGATTTGTTGGATGGTAGCACACTGGATCCGAGAAATGACGGTCTGAAGTCCCTTGTTGTATGATGAACATCATGAGCTGCACACTATGTACGTTCGATCCGAATGGAACACTGATTTGGATCGGATTCGGATTCCATTGTAGTCCACAATACTAATGTTCTTACGCTGGGCTCGATATATATATTGTAAGTAGGTATAAATCAAACTCAATACCCACATTACTCGTTTTTATTTACTTACAAAAAATTCTGACATACTTGATTATAACCACTTTTCACTTTGTACAAAAATTTCCTCTGATCCCCTTAACTCCACAATTATTATGTGACCTCCACGGCATCTTCATTGGTTTCTTTTTTAACTTCATTAGCTTCTTTTTTATCGTCCGTACTGTCTGTTTCTTTTTTTGTTATGTCTCCAGAACATTCATTCTTGGCGTGCGAAAATATGTATTTGTAGAAGCAGTCTTTGCAGAAAACATGGCCGTAGTAGTTTTTCGAATGAACAGGTGGTGTATGGCAAATACCTGCAGGGTATATGATCTATTTAAAGCACTTTCTGTGTTTTATTTGACGATAGCGTTACTACCTACCTAGTTCCGTACAGGGAACGGACAGGGAACAGACGGGACAGACAAACGAAGTCGTACCACACTTAGGGGTTATTTTTTTACCAATGTTTTGAACCCTAAAAACAGTGGAAAATAAATACAATAGTCTCATTTTCTGTACCTACATAACAGCAAACTTTTAAATCGATCGATTGTGATTGTGCATAATCATATATTTTTCTAAAATAATTAAAATACTAACAGCATATTCCACAGTTCGTTCTAAAATTATTGTATGTAATATTATCATCCTTTTCACTCTTGCTACTGCTGTGTATGTCTTGAGGAGACATATCTTCCATTTTACTTTGAATTTAAGCACCAAAAATTTTGTCAAGTACAATGGCCGCCTTTTGTGAATTTATTGTGTTATAATTGCTTTGACAAATGACAAGTCCCATAATTTATTTTAGTTATATTTATTAGCCAGTTATAAATAATTTTATAGCATGCTTCACAAATTGTATCGTGGTCCTTTTAAATCGATGCTATCTTTATAAATGCTCAGTAATATACAGTCAAATTACAATGACAAGCTTTGTACTCTTGACTTCTCTTTCTATCACATGACTTTGCCTTAGATACTAGCGCTACTAGTTTAAGCAGTTCAGTCATCATCTATAAATATCGAATCTTGTCGAGTTAAATTCCAAATTGACAACGGAAAGTAGCAACAAACAATTTTCAGGCGTGGCTTTTTCTATGAAAACAGATATTTATGAATTAAATTGTAGCTAAAACAAGTTAGATGTGATCTTTACTAGTTAATTACACAATCGGGAGTGTTTTACCTGGTGTTAATGCCGTGAAACTAGTGGCTGAATACATTAACAAATAGGGCGTCAACTGCCGTTGAACTAACACGAAAAATAAACATGTACGGAAGAAAGACGCCGTCAACTTATCGATCAACGCCTTCTGTGTACTCGCATTACACCGGAAAGTAAGTTTTAAAAGTTACAAACTTCTTATTGGAAATTTATTGGAAATGGTCTTTGCTTGCATGTTTCATGAAAAAATAATTGTTACTCCACAGATGATTGCACTTGTGCTTTGAAAAAGTTTTTATTCAGAGAGTTCGTATTTGTATGTCAAAAACCTGTAACCCCGGTATGTTTTGATATTTTAATAATTGAGGACTACAAAATATATTACATGAAAGTTTAATACTACTCAAATGGAGGTTCATCGACCTCTATTATTAACAACCCTGACTAATCGTCCAGTTTCGATCAACTCCTACTTGTTTGCAGGCAACCAGGCATCCATAATATTATGTGGATGCCTGCAAACAAGTAGGAGTTGTTATAATATCTCTGGTTTTAGCTGGTTCATGGCACAATCATTTTCTGTAGATAGATAGATAGATAGATAGTTAATAGTACATTACTTAACAAGGGCTGTAAAAGAAAGAAAGCCTGAAATCGCAGGTATTTGTGATCTGAGCCGCAGGCGAGGGTTGTAAATGTGCGATAGAGGGCTTTCTTTTTTACTACCCGTGGTGAGTACACAATTTTACGTGTTCACCTGACCACAATGCGAGTTTTACTGTACGCGTAGCGTGCGGTAAAACTCACATGGCCAGGTGTGACGTAAATATATATTATTTTATAACCAAAGGTTATCCCAGAACTTTATATACTTGACTATCTTTTGCCCGCGGCTCCCCCCGCGTGGATGTCCGTCGGTGGTTATCAAACTTTTGTTGACCCATAACAACTGTCATAAGATCCACAAATCATAGCCAGGACCAACAGCTTAACGTGCTTTGCAAGGCACGGAGGTGTCTTGTTATGTAAAGATGGTCACCTATCCATGGACCAAACGCAGCAAGCATAGCTTAACCTGATTGGTCGACCAATGAGGCTGATAATACTTAGCCAGAAGCTCCCAGTTCACAGTACTCAATAACTAATAGACTAATGACTAATTAATGTTTCCCATTTACTCAAATAACCCTAATATAAATAACTTACAGGTCATCAACGAACCTCCGTTCATCGAAGTCAGTAAGATCATTAAGACTACCGTGGTACCAGAAGCCGATACTCCATGATGCATACTTCTTGGACCTTCAGAGAGGGTCACTGCTCACAGGATTCCTTACCCTTGTAAGTTTGATACATCTATACTAATATTATAAAGAGGAAAGATTTTTTGTTTGTTTGTTTGTATCGAATAAGCTCCGAAACTACTGGATCGATTTTAAATTTTTTTTTACTAATAAAGCCTAAATTATCAGGAAGTAACATAGGCATAATTTATGTTCAAAAAAATTAGAGATCCTTAAGACAATTGCAATAATGTAACCCAAAGTAGCAAAATTTTGCCTATAAACCACGGAATCAAAACTTACAAGTACGGGGCAGCTAGTTATTTAATTAAAAGTTTAAATAAAAACGTTAACTTACTACAAATTGACATAAAATCTTATATTTTCCAGTTCATGGCCCTCTTCACATTTGCGGAGAGCATCTTCGACCTGTACTGCTTATACATGGCAACACCGGGCTTCACGCACACCGGGTACTACGTCATCAGCTATCAGTTTGTCTACGTTGGGAGTCCTCCAGGTAAAATAATATTGTTTTAAACTATTTAAAGTAATTCAACATAATGCCTAGAATGATTAAGCATAGGTGTGGAACTCAACAAATCCTGCAAGTCTCATGTATAGAGATCGGATATTCGGATGCATATTCACCTAAAGTTGAGATGTTGGCTAAAATGGAATGCGCTTTTGAATCGAAAAAATCCCGCGGTTCCGGGACCAATAAAGGTTTCTGATTATAGAATCGGATGTATATTTACTTACTTTCAAATGTTGGCTTATATGAAATGCACTTTTGTATCGATCGTAAAAATCACGCGATTCCGGAATTGACACTTTTCATTCTTTTTACCAATTGTGGTAAGTAATTTTGATTAATTTTTTTTATATTTTTTATTTTTTTATTCTAGGTTCATCGTCTTCACCTATAAATATTAATTAATGTATACAAACTATTGTTAACATTTTAAAAGAGTAAGTATGGAGTTTCTTGCCCATTCTTCTCCATACGTAACTACATTTTGGAAGGCGCAACTAGAATCAATTAACTATTCATGTAATTTTTGACGTTCAAAAGTGCATCTTCGTGCCTATTTGAAATAAATTATTTGACTTTGACTTTTGACTTTCACAAATTTAGTGATTTTTTCTGACTATAGAAACGAATTAATATACCACCTACCTAAGTAGCCGAGGTTATATTTACGCCCAATCAGGAAACAGTAGGTACTTAATTTAATAAAAAATAATTATAATTATGTTTTGTTTTAACTAACACACACCACCCCTCCTCGTACATCGTACACACATATTTGGATCGGGGGTTAAACATTAATTTTAAATAAATATGCATCTGAATAGTTATGCAATCCCAGAACCCCGGGTATTTTTTTTGTTAATAAATAATATTTTTGAAGTCGCTTCCATACTATACACCCGACTAGTTATGCATTCCCGGTGTTCCTGGCATCCCGGGTTTTTTTTTTTTTCACAAAAAATATATTTTATGAAGCCGCTTCCATACTTTCATAGCTAAAAATTAACTTTTGGTATAATGCATCCGATTATCCGATCTCTATTGATCACAGATGTCTGAACACCTCGGCTGGTTTTTTTACGGTCTTTTTTTTTTTCGTTTACAAAAACAAGGGGCTCAAATCTGATGCTGTCATCCTATCGGTTGATGAGCGTAGGTTAGCTTTCGAGAGGAGAGAAGAGATGTGTTTTACACAACCAACAGAATTTCGTTATTCACACATCTCGTCTCCACTCAGCTTCAGTGGATACCACTGAGCGGAGATGTATCATATTTGTATGGCGCGATGGAAGCGGAGATGTGAGTTGTGCCTCGCCGAGATTGAGCTGGGCGGCGCACAGTGTGTAATTTTGGCGTAGTTGTGGCCAGGTATATTTTATGTATTAATTCGAAAGATCTTGTGATACTTATTAATTGGTGAAAATTCCTACAGTAAAATTGTCTATACTTTCAGAGAAATAATTTTTTTAGTGAAAGGTCAGCGACCTCAAAAAAACATTAATTTATTTTTTTCTCCTAAAGTGTTACTGGTATCGTTTTTTTTTTAATAACACCAAATAACGTAACATCTGAATATGTATTCATATAAAAAATTACGGAGCTAGCTTTGATAGTTTATGAAATATGTGAAAATTTCTTAATTTCACTTTTTATCGATTTTTTCCTTACCCCTATCATTACCGCATTTTATTATTTGCTATAAATATGGACACAACTGTTGTTTATCATGTCCTAAAAAATTACACACGTAACCCAAAGGACTAGTGAGAAAAAGCGTTTCTAAATATTTCAGAAATTACTATGGAAATAGGGTTGTCCAAATGTTAAACCAAGAAAAATTAAAAAGTTATATTTTGTCGATGTCGTCATTATCGCAATCTATGTATACTTCGTCTGACGATAACACGATGTTGATATCGTCATTAACTTCAGAATCACATTCGAATTCATCAACCGATTTTTTCAACAACGGGTCACCGTGGATGAGTACGTTATCCATTGTCGGTTTTAAAAGTTTTAGAACTTTTTCCGGAATCTTAGCATGTTTCTTGTTTTTTTGTCTCTTGTCAATTGACAAACTCGACAAAAGCGGGTCAGAAGACTCTAAAGCTCGGTGAACCAAGTCAAAGACTGTTGTTTCGCGATTGAATTTACGAGTGTGATGCTCACGATCGTAGCGCCAAAATTTGTTGCGTGATTCACCGGCTTGTTCTGAGAGCATTCCTATTGGTATAGATATAGAATCTATAATTTGTGCACCATGCATTAAAATTTTGTGAATGGTGACAGACATATTGTACCAACTGTATTTTTGTACATATTTTGTTGCAACACCATTGCAAAAGTCCTGAAACTTCTTAGAATCTATTTCTAAGCCGCATGATGAAGCCACCAGAATTGTATGTAGGTTATTGACGAGCCATTCTTCAATACCTAAAATATTGGCAAAAGTCAATCGATTTGAATCAGACAAAGCCGTACGGGCAGTGTTCCCGTCGTTGGTTGTACCCGAATTCGGACGAACTACGTCAACCAATAAGCCCATTTTTTGTCTGATTTCATCTTGTATTTGTTTTTTTTTCTCTTCTACAATTTTATATTCTGGGGATTATTTTGCAACTCGCCACTTTTGCACGGCAGGGTCATTTTTATAACCCAAATGTAAAAGGAACTCAAAAATTATTATCCATGCGTGCAATGGGCTAAGTCCATGACTTAAAGCTTCCTGATTTACAGGTTTTTTAGATATCAGATCTAAATTTTTGAATTCGCTACAAGTAGCTCCACAACAGGCACACCGTAATTGTGATGTTGTGTTTGTAATGGCATTAAACACCTTTCCATCTATGATGGTTAAGTATAGTTTTGGGTCTGCAATAACTGTTTTTCCTAAAGAGTTTTCAGCAAAAATCGGCGAAAGATTCTTTATTTCTTCTTCAACTCGGGTTTTTTCGTTTAAGATAAGTTGTGTCGTTTCTGGCTTATATTGGATTCGTATTGGGCGACAAAATCTGAAAGATTGGGGATTCGGATTGATCCATAATACATAACCGTCGTCAGTTTTTATACGTAAAGGTTTGTATGTGGTTGCAAACAGGCAATGTTCATCATCGTCTCCATCACTGAAGCTTTGTTTGTAGACAGATTGCCCAGTAGTTCCGTCAAAACCCCATGAAGCCTCGAATATACAATGGAGTGTACCTATTTTTTTTTTTGTTTGCAGTACTCCGAAACTTTTTGGTCGCACACGTCAATAATTCGACGAAAAGTGTGCATAACTAAATCTAATAACGGTACTGTTGCTTCCCGTTCTGATATTTGTATATCCACATCGGGATAACATAACTTTTTGACCATTTGAATTTTGTAGTAGGGAGGGTAAATATTAGATCCACGAGATTTGGCTCCTTCACGAATACTAATATAGTCTTCAACAGATAGGTTTCTATCTATAATTAAGCATAGAGCTTCATTAGGTGAATAAGGTTCATCAGTTTTTTGACTTGACCTTATTAGTTTGGCAATTTTGGTAGACTCGGTTGGAGATTTTAGACACTCTTGAATAACAAATTCAAAGTCACTAGCAGCAGCTTTTCCTAATTTATTACCTGTTTCATCAACTACAATTTTTGAAAACACCTTGATCAGAGAGTCCGAAGGGTAGTTCTCTAATTCTTGTTCCAGAGATTTTCTTATGCGTCGCTGACTACGATCGCTAACTGATACTGATACTGATTGGATCTAGAAGTAGAAGGAACATCAAATGACTGTCTAACTTCTTCTGAGGCTGAAGGTATTATTTTTATGAAACTTGTTGCAGGTGCCTCCTCAATGCTTTGGTTTTCGAGACTTTTGTAGTTAATTTGATGTAATGTTTCGTGAAGTTGAAGATTAGATGTAGAAGAAAGCCATTTTTTATTTTTAGCTAAAAAGGTTTTGCGATTCCTACTAGAGGCTTAGTAAAGCTGTTCGCATTTGGAAATAAACTTTGTAGTTTTTTTTTTAAAGATGTCGAATTCTATTTGTGTGTGATTAGGAATACCCTTAGGGAAAATCGCACTCAAAACTATTTTTGCTCTTTCGTTTTCGGAAATATCCAGAGGTCGCGATTTGGGTCCTTGCAAATGAGCACTATTTTCTAATATCTTGAATAAGTCAAGATGCGTATGTTTGTGAGGCGTTATTGATGATTTAGGCACTTGTCGCTGATCATCTTGAAGGTCAATATTCTCTTCCCTTAAGTCACTCGGTTGAGACCCGAAATGACAAGCCCCAGGAGAACGGGTCAATTCCTCCTCAGGAAAAATATCTGACTGGTCCGATTCCATCGTTTCTAAATTCCGTTTAGGTAACAGTAAAATAATTAGTGGCTGCTCCCCTGCGTTACCGGGTAGGCTACCGTGCCACTAATAGATTCACGGGTACGAAAAGACAACTCAAACATAAGCCGAAGGCATCTATCTGTATGAAGCTACGGAAGTTTCATATTGATGGGAGTTTTAGCCAGTAAAAACTGTTACCGCCTTCACCACGTGGAGGTACTCCCAGCTTATGTTGTTAAAGTTTTGTCTTTTGTATTTTAGGAAAGTATAACTTTATGGCATATGAAGGTCATATAATATCAATATCAATAAAAATAGTAGTAAAAAATATTCAATCGAATTAAGAACCTCCTCCTTTTCCGAAATAGGTTAAAAATGTTACGGATGGTTTTGCGAGTGTGATAAATAATCATAGTATACTTCAATTGACGATTTTATTAATGCCCAGAATAAATAAATCAAATGGTTAAGAAGGTTAGTGACAACCCTAGACAAAAATTTGAAAAATGATATCTCATCAGTCCTTTATTATTTTTAGCTGATATTTTTTATTCAAATGTATTATTATGTCGTACATATTTTGCATCAAAAAGAAAATGCGGTAATTTAAAAAGAGACCGACAAAAAATTATTAATGTTTTTTGCTAAAAACATTTATTACGTCTTAATTAACCGTATTACGTATCTAGTTTTTAGCAACATTATAGTTTTTCATTCTCTTAATGAGAAGATACTTAATTTATTAGTAACTGATGTATCTGAAAGAAAATATTGCATTTCTATGGTTTTTATGGGTTTTTCTCGATAATTGAAATATAACCAAAACTACTTTAAAAAAAAATTGTCGGTGTCTTTGTCAAGCCTCCAAATAGTAAAAGCTATCAAATAAACACATAAACTGTACTTGGCCACAACTAAGCCAAAATTACACACCGTGCGGCGGTACAAAGCGGAGATGTGAGCTGTGCCTTGTAAGCTGGCGACTTCTAATCTGGGTGAATGCCTGTGCATTCAAAGTGTACATACGCAACGGTTTTCTCAGCCTCATTTAACTTTCTTAAAGAGTGTTTATTCCAACCAGCCCACCTCCCTCCAGAAGTTGATCATGTCTCCTGGTCTGTTTGGAACATCTGTGAAAGATCTAGGTGCCCCGAGGATTTCTGTTCTAATCTGGGTGAACGCCTGTGCATTCAAAGTGTACATACGCAACGGTTTTCTCAGCCTCATTTAATTTTCTTAAAGAGTTCTATTTTATTGTTTCAGTTCGCAATGTCTTGATAATATTTGCGCTGTTCTCGTGGCTGGGCTCCGTCGCCGTGCTTGTGACCAGCATCATACTCATCAATGCGCTAAGAAAGGTATAAATATATTTAAAAAATCTTTTTTTTTAATGTACTTTGTAGGACAGTTTGGTAGGTACCAAACTGCTATTATTCCGTCATCTACATTGTATATTCAACTCACTGCATTAACCTTAATTAATGTTACGCCATTCTTTTAAATGTGTACTATCAAGTTTTAACTGCAAATCTTTCGCTAACTGGGTAATTTATTCATATGATAAAAATATGTTTGTTCTGTGGTAAATAAAGGGTTTAATAATTAATACTTTTTAGGGTTCCGTGCCTCAAAAGGAAAAACGGAACCCTTATAGGTTCACTCATGTGTCTGTCTGTCCGTCTGTCACAGCCAATTTTCTCCGAATGTAATGGACCGATTAAGTTGAAATTTGGTATACATATTAATTTGAGTGACCCAAACACGGACGTGAACAGTAAATAAATGAATTTAGAATATTGGGGTCAGTTTTGGGGGATAA
The DNA here is from genome assembly GCA_947523025.1 of Dryobota labecula. NCBI lineage: Eukaryota > Metazoa > Arthropoda > Insecta > Lepidoptera > Noctuidae > Dryobota > Dryobota labecula. The sequence continues at coordinate 4,319,748 of OX383311.1, read as the reverse complement.
AAGAAAAAAAAAAAAAAAAATTGCATACTGTACTGTGTGACATATCAAAGGCTTACTGTGAGGGTCTCAAAAGTTATAAGTGAAAATTGACCATTTCCTCCTTTATGTCCGAAACTACTGAGCCTGAAATAAAAAAAAAATACAGAAAATAGTTCTATACTTATAGATTACAGGAAAATCTATAAGAAGTCTATAGTCTTAAAATAACATGGTAAATCTCTCGATATTGTGCTTCGATCAATAATAGCACTAGATTCCCGATAACCGCTTCAAAAACGGCCCGGAAAATAAGAGCACAAATACTTTTGTGGTCTTATTTCAAATTAGTGTCGTCCAAACATAGCCAACGTTAAGACGTCATAATGCCGCAGTGCGCGTTCAAAAATTGTGTAAATAACCACCGTAACACCAAGATTTTGGAAGGAATATCTTTTTTCGGTAAGTTCATATCGTTCATAATGTTCGTATCATTATGTATGTGCTTTTCATAAAATAATAACAATTAAATAGTAAATTATACATCATTTAGCAAATATTATGATTGTTTGGCCAATGTTTGCGACAACGCACCAACTATTGTAACAAACATCGACTGTTCTGGAACAGGGAAAAGCATTGAGTAGTATTATTATTTTATATGTTATTTTTGTTTGTAGATTTCTTAGCGACCAATTTCGCAATGCAAAATATCATAATATAAAAAAATATCGTAATATATGTTTTTGTATCTATTGTCGCGAAAGAAAGAGGAGAAGAAATATTTAAACCTTGGAAAAGTTATAAGTAACAAATTGTTGAATTTTTTATTCAACAATTTGTTCAATTCATTTTGATAAATTGGACATAACTGAACTGATCAATATTACAACCTGACACGGACCTGCAAATTGCATAAAACGCAAGAAAATTTGAATTTCGCGGGCTATCACAGCGCATCCCCCTTATTAAAATAACTATTGTACTAATTTAGTCCTACTACCAACTTTTATAAATTGATCAAAAATATTTGCTTCCTTAACCCATTTACGCCCGCTGTCCTCATTTGGGGATACTTCTTTAAGTATCCACATTTTTTAACTTATTTGAGCTATCCTTAGTTTGCAGGCAAATTCGTAGGGCCCAAGAGTGTGGCTTTGTAAAACAAAGTATACTTTTGTGATTTATTTATTTATTTATTTTCAACTTACGTCTATCCTTACAGGGTAACCTATTGCGATAGCGTATTGAGCAAATAGGTGTTGGACCAAAGGTAAGTCATATTTTTTTTATATTTACAATATTTTTTCTCTTTTTTTTTTGTATTTATCACTTGGGCATAGTTTCGACTAGTAAATATGACTAACCGATCGTTTGATGTTGCAAATGACTATCGAGGACTCGAGGAAGCTATCGAAAACATTCTGAATGAAGTGGATGATCCAGCTGTTAGTAAAGTCATAGTGGCCATTCCTCCAGGCAGCAGTTCATAAGAGGCAATCCCGTACGATTTGGGAACAAAAACTGAATGATTGCAATTGCTGATGGTTATTGTTATGCCTTCGATGTATACTGTGTTAAATCAGTAGGAGGACCCAGTAACGAGCCTTTGGGATCAAAAGTGGTAAAGGGCCTGTTGGAAAAAGTAATCGCTCGTTTTCATGAGGATATCGTGTATTTCGTCAACTTTTTTACCAGTCACGCATTGCTGCGAGATTTGCGTGAAGCTAGTTATCGTACGACTAGTACTGTGAAGGAAAATAGGACGAAGAAATGTCCTCCAGTGGCTTGACAAGTGTTTGTACCCCCATGGTACAAACACTTGTCAAGCCACTAGTGAACATTTCATAACATTTACAAACTATGACTTTGTTTATCCTCTTGGTAAGGTAAAAACATGGAGCTCTGCAGAAGGAAGAAAGGTAGACGTGGACATCCCTTTTGTCTTCCAGAGCTACACCAAAGGCATGGGCGGAGTTGATCAAGCTGACCAGTCAATCGCAGTATACCTAACAGCTATAAGAGGCAAAATATTGTAGTGGGTTCTGTTTACCTATGTACATGCTGGATTTGGCTGTAGCTAGTGCTTGGCGTCTCCATGTCCTGACCGCTGAAGAGAAAATAGACCAGCTCCAGTTTCGGTGAAGTATCGCCCGATTTTATTTGAGGAGTGTAGGCCAATGCCTACACTCCTCAAATAAACTGCCAAGCCAGTTAGGATGCAACGAATGCCAGATAAAAGCACGTTAGCAATATAAAAAATGCATCAAAAAATTGTGCATCGAAAAAGTATGCTTTGAAAAATACCATACATAAGCCCATTGGCCCCATTTGAGGACGGTGTTTTTTAATACATAAGGCAGTTATTTATTTTTAATTTTTCTTTATAAAATGTCTTACTAGCCTCCAATAGTTACGTCAATAAAGTTTTTATCAAAATTTTACTACTAGGTTGTATTTGGGTCCAAATGGGTTAAAAAAAGAACATTCGCTTAAAAAAATAATATTATTATTCTGCAACTCTACGTCTTTCAATGATTACTGTGTTCTGAGCATTGAAATGTCATACCAAGAACTACGTCTAGTTCCAAAATAGAGTAAGCACAAAATTGTCAACAAAATGTCTTTAACCTTATTGCTTAGGTTTTAAGTTTCATTTTAGAATAAATATTTTTGTACTTATTATAAAAATGACTTTTTATTTTCAAGTGACATTTTAAATTTACCTTTCTCCGATGATAGAAGGACTTAAATATAAATATTTTGCAATCGTAATAAAACTTTATAGTTGAGTGTTAAGGTTTATATTGAACTGAAGTTGTTAATATTATAAAACTTTTTTCTATATTTCGTAGTAACAAATGTAAATGTGTATGTGTGTGTAAACGTGGCCACTTCAATGACTTATTTTTGTTCCTGATCCTGTATCTAGTGCTATTATTGATCGAAGATATTGTGCGTAAAAACTTAAATTTGCAGTAGAAATGTAAGGCGGAACATGTTTATCAACTACAATGTTAAGTTTGTTCTTGGGATAAATTCATCCCAACAACGGAACCCTTCTTGTGCGTGGTCTGACACGCACTTGGCCGGTTTTTCTTCTTACACCACACTGAGTAAATGTCTTATACTAAATAAACTAACAAACTAAATAATATAAAAAATTGCTTGTCTGTAAATTTGGTTTACGGACGATAGTTTAACGTGACAACGTCATAACAAAACATTGATGCGGCGCAAGCGCACAATGAGCGTAACGGGACAGTGAGCGTAACGGGACAATGAGTCATCCTTTTTCGTGCATGCAGCCGGCGTTCATCGATTTATTAGACGTTGTCACGTCAAAAAAATACATTATAATTTCTAAACTTAAAAAGCTGCGAAATTCAAATTTTAGTGTCAGGTTGTATGTTGATTACAATATGATTCCCGACGCTACCCTGTCACTTTCGCTTTAACTAACTAAAATTTAAGTTAAAAAAAAAATAAAAATAAAAAAATGGCGTCGGAAAATTCCTTCGCGTCGACTGGTAATGCTAACTTAAATAATCTATCGCAAGATTTCTTTTCTATACCTAACATTTTGCAAAGATTAAAAAAATATCACATTTGAGGCGTCTAATTGCAAACCCCGCTAAAACGATTTTACCTTGAAACCGATTTTATTCTTTCTTTTGAAAGTTTTCTCAATTCTGTACTAAGTGACAAACTCATTTCCGAGCAAATCCCTCTCTAACAGTACTAAATTGAGCCTCCAACCTTATGCTTGGTAACAAAATACACTATAAATGGCATGGGTAAAATTCAAATTCCTCTACAACGAAAACAACCAATCACAGCGCTTGCTTTTGCACCAAGTGACCTTACGAATAGTATGGCGGACCAATGGAGACTTGTGTAAATGTGTCGTGCACCAAGGAGTGCGATTACATTTTATTGAATTTAAAACTCATCAATAACTCAATATCCAGAAAAATCGTTTTAGCGGGGTTTGCAATTATACGCCTCATTTCTGTTTTTAACTTCTATCTTTCTCATCTTTTATTAATAGCATATTCATACACTCACTCATACTAATTCACTCATTCGTTCACCATTCATGCTGACATCCTGTAGTTAGTAATGCAAGGAAAAAATAAGGTAAGTTAGTGGCACATAGCTAATTTTATAAACCTATTTTTTTTTAATTAGTGGTCTCACTTATCTAATCCCGATTTCGGGATAAACCGGAACTTTATTTATTCATGAATTGATCAAGGCGAGGTCGCTATTTTGTTTTTCCCAGTTATGCCAAAACCGACCAACTGACAATCTCAATATTATAATCTAAATACTATTATTATATGCCGTGTGGTGCCGGACGAGACGAATAGCACCACCCCATTTCCTCTCGTGGGTGTCGTAAAAGGCGACTTAGGGCTAGAGAATGGGCAGCAGCGTTCTCTATGCATTTTTAACACCATACTGCGATCGCCAACCCGCCTGCCAAGCGTGGCGATTATGGCAACCCCCCCAATTGGGGGAGGCCTATGTCCAGCAGACGTCTTTCGGCTGAAATGATGATGATGATGACTATTATTATAAATGTGAAAGTAACTCTTTCTGTCTGTTATTACGCCTAAACCGCTGAACCGATCGTCATGAAATTTGGCAGAGATATAGCCTGGGATATGGAGAAGGCCATAGGCTACTTTTTTACGCGATAACCGACATCCACACGGCGTAGCCGCGGGCTAAAACTAGTTATATATACATGTGAAAGTTTGGATTTTTGTTACACAATCACGCAAAAACGGCTGAACGGATTCGAATTAAATTTGGCACACGTAGGTTACTTATAATCCCGGTAGTACCTACTTTCCCGTAGGATATTTGTTAAATAATAATATTAAACCGTAATAATAATATACTTTCCTTGACAAATCGTTTACTGTCCAGGCCGCTCGTTTGTGGAATGCATTGCCAATTCTAATAAAACGGGCGCAATCGTTGCTTGTGTTTAAGACTCGTGAAGGAACATTACTTGTCGTTGTGATTCTCGTTGTTAGCTGTAATAATCTATAGTCTTCATTCTTTTCGTTGCTTATATAGTTAGTATGTATGTATCTATGATATAGCATATATCTGTGTATCTTTTATAGTATACTAGCTTTTGCCCGCGGCTCCGCCCGCGTAGGTGTCGGTTATCGCGTAAAAACGTAGCCTATATCCTTCTCCATATCCCAGGCTATATCTCTGCCTTTCATGACGATCGGTTCGGCGGTTTAGGCGTGAAAATGTAAAGGAATATATATATAAATAAATAAATAAACGACAATCTAACAAAACCATTTCCCCTTACAGGAATACGAAAAACGCATAGTCCCCTGGCTGTACACCTTCGGCGTATTCATAGTGTTCCGTCTGATCGCGTTCGTGTTCGCATCTATAGTCAACGACATGATCTTCGCCTATAACGTCATCATGTGCCTATTCTGGATAGTGTTTTGTGTTACGGGCATGTACGGGTGGGTGTTGGTGTATAGTTTGTACTTGGAACTCGCTGATTTGACTAAGTTGGAGGATTTGGCGCATTTGCGGGTGAGTTTTTCTTTTTTATTTACTGTGTAACTCGTTAATGAAAGGCTAGGCTATTTTATTTATGAGAAAATCTCATGAATCAGAATTTATTTATTTCTAAGAATGTAGTTTGACATTCAGAGCGACATAAAATAGTAGAAATGAAATAAAATGACCTTGAAAAAGCCGCAGGAATATGTATGTGGGTATAGTCTAATTATAATAATTAATATTATTATAATTAGGTAATCATTGCTTCAAAACCAATGTAATTTTGGATTTGTACAATTGTACATGTATTCGCCAATGTTATACATATAAAAGCAATAGGGAAGATGACGTCATGTAGATTTAAAAAAAGTATTGAATCGTATTTTTTATTTATTTAACAATTTATGTACACACAATCATATAAACAGACAAGATGAAAGGAACAGAAAAATACGTCCGTGTGTGTCCGTGTCCGTACGTGTTTCTTTTTTTACGTAATCAAAACATTACTGCGATACATTGAGTTCAAATGTGGCATGACCCCGCCGAGGTCGTCTCTGCGCCCCCCAAGGGGGCGCGAGGAAACGGTATTGGGGCTTTTGGGCCCCTTGACCGTGGAATGGGTCTCTTGGTCCTCACAAATGGGGACCCGCCATTGGGTTTCCCGTCATTGGGTTTCCCGTCATTGGGTTTCCCGTCATTGGGTTTCCCGTCATTGGGAGTGCTTTCTCGCACACCTAGCCGCACGAGGGGGGGGTTCCCCTCAGCGGTCTTAAGTGTGTTTTTGGTGGTGTAACTGTGGAAGCGCCCGAAGTTCTTCATGGCGCCCGTGCAACCAGGCCCCTGCTAGGTGAGATCCCCAGTTCCCTGGGGAAGGCCCGGCAGGAGCCGATCTAGCAACAAGGGCGCCGGTTTTGGTTGTGGCATGACGTCACTACTCGCTAGATTTTACACGTAGCTTTGACGTAACGACTCCCCAAGTTTAATGTGTTTTATCTAATTCATTTTTTATTAATATGATAAAGCAAAAAATACGTGTCTAATATTTTTTTATTATCTGACGTACCAAAGAGATAAAAAAAAAATTACCCAGGAAATATTCCTATAACCCAATAACCAACTTATCCAATTACAAACAGATACTTCAATTTTATTTATTTGTGTAGAAAAATCCACAAGGGCGAAGTCTCGCGCAGCAGCTACTACTAAATAAAACACGTAAAAATATTTGAAAATATTTTCTTCAGATGGGTACAATGGCCTCCCTCAACGCCTCGCTAGCCGGCTCCCGCCCCACCACCCCGCACAGCACTGTCTCCACGATGCCGGCCTCACAGATATGATACGCGGCCACGGACCAGCCCAGCGAGACTACGCCCCTTGCTGAGATTTCGTCCCCCGGCGAGGGCAGTCTTGAAACTCCTGTGTGAATAATGGAAACTTTGGTATGTTGTTAATTGCAGGATTTTTGGGGGTTTTGCAAAAGTTTACGACGTTTTTATAAAGCCTTGTGTTCATGGTGAGCAAACGTTGCGCATAATATTATGGGCCGATTTTAAATTTTATCTGAGTAATAATAAAATTTTCCAATCTCAGCGCGTTATTAGTATAGTTACCGTGGAAATCGTTCGATGTGTCACAACCGCTTAAGTCGTCAGTCCGCCATACTATGTTTTTTTTTATTTATCACGGTTTTATCAGTGAGACAAACAGTTCTGATGCACCAAAAAAGTAAGCTAACTCGATTATTTATTATGTTGTAGTATAGTAAAGCCAAATTACTGTTATTATACACGTCAATACATCGGCGGTTTTTCTGTGTAATTTTCATTGACTTACGCGGTATTGTAAACTATTTTGTTTAGACTTACGCTGTGTTCCGAAAACAGTTTTTTGCCGTAACTGAAAACTTATCAAAATTAATTTGCGCGGTATTGTTACATAAGCAAAGAAATTAAAGAAAAAAAAAAAATTGTGTGTGCAAAATGTGGCCTGCGGAACAAAGCCATGTTGGGGCATCTTTTGTTTACCATGAATACAGGGCCGTCATGACTTTTGGGCAAATTGTAGAAAACAATGTAACTTGCAGTATTTTTTGCGAAATCGTAGAATATCATGGAACTTGCAGCACTGAGTAATGTACCTACGATTGTACGACTATTGGGACAATTTGGGACAATTTTATTGTTCTCTTATTGTTCTTAGTTTTTCTAAGTCAAGACTTAGAAAAAATAAGAACCATAAAATTGCAGGACCGGTGATAGATATGTAGAGTACCCGACCGTAAATATGTATATAAATACAATTTTATTTATTTAAGATTCACAGAAACAATTTTCCAAGTAAAATTAACATTAGGTACCTATATAAAAAAAGTGTATCGTTGTTGCCTGTACTAATGAAAAAATCATTGTATCACAGACACCAAATGTGTCGCTTAACTTCAAACTCGGGTAAATCCAATTTTGAGAATTTTTAAGATTTTGGTACCAAATTAAAGGCCAAAAACAGACTTTTAAAACAATTTCATCAGTTATATATAAATCCGCATAGTTCTTGAAAAAAATACCGTTAAAATCACAAAATTTTATCTGATTCCGATAGATCCATGAGACAGTTTTATTCAAATGCAGTTAAGTCCATGAGAGCCAATCAGCTAACTGCGTTTGTTCAACATGGCGGTCAGTCGACGTCAACTCTGCGACATTAACACCGTACGCACCTGTTTTTTATTGTTTCTTTTTAATCATAGACAGTTCCCATGGATAATGCCATTAAAATAGTTACACCGAGCAATGCCCGCAAGCGGCCTAATATAAAAATCCACACTGAGTTTTTTTCAAAGATAGATAAATTGCATTCCATTAGATCAAATGAAGGTAAATCCAATCTTAATTTTACATTTTTGAAAGAATGTATGGTTATAATACTAAATTTGCTTTATAGAATCGTTACCTTCAGTATTGTTGACATAATAAATAAAAAACCACCTTTTAATTCATGGAATTAAGACTGTTATCACTTTTTTTTAAATATCTCCCAAGAGGGTAAAGTGGATTTACCCGAGTTTGAAGTTAAGCGACTCAAATATGCATCAAGATTTAGAAAATTCAGTCACAATGTTAAAATAATGGCTGCTGGAAAAAAATAAATAAAATATGTTAAATAATCTGATGTGCCATATTTACGACCGGGTACTGATTGTTTCATTGATTGATAGACAGACAAACTAAAAATTTTTATAAAACTTTTGTACTTTCATATTTTCAGTAATGTCAAGCAATATTTTGTAAGGAAGATAATTAAGACATGATTGCAAGTGTCATTCGCTTTTAGTAGAAGAGTGAATTATTTAATTAAAAAAACAAATATTTCACTGGGAGATCACCGAAGGGAATGTTAATTCGTCACTTTTTCACTGGGGTTACCGATGGGAATTTAAATGGTCCAAAAATGGCAACAAATAGTTATTTAATTCTTCATTAAAGCCGAGTCCTTGCAACGAAAAATGTTCGCCAGTTCTTTCGGTAGGAGTCAAACTTGTGTCGCCATCTTCGCTTTGGCCTGACGCGAGATCGTCAAATTTATCATCCAAAATTATTCGGCTTATTCCACTAATCCCCCCTGAGAGAATCCCCCTCAGTGGAAAAAACTGAACCCTAATGTTAAAAAATCACTTTCAGGGGATCTTGGAATAAGTTATTTTTTGTTTTTTCAATTCTAGTTTTCCCCCCTTAGCGGGATTATCAGGGGTGAATACTAGACTGATTTCAGATTCCAATTTTCCTCCTAAGGGGGATTTTCAGGGGGATTTGTGGAATAAGCCAATTATTCCTATTACTACGAAAAATGGGAGAAATATGTATGTGATTTTTAAACAGAGAATAGGTAGAGTTTACTTACCTAAATTTCGAGGAAGGATGTGACATAGAGTGGATAATACCTCCTCTAAAATCCAAATTTAAAAATCATATAACATTTTTGAGGGTTCCGTACTAAAACTATTAAATTAAAGAGCTTTTTTTTTAGTAATTTTAGTATGTAACCCTAAAAAAATTATTTATGATTCTTCAAATCAATAATTTGTAACTATAAATTAAGTCCAATAAATAATTCGTGGTTTTTAAATACCGGGATTTAAACGTCATTATAGTTATTCCGGGATTTTAGAGGAGGTACTATCCAATCTATGTTACATCCTTCCTCGAAGTTAAGGTAAATTAACTCTACTTATTCCGATCTCTGGTTATAAAGCTCATTTTTCGTTGCAAAGACTATTATAATTAAAGCTAAGTTTCAAAATATATGCCCTTATTTGTTATAGAATTTCCGTCCTTAAATATTTTAAATATTAATTACTTTAATAATTTTTAAGCGAAATATTTTCTTGTTAAGAATCTCATATTGATGTATATTATTTTTATATGATGTTAATTTTTAACATAATTATTATATTATTATGTGTATTATGCGAATTGTATTGATCAATCTATTACTTAAAGTCTGTAAGATTTTTGCAGTTTTATCGACTTTTAAGAATATTTTTTTTAAATTTCTTTTTTTTGTAATATACTGAACTTAATTAGATAAAAGCTGTAGTTATTTTCTTTTAGATATAGAGGATTTACATATTTTTTTGGATAATTTACGTTGGAATTGTTTTAGTGTTGCAAATAAATTGATTTTTATAACGTACATAAAATATATTATTCATAAAATTACAGACAAAAAAACAGTTAAGTGGTATGAATTATGTAGTTTCAAATGTTGTTGAATGATGTCATTTTGATGCATCTATAACGAATGTGTGCCCACCTTATTTAGATTTGGAACAATAATAATTAAAATGCCAAACAATTAGATAAAATTAAGCTTAATTCGGCACTTAATAAATAAAAAATATTGCTGTCTTTTCATTGTCGATCAAACACGAAAGGGAGGGAAGAAAATTAACGCTCAGTATTATAGACCTCATAATACACTCTGATGTTTTTTGGCTTTGCATTGCTGTCAAAATCAAAGTGATCTTTATTATCGTCGCAATAAGGTTGCTGTTGGGTTGCTGTCAGAGGTAAAATAACTGTGAAAGGATTGTTACATGTCGAGAGTTTTGTAAGCGAGTCGTGGCACAAAAAAATGGCGGGAAATTAAAAAATCTTCAGCTGGCAAAATGAATTATATTCTAAAAAAAAAGATATAAAAATGTTGTATTTTTATGTTAATTAGTTTGTTGATATGATTAGGAATAAAGATCATGATAAAATTTCAGACTATATTTCATGTTGACAGCTAAAGATTTTTTTATTTTCCCGCCATTTCCTTGTGCCACGACTTGCTGGCCAAACTCTAAACTGAAAATTAGGCCGCTTTCCGAATTGGCTATAATCGCTCACAGCGCTCACATCGTCTCACATGCGTTCCGATTTAGATATTACGATTATGACAGCCGAGGGCTGTCAACAACTCGGAACGCTCGTGAACGCGCTCACGGTGCTCACTCAATTTCAAAACGATATTAGAGTATTTCTCTGTGTATACACCAAAAATTTCTTCTTCTTAGGTTAGGTAGTAACTGTAGCCAGAAGAACAATTTTGAAAATGCCACGATTGCTATGATGCGACTCAAAACAAAACAGCACACTGTCATTTTTGACAGCGCTCACGGCGATATTAGTAAAAGGCATGGTCGGCGTTATCGCAAGATGGCGAATGTCATGACGTCATCTATGACGTTTCACGGGACATCGTTATCGCGCTCACGCTAATTCGGTACGGGTTTTAGCACGCGAATATCGATATTATCGCAACTCGGAACGCATGGTTAGTTTGACACAATGGTTTGACAATTCATCATCTCGATCTCGCTCTGTATGTTAAAGATAGCAATACTTTTTATTTTAGCTGATCATCAGCATCACTGAAGCGGCCTTGTATAATGCAATCACATTTTGAACTTGAAAATAATTAATTGATTTGAATGAGTGCAGTCTGTATGCATGAATTTTAGAACATTATAAACTAAGAAATTACTTTTTACGAAGAAAAATATGTATAATGCACATTTTGAAGCGATTTTTTCACGTAATTTTACATATGGACATGTTTACAGATTTATGTAATAAAATGACTGTTGTTATGCCATACAAAGAAAAGTATTACAATCACTGTTTGTGCCTTTTTGATAGTGCCTTGAATATAATGCACAATATTCATATTTATGGGAAACTCACCTTATTTGATAAGACGACTGAGTTTACTGCATTTTCAGCATCTTGAATGTACTGGGGACATAAAAGTTTAGGGACCAGTTTCTCGAACGATAATTGTCGCAAAATTAATGAGAACCAATCGCTGCAGTTAAGCGAGACAACTAGTCAAACGCTCCTTGAGAATTTGTCTGAACTGCGATTTGCGATTATGGCGTAACTCGGAATATAGCCTAAGTCCCGTATTACAGAACGTTACTCAATACTCAAGCATTACTTAAAACTAGTTTCAACCAATCAAATGGCTTGAATCTAGTCTTAAGAACGCTTGAGTATTGAGTGACGTTCTATAATACGGGCCTAAGTGTATTACGCAATTACCACGCTGAACTGCTGCGATCGGTTGAATTATTTGTCAACAGCCAATCACTGCAGTTTACACATGCTTGACTTGTCAAATAAGATCATTTTCGTTCGAGAAACTGTCCCTAGATTTTTGGCATGTCCAGGGTAGTACTACCAGCATACTTATTTCTGCCGCCAAGCCGCGTTGCTGTTTTCCAGTTTAAAGGGAATGGGTGCCGGTGTAATTACGGGCTTAACGTCAATGTACGTGCAAGACCGCGTAAGAACAGTTTGTAAATACCGCGTATCGGCAAAAGTCGCATTATTGAAATACTGCGCCAGTGGATTCTTAAGGCTGATTCGCTTATATTAAAATTAATAGAATATTAATTAGTCATTAAAATACCAAATTTTCGCTATCGAAACAAACAATACTGCGTATCAGTCACAAAACAGAAACTAATTCCGCGTATTTACCACTTATTGAAGAGGTCACAAATACAACATGATAATTACGTGCGCCTGCAGAGAATAAATTATCATGGAAGTATGTTTATTTTGTATCATTATGAATACATAGATCTCTCGCTAAGACCATGGAGTCTTTGTTTTGCTCTATCAGCACTTTATTCGGGATCTACAGAAGGCTTGGGTGGATCAGTGTTCCTATACCTAGTATAAAACATAGTAGTCACCAAGAAGTTAAAAATAAGTTCAGTCAGAATAATACAGGAAAAGTTTTTAATCAGTGCGCAAATTTTGACAAATTAAACTTAAACGTGTTTTATTATACACCTATTTCTTATTTTGATATGTCTTAGTACAAAACAATAAAGTTATCGTTAACGAAAGATGTTTATTTTGAAACTGGTATAATGGATACACGTCGCGCGACGCGCCGGCAGCGTGGTTAGTGAAGTGGAACGCAGTAGTAGGTACCTATCAGCTGTGCGCTCCCCCATTGATATTATTACGAATAGATTGTGTCTATATTTTCATGATTACAAGTAGGACAAAAAAAATGTATTGAAAACACTCTATTACTGATACTGAACCACCAAAAAAAAAGACGTGTGGCACTCGGGGACTGCCGCGGTAAAGCTATTGCATAGCATTTTGTATCAACTTATGCAATTATAATTATTTATTTATTTTATTTATGCAGTATTTATTTTTCTTTGATATTATTTTTTTTTTTTTTTTTTCTTTACGGAATTTCTGGATTCGGTCCCCGCGCTCAAGGCCCGCGATAGAAGCTATGCAATAGCTTAAAAACAAAATAAATAAGTGCTGAACGTCGTAAAAGTGTATAACTACGTAAACAAAGTCAAATACTATTCAAATATAAGCATAATAACAACTTTAAAATAGACGAAAGTGTTGAACCTAAAGTAATTTTAAATAAAAAAAGAGTGACAAACTGTTTTGACAGCGAAAAAATTCCATGTACATGAGTCATTTCCAACCGTCTAGTCAAGTTTAAAAATTGTTCAACTGGAATGGTATCAACTATTTGGCAAGCTTTAATTAAGTCGTTGTAGCCTTGCGGTGCAACAGGGGAACTGAATGTACTCGTAATCGACTGGTCGAGAGTTCAAACCCCACTATCAACAATCACTTTTTGTGAAGATCATAATTTTATAAACTAATATTTATAAGAATAAAATACGCAGTACACAGAAAAAAGAACTGCCAGAAATTATTAGATCACTAGAGGGTACTGGTGTAGTAAAATAACCGTCGGAGTGGGGAGCGTGAGGTTTTTTCGTTACGGAATTTCTGGATTCGGTCCCCGCGCTCAAGGCCCGCGATAGAAGCTATGCAATAGCTTAAAAACTTACTCGTATGCTGTATATTAAAATCGCCAAGATATTCAGTTTTTTCCTTCCTTCTATAAAATCGTGAAAATTCAGATACTGGTATTTACAAACTGCTGTTACGATATGAGACATTACAGATTTGTCTCTGAGATGGCAAAGCTTCCATCCAGCTGTCCATAGGCAGTGGTGACTTACCATGATGTGGGTCGCCTGCTTGTTTAAGACATGGCGCACATTATGCGACATGCGACTGCGAAAGCTCGGCGACTAGACGTAACGACAGATTATGGCCGACAATTTTCATATATTTTGTTCAAAGCTCCGCACACTTGGCATCGAGTTGCAGTCGCACGCTCTCGTTCCTTGTCACAGCGTCTAGACGCACGGTGTACGCACACACACCTGATGACAGTCTATTCTATTCAATTTTTTTTAAGGTTCTGTCTCCATCGGTAACGTTTGACGATTTTGCCAATGTCAAGGTATGAGAAAAAAATAAAAGAAAATATCGCAAACTGGGATGCAACTATTGATCAGTGTTTGTAGCGGTGTGGCATCTATGGATCCCCATGTAAGAAAAGGACAAAACATTGCATGCGGCAGTAGTGCTATTCTGTCAAAATCTCACGGTGAAAACTTAGGTAAAGTGAGTTTGAAGTGAGCTGTAATTCCACCTTGATTCTTGAGATTGACACTATTGACATCTCACTCCACGCTCACTTCTACGTTTTCACGGTGAGATGTTTTTTTTTTTTTGGCAGGATTGGGAAATCCTCATGGACGCTCAGACTGCCTCACTTATGAGCCAGTCTGGGCAGTGCCGGACACTTAACGGCTAAAACCCACTCCTGCCGTATTTATCAATATTGCCAATATTTTTTCGGCACTTAATTCTAGATCTTAATAATACTCTTAATAATTTCTATACCTAAAAGTAACTTAACTTATTTGTTTGAGTCGGATAAAAATTGTCCCCCAACATTTTTTTTTTTTTTTTTTTTTTACCGTGAGATGGTTACAGAATAGCACTGCAGGGGTCAGTGTCTTGACGTCGAACTGTCCCAGTCGCATATCGCTGAGTGTGCGAGGTAGTTACATGGTTTAAACTGTACAGAAAAAAAAAATACTTTGTAATTTCGTACATAAGTCACTCAGTCGTTTTCAAACTAACTGACTACGCTTTGTAACGTACTGACTAATGTAGAATTTAGTATAGTTGACTAAGCTCCGTCCAACGCGCATTTTTTACTTTATTATTGTACCTACATGTTGTGTGGAATAAAATTTAATTAGGAATAAATCCTGGCTTTTTTATTTAATTAATTTTGTATACCTAGTCGACGTCGTAATTGGTTTACCACCTGGTTGAATGTCACTTGCATGTTATAAACGTCAAGCTGTCTTGTTTTGCGTGAAGACTTTGGAATCTTAGTCTTCACGCAAAACAAGACAGGTGGTTACAATCTTAGTGAATTTTGAATTTACTGGGAGTTATTGGTGCCGATTCCCTTGTTCACAAACTAAACTCAAGTTCAGTGCAGCTTTTTCTTTCTATTTCGTTATGAAAAGGACAGAAGATAAATTTTAGTTTACCTAGTCTGTAATGTCAAAATGATCAGCGTTTGACGTAATTTTAGTCGGCAAGTTTTTAATCACGTCTAAACTTGTATGGAGTAATGACGGGCGCTGATTAATTTGACAGGACTAAACTAAAATTTATCATCTGTCCATTTCTTATTGAAATAGAAAGAAAAAGATGCACTGAACTTAAATTTAGTTTAGTTTGTGAACAAGGGAATCGGCACCATTATCAAAGAGAGAGTAATTATAAGGTCGACTATACTGACAGCTTTCTCACTAAGATAAACGTCACAAAAGCAAACACGTGCCCTCGGCGCCAAGATACGAATTCATCCTTTCGAGTATTTGTCATCATATGTTAATATAGGTGAAATATAAAGAAAGAAGTTCAACTAATTTATATTAGGATAAGTCAACGAACATAATTAGGAATAAAAATAAAAAAAACGATGTTGTTTTAGGAGATTTATTTACAGATTCACGTATAAAAGTCTGTCACGTAGTCGTGACCGTGGCGTGCTGGGCACATTTTGGTTTGTCATCTATACACGACTGTGGCGGTCAAAAGGTTAAATTCCTTTCTCATTTCGAATTTTCGTTACTTTACGAATGGATCTTATCTACCCTACAATATCCATATTTTGTATGGTTGCCAGTGAATTTAAAGGCACATGAACTGGCTTGTTGGCTTGTTAAGGCGCTACCCCGAGCAAAACGCGTTTTTCAGAGGCTATTAACTCATTAATTAAGAGAAATAAACTACATCTAAAAACACGTTATTAATGTACGATATCCTATCATCACATTGCACGTTCTTATTTTTATGTATTGAAATTACTTTTGAAATCTCCGTGTAAAAAAAAAACTTACTAAAATTATTGATTGCATGCATCTTTTGCTAAAGTTGACGTTCCATTAATTTGAAAGTTACACTAATGGATAGATAATTTAAAAATCTTAATAATTCACGTTTTGTTTAATTTCAAAAGATCACTCTACTTTTTTTATTAAAATAATTCCTAAAATTGTGTGAATTCGGCGTACGCAGGGAGCGGGACAGAGCGTTCCCGCTGTGACGAGATAGAGAAGGACCGAACGCTCACACTAGGGGATCGCCTTAAGATTAGGATACAAAATAAAACCAAAGAGTAATGAAATATATGTTTTATTACAACATTTTACATAAATTCACATTCAGAAATATAGATCTTTTTACAATAAGGACACGATTTATAGCCTTACGACTTTTGAGTCAACTTCATGTGATCGTCGAAAATGAGTGATTATTCAACATAAGACAAATAAGGGCTTTTTAAAGATAATATTCAGCATTTATCAGACAGGTGTGGTGAGACCATAAAACTGAAAACTTTCTCCGTGGATTATGACGAAAAAATATTAACTGTCCCATACAAAACCAATACATACTCGACCGAAATGTATGGGACAGCTAATTATTTCATCGCGATTATTTATAGGAATAAACAACTAATTTGCTTCCAGCAGGGATTCAACATAGCTTTATGAAGATGAGGTTAAACTCTCGAAATAGGAAGGGATTTTTTTTTTTTAATGGTCGTGCTTTGGTGAACCAACTTTGTCTAAAGGGAGATTGACTTGCAACGTTTGTTTGTAATGTATCGAGTTTTTGTAATGCGTTACAGAAGTCAGTGCAGCGAGCGGAGCCGCTACATGCGAACATTGCGAGCGCATGTTTAAAAAAACCGGCCAAATGCGAGTAGGACTCGCGCACGAAGGGTTCCGGACCATTATCGATAAAAACGAGCAAAAAATTCACGTTAGTTGTATGGGAGCCCCCTTGAATATTTATTTTATTGTTTTTTTTTTGTATTTGTTGTTATAGCGGCAATAGAAATACATCATCTGTGAAAATTTCAACTGTCTATCACGGTTTATGAGATACACCTTGGTGACAGACGGACAGACAGACAGACGGACAGACAGACAGACGGACAGCGGAATCTTAGTAATAGGGTCACGTTTTACCCTTTGGGCACGGAACCCTAAAAACGACTGCACTGACATCTTAACAAGTCAGTGCAGTCGTATTTTTTTCTTCTTACAATAACTAAATAAAATAAATGAAGCACACACAACCTCTACGTCAGGTCGTCCGCCGCGCCGTTCTGAATAAAAATAGAGCATGAATCAATTGTTCGAAGCGAGCGTTCGCCGCGTCTTGTGTATCACTGTTTTGTTTTCAAGCTCGCCTCGAATGATACATTACAAACAAATGTTGCAAGTCTGTCTCCGCCTTAATGTTATTAAATTACTGTACCTACATAAATGAATAAATAATTATCATTAATGACTAAGCTAACATCGATCACATGATTTCTCACAAATAACAAGAGGCGTTTATAATAGAGAAGATACATTCAAGATACCCATTGAAACAATTATGATTATTTGAACTAAATAGGTATATTTGGTATTTCAACAATCGACTCCTTAAATAGTTATCCGTCAAGAATATTCATAACATTACAACAATATTTATACAGCAGAAAAATAACATAACATCACGTCTCTAGACCCCAAAAGGGTCAGTAGCGGTGTACAGTTCCTACACCCACATATCGCTAGTAATTCGGTAAGACTATTACCATTTACTGGGCATAAATCCAGACTCCGGACTGCTACTGAGACAGTACTGATGGAAAAACCCAATAACAGTCAGTGGAGTAGCTAGTCATAAAGCCCTGTATCGAAAAGTAAAAAGGGTCCTTTTTGGGGGTCCTTTTTACTCGACTGCAACGAAACTCCAAAGGAAGGCATTTTTGTTTACAAAATAGCGTACTGACATGGCGGGTTAAGTTTCCATTGTAATTTTACTAAGAGAATGCAAGAGCGAGCGAAGTAAGCCAGAAAATTTGAGCACTGACTCGGATACTAGGTTGAGCTGTCGTTGCGATTCTACTAAGAAAATGCAAGAACGAGCGGAGCGAGCTCGAAATTTGGAGTATCCTGACTGGGATACTAGGTTAAGCTGTCATTGTGATTTTAATAAAAGAATACGGGGGGCCCCGTATAATAGGGATGATTCCTGGGTAAAAAAAAAAAGAAAAACTGTTTAGTCCGAAAAAAATATTTGTCACGTATTTTTTGCTTTATCATATTAATAAAAAAAGACTTAGATAAAACACATTAAACTTGGGGAGTGGGGGTTCGTTACGTCACAGCTACATATAAAATGTACTTAGAAGTGAAGTCATGCCACATTTGAACTCAATGTATCGCCGTAATGTTTTGATTACGTAATAAAAGAAAAAATACGTGTCCAATATTTTTTAATAATCTACATGACGGACAAAAAATTTTTTTTTGTCATCATCCCTATTGATACGGCGATAGTTACGCCCCTGATAACAGTCCCAATCTGTTCCTTAAATCTTTCAGGGTCCGCTAATAATCCAAGTCAGAATCGGTTGAATTTAAGGCATTATCCTGCTTCCCTTATACCAATTTACAGTGGTAGTCTCCTTCCAATAGCCATCACCTCAGCATTAACCCACTTTCTACCCATATCATCATTCCCAGACGTTAATATGACACATCAAGTCTTAGAAAGACTGGACTGGAGCAGTGGTGGCGGTGGGTTCGAACCCAGACAGGCGCTTTGTGTAAATAATTTCACTACCACTGATCTCAAAATAGTGAAAGAAAACATCGTCATGTCTTCGAACCAAAAAATTCGAAGACGTGAGACATCTACCAACCCGTACTGGCGTGGTAGATTACAGCCCACTCCCTCTCGAAGAAAAGAGTCCAATGACCCAGCAGTAGGAATATTATAGGCTGATTATGGCAAGTCTTAGAAAGAGACAGTCACTGAGAGTGACAGAGACGTGACACGCGAGACGGTCTCTCTCAGCGAGAGAGGTTCAACGAGGTTGTGGCACGTTAAGCGATTGACGTTTCCGATTCCCGCACGGAACAAAAATTTGTATGACCTACAAGTAGTTGTTCCGGGTATGGCTGTTTGTGTATGTGAGTTTAAATGTTTGTAAACGCACCCACAATACAGGAGAAATTCCTAGTTTGGGGCAACGTTTTTAAAAACAGAAAAAAGAAAAGAAAGAAAGAACATACAACCTGACACTGACCAGCAAAATGCAAAAAAACATAAGAAAGTTTGAATTTCACGGACTCCGTTAGCGGATCCCCCATATGGTGCTTCCCAAATACATGCCTCTTTATAAATGTATAAATGCTAAACATTTGGAATTGGCTACATAAAGCTAGATACATTCTACGTACTAAAATGTATGAAAAAGCCTAAATATAAGTTAATTTGAACGAAAAGTTTGGAACAATACCCCTGTATGTATATTATATTCTATTTTCTACAAAATAAACTACAGAACAGCGCACAGAAAGTTTCTATCGTAGTTTAGCGCGAATTATGTATAAATAAATTATTTAGTAGAAAATGCAGATTAAAATTCTTTAAATACATAACGTCACGCCTGAGAGGTGTACTATCACGGCCACGGACATCTGATCACTTTGAAAACAAAATCCCGTGCACACGATGACCACATCTGTTTGACGCCCCTTTTTGCGACGACCAATAAAAAAAAAATGTTTAAATAAATTTCTCAGGCTCTGTTACAATGATCACAGATGTCTGACCACCTCGGCTGGTTATTATACGGTCTTTTTGAAGTGAAAACTTCTTTAGGCGCGTTGAGCGTTTTCTGGTAGGGGAAAAACTTATGGTTTCGCGATCGTAACCGAACGCTTTCCATGAGCTATATGTATACTGTGTATATGTTGCTTTGTGTGGATCTGACGCATATTTTCCCCCAACTTAATATTAGTTTTTGTTTGTGTTCTTTTTTTTTTGCGTCATGTTTACCGTTAATAAACGTTTTTACTTTCTTCTTCTATACTTGTACTTTTGGGTGAACAAAAATCATGGAACTCGCGTCATCGTCGCCGAACGACGATACAATTCACAAGTTACTTAGTTTTCACTTCTACCGGCAGTTTTTTTTTTATTTACAAAAATAAGGGGCTCAGCAAAAATCTGATGCTGCAGCCTGCAATGCTATTGGTTGCTGAGCGTTGGTAAGCATTACCGAGCGGCCGAGTGCTGCAAGCAGGAATAGTCCTTACGGTGGTCAGATTTCCGTTACCGGGATAGTACTTAAAGTATACCCACATTTCGCCAGTTCTTTAAATACGTAACTAAAAATCCAAGCCAGAACTGTATTTGATTATTTAAAAAAACTGTCCTAAAATAAAATATTTACTTAAAATTCTGATAATTATTATGTACAACACGAATAAAAAAGAATTAATTTTAAATCTTATAAATACGGGGCTCGGGTTACCCCAACAAAAAACAAAACATAATTATTAATACTATAATTTATATTTTTACATATTAATGTATATTTCATAACAATTTTATACTATTTCAATGTACATTATCACTGGGGTAAAATAATACCCCATTCCTGTAGTACTAGTTCAAAGATACTTCGAAAAGACTATAACATGATTACAAAAGCTACTTTATGTGGGGGACGAAATTCCCCAAAAGTTATTCTAAAATGTTCCAATCCAACCATTAACCCAAAAGTAGATAACATAACCATAGATATAAGTATATTTCTATGAACTTAACACAAATCGCGCAAAACTAAAATTCATCAGGACAGAAGTGCAGTGTCGCATTGGTACACGCGTACTTGCTTACATTAGTAAATGTAAGCAAGATTTTTTTTCTTCCTATTTTGTAGGTTACCTGCAATAAATACCATGTCCCTATTTCATAGTGTAATAAATTGATTTCAATATCTATAGTTCATGTCACTTAATTTTGCGTAAAAAATCAATTTTTTTTTTTTCTGAAAATACAAATACATTTTTTTTATTTCAATAATGAAATTTATAGCCAAAAAGTCTAAAACATGACCCCCATATAGATTCAGGTTTTTTAATATTGGCCCGCATAGGGAAAAGTTTGCCCATCCCTGCCCTAGGGCGTCCCCTCCCGGCGTTTCCACTCACATCTGCCTTGTAAATACCTTTTGTTCGTCGCCTTTCATTCATCCTCTCAACATGACCAAAACATCCATGCATACTCTTTAAAATTTTTGTCACACCTGTTGCGAGTACTTCAAACAGCGCCGGCCGTAGTCTTTGATCAGGGTAGAGCAAGATTGTCTTTCGGCGTTCTTTCGTCGAAGCCGTTATGAAGCCCTGATTTCAGCTGTGCACAAAACACCCACATAATTTGACAAGAAACACTTTTTACGGACTAGGTTCAAGGCTAGACTAGTCGCTCCAAACAGTCAGATTTAGCTTTAAAAAAAGTCCGATTTACCTTTAAAAAAATTAGATTTAGCATTAAAAAAAAATCGGGTTTAGATTTAATAAAAATCTGATTTAGTTTTTTACAAGTCAGATTTAGCTTTAAAAAAAGTCAGATTTAGCTTTTAAAAAAGTCAGATTTAGCTTTAAAAAAAGTCAGTTTTAGCTTTAAAAAAAGTCTGATTTAGCTTTAAAAAGTCAGATTTAGCTTTAAAAAAAGTCACGATTTATATTTTAAAAAAGTCTGTAGATCTACGGATTTATCTATAGGCAATGTACGGATTTTTCAGCGTCAACCTACGGATTTTTCAAAATCTGATCTGGCAACACTGCTCCCGCGCGTCTCAAAAGGCGTCATCAAATTTCATTTTGCAATGGATTTTTTTTTTCCCTTTTGGCTTTTTGGCTCCCCTTGCCATTTGGCGCCTAGATCGACCGCTCCTCTCGCTCTACCCCAGGGCTGACTACGCATCTGACCTTTCTGAACAACATCACCAATAAGGTCACTTCAGAACATGTAATAGAAAATTTTAATGTGGTTTGGTACATTTTAGCATAACTACTATAAGTTAATCTCTGTAGACGATGAATAAATATAATATTATAAAATATTTTATTATTACATATCCAAAGTAAGTATTTTTAATATGCTTTGAAAATTAATATCATGATATTTTTCAAACAGAGATTCAAATGACAGCCTAATGAAATATAACAGCAATTTCCAGTATATAGAATACTTTATGAAGATATGAGTAAAATTAAATATATTTTAAGTAGAATTGAATCCCGCAAAATGTTTAAAATCTTTTTTTTCGTCTATTCGGTTCTGTTATTTTATTTTTTTAATCTTTGTAAATTCTGTAATGCTATCAGAAGATTGAACAATTACACTTTGTTTGTGACAATCCATTCTTTGTTATTAGTAACAGTTTTTTATAATACAAGTATCATTTAAATTACAATAAAACCAAGTAATATCCATAGTAGGATATAAGTCTAACAGATGATTTACTTATAGAATAAACAACAAAAATAATATAACCATGCTGTATTCTAATCGCATCCACACATGCCGGCGGCACGGCCGGCGGGTTGGCCGCCATCACAGCCATCTTTTACCTGAGGCACGCGCGGCTTTTGGTTGCCGGCGGCAGTTTGCTTGCGGCTTCGATACGGAGCGGTAGTGTTGTGTCAAAGAACATATTTCGTATTCATATTTAACATCATTTCGTATATATAACCAAATGACAGAATTTAACTGGGATGATAGTGCAGTACTTTTGTTAATAGAAAAGTATCAAGAAAATGAACTATTGTGGAACCCAAGGCATAAGGATTTTAAGAATCGATACACGCAACTATAATTATAGTCCAACATCTTCCAATCCTACGTACACGACTAATTTCGACGATAGTCACAACACTACTGCGAAAATTGCAACCGTATCTGCAGGCCGCCGGTAAAGCCGGCGGCATGTGTGGATGCGCCATAAGAAGCTGCGCCCACCGGCGGGACGGCACGACAAGGGATTTTCATGCGACGAATAGAAATATAGCTTAATACTATGACAATAAAATTGAAATTTTAACGGCAACGATGCCGCGGTATACTTAGGCATGCCGCGAAGTCCTTAGGCATAATTATTGAAATTTCTATTTTGTTGACATATTATCCATACTTATATTATAAATGTGAAAGTAACTCTGTCTGTCTGTTACGTTTTCACGCCTAAACCGCTGAACAGGGGCCCAAGTCTGCTATTTTTATAAATTCGTCACTCCAACACGATCCCCTTGTCATTTCGCTAAAAGTTCGTAATCTGCTAAATTCATAATGGTCGATCATTGGTCGGTCAATGGTCTCGTAATAGAATTGTATTACAATGGCATTTTGAACATGCCAGATTTCATTTATACATATTTTTACATATTATTTATTAGTGTTATAAGCAATCTGAAGTAGTAGGAAGTTTCATTTGTCTTTATGTACGAGATTACCAATTCTTTCAATGGAGTGTCAGTGGCTGACCATTGGAAAGTCATAATGACGCCATTATATTAGTAGATTACCAAACTTGTCAAAATCAACAATTAGGAAATCAATGATAGACCATTCTGGCACTATTGTAATAGCAGACTTGAGGCCCTGATCGTTATGAAATTTGGCAGAGATATAGCCTGGGATATGGAGAAGGACATAGGCTGCTTTTTTACGCAATAACCAATATCTGGCGGACGGAGTTGCGGGCAAAAGCTAGTATAAGTTATATTTGTATTCGTCGCATAAAAATTCTTTGCCGTGCCGTGCCGTCAGTGGTGCAGGTTCTTACAGGGGAAAATCAGCTTGAAGATATCGCACCTTTAGAATTATAGAGACCTAATGTCTTCAGAACTTCTGAAGAAATTAGGTCTCTATAATTCTAAAGGTGCGATATATTTTTCTTTACTTGTCTCATTTTCACAACGCACAGACCCAGTTTTTTAAGTAATTCATACCGTATGTTTATTTTTTATAGTCCTTAAGACGCCAGAAAGTCTGACAACCAGTCTTACCAGGGGGTATCGTATTACCCAGCAACTGAGTTGTGGAGTTCAGAAAGGCAGTCAGATGTAAAATACTGATATTCAGCTGACGCCGGCTGACCTCAACATAGTTGGCAAAAGGCTAGATAGATCATGATGTTTCTTACAAAGATTTCTTGTGAGAAAACTCGTGATTTCCAAAAGTAGGTATTCGTTTACTAAATACGACAAGTAATGAAAAATACACTGTACAAAAAAAT
This sequence comes from Dryobota labecula, assembly GCA_947523025.1. Lineage (NCBI taxonomy): Eukaryota > Metazoa > Arthropoda > Insecta > Lepidoptera > Noctuidae > Dryobota > Dryobota labecula. The sequence continues at coordinate 4,295,139 of OX383311.1, read as the reverse complement.
GTTTATTCCTAAATTAAAACTTACTTTAAATAATAATACATAGGTACAGTTCTAATCAAATCCATAATTTAATTAAAAACAAGATCAACATTTACAATTGGCCAAGCCTAATAAAAAATAAAAAATAAATGATAAAGAATCATAAAAAAATCTACAACTCCTAGAAAAATAAAATACGAAAATCCGTTTCTCAAAAATCAAAAAAAAAAAAAATATATATTTTGTCCAGGGCTTGGCCAATTACTTCTTTTTGGTAATAGATGGCGCTTACAATAAAGGGCAAAACAAAGTGGACATCAAAATTATTGTTTGCATTAAAAAAAAAAGGGAATGATTCAATTATTTTATGTAAACTCAATATTTTCTCTCCACAATTTTATATAGATATTTATAATAGCCAAAATGTAACTAGTATCTTTTAAACCCTGCCAACAGATGGCGTTATCCCAAACATCACCAGCGCATTTTACCAACCTTCAGAAACTAATCATTTAACATACAGTGGTACCAACTTAACTGTCAAGTCCGTGGTGCTTCCTCTTGATTCTTGCATAAGGTCCTATTTCCGGGTCCATTACAAAGTCGTATAGAACTTTGGACCAACTGTCGTGATGTGGAAGATTGTCGTAGAATTCTGGTGCGATGCGGCGTACCTGTTGAATGAAATAATGCTTTAGTCATAAAATAACAAGCCTGTATACCCCGCGTGGACCAACTCGCACTGGGCAAGCGTGGCGGTCGGCCTACAGAGAGGATGCCTGTGTCACAGCAGTGGGAACAGGTATGAGGAACAGGGTGTAAAGTTCCCTCATCCTCTATTGAAAAGGAAGGATTCTCCGACCAGACGGGTGTTGTGTCTGGTGGGCAACTGCCCGACGGTTGATATCGGGATGTTGTATACAGGGCGTCCCACGGATATGCTACATGAAGGGAAAGTACCTTGAATATTGTAGATGGAACATTTTACTGAAAGAAGTCATTATTTGAATTTAAAAAATAATTTAAACTGCATTCATAGATATTTAAATAATTACATGGTTGAACCAGGAATCGAACCCGATACATGAGAAAAATAATGACCCTGTAGCTTTATCATACCGATCGAAAGGCTTCATCATAAGGATTTTTTTTTTGCTAAATAACATAGTATCACAAATAAAAGGAAGACCATGATTTTAACATTTGATGTGAAAGTTTGTTCAGAAAAATTTAAAGCTGACATTGCCGTAATTGATAAATTGATTAATTTAGTATTATTTTTTTTTTTTTTTTATTTAATTTTTTTCGTGTTGCTGTGCTCTTACAGAGTCCATATTTTTGTACCTAGCTTTAAGGGTGCACGGAATCGACTGATTTTGATAAATTTTGTTCATTGTTTGTGAGAAAGGGAAAAATAATGTAAACAAAATTATTGCAAAGGCCGGGAAATAGGCAATTGCAGGTCGAAGGCGAGGACTTCACTAATACGAGACAGGCAATTGCCATTTCCGCCGAGGCATATATAGTGCTTTTCTCAAAAAAATCACAAATAAGACATACTTTCATGTATTTTTCTTTTGACTTCGCTGGAAGCAGGTTTTCCATTGTCAATTTGGCTTCTGATCTTAAATCTGGTGGAGTACAATCAATCTGCATTTCGCTCTCTGAACCGTGGGAATTAATTTTAATTAAATTTATATTTATGTATGTAAATAACAAATCAAGACGAATTTTCAGCTTTGCCGCCAATTTTCTATTTGTCATCTGTGTCGAAAGGCAAACGCATTTATGGCTATACAGCCACGTGAACGCAATTTGTGCTAAGCAAAGAGACGTACTTTGGTATGCCAAGAATGATAAAAGAGATTCAATCAAAGAGTATTTAATAACCCCAGCACGCCATTTCATACAACATTGCTGGAGCGTTGTAATGTTCCAAATTCAAAAAACGCTCCTGCAATGGATTTGATTTTCTTTGTCCGTAAATTCGATACTTCGCGTGTTCTTTTTTCGAAAATAATGACAATATTTCCATGCATGTTTGAGAAAAACAAATTGAAGTTGTAGTCGAAACAAAATTGTATAAATTGACATTATGAGTCTATACAACCTCAACGCCACCTCACTCTGTATCTCGCTCGCACACTATTACTACCGGTCACGCGAGCAAGCGAGACAGGGCGGTAGGGAAAAGGCTTCAAGGCGCCGATAGTTTAGGTAATTTCGTTTTATGGTGAAAATAATGGTCATTTAAAAAAAGTAAATAACATAAGACCTGCTTTATAGCTAGTTCAGTTAATATGCAAAGTTTCATTATCTAATTTGAAGTATTTTTTGAATACCAGCGGTTTATTGTTCGGTTTGGAGGTAACTTTGGGTTTTTTTTCTATCGAGAAAATTTTATAGAATCGTGTTTTCGGCTAACATAGTACTTAACATTAATCCTCAACTTTACCATATATTTATTTCAAAATTAATGCTGCAGTATTTTCGACATAACGGAGGATCATGCTAAGCTATTTGAGGTAGTATAGGTCCTTAAGGCCTGAAACTGCGTTAAGCGGGCGCCCATGGTCGCGTATGTACGCGCGTGGACACGCGGGTGGGCTCTGTGGGCTATTTATTACCCGTAGTTTAATTTTAACGGTGTGCATGTACAGTGGTGTCGATGGAGAACTTAGCAAAATGACGATTAGCGAAAGAAAACGGCAGCCAGTAAGCTGGCGGTACCGGGACCAGCGCGTGCTCCCGCGACGGAGTACTTTTGTATGGAACCGCGCGGGCGTTTCACGCAGTTTCAGGCCTAAAGTTAATTTTCCGAAATCACGTCATGAACATGATGTCTTACCTCAGGTAGTTTACTGCCAGGCACCGCCGGAAAGTCGTGATGTTCATTATGATAGCCCACGTTGAAAGTGATCCAGTTCAGAGGCCCGTAGTACGAGTATGTCTCATAGCCTTTCTTGAACATGTAATGTTCGGCTATAAAGTGGCCTGGAAAGTAGACAGAAACATTTGTTAGTGACTAAATTTTTACTTAAATTCACCGAGCCTATTTGGAAAGCCAAAAATTTTGCAGTAGAATCTGCCCCACTAATTCGATTTTTTTTGGCAGATTCCATTACTCTAAAATCTTGTTGGATTCAGCCCCACTAGGGTTGGCCTTAGACTAAAAGAACGAAAATAATAATTTGGATATTTTTATTTACTATGTTTCTGGAAGACAGGCTTAAGACAGACATAATCCTTTTGATTCGTTTACGTTCATACATCTGGTCATACATGCACGCCGCTTGCGAATGCTACGCACCTGACCTTTCTGAAGAATATCACCAATAAGGTCATTATATGTGCTCCTAGTGCGTTTCCACTGACATCTGCCTTGTAAATACCTTTTGTTAGTCGCCTTTCATTCATCCTCTCAACATGACCAAACCATCTAAACATACTTTTTAAACCATTATGATCATGATGACTAGAAATCAAAACGTCTATGCCAAGTATTGCCTAAACCTTATATTGACTAGGAAGCACAATGCCTACCTTGCAATATGTCTATTAGTTTAGAAGAAAGGGAGTACCGTTTCTGGCGTTGTGTGGTCACAGTTCAAACCTAACCTAACCTGCAGTTCAGAGGCCCTAGTGTGAGTTTATTTTAACCATCTCGACTACTTAGAAATTATTGCATTTTAGGCATTTTGCTTGTTAAACATTTTGATTTCTAAGCGATTTACAGCTTAGGCAATTTGCTGTGTAGACATTATTTTAGGCATTTTGCTTCGTAGACGAATTGCAAGTTAGACACTCTGATCATAAACCATAGCTGATAGGTGGGACAGCCCCATACTGGGACATTGGATACGCCTACATGCCACTGTGGCGTAGTAATTGGTAGTTTGTTGTTTTTCTGGTAGATGTAAGTACTACATTATTTTAGGCATTTTGCTTCGTAGACGAATTGAAAGTTAGACACTCTGATCATAAACCATAGCTGATAGGTGGGACAGCCCCATACTGGGACATTGGATACGCCTACATGCCACTGTGGCGTAGTAATTGGTAGTTTGTTGTTTTTCTGGTAGATGTAAGTACTACATTATTTTAGGCATTTTGCTTCGTAGACGAATTGAAAGTTAGACACTCTGATCATAAACCATAGCTGATAGGTGGGACAGCCCCATACTGGGACATTGGATACGCCTACATGTAGGTAGTAATTGGTAGTTTGTTGTTTTTCTTGTAGATGTAAGTACTAACACTAGTTTCTAAGTTGTGTGTATACTAACCGAGTGGACTATATTTATGGGTCCGAAATAAAATATTTTATTTTTATTTTATTATTTATAAACCTATTTAAATTATTTTCTTGGATAAACATGCTTTAAAAATTTCCTTCTTTAGGTTCTCTAACTGAGAATCAGCACATGTTCGAAGGACAAGATGTTCATTTAGTAGCCTATAATATCTAAATATCACTAACCTGCAACTGGATGAACGCCCATCGCCATAAGAGCTCCATATATTAGGTAACCGAGCGCTTTCCAACCTGAAATACACAAAAAAAAATTATTATACAGGATACATTTTTAATCAGTGCGCAAATTTTTGGTGGTTCAGTATCTGATAATAGAAAAGCTAAACAAAATATTCCAGAAGAACATAAACCATGACCAATATTTCCATTATTTATACTTTTTTTTTTGGTCCACTTGAAATCAGCAAAATATGGATACAATCTATTCGTAATAATATCAATGGGCGAGCGCACAGCTGATAGGTACCTACTACTGCATTCCGCTCCACTGACCACGCCGCCGGCGCGTTGCGCGACGAGTATCCATTATACCAGTTTCAAAATAAACATCTTTCGTTAACGATAACTTAATTTTTTTGTACTAAGACGTATCAAAATAGGAAATAGGTGTATAATAAAACACGTGTAAGTTTAATTTGTCAAAATTTGCACACTGATCAAAAACTTTTCCTGTATAAATGAATGTTTCTGTCGTTGTTCATTACTCATATTTAGTTAGTTGCCGGCTGTGGGGAAGATGCCTAACTGGGGCCTAAGTCTACTAATTTTCAAACGTTGCAATGGTCTCGCGATTGTGAGTATTTGACAGTGTTTGTATGGCAAATCTGTCAAAAACTCACAGTGAAGAGACCATTGCAACGTTTGTACATTAGTAGACTTGGCCCCCTGGCTCTTAAGCCTGAAACTGCGTTAAGCGAACGCCCGCGACGGGCACCCGTTGCGTGTCTACAAGCGTGGACACGCAAGTGGGCGCCGTGTTAATCCATACTAATATTATAAATGTGAAAGTAACTCTGTCTGTCTGTCTGTATGTTACGTTTTGACGGCTAAACCGCTGAACCGATCGTCATGAAATTTGGCAGAGATATAGCCTGGGATATGGAGAAGGACATAGGCTACTTTTTTACGCGATAACCGACATCCACGCGGGCGGAGCCGCGGGAAAACGCTAGTCTTAATATATTTTTAGGTAGCAATACGACGACTAGCAAAAAAAAAAACGGCAGCCAGTAAGCTGGCGCTGGCTGGCCTCGCGCGTGCCCCCGTTACGTATTCCGTCGCACACACGGGGACCCCGTAGCGCGGACGCGGGGCCCGCCTCCCTGCGACCGAGTACTTTTGTATGGAACCACGCGGGCGTCCGCTTAACGCAGTTTCAGGCCTTAAAAAACAAAAAACAAGGAAGAAGGACTCACCCCACAATTTAATAATAACAGCATCGAAAAACAGTTGTATAACCAAGTTGATCAGCTCCATTGGAGTAGGCGGCTTGGGTCTGACTACTAGCGGTCTGAAGCTGTAGAAGAGTGGTTGTAAGATCATCCAGAGAAACTTCCCTCCTGTTGTGCAGAAGAGTTTCGCTTCTATGAGTGTCGGGAGATCGGTGTCTATTACCTCATCGCCTTGGTACTGGAAAAAGATTAATTGTATTATTGTATTTTAATATTTTACATAACCATTAATCACTGTAAGGAGGAGTTCATACAGGAGAGGTCTACACCAGTGGCGAAAGCACCATATAACACGATTGAAATGAAATGGAAATCGTTCATTCTGTAAATAGGATAATGGAATCACTTTTACAGTCATATTAAAAAAAAATAAGCTCGATGGAGTCGACATTTCTTATCTGACTACCTCGAGAAGAAATGGCGAAAAAAACTCAGGGGTCAAAGTCTCTTAAAGTCCAGACATAATCTTGGTCAGATCAAGTGAGGACCATGTAGATCCGTGTCTGAAATAATTTTTTGAGGAAAGAACCATACAATTTTGAGTGGACCTGTTCCGTCAGTGCAAGTATTTGTCAGTAATCGTGTAGCTCAACTCAGGATTTAAGGAGCTCAACGACTCGACGAACCATACCAAAGAAAGGACATTTGGGTAGGCCGCATAAAGTAATTAAAATACCAGACCATTATTAAAATTATTATATTAATTTGAGGTTGCCATAATCGCCACGCTTGGCAGGCGGGTTGGCGATCGTAGTATGGTGTTAAAAATGCATAAAGAACGCTGCTGCCCATTCTCTAGTACTCGTAAGTCCCTTAGTTGCCTTTTACGACACCCACGGGATGAACTAGATGAAATATCAACTTACCCTATGATGTTCTAAATGATACTTCTTAAAGCTGATAGACACAGGTAGCCCTATTGGTAGATTCGCGAAGAAGCCAAATAACCTGTTGGCTAGCGGCCGGTTGTGACCAAAGGCTAGGTTATGGGCGATCTCGTGGATGGCTGAAAACAAAGAGAACGTTTAATTAAAACTTTGATTCAAGTAATCGATTACGTACAGTCTCAAGCATAAATACGGTTTAGTCCCATGTCTTCCCCTTCCCATCTCTTCCCCTATGCGTTTACCTAGAAAAAATTCCCATCTATTCTATAAACGCATAGGGGAAGAGATAGGATTAAACCATAAATCTTTGACAGTCGTTACGGGTCGTCAGAAGCCCGAAAGTCTAACAGCCAGTCTTACCAAGGGGTATCGTGTTACCCAGTTACTGGGTTGTGGAGGTCAGATAGGCAGTCAGCTGCATCTGGTTAGACTGGAAGCCGTCCCCAACACATAGTTTGGAAAGTCTGATTGATTGAGAGGTCAGCTATACTGGACATGTATATTTTCTAATGTTTCGTGTGGACATAGACGGGCGCCGCATCGTCGTTAAATTAGTACATTTTCGTCTCTAACATAATAGTTGCCACGCCAACTCAAGGCCACTCAATGTTAATCATTATAACATTTAGTAGGTAATAAGTATTGTGAATTTATTTTTATTGTTTATCTCATTGTATGCTGCACCGGTCGACGTAATCGCGTCAACGCCTGTTGTCGCTGAAAACCACAGCTGAGGCTCTGTCTCGCGGGTGTGTAATGTTTGATATAATAACAAAAGTTCGAATGACCATAAGACCTAATTTCATTAAAAAAAAAAAAAAAAAAAAATTGTACGATCAAATGATATAATGAATTATTGATATAAATTCATTTTACCTAATTTCATATGGTACAATGAACTATTTATATAATGCACATTTGAAATAATATTCAATTAATATAATATTCAGTTGCAATATTCAAAATCTATAAGTAACGTTTAATATAATTTGGAAATGTCTACTTTTATTTTTTATTGATAACGGCAACAGTAATTATTTTTAAAGTGAATAAATAATTAATTTAGTTAAAACAAATATTTAATATATATATATATGATTTTATTGCCGTTTTTATAGATAATGGTACGAAACCCTTCGTACGCGAGTCCGACTCGCACTTGGCCGGTTTTTATTTCATTTTGGCAGTACAGTCACGTTCATTGCGTTATTTAAGTTTTTGAGCAGACGAATTTATTAAACCTTTGAAGCAATGGACTAGAAATATCCTTCAAAACTCTCGATTTGTGATTGAAACTGTGACACTCAATTATGAGGCTGCTCATCGTCGATGCAGTTCTTTTCCTTATTACGGTGATGAAATCATCGTTGGATGCATCTGCAAACGGGGTTGGCATTTCAACCCCAACCTGTTCAACGCAGACACACAGAAATTTCAAGGGCAATTCGTGATAGCAGCCATTATATATATCAAATGCTAACGTTTTCACTACACGACAATGAGTAATAGCCTATGGCGGCCTTCAGAGGGACGACTGAAACGTAAATAATTCACGCGACATTAATGTTAGAATTGTATTTGTGATTGTGTAAGTCTGGGAGACTAGAAACTAATACGTTAGTCTAAAGGTCATAGCACACATATCAACTCGGAAATGGATCGTAACCGTATCAACTCAAGCCGTTTAGTATTCTTTGCATGGAACTCCCTACTAATAAAAAGCAAACTAATCGGAATCGTAACGTAAACGATTCGCCTCGGGACTACACCTCTCCGTCACCGCGCTTGCGTCTCTTCGTCCACCCTTGTCCCTCTCATCCCTCCCGCGTTCGAATTCAAACTGATCTAGTGCCAGGCAGGTCAACCAGCAGCGGTCAGCGAGGCGTAAGCGCGGCGTCGCCTAGCTGTAGCCGAGTCGACGTATCGCAGCTGCTGGTACGCTTTGGTTGGTTACGTGCTTACGTTAGGTTGACGCCTGTTTTACGGCGAGGCGAAAGGCGATACGGTGACGATCCACTTCCGAGTTGATATGTGTGCTACGACCTTAATGCGGGCGCCAGACAGAGACACATTTGAACAAACACTTTGAAAGACTGCTCACACACTTGATCACAATTGTTTGCTTTACCTGCCAGACATGCTTTGCAGACACGTTCGCTCCATAGTACTCAAATAGATAACAAACAGGGCCTCAAGTCTGCTATTACAATAGTGTCAGAATGGTCTCGCCATTGTGAGTATTTGACAGTGTTTGTATGGCAAATCTGTCAAAAACTCACAATGAAGAGACCATTCTGAAACTATTGTAATAGCAGACTTGAGGCCCAGGATGGACGACGATATAATATTATCAATGCGAAAGTAACTCTGTCTGTCTCTTAAGCGGGCTACTGACATTCCTGCCGCAGGGGCAATCTAGGGAGCATGGCGGTCGCGGCAATATCGGAGTTGTCTCTACATACATGCCTGCCGTTCACTGTTCAGTGTTCGAGTAAAAAAAATATCAAAAGATTGGTATAGTATAGCCCTGGCTCTTTCAGTGGTGATACCGCAAAAAAAAAAAGTAAAATGAGATACTGGGTGAAGAAGTAACTATAGAAAAGAAGTAAGCTGAGCTACATGAATATTATGAAAGAATTGGAAGTAGATGAGCTTAAAAACTTTTTACGAATGGATATTGCTTCTTTCGGACTGTGCAATGGCGACACAATTCATAGAAAAAAAAGACAGTGACAGTTATCAACAAACTGATTATAAATTGCTCCGATCGCGCTACACACGCGGCAACGTAGCAGGGCGGCAGGGACGATCTAGGGAGCAAGGGTGGTCTCGCGCTCCTGCCGCCCTGCCGCAGGTTCGATCCCCTTGCCCCTGCTTCCCTATATACACCACAATTTAGGTTCATCCCCACCTAAACACCCTAAATTGCCCCTGCAGCAGGGATATCAGTAGCCCGCTTTACGCTTTTACGCCTAAACCGCTGAACCGTCATGAAATTTGGAAGACATTTATAGCCTGGGATATGGAGGACATAGGCAACATTTTTACGCGATAACCGACATCCAAGCGGCGAACGGAGCCGCAGGTAAAAGCTAGTAGTAACTAATATTTTATCAGCAAATGTTATCAATATGTCATAATAACCGCTACAAACAATAAATGACTCATCGTATTGGGAAACCGCGGTGACTTTCCACTGTAGGCAGGTGTAAGAACGATAACTTATCAAAATCAGGGGCCTTACTCCCGACAGCATCGAGTTCTAAATCAATCGAATTGGATTCGAATTAAATGCCGATCCATACTCTTGAATCCGACACTAGCGCACGATCGTGCGGTGGTTCGAAGCGAAACTAACTTTGATCGAAAGATTCGTTAGGATCGAAAAGTTCGTACTCCGCACGCCATCTTATGCTAGGGATTGAGAGGCTTGTGTAAAGCTATGCTTGTCACGGTCCGTGGCTGGGTGACAATCTTTACACACCAAGACCTGTCCGTGCCTCGGAAAGCACGTTAAGCCGTTCGTTATTCGTGGATCTTTGACAGTCGTTACGGGTCGTCAGAAGCCCGAAAGTCTGACAACCAGTCTTACCAACGGATATCATATTACCCGTGTTGTGGAGGTCAGGAAGGTCAGGGACCTTATTCCCGACAGCATCAAGTTCTGAATCAATCAAATTGGATTCGAAATAAATGCCGATTCATACTCTTGAATCCGACACTAGCGCACGATCGTGCGGTGGTTCGAAGCGAAACTAACTTCGATCGAAAAATTCGTTATGATCGAAAAGATCGTATTCCACACGCCATCTGACAAATAGATATCGAGTTGTTGGATCAAAATTACACGATATCAAAGAAGCTCTTTTATTCAGATCGAGTGAGATTTTAGAAAGAAAGAAAAAAAAAGCACTAGGGTATCGTTTTTTACGTGGGAAAGTGAAAACATTCAACTACCTAAAAGTTACTAACCAAAGACATAGAGCACTTGACGATGACGTAATACTCGAACAATGTCGATCTTGGTTTACGATTCGAATTGGTTCGGGAGTAAGGTTTTAAATCGAGTTCGGATCAGGGGCCTTACTCCCGACAGCATCGAGTTCTGAATCAATCGAATTGGGTTCGAATTAAATGCCGATCCATACTCTTGAATCCAACACTATCGTGCGGTGGTTCGAAGCGAAATTAACTTCGGTCAGTTTTAAGTTTTAAATCGAGTTCGGATCAGAAACGAAATCGAATCGGAATCAAAATCAATCTCGAATCGTTTTCGGGAGTAAGGTCCTGGCTGTACTCCCGAAAATGATTCGAGTTTGATTGTCATAGGCAGTCGATCCATGTAAAATACTGGTATTTAGTAACATAGTTGGGAAAAGGCTTGACCGGGGTTGTTAGAGCAGTGGTGGCCCAGGGGAAACGGCTCCGACTCACGCTGTAGGGTTTGAACCCAGACCGGCGATTTACTTTGTGTAAATTCATCATCACTGCTCGCTAATCGGTGAAAGAGAACATCGTGAGGAAATCGGTATGTCCTAGAACCAATAATTCAAAGACATGTGACATAGATCTACCAACCCGCACCGCGGAACAAGTGACTCACAGATCGTTTTATCATTTCGAGAGCTCTCCCCATCGTTATTTCCTCTCCTAACAGTTAATAGCGTCGATAAGATACGCCAGATAATGACACATATTTCGAGTGCTGTGATTACAAGAATTACTTGATAACCTGTTATCAGTATATCAGTAATAGTTTGTTTGTGTTTCCAAGTAGGCGTAACTTTGAGTGGTCCTCAAAGGAGGGAGTGGATGAAGGTTCGAGAGGTTTTGAAGATGTTAAGCTATTATCGACTGTATTATATGGGACTTCAACTTCTTATAGGATAATTTAATTTCTGATTAATTAGGAGAAGGGGCAGGCGGATGATGAATGGCACTTAGGAGTGGCATACTTAAGTAAATGAGATATGTTCTTGGTATGTTTATGTAGTCAATTGCTTATTCTACTATTCTCCCCTGAGAGAATCCCCCTCAGCCCCAGGGCACTTACCTAACATAAGAGAATGATTAATGACTCCTCCGAAGCAGTAGGCTACCAGCAGCATCATAGGCCAGCTGAGCTGTGTCACGAACGGCAACGAAATGATCTGTACCAGCACCATGGCAGTCACCACCCATTTGAAGTTAGGGTCGTAGCCGAAGAGCTTCTTGATTTGTGGGTATTTTTCTGTGGACAAAAGATAGAAAAGGTTATACAGGTTGTTTTTGAAGTGAAAACTTCTTTAGGCGCGTTGAGCACTTTTGTCATCGTCACCGAACGCTTTCCATGAGCTATATGTATACTGTGAATATATGTGTACTTTTTGGGTGAACAAAAATCATGGAACTCGCGTCATCGTCACCAAACGCTTTCCATAGCTCGACAAAATGAAAACTAGTTGATCACCTAATTGATAAACAAAGGTAACGAGTAGGTTGTGGTATCCAATTTCGAGAATCGAAACCGCTATCGTCAAATGAGTCGGTACTGGCAAGCCCATCTAGTATCATATTTGAATGATAGACTGCAGCAAGTTCAAATAAACGGTGTGAATGCATTGGGTTTAAAAGTCAAAATGAGTGTACCGCAGGGCTCAATATTGGGTACGTTCCTCTTTTAAGTATTATTTACTGAAAAGTAAACAGACATGCTCAGGAGTTTGACGACGTAAATAGCGCTATGCTTAATGTCTATAACTCGTTTACTGGAAATAATTTGGTATTGTATGAGAAGAAATTTAAGAAACTACTGAATACCGGAAAGCCGGCTGTAATGGCTGTATGTTATCTACCAAATTTTGATGTACAATCGCCAGCACATCAGGGGGCCAAATCTACTAATGTACAAACGTTGCAATGGTCTCTTCATTGTGAGTTTTTGACAGATTTGCCATACAAACACTGTCAAATACTCTCAATGGCGAGACCATTGCAACGTTTGTAAATTAGTAGACTTAGGCCCCTCGTCATACGAAACAGTAAAATTTCTCCAAACGATTTTAAACCATAAAATGTTGATGGTTAAGTTCAAAATCGAATAAGAAAATTTGACAGTTTGTGGTAACTTGACTGTAGCGATAACGAGAAAGTACCATACTAGAAGTATATTTTTTTCAATTTGGATTTTATAGATTTCCGATAACTTTTTTACGGTTTCGACACTAAGTAAACGAAAAACAAAAATCTTTTTAACAAAAAAACAACCGACTTTAAAAAAAAATACAAAAAGAAGCGAAAAATTACTTTAATTTCGGAAGTCGGTGGCAAAAAACGAAAATACAGAACCAAGGACACTGACCTCCGAATTTTTCACTTTTAGTGTTTTTTTTTTTTTTGAAAGCCGGTTGTTTTTTTTTTAAGTTTTTTATTTTTCACTTTTTAGTTATGATACCTATCCCACAACAATTCGATTACCACTACTTGCTATACCGCACAAACAAGAGTGACACAAGAAACCTATACGAAGTAGATTAACTCAAAAACTAACCAAGCAAAGTTAATAAAAATCGGTTAGTAACCATTTATAGCCCGAGTGCATCTCATGACAATTCCAATAAGCCCAAACACGGCTGGGAAAATTATTTTTATTGCGGAGTTCCGGTGCATACCTTCCGGCTTCATCTTCAGATCAGTTCGATGGTACCATTTCATCAGAATTATTTATTTAAACTTGCTTCATAGTCGCTTAACAATCTTAATCGAGATATCTTATCGCCACCCGTGAAATACTTATCATTGAGGAGTTCCGGTGGCCATTTGTGGTCTTTTTGATCAGTTCCACTTCATCAAATGATACTTTCTGAATGCAAATGCTTGAGTTGTTGATGAAAATACAAAAATCGCTATATGTTTGCCTATAAAATTTGAGGAGTTCCCTCAATTCATCATGGATCCCATCATCAGAACTGGATTTAGAAAAAAAATGGGAGCAATCTGTAAGTATATCCCATCAAATAAAAAAATTATTTTTCAAATCGGTTCATAAAAGACGGAGAAATGAAGAAACAAATATTTAAAAAAAAAAAATGCAACCGAATTGAGAACCTCCTCCTTTTTGGAAAGTCGGTTAAAAATAGCTCATGCCGTGGTTAATATACAGGGTGGCAGGGTCATTGGCGTGCAACCAGTTACCAGGAATTCAGTACATATTCTAAACTTACAAGTACCTACTTATGATACTTAATTTCTGTTATTCGGAATGAACGCTTCAATCAATGTTAATAAAATCAGAGCATTCCAATTGAAGAACAAGTATTGCTTATGCTCTGTCCATATTAAAAATCTTCTGTTGGCATTTTTATATTTTTAATTTGTGCTGGTGGCCCGACATTAGTTCATCATTTGCCCAAGTGGCCCATGATCTCAATAAGTCTGTGCATCCCTGGCTCTAGTAAGTCTGATTGCCCCTAAGTTCTGAATTGAGCTACACGATTACTGACAAATGCGTGCAGTGATTGTACAGGTCAACTCAAATCGATGTGGTTCTTTCTTTAAAAGACCACCTCAGACACTTATCTGCATGGTCCTCATATGACCTGACCAAGATTATGTCTGTTCTTTAAAAAAGACTGTGAACTCTTTGAGTGTCTTTCGGTGTTTCTTCTCAGAGTAAATAGTCGGATAGGACACACCGAGCTCATCATCTGCCTGGCCTTTTCCCAAGTATGTTGGGGTTGGCTTCCAGTCTAGCCGGATGCGACTGCCTATTTGACCTCCACAACACAGATACTGGGTATTACGATACCCCTTGGTAAGACTGGTTGTCAGACTTTCGGGTTTCTGACGACCCGTAACAACTGTCAAAGATCTACAAATGACAGCCAGGACCAACGTGCTTTCCGAGGCTCGGAGGGGTCTTGGTATGTAAAGATGGTCACCCATTCACGGACCAACCGCGTCAAGCTTAGCTTAACCTGATCTATCGACCCGTGCGGCTGTTATTACTTAGCCACGAGCCCCTCCAAGAAACACCGACCTCATCATTTCAGCCGAAAAACGTCACTGCTGGACATAGGCCTCCCCCAAATACCGCCACTTCGACCGGTTCTGTGCTTCCCGCATCCAGCGATTCCTGCGGTTTTCACAAGGTCATCGGTCCACCTTGTAGGAGGCCTTCCCAAGCTACGTCTTCCGATACGCGGTGGCCACCGACCTTATTTAAGTTAAAAAAATATTTATTTTTGACGTGTAAAACTGTATCATTTGTCTCGAAGAGAAACCTCAAGCATAGCTCATCAGGCTAACAACACTAATTGTTTTACTAGCTACATCATTAGTTACTATGTACCTTCTAAGAGCTTTAATTGTTGTTAATAACGCTCAACTACCAAGCGATATTTAACAAGAACTTAATTAGTCTAGCGTTCGTCTACATTTAGAAGGCTCTGGATAAAGAAACTCATGATGTTTTGTCTATAAAAGAGGAAAGTGCTGTCAATTAACCTGCTGCGAATTCGATTGCACATAATTTCTGCTGTAATCTCTACTCGCACTGAACTGGGTATGTCAGTTTCAGTCTTTCGGCTGATGAGCACATTTTCTTCTCCAGTCATATATCGATTTCTCGATCGAAGATCTCTTGTTATCTGGAGGTAGTTTCATATGATTCAACTGACACTTTTATAGAATTAAGAACCAACTAGTCGCGAGCACGAACTCACTGGTGGGAGTGGCCAAAAAGCACGCTGTCTAGCATCGTGTCCGTCATCGTATGTTGAGTGAAATGCACGATAATTCTAGTAAACCGCGCGCGTAAATAATTACATCCTTTGGAAGGTTGTTTTATGAAAAAACTACTGGATAAATCAATTACAAATAATGTTTATTGAAATCTTCGATTGACTGAGCTTTGTCGGAGCGGACTTTGTTTTGGAGATTTTACACTTCTTTTATTACTTATTTACGCCCAAAGTTGCGTTAAAATTAGCAGGAAAAACGAATATTTGTTGGCTCATAACTTTTTAATGGCTTTTTATTTTAATATTCTGCTTCCGTACACACAAAATTAATAATAAGACAAAACGATATCATGTTTAACTTTGGATGTACAATGTCAAACAGTGGAGTAATACCCCCTCCCCCGAAATTTGTATGGAAAAAGTATCGACTAGTTTCACCTTAATACGGCTTTTTAAGGCGCCTAGCGTCTACCGTATAGCACGAGAAACTTGCTCGTCTCGATTTTCAAATCCGAACTAGGAAGCCTGGTAAAAATGTGCGGATATCCGGATTTTTCGGATTGCATTCCCTAGTTTAGCAAGCTATATAAGCTATACTTGATTACAATGACAGGTCAAGGCACTTTAAAATGATTACCCTGAAAGACAGAAGTAACCATTCTGACTTACTAATACTCCATACAACCCATACTCCATACAAACGGTTCCAGATGCACAAACTTTACGAGTGCTTGAGTTGATTGATTGAGTAAGACCATTTCAGACACGGATCTACATGGTCCTCACATGATCTGACCAAGATTATGTCTGGACTTTAAAAGTGACTTTGACCCCTGAGTTTGTTTCGCAATTTCTTCTCAGGGGTAGTCAGATAGGAAATGTCGACTTCACCAAGCTTGTTTTTATATTTTAAATATGACGTGTAAAAGTGATTCCGATATCCTATTTACAGAATAAAATAAAACGATTTCATTTCATTTCAATGCGTTTCTGACGTTATCGAACAGTTCTCTTTCTGGATACGAAAATACATGATAGTTCCAGGTGAAAATTATTTTTAGTAACCGAATTGGTAATCTAGCAACCTTCAGAATTTTTTGCCTATTGTAGTCGTCACGTACACCATATTTTAAGATAAGATTTGGAATAATTACTGTAATATTTAATGACATAATCTGTTTACGTGGTGAAGTCTGCGTCAGAGCGATTAACCATAATCTGTCTTTATCGGACATCAGGTCTTCATCAGCTCAAATCGCTTAATGATTATGTGAAAGTCATTGCACAAAAAATCATTTTGAAGGTCATCTGACAGTTATATGAGGCCATGAGCGCCAGAGTGGCCTAACTGTCATTTATTCAGTACTGATTTTATTTTGAAAAACTGCTTCCGAAGTTAGTTTAGAGAAGTTTTTTAGGCCACTCTGGCTCTCAAGGCCTCTGAGAACCAGAGCGGCCTAACAGTAATTTTTTCAATGCTGATTTTATTTAAAAAAACTGCTTCCGAGGTAAGTTTAGAGCAGTTTTTTAGGCCACTCTGGCTCTCATGGCCTCATATCAACAGTTCATAATATGCAGCTGTTGAGGAAAAAACGTGTCGGACCACGGGCAATGAATGGTTCCGTAGTTGGGATGAATTTATCCCAAGCAAAAACTTAATATTGTAGTTGAAAAACATGTTCTCCCATATATTCCAACTGCAAATGTTAGTTTGGATGCACAATATTAAGGATTTTTACCATGTAATATTAAGACCATAGACTTCTTATAGGTTATGTGATAGCTGAATTAGCGGTGTATCGACCCCTAAACGTTGGACCACTATTTACGCCAGAACCTATAAGCCAGTTCCATGCAACTACTGGGAGAAAAAAAATCCAGTAGTCCCATAATGGAACTAGAGAATGGTACTACTGGGATACGGCGTTTATATTTATATAGATAAAAGCTTTACATAGTATAATAAGTGTAGAACTATATTATGTTTTTTTTTTTTTTTTAATTTTTTGACTCAGTAGTTTCGAAAAAAAAAATACTACCGAATTGAGAACCTCCTCCTTTGAACTGGAAAGTCTGTTCAACTCTTTGGTGAGTCAGTGAATTTATGGTCTTGTAAATAAGACGCGTACCTAATCATTTTAAATGGAAGACCAATCTACATCATAAATGAATATGAAATTATGTCTTATCAAACTCATTGAATGCCTATTGATAAGAATTGAACATTCACGTGAAAAAAGATCTATTTATAAACCTATTTTCCTTTAGAACACTCTAGATTCGAATACTGATCGAAATTATGAGATATTGAATAATTACGTCATCATTTCAGCCGAAAGACGTCCACTGCTGGACGTAAGCCTCCCCCAATTGAGGGGGTTTCTCATAATCGCCACGCTTGGCAGGCGGGTTGGCGATCGCAGTATGGTGTTAAAAATGTATAGAGAACGCTGCTGCCCATTCTCTAGTAAGTCCCTTAGTCGCCTTTTACGACACCCACGGGAGGAAATGGAGTAGTGCTATTCTTTACGTCCGGCACTACACGGTACGAATATATAATAATTGAGAGCACAGGTCAGTCGTATTTTGGTATTCCGACGGATGCCACGGTCAGGGGCATTTAGAAAACCTCGTGGGTGCCAACTCATGCCAGTGGGGGTCCTTTTTTATAGCCTGCTTTATCGTGAAAATCGCATCTTAATCCGCGCAGAAGAACTCAGATAAACAGTAGGGCAAAGATTGCATTTTATGTGTATTTTTTTGTTGTCCTACTGGTCCTACACTCTTTACTAATTAATGGAGTTTAAAAAACGGTTCTTTAGACTTAGCTTAATTGCAACACCGACCAAAATAGGTATGGTAATGTTATTAGGTCCGACGGAAAGTAGTTTTTTCTGCCGAATCTGAAAACTGAGCTGTGAGCGAAGCGATCTCGAAAATTTTAGTACCTTGGCAAGTTTTCTTTTGACCATTCGTACAGAAATAGCAGATACTGTTACTGACTCATGCAGAAAAACATAAGAATTAACAAAATATAGGATGCAAGAGCGAGCGAAGCGAACTCGAAAATCTTCAACCAACAACGTAAGTAAGTAGTAGACGTCTTGCCGCGCGCCGAGTGATGTTATAGAGATTGATCAGCTTTGATGTCTATGCTCATGGGTGCTTCGCACCCACTATTTACTTCTCTTGGGCGCTGGAGCCCCCGAGCACCCACGGAGTCGGGGCCACTGGCCACGGTTCTTCCAAATTACGTTATTTACCGAACAAATATCGTAATGTCGCCTTTCATATTATGACACTGTCGTTATCAGTCAAAATATAGGTGAATAGCGCACTCATTCATAGAGGAAGCAAGGGCTATATTTGATATAGATCACGATAAATTCGATAAGCACGAACATTTTTATAGTAATTTGCACACGAGTGCGATAACACGCATGAATGGGGCGAAGTTAAAGGCATAACACGTCAGCAAGCATACTCAGCTTATGTTTCTTAGAAAGCTCAATGGCGCCTGTGAGCCAAAACACCAAATCAAGTTACTGACAAATCAGACAGCTCATTAACTTCATAAAAAAGGCAAAGCCCCAAAACAAACTACTTGAAATCCCCAAAACTTTAACACAGTCGACAGCACAATTATTATCAGCCATCCATTTACGCTATACGATATCATTTCAGCAATAATGGCTCTCAAAAACGGAAAAGCTGCTGATGTGGCGAGCATCGTTCCTATTTTCTGTGGCTTCTTAAACATCCCCCTCCAGCTGATTAGCGACTTGACTGATATTAAAAATTAATATAAAGAAGAAAAAAAAATATACTGCACGAACAAGACTCACATTACATGAAAAATAGACCAAATACACATACTAATACAAAGTAACCAAAAGCCTCGTATTCAGAACCTTAAAAGTAAAAAAATAAAAAAAACGTTTGACCATTGCTTGATGCATTGAGATAGGCTTGATGTCAGGCTAAGACCACAGACAATAGATGTTGCGTAATATATATAATGCGTTGTGCAACACTGGTAAATGACAACAAACAAACAAAACAAAATCTAATTGCCTATCGCAGTGGAAATTATCTACCTTTGCAACAAACAACAAATTACAAGTAAGATAAAGCCGCCATAATGGCACATAACGTTTCAGAAACAGTTCGGCATTATAGAGCGTTGTCTGTCGCTCCCACATGTATGCCAGGCTCTTCCTAAGAGCCAGTCCACACGGCGCGTTGCGTCGTCGCAACGAAAATATTTCGACGCATAGCTGGCCGCACAGGCGCTGCGCCATCGCAGTGTTACTACGACGCGTTCCGTCGGCGCAGCGGCGACGCACAGTTGCGGCAAGCATTTTGTAAAAACATCGCAGTCAGTCATCCTCCCTATCAACGCACAAGCAACTGAGCGCTGCCGCTCCGACGTCGCAATGAGTACATTCCCTCCCGCTTCGTCTCGGGGGCTGCTGTCCGTCAAGTGTGCGTTGCGACGACGCAGCGCACCGTGTATACACTTTGATTATTTGTATGTAAAACAATGCAACGGCAGCGCGTCGTCGACGCAACGCTGACGCAACGCGCCGTGTGAACTGGCTCTAAAGCTCTATGTCAAATTAACGCATGGCCACAGTACGTACTCACATTACTCATCATCTTCCTGCCCTTGTCCCATGTTACTTGGGGTCGGCGCAACATGTTTTCTTTTTCCATTCTCCCCTATCAACCGTCACACTATCATTCACTCCCTTCTCTTTCATATCATTCTTCACACAATCCATCCATCTTTTTTTTGGCCTTCCTCTCCCTCTCCATCCATCCACAGTTATATTCATCACTCTCCTCGTCACATGCGTTTCCTCCCTCCTCATCACATGCCCATAGCATGCCAAACGACGTCCTTTCAACTTTTCTGTCACCGACGCCACTTTCAAACTTCCCCTTATATACTCATTTCTGACTTTATCCTTTCTCGTCACTCCACACATCCATCTCGACATTCTCATCTCCGCTACATGCAATCTTTTTTCATCCGTACTCATATTACTCCTAGGCATTAATAAGCAAGTACTAATTAGGTGGGTACCTGTTACGAGTTTATAAAAGACTATTAGCCGCAGTTAGCGGACGATGGTTAATTTAAACATTTTGCACGAAGTTGTGGTAACACTATCAGCGGGAATTTTTGTAAATAAATTGGCTATTCAATCATGCGGTTGGATGGATTTTTGACGTGAATACGTCTTTAAATTTGCTTTCATAGTGGGAGGCAATTCAGAAAACTGATGATAAAATCGGGGGATTCCATATTCAAAATGGTTGAGCTGAATGGTGCTGCGTCCATGCGTCATGTTCGTCAACGGATGCTGTCAGTTGGGACTGGTCATCTCTTAGCTGCCACGGCTTATTTTAATTATTTTATTTTTGAATTGTTTTTTGTTTTTCTATTGGTTTTAGCTACTTTGGACACTTAACGTGTACGTTTTTTTTAT
The DNA here is from genome assembly GCA_947523025.1 of Dryobota labecula. Lineage (NCBI taxonomy): Eukaryota > Metazoa > Arthropoda > Insecta > Lepidoptera > Noctuidae > Dryobota > Dryobota labecula. Next base: position 4,274,292 of record OX383311.1, on the reverse strand, counting down.
ATATCGTTCTCACATACTTACAGTAATAAATTCAACGTTAAAATGTAACTAATATTTTTGTAACAATTTAAAAGAGTGTCCGTGGAATTTCTTGCCCGTTCTTCTCCATAGGTACCTACTACGCTTTGGAATTTGGGCAAGTAGCTTCATATTTCTTACTGACCGACTCCTTGACAATTCAAAAGTGCCTGTATATGGTTTAGTTGAAATAAATGGTTTGAGTTTACAAATTAATACCAACTCGTCCTCGTCAAAAGTTGTGAGTCACAACGCTAGTAGTATGACCTAGCCTATTTTCTCAACAGTCAATATAATTCTCACTTTATCATGAAAAGTAAACAAGATATTGACTGTGAGTCAAAACTTACGATTTCTTATGAATTTACTCACACAAACTACATATACTCCATTTGAAATAACATTCGACATTAAAAAAAACCTTTTTTTCAGTCCGTTCAACCGATTTTGTCTTCTATTCCGTAGGCATAAGGATGGCATTAAGAGCAAAAAAGTGGTTACAAAACCACCTGTTTACTGCAGCTGCCATATGTCATGTCGCCAACGCAATAGAAGTCAAAATCGGTTGAATGGACTGTTAAAAAGGTTTACGTATATGTCTTAATAATCTTATTTCAAATGTAGTATAAATCGCAAGTAAATTAATAAGTCTAAATCAATTTCAGTTCAAAGGGGCTCGTAGCTAAATACAGCTGCACGAGTCGATCTTCTAGGTTAAGCAACGCTTGCCGAGGTCGGCCCGTGGATGGGTGATCATCCATTACAAATCGAGACATGAAAAAATCCAAAGTAACCACTTTGGATTTTTTTTTGAAGCAGCAAGGAATCAAACGAAACATTTATGTCGCAATTACGTATCGTTTCCTCGGTACGCTCTAAGTATGTAGAGGAAACTACAAGTCAATCGTGTTTCTTAAGTGTACGATGTATAGAGTGAACCCTTAAATACCTTACATATTAATTGCATAACTAAAGGTTAAATAATAACGAAGCAGCAAGGAATCAAACGAACACATTTATTTCGCAATTACGTATCGTTTCCTCGGTACGCTCTAAGTATATAGAGTAAACTAGTCAATCGTGTTTCTTAAGTGTACGATGTATAGAGTGAACCCTTAAATATCTTACATATTAATTACATAACTAAAGGTTAAGTAATAATGAAGCAGCAAGGAATCAAACGAACGCATTTATTTCGCAATTACGTATCGTTTCCTCGGTACGCTCTAAGTATATAGAGGAAACTACAAGTCAATCGTGTTTCTTAAGTGTACGATGTATTAGAGTGAACCCTTAAATATCTTACATATTAATTGCATTACTAAAGGTTAAGTAATAACGAAGCAGCAAGGAATCAAACGAACGCATTTATTTCGCAATTACGAATCGTTTCCTCGGTACGCTCTAAGTATATAGAGGAAACTACATGTCAATCGTGTTTCTTAAGTGTACGATGTATTAGAGTGAACCCTTAAATATCTTACATATTAATTGCATTACTAAAGGTTAAGTAATAACGAAGCAGCAAGGAATCAAACGAACACATTTATTTCGCAATTACGTATCGTTTCCTCGGTACGCTCTAAGTATGTAGAGGAAACTACAAGTCAATCGTATTTCTTAAGTGTACGATGTATAGAGTGAACCCTTAAATATCTTACATATTAATTACATAACTAAAGGTTAAGTAATAACGAAGCAGCAAGGAATCAAACGAACGCATTTATTTCGCAATTACGTATCGTTTCCTCGGTACGCTCTAAGTCCCATGTATATAGAGGAAGGAAACTACAAGTCAATCTTGTTTTCTTGTGTACGATGTATAGAGCGAACCGTTAGATATCTTACATATATAATATATGTATTGTATAAGTGTAAAAGTCTAGAATACAATATATATTTCTTTATTATTTAACAATGTGACAGCTAGCACCTGTCAGTTCCCTCCAGTGAATTAATAATTCGACTTTAGACCAACGAGGCAGTCAGACATTTGTTTAATATTATGCAATTTATTGTAATGCAACACCATTTTCCCGAAGTATTTGTCTGACATTCCGCCCGTTAGTAATCAGACTTGTTTCTATAAATAGCTTAATAATCACCGGTTTTATTGCTCGACGATTGACGATAAGCATTTGGTTTCCGAACCTGACTCGTTGGTCTAGCGGCAGGCGCGATCGCTGAGCGGTTCGAGCATTAATAATAATAATAATAACCCCACCGTCGTATCTCTACGTTGACGTCGTGGTGGGGCTTGCGCGCTCCGAACTCTAGTTTTGTGCCGGTAGAGTTTACTTTACCGGAATATGTCTAGGGTGAGAAGCCAGACCAAGAGAGATACAGAAACCCGCAGGGCAGCATGTGGCGAGCTGTTGGGCAGTTGCGACCCCACGGACCCTATCTCCCGGGAGAAGTCATGTTCCTCATCTCTGGCTTGCCTTTATTGGCCGGCTGGAGTGAACACTGACGAGGAACTGAGCTCCCACCTCATTCTTGCCTTTATTGGCCGGCTTGAGTGGAGATTCGCAAGAGCAAACGTGCTCGGAGGAAGGAAGTATTCCAGTAAGTGCTTGTAGGGATCTTGACCATCTTCCGGGCTCTGGGATTGTTCTGAGAGCCGTGGAATACCTCTCAACTCCTCAAGCACCTCAGGATATGTTGCCCCCTTGTCGCTACGTCACTATGTGCTAGCGACCGTTTCCGGGGGCCCATTAATGAGTGTGCAAGTCACCCCCTGCCATTTTATCCGTGTACAATAAAACATTGATCAGGCAGGGGCCATAGTCCTTCCATAGTTTTAGGTAACCAGTCCATTTTAACCACCCAAACCCATAGTCCAATATCTTTGTTTCCATATCCTACAATAGTCCTATACCAACCGGGGGTTGTCCTTGGGTGCACTTGCATAGTGCGTACAGGGATAATCGTCGGTTGGTGCCTCATTCCATTTAAAATTGTCTAAAGGGCCTCTGCGAGTTGGCTTCGGCCCCTCGTACGCCTTCCAAAGGTCCGGGACCCCAGGGTCCCGAGATATGTAAACACATAAAAATATAATAATAATAACCCCACCGCCGTATCTTTACGTTGACGTCGTGGTGGGGCTTGCGCGCTCCGAACTCTAGGTCTGTGCCGGTAGAGTTTACTTTCCCGGAACATGTCTAGGGTGAGGAGCCAGACCAAGAGAGATACAGAAACCCGCAGGGCAGCATGTGGCGAGCTGTTCGGCAGTTGCGACCCCACGGACCCTATCTCCCGGGAGAAGTCATGTTCCTCATCTCTGGCTTGCCTTCATTGGCCGGCTAGAGTGAACACTGACGAGGAACTGAGCTCCCACCTCATTCTTGCCTTTATTGGCCGGCTTGAGTGGAGATTCGCAAGAGCAAACGTGCTTGGAGGAAGGAAGTATTCCAGTAAGTGCTTGTAGGGATCTTGACCATCTTCCGGGCTCTGGGATTGTTCTGAGAGCCGTGGAATACCTCTCCGCTCCTCGAGCACCTCAGGACATGTTGCCCCCTTGTCGCTACGTCACTATGTGCTAGCGACCGTTTTCGGGGGCCCATTATTGAATGTGCAAGTCACCCCCTGCCATTTTATCCGTGTATAATAAAACATTGATCAGGCAGGGGCCATAGTCCTTCCATAGTTTTAGGTAAACGGTCCATTTTAGCCACCCAAACCCATAGTCCAATATCTTTGTTTCCATATCCTGCATAGTCCTACACCAACCGGGGGTTGTCCTTGGGTGCATTTTCATAGTGCGTAGAGGGATAATCGTCGGTTGGTGCCTCATTTAATTAAAAAGCGTCTAACGAGCCTCTGCGAGTTGGCTTCGGCCCCTCGTACGCCTTCCAAAGGTCCGGGACCCCAGGGTCCCGAGATATGAAAATAAATAATAATAATAATAACCCTGAATGCAAATAAATAAACAAACAACAATTCTGAGAAGTGCATTTCTGCACTTCAGTCTCGAGTATTGCTGATAGATTTTACTGCTTGATTTCGAATATCATATGCCCAATGGCTAATTCCCCTAAATATATAATGTTGATTAAACCCTGCTGGTTTGTTTTTTATTCCATTTTACATTCCTTCTTTTACTCCTCTTGAATATTTTATGTAAAATAAATAGCTTTCGACTTACTGGCACGTCGAGTCAATAGACATTCGATGGATAGGACTATCGTTGCAATGGCTTTTCGGTGAAACGGACGCTCGATCTAATGGCTATTCGAAATTGTGGTACATCGATGCTATGGAATTTCGGCATTCCGTCGTTGCGACTTTAAGATCTCTTATGTATAAAATTGAACTTTATGAGAAAATCGATATTTTAAGCACCAACATTGTATTGACAGCATACGTTGTAGATCTTGCAATTGGTAAAGAAATGATGATCAAATCGTCGTATACACATGAGAGTTTTTGAATTCGATAGAGCTTCAAAATTTGAAAAAGGCTGGCGTAAAAAAATGATTTTGCCAAAAGTGACACATAAGAGGTCTTAATAAAGTCGCAACGAATATGACAATCGAAATCAAGCAGTAAACCCTTGCTGATAAGGGCCAATAGCCCCATAATCGTCGACGCGCGCGTCGTCGCCTAACAGCGAGGTCAAATTTTTTAGTCCTGCTTCATCATTCGAAAGAGCCACACACGTTCTAATTCCTGATTTTGTAATTTCTATTTTCTTTATCTTTTCAAATATACTTTGAGTAAAAACCTCCCGCGAATGCACGACCTTACAGAGCCCCGAGACAGGAAAATGTGTTTGGGTTTTTCTATTAGGGATTTCTCAATAGCAGCCAAGCTGGATTCGTGGCCAGTTAATGGCTAATCCTTATGACATGGGACATGGTTTAATATTCGATCTCGTGATTGCTATAAAACGAAATGAAATCGTTTATTCCGTAAATAGGATATCGGAATCACTTTTACACGTCATAGAAATAAAATAAAAATAAGCTAGATGAAGTCGACATTTCCTATCCGACTACCCCTGAGAAGAAATGGCGAAACAAACTCAGGGGTCAAAGTCTCTTTTAAAGTCCAGACATAATCAGTAAACGTGTAGCTTAACTGAGGATTTAAGGAGCTCAACGACTCGACGAACAATACCAAAGAAAGGACATTTGGGTAGGCCGCATAAGTACTCAAAATACCAGACCATCATTAAAACTACGTGAGAAAGAGGAAAAAAATAAAGATAATCTTAAAGGAAACAAATGACCCACATAGTGCTCACATTCACAATAATTAAAGTAATATATGTAACACTTTTCAAGTAAATATACATGTCATTTTTTATATAATATTTAGTAATGTCAATATGTATATAAAACGTTGTTTAATTATTAAAATGTCAAGTTTTACGGTTTAATCACAAGGCTTTAAGCAGAGCGAGCAGCTCAATCCCAAGCTTTTTTCGTGCTGTACCCATCGATTTAGAATACCCTAGATACACTATCACCTACAAATCAAAGTCGCAAAAGTGTCCCATCGCTAAGTTACAAGTGTGTGCGTCTACTAAGGCAAATCTAAAACACATAATGTACTTAAGAACATTTCAATTTTCCTTACATACAACCTTATGTGCATGGAATTAAGGTGTGGTTTCGAGTGCGCGCGATGGGCGGTTATGACATTTCAAAATTAGACCATCGCGCAAGTCGTAAAATTTTATTGCTCTCAGCTGTAGGTAAGATAATTTTAAACGATACTATTCCTTAAGCAAATGCTTATTAAGTCAAATTCAGTTTACGCCCCGTGACAATCGTAAAAAATTATTGCTTTGGAACAGAAGGATAATGGAGTGGTCTTGAAATTTTACTCAGTACTATGTGCTTAAATAAAACAGGTTGAGGTGGTTAAAATTAACTTATTTTTATTTTATTTATTAAGACAATTTAAAAAGATTGATAGATAATGGTGCCGATTCTCTTGTCACAAAATTCTCTAAACTAAGACTAAAAATCACCAAAATTTAGTTTATTCCTGTAAAACGACTATTTCCTATTCTGAAATTGACTAAAGTGACACAACTTAACTATAATTTAGTTTGACAGCTCTAAGATGGTACTGAGTTTTTAAATTTAGTGAAAATGGCAATTTTACTATTCTGAATTTGACGTTTTTTAACTAAAATTTAGATTTTCTAACTAAATCTGATATATTTATAATCGCGATTAAAAAGGTGTGGAATAAAATTAGTTCTCATGAACTAAAATTCACACCAATCACCGACTCTCACGACTTCTGGTGCAAAACCAGTACTGTCTATAAGGTGTATCTATTCATACACGAAATATTTTAAGAGAAACATAAGTCGTAAAAAAGCCACAGCAGCGAAATTTTTTATTTTTTATATCTAAGTGTTTTATATTTCTACATAATTATTATAATTTTAAAATTGCTTGAGACATTTTGCGAAAAAATCCTTTATTTACTTATTCTATGAATGACCCGCCTCGACGCGGTGACGCCGAACGGTGCGGTGGGGTAGCGGCACTAGCGCGGTGAATTTTGATAATTAATCATCATATCAAGTTTTTTTTTTTTAATAATATACTCAGAATAAAAAAAAAATCATTTCCATGGCTTCTTTACCACCTATATGTGTATCACTTAAAATATTTCGTGTTTATCCCAATATTTTTTTTTTCTTTTCTTTTGCTTATATCTCCAAAATGGTGCGTCCTATCGCAAAAATAATGAAAATTTCGACCCCCTTTTATATCCCCTTAAACCGCTATTACTCTACATGTAGGTAATCTTTTTTTTTATTTTCCACACAAAAAGTGAAAAATTCCATAAAAAACACGTCGTGGACTCGCGGCTGCCCCCCAATGCGCGTCTCCGGCTCTAAAAAAATCATAGGCAAACAAGTACAACGTTGCGAAGCCATAAAAAAAAAATACCACGTGGAGTCACGATTGTCAAATTCGATTTAGTTGAGTCAAACTTATTTTTAAATTTAGAGAATTTTGTTTGCAGAATAGCTTTAAGATTCTCATAGCCAAAAGTAAGGAATTTTAGTGACAGTTAGTTTAGTTCGGTGTACAAGAGAATTGGCACCATTAACTCAGCACATTTACTCAGTAGTCACAATATTTTATGAAAAAACTTACTGCAAATACATGGAATAACCGCTTTCTTTACTTTCCGAAAGCCTTTCTTCGTATAATACATGTCATTTTCTGAGAAGTGACAAGAGCGAACCACACTATTTTTTTTTTATAGAATCATTTGGCTAAAAAAAAATCTTCACTCCTCTCATTAGCTATAATTTTTCGCCATTTTTCCCTTTCAATTAATAATAACTATAATATAAAAAACACCAATCACCATTCAAATAAATTTTGCTCATCTCCGGACAGGCTATAGTTATTCTATGTTAATTCCATATTATTGACATACCGCAGAAAGAAAAAAACAATAAGCGACTCTATTCATTTAATATTTGACTATGTTCCACTTTATACATCTTCCATCTCCTTTCCACTTAATACAAGTGCTGCGCGAGGGAAAAAGCCAACTGCGTAGCGTCAAATGAAGAGACGTATTGAAATAAATTTTAAAAATATATGTTTTTAATGAGTTTGAAGGCGTATTTTGCCACAAATTCACTACATTATAAAACTATTATCTAGTACTTACCGAAAATACGATATGCCATTCCTTTTCAACATGGTTAAAGTATTATTTTTGCACTTTTTTACGGAGCACTTTGGCGTGTTCACCCAACAACGAAGCGCGCGTTACTGAGAGCGCAACTGTGCTTAGAAGTAATTTAAGCACAGTTTTATCGAGACACATTTCAAGCGTTGACGGTGTATCTAGGGTATTCTAAATCGATGGCTGTACCACTTCTGACGACAGTTCCCATTATTTCCCGCTTTTTTTTAATCCTCGACGGGGAAGCTCTTGGCTTTCATCTCACTTGATGGAAATAGTAAAGTAGTAGTAGTGTAGTAGATGATAAGGCCGAAGGTGGAAGTGAGCTTCACCCGGAATCATAAACCACAGAGGAACTGGCCTATCATAATCAGCCTATGTTCCCACTGCTGGGACCCAGGCCTTCTCACTTCGAGAGGAAGTGGGCTGTACTTTACCACGCGGGCTCAGTGTGGGTTGGTAGATGTCACATGTCTTCGAATTTTTGGTTCTAGGACATGTCGGTTTTCTCACGATGTTTTCCTTCACCAAATGCTGTTAACATTATTGTTATGGCGACTGACTTAGATAAGGTGGTGGTAGCTAGCCAGGCGGACTTAGAACAAGCCCTACCATCCCCAGAGGCCCCATTCCCGATAGTAAATCTCAGGCAATAGCATTGATATATTAAAAGGAGGAAGATATGTGACGCGCTAACATCGCAATCAGTAAACCTGGGCTCGGCGCACGACCACATGCACTAAAACTCACACATCTGTGATCAGTGTGATCACAGTCGCAAAAACAGTTACCGTACCACGAGAACAGAGATAGGAGACGTCGCTGTCGTGCGAGCGAAAACGCGTTAGCAGCCGATGTAATTATGAATGACATTGCATGTGGTAGCACAAAAATGGCGAAGTAAACATTAAATATTATTATAACTTTCAACAAATTAGCATTTTTGGCTGTACTTACGAGTGGTAAGTAGTCCCGTGTGTCTTATTTTTCTTCCTTGTATTATTAAAACTCTGTTTAGCTGTACAAGAAGTCATTTCTATGCGTAAAAAACTGTAATTATGGAGCTGTTTGATCAACGATATCCCGTGCGCGACTGAGTGCAAACTACGGGCCATCCCTTAGTTTGGATAGGACCAGGCACTGTTACTAAGACCCGTATCTACGCTTTTAATAAATCAATGGGCAATAGTTTTACTATAACATAGAACTTGTTACAGAACTGGGGTCGAAAGCTTCTGAAGTGGCGGACCCCACAAGGCGAACCGATGACCTAGTGAAGGTCGCGGGCGAAAAGCTGCTGGACGTGCCAAGCATAGAACTGGCGAAATACGAGTGTACTTCACACCTGACTAGTCGATATGTTACGTACAATTGGCGATAATCCGTTGACTGTCGGTCAGAAAGCTAGCAGTACGACACAGTTGTGGTTGTGAGCTCAGTAGCTGTCGTAGCTGATCTATTAATTTCAAATATTTAAAACGAAAAAGTTAACACCTAAGTAATTGCAGGAGGAAATGACTCAACAGTCAACAAACCTGTAATGTATAATTCTGAAAAATGACTAATAAATGTAATTTTTAACATGAAATACCTATTAAGTATTTTTTATCATATTATCATAATTATATATGAGTTATAATGTTTACTAGTAATAATACGTAACAAGCATAGTGGTGTGTTACGAGAAAATTATTCATTTTAATTACAAAAATTGCCATTGAATTTGGTTGAATTGTTCAGCTCCTTATGTTCTGCGTTGAGTGAGCTGCACAATTCCTGACGAATGCGTGCACTGACTGGAGGTCCACTGAATCTCTGTGGTTATTTCCTCAAAAGGCAATTTCAGACACCAATCTACATGGTCTTCACATGATCTGACCAAGATTATGTCTGGACTTTAAAATAGACTGTGACCTCTGAGTTTGTTTCGGTCTTTCTTCTCAGAGTAGTCAGATAGGAAACGCCGACCTCATCTACTTTTAAAAATATGATTGACGTGTTTGTAAAAGTGTTTCTACAAACCTACTTACAGGTTTTTTTAACACCTTATATAGACGAATTCAGAACCTCATCCTTTTTGTGAAGTCGGGGTTCTATGTTGAGTTGTTACCACCCATTATGAAATAGTAATAAGTAAATTCAGAGCCGGCTCCAGCCCATGTAGCGCCCGTGTGCAATTAATACCCTGGCGCCCTATAGTAGGCGCGCGATCTTTGGGTGTAAATGGTGCAATTATAAATGATGTTGGGAAGCAATAGCCAGTTTACTTCGTTTGCGGTACGCCCCGCGGGGTAGACTCGAGAGTGAAAATTATTGTCAATTCAAAAATCTACAAAAATAATGTAAATCACAGGACAAAGTAGGTATGGATAAAATTTTGCAGACACACACAATAGAGTTCACATCGGTAATTTTTGTGTGAAATGTGTACATTGAAAGCTTTGTTAGCTTACCTTAAGGGCAACCACATGTAGCTTAGCTTACTTAACTAGATTCAATCAGGTCTTCTCCTAAAAAGGCGCAAAATATCCATAATCCCTTTTAACACAGCTTTGCGATATCTACAGACTACAAGAACTTGTAGAAAACTAAAACTATAAACCTAGGAAGATCCCCTAGACAAAGTTATGTGTCTCCGAAACAATTAAAAAACATTGTTTCATAGTCTGCTCTTTATTTCCTTGGGTAACTTAATCATACACCTATACTTAAGCATTTCATATGTCTGTAAGGGGGCGACACAGCTAAATGAGACCCCCAGGTATGCAGAAAAGTTTGAGAAATAGGCGAATGTAGGATGTAAGAGCGAGCGTAGCGAGCTTGAAATTTTTGGCTCGCTTCCTCTAAAAGGTAACCTAGGTCTTTAATAGCATCGTGAGCGACCCAGGCTAAGGCAATCGGTCGGCGCTCGGCGCCCCGTAAGACCCTGCGCCCGTGTGAACCGCACACCCTGCACAATAGGTAAAGCCAGCCCTGTGTAAATTACAGAACTGGGAACATGCATGAAGTTATGTTATGTTTGAGAAAATTCAATGCAAAAAGTCTTATCTAGAGTTGTAACCACCCACTATGAAATAGTATGTAAATCACAGAACTGATGAGCTATCATGTTCATGCAAATTGTTGTAGTTAGCATACAATAACTTTGGCATGGGACTGCAGTTATAATTAACTGCCATACTAATTTTGTAGGACCGGTCACATCTTTCAAACTAGAATACGTAGTTATATGAAGTATGTTTAGAGTCAAAATATATGCAGGAAACTTAAAACCCTGACATTGTCGTCATCATCTGCCCAGCCTTTTCCCAACTATGTTGAAGTCAGCTTCCAGTATAACCAGATGCAGCAGATTTACCTACTATGCTTGTAGAATGGGCCTAATGCCCATTCCCTTCCCTTCATATTTCTTACTGACCGACTCCTTGACAGTTCAAAAAAGCCTGTAAATGTAATCTATACTAATATATAAAGCTGAAGAGTTTGTTTGTTTGTTTGTGCTAATCTCAGGAACTGTTTGTTGGAATTGAAAAAATATTTTAGTGTTGGATAGCCCATTTATCGAGGAAGGCTATATAGGCTATATATCTACGCTACGATCCTTAGAAGCCAAGCGAAAAGAACGGAAGTCAGAAAGAACGCTAAGCGATAACGAAGTTTTAGCGCGGGCGAGCGACGGGATGCGAATGCGACGCGATGGGTGGGCCGAAATTTCACGCGGACGAAGTCGCGGGCAGAAGCTAGTTGAAATATATGATCTGAGTTTGACTAGTTTTCGAATGGAATAGTACAAGCAAGGTTTGATTTTAGTCAACGAAAAGTTTAAAAAAAGAATAGTTTCATAATCTTATTATTATTTTTTATTAGTTCCTGACAGAACAGGCTAAGGTCTGAGACCATGCTGCCTAGTCAACAGTTAGTTTCATAATCATTCAGTGTCAGGGTCTTATGTTTTCTACATAAGTTCAGGGCCAAAAAGATTATAAATAAAAAAAAAAATAAGCTTTTTTTGTCCATCATCTATTCAACATAGGTATCTATGCATTTATGTAGATAATTACGGTAATTTATTTTGTAATAAAAAATAAAAAAATCTGGTCAATAAATCTATAGATGGCTTATTTACTACGGAAAGGGCGGAGTTTCGCGACCCAAACTATGCAGCTACGATAGTTGCTGGCTGCATAGTTTTCACTTTTTTGCAGGCAAACAACAAATAGGATAACGAATCTTAAGAAACTTGTTGTCAACCGAAAGAAAAGTACTAAGGCTAGTAGGCGGAGACGACGGCCTTTCTATTTTTTCTGTCAAATTAGACCAAAGGAACAAAATTCGCTCCAGGCAAAATCTAGTAAGCCATTATTATTACATGTACGTACGGTCAATTGGTTTCTATATATGATACGTGACGTAATAGCGTACCTAGGATTATTTTCCGGCGACTTGCATGAGGCTCCTCCGTGTAAACCCACTCAAAATCTGTTCTGGATACCTTAGCACCCATGTTTGTAACACTTAAACAACTGTTTTTTCTAAAACACTAGCTAAACTTCACACTGTGGACGATTTTAAGCGTCACTAAAAAGACATAGGTGACGCGGTTTCACGAAATATCGCTTTTTTGTAAAGTAAAAATAAATAGAAGCGCGACGCAACAGCTTTCTAGCGCCGCGGTTGACTGATTGATTCGTTGAATGAAGTTGAATTTATTCATTCATTCATCGCCTCATGAATGACGTGAACGAGCGACTGAATGCCTCATTAGGGCGGTGAACAATACTATATGGTCTGTGCGGTGAACCATGCAGTAAAGATGCAGTACGCACACAGAACACTATACTCCTTAGCGGAGAGTACGCACCACGCACCTCCCGAAGGACACGACTGTTAAGGAAGGCTACTTCCATCGGATATTTATGGAAGACGAATTTATGAGGTTATAGATTAAATTATGATTACAAAGTACGGTGGCCAGCACATCATGTTACCACAAACTGTCAAATTTTCTCGTTCGATTTTGAACTTAATCACGAACATTATAAAGTTCGAAATAGTTTGGCGTAATTTTACAGTTTCGTGTAGCTTGATGTGTTGGCCACTGTACATTTTTATAAAAGGCAATAAAATAGTCGTCAACATCCAGCGATAAATTATATCGCTATACTAATTAATTTTTGATATATAGACAGAGTTCATTCCATATTTCGCCTTTAATCATTGTTTCTATTCTTACCTATGTTAGTAACAAACTCAAACTCAAATCATTTATTTCAATTAAACCATTTACAGGCACTTTTGAATTGTCAAGGAATATATATACCATAATCGGGGTGACTATTAAGGGGGTGGGCTTTGTAAAGGACATGTCCGAAAATTGTTTTTTATTCAATCATTCTAACCAGGATAAGTTAAATATATTTCGATAGACATCCCAAATAATAGTGGTTCTAACTATATCATACATTTTTAAAGACCTCCAATATTGAGAAATATCGTTTTTATTTTAGTGTCAATTTACTCCTAAAACGAACAAAATACACCGTAAAAAGTTGTAAGCTTGTCAAAATTGACATATGGTACTGTCATTACTGTCAATCAATATTTGATTTATTGAGTAAACAAAACGTTAATAAAATCGGATTCTCGCCTCGGTGTTGTTAGTCAGCACGTGTGTTTAGAATTTTAAGCTGTTTTTTTAGTGTTTGTTGATACTTTTGTGACTTGTTTTTGTGTAATTGTATTGTCATTGTGTTCGTAACCAGGTTTGTATTGTGATTGTTTTATTTTTTACTCTTTTTATCCAAGATGGATGTAAATAAACCCCCTGATCCTGACCCCCCTGACATTCCTTCAACACCTTTTTCCCCGAATCCATTATCCCAATTTGCGGACGTTGTCTGTAGCATTACAGAGATGGATGTTTCCGAATCTCAACAAACCACACGCAAACGTCCCCGTGACGATGAAATTCTGACACCAAATAAACATCAAAAAAGCCAAATTGGTCGTGTCAAGTATTCCGTGTTGGACAAAGCACCTTACATTGTTCACGTTTCCCGCGTAGAGACCCAACCAAATGCAGGCACCACTCTTCACCCTGTTAATTTTGGCAAGTTTCTACTGAATAATAATATTGCGAACATAGTCCGTGGTGGTGTTAATAGAGTTGGCAGAAATCGTGTGTCAGTAGAGTTTGCTTCCCCTCAGGATGCTAACTCTTTCTTAATTAACTCTTTGTTATTGAAATATAGTTACACTGCTTCAATTCCCACATTTAATATAACTAGGATGGGTGTAGTTACCGGGGTTCCCTCTGATATTACAGAAGAAGAGGCTTTATCTTATTTGTCTGTGCCCTCAGGTTGTGGGCAAATACTTAAAGTCCGCCGTATTAATAGAAAAGTCCAAAGAGATGGTAATAACGAGTGGAAACCTACTGAAACTTGTGTCATCACTTTTGATGGCCAAGTCTTACCCAAAAGGATTTACTGCTGCTACACATCCCTTCCTGTTGAACAGTACATATACCCCACAATCCAATGTCGCATGTGTTGTAGATTTGGACATGTAGCAACCATATGCAGATCTAAACCACGCTGCAGTAAATGTGGCCACGATCACCCTGGTGATGGTTGCAACATTTCTGAGGGCGAGGCCTTCTGTGTGCTTTGTTCGGGTAATCACTATGCTAATAGCAGGTCATGCCCCGAGCATGGTAGACAGAAAGCCATTAAGACTGTTATGGCTGAAAAATCAATTCCCTATGCTGAGGCTAGCAAAATTATCCCAACAGCTTCCCGGAATTATGCTAATGTCACTAAGACTCCGATTTCTCAGTCCTATAGGAAAACGGTAACTCTCAAGCCCAGGAACCATGCCCCCCTTTCCCCATCATATGATAAAACTGCTCATCACCAGATAACTAGTTCTCCTCAATCTTCACAGCTTAATGGCTGCGCTTTCAATTATAATAATAACTCTTCCAATAATAGTACTTCATCTATTATTGAATTACTTATAAAACTTTTACCTATTCTTATTTCTTCGTCTTCTTCTAATAATCAATCACCGTCCAACGTTGCCGATCAACTTATAACTCTTCTTTTAGACATCAGAAATGGCGGTTCGCCAAGTATTCCTTCAGTGGAATGTGAGGAGCGTGTGGCATAAAAAGCACGACCTCATATTTCTATTAAACAAGTACAAGCCGTTGGCTTGCTCCATAGCTGAGACTTGGCTCATTCCAAGTCTTAGCTTTCGTATACCACATTTTAACATCCTAAGATGTGACAGATCCGACGGCTATGGAGGGTCAGCTCTATTTGTCAATAATCGGGTCCCACTTTTGCCCTTTGCTTTGCCTTCACTTACGGGTGATATGAGCATTACTGCAGGAAAGGTTGAGGGCATCACAGTGTTCTCCATTTACATTGCTCATCCTCATCATGACTTTTTTATTATTTTAAAAAACATTTTTATGAATGTCCATGGACCAATACTGGTCATGGGCGACTTTAACTGCCATCACTATAGATGGGGATCTGAGCGCTGTGATGCCTTTGGTATAGCTTTGGTTGAGATCTTGGACGATCTGAATCTATGCATTTTAAATAATGGATGTCCAACACGTAGATCTCTTCCCGGACAGCAAAAGAGTTGTGTTGACTTAACCTTTTGTTCGGTTGAGCTTGCAGCTTCGACCCATTGGGAATGTACAACCTTGTCGCATGGTAGTGACCATTACCCTATTGTTATATCCTTGCTAAATAAGACTTATTTAGAGAAAACTTCTCCTCCACTGCTGAAATATAACCTGTCCAAACCAGATTGGTCAAAATTTGCTTCATTATTGGAGGATAAAACTGATGTTCTTCCAAATTTAAATTCAAGTTTATTAGATCCTTCTGGTCACTGCCATGCCAAGAGCTGTTATGAGGGACTTATTACAGCCATCACCTCCAGTGCGGAATCCTGCTTTCCACTAAAAAACAGTGCCCGTGATAAAATACCTTCACCCCCGTGGTGGGATCCAGAGTGCACTTCGGCAATCAGGAATAGAGATGAGGCCGAGGAATGTTACAATGTGGATATGAGCACCGAAAATCTGTTGGCCTATTTGCAGGTTAATGCCAGGACAAAACGTCACCTCCGTAAGAAGAAACGTGTGGGTTGGGTTAAGTTTTGTACCTCCTTATCTCCCTCCACTCCAGTCTCGGTAGTCTGGAAAAATATAAATAGATTTAGACGTGGGTGCTCCCCATCAGTTTCTTCACCAATAACTAGGGAAACAGCTGACCTTTTTTTTGACAAAATTGCTCCACCGTACGTTCCTCTCTCTTCCGAATTTTTAAATATGACCCTGCAAAATGTTTCAGACGATCCTTTTGATGTGCCTTTTAGTTTAGAAGAACTGAATGTGGTGCTCAGGCATGTCCGGGACTCAGCCCCCGGTATTGATGGTGTGCCATATTCTTTTATTGCTCATTCTGGAAACAAGACTAAACTCTACTTCCTTGATATTATTAATTATTGTTATAGTAATGGTTGGGTTCCAGATCAGTGGAAGTTACAAATCATTATTCCACTATTGAAGCCAGGCAAACATGTAGATGATCCGAACGGCCTTAGACCAATTGCTTTATCCTCAGTCTTAGCCAAATTATTGGAACACCTGATTAAAAACCGACTTGAATGGATAGTCGAATCGAGAGATTTACTGCCGAATTACCAATTTGGTTTTAGAAAGGGACTCGGTACAATGGATAGTGTTGGCGTACTAGTTACGGATATTCGCTTAGCGTTTTCCAAAAACAAATCTGTTGTTGCCGCCTTCCTAGATATCTCCTCTGCATACGACAACGTTCTTCTTCCCATACTCAGGCAGAAATTGCAACAGCTGAGTCTCCCGGTTAAGATGATCGAATGCATCTGTGCACTTCTTTTTTCTCGTTCTTTGGTTTTGAGAGTTCAGGGCGAGGACTTCGATGAAAGGCAGACTTGGAAGGGACTCCCGCAAGGTTTCGTTCTCAGCCCCCTTCTTTATAATTTGTATACGGTGGACATTGGCTCTTGTCTAAATAATAACTGTCACATCCTTCAATATGCCGACGACTTAGTCTTGTATGTGACAGATTCCTCCATTGTAGACGCGGCTTCATCTCTCTGTCTCTCTCTGGACTCTTTGAATCAGTGGCTTTTAAGCCATGGTCTTTCATTATCCGCACCAAAAAGTTCGGCAGTAATTTTCTCGCGTAAAAGATTGATTCCGAACACCTCAGTGAATATTTTAGGTCATAATATTCCTTTGGTTAATAAAGTAAAACTTTTAGGCGTTGTTCTAGATTCAAAACTAAGTGGTAAACATCATATAAATTTATTAATAAAAAAATGTGAAAGAGTTGTTTCGATTTTAAAAGTTCTCGCGGGTGTCTGGTGGGGTGCCCACCCTTATACTATGAAACTGGTCTACAACGCCTTAGTACGTAGTGTTTTAGACTATGGGACTTTCCATCTAGTTCCATGCAACAAGGGTGCTTTGGCTGGGCTGGATAGGTTACAATCAAAATGCCTTCGGATCATCTCTGGCTGTATGAAGTCTTCTCCCGTTAACGCATTGCAGGTTGAATGTGCTGAACCTCCACTGGCCCTAAGACGGCAGTATCTGGCCTCCCGTTTTTTAGCTAGGTTAATACCTAGATCTTCCCATCCCCTTTTAGCAAGATTGAATGATTTAGATGCCATATGCAGAAACTCAAACTACTGGAATAACAAGGAAATTCCCCTAATCCTAAAAGCATTTCGTCAAATTCATAATTTAGAATGTCCAATAGAACAGAATCCCCGATTACCTCTTTTTAACTTTCCCTATGAAGTCTTATGTTTCGTTCCAAAAATTCTCTTTGACATTGGCATTTCCAAAAAGTCCTCATCGGCGAATTCAGCCTTCAATGCGGCGGTGGGAGACCGATGGACTGGTTTTCAAAAGTTTTTTACAGATGCTTCAAAATTTAATTATTGTAGCAACACTGGCGCTGCGGTTTATTACCAAAGCTCCAGAATTATTTTACAGTACAAATGCCCCGAGGAGGCCTCTGTGTTCACGGGCGAGTGTGTGGCTTTATTGGAAGCTTGTCTTTTCATAGAGTCACACCACAATATCAAAAAAGCTGTTATTTTCACAGACTCTCTTAGCTGTCTGCAAGCTTTGGTACAGAACCCTTTCAAAAGTAAATTGCACAGTTCTATTATTCAAAAAATTAAAAAATGTTTATTATCTTGTGCTAATAGTCAAAAAGAGGTTGAGTTAGTTTGGATACCTAGTCATTGCGGCATTAAGGGCAATGAGTGCGCTGATACTTTGGCCAAAGATGCGTGCTCATCAGCAGCAGCTGATCTGACACACAATATTTATCAGGGATATGACTTGCTGAACCTTCCTAAGGCTAAGCTCCAATCCTCATGGCAGGAACAGTGGAATATCACTGGAAGAAAAAAGGGCAGGTTTTATTATGCAGTACAACCCGTAATAAAACCAAAACCTTGGTTCTACGGCTACAAAAAAGTCTCCAAAACAATTGTGTCCGTCCTTTGTCGAATCCGATTAGGTTTTTGTTGTACTCCCGTTTTTTTGCGAAAAATTCGTGTACGAGATTCCTCTCTCTGTGAGTGCGGTTTGGAGGAGGGCACTCTGGACCACATCTTCTTTGAATGCTCGAACAACGTTCCACCTTTAGATTTATATAGGCGTCTCCCAAAATTTAAGATCCCTCTTCCAATTAATTTCCCCTCCTTACTAACATTCTCTTCTCCAGAACTACTTGTGGCGCTGATGACCTTCATCCGTCAAAATAACATAAAGTTATAACATATTTATTCTGTGTGGATGGTGTGGTTTGCGTATATTTTATGTTTTAACAAATTATATCATTTATTTATTTATATTTTTTATTGTTTCAGTCCCGTACTAATCCAACAAGATCTACATTGTGTTCAACTGTATCAACCGAAGAATCTAACTACTAAAAAAAAAAAAAAAAAAAAAAAAAAATCTCTCATGCACACTTGTTTTTCTAACTCACTTTAGACATTGGCAGAATAGTCGACATCGGCTTTGCTTGCCATATATTAAAAATAGAATAGAATAGTTAATAAAATCAGATTATTTGTTTATGTGTACCTAAAAAAATTAAAAACTGGATGAAAAGGGATCAAAGAGTACCTTTTTATAGATGCCAATATTAAGACATTTTCAAAGTGTGTGGGAAGTTTTATTTGGGTTGCCATCAACTAATAAAATATATCTACGGTGGCCAGCACATCATGTTTCCAAAACAATCCACAAACTGTCAAATTGTCTCGTTTGATCTTCAACATTTTAAAGTTTAAAATTGTTTGGAGAAGTTTGACAGTTTCGTAGTAGCTTGATGTGCTGGCCACTGTACATAGCTATGTATTCAAATTATTATTATGTCGTATCTCTATTTATTTTACTGTGTGTACCTTAAATAATAAATACGAGTATATAAAAAAGGGAGGGGAAAGAATCATAGGGCATCAAACAATTTGTCCGCATTGTTGTCAACAAGAAAAGTGCCCAAAAGGCTGGGAGCATTGCCACTATATAGCATATACTAGTTCCATGGGTGTAATCAATAGCTTTCTTTGAGTTGACGTAACATTCGTTAAGGTGGATCCGCTGTGGCAGCTCTCGAAATTAAAACTTTCTTGCGTTTTTTGCAATTTGCAGGTCAATGTTAGGTTGCATCTTGATTAAAATATGATTTATGCAACACAAATATGTATTTACATAATTTTAGTCATAAAATCTTCAATAAATCTTTATATGTGAGATTTGACGTGATTTGTTCAGATTTCCGAAATCTATAGTACGAAAATTTGAATTTCGCGGACTACTCTGAGGCTTTCGCTGTGGCCTATTTGCACCAGTTATAAAAATAAAACTATCAAGAATCTTCGAGAATGGATAAAACAGAACTTTTTTCCCAGATTTATTTTGTTTATACATTTAATGGAATAATTCTAGATCTTTAAACTAAATAATATTATTCTTATTTGAGTACCAATATTTATTTTAATTTGCTAAGCTAGCCGTATTGTAAAATACTTTACTAACTCGACTATCTGTTTGTTGCTTTCAAGGACGAATTGAATAATCAACTAAAACTTTCTGCTACTCTATTTTGTCGTTGGACATTGCAAGTCGACTCGCATCCATAAACAAAATAAAGTCTTTCTAAAGTTAGTAATTGAACATGGCGGTTGGTAAAAATAAAGGCCTCTCGAAAGGCGGTAAAAAGGGTGTTAAGAAGAAGATGTAAGTCTCCAATAAACCTCAAATCTATCAAACAATGTAATAATCTTTCGGTTAAACCTTAGACCAAACCTGTGATAAATGTGATGTCGCGAATATTTTCGGATGGAAGTTCCATGTCTCGTGTCAAGATGTTTTCTCGATAGAACTTAGTTTTATCAGTGATTTGCTTGTTCCAGTGTGTTGCTATCGTTCATTCTCGTGATTTAAAGAAAATGGCATGCAGTAATATATATTACTTTACATAGTGTGGTGAGTTTCTTTGGTTAGTTTTGAGGTTATGTTAAATTGTTATACATTTTCAGTGTCGATCCCTTCACCCGTAAAGACTGGTACGATGTCAAGGCACCGTCCATGTTCACCAAGAGACAAGTGGGAACCACCCTTGTCAACCGTACTCAGGTATGTGAACTCCTCGTCTCTGACCTAAGCTGCAAAAGTTCATGTCTTGGCCTGGCTGCTACCGGCAAGTATGGCATCCTACTCTATGCTTGTTTAGGCGGTAAAAGCAGAATTATCATGCATTTTCGCAAAATATGTAAATGAAATACCACATGGGCACGTTTCATGGTGTTTTTCAAGTTTTTTTTAGAGCCCTGGCATTGTTTGAACATAACCTAAACGACAGGTGATTTTCACCTGACTGCCATTTGCACACATGAAAGCTCAAAATCCATGAGGCTAATAATCAAAAGCCACTCCCTTTTTCTTAAACAAAGTGAGTATTGTTATTGTTTCTACTAGCTAACATGTGGTATTTTTAAATTTAATTGTCTCCTAAAAATACTGGTCAGTGGGTCGTCTTAGCTTGATTCTTCTAATCATTAGATGAATCAAGCAGTTTCAGGACACATTTATTTATCTCATATTTTGTTCAGTAAAATTTAATGACCCTTTATAGAATACACCATAGAGGTTATAGCCAGTTTGATAACCAATACATGAACTTTTAAAAATAAAACATGCACTGCAAACTTTACCAAATGCTCTTTTGGCACATCTTCATTTTAGAATAGATTAAACATTACGTTCAAGAGTTTTATTTAAAAAGTTTGCACTGTATCTATGCTATTATTTTACACCTAAAATGATGATCCACCTAGCTCGCAATGATAAATATCTGATGAAAACTCATGTTCCCTTTTGATTTACTTCTGAAACTATTTAAAAAATACTCTCAAAACAGATGTTAGTTAATATTTTGCTAAAAAGATGTTGAATTTTTGTTTTTAGGGTACCAAAATCGCCTCTGAGGGTTTGAAGGGCCGTGTATTTGAAGTTTCGCTGGCCGATCTTCAAGCTGATACTGATGCTGAAAGGTAGGTACTTAATTGTTTCACTATAGTAGTCCAATTCCTGTTTTCTGGATGCCTATCATAATGCCTGCTTGCACCGAAGATCACTTATGCCTGTATCACAGAATCTCACCCAAGACTGCAGCATTACTTAAATCTAGTTTAAAGTCCTTTGAATGGTTGAAACTAGTTTTTATTTAATCCACGTTGGTTATGCTCTTGGTTTTAATCTCACCTGATGGTAAGTGATGATAAAGTGGAAGCGAGCTTCACCTGGAATCCTCAACCACAGAGGAACTGGCTATCTTATCTCTGCCGAAACAACAATGCATAAAACGTTGTTATGGTGACAGATTTGAATAAGATGGTGGTAGCTAGCCAGGCAGGCTTGAGAGCAAGGTTTACGTAATGTTCAAGACAAGGCTTAAATTTGTTTAGGGCTAAACATTATCTAAAACATAATTCCATCTGTCCTCTTCAAACAATTGGCAGAAACGATAATGTTTTAAATTGATTTGCGCTGCAATGGATGCTTTTAACATGCATGTTTTTCTACATTGTTCTCACATGTATGTTCTCAGTGTTTGTGGTGTTTCTTGCCCGTTCTTCTTCATGGGAACCTACTATGCTTTGCGCAAGTTGATTTATCTTACTGATTGACCGCGCCCTTGACAATTCAAAAGTGCCTGTAATTGGTTTATTTGAAATTAATGCTTTGAGTTTGAATCGGGCCTAAGTCTTTGATTCTGTCAGAATGTTACTGTCATTGGTTGTAATAAAATCCCACATGATATCATTGGTTGAGTTAACTATCACCAAGGGGCCATTCAGGTATAACATAAGCAGAATTTTAGTAATTTTGAACTCCTATCTCCCCCTTGTCAGCAAAAGTAAGCAAAGCTCATACTCCCCTCCTATGCTTACGATAACATTGGTATTTTTTTTATCTGTTCAGGTTTCTTTAGTTTCCATGAGTCTAGAAACACGCAAGTAGTTGAATACCCATTTAAGTAATTTCCCTACTTCGGTTCCTTCTAATCATAAAACACCGCGTAAAAAGAAAGCAATATCAATTATTTTGGGTAATCCTTGAACATACGGTTGCCATGTTTGTTCAAATCAAAATTTATTCAATTTTGCTGACATATCACCGTCCACACCTCCTGTCCCCCATGTGATCAAAAATAATCAAAGCAAACACCCCCTCATCCCCCTTTGGTGCTTATGTTCTACTTGAATGTGCCATTCACAAGAGTTTATTTTGAAATGGCATTCAGAAACTCAGCGAGAAAGTAGTTTAGTTTATTGCAGTCCAGCTATATGAAGGAATACCATATGGTCTTCATATCGTTTTTGTCTGCAGAAAGTATATGCTACCGCACTGAAACGCCCCTGTATTTCATATACTTTGGTACTTTGTGTCGTTGCTACAAACTAATTATATTTTCTTTGAACAACTTGTTTCGCTATAATACGAAATGTCAAGTGGTATTGTGTTGCCTAGTAACTGGGTTGTTGAGGTCAGATAAACTGGCAGCTGACCTCAACATAGTTGGGAAAAAGCTAGGCAGATGATGATGAAAATGTGACTATACGCCATTTGAAATAAGATTAGACATTTAAATAACCGTTTTTACAGTCCGTTGTAACCGATTTTGATTTCTATTGCATAGGCAGACATAAGGATGCCATTAAAAGCGAAAAAGCGGTTAAAATTCCAACTGTTTACTGCATCTGCCATTTGTCATGCCACCAACGCAATAGAAGTCAAAATCAGTTGATCGGACTGTAAAAATAGTTTATTTAAATGTCTAATATTATTTCAAACCCTGAATGGCAGCTTAGCTGTGAGTTTGATTTTGAGTTTCAGTTTTGCAAGTACACATAAAGGTCCTGACAAAGTTCAGTTGCAATAACAAACTGAAATGAAAAATGAAAAGCACAAGACTAAAATAAAAATAAATGGAAAATTAAAATATCTAGAAATTTTACAAATGCTTGGTTTTTTGTCAGAACTTATGTCCTTACAGTCTTTTTAGTATAGGATGCCATTTCTAGTCACCATTTCTTAATTACTCTCATAATCAGACGCCACTGATAAGCAAAATCAATAAACAAATCTATACAAACTAAACTAATATAAAACTTTTTCATTAGGTCTTTCCGCAAGTTCCGTCTGATCGCTGAAGATGTTCAGGGTCGCAATGTGCTCTGCAACTTCCATGGTATGGACCTCACCACTGACAAGCTCAGGTTTGTACTATTTATTTATCCATTTTTAGAAAAAAAATCTTTGTGAAAAATATCAGGGGCCTTGCTCCCGAAAACGATTCGAGTTTGATTTTGTTTTCGATCCGAACTCGATTTAATACCTTACGTAAACCAAGATCGACATAGGTTCGAGTATTACGTCATCGTCAAGTGCTCTATGTCTTTGGTTAGTAACTTTTAGGTAGTTGAATGTTTTCACTTTCCCACGTAAAAAACGATATCCCTAGTGCTTTTTTTTTCTTTCCTTATTTCTAAAATCTCACTCGATTTGAATAAAATAGCTTCTTTGATATCGTGTAATTTTAATTTTGATCCAACAACTCTATATCTATCTGTCAGATGGCGTGTGGAGTACGAACTTTTCGATCCTAACGAATCTTTCGATCGAAGTTAGTTTCGCTTCGAACCTCCGCACGATCGTGCGCTAGTGTCGGATTCAAGAGTATGGATCGGCATTTATTTCGAATCCAATTCGATTGACTCAGAACTCGATGCTGCCGGGAGTAAGGCCCCAGTTGCTTTCAGATGACAGTATTTTTGAAATACTTTGGAGTTGTCAGGAATGCTAAAAGCTTATTTGAAGCTTATCTGGAGTTGGTGCAATAAGCAACAAAACCTACTTCTTTCTTTTTGTGTTGGCCTGTGACTTGGCTTCATAAGCCGACAAGAAATATCTCTCACGCATGTCATAGTTTAGTTTATTGCAGTCCAGCTATATGAAGGAATACCATATGGTCTTCATATCGTTTTTGTCTGCAGAAAGTATATGCTACCGCACTGAAACGCCTCTGTATTCATATACTTTGGTACCTTGTGTCGTTGCTACAAACAAATGCATCCTAGCACGTTTTGTTAGTCTACTGGTCCTAAGCGCGACTACTGAGTATGGGGTCCCGGGTTAAATCCCTAGGTCGGGGATGAAAGCATTATTGCAAATAACTATAGAAGTATTTGTATTAAAATCATAAAACATGAGTATACATTTGTAAAAAAAAAAAAAATATGTCACATGGTAGTTCACACAGCTTTTTTTTTTGCCCCTCAAAAGTGACCCACATATTTAAATTCATTTATATTTAGGTTACACGTTTGGGTTACAGAAGTTCATAATGTGTATTAAATTTCAACTTAATCAGCCCAATAGATTCGGAGCAAATCGGCTGTGACAGAGGGATGGACAGACACAGACACAAGTGATCTTATAAGCGTTCCGTTTTTTCCTTTTGAGGTACGAAACCCTAATAAGGAAGTAGAACCATGACTTTTTAAAATAGTTTGCAAATCTTCGCAGACATGAATATCATAAATTCAAGTAATTACAGCTACATCATAGGGTCAATCCCCATCAAGTTTGTGAAATGTTACCAACTATTGAAAACACCACCTGCCCTGATAACAGACATTACCACAATGTCCTAACAATCCATTATCTCCCGACAGATGGATGGTCAAGAAATGGCAGACCCTGGTCGAAGCCAACATTGACGTGAAGACCACGGACGGCTACCTGCTCCGTGTGTTCTGCATTGGATTCACCAACAAGGACTCGCTCAGCCAACGCAAGACCTGCTATGCCCAGCACACCCAGGTAGGCAATCCTTACAATTTCGATACCAGCTGATTAATATCGAACGCTCAAATCGCGAAATTCAAATTTTGTCACGATTTTTGCAATTTTAAAGAGAAAGAAATAAAGAAAAAGTATTTATTGGAACTCATACAGGAAGATCAAATAGTTTAAAACTAAATACACTCATACCAACAACAAAGTCTCTGTACGGTGCCAAAAGGCTCCTATCTCAAAATGATGCTGCGACATTTAAAAATAAGTGTCGTAGTGCTGGAAGACAATTACAGATTGTAGAAAGATTTCTGTGGAGCAATGTCAAAAATCAAGAAAATAAATGTCACTTTGTCATTGTAGTCTGGAGATAGAAATGGTCATGCTATGATTGCCAGCTAAGTATTTATTGGCAACCTCTGTATCTTAGGGCCTCAGCAGGTATGCTGCTTTTAGCGTTGGTAATCAGTGATTTAGACGCTATCCGAAAGCTCTATACAGCGACATATGAGCTCATCCTGCATACATCTTATATTCGCTCTTTCTTTTTGAAATATTTGTCTTTAATTATTGTAATAGATTATTTTGTTGTTTAATTAATATAAATAAATACTTTACCATTGGTAATCATCGATTTTGCTGATAAAAAGCAAAAGATAGAAAACACACAGTTTTGTTACTGCTAAAACACCAAAACACGATGCTAAGTTGAAAATACACCGGTTTCCGAAGCGAAAAATTGAACAAAAACAGAGACCAATAATTTTGAAAATGTTACTTTACGAGACTATATGAAGCTCGCATTTCAATGTTTATACTTTGTGTCGAAAAAGAGTAGTAACGACGTGTGACGGCTAGGGCTTTCAGTCTCGCTGCATTTCTGAGTCCCGGGAAAAAATAATCGAGACTCGGTGCGGTCTCGAAATTCCCGGGAATAACGAGACTTCCGAGACTATTGTAAAAGTAGGTTTCCTACTTATAGGCTAAGCTTTTAAGCATTCATAAAAAGATATTTCAATCAAGTACTTTATTACACATAGCAGTTACAAACTCATTATAAAACCAAAAACTATTTATGAGAGTTTTATATTTTTATAGTGGGTACGTAAGAAACAAAGCGCATCAGAGAGAACCTGAATTTATTAATAATAAAGGTACCTAACCTGCGTTAGAAAAAGCTCTCTCTGCTTCTACGCTAGTGGGAGCGATAGATAGTAATTATTACGGTTTTGGTATTTCCCTAAGCCATTGGACAAGTCTCAAAAGTCTCGTTATTCCCGAGACTGAAATTATCAGTCTCGAGTCTCGAAAATACCAAAAAATCGTCGAGACTCTCGAAATTTTCGAGACCGAGATTCCCGGGATGAAAGCCCTAGTGGCGGCCATTCTAGCCATGTATGATATTCCTACATGTATTATGGCGCTTCTAAACGGGCCATATTTTCACGGCACTATGAATATGTGGCTGCGACGCATTGTCAGCAATGTTTGCGAGTATTTCTGAAGCACTTTTTGAACTATTTCGTGATCCATTTGTGCTCGTATAAACGCAAATACTATCGGCCATCCTGGGTTTGTGGAATCTACCGGGCAATACATTTTTGGCCGTATTGCTCTAAGTGTTGCCCGTTCAGGAGCGTCTTAAGATTATTTTACTAATCGCAGTCTGCACTATAAAGGGCTTAGGTACTATTCTTGCTCTTTATAACTGCATCCCGCCGCTGCGTACATCAAAACTTCACGTTCATTACCACGAACGCGGCTCTCGGGGTTCCGTTGGCTTTTCGTGGTTTTGGTACATTCACTCTACTAATAAATTGTTTTGTCTGGCTTTTTGTGTTCGCTTGCCGATATTTCTTCGCATTTGTAGTGAAGGGACCTATTCCACACTAAACTGGTTCCAAGATAAAGATAAATAAAAAATTCACCACTTGATTTTTTGTTCTTATTTTCATTTTACTCCTTTCACGTCTGAATGATAAACCAAACCTCTAGTTGAGCTATCACTTAGATTTCTACACCACTAGAATCTCCGTCTAACGAGGAGTATGGTGAATTTTCTTAACTCGATTCGGTCAAAAGTGTGGCTTTGCTCTCTTCACCATTAAGGTGATGATTTTCTGTCCTTACAATTTTAAGAGTATTGGTATTTATGAGGAGAAAAACGGCACAAAGTAAATAGCATGCTTGTTTGCAACCAACCAACGATCTACAACTTGTCAATCGGTACTGTTACCACTGCGCCACCACTACCTTAGTCCTTCTGATGTAGATTACAGTGTGGTTGTTCCCGATTTACAAGTTTTAGGTCGTGGTTTCGGACCCAGAGGGACATGCACACCTTGTGCATTTTTTTTTCCTTCTAATATTAAGAGCCATTTTACGTTTTCGCGCGAATATCTAAGATTTTAGTCGCCTAATTTACCATCTTAGTTAATTCTCTGGTATTGGTGAATATATGTAAATAATAGATGATTCTTTCGTATTGACACTTCATGTAACACATTTACAAAAACTTATTTGTGTACTTTGTAGTTATTAATCTCCCAGAACTAGTTTACTGAAAAATCAGCGCAGAGGCAATTTCAGACTCCTATTTCTATAATTAATATTTATAAATTTGACTGAAAAAATACACAAAGCATCAGACATATAGTTTTGTCGACAAATGACGTACTAGAATTTCGATTATTAATAACATTAATAGGTAAAAAAAATAAAGACTTAGGACAATTTTTACGATTTATTCGCAATTATATTGCGATTTTTTTGTTTGAATAAAGCGTAATTACATTTTAAAAATCATCTCAAAATGAACTATGTTCTTTAACAAATCGAATTCTCAAGTTTGATTAAAATCCCTTCATTTAATTAGCCACAATATCCTTTTTTTAAACACTCTAAAAAAGAATAAATTGCGATGCACAAGTGGGCACCGTTTAGTACAGCGCGAGCGCCCATCGAGGAAGGACCTGTGCTACTTTTTCCCGCATCTCAATTGTCGAGTGCTCATATCGTAACCGTGATATTATACTACGACCACAACATTTTGATGCTTCCCAAATTGACTCGTTTTTACGAAGATTGCGTATTGCCGGAAATTATAGACCCTAGAAAAGCAAGATCAATGCCTTTACGACAAATATTTATTTAACGTAAGTGATAGTCATTATTATTTGACATTATTGTCAAATAATAATGACCAACACTTATATTTTGTACGATGTGATTGTTTTCCTGTTCATTTTTATTATATACTTTCAAAACATATATTTGTATTTTTTTATTAGTCTAGAAAGCTTTAGTAGACTGAATAAATAAAATAACTTTTTTAATCAATCTCTAAATACCGCATTATTATTATAATGGCTCAAGATTATTTAGTCCGTCTCGACACTCGCGTTACACTGCTTAAATTGTGTATGTGTGGATAGTTACGCTCACATACACAGCGCTGCCGTCTTTTACCTAAACTCGAGCGTTAAAATTTTGTGAAATGGCTCTTAACTTCACTACTGCTCTAAAAACGGTGAAGGAAAAGAAGCCGACATGTGACATCCACCGACCCACGGGGTAATTGTGTAAAGCTTTCAATAGTTTCAATGAAAATGCGTCTCGTTTTCACAATTCAACAACATTCATTGCGTTATGTTGTTGCGAAGACGTTTTTTTCAAACATATGAAACAACTAGCTAGGCCCAGCGGTTTCACCCAAATAAGTCTCGATTCCGTGGGAATATCGGGATAAAAAGTATTGTAACTATCTGTGTGCCTTTAATCCAAATCCGTTTTGCTGTTTTTTCGTGATTGAGTAACAAACATTCCATAATATAATATCACTTATCTACTAATAAAACCACATTGGAAAAGTCTGGACCGCTAACCCTCTCATCGCGGCCATAAGACAGCGATGAGGGGGGTTGGCGATCCACGCCGCAGTGTACAGCGATTTTAAGTGGGGGCAATAACTTCCCAGTCGCCAACCGGTGGCTACTGGGAATTTCATTCACGATTGCCACTTGGCGGCAATCCATGTGGACTGGGAATATTCGCACCTATCTGTCCATCCTCTCAAACTTTGTGTTTATGGTATTAGTAGGATTTCTAAGCAATTTCGTTTAAAATCTTTCAGATTATAATTGAAAGTGTCTTATGCAATTATGATGCAGGCCAGAGTCCCTGCAGTGGGAACAATTTATTCTGATAATGTTACAGTGTGAACATTATATTCTGATAATATTACAGTGTGAACATTATATTATGATAATGTTATCAAATGCTTTCTTCTTCTAACCAACCTCATCACCACCAGGTCCGTGCCATCCGCAAGAAGATGTGCGAGATCATCACCCGTGACGTCACCAGCTCTGAACTCCGCGAGGTGGTCAACAAGCTGATCCCGGACTCTATCGCTAAGGATATCGAGAAGGCGTGCCACGGCATCTACCCACTTAGAGATGTCTGCATTAGGAAGGTATGTGCACAGAAAGTTTTTATTGAATTTTTTTGATGGTATGTTGTTTGGGTTTGATAAGTCTTTGTAAAAGGGGAAACAAAAAGGATAATTATTTTTTCACTCTTGCTCAAAAAGACCGTCATTGTGGCGTACCAGAGCGAAGAAAAAAATAGCATTTCTTCCTCTAGGGCAATTTTTTTTTTTTTTTTGTCTGTCAAATGACAATGAGCCTACAAAAACGAAAAAGTCTTTAGTCATAAGTAGAATAATCATGAATAAAGACTCGACTTATTTATGGTTTCATAAAAAAAGAACAACATTTTATTTTTGAAAATGGAACTAAAATCGGCGATCTCTTTGTTAGAATGCATGCAATGCGTTGCGGCTACAGAAGAAATAAAAAAAGACATTGGCGCGAATTCTTTAGAATTTTTCTCTAATTTTCAAATTGAATTAGTGGCCGTAAATTATTTTTAATATTGTATTGGATTATTTTATTTTCTCGCAATCGTAGTGAAAAGTAGAGTGTAACACACGGCGCTAAAAACCCTTTATAACTCGGTTTCTATTTACGTAGTTTTACTCCCGAGCTTTAGCGAGGGGCTAAAGCTCGGGAGTAAAACTACCTCGTATAAATGGGTCATTTTAGCTCATTGTATAACAATCTACTATATTTGTAAGAGACTTATCAACCCAAAAAACATTTACAATGATGATCCACCTAGCTCGCAATGATACACACCTGATGAAAACTCTTGTTCCCTTTTGATTTTTATCTGAAACAACCCTCCATACACTTACAACCAATCTACCAACCTTCACCGACTAACCAAAGAGTTTCAACTCGCAGGTCAAGGTTCTCAAGAGGCCGCGTTTCGAGATCTCCAAGCTTATGGAGCTCCACGGCGAGGGTGGTGGCGGCAAGAGGGGCGAAGCCGGCGATAAGTCGGAGCGTCCCGAAGGCTACGAACCTCCCGTTCAAGAGAGCGTTTAAGTTAATATACGTTAAAAATTGATTACTATGTTTCATTTTGTTCTAGTCTGCAAGAGTTAGGTGTACAGGTTTCATCTTTCTGCTACACTGCCAATTTATTTAGTGCATTAAAAAAAAAGTTAAATACACTTAAAGTCCCATTTACACGATGCATGTTTTTTTGTCTGTGGCATACAATAAAATTAAGCAACAAATGACTTGTGGGCCTTACAAATAAACACAGAATAAAGTTATGCTAGGTATAAACATAATTTTTTTTATGGTAATACCGAAGTTATTCCTAGCATAAATTTATTCCGTGTTTATTATTAAGGCCCTGTTTAGAATATGCAACTTTAAGGTCTATTCAGATATAAGCGTTAACGCTGTCGTGCTCGGTAGCGATACTTTCGCCTTTTGGTTAGTCACTGGACTATTGCTACCGAGCGCGACAAGCGATATCGATTATATCTGAAGAGGCCTTTATTGTTGCTTAACTTAAGATATCGCCACAGGCACTTAATCGCACCGTGTAAATAGAGTTGTATCTTGGCTACACAGTACACTCACATTTAGAAATAAGTTGCCTGAATACCTATCTCGTTTGACTATACTATGGTAAACTTATTGTTCCAGTGATCTAAGCAACTTTGTCAAAGGTGAGCATAATTTTTGTATTGTTATTATTATTTCTAGGCTCGTTTGCATCACAAATCATTGAATATGTTTAGTGCTAACAGTTTTTTTTTAAACCAGTATGTTTCTGTCAATTATTTGAAGATGACAGAGACAGAATTATGTTTTAAATA
Source organism: Dryobota labecula (assembly GCA_947523025.1). NCBI lineage: Eukaryota > Metazoa > Arthropoda > Insecta > Lepidoptera > Noctuidae > Dryobota > Dryobota labecula. The sequence goes on along the minus strand of OX383311.1, from coordinate 4,242,904 downwards.
TGTTTAGTGCTAAATGTTTTGTGTTGTGAACAGACCTGTTTTTGGTTGAGTCGGTGATTTTAATCATTTTTGACAGGCATCTTAATTTTCTTTCCAATTTTTGTGAATTTTAAACTAAATATGATAATCACTTACTCAACCAATTGATTTAAGTTACAATGATGATCCACCTAGCTCGCAATGATACACACCTGATGAAAACTTTTGTTCCCTTTTGATTTTAGTCTGAAAACTATTTTTCTTATGTTTTTCACTTTTTCGTCAAAAATCACCTTAACGAACTAACTATTTGTTTCACAGGAGAAGTCGCTGGAGCAGTTACATTTCAAGATCAATGCAAATGGAAGCCTCGAGAAACCGAAGAACAATACGGCCGGTCTGAACCTGGCTCTCCGAACTTTCGCGCGTGAACACTCACTCTGTTTGTGAACTGTAATTAGTTCAACCTATATTTGTCATAATTTTACATTAATTAACCAATCAAATCCTTCTGCGCAAAGTTCGGAGCGACCATAATTCTTCGGCCGTATTGTAGCAAGACTAGTGATAAAGATATCTCAGTTTTTAATCAATATACGTCTAAAATGGATACTCTTTAGTTTAATTTACTTAGTTGAAACCTATCCCTCGGGCCCTTTGTACGGCGTATATACCGCCCCGTAGAAAAAACACCTCGTCAACACTAAGCTTTCATAGTGATGCATACAACACTGGCGACCGTGCCTACACACTGCGTGTGTGTCCAAAGGGCCTTAGACTACGCACCACTATTATAATACCTAAAACTGCGTAAAAAACCGGTCAAGAGCGAGACTCGCGCACCGAGGTTTCCGTACCATCTTAAACAGCTTCATTCGTAATAGGCACCTAAATAGTTCTGTGCTCAGAAAAAAACGACAACTGTGCCCAAAGCAACCTGCGAGTAGGTACGAAGCAGGATATTTTGGTTGTGAACCGTTAATGTTTTTAAATTTTCAGCGAGGCGTCTAATCGTCATTGCGGTGTAGAATATTGTAGTTTTAGGTCAGCGCCATCTCTTGACGGATAGTGGAAATAATGTAATTTTTGTGGATGATTTCTGAAAAAGTGCTATTTAGAAACATCGTTTTATTTTTCCTGTAATGTTTACATAATCTTCTATTACATAGAATAATTTCAGATTTTTCTCTATGCAGAATTCGGAGATAAGGAGGCGAACGGATTTTTTTTACATTTGTCGGCATAAGTCGAAACCTATGTGGCCTAAAATGTGCGAGGATGTGCAAATAGCGCTCTCTCATAATTATGAGACCCACATGCCCTAGTAGCCCCACTTCGAATTTTTAAGACCACCGTTCAGTGCGTTGAAAAATAGTTGGGCTAACGTCATCTAAAACTATTCCAAATTTCAAGATGATAGATAGCATTAGTAGGTCTTGAGATATCCAGCTGTGACAGACAGACGGACTTACAGGCTGAGTCGCACCATAAGAGTTTTTAGCATTTTTTACTATTTTGGTACGGAACCCTAATAAAAGCTAAAGCTACGCTTGCCGGGGTTGGTCCGTGGATGGGTGACCATGTTTACATACCGAGACTCCTCTGTGCCTCGGAAAGCACGTTAAGCCGTTGGTCCCGGCTGTCATTCGTGGATCTTTGACAGTCGTTATGGGTCGTCAGAAGCCCAAAAGTCTGACAGCCAATCTTACCAAAGGGTATCGTGTTACGCACCCTAGTAGCATTTTTTGTTGGCATTTAGTTGGGCCACTTACCTCTGGTTAGTTGGCAAATGCATACAATTGGCGGGCAGTTTGCGGGTTGGGCCAACAACTGATGGCCTACGTGGATTTGCCTACGAAGGCCCAACTTGCGATGGGGCCAACGTACATTGCCCTACGAAGGCCCGACGAAAACGTGTTATGGGTAAGCCCAACGACACATAATACATTTAGGCAAGCGGTTGTATGTTGGTTGGTTCTATGGGTGGTTTCAGAGCGATGCGTCTCGCCAGCGCCGGCCGTACGCGCGTCGCTATACATGAACCTTATCGGCTTCAAAATAAGGTTGGTTTTTCAAAAAAAAATCGCTAAATCCAACCTTATTTTGAAGCCGATAAGGTTCATGTGCAGCGACGATTTTTACACGTTTTGTAACACACATGCAATGAGTCTTGGCGTCATCCATTCTTCACGCACCACACCGAGTTACCCACCGTAACCATCATCGTCGTAAAACTCCACAACTTTATACATTTAACACTCACAAACATTAAGGGTTAACTAACTAAACTAAAACACAGCCTGCCACCCTGATATCAGGCTAATATTTTTGTTGATGCGAACAAAACAAACACAAACACTCCGCAGCCGCAGGTGCATAAATGAATAACAAAATGGCGGGCGGGCCGGGCGACGCGTGCCGCCGCCCGTTCCCCGCGCACCCTGCTACCACCCCGTTGGAGTAGCAGTAATTGGCCCTACAAAAATCTCCCAACAGTAGGTATAAAAGCAGCAGACCCGCGTTAGTTGGCCCAATGTTGTCATTATACCTTAAATCCCTACAAAAAATCTCCCAACAGTAGGAATAGTAACAGCAGGCCCGTCGTTGGCTAGTGCATGTTTATGACAATGGGCCTATTTTAAGTTTAGGTTGGCGGAATAACTAACCGTCTGCCAATAAATTCCCAACTGTTGGCGTATGGGAGCCAACGGCAATTGCTACTAGGGCAGTTACTGGGTTGTGGAGGTCAGATCGTTCAGATCGTCAGTCGCTCCATGTAAAATACTGGTATTCAGCTGCATCCGGTTAGACTGGAAGCCGACCCCAACATAGTTGGGAAAAGGCTAGACAGATTGATATTTGGTACGGAACCCTAAAAACACCGATAACTCCCGGCAGTGATCCAATCTGTCTGAACATGGTCTGAACTGAACCGACGAAACGCCAGAGATAAGATGTGAACGTAAGGACCTCGGGACCACGTCAAGATTTTGAATGTTGAATAACATAAGTTGTACGGTAGCCAGCACATCAAGTTACCACAAATGTTCAAATTTTTTCGTTCGATTTTGAACTTAAAATGATTTTAAACTTTAAAAAGTTGATCCTTTTAAAGTTTTAAACACGTTTTACATAACATTCGAGATTGTAAAACTTTATTTCTCTTTAAAAAGCAAGTCAAAGAGCATTACCTCTCTTCTATACAGTAATATTCTACATATAATATATATGTATGTATATTATAGGTAATATTTATATGTGTATGTATTTGTATGTATGTTTGTTTTATATAGTTATAGTTTTGTTTTAAGTGTTTTAATTTAAATTTTTCTTGTTTAACTTTTCTACACACTGTGTCTACATTTCTTATCCAACTTTCCTCTCGCAGGTCTGCTGGAAGAAATTTCTTTTGAAATAAGCAGTACCTTTGTGCTCTTTTATGTTAATATATTGTCGTGTCAACTATTTTGTGTGTACATAAATAAATAAATAAATAAATAAACCGACTTCAAAAACAAAAAAACACTTCAAAGTGAAAAATAACTTTAATTTCAGAAGTTGGTGGGAAAAAACTAAAATATAAAGATCCAAAGACACCGTTTTGTTTTGTGAAAAAGTTTTTTTTTTCACGTTTTAGTTATTGTACCAACCCCACAGCAATTCATATTCCACTACTTGCTATGTAAACAACAGTGACAGGAAGTATTATAAAATCATCAAGATAGACAAAGTGGAATAAATACGTATTATCGAAGTTAACTTAAAAACTGCCTGTTCAAAGTTTATAAATTTATATCGGACCAACGCGCAAGCTTCTTCTATCAAAGGAAAGAGGAATTTTCATAATAGGTACACAATTGACGGAGAAATCGGTGAAATTACTATAAAAATTGAAGATTTCCCTCGATTTCTATGGGATCCCCATATCAGATTCTGACTTGGTAACAATGGGACCACCTCGAAAGCATAAAACAAAAAAAGAATTTACAATATCGGTCCACAATTGACGGTGAAATCGGTGAACATACATTAAAAAATATATATATAGTCGAACATAGAACCTCCTCCTTTTTTGAAGTCGGTTAAAAAAGATAGAAATAGCAATTTAATTTCTGTTTCCATCCAGCAGTGCCCTTCGTTATTCTATTGCTTAGAGACTTTAAAATTTTATTGGAAATACTCCTTCAAACCTTACCTACTTACCTTATCTTACCTTACCTTTACCTACCTTTCGAACCTTTTATACCATTAATACCTTTCAAAAGGTTTCAGGTTCTTAAAAATAAATGTATAAACATTTATTTTCAAGAACCTTGGATAGTAAAATACTAGTAGTAATCAGCAGAAATTACATTCGTAAGTATTTTTTCTATCCAGTGGGGCCCTTTCTATCATTAGTATTTACAAGTGGACGTACCCTAATAGCATTTTTTGTTGGCATTTAGTTGGGCCACTTACCTATGTAAGTGGCCCAACTAAATGCCCACAAAAAATGCTACTAGGGTAGTTAAACGAAAAGGATCCAATCCACACAAAGTCCTTTTAGAGATATTGATGTTTATATTTCCGTGCACGTGGGCTGGTTCTGAGGTTGATCAAAATGATAAACTTATGTTTTTGGCTTGGATCTATTTTACACACCGATAGTATCGATATTTAGACTTAGTTTGGTGCACTCAACTCATTTTTGACCAGGTTGTGGATTGGATCCTATTCGTTTAAGTACGTCCAAGTGTAAGTAGGTACTAACAAGTGTAAGTAGTACCTACCTACACAAAATTAAAGCCTTTTCAATGTACCTACAGCTACAGGTATTGATATGTTTTTTGCATAGGCAAGCAGCCGAAGCAAGTTACAATTCAAGTCTTTACCATCTCAATAAAAATTCGACGTTATATTTAAAAATAAATTGTATTTCTCCATAATTTCTTTTCACAATATAATATTTTTGACTCTTACAACATCATAAGTATTAAAAATAACGAATTCTTATTTAGTTAGAAATAATTTAAATTACAATACTAGCACTCGCCTATGGATTTGTTCACAAATTACTGGTATTGATTGACTATGTCTGAACACAGAAAACCTTTAGCTTTGTAGATCTAAAAAGCTTTTTTGTCTTTCTAAAACCTCTGTGTAAAACATGATATTCACAATAGCGCCTGGGGTACTTACTGTATTTTGCTAATTGGTTGCAGTAACAAGCACTTGCTACAAATAATAACTATTTAATAACTTTAATATTGGTTGAATTTTACTTTTCAACTATTGGTAGTATATTTCATTTAATGATTCATTTTAGTTTTCATTTCCAATGCGTAAGTAGATAAAGCCGTAGCGACATCTAGTATGAAATAGCATAACTATTATTTTAAATTGCAAAATATGCATCTTATTTACAAAACATGTTTTAGTGTTCATCAGAGATTCATGTTCTTAAACACTAATATTAAATTAATTTTCTATAGTTTAACATTGTAATAACTCATTAAAAAACTTAAAATTGTACATTCATTATTCCCGCTTAAAAACTAGATTACAAAAAATTCAGCATTTTATACAATCATTCTTACATTTTATATTTAAACTAAAAATTTAAAAATATATTGCACTAGGCAAGTAGGCAATGTACACTGTACAGTCAAGAAAATTGATCGTTTAGCAAATTGATTATCAGCTTAGGTTAGGAAATTGTCCGTATATATCCAAATCTAGAACTGTTAGTTTGAGAACCAGTGTGTGAAATGCCAAAGAATACATTTCTTTGACTGTACCTACTCATATTTTATATAACAAGTGTTTTTGTACTTTTCACTTTCAACTTTTTTTTTTGTTCCTTTAATTAATGATAATTTTAATCAAAATGGAAAAAAATATATAATATTACTATAAAAATTGAATCGAATAAGAAAATACATCTAATATTAAACAAGAACGTGGATTAAAAAGCAAATTTTTCTCTGAAAACTAGGCAACTAAAGGAATGGTACTTACCTACTTATATTACTTAGGTATTTTATTATTAAATCAAAATAAACAAGACACAGCCAGTCTTTGACATCTTCATCTTAATCTTATTATTAAATTCCATTATTTTATAATAATAATAGTAAAAAAGACGGCATTTGGGTAAACAATGGTTTCACATACATAGATAGGTAGGTACTTGATTTTTATTAAATATAGGTACCTACATTGTTTTTCTTTTAATGTGGAATGTAGCCGAACTGACGATTCATATGATTTGCGTACGGTAAAAATATTCGTGTGCCGTGTGGTGCCGGACGTAAAGAATAGCACTACCCCATTTCCTCCCGTGTGGGTGTCGTAAAAGGCGACCAAGGGACTCACTAGAGAATGGGCGGCAGCGTTGTCTATGCATTTTAACACCATACTGCGATCGCCAACCCGTGGCGATTATGCCAAATCCCCCCAATTGGGGGAGGCCTATGTCCTGCAGTGGACGTCTTTCGGCTGAAATGATGATGATGATGACGGCAAAAATATTCGTATACAGAAAATATTAAACGACTATTCATAGCTGGTATTTAACAAGAAGTCAGGCAAAAAGAAGAACCAAGAAGTTCACCATTTTGGAGAAAAACTTATAATAAATAAAAATGGATTTCGAATTCTTTGGATTGAATCTGAAATTGAAATATCTATGAAGTTAGCTCATAATTACAAAAATCTATTGTTTCACGATGTTTGACTTTTTAGTTCGGTTTCAGTAGGTATTTTAACTTTTAAAGTAGCGCACGGCTTTTTTTTTCTGCGGGCGAAAGTGCAGAGCAAGCATATTCCGGATCCTATGAATGCAATAACACAGATCACAGTCAAGCCAAGTTGAGCTGCTGCCGTAGAGTAGGTGCCATGGTAAACGAGGGACCGGAGGCCTTCGGGAAGCTCTTCTACGCCCTGAAAAGAAATTTAATATTATCCACAGAGTTCAGATTTATCGTTATATTTTACATCAAAAATATTTTCTCCATGAAAAGCGACGTCTAGTGTCAAGTAGCGCATATATGAACACGTCTAATAAAATACATGCTCGCCATCAATGATTCAAATTGAAAAGTTCTGTATTAATTGACGACGCCATCTATAGATAAAATCCTTATCTATTCTTTCATACTTCTTGACACTGGAAATTACTATTTTTAGAATTGATGTGCACGCCATCTCTCCTCAGCAATGGGAAGTTGAAGTTTTTAGTTTCTAGCGACATCTAGCGTCGAGTAACTCTGATGTTAGTCTTTGAAATAATTACATTATTTACATATTTGCTTGCACTTACCATTTCAATCCAAGCCACTGGTAAAATAAGTCCTTGATCAAGGTATTTAACTGACGAGAACATGTCACTCTTCCTCACTTGGATGTTGATTTGAATGCTGAAAAGTTATAATAAATGAACTAAGTGGATCTCACGATTTCATGAATCAATAGATAATGTTTTTATTATATTTATGATTATTATTTAAGTCTGTAATATATATTAATATATAAAATATATTACGAAATAAAAAAAATATTATATAAGTCTGAATCGCCAACGTGTCTTGAACAAGCGTGGTAATCAATGCTTATATACCTTCTCTGTATCAGAAGAGGCCTTTGCCCTGGAGTGGGATATTAATAGACTGGTATTATTTTTATATTTTTATACCCATACTGTTTTGCCTTTGCTTTTGATTTGATTTTGTTTACATTTCTATGATTTGCGATTGATTCTAGTTGTCTTTAAGTAAAGGTAGTTTCGTATGGAGAAGAATTGGCAAGAAACACCCCTAGTAGCATTTTCCGTTGGCATTTAGTTGGGCCACCTTCAGAGGTATGTGGCCCAACCAAACGCCAACAAAAATGCTACTAGGGACCACACATAAATAAATTTTTACCTAGATTTCCCACTTAGAGCAATTCCGAGCGTAGGATGCAAGTCAAGAAAGGAGTCGTGTTTCAGTGGATCGGGCTTCAGTCCAGTAATATCTTCACGGAGACGAGGATCGGCCAGGTAGAAATGTGGGAACGATACAAGCGCTGGAGCTCCTAGAAAAGAAAAACCGTTATTGGTTAAGATTATTAGTTAACATACATAACTTCACGCTTGTAATCCCCGAAGATTTAGGCAGAGGTGTTCCTATAGTATACCCGTATTTCGCCGGTGTTCAGACATGCAGCGAAATCATGGCGAGATCAACAATAACTCAATAAGTGATTTTAGGTTTAACCCTATGCTCGATAGATGGCGCTGGCGTCGAGTTAGATCTCGCTATGGTTTCGTTACCGGCATTTTACCTTGGATTGATTTTTTGTTTGGAGTAAGAATACCTATGTAACTTGCAGTGTTTTGAATAAGCTATATACACCGACTATAGTGCTATAATTATTTACTTCTCGCAAATACCCTCATAAAAAACATATATATTTTTACCCTCGGTAAATACAGCCGGTTATGTTTAAGCCCCATGTAATACGGAGGGAGCGAGCCTATTTTCACCCACCGGGCACAAATCCAGACTACGGGCCGTTACTGAAAAAATCCTGATAGAACAACCCAATAACACTTTGCACAGCAGTAACGCTTAGTAGTATTTATGAAGTGAATACTTTTTTAGGCGCGTTGAGCGATTTTTGGTAGGGGATAAACTTATGGGTTCGCGACCGTCACCGAACGTTTTCCATGAGCTATATGTATACTGTGTACTTTTTGGGTGAACAAAAATCATGGAAATCGCTTTCCATGAGCTATGTACAAAAGAACAGTTATTCCAAAGTTTTGTGTTTTCACTTCTGTCGGTAGTCCTTATGACTGCCAATTCATTTTGTTAAGTTAATAGATAATAAAAGATGAAAAGAATCGTTTGTCTTGCTATGGGCATGTGATGAGGTGATGGGGAGGTACAATAATCTAATTTTATTATATTAAAATATGTATGTTTAGGTTATCTATGGGCCTGCGTCGCCTGCAATAAAGTTATTATTATTATTATTATTATAACTAAAAGAGTGATGAATGTAAATGTTGATGGATGGAGGAAGGCCAAAGAAAATATGGATAGATTGTGTGAAGAATGATATTAATGAAAAGGGAGTGAATGATAGAGTGACGGCTGACAGGGAATAAAAAATAGGCAGTCATAAAGAATCTTGTCGCGGTAAAATAGGTACCTACTAGCTTTAGTCAGAATTGTTCCGGAATTTACTTTTATTATTATTATTATTTAATTTAAAATTGAGTCAAGTAGCGTGGCTAACGGGACTGCCCAGCGTGTGGTTTAATTTATTTTACACATGTATTTAAAACAAAACTAGTTCCGCTACTCGACAACAGATGGCGCTAACACACTTCAAAACTTTACTAACTTTCCTACAAAAATTGTACACAATTAGCTGACCCCCTTTACATAAATGGTTGAGATTTTTTTACTAACAAATCGTACGATTTTAATTGTTTTTCTAGTTTTGGGTAGATTTCGTACAGGTATTTAAATTAAATTAAATTAAGAAATATAAAATTCTATCGATCCGTATTCAAAAAAATCTCAACCATTTATGCAAGGGGCGGTCAGCTAATTGTGTATACTGACTGTACAACACTACTAGCGATGGTGAATATAACCATCAACCATTAAATTTAACTAAGATTGAAAATTAACTATGATATTCAATAAACACAATTTACATTAACGAATAAAAATATCATATCAACTTTTCCGGCTATCGAAAACAACAGAACAGCGGATTTTCCCTTAGTGAAAATTGTTCATATCGATGAGTACAATGACCCCTAAAGAAATACCCATGAATTCAATTTCACCAGTTTATTTTAGGTTAACTCACCCATGGTACAATCGGTAACATTGATGATTCCTCTGGGAGGGCAGGTAGCGGTGTCTATTTCACAGTAGCATAAGTTCGCAGGATTGTGAGCCGGGTCATCGAAAACGTCCAATGGCATTCGGTAGCGGTATAATTCTATGCCGTCTGCAATCTAGAGGGAAAAGAGAGTTTTTTACTATAGTGAAGTAGCTAAAGATATATGTATTTATAGGTACAGTTTTTTACTATAATGAAGTAATAGATATAATATACATATAAATAAAATTTACGTCACACCTGGCCATAATGTGAGTTTTACCGCACGCTAAGCGTACGGTAAAACTCGCATGATGGCCAGCTGATCTATTCTGTAAAAATCTCACTGTGAAAACTTAGGTGAAGTGAGCTTGGAGTGAGCTGTAATAACGTCTGATGTTAAAGATTGTCACAATTGATGGCTCACTTCATGCTCACTTCACCTAAGTTATCACGGTGAGACTTTTACAGAATAGCACTACTGGTGAAGACGTAAAATTGTGTACTCACCACGGGCAGTAAAAAAGAAAGGCTCGGGTCACAAATACCTCCGATTTCGGGCTTTCTTTCTTTTACAGCCCTTGGTAAGTAATGTACTATTAAATGTCTGTTTGTAATGTCAAAATAACAACTTTTTATTAAATGAAAAATAAAATGATATATGATATGAATGATAGGTTGAAAAATTATGTGTGTCGTTTAAAAGAAGATGTAGTGACAAAAATTGAAAAGAGTATATGCTTAGATGGTTTGGTCATGTTGAGAGGATGAATGAAAGGTGACTTACAAAAGGTATTTACAAGGTAGATGTGAGTTTATGTACATGGGCGTACCCAGCTTCTGGCCCAGGGAGGGGCAAGTCAGATTTTTTAGGTCGGATCGTCCGCGGCTGTCTTGTCATACACACTACACAAACACACTTACATGAAATACTAGGTATTATGTAGTGTAGTGTGTAGGGCGAACAGCAGTGACGGATTATGACTACTTGATGCCCTAAGCAATCCACGCCTGTGGGCCCCCTTATCCGTATGTCAACTAGAATCGGTCTTTAAACCTTTACCGCCTAAAAACATTAGTTTTTTGTAAAATAAGATGATGAGATGTAACGTACCTTAGAGGTGGAGTAGGTGCGACAACAATAAAAACCAAAGCATAATTTATTTATTTATTGAAATGCGCCTTGCGGCTTTTTCGGGCATTGAATTCACGCACGATAGTATTAACGTCTAACGTTTTTAACATATCGGACTCTATGTATAATATCAATAAATTATCGAGCCTTTCTTGTATCATCTCTGTCCTTTATTCATTTTTTTTAATTTTTAATTTAAAAAAAGAACGTTCCGCTGAGCAATTTGTAATCATAAGCGATAAAAATATACGCAGGGCTATTTTCACATTAGGGAAAGCTGATTCAATTTTATCATCATCTTATACAATTGTGCGTAGTTTGTGCTTCTTCTGGTGCCCCCCCAGACGTGATGCCCTAGGCAATTGCTTAATTTGATTAAGGGTTAATCCGTCAGTGGCGAACAATAGTAGTAAAGTATGTAAATTCGACTATGCATGCATTTTTATTTAATTTAAATCGCTTCTACTTTAAAAGTATTTTTCGAGGATCGAAATCAAAACGGTTTATATCGTCTTCCGTGAAAGAGTCGCCCATACTGGGCCTCAAGTCTGCTATTACAATAGTGTCAGAATGGTCTCGCCATTGTAAGTATTTGACAGTGTTTGTATGGCAAATCTGTCAAAAACTCACAATGAAGAGACCATTCTGGCACTATTGTAATAGCAGACTTGAGGCCCTGTTTACAAGTTTTTTATGTACACTGAGCTAACAAAGTCCATTTAACCTGTCTTCAAGTTCAATCATTGTTGATCTCAGCCACGTTTTCACGCATCTGAGTGTACTGAATGATCTTTTAAAAGTTAGACCATAAGGCCCCGTTTACACTTTGATTAGTACGAGGCGAGTTCATACATGTTCTGCGAGATTTCCAGGGGGGGGCTAAACGAAAAAAAAAAAGAAGATGAGTTTTGTTAGCTCCTTTTATACTGTTTTTATTTCCTGTAGTGTCCCAAATGAAATGTTTTTATTTTCTTTTCTTTTAATTGCAGATGAAAGTATATACGGTACTTATAAACAAAAAAAATCAATTTTTAAAATTTATGATCATCTGTCTATTTGTTCCGGAAAATCTCCGAAACGGCCTGACCGATTTAGACAGGACTTTCTCTGGCAGATAATGAGTGACTAAGGCTAGCTTAGGCTTTTATTCTCTACTAGCTAGTAAGCTTCTGGTAGCGGGTTGGCCCGCGGGGATTTAAAAAAAAATGTTGTTATATTACAAACAGACACTTCAAATTTATTTGTATAGAAAAAGCCGCGCGGGCGTAGCGTGGGCCGCTAGTAGATAATTTATAATATGTCATATGGAAGGGTCTACCTTCCCTATTGGTTATCGTCATGGGGCGGGGTGTCTCAGCATAGGGCCATTTGTATATAGAACTAGCTGACCCGACAGACTTCGTTCTGTCAAAAACTATAGTATAAACTCCACTACTCTACCCTACCCTACCCTACCCTACCTACCCTACCTACCTACCTACCTACCTACCCTACCCTACCCTACTCTACCCTACCCTAATTTTGTCTCGCCGTAAAAACCATCCTTGGACTTCAACGAACATTTAAAAAAAAAGAATTGGTAAAATTGATCCAGGCGTTGTTGAGTTATGCGGTTACCAACACATTTTGCGATTCATTTTTATATTATAGATTAGATGATAGTGTTGTTGTTTGTAATTGTATTTAAGAACTAACCATAGTTTCTAAGTTTTTGTATACCTTTGGATCTAGTTGTCCCAAAATAAAAATTTTGAATTTGAATTTATTCTGAGACCTATGGAAAAAAAGCGGTTCAAATTGTGTTGTGTGATAGCTGATTTGACCCCTTAACGTTAGATCACTATTTAGGGCACAACCTGTTAGGTACTAGGTGCAAACAGGATAAAAATTGAAAAAATCAATGTTGAACTCATTAAAAAAAATCACATGTATAAGAATCATCATAAAAATAAACATGCTTCGTAAAAATGACCCTCGAAAGCCCCAAACGCATAAACCCAAACAATTAACACCGTCTTGCTAATTCATTTTAGTTGATTTATTTATTTATTCATTCACAAGGCAACTGCAACAGGTAACAATCACTGTAATACTATATACAGGAAAAAAAAAATTCAGTGCACAAATCTTGACAAATTAAACTTAAACGTGTTTTATTATACACCTATTTCTTATTTTTATATGTCTTAGTACAAAAATTAAGTAATCGTTAACGAAAGATGTTTATTTTGAAACTGGTTTAATGGATACTCGTCGCGCAATGCGCCGGCGGCGCGGTCAGTGAAGCGCAACGCAGTAGTAGGTACCTATCAGTTGTGCGCACGCCCATTGATATTATTACGAATAGATTGTATGCATATTTTGCTGATTTCAAGTGTACCAAAAAAAAGGTATTGGACAAATAATGGAGATTTGTTCTATTACTCAAACTCAAAGCATTTATTTCAAATAAACCAATTACAGGCACTTTTGAATTGTCAAGGGGTCGGTCAGTCAGAAAGATGAAGCTAGTTGCCCATTCCAAAGCGTAGTAGGTTCCTATGGAGAAGAACGGACAAGAAACTCCATGGACACTCTTTTAAAACAAAATACTGATATAGAAACATAAAAAAAAATACAAAAAATTACGCATTGGTTAAAAATGTATCCTGTATTAGTAACAATAATAATGATGATAACTAGAGTAAAAATCTTAGTTCACAAAATTATAGTTACAAGTTCTGTGCGTCCGACACACTTCCAGCTCCTGTAGGCAGGGAATGTGTAGGAGACCAAACACGCCAGATAAAATACATAATTGACACAAAGTAAAGAAAAGAGTATTAAATATATAATATAATAATAAAAATAAAAATAAATATATATACACCGTGAAATTTAAATGGTTGTTTTCCCGCAGCGAAATGGTTTTGTCTTGGTAATACAATCGTTTTATAAACAAATTAAATGTTAGAAACAAAAAATGGCGGATTAACCATTGTGAAAAATCACCACGTGCGAGAGTTTATTTTGCTTTGAACATTTATGAATCGCTGTTCCCTTTGTTGGCGGCGCGTGCGATTCGAGTAGTATCTACAAGTTACCTCTAGTGTTACTATTGATTCTCTAGTTTTCGAGTTGATGCATATTTTTTAAATTATTTTTAAAACAAAAACATCTTAATTTTTTTACTTTCACTCTATATTCCGAAAGTACTCCTTATGGCAAGTTGTTCTGCTGCGGGAAAACAACCACTAAAATTTCTCGGTGTATATATATATAATATTTATTAGAGTATTTAAAGCGTGCGTATGTCATGCACTTGCTTATTTTACATGGAGCGACTGCCTATCTGACTTCCACAACCCAGTTACTTGGTATTACCTACCAAATAACTGGGTTGTGGTCTTACCAAGGGGAATCCGCCTTGGTAAGACTGGTTGTCAGACTTTCGAGCTTCTGACGACCGGTAAAGATTGTCAAAGATCTACGAAGGACAGCCGAGACCAACGGCTTAACGTGCTTTCCGAGGCACGGAGTGGTCTTGGCATGTAAAGATGGTCACCCATCCACGGATCAAGCACGACAAGCGTAGCTTAACCTGATCATTCAGATGTACCTACCTAACCCGTAAGGGCGGTAAATTGGTGATGTGAAGTTTTGTGTGAGCATGCACGGGTCAAGTAATAATAATGGTCGGTCGACCCGACTGTTGTAACTTAGCCCGGGGGTCGGCAACCTGCGGCTCGCGAGCCAAATGTGGCTCTTTGGATGAGAAGCTGCGGCTCTTTAGTTCCATACGCAAATATTATTTATTTTATAAAAAATTGGTTGTCGGTAAATTTGGTTTACGGATGATAGTTTAACGTGACAACGTCAGAACAAAACATTGATGCGGCGCAAGCGTACAATGAGCGTAACGGGAAATTTTCGTGCACGCAGCCGGCGTTCATCCATTCATTAGACGTTGTCACGTCAAAAAAAAAAAAACAACTTTTAATAATCGTTCTGAATCGATTAACGAAGATTAGACACCATTTCTATCTCTCAGCCACTCGTACTCGCTTGTACTCGCTTTTCACCGCACCCCTCCCCCGTGACACGCGTCGTCACTGTCGTCAGTCCGTCGGAAGCTCTCGAAGGACGCCGTCGTCTGATGTTTTATGATATATGAATAAATAGATATTTTTCTTATGAATAAATAGATTAGTTTTTTTTTTAAATCAAAAAGCTTTATTTATGCAAGTACTATTTATTGTTAGCAAGATTTTTTTTTGTGGCTCTTCCGACTCAAAAGTTTGCCGACCCCTGACTTAGCCACAAGCCCCTCACCAAACAAGTGGGTAGAAATTCAGACTCCAGGCTGCCTTACACAGATAACACACGACGACACCCTACGTTATGTTAATTGTATTATTGTTATTTTGTTTTTTAATTAGTTAGCTAAGTTAAGATTCTGTAATTTTATACACCTTTTTACATATGTACCAATGATATTAATATGATGTGATTATTTAATCAA
Source organism: Dryobota labecula (assembly GCA_947523025.1). Taxonomy (NCBI): domain Eukaryota; kingdom Metazoa; phylum Arthropoda; class Insecta; order Lepidoptera; family Noctuidae; genus Dryobota; species Dryobota labecula. Next base: position 4,227,428 of record OX383311.1, on the reverse strand, counting down.
TTAATGTTACCTCCAATCGCCTGAAACACAGGATTACCTAGTTCAGGCACAAATAATGAGTGAACTTGAGATAGATATAAGAAAAACTGTATTTAACTTTATACCTTATATTTTTGAATAAATTTTATTATGATTATTTTTTATTTTAATTAAGTAAGTAACATTTACCTCGACAGTCTTTTCAAACATGAAGGGAAGTCTTCGGCACAAATTAGGATAGAAAACATGGAGGGTAGTATTCTTATCCAATTGCGATGGCGGGAAAATGGAGCCGTCGGAAGCCTCGATACTGAAAAAAAAAGAAAAAAATATACATCATTACATATTATAAAACAAAGTCCCCCCGCCGCATCTGTCTGTCTGAACGCGATAAACTCGAAAACTACCGAACGGATTTTCATACGGTTTTCACCAATGGACGAAGAGATTCATGAGGAAGGTTTAAGTGTATAATTTATTCTAGGTTTTGTGTAAATTGGTTGAAATATGACGATTTAAAATACTTTAAGTAGGATGAACATCCGTTACATTTTAATCTAACCTACATGCTCGACGTAACATAATTATGGAGAGGCTATACGCAAGAAAAAAAAAATTAAGACATAGGTATGTATATGCTTTGCTATTTTTTTGCTTTGCTAAGTTTGTATTCCCCGAAGGTGCCCAACTGCATCACAGTGACACTACAATGGATAAAAGGACACAGCGGATCTCTGGGTAACGACGCAGCTGACGAACTAGCTAGAAAGGCATCCAGCGCGTCGGCATGTGGACCCGAGCCTATCATACCCATCCCCTTCAACCAATTACGCAGGTGGCTATAGGATTTCACCTACACACAAGCGGAGAACTGGTGGACCTCGACAACGGGCTACAGGCAGTCCAGACAGGCCATGCCATCCTTGGACGGTAGGCTGACCAGGCGACTTTTACGCCTGGACAGGTACGGCCTGGTGACGAGGACCATCACGGGACACTGCTCGCTAAACAAACATTTTCACACAATAGGGATAACAGACAGCCCTCTGTGCAGAGCCTGCATGGAGGCGGATGAGACCGTTGCGCATGTGCTCTTCGAATGCACAGGCGTCACCCAGATCAGAACAGAAACCCTCGGGGAACCCAGATCCTTTGCCGATGTTATAAACAGACTAGGAGACGTGATTGGCTTCTGGAAGGAGGTGGGCTGGTTGGAATAACCACCGACGGCCGCTATGGCCCACTCACAATGGTCCATCTTAAGGACTAAGTGCGGAAACCAAACCCTCTAACATAGAACATAGATTCCCCGAAGGATAAGGCAAAGAGTAAGTAGTTCACAGTGTTCCGCAGTCCTATATGTAATATGTAGGGCCGATCCTATTTGCCTATTTAAAAATGGAAGAAAATAAAGCTTCCGAAAAACAAATTAACTTCCAGCGATCTGTGGTTGACTGTAATACTAACTAAACTGTGTAAAAATACTAAACTTCCGAAAAAAAATACTAAGTTTCTGAAAACATAAATATGTTCACCGCTCGCTTAGCTCGCTCGGCTCACGTTTCTGCGGCAGATTGTAGGTATGATTCGTCATTTTGAACTGGCTGAAATAGGTTAGGTTAGAACTGTGACCAACCGCTAAGCTGGTGGAAAAATATTTCGTCAGCAAATATTGTATATATTTTTTTGGTATTTTCAGTATTTTATTCGGTCGTTTCTTTATTTGTATTCGCTTATAAGTCGGAAAGTTAGTATTAAGCGAGCGGACCGCGTGCTTACAGCGCGCCGATCGCGTGCTTGCTGTGCGCCGACTCCGAGTCGCAATGTAAACCGAGACATTATGAAAGAACATGGCAGCGCGTGTGTCATTCGGTTTCCTAAAAAATTGTTGAGCTGGATGGGGCTGATCCATGCGTCATGTTCGTGAACGGGCGCAGTCAGTTAAAACTGGTCATCTCTTAACTGCCAGGTCTTATTTTTAATTTTATATTTAGAATTGTTTTTGCATTGTCTCACATATAGAAGCAACAAGAATAATGTACCCAGGATTTTCTAATATCTTGATTTAAAAGAGTGTCCTTGGAGTTTCTTGCCCGTTCTTCTCCGTAGAGATTTACGTATTGGAATGCATGGGCAACTAGCTTCAACTTTCTGACTAACTGACCGTCTCTTTGACAATTCAAAAGTGCCTGTAAATGGTTTAATTGAAATAAATGCTTTGAGTTTGAGTTATGTAAACGTGCAAGTCCTAGGCGTGTTCAATCACAAATGCCATATAACAGTTGTGTTCGCGGTGACAGCAAGCTTGCAATTGGCGGCCAGCGCGCGGACTGCGAGCTTGCACCTTGCGGCCGGCGCGTGGACTGCGAGCTTGCACTTGGCGGACGACGCGGAGTTAGCGTGCTGGCGGCTAGCCATAGCCTAAATTTGAGGCGACGCCGTGCTGCAGCTGTGCAGTTGCGGTTCTGGTATAAGTTTCCATGACCTCACACGTGCTTTCCACTGACGGACCCAGACAACCCCACTACCCTCCTCTAGGAGAGTCGTAGGGAAACTAGTACAGTTCGAAAGAGAGTACACACTACACGATCGTTATTCCGACCTCGCCGCCAAGGCCCCGCATGAAATCCCCGACTAAATAGTTCTCCCCGACCCTTGCCCGTAAGCGAAGCGCCAGCACGCGCTATAGCTGAGCCTGTAGCTTTAAATTCCCCCGATAATTATCATAACCCTGATTTTATCCAGCCACCGTCGCGCGTCGGTCCCTTGCCATCCTCCCTCCGACTCTGCCCTAAGCCGAGGTTTGTACCCCACAGGGGGTGCCCTTAGCGCGCAGTCATTTAGTTTTTAACTTTTTACGCCCTGGCTGGAGGCATTAAGTTTCTTTAGGAGCATTAGGCAACCACAGAAGACCGGTTATAGAGTCTCAACCTCTTATGGTTGACCCTGAGATGCGATGGTTAAAAAAAAAAAAAACGTGCTTTCTGAGGCACCGAGGGGTCTCAGCACGCAATGGATGGTTAATGGTCACCATCGACGGACCGTCCGCAGCAAACGCATTATTTGTTCTGATTCGTTTCGAAGGTTTTTTTCTATTAACTTATTAACGAAGTTCTATCATGCGTCGCCTCATTCAACAGATTATTCATTTATCAGTTGTTTTTTGTTCTGTTTTGTACTTTTATTCATTAACACACTATTTATGTACTCTTTATTATTTTTATCTGACACAAATTTATTTTATTTATTTTTAGACACGTTACAGTATTTTTTTTTTTTTTTTATTCTACTATGAGTTTGCTCTTGGCTTTAGTCTAGGTCTGGATGACAGAGACAAAGTCTACGATGGAGTGAGCTTACCCAGAAGAAGCCTGTTCACTCTCACTTTGGATAGATTAGGGTTGTATGCGTTCGGAAACACAGACGCAGGCAGAGAGTTCCACTCCTTTGCAGCGCGCATTATAAAAGACGTTTGAAAACGCTTAGTGCGAGTTGGTGGAATATCAACTAGGTAGGGGTGGTAACTTGCAGTGCGTCTAGATGTCCGATGGTAGAAGGGGGCCGGTGGAATGAGGTCGTGGAGTTCATGGGCACACTCTCCGAAGTACAATCTGTAGAAGACCTACAAGCAGGCAACCTTGCGGCGATGAGCCAAGCTTTGAAGCTTGGCATCCACCAGTTTTACGTCGCCAATGAGCCTCTTAGCTCTGCGTTCCACCGAGTCAAGCGCAGCAAGTTGGTACTTTGCTGAGCCATCCCAAAGGTGGCTGCAATACTCCATGCAGGAACGGACTTGTGCTTTGTAAAGGGTTAAAAGCTGTCCAGGCGTAAAGTATCGCTTCACCCTATTTAGGACGCCCAGTTTCTTGGCCGCAGTTTGAGCTTTGCACTCGATGGTGGAGCCGAAGTTGAGACCAGATGTCAACTCCATGCCTAGGAGCTCGAGCCGATCAGTTACAGGAACAGATGTACCCCGAAAAGTAGGAGTTTGATCAAAACGACTCCTTTTAGCATAAAACTGATTTACATCCGTCACCTCACACTTTTCAATTCAATTCAATTCATTTATTGCATCAAATATGGTAGGTACATGAAGTTCTTATATAAAATATTTAGTAACACACATTCGGCCAATATTTAGCATGCAATAAGTACAAGTTTTACTTAAAATATATTAATTACTAGGTAACCATATTTTACAAATTTATGCATCTACTTATCAGTTAAATATGTCTGTGCTTTAATATATAAAATTTACACAGACACTTTTGAAAGTACTCCTCTATCGAATAAAAACATTCTTGTAACAACCACTTCCGCAACGCACCACAAAACTTATTAAAGGGTAGTTGAGTAATTGATCTAGGCAAAGCATTGTAAATTAGGTGAGCCATGTAAACGCAGCTCCGTCGGAAAAGTTCTAGCTGTGGAACGGGCATTTCTAAATCTAAATGTGTAACTTTCCTTTTAATTGTGTTATCTTCCCGTTCAATTAGTTCAAGATTGGACCTCACAAACTTGGCAATTTCGTAAATATAAATGCATGGGACAGTCAAGAGATTGTGCGATTTGAACACTTGTGCACTTCAGGTCCAGTTAAAACCAGCGTCAGGCACTATTTGGGCTTTTTTGGCGCAGGCGTGAGCACACTTGCCTGTTCATTTCTTACATCGTACTATACAATTTTTATTTGATTTTTAAGCTATTGCATAGCTTCTATCGCGGGCCTTGAGCGCGGGGACCGAATCCAGAAATTCCGTAACGAAAAAACCTCACGCTATCGCTGTCTCGCTTTAACATCTATTCGACTCTATCGCACTACGCTACTTAGCCGCTATAGCTACCGGCCGCCATATTCTTGTCTTGTTTGTTGTCAAGAACTTTGTCAACAAACCGCTGTTTTTGTTTTTATTCTGAGTTTTGTGGATATTTTTATCGTAAATTAGAGTTATTGTTGTATTTATGTATGTACGTGTGACGTAATTTAAGTTGCAATGCATTACAAAACGTGTGAAATATGTGTTATAAGATCCGGCCGGTTAGATGGTCAAATGCGAATCTTCATAGCCAAATTTCCTTTGAATGAAGATAGGTAAGCATATATTTTCAATTGTTATGTTAAAAAACATTGATAAGCTCTTACAGAAAATAAATTACTTGATTTAAAGTCCAAAATTTACAAAATTACAAAGTAACCTATCAATATGCTAGTGCTTGACGCATGTTAATTTTTTTATTAGCTGTCAATCATTTTGTGTCATGTATACAGATCGGATAATCGAATGTATATTTACCTAAAGTTGAGGTGTTGGCTAATATGGAACTTAAACACTTTTGTATCGATCGTAAAGATCTCGCGATTCCGGAATTGATAAATTTACTACTTTTTAACTATAGAATCGAATGCTAGCTTAAAGTTAAATACACACATACCACACATATTCAATCAAAAATCATCAATCAAAATCAAAATCAAAATATTATTTTATTTCACATAAACCTACATGGGCACTTATGAAACGTCAGAAGCTAGGTGCAATATATAAAGGTATTAAAAAACATACACCACACACACACACACACACATATTAAAAAAGTCATTTCCATACCATGTTTCCGATTAGTTGTACATTCCCGGATTTTCTGGAATCCCGGGATTTATAATTACTAACAAAAAAATGTTTAAGAAGCCGCTTCCATAATTTCATAGCCAAAAATTAACTTTAGGTATATATACATCCGAATATCCGATCTCTAGCATGTACCTTTTAGTCTGTGCCAAATAAATGTATTTTCTTCTTTCTTCAAACGTAACTGAACCTTGGTAAATTGGCCCATGCGGCTGTTAATTAGCCACGAGCCCCTTGACTGGATCAAATGTCCACACAATAGGCAAATTTGTGTTACAAAATCATATTTATATTATTTTTTAGACACAGTTTGTGCTGTTGGCTCAGGCGCTTGGTTATCAGTCAAGATAACCTCTTGGCTGGATCAAATGATGCGCATTACAAAATATTGATAATGTTTCATAGTTTCATCTCATTGAAACGCTGTAGTCAATGACTTCAGTCAGATGATTCCACGCGCCATTTAAAAAAAAAACAATATGGCGGCTGCACCAACGGAAGGGGTGACAGATTTGGGAATTTTTGGAGATAGATTTGACAGTTAAATAGTGAATTACTTATTATTTATTTCTCCTCCTCCTGCCCTTTTCCATTTTATTTGGGGTCAGCGCAGCATGTCTTTTTCTTCCATACTTCTCTATAAATATATCTAGCCATGTCATTTCTCACAATCCATCCATAGTTTCTTTGGTTTTCCCCAACTCTTGTAGCAGTCGAGAAATTATCAACTGTCCCAAACAAAAGTTCAATAGGTACCTACTCGACCGAAATGTATGGAACAGCTGATATTTTTTTGCGATTACGATGGTCGTCCCATGGAGAAAGTGGTTCAGTTTGATGGTCTGTATCAGGGATGCAAGAAGTGCCAAAAAGTATCGACATATATCGTATCGATATTTAAAAAAAAATACTACTTTTTTACAGCTGAGCTCCAGCGGTTTTAGTCAGTGGCGACAACGGTGTTGTTTTTGGGAATATATCGTATTTGATACATTTTCGATACTTGATATTTTATAACGAAATATCGAAAAAAAAAAAAAAAAAGATTGAACAAAAAATATCGATATATCGAACAAAAAATATCAATATACCGATACATCGATATTTTTTCTACAAGCCTAGTCTGTACCTTACACTCTTAAATTTGACCACACTTTTTGGTACACTCTTTATTTTTAATTTTTTTATTTGGATGGGAAATTATCAAATAACTTCTCCCACTCTGGGCGGAGCGGGAGGGCTTGTCAGACTTTTACTGACTAAAACCCATCCGTGTTCCTTCAGTTGCTTGTGTGCCAGGGCCACGGTATCCCTTTCGGACCAACCCGCAACCCTGACAGTAAAATATCGATATATCGAATAAAAACTATCGATATATCCATACATTGATAGTTTTCTACAAGCCTAGTCTGCACCTTGCACTCTTAAATTTGACTATACCTTTCTGGTACACCCTGTGCACTCATTTCTTATTATATCCTTGTCTGCAACTCAATATCATAAAGAAATGGACTTACCTATTACATTCCTCGCTGCCCCAGAATGACAGACTGTCATGTCCGTCAAATTGTTCAATGATGTTCATCTTATCCTTGTTATATTCGCCAGTGTTGATCGTGAACCGTTCCGAGACTGTGCCGTTTTTCTGGAAAACATCGATTTTAATAAGTATTCGGCAACTACGCATCAATGACGTCACATAAATCCTGCATCGCGCAAGCAGAGTTTATATTTATATATATAAACATATACAGGATATACAGGAAAAGTTTTTAATCAGTGCGAAAACTTGACAAATTAAACTTAAACGTGTTTTATTATACACCTATTTCTTATTTTGATATGTCTTAGTACAAAAAAATTAAGTTATCGTTAACGAAAGATGTTTATTTTGAAACTGGTATACTGCCCTGATAAGCCGAAAAGCGCTAACGCAATCAGAGTAAGTTTTGAGAAAAACGACTTTTTGTTAATTAGTTTTTCCGTCATGCCGTCAAATCTCTTAGTAATTTAGGGAAACATTGAGATATAAAAAAAAGTTCTTAGTGGTTTTTTTTAATGTTTTAAGTTAGATAGCGCTATTTGGCTTATACCATTAGATGGGAAGTTATTCTAGCTATTGAATGGTATAAAAAAACTAAAAGGGCGTATCTCAGAGATAGCGCCTTTCTACTTAGCAGGGCAGTATAATGGATACTCGTCGCGCAACGCGCCGGCGCGCGGCGGTGTTGTCAATGAAGCGTAACGCAGTAGTAGGTACCTATCAGCTGTGCGCTCGCCCATTGATATTATTACGAATATATTGTATCCATATTTTGCTGTTTTCAAGTGGACCAAAAAAAAAAGTATTGAACAAATAATGAAAAATGTTCTATTACCACATATTATGTTTATTATTATTTTTTATATTTTTAACCACCAAAAAAAAAAATATGATTGCGCATTGGTTAAAATTTTATCCTGTATACAACATCCCACCGTCAACCGTCGGGCAGTTGCCCACCAGACACAACACCCGTTTGGTCGGAGGATCCTCCTTTTCTATGGATTATGAGTGAATTTTACACCCTGTTCCTCGTGCATAGTATCATCTAAGACCGCCCATTGTGACACCCTATGTAACAGTTCTACATTTATATCTGTAATTTTTATGGTGTACATAATAAAGAGTATTCTATCTATCTATCTATCTATCTAAGCATACTCGTAATCAGCCTACAGCAGCTTAGCAGTGTGAATGCTATAGGCTGATTTATAGTCCCAAATAATGAACTCTTATGATTTTACTTATAAAAGGTCAAATTAAATTAGCTAGCGAAACTCTACAGAAGTGAGAAAAAAAAAAACAATGGGTTTGAAGATTTTTTTATGGGTATTTATTTATTTACTTTATTTTCGGAAGGCTTACAGACTAATAACATTATAATAACAATAATATATAACTAAATTGCTAATTACAAGCCCCCACAGATAAATACAGAATGATTAGTCTTAAGTTACATCTTATTTGTATAACCACATTATAAGCAAATAAAAATGATTTCTATTCAATTTTATTTAGCTACTCTCTCAAAGTTGGTTAATTATGTTTAATTTTAAGCTAATTTGTTCAAAGTTTAAGCCAATCCAGACAACAAACGGTTCAAGGGTAGGCAGGTGCTTCTTGTACAAAGCTTCTTGGCTTTGCTAAGAGCTTCTTTAGTGTGCTTGGATTGGTGCAGAAAAGGTCAATGCCTTGTTCACAACAAATTTCATTAAAACTGCGACTGGCTCTTAGAAAGTATGCATTACGCCTATAATTAGTGTTTGCATAAAGTACATGTAGAAGTGGTCGCTGTCGCAGCCTCATTTGATTAGTGCGTATCATTATTTTGAAACAACGAACTCAATTCGAAGGTACTTGAAATATCAGTTTAAAAATCTGTACTATTTTGTGTAAACTTCACAGTCGTGATGGGTATCTAACACGATACTAGTTTCTTTTGTGGATAATTATGACCAGGGGCCTTACTCTTTTTTTATTTTTTTATTCTACTATGAGTTTGCTCTTGACTTTAGTCTAGGTCTGGATGACAGAGACAAAGTCTACGATGGAGTGAGCTTACCCAGAAGAAGCCTGTTCACTCTCACTTTGAATAGATTAGGGTTGTATGCGTTCGGAAACACAGACGCAGGCAGAGAGTTCCACTCCTTTGCTGCGCGCATTATAAAAGACGTTTGAAAACGCTTAGTGCGAGTTGGTGGAATATCAACCAGGTAGGAAACATAAACGATTCGAGTTTGATTTTGATTCCGATCCGAACTCGTTTCTGGGACCTTACTCCCGACAGCATCGAGTTCTGAATCAATCAAATTGGGTTCGAATTAAATGCCGATTCATACTCTACGATCTAGCGCACGATCGTGCGGTGGTTCGAAGTGAAACTAAATTCGGTCAGTTTTAAGTTTTAAATCGAGTTCGGATCCGAAACGAAATCGAATCGGAATCTAAATCAAACTCGAATCGTTTTCGGGAGTAAGGCCCCAGATTCGGCAACCATGTAATTTGGTTTAAATAGGTTTTTTATTTTTATGTTTATATAGTTTCTTTTCTATTTTGTGAACGTGAAAACATTGTAGGCCTTAGGAATGAACGTTCATTCGCTCATTTATTTCATGTTTCGGCCATTCGGTAAGCGAGTGGAAGTTCCGAAATACAACATCGCTGAATGGGTTCATTAATCAATGGACATGATATTTATTCAGATTTGTTACTGTAGTTGTAATGGCAATCATGTCATTTGATTTTAATAGGTTTTCATTTTAGTCTACTTAAATTAAAAAAAAACACCTTTTTTATAGATTATTTTCTATTTTTTGAATGTGAGAACGTTGTAGGCCTAGTAGAGTGATATACCTATTGATATATATTTATTGACTATTTTCTATTTTGTGAAGTACCTATTACTTGTTGATAGGCCTTCACTGTCCTCTCATACCTATTAAACATTGTTATTTGAAAATATTTTAAAAGCCAATTATTTTAAAAAGAGTAACCGTGGAGTTTCTTGCCGGCTCTTCTCCATAGGAAACGATCAATTGGAACCGTGCACCTAGCTTCTGGAGTTTCATAAGTGCCCATGTAGGTTTATCTATACTAATATTAAAAAGAGGTTTTTGTTTGTAAGTTTGTATGTAGGGGGGACCTCTGGAACTACCAGTCGGATTTGAAAAATTCTTTTTGTATTAGATAGCCCAATTTTTGAGGAAGGTTATAAGGCTATTTAACATCACGCTGTGACCCTTAGGAGCCGAGTAAAAAGGAAAAAGTTAGAAATATCGCGGGCGGGCGGAACAAGAAATTTCACGCGGACGAAGTCGAAAGATCGAAGTCGAAGTCGGAAGATGGCCGTTGGGGTCGAAAGGTTCTGGAGTGGCGACCGCGTACCAGAAGACGTAGCGTTGGAAGGCCTCCCACAAGGTGGACCAATGACCTTATGAAAGCCGCAGGAATCCGCTGGATGCGGGAAGCACAGAACCGGTCGAAGTGGCGGTGCTTGGGGGAGGCCTATGTCCAGCAGTGGACGTCTTTCGGCTGAAATGATGATGATGATGATGATGAAGTCGTGGGCAGAAGCTAGTGTGAAATAAAATATTTTGATTTCGATATAATTTGACCCTGTATAGTAGGAATAAGGCATTTTAAATAACTTACAGTAACCAATAGGCCGAATTTCTCGAACTTGAGTTGTCCTCCTAAACTGAGGAAAGGCTTCGCGCTGTCTATGATACTGTCGTCGTAACCCCACAGGAACCTGAATAAATGATAACATTTTAGTTATGGTGTGATTGAGGGGGAAGCGCTAAGGTAGCCCGCAAAATTCAAATTTTCTTAAGTTTTTTGCACTTTGCAGGTCAATGGTGCCGATTCCCTTGTTCACAAACTAAACTAAATTTAAGTTCAGTGTATCTTTTTCTTTCTATTTCATTACGAAAAGGACAGAAGATGAATTTTAGTTTAGTCCTGTCAAATTAATCAGCGCCTGTCACTACTCCATACAAGTTTAGACGTGATTAAAAACTTGCCTACTAAAATTACGTCAAGTGCTGATTAATTTGACAGGACTAAACTAAAATTTAACTTCTGTCCTTTTCTTAATGAAATAGAAAGAAAAAGATGCACTGAACTTACCTTCCGTTACCTACAGAACGGCAACGTAGCTAAATTAACGTTAGTTATCGTATTTTTGTTAATATTAATTAACGTTATATTACTGGTAATGTTATCAAGTAACGTAAAATTTTTGTAACGTTAGTAAGGTATAACATTGAAATGTAACGTTACGTAATGGTAATTATTTTGTTATTTGGTAACGTTAACAAGCCCAGGGGGCCAAGTCTACTAATGTACAAACGTTGCAATGGTCTCTTCATTGTGAGTTTTTGACAGATTTGCCATACAAACACTGTCAAATACTCACAATCGCGAGACCATTGCAACGTTTGTAAATTAGTAGACTTAGGCCCCTGTTCGCTCGCGCATCTCCTAAAATGCGCATGTGTTTTGTTTTTTGGTTTTTCAACTCTTCTTGTAATAAAACAGTTAAGTTATTTAGACATTTCTTTTTCAATAGACTGGTTGGTCCGGATTTAATTTTTATTGAGACAAACGTGCGCCACAAGAAAAAAGTCGTAATGACTGGCCTTGTGTAAACAATAATGGCAAGGCCAGCACAGGCAAGCCTGTACGACTAGTGCCAGCGCACTGGATTCGCACTGAAAAAAATGCACTCCAATCAAGTGAATTTTTAGCTTGATTGACGATATCTTGTTTAGATTAATCAAAATCTTAGTTAAGTTGATCATCACGACAGGAGGTCAGCAATACTAGTTCAAATGATTGAACGCTCAAACAAGTTTCTCGATTACCCTTAACATGACATCATTGTAGAAGAGTTAAAAAAGACACAAGTTAATTTTTTTTTAACTGTAACAAAGTAAGTTAGTTGTGTCAATCAAGCATTTTGATTACTTCTATAAAGATCATTGAAACTTTAATCTAATAATCTTGGTTGGAGCAACTATGTTTTGACTTGATTGCTGCAAATAGGTTTTGTGATAACTCCAATCAAGATCCCGTTTCGAATCTCAATCAAATAAAAGTAGTAGCTGTGATCATTGTGCTTGATAGGCTCAGATGCAAACAAGTTACTTAGTCAATCTAAACAAAATCTTGATTGTGGCAACAACTTTTTTTTTCAGTGCGTGTAAACTTGGCGTTACTTTAAAACCAAATGAGTTGCCTTTCGAATATAGATGAAGACAAAAAAAAACTGTTTTGTCCGTCATGTAGATTATTAAAAAATATTGGACACGTATTTTTTCTTTTTTTACGTAATCAAAACATTACGGCGATACATTGAGTTCAAATGTGGCATGACGTCAGTTCTCAGTCGATTTTATACGTAGCTGTGACGTAACGAGCCCCCACTCCCCAAGTTTAATGTGTTTTATCTAAGTTATTTTGTATTAATATGATAAAGCTAAAAATACGTGTCTAATATTTTTTTAATATCTGATTGACGGACTAAACAATTTTTCTTTTTATTTACCCAGGAATGTACCGTGTGGTGCCGGACGTAAAGAATAGCACCACCCCATTTCCTCCCGCGGGTGTCGTAAAAGGCGACTAAGGGACTTACTAAAGAATGGGCAGCAGCGTTCTCTATGCATTTTTAACACCATACTGCGATCGCACACCCGCCTGCCAAGCGTGGTGATTATGGCAACTTCCCCCCCAATTGGGGGAGGCTTATGTCCAGCAGTGGACGTCTTTCGGCTGAAATGATGGCCCAGGAATCATCCCTATTGTGTGCGCTCACCTGAGTGAGGTTCCAAGTGCACTTTGATGAATAGCATTACAGGTTTACAGACAGTACTTCTTACCTATGCACAGGAAGTTTCTCAAAGGCATTAGGATGGTTTGCCCAGGTCATAGCAGAGCTGAGAGTCATTTGAGCCAGGGTATTGAGGTTCATACTAACAGCTTTGGAGATCACTCCCTGAAACAATAGAATATCGTTTTATATGCGTAAATCAGCTTGCTAAGCATACCAAGACCCCTCCGTGATGCCTCCGTGCCTCGGGAAACACGTTAAGATGGTGGTCCCAGTTGTAATTTGTGGAGCTTTGACAGTCGTTATGGGTCGTCAGAAGCCCGAATGTCTGACAACCAGTCTTACCAAGCGGTATCGTATTACTCAGTAACTGAGTTATGGAGGTCAGATAGGTAGTCACTCCATGTAAAATACTGGTATACCAGTTTTTTTTTTAAACTTTTGTTTAGTTTAGTTTTTTTGTAGTAGTGTTGGGGTCAGCTTCCAGGTTAGCTTGGAAGCTGACCCCAACATAGGTAGAAACAGGCTAAGCAGATGATGATTCGTAAATCAGTTAAGCTGATAACAGACACTGCACTCGAGTATGTTCACTCATTCACATGAAACCGAAAAATTGACATAGGAATGAACGTTCATCTGCTCATTCATTTCATGTTTCGGCCATTCGGTAAGCGAGTGGAAGTTCCGAAATCCAACATTGTTGAATGGGTTCATTAATCAATGGACATGATATTTATTCAGATTTGTTACTGTAAGTAGTTGTAATGGCAATCATGTCATTTGGTTTAAATAGGTTTTTATTTTAATATATACATTTTTTAATGTAAAATCTTTTTTATACATTCTTTTCTATTTTGTGAATGTGAGAATGTTGTAAGCCTCGTAGACTATAGATTTGTTGGCACTTTTCTATTTTGTTAAGTACCTGGTAATTGTTGAAAGGCCTACGCAGTCCTCCCATACCTATTAACAGTGTTGAAAATATTGTAAAAGTCAATTATTTTTAAAAGAGTAACCGTGGAGTTTCTTGTCGGCTCTAATCCATAGGAAACGACTAATTTGAACCGTGCACCTAGCTTCTGACGTTTCATAAGTGCCCATGTAGGTTTATGTGAAATAAAATATTTAGATTTTTTTATTTTGAATTCATTTTTCACTTCTACAAAAATGTACAAAAATTGAAGCGTCTGATATCGATAGATTTATCGTGAGGTTCTGAATGGTAGCCCAAAATATCCCTATAATATTGCGAAATTCTGTATAAAACTACTGAAAACGCTCAGAATTAACTAACTGTAAATTTCTCCTTACTACATCAATATTATTACGTAAAATTTATACTAGAATAACCGTTAGTTCATAAGAAATTAAATTTCATATAACGAGCATATAAAAAAATAAAAAATAAACTTAATAAACGTATTTACAACTAAAATTACTACAAAGTGCGATGCGTCGGCTGGCGAATGCAATTTAGTGATAGGCCTCTTAATGGTTTTTTTATCAAAGAAATGTTTAAAGCTTTGTAAACAGAAAACCTCTTGTGTGGTTGTGGGTTCAAATCCGGGCAAGTACCAATGTGACTTTGTCAGTTCATATGTATTTTCTGAGTTTATCTTGAATATTTACTGACACCGGTGAACGAAAAACATCGCGAGGAAACCTGGACTTATATTTAACTAGCTTTTGCCCGCGGCTTCGCTCGCGTGGATGTCGGAAAATATCCGACGCGAACGTACTACCGGGATTACAAAATAACCTAGTTAATATAAAATTTAGCGAATGAAAAACTTCAATACAAAATTCCATCCCCCTTTTCACCCCCTTAAGGGTTGAAATTCTAACAACACCGTTGCGTTAACTTCCAACCATAAGCCTAGATAGTAAATTGATTTTTCTTCGAAAATTAAGGAATTTTCAACCTTATCCCCCTTTTTAACCCTTCGGGGGCGGAATTATCAAAAACGCTGAGACACTTATAAGTTAATTTTCAGTCGTCAGCCTAAACACAAAATTTGATGATCCTAACTTCAAAACGGACGGACTTTCATATAAACTTCCATCCCCTATTTTACCCCTTTAGGGGTGGAATTTCCAAAAATCCTATCTTAGTGGATACTTACTTTTCACAAAGAACACACCCGCCAAGTTTCATGTCTCTAGGACCAGCGGTTTGGGCTGTGTGTTGATGTATCACCCAGTCAGTCGGTCAGTCAGTCAGTTTACCATTTTATATAATATATTATATTATATTATATATAGATGTCTGAAATCGCCAACACGTCTTGAGCAAGTGTGGTGTGGTCGTAACGCATTTAGTAAAAAGTTATTATTTTGACACCAATATATAAAATTGAAGGCAATTTTATATATTGGTGTAGATAATGTCTAGCTTTCTTCACGATGTTTTTCTGCACTGATGTCAGCAATCAGCGCCGGCCCTAGCCTCTGATCAGGGTAGAGCGAGATTGTCTTTTGG
Source organism: Dryobota labecula (assembly GCA_947523025.1). Taxonomy (NCBI): domain Eukaryota; kingdom Metazoa; phylum Arthropoda; class Insecta; order Lepidoptera; family Noctuidae; genus Dryobota; species Dryobota labecula. Next base: position 4,211,964 of record OX383311.1, on the reverse strand, counting down.
CGTCTTTTGGTAGACGTTAAAGGGTCCTACAAACAGGTGCGACACGCGACGCGACGCAAAGGTACCGCGTGCCGCGCGACGAGCGGTCACTTTGTGTGGCGTCGCGTGTCGCGCTTGTTTGTACGAGTCTTAATTCTACTTCCATTTTATGTTAAATAAATAATAATTTTCTAAAATCAAATTTTATGGCAAATATCAACACTTATTGAATTTAAATTAAGTAGCTCTAATTAGTATTCTCCTGTTTCTTTAACATTTAAAAATCTTATCTGGCAACACTGTTCCCGGGCCTCTCAAAAGGCGCCATAAATTTTTTTGTTTTCGCATTTTGCTTTTTGTTTGGCGCCTAGAGCGACCGCTTCTCCCGCTCTACCCCAGGGCGCTTTCAGTAATGTCCAAGATAAACTCGGAAAGTAGATAATATGAATTGTAAAACTTGAATTGTAAACAGAATTTGAATGCCCAAACTTGTGCATGAGACGCGAAGCCTTAAGGCGATCCCCTAGCGTGAGCGTTCGGTCCTTCTCTATCCCGTCACAGCGGGGACGCTCTGTCCCGCTCCCTGCGTACGCCTAATTCACACAATTTTAGGAATTATTTTAATAAAAACAAGAGTGATCTTTTGAAATAATATAAGACTTGAATTATTAAGTTTTTTAAATTATCTATCCATTAGTGTAGCTCTCAAATTAATGGAACATCAACTTTAGCAAAAGATGCATGCAATCAATAATTTTAGTACTTTTTTTACACGGAGATTTCAAATGTAATTTCAACACATAAAAATAAATAAGAACGTGCAATGTGATGATAGGATATCGTACATTAATAATGTGTTTTTAGATGTACTTAGTTTATTTCTCTTAATTAATGAGTTAATTAAGAGAAAAACTGAAAAACGCATTTTGCTCGGGGTAGCGCCTTAACCACTGGGTCATCACGACATCTGTGTTAAGAATAGCCACCCATCCGAAAATATGACCGCTGCAAGGTCAGCTGCTTATTTATCTGACCCCCATGTTAACAAGTTAGGAGATTACATATATTTATTAGTATTAATATAGCCTATCTAATCTTTTTTGCTATAAAAGTACGAACATGACTTGATATGAAGGTTGTTTTGTTGAACATAATGTATAAGAAATACATGTTCTGCAAAATAAAGCAATAAAAATACTTTATAACTATGACTACTTAACACCAACGACCAAATTTTACAATGATACAAAAATACTTAAAATTAACCAATTATACATACTAAAAACATGCACTCTAATACAGGGTGGCCAATTAAGATGTGGACAACTTTTTTTAGCCCCCATTCTGATTTAAAGTCAAATTTTGCAGTCATTTGGTGTTTATTATTTAGTTAAAATGCGGCATATTCGTTATGAATAGTCTATAAGACCATGACCACCGCAATAATTTTAGTAATTTTATCCTGAAATTCTTAAACGAATTTAAAAACGAACCAATTTTACTAACAAATCATTAAGAACAACGAATACCATTTTGATCATTGAGGCTTTCGCGACATGTCCTGACTTTTTTTGCATGGAGTTATCCAAAGGGACGTGTCGTGGTCAATCTTGATTACAAAAAGCAGAATATTTGTGACTTTGTTAGTGGGATAACTAACAAAGTATGCGAAACTTTAATGAAAAACACAATGAAAAGCGATCGCTTTTTTGAGTATAAATAAGGAGGAGATTACGCTGATCTTAATTTTCGTATTAAATTGCTAAGCCTGAGTAAAATAATTATAGAAAAATATCCTATAATTTCGTTTGTAATAAAAATAATAAAAATTTAAAGTTGTATACTTCCAAATTGGCCATCCTGTACATAAAGTCATAACAAAAGGTACACATTAACAATTAAACTTTAAAAAGATAACTTACACATACAACACAAGACGACGAGACAAACTAGAATTAAGACCACCGAAACAGTCATTTAAAATCGGAGGTACAATACTTGTGACAGGGCAGAACCCTGTCACAAGTATTGTACCTCCGATTTAAGTAGTTAGTAAAATGAAAAAAAAAAAAAAAAAACAAAAATATATTGTCGCAGCCGTGAGACACACAATACTGTTTAAGTTTATTTCTGTTTTTGTTATTGTGTGAATATTGTGTGCCTTAACCTGGGTCAAATAAAATTATTTTATTTTCTTTCTTTCTTACTTTCTTTTCTTTCTTTTCTTTCTTTTCTTTGTTAAAAAAACTTACAAGTAAAGGCAAATTCGGCACAATCACTTGATCAAAATGTGCTCCGCTGCTTTTTTCAGCTAAAAACTGAAAATGGTTGCGTTCTTGAAAGCTGAGTTTGTCTTCATTGAATTGTATGTTCACCCTCTCTAGTTGTTGACTGGAACAAAAGAAAAACAATATTAAATCGATACAAATAAATACTTTTTCTTTCTTTCTTTCTTTATATAATCAATCAATCATGTATTAGGTATGTTAAAACTGTTGAACCGCGTGAATGTCGGAAATTCTCCCACGGAAATATACTCAATCTGCCCAGCCTTTTCCCAACTATGTTGTCGGCTTCCAGTCTAACCGGATGCAGCTGAATACCATTATTTTACATGGAGCGTAACTGGGTAACACGATGCCCCTTGGTAAGACTGACTGTCAGACTTTTGGGCTTCTGACGACCCGTAACGACTGTCAAAGATCCACGAATGACAGCCGGGACCAACGGCTTAACGTGCTTTTCGAGGAGTCTCGGTGTGTAAAGATGGTCATTCATCCACGTACCAACCCCGGCAAGCGTAGCTTAACCTGACGGATCGACCCGTGCGGCTGTTATTACTTAGCCACGAGCTCCTCCTCCCACGGAAATATACTACTGAGATAAAAAGATTATAAGTATGTTCCGACTACCTAAAGACAACAAAAACCTACAAAAAAACAATAAAATGGATATAGTATGTTATCCTTAAGAGATAGACATATGCCATCGCGGACTTTTTTGTAGACCTATATAAGATGCACAATTCCATAATACATTATTTTGTTATATCTCAAAGGGTTTAGACAGCGTTTTCGTTGAAAGCTCCCAGACGGCTTATTTTTTTCGGATACCTCCAACAAATATCATTAATGTATACAAAAATTTAATAAATTATATACTGAAACCGTCCTCGGGAACCACGCTACTCATTGGTGAAAACAGCATGAAAATTGGTGCAGTCGTTTTTGAGTTTATCGCGAACAGACAGACAGACAGACGCGGCGGAGGACTTTGTGTTATAATATGTAGTGATTATAATATAACCGGCGTAAAGTGGGTGTACTGCGGTATTTATTTTTTAAATATTGAAGCATTATGCTGAGATAGGAGCCTTTTGTGTGTGTCCCAAATAAAATATTTTTTTTCTTTCTTTCTTTAAACCTCTTTAACAGCCGTGATGTTATGTTATGGTATGTTATGAAGGAATAAGGGTTATTCGAAATTCCTACGATATAGAGAATTCACGGGCGAACGAAGTCGCTAAAAATCCCCCTTAGGAGGAAAAGTGGAATATATAAAAACCAGTCTAGAATTCACCCCTGCTTATTTCACTAATCCCCCAGAGAATCCCCCTCAGTGGGGAAAACTAAACCCTAATGTAAAAAAAAATACTTTCAGGGGGTCTTGGAATAAGTTTTTTTTTCAATTCTAGTTTTCCCCCCTAAGCGGGATTATCAGGGGTGAATTCTAGACTGTTTTTTATCAAACTCAAACTCAAACTCAAAGCATTTATTTCAAATAAACCAATTACAGGCACTTTTGAATTGTCAAGGGGTCGGTCAGTCAGAAAGATGAAGCTAGTTGCCCATTCCAAAGCGTAGTAGGTTCCTATGGAGAAGAACGGACAAGAAACTCCACGGACACTCTTTTAAAACAAATTATTGTTCCAAAATATGGGTTACATAATTCATGTTGAAGGTTTACATGTGAGAACAATTTAGAAAGACGTGCACGTTAGAAGCGTCCGTAATAGAAACAATTCAAAAATTAAAATAAGCCGTGGCAGCTAAGAGATGACCAGTCCCAACTGACTTATAGATTCCACTTTTCCTCCTAAGAAGGATTTTCAGGGGGGATTTGTGAAATAAGCCAGTCTGTCCGAGGTTTAGCTTAGAGACTCTTAGTACCTAATAGAAAGCTGTAATGTGGCATGGTACACTTAAAAAAAAAAAAAAAAAAGTAGGTGCCACAATCAAGATTTTGTTAGATTGACTAAGTAACTTGTTTGCATCTGAGCCTATCAAGCACAATGATCACAGCTACTACTTTTATTTGATTGAGATTTGAAACGGCATCATCATTGGAGTTATCACAAAACCTATTTGCAGCAATCAAGTCAAAACATAGTTGCTCCAACCAAGATTATTAGATTAAAGTTTCAATGATCTTTATTGAAGTACTCAAAATGCTTGGATTGACACAACTAACTTACTTTGTTACAGTTAACATTTTTTTATCTTGTCTCTTTTTTAACTCTGCTACAATGATGTCATGTTAAGGGTAATCGAGAAACTTGTTTGAGCGTTCAATTATTTGAACTAGTATGGATGCCATCATGTCGTGATGATCAACTTAACTAAGATTTTGATTAATCTGAACAAGATATCGTCAATCAAGCTAAAAAGTCACTTGATTGGAGTGCATTTTTTTCAGTGTATAATATATTAATCACGCCGACAAAGTGGTCAGATAATATATTTTTTAGGTTACCTCCCCTACACGTCAAGTGGGGTTGTTTTTTTTTTGTAGATATGATAAGCTGTTCAAAAATATTGCAGGTTTGTGAAAACCATTTTTCGATTCAGGGAGCCGTTTGCATAATATTAAGCTTCAAATAGCTAGTTTTTGTTAGAGTCAAGTGTCCCCCCCTGCCAACAGGGGCCTAAGTATACTAATTTACAAACGTTGCAATGATCTCGCTATTCTGAGTATTTGACAGTGTTTGTATGGCAAATCTGTCAAAAACTCACAATGAAGAGACCATTACAACGTTTGTATATTAGTAGACTTGGCCCCCTGAATGGTTGTTTTTGGATATGTGAAAATATTCGCGGTAGTATAAATAAATAAATAATAATTTTTATTTACTTAAATTGTACAAAAACACATAACAACACAAAATGAAGGGTTACAACTAAGACAAAGAGTGTTTTAGTTGAACTCTGGCACCCAGAGTAAGATTTAACTTGTGTTTAGGGTGCCAGCGTCCTCGCCTATAATTTGAACATTTAACAGTAGCTGTAAGACGAGCACAGTATATTATTAATAAGATAACTACTTGCTAGCAAATGCATATATGAAGTTGCCTATTAAAGTACCAATGTGGGGGTATATATGTATATGTGTATGTATTGAGAGAGAGATAAATTTGGTAAAAACTTGTGTTTATGTAAGTCTGTATAAATATAATTATAAATATATTAAATACTTTATAAAACACATTCTTATTAAATAGATTAGGTTAAGCAATTGATACACATAGTAAATCCTTATCATCATCATCATCATCAGCCTATAGCAGTCCACTGCTGGACATAGGCCTCTCGAATTGCACGCCATTCAGCTTGATTCTCGGCAACTCTCATCCAGCTGCTACCAGCCACCCTGCGGAGATCGTTGCTCCACCTAGCCTGAGGGCGTCCTACCTTACGTTTGCCAATTCGCGGTCTCCACTCAAGAACACGTCTACCCCAACGGTCATCGGTTCTACGGCTAATATGGCCGGCCCATTGCTTCTTCAGCTTGCTTATTCTGTGAGCTATGTCGACAACTTTGGTTCTCTGCCGGATCACCTCGTTCCGGATTCGATCCCTCAGAGAAACTCCAAGCATAGCCCGTTCCATAGCTCGCTGAGCGACCTTGAATTTATGGACCAAACGTACCGTGAGTGTCCACGTTTCGGCTCCGTAAGTCATAACAGGCAGGACGCACTGATTGAAGACCTTGGTCTTTAGGCTCTGTGGAATACGCGACGAGAAGACTCGACGAAAATCCTTAGTCGTATCGTAACTCAGTGTTAATAGCCACTTTGTGACTTAGTATATGTAACGAAGTAATAAGAAAAAATATCACAGCTAAGTAGCCTTTACAAGATAACGATAGTCGATAAACATATGTGTCGCTTAACTTCAAACTCGGGTAAATCCAATTTTGAGATTTTTAATATTTTGGTACCAAATTAAAGGCCAAAAACAGACTTTTAAAACAATTTTATCAGTTGTATATAAATGCGCATAGTTCTTGAGAAAAAAAACCGTTAAAATCATAAAATTATAAAAAAAAATATATGTATAATATGTGTGTATATTTTAAATATATGTATTCGTTTTGTTTTTAACCTTAAAAAGTATGATCACGTTTCTATCTATCGCAAGATACTCAAGTGGCTCCCTATTCGACTTCGCAGGAACACTCGAATATTGTGTCTGTTATTTAACATCCTTCACAACCCTAAAACGCCATCCTATCTGCGACAACGCTTTTCCTACGATCGTCCTTCGGATGCACCTTGCAGGTCGCATCTTAGAAATCTCCTTAGACTCCCTCCCCACTCATCCGACTTCTACTCCTTCTCATTCACTGTGCACGCGGCTCGGTTGTGGAATTCACTGCCACCTGACATTAGGGACTGCCAAACTGTTGCAGCCTTTAAAAGAAGAGTAAAGGATCACTATCTTTCTACTTCGTCATAGTTGCATATTATTATGTATTTATTATTTTCCACTACATTGTAGTTCTATGTATATATTTGAGTGATATTTATTTTAGAAGTATGTATGTAAGTATATTCTCTTATTGTATGTTTATAAGTATTTATATTAGTGTATAGCTATTTTGATTTTATGTTTTTTTTTTTTTTTTTCTCTTCTACACTTACACACGTTGTCTACATCTCTATATCTACTTTCCTATCGCAGGTATGCTGGAAGAGATTTCATTAGAAATAAGCATCACCTTTGTACGTATTTTTCTGTTCCTTTCTTCTTGTCTGTTTATATGTGTGTACATAAATTGTTAAATAAATAAATAAATAAAATTTTATCTAATTCCGATAGATCCATGAGACAGTTTTAGTCAAATGCAGTTAAGTCCATGAGAGCCAATCAGCTAACCGCGTTTGTTCAACATGGCGGTCAGTCGACGTCAACTCTGCGACATTAACACCGTACGCACCCGTTTTTTATTGTTTATTTTTAATCATAGACAGTTCCCATGGATAATGCCATTAAAATAGTTACACCGAGCAATACCCGCAAGCGGCCTAATATAAAACTCCACACTGAGTTTTTTCAAAGATAGATAAATTGCATTCCATTAGATCAAATGAAGGTAAATCCAATCTTAATTTTACATTTTTGAAAGAATGTATGGTTATAATAATAAATTTGCTTTATAGGATCGTTACCTTCAGTATTGTTGACATAATAAATAAAAAACCGCCTTTTAATTCATGGAATTAAGACTGCTATCACTTTTTTTTTAATATCACCCAAGAGGGTAGATTTACTTGAGTTTGAAGTTAAGCGACTCATATGTTTATTTGCAGTAGAAATGTATAGGAGAACATGTTTTTGAACTACAATGTTAATTTTGTTTTTGGGACAAATACGTCCCAACTACGGAATCTTTCAATGTGCGTGGTCCGACACACACTTGGCCGGTTTTTTTCACCTACGATGTGTAACTAAAATTAATAACAATATATGACGATAATATATCGAGTGTTATTGGCGATAATAGTCTCCCAAAAATAAGTTTGTTATGACCACCATAAACTCAGCCATTGATGTGAGCAAATTACTCGACGGGAGACCGAAATATTACTGTTAAGGCTGTGGACTGAGGCATGAGAGGTAGCGGGAGCGAAGAGTCGAGCGGCGTGACTAAGGGCAAGGATACAGCGACGAAAATAAGGTCAAGATTCATAGACCACACTTTGACTTTACTTTTGATTTGTTGTCAATTTCTATTTCGTTAACCGACGAACATACCTGGAAAGGGCTACACTGTGGAGAAAAGTGTAGACCTTTCCAGGAAAGTCCGGTTAAGGAGGCACGACTTCTCAAGGTCAACTCCGAGGTGACATAGCTCAAAAAAAAAAATACGGTCAAAATGTATGGGAGAGCAAATTTCTTTTAATAACCGACGAACAATTTCAACGCAGGGGGGTCCAGAATCATGTACTGAATCCATGGTAACCGGTTTCGCGCTCACGTGGCTGTATAGCCTTCATGCGTTTGCCTTTTGGCACAGATGATATGTAGAAAATTGGCGGCAAAGCTGAAAATTCGTCTTGATTTGTTATTTACATACTTCAGCCATCTATCACTACATCCAATGCCCACCTGCAAACCTCATCAGAAGTTCAACAAACAAACATAAATGTACCGGGGAAATCATTAATATTTTTTTTTAGTAATTGCCCCAATATGACTAATGTAACTTTTAATATTAATTAAATTAAATGTATAATATAAAAAGTATGTTTTATTTCCCTGCATTCTTTTGAGAAAAGCACTATATATGCCTCGGCGGAAATGGCACTTGCCTCGTATTAGTGAAGTCCTCGCCTACGGCTCGGCCTTCATACTAATACTCGACCTGCAATTGCCTATTTCCCGGCCTTTGCAATAATGTACTATTATCTACAGGGGCTTTATTTGCTTTATAGGGTGATTTGAAACAAATGAGCACCAAGCGAAGATGCTCATTTGTTTCAAATCCGCCACGCTTGTGAGCTTGCTCCCACAATATCTCAGGCCGCAGCCTTAGGGTATTTCCATAGTGGGCGCAGTCTTTTCATAGTCATTCATAAAATGGTAGGTAAATATTATAGTTGCATGGCTAGATTAAGACTGTTGTCATACCTCAGGGATGACGGCAGCTATCGATTATTTTTATGTAATTGGAGGGCAATAAATTGAAATGGAAGGCCTTATGGCTAAGAAATGTCTGCCACATGGGTCGATGTAGCGGCGTTAGGGTAGGGCGCGGTTGGGCGACCGTCCAAGGGCGCCAGGCATGAAGGGGCGCTCCTTCATGTCTGGTTTGGGCGTTTGTGCACTACAAGGAATTTTACTGTCCGGCAGTCCGAATTTTTACGGTCCGATGTGGCATAAAAAAACATGGCGCGGCCCCCTTAGTATAGAAAAATATTTCGCGACCCCCTACCTTGAAATTCAAGTATGTCACTTTAGGTACTGTGGCGGTATCAACAACGCCACATGTGAACTACGCATCAAAGACTTGACGTCACAAATCCTGCATCGCGCTATCAGAGTTTACCGCGCGACTAGCATATATACAACATCCCGACATCAACAACACATTTTACCACTTTGGAAGTTTAGAAAAAAAAAATATTAGAAACCTCAATATCATTTTTGAAGACGTATCCATAGATACTCCACACGTACGGGTTTGAGGAAAAAAAAAAAAAAAAAAATAGTTTCTGTTCTAAGTATGGGGAACCCCAAAATTTATTGCTTTTTTCTATTTTTGTGTGAAAATCTTAATGCGGTTCACAGAATACATCTACACACCAAGTTTCAACAGTATAGTTCTTATAGTTTCGGAAAAAAGTGGCTGTGACATACGGACAGACAGACAGACAGACATGACGAATCTATAAGGGTTCCGTTTTTTGTCATTTGGCTACGGAACTCTAAAAAAGGCCGCAAAAAACCAGCCGAGATGATCTGTGATCTAAATGCCTTGAAGTTGGTTAAAAATAAAATCCTCTGTCTGGTGCCTAATTTTCCGCCCTTAATATCCGCCCTATGCTCTATCCTACGCAGCCTGCTGGTAAATCCACCACTGTCCACAACACACACTGTCTTTACTAGGTACTACTAAGACAATGCCCTAGTATAGTGATGGACATAAAAAAATACCATCGATGTTTTTTTCGATGTAATGCATCGGATAGTGGTATCGATTTAATATCGATATATAAAAAAATACATCGATGCTATCCAAACATCGATTATTTTTACACGACTGCGCAAAAGAGGAGAGTAATGTGTTCAAATGATACACAATTGCCCAAAATCCGAGCTCATCCGAGTGTCTTTGACTTGACTCACCCACCATCTTCTAAATGCCTGAACAGATTTCTTTGAAAAAACTAGTTTAGATATATAGTATAGTATAGTGCGGCCGCCGTAAGAAGTCCTTTTTGACAGTTGTCTTATGTAAGAAAGCACTGTTAAAAGTAAATAAATAATTAAAGAATTAATTAAAAATAATAATTAAAAAAAAAATCGATGCATCGAGTAAAAAAACATCGATGTATATTCGATGTTGAAAAATTTCATCGGGTGTTTTTAATACATCGATGTATATCGTCCACCACTAAAAGCCAACAAAAAATCCTACTAGGGCCCAGTAGCATTTTTTGTTGGCTTTTAGTTGGGCCACTTACCTCTGTAAGTGGCCCAACTAAAAGCCAACAAAAATGCTACTAGGGTATTTAGTTATCTCATCAAGCTACTAGAAAGCCCCGTGTACCTATTAACACGGCAATGATGTCATTTTAATTAAATCTAGATTACATTAAATGTTTATTGCTAACAATTTGCGTTATCAGCAACAACTTTGAACTTCGCGCTAGACCGTGATTCCGTCAGTAGACTACGAAATTGACGTAAATTTTGTCTGCAATTAGGACGTTTGGTCACCGCCACGTCAACAGGGCCTCAAGTCTGCTATTATAATAGTGTCAGAATGGTCTATCATTGATTTCATAATTGTTGATTTTGACAAGTTTGGTAATCTATTAATATAATGACGTCATTATGACTTTCCAATGGTCAGCCACTGCCACTCCATTGAAACAATTGGTAAACATATCAACATATATAATGACAAATGAAACTTCCTACTAAACTTCCAACTTCCTACTACTTCAGATTGCTTATAACACTAATAATTAATATGTTATAAATGAAATCTGGCATGAATAAATGTTCAAAATGCCATTGTAATACAATTCTATTACGAGACCATTGACCGACCAATGATCGACCATTATGAATTTAGCAGATTACGAACTTTTAGCAAAATGACAATGGGATTGTGTTGGAGTGACGAATTTATAAAAATAGCAGACTTGGGCCCCAGGACGTCAACGAGAATGAGATGACGGCGCGATAACAGAACATAACATAACATAACACACGCTCGCATACACACTTCCGACATTGCCATAGTCGCGGACGGTTCCGAGAGCTCCTGCGCTAACACACACATTCACAGCGTGTTTGTACACTTGGTTACCACAAGTAAAGTGCGCGTCGGTTCGTGAGATAAAAATAATGCAGCAGTCCAGACTCTGGATTTGTGACCAGTAGCCGATATACTTATACATTGTGACATGTATGTTTGATAATTTTGAAAACCCTTTAAGCGTGCACGAAATCGATTGATTTTGATCAATTTTGTTCATTGTTTGTGAGAAAGGGAAAAATAATTTACACAAAATAATTTATGATTTGAAAAGTAGTGTTCTTTGTTTTGCATGAGGCTGAAAGGAATTTTTCCAATAAATTAAGTATTCACGGTAAATCACTAATATTCGCAATAAGTTTTCCGAAAAATGATGCGAGACTGACATTTGATCATCATTCTACAAGAAACTACTTTTGATTTTGAACATTAAAAAATATCATCAACATCATTATATGGTTTACTTGCATGTGGCTGAACTACTTTTTTTAACTTTCATACAAAATATAGCAGAAAAATAATATTGAAAAAACCTTTTTATTTGTTTTAAACCCCGTCAGTAATATATTTTTTTCTATTATTTAGCAAATCATATCAAGAAATTTAAAAATCACAAATTAGTCTTCAGCTATCCTTGAAATATAATCAAACTTTTATTTAATGATTATACAATATCTTCATTAAGTAAATCAACGGCGAAATAAACTATATTTTGGAGAGCACAAAAATGATGAAACTATTAACAGCTGCTGTGACTGACACGAATGGTTTAGCACCATGAAAACTGTACTTTTATAGTTACACAGACTTAATGTTTCGATTATTTCAAGTTTTCTCACAATCAGATAAGAAATTGACAAAAGAGAGTTGTTTTCGTGCACGGAGCCTTAATAAATTTACGTAACAATGAGTCTACGCATGCACAGACTTTAAATGACGTATGCCACACGTACCTACTTATAAAATATATGTCAAGGCGCTGTGTTATGTTGTTGTTTGTTTGTTAATTTGGAAAACCCTTTAATATTTGACGTTTCAATGAGTTTACGAGTCTACGCATGAATAGACTTTAAATTACGTATGCCACACGTACCTACTCATAAAATAAATGTCTACACGCCTATTAGACTTTGCTCATGCGTCGATACGATTCGATGTCTCTTATTTATGAATGAAAACAGTTCCTACGTATGTAACTACTTACATATCAGACGATAATTGGGTCAATAAATTATTTATTAACTTTTACTATGGAAACAAGTTATTCATTACCTGGAGTATACTGACAGCCGCTAATGTCACTTTGTAAAAAAATATCATCATCATCATTTCAGCCGAATGACGTCCACTGCTGGACATAGGCCTCCCTCAAGCACCGCCACCTCGACCAGTTTTGTGCTTCCCGCATCCAGCGGATTCCTGCGGCTTTCATAAGGTCATCAGTCCACCTTGTGGGAGGCCTTCCAACGCTACGTCTTCCGGTATGCAGTCGCCACTCCAGAACCTTTCAAACCCAACGGCTATCTATTCTGCGCGCAATGTGCCCTGCCCATTGCCACTTAAGTTTGGCAATTCTTCGAGCTATGTCGGTTACCTTGGTTCTCCTGCGTATCTCTTCATTTCTGATTCGATCACGTAGGAAAACTCCAAGCATAGCCCTCTCCATTGCCCTTTGGGTGACTTTTAGCCTTTTAATAAGGCCCATTGTGAGCGACCACGTTTCAGTGCCATATGTCATCACTGGCAACACGCACTGGTCAAAGACTTTCGTCTTGAGACACTGCGGTATTTGGGATGAGAAGATATTGCGTAGCTTCCTGAACGCTGCCCAGCCGAGTCGGATTCGACGATTGACTTCTTTTCGAAGTTGGACCTACCTAACTGGACAGTTTGTCCTAGATAAACATAGCCTAGCAAAAAAAAAAAAAAATTTTTACATATATTTCAGCTGTTATTTTCATCATAATTTCATCATCAGCCCATAGCAGTCTACTGCTGGACATAGGCCTCTCCAATTGCACGCTATTCAACTCTATTCCCGGCAACTCTCATCCAGCTGCTACCAGGCAACCTGCAAAGATCGTCGCTCCACCTAGCTTGAAGACGTCCTACCTTACGTTTGCCGATTTGCGGTCTCCACACAAGAACACGTCTACCCCAACGGTCATCGGTTCTACGGCTAATATGGTCGGCCCATGGTCATCAATTCAGCCGAATGACGTCCACAACTAGACATAGGCCTCCCTCAAAGGGATTTCCGATAATCGCCACGCTTGGCAGGCGGGTTGGTGATCGCAGTATGGTGTTAAAAATGCATAGAGAATGCTATTTAACCCGTGGGTCTCGTAAATGGCGACTAAGGGACTTCCCTTAGTCGCCATTTACGAGACCCACGGGAAGAAATATTCTTATTCCGTGCTATTCTTTGTGTCCGGCACCACATGGCATATGGCCTCCAGCCAGGGCATAAAACTTAAAAAGTAAGCGACTACATGCTAAGGGCACCCCCTGTGAAGTACGGAGCTCGGCTTAGGGCGTCGCTAGGGGAGGGCAGCATGGGACCGACTAATATCAGTATCGCATATATTTTGTTTTGGCATTCAACTGCATATACTTGTAGTATGTCACAGAATATGTGTATTACCGTATTGTATAGCTAATAATAAGTTTCCCTGTATAACTAGGATATGGTATAAAACATGCGAACGAACTACCTACTAAGAAATATTTAAATTCAAAAGGAGCAACTTTAGGTATATTACTTACTAGCTGCGCCCCGCGGTGTTACCCGCGAACACTAAATTGTTTCGGAATAAAAAGTAGCCTATGTGTAAATCCAGGGTGTCAGCTACGTCCATACGAAATTTTATCAAAATTGGTCCAGCCGTTTGAGCGTGAAGTATATATAAGTGTGATGATGATAGTTAAGTTTTAAAATTATTTAGGTAATAACATAATTATTTATTATAAACAATGTTATGTGTGACTGATCACGCAGTGGATCTCTGCTCACAGTTTCGTCTCGTTACGATAACATACGGGCTGGTTGATAACGGTTTATTTTTTTAATAATTGCCCTGTGAACTTACTGACAAGGCAGTAAGTTAAATTGCAATAATAATTAATATTTTATAGGTATTTATTGATTTGGATTGAGTTAATCTCGCTGTGAAATTAAATTATGCTTGTCTATTAACCTTTTTAACTAACAGATAGCATTAACACCCAGATTTTGCCAGTTATGTTTAAGTGGGTTGTAACCGGTCCACTAGCGCTCCTTTAAAAACATATTATCTCGTGACTGAGAAGGAATTATGAAAAACGGCTCAATCAACTACCTCGGTAAGTGTGTCTAGAATTTTCTAATACTTTTTTAAAAGTTTCATATTGAGACACGAAGCAACAGAATTCGATCTAAATAAAAACGGCCACATTCCTCTATAACCCAAAGTCTCTAATTCAGATAATTTATGTAAACAAAGTAATGTCAAGAAATGTCACTGTCAAAATGACAGGACAGTGGTGCAAAACATTTTAAAGACATTTTATCATTTTTTTTTTTGTAAATAGTCATCGCTAAAATTAAAGTGAATTAATTATAAGAACTATGCAAACAAAATACCGTTGCCAAACAATGTATTGTGTAGTATGTCGGAGACACGGCTTATGATCGTCATAATCAGCCCTTTTAAGTCCACTGCTAGACGTAGGCCTCCCAAATTAGATTTCCACTTGAAACAGTTTACTGCCGTTTTCATCAAAAATGTGGCTAGATATGCTACTTACAATATGAATCTATGAATGAGAGTTATAATATTAGTGTTTTTGAAGATGAAAAACATTTGAAAATGTTTGGATCTCCTGCATTGTTACCAGTATCATAAAATATTTTATACCAGCAAATCTCCTTGTTTTAATAACTTTGTTTAAAACCGGAAATTTATAAAAATAATTACGGCATGATTATTTGTTAATTATTATTTCTTAAAATCAGTACTTAAAAGAAAATGTAACCCCTTTTTTCGCCATTTTATGTGAATTACCATTACGAAGATATTTTTTTGATATGTTATCCCCTTTGTTTACATAAATTATCTGAATTTGAGACTTTGGGTATAGATCGTATTTTGTTGCTGCGTGTCTCAATATGAAACTTCACTTAAGATTTCACGGAATAGATCGGCTGCAGTGCTATTCTGTAGAAATCTGCAGCTGACAATAGTGTCAATCTAGTCTCAGTTGGAATGACAGTTCACTTCGAGATCACTTCACCTAAGTTTTCACGGTGAGATTTCTACAGAATAGCACTGCAGGTGCAGGTCCAACCGCTTAACGTGCTTTCCGAGGCACGAGAGTATCACACCGCCTGATCTCTCTCCGGTCGAATCGGATTGCTGTTCCATCGGACTATGAGAGTAAGGGTAGAGAGACTGCACCTGCGTCTGCGCACACAAGCCTGCACTATATCTCCCGCGCCGAAGGCTGGTCTCTGCTGAGATTGGTCGCCACGGCTAAACTTCGGTATGGACTAAACCTATTGTTATAGTTTCTGCTGAAGTTTAAGCTGGCTGGCATTAATAAGTGACCTCTAAAGGCTACCGTATGTTGTTAGAAGGAGGAGTATTTTTACAAATATATGTTATTTCAAACAATTTATTGTTTCCTTGTATCTGGGCTTTTGTTCCATTACAACTATAGGGGGAAAAAATCTTTTATGTAACAGTGTAATAGTGGTAAACGTTAAGTAGTTAGTGGTAAACTATTATTACACGTATTATTACTATTGAGAGACACACCCTCTGTGTGGCATGAACTTAGGCCACAGCCACTGAAAATAGGTATTATGTCTAGTCCAGTCATAATCGTCTGAAGATAATATTGTGTTTACATTAATTGATTATTTTAACTCTTAATTAAAACAATGTATGAGATAATAATTGACATTCAATTTAGTACATTAGGTAAGTACCTCTGGAAGTCCTGACATTGAAAAAGAAAAAACAGAATGAAGTCATATTTATGTATGTATGCCTATTATATGTTTATAATCTATTTAGGTACTTGTGTGCCTATTTTATTTAGAGTTATGTTATTAAAAAAAAAAAAATGGGTTTACGTATCTCGGGACCATGGGGGGACCCGGTCCTTTGGAAGGCGTACGAGGGGCCGAAGCCAACTCGCAAAGGCCCCTTAGACAATTTTAAATGGAACGAGGCTGGTGCCTCAATTAATCAACGATTATTCCTGTATTCACTATGCAAGTGCACTGTGCATCCAAGGACAACCCCCGGTTGGTGCAGAACTGTTTCAGAATATGGAAACAAAACATATTGGGTTTTGCTGGCTATAGTGGATCGGATACCTTGAACTATGAAAGAACTATATCCCCTGCCTGACCAATGTTATGTAATATACACGTATAAAATGGCAGGAGTTGACTTGCACACTCAATAATGGGCCCCGGAAACGGTTCCTAGCACATAGTGATGTAGCGATAAGGGGGCAACATACTCTGAGATGCTTGAGGAATGGAGAGGTATTCCAAGGCTATCAGAACAATCCCAGAGCCCGGAAGATGGTTAAGATCCCGGACAAGATGGAATACTTCCTTTCTACGAGCACATTTGCTCTAGCGAATTTCTACTTGAACCGGCCAATAAAGTCAAGAATGTGGTGGGAGCTCTGTTCCTTGTCAGTGTACACTCCAGCCGGTCAATAAAGGCAAGCCAGAGATGAGGAACAAGAATTCTTCCGTGGGGTCGCTACTGCCCAACAGCTCGCCACATGCATGCGGGTTTCTGTATCTCTCTTGGTCTGGCTCCGCACCTTTTCCGACAAAGCAAACTCTACCGGCACAAATCTAGAGTTCGGAGCGCGCAAGCCCCACCACGACGTCAACGTAGACATACGCCGGTGGGGATATTTTAATTATTATTACTATCTCCTCTTAAACACAGCACCTGCCATCTTATCTCTTCACCGCCCTTGGTTGACTGGCAGAGAATGCATTAAGTCCGCCTTTGCACATTTTTGTGTGCGAGAAGTTTAAATAAATAATTATCGATATTCTTTTAAAAATAACAACAAGAATGTGACTTAAATTATTAATCTCCCGATTTTCATTGGTACTTGTCAAGCCGAACTTTTTCTAAATTCTCACACGTATTCGCACATGAAGTATTAAGGGAGAGACCACATATATAGACGCGGAATCGGCTCGAGCCGATCAGAGCTAACATGCATCCGTTACGTATTTGTATGCTAAGTTAATATAGGTATGAATACGTAACAATAACAGACATTCACCTCTATACAGGCACATATATATGCACGTAGAGTCACAGCTGCGGTCGCGACTATACGTATTCACCGGGCGGCGTTCACTATGCCGCCCTCACACTCATATTCCGCCTATTACCCGGGTTATGGTTTGGCTAGCGCTGATAAGTGGGTCGGGTATAGGCTACATTGACCTGTAGAAGCGCCATAAAGTCGCCATCTCGTCGCTGGTCGTCCTCGCCGGGCCTCCCCCAGGCAACTGGGGGTCTCACCTGGCGGGGACAGACCGCTGAGATTTCATGAAGAAGCGACACTGTACAACAGTGCCGCGGCGCGACTACAGAAACAATCTCAGATACCCTATCACAGAGCCCGCGTCTGTTACGCGGGCCCAACATCCGGAGGCCGTATTAGGCCGACAGAATGAGGGGCCCATCTTAATGGACCACCGAGTCCCTTCCGCGGACGGGGAGCGACGCTCCGGTTCCGCCCACCAAGCGACATCCACACGCCGATCAGAGGAACTTTGTAGTGCATCGGGGATGTTCGCGTTGTTTCGCACTGATGATGGGTATCATGCCATCATTCGCAAAAGGACAGAATCCCTGATCTGCAGAATGCGTGGCAGCTGCAACGAAATCCTAATGACTGTAGCTGATAAGTTCTCATCCCCGCTTTGGAGGTCCTTTATTAAGTCATTCAGTCAGTAATTTTATAATTTTATTTTTCTCTTGTAATATATGGATCAATGAATTGATTTGATTACTGAATGAATTTAAAACTCATATTAAAAGCACACTTTGTAAACAAGCAAATTACAAATTAGAGGATTATATCCAAGATATCCAAGAATGCTTGGAAACATGCTGGTCCTGCTTCATAGGACAATTTAGAGTCTAGACAACCAAACTGGTTGCTAATTTAATTTATAATTTTTATGATATTAATTTTATTTTCTGTGATTTTCTTTAACTCACACACTGACTTATTATATGTTACATTTTAAGAAAAATCATATACAATGTTTGTAAATATGTGAGCATCGTGTATCTATCGCATTTATTAATTTGTCTGTCATTACTTCACTTGTCATTATTTTTACCTAATGTGGTATAGTAATTTTTATTCTAGGTACATCGTCTTCACCTATAATAATAATTTAATGTACGAGTATACAAACTATTGTTATCATTTTAAAAGAGTAAGTATGGAGTTTCTTGCCCATTCTTCTCCATACATAACTACCTTTTGGAAGTGGCAACTAGAATCAATTAACTATTTTTGTAATTTTTGACGTTCAAAAGAGCCTTTTACGTGCCTATTTGGAATAAATGATCTGACTTTGACTTTGATCATGATATCTGAAATAATATATTTTTAATTTTCAAAAAAAAAAAAAAAAATATGTGCTTGCAATGAAAGCGGAGTCGAATTTGCTTAGAGCCGAATTTCAGATCGCTGAGGGGACCGAAGTGTAGGTAAATATGTGATAGGGTAAATCCAGGATAGATGCCGCAGTGGGATAGGTGCCTTGATTGCAATTACTCTAGTTTTGCGAATGAAACACCTGTTATTTCATTTATCTATCGAGAGACTCTGCAACTACAACTAAGTTGACCGTGTTGCATGTCTCTGTGCGATTGCATGGGACGGCTAGGTACGATCAAAGTTTTTGCAGGATAAAATAATGTCCTCTTTCTCGATGGGGCATCTATCCTAAACGTAATTTACATGGATAAGACAACTATCCCCTATATGGGATAGTTGTCCAAACATTTAGAGGCCCGCAAAGATCGCCAATACTCTGGAAATATCAAAGATAATGTTTATTTCTTTCATACATTTGAAGATAATAAACCAAACCTACCCGTTTTACAAATAAAGAATCTTGATTTTTGTACAAAGAGATAAAAAGTAATTTCAAAAAGTCGGGCATCTATCCTGGATTTATCCTACATGATCGGCTCAAGCCGATTCCGCGTCGATATGTGTGGTCACTTCCTCAACAGCTGGACTATAAATATTACAGTGGTTATGGTGGTCTGAACTGTGTACCCACAAAGCATCGAACTCACGATATTGCGATATCGCTTCCGCTCGATATGGCATAATATTTCAAGGCTGGTATATTATGCCATATTGCCTATACTGAGATGTTTGTAATATTTTTTTTTTTTCTATATGTTTGCGGTTACTATAGGTATTTAACATTCAAATACGCTTTACGCTTTTTATTTGTTTATTTTTTTATTTATTTTATTTGTTGTTATATATTGTATACCCTCTGAAACAGAAGGACAGGTAAGCATATTCCCGGAATAGCAAAATCCCAGATTAGCGGAAGGACAGATTTGCATAAAGGTACGTAGAAGTACAGACCCACACAGAAAACAAAACTGAGCAGTTACAATTTGTAAAATTTTACTTAAAAGTAAAGTTTAAGACGAATTAATTCGTCTTTGTAACATTCTACTGCAGAAATTTTGTCATTGAATAAACTCGTGATAACTTGATCAATGTTTTTATCCTTTAGTGTATTAAGATATGAACGTTTTTGTGGCCAAAAAAGTGGCCATTTAGATATATTTTAATTGTTTCTGTTACGGACGCTTCTAACGTTCACGTCTTTCTACATTGTTCTCACATTTATAACTTCAACATGAATGATGTAACCCATATTTTGTAACAATATTTTGTTTTAAAAGAGTGTCCATGGAGTTTCTTGTCCGTTCTTCTCCATAGGAACCTACTACGCCTTGGAATGGGCAACTAGCTTCATCTTTTTGACTGACCGACCCCTTGACAATTCAAAAGTGCCTGTAATTGGTTTATTTGAAATAAATGCTTTGAGTTTGAGTTTGAGTTTGAGATATAAAATAAAGAGGTCACAAATTGATAATAATGTTAATAGGGTTTGTATCTTTATTGACGACGACAGTACATTATTTGCCTTTATGCAAATCTGTCCTTTTGCTAATCTGGGATTTTGCTATTCCGGGATTATGCTTATCTCTCCTTCTGCTGCAGAGGGATTGTGACATGTGTGCCTTGTAGTTTGTGTTAAATAAATGCATTTCCTTTATTTTTTCTATTTTTTTTTTTAAATAAACATATATTAAAATTGCGATTAATAACCTGCTTAAATAACTACATCGGTGAATTGCGCGGGCACACAGCTTATAGGTACCTACAACTGCCGCTTCACTGACCGCACCGCCGCCTTGCGCGACGAGTATCCATTATACCAGTTTCAAAATAAACATCTTTCGTTAACGATAACTTAATTTTTTTGTACTAAGACGTATTAAAATAAGAAATAGGTAGTTAAAAAAACTTGTTTAAGTTTAATTTGCCAAAATTTGTGCACTGGTTAAAAACTCTTCCTGTATACCGACACGGCTGTCTAAGGTAACCCTAGCTCAAAACCTAGTTACTAACAAATACTTACGAGTACACATAAGGGCCCACTTCGTCGACGTGTAATCTGGTGTCCAGGCCTTCCTTCACGCGTTCCCAGTTGGTGTAGTTGAAGAGATGGACCTTCATGAGCGGCTGTACGTCAGGCCGCTTCCAGATCTTGTAGGCTAGGGAGTTGTTGCGGATTACCATGCTCTGAGGACAAATCATCATCATCATCACCATAATCATCATCATCATCACAATCACCATCACAATAACCATCAACATCGTCATCGCCATTATATTTATAATCACCATCATCATCCCCACCATCATCATTATCATCTAGTTGGAAGAAGTCAAATTATTTGAATTTATTTATATTTTGTATCATAAAAAGAAAAATAATGTTTATTTGGCTAAAGGAATACAAAATCAAAAACTAATATGAAACATAGCTACCATTCTTATTCCTTTCTCTGTCCATGCTGTACGATTGTGGAACTCACTTCCACCTAGGACTCGCTATTTAAAAACTGTGTCTCTATTCAAATATCGAGTAAAATTGCGTTCCTTTCCTCTCAACTGTATTTTAGGTATATAAATGTATGTATTTATATAGAGTGTATCTATTCAAACAAAAAATATTTTAAGACACACCTATAGGTGATAAAGAAGCCAAGGAAACGATTTTTTTTTTAAATCTGAGTATATTATTTAAAAAATTAAATAATTTAAAATTACTTGTTTTTTTTTTTTTTTATTCTACTATGAGTTTGCTCTTGACTTTAGTCTAGGTCTGGATGACAGAGACAAAGTCTACGATGGAGTGAGCTTACCCAGAAGAAGCCTGTTCACTCTCACTTTGAATAGATTAGGGTTGTATGCGTTCGGAAACACAGACGCAGGCAGAGAGTTCCACTCCTTTGCTGCGCGCATTATAAAAGACGTTTGACGTTGATATGATGATTAATTATCAAAATTCACAGCGCTCGTGCCGCCACCATCGCCGCGTCCGGGCGGGTCATTCATAGAATAAGTAAAAGTTTGGAAAATGCAACTCCTTTGCAAAATGTCTCAAGCAATTTTAAAATTATAATAATTATGTAAAAATATAAAACACTTAGAAAAAAAAATTCGCTGCTGTGGCTTTTTTTGCACCTATAGATTGTCCTCTTAATATATTTCGTGTATGATACACCATATATATTTCAGCTTTATTTAAGTATGTTTTATTTAATATTTAAGTTTAAGACTTTGCGTTATCATATTGTTCTCTTCTTGTTCTCACACACTATTGACTACATTTCTTTTTCATTTCTGCTTTCGCAGGTCTGCTGGATGATATTTCTTGTGAAATAAGCAGTACTTTTGTACTCAAATTATAATTATGTCGTATCTCTATTTATTTTACCGTGTGTACAGTCAGCGTCACGATGTGGGTACCCCCGTTGAAAGTTCAAACCCGCGATGGCCGCATAGCAAGTTTTAGCACAACTTAGGATCTAATTTCGTAGCACTTAGAGGAAGAATAATACATATTTGTCTGCTTAATGCTTACTAATTTTATGAACATTATAATGTAAATATTCATTTGATATTTTAAAATGTAACATAATAAACATTTTATCAAGTAAAGTAAGTACTTATGTAAACATAAGGTGTATCTATTCAAACATGAAATATTTTAAGAGAGAATATTAAAAAAAAAAACACTGCTATGGCTTTTTTACTACCTATAATAGATGTTTATTTATAGGTAGTAAAAAGCCATAGCAGTGTTTTTTTTTTTGTTATCTAAGTGATTTATATTTTTACGTCACACCCCAGGTGTGACGTAAAAATATAATGGTCCGTTCCTCTTTTAAGTATTATTTACTGAAAAGTAAACAGACATGCTCAGGAGTTTGACGACGTAAATAGCGCTATGCTTAATGTCTATAATTCGTTTACTGGAAATAATTTGGTATTGTATGAGAAGAAATTTAAGTAACTACTGAATACCGGAAAGCCGGCTGTAACGGCTGTATTTTATCTACCAAATTTTTATGTACTATCGCCAGCACATCAGGGGGCCAAGTCTACTAATGTACAAACGTTGCAATGGTCTCTTCATTGTGAGTTTTTGACAGATTTGCCATACAAACACTGTCAAATACTCACAATTGCGAGACCATTGCAACGTTTGTAAATTAGTAGACTTAGGCCCCTGGCCATAATATGGCGCATTGTGGCCAGGTGAAGACGTACAATTGTGTACTCACCACGGGCAGTAAAAAAGAAAGCCCTCTATCGCATATTTACAACCCTCGCCTGTGGCATACAAATACCTGCGATTACGGGCTTTCTTTCTTTTACAGCCCTCGGTAAGTAATGTACTATTACATAATTATTATAATTTTAAAATTGCGTGAGGCATTTTGCAAAAAAACCTTACTTATTCTATGAATGACACGCCCGGACGCGGCCACGGTGGCAGCACGAGCGCGGTGAATTTTGATAATATTAATCATCATATCAAGTAATTTTAAATTATTAAATTTTTTAAATAATATACTCAGATTAAAAAAAAAATCCTTTCTATGGCTTCTTTACCACCTATAGGTGTATCTCTTAAAATATTTCGTGTTTGAATAGATATACCCTATATATCCAAAACATATAAAATGAAAGTACTGACATGACCTTACTTAACAGTGGCGCCAACTGGTGAGTATAAAAACGATAGTCCTCATTACGATAATATTGAATAATTAAATACTTACAGACAATATGGCATCGTTGATAGTATTCGTAAAACAAAAGAATATTGTCCCAATCATGCTGAGGACGAACGTCGTTGATATTAACATCAATACTGAAACAAAGAAATGCAAAATATTAATTTTCACTTCTCGTGCTCTAAAAGTACGCCAATATAGCCCTACGAAGCTGGACTAAAGTGACCACTTTAGTCTCTAGGGAGTGAAAAGTAATTCGTTATTTAATTTCCTTCATGTGACATAGACAAACTCAAACAGCCAGTAAATATACTATTATCTGTGGAGTGTGGACCATCTTCATTGCGAAAATGTTGAGAGTTTTAGTTCCATGGTTTTTAAAAGAAGAAAAAAGAAGGTGGCGCCATGTGTTTTAAATTGTTAATCTGTGACTGGTTTAGAAGAAAAAACGGACCGCCAAAATTTCAGAATTTTTGTCGAGTGTTTTGTTCAGTTTTAAATAATTTTATTAAGAATTTCCAGTGACAGTGAAGAGTTTGACGTCGAGCAAAGAGCAAAAGACATAATAGATAACCTTTTTCTGCCAAAATCGCGGAAGATTTACCTAAAAACTTACGAAAGTTTTGTGGAGTGGAGGAATAAGAAACATAAATTCTTTCACAGAAAGCGTCTTTTTGGTTTTTGATGAATTGTCGAAAAAATATCAACCATCGTCGTTGTGGAGTACGTATTCTATGTTTGTGATTTTTATTTTAATAAATAATATTTATTAAATGTTTTTGTACTAAATTGACTGTTTTTCTCGCACTCAAAGTGAAAAGTACAGTTTGCACCTCGAGACTAAACGCCAACTTAATATACCCTCGGTTTCATTGACTCCCTCGCACGCTCGGGAGTCAAACCACCTCTGGTATATTATGGCTTCGTTTAGACCCTCGATATAAAATATACTATAAAAGCATCATGGGTAATCACGGGCTGGTCCACAAATTGCGGGCTATGCTCGGAGTTTCTTGGAAGGATAAAATTAAATATAATATATCAAATAAAATTAAACTGCTGGGGAGTTTGTTGTGCCACTTCTTCTTCTTACGACGACGTACGACCTTCGAAAAGTGCTGATTTTGAGCCTAATTTGAATATGACTTTTGATTTTGAAATCAGCAAAGAAATTATCCGGAAAAAAAAACTGGAGTTACGGACACAGTTTGCAGAGTAAGCACACTGAAGTGGCAGTGGGCTGGCCATGTTTGTCGAAGAACCGATGGCCGGTGGAGCTGACGAATCCAGGAGTGGACACTGTGTGCAAGTGCAGTTAGATTTATTTATTTATTTAACATGGTAAGTACCTAACTTATAAACTTAGCCCCACAAAACCATTGCAATGGTTTGACTGTGGGGTCAGTGATAGCTAGGGCATGCAATATCGGAAGGTTCTCAATGCCGGAACTGAGTTCCAATACTGGAGATCTGATTCCGGAATTCCGGAACTGGTTCCCGAACTGGTAACTTTTAAATTTTGTTTCAAATCAAACAAGATTTATAATTATATCAGTCTTTTAATCATTTTTGTAACAAATTAAACATCTATCTCCCATATTACTCTAATTAAACATTGGCCGTCTATAGCGGCTTGTGGAAAGTTCCACCGACTAGTTTGGTTGCGTTTAGATAAAATTATATACAAAATATCAAAAATTATGAATATCGGAATTCTGATATTACTCCTCTCAATTCCGGAATTGAAATATCAGAAAAATTGTTACGGAATTCCGGAATTACGAAATTCCGGAATTCCGGAATGCATGCCTTAGCCAGTGAGTCTCTAGACATACATAGAATATGTGTGATACTCAATCACACATATTCAAATAATATTTTTTTTATTTACTTCTAAATCTATTTTTATTTGTTTCACTCCTTATGTTTGCCGGTAGACAATTCAATAGGTATTGTATTCGTTTCTTTAGGGTTCTGTCACCAAAGTAATTGGTGACTCTGGGTACATTGAATCTGTCAGCAGCAATAGATCGTGTGTTAGGGTTGTTGAATACGTGATTTAAGCTATACTCTTGGGTATCATGATGGTTTACTGCTAAAAGATATTTATGTTTGTGATAGGTAGAATTTTACATATTTTAAATAGTTTCCTATAATCTCCTTTACAATTGTTTTTATTTGTGTGGGACGCCCTCCCAGCTAGATGGACCGAAGGTAGCTGGGACAGACTGAATGCGGAAGGCGGAGGACAGAGTGTTGTGGCGCAGCCTGGGAGAGGCTGAGTTGTTAAAAACAGCACTGAACTATTATACAAAGTTTTTTTTTTAAATATATTTTTTAGTATAATATATCTTATATATAAAATTCTCGTGTCACAATGTTAGTTACCATACTCCTCCGAAACGGCTTGACCGATTTTTATGAAATTTTATATGCATATTCAGTAGGTCTGAGAATCGGCTACTATCTATTTTTTTTTAAGTTTTAGGTAGGTAGGTAGGGTAGGGTAGGGTAGGGTAGGGTAGGTAGGTAGGTAGGTAGGTAGGGTAGGGTAGGGTATGGTAGGGTAGGTAGGTAGGTAGGTAGGTAATAATAATAATAATAAATAATAAAATATTTATTTGCGTAAAACATGGTATAAAATGGTGTTAAATACAGATAGGATAAAAACGTAGCATGCAAAATTATAAAGTTAGGTGAAGAAGGCATTAACCATCAGTATTTTTAAAAACATCAACATTTTTATCCAAAAATTGTTTTAAACTATAAAAACTACATCCCAGTAACCATTTATACAACTTAATTTTAAATAATCTTATATTCAATGTTTTGAAGTGCCTTGGTATTTTGTTATAGACGCGCACACACATTGCTAAGCAATTATTATTGTATTTAGCTAGTCTAGGTAAATCATTCAACACTAGTTTATGAGGATCTCGTCTGTTCCTAGGAATAACCTCATTTGCAGTCTTAAATAACTGTTTATTTTTAATTACAAACACACATATTTCGTAAATGTAAAGTGACGGTAACGGTAACAAACCAAGTTTCTTAAATATTGGTTGGCATGAGTCGTCAGGTTTAAGACCGCAAATTGACCTCATGCACTTTTTTTGAGCGATGAATGCTCTACAGAAATCGGTGCTATTCCCCCACATTATAAGGCCATATCGTAGTAGCGATTCGACGTACGCGTGGTATGACAGGGTAGGTAGGGTAGGGTAGGGTAGAGTAGTGGAGTTTATACTATAGCTTTTGACAGAACGAAGTCTGTCGGGTCAGCTAGTATTTAAATATATTTTTCTCTCTTATCGGCACAAATTATATGAGAATCGGTCATGCTGTGGTAAAAATATTAGCAATTCAGCCAGGTGTTAGCGGGGCTGACTCCAGGGTGCTTCGGATGTAAGGCTGGTACCTTCAATGTAGCCTAAGAAATTAAACATTTCATACCATTTCTGCAAATTACGGCGCTGTTTTACGTTTGGAACGCGACTATGGAACTCGAACACTTTTTAGAAATTGGCTCAATTTTTTTTCATATTGCTCAAAACTCGAACTCAAATCATTTATTTCAATTAAACCATTAACTGCCTGTTAATGGTTTAATTGAAATACTAAAAGCTTGCTAAAGCTAAAGCTTTTGCTTTCTCAAAGTAATGTTATTTGAGAAAGCTAGTTGTCCGTTCCAAAACTAGGTCTTCGTGGAGAAGAACGGCAAGAAACTCCACGGAAACTGGGTTTAAAGTATTTTATCAACACATTTTTACATTTGCATAATATACTTTGTTACAACATAAATCTCTAGGATCATTTCTCAAAGATAGAAACTTTACCAGTGGAAAGAAACAGAACATGAATAATCATTTATTTCAATTAAACCATTAACTGCCTGTTAATGGTTTAACTGAAATAAATGATTTGAGTGTCTTTTGAATTGCCAAGGAGTCGGTCAGTAAGAAAAATGAAGCTATATGCCCATTAATTTTCACGGATATTTGTATGACGTCATCAATGACAGAACATAGCGCAACATATAATTATTATATAAGACCTTGACCTTTAAAAATGTGTTTTTTTACAAACAAATAATATAATTCTACTAAATTTAATACTTTACATGAATAATAATCTTTTAAATTGAATTGACTTTAAATTTTGACATGAAATAAAATTGACTCTGAATATCGAAACATTTAATTTTCATGCATGCGTTAACATAAATAGATACTCGAATACTTATATAATAATATTGTAATCAATTTATTATTGTAATTTAATAGTACAATATTTCACTCAATCAATAGTTTTTTTTTAGTAATATTAATCATTTGTATGTCAATATATTGACAAAACATAGCGCACTACCTAATTTTTAAGATCTTTGTATGTAATCACCTATGTTTTACAAATAAACTATTCTATTCTATTCTATTCTATTCCAAATCGTAGTAGATACCTATGGAGAAGAACGGGCAAAAAACTTGATTTAGTTACCAGGAATTACATGTATAGCAGATCATAATCTAGCCTGTGTTATCCTACTACTGAGCAAAGAATTTCCTCTCCCTTACATACACATATTATTCAACACATACAACATTATTTTTAGTATATGCAAAACCTGAATATAGTTTGTTCAGAATAAGTAACTGAATCGATTCCAATAGTTTTTACACCATGTTATATTTTTTTCCAAAAATATTTAAAAAAGGTTACAAGTTGGACACCGAGCGACACTAAGTACCTATCCGCACTTGACCATTACGACAAAGTCCAAAGCCTGCAAGTGTGATGGAAAATGTTATCACCAGTTAATTACAATACAATAGTCGTACGGTTAGATACCTACTGCCAAATTAATATTATTATTAATGAACGCAAGGCGCGGGCGGCGCGGGTGCGCCGCGTGGTGAGCATGTTTTTGTACGGACAACCAGGTAACATAACAAGCTTATAACTTTGTTAATTTTCATGATACAGTTTTGAAATTTTGTACATAAATTCTTTACATAAAAATACTAGACACGTGTTTCGGGTTAAGCATAAACTAAAACTAATGTTGTACCCATATACCCAATCATAGTCCAATAACTTAAAAAACAAAAGTTAATCTGATACTCTAATGACATTGTTCTTAAATTGTGTGTAATTACAAAATCTCACAAAAATATCCAAGGCAAAACGTAAAAACATATTTTTTGTAGACCTATTTATCAAATGACCTTAAACATCATTTACTTTTGTCTGATAAAGAAATGATCATACGATGTTGTTGTGATTTGTATAATTATTGTTTTTTTTTTTCGTATGTTATGCCTAAGTTTTTTCCCCGAAGATTTTTGATGTACTATCGCGGGCACGAGAATGATGATGATGATGATGGGGCTCCCTTTTCCGCACTTAGACTCCCATTTGGTCCGTTGTGCGTGGGGATTCTGGCTAACAGAGCCAGCTTAGCTCCGCCCAAAAGCACAGAAGCTTCCTGGGAGCTTCACAGGCGAGCGGAGTGACCTCACTGTTCCAAGGATTTCTTCACGTTGTGGAGCCACGGCCTCGCGTCCTCGGCGTCAAGGCAGCCCCTACAAAGGGGGCTGTCTGTGGCGCCTATGTTAAAAAGATGTTTGTTAAGGAGATTATGGCCCGTAATTGTACCTATTATTGTTCTAAGGTTATTTCTACTTAGGCTGAGAAGTTTTTTGGTTAATCGCGGGTGTACCATTAACTTTGACTATCTACAGTCTGTTACCCGTGACCATCTGTTGTTATGGAGTTCGGTCGATCATTGGCGAATCCACGCACGAAATTGAGAGAAAGGCAGAGGGAGAATTGGGTACGAGAATCTAAACACCTTGAAAAGAATATCCCGTGCACAGGATGTCCACATCTGTTTACCGCCCCTTTTTTCGACGACCAATATATATATATTTTTAATTTAAATACATTTCTCAGGTTCTGTTACAATGATCATGGATATCTGACTACCTCGGCTGGTTTATTACGGTGTTTTTTTCATTTAGAAAAACAAAGGGCTCAGCAAAAACTTGATGCTGCGATGCTATTGATTGATGAGCGTAGGTAAGCGTTACTATAGCAGCAGAGCGCTGCAAGAAAAAATAGTCCTTACGGTGGTTCTATGTGGGAGACCGTGATGATACATATGTGGCATGTAAAAGAAGGGACATACCTACTTTAAGGAAATGTAGTACAAACAACTCTTACTGGGAACTACTCTGAAATCCATACATACAAATATCACTTCATCCTATATATAAAATTCTCGTGTCACAATGTTGGCTTGATCGATTTTTATGAAATTTTATATGCATATTCAGTGGGTCTGAGAATCGGCTACTATCTATTTTTTTTAAGTTTTAGGTAGGTAGGTAGGGTAGGGTAGGGTAGGGTAGGTAGGTAGGGTAGTGTAGGGTAGGGTAGGTTAGGGTAGGGTAGGGTAGGTAGGTAGGTAGGTAGGTAGGTAGGTAGGTAGGTAGGTAGGTAGGTAGGTAGGTAGGTAGGTAGGTAGGTAGGTAGGTAGGGTAGGTAGGATAGGGTAGGGTAGGGTAGGGTAGGGTAGTGGAGTTTATACTATAGCTTTTGACAGCTAGTATATTATAAAACAAAGTCCTGAGTCGCGTCTGTCTGTTCGCAATAAACTCAAAAAATACTGCACCGATTTTCATGCTGTTTTCACCAATGGATAGCGTGGTTCTCGAGGAAGGTTTTAGTATATAATTTGTTAAGTTTTTATATATATTTTTGTATACATTAACGATATTTGTTGGAGGTGTCGGAAAAAAATAAGCCGTCTGGGAGCTTTCAACGAAAACGCTGTCTAAACCCTTTGAGATATAACAAAATAATGTATGGTGGAATTGTGTATCTTTTTTTTTTTATTCTACTATGAGTTTGCTCTTGACTTTAGTCTAGGTCTGGATGACAGAGACAAAGTCTACGATGGAGTGAGCTTACCCAGAAGAAGCCTGTTCACTCTCACTTTGAATAGATTAGGGTTGTATGCGTTCGGAAACACAGACATCTTATATATGTAGAGAACGTTAAGCGAAAACGAAGTAATAGCGCGCGCGGGCGATGCGATGCGGTGGGACGGAGGCCGAGGGAGTTTTATAAAAATGTGGTTATTTTAGTATATTGTGTATCTTACGAGTTCCACGCGAACGAAGTCGCGGGCAGAAGCTACTTATAAATAAATAAATGATTTTTATTTTGGAACTAAAATTGAAATGATTAAAATAGAAGCAATGATAGCTGCAAAAGTTAAAAACTGTGTCGCAGCTCACAACGCCCGTCTCAACATATGGGTACAGTTTAACTTTGATATTTAAATAAAAATCGTAAACATGCAAAAAAAAAATCTTTTAACTTTGTTTGTTGGTAGGTGTGCAGTGTGAAGTCACAGTATAAATATGGGGAGTGGTAGTGGGAGTGAGGGTGTGTGTGAGTGAGGGTGTATTGTGAGTACTTGGACTATACCCAAAGTCTCTAATTCAGATAATTTATGTAAACAAAGTAATGTCAAGAAATGTCACTGTCAAAATGACAGGACAGTGGTACAAAACATTTTATCATAAAATCTTTTGTAAATAATCGTCGATGAAATTAAAGTGAATTAATTATAAGAACTATGCAAACAAAATACCGTTCCCAAACAAGTGTTTTGTGTAGTATGTCGGAGATACGGCATATGGTCGTCATAATCAGCCCTTTTAAGTCCAGTGCTAGACGTAGGCCTCCCAAAATCGATTTCCACTCGAAACAGTTTACAGCCATTTCCATCCAAAATGTGGCTAGATATGCTACTTACGATATGAATCTATGAATGAGAGTTGTAATATTTGTGTTGTTGAAGATGTAAAAATTTTAAAATGTTTGTAACTCCTGCATTGTTACCAGTATCATAAACAATTTATTCCAGAAAATCTCCTTTTTTTTACGAGTAATAACTTTGTTTACCTAAAACCGACAATTTGTAAAAATAATTACGGTATGATTATTTTATTAAAAGAAAATGGAACCTTTTTTTCGTCATTTTATGTGAATACGAACCATTACGAAGATATTTTTTTGATATGTTATCCCCTTTGTTTACATAAATTATCTGAATTTGAGACTGGGTATAGTTAAGTTATAAGTTTACACAATTAAAAAAAAAAATGCATTAGTTGTATAATAAAACACGTTTAAGTTTAATTTGTCTTTGATTAAAAACTTTTCCTGCATACTCATTTCTTATTCTATCCATTCGCGTAACACCACACCTCCCTCTTAGTATTCTCATCTCAGCTGTATGCAATTGCCTTTCATTCATCCCATAATTGTCACCCATTATGATCATTATTCAACAGCTGGTAAAGAAATCTTACTGATGGTGTTTCGTGCTCAAATCGGCTTATTCCACAAATCCCCCCTGAAATTCCCCCTTAGGGCGGAAAACTAGAATTGAAAAAAATAAAATAAAAACCTTACTCCAAGATCCCCCTGAAAGTATTTTTTTTAACATTAGGGTTTATTTGGGATTAGTGGAATAACACAAATGAAAAGGGGACTTTCTGGATTTTTTTTTACATTAGGATCCAGTTTTCCCCACTGAGGGGGATTCTCTCAGGGGGGATTAGAGGAATAAGCCGTCAAATGAGCATGACGAGTCGTATCCTTGAATGCAAGGCTAAGTTCAATAGTAATTAATGATTAATCTCTGGTAACTCGTATAAGGCAGCCTCTACACCGACGATTAGTTTGCATAATATAATTGAATCAGCGCTTGCACTCAGTCAATCAGAGGAGCCATTTATCTCATATTTCAATGCGGGTGCTACCAATATTCAAATACACAATAACGAACACACATCACGTATAAAATGTATACTTAAATAAGCTTTAATATCTTTCAATCGCTCAGGTAGATCGACACAGTCTATTATTATCTATGGTGTATCTATTCAGACACGAAATATTTTAAGAGGAACATAATACTCTTATACGTGATAAGAAAGCCATAGCAGCGACATTTTTTTTTATTTAAGTGTTTTTATGAAATAGACATAAAACACCTTAAAATAGTATACTATGTTCCAATAGAATCAAGTTCAGTTTTGGGGGAATAGTTTTAAATATAACTGCCAGAGAGCCTTTGTACTCCAAAAGAGAGCCATACGAACCATGCTTCGGAAATCACAAACAGAGAGCTGTCGGCCGCACTTTATAAATTTAAAAATTCTTACTGTGCCCAGCCTCTATGTTTTAGTATTGATGGTGAATTTAAAAAAATACCTGCATAACTTTGAAACAGATGAGGAGAGACGGTTGAGGGAAAGTACGCGCAGGAAAGATTTTAGAAACAAAATAAAACCCCATCTTAATATTGTCCAACATTGTCCTCAATATCAAGCAGTGCGGATTTTTAACAGGTTGCCAGTGGACTTAAAAACCATAATTTATAAAAGCTCATTTAAGTCAAGACTTAAAGCGTTCCTATTGGGGAAATGTCTGTACGAGTATTCGATAGACGATGACATATCCACGATATAAAAAATTGACATTAACTAATGAGAGACTGGGAAATATTAGTATGTAGTAGTTTATAATGTTGAGGAGCTCGTGGCTATGTAATAACACCCGCACGGGTCGATCCGTCAGGTTAAGCTACACTTGCCGGGGTTGGTCCGTGGATGGGTGACCATCTTTACATACTGAGACTCCTCCGTGCCTCGGAAAGCACGTTAAGCCGTTGGTCCCGGCTGTCATTCATGGATCTTTGACAGTCGTTACGGGTTGTCAGAAGCCCAAGTCTGATAGTCAGTCTTACCAAGGGGTATCGTGTTACCCAGTTACTGGGTTGTGGAGTTCAGATAGGCAGTCGCTCCATGTAAAATACTGGTATTCAGCTGCATCCGGTTAGACTGGAAGCCGACCCTAACATACTTGGGAAAAGGCTAGGCAGATTGATAGTAGCTTATAATGTTATTGGATTTTTATTTTTATTTTTTGTTTATGTTGTATTTATAAAAAAATGGATTGTTATTTTCTATGTTTTATTGTTATTTTCTGTGATTTATTGTATTGTATTATGAATGTGTTAGTTATAATTTTTATGATTTCAAACACAATGTGAATTGTTCATGAATAAAATTGAATTGAATTGAATATATTTTTACGTAATTATTATAATTTTAAAATTGCTTGAGACATTTTGCAAAGGAGTTGCATTTTCCAAACTTTTACTTATTCTATGAATGACCCGCCCGGACGCGGCGATGGTGGCGGCACGAGCGCGGTGAATTTTGATAATTAATCATCATATGAAGTAATTTTAAATTATTTAATTTTGTAAATAATCCACACAGATTAAAAAAAAAAAAAAAACCATGGCTTCTTTACCACCTATAGGTGTATCTCTTAAAATATTTCGTGTTTGAATAGATACACCCTATATATAGAGCACCACATTTTAAGCTGAATCACTGTCTCTCAAGATACAGGTTACCTAGTTTGAGAGGCAGGGTTTCCCATATTTTAGATAAGGTAAGATATAAGATAAGATATTTTTATTTGCATAAAACATGGTTTTCTACAGATTACAGTTGTTCGATTTGTATAGCATTATGTATATATTTTTATATATATTATTGCATTATACCAAAGCTCATTTGAATTGTCTATAAATAAAAAATGTTAAATCTGTATTTTTTGTATATATATTTTTTATAAATATACTTATTTATTAAAAAAAATTGTAGTAAATTTGCCAATTTTCGCCGATCCTGGAATTTGTAGTAAAATCCTTAAAAAAATACAGGAAGTTTAAGGTGGCTTCTCAATTCAGACGTCTGAATTGAGTAGCCACATTAGATCCTGAAAACTGTCAAATTCTTACGCTATCTCTACTATAAAGCTCTGGAACGCGCTACCTTTTGGCATTAAAAAGGCTGAAAACAAATTTACTTTTAAAAGAAATGTTCGTAACCACTACATAAGTCAGATTCAATAACTCTCTACGACTAAATAGTCTTAAATAATAGTCTAGTCATACTAATTATTATTAGGTGGTATTTGTTAAAATATCTATTAGTTTATTTTATTTGTATATGTGTATTAGTATCAATAAAACTATATAAATTCTCGTAATCTAGAAGTTAGTATTTTAGACATTATTTTTGTACCCTATCACTGTTTTTATATTTAACCCAAAGGTTGACTGGTAGAGAATGCCTTGTGGCATTAAGTCCGCCTATGTACCACTATTGTACATGAAGTTTAAATAAAATAAAATAAAATAAAATAAAACTAGCCGACGGATGTTTTAGAAAATTTGGTTGGAAGGAGTGCTTTTAAATTTTTGACTTTATATCTTCTTTTAAAACCACACCGTTGCCTATCATTTATCATCACGTGTCTACATAACTATAACTATATTATATAACTTAAAATTTTATAAAAATTTAAACAATTGGCTTTGTGGCAGATGTTTTTATTCAATAGATGATTATTTAAATTTTAAACAGACATGATTTATAATTTTATTTTACGATCACTTATTTAAATTATAATTATTGACATTATTTATAAATCTAATCAATAAATTGATGAACTGTCTTGACTATGAGCTAAAATCTAATAAACTAATGTAATATTTTTTATAATGTTAATGTTCCTAATTAATTAATAACGAAGCAAGACTGTAAATTTTATTATAATTATATTGTGTGTGACTAATGAAATGACTTATGATAATTATATTGATGTAATTTCATAATACTGTATGTACCTATTAAAAACATTTGCACGACTGACAAATCGAATATAGTGAGACTAAAATTATTCTACCATCGTATATCCATTTTTTTTTTTTTTTTTTTTTTTTTAATAAACATACCACATAAACCATCGCGGGTTTAACAGTGGTATGGCCAGACACGGCAACTCGGTGCCACAAGTAGGTAGGTAGGTTGGTACGGTGGCCAGCACATCAGGCCGCACGAAACCGTCTAATCTCTCCAAACGATTTCAAACCTTAAAATGATGGTGGTTAAGATCAAAATCGAATGAGAAAACTCGACCGTCTGCGCTAACCTGATGCGCTGGATATCTTACAATTTATATTTATATTTTTGTGATAGACACTATCACAAAAATAGGCAAAAATACGCATTGCAATCTAGAAAGTATCTTTTTAATACCTTTGAGCAGTTCTTCGTATTTATTACATTGCGGATTTCTGTAGGTAGGTATTATGTATGTACCTATATTCTGGCAAATATATAAATTTCATTTCATTACATTTACAGCATTTATTCTACTTTCGTGCTTCTTTAAGCGCTCACCATTGTTCACGTTTTCGTCAAACAGTTTTGAAACAGATTATAATTTCCTAAAGTTACCTATACTCCATTTATAATAGCATTAGACAGAAGTTAAAAAAGGTTATTTTTGATGCACACTTTATAACAAAAGTACAATAAACTTGTTATAGTTACGATTAACGCCAAATCGATTAAAATGAATTTATATATCAGCTATCACACTTAATTGTAATCATTTAAAAAAACAACCATATGAAATTAAGTAGCTTTCATTTAGATATATTATTTCATTCCAAATTAAAATTACAGTGCCTATGCTAAAAACCTAAAAGAAGCAGGAGTCAACAATACTGCAACGCATTTTGTTTCACTATAATCCTACCAAATCTAAAATATTACTTAATCCCTTCATAAGCTGTGACAGCCGGGGATTTCTAATTTTACTGGTTTATGTCGTCTGTGAAATTGACTTGACAATGTTCTAAGATTGTCATGTATGTCATTTACTTGTGAATACTTTGTTTGTTATTGTTTAATTTTCGTGATTTTGTTGTTATTTATTAAAATAATAAATAATATTTAGTTATTTCTTTATTATTGTATTGTTATCAGTGTTGTCATTGGGTTGTTTGTACAAAACGTTACTTTTTTTTTGAGCTATGAGTGATCCCGGTGCGGGACCGAGTGGCTTATAACATATAAGTGCTGAGTCTGACCAAAGCCAACGGCGAAAAAAACGTGGTCTAAAAGTTGCCTCCGACGAAATAATAATGTCTCCCAAAAAAAAGAGAACGCTGCGTTCTGTATAAAAACAACCTGTGATAAATATTTTTAAGCAATTGGAGTCCTGGCCTGCAGATACTCCTCATTATAGGACTGAGATGATAAACAAAATCGCAGAAGTTGCCGGTAAGGATGATTCATAAAATTATTACTATAAAAATATTTGAAACTAACATGCATTGTGATGACATGAAAATCATGTGCGGAGTTTCTAAAATATAATACATTTTTATTATATTTTAGAAACTCCGCACATGATTTTATTATTTACAGGCGTATCTCGGGCTACTCTGTCCAATATTCTCAAAGAGTACAACATAAAAAGTCGCCTGCAATCTCCCCCTCCCCAACAGAAGCACATGAAACGTGATGATTTTGATGACATCACATTTAGTGGAATATGCAGGAAAATTCATTCCTTCTTCTTTAATAATGAGTTGCCCACCTTGGAAAAGATGCTGGAAGCAGTTAACAGTGACGAGTCTCTGCTAGATTTTAAAAAAAGCAGTCTGTATAAAATAATTAAATAAACATTAAAGTTCACATAAATCAAACGGAGCAGAAAAAGTGCACTCATAGAAGTCATAGACAAGCAGGAGATCGTCCTTTGGAGACTAAAATATCTTCATGAAATAAAAAGGCTAAGGAATAAAGGAAGGAAAATATATTATTATTTAGATGACACTTGGCTAAATGAAGGTACAGTGCTTCTAAATTTCTTAACAGCTATTTATGCACTAAGCAGTGTATGACCTCTTGCATTCAATAACATTATAATTAATTATACAGTTAAACATAATTTCATAAAATTGGTTCGTGAAATGAATGGTATTTATATTAATAACCTTTTATCATACAAACAGGTCACACGAAAAGCCTAATATGGCATGACACTAATAATAAGTCTTCAAAAGAAGCACATTGGGAAGGTCTATATGCTGGTTTAAAAAATCCAACTTATAATCGGTCATACTGGTATGTATTTTATGGACTGTCCTCGCCATAAAAAAATGAACACCCCATTGTTATTGACTATTAATTAAGTAATACATATTATATTGTATTATGAATTAACGCATGCAAAGCGAACTTTTAAAGTTATAAATTTTGTTATAGTATTTATCTATGAACTATTTCCAGCAGTGAAATTATATAGGGGGTACGGAATAATTGACTTGTATTAATTTTATTTCACAGGGTTTGTGAAGGGTTTTTAATGGATGCTGCGTTAATATTTGATGCAAAGAAAGGTGATGAAGATGACCACTCCGAAATGGACGCCTTCAACTTTAATAATAATAATAATTTATTTATTTACACTTCAAGACACAATCATCTGTGTAGCCCTGACTCTTGTACTAGGATTT
Source organism: Dryobota labecula (assembly GCA_947523025.1). Classification (NCBI taxonomy): domain Eukaryota; kingdom Metazoa; phylum Arthropoda; class Insecta; order Lepidoptera; family Noctuidae; genus Dryobota; species Dryobota labecula. Next base: position 4,173,849 of record OX383311.1, on the reverse strand, counting down.
CCTGTTTCATAAGAGCCAGACCTCTCAATTTACAGGGAATATGTTATAGAAGCGCGATAGACAAAAGTGAAAATGGTTCAAGTTAATTTTGTCGAAAATTGAGAGTGGCGCTGTAATTGTTATGGACAATGCGCTATACTCGTACCACTCAAGGACATTGGAGAAGCTGCCAACCACAGCTACACGAAAGGCAGATATACAGGAATGGTTTAAAAGCAAAAATATTCCTTTTGAGGAAAAAGATCTTAGGGCAACTTTATTAGAAAAAGCAAAAATACAAAGACATTTATACCAAAAGTTTGTTGTAGATGCCATGTTGATGATAGCCATCTGGCTAGAGAGAAGGGAATTTCAGTATTGCGCCTCCCACCCTACCACTGCGAGTTCAACCCTATAGAATTAATATGGGCTCAAATGATGGGGTATGTGGCTCAACATAACAAAACGTTCAAATTAGACAAGGAGAAACAATTACTCCCACAAGATCTGGATAGTATTACGCTAGAACGATGGCAGTCTTGCGTTGCTCATGCAATTAAAGAAGAGGAAAAGTTAAAGCATAATGGATGATGTGGTAGAAAGATTTATTATTAGGTAACGTCGGTGAAACTTCTTCATCTTTATTCTCTGATGATACTCGTAGTGACTAAATTATATGATGAAGACGAAGAAGTTACACCAACTATTGTGTGTTGAAAGTTGTTGTTTTAAATAAAATATTGTAAAAAAAAAAGACTTTTATTTCCTTTAATCTTAATTAAATTTAAATCATCACGACGTAATCGTTTGTTTCATTCATTCGTTTCGTTGTAAGTAATGTGTGATGAAGATGTTATTACGACCTATTTATCAAAGTTATGTTAAAACATTTTTAGTTTAATTGTTTAAACTTTTAACTTTGAATAAAATGTTTCGCACTCCTGCTTCTACGAGCCTCTTTTTTCTAATGTTATAGTAAATGAAGTATAATAACCGTTCAACAAGCCAATGAACTGCAAAAAAATTGGCATTCACAATACATTCAAAATAGTTTTAAACTCTAAAAATATAAATTGACGTACATTTGTAACGCAAGTGAAGATCCTGAAATAGCTCGCTAGAAAAATAAGAAGAAAATGAAGGATATTTCATACAATGAGGTGTTTTACGGTTACGCAAATGTCAAATGATATGTCATGCAAACCTAACCTAAAGGGTATATGATCAGAGTGTCGAAATTTCAATTCGTCTACGAAGCAAAATGCTTAAAATTAATGTCTACACAGCAAATTGCCTAAGCTGTAAATCGCCTAGAGATCAAAATGTTTAACAAGCAAAATGCCTAAAATGCAATAATTTCTAAGTAGTCGAGATGGTTAAAATAAACTCACACTAGGGCCTCTGAACTGCTGGTTAGGTTAGGTTTGAACTGTGACCACACAACGAAGAAACGGTACTCCCTTTCTTCCCCTAAAATAATAGACATATTGCAAGGTAGGCATTGTGCTTCCTTGTCAATATAAGGTTTAGGCAATACTTGGCATAGACGTTTTTATTCCTAGTCAGCATAATCATAAAGGACTTAAAGTACTGTATTTGTACTGAATTTCATTATGACCCGCTGGTCATTAATGATGTTTAAATTTGGAACCTCAACTGAGAAAATCGTATGGAAACTTTTACCTCTATTAATGTACAGATTGACCAAAGAGTTCTGACTTCATAGGTTTTAATTGCCGTTGAAGAACAAAATAATTTAGTTTCGCAAATAAATAGAGATATTATAGTAACAATAATGTATATTGATTAAATAGATAAAACAAAAATAATTACAACAATAAAAACAATTGTTTTCTGTAAATGGCGAAGTCCAAATAGACTCGCTCAGGCTCAACCGCTGTTTCTACATTATCTGTGGCTGTTATGGCTGCATGACATCGCAACAGCTGATAGGTTGATAAGGCGCGTATTTGTTAGAATGTTGGATTTGCGCGTCATATTTACGATATTATTTATATTATTGTGTTTTTCATGAAATTGCATGAGTTTAGATAAAATAGTGTGTAAAATTGCGCATAACTGGGTATTCCCGGGTTACTTAACGGTTTCATAAACATCAAATTTTAATCTAATTGGTTCTTATTACCTCGCAGTAGATGCGAAAAGTATAGTATTGTCCTCGGGGATAAAGGTGTCTTTATCTTGGGCGAGCTTGAATCCCTCGCTGCACTCAGGATTCTAATCTTAGCTCCCTCGCTGCACTCAGGATTCTAGTCTTAACTCCCTCGCTCCGTTCACGAGTTATCTGAATCCTTCGTCGCGTTTGGGTTTCAAAATAGCGTCCGTGACTTAAGACACTGCTTTATCCCCTTAGTGAATAATCTACTATTACAACTGCTATTTAAACATTATCAGTTGTCAACTTGACGTCAAGTGAGCGATTGCTTATCGATAAAAATACCAAAATGGTGAAATGTGCGGTTAAAGTTTGTATTAAAATATTTGTGTACCTACGCACTTTTTTGTTTCTTCTTAAATGTTCCAAGTCTTTCAATTTCTTTAAGTCTTTAATCTATTGCAAGTTCCGTAGTATAATGTTTCATAGTACGTAATTGATTCAATAATAAATACATTTATATATATATATATTTAATACCTTCCATACATTCTGGGGAAATTACGTTGATCATTGGCAACTCTGGTCGTTTTTCCGATGACAATGTCTTGTCTCATTCCAACGTAATTAGTTTGACGGTAGAAGAAATGAGACAAACAGATTAATTTGTCCGTTTCAAAGCAATGACTTTAAACTCGTAAGTGGTTACGTTTTTCTGAAATTTTTGGTAGGACGCTGCTCCTCTAGTATCATAACTTCATAAGGGAGGTCACTTCCTAATGTTTAATTATGATTAGTAAATCAATATTTTGTATACAGTATATTCATAATTATATGTGAAGATGATGTACCTAGAATAAAATTACTATACCACAATAGGCTCAGACCAAATAAAAAACCAAGACAGAGCGCTGCGAACAATACAGTGAAGCATGCCAAAACTACACCTCCACGCAGTGCGTATACGCTCACACACACAAATTTCCAACCATTTACAATCAAACTACGCCTTACTAAGTGCACACATGTTCACGAAACCGGCCTCATGTCACTGTTGACAGCGCTCTGTCTTGGTTTTTTAATTGGTCTGAGACAATAGGTAAAAAGAATGAAAAGTAAAGTACAGACAAATGAATTATGGGATAAATGGTGCTCACATATTTACATTGTAAAAGTAGAATTTTTTTCTAAAAATTTAACAAATATTAAGTCAGTGTGTGTTAAAGTAACAGGAAATAAAATTAATATCTTAAAAAAAAAACAAATAAATTAGCAACCAGTTTGATTTTGTCACGACTCTAAATTGTCCTAAGGAGCCGGTTTCCAAGCATTCTTATCTTGGATATAATCCTCTAATTTGTAATATGCTTATTTACAAAGTGTGTTTTTATTATGAGCTTCAAATTTTCTTTCATTTAATTGTAATTTAACAGAAGGTATTTTGTTGTAACATTTAACACAGTACCCCATAAAAGATGTATGTACTTTAGATAATCTGAAAAACTGTTGATCTATTTTATCTTTATTTCTAGTATTGTACACGTGCGGTGTTTCCCTCGTAGCATTGATTAATTCATGTGTCTTATACCGTTTAATTGAAACAGTGATTATATAAATGCGTCAGCGCGTAACATAGATTATAATTAATTGGTCTAACTAGTTTTATAGTGAATCAAGGTCCTACAGAGTACAGACAGCCAAAATATTTGGTATACAGTCAAGAAAATCATTAATTTAATTATTTCATAATATCATTTTCGCACTATGTCTAACATAAGTTGTGTCAAATAGGTAATTTAAGGAGCCAATATACTTACTCATTGCTCAGGATTCCTGAGCAAGTATATGTGTATATGTGTGTTATATCTTCTCGTCCCACATACCACAGTGTCTCAAGATGAAAGTCTTTGACCAGAGCGTTTTGCCAGTGATGACTTATGGCACTGAAACGTGGTCGCTCACAATGGGCCTTATTAGAAGGCTAAAAGTCACTCAAAGGGCAATAGAGAGGGCTATTCTTGGAGTTTCTACGTGATCGAATCAGAAATGAAGAGATCCGCAGGAGAACCAAGGTAACCGACATAGCTCGAAGAATTGCCAAACTTAAGTGGCAATGGGCAGGGCACATTGCTCGCAGAACAGATGGCGGTTGGGGCCAAAAGGTTCTGGAGTGGCGACCGCGTACCGGAAGACGTAGCGTAGGAAGGCCTCCCACAAGGTGGACTGATGACCTTGTGAAAGCCGCAGGAATCCGCTGGATGTGGGAAGCACGGAACCGGTCGAGGTGGCTTGGGGAGGCCTATGTCCAGCAGTGGAGGTCTTTCAGCTGAAATGATGATGATGATGATGAAATGTGTATTGACTTATAGTTTATAAGCACTTTTACTATAGGACTATGTCTGAAATTCCTTTTTTTTTGTTCAAGTACAGTAACGTAACATCATGCCTTTAATCTCCGAATGGTTCACCTAATAGTACATCCACATTTAGCCAATTATGTTTTAGTCCTATGTAATAGGGGGCGAGCATATTGCCATCAACCGGGCACAGATCCAGAGTCCGCCCTGGTACTAAGAAATACTTGATGGAAAAACCCATTGTAATATATACGAGTAGTAATAGTTTTACAGCCCTTTGACGTAAATTGACGTAATTTTAGTCGGCAAGTTTTTAATCACGTCTAAACCTAAAAGGAGTAGTGACAGGCGCTGATTAATTTGACAGGACTAAACTAAAAATTATCTTCTGTCGTTTTCTTAATGAAATAGAAAGAAAAAGATGCACTGAACTTAAATTTAGTTTAGTTTGTGAACAAGGGAATCGGCACCATTATCTTCTTTTTTTTAATCTCTTTTATAGAATTTTTTCTATTTTGTTAATGTGAGAACGTCGTAGGCCTAGTAGATTGTAGATTTGTTGGCACTTTTCTATTTTGTTAAGTACCTGGTAATTGTTGAAAGGCCTAAACTGTCCTCCCATACCTATTAACACTGTTATTTGATAATATTGTAAAGCCAATTATTTTTAAAAGAGTAACCGTGGAGTTTCTTGCCGGCTCTTCTCCATAGGAAACGACTAATTGGAACCGTGCACCTACCTTCTGACGTTTCATAAGGGCCCATGTAGTTTTATGTGAAGTAAAATATTTTGATTTTGACCAAAGACATTAAATTATACGTATCAAAAAAAGAAAAAAAAAATTAAATTATAAAATTAAATTATAAATAAAATTAAATTATACGTTCGTATCTTAAATCTCGTTGATTTTGACAGATAGAATATGATAATTTATCTCAGAATAAAAAGGAAGTCGCTTCACTTTCAAACCTGAGTTTCAAACAAGAAAAAATACAGTCAAATCTTTTCTCGTATGAGTAAACCAGCAAAATGATTAGCTCATACACACTTATCATTAATGTTAATAATTATAATTATTATCAAATGACATGGCGACCTTAAGATCTTAATTCTGAATCAGTGAATAGGTATTATGTGTCATTCAAATCCCCGCGATTTTTTATCGACCTGCATTGCTATTCTGTAACCATCTCACCGTGAAAACTTGGGTGAAGTGAGCGTGGAGTGAGCTGTCAATAGTGTCAATCCCAAGCGTCAGGTGGAATCACTTCAAGCTCACTTCACTTATGTTTTCACGGTGAGATAGATACAGAATAGCACTGCTGTTCGCATTATTTTTTATTCGAGTTTTTTTAATTTTTGAAACCAGATAACGGGCAGATTAAAAATAAATAGATTTTTATTTTTCGCTTTTTAGATAGTACCTAGAAGATTATACACGAATATCGTCATTGTAAGCCAAATGGCTTAGCTAACCGCCTCTGTGGTCTAGTGGTAAAGCCACCTGTCTCAGATCCAGAGGTCCCGGGTTCGATTCCCAGCGGGGGCAAAAATATCTGCTCGGTTTGGTTGGTGGTAGGGCTTGTTCTAAGTCCGCCTGGCTATCTACCACCATCTTATCTAAGTCTGTCGCCAAATAATGTTAACAGCATTTGTTGTGTTTCGGCAGTTACAGGTAAGATAGCCAGTTCCTCTGTGGTTGAGGATTCCGGGTGAAGCTCGCTTCCATCTTCGGCCTTATCATCACTTACCATCAGGTGAGATGAAGGCCAAGAGCTTCCCCGTTGTGTGTAAAAAAAAAAAAATGGATTAAATTATTAAAGTTGGTTAAAAACTATTCAACAAAGTCTTTAGAGCTCTTTCAGGTAGATTAAGTTCAGCTGCATATGCAGTAAGAAAAATAAGGCAGTTAACTGATATAGCCACAGCTAGGTTAGTATACTTTGCTTATTTCCACAGTATTATGTCTTATGGCGTTCTGCTGTGGGGATCGGCAGCTGACGTAGATTCCATTTTCATTCTACAAAAGAGAGCAATCCGCGCGATCTATAAAATGGGTCCTCGTGAGTTCCTTAGAAATAAATTCAAAGAAATTGGTATACTAACTTTGCCTTCTCTTTATATCTTAGAAAGTATTTTGTATGTTCGCAAAAACTTAGGACTTTTCAAAATAAGAAGCGATTTCCATAATATAAATACACGTAGTAAACATGAAATTGTGATACCCAAATTCAGATTAACTAAAACTAGCAAGTCATTTCTTATAAACAGTATCCGCTTTTATAACAAGTTGCCAAAGTCGGTTACAGAACTTAGCGACGGAAAGTTCAAAACCCACATCAAACGTGTCCTTATCAAAAAAGCATATTATAAGATAAAAGACTACGTTGAAGACAAGGAAGTTTGGCAATAATTCTGCACATGTGGTTTCCCTGGTACCTCATAAACAACATAACTATGTCAATGTCTATTAACTGCTCCCAAATAACGATGTTTATTTAGAATTTTTAATTATTTTTTTTACATACTTCCTTGACATAATCTTTTCATTATTTGACATTATTTACCTACAAATCGAATTCCAATTCTTTATTAGTGGCTTTTGTGGACATGATATTTATTCAGATATACTGTAGTTGTAATTGAAATCATGTCATTAATATTTTATATACTTAGATTATTTTATATTTTGTGAATGTGAGAACGTTGTAGGCCTAGTAGAGTGTAGAGTTGTTGGCGGTTTTCTATTTTGTTAAGTACCTGGTAATTGTTGAAAGGCCTACACTGTCCTCTCCTACCTATTATCACTGTTATTTAATAATATTGTAAAGCAAATTATTTTTAAAAGAGGAACCGTGGAGTTTTTTGCCGGCTCTTCTCCATGGGAAACGACTAATTGGAACCGTGCACCTAGCTTCTGACGTTTCCTAAGTGCCCATGTAGGTTTATGTGAAATAAAATATTTTGATTTTGATTTCTTTGAGAGTGTGTCTTTGTAGTGAGAGGGAAGAGATTTTTAGGACGCAGAAACGGTGTATTAGATCTATGTCAAACCTAAAAAAGGATACTGACCCTTCCATGTTTGTACATATTGGAGGTGGCCATTTTTATTAAAACCAATCTAAGTTTCTTTCAATCACTGGCCAATATAAGACCATGTAATGGCCCCTTGAGATCCCAATACAAGAACTTGCTACATTCGGGTCATTACAAAACAGCACTGTTAAGGAAAAGTATTATGACAATGGGAGCCGTCATTTATAATAAAATACCTCATGGTTATAAGGATAATTCTGTAAACATTTTTAAATCTAAGGTAACTGAGCTACTTTTAGACAAATGTTATTATTCAGTGAAAGACTTTCTAAATGTCAGAATTTATCCAGATTATGATTATTATAATTAATTCCAAAATTGACCCTGTAAGACTTATCTACCTACCTGACTTATTTTCACTTCTCATGCTCTAAAAGTATACCAATATAGCCCTACGAAGCGGGACTAAAGTGACCACTTTAGTCTCTAGGGAGTGAAAAGTAATTAGTTTTTTAATTTCCTCCATGTGACAGACAAACTCAAACACAGATTTGGATATGTTTGTGAATGAATGGAAGATGATAATGTCGGAATGTTTGAATTTTTGTGAGAAAAATGCATGACTGTGTTAAATAAATTATAATAATATATGTTTAAATAGTGTAATTGGCTCCAGCCGTTCTATTTAAAATAAATAAATAAGAAATATTACTTAGTAAAATAAAAATTACAAACATAGAATACGTACTCCACAACGACGGTGGTTGATATTTTTTCGACAATTCATCAAAATATGCCAAAAAGACGCTTTCTGTGAAAGAATTTATGTGTTTCTTATACCTCCAGTCCATAAAACTTTCGTATGTTTTTAGGTAAATCTTCCGCGATTTTAGCGGCAAAAGATTATCAATTATGTCTTTTGCTATTTGCTCGACATCAAACTCTTCAATGTCACTGGACATTCTTAATAAATTTATTTAAAACCGAACAAAACACTCAACAAAAATTCTTAAATTTTCGCGGTCAGTTTTTTCTTCTAAACCAGTCACAGATTAACAATTTAAAACACATGGCGCCACCTTCTTTGCGAAAAAACCATGGAACTAAAACTCTTAACATTTTCGCAATGAAGATGGTCCACACTCCACAGATAATATACTATTATTGAGTGTTTTGTTCGGTTTTAAATAAATTTATTAAGAATGTCCAGTGACATTGAAGAGTTTGATGTCGAGCAAATAGCAAAAGACATAATTGATAATCTTTTGCCGCTAAAATCGCGGAAGATTTACCTAAAAACATACGAAAGTTTTATGGACTGGAGGTATAAGAAACACATAAATTCTTTCACAGAAAGCGTCTTTTTGGCATATTTTGATGAATTGTCGAAAAAATATCAGCCACCGTCGTTGTGGAGTACGTATTCCATGTTTGTAATTTTTATTTTACTAAGTAATATTTCTTATTTATTTATTTTAAATAGAACGGCTGGAGCCAATTACACTATTTAAATATATATTATTATAATTTATTTAACACAGTCATGCATTCTTCTCACAAAAAATCAAACATTCCGACAGTATCATCTTCCATTCATTCACAAACATATCCGAATCTGTGTTTGAGTTTGTCTGTCACATGGAGGAAATTAAAAAACGAATTACTTTTCACTCCCTAGAGACTAAAGTGGTCACTTTAGTCCCGCTTCGTAGGGCTATATTGGTATACTTTTAGAGCATGAGAAGTGAAAATAAGATTATAGTCAGGTAGGTAGATAAGTCTTACAGGGTCAATTTTGGAATTAATTATAATAATCATAATCTGGATAAATTCTGACATTTAGAAAGTCTTTCACTGAATAATAACATTTGTCTAAAAGTAGCTCAGTTACCTTAGATTTAAAAATGTTTACAGAATTATCCTTATAACCATGAGGTATTTTATTATAAATGACGGCTCCCATTGTCATAATACTTTTCCTTAACAGTGCTGTTTTGTAATGACCCGAATGTAGCAAGTTCTTGTATTGGGATCTCAAGGGGCCATTACATGGTCTTATATTGGCCAGTGATTGAAAGAAACTTAGATTGGTTTTAATAAAAATTGCCACCTCCAATATGTACAAACATGGAAGGGTCAGTATCCTTTTTTAGGTTTGACATAGATCTAATACACCGTTTCTGAGTCCTAAAAATCTCTTCCCTCTCACTACAAAGACACACTCTCAAAGAAATCAAAATCAAAATATTTTATTTCACATAAACCTACATGGGCACTTATGAAACGTCAGAAGCTAGGTGCACTGTTCCAATTAGTCATTTCCTATGGAGAAGAGCCGGCAAGAAACTCCACGGTTACTCTTTTAAAAATAATTGGCTTTACAATATTATTAAATAACAGTGATAATAGGTATGGGGACAGTGTAGGCCTTTCAACAATTACCAGGTACTTAATAAAATAGAAAAGTGCCAACAAATCTACAGCGCCCGTTCACGAACAGAACGGGCGCCGTCAGTTGGGACTGGTCATCTCTTAGCTGCCACGGGTTATTTTAATTATTTCATTTTGTTTCTATTGGTTGTACTTACTCTGGATGCTTTTAACGTGTAAGTTTTTATTATTTTTACATCGTTCTCACATTTAGTTATAAATTCAACAATATAGATGTAGCGAATACTTTTGTAACAATTTAATTTAAAAGAGTGTCCATAGAGTTTCTTGTCCGTTCTTCTCCATAGGTACCTACGCTTTGGGATGGGCATGTAGCTTCATTTTTCTTACGTAGTTGAAATACATACTTTTTATTTTTTTTCGATAAAATATTTTTGAATTTACGCCGGGATAAAGGAATATGCCCAGCGTTATAAATGAAAAAATATGCTATCGCCCTAGGAGGACATAATAGTGACCTAAATGGTGATGTTCTTGAGAAAGGTTTGGTGCGTAGCACTCGCAACCGGCGTGCGTGTATGACCAGAGGCCCTAGTGTGAGTTTATTTTAACCGTCTCGAATTTACACATCGAGCGCGTTCAGCACTCCGATTGGTGAAGAGCCAATCGGAGGCCAATCAGAATGCCGAACGCGCTCGATGCGTAAAATCGAGATGGTTAAAAGAAACTCACACTAGGGCCTCAGATGTATGAATCTAAACGAAGCAAAACGAGTATGTAAGGAGCGTAGCAGGTGGCGCTCTATACTTTCTGCCTACCCCCATGGGAATAAGGCGTGAGATTATGAATGTGTATATTTTAGAATTTGTTTTTGGTTTCGTGTTTCTTTTTAGGGTTCCGTACCTCAAAAGGAAAAAAACAGAACCCTTATAGGATCACTCGTGTGTCTGTCTGTCTGTCTATCATAGCCGATTTGCTTCGAATGTACTGGGACCTATAAAGTTGTTTAGTGCACATAATTATGAGTTTCTGAGACCCAAATACGGACGTGTCAGGTTAATAAATGAATTTTAAATATGGGGGTCCCTTTTGGGGGGGAAATTTGAAAACAAAAAAAAAATAAGTTTTGGAAATTGTACCGAGTGACATATCAAATTAATTAATTTTTAACGTATCCATGATAACCAAAAACGTAAAAATCCGATGAAAACAGAACGCTAACCATTTAAACAAAAACCGGCAATTTTTTTTTTTAAACCTTGCCCCACACTAGGAATTTCTCCTGTATCGTGGGTGCGTGTACAAAAATTTAAACTCACATACACAAACAGCCAGACCCGGAACCACTACTTGTAGGTCATACAAATATTTGTTCCGTGCGGGAATCGAACCCGCGACGCGCAGCGCAGCAGTCAATCGCTTAACCACTGCGCCAACCGTGTCGTCAAGCAGAGCGAGAGTCAAGAATTGCGAGTCGGACTCGCGCACGAACGCTCGTACGTGATTATGGCGTAAGAACACATCTTTCAATGAAAATTGTGAACTAATTGGTATCATGTGCACTAAATCTAGGTTTCTATAAAAGCAAAAAAAAAAAAAAAAAAATTTGGAGAATCAAATTCAGTATTAGCCTCCAAAAATCTGCTTTTTGCACACATTTTACCTGAACTTTGGCCGTTCATAATGTTCTCATAAATTGTAAAAATAAAGAAAACATCTCCATAGAAACATCGCACATGTAATGGAGATTCTAAATAACACACATTTATTTCACAAAATTGTAAGGCTTTCTCAGAAACATGTATTTCCTGGAACAAGTTTTATGAAATTTCCGCACACTATTTTTCGTTCAATGCTATTGCGTTCTCACTTGCCTGTAAGCATTAACATTGCGCTGGATGAAACAACAAGCTTTTCAATCATGCTCGCATTGACAATAGACGGACCGGGAAGGGGCCTCTTAAGTTTGTAAAAATAAAATGTTGTCAATAAAGGTAGCGCTAGTGGCAGTTATTCTAGTCGGCTCAAAGAATGTATTGTACAGATTTGACCTTAATAATGTTAAAAATGTATTTATAGTAGCAGTTTTTTTTTATTTTTAAACGTTGCCCCATTCTGGGAATTATCCTGTATCGTGGGTGCGTTTACAAACATTTAAACTCACATACACAAACAGCCAGACCCGGAACAACGTTTTTTTAAAAAAAAAAAAAAAAAAAAAAAAAAAAAACTACTTGTAGATTATACAAATATTTGTTCCGTGCGGGAATCGAACCCTTGACACGCAGCGCAGCAGTCAATCGGTCAGTCAAAAGGTTTTATTACTGTTACAAGTAATTTTTGGTATTCACATTTGCCAGTTTTGTCAACAATTAAAAAAAAAAAAAAAAAAAAAATTGCGGGCACATTTGAATATTTTTTATTTTTATTTTGATATCTCCTTAAGATGAGGTTAGCCCATAAGATGAGGAAGTTTTTCAAAAAAAAAAAATTTGGGTACGGTAGGTATCCTTAAAACAATCCTAACCTTTTAAAAGTAGCTGACAGATTAATGTTTTTTTTAATGACACCACACTTTAGGTTTAATATTTGACATTTCCTTAATATTATTATGCTCGGTTTGAATTTATACAATTATTATTTATTTTTTATTTTTTTGTTTCGGTTTTTATATTTTTTTGCCAATTTTAATTTGACTGACGAGTTTTTATTTTTTTATATTTTATATTCAATGTTTTCCTGCCTAATTTAAGGTAGAATCTACACGGATCACAAAATAGTGTAAACACTTTTATTTATGTACGGTGGGCTGCATCAATTGGGTACCCCATTTGTATAAAATTTGCTTTCAAGGGGGGTACCCAGATCGTGACGCTGACTGTACATACACACAGCTATATATCAAACTATACCTACATTTCCAGTAAGAATAGAATAGAATAGAATAGAATACTCTTTATTATGTACACCATAAAAATTACAGATATAAATGTAGAACTGTTACATAGGGTGTCACAATGGGCGGTCTTGTCGCTAAAAGCGATCTTTTACAGACAACCTTTGGATGGATCAAAAAGTAGAAGGAGAGACAATACTGCAGGTATTTAGTGGTGTACCACTTGCATATATACAATAAATACATATACACAAAGCATATTGATACTTATCCATATAAATATATATATATATATACACACACAATAATAAACATGATACAAGAGCAAGGAACTTTAAGTAATGATGATGTTTATGGAGAGAGGAAGTGATTTTTAACCAAAATTTTAAAAGTGGACAAAGATTGAGCACGCCTTATCGAGACGGGCAAGGCATTCCATAACCGTACTGCTTGAACTGTAAAAGACTTGTCATAAAAACTAGTGGAATGCATTGGCATCTAAGCTGACCTCACATTGTACGTTAATACCAAAGAATGCGAGATCAGTTTATATTGGATTTGTATAGCTTGATATGTAGCCGTGTGTACTTTCTTAGCAAATAAACAATTGATTTGATTTAATTTTACATTTTACACTATTTCGCAGAATAACTCTGATTCGCCCTGAATATCCTCTTAAAAATTGTCCACATCTGAGTTTTCAAAGTCGTCAGATATAAGGAAAGCCCACAAATTCTTCATCAGATTTGTCTACTTATGTCATTATGCGTCAGGCCGCAAACGATCATACAAAAATCAAAGCTTCTGAAGATCACATTATTTTTGGTCCATGTTGGAAAATTTCGTTAGATTTGTCTTGACAAGTGCTAACACTATACCCAAAGTCTCTAATTCAGATAATTTATGTAAACAATGTTATGTCAAGAAATGTCACTGTCAAAATGACAGGACAGTGGTTCAAAACAATTTATCATATTTTTTTTTTAAATAATCATCTATAAAATTAAAGTGAATTAATCATAAGAACTATGCAAACAAAATACCGTTGCCAAACAATGTTTTGTGTAGTGTTTCGAAGACACGGCCTATGATCGTCATAATCAGCCATTTTAAGTCCACTGCTAGACGTAAACCTCCCAAAATCAAATTGCAATGGTCTCGCGATTGTGAGTATTTGACAGTGTTTGTATGGCAAATCTGTCAAAAACTCACAATGAAGAGACCATTGCAACGTTTGTACATTCGTGAATCCATTCATTCCCTTCTCTTTCATATCATTCTTCACACAATCCATCCATCTTTTTTTTGGCCTTCCTCTCTCTCTCCATCCATCCACATTTATATTCATCACTCTCCTCATCACATGCATTTCCTCCCTCCCCATCACTTGCCCATACCATGCCAAACGACGTCCTTTCAACTTTTCTATCACCGGAGCCACTTAAAAAAAAAAAGTGGCGCCTTTTTAGTCTATTGCTACCGACTTCCGAAATTAAAGTTATGCACTAGTACGAGTAATAGTGCTGGTGAGGAGCTCGTGGTTAAGTAATAACAGCCGCACGGGTCGATCCGCCAGGTTAAGCTACGCTTGCCGGGGTTGGTCCGTGGATGGGTGACCATCTTTACATACCGAGATTCCTCCGTGCCTCGGAAAGCACGTTAAGCCGTTGGTCCCGGCTGTCATTCGTGGATCTTTGACAGTCGTTACGGGTCGTCAGAAGCCCAAGTCTGACAGCCAGTCTTACCAAGGGGTATCGTGTTGCATCCGGTTAGACTGGAAGCTGACCCCAACATAGTTGGGAAAAGGCTAGGCAGATTGATTGTGCACTAGTAATAGGATATAAAATAATTGTAACAGAAAACAAGGAAATGAATAAAGCGCCCTTCCTCTCAAGACTTATTTAAAAAAAATCTGTGCCCGACAAGGTCCATAATTGTTTCTGTAATTATTTCATCATTTACCACCTGTATTTGTACATTATGGATTGCAATAAACGATTTTGATTTGATTTGATTTGATATTCAGCCTAGCGACTCCGATTTATTGGAGTTTGCAAACACTGAGATGTGGTGTCAGTGTGTTATAACTACAGATCGGATATTCGGATGCATATTCACCTTATAAAGTTGAGATGTTTAATATGGAATGCGCTTTTGTATGGAAAAAATCCCGCGGTTCCGGGATCGACAAATTTAGGTTCCTGATTAATAGAATCGGATGTATATTTACTTACTTTCAAATGTTAGCTCATATGGAATACACATTTGTATCGATCGTAAAAATCCCGCGATTCCGGAATCGACAAATTTTGTGTATTTTTCTTACTATAGAATGGCATGCATATCTGCATACCTATGTAGGCGAGGTTATATTTATTCTCAATCAGGATATAGTATTTAATTTAATAAAAAGGTGGTTAAGGTGTGTTTTAACTAACACACGCCTTACACTTTACATACACATATTTGTATCAGGGGTTAAACATTAATTTAAAATAAATACGCATCTGAATAGCTATGCAGTCCAAGAATCCCGGGGTTTTAATTTATTAAATATTTTTTTAGAAGTCGCTTCCATACAATGCACTGGTCGAGTGCATAGTATGAAAGAGACTTCTAAAAAAATATTTATTTGTTGTGCATTCCCGGTGTTCCAGGCATCCTGGGTTTTTTTTTTTTACAAAAAATATATTTTATGAAGTCGCTTCCATACTTTCACAGCAAAATATTTACTTTAGGTAAATATGCATCCGATTATCCGATCTCTAGTTATAGCCTTGCGGTGTTCCCATACAAATCAAAATTCTAAAGTCAAAGTAAAAACCGCAGAGCCATCGGAATAGTATCCGGTGCAGTGTGATAACCGCCTAACTTCTCCGTGCACATCCTACGTAGCAGTGGACATTCGTCTTTATGCCTGTGTCAGCTATAATTATTTGCTGTGAAGCGCATAAAAGTTCTGAACATGATCCGTTAATTTGACACCTAGGTTACTACGCAATTATAGTTTGATATTACTTTTATTTTGCAGTGTAAGCAGTCTCAAGTAGGGCATGCAATATCGGAAGGTTCTCAATTCTGGAACTGAGTTCCAAAACAGGAGATCTGATTCCGGAATTCCGGAACTGGTAACTTTTAAAGTTTGTTTCAAATCAAACAAGATTTATAATTATATCAGTCTTTTAATCATTTTTAGTAACAAATTAAACATCTTTCTCCCTTATTACCTACTCTAATTGAACATTGGCCGTCTAGCGGCTTGTGGAAAGTTCCACTAGCCTAGTTTGGTTGCGTTTAGATAATATAATAATTAAAATATCAAAAAATTATGAATATCGGAATTCCGATATTACACCTCTCAATTCCGGAATTGAAATATCAGAAAAATTGTTACGGAATTCCGGAATTCCGGAATGCATGCCCTAGTATCAAGTAAGGTCGATAACAGACGACCTACTTTTTGTTATTGCCATGATCGTGGTTTTTCCTGTAGTCTGTTCAAAACTAAAGAATCTAATGAAATGAAAGTGTAAACATTTAGCTCGTTTTCGTGGGATAATCTTCGACCTCCACGGAGGCGAAGCCGCGTACAAAAGCCAGTAATTAATTTTTAAGTTTTAAATTTATTATATAATTTGAATTGTCTTGGGATACGCTATTTGCGCTTGGGGTGGGACAGGCAAGACTCACATGATCGAGCTGGAGCGAGCTCAGCGTGCGGTGCTAAAGGTCCTTCTATCACTGAGATACCTGACGCCCACGACTGAAGTCTACAGAAAAGCCAAAGTATTCAGCGTCCGTAAGATCTTTGTTTACGAATGCCTGCGAAGATACCACCGGTATGCCATCCCGAGTCTGCCTATCTCATCCAAAAGGATTGATAGTTGCCCAGTTGAAGGAACCAAAAGCGTCTTCGCAAGAAAACACTACCGTTATGTTGCCCCACGTCTTTACAACAAAATCGGCAAAGAAAAGGGGATCAAACAACATAAAAATCTAAATAACTACCAATTCAAAAAAACGATTATCCACTGGCTAGAAAATTTCGACTATGAGGAAATAGAATATCTATTCGGCACCATTACATGATACTCAGTCTCATTCACCAGGCACACGACACATACCCACCTCTCAAACACACACACTCACTTCACTTACACTCACCCTCACTCTCCAAAGAACGCAATGGCAATTTAAACTCTTTTTTTTTAATTATTACTCTTGTATACTTGCCTTTTAATGCATGCCATAACTATGACGTATGTCAATTTTGTCTGTCGCGCTTCTATTACATATTCCCTGTAAATTGAGAGGTCTGGCTCTTGTGATACCTACAGGAAATCCTAGTACAAGAGTCAGGGCTACACAGATGTTTGTGTCTTGAAGTGTAAATAAATAAATGATTATTATTATTTCCTTTATTTCATTTTTATACATATAATTTAAATTTGTAAATATTTCTATAAAAACATACAAAAATAAAAACATTTAAAAATATAAAAAATAGTAGCCCACCGGTATCGGGAACAGGGTCCAAGCTACCGGCGGACAGGGCTCCAGAGAGAGGAACCTCCTAAAAATGCGAGCCGTGTCCAGAAGTACCGCTTTCTGAATCAAGCCCTTGATCCAGCTGCCCAACGAGAGTCTCTTTAGGTGTTGGTTGAGGCTCTTGGCAATTAAGCCATTGGCTGATACGACTATCGGCACAATGATCGCTGAGTCCACATCCCACATGTCAATAACCATTATTATTATCATTATTATTAAAATATGAGAATCAGTCATTTATTAAAAACAAAATAATTAAACATGACTTCCCATGTTCAATACTTATGCTCTGCCTATCGTAAAAATCTTCGTTCCACCAACAATCGTCTTCTACGATGTCCGTCTCGCCGCTCTGGTATCATTCACTCTTCTTTCTTTGTCCAAGCAGTCTTTCTTTGGAATGCGCTCCCTCTGCATATCAGGATGGCAATCAGTCAGTTATCATTTAAAGTGAAGGTACGTGAACATATTCGTAAGTAGTTGACTGAATCATCCCAGCGCTGATTAGTTTTCTCCCCTACCAGTCGTTATTTCAGCTGACACTGTTTATTTTGCTTATATTTATGTATGTTATGTATCTATGTATTAGTTTATATTTATTTTTCCTTTTTCGAGTTATCTATCCCTTATTTTGCACCTGCCATGTTTTGTCTCTGCATCACCCTAAGGTTGACTGGTAGAAAATGCCTCAGGCATTAAGTCTGCCTTTGTACAAACTTTTTTTACTTGTGCATAAAGTTATAATAAATAAAAAAATAAATCATCATCATTCATCATTTCAGCCGAGAGACGTCCACTGCAGGACATAGGCCTCCCCCAACGGGGGGAGGGGTTGCCATATTCGCCACACTTGGCAGGCGGGTTGGCGATCGCAGTATGGTGTTAAAAATGCTTAGAGAACGTTGCTGCCCATTCTCTAGTAAGTCCCTTAGTCGCCTTTTACGACACCCACGGGAGGAAATGGGGTGGTGCTATTCTTTACGTCCGGCACCACACAGTACAAAAAATAAATAAACAGATTAATTTCATACTATAATAGCAAAGCTACAATCACTATACATAATTATAGGCACAAAAAATCACAGAATCAACTTTACGTAGGAATTGAAATACACAACAATTAAAACATATTTTGTTCTCCCTAAAAAATATAATAAAAACCGGACAAATGCGAGTCGAACTCGCGTGGTGAGGTTTCCGTACAATGAAGATGTTATCTACCATGTTTTTGACGTGACAACGTCTAATAAATCGATGCACGCCGGCTGCATGCACGAAAAAGGATGACTCATTGTCCCGTTATGCTCATTGTCCCGTTACGCTCATTGTACGCTTGCGCCGCATCAATGTTTTGATGAGACATTGGTGCCGATTCTCTTGTACACCGAACTAAACTAACTAAACTATCACTAAAATTCCTTACTTTTGGCTATGAGAATCTTAAAGTTATTCTGCAAACAAAATCTCTAAATTTAAAAATAAGTTTGACAGAAATAGGTTTTGAGGCGCGCATGGGGGGGCAGCCGCGACGTGTTTTTTATGGAATTTTTCACTTTTTGTGTGGAAAATAAAAAAAAAGATTACCTATATGTAGAGTAATAGCGGTTTAAGGCTTTCTAAAAGGGGGTCGAAATTTTCATTATTTTTGCGATAGGACGCACCATTTTGGAGATATAAGCAAAAGAAAAGAAAAAAAAATATAGGGATAAACACGAAAATTAGTACACACGCGTTATTTTAACACCATAGACTTTATAGAGGTTTTCCTGTAATCTATAAGTAATGAACTACATTATATTCTGTTTTTTTTTTTGACGTGATAACGTCTTACAAATCGATGAACGATGCTGCACGCACGAAAAAGCATGACTCATTGTCACGTTCCGCCTGAGCCGAGTGTGCAAGCGAGAGCGCGGAACAAGCGATAGAGAGGCACAATCATCCTACGCGTTCGGCTTATGTTACGTTGTCACGTAAAATTATCGTCCGTAAGCCGACTTTAGAGACAACCATTTTTTTTTTTTCAATAGTTTAGGATCAGTAGTAGATCAGTAGTTTCGGAGATAAAAAAAAAATTACTTCAAAACCATTTATTTTAAAATTATTTAAAAAATATTGAGAGCCTCATAACATGGTTTTTCATTTGATATATCACACGGTAAAGTTCGCACTTAAAAAAAAAAAAAAAAACTAATTTGTCCTCCAAAGGTGACACTCATATTCAAAATTAATTTATTTACATTACACGTCCGTGTTTGGGTCATAGAAATGTGTTCCAAGTTTCAACTTAATCCGTTCAGTAGATTTTGAGCAATTTGGCTGTAACTGACAAATAGACGGACACAAGAGTGATCATAAGGGTTACGTGTTTTCATTCGGGCGTACGGAATCCTAAAAATCAGTGTATAGATCGGATAATTAAAACAAGTGTCTATAATTATCACGACTGACGTAACATAAGACACGATAAACTGATTTTATGCTATTCAGTTGTATTCCTTTGAAATATAAGTACCTACTTTTTTATCACAAAAAGAAACCGGGTATCTAACTCACACATTGACTTATTATATGTTATTTTTTTTTTGGAAAATCATATACGTGAGCACCATGTACATACAGTCAAAACCGTTTAAAACGACTTCGAAGGGACCGCCGGATTACAGTTGTTATAGCCGATAATCGTTATAACCAAACACTATGTTATGTAAACAAAAATGCTGGGACCTCAAAATTTCGTCGTTATAACCGGTACACCGTTTTAAGCGAAGTCGTTATAAACGGTTTTGACTGTATCTATATCGCATTTATTGATTTGTCTGTCATTACTTCACTTTTCATTCTTTATGCCCATTGTGGTATAGTAATTTTTATGCTGGGTACATCGTCTTCACCTATAATTGTTAATTAATGTATAGAAACTATTCTTAACATTTTAAAAGAGTAAGTATGGAGTTTCTTGTCCATTCTTAACCTCCTTAACTTAACTCCTTAACTTAACTTAACTCAACTAACTCCTTAACTTAACTCCTTAACTTAACCTCGTCCTTTTTGGAAAGTCTGTTAAAAATGAGTCATGAATGCCATAATATCCTACTTAATGTCTGATTTTAAGTAGGATGGCACACATGACTCATTTTCGTAAAAAAATTTCGCTTATGCATTATTATATTATGCATTATACGAGTATGTACTCATTTACACAAATAACGGCTAAATAGCTACAGTTATTGTGTAATATTGTTGAAATTAGAGTTATTTTTTTTATGTAAATGGTAAATAGATTACAGTGCTTTGTATATCGTGAAAAAACGAAGTTTATTAAACGTTTACATGGAAATAACGAAAGGGTGAGAACAGTTATTTGTTTATAATAAATGAAGAATAAGTGCATTGACATCATAATTATCCGGTCCAGCTTGTCTCTTGCTGTCCTCCCCCAGCGACGCCCTAAGCCGAGGCCCGTACCCCACAGGGGGTGCCCTTAGCGTGTAATTACTTAGATTATAAGTTTTTTGCCCTGGCTGGAGGCACCCACAGTAAAGTCCGGCCAAACAGACGATAACCTCCTAGGTCTACCTATGAGTTAACATAAAAAATAAAATGTCGTTGACATCCTTTCGCCACGTGCTCGCCACGGGTTAGAGATCACGCTACGTACATAAATAACTAGACAATCACAAACTTATTACAATATATCGGCTTCCACAGTAACCTACTTCCTTTATGTTTGTACGTCTATCTTACTGACTGTTACTGGTTATAATTACGCCTTATGTAATCGGGGAAATGTATTGTTCTGCTCGTTGCCTAGTCTAGTGGTCGCAAGCGCTGCAGCTGAGCATGAGGTCCCGGTCTCAATTCCTAGGTTGGGAAAAGTCTTATTGGGTTTTTCCATTAGGAATTTCTCAGTTACAACCTTACAGGTTCTGCTATCTCGCACATGTCCACTGGCGTTGCAAAACACACCTGCCGGTGCATTCTGTAAAAATCTCACCGTGAAAACGTAGGTGAAGTGAGCTGTCATTTCATCTGATGCCTAAGGATTAATACTGGTGACAGCTCACTCTAAGCTCACTTCATCTAACTTTTCACGGTGAGATTTTTACAGAATCGATCAGCTGCTACATGCAGTAAACAGTATGTGATATCTTCGACAAGGAATTCAATTTTTGGGTGAACACGGCTGAAGACCTCTAGACACAGAAATAAGATCATGAAGGCTGCTAGCGAGATTTACAAGAAACTTGAAACGAATAGTAGTGAGACTAGACATGGGCGAAATAGCTCACTGAAAAAGAGTGATTAGCTCTTTCACTCTAAAGAGCTATATCACTCTTTTAGCTCACTAGTTCTTCTATAGCTCAATAACCCAGTCGCTCAGATGCCGACTGTTAGCTCATTTGACTCATGCCGCACGCGCGTCGAAGGATCGGCTCTCGGCTCGCTCAATAGTCACGCAGCGGCATGCATACCATTTCGTCAAAATAACCGAAAAAATACTAAGTACTACTATTTGTTTTTATTATACTAGACTTTAAGTAGGCAACATTAAAATTGCAGTTCCTTTTGTTAATGTGTCAAACAACAAGCAAATTTTTGAGTGCCATCTAGCTCTGGAGAGTTTATCGACTTTCAATCGAATTACCCTTCAGTGGATCAAAGGGCATCATAGTAGATCCTTGGGCGATGACGCTGCAGATGAACTTGCGAAGATAGGCTCTGATATGAAGGTACTAGGCCCGTACCCACTTCTCTCTCTGCCTTTCTCTCAATTTCGTGCGTGGATTCGCCAAAGATCGACCGAACTCCATAACAACAGATGGTCACAGGTAACAGACTGTAGACAGTCAAAGTTGGCTTTACCAATGGTACACCCGCGATTAACCAAAAAACTGCTCAGCCTAAGTAGAAATAACCTTAGAATAATAATAGGTACAATTACGGGTCATAATCTCCTTAACAAACATCTTTCTAACATAGGCGCAATAGACAGCCCCCTTTGCAGGGGCTGCCTTGACGCCGAGGAATCAGCCGCCCAAGTCATCCTGGAATGCGAGGCCGTGGCTCCACAACGTGAAGAAATCCTCGGAACAGTGAGGTCGCTCCGTAAAGCCTGTGAAGCTCCCAGGAAGCTTCTGTGCTTTTGGGCGTAGCTAAGCTGGCTCTGTTAGCCAGAATCCCCATGCATAACGGACCAAATAGGAGTCTAATGCCCAAATACTCAAACGTTACTTAACTTTAAGACGTTCTTATAAGTGTTTCTGTCGCTACAAAACAGTTTAAAGTGACAGAGACAGCATTAGACTTAACGGCGACTTAAAATTGAATTGCGTTTGAGTATTCGGCAGTAAGTGCGGAAAAGGGAGCCTCATCATCATCATCATCATCATAATGTGTCAAAGTATTTTCTACTTTATTTCAATGATAAATATAGATTTACAGTGACATAAATGTCGTACGATAAGTTTACAATGACGTATTGTGCCGGAGAGATATTGTTGGAAGAGCGAACGCTGCGATCCGAAGTATTCCGAAGCGAGCCGAATGTGACGTTCAGTCGGTTACTTCAGTGTCTCGCTCGGTGAGACGTCACTGACTTACTGAGCTAGTGAGTCTGAGTGAGCTATGTAGCGAGCGAGTGAGTGCGATGTCAATCGAAAAGAGCTAGCTCTTTTCTATCACTCGCTCAACCCGTATTACTACCAAGGGATCCAGTAGTACCACGGGAAGTTTTTTTTACCCGTGGTACTACTGGTAGTCCACATTTCATAGTTCCAGTGGTACTACTGGATCGCTTGGTAGTAATACGGGTTTTTCTTTGTGTAGTGGTACTACCGGTAGTAATACTGTTAGTACCACGGGCAACAAACGCTATTAACATTGTTACTTGGAAATATTGTAAACGCCAATCAATATTTTTGAAAGAGTAACCCAGTAACTGCACTAGGTAATAGGATACTATCAAAGATCCACGAATGACAGCCGGGACCAACGGCTTAACGTGCTTTCCGAGGCACAGAGGGGTCTTGGTATTTAAAGATGGTCACCCATCCACGGACCAACCACGGTAAGCGTAGCTTAACCAGGGGCCCAAGTCTGCTATTTTTATAAATTCGTCACTCCAACACGATCCCATTGTCATTTTGCTAAAAGTTCGTAATCTGCTAAATTCATAATGGTCGATCATTGGTCGGTCAATGGTCTCGTAATAGATTTGTATTACAATGGCATTTTGAACATTTATTCATGCCAGATTTCATTTATATGTTAGAATAAAATGTTTCTCGATTGTAATTAATCTAAATCATAATTTTACTTTATACTTGAATAAATTATATTTTATTTTATTTATATATATTTTTACATATTATTTATTAGTGTTATAAGCAATCTGAAGTAGTAGGAAGTTGGAAGTTTAGTAGGAAGTTTCATTTGTCATTATGTACGAGATTACCAATTCTTTCAATGGAGTGTCAGTGGCTGACCATTGGAAAGTCATAATGACGCCATTATATTAGTAGATTACCAAACTTGTCAAAATCAACAATTATGAAATCAATGATAGACCATTCTGACACTATTGTAATAGCAGACTTGAGGCCTTGATCGCAAGCGACTCCATCACGACACACCACACACGACATTAAACACACATCAATTTAAACATCAAAGATCTTGTATTCACGGACAGTTTTTGTACGGACTCATATTTTTTTCAAACTACGCTAAACAAACTAATCTGACTTCCTCATACGAGTTATCGAGTGTCATCCTTTGTCAACATCACACAATGTTTTTTATGACTAAAATGGCCGAACAATAAATGTGTATAAATGCTTAAGAGTCTGTCGTGGTATGCCACGTGATGTGGAGGAATAAGGGACATGTCGTGCGGAGAGTTCTGGAAAGTTCTGAGCAGAGATGTAACTTATCTAAGTTACAAGTACCTATCTGAAATACATGAGATACAACAAGATACAAAACACGTATTTTCATCTTGTAACTATAAAACTTTTTCAAATTCATTTCGTATCTTGTATTTAATTACCTTTTGTTTGGAATCTTAGATTTTGTAGATACTATGTTTGCTAAAATACTTTTAAAAGGTGATATGTATAAAAAAAGGTCAAAAGATGAATCATAGTACATGTTTTTAGAGGATTCTGATTCCTCTGTTGCAAGTGCCGAAAACACAGGATCTACTGGCAGCACCGCTGACTTAGAAACATTGCAATACTTAAGTAATAAAGATACTAACTTAAAGAGCTTAAATACTTATCCTACAATATATTTTTTTTTTTCAAATGCAACACCTGTTTGCCAAGTTCTGCCCCTATGGAGCGACTCATCTCATTTGGGGGCAGATCATGAGGCCTCATCGAAGAAAAATGAGTGATGAACTGTTTGAATAACTGGTTTTACTTAAGCCTCAATTAACATCATAAAAATATAATATTATGTTGTGTCACGTTTGCGCGATATACGCGATTTACATGAAAAAAAAAAATGTTTTGTAACAAAAGTATTTTATCCATACTATATATAATATTATAAATGTGAAAGTAACTCTGTCTGTCTGTCTGTCTGTATGTTATGTTTTCACGCCTAAACCGCTGAACCGATCGTCATGAAATTTAGCAGAGATATAGCCTGGGATATGGAGAAGGACATAGGCTACTTTTTTACGCGATAACCGACATCCACGCAGGGGGAGCCGCGGGCAAAAGCTAGTCTACAATAAAAAGTATTCAAAAGATACGTATTTTATATCTAGTATTTCAGATACCATTCCAGAAAGTTATTTGCATCTGGTATCTGAAATACTTAATTTAATAGTATTTTGCATTTTGTATTCCAGATACTTTATTTAAGGTATTTATATCCGGTACGGCTCTAATAATCCTTCCATATCCTATGGGCACGTCTTCCCTACCATTATCGTGCCCCCCGGTCTACTCCTTGATATGTAATGGTCACTGTAGCATCATGAAACATGAGGCTCCAGCGGCTAGTGCGAATCTTTGGGCTCATTCGAGCAATCGAGTCTGGTTAAAGTGTCGGTGCATTTCATTAATTCATTGATTCATTCATTCATGTTTTTTAATTATTTTTATCATCCATATTATTCTCAATTAATTGCAGTAATTGCAGTCATAAAAATGTTAATTATAAATATAGGTATAGTGCATGTGGCTTGTAAGTGATTGTTGCACTTATAAATGTATATCGTATACTTTTAAATAAAATGAAATGTTTAAAAAATTGTAGGCTAACCTATTAATAAAAAAATAAAAATAAATAGAAGTGATTTTGTTCTCGTTGTTAGCTGTGATAATCTATAATAATAAATGTTTATTCACAAAAAATACAGAAACACATTTATAATGTACATTACAAATCATTCAATCAATCTGTCTAGCCTTTTCCCAACTATGTTGGGGTCGGCTTCCAGTCTAACCGGATGCAGCTGAATACCAGTATTTTACATAGAGCGACTGTCTATCTGACCTCCACAACCCAATAACTGGGTAACACGATACCCCTTGGTAAGACTGGCTGTCAGCCTTTTGGGCTTCTGACGACCCGTAACGACTGTCAAAGATCCACGAATGACAGCCGGGACCAACGGCTTAACGTGCTTTCCGAGGCACGGAGGAGTCTCGGTATGTAAAGATGGTCACCCATCCACGGACCAACCCCGGCAAGCGTAGCTTAACCTGACGGATCGACCCGTGCGGCTGTTATTACTTAGCCACGAGCAATTACAATTCATTACAAGTTGCAAAATCTGTACAAAATGTATATAACCCTGTCTCTTAGACTAGGATAGCCTGTGATCTATTTTTTTTTGCTTATATAGTTAGTATGTAGGTATGTATCTATGTATCTATTATATAGCATATATATCTGATATTGTACTGTTATACTTTTTATTTGCACCAATGACAACCCCATTTTATGTCCAGAAATTCACTGTCCATGCCAAGATTGTCTGGAAGAGATCGCAGTATGCGATAAGGCCGTCCATTGTAGTACTGTACTGTACTGTACTTTATAGTGTATAAGTTTTTATTTTCTTTTGTAATGTGTAATCTGATGTACAATAAAGTATATATAAATATAATAAATAAATAAAATTCATTTTCAATACTATCTTTGAGTGACCGCACATCAATCAATGTATATTTCTATGACGTTATCAACCACGTCAACAATTATTGCATGTTAATATGCAATGTTCCTATATCTGAATTAATGCACATTTTTAAAGTGCTTTGTTCAGAATCATTTACTGTTGTGATTTCTGTAATTTTTTATTTAGGTTCAAAAATATCCTA
The DNA here is from genome assembly GCA_947523025.1 of Dryobota labecula. NCBI lineage: Eukaryota > Metazoa > Arthropoda > Insecta > Lepidoptera > Noctuidae > Dryobota > Dryobota labecula. The sequence goes on along the minus strand of OX383311.1, from coordinate 4,147,184 downwards.
CTGCTATACCGACTATGCGCGTGCGTAAATTTTTAATGTGACCAAAATTTTCTCCCACAATCAGTATAACTAATTTAATAAAAAAACAATGTTTTTTTTTGCATAATAGTATAAATTCAGTGTATGATGTGTGATTTTATCGTAATATAATTGGGGTTTATGTTAGTGTGCGTTAATTTCGGGACATGTTGTATTCATTATTATGGTATGACCGACCATCAATGAAATGAAGGCAAAGTACATAATATTATAGCTACGTCTGTGATGGGCTTTATCTATTAGATAATGAAGTGGGTAAACATTTACTTACATCTCTAATGATGTACTTATTTATTGACACATGTAATGTCTACAGTCTACACAAATCATATTTTACACATATAACTTTGTGGACTAAAATACCATGAAAATTAAATTTAAAAAAAAATCACACACATAAAAAGTTATATCCCAATTTTGACAGTTGACAAATTTTTGCTGTCATTGTTCTTTTATTTTTGCAATAAAAATGAAATCAGGAAAGATTTCTTGAGCATTTTTTTCGGTCATTTATTCAAATTTGGCTGAGAATCGGCACTTTTCGAACGTCAAAATAACATAAGACAGTCCTCCAAAACGCCTACCCTTCGCCACTTCCTAGTGCTTTAGCTGGGAAGAAGAACTGGCGCAACAAACTCCCCAGCAGCACAGCTGTCTATTCAGTTAGAAAAACTTGATTCTGTACGATTTATTGGTTTTACAACACAGGGCCCATGCTCATATACCGAGTTATATAGCATGGAAGTTTGGGCCGGGTGGGACTCATCATCTTCGAATGAGACTAGGGTTGCCAAGTCTTAAAACCGAAAAGCTGGACAGATCGGCCAGTTTATCCGGATATTTGGCTAAAAAGGCCGGACACCCTTAATTTTTTTAGTCTTTGTATAACAAGACAAATAAAAGGAAAAAAAATAAATGAAAACAAGGCTTTTTTATCATTTACCATAAATGCCTATGTAGGTTTATGTGAAATAAAATATTTTGATTTGGATTTTGAGTTCGCGTCGAAAGATGAGAAGATTACAATATAGGTATATATAGGCCACGTTACCGTCCTCCTGTTTTCCATATACATATCTCTATTAGCAATCATTACAATTCACATCCCAGTTATTGGGTAACACGATACCCCTTGGTAAGACTGGTTGTCATACTTTCGGGATTTTAACTGGGTGTAAAGACCGTCCAAAGAATTAAGAACGACAGCCGGGACCAACGGCTTGACGTGCTTTCCGAGGCACGGAGGGTCTCGGTATGAAACAAAGGGTTAAAAAGTGTAATACTTACAACAATAATACTTCTTTTCCGGTTGTTTACCCCAACACAACACCGACCACTGGTTTTTGACCCCTCCACACGTAAATTGGGCCCTTCCACACCCTGCACACCCATTTAAATTGGCCAAAATAGTGTCTTCCCGAATTAAAATTTTTCCCACCCCATTATGTGGGGTTATAACTACCATTTTTTCGTCACCATGCTCCTTCGGCAGCATAGGAGCTGATGAGATAGATTTGTCTAAGTTTTGGTGATCCATTTTTGCGGAGTTTTTCTTTTGTTTTATAACATAGTTTTATTCCGTTCGTGCGGAGCGCGCGTCTGTTCCCGACCGGAGTTGGCACACTACTGATGAACTCAGGTCATGCTGAGGGGTTATCATATTGTATACATATTTTTTGTAACAATTTAAATAGGTTATCTTGAGTTTAAATGCTTGGTTTTCGTCCGAGATTTTTAATGGAACATTATTTTGACCATTTTTGTTGAATATTTTATAGAATAATTTTCTGAGATAAGTAAATAATGAAAATGTAGGAGGAAAATATTAAGATCTGATGATTTAATAACAACTGTGTTGTTTATTTTTGTTAATTTAAGGCTCTTAGAAAACGGGCGCGACACGCGACGCGACACAAAGCGTGACATGCGGTGCCTTTGTGTCGCGTCGCGTATCGCGCCAGTTTGTAGGAGCCTTTACACTCATAACATCATGACTAAATTTTACGAAGGGCTAGGCTGAGGTCCACCAGTTATGCCATATGCCACATGTTATGTTTAATTCCCATATTATTAGGAATGTCCATGTTTAGGGCGAGCCTATTGCTATTTTATATTATCACTAGCCTTTACCGTGGCTTCGCCCGCGTGAATGTCGGAAATTCTCCCACGGAAATATACTACCGAGATAATAAAAAGGATAAGTATGTTCTGACTACCCAAAGACAACAAATACCTACAAAAAGACAATAAAATGGATATAATATGTTATCCTTAAGAGATAGACATATGCCATCGCGGACTTTTCTGTAGACCTATATAAGATACACAATTCCACCATACATTATTTTGTTATCCTCAAAGGGTTGAGGATACGGCTTATTTTTTTTTCGACATCTCCTACAAATATTGTTAATTTATACAAAAATGCATACAAAAACTTAACAAATTATATACTAAAACCTTTCTCGAGAATCACGCTATCCATTGGTGAAAACAGCTTGACAATCGTTGCAGTAGTTTTTGAGTTTATCGCGAACAGACAGACAGACAGACGCGGTGGAGGACTTTGATTTATAATATGTAGTGATGATGCATGCCAATAATAAAGCCTAGGCTAGGTAAATACATGACGTTGAATGGAAAATCCCCTTATACTTAGGTATGGTTTATTTTATGGTTGATTTAGCACATTCGTAATTTTAGAGCAAAATTATGTAAAGGCTCGTACAGACTAGTGCGATATCGCGGGCGCGACGCGACACTAGTAGCACAATTTCTTTGTCGGTCGCGCCCGCGATATCGCGCGAGTCTGTACGAGCCTTGATTCGGTTATGTTTTATTTTAAAGAGCTAATCACTTGGTTATCGAACTCAAGACTCTTTGCTTAGCAGTCGTGCTTGCGATCGCTAAATGATAATGATACAAATAATAATAATAATAATAACCCCACTGCCGTATCTCTACGTTGACGTCGTGGTGGGGCTTGCGCGCTCCGAACTCTAGGTCTGTGCCGGTAGAGTTTACTTTCCCGGAACATGTCTAGGGTGAAGAGTCAGACCAAGAGAGATACAGAAACCCGCAGGGCAGCATGTGGCGAGCTTTTGGGCAGTTGCGACCCCACGGATCCTATCTCCCAGGAGAAGTCATGTTCCTCATCTCTGGCTTGCCTTTATTGGCCGGCTGGAGTGAACACTGACGAGGAACTGAGCTCCCACTTCATTCTTGCCTTTATTGGCCGGCTTGAGTGGAGATTCGCAAGAGCAAACGTGCTCGGAGGAAGGAAGTATTCCAGTAAATGCTTGTAGGGATCTTGACCATCTTCCGGGCTCTGGGATTGTTCTGAGAGCCGTGGAATACCTCTCCACTCCTCGAGCACCTCAGGATATGTTGCCCCCTTGTCGCTACGTCACTATGTGCTAGCGACCGTTTCCGGGGGCCCATTAATGAGTGTGCAAGTCACCCCCTGCCATTTTATCCGTGTATAATAAAACATTGATCAGGCAGGGGCCATAGTCCTTCCATAGTTTTAGGTAACCGGTCCATTTTAGCCACCCAAACCCATAGTCCAATATCTTTGTTTCCATATCCTGCAATAGTCCTACACCAACCGGGGGTTGTCCTTGGGTGCACTTGCATAGTGCGTACAAATATATATAAATTAAAAATAAATTATGATAATCGTCGGTTGGTGCCTTATTTCATTAAAAAGCGTCTAACGGGCCTCTGCGAGTTGGCTTCGGCCCCTCGGACGCCTTTCAAAGGTCCGGGACCCGAGAGTCCCGAGATATGTAAAATATATTAAAAAAATAAAATAAGATATGTATATACCTACTATTGTGCCGATAGTCGTGACGGCCAATGGCATAATAGCCAAGAGCCTCGACCAACTCCGGAGGAGACTCTCGTTAGGCAGCTGGATCAAGGACTTGATCGAGAAAGCGGTACTTCTGGACGGCTTATTTCACAAATCCTCCCTGAAATTCCCCTTTAGGAGAAAAAGTGGAATCTATAAAAAACAGTCTAGAATTAACCCCTGATAATCCCGCTTAGGAAAGAAATATAGAAAGGAAGAAAAAAATAAAAACTTATTTCAAGATCCCCCTGAAAGTGATTTTTTTTTACATTAGGGTTCAGTTATCCCCACTGAGGGGGATTTTCTCAGGGGGGATTAGTGGAATAAGCCCTTCTGGACACGGCGTGTATTGTTAGGAGGTTCCTCTCTCTGGAGCCCTGACCACCGGTAGCTTGGACCCTATTCCCGATACCGGTGGGCTACTACTTTTTATATTTTTCCTAAAGCAATAACCTTCATAACTTAAACACTGCACGCCATAAAAATAGATTATATCTTCCACCCTCTCGGATCAAAATGCTTTACCATACATGGCAGTAAAAATCTTCAACAAATTAAAGAAAAACCGAAATTCAATAAATTTAACAGAAAAATAAAAGAATACCTAACACAAAAATGCTTTTACTCGGTCGCAGAATACTTAGAATAAAATAATTAATAAATTATGATAGATAAATTATTACTTATAGACATTTAAATAATACATATACAAAAAAAAAAAAAAAATGACAATTAATACAAATTAATGAAATATAAAAATAATAGAATATAATAACTAATACAAATGAATGAAATATAATTATTAAGTAATAATTATATTAATAAATAATAATACATAAATAATAGCATATTTTATATCGAGGGACTAAACGAAGCCATAATATACCAGAGGTGGTTTGACTCCCGAGCGTGCGAGGGAGTCAATGAAACCGAGGGTATATTAATTTGGCGTTTAGGTCTCGAGGTGCAAACTGTACTATTCACTTTGAGTGCGAGAAAAATAGTCAAAAACATTTAATAAATATTATTCCGCCAGTCCATAAAACTTTCGTAAGTTTTTAGGTAAATCTTCCGCGATTTTGGCGGCAAAAGATTATCTATTATGTCTTTCGCTCTCTGCTCGACGTCAAACTCTTCACTGTCACTGGACATTCTTAATAAATTTATTTATACAATCTGATTATTTAAAGTCATAGAAAAATAGTTTTTGTTTATGATGTTAGCAATAAAGTCCAGGGCCTCAAGTCTGCTATTACAATAGTGTCAGAATGGTCTCTTCATTGTGACTTTTTGACAGATTTGCCATACAAACACTGTCAAATACTCACAATGGCGAGACCATTCTGACACTATTGTAATAGCAGACTTGAGGCCCTGAGAGGTTGTTAGTACCTACCTATGTTTTACCAATGACCATGATGATGTATGTATATTCTAATATTTAATAATTATAATTTATATGTCCGAAATAAGATCAAGAATGCTGCTTGAAACGGACTTAAGACGAAGACTTTGGAAACAGCAACGTGTAAACTTAAAACACAGCATAGCAGTGACACAGAAAGCAGCTGGACCTGAGCCAAAATGGCTGCGACGTCGTTAAAAGATGCCCGATAAATATCACCCGTCTTTCCAATATTCCATTGCTTGCTTAAGGATGCATATCCGGTAGGCTCTAATAATCCTTCCATATCCTATGGGCACGTCTTCCCTACCATTATCGTGCCCCCCGGTCTACTCCGTGATATGCAATGGTCTCTGTAGCACCATGAAACATGAGGCTTCAGGGGCTAGTGTGAATCTTTGGGTTCATTCGAGTAATCGAGTCTGGTTTAACCACGCTGGGGTCGGTGCATTTCATTCATTCATTCATTCATTCATGTACCTTTAACGTGAAATATAGTTACTAATAATATGTTGGCAACTTTACTTAACTTAACCTTAATATGCTACTAGAGTATACTCCACTAAAAAATATAAAATAAAATACTCCATTAAAGTTAAAAAAAAAAACTTTAAAATGCAGTATTTTATTTATTACATAGTTACTAATAGTACATACCGAGACTCCTCCATGCCTCGGAAAGCACGTTAAGCCGTTGGTCCCGGCTGTCATTCGTGGATCTTTGACAGTCGTTACGGGTCGTCAGAAGCCCAAAAAGTCTGACAGCCAGTCTTACCAAGGGGTATCGTGTTACCCAGTTACTGGGTTGTGGAGGTCAGATAGGCAGTCGCTCCATGTAAAACACTGGTATTCAGCTGCATCCATTAAGACTGGAAGCCGACCCCAATATAGTTGGGAAAAGGCTAGGCAGATTTTTGAGTTACTAATAATACATATTATCGACGCTAGAAAGGCAATATTTACCAAACGACATGTTAGCAACTTTACACTAGAGTATTTTAAAGTATTTTTTTCGAAAAAATTAATAAACCTTAATATGCTACTAGAGTATACTCCACTACTACAAATCTTGACAGTGCCGCCTTTACATTTTAATGTTGCTAACCAGCTTAGTTAAAAATTTGCACAAAATTGAGACTGATGAGCAAAGACAAACTAGAGTTAGCACACGCAGGAAAGATTTGCCCAACACTATTCAACCGAAATTATAAAAGTTGTCAAACATAGCCCGAGGTATCAGACTGTATTTTTATACAACAAGTTGCCTATAGATTTCAAAACCATATACAGTGTTAACTTATTTAAAAGCAAATTGAGGACCTATTTATTGGGGAAAGGCTATTACAGTATCAATGAATTCCTAGATGACATATGACATTGTAACATATGATTGATCGTACTAATTTGACATTTATTATTTCATTCAAATCAATCTGCCTAGCCTTTTCCCAACTATGTTGGGGTCGGCTTCCAGTCTAACCGGATGCAGCTGAATACCAGTATTTTACATGGAGCGACTGCCTATCTGACCTCCACAACCCAGTAACTGGGTAACACGATACCCCTTGGTAAGACTGGTTGTCAGACTTTTTGGGCTTCTGACGACCCTTAACGACTGTCAAAGATCCACGGATGACAGCCAGGACCAACGGCTTAACGTGCTTTCCGAGGCACGGAGAAGTCTCGGTATGTAAAGATGGTCACCCATCCACTGACCAACCCCGGCAAGCGTAGCTTAACCTGACGGATCGACCCATGCGGCTGTTATTACTTAGCCACGAGCTTATTATTATTATTCTTATTATTATTTCTTATTTGACATTTATTATTTATGATCTCTTATTATTATTGTATTGTTGATTTTCTTATTATTATTGTACTTGAATTTTTAATTGACCGTTATTGTTTTTATTGACTTTTATAAATGTATTTAATGAATTTTATTTTTATTTCAATTGTATAATGTTACTTTTAAAATTTTCAACACAATGTACCTATATTGTTATGAAATAAATTACTTATGACTTATGACTAAAAATTATAAAATATAAAATAAAATACTCCATTTTGAAGTTAAAAAAAAAAGTTAAGTGTAAAGGTACCAACATGTCGTTTGGTAAAAAGGTATTGCCTTTCAAGCGTCGATATGTTCACTAGAAAAACGAATTGTTCAAAACATAAGTGGGATTTTGCGGTAATAATCTTAAACAAACAAAAGAAAGTCGGTATCAAAACTGCTATAAAAAAACAAAAACATGGTCTTTGATTCAGTTATATATCTGGGACAGTACAGATAAACTTCAAACAAAAGAATAGCGATTATATTGACCCTTTGTTGACCATGATGAACTTATAAATATGTGGACCATAGGTTTAATAAAATAAGTTAATTTTGGGGGAAGTTAGATACAGTATCTTCACAGAATTATATATCTATTATTTATTTATTCATTTATTTATTTATTTAACACTTTTTCACATAAATGTACAGAGGCGGACTTAATGCCATAGGCATTTTCTACCAGTCAACCTTTGGGTGGTGCAGAGACAAACAGTGGTAGGTGCAATTACGAAAATTGGGGAATACATTTTTCCTTAACTATAATTAAGATATATATACCTAATTATATATAAATATAAGAACAAATAAATATACATAAATACACGAAATATACTAAAACAAATAAGACAAACAATGAGATAACATTAACGTTGTTGTGATACTGCCAGCTTCTTACGAATGTGCTCGCGAACTTTAACTTTAAAGGATAATCGGTTGGTTGCCATCCTGATTTCCTGAGGGAGCGCGTTCCACAGAGAGATAGACTGTACGAAGAAGGAAGAGTGAATGAAGTCAGTGCGGTGAGTGGGACATTGAAGAAGAAAGAAGATAAATAAAGAAAGATGAAGATTATATCGTCACTGGAAAGGCAAAATTACTGGACCGCCAAAACGCCATTTTGAGAAAAAGCCATTTAAAGTTTTTTTTTTTACAAAAAAATTCGTATCTTTTTAATTTATCATCCAATTTTAATCAAATAACTTGATATGCAAACCTTTTACCTTTTTTTATTTTTATTCATAGGCTGTATATCACTTTAACTACTATTTCGGAAGATAAGTGGTGGATAAGTAATATGACCGCATTTCAGAGTAAGGCAGATTTACCTTAACGCCGTGAAGTTAAACTTTGTTTGCAATTTAAACTTACTGATATCACATAACATAAAGAAATAGAAGTTCGACAAAATTTCTTTTAATATAAGTATACTGCTATGCTGGTGAAGCAGAATTACTTAAACGACACATTTCCCATTTTCACATGTCTAGGACAAGTACTTAAGAGGTGATCAGATAATTTACTAAGTTTACCATAATTTCTTTTAATATAACTACACTGCTATGCAGGTGAAGCAGAATTACTTAAACTACACATTTTCCATTTTAACATGTCTAGAACAAGTACTTAAGAGGTGATCAGATAATTTACTAAGTTTACCACAATTTCTTTAAGTAACTTTGTCGTAATCATTTATGGGGTAAAAGGACGTAAGAGATTAATAATACTTTGAATAACTACATTAAAAATACTGATGACTTTAATTGATTTAAAATATGGCTATCCATTATACTGAAGTGTCTAAAATAAAATCATTAGATACTTGTAAATTACGTAACAACTGTTACCTATATAACAAAACGATTTTTTGAAGGATACCAATACAGGGTAACACGTACCAAATTATATACTATGTAGTTATTGGACGTAGTTGTATTTCAATAAAATACAGACATTATTAAAGTAACCTTTAATTTAAAGCAATAAGGAACATGTTTACTAATTTCCAAATTACAATAACAAATCCCAATTATTTAACAAACTTGTAGTTTCATAGTGGCGCTAGTATCAGTAAAATCAGTACTTATCAAAATAGTTTTATTTTATTCTTATATGTGGATGAGGGTCAGTTCACAACGCGACGTGACGCGACGCGACGCTGCACGCTTAGTGACACAATAAGGTATACGCGCTGCGCAGTACTGCGCATCTCAGCGTAGATACTTCGACACGCGATCACTGTCTCACTGAAATGTTAACTTTTCGTGTAGAAAACAAGTTCGATATTGTGTCGTACATACATCATAATAGAACATTTTTTTTAGTTAATAATGTAATTCCACTAGTCAGTCTTCAAACAACTTAAAAATATAACTCTTTTACGCTAATTATAAAAAACAAATAACTCCTTTGGTAAAAACAAACAACAATTCTATTGTCTAAGTATCAAGGTACAAGTCCATAGCCGACTGCAGGCAGCATCAGTAGGCATCAGTCGCCACGACACTACTGGATTCTATGTATTTCTATTAAATACCTTCCTAGCTACGGATGACGTTGGTTTCATAGAAATACATTTAAACCCGTAGTGTCGCGACAGCACGTCGCCTGCTGCTGCTGCTAGTAGTTTTTTTTTTTAAGTATTAAATGTTTTATTATACCCCTTTGATCCACCTCGGTGATGTACTTTTGTATAATTGAAGATACTTCATTGGCTCCTCTTTTCCCGTCAATGTCAGACTAAGTGTAACAAAACCCATTTCTTGTACCTGATTCATAAAAAGTTAAATTAAACACTGCTAATTTACGGCTGTAATATAACATCATATTTTCGCCGTGAGGCGTATTCAAAACTTTTTGAAGGTCAAAAGTTGTACATAAAATAGTATCATCTTTTTGATGAATATCTTGATGTGCTTTGAATCTTTCAGTTGTTTCTTCTTTGTCCTTCAAATGTTTCCGTTTTTCTTTTACATTACTGTTTTTATCAGACTTCCTGAGTGAACGGTCGATCAGAGTAGTCGTGGACGGCTGCTCCTCTGACCTTATGGCTATTGATGCCGGAGTTCCTCAGGGATCTGTTCTCTATGCAACTTTTTTCCTGCTGCACATCAATGACCTGCTTCTGCCTGGTATTGGTGGGTACGCGGATGACAGTACCGTTTCAGAGAGATACTTGTCCAGCGCAAAAACCAGCGGGGCTGAACTTCGTTCCCTGAGAGAGGCCATGGTTGAGCGGACTGATTTGACCTTGAGTCTTGTCTCCCAATGGGGTGACGACAATCTGGTCTCTTTTAATGCCACCAAAACACAGGCGTGTCTCTTTACCGCTAAAAGGAGTCGTTTTGATCAAACTCCTACTTTTCGGGGTACATCTGTTCCTGTAACTGATCGGCTCGAGCTCCTAGGCATGGAGTTGACATCTGGTCTCAACTTCGGCTCCACCATCGAATGCAAAGCTCAAACTGCGGCCAAGAAACTGGGCGTCCTAAATAGGGTGAAGCGATACTTTACGCCTGGACAGCTTTTAACCCTTTACAAAGCACAAGTCCGTTCCTGCATGGAGTATTGCAGCCACCTTTGGGATGGCTCAGTAAAGTACCAACTTGCTGGGCTTGACTCGGTGGAACGCAGAGCTAAGAGGCTCATTGGCGACGTAAAACTGGTGGATGCCAAGCTTCACAGCTTGGCTCATCGCCGCAAGGTTGCCTGCTTGTCGGTCTTCTACAGATTGTACTTCGGAGAGTGTGCCCATGAACTCCACGACCTCATTCCACCGGCCCCCTTCTACCATCGGACATCTAGACGCACTGCAAGTTACCACCCCTACCTAGTTGATATTCCACCAACTCGCACTAAGCGTTTTCAAACGTCTTTTATAATGCGCGCAGCAAAGGAGTGGAACTCTCTGCCTGCGTCTGTGTTTTCGAACGCATACAACCCTAATCTATTCAAAGTGAGAGTGAACAGGCTTCTTCTGGGTAAGCTCACTCCATCGTAGACTTTGTCTCTGTCATCCAGACCTAGACTAAAGTCAAGAGCAAACTCATAGAAGCATAAAAAAATAAATAAATAAAAGTTCTCATCCGTACTTTCTAATTTATTTTTAAGGCAAATGTTAACTTGCGTGTCATTCAGAATATGTACTTCGGTTTCGGTCAACTGATTGTTACATTTATTACCAGTAAAATTAACATGTAACTTATTTGAATCTATCGGATTCATCTCTTTTGGACTTATTTCGATAAATATCTCGTTTGGTGATATACTTTTTGTTTCTGAATTATATTCGTCAATATCCATTTCATTTTGACTATCACACTTATTAGAGTATTCCGGTTGTATTTGATGGCAAGCCTCTTCTATTTCATGGTGTCTTGCGATTTCTCTAAAAATTTCTAATTCTTTTTTAATTATATCAGGTGTTTCCTCTTCTATCTCTTCACTTTCATTCGTCAAATCATAAACTTTTTGAATATTATTGTTATCTATAGGTGTAGTTAGTTCATCTGCATGACTTAATATAACAGGTTCAGACAGTTCAGACTTTTGTGTAGACTTGTTATTAGTGTTCAAAGTAGTCTTCTTAGTTCTTTGAGAATTCTTTTGTTTTTGTGGAGTTTTAAAAGTCAGTTTTCTTACCACGCTTAACCTTGGATAATTTTCTTTTGAGGTTCCGGCTTGAGGCTCCTCATTATCGGTCGAGTCTGAGCTTTTCATGTAATTTTTTAAATAAGTTCTCCTCTTACTGTTCATGATGTCCTGAAATAAAAATTAAACTAATTTCAAATAAACAATACGGGATACGTATTGCAATATCTAAAGTTAAAAGAACTAACGTAAAATAACCTACGTTCAAAATCCCTAAAATCTAAATACCTAATGTTTTTAAATACTAAGCAACTAACACCTACCTGTGAATTACCTAAGTTTAAAATACCGATTGCACTAAATATCTAATGTTCAAAATATCAACAGTTACTACACCAAAATTTGAAATACCAAATGGTCAAAATACAGTGGAAAAAATTAGGTAAACCCACGAGCAACTTGGAAGTAGCGTTCGCCGGCCGCTACCGCGGTACCGCTCGCTTCGCTCGCTCGGCTCACGCGTGGTTGGTGACAGTTTTAACCTAACCTATTTCACCCAGTTCAAAATGACGAAGCATACCTAAAATCTGCCGCAGAAATGTTGTCATGTCACTACTGTCTAATTATCTCGTCGCAGGCAGATTGTATGATTCATCATTTTGAACTGGGTGAAATAGGTTAGGTTAGGTTAGGTTAGAACTGTGATCAACCGCGCGTGAGCCGAGCGAGCAAACCGGCCTCACGTCACTGTTGACAGTGCTCAGTCTTGGTTTCTTCTTCGTTCCAAGAAGATTATGAGTTCTTTTCCAGTACCTCGGCAGTCAAACCGAGTTATTCGGCCGATAACGAGTACTTACAAAATGGCCAAGTATGCCGAGTACCGAGTAATAATCGAGTAAACGGCGCATCTCATACTTATCCTTGTAAGGTTTTTATTGTTATCAGTGCCGCAAATCAAACTAACAAATCACGAAAACCATAGAAAGCATTGTAGTTTACAATCGGTTGATATACTAGATATACTAGAATAAGTACTCTGACAATCCGCTAATCGCCCCGGCGCGCGGCGGCATACATGTATGCTACTCGCTTCACGCGGCTTAAATCTCTATTTTTACTGTAAAATAAGGGCTAATATCGTCTGTCAGTTTCACTTTCTGTCAAATTAAAATGTTTTATATTACTATAATCAATGAAATAAATATCTTAAGTACTTACCTATTTAAAACAACGTTATTGCATTGTCACACTAAAATTCACACGTAGTTACTGAATTTACGATCAATTTGTACGCAGCAGCGGCAACAACACACGTCTTTTTGCTATAGCTCTGTCTAGCAGATTGACTTAGCCGCCTGCGTAGGCGCGTTCACGTATAATTTTGTACTATCAAATTTTATTTATTCAACAATAATAATAATTTTTATGATTAATAATTTTACTTATGAGATGTAGTATATATTTGGACGGAAAGGATAAAATACTTTTGTGACTTTTGCAGAAATTTGACTGAAAAGCAACTTGCTGATAACCCGCAAACTGCTCATTAAGAGTCAGGCTAAATTACTTAAACGCCATTCACTCGTTAAAAATTATAAGGCATTTTTTCTTATACGCCATATCTCATTCCAATTTACAAAAATCGAAATTACTTAAACCAAGTTATTCTTAAATTCCAAGAAGAGCACAAATACTAATACGGCATTATTTTCCAGACAGCAGAAAGTCAAATTTACTTCAATTTAAATTTGTATATTTACACAGTAAGTAAACATGACTTATGCGACACTCGTATAAAAAAGACCGAAAAGTGTGTCACATAAGCAATCGAAAAAAAAAATAACTGCCTTTTGACGGGTTACTGAAGCGCCATAAAAGTGCTTCGATTGCAATGCTACCTAAACAGATCGACGCAGAAAAATTTTCTGATTCCGAATATGTATGTAACTCAATATGCCCAATTTGGCGGTTAAGTAATTTTGCTTTTCCAGTGACGATATATATTATTTATTTATTGTGCAACCGTACTATTTTATTTCTTTTATTAAACCTATATAATTATTTCTAATAATTTTTTAAACAAATATATAGTCGAGTTTATTTTTATTTCGCAACACAATCAAAAATCTATTTTCTACCTAAACACAAGGTCCAGTTGGAAACCAGCGTCAGGCACTAGTTGGCTGGCATTTATGCTGAACTGGGGCCTAAGTCTACTAATTTACAAACGTTGCAATGGTCTCGCCATTGCGAGTATTTGACAGTATTTGTTTGGCCAATCTGTCAAAAACTCACAATGAAGAGACCATTGCAACGTTTGTTTCAAGTTTGCTAATGTACAAACATTAGCAAACTTGGCCCCCTGGGCCTTTGACGTAACCGCGAGGCACTTTTAAGTTTTTTCTGTATTTTTGTGTTCTGTGTCAGTATTGTGTGCCTTAAACTGCATCAAATAAATTTATTTTCTTTCTTTCTTTTCTTTATCTACTACATATCGGATGTAAAAAGACACTAAATGAATTCGAAAGTTAGATGTTCTTCCCATCATTGCGATATTTTTTTGATCTGGACCATACCTGGAAACCTGATTACGGAAATGTTGAAGGTTCCAACTTTTTATTATGTTTTTTTACGAAAGTTAAATTTAAATCATCACTACATATTATAAAACAAAGTCCTCCGTCGCGTCTGTCTATCTGTCTGTTCGCAATAGACTCAAAAACTACTGCACTGATTTTCATGTTGTTTTCACCAATGGATAGAGTGGTTCTCGAGGAAGGTTTTAGTATATAAACTACATTTATTATAAAAAAAAATCCTCCGTCGCGTCTGTCTATCTGTCTTTTCGCAATAGGCTCAAAAACTACTGCACCGATTTTCATACTGTTTTCACCAATGGATAGAGTGGTTCTCAAGGAAGGTTTTAGTATATAAACTGTAGTTTATATACTAAAACCTTTGCAGGGTTTTGTTTTATAGTATTTATATTATAAAACAAAATCCTCCGTCGCGTCTGTCTGTCTGTCTGTTCGCGATAGACTCAAAAATGACTGCACCGATTTTCATGCTGTTTTCACCAATGGATAGCTTGGTTCTCGAGGAAGGTTTTAGTATATAATTTGTTAAGTTTTTGATTCAGTAAGTATCATTTGATGAAGTGGAACTGATGAAGAAGACCACAAATGGCCACCGGAACTCCTCAATGATAAGTATTTCACGGGTGGCGATAAGATATTTCGATTAAGATAGTTAAGCGACTATTAAATAAATAATTCTGATGAAAATGGTACCATCGAACTGATCTGAAGATGGAGCCTG
Source organism: Dryobota labecula (assembly GCA_947523025.1). Taxonomy (NCBI): domain Eukaryota; kingdom Metazoa; phylum Arthropoda; class Insecta; order Lepidoptera; family Noctuidae; genus Dryobota; species Dryobota labecula. The sequence goes on along the minus strand of OX383311.1, from coordinate 4,132,139 downwards.
AAGGTATGCACCGGAACTCCGTAATAAAACAATGTAACAATGCCGTGTTTGGGCTTATTGCAATTGTCATGAGATGCACTCGGGCTATAAATGATTATAAACCGATTTTTATTAACTTTGCTTGGGTAGTTTTTTAGTTGGCTTTGGTATTTAATCCACTACATATATCTTGTGTCACTGTTGTTTGTGCGGTGTAGCAAGTAGTGGTAATCGAATTATTGTGAGGTAGGTACCATAACTAAACAGTAAAAAAAAAAAAACGAATTAAAAAAAAAACCCTAAAAAGTGAAAAATAACCTTAATTTCGGAAGTCGGTGGCAAAAAACGAAAATACAGAACCAAAGACACCAAATTCCGAAATAAAAGTTATTTTTCACGTTTTAGTGTTTTTTTTTTTGAAGTTGGTTGTTTTTTTTTTGTTCAGAAGTTTTTTATTTTTCACTTTTTATTTAGTTCAAGAAAATTGGGAGTTTACACAAAACCGAAAAACATGGCGATTGGTCAAGAAGATAAAAGAGTTTGGGGATCTCTGCTTTGGAGCAATACAGGCGTGATGCATTAACAACACAGACGTGGGGTCAACGCTCCAATTAGCCAATAAGATGACTGGCACATTGCACTGCTTCCAATTGTTACTTCCTGCGAATGACTCGCATCTTAGGTCTTAGAATGTGTGACCTATACTGCAGTTAGGATCATCTCACACTCTAATATTAATCTCATCACCATCGAGCTTCGGGTTGCGTATCATCTTTATGCTGATGATTTGCAGCTTCACTGCCAGGCAAGTGTTGACGACATATCCGCTGCGATTGAAGAGCTAAACTGGGATTAAGGTGTGGTTAAAAACTTGTCTGATCGATTTGGGGTGGTGGTTAACCCTACCAAGTGTCAGACTATTATTGCAGGGAGCCCCCACAGTATGAGGAAGCTGAATGGCTTTTTTTTTGGTGGGAAATTGTCAAATATTTTCTCCCGCTCTGAGCGGAGTTCAGGTCGTGTCAGACTTTTACTGAATAAAACCCACCCGTGTTCCTTCAGAAGCCTGTGTGCCAGGGCCACGGTATCCCTTTCGGACAAACCAACATCACTAGCAGGCACCGGTCCTAGCGGACCCCGTCAGTGCGTGCTGACATCTCTTTGAGACGCGCGTGGAAAACAACGCGCCGTCGACCCGGGCCTGGTCGTTACCGGACGGCGAGAAGCTAAAGCGCGCTTAAGGTGACGCTAGTCGACGGCTCGAATTCGTTGGTGGGCGTGGTCGAAATAATAATCTTTATTTATACAAAGCAGACTGTACTCGTAGTACATGTAACAGTTATCACAAAGTGGGTAGAATTTAATCTCTGGCAATCAAGTGGCTGACGTGCTGCTCTCCTTGCTAGGCTATGAAATAGCCTGTATTAAAGAGTAACAGTGCCGATTCCCTCTAGTTGTATTACTACAATTTTATATTATTTTTAAAGTTTTTTTTTTACTGTTAAATACAGGTATTAGTGAAAAAAATAAAAATGCGAGCGCATCTGTGTGTGTGAGTGTGCAAATGCATACTATTTTATCCAACATCGTGTGCGAAAGGGACAGACACTGTGATGAGCAGTAAGAAGCTAGTGCGCGCACGGATACAGACTCCCGTATAGTATACCAACGCTAATGACGCACACATGCGCGATTTCATTTTATTTATTTATTTATTTTAATCACAATTATACCACCCTTACAGACTAATCCAATGCGATGTTATAAGTAACAATGTCTACACCGAAACACAAAAAAAAAAATAACCAGCAAACAGAATTACAGAGTATTAAGATTATGTTTGTTATCAATCTAATAGACATATATACATTAAGAACTTAAAATAAAGTGCTCTCTTTTCAATTTATAATTACATAGTAGGTATGAAAAACCTAAAACACACATATTTACACATTTACATAACTTACTACATTTAACAGGATTTTTGCGAATTCACTCAAATTGCACGAAATTATACTCGTATCTATTCTTTCATGGACTTCGTTGATTATACGGATTGTTCGGGTGAGGGGAGTTTTCGCCAGTAGATTGGTTCTGCCTACCGGCACGGCTAGCAGTTGTGGGAGCCGCCGCCTCCACACGTATCGGTCCGGCACGCATAGCTTTAGGTAACGCAGCACTTCCGGATTATATGCTACACCACGCAGTAGCTTTACTACATAGGCGGCGAGAGCAAATTCCCGGCGCACCCTGAGCTCATTATACCCCACCATACCCAGTACAAATAGCGTAGGGTACATCAATGGGTAAAATGGATATACCCCGTACATTTTTACATACAAGTGCCTTGTAAATTTATTTTGGACCCGAAATTTATTTTGGTTTATTTATGAACAGACCTTTGGACGTATCGATATAATGACAAAACTACGTTTTAAATCTACTCAAAATAAAATTATTTGTACTTTTTAATAAATTATCTATGCCTGTACGGTTCCTATTTTGCCATTTTTACACTACATAATCTATGTATTTACGCCCAAAGATAAGTTGAAATTAGTGTTAAAATATGAAAGTTTTGACGCTCATAACTTCCTAACCAATATTCATTTTCAATTTCTGCTTCCATAGACTAGATAATGGCGAGACAAATTGATATGATTTTTAGTTTTGAATGTACACCGTCAAATAGACGAGTTATCACCATACTGCGTTTGTATGGAAGAATGACCGATTAGAGTGACCTTAACTGTGCGACCTGTGATGTTCGAAAATTTTGACATTCCGTTTAGCTCCAATGTTAAGGATCTTGGTCTGCATGTCGACGCTTGTCTTGACTGGCGAAAGCAGGCCACGACTGTCATCAAAGTCACCGGAACCGGTCGTTCTATCGGTTGAAAAACCTTCTCCCATCACACATAAAGGCAATGCTTTTACGGTCCCTAATATATCCCATAATTGACTATGGTGATGTATTACTATGACCTAGATCTCCTCAATAAACTTGACCGCCTTCTAAATAACTGCATTCGATTCGTTTTCAATCTTCGTAAGTATGACACTGGCTCCTGTAACACAGGTTGCTACCTAGCTCAGGAGCCAGGGCTTCAAACAAAGTTTGTAAAAGCTGTATTTGTGTCAATAAAAAAATATTTATTATTATTTATTATGATTGGTTTTAAAATGGTTGTCCGTTCGTCAGCGCAGAGAGTTGAGGGCTCTATGTTGTTTTCCATTCTCGAAAAACCCACTTCTCTTTCTTACCTGATTTCCCATGTTCAATACTTATGCTCTGCCGCTGAAATACCGCAGTGCTGGTATTCTGATAGAGCCCGCGGTAATGCCACGGACACACCTACGGAATTCTATATGTCGGCACGGTTGGCGCAGTGGTTAAGCGATTGACTGTTGCGCTGCGTGTCGCGGGTTCGATTCCCGCACGGAACAGATATTTGTATGACCTACAAGTAGTTGTTCCGGGTCTGGCTGTTTGTGTATGTGAGTTTAAATGTTTGTAAGCGCACCCACAGTACAGGAGAAATTCCTAGAGTGGGGCAAAGTTTTAAAAAAAAATATTGTCCTACTAGGGGATTAAAAAATAAAATATAATTTATGATTTTTGATTTCGCCACGTGCCCCTTATTTTCCAGGCTCATGCCCCATGCTCTGCTCGGACCCAGGCCCATAGGCGTATACACAGTCAAATTTAATTCTTTTAAATCCTCATAAGAGATCATTGTAATCATCATTATGAATGGGACCAAACATGAAATAGCGAAAAAAATAAATTAAAAAAAACACTTCTGTTCCCTACATTTTGACTGTCTTATGCAAACATAAATGTGATTTTCTTTTCGCGAAATCTGTGACCACTCGGCTTACGAGCCGAGCGAGCGTAGAGAGCGTGCCGCGGCAGCGGCCGGCGAGGGCCAGCAACGGTAATCCCTTTCTTCTCCTAAAATAATAGACATATTGCAAGGTAGGCATTTTGGTTCATAGACAGAATAAGGTTTAGTTCAAATACTGTATAGACATATTGCAAGGTAGGCATTGTGCTTCCTAGTCAATATAAGGTTTAGGCAATACTTGGCATAGACGTTTTGATTCCTAGTCAGTGTATGGCATCTCGGAGGTATAACCACTGGGGGTTCCTGCTCCTTAACCGGGCTTTCCTGTGGTGCCGCAAGCTCCTAAACGAAGTTTACGCCTCCAGCCAGGGGAGTTTTTACTATAAGCTACTTAAACTAAACGACTGCTCGCTAAGGGCACCCCACGTGGGGTTCGAACCTCGGCTTAGGGCAGTGTCGGAGGGAGGGTGGCAAGGGACCGTCGGTGGCTGGATAACATCAGGGTTCTGATTATTGTCATGGGGAGTTTGGATTACAGGCTCAGCTAAACCACATGCTGGCACATCGTTAAGCGGCGTCAAGGGACGGGGAGGGCTATTATTATTGACGATAATAATAGTAGGTCGGGGTGGGTTTCGCGCGGGACCTCTAAAGCGAGGTCGGAATTTGGATCGTGTGCGTGCGTATACCTACTCTACGAGCTGTACTGGTTTCCCTACGACTCTCCTGAATGAGAGTGGTGGGGTCGTCTGGGTCGGTCAGCCTATAGGCTTGGCCACCACTGCTCTTTTATACTTATTGGACCATTATTTCAACACAACTATTGATTTGTTTATTGTTTACTAGTAACAAACACCCTGACATTAACTAGTATAGGGCTGTACTTCCGAATGCTTATCTTATCGCATGTCGGTCTGTCGTTCATTCATAGAACGATTATGTCCTCGAAATGTTTGTGACGGGGGACGGAATTACAACGTGTAACAAAATAAACGCACGACCGCAGACACCTAATTTAGGTGTAAAATAAAATAAATAAAAAATCATCATTCCTATTTAAAATGGGGATGATTATTTTTTATTTATTTTAAACTCAAAAAATAATTTGTTTGCATATAATTCATTCATCATTCATTCATTTCAGCTGACGGATGCAGACGTCCACTGCTGGACATAGGCCTCCCCCAAGCGCCGCCACCTCGACCGGTTTTGTGCTTCCCGCATCCAGCGGATTCCTGCGGCTTTCATAAGGTCATCGGTCCACCTTTTGAGAGGCCTTCCAACGCTACGTCAATAATACAAACAATATATTATAATACTGGGTGCTACCCGCTGCTTCGCTCGGGCCAGCTTTTTCTAAAATAAAAATTGCCTAAGCTACTCTGAGTTTGGACTTTTGGATGTTAGTCAAAGACCAAGTCTGTGCACCATAGGTTAAGACTGGGAATACACGTCAGATTTATTCATCCGATAGTCTGATCCGGCTCCCTAGCTTGAACATTCATCTCATGTCCGATCCGATAGTTGGATCGGACCTGAAGCTATGGCGTTAGAGCCATTATTTTGCTTGACATTCAGTCAAGCAAAATAATGGCTCTAAAGCCTTCCGATAGTCGTATCAGACTATCTGATCCGACTGTATTCTTCCCATCTTAGACGGATCCCAGTCTAAAACGGGAAGAATACACATGTTAATGTCATTTTATTTAGAAACGGTATATGATTAAACACGTGAAAAAATTATATGATGCTTTTGAGACCTTTCTTCTGAGGAAATCGTGACTAAGTAATAACAGCCGCACGGGTCGATCCGTCAGGTTAAGCTACGCTTGCCGGGGTTGGTCAGTGGATGGGTGACCATCTTTACATACCGAGACTCCTCCGTGCCTCGGAAAGCACGTTAAGCCATTGGTCCCGGCTGTCATTCGTGGATCTTTGACAGTCGTTACGGGTCGTCAGAAGCCCAAAAAGTCTGACAACCAGTCTTACCAAGGGGTATCGTGTAACCCAGTTACTGGGTTGTGGAGGTCAGTTAGACAGTCGCTCCATGTAAAATACTGGTATTCAGCTGCATCCGGTTAGACTGGAAGCCGACTCCAACATAGTTGGGAAAAGGCTAGGCAGATTGATTGCTTTTGAGACCTTTCTGTAAGTAGGTACGTCGGGTACTTGTGACATAATTGGATAAAGTTCGCTCGATAGAAAAACAAATCCTAACATAGAATACTCTCTTTATTATGTACACCATAAAAATTACAGATATAAATGTAGAACTGTTACATAGGGTGTCACAATGGGCGGTCTTATCGCTAAAAGCGATCTTTTACATACCCTTATTTTGTAGATTAAAATCATTTTATTTCAATATTATAAACTCAAACTCAAATCATTTATTTCAGTTAAACCATTTACAGGCACTTTTGAATTGTCAAGGAGTCGGTCAGTAAGAAAAATGAAGCTACATTCCCATTCCAAAGCGTAGGTACCTATGGAGAAGAACGGGCAAGAAACTCCATGGACACTCTTTTAAATTAAATTGTTACAAAAATATTAGTTACACATATAATGTTGAATTTATAACATAATGTGAGAACGATGTAAAAATAAAAAATAAAAACGTACTCGTTAAAAGCGTCCAGAGTAGGTACACCAAATAGAAAAAAATGAAACAATTAAAATAAGCCATGGCAGCTAATAGATGACCAGTCCCAACTGACGGCGCCCGTTCACGAACATGACGCATGGATTAGCACCATTCAGCTCACATTATGTACTATACGACATTATGTATTGAAAATCACATCAAAATAAATGTCTATGATGATGATGTTGATGTGTTTTTTTTTTATGTCCGTCTGGTTTAGCATTGTTAATATCGTAAGATATATAATTTTCAACCCAAAATTAACGAAATTCACGGCACAATTTACTCGCGCCCCGCTGCCACCTCTAGAATCAAAATGCACCGCTCGAAGAACCTCGCCTTAAACGCAACTCTGGCTATCCCATCGGGGAATATAAGCGTGATGATATGTAGTGTCGGCAAACGTACATATAGATAACAACCAATTTATAATGACGGATGGTTCTGATTACAGGACGTGACAAGACGGATTTAGACAGGCTTTGAAAAATTACGGAGTAATTAGTACTCAATGTATGTGTTTTTGACCAACTGCAACGTTCTAATCGGCATTCTTGGTATTTTGTATTTTTTTTGTATTTACCTGCGCATCGCCCGCGTTTATGTAGGAAAATATCCCTTCGGGAACGTACTACCTGGATTAAAAGTACCTTATGTGTTAATCCAGGCTATAAACTACCTGTGTGCCAAATTTCATCGAAATCCGTTCAGCCGTTTTTGCACCAATCCGGAACATACATCCAGTAGAACGGACAAAAATCTAAAAACTACATTTTTGGCATCGAACTCGTTCCCTCACATCGTAGTATTTTTTATATTCAATGTGCGGTTTTGACTTCGTTACTTTTATATTATATGGACTATGAAACGAGGTCCTATGAAAGTTTTTAGAAGCCTCTCTCCAAAGGCTTCCCGAAACCTAGTTGATATTCCACCAACTCGCACTAAGCGTTTTCAAACGTCTTTTATAATGCGCACAGCAAAGGAGTGGAACTCTCTGCCTGCGTCTGTGTTTCCGAACGCATACAACCCTCATCTATTCAAAGTGAGAGTGAACAGGCTTCTTCTGGGTAAGCTCACTCCATCGTAGACTTTGTCTCTGTCACCCAGACCGTCAAGAGAAAACCCATAGTAAAATAAAAATAAATGTATGTTCAGCGATTATTTATGGTTTAGGTTGGCTTCTAATTTTGCAGGCTAAATAAGCAGCTGCAGAAAACGCTATTTTAACCCCTACACTGGTCGGGTCTACAGAGCGCAAACAATTGTCTGCAAACTGTAAGAGTTCTCCGGTACATCCCCCGAAAAACACAACCTTCGCTTCGAAAAATTGTATTTGTGCTCCTGCGCAATCTCGTTAATCCCGCGAGAGCTTGTTCGATTTTCGGCCGAGATAATAATATAATAATAATCTCGATAAATATGGCTGAGATCTCGCGAGAACGAGATTTCATCCCCTAATGGCAACGCATCTGTGATGCCAGATTTTCATATGCAGCGGTGAACATATACCATTAGGTCGGTAGCTGGCTCGTGTCCTATTCAAAAACTGAAAATAAAATAAAAGAACTCTACCCCACTTAAAAAAAATCCCTTCGGCAAGCCGCAGGAGGTGGTAGATTTCAAAGAAGGTTCCACGAAGAAGCTTTCTCCGCGCTGACATTCAAATCAAATCAAATCAAAATATTTTATTTCACATAAACCTACATGGGCACTTATGAAACGTCAGAAGCTAGGTGCACGGTTCGAGTTAGTCGTTTCCTATGGAGAAGAGCCGGCAAGAAACTCCACGGTTACTCTTTTAAAAATAATTGGCTTTACAATATTATTAAATAACAGTGCTAATAGGTATGGGAGGACAGTGTAGGCCTTTCAACAATTACCAGGTACTTAACAAAATAGAAAACCGCCAACAAATCTAAACTCTACTAGGCCTACAACGTTCTCACATTCACAAAATATAAAATAATCTAAGTATATAAAATATTAATGACATGATTGCAATTACAACTACAGTAACATATCTGAATAAATATCATGTCCACAAAAGCCACTAATAAAGAATTGGAATTCGATTTGTAGGTAAATAATGCCAAATAATGAAAAGATTATGTCAAGGAAGTATGTAAAATAAAAAAATTAAAATTCTCATTCTCATCAAATTACCCTTATTCAAAAATGTTAGGGTTTTCATCAAAAGTTTCAATTTAAAAGTTGTCCGTATTCTTACTCGGAATGATAAAAATGCTTAACGGTTAAAAACATTACCATAGGAAAAAAGTTATGGCCAAAAAACTGATTTTCGAAAAACCGCCCCCCATTGACGAATTCCGTCCATTCACGTCATTAACCTAAGTTTTGACCCTTTCGATTTTGGGCCAAGTTTGAAAGCAATCGGTGCATAATTGCGACCTGTAGAGTGTGGCTAAATTTTGCTTGTTGCCCCACCAACCAACCAACATACATACGTATACACATAAACTTTTTAACCGGCGGTTGATTTTTATATACACCGTGGCATTTTAGTCGTCTTACAAAGACAGCCCACTTCATGTATCCAATGACAACTAATCATTCAAGCAAAAAAAAAAAATTTTTTTGGACATTTGTATATATTCTTTTTTTTTGCATGACAGTTTAAAACACCCTGTTACGAGTGCAGTCCGAGCGTTGTGATACAAGGGCGCCGCAGAATGGATTTAGATTAAGTTGCAACAGTAAGAAACACATTTTTGCGTTAGGGTGAATGAACTCTGATAAAGATGTCGCCGCTCCATTCCGCGGTGCCCTTGTAACACAAGGCTCGGACTGCACTTGTAACAGGGTGTTTTAAACTTTGTCATGCGTCATAATTAATAATAATAAAAAATATAAAAAATCTAATGTCCAAAAAATAAAAAAATAAATTTCATGAATGATTAGTAGTCATTGGATACATGAAGTGGGCTGTCTTTGTAAGACGACTAAAATGCCACGGTGTAGATTTGGGTTCTAGGGGTCGTAACTAGACCCCCTATGGTGAAATTTTCGGAAAACTCGACTTTAGGTGCAGGACCAATAGGTAGATTTTTTCTGACGAAATCTACCTAGAAGAAACTTCTGCATTGTTACGGTTTGGTAGTCAACAAGGACCCCATATAGTTTCGCCATGTCTGTTTGTTTGTCTGTCCACGGCTTAGCTCAGAGACACTTAGTATTAGAAAGCTGTATTAATTACGCTGACAAAGTGGTAAAATTAAATTTTTTTTTATTTTTTTTTGTGGGGATTATGTTATGATATTTGTTTTTCTCAACTATCCCACGGTGTAGGTATCGTTGGATAGGCCGTTCAGAAAAGTTGCAGGTTTGTGAACACCATTTTTCGATTCAGAGATCTTTTTGTGTAATATTAAGCTTTGTAGTGCTAATTTTTATTAGAGTCAATTGTCCCCCCCTGCCAGCTAAATAGTTGTTCTTGGATATGTAAAAAATCCACGGCAGTAGTATATATAATGAAGTGAAAAGGAAAACTATCGCCACCGACGCTGCCCTAAGCCGAGGTTCGTACCCCACAGGGGGTGCCCTTAGCGTGCAGTCTTTTAGTTTATAAGTTTTTACGCCCTGGCTGGAGGCATTAAGTTTCGTTAGGAGATTATGGGAACCACAGAAAAGTCCGGTTAAAGAGTCTCAACCCCTCGTGTAAAAAAAAAAACTATCACAGCTAAGTAGGCTTCACAGGTTAACGAGTAATAGTCAACCAACTTAAGTTGTATGTATGGGAGAACATGTTTTTCAACTGCCTACAATGTTAAGTTTGTTCTTGGGATAAATTCATCCCAACTACGCATGGCTGGTTTTATTACAATAAAATTGGCGATACCCAAAGCATTAAAAAAATTTGCAGGAAAACCAGAAACGTGATTAACTAAAAAAAAAAAAATATCTTTCTCAGAAGTAATTGTCATAGTTGGTCCAGCAACAGATTACACGTTGTGTTGAATAGATAAGCAATGATAAGCATGACCTCTGCTGACCCTCCGATACACGACAATTTGTAATAGTCTGGTCTGTTTCACTTAAAATGCGGATGATTTATAATTACTTCTTGTTTGAGTACGAGTACCTAAATGAGAAAATAATAAAACCTATATTCCGTTTGAAATAAGATTAGACATTTAAATAAAACTTTTTCACTTCTCATGCTCTAAAAGTACGCCAATATAGCCCTACGAAGCGGGACTAAAGTGATCACTTTAGTCTCTAGGGAGTGAAAAGTAATTAGTTTTTTAATTTCCTTCATGTAACATAGACAAACTCAAACAGCCAGTAAATATAGGTACTATTATCTGTGGAGTGTGGACCATCTTCATTGCGAAAATGTTGAGAGTTTTAGTTCCATGGTTTTTCCGCAAAGTTGGCGCCATGTGTTTTAAATTGTTAATCTGTGACTGGTTTAGAAGAAAAAACTGACCGCGAAAATGTCTGAATTTTTGGCGAGTGCAAATTTGTACGGTTTTAAATAAAATTAAGAATGTCCAGTGACAGTGAAGAGTTTGATGTTGAGCAAAGAGCGAAAGATATAATTAATAGATAATCTTTTGCCGCCAAAATCGCGGAAGATTTACCTAAAAACTTACGAAAGTTTAATGGACTGGAGGAATAGTATTTATTAAATGTTTTTGTACTAAATTGATAATTTTTCTCGCACTCAAAGTGAAAAGTACAGTTTGCACCTCGAGACTAAACGCCAACTTAATATACCCTCGGTTTCATTGACTCCCTCGCACGCTCGGGAGTCGAACCACCTCTGGTATATTATGGCTTCGTTTAGTCCCTCGATATAAAATATACTATTTTACAGTCTGTTCAACTGATTTTGACTTCTATTGCGTTGGTGGCATGACAAATGACAGCTGCAGTAAACAGTTGGTATTGTCACCACTTTTTTACTATTAATGTCAGCCTTATACCTACGGAATAGAAGTCAAAATCGGTTGAACGGACTGTAAAAAAGGTTTGTTTTAATGTCTAATATTATTTCAAATGGAGTTTAGCAGCCTATTAATGTCTCACTGCTGGGCAAAGGCCTCTTCTCATACACAGAAGGTAGGAGCATTGTTCACGACTGAGTGGGTGTGTGCGGCGACTTCAGACTTATATTAATTACTACCTTTTTCTAAAATAAAAGTAGTCTAAGCTACTTCTTATAATATCAGCTATCTACCAGTGAAAGTCCCATCAAAATTGCTCCAGGCGTTGACAGACAAGCAGACAGACAAAAAATAAAAAAATAAATTAAAAAAAACTTGTTATAAGTACCGTATATACTTTCAAATGCATGTAGTAAAATTTTTAAATCCGACTTTTTAGATTGTCGCGATTTTAGTGTAGTATACTTACATGATTTGCGCGCCATCTGTTGTCGAGTAGATGATCTAAGTATGTGAAAAATATTCGTACTAACATGTAGGTACTTTTAATTTATTATTCTAGTAAATTAAAAGTACCTAAATATTAGTACGTACACTTTTATAAATAAATATTTGATAGATTTATCCAACGTAGAATCATCAAGAAAAATATAATAATACTAGTGTGTTGAGATTTATTTAAACTGTTCAAAGTACTTACATGTCTCGCGCGCCATCTATTGTTGAGTAGATGAAAATTAAGTTTATTCTTGGGGTAAATTAATCCCATCTACGGAACCCTTCATTGTGCGTGGTTCGACACGGACCAAAATTACTCATACTAAAGAAAAAAATAATAAGTTTGGCTTTAATAGTTTGTGCCATTTTAGTGCCGATTCCAGAGAAGTATAACACCAACTCAGTACGAGATAGGACATAACATAACATTAGGGATTATTTGGAAACAGCGCAATAATTAGCGGGCCAGACATAAAAAAATAAAATAAAATAATAAAAAATAAAAGAAACCCCAAGGTTTTATTCTTACTTAAAATGATCACCAGCTGTTAAAACAAATTTGTTTTGCTGACAATATATAAAAATGATTGATTTAGCTTGCTTATTTAAAAACTATATCTCTATTCAAACATCGAGTAAAAGAGCATTACCTTTCCTCTCAACTGTGAGTATTTTATGTATATATTTATAGATATATGTATTTATATTTTTGTAGCTTTATTTAAGTATATGTTATATTTAATGTTTTAGTTTAAGACTTCGCATATTCATATCATTCTCTTCATGTTCTCACACACTATTGTCTACATTTTTTTTTTCATTTCTCCTTTCGCCGGTCTGCTGGAAGAAATTTCTTAAGAAATAAGCAGTACCTTTGTACTGAAATTATAATTATGTCGTATCTCTATGTATTTAACTGTGTGTACATAAATAATAAAATAAATAAATAAATAAATAATAATTTTTTGATGAATATAACCTAGGCTGGTTTTTTGATGAATATAACCTAGGCTGGTGTTCTGAAAATTAAGTTTCCTTTGTGAATTGGCCCTCCTAATTGAGATAGAAAAACCGATGTCCCGTTTTGAGTAATAGTACATTTTATATTTTACCCTCTATCGCATATTTACAACCCTCGCCTGCGGCTCAGGTCACAAATACCTGCGATATCGGGCTTTCTTTCTATTACAGCCCTTGGTAAGTACACAATTTTACGTCTTCACCTGGCCATAATGCGAGTTTTACTGTACGCGTAGCGTGCGGTAAAACTCACATTATGGCCAGGTGTGACGTAAAATAAATTAATGGTCAATTTAGGTACACACCTACATTTCGGCAGTTATGTTTAAGTCCCATGTGAGCCTATTGCCATCAACTGAGCACAATTCCAGACTCCAGGCTTCTACTGAAAAATTCCAGATGGAAGAACCCCAACCTGGGAATCGAACTCAGGACCTCGTGCTCAGCAGTAGCGCTTGCAGTAAGGAGGCAGTCGAGGTAGGTGATAGGAATAAGATTGAAAAAAAACAAAAGTATAGGAAACATTTTTAATTTAATCAAGATAAATGAGTATTTGACCACAGAAAGATAACAATAGAACTTATATTTAGAGATTCTTGTCTTACTGTACAGTGAAATTAACTAATATCACATTTATTTTGGGGACAAACACAGATAGATTTTCTAGAGTTTGAGTTTTTAAAATATTTGTATGGGCAAACGCCAATCCGATGTGTGTTTGAAAATATAGTAGGACTGTTCAATGTATCAATTGGTAGGCCTGCTTATTGGATTGACGTCATGTCTCATGATTCCTTTAAAACTATGGTTTCCTAGGCCTGAGGGCCAAAGCACACACGCTACTTTTAGCATCCGCGATCGGCGAGTTAGCCGCTTTTTAGAAGCTAAACGCGACTGTATTGATGCATTAAGCTTCTAAAAAGCGCCGATGCTAAAAGCAGCGTCTGTGCTTTGGCCCTGAAACTGCGTTATGCGGTCGCCCGCAACGGGCAACCATTGCGTGTACACGCGGGTGTGTTCCGTGGGAACGTGACGGTCCCCGGGTTACCATCGCAAAAAAAAAAAAAAAAACCGTCATGTAGATTATTAAAATATATTGGACACGTATTTTTTCTTTTTTTACGTAATCAAAACATTACGGCGATACATTGAGTTCAAATGTGGCATGACGTCACTTCTCACTAGATTTTATACGTAGCTGTGACGTAACGAGCCCCCACTCCCCAAGTATAAAGTGTTTTATCTAAGTCATTTTTATATTATTAAAATAAAGCAAAAAATACGTGTCTAAATTAAAAGTACCAACATATTAGTACGTACACTTTTATAAATACAAATTTGATAGATTTATCCAACGTAGAATCATCAAGAAAAATATAATAATACTAGTGTGTTGAGATTTATTTAAACTGTTCAAAGTACTTACATGTCTCGCGCGCCATCTATTGTTGAGTAGATGAAAATTAAGTTTATTCTTGGGGTAAATTAATCCCATCTACGGAACCCTTCATTGTGCGTGGTTCGACACGGACCAAAATTACTCATACTAAAGAAAAAAATAATAAGTTTGGCTTTAATAGTTTGTGCCATTTTAGTGCCGATTCCAGAGAAGTATAACACCAACTCAGTACGAGATAGGACATAACATAACATTAGGGATTATTTGGAAACAGCGCAATAATTAGCGGGCCGGACATAAAAAAATAAAATAAAATAATAAAAAATAAAAGAAACCCCAAGGTTTTATTCTTACTTAAAATGATCACCAGCTGTTAAAACAAATTTGTTTTGCTGACAATATTTATAAAAATGATTGATTTATCTTGCTTTTTACAATAAAATTGCCTAGCATTCGCGATTTAAAAACTATATCTCTATTCAAACATCGAGTAAAAGAGCATTACCTTTCCTCTCAACTGTGAGTATTTTATGTATATATTTATAGATATATGTATTTATATTTTTGTAGCTTTATTTAAGTATATGTTATATTTAATATTTTAGTTTAAGACTTCGCATATTCATATCATTCTCTTCATGTTCTCACACACTATTGTCTACATTTCTTTTTCATTTCTCCTTTCGCCGGTCTGCTGGAAGAAATTTCTTAAGAAATAAGCAGTACCTTTGTACTGAAATTATAATTATGTCGTATCTCTATGTATTTAACTGTGTGTACATAAATAATAAAATAAATAAATAAATAAATAATAATTTTTTGATGAATATAACCTAGGCTGGTTTTTTGATGAATATAACCTAGGCTGGTGTTCTGAAAATTAAGTTTCCTTTGTGAATTGGCCCTCCTAATTGAGATAGAAAAACCGATGTCTCGTTTTGAGTAATAGTACATTTAACATTTTATATTTTACCCTCTATCGCATATTTACAACCCTCGCCTGCGGCTCAGGTCACAAATACCTGCGATATCGGGCTTTCTTTCTATTACAGCCCTTGGTAAGTACACAATTTTACGTCTTCACCTGGCCATAATGCGAGTTTTACTGTACGCGTAGCGTGCGGTAAAACTCACATTATGGCCAGGTGTGACGTAAAATAAATTAATGGTCAATTTAGGTACACACCTACATTTCGGCAGTTATGTTTAAGTCCCATGTGAGCCTATTGCCATCAACTGAGCACAAATCCAGACTCCAGGCTTCTACTGAAAAATTCCAGATGGAAAAACCCCAACCTGGGAATCGAACTCAGGACCTCGTGCTCAGCAGTAGCGCTTGCAGTAAGGAGGCAGTCGAGGTAGGTGATAGGAATAAGATAAAAAAAAAAAACAAAAGTATAGGAAACATTTTTAATTTAATCAAGATAAATGAGTATTTGACCACAGAAAGATAACAATAGAACTTATATTTAGAGATTCTTGTCTTACTGTACAGTGAAATTAACTAATATCACATTTATTTTGGGGACAAACACAGATAGATTTTCTAGAGTTTGAGTTTTTAAAATATTTGTATGGGCAAACGCCAATCCAATGTGTGTTTGAAAATATAGTAGGACCGTACAATGTATCAATTGGTAGGCCTGCTTATTGGATTGACGTCATGTGTCATGATTCCCTTAAAACTATGGTTTCCTAGGCCTGAGGGCCAAAGCACACACGCTACTTTTAGCATCGGCGATCGGCGAGTTAGCCGCTTTTTAGAAGCTAAACGCGACTGTATTGATGCATTAAGCTTCTAAAAAGCGCCGATGCTAAAAGCAGCGTCTGTGCTTTGGCCCTGAAACTGCGTTATGCGGTCGCCCGCAACGGGCAACCATTGCGTGTACACGCGGGTGTGTTCCGTGGGAACGTGACGGTCCCCGGGTTACCATCGCAAAAAAAAAAATACTGTCATGTAGATTATTAAAAAATATTGGACACGTATTTTTTCTTTTTTTACGTAATCAAAACATTACGGCGATACATTGAGTTCAAATGTGGCATGACGTCACTTCTCACTAGATTTTATACGTAGCTGTGACGTAACGAGCCCCCACTCCCCAAGTATAAAGTGTTTTATCTAAGTGATTTTTATATTATTAAAATAAAGCAAAAAATACGTGTCTAATATTTTTTTATTATCTGATTAACGGACTAAACAGTTTTTTTTTTTTTTTTACCCAGGACACATCCCTATTATAACATCTGTCAATTTGGTAGATTTTTTTTTGTCAGGAGGATCACACCTGAATTCGTTATTTTGTGTATTTACATAGTTAAATAAATAATTAGATCTTGTCAGTAAAGACGTAAATAAATAGATTTTATTCCTAAACCCGGTTCTAATATTTTATTTATCCATACTAATCCATACTAATAGTATAAATGTGAAAGTAACTCTGTCTGTCTAAACCGATAAACCGAGCGTCATGAAATTTGGCAGAGATATAGCCTGGGATATGGAGAATGACATAGGCTACTTTTTTACGCGATAACCGACATCCACGCGGGCGGAGCCGCGGGCAACAGCTAGTCTACTATATTTTAATTATTTTACAAACTGGATAAAATCGAGTCTCCTGTATTTTGACCATTTACCTAACACCTGTAGGGCAATTCCCATTTTTATTAATCATCAAACTGTATCTATTTTTAATCTGTCAAAAATATCTCAAATTTTTTATAATTTTTTGTCAATCTTTTGACATTTATTGACGCTAAGATGATAATGTGACTGGATTTTTAACGTTCACAAACTGGATAAAATCGAGTCTCCTGTATTTTAACCATTTAAAACTTGAGGGGCAATTCCCATTTTGAATCATCAATATGTATTTTCATACATTTATGACAAGTTTTTGATAATTATTGTCACTGAGATGATATTGTGACTAGATTTTTAACGTTCACAAACTGGATAAAATCGAGTCTCCTGTATTTTAACAATTTAAAACTTGAGGGGCAATTCCCATTTTGAATCATCAATATGTATTTTCATACATTTCTGACAAGTTTTTGATAATTATTGTCGCTGAGATGACATTGTGACTAGATTTTTAACGTTCACAAACTGGATAAAATCGAGTCTCCTGTATTTTAACCATTTAAAACTTGAGGGGTAATTCCCATTTTGAATCATCAATATGTATTTTTAATCTGTCAAAAATACCTGTAATTTTATACATTTTTGACTATTTTTTTACATTTATTGTCGCTGAGATGTTATATTGTGACTAGATTCTTAACGTTTTCAGTTACGGGAGTTGGCTTTCTGTACCCTAATTGCGTAACACACAATAAATCGCAATGTAAATGATTTTGAAGCAGATTGCTAGTCCATTGCTTCATATGTTCGAAAATTTTATCTGCTCTACAACGTGAATAAAGCAATGAATGTTATTAAACTTTCAAAATGAAACCCATTGCTACTGTAATCCCCAAATACTCACACATTACTTTAAGGCTGAGGCTACATTAGGCCGCGACGCGACCTGCGACACGTGAGCGATTAAAACAAATAAATGAATGCTCACGTATATGGCTACACCGTATATCAAATATTACTAGCGATTTTTGATTTCTTTATGCAATAGGAACAACATTACTGTAATCACGGCATTGGCTACATCAATATATCAGCGAAATTTAAGCGAATTTATTAGAAAATTTCTCACTCGCACGACTAGTTCAATAGTGCTACCAAATATGAGTGTGGCTACATTATGCGTAGCGATTCATGCGGCTACACTATACTTTTGACAGTGTAGCCGCATGAATTGCTCTTGCTAATTCGTTGTGTAGCTTGTGTACTGTAGCCATGACATCGCCGAATATACGCCGGATTTTCGCTTATAATGTAGCCATACCATGTTTATCTCGTTTCGCTCTTCCAGTCGCATCGCAAATCGCTGCCTACTGTAGCCTCAGCCTAAGACGTTCTTAAAAGTGTTTCTGTCGCTAGAAAACAGTTTAAAGTGACAGAGACAGCATTAATGTGAGAACGTTGTAGGCCTAGTAGAGTGTAGATTTGTTGGCGGTTTTCTATTTTGTTAAGTACCTGGTAATTGTTGAAAGGCCTACACTGTCCTCCCATACCTATGATCACTGTTATTTAATAATATTGTAAAGCCAATTATTTTTAAAAGAGTAACCGTGGAGTTTCTTGCCGGCTCTTCTCCATAGGAAACGACTAACTCGAACCGTGCACCTAGCTTCTGACGTTTCATAAGTGCCCATGTAGGTTTATGTGAAATAAAATATTTTGATTTTGATTTTGATTTTGATTAGACTTAACGGCAACTTAATATTGAATTGCGTTTGAGTATTCAGCAGTTAGTGTGTTATGCAATTACCACGCGGATGTGTCTCCTGTGAAATAAATGACAATTAATTATATCTAAATAAAATCGTTGCTTGTCGAGCCTTATTAATTGAAATAATATTAGACATTTAACCTATTGACCGCTCCAGTCGGATTAATACGACAAAAATGTATTCGTGCTCGGGCCGCATCAGTCGTATTTATACGACCTATGTTGATTTTTTGTTTTTTATTTCATTGCACGAGTTTTATTTCATTCCCTTTTCATCGTAGGTATTTATTTGTTTGTCGATGTATGAGCTGGGCGCTGCGCTGGTGGCACGGAAATTGATATAAAACCAAGCGGTCAATAGATTAAAGAAACCTATTTTACAGTCCGTTCAACCGATTTTGACTTCTATTCCGTAAGCATAAGGATGGCATTAAAATAAAAAAAAAGTGGTTACAATACCAACTGTTTACTGCAGCTGCCAGATGTTATGCCACCAACGCAATAGAAGTTTAGAAGTTTTATAGTACTTTTTACTTACAACGGTCTATAAGCGCAACTCCTTTAAAAAAAAAAAAAAACATTATCTCGTGACTGAGAAGGAATTATGAAAATCGGCTCAATGACGAACCGCGGTAAGTGTGTCTAGAATTTTCTGATACCTTTTACCTATAACGTTTCATATTGAGACACGAAGCAACAAAATTCGATCTAAAGAAAAGCGGCCACATTCCTCTATAAAGTATTTTGTTGCTTTGTGTCTCAATATGAAACGTTAGATCCTCTGATCTGATCTTTTTCTTTATGATAGGAAATGTCGACTTCATCTAGCTTATTTTTATTTTTTTATATGACGTGTAAAAGTGATTCCGATATCCTAATTACAGAATAAACGATTTCATTTCATTTCATTTCAAATGGAGTTTTAAATATTTCAAAACTGTCACCATGTAACGGAAAATCTCATCGGTTTTGACAAATATAATTGTGTATACTTGGCTTTATCATTTGACACTTTATGTATTACGTATAGACGAGTATAATGACGGCCATACATGTTCAGGTATACGTGATTACTTGAGAAAGTTGTTGAAAAGATTTTTCTGAAATAAAAAGGTATAATTTTTTTTTGAAATCTACCTGATTATGTATCGTCGCCTTGAAGCAATCGTGTCGTTTAAATTTACACCAAGATTTTATCATAATTTATTTTCTCCTTAAAATTACTATCCGAGCCAAATTAAATGCCTGTGAATTTTCGACACGGTTGGCGCAGTGGTTCTAGAGTTGGGCAACGTTTAAAAAAAATAACAGCATCTTTTTCATCGGGGTCGTCTTCCAGTCTAACCGGATGTATCTGAATACCAGTATTTATATGGAGCACTGCCTATCTGACCACCACAACCCAGTAACTGGGTAATATAATATCCCTTGGTAAGACTGGTTGTCAGACTTTCGGGCTTCTGACGACCCGTAACGACTGTCAAAGATCCACGAATGACAGCCGGGACCAAAAGCTTATGAGGGCTTACAACGGTACACTAGCGAAACTACTTTAAAAAAAATATTATCTCGTGACTGAGAAGGAATTATGAAAAACGGCTCAATAAAGAACCTCGGTAAGTGTGTCTAGAATTTTCTAATTCTTTTTATAAAGTTTCATATTGAGACACGAAGCAACAAAATACGAAGAATGTTACCGCTTTTCTTTCGATCGAATTTTGTTGCTTCGTGTTGATCGGCCTGTATGCTATTACTATCGAGCCACGTGCCCTTTTTTTTGTGTATAGGAATTAAAATTGGAACAAAATCAGTACAAAATGGGATTTCTTAAAAAGAAAAACAATTCTTGAGAACAATGACTATACCCATTACTCAGCTATGTTAATCTATGTTGAGAAAGTTGAACCAAGTTGAAAAAATTACATAATAGCATAATCAGCGTATAATGTCCTCATTACTGGGACACAGGCCTCCTTTCGGTGACTACACTCACTCGTTGAGAAAATGCTAGCATTTATTTTGGCTTGAATATTCGCATATATTTAACAAATAAATAAGTTAACGTCTACGACTTAGACTTGTATTTTTATGACACTATAAAATTAAGATCTCAATATAAAATATCATAGAATCAAAAATAGAGATTTTAATTGCAGAACAATAACTTCCTTTTCCAAAGCATTTTTTATGGAGTATGAAGTTTTATTATGCTATATTGATATTCCAACCTAGATCATCACTTTTATAGAGTCAGACTACTCTAATATTTGGACCCTCAGAAATATGTCTTAAAATTCTTTGATTCCTAAAACCTTTTTTCAATTTACTATATTAAACTACCAAGTCGATCATAGTTCATTAAATGCGATTTCTCGATCCTTCTCCTAGGAACTATTCGATAAGCTGCACACATTCATCATATAATTTTGGTATTGACTGCTTAGCCATGACAAACAACGCTGACTGGCCTCGGTATATTTTTAGAAAATACTCATATCATAACTTTAGTTTGACCGATACCGCTGTACCACGCTCACGGCGTCCCGCCGCTCCTTCGTCAACGCTCACGGCATCCCGCAGCTCATTCGTCAACGCTCACGACGTCCCACCGTTCATTCGTCAACGCTCACGGCGTCTCGCGGCTCATTCGTGAACCATCACGGCGTCCCGCACCTCATTCGTCAATGCTTACGGCGTCCCGTGGCTCATTCGTCAACGCCGCCCCCCACCCCGTCGCGCATTCCTAAGGCGCGAAACAGCGGTACCGGTCAAACTATAGCTTCAAGGAGACAAATCAAACAAATCAAAGATCATAAAAATCGGTCCAGCTGCTCTTGAGTTATAAATGGTGTAACTAACCCGAATTTTGTATAAATATTTTGATAAGATTAGTTCCCGTAGCGTGCAGATAATAGGACACGCTGGGCACGATATTAAGAGCACCATTGTTTGTGGCACCAGCACCAGCACCACATTTACACTCCAGTGCGGAGTCATCTGTGAATCTCCACCTGAGCAGGTTTAGCTTTTAAAAAAGTCTGTAGTTCTACGAATATATGTAGAGGCAATCTACGGCGTCGTTTTCAGCGTCACCCTAAGGATTTTTAAAAATCTGATCTGGTAACACTGCTCCAGCTCCTCTTGAAAGGCGCCATCAACATTTTATTTTGCGCTGGAAATTGATTTTCGCATTTGGCTTTTTTACTCCAATTTGGCGCCTAGACCGACCGCTCCTCTCGCTCTAGCCCAGGGCCAACGCTGCTATTTAAATAAAGACTTCCAGGTAAGCCAAGGAGGGTCCTGGTGGGAGATTTTCAACAGGATGGTCGCTACTGAAGGTGCCAAGCTCGTAGTCAAACTCTTTCTCGTTTCGTAGGTCTAGACATCATCTAAGATTATTATCAGAGATCTCTGAGTATAGTTTTTATTTCCTTTACCGACCAGTCGAACGTTTACAACCGTATCTAAGTCATTGCCTCAAAAACTTCTTAAACGCCATTCTACGTCACTCAAAGAGCTAATTTAAAAAAAGTCGAGTCAAGGCTTGATAAGTACAAGTTCTTGGCTTGGCAAGTACAAGATACCATTTAAGCCCATGAATGTTTTAGACCAAGACACCTTTTTCTAACCAAATTTTTGGGCGTGGGTGAAATTTTTTATCAAACTTTTCGCTATTTACTGTACAGTAAACATGTTTTTTTTAAGGGAACTTTAGAGGTATGAGGAACGGGGTGTAAAGTTCACTCATACTCTGTAGTTAAGGGAGGATCCTCCGACCAGACGGGTGTTGTGTCTGGTGGGCGACTGATGTTCTATATATGCTAGTCGCACGGTAAACTCTGATAGCGCGATGCAGGATTTGTGACGTCAGGTCTTTGATGCGTAGTTCGCATGTGGCGTTGTTGATACCGCTACCGAACTATTAAGTGCTCTAAGGCAGATGACTGTAGCACTGTCACAGTGACGTAGCGAAAATACTTATGACTTAATGGGCATCCCACCGAATAGTGCCTTTAGATTTTTGGCGCAGCAAAGCCAGCTTCAGAATACGGGTGTTACACTATTATGTTATACAATTACCAAATACTACCATCCAATTCCTACTTATTAGCTATAAACCTCTGCCGTCCATGTCGCTGTAATGTCAGTGCGTTATTCGAGGTGATGTGGGACGTTGTGAGACCGCGACGTGCGCGTCCAGGCCGTCGGACGCGCGAGAAGTGCGGCGGAGCCACGCGGCGCCCGAGGGTTTCTCTGTAAGTTAATGTACACGGAATTATGATTCAGGTCTACAAAAATCATTTTTGGATTTTACTCCTTAAGAGAGCGTAGAACGGTCCACTAGCCCCACTCCCTTAAAAAATATTATCTCGTGACTGAGAAGGAATTATGAATAACGGCTCAATCAGCAATCTCGGTAAGTGTGTCTAGAATTTTCTAATACCTTTTATAACGCTTCATATTGAGACACGAAGCAACAACATTCGATCTAAAGAAAAGCGGCCACATTCCTCTAGATCGTATTTTGTTGCTTCGTGTCTCAATATGAAACTTTATAAAACGTCAACAGAAACCTCGGTAAGTGTGTCTAGAATTTTCTAATACCTTTTATTGGTACACAATTATTTGTTTATTACATTATTTTTTCACTTTTTTTTTTGTATTTTTTGTTTCACGAACTGTGACCAAATAAACGTTATTCTTTCTTTCTTTTTTTCAATAGAAAAAAAGGAAAAAAAAAAAGATAATTATGATGTTTAATCAATATTTAAACTCACCAGGCAAGCTATCGTTCTTTTGTGTAATCAGCTGCTTAAACTCAGTGGAAAGCCTCCTCCGTCCATGTTCATACTTCGCTTCCTTAGCGAGAAGAGTCTCGCGTTGTATCTGAGTCCTCAACTCGCTCGGTACGTCGGGTATGAAGAGCTGCATCATACCGGTTAGGCCAAAGACTACGTGCTGTGGGTAAGGAGAAATGATAGGTTAGTTTTTGTAACTAAATTGGCAAAAGAGAGGAATTTGCCATAATCACCACGCTTGGCAGGCGGGTTGGCGATCGCAGTATGATGTTAAAAATGCATAGAGAACGCTGCTGCCCATTCTCTAGTAAGTCCCTTAGTCGCCTTTTACGACACCCACGGGAGGAAATCGGGTGGTGCTATTATTTAGTCCGGCACCACACAGTACGGCAAATAATTAAGACATTATTAACCTTTTAACCGCCCCGGTCGGATTAATACGACAATTTTTTTTGTGCCCGTACCGCCTCAGTCGTATTTATACGACTGAGAACCTATGTTCGTTTTGTGCTTTTTATATCATTGCACGACCATATTTGTCGTAGATATTTATTTGTAGATTTATGAGCCGGGCGCTGGGGGCACGGCAATTGATATAAAACGAAGCGGTCAACAGGTTAAAATGGTAGATAATATGATTTAAATTTTCTCCAAATATATATATAAAAAAAAAAACAAAAACAGCAATTTTGTCACAATAAGAATTCAGTTCTTTAAGAACTAGGAACGCTACTTAATACCAGATGGCGCTGAATTTAGCCGCAATAATAGTAATGTTTCTTGATTTAGTTCCACTATTTAATAAAAGATGGCGCTTTTTGCAACTTAACCATTTTATAACTGCAATATTTCTTGATTTAGTTTCATTACTCGATAAGAGATGGCGCTTTTTGCAACTTAACTATTTCATAACTGGTTTCGCCACTAACTGCTAGATGGCACATTTAACAATTTTATTCATTACATTCTAGTGCAGTCGGCTTCAAAATATCCAAGGTGTAATTATTGTGGTTACACATTGATACATTATAAGTACCACAAAGATTATAGATAATTAAATGTATTTTTTTCTTTTTTCTTCAATGACTGATCGTAGCAAATGTCTTCATGCGTATATTTTTTGCTTTCAAAGTTAGTTGCGAATGGTACAAAGTTTAGTTTGCCTTTTATTTATGCTCTAGTTCGGAGAAGGTGGTATAATTGTATTATTTAGCATTATGTTATTGGTAGTTTCATGATTTAATTGATTGTTGATTGTTTTCTTCTTCTCTGTAGTGCTCTTTGTTTTTTATCAATGCATCCAGATACACATAAGGCTAGAATATTTAAATAATCCGCATTTTATAGGATATTGTGGTAATCCTTTTACTGATCAGTTCAGAGACGGCAGCAATAGATGGCGCTTACCTCAAAAATGACAACGAAGGCTAGTCTGGCCGCGAACACATGCCAGTAGTGTGGGGACAGGCCGTAGGGGTCGGAGTGCTCGGGGGGGTTCCTGTACCCCCGGTACGCACACACCGGCGGGTCCTCTTCGTTCTCGTCCGCACCCCAGTCTTCCTTGTAGTCTGATGTGTTGAACCCTGAGAAATTGTCATTTCAAAGATCAGTTATCAAATTAGCACACGGATTTCAAATTGAGAATTTGAAGTTGAGAACTTGTCAAACGGTGCATTATTAAATGTGATCCCGGATTTCAAATTGAGAATTGAAGTTTAGAACTCGTCAAACTGTGCATTATTTAAGGTGATAGACCGCGAAATTCACCCAAAGGTTGACTGGCAGAAAATGCCTATGGCATTAAGTCCGCCTCTGTACATTTGTGTGAGAAAGTATAAATAAATAAATTCATAAATTTCTTTCGTTTTTTACAAATAAATTTTGAATTTGGCGGGCTATTACCTTAGATAATGCTAAAGTAGTCTGCGTGCTACATTGAAGGAATCACCTTAAGAACTGCTACAGTACAGGGACCCAAGTCTGCTATTTTTATAAATTCGTCACTCCAACACGATCCCATTGTCATTTTGCTAAGAGTTCGAAATCTGCTAAATTCATAATGGTCGATCATTGGTCGGTCAATGGTCTCGTAATAGAATTGTATTACAATGGCATTTTGAACATTTTATTCATGCCAGATGTCATTTATATATATTTTTACATATTATTTATTAGTGTTATAACTATAAGCAATCTGAAGTAGTTGGAAGTTAAGTAGGAAGTTTCATTTGTCATTATGTACGAGATTACCAATTCTTTCAATGGAGTGTCAGTGGCTGACTATTGGAAAGTCATAATGACGCCATTATATTAGTAGATTACCAAACTTGTCAAAATCAACAATTATGAAATCAATGATAGACCATCCTGACACTATTGTAATAGCAGACTTGAGGCCCAGTTTGATACGGTCTCAACTTCAAATTTTCATTTCAGAATTCGGCGTGCTTTACTTGTGGTAACCAAATGTAGAATCACACTGTAAATGTGTGTGTAAGCGCAGGAGCTCTCGGTACCGTCCGAGACAATGGCGAAGTCGGAAGTGTGTGTGTTACGTGCTGACGCTACTCGTCCTTACGCACACATTCACAGCGTGTTTGTACAATAGGTTACCACAAGTAAAGCACGCGTCGCTTCAAGAGATAAAAATAATGTAAATGAGAAAGTGATAATATACAAAAAATTTTAATTTTTTTTTTTATTCTACTATGAGTTTGCTCTTGGCTTTAGTCTAGGTCTGGATGACAGAGACAAAGTCTACGATGGAGTGAGCTTACCCAGAAGAAGCCTGTTTACTCTCACTTTGAATAGATTAGGGTTGTATGCGTTCGGAAACACAGACGCAGGCAGAGAGTTCCACTCCTTTGCTGTGCGCATTATAAAAGACGTTTGAAAACGCTTAGTGCGAGTTGGTGGAATATCAACTAGGTAGGGGTGGTAACTTGCAGTGCGTCTAGATGTCCGATGGTAGAAGGGGGCTGGTGGAATGAGGTCGTGGAGTTCATGGGCACACTCTCCGAAGTACAATCTGTAGAAGACCGACAAGCAGGCAACCTTGCGGCGATGAGCCAAGCTGTGAAGCTTGGCATCCATCAGTTTTACGTCGCCAATGAGCCTCTTAGCTCTGCGTTCCACCGAGTCAAGCGCAGCAAGTTGGTACTTTGCTGAGCCATCCCAAAGGTGGCTGCAATACTCCATGCAGGAACGGACTTGTGCTTTGTAAAGGGTTAAAAGCTGCCCAGGCGTAAAGTATCGCTTCACCCTATTTAGGACGCCCAGTTTCTTGGCCGCAGTTTGAGCTTTGCACTCGATGGTGGAGCCGAAGTTGAGACCAGATGTCAACTCCATGCCTAGGAGTTCGAGCCGATCAGTTACAGGAACAGATGTACCCCGAAAAGTAGGAGTTTGATCAAAACGACTCCTTTTAGCGGTAAAGAGACACGCCTGTGTTTTGGTGGCATTAAAAGAGACCAGATTGTCATCACCCCGTTGGGAGACAAGACTCAAGGTCAAATCATTCCGCTCAACCATGGCCTCTCTCAGGGAACGAAGTTCAGCCCCGCTGGTTTTTGCGCTGGACAAGTATCTCTCTGAAACGGTACTGTCATTCGCGTACCCACCAATACCAGGCAGAAGCAGGTCATTGATGTGCAGCAGGAAAAGAGTTGCAGAGAGAACAGATCCCTGAGGAACTCCGGCATCAATAGCCATAAGGTCAGAGGAGCAGCCGTCCACGACTACTCTGATCGACCGTTCACTCAGGAAGTCTGATATCCAGCTACAAAAATCAGCTGGGATGCCATAAGCAGGAAGCTTGCTGAGTAGTGCAGTGTGCCAGACCCTGTCAAAGGCCTTCGAGATATCAAGCGATACAGCAAGTGCTTCGCCGTGTTTCTCGATGGCTTCGCCCCAGCAGTGCGTGACATACACAAGAAGATCGCCAGTTGACCATCCCCGGCGAAAGCCATATTGACGGTCACTGAGGAGATCATTGTCTTCAATTTCTTTCTTCAATTTCGCTTGTATTGTCTAAAAGGTTAGGCAGAGGTCTATAAAATATAATTCCCATGTAGTAGGAGCGCCCCCTATTGCCATCAACCCGGCACAAATGCAGACTATAACTGAATCATAAGTCATTAAGATTTTTTTTAAGGGTTCCGTACCTCAAAAAGAAAAAACGGAACCCTTATAGGATCACTCGTGTAAAAACTTACATTTGCAGTTGGAATGTATGGGAGATTATGTTTACAAACTACAATGTTAAGTTTGTTCTTAGGATAAATTCTTTCCAAGTACGGAACCCTTCATTGTGCGTGGTCCGACACGCACTTGGCCGGTTTTTCTTGTTTCAGTTAGTTTTAATGATAATCTGGCAGTTTGAGTACATTAATATGCGGCCTACCTACATGTCCTTTGTTTGGTTTTCTTTTTCGAGTCATTAGATAGATAGATAGAATACTCTTTGTTATGTACACCATAAAAATTACAGATATAAATGTAGAACTGTTACATAGGGTGTCACAATGGGCGGTCTTATCACTAAAAGCGATCTTTTACAGACAACCTTTGGATGGCTCAAAAGTAGAAGGAGAGACAATACTGCAGGTAGTCAGTAGTGTACCATTTACATTTACAAAAAATTCATGGAACTCATTAAGTTCTGAATTTACCTATACAATTACTGACAAATGCGTGCACTGACTGGATAGGTCCACTCAAATCCGTGTGGGAAAACCACACAGATTTGAGTAAACATACAACTGAAATATTCTAGTTTAAAATAAAATAATAATTTATGAATTGATAATATATAAATTGTATAATTTAGAATTTTTATGACATATTTTTTTTTTGTGATTAATAATATACTTTAGCTCACACACTGACATAGGTTATTAAATGTTAAAATTTTAGAGAAATCATCTACTTTTACAATGTTTGTAAATATGTGAGCACTATGTATCTAACGCATAATTAATTTGTCTGTCAGTGCTTCACTTTTCATTCTTTTTACCTATTGTGGTATAGTAATTTTATTCTAGGTAAGTGCATCGTCTTCACATATAATTATTAATTAATGTATACAAAATATTGTTAACATTTTAAAAGAGTAAGTATGGAGTTTCTTGCCCATTCTTCTCCATACGTAACTACCTTTTGGAAAGCGCAACTAGAATCAATTAATTATAGTTGTAAATTTTGACGTTCAAAAGTGCCTTTTATGTGCCTATTTGAAATAAATGATTTGACTTTGACTTTGACTTTGAATATAATTTTTTGACGAGTAGAAGTGTTTATTTGAACCAATTTACAGAAATAACTAATAATTATCATATAACTAAATACTTACACGATAAAGAATGGTCGATATACCCAGCAAGCGTATTATCGGGCGAGTACACATATTTGTAGACCATACGAGGTATGAAGTCGCTCGTGTATGCTATCACGAAGGCCTGAAAACAACAAATAAAAGATTGTTCAGGAATCTATTTATTAGTAGAAAATATGCTCTAGACCAGGGATAGGGAAACTTTTACTACAAATAGCGGCCAGTATATATTAAAAAAAAAAAGAATCTATGGGGGGCCATGTTTTAGACTTTTTGGCATTTGTATTTTCCGAAATAAAATTATTTATTGACTCATTTATACAAAGTTAAGTGATATGAACTATAGATATTCAAATCAATATTATTCTTATCTTTTTTTTAAAGTAAAAGTTCGCGAGCACATTCGCAAGAAGCTGGCAGTATCATCACAACGGTAATGTTTTCCCATTGTTTGTCTTATTTGTTTTAGTATACATATTTATGTGTATTTATTTGTGCTTATATTTATATATAAGCATTTTTACATACTTCTTTGACATAATCATTTCATTATTTGACATTATTTAACTACAAATCGAATTCCAATTCTTTATTAGTGGCTTTTGTGGACATGATATTTATTTAGATATGTTACTGTAGTTGTAATTGCAATCATGTCATTAATATTTTATATACCTAGATTATTTTATATTTTGTGAATGTGAGAACGTTGTAGGCCTAGTAGAGTGTAGATTTGTTGGCGGTTTTCTATTTTGTTAAGTACCTGGTAATTGTTGAAAGGCCTACACTGTCCTCCCATACCTATTATCACTGTTATTTAATAATATTGTAAAGCCAATTATTTTTAAAAGAGTAACCGTGGAGTTTCTTGCCGGCTCTTCTCCATATGAAACGACTAATTGGAACCGTGCACCTAGCTTCTGACGTTTCATAAGTGCCCATGTAGGTTTATGTGAAATAAAATATTTTGATTTGATTTTTGATTTTGATATAATAAGATTTATATATTGAATTTATAATTTGTAATAGGTTTATGTATATCTTTATAATTAAATGAATATTTATTCATCAATTTTCGCTATTGCCCCTACTACTGTTTGTCTCTGCATCACCCAAGGGTTGACTGGTAGAAAATGCCTATGGCATTAAGTGCGCCTCTGTACATTTTTTTGTGCTTAAAATATTAAATAAATTAATAAATCAATATGAAATAGGGACATGATATTTATTGCAGGTAATCTACAAAATAGGAACAAAGAGATTTATTAATGTATAAGCAAGTACGCGTCACTGCACTGTACGCGTTGATCAATGCGCCACTGCACTTCTGCCTTTATTAAAAATAGTTTCGCGCGATTTATGCTACGTTATTATCTACTTTTGGGTTGATGGTTGCCGGCCGGATTGCAACCATTCGTGGGCCGGAGATGGCCCGGGGGCCGTAGTTTGCCCATCTCTGCTCTAGACTGAGGGGCTCGTGGATAAGTATATAACATTCTCACGGGTCGATAGATCAGGTTAGACTACGTTTGCCATCCTGCCCGTTATGACATACGGTGCCGAAACGTGGACACTGATAGTCGGGCTGGTCCATAAAAAAGACGCTCAGCGCGCTATGGAGCGGGCTATGCTCGGAGTTTCTTTGAAGGATAAAATCAGGAATGAAATTATCCGGAAGAGAACCGGAGTTACCGAAATTGCTTGCAGAGTAAGCAAGCTGAAGTGGCAGTGGGCTGGCCATGTTTGTCGAAGGACCAATGGCCGGTGGAGCAGACGAGTCTTGGAGTGGAGACAGCGTATCGGCAAGCTTAGTGCCGGACGCTCCGCAACTAGATGGACCGACGACCTCAAAAAGGAAGCTGGGACAGACTGGATGCGGAAGGCGGAGGATGGGAGAGGCTTATGTTCAGCAGTGGACTGCGATAGGTTGATTTGATTGACGCTTGCCGTGGTCAGTCCATGGATAGGTGATCTTCTTAACACACCGAGACCCCTCCGTGCCTCGGAAAGCACGTTAAGACGTTGGTCCTGGTTGCCATTCTTGGATTTTTGACAGTCGTTACGGGTCGTCAGAAGCTCGAAAGTCTAACAACTAGTCTTACCAAGGGGTATCGTGCTACCCAGTAATTGGGTTGTGGAGGTCAGATCGGAGCGATAACAAATCGTTGAAACTAAACAGTCTGATCCCGAGTCTGGTACCGTGTGATGCTGGACGTAAAGAATAGCACCACCCCATTTCCTCCCGTGGGTGTCGTAAAAGGCGACTAAGGGACTTACTAGAGAATAGGCAGCAGCGTTCTCTAGGCATTTTCAACACCATACTGCGATCGCCAACCCGCCTGCCAAGCGTGACGATTAAGGCAACCCCCCCCCCCCCAATGGGGGGAGGCCTATGTCCAGCAGTGGACGTCTTTCGGCTGATGAAGTGAAGTGAAACAGTCTGATTGCTGCGTGTGTTTGGACGCATCTGGTCAAATTGTCTGGCGCAGTTTCGTCAGTTCGGATTGATCGCTCTATATCTGGTTGCTTTTAGTGCCTTTAACAATCCATAATTAAATACAGGGTGTCAGGGACAGCCCTCGGCAAACTAAGAGGATGCATCTGCTCCTTATTTTGAATCATATTCCACCGGAACTTAGCTCAGGATAATTTTACTAGTTACTATGCCTCTATTTCAATGTAAAATTACATTCTCTGTACGCAGCACTTCATTTATTTAAAAAAACAGCTAAAATAAAAAAAATCTGCAATGGATGTTGAAATACTCTAACGAACGACGCGTAAAATCAGCTGTTCACTTTCTGCCTAGCTACAGAGTTCGTTGAACTCACTGCGCTACGTGGCGGGGAGGGCGGCCAAAGGCTCGCTGCGCTACCGTTCGCTACGTGCGTTTTTCCATAGTAACGATACTTTGTGTGTGAGGTAATAAAACAAATCAGTTTCTTTTCGTAATGAAAATTACGTAGGCTGTTCCATAAGTGTTGCAATAGAAAGAATGTAACAAGTTTGGACATGTATGACTGAGCGTATGGTTATCTGCCACTTATTACAAGTCCATGCACGCAGTGTTTGCTGAGCTTGGCATCAGTAATCTTAGGTAAATAAATTAAAAAAAATTATGAAAATGGCTAGTCTCGGTAACTGCGAGTACAGAGTGATTTTCTTTTACAATTTCAAACGTGGATTGTCTTACCAGGAGTGTCTCCAGGAAATGTTTAATACCTTCGGTAAAGAGAGCCCTTCTCTTTCTACTGTGTTCAGGTGGTATAAGGAATTTCAAAGAGGTTGAAATTAGAAAGGACGACGATTTGCAACTGATGACGAATTAATAAGTGCATGGGATGAGGCTTGTGCCAGTATCACAAAGGATCAGTGGAAGATTATGTCTAATACGTGGTTTGAACGCATGCATAAGTGTATTAACAGTGAAGGTTCTTATTTTGAAAAAGTTTAATAGATAGTTAGATTTTTGCAAGACTTACATATGGAACATCCTACGTACTTTAACTAAGACATAGACCGCGATCGAGGTTAAGAACAGGCGGGCGGGCAAAGGTGGGCATGGAGGGAGCAATTACAAAAAATATAAAAAAATAGGCAGACATAATGTCGCACATTTCGGTGACGCGAATCCATAAGTTTTTCCCCTACAAAAAATCGTTCAGCGCAGCTAAAGATGTTTAAAAAAAATAAGATATTATAGCTTACATTTGACACGACAGCAGCATAGGTAATTCCTTTTAGAATGCCGTACCTAAAACAAACAACTATATGAGAATATTGTTCATGACGATGACGTGATAGGAGTTGCCAGTCGAAGATGGCTTTATATCGCGCGGTAAATGCTTTACTTCTTTCGGCAAAGTAAACTCTACCGGCACACTCGGTTTTTAGGGTTCCGTAGCCAAATGGCAAAAAATGGAACCCTTATAGATTCGTCATGTCTGTCTGTCTGTATGTCCGTCCGTATGTCACAGCTACTTTTTTCCGAAACTATAAGAACTATACTGTTGAAACTTGATAAGTAGATGTATTCTGTGAACCGCATTAAGATTTTTACACATAAAGAAAGAAAAAAACAATACATTTTGGGGGTTCCCCATACTTAGAACTGAAACTCAATTTTTTTTTTCATCTAACCCGTATGTGTGTGGTATATATGGATAGGTCTTCAAAAATGATTTTGAGGTTTCTAATAGATTTTTTTTCTAAACTGAATAGTTTGCGCGAGAGATACTTCCAAAGTGGTAAAATGTGTGTGTCCCCACCTGTAACTTCTAAAATAAGAGAATGATAAAACTAAAAAAAATATATTAGGATGTACATTACTATGTAAACTTCCACCGAAAATTGGTTTCAACGAGATCTAGTAAGTAGTTTTTTTTAATACGTCATAAATCGTAAACCGCGCTTGCTGCTACGGAACCCTTCATGGGCGCGTCCGACTCGCACTTGGCCGCTTTTTTTATTGTGTCAAAATAGAGATACGGCGTGGGGCTATTATTATTAAGTTGAATCTTTTAAATACAGATGAATGTGTTATACTTATATAGAGGTATGAGGAACAGGGTGTAAAGTTCACTCATACTCTATGGAAACGGGAGGATCCTCCGACCAGACGGGTGTTGTATCTGGTGGGCATTTGCCCAACGGTTGATGTCGTGATGTTGTATATATGCTAGTCGCGCGGTAAACTCTGTTTGCGCGATGCAGGATTTGTGACGTCAGATCTTTGATGTGTAGTTCGCATGTGGCATTGTAGACTTAATCCCTGTATTGAGTGATTGCGTAAGAATTTAACGTGAACAGAGTTCTAGGGTAGAGGGTTTGATTTCCGCACTTAGTCCTTCAGGTGGGCCATGGCGGGCGTCGGTGGTTATTCCAACCAGTTCACCTCCCTCCAGAATATGATTCCGTCTCCCGGTCTGTTCGGAACATCTATGAAAGATCTGGGTACCCCGAGGGTTTCTATTTTAATCTGGGTGACGTCTGTGCATTCAAAGAGCACATGCACGACGGTTTCCTCAGCCTCCATGCAAGTCCTGCGCAGAGGACTTTCCGTTATGCCTATTGTGTAGAAGTGTTTGTTTAGCGCGATCAAGGCTTGTTTAAAATTTCATTAGATACTTTTGGAACATACTATAAATACCATGGAGTAAACATACCAAGCACCAATATCTTCAACTCTCTCAGCTAACGGCCTGCGAGCTTGTGTGACCATCTTGTAAGCGTCCAGACGTATCTCAGCTATGTTGTTAAGTAGAGCGAACAGTGGAGCGAGAGGGAACGCTGCCACGAACAGCGTTACAAAACCGTATTGAAGGACTGGAAACAGAATAAAAAAAATAAAAAAAATTACTACGTGATATTGCCGTTGACTTGCTGATGATTCGGACACAATAATTATATTCGGACACTGTCGACAATAAACGCTGCGCCAGGCGATCGCGAGCGGGAGCTGCGGTCGCGCATTCAAAACTAGTTTACCGTTTGTGTTCCCTGTTCTTAAATCTTTATAATACAGTCCACTAATATCAAGATACCGGTGTTTTAGTCCTCGTACCACCTGGAGGATATACCTATTCCTCTTTATGGTCATCCGGCTCGAAGGACCATAAAGAGGAATAGGTATATCCCAAGTGGTACGAGGACTAAAACACCGGTATCTTGATATTAGTGGACTGTATTATAAAGATACCGGTGTTTTAGTCCTCGTACCACCTGGAGGATATACCTATTCCTCTTTAAATACAGTGTCCGAATTGACACATTTTAATTACAAAAACGTTTTTTCTTTCTTTCTTTTTCTTCTAATACTTTTTCACTCACAATTCGGACACTGTGTCTTATTGAAGCTGTTTAGTACAGTCAGATAAAAAAGTGGGTTTGTAATATATTAATTAGAAACGGCTACTTTCGTTAAAATCCGGTTTTTTCCCAACTACAGGCTGGGCGGAGGACGGATTTCTATAATTAAGGTATCGTTGGAAGTTTTTTATCTGACTGTATGTACAAAACAGCTTTTTTATTGGTATCCGAATCATCAGTGACAAAAAATCGGATTCGGACATTGTATCCGAATATATTGTGTCTGAGCCGTTGCCGTTCTCGAGAACTAGATCGGGCACATATTATGTACCTATAGTACGGTACTTCCGATTCCACAAGACTATTTTAGAGCAATTTGTTGGTGGATAATTATATTTGTTATTAAATACGCTTTACAGGATGAATAGTAATAGTCGTCCAACTTACATTTGCAGTTGGAATGTATGGGAGAACATGTATTTCAACTACAATATTAAGTTGGCTCTTGGGGTAAATTCGTGCCAACGTAACCCTTCCTTGTGCGCGGTCCGACCCGACACGCACTTAACAGTTTTTTTTTTTGACTTTGACGTTGTTAGGGGTTTGTGGCGCAAGTTGACCGTAGTAATACTCACTCATTTCCAGATACTCGTCGAAGAGCGCCAGTCTCCCCGGGTCTTGTAGATGGTAGTCCTGCTCCCACGCCATGTGGGGCTTGCTCAGGTCTCTGGTCACAGCCCGGTGGGACCTCTGGCGCCACCAGTTGTGGAACTTCCTGCGGTGAGAGGTGGAGGGGTGAAATGAAGATTTCAAATTATACAGGGTCATTGTTACTGACAACCTCTTAGAACTATAATACTAAAATCATAAACAACAACTTTTGGTCTATGAATTTTAATAATTCATCAGATTTAAATGTATCAGATTTACATACAAAAATTAAAAAAAGAATTAAAAAATATGAATTACCAAAAGAAAAAGCGCTGGTTGGAGGTAGTAAGAAACAAAAGATATATTTGTCAAAGGGTAAACCAAAAGGTAACGAAAATATTGACATAGACAACAGTAATTTGTTCGACGGTGGACATAAACAAGTTGACCGACCTTAAAAAACTCCTACGTGAAAAATGAGTTGTGAGCGTCTCGCGTTTCGCTCACCAACATGCGTTTCGCTCGCCAACAAATATTTCGCTCACCAACGCACATTATAGACGTTCACAAACACACACGTACGGTTATCCGAGTTCGACGAAGTTATAGACGAACTTGCCAATCATGACGATAGCTAGTAGTTGCATACACAGTTCTAATAGTCAGCCGGCTGTGTCACAGTTGTCACCTTTAATTTTGAAGAATTACGACTTTCCTTGTGCAAAAGACAGAAATAACAGTAATTTGTCCGACGGTGGACATAAACAAGTTGACCGACATTAAAATGAAAACGTGGCAGCCCCAACTATAATATCTTCAGGGTAATGTTGGGGCTGCCACGTTTCTGTAGTGCATCGGGGATGTTCGCGTTGTTTCGCACTGATGGGTATCACGCCATCATTCGCAAAAGGACAGTAACCCTGATCTGCAGAATGCGTGGCAACCGAAACGTAATATTTAAGGTTGTGGCTGACAGGATGTCATCTCCGCTGTGTAGGTCCCTTGTTAAGTCAGTCATTTAATTATAATTTTAATGTTTTAATTTTGCATTTTGATTCTAATTTTGATTATGATTTTAATTTTGATTTAAATTTTTGATTCTGAATTTAGTTTTCAATCTACATTTTATTTTACTTTTCGTTTGTGTAATATTGTTATTTATAATGTACCTACATATGGGTCCTTGATATCTGAATTCAAATAGTTTTATTTTTTATTATTTTATTTAAAACTAGCTTTTGCCCGCGGCTTCGCCCGCGTGGATGTCGGTTATCGCATAAAAAAGTACCCTATGTACTATCCTCTCCATATCCCAGGCTATATCTCAAAATTCTAACTTAATATTAATTTTAATGTGACTCACTATGTGTTTATTACCGAGCTGGTAATGAGTTAAACTATCGAACTAATGTGCACACTAATAGGGTTGAAAATAAAACCACAATTGTGTACTGATCTAAGCTGGTATATTTAATTAAAATTGCGAGACCCCAACCAAATCGCGGTAACGAAACCATAGCGAGATCTATTTCGACGTCAACGCCATCTATCGAGCTTGACATCAAACTTTTAACATTTCACAATAATAACTATGGTTTTATGGTTTCTTCATGAACACTACGTGAATAGAAACCGAAACAAATGATTTAATATAGTAAAAGTACTTATGTTCTGAACGTGAATGAGTCTTTACCTAAAGATAACAAACACAAAATCAAAATACGAAATTTCACTCAAATTCTTAAAGCAATCAATTGTACCAAATACAACACGAAATAAAATTGCGACACAAATAATAATTTTAGAATAATTCACGTAAGTACCAACGATGTAAAAACAAAACGAAATCCTCCGAAATGTCGCATGGTACACCGTTTGTCCTGAGAAAACGCTCGAAATGTCTAATGAACACCATTGGTGCATAACTTTTCTCAGGGTCACGTTCGCAATTGGACGAAATATTTGACATTTATTTTGTACTTGCAACACGATCTG
This sequence comes from Dryobota labecula, assembly GCA_947523025.1. Taxonomy (NCBI): domain Eukaryota; kingdom Metazoa; phylum Arthropoda; class Insecta; order Lepidoptera; family Noctuidae; genus Dryobota; species Dryobota labecula. Next base: position 4,094,901 of record OX383311.1, on the reverse strand, counting down.
GATGTTGAATTCGATTAATCGACTAATACTTGACCGGTTGACATTTTAGCGGGAACACCACTAAACGAACGAAAAAAGAAAACAAAATACGTCTATACTCTGTGGTCGTGTGGCGGTGTGACGCGATGCTTAATGTAAACATTCATCAAGGTTATACGTGCGTAAAGTAATGGATTCAATGAGAAAACGGTTTAATCTTAGAAGAATCTTATACAGAATTACTGAGAAATAAGTGTAGATTTCGTATTGAGTGTTAGTTTATCGAAAAGTGATAAATATGTCAGTGAAAAAGTAACGAAAGTTTTGGAATGCACAAATTTTGATCATAAGGCCGCCGTGTTTAGTAATGTTTTTATGATAAATATTCTTGTATACTGTTTGAAATACACGTAAGTAGCTAGCTTATTTATCTACGAACATAATTTGGCTAATAGCTACTGATATTATAGCGTATTGTTATCGTAATCGTATTTCCAAGAGTAAAATTCGGCAAACAAATACCTACAAAAAGTCAATAAAATGGATATAGTATGTTATCCTTAAGAGATAGACATATGCCATCGCGGACTTTTTTGAAGACCTTTTTATGATACACAATTTCACCATACATTATTTTGTTATATCTCAAAGGGTTTAGACAGCGTTTTCGTTGAAAGCTCCCAGACGGCTTATTTTTTTCCGACACCTCCAACAAATATCGTTAATTCATACAAAAATGCATACAAAAACATAACAAATTATATACTAAAACCTTCCTCGAGAACCAAGCTATCCATTGGTGAAAACAGCATGAGAATCGGTGCAGTAGTATTTGAGTTTATCGCGAACAGACAGACAGACAGACAGACAGACAGACGCGGCGGAGGACTTTGTTTTATAATATGTAGTGATAGTGATAGTGATAGTGATGATATCTCCTAAGCGAAAAATGAGTTGTGAGCGTATCAAGTTTGGCTCACCAACGCGCGTTTCGCTCACCAACAAACATTTCGCTCCCAACGCACATTATAGACGTTCACAAACACACACGTACGGGTATCCGAGCTCGACGGAGTTATTGACGAATTGTTTGCCAATCATGATGATAGCTAGTTGTATGCACAGTTCTGATAGACAGCCGGCTGTGTCACAGTTTTCACCTTTAATTTTGAAGTATTACGACTATCCTTGTGCAAAACACTGAAGTAACAGTAATTTGTCCAACGGTGGGCATAAACAAGATGACCGACATTAAAATCTCTTATAAGCGAAAAGTAAGTTGTGAGCGTGTCGCCTTTCGCTCATCAACACGCGTTTCGCTCACCAAAAAACATTTCGCTCACCAATGCACATTATAGACATTCACAAACACACGTACGTACGGGTATCCGAGGTTGATGAAGTTATAGACGAACTTGCCAATCATGATAATAACTAGTTGCATACACAGTTCTGATAGTCAGCCGGCTGTGTCACAGTTGTCACCTTTAATTTTGAAGAATTACGACTTTCCTTGTGCAAAAGACAGCATGCAACATTGACATAGACAACAGTAATTTGTCCGACGGTGGACATAAACGAGTTGACCGACATTAAAATATCTCCTAAGCGAAAAATTTGTTGTGAGCGTATTGCGTTTCGCTCACCAACACGCGTTTCGCTCAACAACAAACATTTCGCTCACCAACGCACATTATAGACGTTCACAAACACACACGTACGTACGGGTATCCGAGCTCGACGAAGTTATTGACGAATTGTTTGCCAATCATGATGATAGCTAGCTGTATGCACAGTTCTGATAGACAGCCGGCTGGGTCGCAGATGTCACCTTTTAGTTTGAAGAATTCTGATTTTCTTGCTTGGTCGTCGCCTGGGTAGTCGTAGAAACGGCCCTGAAAGAGAAATGTAAATAAAAGCAGTTTTTTTTTTAATGTAGTTTTTGTACGAGCCAACATTAGCGGCAGTACCAGTCTTAAAACAAGGGGAGGAGACAACGCGAATTTTTTAGAAACCCCGTACTAAATAATTTCCGACCTACTCGCACGTTTTTCTGACCGTGACTGCCACGAGTCTTGGCGTTTAAAATTCAATTTTCGATTTACCTAAATAGGTAATGCTTAGATTTTTTTGAAGAGTTTTTCCTGTTTGGTTTAAACGCTATTAGTTCAAAAGAATGTTTTATTTTCTGTCTATTGCAATAACTTACCTTAAAAAACGCAATATAGATGAGAGAAGAATAAAAGTTCATGAACTCAAAGAAGAATATCTTGAAAGTGTACGAATCTTCATACTCCGTCTGAGTTCGAGGGTTCTCCATGTTGGTCAGATACACAGCTATTTGGGCGTATATCTGAAACAAAAAGTAAAGAATCCATATCCAAATTTTTCGCTGCTATGGTTTTTTTACCACCTATAGATGGTCCTCTTAAAATATTTCGTGTATGAATAGATACACCTTATACACACATCAAAAAAAGTTTGCGATCACTTTGAAAAATTGAAATCTTCAGTTCAATTGTTTTTCCATATAAAAAGGCTTTCAGTTCTAGCTTACGCTCATTCAGAAATCTGATTTAGTCAATTTTAACGGATTTTAAATACTTTTTCGCGCAAAGTTGTGATTGAAAAATGCCAAGAGGATTATCAGAAGTTTTACGAGCAAGAATATTAACTTTGAGGGAAGAAGGATACACCACGAGAGAAATAGCACGCCGTCACTATATCCCAATCCTGTGTCGTGACCACGTTGCGGAGGTACCACGGGATGGGTAATTTTGATGACCGATACCGCAGTGGTCGCCCAACTGCTTTGACTGCTGCCCAAAAGCGAGAAAAAAAATAAAAAAATACCAGCTTATGATAGTGATCACAAACTTTTTTGATGTGTGTATATAGGGAAGGTTCGAAATATTATGTTTTTGAAAGAAAGATTAGCAACTATCTGTTTGCTCAATGTTTACCACGATTCTAACCAATTTATTTTGCCGGGTGAAAATTGTCTGTGAACCGGTGCTGTTTCCCCAAAGGGTGATATCATAATGTATAGGCATAAGCATAATAGAATGATACATACCTTAGTCAAAATCATAATTGTGATCAAATTGATCATGGCAGCTGTCATGGTCGTGAAGATCTTGGCGTGGTTCTGTATGAAGAAGCCGGTGCCCCCATATATGACGGACACCATGGATATCCTGTAGATGATGGTGCCGAGAACAGCGCCCATGACTATAGAGATCTGGTGGAAAAGGATGAAATAAAAGCAATGGTAATCATGATCGTTCGCCTAGCTTTATTCAACTCATCATTCATCATCATCATTTTAGCCGAAAGACGTCCACTGCTGGACATAAGCCTCCCCCAAGCACCACCACCTCGACCGGTTCTGTGCTTCCCGCATCCAGCGGATTCCTGTGGCTTTCATAAGGTCATCGGTCCACCTTGTTGGAGGCCTTCCAACGCTACATCTTCCGGTACGCGGTCGCCACTCCAGAACCTTTGGCCCCAACGGCCATCTGTTCTGCACGCAATGTGCCCTGCCCATTGCCACTTAAGTTTGGCAATTCTTCGAGCTATGTCGTTACCTTGGTTCTCCTGCGGATCTCTTTATTTCTGATTCGATTACGTAGGGAAACTCCAAGCATAGCTCTCTCCATTGCCCTGTGGGTGGTATTCGACTCATGTTTTCTAAATATTTAAAGGTTCATTTTATTTTTATTCAAGACGAACAACAAACAGCTACAATATAAACATAGAAACAAGAAAATACACAAAACTTAGAGACAATTATTGCAGTCCACAACGATGTTCACAGATAAACGATAGGATATATATAATTTTTTTTTTGCTAGGGCATCTCAGAGTTAACCTTGAGAGGTTGAGACTCTTTAACCCGACTTTCTTGTGGTTGCCTTAAGCTCCTAACGAAACTTAATGCCTCCAGCCAGGGCGTAAAAACTTATAAACTAAACGACTGCGCGCTAAGGGCACCCCCTGTGAGGTACGAACCTCGGCTTAGGGCAGAGTCGGAGGGAGGATGGCAAGGGACCGACGGTGGCTGGATAAAATCAGGGTTGTGATTATTATCTGGGGGATTTAAAGCTACAGGCTCAGCTATAGCGCGGGCTGGCGCTTCGCTTACGAGCAAGGGTCGGGGAGGACGATTTAGTCGGGGATTTCACGCAGGGCCTCGACGACGAGGTCGCAATGACAAACGATAGGATATAATACAGTGAAATTAATCGCAAATACAAAATTTATAAAAATTTATATTGATATTGATAAATTATGAAGAGCAAATTGTATAGCACGCGCATTCTCCCATGTCTCACTTATGGGTGTTAAACTTGGCCTCTTACGAGCAAAAACAAACAAAAACTTATATTATAGTTTGCCAATGCAATATGGGTGGTTATGTGGTTTCCGAATTTCGTGTGAAGCTCAAGTGGTTACCAATTCGCCTTCGCCGGAAAGCTCGGCTTATTCCACAATTCCCCCCTAAAAATCCCCCTTAGGAGGAAAAGTGGAATCTATAAAAAACAGTTTAGCATTCACCCCTGATAATCCCGCTTAGGGGGGGAAAACTAGAATTGAAAAATAAACAACTTATTCCAAGACCCCCTGAAAGTGTTTTTTTTACATTAGGGTTCAGTTTCCCCCAATTAGGGGGATTTTCTGGGGGGATTAGTGAAATACGCGGGATTATCAGGGGTGAATTCTAGACTGGTTTTTATATATTCCACTTTTCCTCCTAAGGGGGATTTTTCAGGGGGGATTTGTGGAATAAGCCGGAAAGCTCATATTCTTTCCCTTTTATACTATGTACTCTATTCCCCTTCAACCCCTGTCTATCTCAAAACACGTTTTCAGTTTCTTTGCGACTGCCACACGAAATTTTAAAGGTTATCAGATAACTTGAAGCTTAGAATGCCTATACATTCCACAACTTTCCTCGACAAATCCTTTACTGTCCAGGCCGCTCCTTTGTGAAATGCATTGCCAGTTGAAATAAAACGCGCACAGTCATTGCTTGTATTTAAAAGACTCGTGAAGGAACATTACTTGTCGTTATGATCTTGTTCTCGTAACTGTAATTGTCTATAGTCTTTATTTATTTTCGTTGCTTATTTATATTTAGTATGTATGTATTTATGTATCTATTATTTAGGATATGCATATCTATTTTAGTATGGTAGTCAGCCTCGACGCAGGATTGAAAGACAAGGCTAAAGACATATGTGACATCCACCAACCAGTACTGGGCCCGCGTGGTAGATTACGGCCTGTGTCCCAGAAGTGGATCTTACCATAAACAGTACTGCAGAGCTACTGGCCACGTACTTGGCGGTCTTCTGCCAGGTCGGTAGGTACGGCTCCTTCTCTTTGGTCACTGGATTCGTCCGGTACGTTTTCACTGATGCCTCGAATTCGGGTCTAGGATCTTCATCCTGGGAAAAAGATGGAGACAGAATATAGAATTTGAATTATGATTATAGAGGTATGAGGAATAGGGTGTAAAGTTCACTCATTCTCCATAGAACAAGGAGAATCCTCCGACCAGATGGGTGTTGTGTCTGGTGGGCAACTGCCCGACGGTTGATGTCGGGATATTGTATACACCGTGACATTTTAGTCGTCTTACAAAAGTGGTCCACTCAATGTAGCCGAAAAAAAGAAAGATTGAGATTTAGATTCAGTTTAAGTTGCAATAGTGTGAAACACTTTTTTGCGTTAGGGTGAATAAACTCTAATAAATATATCGCCGCTCCATTCCTCGCCGCCCTTGGAACACAAGGCTCGGACTGCGCTCGTAACAGGGTGTTTCAAAGTACGTCATGCGTCAAAATTAATTTAAAAAAATATATATATCATTCAAATGTTCATTTTTTTTAAAATAAATCGATGAACGCCGGCTGGATGCACGAAAAAGGATTACTCATTGTCCCGTTACGCTCATTGTACGCTTGCGCCGCATCAATGTTTTGTTATGACGTTGTCACGTTAAACTATCGTCCGTAAACCAACTTTACAGACAACCAATATTTTTTTTTATGAATGATTAGTAGTCATTGGATCCATGAAGTGGGTTGTCGTTGTATGACGATTAAAATGCCACGGTGTATATGCTAGTCGCGCGGTAAACTCTGATTGCGCGACGCAGGATTTGTGTGACGTCAGTTCTTTGATGCGTAGGTCGCACGTGGCGTTGAATTTGCCGCCACAATGATCATTCATAATTCAGCTGACAGATGTCCAGTGCTGGACATAGGCTCAACACATCGACCGGTCCTGTGCATCCAGCAGAAAATAATTACAATATTTTTTCTAATCCGACTGGTAGTTCTAGAGATTAACGCGTTCAAACAAAGAAACAAACCCTTCCGCTTCATTATCAAAATAATTAGGAAGTTACAAACGTGATCAACGCCACCCATGTCCCACTCCCACCTCAACACAGACTGCTTGCGTTTCCATAGCTCCAGGAATGTAGTCGCTGAAAATTGAAAAATTGTGATTAAAGTACAAGGCCTTTAGGGCCTCTAGTAGTTTAAATGATGGTCTGGTATTTTGAGTACTTTATGCGGCCTACCCAAATGTACTTTCTTTGGTATTATTCGTCGAGTCGTTGAGCTCCTTTAATACTGAGTTGAGCTACACGTTTACCGACAAATGCTTGCATTACAATTAAATGAAAGAAAATTTAAAACTCATATAAAAAGTACACTTTGTAAACAAGCATATTACAAATTAGAGGATTATATCCAAGATAAGAATGCTTGGAAACATGCTGGTCCAGCTCCATAGGACAATTTAGAGTCTAGACAAAATCAAACTGGTTGCTAATTTAACTGTATAATTTATAATTTTTATGATATTAATTTTATTTTCTGTGATTAATATAAATTTAACTCACACACTGACTATTATGTTGTTTTTTTTTTTTTTTTTGGGAAATCATATACAATGTTTGTAAATATGTGAGCACCATGTACCTATCGCATTTATTAATTTTTCTGTTATTACTTCACTTTTCATTCTTTTTACCAATTGTGTTAAGTCATTTTTTTATTTTTTTTATTCTAGGTACATCGACTTCACCTATAAATATTAATTAATGTATACAAACTATTGTTAACATTTTAAAAGAGTAAGTATGGAGTTTCTTGCCCATTCTTCTCCATACATAACTACATTTTGGAAGGCGCAACTAGAATCAATTAAATATTCATGTAATTTTTGACGTTCAAAAGTGCATCTTCGTGCATATTTGAAATAAATGATTTGACTTTGACTTTGACACTGACTGGACAGGTCCACTCAAAATTGTGTGTTTCTTTCCTCAAAAGACCATTTCAGACACGGATCTACATGGTCCTCACATGATCTGACCAAGATATTATGTCTGGACTTTAAAAGAGACTTTGACCCCTGAGTTTGTTTCGCCATTTCTTCTCAGGGGTAGTCAGATAGGAAATGTCGACTTCAACAAGCTTGTTTTTTTTTTTATTGATGTGTAAAAGTGATTCCGATATCCTATTTACAGAATAAACGATTTCATTTCATTTCGATTTCATTTCATAGAGGTATGATGAACAGGGTGTAAAGTCCACTCATCCTCTATAGAAAAAGGAGAATCCTCCGACCAGATATCGAGGGTGTCGTGTTTAGTGAGGAACTGCCCGACGGTTGATGTTGGGATATATGCTAGTTGAGCGGTAAATTGTGCTTGCGCGATGCAGGATTTATGTGACGTCAGGTCTTTTATGCGTAATTCGCATGTGGCGTTCTAGATGCCGCCACGAGCTTGTTTGTACAGAGTGGCCAATTTGGAAGTATACAACTTTAAATTTTGATTATTTTTATTACAAACGAGAATTACAGGATATTTTTCTATAATTATTTTACTCAGGCTTGGCAATTTTATACGAAAATTAAGATCAGCGTAATCTCCTCCTTTTTATACTCAAAAATGTCCGAGCGCACACACGGTGCCGCGGGAGATGTACGCGGGGTGCGGGAGACGCACGGGACGGCGGAGCGGCGCGAACCAATCAGCGCCGACCGACGCCGGCGTTCGTCACTTTAAGAAATCACACTAGCGAACGGTCATGTTCGCTCCGATTTAAAATATTTATGGTATTACTTTTTACAATATACCTATCTAAATTATACAGTCCACTCGTCTTTTTATTACATTCAACCAAGAATATACCTCAAACAAAAATGCGATCGCTTTTCATTGTGTTTTTCATTAAATTTTCGCATACTGTGTTAGTTATCCCACTAACAAAGTCACAAATATTCTGCTTTTTGTAATCAAGTCATCGAGTAAACAAGACATGTCGCGAAATCTTCAATGATCAAAATGGTATTCGTTATTCTTAATGATTTGTTAGAAAGGTATTGGGTTAAGGATTTGTTAGGTAGGGTAGGGTAGGGTAGGTAGGTAGGGTAGGGTAGGAAGGTAGGTAGGTAGGTAGGTAGGTAGGGTAGGGTAGGGTAGGTAGGTAGGGTAGGGTAGGGTAGGGTAGGTAGGTAGGTAGGTAGGGTAGGGTAGAGTAGTGAAGTTTATACTATATTTCCTTTGCGCGTAGACAAACTGCGACAGTCAAATAGCTTTTGACAGAATGAAGTCTGTCGGGTCAGCTAATTACGACTGAATATTTGTATTTACTATAAAGTACGATGAGTAGTGACGGCACGGTTGGTGCAGTGGTTAAGCGATTGGCTACTGCGCTGCGTGTCGCGGGTTCGATTCCCGCACGGTACAAATATTTGTATGACCTACAAGGAGTTGTTCCGGGTGTGGCTGTTTGTGTTGTGAGTTTAATTGTTTGTAAACGCACCTACAATACAGTAGAAATCCCTAGTGGGGGCAACGTTTATGAAAAAAAAAAAATAAAAAAAAATAAAGGTAAATGTTAAAATTAATTACAAAATACAAAGATCTAGTGCTTGGCTGTAAAAAAAAATTGTACTTTAATTTAGATTTAATAAAATAATCACGAAAAACATCTAGGAACATGACGTTGCCAGCCCGCGCGGTATGAACGCTCTTAACACGTTCAACGCCATGTCGGACAATGCTGGGCGACACTTAACTTTCCCTATTAATAAGCCACACAATAGATTTGAAATTGACAAAAAATCTACTTTTTTTTTTATTAATAATATTATTAAATATGCATTTTTAACTTACAAAACATTGACATAACCGCGGAAATCTTTATAAATGTGAAGATAATAGCGTATGATTATAATATTTGAACTTTCTTTCGTTGAAGCCACGCGGGTCATTCTGCGTACAATATTGCCTTGTATTGTTGACCGACAGCTCACAAAAGACGTTAAACGTCTTTTGTACATAGCTCTGACTGTCAGACACCATTTTCCCCCACGGATCGAACGGAACATGCTGGTGTCGCCCAACATAGTCCGACATGGCCTGAATGGAATTTTATCATTTTATTCCGTGGCGTTGAACGTGTTAAGCGAATCGAACATCACATAAGTCAAGAAAAATTTAAGAAACCAATAATAAAAATACAATGGTAATAATTACAACTTACCCCAAAAAGACATAAAAATGGCAAAGAAGACGGTCGCAGGGTTGTCAAACAAATAAGTAAGTTTGGCAAATAGACAAGAATCAGCTAAGGTCTGGTATTTACATGCTTTGTCACATAGAGGACAGAGAGTAGTGTTGCCGGGGCCTTTGGCGTCGCAGATCTCTTTACTGTGAACAATAATAATGACAATACAACATTATTTTTAGTATATGCAAAACCTGAATATAGTTTGTTCAGAATAAGTAACTGAATTGATTCTAATCGTTTTTACACCATGTTATATTTTTTCCCAAAAATATTTAAAAAAGGTTACTAGTTGGACACCGAGCGACACTAAGTACCTATCCGCACTTGACCATTACGACAAAGTCCAAAGCTTGCAAGTGTGATGGAAAATGTTATCACCAGTTAATTACATTACAATCGTCGTACGGTTAGGTACCTACTGCCAAATTAATATTATTATTAATGAACGCAAGGCGCAGGCGGTGTGGGTGCGCCGCTTGGTGAGCATGTTTTTGTACGGACAACCAGGTAACATAACAAGCTTATAACTTTGTTATTTTTCATGATACAGTTTTGAAATTTTGAACATAAATTCTTTACATAAAAATATTAGACACGTGTTTCGGGTTTCGCATAAACTAAAACTAATGTTGTATATAGGATAAGGACAATGCGCAATTTTTTTTGGTGGATCAGTATCAGTTATATAACACATTCCCATTATTTGTTCAATACTTTTTTTTGGTCCTACCTGAATTCAGCAAAAACCATATTTTGCTGATTTCAAGTAGGACATACATTCTATTCGTAATAATATCAATGGTCGAGCGTACAGCTGATAGGTACTTACGTACGTACGAGTACTTACCGTACGTACTAGGATTTCTGAGTTTTCTAGTACTCAAACCTCAGTTGGTACAATAAAAACTTTTGATCCTTATAAGAAACAAGATCGATTGGCATCAAAAAACGTTTTGTGAAAACTGCCCATTTTCTTGCTGAAATTTTCAAATTCTGTGAATGTTGATCAAAATTTATCAAAAAGTTAAGGACAGTCTCCTAAGACCGTTTTCTTGTAGCGACAACGGTTAAGGTACTAGTCCTTACTGGCCCATCTCAAAAAATCTACACTTTTTCAAATTGCCAGCAGATTTTTTTTATTTGCCGCCATTTTGTTGTGCCACGACTCGCTGGGCAAACTCTATTCGATATTTCCGCCCGGCTGTGCTGAATCATGTCGATTCGAAAAAGTGTGTAGCCTCCTCACTTAGCATTATGCTATGACAAAGTAGTATCTCTCTCTGTTGCACTAACTTTAACAACAGCAGAAAGACAGAGATGGGAACAGAAATTCGTTTGTAATTAGGGTGCTGGACGCAATGAGGCCCACGGGCTATTTACTACCCTTCATGCCCCATCACAAATTATCACCACGCATGCTCTTTGCTTTGATTATTTTTGATGACATGGGGGATGGGGGAGTCTGGATGGTGAATACGGAAGCAATATGTATTTATTTACTTTTTAAAATTTTGTTGATTTTTATTTGAACAAAGATTATGGCAACCCCATGTTCAGGGATTCCCCAAAATAATTGATATTGCTTACTCGCTCTCACGAGATGTTTTATGGTAAGAAATAATCGAAGTGACTTAAATGGGCATTCAATTACTTTATAGTCTATAAATTCCTTATTTCTAGGCTCATGGACAGTAAAAAAAACCATTTAATAATAAATTTTATTCTAGGTAAGTGCATCCTCTTCACATATCATTAATAATATATGTATACAAATATTGTTAACATTTTAAAAGAGTAAGTATGGAGTTTCTTGCCTATTCTTTTCCATACGTAACTACCTTTTGGAAGGGGCTTAAAAACAATGTTTACATAAGCATAGGTTTAGGGCGGGGTATGAGCTTTGCTTACTTTTGCTGACAAGGGGGAAGTGGGGTTCCAAATTTACTAAAATAGGAATGTCCAGGGAACAAAAACAGAAAAACTGTTTAGTCCGTCAATAAGAGAAAAAAATATTATACATGTATTTTTTGCTTTATCATATTAATAAAAAATGACTTAGATAAAACACATTAAACTTGGGGAGTGGGGGCTCGTTATGTAGCTACGTATAAAATCTACTGAGAAGTGACGTCATTGCCACATTTGAACTCAATGTATCGCCGTAATGTTTTGATTACGTCAAAAAATAAAAATTGCGTGTCCAATATAATACGCACAAGATCTGAAAGGAACAATAATATGAAAAGATTTGTAGTGCCCACTTGTAAAAATTATTATGGTCGAAGATGTAGATAGTTTTTAGTCCCAACTATTTTTAATAACCTTCCAGTCGATATAAATAGTTTTATCAAAAAAAATGTATTTTCTCAAAGTCTCACTGCAGAGAATATTTAATGTTTTGGTTTTTTCTGATTTATTATAAGGAATGCTAGAATATTTTTAAACTATAAGTGAAAAATTATGTTATTATGTACAGTCAGCTGCAGAGAAATCTCACCCCCTAGCAATGAATAAATACTTTGCTAGGGGGTGAGATTTCTCTGCAGCTGACCGTACATAAAAAGGAGCTACGTCTGCCAAAAAACTACTTTGCAGTTTGGCTGAGGTATATTTATTGTGTAAACAATTGTTTCTGTGAATAAACGCTTTTTCATTTTCATATTTTTTTTATTTCATTCTTTTGCTTGGCTCATCGCCGCAAGGTTGCCTGCTTGTCGGTCTTCTACAGATTGTACTTCGGAGAGTGTGCCCATGAACTCCACGACCTCATTCCACCGGCCCCCTTCTACCATCGGACATCTAGACGCACTGCAAGTTACCACCCCTACCTAGTTGATATTCCACCAACTCGCACTAAGCGTTTTCAAACGTCTTTTATAATGCGCGCAGCAAAGGAGTGGAACTCTCTGCCTGCGTCTGTGTTTCCGAACGCATACAACCCTAATCTATTCAAAGTAAGAGTGAACAGGCTTCTTCTGGGTAAGCTCACTCCAACGTAGACTTTGTCTCTGTCATCCAGACCTAGACTAAAGTCAAGAGCAAACTCATAGTAGAATAAAAATAAAAAATATACATGACGGACAAAAAAAAAAATTGTTGTCATCACCCCTATTCTGATAAAGTAATGCTTGAATGGCCCCCTAATGGTAACTTTAACCAATAACGGTCAGTAAGACTGATAATTCTGCCTAGCCTGAGATCATATTAAACTTACCTAGGAATGTTATCATGTGAATCCATGCTCGCCAAACCATAGAGAAAGCAGAGGGTCCCCACAATAGCAGGGGCGTACAGCATCTTGGTATAGAAACCAAGCCAGCAGAAGTATAGGCCTATCTTATCGCCGAAGTATCTCCGGACTAGCCAGAGAGGTTGTTTCTTGTACCATTTGCAGGGACGGGCCCATTCGAGATACAGGAGCTGGTGAAAGAAAATAATATTAAGTTATGGTTAAGAAATCAGCAGAAATCGTTAACTTAGTTATCGTTGCCTTAGAGTGAAAACCGCGTATATGCGAAAAAGGCATCTTCAAAGGAGGAAGAAAAACCCTTTATGATCATGCTGACTACTCGTAGAAATCAAAACGTCTATGCCAAGTATTGCCTAAACCTTATATTGACTATACCCAAAGTCTCAAATTCAGATAATTTATGTAAACAAAGTAATGTCAAGAAATGTCACTGTCAAAATGACAGGACAGTGGTACAAAACATTTAATCTTTTTAAGCTATTGCATAGCTTCTATCGCGGGCCTTGAGCGCGGGGACCGAATCCAGAAATTCCGTAACGAAAAAACCTCACGCTCCCCACTCCGACGGTTTTACTACACCAGTACCCTCTAGTGATCTAATAATTTCTGGCAGTTCTTTTTTCTGTGTACTGCGTATTTTATTCTTATAAATATTAGCTTATAAAATTATGATCTTCACAAAAAGTGAATGTTGATAGTGGGGTTTGAACTCTCGACCAGTCGATTACGAGTACATTCAGTTCCCCTGTTGCACCGCAAGGCTACAATGACTTAATTAAAGCTTGCCAAATAGTTGATACCATTCCAGTTGAACAATATTTAAACTTGACTAGACGGTCGGAAATGACTCATGTACATGAAATTTTTTCGCTGTCAAAACAGTTTGTCACTCTTTTTTTATTTAAAATTACTTTAGGTTCAACACTTTCGTCTATTTTAAAGTTGTTATTATGCTTATATTTGAATAGTATTTGACTTTGTTTACGTAGTTATACACTTTTACGACGTTCAGCACTTATTTATTTTGTTTTTAAGCTATTGCATAGCTTCTATCGCGGGCCTTGAGCGCGGGGACCGAATCCAGAAATTCCGTAACGAAAAAGAAAAAAATAATAATATCAAAGAAAAAGAAATACTGCATAAATAAAATAAATAAATAATTATAATTGCATAAGTTGATACAAAATGCTATGCAATAGCTTTACCGCGGCAGTCCCCGAGTGCCACACGTCTTTTTTTTTTTTTTTTAAATAATCATCTATGAAATTAAAGTGAATTAATGATAAGAACTATGCAAACAAAATACCGTTGCCAAACAATGTTTTATGTAGTGTGTCGAAGCCACGGCCTATGATCGTCATAATCAGCCCTTTAAAGTCCACTGCTAGACGTAGGCCTCCCAAAATCGATTTCCACTCGAAACAGTTTACAGCTGTTTTCATCCAAAATGTGGCTAGATATGCTACATACAATATGAATCTATGAATGAGAGTTGAAATATTAGTGTTGATGAAGATGTAAAAAATGTGAAAATGTTTGGATCTCCTGCATTGTTACCAGTATCATAAAATATTTTATACCAGAAAATCTCCTTTTTTTAATAACTTTGTTTAAAACCGAAAATTTATAAAAATATTTACGATATGATTATTTTTTATTATTATTTCTTAAATTCAGTACTTCAAAGAAAATGGAACCTTTTTTTTTTCGCCATTTTATGTGAATTACCATAACGAAGATATTTTTTTGATATGTTATCCCCTTTGTTTACATAAATTATCTGAATTTGAGACTTTGGGTATAGGAAGCACAATGCCTACCTTGCAATATGTCTATACAGTATTTGAACTAAATCTTATTCTGACTATGAACCAAAATGCCTACCTTGCAATATGTCTATTATTTTAGGAGAAGAAAGGGAGTACCGTTTCCGGCACAGTTGTAACCTAACCTAACCTACAGTTCAGAGGCCCTAGTGTGAGTTTATTTTAACCATCTCGACTACTTAGAAATACATACATTTTGATCTCTAGGCGATTTACAGCTTAGGCAATTTGCTGTGTAGACATAAATTTTAGCCATTTTGCTTTGTAGACGAATTGAAAGTTAGACACTCTGATCATAAAGTGAAAAGTTATAGATGACGTTACAGGTTGTAAAACTTTTTTTTTGAGTGAAACTAGGACGCGCGTTGAGAGTTTTACTTTCCAAAAATGTAATAAAATAAAAATGACCAAAATTGCATTCCCAAGGATTTAACTCTGCGTGAGCCTGCGGGCGGTGAGTAATGGGTAGCTCACCGTCCGATCAGGACCAGGCCCGTGCCGGACGGCGCGTACGTGTTCCACGCGCGCCTCAAAGAGATGTCAGCAATGACGAGGGGGCCTATTAGGGCCCAAGCCTGCCGGGTCAGCGGGATTGTCCGAAAGGGGTACCGCTGCCCCGGAACATAAAGGGCCAAGGAAGGAACACGGGTGGGTTTTAGTCAGTAAGAGTCTGACACTCCCTTCCGCTCCACCCAGAGCGGGAGGGGTCATATGATGATTTCCCATCCTCAAAAAATTCACGTTGGAGAAACAGAAAATCATTTTTTCTACTCCTTTGGATTCCAACTTTCTAAGATCGTTGAATAGTCTTCGCGGTTTTCTGTTGGTTGCATTGGTAATGGCTCTCAAGACTTGCAGTAGTTGGGAAAAGTGGCAGTCATAAGGACTGCCGAAACAAGTGGAAACTTTGGAATAACTGATAGTGTAGCGCAACACTTCACAAGCATGTCGCGCATTTCGGTGACGCGGTGACGCGAACCAATAAGTTTTTCCCCTACCATAAATCGCTCAACGCGGCTAAAGAAAATTTCACTTCAAAAACTCAAAACTGGAATAACTGACAACCTGGCGCAACATGTCACGACTTCAAGAGCATGTCTCGCATTTCGGTGACGTCGTGTGAGTGAGTACTTGTGCGTATTTGGAATGACGGACTTATCTATTTTTAGGGTTCCGTACCAAAATGGTAAAAAGGAACCCGTACGGTGCGACGCAGTCTGTCTGTCACAGCTAGATATCTCAAGAACTACTAATGCTATCAACTTGAAATTTGGATTAGCTTAAGATGACGTTTGCCCAACTATTTTGCAAATAAGTTTTTTTTTTGCCACAACAAACAAGCAGCAGCAACAAAGTGGGGCTACTAGGACGTGTGGGGTATCATATATTATAAAAGAGCGCTATTTGGATATTCTCAAACGTTTTTTTTTAAAGTCGCTTAATTTTGGACTTTAGACGAAAAATTTAAAAACAAATTCCATTCCCGCCCCCTTATCTCCGACGTCTGCATTGAGAAAAATCTGAAACTATTCTATGTGAACGTGCCGTGTGGTGCCGCACGTATAGAATAGCACCACCCCATTTCCTCCCGTAGGTGTCGTAAAAGGCGACTAAGGGACTTACTAGAGAATGGGCAGCAGCGTTCTCTATGCATTTTTAACACCATACTGCGATCGCCAACCCGCCTGCCAAGTGTGGCGATTATGGCAAACCCCTCCAATTGGGGGTAGGCCTAAATCCAGTAGTGGACGTCTTTCGGCTGAAATGATGATGATTCTATGTGATAGAAGTTTATGTAAAGATTACAGGAAAAATAAAACGATGTCTCTAATAGGATGCTTTTTCTAATATTGCAGTTTTAGGTCAGCGCCATCTTTTGATCGATAGTGGAACAAATTTTATTTTTGTTGATTTTTGTTGATACGGAACCCTCGGTGCGCGAGTCCGACTCGCTCTAGATCGATTTGTTTGAAAAATAAAACGCACTACTTACTCTTCTGTCAGTAACTCTGCCATCAGACATATCAACTTCGTGCCTCCCTTCGTGCAGAGGGTAGCAAGCTGAATATGTGTTGTCATTGAGAAGGCGACGGATACCCATCTGCGAAATCAAAGAGAACTTATTTAAAGGCTTTTTGAAGGTTCCAGAGTCTTCTAGGCTAAGTTCCCATGTAACGCGCGTTCACGCGCGTCAACGCACGATCATATTTAAAGAGAGTTCAGATGATGAGCGCTAACGCGCGTTGCGAGAGTACTCGTCACTATATAAGTAACTAGCAGCCCGTCCCGGCTTCGCACGGGGTAGACAATTATTTATTTTTGGAAATTTGGATATAAAACACTTTTTTTCACAAATATTTTTATTTATTAAAAAAATATTATTAGACATTATGATGTTCTTCAATATTGTTGTACATTATTTTGTTCTATCGCTAATAGTTTCGGCAGCGCATTCGACGAAAGACATTTTAAGACTCATTTTTCTACACCTTCGGTTACATTGTTCAAATTTTACCAAGGATCCCTAATTTTTTTCAAAATGAAATGTTGCCTATGTCAAATTGGAAGAATGTAGCATTCTATTGGTGAAAGAATTTTTTAAATCGGCCCAGTACTTTTTGAGCCTATTCATTACAAACATACAAACATACAAAAATAGGTACTAATCTTTCCTCTTTATAATATTAGTGTAGATTTATAATATTAGTGTAGATGTAGATTACGAAAATTAACAAAATTTCAAAAGAAGTAGGTACGTGCGATCGCGATGGAAGTGCGCGCTCAACTGAACAGCAAACGGATGTTACAGCGCGAGTCAACGCACGATCATCTGTAGGGATCCGCAAAAATTCAAAAGTATCGATACCTACTCGATACCAGTATCGCAGAAGAATGTATCGATACCGATAAAAGTATTGAACCAAAAGTATCGATACTACTCATTATCGAGTACTTTTTCGATCACCTTAGAAATTGTATATTATAGAAGAAAAAAAAGAAAAAAAAGCGACAGTAATAAACAAGCACATACTCGTACTTAGGTAGCTATTATTTTATAAAAAAAAGTACAAAATTGTCATTATAACTATTTCAATGAAGTACGGCGTACTTTTAATGCGAAATTAAAGTTAAATTCAGTCAGTCCCCAATCTTAGATAGATAGATAGAATACTCTTTATTATGTACACCATAAAAATTACAGATATAAATGTAGAACTGTTACATAGGGTGTCACAATGGGCGGTCTTATCGCTAAAAGCGATCTTTTACAGACAATCTTCTTGAACATGAAAAGTAATTTGTCTATATACGTCCCAGTAAGCCGTTTCCGCACCGCTGTCACCGTAACCGTCGCCTCAACCTTTCAAATGGGAGTACGGACTATGGACTGAAATACTCAGTATTATCAAATATTTACTTGCCAAGCAATATATATAATTTTGGAAAGACTGCTTTCAGAGAAACCTCTTTAATTAAGTTAGAAAGAGAACTGGTGACATTGTGTAAAATGACACGAGTGAGAAGACAAAAGTATCGAGTATGTGAAAAAGTATCGATACGTAGTAAATTATCGGAACTCAAGTATTGAGTACAAAAATACTAGGTATCAAAGAGAAAGTATCGATACTACTCAGGTATCGATACTTTTTGCGGATCCCTAATCATCTGCGTCTAGAAACTTTTTCTCTGAGCGCTGCGTTGCGCTCGCTGACGCGCGTTAATGCGCGCGCATGTGATCGGTTGTTAGGTATATATTAGGATGTTTAAACGCGCGTTTGTAAATCGGGCGTCAAAATTTTGTCATCTGAACATAGACTCTATCATCATCAACAGCTTCCAGCCCTCGTCCGATGTTACTTGGGGTCGACGCAACTCTTTTTTTTATCCCTAACGGGGAAGCTCTCTCACCTGATGGTAACTGATGATAATGCCGAAGGTGGAAGTGAGCTTCACCCGGAATCCTCGACCACAGAGGCACTGGCTATCTTACCTTTCGAAACACTGTTAAAATTGTTGTTATGGTGACAGACTTAGATAGCCAGGTGGACTTAGAACAAGCCCTACCACCAACCAAACCGAGCAGAAAATCAGGACCTTTGTGTTTGAGACAGGTGGTCTTACCAATAGACCACTTGTATTAACATACCTTAATTTCATCGTTGTCATATTTAGCTCTGAGTAATATCTGCATGACTAGTAAACTTCTTTGTGCTGGAGAGAACTGTGTGTGTCGGTCTTTTACTAAAAATCTGTAAAGACACAAAATAAAAAAAATCAAAATCAATATATTTTATTTCATATAAACCTACATGGGCACTTATAAAACGTCAGAAACTAGGTGCACGGTTCCAATTGGTCGTTTCCTATGGAGAAGAAACGTCAAGAAACTCCTCGGTTACTCTTTTAAAAATAATTGGCTTTTACAATATTTTATTTATTTATTTAACAATTTATGTACACACATATAAACAGACAAGAAGAAAGGAACAGAAAAATACATCGAAAGGTGATGCTTATTTCTAATGAAATCTCTTCCAGCATACCTGCGATAGGAAAGTAGATATCGAGATGTAGACAACGTGTGTAAATGTAGAAGAGAAATAAAAAAAATACATAAAATCAAAATAGCTATACACTAATATACATACAATAAGAGAATATACTTACATACATACTTCTAAAATAAATATCACTCAAATATATACTTGGAACTACAATGTAGTGGAAAATAATAAATACATAATAATATGCAACTATGACGAAGTAGAAAGATAGTGATCTTTTATTCTTCTTTTAAAGGCTGCAACAGTTTGGCAGTCCCTAATGGCAGTGAATTCCACAACCGAGCCGCGTGCACAGTGAATGAGTAGGAGTAGAAGTCGGATGAGTGGTCGTGTTTCAAATAACAGTGTTAATATTGTTACGAGCTTGCGGTTCGTGACAATAAAAGCTGCCGATTTAAAAACCAAAAATGACACTTTAATTAAACAACACTGATAACAACTCAAACACCCTTATTATAAAACACAACTGCACTATTGATCACTCTAAAGTCGCAATCGAAGACCGCTTGTATCGTACTTGCCGCTTAATCGCTTCTATTTCGACTGTGTCGGGTCGCGGTCCATACCGGCCTTATATAGTCCTTAGATAGTTCCAGAACCTTCTACTGTAGAAACATCTAGAATGTTCGGGTACATACCGGCCCCGACTGACCAGATGTCGATAGTTCTGGAAAGTTCTAGAATCAAAACTTCTAGAAAATTCTTGACTCCACTAGTTCTGCTACTCGATACTAGATGACGCTAGTGGTCACTAGTTCTGCTATTCGATACTAGATAGCGCTAGGAGTACGTCACCCCTGGACCCATTTAGGGGGGTTGGAAGAGGGCGTTGTTCCTCCGACGCCCGGTGCGCCTGCTACGGGCCGGGTGAGAGGATGAGATCTCTCTCTCCCTTTTCATAGCCTCCTACAAGATTACTATTTTGCAGAAGAAGCCCACCGTCCCAGGACTCCTCGCACCGAACTATCGCATTCACTACAGCCAGCAACGATAACGACAACCTCCTAGCTTAACCTGGGGGAAACCATTTAGATAAAATTAAAAATGTTACTCACACCTCTTCTCTCCGAGCCCCCTTCTGTTCCGCAGCTCCGTAGAAGGAAGGTTCTGCAGTTATCCTGGTGTGTTCATACTCATACACCTGTTTCCAACGCCGGCGCCATTTTGAATACCAATGTTTGTCTTTTTCTGTTTTATGTTCGTCCTGAAAAAGATGATATCAATGAGAAATATTCTAGCAATATGACGTTACTGATTATAAGTATGTATAGTCGGTTTGAAAAGTATGCGATCAAAGTATTTTTGGAGAATTTTGGAGTAAGCGGGCGTATAAGGGACATCGACGTGCAAACTGTTATCATGAATTCAGTAGGTACATGATTCTGGACCCAACGCCGTAGATATTTTTTTTTTTATTAAAAAAACCAGCTATTCCATATTAAAGTGCAACACACACAGTCAAAATGTATGGAACAGCTGTTTTATTTTATTTTAAATAATCGACGAAGAATGTATACACTGGGGTGACGGAAACAGTTTACGCGTCGATGTCTCTTACACTGTGTATACTTTTTTTCGTTCAGAAAACCCTCATAGATGTCCTCCACCTTGGGGCGGGCGGATGGAGGGGTCAGACTCTTACTGACATAAAGCTACCCCGGTGTTCCCTTCCTACACTTGGACCGGGGATCATGGGAACTTATGCGCCTGCCACGATCTCCGGCTATTGCCAGCCGGCCCGCCTTTGCGAGCCACCTCAGGCCTCAGGCCAGTGAGATGTATGACTCCCGCACGTCGTCCAATGGGCGCGCACGTGGAACACTACGCGCAGCTGCCTCCGGTGCTGCTGGATCGGGGCGGTGGACCCCTAGTCCACCTTCCCTCCAGACCTGTTTACGGGGGCTCGAACGTTGACGTTCAAAAGGGCCAGATTTTAAATAAATTTTGACTTTCGACTTTGGAAGAGGACGTTGTCCGGCCTCCGCCGACACCCGGTCCGCCTGCTGCAGATCGGGAGAGTAGTCTTGATCTCCCTCTCTTTTTCCGCAGCCTCCTTCTATGAAACGATGGTTTCACAGAAGAAGATCACTGCATCCCTCGACTCGGCGCTCCTGACCACCGAACGAGTAGCCGGCAGCGATAGGTCGCTCCGACTTCAGATAAGAGGGAACGGCGCGGCTCCTCCCATGCGGCTTACTCTGCCAGTGTATGCCACGCTGGGTCCTCCCTACAGTGAACACAGTGGTGACACCTAGCATCCGGTTCCCTGTCTATGCGAAACAGGTACTTCCCAAACACCGTGTATACTAACCCAAGCGCTCACCGATATAGGAATAAACCGTCGCGTGGGTAGTTTCATCCCTGTGACCTCTGCCAGTCTCATCTCAGTCTTCCAAGGTATGTGGATCTTTAGGAACCAGGTCTTCTCGTCGAAAGATAGGATTTTATTCTCTAGCTCCAGTTCTAGCCCTTCCTTTATTAGGTTATCCTGTAACAAAATAAAAATATCAATTATTATTAAATATCTATATAGGCCATATGATGACCTGGAAAGTGAGAGCAGGGCGTTGGCGGTCCGCGGGAACATGTTGGCGCGCAGATTTTTTCGTTGTACCAATCAGGTCAAAATAACCTTGTTTAAAGCGTACTGTCAAGGCCTGTACACGCGAAGTCTGTGGTTCATCTGTTCACGGGGGACGCTGAATGCCTTGCGTCTCCAATATAACAAGTTTTTCAGGATGATGTTGAAACTCCCTCGTTTCTGTAGAGCCTCGGAGATGTTTGCCCAATCACGTACAGATGGTTTCCATGCTGTCATCAGGAAAAATGTGGCATTGCTAGTGAGTAGGATTCGGGGGGTAGCAATAGCATCCTGAGAGTCATGGCTGAGAACGCGAGAGCTCCTGTACTGAGGCATTTCATGCGGAATCATTTACGCATGCAATGCCTCGCAAGTACATGACTCACTAACTTTTCTGCTGGTATTAAATTTGGTACTAATCCTAGTGTATAAGTTGCAGTATCTAAGGTGTATACTAACAAAATTGGTTCCTAGGGATCCCCAGTAACTGAGTTGTGGAGGTCAGATAGGTAGTCGCTCTTTGTAAAATACTGGTATTCAGCTTCATCCGGTTAGACTGGAAGCCGACCCCAACATAGTTGGGAAAAGGCTGGGCAGATGATGACATCTCTATTAATTGTCATCTCGGTAGTCACTCTCTTTCTAGCCATATCATCTATCACATCCATCCATCATATCTTTGGTCTTCCCCTACTCGTATCCCTAGTAGTTGTTGTTGGCATTACAAAAATGCTACTAGGGATAGCTATCGACTTTCATTCTCAAAACTTTCCTAACAAAATTTCCCTCATTCCTTCGAATCACATGCCCATATCATGACAACCTATTTCCAAACACGTTTTCAGTCATTAGCAGTTTTATGACGTGCAATTGACATTCGACCTTAAAGTGTTACACTTTAAGGTCGAATGTCAATTGCACGGATAAATGATAAACATATTTGATTTCTGTAAGTAGGTTTGCACAAACACTTTTACACGTCAATCATGTTTTTAGAACTAGATGAGGTCGGCGTTTCGTATCTGACTACTCTGAGAAGAAAGGCCGAAACAAACTCAGTGGTCACAGACTCTTTTAAAGTCCAGACATAATAAATTTAAATTAAATTTAAATTATGTTTATTTATCTCCACAAATTACATTCTCATACTAGTTATACATATTAAGTTGACAGGTATTTAGACAAAATTTTGTAATTTGTGGGAGATCTGGAGTCTAAACTAAACCAGGCCTGTATTTTAGAACTCCAGAATCCCCATTATATCACATAGTAGAAGGTTGTCAAAAAAATAGGTATTTTGAACCCTAATTTAGGGTATGATAACTATTAGTTATGAGACATTTATAAAAAATAGGTAACCGTTAATAATGGTTCAAAGTAGCAAAACATATTCATTAAAAAATTTAAATATTTTGAAACATACCTACAATTTTTTTTCGCTCTGTACTATTTTTCAGGCAATGGCTCTGAAAATACTATATACTAGCCTTTGCCCGCGTGAATGTCGGAATTTCTCCCACGGAAATATACTACCGGGATAAAAAGGATAAGTATGTTCAGACTACCTAAAGACAACAAATACCAACAAAAAGACAATAAAGTGGATATAGTATGTTATCCTTAAGATATAGACATATGCCATCGCGGACTTTACTGTGGACCTCTATAAGATACACAATTCCACCATACATTATTTTGTTATATCTCATAGGGTTTAGACAGCGTTTTCTTTTAAAACTCCCTGACGGCTTATTTTTTTTCCGACACCTCCAACAAATATCGTTAATGTATACAAAAATATATGCAAATCTTAAAAGATTATATACTATAACTTTCCTCGAGAACCACGCTATCCATTGGTGAAAACAGCATGAAAATCGGTGTAGCAGTTTTTGAGTTTATCGGGAACAGACAGACAGACGCGGCGGACTTTGTTTTATAATATGTACTGATTTGAAATAAAAAAGTTGGCAACCCTACTTTGAATGCTCACCTGGAATGTTCTTCTATATTCTTTCTTCCTCGCTTCATTTTCAGTCATGACGCCATAGTCTTCTTCCTCGTATGCTAGTACCATGTCTATCCTTCTTCTGCCGTCGCGGAATAACAAGGATTCTGGCTCTAAACCCTGAGAACAAAACATTGGTGATACTGGCACGTTCTTTATCCAAAATCTATTTTGAATTTTATGCGCATGGAAATTTACGTAGTACAGTCAAGGGCAAAATATGTATACGCTTAGTAACATTCAGGTTAGCAGAATTAAAAGTACAACCTCCTCAAACCTTAAGAGGTATGAGGAACAGGGTGTAAAGTTCACTCATACTCTATAGTTAAGGGAGGATCCTCCGACCAGACGGGTGTTGTGTCTGGTGGGTAACTGCACGACGGTTGATGTCGGGATGTTGTATATATGCTAAAAAAAATGTTGTATGTTGTAAACTCTGATTGCGCGATGCAGGATTTGTGACGTCAGGTCTTTGATGCGTATAGTTCGCATGTGGCGTTGTCAATACCGCCACAAACCTCATCATGAAGGACAACACTAAGGGTACGGTTTGAGTGAAATGGCGTGCTCCGGGGCGTTCAAGGTTGCGTGGAAGCGGCAAAAGAGCGTTTGCCGAGTTGCCTTAGTGCACGCTTAACGTTCGTGTGAGCCGGTAACATTTTCATCATGGCGTCGGGGTCGTACAATAGTACTCGTTATACAAGGGGCTAAAATTACTCATTTATACGAGGTAGTTTTACTCCCAAGCTTTAGCGAGGGAGTAAAATAGAAACCGAGTTATTGTGGGTTTTTAGCGCCGTATGTTACACTCTACTTTTCACTACGATTGCGAGAAAATAAAAGAATCCAATACAATATTAAAAATAAATTACGACCACTAATTCAATTTGCAAATTAGAGAAAAATTCTAAAGAATTCGCGCCAACGTCTTCTTTTTTATTTCTTCTGTAGCTGCAACCACGGAATGCACGCCTTCTACCGAAGAGAACGCCGCTTATAGTTTCGTTTTCAAAAAAATTGAAAAATAAAATAAAAAACACTTTCCCCTAGAGGTGAATATGGTATTTTTTCCTCAGTCTGGTACGATACAATGACGGCCTTTTTGAGCAAGAGGAGTGAAAAATATTTTTGTAACTCGATAACTAAACAAAAAAGGCTGTGTGGGGAGTTTTCTACGCAAACACAAACTGGTTTGAACTGCACGCGACGCCACGCTCGACGCCCCGCTTACCGCAAACAAGCACGCTCCCCGCGCCGCGCCGCTCGCTGCCACTCAGGACACTCGCGAGGGATTGCATGTGAATAACATGAACGCCGCACGCGCCGCCCCGCCGGACGTTCGAGTCGAGCGTGCACTCAGTTCGAACACTAAGGCGCTTGTCCCATCGCCGGCGATCAACGAGAAGCGATTGTATTTCGGCGACGAGCGATTAGTGGTTGGTATGCGAATGTACCCTAGTAGCATTTTTGTTGGAGTTTGGTTGGGCCACATACCTCTGAAGTTGGCCCAACCAAACGCCAACGGAAAATGCTACTAGGGTAACAAGCGTAAGTCTCTCAGCGAGTGTTCTGCCCGCCAAGCGAGCGTCGCTGAGCGAGAACTCTCTTTGATAGCTCTTGTCTCTATGACAAACAAGTACTCGCCGGCTGTGTGAACGGGCAGCGATCATCTTTTAATATATTATGTATCTATCTATCTTACACAAGATCTACAATATTTTGTAGGTATCTTGCCGTGCTTCGACCGCATAGTTCTACTAGTTCATCATGCCTGTGTTCTGCGAAGCGTAGGGCAGAGGTCTACGCGGTCGAACCACGGGCAATAAACGGGACATCAGGTGCCTTATAGCCGTATTTTTTTGGTGTCATGGGGACTGAACGAAACTGATAATCAAAAAGTCTCACCGGTATCGGTCTCAACACATATTGTTTCCCTAAATACTGCATTAAGAACTGTTTAAACGAAGTGAACCCAAATCGGTCCAGTTGCCGAAGCAAACTCGACTTTCGCCCATATTTTTTGAAAGATAAATTGATTCGGCTATGCTTGCGTTTTCTCACAATGTTCATGACTGTAACTGGTGAGATTCCTAACAGGTCCGCTGTTTTTATAGTACATTCTTCTTCTGACCAATGTATCCCCCCAGGCCACGTCAGGCAAATATACTTGTAAGCATTCAATACCATATTCTTTTCCGTTTTCGTCATAGTTCTACGAGATCGCTTTTTGACAGGCTTTTTGTAAGGCACATAGTTTCTCGAGTAACCAGATTGAGTCTTCATTTATATAATAGCTTTAAAATACTAGACAACTTTGTAATGAGGAACGGAACCGAACGCGATAAAACTCTTACTTAAATCGAATCTGCGTAAAATCACACAATTTGCACGTACGCAGCGAAAAACCACAGAACACTATACTTCTTTGCGAAAAACATTGTGATGGGGGAAAGTCGAAAGCATAGATAAACAAGACGAAAGGATAAATGAAGATTGAAAATTAAAAGAAAATCGGTCGGAGCAACGGTGAGTGATATTCTTTTTGAATGAAATTCAAAAGAGGTTATAGCCGATTAGGCGGTCCACACACATTGGTTTGAGAAAAAGTCTGATGGTTTTAGCCGATTACCAGTCCACACACACAGATTTGAGGAAAAATTCAGATGATTCTTGAGAACATCTCAAGAATCATCTTCTTTTTTCTCAAATCTACGTGTGTAGTTACGTAATTTTCTTACTCCCGACGAGGAAGCGTCTAGCTATCAGCGATTTTCTCGTTTTAGAAACGTTCAAAGATTTTTGTAAAAGATATATGACTGACTGGTCACACTTCCGGCGAGTATTCGTTTATCACAGCGACAAGAGCTATCAAAGAGAGTACTCGCTCAGCGACGCTCGGTTGGCGGACAGAACACTCGCTTTGAGACTCACGCTTAGTACATACGCATACCAGCGAATAATCGCTCGTCGCCGTCGTGCACTCTCTGCTCGTTGCTCACCAACTCGTTTTTAGTTACTAGCTGTACTCGCTGTTACAGACTCCTTTGTTATCATAGCATTTAGCATAGTGATTGTCATTCATTGATTTTTCGTTCTACGTCTTATGAAGAAGAATTACAATTAAATAAAATGCAATTAATGCTGTCCATATATAACCTTTATTTTACTCGCTTCTCGTTAATCGCCGGTGGTGGGCTAGGTGCCTTAAGGTACACTTCCGAAGGCGACGGTAGACCTCTTATGTCCCTCGGCAAACTTCGTGTTTCGTCGGTTGTCGGACCCGGACCGGACGATCTATATTATACTTCTAAGTCGATTGAGAGCGTCCGCTCTGCACCAAGTGCAAATGGTAACTGATAAATGATAAATGATTTTATTTCCGTAAGTAGGTTTTTACAAACACTTTTACACGTCAATCATATTTTAAAACTAGATGAGGTCGGCATTTCGTATCTGACTACTCTGAGAAGAAAGACCGAAACAAACTCAGAGGTCACAGTCTCTTTTAAAGTCCAGACATAATCTTGGTCAAATCATGTGAAGACCATGTAGATTGGTGTCTGAAATGGTCTTCTGAAGAAAGAACCACACAGATTGAGTGGACCTGTCCATTCAGTGCACGCATTTGTCAGTAATCGTGCAGCTCAACTCTAAAATCCGACGACTGACGAAACATGAAGTTTTCCGAGGGACATTAAGAAAATAGTTGTACTGTACTTTCGTATGGGTACAAAATTTGAAGGCAAAAAAAAAATATATATATATATGTATATATTAATTCAAAGTTGGTCCCATCGTAAAAGTTGTTTATATTGATGGGTCGAACATCCCCTTGTAGTGTGCAGCTCAGCTAAACGTTATATTTGTAACTGCACACACTAATTATTAGCATTATTACACGAATCGTTGACTTCAATAGTTCTCTTTTATTTCGCCTACATCACTCTAATACATGGCGACTCTTAGGCAGCAATAAAAAATTTGCAACTTACGTGAAAGCGAGGATGTCTGTAGTTAAAGAAATAATGAAGATTTTTACTGATAGAAGATTGTGAAGACGAAAAATTAGCAGAAAGAAAGCGAAGAAGATTTTAAAAATATGCAGAAGAACCCTTTTAGAAAAATTTGTTTGAAGAGGTGAAAACATTAAATAAGAAGACAGAAAAGGAACGTTGCTGATGGGTGCCGGGAGATTGCTCCAGCCTTGCGACGAGAGGATATGCAGGGCGTTGGGAGATTGCTCAAGCTAAATTTTGCCGATTTTTTTCAAAGCCACCATTTATATTTAAACCCTTGGCTGTACAATTTATTCGGCGATGGTGATATAATACATACGTACGTCGGGACTTGTTTCTCCTATGTTCTCGTCTTTTTCATTGGGATAGAAAGGCAAAGTCGACTTTTTGTCATCTTTACCGTAGTCGGAATTTTTGCTGTCTGGCTTGGACTGAAACATAAAAAAAAAAAATTAAGCGTTGCAATTACCTTTTGGTATATTACAATTCAATTAAAGAAAATTTCAAACTCATATTAAAAGCACACTTTAATATAGCACAACTATGGCTTAACTAGCTTTTGCCCGCGGCTCCGCCCGCGTGGATGTCGGTTATCGCGTAAAAAAGTAGCCTATGTCCTTCTCCATATCCCAGGCTATATCTCTGCCAAATTTCATGACGATCGGTTCAACGGTTTAGGCGTGAAAATGGAACATACAGACAGATAGACAGAGTTACTTTCATATTTATAATATTAGTATGGATAGTATGGATACAAATTAGAGGATTATATACAGGATAAGAATGCTTGGAAACATGGTGGTCCTGCTCCTTAAGACAATTTAGAGTCTAGACAAAATCAAAATGGTTGCTAATTTAATTGCATAATTTATAATTTTTATGATATTAATTCTATTTTCTGTGATTAATATACTTTACGTGACACCTGGCCATAATGTGAGTTTTACCGCACGCTACGCGTACAGTAAAACTCGCATTGTGGCCAGGTGAAGACATAAAATTGTGTACTCACCGCGGGCAGTAAAAAAGAAAGCCCTCTATCGCATATTTACAACCCTCGCCTGCGGCTCGGGTCACAAATACCTGCGATTTCGGGCTTTCTTTCTTTTACAGCCCTTGGTAAGTAATGTACTATTAAGTCACACACTGACTTATTATATGTTACATTTTTAGGAAAATCATATACAATGTTTGTAAATATGTGAGCATCATGTATCTATCGTATTTATAAATTTGTCTGTCATTAATTCACTATTCATTCTTTTTACCTATTTTGGTATAGTAATTGTTATTCTAGGTACATCGTCTTCACATACAATTATTAATTAATGTATACAAACTATTGTTAACATTTTAAAAGAGTAAGTATGCACAATCGATTAAGTTTCTACATCACAATGTTTTGGTTTGGCCGTTGACCCCAAACTAAGCAGGGCTTGTATCTTGGGGATCGGAGTGCGATTGTGCAGAAAGACATATGTCGCTACGCTCCCGCCAGGGGGCGTGGTCAGCGGAGCCGGAGCCATGCTCCCCGTCCGCAGTGGGTATGTGGTGGCCCATAAATATGGGCCCCTCCTTATATTTGCCTAGAGCGACAGGTGCCTAGAGCGGCAAAGACATAATATGTCGGTTTACAAGGCTACAATATATCGACGGTGAAGTGCCAATACCTCTTAACTTAAATTTTTCTAGAATTCACCTTTTATCATTTTGAATTTAAAAGCGTTATTCGCATGTTTTAGTGAAATCTCCCAAGTGTATTTTTAGTTGTTAAACTAATATGTGGAACTATCTCCAACTAAACCAACGTGCCTATTTTATGGCATTACCCCCATGCATGCATCCTCATTTAGTTTGTGTACATTTTTGACTTTGTCAGTTAGGTGTTATTGGCACTTCACCGTCGATATAATATAAAGAGACAGAGAGAAAATGTGAATTTAATACGCGTTTTTAATACAGAGCCATCTAGTATACATTTTTAGAAGCTCTCATCTGTGTCATAACTTGATGAGAGCTTCTAAAAATGTATACTAGATGGCTCTGCATTAAAAACGCGTCTGTGAGTGGGTAAACAATCTTTGCGAGTAAACAGAATCATCGTAAAAAAGTCAGTTTCAAGGTCTCAAGTTTCAAGTGTCATTCCAGCCAGCCTTTTCGGAGATTAGCCGGAATAGACAGAAAAAATATTTAAAAATTGTTTTTTGTTTTTGTTTTATGTACCGTATATAATTTCATATGCATTTAGTAAAACGCTGTTATTGTGATTAGAGTATTGTTATTTGCAAAGAGTATAGTAGACTATTGTTTTTATATATTTTTCTATGTTTGTGTTTTAATATTTAGTCTGTGCTCTTTCTGTGCCAGTCCCAATATAGTAGATTGTTCTACAAAGAATTAAAGGGACGTAATCAGGTACGAAATGGTTTGGCGCACGAGCGTAGCGAGGGCGAAAATAGTTCGAGTGCCTAAATAGGTTCTTTCATCCGAGGTAAACATTCTGCTTTTCATTTCGGATATGAGGACAGTAAATAAAAAAATCTGATTAGTTAAACAAATACATATCTGAATCTGATCAACAAATAAAATGATTATACAAATATCTGTATACATCAATAATAATTATAAAGATCATCGAATTGCCACTTTCCCGCCTTTTTATGTTTCTTTTTCTGTGGTATTCTATCAGCCAGTATTTTTATCATTGATCAGGTAATTTCAAGCGTACTTTCCAAGTATGAGAAATGAAAAATATTTTTTCATTCTTTCTTGTACCTGAAAGCTTGGTTGTGGTGTTCCCGGTAAAACCGTTGGTGTTTCTTTAGACTTCGCCGCAAAGGCTCCAGCTGCCGAAGTCACGGTCTTTACGAACCTCCAACCTCGAGATATTCTCTCTTCGGAACTGCTGTCAGAGCGAATCGACTTGATATCATCTCGTAGGTGAACCTGGGAATAAACGATATAATGCATAAAAATCTTCAAGTTGAAAAATATTTTATTTCTCATAAGCCTACATGAGGACTTGTGAAACGTCAGAAGCTCGTCGTTTCCTATGGAGAAGAGCCGGCAAGAAACTTCACGGTTGGCTTGGCTTTTACAATATTTCCAAATGACAGTGTTCTGGTTCTGGGGTCTGACTAGCTCCAGCGGCGTCCCGAGGGCATTCGCGCAGAAGTTCGATTGTCAGTACCTGAACCATTGCTGT
This sequence comes from Dryobota labecula, assembly GCA_947523025.1. Classification (NCBI taxonomy): domain Eukaryota; kingdom Metazoa; phylum Arthropoda; class Insecta; order Lepidoptera; family Noctuidae; genus Dryobota; species Dryobota labecula. Next base: position 4,063,872 of record OX383311.1, on the reverse strand, counting down.
ATGGTTCATGTATATATATAGTCCTCCTTATCGATTTCGATAACGGCGACTCTTAGAAATCAATTCCTTGCGTGTGCCCTTAGATGGCTCGCTAGACCGAATGTAGTTTTGAACACCCAACTAGAACAATAAAGTTGCCCTGCAGTGTTGTATGTATAAGTGTAGGAGGGTTTAGGTCTCTCTTTACGTATGTGACGCTTCCCGATGATTACTTCATGTCGCTTCTCTTCGAAAGATTTGATGTTTTTGTGTATAGTCGAGCGCCTGACGACCTGTGTAAAGCGAGCCTCTCCCAACCTTTAGGATCAATTGCGCAAGCGTTAAGATGTCTCTTGAGCACATCCTTATAGCGGAGATGTTGACCAACATGCTTCTGTTTACCTTCTGCCATGTCAGAGTAAACGGTGGTTTTCCATGCGAATTCATACCATACGTGTCTAGGGCTTCCATTACGTAATTACGTAATTACGCAATTACGTAATTACGGACAGATTTTAGAAATCTCACAAATACGTAACTGAAGAGCTGCAGTCCGTAATAACGTAACTATAGGATAATATTAATTAATTTAGGTACCCATTTATTTAGTTCTATAGTTTCTGCCTACTCCATGGGAAAAAAGCATGGGTTTATCTGTGTATTTACAATTTACCTTAATTTAGTTAACCTACGACTTACATTATGACAACACCAAAACCCTTTCTGTGGGTATCCCCCGAATTCCCGGGGTTTATTTTATAACTTCCAATTTGAGTCCGCAAGATTTAATTTCTTAGTCGTACAGAATAGAGTTCATTGTTGACCAATCGGGAAACGAAGGGAATCCCCGTTGGTTGTGGATAGTTCGGTACGTAACACAATCAAAGTTTATAAGTGTTTCGCAAGTATTTGATCTACCTCGTAGATAATAAAGTTTAATATTGTGGATTGAGCAAGCTAAGGGAACTCCCTACATTTTTCTTTACTTTCGTGAATTTAGAAACAATCTCAATACTCGGTACTCAGTCGTCTTACGTACACCTGCGAGATACTGTCCTGCCTGGTCTAAGCTTATTTTATTGACTTTTGTGATTTTGTGTATGTGCCGCAAAGTTTGACGCTTGGTTTTCAGAAGCTTTTCATTACAAGTTTCTAAGTAGATATCACCATACACGAGTAGAGATACTTCAACGAAAATGTAAGTACCTATTTTAACATTACTTTACTTGTCTACTTACTTTGTTTCTAGGGTATTGTGTGAGAGTTTATACATATAATTTAGTAGTTGATTTTATATTGTTGACGGCACGGTTGGCGCAGTAGTTGAGTGATTGGCTGCTGCGCTGCGGGTCACGGGTTCGATTCCCGTACGGAACAAATATTTGTATGACCTACAGATAGGTGTTCCGGGTCTGGGTGTCTTGTGTATGTTAGTTTACATGATTGTGAGTGCACCCACGATACAGCAGTAATTCCTAGTGTGGTGCGACGTTTAAAAAAAAAAAAGAAAATATGTGCGATTTTATTTTATTGTTGCTTGTTAGATGTCTGTGCAAATAGACATTGATTATGAGTTCACGGTACGTATGTAAATGTATCCCGTTTTAAGTGTAGTGCCTAACTATAGATGCTATTTATATGTATTACCTAACTATTAAATTATGAAATATTTATATATTGTTTTAGGTCTGCAGTAAAGAAGACTATTTATAAGGAGTTTTTGAACAAACGCACACAATCAGCTATATGGGAACACTTTTTGAGGGCTGAAAATGGGCAAAGTGTCCAATGTAAACATTGTCAAAAAATTTTGAAGACTCCTGGTGGTGCTACTGGAGCACTACATACACATATGCGTGCTAAACATATTGGCGAGATGTCACAAGAGCAAGATGCGCAAAGGGCAAGTACTTCATCGTGCTTTCAAGCAAGAAAAAGTTTAGAACCTCCATCGAAGAAAACTAAACTAACGGATTACTTTTCCACTGAGTATTCCTTGGACGTTATAGTGACTAGAATGGCAGCATTGGATGGCATCCCATTAAGCAAATTTTGTACTTCTGAAGATCTAAGGTATGTTTTCAAAAAATCTGGCTATGATCTACCGAAATCTCCTTCAACTATTACCAAAATTGTCCTGGAACAGAGTTGTGCCATAAAAAAACAATTAATAAATCAGTTTAAAGATATGAAGTCCCAAAAAAAACGGTTTACTATAACGTTTGATGAATGGACCTCTACCCGGAACCGGAGGTATATGAATATAAATATTCATAATAAAGACCTAGAACCAGCTAAATATAAAAATTTAGGACTAGTAAGGATAAAGGGTTCAATGCCAGCTCACGTTGGAACTGTACTGTTAGAAAATCATCTAAATGACTTTTATTTGAAACTTGAAGATATAATTGCATTCACAACGGACGGAGCCAGTGTTATGGTTAAAATGGGCAAAAATTTTGATGGTCACCATCAGTTGTGTTTTGCTCACGGAATACAACTTGCAGTGCTGGACGTATTATACAGGGTGTTTGGCAGAACGTTGAACATACGAAAATGGTGGATAGGTGGGGTCATCTGCTACTTACTCAGCCCTAATTTATTTGGCCCTGGCCCCCTGAATATAAAAAAAAAATTTGTTTGCTTTCTTTTAGTTTCACCACTTTCTTAACTTTAAAGTGTATTTTTTTATTAAAAATGGGTAAAACAGGCAATGTTTTAGTTTATTTTTTTATCTATAATATTGGCAGATTCTTATAAAATTATTGCTTTATTCAGATGTTAGCTAGAAAAAAAGTTATGACTCCTCAAACTTACAGAAAGATGTAATAAATAAAAATATTGCCTGTTTTACCCATTTTTAATACAAATTACACTTTAAAGTTAAGAAAGTGGTGAAACTAGAAGAAAGCAAAAATTTTTTTTTTTTAATATCCAGGGGGCCAGGGCCAAATAAATTAGGCCTGAGTAAGTAGCAGATGACCCCACCTATCCACCATTTTCGTATGTTCAACGTTCTGCCAAACACCCTGTATAAGACACGGAAAAGTACAACTACTGAACCAGAACTAGAAGATGAAGCTTCAGATACTGACACTGAAGAAATTGAAGAAAACGATGGCGGACTTTTCATAGAAGTACCTAGAGTTCTAGAACCAGAGTTTCTGTACAAAGATATTATAGTAAAAGTAAGAAAACTTGTTAAATCATTCAAAAAATCACCACTGAAGACCGATTTGTTGCAAAAATATTCTTTACAAGAGCATGGTAAAAGCCTCGATCTTATACTAGACTGCAAAACGCGATGGAACAGCTTATCAGATATGGTTGGACGATTTCTGAAATTGAAATCAAGTTTATTTAAGGCTTTATTAGACTTAAAATCAAATATAAGTTTTACAGACACAGAAATACAAGATCTACATAACATTCATCATAGTTTAGATATAATAAAAACTACAGTGATGGCATTGTGTCGCCGTGACTCGAATTTGTTAGCAGCAGATGCTGCGCTTCAGTTTATGTTAAATAAGCTTGATGCTCAGTCCAATGGGCTCAGTGACAAGCTTGCTGTATCCCTTAGAAAAAGAATAAAAGAAAGGCGAACAAATGTGTCTGGTGTCTTGCAGTATTTGCATAATAATGAAGAATATTATAAAACCGAAGAAACAGAAACTTTTACAAAACCGACGTCGGATTATATTAGAACATATGTTGCAAACTTATTAGAAAGGCTCAAATTTACACCGCCTACAAGTACACAAATGAGTTTAGATTCCGAAGCAGATGACAATGATGCTAATGATGGTTGTGGCGACGAGTTGACTGTTGCACAGCAACTAGAAAAAGAAATACAGAAAACTATGTCTACAGTAAACAAATCTGGAGTAAACACAGATCTTGAATCCATCATCAGAGTTGAAATGTGTATCTACGATAGCACTGGCGGCGGTCGTGAAGTTTTCCTAACAGCAGCTTATAATTATTTACTATGTATAATGCCTACTAGTGTTGAAGCAGAACGGGCATTTTCTTCTGCCGGCTATCTTTGTTCTAAACTAAGAAGTTCCCTTGGTGACAGAACATTGCATTCGTTATCATTTATGAGATCATATTATCAAGAACAAAGATTGGAAAAATAACCATATTTTATATTGTTTCTTACTTTTAAACCATTTGTGCGTGGTACATGTTTTGTTTGAATTGTTGATTGAGTTTAGTCAAAATCAAAATCGTCAATCAAATCAAAATATTACATTTTGATTTGATTGACGATTTTGATTTTGAGTTTAATTTTAAAATTATCATTTTAATCTGTAATTTACTTTTAATTCCTTAATATTATAATTTTTTTCATTTGAAGTTGTTTGAGTTTTTACTTCTAAAATACGTAATAAGCCCAGAATTTATCGTGCTTTAAAAAATCAAAACAGTTAAATACGTAATTACGTAGTTACGTAATTGAAGCATCAAAATGCGTAACTAGTTACGTAATTAGCAAATCCGTAATTTTGGAAGCACTATACGTGTCGGTTCGTGTACTGAGCAATCGAAGTTTATTTACATTGTAATGTGTTTATGTGACGTACTTTTAACTATATGCTAGGCTGGGAATACACGTCAGATTTTTTCATCAGATAGTGGGATCCGATAGTCTGGTCGGGCTACCGGAAGGCGTTGGAGTAAAAAACAAATCTCGTATCAAGTCCTTTCATTTGATATGTCGCACGGTAAAGATTGCAAAACTTAAAAAAAAAGACCAATAGTGAACCCCATATTCATAATTCATTTATTTACGTTACTCGTTCGTATTTGAGTCACAAAAATTCATATACAGTGTACCTTGCCTGGGTTTCAGGGGCGTAGCTATCGCCGTATTAGCCATATTAATTATACGGGGCCCCCAAGCTACAGGCCCCCCCCCGTATTTTTTTATCAAAATCACAATGACAGCTTAACCTAGTATCCCAGTCAGGATACTCCAACTTTCGAGCTCGCTCCGCTCGTTCTTGCATTTTTTTAGTAGAATCGCAATGACAGCTCAAACCTAGTATTCGAGTCAGAGTGCTTAAATTTTCTGGCTCACTTCGCTCGCTCTTGCATTCTCTTTGTAAAATCACAATGGAAACTTAACCCGCCATGTCAGTACGCTATTTTGTAAACAAAAATCCCTTCCTTTGGAGTTTCATCGCAGTCGGGTAAAAAGGATTTAATCCGAATCTACTGGACCGATTAAGTTGAAATTTAGTACACACGGCCACAAATCAAGCTATACATTTCCAGTATAAACTGACCTCTCATTGTAAAGAAATCCTATACAATGCGAGATCAGCCTAAACTGGAAATGTATAGCTTGATTTGTGGCCGTGTGTACACAGATCATTCCGGACAATATCATATAAAAGATATCCTTAAATGATTTAAATTCTTATAAGTCCTAAACGCATTGCCTAATTTACATGAATTTAATTGGTTTATCTTTATACACATTTTTTTTTCTTTACCTGTTAATCGAAATTTACAAAATGATGATCTGTGTACCAAATTTCAACTTAATCGGTGCAGTAGATTGGGATTAAATCGACTGCGACAGACGAACAGCCAGATCTTTTGAGGTATGAAACCTTAAAAACTAGAAAAATATTTTGGCCAAGCGCCACAAGATCCTTGTTAGCAATAAATTTAATAACACTTTCAACAATAAAAAAATAATTTCAATATAGAAACTCCCTAATTTACCTCGTTGCGATGTAGAAATATCAACATTATTTATCGAAGACTCTTTGGAATGAAACCTTCTTGGTGTCCATTCAGAATTATGACATCAATTATCAAAAGTCATCATTTTGTCAGATGAAACCTTACTACTGGTTTGTGTTAACAAAATAACATGCGAAAACCTAACAAATACTAAAATTTCTATAGAGAACCAAAGATGTGTGTGACGCAGGCCAAGGAGGCAGTGTCTTGCAATGTACGAAGAAGAGGCATTTCCTACCAATGAGTGAGCCGTCAACCAAAATTCGACTCCTAATTTTGCTTTTCAACACCGGAGCCTTGGTCAACGAGAGAACTCGAAAGTTGGACAGTCCCTACAGCATCACTCATGATCTTTTCGCCCCAGTCACGATATTCACGATATACATTATGATAGGGACTTTCGTCATCGGCAGTCTACAGGACTATACGGCATCTTTATTCTTGCAAACTTATAGCTTGGTGGCAACTGCGAGTTTGGAGCTATTCTTATGCATCACAGTATTTTCTCTTACACACGAAGAAATAGGGTCTCTATTATTAATTAACGGATTTTTGCCAATATTAATGATGACCTTAATTGTAGCTGATCTAATCGTGATATTGTTAGGCAACCCTACAGAGGAACCCGACGTATCCAATGGAATACTTGACGTATCAAGGTCACGTTTGGAACTACCACCGGAGACTCCAAGAATAAAACCAAAACCGAGTGCTGATCAATCTGCTCGAGAACAAAATCCTTTGTGATCAATGATATTTTAAGTAATAAGAGATAGATAGGATACATACACAAAATTCTCATTTTTTTTTAAATGGTACTCCATTCGAACACATGGTACACAACATGCTTCCGTTGACGCCAGCGCGACACTGACCTCAGGTTTGCTAACTAGACAAGTATTAACGTGCCACTTGCGGAGCGCGTATAACCTATCTACCTCCTTTTATTTATAATAACATGGTTTGTAATTGTGTACTGTGCATGTATTGTCAATTAACAGTACCTATAATTTTTATTTTAATAATATAAATGTTGGTACCTATAACATTTGTTTTCTTATGTCCCCTCCGTGTCTTGGTAATTTATTTAATTATTTATTTATTTAGGATCTCCAACAAAGGATGTACACAATATATGACACATAAATAAAGGGCAACATCAGGTATTAAGCAGGTGTACTCCTTCACTTATAGGACACCACAGTATACACAATATAGTTAACAACTAAGCTAACAAAATTAACTTATTAATAATAGGTAACATATCGAAAAATTTATAAAATTTTAAAGGACATAAAAAAAGTTTATATAACATTGAGAGATACTTAAATTAAATCTATTATACACTTCTTATATATTATCTTTGATATTAATTTTATTTTCTGTGATTAATATTTTAACTCACACACTGACTTATTATATGTTGCTTTAATTTTTTATTTTTTTGGGAAATCATATACAATGTTTGTAAATATGTGAGCACCATGTACCTATCGCATTTATTAATTTTTCTGTTATTACTTCACTTTCCATTCTTTTTACCAATTGTGGTAAGTAATTTTGATGAGTTTTTTTATATTTTTTATTTTTTTTATACTAGGTACATAGTCTTCACCTATAAATATTAATTAATGTATACAAACTATTGTTAACATTTTAAAAGAGTAAGTATGGAGTTTCTTGCCCATTCTTCTCCATACATAACTACATTTTGGAAGGCGCAACTAGAATCAATTAACTATTCATGTAATTTTTGACGTTCAAAAGTGCATCTTCGTGCCTATTTGAAATAAATTATTTGACTTTGACTTTGACTTTGACTATATTTAGACAGAGACTCGCAGATGTCTAGATTCGTAGTTTTAGATAACGTGTTGTATTGCCTACAAAGTCTTGTAGGCTAATAACATTGTTTGTAATTGTGTAATGTGCATGTATTGTTAATTAAAAGTACCTATAATTTTTATTTTAATAATATAAATGTTGGTACCTATAAATTGGTTTTATTATGTCCCCTCCATGTCTTGGAAAGCACGTCAAGTCATGGTGGTTGGATTTAAATAATATTCAATTTTTTTTTAAATTCTCTCTCACTCGAATGTTCCGGATGGAAAAACCTTTCAATACTAAGCCCAACCTGGGGACCGAACCCAGGATTTCGCGGTCAGGACAACTATGACAGATGATAATGTTCAATCCACTAAAGAAAAATGGTGACATACATTTTGTATTATTATTATAGTATTGTCTGTCCTTCTCTCTTAATCCATTCAAAGGTTGTCTTTATAAGATCGCTTTTAGCGATAAGATCGCCTATTGTTTCATCCCTTGTAAAATTTCTACATATAAATCTGTAATTTTTATGGTGTGCAATAAAGAGTATTCTATCTATCTAAATAAAAACAAAATAAAAATGGTTTATAGGTAGTTTTTTTTATTTTTTTATTCTACGATGGGTTTTATCTTAACTCTAGTCTAGGTCAGAGGTGACACAGACAAAGTCGACGATGGAGTGAGCTTACCCCTTAGAATAATAACTAAAGCATATATATGCTTTAGTTATTATTCTAAGGCTTACCCAGAAGAAGCCTGGTCCCCTCACTTTGAATAAATTAGGGTTGTATGCGTTCGGAAACAGACGCAGGCAGAGAGTTCAAACAAGTGTAGGTCTAAACAATTTTTTTTATTGAATCCTCCTTTTAGGAGGAGGATAGTCTGCTCTTCTATTGCAAGATGTGTTATTTATAAAGCAAAACGTATAATTTTTATGCTAAAATACATAAATTAACTTAAATTAATCAAATGCGAGTATGAGTGGGTGTAAGTATGTGTGTGAGTATATATGAGTGAAAGTGTAGGTTGTAGGTGTGATTGAGAGTACATGAGTGACGGTGCGTATGTGTCAAGGTTTCAGAAGTGTTTCGGTGTCATTTTAGGTAAGCGTTTGTATCCATTCCATTTGCATATCTACATTTTGTATGACAGTATTAATTTATTTATTTATTTAAACTTCTCACACACAATAAGGTACAAAGGCGGACTTAATACCTTAGGCATTCTCTACTAGTCAACCAAGGGTGGTGAAGAGATAAGATAGCAGGTGCTCTGTTTAAAAGGAGATAATAAAAATATTAAATGAATGCATTATCGGACCGATTTTGAGTTATTCTTCATGGAGATTATAACCAAATAGAAATAGAATTCACCCTAATCGATTGACCAGAAGCCATGAGCCCAGAGCCCCGGATCAATTAGAGGTTCCTTCAAACAGGTGCGACACGCGACTCGACCACAAAGGCACCGCTCTTCGCACGACACGCGGTGTCTTTGTGTCACGTCGCGTGTCACGCCTGTTTGCAGGAGACTTAAATTAGAATTAAACAAAAGAAAACATACCACCCAAAACGGTCCATTTCTGACAGCTCCCACTTTTATTTCATTGATATGTCTTAATTTTACCGAAGTTATTAAATTATTTTTATTTAATTGATTCATCTTTCTTTCTGCTCACACATTCTCTCTACCTCATAATTTCAAAAAGGCAAAAAATAAAATAAAAACTAAAGTTCTACTTTTTACCAAAAGCTTTTGAGGAAGAGACACCACAATCAAACGCTAAAGTTTGATCAATGAAAAAATCATTCATTGCGTTTGATTTTCTATCATAGTATTTATACTCCATTTACTATAGCATTAGATAAATAACGGCTAAATAACGACAGTTATTATGTAATATTGTTGAAATTACTGCACTTTAGAGTTATTTTTTTAATGTAAATGGTAAATAGATTACAGTGCTTTGTATTTATCGTGAAATAACGGAGTTTATTAAACGTTTACATCGAAATAACGAAAGGGTGAGAATAGTTATTTGTCTAATGTTATAATAAATGGAGTGATACGTAATATTTGCAAAATTGTGGTGTCTCTTTCATAAAAGCTATATCATATCAAAATATAGTTTTTTTCTGTTTCGTTTTGACACCTTTGACACACAATGACGACAATTGGCTCATTTTTCTCAGTATGGACACTTTTTCCCGTGACAGCCTTGTGTTCATTAATTTGTTTAAATATTTAATTAGTTCTATACAGTGCGAGTCGTTATAATGTGCACATATCAAAATGAGGCAATCTATGCTTAATTTTATATACGGAAAAAATATAAAAAAATCTAAGTATTTTATTTTATTTTTTATGGAATTTAAAATAATTGTTCTCAGTGTAAAAAAATCAAAAAATCAAAATCAAAATATTTTATTTCACATAAACCTACATGGGCACTTATGAAACGTCAGAAGCTAGGTGCACGGTTCGAGTTAGTCGTTTCCTATGGAGAAGAGCCGGCAAGAAACTCCACGGTTACTCTTTTAAAAATAATTGGCTTTACAATATTATTAAATAACAGTGATAATAGGTATGGGAGGACAGTGTAGGCCTTTCAACAATTACCAGGTACTTAACAAAATAGAAAACCGCCAACAAATCTACACTCTACTAGGCCTACAACGTTCTCACATTCACAAAATATAAAATAATCTAAGTATATAAAATATTAATGACATGATTGCAATTACAACTACAGTAACATATCTGAATAAATATCATGTCCACAAAAGCCACTAATAAAGAATTGGAATTCGATTTGTAAGTAAATAATGTCAAATAATGAAAAGATTATGTCAAGGAAGTATGTAAAATAAAAAAATAAAAAAATTCTAAATAAACATCGTTACTTGGGAGCAGTTAATAGACATTGACATAGTTATGTTGTTTATGAGGTACCAGGGAAGCCACATGTGCAGAAGGAATTATTGCCAAACTTCCTTGTCTTCAACGTAGTCTTTTATCTTATAATATGCTTTTTGATAAGGACACGTTTGATGTGGGTTTTGAACTTTCCGTCGCTAAGTTCTGTAACCGACTTTGGCAACTTGTTATAAAAGCGGATACTGTTTATAAGAAATGACTTGCTAGTTTTAGTTAATCTGAATTTGGGTATCACAATTTCATGTTTACTACGTGTATTTATATTATGGAACAAAACGGTGTAACTTTTTAACTAAATGATCTATCACGATGAAACAAACTCCATAAAGATTAATAAGTATTAGTAATTAAGCGTCCTCATAAAATAAAAATTGGGGAAAAAACTACCCTCAGTTGAAAAGAAACATGTTTTTTTTTAGCAAAAATCAGTATTTTTTTTTTTCATAATTTTTTACAATAATTGTTAAATTTCTCAATAATTCGTCTTATTGAGAAACTTTGGAAAAAAAAAAAAAAAAAATTTCCGTAGATAAAATTAAGCATAGATTCGATATGTGCACATTATAAAGACTCACACTGTATTTAATTTTTTTTTTTTAAATTTGACATAACGCAAATGTTTAAGTACCTAACCGGTGCTGTGAATGTTGGTGAACACAGGACTAAGTACGGTGTGAGGTAAATCTAGCAAGATAATTCTTTGCGGTGAAGAGAGAGAAAACTCTAAGAACCAAAAATGAGCTTCTTATCAGAGCCTGAATACACAACTGAGGTTTAAGTATTAAATGTAAGTTGGTCATTCATGTTAAGAATGGTAACAAGGACGAAATAAAGCTTAGTTTATACTGAACTACATTCTTTATAAAACATCACATGATTTACAATAATCGTGCCTGTATTTCTGGTAGAGATGTAAAGCTAAGTGCATATTATACTCGCATCGGGCCGCAGCATGTATACAAAAACATGGTTCATACAAAATATTCGAAAATGATGTAAGAGGCTTCCAAAATATCTTTTATAAAGTCTCATAGATACGAAGCAACAAAATTCATTCTAAAGAAAAACGGCCATATTCCTCTAGATCGGATTTTGTTGCTTTGTGTCTCAATATGAAAATGTATTACCTATGAGTTAAAACAAAAACTATGTTAATCAGTAAAGTAGTTCTCGAGTTTTAATCGCACTGATGGACTGACTGACAGCAGGGATTAATGATGCTTTTATTGAACTTATCAGTAAAACAGGATAAGCTGAAAGTCTACTAACAGAAATGATCCAAAAGATATAATCCATACTAATATTATAAATGTGAAAGTAACTCTGTCTGTCTGTCTGTATGTTACGTTTTCACGCGTAAACCGCTGAACCGATCGTCATGAAATTTGGCAGAGATATAGCTTGGGATATGGAAAAGGACATAGGCTACTTTTTTACGCGATAACCGACATCCACGCGGGCAAAAGCTAGTTGTAAATAATTGTGCCATTTTTTTATTATAATAATAAAGTATCGTGAGAAAACCGACATGATAAATACACAAAAATTCGAAGACATGTGATATCCAACAACTCTTGGTGAATTACGATCGTCTCCCACTCACAGAGAGGCCTGTGTCTCAGGAGTGGAAAGATAATAGGCTCAATCACGGGCGTCTCCCACTCAGATAGAGGAGGCTTGTCTCAGGAGTGGGAATATTATAGGCTCAATTACGGGCTTCTCCCACTCACATAGAGGAGGCTTGTGTCTCAGGAGTGGAAACATTTTAGGCTCAATTACGGAGGTCTCCCACTCATAGAGTGGAGGCCTGTGTCTCAGGAGTGGGAACATTTTAGGCTCAATTACGGAGGTCTCCCACTCATAGAGTGGAGGCCTGTGTCTCAGGAGTGGGAACATTTTAGGCTCAATTACGGAGGTCTCCCACTCATAGAGAGGACGCATGTTTCTCAGGAGTGGGAACATTTTAGGCTCAATTACGGAGGTCTCCCACTCATAGAGTGGAGGCCTGTGTCTCAGGAGTGGGAACATTTTAGGCTCAATTACGGAGGTCTCCCACTCATAGAGTGGAGGCCTGTGTCTCAGGAGTGGGAACATTTTAGGCTCAATTACGGAGGTTTCCCACTCACAGAGTGGAGGCCTGTGTCTCAGGAGTGGGAACATTTTAGGCTCAATTTCGGAGGTCTCCCACTTATAGAGAGGACGCCTGTGTCTCAGGAGTGGGAACATTATGGGCTCAATTACGGGCGTCTTCCACTCACAGAGAGGAGGCCTGTGTCTCAGGAGTGGGAACAATTTAGGCTCAATTACGGAGGTCTCCCACTCATAGAGTGGAGGCCTGTGTCTCAGGAGTGGGAATATTCTAGGCTCATTATGCTAATTTAACGTACAACTTTTTACTTTGGCTACCTCATTGGTCTAGTGGCCGCCAGCGCTACTGTTCAGCATGCGGTCCTGGGTTCGACTCCTGGGTCGGTCAAAGTGTTATTAGGTTATTCCATCTGGAATTTTTCAGTAGCAACCCGGAGTCTGGAGTTGTGCCCGGTTAATGACAATGGGCTCGCTCCCTATTACATGGAACTGAAATATAACTAGCGAAATGTAGGTGTACTATATAGTTGCGACTCTACCTTAACCTTCGGGGAATACAGACGTGATGTTTTTACTTTCTCAGTAAGTGAGTACGCAGTTTTAGTTTGTTCTCATTTCGGGGGCACGCGATCAAAAATTCCACTCAATTTGGGTCACTATTGGTATTAGAATTCGTTTTAGAAAAACTAGGATTCCATCTTGATAATGTTCCTCTGTTATTTGTTTTCTGTATTTGTTATAATAATTTTATATAGTTGAATTCAGAATATATCGGATAGGTACAAAGTTTTGGGAACATAAACTCAATGTCTCTCATGACAAAGTTTAAATTCCATCGCAACTGATGAGTTAAATTGCACCAAGTTTATGCTTGCCTAATGGGTTTGAACGAGATCTACTGAGGTCTATGCAGAGTGTTACAGTAACAGAAATGTGTGGTCATATTTAAGGGTGTATACCGACAATCAAATTGAACTACTTCAATTTCGTGATTCCAATGTTGGGCCCATTCAGTTCAGTTAGATGATCGGTGCTCTTAAATAGAAGAAAACCGACTTTTAATGAATTAATACTGAAGATCACGTCTAAGAGAGTAGTGTTAATGATATAGAAAAATATATGTTAAATTAAAGCATTTTCTTAATAACTTAATATGTGAATATTTTAGATTATGTCTATATTACATAGTGAAATTAATTTGTAAAGTTATGTCTAACGCGGATAAAAAAACTGAGAATCACGCAAAATCTATAAAGCGTATTTTTCTGAAACCGAACCGAATCGTACTCTTCTTTAAAGATAATTTCACTATTGATCTTTTAGTATACGTGTTTTATTAAAAATACCTTTTGTTTTATGTATAATAAATTAATAATGAGTCTTATTTGGGACAGCGCTCCTGGATGGGCGAGTCCTATTACTGGCTGGACGTACGACGCGTTGCATTTAGCTTAGTACATACAGAACACGCAAGCTAACTAGTCAAGGTCACTGGTATATATCTGGGCCTTAAATATGACTATATATGGTTCGAATACATACTGTATATGGTTCGAACCCAGCCAGGTACTTAGTGTATTATATTTCATCACCACTGATTTCAAAGAGGTGAAGGAAGCCATCTTAAGGAAACCGGCATGTCCTAAAAACATGATGGACATCATTTTAACACTAGACATAAAGATAAAATAGCTTAACCATTTTTCAGATTATTTATAGTACATCTTTATGGGGTTTTAGAAGTATGAGGAACAGGGTGTAAAGTTCACTCATACTCTATAGTAAAGGGAGGATCCTCCGACCAGACGCGTATTGTGTCTGGTGGGCAACTGCCCGACGGTTGATGTCGGGATGTTGTATATATGCTAGTCGCGCGGTGAACTCTGATAGCGCGATGCAGGATTTGTGACGTCAGGTCTTTGATGCGTAGTTCGCATGTGGCGTTGTTGATACCGCCACAGGGTATTGTGTTAAATGCTTCAACAAAATACACCTCTTTTTGTGATTTTCAAATGATTGGATGGCTACTGCGGCACCGCTCGCTTCGCTCGCTCGGCTCGCGCTCGGTTCGTCACAGTTCTAACTTAACCTAACCTAACCCGTTTTGTCGGAGTACCCTACTTCAGTTACTGCAACCAACTAGGAGGAAAGAACAGAAAGTTAAGAAGAGGCACAATTATTAAAAAAAGTGTGCTACATTCGAAGCGAAAAAGTTTTAAGAGGTTCATTACCTAATTTAAAAAGTGTCCATCATTAGAAGATCATTACGTTTTTAGAGGATCAGTTATATATTTCCCATAATATATTTACATACTGACACAAACTAGATACTACTGTTCAAAGAACCTACTTAAGTAAATGAGGTAACATTTCGCGTACAATACAGGTTTTTGTGCAATGCATGACAATTTGAAAGGCATACGAGTACACAGAGATGATAAGAAAAAGATATATATTTTATTATGTATGTTTGACAATGACACACATTTGTAGCACCGGAACTCTTCAGTGTGCGTGGTCTGACACGCCTTGGCCGGTTTATTTTTTATTTTTTATTCCTTAGATAAAACGCATGGACCACCAGTGCTCTCGTTATTTTGCTGTAAGAGAAGTTGCCTTTTGCCAAGCATTGGGTTGGTTACAGTGCGGTGTTACAAATACATATTATTAGAGGCAGAAGTAATCGGTTTAACGATTTTCTTTTTTCATTATACTTTAAAAAACATGCATAAACAAGTACCTTTCTCTCATCGTGGCTAGCAAACAGTGTACGCTAAAAATAAGAAAATAAATAAAATTAAAAAGAAAATTTGACTCAGCCTAGTGCGCGATGGTTCTTCAGCGGATCTCTTCATTTCTGATTCGATCACGTAGGAAAACTCCAAGCATAATCTCCATTGCCCTTTCAATGACTTTTAGCCTTCTAATAAGATAAGAAATACAATAATACAATCACCCTAGTAGCATTTTCCGTTGGCATTTAGTTAGGCCACCTTCAGAGGTATGTGGCCCAGTCAAACGCCAACAAAAATGCTACTAGGGTAAGCATAATGTTGGTACTAGCATATTGTGGCCTATACGGCTGGGACTTAGGGCTCCTCATAGAGACACTGCGCGGGTCCAGTGTGGGTCGGTGATGTCACATGCTTTAAAAAAGGTTTAAGATTTAGAGTTTCTTTTGGTTTTAAGATTTAGAGTGATGATCATTGTGGGCTACTGTCCCAAGGTTGATAACGGTAAACTTTGGTTTCGCGATGTCGGGTTTATGTGATGTGTCATGCGTAGTATTCGCTACAAAGACAAATGTAGATTTCTTGACTATGTTATCTAATGTTATTCTTTCATACCGTTTCTTCTTCAAACAATTTGTTATGACAGCTGCATGCACAGACTATAATAATAACCCCACCGCCGTATCTCTATGTTGACGTCGTGGTGGGGCTTGCGCGCTCCGAACTCTAGGTCTGTGCCGGTAGAGTTTACTTTCCCGGAACATGTCTAGGGTGAGGAGCCAGACCAAGAGAGATACAGAAATCCGCAGGGCAGCATGTGGCGAGCTGTTGGGCAGTTGCGACCCCACGGACCCTATCTCCCGGGAGAAGTCATGTTCCTCATCTCTGGCTTGCCTTCATTGGCCGGCTGGAGTGAACACTGATGAGGAACTGAGCTCCCACCTCATTCTTGCCTTTATTGGCCGGCTTGAGTGGAGATTCGCAAGAGCAAACGTGCTCGGAGGAAGGAAGTATTCCAGTAAGTGCTTGTAGGGATCTTGACCATCTTCCGGGCTCTGGGATTGCTCTCAGAGCCGTGGAATAACCTCTCCACTCCTCGAGCCCCTCAGGACATGTTGCCCCCTTGTCGCTATGTCACTATGTGCTAGCGACCGTTTTCGGGAGCCCATTATTGAGTGTGCAAGTCACCCCCTGCCATTTTATCCGTGTCTAATAAAACATTGATCAGGCAGGGGCCATAGTCCTTCCATAGTTTTAGGGAACCAGTCCATTTTAACCACCCAAACCCATAGTCCAATATCTTTGGTTCCATATCCTGCAATAGTCCTACACCAACCGGGGGTTGTCCTTGGGTGCACTTGTGGTGCGTACAGGGATAATCGTCGGTTGGTGCCTCATTTAATTAAAAAGCGTCTAACGGGCCTCTGCGAGTTGGCTTCGGCCCCTCGTACGCCTTCCAAAGGTCCCCGTATCTCGGGACCCCAGGGTCCCGAGATATGTAGACATATATAAATAAAATAAAATAATAATACCATTTATTTCAGGCAACTTCATTATATTATGCTAGCGTCGCAAGAGTTGATCAGTCGTTACCGACGGAATGGAATGTTACCATTTTAAATATTATATTTATTTAAAATTTTAGAAGTATTGTATTTATTTTATTTCTTATTTTGTTATTTTTGTCTCATTATATGCTGCACCGGTTGACGTCATCACGTCAGCGCCGGCTGTCGCTGAAACCAGCGCTGGGGCTCTGTCTCGCATAGGGTCGCAGCATTATGCTGAGCGATGGCCGTTTTGCGTGGATGTGACGCATAATTATTTTCCCCTAACTTGTTATTATCGTGTTTGTGTTCGTTCTCTGCGTCATATTTACCGCAAATAAACGTTTTTTCTTTATTTCCTTTCTTTCTTTCTTCATAAATATATTGCACATGTAATACACTGAAATATCAGAAGTTTTACCTTATTAGCAGGACTTTCCATGATATCAGCTAGAGATGTCCCAAAAGCTGATTCTGGTGCGAGGGTGTCAGCAGACTTCCAAGGGGCCTTCTGATGCATTGGCGTCCCTGGTAACGCAGACTCGTGGCTGCGGCGCCGAGTCTTTGTCGCCTGGAGAAGAAGGAGAAAAATTAATTACTTAGGTAGCACAGTGTTTTAATTGACCAAAAAAAATAAATCCCTATGCTGTTTATGGTATTTATCGATCAAGGGATGCATATGTAATGCACGAGTAAAACACCCACTTGTCCATTTCAAATACAGTGCTAGTGTCAAGTCGAACTTTTGAGTTTTTAGGGAGAAAAAAAAAATAAAAACGAATATCTGAAAAAAAAAAAATTTTTACTCGATATCCGAAGGTTATTTTCCAAAAATAAAAACTGAAAAATATGCGCCCAAAGATGCTCTATCAAAATATATTTATATAAAATAAATATCTTGTACAAATACGATTTCAGAATTAATTTAATTTTTTTTAATGAAAAGGTCACCCAAACTTCATCATAAAAAAAAAAGTATTTGAAATGGACACGTGGGTGTTTTATTCGTGCATTACAAATGCATCCCTTGATCGATAAATACCATAAACAGCAGAGGGATTTTTTTTTGGTCAATTGAAACACTGTGGGTAGCAGACAAACACTCCTGCGTTGTGTAAAATATTCGTGCAATGCAGCCTAATTAGCCTATAATATTTATTTATTTATTTATATATACTTTATTGTACCTGGTGTACACATTACACATACAAAAAGAAAAAAACTTATACACTAGAAAGTCAAAAGTCATTTCTATAATTGATATCTCTCGACTAAGTGCAATTTTTTTTTTAAAGAAGACACGTGGTGCTACAATCTTGCAGTTTCTGAGATATAATCGATTTTCGTATTATCTTTCAAAAATACAATAGCAAATTGTATCATAACTAGCTTCCGCCCGGCTTCGCTCGCATGCTATGTCGATTAAAAGTAGCCTATGTCCATCCCCAGGGTTATATTGGGGCGCAGCATTATGCTGAGCGATGGCCGTTTTGCGTGGATGTGACGCAAATTTTCCCACAACTTGTTCTATTCGTGTTTGTATTCTTTCCCATGGAGTTCCCATTTTTATAGAGTTTCTTGCCCATTCTTCTCCATACATAACTACCTTTTGGAAGGGGCAACTAAAATCAATTGACTATTTTTGTAATTTTTGACGTTCAAAAGTGCATTTTAGGTGCCTATTTGAAATAAATGATTTGACTTTTGACTTTGACTTTTGACTTTGACTTTCTTTGCGTCATGTTTACCGCAAATAAACGTATTTTCTTTTCTTTCTTTTTTTTTAGCTGTGTTCTCTTTTTTCCAGTACAAACGACGTATGACGTGTGTGGTAACATTTATCCAGCAAAAAAGTGCATCTCAATGCCGTGTGAACCTACCTTACTGACTCTTTGTCTAAGTGTAATCAGAAGTTATAAAGTCAACGTCAGATCATTTATTTCGAAGAGGCACGTAAAAGGCACTTTTGAACGTCAAACATTACAAGAATAGATAATTGATTCTAGTTGTCCCTTCCAAAAGGTGTATGTATGGAGAAGAAAGAACTTACTCTTTTAAAATTTTAACAATAAAGATGTACCTAGAATAAAAATTACTATACCACAATAGTTAAAAAGAATGAAAAGTGAAGTAATGACAGACAAATTCGTCTCGCTGATGGTGGCGCGTGTGTTGGATCATTTAGCTCCCTTCAAAATGGTTGAGCTGAATGGTGCTAATCCATGCGTCATGTTCGTAAACGGGCGCCGTCAGTTGGGACTGGTCATCTATTAGCTGCCATGGCTTATTTTAATTGTTTTATTTTTGAATTGTTTGTTTTATTTTATTTTTAGTTTCTATTTGGTGTATCTACTCTGGACGCTTTTAACGTGTACGTTTTTATTTTTTATTTTTACGTCATTCTCACATTATGTTATAAATTCAACATTATATGTGTAACTAATATTTTTGTAACAATTTAATTTAAAAGAGTGTCCATGGAGTTTCTTGCCCGTTCTTCTCCATAGGTACCTACGCTTGGAATGGGAATGTTGCTTCATTTTTCTTACCGACCGAATCCTTGACAATTCAAAAGTGCCTGTAAATGGTTTAATTGAAATAAATGAATTGAGTTTGAGTTTGAATTAATAAATGCTATAGATACATGGTGCTCACATATTTACAAACATTGTATATGATTTTCCTAAAAAATTAACATATAATAAGTCAGTGTGTGAGTTAAATTATATAATAAAAACTGAAAATAAAATTAATATCATAAAAATTATACAATTAAATTAGCAACCAGTTTGATTTTGTCTGACCTGGTCTTCTCCTCCGTCAGATAGACTGAGTTCGGTCCTCGTTGTTGAAGTGGAACTGTTCAGCTCGCCCCACGCGTTGTAATGCGTCACCATCGCTGTAGGTGGCTCTGAGCTGGTGCCATCTGGAAACATGAAAATATCAGGTTAAGTTGTGAGGTTTACAGCTACATAACATCCTTGGCCATGGCCATGGCAACATGTTGTTGCTTCAAGCAGCGCCATCTATCGACTTAACCCATGATCGATAAAACGATGAGTACCGACATCTGTTGCTCGAAATGAGAGAACGGCTCGCTCGCGACAGCTTCGAGAAAGGTCGGTCCGTCCTCACCAGTGTGTAATATACCGCAGGATCGTGTGTACGAAAACTTTTGTAAAAAAGGAAGAATATAATTTTATTGTAAAACAATTCACCTGCCTCCTGTCTTCATTGCCAAAATACATGGCCTTGGCATTTACAACGCCACATGCGAAATGCGCATCAAAGCCCTGATGTCACACAAGGCATCCATCGCGTAATCAGAGTATACCGAGCGACTGGCATATATCCAACATCCCGACATCAACCGTCGGGCAGTTGCCCACCAGACACAACACCCATCTGGTCGGAGGATCCTCCCTTTTCTATAGAGTATAAATGAACTTTACACCCTGTTCTTCATACCTCTATACTGGTGACCCCGAACATGTACATTAGCGCAGCCTTCGATCAACTAATTCAGCGTGACGTCATCATCATCACTTCCTCAAGCTTTCGAGCGGCGAGTCACACAGCCAACCAGCACCCACGGCTTCAACGGGTATCCTGACCACGAGCATGCAGCGGACGCGCATACCTGGTCATCACTCTCAGCCTCATCAACAACCTTGGCATAGCACGCTGCACTTTCAGCCGGTCCACAAGCAGAGCCCTTTAACCCTCTCCTGGTCGACGCCAGCAGGCAGCCTCAACCCGGCGCTGTACTATACGACTCATAGGAGCATAATGCAGCGCCACCCCGACTCACTGGGGTAACTCCGCAGATAGTTCTGACTAGCGGGAACTTCGCGGCACCCGGTTTCGACTCATTGGAACCACAACTGGCCCTGGCAAGCATGACAGTATGCACTGACTTAGCCCACTATCGACTTCCGGTCTCCGGAGGGGAGTAATGTGGCGGCATCTAAAACGCCACATGTGAACTACGCATCAAAGACTTGACGTCACAAATCCTGCCTCGGGCAATCAGAGTTTACCGCGCGACTAGCATATATGCAACATCCAGATACGACACCCGTCTGGTCGGAGGATCCTCCCTTTTCAAAAGAGTATGAGTGAACTTTACACCCTGTTCCTCATACCTCTATAAGATAATAAAAAAAATATTAGACACATATTTTTTGCTTTATCATATTAATAAAAAATTACTTAGATAAAACACATTAGATCTAGCACACAGTGACATCATGCCACATTTGAACTACATTCATACATACACACACACACACCCTTACATTCATATACATTCTACATTTGCTACATTAGAATTTTTTATTATATAAAAAAATAAAAAAAATATGTGTCCAATATTTATTAATAATCTACTAGGAGCTCGTGGCTACTAAGTAATAACAGCCGCACGGGTCGATCCGTCAGGTTAAGCTACGCTTGCCGGGGTTGGTCCGTGGATGGGTGACCATCTTTACATACCGAGACTCCTGCGTGCCTCGGAAAGCACGTTAAGCTGTTGGTCCCGGCTGTCATTCGTGGATCTTTGACAGTCGTTACGGGTCGACAGAAATTCAAAAAGTCTGACAACCAGTCTTACCAAGGGGTATCGTGTTACCCAGTTACTGGGTTGTGGAGGTCAGATAGGCAGTCGCTCCATGTAAAATACTGATATTCAGCTGCATCCGGTTAAGACTGGAAGCCGACCCCAACATAGTTGGGAAAAGGCTAGGCTGATTGATTGATTTATTAATAATCTATATGAAGGAAAAAACAAATTGTCTACATGCCTATTGAATGAATATTATTATTATTATTATTATTATAATTATAGTAAAACCTGCTCTAAGCCCCTCCTTATTGGCTCTGCCACCATCATCACTATTTCTCCTTGAAGAATTTTCACTATGACTAGTTCTCAGCCTCTCACTCTCATAACTTATTGTATCCAACGTATTCGGCCCAACTTTGTTTTCAAACCTTCGGCCAACCTTTTTGCTCAATAATTCTAGGTTCTGGCCAATTTGGTCGAGGTGGTCCAATCTTCTGGGCGCGCGATTATCTAGGCGGGATATAAGTTTTTTAATTGGTAGTTCTTCAAAGCCGCCATCGTCCATGGTTTGGTCCCTGAAAATTAAAAAAGAGAGCGTTTAGAAGTCATGTAGAGATTCTTTTTGAATTCACTGACGAAAGTTTTTAGAATTCAATAAAAAAACATCCAAATAATTCACCTATATGATCAAGACGGCATTCATAAAATGAGAATACCATCGAACAAAGTTTTCCATTCAAATCTAAGGAAACAAAATATCGAGTGCAAAGCTCAAACTGCGGCCAAGAAACTGGGCGTCCTAAATAGGGTGAAGCGATACTTTACGCCTGGACAGCTTTTAACCCTTTACAAAGCACAAGTCCGTTCCTGCATGGAGTATTGCAGCCACCTTTGGGATGGCTCAGCAAAGTACCAACTTGCTGCGCTTAACTCGGTGGAACGCAGAGCTAAGAGGCTCATTGGCGACGTAAAACTGGTGGATGCCAAGCTTCACAGCTTGGCTCATCGCCGCAAGGTTGCCTGCTTGTCGGTCTTCTACAGATTGTACTTCGGCGAATGTGCCCTTGAACTCCACGACCTCATTCCACCGGCCCCCTTCTACCATCGGACATCTAGACGCACTGCAAGTTACCACCCCTACCTAGTTGATATTCCACCAACTCGCACTAAGCGTTTTCAAACGTCTTTTATAATGCGCTCAGCAAAGGAGTGGAACTCTCTGCCTGCGTCTGTGTTTCCGAACGCATACAACCCTAATCTATTCAAAGTGAGAGTGAACAGGGTTCTTCTGGGTAAGCTCACTCCATCGTAGACTTTGCCTCTGTCATCCAGACCTAGACTAAAGTCAAGAGCAAACTCATAGTAGAATAAAAAAATAAAAAAAACAACTAACCAATGTTATGTCATTCATATATAACTGCTGCCATAGGTTAAGAAATTCGAGTAGAAGGAAACTCATGTACAGTCAGCAAAGGAGATAAGTATGCAGGGTCGTCGGATATAGTAGAAGTTTAGTAAGAAACCGATGGATGTTTTCGAATAAAATATAATTTAATTACTAAATAACAAACAATTCATTTATGAAATAGAATTTCATTCGAAAACATACAACGGCTTCTTATTAAACTTCAACTACATCCGACGACCCTGCATACTTATCTCATTTGCTGAATGTACATATCGTCCTTTCATAGTCAGTTATTTTAACTCTGAGAGTAACAACCCAACTGCAACCTTATTGTAACGAAAGTAAAGACCACTGTGATTATGACAGACTTGTCAATTGCATCAACCCAACTGCAACCTTCTTGTTACTGCAATGAAAATCACTGTGATTTTTACAGTTTTGTCAGTGGCAGCAACCCAACTGCAACCTTATTGTAATGATAATAAAGATCACTGATTATGACAGTGATGCAGTATCAGAGATGAAATAAAGTGTATTTTTCTTTAATTGTCTAATTTCCTAAAGAAATACCTATGGCTAATGGAAATGAAGGAATTTTGATATTGAGAAAATAAAATGCCTACTTTTTTTGTTAATTTGAATCAGTTTTTGATAGAATAGAATAGAATATATTTTTAAGCTATTGCATAGCTTATATCGCGGGCCTTGAGCGCGGGGACCGAATCCAGAAATTCCGTAACGAAAAAACCTCACGCTCCCCACTCCGACGGTTATTTTACTACACCAGTACCCTCTAGTGATCTAATAATTTCTGGCAGTTCCTTTTTTCTGTGTACTGCGTATTTTATTCTTATAAATATTAGTTTATAAAATTATGATCTTCACAAAAAGTGATCGTTGATTGTGGGGTTTGAACTCACGACCAGTCGATTACGAGTAAATTCAGTTCCCCTGTTGCACCGCAAGGCTACAATGACTTAATTAAAGCTTGCCAAATAGTTGATACCATTCCAGTTGAACAATTTTTAAACTTGACTAGACGGTTGGAAATGACTCATGTTCATGGAATTTTTTCGCTGTCAAAATAGTTTGTCACTCTTTTTTTATTTAAAATTACTTTAGGTTCAACACTTTCGTCTATTTTAAAGTTGTTATTATGCTTATATTTGAATAGTATTTGACTTTGTTTACGTAGTTATACACTTTTACGACGTTCAGCACTTATTTATTTTGTTTTTAAGCTATTGCATAGCTTCTATCGCGGGCCTTGAGCGCGGGGACCGAATCCAGAAATTCCGTAACGAAAAAACCTCGCGCTCCCCACTCCGACGGGCACGGAGGTGTGGCTTGAAGGCCGTGCATCGTCTAACGTCGTTTCAGTTCGGCAGTCTTCGACACGGCGTTGTGTGCGTGCGATTAGACGTATTGTACGACTCTACGAAACTCTGTGGTGGATTTACCGCGCAACGCAACGCCATCTAGTAATCGCAGGTAGAACTAACTAAATAGAGGTGACATTGGCGTGGCTTGTGATTCGTAATCAAGACAAGCGTTGCTCTGTTGGTGGTCTCAGTTGTGTTTTGTTGTCGGTTTTATCCACTAGATGGCAGGCATCGTAATTCAAAAGTTTTTGAAAAGTTGTTGAGGTATGTGAGCAATTTATTTATAAATCTAGCTAGAATTAACATTAAACATTAACGTTCTTCATAGCTTATAAAAACCACTTTCAAACGGTTCTCCAAAGTTCTGGGCCGATTATGGATTGACTTTACTTTCTTATCAGTCACCACGCTCAAAAAGTGTAACTTGAATTAATATCAAAGAAAAAGAAATACTGCATAAATAAAATAAATAAATAATTATAATTGCATAAGTTGATACAAAATGCTATGCAGTAGCTTTACCGCGGCAGTCCCCGAGTGCCACACGTCTTTTTTTTTTATTGTAAAAACATGAGTATACATTAAATAATATGTGCGAGGTCTTAAAATAACAGGTAGATCTGCATGTTTTGCCATTTATGGCGTACAAAACAACATATTTTTGGTTTAGAATAAACCATAAAAAAAATTGAGTCTACACAACAAACTAGGAGATTGATATCTTAATCCTAATGTTAATTAAAAAGGAGAAGAAAACATTTGAGGGTCAAATTGGGAAAATATCGTAATTTAGGAATCCATTTAATTAATTGCGGTCATTTAAAAATTCCGATATGCTATAATAGCATTTGGCTATGAGATATTTTTTAAATGTATTTTAAACAGAGCAGTAGGCATTAGTCTAATAAGTTTTGGGATATTATTATTGATGCATAATTTATTATTATCCCGTCGATTACGAATAGAAACGTCTGATAGTTTCTTGAATAGCTTAGGATTGGTTTGTATAAAATTAGCCATTTCATAAATAAATAAGGAAGGCAGACTTAAAACCTACCTACCTACTTGATGTAGGTACAGTTAGGTATATTAATTGTTTATCAAATAGATACACTGCGACCTTGTAGCCATTTCATACAATTGTAAAAAAATGACAGTTGTCATTCATATGACAACTGTCATTCTTTGACAATTGTATGAAGAAACACACACACGCACATCGCTCGTACATTCATGTGTACGAGCAATTTATGGTGGAAGTCAAATTGCTTAACAATTAACACTTATTATTATTAACATAAGCGGGATATTTACCATGTTTATTCATTGTTCGGGATGATGGGTTTCAACTGTCGAGAGCCTGGAATCCAGTGGTTCAGCTGTGTAAAAACCGAAGAAGTGCCGAAAAAAGTTCGCGAGCGGACACAGTGAGTTTCGTGTATCGGGAACAGAATCGAGTTGCGAGTGACAGTGGTAGCGGTACTGAGTGCAAAAAACGAACAAGAAAGAGGGTAGACCGTTTTGTCTGCTCATAAACACCCACCCGCAGTGACTTCAGTTTATCCGTGATCATGGTGCTTGCAACAGCGCCGAAATATCGGAAACTCAGAACAATGAATAAACATGGTACATATCCCGCTTATGTTAATAATAATATTAGTGACCATGACAGTTTAAAAACTTATAATTAACACTTATTTTATTTTATTCCAACCGAATATTTTTCTTACATAGTAAAGGTGTTCATTATTTAATTTAAAGACAATAAATCATGTTAGGAAAAACACACGTTACCTATTTTCGATTGTGCGTGCCATCGAAATAATTACCTGCTGCCCCCAACCTGCGACGACCCACGCTCGCCCACACCCAAAACTAATGAATAAATGAGGAGTAAAATTATGTCAAACCATATCCTATCAAAATGTTAAAGTTAATCTAAAGAGTAGTATAACAATAAAGGTCTCTGCACACAGCGGGCGCGGCGCGGCGGGACGGGACACCGACGCGTGAGAGCCGTCCGGCTCGACGCGACGCGACGCGACGCTCTGTGTGGTGTCGTCCGTAATATCTAGTACATTACAACTGCTCAACGTCACGTCGGCGTCCCGCCCCGCCGCGCCCCGCCCGCTGTGTGCAGAAACCTTAAGTTTTAACTGTTAGTTTATTTTATTTTATGTTAAACTGAAAACAGATTGACTACAGTTTTTTTTATACATCCTTAATCAGCCGGTCGATTCTGTAAAAATCTCACCATGGAAAACTCAAACTCAAACTCAACTCAAAACTCAAACTCAAAGTATTTATTTCAAATAAACCAATCACAGGCACTTTTGAATTGTCAAGGGGTCGGTCAGTCAGAAAGATGAAGCTAGCCCATTCACAAGCGTAGTAGGTTCCTATGGAGAAGAACGGGCAAGAAACTCCACGGACACTCTTTTAAAACAAAATATTGTTACAAAATATGGGTTACATCATTCATATTGAAGTTATACATGTGAGAACAATGTAGAAAGACGTGCACGTTAGAAGCGTCCGTAATAAAAACAATTCAAAAATTAAAATAAATTAAAATAAGCCGTGGCAGCTAAGAGATGACCAATCCCAACTGACGGCGCCCGTTCACGAACATGACGCATGGATTAGCACCATTTAGCTCAACCATTTTGAAGGGAACTTAATGATCCAACACACACGCCACCACCAGTTAGAAACTTAGGTGAAGTGAACTGTCATCCCATCTGACGCTAGGGAGACTAGAGATTGACAGCTCACTTTGAACTCTCTTCACCTAAGTTTCCACGGTGAGATTTGTACAGAATAGCGCTATTGTAGACATTTAGAATAAGTGTCAATCAAGTGTCGTTTCTCAATTCATACTCTATGCTACGACGAAATGTTAAATGTGTGGTAAGGTTACCGACGATCGATACCGTTTCAATAATTCAACAGACAATCGTGTGACCACACCGGCTGTCCCGTCTGTTTGCTTACTGGTAGGTGGGCAGATTTCTACGTATGTGTTTATTTTTAAATCTTAGTTGTGACGTGGGTGGTTGAGTTTACAGGGGGTTGTAGGTTGAGGCATGATAATAATATTTTCACTTCTCATGCTCTAAAAGATCGTCTTTTATGCGTATGCGACATAAAGTCGCTTTTTATGCTCTAGAGCATAAAGTAAAATCTTCGTCGAAGACCAAGGCAATCGATCCAACAGCCACACGAACAACTTCAACTTCATAGAATAACCTCTTTATTTTAATTCGTTTCGTTAGTATTCTAAGAACAAGGCAAGGATACCAACAGCCAAAGTACACAATAAAACTTATATTTTTTATTTCGTCCATTTATTATTTTCCATGTTGCTGTTTCATTTCCTCGCAATCGAAGTGAAAAGTAGTTTGTACAACTCGTCCATAAAACCCATTTTACACATCCGAGCGAGCTTGCGAGCGAGGATGTGTAAAATGGGTTTTGATAAACGTCTCGCGTAAAATGGTACTACTATTTGTATTTTCTATATATATATTTTTCTTTTTTAATTTTTTTATGTTTGCCGCAAATAAACGTATTTTCTTTCACAATGAAGGGTTCCGTAGTTGGGATGAATTTATCCCAAGATCAAACTTAACATTGTAGTTAAAAAACATGTTCTCCAATAATGTATCGGAGAAAATTTGTGTTTGTTGCTTGACTATTACTTGGTAACTTGTAAAGCCTACACTGAAAAGCTTTTTAAGTTGATTTAACCTTTTTTAACCTATATTTTGGGTTAATATAGCACCTACCGACATGATTTGTCAAATCAACAAAATTTTTGTCAAAACAAACGTCACGGTGGAACGGTTTTTTTTAACACAATTTAATGTCAACTCAACCAAAAGGAAAGCAATCAAAAAATCAACTGCACGGTTGGCGCAGTGGTTAAGCGATTGACTGCTGCACTGCGTGTCGCGGGTTCGAATATTTGTATGACCTACAATTAGTTGTTCCGGGTCTGGCTGTTTGTGTATGTGAGTTTAAATGTTTGTAAACGCACCCACGATACAGGAGAAATTCCTAGTGTGGGGCAATGTTTTAAAAAAGAAAAAAAAAAAAAACTATTCGGTTTTTCAGTGTACTTAACTGTGATAGCTTTCCTTTTAACTTCGTTATATGTATACCCAATACTAGTGCTGTAAAAATTTTCACATATCCAAATACAACCATTTAGCTGGCAGGGGGGACACTTGACTCTAACAAAAATTAGCACTTTAAAGCCTCATATTTCAGAAACGGATCCCTTAATCGAAAAATTGTTTTCACAAACCCGCAATATTTTTGAAAGACCCATCTAACAATATTCCACACCATAGGGTAGGTGAAAAAAACATCCCAACTTTACATATACAGGAGGTACCCTAAATAACTATTTTTTTCATGATTTTATTTTACCACCTTTTCGGCGTGATTAATATTTATTTATTCAAAATTACGTACATAACACCTTAACAGCTATAACGCCAATGCAGTGTTACTACCACAGAAATATTCGTTACTCACATCCATTATAAAAAAAAAAAAATACAATCAAAATACCATCAAAAAACCATTAAAATACAAATCAAAATATAATATAAAAATCAATTAAAAACAATTAAAATATCATGTCAACACTTTCAATGCACTTCAATGCTACTTCTGTGAACTTCATTAGGCTGCAGTGAAATATATCTACCTCATTCGACATAATATTTAATAACCTTATGGCGCGTGACAAGGGGGCAAACTTGTTCAGGTTAGTCCTAGAGGGTGGCTCCAGTAGCGTAGGCGTGGGGCGACGCGCGCTTCCTATCTAATATGTATATTCATGCCAAATTATAGCTTTCTAGTGAGTGATTTTCTGGTGAGTTCAGTACAGAATATGCAAGCTTACCACTCAAGGTCATTGGCATATATCTGGGCTTTAAACTGTTGGTCCTGCACCTGATCTCTCTCTGGTCGGGTTGAATTGCCGTCCCAACAGACTAAGAGCACTTTAATATCTCCCGCATAGATGGCTAGTCTCCGTTGAGATTGGCCGCCATGGCTGAAATTCGGTCTGTAGGACTATACATTATCATCATCATCATCATCATTTCAGCCGAAAGACGTCCACTGCTGGACATAAGCCTCCCCCAATTGGGGGGTTTGCCATAATCGCCACGCTTGGCAGGCGGGATGGCGATCGCAGTATCGTGTTAAAAATTCATAGAGAACGCTGCTGCCCATTCTCTAGTAAGTCCCTTAGTCGCCATTTACGAACACCCACGGGAAGAAATAGGGTGACGCTATTCTTTACGACCGGCACCACACGGCACAGTGCATAGTTTAATCGTGCTATACATTATAGTCCGATTAAACTATGCATAAAATAGCAAAAAAAAAAAAAAAATTGTAAGAAAAAAAAAAAAAACAAACAAACGTAATACCTAAATAACGCGTACAGAATGGGTAGTTCAGGATTATACAATGGGTCTTGTTACACCCTGTATATTATAGTCTAATTATACGACGCATAAAATAGCTAATTGAATCTAAATATTAATAAAACAATTAATAAAACTGAATATCTAAATAACGCTATATAATATAAGCTTCAGAAGGGCTTTACGCAGTTGGTTAATTGAGAAATCCTTCTATAGTATAAAAGAATTCTTTCAATTGAAATTAAAATAATCTAATTTTATACCTACCAAAAATTTGCATGTCATTATGTTATGATTAAATATGTTAAGCTACATTATACTACCATTGTTAAGAACTATTATAACCATATTTATCTGCAAATAAATCTTTGACTTTGACTTTGAACGCGCACAGAACGCGTTGTTGAGGAACATGTAATAGGTCTTGTTACTCCCTATACTATATTATAGCTAATTGAATCTAAAATTAATAACAAAATGTAAACCAAACTTAATATATTTATAACGCGTACAGAACTCGTAGTTCAGGACTATGTAATGGGTCTTGTAATCTTGTTACTGCCTTTGCATTATAGACTCTATGCATAAAATAGCAAAAAAAAAAAACTCATTATTAATAAAAAAAAAATAAAAAAACAAAACTTAATACCTAATAGTACATTACTTACCAAGAGCTGTAAAAGAAAGAAAGCCCAAAATCACAGGTATTTGTGACCCGAGCCGTAGGCGAGGGTTGTAAATATGCGATAGAGGGCTTTCTTTTTTACTGCCCGTGGTGAGTACACAATTTTACGTCTTCACCTGGCCACAATGCGAGTTTTACTGTATGCGTAGCGTGCGGTAAAACTCACATTATGGCCAGGTGTGACGTAAATAACATTTACAGAACGCGTAGTTGAGGACTATGCAATGGGTCTTGTTACACCCTGTATAATATAGTCTAATTATACTATGAATAAAATAGCTAATAAATCTAAATAATAATAAAATATAAAAAAACGTAAACCAAACTTAATACCTAAATAATGCGTACAGAACTCGTAGTTCAGGACTACGTAATGGCTCTTGTTACACCCTGTATATTATAGTCTAATTATACTATGCATAAATAGCAAATTTTATCTAATTATTAAAACCACGCTTCAAGTAAATCGGACCAAAGTCAACAAAGTTATCTTTTAAATGTCAAAGTGTTACGAACTTATGACAGATTACTCACCGATGGTCTATCCAGTTATTTATAACACTAGAAAGATAAATAGGTTATTCTGTGTTTTGTCTAGAGTGTCAAAAAAAATTTCCACGAGTGCTGTACTAAAACTACGTTTACCTAAATACATGGGCAATTTCACGAAAAAAACAAATAACACAATAATTATTCCTTGGCGACAACTACCAGAGAGAAATTCTACCAAAATACCATAGACAGCTTTTATTTTATTTTTGGCCTTGTTTACTTTTACAATTTTTCGTACAAAAATCACAATTCGAATTTATGTCAACTCAAATCTTATAGTTGCTTTGTTCCAAATAACCCCCGAAAATCCAAATAGCCCCGTTCTACGGTACTAAAAATGATTAAAAGACTGATATAATTAAAAATCTTGTTTGATTTGAAACAAATTTTAAAAGTTACCAGTTCCGGAACCAGTTCCGGAATTCCGGAATCAGATCTCCAGTATTGGAATTCAGTTCCGGAATTGAGAACCTTCCGATATTGCATGTCCTAGCGCCAACTGATGAGCACAAAAACGATATGTAACAATGACAAATGACAACAAACAAACAAACAAAACAAAACAAAAGGCCGATTGTAGAGTGTAAATTATCCTAACTATAATATTATAAATGCGAAAGTAAGTTTGTTTGTTACCTTTTTACGCCTAAACCACTGAACCGATCATTCTGAAATTTTGCATAAACTTTATTTGGCGTACAGAAACGGACCTGGTACCTTTCAACCCCAAAAAAAAAAAGAAAAATGTTTCCGAGGAAAACAACAATAACGTTCTTATGATAATAGATGGCGCCACGTGTCTTTCGAATCATGATTGAAAGCAGAGTTCAACCCGAATTGATTGTCAAATTCTAAATTAACGCGAGCGAAGCCACGGGCAAAAGCTAGTCTACTATAATAATTCTCATTATATCATACTCATTTAATATGCTTAAGAGATAAGACAGTTATGGTAATTTCTCCTTGAAATTACTTGGTTAGCAAGTTAATTCTATATATTAGAAGATTCGTATGTGTTTGAGGAACATAGTTTAAACACAGTATTTAAATTCATGGTCATTTTAAAAGTTGATAACATTCAAGGGTACAAGTGACATTACATAAGTGACTTTACATAGTTTAACATTACATGAGAGGGCTTCGTGGCTTAGTATAAGTAACAGCCGCACAAGGCCTCAAGTCTGCTATTACAATAGTGTCAGAATGGTCTCTTCATTGTGAGTTTTTGACAGATTTGCCATACAAACACTGTCAAATACTCACAATGGCGAGACCATTGTAACAGCAACCATTGTGACACTATTGTAAGGCCTCAAGTCTGCTATTACAATAGTGTCAGAATGGTCTATCATCCATACTAATATTATAAATTCGAAAGTAACTCTGTCTGTCTGTCTGTCTGTATGTTACCTTTTCACGCTTAAACCACTGACCGGATTTCTATAAAATTTGGCAGAGCGATAGATTGCATTCCAGGGAAGGACATAGGCTACTTTTTGTCTCAAAAATATCCCTAAAGGGGGGGATATAGGGGATGAAAGTTTGTATGGGAAACCTGTTATTTCTTAAGTTAGGGATATGAAAATTTAAATTTATGCTTTTAGTAACAAATAATGAATTACGTATTTCATAGTTTTTCTGAAATGATCCCTCAAGCGGGTAAAATAGGGGATGATTTTAAAATTCACATGTAATATTGTCATTTTTGTGTTTATAACTATTTTCAAGACATTAAAGGATTGGAAATATAGTCATAGTCCGTATCTGGAGGTGACATTTAGTCTTTATTTCATTAAAATCAGTCCACTCCGTCAAAAGTTATCACTACTTGCAACAGGTTGGGAGAGTTTAGGTTTTGCTCGATAGATGGCGCTGTACAAATGACGCGATTTTCTGAATCACGGTGTTAGGTGTCTAGAGGAATGTGGCCGCTTTTCTTTAGATCGAAATTTATTGGTTCGTGTCTCAATGTGCTACTATAACCTGAATGCAGATCTCCTCAATAAACTTGACCGACTTCTTAATAACTGCATTCGATTTGTTTTCAATCTCCGCAAGTATGATCATGTATCCGCACATCGATCGCTTTTAAAGTGGTTGCCTATCCGGCAGCGCAGAGCGTTGAGGGCTTTGACAACCCTGTTTTCTCTCCTTCACAAACCCACTTCTCCTTCTTATCTGACTTCCCTTTGTCAATATTTATGCGCTGCACACAGCAAGAATCTTCGGTCCGAGAATAATCGTCCTCTTCGTTGTCCTTCTCATCGCTCTGGTTTCATAAAATCTTCTTTCTTTGTCCAGGCGGGTTTCCTTTGGAATGCGCTCCCTCAGGATATCAGGACGGTAACCAATCAGTTCACATTTAAAGTGAAAGCTCGAGAACACATACACAAGAAGTTGGCAGATTCGTCTCAGCATTAAGTTTTTGTAGGTTTTCTTGTTTAACTCTCATAACTTTTTATTTTTAGTTGTATGTATGTATATATGTATTTATTCTTATATCTTAGCTATAAATATCTTCTAAATAGTTTTTTTGTTATTGCACCTACTGTGTATTATCTCTGCATCACCCTAAGGTAGACTGGTAGAAAATGCCCAAGGCATTAAGTCCGCCTTTGTACAGTTTTTTTACTTGTGCATAAAGTTTTAATAAAATAAATAAATAAATAAAATATGAAACTTTATAAAAGGTATTGGAAGATTCTAGACACACCGAGGTTGCTGATTGAGCCGTTTTTCATAATTCCGGTGAGCGCACTCTTAACCTAACTCCCGCTTCTGATTCCAACAGCTAGTGTTACCGCATGTTCAGCTGCATGGTTAGACGGAACACCGCCGGTCTCGAAATAGTTGGGAAAGGCAGATATGATATATACATAATAGATCCCATGATCTAAGATGTCTTTCACATACAAATACATAAGTATACGTCCATTCAACGTCACGACCAAGTATAAATCATGTGATATATGTGTGCACAAATTCAAGAAAACCAGCCAAGTGCGAGTCGGACTCGCGTACGAAGGGTTCCATACCATCCTAGTAATATTATAAATGCGAAAGTAAATTTGTTTGTTACCCTTAAACGGATGAAAGGTACCCTCCTTTCATCCCGAAAAAAAGTACTATTCCCGAGGAAAACAACAATAATGTTCTTATGATAATAGATAGCGCCACATGTCTTTCGAATCATGATTGAATTATATTACTATAGAAACTTTAGTAGTGTGTTAAGAGTTTTTTTTTAATTTACGTGCGAGCGAAGCCGCGGGCAAAAGCTAGTTATCTATAAAAACGGCAAAAAAATCATGTCTGTTGTATGGGAGCCTCACATAAATATTTATTTTATTTTAATTTAAATGTTTGTTTTTAAATTTAATATATAACTAAATATTCTATGAATATTTCAAGCGTCTACCTGTTGCCGTTATCAATATCGAGCAAAAACGAGTAAAAAAAGTACGTCTGTTGTATGGGAGCCCCCTTAAATATTTATTGTATTCTGTTTTTTTGTATTTTTTGTTATAGCGGCAACAGAAGTACATCATCTGTGAAAATTTAAACTGTCTACCTAACTATCACGGTTCATGAGATACAGCCTGGTGACAGACTGGCGGACGGACAGCGGAGTCTTAGTAATAGGGTCCCGTTTTACCCTTTGGATACGGAACCCTAAAAAAACAGTGTAAGTAAAAATTAACATTCTTTTGTACTGAAAATAGTATTTTCACGATGATACGAGTATGTACATGTACGTATTAAATATTTATACAAATACGCAAAAAGGTGTCGTTGCCTTGTGTAATTGGATGTCAAATAAGCCAACGGCTCATCTGATGCAAGTGATAAATGATTTTATTTCTGTAAGTAGGTTTGTACAAACACTTTTACACGTCAATCATATTTTAAAAACTAGATGAGATCGGCGTATCCTATCTGACTACTCAGAGAAGAAAGGCCGAAACAAACTCAGAGGTCACAGTCTCTTAAAGTCCACATATAATTTTGGTCAGATCATGTGAATACCATGTAGACTGGTGTCTGAAATTGTCTTTTGAGGTCCACACAGATTGAGTGGACCTGTCCAGTCAGTGCACGCATTTATATTTGTCAGTAATCGTGCAGCTCAACTCTGAACTTAAGGAGCTCAACGATTCGACGAACAATACCTAAGAAAGGATAGGGCAGGCCGTATTAATTAAAGAAAGAAAGAAATAATAACGTTTATTTGGTCACAGTTCGTGAAACACAAAATACGAAAAAAATTAAAAAGTGAAATAAAAAATGTTATAAAAAAATTGCTCAAACTGCCATACCATGATTAGAAAACAAACTTAGAAAAAAAAAAAAAACTGGGCACATGCGAGTCTGACTCGCGCACCGAAGGTTCCGTACAAACTCGTATGTAGCTGATTTCCTGCAAATTTATGTTCGCAAACGCAAAAAACGATTTTTTTATGTGATAAAACTACAAATTAACAATTTTAGGACTTTTTCCTTTACTTGTACTGTGAGACCTTGCTTCTTGCTAAATTTCATGATTCTAGGTCAACGGGAAGTACCTTCAAATCAAATCAAATCAAAATATTTTATTTCACATAAACCTACATGGGCACTTATGAAACGTCAGAAGCTAGGTGCACGGTTCGAGTTAGTCGTTTCCTATGGAGAAGAGCCGGCAAGAAACTCCACGGTTACTCTTTTAAAAATAATAGGCTTTACAATATTATTAAATAACAGTGATCATAGGTATGGGAGGACAGTGTAGGCCTTTCAACAATTACCAGGTACTTAACAAAATAGAAAACCGCCAACAAATCTACACTCTACTAGGCCTACAACGTTCTCACATTCACAAAATATAAAATATGATAAAACATATACCATGACAATGATAAAAAAAAAAATACTGAGAAAAAACAATGTCCCCACATAGCGATCAAAGCAGCTCAAATTCAAAGATTGATTTCAATTAAACCATTTACAGTCACTTTTAAATAAGTCACTGAAAAAGATAATTAGCCGAAACTTCAAAAATAACTCAACTTTAGTTATAAGAACACGATTTTGTAATGTGCAAAACAGGGTTTTGTAACAGATAACATCTAGTTCGCAAGTCATTTTTGTGTAAACTGTAACCAAGTTTTTGCTAAACATTTCTTTCAGTGTAATTGCCCATTCTAAAGCGTAGGAGGTTTCTATGGAAAAGAACGGGCAAGAAATTCCACGAACACTCTTTTAGGTTTTTTTTTTTAAGAAAAACGTTGCCTGAATTTCTCCTGTATGTGGGTGCGTTTACAAACGTTTAAACTCACATACACAAACACCTAAAGAAACTTTATTCTCAATAAAGACATATACATATCACTTACTTGAGAACAATACTAAAACATACATAGATTACACAAAGTTCGTAGTCATCAGTTACAAACTAGATACCCATCCAATGCTTTTATTTCTCCAAAAGTGATCGATCCGCAATTATATAAATTTAAATCATAATTAGTTACAAAATATTGGTTACATCATTTATGTTGAAATCAAATATACAGTGTGAGTCTTTATAATGTGCACATATCGAAATGAGGGAATCTATGCTTAATTTTATCTACGGCAAAAATATAAAAAAAAGACGTGTGGCACTCGGGGACTGTCGCGGTAAAGCTATTGCATAGCATTTTGTATCAACTTATGCAATTATAATTATTTATTTATTTTATTTATGCAGTATTTCTTTTTCTTTGATATTAATTTTTTTTTTTTCGTTACGGAATTTCTGGATTCGGTCCCCGCGCTCAAGGCCCGCGATAGAAGCTATGCAATAGCTTAAAAACAAAATAAATAAGTGCTGAACGTCGTAAAAGTGTATAACTACGTAAACAAAGTCAAATACTATTCAAATATAAGCATAATAACAACTTTAAAATAGACGAAAGAGTTGAACCTAAAGTAATTTTAAATAAAAAAAGAGTGACAAACTGTTTTGACAGCGAAAAAATTCCATGTACATGAGTCATTTCCAACCGTCTAGTCAAGTTTAAAAATTGTTCAACTGGAATGGTATCAACTATTTGGCAAGCTTTAATTAAGTCATTGTAGCCTTGCGGTGCAACAGGGGAACTGTATGTACTCGTAATCGACTGCTCGTGAGTTCAAACCCCACTATCAACAATCACTTTTTGTGAAGATCATAATTTAATAAACTAATATTTATAAGAATAAAATACGCAGTACACAGAAAAAAGGAACTGCCAGAAATTATTAGATCACTAGAGGGTACTGGTGTAGGAAAACCGTCGGAGTGGGGAGCGTGAGGTTTTTTCGTTACGGAATTTCTGGATTCGGTCCCCGCGCTCAAGGCCCGCGATAGAAGCTATGCAATAGCTTAAAAATCTCAATATTTTAATTTATTTTATACTAGCTTTTGCCCGCGGCTTCGCCCGCGTGGATGTCGGTTATCGCATAAAAAAGTACCCTATGTACTACCCTCTCCATATCCCAGGCTATATCTCAAAATTCTAACTTAATATTAATTTTAATGTGACTCACTATGTGTTTATTACCGAGCTGGTAATGAGTTGAACTATCGAACTAATGTGCACACTAATAGGGTTGAAAATAAAACCACAATTGTGTACTGATCTAAGCTGGTATATTTAATTAAAATTGCGAGACCCCAACCAAATCGCGGTAACGAAACCATAGCGAGATCTATTTCGACGTCAACGCCATCTATCGAGCTTGACATCAAACTCTTAACATTTCACAATAATAACTATGGTTTTATGGTTTCTTCATGAACACTATGTGAATAGAAACCGAAACAAATGATTTAATATAGTAAAAGTACTTATGTTCTGAACGTGAATGAGTCTTTACCTAAAGATAACAAACACAAAATCAAAATACGAAATTTCACTCAAATTCTTAAAGCAATCAATTGTACCAAATTACAACACGAAATAAAAGTGCGACACAATAATAATTTTAGAATAATTCACGTAAGTACTAACTTTTCTCAGGGTCACGTTCGCAATTGGACGAAATATTAGACATTTATTTTGTACTTGCAACACGATCTGGATGTAGAATTCGATTAATCGACTAATACTCGTACTTGACCGGTTGACATTTTAGCGGGAACACCACTAAACGAACGAAAAAAGAAAACAAAATACGTCTATACTCTGTGGTCGTGGTCGTGTGGCGGTGTGACGCGATGCTTAATGTAAATATTCATCAAGGTTATACGTGCGTAAAGTAATGGATTCAATGAGAAAACGGTTTAATCTTAGAAGAATCTTATACAGAATTACTGAGAAATAAGTGTAGATTTCGTATTGAGTGTTAGTTTATCGAAAAGTGATAAATATGTCA
Source organism: Dryobota labecula (assembly GCA_947523025.1). Classification (NCBI taxonomy): domain Eukaryota; kingdom Metazoa; phylum Arthropoda; class Insecta; order Lepidoptera; family Noctuidae; genus Dryobota; species Dryobota labecula. Next base: position 4,025,581 of record OX383311.1, on the reverse strand, counting down.
GTGAAAAAGTAACGAAAGTTTTGGAATGCACAAATTTTGATCATAAGGCCGCCGTGTTTAGTAATGTTTTTATGATAAATATTCTTGTATACTGTTTGAAATACACGTAAGTAGCTAGCTTATTTATCTACGAACATAATTTGGCTAATAGCTACTGATATTATAGCGTATTGTTATCGTAATCGTATTTCCAAGAGTAAAAGTCGGCAAACAAATACCTACAAAAAGTCAATAAAATGGATATAGTATGTTATCCTTAAGAGATAGACATATGCCATCGCGGACTTTTTTGAAGACCTTTTATCTCAAAGGGTTTAGACAGCGTTTTCGTTGAAAGCTCCCAGACGGCTTATTTTTTTCCGACACCTCCAACAAATATCGTTAATTCATACAAAAATGCATACAAAAACATAACAAATTATATACTAAAACCTTCCTAGAGAACCAAGCTATCCATTGGTGAAAACAGCATGAGAATCGGTGCAGTAGTATTTGAGTTTATCGCGAACAGACAGACAGACAGACAGACAGACAGACGCGGCGGAGGACTTTGTTTTATAATATTATATTATTATTATTAGTGATGATAGTGATAGTGATAGTGATGGAATTTTAAAAATAAATGTTCTCAGTGTAAACAAAATGGTGTAACTTTTAAACTAAATGATCTATCACGATGAAACAAACTCTGATTGGAAGTAATTAGGCGTCCAAAAATTGGAGAAAAATCTACCCTAAATTGAAAAGAAACATGTTTTTTTTTTAGCAAAAATCTGTTTCTTTTTTCATAATTTTTTACAATAATTGTAAAATTTCTCAATAAGGGCGCGTCTTATTGAGAAAATTTGAAATAAAAATTCCATAAAAAATTTAAAAAATAATTTAGTTTTTTTTTGTATTTCTTCTGTATATAAAATTAAGCATAGATTCCCTTATTTCGATATGTGCACATTATAAAGACTCACACTGTATACACACGTATAGCAGGGACATCGACGCGCAACATGTTAAACCATGGATTTACTACGTGATTCACACGGGCGTTAAAATTTTAGGTCGGTAAAAAAAAAAAAGAATAGTGATGTTCCATACTTTTTGATGAATTATTAATAGTCACTGAACAAAAGTTATTATTTGGACGTAGTTAAGTAGAAAGGACTAACACAAATTGTGGTCAGGGATGAGTTGTATATACGAAAGAGGTCCTAACGGTTGGTTCTTTCACTCAGCAAAACAGATCCGTGACTCTACAAAGAGAAGGTTGATTTTTTAATGTTGGGAACTAACCCATATGTAGCTGGGTACATTCCGTTAACCGTTGGGACCTCTTTGGTATAAACAACTCATCCCTGACTACAATGTGAGTTGAGTCCTTTCTGCTTAACTAGGTACGTCCATTTATGATGTTAGTCTTGAGAGGTGTTTGTTTTTAGTGTTTACCAATGGCCCTGTGTACTTCTCTGCCTATACCTACTGGCAAAACAGGCGTGATGTTTTGTTAGGACATTCGAAACCATGACGATTTCCATTCCATAAAAACTTATGAATAAAAATTGTCGACATAAGCACTTACTGTTCTCATAGCTAATTCGAATCGATTTAGTGTTATCGCAGTAAATCGTATAGAATCGATTATATGTAGAGTTGACCATCTGGCGTTTCCACAACTAAGGGGCACTACACACTTGTTCGTGTCGGCCATATTCAATAGGGATGACGTCTAAAAAAATATTTTTTGTCCGTCATATAGACTAATTAAAAATATTGGACACGCATTTTTTATTTTTTTACGTAATCAAAACATTACGGCTATACATTGAGTTCCAATGTGGCATGACGTCACTTCTCATTAGATTTTATACTGAGCTGTGACGTAACGAGCTCCCACTCCCCAAGTTTAATGTGTTTTATCTAAGTAATTTTTTATTAATATGATAAAGAAAAAAAAATACGTGTCTAATATTTTTTTTATTATCTGATTGACGGACTAAACAGTTTTTCATTATTTTTTTACCCAGAACACATCCTTATTCGGTAGTAGTTGTTGAACAACGTTGTTCCGTGTGGTGCCGGACGTAAAGAATAACACCACCCCATGTTCTCCCGTGGGTGTCGTAAAAGGCGACTAAGGGACTTACTAGAGAATGGGCAGCAGCGTTCTCTATGCATTTTTAACACCATACTGCGATCGCCAACCCGCCTGCCAAGCGTGGCGATTATGGCAAATTCCCCCCCTTTTGGGGGAGAGGATTATAACATTAGACAAATAACTCTTCTCACCCTTTCGTTATTTCGATGTAAACGTTTAATAAACTCCGTTATTTTACGATAAATACAAAGCACTGTAATCTATTTAACATTTACATTAAAAAAATAACTCTGAAGTGCAGTAATTTCAACAATATTACACAATGACTGTCGTTATTTAGCCGTTATTTGTCTAATGCTATAGTAAATGGAGTATAGGCCATTAAAATTCACTTTTAAACGTCAAAATTCACAAGCAAATGATTCTAGATGCTTCTAAAAGGTAGTTTCGTATGGAGAAGAATAGGCAAGAAACTCCATAGTTACTCTTTAATAATGTTTTACAATATTTTGTATATAATAATTAAGATTAAGATGTATATACGTAAATTAATCAAAAGGAGTAGGTATGTAAGTAGCGTAGCAGGTCGCGTTCTATAATTTCTGCCTACCCCCATAGGAAGAATGCATGAGTTTATGCATGTTTGTATTAATTATAATTAATAATTAATACAAACATACATTACATTATAATTAATACATTAATTACATAATTATTAATTACATAGTCTTCACAATACGACGACACAGTTGGCGCAGTGGTTAAGCGATTGACTGCTGCGCTGCGTGTCGCAGGTTCGATTCCCGCACGGAACAAATATTTGTATGACCTACAAGTAGTTGTTCCGGGTCTGGCTGTTTGTGTATGTGAGTTTTAAATGTTTGTAAACGCACCCACGATACAGGAGAAATTCCTAGTGTGGGGCAACGTTTAAAAAAAATAAAAATAAATAATAATAATATATATATATATATAATTAATGTGAAGACTATGTACCTAAAATAAAATTACTACAATGGCAGATAAATAAATATATTGATATATGGTGCACGCATAGGTATTTACAAATATGGGGGGGACCAAAAATATGATAAATGTTCTCTCCTGTACATACCTACACCTATTCGGTTTCGCCGCCCGGCTTTGCCGACTCATAAGCCGAACTCACCCGAACATGTGTGCAGCTCCCTTTAGGTACACGCGTAAGAAGGGAGGCTATTTAACTTTAATGAAGCATTTCTTTAAAGTTAAATATCCACCCTCGTCACCCGTATAAATTACTACATATTTTGCTAGATAAGCAGAATATCTATGCTTTAACGTGTCGTGGCCCACGGCCAAGCTATGCATGCACGTGTATCTATGTACTTTTTTTAAATGTACAAAAACGGTATCTAGCATGTCTCGACTCCCGTTCTTGAACACAACAGATTTTTGGGGGTTGTCATAAGAATCCCCAAAAATCTGTTGTGTTCAGGCCTTGGAAACCACGTTTATCCGTTGGTCGGAGAGAAATCAGGCGAGGAGCTCGTGGCTAAGTAATAACAGCCGCACGGGTCGATACGTCAGGTTAAGCTACGCTTGCCGGAGTTGGTCCGTGGATGGGTGACCATCTTTACATACCGAGACTCCTCCGTGCCTCGAAAAGCACGTTAAGCCGTTGGTCAAGGCTGTCATTCGTGGATCTTTGACAGTCGTTACGGGTCGTCAGAAGCCCAAAAAGTCTGACAACCAGTCTTACCTAGGGGTATCGTGTTACCCAGTTACTGGGTTGTGGAGATCAAATAGGCAGTCGCTCCATGTAAAATACTGGTATTCAGCTGCATCCGGTTAGACTGGAAGCCGATCCCAACATAGTTGGGAAAAGGCTAGGCAGATTGATTGGAGAGAGATCAGGCGATCGCTCTCCCGGGCGTGTTGGATTGACTTCCCATCGGACTTATATGATAGTGAGGGAAGAGAGAGAGCACCTGTGTCTGCACACACATTTGCGCACTTTAATATCTCCCGCGTCCATGGCTAGTCTCCGCGGAGATTGGCCGTCATGGCCAAAATTCGGTCTGGGGACTATTATTATTAGCCACGATAGAGACAAAAAAACCGGGCAAGTGCGTGACGGACCACGCACAATGAAGGGTTCCGTAGTTGGGATGAATTTATCCCAAGAACAAACTTATCATGTAGTTGAAAAGCATGTTTTCCTGTACAGAATGTATGGGAGAACATTTTTTTCAACTGTAAATGTAAGTTGGTCGCCAATTACTCGGTAAATTGTAAAGCTTACTTAGCTGTGATAGTTTTCCTTTTAACTTCGTTATATATAGGTACTAATGCCGTAACATTTGAATTTCAAACTACAACCGTTTAGTTGGTAGAGGGGGGGGACACGTGACTCTAACGAAAATTGGTACTTTAAAGCTTGATAAGTCACGAACGGTTTACTTAATCAAAACACGGTTTACTCAAACTCCTAATATTTTTGAAAGACCTATCCAACGATATCCCACACTATGGGAAGGACGAATAAAAAAATTATCATCCCCACTTTACATGAAGGGGAATAATTGTTTTTTTTTTCAAAATTTTATTTTACCACTTTTGCCAAATTACAACTTTCTAGTACAAATAGTTTTTGAGCTAAACCGCGGAAAGACAGACAGACAGACAGACGGACATGGCGAAACTTATAGTTACGCCATGTCCGTCTGTCTGTCTGTCTGTGGGTTCCTTTTTGACTACGGAACCCTAAAAAGCACATTGTAACCGTTAAATTGTTTTACAACTCATATACAGAGCTGGCTAGGCAGGGCTGCCCAAAGGGCAAAGGAGAGGGCTATGCTTGGAGTTTCCCTACGTGATCGAATCAGAAATGAAGAGTTCCGCAGGAGAACCAAGGTAACCGACATAGCTCGAAGAATTGCCAAACTTAAGTGGCAATGGGCAGGGCACATTGCTCGCAGAACAGGTGGCCGTTGTGGCCGAAAGGTTCTGGAGAGGCGACCGCGTACCGGAAGACGTAGCGTTGGAAGGCCTCCCACAAGGTTGACCGATGACCTTGTGAAAGCCGCAGGAATCCGCTGGATGCAGGAAGCACAGAACCGGTCGAAGTGGCGGTGCTTGGGGAAGGCATATGTCCAGCAGTGGACGTCTTTCGGCTGAAAAGATGATGAGGCAGGGCTGTATATCCGTGACATACAAATAGACGACCTAGCCATAATAATACGGTTCAAAGTTGATACCCTCAACTTTGGACCTTATTATTATGTCTAGGTTGTATGTATGGCACTCATAAAAAAAAACCTCACTAAGAGTATCGGACAACGCATAATGAAGGGTTCAATAGTTGGAATGAATTTATCCCAAGAAAAAACTTAAAATTGTAGTTGAAAAACAAGTTCTCCCATACATTCCAACTGCAAATGTAAGTTTGTACACAAAATATTGAGACATTTACCATGTTATTTCAAGACCATAGACTTTTCATAGGTTTTCCTACAATCTATAAGTAAATAATTATTTCCTCTATGTTTTTCAAAATTTTAGGCTCAGTAGGTTTTTTTATATATCAATAAGTATATAAGTAGTTTCGGAGATAGGGGAGAGAATGGTCAATTTTCATTTTTTTTTTTTTTTATATCATTAAAACTTTTATTTTATAATTATAAAAACTCAAACTCAAAGCATTTATTTCAAATAAACCAAACACAGGTACTTTTGAATTGTCAAGGGGTCGGTCAGTCAGAAAGATGAAGCTAGTTGCCCATTCCAAAGCGTAGTAGGTTCCTTTGGAGAAGAACGGACAAGAAACTCCACGGACACTCTTTTAAAACAAAATATTGTTACAAAATATGGGTTATATCATTCATGTTGAAGTTATACATGTGAGAACAATGTAGAAAGACGTGCACGTTAGAAGCGTCCGTAATTAAAACAATTCAAAAATTAAAATAAGCCGTGGCAGTTAAGAGATGATCAGTCCCAACTGACGGCGCCCGTTCACGAACATGACGCATGGATCAGCACTATTTAGCTCAACCTATAATAAAATATATCTGAAATCCTTACAATAAACCCCCTTGCATTTGATGTCACACGGTACAGTGCGCAAAACAATTTTTTTAATTTTCTAAATCTATTTATTTACGGTACACGTCCGTGTTTGGTTCATAGAAATTCATAAATATGTATATTATGCGTACCAAATTTCAGCTTAATCAGACAGGTAGATTCGGAGCAAATCAGACAGACTGACACACGAGTGATTCTAAAGGATAAGTTTTTAACCAGAGCGCGAATTTTTTTTTGGTGGCTGAACCACCAAAAGAAAATATCAGTAATAGAACGCATTTCCATTATTTGGTCAATACTTTTTTTTGGTCCACTTGAAAAATCAGCAAAATATGGATACAATCTATTCGTAATAATATCAATGGGCGAGCGCACACCTGATAGGTACCTGCTACTGCGTTTCGCTTCACTGACCGCGCACCGGCGAATTGCGCGACGAGTATCCATTATACCAGTTTCAAAATAAACATCCTTCGTTAACGATAACTTCATTGTTTTGTACTAACGCATATCAAAATAAGATATAGGTGTGTAATAAAACACGTTTAAGTTTAATTTGTCAAAATTTGCACACTGATTAAAAACTTTTCCTGTATAACGGTTTCGTTTTTTCATTCGGACGTACGGAACCCTAAAATCATCTCAGAATATAAGGCCAAGCACTGTCGCACAAATCAATCACTTCAATACCGACGAGTTTTATACATAAAGAATTCTAAAGTTTATTGTCTGCGTATGTTTTGTGTTAACTAAAATAGATCAGTAGAGAAAAAGCTTTGTAGCGTTTAAAATAGATTGTTTTTAACTCATTTAGTGTTTGTACTAAGAGGTGACTTTAAGAGGGCATACCAGGGTCTACTAGCGCTACTCCTTTAACACGTTCAGACCGGCGTGTACCACCGGTGGAGCACGGAGTATTTTCTGACACGGCGAGGTGTACCACCGGTGGCCACGTCACACTATACTTTCAATATATGTACTAAGAAATTCGCACCGCTTTGAGAGAAAGTGTTGTACTTACCGTCCCCGCCTAGTGAAATTGTCAAATTTGCATAGTGCAGCTCAGGAGGTGGATATTATTTCGAGAAGTAAACCAAAATCAATATTGAAAAATTGTTTTTAAATTGAAAAAAAAAAAAATTACATAATCACGACATAAATTGTACGAAATGCAAATTATTTATGATAAATTACGTTGAGAAAATGTAATAATTAGAAAATTAAATCAAAATTAAAAAATATATAAAATGAAATGACATCATGGATGGCATTTCATTTTATAAATATGAGAGCCCATGCATCTAACGTTTAATTTGTCTGTCATTGCTTCACTTTTCATAATTTTTACCTATTGTGGTATAGTAATTTTATTCTAGGTAAGTGCATTAATGTTTTCACATATAATTAATAATTACTGTATACAAATATTGTTAACATTTTAAAAGAGTAAGTATGGAGTTTCTTGCCCATTCTTCTCCATACGTAACTACCTTTTGGAAGGGGCAACTAGAATCAATTAATTAATTATTTTTGTAAATTTTGACGTTCAAAAGTGCCTTTTATGTGCCTATTTGAAATAAATGATTTGACTTTGATTATGTGTCTAGAATTTTTTAATACCTTTTATAACGTTTCATATTGAGACACGAAGCAACAAAATTCGATCTAAAGAAAAGCGGCCACATTCCTCTAGATCGTATTTTGTTGCTGTGCTAGGGATTGACACTATCGACAGCTCACTTCAAGCTCACTTTACATTATCGTTCACGGTGAGGTTATTACAGAATAGCACTGTAGGAGGAATTACACGTCACTTCAAGCTCTCTTCACCTAAGTTTTCACCGTGAGATTATCACAGAATTGCTCTACAGTATTTTACATGTTTTTTTACGACTGCCTATCTGACCTACACAACCCAGTTACTGGGTATCACGATACCCTTTGGTAAGATTTGTTGACAGACTTTGACTATCGATACTCGAATAATATCGATATTTTAAAGAAAATACCGAGAACAGTATCGACATCTGGCATAAATACTGGTATTTTATATCAGTAATTTGAGTATCGGTATAAAATATCGATATAATTATCGATATTTTATACCGATACTCAAATATACTGATATCAGCTACAATGTGACGTCACAGAATCTTTATTAATGATTCTTAAGTAAATACATATTTTTTACAGTCGCGAATCATATTTTAATCAAGATACAACCTGACGCTGACCTGCAAATTGCAAAAAACGCAAGAAATTGTAATAATAACGGTATTATATCTATACCCAAATACCGGTATTTAAAGCGATATTTTGGTATCATGTATCCAAATTATATCGGTATTATCGAGCTCGTGGCTAAGTAATACCAGCCGCACGGGTCGATCCGTCAGGTTAAGCTACGCTTGCCGGGGTTGGTCCGTGGATGGGTGACCATCTTTACATACCGAGACTCCTCCGTGCCTCGGAAAGCACGTTAAGCCGTTGGTCCCGGCTGTCATTCGTGGATCTTTGACAGTCGTTACGGGTCGTCAGAAGCCCAAAAGTCTGACAGCCAGTCTTACCAAGGGGTATCGTGTTACCCAGTTACTGGTTGTGGAGGTCAGATAGGCAGTCGCTCCATGTAAAATACTGGTATTCAGCTGCATCCGGTTAGACTGGAAGCTGACCCCAACATAGTTGGGAAAAGGCTAGGCAGATTGATTGTATCCAAATTATATCGGTATTCAGTCCCTGCCTGTAAGTGGATCAAAGGCAAGCGAAAAACAAAAACTGTGTAGTGTTATGCAGCCATATCTCATTTCATTTCAATACTACGTTATTTATTTATTTAAACTTCATGTACAATAGTGATACATAGGCGGACTTAATGCCACAAGGCATTCTCTACCAGTCAACCTTCTACGTTCTTCATGGTGGTACGAGTACTTGTGATTGGGCCCTAACTTGAATTATTTGAGATCGGTTCGTATACAGTGTCATTGGTAAAACACTAACAACATCTCAGGGCTATATTATTAACATCATAAACAACAACTTTTTTTCTATGAATTTTAATAATTCTTCAGATTTTAATGTCATATTTTCATACAAAAATAAAAATATTTAAATTCATCGCTCTAAATGTTAGGAACTCTATGCGTAGCAAAACAAACTGCCGTGTCTAGTGCTAAAGGCAGGGGCGGCAGAGCAGAGGAAGACAAAATACAGTATCGAAATGTGTTAGAATAACGAAATCTTGAAGATTTGTTTTGTTTGATACATGGTGCTCATCATATATATATACCGTCGCCTTAGAGTGAAAACTTCGGGAATGCAATTTTGGTCGTTACATTACATTTTTGGAAACAAAACTTTATTTATAATTTATTTATTTATTTTGGTTTATTTATAATTTATAGTTTTTTAATTTTTATTTTATAATATTCTGACATTTTTACAATTTTTATTATTATTTTTAATGAACAGAGAATTGAAATTTTATTAATCACAGTTTAAATTTGGGTTTTTATTTGTTTTAAAATAGTATAATTTTAATTTAATGTATGTATGTATGTGTCTATGGACTGTGACTGTCTGAATTAAATAAATTATTATTATTATTTGTTATATGTGTTTATATATCTCGGGACCCTGGGGTCCCGGACCTTTGGAAGGCGTACGAGGGGCCGAAGCCAACTCGCAGAGGCCCGTTAGATGTTTTTTAATTAAATGAGTATGAGGCACCAACCGACGATTATCCCTGTACGCACTATGCAAGTGCACCCAAGGACAACCCCCGGTTGGTGTAGGACTATTGCAGGATATGGAAACAAAGATATTGGACTATGGGTTTGGGTGGTTAAAATGGACTGGTTACCTAAAACTATGGAAGGACTATGGCCCCTGCCTGATCAATGTTTTATTATACACGGATAAAATGGCAGGGGGTGACTTGCACACTCAATAATGGGCCCCCGAAAAAGGTCGCTAGCACATAGTGACGTAGCGACAAGGGGGCAACATGTCCTGAGGTGCTCGAGGAGTGGAGAGGTATTCCACGGCTCTCAGAACAATCCCAGAGCCCGGAAGATGGTCAAGATCCCTACAAGCACTTACTGGAATACTTCCTTCCTCCGAGCACGTTTGCTCTTGCGAATCTCCACTCAAGCCGGCCAATAAAGGCAAGAATGAGGTGGGAGCTCAGTTCCTCGTCAGCTTTCACTCCAGCCGGCCAATAAAGGCAAGCCAGAGATGAGGAACATGACTTCTCCCGGGAGATGAGGTCCGTGGGGTCGCAACTGCCCAACAGCTCGCCTCATGCTGCCCTGCGGGTTTCTGTATCTCTCTTGGTCTGGCTCCTCACCCTAGACACGTTCCGGCAAAGTAAACTCTACCGGCACAGACCTAGAGTTCGGAGCGCGCAAGCCCCACCACGACGTCAACGTAGAGATACGGCGGTGGGGTTATTATTATTATTATTATAAAACCTGTCAACGCACGTCCTAGTTTCATCATTTGTCATCTATAACGAGTTTGAATGTTGCACACTAAAAGATACATATTATGAAGAAGTTTTGGTAATAAAATTTTACAGGACTCAGTTTTTTCTTCCTCTTGTAATTTTCCTTTGTCGCATATATACGAGATTTCCCTCTAAGGCGACGATATATACATATATATCTCTTGTTATAGAAAAAAAATTGTTGTTCATAATAGTGTTTTACCATTAATTCTGTATATAAAATTCATCAATGTCAATGTGTATATGTCGGAGACGAGTTGTATCCGGTACGCCAGCGCCATCTAGTCGCGTTCGATGAAGTTATTGGAGTTCGCGCCAACGAGTCTTGACTAATCGGGACGCCAGTGCTGCCTAGCGGCACATGACGGAGTCTACAACATAACGCTCGACTGGCGGCAAGTGATCGCCGCACATTCCACAAGTGGAGTTCATCGGTGGCGGTCAAGCAGTGAAGACGTCAAGGAACTGTTGCGCGTTCGGTATAGTTGTGTCGTGTACCAACATTAATTACTTTGCATACCCATTACTATACAGAATCAAGTTCTTCTAACTGAACAGACAGATGTGCTGCTGGGGAGTTTGTTCCGCTACTTCTTCTTCCCAACTAAAGCACTAGGAAGTGGTGAAGGGATGGGCGTTTTTGGAGAACTGTCTTATGTAATTCTGATTCTCAGCTTAGCAAAACTACCCACAGTATGCACACAGTAGTTAAAATATGGCTGATAATAACGAGAGAAACCTTCTGTTCTCCGACATATATAAAAGTCCGAAAATAGTTTTGATCAGACATGACCACATTTCCTCTTAATATATTATATTTTATCTTATTTATTTATTTATTACTAGCTGACCCGACAGACTGACAAAACTTCACTACTCTACCCTAACCTACCTACCTTACCCTACCTACCCTAACCTACCTACCTTACCCTACCTACCCTAACCTACCTACCTTACCCTACCTACCCTACCCTACCTACCTACCTACCTACCCTACCCTACCCTACCCTACCTACCCTATCTACCTACCCTACCCTACCCTACCCTGCCTACCTTACCTACCTACCTACCCTACCCTACCTACCTACCCTACTCTACCCTACCCTACCCTACCCTACCCTACCTACCCTACCTACCGTCCAACCTTCTCCTGATAATAACAAACAACAAAAAAAATAATTAGCGAAATCGGTCCAGCCGTGGACTAATAGTATTTTCTTTTTCCATATTTTCTCACCGTTTAAACCTTCCCTGGACTACGACAAACATTTCAAAACCAAAATCAGCTAAATCGGCTCAGCCGTTGTCGAGTTTTAGCGAGACTAACGAACAGCAATTAATTTTGTATAATATAGATAGATTCCTAACACAACTAGCATTACAGCAAATCGGTAGCGTGGTCTTAAACAATATTTTTTCTATTACAGCTTATCACATGTAAAGTCATTTTTGTGAACTCATTCAAACATAAACACTCATTCATGAAACCCCCCCCCCCATTTGGGGGAGGACTATATCCAACAGTGGACGTCTTTCGGCTGCAATGATGATGATGATGATGATTCAAACAACAGGTAAATAAATCCACCCTCTCCGCGATTTCGTTGGGTGTATGCAAGGCGCGCGTCAAAGGTGCTTCACCCAGCAGGTTGGTCCGGCCACGAGGCACCGCCAGTAATCGCGGTCTGCCTCTCGTTCAACCTAACACAAGTATAAGTTGTTCAAATTGCCTCTACTTTCCTTGAACCATTAAAAAACGTGTAAAACCCACACAATGGATATTACAAAGTACATCAATTCTCACGTATGCTTCTAATCACTAATGGTTCAACGGAGTTGCGTGACGGATTGGTTGAATTAACCAGTTTTAGTTGAACCCTGATTTTATGTTAGGTTTTTAATTAGGTTTAGTATTTTCATGCTGGTTTTCCCGTTTTGAGGAAAGGTTTGTTAGGGGTAGAGATTCAGGGTATAACATAAAATCACGCCTGTTATCCCCGAAGGGTTAAGCTGTGATGCTCGCGAAGGAGGAGGTGGAAAGCGTGAGAGAAAGGCAGTCTGTGCGTCCTCAAGTGCCTAGTCGCCGCAGGAGACGCCCTGGGCGTCGGGAATAAATTGCCGATTCCCGGCCAACGTAGGCGCGGGCTTACGGACGGCGAGCAATGGGTAGCTCGCCGTCCGGTAAGGACCAGTATAAGCTATTCTGTAAAAAAAAAACTCACGGTGAAAACGTAGGTGAAGTGAGCTTGAAGTGACGTAATTCCACCTGTAGTGCTATTCTGTAACCATATCACCGTGAAAGCTTAAGTGAAGTGAGCGTGGAGTGAGATGTCAATAACGTCAATCCCAAGCATCAGCTGGAATTACGTCACTTCACCTACGTTTTCACCGTGATATTTTTTTACAGAATAGCTCTACTGATGCTTGGGATTGACATTATTGACATCTCACTCCACGCTCACTTCACGAAAGTTTTCACGATGAGATGGTTACAGAATAGCACTGCAGGCCCAGGTCGACGGCGTGTTGTGTTCCACGCGCGCCTCAAAGATATGTCAGCACGAACTGACGGGGTCCGCTAAGATCGATGCCTGCCAGGGTTGCGGGTTTGTCCGAAACGGATACAGTGGCCCTGGCGAACAGGCAACTGAAGGAACACGGGTGGGTTTTAATCAGTAAAAGTCTGAACATAGGCTACTTGTAGAAGAATAGATACAAATGATTTGTGCGGTATCGGTGTTTTATTGTATAACTTTCGAAAGTGAACTAGTGTTTTTATGTGATTGTTACTTGCAATATTGGTTTAGTTTATTATTTTTTCGTCATTTTGCTTGAGAGACTGCTAACCCAAATGATTCACCCACAATAGAGGGGATGTGGCGTTAATGGCCACTGTTCTACCTAACCTAACCCAAAGGATTGTTTGAAATCTTGTCAAACGACAATAACAATAAAAAAATAGTAATTGAATATGTTTGTATTACTCTGCCCAAAAGGTGATGGACAATATGTATAATGCCCGGTCAATTTGATTACCTATTTGAATATAATTATTATCAAATTGCACTCTCATATTGGGTCTTTTTCATAATGACCGGGCAATGGGCATTATGTATGATGATTTATCACTTGGTCCATAACATATATATATATATATATACAATATATATGATGCTGAAGCGATATCAGATAGTTTTAGGCTTTTTCATTACATTCTTTCTTTATATACAGTACCTAAAGTTCAAGTAAATCTGGTCGATTACATAAAATCGAACACAATAGCCTTCATTCGTATAATCTGTTGGTTGATGCGCTAATACAAGGAAATTCCTCGTCGATTTGTACGTGTGACCATGTAAACACTAACGGGGTGGGCAGAGAAACTACCATACATGGGAAGATGGACCCAACTGATGGATCCCAACTTTACATGTACAGGAGGTACCCTAAATAACTATTTTTTTTCATGATTTTTTTTACCACTTTATCGGCGTGATTAATATATATATCCATGCCAAATTATAGCTTTCTAGTACTAAGAGTCTCTGAGCTAAGCTGGGGACGGACAGACGGACAGATGGACGGACGGACGGACATGGCGATACTATAAGGGTTCATTGTTCACTACGGAACCCTAAAATACTGTATGTACTCCACTCCTCCATTGTTTTATAAAATACCAGTAAGCTGATGCAGAAGTGTTTGTCTCAGACATAATGGAAATACTTGATGCTCGTTAATGTTATGAAATAACGTCATATACATTGGAGGCGACAATATTATTAAACATCGTATAACTAATGACGGAACCCAGTCTGCATACAAAAATTCAGCCAAATGTATTTATTTATTTATTATTCTCAAACTCTCCACTCAAGAACACAAACTATAAACGTGTCATACAACCGCTAAAACCGTTTCTCTAAACCACAAAGCAATGTAACACAACTGAAAATCTATAATATTTTGTGTTTATTATATAATGACACAGAATATACACCCAGACAAATAGACAAGCGGACAAAAATTCTTCGTTACTATTTATTATTTTACAGACTTTAAGTATATACCGGATGACTTTTTTTACCGTCTCGAAAAAAATTGGGTATACTAGGTGAACGGAGTAGAAGCCTATGGCATAGCAATTTTTTTTTTTTTTTTTTCAGAAATAAAACTAAAATAAAAGATAAAAATATTGAAATTTGGGTGCGTATGATTTAAATTTAAATATTATTTATCGTATTTATTTATTGAATTATGTTTTTTGTTAAATTTCTGTGTTTATTGTTATAGTATGATAAGTTTACTTCAAATGTGTGGTATTTATCCATAGATCAATTTCTTTCTAGGTTAAAGAAAAAATAATAAAAACTATGCCATAGGCTTCTGCTCCGTTCACCTAGTATACCCAAATTTTTACGAGACGGTAAAAAATGTCATCCGGTATAATTATGTCCACTATTATGAGAAATAATAAAAAGACGGTAAATTACCATAGTTTTGGTGGTAAATATGGAAACCAATTGGAGACATGTAAGAAAAATACAAGATGTACGTAACGTGCTTTCTCTTAAATTACCCCAAGAATTAACTGATGCCCAGTTTGAAAATGGCAAAATATACCGTCAAATAAGCAATATTAACACTTTGTATAAAAAATATAGACACCGGAAAGTATATACTGAGGCCCTTGAACTTGTGTCAAAAACCAGTATTTATGCTAATAACTATTTCATCATTTAACAAATATTATGTAGACAAGACAAAAACCGGAAAACGTGACAAAAAATTATAAATACAATTACCTATTATACATCATTTACGTAGATCAGTAAAAAATCTTGCTAACATAACATGTATAATTATTTATTATCATGCAGATTTTTTTTATTATCTACATTGTAATTATGTAGTACTAGATTTAGCTCACAACTTCGCTCACGGAAGCGTACTACCGGGATAAAATGTATCCCATGTCCTAACCCAGGTTTTTATTAAATAAATAAATGATAATAATATTAAAAATATGTGCTAGCGAGCGTTTCCGGGGGCCCATTATTGAGTGTGCAAGTCACCCCCTGCCTATCTGTGTCATCATTATCATTATTTCAGCCGAAAGACGTCCACTGCTGGACATAGGCCTCCCTCAAGCATCGCCACTTCGACCGGTTCTGTGCTTCTTGCATCCAACAGATTCCAGCGGCCCTCACAAGGTCATCAGTCCACCTTGTAAAAGGCCTTCCAACGCTACGTCTTCCGGTACGCGTTCGCCACTCCAGAACATTTCGGCCCCATCGGCCATCTGTTCTGCAATCAATGTGCCCTGCCCACTGCCCTCTTAAGTCTGGCAATTCTTCGGGCTATGTCGGTTACATTGGTTCTCCTGCGGATCTCTTCATTTCTGATTCGATCACGTAGGGAAACTTCAAGCATAATATAGGGGCCAGCTACACGCAGCGGGCTTACAACGCTCCTCGCGTACAATATAACAACGCCTTCAGAATTCTGGTGGGGCTCCCACGTTTCTGCAGCGCTTCAGGCATGTTTGCTAATGCAAGGGTTGACGATTTTTATGCCATGATGCGTAAAAAAGCAGCATCCCTGATGTGTAGAATCCGGGGGAGCCCCGACGGAATTCTGAAGATGATATCAGAAAGGCCGGAGTCTGTAGTGTTGGGGAGGCTTATTCGGCTTCACGTGACAAGATGAGGCAATGTTTTATTTTGTGTGTTTTTTTAACTTTTGTTGTGTATACTAAACATTGTTTTTAAGAACTTTGTTAGTTAACATTATAAGGACAATTTTTAATTATGTCTGAAATAAATGTTTTTTTTTTAATCTTTGACATATCTCGGGACCCTGAGGTCCTGGGCCTTTGGAAGTCATACGAGGGGCCGAAGCCAACTCGCAGAGGCTCGTTAGACGCTCTTAATGAAATGTGGCACTAACCGACGATTATCCCTGTATGCACTATACAAGTGCACCCAAGGACAACCCCCGGTTAGTGTAGGACTCTTGCAGGATATGGAACAAAGATATTGGACTATAGGTTTTCGGTTGTTAAAACGGACTGGTTACCTAAAATTATGGAAGGACTACGGCGCCTGCCTGATCAATGTTTTATTGTATACGGATGAAATGGCAGGGGGTGACTTGCACACTCATTAATGGCCCCCCAGAAACAGTCGCTAGAACTTAGTGTCATAGGAACAAGGGGGCAATATATCCTGAGGTGCTTGAGGACTGGAGAGGTATTCCACGACTATCAGAACAATCTCAGAGCCCGGTAGATTGTCAAGATCCCTACCAGCACTTACTGCAATACTTCCTTCCTCCGAGCACGTTTGCTCTTGCGAATTTCCACTCAAGCCGGCCAATAATGGCAAGAATGAGGGGGGAACTCAGTTCCTCGTCAGTGTTCACTCCAGCCGGCCAATAAAGGCAAGCCAGAGATGAGGAACATGACTTCTCACGTGAGATAGGGTCCGTGGGGTCGTTACTGTCCAGCAGCTCGCCACATGCTGCCCTGCGGGTTTCTGTATCTCTCTTGGTTTGGGTCCTCATCCTAGACCCGTTCCGGCAAAGTGAACTCTACCGGCACAGACCTAGAGTTCCGAGCGCACAAGTCCCACCACGACGTCAACGTAGAGATACGGCGGTGGGGTTATTATTATTATTATTAGTATTATCTCCGAAACTGCTGAGACTAAAATCATGAAAAATACAGAGAATTTGAAAGTTTGAATTTGAATTTGAATTCTATTCTATTCTATGGTAAATCACTCAATATTGTGCGTGAAAATTTCCGTTTGCAGTTGGAATGTATGAGGGTCATGTTTTCAACTACAATGATAAGTTTGTTCTTTGGATAAATGCATCTTAACTACGGAACCCTTCGTTGTACGTGGGCCGATACGCACTTGGCCGGTTTTTTGGATAGTAGTGCACAACCGGGCACACAGCAAGAAATTGGATTTTGAATGACGTAAGCATGAAGATAATTTTGTCGTAAGACCGGATAAAAATAGATCCAATATTTCTAACCGTGGGTGTAGGAGCGTTAGCTAGTCTAGTTTATAAACAGATTTTCGTTTGCAAAAAATTCGGGAACAGTAATAAATATAACCAAATAAACATTATTATTTCTTTCTTTTTTAAATATTTATTTATTTAGTACATGGAAGACTTACAGCTAATAAAAAACAAACAAAAAGGTAACCATAGTCACCAGAGAGCCAATTACAAATCCTCAAGTATAGACATAGAATAATAATGTATGGTGTGAGCACAAAAACAAAAAACCGGCCAAGTGCAAGTCGGACTTGCGCGCGAAGGGTTCCGTATCTATAATGAATGAAAGGTAAATTGCGGTTTACGATTTATGACGTATTCAAAAAAAAAAACTACTTACTAGATCTCGTTCAAACCAATTTTCGGTGGAAGTTTACATGGTAATGTACATCATACCTATATGTTTTTTAGTTTTATTTTTCTCTTATTTTAGAAGTTACAGGGGGGGCACACATTTTACTACTTTGGAAGTCTCTCGCGCAAACTATTCAGTTTAGAAAAAAAATATATTAGAAACCTTAATATCATTTTTGAAGACCTATCCATAGATACCCCACACGTATGGGTTTGATGAGATTTTTTTTTTTGAGTTTCATTTCTAAGTATGGGGAACCCCTAAATTTATTGTTTTTTTTTTTTTTCTATTTTTGTGTGAAAATCTTAATGCGGTTCACAGAATACATCTACTTACCAAGTTTCAACAGTATAGTTCTTATAGTTTCAGAAAAAGTGGCTTTGACATACGGACTGACAGACAAACAGACAGACATGACGAATCTATAAGGGTTCCTTTTTTGCCATTTGGCTACGGAACCCTAAGAAAAAAGGAAGATTAGGTACGCGCTCCTTGACCTGGACCGCATAACCTATGCCGACCGGCACAACTGACCTTAGTCACAATCGAATTGGCGTTTGTGAAGCACATGTGCAGCATGTTAAGTAAAATTACCGTAATCGTCTAAATAAGCAGCAACAATGCCTTCAAAAAAATGTCGTGATGGCCCGTTGGTTAAAGCCTCGTCTCTCATGCATGAGGTTGTGGGTTCAAATCCGGGCAAGTACCAATGTGACTTTTTCAATTCATATGTACTTTCTGAGTTTATCTTGGACATTACTGACATCGGTGAAGGAAAAACATCGTGAGGAAACCTGGACTTATAGTTAATAGAAGTTTGAAATCGCCAACCCGTCTTGAGCAAGCGTGGTGATCAATGCTCGTGCCTTCTCTGTATGAGAAGAGGCCTTTGCCCAGCAGTGGGACAGTTATAGGCTGGTATTATTATTATAATGCCTTCCTGTGTTTTCAAAATGTGCACAAATAATTCACAAACCAAAAAACAAGTTCCACGGGATTACTTTCCACTCGTAAGTACATCAAAACTTATTTTCTTTAAAATTCTCCTGAATAATATTGCTTTCTAGGTCGCCATTTATTTCTGAGTTGTTCAAAGTCAAACTCAAATCATTTATTTCAAATAGGCAAGTAAAATGCACTTTTGAACGTCAAAAATTACAAAAATAGTTAATTGATTCCAGTTGCCCCTTCCAAAAGGTTGTTATGTATGGAGGAGAATGGGCAAGTAACTCCATACTTACTCTTTTAAAATGTTAACAATAGTTTGTGTACATTAATTAATAATTATAGGTAAAGACGATGTACCTAGAATAAAAATTACTTACCACAATTGGTAAAAAGAATGAAAAGTGAAGTGATTACAGAAAAATTAATAAATACTATAGATACATGGTGCTCACATATTTACAAATATTGTAGATGATTTTCCTTAAAATTTAACATATAATAAGTCAGTGTGTGAGTTAAATTATATTAATCACAGAAAATAAAATTAATATCATAAAAATTATACAGTTAAATTAGTAATCAGTTTGATTTTGTTGTTATGGGTACGTAACGGTGACAATTATTGCTATCTCGTTCCCGCTGCAGCCCGCGTCATATCTCTCTATATTGGTTGTTGATGCATGACACACGACATCGGGAAATATAGTTGTGTGGGTGTGTTTACATTAGAGCGGTGTCCTTTCTTCCATTTTTTATACATCAATGTCTTGAAATGAAATGCTGTTCGTTGGTAAGGGAATCACTTGAGAACGGCTGGACCGATTTGGCTATTTTATGTTTTAAAATGTTTTGTGAAACAACACTTTTTTTTTAGTTTGACGATAGTTAGCGCCATCTATAACGTATACGCGATTTTTTTTTTTTTTTTTAATAATAAACGTTGTGGACGTGAAAGTGGACGTGAAACAACCCGCCCTTAGTCTGTGCTAAATAAATGTATTTTCTTTCTTCTTTTCTTTCTTTCTAATTGACATAAATGCTTTGAGTTTTGAGATCGTTCGTAATTACCAACACTTTTACACGACAAGAGAAAATTTACAGTCAAGACCCACACTGCGTAAAAATAGGTTAAACTTACCAGGCTCTAAGCTAAAAATGCACTCAACAAGTACACTAGTCATGTCAATTAAAATATGTAATAAATTACAAGAAAAAATTAAAGAAGAACAAAAAATGTATACATTCATAAATAAATTAAAACAATTTCTATTATCTAAATGGGCAAGAAACTCAATATCAATGAATACTTAAATGACAAAGGACATCGTCGGAAATGGCCCCAGGCCCAACAAACATCTGACCTACATAATAATTATAAATATATTTTATTAGACTAATTGCTAATATCTGTATGAAACGGACATTCTGCGTTCCTTAGTGAACAATTAAAAAGCGACTATCGACATCACATAAAATATGCCGCCATCTTTGACAATTAGATTAGTTATGACAATTACTGATGTCCAATCTTTCAATAACATGACTAACATACATGAGGTAATATGACTTCCTACTTAAGTATAAATAAATAAAATCAAAAAACATTAGGATAAAGTCGTTTGCATTGAAGTTAAATAAATAAGTACTTATTTACCTACCTACCTATTTTAATACAAAAACTAGAAGATTTACTAAATACCTAATAGGTACTTAGGTAAGTACTTAAATATTTTTCGGATTCACTAAGCTCAACTAACCACATACAGGCAATAGAAATAACAGTGTCATGCATTTATTAGCATGTATTTCGAAGTATTGAAAGGATTGTTTCTTACTAAATATAACCTCAAAATCTTTATTTACTTTTGAAATAAATCCTTTCTGCAAGTTGTCCGTCATTAAACTTTGTCTCCATGTGCATATTCTTGTAATTTAGAACACGCAAAGTAATTTTCCTTTGCTGTTGGTTCTGGGGCGAACGATGTATGGATTCAGAACAATCTCCTTTTAAATAACATGTTATATGTTAATAATCACAATACGTATTTAATAATATTATTATTATAACAACTAAGAAGTCAAATAAAAGCCCCTCTTCCTCCCTCCTACTTTTGCTGTGCCCGACCGGGTCCACAATGATCATATCTTTGTAAAACCTACCACCTAAGTTCACATGTGGAAGCAATAAATATATTGAGTATTGAGTATTGAGATTCAACGAGATAATGCCAAGTATCAGTACTTTAACACGAAGCGTCTGACATCTGACCTCCTTAACCTGGCAGTGACTTAAGTACCTACATATCTATCATTATTGTTTACTTCATATTATGATCTAGATTTCTAATGGTAGCATGTTGAAAGTCTGACAGTCACGTGTGGTTTATATAGGGTTGCCATCTCTAACATTTGGCAACCAAGACAAGACGCGTGAAAACCCCGGATTTTGGAGCCCAGTACCCGGACATGTCAACAGGTTTTTATGAAGCTTAGTACATATAATAAAAAACAGTTTAAAATGTCATAAATATTTTTTTAATTTTGAAAGATAATACTAAATTAAATTAAGACATCTTTATTATCATTTTAAATGTAACAAATCATGTCTCAGCACAGGGGCATTTGTATATAGAATTAGATGATAGTGTTGACCTTTGTAATTGTATTTAAGAACTAACAATAGTTTCTAAGTTTTTTTTATATACTTTTGGATCTAGTTGTCCCAAAATAAAATTATTACAAATTATTTTTTCTTACAAAATAACATAAATTGCTATACTCTATTATGCAAACAAAACCTTATTAAAATATGAACCCACTTTCAACAAACTTAAATCAATTTTTTTAACAAAAAAAATTAAAAGTATAATACCTACTGACCCAGTGCCAATTTCGGTTCGTCGGTTGTCCACACCGCGACCGACGCGGCGGCTCAAGACTACATTATTAAACCCGGACTACAAATGAAACCCCGGTCGGACGGTCCCCGCACGCCCTCTAAACTAGCACAAATCTGGGGAAACCCGGACGGATGGCAACCCTAGATTTATATCCACATAACATCACGCCATTTTTTTCAGGCAACCGTGACTTGTGGTACACACTCACATTTCGCCAGTTGCCTAGCATAAAAAAAAAATGGTTGTGTGTAAAGTTGGTTTACGGACGATAGTTTCACGTGACAACGTCATAACAAAACATTGATGCGGCGCAAGCGTACAATGAGCGTAACAGGACAATGAGCGTAACAGGACAATGAGCGTAACGGGACAATGAGCGTAACGAGACAATGAGCGTAACGGGACAATGAGTCATCCTTTTTCGTGCATGCAGCCGGCGTTCATCGATTTATCTGCCTAGCCTTTTCTCAACTATAGTGTTGGGGTCAGCTTCCAGTCTAACCGGATGCAGCTGAATACTAGTATTTTACATGGAGCGACTGCCTATCTGACCTCCACAATCCAGTTACTGGGTAACACGATACCCTTTGGTAAGACTGGCTGTCAGACTTTTTGGGCTTCTGACGACCCGTAACGACTGTCAAAGATCCACGAATGACAGCCGGGACCAACGCCTTAACGTGCTTTCCGAGGCACGGAGGAATCTCGGTATGTAAAGATGGTTATGTCTAGCATAATTAGCATAAAATGTTTATTTATTTATTTATTTAAACTTCATGTAAAATAGTGATACATAGGCGGACTTAATGCCACAAGGCATTCTCTACCAGTCAACCTTTGGGTTAAATATAAAAACATAGTGATAGGGTACAAAAATAATGTTTATAATACTAACTTCTAGATTACGAGAATTTATATAGTTTTATGATACTAATACACATCCATACTAATATTATGAATGTGAAAGTTACTCTGTCTGTCTGTCTATCTGTCTGTCTGTCTGTCTGTATGTTACGTTTTCACGCCTAAACCGCTGAACCGATCGTCATGAAATTTGGCAGAGATATAGCCTGGGATATGGAGAAGGACATAGGCTACTTTTTTACGCGATAACCGACATCCACGCGGGCAGAGCCGCGGGCAACAACTAGTATACAAATAAAATAAACTAATAGATATTTTAACAAATACCACCTAATAATAATTAGTATGACTAGACTATTATTTAAGACTATTTAGTCGTAGAGAGTTATTTAGTCTGACTTATGTAGTGGTTACGAACTTTTCTTTTAAAAGTAAATTTGTTTTCAGCCTTTTTAATGCCAAAAGGTAGCGCGTTCCAGAGCTTTATAGTAGAGATAGCGTAAGAATTTGACATAAAACCGGTAAGGTGTGAAGGAATTTGCAGAAGTAGATTCTTGGAAGCTCGTAGGTTACAACTATGAGAACTGCCCAACACTTTGAAATAATTCTTTAGATAATCGGGAGCACATGGATCGTTCATAATCGTGAAGAGCAAGCAGAGATATCTGAGGGACCTCCTGAGTCGGATAGGCAACCATTTAAGCTGAGAACGGAAGGAAGAAATGTGATCGTATTTACGAAGGCCAAAAACAAACCGAATACAATTGAAAATGTTCCCACTGCTGGGATACAGGCGTCCTCTCGATGAGAGGGCCTTAATTTATAGATTTCACATGTCTAGGACATGCCGATTTTCCTTCATCGTTTTGAGAGCTGTGGTAATACACAAAGTACCCTTTCTAGGTTCAAATCCACGACCTGTGGCGGGATCTACAACGCCAAATGCGACCTACGCATCAAAGACATGACGTCACAAATCCTGCATCGCGCAATCAGAGAGTGTGCCCATGAACTCCACGACCTCATTCCACCGGCCCCCTTCTACCATCGAACATCTAGACGCACTGCCAGTTACCACCCCTACCTAGTTGATATTCCACCAACTCGCACTAAGCGTTTTCAAACGTCTTTTATAATGTGCACAGCAAAGGAGTGGAACTCTCTGCCTGCGTCTGTGTTTCCGAACGCATACAACCCTAATCTATTCAAAGTGAGAGTGAACAGGCTTCTTCTGGGTAAGCTGACTCCATCGTCGACTTTGTCTCTGTCACCTCTGACCTAGACTAGAGTCAAGAGCAAACCCATCGTTATTTATGATTATTATTTTTGAACAGACTTTACCGCGCGTCTAGCATAATACAACATCCTGACATCAACCGTCGGGCATTTGCCCACCAGACACGACACCCGTCTGGTCGGAGGATCCTCCCTTCTCAATAGAGGATAAGTGAATTTTACACCCTGTTCCTCATACCTCTATAAACCTACAACTCGAAAGTTGCAGTCATTACAACTGGGTCACTCACCACTGATCTCGTTCATACAGTTATCCTAACTATCCTAACTTAAGAGGATTATCACCGGTCCACTAGGGCCACTCCATTAAAAACATATTATCTCGTGACTGAGAAGGAATTATGAAGAACGGCTCAATCAACTATATCGGTGTGTCTAGAATTTTCTAATACCTTTTTTTAAGTTTCTTAATGATACACGAAGCAACAAAATTCGATCTAAATAAAAACGGCTAGATCGAATTTTGTTGGGGGGCTTTGCCATAATCGCCACGCTTGGCAGGCGAGTTGGCGATCGCAGTATGGTGTTAAAAATGCATAGAGAACGCTGCTGCCACAGATATAGATATACCTAGATAACGCAAGTATCACGAACTGTATGAAAACCAAGCGTGCCATTTTTTGACTACCTACTACTACTACGAGAGGAAATGGGGTGGTGCTATTCTTTACGTCCGGCACCACGCGGCAGCACGCGGAATCCTAAAAAGATACGGCAACAGAATTGCTATCAGAAGCGATTGCAACATCCTCAAGAACATTTAGCCTTTTTTTCATGACATTTTCTACTCTTGCCGCTTGGTATCACAATTAATAATATTTATCTTTTGACTCGGTGACAGCCTATTACTACGGAAGACTATTACAATGACTGTTGTTGAAACTTCATTTTTATTGTGTTTTAGTATGTACTTGGTTTGTAGGTATGTAATTAGTAATTGGTTAATAGGTTTTCGAAGTGTGCAAATCTGTATGAATGTAAACAAACTCTGTTACCACACGTCAAATATCGATAAGAAATCAATTCGTATAAATTATCCAATGTTTTTTTTTCCGCGGGTTTTTAATAATATTTCTACCAAGTGATGTTTTTAAATCTTACCTTAATTGTTAATAGTCCATTTAAAACACTACACAACACCACAAATATAATATTTTGTTAACTTTTCATAATTTATGATCACATGAACATAATAATATAATTTGTTAATACAAATAATGATTTGTTTTCACTACGATTATTCGCGCGCCATGACAGTATCGCGCGCTTCCGCCGGCGTTCGATTTTCAAATAAACTATCCAAGATGGCCGACTGAATGACAAGGTAATGGCTAGTGATGTAGCAGCGGAAAAACTGTCGATATGAATTTTCTTTTGGTTTTGTATTTTTTTTTTTGTAGCTGAATTATTGTTTTTATTAAAATTTCATATTTGGCTTGAAGATAAATTCGGGTTTTTACCCAACAATTTGTTCTAAGTACTGGTAAATTATTTCTCAATTTATTTGTTACAATACGTTTTCGCTTACTTTGTAATATTATAAACATAACTAATTTACAAATATGTATACTCCATTTATAATAGCATTAGACAGAAGTTAAAAAAGGTTATTTTTGATGCACACTTTATAACAAAAGTACAATAAACTTGTTATAGTTACGATTGACGCCAAATCGATTAAAATGAATTTATATATCAGCTATCACACTTAATTGTAATCATTTAAAAAAACAACCATATGAAATTAAGTAGCTTTCATTTAGATATATTATTTCATTCCAATTTAAAATTACAGTGCCTATGCTAAAAACCTAAAAGAAGCAGGAGTCAACAATACTGCAACGCTTTTTGTTTCACTATAATCCTACCAAATCTAAAATGTTACTTAATCCCTTCATAAGCTGTGACAGCCGGGGATTTCTAATTTTACTGGTTTATGTCGTCTGTGAAATTGACTTGACAATGTTCTAAGATTGTCATGTATGTCATTTACTTGTGAATACTTTGTTTGTTATTGTTTAATTTTCGTGATTTTGTTGTTATTTATTAAAATAATAAATAATATTTAGTTATTTCTTTATTATTGTATTGTTATCAGTGTTGTCATTGGGTTGTTTGTACAAAACGTTACTTTTTTTTTTGAGCTATGAGTGATCCCGGTGCGGGACCGAGTGGCTTACAACATATAAGTGCTGAGTCTGACCAAAGCCAACGGCGAAAAAAACGTGGTCCAAAAGTTGACTCCGACGAAATAATGTCTCCCAAAAAAAAGAGAACGCTGCGTGCTGTAGAAAAACAACCTGTGATAAATATTTTTAAGCAATTGGAGTCCTGGCCTGCAGATACTCCTCATTATAGGACTGAGATGATAAACAAAATCGCAGAAGTTGCCGGTAAGGATGATTCATAAAATTATTACTATAAAAATATTTGAAACTAACATGCATTGTGATAAAATGTATTATATTTTAGAAACTCCGCACATGATTTTATTATTTACAGGCGTATCTCGGGCTACTCTGTCCAATATTCTCAAAGAGTACAACATAAAAAGTCGCCTGCAATCTCCCCCTCCTCAACAGAAGCACATGAAACGTGATGATTTTGATGACATCACATTTAGTGGAATATGCAGGAAAATTCATTCCTTCATCTTTAATAATGAGTTGCCCACCTTGGACAAGATGCTGGAAGCAGTTAACAGTGACGAGTCTCTGCCAGATTTTAAAAAAAGCAGTCTGTATAAAATAATTAAATAAACATTAAAGTTCACATAAATCAAACGGAGCAGAAAAAGTGCACTCATAGAAGTCATAGACAAGCAGGAGATCGTCCTTTGGAGACTAAAATATCTTCATGAAATAAAAAGGCTAAGGAATAAAGGAAGGAAAATATATTATTATTTACATGACACTTGGCTAAATAAAGGTACAGTGCTTCTAAATTTCTTAACAGCTATTTATGCACTAAGCAGTGTATGACCTCTTGCATTCAATAACATTATAATTAATTATACAGTTAAACTTAATTTCATAAAATTGGTTCGTGAAATGAATGGTATTTATATTAATAACCTTTTATCATACAAACAGGTCACACGAAAAGCCTAATATGGCATGACCCTAATAATAAGTCTTCAAAAGAAGCACATTGGGAAGGTCTATCTGCTGGTTTAAAAAATCCAACTTATAATCGGTCATACAAACAGGTCACACGAAAAGCCTAATATGGCATGACACTAATAATAAGTCTTCAAAAGAAGCACATTGGGAAGGTCTATCTGCTGGTTTAAAAAATCCAACTTATAATCGGTCACACGAAAAGCCTAATATGGCATGACACTAATAATAAGTCTTCAAAAGAAGCACATTGGGAAGGTCTATCTGCTGGTTTAGAAAATCCAACTTATAATCGGTCATACTGGTATTTATTTTATGGACTGTCCTCGCCATAAAAAAATGAACACCCCATTGTTATTGACTATTAATTAAGTAATACATATTATATTGTATTATGAATTAACGCATGCAAAGCGAACTTTTAAAGTTATAAATTTTGTTATAGTATTTATCTATGACCTATTTCCAGCAGTGAAATTATATAGGGGGTACGGAATAATTGACTTGTATTAATTTTATTTCACAGGGTTTGTGAAGGGTTTTTAATGGATGCTGCATTCATATTTGATGCAAAGAAAGGTGATGAAGATGACCACTCCGAAATGGACGCCTTCAACTTTAATAATAATAATAATTTATTTATTTACACTTCAAGACACAATCATCTGTGTAGCCTTGACTCTTGTACTAGGATTTCCTGTTTCATAAGAGCCAGACCTCTCAATTTACAGGGAATATGTTATAGAAGCGCGATAGACAAAAGTGAAAATGGTTCAAGTTAATTTTGTCAAACATTGAGAGTGGCGCTGTAATTGTTATGGACAATGCGCTATACCACTGAAGGAAATTGGAGAAGCTGCCAACCACAGCTACATGAAAGGCAGATATACAGGAATGGTTTAAAAGCAAAAATATTCCTTTTGAGGAAAAAGATCTTAGGGCAACTTTATTAGAAAAAGCAAAAATACAATGACATTTATACCAAAAGTTTGTTGTAGATGAGATGGCTAGAGAGAAGGGTGTTTCAGTATTGCGCCTGCCACCCTACCACTGCGAGTTCAACCCTATTGAATTAATATGGGCTCAAATGATGGGGTATGTGGCTCAACATAACAAAACGTTCAAATTAGACAAGGAGAAACAATTACTCCCACAAGATCTGGATAGTATTACGCTAGAACGATGGCAGTCTTGCGTTGCTCATGCAATTAAAGAAGAGGAAAACTTATAGCATAATGGATAATGTGGTAGAAAGATTTATTATTAGGTAACGTCGGTGAAACTTCTTCATCTTTATTATCTGATGATAGTGACTAAATTATATGATGAAGACGAAGAAGTTACACCAACTATTGTGTGTTGAAAGTTGTTGTTTTAAATAAAATATTGTAAAAAAAAAAGACTTTTATTTCCTTTAATCTTAATTAAATTTAAATCATCACGACGTAATCGTTTGTTTCATTCATTCGTTTTGTTGTAAGTAATGTGTGATGCAGATGTAATTACGACCTATTTATCAAAGTTATGTTAAAACATTTTTAGTTTAATTGTTTAAACTTTTAACTTTGAATAAAATGTTTCGCACTCCTGCTTCTACGAGCCTCTTTTTTCTAATGCTATAGTAAATGGAGTATAGTTTTATGCAATAACTGTTACGGACTAAAATTAGCGATGTCGTCGACTTTGCTGAAGGTTACTTCTTTAAAAATAAAACTATTAAAAGGAAAGCCAGACATAATAGCCAAGATTATGCCAAATATTGTGAGATTTTACGATTTCTTCTAAGTTCGAGTAGGAGTAAATATTAACTCGTCAATCGATAATATGTTTAACTGAAACGTAGTCACCGCGCATACCACTGGATGGGAATGATAAAGATTTCGCGATGTATTTTCTTGTTGCATGATTCAAAACGTTCTGTTTATCTAATACCAATGCAAAGACACGTGAATGTAAAATGTGGATATAAAATACTAATATTTCAGTTACACCTTTAAAAAAGTCTATACTGTCCCACAGTTGGGCGCAGGTCTCGGGTTCACAGACCACACTTTGACTTTGCTTAATAAGCAAATAAATATGAACCTTATTATTATTATGACGATTATTTAATTTTTTATCTATATTTAAATACATTTTTAAATATTTCTTAAAAAATATATATAAAAAACATTTAAAAATATAAAAAAAATTGTGGTCCGCCGGTGACGGGAGCAGGGTTCAAGCTACCGGTGGTTAGGGCTGCAGAGACGGGAACCTCCTCACATTATTATTATTATTCTTATTTATTGCGGATCACACATAAAAATACACAGAATCCATATAGTATTAGTAACAACAACCTAAAAAAAACTAACTATGCTTTTAATTTTCATATTCGTATAATCGGATTAAAGTCAAAGTCAAATCATTTATTTCAAATAGGCACGAAGGTGCACTTTTGAACGTCAAAAATTACATGAATAGTTAATTGATTCTAGTTGCGCCTTCCAAAATGTAGTTATGTATGGAGAAGAATGGGCAAGAAACTCCATACTTACTCTTTTAAAATGTTAACAATAGTTTGTATACATTAATTAATATTTATAGGTGAAGACGATGTACCTATAATAAAAAATAAAAAAATAAAAATTACTTACCACAATTGGTAAAAAGAATGAAAAGTGAATAACAGAAAAATTAATAAATGCGATAGGTACATGGTGCTCACATATTTACAATCATTGATATGATTTCCCAAAAAAAAAAAAAAAAACAACATATAATAAGTCAGTGTGTGAGTTAAATTTGTATTAATCACAGAAAATAAAATTAATATCATAAAAATTATAAATTATACAGTTAAATTAGCAACCAGTTTGATTTTGTCTAGACTCTAAATTGTCCTATGGAGCAGGACCAGCATGTTTCCAAGCATTCTTATCTTGGATATAATCCTCTAATTTGTAATATGCTTGTTTACAAAGTGTACTTTTTATATGAGTTTTAAATTTTCTTTCATTTAATTGTAATATATCAGAAGGTATTTTATTGTAACATTTAACACATAACATTAAAATAATATAAACATGAATGTTATACGAATTAAGTTTACATTCGTATGAAACGCTTACAACTACCTAAGACAGATTTTGACACTGATTGTCACTGAGGTGAGATTGCGACTACATGCAGTCCTTTTAGTTATTTTATCTCTGACTTTGCATCACTGTCAGAATCAAAGTGATTTTTATTCTCCTTAAAATAAGGTTGCTGCTGGATTAGTGTCTGTCAGTGACACTAATCCAGCAGCAACCTTATTTCTATCTGTCAAAATCACAGTGATCTTTACTCTCGTTATGGTTGCTGTCACTCATAGGTCTATCAAAATCAGCGGTCTTTGTTCTCGTTAAAATATGCTGTTGGGTTGCTGCCACTAAAATGTCTGTCAAAATCACAGTGATCTTTATTCTCGTTATGGTTGCTGTCACTGATAGGTCTATCAAAATCAGCGGTCTTTGTTCTCGTTAAAATATGCTCTTGGGTTGCTGCCACTAACATGTCTGTCAAAATCACAGTGATCTTTATTCTCGTTATCGTTGCTGTCACTGATAGGTCTATTAAAATCAGCGGTCTTTGTTCTCGTTAAAATATGCTGTTGGGTTGGTGCCACTGACATATCTGTCAAAATCACAGTGATCTTTATTCTCGTTATGGTTGCTGTCACTGATAGGTCTATCAAAATCAGCGGTCTTTATTCTCGATAAAAAATATGCTGTTGGGTTGGTGCCACTGACTTAACTGTCAAAATCATAGTGACCTTTACTCTCGTTATGGTTGCTGTCACTGATAGGTCTATTAAAATTAGCGGTCTTTGTTCTCGTTAAAATATGCTGTTGGGTTGCTGCCACTAACGTGTCTGTCAAAATCACAGTGATCTTTATTCTCGTTATGGTTGCTGTCACTGATAGGTCTATTAAAATTAGCGGTCTTTGTTCTCGTTAAAATATGCTGTTGGGTTGCTGCCACTAACGTGTCTGTCAAAATCACAGTGATCTTTATTCTCGTTATGGTTGCTGTCACTGATAGGTCTATCGAAATCAGCGCTCTTTGTTCTCGTTAAAAAATGCTGTTGGGTTGGTGCCACTGACATGTCTGTCAAAGTCACAGTGACCTTTACTCTCGTTATGGTTGCTGTCACTGATAGGTCTATCGAAATCAGCGGTCTTTGTTCTCGTTAAAAAATGCTGTTGGGTTGCTGCCACTGACATGACTGTCAAAATCACAGTGATCTTTATTCTCGTTATGGTTGCTGTTAGATTACTGTCACTGCTAGGGCTATCAAAATCAGCGGTTTTTGTTCTCGTTATAATACGCTGTTGGGTTGCTGCCACTGACATATCTGTCAAAATCACAGTGATCTTTATTGTCTTTTACACACGTATATTTTTTTTTTTTTGGTAACTTTCTATTGAATCTTGGTTTTGACAAGAAAAATGTTGAAAACATTATGTTCGATGCATGTGCATGTTTACTCAGCGTCACACAGTGTGCAGTGACGGCTACCGCGTGAGCAGTAATTAATTATGTTAGTGATTAACTGAGCCTGATTTTGAAAGCATTTTTTGTGATTTCAAAAATATATAATTATGCACATTCATTTATAAAATGAAATGAAATCGTTTATTCTGTAAATAGGATATCGGTATTTTTTTTTATTGGCTGGATGGAGTCGACATTTTGCATTTATATGCATTTGCTATATCGATTCTTTATTTAATTTTTTTGGCGTTTTAACATCAAAATATATTCAATTAAACCTTTACTTAAAAATAGGGATGTGTTCACGTCATTAAGTTTTTAATATTGTAAAAGATAATTGTAATGTATCTCGTTCCTTATCCATCAATAAATAAATGTATTATTGCATCGGACTTTTTTACTCTTATCTACCGTTTGTCTACTGCTATTTTATAACTTATTCAGGGTCAAATTAAATTAGTTAGCGAAACTCCGCAAAGACCGCAGGCGTGATCAGTATCATTTATATATATTGTCATTTATATAATAATCACGAAAAAAAAAAAAAAAAACAGATGTCATTTTTTTTGGGTTCAAGGACCCCTTGGCGTGTACTTGAAGTATGGGTTTAGAAAATCATTATTTTTTGTTTTATCGTTTTAGATATCGATAACCATTACGTCTGAAGTTTATATATAAAAAACTGATATTTCAAGGAACAACCTAAGGTCGCTAACCCAAAAAAAAAACAACATTTTATTGTAAAAATAAAGATGAACATCTTTAGAGATAACCATCACGTCTGCAGAGTTTCGCTAACTAATTTAATTTGACCCTGTTTAACAGTATGTCTATAGTAGAAATCTACATAATAATACATTCATACATTTTATCCGCAGTCACTTCGTGTACTTTACCGCCACTGCTCCCATAAACCGATAAATCATTATTTATAGCATCACTTCAGATCAACAAAAAAAAAAAAAAAAAAAGAATATCCACGGAAACTCACGCGGCATTTGTTTTTGCTATAGATCTTTCCAAGGCTGATTCGGTCGTGCATGGCTTGCTTTTAATAATATTTTCGCCAACGTCACGTCAGCGATACAAACGTCATTTATCTCGGGGTAATGAGGCCTATCGCGCTTGAATTCGCCGCTGGAGGCGCTAGTGTAGAGTGAGGTCTCTAGAAATGTCAAATCTGAAACTGAACGTTCACTGTTTGCGGGATTTTCTATCGCAAATTATGTGAATTATTCATAATTGTAAAGACTGTATCATTTCTGATTAATTATGGCATAAGATTTTAAGTAACAACTTAGGATATAATCTCGTAGCACTTGGAGGAAGAATAATATTTGTGTGCTTACCAATTTTAGGAACATTATAATGTAAATATTCATTTGATGTTTTAAAATTTAATAAAATAAACATTTTATGAAGTAATGAGTTAAAATCAAAATCAAAAGTCATTTATTTAAATTAGGCTGAGAATCAGCACTCTTCAAACGTCAAAATTACATAAGACAGTGCCCCAAAATGCCCGCCCTTCACCACTTCCTAGTGCTTTAGCTGGGAAGAAGAAGTGGCGCAACAAACTCCCCAGCAGCACATCCGTCTGTTCAGTTAGATAAATTTGATTAATAAATAATAATATAATTATATTTAATTCAATAGTAGGTATGCAAATTTTTTTACGAGACACAGAACAGTAACAGTACATTACTTACCAAGGGCTGTAAAAGAAAGCCTGAAATCGCAGGTATTTGTGACCCGAGCCGCAGACGAGGGTTGTTAATATGCGAGGGCTTTCTTTTTTACTGCCCGTGGTTAGTATACAATTTTACGTCTTCACCTGACCGCAATGCGAGTTTTACTGTACGTAGCGTGCGGTAAAACTCACATTATGGCCAGGTGTGACGTAAATTAAATTATTTTCCGTATGTAAGCTAGCACACGCTAATATACCAGCAAATATAGTGAAAAACTATACTCAAGCAAAAAACTTAAAACGCGAAAAAAAAAAAAAAAAAAAAAAACTAATTACTTAAATAAAAGTCTCCTGGCATCTCTCCTCAGTAGCGACGCAGTTTTTTTGCGTATAATTGCATAAAAGCCGTCGGTGCGGGCTTGCGCAAACATTTCCGACGCGCTACAGTAACGAGGCAGCCTCAACAACATCCTGAAAGCATTGTTATATTGGACGCGCAGGACATCCAGCGATCTCTTAGTATAATTGATCCATAGATTGCCCGTGTACAAACTTTGGCAATAAGCCTTGAAAAGTGTTACTTTTACTTGGTCTGTACACCGCGCAAATCTACGGGACAACATATTGCTCCGAACCGCTAGAGCCCTGCGCTCCCTCTCGATATCTACATCGTCCCCGATACTGCAGTGCGTCCGCAATGTTTGCGGATGCATCTGTCGAAGATTTCTTTGCAGTCATTGGAAAAAGAACTGCATCGATGATGAGCAGGGTTCGTGGTAGCACCAACACTGTCCTCAAAGCTTAAGCGTGCAAAATTGACTGTCCATTTTATGTTTACTGGGCAGGTGTTCACCTTCACAGGAACAGGAAATAGACGTAACTTATTATTGTGACAGTTACAGTTGGTCGAACGTTATGTCGTAGACTGTGTTATGCGCCGCTAGGCAGCGCTAGCGTCGCGATTAGTCAAGAACCGTTGGCGCGCACTCCAATAACTCCATCGAACGTGACTAGATGGCGCTCGCGTACTGGATACAAAAGACTCGTCTCCGACATGTAACTTGTTTTATTTACTAACAAATCTAACACCATATTGTTTTATTTTGTCTTATTGTTTGTAAAAAATTGTGTGTACTACTAACAGCTTCTTTGTATGTAACAATTTTTATGGACTGTGTGTCTGAAATAAAGATAAATAAATAAAATAAAAAATAAGAATGTAACTATTTTAGTTTTCACTTTTTTGCACTAGGCTGTCTTAAATCAATAGGTACTTAGGCTTATTTATTATGAGGTCATTTGCGAGCACTTTTGGCAGTTTCATCTTAGGCAGTTTTATCTTTCTTGTTGGACTCTGGATCTTTTTAATTCTGTGAGCAAAATTTTTTTGTTGTATAAAACATTATCGACTCTTGCTTATTGCATTAAATTTTGCGTAATGCTCTGTATTTTAAAGTAAACATACCTGCACTACAATTCCTTGTTAGAGACAAACTCACGCTCGCGAAGTCACTCGGGCTCTTGTAATTGGAGTAAACCGATCGATCTACTCTAATAGCCTGTTGGTTTGGGTCATAATGTTGGCTCAAACGCTCTGGGGATTAAAGTGAGCGTGTCTACTTTAAAAGCCCGTGTGGTAGGGCCAAGTACCGGGCCAAAATCAACAGAATATTTAATTAATATTTAATATCAACAGAATATTTAATTAATATTTTATTTAATATATCAAAATTTTATAATCACGTGTCCTGCTCCATAGGACAATTTAGTCTCTACTAGACAAAATCAAACTGCTTGCAAATTTTTATGATATTATTATTATTTTTTTTTTTTTTATGCTACTATGAGTTGCTCTTGACTTTAGTCTAGGTCTGGATGACAGAGACAAAGTCTACGATGGAGTGAGCTTACCCAGAAGAAGCCTGTTCACTCTCACTTTGAATAGATTAGGGTTGTATGCGTTCGGAAACACAGACGCAGGCAGAGAGTTCCACTCCTTTGCTGCTCGCATTATAAAATACGTTTGAAAACGCTTAGTGCGAGTTGGTGGAATATCAACCAGGTAGGGGTGGTAACTTGCAGTGCGTCTAGACGTCCGATGGTAGAAGGGGGCCGGTGGAATGAGGTCGTGGAGTTCATGGGCACACTCTCCGAAGTACAATCTGTAGAAGACCGACAAGCAGGCAACCTTGCGGCGATGAGCCAAGCTGTGAAGCTTGGCATCCACCAGTTTTACGTTGCCAATGAGCGTCTTAGCTCTGCGTTCCTCTTTATTTTCTGTGATTAATACTATAACTCACACACTGACTTATTTATTTTTTATCTACTTTTACAATGTTTGTAAATATGTGAGCACCATGTATCTATCACATAATTGCAGCATTATGCTGAGCGATGGGCGTTTTGCGTGGATGTGACGTATATTTTCCCCAACCTGTTCTTTTCGTGGTTGTGTTCTTTCTTTGCGTCATGTTGTATTTTCATTCTTTCTTATTTGTCCATAATTAATTTTTCAGTATTATTTTCCCCTAGACCACGTCATCATCGCTCGCGCGACCTGCGTTATGCGTCTGCGACTGCGGCGGGAACAAATGTTTGAAGTTATTTAGAGCGTGCCACGAGTCGCCGCGGTGCGACTTGCGGAGAGGAGAGCGGCGCAGGAATACTCGAGCGATGTCCCGCGCTGTGAGACGCATCGCCCTATGTCCTGGCCGAGGCCTTAATTATACATCCTTGTAACCTTTTGACCGTCAGAGCGTAAACGCATCGGCATTCCTCCCACGCCAAGCCACAAATTCAGCGCAAATACCAAAAAAAAAAGTTAATAGGGATTCCAAAATCTTATCGATAACCAATTAATCATTGCTTTTAGTCCCCTATTTTTTAAATAAAATATTACTCGTAACATAATTTTTTAATTAAATTTGAACCTATTTCTTCTATTCATATAACATGTTTTATGTATGTACATATGTATTTATTGTATATAAGTAAATGGTACACCACAAACTACCTGCACTAATGTTTCTCCTTCCCCCTTCATCCATCCAAAGGTTGTCTTTAAAAGATCGCTTTTAGCGATAAGACCGCCCATTCTGTCACCCCTTGTCAAATTTTCTACATATCAATCTGCAATTGTTATGTGCAATAAAAAGTATTCTATCTATCTATCTATTCTTGTGGGCATTAGCCGACGGTGGCGTGTTGTGCACATTTTCATTTGTCGGCTATACCCGACCGTGGCAGTCAAAAGGTTAATAACCATCAATTTCGATGTTTCACATCTACCGTGAGAGCCGTGACGGAAACTTTTTTTTTATGTCCCACAGTAGGAAACTGTAACCTTCTTGTAAGACAATACTATCTAAGATTAACCAAGAAATTGAATATCATTAGGAGGGATTTGCCAAACTTAAGTGGCAGTGGGCACATATTGCTTGCAGAACAGATAGCCGATGGGGCCGAAAGGTTCTGGAGTGACGACCGCGTACAGGAAGACGTAGCGTTGGAAGGCCTCCCACAAGGTGGACCGATGACCTTGTGAAGACTGCAGGAATCCGCTGGATGCGGGAAGCACAGAACCGGTCGAAGTAGCGGTGCTTGGGGGAGGCCTGTGCCCAGCAGTGGACGTCTTTCAGCTGAAATGATGATGAATAATGTTCTTGTCTTATACATGGTGGAGACGACAATACGACAATAAACTAAACTTCATATATCCTATGACGTTCCCGTCTGCTACGAAAAATTTATTAAATATTATTGGATATATTTGACAGATTTTTTTATTTACTCAGGACAGCTAGCAATGATTGGCAAAACCCATACACACCCATATTAA
The DNA here is from genome assembly GCA_947523025.1 of Dryobota labecula. Classification (NCBI taxonomy): domain Eukaryota; kingdom Metazoa; phylum Arthropoda; class Insecta; order Lepidoptera; family Noctuidae; genus Dryobota; species Dryobota labecula. The sequence goes on along the minus strand of OX383311.1, from coordinate 3,988,315 downwards.
AAAAGAATACACACATGCAAAGAAGCCAAAAGCCTCGTATTCAAGTAATACAAGTTTGACAATTTAGTCCATTGCTGTGCATTGTATGGACACTTGTGTGGTTTCACGGCTCTGGTACGCAAAATGTTGGAACAACCCAGAAAAACGGCAGTTTCAGGTTAATATACTTTAATTAATCACTTTATCAACATAAACCAGAATCAAATCAGTTTACCACAAGTTTGCATGCAGTAAATTATAATATTTCCGGTACCTACTTAACAATATTTTAAACTTTCAACGACCAACGGTCAATCAGGCCGAGGTTTTCCTATTAAACTCCTCAAGTCGGCTATCAGCGATCGAATGGTCGAGTCTTAGCTGTCTCCTATACACTATGTTTAGTAGGAGGGGTATGGTGTTGCCAACTTAGCAGTATTGCTAGTTAAATGTACACAATACTATAATAAATTTAATAAATATTTATTAAATAATATATTTTTTAAATATTTATTTTATTTATTTTTTAGATGGTTCTTGGTATATTCCTCGAATTAATATTAAATTTTGTTGGGAACCTCACATTACTCACTGAATAGTACCTAAATCCAATATTACAAAACCCTCTACGTACTTCGTCCATATCCAACTCAAAAATAATAATGTGGTGTACAATAAAGTGTAAAGTATTAAAAATAATTCATATTTATCGACATCGATACCCACCACAGCACTAAAACGTCGAGCACCGTGTAATTTGGTGACACGATACTGCCATCACTTGTCTATGATTACAACTGACCGACATACTGGATGTACACACAAACACTAACATAACATCACGCCAGTACTCCGTGACGTGGTAGGCAGATGTGTATAGTACACCTACATTTCACCAGTTCATCATCATTTCAGCTGAAAGATGTCCACTGCTGGACATAAGCCGCCCCCAAGCACCGCCACTCCGACTGGTTATGTGCATCCAGCATACAGCGGATTCCTACGACCTTCACAAGGTCATCGGTCCACCTTGTAGGAGGCCTTCCAACGCTACGTATTCCGGTACGCGGTCGCCACTCGAGAACCTTTCGGCCCCAACGGCCATCTGTTCAGCGCGCAATGTGCCCTGCCCATTGCCACTTAAGTTTGGCAATTCTCCGAGCTATGTCGGTTACCTTGGGTCTCCTGCGAAATAATTAACACAAAGTAAAGTGCCTGCTTGGGTTCGAACCCACGACCTAGAACTTGTAAGTCTCTGCCGTTACCACTAGGCCACTACTGCTCCTAAATAATCATAAAACCATCTAATATTCATCATTTTAGGATCGAAGCCTTAATAAATTCAAATCATTCATTAAACGTAAGTTGTGCCAGAAAGCCTTTTATACCATTATTAACAGATTATCTACTAGGCCTACAAACTTCTCACATTCACAGTATAGAAAAAAATCTTTATAAAATAATTAAAAAGAAATAAGCATCACCTTTGTACGTATTTTTCTGTTCCTTTCTTCTTGTCTGTTTATATGTGTGTACATAAATTGTTAAATAAAAAAATTAAAAAAATATATATAAAAATAAAAACTTATTTAAACCAAATAACATAATTGCCATTAAAACTACAGTAACAAATCTAAATAAATATCATGTCCATGCAAACTCAAACTCAAAGCATTTATTTCAAATAAACCAATTACAGGCACTTTTGAATTGTCAAGGGGTCGGTCAGTCAGAAAGATGAAGCTAGTTGCCCATTCCAAAGCGTAGTAGGTTTCTATGGAGAAGAACGGACAAGAAACTCCATGGACACTCTTTTAAAATAAAATATTGTTACAAAATATGGCCATAAAGAATTGAAACCTCTAATATACTTGCAATTTTGACATGGATTGTCTGTTAGATATTGCGACTTGAATTTGAACGTTTTTTAAGCAAGAGAATTAACGTTTCAAAAGTGTAGATAAATTAATGGTATTCTCTGACAGATTGGGACGGATTAGAATACAACCGTTCTAAAAACATGGGCGAGTCGGACTCGCGCACCGAGGGTTCCGTACCATCATATATAGCTTCATAAGCTTCATTCGTATAAGTAGGACCTAAATAGTTATGTGCCCAGAAAAAACTACAACTGTGCTTCACCCAAAGCAACCTGCGAGTAGGTAGGAAGGAGGATATTTTGGTTGTGAACCGCGAAATGTTTTTAAATTTTCATTGGCGAGGCCTTTATTCGTCAGTTCATTTTAACACTGCGGTGTAGAATATTGCAGTTTTAGGTCAGCGCCATCTATTGACAGATAAAGGAACTAATGTAATTTTTGTTGATATCTGAAAAAGTGTGCTATTTAGAGACATAGTTTTATTTTTCCTGTAATCTTTACAGATGCTTCTATCACATAGAATAATTTCAGATTTTTCTCTATGCAAACTTCGGAAATAAGGGGGGGACCGGTATTTTTTTTTTTAATTTTTCATCAAATATCGAAAATGTTTGTTAATTAACATTAACAAAAATACGATAACTAACATTAATTTAGCTACGTTGCCGTCCTGTGGGTAAGAATCAGGCAGATTCAGGCAACATTTTGATCGGCACGGCATCAGAGAGGCACGAGGGCAGGCTCCCGCTGCGCCTCATGCCTCAGGCCCCACTACTTACATCTCACCCGTTTAAAATAACGATAAAATTAATAGTCGCATAAATAACGTTAAATCGATTACCGTTATTTTAATAATAACGTTAACTCTGTTTAGACAAGGTAACGTTACGAAAATTTACCGGTATTTAAAGCCCTAGCAAATAGCGCTGTTTCATATGATACCCCACATACCCTAGTAGCGGCATTTCGAATTTTTAAGACCACCTTTCAGTCCCTGTTGCAAAAAATAAAACCTTTTTTTTTCTTTCTTATTTGCAAAATAGTTGGGCTAACGTCATCTAAAACTATTCTAAATTTCAAGTTGATAGCATCACTATGATAGATATTCAGCTGTGACAGACAGACAGACAGCCAGACAGACTGAGTTACACCATAAGGGTTCCTTTTTACCATTTTGGTACGGAACCCTAATAAAACGGGAGTTCCTCCTCCGCTCAACTAGGTTTAATGGTTACTTGTCGCTAAAACATTATAGGTTGCAATTATAATTTTTGCAGGCGTTTTTTCCTCACCACACCTCACCGTACCTTCTTACACGATCTTCACAAACACTGTTAACAAAAACAAATACCTACACAATCACCCAATACATCCTTTGTTAATTACATAATTCCATCATAATAAACGTCATTACATTATGCGCCATGTTGTTTTTGCCATCATGGCTTAAAAGTCGGTTTTACTCCCAAGGCGCGCCTATAGATTTTTTACATAAAAAAACCTTTCTGCCTTAATCAAAATTTTTTCGCGATTGACCCACTCAATCATCTTAAGTAGGTAACCAGGGGGCCAAGTCTACTAATGTACAAACGTTGCAATGGTCTCTTTATTGCGAGTTTTTGACAGATTTGCCATACAAACACTGTCAAATACTCACAATGGCGAGACCATTCTGACACTATTGTAATAGCAGACTTGAGGCCCAGTAATGGCGCGCAGTAGTGCCGTGTGGTGCCGGACGTAAAGAATAGCATCACCCTATTTCTTCCCGTGGGTGTTCGTAAAAGACGACTAAGGGATTTACTAGAGAATGGGCAGCAGCGTTCTCTATGCATTTTTAACACCATACTGCGATCGCCAACCCGCCTGCCAAGCGTGGCGATTATGGCACACCCCCCAATTAGGGGAGGCTTATGTCCAGCAGTGGGCGTCTTTCGGCTGAAATGATGATGATGAACCAGTAATGTAAGAGTGAACAGGCATCTTCTGGGCATGCTCGTTCCATCATAGACCTCATCCATGGCTTTCCATCATGCGAGATCGAGGTCAAAAGCAGGCCCAATCAGCAATTTTTTTATTTTTATTTTACTATGGGTTTGCCCTTGACTCTAGTCTAGGTCTGGGTGACAGAGACAAAGTCTACGATGGAGTGAGCTTACCCAGAAGAAGCCTGTTCACTCTTATTTTGAATAAATTGAAGCAATTCAAAAAATTCAAAACGTCAAATAAATAATTTTCTGATAGCTGCGCGTAAGCCGGCGGCGCGTATGCCGCCGCGCTGCCGATGGATCGAAATGTTGTTATTTAAAATATAATTTTTATTCATACATTTAGGAATTTATTTTTTGACGTGATAACGTCCTAAAAATCGATGAACCGGCTGCACGCACAAAAAATCATGACTCATTGTCACGTTCCTCCTGAGCCCGAGTGTGCAAGCGAGGGCGCGGAACAAGCGATAGAGAGGCACGATCGGCCTAAGCGTTCGGCTTGTGACGCAATGTTTTCCTATAACGTTATCACGTAAAATTATGTTCCGTAAACCGACTTTACAGACAACCGATTTTTTTAAATTCCTTTTTTATATCTCATTGTATGCTGTACAGGTCGACGTTATCACCGCAACGCTGGTTGTCGCTGAAAACCGGCGCTGGGTCTCTGTCTCGCAGGGTCGCAGCATTATGCTGAGCGATGGCCGTTTTGCGTGGATTTGACACATAATTTCCCCAAACTTGTTTTTTTTTTTGAGTTTGTTCTTTCTTTGCGTCATATTTACCACAAATAAACGTATTTGCTGTCTCTTTCTTTTGTCTGAATTTGTCATTTAATTAATTAATTAGAGTGCCTAATGGCACTCAGGTGTAATGACTCCATATTTGTACATAGTTCAAATATGTTATCCACTTTGTCTAATTAGATTAGACTAGTTTCTGCCCGTGGCTTCGTTCGCGTGGAAGTCGTAAGATACACAATGTAAAGTTCTATAATAAAATAAAAATGCACTTTCCACAAGAGGCCATGACACACTGTTTATTATTCTTAAACTTATCTTCTACATGACAAAGGTTGCATCCATTACAGCCTAGTCTCATATAACTTACACAATATCCCTCCTCCGGCCCCCGACCCACCGCATCGCATCGCATTCGCGGCCCGCGCTTACTCCGTTTTCGCTTGGCGTCCTATCTTTTTGCTCGGCTCTTAAGGGTCCCAGCGTCATGTTATATAGTCTCTTTACTTGTCAAAGCGATGCCACAGACACTAAAGGCATAGACAAGTAACTGTTATTACGTCGGGTATTATAACGCGGATTACAATGATTTTTATTAAATAAATATTTTATTTTATGTTATTTCACACATATCTTAGATATTTGACGTGATAATGTCGTATAAATCGATGAACGCCGGCTGCACGCACGAAAAAGCATGACTCATTGTCACGTTCCGCCTGAACCGAGTGTGCAAGCGAGAGCGCGGGACAAAAGATAGAGAGGCACTATCGGCCTAAGCATTCGGCTTGTGACGCAATGTTTTTATGACGTTCTTATGACGTTCTTATGACGTCATCACGTAAAATTATCGTCCGTAAACAGACTTTACAGAAAACCAATTTTTTTATTTTATTGTACTTTTTATTTCTGTATTTGTCCGTGACATCACAGCATGCCTTATGAGAATACAGCGCTGCAACACTTATTTTTAAATGTCGCAGCATCATATTGAGATAGGAGCCTTTTGGCCCCGTACAGGATTTTATTTTCATTTCACTTTTGTTTTATTTTTTATTAATGCTACTATGAGTGCGTTTAGTTTAATCGTTGTGATCTTCCTGTACGATTCCCAATAAATACTTTTTCTTTCTTTCTTTCTTTTTCTTCAACCTTCCTCAAGAATTAGGCCATCAAATGCAGAAGAATAAAAAAAATGCAGAAAAGTAGGTATATAAATTATAGTAATTAATTAATGATTCTATAATAAGTTTATAACCTATTTATGTACAGACGCCAGCGGGTCTAGCTACCCGAAACTGTCACATTTTCGCAATCAACCTTGAACCTTATACAACCTTACCTTATTAAGCTCATATTCCAATGCTTTCAGTGATAAAGTTGATTTTTTTTTAAAGAAATTTGACAGATTGTAGTAGCTTGATGTGCTGGCGTCTGTACTTATGTACCTATTTTATTTGTTATCTTTTTAATATTTTTATTATTATTATTTTATTTATATATGTCTACATATCTCGGGACCCTGGGGTCCCGGACCTTTGGAAGGCGTACGAGGGGCCGAAGCCAACTCGCAGAGGCCCGTTAGACGCTTTTTAATTAAATGAGGCACCAACCGACGATTATCCCTGTACGCACTATGCAAGTGCACCCAAGGACAACCCCCGGTTGGTGTAGGACTATTGCAGGATATGGAAAACAAAGATATTGGACTATGGGTTTGGGTGGTTAAAATGGACTGGTTACCAAAAACTATGGAAGGACTATGGCCCCTGCCTGATCAATGTTTTATTATACACGGATAAAATGGCAGGGGGTGACTTGCACACTCAATAATGGGCCCCCGAAAACGGTCGCTAGCACATAGTGACGTAGCGACAAGGGGGCAACATGTCTTGAGGTGCTCGAGGAGTGGAGAGGTATTCCAAGGCTCTCAGAACAATCCCAGAGCCCGGAAGATGGTCAAGATCCCTACAAGCACTTACTGGAATACTTCCTTCCTCCGAGCACGTTTGCTCTTGCGAATTTCCACTCAAGCCGGCCAATAAAGGCAAGAATGTGGTGGGAGCTCAGTTCCTCGTCAGTTTTCACTCCAGCCGGCCAATAAAGGCAAGCCAGAGATGAGGAACATGACTTCTCCCGGGAGATAGGGTCCGTGAGGTCGTAACTACCCAACAGCTCGCCACATGCTGCCCTGCGGGTTTCTGTATCTCTCTTGGTCTGGCTCCTCACCCTAGACATGTTCCGGGAAAGTAAATTCTACCGGCACAGACCTAGAGTTCGGAGCGCGCAAGCCACATCACGACGTCAACGTAGAGATACGGCGGTGGGGTTATTATTATTATTATTATCTCCTCTCAAACACAGCACCTGCCATCTTATCTCTTCACCACCCTTGGTTGACTGGTAGAGAATGCCTAAGGTATTAAGTCCGCCTTTGTACCTTATTGTGTTCGAGAAGTTTAAATATACAATAAATGTGAAAGTAACTCTGTCTGTCTGTCTGTTACGTTTTCACGCCTAAACAGCTGAACCAATCGACATGAATTTTAGCAAAGATATATATAGCCTGGGATATGGAGAAGGATATAGGCTACTTTTTGACGCGATAACAGACATCGACGCGGGGACAGTCGCGGGAAAAGCTAGTAAATAATAAATCCGATTGGTTTATTCAGAGAATAGAGCGTGCAGACAAACAAACTCTTCAGCTTTATTATATAAGTTTAAGTATAGATTGGTACTTCATCTAATGAGTTCATTTCAATTCAGTTTCACATCACTTATGTTTCACGAAGTCGTTTTTCATTCATGACATAAAATAGAGCTCATATTCCAATGCTTTCAGTCAAGTAGTTGAATTGCGTCGGTGTGCGACACCCTTCAGCTCGTGGTCTATTTTTTGGCCCTCGTGTTAAATATTTTATGAGTGTGTAGGTTGTAACTGTATATCAGAGACACGTTATGTATGAAAGGAGGTCATAGTTGTAGGTTATTAATTTATAGCGAATGGGCTAATTATACTTAATGAGGAGCTCATGGCTAAGGAGGAGCTCGTGGCTAAGTAATAACAGTCACACGGGTCGATCCGTCAGGTTAAGCTACGCTTGCCGAGGTTGGTCCGTGGATGGGTGACCATCTTTACATACCGAGACTCCTCCGTGCTTCGGAAAGCACGTTAAGCCGTTGGTTCCGGCTGTCATTCGTGGATCTTTGATAGTCGTTACGGGTCGTCAGAAGCCCAAAAGTCTGACAGCCAGTCTTACCAAGGGATATCATGTTACCCAGTTACTGGGTTGTGGAGATCAGATAGGCAGTCACTCCATGTAAAATACTGGTATTCAGCTGCATCCGGTTAGACTGGTAGCCGACCCCAACATAGTTGGGAAAAGGCTAGGCAGATTGATAAAGATTAAAAAAATCGCTGTCATAAGGACTACCGACAGAAGTGAAAACACAAAACTTTGGAATAACTGTTCTATTATACATATAGCTCATGGAAAGCGTTCGGTAACGATGACGCCAGTTCCATGATCTTTGTTAACCCAAAAATTACACATAGGTACATACACAGTATACATATAGGTACCTCATGGAAAGCGTTCGGTGACGATGACGCGAGTTCCATAATTTGTGTTCACCCAAAAAGTACACAAATAATACACAGTATATATAGCTCATGAAAAGCGTTCGGTGACGATCGCGAACCCATAAGTTTTCTCCTACCAAAAATAGCTCAACGCGCCTAAAAAGTTTTCACTTAAAAATAAAAACCAAATGACATGGTTGCCATACCTACAGTTACAAATCTAAATAAATATCATGTCCACAAAATCAACTAATAAAGAAATTAGAATTATGGGTACATAATGTCAAATAATGAGATAATTAATATGATTATTTGATTACGACAAGGCAGACTGTAATAGTTATTTATGCAACTGTTGTATAATAAGGGGTATTAAAATACGAATTCGCCTCGTGTGATAATAGTATCGCATGGGTGTTTTAATACCTAATTATTACAGTTGCATACAAGACTTTATCTACACCCATGACATGAATCCTCTATAAAAGGTTCTGAAACAGTTTTTGTAATACTAATATCGAACAAAAATGGCGGGATACGACGCTATGGTATAGTATAGTGAAACGCTCGTGCGTGACAAAGTTCTTTTTTTTTAATTCATAAAGATACCACGAATTGAGTAGTGAGAATGGAAGGGAGGATGATGATCCCTTCCTTACTCATCAAACAGATGAGTAAGGAAGGGATCATCATCCTCGTAAAAGCAAAGGAGTTGCATAATGAAATTCAATACAACATTATAACTCCCGTTTGGATGCTATTATGGTTACTATGACACTGGGTGTTTTAATGTTGGCAATAAGCTAACTGTTTCAGAAACTTTTATAGAGAATTTATAGCATGGGCGTAGATAAAAAATAAAACATCATTATTTGGGAGCTGTTAATAGACACATTATTATGCCGTTAATGAGGTACCAGGGAAGCCACATGTGCAGAAGGAATTATTGCCAAACTTCCTTGTCTTCAACGTAGTCTTTAATCTTATGATAAATGCTTTTTTGATAAGGACATTTTTGATGTGGGTTTTGAATCCATCGCTAACTTCTGTATGATCCGTGCTCTATGAGAATTACACTAAACAAAACTTTACCGATTTAATGACGTACGATAGATAAAAGTACATAAATCATGAATGAAGCGAAATGACGTCATACAGAACCCCTATGACGTAGACTCATAGTACAGTCACCAGCACATCAGGCTATACGAAACTGACAAATTTCTCCGAACGATTGTAAACTTTAAAATGTTGATGTATACAGGGTTATTTGTAAAACACCAACAACCTCGCCGGAGTAGATAACTAACATCATAAACAACAGCATTTGTTCTACGACTTTTTCGAAAACAGATTTAAAAAAATCAACTCTCCTTAGACTCCCTCCCCACTTATCCGACTTCTACTCATACTCCTTCTCTGTGCACACGGCTCGGTTGTGGAATTCACTGCCACCTGACATTAGGGACTGCCAAACTGTTGCAGCCTTTAAAATAAGAGTAAAGGTCTCTGCACACAGCGGGCGCGGCGCGGCGGGACGGGACGCCAACGCGACGCGGAGCAGTTGTAATGTACTAGATATTATGAACGACGCCACACAGAGCGTCGCGTCGCGTCGCGTCGAGCCGGACGGCTCTGTGTGGCGTCGTCCGTAATATCTAGTACATTACAACTGCTCAGCGTCGCGTCGGCGCCCCGCCACGCCCCGTCCCGCCGCGCCGCGCCCGCTGTGTGCAGACACCTTAAAAGATCACTATCTTTCCACAACAGACAGACAGACAGAGTTACTTTCACATTTATTGTATATTTAAACTTCTCGAACACAATAAGGTACAAAGGCGGACTTAATGCTTTAGGCATTCTCTACCAGTCAACCAAGGGTGGTGAAGAGATAATATGTCAGGTGCTCTGTTTGAGAAAAGATAATAATGATAATAAAAATATTAAAACTGTTGCAGCCTTTAAAAGAAGAGTAAAGGATCACTATCTTTCCACTTCGTCATAGTTGCATATTATTATGTATTTATTATTTTTCACTACATTTTAGTTCTAAGTGTATATTTGAGTGATATTTATTTTAGAAGTATATATGTAAGTATATTCTCTTATTGTATGTTTATAAGTATTTATATTAGTGTATAGCTATTTTGATTGTATGTATATTTTTATCTTTTCTACTCTTACACACGTTGTCTACATCTCTATATCTACTTTCCTATCGCAGGTATGCTGGAAGAGATTTCATTAGAAATAAGCATCACCTTTGTACGTATTTTTCTGTTCCTTTCGTCTTGTCTGTTTATATGTGTGTACATAAATTGTTAAATAAATAAATATGTCCGAACAGCTGATCGAGTTTTGTATAAAAAGTCGTTTTTTTTTGCCTGTTTTCGAAATAGTCGTAGAATAAATGACTCCTGCGAGGTTGTTGGTGTTTTACAAATAACCCTGTATAGTTCAAATTCGAATGAGAAAATCTGACAGTTTGTGCTAACTTGATGTGCTGGCAACTGTACTAATGATAGGTCGTTTTATTAATTAGTCCGCCATAGTTCCGAATGTGTATCGACCTTTATTTGGGTTATAGAGGTCAGCCGGTTGTAAGTAATGTGTATATTCATCATTCATTGATTTCAGCCGAAAGACGTCTATTGCTGGACATAGGTCTCCCTCAAGCCGGCTGTCGCTGAAAACCAGCGCTGGGGCTCTGTCTCGCATAGGGTCGCAGCATTATGCTGAGCGATGGCCGTTTTGCGTGGATGTGACGCATATTTACCCCAAACTTATTTTTTTTTGTGTTGTGTTCTTTTTTTGCGTCATGTTTACCGCAAATAAACGTTTTTTCTTTCTTTCTTCTTCTTTCTTTCTTTCAAGCACCGCCACTTCAACCGGTTTTGTGCTTCCCGCACCCAGCGGATTCCTGCGGTTTTCATAAGGTCATCAGTCCACCTTGTGGGCGGCCTTCCTACGCTACGTCTTCCGGTACGCGGTCGCCACTCCAGAACCTTTTGGCCCCCACGGCCATCTGTTCTGCCCATTGTCACTTAAGTTTGGCAATTCTTCGAGCTATGTCGGTTACTTTGGTTCTCCTGCGGATCTCTTCATTTCTGATTCAATCACGTAGGGAAACTCCAAGCATAGCCCTCTCCTTTGCCCTATGGGTGACTTTTAGCCTTCCAATAAGGCCCATTGTGAGCGACCACGTTTCAGTGCCATATGTCATCATAGTAACACGCACTGGTCAAAGACTTTCGTCTTGAAACACGGTATGTGGGACGAGAATGTGTATATTATGTGCAGACAATCAATCTGCCCGCTTTTTCCCAGCTACGTTGGGGTCAGCTTCCAGTCTAACCGGATCCAACCAGCTGAATACCATGGAGCGATGTAGTTACTGGATAACACAATATCCCTTGACAGCCGAGACCAACGAGGTGCGGAGAAGTTTTAATATGTAATGGATGGTCATCCATCCATGAATCGACCTCGGCAAGTGTAGCTTAACCTTCGATCGACCTGTGAGGCTGTTATTATTAAGCGATGGGTCATGACAAAGCCCTAAATACTGAAGCTATATATTAAGTGGTAAACCCTTTTTATTGGCAACAAGAGTATCCGCACCAATAAGAAAAAAACCGGCCAAGTGCATGTCGGACCACGCACAATGAAGGGTTACGTACTTCAAAATAATTTATCCTAAGGGCCTGTGCACACCACGTTTTTTAAACGCGCCGTTGACGCCCGTTTTTTTTTCTTTTCCAGTAACGATGCTCCACACTAGGAATTTCTCCGGTATTGTAGGTGCGTTTACAAACATTTAATCTCACATACACAAACAGCCAGACCCGGAACAACTAATTGTAGGTCATACAAATATTTTTAATAATGTTTGTAGCGATACAGACGCGATACGCACGCGAGTCAGATAAAACTCTGTAGGATAAAAGCGCGCCGTCAACGCACGTTTCTAAAACGCGCGTCAACGGCGCGTTTAATAAACGTGGTGTGTACAGGCCCTAAGAACAAACTTAATATTGTAGTTGGTAAACATAATCTCCCATACATTTCAACTGCAAATGTAAGTATGTATCCTGACTATGACTTTTTATAGATTTTCCTGTAATCTATAGGTATAGAAATATTTTCAGTATTTTTTTTTTTCAAAATTGTAGGTTTAGTAGTTTCGGAGATAAGGGTGGTAATGGTAATGGTAAATTTTCGTCTATTTTCACTTATAACTTCAAAAAAAATATTTTAAAATTATTAAAAAAAAAATTGAGACCCTCACATTAAGCCCTTTCATTAATATGTCACACGGTACATATAACATACGGTATTTGCATAACTTTTTTATTTTTTATTTGCCCCCTTACTGACCTTAATATTCTAAATTCATTTATTTACGGTTCACATCCGTGTTTGGGTCATTCTAATTGATATGTGTACCAAATTTCAACTTAATTGGTCCATTACATTCGGAGCAAATTGGCTGTGACAGACGGACAGACAGACACACGAGTGATCCTATAAGGGATCCGTTTTTTTCTTTTGAGGTACGAAACCGTAAAAAGGAAAACAATACCTGACATGAGCACTTCGTACTTTATCTTTTCTAGTTCTAAATGAAATATAAAACTTATGTCTATCAAACCTTGGAACCAAATAAAAATGTAGGTAGATAAATTGATCAGTTAACATCATTATTTCTATCAATTACATAACCAGCCCATTTGTACGGAAATATAAAATAAATTATATCTTCTAAACTCCAAACATAATATCTCTAAAAAGGACTTTGTGTGGATTGAATCCTATTCGTTTAACTACGTCCAATTATTTCTAAAGTTTCAGCAAAGTCGGCCGCACGATGCTATGCGAAATGTGTACAATACATCTCTGCCTACCCTTTCAGGGTAAAAACAAACAAAAAACAAAGAGGATAATATGAATTGGAACTTTTTTTGATTGATGTGATTGTTTTGACAGACAAACAGACAGACAGACACACGAGTGATCATATAAGGGTTCCGTTTTTTCTTTTGAGGTACGGAACCTTAAAAAGTGAAAAATACAAAACTTTTTTAACTTTTTAATGTTCTTTTTTTGGGAGTCGGTTGTTTTTTGTTAAAAAGATTTTTACATATTAAAATGAAAGAAAGAAAAACGTTGAAAAACTAAGTATTATTTATTTTTCATATTTCCATCAGCAGGTTTTAACACCCCAATTATTTGGGCATATGTCGATTCTTTGTCACTTCGTGGTGGTTGGCTGTCACCATGCGTGAAGCCGAGATCTGCATACACAACTTCATTAATGGTGGACTGGAAACAATAACACATGTTAAACAATTGTGTGTCACTACACTTACTAAAAACCAAGTATGTTAATTGAAAGTTAAAAAAAAAAATATATACCTAATGCAAAGCTCTCATGGATTTTACAACCATTTTTTTAAAAGCTTTTAGACTTCCCTTTTTATGTATGTACAGACGCCAGCAGGTCAAGCTACCCGAAACTGTCAAATTTTTGCAATCAACCTTGAACCATAAGCTGTTGTGATAAAGTTGAAAATCTAATAAAGAAATTTGACAGATTGTAGTAGCTTGATGTGCTGGCGTCTGTACATCCTGGAATTTTGCAATCATTATTTCACCCTCTGCCACTGAAGCTATCGGACAATGCACGATTACTTAAATGTGGCCATTTTTAATCCAATGTGGCGGACAGCACAAGATGGCGAACTAATTATTTTTTGTGCACACCCATGATATGGGTATCAAATGAAAGGGTTTGCTCAGAAAAACATAAAAAAAAAACACAAACAAGCTTTTATTTAAATGCTCTAAAAAGAAGAAATTGATTTATTTATATTGGTTGCGCCAACATTCAAAATATGATTGACATCCGCTATTTCCTATATCTATCTCCCTTCCGCACATACCGCGCGAGTGAATAAGAAGATTTCGACCGCCATTCTTTGTCGCGATTCTCTTCCGAATTTCTCCGCAACGCGCGCGCAATGGCGTAGGCCCGCTCCGCTCGAAAAATATTGTTAGCTTTGGAATCACCGCATTTTCACCTGTAATAAGACTTAAATAAGTGTTTGTGTTCGTATTTAACATATGAGGACAGTACGTGAAGCTCAACTGCCCCTGAAGCTGGAATAGTGAACCGGTGCACCGGCGACGACGCGAGCACGTGGCTCCAGTAAAGGTTTGTGCTTCCTTCCCTAATTCTCGGGTTGTATTCTATTGTCCTACACCCACCGCAACTCGAATTACCTATCGCCAAGCGTTTGTCAATCGTTTTGTTCCGCATCGCAATATACAGTCCACTAAAGTAGCCCTTCGCGCCACCATATATTTATATTTATTTTTAAATTGATTTTAAATTAAATCAAACCCATCAATTTATTACATTACACAATTCATATGATATAAAATCGTGTCGCGAGATTCACTTGTGTAGATAAACAAGAATACAATAATAATGTAATTTGATCGTGGCAAAAGTCAATATACGAAAAAAAAAAAAAAAAAAAGAATGTCCCTATTTTATAAAATTGGTAAATACATCCACACAAGTAAATCTCACGACAAGCTTTTATATGGATAATATTTTTGTGTTCACCAAAAATCTTAAGGTACATCTATGTATGCATTTCTACAATTTTATTCTTCCCCGAAAAATACTGATCGTGCACCAAATATTAAAGGTTAGGTTAGGTTAGGTTTTTTTTTGGTGCACATTCAGTATATTTGGTGGAACACAGGCAAAATTAGGTAAATGAAATGGGAGTACTTTTAAATAAAATTGAAGTACTTTTAAATACCATCCCTTTTATATCATATAAATTGTGTTGTGTTTATTTCCTTTTTTTAGAGCATTTAAATAAAAAATTGTTATTAAAAATGTTTTTTTAGTATTATTTTTTGTTTTTCGTTCTGTTTTACCTCTTTGCAAGTGATATGATTTTGACGGAACTAAGATCTTGAGCTATTTCGGAGATAGCAACCTTGATAAGCTGGTCATTGTTGGCAATACCGAGGGACAGAGCACGAGGCCGGTCGCCAACACGATGGTCCGACTAGGGTTGCCGACTGTTTTTACGAGAAATAAAGTATATTCAGGTCTATGAAGAATATTAAACAGTATTTTAGAAAAATGAACAGTATTTTATTTATTTATTGTTTTAAATACATATTTTTTAGAGCTTCTCGCACAACTTACTAATTTACAATATTTTTTAAAAACTTCATACGCCTCATCACAATTATAACTGAAATTAAAATAAATGAGGAGCTCATTTTTTATTAAATTAATATTCCTATGCTCTATTTCTATCCTCCCGCCACTTTGCATTCATTACTGAAAAAACTCTTTCAGTAAATGCTGAGGTGGCGGGAACAGAAAGTAGATATGTGACGATTTTAGTTATGTTTTTAAATTTTTCTGAAGTATTTACTAATAAATGGTCCCACTTTTGGCCAGTACTCGTTTAAAGAAAATCTTTATCTTCTGAATATAAATCATCCATACCAATATTGAGTCTATACAAATTTAGATTATCTATAATTTTCTCAAAATGATCAAATGTGACCGAAGACTTCAATGACAAACAGCTAATTAAAGAAAGCCAGTTAGTCTGATAGAAATCGAACCATTTCTCTAAATACAAATTAGCCTTATAAAAAAAAAATGTGTGAAGTTATTAATAGTTCAATTAAAAATTTAATTTGTGTGAGCGCCTAAGTATAACACATAATAATGTGTTTGCATTTTGATGCTGAAAACAGTATTTTGTACGAGTATACTTTATTTTTGTTCAACAGTAAAAAGTATAATACTGTTTAAAACAGTATAGTTGGCAACCCTAGGTCCGACCAAGAAAAAGAAGCTACGCCCTCAAGCAAACTTCAGCAGGTGGTGATGGCAACATTGGACCGGAGTCGATGGAGGCAGATTGTCCGCTTAAAGGGGTCCAGTGACCACGATCCTGAGTAATGAGGGACCGATTGAAGAAGAAGAAAATCCGGAGAAATACCAGACACACCAAGCCATCAACCCATCGTATTGCAGTCCACTGCTGGACATAGGCCTCTCCCAAGCTGCGTTAAAACACTCGCTACCCCAGGCACATGCCCCTTCATTGGTTTCATACAAGAATTGTAGTTGAATAAACGAAAATTAAGCCTTACGTAAGTATTCAATTCCATTGTTTCTACTGGTTGCAAATTCCGATGACAATATTTTTTTACTCTTATTAAATAAATCACCAATATTATAACACACATCCCTATCACGGATTCTATCACGTATATAAACACAAGGGTTTGCGAAGACTGATGATCAGCATTTTCTGGAGCAAAAAAAAAAGTATTTTTGTACAATATAATTACAGAAAAACCTAGTTCTTAGATCATTCTTCTAATATTACAGTCATCCGCACGTTCATAGCTGTAAGGATTTTTCTCAAAGTTCAAGTGTTACTAGTGACGTGACGCGCGGTTGACCGTACCACAAGGTAGGTAATATTTACAGAAAACCTAGACTTATTGGTCAGGTGTTACCAATAGACAGTGAGTAAGTGTGGTGATCAGAGCTTGTTTGTAGATGTCTTTGCTCCGCGATGATGTTATACAATATACAGTCTGACATTACAAAACTCAAAAAAACTCAAAACGCAAAGCATTTATTTCAAACTAGCTTCCGCCAGCGGCTTCGCCCGCGTGATATCTTTATAAATTATAGCCTACTAGCTTTTGCCCGCGGCTCCGCCCGCGTGGTTGTCGGTTATCGCGTAAAAAAGTAGCCTATGTCCTTCTCCATATCCCAGGCTATATCTCTACTAAATTTCATGACGATCGGTTCAGCGGTTTAGGCGTAAAAACGTAACATACAGACAGACAGGCAGACACAGAGTTACTTTCACATTTATAATATTAGTATGGATTAGTATGGATGTTACTCAGTGATAATATAGCATTCTACTGGTGAAAGAATTTTTAAAATCGGTCCAGATATTTTACAGTTTATTCATAACATACAAAAATACAAATTCTTTCACTTTATAATAATATTATATTATAGTGTAGATAAAACAATTATGGGCACTTTTGAATAGTCAAGGGGTCAGTCAGTCAGAAAGATGAAGCTAGTTGCTCATTCCAAAGCGTAGTAGGTTCCTATGGAGAAGAATGGGCCAGAAACTCCACGGACACTCTTTTAAAACAAAATATTGGTAACATCATTCATGTTGAAATTATACATGTGAAAACAATGAAGAAAAACCTGCACGTTAAAAGCGTCCGCAATAAAAATATAATAATTAAAATAAGCCGTGGCAGCTGAGAGTTGACTATAATTTACAATAATAACTACAAGGTTAGTGGGTATGGTTCACAATGCCGTGAAAGGGCAAATGTATGCTCTAAAGTCCAAAATAAAAATGGATAGGTAAAATTATAAGTTACAAGAAATATATAACTGAAATATATTTCTATCTGTCTGTTATCATCATCATTTCAGCCGAAAGACGTCCACTGCTGGACATAGGCCTCCCCCCAATCATACAAGGGTTGTTTTGTGGTCGCATCAGCGTCAACTATGTATATCTTAGGTGTATCTATTCATACACGAAATATTTTAAAACGTAATATTCTAATAATGACATACTGCGATACCACTTCGTCCACTCCATTTTCAATAACTTTATCGTAGCTGGCATTGGGAGAATGTTCGGCAATGGATGTTTAAAATCTAACATATTAAATATCGCTATCATCATTTCAGCCGAAAGACGTCCACTGCTGGACATAGGCTTCCCCCAAGCACCGCCACTTCGACCGGTTCTGTGCTTCCCGCATCCAGCGGATTCCTGCGGCTTTCACAAGGTCATCGGTCCACCTTGTGGGAAGCCTTCCCACGCTACGTCTTCCGATACGCGGTCGCCACTCCAGAACTTTTCGGCCCCAATGGCCATCTGTTCTGCGGGGAATGTACCCTGCCCATTGCCACTTAATGCAATCTATGTAGGTATCTATCTATGTAATTTTAATGTATCTGTCTGTACAGTAAGGCAAACGATACGAGAACAGTTCGTGCAGATCACCAGAATAAGATAAGTCAGTCAGTAAGGATGAATGCAAAGAAAATACTTACTAGTGTCAATTGCTGAATTTTTGTTACTCATTATTTCACAGTTGGTTGAAGAAATGGATGTAACGGTATTATTAGGATTCGCAGTTTCTACATCCGTACCAGCATTCTCTGTTGTTGTATTCATATTTGTTTCTGTAACAAAAGGGGGACCTACCATATATGTATAATAGTGATGCAACGAATACGAATACGAATATTCGTATTCGCCGAATAGTAGACATTTACCGAATACTCGTATTCGGCGAATACTAATACGAATATTTAAAAATTAATATGTTTGTACGCAAATCTAATTACTGGTAGACTTGGAAAACGTGCGTCGTCGGCACGTAAAAATACGACGTGTGCAAGGGCCTTAACCGCAACGACGACGCCGACTGCTGATCCACTGGCCTTTTGGCGAGAAGATGTCCATTTTCGAAGACTGAAAAACTCGCCCAAAAATATTTTTCACTGAAGCCATGTACAGTCGCCTCGGAAAGACTTTTTTCAACGGCTGAGAACATCCAGATCGAAAAAAGAAATCGCCTAAAACCAGAAAATCTACAAATTTTATTTTTTTTAAATAAAAATTTGCCTATTGTAAATTTTAATTATTAGAAGAATAGAAATTCATCAAATAAATTAGTCTTTTATTACCATGGCGAGACATTCGATATGTACCTATCGCATTTATTAATTTTTCTGCCATTACTTCACTTTTCATTCTTTTTACCAATTGTGGTAAGTAATTTTTATTTTGATTCTAGGTACATCGTCTTCACCTATAATTATTAATTAATGTATACAAACTATTGTTAACATTTTAAAAGAGTACGTATGGAGTTTCTTGCCCATTCTTCTCCATACCTAACTACCTTTTGGAAGGCGCAACTAGAATCAATTAACTATTTTTGTAATTTTTGACGTTCAAAAGTGCATCTTCATGCCTATTTGAAATAAATTATTTGACTTTGACTTTGACTTTCGTATTCGTTTTCGCCGAATAGTAGGTTTGATATTCGTATTCGCATTCGTAAAAGTAGTATTCGCTGCATCACTAATACATATATAATGTCATTATTACCAAGGAATTACATCAAAGTTTGGTTAGGTTAAACGAGGGACATACTTTAACACATTGACTGCCACCGCGGTCACCGGTGACCGCTAACAATAGTTTTTCTATTGTGTCTGTTGTCTGGTAGTCAAAGCCTTAAGAGAGTGAAGTACTCATGAACATAACCGTTAAGGTACTAACGGACAAACTCTGAAGTATTCTTGAAAAAAGTCTGTTGTTAAAAATAACTTCTCTGAATACTTAAGACCGGTCCAATAGAGCCACTCCTATAAAAAAATCCTTATCCCGTGACTGAGAAGGAATTATGAAAAACGGCTCAATCAGCAACGTCGGTAAGTGTGCCTAGAAATTTCTAATAATAATAATAATAAAGCCTTTATTTCCCAAAATACAGTAGGTATACATAATTCCATATTTCCATGCACATTACAATACTAATTCATATTAAATCCTAATAACATTTCTGCAAGTATAAGACTGATAGTTTTTTTTTTTCGATATGTGTAAATCATATTTATACAATATTATTTCAAATTTATTTATTTTTGTATGATTATACAAATATTATTTTTAAATTCATGCTTTCATTTCTAATACCTTTTATAAAGTTTCATATTGAGACACGCAGCAACAAAATACGATCTAGAGGAACGTGGCCGCTTTTCTTTAGATCGAATTTTGTTGCTTCGTGTCTCAATATTGAACTTTAAAAAAGGGGAGGTACCCGTAAAATAAAGGGTGTTTTTTTTTCTCGTTTATCAACAAACGGAACATATTATAATGTATTGTTATTTCGAGAAAAACTGTTCACGCACTGTTGTGTTGGGCATAGGCTGTATGCACAAATACCTTTGCCAAGTAAAGCGCTGGTTGCGCCGGGCGCCATATTGAGCAAACAGTATGTCTCTAACCGGCGTTTGAGTTCGACGTATCCTGATCCCGTATTAAGAACTACTACCGCGTGTGCAAACCTTACACGCGCGCATTCGGTTCTACGACAGCGACGACGCCGCCTCAGTCTCCAAATTAAAAATAATTATTATCTTGAAGATAAATTCGTCACTCCAACACGACCATTTGCTAAAAGTTCGTAATCTGCTAAATTCATAATGGTCGATCATTGGTCGGTCAATGGTCTCGTAATAGAATTGTATTACAATGGCATTTTGAACATCTATTCATGCCAAGTTTCATTTATATAAATTCTTACATATTATTTATTAGTGTTATTCAAATCCAAATTCAAATAATTTATTTCAGATAAAAAAATATCCATATATTGTTAGTTATAAGCAATGCGAAGTAGTAGGAAGTTGGAAGTGTAGTAGCAAGTTTCATTTCTCATTATGTACGAGATTACCAATTCTTTCAATGGAGTCTCAGTGGCTGACCATTGGAAAGTCATAATGACGCCATTATATTAGTAGATTACCAAACTTGTCAAAATCAACAATTATGAAATCAATGATAGACCATTCTGACACTATTGTAATAGCAGACTTGAGGCCCAGATAATTCATCGCGCCCCAAGTGCAATGACTTACAGGATTAAATTGTATTGATCAAGTTCTACTGGCATCGTCAGCAGAACAGTTGCAAGACATGGTGACAGTGATGGATGAAGCATATAAGATGAAAGGGATGAAAATAAATGTGAATAAGACGAAGATCATGGTGTTTGAAAGAGAAGAGGATTTATCGGTGTGTGATGTGAACATAAATGATGAGTGTGAAGCAAGTAAGTGAGTTTGTGTACTTGGGAATCAGTTTACAAGGGATAGAAAGATTGATGAAGACGTGGAAAGAAGAGTTAATGCGGGGAATAAAGTGAATGGCGCTATACATGCGATTGTGACTAACCAGTCGATGCTCAAAAAGGCTCGAATGGTTGTTTTTGTGCTGGTGCCTACGCTTATGTATGGAAGTGAATGTTGGGTGTGGCAAAAGAAGCATGAAAGTAGAATAAATGCTGTGAAAATGCGTTCCTTGCGAAGCATGTGTGGCGTGACTATGAATGATAGACTGAAAAACAGTAGTTTAAAAGAATTTGTAGTAACAAAAAATTAAAAGAGTATGCTTAGATGGTTTGGTCATGTTGAGAGGATGAATGAAAGGCGACTTACAAAAGGTATTTACAAGGCAGATGTGAGTGGAAACGCCGGGAGGGGACGTCCTAGGAGAACATGTAGTGACCTAATTGGTGATGTTCTTCAGAAAGGTCAGGTGCGTAGCACTTGCAACCGGCGTGCATGTATGACCAGATGTGTAAATATAAACGAAGCAAAAGGTGTATGTTAGGAGCGTAGCAGGTGGTTCTGCCTACCCCCATGGGAAAAAGGCGTGAGTTTATGTATGTGTATGTATTAATAGTACATTACTTACCAAGGGCTGTAAAAGAAAGAAAGCCCGAAATGGCAGGTATTTGTGACCCGAGCTGCAGACGAGGGTTGTAAATATGCGATAGAAGGCTTTCTTTTTTACTGCCCGTGGTGAGTACACAATTTTACGCCTTCACCTGGTCATAATGCGAGTTTTACCGTACGCGTCGCGTTCGGTAAAACTCACGTTATGGCCAGGTGTGACGTAAATTGTATTACAGCAGATTTTTACATATTTCAGAGTTGATCCTGAATTAAAACATGTACAAGTTCATGAGTACTACTCTCCCATTAAGTATGTCGCTCGTTTAACCTAACACACTGTATAACTATGGTATACAGGGTCATTGATAAAACTTTTGTTCTATGACTTTTAATAACCCATCAGATTTTATTTATCAGATTTTCATACAAAAATAATAGTACATTACTTACCAAGGGCTGTAAAAGAAAGAAAGCCCGAAATCGCAGGTATTTGTGACCCGAGCCGCAGGCAAGGGTTGTAAATATGCGATAGAGAGCTTTGTTTTTTACTGCCCGTGATGAGTACACAATAATGTGAGTTTTACCGCACGCTACGCGTATGGTAAAACTCGCATTATGGCCAGGTGAAAACGTAAAAATATTTAAATTCAAAGGTCTAAATGTTACGAACCCTACGCGTAGCAAAACAAACTGCCGTGTCTTACGAGTGAGAGTTCACGGGAGGCGTAGGAAGGAAGAACAAAATACAGAATTGAAATGTGTTAGATAGAACAATGAAATCTTAAAGGTTTGTTTTTGATAAATGTATTATGTTTTGTAAAAAGTCATAGAAGAAAATTTGTTGTTAATGATGTTTGTAATAAGTCGAGGAGCTCGTGGCTAAGTAATAACAGCCGCACGGGTCGATCCGTCAGGTTAAGCTACGCTTGCCGGGGCTGGTCCGTGGGTGGGTGACCATCTTTATATACCGAGACTCCTCCGTGCCTCGGAAAGCACGTTTAGCCGTTGGTCCCGGCTGTCATTCGTGGATCTTTGACAGTCGTTACGGGTCGTCAGAAGCCCAAAAGTCTGACAGCCAGTCTTACCAAGGGGTATCGTATTACCCAGTTACTGGGTAGTGGAGGTCAGATAGGCAGTCGCTCCATGTAAAATACTGGTATTCAGCTGTATTCGGTTATACTGGAAGCCGACCCCAACATAGTTGGGAAAAGGCTAGGTAGATTTTGATGTTTGTAATAAGTCCTGCAAGGTTGTCTATGGTTTTACCAATAACCCTGTAGAAGAACTTACCGTCACACTTGTTTATAAGATCCACCATTACCACAACACTGTATTGTAAAGAAGTAATATAATCTGTAATAAAATAACATCAATCAATATTTGCCTTCATTTGCATAGCATAAAATATAAACTCAAACTCAAACCATTTGGAATGGAAGGAATGATGAAAAACGGCTCAATCAGCTCCATCGGTGTGTCTAGAATTTTCTAATACCTTTTATAAAGTTTCACAGTGATTCCTGTGACAGACAGATGGACAGACAGCGGAGCTATTATATAAAATAGGGTTCCGTAATTGGCACACTTTAGGTACGGAATCCTAAAAAGACCCTTTTGTACTGAATGATGCAAAGTTACTACTCGTATCCCTAGTAGCATTTTCCGATGGCATTTAGTTGGGCCACCTTCAGAGGTATGTGGCCCAACCAAACGCCAACAAAAATGCTACTAGGGATGCTGCCCTGATAAGCCGAAAGGCGCTATCTCTGAGATACGCCCATTTAGTTTTTTTATACCATTCAATAGCTAGAATAATTTCGCATCTAATGGTATAAGTCAAAAAGGTGCAAAAAGGTAATAAAGAAATGGCTTTTCACACTTTCGTACGATGACACAGAAAACATTATTTATACGTATACCCAAAGTCTCAAATTCAGATCATTTATGTAAACAAAGGGGATAACATATCAAAAAAATATCTTCGTAATGGTAATTCACATAAAATGGCGAAAAAAAAGGATCCATTATGTGTTAAGTACTGAATTTAAGAAATAATAATTAAAAAATAATCATACCGTAATAATTTTTATAAGTTTTCGGTTTTAAACCAAGTTATTAAAAAAAGGAGATTTTATGGTATAAAATATTTTATGATACTGGTAACAATGCAGGAGATCCAAACATTTTCACATTTTTTATATCTTCAACAATACTAATATTACAACTCTCATTCATAGATTCATATTGTATGTAGCATATCTAGCCATATTTTGGATGAAAACGGCTGTAAACTGTTTCGAGTGGAAATCGATTTTGGGAAGCCTACGTCTAGCAGTGGACGTAAAAGGGCTGATTATGACGATCATAGGCCGTGTCTCCAACACACTACATAAAACATTGTTTGGTAACGGTATTTTGTTTGCATACTTCTTATAATTAATTCACTTTAATTTCATAGATAATTATTTACAAAAAAAAAAAATATGATAAAATGTTTCGCACTACTGTCCTGTCATTTTGACAGTGACATTTCTTGACATTACTTTGTTTACATAAATGATCTGAATTAGAGACTTTGGGTATAGATAACTATAATGCACACAGACTAACGTACTCCTAAGTTCACGTTCACAACACACACACCAACCCAAACACCCACACTCACTAACACATACTCACATTCGCACTCTTCACTTATTTTATTTGTTATTGATTGCATGATAATTGATTATTTTTGTTAATTTACATTCAGTTTTGTTATTATTTCATTGATCTTACCGGTGATTTTATTTTGTTTTGCTTTGTTTAATCTAACGCTGATGCCAATGTATATTTTAAATGTTCTATTTTGTTTGATTTTAGATAAGATAAGATAAGATAAGATATTTTATTTTTGCAAATATGGGTACAGTACATGGTGATATAGGGAATAAGTTCTGCCATATTTTACCAGTAGGCATGCAAACATTACGGATGAATTAATCCACTAAACTAATCTAAACATTAACAAACTGAAGAAAACACACTACAAAACCTAACATAATTCTTATTTTAAAACAATATTAACAGCCGTAAGTTTCAAATTTTTTTTCACTTAAAAATTCTATTACGCTATAGTATGCTTTGACCGTTAAAAAGCTTCGAAGCCTTTTTTTAAATAATGATAGCGGCAATTCTTTCCAGCTTTTAGGTATTCTATCATATATGACTGGAGCCATGCAGTAGACACTTTTGCGCATTAGTGCTGTCTTAGCGAGATGATGACAAAGTAGGGTATTATCACGCCTATTACGTGAAAATACATCGGCAAGACGTTTAAAACGATTAGGGTTCGACTTAACAAACACAGCTACTTCTAGTATGTACAAACATGGTAGTGTTAGTATTTTATACTGTTTAAAGTATGGCATGCAACTGTCGGTTGTTTTAAGCTTAAACATCGCCCGTAAGCATCTTTTTTGAGCCTTAAAAGCTGTTTCTTTTTCGGTTGAGTTACCCCAAAATAATATTCCATATCGTAAGTGGGATTCTGCTATACCGTAGTAGGCAGTAAGAAGCGCATCCGTGTTTATTATTGATGATAATGTATGTAAAGCATATGCGGATTTACTCATTTTCTTACATAAACTATTAATGTGTGATTTCCAATTAAGATGTTTGTCTATTTCGAGACCCAGGAATTTTGTAGTTTCAACTTCTTCTACAACATCATTATTGTAGTGTACATTAAGGCTCATGCTAGGAATCCGTTGACTGAAATGTATAACTTTCGTTTTACTCAAGTTTATTTTTAAATTGTTTGCGTCTAACCAGTTTACAATTAATTTTAAAGACTTATTAATGTCACTTTCATAGGTCTCTACACTTTTACAAGGTATTGTCACGGTACTATCATCAGCAAACAGTGTTACTGGTTGCTCAATGCAATGTGGTAAGTCATTAATGTACAATATAAATATAAAAGGACCCACTACACTCCCCTGTGGTACTCCAAATTTAACTACACGCTCTGTTGATCGAAATATTTCTTCTTTGTTATTTGCTGTATTAATTTGGTTAATTTCAGTTATTTGTATTCTATTTTTTAAGTAAGATTCAATTAGATTAAGGACATTACCTCTAATACCATAGGTTTCAAGTATTTCATTCATTCATTTTTGTAAGCAGTGTAGTATAATGTACGTAATCGAATGCCTGGGTCATATCGCAAAATATACCACAGACGGGTCCACGTTTATCGACACTGTTAATAATATTGAATATAAAATCATATATGGCCATTTTAATTGTCCTATGTAGTCTAAATCCTTTCTGTTCCTCACACAAAATGTTACATTTTTCAATAAAATTATACAATTCCTTATATATATATATTTCTCAAATATTTTTGAGATTACGGGAATAAGTGAGATAGGCCGATAATATTCCATTAGTTCTCTATTTTCCTTTTTATATAGTGGCTTTATAATTGATGTTTTTAGGGCATCAAGTATAAAGCCACTGTATAAGAAGGAAAATAGAGAGTTAGTAAAATAGTTTATTAGTTTAGTTTATGTCTATTATGTAATAATCATCACGTTGTAATTCCGACCCCAAGATACAGGCAAATGATTAGTTTGAGGGTCACCGTCCAATCTGCTCTTGTTTATGATTAATAATAATAAATAAATAAATTTGAAATTTGAATTTGAAATAGCGCTATCTAACTTAAAACATTTAAAAAAACCACTAAGAAGTTTTTTTATATCTCAATTTTTCCCTAAATTACTAAGAGATTTGACAAAAAGTCGTTTTTCTCAAAACTTACTCTGATTGAGTTAGCGCTTTTCGGCTTATCAGGGCAGTATGGCGTTCCTGTGTTGTGACGTTAGATCGCAGTAGTGCTGTCTCTCTTACTCACATACAACTTAATTTTTTGAGATAATAAAAAAATGTTTATAAAGCTTACCGATGATCCTTTAAAGTTAAGAGCGCATACAACGGTCCATAGCGCCATTTTTTTTAAACAATATTATCTCGTGACTGAGAAGGAATTATGAAAAACGGCTCAATCAGCGACCTCGGTAAGTGTGTCTAGAATTTTCATATACGAGTACCCTTTATAAAGTTTCATATTGAGACACAAAGCGTGGCCGTTTTTCTTTAGATCGAATTTTGTTGCTTCGTATTTCAATATGAAACTTTATAAAAGGTATTAGAAAATTCTAGACACACTTACCTTCTAAAGGAAAACGGCCACATTCCTCTAGATGATCGTATTTTGTTGCTTCGTGTCTCAATTTGAAACTTTATAAAAGATATTAGAAAATTCTAGACACACTTACCGAGGGAGCTGATTGAGCCGTTTTTCATAATTCCTTCTCAGTCACGAGATAATATTTTTTTAAAGGAGTGGCCCTGTCAGCGCTCTCTTAATTAAACAGTTTTCTGAAAAGCGTTGTAGGAACAGTTCAAAGCTTCCATTAATGTAACAATATAACATTCTCTTACATTGAAAATCCTTCTTCTTCGTTATTTTCGATTTCTCCCTCCCATATACGATGAGTAAAGCACATAACATATTTGATGTATATAAGTTAATATTAATTTTTAATTCAGCGGATTTATGAAATATTGAGACCCAGTAATATTCTTCACCTTTTTTCGGACCATCAAAAACTGTATAATTCTCCGCTTTGAAAGTTCCATCATCTGAAACATATTATAAAAACAAAATTACAGAATTTAATCGAAGACAAAAGTGGATAATGCTCTAGCAAACTTTTTTCATCATGGGCTGTAGCATAATTAGTCGATTACTAAAATAACTAATTATCTATGGCAGTTTTTAGTCTATGACACAAGAGCTGTCACTTCTCTTCAAGAGTCTGGAATGATCTCCGAGACTATAAAGGTCCTCGCTACTTGTAAATCATTCCTTTCTTCATGTAACCTGCCTATCTAATACATCGAACCCCTTGAAATAGGGTGAGTATTCTATTGTGTTCTTCAGTTCTATGTTCCGGCAGCCACGCCTTGTCTTGTTTAATTATTACGAGGCTGTTGGCAATTTATAATTCTAACCTATGCACTTCTATTGTAATTTCTGTTCAACCACAACTGCAAAGCTGCCATCCAGCTGCTTAAACTGCCTTGCACGTGTGTGATCAGGACTCCTATGGTTCAAGGCTACGCCTACTGCCTGTGCATCTAATTTATCTTTGTAAATCACTGCGAGGTGTGAGCTTCCATTGCCTTCCACTTTCCACGCTTGCCTTGGGCTACAGCTGTACGCATCGCAGAGGTTTATGGAAACTTCCTGGAGCTTACGGGCGCTCCCTTGCGCTGATTCCAGGGTTCTCTACCTACGCTTCTCTGTCTCCCTTTTACCTAATGCTGTCGGCTGTTCTACGGCTCGACGCCGCTATAGCGTTAGCCGAGAACAGCCGGCACCCTACATCGCCTGGGCCTTGTGGGCCACTGCTGACTGCCACGTGGCCGCTACGGCCACCGCCACCGCTCCACCTGCACCGAGGGCGGTGAGCACCGTCTACCCACTACCTCTGCGGTGCCAGCCGGATGGTCCAGTCCAGGACAGTACTTCTTCCTCTCTAATTTCTGCCAGTGGACTCTTAAAATAAGAATCTACACCCTGAACCTGTGCTAAATAATAAACGTGATAATAAGTGGTATTTGCGTTATTTATTTCATACCACAAAATCCACTACGTCACAGGGCCTAAAAAACGTAGAAAATTTCTTAGAGGCTCAGAGTAAAAAAAAAATCAAGGATGAAGGGATGAAAATGAAGGGTTCCGTAGTCGGAATGAATTATCTCAAGAACAAACTTGACATTGTAGTTAAAAAACATGTCCTCGTAAACATTTCAACTGCAAATGTAAGTTTGTACGCACATTATTCGGAGATTTACCATGTTATTTTAAGACCATATACTTATAGGTTTTCCTGTAATCTATAATTGGCATATATGGAACTATTTTCTGTATTTTTTTTTTTATTATTTTAGCTTGGGTAGTTTTGGAAATTTGCGGGGGAATGGAAAAATTTCATCTATTTTCTTAAGTAACTTCAAAACTATTTAATAATTTAATTTAAAATTATAATACCCCATGTATTACACCTCACAGCCCTTTCATTTGATATATCACACGGTACAGTGTGCAAAACTTTTTTTCTAATTTCCTTGTCTCACAAAAGTGACCCCCTTATTCATATTGTTTTATTAATGTAACACGACCGTGTTTGGATCACAGAAATTGATATGTCTACCAAATTTCAACGTAATCTGCCCATTAAATTCAGAGCAAATTGAATATGACAGACGGACAGACGGACGGACCCACCCACTCTGACACACAGACCCACTCTGGGCGGAGCGGGAGGGCGTGTCAGACTTTTACTGACTAAAACCCACCCATGTTCCTTCAGTTGCCTTTGTGCCAGGGCCACGGTATTCTTTTCGGACAAACCCGCAACCTTGGCAGGCACCGGTCCTAGCGGACCCCGTCTGCGCGTGCTGACATCTTTTTGAGGTGCGCGTGGAACACAACGCGCCGTCGATCCGGGCCTGGTTCTTACCGGACGGTGAACTGCTCGTCGTCCGGAAGCCGGCGCCTACGGTAGCCGGGAATCGGCTACCGATTCCCGCCGCCCAGGGCGTCTCCTGCGGCGCCTAGGGGCGTGAGGGCGCTCAGCCGCTCCCTCACGCGTTCCGCCTCCTCCTTCGCGAGCATTACTACTTCGCTGAAGAAGGTGATCTTAGGAAGAAAGGTAGAAACTCCAAGCTTACCGATATCATAAGTAACATTGATAGCAGTCACACTCGGAGATCGGTTTTTCAGATGTATACGAAGTCCGAACCAATCATTCCAGCGATAACTGAACTTCCACGGGAACCGGGATATTGCATATGGTTCTTGCGAAGTCCCAGGTTTTGGGGTATCTAAAAATAATGAGAATCTTAGTTAAGTTTGTGACATATTCAAATATAAACGCATTCAAATTGGATAGAATCCAAATCTGGAAGAAGAAACAATTTGGTTTTTATCAACCCGATATAAAGAAAGAAAGAAAAGAAAGAAAGAAAAGAAAGAAAGAAAGAAAAGAAAGAAAGAAAAGAAAGAAAGAAAGAAAAGAAAGAAAGAAAAAGACGTGTGGCACTCGGGGACTGCCGCGGTAAAGCTATTGCATAGCATTTTGTATCAACTTATGCAATTATAATTATTTATTTATTTTATTTATGCAGTATTTCTTTTTCTTTGATATTAATTCAAGTTACACTTTTTGAGCGTGGTGACCGATAAGAAAACAAATTTTTCTTTTATTAAATAAACAAAGAGTATATAATATTAAGAGACGGGAGTCCCATAGATAAAAATGAAAAACGTCGCTTGTATGAAACGTGAGCTAATAATGAATACCAACATAACAGAAATGACACGGACTGCAGACATGACATAAAGCTGCCAACATAATAACAAGATAGGGATGTACTACTACTCACTCGTAATTTTTATCGATATGTTGCTGTAAAAAATTTCGGGGTTTAGGATCCTGACATTTTTACGGTTTCATTCTTAATAAATTTAAGGCAAAGGTCACTTAGGCCAACGGTAACTTTCGATTTGAACTAAGGTTACGTGGTAATTTTCTTATAAAAAGAAACCAGCTACGGCTGTGATTCCACGTTGGCGTAAGCGGGGTTCAGAGACAAATCCCATTGTATAGTCTAGATCTAATCCGAGGTAAACTTGACTATAAGATGAGATTTGCTGTGATGATAATAAAATAAAACAAAACTTTGGACTTAAGTTTTTTTATAAAAATTAGAACACCTTTTCCTTTCTATTGATCATTCAATTGGCAATGGTTCAGCAGTTGATGTTGAAGGTACTGAAATGTAGAAAACACGTTGCTTATTAACTGACACATGAACAAGTGAATTCAAATTAATTCTAATCTTGAATAGTTACTTGGGCTTAGTCTCATTCTTTTTATCACATTTTCATTTGAAAAAGGGTCTGTAATAGACAAAAAAGTATCTGTAATATTTACAATTGATACATTCAATAGAGTTAATCAAATAGTAAAGTGAATTTAATAAGTTTAAAGTAAACATAAACCTTACCCGCAATAGAACATATTTTCCTGTCTTTTGAACATTCTACTGGCAATGGTTCAGCAGTTGATGTTGAAGGTACTGCAATAAAAACAAAATGTAGTCATTCACTTCTAATTCCAAAAACAATGAAGGGTATCGTAGTTGGGATGAATTAATCCCAAGAACCGAATTAACATTGTAGTTGAAAAACATGTTTCCCCATACTTTCCAACTGCATAATAATAATGTAAGTACACACAATATTGAGTAATTTACCATGTTATTTTAAGACCATAGACTTCTTAAAGGTTTTGCTGTAATCTTTAAGTATAGAACTGTACACTGTATTTTTTTTAATGTTAGGATCAGCAGTTTCGGAGATAAGGGGGGAAATGGAAATTTTTCATCTATTTTCTTTAATAATTTTCATTGAAAATGTAAAATGAAATGAAAGGACTTGTCAAGAGGATTTTTTTTAAATAATTAAAAAAAAAAGTTCTCTTGTCAAGTCCTTTCATTTCATATGTCACATGATACATTTTGCATGTGTACGAAAATGCAACTTAATCGGTCCAGTAGATGAAGGTACATAAGGGTTCCGTTTTTTCATTCGGACGTACAGTACCCAAAAAAAAAAAAACTTACTAGATGTACCAGTCCAAGAATCGCAGTAGTCGAAGTAGAAGATAACTCTGCAAAATATAATTGAACATGAGTTACTAAAGTAATCGGAAAGGGTGAGTTAGGATAAATTACGACTGGAAAATAAAGTCTTACCTGTTTGCTCACTTTTGAAGATGTGTAGTGGAAATCCAACGAACAGCTCATCTGCCATTGGTTCTGCAGTAAGTTCTACAGACGGAGTAGCATTTTTTCTTAGTTGTGTCTTCTTTTTATTGAAATCCTTTGGTAGAAAATGACTGCCACAAATATGTTCCAATTGATGTAGCTTTTCAATGGGTACATACACCAAGTCTTCTTTCCCGTAACTTTAACCCATTTTTTACATCTAGCTGGAACATTTTATTACGTTATTATGATTATAATAGTAGTGTATTTAAACTTATATCTTTTTTATTTTGGTTTTGCAGTATTAATAGAATAACAGAGAAAATTAAATGAAATAGGAATATTATAATAATAAAAATATCGACAGTCGATAAAAAAGTAACATGCGTCAAGCACTAGCATATTGATAGGTTACTTTGTAATTTTGTAAATTTTGGACTTTAAATCAAGTAATTTATTTTCTGTAAGAGCTTATCAATGTTTTTTAACATAACAATTGAAAATATATGCTTACCTATCTTCATTCAAAGGAAATTTGGCTATGAAGATTCGCATTTGACCATCTGACCGGCCGGATCTTATAACACATATTTCACACGTTTTGTAATGCATTGCAACTTAAATTACGTCACACGTACATACATAAATACAACAATAACTCTAATTTACGATAAATATCCACAAAACACAGAATAAAAACAAAAACAGCGCTTTGTTGACAAAGTTCTTGACAACAAACAAGACAAGAATATGGCGGCCGGTAGCTATGGCGGCTGAGTAGCGTAGTGCGATAGAGTCGAATAGATGTTAAAGCGAGACAGCGATAGCGTGAGGTTTTTTCGTTACGGAATTTCTGGATTCGGTCCCCGCGCTCAAGGCCCGCGATAGAAGCTATGCAATAGCTTAAAACGTTTATTTGCGGTAAACATGATGCAGAAAGAACATAAACACAAAAAAAAAAAACTATGGGGAAAATGCGTCACATCCACGCAAAACGGCTATCGCTCAGCATTATGCTGCGACCCTATGCAAGACAGAGCCCCAGCGCTGGTTTTCAGCGACAGCCGGCGTTGACGTAATAGTCCAGGCAAATTAGGGGTGAACCTCGGAATGAGAGATAGACAGCTATGAACTTGTATAAACCTTTATTTTGGCACCCTAAAACTTGTCTCAAAACCTACTTATCGTAAGGTGACCGCGACTACAGATATTCCAAGGTCAAAGGTCAAAAAATCGTATTTTTACACATTTATTGCAAATATCTCGTTCCCTATGGGTTTTACGCTATTTGTATTTGTTTTAAATATTGTAGAGGATTAAATTCTGTACAACTTTTGTTTAGACATTTTTTTTTATATCTTCAACCATTTTCGAGATAGAGGGCAGAACGCGCGCAGTGTTTGAGTATCATTCCAGGTCAACCTTTAGTCCCAATTCATCTTAACAGATTGATTTATAGAATAGAATAGAATACTCTTTATTATGTACACCATAAAAATTACAGATATAAATGTAGAACTGTTACATAGGGTGTCACAATGGGCGGTCTTATCGCTAAAAGCGATCTTTTACAGACAACCTTTGGATGGATCAAAAAGTAGAAGGAGAGACAATACTGCAGGTATTTAGTGGTGTACCACTTACATATATACAATAAATACATATACACAAAGCATATAGATACATATAGCATATTATAATGCAAACAAATAAATTGATTATGATGATAACATGCCATAACGATTAAATGACCTAGCTAAACTGATACTTTGGTAATAAGAGAAGTTTGTGTGTCTTTCTTAGTTAAGCTAAGTAAGTCAGAATGACCGAAGGGTAGTTTTCTGTGTGGGATATCTCTGGTATTGCCGATTTACACACGAAGGCGTGTGTCATGCAGGATGGCCGTGTCGGATCTTTCATGAGTATGCACTTACAATAAGACACAAGCACCTTTGTTTAGCGTTGTGCGGATTCTAGGATTGAGTATGGTGTTCGGTACACCATGGAGCGACACAGTGATCGTTTAGACGTGGTCGGGACACATACTGGCCTAGGAACTGCTCAGTGTTTCCTTTTAAGTTCAGAGTATTAAGTAGTACAGTAATGTTAGTAATTGACTCTGTAACAATAAACTGTGTAGAAGTTAAAAGAGCTATTTCTCTCGTTTACCCGTATCCCAATTCTGCGCCCACGACTGTAAATGCTGACACTATGAATGACACTATGTTCTGATTACAATCCAAGAATCCAAGAATATTATAAAGCTGCAGAGTTTGTTTGTTTGTTTGTTTGAACGCGCTAATCTCAGGAATTGCTATTCGCGTTGTGTTCTTTTTGTGTTGGATAGTTCATTTATCGAGGAAGGTTTATATAACATCTCTCTTATATATCATCTTCATCAAAACGTTTTACGCTTTATCGTTAATATTTTATCTATGCGCTTTATGCCTGCAGTATTGTCTCTTCTTCTACTTTTTGATCCATCCAAAGGTTGTCTGTAAAAGATCGCTTTTAGCGATAAGACCGCCCATTGTGACACCCTATGTAACAGTTCTACATTTATATCTGTAATTTTTATGGTGTACATAATAAAGAGTATTCTATCTATCTATCTATGAAGTGGCAACATTTCGAAGCTATCTGCTCAACACAGTATGGTATTTAATGGTGGTGTGTTACGTTTTCCACGCGAACGCAGTCCCGGGCAGAAGCTAGTACAAACTATAGTGCAAAACCAACATTTATTAAGATAAATGTTATTAACATATAAATAATTTTTTTAATGACAATAATATTAATTTATTTTGAATTTAATCCTTTATAATGTAACTGAATTTAATTTCAATATTATTGTACCTACCGTAACTATACTATATTATTTTACTAGCTGACCCGACAGACTTCGTTCTGTCAAAAGCTATTTGACTGTGGCAGTTTGTCTACGCGCAAAGGAAATATAATATAAACTCCACTAGTCTACCCTACCCTACTTATCTACCCTAACCTACCCTACCTACCTACCCTACCCTACCATACCTACCTTACCTACATACCTACCTACCTACCCTACCCTACCCTACCATACCTACCCTACCTACCTACCTATCCTACCCTACCCTACCCTACCTACCTACCCTACCTACCTACCTACCTACCCTACCCTATCCTACCTAGCTACCTACCTAAACAACTATTAGCGAAATCGGTCCAGCTATTCACAATTTGTTGTTTTTTCCATATTTTCTCACCGTTTAAACCTTCCCTGCACTACGACAAACATTTCAAAACTAAAATTAGCTGAATCAGCCTATAGCCGTTCTCGAGTTTTAGCGAGATTAACGAACAGCAATTGATTTTTATATTATATAGATAGATATAGATATATTATATACTATATTATTATTTTTGTTTTTTTAAGAATTTAATTTAAAAGAGTGTCCATGAAGTTTCTTGCCCGTTTTTCTCCATAGATACCTATTACGCTTTGGAATAAGCATTTAGCTTTATTTTTCATACTGACCGACTCCTTGACAATTCTAAAGTGCCTGTAAATGGTTTAATTGAAATAAATGATTTGAGTTTGAGTTTATAAAATTTGTATGCCGCTGGCAAAACATAGAGAGTCAACTGAATGGTTGCTGAAGACCAAATTATGTACCTGTGTTTAACATATAAATATTCATTCATTCATTATTCCTTAATTTATTTATTACTAGCTCTTGCCCGCGGCTCCGCCCGCGTGGATGTCGTTTATCGCGTAAAAAAGTAGCCTATGTCCTTTTCCATATCCCAGGCTATATCTCTGCCAAATTTCATGACCATCGGTTCAGCGGTTTAGGCGTGAAAACGTAACGTAACATACAGACAGACAGACAGACAGAGTTACTTTCACATTTATAATATTAGTATGGATTTATTTATGTACACACATAAAATACTTGATAGGACACTATATCAACATAGAAGAGCACAAAGGTACTGCTTATTTCAAAATAAATTTCTTCCAGCAGACCCGCGAATCTGAAATTATTATGTTTTTTTTTTTTCACTCTTGAAGTCACGGAGGGGTAAGGTAACGGTGTGGTAAGAGGTGTATCTTCCCATACCTAGTACACCCACACTTCGCCAGTTTTATGTCAGTTTAATTGGCTAACCTATTGCCACCAACCGGGTACAATACTCAATACTTTTATTGCATTCCACATGTAGGTATTTTTAGGTGGAAAACTTATAATTAGATCAATTGTATAATTTATATTTTTTATGACATTCATTTTATTTTCTGTGATTAATATACTCACACACTGACATAGGTTATTAAATGTTACAATTTTAGGGAAATCATCTATTTTTACAATGTTTGTAAATATGTGAGCACCATGTATCTAACGCATAACTAATTTGTCTGTCATTGCTTCACTTTTCATTCTTTTTACCTATTGTGGTATAGTAATTTTATTCTAGGTAAGCATTGTCTTCACATATAATTAATGTATACAAATATTGTTAACATTTTAAAAGAGTAAGTATGGAGTTTCTTGCCCATTCTTATCCATACGTAACTACCTTTTGGAAGGGGCAACTAGAATCAATTAATTATTTTTGTAAATTTTGACGTTCAAAAGTGCCTTTTATGTGCCTATTTGAAATAAATGATTTGACTTTGACTTTGACTTGAATATGGACCCTGTTGGGCATAGCAAAATAAGTGAGTTAGGAGGGAGGAAGCGTTTGTTTGTGTACAAATATTAACTTCGCGGTGTGCTACTGAAATAATACCATTTGAAAAATCTCAATAACATTTTCCCAACGTGAAGTTGATCCGATCCCCATGTACTACTGTGGCGCACAATCACATATCACAAACACAAATCGTCAAATCTCATTTGAAATATAGTTAAATTCTTATATGCATCGGAAATAAGGAAAGCATACTTACAAAAATCGTTAAAATTATAAACGGCCACGTCTATAGCCAAACTAATATGAAGACTAGCAATGATCAAACAAATTATTATGTTCATCTTGGTATAAATAAATTAACACAAATTAAATTCAAAATGTAAGCTAGATATTTCTATAATATATTACAATATAATACAACACTTCAAGGCACAAAACAAACTGAAATCAGTAACAAAATTGGTTTGATGTTTTTTCCTCCTATATTAAGTACCCAATTCACAGTAAATGCTAAGCGTTAGCGATATTTAGAGTGTTATATTAGCTATTTTATATAGAGGGCTATGCTTGGAGAAATGAAGAGATCCGCAGGTAACCAAGGTAATCGACATAGCTCAAAGAATTGCCAAACTTAAGTGGCAATGGGCAGGGCACATTGCGCGCAGAACTGATGACCGTTGGGGCCGAAAGGTTCTGGATTGGCGACCGCGTACTGGAAGACGTAGCGTTGGAAGACCTCCCACAAGGTGGACCGATGACCTTATGAAAGCCGCAGGAATCCGCTGGATGCGGGAAGCACAAAACCGGTCGAGGTGGCGGTGCTTGGGAGAAGCCTATGTCCAGCAGTGGACGTCTTTCGGCTGAAATGATGATAGCGATATTTAATTTGTTAGATTTTAAACATCCATTGCCGAACATTCTCCCAATGCCAGCTACGATAAAGTTATTGAAAATGGAGTGGACGTAGTGGTATCGCAGTATGTCATTATTAGAATATTACGTTTTAAAATATTTCGTGTATGAATAGATACACCTAAGATATACATAGTTGACGCTGATGCGACCACAAAACAACCCTTGTATGATTTAAGAAAGAAAGATAATACGTTTATTTGCGGCAAACATGACGCAGAGAAAGCATAGAAACACGAAAATAACAAGTTGGGGGAAAATATGCGCCACATCCACGAAAAACGGCCATCGCTCAGCATAATGCTGCAACTCTATGCGAGACAGAGCCCCAGCGCTGGTTTTCAGCGACAGCCGGCGCTGACGTCAAGACGTCACCCGGTACAGCATAAATAATGAGACAAAACACACAAAATAAGAAATAAAATAAATACAATACTTCTAAAAGTTTAAAATAAATATAATATTTAATATGGCAACATGCCATGCCGTCGGTAACGACTGACTGAACAACTCTTGCGACGCTGGATTAATATAATCTGTGCATGCAGTTGTCATAACAATTTGACGTTTTGACGTAATAATTAATCATGGCGCAAAAATGGATGGTTATGATGTAATTGTTTTTGAATAATAATAACAAAGGATGCATTGGGTGATTTGGGTGATTGTGTTTTATTGATTTCAATGTTAGTATAATCAACGCCCACTTCCATACAATATTGAACGTATCTAAAACTGTATACCTAAAACTACGTTGATTTAAAAAAAAAAAAAAAAAACGTTATTCTATCATTTATAAAACAGAAGGATTTAGCTAGCTGGGTCGAGGTACCTACTACCTTTTGTAAGGGGCAACTAAACTCAATTCTACAGGATGGCCAATTTGGAAGTATACAACGTTAAATTTTGATTATTTTTATTACAAACGAAAATAACAGGATATTTTTCTATAATTATTTTACTCAGGCTTGGCAATTTTATACGAAAATTAAGATCAGCGTAATCTCCTCCTTTTTATACTCAAAAATGTCCGAGCGCACACACGGTGCCGCGGGAGATGTACGCGGGGTGCGGGAGACGCACGGGACGGCGGGGCGGCGCGAACCAATCAGCGCCGACCGACGCCGGCGTTCGTCACTTCAAGAAATCTCACTAGCGAACGGTCATGTTCGCTTCGATTTAAAATATTTATGGTATTACTTTTTACAATATACCTATCTAAATTATACAGTCCACTCGTCTTTTTATT
The DNA here is from genome assembly GCA_947523025.1 of Dryobota labecula. Taxonomy (NCBI): domain Eukaryota; kingdom Metazoa; phylum Arthropoda; class Insecta; order Lepidoptera; family Noctuidae; genus Dryobota; species Dryobota labecula. The sequence goes on along the minus strand of OX383311.1, from coordinate 3,949,822 downwards.
ACATTCAACCAAGAATATACCTCAAACAAAAATGCGATCGCTTTTCATTGTGTTTTTCATTAAATTTTCCCATACTTTGTTAGTTATCCCACTAACAAAGTCACAAATATTCTGCTTTTTATATTCAAGATTGACCACGACACGTCCCTTTAGATAACCCCATACAAAAAAAGTCAGGACATGTCGCGAAATCCTCAATGATCAAAATGGTATGTATGTATTTGTTACTAGCTTTTGCCCGCGGCTTCGCCCGCGTGGATGTCGGAACAAATCCAGCGGGAACTTACTACCGGGATTGAAATTACTCTATGACCGGGATTAAAAATACTTTTGAGTAATTCAAAACCTTAAAATAAAACTTTTGAGTTATTCAAGGCACGCAGTAAATTCTCCCGTAAAAACTTAATTACCCCTCATGACTGTTTAGGATCAATTCTCAAAAACCCCATACACTCGTTATCCTTTTTTTGTTCTGTCAAAAGAATGAGCACCTTTTGAGGGGATGTTTTGAAAAACGAATTATGAAAAACTTTGTGTCTTATTTAAGAACGTATTTGTGCTTAGTTTCAAGTTTATGAACTAAAAAAAAAAATTTTTTTTCATACTATCTAAATCCCCCCCATTTTCACCCCTTAAAAGCCCTTTTTAGAGCTCGAAAGCCTTTCTGAAACCCTGAGCCTTTTTTGAAATAGATCAGTCCGTTACGGTTTTTTTCCATACAATCTTTGACATCCCCCAATCCCCCTTTGTGCCAAGTTTAATTTTTATTTATAACTCAAGGAATAAGATTTTTCAAGCAAATCAAATCACCCCTTTTTACCACTTTACGGGTTTAATTTTCAAAAATCCATTTTTAGCGGATGCCTACGTCACAATAACTATCTGTGTGCCAATTTTCAGCCAAATCCGTTCAGTGGTTTGAGCTATGTGTTGATAGCCATCAGTTTTTCCATACAAACTTTGACACCCCCAATCCCCCTTTATGGGGTAGTTTAAAAAAAAACTGAAATAAACAAACTTTATTATTTAATTAGATAAGCATTTGTGCCAAGTTTCAAGTTTATAAACTCAAGGAATAAAATTTTTCAAACAAACGAAATCCCCCATTTTTACCCCATTAAAGGTTGAATTTTACCAAAAATCCTTTATTAGCTGACGTCTTCTACTCTATATCCTAATTTAATCTAACCTAATCTAACTATTCTAATCTATATCTATATCGATTCTCCCGGAGAAGAGGATGGAAGGTTCTTCGGGGGAGGCGCCCGTGGCTAAATAATAACAGCCGTACAGGTCGATCGATCAGGTTAAGCTACACTTGCCGCGGTTGGTCTGTGGATAGGTGATCATCTTTACCCGTCCGTGCCTCGGAAAGCACGTTAAGCTGTTGGTCCCGGCTGTCATTCGTGGATCTGTGACAGTCGTTACGGGAGTCAGAAGCCCGAAATAATGGTTGTCAGACAACCATTCTTACCAAGGGGTATCGTATTACCCAGTAACTGCGTTGTGGAGGTCAGATAGGCAGTCGCTCCATGTAAAATACTCTAAAGTTAGAAACAGTACACGTGTACTTTTATTATTTTTACTTGAATACAAAATTTAGCGAATCAACAACTTCAATACAAAACTTCATCCCGCTTTTCAGAAACTTGTGGGCTGAAATAAAATAAAAAACAACGATTTACGTTGTGTTAGTTTCCAACCATAAGCCGAAATATTAGTGATTTTAACTTAAAAAAGGAACTTTAATTTAAAAAAAAATATCCCCTTTTCACCCCCTAGGGTTGAAATTCTAACAACACCGTTAGCTTCCAACCATAAGCCTAGATAGTAAGTGATTTTTTTTCGAAAATTAAGGTCTTTACAACTCCTTTTACGCCTTTTTAACCCTTCGGGGGTGAAATTATCAAAAACACTGAGACACCTATAAATTAATTTTCAATCGTCAGCCTAAACACAAAATTTTAAGATCCTAACTTCATAACTGACGGACTTTCATATAAATTTCCATCCCCTATATTTCCCCATTAGGGGTTGAATTTCGAAAAATCCTTCCTTATTCCTTGTCTACATTATACAAAATTTCAGCTTTTTAGGTCCAAGGGTTTGGGCTGGGCGTTGATGCGTCAGTCAGTCAGTCAGGACATCTCTTTTTATTTATATAGATTCTTAATGATTTGTTAGAAAAATTGGTTCGTTTTTAAATTCGTTTAAGAACTTCAGGATAAAATGACTGAAAGTATTGCGGTGGTCATGGTCTTATAGACTGTGCATAACGAATGTGCCGCATTTTATTATAAACTAGCTTCTGCCCGCAACTTCGTCCGCGTTAAATTTCTTGTTCCCCCGACCCACCTCGTCGCAACACATTACCTGCCCGTGCTTTTACTTCGTTTTCGAATAAACTTTCATTAAAAAAAAAATTGTGTCCTAGTTGCATGTTGTTGTTGTGGCATGTAATTCTTCTTCAAGAATTAGAAAATAAAAATTAAAAATAAATAAAATTAAATTAAATTAAAGCTGTAAAATGCAAAACGATTTTTTCAAATCCAACTCGCAGTTCCAGAGATTAGCGCGTTCAAAAAACAAAAAAACCGGCCAAGTGCGAGTCAGACTCGCGCACGAAGGGTTCCGTACCATCCATACAAATCCTTATCCTTACTAATATTATAAATGTGAAAGTAACTCTGTCTGTCTGTCTATCTATCTGTCTGTATGTTACGTTTTCACGCCTAAACCGCTGAACCGGTCGTCATGAAATTTGGCAGAGATATAGCCTGGGATATGGAGAAGGACATAGGCTACTTTTTTATGCGATAACCGACATCCACGCGGGCGGAGCAAAAAAAACGGCAAAAAAATCATGTCCGTTGTATGGGAGCCCCCCCTTAAATATATTTTTTTCTGTTTTTTAGTATTTGTTGTTATAGCGGCAATAGAAATACATCATCTGTGAAAATTTCAACTGTCTAACTATCACGGTTCATGAGGTACAGCCTGGTGACAGACGGACAGACAGACAGACAGACAGACAGACGGACAGCGTAGTAATAGTGTCCCATTTTACCCTTTGGGTACGGAACCCTAAAAACTAACTCTTCAGCTTTAGAATAGACTACCTCGCAGAGTTGATCATTATTTTGCTGCGGAGTTATTATAAAACAGTTATATCTCCTAAGATATTCATTGAAATCAAATGATGTAAAGGCAACTTTGTTCAAAATTAAATACCTGGATGAATAACGTATTTATTTGGATAAGGATTAATACCATGTTTATGAAAACTCCTTTGCAAATAATGCATTAATTTCGAACAAATTTGATTACCATAAAAAAGGTTATAGTGAGTCAATCCTAAAAGATAGACATATGCTGTCGCGGACTTTTTTTTAGAACATTTAAAGAGGAACAATTCCATGATACGTGATATTTACGTAACTTAAACCGTTTACGCAGTGCACGCAACGGAAGCTCTCAAAAAGGAATAATTTTTCCCGTTTTTGCAACATTTTTCATTTATGCTCCGCTCCTTTTAGTTGTAGCGTGATGTTATATAGCCTATAATATTCCTCAATAAATGGACTATCCAACACAAAAAGAATTTTTCAATTCCAACCAGTAGTTCCTGAGATTAGCGCGTTCAAACAAACAAACAAACTCTTCAGCTTTATATATTATAAGTATAGATAGATAATAAACACCAAACAACTGCAAAATTTGGTTTTAAATCAGAATGGGGGCTAAAAAAGTTGTATACATCTTAATTGGGCACCCTGTATTTTCATTTCAAAAGTGCCTTTTAATGGCCTAATTAAAATAAATGAATAAATAATAATAATAATGTTAAATAAATGATTTGACTTTTATCCTGTTCCTGTTTTCGACATTTTCTGATTATACTAAAACTAGTATTATACGATTATTAGGAAAACCAATATTCTTCGTGGTTATCCCCGTCAATGCGATAAAATCAATATTTTTGAAAAATATTTAGATTTAACCAACTTGTTTACGCGTGATACTAACCTAATTATCACAGCTATTTCGATTTTTTCCATAAATAACTAACATAATCAATATTTCCTTATTCGTTGGTCTATGAATTTGAATATTATAACTTCAAATGTACCTACACATTACATGCGTGTAATCTTTTCATTATTTGACATTATTTACCTACAAATCGAATTCCAATTCTTTATTAGTGGCGTTTGAGGACATGATATTTATTCAGATTTGTTACTGTAGTTGTAATGGCAATCATGTCATTTGGTTTAAATAGGTTTTCATTTTAATATATATATACATCCGTTTTATATAGATTATTTTTTATTTTGTGAATGTGAGAACGTTGTAGGCCTAGTAGAGTGTAGATTTGTTGGCACTTTTCTATTTTGTTAAGTACCTGGTAATTGTTGGAAGGCCTACACTGTCCTTCCATACCTATTAACAATGTTATTTGTAATATTATAAAGCCAATTATTTTTAAAAGAGTAACCGTGGAGTTTCTTGCCGGCTCTTCTCCATAGGAAACGACTAATTCGAATCGTGCACCTAGCTTCTGACGTTTCATAAGTGTCCATGTAGGTTTATGTGAAATAAAATATTTTGATTTTGATTTTGATAACCTGCGAAAGTGTCTCCTATCCTACATATGCACGTCATTAATCTGCGGATCGAAATCTATGTGTGCGGAATGCCCAAACACAGATTTTGAAATTGCTAGCGACAAATTTGCTGTCGAAATCTGTGTTTGGACGTCAGCAGTGCTATTCTGTAACCATCTCACCGTGAAAACGCAGGTAAAGTGAGCGTGGAGTAAGCTGTCAATATTGTCAATCCCAAGCGTCAGGTGGAATTAGGGTAGGGGTGTGCAAGATTGCGAAGTGTATAAGAATGCGCAGAGCGATTCTTCAATCAGGAAACTGTCTTCTGCGGCCAACTTTGGTTAACAGTGCACCATCAACATTTTAAACATGTCGGCACAAGAATTTTCGTTTTTCATACAATTTCCGAAGATTTATTCGACAAAAACTAAATTTGATACTTGTTTTACAATATTTAGGTGCTTTGAAAACGTGATTGTAATAAATGTAATCCAGGTAAGCTGTTTGTAAGTGTTTATTTCTATCAAATGACTATCGAAACGTGTTTCGATTTAGTTGTAACGACGTCCTGGCCAAAAGATGGCAGTAGTGGTTTTTCAAAGGACGTTAGTGCACCATGTGCAAGAGTGCGCATAGCCATCGTGTACAAGAATGCGCGCGCCGTCTTGTACACTGTATCAGACTTTTATTTAAGATGCTATGTGTTTTATAATGACATGTGTTTACTGTTATGCTAATAAAATAATTGTTTATGTTTTTATGATGTCAAGAAGACAAAGAGCAACGGGGAGAAAAAATGTAGATTCGAGTGTGGAGTAGAGAACAGAAGTAGTTTAATTATTGGAGTTGTCGTATCCAATGTCATCTGTTGCACGACCGATAAAAGAAGTAAAAGGTCTGAAATTTTAAGCAGCTCTCTACAGAAAAGAATACTCGAATATGAATTAAAAAAAAAGAATGTAAACGTTTATCTAAAAACAGTAAGGCTGTTAAATCAAAGTAGCTAGAAATTGCACAAAAGAACAAAAATTTTGCATGTCCAGGCTGCTCAGAAGTGTATAGAGACCAATTGTAGAAGACTGGATCCAGTATATTTCTTGCAAAAACTGTTGGCACAAAAAATGGACAGCATAAGTAGCCATGGTAGCTTCAAATGTAACATTTGTGAGTGATGCGTATTCTTGACCGCGTGCGCATACTTGCACATCTAGTTGCGCACTCTTGTACACATACGTTGTGCAAAAGTGCGCATTACGGATGTTGCACTAACCTAGCAAGTCATTTCTTATAAACAGTATCCGCTTTTATAACAAGTTGCCAAAGTCGGTTACAAAACTTAGCGATGGAAAGTTCAAAACCCACATCAAACGTGTCCTTATCAAAAAAGTATATTATAAGATAAAAGACTACGTTGAAGACAAGGAAGTTTGGCAATAATTCCTTCTGCACATGTGGCTTCCCTGGTACCTCATAAACAACATAACTATGTCAATGTCTATTAACTGCTCCCAAATAACGATGTTTATTTAGTTTTTTTTTTTTTTTTTTTTACATACTTACTTTCATTATTTGACATTATTTACCTACAAATCGAATTCCAATTCTTTATTAGTGGCTTTTGTGGACATGATATTTATTCAGATATGTTACTGTAATTGTAATTGCAATCATGTCATTAATCACTATCACTATCACTATCACTACATATTATAAAACAAAGTCCTCCGCCGCATCTGTCTGTCTGTCTGTCTGTCTGTTCGCGATAAACTCAAATACTACTGCACCGATTCTCTTGCTGTTTTCACCAATGGATAGCTTGGTTCTCGAGGAAGGTTTAAGTATATAATTTGTTAAGTTTTTGTATGCATTTTTGTATGAATTAACGATATTTGTTGGAGGTGTCGGAAAAAAATAAGCCGTCTGGGAGCTTTCAACGAAAACGCTGTCTAAACCCTTTGAGATATAACAAAATAATGTATGGTGGAATTGTGTATCTTATAAAGGTCTTCAAAAAAGTCCGCGATGGCATATGTCTATCTCTTAAGGATAACATACTATATCCATTTTATTGGCCTTTTGTAGGTATTTGTTTGCCGAATTTTACTTTTGGAAATACGATTACGATAACAATACGCCATAATATCAGTAGCTATTAGCCAAATTATGTTCGTAGATAAATAAGCTAGCTACTTACGTGTATTTCAAACAGTATACAAGAATATTTATCACTAGCTTCTGCCCGCGACTTCGTCCGCGTTAAATTTCTTGTTCCCCCGACCCACCCCGTCGCAACACATTGCCTGCCCGTGATTTTACTTCATTTTCGCATAAACTTTCATTTAAAAAAAATTGTGTCCTAGTTAATAGGAATGTTATTCTTCCTCAAGAATTGGGCTGTAAAATGCAAAAAGATTTTTTCAAATCCAACTCGCAGTTCCAGAGATTAGCGCGTTCAAAAAACAAAAAACCGGCCAAGTGCGAGTCGGACTCGCGCACGAAGGGTTTCGTACCATCCATACAAATCCTTACTAATATTATAAATGTGAAAGTAACTCTGTCTGTCTGTCTGTCTGTATGTAACGTTTTCACGCCTAAACCGCTGAGATACCGCCGATAGACCGCCTGGGATATAGAGAAGGACATAGGCTACTTTTTTACGCGATAACCGACATCCACGCGGGCGGGGCAAAAAAAACGGCAAAAAAAATCATGTCCGTTGTATGGGAGCCCCCCTTAAATATATTTTTTTTTTCTGTTTTTTGGTATTTGTTGTTATAGCGGCAACATAAATACATCATCTGTGAAAATTTCAACTGTCTAACTATCACGGTTCATGAGATACAGCCTGGTGACAGATGGACAGACAGACAGACAGACAGACGGACAGCGGAGTTTTAGTAATAGGGTCCCATTTTACCCTTTGGGTACGGAACCCTAAAAACTAACTCTTCAACTTTAGAATAGACTACCTCGCAGAGTTGATCATTATTTTGCTGCGGAGTTATTATAAAACAGTTATATCTCCTAAGATATTCATTGAAATTAAATGATGTAAGGGCAACTTTGTTCAAAATTAAATACTTGTGATGAATAACGTATTTATTTGGATAAGGATTAATACCATGTTTATGAAAACTCCTTCGCAAATAATGCATTAATTTCGAATAAATTTGATTACCATAAAAAAGGTTATAGCGAGTTAATCTTAAAAGATAGACATATGCTGTCGCGGACTTTTTTTTAGAACATTTAAAGAGGAACAATTCCATCATACATGATATTTGCGTAACTTAAACCGTTTACGCAGCGCACGCAACGGAAGCTCTCAAAAAGGAATATTTTTTCCCGTTTTTGCAACATTTTTCATTTATGCTCCGCTCCTATTGGTCGTAGCGTGATGTTATATAGCCTATAACATTCCTCAATAAATGGACTATCCAACACAAAAAGAATTTTTCAATTCCAGCCAGTAGTTCCTGAGATTAGCGCGTTCAAACAAACAAAAAAACAAACAAACAAACTCTTCAGCTTTATATATTAGTATAGATAAAAACATTACTAACCACGGCGGCCTTATGATCAAAATTTGTGCATTCCAAAACTTTCCGTTACTTTTTCACTGACATATTTATCACTTTTCGATAAACTAACACTCAATACGAAATCTACATTTATTTTTCAGTAATTCTGTATAAGATTCTTCTATGATTAAACCGTTTTCTCATTGAATCTTTACGCACGTATAACCTTGATGAATGTTTACACTAAGCACCGCACCACACCGCCACACGACCACAGAGTACAGACGTATTTTGTTTTCTTTTGTTTTTCCTTCGTTTAGTGGTGTTCCCGCTAAAATGTCTACCGGTCAAGTATTAGTCGATTAATTGAATTCTACAGCCAGATCGTGTTGCAAGCACAAAATAAATGTCAAATATTTCGTCCAATTGCGAACGTGACCCTGAGAAAAATTATGCACCAATGGTGTTCATTATATATTTCGAGCGTTTTATCAGCACAAATGGTGTATCATGAGACATTTCGGAGGATTTCGTTTTGTTTTCACATTGTTGGTACTTACGTGAAATATTTTAAAATTATCATTTGTGTCGCACTTTTATTTCGTGTTGTAATTTGGTACAATTGATTGCTTTAAGAATTTGAGTGAAATTTCGTATTTTGATTTTGTGTTTGTTATCTTTAGGTAAAGACTCATTCACGTTCAGAACATAAGTACTTTAAATCATTTGTTTCGGTTTCTATTCACATAGTGAGTCACATTAAAATTAATATTAAGTTAGAATTTTGAGATTTAGCCTGGGATATGGAGAAGGACATAGGGTACTTTTTTATGCGATAACCGACATCCACGCGGGCGAAGCCGCGGGCAAAAGCTAGTATTTTATATACTTAGATTATTTTATATTTTGTGAATGTGAGAACGTTTAGAGTGTAGATTTGTTGGCACTTTTCTATTTTGTTAAGTACCTGGTAATTGTTGAAAGGCCTACACTGTCCTCCCATACCTATTATCACTGTTATTTAATAATATTGTAAAGCCAATTATTTTTAAAAGAGTAACCGTGGAGTTTCTTGCCGGCTCTTCTCCATAGGAAACGACTAATTGGAACAGTGCACCTAGCTTCTGATGCTTCATAAGTGCCCATGTAGGTTTATGTGAAATAAAATATTTTGATTTTTGATTTTATTGATTTTTGCAGTTTTTTTAAATAGTTCCTAAACCGTTACCTTTAATTTGTTTTTTTTTTTAGTTTTCTTACTAGGCAAATAACCTAGGTAAATGAATTAAGACCGATGTTGGTTCTAATACGCTTTGTCTTTTTTTTAGAACATAGTAGAAAAAGTGCGCAGTGCTGCACACGCCTTCCCTACAGCTCACTTCAAACTCACTTTATTTGCTTGAACATGTGTGTACAACTTCATCATAATATGCTTTACTAGCAAAAAAAATAATTCAATGACCTTTTAAATGCTTCTACGCTTAGCTCTTTCCAGCTATTGGGAAGCTTATTGTAAATAATGGGACCCATACAAAAAACACTCCTACGCATAAATGCAGTCCGAGCCCTATGTTGACAGAGTTGACCGTTATCACATCTATTCCTAGGAAACCGGTCTGCCATGCGGGGAAATAGATTCGGATTTGCTTTAACAAATAATGCGATTTCCAATATATAAATTGATGGTAAAGTCTATATGTTGTGGCTTATGAAGAACGGCTTGCAGCTATCAGTCATTTTTAATTTAAATATGGATCTAAGGCATTTTTTTTGGGCTTTGATAAATGATAAATGATAAATAATTTTATTTCTGTAAGTAGGTTTTTACAAACACTTTTACACGTCAATCATATTTTAAAACTAGATGAGGTCGGCATTTCGTATCTGACTACTCTGAGAAGAAAGACCGAAACAAACTCAGAGGTCACAGTCTCTTTTAAAGTCCAGACATAATCTTGGTCAAATCATGTGAAGACCATGTAGACTGGTGTCTGAAATGGTCTTTTGAAGAAAGAACCACACAGATTGAGTGGACCTGTCCATTCAGTGCACGCATTTGTCAGTAATCGTGCAGCTCAACTCAGAACATAAGGAGCTCAACGATTCGACGAACAATACCAAAGAAAGGACATTTGGGCAGGCCGCATAAATTACTCAAACTGCCATACCATGATCAGGAAAAAAAAAAAAAAATATACTGAGAAGAAAAAAAAAATAAAAATAAACAAAGACCCACATAGTCTTCACATTCACAATAATTAAAATAATAACATTATACTTCACAAGTAAATATTCATGTCAATGTCTATAAAGCAATCACAATAAAAAAAAGTTTCAATATATAAAATTTGGAGCAGCTCAATCCCAAGCCTTTTTGTCCTCAATATAATCTTTAGTGGTATAAAAGGCTTTCTGGCACAACTTACGTTTAATGAATGATTTGAATTGATTAATGCTTAGATCTTGAATGTGGCTTGGAAGTTTATTATAAAAGCGTATACATTGACATCTGAACGAACCACCTATTTTCTTGAGCCGTGTTTTAGGTACAACATACATGTCTTTTTCTTTAAATGTGACATCTCTATCCGTAGAGAGTCCCCAAAAATCATTCCGTATCTGATAATGGACTCTGCTATGCCATAATAGGCGGTTAATAGGGCATCGGTATTTAAACTTTTCACCGTGAGATTTTGGCAGAATAGCACTACTACAGATTTTGAAATCGTCAGCGAGTCACCGGCGACTAAATTGCGTATGTATCAAGCAAAAGTAGCCGGTCCAAATAGTGGCTTATTCCACAAATCCCCCCTGAAAATCCCCCTTAGGAGGAAAAGTGGAATCTATAAAAAACAGTCTAGAATTCACCCCTGATAATCTCGCTTAGGGGGGACAAAAAGAATTACTTAACTTATTCCAAGACCCCCTGAAAGTGATTTTTTTTTTGGGTCCATATTGGCTCACCTAAAGTTATTTACCCGAAATTGTTCTTCCTAATGATTTGTACGAGTAATCCGAATAATCACTCTTCCTAAAATTTTTCATCCTAAAGTTTTCATTCATACTATTTGTAGTGCTGCCGGCGATGTTCATAACACTCATGTTTCCGAAAATTGCAATTAATAATATCATTAATGTAAATATATTTAAACTCCTACTGTTTTTTATCATAACGCTTTTATTCCTAAACATAATTACCATAATATTCATTCAGGTCAGAGTGTCGTCTTGGGGGCACTATGAAAAAAATACTTTACCAATTTCGAGGTAGCGCTCGCCGGTCGCCGCCGCGGCACCACTCGCTTCGCTCGCTCGGCTCGCTCGGCTCGCGCGTAGTTGGTCACAGTTCTAACCTAACATATCCTCTGGATATCTTTGCAGGTACACACCACTATAAATAAAATTAAAGAAGACGCTTTAATTAATAAAAATAAAAAAGCAATTCATATAATTAGTGAGTGCGAAGCAAGCACTTGATTATTATGAATAAAAATAAATCTAAACAAAAAAGATATGACTTTGAATAATAGTGTAAAAGATGGTTATGTTGAGAAAATATAGGAAAACAAATAAAAGTATAATAGATGTTTATTGCTACTGACATTATGAAGTTGAATGCTTCGGAATTATGAACATTAGAGACAGAGTAGTTAGGAATTGTGATTGTTAGGATGAAAAATGTTAGGAAGAACATTTTCGGATTTCCAATTATCGGAGTTGAAAATTTAGGTGAACTTTGGCGCACCCATTTTTTTTACATTAGGGTTAGTTTTCCCCACTGAGGGGGATTAGTGAAATAAGCCGGATTATCAGGGGTGAATTATAGACTGTTTTTTATATATTCCACTTTTCCTCCTAAGGGGGATTTTTCAGGGGGGTTTTGTGGAATAAGCCCAAATAGTTACGGTCTTTAATTTTTATGTTAAATGTGTTTAAGGGCCAGTATTTAAGGTATCGAAGCGCCTCTGATGCACGAGTTTGTGGGTTCAAATCCGGGCAAATACCAATGTGACTCTTTCAATTCATATGTACTTTTTAAAACGTGCAAATACATGAATACCTGGAGATACCGACTGTAAAGGAGGAAGCCTGTAAAACAAGCAAGAGATACAAAGAAAGGCTCAATAAAAACACGAATGAATTGGCTAAGAATCAATTAACTCGACAGAAAGATGAAACTCGTCTAAAAAGATGGCAAATATTAGACATAGGACCAGAGAAACTAACTATTTAGTCTCTACCAACTCATACGATGCTGCTTAATTGAGTCACACCACCCAAACCAAATGAATCCCATAAAATATCTGATTATGGCTGAAATCCGACATGTACTTTTTATGTTTATCTTGGACATAACTGACATCGGTGAAGAAAAAAGATCGTGAGGAAACCTGGACTCATCAAGGTCAAAAAATAAAAATAAAATACAAGTCATTTATTGAAATTAGGCTGAGAATCAGCGTATTCGAACGTCAAAACTACATAAGATAGTTCCTAGTTCCACTTCCTAGTTCAGCTGGGAAGAAGAAGTGGCGCAACAAATTCCCCAGCAGCACAGCTGTCTGTTCAGTTAGATAAACTTAATTCTTTATACAATAGTAGGTATACAATAGTACATTATGATATATGTGTGCTATGTTGATCATAGCGCTCGAGGCGGTATTATTCGCGCGAGCCGTAGGCGAGTGTAATGATCAATGCACACGCGTTTCATACGACGTTTTTCAACACACTTGCGAGGCGTAAATAAAGGCACTAGCAAAATCGCTAAAGAGCCTGTATAAAAAAAAATAACACAAAATAATGTTTAGACTGATCATAGTGTTGTCGTGTGTCAAATTGTAGTTTAGTTAGTATGGAATTAGAAAGTACTATTGGCATAGAGAAATATACATATGTTTAGTGAGAATCCGCAATAATAGAACGCCAGTCAGAGTCTTTTTCGTTTGGTTCCGGGAAGGACCACAGACAATTTAAGGTAAATTTTTAATTTATTTCGGGACCAATAGGACAATTCAGAATATTACAAAAAAAGTGAAATATGGCATTATAGCTCCAGCATTATGGAAGTCGGTTTTTATGAGATTAAAAAAAGTGCAATTATCCAACTAGTAAATAGTTATCTGTGGCGTTACAGCACTAGCGCGGTAACGTAAAGTAAAAAGCACATGTTTTGAATACACTGTATTATGGACCTAAAAGCGGTTCAATAAGAGCCACTTTACGAGCAAGTGTGTTGAAAAGTAATTAACATTACGAGACACAGAACAGTAAATTAAATTATTTGCCATATGTCAGCTAGCACACGCCAATATACCAGAAAATACAATGAAAACGATGCTCAAACAAAAAAAAGGCATTTAAAAACAAAACAGTCAATTACTCATAACAATAATGAAACCATGGTCAGCAACACGACCAGTCACCACAAGCAGCACCTGTTCACGAGTATAACGCAAAGATCAGCCATTGTCTCCTTCACCATCTTTGAGGAAAGGAGGCAACCCGACCCCCGACGCTACCGCAAGCAGTGACATCTAACGGAGCGTGACGAACTTACGAAGAATAATATGATCAATTGTCGAGGTCGCTAGCCAACCACTTAATTAAATACAACTTATTAAAAAAAACATTGTAATGAGCAGATCGTATCAATAATAAATGAAAATAATTAAAATAAATTGACTTATACAGTCAAATAAAATAAACAATTATATGAACTCATATAACCTGTCAGTGGTTCTCTGCCTTTTCGCCGAAAATTGTTTGTCAAATTTTCACTTGCCAACTAACGTTTCGCAGAATTTTATTTCGCCGAATAATCATTTGCCAACTTATCCTAAAATTTTGTTTTATTTCCCAACCTCACAGTTACCAACTGTACGTTTGGTCTGCTTTTCATAATGACACTTTTTAAAATGCCAACTTTCAAGTAGTAGAATGTTTTAGTTTGTTCATTTTACAAAAGCGATTCGCTTCTGGCACATCGCCGGCCGCTGCCCCGGCACGCTCGCTTCGCTCGCTCGGCTCGTGCGTTGTTTGTCATACTCTAACCTAACCTATCGTAATATGGTTCTGCATTGCTGCCAATTTTAAGGTTTTATGTTATTTTTGAGATTCTTAAATAAAAATATTATGTAAAAATTACACTGACAAAACGTCATTCGTCTAATAGTGAAATGTTTGACAAATGATAAATGTCCCAAACGTTTCGTGTCATTATAATAATTAGCTTAACAATAATTCTACCAAATGAAACGTTGTCATACAAAAATTTGCTATTCGTTAGTTGTCAAGTGATAATCTGCCAAACAATTTTCGGCGAAAAGGCAGGATACCCAGTCAGTAGGTAAGCTTATTCTAGAGAACGATCATAAACATAATTAGTATAAGTTTGAAATCGCTAATATGCCTTGAGCAAGCGTGGTGATCAATACTCATGCCTTCTCTGTATGCGAAGAAGCCTTTGCCCTGCAGTGAGACAATATAGGATATTATTATGATTATTATTGACATTAGTATTGCATCAAAATCAAAATCAAAATCAAAATATTTTATTTCACATAAACCTACATGGGCACTTATGAAACGTCAGAAGCTAGGTGCACGGTTCGAGTTAGTCGTTTCCTATGGAGAAGAGCCGGCAAGAAACTCCACGGTTACTCTTTTAAAAATAATTGGCTTTACAATATTATTAAATAACAGTGATCATAGGTATGGGAGGACAGTGTAGGCCTTTCAACAATTACCAGGTACTTAACAAAATAGAAAACCGCCAACAAATCTTCACTCTACTAGGCCTACAACGTTCTCACATTCACAAAATATAAAATAATCTAAGTATATAAAATATTAATGACATGATTGCAATTACAACTACAGTAACATATCTGAATAAATATCATGTCCACAAAAGCCACTAATAAAGAATTGGAATTCGATTTGTAGGTAAATAATGTCAAATAATGAAAAGATTATGTCAAGGAAGTATGTAAAATAAAAAAAATAAAAAAGTCTAAATAAACATCGTTACTTGGGAGCAGTTAATAGACATTGACATAGTTATGTTGTTTATGAGGTACCAGGGAAGCCACATGTGCAGAAGGAATTATTCCCAAACTTCCTTGTCTTCAACGTAGTCTTTTATCTTATAATATGCTTTTTTGATAAGGACACGTTTGATGTGGGTTTTGAACTTTCCGTCGCTAAGTTCTGTAACCGACTTTGGCAACTTGTTATAAAAGCGGATACTGTTTATAAGAAATGAATTGCTAGTTTTAGTTAATCTGAATTTGGGTATCACAATTTCATGTTTACTACGTGTATTTATATTATGGAAATCGCTTCATATTTTGAAAAGTCCTAAGTTTTTGCGAACATACAAAATACTTTCTAAGATATAAAGAGAAGGCAAAGTTAGTATATCAATTACTTTGAATTTATTTCTAAGGGACTCACGAGGACCCATTTTATAAATCGCGCGGATTGCTCTCTTTTGTAGAATGAAAATGGAATCTACGTCAGCTGCCGATCCCCACAGCAGAACGCCATAAGACATAATACTGTGGAAATAAGCAAAGTATACTAACCTAGCTGTGGCTATATCAGTTAACTGCCTTATTTTTCTTACTGCATATGCAGCTGAACTTAATCTACCTGAAAGAGCTCTAATGTGGGCGCCCCATTGCAATTTCGAATCTAAAGTAATTACTAGAAATACAGTTTCCGTAATAGCATCTAGTTTCTTGCCATCAAGTTTTAAATTTAGACCCACTTGGGGTACATTTGGTAATGACAACTTAAGACATTTCGCATATTGACATTAGCATTGTATATTAACATAGTCTTATTATTTTTATTGTTATTTCGTCATAATCGTAGAACAGTGACGGATCTGCATTTATGTTAAACTCTGTCGCGCGTAAGTATAATTTTTGTCCAAATTGAGTCAAACATAGATTCGGAATCAGCGCAATGAGCTGATTCCGAATCAATGCTTAACTAAATTTGGACAAAAGTTATACTTACTGCTATTATTGTACGCGCGGCAGAGTTTAACATAAATGTCAGATCCGTCACTGTTCTACGATTATGACGATTTGTTTTCAGTCTGTGTGTTGTGTATATTATATTATTATGTACTGAATTGACATTTTATATATATTTTCTCTTTTTATTGACATTGATTTCTATTGCTAAATTTTTGATTAATGAATTTGAAATGTGTGATTATATTTGTGTTAATTTGTGTTCTTATTGTGATTATTGATTGCAATCATTTGTACGGTCTTTGGCATAGCATAGTGCATTCTTTATTATCTTTTTATACCTTTCTTTCCTTCCTTCCTTTCTTTTCCTATCTTTCTTTTTATACATTATTATTGTTCATACCTATATATGTTAAACAAATAAATAAATGTCTTATGACTTATGACTTCATAAATTTATTTAAATAGGGTAATTTCCGATACCAATTACGCTTGTTCTAAGTATTTGCAGCCAAACAAAAAAATCATATGATTATTAGGAAAACCATTAATATTTGTGGTTATTCCTCTAAAATGGTAACCCCTGCCAAACCTACTCTTTGCTGATGACCTAAAGCCGATTCATGTAGTGTAGTATAAGCGGTTTACGTTCTATGTGGTACTCATGGTGACGCGGGTCACGTACGCGGGTGAATAAAAAAAGTGTAGTATAATGCCGACCATGACATACTGCAGCAGTCACCAAGACTCGATTCAGCAGTCACCAAGACTCGATCCAAATCCTGCTGCAGTATGTCATGGTCGGCATTATGCTACACTTTTTTTATTCACCCGCGTACGTGACCCGCGTCACCATGAGTACCACATAAAAGGTAAACCGCTGTAGCGTGTCATGGTGGTCAAAGATAATGGCAATAAGTAATGTTACCACAGATTTCATCAGACTCAAAATTGTGTGGTTCTTTCCTCATAAGACCATTTCAGACACAGATCTACATGGTCCTCACATGATCTGACCAAGATTATGTCTGGACTTTAAAAGAGACTTTGACCCCTGAGTTTGTTTCGCCATTTCTTCTCAGGGATAGTCAGATAGGAAATGTCGACTTCCTCAAGCTTGTTTTATATTTTTTATATGACGTGTAAAAGTGATTCCGATATCCTATTTGCAGAATAAACGATTTCATTTCATTTCATTTCGATTTCATTTCATTTCATTTCATTTGCACTTTCGTAAATGTCGTATAGCTTTGCAAAAATGCATACGGCAAATTAGGGTTTGTTTTGCGACAGGCCAATCAAATCACTAACATGAGTACAGTAAAAGCTGTGTACGAAACTCTTGTTAGAATACAATGCGGCTATTTGGAGTCCTAGTGAAGCCAACTACAGTACGATGCTAGACCGGACACAAAACATAGGTTTATGTATTTGAGGTTACATGGAGTATATCCGGGATACCCATTGCTGTATCCAAGCTTATTTATTTTGGGAATGGTTGGATATTATGGAACGGGCTATGCTTGATAAAATCTAAATCAAATCAAATCAATTATTTCAATTAAACCATTTACAGGTACTTTTGAATTGTCAAGGAGTTGGTCAGTAAGAAAAATGAAGCTACATGCCCATTTCAAAGCGTAGTAGGTACCTATGGAGAAGAACGGGCAAAAAACTGCATGGACACTCTTTTAAATAAAATTGTTACAAAAATATTAGTTACATATATAATGTTGAATTTACAACTAAATGTGAGAACAATGTAAAAATCCATACTAATATTATAAATGTGAAAGTAACTCTGTCTGTCTGTCTGTCTGTCTGTATGTTACGTTTTCACGCCCAAACCGCTGAACTGATCGTCATGAAATTCGGCAGAGATATAGCCTGGGATATGGAGAAGGATATAGGTTACTTTTTTCCGCGATAACCGACATCCACGCAGGCCGAGCCGCGGGTAACAGCTAGTAAAAAATAAAAACTTACACGTTAAAGGCGTCCAGAGTAGGTACAACAAATAGAAACAATTTAAATAAATTAAAATAACCCGTGGCAGCTAAGAGATGACCAGTCCCAGATCGAATTCGGAAAGAGGTGATCCAGCAGAGAACCAAAGTTATTGTCATAGCTCACAGTAAAAGAAAGAAAAGAAAGAAAAAACCGGCCAAGTGCGTGTCGGACCACGCACAATGAAGGGTTCCGTACTTGGAAAGAAGGAAAGAATTTATCCTAAGAACAAACTTAACATTGTAGTTGGTAAACATAATCTCCCATACATTTCAACTGCAAATGTAAGTTTGTACGCTCAATATCGAGAGATTTACCATGTTTTTTTTTAACACCATAGACTTCTTATAGATTTTTTTACGTTGAAATCTCCCAGATGGCTTATTTTTTTCCGACACCTCCACAAATATCGTTAATGTATACAAAAATATATAGAAAAACTTAACATATTATATTCTAAAACCTTCCTCGGGAACCACGCTACCCATTGGTGAAAACAGCATGAAAATCGTTGCAGTATTATTTATTTAACATTGTAAGTACCTAACTTATAAACTTAGCCCCACAAAACCATTGCAATGGTTCACTGTGGGGTCAGTGAATCTATAGACATAATATATACTTAATCACAGTTACATATCCAAATAATATTTTTTAATTTACTTTTAAATCTATTTTTATTTGTTTCACTCCTTATGTCTGCCGGCAGTATGTCATGGTCGGCATTATACTACACTTTTTTTATTCACCCGCGTACGTGACCCGCGTCACCATGAGTACCACATAGAACGTAAACCGCTTATACTACACAACATGAATCGGCTTTAGGTCATCAGCAAAGAGTAGGTTTGGCAGGGGTTACCTTTTTAGAGGAATAACCACAAATATTAATGGTTTTCCTAATAATCATATGATTTTTTTGTTTGGCTGCAAATACTTAGAACAAGCGTAATTGGTACCGGAAATTACCCTATTCAAATAAATTTATGAAGTCATAAGTCATAAGACATTTATTTATTTGTTTAACATATTATAGGTATGTGCAATAATAATGTATAAAAAGAAAGATAGGAAAAGAAAGGAAGGAAGGAAAGAAAGGTATAAAAGATAATAAAGAATGCACTATGCTATGCCAAATACCGTAGGTACAAATGATTGCAATCAATAATCACAATAAGAACACAAATTAACACAAATATAATCACACATTTCGAATTCATTAATCAAAAATTTAGCAATAGAAATAAATGTCAATAAAAAGAGAAAATATATATAAAATGTCAATTCAGTACATAATAATATAATATACACAACACACAGACTGAAAACAAATCGTCATAATCGTAGAACAGTGACGGATCTGACATTTATGTTAAACTCTGCCGCGCGTACAATAACAGCAGTAAGTATAACTTTTGTCCAAATTTAGTTAAGCATTGATTCGGAATCAGCTCATTGCGCTGATTCCGAATCTATGTTTGACTCAATTTGGACAAAAATTATACTTACGCGCGACAGAGTTTAACATAAATGCAGATCCGTCACTGTTCTACGATTATGACGAAATAACAATAAAAATAATAAGACTATGTTAATATACAATGCTAATGTCAATATGCAATACTAATGTCAATAATAATCATAAAAGCCACAGGAATCCGCTGGATGCGGGAAGCACAGAACCAGTCGAAGAGGTGGTGCTTGGGGATGCCTGTGTCCAGCAGTGGACGTCTTTCGGCTGAAATGATGAACGGACGTCAAAGCGCAAACTGTTACCATCTTCACTTTCGTTTCGATCGTATATCTATATTTCTTTTATTGTTTGGCCCCCTCCGACTAAATAGTCCTCCCCGACCCTAGCCGTAAAAAAAAAAAAAAATATATATCCCTGATTTTATCCAGCCACTAACGGTCTCTTGCCATCCCCCTCCGACGCTGCCCTAAGCCGAGGTTCGTACGCCACAGGGGGTGCCCTTAACGCGCAGTCGTTTAGTATATAAGTTTTTACGCCCTGGCTGGAGGCATTAAGTTCTGTTAGGAGCTTAAGGCAACCACAGGATAGTCCGGTTAAAGAGTCTCAACCTCTCATGGTTAATATTAAGATGCAGTGTCTCCAACAACGCCGTAATTACGGTAAACCTACCGTAATTTTAACATATCTACCACCTACCGTAGAAATGTTCAATTCTACCGTAATTTCGTCTTTATGAGTGGCGCCCTAAAAATGATGTACCCAACCTTACAAACAGTTTATTTTTATTTGAAACAATGTTTCTGTCATTGCCCCACCCAAACGCCGATTGCGTCATTGCAAGCGCATTTTCAGCCACATTACCGACTTGAACTAATTGCCAACAAAATCGATTGTTGGGAATCTATTTACGCAGCAACTCATTAAGAGAACAGGCAAGAACTGCATAGATTTCCATCCTACCGATAAAATAATTAAAAGTACCTATTAATATTTCCATGTACAAAGAGGCTGGAACTTAATGTTTAATTGTGAAATAAAATTTACCGTATTTTGAATTTTTATTTCCCGTAATTTTCCGCCATATACCGTATTTTTAGACTGGCAACACCGTAATTTTGACAAATAGAGTTGGAGACACTGCTAAGATGCCACAGCGATAAAAAAAAAAAACAAAAAAAAAATGTTTGGGCCCAGTAGTGGTCCAAATTCATTGCGGCATCAGAGGTGTTGATCGTCAAGGGTGCAAGTAAACGGACATTTTTTTTTTTATTTTTTATTATCGTCACCCCACACTAGGAATTTCTCCTGTATCGTGGGTGCGTTTACAAACATTTAAACTCACATACACAAACAGCCATTTGCCATTTTGCCATTTGGGACAATAACAGATGGGGCATAGTCGGTTCAGGGGCACCGCACTCGCACAAGATGTTAAATAAATCGATAACTGTTACCATGCTTCAACACATGACTCTAGAGATACAGAAAAAAAAATCTGCCTACACGGTCAAATTATATGTTATGGGACAATAGTTTTTTTTTTTTTTAATAATTCACGAAAACTTTCAACTCTGGTGGATCTAAAATCATTTACTGAATTCATGGTAACAGTTTGCGCGTCGGTTTCCCTTACACTCTATATAAATAATATTAGCCTTTGCCCGCGGTTTGAATATTGGAAATTCTCCCATGGAAATATACTACCGGGATAAAAAGGATAAGTATGTTCCGACTACCTAAAGACAACAAATACCTACAAAAAGACAATAAAATGTATATAGTATGTTATCCTTAACAGATAGACATATGCCATTGCGGACTTTTCTATAGACCTATATAAGATACACAATTCCACCATACATTATTTTGTTATATATAATGTATGGTGGAATTGTGTATCTTATATAGGTCTATAGACCTATATAAGATACACAATTCGCATTCGACCGCCACTGCTTGCAGAGATATCTTGAATAACTTCATTGTGACTAGCGTTGGAAGAATGTTCAGCAGTTGACGTTCATGTAGGTAGGTACTAAAATAATAATAAATTGTGTGTAGGTAAAGGCTGCAATTAACACAATTTATAGTGAACCGTATTATTATCGCTAGCACTTGAATTTGCTGTGGTGTCACTTATGTTATGAGGAAATAACTGAAACAGGAGGAATATAAAAGCAACTACGAGCTAATTTATGTTACTGATTCCTGTTTTTTTGGTACTTGCGGTTCACGTATAAATAATAAATATATCGAAGTAGAACTCAACGCGATTGTAAACGAACATTTATAATATTGGTTTAATTAGTGCGATAAATGTATCTTAAAATTTAAATTTGACTACCCACTTTTATTTCATAAAGATGTTTATCATAATTTGCTTAGTTATTATTTTTTCCACAAGTTTGGCTACGGACGTGACCGTTTTTAGGTCTTCTAATTATTGTAAGTAACCTTTTTTTTTTTTTTTTTACTATGCGTTTTCTCTTGACTCTAGTCTAGGTCTGGGTGACAGAGACAAAGTCCACAATACTACAAAGCTTACCCAGAAGAAGCCTGTTCGCTCTCATTTTGAATAGATTAGGGTTGTATGCGATCGGAAACACAGACGCAGGCAGAGAGTTCCACTCCTTTGCTGTGCGCATTATAAAAGACGTTTGAAAACGCTTAATGCGAGTTGGTGGAATATCAACTAGTTAGGGGTGGTAACTTGCAGTGCGTCTAGATGTCCGATAGTAGAAGGGGGCCGGTGGAATGAGGTCGTGGAGTTCATGGGCACACTAGCCAAAGTACAATCTGTAGAAGACCGGCAAGCAGGCAACCTTGCGGCGATGAGCCAAGCTGTGAAGCTTGGCATCTACCAGTTTTACGTCGCCAATGAGTCTCTTAGCCTCTTGTGGCTACGTTAAAGCCGCGCTTGTCGAGTTCAGTCAGATGGGTGACCGTTTCATACTATTACCTTGTTCATGGGCATACTCAAGCTTTCCTTATTTCCGATACATTGACGACATAAATATTTTGTACTAGCTACCCGGGGTTTCACCCGCGTAAGTTTCGATTCCGTGGTTTATAGGCACAATTTTGCTACTTTGGGTTACATTATTGTAATTTTCTTAAGGATCACAATTTTTTTTTAAGAAAATAGCGAATTATTTAATTTAAAAAAAAAACAAAAAACCCAACTGCAAAAACATACTGAAAAGAGAAAAACAAGAATTATTACCGGCGGGGGATAATCTGAAATATGGTGTAACTATTGTTTGTCCTGCCTGCAATACCAAAATTCTATAGATTATAATTCTGTATACCGGAGGTATAATTATCCTAAGTCCAAATATAATTTAATTATCTGCCACGGCTTATTTTTTTTATTTTTTATTTTTGAATTGTTTTTTTTTATTCTGGACGCTTTTAACGTGTACCTACGTTTTTATTTTTTATTTTTACATCGTTCTCACATTTCGTTATAAATTCAACATTATGATGTAACTAACAATTATTTTTGTAACAATTTAATTTAAAAGAGTGTTCATGGAGTTTCTTGCCCGTTCTTCTCCATAGGTACCTACTACGCTTTGAAATGGGCATGTAGCTTCATTTTTCTTACTGACCGGTTCCTTGACAATTCAAAAGTGCTTGTAAATGGTTTAATTGAAATAAATGATTTGAGTTTGAGTAAAAGTTCTAATATCTCTTTGTAATAAAAAACTAACTATTAATCTACATTTAAACAAAAAATAAAAAAAATACTTAGAATTTCACATTGTGTAGTCAAGTGGCACGTAAAATGTGTGCATTGAATGCACTGAATAATTAGCTTAATGTGACTTATGATTGTTTGCCTCCGAGATATAAAATCCACTTTGGGTTACATTAGTGCAATTTTCTTAAGGATCTCAATTTTTTTTTTTATAAATACTAACCTATGTTACTTCCTGATAATTAAGATAAAGATCCACTTTCTAATATTAGTATAGATACGTATCATATAACTAGCGAAATGTGGCTGAAGGTACTTAGGGAAAATACACCTCTGCGCTATACCATTGCGGATACAAGCGTGATAGCGTCATGTTATGAAATGAAAAGAAATAACATCGTTTATTCTCTAAATAGCATATTGGAATCACTTTTACACGTCATATTATTATATATATATTTTTTTTATAAGTTAGATGGAGTCAACATTTCCTATCTGACTACCGCTGAGAAGAAATTGCGAAACAAACTCAGGGGTCATTCTCTTTTGAAGTCCAGACATAATCTTGGTCAGGGCCTCAAGTCTGCTATTACAATAGTGCCAGAACGATCTATCATTGATTTCATAATTGTTGACGTTGACAAGTTTGGTAATCTACTAATATAATGGCATCATTATGACTTTCCAATGGTCAGCCACTGACACTCCATTGAAAGAATTGGTAATCTCGTACATAATGACAAATGCAACTTCCTACTAAACTTCCAACTTCCAACTACTTCAGATTGCTTATAACACTAATAAATAATATGTAAAAATATATATAAATGAAATCTGGCATGAATACTCGTAAACGATCAAAATGTCATTTTAATATAATTCTATTACGAGATCATTGACTGACCAATGATCGACCATTATGAATTTAGCAGATTACGAACTTTTAGCAAAATGACAATGGGATCGTGTTGGAGTGACGAATTTATAAAAATAGCAGACTTGTGCCCCAGGTCATGTGCGGACCATGTAGATCCGTGTCTGAAATGGTCTTTGGAGGAAATAACCACACAATTTTGAGTGGATCTGCAAGCATTTGTCAGTAATCGTGAAGCTCAATGATATACGTGATGAAGAAACAAAAAAATATATTTCAGCAGTTTTTTCTTTTTTATTAGGTTTTATTGTTTTATTAAAAATATTTACATAATTGAAAAGCTAATAGTCTTAATAATAATAACATTTAATATGTATATGCATTGTTTCAAATGAAATCTTTCGGAAGAACATTATGTTGGTGTCACACTGGTACCTAACTAAAATAGTGTGACATAAGTATGAACGATGACTACACTTCGCATTGATTATAATTAAACTGTTTCCTCTTACAGAGCCGGTTTCTGTATCTAATACATGCAATGTTATTTGAGTGAATTTATATTTGAACATAACGCAAACTCTTTTTGTTTTTAGATTTCGGAGATCCTGGGACTGAACCATTAGTAGTATCTCAGTTGCCGTGGACGTTCGACTATCCCTCGGATAATTTGCTCCGTATTCGTATACATTTGAAGAACCAATCTCCCAGGGTGACTGCGATCAATGTTACTTATGAAACGGGTAAGCTTCAAGTTTCTAACTTTCTTCTTAATACTTAGAACCCTCACTTTTTGGTTTTTCCTTACTGATTACAGACAAATAGGAAATAGATATAGAGAGAGACATGTATTCCTACATGGCTTTTAAATTTCAACGGGATAGGTATAGTACATTGTGATACAAAGGTGGGAAGTAGGTTATTGCAAACGAGCTGTCATTAACAAGCCCGAGAGATTGTCATTGTCAATTGCTTAATGCCATTAAGCAATTCTATACTATCCTATATGTTATATAAGTATGCCAAGTTTCAGTTCAGTCAGATGCCAGGAAGTGCGTGAAAGATGGATGGACATACGAACGGAGCAAGCTTATAAAAAATCAACTTCAAGAGTTCAAGCTTGTAAAATCTTGGCAATTTTTTTTTTTTTTTTCTCAAAACTCCTCGGATAGTTTTTGGCGAGCTTTGGTTTACAGACTAGTATAAGTCCAAGGAACCTAATGCACTGTGTGTCCATTCTGGGCAGCACTTGTTCCAACTCCCATATATGGATGGTCAGTGTCCTTTCTTTCGTTTTTAAGGCCCCTGGTAAAATGAAAAAGTGTTTGCCCATAACTGTTAGAGTATTATCCATGTGTACATGTGTTCGATTAATTCCGTACAATTATTACAGGATGTATTGTAATTTATGCTTATGCTACGTTTCAGATGACATAACTTTCGAAGCGAGGAAGTTTACAGCCGAGGAATATGGTCCGAGAAAAGGTGACGAATACTTTTGGGTAGGAGGTGTTTATATCTCCACTGTATTAATAATTAAACTTAAGTTATATATATCGAATATCTTCTGTTCAACACTCCTCGTAGCCGTAGGGAGGAAAGTCACGAAAAAGAAGAACAAGACACTAAACAAGGAATTGCCATGTAAGATAATGTTATATATTATAATAATGAGAGCTTTTAACTGTCAGTTGCTGCGATGTTTAGAAAATTGTTTAAGGCGAGGTTCTTCGAGCGTACATTTTTGTTCTAGAGTTGGCAGCTGGGCGCGAGTAAATTGTGCCGTGAATTTCATTAATAGATAGATAGAAGATAGAATACTCTTTATTATGTACACCATAAAAATTACAGATATAAATGTAGAACTGTTACATAGGGTGTCACAATGGGCGGTCTTATCGCTGAAATCGATCTTTTACAGACGGTTGTCTGTAAAAGATCGCTTTGGATGGATCAAAAAGTAGAAGGAGAGACAATACTGCAGGTAGTCAGTGGTGTACCATTTACATATATACAATAAATACATACATACATAAAGCATATAGATGCTTATCCATATATATATATATATATATATATATACAATAATAAACATGATACAAGAGCAAGGAGCTTTAAGTAATGATGATGAATATTGGGTTGAAAATTATATGTTTTACGATATTAACAACGTTAAGCCCAACGGACATTACATCATCATAGACGTTTATTTTTATGTGATTTTTAATATATAATATTGAAATAAAATGATTTTAATCTACAAAATAAGGGTATGTTTGGATTTTTTTTTTCTATCGAGCGAACTTTATCCAATTATGTAACGAGTACTCGACGTACCTACAAAAAGGTCTCAAAAGCAATATGTATTTTTTTCACGTGTCTGATCATTACCGTTTCTAAATAAAGTGACATTAAAATTACATTTCCTAGAGCTTAACTTGAAGAACCTCGCCTTAATGAAAGTCGTCAGTCAACTGATCATTATACCTGTCATTGGAATCATTAATATTAAATGCGATGTAAAGGAAGGTACCTATTGATTGGTGTTATTTATATTACAGATTTTGATATTTGTTTTGGTGAACACACTTACTGTGTGCTAATGGTGGATCTCACAAATGAATGTGATGGTAAGCTTTTCTTTACTAATTTTAACCACGGTAATAATATCTATACCCAAAGTCTCAAATTCAGATAATTTATGTAAACAAAGGGGATAACATAACAAAAAAATATCTTCGTAATGGTAATTCACATAAAATTGCGAAAAAAAAGGTTCCATTTTCTTTTAAGTACCTACTGATTTTAGGAAATAATAATTAAAAAATAATCATACCGTAATTATTTTTATAAATTTTCGGTTTTAAACAAAGTTATTAATAAAAGGAGATTTTCTGGTATAAGATATTTTATGATACTGGTAACAATGCAGGAGATACAAACATTTTCAAATTTTTTATATCTTCAACAACACTAATATACAACTCTTATACATAGATTCTTAGTGTAAGCAGCATATCTAGCCACATTTTGGATGAAAACGGCTGTAAACTGTTTCGATATGAAATCGATTTTGGGAGGCCTACGTCTAGCACTGGGCCTAAAAGGGCTGATTATGACGATCATAAACCGTGTCTCCGACTCACTACACAAAAGATTGTTTGGCAACGGTATTTTTTTTTTGCATAGTTCTTATAATTAACTCACTTTAAATTTATCGATTATTATTTACAAAAACATTTAATGATAAAATGTTTTGCACCACTGTCCTGTCATTTTGACAGTGACATTTCTTGACATTACTTTGTTTACATAAATTATCTGAATTAGATACTTTGGGTATACAGTATTCTATCTACGCGCATGCTTTCGGTACACACTCGGTAAGCAGACAGTCGCGAATGCGCCGCTGTGTCGAACTGATGGTGTGATGGTTTTGTAAGCAGTGAGCGTACGGTTTGTGACAAGTATTCATTGAAATAAGTACAAGTACTTACTTCGTATGGTAAAGAGGAATTATAGAATATATGATGCTGTTTTTGGTTGCTTGAATTCGTCAAAAACGCACCCAGAGGTAGCATTTTTTAAATTCGAAAGATAAGACTATATATTTTTTTATATACCTACTAGTACGTAATTTGTTTCTTTTTTATGGGTAGGTATTTCGGTTTTTCCACACAGTTAAATGACCGGGCGGGTCATTCATAGAATAAGTAAAATTTTGGAAAATGCAACTCCTTTGCAAAATGTCTCAAGCAATTTTAAAATGATAATAATTATGTAAAAATATAAAACATTTAGATAAGAATTTTTTTTTCGCTGTTATGGCTTTTTTACCACCTTTAAATGGTCCTCTTAAAATATTTCGTGTATGAATAGATACACCTTATATATAGATTTATACATTTCAACTGAAAATGTAAGTTGTCGACTATTACTCGGTAACATGTAAAGCCTACTTACTTAGCTATGATAATTTTTCTTTTAACTTTGTTATATACAGGTTGAAATTGAAAACATGCGACAAACCGAAATGGGAGATTGTACTTATCATTATGAACAACTTTTACTATGTGACCAAAGCTGCCATCGCGAAAAAAATATCAGTTGTTCCCTACATTTTGACGAGTTATGCGAACATAAATGTAGGGTACAGCTGATTATTTTTTCGCGATTACAGCTTTGGTCCCTTAATAAAATATGTTCATAATGATGAGTACAATCTCCCATTTCGGTTTGTCGCATGTTTTAAATTTCAACCTGTATACTACTAGCTGACCCGACAGACTTCGTTCTGTCAAAAGCTATAGTATAAACTCCACTACTCTACCCTACCCTACCCTACCTACCCTACCTACTCTACCCTACCCTAACCTACCTACCTACCTACCTACCCTATCCTACCCTACCCTACCCTACCCTACCCTAACCTACCTCCCTACCTACCTACCTACCCTACCCTACCCTACCCTACCCTACCTACCTACCTACCTACCTACCTACCCTAAATACCAACCAAAAACATAAAAAAAGCAGATAGTAGCCGATTCTCAGACCTACTCAATATGCTCACAAAATTTCATGAGAATCGGTCAAGCCATTTCGGAGGAGTACGGGAACGAACATTGTGACACGAGAATTTTATATATAAGAAGATTACCGTGAATTTTTTCACATATCCAAAAACAACCATTTAGCTAGCAGGGGGGACACTTGACTCTAAGGCGCCTGTTACACGTAAAGTATTTACTGCGATTCGTCAGTTCAGTATTTATTGATAGACGTCTGTATTTATTGATGGATTAATACACCAGACACACGTTCAATATTTGTTACGTCAGTATTTAGTCCGGTTTCTTGCTGAATACACGTTAAAATGGACATACCTACAGCTAAAAATTAAAAGCTTGTGTGGCTATTATTTTTGCAAATGGTTTAAAAAAAAAAGTTAAAAGAACACGGTGGTCAAAAAACTGGTAACTACCTACAAAGAGAAAGGTACATTTGAATTTAATGGCCGAAATGAAAGTACATGGCGAAATGGAAGATTACGAGAATTATTTTCGAATGCCCGATATTTGCTTTGAAGAACTTATAACAATGGTAACACCATTTATAACAAAGCAAGATACAGTGATGAGTAAAGCTATTACCCCAAGAGAAACATTAGCATTAACTATGCATTACTTTTCAACAGGAAGGGACTTTAATAACGTAAGGATTTCAGCTATAATGTCGCTCGCATCAATAAGCCAGGCCATCATGGATACTTGCGAAGCATTGATAGATGTTCTACTGATGTGATAAATACTGACGCGAGATTAGACGTTCAATATTTATCTCTTTCCGAAGGATCGTCAATACGGAATCAAGACATCTAGAAATCCATTATTAAATATTGACATTCATCAGTACGCTAGTTACACGTTCAATAAATACCACGATACATTAGTATTTATTGGCGGAACACAGTAAATACTTTAAATGTAACAGGCGCCTAATGAAAATTAGCACTTTAAAGCTTCATACTGCGCAGACGGATCGCAGAATCGAAAAATTGCTCCCACAGACTCGCAATATTTTTGAACGGCCTATCCGATGATACCACACAACTCGGGATAGACGAGATTTTTTTTTATCCCCACTTTATGTAGGGGAGGTACTCTAAAAGAAATATATTTCAAGATTTTATTTTACCACACCACAGCGTTCTAGTACTCAGAGTCTTTGAGCTAAGCAACGGAGAACGACGTGAAACTATAAGGGTTCCTTGTTGATGACGGAACTCTAAAAAGGGTTCAAGAAGAGAAACAAATATTTTCTTTCGGTGCATTAATAGCCGGTTGAACTTTCTTGTATGAAAAAATTGGTGGTTGGTTGTCTGTAAAGTTGGTTTACGGACGATAGTTTAACGTGACAACGTCATAACAAAACATTGATGTGGCGC
The DNA here is from genome assembly GCA_947523025.1 of Dryobota labecula. Taxonomy (NCBI): domain Eukaryota; kingdom Metazoa; phylum Arthropoda; class Insecta; order Lepidoptera; family Noctuidae; genus Dryobota; species Dryobota labecula. Next base: position 3,919,704 of record OX383311.1, on the reverse strand, counting down.
AAGCGTACAATGAGCGTAACGGGACAGTGAGTGTAACGGGACAATGAGCGTAACGGGACAATGAGTCATCCTTTTTCGTGCATGCAGCCGGCGTTCATCGATTTATTAGACGTTGTCACGTCAATAGGTTTATATCATCACATAGCTTACAAATAATGATATTATTATTGTAATATTGCAGATGTATATTTCGTTACTCAAAAAAAGACAAGAACAACAACAGTTAAGCCTTCTACTAATGTAATTAAGTTCAATAATTCTACAAGAAAAAATGCTGCAAATGGTACCAGTAAGTATGATTATAATACCTATATTTAATCTTATCAGAAATGAAGAGATCCGCAGGAGAACCAAAGTAACCGACATTGCTCGAAGAATTGCCAAACTTAAGTGGCAATGGGCAGGGCACATTGCTCGCAGAACAGATGGCCGTTGGGGCCGAAAGGTTCGGGAGTGGCGGCCGCGTACCGGAAGACGTAGCGTAGGAAGGCCTCCCACAAGGTGTACTGATGACCTTGTGAAAGCCGCAGGAATCCGCTGGATACGGGAAGCACGGAACCGGTCGAGGTGGCGGTGCTTGGGGGAGGCCTATGTCCAGCAGTGGACGTCTTTCGGCTGAAATGATGATGATGAATCTTATCAGTCTTTGTGGCTAGCTTATATTTTTCTCCATAGATTTAGTCTCGCATACTTAGGCCCTAACCGTCAAATCCGCCATAAATTTCAATTTGGCACACGATGCACCAAATACCCTGTATATATATTTATATGGATAAGAATCTATATGCTTTATGTATCTATATATGTATTTATTGTGTATGTAAATGGTACACCACTGACTACCTGCAGTATTGTCTCTCCTTCTACTTTTTGATCCATCCAAAGGTTGTCTGTAAAAGATCGCTTTCAGCGATAAGACCGCCCATTGTGACACCCTATGTAACAGTTCTACATTTATATCTGTAATTTTGATGGTGTACATAATAAAGAGTATTCTATCTTCTATCTATCTATTTACATCACTCGACTAATTAGTTTTTAGGAACCACAATACTACACGGCGTAAATATATACCTCGTCGGAATTTATATTTTCGAGCCGTTTGAGATTGAAACCCTTAGGGCGTGTGGTCCGAATGCTCATATTCTCTTCAAACAAATCTCTAGAAGGATGGTTGACACTTCTGGTGACTCAAAGGGTGGCTTTTACCTTGGCCAGTGTCAATGCCGTCAGTCTCTTGAGCACATTACCAGTTGAGAACTATGCGAAGGAATTTTTCTCCGTCATTTAGTTTGATGTTAGGTTCGGTGTGAGGATATTTTATTGTTTCTATATTTAATTTAATGAGAATAGTTTGTAATTGTACATAGATTAATTTAAACAATAAAATAGAAAATTTTAATCATCAATGTTTTACCAAAATGTTAAATTACTGACCTTGGTGTACAACGATAAAAATGTGAAGACGGTATGACTATGATGATACAGTATATAACAATTGTATTAAAGTTTCAGATACAGAAGCGGTGACAGAAACTATAAGCAACACTGTCATTATAGTTTCCTCAACATTTGGAATAGCGTTGATCCTACTAGTGATTATAGCAATTTGGAAACATTGCTGGATCAAACGCAATCCATTAGGCATACCCCAACTATCGACCAACGATGTAAGTTGATCACATATTTACTTAATGTTAGGACGAAAGAGATGTGTCGCCATGTGGACGGTCTCATCATTAATAGAATGCACATTACTTTGCTCGTGATCTTATAAAAAAGTAGTTAATCGAAAAAGTAGTAACATTTATTAGTTGTGTGTTTGAGTACCTCTAACAAAACGCATTGTGGACAATTCAGCTAGTAACTATCACAAACCGAATTCAGAATATAAATTAACTACGTAATTTATATTCACTTAAAGGCTCCTACAAACAAGGAGCCTTAACGAGTCAGAACGCTTTGTGATAGTTTTATCGACCAGAGAGTATTTCGGTTATAAAGCCATTGATAGATTAAAATAATAAAAAACCAAGAATCCGATTCCCAACATCCCCTCTACGACTACACGACTACTCCGGGTAGACTAAAAAGTCGCCAGAGCTTCTTACGGTCCACACAGGGGATCAAAGACAGGCCATCCAAAGAGCGAAGAAAACTGTGGGAAGAGAGGTATCCACCATCTCAAGACTTCGTAAAGCCCCAGGAACACCTGCCTCCCGGTTGCAAACTGCAGTGGTCTATTTGGAAAGCTCTCAATCGACTACGTACTCAAGTAGGCCGCTGCAAACATAACCTGGCGAAGTAGGGCATAGTCGATTCACCGAACATTCAATGCGAGTGCGGTGCTCCTGAACAGACTATGTCCCATCTGCTAGAGTGTCCCAATTGTCCGTCCACCTGCACCCTTGACGATTTGAACAACGCCTCAGACACCGCAATAAATGTGGCCACCTACTGGACCCAAATAGTATAGATGTACAGTCAGCTGCAGAGAAATTCTCTGCAGCTGACCGTACTGTCGAAACGAAAAGAAAAAGTATAAATTAATTATGACTTTAATTTTTTCAGCCATTCTACCTGAACATGCTCTTTCGAAGAGAGTGTGACCAGGAGATTGCAGAAATAGAGCATCACGACTACGAGGAGATCCCTCCCCAAGTTACTGAAGGTAGCTGAATGTACCGGTACGTTCAGCTACCTTCTGTAAGTCGAGGAATGATCTCCTCGTAGTAGTGGTGCTATCACAATGGATGTTTGGTATGGAATGAGCGGACATCCTAAACGAAACGAAACAAAAACTTGGGAAAGTCGCTGAGGAGCGTTTCTTAGGTCACTTATGTAAGCAGTATTTAATTAGGCGGGAACAAAGCACCTTCAACGGTTAAGTCATGCCAGTCATGATGTACTCCCTCATACTCTAGTAGACGCAGACGGAGCTCGCTGCCACTTTGAACGTTGTTTGAATAACAATCTTGATGTATTATTGAGTATATCTCATTTACTTACGGCAAGCACTTTGCCAGTGGCGTTGCGTCCGCCCTATATTACCTATCACTTAGAAATTTCATGAAATCCGTCCTCATTCCTTGTCTTCATCACAAAGGGAACGTCTGTGTGACATTTCAGCTTTCTTAGGCCAAGGGTTCGGGCTGGGCGTTGATGAGTCAGTCAGTGAGTGAGTCAGGACATTTCTATTACATGCTTTGATCGTTGTAATAGTGAATTGGAATTTAATAATTTTGTTCTGATTAAATATAATATGTTTCGTACAGCAGGGTTGCTGGAATTATTCTGTAGTTTTAAAGTCATATTTCCCTAATGTAAATGCATAAGTAGTTAATTATAATACCTATAATTAATTAAGAATGTAAATATTTTTTGTTTTATCTTATTTTAAGGTAGTCTTTAAATTAGTTATTTTTAATTGTTGTTGTTTTTAAGTCTTTTTGAATTATGAAATACATTTTTTAATTTAGACACGGGTTATGACATTGTCCTCACATGTTGATTATTATTATGCAAAGATTCAAAATGAATTTTGTAATAAATAAAATAAAAATGTTTATTTAAAAGAGTGTCCATGGAGTTTCTTGCCCGTTCTTCTCCATAGGAACCTACGCTTTGGAATGGGCAACTAGCTTCAACTTTCTAACTGTCCGACTTCTTGACAATTCTAAAGTATCTGTAAATGGTTTTATTTAAATAAATGCTTTGAGTTTGAGTTTTGTTTTGTTTTGTGTAATACCAAGTAAACCTACTTACCACATATCTTGAAGCTACTTCAATTAATCAACGTAAGCATTCCAACTATGTCGGTATTCCTTCGCTTCTAGTTTAACTGGAGGCAGCTGAATATTACCAGTATTTTATATCAGACGTCTGGGCATCTGACCTCCAAAACCCAGTTACTACCACGATATCCCGTGACAGCCAGGACCAACGAGGCAAGGAGGGGTTTGATATATAATGAATGGTAACTCATCTATACATCGACCTCTGCAAGCGTGCTTGACCTCCGATCGATCTGTGCGGCTGTTACTTTTAAGCGTTGATTCATGAGACAAAATCCGAAATACTGAAGTTATTTATTATTAATAAATAATAAGTGGTAAACCTTTTATATTGGCATCAAGAGGGACACTCGCACCACGAAGAGCACTTCGTACTTTGTCTTTTCTAGTTCTGAACGAAATATAAAACTCAGTTCTATCAAATTTTGAACCCAATTGAAGATATAATTAGATCAATCTAACCTTTTTAAGCTACGCCGTGGAAGAAATATATTACATCGAAGTTGATACTAGAATGTCACAATGCGGTAGAACGAGCAACGGTACTCAACCGCAACACAGTGACACTGCAATGGATAAAAGGACACAGCGGATTACCCAGGTAACGACGCAGCTGACGAACTAGCAAGGAGAGTATCCAGCGCGTCAGTCTGTGACCGAGCCTATCCCCTTCAACCAACTACACTGGTGGCTACAAGAGTTCACCCACACACAAGCGGAAAACTAGTGGACCTCGACCCTGGGCTGCAGGAAGTCCAGAGAGGCTATGCCATCCTTATATGGTAGACTGACCAGGCGGTTATTGCGCCTGGACAGGAATAGTCTGCGCCTTGTGACAGGGACCATCACGGGACACTGCTCGCTAAAAAAACATTTTTACACAATAGGGATAACGGACAGCCCTCTGTCCAGGGCCTGCATGGAGGTGGAGGAAACCGTTGCGCACATGCTCTTCGAGTGAATTTAAAAAGTCATGCAGGAAGACATGCTTCTATATTTCTTAATAGTCTGTTACCAAACTCACAGAGAGAGGTTTTGTCTAGTCTAAGGAAGAAAAATAGAAACTTGAAACTTACCTAATTTATATGTTACACTGATCGCAGTCGCACTCGGGGATTGATTTAACCAATTTATACGAATACTGAACCAATCATCGGCTCCACCATCGAGTGCAAAGCTCAAACTGCGGCCAAGAAACTGGGCGTCCTAAATAGGGTGAAGCGATACTTTACGCCTGGACAGCTTTTAACCCTTTACAAAGCACAAGTCCGTTCCTGCATGGAGTATTGCAGCCACCTTTGGGATGGCTCAGCAAAGCACCAACTTGCTGCGCTTGACTCGGTGGAACGCAGAGCTAAGAGGCTCATTGGCGACGTAAAACTGGTGGATGCCAAGCTTCACAGCTTGGCTCATCGCCGCAAGGTTGCCTGCTTGTCGGTCTTCTAGAGATTGTACTTCGGAGAGTGTGCTCATGAACTCCACGACCTCATTCCACCGGCCCCCTTCTACCATCGGACATCTAGACGCACTGCAAGTTACCACCCCTACCTAGTTGATATTCCACCAACTCGCACTAAGCGTTTTCAAACGTCTTTTATCATGCGCGCAGCAAAGGAGTGGAACTCTCAGCCTGCGTCTGTGTTTCCGAATGCATACAACCCTAATCTATTCAAAGTGAGAGTGAACAGGCTTCTTCTGGGTCAGCTCACTCCATCGTAGACTTTGTTTTTGTCATCCAGACCTAGACTAAAGTCAAGAGCAAACTCATAGTAGAAAAAAAAAAAAAAAAAAACATTCGAGTGATAACTGAACTTCCACGGGAACTGAGATGCTACGACTTGTTCTGGTTCCACACCAGGTACTAGGTTATCTAAAAAAAAAAAATCCTAGTTATCCGACATGATCAAAAATATAAATTGACTAAAATTATATTGCATGCATTTGATATAGAATCTGGCTCTGTAAGAGGAAACAGTCTGGTTATAATGCCAAGTTTAGTAATCTGTTCAACACAGTATTAACTGTAAGTAGTTAGTGTGACACCAACATGATGTTCTTCCGAAATTAAAGTAATTTCACTTTGAAGTATAGCTTGTTTTAAAGTCGGTTATTCTTTATACAAAAGTTATTATTACATAATTTATTGTCATTATTCATACTAACAGATTATGGAAATAAAATCACTGCATATTATAAAACAAAGTCCGTAGCCGCGTCTGTCTGTCTGTCTGTTCGCGATAAAATCCAAAACTACTGCACCCATGGATAACGTGGTTCTTGAGGAAGGTTTGAGTATATATATAATTATAAGTATATATATATAATTTGTTAAGTTTTTGTATACGTTAACGATATTTGTTGGAGGTGTCGGAAAAAAATAAGCCGTCTGGGAGCTTTCAACGAAAACGCTGTCTAAACCCTTTGAGATATAACAAAATAATGTATGGTGGAATTGTGTATCTTATATATAGGTCTACAGAAAAGTCCACGATGGCATATATATCTCTTAAGGATAACATACTATATCCATTTTATTGTCTTTTTGTAGTCGGAACAAACTAATCCTTTTTATCCCGGTAATATATTCCGTGGGAGAATTTCCGACATTCACGCGGGGAAGCCTAAAATACGGCGTCGAAAAATGTATCATTATCGCTGTCGACTGTTTTTTATGTCTTTTACATAAGCAATTCCTCAAACTGAAATAAATATGACTTTTCCTGTATTAAATAACATGACGCCAATATCATCACGCTTATATTCACGAAGTTGCAAGACAGAGGTGTATCCACCCTAAGTACCCACATCCACATTTCGCCAGTTATGTGCAAGTTCCATGTAGTAGGAAGCCAGCCTATTACTGTAATTATTTGATTTTTTTCGGAGAAACACTTATATAAAGATGAACTTTATATAAGTGTTTCTCCGAAAAAAATCATTAAAATTTCATGGGTTTCCTATCATTTAATTTATCAAGTTTGTTAGAGAGACTTCATCCAAATAATTGATCCTAACGATCCTAATGTAATTTTTTTCGGTTCATTTCACGGTTTTTTCGGTGTTTTTGGTTGTGGAATTATAAGGCTGCAGAAGCTTTTAGTTAGGGGTAAAGTGGAGTGTGTAACAAAACTTAAAGAAAAAAAATTGTTTTAGTAGGTAATTGACATGTAATTGATACCTAAATACCAGAATATTTACAATCTATTTTTATTCCTTTTGTAGTGATAAATATTAAAAACTATGTTAATCACATGTCTGGTGCTTCTAGTGAGGGACAAACATCAAAAACTGCAATACTGTTAAAATTGAGAAATAGTCGATTATTGGTTACAAATTAACACACCAGTACCCCGGTTCAAATTGTTTAAACCATGTTTTCCAATGTTTAAACCATACTGACTTTTTATAGCACAATGGACAGATTGATCATTTGCTAGAAAAAGTCAGTACGGTTAATTATTTTGCAAAAGTAAGCAAAAAAAAGCACTACCCTCCATTTGGGCTTCGTCGCAGTCAGGAAAAATTGTCTTAAGTTCAAAATTGTAAAGATTCAATGATTTCTTTGTAACACCACAGCATGAATAAAAGTTTTTATACATTTTGTATTATTTTTTCCATGGGCATGCTAAGAAGAAGAACATGCCCCAGTCTCATATCATCATCTGCCTAAGCTTTTCCCAACTATGTTGAGGTTGGCTTCCAGTCTAACCGGAAGCAGCTGAATACCAGTATTTTAAATGGAGCGACTGCCTATCTAACTTCCACAACCTGGTAACTGAAAAAGTCCCCGTTTCATATAGCTCATTGTAAACACGTAATAATCGACCATTCCTCCCTCAACCAACCCCATAGCACGGTAGACTGGTAGCAGAGTGAGTACCTGCGTGGCCGGGCGGCCTCTGCCACACGGCGGCGAGGTGGCGCAGGTGGCTCCACAGCGGCGCCGCCCTCCCATGCTGTTAGTGCACCCCATACAATGTACCGTTACGCCAGGTTGCTTACAATGTGGGATAGAGGCTACGCTTGGAGCATGGAAATTGAATAGGCGTGTCTCTCTTTCGTGAGTATGTATGGAAATGATGTAGACCAAAGCCTGGAGAAAGTTTTTCAAGTGAAACATCTATCGGCGCGCCTTGGCAGTAAAACCGACTCGTATGTCGTGACGGGAAACGGCATGACCATGTCATGCCGTGATGCCCCCTCCACGCCACCGTTCTCGACTCCCATGTGTCGACGTCCCCATGACGGGCAACTTTTTTTTAATTTTTGTTGTTGCTACCATATGACTGGTTTGACCCCAGGTATCTGAACCCCGTTGTCAAACTCCTATTAAATGATGTCAAGCAATCAAAACAGCTTATGAGTTTGAGTTGGTCGGGCTATTAGATACCGTGTATGCGCAATTGATTGTGAATGTGGCTAAATGTGTCTATTTATGACTAGGAAAAGCCATGTTTAGATTTATACGTGTCAGAAAGGTGTGGAAAAATTTAAGGGTGGACCAACATCGTAATCGCGAAAAAAATATCAGCCGTCCCATACAATTTGGATCAAGTTTTGTACGAGACAGCTGATACTTAACGCATTTGCTGCCCAGTTCAAAAATATTTTTTTCTTGTAAGCCATAAACAGATTTTAGTCGGTTCGATTCCCGGGTGTGGCAAGCGAATTTTCGAAAATCTTTGAATGCAGTTTCCTTTATATTCATAAATAAAGGAATGTTTTCTTTGAGTAAAATTTTCTATCTACAGTGTTAAAAGTACTTTCCCTTCAGGTGGCATTACAAAATTCCACCCCGGTTTATTTAACTATTTAAGTTGTAGAAAATAAGAAGTGAAGTAAGCTGAGTACCTTCCTGCCATAGTCTGAGGTCAGACTATGGCAGGAAGGCCGAGTTGTGGGCTATTTAATAATAATTAGGTAGTATGTTTAGTCGATCTAATTTCCTTTTTTATAATTTACTCTTGAAAGTTTCTAACAAGTAGGTATGGGGATAGATGAGGGGAAGCAGGAAAAAACCAAAAGGAACGAATATAAAAAAAGCAACAGATGATGTTCTCTAATTAAAAAACGATATAACATTATTTAAAGGTGTTTATTTCTGCTATTTCTGCCGATATTCCATCCTACATACATAACTTGATAATAAGCCAAAAATATTTTATATTGTATTTAATCTAAATATATTTGGACATAAATTGTAATAGTGCTTATCCGATGGGTTTCATCATGCAAAATAAATTTGTGGTTATCCCTATTTGCAACTGAAAAGTCCAAGTTGATAATTAACAATCATTTATTTGGTAATGACCAAATTAGGAAATATGTGCACTGAGGAAACTGTACTACAAAACAAAATTAGATTCGTACCTACAGAAAAAACAAAATTCATCAGTCAATGTTGTACGAAATTAGGCACTGTAAAAGTTAACATGTATGTTTAACCCCCGAACGAGCGAATCTAGCAAAGAGGGTAGCTTGTTATAAAAGATTAAAAAAGCCAAGCCCAGCAAATGAGTTATGAACCTTATGATGCCGGGGAAAGGGAGCACGTAGTTTTTCATTATTTCTAGTATTAACATTGTGAATATCACTGTTTTTAGTATACAGGGTGTAAGAGACAGCCCTCCGCAAACTAACGAGGTTCATTCAGCTCCTGATTTTGAACCATATTCCGCCGGAAATTTGCTCAGGAAAATTTTAATTTTTTTAATCCTTTTTCAGTTACTATTCATTTATTTTGATATAAAATAACATTCTCTGTATGCAGCACTCCATTTATACGTTACAGAGACTGTGCTGCATAAACAGCTAAAATAAAAAAACCAGCAATGGATGTTGAAATACTCTAACGAACGACGCGCGAAATCAGCTGTTCACTTTCTGCCTAGCTACAGAGTTCATCGAACTCACTCGCTGCGCTGTCGTTCGCTACCTGCGTTTTGTCAGGTCTTTGATGCGTACTGCGCACTTTTATTATTTTATTGTTCTGTTTCAATCTTTTGTATGTTTTGCTGTTGGTGTACCAAATAAATAAACTGTAGATTGAAATTAATATTTTTGTATTTTCCTACACTGGGCGATGTAGTCGCTAAGTGACAAAAGCCCTTTAAACAAATAAATAAAAAATGCTCAAGGGTTTGAATACTAAGATTCAAAAATAATTTGCAGTTCAAAGCTGTTTTGTTATTGTAATCATAACAGTTTCTTCAACACAGTTTCCTTGTAAAATCTATTTTGGGCCCAATAAATGATAGTCAATTGAATTTGAATTGTGTTTTGCTCCATTTGGTAAAATAACATATGTAATTTCCTGTTTAAAATAAGGAAAATAACAAAATTATATAATAATAATAATAATAACCCACCGCCGTATCTCTACGTTGACGTCGTGGTGGGGCTTGCGCGCTCCGAACTCTAGGTCTGTGCCGGTAGAGTTTACTTTGCCGGAACATGTCTAGGGTGAGGAGCCAGACCAAGAGAGATACAGAAACCCGCAGGGCAGCATGTGGCGAGCTGTTGGGCAGTTGCGACCCCACGGACCCTATCTCCCGGGAGAAGTCATGTTCCTCATCTCTGGCTTGCCTTCATTGGCCGGCTGGAGTGAACACTGACGAGGAACTGAGCTCCCAACTCATTTTTGCCTTTATTGGCTGGCTTGAGTGGAGATTCGCAAGAGCAAACGTGCTCGGAGGAAGGAAGTATTCCAGTAAGTGCTTGTAGGGATCTTGACCATCTTCCGGGCTCTGGGATTGTTCTGAGAGCCTTGGAATACCTCTCCACTCCTCGAGCACCTCAGGACATGTTGCCCCCTTGTCGCTACGTCACTATGTGCTAGCGACCGTTTTCGGGGGCCCATTATTGAGTGTGCAAGTCACCCCCTGCCATTTTATCCGTGTATATTAAAACATTGATCAGGCAGGGGCCATAGTCCTCCCATAGTTTTTGGTAACCAGTCCATTTTAACCACCCAAACCCATAGTCCAATATCTTTGTTTTCCATATCCTGCAATAGTCCTACACCAACCGGGGGTTGTCCTTGGGTGCACTTGCATAGTGCGTACAGGGATAATCGTCGGTTGGTGCCTCATTTAATTAAAAAGCGTCTAACGGGCCTCTGCGAGTTGGCTTCGGCCCCTCGTACGCCATCCAAAGGTCCGGGACCCCAGGGTCCCGAGATATGTAGACATATATAAATAAAATAATAATAAAATTTTATTCAAAAAATTACAAGGTATAAAAATGAGTACAGTTTTGTTAAATGTAAATTATATTCCAAAGACTTACGTGCCTGAACTAGGTAATCCTGTGTTTCAGGCGAAATATATAATTTTGCGACACTAATATTATTTAGACCAACAGTTAGGGACTCACTTTATCATGTCGAACAATAAGGATTAAATACCATAACGCGCTATTTTTAGCTTCGCTATAATACTGTTAGATATTAAATTATGAGAAACTAGCTTTTGCCCGCGGCTTCGCCCGCGTAGATTTCGAAAAATATCCGACAGGAACGTACTACCAGGATTAAAAAATAACCTATAGGTTAATCCAGGTTATGAACTATCCGTGTGCCAAATATCATCCAAATCCGCTTCATCATCCTTTTCAGACCCTTGTGGGTTGAAATAAAAAAGGATAGTTTCCAAACATAAGCTGAAATATTAGTGATTTTAACTTAAGAAAATAAAGAACATTTATTAAAAACATTTAATAAAAGCGTTCATCCCCCTTTTCACCCCCTTAAGGGTTGAAATTCTAACAACAACGTTGCGTAAGCTTCCAACCATAAGCCTAGATAGTAAATTTAGTGATTTTTCTTCGAAAACTGAGGACTTTTCATTTTCTTCCCTTTTTTTAACCCTTACGTGGCTCAGCGTTTTTGATAGTTCCACCCCGGAAATATCAAAAACGCTGTGCCACGTATAAATTCATTTTTAATCAGCAGCCTAAACACAAAATTCGAAGATCCTAACTTCAAAACTGACGGACTTTCATATAAACTTCCATCCCCTATTTTACCCCATTAGGGGTGGAATTCCCAAAAATCCTTTCTTAGTGGATACTTACTCTTCACAAAGAACACACCCTCCAAGTTTCATGTCTCAAGGACCAGCGGTTTGGGCTGTGTGTTGATATATCACCCAGTCAGTCAGTCAGTTTACCATTTTATATATATAGATTAAACTTCAAGCTGTATAATAAAACAGTTACCTAAGCAATACGAATAAGAGAGTTATCGCTAATTTCTACCTGTTGGGCCTTTTTTGTAACTACCTGCTATGTGCCTGACTACTGACCGACTATGTACTTCTCGTTCCTGGTAATGTGAATGGAATGTGCCCTGGCGGCTGAGAGTATGTCATGCTCACTCAAATGTCTCGCTGGTGGTGGCGTGTGTGTTGGATCATTAAGTTCCCTTCAAAATGGTCGAGCTAAATGGTGCTGATCCATGCGTCATGTTCGTGAACGGGCGCCGTCAGTTGGGACTGGTCATCTCTTAGCTGCCACGGCTTATTTTAATTTTTGAATTGTTTCTATTAAGGACGCTTCTAACGTGCACGTCTTTCTACATTGTTCTCACATGTATAACTTCAACATGAATGATGTAACCCATATTTTGTAACAATATTTTGTTTTAAAAGAGTGTCCATGGAGTTTCTTGTCCGTTCTTCTCCATAGGAACCTACTACGCTTTGGAATGGGCAACTAGCTTCATCTTTCTGACTGACCGACCCCTTGACAGTTCAAAAGTGCCTGTAATTGGTTTATTTGAAATAAATGCTTTGAGTTTGAGTTTGAGTTTGAGTAATGAAAAGCCACCCCGCCTCTACTAGTGGGTATCGTATGTGGCGATTAGAGGATTACTTTGAAAGGATGTGCAGCAGCGCCCTCCTGTCTGCTAATCACAACAAACTGCGATCACCACCTTGTAGATATATTTTAAACTAGCTTCTGCCCACGACTTCGTCCGCGTGAAATGTCTTGTTCTCCCGATCCACCCCGTCGCATCGCATTGCCTGCCTGCGCTATTACTTTTGACGTAGCCTTTCAGACATTTTTTTTTTGCTCGGCCGAACCAAACTTAAACAAAAATTTATTAATAAAAGGTTTATATTCAATATAATATAACTCCTCTCCTGGCTCGAACACATGCGGTGATCTTCCTGTGCATGCTGAGAATCAAGTTATTCAACATTTCTTGGGGTAACCTGTCCCATTCTTGAATAGAGGCTTCCCTGAGCTCTGGCACTGTCTGGGGACGTGGCTGACGGTTCCGAACAGCTCGCTTAACAGCATCACACGCGTGCTCTATTGGGTTTAAGTCAGGCAAGCCGAATCATAAAATAATCTACCGTGCCTAACAAAAAACATTTCGATTTTTCAAAGTGATCGCGATTTTTTTGATGTGTGTATGTCATGCTCACTTAGATGTCTCGCTGATGGTGGCGCGTGTGTTGGGTCATTTAGCTCCCTTCAAAATGGTTGAGCTGAATGGTGCTAATCTATGCGTCATGTTCGTGAACAGGCGCCGTCAGTTGAGACTGGTCATCTATTAGCTGCCATGGCTTACTTAATTTTTTTTTTTTAATTAATTGTTTTTTTTTTTTTGTTGTACCTAGTCTGGACGCTTTTAACGTGTACGTTTTTATTTTTTTTTAATTTTTACATCGTTCTCACACTTAGTTATAAATTCAACATTATATATGTAACTAATATTTTTGTAACAATTTAATTTAAAAGAGTGTCCATGTCCATGGAGTTTCTTGCCCATTCTTCTCCATAGGTACCTACTACGCTTTGGAATGGGCATGTAGCTTCATTTTTCTTACTGACCGACTCCTTGACAATTCAAAAGTGCCTGTAAATGGTTTAAATGAAATAAATGATTTGAATTTGAGTTTGTCGCGTCGCAGTCCTACTGAATTTGCCCAGTGAGTTGGTACCCGCCGCGTACTTCATACCTAAACTGCAGAATTTGTATTAATCTGTGTTACAGGCTGAATTAATACAATTTATAGTTGGCCTTTTTATTATAGCTAGCGCTTAGCATTTACTGTGGTGCCACTTAAATTACGAGGAAATTACTGAAAAAGAGGATTATAAAAGCAAGCGCGAACAAATTTTGTTCTGATTTCAGTTTGATTTGTATTTGCAGATGCACGTATTATATAAAACTTTATTTAAGGTGTAATTTGTGGTATCTATTGCGAAATATTTATTTCGATTAATTAATTATTTGTTATTTCATTTGAAAATGCAAACAACAATTACCTTTTTTTTATTATTTGCTCTATGGACTATCAGTTTGGCTGCGGACGTGACCGTTTATACTTTTTATGAATATTGTAAGTATCATTTCCATATTTCCGATGCATTGAGAAAATAAATGTACCAAATATGTAAAGTCTGGCTGTTTGTGTTTATGAGAATTATATTTGAAAACGCATCCACGATACAGAGGACTCTCGCGGTCACATGCGCGGCTGCAGAACACGAAGTCCTGGATTCGATTCCATGTTGAGCAAGTGTTATTGAGTTTTTTCATATGACATGTTTCCGTAGCAGCCCGCGGAGTCTATATCTGTGTCCAGTTAATAGGCCTCCCTATTACATGGAACTTGCATATAACTGGCGACATGTGGATGTAGGTACTTAGGGTCGATATACCTTATCTTACCGCTTCATGGATACAAGCTAGATGATGTTGTCGTCATGTTATGTGGTACAGGACAAACTTATATTTATTTCAGTTTGAGGAATTGTTTGAATAAAATCTACAATCTAACTTTAAAGTGTAAAATAACTAATGCATACAATGTAATTTGGGATTCTGTTTGTTTTAAGATAACGAAGATCCGCAGAAACTAGAACCAGTCGCAGTATCTCAGTTCCCGTGGAGATTTGGATTTCACATGGGTAATGTGTTGGCAACGGTTGTATGCATTACGAACAAACCACCGAGAGTGACTGCGATCAAAGTAACATGTGAATTTGGTAAGCTTCAAGATTATATCTTCCTAAAACTAGACGGAACTTTCTCTCTCCATTAGTTTGGTAACAAACGAGTTAGAAATATAGAAGCATGTATTCCTGCTTGACTTTTTAAATTGAATCAGAGCAAATTGTGAAAATTATTTAATTTCGTAAGCTTCAAGATTCTAACATTCTTCCTAAGACTAAACGGGACCTTCTCTCTTACGTACAGCTAGCAATGTATAGAAACATGTTTTCCTGCAGGAATTTTAAAATTTAAACAGAGCAAATAGTGAAAATTATTTTTTAAAGTACAATTTTGTTTGATAGAATCGAGTTACAGGAAAATCAATATTATGTTTTTCATTTCTGTATAATTATTCCAAATGTGAAGTGCAATTTTGTTTTTCTAATTCGTTTCAGATAACAGAACTCGCGAAATGACGAAGCATAGAGCTCGGACAGGAGGTGAAGAATGTTATTATGTCGGCATATATATAACGTTTACTGAAATAAAAATTAAGCTTAACTTATACACTTCAAATATGTTGTGTTCAGTCCTCGTAGCTGAAGGGAGGGATGTCACGCAAATAACGAACAAGAATCTAATCAAGGAATTTCAGTGTAAGAGAGTATTATATTGTTACAATAATGACGTTCAAAAGTGCCATTTAGGTGCCTATCTATATATACAGGGTGGCCGGAACATTGACATCCCAAAAAAATGTAGATCCCTCGTATCGTGGGGTATCCGAATCGACCCATGTATGTTCCGCGACTTTTCATAGTTTTCGAATTTTTGAGAATTTTAGACCTGACCAACGTTTCGTCGCCTATAAGCCAAAAAGGCTTAAAAGCTCTGCGATCCAGCGTGTCAAGTGGAGCATGTTGGTATTTTGCTGACCCATCATAGTGACTGAAATACTCCATACAGGAACGGATCTGTGCTTTGTACAAACATAAAAGCTGTCCAGATGTGAAGTATCGCCTCACCTTATTTGGGATGCCCAGCTACTTGGCTGCAGTCTGCAGACTCTGCTGGTTGAGCCGAAGTTGGGATCAGACGTCAACTAAACACCTATCACCATTGTTCCAAATTTGAATTCACGAATTTGAAAAAGAGAATAATTTCGGAGTTTGGTTGCTCTTAGGGCTGATTTTGCAATCGTTAGATTACTTTTATCTGAGGAATAAATATGACAGTTTGACAGATTTTGTATAGAAAATATTATATGTCAAAACGCCATATTTATTCTTAAGATAAAAGTTATCTGACGATTGAAAAATCAGCCCTTAAAGAAACAGCAAGCTTGGATTAGAGCAGCTGTAAGTCAATAGTTATTTCGTTATTTTTCGGCCTGTGTAAATGCTCTCGGAGGTAACACAAGTTTGGAAATAAACGTTTTCTCTATGTAAACGGGAAACGACGGTTGAGACGTCTTATACTACTTCATAGCATCAGTAAATTGATAAATGTTCTATTTAAACAAACTAAAACATGGCGTCGAAAAATTCCTCCCATCGCTGTCGACTGGTAATGTACCCAAGAGACTGGCGGCATAGCCACGTTGTATGGCAATGCTTAGCCTCTGGCCAAGATAAAAGCCAGCCCTTGGGTCACGGGAAGTGTCAACTAACCTTTTGGAGATTATAATTAATTAGACGTCTTATTATATTTATATTTTTGTATTCCGATTTCAAATTTGGAACAATGGCAAACGGAAATGACTGACTGACTGACTGGCTTCAAAGACACATTTTTGATGTGCAGGGTGGCTCGATTCAAGTGTCCGGGAGTGTAATTAGGCCTCTTCTGTCAGTATGGTTATAATAAAAATCAATATCTATGGTTAGGTGACTTAATGAGAGAAATCCCCTGTGTTAACAATCTACTGTTATATTATTTTGGTGTAAAATTTACTTACAGATTGTGATTGTGAGGATACTAGGTGTGTCCTCGTGGTGGATATAAAAAATAAATGCGATGGTAAGCTTTTCTATTTCTATACATTTGTTTTACAGTGTGTTCCGTTAAATGAAGGATATAGGTATTTTAAGGTAGTGTAGTACCTACTCATGTAAATGTTTCAGACATTTGCACCGTGTTCCATAAGGCGAGATTGAGCTCAAGAGCAGGCCCAATCATTAATAATAATAAAATAATAGTATCTTATGCACTAAGAGGATAAAGTAGTGTCTAATTTAACGGGTGCCGTATTGAATCCCGAGCAAAACGAAGGATTCTAGCGTTAACTTCCGAGCGGAGCGAGGGAGTTTAGAGTTAATTCCCGAGCAAAGAGAGGGAGTTAAGACAAGAATCCTGAGTACAGCGTGGGATTCAAGGCATCTTTATCTCCGAGGAGAATACTCTACTTTTCACACCATCTACGAGACAATAAAAGCAATAGTACTAGGATCAAAGTATTTATTAAAATTAAAATTACCTACAGTTAGTAGACCAATTTAAAACAATTAAATGTTAAAGGTAATGTTTGATACATTAGACCAGTTTGTGGAAAGACAAAGTTATGTTTTTATTCGGTATATTTATTGAACTGTCATGGTCACTAATATTATTATTAACATAAGCGGGATATTTACCATGTTTATTCATGTTGTTTGTTTGTTGTTGTTGTTGTTGTTTATTGTTTGTTTAACAATGAATAAACATGGTAAATATCCCGCTTATGTCAATAATAATATTTATTGAAGTTGAGGTAGTATTTGAGTATTACTGTTAAGTAAAGTATCAGAAACTTGGGTCTGCTGAGGACCATTTTGGATCGTGCAAGTTGGTGAAGGTGGTGCTTGAGGCAGCGGGCTAGATGGATAGTGTTTTGATGTAGAAGGTTGTGGTGACAAAGGTGTTCAAGGATCAGTTATCAACGGTGTTTTTAGTTTGATGTTGTAACCAATGCGGCAGCTTATTTTATCATTATTTTGTATAGAATTTTCAATGTAGCCCTCTGCTACTACATCAGATTCCCAGCCACTGTGTCTTTTAAACTGCGTCTTGAATGCTCCTGAATCCGCCAATAGAGTAGCCGATGCTCTCCTGAAACAATGTTCCGTGTAGAGCTCGGCATTTGCCAATTTCAGGTATTTCGCAATTTCTTTCGGCATACTGCTGATCTTATTTTTTCCAATGACTTGCCTGGTGCACTTGCCATTATTATAAGCTACGAAAAATCTGTTAGTGTTTACATAAGAGGGGCGTAGAGCTTGGTACTTTTTGATAATTCTTACGTATTCTCCACGGACTATGAATGACCGTTCTTTCTTTGATTTTGTATCTTGCTTTACCAGCAAGAAATCTGAATGTTTTTTGATATCTTCGATTTTATAAATAAAAAAATATTGCTCATAAACCTACATGGGCCCTTATGAAATGTCAGAAGCTAGGTGCACGGTTCAAATTAGTCGTTTCCTATGGAGAAGAGCCGGCAAGAAACTCCACGATTACTCTTTTAAAAATAATTGGCTTTACAATATTTTCTAATAATAGGTATGGGAGGACAGTGTAGGCCTTTCAACAAGTACTTAACAAAATAGAAAATCGTCAACAAATCTACAGTCTACTAGGCCTACAACGTTCTCACATTCACAAAATAGAAAATAATCTAAATAAAAAAAAAAATTATTTATATATATAAATGAAAACCTATTTAAACCAAATGACATGATTGCCATTACAACTACAGTAACAAATCTGAATAAATATCATGACCTACATTTTTCTGAATAGTAAATAATAAGACTATGTGTAGTTTAAGTCAGTATCTGCTATGTGTCTATGAAACTGGAGGACGCTGTCGATCTCGTTCATGTAAATCCTTGGTTGAGATGACCAAAAAGTGTTAATACCTACAAATAATGGTATTTTATATTGCAGGTCCCACTTTAGTTACCAAAACAATGAGTACAACAACAGAGAATGCTGGTACGGATGTAGAAACCTTAACATTCAATTCATCAACAAACTTAGAAATAACAACTGACAAAAATTCTGCAGTTGATACTAGTAAGTATTTATTATCTTTGTGGCCATCCTTACTGACTGACTCATCTTATTCTGGTGGTCTGCACGAGCTGTTCTCGTATCATTTGCCTTGCTGTACAGGCAGACAGAAATATATTTCAGTGATATATTGCTTGTGACTAATAATGTTACCTATCCCTTTTTATTTAGGGCATTAGAGTATTACGCATCCTACAACCCTTTCACGGCATTGTGTGTCATAACCAGGGGCCCAAGTCTGCTATTTTTATAAAGTCACTCCAACACGATACCATTGTCATTTTGAAAAAAGTTCGTAATCTGCTAAACTCATAATGGTCGATCATTGGTCGGTCAATGGTTTCGTAATAGAATTGTATTACAATGGCATTTTAAACATTTATTCATGCCAAATTTTATTTATATATATTTTTACATGTTATTTCTTAGTATTATAAGCAATCTGAAGTAGTAGGAAGTTGGAAGTTTAGTAGGAAGTTTCATTTGTCATTATGTACGAGATTACCAATTCTTTCAATGGAGTGTCAGTGGCTGACCATTGGAAAGTCATAATGACGCCATTGTATTATGAAATCAATGATAGACCATTCTGACACTATTATAATAGCAGACTTGAGGCCCAGGAACCGTGTAATTATTACTGTAATCTCTGATTGTGTAACGTTATCTCAGACCAAAGAAGTACGAACAAGCACTGATCACCACGCTTGCTCACTGCCTATTGGTAACATCTGTCAATATGTACAGGTTTTCTGTAAATATTACTTTGTGGTACGGTCAACCGCGCGTCATGTCACAAGAAATACTTGAACTATGAAAACTTGCTGCTCTATGGACATGCAGTGGACTAAGAACTAGGCGTTCTCTGTTAATTTGTTAAAAAAAGCCCTTTTTTTTCCAGAAAATACTGATCATCAGTCTTCTCAAAATTATTTATTAATATACGTGATATCATCCGTGATAGGGGTGTGTGTTATAATATTGGTCATTTATTTAATATGGGTTCGAAAATGTTGTCATCGGAATTCGCCGCCAGTCGAAACAATGGAATTGAATACTTGCGTGAGTCTTAATTTTTTTTATTCAACTACAATTCTGATATGAAACGAATGACAGAGTCATGTGCCTGATGAAGTGGGTGGTGTGGCGCAGCTTGGGAGAGGCCTATGACCAGCAATGGACTGCGATTGGCTGAGTTTACTCATTTGTATTTGAAGTGTTCGTAGTGAGACAATTCGGGAATTTCTAATCCCATGTCTCTGAGGTTGCATGCCTCTGACGTTCATTCCTCTGAGGTTGCACGCCTTTGGCTCCATCAAGCACATGTCTTAATACAACGCTTGTGATCAAATAATACAATAATAATACATGAGATTTGTGTTTATGTCGAATGTATCAAAACGCATCGTAGACAATTGAGCGATTACGTACAACGAACCGATCTCATAAAAAGCATAACATTCATACCTACATTAAAATAACTTGTATTTTTCAGAATTATGAGCCTTTCTACCTGAACATGCTCTTCAGAAGAGAGTGTGATCAGGAGATCGAGGAAATAGATCAACACAACTATGAGGAGATTACTCCTCAAGTGACCGAAGGTGGTTGAAATGTACAATTACAGCAGCAGGATGGATGTGGTCAAATTAAATAATTATCTAATATGGAATGCGTGCGAACACAACACTCAGGTTCCAAACATCACCTCAACCGAAATGGAGCAAAAACTTGGTGATGCTGGGCATTAAATAGGGTGACATGACCTGATCGTTGCAGGAGCGTTTCTTCGGTCACTTATGAAAGCAGTATTTAGTCAGGCGGACATAAGGTGAGCACCTTCAACGGTCGAGTCAGGCCAGCCATGATGTACTCCTTCGACATATTCAAGTGGATGCAGACGGCGCTTACTGCACATGCACCATGAAAGGTCTTTGAATAACAATTCTTATGTATTATTGAGTATATCTCATTTACGCTAGCACTTTGCCAGTGACGTTGCGTCCGCCCTATATTCTCTGTTTCTTAGGAATTTCATAAAATCCGTCCTCATTCCTTCCCTCCATCATAAAGTAGGTTCTGGCACCTCACAAATGGCAGTCCTATATCAGTCGCTCAAACAAAAAGCTATTCATGCGTATAAAATGGTTGATGAACTCCAAGAAAAGCGCGACCTGACGGAACATATTTCAGACCTCAAGCAGACGATAAAAGACTCTGGTTCTGCGGGAAATGCTTCTTTTGCCGATATTGTGAAAAAGGGATCAAATGATTTTGTACGACCCAGTAACCTAAGCTCTGTTGCCATTTATCCTAATGATAAATTTAAATCAAGTGACGAAACGAAAGAACTCGTCCAAAAGATCATACGGCCCGAGAAAATGAAGCTGCACGTTCGTGGTCTCCGGAAAACCAAAAATGAAGGTATAATTATTAGTACCGAGACAAAACATGACGCTGATAAACTGAAGCACGCAGTTCAGCTCTCCACATCTGGACTTACCGCCGACGATCCCAGCAAGCGCAGACCTCGGATCGTGGTTGTAGGAGTGCCGACTGCCTTGTCTGAAAACGAGGTGTTCAGGTGCATTTTCGAACAAAACGTAGCCGACAAGTTACCAGCGATGTCCTTGGAATCCTTTTTGACATTGATAAAACTTAGCCACAAATCGGGGAAGAGAGATGCTACGACCGGCGACCTGTAACTACGTTGTTGAAGTTTCAGCCGATATACGTAAAGCCCTTATCCTACAATCAAGGCTTTTTGTAAATTGGACGTCCTGTCCTGTCAGGGACTTTACATTAGTAACAAGGTGTTCTAAATGCCAGCAATATGGCCATGCAGCAAAAACTTGCCGAGAGGTCATTTCGACGTGTGGTCACTGTAGTGACGCGGGCCATTCGGTGTCCGAATGTGCGAAGAAAGCCGATATTCCAAAATGTGCAAGTTGCTCACGCTTTAAAAAGCCCAGTGATCACAAAACGGGAGACGCTGAATGCCCTGCAAGAAAAATAGCAGAGTACAGGTATATTTACTCCATCCATTATGAGGGCACCTAGTGCGTCATACTCGAGGCCAGACTTCCGTTTTACTTGTTGCTGACTCAACATTATACCTGATCACTGCGATGTCCTACTTACCATTGGTTTGTTGCTGGCTAAGCACATTAGCTGATCGCTTCAAAAATCAAATGTAGCATTTAAGGTGATTTATTCAATATTTGTTTTCAACCTAGTTATTAATACTGCAGACGCAATCATAATCGTGTAACTAAGTGCTGACAACATTTTTTCCGTATATAATATAGGAATTATCTACATGTTTAAGACCTTAATTATTAGTATTTAAGTATATATTAACATTATTTTTATTAACTATTGCACTATTCATAAAACTTATGTTAAATATTTGTTAAGAAATCAGTTGTCCTAATAGTAATTGTAAGAACTCATGCCGCCTGTGTACAGGCATCATACTTTGTAATACCTACATTATATCTAAGATTTATATTGTATTTTTCCAACTTTTATTTCTGAATAAATTTTATTATTATTATTAAAGGGGACGTCTATGCTACATTTCAGCTTTCTAAGTCTGAGGGTTTGGGCTGGGCGTTGATGAGTCAGTCAGTCAGTGAGTGAGTGAGTCAGGAGTTTTCTTTTTACATGTTCGTTATAGTTAATTGGAATTTAATAATTTTGCTCTGATTAAATATAATATGTTGTGTGTTTGTTAGATATTATTACCTTTGTACTTTACTTTTCTGTAGTTTTTACGTCTTTATTTCCCTAATTTAAATGCATAAGTAGTTAATTAAAATATAAGTAAGTAAGATTTTTTAATTTTCTGTTTTATCTTGTTTTTAGGTAGTATTTTTTAATTATTGTTGTTTTTATTTATTTTTTGAATAGTGTTTTTTTTTTATATATAGACACTTAACTTGCACGAGTTATAACATTGTCTTCATATGTTGATTATTAATATGCATAGATTCAACATAAATCGTAATTAATATTATAAATGTGAAAGTAAGTTTGTCAGTTTGTTTTCACGCCTAAACCACTAACCGATGATCCTGAAATTTTGCATATACGTTGTCAGGTGTACAGAAACGAACATAGGGTATCTTTCATCCCGAAAAAAAAAAAAACTGTATAGGAAAACAACAATAACTTTCTTATGATAATAGATGGCGCCACGTGTCTTTAGAATCATGATTGAATTTTATAAGAAGGATATAGGCTACATTTCATCTTGAATCGCAGACGAGTCGCGGGCAACAGCTAGTTTTGTAATAAAAAAAATTGATTTGTAAGAGTGTCCATGGAGTTTCTTGCCCGTTCTTCTACATAGGAACCTATGCTTTGGAATGGGCAAGTAGCTTCAACTTTCCGACTGACAGACTTCTTGACAATTCTAAAGTACCTGTATTTTTATTATTATTTATTTAGTAATTTTATTTAAATAAATGCTTTGAGTTTGAGTTTTGTTTTGTTTTGTGTAATATCACGTAAACCTACTTACCACATATCTTGAAGCTACTTCAACTAATCAACTTAGCAATTCCAACTATGTCGGTGTTCCTTCGCTTCTAGTTTAACTGGATTCTATTACCAGTATTTTACATGAGGCGACTGCTTATCTGGCCTCCACAACCCAGTAACTGGGTAACACGATATGCCGTGACAGCCGGGACCAGAATGCTAAAAGTGGACAAAGATTGAGCACACACGAAACGGGACGGGGAGGGGTTCAGTTCTCAGTTTTATCAAATTTGAACTCAATGGAAGATATAATTCGATCAATGTAACCTTTTTGAGCTACTCTATAACATTGCCAGCTACGCCGTAGCACAACGCGTGCTACGCCGTAGCACAACGCGAGGTACGCCGTAGCACAACGGGAGCTACGCCGTAGCACAACGCGAGCTACGCCCTAGCACAACGCGAGCTACGCCCTAGCACAACGCGAGCTACGCCATAGCACAACCAGTGTTCAGTGTCCGTGTTCCGACCAGTGTTACCCAAATCAAATAAATGTATGTATCTTGAGAACAGAGCCATCTTTTCCGTGTATGATAAACTACAACTCTGTTCGCCAACGATAATGCTCATCGATTCTGCCACTTCTATTAATGTTCAATTGGCTTAGTGGTGAGTGCTTGAGATTACCAGTGCCGAAGTCGCAAGATCAAACCTCAGAGCGCACTTGATGCTCTTTTTGAGAATAGTTAACTGTTTCATTCAATAAGTATGAACAATTTTCTGGAAAATATAACATTCCGCAGTAAGCGCGTCCGAACCAATTCGGAACCGATACCAGGGCCTCAAGTCTATTACAATAGTGTCAGAATGGTCTTTTCATTGTGAGTTTTTGACAGATTTGCCATACAAACACTGTCAAATACTCACAATGGCGAGACCATTCTGACACTATTGTAATAGCAGACTTGAGGCCCTGATGACAATGGCGAAAATTTGACATCTCAGAGACTAGAGTGCACTACCAAAATTTTACCAAACATATCAGAAGACGAAGACTACGTAAAAACATAAAAAAATGAAATCCAAAAACTTGAATCGCAATTAAATAGAGCTCACAAAGAAATAGATTTATTAAACCTAGAAAATAGTAAACTGAAACATTTAAATGAGAACTTGACCAAAAAGTTACTTAAATTCCCACCAAGCTGAAAATCAGTAAGATTGTTTAAAATAGGATTAAAAATAAAATTTGAAAGTATTTTCTTTCGCCTGTATGGATTTTTTTTATTCAAGGTCAAAGGTCAGAAAAATGAGTTTTTCGCGATTTTCAGCAAAACGGTAAGTTTTATCATAAAAATACTTCATACAATAATTGTAGATCATAAAATTATCAAAAAAAATGTATCAATACTTTTTTCCTACGAGCCACCGTTTTTGAGATATAACGATTCAAAAAGTTGTAAAAGTTGTAATCGTCATAATATGCACACGTTTCGACGCCACCTATGAGGTAGTGTACTTAGCGTGTTTTTTTAACGTGGATTCCCCAGTAGGCCTATTCCACGGGTCAGTTGTGATCCTGTTTAATTTGAAACTATTGCAAAATAATGGATAATAGCAGAGATTGAAAAGATAAAAGCAATTTAAGTTAAAAAAAAGTTGTGAAATTTAATCGTCCGAGTCGTAACTTTCAAATTCTTCCTCTTGATCTTCTTGTTCTTGTTCGTCTTGTTGTTCTTCTCCTTCTTGTTCTTGTTCTTCATCTTCATTCTGAGTACATGTAAATTGGCTTAATAGCGATGTGTCGCATGTCGCCTCGTTGGAATCAAACGGATCCTCCACTGTTGGTGATTCCATATCCGTAAGGCACGCATTCCGTAAGGCACGACCGGCCTTGACAATGTGTACATGCCAGAGAACAAAACAGTCCGACTTTTTTGCAACCACATTTATCACTGCACCCCTTTATGCAGTTGCAAAAAAGATATTGATCACCCGAAAAATATATTGATGAGCAGCAACTGAGGTTGGAGGAAGACAAGCTAATTGTACTTGTTTTTTCGAAGCCCTACTTACAGCCTATCATGGTCTTGTTGCATCTGTGTTAAGATACGGCATCATATTTTGGGGTAACTCTTCAAATAGGGAAGCTGCGTTTAAAGCGCAAAAGTGCTGCATAAGATCTATGTTTGGGCTTCAGGTTACGGACAGTTGTCTACCATATTTCAGAAAGAATAAAATTCTTACACTACCAGCTTTGTATATTTATGAAACTGCCTTATTTGTAAGATTAAATCCAAATTTGTTTTCTTCCATATCTGATACTGTACAACGTAACAGGCGTAACGACATGCTACGCGGAGGCAGAGCCAAGACAGCTCTCATGCGGAAAAGCATATTCTGCAGAGCACCGCAAATTTATAAGAAAATAAAAAAATCTATTAGAGAGTTAGAGTTGGCTGGATTTAAGAAGCATTTTAATGATTTTTTATGTAATAAATGCTACTATAATTTGAATGACTACATAAATGATACTGACATATAAATTTAATGCCATTATTATTGATATTATTTAATTACTAAGCTGACATCCCTTTTCGAATTTTGAATTTGAACTTATTTTTTTAATTTTTTTATTAATAATAATTTATCGCTGGTAAGTAGTGGTTGTAGCTGGTTTAGGGGTCGCTGGTAAGTGCCGGGAGGATGCTCTCGGTCTTTCCATAAACGGTACGCCAATTCGAAAAGTCTCGAAGTTTAAATATCTTGGGCATTTTCTTACTAGCGACCTCAGCGACCATGGTGACATTGAAAGGGAGCGTAGGGCTCTGGCGGTCAGGGGTAATATGTTGGCACGAAGATTTTCTCGGTGTACTGACCAAGTAAAGATTACGCTTTTTAAAGCTTACTGTCAGAGTTTTTACACCAGTAATCTTTGGGTCAACTACTCGAAAAGGTCGCTGGATGTTCTACGCGTCCAATATAACAATGTTTTTAGGATGCTGTTGCGACTGCCTCGTTTTTGCAGTGCCTCGGAAATGTTCGCGGTAAATCATACCGATGGATTTCATGCGATCATCCGCAAAAAAACGGCCTCACTCCTGAGCAGAATAAGAGGCAGTCACAATAGTATTCTGTAGGCGGTGGCGGCAGACACTTCCTCCGCCATAATAAGGCAATTTGTGCGAAGACTTATACCATAGTTAGACCATTACCATTTCTCGTTGCGTCTAGATGTTGGGTGGTCTTCTCACAAATTCGTCTTTAGTTTAAGTTACTAACAATAGTGATTTAAGTGCAAACATGTTACTAACAATTTATGGATCTTGTGTTATCCGAAATAAAATGATTTTATTTAATTTTTTTAAATGTAATCTGTGTAACATTTGTACGCCCATGTGGTAGAACGTGATGAGACAATCTATGTAACTTAAGACCATGTAATCTACATACCGACCATGTTCTGACAAATAAATGATTATGATTATGTAGTACATACGAGTACGAGTACTGTGTTAAGCCAAAACATTTTGTTGCTATGATATTGAACCTAAAGTCAATATCATATGTTTTGTCATAAATTGAAATCGTGCTTAACCATTGGGTTATTCTATCGAGCAAATTAACTTTATGGTTATACCTTTGCGCAATCAAAATGTCCGATATTAATTAACAATACTTTATTTTGTCATTTCCAAATAAGGTACTACTCGTACAAGCACTAAGGAAACTGTTATTCAAACCCCGATAACTTTGATGTGGGACCCTGAAGTCGATAGTTTTTCTTGGAATAACTATTGACGGTAAATTACCATGGTTCGGCCGCATATGATTTAAAAACAACAATAATATCTGTAATAACTATAATTTTTATAATGTACATAATATTGTGTATTCTACAACATTATTTTTAGTATATGCAAAACCTGAATATAGTTTGTTCAGAATAAGTAACTGAATCGATTCCAATAGTTTTTACACCATGTTAGTTTTTTTCCCAAAAATATTTAAAAAAGGTTACAAGTTGGACACCGAGCGACACTAAGTACCTATCCGCACTTGACCACTACGACAAAGTCCAAAGCCTGCAAGTGTGATGGAAAATGTTATCACCAGTTAATTACAATACAATCGTCGTACGGTTAGATACCTACTGCCAAATTAATATTATTATTAATGAACGCAAGGCGCGGGCGGCGCGGGTGCGCCGCGTGGTGAGCATGTTTTTGTACGGACAACCAGGTAACATAACAAGCTTATAACTTTGTTAATTTTCATGATACAGTTTTGAAATTTTGTACATGAATTCTTTACATAAAAATATTAGACACGTGTTTCGAGTTTCGCATAAACTAAAACTAATGTTGTATATTCAATCTATCTATAATTAAAAATAACTTATTTAAAGACTACCTAAAAGGCAAGATAAAACGAAATATAAAATAAATTTTTAAATAATTATATTTCAATTGACCACTTATACATGTACAGTCAGTATACACAATTAGGTGACCCCCCCTTGCATAAATGGTTGAGATTTTTTTGAATACGTTTCGATAGAATTTTATAATTTTTAATTTAATTTAAATACCTATATGAAATCTACCCAAAACTAGACAAAAAAGTAAAATAATACGATTTGTTAATAAAAAAATCTCAACCATTTATGCAAGGGGGGTCAGCTAATTGTGTATACTGACTGTACATTAGGAAAAACAATATTTTAAAACTACAGAAAAATAAAGTACAAAGGTAAAACAACCAATAATAATAATAACAATAATCAATATCAGTATTCCAGTAAGTACTTGTAGGGATCTTGACCATCTTCCGGGCTCTGGGATTGTTCTGAGAGCTGTGGAATACCTCTCCGCTCCTCGAGCACCTCAGGACATGTTGCCCCCTTGTCGCTACGTCACTATGTGCTAGCGACCGTTTTCGGGGGCCCATTATTGAGTGTGCAAGTCACCCCCTGCCATTTTATCCGTGTATAATAAAACATTGATCAGGCAGGGGCCATAGTCCTTCCATAGTTTTAGGTAACCGGTCCATTTTAGCCACCCAAACCCATAGTCCAATATCTTTGTTTCCATATCCTGCAATAGTCCTACACCAACCGGGGGTTGTCCTTGGGTGCACTTTCATAGTGCGTAGAGGGATAATCGTCGGTTAGTGCCTCATTTAATTAAAAAGCGTCTAACGGGCCTCTGCGAGTTGGCTTCGC
Source organism: Dryobota labecula (assembly GCA_947523025.1). NCBI lineage: Eukaryota > Metazoa > Arthropoda > Insecta > Lepidoptera > Noctuidae > Dryobota > Dryobota labecula. Next base: position 3,891,203 of record OX383311.1, on the reverse strand, counting down.
CCCCTCGTACGCCTTCCAAAGGTCCGGGACCCCAGGGTCCCGAGATATGCAAATAAATCAATATCTCAATAACAATATATCTCAATGGCAATATCTCTTCCAGCAGTCCTTTTTTACGAAACATATTATATTTAATCAGATCAAAATTATTAAATTCCAATTAACTATAACAAAGATCAATACATGTAAAAAGAAAACTCCTGACTCAGTCACTCACTGACTGACTGATCAACGCCCACCCCAAACCCTCAAACTTAGAAAGCTGAAATTAGCACAGACTTTCCCTTTATGATGAAGACAAGGAATGAGGACGGATTTTATGAAATTTCTAAGGAATAGAGAACATAGGGTGGACGCAACGTCACAGGCAAAGAGCTAGCCATAAGTAAATGAGATATACTCAATAATACATAAGGATTGTTATTCAAACACCATTCATAATAGAAGTGCAGTAAGCTCCGTCTGCATCCACTTGAATATGTCGAAGGAGTACATCATGGCTGGCCTGACTCGACCGTTGAAGGTGCTCACCTTATGTCCGCCTGACTAAATACTGCTTTCATAAGTGACCGAAGAAACGCTCCTGCAACGATCAGGTCATGTCACCCTATTGAATGCCCAGCATCACAAAGTTTTTGCTCCATTTCGGTTGAGGTGATGTATGGAACCTGAGTGTTGTGTTCGCACGCATTCCATATTAGATAATTATTTAATTTGACCACATCCATCCTGCTGCTGTAATTATACATTTCAACCACCTTCAGTCACTTGAGGAGTAATCTCCTCATAGTGGTGTTGATCTATTTCCTCGATCTCCTGATCACACTCTCTTCTGAAGAGCATGTTCAGGTAGAAAGGCTCATAATTCTGAAAAATACAAGTTATTTTAATTTAGGAATGTTATGAGATCGGTTCGTTGTACATACTCGCTTAACTGTCTTCGATGCGTTTTGACACATTCAACATAAACATAAATCTCATATATTATTATTGTATTATTTGATCACAAGCGTTGTAGTAAGACATGTGCTTGATGGAGCCAAAGGCGTGCAACCTCAGAGGAATGAACGTCAGAGGCATGCAACCTCAGAGACATGGGATTAGAACTTCCCGAATTGTCTCACTACGAACACTTCAAATACAAATGAGTAAACTCAGCCAATCGCAGTCCATTGCTGGTCATAGGCCTCTCCCAAGCTGCGCCACACCACCCACTTCACCAGGCACATTCGTTTCATATCAGAATTGTAGTTGAACAAAAAAAATTAAGACTCACGCAAGTATTCAATTCCATTGTTTCGACTGGCGGCGAATTCCGATGACAACATTTTCTGACCCATATTAAATAAATGACCAATATTATAACACACACCCCTATCACGGATGATATCACGTATATTAATAAATAATTTTGAGAAGACTGATGATCAGTATTTTCTGGAAAAAAAGGGCTTTTTTTAACAAATTAACAGAGAACGCCTAGTTCCTAGTCAACTGCATGTCCATAGAGCAGCAAGTTTTCATAGTTCAAGTATTTCTTGTGACATGACGCGCGGTCGACCGTACCACAAAGTAATATTTACAGAAAACCTGTACATATTGACAGATGTTACCAATAGGCAGTGAGCAAGCGTGGTTATCAGTGCTTATTCGTACATGTCTTTGGTCTGTGATTACGTTACAAAGTCAGACATTACAGTAATAACTACACGGTTCCTGGGCCTCAAGTCTGCTATTGCAATAGTGTCAGAATGGTCTATCATTGATTTCATAATTGTTGACTTTGACAAGTTTGGTAATCTACTAGTATAATGGCGTCATTATGACTTTCCAATGGTCAGCCACAGACACTCCATTGAAAGAATTGGTAATCTCGTACATAATGACAAATGAAACTTCCTACTAAACTTCCAACTTCCTACTACTTCAGATTGCTTATAATACTAAGAAATAACATGTAAAAATATATATAAATAAAATTTGGCATGAATAAATGTTTAAAATGCCATTGTAATACAATTCTATTACGAAACCATTGACCGACCAATGATCGACTATTATGAATTTAGCAGATTACGAACTTTTTGCAAAATGACAATGGTATCGTGTTGGAGTGACTTTATAAAAATAGCAGACTTGGGCCCCTGGTTATGTCACACAATGCCGTGAAAGGGTTGTAGGATGCGTAATACTCTAATGCCCTAAATAAAAAGGGATAGGTAACATTATTAGTCACAAGCAATATATCACTGAAATATATTTCTGTCTGCCTGTACAGCAAGGCAAATGATACGAGAACAGCTCGTGCAGACCACCGGAATAAGATGAGTCAGTCAGTAAGGATGGCCACAAAGATAATAAATACTTACTAGTATCAACTGCTGAATTTTTGTCAGTTGTTATTTCTAAGTTTGTTGATGAATTGGATGTTAAGGTTTCTACATCCGTACCAGCATTCTCTGTTGTTGTGTTCATTGTTTTGGTAACTAAAGTGGGACCTGCAATATAAAATACCATTATTTGTAGGTATTAACACTTTTTGGTCATCTCAACCAAGGATTTACATGAACGAGATCGACAGCGTCCTCCAGTTTCGTAGAAACATAGCAAATACTGACTTAAACTACACATAGTCTTATTATTTACTATTCAGAAAAATGTAGGTTATGATATTTATTCAGATTTGTTACTGTAGTTGTAATGGCAATCATGTCATTTGGTTTAAATAGGTTTTCATTTAAATATATATATATTTTTGTTTTTATTTAGATTATTTTCTATTTTGTGAATGTGAGAATGTTGTAGGCCTAGTAGACTGTAGATTTGTTGACGATTTTCTATTTTGTTAAGTACTTTTTGAAAGGCCTACACTGTCCTCCCATACCTATTATTAGAAAATATTGTAAAGCCAATTATTTTTAAAAGAGTAATCGTGGAGTTTCTTGCCGGCTCTTCTCCATAGGAAACGACTAATTTGAACCGTGCACCTAGCTTCTGACATTTCATAAGGGCCCATGTAGGTTTATGTGCAATATTTTTTTATTTATAAAATCGAAGATATCAAAAAACATTCAGATTTCTTGCTGGTAAAGCAAGATACAAAATCAAAGAAAGAACGGTCATTCATAGTCCGTGGAGAATACGTAAGAATTGTCGAAAAGTACCAAGCTCTACGCCCCTTTTATGTAAACACTAACAGATTTTTCGTAGCTTATAATAATGGCAAGTGCACCAGGCAAGTCATTGGAAAAAATAAGATCAGCAGTATGCCGAAAGAAATTGCGAAATACCTGAAATTGGCAAATGCCGAGCTCTACACGGAACATTGTTTCAGGAGAGCATCGGCTACTCTATTGGCGGATTCAGGAGCATTCAAGACGCAGTTTAAAAGACACAGTGGCTGGGAATCTGATGTAGTAGCAGAGGGCTACATTGAAAATTCTATACAAAATAATGATAAAATAAGCTGCCGCATTGGTTACAGCATCAAACTAAAAACACCGTTGATAACTGATCCTTGAACACCTTTGTCACCACAACCTTCTACATCAAAACACTATCCATCTAGCCCGCTGCCTCAAGCACCACCTTCACCAACTTGCACGATCCAAAATGGTCCTCAGCAGACCCAAGTTTCTGATACTTTACTTAACAGTAATACTCAAATACTACCTCAACTTCAATAAATATACCGAATAAAAATATAACTTTGTCTTTCCACAAACTGGTCTAATGTATCAAACATTACCTTTAACATTTAATTGTTTTAAATTGGTCTACTAACTGTAGGTAATTGTAATTTTAATAAATACTTTGATTCTAGTACCATTGCTTTTATTGTCTCGTAGATGGTGTGAAAAGTAGAGTATTCTCCTCGGAGATAAAGGTGCCTTGAATCCCACGCTGTACTCAGGATTCTTGTCTTAACTCCCTCTCTTTGCTCGGGAATTAACTCTAAACTCCCTCGCTCCGCTCGGAAGTTAACGCTAGAATCCTTCGTTTTGCTCGGGATTCAATACGGCACCCGTTAAATTAGACACTACTTTATCCCCTTAGTGCATAATCTACTATTATTTTATTATTATTAATGATTGGGCCTGCTCTTGAGCTCAATCTCGCCCTATGGAACACGGTGCAAATGTATGAAACATTTACATGAGTAGGTACTACACTACCTTAAAAGACCTATATCCTTCATTTAACGGAACACACTGTTAAACAAATGTATAGAAATAGAAAAGCTTACCATCGCATTTATTTTTTATATCCACCACGAGGACACACCTAGTATCCTCACAATCAAAATCTGTAAGTAAATTTTACACCAAAATAATATAACAGTAGATTGTTAACACAGGGGATTTCTCTCGTTAAGTCACCTAACCATAGATATTGATTTTTATTATAACCATACTGACAGAAGAGGCCTAATTTAATTACACCCGGACACCTGAATCGAGCCACCCTGCACATCAAAAATGTGTCTTTGAAGCCAGTCAGTCAGTCAGTCATTTCCGTTTGCCATTGTTCCAAATTTGAAATCGGAATACAAAAATATAAATATAATAAGACGTCTAATTATAATCTCCAAAAGGTTAGTTGACACTTCCCGTGACCCAAGGGCTGGCTTTTATCTTGGCCAGAGGCTAAGCATTGCCATACAACGTGGCTATGCCGCCAGTCTCTTGGGTACATTACCAGTCGACAGCGATGGGAGGAATTTTTCGACGCCATGTTTTAGTTTGTTTAAATAGAACATTTATCAATTTACTGATGCTATGAAGTAGTATAAGACGTCTCAATCGTCGTTTCCCGGGGGCAAAATTTGCACGGCTTTTTGAAGAAAATAATGGTTTACATAGAGAAAACGTTTATTTCGAAACTTGTGTTACCTCCGAGAGCATTTAGACAGGCCGAAAAATAATGAAATAACTATTGACTTACAGCTGCTCTAATCCAAGCTTGCTGTTTCTTTAAGGGCTGATTTTTCAATCGTCAGATAACTTTTATCTTAAGAATAAATATGGCGTTTTGACATATAATATTTTCTATACAAAATCTGTCAAACTGTCATATTTATTCCTCAGATAAAAGAGAATTAATCTAACGATTGCAAAATCAGCCCTAAGAGCAACCAAACTCCGATATTATTCTCTTTTTCAAATTCGTGAATTCAAATTTGGAACAATGGTGATAGGTGTTTAGTTGACGTCTGATCCCAACTTCGGCTCAACCAGCAGAGTCAAAAGTACAGACTGCAGCCAAGTAGCTGGGCATCCCAAATAAGGTGAGGCGATACTTCACAACTTTTATGTTTGTACAAAGCCAGATCCGTTCTTGTATGGAGTATTGCAGCCACTTATGGGATGGCTCAGCAAAATACCAACTTGCTCCACTTGACACGCTGGAACGCAGAGCTTATAAGCCTTTTTGACTTATACGCGACGAAATTCAAAAAAAAAAATCGTAACTCGAAAACTATGAAAAGTCGCGGAACATACATGGGGTGATTCGGATACCCCACGATACGAGGATCTACATTTTTTTGGGATGTTCCGGCCACCCTGTATGTATAGATAGGCACCTAAATGGCACTTTTGAACGTCATTATTGTAACAATATAATACTCTCTTACACTGAAATTCCTTGATTAGATTCTTGTTCGTTATTTGCGTGACATCCCTCCCTTCAGCTACGAGGACTGAACACAACATATTTGAAGTGTATAAGTTAAGCTTAATTTTTATTTCAGTAAACGTTATATCGCACCTTTGGGAACAAAGGGTCACTTCTGCATGTTTTCCAACTTTACAGAAGTGACGCTTTGTTCCCAAAGGTGCGATATATATGCCGACATAATAACATTCTTCACCTCCTGTCCGAGCTCTATGCTTCGTCATTTCGCGAGTTCTGTTATCTGAAACGAATTAGAAAAACAAAATTGCACTTCACATTTGGAATAATTATACAGAAATGAAAAACATAATATTGATGTTCCTGTAACTCGATTCTATCAAACAAAATTGTACTTTCAAAAATAATTTTCACTATTTGCTCCGTTTAAATTTTAAAATTCCTGCAGGAAAACATGTTTCTATACATTGCTAGCTGTACGTAAGAGAGAAGGTCCCGTTTAGACTTAGGAAGAATGTTAGAATCTTGAAGCTTACGAAATTAAATAATTTTCACTATTTGCTCTGATTCAATTTAAAAAGTCAAGCAGGAATACATGCTTCTATATTTCTAATTCGTTTGTAACCAAACTAATGGAGAGAGAAAGTTCCGTCTAGTTTTAGGAAGATATAATCTTGAAGCTTACCAAATTCACATGTTACTTTGATCGCAGTCACTCTCGGTGGTTTGTTCGTAATGCATACAATCGTTGATAACACATGACCCATGTGAAATCCAAATCTCCACGGGAACTGAGATACTGCGACTGGTTCTTGTTTCTGCGGATCTTCGAAATCTAAAAACAAACAGAATCCCAAATTACATTGTATGCATTAGTTATTTTACACTTTAAAGTTAGATTGTAGATTTTATTCAAACAATTCCTCAAACTGAAATAAATATGAGTTTTTCCTGTATCCTAATGAGGACAACAACATCTAGCTTGTGCCCACGAAGCGGTAAGACAAAGTTGTATCTACCCTGAGTACCTACATCTACATGTCGCCAGTTCTGTGCTAGTTCCACGTAATAGGAGGCGAGCCTATTACCATCAACTGGACACAGGTATCTGTGTCCAGTTGATGGTAATAGGCTCGCCTCCGCGGCCTGCTACTGAGAATTTCCTATGAAAAAAGTCAATAACACTTTCCCAACATGGAATCGAATCCAGGACCTCCTGTTCTGCAGCCGCGCTTGTGATTGCAAGACCAACGAAGCAGTCCTCTGTGTCGTAGATGCGATTTTTTTTTTTTTTTTCAAATATACAGCTCACAAACTCAAACAGCCAGACGCATCGGAAACATGGAAATGATACTTACAATAATCAGAACTAGTATAAACGGTCACGTCCGCAGCCGAACTGATAGTCCTTAGAGAAAGTAAAAAAATAAAGGCAATTGTAGCTTGCATTTTCAAATGAATGAACGAATAATTAATTAATCGTTCAAATATAGTTATATTTTGCAATAGGTACTATAAATTACACTTTATTTAAGTCATAAATAATACGTGGAACTGCAAGCACAAAACAAACTGAAATCAGTAACATAATTAGCTCGTGGTCGCTTTTATAATCGTCCTGTTTCAGTAATGTCGTCTTTATAAGTGACACCACAGTAAATGCTACGCGCTAGCGATAATAGTGGTTACCTATAAGTTGTATTAGTTCCGCCCTTACACAAAATTTGTTATTATTTTAAACCCGTAAACGTCAACTGCCGAACATTCTCCCAATGCCAGCTACAATGAAGTTATTGAAGAGTGGTGGTCGCAGTATGTTGTGATTAGCAGATAGGAGGACGCTGCTGCACATCCTCTCAATGTCATCCTATAATCGCAACTTACGATACCCACGGCAGTTCTTTGGTGGCAGGAACGATAAGTACATAATCAGTGACCATTTAAAAAACATTTTAACAAAAAAACAAGCGACTTCCACACACTTTTTTATTTTTTACTTTTTAGTTATGATACCTAACTACCCCAACAACAATTCGATTACTACTACTACGAGTATTTGCTACACCGCACCAACAACACTGACACAAGATATACGAAGTGGATTAAATACGTATTATCGAAGCTAACTCAAAAACTACACAAGCAAAGTTAATAAAAATCGGTTAATAATCATTTATAGCCCGAGTGCATCTCATGACAATTCCAATAAGCCCAAACACGGCTAGGTTACATTGTTTTATTACGGAGTTCCGGTGCATACCTTCCGGTTTCATCTTCAGATCAGTTGGATGGTACCATTTTCATCAGAATCATTTATTTACATTTGCTTCATAGTCGCTTAGCTATCTTAATCGATATATCTTATCGCCACCCGTGAAATACTTATTATTGAGGATTTCCGGTGGCCATTTGGGGTCTTCTTCATCAGTTCCACTTCATCAAATGATACTCGTACTTTCTGAATGCAAATGTTTGAGTTGTTGATGAAAATACAAAAATCGCTTTATATATGTTTGCCTATAAAATTTGAGGAGTTCCCTAAATTCCTCATAGATCCCAACATCAATTTTAGATTTTGAAAAAAATGGGACCAATCTGAAAGTACATCTTATCAAATAAGAAAATAATTTTCCATATCGGTTAAATAAACAACGGAGTTCTAAGGTAACATACATAAAAAAAAAATAATAATAATAATATAAATATGTAGAAAAAACAAAAAAAAAATACTACTGAATTGAGAACTTCCTCCTTTTTGGAAAGTTGGTTAAAAATCTAACAGATATACAGGGTGAAATTGAATTCATGGGCATTATCTTAAGGGGTCATTATACTCATCATTATGAACAACTTTCACTATGAGACCAAACCTGAAATCGCGAAAAAATAATCAGCTCTTTCCTACATTTATGTTCACATAACTCGAATTTAGGGACCAGCTGATAATTTTTTCGAGATTTCAGGTTTGGTCCCATAGTGAAAGTTGTTCATAATGACCCCTTAAGATAATGCCCATGAATTCAATTTCACCCTGTATAGTGAAACAAAAAGTATCTTGTCATGGTATTCAACCTTTATTGTGCGACATGATAAGGTGCGGCTCTAACTGTTGGACTAAATAATATTGTGGTCGCTTAATTAGACGCATTATGTAAAATTATTAAATTTTGTGGTTTTCCATAGTTGGAACAGGAAAGCATAAGCCAAATCCCAATTAAATTTCAATGACCTATCTTATAGTGAGCCGAAAATAGGTTGTACAAGGATACTGTGTTGAAGAAACTGTTATGACTATAATAATTAAACAGCTTTTATGAACTGCGTAATATTGTTGAATCCTATTACTCAAACCCTTGATTGTTTTAAAATTGTATTTATTTGTTTCAAGGGCTTTGTCAATACAAAAATATTAATTATAATCTACCCTATACCTACTCGTACAGTTGTTTAGCTATAACGGACACTTGTTAACGATAAACAAAACAGTTTTGACTAGGTCTGAGCCCAGCTTAGATATTTAGAATTAAAGTAACAGTTCCTCCAGTTCTGTTCCCTATGTAACAGCTCTATATTTATATCTGTAATTTTTATGGTGTACATAATAAAGAGTATTCTATCATATCTATTTATAAAGTGCCAAAATTGGACAATACTAACATGGCTTTCATAAGGCTCAGGTTAATCGGCATCACGCGCGCTGGATCATATTCGGGTCGGTTCGGCATAATTCGAGGTATGCCGAGCGGGTTCAACCGAATATACGTTTATCTATATATTGTATTAGATTTTACAAACGGAATGTCAAAAAAAAAGTCAAATCATTTATTTTAAATAGTCACAAAAAAGGCACTTTTGAACCTCAGTTACAAAAAAATATAATTGATTCTAGTTGCCCCTTCCAAATGGTAGTTACTTATGGAGTAGAATGGGCAAGAATCTCCACACTTACTCTTTTAAAATGTTAACAATAATTTTCATACATTATTTATATAATTATATGTGAAGACGATGTACCTAGCATAAATACCACAATGGATAAAAGAATGAAAACTGAAGTAATGACAGATAAATAAATTATGTGATAGATGGTGCTCACATATCTACAAACATTGTAAAAGTAGATGATATTCATAAAATTTTAACAAGTAATAAGACACTGGTGCCGATTCCCTTGTTCACAAACTAAACTAAATTTAAGTTCAGTGCATCTTTTTCTTTCTATTTCATTAAGAAAAGGACAGAAGATAAATGTTAGTTTAGTCCTGTCAAATTAATCAGCGCTTGTCGTAAATTGACGTAAATTTAGTCGGCAAGTTTTTAATCACGTCTAAACTTGTATGGAGTAGTGACAGGCGCTGATTAATTTGACAGGACTAAACTAAAATGTATCTTCTGTCCTTTTCTTAATTAAATAGAAAGCAAAAGATGCACTGAACTTAAATTTAGTTTAGTTTGTGAACAAGGGAATCGGCACCATTGTATGAGTTAAAAAAGTAATCACAGAATGTAATACTATTGTCCTAAAAATAAGAAATTATGCAATTTAATTAGCAACGAGTTTTATTTTGTCTCGACTCTAGATTGTCCTATGTAGCAGGACCAGCATGTTTCCAAACATTCTTATCTTGGATCCTCTAATTTGTAATATGCTTGTTTACAAAGTGTGCTTTTAATATGAGTTTCAAATTTTATTTTATTTAATCGTAATTTATCAGAAGGTATTTTATTGTAACATTTAACACAGTACCCCATAAAAGATGTACGTTCTTTAGATAATCTGAAAAATGGTTATTCTACTTTATCTGAGTTCCTAGTATAATTATATCTATCACTGATTTTATTAAAAAGATGTAGATTTTTTCTTACATATTAGAATTGGCAAGGTACCGTCATAATATTAATCTTTTTAAATAGTTTCCTAAGAGATTCGCGGCGATGTAGATTATAAATGGTTCTGACAGCTCTCTTTTGCAAAATAAAAATGGATTCAATGTCAGTAGCCCTACCCCACAGTAAATTAAAAAAAATCTAAATCAAAACATATATTACACATAAACCTAACCTACATATATTATATATCCTACCTATCTACATAGGGTCTTATGAAACGTCAGAAGCTAGGTGCACGGTTCCAATTAATCGTTTCCTATGGAGAAAAGCCGGTAAGAAATCCACGGTTACTCTTTTAAAAATAATTGGCTTTACAATATTTTCAAATAACAGTGATAATAGGTATGGGAGGACAGTGTAGGCCTTTCAACAATTACCAGGTACTTAACAAAATAGAAAAGTGCCAACATATCTACACTCTACTAGGCCTACAACGTTCTCACATTTACAAAATAGAAAATAATCTATATAAAAGGGATGTACATATATATTAAAATGAAAACCTATTTAAACCAAATGACATGATTGCCATTACAACTACAGTAACAAATCTGAATAAATATCATGTCCACAAAAGCCACTAATAAGTAAAATGCCAATGCCAACATCATGATACTGAAGAAGTTGGTAAAATAGACCAAACTTAGCGTCTTATCATTCTAACAGCATAAGCGGCCGAGCTTAGCCGCCCCGCAAGAGATGTTATATAAGATCCCCATTGTAATTTCTCGTCTAGCGCAATTCCTAGGAAAACCGTTTGATTAATAAATTCCAGTTTTTCTCCATTCAAAATGATGTCACATTCGCTATTTCTAACATAATTTATATGTAATGCATTTGTTATTTTTTTTTTTTTTTTTCATTTAGCTTTTAATTATTTACCTTAAACCAATCTTGGACCTGAAGAATAGAGTTATTCAAGTCATAAAGATTTTGTGACTTGTCTATCTATTTAAGAAATCAATGATGTCATCTGCAAATAACACGATCTTCAGTTAATATTGAACTATTTGGGGTAAATCATTAATGTAAACTTAAAAGAGGAATGGACCAAATATTGAACCTATAGGAACGCCTATTTACATTTCAGACCCTAATGTGTTTAAGCTGTTTACCTGAAATTTAACCTTCCTATCCGTCAGGTATGATCTTAGTAAATCAAGAGCTTTATTCCTAACCCATAGTGCTCCAGTTTCAGCAAAAGTGTCTCATGGTTTACACAATCGAATGATCGCCCTAACATTAATGAAATAGCATGCCGTACCACGGCATCAGGATGGTCAATCATTTTCAAATAAAAGTATTTTTCTTAATTGTTTTCGACTTTTTCTCATTAGCTATACTTAAACCGACTTTCAACCGTTTGTCTAGTGGTCGCAAGCACTAAACTGCTAAGCATGAAATACTACGTTCAATTCCCCGGTCGAGCGAACTGTTATTGCATTTTTTAAAGGAATGTCTCAGTAGCGGCGTCTGGATTTCGTCTGATTTTCGAGTTCCTCGTTGATAGAAGTAACCCTCCCCCTCTTCCTCTCCTTATAACATGGGGCTTGAACGTAACGGGTGAAATATGGGTGTACTATAGGTAAACCTCTGTCTAACCCTTTGGTGATTATAGGCGTGACGTTATTTGTTTGTGAAATATAAGTACGTTTGAGTTTAAGGAAAACCACTATTATTTGTGACTATTCCCCTAAGGCACTTGCCTCACCGCCAACTAGGAGGCGACTAGCTATTTACTATTTTCTTGCTTATGAAACGTATAATAGAGACAGTTCTCGCCGGCAGTGTGAACAGTCAGCTATCAACTATCAATACACTGTGTATGGGACATCGACGCGCATACTGTTACCAAGAATTCAGCATATGATTCGAGATAGAAAGGAAAACAAAGTTGCTGTTTCATACAAAAGTTTATTACCTACACGGTCAAAATGTATGGAACAGCAGTTTTTTTTTTTAATAACCGACGCAAACTTTTAACGCTGCGCGGTGGTGCGTCTAGGATCATGTACTGGATTCATGGTAACAGTTTGCGAGTCGGTTTCCCTTGCACTCTGTTTAAGTACTTTTTACGCGGGACCTAATATTTGTACGTTTCTTGAGCGCAAAAATAGTCGATTATCGCTTATCGCTTCCTCGTCAGCGGTGTGACTGGTACCTATAATGCGATTAAAACAATATTTTTATTATATATTTTGGTTTGACTAACTTGCTTACGTGAGACGTGTACTTAATAATCAGTTATATTTATAGTTTTCCCTGTTACGAGTACATCTAACATAAGCAATATTTGGTTTATGAATTTCAATAATAATACGTCTTTCAAAATATTATCAAATTTTAAGTATAATAGAGCCATTACTGTTTGACCTGGGGCCCAAGTCTGCTATTTTTATAAATTCGTCACTCCAACACGATCCCATTCTCATTTTGCTAAAAGTTCGTAATCTGCTAAATTCCTAATGGTCGATCACTGGTCGGTCAATGGTCTCGTAATAAAATTGTATTACAATGGCATTTTGAACATTTAATCATGCCAGATTTCATTTATATATATTTTTACATGTTATTTATTAGGGTAAGCAATCTGATGTAGTAGGAAGTTGGAAATTTAGTAGGAAGTTTCATTTGTCATTATGTACGAGATTACCAATTCTTTCAATGGAGTGTCAGTGGCTGACCATTGGAAAGTCATAATGACGCCATTAAATTAGTAGATTACCAAACTTGTCAAAATCAACAATTATGAAATCAATGATAGACCATTCTGACACTATTGTAATAGCAGACTTGAGACCCTGATCTATGGTTACTGTCTATTGTCTGGCAGTAGCAGTTAGTCGTACACACTGAAATGTACTACTGATGATGACGTTGTGTATCGGCTCGTTGAGGTGCTCCAATATTGTTGATCTACGCATAAAGCATATGCAAATATGAAAGGAATCACAATAAAAATGAAAGCTGGAGTATGTATTGACTTCATAATCAACAGAATTTGGACCCAGAGCGCTAGATGGCGCTTGTTCCTGTTTTTTTCTGTATTTCGGTTCACTCGTAAAGCAATTATAAAATCGGTATGATAGACAGGACTGGTAGGCATAGAATTAACACAGGTTATAAGAAATGGCGGCTGGTCACGAACCGTATTTACAATTCCCAGATTTAGTAGCTTAAGAGAGCAATTACTTTTTGGATCTCTTTGTTGGACCACAAAAGCGAGGAATGAAATGCACAAGTACGTCATACCACTCTTGGTAAACTGGTAGAGAATTCCTAAGGCATGTCCACCTTTGTTCTTTTGCTGTGTAGAAAGATTAGTAAATAAATAATTGGAAGTTCGAAAGTGGCGCTGGTTATCGAGAAGTTGTGTGGAAATCGGTAGTCATAGTAGTGTGGACATGTGATGAGGGAGAATAAAGAACATGTCGTATGGAAGAATGTGGTTGGCTTTAAGAATAACGAAAGACCAAAGAAACGACGGGTCGATATCTGTGAAGGATAATAATTTTGGCCAGAAAGCGGGTGAATACAGAGATGAGGGCTGGCAGATGTTTGGAATAATTTACCACGTTGCGGCGCCCCGAATAAATTGTGAAAAGGAACAGGATGAAGATAATTATGATGACAGAAAACATATTTTGGAAACATGAACGTAGAGTATTTAGATTTAGTTTAATAGTCCGTCTCGTGCTTACTTAAACGGGCACTTTATTTTGGCGTCATTTTATGCACGCAGGTTACGTAATAATGATTTTTCCGTGTTTGAGTTCGATATTAGCAACATCATCATCATCATCATCATTTGCGTCATGAACTGCAAAGAAACACTGGTTACATTCTGCACACAAAATGTTACACGTTTTTCGATCTTGCTCTCATTCGCCAAGTGTGCAAAAGCGAAAGAGACTTCGTTCCAACCGAAAGGGACTGTGTCCCACGACACCTGGGCTGGGACTGTTTTGATATTCTAATTTCCTCGTTTGGGGGTTTAAGATACATGTTTTATGAACTTTTACAGTGCGTAATTTGGTACAACATTGACTGATGAATTTTAGGTTTTTGCAGTAGGTTCGAATGTAATTTTGCTTTGTAGTCATACAGTTTCCTCAGTACTATGTCTCCTAATTTCGTCATTACCAAATAAAAGATCAATCAATCAATAATTTATTTTGTTAAACATAAGTATGGTTACAGATAATATATTGTCTAAAGTATGTGAACTATGTTTTGCCAATATAAGGCGTACAAAATTAACATAAAATGCAATTACAATTAAGGTGTCATGTCAATAGATTACATTAAAACACAAACAAAAAAACATTCAATTAAAAATAGGTCAGTTAGGTAAACAGGTATATAATAAATAAAAATCATAAGTGTTTAATTAGCAAGTTGGAACCGTCATACCTCTGTTTATCAGTAGTAAACTCAGTGATGGAGTAGTAACATCTATCTAAAAGGAATTTAAACAAAGACCTCTTAAAGGTTCCCAGACACTATTTCCAATAGCTGCTAGTATACTATTATGTATACATTTTTGGGGCCATACCTAGTACTCTTTTGCCGAAAAATGCGGTTTTATGAGAGGTACGAGTAACATGAATGGTATTCTGAAAATGGCGAGAGCGCAGTTTTTCAAATAAATGCAGGTTACAGCGAACAAACACTCCCATTTCATATAATTATGTAGGCACACACGGCCACAAATCAAGCTATACCTTTCCAGTTTAGACTGATCTCGCATTGTATAGGATTTCCGTACAATGAGAGGTCAGCTTATACTGGAAATGTATAGCTTGATTTGTGGCCGTGTATTCATAGACGGTAGGGTGAGCAGACTAAGTTCCTTAAATACTGGTTTACAGCTATCAGTCGATTGTAATTTGGTAAACGATCGCAAGCATTTCCTCTGAGCTTTAAAAACAATGTCTCTGATTTAAATGATTGTTGACTATAAATCGGTTGCGAAAAGGGATAACCACAAACTAATTTTGCATAATGATACCTTAACGGTTAAGCACTATGACAATATATGTCCAAATATAAAGATTAAATACCATAAGAATAAAAAATATTTTTGGCTATTAAGTAATGTATAATGTATGTTAATCTCCTAATACCCGGAGGTATCTATCGTAAGTTTCGATTAGAGAATTACGTTGAGAGGATTGTGCAGCAGCGTCCTCCTGTCTGCTAATAGTGGACGTTAAAAATTAAATAATAATTAATCGTGTGTAATGAAATGACTAAACGAATACAAGTTAATATTATTACCGCCAACGCTTTAGAATTTACTGTGGTGTCGATTGTATAAGGAAGGAATTACTGAAAAATATGTTTATAGAAGAGACAACGAACCAATTTTGTCACTGATTTCACTTTGTTTTGTACAAACAGTTGCACGTATAAGTAATCATTTTAATTAAGTGTCGTTTACACATTTACAAAATGTTACTATATTCTATTAGATTTTAGAAAATGCAAAGAATTATTGCCTTTATTTTAATATTTTCTCTACGGAATATCAGTCTGGCTTCGGACGTGACCGTTTATGATCTTGATGAATATTGTAAGTAACATTTGCATGTTTCCGAGGCATTGAAAAAATAAATATACTAAATACGTAGGATGTTCCATAAGTCTTGCAAAAATCTAACTATCTATTAAACTTTTTCAAAATAAGAACCATCACTGTTAATGCACTTATGCATGCGTTCAAACCACGCATTAGACATAATCTTCCACTGATCCTTTGTGACACTGGCACAGGCCTCATCCCATGCACTTATTAATTCGTCATCAGTTGCAAATCGTCGTCCTTTCTACTTTCAAGCTCTTTGGAATTCCTTATACCACCTGAACACAGTAGAAAGAGAAGGGCTCTCTTTACCGAAGGTATTAAAAATTTCCTCGTGACACTCCTGGTCAGACAATCCACGTTTGAAATTGTAAAAGAAAATCACTCTGTACTCGCGGTTACCGAGACTAGCCATTTTCACATTTTTTTTATTTATTTACCAAAGATTACTGATGCCAAGCTCAACAAACACTGCATGCATGGACTTGTAATAAGTGGCAGATAACCATACGCTCAGTCATACATGTCCAAACTTGTTACATTCTTTCTATTGCAACACTTATGGAACAGCCTACGTATTTTGTAAAGCCTGCTTGTTTGTGTTTGTGAGATTGTTATTTGAAAACGCATCCACGATACAGAGGACTGCCACGTTGGTGTCACGGTCACAGGCGCGGCTGCAGAACAGAAGTCCTGGATTCAATTCCATGTTGGGAAAGTGTTATTGAGTGTTTTCATATGAAATTCTCAGTAGCAGGCCGCGGAGTCTGTATCTGTGTCCAGTTGATGGTAATAGGTAGGCTCGCCTCCTATTACGTGGAACTTGCACATAACTGGCGACATGTGGATGTAGGTACTTAGGGTAGATACACCTTCGTGGATACAAACGTGATAATGTTAGCGTCATGTTATGTAATACAGGAGGAACTCATATTTATTTGTTTCAATTTTTTCACAAATAATCAATCAATCAATCGACTCAGCCTATCTCCGTCCACTTCTGAACATAGGCCTCTCCCACGCTGCGCCACAGCACCCTGTCCTCCGCCTTCCGCATCCAGTCTATCCCAGCCACCTTTTTGAGGTCGTCGGTCCATCTAGCTGGGGGGCGTCCCACACTACGCTTGCCGATACGCGGTCTCGACTCCAGGACTCGTCTGCTCCATCGGCCATCGGTCCTTCGACAAATATGGGCAGCCCACTGCCACTTCAGCTTGCTTACTCTGCAAGCTATGACGGTAACTCCGGTTCTCTTCCGGATAATTTCATTCCTGATTTTATCCTTCAAAGAAACTCCGAGCATAGCCCGCTCCATAGCGCGCTGAGCGACTTTTTTATGGACCAGCCCGACTATCAGTGTCCGATCGCACTGGTTGAAGACCTAAGTCTTCAAACACACAAATAATAACCGTCTTTAAAAAGCCACTACAAAGTTAATAATAACGAATGTATTCAATGTAATTGGGGGCATTAATATTTTAACTTGACACATAACAAAGATTTTGTTTGTTTTTAGATAACGAAGAACCGCAGGAACAAGAACCAGTCGCAGTATCTCAGTTCCCGTGGAAGTTTGGATATAACGGAAGTCATGTGTCGTATATGGATATATATATACGCAACAAATCACTGAATGTGACTGCAATTAATGTATCATTTCAATTAGGTAAGCTTCAAGATTCTGACTATCTTCCTAAGACTAGACGGAACCTTCTCTCTCCGTTAGTTTGGTAACAGACGAGTTAGAAATATAGAAGCATGTGCTCCTGCATGACATTTTAAATTGAATTGAATGTGAGAACGTTGTAGGCCTAGTAGAGTGTAGATTTGTTGGCGGTTTTCTATTTTGTTAAGTACCTGGTAATTGTTGAAAGGCCTACACTGTCCTCCCATACCTATTATCACTGTTATTTAATAATACTGTAAAGCCAATTATTTAAAAAAAAGTAACCGTGGAGTTTCTTGCCGGCTCTTCTCCATAGGAAACGACTAACTCGAACCGTGCACCTAGCTTCTGACGTTTCATAAGTGCCCATGTAGGTTTATGTGAAATAAAATATTTGATTTTGATTTTGATGATTTTGATTTTGATTGAATGAAAACAAATAGTGAACATTCTTTTTTGTAGCACAATTTACGACAAGCTGTTGGTCAAAATGTATGACTTGTTTGATAGAATAGAGTTCCAGGAACTTAGAAAGTGTGTTTTTCTTTGCTGTACAATTATTTCAAAATGTAAAGTGCAATTTTGCTTTTCCAATTCATTTCAGATGATAGAACTTTCGAAATGAAGAAGTATACACAAGAATACGGTCGGAGTAAAGGTGAAGAATATTATTATTTCGGTAGATTTTTAAAGTCCTCTGAAATAAAAATTAATTTACACATGTACATATCAAATATCTTGTGTTCGTCAATCCTCGTAGCTAAAGGGAAGGACGTCGCGAAAATAACAAACAAGGCTCTAAACAAGAAATTTCAGTGTAAGAGAATATTATTTGTTTATTAAAACATTATGCACATAAAAAAAAAATACTGTACAGTTGAGTTCTAAAATATGTGCACGGACAAAGTGATTAAAAATATGTGAACACGGCTTTATTTTCAAGGGCATAAGGTTGCTCAGATATTATTGAACCTTTGGGAATGTAAATATACTTATGAACTCGACTGTACAAAGGTGGACTTAATGCCTGAGGCATTATCTATTGTTACTATAATGAGAGCTTAATTGTTCAATGAAATGTTTATCGGTCACCTGATCATTATAAAGCTGTCATTGGTGTTCCCTATACTCCATTTACTATAGTATTAGACAAATAACTAAAATGGCTAAATAACGACAGTTATTGTATAATATTGTTGAAATTATTGCACTTTAGAGTTATTTTTTTAATGTAAATGGTAAATAGATTACAGTGCTTTGTATTTATCGTGATTTAACGGAGTTTATTAAACGTTTACATCGAAATAACGAAAGGGTGAGAACAGTTATTTGTCTAATGTTATAATTAATGGAGTATACCCTAGTAGCATTTTTTGTTGGCATTTAGTTGGCCCACTTACCTCTGGTTAGTTGGCAAATGCATACAATTGGCGGGCAGTTTGCGGGTTGGGCCCAAAACTGATGGCCTATATGGATTTGCCTACAAAGGCCCAACTTGCGATAGGCCAACGTACATTGCCCTACGAAGGCCCGACGAAAACGTGTTATGGGTAGGCCCAACGACACAAAATACATTTAGGCAAGCGGTTGTATGTTGGTTGGTACTATGGCTGGTTTCAGAGCGACGCGTCTCGCCAGCGCCGGCCGTACGCGCGTCGCTGTACATGAACCTTATCGGCTCCAAAATAAGGTTAGTTTTAGCAATTTGTTTTAAAAAAACAATCTTATTTTGAAGCTCGATAAGGTTCATGTGCAGCGACGATTTTTACACGTTTTGTAACACACATGCAATAAGTCTTCCGTGGCGTCATCCATTCTTCACGCACCGCACCGAGTTCCCCACCGTAACCATCATCGTCGTAAAACTCCACAACTTTATACATTTAACACTTTCACAAACACTAAGGGTTAACTAACTAAACTAAAACACCGCCTGCCAGCCTGATTTATTTATTTATTTATTTTAAATAGAACGGCTGAAGCCAATTACACTATTTAAACATATATTATTATAATTTATTTAACACAGTCATGCATTCTTCTCACAAAAATTCAAACATTCCGACAGTATCATCTTCCATTCATTCACTAACATATCCAAATCTGTGTTTAAGTTCAGGAGAGCGTTAATAGCGGCTAATGTCCGAGGAATAGGTGACTTAGAGTGTGCAACAGTATTAAAACGAGTGTTTTAATACCTAATTATGTACAGTTGCATACAAGACTTTATCTACACCCATGTTATCTACTCTTTAATATTTTCCAGTTCATGAAATCTTGGTACGCCTTCTCATATTGTTTTCTCGACTTTTCTGGTAATAATTGGTTAGAAATGTCCTTTGCTGCATTAGAAATATCTGGTGGTGTGTTATCAAAGCGTGTATCACTCATTTTTGTAAACAACAAACTTATACATTTTTGCAATACTAATATCGAACAAAAATTGCGGGATGCGACGTGAACTCGAATAAACTATAAGTTTTTTTTTTTAATTACGGCGCTGTGGTAGTAAAACGCGCGTGCAAGACAATTTTCTTTTTTTGAAACTCATAAATGTGGCTGTTAGATGAGTAGGGAAGGGATCGAAAACGCAAAGGAGTTGCATAATGAAATTTAGTACAACATTATAACACTCGTTTGGATGATATTATGGTTACTATGACACCGGTTGTTTTAATGTTGGCAATAAGCTAACTGTTTCAGAAACTTTTATAGAGGATTTATAACATGGGTGTAGATAAAAATATATTATATAGTCTAAAGACTTTAGTTTATAGCAGATTTGAACACCACTTCCCAATGACAGCTATAATTTTATATCAATTGTTTTCTTTGCAAAGGAAGGAAACTATGTATTAATTGGTGTTATTTATCTTACAGATTGTGATATTTGTTTTGACAATTATAAATACTGTGTCCTAGTGGTGGATTTAAAAAATAAATGTGACAGTAAGCCTTTTAATTTTTATACTTTATTGTACAGACAGAAGTATATTTCAGTAATATATTGCTTGTGACTAATAATGTTACCTATAACCTACGAGTATATCTGTATATTGAGAGCTTTAGAGCATTACGTGTCCTACAATCACGGCATTGCGAGCCATAACCAGGAACCTTGTAGTTATTACTGTAATGTCTGACTGTGCAACGTTATCACAGACCAAAGACATGAACAAACAAGCACTGATCACCATGCTTGATCACTGCCTATTGGCAACATTTGACCAAGTCCAGGTTTTTGTAAATAATAGGTCTTTACCTATGAAATTGCCGTTCTGCCGTACTGGATATTTCATGTTATTTTTTTTCTTTTTTCCAGATTTAAAAATAAAAATTCTAAGTCCATATTATTTTTATTTTTTAAATCTGGAATTCTTTTTTGAAATTTAGTCATTTGTTTAATGGTTAGCGTTCTTTTTTCATCCCATTTGTACGTTTTTCGTCATCATGGATACGTAAAAAATTCGAGTGATGATGGAGTATGAGTACCGTCGTGGCAGCAAAGCGGCAGAAGCGGCACGCAACATCAACAACGCATACGAAGCGAACACTACTAATGATCGCACCACCTGTTATTGGTTTGCCAGCTTCCGTTCTAGAAATTTCGACCTAGGAAATGAACCACGTGGTCGACCGAAAACTTTAGTCGACAATGACGAATTAAAGGCGATTGTGGAAGCTGATGATTCTCAATCTACACATGAATTAACAGCAGCTTTCGATGTTAGCATCAAAACAATAATGGTCCATTATTTCAATAACCTAGAAGCAGTTCAAAATGCCTTTGAAGAATTTGTTGTCTCCTCCAGCAGACTTTTTCAAAAAGGGCATCAATAAGCTACCACTACGTTGGCAAAAATGCATTGATTGCAAGGGCAATTACTTTGATTAATAAAAATAAAAATATAGAGAAACAAGGGCATCAACTTAGTTCATGAAAAACGGCAATTTCATAGGTAAAGACCTAATATTACCTCGTGGTACGGTCAACCGCGCGTCACTTCACTAATAACACTTGAACTATGAAAACGACCCCTACAGCTTTGGACCTGCAGTTGACTGTACTATTAAAAGAATGATGTCCGAATTAGGTGTTTTATGTTATACTAGCAGCCCGTCCCGGCTTCGCACGGGGTAGACAATTATTTATTTTTTGGAATTTCTACACCTTCGGTTACATTGTTCAAATTTTACCAAGGATCCCTAATTTTTCCAAAATGAAATGTAGCCTATGTCAAATTGGAAGAATGTAGCATTCTATTGGTGAAAGAATTTTTTAAATCGGCCCAGTACTTTTTGAGCCTATTCATTACAAACATACAAACATACAAAAATAGGTACATAATATTATATTATAGGTATTAATATATAATATATATGTTAAATATGTTATATTGTAATAAGCAATTTTTTTTTTTTTTTTTCAGAAAACTCTGAGCAGCAGACTTCTCAAAACCTTGTGTTAATAATATACGTGATACCAGCCGTGATGATGTTGTGTGTTATAATATTGGTGATTTATTTAATAAGTGTCAAAAAATATTGCCATCGAAGTTCGGACCCAGTAGAAACAATAGAATTGAATACTTACGTAAGTATATTCGGCGGTAGTGTTTGATTTTCACAAGAACAATTTTACTCTAACAACCAGGGTTGGGCAGTATTTGAACTACTTGTAACTGAATTACGTATTTGGATTACAAATACGTATTTGGTATTTGTATTTCAATTACTTCCTAAAAAAATAATTTGTAATTGGTATTTCAAATACCCAACGCTGAGGTACTTTGTAGTAAGTATTTCAAATAAGTATGCCTTCAAAATACATTTTAACATAAATACATTAAGCGATCTTATTAATTAAATTGAAACATGATGACTTATACATAACTAAAACATAAGGCTCTGTACCTAGTACTTGTACCATATTCCAAAATCACATTTGCAATATGATACTTTCAAATGTGCGAGTTGAAGTCATTACACATTAGGGCACTCGACTTATTCTATTAAAAGGCTCTGAATGCATTTTGTTATTTGTATTTTGTATTTTAAATGAAAAGAGTCAAAATACTGTATTTTGTATTTTATATTTCAAATAGACGACTTGAAAATATTTTGTATTTCGTAAAGCAAAGCATGTATTTTGCCCAGCCCTGCTAACAGCACACTCTACAACAAAACTAATTTAGAAAAAGTTATGTGTCTGGTGTAGCGGGTGTTATAGCGCAGCTTGGGCGAGGCCTATGTCCAGCAGTGGACTGCGATAAGCGGTATTGATTGATTGATAAGCCTGGTATTTCACCTGCAGCCTAGCTTTCAGTCCCGCCAATATCGTATCTCGTACAAAGAGATAATAAATTAAAAAAAAAAAGCTAAAGCGCACAAAAAATCAGTATGAGATTTGCAGTAAGGCCCCTCGCCCACGGCGACTTTTTGCAGCGATGCAGTAGCGATGCTGTCGCGCGTTTGCATCGATACAGTCGCGATACTGTAGCGCGTTGCAAATGCGACTAACGCGCGCTAGAAGCGATGCTGTCGGGCGTTTCGTAAACGTGGGCGAGGGGCCTAAAGTATCACCATGCGCAGTGTCATGCAATTGTTTAACACGTGTTGTTATTTCCAGTCCACTGCAAATGAAGTTGCTTATGCGGATCTCGGATTCATGCGTGGAGACAGTCAACTACCGAGACATGACGAAGAATCGACATATGCCCAAATAATTGGGGTGTTAAAACCTGTTGATTGAAATACGAAAAGTAAGTGTTGAGCGCCACAATTAATGCCTGGTACACCGTGACAAGTTTAAGTACTACTAGCGCCATCTAGTATAGAATACCAGAACTAATGACCAATAGCGCCATCTAGTGTTGAGTAGCCGAACTAGTGGAGTCAAGAATTTTCTAGAAGGTTCGAAGCTAGAACTTTCTAGAACTATCGACATCTGGTCAGTCGGGGCCGGTATGTACTCGAACATTCTAGATGTTTCCACAGTAGAACGTTCTGGAACTATCTAAGGACTATACAAGACCGGTATGGACCGCGACCTGACAGTCGAAGCGATCGGGCGACAAGTGCGATACAAGCGATCTTCGAGTGCGAGTTTAGAGTGATCAGTAGTGTTTTATATTTAGTGTGTTTGAGTTGATATCAGTGTTGTTTAATTAAAGCGTCATTTTCGGTTTTTAAATCGGCAGTTTTTATTGTCACGAACCGCAAGCTCGTAACATAAATAGTACCTACTTTGTTTTTCAGTTTTTCTTTATTTCACTTTATTATGTAATAATGTAACCTATGGCTTCTCAATCATCCCCCAAATAATCATGTTGATTCTGCAGGAGAGCTCTCAGCAGACCACCAACGCCATGACCCACCAGGAAATCTAGGTGGACTTACAACTGATGTACGTACGATTTACTTAGATTTGGGTCCTCCGGTGCCCCCAGTGCGACTGAGGAGCCACATCACAGACGATGCCTCACTCCTGTCCTGCTCTGTGTGCACTATGAAGACACTGTTACTCCTGCAATATGAAGGACCTGTTCGAGCTCACTGTTAATGCTGTCGATGTGGCTGTCAATGTCAAAGTCAAAATTATATTATTATTGTTTATTTTGACTTTGACTAAGAATTACTACTTTGTCTATGAATAGAATACTCTTTATTATGTACACCATAAAAATTACAGATATAAATGAAGAACTGTTACATAGGGTGTCACAATGGGCGATCTTATCGCTAAGAGCGATCTTTTACAGACTTCAATGAGACCATCAAAAGGCACTTTTGATTTTCTTCTTTACAATAAAAAGGAATTGAATCTGGTAACCTATTTAAGGAAAGTTGCAAGGACTGTTTTCACGCCACCATGCGCAAGCGGTGCGCGTCCTTAGTGCGCAGGGTGCGGGCCAGCTTGACTGCCCCTACATACGACAATGCTGTAACAGACATGTATAGCCAGGGCACTTAATCTGATTGTAATGTATTGTTTTTATCTTTAATTCTGTTGCCGTTGTTATTTGACATTTTATTTAAATTTCAATTCTGTGGCCTTTTTGTACCTACTTGTTCGTTAATTTAATTGCATTTGACATTTGATTTTAATCCTTTATAATTGTATTGTCATTTTATTCTGTTCTGTTGCAGTATGGTAAAATTTTATGTTATGTAATATGGGTTGTATGGCCTGAATTAAATGAATTTTATTGTTATTTTTATTTGTTTTATTTATAAGGAGAATAGGCAAGACACATCATAGATAGTCATAAAAAGAAATCAAAACTTTTTGTTTTTGTAAACTCTCATTAATTAGATATTGTAACATACCATTATAATGACATACCACCAGTGCCAACGGTGAGATAGCCAATTCCTCTGTGGTTGAGGATTCCGGGTGAAGCTCGCTTCCATCTTCGGCCTTATCATCACTTACCATCAGGTGAGATGAAGGCCAAAAGCTTTTGAAGACGATGTACTTACCAATAATTAAGTGACTGTAAAGTTACAAACAAAGTGAGTAGGATGTAAACAAACATTAAGCAATAAGTAGACAGTACATATTGTACTGTTTACTTATTGCTACGGCGTAGCTCGCGTTGTGCTACGGCGTAGCTCGCGTTGTGCTACGGCGTAGCTCGCAATTTTATAGAGTAGCTTAAATAGGTTAGATTGATCAAATTATATCTTCCGTTCGGTTCAAAATTTGATAGAACTGAGTTTTTTATATTTCGTTTAGAACTAGAAAAAACAAAGTACGTAGTACTCATGCTATGTTTTATTTTCCGTTTTAGGGTTTCGTATCAAAATGGTAAAAAGGAACTCTTATGGTGCGACTCAGTCTGTCTGTCCGTATGTCGGTCACAGCTGGATATCTCAAGAACTACTAATGCTATCAACTTGAAATTTGGAATGGTTTTAGATGACGTTTGCCCGGCTATTTTGCAAATAAGATACAGAATACAGAATAATAAAACTCACACTAAATTACACACTTTTTCTAATATTACAGTTTTAGGTCAGCGCCATCTCTTGACCGAAAGTGGAACTAATGTAATTTTTGATGGTACGGAACCCTCGGTGCGCGAGTCCGACTCACTCTTCAACGGTTTTTTTTTTCTTCGTGGTGTTGACTCTTGGTGCCAAAACAAAAGGTTTACCAAATAATAACTATTAACAATAAGTAACTTCCATTTTTTGGATTTTGTCTCATGACCTATCGCTTAATAGTAACAGCCGCACAAGGGCCCAAGTCTGCTATTTTTATGAATTCGTCACTCCAACACGATCCTATTGTCATTTTGCTAAAAGTTCGTAATCTGCTAAATTCATAATGGTCGATCATTGGTCGGTCAATGGTCTCGTAATAGAATTGTATTACAATGGCATTTTGAACATTTATTCATGCCAGACTTGATTTGTATGTACGAGTATATATTTTTACATATTATTTATTAGTGTTATAAGCAATCTGAAGTAGTAGGAAGTTGGAAGTTTAGTAGGAAGTTTCATTTGTCATTATGTACGAGATTACCAATTCTTTCAATGGAGTGTCAGTGGCTGACCATTGGAAAGTCATAATGACGCCATTATATTAGTAGATTAACAAACTTGTCAAAATCAACAATTATGAAATCAATGATAGACCATTCTGACACTATTGTAATAGCAGACTTGAGGCCCAGGGGCCTAAGTCTACTAATTTACAAACGTTGCAATGGTCTCGCCATTGTGAGTATTTGACAGTGTTTGTATGGCAAATCTGTCAAAAACTCACTATGAAGAGACCATTGCAACGTTTGTACATTAGTAGACTTGGCCCCCTGGTCGAGCGAAGGTTAAGCTTCGCTTGCTGAGGTCGATATATGGATGAGTGACCATTCATTATATATCGAAACCCCACCTCGCCTCGTTGGTCCTGGCTGTCACGGGATTTCGTGATACTAACTGGGTTGTGGAGGTCAGATGCCCAGTCGCCCGATATAAAATACTGGTAATATTCAGCTGCCTCCAGTTCAACTAGAAGCGAAGGAAATCCGACATAGTTGGAATGCTTACGTTGATTAATTGAAGTAACTTGAAGATATGTGGTAAGTACGTTTACGTGGTATTACACAAAACAAAACAAAACAAGACTCAAACTCAAAGCATTTATTTAAATAAAACCATTTATAGGTACTTTAGAATTGTCAAGAAGTCTGTCAGTCGGAAAGTTGAAGCTAGTTGCCCATTCCAAAGCGTAGGTTCCTATGGAGAACAACGGGCAAGAAACTCCATGGACACTCTTTTAAATTAACATGTTTTTATTACAAAATTCATGTTGAATCTAAGCATAATAATAATCAACATGGGAATACAATATTATAACCCATGCAAGTTAAGTGACTAGATCAAAAAAAAAAACAATCCAAATATATTTAAAAACAAAAATAATAAAAAAAAATACTATTTTAAAAATACTACCTAAAAGATGTACTTATATTTTAATTAACTACTTATGCATACAAAGGTAATGATATCTCTTCCAGCAACCCTGCTGTACAAAAGAACAAAATTATTACATTCCAATTCACTATAACAATGATCAATACAATGTAAAAGGAAATTCCTGACTCACTCACTCACTCACTCAGTGAATCATCAACGCCCAGCCCAAACCCTTGAACTTAGAAAGCTGAAATGTAGCACAGACATTCCCTTTATGATGTAGACAAGGAATGAGGACGGATTTTATGAAATTTCTAAGGAATAGAGAACATAGGGTGGACGCAACGTCACTGGCAAAGAGCTAGCCATAAGTAAATGAGATATACTCAATAATACATAAGGATTGTTATTCAAACACCATTCATAATGGAAGTGCAGTAAGCTCCGTCTGCATCCACTTGAATATGTCGAAGGAGTACATCATGGCTGGCCTGACTCGACCGTTGAAGGTGCTCACCTTATGTCCGCCTGACTAAATACTGCTTTCATAAGTGACCGAAGAAACGCTCCTGCAACGATCAGGTCATGTCACCCTATTTAATGCCCAGCGTCACCAAGTTTTTGCTCCATTTCGGTTGAGGTGATGTATGGAACCTGAGTGTTGTGTTCGCACGCATTCCATATTAGATAATTATTTAATTTGACCACATCCATCCTGCTGCTGTAATTGTACATTTCAACCACCTTCAGTCACTTGAGGAGTAATCTCCTCATATTGGTGTTGATCTATTTCCTCGATCTCCTGATCACACTCTCTTCTGAAGAGCATGTTCAGGTAGAAAGGCTCATAATTCTGAAAAAGACAAGTTATTTTAATGTAGGTATGAATGTTATGCTTTTTATGAGATCGGTTCGTTGTACGTAATCGCTCAATTGTCTACGACGCGTTTTGATACATTCGACATAAACACAAATCTCATGTATTATTATTGTATTATTTGATCACAAGCGTTGTATTAAGACATGTGCTTGATGGAGCCAAAAGCGTGCAACCCCAGAGGAATGAACGTCAGAGGCATGCAACCTCAGAGACATGGTATTAGAAATTCCCGAATTGTCTCACTACGAACACTTCAAATACAAATGAGTAAACTCAGCCAATCGCAGTCCATTGCTGGTCATAGGCCTCTCCCAAGCTGCGCCACACCACCCACTTCACCAGGCAGATGACTCTGTCATTCGTTTCATATCAGAATTGTAGTTGAATAAAAAAAATTAAGACTCACGCAAGTATTCAATTCCATTGTTTCGACTGGCGGCGAATTCCGATGACAACATTTTCTGACCCATATTAAATAAATGACCAATATTATAACACACACCCCTATCACGGATGATATCACGTATATTAATAAATAATTTTGAGAAGACTGATGATCAGTATTTTCTGGAAAAAAAGGGCTTTTTTTAACAAATTAACAGAAAGCCTAGTTCCTAGTCAACTGCATGTCCATAGAGCAGCAAGTTTTCATAGTTCAAGTATTTCTTGTGACATGACGCGCGGTTGACCGTACCACAAAGTAATATTTTCAGAAAACCTCTACATATTGACAGATGTTACCAATAGGCAGTGAGCAAGCATGGTGATCAGTGCTTGTTCGTACTTCTTTGGTCTGAGATAACGTTACAAAGTCAGACATTACAGTAATAACTACACGGTTCCTGGGCCTCAAGTCTGCTATTACAATAGTGTCAGAATGGTCTATCATTGATTTCATAATTGTTGACTTTGACAAGTTTGGTAATCTACTAATATAATGGCGTCACTATGACTTTCCAATGGTCAGCCACTGACACTCCATTGAAAGAATTGGTAATCTCGTACATAATGACAAATGAAACTTCTTACTAAATTTCCAACTTCCTACTAATTCAGATTGCTTATAACACTAATAAATAACATGTAAAAATATATACAAATTAAATTTGGCATGAATAAATGTTCAAAATGCCATTGTAATACAATTCTATTACGAGACCATTGACCGACCAATGATCGACTATTATGAATTTAGCAGATTACGAACTTTTTTCAAAATGACAATGGTATCGTGTTGGAGTGACTTTATAAAAATAGCAGACTTGGGCCCCTGGTTATGACACACAATGCCGTGAAAGGGTTGTAGGATACGTAATACTCTAAAGCCCTAAATAAAAAGGGATAGGTAACATTATTAGTCACAAGCAATATATTACTGAAATATATTTCTATCTGCCTGTACAGTTCGTGCAGACCACCAGAATAAGATAAGTCAGTCAGTAAGGATGGCCACAAAGATAATAAATACTTACTAGTATCAACTGCTGAATTTTTGTCAGTTGTTATTTCTAAGTTTGTTGATGAATTGGATGTTAAGGTTTCTACATCCGTACCAGCATTCTCTGTTGTTGTACTCATTGTTTTGGTAACTAAAGTGGGACCTGCAATATAAAATACCATTATTTGTAGGTATTAACACTTTTTGGTCATCTCAACCAAGGATTTACATCAACGAGATCGACAGCGTCCTCCAGTTTCATAGACACATAGCAGATACTGACTTAAACTACACATAGTCTTATTATTTACTATTCAGAAAAATGTAGGTCATGATATTTATTCAGATTTGTTACTGTAGTTGTAATGGCAATCATGTCATTTGGTTTAAATAGGTTTTCATTTATATATATAAATATATTTTTTTTTTATTTAGATTATTTTCTATTTTGTGAATGTGAGAACGTTGTAGGCCTAGTAGACTGTAGATTTGTTGACGATTTTCTATTTTGTTAAGTACTTGTTGAAAGGCCTACACTGTCCTCCCATACCTATTATTAGAAAATATTGTAAAGCCAATTATTTTTAAAAGAGTAATCGTGGAGTTTCTTGCCGGCTCTTCTCCATAGAAAACGACTAATTTGAACCGTGCACCTAGCTTCTGACATTTCATAAGGGCCCATGTAGGTTTATGTGCAATATTTTTTTATTTATAAAATCGAAGATATCAAAAAACATTCAGATTTCTTGCTGGTAAAGCAAGATACAAAATCAAAGAAAGAACGGTCATTCATAGTCCGTGGAGAATACGTAAGAATTGTCGAAAAGTACCAAGCTCTACGCCCCTTTTATGTAAACACTAACAGATTTTTCGTAGCTTATAATAATGGCAAGTGCACCAGGCAAGTCATTGGAAAAAATAAGATCAGCAGTATGCCGAAAGAAATTGCGAAATACCTGAAATTGGCAAATGCCGAGCTCTACACGGAACATTGTTTCAGGAGAGCATCGGCTACTCTATTGGCGGATTCAGGAGCATTCAAGACGCAGTTTAAAAGACACAGTGGCTGGGAATCTGATGTAGTAGCAGAGGGCTACATTGAAAATTCTATACAAAATAATGATAAAATAAGCTGCCGCATTGGTTACAGCATCAAACTAAAAACACCGTTGATAACTGATCCTTGAACACCTTTGTCACCACAACTTTCTACATCAAAACACTATCCATCTAGCCCGCTGCCTCAAGCACCACCTTCACCAACTTGCACGATCCAAAATGGTCCTCAGCAGACCCAAGTTTCTGATACTTTACTTAACAGTAATACTCAAATACTACCTCAACTTCAATAAATATACCGAATAAAAATATAACTTTGTCTTTCCACAAACTGGTCTAATGTATCAAACATTACCTTTAACATTTAATTGTTTTAAATTGGTCTACTAACTGTAGGTAATTGTAATTTTAATAAATACTTTGATTCTAGTACCATTGCTTTTATTGTCTCGTAGATGGTGTGAAAAGTAGAGTATTCTCCTCGGAGATAAAGGTGCCTTGAATCCCACGCTGTACTCAGGATTCTTGTCTTAACTCCCTCTCTTTGCTCGGGAATTAACTCTAAACTCCCTCGCTCCGCTCGGAAGTTAACGCTAGAATCCTTCGTTTTGCTCGGGATTCAATACGGCACCCGTTAAATTAGACACTACTTTATCCCCTTAGTGCATAATCTACTATTATTTTATTATTATTAATGATTGGGCCTGCTCTTGAGCTCAATCTCGCCTTATGGAACACGGTGCAAATGTATGAAACATTTACATGAGTAGGTACTACACTACCTTAAAAGACCTATATCCTTCATTTAACGGAACACACTGTTAAACAAATGTATAGAAATAGAAAAGCTTACCATCGCATTTATTTTTTATATCCACCACGAGGACACACCTAGTATCATCAAAATCTGTAAGTAAATTTTACACCAAAATAATATAACAGTAGATTGTTAACACAGGGGATTTCTCTCGTTAAGTCACCTAACCATAGATATTGATTTTTATTATAACCATACTGACAGAAGAGGCCTAATTTAATTACACCCGGACACCTGAATCGAGCCACCCTGCACATCAAAAATGTGTCTTTGAAGCCAGTCAGTCAGTCAGTCATTTCCGTTTGCCATTGTTCCAAATTTGAAATCGGAATACAAAAATATAAATATAATAAGACGTCTAATTATAATCTCCAAAAGGTTAGTTGACACTTCCCGTGACCCAAGGGCTGGCTTTTATCTTGGCCAGAGGCTAAGCATTGCCATACAACGTGGCTATGCCGCCAGTCTCTTGGGTACATTACCAGTCGACAGCGATGGGAGGAATTTTTCGACGCCATGTTTTAGTTTGTTTAAATAGAACATTTATCAATTTACTGATGCTATGAAGTAGTATAAGACGTCTCAATCGTCGTTTCCCGGGGGCAAAATTTGCACGGCTTTTTGAAGAAAATAATGGTTTACATAGAGAAAACGTTTATTTCGAAACTTGTGTTACCTCCGAGAGCATTTAGACAGGCCGAAAAATAATGAAATAACTATTGACTTACAGCTGCTCTAATCCAAGCTTGCTGTTTCTTTAAGGGCTGATTTTTCAATCGTCAGATAACTTTTATCTTAAGAATAAATATGGCGTTTTGACATATAATATTTTCTATACAAAATCTGTCAAACTGTCATATTTATTCCTCAGATAAAAGTAATCTAACGATTGCAAAATCAGCCCTAAGAGCAACCAAACTCCGAAATTATTCTCTTTTTCAAATTCGTGAATTCAAATTTGGAACAATGGTGATAGGTGTTTAGTTGACGTCTGATCCCAACTTCGGCTCAACCAGCAGAGTCTGCAGACTGCAGCCAAGTAGCTGGGCATCCCAAATAAGGTGAGGCGATACTTCACATCTGGACAGCTTTTATGTTTGTACAAAGCACAGATCCGTTCCTGTATGGAGTATTTCAGTCACTAATGGGATGGGTCAGCAAAATACCAACATGCTCCACTTGACACGCTGGATCGCAGAGCTTTTAAGCCTTTTTGGCTTATAGGCGACGAAACGTTGGTCAGGTCTAAAATTCTCAAAAATTCGAAAACTATGAAAAGTCGCGGAACATACATGGGGTGATTCGGATACCCCACGATACGAGGGATCTACATTTTTTTGGGATGTCAATGTTCCGGCCACCCTGTATGTATAGATAGGCACCTAAATGGCACTTTTGAATGTCATTATTGTAACAATATAATACTCTCTTACTCTGAAATTCCTTGGTTAGATTCTTGTTCGTTATTTGC
The DNA here is from genome assembly GCA_947523025.1 of Dryobota labecula. Taxonomy (NCBI): domain Eukaryota; kingdom Metazoa; phylum Arthropoda; class Insecta; order Lepidoptera; family Noctuidae; genus Dryobota; species Dryobota labecula. Next base: position 3,858,338 of record OX383311.1, on the reverse strand, counting down.
GTGACATCCCTCCCTTCAGCTACGAGGACTGACGAACACAAGATATTTGAAGTGTATAAGTTAAGCTTAATTTTTATTTCAGTAAACGAGATATATATACCGCAATAATAACATTCTTCACCTCCTGTCCGAGCTCTATGCTTCGTCATTTCGTGAGTTCTGTTATCTGAAACGAATTAGAAAAGCAAAATTGCACTTCACATTTGGAATAATTATACAGAAATGAAAAACATTCTATTGATGTTCCTGTAACTCGATTCTATCAAACAAAATTGTACTTTCAAAAATAATTTTCACTATTTGCTCTGTTTAAATTTTAAAATTCCTGCAGGAAAACATGTTTCTATACATTGCTAGCTGTACGTAAGAGAGAAGGTCCCGTTTAGACTTAGGAAGAATGTTAGAATCTTGAAGCTTACGAAATTAAATAATTTTCACAATTTGCACTATTCAATTTAAAAAGTCATGCAGGAATACATGCTTCTATATTTCTAACTCGTTTGTTACCAAACTAATGGAGAGAGAAAGTTCCGTCTAGTTTTAGGAAGATATAATCTTGAAGCTTACCAAATTCACATGTTACTTTGATCGCAGTCACTCTCGGTGGTTTGTTCGTAATGCATACAACCGTTGCCACCACATAACCCATGCGAAATCCAAATCTCCACGGGAACTGAGATACTGCGACTGGTTCTTGTTTCTGCGGATCTTCGAAATCTAAAAACAAACAGAATCCCAAATTACATTGTATGTATTAGTTATTTTACACTTTAAAGTTAGATTGTAGATTTTATTCAAACAATTCCTCAAACTGAAATAAATATGAGTTTTTCCTGTATCCTAATGAGGACAACAACATCTAGCTTGTACCCACGAAGCGGTAAGACAAAGTTGTATCTACCCTGAGTACCTACATCTACATGTCGCCAGTTCTGTGCTAGTTCCACGTAATAGGAGGCGAGCCTATTACCATCAACTGGACACAGATACAGACTCCGCGGCCTGCTACTGAGAATTTCCTATGAAAAAAGTCAATAACACTTTCCCAACATGGAATCGAATCCAGGACCTCCTGTTCTGCAGCCGCGCTTGTGATTGCAAGACCAACGAAGCAGTCCTCTGTGTCGTGGATGCGATTTTTATTTTTTATTTTTTTTCAAATATACAGCTCACAAACTCAAACAGCCAGACGCATCGGAAACATGGAAATGATACTTACAATAATCAATACTTCTATAAACGGTCACGTCCGCAGCCAAACTGATAGTCCGTAGAGAAAATAATAAAGCAAAGGTAATTGTTAAACGCATTTTTAAATAAATGATTAAAAAACTAGTTACTCTAACAGAATATAGTTATATTTTGCAACAGGATAAACGACACTTAATTAAAATGAGTAGGTACTTATACGTGCAACTTTTAGTACAAAACAAACTGAAATCAGAAACAAAATTGGTTCGTCGTCGTTTTTATAGTCGTCCTTTTTCAGTAGTTTCCTGCTAAATAACATCAAAATATACGCTAAGGGTCAGCTCACACCGAGACGCGACGCGACGCGTTGCGACGCGACGCGATGCGACGCGACGCAATGCGACGCGACGCGACGTGTTGCCAACGATTTTACTATGCGCCTCGGCACGTTGCGATGCGTCTCGCGGCGGCGCGCGCTCACTGGCCTCTTCCAATATCGTCGCGTCGCGTCTCGGTGTGAGCTGACCCTAAGCGTAGCGATAATAATATCCTTAATTATAAATTGTATTAATTAAATCTAAAGTAACAACTAATTATTATTTTAGTACCTACGCAAACGTCAACTGCTGAGCATTCTCCCAATGCCAGTTACAATGAAGTTATCGCAGATATCTCCACAAGGAGTGCTGGTCGCAGTATGTTGTTATAAGAAGACAGGAGGACGCAGCTACACATCCTCTCAACGCAATCCTCTAATCACAATTTACCCATGAGTAGAGACCGGATCATTTTGTATTTATAGGAAAGAGATGTACATACAGTTTGATAGCAAATAAGCCAAAAATATTCTGTTGCTATGGTATCGAACCTAAATTTTGTCATAAATTGTAGTCGTGCTTAACCTTTCGAGTATTCAATCAATCTGCCTAGCCTTTTCCCAACCATGTTGGGGTCGGCTTCCAGTCTAACCGGATGCAGCTGAATACCAGTATTTTACATGGAGCGACTGCCTATCTGACCTCCACAACCCAGTAACTGGGTAACACGATACCCCTTGGCAAGACTGGCTGTCAGACTTTTGTGCTTCTGACGACCCATAACGACTGTCAAAGATCCACGAATGACAGCCGGGACCAACGGCTTAACGTGCTTTCCGAGGCACGGAGGAGTCTCGGTATGTAAAGATGGTCACCCATCCACGGACCAACCCCGGCAAACGTAGCTTAACCTGACGGATCGACCCGTGCGGCTGTTATTACTTAGCCACGAGCTCCTCCCCTGTCCCCTTTCCTGTCCTAACCTTTCGAGTATTCATCATGCAAAATTAACTCAAACCATAATATGATCGAATATTAAATTAAGTGAGTGACTTCATCAACATCACCAATTAGGTCACTATGTATATATCCTCCTAGCCTAGATCGTCCCCTCCCGGCGTTTCCACTCACATCTGCCTTGTAAATACCTTTTGTTATCCGCCTTTCATTCATCCTCACAACATGACCACACCATCTAAGCATACTCTTTCCAATTTTTGTCACTACATCTTCTTTTAAACCGCACCGTTGTCGTATCACTTCAGTTTTCAACCTATCATTCACAGACACGCCACACATGCTTCGCAAGGAACGCATTTCCACAGCGTTTATTCTACTTTCATGCTTCTTTTGCCACACCCAACATTCACTTCCATACTTACGGGGGACCAGCACACCATTGTGAACAGCTAGTCCAGCCTTTTTGGGCATCGAATGGTTGGTCACAATTGCATGTAAAACACCATTTATTTTATTTCTCGCATTTACTCTCCTTTCCATATCTTCATCAATCTTTCTATCCCTTGTAAACTTACTACCCAAATATAAAAACTCACTTTCTTCCTTCACATTATTATCATTTATTTTCACATCACACACCGATACATCCTTTTCTCTTCAAGCACCATGACCTTCGCCTTATTCACATATATATTCATCCCTTTCATCTTATATGCTTCATCCATCATAGTCACACAGACTTTTGACTTTTCGCAAGTTTGGTATTTAATGATTCCCCGCATAGAGGTAAAATAATATACATAACATCACACCAGTATTACCCGGACGGGTACACAAAGGCACAACAAAACCTAACTTATACGTATTCGTGACTAAACTTTAATCATATTATTACGCCTGTATTCCAATTAGGGGTAGACAGAGTACGGCTCTATTTTATAGGACAACAAACAACAAACTTAAGCTGCTACTCAAAAAGCACATCCACATTTCACCAGTAACATCTTAGTTATAACACATACACAACATAACATCACGGCTGTTTTTCCCAGAAAAGTTAGGCAGAGGTAAACCTACAGTACTTACTCCCTATCTTTTTACAAGACACCATGCACCAGTAACATTCGCAATGTCGATTTCAATAGAGTGGTCAGAGCCTCAAGTCTGCTATTACAATAGTGTCAGAATGGTCTCTTCATTGTGAGTTTTTGACAGATTTGCCATACAAACACTGTCAAATACTCACAATGGCGAGACCATTCTGACACTATTGTAATAGCAGACTTGAGGCCCTGGTATTTGTTCAAAGTGAACCTGATACCGCCTGCATTCCCCGCATGTCTAAGCAGAGATGTTATGTCATTTTAAATATAGAAGCATAGATTCTTTTGGTTTTATTTTTAATAATCAAACTTATTGTCTAGTACAAAATATGACTACATTTTATGGTTTTCCTTTAAACCCCCATATATTTGATGGTCGTCTCCGTAGTAAAAAATATTCAGAAAGCCAAGACCTTTTAAATGAGATATGCCTCAAGTCTGTTGAATAAGTTTTGAATTCCGATTGTAGGTACATTATCTCATGGAAAATAAAATACAATATGAAGTAGCTTATGTAAAAACTAATACGATTTTCACTTATTTTTTTTGAATAATCAAACTTGTTTTGTACCACAGTAGTACCATTACATTTCCTTCTTTCAGCTTAAACCCGATACTTTTGACAGTTTTCGCCATAGTAAAAAAATATCAGTAAGCCAAGACCTTTCAAATGAGATACCTAAGTAAGTAATAACATTTTTCATTATTCGTTTTTCAAAACGACCCCTCAAAAGGGGATTGCGGGGTGTCAAAGTTTGTATGTAGGAATTTTAACGCGTGGTTCGATTAACTTGAAACTCAGTAGAAATACTTGCGACCAAAAAAAAAGAATAACATGTATCAGGGTTTAAAACTTTACCCCTAACGGGGTGAAAAGGAATAGTAAATCTTAAAGGGGAGGAATTTACTGCGTGTGTGATATGAGTATAATAATACGGTGAAAAACATTTTTTTGAATTTTTGTGTCTGTTTGTCTGTTTGTTCCTGCTAATCTCCAAAACTGCTACTATTATTTTAGAAAAAGAATTTATTTGGGGGACAAACAATCAATCTGCCTAGCCTTTTCCCAACTATGTTGGGGTCGGCTTCCAGTCTAACCGGATGCAGCTGAATACCAGTATTTTACATGGAGAGACTGCCTATCTGACCTCCACAACCCTTGGTAAGACTGGTTGTCAGACTTTTTGGGCTTCTGATGACCCTTAACGACTGTCAAGGATCCACGAATAACAGCCGGGACCAACGGCTTAACTTGCTTTCCAAGGCACGAAGGAGTCTCGGTATGTAAAGATGGTCACCCATCCACTGACCAACCCCGGCAAGCGTAGCTTAACCTGACGGATCGACCCGTGCGGCTGTTATTACTTAGCCAAGAGCTCCTCAAAATAATTAAAAACCATGAAATTCTGGACAAAATCCGATTCAACTAGGGAAGTATTGACATACACGCGGGTGAAGCCACGGGCAACAGCTAGTCTCACATAACTTCGAATTTTTTGTTCTTCGAGTTACCACAAACTGTCAAATTTCTCCAACGGATTTTAAACTTTAAAATGTGGAACACACAAGTAATTGTGTCTTAAGTCTCACTGCACAACCAATTACAGGCAAACACCACATCGCACGCCTAGATAAAGAGTAGCACAACTCAAAATACCTCTTTTTTCAGGAACAGCAAAAAACGTTCTACTCATTTTCTATTTGACCGATTTAAATTATTGTTGTATATTATTTTACTAAGATATTAATTTGCTATTAATATATATATTTTTTATATTAATTTAATAAAACAACAATTTTCAACAATACTGGGGTAAGTGGAAATAATTTGAAGAACACACAAGAACCAGACCGATTCAATCACGAATACGAAATCAACTCAAAATAATTCACGCTTGATTACTGCGATTAGCCACGAATACAAAACTAAGTCGAAATCATTTACTCTTTGAGCGTATTGACAGCATCTTTCCCTGCAGCTGACATGTCGTAACTGGTGATGCGTTACTGTTGTTGGTGGGGGGTGACCGTGGAGCTACTCAAAAAGACTGACTTACAGCGCAATCTAGTCTTTTATGAATGGAGTTTGTACACCGGTGTCTTTGGAGTTAATGTAGTTTTCAACACTGATTCCGATAATCGCAATAACTCGATTTTGGATTATTTTGAGTTGTGCCACCCTTCATCTAGGTGTGCGACATGCAAAATGCTCTTTATTTAGTTTTAAAGACAAAAAAGAAGAAGAAGAGTAAGAGTAAGAGTTTTACTTAAATTCTAGATAACCATATTACCTAAATACTAATAATTATATCTGACAAAAGTCGATATTGAGCTGTGCTCATTTATGAGTTTGCACATGCGGGGTATAGGTAACTTCAAGTCGTTTGTGGTGCGGGTTCCAACTCAGTACATAGAAACCTTCATGAAAGAAGAGTTTTTGCCGAAAGGTGTGGCGTACCGACGTTTTCGTGGAAGGTTATGTGACACCACGCAGCGCAACACGACGCCGACACAGTCATCACTTCGTGTACAATAATCTAATTTTATTATATTATAAAATATGTATGTTTAGGTTAAGGTATTTATCTATGGGCCTGCGTTGCCTGCAATAAATGAATTATTATTATTATTATTATTTTGTTTATATATGTCTACATATCTCGGGACCCTGGGGTCCCGGACTTTTGGAAGGCGTACGAGGGGCCGAAGCCAACTCGCAGAGGCCCGTTAGACGCTTTTTAAGCTATTGCATAGCTTCTATCGCGGGCCTTGAGCGCGGGACCGAATCCAGAAATTCCGTAACGAAAAAACCTCACGCTATCGCTGTCTCGCTTTAACATCTATTCGACTCTATCGCACTACGCTACTCAGCCGCCATAGCTACCGGCCGCCATATTCTTGTCTTGTTTGTTGTCAAGAACTTTGTCAACAAAGCGCTGTTTTTGTTTTTATTCTGTGTTTTGTGGATATTTATCGTAAATTAGAGTTATTGTTGTATTTATGTATGTACGTGTGACGTAATTTAAGTTGCAATGCATTACAAAACGTGTGAAATATGTGTTATAAGATCCGGCCGGTCAGATGGTCAAATGCGAATCTTCATAGCCAAATTTCCTTTGAATGAAGATAGGTAAGCATATATTTTCAATTTTTATGTTAAAAAACATTGATAAGCTCTTACAGAAAATAAATTACTTGATTTAAAGTCCAAAATTTACAAAATTACAAAGTAACCTATCAATATGCTAGTGCTTGACGCATGTTACTTTTTATCGACTGTCGATATTTTTATTATTATAATATTCCTATTTCATTTAATTTTCTCTGTTATTCTATTAATACTGCAAAACCAAAATAACAAAGATATAAGTTTAAATACACTACTATTATAATCATAATAATGTAATAAAATGTTCCAGCTAGATGTAAAAAATGGATTAAAGTTACGGGAAAGAAGACTTGGTGTATGTACCCATTGAAAAGCTACATCAATTGGAACATATTTGTGGCAGTCATTTTCTACCAAAGGATTTCAATAAAAAGAAGACACAACTAAGAAAAAATGCTACTCCGTCTGTAGAACTTACTGCAGAACCAATAGCAGATGAGCTGTTCGTTGGATTTCCACTACACATCTTCAAAAGTGAGCAAACAGGTAAGACTTTATTTTCCAGTCGTAATTCATCCTAACTCACCCTTTCCGATTACTTTAGTAACTCATGTTCAATTATATTTTGCAGAGTTATCTTCTACTTCGACTACTGCGATTCTTGGACTGGTACATCTAGTAAGTTTTTTTTTTTTTGGGTACTGTACGTCCGAATGAAAAAACGGAACCCTTATGTACCTTCATCTACTGGACCGATTAAGTTGCATTTTGGTACACATGCAAAATGTATCATGTGACATATGAAATGAAAGGACTTGACAAGAGAACTTTTTTTAAAATTATTTTTAAAAAAATCCTCTTGACAAGTCCTTTCATTTAATTTACCATTTCCCCCCTTATCTCCGAAACTGCTGATCCTAACATTAAAAAAAAAGAAAATAGATGAAAATTTACCATTTCCCCCCTTATCTCCGAAACTGCTGATCCTAACATTAAAAAAAATACAGTGTACAGTTCTATACTTAAAGATTACAGCAAAACCTTTAAGAAGTCTATGGTCTTAAAATAACATGGTAAATTACTCAATATTGTGTGTACTTACATTATTATTATGCAGTTGGAAAGTATGGGGAAACATGTTTATCAACTACAATGTTAATTCGGTTCTTGGGATTAATTCATCCCAACTACGATACCCTTCATTGTTTTTGGAATTAGAAGTGAATGACTACATTTTGTTTTTATTGCAGTACCTTCAACATCAACTGCTGAACCATTGCCAGTAGAATGTTCAAAAGACAGGAAAATATGTTCTATTGCGGGTAAGGTTTATGTTTATTTTAAACTTATTAAATTCACTTTACTATTTGATTAACTGTATTGAATGTATCAATTGTAAATATTACAGATACTTTTTTGTCTATTACAGACCCTTTTTCAAATGAAAATGTGATAAAAAGAATGAGACTAAGCCCAAGTAACTATTCAAGATTAGAATTAAATTTGAATTCACTTGTTCATGTGTCAGTTAATAAGCAACGTGTTTTCTACATTTCAGTACCTTCAACATCAACTGTTGAACCATTGCCAATTGAATGATCAATGGAAAGGAAAAGGTGTTCTAATTATTATAAAAAAACTTAAGTCCAAAGTTTTGTTTTATTTTATTATATCATCACAGCAAATCTCATCTTATAGTCAAGTTTACCTCGGATTAGATCTAGACTATACAATGGGATTTGTCTCTGAACCCCGCTTACGCCAACGTGGAATCACAGCCGTAGCTGGTTTCTTTTTATAAGAAAATTACCAAGTAACCTTAGTTCAAATCGAAAGTTACCGTTGGCCTAAGTGACCTTTGCCTTAAATTTATTAAGAATGAAACCGTAAAAATGTCAGGATCCTCCTAAAACCTGAAATTTTTTACAGCAACATATCGATAAAAATTACGAGTGAGTAGTAGTACATCCCTATCTTGTTATTATGTTGGCAGCTTTATGTCATGTCTGCAGTCCGTGTCATTTCTGTTATGTTGGTATTCATTATTAGCTCACGTTTCATACAAGCGACGTTTTTCATTTTTATCTATGAGACTCCCGTCTCTTAATATTATATACTCTTTGTTTATTTAATAAAAGAAAAATTTGTTTTCTTATCGGTCACCACGCTCAAAAAGTGTAACTTGAATTAATATCAAAGAAAAAGAAATACTGCATAAATAAAATAAATAAATAATTATAATTGCATAAGTTGATACAAAATGCTATGCAATAGCTTTACCGCGGCAGTCCCCGAGTGCCACACGTCTTTTTTTAATTAAATGAGGCACCAACCGACGATTATCCCTGTACGCACTATGCAAGTGCACCCAAGGACAACCCCCGGTTGGTGTAGGACTATTGCAAGATATGGAAACAAAGATATTGGACTATGGGTTTGGGTGGTTAAAATGGACTGGTTACCTAAAACTATGGAAGGACTATGGCCCCTGCCTGATCAATGTTTTTTTACACACGGATAAAATGGCAAGGGGTTGACTTGCACACTCAATAATGGGCCCCCGAAAACGGTCGCTAGCACATAGTGACGTAGCGACAAGGGGGCAACATGTCCTGAGGGGCTCGAGGAGTGGAGAGGTATTCCAAGGCTCTCAGAACAATCCCAGAGCCCGGAAGATGGTCAAGATCCCTACAAGCACTTACTGGAATACTTCCTTCCTCCGAGCACGTTTGCTCTTGCGAATCTCCACTCAAGCCGGCCAATAAAGGCAAGAATGAGGTGGGAGCTCAGTTCCTCGTCAGTGTTCACTCCAGCCGGCCAATAAAGGCAAGCCGAGATGAGGAACATGACTTCTCCCGGAAGATAGGGTCCGTGGGGTCGCAACTACCCAACAGCTCGCCACATGCTGCCCTGCAGGTTTCTGTATCTCTCTTGGTCTGGCTCCTCACCCTAGACATGTTTCGGCAAAGTAAACTCTACCGGCACAGACCTAGAGTTCGGAGCGCGCAAGCCCCACCACGACGTCAACGTAGAGATACGGCGGTGGGGTTATTATTATTATTATTATATTTATACATGTCTACATATCTCGGGACCCTGGGGTCCCGGACCTTTGGAAGGCGTACGAGGGGCCGAAGCCAACTCGCAGAGGCCCGTTAGACGCTTTTTAATTAAATGAGGCACCAACCGACGATTATCCCTGTACGCACTATGCAAGTGCACCCAAGGACAACCCCCGGTTGGTGTAGGACTATTTATTATTATTATAGGCGAACAGTTTGGGTTAACTTGATGGACTGGCCACCGTACATGCCGTTGCCATTTTTTAAAATTTTTGATTCCTGATTGGGCCTGTGGTGCCGGACGTAAAGAATAGCTGATGCTAATCTAAGAAAGAAAAAAAAAATAGGGTGATCCCTATTTCTTCCCGTGGGTGTTCGTAAAAGGCGACTAAGGGATTTACTAGCTAGAGAATGGGCAGCAGCGTTCTCTATGCATTTTTAACACCATACTGCGATCGCCAACCCGCCAGCCAAGCGTGGCGATTATGGCAAACCCCCCAATTGCGAGGAGGCCTATGTCCATCAGTGGACGTCCTTCAGCTGAAATGATGATGAATGATGATTTGGGCCTCAACCTCGTTCTCGTCAGATGGAAAGCGATGGATGAGGTCTATGATGGAACGAGCGTGCCCAGAAGATGCCTGTTCACTCTTGCTTTAAAGACAGACGGGTTATATGTGGAAGGGAACACAGACGCTGGCAGAGAGTTCCACACTTTGGCTGTGCGCATAATAAATGTGGAGGAGAAGCGCTGAGTACGACTAGGCGAGATATCAACCAAGTACGCATGGCACCTTGCAGCACGTCTGGAGGTCCGGTGATAAAAGGGCGATGGTGGGTTCAGTAGGCTTAGCCAAGTTGACAATCTACAATCGATAATGCTAATAGAAAACTAATCAAATGTATAAGAATGACATCATCTCAACGTTAAGTCACGTGGTGAGAACAAACGAATAGAAAAATCGTAGACAAGTTTACAACTCATCAGATCGTTCAAAATGTTAGAATTAAATCTGATCATTTCTACAACGTTGATTGCTACATCCCATATAATTAAATGTTCGGATTTTAAGACCGCGCACTAAGTTGAAGTACACAACTGTAACTCTGACGTTAGTTTGACGTTTGTAGGAACGCTCACCATAGACTCAAGTATAGGTTTTTTCTAAATACGTTTTAGAACGAGCGATCGACTCAGTCGCATCAACTTGGCTATGAACTTATCGTTTTCTATAGTCGCTTACGACGAGACGTCAACTATTGTAGAAAGAGATTCGATACGAAACGTTTGTAATTTGGCTAGGCCTACAGGTCGTGGAGCTCCTGCACACACTCTCCGAATTACAGTCTGTAGAAGACCGACAGGCAAGCAACATTACGCCAATGAGCCAGGCTGCGAAGCCTAGACACCAAAGTATCGTCACCTATAAGCCTTTTCGCTCTGTTCAACGAGTCAAGTGCAACAAGATGATATTCTGTTGAGCCATCCCATAAGTGGCTGCGTCGAGTGGGTATGCTGTGATGTTTTTATTCACCGTTTTGAAAGCAGTGGTTATGAAATTATTATTACAAAGGAAATCCGACCTAAGTAAACCTTATGATTCGGGGCCGTTACTACTAGGCCACTTCTGCTGCGGGATCAACACGCGAAGCTAAATATATCTTGTTATTGAGTCCAAATATAAACGTTATTATTACGTTATTATCCTTTATTCCAATAAATACATATAAATTATATTTTTAAATATTAGAATATACAAAATAGTAGTCCAATGGTTTCGGGAACAGGGTCCAAGCTACCGGTGGTCAGGGCTCCAGACTGAGATAGAAACCTCCTAACAGTGTGAGCCGTGTCCAGAAGTACCGCTTTCTGAATCAAGCCCTTGATCCAGCTGCCCAACGAAAGCCTCTTTAGGTGTTGGTCGAGGCTCTTGGCAATTAAGCCATTGGCTGATACGTCTATCGGCACAATGATCGCTGAGTCCACATCCCACATGTCGACAAACTCGTGAGCCAAGTCAAGATACTTGATTTGTTTATCTTTCTCGGCTTTCGCGAGGTTCCCGTCATGCGGAACTGTGATGTCAATAATCATTGCGCGCCGCTCTGTTTGATCCACCACCACTATATCAGGCTTATTGGCAACAATAGTCCTGTCAGTGATGATGAATCGATCCCAGTACAATGTGATATTTCCATTTTCGAGAACTGATACTATTATTGTTTTTCACATGTTCTAATTTCGTCAAATCATTGTGGTCAAATATTCGTTTAAAGGAAAACCATTGTTATCGGTGGCTAGTATTTACTTCCAAATGTAATGTATTTAATCATTTTAATTAAAATGTTGATGAACATAATAATTATAGGAATCCATACTAACATTGTAAATGTGAAAGTAACTCTGTCTGTTTGTATGTTACGTTTTCAAGCCTAAACTGCTGAACCGATCGTCATGTTTGGTAGAGATATAGCCTGTAATATGGAGAAGGACATAGGCTACTTTTTTACGCGATAACCGACATCCACGCGGGCGGAGCCGCGGGAAAAAGATAGTCATATCAATATGTTCGCGATAGGCTCGCTCCTATTACATGGTAGCGTACAGTGGCCAGCACATCAAGTTACCACAAACTGTCAAAGGACATTGACCAAGTGACTAAGAAACCTATTATCGGTATGAAACTTTTTTAATTTTTAATTTATTTATTTATTTATTTTCAACTTACGTCTATCCTTACAGGGTAACCTATTGCGATAGCGTACTTATCTAATCTTATTCTAATTTATAATTAACTTATTTTTATAATTACATTTTGTAACTTAGTACAAATAAAGCATTCTTTGTGAACTCACTCAGAGAACAACAAAATAGGTCCGAGTCACTAGCTATAAGGTTAAGAGTGCGGAGTGCACGCGTCAGTGGCGCCTCACTTAAAAGATTGGTTCGTGCGGTGACTCAAAGATTTATGGTTTAATTTAAAGAATGATTTTAGGGTTTTCAAATGTTATTTACTTCCGCTGCGTAGTCGCAGCGGAAAAGTGTCGAATTTTTTAATTTCAGTTTTACAGATATTTAGTGTATAACGTCGTGTAAATGTGTATGGTAAGTAAAAATTTGTGCATCCAACCATTGGAGAGGTATTCAAGAAAAACTGTTTCCGCTGGAATTACGTCATCCTAGCGGCACTTTTTTTTTCCTATGGACGTACTAGAAAAAAAATACATCTAATAATTAGTGTGTAGCGCGAGGTAAATGTGAAAGTATAAATGAAATTTGTGTGTCATAAAACTGCGAAGATATTAAAGTTTCCGCTGCGCTGACGTTTGGCAATTTGATGAAAATCATATAAAACGGTTTAGTGGAAAGTTGTAATTTTTTACGCACGTTGCTTTGAATTTGTGTGTAATGTTTGTGAAAACAGAATTTGAAAAAAAAAAAACCGTTCAGAAGATATATACGTAAAAGTAAAATAAGGTTATTAGGTCCAAGTGCTTAAAATAGTAACTCTAGAGCCTAACTTATAACGTTAATTTGTATCTTGTAAGGGTCTACAATGTTTTGCCAAGTTTCATTTATGTGTGTAGTAATTAATGAGCAATGGCATAATTTACTACAACTGGATCACTATATTGTATGACATCCGATTGTAGAAATTTTTAATGGAAAAGCAAAATGAAACATATTCTAATATTTTGTGTATTAATGCAACAATTCGCATGTCAAATTTCAGCTCATTACACTAAATAATTAAAGAGATATAATAAAAATACCTGAACAACTGCAATACATGGATAAACCGACCAAGTTTGAATGGCTACCAAAAAGCGGGCCTGCAGTATAAAGAGCGAACGTTCTAAAATTACCAGTGTTGTACCATTATTGGATTGGTACCGACGGGCACACAATTCTTTAACAAGTAACTAATGATAATAATTCTCAGCATTACACAGTAATTAGGTATAAAAATCTAAGTTTAGAATTGAATCTCTTAGTGACTTTTTGTCACAAAGTATGCTGGTAAATTCAAAATAAGAATTAGTCAAAATGACGACTGAGCATTTTTAATACTCATTAATTTCTCTCGAGAATTCACATGTAACAGATCATCGAACAATTAGCAATTTGTACATCTTAGACGGAACATCGAAAATATCAAAGCATGGTTTCCACGAAAATGTAGTCGGTTATGAAATATAAGTGGCTTTCGACGCTTACCGTTGTGTTCAACTTAATTTATATACTATTAAACAATTACCTACGTTACAACATGGTCAACACAATATCTAATATCAAACCGCTGAACATTTTTGATCTAATAAATATTTAGAAAACATCCAAATCACGTGACAAAAGCATTTCATTGAGAACTGCGTTACCACTAAAACTCTTTTTTAAGTGGATGAAAATGTTCCAGTTTCTACTCACCTTTAATATGGAGGCTTCTTTTGAGTTTTTGATATACTTTACAAGAGAAAGGCTAAATTAAGAATGCGTAATGCAGGTTACAGACATTGTAAATTAAAACTCCAGTGAATAATATACACAAGTTCCGCTATTAAGCAAATAATATGAAAATGAACATTGAATTATATGGCGCGCATTACTTTGTTCTGTTTTCAAAGAGTTTTTAATGATGAATCAAACAGGCAAAGGTCTCGAAAACATTCTGCCTTTCGATTAACCAAAAGTTTTGCTTAGATCAGATTGTTATTACAATGACATAATAATAATAATTAGTTGTTATTAATATCTGTTGTTACTAAATATTCAACTATAAGTTCAATAATCCGATGCGTAATTTAATTATTTTGCGTAAGTCAAGGTTTTATTGTTTAGGTACATAGGTACTCTTTGAATGCCATGCCTTTGACATGTAATACTTGCGTGGAAAAAAAAAACTATGTATGGGTAAAATAGGAAATCGAAATAAAAACTAATACTTTTATGATGTTTTTTTATGCGGAGAACTTAATGATTCGCATTACTAGATAAAATCATTATATTTAAAAAGAAGAATTATCAACATTATAAACTTAAGTCATCACAGAACAAATAACAATACTAGGTCCGGTCATTCTCCTTTTCTTGTTCGATTTTGAACTTAATGATCAACATTTTAAAGTTTAAAATCGTTTGGAGAAATTTGACAGTTTTGTTTAGCTTGATGTGCTGGCCACTGTACGTAGACATAACTATTGAAATATGGGTGAAATACATAAAAATTAATCAAATAGTTATGTATTATGTACCTACCATTTAAGATGTGGATAACGTCGTCAGCTACACATTATGTAATCTTTTTTTTTCTCTTTACCTGTTTAGTGTTCATATTGAGATATTTGTGTAACTGTTTGATTTCCTGAATTAAATAAATTCATAAATAGGTATACACATCTGCCTAACTCTTCGGGGACAACAGGCGTGATTTTATGATCCGTGGTTAGATATTATTATGTATAACTTTAGGTAAGCTGCTTCCCCCGGCTTCGCCCGCGTGGCTTTTTCTAAAATAAAAGTGGGTAGTCTAAGTTACTCCATAAAACATCAGCTATCTGCCAGTGAAAGTGCCCTCAAAATCAGTTCAGCAGTTTCAGAGATTAGCCGGAACAAACAGAACAGTTTTATAGGGTGACTAGCAGCCCGTCCCGGCTTCGCACGGGGTAGACAATACGAAAGACATTTTAAGACTCATTTTTCTACACCTTCGGTTATATTGTTCAAATTTTACCAAGGATCCCTAATTTTTTTCAAAATGAAATGTAGCCTATGTCAAATTGGAAGAATGTAGCATTCTATTGGTGAAAGAATTTTTTAAATCGGCCCAGTACTTTTGAGCCTATTCATTACAAACATACAAACATACAAAAATAGGTACAAATCTTTCCTCTTTATAATATTAGTGTAGATGTAGATGTAGATGTAGATAAAGAAATTGCGTTCTACGAGTATAGATTCAGGATGAGTTCAGTATCAATAAAGGAACCCGTAAAAAATAAATACCTACTTATAAAAAAAGTAAAAAAAATATATATATATAATATTTTGAACCTTATGTAGTATCTACTAATTATATAGCAATCGTTTAGAATTGATAAAAAAATTGCTTAAAACAAGTTTTTATTTTGTTTAAATGCTACTTAATAATTTCCTAGAGTTACCTACCTACTATCGAACGCAATGAAATATCTGGGTAAATATTTCGGAGACCAACCATTTATGTCTTGCTCTAAATACCTACTCTCCAATGTTAGAGAATTTCGGAATCAAACATCTTGATTCTACATTTTACTTATGGAAGAAGCAATCGAGCTCGTTTTGAGCATGAATCACATAAAAAAAAATTACAATAAAAATATACTATCAAAAATTGCATTTTTTGGAATGTCCCATTGGCATGTTTATCGGTATTTCTTGGTATAAACAATTCGCTATCAAGGATTTATTGGTTTATGTACATAAATATTGTTTACGAAACAATAAACTATGATTTCCATTTTTTTTTTTAATGTAAGTTAGTCGCAATCTGTGTCAAACATTGTTAAAAAAATCATAATTAGCATAGAGGAAAGTAATATAATATGGTTTACGCAATTTCCAACATAGAGAGTCGTATGGTTTTGATTAACATTGGTGCCGATTCCCTTGTTCACAAACTAAACTAAATTTAAGTTCAGTGCATCTTTTTCTTTCTATTTGATTATGAAAAGGACAGAAGATAAATTTTAGTTTGGTCCTGTCAAATTAATCAGTGCCTGTCACTACTCCATACAAGTTTAGACGTGATTAAAAACTTGCCGACTAAAATTACGTCAATTTACGTCAAGCGCTGATTAATTTGACAGGACTAAACTAAAATTTATCTTCTGTCCTTTTCTTAACGAAATAGAAAGAAAAAGATGCACTGAACTTAAATTTAGTTTAGTTTGTGAACAAGGGAATCGGCACCAATGTTCTGTTAAAATAATGTTCTTACATCGCAATTCAAAATGCAACCTGATACGCGTAAAAGCGTAAGAAAAAGATTTTCACAGGCGACCTCAGGACTAATAAAAATTAGCCAAAAACTTAGTAACTAATACGGGAAAAATCATTAAAAACTAAACAGTCGGGCTTGTTGTGGGCAGCAAATATACTCTTTGGTTGTGGGTTACTGTATTCATTTATTCTGTGGTTCTCACGTTGTATGCAGCATTGCCAATTTGTGGGGATTTCCCCAAACTGCGGGGAATCTCAAAATGATTGGGGATTTTGTGGGGAGAGGTGCTATGTGGGGATTTTAAAATTTTACCAATTCAAACCAATATTACATTACAAACATCATTCTACTACATACTCGTTTATGGATCACTCATACAGTAAATACCAATTTTTTTTATGGCAACATTACATCAATTTTAACGAAAACGATAAAGCAAATTAGAATAAAACTAAATTAATATATATTCGTGTATATTATACTATTTTTAAATTAAACATCTACTTGAATTATTATTAGTAATTTTTTGTAGTTTGTTTTTGTAGTTTGTTTTTTTTTTGTAAATAAATGAGTTCATTTTATGAAATAATTTTGAGGGGATTTTGTGGGGAATCAGGATTTTGTTCTCCCCAATTTCGGGGATTTTCACCAATGATTTTGGGGAATCTGGAAAATAGGCATTGGCAACGCTGGTTGTATGTCACTGTCAAGTCATTATTGTCAACCTTCCAGTTTTTTGTTGTTGCTTTGAATATCTTTCGTAAATATTTCATTTTTCTATTTAGTATAAAATCGAAAATGCCTCCAAAAAAGAAAAATATGGAAATTACGTCAAAAGAAGAGTTGTCTAAGTTAGATAAAGAAGTAAATACTACAAAAATACCATAACATATACATAACCTCTTGTTATGTTTATTTCACAATAATTTAACTCATTTACAGGATCTTATTGCGAAAATTATTCAGCTGGAAGCTCGTAATTTACAGCTGAAAAATATTATAAGCAAAAACCTATCAGAAACTAGTAATAAAAACGCCCATAAAGATGAGAAAGAGCAGTTCGATTTTAGCAAGTAAGTACCTTAAAAAGTTATTCAGTAATTAAGGGAGGCTATACAACCTAAAGTGAATAAAAAAAATTGAGTGTGATTTGCTTGAAGAGTTCCATTCTGTTCTTTTATATAATATATATAATTAATTTCCTAATCTTAAAGACTCCACCGATGTTAGCCATCTCAAGAAACACTGATGTAATGTTATTTATTCCCAGATGTCACTTCCGTCGAGTCCTTCTCCGAATCCTCTACTTTGGTTGGGACTACAACGGTTTTGTGGTTCAAGAAGACACCAACAAGACCATTGAGCACCATCTCTTCCACGCATTGACGAAATCATGCTTGATACAAAGTAGAGAGACATCAAATTACCATCGGTGCGGACGGACTGATAAAGGTGTCAGTTCTTATGGACAGGTACGTAATCCTTTATGAAACCACACAAAAAGATTTTTTTTTCTATTATTATTATTTTCTTACAATCTGTCACTGACGTGTTAGATGTCATGCGTGTTATGCATCCTATGACACATCCCAGTACTAATAAAGCATCAAGCTAAATTTGCCTGATGAAATCCTGTCGAATTTCGAGGGCCTTCGTATTCCTGTTTTATCCATTAGGTGATGTGCCAGGATATTTGGGTGGCTAGCTATTCTTTATACATTTTGATAAACGTTTTTATTTCCTCGTTGACAGTCGGTGTTTTCAGGTAATGGTGTAGAGCTTCATTCGGTACAAACCATGGCGCGTTTGTGATTATTCTGAAAAGCTTGTTCTGAAATCGCTGTGTGATCTCTAAAAAAGCAAATTTTTAATAAAAAAAAAAAAAACTGCAAAAACATAACTGAAAGGAGAAATAAAAAAAGCATAATCTGTAGAATTTTTGTATTGCAGGTGGGAATGAACAAAAGTTACACCATATTTCTATCAATCAATCAATCAATCAATCAATAGTCTTTTTTTGTAAACACAGGGTAACACAGTGTGCAAGATGTTTTACGTTATGTTTTTTTTTTTAAATAATTAGCTTTTTTTAAGTTTTTCAGTTTTATTCATACATATAATATTTGGAATCCTCTCATTACTAGCTTTTATGTGATACCAATATACTTGTATTTTATAGGCTACTGAGAGTGCCAAAGAAATAGACATACATACATACATAAATATACTCTCGGAAAACGTTACCGTCCTTCTGGGGCAGTCGGGTAAAAAGATAATGGGCAGAATGTGGAAACTAAGTACATACACAGTATACATATAGCTCATGGAAAGCGTTCGGTGACGATGACGCGAGTCCCATGATTTTTGTTCACCCAAAAAGTGCTCAACGCGCCTAATGTTTTCACTTCAAATTACTAATAACGCACGGAGGTGTATCTATGTACATATATACACAGTATACATATAGCTCATGTAAAGCGTTCGGTGACGATGACGCGAGTTCCATGATTTTTTTCACCCAAAAAGTGCTCAACGCGCCTAATGTTTTCACTTCAAATTACTAATAACGCACGGAGGTGTATCTATGTACATATATACACAGTATACATATAGCTCATGGAAAGCGTTCGGTGACGATGACGCGAGTCCCATGATTTTTGTTCACCCAAAAAGTGCTCAACGCGCCTAATGTTTTCACTTCAAATTACTAATAACGCACGGAGGTATATCTATGTACATATATACACAGTATACATATAGCTCATGGAAAACGTTCGGTAACGATGACGCGAGTCCCATGATTTTTATTCACCCAAAAAGTAAAAGCTCATGGAAAGCGTTCGGTGACGATCGCGAAACCATAAATTCCGCTACCAAAAAGTGATCAACGCGCCTAAAGAAGTTTTCAGTTCAAAAACTGATAAAACATGATTTATATGACAATGATTTTAGTGGACTAATAGTGTCACTATCAAATAAAATAATTTTGTAAATATTAAATCACAAGACACACGTAGCAATAAAATACGATCTATAGAAATGTGGCCGCTTTTCTATAGATCGAATTTTGTTGCTTCGTGTCTCATTATGAAACGTTATAAAAGGTATTAGAAAATTCTAGACACACTTACCGAGGTTCCTTATTGAGCCGTTTTTCATAATTCCTTCTCATTCGTCAGATAATATGTTTTTTAAGGCGAGGTTCTTCAAGCGTGCATTTTTGTTCTTGAGGTGGCAGCGGGGCGTGAGTAAATTGTGCCGTGAACTTTGTTGATTTTGGGTTGAAAATTATAATTATGTTTTACGATATTAACAATGTTAAACCCGACGGACATTACATCATCATTGACGTTTATTTTGAGTTGATTTTCAATACATAAAGTAGTATAATATTGAAATAAAATGAGTTTTAATCTACAAAATAAGGGTATGTTTGGTTTTTTTTTTTTCTATCGAGCGAACTTTGTCCAATTATGTAACGAGTACCCGACGTACCTACAGAAAGGTCTCAAATAAGAAAACATAATTTTTTCACGTGTTTAATCATTACCGTTTCTAAATAAAATGAAATTTCCTAGAGGTTAACTTGAAGAACCTCGCTTTAAAGATTGGTGATAGTTGGATCATTGTACGACCTCTTAACATAATCGTCGTAAGGTTGAAATTGCAATGAAAAAAAAATCTGTCTTTTCTTACAGGTTATTTCAATATCATTGCGCAGTAAATTTCCGTCAAGTCAGCAGAACTCACAGCAAGCCATAGACAATGAAATGCCGTATTGTAAAATATTAAACGGGCTACTGTCTAAAGATAATAATAATATTAAAGCTGTTGCCTGGATCCCTATACCGGAGGATATGCCAGAATATAGTGCACGGTATGACCATTTTGTTGTATTCCTATAAATTATATGTTTTTAAACTGTCATGGTAACTAATATTATTATTAACACAAACGGGATATTTACCATGATTATTATTTGTTATGAGTTCCCGATATTTCGGCGCTGTCGCAAGCACCATCCATGATTACGGATAAACAGGGCCTCAAGTCTGCTATTACAATGGTATCAGAATGGTCTATCATTGATTTCATAATTGTTGATTGTGACAAGTTTGGTAATCTACTAATATAATGTCGTCATTATAACTTTCCAATGGTCAGCCACTGACACTCCATTGAAAGAATTTGTAATATCGTACATAATGACAAATGAAACTTCCTACTAAACTTCCAACTTCTGACCGACCAATGATCGACCATTATGAATTTAGCAGATTACGAACTTTTAGCAAAATGACAATGGGATCGTGTTGGAGTGACGAATTTATAAAAATAGCAGACTTGGGCCCCTGAAGTCATTGCGTTTGGGTGTTTATGAGCAGACAAAACGGTCTACCCTCTTTCTTGTTCGTTTTTTGCACTCAGTACCGCTACCACTGTCACTCGCAACTCGATTCTGTTCCCGACACACGAAACTCACTGTGTCCGCTCGCGAACTTTTTTCGGCACTTCTTCGGTTTTTACACAGCTATACCACTGGATTCCAGGAAACAATACAATACAATATCGGGAACTCATAACAAATAATAAACATGGTAAATATCCCGTTTGTGTTAACAATAATTCCTATAAATTATTCAGATTGTCCTTTTGGTCCGAGCAAGCAGAGTAGTTGACATTCAAAAGTGCATCTTACGTGCCTATTTGAAATAAATGATTTGACTTTGCAGAATGCTCGAGTTTGACATTGACAGGGAAGATGAATAAAAAATTTTTTTTTGTCCGTCGTGTAGATTATTAAAAAATATTGGACACGTATTTTTTCTTTTTTTACGTAATCAAAGCATTACGGCGATACATTAAGTTCAAATGTGGCATGACGTCACTTCTCAGTAGATTTTATACGTAGCTGTGACGTAACGAGCCGCCACTCCCCAAGTTTAATGTGTTTTATCTAAGTTTTTTTTTATTAATATGATAAAGTAAAAAATACGTGTCTAATATTTTTTTATTATCTGATTAACGTGACGGACTAAACAGTTTATCTTTTTTTTTTACCCAGGTATCATCCCTATTGATATCAAACTAAATAACAACTGAAATAGAGATCAAAATAGCATGCAAGAGATGATTCCCTGTGGCTTACGTTCGAGCATGTTTTTTTTGAATCGCATAGAGTTGTTAATTTATCATCTTTAGGTTTCCGGACCTCAAAAGGAAAAAAAAACGGAACCCGTATCCATACTAATATTATAAATTGAAAGTAACTCTGTCTCTCTGTCTGTCTGTCGGGCTCTCTATCTGTCTGTCTGTCTATCTGTCTGTATGTATGTTACGTTTCTACTTCACGCTTAAACCGCTGAACCGATCGTCATGAAATTTGGCAGAGATATAGCCTGGGATATGGAGAAGGACATAGGCTTTTTTTTACGCGATAAACGACATCCACGCGGGCGGAGCCGCGGGCAAAAGCTAGTAACCTATATTTATAAAAATATATCTCCTCCATACAACATCACACGGTAGCCTTTAGGGGTCTACCGCAATGATAAGATATGACATTAAACCCTTAAAATTTAATTTAACATGTAAAATGGGTAGGTGACTATAATCGTCACTTATTAATATTTCAAAGTTACGAGTTTGACATTGATAAATTTCATCATCACTCCAGCGGAAAGACGTCCACTGCTGGACATAAGCCTCCCCCAATTGGGGGGGTTTGCCATAATCGGCACGCTTGGCCGGCGGGTTGGCGATCGCAGTATGGTGTTAAAATTCATAGAGAACGCTGCTAAACATTCTCTAGCAAGTCCCTTAGTCGCCTTTTACGACACCCACAGGAAGAAATGGAGTGGTGCTATTCTTTACATCCGGCACCACACGGTACATTTTTGTTGATTCATTATTGATAAATTTATATCAAACTAAATCACAACTGAAATAGAGTTCAAAATAGCATGAAAGAGATGATTCCCTGTGGCTTACGTTCGAGCATGTTTTTTTGAATCACAAAGATTTGTTAATTTATAATTTTTAGGTTTCCGGACCTCAAAAGGAAAAAGCGGAACCCTTTATACTCCATAAAGGATCACTTGTGTGTCTATCCGTCTGTCACAGCCAATTTGCTCCGAATCTACTGGGCCTACTGTACCTTTGCAAACTGTACCGTGTGACATATCAAATGAAAGGGTGGAGCCGCGGGCAAAAGCTAGTAAAAAATTAAAACCCGGTCAAGAGCGAGTCGGACTCGCGCACCGAGAATTCCGTAACATCAAAAATCATTAAAAAGATAATACATTAGTTCCACTATCGGTCAACAACTAAAACTGCAATATTAGAAAAAGTTTACTATTTAGAGACATCGTTTTATTTTTCCTGCAATCTTTGCATAAACTTCTATCACATAGAATAATTTCAGATTTTTTTAACTCTTAACTTCGGAGATAAGGGAGGACGGTATTAAATTTTTCGTTAAAAGTCGATAACTATACGGCCTAAAAAAAAGGAAAAATGTTTGAGAATGTGCAAATAGCGCTCTTTCATATGATACCATACATGCCCTAGTAGCGCCACTTGGAATTTTTAAGAACCCCATTCAGCCAAGTTGCAAAAAAAAAAAAACTCTTATTTGCAAAATTGATGGGCAAACGTCATCTTAAACTATTCCAAATTTCAAGTTGATAGCATTAGTATTTCTTGAGATATCTAGGTATGACAGACGGACAGACTGATGTAGTCGCACCATAAGGGTTCCTTTTACCATTTTTGTATGGAACCCTAAAAAGACCTGTGCGAGGCCTAAAAAGACTCCTATCTCAGCATAAAACTGCGATATTAAAAAAAAATACCGCAGCGCTGGTAAGAAAGATAATGGTAACTAGATTAAAAATCATCAAAATTTTGTTTATTTCTGTTAAACGACGATTTCTTATTCTGAAATTGACTAAAGTGACAAAACTAAACTATATTTTAGTTTGACAACTACTAAGATGGTACTGAGTTTTTAATTTAGTGAAAATGGCAATTTTGCTATTCTGAATTTGAAATTTTTAAACTAAAATTTAGATTTTCTAACTAAATCTGACTATTTTTAATCGCGATTAAAAAGGTGTGGAATAAAATTAGTTGTCATGAACTAATTCACACTAACACTTCGACTTCAGGTGCAAAAACAGTATCTATTGTATCTTTTTTTTATCTTGAAAATTGTGCGTCCTATCGCAAATATAATGAAATTTTGACCCCCTTTACAAACTCCTAAAACACACGCACTTAAACTCCTAAAACTCAACATGTGGTAATTTTTTTTTCCATACAAAAAGAGAAAAATTCCATAAAAAACACGTTGAGGCTGCAAACCTCTGGCTCTAAAAAAAATCATGGGGTAGAAAAAAAAAAAGTAAGTACCACGTGGAGTCGCGATTGTCAAATTCGATTTAGTTGTGTCAAAGTTATTTTTAAATTTAGAGAATTTTGTTTGCAGAATAGCTTTAAGATTCTCATAGCCAAAAGTAAGGAATTTTAGTGATAGTTTAGTTAGTTTAGTTCGGTGTGCAAGAGAATCGACACCAATGTTAACCGAAGTGCATATTTGTTCTGCATAGATAAATGATTGGTCTCGCTGCACCAGCGAGACCAATCATTTATCTAAGCTGTTCTGGTTTAACTTTATGTTATATTGTTTTCAGATTCGACTGCAAGAAACGCACATACAAATACTACTTCCCTCGCTCATCATTGGACATCCAAGCGATGCGTTTAGCCTGTGCCCGCCTCATTGGGTCAAATGACTATCGCAATTTGTGTAAAATGGATGTCGGTAACGGAGTGGTCCAGTTCCGTAGAGAAATATTCAGCGCAGATGTGTTACCAGTTAATCATATGGATACCGAACTACGTAAGTTTAATTTAACAAGTTAATTTTATTGTGGCAGTATTGTAAAAGGAGATGACCGCTGTTTGTATGGACGTTGGTTTTTTATTCCGAGAAAAATCTAATCAGCATCAACCTACTTACACCTAAATTAAAGTGACAAAAATATGGAACTTGGAACCACTGAAACTTAGCACTGAAATAATATTTTTAGACCCCGCCATTTAAGAGAAAAATTATAAACTATTTAAAGTTCGTTGGTGGCAACCCTGTCCGGCAAGCTCACGGGCGAATCTCTAGATGTTTTTAATGTTTATTTCAGGTTCGCAATTGTGGGCTTATTAATATTTGGGAATTTGGAGAATAAAACAGGTCCGTTTCTTTCGAGTCGTTTTTTCCCCACTCCTTTTATTCAAATCAACTTGACAACTGACGTTTCGTTCACAAACTATTCTCAACAAACCCAAATAAAACCTCCCACACACTTTGGCAATGTCTTAATTGACAGATGATTCTATTCGTCTATAAAAGTACTCTGTGATCCCATTTCATCCTATTTCATACTAGCTGACCCAACAGACTTCGTTCTGTCAAAAGCTATTTGACTGTGGCAGTTTGTCTACGCGCAAAGGAAACTACCTACCTACCCTACCCACCTACCTACCCTACCAACCCTACCTACCCTACCCTACCTAACTAAAACCTTAATTTTTTTTTTTTTTTTTTGATAAAATCTATTCTCAGACCTACCAAATGATGACTGACACGTTATGTCAAACGCCATAAAGTTACATTAGAAGATAGAGTTACCTACTTATTATTACAATAAAAATGTAAATATGGTCGTTTTCTTACAATTTTTTTTTTTTAACTTTCTTAAATTTTTCTTTCATATGAACCTTCTCCTGACAATAACAAACACAACAAAAAAATAATTAGCGAAATCGGTCCAGCCGTTCACGCGTGATGCCGTGACCAAGGGAAATAGGGATTCATTTTTATATATATAGATTATATATGGTACATTAAACAAATAATCTGATTTTAATAACGTTTTGTTTACTCCTAAATCTAATATTGATTGACAGTAATGACAGTACTCTTTAGAAATGTGTTATAGTTAGAACCACTACCTTTTGGGATGTCTATCGAAATATATTTAACTTATCCTGGTTAGAATTATTGCATTATAGAAAACCATTTTCGGACATGTTTCGTTTTATTTTATGTAATAAGGGTTTCGCCCCCCCCCCCCCATTTCCTCCCGTGGGTGTCGTAAAAGGCGACTAAGGGACTTACTAGAGAATTGGCTGCTGCCCATCCTCTGAGTTCTCTATGCATTTTTAACAGCATACATACTGCGATTGCCAACCCGCCTGCCAAGCGTGGCGATTATAGCAAACCCCCGAAATGGGGGGGGGCTTATTTATTTATTTAATACTTCAAGCACATAAATGTACAGAGGCGGACTTAATGCCATAGGCATTTTCTACCAGTCAACCTTTGGGTGATGCAGAGACAAACAGTGGTAGGTGCAATTACGAAAAATCTTGGAATAACTTTATAGTTATTCCAAGAATATCATGTGATCTTTATAGATACTTACAAACTATAAATATAATATATATATACCAAATTTCCAATTTCTATATATATACAAGCACAAATAAACATACATAAATACACGAATATACTAAAACACATAAGACAAACAATGGGAAAACATTAACGTTGTGATGATACTGCAAGCTTCTTACGAATGTGCTCGCGAACTTTCACTTTAAATGATAATCGGTTTGTTGCCATCCTGATCTCCAGAGGGAGCGCATTCCACAGAGAGATAGACTGAACGAAGAAGGAAGAGTGAATAAAGTCTGTGCTGTGAGTGGGACATTGAAGAAGGCGATTATTTGATGATCGTAGACTTTTATTGTGGTTGACACAAATGTACTGAAATGGGGGGCTAGATAACTAGGGGAAGTAGGAGAGTCAAGAAATGAAAACAAAGTAGTCAGCGCCCTTTGCTCTCTGCGCTGGCGTATGGGCAACCACTTTAGAAGCGACCGATGCGCAGAGACATGATCATATTTACGCAGATTGAAAACGAATCGAATGCAGTAATTGAGAAGACGGTCAAGTTTGTCGAGCAGATCTGCATTCAGGTCATAGTAGCACACATCACCATAGTCGATGATAGGGAAAATTAAGGACTGCACAAGCATTGTCTTCGTGCTCGTTGGTAGTAAGTTTTTCAGTCGGTACAGAGCCCACAGCGTTCCAGTACCCTTCTGGCTGACCCTAGCAACATGAGTACGCCAGTTCAGGGTACGATCAATGTGCAAGCCTAGGTCTTTCACATCAGTACTGAATGGAACGATCGTATCATTGAAGATTACTGGTGGAACTACCGATGATGATCGCCTGACACTTATTTGGATTAACTGCTACACCAAACCTATCAGACCAGGTTTTGATGGCCACCAAGTCCCTATTTAATTTCTCGATAGCTTCAGCTATTTCCTCAACCCTCCCTTGACAGTACAACTGCAAGTCATCTGCATACAGATGATACGCACACTGAAGTTCGGAAGTTATAAGATTAATAAAAATAGAAAACAGAAGAGGAGAAAGAATACCGCCTTGAGGAACGCCAGTCTCCAAATCACACCAGCATGATGAAGAATCCCCAACATGAACGGACTGCTGACGTTCCTGAAGGTAAGAGGAGAACCATTCCAGTGCCTCGGGAGAGACCATAACATAGGACAGAATGGCTAAAAGGATATCGTGACTGACGGTATTAAAGGCATTCGAGTAATCGACCAACACCAGTGCAGTAACTATGGTGTCTTCCAGTCCTGTCCTTATATCGCCAGTCACTTTAAGGAGGGCGGAAACAGTGCTGTGCCCAGGCCTGAACCCAGATTGAAGCGGGCTAATTAGTGAATAACGATGAACAAAATTGGAAAATTGTTTGTGGACGCAGGCCTCGAGCACTTTGGATAGGAAGGGAAGGATGGAAATGGGACGGAAATGGGTAGGAAGAGAGGGATTAGGAACCTTAGGTAGCGGACGAACATAGGCTTTGCGCCACAGGGATGGGAATACTCCAGTGTATAGGGAAAATTTTACAATGTGGGTGATCGCGAGTAGGAGATGATCCAGAATAGTGATGATCATATCAAGAGTGATATTGTCACATCCCACCGCTTTGGATTTAATGGATAGAATAATCTTTTTGATCTCTCCCGGTTCAACTGGAACGAAACTGAAAGGATTAATATGAGGACGCGTTAGACCAGAAATTAGAGACAGAGTTTGTTGCTTATGTCCAGCAGTTATTCCGGAAGGCTTATGTGTATTATAATCTACTATCTTTTTTGCCCGCGACTTCGTCCGCGTGAAATTTCCTGTTCCCCCGACCCATAGCCCGCCCGCGATATTATTTTGATTTCACTTAGCGTTTTTTCTTTTTACTCGGCTCTTAAGGGTCATAGCGTGATGTTAAATAGCCTATAACCTTCCTCAAGAATTGGGCTATCAAATTTTAAGAGATTTTTTTTAAATCCGACTGATATTTCCAGAGATTACCCCTACATACAAATTTACAAAAAAAAAAAATACCTATTTATAATAATATACAGGGTGTAAGGGACAGCCCTCCGCAGACTTCTAGGGTGAATTTAGTATATCATACTAAGATGACCGGTACATGAAATTATTTCAGGAACGTTATGAGAATCCAATAAACACGCAATGTATCGTTACCGTGACAAAACGCACGTAGTGAACGGCAGCGCAGCGAGCCTTCGGCCGCCCTCCCCGCCACGAAGCGTGGGGAGTTCAGTGAACTCTGTAGCTAGCAGAAAGTGAACAGCTGATTGCAAGCGTCGTTCTAAAAAATTTCCGGTGGAATATGATTCAAAATAAGGAGCTGAATGCATCCTGTTAGTTTGCGGAGGGCTCTCCCTTACACCCTGTATTAGTATAAATAAACATATAAATAATATTGAAGTGTCTGTTTGTATGTCAAAATAACAGCTTTTTACTAAATGCATATGAAAGTAGAAAAAAATATTTGTGTATTTTTTTTGTTTCTCTGTCAATTTGTCCCGGCTAATCACCGAAACGCCTGGACCGATTCAGACGGGACTTTCACTGTCAGATAGCTGATGTTATATGGAGTAACTTTGGCTACTTTTATTTTAGAAAAAGAATTTATTAGGGTTACAAACAAAATAATTAAAAACCATGAAATTCTGGACAAAATCCGATTCAACTAGACTAGGGAAGTATTGACATACACGCGGGCGAAGCCGCGGGCAACAGCTAGTGACACATAACTTCAATTTGTTGTTCTTCGAGTTACCACAAACTTTTATTTTCGACTAGCTGATACCCGAGGGTTCGCCCAAGCATTAAAAAAAAAGTTACATTACAAACAGACTTTAATTTTATTTATTTGTATAGAAAAAACCATAAAGGCGAAGCCGCGGGTAGCCAGCTAGTAACCAATTTTTTTTTTTCCTTTTTCCAGCCACGTCAATGTACTACCTTCTGATCGAGGGTAACGCGTTCCTCTGGCACCAGATACGGTGCATCATGGGAGTCCTACTTCTCATCGGTGAGAGGAAGGAGACTCCCGAAGTTATTAACGAGTTATTGGATGTAGAGAAACGTCCCAGGTATGATCATTTTAACCTTTTAATAATAATAATAATAACCCACCGCCGTATCTCTACGTTGACGTCGTGGTGGGGCTTGCGCGCTCCGAACTCTAGGTCTGTGCCGGTAGAGTTTACTTTACCGGAACATGTCTAGGGTGAGGAGCCAGACCAAAAGAGATACAGAAGCCCGCAGGTCAGCATGTGGCGAGCTGTTGGGCAGTTGCGACCCCACGGACCCTATCTCCCGGGAGAAGTCATGTTCCTCATCTCTGGCTTGCCTTTGCTGGAGTTAACACTGACGAGGAACTGAGCTCCCACCTCATTCTTGCCTTTATTGGCTGGCTTGAGTGGAGATTCGCAAGAGCAAACGTGCTCGGAGGAAGGAAGTATTCCAGTAAGTGCTTGTAGGGATCTTGACCATCTTCCGGGCTCTGGGATTGTTCTGAGAGCCGTGGAATACGTCTCCACTCCTCGAGCACCTCAGGACATGTTGCCCCCTTATCGCTACGTCATTATGTGCTAGCGACCGTTTTCGGGGGCCCATTATTGAGTGTGCAAGTCACCCCCTGCCATTTTATCCGTGTACAATAAAACATTGATCAGGCAGGGGCCATAGTCCTTCCATAGTTTTAGGTAACCAGTCCATTTTAACCACCCAAACCCATAGTCCAATATCTTTGTTTCCATATCCTGCAATAGTCCTATACCAACCGGGGGTTGTCCTTGGGTGCACTTGTATAGTGCGTACAGGGATAATCGTCGGTTGGTGCCCATTTAATTAAAAAGCGTCTAACGGGCCTCTGCGAGTTGGCTTCGGCCCCTCGTATGCCTTTCAAAGGTCCGGGACCCCAGGGTCCCGAGATATTTAAACATATAAAAATAAAATAATAATAATATAATCTTTATTTTCAGACCAGAGATCCATAAACGTAAAACATGTCGATGATACTTAATAAAATAATAACTAAAAACAAACCACCCCGCCGGCTTGTGTTTACCTCACATATCTGAATGACGGTCTGTGTGCCGCCATCCAGTGGCATATTATTTCGCCATCCACCCTGCCAGCTACAGTAGCTACGAGGCTGTTGGGGCTGCCGAGCACCCGACGCATCAGTGATGCAATTCGCAGACGCCGCAGCGAGCCGAAATCCGGAACGCGTGCGTCCGCGAACATCCCCGACGCGCTACAGAAGCGCGGCAGCCCCAGCATCACCCGGAACGCGTTATTATATACTGGACTCGTCAAGCATTGTACGAGCCCTGTGTATAACTGACCCACAAGGCGCACGCATACCTTTTGACCGCTACGTCAAAAAAGTAAAAACGTGTCCTCGGCGCCAAGATACGAATTCATCCTTTCGAGTTTCTGTCATCTTATGTTAATGCAGATGAAATATAAAGAAAGAAGTTCACCTAGGTAGTATAAACTAGGATAAGGAACATGATTAGCAAAGGTAATGAAATAAAATAAAAAATTACAATATAATTTTTTTAACTATTCATGGTCACTAAAATTACTATTAACACTTGAAACACAGCCGGCTCCAGCCCATGTAGCGCCCGCGTGCAATTAATACCCTAGCGCCCTATAGTAGGCGCGCGATCTCAAGCTTTGTTAGCTTACCTTAAGGGCAACCACATGTAGCTTACTTAACTAGATTCATTCAGGTCTTCTTCCGTTATGCGGCTTCCAAAGTGTGGAATAACCTGCCACCACCAATTAGATCTATTAACTCGATCAACACATTTAGAAGACGCCTACGGCAGTACCTCATATATGCGCAACGGAAGCTAGACATGGTCCATCAGAATATTTCATTGATATGAAATTATTTTAGAAAAATTTATTAATTATTGAAAAAATTACCATTATTTACTGCGCAACCGTACTATTTTATTTCTTTTATTAAACACCACTATATAATTATATCTAATATTTTTTTTTTTTTTTAAGCAAATATGTAGTCGAGTTTATTTTTATTTCGCTACACAGTCACAAATCTATTTTTTAATTAAATATTTATACACATTTTTACACACATTATAAAACTGATTTACATCCGTAAGACGTCTTCGCAACACAAGGTTCAGTTGAAAACCAGCGTCAGGCACTAGTTGGCTGGCATTTATGCTGAACTGGGCCTATTTGGCGTAGCCGCGAGGCACACATTTCTATTTTAAGTTTTTTCTGTCTTTTTTGTGTTCTGTGTCAGTATTGTGTGCCTTAAACTGCGTCAAATAAATTTATTTTCTTTCTTTTCTTTTTCTTTCTTTTCTTTTCTCCTAAAAAGGCGCAAAAAATCCATAATCCCTTTTGTCACAGCTTTGCGATGTCTACAGACTACAAGAACTTGTTGAAAACTAAAACTGAGTTCCTGAAGGATCAATAAAAAGTTGCTTAGAGAGATTTAATAGATTTCGATTCGCTGACTCCAAATATATAACTCAACGAATGTATAACTCATAATCGTCCAAAATCGAGTTACTGCGTTCTTCGTTAGCACGGCAGTAGTATATGATCTAAGGCTTTAGTATAATACTAAAGCCTTAGATCATATACTTGTCTAGATAACACATTGACCGTACCGAACGGCCCAAATAAAGTCTACTATATTTTGGAGACTCTCTTCTCACAAACGTCAGTATCATTTGAATTACTTAAGGGTAACGTACTTGCTCACGAAAAATAATTAATTATGCCGGTTTGTGCTGTCAAATTGTGTCGTAATTATGTGCGAAAACCGTATAATAACACCAAGATCACTTTTCATCGGTAGGTTTTGTTATTTAACCACAATTATTTTAAGAAAACACGATTTTTTATTCGTTATTTTGTAGGTTAGTCTGATTAGCCGGTGTTATCAGTTTATTACTAGGGAGTTATAATAAATAAATAAAAATCATTTATTTTCAGGCGTCGGCGGCCCATAGCGTGTTAGTAATCAGTACAAACTTAAAAACTATGTTAGTAGTAACACTTACACACACATGAGTACAACAATAAAAACACAAATACACAATAAAAACACAAATACACACTAAAAATACAGCCAGGATAAGAGGAGGAAGATTCATCAAATCCCATGTCTGACATGCAGTTTGATAAACCTATCCATTGTAGGCCCTTCTAACCTTTCTGCAAACACCTTCAGAATGCTATTGCTGCTTCCCCTCAATCTACGTGTCACTGATGCCACTTTTTTGCGCATGATCGCGAAATAATCGTCAGTGTGCGCATCCGCGAACATCCCTGACGCACTACAGTAAGGTGGAAGCCTCAACAGCGCCCTGAAGGCGTTATTATATTGAATGCGCAGTGCGCTGTCCGCTTTTTGGGTATGATTAGCCCACAGACTGCTGGTGTAAAATATTTGACAAAACGCATTAAAAAGCGTTATTTTAACCGGTGTTGAACAACCAGCAAACCTGCGTGCTAGCATGTTTCCCCTCACAGCCAGCGCCCTGCGCTCCCTTTCCATGTCTAAGTCATCTTTTAGATCCTCGGTAACAATATGGCCCAAATATTCAAATTGTGACACCCTGTTCAAGGGTAAACCGTTCAGTTCTACGGGTGGGACATTTGAGGGACATTTATTTCTTCCTCTAAAAACCAATAACTCACTTTTCGTGGGATTATACTTTAGCCCATGCTGTTCAGCGTATCTTTCACAGATAGTGAGTAACTTTCTGATTCCCCCGATTGTGGGGCTCAGCAGCACCATATCGTCTGCGTAACTTAAATTATTTAAACTAACTCCGTCTACATGGCAACCGACATGAGTGCTGCTGAGCTCAACAAGCAAGTTGTTAACATAAATATTAAATATTCTCGGGGAAGTAAGACCCCCCTGCCTCACACCACATTTCAGTTTATATGGGTCTGATAATGCATTGGACCATTTTACAAAGTTCCTCTGCTTTTCATACCAGATAGATAATATTGACACCAATGCAGCCGGCACTCCCACCTTCCGAAGCTTCTCCCATAAAACCTTATATGAAACCAGGTCGAACGCCTTGGAAAGGTCTAGGAAACAAGCGTACACTGGTGTCTTCCTGTCCGTATAATATTTGACAGTGTGCTTTAACGCAAGTATTGCACTCTCTGTAGACAGCCCCGCACGAAAACCGAACTGTGTGTCGTGTAGTTTTGTAAAGTTACTTAAGTGCGTGTCAAGCATACTGTCAAACACTTTGGCTATCACGGTTGCCAATGATATTGGCCTATAGTTCCCTTTGTCAGCTATGTCTCCCGTCCGATTCTTTACAATAGGTACAACTAACGTATTGAGCATCTCCTGTGGAAGGTAAGAATGGCCCACACAAAGATTAAAAAACATGGTTATTACACTTGGTAGGTGCACACCAGCATTTTGGAGATGCTCAATGCTGAGTCCATCATGGCCAGGAGACTTCCCCCGCTTCATACATTTAATGACTGCTTTTATTTCTGAACACGTAAACTTAAAGGGTGTTCCTGATTGATAAGACTCAGCATCATTCACCCTTCCCACAGACTCAAGAGGTGAGCTCACAATAAACTGCTCTTTAAATAAATTAGCTATCCCAGTGTGGTCACTCTCACCCTCCACTCTAACTGGTAAGCTTGGAGAGACATTGAGCTTTTTAGTACCTTTCCAGAATGACGAGAAACATTTCTTAGAATGGAGCGAGGCCAATATATCCATTGCAATTTTTTCTTGGTTCTTAATGACCCATTTCAATTTTGATTTAAATACTTTACGACTTAATATCATGTCCTCATAGATAGGCCCGCTACTGGGTTCCCCATACCACATCCACAATTTGAACTTAGACCTTGCCCGAGTATGAAAATCTTTGACATGCTTGTTCCAGCCTTTTATAACTTTTTTTCTAATAATGGCTTTAGACACTCTGTTTACACTAGCTGATTCACTTAATATAGATACTAAGTCTTTATACATCGAATCCAACAATAACCTATGATTGGGATCATCACAAAAAATATCAGCGCATAGCTCAAATTCCTCAGGAAAATCTAAGTTTTTCAATTTGTTATTGCACATGTATGCGTACTCCTTTATTTCATCAGGGCTTCTCTCACCCCATCGAACACCATTAAGCGATGATTCAATTACACTAGTTTTTAATCTAATAACATTTACATTACATTCTATTTTTAAGGGAAAGTGATCTGACCAAAACGTATCATAAATAACCTCAATGTTTAAAATTGTTTTTCCCGCCGCTTGTGTGACAAGACTGTGGTCGAGCCAGCGCTTACACCCGTGTGAGTCACTAATGAACGTGTATGTTTGCGATAATATGCCTAAGTAATCTAGATCCGCGCATACTAATTCCTGCTCACTACAAAAACTTAGAAGTTCATCACAAAATGACTCACCCGGGTGCGCGTTGAAATCTCCCAACACATACACTGCTTCAGCATTATTGTTTTGTATAATAGAATACATCTCGCTAAGACACTCCGTAAAAAGTGGTAGATTTTCACGACAATCCGTCGGCATATACATGTTTATAACCAAAAAACACCTGTTGTTCACCACTATATTCACTGCACATATACGGTCACTGATACATTGTACCTCACTCACGTAGCTAAATGCAGTTTTACGCCATAGTATGGCGAGCCCTCCGTAGGGTCTCCCTTTACACATGCCAGCTGACGTATCCACTGAAGACTTTCCCGTATAACTGAATTCCTGATCAACACTATCAAGAAAGGTTAGATCATGTGGGTATAACCACGTTTCTTGTAGCAAAACAATATCAGCTGTTTTGCACAGTGAACGCACACAGTTCACCGACCTTTTGATATTTTTGCAATTGAATGTTATTACGTTCATTTTTTAAATACTATCCATTATTTGATTTTGTTATTGCCTCGCTCCCAAAAATGGAATTATTTTTGTCTTCCCTTCTATTCTTGAAATGAATAAAGCGCCTAAAAGTCACGCCGTCAGGCCATATCTGGTCATCTAGAAAAACGTCCAGTTTGTTTTTGTTAACAAGCACTTTAAAGGCATTGTATGGCTTTTCCCTCTTCATCGTTATTTTCTCAAGCGAAACAATCTCTGTAGTTTTATTTGTGATATATTTGCATATATCATCCACCGCTACCTCCTTGTTTACGTTGGATATAAACAAAGGGATTTTAACATCCGCTGCTTTAAATTTCTCCGACACGTCTGTGGTCGCTCTGCCCTTTTTACCCGTAAAACGATTTTTAGACCGCCGCTTTTGCACTACAGTCCACTTATCCGTTGGTTTCTTGGGCGTTTTCCATTCACCATTCCTTGTGACCTCAGCCATAGTAGGTCTTTTTAATTGACTGTTTTCTGTACGACAAACAGCTGACTCAGACAACACTTCGCACATTTCGTTTTCCAATAGTGTTGAGTTAATCGGTGCAGGCGCACCCGTTATGATCGCCTCAGTGTGAGAGCGATACTTTGGTGACTCAGTGCGATCTCGCTCTGCACTCGCACACCTCGCGATCGAATAACCGTCGTCGCCGTACACAGGCGCCGCCGGTGATAATCCTACCGGCCCACTGTCAAGCAAATACCCTCCTCTTTTCTTCGCATTAATATTGCGCGCTAACAATGATACTGGGAGCATGTTTGATTCCAAATCTAGCTTCAGTTCATCCAGTTGAGTGACTGTTGCATATTTACTTTTTATTTCATTGATTTCTCCACGTACAATCAACAAATCTTTTAATAGTTTGGTCACATCCACATGATCAAATGTAACTGGCGGTAATTTTTGCAAGTCACGCGCCACGAAGATTGGTATAAGATCTGACTCTGTCACTTTGAAGACACATATAATATCCTCCAAGTCTCTCACTTTTTTTCCTTCTTTGCGTCTAGTCACTTTCTTCTTGTCGGTTTTTATTGAACTAAACAGCAACTCCTTAGCACTGTCCACTTCTTCCACCGTGAAGGCGGTATCACAAATCCTTATGAGGCTCTCATTGTCCATCACATCTATTTTATTTTGGATAAAAGATAAAAGTTCACAAATCACCATATTGCAATTCACACATTTTAGCGTATTCACAGACATTGTCGCGGAAATAGGTGAGGAGACCTATATTCGACCGTGCGCGGGCGCGTCCAGACGGCGACAAATGGCAAAACTATAGGAGACAAAATATAAATATCATTACTACAGCATTATAAAAAAAAATAAAAAAAAATAAGGTCACCATATTTGTAAATCAGATAACGTAGCCCAGGCAGTGAAATTTAATAGAAAACTGTTCCGAAAACAAACACAAAGAGATGGGTTTTGATTTATAAATTTTTTGTTGTAACTAAATTAAATAAAACACTAATCGACAAAATAATTACTTTATTTAACCTATTTGGTTTTACTTTCATCTTATTAAATAATGGAGAAAGGGTGAGTTAATAATTTGGAGCAGGCATCCCTAAACACGCACACCTTGACAGTTTGACTACAATAAGTACACGAGCGGTACTCACACATATCACGTAATTGGAGACAGTTTTCGGGCGTCGTTTGTATGCATTGCTCCATCTAGACAAGTATATGATCTAAGACTAAAGCATTTCAAATGTATGTAAGGGGGCGACACAGCTAAATGAGACCTCCAGGTATGCAGAAAAGTTTGAGAAATAGGCGAATGTAGGATTTAAGAGCGAGCGTAGCGAGCTTGAAATTTTTGGCACGCTGCCTCTAAAAGGTAACCTATGTCTTTGATAGCATCGTGAGCGAACCAGGCTCTTTGGAGACAACGCAAGCGGTCGGCGCTCGGCGCCCCCTAAGACCCTGCGCCCGTGTGCACCGCACACCCTGCAAAATAGGTAAAGCCGACCCTGACTTGAAACGGGATATTTACCATGTTTACTTTTTGTTGCGAGTTCCCGATATTTCGGCGCTGTTGCAAGCACCATGATCACGGCTAAACTGAAGTCATTGCGGGTGGGTGTTTATGAGCAGACAAAACGGTCTACCCTCTTTCTTGTTCGTTTTTTGCACTCAGTACCACTACGACTGTCACTCGCCACTCGATTCTGTTCTCGACACACGAAACTCACTGTGTCCGCTCGCGAACTTTTTTCGGCACTTCTTCGGTTTTTACACAGCTGAACCCCTGGATTCTAGGCTCTCGACAGTTGAAACCCATCATCCCGGCTGAAGTATACGTAGTAATAAAATTTTCTCTATAGAAAAAAAAAATCCAAAGTTACCTCCAAACCGAACAATAAACCGCTGGTATTCAAAAAATACTTCAAAATTAGATAATGAAACTTTGCATATAAACTGAACTAACTATAAAGCGGGTCTTAAGTTTTTTTTTTAATACCGTTATTTTCACCGTAAAAAGAACCTAAACTATCGGCACCTTTGAAGCCTTCTCCCTGCTGTTCTTCTCTCATTTGCTCGCGTGACCTGGACCAATAGTGTACGAGCGAGATAAAGAGTGAGGTGGCGCTGAGGATGGAGTCTTAAGTATACTTAACAAAAAAAAAATTTTTTTTAAAGATTCTTGTCTGTCTGTCTGTTTGTTCCGGCTAATCTCTGAAATAGCTGGACTGATTTTGACGGGACTTTCACTGTCAGGTAGCTGATGTTATGAGGAGTAACTTCAGCTACTTTCATTTTCGGTTTACAAACAGACAATTCAATTTTATTTATTCGTCTAGAAAAAGCCATGCGGGTGAAGCCGCGTGCAGGTGCTAGTTAGTAAGAATTTTATCATAATTGCTACAGCAAGCATCGTCAAACTTGTTTTGTTATTTTTTCAGAAAACCGCAGTACAATATGGCATTAGATGTACCACTGAACTTGTTCCACTGCTCCTACAACCTTCCCGGCTCTGGTTGGAGGTATGACAAACAACAGCTGTCGAAAATGTTGGCTCAACTGCAAAACGAATGGACACTTCACAGCATCAAGTTGGTATTCCTTCTTACGCCTAAAATACGAATAATTATCCATACTAGTCCATATACTAATATTATAAATGTGAAAGTAACTCTGTCTGTCTATCTGTCTGTCTGTCTGTCTGTCTGTCTGTATGTATGTTACGTTTTCACGCCTAAACCGCTGAACCGATCGTCATGAAATTTGGCAGAGATATAGCCTGGGATATGGAGAAGGACATAGGCTACTTTTTTACGCGATAACCGACATCCACGCGGGCGGAGCCGCGGGCAAAAGCTAGTTAGCCTATAAATTAATGTTCTATGCCAGTAATACACCCAGACGTCGTAGTATTTCTAACAGTAGTATTTCTAACATTAATGTGTGATGATAAAAATCTGTCAGCCGTGGGTAGGACTGCACGTCAGAAGTGAAATTTTTTTAGCTTCACGAACTCGTAAACATTGTTATAACAATATAAGTTTTTAAACTGTCATTATCACTAATGTTATTATTAACACAAACGGGATATTTACCATGTTTATTATTTGTTATGAGTTCCCGATATTTCGGCGCTGTTGCAAGCACCATGATCACGGCCCTTTTAGCATTTTCCGTTGGCATTTAGTTGGGCCAACTTCAGAGGTATGTGGCCCAACCAAACGCCAACAAAAATGCTACTAGGGGTATAAACTGAAGTCATTGCGGGTGGGTGTTTATGAGCAGACAAAACGGTCTACCCTCTTTCTTGTTCGTTTTTTGCACTCAGTACCGCTACCACTGTCACTCGCAACTCGATTCTGTTCCCGACACACGAAACTCACTGTGTCCGCTCGCGAACTTTTTTCGGCACTTCTTCGGTTTTTACACAGCTGAACCACTGGATTCCAGGCTCTCGACAGTTGAAACCCATCATCCCGGTTGAAGTTCCTATATTTGGTAATCTCAATAGCTTCAAAAATTTCGCGAGCGGACACAGTGTGTTTGAACTAAAATTGTGAACAAATCTACCGTAGACTAGGCCTTTTGTTTTATTGGGTCGGAAATTATCAAATAACTTTTCCGCTCTGGGCGGAGCGGAAAGGCGTGTCAGACTTTGACTGACTAAAAACCACCCGTGTTCCTTCAGTTGCCTGTGTGCCAGGGCCACGGTATCCCTTTCGGACAAACCCGCAACCCTGGCAGGCATCGGTCCTGGCGGACCCCGTCAGTTCATGTGACATCTATTTAAGGCGCGCGTGGAACACAACGCTTCGTCGACCCGGGACAGTATACTAGGCCTACAACATTCTCAGTTTCACTGCCTACCCTTTCAAATACAGGCGTGATGTTAGGTTATGCTGTAATTGTTCAAAGGCCTACACTGTCCTCCCATACCTATTAACACTGCCATTTGAAAATATTGTAAAAGCCAATTATTTTTAAAAGAGTAACCGTGGAGTTTCTTGCCGGCTCTTCTCTATAGGAAACGACCAATTGGAACCGTGCACCTAGCTTCTGAAGTTTCATAAGTGCCCATGTAGGTTTATGTGAAATAAAATATTTTGATTTTGATTTTGGCTACGTGTATTACAGCTTTATTTGAACCTTTTCAGGACAACAATGATAAAAGAAGTCATCAATGAATTGGAGTCGCAGTACTTGAAACTGTGCGGGGGCGAGGTGGCAGATACGGATAGAGTTGAAGCATACACCGATTGTCTCCTAAAGGGTGATAAAGCTAAAGTTTATACGCCTTTATTAAGAAGAGTGACATGTTGTAAGTATCCAGATATCTATACTTAGTTCTTTCACAGTTAAGCCCTGTATTCATGGTAAACTTTTGTTGAGCAACAGTTGTTCAACAATGTTGATGAGCAACGACAAAGTTGCTGGAAACAAATATTGTATCAATATGTCTTGTCCACACGCCAGTCTGCGTCAAAATGCTGCTCGGTGGTTTAATTTTATAAAAAGCCATGCGGGCGAAGCCGCAGGCAACAGCTAGTACACATTATAGATTTTCACACCATCTGCTCGATAATGCCATAATATCTGTCATGCAAACATAAAGCTGTACGGATCGCCGCCATCTTGTTTTTGATTTCAATACATTTCTCAAAATAATATTACAAAATAATAGTAGTGCAAATAATTACAAACAGCGCCTCTCTGTCATAGTCATTCAAGCGCCTCCCTGTCATAGTCATTCGAACGCCTCGCTGTCATAGTCATTCGAGCGCTTCCCTGTCATAGTCATTCGAACGCCTCTCTGTCATAGTCATTCGAGCGCCTCCCTGTCATAGTCATTCGAACGCCTCGCTGTCATAGTCATTCGAGCGCTTCCCTGTCATAGGCATTCGGCGCCTCTCTGCCATATAGTCATTCGACCGCCAAAAGATCCTCGTAGAACTCTCATGTTATTACTTTGAAATATTATTTGAAAGTATTTGTAATGACTAAAATTCTTATGACAGTGTCAACATAATAAGACAATAATTATTGTTTTACAAAACGATATCTACCAACAAACTGTCAGTACTCCATTCAAATAATATTTCGACCATAGTTTAGCAAGGATGCGCAAGTAGGACTTTGCGGTTGGTAAAAAATTTAACCTTTTATTGTTACAGCGAGTTTAGAAGAGAAAATCGAGCATACTAACAACAGGAAGAAAAGAAAAATGGCTGATCCTGATGAAGCTATGAAATGAACTGAAAA
Source organism: Dryobota labecula (assembly GCA_947523025.1). NCBI lineage: Eukaryota > Metazoa > Arthropoda > Insecta > Lepidoptera > Noctuidae > Dryobota > Dryobota labecula. The sequence continues at coordinate 3,817,466 of OX383311.1, read as the reverse complement.
TAAATATTTTTTTCACTAAGTTTAAGTATACAATTGTTACTTTTTGTTTTACTTCAATCCCAATATACCTTCACACGTTTGCCTGATCTGACTGGTACTAGGTACACACGGCTACATATAAAGCTATAATTTTCCAGTATAAGCTGATCTCGCATTGACAGGATTTCCTTACAATGAGAGGTCAGATTATACTGGAAATATATAGCTTTATATTGTAGCCGTGTGTACACACGCTCGCCAATGGTTCTCTGGCAATCAAAGACGTTGCGTGTGTAACTAGCTTAAGAATACACTCATCATTTCAGCCGAAAGACGTCCCCCTAGTAGCATTTTATGTTGGCATTTAGTTGGGCCACTTACCTTTGTAAGTGGCCCAACTAAATGCCAACAAAAATGCTAATAGGGCCACTGCTGGACATAGGCCTCCCCCATCGCCACGCTTGGCAGGCGGGTTGGCGATCGCAGTATGATGTTATAAATGCATAGAGAACGCTGCTGCCCATTCGCTACTAACATTTTCTATACTATACATTTTTCTGTAATGCTATACTTTATTATAATTGTCATTAATAGGACCTTTTAAAAGTGTATTTAAATAAATGATGCCTATATCACTCTGCTTTAATATCATCGTCCATGCAAAACTCGGCATCTAATACAACCCCTTGCATGCCAACGACAGCGCGGTCGGTCTCCTCAGAATTGTCGCCACCATCTTCTGTTTCTTCCACTACTTGCATCTGTGCTTCTTCACCTCCATCTTCAGACTAGGGCATGCATTCCGGAATTTCGTAATTCCGGAATTCCGTAACAATTTTTCTGATATTTCAATTCCGTAATTGAGAGGAGTAATATCGGAATTCCGATATTCATAACTTTTTGATATTTTTATTATTATTTTATCTAAACGCAACCAAACTTGTCTATGGAACTTTCCACAAGCCGCTAGACGGCCGGGCCGCTAATTAGAGTAATAAGGGAGAAAGATGTTTAATTTGTTACTAAAAATGATTAAAAGACTGATATAATTATAAATTTTGTTTGATTTGAAACAAAAAAAGTTACCAGTTCCGGAATTCCGGAATCAGATCTCCAGTATTGGAACTCAGTTCCGGAGTTAAGAACCTTCCGATATTGCATGCCCTACTTCAGACGCCGCATGTATCAGTTGCAGTTGCAGCGTCCCGTCCACGATTTGCCCGGATATAACGCCGGACATACCGGTCACGTTGACGCATTTTCTTAGCCTCGAGTTCTAGCTGCTGTTTGATGTAAACTTCTTTGTAATGCACCTTGTTGTGGTACTTCAGGTGGTGAGCTTTGGTGAATTTCTTGTTGCAGGGGGAGCAAGAATACTTCTCCCCAGCTGTGTGAGTCAGCATATGGTTGGCCAGTACATACTAGTATGTAAACAAAAATAATACACTATTTGATACAAATACCAAAGTATCAGTGGTGAAGGTACGGTGGCCAGCACATCGAGTTACCACAAACTGTCAAATTTTCTCGTTGGATTTTGAACTTAATCACCAACATTTTAAAGTTTAAAATCGTTTGGAGTAATTTGACAGTTTCGTGTAGCTTGATGTGCTGGCCACTGTACTATACTACACGATTCCTATCGGCTTCCCTTCGAAGGTTCGCATCAGAAACTACCGATATTGAAAAATGGCACAGTCAATAATGGTGCCGATTCCCTTGTTCACAAACTAAACTAAATTTAAGTACAGTGCATCTTTTTCTTTCTATTTCAATAAGAAAAGGACAGAAGATAAATTTTAGTTTAGTCCTGTTAAATTAATCAGCGTTACTTCAAGCACTGATTAATTTGACCGGCACCATAATCGATAGGATCGGTTTCATTTTGACAGTTCAACAACATTCATTGCGTTATTTACGTTGTTGCTAAGACAAAATTTTCTAACATATGAAGCAATGGATTAGCAATTTGTTAAAATCATTCAGATTGCGATTGGTGTTGTGTTACACAATTAGGAACAGAAGGCGAACCAATATCGCTACTGCGCGCGACAGTGATATCGCTTTTATCTGGATAGGCCTTTAATGTCGAGCTGTCCATAGTAGGTAATATTTTATACTCGTGACTGTATGTACGGTGGGCCAGGGCTGCATCAATTGGGTAGGTACCCCGTTTGTATTATAATTTGCTTTCACCCACACCGTGACGCTGACTGTACTTACCTCTATAATTTTCATACATTTTTGACATTGATTGTCGCTGTGATGCGATTGCGACTAGATTATGAGTATTTTTATTTTTATTAAAACTACAAAAAATTCAACTATTAGCGTGTTAGGATTGGTGGTGAATGATCCATTCTCGTAAACGTTTATCATCATGAAATTATTAATTCTACGCTCGCTTTTCAACTTTTTATAAAACTAATGACCCTGTCGCTATTATGATCATCTCATTATTAAAATAAGGTCATTGAGTCAGTCAACTACCTATTCAAAAAGCACGCAAACGACCTCAAACAGTAGCGGGACTATTTTGTACAGTAATTGTCTTGTCTCCATAATTATTGTGGCATTGTAGGTATATTGTACCTACATTACCTGTGCGTAAACCGGCCGCGGACGGCGAACGGCGAATACTATCTCGCGTTATTTCTTGAACAGTATTAGAAGGCCGCTGCAACCGGACAGCAGTCTTTAGACCGCGTAACAATTTCGACACAGAAAAACTTGGATATCGTCGCTTACTATTATGTTTTAGTAAATCAAAACGCAACTATTATTTTTTTGCGCCAATTTTTTTATTATAATCCGACTAAATCATAATGCCGCGTTTATATAAACGCGTGTTCCGTATCCGTGTTCTATTTTTTCGATCGGGTAATAAATATAATTTTGACAGTTCTATGAAAATATTTACGTGACGTGACGTTTATGAAAAACTTTTTTCGGTCGTACAAGTTTTTATATGAGAAAGTAAAATATTGGTAACTTTAAATGTTTTAAAACCGTATTAAATTCGTGTTGTGAGTGTGTGGATATGTGGCGTAAATATAAACTTTTGGATTGCAATTTGATGGTGTGTATTTTATATTTTTACGACTTATATCCTTTACTGTAAAATCATTGTAAGACTGAACTTACTACAGTTTTATTAAAAGCGTAATTGAAACGTCCTAAAACTTATATAATATTACAAAATAGTCGGTCAGGGGGTCACTAATCGCTACATTCTTCTCTCTACAGAGATTAGCTTGATATTGTATTGTTTATTGTAGGTATAATAAACAATTTGTGGATTTCTAAAAGAAAAAAGGAAAATTAAATATAGAACAGCTTTGTCAGTCAAAACTTCAAAGTGAAGCCCTTGTATGAATATACTCTATGGTTTTAAAAACATTAATTTGATATTTGTATGCAAAAACTGGATTGTGTAAGGAAAACAATAAGTACATAAGTTAGCTATTTTGGCTTGAATGGGTGTGACTTCTGACATGATAGGTAATGTAATGGAAACTGGAGACATACCTATCTTAAAATAAATAAACTGGGACAAAGGAGGATGGTAACAATTATGAGTTTATGGAGTCAATCCATCATCATCTGTTCTTCTTAACTTAGTAAAAACGATTAATTAAATAAATAATTTGCTAACTCGGGTCACAAGCGCTGATTATATTACTTTCATATTGAAAAGTAATCTCTTTTGAACATTGCATTTTTTTATTTTAATATGTGTATAAAGTATCACAGTCGGTGATACTTTATTCACATTACAATCTAGCCTATTCGTTAATATGTCTTACACTGGTCAGTGTAGGACTTATTAGCTAATAGACTGGATGTCCGAAAGGGATACCGTGGCCCTAGCACACAGGCGACTAAAGGAACAGGGTTGGTCTCAAGAAAAATACTAACTGATGACTAGGCAGCATGGTCTCAGACTTTAGCCTGTTCCCTCAGGAACGAATTAAAAAAAAAAAGGAACAGGGGTGGGTTTTAGTCAGTAAAAGTCTGACACCATCTCCCACTTCGCCCAGAGAGGGAGAAGTTATTTGATAATTTCTCACCCAAAAAACAAAAGGCCTAGTATACTGTAGATTTGTTGACAAATTTATATTTTGTTAAGTACGAGGTACTTGTTGAAAGGCCTTCACTGTCCTCCCATACCTATTAACACAGTTATTTGAAAATATTGTGAAAGCCAGTAATTTTTAAAAGAGTAACCGTGGAGTTTCTTTCCAGCTCTTCTCCATAGGAAACGATCAATTGGAACCGTGCACCTCTCACGTTTCATAAGTGCCCATGTAGGTTTATGTGAAATAAAATATTTTGATTTGATTTGAAGTAATTTAAATATAACTTAATATGCTAAGAAATTACCTATATAAATTATTCTGAATGTAAGGACTATATGGGTAAATTTTTTTTTTTCTCTGTTATTATTCATGTTGGTCTGGCTGTTTGAGTACTAAAAAAATATATATACCAATTTTTTGACAAAATTAAAAATATGGGATTGTTCCTGTATTACCTATACTTATAATATATATTGTATACAAAAGCTGTTGGGAAACCTTTATAAATAAATAAAGAAAATAAATTTGGGTGAGCCGTAATCATATAGAGCTTACGGCCTACCCAAATTTATTTTCTTTGTACCCCCATGAGAAAAAGGCGTGAGTTTATGAATGTAAATACATAGGGGTTTATTTATAAATGCTACTTAAAGTTAAGTAATGATTAGCAACTGTTTAACCATACATTTTTGACGTTTGGGTCATTCTCAGGACACTCATTATTTGGTTGACTTCGGTGGCAATTTTTTTTTTTTACATTTAGGCATAACTAACAGGAAATATCAAATCTAGAGTTGATTTAAAACATATTAGTAGTACTCTAGATTTGATATTTCATGTTAGTTATATCTAAATGTAAAAAAAAAATTGCCACTGAAGTCAACCAAATAATGAGTGTCCTGAGAATGACCCGTTTGAACGTCACTTAACTTTAAGCAACGTTTGTGAATAAACCCCTTTAAGAATAACGAAATCTTGAAGGTTTGTTTTTGGTAAATGTATTTTGTAATGTAACAAGTCATAGAACAAAAGTTGTTGTTTATGATGTTAGTAATGTTTCTCTGCCTTTTCGCCGAAAATTGTTTGCAAGATTCTCACTTGGCAACTAACGTTTCGCAGAATTTTATTTCGCCGAATAATCATTCGCCAACTTATCATATAATTTTGTTTTATTTCCCAACCTCACAGTTACCAACTGTACGTTTGGTCTGCTTTTCATAATGACACTTTTTAAAATGCCAACTTTCAAGTAGTAGAATGTTTTAGTTTGTTCATTTTACAAAAGCGATTCGCTTCTGGCACATCGCCGGCCGCTGCCCCGGCACGCTGGCTTCGCTCGCTCGGCTCGTGCGTTGTTTGTCATACTCTAACCTAACCTAACCTATCGTAATATGGCTCTGCATTGCTGCCAATTTTAAGGTATTATGTTATTTTTGAGATTCTTAAATAAAAATATTATGTAAAAATTACACTGACAAAACGTCATTCGTCTAATAGTTGTGTGGCCTAGTGAAATGTTTGACAAATGGTAAATGTCCCAAACGTTTTGTGTCATTATAATAATCAGCTTAACAATAATTCTACCAAATGAAACGTTGTCATACAAAAATTTGCAAATCGTTAGTTGTCAAAGTGAAACATCGGCGAAACGTTGGTTGGCAAGTGATAATCTGCCAAACAATTTTCGGCGAAAAGGCAGGATACCGTTAGTAATACAATCCTGCCAGGTTGTTAGTGTTTTACCAATAAAGGCTCTTACAAACAGGCGCGACACGCGACGCGACACAAAGACACCGCGAGCCGCGCGACGAAGGAAGGAAGGAAGGGCGAAGGAGCCTTCACCCTGTATATGAATTTTAATTTGTAAAGCAATTTCAACAAATACCGCGTGAACCTATAGGTGTGGCTCGCGTGTTTTTAAATATGAATTTGGGCCATTGCAATGAACTGAAACCACACTTTGCATGCGTAAATCTATCTATCTATACAAATAAATAAAATTGAAGTGTCTGTTTGTAATGTCAAAATAATAGCTTTTCACTAAATGCTTATGAAAGTATACACGACCGGAATTACATAACAATAAAAAAAAAAAAAATATATTCAAAATCTGTATTAACAATAACATACATAAAGTCTGCCAAACTGCGTAACAGTTTATCGGTGCATAACAGTTTGTCTGTTGGTCTGTCTGTCTGTCTGTTTGTTCCGTCTAATCTCCGAAACGTCTGGACCGATTTCGACGGGACTTTCACTGGCAGATAGCTGATGTTTTAAGGAGTAACTTAGGCTACTTTTAATTTAGAAAAAAAAGCAGCAAAGCAGCTAATAGAAATAATAATGGAGAAGAATTTGTTTGTTGTCCTGTTTACTTCTCTGAACGCGCTAATCTTTGGAACTACATGTCGGATTTAAAAAAATATTTTTGCATTTGATAGCCCAATTCTTGAGGAAGGTTTATAATATAACGCTACGACCCTTAGGAGCTGAGAAAAAAGAATGCTAAGCGAAAACGAATAGCGCTGGCAGGCGATGCAATGCGATGGGATGGGTTGGGGGAACAAGGATTTTCACGTGGACGATGGAAGTCGTGGTATAATTAAGCTGAAGTATGTTTTTTTGTTTAATCGCGCTAATATCTGGAGGCTAACAGAAGAATTCAGCTGGGCTGGGCAGCATTTGGGAAGCTTCGTCGAGTCTTCTCGTCGCGTATTCCACAGAGCCTAAAGAACAAGGTCATCAATCAGTGCCTGTTATGGCTTGAGCCGAAACGAGGACACTATTAAATATGATGTACAAAATGACATGAATATTTACTTTGAAAAGTATTACATATATTACTTTAATTATTGTGAATGTGAGCACTTTGTGGGTCATTTGTTTTCTTTAAGATTATCTCTTTTTCCTCTTTCTCACGTAGTTTTAATGATGGTCTGGTATTTTGAGTACTTTATGTGGCCTACCCAAATGTCCTTTCTATGGTATTGTTCGTCGAGTCGTTGAGCTCCTTAAATCCTGAGTTGAGCTACACGTTTACTGACAAATGCTTGCACTGACTAGACAGGTCCACTCAAAATTGTGTGGTTCTTTCCTCAAAAGACCATTTCAGACACGGATCTACATGGTCCTCACATGATCTGACCAAGATTATGTGTGGACTTTAAAAGAGACTTTGACCCCTGAGTTTGTTTCGCCATTTCTTCTCAGGGGTAGTCAGATAGGAAATGTCGACTTCACCAAGCTTGTTTTTATATTTCTTATATGACGTGTAAAAGTGATTCCGATATCCTATTTACAGAATAAACGATTTCATTTCACTCACGGTACGGCTAGTCCATAAATTCAAGGTCGCTCTGCGAGCTATGGAACGGGCTATGCTTGGAGTTTCTCTGAGGGATCGAATCCGAAACGAGGTGATCCGGCAGAGAACCAAAGTTGTCGACATAGCTCACCGAATAAGCAAGCTGAAGTGGCAATGGGCCGGCCATATTAGCCGTAGAACCGATGACCGTTGACCCTAGACCTGTTCTTGAGTGGAGACCGCGAATCGGCAAACGTAAGGTAGGACGTCCTCAGGCTAGGTAGAGCGATGATCTTCCCACGGTGGCTGGTAGCAGCTGGATGAGGATCGAGCTGAATGGCGTGCAATTGGAGAGGCCTATGTCCAGCTGTGGACTGCTATAGGCTGATGATGATGATGATATCTGGAACTACATGTCGGATTAGATTTTTTTTTTTGCATTTGATAGCCCAATTCTTGAGGAAGGCTTGGTATTGAAAATCACGCTGCGACCCTTAGGAGCCGAGCCAAAAGCGAAAATAAAAACTGCGGGTGAAACCCCGGGGTACAGTTAGTAAATAATAAGAATCCTCAACTTGCGATTTATAGGTATAGCCGACCTCGAAATTGCATTATAACCATAAGGTTGAATGTCACTCGCACGTCATAAAAAACCGGTCAAGGGTGTCGGACCACACACAATGAAGGGTTTCGTAGTTGGATGAATTTATTCCAAGAACAACCCTAGCATTGTAGTTGAAAAACAAGATCTATACATTCCAACTGCAAATGTAAGTTTGTACATTATTGAGAGATTTACCGTATTATGTCAAGACCATAGATTTCATATAGGTTTTCCTGTAATCTATAAGTAAAGAACTACTTATTTACACATTTTTTAGGCTTACTAGTTTCGGAAAGGGGGTCAATTTTATTTATTTATTTAAACTTCATGTCTACCTTTTACCTTTTTTTTTCTTTCTGATCATGGTATGGCAGTTTGAGTAATTTATGCGACCTGCCCAAATGTCCTTTCTTTAGTATTGTTCGTCGAATCGTTGAGCTCCTTATGTTCTGAGTTGAGCTGCACGATTACTGACAAATGCGTGCACTGAATGGATAGGTCCACTCAATCTGTGTGGTTCTTTCTTCAAAAGACCATTTCAGACACCAATCTACATGGTCTTCACATGATTTGACCAAGATTATGTCTGGACTGTAAAAGAGACTTTGACCCCTGAGTTTGTTTCGCCATTTCTTCTCAGGGGTAGTCAGATAGGAAATGTCGACTTCACCAAGCTTGTTTTTATATTTCTTATATGACGTGTGATTCCGATATCCTATTTACAGAATAAATATACATATTTGTATGATCTACAAGTAGTTGTTCCGGGTCTGGCCGTTTGTGTATGTGAGTTTAAATGTTTGTAAACGCACCCACAATACAGGAGAAATTCATAGCGTAGGGCAACGTTTAAAAAAAAAAATTGTGTTACATGAAGTTTAGTGGTGGGGGGTCAGTTTTCATTTAATTTCTTAAGTAACTTCAAAAGTATTTATTTAAAAATTATAAAAAAAATACATCTTAAATCTTAACAACAAGCCTTTTCATTCGATATGTCACACGGTACAGTTAGCAAAACTTTTTTTTATTTATTTACTGCTTTGTCTCCCAAAAGTGACCCCCATATTCGTGCTTGTTGTGTTTGGGTCACAAAAATTCATATTGTGTATCAAATTTCAACTTAATCGGTCGAGTAGATTCGGAGCGAATTGGCTGTGACAGATGGACAGACAGACAGACACACGAGTGATCCTATAAGGGTCCCGTTTTTTCTTTTTGAGATACGGAACCCTAACCATAAACTAACTACCAACTAACTGAACCGTACTATACAGCGTGTTACGGAAAGGGTATATCCATACAAACGGGGTGAAGAGTGTATCTGGTTCAGAATCTCTGTAAAAAAATTCAGCTCAAAAGCACTAACTAGAAAATGCTTAATATATTTTTTTATTTCGATAGTTTATTAAATTTAAATCATAACAAACGTGTTACCGCCGTTTCTTTGTGTGTAGTTTATTGACACCGATCAGCTGACTTGGTCTAGTGATGTGTAGAATTCAATTGGAAACATTTGATTTTTAGTTAAATGTTTCTTAACTTTTTATTTATGTAGGTATAGGTATTAAAAAATATTGCCCTGTAGTTTGTTATCACCAAAAGAATCCGTGCCTTTGATATGTATATACCCTTTCCGTAACACGCTGTATATTAGGTCGCGAATCATTTTAATCAATATACTTTTTTTTTTTTTTTTTTCATATTATCTGACCTAAAAATTTTGTAAGAAACGTAAGAAAATTTGAATTTCTTAGGCTACCTTTGTGCACATTAATTCAATTTTGTGATTAAGTGGGGCTTGATAACAATTTTTTAAATTAAATTAAAGTAATAAGTAGGTAACGTATTTAATTGCCTGTTTTCTATCATTTTCCCAGAACTTGGATGTTTCATGTTGCCATACAGACAGTATAAATGTTATTTTTCTTTTGTTTCAGATTCAAAATCTCCAAGGATGACCAGTCTAAAAAAAAACATTAATAAAAAAAAGTAATAATTATTTTCCTAAAATGTAAAACAAATGACTGTTTATAATAGGCCAGTATTTCTTAATAAGTTTATTTGATTGTTTAATAAATATGTGATCATTAAAACCTTTTTACTTTGTAAGTAAAGGCCAGTAATTAAAATAAAATATAAAATAATGAATAGTTATGATTCTGCAATGGAGCATGCTCTCTCATTCTTTTGTAAGTATATTTTTTTCTTTCAACTACGTAGTAATGTTATCATTAATCACTATAAAACCGATCACAACGGACGTAGTTTTTGCTTAGAATCAAAACGGTGCAGAAATGTTATATATAATCTCATGGTTGCTCAGTTTTTCATTAATGCACTGTTTTTTATTTATTATTTAGATACTAGCTTTTGCCCGCGAATTTCATGACGATTGGTTCAGCGGTTTAAGCGTGAAAACGTAACATACAGACAGGCAGGCAAAGTCACATTTATAATATTACTAGCTTTTGCCCGCGGCTTCGCTCGCGTTAATTTCAATTTAAGAAAAAAGCTCTTAACACACTACCAAAGTTTCTATAATAATATAATTCAAACATGATTCGAAAGACACGTGGCGCCATCTGTTATCATAAGAACGTTATTATTGTTTTTCTCCGGAACAGTATTTTTTTTCTGGATGAAAGGTACCTTATGGTCGTTTCTGTACACCTGACAACGTATATGCAAAATTTCAGGATGACGCTTTTTTCAACGCTAGTTGCGTGTGCGGCCTATTAGACGGTGTCTGGCTAGCCCAGCTTTTATTAGGCTTGTTTTTTACATTTGTCATGTGTATGACATATGTATTCACAAATGTCATACACATGACAAATGACACATGACCAAAAAAATGGTTTCCGCTCTTCCCGCCTTAACTTGTATCACTAGCCAAAGCAAGAACACAGCATTGCTTTACATAAAAAAATAAAAAAATTGTCGTGTTATGTACGGTCAGCTGCAGAGAAATCTCACCCCCTAGCAATGTATGGTGTATGCAAGGAGATCTTTTTTTTTTTTTGATATCCTCTTTGATATCTCTCTAGGGTATAAATAAGACCATATCAAAGAATCAACTGGCATATTTTTTTTTTATGTTTTCGTTTTTTATTCAAAATAATGCTGAATTATTTTGAACACGTTGTATAAGACTAAAAAATTAAGGGTGTCCGGCTTTTTTACCCAAAAATCCTGCTAAACTGGCTGTTATGTCCGGCTTTTCGGTTTTACGATCCGGCAACCCTATACACGAAAGGTTCCGTACCGTATTAAGAACGAGCAAAAAACGCCAAAAAAAACACGTTTCTTGGGACCCCCTTTAACCTCTCGTATGTACTAATTAGAGACACAATTAAAAACCCATTGTGTCTCGCGTAGATCTACGTTCATATGAAGGGTTAATTATTAACTTTATGTAATTTTTATTATTTTTTGTTCTAATAGAAATACTCAATTACAACTGTATACCTGTTACGGTTCATGCCCGCTGACAGACAGACGGACGGACAGCGGAGCCTTAGTAATAAGGTTCCGTTTGGCATCGTTCGGGTACGGAACGCGTCCTGCCTCGTTATATTATTATGTCCATTTCTTCACTTCACTTGAAAATTCATGGTCACCCTACTCTAATACATTTTCATATTATTATATTTCAGTGAATATTCCCTAAAATATGAATTTCACCGTTATTTTCGCCACATTTATCCAGACTAGGTTACGTTACCTGTCGATTAGTACTTTAACTAAACTTGAACCTATTTTTAATAATGAAATAAACGCCATTGTATTTTATGCATATTGCCGTCCGAGCGGCCAACTAAAATCGACTCTAACAAATTATTAGAAAGAAAGAAAGAAAAGAAAGAAAAAGTATTTATTGTGACTCGCACAGGAAGATCACAAACTAATAAACACATAATCACAAAAATATAAAAAAATAATAAAAACAGAGTCCTATACGAGGCCAAAAGGCTCCTATCTCAGCATGATGCTGCGACATTTAAAATAAGTGCCGCAGCGCTAAACCAATTTTCTAGTATTTTTCTTGTTTATTCGCTGCAACAAATTAGCAACAAATTGTCCATACATTTAAGCCTCTATTAATTTGATATTTATGGTGAGATACCTTATTCATTAGGCGCACGCATGTGCGAGGTGTCAAAAGATGCTTCTGCGCGCGGGCTACAAACCTTCAGAGTTACTGGATATAATCGATATACAAAACTTTTTAATTATGGTTAAAAACCCGATTTTTCAACTGAAAAATATCGAAAAACTTGGTTTTTTTTTTCGTTACTAAAAAGGGACTCGAGCTCTCAGACCGCGTACTATAATACTGATAATGAAACTAAGGTCAAAGACGATTTAGAGCAAAAATGTTGAGATGAAACTTAGTATAAAGTTAGGTTTTTTAGAGAAAATTAAATATTTTCAAAGTTCTCTATTCGCTAGGCGCACGCACGTGCGAGGTGTCAAAAGATGCGTTTCCGTAAGGGATACTGACCTACGGAGTTACTGAATATAAATGCTTTGCAAAAAAAAAATGAATTATGTTTAAAAAACCGGTTTTTCAACTGAAACCTACCTATAACCTGGAAACTAAATATACGTAGCATAACTTATTGTATACAATATTATTTTTAGTATACTCGTATGCAAAACCTGTATATAGTTTGTTCAGAATAAGTAACTGAATCGATTCCAATAGTTTTTACACCATGCTATATTTTTTCCCAAAAATATTTAAAAAAGGTTACAAGTTGGACACCGAGCGACACTAAGTACTTGACCATTACGAAAAAGTCCAAAGCCTGCAAGTGTGATGGCTAATGTTATCACCAGTTAATTACAATACAATCGTCGTACGGTTAGATACCTACTGCCAAATTAATATTATTATTAATGAGCCCAAGGCGCGGGCGGCGCGGGTGCGCCGCGTGGTGAGCATGTTTTTGTACGGACAACCAGGGCCTCAAGTCTGCTATTACAATAGTTTCAGAATGGTCTCTTCATTGTGAGTTTTTGACAGATTTGCCATACAAACACTGTCAAATACTCACAATGGCGAGACCATTCTGACACTATTGTAATAGCAGACTTGAGGCCCAGGTAACATAACAAGCTTATAACTTTGTTATTTTTCATGATACAGTTTTGAAATTTTGTACATAAATTCTTTACATAAAAATACTACACGTGTTTCGGGTTTCGCATAAACTAAAACTAATGTTGTATTTACGTTTTGATATTTGTTATTTTTGCAACAATTACAACAAATTAAGACCTTTCTTTTGATGCATCATTCGCCTATCTGCGTTATTTAGTTTCTGAGTAATCACAGGCGATGAGTACGGCAAGTGGCGGTTCTAGCGGCCAACTATTTATTAGTCTACTATATAAAAATAAGTCGGGTTTTCCTTCCTGACGCTATAACTCCAGAACGCGCGAACCGATTTCCACGGTTTTGCATTCGTTGGAAAGGTCTCGGGCTCCGTGAGGTTTATAGCAACTTTTTTTTTTCTTTTTTTTTATGGTTTTTATGAAAAATTAGGGTAGGGTAGGTAGTTAGGTAGGTAGGTAGGTAGGTAGGTAGGTAGGTAGGTAGGGTAGGGTAGGGTAGGGTAGGGTAGGTAGTTAGGTAGGTAGGTAGGTAGGTAGGTAGGTAGGTAGGTAGGTAGGGTAGGTAGGTAGGTAGGTAGGTACGTAGGTAGGTAGGGTAGGTAGGGTAGGGTAGGGTAGAGTAGTGGAGTTTATACTATAGCTTTTGACAGAACGAAGTCTGTCGGGTCAGCTAGTATCTAATAAAGGTGTAACAAAACTTGTTCAGGTTAACTCACACACTAAAGGGATTTTAGTAACACATAACTTATTTAATACTCCAAACACATAAATGTACAGGGGACTTAATGCCATAGGCATTTACAAATTCACCTGTGTTTTACAACAATGATTGGCGAAAATCATTGATGAAAATCGAGGTTATAAAATCAACCTCACTTGTCAAATTAGAATACTTATAATCAAATCACTTATGTCTTAAAGCCTACGTAGATAACATGTAACGCTGTTTTATTTTGTCCACCAGCTCAAGACAACAGCATGTGAAGTGAAGAACGCATGAAAGGTGCTTAATGGTTTATATGGTAAGTGCTTTAAATTGCACCCTAGTGCATAAAAATCGATTTATCACATAGATATAAGAATAAATAAGGAGATATATATGCCCGGCAGCTAAAAATGTAAGAAACCCCATGTCTCCAGTATGTCCCTTCCACTCGCCACAACTACACATCCAGTTCAGTAAAAGCAATAGATACGAAGCGCGCACACACTCGCAATTCATAAATCGTAACTTACTACACAATCAATTATAAATCTTATCGCATCAAACACAAGGCGCATTTACCAAGCACCGTACAACTCACTCACACGAAAACATCGGGCTCTATCGTTGTGCTGTGCAAAAGCCATTTATTTTACATACCGAGGGCGGCACTGAAAATTTCGGGAATCAAGGAAGAGACACAACATTACTATTTAAAAATGTATTTATTGCTTTTCGAAGTATTCTCCGCGAAATTTGACACATTTTTCCATACGATGGAACCAATCATTGAAGCAACCATTCCATTCGGAAGTTGGGGTCTCCAAAATGGTCGTTTTGTAGGCGTCCACAGCTTCTTCAGGTGATGAAAATCTCTGTGCACGCAATTTATTCTTTATTTTAGGGAAAGTATAGAAATCATTAGGGCTTAGGTCGGGGCTGTACGGCGGATGGTCTAATAGTACTATGTTTTCTTGCTCTAAAAACTCTTTTGTTCTGTCCGCGGTGTGAGAACTCGCATTGTCGTGATGGAGGATGATGCGGCGGTTGCAGTTCTCTTTACGGAGTTCAGAAACGACCTGTGGCAAACAAATGCTAGCATACCATTCTGCTTTAACCGTTCTTTGTCCCTCAAGAGGAATAGTCGTAACATGGCCGGTTTTGGAGACAAACGTGGCCACCATTTTTTTTGCAACACTCCGTGAACGAACAATTTTTGTTGGCTTTAACTCATTTTCGAACACCCAAACTCGTGACTGGTTTTTTGTTTCGGGTTCATACGCATATATCCAGGATACGTCACCTGATACGATGTTGTATACAGCATTTGAGGATCCTGCGTGGAATCTTTCGAGAGTTCTGACGCACCAAGTAACGCGAGCCGCTTTTTGCTCTTCACAGAGCGAATGCGGTATCCATCGGGAAAACAACTTTTTTACACCTAATTGTTCATGCAAGATTATTTGTATTTGACTCATGCCAATGTCTAAAGTTGCCTGAATTTCGCGGTATGTCACATGTTGATCTTCCTCATTCATCTTACGCACAGCATCAACGTTTTCTTGGGTGACTGCAGTTTTTGGACGACCTTGACGGGGATCATCACTGAGCTTGACACGTCCACGTTGAAATTCAGCAAACCAGCGATAAATTGTGGTTTTGGATGGGGCTTCATCACCAAATGCAGAAATCATCCGGTCAACACACTGTTTTTGTGTTAAACCACTTCGAAAGTCATAATAAATCATCGCTCTTGAATTTTCTGGAGTCAACTCCATTTTCTCAACGACTAAACAAGTTTGACAAAACCTTGTGACAAGACCGAGAATCTTTTTTTAAATAAATAAATGGTATTCGATTTTTAAAACCAAGGAGTTTTCAATTAAAAAGATTTTAATATGACAGGAACAGTGGAAATATTCCATTCCCGATACTTTTAGTGCAGCCCTCGTATACGCTAATGATTGACTAAATCGAAAAGTTATCGATTCTTCCATTTATTATTGAATTAAAACTTTTGTGGGGGACCTGAAATAAAATAAATAATAAACGGTATACAAATAATAATCCATACTAATATTATAAATGTGAAAGTAACTCTGTCTGTCTGTCTATCTATCTGTCTGTATGTTACGTTTTCACGCCTAAACCGCTGAACCGATCGTCATCAAATTTGGCAGAGATATAGCCTGGGATATGGAGAAGGACATAGGCTACTTTTTACGCGATAACCGACATCCACGCGGGCGGAGCCGCGGGCAAAAGCTAGTATAATATAAATAAACAATATTTTGCTAAAAACAAAATAATATTAAGTAAATAAAAAAATAAACAATAAATGAGAAAATACAGATGTGTAATAAACATTATTTCACTTAAGTCTTCCAACCGGGTCAAAACGGTTCACAAATTGAAGAATAAACTATAATAGCAATATATTCATTAGACAATCGACACTATTGTCGATAGCCTACGTTAGTAGATCTGCACAAGCACATCATTAGCTCGCGGCAAATCACAGCGGCCGTACTACGCGATGAACCGCATACACAAAATATCGTTTTGTGATTTTTACATTGCGTTGTCCAGTCACTTAGCGTCGTACTTACGTAGTGGTTAAGAAGCAATGTATTTATTGCAAAAATAATACAGTCGCTGTTATGTATGAAAACAAAAATAACGTAGTAAAAGCAATAAATATTTTACTACTTGTTGTTTTTCATGATTTTAAAGACAACTATAGTTATATACTTGTACTAACTTATGGTAAGTGATTCGATGATGTACAAACATTTTGTTTTGGCTTCGGTTTTTGCAAGAAATCACTGAACAACACGGCATTCTTATAATTTGTCACGATCACGGTCAAAAGCGCACTAGTTCGCGGAGACCGCCATTTGCCTATTTTGCGAGCATTTTGGTCATTGCGGGCGGACACAGACACGCCCCCATGCCACTTCTCCTGTTTTTTATATTTCTATGATTTATCACCTTGACGTCGAGTCCCGCCACGTCGAGTCGCTGCCACGTCTACTTCAAAAGCCTCGTCGACACGTTGAAAGTCTCTTTTATTACCGCCACGTCTACTTAAACATTTTTATTTGTACAGTCGTAACAAAAAAAATATTGAAAAAATTTGGTTTGAAGTTTGAAAAATCATATATACTTAAAAAAAACCGGCCAAGTGCGTGTCGGAACACGCACAATGAAGGGTTCCGTACTTGGAAAGAATATATCCTAAGAACAAACTTAACATTGTAGTTGGTAAACATAATCTCCCATACATTCCAACTGCAAATGTAAGTTTGTACGCCCAATATCGAGAGATTCACCATGTTATTTTAAGACCATAGACTTCTTATATATTTTGCTGTAATCTATAAGTATAGAACTATTTTCTGTATTTTTTTCAAAATTTTAGGTGCAGTAGTTTCGGAGATAAGGGGGGGGGGGTGGTCTATTTTCGTATATTTTCACTTATAACTTCAAAACAATTTATTTTAAAATTATAATAAAAATACGTTTGAGACCCTCACAGTAAGCCCTTTCATTTGATATGTCACACGGTACAGTTTGCAAAACTTTTTTTTAAATTTTCTTGTTTGCCCTCCAAAAATGACCCCAATATTCTAAATTCATTTATTTACGGTTCACGTCCGTGTTTGGGTCACACAAATTGATATGTACACCAAATTTCAACTTAATCGGTCCATTACATTCGGAGCAAATTGGCTGTGACAGACGGACAGACAGACAGACAGACAGACACACGAGTGATCCTATAAGGGTTCCGTTTTTTTTTACTTTGGAGGTACGGAACCCTAAAAATGAGGGTTAATTGCTAAAAAAGCTCTTTCATTTAATAGTTTTAGGACGGTGCCCTAAAAATGTCATATGATTTAAAGCCAAAATAACCAACTATGAGTTTTTATATTTTTTGATATTTATGAGTTGGCGATCGCATTATGGTGTTAAAAATGCATAGAGAACGCTGCTGCCCATTCTCTAGTAAGTCCCTTAGTCGCATTTTACGACACTCACGGGAGGAAATGGGCATGTACAGACGCCAGCAGGTCAAGCTACCCGAAACTGTCAAATTTTCGCAATCAACTTTGAACCTTATACTGTAGAGGTAAAATTGAAAATCTATTAAAGAAATTTGACAGATTGTAGTAGCTTGATGTGCTGGCGTTTGTACCATTATTAATTTGTATGTTGATTATTGATTTTCGTCATCGACCCGTGTTTTTTGGCCGCGAGTGTAGTTACGCCCATGCAGGGCCCGATATCGATACTCGAAGAATACCGATATTTTTAAGAAAATACCGATAACAGTATCGACATCTGGCATAAGAATCAGTAATTTGAGTATCGGTATAAAATATCGATAATTATGTCGATACTCAGTACTGATATCAGCTGCAATGTGACGTCACGGAATCTTTATTGATGATTCTTAAGTAAATACATATTTTTTACAGACGCGAATCATATTTTGATCAAGATACAACCTGACGCTGACCTGCAAATTGCAAAAAACGCAAGACATTTTTAATAATAACGGTATTATTAAATTTTCCCTGTAAATTGAGAGGTCTGGCTCTTGTGATACAGGAAATCCTAGTACAAGAGTCAGGGCTACACATTTATGTTTGTGTCTTGAAGTGAATAAATAAATTATTATTATATTATTATATCGTTTTATTTTTATTTTACTATGGGTTTGCTCTTGACTTTGGTCTAAGTCTGGGTGACAGAGACAAAGTCTACGATGGAGTGAGCTTACCCAGAAGAAGCCTGTTCACTCTCACTTTGAATAGATTAGGGTTGTATGCGTTCGGAAACACAGACGCAGGCTGAGAGCTCCACTCCTTTGCTGTGCGCATTATAAAAGACGTTTGAAAACGCTTAGTGCGGGTTGGTGGAATATCAACTAGGTAGGGGTGGTAACTTGCAGTGCGTCTAGATATCCGATGGTAGAAGGGGGCTGGTGGAATGAGGTCGTGGAGTTCAAGGGCACATTCGCCGAAGTACAATCTGTAGAAGACCGACAAGCAGGCAACCTTGCGGCGATGAGCCAAGCTGTGAAGCTTGGCATCTACCAGTTTTACGTCGCCAATGAGCCTCTTAGCTCTGCGTTCCACCGAGTCAAGCGCAGCGCATCTATACCCAAATACCGGTATTTATTGCGATATTTTGGTATCATGTATCCAAATTATATCGATATTCAGTCCCTGCGCCCATGGCTTTTTATCTAGTGGACTTGTATAAAGATTCCGCAGTTCTCATGGCCGTAATGAGCTCAAATTCAGCAAGTACATAATGTAGGTGTGGCAAGCTCTGTCAAAATAGAGCGGTGATGGGTCGACCTTGCTATCTCGAACATCGCGACATGAACTAGTAGTCTTAAGGAGGAGCACTATTTTGTTATGGTCTGTCTGCCTTATGGTTGTAAGTTATATACGTTTACAATTTATCATTATTGTTTTTTTTATTATTACTGATCGGGCCTGCTCTTGACCTCAATCTCGCCTGATGGAAATCGATGAATGAGGTCTATGATGGAACGAGCTAGCACAGAAGATGCCTGTTCACTCTTGCTTTGAAGTGCTTGCTTGCTTTGCATGTCACTGTTATTTATATTTCCTGTGTGTGGTTAGTTAAGCTAAGAGAATCAGAAAAACATTTAGGTACTTACCTAAGTATCTATTAGGTATTTGGTAAATCTTCTACGAGTAGTTTTTGTATTAAAATAGGTAGGTAGGTAAATAAGTACTTATTTATTTAACTTCAATGCAAACGACTTTATCCTAATGTTTTTTTGATTTTATTTATTTGTACTTAGATAGGAAGTCATATTACCTCATGTATGTTAGTCATGTTATTGAAAGATTGGACATCACTAATTGTCATGTCTAATCTTATTGTCAAAGTTGGCGGCATATTTTATGTGGTGTCGATAGTCGCTCTTTTATTGTTCACTAGCTGACCCGACAGACTTCGTTCTGTCAAAAGCTATTTGACTGTGGCAGTTTGTCTACGCGCAAAGGAAACTACCTACCTACCCTGCCCTACCTTACCCTATCCTACCCTACCCTACCTACCTATCTACCCTACCCTACCCTACCTATCTACCCTACCCTATTCTACCCTACCCTACCCACCTACCTACCCTACCCTACCCTACCCTACCCTACCCTACCCTACCCTACCCTACCCTACCCTACCAACCCTACCTACCCTACCCTACCTAACTAAAACCTTCAATATTTTTTTTTTTTTTTTTTGATAAAATCTATTCTCGGACCTACCAAATGATGACTGACACGTTATGTCAAACACCATAAAGTTACATTAGAAGATAGAGTTACATAAGATTACATTAGCAATGTTAATATGGTCGTTTTCTTAAATTTTAATTATTTTTTTAACTTTCTTAATTTTTTCTTACATATGAACCTTCTTCTGACAATAACAAACACAACAAAAAAATAATTAGCGAAATCGGTACAGCCGTTCACGCGTGATGCCGTGACCAAGGGAAATAGGGATTCATTTTTATATAAATATAGATTATGGAATGCAGAATGTTTCATACAGATATTCGCAATTAGTCTAATAAAATATATTTATAATTATTATGTAGGTCAGATGTTTGTTGGTCCTGGGGCCATTTCCGACGATGTCCTTTGCCATAATCGCCACGCTTGGCAGGCGGGTTGGTGATCGCAGTATGGTGTTAAATAATGCATAGAGAACGCTGTCGCCCATTCTCTAGTAACTCCCTTTGTCGCCTTTTACGACACCCACGGGAGGAAATGAGGAATGGGGAAATGGGGAATGTATAACTGGTATAAGAATGTAATTAATGGCGATAAATAAACATAATTTTATTTATTTATCTAGGTTATGGTTATGAGTTCGTCGCCTTAAGAGACGCAAGAGCATCAAGCAAGTCGTGTCGCAACACACGATTTGATGTACATTCGGACACGAACCTACCTTTTTATCGACCTTCCTTAGAAACAAGAAATGTGCTTTGCTTTCCGTCATCTCGTTCTAATGTAAGGCAGATAATTAAATATCCTAACATAACGCCTGTTTACTCTGATGGGGTAGACAGAGGTGTAAAAACTCAAACTCAATGCATTTATTTCAAATAAACCAATTACAGGCACTTTTGAATTGTCAAGGGGTTGGTCAGTCAGGAAGATGACGCTAGTTGCCCATTCCAAAGCGTAGTAGGTTCCTATGGAGAAGAACGGGCAAGAAACTCCACGGACACTTTTTTAAAACATAATATTTTTACAAAATATGGATTACATCATTCATGTTGAAGAAAGTTCATACATGTGAGAACAATGTAGAAAGACGTGCACGTTAGAAGCGTCCGTAATAAAAACAATAAAAAAATAAAAATAAGCCGTGACAGCTAAGAGATGACCCAGTCCCAACTGACAATCATAAATTTCGTGTTTTTACACTGCTCTCCAGACGGAGACGTTTCGTTACATTGAAGTTTTAAGTGCTTTGATGGATTGGAATAAAGAAAATACTTTGTTTTTTATACAATTAATTCAAGGAATACCAGTGCTATGGGATGCTACATCAATTGATTATAAAATCTATTTCTATTTCTTCTTTGCAGAACTAAATCTACTATTGTAAGAACAGCAGACTCATCTTCCTCGTCTGAACTAATTTTTGTAAAGAGATTTTCTAACATAAAGAGCAGTGTGAAATCACTAATTTCGTGTTTTCACACTGCTCACCAGTCCAGACGAAGACGTTTCGTGACATTGAAGTTTTAAGTGCTGTGATGAAGTGGAATAAAGAAAATACTCTGTTTTTTATACAATGAATTCAAGAAAGACAAGGGCTATGAGACGCTACATCAATAGGTTATAAAAATTCTTTATTTCTGTCGGAATCTATTTCTATTTCTGCTTTGTGGAATCTATATACTATTGTTAGAACAGCAGGCATCCTCGTCGGATTTTCTAACAAATAGATTAGATTTTCTAACAAATAGATAGATTTTCTAAGAAATAGATAGATTTTCTAACAAATAGATAGATTTTCTAACAAATAGATAGATTTTCTAACAAATAGATAGATTTTCTAACAAAAACATTGTTTTACTCAAAATTCGCAGCGGACTGGCTGTTTTACTAACATGTTTCGCAACCATGTTTTGTTAGAAAACATGGCGCGGCGGGCCCGGCTTTACACGCGAGCTCATCTAGTTAAAATCGTGTCGCAACCCACGATCTGATGTACAACCGGACACGATTCGGCCTCTTTATTGACCTTACATGTAATCGTAGGTCGCACTCACTAGTTGCGAGGTCAAAATGGTCCTCTTCCTATGAGTTTGTAGAGGTTTTAGGCGGTATCAGTTTTGTAGGTACTATCGATATGTCATCATTAGAGAGCTTAAAGTTAATTTTTAGCTATGAAAGTATGGAAGTGGCTTCTCAAAATATATTTTAACTAAACTCCATTTATACAAATAACTGTTCTCACCCTTTCGTTATTTCGATGTAAACGTTTAATAAACTCCGTTATTTCACGATAAATACAAAGCACTGTAATCTATTTACCATTTACATAAAAAAATAACTCTTAAGTGTAGTAATTTCAACAATATTACACAATAACTGTCGTTATTTAGCCATTATTTGTCTAATGCTATAGTAAATGGAGTAAAGGGAACACCAATGACAGCTATATAATGATCAGGTGACCGATAAACATTTAATTAAACAATTAAGCTCTCATTATAGTAACAATAGATAATGCCTCAGGCATTAAGTCCGCCTTTGTACAGTATTTTTTTTATGTGCATAATGTTTTAATAAATAAATAATATTCTGTATAGTCGAGTGTGTAGTATGAAAGCGACATCAATAACAATATTCATTAAAAAAAACCGGTTTTCTTGGATTGCATCGCTATTCAGATGCATATTTATTTAAAACTAGCTTCTGCCCGCGACTTCGTCCGCGTGAAATTTATTATTCTCCCGTTCCCCAATCCGTTCTCGAGATATCATCAAAAAAGGCGTCTATTACAACATGTATGAGAAAATGAATTTTCTTCATATTTTTTTGAATGTTTTGCATGTTTTAATAGTTATTCTGCTATTCGAGGCGGATACAAATCCAACAAATCAAAGATCATAAACATCGGTCCAGCCGTTCTTGAGTTATAAATGGTGTAAATAATCCGACTTTGTTTTATATTTATTTACTTAGATTGGGATTTACTACGATCGATACAAAATAAAATAAAATCGGTGCATTCCATATAAGCCAACATTTGAAAGTAAGTAGGTAAATACAGGAAAAGTTTTTAATCAGTGCGCATGACAAATTAAACTTAAATGTGTTTTATTATTAGAGATCGGATAATCGGATACATATTTACCTAAAGTTGATTTTTAGCTATGAATGTATGGAAGCGGCGTCTTAAAATATTTCTTCCGTAAAAAAAATCCCGGAATGCCAGGAACACCCGGAATGCATAACTAGACGGGTGTAGTTATAGTATGGAAGCGACTTCTAAAATAATATTTATTTTATTTAAAAAAACCCGGGATTCTTGGATTGCATAACTATTCAGATGCATATTTATTTAAAATGAATGTTTAATTCCCGATGCAAACGTGTATGTATGGTGTAAGAGACCCCCTCTTACACCATACTATACGTGTATTTTAGTTAAACCAAGAAAAAAAAAACGTAAATTAAAATAATTATGTGATATAAGTGTCATGATTGCCCGTTGGTTAAGGCCTCGCCTCTCATGCATGAGGTTGTGGGTTCAAATCTGGGCAAGTACCAATGTGACTTTTTCAATTCATATGTACTTTCTGAGTTTATCTTGGACATTACTGACATCGGTGAAGGAAAAACATCGTGAGGAAACCTGGACTTATAGTTAATATAAGTCTGAAATCGCCAACCCGTCTTGAGCAAGCGTGGTGGTCAATGCTCGTGCCTTCTCTGTATGAGAAGAGGCCTTTGCCCAGCAGTGGGACAGTTATAGGCTGGTATTATTATATTATTATTAAAATAATTATGTTTGTTAAATTAAGTACTATAACCTAATTAGGCGTAAAAATTACCTCGGCTACTTAGTTAGGTTAAGGTAGGATTCTAGAGTAAGAAAAAATACTAAATTTGTCGATTCCGGAATTGCGGAATTTTTACGATCGATACAAAAACGCATTCCATATTAGCCAACATCTCAAATTTAGGTGAATATGCATTCAAATATCCAATCTCTGTTTATTATACACCTATTTCTAATTTTGATATGTCTCAGTACAACAAAATGAAGTTATCGTTAACGAAAGATGTTTATTATTGAAACTATTGTTCTATTAATGATACTGACACAAAAATAAAAATTGCTCGTCTTCTATTTGGTGAGGCTTACGAAGCATTCAAAATTGGTGCTCAATTGATGAGTTGCGCGATTAAAACTAGGTAATCAAAGTCAAAGTCAAAGTATTTATTTGTGCGATTTTTGGTGATATAACAGGTCTTACCACACACACGTCACACACAGGTCACACCACAGGTCACACACAGCCACAGCCACAGGCCACAGGTCTTGGTCTTGGTCTTGGTCTAATGAATTATGTATCTATTTAAAAAAAATTGGTTGTCTGTAAAGTTGGTTTACGGACGATAGTTTAACGTGACAACGTCATAACAAAACATTGCTCTTTGAGCGTAACGGGACAATAAGCGCAACGGGACAATGAGTGTAACGGGACAATGAGTCATCCTTTTTCGTGCATACAGCCGGCGTTCATCGATTTATTAGACGTTGTCACGTAAAATAAACAAAATTGGTTGTTGCTATCAAATACAAAAATAATTTTCAGAATCCGTTCAGTAGATTTAGAGATTACCCCGTACATACAAACTTAAAAACAAATTTTACCTCTTTATAATATTAGTATAGATTATATCGAATATGAATATATAATATCGTGACGGCCCGTTGGCTAAGGCCTCGCCTCTCATGCATGAGGTTGTGGGTTCAAATCCGGGCAAGTACCAATGTGATTTTTTCATTTCATATGTACTTTCTGAGTTTATCTTGGACATTACTGACATCGGTGAAGGAAAAACATCGTGAAGAAACCTGGACTTATAGTTAATATAAGTCTGAAATCGCCAACCCGTCTTGAGCAAGCGTGGTGATCAATACTCGTGCCTTCTGTGTATGAGAAGCGGCCTTTGCCCAGCAGTTATAGGCTGGATTATTATTATTATAGATTATTCTTTTTATAATCATCTGCACTTAATGCACTTAATCACTTACAACTGCAAGTAAAGGCTAACTCGTACAGGATGAGTCCGTGCCACTAGGTGAAGGCCGAACAAAATGGCGGCGCCACGCTGCGCCTGCGCACAACTCCCATACTTTTGCACTTTATTTGTAAATCATCATCTGCCTCATCACAACTATTTTGGGGTCGGATACCAGAAGTTTCTCTAGTAGCATTTTTGTTGATGTTTGGTTGGGCCACATACCTCTGAAGTTGGCCCAACTAAATGCCAACGGAAAATGCTACTAGGGTGTAACCTGTAAAGATAGATAGATAGATACGCGAACTGGGAGCGACTGTGTCTGTCCTCCACAACCCAATAACTGGGTAACACGATACTCCTTCCTGAGCAGCTTAAGTCCCATTGCATGCAGTTGTGGGATAGTTTACATGGCACAGATATTTATGTGCAAATATTGTGAGCTCCATGCTTCGACGTCTTCTAAGCTGCACTGATAATAATGGAGGTCACACTAAATATTAATTGAAAAATGTAGATTATTTTTACGGGGAATGTGTTGGCTGTTATAGTAGGTAATAAGTTAGTTTATGATTGTAAGATTGAGGTTAAGTTTCAATCTTCATTTCGTCAAGAAAACGAACACTTCAAATATAATCTCAAAACACTAAATTTAATGTAGCAGTTTATTCATTTTGTTTGTATGCGTTGTAAATACATAAATACTGTTGTTTTATTTCACACTTTTTTAAATTAAATTTATTAAAAAAAAAAGTCAAATAATCGGGTGATTATTTCATTGTTTTTTTTTTTTAATTTTTATTTAATAATAAAAAGTTTTTCATTATTTATTTTATTCCTATTTTCAACAGTATTTGACTGAGTTAAATAAAATAACTATTGTTGTAAATAAAAATATGATAAAAAGAAAAACCCCTTTTGAGGATCGAACGGTCTATGATTATGGATGCTTGTTGTATGGGCGCGAATTTTAGCAATATATTACAATTAAATGAAAGAAAATTTAAAACTCATATCAAAAGTACACTTTGTAAACAAGCATATTACAAATTAGAGGATTATATCCAAGATAAGAATGCTTGGAAACATGCTGGTCCTGCTCCATAGGACAATTTAGAGTCTAGACAAAATCAAACTGGTTGCTAATTTAACTGTCATAATTTTTATGATATTAATTTTATTTTCTGTGATTAATATTTTAACTCACACACTGACTTATTATATGTTGTTTTTATTTTTTATTTTTTTGGGAAATCATATACAATGTTTGTAAATATGTGAGCACCATGTACCTATCGCATTTATTAATTTTTCTGTTATTACTTCACTTTTCATTCTTTTTACCAATTGTGGTAAGTAATTTTGATGATTTTTTTTATATTTTTTATTTTTTTATTCTAGGTACATAGTCTTCCCCTATAAATATTAATTAATGTATACAAACTATTGTTAACATTTTAAAAGAGTAAGTATGGAGTTTCTTGCCCATTCTTCTCCATACATAACTACATTTTGGAAGGCGCAACTAGAATCAATTAACTATTCATGTAATTTTTGACGTTCAAAAGTGCATCTTCGTGCCTATTTGAAATAAATTATTTGACTTTGACTTTGACTTATTGAACCGGCTAAAATCATGTGTTTACTGCCTGTCAAAAACTCGAAATCGACAGCGAGACGACGACGACGGACGGTGTGTATGTGTGTGGTGAGGTCTCATTAGTCATTAGATTGACTGCGTTAGATAAGACATCATTCACACAAACAGAAGTTCGCATTGCTACGTCCATAGAAATATGATCATTAACGTGCTAATGCAGTTATGACCGCTGACTGTACCTGCCATTACTGCCCCATCTCAAAAATCCACCCTACATTCAAGTTCATACACCTCGTTTGAAAATACCTCAATTGAACTTAGTACCTAGAATCAGGATGATCCCTTAGTACGGTCAGCAAAAAAAGTCGATTAACTACATTTCAGTACTTACTGATATCAAATTTTATCTATTTCATGAAATGCAGAACAGCAATGTATCAAATCACTATTTATCAAATTAAAGGTTGCATATTAGAAAATCAAAACTTTCTCGAGCAAATTTCAAAAGAACAATAAACAAAATAACAAAATTTAAATGACCAAATGTTTTATTTAGAAAATTTTTAGAATCCCAATGTATGTGACATCAAATGAAAGACTGATCAAAGGTTGCTAGATGTAATTTTAGAATATCAAATCAACACAATGGTGAAAACATTTCTGCGAGCAACTTGGAAGTAGCGCTCGCCGGCTGCTGCCGCGGCACCGCTCGCTTCGCTCGCTCGGCTCGCGCGCGGTTGGTCATAGTTTTAACCTAACCTAACCTATTTCACTCAGTTCAAAATGACGAATCATGCCTGCGACTAGTTAATCAACCAATAATTAATAATTTATCCAGTAATCCATTTTGACCTTTAAACGATTTGGTCAATAGTGTAATAAATAATTTAAACATTGATATTCCAGACTTTGGTCAGCTGAACTTTTGATCAAATGACCATCGTTATTTTAAACTCTGTTGATTTGTACGTTGTTCTTTTGAAATTTGCTCAGGAAAGTTTTGATTTTCTAATATGCAACCAAATTAAATGCTACTATACTCCATTTATTATAACATTAGACAAATAACTGTTCTCACCCTTTCGTTATTTCGATGTAAACGTTTAATAAACTCCGTTATTTCACGATAAATACAAAGCACTGTAATCTATTTACCATTTACATTAAAAAAATAACTCTAAAGTGCAGTAATTTCAACAATATTAAACAATAACTGTCGTTATTTAGCCGTTATTTGTCTAATGCTATAGTAAATGGAGTATAGCTATTTTGTATTTCATAGTTTTTAATACAAATATTTATTCAGGGTGTTAAGTAGCCTCTGTCCTTCTCTAGGTGCCAAGCTACCTATCTGTCAATTTTCAAAACGATCGGTACAGTGGTTTAGGCGTGAAAGGTAGGGTTCCCAACCCTCCCAGATTACCCGGGAGACCTCGGTAATAATGGTTAACCTTCCGACCTCCCGGGATGCAATAATTTCTCCGATTTTTTTATGAGAGTGAGATGCAACCACATCGTTGACTTCTTTACGAAATCGAAAGACAGAAATCCCTGTCCAGAATTGAAAAAAACTTGCCACGTTTGTTCTTTCCATTCCTGTCTCTAATGCTTCTTGCGAGCGCGTATTCAGCATGATGGAACAAGTATGGAGCAAGAAAAGAAACCGAATGAATATTTCTTTAGTAAAAGCAGAGTTAGAAATACTAACAGACTTTGATTTTTCATGTAAAAACTTTTATGATTTTGTGGTAAAAAAATCCGTCAAATATAAGAAAGCTGCTCAAAAGCAAAGTAAATGTCGATTTAAAAATTAATAAATGATTTAGATTTTCTTTCAAACACCCTATTTCTTATTCTCTCGGGTTGGTCCTTTCGAGAGTTGGCAACACTTCTTATTTTTTATTTTTTTGACGCTGAGAAATGCATTACGCATGCCCGCTCGTCGGGGGACGAGACGGGGTATGTGGGACTCCCTGCCAAAATGGCAGTATACCCACTAAAACTCAGCGGAGTTCCCTCATCGCCTTGACGGGAGGGTCATGGGAAACCGGCACAGCCTTTACGTCCACAGCCCTCCCGGCGCATGCCCGCCTAGTTGGCGGGCCCCGCATGCCCCTCCGCCTGGGGGGGATATGGGAATGACCGGGAAAACCTGGCCATTCCCGTCCGACACTGGTGGAGGCCTGTGCAATACAGGCAAGGGTGGTTTGATCATAAGGTCGCCGTGTTTAGTCATGTTTTTATGATAAATATTCTTGTACACTGTTTGAAATACACATAAGTACGAGTAGCTAGCTTATTTATCTATGAACATAATTTGGATAATAGCTACTGATATTATAGCGTATTGTTATCGTAATCGTATTTCCAAGAGTAAAATTCGGCAAACAAATACCTACAAAACATATTAACATATATTATCCATAAGAGATAGACATATGCCATCGCGGAATTTTCTAAAGACCTTTATAAGATACACAATTCCACCATACATTATTATGTTATATCTCAAAGGGTTTAGACAGCGTTTTCGTTGAAAGCTCCCAGACGGCTTATTTTTTTCCGACACCTCCAACAAATATCGTTAATTGATACAAAAAAAAGTATACAAAAAGTTAACAAATTATATACTAAAACCTTCCTCGAGAACCACGCTATCCATTGGTGGAAACAGCATGAGAAGAGCAGTAGTTTTTGAGTTTATCGCGAACAGACAGACAGACAGACAGACGCGGAGGAGGACTTTGTTTTATAATATGTAGTGATAACACAAAGGTTTAATGTCTCCCATTAAGTTTAATATAAAATGTAAGTATGCATTGTGATGGCCGCAGGAATCCGCTGGATGCGGGAAGCATAGAACCGGTCGAAGTGGCGGTGTTTGGGGGAGGCTTATGTCGAGCAGTGGACGTCTGTGTGCTTAAATAGTAATATAATCTACTATATAAAAATAAGTCGGGTTTTCCTTCCTGACGCTATAACTCCAGAACGCACGAACCGATTTCCACGGTTTTGCATTCGTTGGAAAGGTCTCGGGCTCCGTGAGGTTTATAGCAACTTTTGGTGGTTTGGTGGTTGGTGGTTTTTACGAAAAATTAGGGTAGGGTAGAGTAGGGTAGGGTAGGTAGGTAGGTAGGTAGGGTAGGGTAGGGTAGGGTAGGTAGGTAGGTAGGTAGGGTAGGGTAGGGTAGGGTAGGGTAGGGTAGGTAGGTAGGGTAGGGTAGGGTAGGGTAGGTATTGTAGGTTAGGGTAGGGTAGGGTAGGTAGGTAGGGTAGGGTAGGGTAGGTAGGTAGGTAGGGTAGGGTAGCGTAGGGTAGGGTAGGTAGGTAGGTAGGTAGGTAGGGTAGGGTAGGGTAGGGTAGGGTAGGGTAGGTAGTTAGGTAGGTAGGTAGGTAGGTAGGTAGGTAGGTAGGTAGGTAGGTAGGTAGGTAGGTAGGTAGGTAGGTAGGTAGGTAGGTAGGTAGGTAGGTAGGTAGGTAGGTAGGTAGGTAGGTAGGTAGGGTAGGTAGGTAGGTAGGTAGGTAGGTAGGGTAGGTAGGGTAGGGTAGGGTAGAGTAGTGGAGTTTATACTATAGCTTTTGACAGAACGAAGTCTGTCGGGTCAGCTAGTATTAATATAGTTACACTGTTAATCGTTTTTTTGTGCTGACTGTACCTTCGGCCGGAAACTGCGCCCTCAGTCAGACCTCACAGTGCATAAACCTAGACATGTCACCACATACTTTATCGAATAAGACTGACTACACGTAAAATGACATATCGACGGTGAAGTGCCAATAACACCTAACTGACAAAGTCAAAAATGTACACAAACTGAATGAGGATGCATGCATGGCGGTAATGCCATAAAATAAATAGGCACATTGGTTAAGTTGGAGGTACTTCCACATATAGTTTAAAATACACTAAGGAGATTTCACTAAAACATGTGAATAACCTCTTTAAGTTCAAAACGATAAAAAAGTGAATTCTAGAAAAATGTAAGTTAGGAGGTATTGGCACTTCACCGTCGATATGACCTTCCGGTCGATTCTGTAAAAATCTCACCGTGAAACCTCAGGTGAAGTGATCTCGAAGGGAACTGTCATTCCATCTGAGACTAGGGATTGACACTATTGACAGCTCACTCATTGCTCACTTCACCTAAGTTTTCACGGTGAGATGGTTACAGAATAGTACTGCAGGTATGGGATTGAACTACATACAGATGATTACTTTGCGCAACATATTGAAGCAGATTGCGATTCACAACATAGATTAGGCTGATATACACAAAGCTATTTAAAAGTACACCTTGTTTGCTAGTAGGTAGGTAGTATGCTCATTTAAAGTCCCCATGTTATTTGTATGCTAAGGGCTAATATGGCTAAGAAATAACAGCCCCACAGGTCGATCGATCAAGTTAAGCTACGCTTGCCTCGGAAAGCACGTTAAGTCGTTGGCCCCGGCTGTCATTCGTGGATCTTTGACAGTCGTTACGGGTCGTCAGAAGCCCAAGTCATACAACCAGTCTTACCAAGGGGTATCGTGTTACCCAGTAACTGGGTTATGGAGGTCAGATAGGCAGTCGCTCCATGTAAAATACTGGTATTCAGCTGCGTCAGGTAAGACTGGAAGCCGATCCCAACATACTGACTTTGCCTAGCCTTGTTATTTGTCCGGATTTTTTGACACAGTTTTGTTTAAAAAAAAAAAAACAGCCAAGTGCATGTCGGACCACGCACAATGAAGGGTTCCGTAGTCGGGATGAATTTATCCCAAGAACCAAGAACTAGCTTAACATTGTAGTTGAAAAACATGTACATTCTGTATGGGAGAACATGTTTATCAATGCCAAATTTAAGTTGGTCGACTATAAGAGTCTATACTACCTCAACCCCACCTCACTCTGTATCCCGCTCGCACACTATTGCTACCGATCACGCCTGCAAGCGAGACAGGGCGGCAGGGAAAAGGCTCCAAGGCGCCGATAGTTTAGGTAAGTTCGTTTTACGGTGAAAATAATGGTCATTCAAAAAAAGTTAATAACATAAGACCTGCTTTATACTCGTAGTTAGTTCAGTTAATATGCAAAGTTTCATTATCTAATTTAAAGTATTTTTTGAATACCAGCGGTTTATTGTTCGGTTTGGAGGTAACTTTGGAATTTTTTTCTATCGAGAAAATTTTATGTAATCGTGTTTTCGGCTAACATAGTACTTAACATTAATCCTCAACTTTACCATATATATATTTCAAAATTAATGCTGCAGTATTTTCGACATAACGGAGGATCATGGTAAGCCATTTGAGGTAGTATAGGCCCTTAACTTGTGAAGCCTACTTAGCTCTGATAGTTTTCCTTTTAACTTCGTTATATATACTACTGCGGTCATGCTGTGAATTTTTTCACATGTCTAAATACAACCATTTAGCTGGCAGGGGGGAGGAACACTTGCCTCTATCAAAAATTAGCACTTTAAAGCTGAATATTACGCAAACGGATCCCTAAATAGAAAAATGGCTTTCACAAACCCGTTATATTTTTGAACGGCCTATCCAACGATACCACACACAATGGAATAGACGAGAAAAATTAATATCATCCCAGTTTTACGTATAGGGGAGGTAGTCTAAAAAAAAAAACAAAACAAGATTTTATTTTACTACTTTGTCGGCGCAATTAATATAGTATACCCATACCAAATTACAGATTTCTAGTACTAAGAGTCCAGAGCAAAGCCTTGTACTACGGAACCCTAAAAGTCATATGATTACTGAAAAAAGAAAGACAAAGAAGTTAAACGTTTTTGCAACTGTCTGGCTTTTTGACTTCACAAATTTCGAATTGGTAACTCTAGTTTGAATAGTCCTTAAGGGTGAAGCCAGACGAGCGTATTTTTTTGAGTTGTGAGTCGCGTAATTTCTGCTACATTCGGTTTTATACAAAAATCCTGTTTCGTTCACACGGCGACGCAAAATGAGTTGTCTGCCGACTCACGCGCACAATCCCGGCTGAATTGTGTTCGCGACTAGCCCGGAGCGACTCGAGGGAATAAAAATGCACTGATGGCTTGTCTCATATTTGTGTCTGGTTCTACGAGATGTAATAATTCTTGAAAAACATATAATGGCATATGGAGTAATTTTGAAATATATCTGGATATGCACATAAACGTTCATACAAGACATGAAACAGTCCGCGCATCAGTCTTTCACTGTTGAGTGGATTCATCCAGTATTTTCTTCTATCATCATCTTCTGTGTCTTCGCTTTAAGCTTCGTAAATACACAAAGTTTTTATTATATCGATTGCACTACACAAACACCCAATACAAGCGTTGAAAAGCAACTGAATAAATTACGCTCGTCTGGCAGCCCAACAGAATTTCCGCCGAGCAGAAATTACGCGACTCACAACTCAAAAAATTACGCTCGTCTGGCTTCACCCTAAAACCAACAGATCGCCGAACAAGCTCGCTGAACAAGCCAGCTGTGTCGAGATCGCACTGCAGTTACAAGTGTAGCGTGGGAACCTAACATTTGTGCTATCACTCGCCGCACGCGCCAGTCGCTGATGACCACTTGACGAACGAATCTAAAGATTGGTCGCTTTGAGGCCAGGAGACACTCCCTTGGAACCTATCAAGGTCCCAGTGTCCTGAGTGTCCTGAATCTTGGATAAACATCCAAGATTCATCCTCATAAAACTAGCTACGAGTACTATTCTTATTCATGCTGTAAGATTATGGAACTCGCTTCCGCCTAGCATTCGCGACTTAAAAACTGTATCTCTATTCAAATATCGAGTAAAAGAGTATTACCTTTCCACTCAACTGTGAGTATTTTATGCATATAATTATATATATTGATATGTTTTAGTTAATTGTAGTATAGTTAATTGTAGTTTGTAATATTCCAGTTTAAGACTGCATATTCATATTTTCCTCTTCAAGTTCTCACACACTATTGTCTACATTTCTTTTTCATTTCTCCTTTCGCAGGTCTGCTGGAAGAAATTTCTTAAGAAATAAGCAGTAGGGAACTTATAATGATGTGTATCTCTATGTATTTAACTGTGTGTACATAAATAATAAAATAAATAATAAATAAACTAATTGTTTTCTTAATCTTTTGGCTTATTTATAAGGTCATCGTAACTCATTACCGGGCCTTATCAGAATGCCAGCGCTGCGGTATTAGTTTTTTTTAGATATCGCAGCATTCAAAATCAAAATCAAAATATTTTATTTGACATAAACCTACATGGGCACTTATGAAACGTCAGGAGCTAGGTGCACGGTTCCAATTAGTCGTTTCCTATGGAGAAGAGCCGGCAAGAAACTCCACGGTTACACTTTTAAAAATAATTGGCTTTACAATATTATTAAATAACAGTGATAATAGGTATAGGAGGACAGTGTAGGCCTTTCAACAATTACCAGGTACTTAACAAAATAGAAAAGTGCCAACTACTACACTCTACTAGGCCTACAACGTTCTCACATTCACAAAATAGAAAATAATCTAAGTATATAAAATATTAATGACATGATTGCAGTAACATATCTGAATAAATATCATGTCCACAAAATTCAATTGTCCATTATGCTGAGATAGTGGCCTTTTTGGCCTCGCAAAAATCTTACTCTATTGTACTCTTTGTATTTCTTGTGCGTGTCCCAAATAAAATATTTTTCTTTCTTTCTATTATGTCATAAACTCAAACTCAAAACATTTTTTTTTTTTGTTGCGGCCATGTGGCACACAGTCTTGCAAAACTAATTTATCTAAAAAAAAATTCACGTTTCTTAAGTGAATATATAAATTAATAATAATAATTAATAAAAAATATTTGAATTTGAATTTAGTGCAGTGCTTACACTGCACTAAATTCAAATTCAAATATTTTTATTTGTTGAACATAGGTAGGTAAGGTACAGATGTTGTGCTTGTTAAAGCACGCTATGTCTAGCCGTCATCGGCGTACAAATATTACATATTGCAAACATGACTAAAATAAATTATTAAACTATTATCAACTTATCACACATTATTAAATCATTCAAATTCAGATTGTCGATACAATAAAACATTCAAATAACATATAATAATAATTAATTCTAGTGTAGACTGTCAAACCATTAAATAATAGATAATAAAAAGATTTTTTTTTTGAAAAAAGGCAATTATAATATGTCAGTTAGGTATTGGTTAATCGTATAATATGTTTTGTCATATAATATAATCAGTAGAGCCTTTTTAAAATCGTTCAAGTTGCCTATTTCTTTAACTCGTCTAGGAATCTTATTATAGATCCTAGGTGCCATTCCCAAAAAACTTTTTGCATAAAGAGCAGTGTTATGCGGCTTAGACGGCTCAATCAGCTGCCTCGGTAAGTGTGTCTAGACACTTACCGAGGCAGCTGATTGAGCCGTTTTTCATAATTCCTTCTCAGTCACGAGATTATATGTTTTAAAAGGAGTGGCCCTAGTGGACCGGTGACAAGGCTCTCGAGTCTCAAGATCACTAGACCCATTAGTCTAAGTGAATCACTTCTAGGAAATCGACTCTGCCTCGGTAGGCAGAGTCGATTTCCTAGAAGTGGCTAACCCTTTCCCAAATGCCCGTCCCAATGTTTTCACTCTTACACAAATAGAGGCAGCGCAGGCCCTGGGGTAGAGAGTATTCACCGGGCGGCGTTACACTACAATACAATGCCCCCTCACTCTCATATTCCGCCTATTACCCGGGTCATGGTTTGGCTAGCTCTGATAAGTGGGTCGGGAATAGGCTACATTGACCTGTAGGAGCGTCATGAAGTCGCTATCTCGTCGCTGGTCGTCTTCCTCGGGCCTCCCCCAGGTAACTGGGGGTCTCACCTGGCGGGGACAGACCGCCGAGATGTCGTGAAGAAGCGACACTGTGAATCAGTGTCGCGACGCGCCTACAGAAATATCCACAGATATCCTATCACGCAGGGCCCGTGATTGCCCTCGGGCCCATCAGCCGCAAGCCGTTCGAGGCAAACAAGACGAGAGGTGCATATTCATGGACCACTGCATATACGCTGCGGACGGGGAGCATAGCTCCAGCTCCGCTGGCCACGCCCCCTGTTGCGTCATCCACGAGTTCTGGGATAGAGCAAGAGGAGCGGTCGTTCTAGGCGCCAGACAATTTCCAGCGCCCAATAAAATTTTAAGAGGCGCGGGGGCAGTGTTGTCAGATGAGATTTTTAAAAATCCGTAGGATGACGTTGAAAAATCCGTAGATTGCCTCTAGATAACTCCGTAGATCTACAGACTTTCTAGCAGATCTAGACTAGCCTTGAACCTAGTCCGTAATCAGCGTTTTGTACAATTACGTCCGTAATTAGCCCTATTGTGCACAGCTGAAATCAGAGCTTCATAACGGCTTCGACCAAAGGGCGCCGAAAGACAATCTTGCTCTACCCTGATCAAATGTTAAGGCACTGAATAGAGGCCTAAATAATAGCGCGCTGTTCAGTGCCGAAAGTTAAAATCTAACAGCGCGGTTTTTCTTCGCAATCATTTAGTTGTCGCCTAGATTAAGTGAAAACAGGCATAAAGCCAGTATTGATAGAGAGGACTGCTATCTAAGCTCTGCTTTGGCTGAGATATATTTCCCCTCTCCTCTATTATGTTTTGTTATGTGTGCCTTTATCTTGCAATTGTAGTTAGTCAGTTGTGCGACAGTGACAGAAATAATACTTACTTAGCAGTATTCCGTTTAGCGTTTAATAAATCAATAATAATCAATCGGCGCAAATATAACAACCTTATTGGGAGCTATATGTTTGAGCCGTTCGGGGTTGAAACTCTAGGAGCGTGGGGTCGGAGTGCCCACTTAGTTTTTCGAGACATCGCCAAGCGGTTGATCGACACTTCACGTGACCAGAGGGCTGGCCTATTTCTTGGCCAAAGAATCAGTATTGCCATACAACGTGGCAATGCTGCCAGCCTTTTCGGCACTTTTCCTGTTGACAGCGATACGGATGAATTTTTTTATGCCATTTGACTCTTTCCGCTCCTTTTTTTATATAATTATTATTATTATTTAATAATTAATTAATTATATGTAAAATCCGTACCGTGTGATGCCGGACGTAAAGATAGCACCACCCCATGTCCTCCCGTGGGTGTCGTAAAAGGCGACTAAGGGACTTACCAGAGAATGGGCAGCAGCATTCTCTATGCATTTTTATCACCATACTGATATCGCCAACCTGCCTGCCAAGCGTGGCGATTATGCCAAACCCCCCCAATTGGGGGAGGCTTATGTCCAGCAGTGGACGGATTTCGGCTGAAATGATGATATGTAAAATCGAACAATAAATCAATTGTTCTACAATGACTATGTATTGTTTCAGGATGAGAGGGAGGGCGCGGGGCGTCGCGGAGGCGCCGTGCTGCCCTCTACAATGGAGGTACGTAACTCAATATCAAAAGTCATTTATTCAAATTAGGCTGAGAAACAAGCACTTTTGGAACGTCAAAATTACATAAGAGAGTCCCCCATAACGCCCACCATTCACCACTTCATGGTGCGTTAGCTGGAGAGATAAAGTGGCGCAAAAAACCCCAGCAGCACAGCTGTCTGTTCAGTTAGAAGAACTTGATTCTGTACAATATTATGCAAAGTAATTAACATTACGAAACACAAACAAAAAAATGCTATATGTCAGCTAGCACACGCCAATATACTAATAAACACACAAGTATACAGGGTGTCAGGGACAGCCCTTCGCAAACTAACAGGGTGCATTCAGCTTCTGATTTTGAATCATATTCCACCGGTGCTCAGGAAAATTTTCATTTTTTAAATCTTTTTTTCAGTTAATATTCCTTTATTTCAATGTAAAATAACATTCACTGTGTGCAGTACTCCATTTATGTAAATAAAACAGCTGAAATAAAAAAACCAGCAATGGATGTTAAAATACAAATGACGCGCGAAATCAGCTGTTCACTTTCTGCCTAGCTACAGAGTTCATCGAACTCACTCGCTGCGCTGTCGTTCGCTACCTGCGTTTTGCCACGGTAACGATACATTGCGTATGAGGTGATTAAACAAATCAGGTTTATTGGATTCCCATAACGTTCCTGAAATAATTTCATGTACCGGAC
This sequence comes from Dryobota labecula, assembly GCA_947523025.1. NCBI lineage: Eukaryota > Metazoa > Arthropoda > Insecta > Lepidoptera > Noctuidae > Dryobota > Dryobota labecula. The sequence goes on along the minus strand of OX383311.1, from coordinate 3,779,628 downwards.
ATCTTAGTATGATAATACTGAATTTACCCCATCAGTCTGCGGAGGGCTGTCCCTTACACCCTGTATATAGAGGTATGAGAAACAGGGTGTAAAGTTTACTCATCCTCCATAGAAAAGGCAGGATCCTCCAACTAGACGGGTATTGTGCCTGGTGGGCAACTGCCCGAAGGTTGATGTCGGGATGTTGTTGCTAGTCGCGCGGTAAACTTTGATGGCGCGATGCAGGATTTGTGTGTCTTTTGATGTGAAGGTCGCATGTGGAGTTGTAGATTGCCGCCACATATCGTCGTTGCAACTTTAAGATCTCTTATATGTGAAATTCAACTTAATGAGAAAATCGATATTTTAAGCACCGACATTTTATCAGGAATCACATCGATAGATCTTGAAATTGGTAAAGAAATGACGATTAAATCGTCGTATACACATGAGAGTCTTTGCAGTCGATAGAGCTTCAAAATGTGAAAAAGGCTGGCGTAAAAAAGTGATTTTGCCAAAAGTGACACATAAGAGGTCTTAAAGTCGCAATGACGATGTACAATATGTATAGGGTTGCCAACTGTCCAAATTTTTCCGGAAATATCCGATTTTTTGGCGGCGCCTTGTCATTTGTCCGTACTTTTAGACAAAATGAAATTTCTTCTTCTTTGCTCTGGTTTCATGATTATTATTGTATATATATTTGTATTGATAAGTATATGCTTTATGTATGTAGTTGTTTGTTGTAGGTATATTTAAATGGTACACCACAGACTATCTGCAGTAATGTTTCTCCTTCTCCCATTAATCCATCAAAAGTTTATCTTTAAAAGATCGCTTTTAGCGATAAGACCGCCCAATTGTCACTTTATATCTGAAATCCTTATGGTGTACATAATACAGAGTAGTCTATAAACTCACGCGTTCTTCCCATGGCGGTAGGCAGAAACCACAGAACGCCACCTGCTACGATGAAATTAAATTAAAATTTGTTTATTTCATAACCAGATTATTCAGAACAATAGTGATTAGAGAGAAAATAAATCCTGTATTAGGAGACTCCGCTCTTTCATACAGATCCTTACAAACTCCTCTTTTTGCTTCGTTTAAGTTCATACATCTGATCATACACGCATGCCGTATGCCTTAACATATTTTTTTATTATATACGGTTTACATAAGAACCGGTATATTACTCGTATAATAGTCCGGGTTTCAATATTGGGAACTGGTCTGTATCAGAATTTAAAATAAGAACCCCGAGTTCGACATCTTTATTTATCTGGATCTGGAAGAATATTAGACATCTTCGTCGGCTCTGGGATCCGGGATTTTCTAAATCCCTGGCGCCCATTTATTAATTGTTAACTTGCAAAATAATTGGAAAGTTACACCTTAATGATTGAATCTTATATTATATTTAATTTTAACTTAGAAACGGAACAGTACTGGCTTTATCTCCAACTCCCCACGACCTTAGTTCTTTCGGCTGAAGTTTGAGCTGGCTGGCATTAATAAGTGACAGTTATAGTCACCTACCTATAATTATAAAGGTTAACTTAATTTAAGTGATACTTACTATAAGTGTTTGATATAATTATTTATTAATGCGGTAGACCCTTAAAGGCTACCGTTTGTTGTTTTAAGGAGGAGTATTTTTTTATAAATATACGTTATTTCAAACAGTTTATTGTTTCCTTGTATTTCGATACGTAACCACCTTGCATGAAGGCTTTGTTCCAATACTACTAGAGGGACAAAATCTTTTATGTAACATATTATAAACCTGGCCTTTCAGAAGAATAATTAGGTCACTATAATATGTCCTACCGGCGTTTTCACTCACATCTGCCTTCTAAATACCTTTTGTTAGTTGTCTTTCTTTCAGCTTCTCAACATAGCCAAAACATCTATGCATACTCTTTTAAATTTTCGTCGCTACATCTTTTAAAGAGTATTCTATTCCCCACACACACGTCGAAACTTGCACAGTAGGTCGGTAAATCATGGCAAATTGACAGGGTCAGCACCTGTGCCAGTTCCCAGCGATACGCCTTTAGTATACGTTGATGAGACGCTTACCTAACTGTAGTCCTTCAAAGGTTAACTTGTGAGTTAGAGAAATTGAATCCCAATCCGTGAAATTACGGTCTGAAACAGCGGTAGTACTTTGTGTGAGAGGTTGCGCACTAAATTCGAATACTATCCGTCTGAATATAGAAGACTAGCTTCGGCTTTGCCCGCGTGCAGGTCGAAAATCGTCCCACGGGAACGGACTACACACTTGTTCGAGTCGGCAAATTCGATTCGGCGGTATTTGTTGATCAAGAAAGCCGACCCGAAGCAATTATTTCACTTATTCGGCTTTCATTCGGCTCGTGCCGATCGGCAATCTCCGTTCGGCATCAATCGAATAACTTCTTGGTTACTAAACGTGTCATATAACGAAGCGGAAAAAGTAATTACAATAGTAAAATATTTTTTGCACACATACGATCGTACCGCTCTCACGTTCCATCTCACACAGATGACTCACTTAAACTCCCTCAAACTCACCATCACATGATCACACTTTATACTCACACTCATTCAAATAATGGCGTTACTTTTTTTTTTTTTCAAGTGGTATTGTTATGATTTTCTTTTTATTCTCGATTTGTTTGTTATGTTTTCTTTAATTTTGGTTCTTAGATATATTTTTTTTGTATTTTGAAGCAAGCTTATTTTAGTTGTAATACGAACATGTTTTTAAAATAATTTGCAAATGGTAAAACCTCCATATTGGTGCCCAAGTTACAGGCTTGCCTAGTTTGGGGCCAATGTGAAACCTATGTAATCGTTTTAGCAATAAAGTTTTATTTACCGCCGCGCACGTATACAGCGAACAGCTTTTTTCTCCGAAAATCTCTCACACAATTATCTATATATTTCGATTTTTATATTCCCGGCTCCCCACCCAAACACCTAAGTAGGAATTCAAATGTCGCCAGTTATGTCAAAGTCTCATGTAGGGCGACCCTATTGTCATCAACCTAGCTCAAATCCAGACTACGGACTGTTACTGAAAAAATCCTTTCGGAGAAACCCAATAAATATGAGCACTAAACATATTCTAATACTAAAATTCTAGAATGAAGAAGTAAGCGAAGGTTGCATTAAGGGTCAACCGGTATATTTACGAGCATAAGATGGTCAATAGGCGTGTCCTAATGCTGTGTTGAATGCGTTTTGCGCAATCGCGATGTTTACACTAACGCATCATTGTCATCCTTGCTGTTTTCTGTCTATGTTTCCTTTGGGTCTCTTTTAAAGCCCCGTCTTCATGGTAAACATTTGTTTATAAACAAAGTTTTATCAACATGTTGCTGAGTTGCTGGCAACACTGCGTATTGCAGAGTTGATCACGGCATGTTGACCAGCTCGATGAGCGACAACATCTGTTTATCAACAACTATTGACGTGTGTGGACGTGTTTGCAACAAAATAAACATCACTCATAAAAATTTATCTTATCAGGAGATAGATAGGAGATATATAAATTATACTTATACAATATCTACAGAGAAAAACAGAAAAGAAACTCCATGGACTCTTTTAAATTATATAATAGGTCTTTACCTATGTAATTGGAGATTCTATAACCAGCATTTTCAGATTTAATTATCTGTGGATTGGCGCGCCATTCGAAATTCAAATAAATTTTATTCGAAAGCCGTGTTAATTTAATTTCAAATTCAGTCATTTGTTTTTAGATAGTTTTTTCTTTTGTGAAATTGTGGTAGTTTTTGGCGCCAATTTTCGAATATGAGTTCCTACGTGGAAATACCGCTGCGCAAACAACACGAAACATTAACGCCGTATACGAGCCTAACACTGCTTGCATAAACACGATTCATTATTGGTAAAATCGTTTTAAATCTGGAAATTTTGAGTTGAAGAACGAGCCTCGCGGTCGGCCGGCAACCATTGTCGACAAGGACGAACTGAAGGCGATAGTGGAAGCCGATCCAACTCAATCTACGGCTGAGCTTGCAGCGGGCCTTGGAGTAAGTGTCAAAACAACATTGAAGCACTTGCGTCATATCGGAAAGATAAAAAAGCTAGATAAGTGGTGCCACACGAACTAAGCGACCAACAGCGAGACTTACGCGTCGAAGCATGCATAGCACTACTGAATCGGCATAGAAACGAGGGAATTCTTAATCGAATTGTTACCTACGATGAAAAGTGTATCCTGTACAACAACCGTAAGCGTTCGTCTCAGTGGGTGGACCCGGATACAGCACCTAATCAGTGCGCTAAAAAAAAGATTACTCATAGGAAGATGATGGTGACTGTCTGGTGGCCCAGTGGCCGGACTTGTACATCACAGATTCTTACCAAATAGCAAAACAGTGACAGCAGATGTCTATTGCCAAGAATTGCAAACAATGATGGAGAAACTCGCAATTCAACAACCAAGACTGGTCAATCGCTCTTCCCCATTGCTTCTCCACGACAACGCGCGAGCTCACACTTCACGACAGACCATCGCAAAGCTACAAGAGTTACAACTAGAAGCTCTCCGTCACCCACCGTACTCACCGGACCTTGCCCCAAGAGACTTCTACTTTTTTCGAAATTTTGACAATTTTTTAAGTGGGAAAAAATTCAACACCCGAGAGGCAGTACAAAACGCTTTCGCTGACTTCATCGCCTCCCTCCCGGCAGAATTCTACAGTAAAGGGATAAACAAACTGCCATCAAAATGGCAAAATTGTTTAGATAATTTGGGCCAGTACTTTGATTAGCTGAAATAACAAAATTACCAAAATTTATATATTTTAAAATTTTCATACAAATCTCCAATATCATATGTAAAGACCTAATATTATATTGTTATAAAATATTAGTTACATCTTTCATGTTGAATTCATAACTTTAGGTGAGAACGACGTAAACGTTAAAAGCGTCCAGATTTGGTACAGCAAATAGATATAAAAAAAAGAAAAAACCATTATTATTAACATAAGCGGGATATTTACCATGTTTATTCATTTTTCCGAGTTCCCGATATTTCGGCGCTGTTGCAAGCACCATGATCACGGATAAACTGAAGTCACTGCGGGTGGGTGTTTATGAGCAGACAAAACGGTCTACCCTCTTTCTTGTTCGTTTTTTGCACTCAGTACCGCTACCACTGTCACTCGCCACCATTAAAAAAATAAGCTGTGGCAGCTAAGAGATGACCAGTGACGGCGCCCGTTCACGAACTTGACGCATTGATCAGCACCATTTAGCTCAACCATTTTGAAGGGAACTTAATGATCCAACACACACGCCACCACCAGCGAGACATTTGAGTGAGCATGACATACTCTCAGCCGCTAAGGCAAATTCAAGTCAATGAAAGACTTTTACCCGGTAAATGGTAGCTGTACCTATATAGTACATACATAGTACTCACACTTCTTATATATATATATTTTTTTTTTTAAAACTTTGCCCACACTAGGAATTTCTCATGTATCGTGGGTGCGTTTACAAACATTTAAACTCACATACACAAACAGCCAGACCAATATTTGTTCCGTGCGGGAAACGAACCCGCGACACGCAGCGCAGCAGTCAATCGCTTAACCACTGCTCCAACCGTGACGTATATTGACATTAAGTGCTCTAAAATACATGGAAGATATAAGCCCTGAGAATTCTGAATACATCGCAACGAAATAAGTCTGTAGATAAGTAATCGATTCCATATCAAATCGAAATCGGGAATCGCCAATAGACAGCCAAATGCAACCGTTGCTAAATTCGTTCCAAATAAATTCTAAATTTAAATGGACCAATGCGATACATCGATTTGAATATGGAACGTTGGAACAGACCAATCGTAATTGATCTATTGATTTGTCAGTTATCTGATTGTGCGACGGTATTGGGCGATTGCAAAACGTTTTCTGTTCGGGTCCCTGGTCGGGAAAGTTCGGATTTTATAGCGAATTGTATGGAGTTACATGAGTGGGATGTTGGTTTATGTTGGAATTAATTTAATTAAGGCAGTTGAAGCCGTGAAATATGAGGTAATATAAACTAGATTTGTATTACAAATGCCTTTCTGTTATGGTATTTGTAATCGGTAACGGAGTACCCATTAATCGGCGTGCTTTCAAAATGAACTGTATCTTAAGCCAGGCCACTTTTGCTTAATGTTACTTACATAAGGTAAGTAACATTAAGCAAAAGTGGCCCACCCAGACATAAATATATTTAGAACCATTCGGTCATCTTAATTGATCGTTATAATTCCTTTTTCTTTTTATATTCTACCACATTTTAAATTAAATTTAATCGATGGCTCCTAAGTATACTGAGTCAATTAACAAATTTTGGCAATTGTACTTTTTAGGATATTACAAACAATTAAATCATTTACTATCTACTTGTGTTAAAAACGTTCATATTAAGTATTAGAAGTACAGTTGACTCAGTATAATTAGGAGCCGTCGAAATTATATTAATTTTCTTTAAGTTCGCTGTACTGGTACAGCGTCTTAATAATTGTTTGCTGCACCGGACGACGTCATTACGTCAACGCCGACTGTCGCTGAAAACTAGCGCTGGTGCTGTCTTGCATAGGGTCGCAGCATAATGCTGAGCGTTAGCCGTTTTGCGTCGATGTGACGCATTTCCCCCCATCGTTTTTTTTTTTTGTGTTTATGTTCTTTATTGCGTCATGTTTACCGCAAATAAACGTATTTTATTTCTTTCCTTCTTAAGGTTCAAAAGAATTATGTTCTTTTGATTTCTAGTTGGAAGGAAACACGTACTTAGTTTATTTCTCATATATTTTTCTATTTTTTATTCTCATTTTTGCCCAGAACCCTAATTCTTTTTCTAAAGTAGCTTAAGTTACTTCTTATATCATCAGCTATCTGACAGTGAAAGTCCCGTTAAAATCGGTCCAGCCGTTTCGGAGATAAGCCGGAACAAACAAACAGACAGACACCATTTTTTTAAATAGATTTTTGTACCGTATATAGGCTTTCATATGCATTTAGTAAAAATTTGTTATTTTGACATTACAAACAGAAACTTCAATTTTATTTCTTTTGAATTGTCAAGGGGCCGGCCAGTAAGAAAGATGAAGAGAGTTGCCTATTCCAAAGCGTAGTAGGTTAAGTTGGAATTAAATTTCTAGGCAGGTATATAATGTCAAATAATGAAAAGATTATGTCTTACAATACTGTCCAATAACAGTTTTATTTAGTGCTGTCCCAACACGAAATCGCAAAAAAAAATATCAATCAATCAATCACTTTGTTAAACATAGGTATGGTTACAGATAATATTTTTTTTTTTTTAAATCTATATTTGTTTTGGGGTTTTTATCTAAATAGATATGTCAACCCCATCGTGCCTTTTACCATTGTAACATTAACACTTATAATTAACACAAACTATACTAAACAGTTAAACAATATTATGAAACTCTTTGTGTTATAGATAGAAGTCACCGATTAAGGATTGTTATTAAATGACATAACTTTTTGGCACCTTCTGAAGTTGGTTGGGATAAAATTGATTGTATTAATCCCACGTTAAGCCTATTTAAGTCTAATTCTCTAAAAAGTACCTCCCTCTCGCGCCTGTTGCGGACACAATCCATCAGCAAATGCTGCACGTCCTCAATCTGATTAAATTCTCTGCAATTTCTAGGTAGGTATATAATGTCAAATAATGAAAAGATTATGTGTTACAATACTGTCCAATAACAGTTTTATTTCATGCTGTCCCAACACGAAATCGCAAAAAAATATATCAATCAATCAATCATTTTGTTAAACATAGGTATGGTTACAGATAATATATTTTCTAAAATATGTGCACAATGTTTTGCCAATTTATGGGGTACAAAATTAACATAAACAAGCAATTACAATTAAGGTGACATGTCAATAGATTACAAAAACAAAAAAAAAACATTCAATTAAAAATATGTCAGATATGAAACAGGTAATAAATAAAATCTTAAATGTTTAATTAGCAAGTCGGACTCGTCATACCTCTGTTTATCAGTAGTAAACTCAGTGATGGAGTAGTAACATCTATCTAAAAGGAATTTAAACAAAGACCTCTTAAAGGTTCCCAGACACTCTTTATTTCTAATAGCTGCTGGTATACTATTATATATTTTTGGGGCCATACCTAGCACACTTTTGCCGAAAAATGCGGTTTTATGAGAGGTAACATGAATGGTACCTATTCTGATAACGGCGAGAGCGCAGTTTTTCAAATAAATGCAGGTTACAGCGGATAAACACTCCCATTTCATATAATTATGTACATAGACATATATAAGCCAAGTCAAGAAAAAAAATCTCTACAATATGTATTTCCGAGACGGGTGCAGAATTAGACATCGTCTCACCTAGTTCAGTATACATTGCATAACTTGTGAGGATGTTACCAAGTTGCCGACACTATTAAGAAATCGACCGCGCCTTAATGTGCCGTTCTAAGCATTGCGCATCGTGAAAATGCCTTCATTTCAACATTTTATTTGTACTTTGATAAGAAGGCAGTCTAAATAAAGCAGACATCTGTTGAATTTGAACCAATTTTTCTATGGGACCAACTATTATAGTGCAGGGTGGACGGAACATTGTAGTCCAAAAAATTTTTTTTGTCTCTCGTAAATCCAGGAATCCGCTGGATGCGGGAAGCACAGAACCGGTCGAAGTGGCGGTGCTTGGGGGAGGCCTATGTCCATCAGTGGACGTCTTTCGGTTGAAATGATGAGTCCCTCGTATCGTGGGGTATCCGAATCACCCCCATGTATGCTCCGCGACTTTTCATAATTTTCGAGCTATGAATATTTTTCTGAACATTTGAGAATTTTCGACCCTGTCCAACTTAAAAATTTAAAAAAGTAGTTTTTTTTTTGCAATTAAATCTTCATGAGTAGTGTTTTTATGCGTAAAATAATCAGTTTCGTTACTGTGATGGAAGTTATGAAAATGTTGGTCTAAAATGAAAAGTTTACTTTCGGTGAATAGGGATGTGTCCTGGGTAAAAAAAAAAAGAAAAACTGTTTAGTCCGTCAATCAGATAATAAAAAAATATTAGACACGTATTTTTTGCTTTATCATATTAATAACAATGACTTAGATAGAACACATTAAACTTAGGGAGTGGGGGCTCGTTACGTCACAGCTACGTATAAAATCTAATGAGAAGTGACGTCATGCGACATTTGAACTCAATGTATCGCCGTAATGTTTTGATTATGTAAAAAAAAAAAGAAAGATACGTCCAATATTTTTTTATAATCTAAAAATCTAAACGGATGTCTTAGATAGGTACTACTTTTATTTGCATTTAGTAAATAGCTGTTATTTTGAAGTTACAAACAACACTTCAATTTTATTTATTTGTATAGATAATCCTAGTGTGGGGAAACGTTTGGGTGGTTAAAATGGACTGGTTACCTAAAACTATGGAAGGACTATGGCCCCTGCCTGATCAATGTTTTATTATACACGGATAAAATGGCAGGGGGTGACTTGCACACTCAGTAATGGGCCCCCGAAAACGGTCGCTAGCACATAGTGACGTAGCGACAAGGGGGCAACATATCCGGAGGAAACGATGTCCAGGAAACCCCAAAAAACTGAGTCACGCCCCTCCCTCTCTTTTAAATATCATCCAAGAAAACTCTTTCAATAACTACCAACAGCCTACAAATGTAACAAGATCTCCCAATACTGCTGGTCCCGCGGGAAGATTAGACCAAAACCCTCCAACTGATTTAAGAATCAAAATCAGAATCAAAATCAAACATACAATAATCAAAACCGAACATACAAAAACCAACATCAAACATATAAAAACTCAAGAATAGAGAAGACAGACAGCACTGGAAAGAGTTGGAGGAGGCCTACACCCAGAAATGGGTACCCCAATAATATACTGGTACCAATCATCAAAAATCAAGTTTAATATAATATTAAATGACGCATGAATTTAAAAATAATATTTGAATAATCATACAAAAATAAAAAATATAATATACCTATAATAAATAAATTTGAAATAATATTGTATAAATATTATTTACACCTATTGAAAAAAAAAATACTATCAATCTTTTATACTTGCAGAAATGTTATTAGGATTTAATATGAATTAGTATTGTAATGTGCCTGGAAATATGGAATTATGTATACCTACTGTATTTTGGGAAATAAAGGCTTTATTATTATTATTATTTTATTTATATATGTCTGCATATCTCCGGTAAAGGTCCGGGACCCCAGGGTGCCGGACCTTTGGAAGGCGTACGAGGGGCCAAAGCCAACTCGCAGAGGCCCGTTAGACGCTTTTTAATTAAATGAGGCACCAACCGACGATTATCCCTGTACGCACCATGCAAGTGCACCCAAGGACAACCCCCGGTTGGTGTAGGACTATTGCAGGATATGGAAAAGAATTATATTGGACTATGGGTTTGGGTGGTTAAAATGGACTGGTTACCTAAAACTATGGAAGGACTATGGCCCCTGCATGATCAATGTTTTATTATACACGGATAAAATGGCAGGGGGTGACTTGCACACTCGGTAATGGGCCCCCGAAAACGGTCGCTAGCATATAGTGACGTAGCGACAAGGGGGCAAAATATCCTGAGGTGCTCGAGGAGTGGAGAGGTATTCCACGGCTCTCAGAACCATCTCAGAGCCCGGAAGATGGTTAAGATCCCTACAAGCACTTACTGGAATACTTCCTTCCTCCGAGCACGTTTGCTCTTGCAAATCTCCACTCAAGCCAGCCAATAAAGGCAAGAATGAGGTGGGAGCTCAGTTCCTCGCCAGTGTTCACTCCAGCTGGCCAATAAAGGTAAGCCAGAGATGAGGAACATGACTTCTTCCGGGAGATAGGGTCCGTGGAGTCGCAACTGCCCACCAGCTCGCCACATGCTGCCCTGCGGGTTTCTGTATCTCTTGGTCTGGCTGCTCACCCTGGACATGTTACGGAAAAGTAAACTCTACCGGCACAGACCTAGAGTTTGGAGCACGCAAGCCCCACCACGACGTCAACGTAGAGATACGGCGGTGGGGTTATTATTATTATAGATAATATACACGCGATAAACGATAAACTCACGTCTTCATCCCATAGGGGTAGGCAGAATCTATAGAACGCCACCTGCTACGCTACTTACATACTCCTTTTTAGGGTTCCGTAGCCATATGGAAAAAAACGGAACCCTTGTGGATTCGTCATGTCTATCCGTCGGTCTGTCCGTCCGTATGTCACAGCCACTTTTTTCCGAAACTATAAGAACTATACTGTTGAAACTTGGTAAGTAGATGTATTCTGTGAACCGCATTAAGATTTTTACACAAAAATAGAAAAAAACACAATAAATTTTGAGGGTTTCCCATACGTAGAACTGAAACTCAAAAAAAAAATTTTCATCAAACCCATACGTGTGGAGTATCTATTGATAGGTCTTAAAAATGATATTGAGGTTTCTAATAAAAAAAAAAAACTAAACTGAATAGCTTACGCGAGAGACACTTCCAAAGTGGTAAAATGTTTGTCCCCCCCTGTAACTTCTAAAATAAGAGAATGATAAAACTAAAAAAAATTATATGATGTACGAAAATTGGTTTGAACGAGATCTAGTAAGTATTTTTTTTTTAATACGTCATAACTCGTAAACTGCAATTTACCTTTCATTCGTTATAGAACCCTTCGCGCGTGAGTCCGACACGCACTTGGCCGGTTTTCTTCATTTACATTCATACATCTGGTCATAAACACACGCCGGTTGCGAGTGCTACGCACCTGACCTTTCTGAAGAACATCACCAATTAGGTATATTATGTTCTCCTAGGTCGTCCCCCGGCGTTTCCACCCACATCCTTGTATAGATAAATATTATTCCTATATTTTTCGTAATTACACCTAACATTGTTTGTCTCTGCATCACCTAAAAGTTGACTTGTAGAAAATGCCAATGGCATTAAGTCCGCCTCTGTACATTTTTGTGCTTTCAAGCACAGATATGCTCAGAGTATTAAAGCTCAAACTGCGGCCAAGAAACTGGTCGTCCTAAATAGGGTGAAGCGATACTTTACGCCTGGACAGCTTTTAACCCTTTTCAAAGCACAAGTCCGATCCTGCATGGAGTATTGCAGCCACCTTTGGGATGGCTCAGCTAAGTACCAACTTGCTGCGCTTGACTTGGTGGAACGCAGAGCTAAGAGGCTCACTGGTGACGTAAAACTGGTGGATGGCAAGCTTCACAGTTTGGCTCATCGCCGCAAGGTTGCCTGCTTGTCGGTCTTCTACAGATTGTACTTCGGCGAGTGTGCCCATGAACTCCACGACCTCATTCCACCGGCCCCCTTCTACTATCGGACATCTAGACGCACTGCAAGTTGCCACCCCTACCTAGTTGAAATTCCACCAACTCGCACTAAGCGTTTTTAAACGTCTTTTATAATGCGCACAGCAAAAGAGTGGAACTCTGCCTGCATCTGTGTTTCCGAACGCATACAACCCTAATCTATTCAAAGTGAGAGTGAACAGGCTTCTTCTGGGTAAGCTCACTCCATCGTAGACTTCACCCAGACCTAGATTAGAGTCAAGAGCAAACACATATTAAAAAAAAAAAAACGTAACTACCAGTTGTGGGTGTATTATACACCTGTGCCTTTATCTTCAGGGAATACATACGTGTTTTTATGTTAGTCTGTCTAAAAACCAGTTTCGTGCTTCTCAAGGAGTGCCGTGTGTTTCATAAATTACTGTTTTCCTTCGTATATGGAAATTCGTAGAGGAAAACAGTCGTTTCCTCCGCTTTAAGCAAGAGGCGTGGTTGGGCGCGGCCGATTTCATAAGCGGATGCTGGCTTCATCCTTAGCGTTTGAACTGAGTGCACGCTCGACTCGAGCGTCCGGCGGGGCGGCGCGTGCGGCGTTCATGTTAAACACATACAATCCCTCGCGAGTGTCCTGAGTGGCGGCGAGTGGCGCGGCGAACAATCTTTCACCGCTAGCACGCGACGCAAAACGCCCCGCTGCACGCCTATTCACTCAGGCCGCTAGACTAAGGAGATTCACACATTTGAATTAAATATTAGCAAACTTCAAAGTAGCAGTAAGCTGAAATACATGGGCTCATGGCTGAGAGACACCGGGCATTGTGGGGCAATTTGGGGACGCCTATGTCGAGCTGTGGACTGCGGTAGACTGTGTTGAATAAAATACAGTATGGCAGGGAAAATAAGGGACATACGTGTATAAAAACTGTTGTTCCATCACCATTTTACTCGTAGCCGAAAGACATCCACAGCTCGACATAGGCCTCTCTCAAGCAACGCCATTTCGACCGGTTCTATGCTTGCAATTCTTCAGACTGTCAGTTACCCTGGTTCTCCTGCAGATCTCTTTGTTTCTGATTCGATCACGTAGGGAAACTCCAAGCATAGCCTTCTCCATTGCTCTTTGGGTGACTTTTAGCCTTCTAATAAGGCTCATTGTGTTCATACAAAAGTGCAATACTGACACGATCAAAATGTAGGGCACAGCAGTATTTTTTGTTTTGTTTTCTTTTTTCATATATCAGAGTTTTCACCCGTGGTTCATTTCCGTGCGTTTTTTTTTTAAACGGTAGGTTGTAAGGTAAGGTTCTAGACTCCTTTAAATAATGCCCCTTCTTTTACCCGCAATACTTTCTACCTATACTTACAGGTTTGGATTAGGGCATGCAATATCGGAAGGTTCTCAATTCCGGAACTGAGTTCCAATACTGGAGATCTGATTCCGGAATTCAGGAAATGAGTTCCAATACTGGAGATCTGATTCCGAATTCCGGAACTGGTAACTTTTAAAGTTTGTTTCAAATCAAACAAGATTTATAATTATATCAGTCTTTTAATCATTTTTAGTAACAAATTAAACATCTTTCTCCCTTATTACTCTAAACATTAGCCGTCTAGCGGCTTGTGGAAAGTTTCACAGACTAGTTTGGTTGCGTTTAGATAAAATAATAATCAAAAAATTATGAATATCGGAATTCCGATATTACTCCCTCAATTCCGGAATTGAAATACCAGAAAAAGTGGAATTACGAAATTCCGGAATTCCGGAATGCATGCAGCCCTAGTTTGGATCCTCGCGTGATGTTTAATAATACAGTTGAATATGTTAGGAAAACTCGATATTATGATTATCCTGAGAATCTAGATTGTTGTGGCGTGCCAGGGTGCGGCTCATTTCATAAGCGGATGTTGGCGCCATCTTTAAGCTGTTTGCACATGATGCGATCGACTAAAACATCAAACGCAATGTGGACGCCTCAGTTTTTTTTTTTTTTTCTTTATTTTAAAGAATTTTATTGTTCTTAATAATTTATTGCAATCTAGCCTAATAGACTAATAAGCAATTTTAAGTGTAACTTATTATTTAACGTAATAGATTACAAAACTAATAATAGTGTCAATTTGCACTTTTACACAATTCCGTGACACTTTCTTAGTATTACAGAACGTCACTCAATACTCAAGCATTACTTAAAACTAGATTCAAGCCATTTGATTGGTTCAAACTAATTTAAAAGTAATGCTTGACTAATTTAAAGGTTCTGGAGTGGCGACCGCGTACCGGAAGACGTAGCGTAGGAAGGCCTCCCACAAAGTGGACCGATGACCTTGTGAAAGCCACAGGAATCCGCTGGATACGGGATGCACAGAACCGGTTGAAGTGGCGGTGCTTGGGGGAGGCCTATGTCCAGCAGTGGACGTCTTTCGTCTGAAATGATAATAATGATGATGATAAACATTTTTTTTTTCCCTTTTCAGTATATATATATTTTTTTCCTGTTCATGGTATGGCAGTTTGAGTAATTTATGCGGCCTGCCCAAATGTCCTTTCTTTGGTATTGTTCGTCGAATCGTTGAGCTCCTTATGTTCTGAGTTGAGCTGCACGATTACTGACAAATGCGTGCACTGAATGGACAGGTCCACTCAATCTGTGTGGTTCTTTCTTCAAAAGACCATTTCAGACACCAGTCTACATGGTCTTCACATGATTTGACCAAGATTATGTCTGGACTTTAAAAGAGACTGTGACCTCTGAGTTTGTTTCGGTCTTTCTTCTCAGAGTAGTCAGATACGAAATGCCGACCTCATCTAGTTTTAAAATATGATTGACGTGTAAAAGTGTTTGTAAAAACCTATCTACAGAAATAAAATCATTTATCATTTATCATTTAACAAGTCCTTGCATTTGATATGTCGTTATTTCTTTCCGTGTGAGTTTGCAAAACTGTTTTTTTTTTTTTAATTGTCGTGTTTTGGTCACAGAAGTTCATGTGTACCTTTAAATTTAATCGGTTCATTAGATTCGTAGCAAATCGGCTGTGAAAGACGAACAGACAGACACACGAGTGATTCTATAAGGGCTCCGTTATTTCCTTTTGAGGTACGGAACCCTAAAAACCCTATTACACTACCCGACCTGGAGATCGAACCCAGCCCAGGACCTCTTAAATGTCCATGTTCATTTATAGAGAATGACGTGTATTCTTCCTGTTTGTAGACTTGTAGACCTCACGACAGTGTAATCAACACATAATTAGGTCTGTGTTCACTCAGTGATTGATAAAAATCGTGACATTACACAACACAAGTGTGAAGGGGCGTGTCCACGCGCTGCGTATGCGCAACTATGTAGTCTAGCGCGGTCACAGTTATAGCGGACCATTTTGTTGCTTCTGATTTTAAAAAAGAATATTTGTAATAGACAGACATAAAAAATATTGAAAACGTATTTTTTCTTTTCTTTTTTTCGTAATCAAAAAGTTACGGTGATACATTGAGTTCAAATGTCGACGTCACTGTTCGCTAGATTTTACATGTAGTTTGTTAGA
Organism: Dryobota labecula; assembly: GCA_947523025.1. NCBI lineage: Eukaryota > Metazoa > Arthropoda > Insecta > Lepidoptera > Noctuidae > Dryobota > Dryobota labecula. The sequence continues at coordinate 3,763,724 of OX383311.1, read as the reverse complement.
ATTGTGACGTAACGAGCCCACACTCCCCAACTTTAATATGTTTAATCTAAGTCATGCGGAATGAACAACCGCTAACTCTAAAGCCCCACCCTTTTTGCAACACTCCATGCACAAGCGGCGACCACACACGAAGATGCACGATTAATGCCGAACTGCTATTTTATGACGTGCCATATTATGCAATAAATTACATGTTATTTATATCGACAGATTGTATTTTCCTCGTATCTAGGCGTTTTGTCATTTTTTCAAGTTGACCCTGGCCACTGAAGCAGCATTTTCCTGGCAACACAACTTGGCAAGTAAATCTATTTATACATACAAATAAATAGAATTGAAGTGTCTGTTTGTAATGTCAAAATAAAAGCTTTTTACTAAATGCATATGAAAGTATATATTATATATATCTTTTTTTTATTACTGATTGGGTCTGCTCTTGACCTAGATTTCACCTGATGGAAAGCGATGGATGAGGTCCATGATGGAACGAGGGTGCCTAGAAGATGCCTGTTCACTCTTGCTTTAAAGACAGACGGGTTATATGTGGTAGGGAACACAGACGCTGGCAGAGAGTTTCACACTTTGGCTGTGCACATAATAAATGTGGAAGAGAAGCGTTGAGTACGACTGGATGGGATATCAACCAAGCACGCATGGTACTCTGCAGTACGTCTGGAAGTCCGGTAATAAAAGGGCGATGGTGGGGTCAGGTCGGGGAGCTCCTGCGCACACTCTCCGAAGTACAGTCTGTAAAAGACCGACAGGCAAGCAACATTACGCCGATGAGCCAGGCTGTGAAGCCTAGACACCAACGTTTCGTCGCCTATAAGCCTTATCGCTCTGCGTTCCACCGAGTCAAGTGCAGCAAGTTGGTATTTTGCTGAGCCATCCCATAAGTGGCTGCAATACTCCATACAGGAACGGAACTGTGCTTTGTACAAACTCAAAAGCTGACCAGATGTGAAGTATCGCCTACCCTTATTTAGGATGCTCAGCTTCTTGGCTGCAGTCTGTGCTTCTGACTCGATGGTTGAGCCGAAGTTGAGATCAGACCCCCATGCCCAAAAGCTCTAGGTGGTCGGTAACTAGTACAGATGCACCTCGGAAAGTAGGAGATAACTGAAACTGGCTCCTTTTAGCATTCGATCACGTAGGAACACTCCAAGCATAGCCCTCTCCATTGCCCTTTGGGTGACGTTTAGTCTTCCAATAAGGCCCATTGTGAGCGACCACGTTTCAGTGCCATAGGTCATCACTGGCAATACGCATTATACGTAGGACGAGAATATATTGCGTAGCTTCCCGAACGCTGCCCAGCCGAGTCGGATTCGACGATTGACCTCTTTCTCGAAGTTGAACCTACCTATCTGGACAGTTTGTCATAGGTAAATATTCTCGTTCACAACTTCGACTGTAGCGTCTCCGATCTTCATGAGAGTGGGTGTTACATGGGCATTCGACAGGACCTTGGTCTTGTCCATGTTAATTCTAAGACCCATTCTTTCGGAAGCTGATGTTATGGAGCATTGTACTGAGGTCAAAAGCACCTTAAAATTATGAAAACGGAAATAAAACAATACTTATAATGCCCAAAGGGCCTCAGCTCAGCGTAATATCAGATAACAACACCAGACGCCACCACCACCTGACGCTGATTTTCATCTGTAGCCAACGAGTGCCATACGCTTCAATAATAAACACACTTTAATGTTTTTGTTACAGGCTTGCGGGCCACCAATTCAACTGGAACCAGTAGACCTGAGCCTCAAACGACCACCTACGCCAAGAAGACGAGCTCGAGCAGTTGGTAAGTACTCTTCGTATAATTTATAGCAAAAGTCGACGGTCCACTGCTAAGTAAGATGTGCACGAATAGGTGAAGCCCCGTATTCATGTAGGTTTTTGTTTCGCAACACTGGATCAACATTGTTGATGAGCAACGAAGAAGTTGCTGGAAACAAAATTTATATCAATATGTCTTGTCCACACGCCAATCTGCGTTGTGCAAAATGTTGCCCGAGGAAGTAGTGTTGTTGTGTTCTCTGTGTCTGGTCATGAGCGAGTCAGACTCGCGCACTGACAGTTCCGTATCATCATATTATATAGCTTCATTCGTATAGGTACCTAAATAGTCATAGTTCTAGTTCTGTGCCTAGAAAAAACTACAACTATGCTTCACCCAAAGCAACCTGCGAGTACGAGTAGTTAGTAAAGAGGACATTTTGGTTGTGAACCGCAAATGTTTTTTTAATTTTCATCGGCGTGGCCTCTAATCGTCAGACAATTTTCGTAGAATCATCAGCGCCATCTCTTGACCGATAGTGGAACTAATAAAAGTTTTGTTGATGATTTCTAAAAACTGTGCTATTTAGAGACATCTTTATATTTTTCGTGTAATCTTTACATAAACTTCTATCACATAGAATATTTTCAGATTTTTATCTATGCAAGTGTGTGGTGTTGGGTTCGATTCCCAACAGTATCCAATTCAGGCAATTCGACCATGTCCAGCTTATGGGGCAACATAAGCTGGATATGGTTGAATTGTCAAAAATGGAAGTCTGTTGATAAATCAACAAATTACTTGATTATATGTAAACTACATTGTATATTGATATTTCTTCGATTTTGATATATCTACGACTTGCAGCTCTGAACGCCAAGCATTTCGCCACGGCACCATTCGTAATAAAACTGCTATCTTCAGGCTCATTTACTTGAGGACAGTTCCTCGCTCGTCGAAAGAAGAAACTTGCCAGGCGATTATCGCACTCATGTATTTACACTTAAGCGAAAAACATATATTCGATGACGTCATGCGTGACTCGCCAGGCGATATTCTCTCGAATAACTTGAACTGCAGTATTTTTTTACCCGGATTCTTACCTTTCGACATGCGAGTATCGTACCCGCTGTTTATACGAGTCAAAACAGTTCTTCTATCAATATAATTATACCCTGTTCTTCGCGAGAAAGTTTCGTCGTGTAACTGTCCCATTAGTAGCTTATTCAGTGACGTCACAGCTACTTAGGTACTTACGTGTGCAAGAGGTACTCACCCGGTTTCGGTCATTTGGTTGCACTTTCGACTGTTTGATGGTGATCGTTAAGTTAACTAGTAACTGTCGGTGGTTACACCATGGATTTGTCGTTGCGATATGCTCCTTTAAGTCAAGACGAATATTTGAAATCATTGTAGGCAAGTAACGGTTTACTTTCTTACGGACTTTTTACTTATTCCAAACCTTACTTTTGTACTAATTGAATTAAATCTAAATTAAAAAAATATATTAGACATAATATTGGTCAGATCATGTGAAGACCATGTAGATTGGGGTCTGAAATGAGGCCATGAGAGCCAGAGTGGCCTAACTGTCATTTTTCAATTCGTTTTTACTTCTTCAAAAAATGCTTTCGAGGTAATTTTAGAGCAGTTTTTTAGGCCACTCTGGCTCTCATGGCCTCAGAGAGCTAGAGTGACCTAACTGTATTTTTATCAATGCTGATTTTATTTTAAAAAACTGCTTCCGAAGTAAATTTAGAGCAGTTTTATAGGCCACTCTGGCTCTCATGGCCTCAAATGGTCTTTTGAGGAAAGAACCACACATATTGAGTGAACGCATTTGTCAGTAATCGTGTAGCTCAACATAAGGAGCTCAAAGACTTGACTAACAATCTCAAAGAAAGGACATTTGGGTAGGCCGTATAAAGTACCTACTCAAAAAGTCTCATAATGAGACGACATGAGTAGCATAAAATATTACCTCAGCTAGGTTACAAAGTATTATTTACCAGTGAGTCCCAAACTAGGCAGTTAGTCTGTATCTTGGGGCTCGAGGTACGAGTTCCAGAGTAGAGACTAAGGTTAATGCTGCCCTGATAAGCCGAAAAGCGCTAACTCAATCAGAGTAAGTTTTGAGAAAAACGACTTTTTGTAAATTAGTTTTAGCGTCATGCCGTCAAATCTCTTAGTAATTTAGGGAAAAATTGAGATATAAAAAACTTCTTAGTGTGTTTTGGCAATGAAGACAGGAGGCAGGCAGGGCTTCTTCAATAAGGCTCGTGAATTGTTTTACAATAATATATATATTCTTCCGTTTTTACAATAGTTTTCGTACACACGATCCTGCGGTATATTACACACTGGTGGGGACGGACCGACCTTTCTCGAAGCTGTCGCGAGCGAGCCGTCCTCTCATTTCGAGCAACAGATGTCGCTACTAATCGTTTCATCGATCGTGGGTGTGTCGGAAGTCAATAGATGGCGCTGCTTGACGCAACATAGTGGTTTTTTTTAATGTTTTAAGTTAGATAGCGCAATTTGGCTTATACCATTAGATGCGAAATTATTCTAGCTAATGAATGGTATAAAAAAAACTAAAAGGGCGTATCTCAGAGATGGCGCCTTTCGGCTTAGCAGGGCAGAATGGATAATCCGTCAAATAGAAATACAGTTTTTTTTTTTTTTTTTGAGAATCAAGACTCACTGGTAACTCCATGCCAAGGTTGCCTGGAAGAGATCGTAGTATGCGATAGGGCCGCCCATTGTATATTTTATAGTGTACTACTCGCTGTTGCCCGCGGCTTCGCCCGCGTGGATGTCAATACTTCCCTAGTTGAATCGGATTTTGTCCAGAAAAATCCTCTTCTGTAAAATTGACAACTCCTTTTCACTCCTTTAAAGTTTTAAAGTTTTGAAAAACCCTGACAAATGTTATTCTTTATTTTTGGTCGCAAGTATTTCTACTGAGTTTCTAGTTAATCGAACCGCGCGTTAAAATTCCTACATACAAACTTTGACACCCCGCAATCCCCCTTTGAGGGGTAGTTTTGAAAAATGTTATTACTTACTTAGGCAAGTATTTGTGCCAAGTTTCAAGTTAATCAACCAAATGAATAAGATTTTTCATACAATTTTTCATCCCCTATTTTATCCCCTTATGGGTGAAATTTCCAAAAATCCTTTCTTAGTGCACCCCTAGATCTCATAAGGAACCTACGTGCCAAATTTTGAATCTCTAGACCCAGCGGTTTGGGCTGTGCGTTGATATGTCAGTCAGTCAATCAGACTGTTTCTTCTTTTATATATGTAGATAAATTTTTCTTTTATTTTGTAATGTGTAATCTGATGTACCTACAGTAAAGTATATATAAATATTGCTCCAATTTTATAGTACGGAACCTTCACTTTTAAAGTTAAAAACCAATCGTGAATAAATTGTGCGAGGCCAACAAGACGACACGGACGTGCGATGCCGGATCTTAATCGTTGTAATAACTGCAGATACCGTAGCTGTTTATGAATAACATTATTATAGTGAAGAAAAACATATTGAAGAAATCGGAATGTCCTAGAACCAAAAATTCAAAGACATGTGAATCACTCTTCGTAAGTATGATCATGTCTCCGCGCACCGATTGGTTAAAATGGTTGCCCATTCGTCAGCGCAGAGAGTTGAGGGCTCTGTCTATGTTGTTTTCCATACTCGATAAACCCACTTCTTCTTACCTGACTTCCCTTGTTCAATACTTATGCTCTGCCCATAGTAAAAATCTTCGTTCCACTAACAATCGTCTTCTACTATGTCCGTCTCACCGCTCTGGTTTCATTCATGCACTCTTCTTTCTTTGTCCAAGCGGTCTTTGGAATGCGCTCCCTCTGAATATCAGGATGGCAACCAGTCGGTTATCATTTAAAGTGAAGGCACGTGAACATATTCGTAAGAAGTTGGCTGAATCATCCCAGCGCTGATTCGTTTTCTCCCCTTCCAGTCGTTATTTCTCCTGACACTGTTTATTTTGCTTATATTTATGTATGTATGTATTTATGTATTAGTTTATATTAATTTTTCTTTTTTCGAGTTATCTATCCCTTATTTTGCACCTGCCGTGGGTTCTCTGCCTTTTCGCCGAAAATTGTTGGCCAGATTTTCACTTGCCAACTAACGTTTCGCCGATGTTTCACTTTGACAACTAACGATTAGCAAATTTTTGTATGACAACGTTTCATTTGGTCTGCATCACCCTAAGGTTGGCTGGTATGAAATGCTTTAGGCATAAAATCCGCCTTTGTACAGTATTTTTTTACTTGTGCATAAAGTTTTAATAAATAAATAAATGACATGACCAACGTGCACTGGGCCCTCGTGGTGGATTTCGGCCCATCCCTTGTCTCAGACAGAAGGTTTAATGGTTTTACAATTGCATGTCGTGATAGCCCAGTAGTTAAGGCCTCGACTCTCATACACGAGGCTGTGGCTTCAAATCCGAGCAAGTACCAATGTGAAATGAAATGCCTTTTCAGTACAAACATTCGCACCTTTAAAGAAAAACCGTTCTTATACGAAATTTTTCAAGAATTGAGTTACTAATGGCATCTTTCTTAAAAGTAACTTTCTGATTTTTATGTTATAGTGTAAATAAATTATATCTATCATTATGACCTCAAAAGATGGCTCAAAGCACCTGATCATAAATTCTATTGCGAATAAGCCGTGCTTTTTTTTAATTTAAGCTCATGTGTAAAATTTGATATTTTTGTTTAGTAACAGTTTGTCTTTAAAGGTGGGAATTTCTGTATTCATATTCTTGCACACAAACTACTTAATTAGGAGACTATAGAATTCATGAAGACAACCTTTAGGTTCCGAGGCTCGAAGAGAACTAACTTAGAAACTAGCCAACGCCGAAACCAGTACTTCCAGTGTTTCCAGTACTTTTTACGCGGTAACTGTCAAATGAGATACTTTTAAACTTACTGCGCTGAAAACAAAAATCAGTTGAGGCAATCACATACTTCAATTTTATATTTAGTATTTAAAATCACTACAAATCTTATTAATATTTGGAAATCATGACATGACAAGAATTGCCATAGAAAAACTGTGATCCCATCCAAATCCGATCTAAAGAAAAGCGGCCACATTCTCTAGGTCGTATTTTGTTGCTTCGTGTCTCAATATGAAACTTTATAAAAGGTATTAGAAAATTCTAGACACATTTATCATGTGGGGGCGAAGTTGTTTTTTTTTTTCTGTTGACTGTTGTTAGTATTGTATCTTATTTTGACATTTGAATTAATTTTGACTATGATATTATGTTCTTCTACTTATCTAATTTAATTGATGTTTGAATTGCATGCTGTACCTATGTTATATGCAAATGTATTTATTGTAATCGTTTACAAATGAATTTCAATTGATTGTATTTTTTTTTTAAATATGTTTAATAATTAATAGTTGCAATTAATTAAATAATTGATCGAATGTTATTATTATACATATTTGTACACCGTAAAGGTAAAACATGACTCTGATCTTATCTGCAATGTACTTAACATCTTGCATGCTTTGTGTGTGCATACTCATGTTTCTGACAAATAAATGAACTCTGAACTCTGAATTTACCGAGGTTCCTGATTGAGCCGTTTTTTTATAATTCCGTCTCAGTCACGAGTTAATATTTTTTTGAAGGAGTGGTGCTAGTGGACTGGTGCTCGCCCTAATATAATGTCTGCTAATTTGTCATTTGTTCAAACTGTCACTCATAAAGCGTGTCTCGTAACGAAGCTCCTAGCTATGTGACTCCGGCCTTACATAATGGGCTACCAGGCACTTTCAAAGCGTTCTTGAACCCAACACTCACATTCGTGCTTTTGAATAATTCATTGAAATAGGCGGAAATGTCACCTTCAGTTAGATAATGAAGCTCAAATTGATACGTTCGTGTATTAAGTTTGCGAGGTCGACGGGACCAAACGGATGTATTCCCGGATCTTGTTGGTATAGTTTTATGGTCTTATAACATTGATGTTTATATAAAAATAGGAAGATGGCACTGCTCTAATGTCACGTAAACATTATTGGGCAAATAATATAATAAAAAAAATAAAAAAAATTGCGGACTGTAGGTACCGTGTAACAATTGATTATTTAAGAAAATAGATGAAAATTAACCATTCTCCCCGCTTATTTCCGAAACTACTGACCTAAAATAAAAAATAAAAATACAGAAAATAGTTCTTTATCTGGGGGGAACAATCTAATTTAATATAATATTACTTGTGAGATACATTGATTAGTTAAAAAAATTATATATATATATATATATATATACAGGGTGTTTGGCAGAACGTTGAACATACGAAAATGGTGGGTAGGTGGGGTCATCTGCTACTTACTCAGCCCTAATTTATTTGGCCCTGGCCGACTGGGTATTTAAAAAAAAAAAAAAAAAAGTTTTTTTCTTGTTTCACCACTTTCCTAACTTTAAAGTGTATTTTTTTTATTAAAAATGGGCAATAAAACAGGCAATTTTTTTTTTTTTAATCTTTGATGTTGGCAGATTCTTATAAAATTATTGCTTTGTTCAGATGTTAGCTAGAAAAAAAGTTATGAGTCCTCAAACTTACAGAAAGATGTAAAAAATACTTGAATGTTAATTTCAACTTGCATTTAAAAAAAAACAAAAAATGATTGAGGAGTTCCAATTCTAGCAAAACATCCCTAGTGTGTGAGCTTTCTAATGGTATGTAATTTGCTTTTATAAAAAAAAAACTTTAAGAGTTATTTCATAATTTTATCAAGCAGGAAATTTTTGACGAAACTCTACCTTTACGGAAAGTTAAATGTTTTGCGAAATTTAATACTGCAAAGTTGGTAAAAATTATGGATCGACGGCTTGCCAGTAGCAGTGGTGCAAATTGACATTCACTATTCCCTTGAGATGGTTACACAAAGCAGGTAGAAATTTTGTTTCACTCTTGCGCAGTCATAGCGTATTTTTGCTCTCTTTCGCTCTCGTGGCACCGTGACGCGTCAGAATGAATTCTTGACGAAACTCTACCTTTACGGAAAGTTAAATGTTTTGCGAAATTTAATACTGCAAAGTTGGTAAAAATTAAATGATCGATTGAAATTATGCTGTACCAGTTAGGTGCGTTAATGAAACAATTAAATAATTTTAAATAATTTATTTAAATAATAAATCATATTAGATGTTCAAATTGACGCCCTTCATTCGCAATACAGGTGCGGCATCTACGTCTGATTTCTACAGTTGTTGTGCGCAGCAGCATCTCCTGTCGCATAACTTCGAAAGCAGCATTAATTCGATTTATCAAATCTTCCCGACTTTCTACTTCTGTAGTGTAAACTAGTTCCTTTGCCCTTCCCCACACGTGAAAATCGAGCGGAGTGAGGTCGGGCGATCGCGGAGGCCAGGGAATTGGTCCTCCCCTGCCAATCCACGAATTTTGGAAACAATTATCCAAATGCTCAAGTACAGTCAGCTGCAGAGAAATCTCACCCCCTAGCAGTGAATAAATACATTGCTAGGGGGTGAGATTTCTCTGCAGCTGACCGTACAACTAGACTAAAGTGAGCTGGGCAACCATCGTGTTGAAAGACAATAGGCCTGTTTATGTCTACTTGGAACACTTCTTCCACTAATGGTGGTAAATCATTTATCAAAAAATCCAAGTAGTTGTTCGCGTTGATGTTGTCGGGCAAATAATGAGGCCCTATTAGCTTATCGCCAATCACTCCTGCCCAGACATTCACACTGAATCTCCTCTGGAAGCCTCTTTGTCTCTTCACGTGTGGGTTTTGATTTTTAAGTGCCCAATGGTGAAGATTGTGATAATTGACAATCCCTTCTTTGTCAAATTTGGACTCGTCTGTCCACAAAATACTTTTTAAAAAGTTAACGTCGTCCACATCGGTATGCAGCAAATGGCGACAAAATTGCACACGTCTCCCAAAATCACTGTCATCGAGACCTAGAACAAACAAAACATGTCTAAGAATTGATTTCAATACTGAATCTTTTCTTCCTCCGAGTTCAAACTCTACAATTATCCAAATTTTTCATCTTCAATTTTTAAGTACACTAATTGGCTTTATGGCTTAGCCATAAAGACGTAAGACCAAATTCACAAAAGGGCGTGCGACTTTCCAATTTTGTTCTAAAAAGGACCCATAAGTGCTGGCAAGTTTACCTACGCTGACCACCTGCGCAAACCGAATCCGAAATCCGAATCCTGTAAGCGCTGGCCGCCTGATTGTTACGTGAATGCGGCCGAATAGGAATAGTTTATTGAATTTAATTTGAAATTAGAATTGAATGCGCTAAAAACAACATGAGGCAAAACAACTAATAAAGAAAGTGACGAAATCAAGGTTAAATGGAACGATCAATTGAACTGTCTCATAATTTACTACATTCCACAAAATCGTATCAGATGCAGTGCATAAACGGCTTAATCTTACCTTGCACTGGAGTGTAGTGAAAAGCATGTCTACCATCTTGCCGGAGAACAGACCACACTTTCCATATGCTTAAGCCAAGTATTGAAGCTATCTGTCTAATGCTTTTGGTAGGATCCGCGTCAAACTCGGCAAGAACTTGTTCGTCAATGGTAGCATCGGGTCGTGCTGCGTTCACTCGTGGTTCTTGTAAGTTCAGGTTACCGGTTTGTCGTAAACGTCGGTAAGTACTCGCAAACGTCTGATGACTGGGTACTCGGCGGTTGGGATAACGCTCTTGATAAATTCTTCGCGCTTCACGCGAATTTGTATTAGCGCTTCCATACGCTAACAACATGTCCGCGTATTCCTCACTGGTAAAAGCAGCCATTTCTTTACCAATAACAACAGGTAACAGTAATAACAAAAAACTTAACAAACTTAAACTTAACTAGTGATAACAATAAAAGAAAACGAAGTGAACAAAAACAAACGTAAGCGTAACGGGCACGTGAGATCGCAGAGGCAGTTAAGTCTCGACTGAATAAAAGAAAAGAATTCATTCTGAGGCGTCACGGTGCCACGAGAGCGAAAGAGAGCAAAAATACGCTATGACTGCGCAAGAGTGAAACAAAATTTCTACCTGCTTTGTGTAACCATCTCAAGGGAATAGTGAATGTCAATTTGCACCACTGCTACTGGCAAGCCGTCGATCCATAATTTTTACCAACTTTGCAGTATTAAATTTCGCAAAACATTTAACTTTCCGTAAAGGTAGAGTTTCGTCAAAAATGACATGACCAGTGGGACTATGGGCGCCTGCCTAGGTATCAACATCAATGTGCAGCAAATATTGTTTTATTTTTGGAATTGTTATATTCTGTAGTTTACAGATAAAAAAGTTTCATAAGTCTAAAAGGTAAGGAAACTGAGAAAAATAAAGATAAGTTTTCACTAAAAAAACTCTGCTTTTTGATAAGAGATGGCGCTAGGCGTTGTGGTTATCGAGTTTATGAATGATTTTTTACTATTCTACACGCCATCGAGGCGCTAGGTTTTTTTTTTATTCTATCAAGGGGCAAACGAGCATGCCAGTCTCCTAATGTTAAACAAGCAACGTCGCCCATGGACATCCACAACACCAAGGTTATTGCTGATGCATTGCCACCCTTTTTCCACACCAAATCCTGGGCTATCGGTTCTCTCACTCACCATTCGAAGCGCAGCAACATAATTTTGGTACTTGACGTTGGTATTCTGTAAGATTGTGGTAGCTCCACGTTCGAACCAACCCAATTACGAGCTACAGTCAGCTATTGACTACAATAACTAGGCTCTACGTGGCTCAGGAAACATAAATAAGGCTTTATATTATTAGTGAAGGGATGAGGATTACATTGAATAATAAAACTATTATTTGAATGAATGAATAATTTATTTTTATTAATTCAAACTAGGTTGAGTATCAGCACTTTTTGAACATCAAAAATACATAAGACAGTCCCCCAAACCGCCCGCGCTTCACCACTTGAAGTGGCGCAACAAACTCCCCAGCAGCACAACTGTCTGTTCAGTTACAAAAACTTGATTATATACAAGATAAATAATTAATATACTTGATGAAAAATTAAAATTAATATACTTAATATACTTGATTTTTTAAACAATTTCTAACATTTGTCAAAAGAAATTGTATTGTTGATTGAAGTAAACTGAATAATGATGAAAGTCGTCTGTTGCTGTCACCAGTTCTTAATTTGATCAAATATATTGCTAAAGCACGTTTTGGTTTCTTAGCATTGGGAGGTATAGTTCTAAAAACTCTGCGATTGTGAGACCTGTCCAATAATGGCAAACATTATTTGGCATTTCTTCTACATTATCAAAATCTAAAACATCCACATTCGATTTTGCTATACTGGTTATGTCTTCTATCTGTCTTGCATTGAATGTAGACAAAAGAACAGTATTTTGTGGTAACAAGTGCCACTCATTAGAAAATGTGTTTGACAAACTCTGCAACTGCATGGCTGCGGCAGCGGTGGTGGTGGAGACAGTGGTGTTGATGATTCATGGGGCATGGCTGGCTCCACATTCTCTTGTAAGCCCCTTGATGAATCCTGAATTAACTGACGATTCGTTCGAGTCCAACAAGCCCGACACGCATAGATTGTTGCAACATCCTAAAATAGAATGACTTATTTTAATATACATTTTTAAATGCCATTATAATGTTGATCATTGGTCATCCACCTACAGACTGAATATGACAAATACAGCATAGTTGTTAGTTGTTACCCATCACATAGAATTAATGCACCAACAGCGCTTCGTATCATGAATAGCAGAATATTAAAAAGTTATTCTCTATGCAACTAGCCATTGTATCATTAATACCTTCAATTAGATAATCAACAATCTTACCTGATAACTATCATGGGAAATAATAGGTAGTAATTGGCTGTCTGCAGGAATCACATAGAAACGCAGTCCTGTGACATAGAGACCACACCCACGACAGACCATTATATGACCTAGCAATCTCTCATTGTCAGCCTGTTCGGTATTCAATAAGTTGAAACAGGGGTGACAAATATATGCATCTAAAGGCATCTGAAAAATATAAATATCATTTAGTTAAAATACCTTTTAATTGAAATTCTATGAAAGTACAGACGTGTGTATACTTGAACAAATAGTGACTATCCTATCCAGCCATGTGTAGCAATAAAAATTACCTATAGATTGAGTATTCATAGGCCTGGGTCATCCACGAAATAAACGCTGCTTTGTTAAGTTTTGCTGGCTCACATGTGATCGAACTACCTACCAGACTATAGCTATCTTGTTGCTAAATAATATTATTTAATTGTAGTAACTTAATTATGTACCTGATTGTTCAGCCAACGAGATAATCTCTCTTGCAGGGATCTTTCTTGCCATAATATGCCTCTGAACGCGCCTTACGGATATGCCACAGTTTAGGCACCTCATCATAATATCCATTTAACTGAATAGTACTGATAGTACAGCAAAACACAACAAAACAAACAATCGCACAGAACACAACGGAACTACAATGAAACTTGACGTGAATGAAAGGGACGCCAAGTAGGGATGTGATTATGGTGATCTAAGATCGATAAATCGATACTTAATTTTTTCACGCATACTGAGATTCAAATCAGTTTTTTTATTAGATAACTCTGACCATCCGTAGAAACATATTTTACACTTACTTATGTTATGTTACTTCAGTATACAATGACATTTAATAGGCAGTCAGAGCGTAAAGGCAGAAACACATTATTAAACCGCGACGCGACCCGATGAAACGCGACGCGTGTTGAGTCGAATCGAATTGTATTGTTTTGTATGACCAGAATCACACTATGAACATCCGACTCGACGACATGCTCGCACACGTCACCCCGATCCAGATCGGCCAGATCGATGTGTTGCCGATGGTGGGGGTAAACACGCCAACCAACGTGGTACGCGCAGTGTGTTTCTAAACAACACCCAACGCCACGCGTCAGTCGTTCGAGAACTTTCTCAGAGCTTATACGTGTCAAATGCCATTTTTTTTATTAATGTTTTTTTTTTAATTCGCCCAAAAGGGCAGGCTTTTTCATTAATGACTATGTGGGTTATTTTTTTTATTATTCTTTCTGTTCTGTTAGTTTTTGTCACCGTCTGGCAGTTTGAGTTATATATATGTGGCCTACCCAAATGTCCTTTCTTCCGTATTGTTCTTTTTTTTTTTCTCTGGGATGCCATCATCAGATCCTGGTTTCCTTGTCATGGGACCATTTGGGAAGTATACATTAAAAAAAAAAAAAAGAATTTCTCTAATCGGTTTGCAAGCGACGGAGTTATGTGCGAACAAACATTTAAAAAAATACAAACATCCGAATTGAGACCTCCTCCTTTTTTAGAAGTCGGTTAAAAATAGCTTAATACATAACTATAAACTATTTACTTACTCGTATTATTAATAAAAAAGATAAAACGGTAAAATAAAACATCAATCCAAAAATATATTAGAATCTCGATTTTTTGTGAATTGATTGTTCAAGCTTTGACTCGAATCGATTGAATTATCGATATTATGAAACAGATTGCTGGCCATCCCTACACAGGTATCCGCCACTAATGTCAGATCCATTGTGAAAGAAATGACGCTCCTTTACACGCAGTGATTATTAAAAAAAATGGTGTTCGATCATAGAATTACACACACGTGTCAATAAGAACCTAACCTGTAGGCGTGTCAGTAAATAAATTAATTATAAACAAAATATACATAATATTCCTTTGTCATTAAAATTCATTTCATCGAAAATAGCTCATTAAACTATGTGTAGGTTATTAGGGTAACCGGATGATTATGGATACAATGGAACGTTAACAGCAGGAAATGCATAAAAGAGATAAGCGGAAGCAAATTAAAATACTGTATTCTTGAGATTTTAACCTGGCCTTTATTCGGAATAATATAATAATGATAAATTAAGATTTTCATTTTTAAATTTTTGTGTGAAAACGGTAATCCTGCACAAATGTTCCCGAACTCGAAGGCAGGAACTGGTCATCTCCTTTCCTGCTTGATAAAATTATGAAATAACTCTTAAAGTTTTTTTTTTATAAAAGCAAATTACATACCATTAGAAAGCTCACACACTAGGGATGTTTTGCTAGAATTGGAACTCCTCAATCATTTTTTGTTTTTTTTTAAATGCAAGTTGAAATTAACATTCAAGTATTTTTTACATCTTTCTGTAAGTTTGAGGACTCATAACTTTTTTTCTAGCTAACATCTGAACAAAGCAATAATTTTATAAGAATCTGCCAACATCAAAGATTAAAAAAAAAAAAATTGCCTGTTTTATTGCCCATTTTTAATAAAAAAAATACACTTTAAAGTTAGGAAAGTGGTGAAACAAGAAAAAAACTTTTTTTTTTTTTTTTTTAAATACCCAGTCGGCCAGGGCCAAATAAATTAGGGCTGAGTAAGTAGCAGATGACCCCACCTACCCACCATTTTCGTATGTTCAACGTTCTGCCAAACACCCATAAATTGTGTTTAGTGCGATTGCCAAGTCAATCTATTTATTTAAAACATAAAAGATTTTTAATATTGATTTATGGTCACTATAAGATCTTGTTAGGTTAGCCAATTACGTAATAACTTAAGACAGAAGGACCCCTAAGTAGGGACTGAATAAGTTGACTGACTTGATATTACATCGATCTCACAACTTTTTACGATAGAAGAACTGAGTTGCGAGACTTCTTTTTTTTACAGAGCTTCAAGTCTGCTATTACAATCGTGTCAGAATGGTTTATCATTGATTTCATAATTGTTGATTTTGACAAGTTTGGTAATCTACTAATATAATGGCGTCATTATGACTTTCCAATGGTCAGCCACTGACACTCCATTGAAACAATTGGTAAACATATCAACATTATATAATGACAAATGAAACTTCCTACTAAACTTCCAACTTCCTACTACTTCAGATTGCTTATAACACTAATAAATAATATGTAAAAATATAATATAAATGAAATCTGGCATGAATAAATGTTCAAAATGCCATTGTAATACAATTCTATTACGAGACCATTGACCAACCAATGATCGACCATTATGAATTTAGCAGATTACGAACTTTTAGCAAAATGACAATGGGATCATGTTGGAGTGATGAATTTATAAAAATAGCAGACTTGGGCCCCAGGTTATGTTTTTGATGGCTTCATAGATTACAGGAAACCCTATAAGAAGTTTATGGTTTTGAAATAACATTGTAAATCTCTCAATATTGTGCGTAAAAATTTTCAAAATCTTGAAAATGAAAGAACTGGGTTTTCAACTGCTTACAATGATAAGTTTGTTCTTGGAATAAACTCATCCCAAATACGGAACACTTCATTGTGTGTGATCCGACTCACACTTGGCCGGTTTTTTTCTTCATTAATTTTCAAAAGAAACGGTAGGTAACCTAAACCATCGGATCGGTTAGTTTATAGGAACTGTTAGAATTGCATCCACAAAACCCTTTCTTACAAAATATAGATCGGCCAACATTTTGAAAGTAAACGTTCGTATTTACATAAAGTGTTCTGTTATCTGGTTGTATAATCCTTTCCCTGACTTAACATGGTATACCGAAGTAATTAACAAGTGATAGTGAAAGGGAATAGGGCTGTTTTAGAACCTGTTCAGAGCGGCTTGTTGGTGAGAATTTGGTGTTGATATTACAGACATTACATGTATTACGTATATACTGGATTTAGCAAAGCGCTCGAGCGCGAGGGGCTCGTGGCTTAATAAAAGTTTTACGGGTAAAGCAACGCTTCCCGAAGACGGTCCGAGGATAGGTGACCATCCATATCAGACTAAGACCATTATCTTGATCCCGGCTGTCATTCGTAGGTCTTTGACAGTCGTTACGGGTGATCAGAAACCCGAAAGTCTGATAAGCAGTCTTTTATCGTGTAACCCAGTAACTGGGTTGTAGAAAACAGGTTGGCAGTCGCTCCATAAACAATACTGGTATACAGTTTCTTTAACATCTCTATTTTACTTGTTTATTATACACTAGCTTCTGCCCGCGACTTCGTTCGCGTGGAAGTCGTAATACGACATAATATACTAAAATACCAGCCACATTTTAATAAAACTTCTTTGAATACTACGTTTGTAGTTTTGGTTACAGCAGTCAAAATATACAGAGAGTTAGAACTGGTAACGCCAGAGCAAGCAACGTACAGTTCCATGTTCTATGGTAAAGGGTTTGGTTTCCGCACTCCGTTTCAGTCCTTCAGGTCGATCATTGTACATGGGCCATGGCGGCCATCAGTGGTTATTCCAATCAGCCCACCTCCCTCTAGAATATAATTACGTCTCCCGGTCTCTTTAGAACATCTGTGAAAGATCTGGGTGCCCCGAGGGTTTCTGTTCTAATCTGGGTGACGCCTGTGCATTCAAAGAGCACATGCACGACGGTTTCCTTAGCCTCCATGCAAGCCCTGCACGGAGGATTGTCCGATATTGTGTCGAAGTGTTGGTTTAGCGAGCAGTGTCCCGTGATGGTCCCCGTCACCAGGCGCAGGCCGGTCCTGTCCAAGAGTAATAACCGCCTGGTTAGCTTACCATCTAAGAATGGCATAGCCGCCCTGGACTGTCTGCAGGTCGGTGTCAAGGTCCACCAGCTCTTTTCTAGTGAACTATTGAAAGCCTGTGTTCCTGGTTATACACTAATGGCACAACACTGATACATTGAATGTTTCTCATTGTCATTCTTACAGATTATTCCTGACGAACAGCTATCACTACTATAATATAACAGTACATTGTAATTGTTAACACACGGGAAGTCAAGTATAAGTTTGAAGAGTGGCTAGAGAGGCGCCACGGCGTCCTCACCTTCCACCTCACGCAGGTCCTCACCGGACACGGTTGTTTCGGGAGATTCTTGTTTAGGATAAGGCGGGAGGAAACGCCCGGGTATTACCACTGTGTGGATCGCCCGGAGGACACGGTAAAGCATACGGTGGAGGCCTGCCCGGCTTGGGTAGAGCACCGCCGTGTCCTCACGGAGGCGATCGGTGGCGACGATCTCTCGCGTCCGGTCCTGGGGGTCTACTCCCTAAGCACGAAGTCCGTCGTTTCGGGCTTCGTTTCGGGCGTTTCCTACTCCCTATCACCAACGGACGGACGATTCGTTTGGGGCCCGACGAAGAATGAATGAAAACACGATTTGACAACTGTCCCTACTCCCGATGCGTTTTTGCCCGTCCGAAAAGTTGCACTTGACGCTTGTTTTGACGGAACCTTATGTCAGTTGATACGACATCAAAATAGTTATCGTTCTGTCGACGAACGATTATAATTGTTTACACTATTTAGAGACAAAGTAAGGAATTCCAAAGTATGGCTGCTTTTTTATTGCTTGACGAAGCTATATAGGAAGAGCGGAGGCAACGTCGACAATATTTACGCCAAGAATTTAGGTTGGCGAGTATTCCCGACGTTACTGACTTATCTTAAGCTATTTGGCAATTTTGCTATTCTGAATTTGACGTTTTTAAACTAAAATCGCGATTAAAAAGATGTAGAATAAAATCAATTAGTTGTCATGAACTAAACTTCACACCAACATCTCGACTACTTGTACAAAATCAGTACTGTTACTGTATATATTTTTTTCGTTTCTTTTGCTTATATCTCGAAAATGGTGCGTCCTATCGCAAAAATAATGAAAGTTTCGACCCCCTTTTAGGAACCCCAAACCCCTAAAATTCAACATGATAGTATTTTTTTTTTCCACACCAAATGTGAAAAATTCTATATAAAGCACGTTGAGGCTGCCCAGCTCTTGCGCGCCTCCGGCCAGAGTCCGTGTCCGTGAGTTTCTGCAGCGGTTGGGGCCATTTTATGAAATGAATAAGAAAGAAACTAAAATAAAATAATTTTAAAACTTCCCGGCTAGTATCGTTGAATTAATTTGAAAATTTCCGTCAAAATGTCAAAAAGGAAAAAGGCAAAGGTATCAACAGGATAATGCCGGTTTCCGGACAAAAATGTCAAAAACAATTCTAATCTTTATAATAAAAAGTATATTGTTAAAAATGTAGTCATTTTCTAAGGAAAAAATATTGATATTTGTTTATTTAGCTTGAAAACCACAAAATAATTAAACCGGTAATCGACCGGTAAAATAGCACAACTCTATTGTCATCAATCGCCATGCGTCTTTCGTTCACGAATATTGTCTACGATTCCGTTGGAAACTGATGAATCCGAAATTACTAGGGAGTAGAGTTCAGTCCGACGTGTCGGACTACTAACGGACGGGCCCGTTACTTCGTTGACGGACTTAGGGAGTAGACCCCCTGGTCCAGGCCATGGTACGGAGCGAGAGTGCATGGGAGGCCGTCACCTCCTTCTGCGAAGCAGTAATGCGCGCGAAGAAGGAGGCGGAACGCGTGAGGAAGAGAGGGATGGAATGGTTTTTTTTGGTCAATAGTCGAAAACAAAGCGGCCTAAGCAAAATTTTGCGAATGTGCAAATAGCGCTCTTTCATACGATACCCCACATGCCCTAAGAGCCCGACTTCGAGTTTTAAAACCCCCGTTAAATCCTAGACGCAAAAAAAAAACCTTTTTTATTTGCAAAATAGTTGGGCAAACGTCATCTCAAACTATTCCAAATTTCAATTGGATAGCTTTAGTAGTTCTTGTGATATCCAGCTGTGACAGACAGATGGACAGACAGACTGAGTTGCACCATAAGGTTTCCTTTTTACCATTTTGGTACGGAACCCTAAAAAGAATCACAAAAAATATCAATTCTTTGAAATCGAAATCAGATTTGCATTGCTTTGTTGAAAGTTGATTGAAATAGCGTAATATGTCATAAATGACTATTAACCCAGCGAAGTAGTAATGGAATAATTCGACTGTTGTCATCTCAGTACCTATCATTCTAAAGAACTGTATGGGAAAAGTTTTTTCGGTTTCTGACTTTTCTAGTACTCAAACCTCAGTTGGTCCTATAAAGTTTTTTGATCCTCGTAAGAAACAGAATCGATTAGCATCAAAAAACTTTTTTGTGAAAATTGCCCATTTTCTTGCTGACTGTACATTTTCTTCAAAATTTGTGAATGCAGATCAATTTTTTTCTAAAAGTTAAAGATAATCTTTTAAGACCATTTTCTTATAGCGACCACGGTTAAGGTACCTGCCCTTATGGACCCATCTCAAAACATAATGCAATACTGCTCAGCCCCCATAGCAAATAGCGTGATAATTTATACGTAGTAATTTGACCAGACCTATAGGAAATATCTATGCAAAATTTAAACAAAATCGGTCCAGTAGTATTTGCGTTTACCTGGAACATACATTCAGACAAACACAAAAATTCTAAAAACTATATTTTCGGCATCAGAATCGTTCCCAGACCTAGTGGCAATAACTTTTTTTTTTTTTTTTCAAAAATATTCAATGTACAGTTTTGACTTCGCTACGATTTTATTATATGTATAGATTATATACAGTAAAAGTTTGTAATCAGTGCGCAAACTTTGACAAATTAAACTTAAACGTGTTTTATTATACACCTATTTATTTTTTTGATATATCTTAGTACAAAAAAAATGAAGTTATCGTTAACGAAAGATGTTTATTTTGAAACTGGTATAATGGATACTCGTCGCACAACGCGCCGGCGGTGGCGGCGCGGTCAGTTAAGCGGAACGCAGTAGTAGGTACCTATCAGCTGTACGCTCGCCCATTGATATTATTACGAATAGATTGTATCCATATTTTGCTGATTTCAAGTAGGACCAAAAAAGTAATGAACAAATAATGGACATGTGTTCTATTACTGATACTGAACAACCAAATAAAAACCTGCGCTCTGGTTAAAAATTATGCTGTATATCATACACGGTCAAAAGAATCGCGCGTAGTCCAGCTTCCCGCCGGACTACGCGCGATTCATTTGACCACCGCCACTGATATGTATAAAAGTGCATTAGGAACGATTATTTTGTCGCAGAATTAGTGATCATTTCTTGAATTTTAGTGTTTCCAATTGATTTTCTATTGCAAAAACTGATTAATCAAAGAATTTAATAAATGATTATTAGCAGTGATCGAATAGATTTGCACTTCAAAGTTTGGGCAAGTTGAAAGTCAAGTATCTTCCAAAGGGACGATTTTTCAGTCGTCAGATAACTTTTATCCGAGGAATAAATATGTCGGTTTGACATATTTTCTGTACAAAAGCTGTGAAAACGTATAACATATTCCCCAGATCAGGGCTTGTTAACGTTACCAAATAACAAAATAATAACCGTTACGTAACGTTAAATTTCAATGTTACAAAAATTTAACGTTACTTGATAAAATTACCAGTAATATAACGTTAATTAACATTACGATAACTAACGTTAATTTAGCTACGTTGCCGTTCTGTAGGTAAGAATCAGGCAGATTCAGGCAACGTTTTGATCGGCACGGCATCAGAAAGGCGCGAGGGCGGGCTCCCGCCGCGCCGCACGCCTGAGGCCCCACTACTTACATCACCCGTTTAAAATAACGGTAAAATTAATAGTCGCATAAATAACGTTAAATCGATTACCGTTATTTTAATAATAACGTTAACTCTGTCAATACAAGGTAACGTTATGAAAATTTACCGATATTTAAAGCCCTGCCCCCGATAACTTGAAATTTGGAACAATTTTCGATGACGTTTGCCCAACTATTTTGCAAATAAACACATTAAGGGCCGGTTGTTTCAAACAGTTCAAACAGTTAGGAGCTCGTGGCTAAGTAATAACAGCCGCACGGGTCGATCCGTCAGGTTAAGCTACGCTTGCCGGGGTTGGTCCGTGGATGTGTGACCATCTTTACATATCGAGACTCCTCCGTTCCTCGGAAAGCACGTTAAGCCGTTGGTCCCGGCTGTCATTCATGGATCTTTGACAGTCGTTACGGGTTGTCAGAAGCCCAAAAGTCTGACAGCCAGTCTTACCAAGGGGTATCGTGTTACCCAGTTACTGGGTTGTGGAGGTCAGATAGGCAGTCGCTCCATGTAAAATACTGGTATTCAGCTGCATCCGGTTAGACTGGAAGCCGACCCCAACATAGTTGGGAAAAGGCTAGGCAGATTGATTGTTTCAAACAGTTCGTTAACGTAACATACGTTCGTCAAATAATAACGATTACATATGATGTTTCACGTTCGTTAAATACAAAGTTTTTCGAAAATCAGGTTTTTGGCCAAAACTTTTTTCCTATGGAAGTTTGAACCGTTTAACTTTTTTATCATTTCGAGTAGGAATACGGACCACTCCGAAAACCACTCCGGTTTTCCCTTGTCACACTTGAACCAGGGATCATGGGAACTTGTACGCTTTCCACGATGCTCGGCTAGTGCCGGCCCGCGTTTGTGGACCACCTCAGGCCCGCGGGGGGAGTGAGGTGTAATTCTCCCTCCACGACGTCAAAGCTCAATCTGTCGCTGCGTCGATCCACCGTTCAATTCTTTTGCATAACTGGGGGAACGTCGTCCGAGGACGAATTTTAAATACTGTTCGGCGTAATGTTGCTTGCCTGTCGGTCTTCTACAGACTTCGGAGAGTGCGCAGGAGCTCCACGACCTGATCCCACCATCGCCTTTTTATTACCGGACTTCCAGACGTACTGCAGGGTACCATCCGCACTTGGTTGATATCCCGTCCAGTCGTACTCAGCGCTTCTCCTCCACATTCATTATGCGCACAGTCAAAGTGTGGAACTCTCTGCCAATGTCTGTGTTCCCTTCCACATATAACCCGTCTCCCTTCAAAGCAAGAGTGAACAGGCATCTTCTGGCAAGCTCGTTCCATCATAGACCTTGTCTACCGCTTTCTATCAGGCGAGGTCAAGGTCAAGAGCAGGCCCAATCAGTAATAAAAAATAAAATAAAAACTGTTGAATTCAAACCAAAAATAATTAAAGTATTTTTAAACCTACTTAAATTAAAACTACATTTAGCATGCATTTGTTTTTATTATTCAGCAATTAAAATCAAATTAAAATAATACAGTAAACGCAATACAAATTGCAGATTTCCATACAAATTGTTGTAACCACTTATCGCATCAAAATCAATATCAATGCTGTGCCTGGGCGCACGCTAATTTAATTATTTTTATTATTCGTAATTATATTTGTCAAAGGTCGGTCAGGTAGTTAAAGGAATCGGAATGTTTTTTTTAGGGTTCTACAGAACCAGAGGTACACCTCAAAAGGAAAAAACTGAACTTTAAAGGATTACTCGTGTCTGTCTGGCTGTCCGTCCCTCTGTCACAGCTAATTTTCTCCAAATCTACTGGGCCGATTAAGTTGAAATTGTGTACACACATAAATTGTTTTTTGTGTTTTTTTTTAATATTATAAGTACAGTATATACTTGCATATGCATTTAGTAAAATGCTGTTATTTTGAAATTACAAACAGACTTCAATTTTATTTAAGTATTTGAAAGATCTGTTCTTGGAAATTCTTCGAGCTATGTCGGTTACCTTGGTTCTCCTGCGGATCTCTTCATTTCTGATTCGATCACGTAAGGAAACTCCAAGCATAGCCCTCTCCATTGCCCTTTGGGTGAGTTTTAGCCGTCTAATAAGGCCCATTGTGAGCGACCACGTTTCAGTGCCATATGTCATCACTGGCAACACGCACTGGTCAAAGACTTTCGTCTTGAGACACTGCAGTATGTGGGACGAGAAGATATTGCGTAGCTTCCCGAACGCTGCCCAGCCGAGTCGGATTCGACGATTGACCTCTTTCTCGAAGTTGGACCTACCTAACTGGACAGTTTGTCCTAGGTAAACATACTCGTCCACAACTTCGAGTGTAGCGTCTCCGATATTTATGTGTGGTGTTACATGGGCATTTGACATGACCTTTGTCTTGTCCACGTTCCGAAAGAGTGGGTCTTAACCCACTCTTTCGGAAGCTCTACTGAGGTCATCGAGCATTGTACTGAGGTCTTCCATAGTCTCAGCCATGACAACTATATCGTCGGCAAACAGAAGGTGAGTGATGTACTCGCCATTGATGTTGATGCCAACCCCTTTCCAGTCCAAAACCTTTAAGACATCCTCCAGTGCAGCGGTGAACAGTTTCGGAGAGATAACATCTCCCTGTCACACACCTCGCTGCAGAAGGAGAGGTTGGATATTATATTTTATTTTTCCGGGAAGCACAGAACCGGTCGAGGTAGCGGTGCTTGGGGGAGGCCTATGTCCAGCAGTGGACGTCTTTCGGCTGAAATGATGATGATGATGATGATGATTTAAAAGATAAGATAAGATAAGATAATACCACCATAATGAAAGAAAAAAAGTGTCGTGATAATCTTTTAAATTGTTTTAAGCGACCTAAATTGTATTCAAGGCAAACGGGTATAAATAAAACAACATGATGACTACTATTGAATGTCTAGTATTGTTTTAGTTTTTATTCTGTAAGTATTGGAAAACGTGGACACTGACAGTCGGGCTGGTCCACAAATTTAAAGTCGCTCAGCGCGCTATAGAGCGGGCTATGCTCGGAGTTTCTTTGAAAGATAAAATTAGAAATGGAATTATCCGGAAGAGAACCGGAGTTACCGACATAGCTTGCAGAGTAAGCAAGCTGAAGTGGCAATGGGCTGGCCATATTTGTCGAAGGACCGATGGCCGATGGAGCAGACGAGTCCTGGAGTCGAGACCGCGTATCGGCAAGCGTAGTGTGGGACGCCCCCCAGCTAGATGGACCGACGACCTCAAAAAGGTGGCTGGGATAGACTGCATGCGGAAGGCGGAGGACAGGGTGTTGTGGCGCAGCATGGGAGAGGTCTATGTTCAGCAGTGGACGGAGATAGGCTGAGTTGATTGAAGTATTGGAATTATAACTATAAAGGCGAAAGCGTCAGCGTCAGTATCAGGTTTTATGTTGATCTTAATATATGATTCGAGGTGATATTTATTAATAGAATTATAATCATAAAAATCATCAATACAACTTGCTACATTCATATAATCCTGTTGAATGATTATTTTATGAAATCATGACTTTTAGGATTATACTAACTTAAGGAGTTGTATTACTTATATTCTGTAAATACATATTTCAATAACTCAGGCTACCTTAAAGTCAAAGTCAAAGTCAAATAATTTATTTCAAATAGGCACGAAGATGCACTTTTGAACGTCAAAAATTTAGTTAGCGCATCCCCCTTAAATCACGTGGCTTTCCCAATTACTTAAGTCATTTCCTTCATTGAATATGACTTCGGGCGCTTGTCCAACACAGCCGTCACCAGGACGTCACGCATCACCGAGAAACTTGATTATTCGAACTGAGCGTGACGTCCCGGTGACGGCGATCGAGTGGCCACCGCAACCGAAGTCGGCTGTTCAGTGTGTTATGATAATCAAAACAAAACTGGGCGAACGGCGACGGTGACGGCAGTGTGTAGATCAGATCAAACGTGTATTGTCGCCACTCGTCACATCGGCCCGCGTCACAACCTCCGGCTGAGTTCTAACGCTCGCGTCTAACTAATCGAAACTTCAGCAGCCGAGATGACGGCGCTCGGGTGACGAACGTGTGGTGGACATGCGGCCATAGTGAATGTATTTATCGCTACTTCGGCGCCGTCATCTCCATCTCGGTGACGTCTAGGTGACGGCTGCGATGGAAAAACGCACTTATTCTACGAGGCCGATTACATAGACAGTGATGTCCACAACCAATAATCCATCGATTTATAATTCTGTTATCGCTATTATTCTTCAAATTAAGCTATAGATTTTTCGATGTTCGATAATAATGTCGTGGCACGCGATTTAGCACGATCTTTAGTAATTAGGTACAAGTTTTTGTTTGTTGAGTTACGGCTGGTTTATAAATCTTTTAAATGTGGCATACCTAAGTTGTCGAGTGTTGCGTATTACGTCAATGCTAATGCGAAAGAAAGCCTACGTACTGCGGCGGGCTTAAAAAAACCGGCCTAGTGCGTGTCAACCACGCACAATGAAGGGTTTCCGTACTTGGGATGAATTTATTCCAAGAGTTTCAAGTTTCATTTGCAGTTGGAATGTATGGGAACATTCCAACTGCAAATGTAAGTTTGTACGCATAATATTACAATTAATTACCATGTTATTTTAAGACCACACACCAGACCGATACGTTTTTCGGTAATCTATAATTAATGAACAATTTTCTGTTTTTTTTTTTTTTTTTTTTTTTTTTTTTTTTTTTTTTTTTTTTTTTTTTTTTTTTTTTTTTTTTTTTTTTTGGCTCCATAGTTTCGGAGATAAAAAAAGGGGGCAATGGTCAATTTTCATAAATTTTCTTAAATAACTTTAAAAGGTTATATTTTAAATTTATAAAAAAAATGTATCCGATATCCTTACAATAATTTGATATGACACACAGTACAGTTAGCTAAACTTTTTTATTTTTTCTACTTTTTTCCCGGAAAGTGACTATTTTCAAAATTAATTTAGTAACGTTACACATACGTATTTGGGTCACATAATTTCAAATGTGTACCAAATTTCAACTTAAACGACACTGAAGATTCGAAGCAAATCAGCTGTGACAAACGGAAAGACAGGCAAACACACGAGTGATCCAATAAGGGTTCCATTGTTCGGTCGTAGCTGATCCACATGGCCGTTCATTTCGATATGTAGATGCGTCCTTCTTTTTCGATATATTCACCTCTATCGATAAAACGATCACACCACTAGCAGCAAAAATAGGTGCAGCATCTCGTCCTATACTCCATTTAATATAGCATTAGACAAATAACGGCTAAATAACGACAGTTATTGTGTAATATTGTTGAAATTACTGCACTTTAGAGATATTTTTTTAATGTAAATGGTAAATAGATTACAGTGCTTTGTATTCATCGTGAAATAACGGAGTTTATTAAACGTTTACATCGGAAATAACGAAAGGGTGAGAACAGTTATTTGTAAAATGTTATATACGGATTCGTGCAGAGACCATTTTATAAGGCTTAATATTTTGACAGTGCCATGTCTTTATGTACTGGTGCTGCTAACCAGTTTTGTTAAGAACTTGCACAAATTTGAAACAGATGACCAACGACATGTTAGAATTAATACACGCAGGAAAGACTTGCCTAACACAATCCAACCGAAAATAAACGTGGTTCATCACAGTCCTAGGTACCAATCAGTACTTCTATACAACAAGCTTCCCTTAGAATTTAAAAGAATAAATAGCGCAAACTTATTTAAAAACAAATTGAAGACATACTTACTGAGGAAGGGCTATTACAGCGTCGATGAGTACCTTGATGATAGGCGACAACCGTAATATTAATATTGTTGATCTAGATTGGAATTAATTTTTAAATGATATGTTGACTATTATTATATATTTTATTTTACAATTAGATGACATATTATTACGGACATTTTATAGCAATTTGTTTATATTTTATTTTATTTATATTTGACATTCTATTTTTATTATTGAGTATTCACAGAAAATTACATGAAATATTAATCTTTTTTTATGCAATATTTTTAGATAATTAGATGTCATAAATCACGATCTTGATCTTTTTATATTAATTTGATTTTCGTTTTTCCTTTTATTTGTTTTATTGTATTATTAATTATTTTAAATTGCATGTGGATTATTATTGTTTTGAATTTGTTATTTTAATTATCATTGACATGTTTGTTGTTTTTGGATGGTACTGTTTTATTTTTTATTTTACAAAATTTCTACACAATGTATATTGTTCCGAAATAAATGACTTATGACTTATGGAGTATAGTTGCTGTAAAATTAAAAGAGTTGCATTTAAAACACTCGCCGAAAAGTCAGACAATCAATCGGATAACCGGATCCGGAGTCAAATTTTACATGAAGCCACCGGCTATCTGACCTACCAATCCAATTTTTAATTTTTTTTTAATACCTAATATACTGCCGTGCTAAACGCAAAAGCGGTATCTCAGGGAAAGCTAGTTTCGAGAAAATTTTAGTTTTTTAAACTATTCTAATATTGCTTATTAAATGGAATTGATATATTGCTTATTAAATGGTAAATAGATTACAGTGCTTTGTATTTATCGTGAAATAACGGAGTTTATTAAACGTTAACATCGAAATAACGAAAGGGTGAGAACAGTTATTTGTCTAATGTTATAATAAATGGAGTATAGATGCATGTGATGTTATTTAACCTTTTGACCGCCACAGTCATGTATAGACGACAAACCAAAATGTGCCCAGGACGCCACGGTCACGAATACATGACAGACTTTTATACGTAAATCTGTAAATAAATCTCATAAAACAACATTCTTTCTTTTATTTCTTTTGCTAATTATGTTCCTTGACTTACCCTCATTTATACCTATTAGTTGAACTTTTTTCTTTATATTTCATCTATGACAAAAACTCGAAAAGATAAATTCGTGTCTTGGCGCCGAGGGTACGTTTTTGCTTTTTTGACGTTTATTTTTATTTTTTTACACAACGGGGAAGCTCTTGGCCTTCATCTCACCTGATGGTAAGTGATGATAAGGCCGAAGATGGAAGCGAGCTTCACCCGGAATCCTCAACCACAGAGGAACTGGCTCTCTTACCTCTAACTGCCGAAACACAACAAATGTTGTTAACATTGTTGTTTGGCGACAGACTTAGATAAGATGGTGGTAGCTAGCCAGGCGGACTTAGGACAAGCCCTACCATCAACCAAACCAAGCAGAAATTTTTGCCCCCGCTGGGAATCGAGCCCGGGACCTCTGGATCTGAGACAGGTGGTTTAACCACTAGACTACAGAGGCGGTTAAAAGCGTCCTTATTTATCGATGAATTCAGCTCTATCGATAAAACATCACATCACTAGCACTAACGATGGGTGCAGCATCTCGTCCTAGATACAAGTGATGTTACCTAAACAGCTGCTTATTTAGATGCATCTTATTTATTCATGACACACCCGTAAAAATGAGATGTACTTAAGGCGACGATAACCGGCTTTTAATGATTTTATACTGAAGATCACGTCTAAACGAATAGTGTTAATGATTTGGAAAAAATTATATGTTAAATTAGAGCATTTTTTTAATAAATTAATATATGAATACTTTAGATTATGTTTATATTACACAGTGAAATTAATTAGTAAAGTTATGTCTAACGCGGATAAAAAACTGAGAATCCACAAAACCTATCAAGCGCACTTTTCTGAAACCTTCACCTTTTTAAAGATAATTTAATTATTGATATTTTAGTATACGTGTTTTATTAAAATACCTTTTGTTTTATGTATAATAAATGAATAATGCGTCTTATTTGGGACAGCGCTCCTGGATGGGCGAGTCCTATTATTGGCTGGGCGTGCGACGCGTTGCGTGATCTCAGTACAGAACATGCAAGCTAACCACTCAAGGTCACTGGCATATATCTGGGCCTTAAGTTACTGCTTTCAAAACACTGAAGAAAAACATCGTGAGAAAACTGGCATGTCCTAGAACCAAAAATTCGAAGACGTGTGATATCCACCAACCCGCTCTTGGCCAGCGTGGTGTATTATGACCCACTCTGTCTTACAGAGAGGAAGCCTGTGTTCCAGAAGTGGCCAATCAACCGGTGAAATAGCTAACTCAATCGTCATGCGTCTTTCGTTCACGAATATTGTTTATGATTCCGTTGGAAACTGATGCATCCGAAATTACCTACTAGGGAGTAGGGTTCAGTCCGACGTGTCTGACTACTAACGGACGGGCTCGTTACTTCGATGACGGACTTAGGGAGTAGACCCCCTGGAGGCCTCCTAAAATCGATTTCCACTCGAAACAGTTTACAGCCGTTTTCATCCAGAACGTGGCTAGATATGTTACTTACAATATTAATCTATGAATGAGAGTTGTAATATTAGTGTTGTTGAAGATGTAAAAAATTTGAAAATGTTTGGATCTCCTGCATTGTTACCAGTATCATAAAATATTGTATACCAGAAAATCTCCTTTTTTGAATAACTTTGTTTAAAACCGAAATTTTATAAAAAATGATTACGGTATGATTATTTATTATTATTATTTCTTAAAATCAGTACTTAAAAGAAAATGGAACCTTTTTTTTCGCCATTTTATGTGAATTACCATTACGAAGATATTTTTTTGTTATGTTATCCCCTTTGTTTACATAAATTATCTGAATTTGAGACTTTGGGTATAGTTATTTAACTCAATGCACAGGGGGGCCAGAATCATGTACTGAATCCATGGTTACTGGTTTCGCATCGATGTCCCTTCCACCCTGTATAAATGCACCTTACAACACACACCTTATAATTTGTGTATACATTAATAGTAATACCTTTCTTAAATACTTTTGTAAAACTATGTTATTTCTATCCCACTTAAAAGAATAATCATAACGAATACCTATATAACGAAAGGAATAAATAAATCATGTAAACACAAGAGACTTTTAAAAACCAATCAAAAGATAAATTAGAAATTATTCACAGGAAATGGAACAGTAAAAAAATAAAACAAAGAGAATGACACAAAAACCTAAAAAAAAAAATC
The DNA here is from genome assembly GCA_947523025.1 of Dryobota labecula. Taxonomy (NCBI): domain Eukaryota; kingdom Metazoa; phylum Arthropoda; class Insecta; order Lepidoptera; family Noctuidae; genus Dryobota; species Dryobota labecula. Next base: position 3,733,327 of record OX383311.1, on the reverse strand, counting down.
TAAATCTCAGTGAAATCATAAAAATAAACATTAATAACAACATATCAAACTGTCCCCAACAATGCAAAACAGAATACATGAATGCATTCAAATATCAATTAAAGAAATGCAAATACCATAATAATATACCCATTTTAACACAAAATGTTAAAGATTCAATTTGAATTGCTTTGTAATTAAGCCTATTACTTTGACTGCTTCGTTGGTCTAGTGGTCGCAAGCGGGACTGCTGAGCATGGGGTCCTGGGTTCGATTCCCGGGTCGGGCAGAGCGTTATTGGGTTTTTCCATTAGTAATTTCTCAGTAGCAGCCCAGAGTCTGGATTCGTGCCCGGTTGATGGCAATAGGCTCGGCCCCTATTAAATGGGCCTTAAACATAACTGGCGAAATGTGGGTGTTCCTACTATGGGTACATCTCTGCCTAACCTTTCGAGGAAACAAGGCGTGATGTTATGTTACTTAACTTTGAATTGTCGCACAGCTTGGTCTATAATAAAATTCTGCTAACCCAAAACCTAACTTATCGCTAACTTAGCAATTACACAACATTTCCCGTACGCAGCACTAAGTGACATCACTGTGCTTATTTAACTTAAATATAACTTATGGCGCTGTTAGAGTCACCATGATACTTATTTATAACTTAATCTTGCGCTTAAAGTTAACGTGCTGAGAAGAGCGGAGCGATGAGCGATTTCAAAATATTGTAAATTAGCATTACATCATGCCTAGAGAATACGCAGAGGCGTAATAGTAATACATTTCGCAGTATGTTATAGTTCTATGTAACTCCAAGCAATAAAATTCATTCTAAAGAAAAACGGCCACATTCCTCTAGATCGTATTGAAATGAAATACCTTTTCAGTACTAACATTTCTGTATTTATATTCTTGCACACATACAAACTTGGTATATAGTAATATTTAACAAACTACTTAATTAGGAGACTTGAGACTTCTTGAAGACAACCTTTAGATTCCGAGACTCGAAGAGAACTGACTTAGGAACTAGACGACACTCCAAACATCATGTTTCCATTCCGTTCCTTTAGAAATATAACCAGTACTTTTGGCGGTAAATGTCAAATGAGATACTTTTAAACTTCATGACTACATGACTACAAATGCGAATTGAGGCAATCAAATACTTTAAATTTTTATATATAGTATTCAAAATCACTACAAATCTTATTAATATTTGGAAATCATGACAGTATTTTGTTGCTTCGTGTCTCAATATGAAACTTTATAAAAGGTATTAGAATATTCTAGACACACTTACAGAGGTCGCTGTTGAGCCGTTTTTCATAATTCCTTCTCAGTCACGAGATAATATTTTTTTAAGGGAGTGGCGCTAGTGGATCCATAGGTAAATAAAAATTAAAAAAATCTTAATCATAGCTAAAGAAATTCTGCTCGCTTACGCTTATGACTATGTCCTCTCCAATACCTCCTTTTAGCACACAACCTTATTAGAAGCATATATATTATAATTTATAATAATTAATCGATTCGACGACAGAATTATGTTTTAGTCGATATAACGGTGGAAATAATTCAAGGTACTTAACGATTGAAGGATAGGCAGGATTTAAGGTAATTCAATAAAGGAAAAATAAATCATAGTTCCAACTCGGGCGTAAATATGGGACTTTATAGAGCGTTGTCTCTGTCACTCATATGCCAGTAAATCGAAAGCTATTCTACATAAAATATTCAAGACGAGTAAAAAAAGGAATGTAAAATGGGATTAGAAACAAACCAGCAGGGTTTAATCACCGTCTCTGAATCCACTCCCACTGTATCTTTCCGCCATTGTTTAAAATTCAGTAATCACAGTTGCTATCGCTACAAATAAATACTAATTTATGTCACACCTGGCCATAATGTGAGTTTTACAGCACGCTACGCATACAGTAAAACTCGCATTGTGGCCAGGTGAAGACGTAAAATTGTGTACTTACCGCGGGCAGTAAAAAAGAAAGCCCTCATATCACATATTTACAACCCTCGCCTGCGGCTCGGGTCACAAATATCTGCGATTTCGGGCTTTCTTTCTTTTACAGCCCTTGGTAAGTAATATACTATAATATCATCATAATCCATATCAGTCTTGGGGGTATTTCAATCAAGCATGCAGCAAGCATTTACTATAATTATTGTGAATGAGAGCACTATGTGGGTCATTTGTTTTCTTTAAGATTATCTCTTTTTCCTCTTTCTCAAGTAGTTTTAATGATGGTGTGGTATTTTGAGCTCCTTAAATCCTGAGTTGAGCTACACGTTTACTGACAAATGCTTGCACTGACTGGACAGGTCCACTCAAAATTGTGTGGTTCTTTCCTCAAAGACCATTTCAGACACGGATCTACATGGTAATCACATAATCTGACCAAGATTATGTCTGGACTTTGAAAGAGACTTTGACCCCAGAGTTTGTTTCGCCATTTCTTTTCGTATAGGTATTGTCTTGACTTCATCTAGCTTATTATTATTTTTTTATATGACGTGCAAAAGTGATTCCGATATCCTATTTATAGAATAAACGATTTCATTACCGACCGCAGCGTGGTTTGACCAGATTCGATTAATCGAATGAACCCAAAGATTCACACTAGCCCACGGAGCCTCATGTTTCACGGGACTACAGAGATCATTGCATATCAAGTAGACCGGGAAGCGCGATAAGGGTAGGGAAGACGTGCCCTTAAGATATGGAAGGATTATTAGAGCTGTACCGGATATGCATCCTTTAGAGGCAGTCAAGCACTAATTTTACCAAACATCGCGGTATCGTGAGGAAGCCGGCATGTCCTAGAACCAAAAATTCGAAGACGTGTGACTTCTACCAACCTGCACTGTAACCTACCGAACGTAAATAAATGAATTTTGAATATGGGACACTTTTGAGAGACAAATTAGAAAATTACAAAAAAAAAGTTTTACAAACATTAAATCAAAGGGCGGACGGAAAAATAATGGCTTAAGGTTATTTATGAAAATTTACCATTGGCAGGATCAGTAGTTTCAGAAGGCCCCTTATCTCCGAAACTACTGAGCATAAATTGAGATTACAGGAAAACATAAGAATCTCTCAATATTGTACGTACAAACTTACATTTGCAGTTGGAATATATGGGAGAACATGTTTTTCAACTACAATCTTAAGTTAATTCATCCCAACTACTCCCAAGTTGAGAGTCATCATTTCGTCATCATTTCAGCCGAAAGACGTCCACTGCTGGACATAAGCCTCCCCCAATTAGGGGGGTTTGCCATAATCGCCACGCTTGGCAGGCGGCTTGGCGATCGCAGTATGGTGTTTAAAATACATAGAGAACACTGCTGCCCATTCTCTAGTAAGTCCCTTAGTCGCCTTTTACGAGACCCACGGGAGGAAATGGAGTAGTGTGCTATTCTTTACGTCCGGCACCACACGGTACAAGTTGGGAGTAGTTGGGATGAACTTCATTGTGCGTGGTCCGACACGCACTTGAAGGTTTTTTTTTTTTTAAATCTATATTGAACACCGTTTCCTATCAAGACTACTCCGAGAAGATAACTCAGAGGTCACAGACCCTTCCAAAGTCGAGATATCTTCTTGGTCACATCATGTGAAAACCATTCGGATTAGCGTCTGAGCTGGTCTTTTGAGGTACTTGGTCACTACTCCAAAACTTTTCTGCGCTATCGGCTATCCATCCTGGCAGCTACGTCTACCCGCTATAATTTTGAATTGCAAATCAGTACGTACAACGTAAGTTGCATATAATAATAAATATCAGTTAGACGCTAACAAATTCTTAATGTATGTAATCCAATTAATTCCTTGTCTACAATTACTAATTCTGTAATTCGTAACTAAGGATTTACTGGCTACTTAAGTTATGGCGTAACAATTAGACGATTTTGCACTTTTACTATTCCCTTTCCATTTCTCGATACATGGGTGTTAGAATATTGAGGGACCCGCCCCGGCTTCGCACGGGTACAATGCTGATAAGCACGCGACGCCCGGCTCCCCGGCCGGTACCGCCGCAACCGCTATGTCCCTGCATTTTAAATCTGTAATATCTTCGAAAATATTCATTTAAATTACATGCTGTAAAGGGCCATATTGATCTATATCAAAAGCACAATGTATTTAAGGTACTTATTTGGATAAGGATTAATGCTGTATTGCTTAAAATCACTTCGTAACTAAGCCATTATGTCTCGTAAAAAAAAAAGGATATAAAATGGTTATTGTGGGTTATCTCTAAGAGGTAGACATATACCATTGCGGACTTTTTTGTAGACCTTTTTAAGGTGTACAATACTGTAGTACATTATTTTGATCTATCTCGTAGGGTTCAGCCAGCGTTTGCAATGCAAGCGCAAAAAAATGTGTTTATTTACGATATCACATTAGAAACCTCTAAAATTATCAGTGTTTGTCTACTATATTATGCATGTATTATAAATATAAACCTTCCTCTTGAATCACTCTATCTATTAAAAAAAACCGCAAAATTCAAAATCCGTTTTGTAGTTTTAAAGATCTAAGCATACAGAAGTGACTTTGTTTTATACTATGTAGTGATTATTTTAGAGGGGGTCGTGGCTAAGTAATAACAGCCACACAGGGCCTCAAGTCTGCTATTACAATAGTGTCAGAATGGTCTCTTCATTGTGAGTTTTTGACAGATTTGCCATACAAACACTGTCAAATACAATGGCGAGACCATTCTGACACTATTGTAATAGCAGACTTGAGGCCCAGGTCTATCGATGAGGTTAAACTACGCTTGGTTTTTTTTCGAATCTACTGGACCGACTGAGTTGATATTTTGTACACAAATGAATTTCTGTGACCCAAACACGGACGTGTAACGTAAATAAATGAATTCTGAATATGATGAATTTTTGAGAAGCAAATTTAGAAATTTAAAACAAAAAGTTTTGCGAACTGTACCGTGTGACATATCAAATGAAAGGGCTTATTGTAAAGATTTCAAATATTTTTTTTATAATAATAAAACAAATAATTAAAAAGTTATTTAAGAAAATAGATGAAAATTTACCATTTCCACCCTTATCTCCAAAACTACTCAAAAAAACAAAAACAAAATACATAGAATATATTTCTTTCTTAACTTATAGATTACCGGAAAACCTATAAGAAGTCTATGATCTTAAAATAACATGATAAATCCCTCAATATTGTGCCTACAAACTTACATTTGCAGTTGGAATATACAGGGTGTTTGGCAGAACGTTGAACATACGAAAATGGTGGATAGGTGGGGTGATCTGCTACTTACTCAGGCCTAATTTATTTGGCCCTGGCCCCCTGGATATTAAAAAAAAATTTTTTTGCTTTCTTCTAGTTTCACCACTTTCTTAACTTTAAAGTGTATTTTTTTATTAAAAATGGGTAAAACAGGCAATATTTTAGTTTATTTTTTTATCTTTAATATTGGCAGATTCTTATAAAATTATTGCTTTATTCAGATGTTAGCTAGAAAAAAAGTTATGACTCCTCAAACTTATAGAAAGATGTAATAAATAAAAATATTGCCTGTTTTACCCATTTTTAATAAAAAAATACACTTTAAAGTTAAGAAAGTGGTGAAACTAAAAGAAAGCAAACAATTTTTTTTTTTATATTCAGGGGGCCAGGGCCAAATAAATTAGGGCTGAGTAAGTAGCAGATGACCCCACCTATCCACCATTTTCGTATGTTCAACGTTCTGCCAAACACCCTGTATAGGTGAACTTATTTTTCAACTACATTGTTAAGTTTCTTCTTGGGGATAAATTCATCCCAACTACGGAATCCTTCATTATGCGTGGTCGGAAACGCACTTGGCCGGTTTTAAAACCTACATTTCGCTAGTTTAATTTTGTAAGTTCCATGTAATAGAGGGCGAGCAAACAACCAACATCATAACCACTCCTTTTCAATTCCGTAATCGAGTAAAAAGCCTACATGATGTTATAATTTTACATCACAAGTAAATAGTGCAAGAAAACGCTTAATTACAGCTGTAATGTGTAACTATTTCAGCTATACAGTTAATGTGTTCAATTGAAATTCACTTTTTGTTCAGTGAATCTTGTTTGGTGTATCATTGCTGCCAATATTGAATTGGACGTGGAATTGCTTCGTTGGTCTGACCATTAGACTAATGAAGCAATTCCACATGTCAAGTTCATACATCAAACATCATTCAAACAAACAAAAATTATATTCACTTGACGTAAACTATTTATTTATAGTTAATTAATTTTTAAGTATATAAAAAAGGGAGGGGAAAGAATCAAAGGCATCAAAAAATTCGTCCGCATCGCTGTCAACAGGAAAAGTGCCCAAAAGGCTGGCAGCATTGCCACGTTGTATGGTAATGCTGATTCTTTGGCCAATAAATAGGCCAGCCCTCTGGTCACGTGAAGAGTCGACCAACCGCTTAGAGATGTCTCGAAAAACTAAGTGGGCACTCGGACCCCATGGTCCTAGAGTTTCAACCCCAAACGGCTCAAACATATAAGGTCGTTATATTTGCGCCGTTTGAGGTTTTCTTCACCTGCAGCAGCCGACCCAGCACAGCCCGCCGTGCTAGGAAGATGGGATCCCAGGTAGCATTTTTACGTCATTATGTCGTCCGTTTATGGTACTGCTCGACGTAAGAGACGTCATGTCTTGATGTCGGGGGGTCCCATCAGATGACGACAATTTGTCACAGCCTCAAGACATGACGCTAAATCGACGTCATCAGGACGTTCCGTTGAGTACCAGACGTTTAAATGACGTAGTGTGACGTACATAATCGACGAATATAAAAATGACCATGGGATGACGTCATTTTTTTGCCGCAGACGTCTTTTTGCGACCTGGGATGGCACAAGGGTGTCGACACATGTTGCATCCAACACCAAAGGCCATAATCGCATCTTGACGTATAGTTCCACTCGATGTCTCTATTAATTTCTGAGATTTTATACCCATACGATGTGATGACCCAAAACCTCAAACATTGCCTAATTAGAATATTGAGATCTAGCAAGTGTAAAAAGACGCTTAACGAAGCCGAGAGTCACTTATACTCCCCGTAATTGTGTTTTCTGGCCTTTGGACCTTCTGTTCTGTGTGAAATTAATCTGTGCCAGTAGTGGAAATCTTCCGGCTGAATGAGAAGTCGATCAAATCATAATTAAATACCAAGTAATATGAAGCAGCCTTCATAAAGTTTCCTTTACGAATTCGCAACAAATCAATCATCGATCGCCAAAAAACGTCAAAGATACATAACTCATGAATTTTAATACTATTGCTTTCTTGCTGTATACAATTTTGTTAGTTACATGCGCTATTACGGTCACGCTTCGCCGTATTAAATCATTAAGGTAAAAGCGTCAGGCCAGCCCGCAAAATTCAAATACTCTTACTTTTTTTTTTTAATTTGCAGGTCAATATCAGGCTGCATGTTGATCTAATGATTAGCGGCCAATTTAGCGGCTGTATGCAATATTTATTTAAAGAATTACTAGCTGACCCGCCAGACTTCGTTCTGTCAAAAGCTATAGTATAAACTCCACTACTCCACCCTACCCTATCTTACCCTACCCTACCTACCCTACCTACCTACCTTCCTACCTACCTACCCTACCCTACCTAACTACCTAACCTACCCACCCTACCCTACCCTACGCTACTTACCTACCTACTCTACCCTACCCATCTAACTAAAACTTAAAAAAAAAAGTTGATAGTAGCCGATTCTCAGACCTACTGAATATGCATATAAAATTTCATAAAAATCAGCCATCAAGCCGTTTCGGAGGAGTATGGTAACTAACATTGTGACACGAGAATTTTATATATAAGATACCTAATCATAAAGATTAGCGCTTCCCCTTACATACCAAAACTAAAAGTGTAAAGGCCAACGCACACCGGCGGACGGCGGGGAACGGCAACGAGGTGCACTTGCCAAGGAGCATCCCGTGGCACGGCATCCCACGGCATGCCACGGGGGAAATTGTCTCTCCCCGGCGAACGTATGCTAGCAGATTTCGGCGCATACCGTCGCGGTAACCTCCACCGCGCTCTTCAATACCGAGAAATGCCCTTTGATTCTCCGTGTTCGGTCTCTCAGCTTTGAAATCTACTCATATATCTTGTTACCATTAGATACGCACGAATTTTCCACTACATTGTAGTACTAAGTATATATTTAAGTGATATTTATTTAGAAGTATTTAAGTAAGTATGTTCTCTTATTGTATGTTTATAATTATTTATATTAGTGTATAGCTATTTTGATTGTATGTATATTTTTTCTCTTCTACTCTTACATACGTTGTCTACATCTCAAATACTCTGCCCCGCTATCCGCCGATATTTGCTGGCCTTAATAATAATAATAATAATTCCTTTATTTCGGACCCAAAATATCCATATAGTGTTAGTAACATACAAGAAATAACTTATTGCCTAGTGTTAGTAAAAATCAACCTCCGCACAAACTGCTGCATAACCGGAGAGCCAAAGCTCTCGGCTACAGTTTTCAGGATGCTCTTTCGACTGCCCCTCACTCTCCTCAGTAGCGACGCAGTTTTTTTGCGTATATTTGCATAGAAGCCGTCGGTGCGGGCTAATGGGTTACATTTGAAATTTCTGAATAGCTTCCCGGAGTCCGAATGACTACCGTGGTTGTACCATTTTGATACACCTCTATCCAACGCTTCGAGGAATGCAGGCGGGATATTATACTATGGTTCCCACAATTGCATACAATAGCTAGGACTGTGATGTCCTAGCTATGGAAACTCGTCCATGGAGTTTCTTGCCCGTTCATCTCCATAGGTACCTTCTACGCTTTGGAATGGGCATGTAGCTTCATTTTTATTACTGACCGACTCCTTGACAGTTCAAAAGTGCCTGTAAATGGTTTAATTGAAATAAATTATTTGAGTTTGAACGTGCTTTCAAACTCCGGGCTGTTACTGATAAATTCATAATACAATAACCCAATATTACTGCCCGACCTGGGAATCAAATCCAGGACGAACGCTCAGCAGTCGCGCCCACGAGACCAAAAAAGGAGGTACAAAGCAGTAACACCACTAAATAGCCAGTAATAGTCAACATTAAACAATTTCAACCTCTCGTTAATCGTACAAGCATTTTCGTAAAGAAACCGTCACAGATCGCGCAAACGATACCAAAAGCTATGAGCTGTAAATTATCGCGATACACATCTAGTGTGCGAGAGATTCGATCTTAACGCTCTCGAAGACTGCATGTGTAAACTAATGGTGATCTTTATCGGAATAAGACCATAGCCCCCTTCAAGAGACTGCCTCGTTGGCGCTTATGACCACAAGACGGTCGTAAGCGCTACTGCTGAGTTTAGGGAATCAATATCCAGGTTGGGCAAAGCGAAGCAGTAATGCTCGCGAAGGAGGAGGCGGAACGCGTGAGGGAGAGGCAGTCTGTGCGTCCTCACTCCCCTAGTCGCCCCGGACGTCTCCTGCCTGGGCGACGGGAATCCATTATCGATTCCCGGCCACCGTAGGCGCGGGCTTGCGGACGGCGAGCTATAGGCAGCTCGCCATCTGGTAAGGATTAAGCCCACAGGCATCTGAAGGAACACGGGTGGGTTTTAGATAGTAAAAGCCTGACATGAAGTTATTTGATAATTTAATTTCAGTTTTATTCAATTCCCATTTAAAAAAAGTTATAGTGAGCCAACCTTAAAAGATAGACATATGCTGTCGCGGACTTTTTTTTTAGAACGTTTAAAGAGTAATAATTCCATCATACATGATATTTGCGTAACTTAAACCGTTTACGTAGCGCACGCAACGGAAGCTCTCAAAAAGGAATAATTTTTCCCGTTTTTGCAACATTTTTCATTTATGCTCCGCTCCTATTAGTTGTAGCGTGATGTTATATAGCCTATAACCTTCCTCGATAAATGGACTATCCAACACAAAAATAATTTTTCAATTCTAACCAGAAGTTCCTGAGATTAGCACGTTCAAACAAACAAACTCTTCAGCGTTATAATATTATTATATATATAAAGTATAGATTATTTAAATTTAAATACTTGTGAAAACTTATCCTCTGTTCTTAAAACGGTGAAGATAAACATAGCGAGGGAACTGACATGTCGTAGAACCAAAAATTCAAGACTTGTGACATCCAACAAACTGTACTGGTGTCACGTGGTGGATTACGGCCCACTCCTCTGACAGAAAGAAGAGCCGTCCCCAAGGGGCTCTCGAAACTGAAAACTCGATTGTAATTGATTAAACCTTAAGGCCCAGATATTTGCCAGTGACCTTGAGTGGTTAGCTTGCGTGTTCTGTACTGAGCTGACGCAACGCGTCGTACGTCCAGCCAGTAATAGGACTCGCCCATCCAGGAGCGCTGTCCCAAATTAGACGCATTATTAATTTGTTATACATAAAACAAATGGTATTTTAATAAGACACGTATACTAAAAGATCAATAATTAAATTATCTTTTAAAAACTGAAGGTTTCAGAAAAATACAAAAAATATTTTTGAACTGGGCAGCAAATGTGTTAATAGATTTTGCGTGATTCTCAGTTTTTTTATCCACGTTAGACATAACTTACAAATTAATTTCACTATTTAATATATGTCGGAGAACGATAGGTTTCTCTTGTTATCATCAGCCATATTTTAACTACTGTGGGCGTACTGAGGGTAGTGTTGATTATTGCGCAATAGAAGAACCGGATTAAACTCAAAAGTCATTTACTCAATCTAAGATGAGAATCAAAATTACATAAGACAGTCCCCCTAAACGTCCGGCCCTTCACTACTTCTTAGTGCTTTAGCTGAGAAGAAGAAGTAGTGGAACAAACTCCCCAGCAGCACATCTGTCTGTTCAGTTAGAAGAACTTGATTCTATACAGTAATGGGTATGCAAAGTAATTAATGTTGGTACACGATACAACTATACCGAACGCGCAACAGTTCCTAGACGTCTTCACTACTTGACCGCCACCGATGAACTTCACTTGTTGACTGTGCGGCAGACACTTGCCACCGGTCGAACATTATGTTGTTGACTCTGTTATGCGCCGCTAGGCAGCACTTGCTTCCCAATTAGTCAACAATCGTTGGCGCGAACTCCAATAACTCCATTGAACGCGACTAGATGGCGCTGGCGTACCGGATACAACTCGTCTCCGACATATAAATATAATGTAAAATATTCACATATTAAGTTATTAAGAAAATGCTTTAATAATAATAATAAATAATAATAATATCATTTATTTCAGGCAATACAGGCCCATAGAAAAATACCTTAATCTAAACATACATTATTTTAATATAAAGCTTGTACGTTAATAAAAAGGCTTAAGACTATGTTAGTAGCACTTCGCTTTGCACTAGCTGCACTTTGTGCTGACCTGTGGAACTTGTCCGCGGAATCGTCGGAACACCACGTCCTGCGGCCAAAAGTCTTCTTCCATGAATTTAACATATATTTTTTCCAAATCATCAACACAACTCTTTTTATTAGACGTGATTTTCAGTATAAAATCATTAAAAGTCGGTTATCATCGCCGTAATCATTATCACTATAGCTATATCTATAATATATCTTCGCCTCGCTACACAGATACAACAGAGCTTAATTTCGCAACCGCCAGTAACAATGTCTTGTGAGCGAATAAATTCGCGCGTAACTACACACTGTGAGAGTCTGTTTATGCGTGTGGCGTGAGCGAGAAGCGATAGCGGAATTCAAACTTATTTATTTAATTATGTATACTTTATGGTACACCGTATAAAACAAAAAACTGGCCAAGTGGTGTCGAATAACGCACAATAAAGGGTTCCGTAGTTGGGAAGAATTTATCTCAAGAAAAAACTTAACATTGTAGTTGAAATACATGTTGTTCCATATATTCCATCTGCAAATGTAAGTTTATTTATTTATTTAGGATCTCCAACAAAAGATGTACACAATACATGACACATAAATAAAGGGCAACATCAGGTACTAAGCAGGTGTACTCCTTCACTTATAGGAGACCACAGCATGCACAATACAGCGTGTTACGGAAAGGGTATATACATATCAAAGGCACGGATTCTTTTGGTGATAACAAACTACAGGGCAATATTTTTAATACCTATACCTACATAAATAAAAAGTTAAGAAACATTTAACTAAAAATCAAATGTTTTCAATTGAATTCTACACATCACTAGACCAAGTCAGCTGATCGGTGTCAATAAACTACACACAAAGAAACGGCGGTAACACGTTTGTTATGGTTTAAATTTAATAAACTGTCGAAATAAAAAAAATATTAAGCATTTTCTAGTTAGTGCTTTTGAGCTGAAATTTTGTACAGAGATTCTGAACCAGATATACTCTTCACCCCGTTTGTATGGATATACCCTTTCCGTAACACGCTGTATAGTTAACAACTAAGCTAACAAAATTAAAATATTAATAATAGGTAACATATTGAAAAATGTATAAAATTTCAAAGGACATCAAAAAAGTTAATATAACATTGAGAGATACTTAATTAAATTAAAGTTGGTTGACTGTGACTCGTTATCTTGTAAATCCTCCTTTTCTGTGATAGTTTTCCTTTTAATTTCGTTATATATTCTGTCTTATACTTACCGTGACCACCGGTACTTCCGTTACCGTGTTTTTCACATATCGTCGCCTTAGCAGTGAAGGGAGCTATTCCACACTAAACTGGTTCCAAGATAAAGATAAATCAAAATTCACCACTTGATTTTTTGTTCCTAGTTTCATTTAACTCCTTTCACGTCTGAATGAAAAACCAAACCTCTAGTTGAGCTATCACTTAGATCTCTTCACCACTAGAATCTCCGTTTAACGACGAGTATGGTGGTGTTCATAACTCAATTCGTTCAAAAGTGTGGCTCAGCTCTCTTCACCACTAAGGTGACGATATACAAGAACAACCATTTAGCTGACACACTTGACTGTATAAACAAAAATTTGCATTTTAAAGCTTTATATTACACAAACGGATCCCTGGATTGAAAAATAGTTTTCACAAACCGGCAATATTTTTGAACGGCCTATTCAACGACACCCTACACCATCTGGAGTGGCGACCGCGTACCGGAAGACGTAGCGTTGGAAGGCCTCCCACAAGGTGGACCGATGACCTTGTGAAGGCCGCAGGAATCCGCTGGATGCGGGAAGCACAGAACCGGTCGAAGTGGCGGTGCTTGGGGAAGGCCTATCTCCAGCAGTGGACGTCTTTCGGCTGAAATGTTGATGATGAATGAGGTACGGTACAGTAGGCCACACGTCAAGTTAAACTTAACGAGTATAAGTAGGCCTCTTATTCTATTGAAACTCCGTACTACGCTAGGCAAGCTCAAGCAGCTACCCCTTTCCGCTTCTAACTTGCGCCCCGTTAAAAGTCCAACCTAAGGTAATGTCTATGGTCCAGCCGAACTAATCAAATCGGCAGTCGCCATCTATCGGCTTAACTTCGTAACTGGAGTGCGATACACTATGGTTTTGCAGCTAAGAAATAAGCGGGAATAGAATATTAATTATATTATCACGAAGGGGGATCCTTATGCCTACGAAATGAAGTCAAAATCGGTTGGATGGACTGTATAAGTTTTATTTAAATGTCTAGGATTGTCTTAGGGCTTTATCACACTGGCAATTTGCGAGCGTGATTCCAGCGAGGCGATTTTTCAAAGCACGCCACGTGAACGCAACGTGTTCGCTGCGTATGCGGAACGAGAGCGATTGACGTGACTGTACAAGAGAGAGTGAGACAAGCGAGTCTAAAACTTTGTAAAAACGCGGCGATCACGTCGCGTAGTCGCGGCTACCTCGTTTCGCACCCGCGGCGAGCCCGCTGCGCTTTCGCCTCGCTTTGAAATCGCTCGCAAATCGCTAGTGTGATATGACCCTTATGTCATTTTGACGTTCGAAAAGTGCTGATTCTCAGTCTAATTTAAATAAATGACTTGTTTGTAAAAGTCTTTTTTTTATTTTTTATTTTTTTCTTTAGTTTTATCGCACACAAAATTATATTAAAGCTGTTTTACAGATAACACATTTCGACGCCCCCAAGCAATAAGTCGGTAATCGTAAAACTCAAATTTTTGTTGAATATCTTTTTAACTAAGTAGTCGGACTATTGAGGTCATTGATTCATCAAACGAAAGTTAGTTTTTTGTGTAATTCAATTACAATGTCAAAATTAAATTATGTATGTGAAAAACCTTGTTATTTAAGAAAAAAAAAATTGCAAAAATATTACAGGTAAAGGTGTTTTTCATGATATCTTTGTAAATATCACTAACAAAAATTTGAAATAAATTACTAAGATCTTATCCCAACCTATAGGTAGGTGCTGAATTTTACATAACAATAAAAACTCCATAACAGCACATTACCGACTTAATGCTTGGGGGCATCGATTTGTTTTCATGTTTGGAAACTTTATCACGAACGCAGTATACACAAGCCGACTTAGTGGCCCATCTTTGTACCATAAATGTTAACTGAAAACTGCTAAGATCTGAATGTTAGTAGACTAGTGAAAGTCTGCTAACGGTTACTGTGTAAATTAAAATAGATGACGCTCTCAGATCGATACCGGACGTGTTACTATAGCTTATAGCATTTAAATGAAATAGGAAGGCTGGTTTTATGTTAAGTAATATAAATAAAAAATCGGTCAAGTGCGTGTCAAACCACGTAGGTGGGATGAATTTATCCGAAGAACAAACTTAACATTGTAATTGAAATACTTTGTTCTCCCATGCGCAATGTATGCGTTGCTGGTGTAGCAATACCTATTCAAATTAGAGTACAATTCATTCTCCCATTAATTTAATTATAATAATAATAAGATTAGCGCGCCGCGCAATGATAGTTGATATTACCATTCCACATGACGAGAACCTCCTGAAAGCTGAGAAAGAGAAACAAATAAAGTATCTCGACATAGCACACGAGGTTGTCGACATGTGGAATGTGAGCTCAGCTATCATTGTGCCGATTGTCGTGACGGCCAATGGCCTACTGGCCAAAAGCCTCGATCAACATCTCTCGAGGCTTTCGTTAGGCGGTTGGATCAAGGGCCTGATTCAGAAGGCAGTACTCCTTGATACGGCTCGCATTGTGAGGAGGTTCCTGTCTCTGCAGCCCTAACCACCGGTAGCTTGGACCCTGCTCCCGACACCGGCGGACCACTGTATTTTATATTTTTAAATGTTTTTTATATATTTTTTAAGAAATATTTAAAAATGTATTTTATATGAAAAAAATTGAATAAACGTCATAATAATAAAAGCTTTATTAATTTCACACAAAAAAAATTAAAAAATTAAAAACCAATTAAAATTATAAGTAACATTAAATAAAATAAAAAATAGAATCAACAAATATTTACATTCATAATATTATTTCATTTCAAATTAGTTGAAAATTATAGAATTAAATTTAAAATCATGCATTCATATAAATAAATATATTGATTCCGATATTAAAATAAAATAATTATGATTAAATATAAAATAACATTAGTGTGTGAACCCCCTTCGGGTAAAAGCCTCCTTCCTCCAAAGAATTCCACTTATCTCTATCTGACGCGGTGACTAGCCAGTCTCGTCCAACGTTCGCAATAATCTCGTCCTGCCATCGGGCGCACGGTCGGCCCCTGTTCCTGGTACCTCGTGGACCTTCCCATTTAGTTGTCCTGATTGTCCAACGATCATCAGAATACCTTGCAACATGGCCTGCCCACCTCTATTATTAAATTATACATACATAAAATCACGCCTTTTTAGAAACTAATAATAATAATAATAATAAGTACTTTATTTCTTTCAAAAAGGTACAATTTTGATTCATAGCATAAGTTACATTTTCCGGTATATCCTTTGTGAGAGCTGGAGTCTATACTGGGTTCGGGACCTGTATGACAGATCTCCAGGCTCACACCCTTAAAATACAATATTTAATTGCACTTACGTACTACAACATTGAAAACTCCAAGTACTATATAGAACGCCACCTGCAACGCTCCTTACATAATTATACACATCAAAAAAAGTTTGGGATCACTAGCATAAGCTGATATAATTTTTTAAATTGAACTTTATCAAGAAAAATTCTTGGTTGTTTAAAAAAAATATAAATACCCTGTTTGAATTAAAAAAAAAAAAAAAAAAAAAAAAGAGTAATTAATCATAATGTAATTGTAACAGAAATTTGATAGAAAGAAAAATACTTTTTAACCAAACTTAATCAACTATGTATTAACAAAAGGTTTATATTCAAATAATATAACTCCTCCCCTGGCTCGAACACATGCGGTGATCCTCCTGGGCTTGCTGAGAATAAAGTTAACCAGCATTTCTTGGGGTAACCTGCCCCATTCTTGAATAGCGGCTTCCCTGAGCTCTGGCACTGTCTGGAGACGTGGCTGACGGTTCCAAATAGCTCGCTTAAGAGCATCCCACGCGTGCTCTATTGGGTTTAAGTCAGGCGAGCCGAATCATAATATAATCTACTGTACCTAACAAAACAGATTTCGATTTTTCAAAGTGATCGCAAACTTTTTTTTTGATGTGTGATCTTCTTTTGCTTCGTGTACATTCATACATCTGGTCATACGAGTACACGCACGCCGGTAGCGAGTGCTACGCACCTGGACCTTTCTGAAGAACATCACCAATTAGGTATATGTGCTCCTAGGACGTCCCCTCTCGGCGTTTCCACTCACATCTGCCTTGTAAATACCAATTGTTAGTTGCCTTTCATTCATGGTCTCAACATGACCAAACCATTACGGGCCTATACTACCTCAAATGGCTTAGCATGATCCTCCGTTATGTCGAAAATACTGCAGCATTAATTTTGAAATAAATATATGGTAAAGTTGAGGATTAATAATGTTAGCCGAAAACACGATTCCATAAAATTTTCTCAGTAGAAAAAAATCCAAAGTTACCTCCAAACCGAACAATAAACCGCTGGTATTCAAAAATTACTTCAAATTAGATAATGAAACTTTGCATATTAACTGAATTAACTATAAAGCAGGTCTTAAGTTATTTACTTTTTTTAAATGACCATTATTTTCACCGTAAAACGAAATTGCCTAAAATATCGGCGCCTTGGAGTCTTTTCCCTGCCGCCCTGTCTCGCTTGCTCGCGTGACCGGTAGCAATAGTGTGCGAGCGAGATACAGCGTGAGGTGGCGCTGAGGTAGTATAGACTCTTAAGCATACAGACCTACTCTTTTACATTTTCGTCGCTACATCTATCTCTTTTTTCGGGATGCATAGAACCGTTCGAAGTGGCGGTGCTTGGGGGACGCCTATGTCCAGCAGTGGACGTCTGTCGACTGAAATTATGATGATAATTATTTTCTTTTAACAGCCAATGTTTTTTTTTTTTACATTCCACGGGGAAGCTCTTGGCCTTCATCTCACCTGATGGTAAGTGATGATAAGGCCGAAGATGGAAGCGAACTTCACCCGGAATCCTCAACCACAGAGGAACTGGCTATCTTACCTCTAACTGCCGAAACACAAAAAATGCTGTTAACATTGTTGTTTTGGCGACAGACTTAGATAAGATGGTGGTGGCTAGCCAGGCGGACTTTAGAACAAGCCCTACCACCAACCAAACCGAGCAGAAATGTTTGCCCCCGCTGGGAATCGAACCCGGGACCTATGGATCTGAGACAGGTGGTTTTCCACTAGACCACAGAGGCGGTTATGTTTCTCATTTTACACGTGTAAAATGGCGGTGTAGTTGGCGGCCTAATTGGTGATTAGGATCCATATCCTAATCACCAATTAGGCCGCCAACTTGGCTAAAAATAGCAATATACCCCACGTTCCTAACAGCTGCGTGCGCGCACTTTGCGTGGACGTTTACAAAACGGTATGCACCACAAACCCATATTATACTGAGTATGTCAACACGTATAGCACAGATATATCACAGATCTAGAAATGACAGCATTATAATATCGCCCCCCCACTGCGACAAAGGCGTAAGAAGAATATACTAACTTTATAGGAGAGCAAAAAAACTGTTTGGTCTGGTATATCTATTTAGAATTTGATCTTCTGATCTTTTGTTATATACCATTAAATAGTAAAAAAATCAAGCTTTTTTTCAACAATATTTCAGATACCTCAAATTGTCGTGAATAAAGAATAAATTAATATTTTACGTTTTACACACGTTTATGGACCTTTTTATCTGAAACTGTGACGCGACAAATGTCTTTTTTGGTATAATGGCTTCATTTTTCTTCAGATCTTAACGGAAAAATTGAGCATTGTGTATCTTTATCTGCGCTATACGAAACTGCAATTAAAAAAAGTGACGTATTCTTACTTTATCGCACTGGGGGTGCGATATTTTTACATATCTAAATGTTTTCGAGATTCTAAATGTTTTCTGAAAATTGCCGGATACGACCTACTACATTAGTCTCTCAATTTACACCTCCACTGACCATTAAACTCTAGTATTCGTTAAGCAACAAAATCAAAATGAAAAATCATCATCGTTTCAGCCAAAAGACGTCCACTGCTGGATATAGGCCGCCCCCAAGCACCGCCATCTCGACCGTTTCCGTGCTTCCCGCATCCAGCGGATTCCTGCGGCTTTCACAAGGTCATCAGTCCACCTTGTGGGAGGCCTGCCTACGCTTCTTCCTATACGCGGTCGCCGCTCCAGAACCTTTCAGCCCCAACGGCCATCTGTTCTGCGAGCAATGTGCCCTGCCCATTGCCACTTAAGTTTGGCAATTCTTCGAGCTATGTCGGTTACCTTGGTTCTCCTGCGGATCTCTTCATGTCTGAAACTCCAAGCATAGCCCTCTCCATTGCCCTTTGGGTGACTTTTAGCCTTGTAATAAGGCCCATGGTGAGCGACCACGTTTGAGAAGATATTTCAAAAGTTATTTATTCAAATTAGACTGAGAATCGGCACTTTTCGAACGTCAAAATGACATAAGACAGTCCTCCAAAACGCCCGCTCTTCACCAATTCCTAGTGCTTCAGCTGGGAAGAAGAAGTGGCGCAACAAACTCCCCAGCAGCACATCTGTCTGTTCAATTAGAAAAACTTGATTCTATACAATAGTAGGTATGCAAAGTAAAATTACGAGACACAGAACAGTAAATTAAATTATTTGCCATAATGTCAGCTAGCACACGCCAATATACCATCAAATACAAAGAAAACTATATTCAAGCAAAAAAAAAAAAAACTGGCCAAGTGCGTGTCGGACCACGCACAATGAAGGGTTCCGTACTTGCAAAGAATTTATCTTAAATCAAACTTAACATTGTAACATAATCTCCCATAAATTCCAACTGCAAATGTAAGTTTGTACGCACAATATCGAAAGATTTACCATGTTATTTTAAGACCATAGACTTCTTATAGATTTTCCTATAATCTTTGTACGTATTTTTCTGTTCCTTTCTTCTTGTCTGTTTATATGTGTGTACATAAATTGTTAAATAAATAAATAGAACTATTTTCTGTATTTTTTTCAAAATTTTAGGTTTACTAGTTTCGGAGATAAGGGGGGAATGGTAAATTTTCGTCTATTTTCACTTATAACTTTAAAAAAATTATAAAAAAACCCTCACAGTAAGCCCTTTCATTTGATATGTCACACGGTACAGTTTGCAAAAATTCAAAAAAAAAAACTTGTTTGCCCCCAAAACTGACCCCAATATTCTAAATTCATTTATTTACGGTTCACGTCCGTGTTTGGGTCACTCAAATTGATATGCATACCAAATTTCAACTTAATCGGTCCATTACATTCGGAGCAAATTGGCTGTGACAGACGGACAGACAGACAGACAGACACACGAGTGATCCTATAAGGGTTGCGTTTTTCCTTTTGAGGTACGGAACCCTAAAACACTAAATATGTAAACAAAATTGAATACCTAAATAAAACAAAGTGACTTGAAGTGCGATGTCGCTTGATATGTCTCATGCCAGACATATCAAGCGACATCGCACGATTACGCAGGCGACACAAGTCGCAAAACATTTGTCGCCTAATGAATACGACGCTTTACCAAACCTAAATCAGTAGTAAACAATCGAATCCCTCGTCCACAGTCTACTTAAAAGGTAAATAACACAGTACTATAACAGAAACCCGCGCCATATCCAGCGCTGATGTTATCTGTGGCCATATTATGGCCATTAGAAAGGCGGTGAATGGTACTGGACAGTGGCCGTCTGTGGCGCCCTTCACTATGGATGAGTGTGGCTTGTGTGTAGGGTAGCGAGAAATCATTTTGTTAAGGCCCAGATATATGCCAGTGACCTTGAGTGGTTAGCTTGCGTGTTCTGTACTGAGCTCACGCAACGCGTCGTACGTCGAACCAATAATAGGACTCGCCCATCCAGGAGCGCTGTCCCAAGTAAAACGCATTATTAATTTATTACACATAAAACGAAAGGTATTTTAATAAAACACGTATACTAAAAGATCAATAATTAAGTTATCTTTAAAAAGGCGAAGGTTTCAGAAAAATACGTTTGATAGATTTTGCGTAATTCTCAGTTTTTTATCCACGTTAGATATAACTTTACAAATTAATTTGACTATGTAATATAGACATAATCTAAAATATTCATATATTAAGTTATTAAGACAATGCTCTAATTTTATATATATTGTTTTTTTTTAATCATTAACACTACTCGTTTAGACGAGATCTTCAGTATAATAGTTATTTATGCAACTGTTGTATGGGGTATTAAAATACGAATGTGGGTTTATCACACGAGGCGAAGCTGAGTGATAATAGTATCACATGAGTGTTTTAATACCTAATTATTACAGTTGCATACAAGACTATCTACACCCATGATATGAATCCTCTATAAAAGGTTCTGAAACAGTTTTTGCTATACTAATATCGAACAAAAATGGCGGGATACGACGCTATGGTATAGTATAATGAAACGCGCGTGCGTGACAATGTTCTTTTTTGAAATTCATAAAGATACCACGAATTGAGTAGTGAAAATGGAAGGGAGGATGATGATCCCTTCCTTACTCATCTGTTTGATGAGACCCTTAGACTCCTAAAGAGTGAAAACCTCGGGAATGCAATTTTGGTCATTTTTATATTATTAATTTTTTTGAATAAAAACCTCGCAACGCACGTCCTAGTTTCACACAAAAAAAGTTTTGCAACCTGTAGATAGTTAGATAGTTTCATTTATTTGCCTGAAATTATGGTACCATTTTACAGATTTTATAACACATACATAATAGTTCTTCATATTCCGCCTACCTTCTTAATTCGGACGTAAAGAACCACCCCATTTCCTCCCGTGGGTGTTTTAAAAGGCGACTAAGGGACTTACTAAGAATGGGCAGCAGCGTTCTCTATGCATTTTCAAAAACCATACTGCGATCGCCAACCCGCCTGCCTAGCGTGGCGATTATGGAAAATCCCCCCCCCCCCTCTTGGGAGAGGCCAATGTCCAGCAGTGGACGTCTTTCGGCTGAAATGATGATGAATTCGGCATTAAATTTTTGTGACAAAAATTTAAACAAAACAATTAAATTCCAATGTCAAAAAAAATAAAGAAATAAGTACTAAATCAAGAATTGTCTATATATCAAATTAAAAATGTCACAGAAAAATAATTAAATTGCAAATTGTCTAAACGCCTGTAACGCCATCTATGACGAGTTTGAATATTGCACACTAAATAACACATATTTGAAAGTAATAACATTTTACAGGGCGCAGTTTTTGACACACATGAACCAAGTGTCTTCCCCTTAACATTTATACAAATTGATAAAGGTGAAGTGTCTGTTTGTAATATCAAAATTACAGCTTTTTACTAAATGCATATGAAAGTATAGACGGAACTCAAAAAATAATAATTGTCTGTGTGCCTGTTTGTTCCGGCTAATATCTAAAACGGCTGAACCAATTTTGAACGGACTTTCATTGGTAGATAACTGATGTTATAAAGAGTAACTTAGGCTAAAGCTGAATCATAGAATTTTGTTTCTTCGAAAACCTTTCAACGACATCTCTCATACTGCGACGCCTTGTTACATCGACGTGTTGTTACTGCGATGTTTCGTTACATCGAAAAACTACTTATTTTACTGCATAAATATCATACTGCGAAGCCTTGTTCAATCGACGTGTTGTTACTGCGATATTTCGTTACATCGAAAAACTGTACTTATTTTACTGCATAAATATCATACTGCGACGCCTTGTTAAATCGACGTGTTGTTACTGCGATATTTCGTTACCTACATCGAAAAACTGTACTTATTTTACTGCATAAATATCATACTGCGAAGCCTTGTTCAATCGACGTGTTGTTACTGCGATGTTTCGTTACATCGAAAAACTGTACTTATTTTACTGCAAAATAGCATACTGCGAAGCCTTGTTAAATCAACGTGTTGTTACTGCGATATTTCGTTACATCGAAAAACTGTACTTATTTTACTGCATAAATATCATACTGCGACGCCTTGTTAAATCGACGTGTTGTTACTGCGATATTTCGTTACCTACATCGAAAAACTGTACTTATTTTACTGCATAAATATCATACTGCGAAGCCTTGTTAAATCGACGTCTTGTTACTACGATGTTATGTGACAACAGACACCGCGTGCTGCGCGACGAGCGGTCTCTTTGTTACTCTCTGTTTACTTACTCTGTGTTTACTTAGGAAAACTTACTTCGGACGATCTTACGGCAATAAACAAGAACTTCGTTTTTTTTTTTTTTTTCTTTACTATTTCTAAGTATAATTATTTAATTTGTGTAATTGCACGTGGTTGCAACTTTAATTTGTCGTCAATTAATAAACAACAAGGAACAATTTGTTTATTTATTTATTTAGTACATGGAGGACTTACAGCTAATAAAAACAAACAAAATAGGAAACCATGGTCACCAGAGAGCCAATTACAAATCCTCACGTATAGACAATAATATAATAATTTATGGGGTGAGCACAAAAACATAAAACAATTCACCTAAATTAAAATAAGAATAAATATAAATATTTGGTTTGCAATTGATGTGACTGCATTAACAGAAAATAATAAAAACAATATAACCTACCGCTACTTGAAAAATGTTAGTGTAATGTTGTTGTTGTTGTTGTGTGTAATGTTGTTTTATGTTAGTGTATTTATTTTTATTTTACTATGGGTTTGCTCTTGACTCTAGTCTAGGTCTGGGTGACAGAGACAAAGTCTAAATTCTGTATTTATCTAAAGTTTAATCATTCATAGCTAGAAATAAATTCAGACGATTTTTGCAATGATCTATCAATCTTTACTTAAACACTGATATTCATGACAGATGGCGCTCTCTGCTTTTAAAGAAATGCAAAAAAAAACCAACCACTGGTACAGTCAGTATACACAATTAGCTGACCCCTCCTTGCATAAATGGTTGGGATTTACTAACAAATCGTACGATTTAATTTTTTTTTCTAGTTTTGGGTAGATTTCGTATAGGTATTTAAATTAAATTAAGAATTATAAAATTCTATCGGTCCGTATTCAAAAAAATCTCAACCATTTATGCACGGGGGGGTCAGCTAATTGTGTATACTGACTGTACAACCACGTGCAATTACACAAAGTAAATAATTAGACTTTGAAATTGTTTTGAAAAAGAAAATCGATGTCCTTGGTTATCGCCGTAAGATCGTCCGAAGTAAGTTTTCCTAAGTAACATAACATCGGAGTACAGTTTTTCGATGTAACGAAATATCGCAGTAACAAGAAGTCATTATAATTAATAGAATATACCGGATGATTTTTTTTACCGTCTCGAAAAAAATTGGGTATACTAGGTGGGTATAGTAGAAGCCTATGGCATAGCAATTTTTTTTTTTTTTTTTTCAGAAATAATACTAAAATAAAAGATAAAAATACTGAAATTTGGGTGCGTATGATTTAAATTTAAATATTATTTATCGTATTTATTTATTGAATTATGTTTTTTTGTTAAATTTCTGTGTTTATTGTTATAGTATGATAAGTTTACTGCAAATGTGTGGTATTTATCCGTAGATCAATTTCTTTCTAGGTTAAAGAAAAAATAATAAAAACTATGCCATAGGCTTCTACTCCGTTCACCTAGTATACCCAAATTTTTACGAGACGGTAAAAAATGTCGTCCGGTATACACATACATATTTCAACTAATATCAGTGGCTATCATGTAAATATATTGCTATGAGTTTTTATTCAGGAAAAATATGTATTTACCTATTTTATCCAAGTGTTTCTTTCGTGATGGGTACAAATATTACTAAATAGTTTATTTTTTTAATAACAGGAGCTAACAAAGTAACCCAATAGTACAATTTTTTTTTAAATCCCAGGGGCTAATATAGTATTACGTTTTTATTGATTGACTTTCAACGGATTTCCTTCATAGCGAATTAAAGGCATTTTGACGTTAACCCCGTCTCTTTCTTTACCAACGAGTGCGAATGAGATCGCAATATTGGTCTGGAATGATTTTTGTTTGATACGTCGGAACAAAATAAATGCAGTTGTAATAAGTACAAAGGAATTTATATTATGTCAGCCATGACTTTTGGTAAGAGAGAGAGAGAGAGATTTATTTACCTAATATGTACTAAATTATGAGATAACTTTCTTTTGCGCCAGGACTGGGTAAATTTTGTATGGGCCGTGACGAGTCTTTTTTCGCAGCATTATGCTGAGATAGGAGCCTTTTTGGCCTCGCAAATGGTTTTTTGTTTATATATTTACATAATAAAGTGCAATAACCTAGGTCTGAACCTACAACTCATACGTCAGGACCGTTACGACTAAGCCAACACTACTTATTCGTATTTGGTGAATGTACATATCTGGTTCACAAGTCCTATCTACTCCGAAAACGGCTCCATTCGCTAGATCTTCAGTGGCCAGTTGCATGTAAAGCGTGGGAATAGGGCCAGTCTTACGCCTCTGAGTTATGACCATCGGGATTGCGACATTAGCCTGTAAGTTACTAAAGTAGCCGTAGATACTGTGAGAGAAAATTTGTAACAAGATGTCGTTTAACATCGGACTAGAATGAATGGCGCTGTGTTGAAAGTAATTTTGATACATTTATACTATCCAATCAATCTGCCTAGCCTTTTCCCAACTATGTTGGGGTCGGCTTCCAGTCTAACCGGATGCAGCTGAATATCAGTATTTTACATGGAGCGACTGCCTATCTGACCTCCACAACCCAGTAACTGGGTAACACGATACTCCTTGGTAAGGCTGGCTGTCAGACTTGAGCTTCTGACGACCCGTAACGACTGCCAAATATCCACGAATGACAGCCGGGACCAACGGCTTAACATGCTTTCCGAGGCACGGAGGAGTCTCGGTATGTAAAGATGGTCAACCATCCACGGACCAACCCCGGCAAGCGTAGCCTAACCTGACGGATCGACCCGTGCCGCTGTTATTACTTAGCCACGAGCTCCTCATATTTATACTATCCATACTAATATTATAAATGTGAAAGTAACTCTGTCTGTCTGTCTGTATGTTACGTTTTCACGCCTAAACCGCTGAACCGATCGTCACGTAATTTGGCAGAGATATAGCTTGGGATATGGAGAAGGACATAGGCTAATTTTTTACGCGATAACCGACAAAAACTAGTACAAAATATACAAAAAAAAAATACAACCGAATTGAGAACCTCCTCCTTTTTGGAAAGTCGGTTAAAAGGGGTCTCATTTCGTACGCAATGTATGGGAAAAGTTTTTTTTTTTGCGATTTCTTACTTTTCTAGTACACTGAAAGAAATATTTAGCCTAACTACTTCGGCTACTTCAGGAATAATCAAAGTTTGACAAGAATTTATAAAAATTAACTTCATTTAATCAAAGTTATTACAAAACAGCCTTTTGGTTTTGGTTACATGTTGCATAAACTTGTGGTCACTTTTTTGTGTTAAATGTTGACGAAAGTTTGGTTATGTTTATGTAAACATTTTTTTCAGTGTACTCAAACCTCAGTTGGCCTTATTACAAAACAAGATTTATCTTTAGATCTAGGTTTAAACCATCGAGCCATTTTTGAATTTCGAACTTTATTCCAACAAACTTAAAGTTCTAAATACAAAAACTGATTTTATACCAGAGACTAAGTTGTTAATTTTTTTATAATAACTTTATCTGAATCAGAGTAAGGTTCAAAATACAAAAACTGGTTGAAAGGTTTAGATTTGGAGCAAAGTTAAAATGCGTTTTGTAATGAGACGGATAGAGTTTATTGATCCTTATAAGAAACAGGATCGATTGGCATATATTTTTTTTTTTTTTGTGAATATAGCCCATTTTCCGGCTGACTGTATTTTTTTTATTTTTGGTTGGGGAACAAAATTACTCAAAAAAATAAGAACAATCTCCTAAAAGCGTTTTTTTGTAATTACAACGGATAAGTTACTCCCCCGTCTCAAAAATTCTTGTAGATTTCACTGGCTTCTAATGTACCGGACATTGTTACTCGTAGTTTTTCTACCTTTTCTTCTAGACATTTCGATACAGCAAGGTAAGTAGGTGGTGAACCAATTAATTTTGACTGACGTGTCCAAACCGTTTAGCGATACCTATTTCATGCCAACATCAATATTTATACCCACTGAATATTCGACACCAATGCTTTTTTTCGTCAATAATAGACCCAATTTGCACATATTAAAGATATTTAATCATTACGTGTCCTCAACCATAAAAATTATGTGCATATTAATTTCATAATTTTGGGCATCCGTTAGATTTTGTTAAGTAATTTGACAATTGCTTGTGTAATTATGCTTGGATCCTCAATTTTGCCAATCAATGATATACTAGGGTTTTTGTCTGCTGAAACATCTATTTATTTACTAGCGGATACCCGGCGTATGCCCTCCGCGCCACATACCGATGCCCACCCGCGCTATTACTTCGTTTTAACTTTTTTCTTTTTGCTCCGGCGTGATGTTAAAGAGCCTATAATCTTTCTCAAGAATTGGGGGCTTATTCCACAAATCCCCCCTGAAAATCCCCCTTAGGAGGAAAAGTGGAATCTATAAAAACAGTCTAGAATTCACCCCTGATAATCCGGCTTATTCCACTGATCCCCCCAAGAGAATCCCCCTCAGTGCGGAAAACTGAACCCTAATGTAAAAAAAATCACTTTCAGGGGGGTCTTGGAATAAGTTTTTTTTTTTTTTTCTCAATTCTAGTTTTCCCCCCCTAAGCGGCATTATCAGAAGTGAATTCTAGACTGTTTTTATAGATTCCACTTTTCCTCCTAAGGGGGATTTGTGGAATAAGCCGAATTGGGCTATCAAATGCAAAAAGAATTTTCAGAATCCGTTCAGTAGTTTCAAAGTCTATAACTAACATAGATAGATACATACTTTGTGTTTTATATAATTTACTAACTGGCATGCGTTGTAATGCCACATAAAGTAAAAAAGTATTTGGCCAAACTTTTTCTTAGCCCGAAACACTCACGGGCGTCCTCAGAACACCCTACCAAAGTATCATCACAATCTAATCAATGGTTTAGGAACGCATAGAGGACAAACATTGTTTTTTATTTATATAGATAGATAATAGAAGATACTCAAAACTCAAATCTTAAAAAAAAAAACTTATTCCAAGACCTTGTCTTGGAATAAGTTTTTTCGATTCATCGTTAATTTAATAATCTAATATAATTTACAATAATAATAGAAATAAAACATTTGTATTTTAATTGTGTTTAAGGGATTTATCATTTAAATATTGGTTAACACTGATAGATAGATATAAAGGCTCACCAACTAAACACACATTTTTTTATTTATTTTTATTTACACACAACGGGGAAGCTCTTGGCCTTCATCTCACCTGATGGTAAGTGATGATAAGGCCGAAGATGGAAGCGAGCTTCACCCGGAATCCTCAACGACAGAGGAACTGGCTATCTTACCTCTAACTGCCGAAATATAACAAATGTTGTTAACATTGTTGTTTGGCGACAGACGATAAGATGGTGGTAGCTAGCCAGGCGGACTTAGAACAAGCCCTACCACCAACCAAACCGAGCAGAAATTTTTGCCCCCGCTGGGAATCGAACCCGGGACCTCTGGATCTGAGACAGGTGGTTTTACCACACATAGCATTAACCCAAAGTCTTTGTCGTAATATAGATCTCGCATGTATGAAAATTATAGGAAAGCACGGCACTATCAATTAGCGTACGAGTACTAGAACATTACACAAAAATATAATATATCGACGGTTAAAAGGTAATATATAAGAGATTTTTTTTCGAAAATGAGTCATGAATGCCGGCTTATTCCATAAATCCCCCCTGAAAATCCCCCTTAGGAGGAAAAGTGGAATCTGAAAACAGTCTAGAATTCACCCCTGATAATCCCGCTAAGGGGGGAAAACTAGAATGGAAAAAACAAAAAATAACTTATTCCAAGATCCCCTTAAAGTGATTTTTTTGCATTAGGGTTCAGTTTTTTCCACTGAGGGGGATTTTCTCAGGGAGGATTAGTGGAATAAGCCATGAATGCCATCCTACTTAAGAGCGTTGTCACCGGTCCACTAGCACCACTCCTTTAAAAACATATTATCTCGTGACTGAGAAGGAATTATGAAAAACGGCTCAATCAACTATATCGGTAAGTGTGTCTAGAATTTTCTAATACCTTTTATAAAGTTTCATATTGAGACACGAAGCAACAAAATACGATCTAGAGAAATGTGGCCGTTTTTATTTAAACTTTAAATAACTGCCAGACAAAGACGGCGTTATCACAGGAGTGATAATGCCGTCTTTGACTAGCAGTTATTTTTAAACTTTTATAACTTTTTTAGCTTTTACACTTTTTATAATATCGTCTGCAGTATTTGCAAACAAAGAGAAAGAAAGAAAGAAAATGCGTTTATTTGCGGTAAACATGACGCAAAGAAAGAACACAAACACAAAAAAGACCAATTTGGGGGAAAATATGCGTCACACCCACGCAAAACGGCCATCGCTCATCATAAAACGGGCTACTGACATCCCTGCCGCAGGGGCAATCTAGGGTGTTTAGGTGGGGATGACCCTAAATTGCCATGTGTATAGGGAAGCAGGGGCAATTTCCTAGATCGGCCCTGCGGCAGGGCAGCAGTAGCGCGAGACCACCCTTGCTCCCCAGATCGTCCCTGCCGTTACCGCGTTGCCGCGTGTGTAGCGCGATCGCAGCAATTTCTAATCAGTTTGTTGATAACTGTCACTCGGAGCGCACGCATGTCGATTAAAAGATATTTTGTTGTCTTTTTCTATGATTGGTGTCTCCATTGCAAGGTCCAAAAGAAGCAATATCCATTCGTAAACAGTTTTAAAGCTCATCTACTTCCAATTCTTTCATAATATTCATGTAGCTTTACTCACTTCTTTTCTATAGTTACTTCTTCACCCAGTATCTCATTTTCATTCTTTTTTTTTTTTTTTGCGGTTGCACCACAGAAAGAGCCAGGGCTATACTATTTGGTATAGTATAGCCCTGGCTCTTTCTGTGGTAATCATTAAAACGGAAAATAGGCCACTATTTTCCGTTTTAATGATTACAATAAAACATAACAATTTAAAACTACTGTATGTAGTAATAATAACGTATAGTCTTGTGAAGCACAACTTGACGAGCTTATTTTCTGCATTTTCATTCTAAAATAAAAGATATCACCGAAATAACGATGAGGGCGCCACTGTGCACTCGGCGTCGTCTTAATGCTGCGACCCATGCGAGACAGAGCCCCAGCGCTGGTTTTCAGCAACAAATATTTTTGTGAGTTAAAAATGATGTAATTTTACATCATTCAAATTACATAGTAGCCACAGTGAAACGCGTATGGTTAGAAGGGAAAGTAAGAATTAATGGCATAGATCGATAATCTGTAAATGTAACTAATATTCTAACGCAGGCAAAGGCATGTATCGGCTGATTTAAGTGCTACAACTAAGATTGTTTCTATTCGAACGGCAGCAAACGCAAAACATTTATAGCTATTAAGAGCGTTGTCACCAGTCCACTAGCGCCTCCTTTAAAAACATATTATCTCAAAATTCAAAATTCAAATATTTTTATTTGTTGTACATAGGTAGGTAAGTTACCGATGTTGTGTTTATTAAAGCACGCTACGTCTAGCCGTCATCGACGTACCTACAAATCCATACTTCCATATTAATATTATAAATGTGAAAGTAACTCTGTCTGTCTGTCTGTCTGTCTGTCTATCTGTCTGTATGTTACGTTTCCACGCCTAAACCGCTGAACCGATCGTCATGAAATTTGGCAGAGATATAGCCTGGGATATGGAGACGGACATAGGCTACTTTTTTACGCGATAACCGACATCCACGCGGGCGAAGCCGCCAAAGCTAGTATTACATATTGCAAACATTAATAAAATAAATTATCAAACTATGATATCTATAATATTATATCTCGTGACTGAAAAGTAACTATGAAAAACGGCTCAATCACCTATATCGGTAAGTGTGTCTAGAATTTTCTAATACCTTTTATAAAGTTTCATATTGAGACACGAAGCAACAAAGTACGATCTAGAGGAATGTGGCCGTTTTTATTTAGATCGAATTTTGTTGCTTCGTGTCTCAATATGAAACTTTAAAAGAGGTATTAGAAAATTACCTAGACACACTTACCGATATAGTTGATTGAGCCGTTTTTCATAATTCCTTCTCAGTCACGAGATAACATGTTTTTAAGGAGTGGCATTAGTAGACCGGTGACAACCCTCTTAACTCATTAACAGGCACTTAGGTTTCCTTACCTCAAAAAGGAAAAACTGAACCCTTATAGGATCACTCGTGTGTCTGCCTGTCCGTCTGTCCGTCTGTCTGTCCGTCTGTCAAAACCAATTTGCTCCTAATCTACTGGGCCAATTAAGTTGAAATTTAGTACACATATGGAACTTCTATGACCCAAACACGGACGTGTAACATAAATAAATGAATTTTAAATATGAGGATCACTTTTGAGGGCATAGTTTTTTTTGTTTTTGCAAACTGTACCGTGTGACATATTTTTTTATTTTTTTATTCTACTATGAGTTTGCTCTTGACTTTAGTCTAGGTCTGGATGACAGAGACAAAGTCTACGATGGAGTGAGCTTACCCAGAAGAAGCCTGTTCACTCTCACTTTGATTGAATAGATTATTGTATGCGTTCGGAAACACAGACGCAGGCAGAGAGTTACACTCCTTTGCTGCGCGCATTATAAAAGACAATTATTTATCAAATGAAAAGGCTTATTGTAACCACGACCACAAATCAAGCTATATATATTTCCAGTATAAGCTGACCTCTCATTGTACGGAAATCCTATACAATGCGAGATCAGCCTAAACTGGAAATTTATAGCTTGATTTGTGGACCTAAGAATTTCAGACATATTTTTTTTACAATTTTATAAACAAATCTTTTTATTTAGCTCCATCATCAGACCCTTAACACCACTTATTTTAATCATTCATTCATCATTTCAGCCGAAAGACGTCCACTGCTGGACATAGACCTCCCCCAAGCACCGCCACTTCGACCGGTTTTGTGCTTCCCGCATCCAACGGATTCCTGCGGCTTTCATAAGGTTATCGGTCCACCTTGTGAGAGGCCTTCCAACGCTACATCTTCCGGTACGCGGTCGCCACTCCAGAACCTTTCGGCCCCAACGGCCATCTGTTCTGCGCGCAATGTGCCCTGCCCATTGCCACTTAAGTTTAGCAATTCTTCGAGCTATGTCGGTTACCTTGGTTCTCCTGTGAATCTCTTCATTTCTGATTCGATCACGTAGGGAAACTCCAAGCGTAGCCCTCTCTATTGCCCTTTGGACGAATTTTAGCCTTCTAATAAGGCCCATTGTGAGCGACCACGTTTCAGTGCCATATGCCATCACTGGCAACACGCACTGGTCAAAGACTTTCGTCTTCAGACACTGCGGTATGTGGGACGAGAAGATATTGCGTAGCTTCCCGAACGCTGCCCAGCCGAGTCGCATTCGACGATTCTTTCTCGAAGTTGGACCTACCTAACTGGACATATTGCAATAGCACTTGGCAATACATAACCACTGAGTCCAAACACGATGGTGCTATTTTGTTTGGTTGAGAACTTCATATGGCCATCTTCCGTCTCCATCATCAGACCGTGGATACAAATTTGGGCTTTAGAACGTAGCAAGACAATGCCAACGACTCCGAAAACGATGGTGCTATCTTTTTTTGTTGAGGAGTTCCTTTGGCCACCTTCCGGCTCCATCATCAGACCCTAGACACTATCTTGGGGTATACAATACTTGTCAAGACAAAACCAACGATCTCTAACACAACGACACTATCTTATTTAGTTGAGGAGTTCCTATGGCCACCTTTGGGTTCCATCATCAAACCAGCTCCATTGTATCATAATTATTTAAAAAATGTCTGAAGTTATATAAGTATGCCAAGTTTCAACTCAATCGGAAGCCAGGAAGTGCTTAAGGGGCTGTGCACGAAATCGATTGATTTTGATCAACTTTGTTCATTGTTTGTGAGAAAGGGAAAAATAATTTATACAAAATTATTTGTGATTTGAAAAGTCGTGTTCTTTGTTTTGCATGTGGCGGAAAGGGATTTTTCAAATAAATTAAGTATTCACGGTGAATTACTAATATTCGCAACAAGTTTTCCGAAAAATGATGCAAGACTGACATTTGATCATGATTCTACAAGAAACTACTTTTGATTTTGAACATTAAAATATATCATCAACAGCATTACATGGTTTACTTGCATGTGGCGGAACTACTTTTTTCAACTTCCATATAAAATATAGTAGAAAAATAATATTGAAAAAACCTTTTTTTTGTTTTATACCCCGTCAGTAATATATTTTTTCCTATTATTTAGCAAATCATATTAAGAAATTTAAAAATCACAAATTAGACTTCAGCTATCCTTGAAATATAATCAAAATTTTATTTAATGATTATACAATATCTTCATTAAGTAAATCAACGGCGAAATAAACTATATTTTGGAGAGCACAAAAATGATGAAACTATTAACAGCTGCTGTGACTGACACGAATGGTTTAGCACCATGAAAACTGTACTTTTATAGTTACACAGACTTAATGTTTCGATTATTTCAAGTTTTCTCACAATTAGATAAGAAATTGACAAAAAAGAGTTTTTTTCGTGCACGGACCCTTAAAAATGGATGACAAAAATGGAGTAACGGGAAACACATTTTACATTGTATTGTAGATATATTGTATACGAACGAAGCAAGCTATTATAAAGCTTGTAAAAAGAAAAACACTCAGCAATCACATCACAGACTAAATAACCTCGAATTAGACCATAGATTAACCGATTGACAGTGCATTTTCCCGCCTTTTTGCGTTTTATCGAGTCTATGCGTGGTTAGGGTTGTCAAATGAAAAATAAATCGACACTTTTATTTCATGATGTGTTGTCTCTTTATTTGTTACTAGCTTCTGCCCGCGACTTCGCGTGAAATTTCTTGTTTCCCGACCCATAGCCCGAGAGATTTTTTTTTCACTTTTTGTGTTTTTGCTGACTTTTTTCTTTTTACTGGACTCCTAGACCCCTAGGCGTCGAGTGAAAAGAAAAAAGTCAGAAAACACACAGTGTGATGGTATATAGCCTAACCTTTCTCAAAAATTGGGCTATCAACACAAAAATAATTTTTCAAATCGACTGGTAGTTCCAGAGATTACCCCTACATTCAAAATTACGAACTTTGACCTCTTTATAATATTAGTACCTATAGATACCCTAGTAGCATTTTTGTTGGCGTTTGGTTGGGCCACATACCTCTGAAGTTGGCCCAACTAAATGCCAACGGAAAATGCTACTAGGGTAACTGTTATAAGGGTTGAGAATGTTTTTTTTTTTTAATGTTTAACTTACATACAACATACAAAGTAAAAATAAAATATTTATACTATATACTGACACGAAAAAAAAAAAAAAGGGAAGTGCTCATTGGGCATCAAAAAATTCTTCCGCATCGCCGTCAGTGGGAAAAGTACCCAAAAGGCTGGCAGCGTTGCCACGTTGGATGGCAACGTTTTGCAAACTTTGGGAGCTGTTAAGACACTTACATAATTCTGCCGTTAATGAGGTACCAGGGAAGCCACATGTGCAGAAGGAATTATTACCAAACTTCCTTGTCTTCAATGTAGTCTTTAATATTATAATATATTATGTTTTTTTTTATAAAGACACGTTTGATGTGGGTTTTTTAACTTTCCATCGCTAAGCTCTGTAACTGACTTTGGCAACTTGTTATAAAAGCGTGGATGTGGACCCTAACATATGTGGGAAAAGACTAGGCAGATGAACAATCATTCCAACTTTCTATGTTTCATGTTATATTTTTATATTTTCCTGTGCAGTGGAAAACTTCCAATGCTAAAACCCTATTCTAACTAGCAAACTACTTATAATAGTATTTACGAACAAAAACGTAGTTCCTTTTGTCGCGTTGCGCCGGCGAAGCTAAATTGCAGCCCTAACAAAAAATATGAGATAATGTTTATATACAGAAGATCTACACCGAACAAGCGAGCGATGAAAAGCCACTCGTTACCCTAGTAGCATTTTCCGTTGGCATTTAGTTGGGCCAACTTCAGAGGTATGTGGCCCAACCAAACGCCAACAAAAATGCTACTAGGGTATAGAATAAGATTGAAACGTTTTAGAACGTCGTCTCTTGTCACTCATACCTGTGTGATTCTCTATCTAATGCTCGATCTGTCATATTTACGCTAGGGCATTGTTCTACAAGTAGAATAATATATCATAATTCATCAGCTTGGCATTCTTAGGAGGGCCTTTTAATTAATAGTTGTTCCGGGTCTGGCTGTTTGTGTATGTGAATTTAAATGTTTGTAAAGGCACCAACAATACAGGAGAAATTCCTAGTGGGGTAATGTTTAAAAAAAAAAACTACACTGGCCTGCAAAATTAAAAATCACTTTTTTAAAATTGCAATAACTTTTGAAGTACACAAGATATACTTTCCAAACAAAAAGGACTCGAAAAAGAGTTTAATTTTGTACATAAAAACTTCATAGTCGGTAACCTTCTTTTAAGAAATGGCTGAAAAAAACTTTAAAATCAAAAATAATCCTTTTCGAATTACAATTTTTTACCATTCATTTCAATTTTTTTCTTGATCGATGAGTCTTGTTACAAAAGCTAAGTTAGACAACAGCACATAAACAAATTTTTTTTTTTACTTATAAATGTTACTAACGTATAATTTACTATAGTTTCAAAGAAAGCTGATAAAAATTGCTATAAAACGTTTAATATTTTAAATCTCTAACTTCTATAGCTCAGAAAAAAAATAAAAATAAGTGTAGTACTTATTTTTGCAGGCCTGTGTATGTTCATTTTCATATATGAATGGGTTTTCATCCTCCAAAAATGATGTTCTGGCGGCATATATAACGCCACATGCGAACTACGCATCAAAGACTAGAAGAATTCTGCTTGCGCGATGTAGGATTTATGTGACGTCAGGTCACACAAATCCTACATCGCGCAAGCAGAATTTACCGCGCGACTCGGGCAGTAGTCCACCAGACACAGCATCCGACTGGTTGGTGGATCCTCCCTTTTCTATAGAAAATGAGTGAAATGAAATGAAATCGTTTATTCTGTAAATAGGATATCGGAATCACTTTTACACGTCATATAAAAAATATAAAAACAAGCTTGGTGAAGTCGACATTTCCTATCTGATTCTATCTTTTAAAGTCTAGACATAATCTTGGTCAGATCATGTGACGACCATGTAGATCCGTGTCTGAAATTGTCTTTTGAGGAAACAACCACACAATTTTGAGTGGACCTGTCCAGTCAGTGCAAGCATTTGTCAGTAAACGTGTAGCTCAACTCAGGATTTAAGGAGCTCAACGAATCGACGAACAATACCAAAGAAAGGACATTTGGGTAGTGAACTTTACACCCTGTTCCTCATACTTCTAATAAGGAAATATTCTTAGACAGCGATTAAGTTATCTTCTAAAGAATGAACCTTCTATACTTATCTGTATCACGAACATGCGTTTGCGCATCGATCGCGGGCAATATAAAAACGAAGGCATTCCGCTCATTGGCGTCATGGTTGAAAAAATGGTCGGTAATTGTGTTAAAGGTTGTGTTTACTTATATGGTTAAGGAGAAGGTTTTTGTTATGGAACAGTTCTTTAGTTAAGGTAATCCAGAATATTTCTATAGCAAATATAGTAGGCCACCGGTATCGGGAATAGGGCCAAACTTACCGTCGGTCTGGGTTCCAGAGAAAACTTTCTTTTCTGTGTCAAGCCCTTGATCCAGCTGCCTAACGAGAGCCTCCTCAGGTTTAGGTCAAACTCTTGGGTTTAAAAAAAAAAACTAAAGTAAACTAACTATCAATCTGATCGCTGAGTCTACCTACATTCGATATTTCGACAAACTCGCGAGCCAAGTCAAGACTAATTCATAAAAAAACCATCTAATTATAACCTTGCTTAGTTTAATTATCATCATCATCATCATCATTTCAGCCGAAAGACGTCCACTGCTGGACATAGGCCTCCCCCAATTGGGGGGGGGGTTTGCCATAATCGCCACGCTTGGCAGGCGGGTTGGCGAAGTTTAATTATGTAAAGAAAGAAAAAACGTTTATTTGCGGTAAACATGACGCAATAAAGAACATAAACACAAAAAATAATAATTTGAGAACTATGGGGGAAAAAGCGTCACATCCACGCAAAACGGCTATCGCTCAGCATTATGCTGCAACCCTATGCAAGACAGAGCCCCAGCGCTGGTTGCATGCATGGCGGCATGTACGGTGGGCTGCATCAATTGGGTACCCCTTTTGTATTAAAATTTGCTTTCAAGGGACTACCCACATCTTGACGCTGACTGTATATCTCTAATTAAAGTTTTATATTTTGTTTTCAGGTGGAGTCACACCCACTTCGTCCAAGATTGTCAGGGAAGGTGAAACCACATCCTCGGAACTGATATTTGAGTGAGTACCATTTGACTATTTCACAAAAAGTCTTTATCCACTCAGACGCCTTCATTCTTTTACTTTCACGACACCGCTTCACTCTGTCATATGTTGTTATATGGTTATCACTGAATTGCTCTTGAGAAGCCGATACGATCTCTACGAGTATATTTTTATTTGGCTTTTTGACGAGTATAAGACGACATTGCGTTTTTTTTTTTTTTTTTTTGTTACATTAACACCGTACACATTCACTATAAATATTTCACACTGTACGGTGGAACCGCACATTCTGCAATTCAGCAGTTTACGCCACTCATTCATTCCATACATTAATTAGTTCAGTTCGCGTTGGGCTATCAAGTCAGCCAGGCGTTCTCATTACCGCCAACAAGGGCCGGGTCACTCACTTCATTTCCACACCATCAGTCTATCAGCTCATTTTACATTGAGAACCTTCAGAACAATATAGTAGTGGTTTAATACTTACCTTCTTTCATTACATTCATCCCTCATCTAAAAGTAATGTATGGTCTAGCAAGGGATCATACACACACTAATGTTTTTTATATGCAATCAATAGATCTTTACGAGAGCTAAAGAACAAACGAACGTCGTAGCTTCTCCAAAACAAAAGTTATACCAAACGGCAATTATGTGACCCAGTAAAACGATTGATTTTAAATCTTCCATTATTATATTTCAGCTCACATCACCAATTGCCTAAAATAAAAATGGGTCCGGATCTCAGAAGCGCCAGGAGACCTAAACAACTAATGAACAAGTAAGTTTTTTCGAACTTGTCTGTTTTTAGATGATATACCGGGTCTTTTTCAATTCATTAAACTTTCACAGACATGATTTAAAAAAAAAGAAGGTTTTGTAATACTTACTACATACTCGTAGTATCAGGATTAAAGCTCTCTCGGGATTCGTCTCAGTGTGACCAACACAGACAAATCCCACACGGGAGCGGGATCGCGCGTGGATGGCGCACCTTCGAGGGTGCAGAAACAGATCAGAACAGATTGTGTCGGCGACTTTGGCGGTGACCGATGTATTTGTCGGGCGTAAATAGTCGACAGAAACCAAGGCAGTCGAAACGACCGTTAAGGGTCTTACAGGCTACCGTGAGCTGTTCAATTCCTCTTCTTACCTCGAACGAGTTGAAACTGGTGATAATCCGCCTTTTTTTTTTTTTTTTTGTTAATGCACAATGTACTTATGGCACGCCAAGCCAAACATTGTGCTTATGGGTGCATGCAACGGTACAGTGATCGTAGTAATATTCAAACTTAATTTATAATATTGTTAAAATATGATATCGCAAAAAAAATATGTATTTGCCCTTTAAGTTTAAATATAATTTCTAGGTAATATTTTGATTCAAGCGTTATCGCGTCGGGGGACGGCTTAATAAAAAATACGGGACTATTTGGGAGCTACGATGGCGCTGACAGAAACACAAATACACCCCCTCTGTTTCCTTCGGGAGTTAAAAATGTTGGAACTTTCAATATCTCCGTAACCAGATGGTTCGCAGGTATGGTCCAGTACAAAAAAACGGGAAGAACAAGTGAATCTCGGCGTCGTTTACTGTCTTTTTACATCCGTTATACATACTATGAGAAAATAATGTTTATTTACTGTTTGTGCTGCTAGCGCCACTAGTGGTGAGACTTGGCAGTTTCTATCCCATTTGTTAATAATCAAAGTTTCTTTTCCAGACTAAAGCCATCAACACACACACAAACGACCTTACCAACTCTAGAGCTAACGAAACCGTACCTACCACTCATACCATTTATACCACCGCACAAACCAGCCACTGACGCCCAAATTAAATCCTTTCTTCTAAATACGGCCTTACAAAACGCCTTAACAGACTCCCTAAACCAACTTACACAGCAGAGAGGTTCTGTCAAAGTGACAGATTCAAAAAAAGATGGCGCCGAAGAGTTTGCGAATAATAATGATGATGGGCCACGAAGGAGGTTACATAAATGTGATGTGGCTGGCTGTCATAAGGTGTATACCAAGAGCTCGCATCTGAAGGCGCATAAAAGGACGCATACTGGTGAGTTTTCAAACTCAAACTCAAAGCATTTATTTCAATTAAACCATTTACAGGCACTTTTGAACTGTCAAAGAGACGGTCAGTTAGTCAGAAAGTTGAAGCTAGTTGCCCATTCCAATACGCAGATCTCGATGGAGAAGAACGGGCAAGAAACTCCAAGGACACTCTTTTAAATCAAGATATTACAAAATCCTGGGTACATTATTCTTGTTGCTTGTTGGTCTATATGTGAAAAACAAATAAAATAATTCAAAATATAAAATTTAAAATAAGCCCTGGCAGTTAAGAGATGACCTGTCTCACATAATATTAGGTTCCTTACTGACAAGGAGACCCTCAGACGTGTGGGTCGGGGATTTCCATGATTTTTGGTGAAGTGGTAGAGGGGCCCGAGGGTATCACAACTACCAGATATTAGGGTCAACTGGGCCCTCGTTAAAAAGATATAAGGGTCCAAGTTGGATGGGTAATTTATGTACTAGAGAAATGCGCACTCGAATCGCTAGCTGGACAGTATTTCGTGCACGGAGCCTTAAATATAACTGGCGAAAAGAGGATGTACTTAACTCATCTTACTTCTACAGGGAATACAGTCGTGATGTTCTGTAACTCAACATTTTAATATTCCAGGAGAAAAGCCGTACTCCTGCGGCTGGGCAGGCTGCGAATGGCGCTTCGCAAGATCTGATGAACTGACCCGACATACTCGCAAACACACTGGACATCGACCATTTACCTGTCCACTGTGTAGACGATCCTTCGCCAGGTCCGACCATCTCGGTCTACATATGAGGAGACACTGAATTTATGTTCGTTATCAGAATTTTAGGTAACTTTTATATCATCATCATCATCATAATTTACAGGGCATAGCCCTCTCTTGTCTTATGCCAATTTTTATACAGGGACAGCCCTCCGCAGACTGATGGGGTGAATTCAGTATATCATACTAAGATAACCGGTAATTGAAATTATTTCAGGAACGTTATGGGAATCCAATAAATCTAATTTGTTTTATTACCTCACACGCAATGTATCGTTACCGTGGCAAAACGCACGTAGCGAACGGCAGCGCAGCGAGTGAGTTCGATGAACTCTGTAGCTAGGCAAAAAGTGAACAGCTGATTTCGTGCGTCGTTCGTTAGAGTATTTCAACATACATTGCTGACTTTTTTTGAATTTAGCCGTTTTATTTACATAGAGTGCTGCGTACAGAGAATGTAATTTTACATTGTAATAAAGGAATAGTAACTGAAAAACCTATTAAAAAAACCGGAGCAAATTTCCGGTGGAATATGATTCAATTCAATTCGATTCTTTATTGCATATCACATGTGTTTTACAAGATATTAAAATTAAGTTCACATGTCGGGCACAACAATTTATAATATTTGACAGAGAGTAGCATTTATAAAAATCATCATTAATTAAAATTAAAATTCGTAATTCATTTAAATAAAGTTAAAGGATAAAATAAAAAGATAAAATAGAGAATAAAAAAAAGACGTGTGGCACTCGGGGACTGCCGCGGTAAAGCTATTGCATAGCATTTTGTATCAACTTATGCAATTATAATTATTTATTTATTTTATTTATAATAATAATAATAATTTATTTCAGACTTACGTCCATAAATTTGTTAGTAACAATGCAGTATTTATTTTTCTTTGATATTAATTCAAGTTACAATTTTTGAGCGTGGTGACCGATATGAAAGTAAAGTCAATCCATAATCGGCCCAGAACTTTGGAGAACCGTTTAAAAGTGGTTTTTATAAGCTATGAAGAACGTTAATGTTTAATGTTAATTCTAGCTAGGAGAATCATAAACACGAGTAAAATTATTGATTTATAAATAAATTGCTCACATACCTCAACAACCTTTCAAAAACTTTTGAATTACGATGCCTGCCATCTAGTGGATAAAACCGACAACAAAACACAACTGAGACCACCAACAGAGCAACGCTTGTCTCGATTACGAATCACAAGCCACGCCAATGTCACCTCTATTTAGTTAGTTCTACCTGCGATTACTAGATGGCGTTGCGTTGCGCGGTAAATCCACCACAGAGTTTCGTAGAGTCGTACAATACGTCTAATCGCACGCACACAACGCCGTGTCGAAGACTGCCGAACTGAAACGACGTTAGACGATGCACGGCCTTCAAGCCACACCTCCGTGCCCGTCGGAGTGGGGAGCGTGAGGTTTTTTCGTTACGGAATTTCTGGATTCGGTTCCCGCGCTCAAGGCCCGCGATAGAAGCTATGCAATAGCTTAAAAACCGAATAAAATTATAGTCAAATACATCATGTCATTAGAATAATAATCAAAATACAATCATGTCAACAAGATAATAATCAAAACAAAATGTCAATATAAAATTTAATTTAATTATAGTCAAATCATCATGTGGTTAAAATAATAATTAAAATACAATCATAAGGAGCTGAATGCATCCTGTTAGTTTGCGGAAGGCTGTCTCTTACACCCTGTATACAGGGCCCTAATTCACTATGATTCCTTATTTCGAAATCACGTCAATCAATGGGGCTATCGTTTTTGTGCCACCAGTTGGCGCCACTGTTGAGTAAGGTCCCGTCAGTACTTTTATTTTATATGTTTTGGATAAGTTTAAGTACTCATTACTTCATAAAATGTTTATTTTATTACATTTTAAAATATTAAATGAATATTTACATTATAATATTCTTAAAATTGGCAAGCATTAAGCAGACAAATATTTTTCTTCCTCCAAGTGCTACGAAATTAAATCCTATACCCAGTCTCTGATTCAGATAATTTATGTAAACAAAGTAATGTCACTGTCAAAATGACAGGACAGTGGTGCAAAACATTTTATCATATTTTATTTTTGTAAATAGTCATCGCTAAAATTAAATTGAATTAATTATAAGAACTTATGCAAACAAAATACCATTGTTTTGTGTAGTATGTCGGAGATACGGCATATGATCGTCATAATCAGCCCTTTTAAGTCCAGTGCTAGACGTAGGTCTCCCAAAATCGATTTCCACTCGAAACAGTTTACAGCCGTTTTCATCCAAAATGTGGCTAGATATGCTACTTACAATATAAATCTATGAATGAGAGTTTATAATGTTAGTGTTTTTGAAGAAGTAAAAAATTTGAAAATTTTTGGATCTCCTGCATTGTCATCAGTATCATGAAATATTTTATACCAGAAAATCTCCTTTTTTTAATAACTTGGTTTAAAACCGAAAATTTATGAAAATAATTACGGTATGATTATTAATTAATTATTATTTCTTAAAATTAGTACTTAAAAGAAAATGAAACCTCTTTTTTCGCCATTTTATGTGAATTACCATCACGAAGATATTTTTTTGTTATGTTAGCCCCTTTGTTTTCATCAATTATCTGAATTTGAGACTTCGGGTATAGGTTGTTACTTCTTAGGCCATAATCAGGAATGGCACAATCTTTACAATTATGAATAATTAGTAAAAATTTGCAATAGAAACTCCCACAAACAGTGAACGTTCAGTTTCACATTTAACATTTCTAGAGACCTCACTCTACACTAGCGCCTCTAGCAGCGAATTCAAGCGCGATAGTCCTCCTTCACTAGCTTATCACGACATCTGCTAATAACGTATTCTCTATGACAATGAACGAAACCTGGGGCCCAAGTCTGCTATTTTTATAAATTCGTCACTCCAACACGATCCTATTGTCATTTTGATAAAAGTTCGTAATCTGCTAAATTCATAATGGTCGATCATTGGTCGGTCAATGGTCTCGTAATAGAATTGTATTACAATGGCATTTTAAACATTTATTCATGCCAGATTTAATTTATATATATTTTTACATATTATTTATTAGTGTTATAAGCAATCTGAAGTAGTAGGAAGTTGGAAGTTTAGTAGGAAGTTTCATTCGTTATTATGCACGAGATTACCAATTCTTTCAAAAGAGTGTCAGTGGCTGACCATTGGAAAGTCATAATGACGCCATTATA
The DNA here is from genome assembly GCA_947523025.1 of Dryobota labecula. Taxonomy (NCBI): domain Eukaryota; kingdom Metazoa; phylum Arthropoda; class Insecta; order Lepidoptera; family Noctuidae; genus Dryobota; species Dryobota labecula. The sequence goes on along the minus strand of OX383311.1, from coordinate 3,690,085 downwards.
TTAGTAGATTACCAAACTTGTCAAAATCAACAATTATGAAATCAATGATAGACCATTCTGACACTATTGTTATTAGCAGACTTGAGGCCCTGTACGCTCCTAGACAATTTGTCTTGGAGTACTGAGATGAGTGACCTCACTCAATAATAATGGTTTTTCCATGACAATCGAGTCTGCGACATTCTGTGTGACAAAGGTGTCAAAAAGAATCAGAAACGCGACCATCTTTTGACATGGCTAGGCGAATCAACGATTCAAATATTTGGTTTAACCAATGAGTAGTAAATTTTAATTTGCTCTCTGAATCCGAAAAATACTCTTGAACGGAATAATAATAGGCATTGTTATTATAAATGACAGTAAGTACTTAAGGGCATTAATATTGTGATCTATTGCTCAAACGATATGACAATAATTATCACTACATATTATAAAACAAAGTCCTCCGCCGCGTCTGTCTGTCTGTCTGTCTGTCTGTCTGTCTGTCTGTTCGCGATAAACTCAAATACTACTGCACCGATTCTCATGCTGTTTTCACCAATGGATAGCTTGGTTCTCTAGGAAGGTTTTAGTATATAATTTGTTATGTTTTTGTATGCATTTTTGTATGAATTAACGATATTTGTTGGAGGTGTCGGAAAAAAATAAGCCGTCTGGGAGCTTTCAACGAAAACGCTGTCTAAACCCTTTGAGATATAACAAAATAATGTATGGTGGAATTGTGTATCATAAAAAGGTCTTCAAAAAAGTCCGCGATGGCATATGTCTATCTCTTAAGGATAACATACTATATCCATTTTATTGACTTTTTGTAGGTATTTGTTTGCCGAATTTTACTCTTGGAAATACGATTACGATAACAATACGCTATAATATCAGTAGCTATTAGCCAAATTATGTTCGTAGATAAATAAGCTAGCTACTTATGTGTATTTCAAAGAGTATACAAGAATATTTATCATAAAAACATTACTAAACACGGCGGCCTTATGATCAAAATTTGTGCATTCCATAACTTTCGTTACTTTTTCACTGACATATTTATCACTTTTCGATAAACTAGCACTCAATACGAAATCTACACTTATTTCTCAGTAATTCTGTCTAAGATTCTTCTAAGATTAAACCGTTTTCTCATTGAATCCATTACTTTACGAACGTATAACCTTGATGAATGTTTACATTAAGCATCGCGTCACACCGCCATACGACCACAGAGTATAGACGTATTTTGTTTTCTTTTTTAGTTCGTTTAGTGGTGTTCCCGCTAAAATGTCAACCGGTCAATTATTAGTCGATTAATCGAATTCTACATCCAGATCGTGTTGCAAGTACAAAATAAATGTCTAATATTTCGTCCAATTGCGAACGTGACCCTGAGAAAAGTTAGTACTTACGTGAATTATTCTAAAATTATTATTTGTGTCGCAATTTTATTTCGTGTTGTATTTGGTACAATTGATTGCTTTAAGAATTTGAGTGAAATTTCGTATTTTGATTTTGTGTTTGTTATCTTTAGGTAAAGACTCATTCACGTTCAGAACATAAGTACTTTTACTATATTAAATCATTTGTTTCGGTTTCTATTCACATAGTGTTCATGAAGAAACCATAAAACCATAGTTATTATTGTGAAATGTTAAAAGTTTGATGTCAAGCTCGATAGATGGCGTTGACGTCGAAATAGATCTCGCTATGGTTTCGTTACCGCGATTTGGTTGGGGTCTCGCAATTTTAATTAAATATACCAGCTTAGATCAGTACACAATTGTGGTTTTATTTTCAACCCTATTAGTGTGCACATTAGTTCGATAGTTCAACTCATTACCAGCTCGGTAATAAACACATAGTGAGTCACATTAAAATTAATATTAAGTTAGAATTTTGAGATATAGCCTGGGATATGGAGAGGGTAGTACATAGGGTACTTTTTTATGCGATAACCGACATCCACGCGGGCGAAGCCGCGGGCAAAAGCTAGTGTTTTAATATATTTTAATGTAATTGCACATATTATAGGCAATTTTTAGCACTTAAAGTTTGATACTATATGATTTTCTGGAGTTGGGCCGGTAATCTTTAGGAATTTGTTTTTGGAACGGAGTTCATTATCGCACGTTATACTCTGCACATTTGGCGAATTAGAGCTAGACCGTATAAGTGTAACATTTTGTTCGTCACGACACTTTTTATATCGTTTGTGTGTTTTTACAAGCATATGTCTATCTATGTATTAGGCTAGTTTCACACGGCATTGTACTGCATGTTTTTTTTGCGGGATAAATGTTACTCAGCAACAGCTTCTAATGTTGATCAGCCCCCTTTTAGAAAAAAAAACCCCGTGCTCACGGTGTCCACATCTGTTTACAGTCTCTTTTTGCGTCGACCAATAAAACAAAAATACATAGGAATATTTTGTTTAAATAAATTTCTCAGGCTCTGTTACAATGATCACAGATGTCTGAGCATCTTTTTTCGACCAATAGGAATAGAATAATAAAAGACCTCCAGGTTGATGTCCAGGCATGTCCCCAATAGTACCACCCCCTTAATTTGACCACACCTTTCTGGTAAAGTTTGACCGATACACCTGTATCGCGGCCTTAGGAATGCGCGGCGAGGTGGGGGGCGGCGTTGACGAATGAGCGGCGGGACGCTGTGAGCGTTGACGAACGAGCGGCCTGCACTGCTCCCCCGTCTCACCGCGCACATAGCTAAGGCGGGGTAGGGTACAGCGGTATCGGTCGAACTACATATGCTGTATATCTTTGTTACACAATTTCACAAAGTTTCTAGAGATTACCTACCAACACACGCTCCCTGTTTATTATGAGTATATAAAGTGGCATTATCCTTAAACAATTAAGGCCAGTAATATTAATACATTTATTATTTTAAGTTTACACTAGTATACATAGTTTTATTTCATTATTTTTTATACTTATATGTAAGTTTGTGTTCAGAAACCTACTTAAGCTCCTAAGCTTTAAAAGTTTGAAGAGGGATACAAATCTATGATTAATCAAAATAGGAAGGTGGTCCTATTTTTCTGTGAATAGACGATAATCAAAATGGTCTAAGACAAAAGAAGATAAAAAAAAGTTGACTCGAAAAATTTACAGAGTAAACAAAAAAAAAAAATGTATGTCGAGTTGTCTATTCACGTTATCTCGCATCGACATTCTCCTACCTCTCGAATCTCGATGGTCGAGAAACAGGGGTTCAATCGATCATTGATAATGCGTCTCACAGATTATACACCGTGAAATTTAAATGGTTGTTTTCCCGCAGCGAAATGGCTTTGTCTTGGTAATATAATCGTTTTATAAACAAATTAAATGTTAGAAACAAAAAATGGCAGATTAACCATTGTGAAAAATCACCACGTGCGAGAGTTTATTTTGCTTTGAACATTTATGAATCGCTGTTCCCTTTGTTGGCGGCGCGTGCGATTCGAGTAGTACCTACAAGTTACCTCTAGTGTTACTATTGATTCTCACGTTTTCGAGTTGATGCATATTTTTTAAATTATTTTTAAAACAAAAACATCTTTATTTTTTTACTTTCACTCTATATTCCGAAAGTACTCCTTATGGCAAGTTGTTCTGCTGCGGGAAAACAACCACTAAAATTTCTCGGTGTATATTGAAAAATGTTTAGATTGTTAAAGTACGTTTCTTTGCTGGATCTCTGATCAAGATATTATTTAAGGTTAGGCGTTAAGTCACTGGTGCAGATTCCCTTGTTCACAAACTAAACTAAATTTAAGTTCAGTGCATCTTTTTCTTTCTATTTCATTAAGAAAAGGACAGAAGATAAATTAAAAAGTCAAAAGTCAAATAATTTATTTCAAATAGGCACGAAGATGCACTTTTGAACGTCAAAAATTACATGAATAGTTAATTGATTCTAGTTGCGCCTTCCAAAATGTAGTTATGTATGGAGAAGAATGGGCAAGAAACTCCATGCTTACTCTTTTAAAATGTTAACAATAGTTTGTATACATTAATTAATATTTATAGGTGAAGACGATGTACCTAGAATAAAAAAATAAAAAATATAAAAAAAATATTCAAAATTACTTACCACCACAATTGGTAAAAAGAATGAAAAGTGAAGTAATAACAGAAAAAATAATAAATGCGATAGGTACATGGTGCTCACATATTTACAAACATTGTATATGATTTCCCAAAAAAAAAAAAAAAACAACATATAATAAGTCCGTGTGTGAGTTAAAATATTAATCACAGAAAATAAAATTAATATTAATAATTTTAGTTTAGTCCTGTCAAATTAATCAGCGCTTGACGTAAATTGACGTAATTTTATTAGGCAAGTTTTTAATCACGTCTAAACTTGTATGGAGTTGTGACAGTTGGTGATAAATTTGACAGGACTAAACTAAAATTTATCTTCTGTCCTTTTCTTAATGAAATAGAAAGAAAAAGATGCACTGAACTTAAATTTAGTTTAGTTTGTGAACAAGGGAATCGGCACCATTGTAAACCATGCAGAAAGTAAAACTGGGAGAAAATAAAAATAATTGTATAAAAACACATGGTTTGCGGAGTTTTATTTTTTAATATGTATAATAATGCTCAAAAATAGTTCCGTTAAATGTAAAAAAGCATATTTAAATATACAGGGCAGTAGTGGCAATATTAGTATTAATTTAAAAATTCCTATATTTGTACTAAATAATATTTTTTCATAATTTTTCAAACCTAGATTTTTATAGTAACTTGTTTTGTTTCAAATGTTTATGTACTTACTTAATTAGTTATAAGAAATAACACATTTAAGTTTTTTAGTTTATAATTTAATAGATACAGAATAAATAAGCAATAATATTTTGGGGCCAGTATTTCAGAAATTATTTAGGTTTAATAAGAAAAATATACATAAATAAAATAAGCTAAGAAAAATATTTTCATAAAATAAAAAGTTAGGATTATTTGAAAACGTCCTGTGATTTTTGTGAACTCCTGAAAATAATCTAAATCTGTTTAGATTAAATGTTTTTGTACCTTTCTATATTAAATTATGATCTCAATTGGTATTCCTCTCTCTCTAATCGTTTTATGTGAATTTGATCTCAAAAACAATAAACTAACAATATTTTTTTCTGTAACTTAATTTTTAATTAGAAATAAATCGAACGTATCATGTGTATATTATATACGAGTATGATTTCTGTTTGTTGTTATGCGGAATGCATTGAAACACACTCTTCAAAAAAAGTGCCTAGTTTAAAAATAAAATACAAATCATTCGAATTATTTCTTTTTAAATTCAAATAAACCAGTACTTAACTTAAACTATTAATATAGTTAAAAAACACGCATTTTGACGGCCAGTAAGCGTTAATGCAAACTTTATTATCATTAAATAATTACTAGAAATAAGATTTTACTTTCATATTTTACTATTATTTTCATTTTATAGATATTAGTGTAAAATGGTTAATTAATGTATATTTTTGTAAAGCCAACAATATTTTTTGTAAAAATATCAATTCATTTAAACAAGCAAAATTTTATCAATTCATTTAAACTAGCAAAATTTTGGCTTATCCCACAAATCCCCCCTGAAAATCCCCCTTAGGAGGAAAAATGGAATCTGAAAACAGTCTAGAATTCACCCCTGATAATCCCGCTAAGGGGGGAAAACTAGAATAGAACAAAACAAAAAATAACTTATTCCAAGATCCCCTGAAAGTGATTTTTTTACATTAGGGTTCAGTTTTTTCCATTGAGGGGGATTCTCTAAGGGGTATTAGTGGAATAAGCCAAAATTTTGTGCACCTCCAGTAAACCTGTATTCAATACACTACAGTTGCTACTACTCGTAACAAAACCACTAAGATTCATAATCATAGAAAGTTATTCAATAAACAAAGTCATTTTTATAAGCATTTTATCCACATCAGCAACTTGGTTCTGTAGCCCTTTAGTTACGTTTTTTTTTTTTCAAATCCTATGAAAAAGTCTAACACCAGGTTTCTGGAATCAAAATAAACACCAATAGGGATGATGACTAAAAAAATTTTTTTGTCCGTTATGTAGATTATTAAAAAAATATTGGACACGTATTTTTTTCTTTTTTTACGTAATCAAAACATTACGACGATACATTGAGTTCAAATGTGGCATGACGTCACTTCTCAGTAGATTTTGTACGTAGCTGTGACGTAACGAGCCCCCACTCCTCAAGTATAATGTGTTTTATCGAAGTAATTTTTTATTAATATGATAAAGAAAAAATACGTGTCTAATGTTTTTTATTATCTGATTGACGGATAAACAGTTTTTTTTTTTTTTTTTTACCCATGACATATCCCTATTACCGGGTGTAAAACTCCATGTGTATTCTACTTCTTGTTCACTGAATGATTTTAAAGGATTTTTCATTTTTGTCATAATGTTGAGTGAAGTCTTGACACTAGCACTGGGAAAAATATATTAGGTACTCTTATATCTAATTTTGTGTTTCATGATACTTTATTTATTCAGAGTCAATGGTAAAACGCTAACAACCTCTCAGGACTCTTATCATCATAAACAACAACTTGTTCTATGAATTTTAATAATTCATCAGATTTTGATTTATCATATTCACATACAAAAATAAAAATATTTATCTACACCCATGCTATAAATCCTCTATAAAAGTTTCTGAAACAGTTAGCTTATTGCCAACATTAAAAAAACCGGTGTCATAGTAACCATAATATCATCCAAACGAGTGTTATAATGGTGCCGATTCCCTTGTTCACAAACTAAACTAAATTTAAGTTGAGTGAATCTTTTTCCTTCTATTTCATTAAGAAACGGACAGAACATAAATTTTAGTTTAGTCCTGTCAAATTAATCAGCGCTTGACCTAAATTGACGTAATTTTAGTCGGCAAGTTTTTGATCACGTCTAAACTTTATGGAGTAGTGACAGGCGCTGATTAATTTGACAGGACTAAACTAAAATTTATGTTATGTCCTTTTCATAATGAAATAGAAAGAAAAAGATGCACTGAACTTAAATTTAGTTTAGTTTGTGAACAAGGGCATCGGCACCAATGTTGTACTAAATTTCATTATGCAACTCCTTTGCGTTTTCGATCCCTTCCTTACTCATCAAACAGCCACATTTATGAATTCCAAAAAAATAACATTGTCATGCATGCGCGTTTTACTACAACAGCGCCGTAATAAAAAAATAAAAAACTTATAGGTTATTCGAGTTCACGTCGCATCCCGCCATTTTTGTTCGATATTAGTATTGCAAAAATTTATAAGTTTGTTGTTTACAAAAATGAGTGATACAAGCTTTGATAATACACCACCAGATATTTCTAATGCAGCAAAGGACATTTCTAACCAATTATTACCAGAAAAGTCAAGAAAACAATATGAAATGGCATACCAAGATTTCATGAATTGGAAAATATCAAAGAGTAGATAACATGGGTGTAGATAAAGTCTTGTATGCAACTGTACATAATTAGATATTAAAACACTCATGTGAGACTATAATCACACTCGGCTTCGCCTTTTGTGATAAACCCACATTCGTGTTTTAATACCCCTTATTATACAACAGTTGCATAAATAACTATTAAATTCAAGGCTCTAAATGTTACGAACTCTACGCGTAGCAAAATTAAACTACCGTGTCTAGTGCAAAAGGCCCCTCGACAGTGCATTGGAGGCGTAGGTACAATGAAATACAGAATTGAAATGTGTTAGATATAACAACGAAATCTTGAAGGTTTATTTTTAGTAAATGTATTATATTTTATAAAAATTCATAGAACAAAAGTTGTTGTTTATGATGTTAGAAACACAGTCCTGCAAGTTTTTAAGTGTTTTTCCAATAACCCTGTATATATTATTTGTTATATAACTCTATATTTAAGCTAAAAAAACGAGCGGTGTTATTATTTATCAAAAAAGCTAGGTATAGCAAAAATTTAACTATTTTATGTAAAGATTGTTTTAAAAACGTTTTTGAAATCTAAAGACCATGTATAATTCAGTATTTTTAAGGTTAAAATTATTAACACCCTGTATAATGTCGCCGCTTACTTCGAATTTTAAACCTTATGGTGCTGGAACAAGGTTCTATATTATATGAAGCATATATTTATTTATCTCGTTTTTATTATCATAATAAAATTGTGAAAAATACTTTGCATTTTCATTTCATCTGTTCAATCGATATAACCAAAGTAAAAAAAAAAAAAAAACAAAATTAAAGCCTTTGTCTTCGCCTAAGCCTATTTCAAGCCAGTTATTGGCCAATTATTGGATACAGACTACCTCAGGCCTTTTGGCTTTAAGTTGACCGCGCCAGGGTAGTCCGCCAAATTCTAATCTTACGTTTTTTAGTCTTCGCACTAATTCAGTATTGTTAAGGAGTTGGATAGCCTCCAACATTCACGTTATGATGAAGTCTGTGTTCATGAGCTTCAACATATTTTTGTATTACTGTGTTTACGACATCCATCTTGAACTCCCAATGAAGGTCGCTGTTTCTAATGTACCAGGGCGCATTGACAACCCCTTAGTATTGTTGCGCGACACAATTAATGCCTGGTACATCGTGACATTAAGTACCACTAGCGCCATCTAGTATCGAGTAGCAGAACTAGTAGAACACTAGCGCCATCTAGTATCAAGTAGCAGAACTAGTAGAGTTAAGATGGTTCTAGAAAGCTCGATGCTTGAACTTTCTAGAACTATCGACATCTGGTCAGTCGGGGCCGGTATGTACTCGAATGTTCTAGATGTTTCTACAGTAGAAGGTTCTGAAACTATCTGAGGACTATTATAAGTCCGGTATGGACCCCGACCCGAGATAAAGTGACAAGTAAACTTCAAGCGATAAAGCGATCTTTAAGTGCGACTTTAGAGTGATCAGTAGTGCAGTTGTGTTTTATAATTAGTGTGATTGAGCTGTTATCAGTGTTGTTTAATTAAAGTGTCATTTTTAGTTTATAAATCGGCAGTTTTTATTGTCACGAACCCCAAGCTCGAAACAGTATTTTGTTTTGAAAACTTTGTCATTCTAAGATGGCTTTGGCTGGTTCAACCCGACAGCTGAATACCGTACGTCCATACAAGCTTAACATAAAAAACAGGAAATTGAATTGAGCGCACAAATTCTGTCACGGACGTTCGATGCCGTCAGCGATGACGTTCTATAAGCCAATAGCTTCGTAGTGCGAGTAAACAGTAACGTACTCGTTTTTATGGAAAGTTAATAAAAAATACCGTGTGGCGCCGGACGTAAAGAATAGCATCACCCTATTTCTTCCCGTGGGTGTCGTAAAAGTCGACTAAGGGACTTACTAGAGAATGGGCAGCAGCGTTCTCTATGCATTTTTAACACCATACTGCGATCGCCAACCCGCCTGCCAAGCGTGGCGTTTATGGCAAATTCCCCCCTTTTTGGGGGATGGCCTATGTCCAGCAGTGGACGCCTTTCTGCTGAAATGATGAATGATGATCATGAAATAAAAATAAATTATTTATTGCCCTAAACAGGTTACCTACAGAAAATCTGAGACCGTGGGCTCCAGAGCTAGGTTAGAGTAGGTACCTGTATTTCACCCCCCCGGTGGGTTCCCGCATTGTCGAGGCGGGGGGGCTCAGTAGCCGTGGCTTGGAGGGCCACGGTGAAGCTAAGAGGAACCCGAGGAGGGGGCCGCTCGTCAGGGCTTTTGCGGCTAAGCCGACGACGTAGCGGCCGTAGGTTGCGGTGCCGCTTTGGCGACATCGCAACTGAGGCGGGCCGCGATGTCGAATGGGCGGCATCGCGGCTGAGTGTGGGAGGCCGCGGCGGGAGAGGAGTGCCGGTATTGCGGTGAGCCGTTCTCCCTACCTTCCGCGGCCTTGACGGGGTCGCCACCGTTGAATGGCGGACGCGGTGGGGCCGCAGAGGAAGAGGAGTGTCGGTATTGCGTTGGCCGCTCTCCCTATCCTCTGCGGCCGAAAAGTGGTAGGCGGCGGGGCCACTAACCTGACCCGTTGCGGGGGGACCAGGGGCGCCTGGACGCGAGATCGTCTGGCGCGAGGTCCCAGGTGGAGGCCAGCAGGCAACGGGTGCGGGGGCACCCTTGCCTGTATTGCACAGGCCTCCACCAGTGTCGGACGGGAATGGCCAGGTGTTCCCGGTCATTCCCATATCGCCCCCAGGCTGAGGGGCATGCGGGGCCCGCCAGTTAGGCGGGCATGCGCCGGGAGGGTTGTGGACGTAAAGGCTGTGCCGGTTTCCCATGACCCTCCCATCAAGGCGATGAGGGAACTCCGCTGAGTTTTAGTGGGTATTCTGCCATTTTGGCAGGGAGTCCCACATACCCCGTCTCGTCCCCCGACGAGCGGGCATGCGTAATGCATTTCTCAGCGTAAAAAAAAAAAAAAAGGTACCTGTATTTCAGGAGCCAGAACAGGTGTTGACAATACTGCCTTTAGCAGCGGCCGCCGATCCGTCTCCTGCACTCTGTGTTTATCCTTTATCATATAAAATAGACCGTGACGACGAACTCTTTTGACAAATTTCAGGAGAAAATTGTCTTTTTTCAAAATGGTGGACAAACTCTGACTCACTTCATTCTGTCAATGAAAAAAACAATGTCAAAAATTTGGGTGTAAAAATAAAAATCCTCTGTAAATATTTCTGTATATAAAATGTAGATATTGTAACAAAAAAATTGAAAAACTATGGCGTAAGTGTCTTCTGTATTATTTTCAAGTTAAAATTTACTCGAAAGAGCGGGAAAGGGAAGCTTCGCCTCGATGACGAAGACGCGAGAATGCTCGTGAATTCGCACACTGCAAAGTACCCACACGTGATGACGCACTGTGCCAGTCTTCGTGCTTCTTTATGTGGTTTCCCTCGCCAATACTTGGCCCAAGACCACAGATTAATACAGATGGGACACTCCGCAGTTTAGGTATGAAGCTATAAGTACGCGGCGGGCCCATCTCTCTGGGCCAATTCAGTAGGACTGATGCGCGCCGCCGGCATAAGAGTTACGCTATAGAAAGAGAGGCAACTTGTAGTTGAATATAAATAGGTAATAAGCGTTGTGCGACCTGAATTGCACTTTATTGTGTCGTAGCAAGAGTCGCTTTTTATTTAAATGATTTTACGGAGTGTCCCATCTCTATTAATCTGTGCCAAGACAAAGACATTTAAATATACTTACGATAAATCTCTTTTTCAAAAGATTTCTTAGGTAGGCGCGCTTCCGTCTTACCTCTAATTTGTACTTTACACAATGGATATAAAATTAAAAATACAAACTTTTTAAAAATGCCATCTCGCTTTCCTTCTTTTCCGCCGCCAAGTTAATTGAACCCATTTTATTTTATGGCTTCCATGCATTCTAAGCCCAGATTTGCTTGCCAGTAACTTGCATGCATAACATAGCATAACATAGCTTGTTGCATGTCCCTCATACCAAGTCCGCGTACAGGCAGAATTCGTATATTAGGTATTCGTGCGAGCAGAAGTTTGAATAAACTAACTGGTGAACATGATTTGGACATTTTCAATACCTACCAGTGTTTCTCGGCTAGCAGTTGTTGGTGAAAAGCTTTTTTACGGAAAAGTAATTGTTTGCGTCTGAATGATTTTTAGTTTGTGTTAATCGATCGTGTTATTTTGTTTCCTACTTTATGTTATAGGTATTTTGTACCGACCTTATTTGTTGTATTTTTTGTTTCAAATGTTTATCAGTGGAAACTTGTAAGTGGCCTTCAAATGTATATTATTTAAGAACACTGTTTATGTTAGCTGTAAGTTTTCCGAATGGAATAAAATAAAATAAAATAAATAAATAAAATATTCTGCGAAGGGTGGGCACATTTCGACAGTTATGTGTAAATTCCATGTAATAAAAATACATGTGGCGCCATCTATAACGCCACATGCGAACTACTAATCGTTTATGAATAAACCCCTTAGTTTTCACTTTATACTCATTGTTAATTTATTACATTAAGTATTTATGAACTTCCTAGCCTGAAGCACAGATTCAACCTAGTTCAGGCAAATAAGCAACTGTGTTCTATTTTAATTGTTAAGAAACTTATTGTAAATGTGCCCTTTTTATAAATAAACGATTATTATTATTATTAATGGTTCGGTAGGCGGTCAAATGAAGACTGTACCGATTTTTTACCCATGTTATCAGCAATCAGAAGTTGTTATATTGGCACAATGGCATGCAAGCTATACTTACATTATTTTGGGCAAGTTACTGGCAGGTGTATTTCTGTCTTCATACGGTAAGTACACATTCTTTCCTCCACACAGCTGAAAAGTAACTACTTAATTATTATTATGGTATTACTTTTAGTTGCGAGTTATGTGAGCACTGTCAGAGCCCTGTGTCCAGAGACGACAAGATCACGATACGCGAGGGCTTCAGCTACCACAAGAGATGTCACAAGTGTTGTGAGTTCCTATTCCCATAATTTTTCGTTTTTAAGGTTCCTTAGTCAACAAGGAACGCTTATAGTTTCGCCATGTCCGTCTGTCTGTCTGTCCGCGGCTTAGCTCGGACTCGAAAGCCGTAATTTGGCATGGGTATTTATATTAATTACGCCGACCAAATGGCAAAATAAAATATGGGAAAAAAAGTCTTAATAAAGTCTAAATAAGGCTAAGTTCAGATGAACGCGCGACGACGCGCGCTGCCGCGCGATTCACCTGTAGCGCTATTCTGTAAAAATCTCACCGTGAAAACTTAGGTGAAGTGAGTTCAAAGTGAGCTGTCAATCTCTAGACTCCCTAGCGTCAGCAGTGCTATTCTGTAGAAATGTCACCGTGGAAATCTAGGTGAAGTGGGCTTGAATTAATAATTATTATTAACATAAGCGGGATATTTACCATGTTTATTCATTGTTCTGAGTTCCCGATATTTCGGCGCTGTTGCAAGCACCATGATCACGGATAAACTAACTTATCTAAAATATCCATTAATAAACTAAAATATCGGGAACTCAGAACAATGAATAAACATGGTAAATATCCCGCTTATGTTAATAATAATATTAGTGACCATGACAGTTTGAATTAATAAGTTGTCAATAGTGTCAATCTCTAGTCTCAGATGGAATGACAGTTCACTTCGAAATCACTTCACCTAAGTTTTCACGGTGAGATTTTTATAGAATCGACTGTCTGTTCAGATGGCGGCGGTTTGCGCGCGACAGTCTAGCGTGAACATTCAGTGAGAATGGACGTGGAGGAGGCAATTTGCTTGTGGGTTTTATACCGCAAACTGCAACGTCGCCGTCGAAAGCAAAGACGATACTGGGTGCACCCTATTTTAAGTCAAAGACTTTCTTTAAGCCTGTTTGTGACTTTATATCCCACACTAAGACTACACGAAGATCGAAGAACTATTTTAGGATGTCGATTGCATCCTTTGACTTTTTGTATGATCGAGTTAAGATACCAAATCGCATCTCTTTTTTCAATTTCATCTATTAGTAAATCCATTGATATGTCGTCCTCCATTTTTTTCGTAGCTCCTTGCGTCCGTCCGCCTCAAACCACGCGGGTCAACTGAACAGCAGTGCTATTCTGTAACCATCTCACCGTGAAAACTTAGGTGAAGTGAGCGTGAAGTGAGCTGTCAACAGTGTCAATCTCAAGCATCTACACGTCACTTCAAGGTCACTTCACCTAAGTTTTCACCGTGAGATTTTTACAGAATTGCTCTACAGGTCGACACAGGAGTGTAGATCTTAAACCGCGCGTCACCGCGCGTTGGCGTGCGGGTCAACATCTTGCGCGCGTTGCATGGCGGTGCGCGTGGGCACGCGCGGTGACGCGCGGTCATGTACACAACAACATTGATTTGTTACAATCTTAAACCGCGCGCCGAGCCAACCGCGCGTCGTCGCGCGTTCTTCTGAACTTATAACCTAAGTCTCCTGTTTTTAGATGTCTGCAGCGAAACCAACCTCCTGAACGCAGAGGTGTTTAAGGGGGTGATATTTTGCTCCAGCTGTGCTCAGAGGATATTCCAGGGATGCTCCACAGCTCGCAGGACCAAGACCATGAACACTGGCAGGGGAAGGAGGACTAGGTCCAGGTCGCATAGGTACGTTATTATCATTCAGCTGAAAAACATCCACTGCTCATAGATAGTTTATTCACTGCTCATACATCTGCTGCCAAAGCGATGTCAGATATTTTTTATTTCATCGAAAAATCACATCCTTCTTTTTAGGGTTCCCTACCAAAATGGTAACCTTATGGTGCGACTCTGTCTATCCGTCTTTCACAGCTGGATGTCTCATGAACTACTAATGCCATCAACTTGAAATTTGGAATAGTTTTCGATGACATTTGCCCAACTATTTTTCAACTAAGTTTTCCATGTAGTCCATGTTGAATATAAAAAACGGGGATCTTAAAATTGAAAGTGGGGCTACTAGGGCATGTGGGGTATCATATGAAAGGGCGCTATTTACACATTCTCAAACATTTTTAGATTTTTAGGCTGCATAGTTTTCGACTTTTGACGAAAAATTTAAAAAAAAAAAAATATCGTTCCCCCCTTATCTCCGAAGTTTGCATAGAGAAAAATCTAATATTATTCTATGTGATAGAAGTTTATGTAAAGATTACAGGAAAAATAAAACGATGTTTCTAAATAACATACTTTTTCTAATATTGAAGTGTCAGGTCAGCGCCATCTCTTGATAGTGGAACAATTATTTTTTTTTTTGATAGTAGGTACGGAACCCTCGTTGCGCGAGTCCAACTCGCTCTTGACCGCTTTTTATCGCTTTTTATTTAACTGAGTAGGCAGATATGGTCCCCACGACGGAGAACTTTTGTATGGAACCGCGCAGGCATCCGCTTACTACAGTTTCAGGCCTAATAAGCTGATAATACAGTGATTCTTTATAATGTGCACATATCGGGAATCTATGCTTAATTTAATCGACGAGAAAAATATTTAAAAAAATCTATTTTTTTTTTTTTTTTTTAATTACAAAAAAAAAGGCTAGCTTCCTGCTAAACAATAGTGCGTAGCCATGCGGGCCTTTCTTTGACAGTTGATAAGAAATGTTGGGATTGAGTTATAAACATGCAATTTTTACTATTGGGTAGCTGATGCAATGAAGATTACTTTAAAGTAATAATAAAAACGGTAAGTTCTTATTGAGAAATATAAAATAATGGATGAAAAAAAAAACAACCATTTTTGCTAAAAAAAAACATGTTTATTTTTAATTGAGGGCAGTTTTTTCCACAATTTTCGTTTTATGAGGACGCCTAATTACTTTCAATCATTATGGAGTTTGATTGATCGTGATAGATCATTTAGTTTAAAAGCTGCACCCTTTTGTTTACACGGGGGTCACAATAGCGAAAAAGTTTTTAAAAAATTCCATAAAAAATAAAAATATCTATTTCGTTTTTTTTTTATATTTTTGCTGTTGTTTTTAAGCATAGATGCCCTTCTTTTCAATATGTTAAGATTATAAAGAATCACACTGTATTATAACTTTAGCAAAATTTAAGTCTAGATTTTAATTATATTCTTCTTTACCAGACGCGAGAGAGAAAGAGTAAGAGGCCATGACAGGAAGATTGACAGAAGCCGAGACGGCGTCATAGAACTTGCCAAACTGGTGGGATCTAACACAGACTCCGATGATCAGCAGGAACAGAAGCAGAAGAAACCCAGGTGAGGACTTTTAAAGGGTTCCGTACATAAAAAGTATAAAATGGAACCCTAATAGAATCACTCATGTGTCTGTCTGTCCGTCTGTCATAGCCGATTTAGTCCAAATCTGGACCGATTAAGTTGTTTGGTACACATATAAATTTTTGTGACCCAAACACGGATATGTCAACGTAAATAAATGAATTTTGAATACGGGGGTCACTTTTGGGGGGCAAATTAGACCGTGTGACATTTGAAATGAAAGCTTATTGTAAGGATTTAAGACATATTTTTTTAATAATTTTTAAATAAATACTTTTAAAGATAATTAAACTAGATTGAATTAAAATGGATGTTTCTCGGGTAAAAAAAAGAAAAACTGTTTAGTCCGTCAATCAGATAATAAAAAAATATTAGACACGTATTTTTTGCATTATCATATTAATAAAAAATTACTTAGATAAAACACATTAAAAACTTGGGGAGTGGGGGCTCGTTACGTCACAGCTACGTATAAAATTTAGTGAGAAGTGACGTCATGCCACATTTGAATTCAATGTATCGCCGTAATGTTTTGATAACGTAAAAAAAAGAAAAAATACGTGTCAATATTTTTTAATAATCTAATGAAATTTTTTTTTTTGTCATCATCCCTATTCCCCCCTTATCTCCGAAACGAAAGACCCTAAATTTTGAAGAAAAAAAAAATACACAAAATAGTTCTTTATTTTTAGAAGACAGGAAAATCTATAAGAAATCCACTGGAGCCCACAAGAATAACCCCTACTAGCGCCTCATGCCTAGATAATATTTATACGGATATTATATCAAGCCACAAAGAAATTATAAATTTACTAGATTCTGATCATTGCGGGCAACGGATTACTATCCAAAACCAAAATAACAAAATGGCAAAAAAGGATATCACTGTTAATCCCAAAACTGCAAGTCGCTTGGAAGCTTTTAAAGTTAAACTAATTAATAAATTACCAGCTTTGTCTATTCACGCTGATCCTATTCATCTATATGATGATTTTTTTTATATATACTGTAAACAATTTCATTCCACGTTTATTCCCAAAACTATCTCAGTTAATAGTAACGCATCTTTCAGTGATTGGGCTACCATTGGTATTCATAAAAGTAGAACACGGCTTTATGAGCTGTACAGTGAAAGGACTTGTGTAAATACCGCTGAATTTAATTTATATGTTAGAAATTATTCAAAATTATTTAAAAAAGTTTGTTGTATGGCCAAGTCTCGTTATTTGAGTTCGAAGATTAAAAACTGTAGTAATGTTATTAAAACGACTTGGAATATTATTAATAGTGAAACGGGAAGGTCTAGCAACCGAAATACTGACTACAGCCTATCAATTAATGACAAAATAATAAAATCAGACTCACAAGTCGCCGCGGCCTTTGAAAATTTCTTTTCGGATATTCCCGTTTTAACTACTAAATCCCTAAACTCTTCACCTTCTGTTGCTGAGTCTTTGCTTAAGGAAAATGTTAATGTTTGCGATTCAGAATTTAATTTTGAACATATTACCTGTAGAGATATAATTAAAACCTTTCACACTTTAAACGTCAAAAAGACTGCGGATCTGTGGGGTAATTCTGTAGAAGTTGCTAAGTCTATTATTGACATTGTAGCACCTACTTTAGCTCTTATATTTAATAATTGTATCGACTGTGGGGAGTTTCCCGATCTTATGAAAAATAGTAAAATAATACCATTGTTTAAATCAGGTAGTACATCAGACCCCACAAATTATAGACCTATTTCAGTACTACCTACCTTTAGTAAAATTTTTGAGAAATTAATGTTAGACCAATTGCAATTTTTTTTTAATAAAAATAAATTATTACACAGTAAACAGTTCGGTTTTACAAGGGGTCGTTCAACTACTGATGCTGGTGTTGAACTTTTAGGACATATTTATAATGCATGGGAAGATAAATGTGATGCCTTGGGCATCTTTTGTGATTTGTCCAAGGCATTCGATTGTGTTCTTCATGAAACGTTAATCAGGAAACTCCGCCACTACGGGATCCGGAACACTGCTCTGGATCTTCTTGCTTCATACTTGAGTAATAGGTTTCAGAGCGTTGACGTTAATGGGAAAAGATCTCCCGGATCTTTAGTAACAATGGGAGTCCCACAGGGCTCAATTCTTGGTCCTTTCTTGTTTCTGATTTATATTAATGACTTGCCTTACCTCATAAAGGATAATCATGAAATAGTGTTGTTTGCGGATGACACTTCACTTTTGTTTAAACTTAAACGTCAGGAGCTGGTTACCGACGATGTAAATAGCGCGATCGCAAAAGTAGTTCATTGGTTCAATGTTAATAATTTACTACTTAATGAAAAAAAAACCAAGTGTATTAAGTTTACGCTGCCTCACGTGAGGCAGGTGAAAAATAATGTGTTGATAAAGGGCGAAGAATTGAATCCTGAAGATAGCACTGTATTCTTGGGCTTAACTTTGGATGCTAAGCTTCAGTGGGGCCCACATATAGATAAATTGTCTAAGAAGCTGAGCTCCGCAGCATACGCTGTTAGAAAAATTCGTAATTTAACTGACCTAGAGACAGCCCGTTTAGTGTACTTTAGTTATTTTCATAGTGTAATGTCGTACGGTATTCTGTTGTGGGGAAATGCCGCCGACATTCAGTCTATCTTTGTTTTGCAGAAAAGAGCTGTTCGATCAATTTATAAATTAAGTTCGAGACACTCTCTCAGAGAGAAATTTAAGGAAATTAATGTTATGACTGTGCCTTCTCAGTATATTTTTGAAAATCTTTTATATGCCCATAAAAACATAAAATTGTTTAAACAATACAGTGATATCCATAATATAAATACTAGGAACAAACACATGTATGTTGTACCTAAAACTCGGCTCAAGAAAATAGGTGGTTCGTTCAGATGTCAATGTATACGCTTTTATAATAAACTTCCAAGCCACGTTCAAGATCTAAGCATTAATAAATTCAAATCATTCATTAAACGTAAGTTGTGCCAGAAAGCCTTTTATACCATTAAAGATTATATTGAGGACAAAAAGGCTTGGGATTGAGCTGCTCCAAATTTTATATATTGAAACTTTTTTTATTGTGATTGCTTTATACACATTGACATGAATATTTACTTGTGAAGTATAATATTATTATTTTAATTATTGTGAATGTGAAGACTATGTGGGTCTTTATTTTTATTTTTTTCTTCTCAGTATTTTTTTTCTTTCTGATCATGGTATGGCAGTTTGAGTAATTTATGCGGCCTGCCCAAATGTCCTTTCTTTGGTATTGTTCGTCGAATCGTTGAGCTCCTTATGTTCTGAGTTGAGCTGCACGATTACTGACAAATGCGTGCACTGAATGGATAGGTCCACTCAATCTGTGTGCTTCTTTCTTCAAAAGACCATTTCAGCACCAATCTACATGGTCTTCACATGATTTGACCAAGATTATGTCTGGACTTTAAAAGAGACTGTGATCTCTGAGTTTGTTTCGGTCTTTCTTCTCAGAGTAGTCAGATACGAAACGCCGACCTCATCTAGTTTTAAAATATGATTGACGTGTAAAAGTGTTTGTAAAAACCTACTTACAGAAATAAAATCATTTATCATTTATCATTTATCAATCATCCGCACTTCACAAGTAGCGGGGGTAAAATTCACAAAAAAAAAATTCAAGATTTTATTTTACCACTTTGTCTGCGTGATTAATATGACATGTATACCTACCCATACCAAATTACAGCTCTCTAACACTAAGAGTCTCTGAGCTAAGGCACGGATAGACAGACAGACAGACAGACGGGCATAGCGAACCCTAAAAACCAGATATAGGAAAAAGGCAAGAAAGGACCACACTCATTCGCCCACCCCTTAACACCATCTCAGTTAAACGTTTGGGCTATAATACTATCATGTAAGTACCGCTGTAATCCATACTAATCCATACTAATATTATAAATGTGAAAGTAACTCTGTCTGTCTGTCTGTCTGTCTGTATGTATGTTACGTTTTCACGCCTAAACCGCTGAACCGATGGTCATGAAATTTGGCAGAGATATAGCCTGGGATACGGAGAAGGACATAGGCTACTTTTTTACGCGATATAACCGACATCCACGCGGGCGGAGCCGCGGGCAAAAGCTAGTAATGCGTATAGTATTTCTACTAAATATGTGTTTACTTTTCAGCAAATTCGCGATATCCGATCATACGTTGCAAGTCGAAAGAAATAAACGTGTAGAAGTAAGTATTAGTAGTTTTTTTTTTTTTTTTGTGGATAGATGCTGTCATAATCATATTAAATGTTGTTTTAAATACTTACTATATGTATTTCCCCATTTCCTCCCGTGGGTGTCGTAAAAGGCGACTATGGGACTTTCTGAGAATGGGCAGCAGCGTTCTCTATTAATTTTTAACACCATACTGCGATCGCCAACCCGCCTGCCAAGCGTGGCGATAATGGCGTGAATCTTTGACAGTCGTTACGGGGCGTCAGAAGTCTAAAAGTCGTGACAACCAAGGACCAAGGAATATAGTATTACCAAGTTACTGGGTTGTGGAGGTCAGATGTAGAAGCCGACCCTAACATAGTTGGGAGAAGGCTATACCTAACGTCAAATAAACCTGAATTAAAGGTCATTGACCCGCATACATTTATTGAAATACGTAATTCCGAAAACAGAAATAATGACATAAACTTGTCCCGAAACGACCTTGACTTTTTCTAGTAATAAAAAACGGTTCATAATGTATTGTCGGGGTACCTAGAGAGTAATTAGGGAAAGAGCAATGAACTTTATTTCAGATTTAAGTGGCGGCCACCATAGGCAGATCTATGATCACAGAGACAATGGTGCCGATTCCCTTGTTCACAAACTAAACTAAATTTAAGTTCAGTGCATCTTTTTCTTTCTATTTCATTATGAAAAGGACAGAAGATAAATTTTAGTTTAGTCCTGTCAAATTAATCAGCGCCTGACACTACTCCATACAAGTTTAGACGTGATTAAAAACTTGCCAACTAAAATTACGTCAATTTACGTCAAGCGCCGATTAATTTGACAGGACTAAACTAAAATTTATCTTCTGTCCTTTTCTTAATGAAATAGAAAGAAAAAGATGTACTGAACAAGGGAATCGGCACCACTGCCTCTCTAAAACTCATTGAGTCATACACGTTGACTGTCTGTGCATTATACCGGATGACTTTTTTTACCGTCTCGAAAAAAAATGGGTATACTAGGTGAACGGAGTAGAAGCCTATGGCATAGCAATTTTTTTTATTTTTATTTTTTATTTTTTCAGAAATAAAACTAAAATAAAAGATAAAAATATTGAAATTTGGGTGCGTATGATTTAAATTTAAATATTATTTATCGTATTTATTTATTGAATTATGTTTTTTGTTAAATTTCTGTGTTTATTGTTATAGTATGATAAGTTTACTTCAAATGTGTGGTATTTATCCATAGATCAATTTCTTTTTAGGTTAAAGAAAAAATAATAAAAACTATGCCATAGGCTTCTACTCCGTTCACCTAGTATACCCAAATTTTTACGAGACGGTAAAAAAAGTCATCCGGTATGTAATGCATTTCCGACTCGGCCATGACGTTCGTGCATTACATGTAATGCATTAGGTAATACAAATTACATTGGCTTTTGTGAGTTGGACGTTTGAACCAGAAAAAATATTTTGGCAGACGTATAGACAAGGATAAAAAAAAAAACACCAAAAAAAATGTTTTTTAATTAATAAAAAACATAGGTATCAAAAAAAATCCGGACGTCTCGTGGTACGTAGTAAATTTTGCTTGGACAGTCAACGTGTTAACGCCCGGTAACTGTATTTTTCACTTTTCCGACCGGTTTTTAACTTTTTTTTTTTGTTTTTAGAACTGCTTTTATTTGCAGACAGTGGACCGCATGGAAAGGGATAGTGCAGGTAATTTTTAGGTACCATCGCGGTCTCGGACATTGAACCACCGTAATTAAGACTATTCTTGCTTGCAGCGCTCGGCCGCTATAGTAGCGCTTACTTGCGCTCATCAACCAATAGCAGCGCAGCATCAAATTTTTGTTGAGCTCCTTGTTTTGAAAATGAAAAAAAAAATTGGCAGTCAATAAGGACTGCCGACAGAAGTGAAAACACAAAACATTGGAATAATTGTTATTTTATATATATAGCACATGAAAAGCGTTCGGTGACGATGACGCGAGTTCCTTGATTTTTGTTCACCCAAAAAGTACACATATATACACAGTATACATATAGCTCATGGAAAGCGTTCGGTGACGATCGCGAACCCGTAAGTTGTCCCCTACCAAAAACTGCTTAACACACCTAAAGCAGTTTTCACTTCAGAACCCTAGTACCATTTTTTGTTGGCATTTAGTTGGGCCACTTATCTCTGTAAGTGGCCCAACTAAATGCCAACAAAAAATGCTACTAGGTAAACCAGCCGAGGTGGTCAAACATTTGTGATCATTGGTAACAGAACCTGAGAAATTTATTTTAACCTAAGTTTTTTTTATTTCATTGGTCGTCCCGAAAAGTGGCGGACAGATTTGGTCATTGTTTGCACGGGATATTGTTTTCAAGGTGGTCAGATTTTCGTGCCCGCGATAGTACATTCATATTTTTTATACTTTTTTTTAATTTTATTTTCAATTTTCGACCTCTTTCATTTATGTGCTGGTGGATTATACGTACATACCTTTTTTAGATTTCTGGCTGTCTCAGGGCTTCACATAATGGATGTTTTGGCCCAAAGCTCATTGGGCATAAGGCGGATGTAGCCAACCCATTCCCACTTTATTGTTGCGGCGTTTTGAGCTTTTCAGGGTTCCTTACCACAAAAAAAAAAACAAAACTGAAACCTTATAGCATTACTCGTGTGTCTGTCTGTCCGTCTGTCACAGCCAATTACCGTGAATCGTCATAGATAACGTCATGACATGTCATCCTTTATTATTATCACCGTGAGCGCTGTTAAACAGCTCTCAGCTGTCATAATCGTGTTATTCTAAATCGGAACGCAAATTATCGATGTGAGTGCAATGAGTGATAACGGTCTTTATCGGAACGTTGCCTTACACGCATGAATTTCTTTGACCCGGGCGTGTAACGTAAACACGCCCGGGTGAATGAAAAGAAATGAATTTTGAATATGACGGTCACTTTTGGGGGGCACTTTAAAGTTATTTATGAAAATAGATGAAAATTGACCACTCCCCGCCCCCTTCATCTCCGAAACTACTAGCCTAAACTGTTGAAACTTACTTATAGATTATAGTAAAACCTGTCTATGGTCTTAAAATTACATGTTAAATCTCTTAATATTGTGCGTACAAACTTTTTGTTGGAATGGATTAGAGAACTTGTTGAGTTGAGTTTGGTCGTTGGGATAAATTCATCCAAACTACGGAACCCTTCATTGTGCGTGGTCTGACACGCACTTGGCCAGTTTATTTTTAATTTTAATATTTGTAGCTTTCTTAAGTTTGTGTACCTACTTATTTCAGAAATGGGAACCACCACGGATGTAACGCAAGAGTTACTCAAGAAGATCAATTGCATTGTACCGGAACTGTGTGAAGAAAAAATGTGAGTTTATTGGATGCCTTTACATCTTACATCACGTACACGATGTATCAAGGCCCAGATATATGCCAGTGACATTGAGTGGTTAGCTTGCGTGTTCTGTACTGAGCTCACGCAACGCGTCGTACGTCCAGCCAGTAATAGGACACGCCGATCCAGGAGCGCTGTTCCAAATAAGACGCATTATTAATTTATTATACATAAAACAAAAGGTTTTTTAATAAAACACGTATACTAAAAGATCAATATTTAAATTATCTTTAAAAAGATGAAGGTTTCAAAAAAATACGCGTGACAGATTTTGCGTGATTCTCAGTTTTTATGCGCGTTAAACATAACTTCACAAATTCATTTCACTATTTATTATAAACATAATCTAAAATATATATACAGGTTGGAAACTTTGAGCGGGACAGTAAGGGGAAGTACCTTATCCGTTGCAGCTACACGAAAATGGTTTTAGGAGACTATCCATCATTTTTTATGGAATTTTGATTCGCATTCACAGATTTTCAAAAAAAATTACAGTTTTCAAGAAAATAGCCATTTTACACTAAAACATTTTTTGATGCCAATCGATCCGGTTTCTAATACTGATTAAAAACTTCTATCGGACCAACCATCGTTGGAGTACTTAAAAAGTCACAAATTGCAAAATACTTTTCCCGGAAAAAAAATCAAGACTCGATGCGGTCTCGAAATTCCCGGGAAAAACGAGACTTTCGAGACTATTTCAAAAGTAGGTTTCATACTTTGGCTTTGGCTTTATGGCAGTCAAAATAAGATATTTCAATCAAGTACTTTATTAAACATACAGTTTGAAACTCAAATGATAAAATCAAAGATTATTCGAGACTGTTTTTCATTTTTATAGTGGGCACAAAAGAAACAAAGGGCGATGTGCTTTTCCAGGTGACATTCGCATTGCCTGGAGTTGTACGTTCCTAAGGTCATCCCTGTTTCTTGTAGGCAGGTTACATGATCCTTAGGGCCGTAAGATCATGTAGTTTCAGACAGGACCTGAATTTATTACAAAAGTAACGTTAGGAAAAGCACTCTCTGCTTCTACCCTAGTGGAAGGAATAGATATTAAGTAATTGTACCAATGTTTTAGATATTTCCCTAAACCATTGGACAATTCTCAAGAGTCTCGTTATTCCCGAGACCGAAAATCTCAGTCTCGAGTCTTGAAAATATAAAAAAATTGTCGAGAATGTCGAAATTTTCGAGATCGAGATTCCCGGGATGAAAGCCCTAGTTATTGTGTTTGTTTTCAGGGTCAAACCCTGCACAGCTCCAAAGGTTCCGCAACGTAGAAGACATTATAGAAGGAAGGAAACACGTGAACCCGTAAGTACTTAAAAACATACCAACATCATCAAACATGTTACATATAATAACGCCTGGATTCCGCAAAGGGATTCAGAAGAGGAGCAGAGGGAGAAACGAGGAGGAGGGAGGGAGCGAGGGGGGGCAGATATTTAGCTCACCCACATTTAATCAGTTACATATATAAAGTAGGGATGCCCGATCTGAATCGATCTTTTAGAAGATCGATCTTTAGCAATACGATGTACGATTTTTTTTATTGATTCACTTCAATGCGATCTTCGCCTATATCGAATCGCATGCCCAGGAGATCAGATATTGTTAAGTTCTATTACAATGATATACCAAATATAAACATGTTTGGGTCAAAGTGTACATTGAGATTTGTTTCCTATTACATGAAGTGTATTGTAAACAATTTTGCGGCTATGTTCAATGGAGACTGTTCAAAATAAAACATGAATGTGGGTTTTTTATTCTTTATTTTATCTTTTTATTTTATCCTTTATTTACTTATTTAAATGAATTTAGGTTTTTTTTTTTTTAACGGTGATTTTTAAATGCTACTCTCTGCCAAATATTATAAATTGTTGTGCCCGACAGGGTCCATGTGCACTTTATTTTAATGTTAAAATATTGTAAAACACATATGATATGCAATAAAGAATTGAATTAATTGAATTGAATAGGTGATAATTTTTATTTTATTTTATCGCCGAGTTGTTTCTTAGCTTTGATTATTCAGGAATAAAATTTAACCAGTGCGCAATTTTTTTTTCCATTTCCATTATTTCGTCAATACTTTTTTTTTGTCCGACTTGAAATCGGCAAAATATGGACACAATCTATTCGTAATAATCAATGGGCGCGTGCGCCACGTGGTGGGTGTTGGCGGGGTGCAACCGTTAGCGTTGCCCTGCCGAGCGGCAGGGCAACGCCAACATGCTGTCACGTTATGCACGTGAGTGATGTCGCGTCGCTTTCCTGCGCCTGCACCGCAATGCAAATGTTTTGAACTTACCTACAACGATGTCAGACTACTGCCGCGAGTTTCACGAGATGGTGCAAGTATATTTAGTAAGTGGCAAATCGCGTTACAGACAGACATGACTTTAATTCATAATATGTATTTGTTTCACAGAGAACCAAGCCAAGCTGTAGTGATCTTAGAATAGCTGGTGAGTTTTCATTTATTTTTGACTGAACAGGGGCCCAAGTGTCAGTTTATTTTAAACATCTCGATTTTACGCATCGACCGCATTCAGCACTCTGATTGGTGAACGGCCAATGGAAGCCAATCGAAGCGCTGAACGCGGTCAAGATGGTTAAAAGAAACTGACACTAGGGCCTCTGTACTTTAAGAAATTATTCAATAAGTATTCGTGTTAAATTCAATCCAGGCTGTCCCTTGTTCCTCTTTCCCAGCGAAGCCGATGATGAAAGTTTGAAGAGAAGTTCGTCATTTTTGCCGGTTGGATCCCGGTTTTAATACATGGAGCATAAGGCTGCAAATCGGAACTTTAACTGCTCGTAAATACTGTCTAAAATCTTCGCATAACAGCCATCTTTAACTTGCTTTTCTGGCCTCTTTCCAGAGCTCGGTATATCAACAGAGATAGCCAATATGGCACTACGCAAGAACTCTGAAGTGCCAGTTACCATACGCTCTGAGTAAGTTCTTTACAAAGTCTTCAATATAGTGTAAGGTAACAGATATCCCAAGAAAAGCATGCGCTTCGGGAATCATCGCTTATCTTCGGAAATACGAACGCGCAATGATGAGATCTAATATAGAGCTGTTACAGCCATGGAAGTACTGGCCTATTCCGTATTCACATGATCATAAAATTATAAATTAACAACTCTGTACAATACCAAAAAACTTTTGAGTGACAAATGACGATCTGGGACCGGAGTAAGTAACCCGACATACAGAAAACTTTATACAAACGTCTATCGAATCGGCCGCACTTGGTGATGGGTCCCGCTAGGCATGGCGGGCATTCGGGGGAGCAGCGAATGTAGAATTATCTCCCGGGCCCCCAACTCAGGGTAGTAACAGTAACAGTGGGGTTGTATTGGTAGGAGTTCGACAAAACTCTCCGTTCTACCAAGATGGAGGGTATCCCGTATCCATGAATATTTACCAAAGGAAAAAAAAAACAAATGCTCAAAATTCTGTTTAACTGATACCGAGCCGTTCACATGTAGTTGTAAATTATCCAGTAGGACTTATCATTATTTTCTGTCATCACTACCCAGTGGACAAAGCTACCAACGAAAGTCGAAATCAATTAAGGGCTGCCAGACCCATCCGTCCGGATTCGCGATTCGCATTTTCCCCGTAAGTCTATCCCTTTCTGTCGTTCAGAATCATCTTTTGCTAGAGCGAGAAAAAAGCGATCGCGCAGTCTTTCTCGCTCGTGAAATCGTCAGACCATAAGGAGGATGTACTGTGGTAACCCGCGAAATTCAAATGTTCTTACGTTTATTTTATTTTTTTGAATTTGCTGCTCTTTGTCAGTTTTTAGGTGATCAAAATTTGATTCGCAACCGTCACAAATATGTATTTACATAATAATTATAATGATTAGATTCATCAATACACTCTCTAAGTTAGAATTGGCCTGAAATGTCATGCTTTCATGAAATAGTTATTCAATAGGATAATAATATAATATATATAATAAATTGAACTTAGAGTTGTTGATTTTTTTATTAATACTCTGTTGCTTTCGACTTAAAATTACTTTCTTTTTCAGCACAAGATTTAAAGGAAACACGTCGTATACTCTTTCAGTAGTCAATCTGAAATCAGGTAAGAAAACTAAATAATATTGCGAAGTTCTAACTGCTTTATTATAATAACCGGCACGAATCGTGAGCATAGATGGGCAGTAATGGGGGCAAGCTCACGCATGTAGACTTTCGGCTAAATAAAAATGACACACGAGAGTCCAATAGACGACGAGTATCGACTGACGAACCAATCGCACGCAGCTCGGCGCCCCCCGGCTTCTTCATTCCGCCAAAGAGACCTAAAAATTTACAACTGTGCAGGTGTCAGTTTGTGCTCACGACTCATGCCGGTTACTATACAAAACAATGTTTATCTGTAGACCCAGGTTTAAACCATCAAGCCATGTTTGAATTTTGAACTGTATTCCGATATTATAGGCTAAAGTTAGCTTGCGGACGGCGAGCTATGGACAGCTCGCCGTCTGATAAGGACCAGGCACGGGTCGACGGCGCGTTGTGTTCCACGCACGCCTCAAAGAGATGTTAGCACGCACTGACGGGGTCCGCCAGGACCGGTGCCTGCCAGGGTTGCGGGTTTGTCCGAAAGGGATACCGTGGCCCTGGCACACAGGCAACTGAAGGAACACGGGTGGGTTTTAGTCAGTAAAAGTCTTACACGCCCTTCCGCTCCGCCAACGAGAGAAGTTATTTGATAATTTCCCACCCAAAAAAAAGGGCCATCTTAGTGCTGTCAAACTAAAACATAGTTAAGTTGTGTCACTTTAGTCAATTTCAGAATGGGAAATCGTCGTTTGACAGGAATAAACAAAATTTTGGTGATTTTTAGTCTAGTTTAGAGGCATTTGTGACACGAGAATCGGGGCACCATTATTGTGTTTAGAATTAAGTACTTACTATTTTGTGTTTTTTGTTTATTTTTCTAATATTGTGTTTAGTAAAAATTGTTTAGGATTTTTTTTATTTTTTTCTACCTTTCTTTTATTTTACAGATAAAACCGGTGAAGGCTCAGACTGGGTAGATTCTGCCTACAGCACCATCGAAGAATCGGAAACATCGTAAGTACTGTTGCACGCCACAATTAATGCCTGGTACATCGTGACATTAAATACCACTAGCGACATCTAGTATCGAGTAGCAGAACTAGTAGAACACTAGCGCCATCTAGTATCAAGTAGCAGAACTAGTAGAGTCGAGATGCTTCTAGAAAGTTCGATGCTAGAACTTTCGACATCTGGTCATTCGGGACCGGTATATACTCGAACATTCTAGATGTTTCTACAGTAGAAGGTTCTGGAACTATCTGAGGACTATATAAGGCCGGTATGGACTCTGTCCCAGTCAGTCGAAAAAGCCCAAGCCAACCTGAAACTAGACTATTCCTCTTCATTCTAATAGTGGGTACACATAGTTATGTGAAACGTAACATGGAATGTAACATAGTTGTAACGAAACTATACTGCTCAGTACCTACTGAGCAGTATAGTTTCGTTAGTAACAAGAAAATCAGTGAGTTAGGTTCAGTGAACCTTCACTGAACTCCATGTGTTGCGAGACTGATGAGCCTAGGTACTGTTCAGGGGTAGACGGTGTGTCTAGTTTCTTCTTTTTACGTTTTAATTAGTAACATTAGTTATAAGCAAAATTCTTGTTACTAACAACCTTCCCTTGCCTATGGATTTTTTTGTCTGAAATAAGCAAGCCATTTTATTGCATGAATTCTTAAATCAGCGGTCGAACGTTATGTTGTAGACTCTGTCATGCGCCGCTAGGCAGCGCTGGCGTCCCTATTAGTCCAAAACCGATGGCGCGAACTCCACCAACTCCATCGAACGCCACTAGATGGCGCTAGCGTACCGGATACAACTCGTCTCCGACATATACTAATACATATGTACATAAATATAAACAAAATAAACAGTGTCAGGAGAAATAATGATGGGTAGGGGAGAAAACGAATCAGCGCTGGGATGATTCAGCCGACTTCTTACGAATATATTCACATGTGTATTGATGTAGGTACCAAAAGTATTTTTTTTCTGTAAACATGCACCAATGAAACGATATATGGATTGAGTGACAGATGTATAGAGGTATGAGGAACAGGTTGTAAAGTTCATCCTCTATTGAAAAGGGAGGATCCTCCGACCAGACAAGTGTTGTGCCTGGTGGTGGTGGGCAACTGCCCGACGGTTGATATCGGGATGTTGTTATGCTAGTTGCGCGGTAAACTCTGATTGCGCGATGCAGGATTGGTGACGTCAGGTCTTTGATGCGTAGTTCGCATGTGCCGCCACAAAAGTATAGAGTTGGAAATTATTTATAAAATTATGTTTCAATTTATTCATGTTTCGTTTGCGTACCCACCATTATGATAGGTTCTCATAAGTGTTCGTGTAGGTGTATATCCCTCTGTAGCTTGTCATAAGCCTACTATACATGTTCAGTTATATCTTCAGATCCAACTGAAAGTAGAACTGACAATTCAAAGTCAAAATCAAAAGTCATTTATTCAAATTTGGCTGTGAATCAGCACTTTTCGAACGTCAAAATTTCATAAGACAGTCCCCGCGCTCGCCCTTCACAATGCTTGAGCTGGGAAGAAGAAATGGCGCAACAAACTCCCCAGCAGCACATCTGTCTGTTCAATTAGATAAACCTGATTCTAATTAATGATAATATTACCTTTTTGTTTTTTATAAGTGGGAGCATGATGGACCGACGTCTCGGAAGCATACTCAAAATGCCATTAAAACTATGTAAGTCATTTCCTATTTAAGTACGGTGGCCAGCATATCAGGTTATACGAAACTGACAAATTTCTCCAGACGATTTTAAACCTTAAAATGTTGACGGTTAAGTTCAAAATTTAATGAGAATATTTAAAAGTTTGTGGTAACTGATGTGCTGGCGACTGTACCATTAGTTAGGGGTGCTACACACATGTTCGGAAATGCAATCGTATATTCTGTAAATTTGATATCAGAATCAACTTTTACACGACATATTTTTTTATTTTAAATATGATTGATGGAGTCAAGAGTCTAACGTAACGCACCGGATCAACTCGGGATGGATGAAATGGCGACAGGGCACAGGAACAACTTGCGACCCACGGATGCCCCTTAAGTTAAAAGGGAAAATCTACAAGTCCGTGATAAGGCCTGTCGTATTGTATGGATCGGAATGCTGGACCGTGAAAAGGACGGATGAAAAAAGATTGCCTGCAGCGGAGATGAGAATGTTGAGATGGATGTATGGAGTGACGAAAATGGATAAAGTCAGAAATGAGTATATAAGGGGAAGTTTGAAAGTGGCGCCGGTGACAGAAAAGTTGGCATGTGATAAGGAGGGAGGAAACGCATGTGACGAGGAGAGTGATGAATATAAATGTTGATGGATGGAGAGGGAGAGGAAGGCGAAAGAAAAGATAGATGGATTGTGTGAGGAATTATATTGTTGCGCGCCTCAATTAATGCCTGGTACATCGTGACATTAAGTACCACTAGCGCTATCTAGTATCGAGTAGCAGAACTAGTAGACCATACTAGCGCCATCTAGTATCAAGTAGCAGAACTAGATGCTTCTAGAAAGTTCGTTGCTAGAACTTTCTGGAACTATCGACATCTGGTCAGTCGGGGCCGGTATGTACACGAACATTCTAGATGTTTCTACAGTAGAAGGTTCTGGAACTATCTTTAGGACTTTATAAATCCGGTATGGACCCCGACCCTGACAGTCGAAAAAAAGCTTTCAAACGACAAGGAAACTTCAAACGATACAAGCGATCTTAGCGACTTTAGATTGATCAGTAGTGCAGTTGTGTTTTATAATTAGTGTGTTTGAGTTGTTATCAGTGTTGTTTAATTAAAGTCTCATTTCTGGTTATTAAATCGGCAGTTTTTACTGTCACGAACCCGAAGCTCGTAACATTATAAAAGAGAAGGGAGTGAATGATAGCGTGACGGTTGGTAGGGGAGAATGGCAAAAGAAAACGTCGACCCTAAAGTAACATGGGACAAAGGCAGGAAAAAGCTGATGATGATGGACTCGACAAATTCAATTCAGCAGTATTTGTTGAACAACAAAGCCGACGCGAAGTAACTCTACACATATTCGGCCCGTGCCGATCGGCAAACTCCGTTCGGCCATCTACCATCGCTGAATAATGTTCGGGTCGGCTCGGCACATTTCGAGCTTCTTGGCTTTCCCAGATTATATTTGATTTGGCCGGCCGGCTGTCCGGCATCATGACGAGCCGAACAAGTGTGTAGCACCCGTTACTTGTAATAAGGATGTTTCCTGGGTAAAAAAAAAGAAGAAATACTGTTTATTCCGTAAATCAGATTAAAACAAAAAATTGAAAGAAGGAACATGAACATGAAGGACAAAAATTTTTTTTTGTCCTTCATGTAGATTATTTAAAAATATTAGACACGTATTTTTTGCTTTATCATATTTATAAAAAATGACTTAGATAAAACACATTTAATTTGGGAAGTGGGGGCTCGTTACGTCACAGCTACAGTGCAGTGACGTAATGTCACATTTGAACTCAATGTATCGCCGTAATGTTTTGATTACGTAAAAAACGAAAAAATACGTGTCCAATATTTTTTAATAATATACATGACGGA
Source organism: Dryobota labecula (assembly GCA_947523025.1). Taxonomy (NCBI): domain Eukaryota; kingdom Metazoa; phylum Arthropoda; class Insecta; order Lepidoptera; family Noctuidae; genus Dryobota; species Dryobota labecula. The sequence goes on along the minus strand of OX383311.1, from coordinate 3,658,033 downwards.
CAAAAAAAAATTTTTTTAGTCATCATCCCTATTCAACCGTGCCTCAAAAAATATAATACAATTTTGTTTTACAGTCAAAAAGAATATATTGAATCGGAGTTCCCTTGTTAGTGTATTATTAATGAGTGATGAAGATAGTCGAAGCGTGTAAGTAACACTTTAGGGTTGATTTTTTTTTTAATATTTTTTGGTACTTTTTATACTTAGAATAAATTTGAGGTCACAAAGTTTTTGTATGAACAAGCTATATGTTGGCAACAAAGCTAGTTAAACCTTCCTGTTATTGTGAAATTGTCTTTTTACTAATATAAGGTGTATCTATTCATACACGAAATATTTTAAGAGACACATTTATAGGTGGTAAAAAAGCCATAGCAGCGAATTTTTTTAATTTATTTATGTGTTTGTCTTTTTACATAATTATTATATATCGATATACCCTAATGATATTTTCTCCATGAGTTTCGCTTCATACAGACGCTCCTTATATAAATACTGCGACGGGCGCACTTCTTTGTAGCTCAAATTGGTTTGTTTTGTAGTGTTCTAGATTCTAGATTTAGGTCTTATACAGGTTGAAATTGAAAACATGCGACAAACTGAAATGGGAGATTGTACTCATTATTATGAGCAACTTTTACAAAGGGATCAAAGCCGCAATCGCGAAAAAAAATCAACTGTTCCTTACATTTATGTTCGCATAACTTGTCAAAATGTAGAGAACAGCAGATTTTTTTTTTCGCGATTGCAGATTTGATTCCTTAGTAAAAGTTGTTCATAATGGTGAGTACAATCTCCCATTTCGTTTTGTCGCATGTTTAAAATTTCAACCTGTATACACACTTTTTATTGTTCTTTTTGTCTCTAATAATCATATACTAATGTCATGCATACCTGTTATTTGCATGGTTACTAAAACGCAAATTTAAAATGTTATTTTTATTTGAATTGTAAGTGACTGTACTGTTGGTGTGCTTATTATAAATAAATAAATAATTTTAAAATTGCTTGAGACATTTTGCAAAAAACCTTTACTTACTTATTCTATGAATGGTGGCGGCGCGAGCGCGGTGCCTTTTGATAAAAATTTATCATCATAATATCAAGTAAGTTTAATTTTTTTTTTAACATTATACTCATATTAAAAAAAAAATCGTTACCATGGCTTCTTTATCACCTATTATATTTCGTGCCTGAATAGATACACCATATACACGGTGATTTATAATTCACTGGTAACCTTTTAGGAGGTGAAAGTACTCTTGATTATAAACAAACTTCACAATGGAACCAACAAATAGCATAAATAAAATACATTTTGTCGGGTAAATATTGCAGTTTTGTATGAAACAGCTGATATTTGTTTGATAGTTCAGAGTTGGTCTCATACTGAAAGTTGCTCATAATTATGAGTGTTTTCACGCCTTGAAAGGTTAACACTGAATTTAAAATCACCGTGTATAGTTTTTAAGTAACATGTAATACTAACACCCTCAGGTCCTTGACACCTGTTTTTTTTTTTTTTTTTGAAAATTTCAAAATATTCCTCTTAAACAGATATGATCTGGTGTTGAAAAATCACCCATACAGCCTATAATATTCCCACTGCTACACAATGTTCCATTTGATTTAAAAAAAAATCCCTCTGCTGTTTATGGTATTTATCGATCAAGGAATGCATTTATAATGCACGAGTAAAACACCCACGTGTCCATTTCAATGCTTTTTTTTTTTAATTTTTAAGTTTGGGTGACCTTTTCATAAAAAAAATTAAAACCGCGATAGTGCGACATGTTTTTTTTTTTTTTTAAATCATTGATAAGCTTTGTTACCAGCAATATTTAAGTGCTAGTTTCAAGTCGCACTTTTGAGTTTATAGGGAGAAAAAAAAAACGGAAATCTGAAAAATAAATATTACTCAGTATCCGGTGCCGGTTTTCCAAAAATAAAAACTGATAAATATGCGCCCAAAGATGCTCTATCAGATTATATTTATATAAAACTAGCTGACCCGACAGACTTCGTTCTGTCAAAAGCTATTTGACTGTGGCAGTTTGTCTACGCGCAAAGGAAACTACCTACCTACCCTACCCTACCTTACCCTATCCTACCCTACCCTACCTACCTATCTACCCTACCCTACCTACCTACCCTACCCTATTCTACCCTACCCTACCCTACCCTACCCACCTACCTACCCTACCCTACCCTACCAACCCTACCTACCCTACCCTACCTAACTAAAACCTAAGTTTTTTTTTTTTTTTTTTGATAAAATCTATTCTCAGACCTACCAAATGATGACTGACACGTTATGTCAAACGCCATAGTTACATTAGAAGATAGAGTTACCTACTTATTATTACAATAAAAATGTAAATATGGTCGTTTTCTTACAATTTTTTTTTTTTTTAACTCTCTTAAATTTTTCTTACATAAGAACCTTCTCCTGGCAATAACAAACACAACAAAAAAATAATTAGCGAAATCGGTCCAGCCGTTCACGCGTGATGCCGTGACCAAGGGAAATAGGGATTCATTTTTATATATATAGATAAATATCTTGGACAGTTACGTTTTCAGAATTTCTTTAAATTTTTTAAATGAAAAGATTATTTAAACTTCGAGATAAAAAATTAAGTATTTGCAATGGACACGTGGGTGTTTTACTCGTGCATTATAAATGCATCGCTTGATCGATAAATACCATAAACAGCAGATGGATTTTTTTTTTCATCAAAATGGAACGCTGCTGGGACACAGGCCTGCTCTCGGTGAGAGGGAGTGGGCTGTAGTCCACCACGCTGGCCCAATGTGTTACATAATAGGAATGTTTCCTGGGTAAAAAAAAAAGAAAGAAAAACTGTTCAGTCCGTCAAACTTATTTTGCTTTATCATTATTAATATCTTTATTATATTGTACCGGACGTAAAGAATAGCACCACTCCATTTCCTCCCGTGGGTGTCATAAAAGGCGACTAAGGGACTTACTAGAGAATGGGCAGCAGCGTTCTCACAACATACTGCGATCGACAACCCGCCTGCCTAGCGTGGCGATTATCGCAAGCCCCCCCCCCCCCCCCCCCCATTGGGGGAGGCCTATGTCCAGCAGTGGACGTCTTTCAGCTGAAATGATGATGATGATGAATAAAAAATGACTTGAATGATAAAACACATTAAACTTGGGGAGTGGGGGCTCGATACGTCACAGCTACGTATAAAATCTAGCGAGCAGTGGCGTCATCTATTAGGGTGCTGAGCTCTAATTTCACTAATTTACAAACGTCTCAGTCGTCTCTCGATTGTGTTTACGACACATTATTTGTCTGACAAGTCTGTCAAAAAGAGAGAGAGACTAGATTTAGAGCCCTGAGTAGTACCTAGTCAATAGAAAAAAATATTATGTTTCAAAAATAGTCCTTCTCTTAACGAGTGTCTTACTTAACGATTTTATTTTCAGAAATCTTTTCCGTAAAATAAAACAAATATTACATGAAGAAGTGGTTGAACATCAAGGTGATATTATACTTTTATTTCTTGCTATCTGCTGCCAGCGGCTTCGACCGCCTACCTTTTTCTAAAATAAAAATAGTCTAAGTTGATATTTATAACATCAGCTAAAAAACAAACAAAAAATAATATAATATATATGATATTATATTATTGTTTTTATATATGACTAGCTGAACCGACTTCGTTCTGTCAAAAGCTATAGTATAAACTCCACTACTCTACCCTACCCTACCCTACCTACCTACCCTGCCCTACCGTACCCTACCTACCTACCTACCTACCCTACCCTAAACTACCCTACCTACCTACCCTACCCTACACTACACTACACTACCCTACCTACCTACCTACCCTACCCTACTCTACCCTACCCTAATTTTTCTCACCGTAAAAACCATCCTTGGACTTCAACGAACATTAAAAAAAAAAGAATTGGTAAAATTGGTTCAGGCGTTGTTGAGTTATGCGCTTACCAACACATTTTGCGATTCATTTTTATATTATAGATTGATTTTGACTTTTTGTTTCTGTTGACAGAAGTGAAAACACAAAACTTTGGAATAACTGTTATTTTTATACATATAGCTCATGGAAAGCGTTCGGTGACCATGACGGCAGTTCCATGATTTTTGTTCACCCTAAAAGTACACATATATACACAGTAGGTATACATATAGCCCATGGGAAGCATTCGGTGACGATGACGCGAGTTCCATGATTTTTGTTCACCCAAAAAGTACACATACATACACAGTATACATATAGCTCATCTCATTTTTCCCCTACCAAAAATCGCTCAACAGCAAAAGTTTTTTGATGGGAAAACTTCTTTAGGCGCTAAAGAAGTTTTCCCATCAAAAAACTTTTGCTTACATACATACATTCCTCAGGCTCTATTACAATGGTCACAGTCTCACAGATGTCTGACCACCTCGGCGTGTCTTTTTTATTTTCATTTACTAAAACAAATCTCAACAAATATCTGATGCTGCGATGCTATTGATTGATGAACGTAGGTAAGCTTGACTATAGCGTTCGAGCGCTGCAAGCAAGAATAGTTTTTACTGTGGTCCAATTGCCATGACCTCGATAGTACCACTTTTGACGAAAACTCCCAGTAAGTTGAAACTTCACTAGGGTTGAAATTATCTACAATAACTGTCTCATTGATCTTAACCGTATAAAAGGCAAACCATATTTTACTGCTCAACGATGAAAAAATGCGTTCCAAATAAGAATTATATTGTTTTCCAAGGCTATTTGAAGATTTATCAATCACTGACAAACTATTCAAAAAAAAAAAAAAAATTTTTTCTACCAATAATACTTATGATTATAGGTATGACTATTTGGCATTGTTGTCCAATTGCTTAATCGTTATGACTGATACAGGGTTAAAGCAAAAATAGACTTTGACGTTTTTATGACGTGCAAGTGACAGTCTACCTAAGAGTGGTAAAGGAATTATGAGGTCGACTGTACCTACATCGTCAAATCAAATCAAATCAAATCGTTTATTTGTGATACATGGGTTAAATGCAGGTGTTCATTACATAATTATATACTAATAATGTTCATTCCATGATTAAATAACATATTATCATTAACATAAGCGGGATATTTACCATGTTTATTCATTGTTCTGAGTTCCCGATATTTCGGCGCTGTTGCAAGCACCATGATCACGGATAAACTGAAATATCGGGAACTCAGAACAATGAATAAACATGGTAAATATCCCGCTTATGTTAATAATAATATTAGTGACCATGACAGTTTAAAAACTTAAATAACATAATAAAAATACGAGTCCATTTAAAAATCCATTTAAGATTAAATACAAATTATATTATTACTTACTATTAGTCATGCATGGCAGACACAAGACAATCAACAACAATAAATAATCGTTAAGCGGACATGAAACATTTAAAAAGTTCTAGTCGATAAAAATTAATCTCCAGAGTAATAACACTTTTCCATAAGAAATTGGATCAATTTATTTTTAAAGACATTATCATATCACATCGTCTTGCTGACGTTATGAATACTGAAAAATCCATTTTGTTTTTCAGTTCGCGGCGTCAAGAGATTATATTCCACAATTAATCGTAGAAACCAGCCTTATAAGTTGGGATGGTAAGTATTTTTATCATTATTCAATTCGGTTTATAAGCGACGGAGTCCTGAGGTAACAAACATTAAAAAAAATACAACCGAATTGAGAACCTCCTCCTGTTTGGAAAGTCCGCACGGGTACAATACTTATTATCATTGTTGTTTTGTACCGTGTGGTGTCGGACGTAAAGAATAGCACCACCCCATTTCTTCCCGTGGGTGTCGTAAAAGGCGACTAAGGGACTTAGTAGAGAATGGGCAGCAGCGTTCTCTATGCATTTTTAACACCGTACTGCGATCGCCAACCCGCCTGCCAAGCGTGGCGATTATGACAAACCCCCCCAATTGGGGGAGGCTTATGTCCAGCAGTGGACGTCTTTCGGCTGAAATGATGATGATGATGATGATTGTTGTTTTTTTTTTTCAGGGTGGGTCTGGTCGCTAAAGTTTCAAGGTAAGATCTGAAGAATATTTATCAAACTAAGAGAACTGGCCGCTGGCTGGACTGGCTCTTGTGTACTTTATAAATGGGCGCGTTCTATACAGAATATAATTTTATTTCACGGAGCGACGCGCGCTATGCTTGTGGTAGTGATGGCAATGAATGCGATTTTGCATTAATTTCATGAGCGTGCGAATTCATTAGTCTTAGCATGCGAATTGCTATTGCTATGCTAATTTGCTAATATGACGATAATTGTTAATATAACTTCGCACATACTAATAATTTCACTCGTGAACGAGGTCAGGGTCACGTGAAACAGATAGTGTTTGGTATTACCGACTTCCCCTGGGTGCGACAGAGAGCGCACGCTGCCGACTACGAAACGTATGATAGATATAATTTCATAATTATGAAGTGCGAAGCAATGAATTAGCATTTTACAGAATTTCGCAACTTCATTTCATTTGCGAAATGCTAAATGAGCATCCGCATGCTAACAATGAATGCGAATGCTAATTAATCCATCACTAGCTTGTGGTAACCAAGAGTATAAACACGCTGTGATTGTCATACTAAACAGTTAATCTCAGTTAATTAAATTTGACCTTGTATAATATTTATACACACGTTAATGAGTCAATTTCAACAAATCGATTTTTTACCTAATTTCCATGGACATTTTCATTTTCAGTTTTTATAACATGTGCACTACCGTTCTCACTGTGCGTAAGCGCACGATTGTCTCTTGCCGGGCAGGGATTAATTGTTCATTTAAACTCATTGGTGGAAGCTCAGGACGGCGAAACAAAATGACCATAGAAATTAGTAATTTCGCTCGGACAAAACTACCGTTGACATGTACTCATTAACTATGAGTCTAAACATTTAAAAATAATTAGCTTCTTGTAGGTCAATTATTACTTAACGCAATCAAAATACTTTTTCCTATATTTGTTGGAGATTATCTTCCTGAGAGGTAAATGCTGTGTATGAAAGTGATTGTGGACAAGACACAGAAATTGATAATTCATCATTTACTGATGTTTTTCTTAAAAAGTATTGGTGTTATAAACATAATTTAAGTGGCTTCATTTAGATTCACGTCTCTTTAAATCTGAGAGAAAAAAATCGTTGTATTATTTGTAAGGCAGCACTGTGTTTTCAGCCTAGACACGTAAATTTTTCGCCTGAGAAATTCACTCTAATATGTATTTATACAGACGTTGCTGTACACCAAATAATAAAAACTAAGATACCTATACTCCATTTACTATAGCATTAGACAAATAACGACAGTTTTTGTGTAATATTGTTGAAATTAGCTGCACTTTCGAGATATTTTTTTAATGTAAATGGTAAATAGATTACAGTGCTTTGTATTCATCGTGAAATAACGGAGTTTACGAGTATTAAACGTTTACATCGGAAATAACGAAAGGGTGAGAACAGTTATTTGTCTAATGTATACATGGAGTATAATTGTTTTAAAATTAAAAGAGTTGCATTTAAAACACTTGCCGAAAAGTCAGACAATCAATCGGATAACCGGATCCGGAGTCGAATTTAACATGGAGCCACTGGCTATCTGACCTACCAATCCAATTTTTCCATTTGTTTTTAATACCTACTATAATATTGTTTCAGGGACTCCAATTTTTGTACTTGCTCTTACGGAAAAAGGTAAGTAATGCAATACCAAAACCACCTTTTGGATTTAAATATTTCTTAGTAGTTCGTTCGCATGTTTATAAAAGTCCCTCAAATGTCCCTCCCGTAGAACTAAACGGTTCACCTTTCCAGAGGGTAACAAAGTTTAAGTATTTGGATCATATTGTTACGGAGGATCTTAAGGATGACTCAGATATGGAAAGAGAGCGCAGGGCGATGGCTGTGAGGGGAAACATGCTAACTCGCAGGTTTGCTGGTGGTTCAGTACCGGTTAAAATAACACTTTTTAAGGCATGTCTGTGGGCTAATCATACCCAAAAAGCAGACAACACACTGCGCATTCAATACAACAATGCCTTCAGGGCTCTGTTGTGGCTTCCGCGTTACTGTAGTGCGTCAGGGATGTTTGCTGATGCGCACATTGACGATTATTTCACGATCATGCGCAAGAAAGTGGCATCAATGATGCGCAGAGTGAGGGGGAGCAGCAATAGCATCCTGAAGGTTTTTTCAGATAGGTTAGAAGAGCCTACAATGGATAGGTTTATCAAGCTACATGTCAGACAGGGGCTTGATAAATTATTATTATTTATTTATATATGCTTTATTGTACATCATAACACATTACAAAAGAAAAGGAATACATAAACACTATAAAATATACAATGGGCGGCCTTATCGAAATCTTCCTCAAATTGGATGCTGTGTTTTGTTTTGTTTTTGTACTCTTGTGTCTTTATCTACTAACATAGTATTTAAGTTTTTTGTTAATACTAACACGCTATGGGCCTTCGATGCCTGAGAATAAAAGATTTTTTTTTAAATGTATACTAAGGTATCCTATTAACCAATTATTAGCCATACAAAAGTATAATAAAGTTGACTGGTAGAAAATGCCTCAAGCATTAAGCGGGCTGTCTCGGGTCCAGCGCCACTCCTTAACGGTTCAATCAACTATCTCGGTATGTCTAGAATTTTCTAATACCTTTTATAAAGTTTCATATTGAGACACGAAGCAACAAAATTCGATCTAAAGAAAAACGGCCGCATTCCTCTAGATCGTATTTTGTTGCTTCATGTCACAATATGAAACTTATTTTGTGGTGCTAGTGGACCCGAGAGAGCGCTCTTAAGGGCCTATACTACCTCAAATGGCTTAGCATGACCCTCCGTTATGTCGAAAATACTGCAGCATTAATTTTGAAATAAATATATGGTAAAGTTGAGGATTAATGTTAATTATGTTTGCCGAAAACACGATTCCATAAAATTTTCTCGATAGAAAAAAAATCCAAAGTTACCTCCAAACCGAACAATAAACCGCTGGTATTCAAAAAATACTTCAAATTAGGTAATGAAACTTTGCATATTAACTGAACTAACTATAAAGCAGATCTTATGTTATTTACTTTTTTTTAATGACCATTATTTTCACCGTAAAACGAAATTACCTAAACTATCGGCGCCTTGGAGTCTTTTCCCTGCCGCCCTGTCTCGCTTGCTCGCGTGACCGTTAGCAATAGTGTGCGAGCGAGATACATAGTGAGGTAGTATAGACTCTTAAGTCCGACCTTTGTACTGCGGCGGCATCGGCAGGCCGGAGGGGAGTAGGTAATGTGGCGGCATTTAAAACGCCACATGCGACCTGGGCCTCAAGTCTGCTATTAAAATAGTGTCAGAATGGTCTATCATTGATTTCATAATTGTTGATTTTGACAAGTTTGGTAATCTACTAATATAATGGCAACATTATGACTTTCCAATGGTCAGGCACTGACACTCCATTGAAAGAATTGGTAATCTCGTACATAATGACAAACGAAACTTCTTACTAAACTTCCAACTTCCCACTACTTCAGATTGCTTACACTAATAAATAATATGTAAAAATACATATATATAAATGAAATCTGGCATGAACAAATATTCAAAATGCCATTGAAATACAATTCTATTACGAGACCATTGACCGACCAATGATCGACCATTATGAATTTAGCAGATTACGAACTTGAACTTTTAGCAAAATAACAATGGGATCGTGTTGGAGTAACGAATTTATAAAAATACTCGTAGCAGACTTGGGCCCCTGGTAGTCGGGATACCCGTTGAAGCCGTGGGTACTGGCTGGCTGTGTGACTCGCTGCACGAAAGCTTGAGGAAGTGATGATGATGACGTCACGCTGAGGTAGCTGTACGAAGGCTGCGCTGACGTTCATGTTCAGGGTAACCAGTTTAGATGTATGAGGAACAGGGTGTAAAGTTCACTCATACTCTATAGTAAAGGGAGGATCCTCCGGGACCGACCAGACGGGTGTTGTGTCTGGTGGGCAACTGCCTGACGGTTGATGCCGGGATGTTGTTTATATGTTAGTCGCGCGGTAAACTCTGATTGCGCGATGCAGAATTTGTGTGACGTCAGGTCTTTAGGTTAGGTTCGCATGTGACTTGTAGATAGCCATCACAGTAGGTACAGTATTTTTTTTTTGTGCATAAAGTTTTAATACAATAAAATAATACTCTGTATCGCTGTTATTTGCCTAAATAAATAAATTGAGGTCTTTGGTTCGATCCCAAGGTCGGGTAAGGTGCAAATACTCGTAGGTTCTGGAAAATTATACTCGGTTGATGGCAATAATTGACTCGCCTTCTTTTACTTGTGAATTCCTATTGTATTTACTACCTTTCTCTTATTTGACTACCTATCTACTAATAATACCAGACATATCTATCTTATATCTGTGTTTTTGTGTGTTATTGTATAGTGTTCATTAGGTACTGTTTACTGACATCATATATATATATATTTTTTTTTACTTATTTTATTGTAGTTTTATAAGTCTTGACTCAATTTATTTTTATTTTATGTTAATTCTATAAACTCAACAGCAAGCCAGCATTTATGTTTTGCAGCGCCCTGACAGGATTCATGTACAAAAACCGACACTAATCTTTTGTAAAATGTGTGATGTGCATGAGAGCAAATAAATAAATAATAAATAAATGTCACCAGAAATCTCTGCGAACCCCTTCAGGAATTAGAGGCGTAATGTTTATTGTAATATTTCAGATGTAAACACTTCAGGAATTCGCACAGTTATCGCTGTATGAGAGCTCAAGTCATGAAGTTAGCTGGCCCAACAATTAGCGAGTGAGTGCCTTTTGTGTAAAACTTAAACGAGCTATGTTCAAAACTAACACGAGCTATGTTCAAACGTAACTCGAGATATATTCAAAACTAACACCACTTTTGTTCAGAACTAATACGAACTATGTTTAAAATTAACACCGCTTTTGGTTAAAATAACACGAACTATATTCAAAACTAACACCATTTTTGATCAAACTAATACGAGCTATGTTCAAAATTAAAACTAACACCGCTTTTGTTCAAAACTAATACGAACTATGTTCAAAACTAACGTCCTTTTTGTTCAAAACTAACACCGATTTTGGTCAAAACTAACATTAGTTATGTTCAAAACTAACACAAATTATGAAGAACGGTATAGGCCAAACGATAACGCTCAGTCAGATGAAGCTATCAAATATGATATGGCAATGTGTGTGTCCATCGATCAACGTCGATTGACCAGTCTGGTTACACCTTTAGCCCCAAATACACAAGTTACGGCACATCTCAAACCAACACAAACATGCATACGTTTTATTTTCGTTTTCCGACTTTTTTTGTTTGTTTCACGTAATATTTTATTACTGGTCCATAAGTTAGTGGCCAGAATTGTAACTTAGAATAAGAAGAGCGTTACCGAAGCCTGTGCAGCTTCTATATTGCAGTTTGTAACTTGATGAGGAGCCAGGGAATTTCATTTATTTAGGTCGCCAACCCGCATGCTAAGCGTGGCGATTATGGCAAACCCCGCCAATGGGAGAGGCCTATGTCTAGCTGTGGACGTCGTTCGGCTGAAATGATGATGATGAGGTATAAACCAACAACTGAACGAAATATATACAGGGTGGAAAAAAAAGACCGTGGTTGGAGGAAAAGTACCCTTAATATTGATGATGGCAAATTTTACTGAAAGGAAACATTCCTTTATTTTCAAAAATAATTAAAACTGCATTTAAAGATTATTGAAAAATCGCCTGCTTGAGCCGGGAATAGAACCGGTGGAATGTGATAAAAAAAAAAAAAAACATTCTGTATTTTATGATACCAACCGAAAGAGTCATTCATAAGGATCAATTCCTTTGAAATAAGATAGTATCTTAAATTAAAGAAAGACCAAGAAAAAAAAAAATTGTTGTAAACCTTACTGTCTAAAGAAAGAATTCCTCAAAATGACACCCACTTTCACGTATGCACAGACGTATTCTTCGACTGAATTCGCTACGTGTCGCATTTTATATCGAGTTTTTTATAGTCTTTCTTTCATTTAAGATACTATGTTGTTTAAAAGGAATTGATCCTTATGAATGACTCTTTCGGTTGGTATAATAAAATACAGGCTGTTTTTTTTTTTTTTTTCATATTTCACCGGTACTATTCCCGGCTCAAGCAAGTGATTTTTCAAAAATCTTTAAATGCAGTTTTAATTATTTTTGAAAATAAAGGAATGTTTCCTTTCAGTAAAATTTGCCATCATCAATATTAAGGGTACTTTTCCTCCAACCACGGTCTTTTTTTTCCACCCTGTATGTGTTTTTTTTTTTGTTTTTTTTCCGCTGTTACAGTTTAAATTACGTTTTTGAATATTTTCCGTTATCGGGTATCCGGACTAGGGTCCAAGCTAAAATAATAATAATTACTTTGAACATTGTAAAGAAAGAAAGAAAGAAAACTAGGTTTATTTGTCATAGAAACACGTGCATACAAAAAAAAAGATAATTAACTCGAGTAGAACCAGTAGCAGCAGTCGCTAAAAAGTAATTAAATATTTTCAGGTTAGCCGTCTACAGAAATAAAATAAAACGATTCATAGCGCCGCAATTCTTAAGAAACATGCTCACATATAGTAAGTATATTTCACGTAAATAATTATGGCACATCGAGTTTTAGGGCAAGATTCACAGACCGCACTTTGACTTTCAAAATCATAATCAAAATATTTTATTTCACATAAACCTACATGGGCACTTATGAAACGTCAGAAGCTACGTGCACGGTTCCAATTAGTCGTTTCCTATGGAGAAGAGCCGGCAAGAAACTCCACGGTTACTCTTTTAAAAATAATTGGCTTTACAATATTATTAAATAACAGTGATAATATGTATGGGACGACAGTGTAGGCCTTTCAACAATTACCAGGTACTTAACAAAATAGAAAAGTGCCACCAAATCTACACTCTAACTAGGCCTACAACGTTCTCACATTCACAAAATAGAAAATAATCTAAGTATATAAAATATTAATGACATGATTGCAATTACAACTACAGTAACATATCTGAATAAATATCATGTCCACAAAAGCCACTAATAAAGAATTGGAATTCGATTTGTAGGTAAATAATGTCAAATAATGAAAAGATTATGTCAAGGAAGTATGCAATGTTTTTTTAATTAAAAATTCTAAATAACTTTACATGGTTAAGTACCCGAGTCATGCGAATGAAAACTTAATTTGAATAACTTTATTATTGATACCGTGTGGTGCCGGACGTAAAGAATAGCACCACCCCATTTCCTCCCGTGGGTGTCGTAAAAGGCGACTAAGGGACTTACTAGAGAATGGGCAGCAGCGTTCTCTATGCATTTTTAACACCATACTGCGATCGCCAACCCGCCTGCCAAGCGTGGCGATTATGGCAAACCCCCCCAATTGGAGGAGGCTTATGTCCAGCAGTGGACGTCTTTCGGCTGAAATGATGATGATGATGATGATTATTGATATTCGTATGAAACGCTTGCGTTTGTTATTCGGTTACACATTCGCTTACAGGAATATGAACATTGTGTCCATAACAGTAAGGTTCATATGGAATAATGAAATAATCTTCATTTAATTCGTATGGAACGCTTTATTTATTAGCAACGTAAAATCTAAGTGCGGTCTGTGAAATGTACCTTTGGAAAAATTTGCTTTGTAGAGCGTTGTCTCTGTCACTCATACCGATGTGTCTCTTTCTAAAGCTCGATGTGTCATATTTAGTCCCGCAGTCTGTGGGTTAGGTATACGAAAAGGTCATACAACGCCCTGCGCGGAAAAACGCGGACCTCCCGCGTTTTTCTAGCGCTATATTTGATGAGGCGAGGATTAACGTCATTCATGCCATTTCCGAAACCCGTGTGCCTCGATCCTTCGCAGAATGTCGTACCCCCAGTGCGAAGGAAGAAAGAAGAATATACTATACAGGAGAGCAAAAAAACTGTTTGGTCTGGTATATCTATTTAGCATTTGATCTTATGATCTTTTGTTATATACCATTAAACAGTAAAAAAATCAATCTTTTTTTCAACAATATTTCAGATACCTCAAATTGTCGTGAATAAAGAATAAATTAATATTTTAAGTTTTACACACGTTTATGGATCTTTTTATCTGAAAAAATTTAAAACTTATATAACGCGACACATGTCTTTTTTGTTATAATGGCTTCTATGTTCTATGTTAGAGGGTTTGGTTTCCGCAGTTAGTCCTTAAGATGGACCATTGTGCGTGGGCCATGGCGGCCGTCGGTGGTTATTCCAACCAGCCCACCTCCTTCCAGAAGCCAATCACGTCTCCTAGTCTGTTCATAACATCGGCAAAGGATCTGGGTTCCCCGAGGGTTTCTGTTCTGATCTGGGTGACGCCTGTGCATTCGAAGAGCACATGCGCAACGGTCTCATCCGCCTCCATGCAGGCTCTGCACAGAGGGCTGTCCGTTATCCCTATTGTGTGAAAATGTTTGTTTAGCGAGCAGTGTCCCGTGATGGTCCTCGTTTTTATCTGAAAAAATGTAAATCTTATGTGACGTGACAAATGTCTTTTTTGATATAATGGCTTAATTTTTCGTCAGATCTTAACGGACAAATTGAGCATTGTGTATCTTTATCAGCGCTATACGAAACTGCAATAAAAAAAAGTGACGTATTCTTACTTACGCCTTTATCCCACTGGGGGTGCGATGTGTGCCAGCTCCCACAGCATTTTGAGCACGTTGTGCGGTAGGTGGGATTGTCCGATGCTGCGTCACTGGATCAGACTTCATACGTCTACAAGTACGTACTAATTACGTGGATAGTGTGAGGTCCGACTCGCAGATTATTTAGGATACTAACATTAGATTTAGGTTTTCTTTACTAAAACTGTATAAATCTCTGTGGTCTGATAATAAATATTTTATTATTATTATAACGTGTGGCCAATTTAGATGTATGCAACTTTTTTTAGCCCCCATTCTGATTTAAAGCCAAATTTTGCAGTTGTTTGATGTATATTTATTTACTTTAAATGCGGCAAATTCGTTATGCACAGTCTATAAGACCATGACTCCGCAATACTTTCAGTAATTTTATCCTGAAGTTCTTAAACGAATTTAAAAATGACCCAATTTTTCTAACAAATCATTAAGAGTAACGAATACCATTTTAATCACTGGATTTCGATACACTTCTTGACTTTTTTTTCTGTAGGGCTATCTAAAAGGACATGTCGTGGTCAATCTTGAATACGAAAAGCAGACTATTTGTGACTTTGTTAGTGGGATAACTAATAAAGTATGCGAAAGTTTAATGAAAAACACGATGAAAAGCAAACGCATTTTTAAGTATAAAAAGAAGGAGATTAGGCCGATCTTACTTACGGTATAAAATGGCCAAGCCTGAATAAAATAATTATAGAAAAAGTATCCTGTAATTTTCGTTTGTAATAAAAATAATCTTAATTTAAAATTCTATACTTCCAAATTGGCCACCCTGTAGTATTACAGTATGTCCTTTAAATACTTTTTTTTTTTTTGTAGATAAAAATCTCCCGACTCTCAAATTATCAGCCGCTTTTCAAAAATCTTGTAGCAACAAAATCTAATAACTACTATCAAGATGACTGGAAAATTGACGAGAAAATAGTAAAATAATGTCAATGTTGTTAATTAAATGATACAACTTGTGTCTCAAAACATATTGTTATATTTTTTTTTTACATATTGGACATTGGTTTGTTTATACAACTCTAAGAAGAAAATTGCAATCACCACTTTTGGCTAAATATAGATCGGTGATGCCATATAATTATTAGGCCTCGTTTACGGAGACGCGGGGCGTCGCGCGTCGCGTGCGGCGTTGCGTTTCGCGGCGCGTCGAACGTATTTTCAGTTTACAGACAGGCGGCGCGTGCAGCGGCCCGCGTCATCACACGCGCAAACACAAACATATGGCAATATACGATGCTGTTTATGAAGATGCGGGGCGTGACGCGGCGCGTGGTCTGCCGCGTGCCCCGCCGCGGCTATTGCGGCGTTTTACCGTGAAGGGAGAATTGCAGGAATTGCTGGCCGCAATGCTGCGTGTGCCGCCGCGATAAACGTCGCGTGGGACGCGCCGATGCCATCCGCGGGCTCCGCTTGCATTTCAAGCAAACGCGTGTTAAATCGCTTCTCCGTAAACGCTCTCATACAACGCCATATGTTTGAATTTAGTGCGGGCCGCGCCGCCCAACGCGACACGCGACGCCCCGCGTCTCCGTAAATGAGGCCTTATCATGTCACTTAGCGCGTGTTTTGGCTTTGACATATTTCTGTCTCCTAGCAATTGTAGTTTAAAGGTACGCGTCCATTGGCCCGCGCCGGACGCACCGCACGCACGGCACGCAACGGATTGTAGTTTGCTTTGTATGATTTTACATAGCGCTGCGTCCATTATCCGCGCCGCCCGCATCGACAGCCGAAATTTATGAACAATGAATGCGTTGCGTGCCGGTGTCGTCACACAAATCAATTAGCCGCTGACATCGCCCTCTGCCGCATGTGTTGTTTTGTTTTACCTGAGCTTACGACAAAAAAAAAAGAGGATAACGCATTATTGATAATATTGGTAGAAAGGTATGAAGAATTATACACCTAGCTTCACGTGCACCTAGCTTCTGACGTTTCATAAGTGCCCATGTAGGTTTATGTGAAATAAAATATTTGTTTTTTTTTTTATATACAATTTAAAACATCCACATTATTTTAATGTGCAAAGAGACAATATTTGAGAAAAAATAAAAAATTAAAATCAAATCTTCATCAGGTTAATCGGGAACAAATAATGAATGATACTCTCCAAAAATTGGTCGCTTCAAATTGATATTATGAACCCACATTCTACGTTTAGTTTTACGTTTTTCTTCATCTTCCAACAAGCAACTAATAATAATAATATCAATGACCGAATACGTCAACTCACGACAAGAAAACACTCGTCTAAACAAAAAATCCGGGTACAGTGGACACATGACATCGGCAAATCCGTTTAATCCGTTGCGGGCTGTGAGTGCGGTGCGTCCGGCGCGGGCCATTGGACGCGTACCTTAACAGTTGTGGGACAGTGACAGGAATACCTAACGCTTATCCAAAGCACGTGACGAAGAGTCTGTCAAAATCTAAGTGATCCTTGCTGTTGGGTTGCTTCCACTGACAAGTTTTTCAAAATCAAAGTGATCTTTATTCTTGTTATAATAAGGTTGTTGTTGGGAATGTTGGGTTGCTACCACTGACAAGTCTGTCAAAATCAAAGTGATCTTTATTCTAGTTAAAATAAGGTTGCTGTTAGATTACTTCTGTCAGAGGTAAAATAACTGTAAAAGTAGGATAGTAGGAGTAGGATTTTTTTATCAAAACGAATAAATCACGAAGTGGGCTATCCCTGCTGTATGCAGCCTATGATGAAAAACTTCCCTTACAAAAAATTTATATTCTTTACTCAAACTTATTATACTTAGATTATAAATATACAAGCTTACATTACACTCCCATAGGATAGGCAGAAACTGCATAACTACAAAGTACTACTACATACTACGATCCTGACTAAGGGGTTTATTTATAAACGCTGCTTAAAGTTAAGTAATGATTAGCGACTGTTTAACCATACATTTTTGACGTTTGAACGTCACTTAACTTTAAGCAACGTTTATGAATAAACCCCTAAATGCTTTTGCTTCGTCCACGTTCGTAGACCTTGTTTTACAAATTTACAAGAGAAATGATGACCAAAAAAAAAATCCGTCATGTAGATTATCAAAAAATATTGGATACGTATTTTTTCTTTTTTTACGTAATCAAAACATTACGGCGATACATTGAGTTCAAATGTGGCATGACGTCACTGCTCGCTAGATTTTATACGTAGCTGTGACGTAACGAGCTCCCACTCCCCAAGTTTAATGTGTTTTATCCAATTCATTTTTTTATTTATATGATAAAGCACGTACGTGTCTAATATTTTTTTATTATCTAATTGACGGACTAAACAGTTTTTCTTAAAAAAAAAAACATCCCTATTTGCTGTGTTATGGGCATTTCGCACAACTGTCAAAAAATACAGTAGTCATTAATATATACGGACTATTTATGTTGGTAGTTCAATTAATATCCCTGCCTTTGTCCTTTCACAGTTACTGTATCTCTGATTTTGCATCGCTGTCAAAATCAAATTGATCTTTATTTTTATTGTCATATGGTTGCTGGTAGGTTGCTGTTGGGGTTGCTGTCAGAGGTATAATAACTATGAAAGGACCTTCCCTTTGCTATACGCCTTACATTCATTCTTAATCGAGTCCAGGCTGCTACGGAGATATTCTTGTTAGTAAAAGAGGCAGTCGTCAACGTATATACATTCTCTCATATTTAAATTATTGCTAAACTATGGGCTTCTCCCACATTTAATGATTTTACAACATATAGATATATAAAAACTTATATGTATAGACCCTGAGTTTGTTTCGCCATTTCTTCTCAGGGGTAGTCAGATAGGAAATGTCGACTCCATCTAGCTTATTTTTTTTTATTTTTTTTTATAAGACCTGTAAAAGTGATTCCGATATCCGATTTCATTTCATTTATAATATTTCTCTTTTCATTTTTAAAATATTATTGATTACGAATTGTAATAATTAATATCGTAATAATGATTATTTCTGTGGCTTGGTGCTAAAAGAGCCAAAAGCGTTTTTGTGAGAAATCGGTTTTACTGCCAAATTAGTGAAAAGCTATTTATGTGTCCTAAAAGGGCGTAAGTAATGTAACGACAATCTCTCAAAAGATACTATATTATAAAGGCCCATGTGGTGGACAATTACTATTTGTATTATGGATCAAATTCGCAGAACACTTATTTGTTACTTTATAACTGACAGGTGTCAAGAACGGATTCTCTCGACGCCCGGACTGTTGCTTCGCTTTGTATGAAAATGTTTCCTATTGCTTTTTTTTTTTTACTTTGGCTGCTGTATAAGGTCCGGACTCCATAAAGCGGAGACAAGACGGGAGAAGAGAAGATGCGTTGGAAACAACCAATAGGATTTCGTTATTTATATGTCTCGTCTCCGCTTAGGTTTAGTGGATACGGTTATGCAGAGAGGAGAGATGTCTCATATTAGCTTAGCGCGAACAAAATAGCAGCGGAGATGAGCGGAGTGAGCGGCGTGCGGCACCACTAGTTCCCCGCGTCGCTCAACTTACCCGCCCGCTCTAGCCAGCATACACATCTCTACTCCGGTCTAGCCAATACGCATATCCGAACAGCTTCTGTGGATACAACCTAGCTGTTAATCTTCTCCCATCTCCGCTTTGGTGGAGTCCGGGCTGGAAGCGGCGCCATTACACTGCTTTGTTTTATTGTTATACCGGATAAGTTTTTAACCAGTGCACAATTTTTTTTAGGTGGTTCAGTATCAGTAATAGAACATATTTCCTTTATTTGTTCAATACTTTTTTTTTGGTCCTACTTGGAATCAGCAAAATATGGATACAATCTATTCGTAATAATATCAATGGGCGCGCGCACAGCTAATAGGTACCTACTACTGCGTTCCGCTTCACTGACCGCGCCGCCGCACAGTGGGCTGAAAATCGACTCTCATAGACATATAACACTTTTTTCCCAAATGTCCACTTTTATGACTTGAAAATGTTTTGGGAGACTAAATGCATGCCTAAAATATCAATATTATGGAATAGCATTGCAAACAACGCAATGAAATTTTTTTCATTAAAAATTAGTATGGAGCTGGCATGAAAAAGTCTTATATATCCGCCATCGTTCAATTGGCCCTAATTCCCTTGCAGGTGATTAAACCTTGAATTATTAAAAAAAATGACATACTCTGCGAACCGGCCAGGGTCACGACCTTTTTTTAAAAAATCGATTTCCTTTGCTTGAGACGTTGCTACTACTGAATAATATATATTGTCATAACCGGTGCTGTTTATGTAATTATTACATGAAATATGGAAGTTGCCCACATAACTAATGACTACTATATGTATTATAGAGCTTCATGGTCTTCATCTGAATCATAGTTCTTGGGCGATCGTATCCTGGAGAAGAATCCTCTCCTCCATAGCAGCACCAGTATCAGCACTATTGGGAATGTCACTATGATACCTGGAAATTACAGTAAGGTTTTAATATCAAGTAATCGAAACAATAGGGTGCATTATAACTAGGGTTGTATAATATTAAGTATGGATGGTACGGAACCGTTCGTGCGCGAGTCCGACTCGCACTTGGCCGGTTTTTTCATACAAATATCCACGGTGAAAATTATCGTATTATTGAACACTCGTAAGTCCGCGAGCACTTTGGACACTTTATATCGTATCTACGTAAACGTCTTACCTATCATAATTCCCAGAATGATGGCCATATTGGACACCGGTAGCTCAGTGAAGCTCTCAGACTCTGTACACACCAGTACCTTAGACGCGTTGTTTAGCTGTGCGAACGTCAGACCTCGAAGATCTGCCGGCTTCTTGCATCTGGAAGAGAAAAATCGGTCGTTTGAATATACCAGGGATGTACTAAGAAACCAATACTACCACTATTATCAGTAAATTTACCGATTTTGTAGGCCCAGTCCTGGAATTTGTTGAAGAATGCCTTAAAAATGTACAGAAGTTTAGCCTACTAAGCTGTGATAGTTTTCCTGTTAACTTCGTTGTACAAACTGCTGCCGTTAATGTTTTCACATAACCAAAAACCACCATTTAGCATTTAGCTGGCAGAGGCACTTGCCTCTAAAAAAAACTAGCACTGTAAAGCTTAATATTACGCAAACGTATCCCTGAATCGCAAAATGGTATTGAGAGACCCGCAATCTTTTTGAACGGCCTATCCAACGTTATGGTTGGATAGGCCGATCAAAAAACCCCACTTAGGTGTGTTTTCTTTTTTTGCACACCATTAAATAGACGAGAACAATAAAACCCCACTTTACGTGCAAGGGAGATAAAACAATTTTTTTTTTTCAAGATTTAGTTTTACCACTTTGTCGGTGTGCTTACAAATTATAAATTACAACCTTCTAGTACTAAGAGTCTCTGAGCGAAGCCAGACAGACGGATATGGCGAAACTATAAGGGTTCCTTGTTGAGTACGGAACCCCAAAAAGACCGGTAACTATACTTACCGCATATTACTAATAGAGTCATTAGCAGGAGTGTTGCTCAACAGCGGGACCAGTACATCCACGACCCACTGGTTGTTGCAGTCACAGTTAAATGGATTGTTCGAGAAGTCTCCGGTCACTAGCTCGTTCCAGCTGTCTATGATACCCGAGTCTATGACTGACAAGTTGTTGCTGTTCAGGTATAGCTGGAAGAGAAGATTTTTGTCAGTACCAGATTAGTCGTGAGGAAACCTGAAGATATAGTTAAAATAAGTCTGAAATCGCCAACCCATCTTGAGCGTGTATTCCCGTTCGTCCCCCCGATTTCGTCGGCTTATTCCACAAATCCCCCCCTGAAAATCTCCCTTAGGAGGAAAAGTGGAATTTATAAAAACAGTCTAGAATTCACTTCTGATAATTCCGCTTAGGGGGGAAAACTAGAATTGAAAAAAAAAAACTTATTCCAAGACCCCCTGAAAGTGATTTTTTTACATTAGGGTTTAGTTTTCCCCACTGAGGGGGATTCTCTTAGGGGGGATTAGTGGAATAAGCCGGATTTTAGCCTTTTCAAATTAGTTAGTTGGTTGGATTTAATTATTATTTTTTTGGTCAATTTTTACATGGCAAAATATTACCAAGTATAATGTCATTATGACATTTGGTCTTTAATCAAATGATTTATTACAGCAAACAATCTTCAGACAATAAACGTATGGTGAAATGATTTGTTAAGACAAAAAATATTAATGCAAAAATAAGATTTTTTGGGAATTATATAATTTAAAAATGCAATTTTATTTTAATATAGTAGTTAGAATAGGTTAATTATTAAAAAAAAAATGGTTAGATTAGGTTAGGTTAAAACTGTGACCTCCTACGCACGAGCCGAGCGAGCGAAGCGAGCGGTGCCGCGGTAGTGGCCGGCGAGTGCCAGACACGACTTGCATTAATAGAAAAATATATTGTTTTTAGTAGGTTACCCGGAACTCAACTATTTAGAATTGAAAACTGACGATACTAAATATTTGGCTTATTTGACTTTGCGTAAAAACTGTTATTCCAACTGAAATATTTGACTAAATAAAAAAATTTAAAAGTACTAGTTGGTAAACAAGTTATAGTTTAAACGTTCATTTGCCAAACATTAGGTTTGCGTTACAATTTTTTGTGAATAGATTTTTTGCTAAGTAATAATTTGGCAAATGAAATTATGCGATTTTTTTTTTTTGGGATATGAAAATTTCTCAAATTACTTTCGGTCAAACAAGGGAGACCCAGACCCCTATCATCTACATTAAAAATTGTATTATACCACTCGATAGGTAAAGGATCAAAGAAATTTTTGCGTTGAGTGAGGACTGTGACCGTGCACGCGCGGCGGATGGGGAAGCGTCGCCATTTTGAGGTCGTTTCGCTGCGTCACATAATTTCCGTTTAATATAAATTTTGTCTCGGAGAAGCTACGACGTTCATTTGAGTTTCAATCGTCAGCGCTCGTCAAGATGTATCAATTGCGTATATAAAACTTTAGTGTGAAATAAATATAGTGAAAATAAATGGGGTTAAGGCTTTGACTGCCAGACAACAGACACAATAGAAAAACTATTGTTAGCGGTCACCGGTGACCGCGGTGGCAGTCAATGTGTTAAAGTAAAAAAAAAATGCAATATCGGCCTATACTCGTCAAAAAGCCGAATCAAATTATAGAGATCGTATACGGTTGGATCGGGTCAAGTGGCGCCGGTGACAGAAAAGTTGAAAGGACGTCGTTTGGCATGGTATGGGCATGTGATGAGGAGGGAGGAAACGCATGTGACGAGGAGAGTGATGGATATAAATGTGGATGGATGGAGAGGGAGAGAATGATATAAAAGAGAAGGGAGTGAATAATAGAGTGACGGTTGACAGGGGAGCTCGTGGCTAAGTAATAACAGCCGCACGGGTCGATCCGTCAGGTTAAGCTACGCTTGCCGGGGTTGGTCCGTGGATGGGTGACCATCTGTACATACCGAGACTCCTCCGTGCCTCGGAAAGCACGTTAAGCCGTTGGTCCCGGCTGTCATTCGTGGATCTTTGACAGTCGTTACGGGTCGTCAGAAGCCCAAAATTCTGACAGCCAGTCTAACCAAGGGGTATCGTGTTACCCAGTTACTGGGTTGTGGAGGTCAGATAGGCAGTCGCTCCATGTAAAATACTGGTATTCAGCTGCATCCGGTTAGACTGGAAGCCGACCCCAACATAGTTGGGAAAAGGCTAGGCAGATTGATTGGTTGACAGGGGAGAATGGAAAAGAAAACGTGTTGCGCCGACCCCAAGTAACATGAGACAAGGGCAGGAAGATGATGATACGGTTGGAACAGGCTTCTCAAGAGCATTCCAGTGATACCCATAAAATACTATATGACAGAGCGAAGCGGTGCCGGGAACGGAAAAGAATGAAGGTGTCCGAACAGATCAATGACGGTACCAGTACATCTGGACGAAAATATCACGTATTCACTTTTACGTGAATAGTGTACGTAACAGGTAATATTTTACGCGACAATCGCGTATTCGCGCGGCGATCGCCTTTGAATAGGACGCGGCCTGATGATCACGATTGCCTTGTTGTAAATTATAAGGCTTATGTTTAACTTACCACCAAATATAGTAACATAGAGACAAAAATAGTAAATGATCACCAAAATTAAACCACCAAATATAGTAACATAGAGACAAAAATAGTAGATGATCACCAAAATTAAACCCACATTTTAATATAAAATTATAACCAAAGTTTTAACATCTCGCAATCCTATTTAAGCAATTACGCAAAATAAAATGTGCCAAAATGTAAATTCTAAACAGTTTTTTTTTTAGTTAGTTGCATTTTCTTAAATTAATATCGTCTAACTAGTTCAGTTTCGGGTAGCCTGTTTTATTTCCATTTTTTTTTTTCTATAATAATCTAGTCGTTTCTGGCACTCGCCGGCCGCTGCCGCGGCACCGCTCGCTTCCCTCGCTCGGCTCATGCATAGGAGGTCACAGTTTTAACCTAACCTAATATGGCATCATAATACTTTATTTGGTAATAAGCCTACATTTTATGGCAATCACAGTGGTTTATTTTGGCAGAAATAGCGCATTTATTTTCTCGCTAAGATTTTGTGATCATTTACTACATTTGGTGTTCGAATACATTCTATGGTGGTCATTATATTTAACCCCAAATTATAATACCACCTCACCTCTTTCAAGTTCGGCCACAACTCTTCATCGTCCTCATTCTTCCACACCAAGAAGTCAGGATCCAAGTTGGTCAACCTCGGATTATAGTTCAGACGCAGGGTCACCAGATCTGTCAGACCAGACA
Source organism: Dryobota labecula (assembly GCA_947523025.1). Taxonomy (NCBI): domain Eukaryota; kingdom Metazoa; phylum Arthropoda; class Insecta; order Lepidoptera; family Noctuidae; genus Dryobota; species Dryobota labecula. The sequence goes on along the minus strand of OX383311.1, from coordinate 3,633,402 downwards.
AGGCCCCAGCTGATATGTTCTGGAGTCTACTGAGTCTACTTAAACTGAGTTCTTGTAACTTCGTCATGTTGGATATGGGGCTGGAAAATATGAAAAATAAGTCATTAGGATTGAAAGACAGTATACTGTCGCGTTGGTCTTCGTAAACGCGACCGCTAAGTTTGGAGCCTTGAGTATGATCCTCGGGATAGGCAAGATTTTAAAAGGAGATTCTTTGTAGCAGCCCAGAGTCAGGATGTTGGCTTGGTTGATTATCGTTAATATATTATAATGTTATATCATTTATATTTATTTAGTTAATTCTGGAAACAAACAGATACACAAATATTTAAGTAGTTTTGTGTAGCTCGCGAAGTTATCCACATCTTAAATCCATACTGTCTGTCTGTTTGTTACGTTTTCACGCCTAAACCGCTAAACCGATCATCATGAAATTTGGCAGAGATATAGTCAGGGATATGGAGAAGGACATAGGCTACTTTTTTTACGCGATAGCCAATATCCACACAGGCGGAGTTGCAAGCAAAAGCTAGTACTATATATTTGTTAAGAACTATTTGCACACGAGTAAAAAAAGGGTAAAATTTTAAGAAAATTCTTAAATGAAAAGAAAAGAAAAAAAACACAATGTTTTAACCAATAACAAAGAAAGAAAAATATCAAATTTAAAGTTCTTGTTTTATAAATCTGTGTATCAACAAGTCTTTAAACTTAGTAGCAAACAATGTAAACAATTGAAGCATACACAGAATTGTATTTTTGTTTTTATATTTCAGCCCGATAACACCCAGTATTGGGTATAGGCCTCCCCTTTTATCGGACATACTTCCCAGTTCCGTACCTCTCTAACCGGTGTTTCCCGCGAGTTTCACGAAACAAAATTTATTAAAATTCCACAACTACTTACGTATTCGTTTCTAAAGACTGCAGAGAAATTTTATCAAGATTCAAATAAACCAGGTTGGGAGCTTCCCTCAGAACAGCAGGAATCGTGGTGAACCTGTTATTACTGAGGTCCAGACGTCGCAGCTTCCTATGTCTTCGCAGTAGGCCTTCTGGTAAAGTGTCCAACTCACAGCTACCCATTCGCAGCTCCTGAGAAGATGGGACGAAAATAAGTTAAAAATAAAAACCGACCTGGGTCTCAAGTCTGCTATTACAATAGTGTCAGAATGGTAGACCATTCTGACACTATCAAAATAATAAAATCAACAATTATGAAATCAGTGATAGATCACTGATTTCATAATTGTTGATTTTGACAAGTTTGGTAATCTACTAATTTAGTGGCGTCATTATGACTTTCCAATGGTCAGCCACTGACACTCCATTGAAAGAATTGGTAATCTCGTACGTAATGATAAATGAAACTTCCTACTAAACTTCCAAATTCCTACTACTTCAGATTGCTTATAACACTAATAAATAATATGTAAAAATATATATAAATGAAATCTGGCATGAAATTTTTTCAAAATGCCATTGTAATACGAAAATATTAATATTAATATGGATACAGCAATCATTGTGCCGATAGTCGTGACGGCCAATGGCATAATAAGAGCCTCGACCATCATCTGAAGAGGCTCTCGTTAGGTAGCTGGATCAAGGGCTTGATCCAGAAAGCAGTACTTCTGGACACGGCGCGTATCGTGAGGAGGTTCCTCTCTCAGGAGCCCTGACCACCGGTAGATTGGACCCTGTTCCCGATACCGGTGGGCTACTATTTTTATTTTTTTATTTTTTTACGTTTTTATAAAAATATTTAAAAATGTAAATGATATGTTTTTAAATGAAATAAAGGAAATAATATTAATATTACGAGACCATTGACCGACCAATGATCGACCATTATGAATTTAGCAGATTACGAACTTTTAGCAAAATGATAATGGGATCGTGTTGGAGTGACGAATTTATTGAAATAGCAGACTTGGGCCCCAGGTGCGTGTCGGATCCCGCACAATGCAGGGTGCTTGCTGTTATAGTTGGGATGAATTTATCCCAAGAACAAACTTTACATTGTACCTAGTTGAAATACATGTTCTCCCATAAATTCCAACTGAAAATTTAAGTTTGTACGCACAATAATGAGAGATTTTCCATGTTATATTAAAACCATAGACTTTTTATTAATTTTCCTGCAGTGCCCCCGCCAAGTCGAGCAAGCAAACACAAGCGGCACCGCCGTACCATCCTTTTCTCTAAGCAATTCAGGCCATTTTCGACCCCCTATTATTATTATTTTATTATTATTTTCAACATCATTGCGGATAAAGGTCGGAGCACACGTATCAACTCGGAAAGGGATCGTCACCGTATCAACTTGAGCCGTTCAGTATTATTTGTATGAAACTCCCTACTGCAACGCACACTAATCGGAATCGTAACGTAATCGCCTCGCCTCGGGACAAGCTCACGAACCGCGGTGCGGTGCGTGGTCGACTTGCAGTTCCCGCGCTTACGGTTCTCCGTACCCTAGCTTACGGCTCTCCGTACCCTAGCTTACGTCTCTTCGTCTACGCCCTCCCGCGGTCTGCGTTGCCGAACGTTTCTCTGAATGTTGTATGCTTCTTTCTTATACATTCTTCTATAGACTGCAGTATATTATAAAGGAGATATTTTGGCATATGGAAATAAATATAAAATTTCTCTTCATCATCTATCAAATGTTTTATAATAGTCCGAAATTCTCCTTCAGTTCTTCTTGCTTTATTCATATTGTGTACCCATATTCTTTTTCTTCGTTTCTTTCTATTCTCTTTATCCTCTTCATCAAGTGCTATGGCAATGATAGCCAACTCACGTATTGTGAACCGAGACATAACCGTGCGCTGCACTTAACGTTCGGATTCAAAATGATTGAACTAGTGCCGCCTAGCCGTCAACCAGCGGTCGGCGAGCCGTAAGCGCGGCGTCGCCTAGCCGTAGCCGAGTCGACGTATCGGAGCTTCTGATTCGCTTTGGTTACGTGCTTACGTAAGGTTGACGACTGTTTGACGGCGACGCGAAAGGCGATACGGTTACGATCCTTTTCCGAGTTGATATGTGTGCTACGACCCTAAAACTAGAAGCCTGAATAAAGTAACAAATAGTAGTAACCAAGCAGGTATTGTATAAACACAAAGATAGATGTTTTAAATAAATAGATTGACTTGGCAATCGCACTAAACAATCTAATTTAATAATATTACTTGTGAGATACATTGTGTTTTTATTAAAAAAAAGATAAATTGTGTTTAGTGCGATTGCCAAGTCAATCTATTTATATAAAACATAAAAGATTTTTAACATTGATGTGGTCACTATAAGATGTTGTTAGGTTAGCCAATTACGTAATAACTTAAGACAGAAGGACCACTAAGTAGGGACTGAATAAGTTGACCGACTTGGTATTACATCGATCTCACAACTTTTTACGATAGAAGAACTGAGTTGCGAGATTAGTTTATTTTAATTTTATAGGTTATGTTTTTGATGGCATCTTCTATAAGAATAGAACTATTTTCAGTATTTTTTTTTTTTTCAAAACTTTACTCAGTAGCTTCGAAGTTAAGGGGGTAAATTTTTATCTATTTTCTTAAATAACTTAAGTATATAATTATGTAAAAATAATTAAACCAAAAATAATAAAAAAACTGAAGTCCTTATACTACTCCTACGAGTACTACTCTTTCATTTAATATTGATATGTCACACGGTACAGTTTGCAAAACTTTTTTTAAATTTTCTAATTTACCCCCTAAATGTGACCCCATATTCAAAATTCATTTATTTACGTAACACGTCCGTGTTTGGGTCACAGAAGTTCATATGCGTACCAAATTTCAACTTAATTGGTCCAGTAGATTCGAAGGAAATGGGCTGTGACAGACGAGCGGACAGACAGACAGACACACGAGTGATCCTATAAGTATTCCGTTTTTTCCTTTTGAGGTGCCGTACCCTAAAAAAAACGTCTAAAACATAACCTTAAGCAGTACATGGTCAAAAAAGGCTACTCACCCTCAAGTTCTTTAAATCAGAGATAGCACCCATGGTGATCTGGTCTATAAAAGCCAGGGGGTTTCCACTGAGATCCAGGGTAAGAAGATTAGGCATGAACAGGAAGATGTCTTGAGGTAGTGTGTGTAGATCGTTATTCGCTAAACTGAGATACTGCATCTTCTTAAAATCTCCTGGACCGTCAACGCCAAGGGGACCCTGTAAATAAGGTAAAAGAAATCAAATCCTCGATTCCAATTGTTCTTATTTCCATTTACATAAAGTTCATGATTCGAAATATGGTGCTGGAGGCGGATTCTCGAATACCATGGACAGCCAAACACACAAATGTGGCCGTCCTTTTCCAACTCGATACCAAGACCCAATTGTGTACAGTTTGCCTATTTCGGCCACATAATGCGAAGGGGAGATAGCAGCCTTGAAAAGCTGGTGATTGTTGGCATTACCGAGGGAAAGAGAGCACGAGTCCCGGTCGCCAACACGATGGTCCGACCAAGTAAAAGAAGCTACGTCCTCAAGCAAATTTCAGCAGGTGGTGATGGCAACGTTGGACTGGAATCGATGGAGGCAGATTGTTCGCCTAAAGGGGTCCAGTGACCACGATCTTCAGTAACGAAGGACCGATTGAAGAAGAGAAAGTTCATAAAGAATCCACAGAACAACTCTTCAGGTTGGAATTGGCATGAAATGTCATAATTTCATGAAATAGTCATTCAATTCGGGGAATTTAAATTTTATTGATGATTTTAATGATTATTATTCTATAACAACATATTTGCTATGATCGCGACTCATATTTTGTTCGACTTACTTTGTCTTTCGGCTGAAATGATGATGATGATAATCATACATCCTGTGGCGTAATTATGTAACACACATTATTTATTTATTCATTTTTGTTAATTTTGCGTTAAATGTCAATTTTCATTATTTAACGTTATATACCAACAAATCCAATTCCAATTCTATATTAGTGGCTTTTGTGGACATGATATTTATGCACATTTGTTACTGTAGTTTTAATGGTAATCATGGCATTTGGTTTAATAAGTTTCATTTTTATATATGTTTTAAATCTTTTATATAGATTCTTTTCTATTTTGTGAATGTGAGAACGTTGAAGGCCTAGTAGACTAGATTTGTTGACAATTTTCTATTTTGTTAAGTACCTGGTACTTGTTGAAACGCCTACACTGTCGTTCATACCTATTGTTACGCGCCACACAACTTTAAGTACCACTAGCGTCATCTAGTATCGAGTAGCAGAACTAGCAGACTCGAGATTCCTCTAGAGAATTCGATGCTAGAACTTTCTAGAACTTTCGACACTGGTCAGTAGGGGCCGGTATGTACTCGAACATTCTAGATGTTTCTACAAGGTTCTGGAACGATCTAAGGAATATAAAAGGCCGTATGCACCGAGACTCGGGACAGTCGAAGTCGAAGCGAATAAGCGAACAAGTGCGATCAGTAGTGCTTTATAATTAGTGTGTTCGAGTTGTTATCAGTGTTGATTAATTAAAGTGTAATTTTTGGTTTGTAAATCGGCAGTTTTTATTGTCACGAACCGCAAGCTCGTAACACTATTAACACTGTAATTTGAAAATATTGTAAATGCCAATAATTTTTAAAAGAGTAACCGTGGAGTTTACTCTGAATTGGAACCATGCACCTAGCTTCTGACGTTCCATAAGTGCCCATGTAGGTTTATGTGAAATATTTTTTTTTTTTTTTTTATTGATCGAAAATCGAAAAATCAAAATCAAAATGGCACTTATGAAACGTCGGAAGCAACGAGAGAGAAGATCGCAATTTCTTTTAATTTAATAGCTCAGGCACGTTCATTGCGTTATTACCGTTGCTGAGTAGACCAATTTTTTAACCTTTGAAGCCATGTATTAGGAATTTCTGAAGGTCTACAGTATGGTGCTGATTACTGCAAATCGCAAAAAAAATAAGAAAGTTTGAATTTCGCGGGCTACCTTGGTCAGTTATTACTTGGTGGCGCGTGTGTTGGATCATTCGGTTCCCTACAAAATGGTTGAGCTTGATTGTGCTGACCCACGCGTCATGTTCGTGAACGGGCGCCGTCAGTTGGGACTGGTCATCTCTTGACTGCCAGGGCTTATTTTTAATTTTATATTTTGAATTGTTTTATTAGTTTTTACATTGTCTCACATATAGAAACAACAACAATAATATTCCCAGGATTTTGTAATATCTTGATTTAAAAGAGTGTCCTTGGATTTTCTTGCCCGTTCTTCTCCATAGTGATCTACGTATTGGAATGGGCATCTAGCTTCAACTTTCTGACTAACTGACCGTCTCTTTGACAATTCAAAAGTGCCTGTAAATGGTTTAATTGAAATACCTAAATGCTTTAGTTTTTGAGATTACAATTGTAAAATAGATACTTACAACAAACACTTTTCTGCTAACGGCCGAAGTAGATAATTTATTGTCCGACAAATCCAACACCATCAAGTCTTCTAGATAAACAAAACTGCCATCTTCAAATGACTGAATATCACAATGGGATAGATTCAGCTCTTGAATGGGCAACTTGCTGATTCTCGTAATTGTTGTGATTGAGTTCTGGGTCAAGTTGACTTTAATTGGCTTGAAATCTTTAAGACCTGGAATGAGAAATCGAGGTGCTGTAAGATATAGGGATGAATCGAGACAAGACTTTAAAAAGTATTTTTTCTAGTCTGAAATAATTAAGAATGACAATTTTTACGCTATGTACTTTCATACTGAGCTGCGTTCGATATCGTTGCGTTGTTATGTTCCTCTCTGTAGAGCGCTGACCGTCGGCAGCTTGGACCCTGTACCCGATGCCAATGGGCCACATTTTTTTTTAAATGTTTTTATATTTTTTTAAATTAAAATATTTAAAAATGTATTTTATATGTATATAGATGAAATCGGCCTCAACGGCCATGTGTTCTGCGAGTAATGTGCCCTGCCCATTGCCACTTAAGTTTGGCTAGAGCTATGTCGGTTACCTTGGTTCTCCTGCGGATCTCTTAATTTCTGATTCGATCACGTAGGGAAACTCCAAGCATAGCCCTCTCCATTGCCCTTTATGTGACTTTTAGCCTTCTAATAACCATTGTGAGCGACCACGTTTCAATGCCATAGGTCATCACTGGCAACACGCACTGGTCAAAGACTTTCGTCTTCAGACACTGCTGTATGAAATGGTCTGGAGTGGCGAACCGTGTACCGAAAAACGTAGCATAGGAAGGCCTCCCACAAGGTGGACTGATGACCTTGTGAAAGCTGCAGGAATCCTCTAGATGCGGGAAGCACGGAACCGGTCGAGGTGGTGGTTCTTGGGGGAGGCCTATGTCCAGCAGTGGGCGTGTTTCGGCTGGAATGATGATGATGATGGTGATTGATGAAATAAAGGAGATAATAATAATACATACCATCCCAATCGGGTAACTCGAACAAAGAAGTAATGTTGAGGTTTGCGCAATTGACCACACCGGCAGCGCACGCGCATTGTGTGCATATTGTGTTTGATACCGAATCCGAAGTAGTTGTGTCTGTGCCTGAAAATTATCATTAAGGATAATAGACAAACTTATATTTTTTCATTCATAACTAGCTTTTGCCCGCGGCTTCGCACATAATTAAATTAAAAAAAATCGTAAAACACTACAAATTTTTCTATAATAATATAATTCAATCATGATTCGAAAGACACGTGGCGCCATCTATTATCATAAGAACGTTATTGTTGTTTTCCTCAGGAACAGTACATATTTTCGGGATGAAAGGTACCCTATGTCCGCTTCTGTACACCTGACAACGTACCTACATATATGCAAAATTTCAGGATGAACCGTTCAGTGGTTAATGCGTGAAAAGGTAACAAACAAACTGACAAACTTACTTTCGCATTTATAATATTAGTTAGGATTATACTAACAGTGGCGAATGCACCATATAACATGATTCCTACCGGCTTCCCTTCGGAGGTTCACATCAGGGTATTTCATTCACCATAACATTCGAAAGAAAATAACCCGGCGCAGAAACGTCACAATCGGGAACTAAAAATTCATACAACAGCGATCTCCTTATGACGTCAAATTAGGGCACGTGGCACCGGTTTATATGGACGAGAACAAGCCGCTGTACAACGGGTTTTGATAGAGACAGATATAGAAAAATGCGTCAGTGAGAATTCCTTTTTCTCGGAGGGGCAGTGCCTTCCAGGGACTACGGGACGGACTACCATTTTAATTCGGCAGCATTGTATTACTCGTAGGGACCACGGGTAAAAACAATTACCCGTGGTACCTTCTAGGGACTACGGGAGGAACCATGGGTAACGAACGTAAATAAATATAAATATAATGCTGCGACCCTAAATAAAATGTTTGATTGTGTCGACTAGTAGAGACATTGGTGCCGATTTCCTTGTTCACAACAAAAAAAATTTATTATAATAATAATTTCAGTGCATCTTTTTCTTTTTATTTCATTAAGAAAAGGACTGAAGATAAATTTTAGTTTAGTTCTGTCAAATGTGTCGGACGACGATCTTTTACCTTGAGTATGCTTAGGGGCAGTGGACTTACTAAAATGTTTATAGATTTTTTTTTCTTGATAATTCGCGGTGTTTTTTACATAATCTCATGGGTTTTGACTAGAGCAACAATTTCTTACCCGAAAAGTTTTTCATCCGAGCTACCATTTTGGAAATATAGAGCGTTTTGTAAAAAAATAAAAAAAATTGAAAGGTCCTGACTCGGAAACGGTACGTCGTAAGACCATGTGTCTCAGAACTTAAATAGTTTCTATAGACAAGATTAACCCGAAAATGCAATAAAAATTTCAGAATTCAGAAAAAAATCCCATTTTTTTTTTACGAAAAACATTTTTTTCAACGCACTTGCTCATAAAGTGGCTCTAATTTCACCGCAATTAGGCACATAATGACACCTGTAATCAAACTGTGACTTTTTCATTGCTATTATTCACAAGTGAGTTATGATAAGTGAGTGAGTAATGAGTGTGAGTGTGTGAGTTGTTATTTTATTGGTTGATTTATGATTTACACCGCCCGATATAAGATGTGAAGCCCTTAAGGTTATGGAAAGTTTACTACCTGAAAACTCCAAGCATGGATTTTTTCTTTTTAGTTTCTTTTTCTTCACAAGTGTGTTGAAAAACGTTGTATGATACACGTGTGTAATGATGATTACCGTCCTCGGGTCTCTTAAGACCCTCACCTGATGGCTCGAGTCTCAATGGCGCCTCAGCGGTAATCACCAACATTACACACTTGTACCATAATGTACTATTTTTTGGTTTTCTTTGCTGCCCATAGTGCCCCTAAGCGTATACTTCAACTCCTAAAACTCCGCCCCTAAGATGACCCATTGACCTCATCCGCTCCTCTCTATTAAATAAGTGCCATATAAGTACCCTTTCCGAAAATCGTCTAACTTTCTAAAATAATATTTTATATTATGTAATCATTGTCTAAATTTTAACTTTATTAATGCTCATTATTATTCAATTAATTACTACCCGTACAGCTACTAAAATCCTAGCGATTCAACTTTTTTTTTTTTAATATAATTATGTCTACCTGTGGACAGCGTTGTGTGTTATATTATTATTAATTAATACGTCTTTTGTTAATTTATTTATATGTTCTTATAATGTAAAAATTGCAGATTACATCATTTTAACGAAAAAAATATATAAATTGTTTATATCTTTTATTTGTGACTAATTTATAAGTATGCCATTTATTAAACGGTTCTGTGATAAACACTATGAACGTATGATAATATAACAACACAGAGTTACATCATTGCACACACATATATAAAAATAAACAAGTAAGTATTTCTGTTTCATGAGAACAGGCTGTCAAAAAAGTATTCCTGGGGCCTAAGTCTACTAATTTACAAACGTTGCAATGGTCTCGCCATTGTGAGTATTTGACAGTGTTTGTATGGCAAATCTGTCAAAAAGTCACAATGAAGAGACCATTGCAACGTTTGTACATTAGTAGACTTGGCCCCCAGCTCCATCGTCACATTGAAAGGCCCTGACATGTTTTCGCGTGCTTCTTACTCTCATTGAAACTGCTCTTATAACTGAGATTTGTATTTTCACTTTCAGCCTGTACACTATTTGAGAATATGCGTTTCCCCATTTCTCATTAATCTTTGATTTAACGATCAAAATGTTTTGATGGTTTTGTACCCGAGTCGTTGTTTATTTAGAAATTCATTTTCATAGTTCTTATTATTTAATCTGTATAGCCTTTTCACAAAGTTGGGGTCGACTTCCAGTCTAACTGGATACAGCTAAATACCAGTATTTATCATGGGCCGACTGCCTATCTGACCTCTACAACCCAGTTAATGGGTAACATCCATCATTCTAATCATTATTTTTATACGTGATTTGAATAATATAATAGAATTACTCTAGTAAGTCCCTTAGTCGCCTTTTACAACACCCATGGGAGGAAATGGGGCAGAATGGGGAATATATAAGGTGTATCTATTCATACACGAAATATTTTAAGAGAACCATCTATTATAGGTGGTAAAAAAACCATAGCAGCGAATTTTTTTTTTTTTAGCTACGTGTTTTATATTTTTACATAATTATTATAATTTTAAAGTTTCTTGAGACATTTTTCAAAGGAGTTGCATATTCCAAAATTTTACTTATTCTATGAATGACCCGCCCGGACGCGGCGGCGGAGGCGACACGAGCGCGGTGAATTTTGATAATTAGAATATACTCAGATTTAAAAAAAAAACGATTCCATGGCTTCTTTACCACCTATAGGTGTATCTCTTAAAATATTTCATGTATGAATAGATACACCTTAATAAGGAATGGGCAGCAGCGTTCTCTATGCATTTTTAACACCATACTGCGAACGCCAACCCGCCTGCCAAGCGTGGCGATTATGGCAAACCCCCCAATTGGGGGAGGCTTATGTCCAGCAGTGGACGTCTTTCAGCTGAAACGATGATGATGATGAATAGATTTACTCAATAATTATGCATGGAGGCACCTCTTTATTTTAATAGTTTTGTGGCGGGACCCAACAACATCACATGCGAACTACGCATCAAAGACTTGGTCACAAATCCTGCATCGCGCAATCAGAGTTTACCGCGCGACTAGCATATATACAACATCCCGACATCAACCGTTGGGCATTTGCCCACCAGACACAACACCCGTCTGGTCGAAGGATCCTCCCTTTTCTATGGAGGAGAAGTGAACTTTACACCCTGTTCCTCGTATCTCTATAGTATATATATATATATTTATTTATTTTTTATAGAAGTCAGCTTCTCGGTCTTGACTGAAGTCAAGAGTTAACTCTCGCATGGTCGAAATTGACGGATGAGGTCTGCGATGGAACAAGCATACCCAGAAGATGCCATCACCAGTTCAATCTTTGAAAGTTAACGAAGTTTGTAACAATTTTTAAACTTTAAAACATTTGTAACAAACCGTTTCTTTCCATCCCTATAAAACGGGCTTATTCCACAAATCCCCCCTGAAATTCCCTCTTAGGAGGAAAAGTGGAATCTATAAAAAAAAGTCTAGAATTCCCCCCTGATAATCCCCCTTAGGCGCCATCTCCACGGGCGAGAAAATCGCGGCGATAGTCTCGCCATGCCATCAAATTCAATAGAAACTCTATGAATCAATCTCCACACGGCGATGTCATCGCGGCGATTATTTGAAGGCCCAACATGAATATCGCCGCGATTCTCTCGTCCGTGGAGATGGTGCCTTAGGGGGGAAAACTAGAATAAAAAAAAAACTTATTCCATAGATCCTCCTGAAAGTGATTTTTTTACAGTAAGGTTCAGTTTTCCGCACTGAGGGGTATTCTCTCAGGGAGGATTAGTGGAATAAGCCTAAAAACGGTGGGTATCATTAAACGTATACACGTACATTAAAAATGCGTCGAATGTATTAGGTGTACTTCCTTTTTCTAAGTCGGTTAAGAACACGAAACAACAATGGCCATTGTCCTTGACCTTCACACTTCAATTTAATCTAAAAGCTAATAATTAACAACGAAAAAAAACAGTTAAGACACTTACCTATATCATCTTGTGTTACACTGAACTTTATTGTCACTAAAAACACTAAAACAGCACTAAAACTAACTAACTTATTTACAATCATTTTGAAATGGCGTCCAAGCACAATTTCACACCAAATATAACTAAAAGTTTGATAAAAATTCTGTTACAAGATAGTGGAAAAAAAAAAAACGGTACCCATGTCCTTAAAGATTATCGACTGGCATAGATTAAGATTTTGATAAAAACAGAAGGTACAAAGATACAAGGTAGGTAGTTCAATATACATAATCAAAAAATCAAAATCAAAATATTTTATTTCACATAAACCTACATGGGCACTTATGAAACGTCAGAAGCTAGTTGCACTGTTCCAATTAGTCGTTTCCTATGGAGAAGAGCCGGCAAGAAACTCCACGGTTACTCTTTTAAAAATAATTGGCTTTACAATATTATAAAATACCAGTGATAATAGGTATGGGAGGACAGTGTAGGCCTTTCAACAATTACCAGGTACTTAACAAAATAGAAAAGTGCCAACCAATCTACACTCTACTAGGCCTACAACGTTCTCACATTCACAAAATAGAAAATAATCTAAGTATATAAAATATTAATGACATGATTGCAATTACAACTACAGTAACATATCTGAATAAATATCATGTCCACAAAAGCCACTAATAAAGAGATTAATAGAATAGATATAATTATTAATAGATATAATTTGATTTGTAGGTAAATAATGTCAAATAATGATGTCGTAGGTATTTATGGTTATAGTTATCTGTACTGAACAGCAGGAAAAATCCGGCCAAGTGTGTTTTGGACCACACACAATGAAGGGTCCGTAGTTGGGATGACTTTATTCCAAAAACAAACTTAACTTTGCAGTTGAAAAACTAGTTCTCCCGTACATTCCAACTGAAAATATAAGTTTGTACGCACGTTTTTCCTTATCTCGGAAACTACTGAGAAGTATAGACTTCCTATGGGTTTTCCTGTGATCTTTAAGTAAAGAAATATTTAACGTATTTTTTTCAAAATTTTAGGCTCAGTAGTTTTCGAGATACCTAAGGGGGGGGGGGGGGGGTTAATTTTATATATTTTGGTCTGTAACTAGCTGTTGTCCTCGAGTTTGTCTCCGTGTATTTTAAACTGAATCCCTGATCTGCAGAATGTATGGGAGCTGCAACGGAATTTTGAAGACTAGCAGATTGGATCTCTTCCCCGTTATGGAGATCCTTTATTAAGGGGGTGATATGATTGTATTTTATTTTAATATTTAGTTTAAATTTTAAATCGGTCTGTATGGATTTAGATCCGAAAGTTAGCAGCCCTAGTCGTGATGTCTACAAACAAACAGACAGAGTTACCCTCGCGTTTGCAACATTAGTATGATATACCAATCCGGGTTGACCTTTGGGTAGGCACAATATATTAAAGTGTAGGTAATCTAAAGAATAAACACTTCTGTAATTTCACCTAATCTTTGCACAAACGATAGCTGCTTATCTTCAGATAAAGATACGTATTTATAAAAATCAGTAAATGATGATAAATTCAAAATATTTCATTGATAAAAGGTCGAAAATTGTTTGCGTAGATATTCATAGGTACCATCGGGGACATCCGAATCGGCACACTTCCAAAACAATATCCCGTGCTCACGGATGTCCCCACCCCGTCGTCCCTTTTTGCAACGATCAACGAACGACCGACGAAAAAAAACAATGATGAAATAATATGTCTGACCACCTCGGCTGGATTTTTTTGTCTTTTTTTTTTCTTTTCATTTAAAAATGCAAGGCGCTCGTCAAAAACCTGATGCTGCGATGCTATTGGTTGAAAAGCGTAGCTAAGCGTTCAAAATCAAAATCAAATTATTTTATTTCATATAATTTTACATGGACACTTATGAAACGTCAGAAGCTAGGTGCACGGTTCTAATTAGTCATTTCCTATGGAAAAGAACCGGCAAGAAACTCCACGGTTACTCTTTTAAAAATAATTGGTTATTTACAACATAAAAAACATAACATCACGCCTAGTTTCCCTGAAAGGTTAGGCAGAGGTGTACCCATAGTAGCAACACCAAGGTAGGTTTTTTACAATATTTTCAAATATTAAATAGTGTTAATAGGTATGGGAGGAGGCATTTCAACAAATACTAGGTACTTAACAAAATAGAAAATGGTCAACGAATCTACAGTCTACCAGGCTTTGAACGTTCTCACATTCACAAAATAGGAAACAATCTATATCAAGATAAAAGAAATAGATTAAAATCTATTTAAACCAAATGATATGTTTGCCACAACTATAGTAACAAATCTGAATAAATATCACGTCCACAAAAGCAACTAATAAAAAGTTGAAATCCATACTAATACTAATACTAATTTATAAATGTGAAAGTAACTCTGTCTGTCTGTCTGTCTGTATGTTACGTTTTCACGCCTAAACCGCTGAACCGATCGTCATGAAATTTGGCAGAGAGGTAGCCTGGGATACGGAGAAGGACATAGGCTACTTTTTTACGCGATATAACCGACATCCACGCGAGCGAAGCCGCGGGCAGAAGCTAGTGTTACTATATATTGCGGCCATGCGCTGCAAGCAAGAATAGCTCATTTTATTATAAATTTCTATGACGAGTTGATGACACTATTCTGTAGTATAATTATTATAATTTGATTAATTAAGTTTTAATTCAATATGGTAATTTCTTTGAATAATGGACAAATTTATAACTATTTGATGTTTATATCCTAATAATAAAGTTAACCTACGTGTTTAAATTTGTACGCCGTTAAGGCAAAACATGACTGTGCTGTCATTTTATGTAACATCCTGCATGCCATGTGTGTGTATACTTATGTTTTGAACAAATACATGATCTTATCTTATCTTATCTCTCTGCCTGCGTCTGTGTTTTCGAACGCATACAAGCTTAATCAATTCAAAGTGAGAATGAACAGGCTTCTTCTGGGTAAGCTCACTCCATCGTCGACTTTGTCTCTGTCACCTCTGACCTAGACTAGAGTCAAGAGCAAACCTATAGTAAAATAAAAAATAATAATAAAATAAATACGGTGGTCCGATTCGAATGTCCGTGCTAGTACGGTGGCCAGCACATCAAGTTACCGCAACCTGTCAAATCTCGTTCGATTTTGAACTTAATCTTCAACATTTTAAAGTTTAAAATCGTTTGGAGAGATCTGACAGTTTCGTGTACTTTGATGTGCTGGCCACTGTACGTTACAGACTGACAGACAACGTAACAGTTTATTTAGATCCCACTAAAGATCATCACCAAAGCCTAGGCACATCTGCCTTTAACCAACTATGTTGGGTCAGCTTTCAATTTAACCGGATGCAGAATACCGGTATTTTATATGGAGCGACTGATGCCTATCTGACATCCACAACCCAGTAACTGGATAAAACGGATTTTGAAGATTTTCTCCCTCTTGTTGTAAAGGAACAAAAGCCCAGATGCAAGGTGGTTAGGTATCAAAATACAAGGAAACAATGAACTGTCTGAAATAACCTGAAACGGCTGGCAATGCCGCTAGCTTGCGAGTTCTGTGCTGAGCTCACGCAACGCGTCGTACATTCAGCCAGTAATAGGACTCCCCCATACAGGAACGCTGTCCCAAATAAGACGCATTAATAATTGATTATACATAAAACGAAAGGAATTTTAATAAAAAAAACGTATACTAAAAGATCAATAATTAAATTATCTTTAAAAAGGTGAAGGTTTCAGAAAAATACGCTTGATAAATTTTGCGTGATTCTCGGTTTTTTATCCGCGTTAGACATAACTTTACAAATTAATTTCACTATGTAATATAAATATAATCTAAAATATTCATTCAATAAGTTATTAAGAAAATGCTCTTATTTAACATATATTTTTTCCAAATCATTAACACTACTCGTTTAGACGTGATCTTAAGTATAACATCATTAAAAGTCGGTTATCGTTGCCTTAAATGCAGATGGACAAAGTCGCAGAATAAAGCTGCATACTAGATTACACTAGATTAGGTACATACTATGTCTAATTCAAAATGATTGATTATACTAATCTAATAGTATTTTAGCGACGGTCAAGGACTGCAGTATTATGACTGCGCTAGTTACATAAACATGCAAACACGCTTTTT
Source organism: Dryobota labecula (assembly GCA_947523025.1). Taxonomy (NCBI): domain Eukaryota; kingdom Metazoa; phylum Arthropoda; class Insecta; order Lepidoptera; family Noctuidae; genus Dryobota; species Dryobota labecula. The sequence continues at coordinate 3,617,123 of OX383311.1, read as the reverse complement.
GTCTCAAAAGAGGTAGCCAGAGGTGTGTGGGATCCTCATTTCGCCAGTTTTGCTATTTTTATTTTTTATTTTTTTATTCTGCTATGAGATTGCTCGTGACTTTAGTCTAGGTCTGGATGACAGAGACAAAGTCTACGATGGAGTGAGCTTACCCAGAAGAAGCCTGTTCACTCTCACTTTGAATAGATTAGGGTTGTATGCGTTCGGAAACACAGACGCAGGCAGAGAGTTCCACTCCTTTGCTGCGCGCATTATAAAAGACGTTTGAAAACGCTTAGTGCGAGTTGGTGGAATATCAACTAGGTAGGGGTGGTAGGTATGTCCGATGTGATCAAATTGTGTGACAAATCCAGACTCCGGGCAGCTTCTAAGAATTCCCTAATGGAAAACCCAATAACACTTTGGAATAACACCAGGGAATCGAACCCAAGACTGTGTAAAAAGATATGTGAGAAGTAAATCATCAACTTCCTATAAAAACAAACTTTGTAAAGGAAGTTGATTATTCAATTATAAAAAATATCATACCAAGTTCCGGTTCTTGTATTATAGATATCATTATTAATCTAATCTACATAATATTATTTACTTAATATCCATTATTATAGGTATTTTTCCTATAACTTATAATGAATCATGTTACGTTACTTCCCGATTCCGAATAAAGAACTTTACGTCACACCTGGCCATAATGTAAGTTTTACCACACGCTACGCGTACGGTAAAACTCGCATTATGGCCAGGTGAAGAACTAAAATTGTGTACTCACCACGGGCAGTAAAAAAGAAAGCCCCTGGTAAGTAATGTACTATTGTCTTTGTCTTTGATCAAATTTGAATGACATTAAACCATTAGTAATGCATCTCTTAAGTCAAAAAATTACATTAGTTCCACTATCGGTCAATAGATGGCGCTGACCTAAAACTGCAATATTAGAAAAAGTGTGCTATTTAGAGACATGGTTTTATTTTTCCTGTAATCTTTACATAAACTTCTATCACATAGAATAATTTCAGATTTTTCTCTTTGCTAACTTCGGAGAGTTTTAATAGTAAACATACATATGATAAAGATAAATTTCTATATGATAAAGATAAGATTCTTTCACATAAAGACAGACAACGGTTGCCACCAATAAAATTATAATTATTTAAGAGAAATGCCTACTGCATGTCTATAATAATATATAACCATTTACTGAATTCCCTTCAATTGACATTGTTCAAAAAAACACTGTTTAAACTCTTACTCGTACTATACAAAAAATATTACACTATCAAGGAATTTTTAGAGGATAAGTCGATGGAACCTATACCTAATGTTTTGTATCTATTAATAAGAATAACAATTAATAATGTAATAATAATAATAATAACCCCACCGCCGTATCTCTACGTTGACGTCGTGGTGGGGCTTGCGCGCTCCGAACTCTAGGTCTGTGCCGGTAGAGTTTACTTTACCGGAACATATCTAGGGTGAGGAGCCAGACCAAGAGAGATACAGAAACCCGCAGGACAGCATGTGGCGAGCTGTTGGGCAGTTGCGACCCCACGGACCTCATCTCCCGGGAGAAGTCATGTTCCTCATCTCTAGCTTGCCTTTATTGGCAGGCTGGAGTGAAAACTGACGAGGAACTGAGCTCCCACCTCATTCTTGCCTTTATTGGCCGGCTTGAGTGGAGATTCGCAAGAGCAAACGTGCTCGGAGGAAGGAAGTATTCCAGTAAGTGCTTGTAGGGATCTTGACCATCTTCCGGGCTCTGGGATTGTTCTGAGAGCCGTGGAATACCTCTCCACTCCTCGAGCACCTCAGGATATGTTGCCCCCTTGTCGCTACGTCACTATGTGCTAGCGACCGTTTTCGGGGGCCCATTATTGAGTGTGCAAGTCACCCCCTGCCATTTTATCCGTGTTTAAAATAAAACATTGATCAGGCAGGGACCATAGTCCTTCCATAGTTTTTGGTAACCAGTCCATTTTAACCACCCAAACCCATAGTCCAATATCTTTGTTTCCATATCCTGTAATAGTCCTACACCAACCGGGGGTTGTCCTTGGGTGCACTTGCATAGTGCGTACAGGGATAATCGTTGGTTGGTGCCTCATTTCATTAAAAAGCGCCTAACGGGCCTCTGCGAGTTGGCTTCGGCCCCTCGTACGCCTTCCAAAGGTCCGGGACCCCAGGGTCCCAAGATATGTAAAAATATGAAAATAAAATAATAATAATAATGACTTTATCACTGACATGAAATGTATTTGCACGCCATATCATGGCAGGATATGCTGGAACCAAAATTACTGTAATACCTATTGTACCATATTCTGGCAAATAAATATTTTGATTGATTTGATTGATAAAAAGTACAATTAAACACTATGTAAACAAACTTAGCATCTAAATATTTTGCATATACTATGTCAACTTTCACATCTACCTACAAGTTACAAAAATCATGTTCATTATGTTATGTTTATTGATGTATATCTTCCTTAAATTAACTTCTGCTGTGTTTTGCTTTGTTGCTCTGTTATTAACAAAAATTCTTTATGCTACTACAATAATGATTTTGTCACAAGTCTGCTACTATAAGTAAATTTACAGAGAACGAGGAAAACTCTTCCACCGTAGTACAGTTTATACTAGTACGGGGAACAGAGTGAAACAGTTCCGTTTTAGCAACCATTATTAGTACTGAAACATACTAAACGAAAAAAAAAATACCTACATTTACTGCTTATTTATTACTTACATGAATTGTGCAAGGTTGTTAAATTTATTTTTGCAAATAAAGTATTTATTTTTTATTTATTTTTATTTGCCCTGTTTGAGGTTTGCACGGCGGGCTGTGCTGGGGCGGCTGCTGCAGGTGCGGAAAACCTCAAACGGCGCAAATATAACAACCTTATTGGGAGCTATATGTTTAAGCCATTTGGGGTTGAAACACTAGGACCATGGGGTCCGAGTGCCCACATGGTATTTCGAGACATCTCCAAGCGGTTGGTCGACTCTTCACGTGACCAGAGGGCTGGCCTATTTCTTGCCCAAAGAATCAGCATTGCCATACAACGTGGTAATGCTGCCAGCCTTTTGGGCACTTTTCCTGTTGACAGCGATGCGGAAGAATTTTTTTGATGCCCTTTGATTCTTTACCTCCCTTTTTTATATACTTGTACATATTATTATCTATTTTCTTAAATAATGTAATAGAATGAAATAAATATTTTCCCATATTATCCCTCATAAAAAAAAAAATATTTAAGTAAAATTACAGAATATACAATTAATATGTTCAAATTTTTTTTTTTGTTAATAGACGCTTATACAAAAAATTTAAATAAAACAACCGCTCCCAAAAAAGAACTAAAGTGAAAAATTAGGGTATCATGCGACATTTATTTCTAAATTAGATTTAGTTTTCACTTTATACTCATTGTTAATTTATTACATTAAGTATTTATGCACTTCCTAGCCTGAAGCACAGGTTCAACCTAGTTCAGGCAAATAAGCAATTGTGTTCTATTTTAATTGTTAAGGAACTTATTGTAAATGTGCCCTTTTTATAAATAAACGATTATTATTATTATTATTATTATTATTTAAGGAGTTAACCTCGAAAATCGTTGTCTTTGGTTCTGTATTTTCGTTTTTTTATTGCTACCGACTTCCGAAATTACAGCGTACTTGTAATATTTTGTAACTTTTGCTCTTCAAAATGTACGGATTCTCAACGGATTTTTAAAATAAAAATCAACACGTACGTATTAAAAATACTTTATTCTTAAAACGAATACTTAAAATTACAAAAAAAACATAAATCAAACTAAGTAGGTACCCCTCGACTCTTCCAAAATCACATGACATGATAGTCAGAGTTTCCAATGACTGACTGACTAATAAGAATAGTTTTAATCTTTAAACAAATGAAATATAAATCAGGTTTAGTATTTTTTTCTATGTCATTGAATGAGAACAAGCTGACGGCTCACCAGGGCCTCAAGTCTGATATTGCAATAGTGTCAGAATGGTCTCGCCATTGTGAGTATTTGACAGTTTTTGTATGGCAAATCTGTCAAAAACTCACAATGAAGAGACCATTCTGGCACTATTGTAATAGCAGACTTGAGGCCCTGATAGAAAGTAGTCAGCGCCAGTTATAGACATATGCGATGCCTAGCATGAGACATTTCAGCTGAAGACAGTTTGAAAAAACTAATACATGACGTCATCAGCTGGGGCTCTCTTGTAGAAGGCACGAGACACATCCACTGGGGGGCGAAGGCCTAACCAGGCGAAGTAGCCGTGGCGCCAGAGCAGCATCAAACTCAACATGATAGGAACCGCTAAGAGGACACCTGGAATCAAAGATAGAAATAAAGAAAGTGTGAGTGGTGGTTTTATGTTCGGAACAGCAGTAGTTAGTGTGAGCACTTCGTGGGTCATTTTATTTATTTTTAGATTTTCTTTTTTTCTTTCTCACTTAGTTTTAATAATCTGGTATTTTGAGTAGGTACTTTATGCGGCCTACTCAAATATCCTTTCTTCGGTATTGTTCGTCGAGTCGTTGAGCTCCTTAAATCCCGAGTTGAGCTACATGATTACTGACAAATGCTTGCACTGACTGGACAGGTCCACTCAAATTTGTGTGGTTCTTTCCTCAAAAGACCATTTCAGACACAGATCTACATGGTCATCACATGATCTGACAAAGATTATGTCTGGACTTTAAAAGAGACTTTGACCTGAGTTTATTTCGCCATTTTTTCTCAGGAAATGAAATGAAAAGAAAGGAAATGTTGAATCCATCTAGCTTATATACAGGGTGTGGTGTAAATAGTGGTCCAACTTTTAGGGGTCGATACACCACATATTCAGCTATCACATACCACAATAAAAAAAATATTGGTCTCCGAATAAAATAATACTTTAAAAAAAAGTTTGAAAAGTTGACATCTTGCTTTACTAATTTGGCTGTAATATCTAGAAATGACATTATTATTTAAAAAAAAAAAAAAATATAATACTTTAATGTCATGTATAGAAATTAAATTTAAGGAGCTCGTGGCTAAGTAATAACAGCCGCATGGGTCGATCCGTCAGGTTAAGCTACGCTTGCCGGGGTTGGTCCGTGGATGGGTGACCATCTTTACATACCGAGACTCCTCCATGCCTCGGAAAGCACGTTAAGCCGTTGGTCCCGGCTTTCATTCATGGATCTTTGACAATCGTTACGGGTCGTCAGAAGCCCAAAAGTCTGACTGGGTTGTGGAGGTCAGATAGGCAGTCGCTCCATGTAAAATACTGGTATTCAGCTGCATCCGGTTAGACTGGAAGCCGACCCTAACATACTTGGGAAAAGGCTAGGCAGATTGAATGTGATGTATAATTATAGCCAAATAAGTAAAGCTAGCTGTAAATATTTCAAGAGAAAAATAAATCGGAGAACTAAGAAAAATGGTTCACATTGTGGTATGTGATAGCTGAATATACGGTGTATCGACCTCTTAACGTTGGACCACTATTTACGCCACACCTGTATCGGCGCGGCAATCCTACGAAATTGGCCCAGTGAGATGGGCCCGCCGCGTACTGGTTCATACCTAAACTGCGGAGTGCCCCATCTGTATTAATCTGTGCCTAATCTAAGTTGTTGGTAAATAAATGATTACTTATTTACTTAAAATTAGGCTTTGTACTTTCATTAATAATGAAAGTATTTGACCCACTGGGTATCCTTGCTCCCGTTGTGATTCGCGGTCGAATATTATTTCAAAATATCCGGCTCGAAGGACCAATATGTTACTGAGCGAATGGACTATAAAAAGAAAGGCGCTTTTTAATAGTAGCAATTTTTACTTCCTTTCTTTTGTTCTACCGCATAAGAAAGGAAGTAAAAATTGATACCATTAAAAAGCGGTATGTAATATTTAGTTGCCTAGAATATTTAAAAACCATTAAAACCAAATCACCCTCACCAATAAGAGTGCCGAGCAGTATAGCTCCGTCTTTCTCGGGCCTGTGACCATATTTATCGACGCACCGCATGGTGCGATGAACGTCATGTAGGTGCTTCATCGTATAGCCTCGCATTTCTACGGGTTCTTGGCATCTGCAACAATTATTACAGGGTTAAGATTGTACTGTTAACGACTGCTGGCAACACCGAAATAAAAAAATATAAAAATATATTTTATTTTTCATAAACCTACATGGGCACTTATGAAACGTCAGAAGCTAGATGCACGGTTCCAATTAGTCGTTTCCTATGGAGAAGAGCCGGCAAGAAATTCCACGGTTACTCTTTTAAAAATAATTGGCTTTACAATATTATTAAATAACAGTGATAATAGGTATGGGAGGACAGTGTAGGCCTTTCAACAATTACCAGGTACTTAACAAAATAGAAAAGTGCCAACAAATCTACACTCTACTAGGCCTACAACGTTCTCACATTCACAAAATATAAAATAATCCAAGTATATAAAATATTAATGACATGATTGCAATTACAACTACAGTAACATATCTGAATAAATATCATGTCCACAAAAGTCACGAAGCCACCAAGTAGACATGTCGGGTAATATGACGTATCCATGCAGTGATAGATATCGGATTAGAATTCATAATAAGAAATGATCTGTATACGGTGTATCTATTCTCAAACGAAATATTTTAAGAGAAACCTGTGTATGTGGTAAAAAAGCCATAGCAGTGTTTTTTTTTTTAATCTATGTTTTTTTTTTTTACATAATTATTATAATTTTAAAATTGCTTGAGACATTTTGCAAAAAAACCTTTACTTACTTATTATATGAATGACCCGCCTGGACGCGGCGATGGCGGTGGCACGAGCGCAGTGCCTTTTTATAATTATTAATCATCATATCAAGTAATATTTTATTTATTTTTTATTAATATACTCAATTAAAAAAAAGAAAATCGTTTCCGTGGCTTCTTTACCACCTATCAGTCGTAGCTGGTTGCAGGGAATGGGTACAATAGGTTCGGGTCCACAAACTAACGTACTGGAAGCTCTCTTAACTAGTTCATCAGCTGCAACGTTACCTAGTGACCCGCTGTGTCCTTTTATCCATAGCAGTGTCATTCTGTTGCAGTTAGATCAGATACCGTTACTCGTTCTAGTCCATATGAGACATTTCTTGTCACTAGAATGGCAATGCATTTACGATGCCTCTGGTTTTACTTATTTCCATAGGCGGTAGTGACCTGCACTCACCATCATCTGGATCGCCTGCTTTATTGCCATGCAATGGTACTGTCACTGTTCCCGTGTTATGTGACCGTCTTTTTACTTTTTGCCATGATAAGTAGAAGCTACAGCATCACGTACACACATAAAAAAAAAGTTTGCGATCACTTTGAAAAATTGAAATCTTTTTTGTTAGGTACGGTAGATTTTATTATGATTCGGCTCGCCTGACTTAAACCCAATAAGCACACGTGGGATGCTCATAAGCGAGCTGTTTGGAACCATCAGCCACATCCCCAGACAGTGCCAGAGCTCAGGGAAGCCTGTATTCAAGAATGGGACAGGTTACCCCAAGAAATGCTGGATAACTTGATTCTCAGCATGCCCAGGAGGATCACCGCATGTGTTCGAGCCAGGGGAGGAGTTATATTATATTGAATATAAACCTTTTATTAATAAATTCTTGTTTAAGTTTGATTAAACAGTCTTTTTCTTTCTATCAAATTTCTGTTAGATACATTATGTTTACTGACTCAATTTTTTTAAATAAAAAATCGTTTTATTTTTGTATTTCAAATAGGGTATTTCTATTTTTAAAAAACACACAACAAAGAATTTTTCTTGACCAAGTTCAATTTAAAAAATTATATCAGCTTATGCAATCAGCTGATCACAAACTTTTTTTGATGTGTGTATTCTTTGAAATTTTCAACGCCCACCTATCCCCGTTAAAAAGATACATCCCTGTAACCTACAGATAAACCGACTTAGAAATAGGGAACGTATGGAACCCAGAAATCCCTGAACTCTAACACCAACGGTACGTATATGACCAAATGTATGAACGCAAACGAAACAGAAGGAGTATCGTCTCGTTGTAGATGGCGTTCTGTAGTTTCTGTCACCCCCATTTGAAATAGGCGTCAATTTATGTATGTGTGTATGTATGTGTACTTACTCCATAGTAGAAGCGTTGCCCCCCTTCTTCTCAACAGCTGGAGTGAGGATGTCCACCATCCATTGAGTGGAACAGTCGCAGAGGTAGGGGTTGTCTGACACATCCACCTTCTCAAGCAGGTCCCAGCGCGACAGAAAGCGGGAATCTACCTCGGATATGTTGTTGGATTGAAGGTACAGCTGGAAAAGGAATATTTAATTGTAAAGTTGATTATTTAAAATTCCCTAGTTGTTTACGTTTAATGTAAGTGTTGTCTACTTCTTTGTTACTTATGATATACAGGATAAGTTTTGACCAGAGCGCATTTTTTTTTTTTTGTGGTACTTTATCAGTAATAGAACACATTCCCATTATTTGTTCAATACTTTTTTTTTGGTCCACTTGAAATCAGCAAAATATGGATACAATCTATTCGTAGTAATATCAATGGGCGAGCGCACAGCTGATAGGTACCTACTACTGCGTTCCACTTCACTAGCCTCGCCGCCGGCGCGTTGCGCGACGAGTATCCATTATACCAGTTTCAAAATAAACATCTTTCGTTAACGATAACTGCATTTTTTGTACTAAGACATATCAAAATAAGAAATATGTGTATAATAAAAAAAGTCCATAGGCAAGGCAAGGTTGTTAGTAACAAGAATTTTGCTTATAACTAGTGTTAGTAACTAAAAAGTAAAAAGAAGAAACTAGACACACCGTCTACCCCTGCACAGTAGGCTCACCGGTCTCGCAACACATGGAGTTCAGTGAACCTACTGAGCAGAACAGTATCGGTTCTCTCGCCAATCATCCCTAAGACGCTATTCGGGCTCCCCCGTGCTCGTCGCACCAGCGATGCAGCTTTTTAACGCATAATAGCGTAGAAGTCATCTACGCTGGCGTCAGTAAACATGCCGGATGCACTGCAACAACGAGGGAGCCGAAACAGAGCCCTGAACACATTATTATACTGGATGCGCACGGCATTGTAGGCTTTTTGTGTAAAGTTTACCCACAGGCCGCTCGTGTAGAATGTCTAGCAGAATGCCTTGAACATTGTTATTTTAACAGCCGCACTGATTAAAAACTTTTCCTGTATATGTTCCAAAAGTATCTGATGAATATGTAAAGAAAGAAAGAAAAAGTATTAATAGTGACTCGCACACGAAGATCACAAACTAAACCCCCGATACTTGATACAAAAACCTCTAAAAAGTAAAAAAAAAAAAAATGTAGTGGCCCTTTAAGTTTAATAAATAAGTTGTAGGTAATATTTTGGTCCAAGCGTCGACGCTTCGGGGGTTGGCTTATCAAAATAAGAAGTTAGCAGCAGCTAATGGAAACGCCAAACAGGCAAGGCTTAGACCTAGCAATGATGAATGTATGCTATTGTAGAAAGAAGAGCTGCTTTTAACTTCCTGTTTTGATAAGCCGACCCCCGAAGCGACAACGCTTGGACCAAAATATTACCTTCAACCAGGGCCCGATATTGATATTCGAAGAATACCGATATTTTAAAGAAAATACCGGTAACAGTATCGATATCTGGCATAAATACTCGTATTTTATATCAATAATTTGAGTATCAGTATAAAATATCGATAATTATATCGATACTCAGTACTGATCAGGCTACAATGTAACGTCACAGAATCTTTATTGATGATTCTTCAATCGCGAATCATATTTTTTTTTATTTTTTTTTTTTTTTTTTTTATGTATAACCAAATACCGGTATTTATAGCGATATTTTGGTATCATGTATCCAAATTATATCGGTATTCAGTCCCTGCCTTCAACTGATATTAAACTTAAAGAGCCATTACATATATATTTTTTTGCTTTTTAGATTTTTTTGTTTCACATATCAGGGGTTATTTAAATTTTAAATTTAACTTTCATATAACCTCCACTTTCGTTTGCCAAGAACGTACCTCCTTTACCAACGGCCAGTCATAAGTTTCCCCAATATCGTCAGCTCGAGCCAGCGCCTTTGGGTCCACAAAGCTCAATGCCGGATTAAAACTGATGTGGAGCCGCTGGACGCTCTCAAGACCAGCCAGTGTTCCTGCACCGATACGCCTGAGTTTTGGCATATTGCACATGTGGAGTTCTTCCAGTTTGCGAAGACGAGGGAAGCCACTGTAAAAAAATAAGAATGTAAATTTATTTATTTAAAAAAAAATTGGTACACGATCAGCAATAACATCATCATTTCAGCCGAAAGACGTCCACTGGTGGACGTAAGCCTCCCCAAGCATCGCCACTTCGAACGGTTCTGTGCTTCCCGCATCCAGCGAATTCCAGCGGCCTTCTTATGGTCATCGGTCCACCTTGTGGAAGGCCTTCCAACGCTACGTCTTCCAGTACGCGGTCGCCACTCCAGAACCTTTTGCTAATGTGAAAGCAAGAAAAGTATTTTTTTTGTAAATATATTTGTTTGTTGTATATGTGTACGAGTGTAATTAGTTTTTGATCAAATATTTTTTGTAATAACCACAAAGTTGTAGCTTTTTATTCTTGTAAAACCTTTTCCTTCCTCCCCTTCCTTCCTATAAAATACTTTCTACTCGTGTGAATTTCCGTTCACTGGTGAAAATAGAACTGTAAGACCTATAAGTCAATGATATTCATGTAAGTATTCCATTTTGACTGCGCGCCTACTAGAGGGCGCCAAGGTATTGATTGCACACGGCTACATGGGCTAGAGCCGCCTCTGGGTGTTCGTAGTAATGAACTCAGGTCCTGCTTGGCAGTAAGATGACCTAATTGTTTAACCACATTAAATTAACTAACTATATTTAATAATAATAATAATAATTCTCTATTTGCAGACCTTGAAATCCATAGTGTTAGTAATGACATGAAATATACTTATTTAACTACCTATTATCAGTAACACATAAACAACAAACAATAACATATAACATAATAAAAATAAAATAAACAAAACAAGATGCCCGTACTATTTAGAACCGACCTGTGAGTGTAGTCTCACCCATCGGCCAAGCATCGGGCAGTCCCACCGGTCACTCAATGCCCTCAACATACTGTGGGAGCTAAAACATGTTCTTTGCCGGAGAGAAGCGCTTCGCTTCCGAATAATGGCGTAGAAATCATCTACCCTCGCATCGGTACACTTACCCGAAGCGCTACAAAACCGCGGCAGCCCCACGAGCATTCTGAAGGCATTATTATGTTGTACACGCAGGGCGCTGTCATGCCTTCTGCGTATACTTGACCCAGAGGCTGCAGGTGTAGAAAGTCTGACAATAGGCTCGAAAAAGTGTCATTTTAACCTCACAAGTACACCGTGCAAACCTGCGAGCCAGCATATTACTTCGAATTGCTATACAAATAAAACTTACGGATAGTCTTCGGAACTCGAATCAAGTTGAAGAATAGGGTTCTGGTTCAAATTCAAGTAGACCAAATCTTTAGCCTCTTCCAATTCCTGAGGTACAGCAGTCAGGAGGTTGTCACTGATGTCCAGGCGTTCCAGGTATCGAGGAGTATGCAGGAACTTGCTGGGTATCTCTTCCAGCTGGCAAGAACGCATTCTTAGAACCTGAAAAGTTAAGTTGAGAAATTGGTAATAGTGACATCTGTTGGGGAGTGGATGTATTACTTTTTTTTCAATTGTTACTGTCTTTATAATTTATAACCTAGTAGTTTATGACTGTCTGTCATAGAATTATTCAAACAATGATCGAAAGAGTCGATTCAATATTTTTGCCTACTTATTGATAGATTTTCGTGTTTTTTTTAGGGCATATAGTTTTACAGTTACGTCACTCAACACTAGATGTCACTTACCTTTAACATCGGCAAACTGGATATCGCAATCAAAGTCACATGATCGATGGTCGTCAAAGGGTTTCCACTCAAGTCCAGTTCTTCCAATTCTGGCATATGCTCGAATAAGTCCTGGTGTATCGAGTGGAGGTCATTGTAAGCTAAGTTGAGGATCCTCAACGATGCTAGAGGCTCATACTCCTCTGGCATGAAGCGACCCTGAAATAGATTACATTTGCTGAAGTGAATATGAATCAATATAAAAATAAAAGTCCTGATTCACTCCTTGACTGACTCATCAACGCCCAGCCCAAACCCAGAAACCTAAAACAGAAATTAATTTCATGATGTAGACAAGAAGTTTAATTTTGATTAATTCCCACGGGATACGGAACAAAGGGTGAACGAAGTCGCTGGCAAAGTCCTAGTCATACATAATCAGTCTTCACACTATTGAGACGGTCTACTCTCTGTGTGAGGCAGACCGTAATCAAACACGAGGGTCCAGTGTGAATTGATGTATTTTCTTCTTTCGTTAGTACCTATTAGGTGCAGTCGCCAAACATCAAGTTACCACAAACTGTAAAATTTTCTCATTCGATTTTGAACTTAACTCTTAACATTTTAAGCTATAAAATCGTTTGGAGAAATTTCACAGTTTCACATAACCTGGGCCTCAAGTCTGCTATTACAATAGTGTCAGAATGATCTCTTCATTGTGAGTTTTTGACAGATTTGCCATACAAACACTGTCAAATACTCACAATGGCGAGACCATTCTGACACTATTGTAATAGCAGACTTGAGGCCCTGATGTCTGGCGACTGCGCCATGCTCTGCTTTTTAACCTATGTTTTTTTTTTTATAAATGGCATCTCGCAGGACCTAGGAGTTTGTCGTCTGCTAAACCGGACTTTCCTGTACTGCTTCAATTAATTAAGGCCTCCAGCCAGGGCAAAAAACTTATAAACTAGGGCAGTTCCCTGTGGGATACGGACCTCGGCTTAGGGCATCGCTTGGGAAGGACAGCAATGTTCGGGCTGGATCGGATTATTGTGTTTTAATCTAAGTTATCTACTTAAATAGTCACTCAAAAATAAACTTTAAATGCATATTTTTGAATATAGAGGGTGATTGGAAGGTGGGTGCAAAGCTTTAAGGCGAAGATAGTACAGACAATTTAGAACCATTTAAGCCATGATTGTCTTAGACGAAGTCTTACCAATTTTTTTTAACCAAATTGCGGAAATTCAGATAAATGATTTATTTTTATTTTTATTTAATTAAAATAATGTGTAAGTAATCCAGCAAAACATGTTTTAGGCTTCTGTGTCATTAGGCTTTTTTTTTACAGACATTTATAGTTCGTTTTTTTTTTTTACAATACTTTTTTAAAACTTATTAAAAAAAAATTGGTATGACTTCGTCTAAGACAACCATGGCTTAAATGGTTCTAAATTGTCTGTTCTATCTACGCCTTAAAGCTTTGCACCTATCTTCCAATCATCCTGTATAAAGATGTATTAAAAGTCTTGAAAACAGACTAATGCTGCCATTCAAGTGTAGTGTTTTTGAATATGTCAAGGACATGTGTTATAGTTTTAAATGATATACTTATAATGACTTTGAGTGGAGCTACAATTTGTATAACAAAATCATCTTTTTCCGATTGCAAGATTTTGCCAAGCCTATTGCAGGCAGAATAAGGTGAAAAATAAAAACAAAAACATACCCTTCCTCCCGCAAATAGCTCCAAAATTTAATATAACAAGCTAAGAATACTAGCACAGAAGACCAAGATACCTCAAAAGCATGCGGGCTCAACTTGGCAGTCGTCAGCTGGTTGTAACTGAGGTCTAAGACCCTCATCTCCTGAAGATCTCTGAAGCTAGCGTTCTCAATGAACTCAATGCTGCATCGTGAAAGGTTCAGCACTTCGATAGTCAGGTCTGCTATGACGGTGACATTGGTGAAGCGGTTCTCGCTTAGATCTACTATTTTTGGTTTGAAGTCTGTTAGATCTGAAATTAGTTTTAGATTGTTAGTTATAGATAGCTCAGAGTAGATTTCACTGGTAGTACCTATTAAGTCTCATAAAATAGGGCACGAACTTATTGCCATTAACTGGCCAAAATCAGACACAGAATTTGTATTTTGAAACTGGCGGAAAAACCTAATAACATTGCCCAATTCAGTGTGCAAACCGAATTAATAAAAAAATTAAAATAAATTCATATTTTTTTTATATTTTTTTATTATAAATTAATTTAATTCAAATAGAAAGAGTTGTAATTAGAGTATTCATATTTTTTTATTATTATAAATTAATTTAATTCAAATAGAAAGAGTTGTAATTAGAGTAGTAAGATATAGTAAGAGTTGCACTTCCAAGCACAAGACATATTTCAAGACACTTGCTCGTAAAGTGGCTCTTAATGAACCGCTTTTAGGTACATAATGCAGTGTATTAAAAACGCGTGCTTTTTACTTTATGTTACCGCACTAGTGCTGTAACGCCACAGATAACTATTTACTAGTCGGATATTTATAGTCAGGTAAATACATTTTTAAGCAAATTTACATGTAGATTTGCCGTGATATAGCCATTTCATACTTTCAAGGAATGACAGGTGTCATTGGAATATACGGACAATTTAAGTTGGAAGTCAATTTGCTTAACAACTAACCCTGACTTTACGTATTGCTATTAATCAGCCACAAATCTGGACGAAGAGCTGCTAATGAGGAACTGACGAAAAAACCTAATAACTTTCCCGCTTTGGAAAACCAACCCAGCACCAATCGGCTAACGATACAGTCTTCAAAATGTTTAAAAATTAAACGTAAAGAAACGTACCTTCCCATTCCTGTTTCGTGAAGAAAGTAGTAATACTCTGATCGAAGCAGTTTACTTTATTATCGTCACATTTGCAAAGCTTGCAGATGTTAGATTTTTGAACTGCATTGGATCGCTCGGTTGTAACTGAAAATATTTGGTTAGTTAGTAACGCTACTTGATACTAGATGGCGCTAAATTAAATTTTCAGCATACACGAAGTTTTTTGTTTGTTCCTTTCAGTATTTTTTAAACAACAACAAACAACAACAGCAACAACAGTTTTTACAAGCTTTTTTTACACATTGCTTTAAATTAATTTTCTTTAGACATTGTGAATTAATTTTTACTATGTAGCTAAGAAATCTGTCTTTCGTTCTAAAAATTGCTAATAGATGGCGTCACATACCATCTTGGCAGTTGACCCCGACCGCTAGGAATGCAAGAATGACACACGTTAAGACGCGCCCACCCATTTTCCTGTGAAAAACAACAAAAATATCAATGACATACTGTTTTTTAGGTCTTACTGATATTGTATCACAAAATCGAGAAGATAACAAATATAATCAGCAGACAACATGGAATATCGTCAAGCGCACACACATGGTAACAATTAGGCATTAAGAACGCCTTTTGTTTTGCGTTTAGCTAGCTCAAGTGTTACTACTTTCAAGTGATTGACCTTACAGATATCTACTTAATCATAAACTTTTAGATAGTATTTTAATCGCAAAATCACTCGTACTACAAGTGTTAACTATTTATAACTGACTTCTTGATACGCCTTTTCCCATGGGGGTAGGCAGAAACTACAGAACGACTGAACGACGTCTTAATAAAACATTTAATTAGATCTATATTTAATTAAGCCATTTTACTACACTCTACATACATTCATACATGGTAGAAGTTATGCTATGCTCAATGCTGATAATGCTCATGATACTCTATGCTCAATGCTGGCAAAAAACGCTGATGGTGCTCCATGCTCAATGCTGACAATGCTCATGATGCTCTGTGCTCAATTCTGACAAAAAATGATGATGATACTTTATGCTCAAAGCTGACAAAAAATACTAATACCCGGTTAGTGAGATCCTCAGATAAACTTTCAACGGCTGTCAATTCTACAAAGATGAATATATTCTATTTAATTTCTGAGAAATTTTAACCAAACTTTATCTTCTGATAGTACTATTGGTTCGATATCTTGATGCATTGCGTTTCTATGAAGGAAAACATCATAAGGAAACTGTCATGTTCTAGAACCAAAAGTATACGAAGACATGATGTGGTATGCACCACCATACCCGCCCGCACTCATGTCACAGAGAGAGGTTTTGTGTCTCAGCAGCAATGTTACCAACATTACAGACTGATTATATGATACAATCCAAGTTACAGTAAAAAATTTAAAACTTGGTCCACCTACATTGTACTCGACTATCTTATTGATAAAAAATTATCAGTTAAATTATCAGTTTTAGTGGAAATAACATATGAGTTCTATTCTAAGCGTAACATATTGCAATGTCAGTCAAAGTACCAACGCTCGTCGGTGATTGCTGCTTAAGGCCCAGATATATGCCAGTGACCTTGAGTAGTTTAGCTTGCGTGTTCTGTAATGAACTCAACCAACGCGTCGTACGTCCAGCCAGTAATAGGACTCGCCCATCCAGGAGCGCTGTCCCAAATAAGACGCATTATTAATTTATTATATATAAAACAAAAGATATTTTAACTAAAAACGTATACAAAAAATCAATATTTAAATTATCTTTAAAAAGGTGAAGGTTTCAGAAAAATACGCTTGATAGATTTTGCGTGATTCTCAGTTTTTTATCCACGTTAGATATAACTTTACAAATTAATTTCACTATGTAATAATATAAACATAATGAACACTTATATGAAAATTTTAGATTATGTATATATATACATAATCTAAAATTTTCATATAAGTTATTAAGAAAATGCTCTAATTTAACCCATATTTTTTCAACGACGATAACCGACTTTTACACTGAAGATCACGTCTAAATGAGTAGTAATGATTTGGAAAAAAACATATGTTAATTAGAGCATTTTCTTAATAACTTAATATTATATTGTAGATCATGTTTATATTACATAGTAAAATTTATGTGTTAAGTTATGTCTAACTTGCTTCTGCCCGCGATTGCGTCCGCTTGAAATTATACGCTTGGAAATTATCCGCTTGGTCGTAGCGTGATGTTATATAGCCTATAATATTCCTCAATAAATGGACTATCCAACACAAATAATTTTTCAATCCCAACCAGTAGTTCCTGAAATTAGCGCGTTCAAACAAACAAACAAACTCTTCAGCTTTATAATATTAGTATAGATGCGGATAAAAAACTGAGAATCACGCAAAATCTAGGTCATTCTACTTTTAAGGGAAGAAAAATATTTCATTATAAACAGGTTTCATATTTTGTATTGTTTTATTGTGTTTAGTAGCACAACAAATCAACAAAATAATTACTAACAGAGGTAGTTTCCTTTTTATTTACCGAAAATATAAAATAGCGATAACCGAAGTGATCCCAGACGTCACATAAATGAAGATAGTCGAAATAGTTCTTGTTTAAGAACAACAAAGTGTAATATAGATGATATGTTGACAATAAATATGGTCACTAACCGGAATCAATAATAATTATCTCTGAAACAGACAAATTCTTTTTTTTTTTTTTTCTTAAAGATAGGATCACAGAATTGACGTCTTATTCGTCACCGTCTAACAACGATAAGGTAGATTATTTACTCAATACTTTATTGCATTCCTTAATGTGTACATATAACAGTTGGTATGATTTAAGATCAATTACTAATCAGGTATAGGCTTACATTTTTTGTAATCAGACTTATCTCTACTTTTATAGTTTTTAAAATATATGTCAATCAGAAGAGTCTGATGCCATTATATATATTTTTCGTTTGTATTGTTCTTTGTCTTTCCTTTTTCTTTATTTTAACTGTTCTTCTGATAATTTATGTCGGTGTCGTCTCATAGCGTGTTTCACATGTTCTCTGCGTTTTCGGAGACTTTTCAAGTCTACCCAATTTTCATTTGTGTTATTAGGTCGTACACGAGGTGCCATATTCACTTCAACTTACAAAAATAACAAAAACTCAATATTTCTGAAAAATCGTACCAAATTGCACAAAGCAGCTAATATGATAAATATCCTGTTAATCTTACTAATAAAAGAATTTCATAACTAACAATACATTTATTATGAAAAAATATGTAAATTAAAAGTCTTATTTGGGACAGCGTTCCTGGATGGGCGAGTCCTATTACTGGCTGGACGTACGACGCGTTGGGTGAACTCAGTACAGAACACGCAAGCTAACCACTCAAGGTCACTAGCATATATCTGGGCCTTAAGAAGATTTTCTTCTGCCTACGATAGGTAGGTATCTTTTAAGTGCGAAACTCATTTGTTCGATACGTTTTAACTTGCTACATTTTATAATCTACGGCGTATTTGGAATTACCTATTATAACAATATGTACAATCATACATATTTTTGTAAACAATAATTATTGTGCATTCAAAATCAAAATATTTTATTTCAAATAAACCTACATGGGCACTTATGAAACGTTAGAAGCTAGGTGCACGGTTCCAATTAGTCGTTTCCTATGGAGAAGAGCCGGCAAGAAACTCCACGGTTACTCTTTAAAAAATAATTGGCTTTACAATATTATCAAATAACATTGTAGGGCTTTCAACAATTACCAGGTACTTAACAAAATAGAAAAATGCCAACAAATCTACACTCTACTAGGCCTACAACATTCTCTTATTTATAAAATGGAAAATATCTATATAAAAGAGAGATATATATATAATTATATTAAAATGAAAACCTATTTAAACCAAATGACATGATTGCAATTACAACTACATTCGTTTGGCGATCAAAGTATCATAAAGTAGGTAGGTAACGATAGATAGATAAAATCTGATATTGATATGAGAGCATAAAGATTGCCTCAACGTAACCCATTATTTAGGTACAATAGGTATTCTAGAACGATGCTTAATGAATCTAATTAGATTAGAAATCTGCCAAGTGCAAGTCGGACTCGGATAGTAAGAAGGGTTCCAGGCACCAAAACTATTATAAGTAGTTTACCAGCTTTTTATTATTTGCCATATTAGAGGCTATTCATAAGTAGGTAAAAAGTGCCTATTCTGTGAATAATCCAACTTGCTACAAACTCAAAACTCAAACTCAAATCATTTATTTCAATTAAACCATTTACAGGTACTTTTGAATTGTCAAGGAGTCAGTCAGTAAGAAAAATGAAGCTACATGCCCATTCCAAAGCGTAGTAGGTACTTATGGAGAAGAACGGGCAAGAAACTCCATGGACACTCTTTTAAATTAAATTGTTACAAAAATAGTTATGAGTTACATCTATAATGTTGAATTTATAACGAAATGTGAGAACGAGGTAAAAATAAAAATAAAAACGTACACGTTAAAAGCGTCCAGAGTAAAAACAAACAATTCAAAAATAAAATAACCCGTGGCAGCTAAGAGATGACCAGTCCCAACTGACGGCTCCCGTTCACGAACATGATGCATGGATTAGCACCATTCAGCTCAACCATTTTGAAGGGAGCTAAATGATCCAACACACGCCACCATCAGCGAGACATCTGAGTGAGCTTGACACTCTCAGCCGTCAGGGCACATTCAAGTCAGTGAAAGACATATTACCCGGTCAATGGTAGCTCTATAGTACATAGTACTCACACCTGTGCTATGATGCAATTATATAACTACTTAAAAAGGCACCGCGTGTAGCGCGACGAGCGGTGTCTTTGTGTCGCGTCGCGTGTCGTGCCTGTTTGTAGGAGCCTTTATGGTTAAAAGTTACTGTCTTGTGACAGACGAACAGGGAACGGAATTGTAAAATTACAAATTTGAATCGAGATTTCATGCCCAATGAGATCCCTTATACAGTAGAATACTATTCATTATTGCATTACCTATCTATGTTAATTTAATATAAGTATAAGTAGATAGTAACTCTTCATAAGGGGCCGTGCACGAAATCGACTGATTTTGGTAAATTTTGTTCATTGTTTGTGAGAAAGGGAAAAAGAATTTAAACAAAATTATTTGTGGTTTGAAAAGTCGTGTTCTTTGTTTTGCATATGGCATGCCGTGTGTATTCATGAAAAATCACTAATATTCTCAACAAGTTTTCCGAAAAATGACGCGAGACTGACGTTTGATCATCTTTCTACAAGAAACTGCTTTTGATTTTGAACATCAAAAAATATTATAAACATTATTATATGGTCTTCTTGCATGTGGCTCAACCATTTTAATCAACACCGATACAAAACATAGCAGAAAAATAATATTGAAAAAACCTTATTTTTTTTTTTAACTCAGTCATTAATATGTTTTTCCTAATTTAGTCAATCATATCAAGAAATTTAAAAATCACACATTAATATTCAGCTATCCTTAAGACTGCATCGAGCGCACAGTGGCGCCCTCATCGTTATTTCGGTGATTTCTTTTATTTTAGAATGGAAATGCAGAAAATAAGCTTAGTGGCCACTAAGCTCCGTTTTAATGATTACAATAAAACATAACAATTTAAAACTACTGTTTGTAGTAATAATAACGTATAGTCTTGTGAAGCCCAACTTGACGAGCTTATTTTCTACATTTTCATTCTAAAATAAAAGAAATCACTGAAATAACGATGCGGGCGCCACTGTGCGCTCGATAGCCTCTTAAGTAAATCAACGGAGAAATAAACTATATTTTCGAGAGCGCAAATAAGATGACTGTGGGTGACTGACACGAATGATTTTGCACCACGAAAACTGTACTTTTATAGTCACACACTTAGGGGTTTATTCATAAACGTTGCTTAAAGTTAAGTGACGTTCAAACGTCAAAAATGTATGGTTAAACAGTCGCTAATCATTACTTAACTTTAAGCAGCGCTTATAAATAAACCCCTGTTTCGATTATTTCAAGCTTACTCAAGAGAGTTTTTTTTCATGCACGGAGCCTTAATTAAAACCTAACTACAAGACAAAGGGAAATAAAATAATGTTCACTAACCTTTGTAGTATCGTAAACTCATAACCCAAATATTTTGTACTGCAAACACAGAGTGATGTTACTTAAACACATTACCTGTACATGCACACATACATAAACAAACAGCTAACACACACGAAACCACGTTAATTACAAATACATCACAACAACACAAGAATAATTTAAAAAAAAATGGTTACTATTTTTTTATGAAAATTAATATATAAACAGAAAAATGTATTCACCTTTTTTTCTCTTCCAAAGATCACAAACACATGAACACTTTTTGATAAAACTCTGAGAAAACACAATATGTTTGTCCAAGCACGTTTTAAGGACTGAAAACAAAATGTCTGCCGCAGTATCTTATCAGCTTTATCACCTCTTATCAAAGGCGTAAAAGATATGACTCACGGAGTACTCATTTACGGCGAACATATATATTACAGTCCGTTCAACTGATTTTAACTTCTATTGCGTTGGTGGTATGAAAAATGGCGGCTGCAGTAAACAGTTGGTATTGTAACCACGTTTTTGCTTCTAATGCCATCTTTATGCCTAAACTCAAACTCAATATCAAATCATGTATTTCAATTAAACCATTTACAGGCACTTTTGAACTGTCAAGGAGTCGGTCAGTGAGAAAAATTAAGCTACATGCCCATTCCAAAGCGTAGGTACCTATGGAGAAGAACGGGCAAAAACTCCATGGACACTCTTTTAAATTAAATTGTTACAAAAATATTAGTTACATGTTGAATGTATAAGTGAGAACGATGTAAAAATAAAACGTACACGTTAAAAGCGTCCAAAGTAGGTACAACAAATAGAAAAAAAAAAAACAATTAAAATAAGCCGTGGCAGCTAAGAGATGACCACTGACCAGTCTCAACAGACGGCGCCCGTTCACGAGCATGACGCATGGATTAGCACCATTCAGCTCAACCATTTTGAAGGGAGCTAAATGATCCTACGGAATAGAATTCAAAATCGGTTGAACGGGCTGTAGAAAGGGTTTTTTTTTAACGTCTAATCTTATTTCAAATGGAGTATAGTTAACAATAGGCTAGCTAGATGATGCTGACGTGAGATTAAAATAATATCTATCCTCCTGACCTAAATTTCCGTCACAGCAGCCAATCTCAACGTGGACTACATTGATATAGGTACTATACAGGATAAATTTTTAACCAGTGCGCAATTTTTTTGGTGTTTCTGTATCATTAATCCATACTTAATATTATAATTGTGAAAGTAACTCTGTCTGTCTGTATGATACGTTTTCACGCCTAAACCGCTGAATCGATCGTCATGAAATTTGGCAGAGATATAGCCTAGGATATGGAGAAGGACATAGGCTACTTTTTTACGCGATAACTGACATCTACGCGGGCGGAGCCGCGGTCAAAAGCTAGTAGAACATATTTCCATTATATGTTCAAAACTTTTTTTTTTGGTCCACTTGAAATCAGCAAAATATGGATACAATCTATTCGTAATAATATCAATGGGCGAGCGCACAGCTGATAGGTACCTACTTCTGCGTTCCACTTAACTGACCACACCACCGGCGCGTTGCGCGACGAGTATCCATTATACCATAGTTATAGTACCATAGTTTATAGTTTCAAAATAAACATCTTTCGTTAACGATAACTTCATTTTTTTGTACTAAAACATATCAAAATAAAAATAGGTGTATGATAAAACAGGTTTCAGTTTTATTTGTCAAAATTTGCGCATTGGTTAAAAACATTTCCTATATAACAATGGTAGACTAGCCATTGGGCTAGTCTACCATTGACATACAGGTGCAGGTAAACATGTGCACTATAATATATCCTGCGTATTGACGCAGGAGATATTATAGTCACGGTTTTGAACTAGGTTTTGAACCCCCCAATCATAGGCATTTTTTTTTGAGGAAGGAGTTTCATCAAATGATTCATCCCGCTCTGGGTGGAGCGGAAGGGAGTGCAGACTCTAACTGACTAAAACCCACCCGTGTTCCTTCCTCGGCCCTTTATGTTCCGGGGCAGTGATACCCCTTTCGGACAATCCCGCTGACCCGGCAGGCTTGAGCCCTAATGGGCCCCCTCGTTGTTGCTGACATCTCTTTGAGGCGCGCGTGGAACACGTACGCGCCGTCCGGCACGGGTCTGGTCCTGATCGGACGCCTACGGTGGCCGGGAGTCGTCACGCGGCTCCCGACGCCCGGAGCGTCTACCGCGGCGGCTGGAATGGGAGTCTCTCTCCCTCTCCCATCCCGCCACATCCTTCGCTAATTTTTGCCCCGCCCTTTAAATACTAGGAGTTCACTTTACTTCGCGTTGTATCTGAGGCCATGGGCCTCCGCATAGGACTCACAAATCCGTACCAGGCTTACGCAAACCCCCGATCGATGGACTCAGCAGTACAATATCATCTGCGTAAAAAACCAACAAAATATAAAAACCAACTTGGGCCTATCACGGATTTGAACGCACATGTCTTTTGGGGGGTAACCACTTAATGGAGCTGTCCTACAGTAGGTACTTTGCAAGTTTTGACTAACAGACTTTATTATTTACTTGAGTCGGTATTCGTGCCAAGATTTAAGTTACACAACCAGGATTTTATGAAAATCCTCCTTATAGGGGTTTAAAGATTTTAGGTGCGCGAACAATATAGTCACGGGAATTGCTCGTTATTTTATATGGTACGTAAGTGTAATATATTTTATACCATTCCCCCTCTAAAAAGCTCATTTTATTCACTGAAAACAGTGAATAAAAAGCACTTTTAATCACTATTTTGGTGTTTGAATTTAGAACACATCAATATATTCGACCTCCATCTCAATGCTTTATATACAACCTCCTTGCGAAAAAATACTCGATACAAACTCCTTGTGCAAATAACTCCTCGAGATTTGATTTGTCAACATTTTGGACAAGGAGTTTAGCATTAGAATAAAAACTGTTTTGTATTCTTTGCTGTCATTAGTAAATTGGCGCTATTTTGAATACTATAAGATAAACGAACATAGAGATTAGTAAGAAGATGTGCTAACACTTGAGTTTATGAAAGAGAGGGCGGCCGATATATTTTCCTAGTTACTCTTAATTTTAGTAATTGTTCCAATTTTAAAGTGCATTTTAATTTATTTAATCTTCCTTTTTTCTTCACTAAATGTCTATTTTCGCTTAAATCTTTATATTTCTCGTAGTCATGGTATAAAGTATAGTATGCAACTCTTGAATAAAACGGATTTATATCGAGGGCCATGAAACACTCGCGTCGCTCAGGATTCTAACACTTGAAGCACTCGCTGCGCTCGTGATTCAATCATCATGAATCACTCCCTACGGTAATAAAAATAAAATATGTTTTATTGACATAAAAAAGTTTTTACATTTTAATTTGAAGCCCTGACTCCTGAGCTAGGTGGTACCTGTGTTACAGGAGCCAGTGTCTTCACCCGTTTTTGAACTTTAACAATTTATGCAATAAAATTAAAAATTAAATAACTTAAAATGTAGGAATCTAATGTAGTGCAAGCATGCTCTTGAGTGGTTTGTGTGCGTGTGTGTTTGTTGTGTTAATGTGTATGTGTAAGGGTGTGTGTGTGTGTGAGTGAGTGAGAGTGATTGTGATTGGTGGCTGAACTTTGGGTATATGTAAGGATTTGTGTGCCTAATTTTATAGGTAATATTTAATTATCACGAGTATTGTGCTTTAAGTATGTTTTCTGTCTGTGTGTAATCCAGTGTTTGAAGCCATGTGTTTAGTTTCATCTTAGTTTTATTTTTTGTAAGTGGGTTGATGTGGAGAATTTTGTTTACTTTATTATAAATATAAGTAGCTAGGTATAGGCGTTGCCGCCGAGCGGATGCGGTCTTACACTTGACTGTCCGGCATACATTAGTGATAGTTCTTTTATGTTTTGTTGTGTGATTTACCGGTGTGGTTTCATGCTGTTTTATTATGAGATTGAGAAGGTATAATTGTCTCACTGTAAGTACCTGACAACTCTCATACAGGGCTTTTGTAGGGAACCGGTACGGTTTGAAGGTCATGACTTTTAACAGAGATCTCTGAGCTCTCTCGAGGTGTATCATGTAGGTTTTACAAGCCCCTCCCCATGCCGTGATACAATAACCTATGATTGACTGTGCTAGTGCTAAATACACCACGCGGAGAAGTTTAAAGTCGGCCACTTGCCGCAGTCTCTTGAACGCCCATATAAGTTTCCTAACACGGGAGGCAGTCTGTTCAATGTGGGGACGCCAGCTAAGTCCCTCATCCAGAATCACACCCAGGTATTTCATTGACTTTTGTTGTATGATTGGAAGACATGAGCATGGCAGACTGTTGTTGGGGTCATCACAGGAGTGTGCTTTAAGGCTTATTACTGTAGGTTTAGTTTTGGCGAAACTAAATTGCAGAAATGAGGTTTTCGAGACATTGAGAGTCAGTAAGTTAACTTCCAGCCAGTGTATTATTTTACGTAACCCTACCTCTGCAGATTGCCGTGCCGCTTCCCAACTCTCTCCATGAAATATTAGTACGGTGTCATCTGCATAACTAAATATTTTACCGTTAGTAAGAGACTGCTGGCAAAGGTCATTCACATAGAGCAGAAAAAGACTCGGGGATAGGCAGCTTCCCTGAGGCACACCATAATCAACTCTGTCTTCACTGCTAATGATCTCGCCAATCTTCACTTTTTGTGTCCGGTCATTGAGAAAGTCTGTAAATATGCTTAGAGCTCTTCCCCGGATTCCAGCATGTTCTAACTTGGCCACAAGGGTTGGAATACAGACAGTGTCAAACGCCTTGGCTAGGTCCAGAAAAACACCCAGACATTTTTGCTTTGAGTCAACTTTTCCACTCACGTAATCCACAAGTTGATTAACTGCGTCTGCAGTGCTTTTCCCGGACCTAAAACCAAATTGTGTGTCCGCTAATAATTTGTAGTGCTCTAAATATTTCATGAGTCTACGGTTCAATAATTTTTCCATTATTTTCGACAGTGCTGACAAAACTGAAATAGGTCTGTAGTTTTTAACATCGTCTTGGTTTCCACCCTTGTGAACAGGTGTGATTAAAGATTTCTTAAAGATACGGGGAAAAACTCCTTGCTCAAAACAGGCTCCAAAAAGCTTTGTAAGAGGTGGTACTAGTACTTCTTTACCCAGTTTAAGGAGTTGAGCCGGAATAGAGTCCCATCCTGTAGCACAATCATTTTTTAGGTTGTTAATAACTGTCTCTACTTCTGCCTCGTCCGGAGAAAGTAGAACCATAGAATCTCGCGCGGGGGGTGACTCAGTTTTATATGTGGCAACTGGGGGGGAATTTTGGTTTTTGATAATAGTGTCTGCCAATTGCTTTCCAATATTCGAAAAATAATGGTTTATTTGTTCAATGGCATGAGGCGCATCCACATCTTCAGTAGCAGGTAGAAGCTTATCAGCCGACAACTGTTTCCTAGTTTGGTTGGTTATAGATTTTATAATATTCCATGTTTCCTTGTTGTCCTTTGAAGTTTTTAAAGCGGAGCTTTCGTGATCGTTTCTTAATTTCCTGAGTACAAGATTACAATGATTACGATACCTTTTGTATGATAGCTCAACTATTCCGTTTTTTGGGTCTGCCAGGAATTTTCGGTGGAGCTTATCCCTGTGTCGAATACACCGTAAGAGGCCAGGTGTGATCCAAGGCTTAAGGACTACTTTACGGTTGGAGACTTTCGCTACTTTTGAGTGTTGGGATACGGTGGACATAAGACATTCGACAAACCGTGTAGCGGCTTCGTTTGCATCACAATTCTGTGAAATAAAACTAAAATCCGTAGTTTTTAATTGTTCAACGGCGCCCTCATAGTTTACTTTTGTGATGTATCTTTTTATATGATTCTTGTTTTTATAGGGGACGTTACTTAGACATAGCATTACGGAGGCGTGGTCACTGACGGTGGAATCTATAACCATGACTGTTGCACAAGTAGTGGTACCAATCATTACGTGATCGAGGCAACTATGCAATCTTGTAGGATGGGTATGTCCCGGTAGAAGGCCCATTTCTGCAGTAAGATTAAGATAGGATGAACTATTTCTATCTGAATTATTAGGTTTTATGTCTATATTTATATCACCTATCAGAATGATGTTATGTGCTTTTAATTTACTTAAAATGTTTTCTAGGGAGTTAAGGAAGCTATCAGTACAATATATTGATGGGGATCTATAGGAAGCTAGAATACAAATATCGGAATCAATTTTTAATAGTAGAAAATTAGCACCTATTGTTTCCGGTTCTTCAACCGTACATTGGAGATTGCTTTTAACAAATATTGTAATGCCATCGTTTTGATTTAGACATTTTTTGCTAGAGTATGACACGTAAGTTTCCATGGTTGGTATCGGTTTGGTAATGATTCAGTCGTAAGAATCCTTCACTTGCTCGCGATTCATCTGTGGCCCTCGCTTTAAATCCGTTCTTTATTCACTAATTGCATAATCTACTATATAAAAATAAGTCGGGTTTTCCTTCCTGACGCTATAACTCCAGAACGCACGAACCGATTTCCACGGTTTTGCATTCGTTGGAAAGGTCTCGGGCTCCGTGAGGTTTATAGCAACATTTTTTTATTTTTTTATGGGTTTTACCAAAAATTAGGGTAGGGTAGGGTAGGTAGGTAGGTAGATAGGGTAGGGTAGGGTAGGGTAGGGTAGGTAGGTAGGTAGGTAGGGTAGGGTACGGTAGGTAGGGTAGAGTAGAGTAGTGGAGTTTATACTATAGCTTTTGACAGAACGAAGTCTGTCGGGTCAGCTAGTATACTATATTTATCCTAATCATCGTAAAACAAAAACATATCAATCCCTTTATTCTTTCATTTCATTGTATTTTTCTATTATTCACTGTAAAGAGTTTCCTTTCCCGGAATTGTTTGTTGAGTCAATTCAAACGAAGTATTGTTAAGATTGTCACAATTCCGCAATCCGGTTACTTATCTTATCTGTTATCTTTAACTTTGGACACATACAGTGCCGGATTAACCACGTAGCGAGAGGAGCAATTGCTATAGGCCCCGTGCAAAAGGGGGCCCCGCGTATCCAAACCTGGCCACCTCCGCCTAAACGTAATTTCTTTAGTGAAACTTAGAATACTGAATTTACTTGATGTCACAAAACGTGAAACGTAACACCCTTTCCGACTAAGACAATCCACGTCAGATAATAGGTAACCGATTTTTTGTTGAAGAAAAATACATATTTTCTCATTTTATTTAAATGGTACATGGGAAATTTCGATTTGTGACTTCTAAATATCAATATTAAGGGCTGACATTTCTACAGGGTCTTTATTTTGGCATTATCTTGTTTTTTTTTACCCGTTTTTACTTGAGAACCCATAGCAGATCAAGGGCCCCTCGGCAAAATTTTGCTACGGGCCCCGCGCTTGCTTAATCCGGCACTGGGACACAAACATGTAAATGAAAGTGGCACATGAAGCGCTCACAAGTAACTTTATAAGCTGTAGGTAAATAGCTAGGTACACACGGCTACAAATCAAGCTATACATTTCCAGAATAAGCTGACCTCTTATTGAACGGAAATTGTATACAATACGTAATCAGATTATACTGGAAATGTATAGCTTGATGTGTAGCCGTGTGTACAACCTACCTACTTAGTCAAAGTCAAAGTCAAAATTTATTTCAAATAGGCACTTTTGAACGTCAAAAATTACAAAAATAATTAATTGATTCTAGTTGCCCCTCGTATGGAGAAGAATGGGCAAGAAACTCCATACTTACTCTTTTAAAATGTAGTAATACTTAGTAAAAAATGCTAAGTAAGGGCGTTTGTGCACTACCTCGTATCCGGTTCGTATTCATGATTCGTGAAAATACGATACGAAATTGCCTTCATAATAAATGTATGGTTTTTTATGCACTACTTCGTTTTCGTATTTTTATATTCGTGAATTTCTTACATCGAGTCAGTTTTTACGGCTCGAAGTAGCTAACATAATTAATATAGGGCGTTTTGTGCATTCGTGAATTTTAGTCTCGGATCGGTGCATGTAAACCGAATCGAATCTGAATCTGTATTCGAATCGTATTCGTATTTTTTAAAACGGATCATGAAAAATTCCCCAAAACGAATAAAGAATACGAATCAACTCGAGTGAGTGCATAGCGCGTATTCGTGAATTTCTGATCCGTTTTTATTATGTTCGTAAACAACACGAATACGTATCGAATACGAGGTAATGCAAAAACGCCCTTATTAGTGATAAGACTCATGATCATGAATATGACAAGTTGATCGAAAAATAATCAGCAGTTTTTATTTTACTATTTTTCCTTTTACTTGAATATCAAATTAAGTTTACAATGATGATAAATAGCCATTGAAAATGTATTTTTATGAAAATACTATACTAATAACAACAATATAAATTATAGAGGAGTCTATACAAATAAATAAAACTGAAGTAATTGTTTCTAATTTCAAAATAACGGCTTTTTACCAAATCCATATGAAAGGTATGTCTGTCTGTCGGTCTGTCTGTTGGTCTGTCTGTCTGTTTGTTCCGGCTAATCTCCAAAACGGCTAGACCAATTTAGGCAGGACTTTAACTGGCAGATAGCAGATGTTATGAGAAGAAACTTAGGCTACTTTTATTTTAGTAAAAGCCACGCTAATATATTACTTAGGAATTTATTTTCTATCCCCGAAAATCGGGACTGAGCCTGTCCCGCGCTGGACTACAGGGCCAGGACTAAAAGTCACAAACCAATTTTTCAAGCCGTAATTTAGTAGGTAATAACTCATTTTTTTTCCTGTCTTATCCTAATTTTGTAATAATTTTATCGTCAGATATTAACCTAAAATCTTAATACCGGCAAGGTAGGTAACAATGATTTTAATAGGTAGGTAAGCAGATAAATGAAAACATTACATCACATGAGTATTTTCACTCCGCGCCCTCAATCAATAACATTTTATCACTGATAAGTAGATAACAGAAATGATTGCAAAACCAAACCTAATTAACATACTTGAACATTGGAAAACCAACATTATTTCTTCATACCAAGACTACATTTCCAACGAAACAACTCTGAAATATGACCAATATTAAAAGAACTAGCATTTCTTTCAATATAGTGAAAAGACAGATCAATTTAACGTGGTCGTTCATACGCCCTAACAAGTCCCAATGGACGGTAATCCGATGCGCGCCATCTAGCGGCGAGTAGCGTAATCACTTGATAATTGACATTAAGCGCCCGTTGACGGCAAAATGGCGGTAATTCGCTTTAGCTGATTGCTGATGTATTAAATATTAATTATTTTTAATGATAAACTTAAATCTGTTACGCTTTTGTAGATTTTAAGTTGCGTTGAGCTCCCAAAAATGAAAGGCGGGCCATTTGGCGCGATCAGAAGACGACAGATGGACCATTCGAACCACCACTTGGAAAGGCCCACTCGGAAAGCGAAGAAGAGGTAGACCAGCAGAGCGTTGGCACGACGAGATAGTGGAATTGACTGGAAAATCATGGCTTGTGATAGAAAAAAACAAAAAAAATTGGTTGTTTGTAAAGTTGGTTTACGGACGATAGTTTAACGTGACAACGTCATAACAAAACATTGATGCGGCGCAAGCGTACAATGAGCGTAACGGGACAATGAGCGTAACGGGACAATGAGCGTAACGGGACAATGAGCGTAACGGGACAATGAGCGTAACGGGACAATTAGCGTAACGGCACAATGAGCGTAACGGGACAATGAGCGTAACGGGACAATGAGCATAACGGGACAATGAGTCATCCTTTTTCGTGCATGCAGCCGGCGTTCATCGATTTATTAGACGTTGTCATGTCAAAATGGAAATTATTGGAGAAGGCCTATACCCGTCGGGGGGCTTTTTTATTTTTATTTATTTATTTAATAAGCGTTGTGGAGGAGTCTCGGTACCTATGTAAAGATGGTCACCCATCCACGGACCAACCCCGGCAAGCGTAGCTTAACTTGATAGATCAACCCGTGTGGCTGTTATTACTTAGCCACGAGCTCCTCCCACACTGTACCTATATTCCGGTACGGTAAGCCATTGTTCTCGGTGGCAAAAACCATTATCCATCAAGTGAGTTCAGGAGGTTGGGTGGTGGCTCCTATCTTGCCCTTTATGCCCCAAAATATGTAGTTAAAGTGCGTTGTCAACAGAATTAGAAATACTGACGTAAAACGACCTGCTGAACCTACTCTATTTGCCACTTTTAATAGTTATATTACCCTTAATCCCATGAGAGAGTAAAGGGTAAATCCTATATTAAAACATGTTCAATCTGTTAACATATCACCCTAATCCATTAAAAAGGGGTGACATGTCTTTGTAATGGCGATTTTATCGAAATGTCGCGCCCCCAGGCGATGTTTAACCTTTGTACGGTGCACTAATTTTTTATAACAACGTCCTCGGTACAAAGTTACCGCTGTTGGAAGATGTTTTTATTTTATTTTGATCAAAGAATGCTTTTGGAAGTGCAGATTTAGTAACAGTCAAAAAAAAATTTTTTTTTTGAAAAATAACTTTATTTTAGAAGTCGGTGTCTTTGGTTCCGTATTTGCG
Organism: Dryobota labecula; assembly: GCA_947523025.1. Lineage (NCBI taxonomy): Eukaryota > Metazoa > Arthropoda > Insecta > Lepidoptera > Noctuidae > Dryobota > Dryobota labecula. The sequence goes on along the minus strand of OX383311.1, from coordinate 3,585,593 downwards.
TTTTTTGTCACCGACTTCGTTATTATTAATTTTTTTTTATGTCGGTTTTTTTTTTTTTTTTTAATATTTTTAATTTTTCAGTTTTTAGTTGTAGTACCTACCCCACACGTTACAATAGTAAAAAGATTTGCGTGGTCATACATTACAATCAGTGCGTGAACAATCAATTATCCCCTGTTTTCCTACCCTTAGGGTTGGATTTTTTTCCCAAATGTATATGCGATCAATTTCCAATATTCATCTGTGTACTTACATATTTTTTGTTATTGTTGATTTTTTCAAAAAGTGCTGAATCTATTTCGATAAAATTGATATGGGACCACCTCCACCAAACAAAAAAAGAATCATCAAAATCAATTCATAATTGGCGGACTAATCGCGTAACAAACATTTAAAAAAAAAACATACCGGCGAATTGAGAACCTCCTCCTTTTTTTTTGAAGTCTGTTAATAATGTATTTAATACATTAGGTACTGACTATTTCCAAAAAACCTTCCAATCCCCATATCACCCCCTTATATAGCGCCGTAAATCGCATGAACAACAAAAAAGATTATGCGCCAGCCTTTAAATCAAAACACTTCCACCAATAACTACTATCCCCTTTTCATTCATTTTAATCAATGCAATAAACCTTTATCTAAATCACATTATTAGATTTATTAGTTCCCTACATCAAACAAAACAGAAATACGTACCTAATCATATTTGGTACAAAATCATTTTAGTCTACCTTTGACGATCGCACCTACCCTAAAACCGGTTCAATCCGCTTCTAACTGGATCAAAGCGCCGCATTCCGGCTTGTAATAACTGCAAATTACTGGATGCCAAGTTAATTTTCCTTTTGGAAAGGGATTTTGGACTTTGTGTGAAGGTTACAGGGTGTGTTTTGGAAAGAGGTGAAGTAGAGCAGTAAAAATTGGTTCGATGGGCGATAAAATGTTTTCGCAGTTTGTTGGAGTAGCACAGAAATTGTCAGAAGTTTGTAAATGGTGCTTATATTTTAAGGCAACCAGTAATATTACACAACATTCGATATTCAAAAACGGCACTATGTATGTGTATTAGATGACACGTGGAAGTAGGATGGCATGTCGTATAACGGGAGCGAAAAAGAGAAGCTGACGAAAACTTGGTTAATAAGCCAAATTTTGACATGCTACTCGCGGAGAGCATAATAACCTATCTACATCATTTTACTCAAATTTTACTTTTGGCAATCAGTTTAAATATGTCGAGCATTCATTTGCAGTTTTTCCTACAACTATTGTAAATACTCATAACTTAACTTCTTTTATTTAGCACTAATCGAAATTATCGTAATAACGGGAAATCCCTAAGGCAGCCCGCGAAATTCGCTCATTGTCTGGATGTATGTTGATTAAATATTATTCGCGACCATAACAAATATGTAATTACAGATTTATAATCATTAGAATCAGTAATACAACTCCATAAGTTAGTATAAATAATCCTCTTAAGTCAAGATTTCATGAAATAGTCATTTAATAGGGATAATATGAAATTAGAAAGTTGTATTGATGTTGTCTTTGCTGATCCGCCATCTCTGACACTAATACCTGCGTGACAGTCTGTTTAAAAGTCCATGTATCATAATCAGAGATCGGAATAGGTATAGTTTATTTAGCTAAACTTCGAGGAAATACCTACATAGAGTGGATAATACCTCCTCTAAAATCCCGGAATAATTATAATGACGTTTAAATCCCGAGATTTTTGTTAATTGGAATTGTTTATTTATAGTTACAAATTGACTTGAAGAATCATTTGTAACATTTTGTTGGGTTCCGTACTAAAACTATTAAAGAGTTTTGTTTTACATAATATAAGTAATTTTTTTATAATGTTGACTGGTTATTGTGTGTATAATATATTGCGATAAAAACGGTACTATCCGCTCTTTATTACTTCCTTCCTCGAAGTTTAAGTAAATAAACTCTACTTAATCCGAGATCTGGTCATAATAAACGCCCGGGTACCTATAGTTTGACCGATACCGCGGTGAGGCGGGTGGGACGCCTTAAGCGTTGATAAATGAGTGTCCTTCACTGCCCCCCGTGTCCCCGCACGCATTTCTTAGGCGCAATACAGCGATATCGGTCAAACGTATACAGTCCTTTCACAATCATTTTACCTCTGACAGCAATCCATCAGCAACCTTATTGCAATGAAATAAAGATCACTATGATTTTGACAGTGATGCAAAATCAGATATAAAATAACTATGATAGGACAGTACATTGGCATATTTTTCGTGGACACGTCACACTCGACTTACTGTTGTTACCTCTTTAGTGCCAAGGGGTGAGATCGTGAACAACTCTTTTAATTCGGGCACAAAAGGCTCAATATCGACGTGATTTGATTATAGAAGGAACGATATAATTGTGTAAGGAACCATTTTTAGAAAACTGTAAGAATATTAAACATAGCATTATATAGTTACGTATATGTCGTGTGTACCGTGTATTGCCGGACGTAAAGAATAGCACTATCCCATTTCCTCCCGTGGCTGCCGTAAAAGGCGACTAAGGGACTTACTAGAGAATGGGCAGCAGCATTCTCTATGCATTTTTAACACCATACTGCGATCGCCAGCCCGCCTGCCAAGCGTAGCGATTATCGCAAACCCCCCCCATTTCCTTTTTGGGGAGGCCTATGTCCAGCAGTGGACGTCTTGCGGCTGAAATGATGATGATGATGATGATGATGTGTGATCATTTCAGCCGAAAGACGGCGCTCCTCTACAGCCTACGGCTAAGCTCGTGGCGTAGCTCGTGGCTAACGCATCAAAGATCTGACGTCACAAAATACTGCATCGCGCAAGCAGAGTTTACCGCGCGACTGATATATACACCGTGGCATTTTATTCGTCTTACAAAGACAGCCCACTTCATGTATCCAATGACTACTAAACATTCATTAAAAATAATATATATTTATGAACATTTGTTTTTTATTATTTTTTATTATTAATTTTGACCTTGCAACTTAAACTTAATCTAAACCCATTCCGCGGCGCCCTTGTAACACAAGGCTCGGACTGCACTTGTAACAGGCTGTATTAAACTATGTCATGCGTCATAATTAATTTAAAAATAAAAAAAATGTTCATAATATATATTTTTTTTTTTTTTAATGAAAGTTATAGCTTTGCTTTGCAGGACCGGCTTTACCTATGGTGCAGGATGTGCGGCGCACACGGGCGCAGGGTCTCAGGGTGCCGTGGCCGTGTGGGCTTTTTTATTTTTGTACTTTCTAAAAAAAAACTTTTTACCCTCGAGTCTAGGCTGTCTATCCGCGGGTCCTCGGGGGCGTACCGCTAACGAAGGGAATGGGCTATTGCTTCCCATCATCATTTGTAATTGCGCCATTTTCACCCAAATTTCCGATCATTCCGTAAGTATTCCATTTTCACTTCTCATGCTCTAAAAGTTCGTCTTTATGTCGTGCGTAGGCAACATAAAGTCGCTTTTTAGGCTCTAGAGCATAAAGTAAAATCTTCGTCTAAGACCAGCCACACGAACAACTTCAACTTCATAGAATAACCTCTTTATTTTAATTCGTTTCGTTAGTATTCTAAGAACAAGGCAAGGATACCAACAGCCAAAGTACACAATAAAACTTCATGAAATAAACTTATATTTTTTATTTCGTCCATTTATTATTTTACATGTTGCTGCCTCATTTCCTCGCAATCGAAGTAAAAAGTAGAGTGTACAACTCGTCCATAAAACCCATTTTACACTCTATATAAACGTCTCGCGTAAAATGGTGCGTTTTAAGCACTTGATGTACAATCTACTATTTGATCGCGCGCCAACTAGAGGGCGCCAGGGAATTTATTGCACCCGTGCGTTACATGGGCTAGAGCCGGCGCTGTTGCTTTGTATGAAAATGTAGACAGGAGACAGGATTGTCCAATGCGATGGGCCGAACGACCCTTAACCCGACCCACGCACGGATGCACGAATGTGTGGCTGGCAAACAAATGAACCGCGCAGCTAACGTGTGCCATTAATATGTTCTTAAATGATTGACTACCTTCAACATAATACCATCATAGCTCGAGTACCCTTCTCTCTTATTGTACCTGTGACAAAAACTAAATACTACCCTACTGTGAGACATTATTAGTTATTACACCTTCTGTCACTTTGACACGTAAATCCCTCTTAATCAAATCTAATTAACTTAGCCTTTTTAAAAGATTTATATTTGCCTCTTATTGGCAAATGACCTGGGGCCCAAGTCTGCTATTTTTATAAATTCGTCACTCCAACACAATCCCATTGTCATTTTGCTAAATGTTCGTAATCTGCTAAATTCATAATGGTCGATCATTGGTCGGTCAATGGTCTCATAATAGAATTGTATTACAATGGCATTTTGAACATTTATTCATGCCAGATTTCATTTATATATATAATTTTACATATTATTTATTAGTGTTATAAGCAATCTGAAGTAGTAGGAAGTTGGAAGTTTAGTAGGAAGTTTCATTTGTCATTATGTACGAGATTACCAATTCTTTCAATGGAGTGTCAGTGGCTGACCATTGGAAAGTCATAATGACGCCATTATATTAGTAGATTACCAAGCTTGTCAAAATCAACAATTATGAAATCAATGATAGACCATTCTGACACTATTGTAATAGCAGACTTGAGGCCCTGATGATAGGAACGTTAAATCTTCATCTATACAAAAAAATAACATTGAAGTGTCTGTATGTAATATCAAAATAACAGCTTATTAGGGTTCCGTATTCAACAAGGAACCCTTATAGTTTCACCATGTCCGTCTGTCTGTCTGTCTGTCCGCGGCTTAGCTCAGAAACTCTTAGTACCTACTAGAAAACTTTAATTTGGCATGGGTATACTAATATATATATCATGGGTATATTAATCACGACGAGCCGTAGACGCTTTTGTGGACATGATATTTATTCAGAAATGTTACTGTAGTTGTAATTGCAATCATGTCATTAATATTTTATATACCTAGATTATTTTATATTTTGTGAATGTGAGAACGTTGTAGGCCTAGTAGAGTGTAGATTTGTTGGCGGTTTTCTATTTTGTTAAGTACCTGGTAATTGTTGAAAGGCCTACACTGTCCTCCCATACCTATTATCACTGTTATTTAATAATATTGTAAAGCCAATTATTTTTAAAAGAGTAACCGTGGAGTTTCTTGCCGGCTCTTCTCCACAGGAAACGACTAATTGGAACCGTGCACCTAGCTTCTGACGTTTCATAAGTGCCCATAAAATATTTTATTTCACATAAACCTATTATGTGAAATAAAATATTTTGATTTTTGATTTGATTTGATTTGACGACAAAGTGGTAAAATAAAAACTTGAAATAAAGAATTTTTTAAGGTACACATAAAGTGGGAATAATATGTTTTTTAGTGAGTTATAATCTATCCCATGGTGTGGGGTAGGTCGTTTCGATACGTTTGATGCGTATAAGGTTTAAAGTGCTAAATTTTGCTAGAGTCAAGTGTCCCCCTCCCCTGCCAGCCATAGAGTTGTTATTGGGTAAATGAAAAAAATCACGGCAGTAGTATACCGGATGACTTTTTTTACCGTCTCGAAAAAAATTGGGTATACTAGGTGAACGGAGTAGAAGCCAATTTTTTTTTTTTTTTTTTTCAGAAATAAAACTAAAATAAAAGATAAAAATATTGAAATTTGGGTGCGTATGATTTAAATTTAAATATTATTTATCGTATTTATTTATTGAATTATGTTTTTTGTTAAATTTCTGTGTTTATTGTTATAGTATGATAAGTTTACTTCAAATGTGTGGTATTTATCCATAGATCAATTTCTTTCTAGGTTAAAGAAAAAATAATGAAAACTATGCCATAGGCTTCTACTCCGTTCACCTAGTATACCCAAATTTTTACGAGACGGTAAAAAATGTCATCCTGTATAACGAAGATAAAACGAAAACTATCACAGAAAAGTAGTCTTTACAAGATACCGAGTAATAGTCAACCAACTTATATTTGCAGTTGGAATTTAAGGGAGAACATGTATTTCAAGTACAAAGGCCAGCACATCAAGCTACACGAAACCGTGAAATTTGTCCAAACGATTTTAAACATTAAAATGATAGTGATTAAGTTCAAAATCGAACGAGAAAATTTGACAGTTTTAACTCGATGTGCACTCGTTCCGTGTCGTGCCGGACGTAAAGAATAGCACTACCCCATTTCCTCCCTTGGGTGTCGTAAAAGGCGACTGCGGGACTTACTAGAGAATGGGCAGCAGCATTCTCTATGCATTTTTAACACCATACTGCGATCGCCAACCCGCCTGCCAAGCGTGGCGATTATGGCAAACCCCCCCATTTCCTTTTTGGGGAGGCCTATGTCCAGCAGTGGACGTCTTTCGGCTGAAATTATGAATGATGAACTCGATGTGCTGGCCACCGTACAATGTTAATTCTTGGGATAAATTCGTCCCAACTACGGAACCCTTCATTTTGCGTGGTCCGGCCACGTTTTACTAAAACTCACTGTGCCATATTTACTACCCTTAATTAGTAGGTATCTCATTATAGATATCTGACTACCCTGTCACACGGTGGGCTGACAATCGACTTTCATAGAGTTAGGGATTTCAAGTTGCAAGTGCCGAATTTTTTCCGCACAACTTAAATTGTAAGGGTTTAACTAATGTCATATCTTATTATTGCGGTAGACCCCTAAAGGCTACTGTGTGTTGTTGTATGGAGGAGATATATTTGTATAAATATAGGTTATTTCAAACAGTTTATTTTTTTCTTGCATTTCGATACATAACCATTAGGGTGTCCCTTATATGACATATTTTTTTTTTTTCGATGCGCATAGCCTCTAATTTTTTTATAAATGCTAAAATATACTCAAATATGAAATTTCAGCTTTCTAGCATGATCGCAACCCGTGCCGATTGAGTTTCAAAGTTTATTTAAAATCGTGTTTTGTCCTATTATTCCGATCTGCTATAAAACTAATATAAATGCAACAAATTTGGTGAGTATGAGGTAAAATAAAATAAGGTAAACATTAATCTTTATTTCAAAACATAAAATTATAACAATCAGCCAGGGTAACTTCTCTTTAGTGTAGTTTTTTAACAGTCCAGATACAAATTTCTATGTTCCTGGGCACAGCGCAAAAAGCATTGTTTTTGCTCTTCTTCTGCCGTGTTAAGTAAGGTTTTGAGTTAGGAATGCATTAGACTGTTTTTAGGACGAATTTATAAACATGATGACGACAACCGAAAACCAAAAATTCTCTCTCTAACGTCTGCTCCAAAACAGCACAAGCTCCATTAAAATGACCAGTATTTTAAGCTTTTGTATCGCAGCACATTATTTGAACTTTATTATTAAGGTTCCAGTCAAAGAGAGCAGATGAGACGGCTTTAGCTTGATGTTATCCAGAAGAACTCTCTAGTTTTGGCACTGCAAGAAGCTGTTCTCTATCGTCAAATGAAGCAATAATGGGGCAAACGTTCTTCTTTTGAACTTCGTACATCCAATCCAGGTAATAGTTTTCCATCCCAATGGACTGTGACTACGTCAGGGCCTCAAGTCTGCTATTACAATAGTCTCAGAATGGTCTCTTCATTGTGAGTTTTTGACAGATTTGCCATACAAACACTGTCAAATACTCACAATGGCGAGACCATTCTGACACTATTGTAATAGCAGACTTGAGGCCCTGACGTAGTCACAGTCCATTGGGATGGAAAACTATTACCTGGATTGGATGTACAAAGTTCAAAAGAAGAACGTTTGCCCCATTATTGCTTCATTTGACGATAGAGAACAGCTTCTTGCAGTGCCAAAACTAGAGAGTTCTTCTGGATAACATCAAGCTAAAGCCGTCTCATCTGCTCTCTTTGACTGGAACCTTAATAATAAAGTTCAAATAATGTGCTGCGATACAAAAGCTTAAAATACTGGTCATTTTAATGGAGCTTGTGCTGTTTTGGAGCAGACGTTAGAGAGAGAATTTTTGGTTTTCGGTTGTCGTCATCATGTTTATAAATTCGTCCTAAAAACAGTCTAATGCATTCCTAACTCAAAACCTTACTTAACACGGCAGAAGAAGAGCAAAAACAATGCTTTTTGCGCTGTGCCCAGGAACATAGAAATTTGTATCTGGACTGTTAAAAAACTACACTAAAGAGAAGTTACCCTGGCTGATTGTTATAATTTTATGTTTTGAAATAAAGATTAATGTTTACCTTATTTTATTTTACCTCATACTCACCAAATTTGTTGCATTTATATTAGTTTTATAGCAGATCGGAATAATAGGACAAAACACGATTTTAAATAAACTTTGAAACTCAGTCGGCACGGGTTGCGATCATGCTAGAAAGCTGAAATTTCATATTTGAGTATATTTTAGCATTTATAAAAAAATTAGAGGCTATGCGCATCGAAAAAAAAAAAAATGTCATATAAGGGACACCCTAATAACCATCTTGCATCAGGGGTTGTGTTCCTTTACATTCGGAGGAACGAAATTGTATATGTAACCACTACCAGACCACCAGATTGACGCACGGTGGGATGAAAATAGGCTTTTATAGACTTAGGAATTTCAATTTGCAAGTGCCTGATATTTTGCCAGATATTGCTTCTATTAGTTATTACTATATACAAAAATGACACTCGAGTTAATTCTGCAAAAAAACGAAGGAATTATAATTTTTAACGAAAAATTGTATGAAGCTAGTATGAAAAATCTGATTATCTCTTAAACGGCAAAGAAAACCATAATATCCGTACAGGTGGTTATGGTACTAATTATTTATAATTTTTGTCATACTCCACAAATTTTTTTTTTTTTTTTTTACATATGAAACGGTTTCTTTTATTGTTTAAGCTGAGGCACACAGACTTCGTTTTATTGTGCAGAATTAACTCGGATGTCATTTTTATATATTTTTATAACTAATAGAAGCAATATCTGGCAAAAAATCCGGCACTGCAAATTGAAATTCCTAGGTCTATGAAAGCCGATTTTCATTCCACCGTGAGTCGATCTGGTGGTCGCCAGCGCGACTTCAATATCATGGGGTCCTGTAATGGGTTCGAGTCCCAGTTCGGGAAAAGTGTATATTTAAAATGACAGTAATCGATTCAGTACACGATTCTGAACAAAATATTTTCACAACGTACATTAATTCAGTTATACAGGTGCCGATTCCCTTGTTCACAAACTAAACTAAATTTAAGTTCAGTGCATCCTTTCTTTCTATTTCATTAAGAAAAGGACAGAAGATAAATTTTAGTTTAGTCCTGTCAAATTAATCAGCGCTTGACGTAAATTGACGTAATTTTAGTAGGCAAGTTTTTAATCACGTCTAAACTTGTATAGAGTAGTGAAAGACGCTGATTAATTTGACAGGACTAAACTAAAATTTATCTTCTGTCCTTTTCTTAATGAAATAGAAAGAAAAAGATGCACCGAACTTAAATTTAGTTTAGTTTGTGAACAAGGGAATCGACACCATTGTATAGTCGGTATCTACTGCCTACTAAGTAAGATACTTACACTCAGTGTTTCTGAAATCCACGCGCAAACAAGACTTTTCCAGCGAAACCTACGTGATAAATAGAATCACAACAAAAATGACTCAAAGGAAATCACACTAGCTATTCCCCCGTCGTCGCCTGCATTTAACAAAGTTAAACCGTCCGCACTAACCTCGTTATGACGTTCACTACAATCACACGCACAATTTGACACTAATTTCGGTATTGTGCGCACCCCCTTGCAAGGTTATTGTTTACAAATGCTTGTTATTATTTGTGAATGTTTAGAAAATTGTGTGAAATGTTTTTATTTATTGTATTATTATTATTGAGGGTATTTTGATTGCTTGTTAGGGGTTCTTAAACAAATTACTTAGTTATTCTTTCGGTACGAAATTAAGGGGGTTTCAGATCGATTTCTAGTAAGGTCCAATTTCTTCACAAATTACTCTATCACATCATTCCAGGTCTAGGGTGTAATGCCATTTATGTCCCAGGCGTTAGGCGCGACATTTTTTGTGTCGTCAATCTAACTTAGTGTAACTCGGTTAAGCCTTTTTATTTATAACTAGCTGAGACGTCAGTTGTAGTCCTGTCAAAATTTCAATGACGATTTTCCGGCTGATCTTTTGGGATTTTCCTAAACCCAAAAGAGTAGGTATATACACGGTGGCATTTTAGTCGTCTTACAAAGACAGCCCACTTCATGTATCCAATGACTACTAATCAATCATGTAAAAAAAAAAAAAATTTTTGAACATTAGAATTTTTTATTATTATTAATTATGACGCATGACAGTTTAAAACATCCTGTTACAAGTGCAGTCCGAGCCTTGTGATACAAAAGCGCCGCAGAATGGTTTTAGATTAAGTTTAAGTTGCAATAGTAAGAAACACATTTTTGCGTTAGGGTGAATGAACTCTGATAAAGATGTCGCCGCTCCGTTCCGCGGCGCCCTTGTAACACAAGGCTCGGACTGCACTCGTAACAGGGTGTTTTAAACTATGTCATGCGTCATAAATAATAAAAATCAAAAAAATCAAAACATTCTAATGTTCAAAAAAAAAATTTTTTTTTTTACATGAATGTTTAGTAGTCATTGGATACATGAAGTGGGCTGTCTTTGTAAGACTAAAATGCCACGGTGCAATTAAATATTCAAATCAATATATAAAAAACCGGTCACGAGCGAGTCGGACTGGCGCACCGAGGGTTCCGTACCATCATATATAGCTTCATTCGTATAGGTACCTAAATAGTTCTGTGCCCAGAAAAAACTACAACTGTGCTTCACCCATAGCAACCAGCTAGGAAGGAGGACATTTTGGTTGTGAACCGTGAAATATTTTTAATCTCTCTCATCATTTATAGAAAAGGGAGGATTCTCCGACTAGATGGGTTTTGTGTCTGGGGAGCAACTGCCCGACGGTTGATGTCGAAATGTTGTATATATATTATGTCGGAGGCAATTTGTATGATTCCGCTTTTTACAAAAGACGCCGTCCGTATACAAACTCCCGCGGTTATGCAAAATGCCGAAGACAAAATGTAAATCTATTTCTTGAGGCGCTCGCCGCCCGCTACCGCGGCACCGCTCACTTTGCTCGCTCGGCTCGCGCGCGGTTGAACACAGTTCTCTAACCTTTCCTAACCCATTTGGTCGGGACTCAGGGTACCTGGGCCTCAAGTCTGCTAGTACAATAGTGTCAGAATGGTCTATTTATTTATTTATTTAAACTTCTCACACACAATAAGGTACAAAAGCGGACTTAATGCCATAGGCATTCTCTACCAGTCAACCAAGGGTAGTGAAGAGATAAGATGGCAGGTGCTCTAATTAATAGGGAGGAGAGGAGATAATAATAATAAAAATATTAAAAAGATAACAAATACAATAGATACACAAGTACATAAATATGTAGTAAACTTATAATAGACATACATACATATTACTATAACTATAATATATATAAAAATTCAAGGGGAAGAGATGATTGGGTTGACTCTACTCTATTTGTTATGAAAATAACTCCGCAATTCATCATCATCATAATTATGATATTATATCTATCATTGATTTCATAATAAAATTGTTGATTTTGACAAGTTTGGTAATCTACTAATATAATGGCGTCATTATGACTTTCCAATGGTCAGCCACTGACACTCCATTGAAAGAATTGGTAATCTCGTACATAATGACAAATGAAACTTTCCTACTAAACTTCCAACTTGAATGAAATCTGGCATAACCTAAATTGAACGAGTTGCCAATTTAGGTTTATGAGAAATAAAATATTTTGGTTTTGATTTTGAAAATGTAATAAAACGAAATGCATATTTTTCAATTAATTTTATTTAAATAACTTAATAGCTACATCCAAACAAATGTACAATAATATTAATTAACAGTAATTCTTCGTTTTGAAATAGGTAACTATTTTGCAAAACCGTCAACTAGTCTTCGATTCTATTGTAAAATATTTTTACGTCACACCTGGCCATAATGTGAGTTTTACCGCACGCTACGCGTACAGTAAAACTCGTATTGTGGGCAGGTGAAGACGTAAAATTGTTTACTCACCATGGGCAGTAAAAAAAAACCCTCTATCACATATTTACAATCCTCACCTGAGGCTCGGGTCACAAATACCTGGGATTTCGGGCTTTCTTTCTTTTACAGCCCTTGGTATTCACGATAGAAACATTTTAGAAAACTTATTACAGTACCCAGACGTTAATATGACACTACGAACTTTAGGAAGAGACTATTTGAGTGACAGAGACAACGCTTTACAAACCAAAATCTTCCACATCTATCCATCCACTAGTTCTTCCATCCTTTCACGGTTCATTTCTAGGTTGCCTGGGAGAGCTCGCAGAAAGCAATACAGCCCCCATACATTTTGTAGTGTTTGAATAATTTTTTGTTACGTTTATTTTTGTGGTATACAATAAAATCCATAATCATATACAGGAAAAGTTTTTAATCAGTGCGCAAATTTTGACAAATTAAACTTAAACGTGTTTTATTATACACCTATTTCTTATTTTGATACGTTTAGTACAAAAAAATTAAGTTATCATTAACGAAAGATGTTTATTTTGAAATTGGTATAATGGATACTCGTCTCGCAACGCGTCGGCGTGGCGGCGCGGTCAGTGAAGCGGAACGCAGTAGTAGGTACCTATCAGCTGTGCGCTCGCCCATTGATATTATTACGAATAGATTGTATCCATATTTTGCTGATTTCAAGTGGACTAAAAAAAAAGTATTGAAAATTTGCGCTCTGGTTAAAAACTTACCCTGTATAAATAAACATTTTCTAACACACGATGTGTCATTAACATGGTTAATTAATGAATTTTATCTACGCCCATGCTATAAATCCTCTATAAAAGTTTCTGAAACAGTTAGCTTATTGCCAACATTAAAACACCCAGTGTCACAGTAACCATAATAGCATCCAAACGGGAGATAAAATGTTGTACTGAATTTATAATGCAACTCCTTTGCTTTTACTAAGATACTATGTTATTTCAAAGGAATTGATCCTTATGAATGACTCTTTCGGTTGGTATCATAAAATAGTTTTTTTTTTTTTTTTTCACATTTCACCGGTTCTAGGTATTCCCGGCACAAGAAAATTATTTTTCAAAAATCTTTAAATGCAGTTTTAATTATTTTTGAAAATAAAGGAATGTTTCCTTTCAGTAAAATTTGCCATCATCAATATTAAGGGTACTTTTCCTCCAACCACGGTCTTTTTTTTCCACCCTGTATATGCTAGTCGCGCGGTAAACTCTGATAGCGCGATGCAGGATTTGTGACGTCAGGTCTTTGATGCGTAGTTCGCATGTGGCGTTGTTGATACCGCCACAATAGAAATGATTCAAGATCAAAAATTTAAGTCTATCGTGAATAACACCCAACGAAAATCTATAGATTTGTACGATATTGTTTCTTCATGAAACTGCTTGCTGTTGATGGGTATGATTGTAGTGTCCATTACATTTTAACCTCAAATCATCAGAAATGTATCCAATGAAGGTACTCGTATATTAGTCGTACATTAGTTAGGCAGTCGCTCCATATAAAATACTGATATTCAACTGTTTCTGGTTAGACTGGAAGCCGACCTCAACATAGTCAGATGCAGATGTTGATGATGTCAGTTCATAAAAACTACTTAAAAAAAAAATATATGTCGTTGTCTTTGGTTCTGTATTTTCGTTTTTTGCCACTGACATCCTAAATTAAAGTAGTTTTTCACTTTGTAGTGTTTTTTTGGAAGTCGGCAGATATATAGACCTATGTTTTTTAAATAATTTATTTTTCTCTTTTTAGTTGTGGTACCCACCCCAATTTGTATACCATTACTAGCTATGTAAACAACAGTGATCTAGGTTTTATAAAATCATCAACATACACCGTCATCAAAAACTACCTAAGCAAAGTCTATACCAAATGAAAATGAAATGAAATAGAATTATACCTTATCGGATATAATTCTATTTGCTGATGACACATCTCTAATTTTTAAAATAGATAGAAAAGACACGGATGTCTTACATGTCAACGATAGTCTCGCTGTTCTTTCAAAATGGTTCGCAGTTAATAATCTTTTACTTAATGCGAATAAAACTAAATGTCTTAAGTTCTCATTACCAAATGTGCCCCAAGTGGGTCTAAATTTAAAACTTGATGGCAAGAAACTAGATGCTATTACGGAAACTGTATTTCTAGGAATTACTTTAGATTCGAAATTGCAATGCCCACATTAGAGCTCTTTCAGGTAGATTAAGTTCAGCTGCATATGCAGTAAGAAAAATAAGGCAGTTAACTGATATAGCCACAGCTCAATCATGTCATTAATATTTTATATACTTAGATTATTTTCTATTTTGTGAATGTGACAGCGTTGTAGGCCTAGTAGAGTGTAGATATGTTGGCACTTTTCTATTTTGTTAAGTACCTGGTAATTGTTGAAAGGCCTACACTGTCCTCCCATACCTATAAACACTGTTATTTGATAATATTGTAAAGCCAATTATTTTGAAAAGAGAAACCGTGGAGTTTCTTGCCGGCTCTTCTCCATAGGAAACGACTAATTGGAACCGTGCACCAAGCTTCTGACGTTTCATAAGTGCCCATGTAGGTTTATGTGAAATAAAATATTTTGATTATTTGATTTTGAATGAAATTAGGATTTTCAAAATCGGCCCACAATTGATGAACATGCATAATATTTTTTGAAGTCGATTAAAAAATGGTTACTTATTATAAGACCAAACAATGCGTTACACACAATTCCACATAGCCGGCAATTTCATGAAAATTCTACAGTCATGCTACTTTTATTATTGCTATGAAAATGAACTTATAATGGGACTAACAAACAACCTATTTCTCGTATTTAAATCTATATTTTGAGCTTTCCTATGCTAATTATATTATTTACAACTTAATAACAATACAATCTGTCTAATACTGAGTTAAAACTAGTTTATTATCATTCAATTCTTCTTATACAAAGCTGTAACCTTTGGCTTACGCAGATACAGTACACCCAGCAAAATTGACAAGTAAGCAGGCATAAAATCACAAATTAAGATGGCCGTTGCCGGTCCGTCTATCGTCAACGCGAGCATGATTGAAAAGCTTGTTGTTTCATCCAGTGCAATGTTAATGCTAACAGGCAAGTGAGAACGTCGTAATTTCATAATTCTTGTTCCAAGAAATAGGTGTTTTTGAGAAAGCATTACAAGTTTTTGAAATGAATGTGTGTTATTTAGAATCTCCATTACATGTGCAATGTTTCTATGGAGATTTTTTCTTTATTTTTACAATTTATGAGTACATTATGAACGGCCAAAGTTCAGGTAAAATGTGTGCAAAAAGCAGATTTTTGGAGGCTTATACTGAATTGGTTTCTCCAAATTTAATTATTTGCTTTCATAGAAACCTAGATATAGTACACGTTATACCAATAAGTTCAAAATTTTCATTGATAGATGTGTTCCAACGCCATAATCACGTACGAGCGTTTGTATGAAAAGTATGACGGGTTGGCCGCTCTTAAGGGAATGATTGACTGCCTAGGGTTATCGTGTTAACCGGTAACTGTGTTGTGGAGGTCAGATAAGCAGTCGCTCCATGTAACATACTGGTATTCTAATTGGATATGGGATACTGGGATTTTAATTGGATTTTGTTATAATATCACACTATTTCTGTATGTTTATCCTATGTAAATTTTTAATCGCTTATGCTCTTGTATGTTGTGCTATATCTTTTGTGTGCACTGAATAAATGTTTTATCTATCTATCTATCTTATCTATCTATTCAGCTGTAACCGGGTAGACTAGAAGCTGACCCCAATATAGTTGAGAAAAGCACGGTAGATGACGTTGACTGACTGCTTTTTTGGTGTAGATAAGTGATCGCAAGCGTAAAGTTTTATTAGTATCCTTAAAACGGAGCTTAGTGACCACTATTTACCATTTTCAGGATTAGAATAAAAATTTACAATGTTAAACTACTGTTTGTTGTTGTTTGTGTTTTTAATAACGTATAGTCTTGTGGGCCACAACTTAATGTGCTTATTTTCTACATTCTCATTCTAAAATAAAAGAAATCACCAAACAAACGATGAGGGCGCCACTGCGCGCTCGGTAACTGTCTGTGCCTGCATACTTAATCATTTTGCTGCGTGTACTATCACGGACATCTGAATCGGACTATTCTTGCTTGCAACGCTCGGCCGCTGTAGTAACGCTTACCTACGCTCTTAAACCAATAGCATCAAAGCATCAGATTTTTGCTGAGCCCCTTGTTTTTGTAAATGAAAAAGAAATGACCGTAAAAAACTAGCCGAGGTGGTCAGACATCTGTGATTATTGTAACAGAGCCAACATTTTTTATATTTTTTTATTAGTCTTTGCAAAAAGGGGCGGTCAACAGATGTGGACATCATGAGCACGGGATTTTGTTTTGAAAGTGTGCCGATTCGGATGTCCACGATAGTACATTCTCTAGACAATTCTGACAAGTTTCTTTTCTACTAACTTTGAGACATTTTTATTATCAGTTTGCAAAATACATTATAATATGAAACTGTACAAACTAAATATTTTTTATTAATAAATACAACGTTAAAATACTATTCTTTTTAGGATAATATTTTTGTGTTCACCAAAAATCTTAAGGTACATCTATGTATGCATTTCTAAAATTTTATTCTTCCCCGAAAAATACTGATCGTGCACCAAATATTAGGTTAGGTTAGGTTAGGTTATATTTTGGTGCACATTCAGTATATTTGGTGGAACATAGGCAAAATTAGGTAAATGAAATGGGAGTACTTTTAAATAAAATTGAAGTACTTTTAAATACCATCCTTATTTTTAATGACTAGACTACACACTCAAATCTTCAATCATTGTTGTTTTATTATACAAAATATTATTATTATTGCACTTATTAGTAATAACTACAAGTTGACTAGTCCTCTTATTAAATCATCTAGATATTAGTTCTATTTAAATTTTTATTATTTATATACCTCGTATTATTTAAAATTGAGATCGTTCGCATATTTTTTTTAAATTTAAACGTTATTTTATTCTTCCAAATGATTGCTTGATCTAATATAAACTATACCGGATGACATTTTTTACCGTCTCGTAAAAATTTGGGTATACTAGGTGAACGGAGTAGAAGCCTATGGCATAGTTTTTATAATTTTTTCTTTAACCTAGAAAGAAATTGATCTATGGATAAATACCACACATTTGAAGTAAACTTATCATACTATAACAATAAACACAGAAATTTAACAAAAAACATAATTCAATAAATAAATACGATAAATAATATTTTAATTTAAATCATACGCACCCAAATTTCAATATTTTTATCTTTTATTTTAGTTTTATTTCTGATAAAAAAAAAAAAAAATTGCTATGCCATAGGCTTCTACTCCGTTCACCTAGTATACCCAATTTTTTTCGAGACGGTAAAAAAAGTCATCCGGTATAACTATGAATAACAACTGTCCTTGTCATTATTTTTGTTAGAAAACAATAATTTATCAACACCATTTTATTTTCATTTTTGAAGATAATCTTATTAAGATTTTTATGTTTTTCTCTGAAAGCCATACATAGCTGATATTTGAAAAGCCAATCAAGACATTTCCTGTGATTGGTTGACTGAAATAATTATTGAAAGAGTTTATATGTATATTAAGAGTTTAAATATTTATATTTGAAAATAAAGTAAATTTGTGCTTTTCAAAACAAGTAACTTCCCTACAATTTTTTCTAGTAGCCTTTTTTGTTGTTGTAAGTATTAAGTTTAAGTTAGTTTTTACGTATTATTTGCAGAGTAGTGTTGTGCATAGTTCGATTCGCCGACAATGTCGATATCGCTGTCACTATGTTCTGTGTCTGAATCTGTCGATATTCTTGAGTTTTCAGCCTAGAAATAATAAACATTTTAAATGAAAATGGCAATTTCATATTACATATTTTATAGGGATTCACAAAAATAAGAACACGTATTAAAAAAATTAATAATGACAATATAAACTAAATAATAGCTTAAAGTTCTTAAGTATACCTACTAAAAAAAATATGGATAACTCTGTCTGAATAAAATAAATAAATAAAATTAAATAAGAACTTTTAACCTTATGAATCTTTTAGAAAGACAGAAAAATGAAAAATAATAATTGTGTGCACAAATAAACCCACATTGCAATTTTTTTATAATATATGCAAAGTAGCCAAAAGCCTCGCATTCAAGCAATACAAAATTTACAATTTAGTCCATTACTTGATGTGAGGACCAGGGACCAAAGACAATTTACATTGCGTGATTATAAAAAAAAGTTTAATTCAGGCAAAACCCATATTACAAAAAATTCAATAAAGTTTCACAATAGATCAAAATTAAATTTCAATTATTATTATTATTATTATATTCATTTATTTCAGATTTCCAAATTGGTACATCCATAAAATTGTTAGTAACACAGAAATCCGGCTCGAAGGACCATTAAGATGTGTCGGTCACAGATGTAGACATCCCTGAGCACGGAATTTTGTTTTGAAAGTGTGCTTATTCGGATGTCTCTCATAGTACCTACTAACTTAGATCTTAAGAAAATTGTTACTAACACTTATATGGATTATGTCCGAAATAAATGTTTATTGATTGATTGATTGACAAACAAGCAACGATAACAATCTCTTTCTTTTTCTCTCTTAAGTGCCTATAGAAAGATGTATCGTGGAAGAATTGATATAAAAGAATTAACAACTCAGCACACTCACTAGTATGATTGTATCCATTTTATTATAATTATTTATGTATTTCTGTATCTGCCCGTGACATCACAGCGGGTCCTATCGGAATACCAACGCTGCGGCACTTATTTTTAAATGTCGCAGCATCATGCTGAGATAGGAGCCTTTTGGCCTTGTACAGGACACTCTTTTTTTTAAATATACAGGATGGAAAAAAAGACCGTGGTTAGAGGAAAAGTACCCTTAATATTGATGATGGCAAATTTTACTGAAAGGAATTCCTTTATTTTCAAAAATAATTAGCTTGAGCCGGGAATAAAACCGGTGAAATGTGAAAAAAATATCCTGTATTTTATGATACCAACCGGAAGAATCATTCATAAGGATCAATTCCTTTGAAATAACATAGTATCTTAAATTAAAGAAATACTCGATATAAAAGGCGACACGTAGCGAATTCAGTCGAAAAATACGTCTGTGCATACGTGAAATTGGGTCTCATTTTGAGCAATTCATAAGTTAAGTGAACTATTTTCTTTAGATAGTACCTAAGTGTTACAACAAAAAAAATATTTATCTTGGTCTTTCTTTAATTTAAGATACTATGTTATTTCAAAGGAATTGATCCTTATGAATGACTCTTTCGGTTGGTATACAGAATGTTTTTTTTTTTTCACATTTCACCGGTTCTATTCCCGGCTCAAGCAGGTGATTTAAAAAAAACTATAAATGCAGTTTAAATTCTTTTTGAAAATAAAGTAATGTTTCCTTTCAGTAAAATTTGCCATCATCATTATTAAGGGTACTTTTCCTCCAACCACGGTTTTTTTTTTTCCACCCTACTTATATACCCCACCGTACTTATATACCGATTTTTTTTATTTCTTTGACTTTTATAATTGTGTGCTTAATTTGTGATCTTCCTGTGCGTGTCACAATAAATACTTTTTCTTTCTTTCTTTCTATCTTTATTTCTTTCTTTCAACATGGTTTGAAAGTAATTACAAGTTAGCTTGTTTGACTTTACCATTATCAAAGGCTTACTGTAAGTAGGTGTGTGTATAATCATTCTATTTTCTATTTGGTTAAGTACCTGGTCATTGTTGAAAGGCCTACACTATCCTCCCATACCTATTTGTTAACAATGTTAGTTGATAATATTGTAAACCAATTATTTTTAAAAGAGTAACCGTGGAGTTTCTTGCCGGCTCATCTCCATAGGAAACGACTAATTGGAACCGTGCACCTAGCTTCTGACGTTTCATAAGTGCCCATGTAGGTTTATGTGAAATATAATATTTTGATTTTGATTTTGATGATTTCTTGATTAGACTTACTTTTCGACATTCAGAATTTGCCGCTGGATGTTTTGTGGTGAAGTCGACTGCTGTAGCTCCTGTAGAGAAAGAAATAACTATATTAGATAAGTATTAGATGAGACCGAAATTATCAGCGCGTGCCCATACTTGCCCGCTCAAGAGTTATGAGGTTTAGGTAAATTGATTTTGATTTTGTTTCAGTAAAATGAAAAAAAAAAGTGAGTAAAAGGTACTTTTTTATTAATAATATCATAGATAAAATAATTGTGTTACATTAAAATACTATAATTAAGGAATATTAATCATTTCAAAACATATATTCATCAGTTTAGTACAAAAAAAAAATTTTTTTTTTTCAAAATTAAAGCAAATGATAAATTTAAACAAAATTGTCTTTTTTGTTGGAAAGTAATTAATTACAAACAGTGAAAAAAAAAAAAAAAAGACGTGTGGCACTCGGGGACTGCCGCGGTAAAGCTATTGCATAGCATTTTGTATCAACTTATGCAATTATAATTATTTATTTATTTTATTTATGCAGTATTTCTTTTTCTTTGATATTAATTTTTTTTTCGTTACGGAATTTCTGGATTCGGTCCCCGCGCTCAAGGCCCGCGATAGAAGCTATGCAATAGCTTAAAAACAAAATAAATAAGTGCTGAACGTCGTAAAAGTGTATAACTACGTAAACAAAGTCAAATACTATTCAAATATAAGCATAATAACAACTTTAAAATAGACGAAAGTGTTGAACCTAAAGTAATTTTAAATAAAAAAAGAGTGACAAACTGTTTTGACAGCGAAAAAATTCCATGTACATGAGTCATTTCCAACCGTCTAGTCAAGTTTAAAAATTGTTCAACTGGAATGGTATCAACTATTTGGCAAGCTTTAATTAAGTCGTTGTAGCCTTGCGGTGCAACAGGGGAACTGAATGTACTATAACACTATCAACAATCACTTTTTGTGAAGATCATAATTTTATAAACTAATATTTATAAGAATAAAATACGCAGTACACAGAAAAAAGAACTGCCAGAAATTATTAGATCACTAGAGGGTACTGGTGTAGTAAAACCGTCGGAGTGGGGAGCGTGAGGTTTTTTCGTTACGGAATTTCTGGATTCGGTCCCCGCGCTCAAGGCCCGCGATAGAAGCTATGCAATAGCTTAAAAAAAATTGTTTTTCGATAAATATATGTTTATCGAAAAAACTGAAACTGAGCTCCCACCTCATTCTTGCCTTTATTGGCCGGTTTGAGTGGAGATTCGCAAGAGCCAACGTGCTTGGAGGAAGGAAGTATTCCAGTAAGTGCTTGTAGGGATCTTGACCATCTTCCGGGCTCTGGGATTGTTCTGAGAGCCGTGGAACACCTCTCCACTCCTCGAGCACCTCAGGATATGTTGCCCCCTTGTCGCTACGTCACTATGTGCTAGCGACCGTTTCCGGGGGCCCATTAATGAGTGTGCAAGTCACCTCCTGCCATTTTATCCGTGTATAATAAAACATTGATCAGGCAGGGGCCATAGTCCTTCCATAGTTTTAGGTAACCAGTCCATTTTAACAACCCAAACCCATAGTCCAATATCTTTGTTTCCATATCTTGCAATAGTCCTACACCAACCGGGGGTTGTTCTTGGGTACACTTGCATAGTGCGTACAGAGAGAATCGTCGGTTGGTGCCTCATTTAATTAAAAAGCGTGTAATGGGCCTCTGCGAGTTGGCTTCGGCCCCTCGTACGCCTTCCAAAGGTCCGGGACCCCGGGGTCCCGAGATATGTAAATATATAAAAATAAAATAATAATTAATTGATTACTAAGTATTTGACTTCGATTATTACTTTGACAGCCCCTTTATTTCCTCGCAGCAACGTTGATATTCGTAGTTCAGATGTGAGTAGTGCCGTTGACTGTACATAGGTCAATTTTTAATTTATGAAACCCCATACTTTTCAAGTCCCCCATCGATTTAAACCGTCGTCCCCCCATCTTGCAAAACCCAACAATACGTTCACAAAAATCATTATACTACCAAGACGCTGCAATGAAAAGAAACCGAATCAAATTACTACCTACACACAATTACAACCTCTAACACTATACAATTAGACCCATTTTCGCGTACACACCTTATTCCCCTCCCCTAAACGCCATTACCAACCGATTTTGAACCCAAAATCTAAAGAGATAAGTTACGGAATGGCTTGCGAACGATTCTAAGACGTCGGTTGCCTAGCAACGGCGCCATATTGCTTCTAATTTGATTTGACAACGTCTTGGTCTTGAGTTGTGGCGTCGCAGAGACATTATTAAATTGAAGTGTCCTGAGGTTTAAGATGGCAATTTAGGGGAACGGAAGACTTAAGACACTGGACTTTGTACATAACATACAATATGGTTCATAAATGGCTTCCTCAAAAGACATTCGTGTCTGGGTGGATCAAAACGGAATATAGCAATGCTGCTTGGCAACATAGGTGTGGTACATTTTATCAGGGTGGCTTTTCTCAAAATTAATTTGTATATTTGTAGTGATTTTGAAATCATTATGAACCATATTATATAAATCATCTGCCTTTTTCTTTCTTCCTTTTAAATTGTTTATTTTTATTTTACTTAAACAAAAATCTACGCTACGCTACCTACGCTACACTATCGCTGTCTCGCAATCATATAGGTATCTTATTCGTAACAGAAACTGAGAAATTTATCTAAACAAAAATATTCCTATGTATTTTTGTTTTATTGGTCTACGCAAAAAACGGAGGTAAATAGATGTGGGCACCGTGGGGACTTTGGTTTGAAAGTGTGCCGATTCGGCTGACCGCGATAGAACATCATATTTCGTTTCTATCGCCCTGGGCCTCAAGTGTGCTATTACAATAGTGTCAGAATGGTCTATCATTGATTTCATAATTGTTGATTTTGACAAGTTTGGTAATCTACTAATATAATGGCATCATTATGACTTTCCAATGGTCAGCCACTGACACTCCATTGAAAGAATTGGTAATCTCGTGCATAATGACAAATGAAACTTCCTACTAAACTTCCAACTTCCTACTACTTCAGATTGCTTATGACACTAATAAATAATATGTAAAAATATATATAAATGAAATCTGGCATGAATAAATGTTCAAAATGCCATTGTAATACAATTATATTACGAGACCATTGACCGACCAATGATCGACCGTTATGAATTTAGCCGATTACGAACTTTTAGCAAAATGACAATGGGATCGTGTTGGAGTGACGAATTTATAAAAATAGCAGACTTGAGCGCCTGTTCATTTTCACATCGATGGCATTCTCCCTCTCTTGGAGTTCAGACAAAACTTACTAATAGCAAGTTAGCGTGCAGCATAGTTCGAACTCCCCAAGAAATACCTTCTTGTCGCACAGTTCCGCTCCGAACTTGTCCAATTAACTGATGTTTGCTCGAGAACTTCGTGTGTAGTTCCACTACAGAATACCTTTGGGAAATGGCGTATACATACATGATAGTAAAGCCCCGTATTCATGGGAAACTTTTTTTGAGCAACAGTTGATCAACATTATTGATGAGCAACGACAAAGTTGGTGGAAACAATTTTTTTATCAATATGTCTTTTCTACACGACAGTCAAAATTTTGCCCGAGGAAGTAGTGTTGATGTGTTCTCTGTATCTCATGTATAAAATTTCTAATAAAAAAATATAAAAGGGTGGTGTGTGCTGATCTCCTGCAGGGGTCCATATTTGCTCACCTAAAGCTCTTTACCCGAAATTGTTCTTCCTAATGATTTGTAATTCGAATGATCACTCTTCCTAAAAATTTTCATCCTAGTTTTCATTCATATTATTTGTAGTGCTACCGGTGATGTTCATAACACTCATGTTTCCGAAAATTGTAATTAATAATATCATTAATGTAAATATATTTAAACTCTTACTGTTTTTTATCATTACGCTTTTATCCCTAAACATTATTACCATAATATTTTCACTCATACTCAGAAAGAAACATTTACCAAGTGTAATAAAAAATATGTGTGGGTAGAAGATGATTTTTGTCTTAAATGAATGACATTCAGGTTAGAGTGTCGTCTTGGGGGCACTATGAAAAAAATACTTAGAAAAATTTCGCGACCAATTTCGAGGTAGCTGGTCACAATTCTAACCTAACCTATCCTATGGATATCTTTGCAGGTACACACCGCTATGAATAAAATTGTACCATGGTACTATTATTCTTATATGTTATACATGTTATGTGAAAATAAAGTTACGCAAAATTAATGTATATAATACTGATTATAATGAATAAAAAGAAATCTAAACAAAAAAGATATGACTTTGAATAATAGTGTAAAAGATGGTTATGTTGAGAAAATATAGGAAAACAAATAAAAGTATAATAGATGTTTATTGCTACTGACATTATGAAGTTGAATGCTTCGGAATTATGAACATTAGAGACAGAGTAGTTAGGAATTGTGATTTTTAGGATGAAAAATGTTAGGAAGAACATTTTCGAATTTCCAATTATCGGAGTTGAAAATTTAGGTGAACTTTGGCGCACCCCTCCCAGGCTTATCATGGCGCTTTCTGTTTGTACGAAGAATAGACATATCTCATATCTTATTTCAGCTCTACAGTATTCTATTCAATCCTAAAACCCCCTCTTATCTTAAAGAACGTTTCAAGTTCCTTCATGACACACATAATAGATATCTGAGGTCATCGGAAAGCTTGAGACTAGAGATGCCAATGCATTCCACTAGTTTTTATGACAAGTCTTTTACAGTTCAAGCAGTACGGTTATGGAATGCCTTGCCCGTCTCGATAAGGCGTGCTCAATCTTTGTCCACTTTTAAAATTTTGGTTAAAAATCACTTCCTCTCTCCTTAAACATCATCATTACTTAAAGTTCCTTGCTCTTGTATCATGTTTATTATTGTGTGTATATATATATATATATATATATATTTATATGGATAAGTATCTATAAGCTTTGTGTATATGTATTTATTGTATATATGTAAGTGGTACACCACTAAATACCTGCAGTATTGTCTCTCCTTCTACTTTTTGATCCATCCAAAGGTTGTCTGTAAAAGATCGCTTTTAGCGATAAGACCGCCCATTGTGACACCCTATGTAACAGTTCTACATTTATATCTGTAATTTGTATGGTGTACATAATAAAGAGTATTCTATTCTATTCTATAGACACAGCTCTTTCTATTATATATTCACTAGTAATTTCTTCTGTATTGTGGGTGCGTTTACAAACATTTAAACTCACATACACAAACAGCCAGACCCGGAACAACCACTTGTAGGTCATACAAATCTTTGTTCCGTGCGGGAATCGAACCCACGACACGCAGCGCAGCAGTCAATCGCTTGATCACTGCGCCAGCCGTGCCATCAATAATAATAACGTATAGTCTTTTGGAACACAACGTAACATGCTTATTTTCAGCATTTTCATTATAATAGAAATCACCAAACAAACCATGATGGCACCACTGCGCGCTCGACACCCTCGTAACATAAATAATTATGTAAGGTTAATACTGAGGAATATACAGTTGCCGTCAGATATATTGTAGCAGACAAGGTGACCAAATACATCTGAACAATTTAAAATGTCGATAAGTTCCGTACACTACAAGTTACCATTAATATCTGAACATTAATTACTTCATTAATATCTGAGCAGATGCTTGTCAATTATTTATATACACACAACTAACCAAAATATCTGAACACTTACAACGTCAAGTGTATTTACGCATACAAACACTGAGCTTACCTAATTCGTTACTGCGTGATATAAAGGACGAACCAAAAACGACTATCGACTTGGCAAAAATAAATTAAATTCCAGGTAACACCCTTTTTGAACACCAAATGACTGTTCTTGGTATAAATACGATGAAAAGGGAATAAAAATTGTATAGAAAATTATTTGTTTAGGATACAACTATTGATAGAAAATATAACATACACCCACATACTACCAAAAATTGTAAACGAACTTCCTACGGACATACAAAATAAATACCTCTGTAACCCTAAAAAAGCAAAATGTTTATTAAAAAAGCATTTTCTGCTAATTACAAACTATGAGTATGTACTTTAGGTTGATACACTTGCTACATCTTTATTTGTGCTATTAACATATGATATAAAGAGTAAAGACTTGCAATATTCTTGAATGTAAAACTTACAAACTTACCGTCTAAGTTTTTTTTTAGTAAGTACCTATATTAGATATATTTTGTTTCGAACTCACTACCATGTATAAGCCATCAAAGGCTTCTGTGGTTCTTAGTGTATTATTTTAAACTCTGCGATCTACTTTCTGAACATTAATAAAAAAAATTAAAAAAATCGATCTTGGTTTTGTAATGAAATTAAAAATTATTGTCAATATTTTTTATTTGTGACAACATAACTAGATAAAATATTAGTATTTTGTGTAACCTCCTTCTACATTTAATACGTCATGTAACCGTTATCGCATGGTAGTGTTCAGATATTTTTGGTTAGTTGTGTGCTGTATAGAAATAATTGACAAGCATCTGCTCAGATATTAATGAAGTAATGAATGTTCAGATATTAATGGTAACTTATTGAGATTTTAAATTTTTCAGAAGTATTTGGTCACCTTGTCTGCTACAATATATCGTCGTATCCTACCAATAGGGGCGTAACTGCATAATAGCTACTTTTCAAGAGACATTTTTTTGTGTTTAATTAAATTAAATATGAAAAAAATTGTATTGGTGAATTCTTATAATGTGTATTGGTATTTTAAGGTTCGGCTAGGATTATTTTCAATAAATTATCTTTATATTTTATACGCATTTTGTCCTTTAAATCCCGTTTTTAATTGTTTTGTTGAACTGGTTATATGTGGTATTATGAGCAGAATTGAATTATGCAATAAAAAAAGAAAGCCCCTATGTTCGTTAGGGCACTATTTGTAGGATACGACGATATCTGTCAGCGACTGTACATATGCGAACGGGCCGAGGACCGTCGGAAAAAAACAGTTTATAACCTTCACAATCAACAGAACATTCTCACCTCGTTGCTGCTGTTGCTTCCTCATCTGCTTCTTATGCTTCATCCTTCGGTTCTGGAACCAGGTCTTGACCTGCGTCTCCGAGAGGTTCAGCGCTCCTGCCAGCTCCACGCGCTCGGGAGTTGACAGGTACCGCTGGGATTCGAAGCGTTTTTCTAGGCCTGGACAAGCATCATCATTATTATTAAGAAACAAGCAGCTGCTCGCGGTTTCGCCCGCGTGGCTCTTTCTAAAATAAAAGTAGCCTAAGTTACTCCTTAAAGCATCAGATATTTGCCAGTGAAAGTCCTGTTAAAATCGGTCCAGCTGATTGGAAATTGCATAGAGTCGCAGCATTATGCTCAGTGATGGATGTTTTGCGTGGATAAGACGCATATTTTCCTCCAACTTGTTCTTGTTCTTTTCTATCACATTTTAAATTAAATTATATTAATTTTCTTTAAGTACGCTGTACTGGTACAGCGTTGACACTTCCTGTGACCCAAGGGCTGGCTTTTACCTTGGCACTTGGAACGGATTATAACTTTAAAAACATACCGGTTAACTGCGGATCGGAGAACACCGTTCTTGCTTTCCGCCGTCGGCAATGTTTCAGTGCAGATAACGATAATTCTGAAGGCGTGAATAGCGCGTGATATGGCACTCCTGAAACAAACAAATATGCATGTTTATATTATAAAACATAAAATGTATTTAAGCACCTAATTATCTACCTGCCTTTTTCCAACTTTGTTGAAGCTGGCTTCCAACCTAATAGAATTTATTTTATGTCATTTCAGTTGGGAAAAGAAACAGAAGTACAATAAAAAAATAAAAAACAGAAATGTCTTAACATGTAACTTAAGAAAATTATACTAAACTAGCTGTTGCCCGCGGCTTCGTCCGCGTGGAATTTTGTGCTATCTTGCACCACTTAGAAATTTAAATATTGTAACATAACTAGCTTTTGCCCGCGGCTCCGCCCGCGTGGTTATCGGTTATCGCGAAAAAAAAGTAGCCTATGTCCTTCTCCATATCCCAGGCTATATCTCTGCCAAATTTCATGACGATCGGTTTAGTGGTTTAGGCGTGAAAACGTAACATACAGACAGACAGATAGACAGAGTTACTTTCACATTTATAATATTAGTATGGATTTACATTGTGCATTTACATCAACTGTTAAGTTGATACAGTTGAAGTAGTTTATGTTCACAAATAATAAACTGTCCACCTCTATTTCAATCTTTACAATAACAAAACGTTTACTAGATACTTAAACAAAAAATTATGATTAAATTTTATTTGCAACATCCGTTTTAAATTAAACAAAGCCTATATTCTGCTCGAAATTAATCTCTGTCTATCTGTGAAAACTACATGAAAATCCGTTCAGAAGTTCCGGAGATGTGCGTGAACAAACAGACAGACAGCAAAGAATTCTAAAAATCGCTGGTTTATGTTGTATTACTTTTATTTAGTTACCCTCTCTCTATTTTTATTACTTTCTTCAATGTACAAACGCACCGGATTCTACTGTTTTATAATTATTTATATGTATATGGATATCGACAAAAAAATTCACAGATTACTACTCTAAATAAATTAACTGTAGCCAGAGAAAAACGCAAAATTAATGAAAAAAAAGAGTAATAAAAGTTAGCAACTAAAAATAGCTAAACAAAAATAGTGTGTGTGTGAATATGAAGATCTGTAAGATGAATGCATCTTACAGATCTTCATACCATCATCATCATTTCAGCCGAAAGACGTCCATTGCTGGACATAGGCCTCCCCCAATCACCGCCACTTCGACCGGTTCTGTGCTTCCCGCATCCAGCGGATTCCTGCGGCTTTCACTAGGTCATCGGTCCACCTTGTGGGAAGCCTTCCCACGCTACGTCCCAGGTACGCGGTCGCCACTCCAGAACCTTTCAGCCCCGACGGCCATCTGTTCTGCGAGCAATGTGCCCTGCCCATTGCCACTTAAGTTTGACAACTCTTCGAGCTATGTCGGTTACGGTTATAAGGGCCACGGAGAGGGCTATGCTTGGAGTTTCCCTATACGTGATCGAATCAGAAATGAAGAGATCCGCAGGAGAACCAAGGTAACCGATCTTCATATAATAATGTTAAATTGCGCACAGCCAGCTTCAGCTGAATACCACTACTTTATATAGAGCGACCGCCAATCTGATGTCTATAACCCAGCTACTGGGTAATACGATACCCCCTGGTAAGACTGGTTGTCTGACTTTCAGGCTTCTGACTTGCATAAACAGCCTTATAATATTCCCACTGTTGGGACACAGGGCTCCTCAGGCCCAGTGCGGGTTGGTAGATGTCATATGTCTGGGATATGCCGGTTGCTGCACGATGACTTCCTTCACCGTTTTGAGAGCAGTGGGAAAAATTTACACAATTATGCTTGTAATATTTGGGGGGGGGGGGGTTGCCATAATCGCCACGCTTGGCGATCGCAGTATGGTGTTAAAAAATGCATATAAAACGCTGCTGCCCATTCTCTAGTAAGTCCCTTAGTCGTCTTTTACGACAACCACGGGAGGTAATGGGGTGGTGCTATTCTTTATGGCCGGCACCACACGAGCCACCTTGTGAAACGAGTAACCTTGTGAAAGCCGCAGGAATCCGCTGGATGCGAGAAGCATTGAACCGGTCGTGGTGGCGGTGCTTGGGGGAGGCCTATGTCCAGCAGTGGACGTCTTTCGGCTGAAATGATGATGATGAAAGCGTCTTTGTAGGTTCCAACCTACGACCTTACAGCTCGTACCACAGAGCCTTTTTTTTTTGGGTGGGAAATTATCAAATAACTTCTCCTCCGCTCTAGGTGGAGCAGGAGTGTCAGACTTTTACTGACTAAAACCCACCCGTGTTCCTTCAGTTGCCTGTATGCCAGGGTCACGGTATCCGTCTCGGACAAACCCGCAACCCTGGCAGAAGTACCGCTGTGCCGCCACTGCTACCCTGACTCTATGACTTGTACCGTTATAAAAAATCTGAATGTGGAATGTCTCAAATGACAGCCGGGACCGACGGCTTAACGTGCTTTCCGAGGCACGGAGGAGTCTCGGTACGAAATGGATGGTCACCCATCCACAACTCTTTAGAGGTATGAGGAACAGGGTGTAAAGTTCACTCATCCTCCATAGAAAAGGGAGGATCCTCCGACCAGACGGGTGTTGTGTCTGGTGGGCAACTGCCCAACGGTTGATGTCGAGATGTTGTATATATGCTAGTCGCGCGGTAAACTCTGATAGCGCGATGCAGGATTTTTCATACACTCCCGCTAGATACAGTTACAGTTGTGTACTTATTGCGCGGTCATTTATTCCGATCATTTATCTGGGATGTAGCGATCAACGTTGTAGAAAGGATCAGATTATGAACGATCTGGGCCTCAAGTCTGCTATTACAATAGTGTCAGAATGGTCTCTTCATGTGAGTTTTTGACAGATTTGCCATACAAACACTGTCAAATACTCACAATGGCGAGACCATTTTGACAGTATTGTAATAGCAGACTTGAGGCCCTGATAAGTTGTACACTTGTCTACGAATGTTCTATTCGTTTGTTCTAACCACGTGACTTAACGTTGAGATGATGTCATTCCTATACATTCGATTAGTTTTCTATTAGCGTTATCGATTGTAGATTGTTAACTTGGCTAAGCCTACCGGACTCCACCAAAGCGGAGACGAGACAAGAGGGGAGATATGTTTTAAACAACCAATAGAATTTCGTTATTCACACATCATGTCTCCACTCAGCTTCATTGGATAGCACTGAGCGCAGATGTATCATATTTGTACGTCACGATCGAAGCGGAGATGTGAGCTGTGCCTCGCCGAGATTAAACTGGGCAGGCGGCGGTACAAAGCGGTGAGCTGTGCCTCGCAAGCTGGCGACGGTACGCAGCGAGATAATTTAATTCAAATCTTAAATAAATTATGGGACCTAACCGAATACGGGTACGAATTTGGGGAATACAGGAATGTTGTTCTATGTATGTTCTATTCTATTTTTAATATATGGCAAGCAAAGCCAATGTCGACTTTTCTGCCAATGTCTAAAGTGAGTTAGAAAAACAAGTGTGCATGAGAAAATAATAATAATAATTAAAAGTTGTAAGATTCTTCGATTGATACAGTTGAACACAGTGTAAATCTTGTTGGATTAGTACGGGACTGAAACGATAAAAAAATATAAACAAATAAATTATATAATTGTTAAAACATAAAATGTACGCATACCACACGCACACAGACAAAATATTTCATGTTATGACGGATGAAGGTCATCAGCGCCACAAGTAGTTCTGGAGAAGAGTAGGTATGTTAGCGAGGAGGGGAAATTAGTCTGAAGAGGGATCTTAAATTTTGGGAGACGCCTAAATAAATCTAAAGGTGGAACGTTGTTCGAGCAATCTGAGATGTGGTCTAGAGTGCCCTCCTCCAACCTCTATATATGTTTCGAGACAAATGTCTCCTTGACCGCTCTAGGTAACTAGACTTTTGGATCGTAAAAGATGTACCAACGTTTTGACGTAATACGTCAATCAGTGTACTTGACATTCTTGTCCCTGGGTGATTGAAGTTTCTGTTATCACCCTACAAGTACTTCAAACTTCACAGTCATCTGCTAGCAACATGACATTAGTAAGTGCTTTATAGTAGCTAGCATTAGAGTCCAACCAAATTTTGTTCTCATTTTCGGTTTTTAGCAATTTTCTGCCAAAATCCATTTTCGTCAATTTTCGTTTTCACCCGTACCTATAGATTTTCGGGCAGTGGCCGAAAAACATTTAGTGTACGCAGTACTTTCACATCATTTATTCAGTAAATATCCTTAATAGTCACAACAATTTAAAGCACGATAACTGAGAAAGTGCTGGAAAAATATCCTTTTTCTCGCATACCATGTTATGTTATGAATATACCATGTTATGAAAAAAATGTTGTTGACAATAAAATTGTTCCTATATCCATGTATACATATTTTTAAGTGACTACATTCAAAACAAGTATTTCCGTACTTAGGGGATACATACAATGTGTAACTGAATTATGAAAGTACATAGTTTGTTCAGAATCGTTTACTGAATCGATTTCTCTTATTTTTAATATAGGTTATTTTGTATCCCTAAAATAAATTGAAACTACCTAAATTACAGTCACACTTCCGCTGTACAATCAAAACAAACCAAAATAGACGAAGTATCTAATACGCTGGACCCTACGTGTGCGAGTATAATATGCGTACGAAAATTTGTAATGTGACCACAATTTTCTCTCACAATCAGTATAAGACATTTAATAATTATACAATGTTTTACACATGAGTCAATTTCAACAACTCGATTTTTTACCTAATTTCCATGAACATTTTCATATTCAGGTTTTATAACATGTGCACTACCGTTCTCACTGTGCGTAAGCGCACGATTGTCTATTGCCGGGCAGGGATTAATTGTTCGATTAAATTCATTGGTCAGCTCAGGACGGCGAAACAAAATGACCATAGAAATTAGTAATTTCGCTCGGACAAAACTACCGTTGACATGTACCTACTCATTAACTATGAGTCTAAACATTGAAAAATAATTAGCTTCTTGTAGGTCAATTATTACTTAACGCAATCAAAATACTTTTTCCTATATTTGTTGGAGATTATCTTCCTGAGAGGTAAATTATAGAAATTGATAATTCATCATTTACTGATGTTTTTCTAAAAAAGGATTAGTGTTATAAACATAATTTAAGTAGCTTCATTTAGATTCACGTCTATTAAATTCTGAGAAAAAAAAAATCGTTGCATTATTTGTAAAGCAGCACTGCGTTTTCAGCCTAGACCCGTAATTTTTTCGTCTGAGAAATTCACTCACATAACGGTAAAAATTCAGTGTTTGTATTGTGATTTTAAGATAATATTCTAGTTAGGGTATTTGGTGGTGTGCGTTCATTCCGGACATGTTGTATACAGGATAGGTTTTTAACCAGTGCGCAAATTTTTTTTTTGGTGGTTCAGTGTCAGTAACAGAACACAAATTTCCATTATTTGTTCAATAATTTTTTGGGTCCTACTTCAAATCAGAAAAATATGGATACAATCTATTCATAATAATATCAATGGGCGAGCGCACAGAAGATAGTTCCTACTATTACGTTCCGCTTCACTGACCGCGCCGCCGGCGCGTTGCGCGACGAGTATCCATTATACCAGTTTCAAAATAAACATCTTTCGTTAAAGTTAAATAATTTTTTTTGTACTAAGACATATCAAAATAAGAAATATGTGTAATAAAACACGTTTAAGTTGCATTTGTCAAAATTTGAGCACTGGTTAAAAACTTTTCCTGTATATACGCTGGTCAGAGGCACCTACCCAGACGATGGCAACTATTACAAAAAAATATTATTATGATTGGGTATGACAACAGGATTTGAAGGAGGCCTTCACCTACCCTGGGGTTCTTGTAGATCAAGATTTTTTTAAATAATTAATATTTAACAATTACTAACAAAAATAAAAACCTTCTATTAATACAAAACAGAACTAAAATAAGAATACTCATACTAGAAATAAGAAACTGAAGTTATAGATAAGATAGATTTGTTATAAAGATTTAGATTAAGTAGAGATATATTTATAGAAGCTATATAAGCTACAAGAAACAAAAGGCTTTTTTATTTTTATTTTATTATTTATGACAACAGGAATGATTGGTGGAGGCGACGTTCTACAAAACCAAACTTTTTCATAAACTCTATGTGCTATATTAACGTTCGCGTATTTTCCTCAAATACCTATTCTACGTCATTGCATTGTGTACCAAAAAATGGGGTACCAAAGTACGTAGGGACCAAAAAAGGGGCAAAAATTGAAATGCATAGTTTAGTTTCCTGGGCCTCAAGTCTGCTATTACAATAGTGTCAGAATGGTCTATTTATTTATTTATTTAAACTTCTCACACACAATAAGGTACAAAAGCGGACTTAATGCCATAGGCATTCTCTACCAGTCAACCAAGGGTAGTGAAGAGATAAGATGGCAGGTGCTCTAATTAATAGGGAGGAGAGGAGATAATAATAATAAAAATATTAAAAAGATAACAAATACAATAGATACACAAGTACATAAATATGTAGTAAACTTATAATAGACATACATACATATTACTATAACTATAATATATATAAAAATTCAAGGGGAAGAGATGATTGGGTTGACTCTACTCTATTTGTTATGAAAATAACTCCGCAATTCATCATCATCATATGATATTATAATAAAATTGTTGATTTTGACAAGTTTGGTAATCTACTAATATAATGGCGACATTATGACTTTCCAATGGTCAGCCAGTGACACTCCATTGAAAGAATTGGTAATCTCGTGCATAATGACAAATTAAACTTCCAACTAAACTTCTAACTTTCTACTACTTCAGATTGCTTATAACACTAATAAATAATAAGTAAAAATATATATAAATTAAATCTGGCATGAATAAATGTTCAAAATGCCATTGTAACACAATTCTATTACGAGACCATTGACCGACCAATGATCGACCATTATGAATTTAGCAGATTACGAAATTTTAGCAAAATGACAATGGGATCGTGTTGGAGTGACGAATTTATAAAAATAGCAGACTTGGGCCCCAGGAAGAACGCTTTCAGAAAGCGCCATATGGGCACTACTGAAATCAGAATATAGTGAATAATGCAGATGAACAAATCATGGCCGTCGTACACCGAAATAACTCAACACAAATTAATTAGACTAGAAATATAGCATTGAGATGGCATCTAAATTATAATCGTGTGATGTTCTTAAAAGTTCTTACCAGGATTCTCGAATTTACTAATCATGGATCCGATTTCTAATTATTTTCCATGATTTCTGGACCATAATTTTGGTTCGAAAACACTGTTACGGCCAGTTAAGAGCTAAACAACAAAACACTTTTATTTATCAAGGTAGATTCTACTACTTAGGTACTTAAATATCAAGCAAGAGTAAAAGAACATTCCAATTTTTTTAGGACATGCGACATAAATTCAAAATGTACGCGTATATTTTGAATAAACACGACACTTTCCTTTATCAAGGTAGATTCCTACTACTTACTTAAATACCAAGCAAGCTAATGTTTTTGTAAAGGAACATTCAAATTGTTTTATGACATGCGACATAAATTCAAAATATACGCGTAGAGAAACAATATTAAGAACGCCGATACACCAAAGTACATTATGCCATAAAAATGGTTTTATCACTGAGGTAAAATTTTTAATAATATCCCAAAAGATATTAGGAAACTTCCTCTGAAATATTTTAAATGTAAATTACTATGGCTCATAGATTATATTATTTATAATGTAAAAAAATGTACCTATTTGATAAAAAAGTTAATGATAAATATTCTTATATTTAACCAGATATTGCTTAAATTTAAAACTGTATAAAGATAATAGTTTTCTTTTTAATTACAATGTTGTAATAGTAGATAGTAGACATGGTCCTCACATGATCTGACTAAGATTATGTCTGGACTTTAAAAGAGACTTTGACCCCTGAGTTTGTTTCGCCATTTCTTCTCAGGGGTAGTTAGATAGGAAATGTCGACTTCCCCAAGCTTGTTTTTATATTTTTTATATGACGTGTAAAAGTGATTCCGATATCCTATTTACAGAATAAACGATTTCATTTCATTTCAGATATAATTACTGTTTAATTACACTGTTATTATTTGAGGCTAGGTGCATAATCATACATTGTTTTCTTTAGAATATTTCGCTACTTTGCATGAATACCCGCAGAAATCAAAATTTTGAAAATACTGGTTTATAACACAGCCAAATGCAAAACGGTTCTTATTTAAGTAAACATTGTTTAATGCCCTTTTGATTTATAAATTCTATTTATTCTTATATTGATCAAATACATGAAAAGTTATAACAGTAAATATTTTGTGTAACTTTCAAATAGCTACCTTGTAAAATGTGTGTTTTTGTAAAAGCAGCGATTTGTATGCCAGCCGATGGCGAGACGTAATAATTGATATTAATATTTGATCATAACCCTTTTGTTAAGGCCATTATTGTACCATGTTTCAATGCAAATAAATTTATATTCTTTTCTATTCTACCTTATTTTGAAAACAAAATCAATTAATTTATTCTTACCTTGTGACAAAAAATACGGCGCCTCAACAGCTTTATAAGTATTAGGCGTGTGGAGGTAAGCCCCTAAAGCCCCCATAGCGACCTGGAGATACGACCCTTCTCTCCCCGGCACATGAGGTCTCATCTCATTGGGTACCGGGAAAAAAGGTTTCGGATCTCTGTCGTAATCAAACCTCCTTTGTTCAGGTGTTTTGAACGTGCGGGTCTCATGACTTCTGTACAAAATGTCTTCGATTAAAAATGAGGTTTTTGATGTATGTTCTTGACGATTTGTGTCACTTGGTGATTCACTTCTGGTTTCTGAATCCATTTTCTTGTTATTTTCGTCTCATGGATGTGGTTGGGTTTTTTTTTTTTTTCGAGGTTATAGATTATTTGTTTTTCTTTTTAAGCACCTGGTTGTCGTGTTTTGCTTTTTGGTCACAATTTAACTGGTTTATTTTGATGAATTGTTTTTAATTTTGAGAACAAAGGATTCTTTTCTTAATTCAGAATAATGTTGTTTTGCAGTCTTTCTAATTATAACTGAAAAGATAACATGCCAAATGAGCACCTATTGCAAATTGGTTCAAAAAAAAAAAAACATATGATTTAAAGAAATAGGCACGTTAGACACTTCCTTAAGTTCACAATCTATTAAAAATACAATTTATTCAAAACAAAATCGTCACGAAAAACCAATAAGGTTGAATAACACAAAAACATTGTCCACTCACAGAATTGAAAAAAAAAAACAAAACACTACAAATTCAAAATCCTTTGCCGCCAAAAGTTCGAATTTGAATCCAATTCTTTTTTCCCGATTGCGGTAATCGATGACAATTATTCGAATAATCGGCCGCTTTGAGCTGTGTCACTGAAATGGGCCGAATGGGGCGAAACGCCGCGATAAACTGTCGTTACTGGGGTGAAATGGGGTGGGAAGAAAGGGGATGAGCCATCCGCGAGGGGGTGGGATGCTACTCTCGCTACTGTGTATTTTTTTTTATAAAGACTGAGTCTTTATTGGTCGGTTTGCAACCGTTTTTCTGTCTTATTGTTTTTAAAAGGGACTTTTTATTTTTTAATGGATTATAATGGTACAGTCAGTGGCAATTAGCATTCATTTTATGATCGTTGATGATGTTATGGCTTATTTTTTTTTTTTTTTTTTTTTTGTTGTAATTATATGGAGTTCGCTTTTGATGTTCCATTCCTGAAGGTATTTCCACAAGAAAGGAAAATTAAAACTACTCAACCAAATGTAAGGGATAAGAAGCCATACTTTTAGAAAAATCGGAGAATATATACCAAATTACTTTATCTATAGGTACTCCATTTACGAGTACTATAGCATTAGACAAATAACGGCTAAATAACGACAGTTATTGTGTAATATTGTTGAAATGACTGCACTTTAGAGTTATTTTTTTAATGTAAATGGTAAATAGATTACCGTGCTTTGTATTTATCGTGAAATAACGGAGTTTATTAAACGTTTACATCAAAATAATGAAAGGGTGAGAACAGTTATTTGTCTAATGTCATAATAAATGGAGTATAATACATAAAATTGTCGTGCCACAATGTTAGTTGCCATACTCCTCCGAAACGGCTTAACCGATTTTGATGAAATTTTATATGTACATTTAGTAGATCTGAGTATACGTTTTTATTTTTTGGTTTGCATTAAACTGATTTGATTTGATTTTATTATAATTTTTTATTTGTTTTAGGTTTTTTTTTAATTTATCATTTATACAAATGGACACAGGATTACTCAATAGCAACTAAAAACCATTAAGGTTTAAACTTAGGCAGGTAGGTAGGGTAGTTTAAGTCCTAATAGTCGAGTTGTAGGTCGTACGAGTTCAAACCCATATCATCACCACTGCTCACAAACGGTGAAGGAAACCATCGTGCGGAAAACAGCATGTCCTAGAACCAAAAATTCAAAGACATTTGACATCTACGAACCCGTAGTGGGCCCGCGTGGTGGATTATGGCCCATTCCCTCTCGAGATAAGGCCTGTGTCCCATGTCCCAGTGTTCATTCTTTTTACCTAAGTATTGTGGTAGGTATAGTAATTTTATTCAAGGTAATCGCATCGTCTTCACATATAATTAATAATTAATGTATACAAAAAAAAATCGTAGTCATTAAGGTCTGCCGGAGGAGCTCGTGGCTAAGTAATAACAGCCGCACGGGTCGATCCGTCAGGTTAAGCTACGCTTGCTGGAGTTGGTCCGTGGATGGGTGACCATCTTTACATACCGAGACTCCTCCGTGCCTCGGAAAGCACGTTAAGCCGTTGGCCCGGCTATCATTCGTGGATCTTTGACAGTCGTTACGGGTCGTCTGAAGCCCAAAAGTCTGACAGCCAGTCTTACCAAGGGGTATCGTGTTACCCAGTTACTGGGTTGTGGAGGTCAGATAGGCAGTCGCTCCATGTAAAATACTGGTATTCAGCTGCATCCGGTTAAGACTGGAAGCCAACCCCAACATAGTTGGGAAAAGGCTAGGCAGATTTATTTTTATGGACTGACAGATCTAAGTGAAAACACAAAACTTTGGAATAACTGTTCTTTTATACATATAGCTCATGGAAAGCGTTCGGTGACGATGACGCGAGTTCCATGATTTTTGTTCACCCAAAAAGTACACATTGTAACGTTAAATTTTACCGGGAGGGGAAAAAACTACCACCTACCTATCATCAGAACTGGAGTAATCCCGGCTTAAGAAGAAAATAAGCAAGTTAAGAGTAAACAATTTTAATAAATAAAAACAAAGATATCTATCATATCAGATTTATCAGGCTCTACCAAATGAGTACTGGAGGGTCCTAACTGAAGGATCTAAGAGGCCAGGGAAGCCGGGCAGAAGAAACGTTGCGAGGTCCTGAAGAATGAGACTTCCAGGGGTTTCTTGGAGGGAAACCTCGAGTCAGGCTTCCAAGTCGCCTCGATCTCGGAGGAGCAGGTCGTATCAAGAGGTCCGTCACCAGCCGTCGGAGTGTCAAGGCTTGCTGAAGATAATGACGCTTTCTGTAATACACTTGCACACCACTGCGTTTACCCACACTGAAAAAAATGCACTCCAATCAAGTGAATTTTTAGCTTGATTGACGATATTTTGTTTAGATTAATCAAAATCTTAGTTAAGTTGATCATCACGACATGATTGCAGCAATACTAGTTCAAATGATTGAACGCTCAAACAAGTTTCTCGATTACCCTTAACATGACATCATTGTAGAAGAGTTAAAAAAGAGACAAGTTAAAAAAATGTTAACTGTAACAAAGTAAGTTAGTTATGTCAATCAAGCATTTTAGTTACTTCAATAAAAACCATTGAAACTTTAATCTAATAATCTTGGTTGGAGCAACTATGTTT
This sequence comes from Dryobota labecula, assembly GCA_947523025.1. Lineage (NCBI taxonomy): Eukaryota > Metazoa > Arthropoda > Insecta > Lepidoptera > Noctuidae > Dryobota > Dryobota labecula. Next base: position 3,545,730 of record OX383311.1, on the reverse strand, counting down.
TGACTTGATTGCTGCAATAGGTTTTGTGGTAACTCCAATCAAGATCCCGTTTCAAATCTCAATTAAATAAAAGTAGTAGCTGTGATCATTGTGCTTGATAGGCTCAGATGCAAACAAGTTACTTAGTCAATCTAAACAAAATCTTGATTTTGGCAACTACTTTTTTTTTTCAGTGCAATGGTAATCATACCCAGTCGCCGCTTGTGAGTGTTCTTAAAACCTCTCGGGGTCACTTACAAGTTGGAGGCTTGGGATACTCCACGACAGCTGCAGGACAATATCCTGTGGTCGTTTGAACAAACTCAAACATCTACGTAACACATATTAAAAATACTTCAATAACCTATACTCATCAACTCTGTAACATTCATATATACCTACACAGTATACATATAGCTCATGGAAAGCGTTCAGTGACGATCGCGAACCCATAAGTTTTTCCCCTACAAAAAATCGCTCAACGCGCCTAAAGAAGTTTTTACTTCAATATTGTTAACATTTTAAAAGAGTAAGTATGGAGTTTCTTGCAGATTCTTCTCCATACCTTTTGGATGGGGCAACTAGAAACGTTTCATTTATTTTTGTAATTTTTGACGTTCAAAAGTGCCTTTTATGTGTCTATTTGCAATAAATGATTTGACTTTGACTTTGACCCAGCTCTGGGAACGTTATAGGCATGTAACTAGGGAGGCGAGTCTAACAATTGCCACCAACCGGAATCCAAACTCCGGGTTTCTTCTGAGAAATTCTGATAGCAAACCCCAATAACAATACCTACATATAGATACATGTATATAATATAAATAATGTAAATAAGATTACTCTCACGAGTGCAAATAAACCCGGAATTCTGAATCAAATCGAGAGATTCCGCTGCAAATTGATGGAAGAATTCAATGTAAGGAAGAGTTTAGACAGCCCGTGAATTATTTTGTGTAGGATGAGTAAGTATTCAGCAAGTATGTTAAGGCCCAGATATATACCAGCGACCTTGAGTGGTTAGCTTGCGTGTTCTGTACTGAGCTCACGCAACGCGTCGTACGTCCAGCCAGTAATAGGACTCGCCCATCCAGGAGCGCTGTCCCAAATAAGACGCATTATTAATTTATTATACATAAAACAAAAGGCATTTTGATAAAACACATATACTAAAAGACCAATAATTAAATTATCTTTAAAAAGGTGAAGGTTTCCGAAAAATACGCTTGATAAATTTTGCGTGATTCTCAGTTTTTTAACCGCGTTAGACATAACTTTATGTACAAATTAATTTCACAATGTAGTATAAACATAATCTAAAATATTCATGTATTAACTTGTTAATTAGCCTTTCAGGAAGCAGCACCTAATTGCAAAACACACTCGGAATGACAATCCCTTTCATTTTACTTTAAGGGGCAATAGCCCAACGGTTAGAAAGAACTTCTGGAAAGAAATGGTAAAAGTTTGAACCTCGCTCGTTGCCCTATCTCTCTGCCTCGATCTCCAACAAAAGATGTATACAATACATGACACATAAATAAAGGGCAACATCAGGTATTACGTAGATGTACTCCTTCACATATAGGAGACCACAGCATGCATAATCAAGTTAACATCTAAGCCGACAAAGTTAAAATATAAATAATAGGTAACATTTGAAAAAGTTAATAAATTAAAGGAAATAATAAAATAAGAAGTAAATATAACATTAAGAGATTATCATCATCACTTCAGCCGAAAGACGTCCACTGCTGGACATAGGCCTCCCCCAAGCACCGCCACCTCGACTGGTTTTGTGCTTCTCGCATCCAGCAGATTCCTGCGGCTTTCATCGGTCCACCTTGTGGGAGGCCTTCCAACGCTACGTATTCCGGTACGCGATCACCACTCCAGAACCTTTCGGCCCCAATGGCCATCTGTTCTGCGCGCAATGTGCCCTGCCCATTGCCACTTAAGTTGCCTTGGTTCTCCTGCGGATCTCTTCATTTCTAATTCGATCACGTAGGGAAACAAACATAGCCCTCTCCATTGCCCTTTGGGTGACTTTTAGCTTTCTAATAAGGCCCATTGTGAGCGACCACGTTTCAGTGCCATATGTCATCACTGGCAACACGCACTGGTCAAAGACTTTCGTCTTGAGACACTGAAAGAGATAGTAAGAGATACTTAAATAAAGAATTCGTAGTTTTAGCTAACATGTATTGTCTATAAAGTCTTAGCACTGCAGCGTAATGACCGAGATTAGGTTTTGAGCCAGGGATGTAAAATAAATTGTATTTTTTTTTTTTAATTCTACTATGTGTTTGCTCTTGACTTTAATCTAGGTCTGGATGACAGAGAAAAAGTCTACGATGGAGTGAGCTTACCCAGAAGAAGCCTGTTCACTCTCACTTTGAATAGATTAGGGTTGTATGCGTTCCGAAACATAGACGCAGGCAGAGAGTTCCACTCCTTTGCTGTGCGCATTATAAAAGACGTTTGAAAACGCTTAGTGCAAGTTGGTGGAATATCAACTAGGTAGGGGTGGTAACTTGTAGTGCGTCTAGATGTCCTATGGTATGATGTTATACCTGGGAATCCGAGTGGGAATTTTAACATTTCGCCAGTCTCATGTAATTGTTAGCGAGCCTATTACCATCAAACAGGCTAAAACTGAAAAATTCCTAACAATTATAATCACTACATCACTACATATTATAAAACAAAGTCCTCCGCCGCGTCTGTCTGTCTGTCTGTCTGTCTGTCCAATACGCTATAATATCAGTAGCTATTAGCCAAATTATGTTCGTAGATAAATAAGCTAGCTACTTACGTGTATTTCAAACAGTATACATGAATATTTATCATAAAAACATTACTAAACACGGCGGCCTTATGATCAAAATTTGTGCATTCCAAAACTTTCGTTACTTTTTCACTGACATATTTATCACTTTTCGATAAACTAACACTCAATACGAAATCTACACTTATTTCTCAGTAATTCTGTATAAGATTCTTCTAAGATTAAACCGTTTTCTCATTGAATCCATTACTTTACGCACGTATAACCTTGATGAATGTTTACATTAAGCATCGCGTCACACCGCCACACGACCACAGAGTATAGACGTATTTTGTTTTCTTTTTTCGTTCGTTTAGTGGTGTTCCCGCTAAAATGTCAACCGGTCAATTATTAGTCGATTAATCGAATTCTACATCCAGATCGTGTTGCAAGTACAAAATAAATGTCTAATATTTCGTCCAATTGCGAACGTGACCCTGAGAAAAGTTAGTACTTACGTGAATTATTCTAAAATTATTATTTGTGTCGCAATTTTATTTCGTGTTGTATTTGGTACAATTGATTGCTTTAAGAATTTGAGTGAAATTTCGTATTTTGATTTTGTGTTTGTTATCTTTAGGTAAAGACTCATTCACGTTCAGAACATAAGTACTTTTACTATATTAAATCATTTGTTTCGGTTTCTATTCACATAGTGTTCATGAAGAAACCATAAAACCATAGTTATTATTGTGAAATGTTAAGAGTTTGATGTCAAGCTCGATAGATGGCGTTGACGTCGAAATAGATCTCGCTATGGTTTCGTTACCGCGATTTGGTTGGGGTCTCGCAATTTTAATTAAATATACCAGCTTAGATCAGTACACAATTGTGGTTTTATTTTCAACCCTATTGGTGTGCACATTAGTTCGATAGTTCAACTCATTACCAGCTCGGTAATAAACACATAGTGAGTCACATTAAAATTAATATTAAGTTAGAATTTTGAGATATAGCCTGGGATATGGAGAGGGTAGTACATAGGGTACTTTTTTATGCGATAACCGACATCCACGCGGGCGAAGCCGCGGGCTAAAGCTAGTACCTATTATAAAACAAAACCCTCCGCCGCGTCTGTCTGTCTGTCTGTTCGCGATAAACTCAAAAACTACTGCACCGATTTTCATGCTGTTTTCACCAATAGATAGCGTGGTTCTCGAGAAAGGTTTTAGTATATAATTTGTTAAGTTTTTTTATACATTTTTATATACATTAACGATATTTGTTGGAGGTGTCGGAAATAAATAAGCCGTCTGGGAGCTTTCAACGAAAACGCTGTCTAAACCCTTTGAGATATAACAAAATAATGTATGGTGGAATTGTGTATCACTAAATATTATAAAACAAAGTCCTCCGCCGCGTCTGTCTATCTGTTCGCGATAAACTCAAAAACTAGATACTCAACCAATTTTACCGAAAGCTACATCTCCTCGGAGTAATATAGGCTGTTTTATATCTATCTTATCTAAATATATAAAAGAAGAAACTGACTGTCTGACATATCAACGAACAGCCCAAACCGCTGGGTCTAGAGATTTCAAATTTGGCACGTAGGTTCTCTATGAGGTCTAGGGGTGCACTAAGAAAGGATTTTTGGAATGAGATGAAAGTTTGAAAAATCTTGATAATTTGGTTGATTAACTTGAAACTTGGCACAAATACTTGCCTAAGTAAGTAATAACATTTTTCATTATTATTTTTTCAAAACTACCCCTCAAAGGGGCATTGCGGGGTGTCAAAGTTTGTATGTAGGAATTTTAACGCGCGGTTCGATTAACTTAAAACTCAGTATAAATACTTGCGACCAAAAATAAAGAATAACATATATAACCATTGGCTAGGGAAGTATTGACATCCACGCGGGCGAAGCCGCGGGCAACAGCTAGTTTTCTATAAAGAACCCGTGCGAAACCGGGGCGGGTTGCTAGTAAATAAATAATAAATCCCAATAGCATTTTTCCCGTCCTGGCAATCGAACCCAGGACCACATGCTCAGCAGGTGCACTTGCGACCAATACACCAACAAAGTAGCTCTAACAAGGATAAAAAATAAACCTTCATTCAAAATCCACCGCTCATTCCGCTCGTGTCGGCTCAGCTTATAACTGGTATATTCCTATACATACGTATACATATACATACATCTATACACCATGGATAGGCAGCTAAATTGCTGTAAGACGGTATAACCCACTCGTCGGATCATCCCTAGAATGCAAAATGGGACACTGCGATGTAGATGTCTTGATACTTGATTATTTTTTATTTTGTGTATGTTACGTCTTTTTAGACACAACATACACAAAATAAAAAATTGTACTAATTTTAGTGTTAAGAGGCCGTGCACGAAATCGACTGATTTTGATCAATTTTGTTCATTGTTTGTGAGAAAGAGAAAAATAATTTAAACAAAATTATTTGAGATTTGAAAAGTCGTGTTCTTTGTTTTGCATGTGGCTGAGAGGGATTTTTCAAATAAATTAAGTATTCACGGTAAATCACTAATATTTGCAACAAGTTTTCCGAAAAATGACGCGTGACTGACATTTGATCATCATTCTACAAGAAACTACTTTTGATTTTGAACATTAAAAAATATCATCAACATCATATTATGCTCTTCTTGCATGTGGCGGAACCACTTTTTTCAACTTCCATACAAAATATAGCAGAAAAATAATATTGAAAAAACCTTTTTTTGTTTTAAGCCTCGTCAGTAATATATATTTTTCCTGTTATTTAGCAAATCATATCAAGAAATTTAAAAATTACAAATTAGTCTTCAGCTATCCTTGAAATATAATCAAAATTTTATTTATTGATTATACAATATCTTCATTAAGTACATCAATGGCGAAATAAACTATATTTTGGAGAGCACAAAAATGATGAAACTATTAAAAGCTGCTGTGACTGACACGAATGGTTTAGCACCATGAAAACTGTACTTTTATAGTTACACAGACTTAATGTTTCGATTATTTCAAGTTTTCTCACAATTAGATAAGAAATTGCCAAAAGAGAGTTTTTTTCGAGCACGGACCCTTAAATGATTAAATAAATGTAGTACCCACGGCTACATATCAATCTATACCTATATTACCAGTATAATCTGATCTCGCATTGTATAGGATTTCCGCAGAATGAGAGTTCAGCTTATACTGCAAGCTTATAGCTTGATATGTAGTCGTGTGTACCTAGTGGTTAATGGAAAACATTTTCTATGGGTTTCTGAAATATGAAAAGAAAAAATCTTGAAAAAAGGTATCGCATTTACGTATGGAATGACTGTTTTTATTTCAAAACTAACAGCACCCCACGATTTCACCCGCATAAGTCTCGATCCTGTGGGAATATCGGGATAAAAAGTATTATCTGCGTTAATTCAGGTTATAAACTATCTGTCTGCCAAATTTCATCCAAATCCGTTTAGCCTTTTTTGCGTGATTGAGTAACAAACATCTAAACATCCAAACATACAAACTTTAACATCTATAATTTAATTGAAATTAATTAATTATTTTTTATATTTTGCCAAAGAATTAGCATTGCCATTCAACGTGGCAATGCTGTCAGTTTTCTGGGCACGTTTCCGAATGACAGCGATGCGGTCGAGTACTTCGACGCCTATTAAGTGTCCTTTTGTTTTTCTTTGTATTTTTTTTTTGGTTTTGTTTTTATATATGTAGTTTTTTAGTCTTTTAATTTAGTACCTAGTGTAAATAGTTAGTTGCGACAAATATTGTATATTCTGTTAATTAGAAATACTTTTCACAAGGTTGACATCAAAGAATTTAACATTGGAAACTTGGAAGATAGAATGTCCAGGAGGGGAGAAAATATTAAAATTGAAAATTCAGTGCTGGTCCCATAAGTTCTTCCATTCATAATTAGGTACTATTCCTTATCATATCTTCACATTTACTTAACTCAGATACCACTGCATTGTAAAATCAAGGCTTAGCTATGACATTTCAAACAAACGTAGCCGACAAGTTACCAGCGATGTCCTTGGAATCCTTCTTGACCTTGATAAAACTTAGCCACAAATCGGGGAAGAGAGATGCTACGACCTGTAACTACGTTGTTGAAGTTTCAGCCAATATACGTAAAGCCCTTATCCCTCAATCAAGGCTTTTTGTTAATTGGACGTCCTGTCCTGTCAGGGACTTTACATTAGTAACAAGGTGTTATAAATGCCAGCAATATGGCCATGCAGCAAAAACTTGCCGAGAGGTCATTTCTACGTGTGGTCACTGTGGTGACGCAGGCCATTCGGTGTCCGAATGTGCGAAGAAAGCCGATATCCCAAAATGTGCAAGTTGCTCACGCTTTAAAAAGCCCAGTGATCACAAAACGGGAGACGCTGAATGCCCTGCAAGGAAAATAGCAGAGTACAGGTATATTAACTCCATCGATTATGAGGGCACCTAGTGCGTCATACTCGAGGCCAGATTTCCGTTTTGCTTGTTGCTGACTCAACAATATACCTGACCACTGCGATGTCCTACTTACCATCGATTTGTTGCTGGCTAATCAAATTAGCTGATCGCTTCAAAAAATGCCTTTAAAGTGATTTATGCAATATTTGTTTCAACCTATTATAATTATTAATACTGCAGACGCAATCATAATCGTGTAACTAAGTGCTAACAACTTTTTCCATAAATAATATAGAAATTAATTACATGTTTAAGAACTTAATTATTAGTATTTAAGTATATATTAACATAATTAACTAACTATTGCACTATTCATAAAACTTATGTCAAATATTTGTTAAGAAATCTGTTGTCCTAATAGTAATTGTAAGAACTAATGTCGCCTGTGATACAGGTTTAACCTAGTACAGGCATCATACTTTGTAATACCTACATTATTTCTAAGATTTATAATGTATATTTCCAATTTTTATTTTTGAATAAATTTTATTATTATTATTATTATTATTTAAGAGCGGCCAACCCGTCATACTTTTCATACAAACTCTCGTACGTGATTATGGCGTTAGAACACATCTTTCAATGAAAATTTTGAACTAATTGGTATCATGTGCACTATATCTAGGTTCCTATGGAAGCAAAAAATTACAATTTGTAGAAACAAATTCATTATATCGATGGTCATACGTTGACATCTCGTAACCCACATTTTTTTGCAAAATGAGAAAAGTACATAATTTTGTTTTTTTAAATTCAGCGCCAAGTCTTCCCATTGATAACTCGTAATGCATAAAAAATCTGGGTTACGAGTAGTCAACGTATGACCATCGATATGCTTCCAAACATCTGCTTTTTGCACACATTTTACCTGTACTTTGGCCGTTCATAATGTACTCATAAATTGTAAAAATAAAGAAAACATCTCCATAGAAACATCGCACATGTAATGTAGATTCTAAATAACACACATTTATTTCACTAACTTGTAAGGTTTTCTCAAAAACACGTATTTCCTGGAACAAGTTTTATGAAATTTCCGCACACTATTTTTCGTTCAATGTTATTTATTGCGTTCTCACTTGCTTGTTAGCATTAACATTAACATTGCGCTGGATGAAACAACAAGCTTTTCAATCATGCTCGCGGTGACGATAGACGGATCGGGAAGGGCACTCTTAAGCAATGAAGAATAATATTGCATATAATCTTTACGTTGCCTGTCACACGAAGTAAAACGCACAATAAGAAATACATCATTAAAATCCTTTTAAATCTGTCTCTTTATCATTAAATCTATACCATACAAATAAATCAAACTGAAGACTGTTCGTAATGTCAACATAACAGCTTTTTACTAAATGCATATGAAAGTATATACGGTAGATATTTAAACCAAAAAAACATTTTTTTTGTCTGTCTGTTTGTTCTGGCTAATCTCCGAAACGGCTGGACCGATTTTGACGGGACTTTCTCTGGCAGATAGCTGATATTATAACGTGTAACTTAGGCTTTTATTTTAGAAAAAGCCACGCAGGCGAAGCCGCGTTAAAATTAATAACAACTCGTAGTTAGATTCCAAAATATTTCACTTTGTTTTTAATGTTAATCACCGTTCCAATCATAATATACCCACATTATTCAGTTCCGATAAAAACCAATAATTAATAAATTTATTACAAAAACAATTAATCTCCACTTAAATTGCAGCGAGCGTTTAAAAATTCAAACAGAAAAAAACTGTAATTAGCTATATAAAAAAAATCTTAATCTCCATGATCAAGATTGTTTGCCAGTTAAGCCACCGTTTCACCCCCGACCTGCCCCCCTAATCCACAAATAGGGGCGTGACTTCTTACCGTGGACCAATGAGAGAGCTCCGCGCGCGCAAGTTTATCATCTCGACCAATGAGGACCCGCCAATTAGGGATCAAAAGCTTGCCGATTTGGGGTTGCATTTCAACGTTTGTCGTTTGTTAACGTCACTTATTGAAGACTAGTTGTGAGGTGCCCGGGTTTGTCTGCGGACATTTTATACAACATTATTTTTAGTATATGCAAAACCTGAATATAGTTTGTTCAGAATAAGTAACTGAATCGATTCCAATAGTTTTTACACCATGTTATATTTTTCCCCGAAAATATTTAAAAAAGGTTACAAGTTGGACACCGAGCGACACTAAGTACCTATCCGCACTTGACCATTACGACAAAGTCCAAAGCCTGCAAGTGTGGTGGAAAATATTATCACCAGTTAATTACAATACAATCGTCGTACGGATAGATACCTACTGCCAAATTAATATTATTATTAATGAACGCAAGGCGCGGGCGGCGCGGGTGCGCCGCGTGGTGAGCATGTTTTTGTACGGACAACCAGGGCCTCAAGTCTGCTATTACAATAGTGTCAGAATGGTCTCGCCTTTGTGAGTATTTGACAGTGTTTGTATGGCAAATCTGTCAAAAACTCACAATGAAGAGATCATTCTGACACTATTGTAATAGCAGACTTGAGGCCCTGGTAACATAACAAGCTTATAACTTTGTTATTTTTCATGATACAGTTTTGAAATTTTGTACATAAATTCTTTACATAAAAATACTAGACACATGTTTCGGGTTTCGCATAAACTAAAACTAATGTTGTATAATTAAAATGTACTTTATGAGTTTTATTGTAGGTTTACATACGATGACCCCAAGCAATAAGTCGGTAACTACGAGTATTATGGAGTTCTTATTGTTATGTAAAATTCGACACCTATACATATAGGTTGGGATATACACACATCAAAAAAAGTTTGCGATCACTTTGAAAATCGAAATCTTTTTTGTTAGGTACGGTAGATTATATTATGATTCGGCTCGCCTGCCTTAAACCCATTAGAGCACGCATGGGATGCTGTTAAGCGAGCTGTTTGGAACCGCCACGTCCCCAGACAGCTCAGGGAAGCCGCTATTCAAGAATGGAACAGGTTACCCCAAGAAATGCTGGATAACTTGATTCTCAGCATGCCCAGGAGGATCACCGCATGTGTTCGAGCCAGGGGAGGAGTTATATTATATTGAATATAAACCTTTTATTAATAAATTGTTGTTTAAGTTTGGTTAAACAGTATTTTTCTTTCTATCAAATTTTTGTTACATTTCTGGTACATTATGATTAATTACTCAATTTTTTTTAATAAAAAATAAATGTTGTTTATTTTTTAATTTCAAACAGGGTATTTCTATTTAAAGAAAACACACAACAAATAATTTTTCTTGATAAAGTTCAATTTATAAAATTACTAGCTTTTGCCCGCGGCTCCGCCCGCGTGGATGTCGGTTATCGCCTAAAAAAGTAGCCTATGTCCTTCTCCATATCCCAGGCTATATCTCTGCCAAATTTCATGACGATCGGTTCAGCGGTTTAGGCGTGAAAACGTAACATACAGACAGACAGACTTACTTTCACATTTATAATATTAGTATGGATATCAGCTTATGCTAGTGATCACAATTTTTTTTAATGTATCTTAGTAATTTATTTAAAATTTTTGTTAGTGATATTTACAAAGATATCATGAAAAACACCTTTACCTATCATATGTCTGTGTTTCTGAACGCATACAACCCTAATCTATTCAAAGTGAGAGTGAACAGGCTTCTTCTGGGTAAGCTCACTCCATCGTAGACTTTGTCTCTGTCATCCAGACCTAGACTAAAGTCAAGAGCAAACTCATAGTAGAATAAAAAAAATAAAAAAAAATGTTTGCAATATTTATTTTCTTAAATTACAATTTTTTTCACATAGGTGCATAATTTAATTTTGACATCGTAACTGAATTACACAAATAAAAACTAACTTTCTTTTGATGTACCTACGTATAATAAATCTGTAGTCTATCATAAAAATCATCTTAGTTGTATACCAACACTGGGCACGGTCAACCAAATGCGCGTGACTTATCTCCTATCAACGTAGTACCACTTTGGCACTTAATTGGCAGTCGGTGGGGTGGCGAAGTACCACTTATGGCTGCTGTTTAGTTGTGTCAAAATAGCTGATCTCTTATCTTTTATGGAGTTAGATGTAGTGATAAAGTTAATCTAATTTGAACCTCTTTTGTTGTTTAATCGATACTTTTAAGACTGCGCCGAGTGCACAGTGGCGCCCTCATCGTTATTTCGGTGATTTCTTTTATTTTAGAATGAAAATGCAGAAAACAAGCTCAGTGTCATGATGGCCATGCATGAGGTTGTGGGTTCAAATCTGGGCAAGTACCAATGTGACTTTTTCAATTCATATGTACTTTCTGAGTTTATCTTGGACATTACTGACATCGGTGAAGGAAAAATAAGTCTGAAATCGCCAACCCGTCTTGAGCAAGCGTGGTGATCAATGCTCGTGCCTTCTCTTTATGAGAAGAGACCTTTGCCCAGCAGTGGGACAGTTATAGGCTGGTATTATTATTATTATAAGCTCAGTGACAACGGAGCTTAGTGGCCACTATTTTCTGTTTTAATGATTACAATAAAACATAACAATTTAAAACTACTGTTTGTAGTAATAATGACGTATAGTCTTGTGAAGCACAACTTGACGAGCTTATTTTCTGCATTTTCATTCTAAAATAAAATAAATCACCGAAAAAACGATGAGGGCGCCACTGTGCGCTCGGTAGCCTCTTAATGCATTTGTTACAAGGAGTCCGCGTATCACTGTTCGCTCACTCATCAGTTTATTAAATTTGCCAGTTTTGTTGTTATGTCAGTTTCAATGACTGAACTGACGAACAATGGAGACTGTCGAGTCAACGCACAGTGTTCCATTTTGATGAAAAAATATTCCATCTGCTGTTTATGGTATTTATCGATCAAGGGATACATTTATAATGCACGAGTAAAACACTCACGTGTCCATTTCAAATAGGTACTTTTTTATTTTTTTTATTCTACTATGAGTTTGCTCTTGACTTGAGTCTAGGTCTGGATGACAGAGACAAAGTCTACGATGGATTGAGCGTAACCAGAAGAAGCCTGTTCACTCTCACTTTGAATAGATTAGGGTTGTATGCGTTCGGAAACACAGAAGCAGACAGAGAGTTCCACTCCTTTGCTGTGCGCATTATAAAAGACGTTTGAAAACGCTTAGTGGAATATCAACTAGGTAGGGGTGGTAACTTGCAGTGCGTCTAGATGTCCGATGGTAGAAGGAGGCCGGTGGAATGAGGTCGTGGAGTTCATGGGCACACTCTCCGAAGTACAATCTGTAGAAGACCGACAAGCAGGCAACCTTGCGGCAATGAGCCAAGCTGTGAAGCTTGGCATCCACCAGTTTTACGTCGCCAATGAGCCTCTTAGCTCTGCGTTCCACCGAGTCAAGCGCAGCAAGTTGGTACTTTGCTGAGCCATCCCAAAGGTGGCTGCAATACGCCATGCAGGAACGGACTTGTGCTTTGTAAAGGGTTAAAAGCTGTCCAGGCGTAAAGTATCGCTTCACCCTATTTAGGACGCCCAGTTTCTTGGCCGCAGTTTGAGCTTTGCACTCGATGGTGGAGCCGAGGTTGAGACCAGATATCAACTCCATGCCTAGGAGCTCGAATGCCTAGCTTAATATTATCATGAAGTTTAGGTGAACTTCCCATTAAAAAAAAATTAAAATAAATTCTGAATACGTAACTGTCCAAGATAATATATTTATTTCATATAAATATAATGTGATAGAGCATCTTGGGCGCATATTTTCCATAATAATAATTTAGTAATATTTATTTTTCAGATTTTAGTTTTTATTTTTTTTCTCCATACAAACTCTTATTCGTATTAATGTGAATTATTTGAATTACTACTCATATCATTGTTTGTTTTCGTTGTGACGATTGAGTTATAAAAAAAGTTAATTTATTGGACCGTTTTATTTGAAATGTGCAACCAGCTGTGCAAACCAAAGAAAATATATAATTATATTATAATAATTATTTCGCTAGATTACTTTAGCAAGATAGTTATATTACTAGATCCTGCTCGTATCATAGTCATAGTTCTAGTAAGACAGTAACGAACCGCTTTCATAGAACTCATCATCATTTCAGCCGAAAGACGTCCACTGCTGGACATAGATAGGCCTCCCCCAATAGGGGGGTTTTTCATAATCACCACGCTTGGTAGGCGGGTTGTCGGTTGTTATTATTTATATATGTTAAAGCTATAGGGATATAACTATATCACGGCTTCAACTATATTACTGTGACATATACCTACATTTAATAGATATGTAAACACTATGTCATACACGTCAGTAGGGAGGTCGCTGTCACTAATGTCAACTGTCAGTTCACCACAAATGGCGGGAAGCGGTTGAAAAGTAAAGCATGCCTGCGAGAGACATGGTGTGGTGACGAGCCAGTATATATATTGAACTTAATATTGTGAGTTAGATTTAGAAAACCGTCTAACAACACGGCTAAACCAGGTCTCACATTTCACCACGTCCCAAGCGCCCCTAATTGCAAAGGGTGAGAACTCGCCTTTACCCGCTAATGAGGACCCGGCTTATCACCACTTTGAGCTATCACCCGGCCTTTGTTGTCACTATACTCTATAGTACCACTTGGTACCACTCGTAGTGTTAGCAGAGGTGACTGTACGTGCCAGTGCAACAGATTTCGTATCTCGGAACTTAGTGTTTTTGTACTTTGAGGACAGTGTTTTAAAAACAAAGTTGTGCTGATTAGATATTTTTTTGGTGCTTTTATTTATAACACACAAATCTTACATCTCTATAAATAAATACAATTTAAGTGTCTTATATTGAGACACGAAGCAACAAAATACGATCTAGATTCTAGAGGAATGTGGCCGTTTTTATTTAGTTTGAATTTTGTTGCTTCACGTCTCAATATGAAAATAAAAGGTATTAGAAAATTCTAGACACACTTACCGAGGCAGCTGATTGAGCCGTTTTTCATAATTCCTTATCAGTCACGAGATAATATTTTTTTTAAGTATTGGCGCTAGTGGACCCGAGACAGCGCTCTTAAGTACACCCACATATCGCAAGGTAGTATGTTTAAGTCCCATGTACCTAATAGTTAGCGAGCCTGTTCCCATACTCAAGGCTAAGACTGAGAAATTCGAAATTAAAGAAATCCCCAATAGGTACTATCGCGGGCACGAAAATCTAACCACTTTGAAAACAAAATCACATGCACACGATGACCACATCTGTTTACCACCCCTTTCTGCGACGACGAATTAAAAAATAACTTTCGTTTAAATAAGTTTCTCAGGCTCTGTTACATTGATCACAGATGTCTGACCACCTCGGCTGGTTTTTTTTTTACGGTGTTTTTTTTTTTTTTTCATTTAAAAAAACTAGGTGCTCTGCTAAAATCTAATGCTGCGATACTATGGTTGATGAGCGTAAAATCAAAATCAAAAGTCATTTATTCGAATTAGGCTGAGAATCTGCACTTTTCAAACGTCAAAATTACATAAAATAGTCCCCCAAAACCTCACGACTTCCTAGTACTTTAGCTGGGAAGAAGTGGCGCAACAAACTCCCCAGCAGTACATCTGTCTGTTCAATTCATCATCATCATCATTTCAGCCGAAAGACGTCCACTGCTGGACATAGGCCTCTCCCAAGCACCGCCACCTCAACCGGTTTTGTGCTTCCCGCATCCAGCGAATTCCTGCGGCTTTCATAAGGTTATCGGTCCACCTTGTGGGAGGTCTTCCAACGCTACGTCTTTCGGTATGCGGTCGCCACTCCAGAACCTTTCGGCCCCAACGGCCATCTATTCTGCGCGCAATGTGCCCTGCCCATTGCCACTTAAGTTGGCAATTCTTCGAGCTATGTCGGTTACCTTGGTTCTCCTGCGGATCTCTTTATTTCTGATCAATTAGATAAACTTGATTCTATAATATATTATATAAAAGTAGGTATGCAAAGTAATTAACATTACGAGACACAGAACACTTAATTAAACTATTTGCCATATCAGCTAGCACATGCCAATATACCAGCAAATATAGTGAAAAACTATACTCAAACAAAAAACTAAAAATGAAAAAAAAAAATTACCGAAATTAAAGTCTCCTAGCATAAAGCGTGCCTGCGGTAAGCGTTACTATAGCGGCCGAGCGCTGCAAGCAGGAATAGTCCTTACTGTGGTCAGATGTCCGTGACCGCGTTAGTACTCAAAGCTCAGGCCAAGAAATTAAAGGTAATCCCGTTGCCCGAGTTGGGGAGCGAACCTAGGACTGCACGGCAGTCATATTTGCGACCAGTAGACCAAGAACGCAGTTTTTTTTATTATTTAAAAAGATAGACTGGTAAGTTTTTGCATATCGACGCCCCCAAACAATAATTCGGTAATCGTAAAACTCAAATTTTACAGGAAAAATGTTTTTCTGTTTTTGTTGAATATCTTTTTAACTAAGTAGTCGGACTATTGAGGTCATTGATACCTATAGACTAGTTGGACGTAGTTAATCGAAAAGGATCCAATCCACAACCTGGTCAAAAATGAGTTAAGTGCAATGCATTCCACTAGTTTTTATGACAAGTCTTTTACAGTTCAAGCAGTACGGTTATGGAATGCCTTGCCCGTCTCGATAAGGCGTGCTCAATCTTTGTCCAATTTTAAAATTCTGGTTAAAAATCACTTCCTCTCTCCTTAAACATCATCATTACTTAAAGTTCCTTGCTCTTTTATCATGTTTATTATTGTATGTATATATATTTATATGGATAAGTATGTGTATGTGTATTTATTGTATATATGTAAGTGGTACACCACTGACTACCTGCAGTATTGTCTCTCCTTCTACTTTTTGATCCATCCAAAGATTGTCTGTAAAAGATCGCTTTTAGCGATAAGACCGCCCATTGTGACACCCTATGTAACAGTTCTACATTTATATCTGTAATTTTTATGGTGTACATAATAAAGAGTATTCTATCTATCTAAGTGTACCAAACTGATGCTAAATATCGATACTATCGGCTAGTAAAATAGATCCAAGCAAAAAACAACAGTTTATCATTTTGATCAACCTCAGAACCAGGGCCTCAAGTCTGCTATTACAATAGTGTCAGAATGGTCTCGCCATTGTGAGTATTTGACAGTGTTTGTATGGCAAATCTGTCAAAAACTCACAATGAAGAGACCATTCTGACACTATTGTAATAGCAGACTTGAGGCCCAGCCCACATGCACGGAAATATGTTATATCTTCTAAACTTCAAACGTCAATATCTCTAAAAGGACTTTGGGTGGATTGGATCCTTTTGGTTTCACTACGTCCAGTTTTAAGTGAAACTGCATATTACAGCTTAGTATAATGGTAAGTCAATATAAGCTACTAGCTTTTGCCCGCGGCTTCGCCCGCGTGTATGTCGAAAAATATGTATATTATTTTTACTTGAATACAAAATTTAGCGAATGAACAACTTCAATACAAAACTTCATCCCTCTTTTCCGACCTTTGTGGGTTGAAATTTAAAAAAAACAACGATTTACGTTGTGTTAGTTTGCAACCATAAGTCGAAATATTAGTGATTTTAACTTAAAAAATAAAGAATTTACTTAAAAACAAAATATCATCCCCCTTTTCACCCCCTTAAGCGTTGAAATTCTAACAACGCCGTTGCGTTAGCTTCCAACCATAAGCCTAGATAGTAAATTTAGTGATTTTTCTTCGAAAATTAAGGACTTTTCAACATCATCATTTTCATTTTTAAACCTTCAGGGGTTGAATTATCAAAAACGCTGAGACACGTATGAATTAATTTTCAATTGTCAACCTAAACACAAAATTTGAAGATCCTAACTTCAAAACTGACGGAGTTTCATATGAACTTCCATCCCCTATTTTACCCATTTAGGGGTGGAATTTCCAAAAATCCTTTCTTAGTGCACCTCTAGACCTCATAAGGAACCTACGTGCCAAATTTGGAATCTCTTGACCCAGCGGTTTGGGCTATGTGTTGATATGTCAGTCAGTCAGTCAGTTTCTCCTTTATACATATATATATAAGATAATATTTTACTCCCCACACCAAGGGATAGAAGAGAAAAAAGAATATCAACCCCACTTTACGTGTAGGAGAGTTACCATAAAAAAAAACACCCATGCCAAATTACAACTTTCTAGTACCAATAGTTTTTGAGCTAAACCGCGGACAGACAGACAGACGGACATGGCGAAACTGTAAGGGTTCCTTGTTGACTACGGAGCCCTAAACACCGGTTTCTTGAAGGCCAATCAAAACAAATTTGCTAACAGATTGACAAACTCATTCCAACTCAATTGAGCTCAATTGGCTAATGACGACAGCCAATCTATTATCACTTGCCATGAATTTGGCGAGAAGACTGGATTCATTGAATGAATCCAGTCTTTTTTTTTTTTTTTTTTTTCAATCTACTATTAGTTTGCTCTTGACTTTAGTCTAGGTCTGGATGACAGAGACAAAGTCTACGATGGAGTGAGCTTACCCAGAAGAAGCCTGTTCACTCTCACTTTGAATAGATTAGGGTTGTATGCGTTCGGAAACACAGACGCAGGCAGAGAGTTCCTTTGCTGTGCGCATTATAAAAGACGTTTGAAAACGCTTAGTGCGAGTTGGTGGAATATCAAATGTCTTCTCGATAATCAGCTTTATTTTTATTTTTATTGTTGTTTCATTAGAATTAAAGAAGATTTTATGGTAAATGAAAAAAGCCTGGTTATACTTTTGAAAAAAAAGTGTTTTTCTAAGACTAAAAAATTAAGGGTGTCCGGCCTTTTTACCCAAATGTCCGGCTAAACTGGCTGGTATATCCGACTTTTCGGTTTTAAGACCAGGGGCCCAAGTCTGCTATTTTTATAAATTCGTCACTCTAACACGATCCTATTGTCATTTTGCTAAAAGTTCGTAATCTGCTAAATTCATAATGGTCGATCATTGGTCGGTCAATGGTCTCGTAATAGAATTGTATTACAATGGCATTTTGAGCATTTATTCATGCCAGATTTCATTTACATATATATATATATTTACATATTATTTATTAGTGTTATAAGCGATCTGAAGTAGTAGGAAGTTGGAAGTTTAGTAGGATAAGTTTCATTTGTCATTATGTAGATACGAGATTACCAATTCTTTCAATGGAGTGTGAGTGGCTGACCATTGGAAAGTCATAATGACGCCATTATATTAGTAGATTACCAAACTTGTCAAAATCAACAATTATGAAATCAATGATGGACCATTCTGACACTATTGTAATAGCAGACTTGAGGCCCTGGCAACCCTAGGTACAGATAGTCTAATCTGAGTCTATCGATCCAGTATAAATATTCTCTCCATAACATTAATAGGTAGATAGGTACAGTAACCAGCATATCAAGATACACGAAACTGTCAAATTTCTCCGATACTTAACGATTTTAAACTTTAAAATGTTTACAATTAAGTTCAAAATCTAACGAGAAAATTTGACATTTTGTGTTATACCGTACCTTCATTGTACAGTCAGCTGCAGAGAAATCTCACCCTCTAGCAATTAATAAATACATTGCTAAGGGGTGAGATTTATCTGCAGCTGACCGTACCATGACTTACTATTCTACTCACGCCGTTTACAAAGTCTTTTGATAAAGATAATTTTAGCCGCGTGCGTCCATTAAACGCATCACTTTCGCTCACAAAATATATTTTGACAGTTCTAATTTAATTTCCCGCGCAATTTGACAAGGGGATACACTATCCCTAAAATCAGCCATTTTGACTTGACCTGTCATGGCGACGCTTCGTCCATTTATTACTGTCAGACTCGGTACATTCGGATTTTTGTCACAGACTAAAATATAGTGGTGGATTTTAATTTAGTAAATTAAGCTTTTATTTTCATTCTAGTTATTTGAAAAGGTAATTTGGTTACGTTCAACTATGGAGTTGATTATTTCTTTGATGGTTTTGATTGGGGTGAGAAATTGAGAATGTCAAACGATATTTTAGGGAAGCTTTGACGTTGTTAAAATGAAAATGATGTTGCTAACAACAGTATTGAATGAAGTTAGTCCCTTAATGTCGGGGCTACATCAACGGGAAATGCTGTTGATTATCGCGATGATGGCCGTAGGCCGTACTGTGTAGCCACAAGTAATCGCGATAATTTGACTTATTATAATTACCGCGTTGTTTATAATAATAATAATGTTTATTTAAGGAAAACTTAGACATAAATTACACAATATTTTAACAGGCTAAGTTAGGTCAGTTTAAATGGTGTGCTCATCTGTAGCCGAGCTAGGCAGAGCCTGTATTTCGGCTATCAGCGCGGCTACCCCTCGAATATTACACATAATAAGTATATAATAGCCGTTTACATTTCGTTATTGTCTTGTACATAATCATTTTATCAATTTATAATGTGTAGACTTTACTTAAGTATAAGAGAAGAAAAAGTATTAAAATTTCCAGAAAGCCTTTTATACCATTAAAGATTATATTGAGGACAAAAAGGCTTGGGATTGAGCTGCTCCAAATTTTATATATTGAAACTTTTTTTATTGTGATTGCTTTATACACATTGACATGAATATTTACTTGTGAAGTATAATGTTATTATTTTAATTATTGTGAATGTGAAGACTATGTGGGTCTTTGTTTATTTTTATTTTTTCTTCCCAGTATTTTGTTTTTCTGATCATGGTATGGCAGTTTGAGTAATTTATGCGGCCTGCCCAAATGTCCTTTCTTTGGTATTGTTCGTCGAATCGTTGAGCTCCTTATGTTCTGAGTTGAGCTGCACGATTACTGACAAATGCGTGCACTGAATGGACTGGACCACTCAACCTGTGTGGTTCTTTCTTCAAAATACCATTTCATACACCAATCTACGTGGTCTTCACATGATTTGACCAAGATTATGTCTGGACTTTAAAAGAGACTGTGACCTCTAAGTTTGTTTCGGTCTTTCTTCTCAGAGTAGTCAGATACGAAATGCCGACCTCATCTAGTTTTAAAATATGATTGACGTGTAAAAGTGTTTGGAAAACCTAATTACAGAAATAAAATCACTTATCAAAAGAAAAAGAAAAATGTTCGTGTAGTATTTGTTTATGCCGATGATGGGTTGACCGTTGGTGTGGCCCCAGCATTAGTTGGTTTAGCGCGATTGCTGAGCAAGGGTCCTTAGTATTCTCGGTTCAGGCAGTGTTATTGTTTTTCCATCAGCTTACTCTCCCTGTTAGTTACATGGGACTTAACATAACTGGAAAAGTACCTACTATCTAATATCTGCCTAGTTCTTCGAGGAAAAAAGGAGTGTCGTTATATTAATTAGACTAATAGGAAAAATCCTTCCCACATTGAGTCTAAGAACGCCAACAAATCGAATATCCTTTAAACTTACCCCCATACAATCTGGGCTTATTCCACAAATCCCCCCTGAAAATCCCCCTTGGGAGGAAAAGTGGAATCTGAAAACAGTCTAGAATTCACCCGTGATAATCTCGCTAAGGAGGGAAAACTGGAATTGAAAAAACAAAAAAATACTTATTCCAAGATCCCCTGAAAGTGGTTTTTTTACATTAGGGTACAGTTTTTTCCACTGAGGGGGATTCTCTCAGGGGGGATTAGTGGAATAAACCAAAATCTGGTTGTATTTCAACGAAAAAAAAATTAAGATAAAAAGTAACAATAAACCCCAAAGAGTTCCCACCGCTTAATAAACACAATTACATTCAAAATAACACACAATACAACAAAATAATCATTATTTACGAAATCAGATTCTAAACTTTTAAAACTGCTAATAAAGTCGGCCATTATTGAGAGCTTAGTTCCGCTCCTCGCCGCGTGGCGCGCGCGTGTCGCTACTCATATTTCTTGAGGGGGTTCCTCAAAAAATGACGTATTGTTTTCTTTCCTGTTTTTAAAGAGAGAGTTTTGACGTTGAGATGTGCTTAGGATAAAGACATCATCCGTTTAGGTTTCAAGGGTTTGGAGCTTTGAAGACAGTCGACCGGATAGGGATGAAGTCTTTTGTTTTTTTAGTTTTCTTATAAGTGGTGATTTTTTAAGTGTGACTTCCTTAGGTATTATATGAAGTCCTATTAAGAAGGGACTGTCTCGTTGGTCTAGTAATCCTGGGTTCAAATAATCAGTTTGAAGTCATATTTGGTTATTTATTCATATTGGTCATGCTCATTTAAATGTCTCACTGATGGTCGTGCGTGTGTTGGATCATTCGGTTCCCTACAAAATAGTTGAGCATGATGGCCCTAGTAGCATTTTCCGTTGGTATTTAGTTGGGCCACCTTCAGAGGTATGTGGCCCAACCAAACCCCAACAAAAATGCTACTAGGGGGTGCTGATCCATGCGTCATGTTCGTGAACGGGCGCCGTCAGTTGGGACTGGTCATCTCTTGACTGCCAGGGCTTATTTTTTATTTGTAATTTTATATTTTGAATTGTTGAAGTGAAGTGTCCTTGGAGTTTCTGGCCCGTTCTTCTCCATAGAGATCTATGATTTGGAATGGGCAACTAGCTTCAACTTTCTGACTAACTGACCGACTCTTTGACAGTTCAAAAGTGCCTGGAAATGGTTTAATTGGAATAAATGCTTTGAGTTTGAGTTTCAGGGTTTCTCCATTCGGAGTTTTTCTGTAGCTCCCGGAGTCTTGATTTGTGATTAGTTTTTGGCTATAGGCTCACTCAAATGTGGGATTAGGTAGTTTACACCCCTACTTACCACTTCGAGGAATACAGTCGTGATGTTGTTTCTTGTACTAATAAGTAAAAATAAACCGCACTGCAGACACATGAATTGTGCTGCAGGTTCACGTTAAGCTGGTTGTTATATCAAGGGGTGAGCCGGGCTCAGGTTACAAACAAGAGGGTTTTTTACCGCGCTTATTATGCCACTATAACTTGAAAATAGGGTTGGCACAAAGATAGATATTTTTGTAAAACATTTTACATTGCTTATCGACCTCATGTTCATCGTCTTTGTAACTTTCTAGTACAGGAATATTTGTCAAAACTCAATTACGCAGACACGGAAAACCTACTAGAAATTTTAAAATAATGTCTCTAGCTATCTACTCTAATATAAGTCTCTTCCTTTACCTAAATAATAATGGTGTCCACTTTATGTACTTTAATATTATTTGTTAATTTATTTAAACACAATATATCTTACATAAATCTAGTTTTAAACTAATAAACCTATTGTTGTCTTCTTTTTAAATGTTTGATGTAAATTGATGGCCTGAAACACAGGTTTTTAATAAACCTAGATCAGGCAGGGGTCTAAATTACAGTTAAATAAAATGTTCCTCGATTGTAATTAATCTAAATCATAATTTTACTTTATACTTGAATACATTTTATTTTATCATGTAGATAGTTGAGTTAGACCAACAGCCGAGTCAGTACGTGTAAAAAAAAAAACTACCTATTGGTATTCAGCTGCATCCAGCTTTATTACATTTGAAATAATATTAGACATTAAAAAAAAAACATTTTGTAAAAAAGGTTTATTAAATGTCTATTTCAAATGGATTATCGATGTTTTATTTTGAACTGAAAACTTCTTTAGCCGCGTTGAGCGATTATTGATAGGGAAAAGACTTATAATAGGTATGTGTTTGCGAACCCATAAGTTTTTCGCTACCATAAATCGTCCATAAGACTGCCCATATATTTGTTTAAATTACCTAATTGAATCACAAAAAAATCGCAAAGAATGTGCGCAATATGGATGGAGTTCTGGATCTACGGAGATGTGTCTTGAGGCTGCCGTGAGCGTGCGTAATCCATTGCCGTCCGTTCGATGTCCACCGCGCACAGTACCTATTGATTTTTTTCTCCTTTGGTGTAATTGCTGTATGGTGTTCCAGTGGGAGGATAAATAAATAAATAGACTAAAAGTCGACCCCAACATAGTTGGGAACAGGGCTTGTTAACGTTACCAAATAACAAAATAATAACCGTTACGTAACGTTAAATTTCAATGTTATACTTTACTAACGTTACAAAAATTTACAGTATTTGATAACATTACCAGTAATATAACGTTAATTAACATTAACAAAAATACGATAACTAACGTTAATTTAGCTACGTTGCCGTTCTGTAGGTAAGAATCAGGCAAATTCAGTCAACGTTTTGATCGGCACGGCATCAGCGAGGCGCGAGGGCGAGCTACCGCCGCGCCGCGCGCCTCAGGCCCCACTACTTACATCTCACCCGTTTTAAATACCGATAAAATAAAATGTAGCATAAATAACGTTTAATCGATTACCGTTATTCTAATAATAACTTTAACTCTGTCAATAAAAGGTAACGTATTTTTTTATTTTTTTTTAAATGGCAACTCAGAGTGTAACCACGATGGGCTCGGACTCTTTAACCGGTCTATCCTGTGGTGCCTTAAGCTCCTAACGGATTTTAAGGCCTCCAGCCAGGGCGTAAAAAACTATAAACTAAACGACTGCTGCTCGCTAAGGGCACCCCCTGTGGGGTACGAACCTCGGTTTAGGGCAGCTGAGTCGGAGGGAGGGTGGCAAGGGACCGACGGTGGCTGGATAAAATCAGTGTTTCGATTATTATCGTGGGGAGTTTGGATTACATGCTGCTCAGCTAAAACGCGTGCTGGCGCTTCGCTTACAGTCAAGGGTCGGGGAGGACTATTTGTTAGTCGGGGATTTCGCGTGGGGCCTCGGCGGCGACGTTGGAATGACGATCTTATAGTGTGTACTCTTTTGCGAACTGTACTAGTAGACCTATGACTCTCCTGGAGGAGAGTGATGGGGTCGTCTGGGTCGGTCAAGGTAACGTTATGAAAATTTACCGGTATTTAAAGTCCTGGTTGGGAAAGCGCTAGCTAGGCAGCATCAAAAGCATGAGTCAAATTTATTTTCATTCCTTCTTTCGATTCTTGTCTTTCATTCAAAGTTAATTTCTTATGCATCTCGGTATTTCTCATACCAACCCATAGTACCTATAACTTCATAAAATTGCCCTCATCTCGTTTCGCCAACCCTAGCACGCGCGTGCTCAGTGTGCTCACGCTAGATTTGACCGAGAGCGCTTGTGTTAACTGCGCGTAAGATGACACCCAGTTGTTAGCGTTTTACTTTTAATTGTCGTTTTAGAACTAATTGGTCTATCGGGAACATCGAGAAAGTTGTAAACAGTGCCGGTTTTAGCATTACGGGCGCCATGGGCGAGGTTTCTATGGCGCCCCCTTTCTACTCTCGAATTCACACATGTGAAAAAAAACCAGGTGTTATTATTTTTTTTTAACAACCTTTTATTTCAATAAAACTTAAAAAAAAAACTTTTTTAGCTTTTCTATAGCCAAACTTTATAGGTCCATGAGCCAAACTCTCATATACCTAAGGCATCAAAGTCTATGTTTTCTGCAATTTCGTTTTCGATTAACAAAGTTAATACCGCCAAGTTTGTCAATCTCGATTGAGATAATGTCGATCGCAGATAGGTTTTTATCAGATTAAGCTTAGAAAAAGTCCTTTCCCCACTCGCTACCGTTACAGGTATAGTGACCAATATTCTCAGTGGATGGAAGAGAAGGCCGGGAAACCAGACATGAAGGAGCGCCCCGTCATGCCCTTGGACGGTCGCCCAATCGCGCCCTACCCTAACGCCGCTACTGGTTGTAAAGGGAAGTCAGGAAGGAAATATATTTGCCGACGCATTGTTTAAATTGGTATTGGTTGCAATTCATAGATGTCGCTGTTAGTTCAGTGTCTTGGTTGTGCTGTTTAGCGGCGCATGACAGCTTGACAGAGACTACGATAACGCTCGAGCGGCGGCAAGTGATCCCCGCACATTCGACAAGTGAAGGTCATCGGTGGTGGTCAAGCAGTGAATACGTCTAGAAACTGTCACGCGTTCGGTATAGTTGTGTCGTGATATCGTGTACCTACATTAATTACTTTGCATACCCACTACTGTATAGAATCAAGTTCTTCTAACTAAACAGACAGCTGTGCTGCTGGGGAGTTTGTTCTGCCACTTCATTGCACTAGGAAGTGGTGACGGGATGGGCGTTTTGGGTGTTATGTAATTTTGAAGGAATCTCAGCTTAGCTTGAATAAATGGCTGTTGAGTTTAATTCGGTTTTCCTATTGCGCAATAACCAACACTACCCACAGTACGCCCACAGTGTAGTTTAAAATATGGCTGATGATAACGAGAGAGACCTTCCGTTCTCCGACATATTCATTTGTAATGCACAATGTACACTTAGGGCGGGTTGTTTCACGTCCACTTGACGCACGCGTATACGTCATAAATGGCGCTAACTGTCGTCAAACCGTTGTTTCACAAAATTATGCCCTTGACGTTCTTTAAAAAATGACGATTACAGTAACAGGTGTCATATCCACTGGTTAACGTCATTTTATTCTTTAAAATTTGAACTTTGACGATCGGTTTTTATGCAGTGAAACAACGCTTTGTATTTAACGAACGTTAAACATCATAATGTAATCGTTATTATTTGACGTACGTATGTTACGTTAACGAACTGTTTGAAACAACCGGCCCTTAATGGGAAACATTTAATTGATCCTCTAACAACGTATTGACTTCTCATTAGGAGGTTCAAAAAAGCATTCATCATTATGAACGCTTTTTTAAATAAATGAACCTCTAACAACTTTTTGAGCTTCTAATGATGCACATGTGTTTTAATAAATGACCCTTTTATTAACTTTTTGACCTTTTCGCACAGGGTAACTGAGCTAGGATAACCCGACCACTGGGTTAGGATAAGTAAGAACTGTGACCAACCGCGTTGATTGTAGTAAAGTGCAGTAAATAATACATCCAAGTTACTTGGCTATTTAGTATTTTTAGAATATCGCGATTTCAGATTGTAAAAAAAACAACCGACTTCCAGATGGTACCATTTTCATCACAATTATTTATTTTTTGCTTCATAGTCGCTTAACTATCTTAATCGAAATATCTTATCGCCACTCGTGAAATACTTATCATTGAGGAGTTCCGGTGGCCATTTGTGGTCTTCTTCATCAGTTCCACTTCATCAATTGATACTTACTGAATGCAAATGCTTGAGTTGTTGATGAAAATACAAAAATCACTATATGTTTGCCTATAAAATTTGAGGAGTTCCATCAATTCCTCATGGATCCCATCTTCAGAACTGGATTTTGAAAAAAAATGGAACCGATCTGAAAGTATATCCTTTCAAATAAAAAAATAAATTTTTCCAAATCAGTTCATAAACAACGGAGTTCTGAGGTCTTTTAAGGAACAGGAAGGAATACAGAAATGACATAGGTACATACTTACATACAGGTAACAGTTGTATTCAACTTATAAGTTTTGTTTACCCTGAACCCACACCGGTCGAATTTTGTGAACACAAATGTACTGCACCGCAGATTTTAAGAGACGTAGAGACGTATCGAAGTGCTAGCTACGCCGTAGAGACGTAGCGAAGTGCGAGCTACGCCGTAGAGATGTAGCGCAGTGTGAGCTAAGCCGTAGAAACGTAAAGAAATGCGAGCTACGCCGTAGAGACGTAGCAGTGTGAGCTACGCCGAAGACGTAGTTAAGCGTGAGCTACTCCGTAGTCGTAGCGAAGTGTGAGCTACACCGTAGAGACGAAGCGAAGTGTGAGCTACGCCGTAGAGACGTAGCGAAGTGTGAGCTACGCCGTATAGTCGTAATCGACGGCGGTGGGACAGGTGCCTAAGTGTGATTTAGTAACAAACATCTTCACAAACATTCACATTTATAATAATGCAAGCGACCCGCCCCTGCTTCACACACGGTGATTATGACTTGATAAAACATCGAAGAATTACCCTAAAATCACGAAAATAAAATAACCTGGTTCACACATTAGTGTTTATTCAGTGGATGAGTTGATAAATGATGCTACTATGACCCCTGTCTACAGTCCTTTCACAGAGAACTTAATACTTAAGTTCTTAAGCCTTAAGTTCGATAGAACCCAGGACACCAAACGTTGTAGTTGCACTTGCGATCTCTAGCCATCGAGACAGTCATGACGGTCGGAAGAAAATAACAATAAAACACACAAAATAAGAGAAATTATATATATTTCATTATATTTCCACGAATCGCACGTCGTCTACGTCACACGCACTTAATATAGATCACATTTGAAACTCACACAGTCCTTCTAATAAATAAATATAGCTAAGTTTATACAAAGCGCTAACTCTAGGCTGCGACACTTTTTCATACAGAAAGTTTTAAAAGGCCTTTTTAATTGTTCATAATATAAAAACAGCACAAAACTAATCTAGCACAGAATATTTGTAAAGGCATTTTTTTTTTGTATTAATTTTGGTAGATAGTCATCAATACAGCTATACAGGGTGAAATTGAATTCATGGGCATTACCTTAAGGGGTCATTATACTCATCATTATGAACAACTTTCACTATGGGACCAAACCTGAAATCTCAAAAAAATTATCAGCTGGTCCCTACATTTTGACGAGCTATGTGAACATAAATGTAGGAAACAGCTGATTCTTTTTTCGCGATTTCAGGTTTGGTTTGGTGTAAGTTGTTCATAATGATGAGTATAATGACCCCTTAAGATAATGCCCATGAATTCAATTTCACCCTGTATAAGGGGGAAGCGCCAAGGTAGCCCGCGAAATCCAAATTATCTAAAGGTGTGACCAAACATAAAGCGGCAATCGTGCGCGGCTGGCTGCGCTATGATTGCACGACTGTCGCGCGCGGCAGCCGCGAGCTACCTGCCGCGCACGTCGAACGCCATGAGTATAGTGTTGGTTCGCCAGTGGTTGTGTGTGGACGGACGTATTTTATCAAGTAAAATGAATAACGAAACAGCAATTCGTCTTATTGAAATATATGGCTCCCATAGTCCATTATGGGAGACTACAACACACGCGGCCGCTTTCATTGTGGTTTGAATACGAAAATAAAGAGCACGGCGTGTCTCGGACATGCCGCGCAGCACTGCCGCGCAGAAGGTCTAAACTAGTCGCGCGGCAAATTTGTGTCTTGCGAATGCCGCGCGTAGCTGCCGCGCACCTTGCACTCCGTGTTTGGACACACCTTTAGGATTTTTGCAATTTGTAGTTAAAGTATGATTTGCGAACGTAACTAATATGTATTTACAAAATTATAATCAGTAGTAGTTAGTATAATCTCCAAAATAGTATAGTAACCTTATCGGTAACTATATTTTTGAGCCGTTTGTCGTTGAAATGTTCAATGAAATCTCCAAATGGCTGGTTGACACTTCCCGTGACTTAAGGGCTGGCTTTTACTTTGGCCAGAGGCTAAGCATTGCCATACAACGTGGGAATGCTGCCAGTCTCCTGGGTACATTACCAGTTGACAGCGATACGGAGGAATTTTACGACGCCATATTTTAGTTTATTTTGTTAATAGTTTTAGTTAGGTTAGGTCATTATATTTTGTAGTCAGCAATACGCCAGCAGTCCGGCTCGCACTACGCTCGGTAAGGTCACGATTTGCGCTATCTCGTTGTCATACTGGAATTCCTCAACTTTTAAGTATTTTCTGTGTTGAGTATTGGTCTGAGTGATTATATTGTAAGATTTAAATTCTATTTCGTTTCATTCACCACATTCACACCCTACAATTTTATTTGTATAGTTCGTTCGTTAATTTTAATGTAATACCTAATTGTATTTTATAAAAATAAATTATTATTATCCTCAAATGTCAAGATTTCATGAAATAGTCATTCAATAAGGTAATATGGAATTACAGAGTCGTATTGATGATTTTAATTATTAGAATGTTGTAAATACCGATTTTTTTTACGGTCGCGAATTATATTCAGATCGTAATGCAACTTACAAATTGCAAAATAAGTAAGAGAATTTGAATTTCGCGGGCTTTCTTGGTGCTTTTGTCTTAAGGTTTATGGTTTCATGAAATAACCATATTTTTCATCAAATAAAGTCTAGGGAAATACGTTGATGAAATCGTATTTTGATCAACTTACGACGCAAAACAGAGCTGTCATTTGCAAAAACATAATAAAAATTTAATCTGTCAAAGATATTTAAAAAATGGTGTAAATTTTATTTCACTGCACCATGGAGTATAAGCAGAACTCAAAGCAAGACATTTTGCACCAAAGCATTAAAACTTTCTCTATAAAAAATAATAAACGCTACAAAAACTATATTACTGACTTGAATATTAGCAAGAATTGATTTTTATTCGTTATCAATCACTAATTACATGTATTTGGTTTAAAGATCCTTCAATTTTTTTTATTTTTTTTTTTTATTAAATCGTAATAAGATGACATTTGACGTCGCCTTAAAAGTCTTATGTCAATGTAAATGTCAAGCGATATGATTGGCTGTCTTCATCAACCGATCACAACAGCGAACGTATATTATTTTACGGTTTTCAGCAAACAGAATGTATACTTATCAAATGAAATACTCAAAAATCAGATACATGCAATCAGTTACAAAAAAATATAAAGCAAATATATCACTGTTATTTAAATTAATTACATATACATAGTTGCGACATCGCCTATAAGATTTAGATACCGTTATATTTTAGCCTCGAATATGACACAGTGAAAATAATCGTATTTTTTTTCAAAACCATGTTCCCACATATTTTTAATACTTTTTTTTGAACAGAAGGAAAGACATTTTTTATTAAGTTTATATATTTTTTACACATTCGTGACTTTTTCGGGATATTCCTACCAGTTTCGAACTCAAAACACTTTTATTAATTTCTCAAATATGTGGAAACACATAATTTAGACAGCCTCACATAATCATTTCTAATAAGTTTAATAACAAAAAAACATACACTATTCAAAGATACTAATTAAATAATGCATGTTTCATTATTAACTCAATTTATTAATTTTAATACAATACCTAATAATTCCAAAAAACCTAACACAACTACCATTGAGATTTTTATATCTATTTTTTTAAGTTATTAATAATATTTCTTCGTAATAATCGTTGCCCAATTTACAACTTAAGTTTTTAAATGGTCACTTACTCATAAAATATAAAATTATACAGAGTTATTGGTAAAATTAACAACCTGGCTAATGTTTTTACCACGACAACGGCTCATATAGTTCGTGCCGATTTTATCTAATTGTATGCCAAACCGGTCGACGTCATCACGTCAACGCCGGCTATCGCTGAAAATCATCGCTGGGGCTCTGTCTCGCACAGGGTCACATCATTATGCTGAGCGATGGCCGTTTTGCGTAGATGTGACGCATTCCCCCATCTTGCTTTTATTTTTTGTGTTTGTTCTTTTTTTTTGCGTCATAGTTACCGCAAATAAACGTTTTTTCTTTCTAATAACATAACATCACGCCTGTTTTCCCCGAAGGGTTAGACAGAGGTGTACTATCACGATAACGGACATCTGACCACATTGAAAACAAAATCCTTTGGAATGCGCTCCCTCTGAACATCAGGAAGGCACCCAGTCGGTTGTCTTTTAAAGTGAAAGCACGTGAACATATACGTAAGAATTTGGCGGAATCATCTCAGCGCTGATTTGCTGGATTCGTTTTCTCCTCTACCGATAGTTATTTCTCCTGACAAAGTTTGTTTTACGTTTTAATATCCCTTATGTTGCACCTGCCATGATACCTCTCTGCATCACCCTAAGGTTGCCTGGTAGAAAATACTTCTGGCATTAAGTCCACGTTTATATATATATATATTTTTTTTTTTTTACTTTTGCAAATAATATCCTGTGGACACGATGACCACATCTGTTTACCGCCCTTTTTTGCGACGACGAATAAAAAAAGAACTTTTGTTTAAATAAATTTAGCAGGCTCTGTTACAATGATTGTAACAGTTGTCTGACCACCTTGGCTGATTTTTTTAAGGTTTTTTTTTTTTAATTTATAAAAATAACAAAAATCTTATGCTGCGATGCTATTGCTTGATGAGCGTAGGTAAGCGTTACTATAGCGGCCGAGCACTGCGAGCAGGAATAGTCCTTACGGTGGTCCGATGTCCGAGACCGTTTGAGTACTATCGCGGGAAGCCGAATCGCTTCACTTTTTAAACAAAATCCCATGCTCACGGTGCCCAATAAAACAAAAATACATAGGAATACCTTGTTTAAATAAATTTCTCAGCCTCTGTTACCATGATCACAGATGTCTGACGATCCTTTTTCGAACAATAGGAACAGAACAATAAAAGGCCCAAGGACGAGAAACCGACCGAGGAACTGCAAGCATAGTCCTTACAGTGGTCCCATTCGGCTGTCCGCGATAGTACCTAAACTCACGTTTCAGCAGTTATTTTTTATTTTTAAGTCCTAATATAATATGGGGCTTATTGCCATCAACAGGGTACAAATTTAGACTCCGATTTAAATCGTTTTAGTCATGTACGTGAACGGGTGCCGTCAGTTGGGACTGGTAATCTCTTAGCTGCCACGGCTTATTTTAATTTTTGAATTGTTTTTATTACGGACGCTTCTAACGTGCACGTCTTTCTACATTGTTCTCACATGTATAACTTCAACATGAATGATGTGACCCATATTTGGAACAATATTTTGTTTTAAAAGAGTGTCCATGGAGTTTCTTGCCCGTTCTTCTCCAATAGGAACCTACTACGCTTTGGAATGGGCAACTAGCTTCATCTTTCTGACTGACCGACCCCTTGACAATTCAAAAGTGCCTGTAATTGGTTTATTTGAAATAAATGCTTTTGAGTTTTGAGATTTTTTGAAAAAAATGTTTATAAATACAAAAACTAAAGTAACCCGTCAGAAATAGATCAATAGAGAAAATATAATTTTGATAAGTAAGTGACCATTTCTATAAGTGTTCAAAGTATAATATTATTTAGTTACAATATTTATTTTCCAATGTTACAAAAAATAAATACAACTAAATGCTAATTATAGTCGTAATCGTTTTCAATCGAGTGCAGTGTTGCCATTGTAACATAGAGTTAAACCATTTTATGAATTTTCGAGACGAATTAAACAATAATTTCTCCAGTAATGGCGACACTATTAAGTTTACAAATGATTTTTAGTATATTTAGGTTATGTTAATCAGTTTGGGTTTTGTTTTAAACATAAAGCAGATGTTTTTTTTTTTTTTTTCTCTAACAACTTTCTGGGAGATACTTTTTTTTTAATGATATTGAAGTTGTCGATCTAAGGTTAACTCTTTAGAAGGTCATTTTTTATTGATGTGGCTCTAAAAATCTATGTTTTATACCCAAAACGTAACATAGCTTAAATATACCAAAGAAATCTTCGAAATTTCTCTTACAATAAGTAATATTTTTTACACAATTACATAATAATATAGTTATCTACAGTTTTATCGTGACAAATTATTGCATAGAATAGTTTTGTCCGATTGTCTGTGCTATCTATCGCTAACAACAGTACGCGTTTCGATAGCAGTTTATGTCACATCAGTACCTACATTATTTTTAAGCTTCTATAATCATGCAAAATCATCTGCTCGACAAAAGACAGGTTAGGTAATTCAAAAAAATATTACCTTCGCATGATTTTTTAAGCTTAAAGTTAAAAAAGAAAATGACATTCTCGATATAAATGCAAAAGACAATAGCCTGAAAGTATGGGGAACAATGCTAGTAGCAATAATAATTAAACTAACTCCCATTACCTGAAAACCTAATGAAGTTTGTAAACAGCAATTCTGCAGTAAAATCTTGTGGTAGCTGTTTATAAGCTGAATTAAGAATATCAGATAATAGTGCCGATTCCCTTGTTCACAAACTTAACTAAATTTAAGTTCAGTGCATCTTTTTCTTTCTATTTCATTAAGAAAAGGACAGAAGATAAATTTTTGTTGCGCTTGACGTAAATTGACGTAATTTTAGTCGGCAAGTTTTTAATCACGTCTAAACTTGTATGGAGTAGTGACACCCGCTGATTAATTTGACAGGACTAAACTAAAATTTATCTTCTGTCCTTTTCTTAATGAAATAGAAAGACAAAGATGCACTGAACTTAAATTTAGTTTAGTTTGTGGACAAGGGAATCGGCACCATTGAATAGGATTCAGAAATCAGGTGTTCTTTTCGAGAATGATGTCCAATACTGGACCGGAAAATGGTTTAAACGCGCTCTATCGAGTTCGAGAATATCATTATTTCTTCTAAAGTTATGGTTAAAAAACAAAACCAATAATTAATTATTTATTTACAAATAATATCTATTTATACTCACTCACAAAACATTGGTGTTAACTTACTAATTATACACAATAAAAATTATGGGGCTTATTCTTAAACGTTGCTTAAAGTTAAGTATTGATTAACGTCTGTTTGACCAATGCCGGTTTTAGCACTACCAGCGCCCTGGGCGTGATTTCTACTGCGCCCCCCTATCTGCCATTCAAACCCATACGAAAAAACCGGTCAAGGAGCGAGTCGAACTCGCGCACCGAGGTTTCCGTACCAGCCCAGAAAAACTACAGCTGTGCAGTGTGCTTCACCCAAAACACACATAATATAATACTACGTACAGATACCCAATCCTATACAAAGAGATGACACCTCCCTAAGGCTGGCAATTGAGCTGGCTATTTTTTTCCTCGGTTTTTTAAACACATGGCAGCATCAGCGACTCACTAATTGCCAGAGACTGTAGTTTTACAACGCCATCTAGGAGTCGGCCTAGGTACTAGGTGTCATTCTCGTGATTTATGAGTGTAAATAGACAATGGAAGGATCTTAACGAATTTACCAGTAAGTAGGACTCGCTCAACAGGCGACCCTTTATATCTGGCGCCCTGGGCGGTCGCCCAACCGCGCCCTACCCTAACGCCGCTACTGTGTTTGACCATACATTTTTTGACGTTTGAAAGTAGGTATGGGCCGAATATTCGTTTTATGTTCGGTATTCGGCATATTCGGTTTACCGAGCATTCGTATTCGGCCGATTATTCGGCATAAATGCCGAACATTCTACTGAATAATATTGTATTAAAAAATTGCCTCGTCAAGTCTAAAAGCATTATATGAAGTAGCACAATTAAATAATTATAACCATATCGAGTATGACTAATTATTCTGACTATGTAAAGAGATACATAGCAATACTCTTACATTACTCCGATTAGAAGTAGTTATGGTGTATAAGAAGTAATAAAATATGTACCTTTGTATTGTTTTAATCTAATAATTATCAACATTAACATTATTAACACGTGTCAATGTTTTGCCGCTAACCAGATGATGCAATAACAGTAATAACAATAATTTTATTTATTTTCTCTCACAATGGTTTTGTAGCACATAACAGTTTTGAACTATATAAATTCACATTGTGAGAGCTGGTGCCTGATGTAGGTTTAGGAAAAACCTGTGTTACTGGTCACCAGGCTCCACTTAGTGGCCTCATAAAAAAAAAGTCCGGCTGTGGAAGGGACGTGCGCTTCAACGCGCTAGACAAGCATAGACTTGAATTTTTGAGATGCACGATAAAGCGTGCCAAATCCTGCCGAATATTCGGTTCGGTAAACTTTTAACCCAACATTCGTCCTATTATTCGTATTCGGTAAAAACCCGTATTCGGTCCATTACTATTTGAAAGTCTCTTAAGTTTAAGCAACATTTATAAATAAAAGCATGTATGTTTTTATAAATTTACAGTACCCTGGCGTTAATATGACACATCGGCCGGGTAGTTGTAGCCAATTAGTAAATGTGTAGTCATAATGAAAAGATAATCAATCAAACTAGTTTAAGCGGCGCGTGTGGATATATCTGACTTTTGAAGATATCCGAAATTTATATTTATCCGCTATTTTGCCAGATGTTGGATCAAACGGGGATCTAAATATTCCTAAGCCGCCCTATCTTCCACGATAGTACATTACTTACCAAGGGCTGTAAAAGAAAGAAAGACTGAAATTGCAGGTATTTGTGACCCGAGCCG
The DNA here is from genome assembly GCA_947523025.1 of Dryobota labecula. Classification (NCBI taxonomy): domain Eukaryota; kingdom Metazoa; phylum Arthropoda; class Insecta; order Lepidoptera; family Noctuidae; genus Dryobota; species Dryobota labecula. The sequence continues at coordinate 3,510,507 of OX383311.1, read as the reverse complement.
CAGACGAGGGTTGTAAATATGCGATAGAGGGCTTTCTTTTTTACTGCCCGTGGTGAGTACACAATTTTAGGTCTTCACCTGGCCATAATGCGAGTTTTACTGTACGCGTAACGTGCGATAAAACTCACATTATGGCCAGGTGTGACGTAAAAAACTTACATACTGCTGAAGTTATATGAAATCCAACAAATATGTCTTCTGTGTATAAGCGTGCTGCTAGCACATCCAATCACTGTATAATTGTTATTTTTTTTTTTTTTTAACCAGAACTTTTACTGGTACCCTCGTATTTAAAGGATCTGTTATTGCGAATGTTTGATTTCGAGCCCCTCTCTGTTTTATGGACTTACTTTTCCGATAAATCTAAGATTATACGAATTTTATGGTATAGGTAGGAAATTACGGCTTATTCGGAGGAAAAGTGGGATCTTTAAAAAACAGTCCACCCCAGATAATCTCGCAGAGGGGGGGGGGGGGAACTAGAATTGAAAAAATAAAAAAATAAAAATAAAACACTTATTCCAATATCCCTCTGAAAGTGATTTTTTTTTTAACATTAGGGTTATGTTTTCCCCACTGAGGGGGATCCTATCAGGGGGGATTAGTAGAATAAGCCGAAATTACAAATCTTGAATCACAATACAATGGTGTATATATTTTTTTTTTTATCAGTTGAAGGACTATAAACAAGACACATTTGAAGTTTTATTGTGAATACGCCTATAGGCGTTCAGTGTCCCTCAAAATGTTAAAAATGATGTAATTTATATTTTCTGTATTTCCTTATATTCTCTAAGTAATATGACTACACAAATACAGACTAATAAATAAACGAAATAAATATACACACGGCTACATATCAAGCTTCACATTTCCAGGATAAGCTGATCTCGCATTGTATAGGATTTCCGTACAATGAGCGGTCAGCTTATATAGTTTGATATGTAAGCCGTGTCTACATATGAATAAATGCGTTGTCGCTAACTAATTAATTCTGTTTTATACAAAAGTTTGTTCGTTTTGAGATCAGACACTAAGTATTCGGTCGCATTTCTGTTGCAAGCATTTGTATTCAAAACCAAGGACATTGGAACCACAAAAAGTCGTCTATAGAATACTACAAGGTTCAAGGTTGCCTGGAAGAGATCGCAGTATGCAACAAGGCCGTCCATTGTATATTTTATCCATACTAACATTATAAATGTGAAAGTAACTCTGTCTGTCTGTCTGTCTGTCTGTATGTTACGTTTTCACGCCTAAACCGCTGAACCGATTGTCATGAAATTTGGCAGAGATATAGCCTGGGATATGGAGAAGGACATAGGCTACTTTTTTACGCGATAACCGACATCCACGCGGGCGGAGCCGCGGGCAACAGCTAGTAGTGTATAAGTTTTTCTTTTCTTTTGTAATGTGCAATCTGATGTACAAAAATAAATAAATACTAGCGGTCGTTAACCCCCCCCCCCCCTTGGAATCAGCTACTCTGTAGTTACTTATCAATATAGAGAAAGGCGGAACTTAGAAGGAAAAATGGAACCATTATAAGATCACTTTTTTGTCCGTCTGTCACAGATTCTCTTGTTTGTTTTATCGTAATCTGATATCGATATCATCATACGTCTGTGGAGTTTCGCCAAGTAATTTAATTTGACCTTGGTTTTTTTTTTTTTATTCTTTATACACAAGTAAAAATTGCACAAAAGCGGACTGAATGCAATAGAAATACACCGAATTTCGTTTTCACTTCATAATTCGAGAAGCTGCCCTATAAACAATTGTACTGCTATTTTTGTTTTTAGTTTTTTTTTTTAATGCACAAATAAAAAAATGTTCCCAATACATTTAAAGTATTAATAATACTGACGTTTTTTGTAGAAAAAAAAAAGTTTAGTAAAAAAAAGTAAAGCATTTGTCGTACAGAAAGCGATGCGATGCTATAATATTTTTAATAATTTTAGCAGCACCTTAAGACTAGATGATTAAGCGATTCTTGCAGATAAAACATTAACCCTTTCTCTGACGCAGTCGGGTAAAAAACAAGAATTAAATAAAGTACGCATCTGAATTTTAAATTTTCATTAAAAATCACATTTTTTTTTTCTTCTTGAAAATATCAAATAGTTTCGCATCGCTTATTTATAACATAGTAAATACCTATTATTAAATGAGTAAATAAGCAGTTTAATTAATATTAAAATTAACTACGAAAGTTATGTTAAACTGCATGAAAAATATTCTATGACTTTTTTTGTAATTTTCAAAACGGATACATATTTCCTTTTTCAGGTATTAAAATTAGGCCTATAATTTAAAACAACCAATTAATCATGTTTTTCAACTATACAGGGTTATTCGTAAAACACTAAAAACCTCTCGGGACTGTATTACCAACATCATAAACAACAACTTTTTACAAAAAATAATACATTTACCGAAAACAAACCTAGAAGATTTCGTTGTTCTTTGTCATTTAGAGCGTTAAATTTAATAGTTATTTATGCAACTGTTGTATAATAAGGGGTATTAAAACACGAATGTGATAATAGTATTACATGAGTGCTTTAATACCTAATTATGTGCAGTTGCATACAAGACTTTATCTACACTCATGTTATCCCATATTTTCCAATTCATGAAATCTTGGTACGCCTTTTCATATTGTTTTTTTTTTTTTTACTTTTCGGTAATAATTGGTTAGAAATGTCTTTTGCTGCATTTGAAACACTGGTGGTGTGTTATCTAAGCTTGTATCACTCATTTTTGTAAACAACGAACTTATAATTTTTTGCAATACTAATATTGAACAAAAATGGCGGGATGCGACGTGAACTCGAATAAACCTATAAGTTTTTTTTTTTTTTTTTTTAATTACTGCGCTGTGGTAGTAGAACGCGCATGCATGACAATGTTCTTCTTTTGAAATTCATAAATGTGGCTGTTAGATGAGTAAGGAAGGGATCAAAAACGCAAAGGAGTTGCATAATGAAATTTAGTACAACATTATAACACTCGTTTGGATGGTATTATGGTTACTATGACACCGGTTGTTTTAATGTTGGCAATAAGCTAACTGTTTCAGAAACTTTTATACAGAATTTATAGCATGGGTGTATATACATATTTTTATTTTTGAATGAAAGTCTGATGAATTATTAAAAGTCATAGAAGAAAAGTTGTTGTCTATGATGTTAGTAATTTATTCCTGAGAGATTGTTAGTTTTTTACCAATAACCCTGTATACGTATTTCATTATATTATATGTTTTTTTCAAATAATTATAATTTTTACACACATTGTCTTTAACATTGCCATTAAATACCTACTAATAATCATGAACTTTACATTATGTACCATTATATACATGTTCTTAGGTATATATTTATATGATCATTGACCATTTAGTTGGGTTATTGGGTATGTCTATTTAAGGGGAATGAGCGAAGAGAAGTTATCATCCACATTTCAATTTCATGTTATAGGTTGCAAGCTATCACACATCCAGATTTCGGACTGCTACGGACAAATTCTTGATGCAAAAACCCAATAGACTGTGCCCAAACTGATAATTGTACCCAGGAACTCACTTTCAACAGTTGCGCTTGTTACCACTGCACCAAGACGTAGTCATTACCGACTTGAATTATCATTATTTAATAGATAAATGTAGGTTATATCTTCAACACTCTTTCCTCTTTTAAAAGACATATCTCCCTTTCAAATTGCATATAATTTAATCACAAAGATACTACAAATTAGTGTAGACCTCATTGATGAATCTAACAGAATCTATTTCAAATCTTCGTAAGTCCAGGTTGACACGTCGAGCTATAAAAAGAGACACAGGTATGAGTGACAGAGACAACGCTCTACAACGACGAACTATTCATAAACTCGATGTTTAAGTTTCAAGAAAATAATTTTAGACAAGCAAAATACATCTTAGACCAAGTCTACGCTGTAATTAAACAAGACTCAAAAATAAGGTTTTCAAAACAAAAACCTACTCGTTACATCTTGATCTGTATACGAAAATTACCTTTTTGGCGTTTCAAAAACCAAAATTAAAACCTCCAGTTACCTGGGACAGTTAATCTCTTCGAATAAAATCTTGTACCGATTTTCTGTCTCTCTCCAATTATAGTGGCGTCTCTTTCCTCCATTGGAAAGCGTTCGTTTTGACAGCCGGGTTGTTTGAACTTGCACTTGCCGCTAAGGCTACTCCTGTTCGACGTATGTTTGCGGCTGCGCTATCTGTAATAGAATGGCGTATTTAGAAGATAAACTTGAAACTTAACATCATCCTGTATTCCTAGAGAGAGTTGGCAGAGGTGTATCATAGTACGCCCACATAAGGCTAGTTAGTAGGGCATGCATTCCGGAATTCCGGAATTTCGTAATTCCGGAATTTCGTAATTCCGTAACAATTTTTCTGATATTCCGGAATTGAGAGGAGTAATATCGGAATTCCGATATTCATAATTTTTTGATATTTTGATTATTATTTTATCTAAACGCAACCAAACTAGTCTGTGGAACTTTCCACAAGCCGCTAGACGGCCAATATTCAATTAGAGTAGGTAATAAGGGAGAAAGATGTTTAATTTGTTACTAAAAATGATTAAAAGACTGATATAATTATAAATTTTGTTTGATTTGAAACAAACTTTAAAAGTTACCAGTTCCGGAATTCCGGAATCAGATCCCCAGTATTGGAACTTAGTTCCGGAATTGAGAACCTACCGATATTGCATGCCCTACTAGTTAGGTTTATATTTATTTATCTTTATTTATTCAGACTACAATGGTCTATAGTGTTAGTTACAAAATGGCTTAGCCTATATGTTAGTACTTAATAACTAAAACAGAACGGGTCCGGTTTGCAAGCGCCCACACTAGCGGGCTGTCTGCCCGGGCGGCTATTGATTGCAGGATAGTGTTAGGACTGCCACGCAGCCTGGGGAGGCACTACAAAACCGTGGCAATCGCAACAATACCCTGAATACGTTATTGTATTGGATACGCAGAGCATTGTAAGCCTTTTGCGTATATGTGAACCACAGGGCTCCCGAGCACAGTGCTGTGCAGTATGCCTTAAAAAGGGTTATTTTAATAGCGCCGTACATCGAGAAAATCTGCGAGCCAGCATATTCGCCCTAACTTATAGATATTTATTCTCTAAAAAGACACGGAGTCACTTAAATGAGAACAATGTTTCTAAGGTTAATTATAAATATGAAGATCGTCACAATCGTCACTACATCAATTAAGGAAATAATAATAAAAATAATAATAATTAAAAAATAATAATTGTGGTAGGATATTCGGATGCATATTTACCTAAGGTTAATTTCGTAGGTCTTTTGAGCTTATTATTATTGAGTAAGGTGATTTAGGTGTAATTTAACGCTTGATTTACCTAACATAATCGACCTAATACTCCATTTGAAATAAGATTAGACATTTAATTAAACCTTTTTACAGTCCGTTCAACCGATTTTGACTTCTATTGCGTTGGTGGCATGACTATGGTTTCGCATCGAGAAGTCTCGAAGCGGGAATTCCCGGGAAATTTGGCCTTAGTTGAGACCGGAAAAAAGGGGTGAGTACCCGGGAAGTCGAGAAATAAAAAAAAAATAAAAAAATAACAATTTGACGTTAATTCCTGTTATTTATTATATTATTACTAAAATTATATCCTCTATATCCTCACCCCTTTTACATCCTTTAACTACCCAATAAGGAACCCACCTCCGCACCACCCTTTGATCTCTCTGTTTGTTTAGTTCATTCAGTCACTAGCAAACATTTGATTTTACTTATATTTTATTTTAGTTTTATAACTCTGTGGTTATAAAGGAAATTAAGAAGGCATATTTTTTGTTAATTGACGAAGACTGATTAAAATTAACTTATTGTTGATTACGAAAATGTGTATTTTATTTTAAATCCTTTTTCATACATTTTTATTGAGGTTAATCAAATTCCCGACTTCTCGGGAATTCCCGGGAAACGCTGCTCGAGAAGTCTCGGTATCCGGGAACAAAAAAAAGTCGGGAAATGAGAAACCCTAGGCATGACAAATGACAGCTGCAGTAAACAGTTGGTATTGTAACCACTTTTTTGCTTTTAATGCCATCCTTATGCTTACGGAATAGAAGTCAAAATCGGTTGAACGGACAGTAAAATAGGTTTTTTTAAATGTCTAATCTTATTTCAAATGGCGTATAGATGAACTTAAAAAAAAACTAGCTTTTACTTATATAATGTTTATTTATGTGCAGTAATAGTATTTCATGTTATTACATTATTTTGTTTAAAAAAAAAAATAGAAAGTTGCGCAAATAATTCGCGCAATTAAATTGAATTTTGCGAGACTGCAGCCTTAAGTAGTCCTTACGACCACATGATCGATAAGACAGTCCCTGACGGGGACATAGCGAGTACCCAAAGGGACAGCCTGTGATACAAGTATTATTTAAATAAGGGTAGTATTTAAATGCAAATTAAAAATAAAAAACTTTTTGTATCCAAAAATTATTCAAATTTCAATCAAAATGATTTCACAGCAAAATACTCAACTCAAAATATAACTAAATAAGCAACAATTTATATTCGTGGCGCACCGCTATTTATCTTAAAGTAAAGCTTTTTAATTATCTACAAAACGGACATTGAAAGGCCTTAACATTGAAGCGGGTCTAAATTTGTTTCCAAGCAATAGTATAGTATAGTAGTAGACGGGACCCCGCATCGCGGGGACCCTAATTCTAAGCGGTTAAAAAAAAACCCACGAATGGAAAGGCGGGGTCTCCTGTCCGAGTCGGGTGCCCCAAATCCCGATTAGTTTATTTGTAGTGAAATAATTTATTTGATGTAAAAAAAAGTATATAAATGATGGAAATAAATTGATAAGTGATTTTTTTTATGTTGCTGATATCCCCTTTAAATAATAGCAATTTTATGCTTACCAAGACCATTTCTGACGTTAGCCACCAATCGCATCGCCGGATTTGTCACTATCCCGTTCCTCTTGCTCTTACTAGAAACAATAACAATAAATTGTTAGAACAGCTAGAACAGAAAATTATAAAAAATCGAAGTTTTATTAAAACCGCAAAAAAAAAACAGTATAATTGAGAACTTCCTTAAAGAAAGAAAGAAAAGAAAGAACGTAGAAGTCGATAGTTCGGTAGTTCTTACGTTTAAGTCGATTTATTAAAATGACAGATGTGACTAATATGGTACAAAATATCGAATTGGGACCAACCACGTGTATATATTACCGGCCAAACCCGACGTCCGACCAAACTAGTTTATCCTAGGCCAGACCCGGTTTATCCTACGCGTGTCAGGGGATATACTAATTTAGCCCAGGAAAATCTAGTTTGGCCTAAATACTTTAGGCTTAACTAGTTTGGCCTAGGCTAAACTGATTGAATTGTTCATTTCCATCGACAAGTGACAAAATAAACAGGTTAAACTAAGTAAATGAATGGTTGAAATTAAAAGTTAGTTAGATGAACATTACTTATTCAAAAATTATAGTCTTATTATTTAATTATAAAAAACAGTATTGATTTGAAGTGCTACAACACTTGTACAGTCGCCGTCAGATATATTTTGACATTTTAAATTGTTCCGCAGTATTTGGTCACCTTGTCTGCTACAATATATCTGACGGCGAATGTACAACTATAACACAAAAATAAGCACTCACACACATTAGCTTATTTTTACAAAGGTCTGATTCATTTCGGTAATAAACAAATACCTATTATATTTTGACCAAATTACATAACATACCTATATATTTATAAAAACAATAATCATCGAAATCAGTTCAGATTTGGCAGTGAAAGAGTAAGTAACATGGTCAATAAAAAATAATGTATTTTTTCGAAGTAATTTGAAAATAAATAAGGTTAGCCTAGGCCAAACTAGTTTAGCCTAAAGTATTTAGGCCAAACTAGATTGTCCTGGGCTAAACTAGTACATCCTGACACGCGTAGGATAATCCGGTTTGGCTTAGGACAAACTAGTTTGGCCTGAAAACGGGTTTGGCCGGTATCATTACATAACAGTAATATTTTTATCTTCCTTCATAGTGAGAAAAGGATGGAACTTTACAGGACCAATAGTATTATCCCTTTCTAGCAACGGAACAGTGATGACTTTATAAATGGTATTCCTACTTTGATCGTATAATTGATGTAGTTGTTTGGGAAACCAAAACACAATATTGTGCCATTCCATTAATTCATGACAAAAGTTGCTTTAGGTGATATACTAGATAGGTGTACCGGTTTCAACATATTCATCTGCATGCTACCCTCACATATACCCTAACGAACACTAAACGCCAAGCCACCCCCGTCATAAAACGTGAAAGCGAGACAACACGTCACTCAGTATTACCACTATAACAGCGCTGGGGCTCTGTCTCGCATAGAGTCGCAGCATTATGCTGAGCGATGGCCGTTTTGCGTGGATATGACACATTTTTTCCCCATCTTTTTCTTTTCGTATATGTGTTCTTTCTATGCGTCATGTTTACCGCAACGTATTTTCTTTCTGTCTTCTATTATAGTTTTTAGAAATAAATATTCACTGTCCTGCTCGCACGTTTTATGACCACAACAGCCAAGACCCCAGTAGCCAACAGCAAACACACAATCTTAAAAAACCGTATCCTATTCTACATAATTATGAATACTCGTGTTAGTTTCTCTTCGTGCAACCAACCACCCAAAGTTAGTGCAAGTTAAATAGCCGCAAAGCTTAATGTTAAATGTATGGATTATAATGTTAACAGCTTATTAATGTGAATGTGAAACGAAGTAGAATACATTCTGGAATACAAATGCTCGCGCTATGGACACCATAAGGCCGCTTATACACGCTAAGAAAATTTACCGTGTCTGCTGCAGACAGGACCAATTCATCATGTACACGATAAAATTGTTTTCGGGCAGTCGTGTGTAGGGTATAGTAGGCTGCTCTAGTCAAGTCTGTTATTAATTTGCGATTGTTTGTGAGTGAAGAACACGTCCACGCATTAAACGTACACTAACAACCTGAACCACCTCACCTACCCCGTCCCTCCCTATACCGCAGCCACACAGAGCGCGTCGTGTCTAGTGAAGACAAGATTTTTTCTTGTTCAGCACCGTGGCAGTGTACACTCTAAGAAAAGACACCGAGCCTACGCAAGAATTCGTGTCGTTTCTACACACGAACTGTGTACATTGCCACGGTGCTGAACAAGAAAAAATCTTGTCTTCACTAGACACGACGCGCTCTGTGTGGCTGCGGTATAGGGAGGGACGGGGTAGGTGAGGTGGTTCAGGTTGTTAGTGTACGTTTAATGCGTGGACGTGTTCTTCACTCACAAACAATCGCAAATTAATAACAGACTTGACTAGAGCAGCCTACCATACCCTACACAGGACTGCCCGAAAATAATCTTATCGTGTACACGTTCGTATTTGTCTTGTCTGCAGCAGACACGACAAGTTTTCGTACCTAGGTCCGACAAAATTCTTGTCGTGTACATTATGAATTGGTCCTGTCTGCAGCAGACACGGTGAATTTTCGTAGCGTGTACAAGCGGCTTTACGGAACGAAATTCCGTAAAGGTGTCCACACCGCGAGCAGTTAAGTGTTTGATGACGTGGTTATAAAACATCCTTTGCATACATTCAGCCTAGAATGTTCTCATTGCTGGGACACAGGCCCACTCCCTGTGGGCCATAATTCACCACGCGGGCTCAGTGAGGATTTGTGGTCGTCACATGTCTTCGAATACGGATGATGACTAAAAAAATATTTTTTGTCCGTCATGTAGATTATAAAAAAAAATTGGACACGTATTTTTTCTTTTTTTACGTAATCAAAACATTACGGCGATACATTGAGTTCAAATGTGGCATGACGTCACTTTTCAGTAGATTTTATACGTAGCTGTGACGTAACGAGCTCCCACTCCCCAAGTTTAATGTGTTTTATTTAAGTCATTTTTTATTAATATGATAAAACAAAAAATATGTGTCTAATATTTTTTTATTCTTTGATTGATGGACTAAACAGTATTTTTTTATTTTTTTTGACGTGACAACGTCTAATAAATCGATGAACGCCGGCTGCATGCACGAAAAAGGATGACTCAATGTCCCAGTACGCTCTTTGTCCCGTTACGCTCATTGTACGCTTGCGCCGCATCAATGTTTTGTTCTGACGTTGTCACGTTAAACTATCATCCGTAAACCAACTTTACAGACAACCAATTTTTTTTTTTTTTTGTTTTACCCAGGACACATCCCTATTTTTTGGTTCCTGGACATGGCGGTTTCCTCACGATGTTTTGCTTCACCGTTTTTTGAGCAGTGGTGATAAAATTAAATACACAAAGTAAAGTGCCTGGGTTAAAACTCACGACGAAGTCGTGGCCGATATCACTAACCCACCACTGGTCTACTGAGCAAACAACATCCTTTGCGAGTCAATAATTCATTTGCGAACTTTAGTGGCTTGAACAGTGAACGCTCGTTTTAATCCTCGCAGTGTACACGCAACTTTTACGTCCGTGAAGCTGACATTAGTTAAGGCTCCGTGCACGAAAAAAACACTCTTTTGTTAATTTCTTATCTAATTGTAAGAAAACTTAAAATAATCGAAATATTAAGTCTGTGTAACTATACAAGTATAGTTTTTATTGTGCTAAACCATTCGTGTCAGTTACAGCAGCTGTTAATTGTTTCATCATTTTTGTGCTCTCCAAAATATAGTTCTTTTCGCAGTTGATTTACTTAATGAAGGCATTGTATAATCATTAAATAAAATTTTGATTATATTTTAAGAATAGCTGAAGACTAATTTGTGATTTTTAAATTTCTTGATATGATTTGCTAAATAATAGGAAAAAATATATTACTGACGTGGTTTAAAACAAAATAAAGATTTTTTCAATATTATTTTTCTGCTATATTATGTATGGAAGTTGAAAAAAGTGGTTCCGCCACATGCAAGTAGACCATAAAATGAGGTTGACGATATTTTTTAATGTTCAAAATCCAAAGTAGTTTCTTGTAGAATGATGATCAAATGTCAGTCTCGCGTCATTTTTCGGAAAACTTGTTGCGCATATTAGTGATTTACCGTGAATACTTAATTTATTTGAAAAATCCCTTTCAGCCACATGCAAAACAAAGAACACAACTTTTCAAATCACAAATAAGTTTGTTTAAATTATTTTTGCCTTTCTCACAAACAGTGAACAAAATTGATCAAAATCAGTCGATTTCGTGCACGGACCCTTAAGGAGGGAAAAGCAAAAAAAAAAAAACATTTCACGGGTTACCCTGGGCGCTTTGGCCTTAAACAATCGTAGCAAATCATATACAGTTCACCTAATATATGATTTAACGGGCAAATAATACACTAACGAAAAAAAAATTGGGTGATTTTCAACAGGCTGTAACTTGGAGAAAAATGGTAGTAAATCAAATTTACAAAAATGGGAATTGTAGCTCCAAGTTTCTATTTTTTGGAGCGTCAGCGATTTTCGAGTAATCTTAGGAAAACCACCGACAAAATAAAATCGTATTTTTTTTTTACGTAACCGCCATAATTACTAGTTCATTAGCTTCAATTTATTTACGTCGCACCTGGCCATAATGTGAGTTTTACCGCACGCTACGCGTACAGTAAAACTCGCATTGTGGCCAGGTGAAGACGTATATGTATGTTACCTCTAACTGCCGAAACACAACAATGCTGTTGTTATGGCGACAGACTTAAATGAGGCGGTGGTAGCTAGCCAAGCGGACTTAGAACAAGCCCTACCACCAACGAAATATGCTGCATTTATCTAGCTTATTGGTTTAGTAAACTGGTGATGAATGATGATGATGAAGCGAAGGTTCAGTAGGTACCTATGCACCAGCTAAGTAGCCACTCCCAGCCGAAGTAATAGAGGTGTGTCTGTGAGTGTCCTTTCTACATTCACAAAATATTGCGATGAAAAATACTTTGATAAAGGTACCGCACCGAATTTAAAGTGACTTACTACTATAGAGTATAACTTTATAGTACATTACTTACCAAGGGCTGTAAAAGAAAGAAAGCCCGAAATCGCAGGTATTTGTGACCCGAGCCGCAGACGAGGGTTGTAAATATGCGACATAGGGCTTTCTTTTTTACTGCCCGTGGTGAGTACACAATTTTACGTCTTCACCTGCACCGCGTAGCGTGCGTTAAAACTCACATTATGGCCAGGTGTGACGTAAAAATAGTTGCAGTAATTTTTTCGAGAAAATGTACCAAAAGGACAGGGTTTATTTGTTATTTTTGAAGTGAAAACTTCTTTAGGCGCGTTGTGCACTCTTAGGGTGAACAAAAATCATGGAACTCGCGTCATCGTCACCGAACGCTTTCCATGAGCTATATGTATAAAAGAACAGTTATTCCAAAGTTTTGTGTTTTCACTTCTGTCGGCAGTTCTTATGAATACCTTTTTTTATCATACAGGGTCATTTGCATAAGAATCATAAGAAGTTATGTGGTTTCGATTGACCTATCCTACACTCCTTAATGGATTGCGACATATTACCAATAACCCTGTATATGGATGTGAATAAATGTTTAACTTCTAAGGGGTGAACTAACCCTATCCGCCCGTATTTGCTTACGTTTTTTCCTGTGCCGTTTAAAACCGAGAGGATATAATAGGTCTACCTCAGCCCTGAATGAACAACAAAACATCATTTTTACTATGTAGCGTGGTACGTGGTGGACTATACCCGAATCGCTTTAGCGTGGCAATAGCGGTGATTGACCCACCTACATTTTCTAGCATTCTTTATTTAAAAAACTGAAATAAAGTCCGATAATGTCCTGAATCAAAATGTATCGTGATCTTGTTCATGTCCCAATAACGAAAAACAATACATAGTGTATTGTTTGGGTTCCTACGGAGAGAAATTAGGGAAAGAGCAATGACCGCTATTGCCACGCTAAAGTGATTCGGGTATATCAACTAAAATTGTCCGTATATTCAAATCAAAACTGTAATTGACAGTTGTATGAAATGACTATAACACGGCGAAACGTTATTTCCCTTTGCCCCTAAAAGTGCAATAAAAACCCAAAGGACATCACAGTCACACCTCACAAAACACAACCGTTGTTTGTAAACTCACGTTTTTTTCAATATCCGGCCTCTGGCTCTGCCGATACTGCCCACTAGCTTGCTGTACGCAACGAGACCCATCGCTTTCCACACCTCGCTACGTTACACACATACTTTACTGTAGTGTTACTGTTTAATTTAAATGTTGGCGAATATTCGGCTTTCGGGGAAATATTAAGTTGATTTAACAGCATACAACTCTTAAAGAACCTATGCAAAATATATGTTATTTAAATAAAAGTAAAAATAATCTTTGAACAGAAGACTATTCTTAGATGTCGGAAGCCGAATTATTCGTCAAACATTTAATACAATATTATAGGTGTTAGAAATTATTTGACACATTACAAAAGCACTATTTTTAAATGTTCCCATTCTAATAGCTTCATTTCCTGCATCTATAACTTTAACAATTCTATTCTGTTCTGTATTAAATAATATTCAGTACTCAATTCGTGGCCAAAATGCATATACCTACAATCATTATAATCACATGCTATATATACCAGTATAAATCATAAAAAAACATAGCATTTCGTCTAATAAGGAAGCAGCTAGAGTTTATGTAGCAGTTTATTGCTGGACATACTTCTCTCAAATTTCACGCCCCTTAGCTCGATCTACGGCCACTATAATGGCCGACGTACGCTTAAATAACTCAATACCAACTCGACTCGCTTTGGAGGTCCTTCATTATTTTATACCCCTAATTTAAATGTATTTATAATGTTATTTAATTTTTTAATTTTAATAATTTAATATAATTTTTTATAAAGTAATTTAATTTTAATTAAATTTATTGTGATGTAATATTTCATCAAACATACATTGTGATATGGATATGGGTTAATACCAGAAATAAGCGATAATGATAATGATGATGATTAAGTCAATCATCTGATCTTAATTTCCATTTTTTTTTCTCTTGTAATTTTGTACTAACTTTTTTTTTTTTTTTTCAATTACTTATTTTAATTTGGGTCGTCGGAAAAAATAATGGCTAACTGCTTACTTCGAGTCGAGTTAGTATTGAGTCGAGGTGTACGTCAAGATCGTCACTCCCCCTAGTCCAATGACCATGTACAGTATTTGAACGTTAATATACTGCCCTGCTAAGCCGAAAGGCGCTATCTCTGAGATATTTTCGTTTTTTTTATACCATTCAATAGCTAGAATAATTTCGCATCTAATGGTATAAGCCAAATAGCGCTATCTAACTTAAAACATTTAAAAAACCACTAAGAAGTTTTTTTTATATCTCAATTTTTCCCTAAATTACTAAGAGATTTGACGGCATGACGGAAAAACTAATTTACAAAAAGTAGTTTTTTCTCAAAACTTACTCTGAGTTATCGCTTTTCGGCTTATCAGGGCAGTATAGCTCACCGAGTTGCTCACGCAGGTATACGCTACATTAACACCTGCGTACTGTACACACAAATCTGCTCTAACAATACTGACCTCTCACTCCTGTCCTGTTGAGGCTTGCTGTCTCGTCCCAATATGATTCTCATATGAGTATCTCTGTTGAAGTGGGTATCTGCTTGTACTGGCTGCACTGTCGTCAGGCTTGGTGGTTGAGATCCTGTTGAAGAAATTGAATATAAAAACATCTCTTTTTAAACTGGGATGTTAAAGGCTGGCGCAAAATTTCGCCTTGGACGGAATTGGAGATAATCCAATTTTTTTGCAAAACGGTGTTATGTGGATGTTATGTGTTGAGAAACAACCATAAATTATATAAGTTTATAAATCTAACGGATATCATGACTGTAATGACATCATAATATTGTGTTATGACTAGAGATCAGATAATCGGATGATTATTTACCTAAAGTTAATTATTAGCTATGAAAGTATGGAAGCAGCTTCTTAAAATATTTTTTTGTAAGAAAATATCCCGTTATGCCAGGAATACCGGCAATGCATAACTAGTCTGGTGTATAGTATGGTAGCGACTTCTAAAATATTATTAATAAAAAAAAAAATACCCGGGATTCTTGGATTGCATAACTATTCAGATGCATATTTATTTAAAATTATTTTAACCCCCTATGCAAATATGTGTATGTAGGGTGTAAGAGTAGGGGTGGTGTGTGTATGGTTAAAATTAAAATAAAATACCGGAACCGCGGGATTTATTCGATACAAAAGCGCTTTCCATACTAGCAAACATCTGAACTTTAGATGAATAGGCATCCGAATATCCGATCTCTAGTAATGACATAATATTGTGTTATGACACTGATTTGTCGCCGCGCCCAGCTCGGCGTACTCCTACAGGAAAGCTCACCAAAGCCCATGGCCGGCTGCGTGGGGCTGCAGATGTCGCTGACGGGCGTGCGCGGCGGCGACGCGTACAACGGCGACGTGTCGCCGCGCCAGTGGCCGCGCCGCGCCGCGCCCGACCACGCGCCCAGCTCGGCGTCGCGCTCGTTGGCGGCGTAGCTCCTAAGGGGATTGAGGGGATATTCAAAACATTCATTTCAACATACAAGCTTGGGTTTCCAAAAAGCAGGGATCGTTCGAGGGCTCGTTCTGAGTAACCCCAGAACAGACGTCTAATAGTAGATTGTTATACAAGGGGCTAAAATGACCTGTTTATACGAGGTAGTTTTACTCCCGAGCTTTAGCGAGGGAGTAAATAGAAACCGAGTTATAATGAGTTTTTAGCGCCGTGTGTTATTACACTCTACTTTTTACTACGATTGCGAGAAAATAAAATAATCATATAATATTAAAAATAAATTACGGTCACTAATTTAATTTGCAAATTAGAGAAAATTTCTAAAGAATTCGCGATAACGTCTTTTTTTTTTTATTCTTCTGTAGCCGCAACAACGGAATGCACGCTTTCTACCGAAGAGATCGCCGCTTCTAGTTCCATTTTCAAATAACAGAAAAAAAAAACACTTTTTCCCCTAGAGGTAAATATGGTATTTTTTCCTCAGTCTGGTACGATACAATGACGGCCTTTTTGAGCAAGAGTGAAAAAAGATTTTTTTAAACCTCTACAAGGGTTTCCGGAAACACCAAGCATATTCAGTGATTATTTTTAACAGTTTAAGAGATCGACGCGGTTTTTTTTAAATTTATTTTTCTCTTTTTCTTGTACCTCAATTGTTGGTTTAGGTAATAAATACTTAAAATATGATAATTCGATCGATAAAAATACTTTATTATGGCGATAAAACTTCCTTAGGAAACCCATGCCGCCCACCATATATCGAGATTAATGAAAATAAAGCGACCATTTGCCAAAACTTAAGATAATTTGATTCAATATCAATACGGGTATTGATAAGTTAACTGGAAAAACTTCACAGACGCGACGGGTGATGTATGTGAAGTTTCGCCAGTTAACTTAATTTGACCCAGTATCTCACGTACCTCAACTTAGAGTCTTTCTCCACAACCTGGTGTTCAGGTATTTCTGTGTGTTCCGGTATGTCTCGCCGACCGCGGCCGCAACGCGCAACTTGTTGCGCGAATGATAACGATAAGTTTGCGCGGTTTGCCTGTAACAAACATAATAAATTGTATTAAATCATAATTTTTCTAAATAACCTATATTTGAAATTCGGTATGTAAAAATGCTTGGCAGCATTTGGGAAGCTTCGTCGAGTCTTCTCGTCGCGTATTCCGCAGAGCCTAAAGACCAAGGTCTTCAATCAGTGCGTCCTGCCTGTTATGACTTACGGAGCCGAAACGTGGACACTCACGGTACGGTTGGTCCATAAATTCAAGGTCGCTCAGCGAGCTATGGAACGGTCTATGCTTGGAGTTTCTCTGAGGGATCGAATCCAGAACGAGGTGATCCGGCAGAGAACCAAAGTTGTCTACGGCAATGGGCCGGCCATATTAGCCGTAGAACCGATGACCGTTGGGGTAGACGTGTTCTTGAGTGGAGACCGCGAATCGGCAAACGTAAGGTAGGACGTCCTCAGGCTAGTTGGAGCGACGATCTCCTCAGGGTGGCTGGTAGCAGCTGGATGAGAGTTGCCGAGAATCGAGCTGAATGGCGTGCAATTGGAGAGGCCTATGTCCAGCAGTTGCCTACTATAGTCTGATGATGATGTAAAAACAAGTATGAAGTATGTATGCAGGTGGTGTTCTGTAATTTCTACCTAAGCCGATGGAACTTTTTCAAAGTCTCTGTCACCTCGTACATGTTTAAGGCCCTTACGCACTAGCGGTCAACCGCGGGAGCGGCTAACCGCGCGGCTAGCCGCTTTTCCAATTTAATATGCAACCGCTGGTGATTGTACGCACTTAACCGCCACAAAGTTTCAACCGCGGCGGTTGAATGGAGAGCTGCGGCTCGCTTCGCGGCTGGCCGCCATCTTGTTTATACGCAATGGCGATTCAGTTTGCGGCGAGCCGCCGATGAGTTTATACGTTTGAGTTGCGCAGCCATGAACTTCGACACGGAGAAATTCATTGTTGAAATTCAACAACGAGAAGCTATTTGGAATTATGAAGGAGCAGTATATAAATAAAAATAGAGATGTTCTTGAAAACAACTTGCGAACTGGCCAAATTCGTGGCGTGTTTCTAGTAAAGGATGAATCCAATATCTTTTTTATTTTTCTTTCGTTGTTTTCGGTAGTAAAAACAGATAACACAAGCTACCTCGACAGCGTCCATTTCGTTAACTCATCAATTACCAAACACGCCTTCGAGCGGTCCAACCGCTTAACGCGGTTTTAATCGCGGTCAGCCGCTATAGCAACCGCGACAGGCGGCTGCCCGCTCAAACGAACCGCCTAGGCGGCCAACCGCTAGTGCGTAACGGGCCTTACAAAACATATTAGCTAAGCAGCCAGTCCGCTGCGATATTAGAGTAAACAATGTTGTGTTCCGACGAAGAAGACGTGTCTGCTATTCTAGCAATAGTAGATTTAGTGGAACTCTCTGCCTGCGTCTGTGTTTCCGAACGCATACAACCCTAATCTATTCAAAGTGAGAGTGAACAGACTTCTTCTGGGTAAGCTCACTCCATCGTAGACTTTGTCTCTGTCATCCAGACCTAGACTAAAGTCAAGAGCAAACTCATAGTAGAATTAAAAAAAAAAAAAAAAAAAAGTTCCACAAATTAGAAGTAGAAATACATTCCGAAAAAAATCGAAATAGATTTTATAATGAATTGATGTAGCGTAATAAAGTATTTTCTTTATTCCACTCCATCATTGCACTTGACGAGAGTAGTGTCAAAACACGAAATGAGTGACGTCAAAGATATTTATTTTTACACAAAAAAATCTTAAATTATTGTAGTTTGTAGGTTTTAGTTTTAATAGCCTGGTTTGTAAAGATAACTGTTTATGTGTATTCCGTGGAAAATGTTGTAGGTTACACATATGGCCGTATCTTTCTTGTATTGCTTCCTACAAAATGTAATGTGTCACCTGTTTGTTTTCCCTAATAAATAAAATAAAAATAAATAGCATGAATCTCACCTTCTCAGCAGTAGTATCGCTCGGTTCTTGGTGTGAATGTGACCTGGCTGATCCCCCCGTCATGTTGGACGATGACTTAGTCGAGTTGGAACTGTGTACGCTGCGACGTTTGTATTCTGGAGAGCCTGCGAAAACAAAAGGTTTTTAGACCGAAAAGAAGCCATACGAGTCGATCGATCAATAATGTACCAAATCAAATCCGAGGATTATTATTATTATTTTACTATGGGTTTGCTCTTGACTCTAGTCTAGGTCTGGATGACAGAGACCAAGTCTACGATGGAGTGAGCTTACCCAGAAGAAGCCTGTTCACTCTCACTTTGAATAGATTAGGGTTGTATGCGTTCAGAAACACAGACGCAGGCAGAGAGTTCCACTACTTTGCTGTGCGCATTTTAAAAGACGTTTGAAAACGCTTAGTGCGAGTTGGTGGAATATCAACTAGGTAGGGGTGGTAACTTGCAGTGCGTCTAAATGTCCGATGGTAGAAGGGGGCCGGTGGAATGAGATCGTGGAGTTCATAGGCACACTCGCCGAAGTACAATCTGTGGAAGACCGACAAGCAGGCAACCTTGCGGCGATGAGCCAAGCTGTGAAGCTTGGCATCCACCAGTTTTACGTCGCCAATGAGCCTCTTAGCTCTGCGTTCCACCGAGTCAAGCGCAGCAAGTTGGTACTTTGCTGAGCCATCCCAAAGGTGGCTGCAATACTCCATGCAGGATCGGACTTGTGCTTTGTAAAGGGTTAAAAACTGTCCAGGCGTAAAGTATCGCTTCACCCTATTTAGGACGCCCAGTTTCTTGGCCGCAGTTTGAGCTTTGCACTCGATGGTGGAGCTGAAGTTGAGACCAGATGTCAACTCCATGCCTAGGAGCTCGAGGCGATCAGTTACAGGAACAGATGTACCCCGAAAAGTAGGAGTTTGGTCAAAACGACTCCTTTTAGCGGTAAAGAGACACACACGCCTGTGTTTTGTTGGCATTAAAAGAGACCTGGGACCTTACTCCCGACAGCATCGAGTTCTGAATCAATCGAATTGGGTTCGAATTAAATGCCGATCCATACTCTTGAATCCAACACTAGCGCACGATCGTGCGGTGGTTCGAAGCGAAACTAACTTCGGTCAGTTTTAAGTTTTAGATCGAGTTCGGATTATAAACGAAATCAAATCGGAATCAAAATCAAACTCGAATCGTTTTCGGGAGTAAGGCCCCAGGATGATGCTCAAAGTGAAAGCATTTATTTCAATTAAACCCATTACAGAGGCCCTAGTGTGAGTTTCTTTTAGTCATCTCGATTTTACGCATCGAGCGCGTTCGGCGTTCCGATTGGCCTCCGATTGACCCATCACCAATCGGAGTGCTGAACGCGCTCGATGCGTAAATTTGAGATGGTTAAAATAAACTCACACTAGGGCCTCAGGCTCTTTTGAACTGTCAAGGAATCGGTAAGTCAGAAATATGAAGTTAGTTGTCCATTACAAAACGTAGTAGGTAGGTAGGTACTATCGCGGGCATGAAAACCACCTTGAAAACTATATCCCGTGCACACGTCAAAATAACAGCTTCTTACTAAATACATATGAAAGTATATACGGTACTTATAACAAAAAAAGCATTATTTTTTTTTTGTCTGTGTTTGTTCCGGCTAATCTCTGGACCGATTTTGACCGAACTTTCACTAGCTGATAGCTGATGTTATAGAAGTAACTTAGGCTCGACTACCAACTACATCCTACCGTTTCTTCTATAACTATCCATACTAATATTATAAAAATGTGAAAGTAACTCTGTCTGTCTGTATGTTACGTTTTCACGCCTAAACCGCTGAACCGATCATCATAAAATTTGGCAGAGATGTAGCCTGGGATATGGACAAGGACATAGGCTACTTTTTTACGCGATAATCGACATCCACGCGGGCGGAGCCACGGTCAAAAGCTAGTACATATTATAAATTAACGTCGCTTTTCATGTTTGTCTGTGTGACAGCGTTGTTCTTCTAAAATACGCAATAGATTTTGATGCGGATGTCATCATCTTTTAGTGAATTTCAATTCAATTCATTTATTTCAGATAATTACAATCACTAGAAGTTATATAATCATCTTAAAAAAATAATGATAATATAAAACACACACAACAATAAAACATTGGATCAGGACCGCACCACTCGCACATGTAGTTTTGTCCAATGCTCCATGAACGAGCAATCCACATCCATTCTCCCTGCAATAAGCTGCAGGAAGCTGTTGGGGCTGCCCCGTATACGGCGCATCACAGACGCTGTTTTTTTAATTTATTCCGGAAGGTTTATGTTTAAAACATTAAGACTGCGCCGAGCGCACAGTGGCGCCCTCATAGTTATTTCGGTGATTTCTTTTATTTTAGAATGAAAATGCAGAAAATAAGCTCGTCAAGTTGTGCTTCAC
Organism: Dryobota labecula; assembly: GCA_947523025.1. Lineage (NCBI taxonomy): Eukaryota > Metazoa > Arthropoda > Insecta > Lepidoptera > Noctuidae > Dryobota > Dryobota labecula. Next base: position 3,489,428 of record OX383311.1, on the reverse strand, counting down.
AAGACTATTTTGACTATTTTTGACTATTTTCCGTTTTAATGATTACAATAAAACATAACAGTTTAAAACTACTGTTTGTAGTAATAATAACGTATAGTCTTGTGAAGCACAACTTGACGAGCTTATTTTCTGCATTTTCATTCTAAAATAAATCACCGAAATAACGATGAGGGCGCCACTGTGCACTCGGCGCAGTCTTAATATAAAAATTTAATTTTATACAGAAATGTCGGTGTTTTGTCAAGTTGTCTATAGATGGTTCTTTCTCTTACCAGCGCTGGTCGGCCTGGGAGTGGGCAGGTCATGGTGCGCGGGAGCAGAGGGGGCAGAGGGGGCAGTGGGTGCGGCGGGGGCCGCGGTGGCCCAGCGCTCCAGCAGGCGACAAATGTTGGCGTGGCCAGCTCGCCACGCTACCTTGGCTGGTGTGCGACCTGCGGGAAGGAATCGTTACTGAGATAATCAGCCCATCTCCATACATCAACTCACGCTTTCTTCCCATGGGGGTAGGAAAACACACAACAAATAATTTTTCTTTGAGTAATTAATCATAATGTAATTGTAACAGAAATTTGATAGAAAGAAAAAGACTGTTTAACCAAACTTAGACAACTATTTATTAATAAAAGGTTTATATTCAATATAATATAACTCCTCCCTGGCTCGAAGACATGCGGTGATCCTCCTGGGCATGCTGAGAATCAAGTTATCCAGCATTTCTAGGGGTAACCTGTCCCATTCTTGAATAGCGGCTTCCCTGAGCTCTGGCACTGTCTGGGACGTGACTGACGGTTCCAAACAGCTCGCTTAAGAGCATCCCACGCGTGCTCTATTGGGTTTAAGTCAGGCGAGCCGAATCATAATATAATCTACCGTACCTAACAAAAAAGATTTCGCTTTTTCAAAGTGATCGCAAACTTTTTTTTGATGTGTGTACATCTGGTCATACACGCACGTCAGTTGCGAGTGCTACGCACCAATTAGGTCACCTAACCCGTCTGCGTCCCTTTAAAGCAGAGGTTCCCAAACTTATTTTGTCTACTGCCCACTTTGAGAATAAATAATATTTTAGCGCCCCCATTTTTTCACCTACTTAAAAACCACTATAAATTCAAATTAAATTTATTATTGTGAGCTATATTAACGGAGATTAAACATTCATTCTAAACGAGACTTACTATAACCCGCAAGAGTTAACTTGAGACCTGAGTGCAGTAGGTAGTACACAACGGCGCTCAGGTCTCAAGTTAACTCTTACGGGCTACACCTGCCAATGACAATGATTATTAAAACGCAACTTTATAGTATTCAGACAGAGTATCTTTTATTCAAAATAAAACAAACATAAACGATTCTAATATAAAAACTAATGTGAAGGACAGGGGCGTATTTACCCTAGGGCCATAGCCTGGGGCGGCAGGCTGCGAGGGGCGGTGCAAGCCGCACCTCGCTCAGCTTTTTTGACTTATAACTACCTAATTAACAAAAACTACAACTAATTTGGTTGTAAGTTTGATAGACATCAAGACGCGGGGCAATCATATTATTACTGTGAGGCGCGCCGAGGGGCGGCGGCGGCGGTATGTTCGTCGGACTCTGTCGCGCGTCACGACTCGGAAGTTCGGTGCTAGTAGGGACACAGTATACATATGGATTGTGCTACTGGATTTCATTTTATGTTAATTTATGGGGCGGCAAACCCTACAGGCTACAGGCAGGAAGGATGAATCTGATGCTGGTTAATAAGTTTGTTGATATTGAAATTACAAATCGCCCCCCAAGCCTCTACATAACGCCCCCATTTTTGGGTCTCGTACCGCCCCCCTTTAGGCTTACAGCGCCCACAAAGGGGCGTTATCGCCCACTTTGGGAAAGGCTGCTTTAAAGCAAGAGTGAACAGGCATCTTCTGGGCACGGTCGTTCCATTATAGACCTCATCCATCGCTTTCCATCAGCCGAGATCGGGGTCAAGAGCAGGCAAAAAAAAATCAGTAATAATGTCAGCAACTTTGTGTCGTCGTAGAAAAGGCGGCTTTCGCAATTCGAGTGTTACCACTGACGTGTGATCGAATATAAGTTTTGCGCGGATTTGACGCATATTTTATTTAATTTATTTATATTTATTTATTTTTTACTTTATTTTAAATTGTATGCGCAAATAAAGTTATTTTCCTTCTTTTAACACAATTAAATATTTTAGTTTTTCTACTCACCACAGTGATCTGCCTGCTGAGGATCAGCTCCATGCTGTAACAACCACAGCACGCATTCTTCATGTCCTTCCTGAGCTGCGATACCTGGTAACAATAACAACTAATAACAACTATTCTTATAAAACTCTGAGGCCATAATGAATAAACGTCACTTGGCACGTGGTTTGGCTTAGAAATGTTTCCGTCTCTTTATTTCACAGAAATCTGAACGTTAAACGTAACCCGTAGTATCATAAAAACCGTGCAAATCTATACTTTTGTGTGTGTTTGTTTGTTTGAACGCGCTAATCTCAGGAACTACTGGTTGGAATTGAAAAAATATTTTTGTGTTGGATAGTCCATTTATCGAGGAATATTATAGGCTATATAACATCACGCCACAACCAATAGGAGCGGAGCATAAATGAAAAATGTTGCAAAAACGGGAAAAATTATTCCTTTTTGAGAGCTTCCGTTGCGTGCGCTGCGTAAACGGTTTAAGTTACGCAAATATCATGTATAATGGATTTGTTCCTCTTCAAAAGTTCAAAAAAAAAAGTCCGCGACAGCATATGTCTATCTTTTAAGATTGACTCACTATAACATATTTTTATGGTAATCAAATTTGTTCGAAATTAATGCATTATTTGCGAAGGAGATTTATCAACATAATATTAATCCTTATCCAAATAAATATGTTATTAATCACAAGTATTTAAATGTAAACAAAATTGTCCTTGACATCACTTGATTTCAATCAACATCTTAGGAGATATCATCATTTCAAAAAGCTAAAGAGTTTGTTTGGTTGAACGCGTTAATCTCTGGAACTATTTACTGGTTCGAATTGAAAAAAAAAATCAGTGTTGGATAGCACAATTATTTAGGAAGGTTATAGGCTATTTCACATCACGCTACGACCTTAAGGAGCCGAGCAATAGACAAAAAGTTGGAAAGAACGCTAAGCGAAATCGGAGTAATTGCGCGGGAGGGCAATGCGATGCGACGGGGCTGAATTTTACGTGGACGAAGTCGCGGGCAGAAGCTAGTTTCAAATAAAATTAGAATGAAACCATATGAAAGCGCGTACACTACGACTATTGCGGCACTTACGTGTATGAAGTATTTACGCAGAGTGACATTATAATTAATAACCCCTGACATTGTATTTGATAGTACTTAACGTTTTCCTTGCCTCGACATTGGTGCCGATTCCCTTGTTCACAAACTAAACTAAATTTAAGTTCAGTGCATCTTTTTCTTTCTATTTCATTAAGAAAAGGACAAAAAATGTTTTTTTATTTTTTTTTATTCTACTATGAGTGCTCTTGACTTTAGTCTAAGTCTGGATGACAGAGACAAAGTCTACGATGGAGTGAGCTTACCCAGAAGAAGCCTGTTCACTCTCACTTTGAATAGATTAGGGTTGTATGCGTTCGGAAACACAGACGCAGGCAGAGAGTTCCACTCCTTTGCTGTGCGCATTATAAAAGACGTTTGAAAACGCTTAATTTTAGTTTAGTCCTGTGAAATTAATCAGCGCTTGACGTAAATTGACGTAATTTTAGTCGGCAAGTTTTTAATCACGTCTAAACTTGTATGGAGTAGTGACAGGCGCTGATTAATTTGACAGGACTAAACAAAAATTTATCTTCTGTCCTTTTCTTAATGAAATAGAAAGAAAAAGATGCACTGAACTCAAATTTTGTTTAGTTTGTGAACAAGGGAATCGGCACCAATGTATGGTTTATTATTAATTTTAATTCTTTGAAATATTTGTACGCTGGAAACAACAGAATATTATGGACATCATTATTATGTGTAACACCTTTGTAACAGCAATATTCTTACAAATAAATTTATTATTATTATGGCTTAGCGGGTTGCATCAATCTTCAATTTCAATGTTGCACAATGCAATAGATTATGCAACATCTATTGTCTGTGGTCTTGGCCTGTCAAAGGCCTGTCATCAAGCAATGAACAGTCAAACTTTTTTTTATTTTTAGTGTTATATTTAAGGTTTTGAATATGAGGCTTTTAGTTACTTTGTATTAGTATGTGTATTTTGTCTATTTTTCATGTAATGTGCGTCTTCTTTGTGCAGAATAAACAATTTTTCTTTCTTTCTTTCTTTTCTTTTAATAGGTTTTGTACGACATAGTTTTTTTTAATACTTAAAAAAGGTCATCACAGGTCCACCTCGTGGGTCATTGGTCCATTGGGTGGGTAGCTGGGATCCTGACGTTTGTCCGATGACCTATTAAAGGTCACGGGAATACGTTGGATGCGAGAAGCACAGCATCTATCGATGGGGCAATGCCAGGAAGAGGCCTATATCTAGTAGTAGGAGTTTTTCGATAGAATGATGACGATGGAATTTAAGTTACCTAGTGGCGTAGCGCCCTGCGTGCACACAGCGGAGGGCGAGGCGCCATGTTTGAGTAAAGTGCGCAGCACCTGCGTGCGCCCGCGCCACGCCGCCGCGTGTAGCGCCGTGCGCAGGCAACGGTCGCGACCGTCTACTGCCGCGCCACCTGGGGTCGAACACAAGGTGTCATTAAAAATCTTATACGTCTCATTGTACTCATCATTATGAACCACTTTTACTCTAAGACAACCCTGAAATCGCAAAAAAAATTGCTGTACCCGACATTTATATTCGTATTACTCAACTGAATGTATAGGATGTATACTTTATAACACACGATGCTTTAACTTGGTATTAGATATGCAAGTGTGTCTGTGTACGTGTGTTATATGCTGACGCTACTCGTCTTCACGCACACATACACAACGTGTTTGTACACTTGGTTATCACAAGCAACGCGCGCGTCGCATTGTGAGCTAAAAGTATATTTTGACGAATGATATTAAATTAATTACGAATCTTTATGACGGAAATGTGTGAACAGTCAACGTGTGTGTGTATACAGGAAAAGTTTTTAATCAGTGCGCTGACAAATTAAACTTATACGTGTTTTATTATACACCTATTTCTTATTGTGATATGTCTTAGTACAAAAAAAATATAAGTTATCGTTAACGAAAGATGTTCATTTTGAAACTGGTATAATGGATACTCGTCGCGCAACGCGCCGGTGGCGCGGTCATTGAAGCGGAACGCGGTAATAGGCACCTATCAGCTGTGTATACCGTGTGGTGCCGGACGTAAAGAATAGCACCACCCTATTTCTTCCCGTGGGTGTTCGTAAAAGGCGACTGAGGGACTTACTAGAGAATGGGCAGCAGCGTTCTCTATGCATTTTTAACACCATACTGCGGTCGCCAACCAAGTCGCCTGCCAAGCGTGGCGATTATGGCAACCCCCCCCCCCCCCCTAATTGGGGGAGGCCTATGTCCAGCAGTGGACATCTTTCGGCTAAAATGATGATGATAATGATGATCAGCTGTGCGCTCGCCCATTGATATTATATCGTATAGATTGTGTTCATATTTTGCTGATTTCAAGTGGACCAAAAAAAAAAGTATTGTAAAGTTTTGTAAAAAAAAAAAATTTGTCTATTACTGATACTGAACCACCAAAAAAATTTTGCGCACTAGTTAAAAAGTTATCCTGTATATACTTCGACTGGAAAATTCGGGATATAACCCCTCTTCTGTGTTGTAAATGACAAAACAAAATTCAACTCACCAATTTTGATGAGTAGATTCACCATATCCGTATGTCCCTGCCACGCTGACACATGTAATGGTGTTCGACCCTGCAACAAACAAAATAAAATTAATCATTTGGATTTAACAATACATAATCAGCCTATAATATTCCTACTGCTGGGACTCTGTGTAAGAGAGAGTGGGCCGTAATCCACAGGCGACAGGCACAGGCCCAGTGCGGGTTGGTAGATGTCACATGTATTCGAATTTTTGGTTCTAGGACATGCCATTCCTCACGATGTTTTGCCTCACCGTTGTGATAAAGGAAACGATTTGAAAACTGACGAAGATAGAGAGTGTAAGGAAATGAAAATGAAAAACGCATCAAAAGACCTGACGTCACAAATCCTGCATCGCGCAATCAGAGTTAACCTCGCGACTAGAATATATACAACATCCCGACATCAACCGTTGGGCAGTTGCCCACCAGACACAACACCCGTCTGGTCGGAGGATCCTCCCCTTACTATAGAGTATGAGTGAACTTTGCACCCTGTTCCTCATACCTCTATAAATACATTTAAAACTTCTGATTAAAGCCTCCTTTTAAGCAAATAAGCCTATGCGAGAAAACTTCGATCTTCCAATATCTTAAATATGTATCATTTACTTGTTTTATTTTTGATTCTATACAAATGTAGATACTAAAGCAGAAAATAATATAAAAATGAGAATTACAACTAAACAAGCAGCCCGTATGCAGGCATGGAAGTGTGTTAGTGAGAGTGAGTGTGCGTGAGTGAGAGTGAGTGTGCGTGAGTGAGAGTGAGTGTGCGTGAGTGAGAGTGAGGGTGTGTGAGTGAAAGTGAGTGTGCGTGACTGAGTGTGAGTGTGCGTGAGTGAGAGTGAGGGTGTGTGAGTGAGAGTGAGGGTATGTGAATATGAGGGTGTAAAAAACTTGACCTTACCTCGTTATCAGTAGTATCGACCTGTGCGCCGCACTGAGTGATGAGATAGCGCGCCATTGCCATCCTGTTGTCCAGCGCCAGTACATACAGGGTGCTTCTTTTGTCGGCATCTAAGGCATCGGCGTCGGCGCCTCGGGAGTATAGGGCAGCTACTGTTTCTACGTGCCCTTCTAACGCTGCCAGTCTGTGGAGAAAAAATAAATTCATTCATCACAGGTACGCATAACACAACATGTTAGATCTACTTACAGAAATAAAAAAATCATTTCAAAAGTGATAATGAGAGTTGGGTGGGCCGCATTTAGCAAATTGGCGTCAGGGTCCCGAGATACGTCAAAGACATTTAAATAATAATTATTATTATTTAAATCAAGCAACAAGACTCAATGTGCTTGTAAAATTATACTTATATACTATTTTACCACATTAGTAAAACATTAACACAGAAGTAATTTGAGACTTCACTACTGCAAGGTGACCGATATCTTGCAGCAGTGGTTCACAAACGCACAATCTAGGCTGCTTGCTACCATAGACGTTATAAGTTTGTAATATCACTGATGATCATGAGCGGCCCCTTAGCGTCAGTGTTATGTTTATATGCCGATCGTACCTGAAGGCAGTCTTGCCGTCGTGCGCTCGTTGCTCCACGCGCGCGTCCCACTGCTCTATGAGCAGCTCCACCAGCCGGCTGTGTCCCTCCTGGGCTGCCAGCATGAGGGGTCCTTTGCCGTCGTTGTCGGCTTCGTCGACTTTCGCACCGGCTTCTAAGAGGGCTTCGCAAACTTCAACGTGTCCTGGGAATGTAGAGATAAGTAAAAAGAAAATTAGATGATTTTCTAAACTGAAAGCAAACTAAACTGGAAGACCTGTGGACATCTACGATGCCACTATCAATATTATCATGATCCTGGATATCGTGATATTATCATCAGTAAAATTATCGATGTAGTAATCATAATAATTTGACATCAATACCATCAATAATAAAAATAATCTATGCTATTAGTATTTTGACATTATACTTAATATTTTGGCACTAGAACTTATATTTTTGACATGACAATTTTTTTTTTTCGTGTTTTTTATTTAATTTTTGACATAATAATTAATATTTTGACATAACAAATAATCCTATTCAATTAATCTGAATCAATATTATTATATCAAATTAAAAATATAAATTCAAATCAATTTTACTAATTTAATATAGCTTTTATTGTAATGTCTACGATTTGCATGCACTTAGCTTAATTAATTTTTCTATACCAGCAATGGTAGTATATGTGAATCGATGTTTAATTTTAGATCTCAATGTACCATATACTTAGAAATAATAACTACTTTACTTAATATTATTCTATTCTATTCTATTCAATATTTCATCAATACTGGATCACGATATCGAGTATCGCGTGATAATACTGATAGAGTGATAGGCCCCCAAAGACCCCAATCACAAAAATCCTGCATCGCACAAGTAGAGTTTACCGCGCGACTGGCATATATACAACATCCCGACATCAACTAGACACAACACCCGTCTGGTTGAAGAATCCTCTCTTTTCTATAGAGGATGAGCGACCTTTACTCCCCGTTCCTCATACATCTATACTCATTACTCCATAACTAACATTCTGTGTATAACAAATCTTACCTTCAAATGCAGCGTAATGTAATGGCGTCCAACCGGAGTTGTCTCTGTGATGTTCATCTAACCCTCGGTCTAGTAGCTGACGGACCACTTCAACGTTGCCTAGATATAACACAGAAACAGTTAATACAATATACCAAAAAGGATACAGGGCTATTTCGGGCCCTATTAGAATACCAACGCTGCGGTTTTTTTTTTTTTAATATCGCATCATCATGCTTAGGAACCTTTTTAGCCTCGCACAGAACTTAAAAAAAAAAAACATTTTTTTTTTTTTTTTTAATAACTCGATAGCCACTTGACAATAACACAATCCCCGACGTCACCCAAAAAGCAGACAACCCCAAGTGGAACTTTGCCAACCATATGTTCTCCGAAGAATTCAACGGCATCGCTATAACTGGTGGATGCCAAGCTTCACAGCTTGGCTCATCGCCGCAAGGTTGCCTGCTTGTCGGTCTTCTACAGATTGTACTTCGGAGAGTGTGCCCATGAACTCCGCGACCTCATTCCACCGGCCCCCTTCTACCATCGGACATCTAGACGCACTGCAAGTTACCACCCCTACCTAGTTGATATTCCACCAACTCGCACTAAGCGTTTTCAAACGTCTTTTATAATGCGCGCAGCAAAGGAGTGGAACTCTGCCTGCGTCTGTGTTTCCGAACGCATACAACCCTAATCTATTCAAAGTGAGAGTGAACAGGCTTCTTCTGGGTAAGCTCACTCCATCGTAGACTTTGTCTCTGTCATCCAGACCTAGACTAAATTCAAGAGCAAACTCATAGTAGAATAAAAAAAAAAAAAAAAAAACTCAGGCATAGATTCACGGGATGAGCTTGACGGTTATAAACAGGATTGGTCCGTATTGGCTCAGGATTGGGTTGACAGTGAAGTTTTTACACAGTAGTAATAATAAAAAATCTTTATTGAAATAAATTAGATTTACAAAAACCTATGAAGCCTCTGAAATCCAAACTAGGTAAAGTAATAAGACAACACAAGCTGAATAACTATTATTTATGTTTTTAATTTATCCTACTGGCCTCTCCCAAGCTGCGCTAGAGCACCCTGTTCTATGCCTTCCGCATCCAGTCTGTCCTGGCCACCTTTTTAAGGTAATGGCTGTTTTAGAAGTGGTTGTCGGCTAGCAGTGGACTGCTTACCCTGAACAGCCGCCACAATGCCGCGCGCCCGGCCGCGTCCACGTCTCCACGTGATGCACTTACCCTGAGCAGCCGCCACGCTGAGCACGGTCCGGCCATCCGCGTCCATGTTGTCCACGCAGGCGCCCCAGAACAGCAGAAGCCGAAGAGCGCGCGCGTGGCCGGCAGCGGCCGCGGCCCATAGCGCCGTGCGCCCGGCCGCGTCCACGGCCTCCACGTCTGCCTCCGCCTCCAGGAGGAGCTCGCAGATCTCACTGGGGAGGAATGATAGAGTCAATGATAAATCTTTAACACGTTAATCATATTTTTTAAACTAGATGAGGTCCGCGTTTCCTATCTGACTACTCTGAGAAGGTCGAAACCATAGAAATATTAAAAAAAACAGGAGAAGTGGCAAGGGGGTGTGTCTGTGTCCGCGCGCAATGATCAAAATGCTCGCAAAATAGGCAAATGGCGGTCTCCGCGAACTAGTGCGCTTTCGACGGTGATCGTGACAAATTATAAGAATGTCAAAGTCAAAGTCAAATCATTTAGTTCAAATAGGCACGAAGATGCACTTTTGAACGTCAAAATGCCGTGTTGTTAAGTGATTTCTTGTAAAAACAGCAGCCGAAAAAAAAATTTTTGTACTTCATGTAATCACTTACCATAAGTTAATACAAATATTTAACTATATTTGTCTTTAAAATCATGAAAAACAATCGTAAAATCAAGTCGCAAAATATGTCTTTCTTTTACTACGTTATTTTTGTTTTCATACATAACAGCGACAGTATTATTTTTGCAATAAATACATTGCTTCTTAACCACTACGTAAATATGACGCTAAGTGACTGGACAACGCAATGTAAAAATCACGAAACGATACTTTGTGTATGCGGTTGCATCGCGTAGTACAGCCGCAGTATCTTGCCAGGAGCTAATGATGTGCTTGTGCAGATCCATACTAACGTAGGCTATCGATAATAATGTCGATTGTCTAATGAACATATTGCTATTATAGTTTATTCTTCAATTGTGTCAACTGTTTTAACCCGGTTAAAAGACCCATGTGAAATAATGTTTATTACACATGGGTCTTTTAACCGGACTGCGGAAAAAAAGAATAAAAAAAAAGAATACACATCTTTATTTTCTCATATTGTTTTTTTAATTTTATTTACTTAATAATGTTTATTTTAGCAAAATATTGTTTATTTATATTATTATTATTTGTTTTCCGTTTATTATTTGTTTTATTTTCAGGTCCCCCACAAAAGTTTTATTACAATAATAAATGGAAGAATCGATAACTTTTCGATTTAGTCAATCATTAGCGTATAATTATGTAAAATAAATAGCTTTTGCACAGCACAACGATAGAGCCCGATGTTTTCGTGTGAGTGAGTGTGTAGTAAGTTTCGATTTATGAATTGCGATTGTGTGCGCGACTTCGTATATATTGCTTTTACTGAACTGCATGTGTAGTTGTGGCGAGTGGAAGGGACGAGGTCAGAGGTCAGTCTCTTTTAAAGTCTAAACATAATATTAGTTAGATCATGTGAAGACCATGTACATTGGTGTCTGAAATGGTATTTTGAGGAAAGAACCACACAGACTAAGTGGACCTGTCCAGTCCGTGCCCGCATTTATCATTAATCGTGCAGCTCAACCCAGAATTAGGGACATAGGAAATTTTCCCGATCTCAGCCATTGATCCGAACAACACAAAAGAAATGTAACTCACGTATGACCCTCGAAGGCGGCGACCAATAGCGGCGTGGCGTTGTCCCGGTCGGCGAGAGATACGTCCGCTCCCCTTTCTAGAAGTAATGCTGCGCAGGCACAGCCACTAGCGCACAGTGAGGCTACTGAGAGCGCTGTGCGACCTGTACAGAGATGTTAAACATAATGTTAAATAATAAAATGAAACAACTAGACTTAAGTAGCTCTCGTTCACTAACTCGCTCGCTAAATAGCTGACTCAGACTCACTAGCTCAGTAAGTCAGTACTACAGTCGGTCTCGGCAGACGTCTCACCAACCGAACGGCTCATTCTGCTCGTTTTAGAATACTTCGACACAATACGTCATTGTAAACTTATCATATGACATAAGACACTGTAAATCTATCTTTATTGTTATTGAAATAAAGTAGAAAATACTTTGGTACATTATTAAAAGGAGCTGTAATAGTACATTACTTACCAAGGGCTGTAAAAGAAAGAAAGCTCCTCAATCGCAGGTATTTGTGACCCGAGCCGCAGACGAGGGTTGTAAATATGCGATAGAGGGCTTTCTTTTTTACTGCCAGTGGTGAGTACACAATTTTACGTCTTCACCTAGCCACAATGCGAGTTTTACTGTACGCGTAGCGTACGGTAAAACTCACATTATGGCCTCCTAGGTTTCCTATAAAATTATTATAGGAAACATTGGTGCCGATTCCGTTGTTCACAAACTAAACTAAATTTAAGTTCAGTGCATCTTTTTCTTTAAATTTTAGTTTAGTCCTGTCAAATTAATCATGTTGTTACATGGTCGTTTGCCTGTTAATTTAGTACAGTCTAATTCTTCAATAATTAGACGTTCTAACAATTTGACCCTACTTAAGGCCACGTATGCGTATACATACATACATAATTCTTTTTTTTTTTTTTTTTTTTCCATTAATTTATTGTTCTCTTCACCAAAGCCCTTTCATTTGATACCCATACTGTGGTAGTGCAGAAAAAATAATTAGTCCGCCATCTTGGATGATCCGCCATATTAGAATCAGAATGACGTCACATAGCTATGTATGCATTGTCATCCAAAATAAGCGTGTATACCAAATTTCAGCTCAATCGGATAAAGATAACTGATTTAAAATTCAGTTGCAAGATTCCACCTGAACAAACATTGCAAATTAAATAAAAGCTTGTAAAATCACACACAAAAGTTTTGACATAAGCGTCGTTTTAAACGCGGTGTATTATTTCAACACTCTGACACAAGCCCGGATAGCTCAGTCGGTAGAGCATTGGACTTTTAATCCAAGGGTCCAGGGTTCAAGTCCCTGTTCGGGCGGCTCTCTTTTTGTACTTCTGTTTAGCGATATGTTCTGCGACAGCTAGTTTACTGGTTAAATATAGTGTTTAAACTCCATAGGCCTGTTTTTATTTTTCTTAAATTTTATGCATAACCTCCAGAGGCGTAGCGTGCTAACAACTCCATTCCCACCGGCTTCCCTTGAGACGATCGCAGCAAAGTACCTACGACCATTGAATACGATTGCCAAAAATAATATAGATAAACTACAGGTATTTTAATACACCACAATATTCATAACAAAAACGACTATTATTAGCTTGTTATTTATTGTTATTAAAGGAATGTTTTTAATTTCTGCGTAGATAAATTAATTTTGATGTAATTTGATGAAAAAAAAAAAATACATAGAACTGATCATTTTTCTTTTCGGCTTCCTTCCTACGAAATTTTATGCCTTGCCACTGATAACCTCTTTCTAGTCGGTCAATACTATTTACATTATAACAATAGTTTTTTTATTTTTTTATTTGAATTTATAAATAATTTCTTCAAATCCTTATTTTTATAGTTTTAGTAGGTCTGACTGTGTTATTGAAGTAAGTGGATAGCGTGAATAATGAAAAAATGTGTACGATTGTATTTTACTCAAACAACCCATCAAAGGTTTGCTCTTCGTAGTGTTAGGCACCAATAGCGAAGCTACAACTTTCATTAGAGGGAAGCCGAAGAAAAAATCGTTCAGTCCTCATAAACTCAAGATAACATCAAAATTTACTACCTCAAAATTATTGAAAGGCATTCCTTTACTTTTCTTAATTCAACGCAATCTATAGTCAAGTAGTAGAACTAAAAGAGACGCTATCACTACACAAACAAAAATATCAATGTTTTACAGATATAAAACTATAATAGGTATTAACGATTATACTATTTTATTTATGAAAAACAGTTTATTACAAGTATATTCTAAAATTATATACTTTAGTATTATATACTTTATCTGTTAAGAAATCGAAATTCTTAGTTAAGACGTTGAGCCAAAAAAATGTAAATTGTGTTCGCGATTTAGGATTGAAAATAGGTACGCGTTTTTGTAATGTTTTCTATCTTATGATCTATTCAATACCTGTAATGTGACTATGTTTGTACTATATTATTAATAAGTAATAGTAAACTCAAGTAGAGTCGTTGTTCCGAAGGGAAGCCAGTAGGAATGGCGTTGTATGAAGCCGTCGCCCCTGTTAGGCACATTACCCGACCGTAAATATAGCAGAGAGTAAAGATCAAAAAAAAATCTTCACAAAAGGCTTCGTAGAGCGACGTCTCTGTCACTCATACTTGTGTGAAATTCTCTTTCTAAAACACCCAGGTACTGTTAGTATTTTTACAAGTTTTTATTTAACTTACCTTGTTAGTTAGTACAAACTAATGTATGGGTCAAATCGTGCAACTGAATTTTAAAACAGTTTTCCCCAACCGATTGAGCTGAAATTTTGTATACACCTTTGATTTGAATGACAATGCACGGTTTGATAAGTGATATCATTCTAAATCCAATATGGTGGACTCCCGAAGATGGCAGACCAATTATTTTTCATGCACTCCCATCATACGGAAAGAAATACGAAAAAACTTTTAAACAAAAAAAACAACCGCCTTCCAAAAAAATACACTAAAAAGTGAAAAATAACTCATTTTCGTTTTCTTCCGAATTGAGAACCTCCTCCTTTTTGGAAAGTCGGTTAAAAAAGCAAGTTTTTTTAAACTTACCATCATCATCAGCATGATCGATCTGCGCGCCAGCGTCAAGCAGTGCCCTCACTATGTCGGCATGTCCCATGTACGCGGCCGCTATGAGCGGCGTGCGGCCCTCGGCGTCGGCGCGGTCGGGGTCGGCTCCGGCTGCCAACAGGCGAGACACTACGGCTTCGTGGCCTGACCAGGCTGCCGCTCTGGTAACGAAAAAAGGGTCCTTTTTTAGTAATAACACCATTAAAAAAAAAAAAAAAAAAAAAATATTGGACATTTACTAATAAAAAAAAGTATTTTTTTTAATACTTTCTTTGCGAAATGTATGTCTTATTAAAATAACTTTCACATGGAACAGATTTTTTATTTTTTTGGCTCTTATACTGTCAAAAGTAATAGTCAGTCGGAAGATAACTAAGGCCCGTATTACAGAACTTTACTCAATACTCAAGCATTACTTAAAACTAGTTTCAACCAATCAAATGGCTAGAATCTAGTCTTAAGTAATGTTTGAGTATTGAGTGACATTCTGTAATACGGCCCTAAGTACTCGAGACTTGAATTATTATTACATCTCTCAATAGATACGATTTATATTTTATAGTAAAGCTTATCTCAGAAAATACCTATATTGTTATTATATTAAAGTAGTACTGATAAATAATGTTATATAAATTACATTAACAAACGCTTCCTCTCTCCTAACTCACTTATTTTGCTGTGCCCGACAGGGTCCATAATGATCTAATTATAAATTTACCACCTAAGAATAACTACATTTGGAATGCAATAAAAGTATTGAGATGAACTCACTGTGATTCGTCTCTCCTACTCTTTATGGTGTATTTTTTTTTTCCATAATTTAATTGTACAGTCTAAGAAAAAAGTTATGGCTTATTAACTGCCAGGCATTGGGCAGTTTTGCCCAATGTAAGCTGGACAATGGGCATGCGTATTCACCACAGCTAAAAAAGAAAAATGCGCTGTATGAAAATACCTCAAAGCCGTTCTGTTATCTGCGTCCACGCAATCGACGTCGCAGCCGAATTCCAGTAACACTTCAACCACCTGAAATAAAACAAAATATTTGTTTATTTAACTCTCTTTACGACCTTGAATCCAGCGAAGGATTTTAGTGCTTCCGAGCGCAGCGAGGGAGTTCAGAGTTAATTCCTGAACGAAGCGAGTTCGTTAAGACTAGAATGACGGCACGGTTGGCGCAGTGGTTAAGCCTTCGACTGCTGCGCTGCGTGTCGCGGGTTCGATTCCCGCACGGAACAAATATTTGTATGACCTACAATTAGTTGTTCCGGGTCTGGCTGTTTGTGTATGTGAGATTAAATGTTTGTAAACGCACCCACAATACAGGAGAAATTCCTAGTGTGGGGTAACGTTTAAAAAAATAAATTAAAAAAAACTGAGTTCTGCTCAAGCTCAAAACTTTGTCCCCTTAGTGAATAATCTAGTATTCTTTCGCCTTACCTCAGTGTGCCCCGCCCAGGCCGCAGCCCTAAGCGGGCTCCAGCCATCCGCGTCTGCCGCGTCCGAACGTGCGCCGGCGCGGAGCAGCACGGCCGCGGCGTGCGCGCGGCCGCCCCGCGCCGCCACGTGTAGGGCCGTGCCGCCTGTAGCGTCCGTAGTGTCTACTAACACTGGATGACGCTAGAATCATTTAAAACACAACCATAAATATTACCGTTTGCATAACCCTTTTTAATCGACCCATGACAATTCAAAAGTGCCTGTAATTGGTTTAATGGAAATAAATGTTTTGAGATTTGGGATGAAACTTTTGAATATTTCAATTTTGTCAAATACAAATCTCTTTCATACATCGGCCCTATAGTATAGTCGAGTGCAATTAGCTTCTTTACCTGGAAACAAGGTAAAAGTGAAAAAAAATTCAAGAGAGTTGTTTTACTAAGTTCCTCGTGCTAGACGAGAGTCGAAAAGAGATAAAAAATAAGTGACGTTGACGCTTTTTTTTTTTCTGACTATCTTGTCGTCATTATAATTTCAGCCGAAAGACGTCTGCTGGTCATAGGCCTCCCCAAGCATCGCTACTTCGACCAATTCTGCGCTTCTCGGATCCAGCGGATTCCTGCGACCTTTACCAGGCCATCTGTTCCTCTTGTGGGAGGACTTCCAACGCTGTGCTACGTTTTTCGGTACGCAATCGCCACTCCAGAACCTTTCAGCCCCATCGGCCAACTGTTCTGCGAGCAATGTGCCCTGCCCAATGCCACTTAAGTTTTGCAATTCTTCGGGCTATATCGGCTACCTTGGTTTTCCTACGGATCTCTTCGTATCTGGTTCGATCATGTAGGGAAACTCCAAGCATAGCCCTCTCCATTGCCCGTTGGGTGACTTTCAGCCTTCTAATGAATTTAAAGGGTCCCATTTGGTCTATATGCTAGATGTTGGTTATCGTAGAATTGCGATTTACCTTCAATAAAGCAGCTAGCGCCTCGTCGTCACCCTTGGTAGCCAGCTCATGTACCGCGTTAGGGTCTAAAGGTACCGCGTCTTCTAGTTCCTCTGCAGTTTCCTTGTTATCCTCACTTTCTAGCGGCTGGTCTGACGATAACTGCAAAATTAATAAAATACATAATATATTATCATGCCTTTTTTTTTTTAGGATGGGTAATCACAAATGACCCCTCTCGCTCTGGGTGGAGCGGAAGGGAGTATCAGACTCTTACTGACTAAAACCCACCCGTGGCCCTTTATGTTCCGGGGTAGCGGTACCTCTTTCGGACAATCCCGTTAAACCGGCAGGCTTGGGCCCTAATGGGCCCCCCTCGTCGCTGCTGACATCTCTTTGAGGCCCGCGTGGTACACGTACGCACCGTCCGCCGAGCTACCCATTACTCACCGCCCGCAGGCCCGCGCCTACGGTGGCCGGGAGTCGTCATGCGGCTCCCGACGTCCAGAGCGGCTACCGCGGCGGCTGGTACGGGAGGCTCTCTCCCTCTCCCATCCCGATATTATCATGTCTGTGTAGTACATCCACATACCGCCAGTTACGATGTAAGTCTTAATAGGGGGCCGTTATTGCAATCATCCAGACACAAATCTAAACTTCGGGCTACTACTGTGAGATTCCTGATGAAAAACATAATAGAAATCTGCCCGAGCTGGAAATCTAAGCTACGACCTCATGCTTATCATTCATCATCATTATTTCAGCCGAAAGATGTCCACTGCTGGACATAGGCCTCCCCCAATTGGGAGGGGGTTTGCCATAATCGCCACGCTTGGCAGGCGGGTTGGCGATCGCAGTATGGTGTTAAAAATGCTTAGAGAACGCTGCTGCCCATTCTCTAGTAAATCCCTTAGTCGCCTTTTACGACACCCACGGGAGGAAATGGGTTGGTGCTATTCTTTACGTCCGGCACCACACGGAACACCTCATGCTAAGCACGAGATTTTTAGTCAAGGAGTTATTACAATCAGCCGCAACCCTTACTGCTACGAAATAAAGGCGTTGTCAATTGTCAAAATTTCTCGTCAAAAGTCAACGTCAAAAATTGTAACCAAAGTCGTCGGTTGTCGTTGTAACCGCAGCTATTGATTTTTCTATATATTATCTCTAGTCTAATAGCCCACTCACCAAAATATCCTCCCGTTCAGCCTCAGTAGGCACGGAGTCAGCTCTACTCAGCTCCAACAGAGCTCTCAAAACGCGTCGATCTCTCGGCCAGTGCGTGGTGGACTCTCCGGCTATAAGCTCCGGCATTATAGCCTCCAGTGGTGTGGGATCTATTAAGGAAAGATAAGCAATGAAATAACATACCGCACGTTACACCGAAGAGGTTGGCAGAGGTGTAAAGTACAGTTACGTCGCCAGTTATGTTCAAGTATCACGTTAGTCTAGGATATTGCCACTAAACAGGCCAAAATCCAGACGTCAGGTTGCCATTAAGAGGTTTCAAGTGTATTATTTAGCCTAAATCGTGGAATTACAGACACAAATCTTAAATGCACACAATCCAGAAAACGAAACATTAAGTTTTATTTATTTATCCATACTAATATTATAGATGTGAAAGTAACTCTGTCTGTCTGTATGTTACGTTTTCACGCCTAAGCCGCTGAACCGATCGTGATGAAATTTGGCAGAGATATAGCCTGGGATATGGAGAAGGACATAGGCTACTTTTTTACGCCATAACCGACATCTACGCGGGCGGAGCCGCGGGCAAAAGCTAGTTATTTATATTATATACTTTACTAGCTTTTTCCCGCGGCTCCGCCCGCGTGGATGTCGGTTATCGCGTAAAAAAGTAGCCTATGTCCTTCTCCATATCCCAGGCTTCCCTAGTAGCATTTTTTGTTGACATTTAGTTGGGCCACTTACAGAGGTAAGTGGCCCAACTAAATGCCAACCAAATTTCATGACGATCGGTTCAGCGGTTTAGGCGTGAAAACGTAACATACAGACATACAGACAGACAGACAGACAGATAGACAGGCAGACAGACAGAGTTACTTTCACATTTATAATATTAGTATGGATTGTACACCAGATAACACATTACAAAAAAAAAAAACGTATACCCTACTAAATATACAAATATACCATAATTCAGTAATAAATCCACGAAGTAAGGAAACTTGTATACTTTCCATTACCAAGAACCCTTTCATGGAATTTACATTATTAAGTATATACAAATGAAAGACGTCAATCAATCCATGGTAAATTATTATTACGTCAATACAAGCTATTTAAAGAAATAGTCACTATATCATTCACTACTTATAGGGAAGAAGTTATATTATGTTAGGTCTTCATTGGCTTATTATCAAGTCAACTTTAGTTCAGGGTTTCCCACAATACCGGACAATACGAATCATGTTCTCACTGCTATAACCCAGGCCTCTTCTCCATGAGTGCTCCGTAATTAGCGGGCACGGTGCCAGTTGTTGATGTCAATGTCTTCAATATTTTGGTTCTAGGTAGACTTGCCAACCGTCGTGCGAGAGCCGGAACGTCCCGTATCTAAAGCTTTAGAGGATGCGTCCCGCGAAAGACGTGTGCGGGACGCCAATTGTCCCGTTTTATCGTACCTACGGCTAAACCTTCGGGCAGAAGTTATAGTGATTACTATTATATTTTAATAAATTTCCTTATTGTTTCAACTTTTGTTGTTGTTGTTG
This sequence comes from Dryobota labecula, assembly GCA_947523025.1. Classification (NCBI taxonomy): domain Eukaryota; kingdom Metazoa; phylum Arthropoda; class Insecta; order Lepidoptera; family Noctuidae; genus Dryobota; species Dryobota labecula. The sequence goes on along the minus strand of OX383311.1, from coordinate 3,469,910 downwards.
TTGTTTTGTTTTGTTTGTGTGTTGTACTTGTATGCCAAAGTAAAACTTTCAATAAAACCATTTAAAATTGTTTCTAACTAGCTTTTGCCCGCGTGGATGTAAGTTATCGCGTAAAAAAGTAGCCTAATCCAGTAGCATTTTCCGTTGGCATTTAGTTGGGCCATCTTCAGAGGTATGTGGCCCAACCAAACGCCAACAAAAATGCTACTAGGGTATGTCCTTCTCCATATCCCAGGCTATATCTCTGCCAAATTTCATGACGATCGGTTCAGCGGTTTAGGCGTGAAAACGTAACAAAGATTAGTATGGATAAGTATGGATTGTATTTTCCGCCTCCCTATACTTTCGACAGCTGAGTCCCGCTTTTTTATGCCATGTCCCGCACTTTGATTGCCAAGTCCCGGCAAATTCATGCATTGAGGTTGGCAAGCCTAGTTCTAGGACATGCGGATGTTTTCGTCACGATGTTCTCTTCCGCTGTTTTAGGAGCACAATAGTGTTCCCACAGCTAGGACACAGTCCTCAATGTGAACGTGACTGTGCCGAAATCCACCACATGGTCCAAGTGTGGGTTAGTGCATGTCACATGTCTTCGATATTTTGGTTCTAGGACATGTGGATGTTTTTTTCACAATGTTTTCCTCCACTACTTTAGGAGCATAATCAGCCAATACTGCCACAGCTGTTACACAGTCCTCAATGTGACAGGGACTGTGCCGAAATCCACCACATGGGCCCAGTGTGGGTTAGTGCATGTCTCAAATTTCTTCGATATTTTGGTTCTAGGACATGTGGATGTTTTTGTCACAATGTTTTCCTCCACTACTTTAGGAGCATAATCAGCCTATACTGCCACAGCTGTTACACAGTCCTTAATGTGACAGGGACTGTGCCGAAATCCACCACATGGGCCCAGTGTGGGTTAGTGCATGTCTCAAATGTCTTCGATATTTTGGTTCTAGGACATGTGGATGTTTTTGTCACAATGTTTTCCTCCACTACTTTAGGAGCATAATCAGCCTATACTGCCACAGCTGTTACACAGTCCTCAATGTGACAGGGACTGTGCCGAAATCCACCACATGGGCCCAGTGTGGGTAAGTGCATGTCTGAAATGTCTTCGATATTTTGGTTCTAGGACATGTGGATGTTTTTGTCACAATGTTTTCCTCCACTACTTTAGGAGCATAATCAGCCTATACTGCCACAGCTGTTACACAGTCCTCAATGTGACAGGGACTGTGCCGAAATCCACCACATGGGCCCAGTGTGGGTTAGTGCATGTCTCAAATGTCATCGATATTTTGGTTCTAGGACATGTGGATATTTTTGTCACAATGTTTTCCTCCACTACTTTAGGAGCATAATCAGCCTATACTGCCACAGCTAGGACACAGTCCTCAATGTGAGAGTGACAGTCCTCAGTGTAGTGAATGTCACATGTCTTCTAATTTTTGGTTCTAGGTCATATCGGTTTCCTTGCGATGTTTTCCTTCGTGGTTTTAAGAGATAAATTATTGCAAAAAGTGTGCTTATCTAGGTTCGATCCCACCTACAACTTGTAAAACAGAGAGGCCACCAATTTTAAGGTACAAAAAAAAAAAATACTTACCAACTAACTGATGATAGTGAGAATAATACAGATACTCCATCTTCTCAACATTTGACATAATATGCCCATACATTATATCGATCTCATTCAACATGAACTAGGCACACTTTATGAGGTTTCTATGAACTCTTCTAACATAAGTTTACATGACACTGCCACAGATTTTAATTTTTGTTTAATTTTTTTATTATTTTTTTCGTATAAATTGGTATTAATTTATTGGCATATGGATTTATAATTTGTTTGCAAGGTATTCTACAATATTATTTTATTTTTTATCAATATTTTTTATTTTATTTCAATTAAAATGTTTTCTTTTATATTTGGACGTCTACTATCTACTTATGTTTCATGCTAGATTATATTCGAACGCAACGTGAATTGTGACTGAAGTAAATAAATAGTATTGAATTTTTTTATTGAATTTGGCACAATATGTCAAGTCAATGTACCACACTTTTTTTTAAGTTCCCAAGTATGTTTTTATTGGTTTTAGGTGCAGTTATATGTAAATTTATTACTTCACATGGAATTAGCACTATTACAACATTTTAAACTTATCAACACTTTTTCAAAATCACATTTAACACTTTTAACGCTAATTAGCGAAATTCTGCCTTTAAAAAAAATACTCCGACCATATTGTGTTCATGTTTATTTAGGCTGTCAATTTGTATAAAATGTTTCCCTCTAGATAGTTTAGAATATTATCTTATACACAGTACACACTTCTTAACACAGTATAGAAAAATTTACAAAAAAAACTTTCGGTTCAAAACAAATTTACCACAATTAATATAATTGTCAATTAATCACTTAAAGGTACCGTACTATATGACATACAATGAACTACTGAATCCATTTTTGATTTATTTTCCTGACAAGTCATTAGTCATAATTTAGACTTTATGTGTATAGTGATAAGGGCTAATAGTTAGTCGTAACTAATAATTAGTTTGTAGTGTCTGTTTGTTGAGATTTGTACAATTACTTATCGAACATTCTTGTTTATAACATCACGCTTGCGTTTCCCGAAGGTGTATTAGCACACACATTTCCCCAGTTAATTTTCAAGTTATAGCTAAGTAATAACAGCTTCAGGTTAAGCTACGCTTGCCGTGGTTAATCCGTGGATGGGTGACCATCTTTATATACTATGACCCCTCTGTGTCTCGGAAAGCACGTTAAGCCGTTGTTCCCGGCTGTCATTCGTGGATCTTTGACAGTCGTTACGGGTCGTCAGAAGCCCGAAATTCTTACAACTAGTCTTTCCAAAGGGTATCGTATTACCCAGTTACTGGGTTGTGGAGATCAGACTGGGAAAAGGCTAGCCAAATGATTAGAGGGCTAGCCTATTGTCATCAACCAGGCACACATTTAGACATTCTAGACACTCTATTTATGGTATACTGTGTTAAATGCTACACCAAAATACCTTGTGATGTATTGCAATCAAATGAAAGAAAATTTATATTAAAACTACACTTTGTAAACAAGCTTATTACAAATTAGAGGATTATATCCAAGACAAGAATGCTTGGAAACATGCTGGTCTTGCTCCATAGGCCAATGTAGAGTATAGACAAAATCAAACAGTTTGCTAATTTATGTATAACTAGCAGCCCGTCCCAGCTTCGCACGGGGTAGACAATTATTTATTTTTTGGAATTTCTACACCTTCGGTTACATTGTTCAAATTTTACCAAGGATCCCTAATTTTTTTCAAAATGAAATGTAGCCTATGTCAAATTGGAAGAATGTAGCATTCTATTGGTGAAAGAATTTTTTAAATCGGCCCAGTACTTTTTGAGCCTATTCATTACAAACATACAAAAATAGGTACAAATCTTTCCTCTTTATAATATTAGTGAAGAAGTGTAGATAGTGTAGATGTAGATGTAGATTAGTGTAGATGTAGAAGTATAGATGTAGATAGTGTAGATGTATTATTTTTAAGACATTATTTTTATGATAAGTTTAACTCGCACACTGACTTTTTTATTTGTACAAAATAATACAATATTTGTAAATATGTGAGCACCTTGTATCTAACACATGGTTAATTTATTCGTCAATGTTTAATTTTTTATTGTTTTTAACTGTCGTGGTATAGTAATTTTATTCAAGGTACATCGTCTTCACATATAATGATATAATGAATGTATACAAACTATTGTAAAACAATTTAAAAGAGTAACGGTGGAGTTTCTTGCCCATTCTTCTCCATGCGAAACTACATTTTGGAAGGGGCAACTAGAATCAATTTTATTTCCGTGTAAATTTTGACGTTCAAGTGCCATTTATGTGCCTATTTGAAATAAATGCTTTGACTTTGAGACTCCAGGCCGCTACTGAGAATTTCCCGATGGAAAACCTACAAACACTTTGCCCGACCTGGGAATCGAACCCAGAAACCCACGTTCAGCACTTGCTCTTGCGACCACGAGACTAACGGACAGTCAAGTCGAGTGTAATATTATAATAGCACCGACAAACCCGTAAATTATAGCTAGTGTATCCGACCGGACAGGCAGGATACGATAATAAAATTAAACATAATTATTGCAATCATTGTTCAAGGGAAAGCAGTCAGTTAGGTCAGTTACATTACGTTGATAAAATATTATGACTATACATATACATACAGGGTGAGTATGCAAGAATAATACCGAATTTTGCTAATACCGAACATTTGAGGAATATGAGAAAGAAAGAAGAAAGAAAAATTCTGCAAAAACAAAACATACATTACAAAAAATTCAAAACCTACACCCATACAAATTAGCCAAAAGCCTCGCATTCAAGCAAAAAAATATTATTATTTTGCAAAATACATGCAAGATTTGTATTTTTATATCATCATTTCAGCCGAAAGACGTCCACTGCTGGACATAGGCCTCCCCCAAGCACCGCCACCTCGACCGGTTTTGTGCTTCCCGCATCCAGAGGATTCCTGTGGCTTTCATAAGGTCATCGGTCCACCTTGTGGGAGGCCTTCCAACGGATACGGGTGGTATTTTTATATGGAAATCCATACTAATATTATAAATATGAAAGTAACTCTGTCTGTCTGTCTATCTGTCTGTCTGTCTGTCTGTCTGTATGTTACGTTTTCACGCCTAAACCGCTGAACCGATCGTCATGAAATTTGGCAGAGATATAGCCTAGGATATGGATAGAGACATAGGCTACTTTTTTACGCGATAACCGACATCCACGCGGGCGGAGCCGCGGGCAAAAGCTAGTAGATTATAAATTGTTACAATAATAAACAATATCCGGTTTAATTAATTATGAATTTAATCAAAATCGAGATTAAATGATTCCTTAGACACTACATTAGTTTAAAAAAACTCATTCTGTATAACAATTAGTAAGTATGCGTATTAGATTCTTGGTTTATCTTATCTCTATAGTATCTATTAGTAAATTATAGGGAAACAAATGAATATTAAATACACTACTACTTACGTTATCAGACTTTCACAGTATTGTGTTATCAGCGCAAGTAAACCTATCCCTCTTGTCGGGCTCAAATATGCGCGTGACGACATCTCCCTGGCCGAAACGAGATAAGAAAACCGCCAAGGGCGGGTCGGACCACATACAATGAAGGGTTCCGTAGATGGAATCAATTGATTTTTTCACATAACCAAATACAACCATTTAGCTGGCAGTGGGGGGCACTTGAATCTATCAAAAATTAGAAGCTTAATATTACGCAAACGGATCCCTGATTCGAAAAATGGTTTATCCAACGATAACCCACACCATGGGATAAGCCAGAAAAAAAATATCATCTCCAATTTTCGTGTACGGGAGGTACCCTAAAAGAATCGTATAGGGTGACTGCTATAGTAATTGGCCACGCTATAGTAATTGGCCACTCATAATAAAAGAGGTAGAAACAAGGTAACGCATTGCTTGCGTTACTCTTGCTCATGAATGAAAAGGACAAAAATATGTAAGGTGTATCTATTCATACACGAAATATTTTAAGAGGACCATCTATAGCTGGTAAAAAAGCCATAGCAGCGAACAAATATTTTTATCTAAGTGTTTTATATTTTTACATAATTATTATAATTTTAAAATAGCTTGAGACATTTTGCAAAGGAGTTGCATTTTCCAAAATTTTACTTATTCTATGAATGACCCGCCCGGACGCGGCGGCGGAGGCGGCACGAGCGCGGTGAATTTTGATAATTAATCATCATATCAAGTAATTTTAAATTATTTAATTTTTTATATAATAGACTCAGATTAAAAAAAAAAAATCGTTTCTTTGGCTTCTTTACCACCTATAGGTGTATCTCTTAAAATATTTAGTTTTTGATTAGATACACCCTATATAGGAATATTTTTGTATCTTCGTTTTAGTTCATAAAATGTTCATAAAACTTCTTTTGTTATGAGTGGCCAATTACTATAGCGTGGCCAATTACTATTAGCAGTCACCCTACTCTGATTGAATGACTATTTCATGAAATAATTACTTTTAGGATTATACTAACTTAAGGAGTTGTATTACTGGTTCTAATGATTATATTTCTGTAATTACATATTTGTTACAATCTCGAATCGTACCAAACATACAACCTGACGATGAACTGCAAAATGCAAAATACGTAAGAAAATTTGAATTGCGCGGGCTACCTCAGCGCTTTGCCTTTAAGAACAATACTAAAATGAAAAAAACTTAGGCTGCATTCCGAATTGCACTGTAATCGATTTGAGCGTGCATATAATAAATAATAATAATAAATCTCGTTTATTCCATATATTTCTTTACATAATTATGTTTTTACAAATTCTTAGTTTTATATTTTATTTGGATATGGATCCCTTTTGGGTAAAAGCCTCCTCCATCCTGTGCCAATTTTCTCTGTTTTGGGCCGACTCCATCCAACTCGGACCAGCTACCTCAATGATGTCATCCGCCCATCTCTTGCGTGGTCTGACCCTGCTCCTCTTGCCTCCTGGTCCAGACCACTTCGTTGACTCGAATGTCCACCTTTAACACACACTACCCAAAACTAAACTAAACCCTAAACCCACACTCTTTCACTCGCTTTCACACACTACACACTGAGACGTTAACACTCCACACACCATTTGTTTATTTTGTTCAAAACTTTTTTTTTTTTATACCTATACCTTGTATTATTAATATGTCTAAGTTAGTAATGTAATGGTCATCACAAGGAAGAGCGCTGATGTCTGAGATACAGATATGTTTATCTAGTTCAGACACAGATGCCTTCAGTATAAAATCAAGAAAATTTTAATGTGTCTTGTATATCTGTTCAAATGTAACGTGTTCTGTGTCAAATAAGTTATTATTATTATTTTATTCATACATCTCAAAATATGACCAGGGCCTCAAGTCTGCTATTACAATAGTGTCAGAATGGTCTCGCCATTGTGAGTATTTGACAGTGTTTGTATGGCAAATCTGTCAAAAACTCACAATGAAGAGACCATTCTGACACTATTGTAATAGCAGACTTGAGGCCCTGCCCATTTCCATTTCAGTCGTAGAGCGTGTAGGAGGGCGTCTGTTAGTTTAGTTATTTTCCTTATCTCTTCATTTCGGGTTTTCTGTATTTTCCTGAGTTTTAATATGCTCCTTTCCATGGAATGTTGGCATGATAAGATTTTATTTTTTATTTTGTTAGTATAAGTCCATGTTTGGCTTCCATATGTCATCATATAATCAAGTGCTGTAAAAAGGCCTACAGAAATTTGGGGTTTATTATGCGTACTGTTCGTGGTTTCACAAATATTACGGTCATTATCGCTTTAGACAATACTTTGGTGAGAAGCTTATTAGAATGCAACGCAGTCATCTGAGCTCCACATGAGACTAAATATAGTCTCATGTTGGAGCGAATACAAAATAAATTTGTTAGATTTTTATATTTGAGGCTTTATGGAGTATATCCCTTTTACCCGCTTATGTATCCAACCTTGTTTATATTAGGCATGGTTGGATACAATGAGCTGAGACTTAGGCGTGAGTTCGCACTTGTCGCATATTTATTTAAATTAATTAGAGGCAAGATACATGACGCCAACATGTTAGGGTTGGTGTGTTTGAGTGTGCCCGACAGATATGTGTGGCGGCGACGGCGGCCTCAGCTGCTGGCTGTACCTCGTGGCCGGACTAATCTGGTAAATAAGGCGCCCCTGACGCGGGCGCTTCGCACCCTTAACCTTGTAGCAGAGGAGATAGACATTTTTGCTTGTACACTGAGTGAATTCGCAAGGATAACTTTTTATGTAATAAGTTTTAGAAAATAAGTATTGGGTTTGCTTCGCTATTGCATTGGGTTTTGTACCTGTAATAATACTTGTAAGTGATTATATAAATAAATAAATAAAATACTTCGTAGAATGTGTCCATTAGAGCGTGCATATATACGCGTACCGAATTGGCGTGAACGCGATTACGATGTTGTTCGGGCGCCTCCGGCAATCTTCGGCTGCTGTCGTGAGACAGCGGAAGGCGGCGGGCGGCGGCGTGCGGGACGCGGGCGATCAGACCACTTCACTAAAGCTTTCATTCTGGCAATACTTTAGGTGTCATTTATTTTTCTTGAATACGGGTAATAGATCCTATGAGTGACAGATACGACGCTCGATAATGACGAAATTATACAAATACATAAATGAAATTGAAGTGTCTGTTTGTAATGTCAAAATAACAGCTTATTACTAAATGCATATGAAAGTATACAGGATGGATTTTTGAGACGGGGCAGTAATGCTACCCTTACTGCCCCGTCTCAAAAATCCAGGCCAGGCCAGTCTATCCATCATAAAAAAGTAAGATGGAGTCTTATTTCCTACGAAAAGTAAAGAAAAGTTTTTTTTTTGCGATTTCTGACTTTTCTAATACTCAAACCTCAGTTGGTCGCATATAATGTTTTGATCCTTATACGAAACAGGATTAATTGGCATTTTTTTGTGAAAATGACCCATTTTCTTGCTGACTCTCTCTGATCTGTGATTGGGGACCAAAATTTCACAAAAAATTATGGACAGTCTCCTGCAACCGTTTTTTTCTGTAACTACTACAAAGAAAGAAAGAAAAGAAAGAAAATTTGTTTATTCTGCACAAACAAAACGCACTTAACAAAAATAAAATTATAAAATGTATAAACATTCAAGTAGCCAAAAGCCTCTTATTCAAGCAATAAAAGTTTGAAAATTTCTTTCATTGCTTGATGAGAGATAAAGAACAACGGATAAGGTACATACCCTTACTGCCCCGTCTAAAATATCCAACCTGTATACGGTACTTATAATTTAAAAAAAAAATTGTCTGTCCATCTGTTCCGGCTAATCTTCGAAAAGGCTGGACAGATTTTGACGAGACTTTCACTGCCAGATAGCTGATATTATAAGGCCTGTGTTCACCAACATTTAAATCCACTGTTTAGATATTTAATCAGTTCTTTACGTAGGAAATTTAACATAAATCAACTGTTTAAATACCTAACCGGTGGTTTGAATGTTGGTGTACACAGGCCTAAGGAGTAACTTAGGCTTTTATTTTAGAAAAAGCGCGCGAAGCCGCGGGAAGCAGCTAGTTTTTTTATAAAACGTGTTATTATAACGATCGGCTAATATAACCACAAAACAAATGGGTACAATTCACACCTACATTATTTGACTAATTGAGGTACAAAACCGCAAACGTTGTATTTTTTTCAGTATAATTTGACGTTAATTTCCTCATATTGAATGATCGATAGAATTAGCAATAAAAATGACATATCTGGGGTATAGGGAAACAAAGTATAGCAGGAAACTTATGAGTACCTGTTATATTCATCATTCATTTCAGCCGAAAGACGTCCACTGCTGGACATAGGCCTCCCCCAAGCACCGCCATCTCGACCGGTTTTGTGCTTCCCGCATCCAGCGGATTCCTGAGGCTTTCATAAGGTCATCGGTCCACCTTGTGGGAGGCCTTCCAACGCTACGTCTTCCGGTACGCGGTCGCCACTCCAGAACCTTTCGGCCTCAACGGCCATCTGTTCTGCGCGCAATGTGCCCAGCCCATTGCCACTTAAGTTTGGCAATTCTTCGACCTATGTCGGTTACCTTGGTTAATTGGTAATTCGATAAAATAGGGAAACTCTAAGCATAGCCCTCTCCATTGCCTTTTGAGTGACTTTTAGCCTTCTAATAAGGCCCGTTGTGAGCGAACACGTTTCAGTGCCATATGTCATCACTGGCAACACGCACTGGTCAAAGACTTTCGTCTTGAGACGCTACGGTATGTGGGACGAGAAGATATTGCGTAGCTTCCCGAACGCTGCCCAGCCGAGTCGGATTCGACGATTGACCTCCTCGAAGTTGGACTAGGTAGGTCCTGTTATATTAATATTAAAAAAAAAAAAATACAATCGAATTGAGAACCCCTGCTTTTTGTGAAGTCATGGAACAAAAGTTATTGTTCATGATGTTAGTAATAATACAGGCCTGCAAGGTTATTAGTGTTTTACCAATAACCCTGTATAAAACATATTATGCAGATGAACTTAATTTTTACACAATACATATATCTATATTGCATACATGACCTAAAAATAATAATAATAAAAAAAAAACCGACCAAGTGCGTGTTGGACCACGCACAATGAAGGGTTCCGTAGTTGGGATGAATTTATCCCAAGAACAAACTTAACACTGTAGTTGAGAAACATGCTCTCCTATACAGATTGTATGGGGAACATGTTTTTCAACTTCAAATTTAAGTTGGTCGACTATTACTCGTAAACTTGAAAAGCCTACTTAGCTGTGATAGTTTTCCTTTTAACTTCGTTATATATACTACTATCGTGAATTTTTTCAACTATGCAAAGCTAACCGTTTAGCTGGCAGGGGGGGGACACTTGACTCTAAAAAAAATTAGCATTTTAAAGCCTAATATTTCAGAAACGGAGCCCTTAATCGAAAAATTGTTTTCACAAACCCGCAATATTTTTGAAAGACCCATCCAACAATACCCCACACCACAGGGTAAGCGAAACATAAAAAAAAACATCACCACTTTACATGTACAGGAGGTACCCTAAATAACTATTTTTATCATGATTTTATTTTACCATTTTGTCGGCGTGATTAATATGTATATCCATGCCAATTATAGATTTCTGGTACTAAGAGTCTCTGAGCTAAGCTGGGGACGGACAGACGGACGGACATGGCGAACCTATAAAAGGGTTCCTTGTTGACTACGTAACCCTAAAAATCTAACATAATAATACAAACTACGTATTTAACGACTTATCTTGGGAATAGGAAACACCCGGTAAGGAGAACCAGGAAACTTCTGTCAATATTATTGTTTTATCGTCTCTAATTAAATGTAAACAAAGGGAATAAAATGCAAGAACAATTATTTTATTTCATTAATTACATTTTTAGCTATTTTGTTCTGTAAAACTAGGTCAGAGTTCAATTGATATGGTTTTACCGGAAACTAATTTGTGGATAAAAGATTAGTAGAACATTTGAATGACCTTGGGCTAAATAAACTGGTTGCTGGCCTGTTTTGGCTTTAGACTTTAATCTTAATACTCAATATATTTATTAGGCTCAGGCGCAAAACGTCTCTTTCGCAAAATGTCCCCTGGTCGTAAAACTTCTCTTTCGCAGAATGTCTCTTTCGTAAAATGTCTCTTTCGCAGAATGTCTCTTTCGCAGAATGTCTCTTACGCAAAATGTCGCGCCAGGGACTTAAGAATAAAATTTTGATTTTCAAAACAAAAATCATTTATTAAAATTATAGTGCAATTATGGTGTAAAAATTTTGGTACTTAAATTTACTTAAGAATGTATTCCAAATAAAAAAAATATATTTTGATACAGTTAAAAATAATATTTTGGTACAATTTAAAGTTCAGTGATGGCAACATTTATAATAATATGTGAGGGTAGTTAGAAAAAAACTTATAAATGTATGTGTCATTCATTAATTGCCGAGCTGTGTTTTGTCTGTTACTTTTTATTGAAAAACAGTAGTGAATTTGAGTTTTAATATGGATCAAGAAATCGAATACATTCGTAATCAAAAAGGACATAGAACACTTATACATTGTGAGTACAGATATCATAAGAGCAAAACAAATAAAAGTGGAACTACTTTCTGGCGGTGCATAAATAGGCGAGAGTGTAATGCGTCACTAACATTAGACAAAACAGGAAAAATTATCATTAAACTGAAATCAGTGCATACATGTGAGTCAATGGAATTTAAAAATATAATTAAAGAACACATAACATTATTAAAACATATTGTTTGCAAAGATTTTCGCCCCATACAGCAAATTTACGAAGAAAATGATAAAAAAAATCGTAACAAAATACCCAATAGTGAACACTATCGAATTCCTACGTTTACATCAATTAAAGACACTTTATATAGGGCACGAAAGTCTTATTTGAACGTAGATCGACTACAACATACCAGTACCGAAACTGCAATTGTACCAGAAGTTTTAGGTAAAAATTTCCTTATTTGTGAAGATGGACAAAGTGAATTTTTTTTGGTATTTGCAACACGTTTGGGAAAGAAAATTGTGAAGAAACCCGGATCCTATTTTGCAGATGGCACGTTTATGTCAGCTCCGCCACCTTTTTATCAGTTTTATGTCTTACATTTGGACATTGGATCTACAAAAAAGTGTACAAATATAATCCCAGTAATTTATACATTGCTACCCAATAAATCCCAAGGGACAAATACGCGGCTATATAACATATTAAAAGAAAAATTGGGTATAATTATTAAAACATTTAAGAGTGATTATGAAATGGCGCAAATAAACGCTGTGAAATCAGTATTTCCTGAAGCAAAAATAACAGGATGTTATAGACATTACAACGCAGCAATATGGAAACACGTAGAGAAAAAAGGATTACTGCGTACACGGGAAGGGCGAAATATTGCAAGAATGGCTGCAATAATAGCACTGGTACCGGCTGAACAAATCCCTGCAGCTTGGGGGTACATTTTAAGTATAGCTCCAGATACTCAATACATGATGAATTTTAGACGTTATTACGAAAAACAATGGTACCCAAAAATGCCACCATCCTTACTAAATTGCGCCTACCAACGACACCGCACAACTAACGCGTTAGAAGGGTGGCATCGGCGTATAAATGCAGGCCGCATACCAAAAAAGCCAAGTTTATACATATTCATAGATAAATTGCGAAAAAAAAGTAAATATTGGAACAGAAAAATAACTGATAATTTATTTACAGAAACAAAAAACAGACAGAAGAAATATATGGACTTTGACATTAAATACAAAAAACTGTTGAAACAATTTGAGCGTAAGGAACTGACGCTTCCACAATTCTTAAAAAAGATATTTTATTTACAAATTTTCAAATAGCTAAATTTTGGTTTTTTGCTGAGTAGGTCGATCAATGTTTATTTTGATTTACAATACTTCATTAGCAAGTAATGTACATTCCAGAATGAAAATAAGTACATTTATGTTTTGTTCTTCTTAATGAAAGATTTATTTTCATAATCATTTACGAAAATAATAATTTATGTAGCAAATTTTAATTAATAACCAAGGTTTATTTTAGTGCGAAGATTTAATTTTTTTATCATTTATGAAAATGATAACAAAAGTTCATTTCAGTGCCACAATTAAGATATAATTTCATTTGATATGTCATATATTTATATTTTCTTTTTATCAATAATTTTATTTTAATCATTTATGAAAATGTTTTTTTTTTATGTAGTACTTGATAATAACTCAAGTAAATTATAATGCCAAAATTTATTTATTTGACATTTTAATATTGAATATATTTTTTTTAATCATTTTAAAAATGGTAAAAAAAATATTTTCATTTGCAATACTTAGTTAATGTTTAGTTACTCCTATTATATTATCTGTGGATATGTTTACTAACAGTATTGATTCTTTTGATCTAAATTTTGAATGTGTGTAAAATGTTTGATACCTATTGATATTGTTTTTATTTGGAATACATTCTTAAGTAAATTTAAGTACCAACATTTTTACATCATAATTGCACTATAATTTTAATAAATGATTTTTTGTTTTGAAAATCAAAATTTTATTCTTAAGTCCCTGGCGCGACATTTTGCGAAAGAGACATTCTGCGAAAGAGACATTCTGCGAAAGAGACATTTTACGAAAGAGACATTCTGCGAAAGAGACGTTTTACGACCAGGGGACATTTTGCGAAAGAGACGTTTTGCGCCTGAGCCATTTATTATTTCCACATTTTATGACGGTACCCTTTTTTTTTTTTTTTTTTTGGGTGGGAAATTATCAAATAACTTCTCCCGCTCTGGGCGGAGCGGGAGGGCGTGTCAGACTTTTACTGACTAAAACCCACCCGTGTTCCTTCAGTTGCCTGTGTGCCAGGGCCACGGTATCCCTTTCGGACAAACCCGCAACCCTGGCAGGATGACGGTACCCTGCCAATTCATTTATGAAAATATTATGTATGTAAGAAAAAATCTACACCTTTTCAATAAAATCAGTGATAGGCATCATTTTAATACTAGAAATAAAGATAAAATAGATCAACCATTTTTCAGATTATCTAAAGTATATACATCTTTTATGGGGTACTGTGTTAAATGTTACAATAAAATACCTTCTGATATATTTCAATTAAATGAAAGAAAGTTTAAAACTCATATTAAAAGCACACTTTCTAAACAAGCATATTACAAATTAGAGGATTATATCCAAGATAAGAATGCTTGGAAACATGCTGGTCCTGCTCCATAGGACAATTTAGAGTCTAGACAAAATCAAACTGGTTGCTAATTTAACTGTATAATTTATAATTTTTATGATATTAATTTTTATTTTCTGTGATTAATATAAATTTTACTCACACACTTATTATATGCTGATTTTATTTTTTTTGGAAAATCATATACAATTTTTGTAAATATGTGAGCACCATGTATCTATCGCATTTATTAATTTTTCTGTCATTACTTCACTTTTCATTCTTTTTATCAATTGTGGTAAGTAATTTTTATTCTAGGTACATCGTCTTCACCTATAATTATTAATTAATGTATACAAACCATTGTTAACATTTTAAAAGAGTAAGTATGGAGTTTCTTGCCCATTCTTCTCCATACATAACTACCTTTTGGAAGGGGCAACTAGAATCAATTTAGTATTTATGTAATTTTTGACGTTCAAAAGTGTATTTTACGTGCCTATTTGAAATAAATGATTTGACTTTGATTTTGACATGTAACTAAGGTGGTAGGTTTAGTCTAGGACCGATGCCTGCCAGGGTTGCGGGTTTGTCCGAAAGGGATACCGTGGCACGCCCTCCCGCTCCGCCCTGAGCTGGAGAAGTTTTTTTTTCTCACCCAAAAAAAAATGGAGGGTACAAACATTGAAACTCAGTTTCATGTAGCATCAACAAATTATTATGCCTTGCCGTGTTCCTTTTCTGAATGTTTATGTAATTTGTGTCTATAACTTGGAGCTCCAGAAATAAGTTTAACGTGGACATTAAATACTTAAAAAAAACCTTGTTCAACACTCACCCGATACAGAATCCTTGCTTTCAGATTCCGGATCACCATCTTTTTCCTCTGCCTTCACGTCTTGCTTCTGTAACAAAATAATATTAACGTTATCATTTTTAAACTGCAACTTTTTTTTTTCTTTTTTTTTATACCGCCGTGTATAATTATGCGACCTTTCATAGACAGTATTTTATATCGATATTATTTTATTTTGGTATTGGCAACATTTCTAATTGAAAATTTTGTGTTGCGTCTGTATCAGTTGTGTGAGCTATGAAATGTGTTGATAAATTGAATAACTATTTAAAATTACTTTACAACGGTGTTCTTCTACAGATTTTATTTATATTGTGTAACTAGCTTTTGCTCGCGGCTCCACCCGCGTATATGTCGGTAATCGCGTAAAAAAGTAGTCCATGTCCTTCTCCATATCCCATGCTATATCTCTGCCAAATTTCATGACGATCGGTTTTAGCGGTTTAGGCGTGAAAACTAACATACATACAGACAGAAAGACAGACAGACAGAGTTACTTTCACATTTATAATATTAGTATGGATTCTTACTATTTTATATTATGAATTATCATTATTATAGAAAGTCTGTCGGACTCTTGGCGATATTTGGCATTCTACTTTAAATTTTTTGACAGGTTTTCCATACAAAAACTGTCGGACGTCAATTTTTCAAGTCGTATATTGGTAAAATCAGCCCGTCAAGTATCGTAAAGATATCGATTCATCCCATGGGGGTAGGCAGAAAGTACTGAACGCAACCTGCTACGCTCCTAACATACTCATTTTCCTTCGTTTACATTCATACATACATCTGGTCATACATGCACGCCGGTTTCGAGTACTACGCTCCTGACCTTCGTGAAGAACATCACTAATACGGTCATTATGTCTCCCCTCGCGTCGTTTCTTCTTACATCTGCCTTGTAAACCTTCTGTCGATCTATTCTGCAGCCAGGGTAATGCAAGCAGCCCATACCGGACGGCGCGTACGTGTTCCACGCGCACCTAAAAGAGATGTCAGCAACGACGAGGGGGCCCATTAGGGCCCAAGCCTGCCGGGTCAGCGGGATTGTCCGAAAGAGGTACCGCTACCCCGGGACATAAAGGGCCAAGGAAGGAACACGGGTGGGTTTTAGTTAGTAAGAGTGTTACACTCTCTTCCGCTCCACCCAGAGCGGGTGGGGTCATTTGATGATTTCACATCCTAAAAAAAAAGGGTAATGCAAGCAAGGGTATGAGTGCCGGTGATCGCTGCCCACGTAATGGAATAAGAAATAAAGAGCTCCGCAAAAGAAACACGGTAACCGACATAGCTCGAAGAATTGCCAAACTTAAGTGGCAGTGGGCAGAGCACATTGCTCGCAGAACAGATAGCCGATGGGCCCAAAAGGTTCTGGAGTGGCGACCGCGTACCGGAAGACGTTGGAAGGCCTCCTACAAGGTGGACCGATGACCTTGTGAAGGCCGCAGGAATCCGCTGGATGCGAGAAGCACAGAACCGGTCGAATTGGCGGTGCTTGGGGGAGGCCTATGTCCAGCAGTGGACGTCTTTCGGATGGAATAATGATGAATGTCGGTATAATTACATGCACACGGCAATGCTTCTGGTATTGCAGATGTCAGAGGCGGTGGTGACTACTTATTTTCAGGTGGACAGTCGGTTTGTTTACCATATTATAAATGCGAAAATCTGTTTTTTGTTTTTTTTTTTCATTTGTTTTCCGCACCAACGGAGCAACGGGTCGATTTTGTGCATAGAAAGAAAGAAAGAAAACAAAGAAAAGAAAGAAAAAAAAAACAAAGAAAAGAAAAAAAAAATGAAGAAAAATACGTTTATTTGCGGTAAACATGACGCAAAGAACGACAAAAAGAACAAGTTGGGGGAAAACATGCGTCACATCCACGCAAAACTGCCATCGCTCAGCATAATGCTGCGACCCTATGCGAGGCAGAGCCCCAGCGCTGGTCCTCAACGACAGCCGACGTTAACGATGATGATGGAGATAGTTTATGATCCAGAGAATGACATCAGGCTACTTTTAAGCCCGGAAAAATGCACGGTTCCTATGGGAATCTAGCCGTTAGTATAATAGTAGCTTATAAAGAAGTTGCTTACCAGTGACTCATCATTTTCCAGCTGTTTCTGCGTATCGCTCTCTCTTCTTAATGCTGATTCTACGTCACAGCCGGAATCTAACACCCAGAGGAGGATCAGGGTGTGGAGGTCCAGTTCATCTTCTTTTTGTTCACTAGAATTAGAAAGTTTATGATTTGAAATGATGCTTAAGAGTCTATTCTAATTCTAGTCTCAGCGACACCTCATTCTTTATCTCGCTCGCACACTATTGCTCCCGGTCACGCGAGCAAGCGAGACAGAGCGACAGGGAGAATGCTATCCAAGGTGCCGTTAGTTTAGGTAATTTCTTTTTACCGTGAAAATAATGGTAAATAAAAAAAAAACAAAAATTACATAAGACCTGCTTTATAGTTAGTTCAGTTAATATACAAAGTTACATTATCTAATTTGAAGTATTTTTTTAATACCAGCGGTTTATTGTTCGGTTTGGAGGTAACTTTGGAAAAAAAAAAACTATCGAGAAAATTTTATGGAATCGTGTTTTCGTCAAACATGGTATAAACTCAAACTCAACTCAAACTCAAAGCATTTATTTCAAATAAACCAATTACAGGCACTTTTGAATTGTCAAGGGGTCGGTCAGTCAGAAAGATGAAGCTAGTTGCCCATTCCAAAGCGTAGTAGGTTCCTATGGAGAAGAACGGACAAGAAACTCCATGGACACTCTTTTAAAACAAAATATTGTTACAAAATATGGGTTACATCATTCATGTTGAAGTTATACATGTGAGAACAATGTAGAAAGACGTGCACGTTAGAAGCGTCCGTAATAGAAACAATTCACAAAAATTAAAATAAGCCGTGGCAGCTAAGAGATGACCAGTCCCAACTGACGGCGCCCGTTCACGAACATGACGCATGGATCAGCACCATTTAGCTCAACCATTTTGAAGGGAACTTAATGATCCAACACACACGCCAAATATGGGTATAATATATGGTAAAGTTGAGGATTAATGTTAAGTACTATGCTTAACATTAATCCTCAACTTTACCATATAAGGCTCTTAAGATGAAACTAGTCGATATTTTTCCATAAAAATTTCGGGGGGTATTACTCCACTGTTTGACATTGTACATCCAAAGTTAAACATGATATCGTTTTGCCTTATTATAAATTTTGTCTGTACGGAAGCAGAATATTAAAATAAAAAGCCAAAACAAGCAAATTTTTTGGTCTTGTCTTTTATTTTTTTGCTGTTTTTTTTTTCTTTGTCGTGTTTTTAATATTATGACGGCACAACTTTCTTAAGAAATCCAAGCTTTAGAGTTAAAATTTTATGTTAATGTTGAGATGATTTACATGTGAATTGAAGTAAAAAAAAAAGCCTTCGTCAAAACTTACGTGTTTTTGTTTTTCTTCTGCGACGCCATATGTTGTTCTAAGTTTGTCATGTGAAACACATAGTTGTGGATCTCCAAAGCGCTCAACCTGGTAACAATAATATTTTATGAATTAATTTGCAGTCTCTCAGTTTTCAGCAATAGTGCATCTAAATTGCGGTAGATCCACATCAACCAACGAGATCGATCGCCTCAAAACAAAATCAATCGTTCATATCGGTTGATTTTCGAAAGATCAAAGGTCGATGAATGATCGACCATCGATCGATTTGTATACGATCGTTATAGCGCACCGCTGCCCTACTCCGCCGGGCACTCAGCTTAATCGAGGTTGAATGAAAATTCGACGTCGATTGACCGTAATTCGGCTGCCATGACACACTGGATCCATCTGCATGGTCTATGACATCGATTGACCGCAATCTACCTAGTTGAACCATAATTTAACCGCCTCTATGGTCTAGTGGTAAGACCACCTGTCTCAGACCCAGAGGTCGGGGGTTTGATTCCCAGAGGTCGGGTGTTTGATCCTCAGCAGGGGCAAAATTTTCTGCACGGTTTGATTGGTTGTTTGAGATGTGTTCTTGGTTTATAATAATGAAAGACGAGTGGACTGTATAATGTAGGTTTTGTTATATTCTAAAAAGGAATACTCTTAATATTTTATAGGACCGAACAATGACCGTTCGCTAGTGAATTTTAGTTGAAGTGACGTACGCCGGCGTCGGTCGTCGCCGATTGGTTCGCGCCACCCCGTCGTCCCGTGCGTCTCCCGCACCCCGCGTTCGTCTCCCGCGTTACCGTGTGTGCGCTCGGACATTGATCGTAGGGCTTGTTCCAAGTCCGCCTGGCTAGCTACCACAATCTTATCTAAGTCTGTCGCCATAACAACAATGTTAACAGCATTTGTTGTGTTTCGGCAGTTAGAGGTAAGATAGCCAGTTCCTCTGTGGTTGAGGATTCCGGGTGAAGCTCGCTTCCACCTTCGGCCTTATCATCACTTACCATTAGGTGAGCTGAAGGCCAAGAGTTTACCCATTGAGGGTAAAAAATATATTAATTATTATTCTACGGCAGGCAGCATAAGCTATTCTTGTGTCTATACAGGATAAGTTTTTAAACAATGCGCGAATTTCTTTTGGTGGTTCAGTATCAGTAATAGAACATATTTCCTTTATTTGTTCAATACTTTTTTTTTGGTCCTCTTGAAATCTACAAAATATGGATACAATCTATTCGTAATAATATCAATGGGCGAGCGCACAGCTGATAGGTAACTACTACTGCGTTCCGCTTCACTGACCGCGCCGCCGGCGCGTTCGGCGACGAGTATCCATTAAACCAGTTTAAAAATAAATATCTTTCATTAACGATAACTTCATTTTTTGTACTAAGACATATCAAAATAAGAAATAGGTGTATAATAAAACACGTTTAAGTATGATTTGTCAAAATTTGAGCACGGATTAAAAACTTTTCCTGTATACAACTATTAAATCCTATTCTAATAAATTTAAAGAAGACAACATTACAAACCTCTTAGCGTCAAGCGTGTAGTACATAGCTATCGCGGCGTGTCCTTCTGTGGGACAACAGAGATACCGCCGCGTGCAGTGTTTCACGTCAACCAGCCATTTGGCGAACGAATGATGGAACATTGACAGGAAACCCGTTGAGCGCTCCATTACTAAGATCCTAGGAACAAAGGTTTCAATTAGACATTTGCACTTGTAGGGGAACCCTGACGCACACATTTTGTAAGTATTCGATTGGAGATGCATGCACGGAGAGCTTTCCTTTTTTTTTGTATTCGGGTGGAAATCCTCATGGATATCCTCCTCCCTAGGTCAGACGGAGGGGTCTGTCAGACTTCTACAAACTAAAACCACCCCGTGTTCCCTCGTACACTAGTACCGGGGGCTACGGACCACTTGAGCACACTTCAACGCAGCCCCCGACTGGTACCGCCCCTGCGGGCTCCGTCTGGTCTGGTCTGGTTATCACGTAATTATTACCTTCTCAACAGATGTAGACGTCAATTAGTCTTCGCGGGTGACGCTGTGCTCTTTAGTTAGAGACATTTGTATAACATCTCTTCTGTGACAATAACATACCGACGGTACAATGTTACTGTCACAGAAGAACATCTTCTCTAACATACCTTCTGTGACAGTAACATTGTACCGTTGGTTATAACGTAAGTAGTATACCTTCTCAAGAGATGTAGACGTCGATTAAAATCTTCCCGGGTGACGCTGTACTCTTTGGTCAGGAGACATTTGTATAACATCTCTTCTGTGACGCCGCAGCGAGCTGCTAGTAACACGTCTAGGAGGAGACGGACCTGGAAAGTATTTTTTTTTTTAATAATTCGTTTTATACCTTAGCTTTTAGCCTTTTTAACACGTTTTAAACATTATGGAATGCAAATAAAAATATGACTGAATAAATACTACACATATGTACGACGACGGTGCAATAACAGGGGCCCAAGTCTGCTATTTTTATAAATTCGTCACTCCAACGCGATCCCATTGTTATTTTGCTAAAAGTTCGTATTCTGCTAAATTCATAATGGTCGATCATTGGTCGGTCAATGGTCTCGTAATAGAATTGTACGAGTATTACAATGGCATTTTGAATATTTATTCATGCCAGATTTCATTTATATATATTTTTACATGTTATTTATTAGTGTTATAAGCAATCTGAAGTAGTAGGAAGTTGGAAGTTTAGTAGGAAGTTTCATTTGTCATTATGTACGAGGTTTCACCAATTCTTTCAATGGAGTGTCAGTAGCTGATCATTGGAAAGCCATCATGACGCCATTATATTAGTAGATTACCAAGCTTGTCAAAATCAACAATTATGAAATCAATGATAGACCATTCTGACACTATTGTAATAGCAGACTTGAAGCCCTGACCTCTACAACCCAGGTACTGGGTAATACGACACCCCTTGGTAAGACTGTTTGTCAGACTTTCGGGCTTCAGACGACCCGTAACAACTGTCAAAGATCTACAAATGACAGCCGGGACCAACGGCTTAACGTGCTGTCCGAGGCACGGAGGAGTCTCGGTATGTAAAGATGGTCACCCATCCACGGACCAACCGCGGCAAGTGTAGCTTAACCTGATGAACCAATCCGTGCGACTGCTTTTACATAGCCACGAGCCACTTTAAAAAATACTTTATCTATTACTGTTAAAATTAACTGACGGAAACAATAACGTTGCGATTCGTACCACCCTTCTTGTGCTGTACCTTAGTAAATCTCCTGCCGTGGAACAGTCGCTGCGCCAGCCACAAGTACAGTCCGTTGAGCGTGCCCGGTATCTCACGGATTTCTCGTAGTGCTATGAATCCGTCTGCAACGCCGTCTAATACCTGCAATGTAATGGTATAGATAGTTGAGCGGGCAGAATCTAACTTAGTACTTAAATAAAAGCTTGCTGTTGGTTTTCAACGCTCGGTTCAGTGCCGTTTGATAAACCCACAGCGCGCCTTTATTTAGGCATTCATTTAGGTGTCCAATAATAATAGTACATTATTGCAAAGGCCGTGAAATAGGCAATTGCAGGTCGAGTATGAGTTTAAAGGCCGAGCCGTAGGCGAGGACTTCACTTATACGAGACAGACAATTGCCATTTCCGCCGAGACATATACAGTGCTTTTCTCAAAAGAATGCAGGGAAATAAAACATTCTTTTATTTCTTGCTTTTCCAAATCATAAAATTTTCATAATATACTTTCACGTATTTTTCTTTTGACTTCGCTGGAAGCAGGTTTTCCATTGGCTTCTGATCTTAAATCTGGTGGAGTACAATCAATCTCCATTTCACTCTCTGAACCGTTGGAACTCATTTTAATTATTAAATTTATATTTATTAAGTATGTAAACAACAAATCAAGACGAATTTTCAGCTTTGCCGCCAATTTTCTATTTATCATCTGTGCCAAAAGGTAAACGCATTTATGGCTATACAGTCACTTGAACGCAATTTGTGCTAAGCAAAGAGACTTACTTTGGTATGCCAAGAATGATAAAAGAGATCCAATCGAAGAGTATTTAATAATCCCAGCACGCCGTTTCATACTACATTGCTGGCGCGTTGTAATGTTCCAAATTCAAAAAACGCTCCTGCAATGGATTTGATTTTCTTTGTCCGTAAATTCGATACTACGCGTGTTCTTTTTTCGAAAATAATGACATTATTTCCGTGCATGTTTAAGAAAAATATTTGGATTTCGACATTAGCCGTATACCAAAAGCTGTTCATATCAACTTGTACTTATCAACCCTTAAAATAATTGACACTATTGTTGATGGACGTTACATGAAGAAGACAAATCCACACAAGATGCTCATAGCATAGCATAAGCATAATAAGCCATGTTTCCCCTGCTGGGACAAAGGCCTCCTCTCTTCGAGAGGGAGTGAGCTGTAATGAACGTGGGCCCAGTGCGGGCTGGTTGATGTCACATGTCTTAAAATTTTCTGTTCTATACCCAAAGTCTCTAATTCAGATAATTTATCTAAACAAAATAATGTCAAGAAATGTCACTGTCAAAATGACAGAACAGTGGTTCAAAACAATTTATCATATTTTTTTTTTTAATAATCATCTATAAAATTAAAGTGAATTAATTATTAGAACTATGCAAACAAAATACCGTTGCCAAACAATGTTTTGTGTAGTGTGTCGGAGACACGGCCTATGATCGTCAAAATCAGCCATTTTAAGTCCACTGCTAGACGTAAACCTCCCAAAATCGATTTCCTCTCGAAACAGTTTACAGCCGTTTTCATCCAAAACGTGGCTAGATATGCTACTTACAATATGAATCTATTTATGAGAGTTGTAATATTAGTGTTGTTGAAGATGTTAAAATTTTAAAATGTTTGGATCTCCTGCAATGTTACCAGTATCATAAAATATTTTATACCAGAAAATCTCCTTTTTTAATAACTTTGTTTAAAACCGAAAATGTATAAAAATTATTACAGTATGATTAGTTTTTAATTATTATTTCTTAAAATCAGTACTTAAAAGAAAATGGAACCTTTTTTTTCGCCATTTTATGTGAATTACCATTACGAATATATTTTTTGATATGTTATCCCCTTTGTTAACATAAATTATCTGAATTTGAGACTGGGTATAGGACATGCCGGTTTCCTCACGATGTGTTCCTTCACCGTCACCAAGTCGGGGCCGTGACCACTGGGCCATCGCTGCTGTGTGCAAGATGCTCACCTTCTCCAAATAAAGCAGACATCCATCGCTCTTGATCCTCAGATGGTCTAACGCCGCGGCCGCCGCCGCCGCTGCCGTCGAGTCGCTCGACACGCGCGCTCTGCGGACACATGCTTAGTTCATATCTTTGTACAGTTACAAATATTATACGGAAACAGGAGAGCGAGAGAGGCATTTCTCAGTAGAGCCCGGAGTTTGGATTTGCGCCCTGTGATGGCAAGTCTCACCCCTTATACACCGTGACATTTTAGTCGTCTTACAAAGACAGCCCACTTCATGTATTTAATGACTACTAATCATTCATGAAAAAAATTATTACAACAATTGAACATTTGATATTTTTTATTTTATTTTTATTAATTATGATGCATGACATAGTTTAAAACACCCTGTTACGAGTATTACAAGGCTTGTGTTACAAGGGTGCCGCGGAATGGAGCGGCGACATCTTTATCAGAGTTCATTCACCCTAACGCAAAAATGTGTTTCTTACTATTGCAACTCAAACCTAATCTAAATCCGTTTGCGGCGCCCTTGTATCACAAGGTTCAGACTGCACTCGTAACATGGTGTTTTAGACTATGTCATGCGTCATAATTAAAAAATAAAAAAATGTATAAAATAAAAAAATTACATTAATGATCTGTCGTCATTGGATACATGAAGTGGGCTGTCTTTGTAAGACGACTAAAAAACGATCGAATAGTTTAATTTGCTTCTAATAGTAATCATTCTGGGTGTCGCGGTCGATCGGTCTTAACAGCCCACTACGGATGGTGAATATTGGTTATGGTTTCAGACAGATTTGAAGGTAGAACTGGCTACATATTATGGTAGTTTTTTTTTTGGACAAAATATTACTAAAACTTAACTCACCGTAGCCTTGGTTCCGTATCCAACCGCGCGAGTACATATCGCTGCACGTCAGCCGACACATGAGCGCGTTGTAATTCATCCAAAGTTATCTTGCGGAAACCTGAACAAAGATGTTACATTATTTTACGTCACACCTGGCCATAATGTGAGTTTTACCGCACGCTACGCGTACAGTAAAACTCGCATAGTGGCCAGGTGAAGACGTAAAATTGTGTACTCACCACGGGCAGTAAAAAAGAAAGCCCTCTATCCCATATTTACAACCCTCGCCTGCGGCTCGGGTCACAAATACCTGCGATTTCGGGCTTTCTTTCTTTTACAGCCCTTGGTAAGTAATGTACTATTAATCATAAAATCAACAATAATAATGGTATCATTTACAGCTATTGAAGCAGCTTCTGCGAGTTGGCTTTGGCCCCCTGTACATCTCTCTCTAGAACCAGGATGCTCCCAAGAAATGTCAATCAATCTGGCTAGCGTTTTCTTAACTACGTTGAGGTCAGCTTCCAGTCTAACCGAATGCAGCTGAATACCAGTATTTTACATGGAGCGACTGCCTTCACAACTCAGTTAATGGCTTACAGGATACCCCTTTGGTAAGACTGGTTCTCAGAATTTCGGGCTTCTGACGACCCTTGGGACCAACTTTAACGCTTTCCTTTTGCTTTCCGATGCACGGAGGGGTCTCGGTATAATGGATGGTCACCCATCCAGTAACCGGCCTCAGCAAGCATAAAATAACCTTCTATCGACCCGTGCGGCCGTTATTATGTACCCACGAGCCCCTCAAGAAATGTAAAGACATAAATAAGAACGGCAACAAAATTGAAAATTCGGAATTCTATTCCACAATTACAGTTTACAACACAAAGCCTCTGTATCAAGGATCTTCGAGTTTTTCTACATCTATTGTCTGTGGTCTTGGCCTGTCATCAAGCAATGGACAACAGTCAAACTTTTTATTTTTTTATTGTTATTTTTAAGGTTTTGAATACGAGGCTTTTAGTTACTTTGTATTAGTATGTGTATTTTGTCTATTTTGCATGTAATGTGCGTCTTGTTTGTGCAGAATAAACAACTTTTCTTTCTTTTTTTTTTTAGGTTTGCCTTTCCAGCCGTGTACAGGACACGTGTAACATGTAATGTAATGTGAATTCTGCGCGTGGACAGGACTACGAGCATAACATGTAGATAGATAGATAGATAAAACATTTATTCAGTGCACACAAAAGACAGCACAACACACAAGAGCACAAACGATTAAAAATTTCATGAATATTATAAAACAGACAAACATGACATAATTCTATTAAATATACAAGGTGCGGTGTGCGTCTCATGGTTGCACCAAACTGGAGTCCAGCTCAGCATGCGTCAGGCAGATATGCCTGACGCTGATATTCTGCTGGATCCCTGCAGTGATACACGGACGTCGCGCTGATCCATCGGCTGGTTTTTACCGCGAACACAAAGGCTCTCGTAGTCAAACAAATACAGGATTCTCGTTGAGTTTGTATGCAGTCCACAATATTCCCATTACATTACACCTTATATAGATAAAAAATATTTTTATATTGATTTGATTTTCAATCAGTCTTACCTGTAAACATCCTGGTGAGATTCCTGCAATGCTTCCTAGCGGTGCACACTAAGAGTAGCCATTGTGGAAACAGATGCTGATGCCGGGACAGAAGACTTGCTACGCTGGTGGAGCCTTCTGTACCTTCACGATCTTCGCATATACCTGGAAGTGAATATTTTACATTTTTGCCAGTGACGCAACACAGTATAACAATCACAGACCTTTTAAAGTATGGTAACCACAGACTAATTAGATATTGTAACAATGTAAATTGTCTTTGGTCCCGTCAAACTTTTATTGCTTGAATTGGAGGCTTTTGGCTACTTTAATATGTATTTTATAATTTTATTTTTTATTAAGTGCGTTTTGTTTGTGCAGAATAAACAATTTTTCTTTCTTTTTTAATATAATTATAAAATTATTGATTCTCAAAAAGGGGCAGTCCGTGTGACGCCGGACGTAAAGATTAGCACCATCCCATTTCCTCCCTTGGGTGTCGTAAAAGGCGACTAAGGGACTTACTAGAGAATGGGCAGAAGCGTTCTCTATGCATTTTTTAACATCATACTGCGATCGCCAACCCGCCTGCCAAGCGTGGCGATTATGGCAACCGCCCCCTCCCAATTGGGGGAGGCCTATGTTCAGCAGTGGACGTCTTTCGGCTGAAATGATGAAGGGGCAGTCAACTGAACGTCCAGGAAGATGATAATTTGCGTTATAAATTGCCCTTATTTTCGTAACCATAAGGGCGATTTTCGTATTTTAAGTGTTACTACTAACGTATCACATAATATACAAACTTAATCTGTATATTATTTTACTACTAGCTTTTGCCCACGGCTCCGCCCGCGTTTATGTCGGTTATCGCGTAAAAAAGTAGCCTATATCCTTCTCCATATCCCAGGCTACATCTCTGCCAAATTTCATGACGATCGGTTTAGCGAATTAGGCGTGAAAACGTAACAGATAGACAGACAGACAGAGTTACTTTCACATTTATAATATTAGTATGGATGGCGAAAAAATATAGCAAAAATATAAAAATAAATAAATAAAACAAATCATCTTTTTTGCTACTATGAACCTTTATTAACAGGTTTTTAGTTTTTAATGTCTCGTTACTATTTTCACACTCTAAATTAAGGTTACAAAATACCATTACTTCAGATTTTATGAGAATTATACTGACCCTATTGCGATCATCTCGCCATTTTGTACTGAAATAACAATATAGTAGATTCGCCTACTAAATTTTATCTTTAGAAATTTAATATAGTGTTTAGGCCTCTTATATAGCAGGTTACCATTATTTACAGGAAAAGTTTTAATCAGTGCGCAAATATTGACAAATTAAGCTTAAAACGTGTTTTATTATACACTTATTTCTTATTTTGTTATGACTTAGCACAAAAAAATTTAGTTATCGTTAACGAAAGATGTTTATTTTGAAACTGGTATAATGGATACTCGTCGCACAACGCGCGGTCAGTGAAGCGGAACGCAGTAGTAGGTACCTATCAGCTGTGCGCTCGCCCATTGTTATTATTACGAACAGATTGTATCCATATTTTGCTGATTTCAGGTGGACCAAAAAAAAAGTATTTTATAAATAATGGAAATGTGTTCTATAACTGATACTGAACCACCAAAAAAAATTTGCGCACTGGTCTGTCTGTCTGTTACGTTTTCACGCCTAAACCGCTAAACCGATTGTCATGAAATTTGGCAGAGATGTAGCCTGGGATATGAAGAAGGACATAGGCTACTTTTTTACGCGATAACCGACATCCACGCGGGCGGAGCCGCGGGCAAAAGCTAGTCTATTATATTTTTACAAGCAATGGCTTCGAAAATACTATATTTGATGCACATCGCCTACAATTACTACAATCAAAAGCATTTTTAGCCACTTACCGCCCAATATCCCTTCATCAATAGCATCTACGAGTAGGAAGAGACATTGTTTGGGAGGATCGATCTCCAGCAGAGGGAACAGAAGAGCTTTCTTGAAGCATTCGTCTGGGTTCTTCTCCAAATTCTGGGGTAGCAGTGCCTGGAAAATAGGAGTCATAATTAATAAGGTCCAGATTATAAATTCATTCGTCATTCTCCTGCTCTTATCCCAATTTATACTAGAATTAATAATACACAATATACAAAATATAATACACAATAGACGATTACCATAAGGGCGATAAATGAGGTAACGATGCGTACATTTTTGATCAGTCTCTGTTACAGAGACTAAGAAAAATACTTAAACAAAAGTATTTTTTTTAATTGGTCGTCGCTAAAAGGGGCGGTAAACAGATATGCTCATCATGTGCACGGGATATTGTTTTCAAGGTGGTTAGATTTTCTTGCCCGCGATAGTACATAACATTCAGCTTAAGTTTACGAAGAAAACCCGATTAAGGAAAATATATTGAAAATCCCCAAATAATAAATTTGACGGCACGGTTGGCGCAGTGGTTAAGCGATTGACTGCTGCGCTGCGTGTCGCGGGTTCGATTCCCGCACGGAACAAATATTTGTATGACCTACAATTAGTTGTTCCGGGTCTGGCTGTTTGTGTATGTGAGTTTAAATGTTTGTAAACGCACCCACGATACAGGAGAAATTCCTAATGTGGGGCAAAGTTAAAAAAAAAAAAAAAAACCAAACTCTTATGCTCTTTTTAGCGTATAAAACTCTGATTGCTGATCAAATTATTATTTTTTGTTTGGGTGACATAAAAAACCACAAATTCAGTGTTCAAAGTAGTGTCTAGTCGATAATAAAACTTTTTAAACTCACCTGTTGAATCTCAGGCTCAGACAGAAGCTTATCATAGTACGCGTTAGCTATCAAAGTCCTCGGACTTATCGGCAGACTAGGTATCGGAGGAGGGACGTCATCTTCTTTCTTCTTCTCTATCTTCTCCACCACATCTTCAACTTCTGGTTCTGGCTTCAAGATATTCTGATACTCTGGCAGTTCTTCCTTGGGGGTTAAAGGTCGTTCTGGTTTCGTTTTAGCTGGTGAACTTTCTGCTGAACGTAAGTCACTTTTGTTTGGGTACCTGAAATGGTTGTAGCGTGTGTATTCTATATTTACTATTGTAGGGTATTAAGCGGGTGAATGGGAATGGTAAAAAAGGAAACCGTAATTAAAAATATAAACATTATTTTGTTTATGTTTGTGTATCTTGTTTATGTTTGTGTACCTTGTTTATGTTTGTGTATCTTGTTTATGTTTGTGTATCTTGTGCCTCTGCAATATCAGAGACATCGCAGAAGTGTTGCCATCACATAGACAAAGCTAAAATACCTCACTTGCCAGTAATTATGTTGGAACACATATCCTTGAAACCGGAACACAACAACGCTTGACGGCAGAAATAGGTGTTTTGATGGTGGGTACTTCCCCGAACGAGTCTTCACATAAAACTCGACTACTCAACTTGAATTCAGAATCCAAGATCAAGTTTTGGAAACATAAGCTTAATGTACATATGTGTAATGTATTTAGGATCTTCATTGCAAATGGTCATTCAAAAGTTAATCTATTGACAACCCCAGTCGGATTAATACGACAAATGTTTTCGTGCCCGTGCCGCTCAGTAGTATTTATACGACTTAGCGGCACGGGCACGTATAAGTTACTGACATAGCCTGTAGAGTAAGGAAGCTGAAATGGCAGTGGGCTAGCCATGTTTGTCAAAGGACCGATGGCCGGTGGAGCAGACGAGTCCTGGAGTGGAGACCGCGTATCGGCAAGCGTAGTGTGGGACGCCCCCCAGCGACGATGGACCGACGACCTTAAGAAGCTGGCTGGGACAGACTAGATGCGAAGGGGGGAGGATAGGGTGTTGTGGCGCCTGGGAGGGGCCTATATCCAGCAGTGGAGTGTGATAGAATGAGTTGATTGAAACGCATGCTAGAACATTTTTATTGAGTTAAGACACATACCTGAAATTAGCAACCGGTATCCTGGACTTGGGAGGACTATTCTCAGCCTTCCTATCCTCCCCGGAGCTATCATTCTTCTGTTCTGTCGACAAACTCTTCTGTAGTACATTAGCTTTTTTCTCACATAACGGCTCAGAAGATTGTCTCAACAGTCGTGAATTTCGCAACTCTTTCGACTGGCGTTGCGATATGTTTCTTAGGAATAGATTCTCGTGATTCTCGTAGAGGCGCAGGTCGTCTTTTTCGTCGTTAACGAACGGATTCGTAGGTTTCACTGATGATCTTGGCAAGATTTCTGGCAACTGTAAAGAGGAAAATAAATCTTAAATTTATTAATTCACTGACTGACAACGCATATCCTAAACCGCTGAGTCCAGCGTGAAGTTTTGCACAAGAGTTCCTAATACAGGGTGGATTTTTGAGATGGGTAAGAGCAGGTACCTTAACTGTTGTAACTACAGGTTCTTACATTTTTGAAACATCTTGACCCCCGGTAGGCTTAGTGGCGGACTGAGCCGGCCGGGGAACCGAAGCAGCAAAACTTTATGGGACGCTCCCCGCTCAGGAATGTACGTCGAAACATTTACCACGCTGCCTCGAAAAGGCTAGCTTTTCTTTTGACCATTGGTACAGAAACAGTAGATACGTAGTCAACAACAGAAAACGTTACGCATCAGATGAGGATGGAGCGAGAGAAGCGAGCTCGAAATTTTACACACACTTTAAATTTTCTTTTGGACATTTATATAGAAATAGGCTTGACTTTGTTGACCTATACAGAAAAGTGTGAACATTTCGAATGCAAGAGCAAGCGTAGCGAGCTCGAAAATTTTAGCACGCCGGTCCGGCCGGATAGGTTAGGTTTTGTTTTGACTATTCATATTCATACATAAATAGAAGTTACTTTGTCTAGTTACGCAGAGAAGTTTGAAAGAAAAGAGAATGTAGGTTGCAAGAGCGACCGGAGTGAGCTCGAAAATTTTAGAACCCTACATTTATATTAGGCATGCGTAGTGAGGGGGCCCAACTACAAACTGCCTTTACTTTCTGAACATATTTTGGTCTTGTTTGGTATTTAAATAAAGGTCCCCCAAATCCCGAGAAATACTTTTAATTCTTTATATTCAAGACTGCCCCTGCTGCCCCACCCCTTTGTCCGCAAGTGTTTTTACTTGCATTCACAGATTTTGAAAGAAAATTGTCATTTTTTAGGGTCCTGTTTCTTATATGGATCAAAACACTCTATAGGAAGTCACAAAATAATCCCAATCAAAAACATTTCCTATACATTTCGTAGGAAATGAGACACCAACATACTTTTTTTTTAGTCTGTGCGCTGATTTACATAAAGTACAGTACACTTACATCGTCTATATTGCTGAGCGGCGCGTCGGCGTGCAGATCCTTGTACTCCTCTCGCTCGTGGATGCGGTGTATGGTGCGCGTGCGCCGCGCGCTGGGCCCCACGTCCTCGTCGTCTGTGCGCTGGTCTGGAAGGAGTAGTGTTGTTGTGAAAACGTTGTCATGTTTTTGCTAGTAAATTGTTCGTATTTTTTTTTTTAAACTGCCTCGTTTGTGTAGCGGTCGGAAACGTTACTGCTGAGAACGAGGTCTTAGGTTCCATTCGATTCCCAGGCCGGATCGAATCGAACTCAGGACCTATTGGGTTTTTGCATCAGGAATTTCTCAATAGCAGTCTGGAGTCTGGATTTGTTCAGCAGGCTCGCCCCCTATTACATGGGACTTAAACATAACTCCCCCAATCCCCCTCCTCCCCATTTCATGCCGTGGGTGTCGTAAAAGGCGACTAAGCGACTTACTAAACACACAAATGTATTTTTGTTATGAAATAAAATAACTTAACTAGAGAATGGGCAGCAGCGTTCTCTATACATTTTTAACACCACACTGTGATCGCCTACCCGCCTGCCAAGCGTGGTAATTATGGTGTAAGTGAGGGGCGCTAGTGGACCAGAGACAGCGCTCTTAATACCGCACCGCCTTTGGAACGCAGAGCTCGTACCGCGCTCGTTACAGGGTGTTTCAAACCACGTCATGCGTCATAATTAGAGATCGAATATTCGGATGCATATTTACCTGAAGTTAAAAGAGCTCGTGGCTAAGTAATAACAGCCGCACGGGTCGATCCGTCAGGTTAAGCTACGCTTGCCGGGGTTGGTCAGTGGATGGGTGACCATCTTTACATACCGAGACTCCTCCGTGCCTCGGAAAGCACGTTAAGCCGTTAGTCCCGGCTGTCTTTCGTGGATCTTTGACAGTCGTTAAGGGTCGTCAGAAGCCCAAAAAGTCTCACAACCAGTCTTACCAAGGGGTATCGTGTTACCCAGTTACTGGGTTGTGGAGGTCAGATAGGCAGTCGCTCCATGTAAAATACTGGTATTCAGTTGCATCCAGTTAGACTGGAAGCCGACCCCAACATAGTTTGAAAAAGGCTAGGCAGATTTACCTAAAGTTAATTTTTAGCTATGAAAGTATGTAAGCGGCTACTTAAAACATTTTTATAGTAAAAAAAAAACCCGTATGCCAGGAACAATGGGAATGCATAACTAGTCGAGTGTGTAATATATTATTTAAGCGACTTCTAAAAAAAATTATTTATTATTAAAAAAAACCCGGTGTTCTTGGATTGCATAACTATTCTGATGCATGTTTATTTAGAATTAGGTTTTTACCAACATTTGAAAGTAAGTGAATATACCAGAAACATATATCAGAAACCTAAACTTGTAGATCCCAGAACCGCGGGATTTTTTCGATACAAAAGCGCATTCCACATTAGCCAACATCTCAACTTTAGGTGAATATGCATCCGAATATCCGATCTCTAATCATAATAATTAATATTTTCATTTTTTAAATTATTTAAATCTCAAATCAGTAAAAAAAAATGTTATGAAACAAGTTTTTTTTTAAATTGATTAGTAGTCATTGGATACATGAAGTGGGCTGCCTTTGTAAGACGATTAAAATGCCGCGTTGTATATACGGTACTTAACAAAAAAAAAAGTGTCTGTGAATATCATCATAAGGCTAACTGTTCATACAAAAGTTGGCAGTAACTCAAATATTTCATTTTAATATTCATACAACATTCATACATAATGTATTGCCATTGTTAAGTTACTGACCTAAGCTATGTCTTTGTTTATGGTATGTCGCCAAGCCGTCTGTCGGGTAATTCACAAATAATAAATACATTTATGAAGATTATGTGCGTAAATTACGCTGAATACCGCACGATTAAAAAAAACCGGCCGAGTGCGAGTCGGACTCGCGCACGAAGGGTTCCGTACCATTATCTATAAAAACGGAAAAAAGTCATGTCTGTTGTATGGGAGCCCCCCTTTATATTTTCTGTTTTTTAGTATTTTTTGTTATAGCGGCAACATAAATACATCATCTGTGGAAAGTTAATCTGTCTAACTATCACGGTTCATGAGATACGGCCTGGTGACAGACAGACAGACGGACAGCGGAGTCTTAGTAATAGGGTCCCGTTTTACCCTTTGGGTACGGAACCCTAAAAAGAACCAACCAATATCCAAGACATTTGTGAAACACTAATCTGGATTCAGTTTGGTAGATAGATAGATCGAATACTCTTTATTATGTACACCAAACAAATTACAGATATAAATGTAGAAATAGTGCGCAATTAGCAGGGTGCGTATGACTTGAATTTCGATATTTTTTATTGTTTTTATTTTTATTTTATGTTTTTATAGTTCTAGTATGAAATGTTACTGAAAAATTAAAAAATCCATGCCAAAGGCTTCTAATCCGTACAGGTACAAGGTAAAAATTACAGATATAAATGTAGAACTGTTACATAGGGTGTCTCAATGGGCGGTCTTATCGCTAGAAGCGATCTTTTACAGACAACCTTTGGATGGATCAAAAAGTAGAAGGAGAGACAATACTGCAGGTAGTCAGTGGTGTACGACTTACATATATAAACTCAAACTCGAAAAAATTCTCGAGCATTTCCATGTAATGTTCAAGCTCAAACTCAAACTCAAAGCATTTATTTCAAATAAACCAATTACAGGTACTTTTGAATTGTCAAGGGGTCGGTCAGTCAGAAAGATGAAGCTAGTTGCCCATTCCAAAGCGTAGTAGGTTCCTATGGAGAAGAACAGACAAGAAACTCCATGGACACTCTTTTAAAATATTGTTACAAAATATGGGTTACATGATTCATGTTGAAGTTATACATGTGAGAACAATGTAGAAAGACGTGCACGTTAGAAGCGTCCGTAATAGAAACAATTCACAAAAATTAAAATAAGCCGTGGCAGCTAAGAGATGACCAGTCCCAACTGACGGCATAATAAATATGTATTATATATCTGTATACAATAAATACACATACACAAAGCATATAGATACTTATCCATATAAAATATATATATACATACAATAATAAACATGATAAAAGAGCAAGGAACTTTAAGTAATGATGATGTTTAAGGAGAGAGGAAGTGATTTTTAACCAAAACTTTAAAAGTGGACAAAGATTGAGCACGCCTTATCGAGACGGAAAATTAAAAAAAATGTGATGGAAAATTGTCATTTATTCAATTTAGGCTAAGAATCAGCACTTTTCGAACGTCAAAATTACTTAAAACAGTCCCCCAAAACGTCTTTATAGGTATGAGGAATAGGGTGTAAAGTTCACTCATACTCTATAGTAAAGGGAGGATCCTCCGACCAGACGGGTATTGTGTCTGGTGGGCAACTGCCCAACGGTTGATGTCAGGATATTGTATATATGCTAGTCGAGCGGTAAACTCTGATAGCGCGATGCAGGATTTGTGACGTCAGGTCTTTGATGCGTAGTTCGCATGTGGCGTTGTTGTTACCGCCACACGTCCACCCATCACCACTTCCTAGTGCTTTCGCTGGGAAGAAGTGGCGCAACAAACTACCAACTTGATTCTATACAATAGTAGGTTATAGGTAGGTTCTGTACAATGGTAGGTATTATATTATAACCAATTTTTTTCAAGACGGTATAAAAAAGTCAGCCGGTATTCATAAACATACCTTCACTATCAGCCAGCAGTGGTTTGGAGCTCTCTTCACCGTCGTCTGCGAGATCACGGAACCGACTGATCAGCCTCTCCTCTTCAGAATTACGCCTGCAACAATAATAATTCGATGTTAAAAAAAAAAACTCAAACATGCATGGAAATATTGTCATTATTTTCGAAAAAAGAACACGCGTACTATCGAATTTACGGACAAAGAAAATTAAATCCATTGCAGGAGCGTTTTATGAATTTGGAACATTACACCGCTCCAGCAATGTTTTATTTCCCTGCATTCTTTTAGGAAAAGCACTACGCTAATCCTGCCGACAAACTGTCACGCAGTTTGGCAGGTTTATAAAAAGTGTACAAGTGTGTGGTTCAAATAAATGATTTATTATTATTATTATATATGTCTACATATCTCGGGACCCTGGGGTCCCGGACCTTTGGAAGGCGTACGAGGGGCCGAAGCCAACTCACAGAGGCCTGTTAGACGCTTTTTAATTAAATGAGGCACCAACCGACGATTATCCCTGTACGCACTATGCAAGTGCACCCAAGGACAACCCCCGGTTGGTGTAGGACTATTGCAGGATATGGAAACAAAGATATTGGACTATGGGTTTGGGTGGTTAAAATGGACTGGTTACCAAAAACTATGGAAGGACTATGGCCCCTGCCTGATCAATGCTTTATTAAACACGGATAAAATGGCAGGGGGTGACTTGCACACTCAATAATGGGCCCCCGAAATCGGTCGCTAGCACATAGTGACGTAGCGACAAGGAGGCAACATGTCCTGAGGTGCTCGAGGAGTGGAGAGGTATTCCAAGGCTCTCAGAACAATCCCAGAGCCCGGAAGATGGTCAAGATCCCTACAAGCACTTACTGGAATACTTCCTTCCTCCGAGCACGTTTGCTCTTGCGAATCTCTCCACTCAAGCCGGCCAATAAAGGCAAGAATGAGGTGGGAGCTCAGTTCCTCGTCAGTGTTCACTCCAGCCGGCCAATAAAGGCAAGCCAGAGATGAGGAACATGACTTCTCCCGGGAGATAGGGTCCGTGGGGTCGCAACTGCCCAACAGCTCGCCACATGCTGCCCTGCGGGTTTCTGTATCTCTCTTGGTCTGGCTCCTCACCCTAGACATGTTCCGGCAAAGTAAACTCTACCGGCACAGACCTAGAGTTCGGAGCGCGCAAGCCCCACCACGACGTCAACGTAGAGATACGGCGGTGGGGTTATTATTATTATTTTATATACGTTTATATATCTCGGGACCCTGGGGTCCCGGACCTTTGGAAGGCGTACGAGGGGCCGAAGCCAACTCGCAGAGGCCCGTTAGAAAATTTTAAATGGAATGAGGCACCAACCGACGATTATCCCTGTACGCACTATGCAAGTGCACCCAAGGACAACCCCCGGTTGGTGTAGGACTATTGTAGGATATGGAACAAACATATTGGACTATGGGTTTGGGTGGTTAAAATGGACTGGTTACCTAAAACTATGGAAGGACTATGGCCCCTGCCTGATCAATGTTTCATTGTACACGGATAAAATGGCAGGGGGTGACTTGCACACTCATTAATGGGCCCCCGGAAACGGTCGCTAGCACATAGTGACGTAGCGACAAGGGGGCAACATATCCTGAGGTGCTTGAGGAGTGGAGAGGTATTCCACGGCTCTCAGAACAATCCCAGAGCCCGGAAGATGGTCAAGATCCCTACAAGCACTTACTGGAATACTTCCTTCCTCCGAGCACGTTTGCTCTTGCGAATCTCCACTCAAGCCGGCCAATAAAGGCAAGAATGAGGTGGGAGCTCAGTTCCTCGTCAGTGTTCACTCCAGTCGGCCAATAAAGGCAAGCCAGAGATGAGGAACATGACTTCTCCCGGGAGATAGGGTCCGTGGGGTCGCAACTGCCCAACAGCTCGCCACATGCTGCCCTGCGGGTTTCTGTATCTCTCTTGGTCTGGCTCCTCACCCTAGACATGTTCCGGTAAAGTAAACTCTACCGGCACAGACCCAGAGCTCGGAGCGCGCAAGCCCCACCACGACGTCAACGTAGAGATACGGCGATGGGGTTATTATTATTATTATTATGTTTTTATACTTTTACGTATCTCGGCGTTGCGCCGGGTTTATGGGATAGTACGGGCCGAAGCCAAGTGCTACCCCTGGAAATTGATTATATTATGATGAGATGATAGTGTGATTGGATCATGTGATGGTGAGTGTATCTGTTCATGGGATTGTGTTCGTACGGTTGCTGCTCGTGTGTGTAAGGTGAGGATGGATGTTTCGTTGTCATTTTGCAGAAATTTTCTGACAATCCTGCAGGTATTCAAGATTGCTGCTTTCTGAAGAGTCTGATAAGTGTATGGTGGTAAATCGAGTGTTTTTAAAGATTGGTGGAGCTGTTTAGGTATTACACCTGTGGTTGACAATACTATAGGAACTATGGTGATTATTATTATACATATGCCTCGGCGGAAATGGCAATAGCCTGTCTCGTATTAGTGAAGTCCTCGCCTACGGCTCGGCCTTCATACTCATACTCGACCTGCAATTGCTTATTTCCCGGCCTTTGCAATAATGTACTATTGAGTATAAGTCGCGATAAGTTGTCAAACGGGCGAAATTGGTCAGGTTTCACATTATTATGATCTGAGACCCTTTTGGTATAAGCATTTATTTTATTCCTGTTTTAATGTTAATAGTTTTAAGGTGTCTTTTGTTTCGCTTAAGATCTTAACAAACCTTTTGTTTTTTGTTAACTCC
Source organism: Dryobota labecula (assembly GCA_947523025.1). Classification (NCBI taxonomy): domain Eukaryota; kingdom Metazoa; phylum Arthropoda; class Insecta; order Lepidoptera; family Noctuidae; genus Dryobota; species Dryobota labecula. Next base: position 3,431,717 of record OX383311.1, on the reverse strand, counting down.
CGGACATCTTCCCAAGTTTAAGCTACACTCGCAACTCATTTTTAAAACTAACACCGAAGAAGGGTTAAAGACCTCCTCTCCGTAGTGCAAATGATTTTTGTCTCCCGAGAACTCGTACAAATTACGGAAAGAAAAGTATTACATACGAAGGGGTTCAGATGTTCAACAAACCACCACGAGAAATAAAAACCTCTAAAAGTTTGCAAATATTTAAATCACAGTTAAAATCTTTTATTATTGACAATTTTAAATCCGGCCCTGGTATATGTCTTCAATATACCCACAAAATTTTGATTTTTGTTTCACATGAATCTTGCTGCTACCTTCAATGTCTTGTTATGTACGTTAATTATTGTTGACTTCTTTTAATATTTGTGCATATCATACTAGCTCTGCTCATGAATGTCATCATTATTATATAGTTAAAATATTTTTCATTAAGTGAAATTTATAGTAAGTTTATTTTGAGTAAATAAAGATTCTTTAACCGCAATTAAATCGGAAAAATTCCTCAGAGTAAAGTTAAAATAAATCGTTACCTATGAGTGTGTGTACCAGAGTCCCTCGGGGACAGGTCACAGTTATCAGCGCGAGCCCTCCTTGAAGAGTGGCTGAGTATCTGCATCGCAAGCGTGCGCACAAACTCGCCGGGACGTAAGCTGCTTTCTGTGTGACTCTGAAAATGAAGGGAAATAATTATTTATATATAAAAACTAGCTGACCCGACAGACTTCGTTCTGTCAAAAAAATGTGAAGGGTGGACAACCCTTATCACTAAGGGGTATGAAAAATAGATGTTGGCCGATTCTCAGACCTACTCAATATGCTCACAAAATTTCATGAGAATCGGTCAAGCCGTTTCGGAGGAGTACGGGAACGAACATTGTGACACGAGAATTTTATATATAAGAAGATTAATCCCTATTTCCGTTGGTCACTGCATCACGCGTGAATGGGGCATCACGCGTGAACGCTGGACCGATTTCTCTAATTATTTTTCTGTTGTGTTTGTTATTGTCAGGAGAAGGTTCTTATGTAAGAAAAAAAAAGTAGGTTTTTATTGTAATCCTATGTAACTATCTACTAATGTAACTTTATGGTGTTTGACATAACGTGGGAGACATCATTTGGTAGGTCTGGTTCGGTAGGGTAGGGTAGGGTATGGTAGGGTGGGAAGGTAGGTAGGTAGGTAGGTAAGTAGGTAGGTAGGGTAGGGTAGGATAGAGTAGTGGAGTTTATACTATATTTCCTTTGCGCGTAGACAAACTGCCACAGTCAAATAGCTTTTGACAGAACGAAGTCTGTCGGGTCAGCTAGTTATTTATAATAATATCCTTCCCGAAATTCGGTAAGCGAAACTCGCCGCGGATTTTGTTATTCCTCGCGACGGCCGTCTTAACGGAAACCACCCATTCCAATGCACGAGATATAATAGTGCACAAACACAGGTGCACTCCCCCTGCCCTCAAATCAAATCGGCACGCCTGGCGCAGTGGTTAAGCGATTGACTGCTGCGCTGCGTGTCGCGGGTTCGATCCCCGCACGGAACAAATATTTGTATGATCTACAAGTAGTTGTTCCGGGTCTGGCTGTTTGTGTATGTGAGTTTAAATGTTTGTAAACGCACCCACGATACAGGAGAAATTCCTAGTGTGGGGCAACGTTTTTTATAAAAAAAAAAAAACAAATATAAAAAAAGAACAATGAAACTTGTGAACATTTGAAGCTAGGTGCACGATTCCAATTGGTCGTTTCCTCACTCTCACGGTCCGATTGGATGCTAATGCGACGCGAGAACTTAGACGCAGGACACACGGCTTTACTCTCTGATATCCCTCCGTCAATTTAGCTAAACAAAATTTAGGATCTTTTTCTGTATGAGATGAGCCCCCCGATTAAAAAACCAACAAAAAGCTGTTCGGATACCACTATCATCATTCAACCGAACGACGTTCCCTACTCGACATAGACCTCCCCCCCAAAGCATCAACTCGGCAACTGACACAAACACAATAGAACTGCACAGTGTGGTAAGAACCCGATTTTTGTTTCATTCTGTTTTTATTCAAGTAATCGATAGTTTCTATCATTTCTAGTGCGAGAGTTCAACTCAAACTCAAAAAAATATCAAAGTTTCGTAATATCCACATAATGAAAAACTAAAAAAAAAACAAATTTATTTAAACAACAGAACTACGTATAAGTTTTTAAACTGTCATGGTCACTAACATTATTATTAACATAAGCGGTATATTTACCATGTTTATGCATTGTTCTGAGTTCCCGATATTTCGGCGCTGTTGCAAGCACCATGATCACGGATCCGTGATGCTTGCAACAGCGCCGAAATATCGGGAACTCAGAACAATGAATAAACATGGTAAATATCCCGCTTATGTTAATAATAGAACTACGTATTCCAGTTTTTATTTATTCCATTAATTGTATGTACAGTTACCTACCTTTCCACCAATTTCTGTTGCTTTAGTATGAATGGGACGTGAGATATGATTTTTTTTTTCTCATTTTTGTTTTTATTTTTATATTCACCTATAACACCGTATTAGTTCGTGATTACTACATCAAAATATTGCTTATACTTTCTATTATGTGTAGTATTAAAACCAATACATAATTCCATCTTATTACACACTGGTGCCGATTCCCTTGTTCACAAACTAAACTAAATTTAAGTTCAGTGCATCTTTTTCTTTCTATTTCATTATGAAAAGGACAGAAGATAAATTTTAGTTTAGTCCTGTCAAATTAATCAGCGCTTGACGTAAATTGACGTAATTTTAGTCGGCAAGTTTTTAATCACGTCTAAACTTGTATGGAGTAGTGACAGGCGCTGATTAATTTGACAGGACTAAACTAAAATTTATCATATGTCCTTTTCTTAATGAAATAGAAAGAAAAGAATGCACTGAACTTAAATTTAGTTTAGTTTGTGTACAAGGGAATCGGCACCACTGTCAACTGTCCTGTGCTTTTCTTAGCCAACAGTTTTCCACGATCTTCACCAGGTTATCGGTCCACCAGAAAGAAAGAATAACTACTAGCAAATACAGACCTGTAGAAAATGTCTAGCCAGCAGTCTCCTATTAAGGGCTCGTTGCTGCCTCGCCTGTGGGCCCTGACCGGGCTCACTCAGCTCGTGGCATAGGGCTGTCTTACCACTGCCCGCATCACCTGGAATTAAATAGATTTAATATAAGTCAACATGTAAACTTCAAGAGGTGTATCTCCAGCAGAGCCTTATGGCAATAATAAAAGATGTATTCTGACGTTTGTCGACTGGATTGGATCCTCGGAAATACTGAAGAACATAATTTTCTAACATATTTTTAAGGTTAGTTTAATCTTTTGTTGTGGCCCTGGGTTGAAGACCCACGATTCAAAGTAGAGTAAGTATGTGGCCAATTCAAATTGGATATAACTGGCATAATGGTGAAAAAAATAAAAAAGACTTGTGTATTAATTATCTTCTAGAAGGCCCACTCTAGGCAAAAAGAATCTTCTCTTGTCTGTGAAAAAACTGGTCTCTGTCACTTACACTTATCCAATATCAACGCCCCGCAAGTCTTGCTAACAGGCCGCTGTTCCAAACAGTGAGCAATCTTCTGGAAAGCCCACTCCCGAAAGTAGAATCTTCTCTTGTCTGTGGATATGCTGATTTCTCTCACTAACACTTACCCAGTATCAGCGCCCCGCAAGTCTTGCTAACAGGCCGCTGTTCCAGACAGTGAGCAATTTTCTGGAAAGCCCACTCCCGGGAGAAGAATCTTCTTTTGTCTGTGGATATGTTAATCTCTCTCACTAACACTTACCCAGTATCAGCGCCCCGCAAGTCTTGCTAACAGGGCCTCAAGTCTGCTATTACAATAGTGTCAGAATGGTCTCGCCATTGTGAGTATTTGACAGTGTTTGTATGGCAAATCTGTCAAAAACTCACAATGAAGAGACCATTCTGACACTATTGTAATAGCAGACTTGAGGCCCAGGCCGCTGTTCCAAACAGTGAGCAATCTTCTGGAAAGCCCACTCCCGAAAGTAGAATCTTCTCTGGTCTGTGGATATGCTGATTTCTCTCACTAACACTTACCCAGTATCAGCGCCCCGCAAGTCTTGCTAACAGGCCGCTGTTCCAGAGAGTGAACAATTTTCTGGAAAGCCCACTCCCGGCAGAAGAATCTTCTCTTGTCTGTGGATATGTTAATCTTTCTCACTAACACTTACCCAGTATCAGCGCCCCGCAAGTCTTGCTAACAGGCCGCTGTTCCAGACAGTGAGCAATTTTCTGGAAAGCCCACTCCCGGCAGAAGAATCTTCTCTTGTCCGTGGATATGCTGGTCTCTGTCACTCTGTGAGCTGATGAGGATTTGCGGACTGGACGGGTGTCCTTGTCGTGAGCGCGGGGTGCTATGGGGCTGAGTGGTGTACCTGTAAACAAAAGCACATTCACGTACATAATGATGAGCTTATAATGTGACAATTGAGGCCTCCGTTCTGTGCCCAGTGTTGGTTGATGGCTTACCAAAAGCACAGGCGACAAAATCGTGTTTTTAGGGTTCCGTACCTAAAAAGGTAAAAGTAAAACGGAACCCTTATAAGATCACTTGTGTGTCTATCTGTCTGTCCATCTGTCATGGCCAAGTTGCTCCGAATCTTATGGCCCAATTAAGTTGAAATTTGGTACATAAGAAAATAGTTCTATACTTATAGATTCCAGAAAAACCTAAAAGATCTATGGTAAAAATAACATGGTAAAACACATGGTGGTAGTATTTCCCCGGACGAGTTCACCTCTAATACATACAGCTCGAACACCCCATTTCCTCCCGTGGGTGTCGTAAAAGGTGACTAAGGGACTTACTAGAGAAGCAGCGTTTTCTATACATTTTTAACACCATACTGCGATCGCCAACCCGCCTGCCAAGCGTGGTGATCATGGCAAATCCGCCCCCTTTTGGAGGAGGCATATGTCCAGCAGTGGACGATTTTCGGCTGAAATGATGACATACAGCTCCGAACCATACTTAAAGAAAACCTCAATTAATATCACGTATGAAAGATGATGAAAGGGATACCTTCATTTGTCACTCAAGCGAAAAATTATGTGTATGTGCATTCTTCCCATTTTGACCTATGGATCCCAGACTTGGCCATTGACAAACATTCAAAAGTCCTAACTTAAGGTTTGCCAACGTGCGATGGAGCGCAGTATTCTAGGCGTCAAATTGACAGACCATTTATTCGCAACACCACATTGCGCTCCCAAAACACAGACTTACTGACGTTGCTCTAAAAGCCGCTAATCTGAAGTGGAACTGGGCTGGCAATGAGCTGTGGACCAAAATAACCACTACGTCTTAGGCGTCGCGGCAGACCCCGTTAAAGACAGCGGGACGAGCTCAAGAAAAAAAATGACCAGTGGTCCATATTAGCCCTGGTTCGAAAGAGCTGGAAGTCATGGGGAGAAGCCTTTGCCCAGCACTAGAACGATGCAAGCTAACAGTAATATCACGCTACACAACACAGGACTAACTTACCCAGTATAATTGACACAACGATTTAAAGATTAACTCCATCGGAGTTATGAGTAGCTTACAACTCCTAACTAACTCAATCCGGCCTCCCAACGGAATCGCGTAGCGCATCCATTACATTCAGAGTTCAAGTCAGAAAGTTTCTAATGTGATTACTACCATGTCTGCTTGCAAATCTGCATTGCTGAGGCGTTCCCTACGGACTGACTTGCTTGATATCTTTATTGCGGATATGTAACTTAATTGAGGATCATATTAGTATTCGCTGAACTACCGCAGAACTATATGAGAAGGAGCTCGTCAGGAAACTTACTACAACCACCGTACCAAATTTTTCATCATAATGCGACTACAGTAATAACATACAGTGCCATCAAAAGACGGCCGCAAAGCAACGAATGACGGTGGGTAAAAACACGCTCTCTATATGGAAAACCGTAATTTTTCAGCCGTTATTATAATGTCAGCACCTTTGTATTACAAGAAAAGGAAGATATAATTTCACTCTGTCATCAAATTGTCATGGACAGCAAATAAACAGAACATTCCCAAAAACCAACTCACCATCAAAATCAAAAGGATCCCTCTCACGTTCTCTATCCCTGTCTCTCTCACGCCGGTGTTCTCTGGAGCCTTCTCTGTCTCTCTCGGGGAAGCCGCGGTGCCGATCGGTTGGTGTTCGGTCGTGGCCGCGAGCTGTCGCCACATCGTTAAGTGGCAGTGATCTAAAAATTGGGTTTAATGAAATTAGAAGATCTAGTTATGAGTAAGAATGTAGACGACTGTAAGGGATTTCGTGCATTGTTACTAACATAAATTGATTCTCTGTTACTCATACATTAAAATGCAAATATAGTGCGTGAGATCTTTAAGAGTAGGGGATGACCAAAGAAACGATGGAAGGCCTGTATAAAAGATGATATTGCTGGAAACTGAGATGATGGGTACTTCAACCATAAGCAGGTTGCCATTGATTCGAATCTCGCAGTACTTACGCCCACAGTCTCAGGCGCAGCTTGTGCGCACTCTCACTTTATCGCGCCATTTAGAACGGAACAATTATTGTAATACGCGTAAATAATTATTTTCTTGTTTTGTGAAATAGAAGATGTGGAGCCAGGACTGACGAAAAAATTGTTGGAATGTTTTACTGGCGAGATGACAGGGTTCGTCCGCGTCGGTCCAAAGAAATACTTTTTCACTCAAAAAAAAAATCTGTACGAAGAAGACATGATGCGCCGTCCACGAATACATAAGCCAGTGCGTAGTTGCGTACCCATACTGCTCGATACTCCCACAACCCAGGCGATCAATCTGTTGAACGCCCTAATTGCTAAAGCCGAATATTGTCTACATTTTAGTCTAGCAGTAAATTTGTAATTAGTGTCGTGATGGCCCGTTGGTTAAGGCCTCGCCTCTCATGCATGAGGTTGTGAGATCAAATCCGGGCAAGTACTAATGTGACTTTTTCAATTCATTATGTACTCTCTGAGTTTATCTTGGACATTACTGACATCGGTGAAGGAAAAACATCGTGAGGAAACCTGGACTTATATATAGTTTATATAAGTCTGAAATCGCCAACCCGTCTTGAGCAAGCGTGGTGATCAATGCTCGTGCTTTCTCTGTCTGAGAAGAGGCCTTTGCCCAGCAGTGGGACAGTTATAGGCTGGCTAGTGTTTGCATGAACTGTTTTAGTTGACTATTTGTTGTTGGCTTGCTGCACGCTTTGGTGTTTAGTGATAGTGCAGCAAGCAATAGAGATGTGTCCTGAGTCAAAAAAAAGAAAAACTGTTTAGTCCGGCAATCGGATAATAAAAAAATATTAGGCAAGTATTTTTTACTTTACCATATTAATAAAAAATGACTTAGATAAAACACATTAAACTTGGGGAGTGGGGGCTCGTTACGTCACAGCTACGTATAAAATCGGGTGAGCAGTGACGTCATGCCACATTTAAACTCAATGTAATGTGTCCGTAAAAATACGTGTCCAATATTTTTTTAATAATCTACATGACAGACAAAATTTTTTTTTTTGTTATTCCTATTGTTATATAAATAAATAAGAATATTGGTAGGAGGATGATGCTAACTAAAACAAGAGTATATTTACCTGAGGTTAACCCGATGCTCAGCCTGCCTAACAGCAGAATGCCGATGCTGCTGCTGCCTCATGCTAACCTGGTACTGCCTCAAATACGCTTCCACCTTCCCTTCGCTCGCCTCATTTCGTACTCTTCTCGGCCTACCAGAGTCCTCTTTAACTCTCCTAGGCTTCTCTTCTTTTTTGTCCTTATCCTTAGCCTCAACAGGAGTGCTCATAGCAAAATTCCCTCCGTTGTTAAAATTCAGAGGATCGAAATCATTCCTCTGAGCATTCTGCGTCTTATTGACTTTAGAATTTTTCGCCCGGTATTGAGATTTTGGGACAACCTGGCTGTATATAGGTATCTGATTCGACATGCTTAAAAGACTAGCTTTGGTTCGAAAATATAGATTTTGACAATTTTTCTACTAGAGGTAGGACCTAATGAGTTACTTTGGTTTCTGCTAATTGACTCTATAACTACAGGAACGCGGGATTTTTAATAGTTTTCTAATTAGTAAAATAGGCCTATATTTGATTGGCTGTTTTGTTATCACAAGTATCTCTAACATTCAGGTCATTCTGGGTTTTGACCTCTTCATTCTTCCCTTTAATTCTTGCACTTGACTCGATTCACTTTTCGCTGCGCCATTTTGTTCGATGAGAAAGTCTGTAACAAAGAAAAAGTCCATTAGTTTTGCGAACAGTGTTGGAAAGGTCAAACGAAAGAAACTACGATCGTTCACGTTATAATTGAGTTTCGATGTAATGCGAAGTGTTGAGGTCAGCTGTACGATTATCCGATGGCGACCTCGTGAACTACTTAGCTAAGTCCAATCGTACAAAACATAGGCACTTAATAGAACTACAATGGTGGCACTATATGATGATGGCTTGACTTGAATTTCCGTTAATATTGACAGCCAAATGTGCCGTCCGTGCCTCGGAAAGCAAGTTAAGCCGTTGGTCCCGGCTGTCATTCGTGGATCTTTGACTGTTAAGCTACGCTTACTAGGGAAGGTCCGTGGGTGGGTGACCATCTTTAGATACCGAGATTCCTACGTGCCTCGGAAAGCACGTAAAGCCGTTGGTCCCGGCTGTCATTCGTGAATCTTTGACAGTCGTAACGGGCAGTCAGAAGCCCGAAAGTCTGACAACCAGTCTTACCAAGGGGTATCGTATTACCAACTGGGTTGTGCAGGTCAGGTAGGCAGTCAATCCATGTAAAATACTGGCATTCAGCTGTATCCGGATAGACAGGAAGCTGACGCCAACATATTTGGGTAAAAATTTAGGTAGGTGATTGACTGCTAAATGTGTGGAACTGAGGAAACAGATGACATGCTCCATTGTTGTACTGGCCTCAGTAATTACGCACCGCTAGAACTATAATTTATCGAATCTATATACTGTTTTCTTATTATTGGTCACAAACGCCATGATACAGTGCTGCTGGTTTAGCTTATGTTAAATGGAGACAGCTGTAAGGTGTACCACCTCTGTATATGTTACTGATGTCCCAATAACAAAACTTCTATACTTCACCGTTAGGCCCTTTGTAGACACTCGTTTTTCTTGACGTGAACAACTTCGGTTTATTCACCGTGTCTAGGCATGGCCGTTAGTGTTGTATGGATCACTATGGTGATATACTATGATCTCAGTCATAATTGAGGAGTGACGGAACAAAAGCCGTTATCGACAAGGATGTCTTTTTTTTAATACCAACAAACCGCTTCAAAACCCAGTAATTCCTAAATTTTTTATTTTTTTTAAATCGATGGTTTGATTAAAATCCTACAAATACACGGTTATACGGTTTACGGCTATACGATTTTTATCACTTTCTGAAAGAAAAAAAAAAAAAAAAAAAATGCTAGATTGATTTAACGGATTTTGATTAGTTACTCCTCAATTAAATCATTGTTTTCTTTTTTATAGTTTTAAGGTGTATTTTTTGCTGTAATGCCAATAAACACATTTTTCTTTTCTTCACTATGGTAGCTTGTTGACAGACACGTTTTTTTCTACGGCGCGGTTTATACGCCGTACCGTAAATAAACCTTGCCGTGTACAAAGAGCCTCAATCAGACACAACCTTCCGATATATTACAATTTGAGATGATTATACATCAAACATTGACGTCATAAGCAAAATTCTAGACGCAAAAACACATTAACTGCCGAATACTCAAACGCAATTCAATTTTAAGTCGCCGTTAAGTCTAATGCTGTCTCTGTCACTTTAAACTGTTTTGTAGCGACAGAAACACTTATAAGAACGTCTTAAAGTTTGACGTTTAACGTTTGAGTATTTGGGCATTAGTCACGTAACACACATTCAACACAATCTCACAAATTCCTACCCTACAATATTCACACAAATGATTTCCAACTACCCTCCAACGTACTATTTAAAATACCTCTCTACCCACATATATGAAATTCTTTGAAAAGCTAAAACAAAAGTGCGTTGATGACGTGGCCCCCTAACGAGCGTGGTTTACGCTTTCAAGCGACGGATTAAAACCTTTTGAACCCTCTCTATGAGGTATTTAAGGGTTAAAGCTAAAAATGGAGCGTCAATTTTGTATGGAAGAATGATGAGGGATGCGTGGAAGAATATTTAGAAACGATGTAACAAATATTTTGTAACAATGTAATCTGACCCATATGCTTGGTGCTAGGCAGCGAATGGGTAAAAAGAGTGTCTATTGGGTTTCTTCTCCATAAGAACCTACTACGCTTTGGAATGGGCACAAATATTTTGTAACAATGTAATTTGATCCAAAGGCTGCTGGGCAGCGAATGGGTAAAAAGAGTGTCCATGGATTTTCTTCTCCTTCTCCATAAGAACCTACTACGCTTTGGAATGGGTACAAATATTCTGTAACAATGTAATTTGATCCATAGGCTGCGTGCTGTGCAGCGAATGGGTAAAAAGAGTGTCCATGGAGGTTCTTCTCCATAGGAACCTACTACGCTTTGGAATGGGAACAAATATTTTGTAACAATGTAATTTGATGCATATACTGAACGAATCTGCAACTAGCTTCATCTTTCTGAATGACCGACAGCTTTGACAATTCAAAAATGCCTGTAAATAGTTTAATTTAAATAAATAGTTGCGCTTAGCTTGCCATGACTCCGTATTGAGCACAGCACAGCTGTCATATAATTAATTATATCAGATCCACACGTCATGTGGGCAGACAACTTTAGCAAATCACTTGCAGCCTTCATCTTTTAGTACTTCACTGTGACACAAATTAAAATGTCATTTGTTCGCAATGGGTTTCAGTTTGACAGTTCACCCACGTCCATTGCGTTATTAACTTTGTTGAGCAGACGAACTTTTCAAACCTATGAAGCAATGGATTAGCAATATCCTTCAAAACTGTCGGATTGTAATTCAAACTGTGTTACGAAATTGAAAGGGATACCGTGGCCCTGGCACACGGGCAACTGAAGGAACACGGGAGTCCAACACGCACTTGGCCAGTTTTTTTTTTTTTTTTTTACCTTATTTTATATTGTACGGGTTGAGTGAAAAGGCGTGCGGCGGGGCGTTTTTCGTCGCGTGTAAGCGGCGAAAGATTGTTCGGCCCGCCGCTCGCTGCCACTCAGGACACTCGTGAGGGATTGTATGTGTTAAACATAAACGCCGAACGCGCCGCCCCGCCCGACGTTCGAGTCGAGCGTGCACTCAGTTCGAACACTAAGGGGTTTATTTATAAACGCTGCTTAAAGTTAAGTAATTATTAGCGACTGTTTAACCATACATTTTTTATGTTTGAACGTCACTTAACTTTAAGCAACGTTTATGAATAAACCCCATAATGTTGTGTTACCGATCCCTAGAAACCCCAAACCAGTAGGGAGGCCAAACTGCCCTAGGAAAAAATTACATTAGGAAAAAAATATCGACCTCCGTAAGTCATATTCCAATTAAGCACCACTCTAAAGTACGGCGAAAAATAAATTCAGTCAGTTCCTTTTGTTTTAAAAAGTCTTAACTAAGCTTTAAATGAAAATACACCTTAACGTTACCAAAATAAAGTGTATTTTCCTTTTGGGCATCGTTATTAAAATTGAGCACACATTTAAGGGTTTCCTGCTATTGATAATTGAAGAAGGAAATGCCCTTTAACCTTTTATGGACGTAGATTAAGAGAATTTGGACTTTATTGTGATCGAGTTGGAGTTTTGTGTAGCGTGTTTAGTTTGGTCAGACCAATTGAAGGATGTTAGGGCGCTTGATTGTTTATTGTGATTATTATTTTCTTTTCTTTTAAACACCTTTGGAAAATAGTACTCCATATTTAATTCAAAAAGCACTGTCTTCTGTTATTATTGTGATGCTATTAAACGCCATGCTATGCATCTGACGCATCCAAGATGGCGTCAGAGTAATTTTCTTTTGAATATAATCGTGCCGAGCCTTTCCTCAAATAAGTTGGGGCCGGTTTCCACTCTTACCGGATTCAGCTGACCAGAATTGATAATATAGTGAAAAATTACTGTTTCAAAATCATATCAAAGTATGTATTCAAAATACCACATCACATGATCTGACCAAGATTATGTTTGGACTTTAAAAGAGACTTTGACTCTTGAGTTTGTTTTGCCATTTCTTTTCGGGAGTAAGATAGGAAATGTCGACTCTCAGAACTTATTTTTTAATATGACGTGATACCGATATCCTATTTACAGAATCGACGATTTCATTTCATTCCATTTCACCATTTCACATGGTTATAAAACAAGATAAGTACCAAAATAACTTAACAAAAACTTTTCATCGTACCCAACTGTATTTTTCGCCGCTGTGCAGCTGACTGCACTGAAATATTCAGCAGTTTTGTGTTTGCAGACTCAGCAAATACTCGCATTATCATAGCGTCGACATTTTTAGGTTAAAATAAGAAAAATATGCAATTTTAGTTTGAACTTTATACATTGAATAGGGAACTTGTTTTGTGATTTTGGAAGGTCTGTTCAGTCCTGTGTCCATCTCTCGCCGAAACACCCTTACCGATCTGCTCCGACTTTCGATAACTCGGGTCGCTAGTCCAAGGACGTGGCGAAGTAGACCGAGACATAACGCATAGGGTTAACTCAGAATGGATGAAATGGTCACAGGAACAACTTGCGACTCACTGACTCAAAGGCGAAAATTTACAAGTCTGTGATAAGGCCTGTCGTACTGTATGGATCGGAATGCTGGGCCATGAAGAAGACGGATGAAAAAAGATTGCATTCAGCGGAGATGAGAATGTTGAGATGGATGTGTGGAGTGACCAAAATGGATAAATTCTGAAATAAGTATATAAGGGGAAGTTTGAAAGTGGCGCCGGTGACAGAAAAGTTAAAAGGAAGTCGTTTGGCTTGGTATGGGCATGTGATGAGGATGGAGGAAACGCATGTGGCGAAAAGAGTGTTGAATATAAATGTTGATGGATGGAGAGGGAGAGTAAGGCCAAAGAAAAGATGGATCGATTGTGTGAGGAATGATATGAAAGAGAGGGGAGTGAATGATAGCGTGACGTTTGGCAGGGGAGAATGGAAAGAGAAAAGGTGTTGCGCAGACCCCAAGTAACATGGGACAGAGGCAGGAAGATGATGATGAAATTGAATAGGGAATTTAATTAATGTTAGTCTGCTAGGAATTATAAAGTGGAGCAGATAGCACAGAAAGAGACTTTCACACAAATATGAGTAACAGAGACGACGCTCTCTACAAAGCCGAACATTATAGTAACAAAAATATGAAGCAGATAAATAAATAAAATTAAAAATATCTAAAACCTCGATGTGCCATAGCGGCCGGGTACTGTGAAGGACTGCTATACGAGAAGCATTTGACGGAACGATCCCACTGAAAAATTCAGTACCCACCGGTCGGGGGTAATGATTGGTGGTTGAATATGGACTAAACCCCTAGCCACAGAGGGTGGAAAAACAATTTTTTTTAAATGCACAAGAGTCCCACAGGGAGAAATAACACCTTTTGGAATAAAAATGAGATGTAGTAGAAGCCTAATACTTATGTTAAAGTAGTCTCTAGGGGCACTTCGTTGTGAAAACTAGCGGGAGATAGCACAGAGCACGGAATCCGTCAAGAGAGTAGAGACGCCATTACTTATAATATTCGGCCCATACAATGAGGGCTATCGCGTATGAATTCGCCGCTAGAGGCGCGAGTGTAGTGTGAGGTCTCCGAAATGTCAAATGTCACTGTTTGTGGGTGGACTACGCGGGTTTATTTCAAATTAGATAAATTTTGTGAATATTTAGAAATACCTGAGATTAACTATGGCAAATATGAGTTACGGGTCAATGAATTTCAGTGCTTTGAGACAGTTTCATCCTTCGAAAACTCATGTCCTCTTTTTTTCTGAACAAAACGGGACTGCACAACACTGCGGCATGCTCGATATTTTGACGGTACGTTAAATATGATGAAATGTAAACTTTGTTTCACGCCCCTAGTAACAAACTTTAGCAGCTACACTTCAGAACCTTACTCGACAGTGGCGCCAACTGGTGAGCACAAACACGGTAGCCCTCATTAGCGCTGAACGCAAATTCTGGTGTCACAGGCATTGTCAGAGTTAATTGTCACAGGCCGTCAGTTTTACGAGTAAACGGTGACACGAATGTAATATGTTTAAACTGTACCCTTGCGTAATACACTATCAATGACAATTTGAATGATTTTGAAGGATATTGCTAATCCATTGCTTCATATGTTCAAAAAATGTGTCTGCTAAACAACATACATAACGCAATGAATGTTGTTGAAATTTCAAAATGAAACCTAAAGGTTCATTAGCGTCAGAGAGCATCTGACTGAAATTCATGCTGAAATGGAACTTTTTGGCGCATCCGTGAGGCACACGCTCTTTTTTAAAGCATTTTTCTTTTTTGGAACGATGTTCCTTATCGCACGTATATTCTGCACACTTAACGAATGAGAGCTAGACCGAAAAATGCGTAACATTTTGACCGTCTTGACAGTATCCTGACGGTCAAATTGTTACACTTTTTTCAAAAGGATCTTCGTTCCAACCGAATGTCTCACGGTTTGTATGGATATAGAAAGTGTTGACAATACCGTCTGTAGCAGCCGCCGCCAAGGCGTCTCCTTGCTCTGTGGTTACTCAACAGTAGCTCACTGAAATATTCAGCAGACCTTATATATTTGAAGTGAAGTTAACCGTTTTGTTAGAACCTTCACTATATGGAGTTGTTTTTAGATTTGCTTTAATTATTAAGTGGGTTTAGAACGTTTAGACCCAAACGTGAAGGTTTTAGACGAATTATAAGTATGCCTATGCACTAATCTGGGGAATAGGGATGTATCAAGAGGCTCTACATTGAATACAAAATCGAAGAAATTTGACATCCACCATATATCCTCATGGTATCCCCGTGGTTGATTATGGCTCGCTCCACAGAAAAGCCTTAATCCGAGCAGTGGCGTTCGATTAATTTGACAGGACTAAACTAAAATTTATCTTCTGTCCTTTTCTTAATGAAATAGAAAGAAAAAGATGCACTGAACTTAAATTTAGTTTAGTTTGTGAACAAGGGAATCGGCACCATTATCTATTTACTGACATCAATTCTGAGAAAACGCCTGTAATATTTATCTAACGGAAGCAGTAAAGAAAGGCACGAACAGTTACTTATTTTTATATTTTCCGGCGAGTGACCTTGGAATAAAAAGATTTCTTACTTAAGCTTGACATCATCATCATCATCATTTCAGCCGAAAGACGTCCACTGCTGGACATAGGCCTCCCCCAAAGGGGGGAATTTGCCATAATCGCCACGCTTGGCAGGCGGGTTGGCGATCGCAGTATGGTGTTAAAAATGCATGGAGAACGCTGCTGCCCATTCTCTAATAAGTCCCTTAGTCGCCTTTTACGACACCCACGGGAGGAAATGGGGTGATGGTATTCTTTACGTCCGGCACCTCACGGACGCTTGACATACACATACATAAACCACTCCTTTTTCGATTGTGGTAGGCAGAAACTGCAGAACGCCACCTGGTACGATCTCTACATACTGCTTTTGCTTAACTTAAGGCTACCGTCTCCTATTAACCGCTATCGGTGTTATCTGGCGTCAACGTAAATTTCCCAGAGTATTTTTTAACAGCAGAGATTTGCGGCGGCATCTAGAACGCCACATGCGAACTACGCATCACAGAACAGGCGTCACGCCAATCCTACATCGCGCAATCAAAGTTTACCGCACGACTGGCATATATACAACATTCCGACATCAACCGTCGGGCAGTTACTCACCAGATACATCACCCGTCTGGCCGTTTTCCAAGGAAGATGAGTGAACTTTATACCCTGTTCCTCATACCTCTATGGATTATTTCAAATACTCATTGACAAATCCTAAGACGCTGTGACTTTCTACACCCTAATATCGTCTATCGTCGTAATATTGGAATATAATCTCTTATCAATATTGAAGATTACGAATGCGAGATGAAACGTGTGATTGAAAGGATCTGGGATCGTGTTCGTGTCGTAGGTATTCAGAGCTCTAGTAGTTCATGGCTTTAAAGCCATGTATTTACTAGGGGACACATGGGTCTGTAAAGACATGACCCGAAGTAATTACAGGCGCATGAGACGTTTCAGCTTTGTCTCTGGGATGGCAACGCATTCGCGATCACTCTGGGCCTCAAGTCTGCTATTACAATAGTGTCAGAATGGTCTCGCCATTGTGAGTATTTGACAGTGTTTGTATGGCAAATCTGTCAAAAACTCACAATGAAGAAACCATTCTGACACTATTGTAATAGCAGACTTGAGGCCCAGGTATGAATTATATCCATAAACAACGGTCGCGACAAGACATCAAGTCCACGCGCAAGATTGTTATAAGGTGCATTTATTTACTAGCTTTTTCGCGCGGCTCCGCCCGCGTGGATGGCGGTTATCGCGTAAAAAAGTAGCCTATGTTCTTCTCCATATCACACAGTGATGCTATTGATCTCCACTTTGACTCTTTTGCTAAACAAAAAGCTATCCTTAATCGTTTACCGAGCAGTCCTTAATCTCAGCTTACCACTGTTATTATGAGTTTATCAATTTTAACTTACTTTTTTTAATTTATTTTTTACCAGTGTTTTCAATTTAATTCTTAATTTTTTGTTGAACATTTGTTAATCCTATTTTCATTTACATTAATTTTCATCTCTGTGTACTTGCCGATGTTTATATTTTTTATGAATTTACTTAATGTTATGAATTTTCAATTTAATTTATCTATTTTTTTCAACTATAACAAAAAAAAAAAATTTTTTTTCTAATATTTCCAATTATTTAAATATTTTTTAACCAATTCTTGTCAGTTTTATTATGTCAAAGATTATTCAATTTTGCTTTTACCAATTTTTCAATCAGTATTTCATAAATATTTCTTATATTATTTTATATTTGCACTTATTACTAAGTAAGTTAGCTTATTTATATGATTCATTGTTTTATGCATGTGGTGTTTACCTATAAGTAATTGATGCACTGTTATTTTACTTTAAAATGTATTATGTGTTTGTTTCAGTGTATTCAATTGTTGGTGAACCTAATAAAATAAATAAATAAATAAATATCCCAGGCTATATCTCTGCCACATTTCATGACGATCTGTTCAGCGGTTTAGGCGTGAAAACGTAACAGATCGACAGAGTTACTTTCACATTTATAATATTAGTATGGATTTAATACTTTAAGCACAGAAATGTACAGAGGAAGACTAATGCCATAGGCATTTAAGGACTGCTGAGACAAACAGTGGTAGGTGCAATTGCGAAAAATTTAGGAATAAATATTTATTTTAATATAAAGATACACATATTACCTATGAATCCATAATAGAGGAACTCAATATCACAAAGCGGCTATCTGCAATATGCCAGGAGCATGCCCTCAGCTTTATCGGACATTATGCGTTCAGCTAATCATGGTCTGGAAAGGCTTTTGATACTGGGCAGGGTGGAAGGAAAGCGTGCTCAAGGCAGTGCCGACAAGATGTTGTTTACTTATCTATATATATAAAAATGAATCCCTATTTCCCTTGGTCACGGCATCACGCGTGAACGGCTGGACCGATTTCGCTAATTATTTTTTTGTTGTGTTTGTTATTGTCAGGAGAAGGTTCTTATGTAAGAAAAATTTAGAAAGTTAAAAAAAAAAAAATTGTAAGAAAACGACCATATTTACATTTTTATTGTAATAATAAGTAGGTAACTCTATCTTCTAATGTAACTTTATGGCGTTTGACATAACGTGTCAGTCATCCTTTGGTAGGTCTGAGAACAGATTTTACCAAAAAAAAAAAAAAAAATTTGAAGGTTTTAGTTAGGTAGGGTAGGTAGGGTTGGTAGGGTAGGGTAGGGTAGGGTAGGTAGGTAGGGTAGGGTAGGGTAGGGTAGGGTAGGGTAGGGTAGGGTAGGTAGGTAGGGTAGGGTAGATAGGTAGGTAGGGTAGGGTAGGATAGGGTAAGGTAGGGTAGGGTAGGTAGGTAGTTTCCTTTGCGCGTAGACAAACTGCCACAGTCAAATAGCTTTTGACAGAACGAAGTCTGTCGGGTCAGCTAGTTTCTTATAATTAATTCACTTTAATTTTATAGATTATTATTTACAAAAAAAAAAAATATGATATCGATGCCTAACAGCCAAAAAGGGATAAGCGACATTTTTTTTTTTTGCGAAATCGACTTTTGTTTTAAGGTTAGAAACAGCTTTTTTTTCTGCGTCTATTGTTTGTCGATTTCGCAAAATAATGTCGCTTATCCCTTTTTGGCTGTTAGGCATCGATATAATGTTTTGTGCCACTGTCCTGTCATTTTGACAGTGACATTTCTTGACATTACTTTGTTTACATAAATTATCTGAATTTGAGACTGGGTATAGGTACATCGTCTTCACCTATAATTATGAATTAATGTATACAAACTATTGTTAACATTTTAAAAGAGTAAGTATGGAGTTTCTTGCCCATTCTTCTCCATACATAACTAACTACCTTTTGGAAGGCGCAACTAGAATCAATTAACTATTCATGTAATTTTTGACGTTCAAAAGTGCATCTTCGTGCCTATTTGAAATAAATGATTTGACTTTGACTTTGATGGTCAGACGCGATCAAGAAGGCTGTTGCTGTTGGAGGCAGCATTTACCGAGCGGTCCACACTGCAGAAGACCGCATAACTTGGAGACGCGTCGTATGTGGTCGCGATCCTCAGCATTGAGGGAACGACGAAGAAGAGAAAAGATAAGCTAAGACAAGTCTTTATTTGCTTTTATCATAAGAACGAAGAGAAACAAACAAGCAACTGTGTTCTATTTTAATTATTAAGAAACTTATTGTAAATATGCCCTTTTTATAAATAAACGATTATCACTATCACTATCACTACATATTATAAAACAAAGTCCTCCGTCGCGTCTGTCTGTCTGTCTGTTCGCGATAAACTCAAAAACTACTGCACCGATTTTCATCCTGTTTTCACCAATGGATAGAGTGGTTCTCGAGGAAGGTTTTAGTATATAATTTGTCAAGAGTTGTCATTGGAAAAAAAAAAGCCGTCTGGAACGGATCTGACTGGAATTTGGTATAGGGATAGATTATAGCCTGGAATAAGACATAGGCTACTTTTTATCCCTGGAATAGGTTCCCATGGGTTGCGGCAACAGGATCAAAATTTCATGATACTTTTGGTCGCGCTAACCGACATCCACGAGGGCGAAGCCGCTGGCATCAGCTAGTTATTAATAAGATAAACAATGGTAAAACATTAACGTTGTGATGATACTGCCAGCTTCTTACGAATGTGCTCGCGAACTTTTACTTTAAATGATAAAGGGGAGAGCATTCCACAGAGAGATAAGACTGAATGAAGAAGGAAGAGAAAAAGAAAAAGAAGAGAAAGTCAGTACGGTGAGTGGAACATTAACACGTTAACTGCCAAGGTATATTTTCTAAATCCTCCAAATTTAATTTTTTGAGTATTGATTTAAAAGGGTTTAAAATGAATAATTATGTATAAAGAAGTGTTCCCTTTTCTTTATTCTAGATATCAAAATAAGAGGCCATGTTGAAAATGTCTTATTAGAAATGACTGACATGGCCCCAAGGCCATGTCAGTCATTTCTAATAGAAAATAACACTGTACACGTGCCAGACGGCACACTGCGGTAATTTGAATTTGATGTATCGGTGTCAGTCACCGGTGGCTGACATGGCCTGAACAGATAGTGAGTCTGTCAGGCAACGGTGACTGACATGGCAGTTAACGTGTTAAAGAAGGCGATTGTTTGATGATCGTAGATTTTTATTACATCGCACCGCACATCTCTGCATCCAGTATGAACCAGTCTTGAATAAAAACAAAGTAGGTACCTACTTAGGCACTTTCAGGAATTACGATCGAGTTTATTTTTACATTTCCTGTTCCACGGGATTCAGAGCACTCTTCAGTGCTCGTGGCGGAAGGAAATTAATTGAGGAGTGGGTTCACCGTAGCCATTCGAGGTGGAACGCGTACTTTTTTGTAGTTTAAACTTTTTGATTTTACGGAGAGTTGAGTCTACGGATAGGATACAATTTTGCTGTAATGTTTGTTGATTTTTGATGTGTAACATCTTTCCTCTCGCTTTCCTGCAATCTGTGGGAGTGATTTCGTGAAAAGGGACGGAAGTGTGTAACAGGAAGCCGGCGAAGCGCGCGCTATTTGATTTGACCAATGAGAGCGGTGGTAGAGTTACCCGTCAGATGGTGCCAACCCATTTTTTATTATTATTTGATGTTGCTTAATACCAAGGTGAGATGTAATGCCTCATTTACACTCGCGGCTCGTCTCGTGGCTCGTGACACAGCTCGTTCGCTCGTCAAGATAATCAATCTATGTTTACACTCTCGCGGCGCGTTCAGTTGTTTTAGAACCATCGACTATGGAGGACGTCGAGGTATTGGCATCAACTCTAGTTTCTTTACTGAGCTTCTACTACTACGCAACTACTCGTAATTTACAAACACAAACAGTAAAAAAACAAAAAAAAAAAATTTAAATGAAAATTATCCATACTTCCATAATATCCATGCATACTAATATTACAAATGTGAAAGTAACTCTGTCTGTCTGTCTGTCTGTTTATCTATCTGTCTGTCTGTCTGTATGTTACGTTTTACGTCTAAGCCGCTGAACTGATCGTCATGAAATTTGGCAGAGATATAGCCTGGGATATGGAGAAGGACATAGGCTACTTTTTTACGCGATAACCGACGTCCACGCGGGCGGAGCCGCAGGCAAAAGCTAGTTTTATTATAAATTATTTATTTTATTTTTATTTTAAATTATTTAAATTAATTTAAAAAAATCAAACGATAAACAAAAAACAGTAAAAAATCGAATTCACACTACCTACTCACAACGCAACCGGCACGGCTAAACGTTTGTTATCGACTAACGACCGAACGCGAGTGTAAACACCACGCGCGCATCCCTCGCGAGCCCCTTTGACTAGTGCCTAAAAAACCGCTTCCGACGCGAGCGTTGCGAATGGCGAGACGAGCTGCGAGGCGAGCCACGAGCGCACCGTTTACACTCGCGGCTCGCGGCTCATCTCGCGGCTCGTCTCGCCGCTCGCGCGAGAGTGTAAACTTCGATCGCTCTCTTTTTTAATACATTTTGGTTGATTTTTACAATTCCCGCGGCAGATATAGCTTTAAATAAGCAAAGCAAATACCTTAATAAACCAAAACATACCTAAGACAAAGTCGCGATTTGTGTCACAGGGTATTTGAGCTTAAGCAAAGTTTGAAACACATATTTTGTTTAACAACAGCTTTTGTATACAATGTATCTTTAGTATAGATAATTATTAGCCACAGACTTACAAAGTTGCCAGTAACGGGTTGACCAGCATTCTCAGAGATAGATACAGGGGCCTTGCTCCCGAAAACGATTTGAGTTTGATTTTATTTCCAATTCGAACTCGTTTCGATCCGAACTCGATTTAAAACCTTACTCCCGAACCAATTCGAATCGTAAACCATGATCGAAATAGGTTCGAGTAATATCAGCGTCGTTTTATGCGTATCCGGCGGATTACGTCATCGTCAAGTGCTCTATGTCTTTTAGGTAGTTATCTCACTCGATCTGAAGAAAGTAGCTTTTTTGTTAACGTGTAATTTGACGTTTAGTTTTGATCCAACAACTCGATATCTATCTGTCAGATGGCGTGCGGAGTACGAACTTTTCGATCCTAATGAATCTTTCGATCGAAGCTAGTTTCGCTTCGAACCACCGCACGATCGTGCGCTAGTGTCGGATTCAAGAGTATAGATCGGCATTTAATTCGAATCCAATTCGATTGATTCAGAACTCGATGCTGTCGGGAGTAAGGCCCCAGATTCTCATTCCTTTGGGCAGTGTTTAAGAGTGTTCGGAGCCGTAATCATATTGTCATTAATTATTGGTGAATAAAAATTACTTCAGCTAACTATTCCCTACCAACAATTTTAAAAAGAGCAAGGCCCATCCCACCCGTATGTATATGTATTATGCATAATTGCACGTCAAGCTAGTCAACTGCATGATCTGTTCACAAAACTGGACCTCAGCTAGACGCCCACAGACGAAATGAAAAAAAAAGTCGTCAGATGTGATGAAGTGTTACATTTTTTTGAAACGTTATGGCTAGTGTTCGAACTGAGTGCACGCTCGACTCAAGCGTACGTATAAAATCTACTGAGAAGTGACGTCATGCCACATTAGAACTCAATGTATCGCCGTAATGTTTTGATTACGTAAAAAAAGAAAAAATACGTGTCTGATATTTTTTAATAATCTACATGACGGACAAAAAATATTTTTTTAAGTCATCATCCCTATTATAATATAAATTAACTCACTCATCCAGTAGTGTTTCCTTTTTAATCCTTTGATGTGTCTAGAGTGTGTTCGCATATTTTTGCATACATACTCGTAACATCAGGATCAAAGCTTAACGAACGGCCTTAATCCTCCCCACGCTCTCATAAATAATGTGTGGTTAGCAAAATTAGGCTTTTGTACTGATATTTATTTTAATTTGTGACAAGGACTGTCTCTCTGAGGGATCGAATCCGGAACGAGGTGATCCGGTAAAGAACCAAAGCTGTCGACACACAGAATAAGCAAGCTGAAGTGGTAATGGACCGGCCATATTAGCCGTGGAACCGATGAACGTTCGGAATGGGGTTTTCGTGTTTTTGAGTGGAGACCGCGAATCGGCAAATGTAAGGTAGGACGCCCTCAGGCTAGGCGGAGCGACGATCTTCGCTTGATGGCTGGTAGCAGCTGGATGAGAGTTGCCGAGAATCGAGCTGAATAGCATGCAATTGGCAGGCCTATGTCAAGCAGTGGACTGCTATAGGCTGATGATGATGATGATGATGTGACAAGGAGATCAGAATTGTGGAGCCAGCAAAGTCGAATTTTCATGGTAAATCGTTATTAGTGGCGACTTACAAACTTTCATGAAAGATTAGCCAGAAAAGGCCACAGAAAGGGAAATTGGAAGTCCGTGGGGCCTTGCGGGAGATTTGCACAGCAGCGGAACAATACAGGTCCATCGTCTATCTTCGTAGCCCTTTCCCAGCTATGTTGAGGTCTGGGAGCATTGTACATGGAACGACTGCCTATCTGACCTCCACAAACCAATAACTGGGTAATACGATACCCCTTGGTAAGACTGGTTGTCAGACTTTCGGGCTTCTTGCGACTCGTTACGACTGTTAAAGATACACGAATGGCAGCTGGGACCAATGGCCTAACGTCCTTTCGAGGCACGGAGAAGTCTCGGTATGTTAAGATGGTCACCCATCAACGGAACAACCCCGGCAAGCGCAGCTTAACCTGATATATCGATCCGTGCGGCTTTTATTACTTAGCCACGAGCGCAGCAGTGGTTAAAAAACTGCTCCGGTTTCACTCCATTTTTTGGACAGTCGTGTAAAGGGGAACAATTGGTAATTTTATCCCAATAATATAGCATTGTTAACATCTCCCGCATGAAATGCTCTAAATAATGTAATTAATAGCTACATGCGGGTCTTATGAACCATTACGTGATCGATAGGATAATAGGACCACTTCACATCAATTTAATATAAAAAGCTCGAACCACTGCTTAATGAATTTCAACAACACATTAATCAAAGAGACAATACTCGTAGATCAGTGATGGTCAAGTATCTCATACTTGATTATAGCACAATCAGCCTATATAACGTTCACAGTGCTGGAAATTCAGGGGGCCTAGACAAAATCCCTTTGCTGTAAGCGTTAACGCCAACGGAAAGATCAAATTGTATGGAGTTGACATTAGCTTTAGAGATGTCACGCGACTGCTGCTAAATCTATACTTAATATTATAAAGCTGAAGAGTTCGTTTGGTTAAACGCGCTCATCTCAGGAATTTCCAGCCGGATTTGAAAAAATATTTTTGTATTTGATACCCCAATTCTTGAGAAAGGCATTAGGCTATTTAACATGACGCTAGGACTCTTAGGAGCCGAGTAAAAAGTAAGAAAGAACACTAAGCGAAAACGAAGTAATAGCGCGAGCAGGCAATGCGGGTTGGCCAGGTACAAGAAATTTCACTTGGACGAAGTCGCGGGCAGAAGCTAATTGGTAGATAAAGTCATTATTTCTCATGAGGAAAGGATCGTCGAACTTATCGTGACATCTTAACGCCAAAAATATTCATGAGGTGTAACTTGTCTACCATTTTCGTCACGCTAACGTCAAGTCCTTAGCGTGAAGGGAAAAAGCGTGAACGGAAAACGCTTGGATGTGTCTAGGCCTCTTCTCTGTTAGTGGGAGCGGGCCGATATCCACTACGCGTGCCCAGTGGGGGTTAGTAGATGTCATATTGACTTCAAATTTTTGGTTCTATGATACACCAGTTTCCTAACGATATTTTCCTTCACCGTTGAAGAGTTGAAGTAATGAAAACAATTGCTAAACGACCTACACGACCTACAATTCGGTAAGTCGGGGCAGTGACCACTCTGGGTAACCACTGCTGTACTTACGTTTCTTTTGTTTCACTAGCCGTATACTGCCTTGAATTGCTTCTGCCTAAGACCATAACATCTAACTACAGCCCTTAAACAAACACCTCAATAGGAAAGCCTAGCGAAAGTTCCGCTTCGTCAATATCCTGGCTCGCGTGTGCGCATACCATATCCATATGTTTTCAAACAGATATTAAGCTCAAAATTATGAGTGTGCGGCGCGCCTACGCCATTCATAATTTTATAGGGTTGTCCGAAACTTTCATGTGTTGACTTACAATAATAATTGTGAACAGTATAGAGGTATGAGGAACAGGGTGTAAAGTTCCCTCATACTCTATAGAAAAGGGAGGATCCTCCGACCAGACGGGTGTTGTTTCTGGTGGGCAAATGTCCGACGGTTGATGTCGGGATGTTGTATATATCGACGATTAAAAGGTAATGGTTCTGGAACTATCTAAGGACTACATAAGGCCGGTATGTACTCGAACATTCTAGATGTTTCTACAGTAGAAGGTTCTGGAACTATCTAAGGACTATATAAGGCCTGTATGGACCCCGACCCGCAGCGAGAAGCGATCAAGCGACAAGTAAACTTCAAACGATACAAGCGATCTTCGAGTGCGACTTTAGAGTGATTAGTAGTGCGATTGTTTTATAATTAGTGTGTTTGAGGTGTTATCAGTGTTGTTTAATTAGTGTCATTTTTGGTTTTAAATCGGCAGTTTTTACTGTCGCAAATCCCAAGCTCGTAACAGGGGCCTTACTCCCGAAAATGGTTTGATTTTGATCCGATTCGAACTCGTTTCTGGGACCTTACTCCCGACAGCATCGAGTTCTGAATCAATCGAATTGGGTTCGAATTAAATGCCGATCCATACTCTTGAATCTGACACTAGCGCACGATCGTGCGGTGGTTCGAAGCGAAACTAACTTCGGTCAGTTTTAAGTTTTAAATCGAGTTCGGATCAGAAACGAAATCGAATCGGAATCAAAATCAAACTCGAACCGTTTTCGGGAGTAAGGCCCCTGTACCTATCTAAAGCGACAACCCTGTTTCAAGTGGTATGGTTCGCAAATAAGCAAATAAACACGTTGCTTCGACAAAACGTTATAAATATACAACGTAATGGGCGCTCGCTCGTAAACGCACACACTACTCGACCCCACGCAGCGGGAGTGTTTGTTTTGGTGATTGTACTTGACTTATCAGATTATTAGGTGTTCTTCCTTCCTATGTATCCTTCGTAACTTGGCTATCGGTCAAACTCAAACTCAAACTCAAATCATTTATTTCAATTAAACCATTTACAGGCACTTTTGAATTGTCAAGGAGTCGGTCAGTAAGAAAAATTAAGCTACATTCCCATTCCAAAGCGTAGGTACCTATGGAGAAGAACGGGCAAGAAACTCCATGGACACTCTTTTAAATTAAACTGTCACAAAAGTATTCGTTACATCTATAATGTTGAATTTATAACTGTGAGAACGATGTAAAAATAAAAATAATAAAAACTTACACGTTAAAAGCGTCAAGAGTAGGTACAACAAATATAAACAAAATAAAATAAAATAACCCGTGGCAGCTAAGAGATGACCAGTCCCAACTGACGGCGCCCGTTCACGAACATGACACATGGATTAGCACCATTCAGCTCAACCATTTTGAAGGGAGCCAAATGATCCAACACACACGCCACCATCAGCGAGACATGGGGTACACGGGGAGATCAATCTGAGGGCCAAGTCTACTAATGTACAAACGTTGCAATGGTCTCTTCATTGTGATATTTTGACAGATTTGCCATACAAATACTGTCAAATAATCACAATGGCGAGACCATTGCGACGTTTGTAAATTAGTAGACTTGGGCCCCTGAGCATTTATGCCAAACCGATAGATACACGAAACGATTAGATTGTATAGTTTCAACTATTTAAATTAAAGGATAATAATTATTCCAGCCATCGTAATAGACTTTGGAGCCATAGACAGCCACATGGTGCGATCAAATCAGACGGATAATTTAGTATAATCAATACAATTCAAAACTTTTATCTATACTACATACACACAAATAAATAAAAAAGAAGTGTCTGTTTGTAAATAACAACTTTTACTAAATGCATATGAAAGTACATATATACGGTACTTATAACTACAAATCAATTTAAAAAACAAAATGTCTGTCTGTCTGTCGGAAAACCGGACTTTTACTGGCAGAGGCCTGACGTTATAAAGGAGTAACTTCTAGGCCAGTTTTATTTTCGACTAGCTGCTGCCGGAGAGGGTTCGCTCGCTTGGATTAAAAAAAAAATACAAACAGACACTTCAATTCTACTATGAGTTTGCTCTTGACTTTAGTCTAGGTCTGGATGACAGAGACAAAGTCTACGATGGAGTGAGCTTACCCAGAAGAAGCCTGTTCACTCTCACTTTGAATACATATAGCTCATGGAAAGCGAAATGAAATTACTTATAGTTTCCTATATAGAAAAAAAAAAAAGGGCAGTCTGGGAGCTGCCGATAATAGTGAAAACTAAGTAACTTGTGAATTGTATCGTCGAGCTATTAGATTATTAATTTTGAGCGTTCGGTGACGATGACGCGAGTTCCATGATTTTTGTTCACCCAAAAAGTACACATAAATACACACACAGTACGAGTATACATATAGCTCATGGAAAGCGTTCGGTGACAATGACGCGAGTTCCATGATTTTTGTTCACCCAAAAAGTACACATATATACACAGTATACATATAAAAAAAAAACATT
This sequence comes from Dryobota labecula, assembly GCA_947523025.1. Lineage (NCBI taxonomy): Eukaryota > Metazoa > Arthropoda > Insecta > Lepidoptera > Noctuidae > Dryobota > Dryobota labecula. The sequence goes on along the minus strand of OX383311.1, from coordinate 3,404,205 downwards.
TAATTCTGGCAAAACCCATATAACAAAATAAAAAACCACAATACTTCCACAATAGATCAGAATTAAATAAACTGCAACCAAAATTATTCAATGAGTATGAAAAGTCACAGAATAATAATAAAATGTCAATGAAATTAAAATAAACGAAGATTAAAATATAGCTACACATTGTCAGGATTACAGAAATAAAAACTACATTAAAAAAAAAACATACAAAAACAATACTAATAATAGCCCATGGAAAGCGTTCGGTGACGATGACGCGAGTTCCATGATTTTTGTTCACCCAAAAGTGCCCAACGCGCCTAAAGAAGTTTTCACTTCAATAAAATAAAAATAAAAAGGTTTATTGCAGAAACTTGTACTAACTTTTACAGTAAATCTTACTTTATGGACCTCCTTTTAAGTAAATGCAACTTAAGTAAATGCCCCTTTTAAGTTTGTAATGTTACAGCTCGAGTTTGGAGCATTACTTCAGTCAATACGTCGAGGTGAGCGTTCGAGATATCTTCTAGGTTTAGCAGAAATGTTATAGTTTATCATTTACAGTACAAACTGATAATACAACAAACAATAAATCGACTAGGGCATGCAATATCGGAAGGTTCTCCATTCCGGAACTGAGTTCCAATACTGGAGATCTGATTCCGGAATTCCGGAACTGGTAACTTTTAAAGTTTGCCTCAAATCAAACAAGATTTATAATTATATCAGTCTTTTAATCATTTTTAGTAACAAATTAAACATCTTCCTCCCTTATTACTCTAATTATACATTTTAAACCGTAAAATCAACAAGGCTTATTTATCACACAATAGAAGTCTTTTAATCATTTTTAGTAACAAATTATCACGGCCCGGCCGTCTAGCGGCTTGTGGAAAGTTCCACAGACTAGTTTGGTTGCGTTTAGATAAAATAATAATCAAAATATCAAAAAATTATGAATATCGGAATTCCGATATTACACCTCTCAATTCCGGAGTCGAAATATCAGATATTTTTTTACGGAATTCCGGAATTACGAAATTCCGGAATGCATGCCCTAATATCGACCCCTGTTGCTTAGTTGTTAGTTCAGAAGACTGATTATAGCATCAGTGCGGCGTTGATCGATTCGTTCATTTACAGTTACTTCCAAGCGTTCTACTTTATCCGTGCTAACAGTTTGTTCCGTACCAATTAGTTAACGAAATAGACCGTAATTTGGCGATTTCATAGATTTACTCGGAATAATTGATGATATTATTACAGGAAGATTTCAAATGTACTTAAAATACATCAAAATAAATAAGAACGTGCAATGTGCTGACAGGATATCGTACATTAACAATGTGTTTTTAGATGTAGTTTATTTCTCTTAATGAGTTAATAGCCTCTGAAAAACGCGTTTTGCTCGGGGTAGCACCTTAAATGGGGTTAACGGCAAAAAGCCACGGGCTATGAGCCAACAGGCAAGAAGGGAAATGAGCCCCCTAACAATAATAAGTGAGCTATCATTGAAAGCTTTGTACCAGCCCCCATTGTCACTGAACTGCATTGTCTCTTAATTCTATAAGAGTGCAGTTTTAAAAGGATCGCTGAGTTTTATTCAGTCACTTAGTAATGTAAAGGAAAGCGATGCTAGGAGGCGAAAATTTGTTGATCACGAAGTAAAGTTTGAGTTTAAAGAATTCCGTGAATCTATCACGGAAGTCTTTAAGCTCAAACTCAAAGCATTTATTTCAATTAAACCATTTACTGGCACTTTTGAATTGTCAAAGGAGTAGGTCAGTCAGAAAGATGAAGCTAGTTGCCCGTTCCAAAGTGTAAAAGTTTTCTATGTAGAAGAACAAGAAACTCCATGGACACTGTTTGAGAAGAACAAAGCTAAGACCTTGTTATTCTACCAAAATCACAATATTTAGTAGTGTGTTAAAGTAGAAATGGTGGCCCCCTGTGATTCCTCTAAGGGTGAAGCCAGACAAGCGTAATTTTTTGAGTTGTGAGTCGCGTAATTTCTGCTCGGCAGAAATTCTGTTGGGCTGCCAGACGAGCGTAATTTATTCAGTTGCTTTTCAACGCTTGTATTGGGTATTTGTGTAGTGCAATGGATATAATAAAAAAGTTGTGTATTTACGAAGCTTAAAGCGAAGACACAGAAGATGATGATAGAAGAAAATACTGGATGAATCCACTCAACAGTGAAAGACTGATGCGCGGACAGTTTCATGTCGTGTATGAACGTTTATGTGCAAATCCAGATATTTCAAAATTACTCCATATGCCATTATCTATTTTTCAAGAATTATTACATCTCGTAAAACCGACACAAATTACTAAATCAGACACAAATATGAGACTAGCCATCAGTGCAGAGGAAAGACTAAAAACAACACTCAAGTAAGTTTTTAAAGCGTTTTTATTCCCTCGAGTCTCGCCGCGAACTCAATTCAGCCGGGATTGTGCGCGTGAGTCGGCAGACAACTCATTTTGCGTCGCCGTGTGAACGAAACTGTATTTTTGTATGAAACCGAATGTAGCAAAAATTACGCGACTCACAACTCAAAAAATCACGCTCGTCTGGCTTCACACTAAGGGTTAGACTGAGGTGTATTGTGTCGGGTGGTCGGGTGTCCCAAAATTTATATGAAAAGTTTTCTAAAAAAAAAAAAATTTTTTTTAGTTTTGTTTTTTCTTTTCTTATAATTTCTTTATTGAACGCGTACTCAGTTGTTTTTGTGATCAGAATTTGCCCCCAGATCATGTGATTTAACACCAATGGATTTCTTTTTACGGGGTCATTTGAAGGTCATCTATGTCAACAAGCCCACAACCACCCGTTCATTGAAGGAGGTGCTTCAACGCTGCGTCAACGAAACTCAGCGCATGGCAAAGTCATGGTAATGTTCTACAAAAGAGTGCGTATATGCCAGCTAAGCCCTGGAGGCCATTTGCCAGATATGCCATTCCATACATAGCCCTAACCTATGTACGTACGTTATGATTCAATAAAGAAATTATAATACGAGAAAGAAAAATTGGTTTTCTATTTAATTCAAATCTTGCGTTTTTGGTTTTAAGTACATACATACAACCATATTTCACCTGAATCGTTGGTCACTCTAATTAAGGCGCTACCCCGAGCAAAACGCGTTTTTCAGAGGCTATTAACTCATTAATTAAGATAAATAAACTACATCTAAAACACATTATTAATGTACGATATCCTATCATCACATTGCACGTTCTTATTTATTGTTATGTGTTGAAATTACTATTGAAATCTCCGTGTAAAAAAAGTACTAAAATTATTGATTGCATGCATCTTTTGCTAAAGTTGACGTTCCATTAATTTCAGAGTTACAATAATGGATAGATAATTTAAAAATCTTAATAATTCACGTTTCATTTAATTTCAAAAGATCACTCTTCTTTTTCTATTAAAGTAATTCCAAAAATTGCGTGAATTCGGCGTACGCAGGGAGCGGGACAGAGCGTCCCCGCTGTGACGGGATAGAGAAGGACCGAACGCTCACGCTAGGGGATCGCCCTAATGATTGTTACGCAATTGTTAATTACAGAAATACATAGGCGTGATGTTGTGTTATGTTTGTTAATTATTTCAACTGTCATACTTCCATCAATGCCAAACCTATCGCAAGCCTCCATATATATATATATGGATGCCATGATGCCCGTCTCTGGTTTAGAACGATAATGATGAAAGAGTACCAAGTTGTACTCTTTCTCTAACTGATGTGTTGGTACACACGGCCACAAATCAAGCTATACATTTCCAGTTTAGGCTGATCTCGCATGTATAGGATTTCCGTACAATGAGAGGTCAGCTTATACTGGAAATGTATAGCTTGATTTGTGGCCGTGTGTACTACCAACACATCAGTTACGGATCAAAATAACATGATTCCTTACATCACCGGCCTGCCATAATACTCAACGCAACGCATTATAGTCTTGCGTAAAATAAAACGAATTAATGCTACAGTGAATCCTATACCTTTTATTTTAGAAATTAAAGTTCAAAACTGTTTGCAAGTAAACACACGTGGCGTAGTTTAAAATAAGAAACCTTACAACAAATAGTCGACTTTAGACGCATTAACATAAGTTTTAAAATAGATTGTCATATTTAAACATAGTGCGTACTTTTTACAATTGATTTTAGACTATAAACTAAACGAGTTAGAGTCTATAATGGATGGTGTGTATTTAAAAATAGAAGCTATGGTTATCATGTGGAGTTCAACAGACTATGGGAATAATAAAATATGGGTTAGCAACCTGTCACCGCTTTATGGCCAATGTTTTAAAAAGACATGTTTTTGTACGTTCAGGATGATCTTATTCTCATACTTGGAGAATTTATGGCTTTTAACAAATACCCGTTACTGGTTTTTAACACCATTCGGTGAGCAACAAAGCAACTGCATGCAGGTTTTTTTTTTTTTTGTGGGTGGGAAATCATCAAATAATCCCTCCCGCTCTGGGTGGAGTGCGAAAGGGAGTGTCAGACTCTTACTGACTAAAACCCACCCGTGTTAAGAGCATGGCAGTTGAGAGTATGTCATGCTCACTTAAATGTTTCACTGATGGTGGCGCGTGTGTTGGATCATTCGGTTCCCTACAAAATGGTTGAGCTGGATGGTGCTGATCCATGCGTCATGTTCGTGAACGGGCGCCGTCAGTTGGGACTGGTCATCTCTTGACTGCCAGGGCTTATTTTTAATTTGTAATTATATATTTTGAATTGTTTTATTAGTTTTTACATTGTCTCACATATAGAAGCAACAAGAATAATGTACCCAGGATTATGTAATATCTTGATTTAAAAGAGTGTCCTTGGAGTTTCTTGTCCGTTCTTCTCCATAGTGATCTACGTATTGGAATGGGCATCTAGCTTCAACTTGCCGACTCTGACTAACTGACCGTCTCTTTGACAATTCAAAAGTGCCTGTAAATGGTTTAATTGAAATAAATGCTTTGAGTTTGAGTTTGAGTTTGAGTTCCTTCCTTGGCCCTTTATGTTCCGGGGCACCGGTACCCCTTTCGGACAATCCGGCTGACCCGGCAGGCTTGGGCCCTAATGGGCCCCCTCGTCATTGCTGACTACTCTTTGAGGCGCGCGTGGAACACGTACGCGCCGTCCGGTACGGGCCTGGTCCTGATCGGACGGTGAGCTACCCATTACTCACCGCCCGCAGGCCTGCGCCTACGGTGGCCGGGAGTCGTCACGCGGCTTCCGACGTCCGGAGCGTCTACCACGGCGGCTGGGACGGGAGGCTCTCTTCCTCTCCCATCCAGCCTCCTCCTTCGCTAGCATGAAGGAGGAATGAGTTTATAAGTGGTATTTTTCTCAATGGCTCTCTCACTGCTATGAATCGTGATTCTTTTTCAAATTGTCAACGGTCTTTCTCCGTTACGATCGGTGGCGTGGTGGAGTGCGGCGCTGATAGGTACCTCCAATGGCTCAGATATTTGATCCGACCACCGATTAGGGCTTCGGCCTGTAGGTCTTTTGCCCTCTACCTTTCCTGTTACCATTAGACGTCCCATGCTGTTGGTACCTCTGCGGCAATGTGGCCGAAGTATCTCACGAAATGTTGCAGGCAGGTTGAAGAAAGATTTTGTGCTTTCTCTAGATTCAGTTGTTCAAGGATCGAGATATTTGTGCGGTGGGCCGTCCTTGGTATCCTTAATAGGCGGCGCCAGCACCACATTTCGAAGGCATCCATTCTTTGCCTGTCGCCATAGCTTTGATCCTCCAAGTCTCTGCCCAATAGAGAAAGATGGAGAAAACAAGTGTGCGGACCAGATGTTTTTATGTCCGATTAGTGAAATTTTTGTCTCTCCATATTTTAATACCTGTTTTAGCATAAAAGATTATAATAGGCTCCAAATAGGCGCCTTTGATGGAAAAGCTTAGGAGTAGCCAATCGTCGTGGTATAGACAAGAATGAACATGAGATGCGGAAGAATAAGGAGAATGTGACTAGAAAAGTCATCTCCCATCCCCTTTTTCCGGCCTCGGCTTAACTTTTGTTGGCTTTCAACCGCTTTCTATCTTTATTACTGAATTTATGGTTTTACGATAAAATATTCATGGCAACGAAACTACCAAAATGCCAAAACTTATCCGATGTCCTTGGAACTAACTCAACACAATAAAATACAGTTTTATAGCTCACGATTCACGAAGCTACAAAAGGCTGTGGGAGATCAATAATAACCTATTACTGTGGGTTTGGACATTTCGGACCTATTATTCTTGACTGCCTCTTTGGTGTAGTGGAGCAAATCGTATCTACTGAGCAATCCCTGCTGGTCAATCCCCAAGTCGTGTTATTGAGTCTTTGAACAGGAATGTCTCAGTCTAACCTGGAGTCTGGATTTGTATCTGATTGATGGCATTAGGCTGTTACTAACACTTTGATTCATCTTCTCCGCCACAAAGACTCATAAACCAAAGAGTATCGGCCTCATAAATTATGCTGGCTAATAAACAGAACGTTTCAGTGGACAGTTGTCACATTTCTGATTGATTTATTACGTAAACTGTCCGTCGATTGCACTATATCGTTTGTTCCGACAGAATCTTGAAGAAAAGCATGTATGTAGAGATAATATATTTTCGATATCATCATTGCAAAGTTACGATCTTAAGGCGCTACCCCGAGCAAAACGCGTTTTTCAGAGGCTATTAACTCATTAATTAAGAGAAATCTAAAAACACATTATTAATGTACGATATCCTATCATCACATTGCACTTCTTATTTATTTTTATGTATTGAAATTACATTTGAAATCTCCGTGTAAAAAAAGTGCTAAAATTATTGATTGCATGCATCTTTTGCTAAAGTTGACGTTCCATTAATTTGAGAGTTACACTAATGGATAGAAAATTTAAAAATCTTAATAATTCAGTTTTATTTAATTTCAAAAGACCACTATTCTTTTTTTATTAAAATGATTCGAAAAATTGTGTGAATTCGGCGTACGCAGGGAGCGGGACAGAGCGTCCCCGCTGTGACGGGATAGAGAAGGACCGAACGCTTAAAATGTTACAAGCCGTGCGCCCGATGGATTTCTCATCGGCAAAAATGTCGAAATTCCACCATCAATCAAACCTTCATCCCGTATGTAACCCCCCCTTTAGGGGTAGAATTTTCAAATTCAAAATGCCTTCTTTAGTGCTTTTCTTCTCAATCGCTCACTCACTGCTGAGAAACTCGCTTAGTTTATATAGTTTCCCTCGCCTCGCTTCGCCCACAAGCTCGCTCGCTCGCTCACTGGCGGTGTGGCCTGCGCTTATTAGGCAGCGCCAGCACATTTAGAAGGCGTCAATTCTTTGCCTGTCGATAGCTTTGATCGTCCAAGTCTCTGCCTTTAGTGTAGAATACATTCTAAAAGGAACTCTTCTGCTAAACTTCATGCTTCTAAACACAACGGTTTAGGCTGTGCGTTATCTGTTAGTTGGAGCTGCATAAGTACCAACTTGCTGCGCTTGACTCGGTGGAACGCAGAGCTAAGAGGCTCATTGGCGACGTAAAACTAGTGGATGCCAAGCTTCACAGCTTGGCTCATCGCCGCAAGGTTGCCTGCTTGTTGGTCTTCTACAGATTGTACTTCGGCGAGTGTCCCCATGAACTACACGACCTCATTCCAACGGCCTCCTTCTACCATCGGACATCTAGACGCACTGCAAGTTACCACCCCTACCTAGTTGATATTCCACCAACTCGCACTAAGCGTTTTCAAACGTCTTTTATAATGCGCACAGCAAAGGAGTGGAACTCTCTGCCTGCGTCTGTGTTTCCGAAAGCATACAACCCTAATCTATTCAAAGTGAGATTGAATAGGCTTCTTCTGGGTAAGCCACTCCATCGTAGACTTTGTCTCTGTCATCCAGACCTAGACTAAAGTCAAGAGCAAACTCATAGTAGAATAAACAAATTAAAAAAAAAAAAAATAGGAAGTTTTCCGTAGCAGCCCTGATTCTGGATTTGTGCCCGTTTGAGGTCCTAAGGCTGGCCACCACATGGAACTTAAACATAGCAAAATGAGGGAGTACTACACATCTCCGACTACCACATCAGGGAATACAAGCATAAAGTTATGTAACACCATATCAGCGTCGATATTTATAGTCTCTTCTATTTGTAAGCACACGACCCACAAACGTCCATCTTCCGGGAACAATGATAAATTCATAGCTCCCGGCGGAAGCCATCCGTCTTGTGGATGCTGAGTTTCCTTGATTTACAATGTATGTACTTCGTAATGAATGTTTATTGGGCTTTTGGTAATTTGTGTTATCCTGGGAGGTGCTATCTCGTTGTAGATATTATTTCGGTGGATTTCAGTTCGGTTTATTTAAGCGATATTCTTGCGAATTCATTGTAGTGTTATTTTTGAAGAGTCAATACCAAGAGCCACCTCGCATAGTTTAACCGTCATAATGATGATAACCAATCATTACATTTTTCTGAACTTATCCCAATTTATTTGATGACTAGCTGCTGCCCACGAGTGGCTTTTGCTATACAAATAAATAAAATGGAAGTCTCTGTTTGTAATGTAACAATTTTTGACGTGATAACATCGTATAAATCGATGAACACCGGCTGCACGTACGAAAAAGTATGACTCATTGTCACGTTCCACCTGAGCCGAGTGTGCAAGCGAGAGCGCGGAACAAGCGATAGAGAGGCACGATCGGCCTATGCGTTCGGCTTGTGACGTAATGTTTTCTTATGAAGTTATCGCGTAAAATTATCGTCCGTAAACCGACTTTACAGACAACCAATGTTTTTTTACCCGCGCGTGCGAACCCGAAAGTCGAAAATAAAAGTAGCCTCAGATACTTCTTATAACATCAGCTATCTACCAGTGCAAGTCCCGTCAAAATCGGTCCAGCCGTTTCGGAGATTATCCGGATTAACCGGAACAAACATGTGGCCAAAAAAAAATTGTTATAAGTACCAATATACTTTCATATGCATTTAGTAAAAAGATTTAATTTTGACATTACAAACAGACACTTCGATTTTAGTTCTAAAAAGCACAATCTGTCTTAATGTGTTCTTAGAATCAATAAAAAAGCCCGTCCGTGTCGCCAATAAAAATACCGAACCTAAAGTTCGAAAACTCGACGGACCAAAAATTCAGAATTCGAAATCAAACAGCAAATAAAAAGTAAGACTCAATTTCGAAGGCAAAAAGTTACTGGTTACGTGACTCAGGGCCATAAAGTCTCCTATTCAACGAAGACTGCGAAAATGTCGATTAAGTGGATTAAGATTACCTAAAACCTCTACTACGTATAGCTCGGAACTTGAAACTTAATTGCCAAACTTGAAAATAACACGCATTATGACAAAACTTAAAAAAAAAAAACAACCGACTTCCAAAAAAAAATACGCCACCCGTGTAATACTAATCATTGAGGAGTTCCGGTGGCCATTTGTGGTCTTGTTCATCAGTTCCACTTCATCAAATGATACTTTCTGAATGCAAATGCTTGAGTTGTTGATGAAATTACAAAAATCGCTATATGTATGCCTATAATATTTGAGGAGTTCCCTCAATTCCTCATGGATCCCACCATCAGAACTTCATTCTGATAAAAATGGGACCAATCTGGAAGTATATCCTTACAAACAAAAAAAAAATTCAATTCTGTTTATAAACGACGGAGTTCTGAGGTATCAAACATTTAATGCTGTTGGTAGTATATTTGTTAAGTTTAATTTTAAGACAACATTGTTTATGCTCAATATACTACTGTTTGTTTTCCCAAATATAATAAATAAATAAATAAATTAAAAAAAAAAAGTACTGGTGACATCAACATTTCACCAGATATTTTTAATCTTTAGTGGGTGGGATTATTGTCATGTCAGAGGGTATAAAGACAGCCTCCAAATTGCTATTCAAAATCAAAATATTTTATTTCACATAAATCCACTTATGAAACGTCAGAAGCTAGGTGCACGGTTCCAATTGGTTTTTCCTATGGAGAAAAGCCGGCAAGAAACACTACGGTTACTCTTTAAAATAATTGGCATTTACAATATTTTCAAATAACAATGTTGATATGTATGGAAGGAGTCCTTGTGTCCTTGACCTTTCAACAAGTACCAGGTACTTAACAAAACAGAAAATTGACAACAAATATACAGTCTACTAGGCCTGTTAAATGCTTAACTTATTTAACCCATAGAGGTATGAGGAACAGGGTGTAAAGTTCACTCATACTCTATTGAAAAGGGTGCAACTGCCCGACGGGTTGATGTGCGCGGTAAACTCTGATTGCGCGATGCAGGATTCGTGACGTCAGGTCTTTGATGCGTAGTTCCAATGTGGCGTTGTAGATACCGCCACAAACCCAATAACAAAGTCCAATTCTGAGGATTCAACCCAAGACCTCTTTAGTCGCGTCTGCGACCACAAGACCATCATCATTCATTCATTCATTTCAGCCGAAAGACGTCCACTGCAGAACATATATGTACATTGCCATAATCGCCACGCTTGGCAGGCGGGTTGGCGATCGCAGTATGGTGTTAAAATGCATAGAGAACGCTGCTGCCCTTTCTCTAGTAAGTCCCTTAGTCGCCTTTTACGACACCCACGGGAGGAAATGGGATGGTGCTAATCTTTACGTCCGGCGCCACACGGACTGTCCCTTACTTTTTGAGAATCAATAATTTTATTATTATATTAAAAAAGAAAGAAAAATTGTTTATTCTGCACAAACAAAACGCACTTAATAAAAAATAAAATTATAAAATACATATTAAAGTAGCCAAAAGCCTCCAATTCAAGCAATAAAAGTTTGACGGGACCAAAGACAATTTACATTGTTACAAAATCTAATTAGTCTGTGGTTACCATACTTTAAAAGGTCTGTGATTGTTACACTGTGTTGCGTCACTGGCAAAAATGTAGGTAAAATATTCACTTCCAGGTATATGCGAAGATCGTGAAGGTACAGAAGGCTCCACCAGCGTAGCAAGTCTTCTGTCCCGCCATCAGCATCTGCTGCCCTTTCTCTAGTAAGTCCCTTAGTCGCCTTTTACGACACCCACGGGAGGAAATGGGGTGGTGTTATTCTTTACGTCCGGCATCACACGGTACAACCCGTACAACCGGTCTGCGACCACAAGACCATCGAGGCAGTAGAAAATTTAAAAATAGTTACTTGTCGACTTCATGTCAAAGGCTGTGCGCGCAAGAGCAATTGAGATCGTATCCGTAGAAGTCTAGACTTTTGAACATTAGTGTCTAAACAACTGCGTATAATAGGATTCAAAATCGTGACTGCATTGACGCCTATGTAAATGTCATGGCAAAATCAGCAACTAGGTTCATCGGACAGGATTTAGTTCTTATATTTTCTACGAACTTTACAATAAGATTGCAAGTTTGGTACTGTTCGGGGTTGGTTAAATACCCAGGGTCCAAGGAGCCTTACGAGGCTTTAAATACACCGCACCCTTACTACTCGTACTGCCCTTATCTTAATTTATTTATGGTCGGCGCAACACGTCTTCTACACATCTCTGTGAGCTATTATCTCAAAATTCACTTCCTTTACATCATCTAGAAAGAAAAGAAAGAAAGAAAGAAAATACGTTTATTTGCGGTAAACATGACGCAATAAAGAAAATAAACACAGAAAAAAAAAAAAAAAAAACAATGGGGGGAAACGCGTCACATCCACGCAAAGCGGCTAACGCTCAGCATTATGCTGCGACCCTATGCAAGACAGCCCCAGCGCTGGTTTTCAGCGACAGTCGGCGTTGACGTAATGACGTCGTCCGGTGCATCAAACAATTATTAAGACGCTGTACCAGTACAGCGTACTTAAAGAAAATAAATATAATTTAATTTAAAATGTGGTAGAATATAAAACAACAATATAAAAATAAAAATAAAAAAACAAAGGAATTATACATGCTATGAGAATATCATCCTCAACAAAACGTTTTACGCTTTAGCTTTAGTACCTAATTTATCTATGCGCTTTACGAAGTGGCAACATTTCAGAGCGTCCTGCGTATCTCAATACTCAATATCTTTATTGCTATACCATAATGTGTACTTAGGTGGTAACTATATAATTTAGATCATTATGGACCCTGTAGGGCACAGCAAAAGGGTAGGAGAGAGGAAGCCATGTTTTGAGGTATAGGAACCAGTTTTAACTTACTTACAATCAAAGTCAGGAGATCGTGAATAAGATACTAACATTTCACTAATCTATTATTTATGTATTGTTTTATCTGCAAATGTACTTAAATATTTTAGATTATTTTTATATACCTATGAACCTGTTTGTATGTACATATTATAATTCTGTTTATTCATTTATATAAATTGTTTTTCTTTGAAGAATTATTATTTCTTATCTATTTACTATTATTGTTATATTATTTATTAATTAAGAAAGAAAGAGAAGAAAGAAAAAGTATTTATTGGGACTCATACAGGAAGATCACATTTTAAACTAAACACACTCATAGTAACACTATTACATTACTAGCTTTTGCCCGCGGCTCCGACCGCGTGGATGTCGGTTATCGCGTAAAAATGTAGCCTATGCCCATCTCCATATCCCATGCTATATCTCTGCCAAATTTCATGACGATCGGTTCAGCGATTTAGGCGTGAAAACGTAACATACAGACAGACAGACAGACAGACAGACAGACAGACTGACGACAGAGTTACTTTCACATTTATAATATTAGTATGGATTATTATTATATTATTTAATTACCGTATCATTAATATATTTTAAACATACCTATGAATCACATCAGATGAAACACATCTCTGAGACATAATCCATTCAGTGTTTGAAAATAATTTCAGTTTTGACTAAAATGAAATTATTTTTTCTTCAACGCTTAATGTGGCTCTTCCGTGTCCTTGACCTTGACCTTAATTCACGGACACATTTTCCTTATAGGAGTTAAGACTGCCGAGTTTCAGGAAAACACGTTCGTCGATAAATGAGGATTTTACAGGATCCTTAAAGTATTATTGGGTTTTCCATTAGACATTTCTCAGTCCCTAGCATTCCCGTACCCTAATTGTGAAACTCACTATCAATCGCAATCTGAATGATTTTGAAGGATATTGCTAATCCATTTTTTTAGATTTTTCTGCACAAAAACGTAAATATTCTATTCAATTTTATATTTTACGTCATCGATTCAGAAATGGAGAGATCTGCAAGAAAACCAAGGTAACCGACATAGCTCAAAGAATTGCCAAACTTAAGTGGCAGTGGGCAGGGCACATTGCTCGCAAAACAGATGGCCGATGGGGCCGAAAGGTTCTGGAGTGGCGACCGCGTACAGGAAGTCGTAGCGTTAGGCCTCCCACAAGGTGGACCGATGACATTGTGAAGGCTGCAGGAATCCGCTGGATGCGGGAAGCACAGAACCGGTCGAAATGGCGCGATGACGGTGCTTGGAGCCTATGTCTAGCAGTGGACGTCTTTGGGCTGAAATGAATGCTATTTTTAGGGTTCTGTACCTCAAAAGGAAAAACGGAACCCTTATAGGATCATTCGTGTCTGTCTGTCTGTCCGTCTGTCACAGTCAATTTTCTGCGAATGTAATGGACCGATTAAGTTGAAATTCGGTATACATATCAATTTGAGTGACCCAAACACGGACGTGAACTGTAAATAAATGAATTTAGAATATTGGGGTCAGTTTTGGGGTGCAAATAAGAAAATTAAAAAAAAAGTTTTGCTAACTGTACCGTGTGACATATCAAATTTCATGAAAGGGCTTACTGTGAGGGTCTCAAATATATATATTTTTTTTATAATTTTAAAATAAATCGTTTTAAAGTTATAAGTGAAAATAGACGAAAATTGACTATTGCCCACTTATCTCCGAAGCTACTGCGCCTTAAATTAAAAAAAAAAAAAAACAGAAAATAGTTCTATACTAACCTCCTTACTAATAAACGTTGTATAGCTGCTGTATAGTTACACACCGATTTCTCTCTTTCACTCGTCAGTAATTTGACTTTTGAAAGAAGAAGACAAAGCGTTGTGTAACTATACAGACGCTATACAACGTTTATTAGTAAGGAGGTTATTATAGATTACAGGAAAATATAAAGAAGTCTATGGTCTTAAAATAACATGGTAAATCTCACGATATTGTGCGTACAAACTTACATTTGCAGTTGGAATGTATCGGAGACTATGTTTACCAACTACAATGTTAAGTTTGTTCTTAGGATAAATTCTTCCCAAGTACAGAACCCTTCATTGTGCGTGGTCCGACACGCACTTGGCCGGTTTTTTTTATCATAGCAAGCAAAGCCGATGTCTTGTGTCGTGATGGCCCGTTGGTTAAGGCCTCGCCTCTCATGGCTCTCTCTTGTGGGTTCAAATCCGGGCAAGTACCAATGTGACTTTTTCAATACATATGTTCTTTCTGAGTTTATCTTGGACATTACTGACATCGGTGAAGGAAAAACATCATGAGGAAACCTGGACTTATAGTTAATATAAGTTTGAAATCGCCAACCCATCTTGAGCAAGCCTGGTGATCAATGCTCGTGCCTTCTCTGTATGAGAAGAGGCCTTTGCCCATCAGTGGGATAGTTATAGGCTGGTATTATTAAAGCCGATGTCGACCAACGAACGTAAATAACTCAATGAATGTTCTTGTACTGTCAAAATGAAAGTCATTACTGCTGTCGCCAGAGTCTGGATTTGTGCACGATTAATGGCAGTAAGTAGGCTCTCCCCATAAACAAAACTGGCGAAATATGGGTAGGCAATGCTGTTATGTTTAAAGAATTCTCAGATCAAAATACATGACAGCAGAGTTTTCGCACATGATTGATTTTGTGGCGGAATTTACATCGCCACATGTGAACTACGCATCAAAAGACTTGACTTCATACAAATCCTGCATCGCACAATCAGAGTTTACCGCGCGACTAGCATATAATATACAACATCCTGACAACAACCGTCGAGCAGTTGCCCACCAGACACAACACACACCGTCTGGTCGGAGGATCCTCCCTTTTCCATAGAGTATGAGTGAACTTTATACACGCTGTTCCTCATACCTCTATAATTTAATTACGTGTAATGTTTCCAGCACCCGATTTCGCCTTCCAGCTATACTGGGTACTGCAGACTTCAAAATTACAAATAAGGACTTATCCTAGTCACGTACTCAAGAATCTTGTACCCACGTACCGAGATTTCTTCAAGTGTTCGCAAAAAAACGAAAAAGTATTAAGTTTTTGCAATGTCTCCTAAAGAAAACAAAGTTGTGTACGTGACGTGACCTTTAGTGCTTGTTCACGTTGAGTCGCGGGCGCGGTGGCGGGCGCGGTAACGAAATATCAAACATATGACGTAATATCCAAGTGTTCACGTACGAAACGCACGTGCGGTCTAAGTAGCGGGCAAGCTAGCGACTAGCGCGCGCGGCGTGCTCGCGGCAATATCAAACGCGTGAGATGTTTGTGTGTGTTCACGTTGAACTAGCGGCGAAGTGCGCGATTCACTCGCGACGTCAGGGTAAGTTCAACCTGCCGGTCGATTCTGTAAAAATCTCACCGTGAAAACTTAGGTGAAGTGAGCGTGAAGTGAACTGTCATCCTACCTGACGCTAGGGAGTCTAGAGATTGACAGCTCACTTTGAACTCACTTCACCTAAGTTTTCACGGTGAGATTTTTACAGAATAGCGCTACTGTTTGAACTTATCGCTAGAAACGATACGCGCAAACGCCTGGCGGCCAATGTGAACACGAGCTCGCCACGTCTACCGCGCCCGTACCCGCCGCCGCGCCCGCGCTTTCCTACGTGAACAAGCACTAAAAGAATCTTTGCGTTAGTTTTTAAATGGGATAACGGTCTTAACGGGCTTTGGAATGAAATAAGATTGTGTAACTGTTTTAGACTTATTGATTGTATGGACATAATCACACATCTTCCCGATTGACTTATTTATCCAGCGATATCTCAAGGTTAATGAACTGATTGAAACTTAGTATTAGCTGCTGCTCACGGCTTCGCCCGCGTGGCTTTTATAAAATAAAAGCCTAACTTACTCCATAAAACCGTTCAGGCTCAGAATGTCCCTTTCCCAAAATGTCCCTTGGTTTCAAATAGTCCCTTTCCCGAAATGTCCCATCCTCATAATATCCATTTCCCAGAATGTCCCTTCCCGAAAGGGACATTTTGAGAAAGGGTAATTTCGGGAAAGGGACATTTTGAGAAAGGGACATTTCGGGAAGGGGTCGTTTTAGGAAATGGACGTTTCGAGAAAGGGATATTCTGGGAACTGGACATTATGGAGAGGGGACATTTCGGGAAAGGGACTATTTGAAACCAAGGGATATATTGGGAAAGGGACATTCTGAGCCTGAACGCTTATAACATCAGCTGTCTGCCAGTGAAAGTCCCGTCAAAATCGGTTATTTTGACATTACAAACAGACAATACAATTTTATTTATTTGTATAGGTAGATTGAGTCACCAAATAGTGACAGGTAAAAATAAATACCACCTCCCCCCCACTCCATTCCGCAAACCTGACTCGCTCTCGTACCTACATAGTATTCCTAATGAATAGCCTGACCTGATTACTAAGTACGTGAACAGCTGTACTCGAATAAAACAATGCTGAAAATAGCTTAAAGCTCTAATACATTGCCTATTTGTCCCAATTTACGTATGCACCCAACATATCAGTGGTAAACACGGATCTCAATCGAATGTACGTGAGTTGAATACAATTCTGCTAAATGCTAATGAGTCTGTCAAGAGTAAGAACTGTTATTCGAACTAGTCCGAAACATAACAAACAATACGAAGATTAGATTAGAATGTAGGTTCGTAAATTATTTACACAATAGCAACAATAGTCAGTTAAAGCTCAATGTATAAATTCATTGAGACAGAAAGAAGATTCATATCACAGACATAAATAGACCTAGATAAGGCAAGAGCGACTACTTCGCGTGCCCAGCTTACGTACAAAAATCGTAAGTTACTACTACTGTCTTGTTTCTCTGTCTCAAAATCGATTAATTAATCTATTTAAATGATTCTTAATAATTCTTTAATGTACACAATTACTCAATAAATAGTATTCGTACAGTATACGAACTTTCCTATCACTAAATAGTGCTTGTGACGTCATAGTAGGTAGCCAAAAAATGGCACGCTTGGTTTTCATACAGATCGTGATACTTGCGTTATCTAGGTCTATCTATATCTGTGATTCATATAGATTCACAGAGCTTATATGTTCACTGATTCATGCGTATGCCAGACTGGTTAATTAAAAGCTGCTATAGCGTCCTTTCATGAAATTTGGCAGAGATATATCAGTCATATAGGTGCAAAGGCAGCAATATCCTATTTTTCAATGATAGCAGCTTTGAATGCAGTCAGTCAATGTCAAATCAGCTTCATTGTTTGACTTAATAATATTGTAGCAAAAACAGCTACATCTCCTAAAAAATAACCGTTGAAATTATAGGTTTGCAGCAAAAACAGCAATATCCAATAATAACTGTACTGCTTTGAAACCAAAAATATTGTTTACCACCATTTTGATATAACCGGATGTTGCTTCCTTTGCATCTATATGTCTCATATGTATAGCCTGAGATATGGAGAAGGGCATAGGCTACTTTCTTACGCGATAGCCATCATACACGCGGGCGGAGCCGCGGGCAAAAGTTAGTGTATTATATTTTGCAAAAAGTCATAGAGCAAAAATTGTTGTATATGATGTTATTAACACAGTCCTACCAGGTTGTCAAGAGCTTTCCAATGATATAATGTATACAACTTCCAAAATTATTTCCCACAGAATACAGTCAATCAACTAACTAACTTACTTATACAAATGAAACCAACCTTCCCTAATCAATATCTATAAATCAGTGGTTCCCAACCAGTGGTCTGTGGACCACCAGTGGTCCGCAGAAGCCAAAATATGGTCCGCGAATGATTTTTAAACTTCGAGAAATCACACCTTTATGATTTTCTCAACAACTTATATAAGTGAACAAGGATTTTCTGCTTTGTTGGTAATTAAAAACAAGGCGAGGAATCGTTTGAAAGTAAGTGATGATTTGCGTGTAGCTTTTAGTAACAATATTAGTCCTAGGATAGCCAAACTCGTGAAGGTTCGTACAGACTCGCGCGATATTGCGGGCGCGACAGGCAGCGACAAAGAAATTGTGCTATTAGTGTCGCGTCGCACCCGCGACATCGCCCTAGTCTGTACGAGACTTGAAGAATATGCAAGCTCAGAAATCACATTAATACAAAATTACAGAAGTTTATCCTAAAAATATTATTATTTCATGTTATGTAATTTCTATTGAGTTGACAAATTAAAGTTTCAGTTTGATTATTACTTTATTTTTATTATAACCACATAGTGGTCTCTGCTAACAAGAATAATATAAGTGGTCCCTGACCAAGACAAGGTTGGGAACCGCTGCTATAAATAATACTTTCTTTCCGAACTTCGAAAGTCACAAAGTTTTGTCCCTAAGGCCCCAGAGAACGATACAAACACCCAATCAATACCCTGACCTTAACTTAGGGCTGTTTACTAAAGTAAAGGTCGTAGCACACATATCAACTTGGAAAGGGATCGTCACCGTATCGCCTTTCGCCTCGCCGTCAAACAGGCGTCAACCTAACGTAAGCACGTAACCAAAGCGGATCAGCAGCTCCGATACGTCGGCTCGGCTACAGCTAGGCGACGCCGCGCTTACGGCTCGCTGACTGCTGCTGGTTGACCTGGCTGGTACCAGATCAGTTTGAATCCGAATGCAGGAGGGGTGAGAGAGACAAGGGTAGACGAAGAGACGCAAGCGCAAGTAGGGAGTTTCATGTAAAGAATACTAAACGGCTTGAGTTGATACGGTTACGATCCGTTTCCGAGTTGATATGTGTGCTATGACCTTTATGGCTGTTGTTGTCGCCCTGAAAACTTCTCTTTTAAGGGTTGAAAAGACTCAGAGCGGAATATAGTAAAGAGTCTACAGAGGTATGAGGAACAGGGTGTAAAGTTCACTCATACTCTATGGAAAAGGGAGGATCCTATGACCAGACGGGTTTTGAACTGGTGGGCAACTGCCCGACGGTTGATGTCGGGATGTTGTATAACATGTGTAAAAAAACGCTTAACGAAGCCGAGAGTCACATATACTCCCCGTCATTGTGATCATTTTTTTGTACTGGACCATACCTGGGAATCTTCTGGTTACGGAGATATTGAAGGTCAAAGTTCCAACTTTACGTCACTTCTCAGTAGATTTTATACGTATAATAGGAGTGACGTAACGAGCCCCCACTCCCCAAGTTTAATGTGTTTTATGTAAGTCATTTTTTATTAATATTTATAATTTTTATGATATTAATTTTATTTTCTGTGATTAATATAAATTTAACTCACACACTGACTTATTATTTTCTGACAGATTTTATTTTTTATTTTTTGGAAAATCATATACAATGTTTGTAAATATGTGAGCACCATGTACCTATCGCATTTATTAATTTTTCTGTCATTACTTCACTATTCATTCTTTTTACCAATTGTGGTAAGTAATTTTTATTTTTATTCTGGGTACATCGTCTTCACCTATAATTATTAATTAATGTATACAAAATATTGTTAACATTTTAAAAGAGTAAGTATGGAGTTTCTTGCCCATTCTTCTCCATACATAACTACATTTTGGAAGGCGCAACTAGAATCAATTAACTATTCATGTAATTTTTGACGTTCAAAAGTGCATCTTCGTGCCTATTTGAAATAAATGATTTGACTTTGACTTTGAATATGATAAAGCAAAAAATACGTGTCCAATGTTTCTTCATTATCTGATTGACGGACTAAACCGTATTTTTTTTTTACCCAGGACACATCCCTATTGAAAAAATGTTCGCCCACACATTCCAATTGCAAATGTAAGTTTGTTTGTACGCACAATATCGAGAGATTTACCATGTTATTTTAAGACCATAGACTTCTTATAGATTTTCCTGTAATCTATAATAAGTATAGAACCAATTTCTGTATATTATTTTTATTTTATTTTTTCAAAATTTAAGGCTCAGTACTTTCGGAGATAAGGGGGAATAGTCAATTTTCGTCTATTTTCACTTATAACTTTAAAACAATTTATTTTAAAATTATTAAAAAAAAAAATTGAGACCCTCACAGTAAACCCTTTCATTTGATATGTCACACGGTACAGTTTGCAAAACTTTTGCGGTTCCATACAAAAGTGATCCGTCGCGGGGACACCAGCGTGGGCGTCTGCCGCGGGGAGGAGGGCCCAGCACCCGCGCTTCGGAGCCTGCCTCTATTCGATTGAATCCGTCGCGGGGACACGCGCGGGGCCCCGCCAGCGTTTTTTTTTTCTAATCGTCGTTTTACTACGTAATAATATATTAAGTTCTCCATCGACACGACTATACATGCACACTGTAAAAAAATTACCATGGATAATTAATTGCGACGAGTACCCGCGACGGGGACCGTCGCTTTCCCACGGAGCCCTCGCGGGCGCCCGCTTTACGCAGTTTCAGGCTTAAGGGCGACGATAATCGACTTTTAATGATTTTATACTGAAGACCACGTCTAAACGAGTAATATTAATGAATTGGAAAAAATATATGATAAATTAGAGCATTTTCTTAATAACTTAATATGTGAATATTTAAGATTATGTTTATAATACATAGTGTAATTAATTTGTAAAGTTATGTCTAACGCGGATAAAAAACTAAGAATCACGCAAAATCTATCAAGCGTATTTTTCTGAAACCTTCACCTTTTTAAAGATAATTTAATTATTGATTTTTCAGTATAAGAGTTTTATTAAAATACCTTTTGTTTTATGTATAATAAATTAATAATGCGTCTGGTTTGGGTCAGCGCTCCTGGATGGGTGAATCCTATTACTGGCTGGACGTATGACGCGTTGCGTGAGCTCAGTAAAGAACACGCAAGCTAACCACTCAAGGTCACTGGCATATATCTGGGCCTTAAGGATCTATCGGTTTGAGAAGTTTAGACTAGTTAGTAAGTACTAATTGCAAATAATCAACCTTGATTGCCAAAGCGATGCTGTACTCGCTAGATGAAGACGCCATTACGCAGCTAATTACCTCACGCTTTGATTCGTTAAACAAGTAATCTCTTGCCAAGTAAGAACGAATTAGCATTTCTGGGAACCATCAATATTTACAAAGTCGAACAGTTGCGGAGAATAGGTTTAGGCCGGGAGAATAATTCCGATTTTCTTGTTCGATTGTAGGCAATCGGAACTACTAATTACGCATAATTTTGTTTCGGGTTTATGCGGACGCCCGGCAGATGTGAAACATTGAAATTGATGGTTATTGAATTTAATTTATAATTAAATAAAACTAATATATCCATCTCTGTCTGTCTGTCTGTATGTTACGTTTTCACGCCTAAACCGCTGAACCGATCGTCATGAAATTTGGCAGAGATATAGTCTGGGATATCGATAACCATCACGTCTGTGGAGTTTCGCTAGCTAACTTAATTTGACCTTGTAAGTTTAATTTATTTTCGTTATTAAATTAAAACACAAATTGGTCCTGGAATGTCACTTAGTCCCTTAATCCCTTTTAATGACTCCCCTGAGTAAAATATTGGCAAGGCCAAACTCCTAATTTGGGTAAATATTCTGACTGAATTAATTAATTGATGTTATCTTATCATATTTGAGTTGAGACGATATCGATTTTGTTGTGTTGCGTGTTTTACTATCAATCTGCCTAGCCTTTTCCCAACTATGTTGGGGTCGGCTTCCAGTCTAACCGGATGCAGCTGAATACCAGTATTTTACATGGAGCGACTGCCTATCTGACCTCCACAACCCAGTAACTGGGTAACACGATACCCCTTGGTAAGACTGGCTGTCAGACTTTTGGGCTTCTGACGACCCGTAACGACTGTCAAAGATCCACAAATGACAGCCGGGACCAACGGCTTAACGTGCTTTCCGAGGCACGGAGGAGTCTCGGTATGTAAAGATGGTCAGCCATCCACGGACCAACTTCGGCATGCGTAGCTTAACCTGATGGATCGACCCGTGCGGCTGTTATTACTTAGCCACGAGCTCCTCTGTTGCGTGTTTTACTATAAGTAATAAAATATCGGCAGATTTCAGAAGTCAGTCTAATAAGCTGTTTTTATATGAAACCAAGATTGGTGAATTGATGTTAATATTTTCACAATACCTTGCAATAGTACATTGTTGCAAAGGCCGGGAAATAGGCAATTGCAGGTCGAGTATGAGTAAGGCCGAGCCGTAGGCGAGGACTTCACTTATACGAGACAGGCAATTGCAATTTCCGCCGAGGCATATATAGTGCTTTTCTTAAAAAAGAATGCAGGGAAACAAAACATTGCTGGAGCGTTATAATGTTCCAAATTCAAAAACCGCTCCTGCAATGGATTTGATTTTCTTAGTCCGTAAATTAGATACTTCGCGTGTTCTTTTTTCGAAAATAATGACAATATTTCCATGCATGTTTGAGAAAAAGTTTTTTAAAACAAAATAATAACTTACCCTCATATTAAAAATTCATTTATTTACGTTACACGTCGGTGTTTGGGTCACGATGTCCATAGGTATGTACTGTATCAAAAAAACCACGAGTGATCCTATAAGCGTTCCGTTTTTTCTTTTTGAGGTACGTTACCCTAAAAAATCCCATACTGCATACATCTAAATAATTCACCCTGTATATCGGCCACATGTATCAGCAGAGACACAGGCTATCGATCCAACGATTGCGCCAAAGTTAGACACAGACAGTGACAAATAGGACACACACAGAAGCTTTTAGCAGACGAGCTCGTATCGAGAATATTGGTCGTGGCTTTGTCTTTGATACGAATGTCTCCTGTGAAAAGTAGGGCAGTGCACAAGACAGATAGTTAGAAACAATACTCTTTATTATGTACACCATAAAAAAACATTTTATTTTAAAAAAAATATTATGGTACCTACCCCACAACAATTCCGCACAAACAACAGTAATACAAGATATACGAAGTGGACTATACCCAAAGTCTCTAATTCAGATAATTTATGTAACCAAAGTAATGTCAAGAAATGTCACTGTCAAAATGACAGGACAGTGGTGCAAAACATTTTATCATTAATTTTTTCTTTGTAAATAATCATCTATGAAATTAAAGTGATTTAATTATAAGAACTATGCAAACAAAATACCGTTGCTAAACAATGTTTTATGTAGTGTGTCGGAGACACGGCCTATGATCGTCATTATCAGCCTTTTTAAGTCCACTGCTAGACGTAGGCCTCCCAAAATCGATTTCCACCCGAAATAGTTTACAGCCGTTTTCATCCAAAATGTGGCTAGATATGCTACATGCAATATTAATCTATGAATGAGAGTTGTAATATTAGTGTTGTTAAAGATGTAAAAAATGTGAAAATTTTTGGATCTCCTATGTTACCAGTATCATAAAATATTTTATACCAGAAAATCTCCTTTTTTAAATTACTTTGTTTAAAACCGAAATTTTATAAAAATAATTACAGTATGATTATTTTTTAACTATTAATTCTTGAATTCAGTATTTAAAAGAAAATGGAACCTGTTTTTCGCCATTTTATGTGAATTACCATTATGAAGATATTTTTTTGAAATGTTATCCCCTTTGTTTACATAAATGATCTGAATTTGAGACTTTGGGTATAGATACGTACATATTATCGAAGCTAACTCAAAAACTACCCAAGCAAAGTTAATAAAAATCGGTTACTTTTCTCAATCCTGAAAATACCAATGAACTATTTATTGAATTAATAATGAAAATACTTGGCACCTGATATAGCACGTCTGGTCTGAATATTTAACGATGCAGTAATCCGAAATGTAATAAGAGCGTCCCAGAATAGCGTTTATTACTCAATACTGCAATCTGCAAATTGTGTATTGGGTTCATGAGTGCTCATTCATAGGAGTTTAATAGTAGTAGTATAATCGTCAAACAAAAAAACTTTGGAGTAGGTACATAATAAATAAATTAAATAAAATAGAATAGAATAGATTACTCTTTATTGCACACCATAAAAATTATATAGGTATTTATATGTAGAAAATTTGAGAAGGGGTGACACAATATAAAATAGCCTTCTATTTCTTGCTGTTTCATCATCATTTGCTTAGCCTTTTTCTCAATTATATTGAGGTCAGCTTCCAGTCTAACCAAATGAAGCTGAATAACAGTATTTTACATGGAGCGATTGCCTATCTGACCTCCACAACCTGGACATACAGCAATGGACGTCTTTTGGCTGAAATGATGATGAGTTACTGCGCGCGGCTTCGCACACGTAGTTTTTTCTAGAATAAAACTAACTTAAGTTACTCTTATAAACATCAGCTATCTGCCAGTGAAAGTCCCTTCAAAAATGGGTCGAGCCGTTTCGGAGATTAGCCGGAACAAACGGATAGACAGACAGTTTTTTTTTTTTAACACTAAAATGCACGCGCGGGCTTCATATGTAGCCCAGGGTGTAATATTGTCGTACATAATTTTGCCATTATGATAAAAATAAAGATGTTTATTAATATTGTGTTTTACAAATTTTCTGTCTTATTTAGAGAATTAATTGACTCATAAGTGGAGTACGGTGGTGGTTTTTGTATGACGTGTAAAGTGATTACAATATTTACAGAATAAACGATTTCATTTCATTTCATTATACACCTGGGGGCCAAGTCTACTAATGTACAAACGTTGCAATGGTCTCTTCATTGTGAGTTTTTGACAGATTTGCCATACAAACACTGTCAAATACTCACAATGGCGAGACCATTGCAACGTTTGTAAATTAGTAGACTTAGGCCCCAGCAGTGCTATTCTGTAACCATCTCACCGTGAAAACTTAGGTGAAGTGAGCGTGGAGTGAGCTGTCATTAGTGTCAATCCCTAGCATCAGGTAGAAAGACAGCTCACTTCAAGCTCACTTCAACTAAGTTTTCACCGTGAGATTTATACAGAATTGCTCTACTGTTACCCGCGCGTGCGCTCAAGGATTATTTACAGGCACGTGCACTCTAGTGTTAAGTACCGTAGGTATATACTTTCCTATGCATTGAGTAAAAAAATTGGCATTAAAAAATCTGAAAAAAAAAATTACTTTTAAAAGAAAAGTTCGTAACCACTACATAAGTCAGACTAAATAATTCTCTCTACGACTAAATAGTCTTAAATAATAGTCTAGTCATACTAATTATTATTAGGTGGTATTTGTTAAAATATCTATTAGTTTATTTTATTTGTATATGTGTATTAGTATCATGAAACTATATAAATTCTCGTAATCTAGAAGTTAGTATTTTAGACATTATTTTTGTACCCTATCACTATATTTTTATATTTAACCCAAAGGTTGACTGGATGAGAATTCCTTGTGGCATTAAGTCCGCTTATGTATCACTACTGTACATGAAGTTTAAATAAATAAATACATAAAAAGCTGTTAGTTTGACATTACAAAAAGACAATTCAATTTTATTGATTTGTATGTACTTACGGTGGCCAGCACCTAAAGTTACCACAAACTGTCAATTTTTCTGGTTCGATTTTGAACTTAAAAATCGTTTGGAGAAATTTGATAATTTCGTGCAGCTTGATGAGTTGGCCACTGTACATAACCTATAAAAAATGTATATGTATTGTATTATTAAGCCTCGTCCCCACTAGGAACATTTGTCGAGCGACATGTGTCCCCGGTGACATCGGGCGACGTCGGACAACATCGTTGAAACTGTTTCTTGTCGCACAGTCGATGAAGAGTAGTGATATTATGAAATTAGCCGTCTAGAACACTGAGATCATTAAATACACTTGTTTTGTTTCGCAAGTACTGTTTAATCCACCATCTTCTCTTCTTTTTTGTTCTTGATGCATTCATTATTATATAAGCCGCACTGTACAACACTACCTCTTCCGGAAACATGATAGGTTCGACTGAACTGATGTGGACGGAGACAACACATCGGGCGACATCGCCCGATGTCTCCGGGGACACATGTCGCTCGACAAATGTTCCTAGTGGGGACGAGGCTTTATAGGTATTGCGAGATGTCTCAGTACAGATTGTGTACCTAATCCTATTCGAAGGATTAAATTGAGATTCGCAATATGAGCGATGCGTGATTAAAATGGAAATACCAAGATTATGTCGTTGATGAGTAATCTGTTTGGATTTTCAGCAGTTCGTGATGTATTTGGTAGATTCGAGATCCAATGAAAATTGAGTCTTAATAACACACAAATTCAGGATCCCGCCGTAAATATCGTCGCTAATCTAACTGACGTATCTGAAATTTTGGACTAAACCGATCTAACTATACTGCCCCCGATGTCATAATTACAGTAAGTCAAAAAAATTTAATGTTGGGAAATCGATATAAAAAAAAGGAAAAATGTTCCTTAAAGGACTTGATTTAAGGATCACAGTACTGTAAAAAAAGTCATAACAACAGTAACACGACTTACTGTAATTATGACATCGGGGGCAGTATAGTTATTTGATACATTTTCCAAGTCAAATCGATCTGTCTAATCGGCGTATCTGTATGCCTTACCGTTCCCATGATAATGCAAAAATCGAGACCGATGTATCTACAGTTTACCCTCAATCATAGGTAACCCTCAACTGCAAATAGCTTGTCCTGTAAAATATGCTTCGAATCAGTTACGTCACTTAGATTAGTGACGATATGGCACATTGAATTTTAGAAAAAAAATGGTAATATAGAGCTTCGTCTTTGGCACCTCATGAACATGTTAAATCAATCATAGGCCTCTCCCATACGCACCACAATGTGTTTTTCTTTGTACAATAACCTCCTTACTAATAAACGTTGTATAGCGTCTGTATAGTTACACAACTTTTGTCTTCTTCTATCGAAAGTCAAATTACTGACGAGTGAAAGAGAGAAATCGGTGTGTAACTATACAGACGCTATACAACGTTTATTAGTAAGGAGGTAAATGTATTATTATTATTTAAAGTGTCTTGACATATCTCGGGACCCAGGGTTCCGAGCTTCCCGGTCCCGGACCTGTGGAAGGCATACGAGGGGCCGAAGCCAGCTCGCAGAGGTCCGTTAGACGCTTTTTATTAAATGAGGCACCAACCGACGATTATCCCTGTACGTACTATGCAAGTGCACCCAAGGACAACCGCCGGTTGGTGTAGAACTATTGCAGGATATGGAAACAAAGATATTGGACTATGGGTTTAGATGGTTAAAATGGACTGGTTACCTAAAACTATGGAAGGACTATGGCCCCTGTTGCAGATGGTCAAGATCCCTACAAGCACGAGCACGATTGCTCTTGCGAATCTCCACTCAAGCCGGCTAATAAAGGCAAGAATGGACTGGTTACCTAAAACTATGAAATTACTATGGTCCCTGCCTGATCAGTGTTTTATTGTACATCGATAAAATGGCCGGGGGTGACTTGCATTCTCAATAATGGGCCCCCAGTATGCTGCACGTCAGTGTTAAAAAAAAACAGTATAAGCTAGTCTCGCATTCAATTAAATCTCCTTACTACGCTAAGTCAGCTCACGATCAAAATGTCTACTGTATCTACGATAAAAATCTAAGCCTCATTAAAAGCAATATCGATTCAAAACGTGACGCATTAAATATCATTGCGTTTAATAATAACTATTAATAATTTGCGACTGTAAGCAAATGTGCGTAAAACGAGCACACATCAGCGATGACAAAACGTGTCCAAATATATATTATATTTAGCAAAATATGCTTACGACTGATCCTTTACTTAAACATAACACGCATAATATCACGCCTGTATTTTTTTTTAAATAACATCACAGATAAATACAGATGGGACACTCCGCAAAAACATTCAAATAAAAAGCGACTCTTGCAACGTCACAATAAAGTGTAATTCAGATCGCACAACGCTTATTACCTACAGTTATATTCATCCTCAAGTTGCCTCTCTTTCTATCGCGTAAGGGTCAGCTCACACCGAGACGCGACGCGACGTGTTGCCAACGATTTAACTATGCGCCTCGCGATGTTGCGATGCGTCTCGCGGCGGCGCGCGCTCACCAATATCGTCGCGTCGCGTCTCGGTGTGAGCTGACCCTAATTCTTATACCGGCGGCGCGCGGCAGCCCTACTGAATTGGCCCAGTGAGATGGGCCCGCCGCGTAATTGTAGCTTCATACCTAAAGTGCGGAATGTCCCATCTGTATTAGAGCAATTTCAAAATAAAGTGTACCCTGCTGTAAAATTTTATTTAATTTTTCAATACAAAATAAGTCACAAACGGAGGTCTACCTTCTTGTTTTAAAATGTTTAAAAATAACCCATCGTACTTAGCACTATTAACTTTTTGATACCAAATACAATAACGAACTTTGCAATGTGTCAACAATAACAATATTTATAGAAAAGTGAATAATAATAGTAAAACTTGGTCACATATCTGAGCAAATAAATTAAAACACAGAAAATTTCAATCTCTCGATGATGGATATATTGTGTTGGAATTTCGTGCCGAATTTCCACAATTAAAAGAATTTTTGCAAAAAAGAGCGGTCACAAAACTGAATGTTCCGATTAGTTAAAATTTTCGATTTTAATTTAGATTTATTTTTAATAGAACATAATTATGTAAAAAAAGTGTTATTGCTACTTTTAACTGATAATCTCGACTTTTAAGAATTCAAATTATATTCATTTGTATTCCAAGCAATATAGATAATATTTGATAGATCTGAAAATGACTACATGATTAGATTAAAGTTTTTATCATGTTAGACACACATTGGTTGTGATTTTCAAATAAAGATAGTTTCGTTTAAAAAATATGTATGTACATAGTAGTATTTCTTACACACACGTAAACATGGCGGATTTTTAAGATGGGGCAGTAAGAGCAGGTACCTTAACAGTTTTAGGTACAGGAAAACGGTCTTAGGATACTGTCCATATTTTTTGGAGAAATTTTGATCCCCATTCACACAAGAAAATGGTATCTTTCCCACACCAATTTGTATACCACTACTTGCTTTGTAAACAACAGTGACAATAAGTAAGTATAAGAAAGAAAGTAAAAAGAAGGAAGTATCATGGAGTAAGGAAGTATTATAAGTATTATAACTAGGGATGCATGCGATACCGATGCCGATATATCGGCGATACTCGAAGTTTGCCGATATATCGGCATCGGCGATATTTTTATGGCCAATTCAACGATACTTTTCTTTACTAAGTTAATTTTGATTACTAAAACTATTAACTAATCTCAACTTGTCTATAGTTTTAAACGGTTTTATTGAGTTTGTCCTGTTATTTGTTCTTTTTATATTAAATAAAAAAATTACCTGACTTGCGTTTTATTTATTTTACCTTCATTTTTGAATTCAATAAGCGTATCGGTATCGGTATCTTCGATATTTTTATAAGAGCATCGGTATCGCCGATATTTTTATAAGAGCATCGGTATCGGTATCGTATCGAGGCATCCCTAATTATAACATCACCAAGATAACAAAGTGAATTAAATGCGTATTATCGAAGCTAATTCAAAAACTAACCAGGCAAATTTAATAAAATTTATATGAGACCACCTCGAAAGTATACTCTTTCAAACAAAAAGCAAAGAACTTTCAAAATCGGTAAACGGAGAAATCGGTGGACATACATTAAAAAAAACATATACACAGTCGAACTTAAAGCCTCCTTTTTCGAAGTAGAAGAAAAAGAAAACTGTTCCTTAAAATAATCCATTCGTAAAAGTCGTTCAATTTATAAATTCACCTACTAAACATCCTAGTCGCAATTCTATAGTCAGCCTAATGTCAAGATCATTAGTATTTCAAGCTGGGTACTATCAGGGTCTTTCCTGCATCAACGCCATATACGTACTTCCTATTATATGCGCTATGTATGTGGCTATAGGTACTTGACCGTGTAGGTGCAGTTTTAGCTTCGTGTTTAAGTTTTAATAGGACAATGACCAGAGGCCTTATAAATTGTGTAACACACTATCAGTAGGAATCGGTTTTATTTTGACAGGTCAAGATAGGTACTATAAGATTTCGTTATTTGTTTAAACATTGTATACATACATGAAACTATCAAATAACTTCTTCTGCTCTGGGCGGAGCGGGAGAGCGTGTCAGACTTTTACTGACTAAAACCCACCCGTGTGTTCCTTCAGTTGCCTGTATGCCAGGGCCACGGTATCCCTTTCGGACAAACCCGCAACCCTGGCAGGCACCGGTCCTAGCGGACCCCGTCAGTGCGTGCTGACATCTCTTTGAGGCGCGCGTGGAACACAACGCGCCGTCGACCCGGGCCTGACCGGACGGCGAGCTGCCCATAGCTCACCTTCCGCAAGGCCGCGCCTACGGTGGCCGGGAATCGGCTACCGATTCCCGCCGCCCAGGGCGTCTCCTGCGGCGACTAGGGGCGTGAGGGCGCACAGACTGCCACCCCCTCACGCGTTCCGCCTCCTCCTTCGCGAGAATTACTGCTTCGCAGAAGGAGGTGACTGCCTCCCATGCACTCTCGCTCTGACCATGGCCTGGACCAGGGCCGGACGCGAGAGATCACCGCCGTCGATCGCCTCCGTGAGGACACGGCGGTGCTCTGTCCAAGCCGGGCAGACCTCCACCGTGTCCTCCGGGCGATCCACACAATGGTAACACCCGGGCGTTTCCTCCCGCCCAATCCGAAACAGCAACCTCCCGAAACTCCCGTGTCTGGTAAGGACCTGTGTTAGGCGGAAGGTGAGGACGCCGTGGCGCCTCTCTAGCCACTCCTCAAAGAGGGGACTTATCGACATAATTGTGGCGTGCCCTACAACTACTGTACACAACTACTGTACTACAACTTTTGAATCCCTAAGGGCGGGACATAGTTGACCATAATTAAATTTTTAAGACTTATGTACCTACCCATGATCCATAATAAAGATATTGTTTGATTGATAGATTGGTTTTTGCGAAAGAAACATTATAATAATATTTGTCTGCTTGCCAATTTTAGGAACATTATAATGTAAATATTCATTTGATATTTTAAAATGTAATAAAATAAACATTTGATGAAGTAATGAGTATCTACTACATAACCAAAACATATAAAATAAAAGTTCTGACAGGGACTTACTTAACAGTGGCGCCACCTGGTGAGCTCAAAACCGATAGCCCCCATTAGGTTACCGGTGCTTCTGTTTCCTAAGAAAGCGGTAAAAACATGTGGCGGCCGCCAAATGATGGCTGTCACGAAAATCTGCAAATCTCACCAGTGTTTTGAGAAGACAATATTATGTCGAAAAACCACTCCCTTTTTATAGATGGACGTCAGTATCCATCACGGGCCTTACTCCCGACAGCATCGAGTTCTGAATCAATCGAATTGGATTCGAATTAAATGCCGATCCATACTCTTGAATCCGATATTAGCGCACGATCGTGCAGTTCAAAGCGAAACTAACTTCGATCGAAAGATTCGTTAGGATCGAAAAGTTCGTACTTCGCACGCCATCTGACAGATAGATATCGAGTTGTTGGATCAAAACTAAACGTCACATTACACGATATCAAAGAAGCTACTTTCAGATCGAGTAAGATAATTACCTAAAAGACATAGAGCACTTTACGATGACGTAATCCGCCGGATACGCATAAAACGACGCTGATATTACTCGAACCTATGTCGATCTTGGTTTACCATTCGAATTGGTTCGGGAGTAAGGTTTTAAATCGAGTTTGGATCGAAACGAGTTCGAATCGGATACAAAATCAAACTCGAAATGTTTTCGGGAGTAAGGCCCCACGTCAAAGCATTACAAATCGAATAGGACGCGAATAATCATATCGGTCAAACAAAAACTTAAGGCCCTATTAAAAAGATTTAACATTTATTTAAACCACAATCTGAATCAAATAAGCTTGCTTAAATGACATTAGAATACATAAGTACGCGACGGGTCAATAGATCTTTGCCCGCAAATGCCCGCAATCCGTCTAAAATTC
Source organism: Dryobota labecula (assembly GCA_947523025.1). Lineage (NCBI taxonomy): Eukaryota > Metazoa > Arthropoda > Insecta > Lepidoptera > Noctuidae > Dryobota > Dryobota labecula. The sequence continues at coordinate 3,372,051 of OX383311.1, read as the reverse complement.
AGGTCAGAGTCCAGACCTCCTTCAGAACGCCCTCAATGCTTCATAAGTTAAATTAAGTCTAGCGTCTAAGCACGTTTATGGGTTCATGACCAGAATGACAGCTGTCAATGTCACAATCTGAGAATCTTTGGCGCCTGTACTATGTCAAACAATTAGGTTGACAAGTAAGGACAACAAACCTATGTACGCAGATCGTTGAAGACAAGGAAGTTTGGCAATAATTCCTTCTGCACATGTGGCTTCCCTGGTACCTCATAAACGGCATACCTATGTAAATGTCTATTAACTACTCCCAAATAACGATGTTTATTTAGTTTTTTTTTTTTTTTACATACTACCTTGATATTTTTATTTTTTTCTTCATTATATGGCATTATTTACCTACAAATCGAATTCCAATTCGATTTAGTGGCTTTTGTGGACGTGATATTTATTCAGATTTGTTACTGTAGTTGTAATTTTTCTTAAATAGGTTTTTATTTTAATATATATATAATATATATCTTTTTTTTTATCTTTTACATAGATTCATTTCTATTTTGTGAATGTGAGAACGTTGTAGGCCTAGTAGAGTGTAGATTTGTTGGTACTTTTCTATTTTGTTACTGTCCTCCCATACCTATTAACACTATTATTTGAAAATATTATGAAAGCCCAATTATTTTTAAAAGAGTAACCAATTAGAAACTGTGGAGTTTCTTGCCGGCTCTTCTCCATAGGAAACGACTAATTGGAACCGTGCACCTAGCTTCTGACGTTTCATAAGTGCCCATGTAGGTTTATGTTTTTTTTTTTTTTCTATTGAATAAGACAACGATTTGTCCTAAAAGCTTGTAATATGAGGCGGTGTGATATAGCATATATGCATATATCTTCGCACACTTTACTGATGAATTGTATCACATTTCAACATTTGAACCGAGGCCCTAGTGCGAGTTTATTTTAACCATCTCGAATTTATGCATCGAGCGCGTTCAGCACTCCGATTGGTGAATGGCCATTCGGAGGCCAATCGGAGCGCCGAACGCACTCGATGCGTAAAATTAGGACATTATGGCCTCTGATACTCTTAAGGCCCGTATTACAGAACCTTATTAAAGACTCAAGCATTACTTAAAACTAGTTTCAACCAATCAAATAGCTCGAATCTAGTTTTAAGTAATGCTTGAGTATTAAGTGAAGTTCTGTAATACGGGCCTAAAAGTCTAAACATACATAATAAAGCCTATAATTTTCGCACTGCTGGGACTTAGGCCTCCTCTCTCTCTGTGAGAGGGAGTGGACCATAATCCACCACGTGGTGGGTGTCACATGTCTTCGTAGTTGTCTTCTAGTTCAAACCCAGACAAGCACTTTCTGTAAAATCATCCCCACTGCTCTCAAAACGGTGAAGGAAAACATCGTGAGGAAATGTCCTAGACACAAAAAATGCGAAGACATACTCTTAAGGCCCAGATATATGCCAGCGACCTTGAGTGGTTAGCTTGCGTGTTCTGTACTGAGCTCACACAACGCGTCGTACGTCCAGCCAGTATTAGGACTCGTCCATCCACGAGCGCTGGCCCAAATAAAACGCATTATCAATTTTTTACACATAAAACAAAAGGTATTTTAATAAAACACGTATACTAAAAGATCAATAGTTAAATTATCTTTAAAAAGGTGAAGGTTTCAGAAAAATACGCTTGATAGTTTTTGCGTGATTCTCAGTTTTTTATCCGCGTTAGACATAACTTTACAAATTGATTTCACTATCTAATATAGACATAACCTAAAATATTCACATATTAAGTTATTAAGAAAATGCTCTAATTTAACATATATTTTTTTTTTAATCATTAACACTACTCGTTTAGACGTGATCTTCAGTATAAACTCATTAAAAGTCGGTTATCTTCGCCTTAAACGACTACGGGACACTCGGGTTATACAAATGCCTTAGAATGCACTGGTACAAGCCCAAGTGAGCGTTAGCTAGACCAATGAAATTATTTATTAATTCAATCTTATGACTGACTTCCCATTTTAAAACACGGGAAGAGGCCTATTCCTCACCGGGGATCACGCAGCACATGATATGTATAATGACTGACATAATACTATGGTCAAACTATTGCTGTCTCTTAGTAACAAAATAAGATTACTCGAAGAAGATTATTAAGAGAAAGAAGACCAAAAAACCGATCGATGAGTTGTGTGAAAAGTTATATGGCTAGAAAGCAGGCTACAACTTCGGTTTCGATTCCGATTTCGTTTCCCAGCGGGGGCAAAATATTCTGCTCGGTTTGGTTGCTGGTACAGCTTGTTCTAAGTCCGCCTGGCTAGCTATCACCATCTTATCTAAGTCGGTCGCCAAAACAACAATGTTAACAGCATTTGTTGTGTTTCGGTAGTTAGAGGTAAGATAACCAGTTCCTCCGTGGTTGAGGATTCCGGGTGAAGCTCGCTTCCGCCTTCGGCCTTAGCATAACTTACCATCAGGGGCCCAAGTCTGCTATTTTTATAAATTCGTCACTCCAACACGATCCCATTGTCATTTTGCTAAAAGTTCGTAATCTGTTAAATTCATAATGGTCGATCATTGGTCGGTCAATGGTCTCGTAATAGAATTGTATTATAATGGCATTTTGAACATTTATTCATGCCATGATTTTATTTATATATATTTTTACATATTATTTATTAGTGTTATATATAAGCAATCTGAAGTAGTAGGAAGTTGGAAGTTTAGTAGGAAGTTTCATTTGTCATTTTGTGCGAGATTACCAATTCTTTCAATGGAGTGTCAGTGGCGGACCATTGGAAAGTCATAATGACGCCATTATATTAGTAGATTACCAAACTTGTCAAAATCAACAATTATGAAATCAATGATGGACCATTCTGACACTATTGTAATATCAGACTTGAGGCCCAGGTGAGATGGAGGAGCTTGAACGTTGAGGATGAAAAAAAGGCTTCTACGTAGAGACGTATGGAAGAAGACATTCTGTGCCAACATCAAATAAATTGGGATAAGTCAGGAGGATGCCAAGTTCGCGCCGATAAGAAGATCCTTTATCAAACTATCTGATGTGATCCCCGTATTTTTAAGAACATTCGCATTCTTATCTCAGTCTCAATCTGTCATAATTACCTCTATTTACAATTTTGACAATTCTTTTCGGTGAGATGAGATTGTGACTAGATTTTGAACGTTATTAATTACGGGAATTGGCCTTCTGCTATTAAAATATGGCAATTTGTATAGTTAAGTTTTGAATGTCATGGTGTTTGAGGATGTATCAATGTGTGATGTGGAAATAAATGATAAAAATGTGGAGCAAGTGAGTTTGTATGTTTGGGGAGTCAGTTCACAAGGGATGAAAAGATTGATGAAGACATGGAAAGGAGACTAAATGAGGGAAATAAACCGAATGCTGCTATAAATGCAGTTGTGACCAACCATTCGATGCCCAAAAAGGCTTGGCTGGCTGTTCACAATGGTGTGCTGGTGCCTACGCTTATGTATGAAAGTGAATATTGAGTGTGGCAAAAGAAGCATGAAAGTAGAATAAATGCTGTGGAAATGCGTTCCTTGCGAAAATTATGTGATAAGTCAACGGTGCGGTTTAAAAGAAGATGTAAACGAGTATGCTTAGATGGTTTGGTCATGTTGAGAGGATGAATGAAAGGCAACTAACACAAGGCAGATGTAAGTGGAAACGCCAGGAGGGGACGCCTTAGGTGAATATAATTATAATGACCTAATTGGTGATGTTCTTCAGAAAGGTCAGGTGCGTAGTACTCGCAACCGGCGCGGCGAGTATGACCAGGGCTATTACAATAGTGTCAGAATGGTCTCGCCATTGTGAGAATTTGACAGTGTTTGTATGGCAAATCTGTCAAAAACTCACAATGAAGAGACCATTGCAACGTTTGTACATTAGTAGACTTGGCCCCCTGTAAGAACGTCAACGAAGCGAAAGGAGTTTGTAAGGAGCGTAAGTTCAAATTCAAAATATTAATTATGTTTGTTACAGTTCCTAACAAAAAAATTAAGTTCCAATATGTCCTGCCTCATAGGCATACAATAATTATGTGTTGGCATTAAGTTTAAAATTAATTTACATGTCAAATTTAGTTATTATAAATGTCAAAATATCAAAATACAGTGCAATTAATACATGGTCAACAAATCAATCAATAATTCAAGAAATCTTGGATCGTGTAGTATGCCTTATCAATTAAAAAGTTACGTAATTTATTTTTAAATACTGGAAGTTCCTTAGTGCTCAGAATTTCAATAGGTATTTTGTTGTATATTTTTGATGCAATGCCAAAGAAGCTTTTGTTAAATAGAGCCGTTTTATGTGGTACATTAGAAATTTTTAACATATATCTTTTCGATTTGAGTTTATCAAATAGATTTTCATTTGTTTTTATAAATACGGCTACTTCATAAATGTAAATTGCAGGAAAGGTAAATATTTCAAAATCTTTGAAATATGGTTCACATGAATCAGGAACACGGATACCAGCAAGTACCAGCGTAGCAGGTTGCATGCTATTGTTTCTGCCACCACCATGGGATGAAGGCGTGTTTAATTATAATGTAAGTTTTGTCGTATCCCAACAAAATACCACCTATTATGTGTTAGCGCATTCGCCTCCGTTCAAAGCTATATGAAAACATTATTCAACCATTTTTCCTGCAGACTAGTTCACCAAAGTTTCGCATAGTGCTATCGAGGAGCAGAGCTTTGAATAGCAGGATAAAACATGCAACTAACAACAACTTTGAACTCAAACTGTTACGTTTAGCTCAGGCGTGGTATATTGTACCTATTTGTACCCGGTTATCGCAGGGAACTGGTTAATGTTGGACGTAGTGTAGCAGAAAGGAATCAACCAACATTATGGTCAAAAACGTTTTGTATATACAAGGTGTTAACTCTAGGGTATGAATAAAACCACATAATTATCAAAGAAAATAATATAATTTAAAAATAATTCGTATGCCAGTTGAGGCATACGAATTATTATCTTTTTTTTGCTTTCATTTTTCATACAAAATAATTCGTCACGATTATTGATTATACGTGAAATATGACAATGTCGCATTTTCTTAGCTTTAAATATGAACGCTTGGTTTGAATGAAAATTAATTACTCGTATTTATCAATGAAACTTAGGTACGGTCGACTGCAAAAATCCATGGACAGTACAGAAACAAAATCGTGTGAAGCGAAAAGCGTTCTATTTTCAAAAATTTAAACATTAACGTTCACTGGAAAATAGACACTAAGGTATCCATGCAATTTTGCAGGTGAGTGTACCTACACCCATCGAGGGTCTCAGTTTCATCAGTTTTAAAAGTAACAATTCGTCATACGGGTGACAATTTTTGACCTAAATTAATATGATTGATGATAATTATCTTCGAAACTATGCATTTTTGGATCACATATTCTAGGAGTTTTTGTATTATTTTTACTTATAGAATACAACCCTAGAGTTATGGGATATCAAAAAATAACACGTTGTATATACCACGGGTCCTAGTGATTGGTTTTTTCACTCAGCAAAAAAGAACCATGACACTACAAAGATAAGGTTGATTTTTTAATTATGAGAACCAACCCACATGAAGGCTTTCCGTTAAACGTTAGGACCTCTTTGGTAATACAACTCATTTTTGACCATAGTATGGGTTGAGTCCTTTCTGCTAAATTACGTTCAGTTAGAGTATGAAACGTATGAAAAAATCGCAGTCATAAGGACTGCCGACAGATCTAAGTGAAAACACAAAACTTTGGAATAACTGTTCTTTTATACATATAGCTCATGGAAAGCGTTCGGTGACGACTACGCGAGTTCCATCATTTTTATTCACCCAAAAAGTACACATACATACACAGTATACATATAGCTCATGGAGAGCGTTCGGTGACGATCGCGAACCCAGAAAGGCTCCTACACACTGGCGCGATATCGTAGGCGCGACGCGACACTAGTAGCACAATTTCTTTGTCGCTGCCTGTCGCGCCCGCGATTTCGCGCAAGTCTGTATGAGAGTTAAGTTTTTCCCCTACCAAAAGTCGCTCAACGCGCCTAAAGAAGTTTTCACTTAAAAAAACAGGTTGCACTGACATCTTGTTGATGGCGATTGCTTCCCAACGTTAAAATTAAAAAGGTAACTTAATTGTGTCTCATTGATTGGTTAAGTATGTTATTGAGGAGCTCGTGGCTAAGTAATAACAGCTGCACGGGTCGATCCTTCAGGTTAATCTACGCTTGCCGGGGTTGGTCCGTGGATGGGTGACAATCTTTACATACCGAGACTCCTCCGTGCCTCGGAAAGCACGTTAAGCCGTTGGTCCCGGCTGTCATTCGTGGATCTTTGACAGTCGTTACGGGTCGTCAGAAGCCCAAAAGCCTGACAGCCAGTCTTACCAAGGGGTATCGTGTTACCCAGTTACTGGGTTGTGGAGGTCAGATAGGCAGTCGCTCCATGTAACATACTGGTATTCAGCTGCATCCGGTTAGACTAGAAGCCGACCCCAACATAGTTGGGAAAAGGCTAGGCAGATTCATTTTGATAGGTTAAGTATGTTTTCCTTACCGCTCTCCCTCGGGATATCTGTAACAAAAAAAAATTGGATTAAGTAACGGATAGCAGATAAATTCTTAAATGAAAACATCTTTAGGCGCACATTGCGCTATTCCTGAACAGTGCGTAACTGAACCGTCACGCTCGGGTCGGTGACGCTGAATCCCGTATACTCGGCTCATATACCGGATGACTTTTTTTACCGTCTCGTAAAAATTTGGGTATACTAGGTGAACGGAGTAGAAGCCTATGGCATAGTTTTTATTATTTTTTCTTTAACCTAGAAAGAAATTGATCTATGGATAAATACCACACATTTGAAGTAAACTTATCATACTATAACAATAAACACAGAAATTTAACAAAAAACATAATTCAATAAATAAATACGATAAATAATATTTAAATTTAAATCATACGCACCCAAATTTCAATATTTTTATCTTTTAATTTAGTTTTATTTCTGAAAAAAAAAAAAAAAAAAAAAAAAAAAATTGCTATGCCCTAAGCTTCTACTCCGTTCACCTAGTATACCCAATTTTTTTCGAGACGGTAAAAAAAGTCATCCGGTATAAGGTGTATCTATTCTTATACGAAATATTTTAAGAGGACCATCTATAGGTGGTAAAAAAGCCATAGTAGCGATTTTTTTTTTTATGTAAGTGTTTTGTATGTTTACATAATTATTATAATTTTAAAATTGCTTGAGACATTTTGCAACGGAGTTGCATTTTCCAAAATTTTACTTATTCTATGAATGACCCGCCCGGACGCGGCGATGGTGGCGGCACGAGCGCGGTGAATTTTGATAATTAATCATCATCAAGTAATTTTAAATATTTAATTTTTTAAATAATATACTCACGACCTCATTCCACCGGCCCCCTTCTACCATCGGACATCTAAACGCACTGCAAGTTACCACCCCTACCTAGTTGATATTCCACCAACTCGCACTAAGCGTTTTCAAACGTCTTTTATAATGCGCACAGCAAAGGAGTGGAACTCTCTGCCTGCGTCTGTGTTTCCGAACGCATACAACCCTAATCTATTCAAAGTGAGAGTGAACAGGCTTCTTCTGGGTAAGCTCACTCCATCGTAGACTTTGTCTCTGTCATCCAGACTTAGACTAAAGTCAAGAGCAAACTCATAGTAGAATAAAAAATAAAAAAAAAGATTAAAAAAATCGTTTCCATGGCTTCTTCTCAAAAAATCATCTCTTGAAATATTTCGTGTTTGAATAGATACACCCTAAATAAGTTTTTTGACAATAATTTTTGAGCTTTGTGTTAAAATGTTGATCATAACAAACAGTGATAGGATATTCGTACTTAAAGTTAATTTTAGGCTGAGAAATTATGGGAGCGGCTTCAATTTTTTTTTTTTAATATTAATCCCGGGATTCCAGAAAATCCGGGAATGCACAACTAATTGGATACATGGTATGGAAACGACTTCTTATATTATGTGGTACCTATTATTTATTTACAACCTACTTTACAACATCAGCTAGCTCTATAGCTAGATTCTATTCTCAAAAAGTACAAAATGTGTCAATTCCGGAATCGTGAGATATTTACGGTCGATACAAAAGTGCATTCCATATTAGCCAAAACCTCAACTTTAGTTAAGAAAGAAAGAAAAATAGGTTTATTTGTCACAGAAACACGTGCATGCAAAAAGATGCACGCAAGTATGCATCTGAATATCCTATCACTAATAATCTTATATATAAAATTCTCGTGTCACAATGTTAGTTACCATACTCCTCCGAAACGGCTTGACTGATTTTTATGAAATTTTATATGCATATTCAGTAGGTCTGAGAATCGGCTACTATCTATTTATTTATTTTTAAGTTTTAGGTAGGTAGGTACGGTAGGGTAGGTAGGTAGGTAGGTAGGGTAGGGTAGGGTAGGGTAGGGTAGGGTAGGGTAGGGTAGTTAGTTTATATTATAGCTTTTGAAAGAACGAAGTCTGTCGGGTTAGCTAGTAAAACATAATATTCTATTTATCAATCCACTCTCCGTACGTGGCCTAAGGCACATGTTTTCAACGACCCTCTTTTGGCTCACCACTACAGTAGTCAATCGGAACTCGGAACTACTTCATAAGATGCGACGCCGGTGTTCCTGCCACAGACGTTCTTTGAGCTATGTTCCTACTCACAACTACTTACAAATGACTTTGAAATAAGTGTCATTCAAGAGATGTGAGACCTTGCGTTTCATTTGTTTTATAACCGTAAAGGTGAGTATAGACTAGAGCATTAATTTGTAACAAAACATCGACATCGAGCCGCTCTAAAGTTGAATTATTAATTCATTGGAGGGAACTGACAGGTGGTAGCTGTCACATTTCTAAATAATAAGGAAATATGTATTGTATTCTAGACTTTTACACTTATACAATACATATATTATACATTTATTTTACACTTTATCATCATCATTTCAGCCGAAAGACGTCCTCTGTTGGACATTAGCCTCCCCCAGTTGGGGGGGCGGGGTTTGCCATAATCGCCACGCTTGGCAGGCGGGTTGGCGATCGCAGAATGGTGTTAAAAATGCATAGAGAACGCTGCTGCCCATTCTCTAGTAAGTCCCTTAGTCGCCTTTTACGACACCCACGGGAGGAAATGGGGTGGTGCTATTCTTTACGTCCGGTTACACTTTATAAATCAATTAAACGAAACGATCACCATTACAATAAATATGACCATTTTATTACACAAAGTGTCAGCTAGCACATGTCAGATTACTCCAGCGAATTAATTATTCGATTGTAATTTGCCACTATCACGAACCGAACAATGAGCACGACGTTCGGCGGTTTGTTACAACTTGATTTTTCAAACAAACGAGCGAATTTTGTAACATAAGTAACATTTCATAAAATTTATATAATGATTTTTTTTATAATAATTTCATTTTATATAATGGCGTCATTATGACTTTCCAATGGTCAGCCACTGACACTCCATTGAAAGAATTGGTAATCTCGTACATAATGACAAATGAAACTTCCTACTAAACTTCCAACTTCCTACTACATCAGATTGCTTATAACACTAATAAATAATATGTAAAAATATATATAAATGAAATCTGGCATGACTAAAATAATGTTCAAAGTGCAAATGTAATACAATTATATTAAATTACGAGACCATTGACCGACCAATGATCGACCATTATGAATTTAGCAAATTACGAACTTTTAGCAAAATGACTTTGGGATCGTGATGGAGTCACGAATTTATAAAAATAGCAGACTTGGGCCCCTGATGGTAAGTTATGCTAAGGCCGAAGGTGGAAGCGAGCTTCACTTGGAATCCTCAACCACGGAGGAACTGACTATCTTACCTCTAACTGCCGAAACACAACAAATGGGCCCCTGCAGATACGACAATTCAACGAAGAGTAAACGCAAAATAGAAAGGAATGTTGCAAATAAATGCTCACCGCCATGAGCATTACCTCGAACACCGTGTCAAACATTCGCCGGAACGTTATATTACATGGTTTTTTAAATTGAGCTTTTGGTTGTATTGTACAGACGCCAGCAGATCAAGCTACCCGAAATTGTCAAATTTTCGCAATCAACCTTGAACCTTATACTGTAGTGATAAAGTTGAAAATCTATTAAAGAAATTTGACAGTGTAGTAGCTTGATGTGCTGGCGTCTGTACCATTTGCAAGAACGTCAGTTGGGACTGGTCATCTCTTAGCTGCCACGGCTTATTTTTAATTTTTGAATTGTTTTAATTACGGACGCTTCTAACGTGCACGTCTTTCTACATTGTTCTCACATGTATAACTTCAACATGAATGATGTAACCCATATTTTTTAACGATATTTTGTTTTAAAGAGTGTCTGTGGAGTTTCTTGTCCGTTCTTCTCTATAGGAACCTACTACGCTTTGGAATGGGCAACTAGCTTCATTTTTCTGACTGACCGACCCCTTGACAATTCAAAAGTATTTGGTTTATTTGAAATTGAGTTTGAGTTTGAGTTGGAACATTACATGGAAATGCTCGAGATTTTTTTTTAGTGCAGTGTTTCCCAACCTGGGGGTCCGCAGACCTATATACAAAAGCCGTGCGGCGCACTATGCTGCACTGTGGCGACTGTGGCAAAAAGTTTAATCGCTGCAAAAATGAATAAAAAAGGCAGCACCAACCATCTCATTAGAATTTAATAAAGCAAATAAAAAGATTAAAACAGTGTTTTTTGTTTTATTTTAGGGGACCGCGAGTCATGGTTAGGTTGCGCTAGGGATTCGCCTTAGGGAAGAGGTTGGGAAACCCTGGTTTAGTGTATACTCACCTTAACTTCACGCCTGAGTTTCTCGCAGAGGTGTATTAGTTCTTACACCTAAATATCGCTAGTCAGTAATGCTGCCGTGCTAATGAAGAACGCAGTAACTCGATTTTGCCGCTTTCGAGACTTTTATTTTTGATTATTAAATTTGTTATGATGTTTTAGTTATAGCATTCTTGCTTACTGAAAAACCGAGTTCCTGAAGGATCAATAAAAAGTTGCTTAGAGAGATTTAATAGATTTCGATTCGCTGACTCCAAATATATAACTCAACGAATGTATAACTCATAATCGTCCAAAATCGAGTTACTGCGTTCTTCGTTAGCACGGCAGAATAGGGGGTGAGCCTATTTCAATTAACCGAGCACAAATAAAACCTCCGGGCTGTTACTGAAAATCCCTAATTGGGAAAACCCAATAACACTTTCCTGGAATGCGAACCCACGCTCAGCGGTGGCACTGTTTTTTTTTCACCCTCCTCGTTTCTAATAAACGATATTTCGTTACCCTCTTATTCGCAAAGATATAAATCTATCAATCTATCAATCCCAGCTAGACATTTTCAAATGAAGGTCTAGACATCACAATTCACGATATTAAAAAGTAAGCTGTCATCTCCAGTACACATCCTTTTATTAAAATAAACCTATTTGACGTAACAGAACATCGAACCCTTATCAAATATCAAATTTCGAACAGACTATTGTAATGTCATATCAGATTTTAAAAATAGAACTCTGAGGCCCTAGTGTGAGTTTCTTTTAACCATCTCGATTTAAGAGTCTATACTACCTAAGCGCCACCTCACTCTGTTTCTCGCTCGCACACTATTGCTACCGGTCACGCGAGCAAGCGAGACAGGGCGGCATCGGCAGGGAAAAGGCTCCAAGTCGCCGATAGTTTAGGTAATTTCTGTGCGTCCTGTGAAAACTGATACATCTCGAAAATGTCAACTTTACAATATAGTAGTTTTTGTGTGTAAAAAATTATAAAATTTTGTTAGGATAATAATTTTACAAAAATAGTGACATAATTTGTATTTAGTGTCGTATTGTTAACAACCTATTATGTTCCAGCTCAAAAGGCGTTACTGCAGGAAGAGATATTTAAAAAAAGCTATATGTTGTATCAAAACACACCAAATGAATGATCGTGTATGATTCTAAATGAGTTGTATCGCTTTACACTTTGTGTGAAGCTTTGGTGAAAGGTGATATTGTTGCATTGTCAGGTAGTTTTATACGAAACTAAATCAACTCCTGTTCAAAGCTGTCAAACAAACGAGTAATATTTTTCAGTCGGCAGAAGCACTGTAAACACAAAACTCGTATTCTTCAAAACTTAATGTTGTCTTCATTATATTTTTTCATTATAAAGTTTTGTTTAAAAAAAAAACGTGTAACGTAATAAATATATGTGAATAATGATATGACTTGAGATACATCTTAAAACACAATTATTTATTTCATAACTTGAATATTGTGAACGATACATGTCAATATGTATTTATTTACACAAAAATATTTATCAAAACACGCCATTTCGTCTTAGATGTACCATACGATCTTGAAAACTAATAGACGTATCAAAATGTTAATTAGGCAGAATAATAGAGCATTTTTTTCTGATGAAGGTGCAACAATAATATCACATTCGATATAAGTTGACTTATATCACTTTTCACAGGACGCACAGATTTCTTTTTACGGTGAAAATAATGGTCATTTAAAAAAAGTAAATAACATAAGACCTGATAGTTAGTTTAGTTAATATGCAAAGTTTCATTATCTAATTTGAAGTATTTTTTGAAAACCAGCGGTTTATTGTTCGGTTTGGAGGTAACTTTGGAATTTTTTTCTATCGAGAAAATTTTATGGAATCGTGTTTTCGGCAAACATAGTACTTAACATTAATCCTCAACTTTACCATATATTTATTTCAAAATTGAATGCTGCAGTATTTTCGACATAACGGTGGATCATGCTAAGCCATTTGAGGTAGTATATAGGCCCTTAACGCATCGAGCGCGTTCAGTGTTCTGAGGCCCTAGTGTGAGTTTCTTTTAACTGTCTCGATTTTACGCATCGAGCGCGTTCCGATTGGCCTCCGGTTGGCTCTTCACCAATCGGAGTGCAGAACGCGCTCAATGCGTAAATACGAGATGGTTAAAAGAAACTCACACTAGGGCCTCTGAACTATGCAATACATACATTACTGAAATGAGTCTGTGCGCATAACTACGCAAACCGCGGGATGGGAATCCACTTCTAATGTTTGGGTGAACGTGAAACCTAGTATTGTCCAGCAGTTTTTTGGTTGAAATAAATGATGTCGTCATCATTTATTTCAACCGGAAGACTGCTGGGACGTAATTTCATTACGATAATTGCTTCTAAGACAAAGGTCTTTATCCCTTTTTAGGTTTCCGTAGTCAACAAGGATGCCTCATAGTTTCGCTAGTCCGTCTGTTTGCCTGTCCGCGGCTTAGCTTAGAGACTCTTAGTAAAACCGTAATCACACCACGATAATTGCTTCTACGTACGACAAAGGTCATTAGCGCCGATTCCCTTGTTCACAAACTAAACTAAATTTAAGTTCAGTGCATTTTTTTCTTTTCTTTTCATTAAGAAAAGGACAGACAATAAATTTTAGTTTAGTCCTGTCAAATTAATCAGCGCCTGTCACTACTCCATACAAGTTTAGACGTGATTAAAAACTTGCCGACTAAAATATAGTACGTCAAGCGCTGATTGATTTCTTCTGCGTCTGTGTTTCCGAACGCATACAACCCTAATCTATTCAAAATGAGAGTGAACAGGCTTCGTCTGGGTAAGCTCACTCCATCGTAGACTTTGTCTCTGTCACTCAGACCTAGACCAAAGTCAAGAGCAAACCCATAGTAAAAAAATAAAATAAAAATTGTTTGTGAACAAGGGAATCGGCACCATTATCTCTTTTAAGGATTCCAGAGTCAACAAGGAACCCTTATACTTTCGCCATGTCCGTTTGTCTGTCAGTCCTTGGCTTAGCTTAGAAACTCTTTGTACTAGAAAGCTGTAATTCGGCAGGGGTATACATAAGTGGTAAAATAAAATCAAAAAATAGGCCGTTCAAAAATATTGCTGATTTGTGAAAATCATTTTTCGATTCAAGGATCCGTTTTCGTAATAGCTTTAAGGTGCTAATTCAAAGTCAAAGTCAAATAATTTATTTCAAATAGGCACGAAGATGCACTTTTGAACGTCAAAAATTACATGAATAGTTAATTGATTCTAGTTGCGCCTTCCAAAATGTAGTTATGTATGGAGAAGAATGGGCAAGAAACTCCATACTTACTCTTTTAAAATGTTAACAATAGTTTGTATACATTATAGGTGAAGACTATGTACCTAGTATAAAAAAAATCATCAAAATTACTTACCACAATTGGTAAAAAGAATGAAAAGTGAAGTAATAACAGAAAAATTAATAAATGCGATAGGTACATGGTGCTCACATATTTTCAAAATTCTTGTTAAAAGTCAAGTGTTAGAAACATAAGACCTAGTTCTATGCATTGGTCCTTGGTACGAAATATGCAGATTAATATATTTTAGACGTATGAGGAACAGGGTGTAAAGTTCACTCATACTTATAGTAAAGGGAGGATCCTCCGACCAGACGGGTGTTGTGTCTGGTGGGCAACTGCCCAACGGTTGATGTCGGGATGTTGTATATATGCTAGTCACGCGGTAAACTCTGATAGCGCGATGCAGGATTTGTGACGTCAGGTCTTTGATGCGTAGGTTTGCATGTGGCGTTGTTGATACCGCCACAATATTAATTGACAAAATGAACATCTGACGAAACTTCTGACGTCATAAACGTGTGTAAAGAGTCTAGTCTAGACTAGAGGCGTCTGGAGGAGGTCTAGAGAACGCGACCCGTGCATATTGATATTGGCTGATAAGTGATAAAAAACCGGCCAAGTGCGTGTCGGACCACGCACAATGAAAGATTACCGTAGTTGGGATGAATTTATCCTAAGAAAAAACTTTACATTGGTGCCGATTCTCTTGTCACAAAATTCTCTAAACTAGACTAAAAATCACCAAAATTTAGTTTATTCCTGTCAAACGACCATTTCCTATTCTGAAATTGACTAAAGTGACACAACTTAACTATATTTTAGTTTGACAGCTCTAAGATAGTACTGAGTTTTTAAATTTAGTGAAAATGGCAATTTTGCTATTCTGAATTTGACGTTTTTAAACTAAAATTTAGATTTTCTAACTAAATCTGACTATTTTTAATCGCGATTAAAAAGGTGTGGAATAAAATTAGTTTTCATGAACTAAAATTCACACCAATCACCTCGACTTCTGGTGCAAAACCAGTGCTGTATATAAGGTGTATCTATTCATACACGAAATATTTTAAGAGAAACATCTTTATGTCGTAAAAAAGCGAACGGTGCGGTGGGGTGGCGGCACGAGCGCGGTGAATTTTGATAATTAATCATCATATCAAGTAATTTTAAATTATTTAATTTTTTAAATAATATACTCGGAATAAAAAAGAAAACTCACTTATAGGTGTATCACTTAAAATATTTCGTGTTTATCCCTATATATATTTTTTTTTTCTTTTGCTTATATCTCCAAAATGGTGCGTCCTATCGCAAAAATAATGAAAATTTCGACCCCCTTTTAGAAACCCTTAAACCACTATTACGCTACATGTCGGTAATCTTTTTTTTTATTTTCCACACAAAAAGTGAAAAGTTCCATAAAAAAACACGTCGCGGCTGCCCCCCATGTGCGCCTCCGGCTCTAAAATAAATCATAGGCAAACAAGTACAACGTTGCGAAGCCAAAAAAAAAAATACCACGTGGAGTCACGATTGTCAAATTCGATTTAGTTGTGTCAAACTTATTTTTAAATTTAGAGAATTTTGTTTGCAGAATAGCTTTAAGATTCTCATAGCCAAAAGTAAGGAATTTTAGTGATAGTTTAGTTAGTTTAGTTCGGTGTACAAGAGAATCGGCACCATTTTGTAGTTGAAGGAAAACTTTTTAGTTAAAGTTTACTATTTTTTACTTTTTAGTTATGGTACCTATACCCCACCACACTTCGATTACCACTACTTGCTACACCGCACAAACAACAGTGACACAAGATATACGAAGTGGATTAAATACGTATTATCGAAGCTAACTCAAAAACTACCCAAGCAAAGTTAATAAAAATCGGTTAATAACCATTTATAGCCCGAGTGCATCTCATGACAATTCCAATAAGCCCAAACACGGCTAGGATACATTGTTTTATTACGGAGTTCCGGTGCATACCTTCCGGCTTCATCTTCAGATAAGTTGGATGGTACCATTTTCATCAGAATTATTTATTTAAATTTGCTTCATAGTCGCTTAACTATCTTAATCGAGATATATCTTATTGCCACCCATGAAATACTTATCATTGAGGAGTTCGGGTGGCCATTTGTAGTCTTCTTCATCAATTCCACTTCATCAAAATATGATACTTTCTGAATGCAAATGCTTGAGTTGTTGAAAATACAAAAATCTCTGTTTGCCTATAAAATTTGAGGAGTTCCCTCAATTCCTCATGGATCCCATCATCAGAACTGGATTTTGAAAAAAATGGGATCAATCTGGAAGTATATCCTTTCAAATAAAAAAAGAATTTTCCAAATCGGTTCATAAACGACGGATTTCTGAGGGAACAAACAATAAAAAAAAAAAAAAGAAAATACAACCGAATTGAGAACCACCTCCTTTTTGGAAAGTCTGTGAAAAACATATTCTCTTATACAGAATGTATGGCAGACCATGTTTCTCAACTGCAAATGTAAGTCGGTCGACTACTACTCGTACTTGGTAACTTGTAAAGCTTACTTAGCTGTGAACGTTTTAAAAAATCGAATCGAAATAGTGTTGACATCGCTTCTGTAGTGCGTTGCATATGCGACTAACGCGCGTTAATAGCGCTACAAAAAGTCGCCGTGGGCGAGGGGCCTAAGGCAACTCATTTTTAACCGTAGTGTGGGTTGGGTCTTTTCTGCTAAACTAGGTTCAATTAGAACAGACTCGTCATAAAAAAAATAATTTAAAATTATAAAATTATTAAACTAATATTCTAACCTTGAACTCAGACTACCCTCTAAATAAAACCTGCCCGCCAGACTTTTACGTCACGCGTATTGATTAGCATGCCAGGGGCGCTCCCCTCAGGCAGACTGCCATGTCGACGACCCGCTGAATGAAGCCCTACCACCCCTGTGAGCACCCCTGATTGGGATGTACGGTGTCTGGATGCGTTAGGCTGTAAGGGTGACTATTATTGATTGGGTTGCCTATAGGTACAGTCAAGAGCAAAAATTATGTGCTGTACCCATTGATGTATTAAAATCGTTAGATACGGGACTTGGTAACAGCGCCTGGACCTATCAAACTAAGTGATGGCCCGTAGTTGGCACTCAGTCGCGCACGGGATATCGTTGATGGATCAAACAGTTCCATAATTACAGTTATTTTTTGTGATAAATACCCATCAAAATGACTTCTTGTGCAGTTTAAGTGTTTTAATAATACAAGGAAGAAAAATAAGACACACGGGAATACTTACCGCTCGCAAGTACAGCCAAACATGCTAATTTGTTGAAAGTATTTAATGTTTGCTTCGCCATGTTTGTGCTACCACATGCAATGTCATTCATAATCGTAAACATTCGCCCAACATTCGGCAGCTAACGCGATTTCGCTCGCTCGACAGCGCCGTCTCCTATGTTTTTGTCTATAGGTAACTGTAGGTTTGAGATGTGTGAGTTTTGGTGCATGATGTAGTCGTGCGCCGAGCCCAGGTTTACTGATTGCGATGTTAGCAAGTAACATATCTTCCTCCTTTTAATATATAAATGAAATGAATCTATTTTGTAAAACATAGGTGTATCTAATAGGTATACAGTGGTGGTGAAGGGCGAATCGAAGGCCAATCGGAACGCCGAACGCGCTCGATGCGTAAAATCGAGATGGTTAAAAGAAACTCACACTAGGGCCTCTGATCGGAATATTTTATCGATACTAATATTATAAAGAGGTAAAATTTGCTTGTAAGTTTGTATGTAGGGGGTAATCTCTGGAACTACCAGTCGGATTTGAAAAATCATTTTTGCATTTGATAGCCCAATTCTTGAGGAAGGACTATTTAACATCACGCTGTGACCCTAAGGAGCGGAGTAAAAGGAAAACAATCAGAAAAAAACGCTAAGTGAAAACAAAATAATATCGCGGGCGGGCTATGGGTCGGGGGAACAAGAAGTTTCACGCGGACAAGGTCGTGGGCAGAAGCTAGTATTATATATATGTATATGTTACCGGCCAAACCCGATTTCAGGACAGACTAGTTTGTCCTAGGCCAAACCCATAGACACGATAGGACAAACCAGTATAGCCTAGGACAAACTCCACCTGCGCTAAGAAAGGCCGACGGAGCCCCGCTTGGCGGGGCTCCTATTTCTGGGTGGTTTAAAAAAAAATAACCACGAAGGCTAAGGCGGGAGCTCCGCTCCGCTTCGCTCCCGCCTTAGCCTTACCTAACCTAACCTAACCTATCCGAGTCGGGGTACTCTGAGCCGGGATGTTAACCAAAATAGTTAAGATAAACCGATTTGGCCTAGGACAAACTAGTTTGGCCTGAAATCGGGTTTGGCCGGTAACATATCAACCAAAACCAAACCAATTACAAACTTGTTTTTCTTACCACATCCAGTATTCCGACATCCACGTCTGCCCACCCTCTCGATGTGAATTTTAGTATTAAAATTTAATATTTCTGCGTCGTGAACAATTACTTAGCGTCAGGCATACTGCCATACGATAATAAATTCTAATAAATTCGTCACTTTAGGCCCCTCACTTAAGAGGCGCTCACCGGTACATTAGCACCACTCCCTTAAAAAATATTATCTCGTGACTGAGAAGGAATTATGAAAAAACGGCTCAATCAGTAACCTCGGTAAGTGTGCCTAGAATTTTATAATAGTTATTTATGCAACTGTTGTATAATAAGGGGTATTAAAACACAAATGTGGGTTTATCACACGAGGCGAAGCCGAGTGTGATAATAGTATCACATGAGTGTTTTAATACCTAATTATTACAGTTGCATACAAGACTTTGATCTACACCCATGACATGAATCCTCTATAAAAGGTTCTGAAACAGTTTTTGCAATACTAATATCGAACAAAAATGGCGGGATACGACGCTATGGTATAGTATAGTGAAACGCGCGTGCGTGTCAATGTTATTTTTTTGAAATTCATAAAGATACCACGAATTGAGTAGAGAATGGAAGGGAGGATGATGATCCCTTCCTTACTCATCAAACAGATGAGTAAGGAAGGGATCATCATCCTCGTAAAAGCAAAGGAGCTGCATTATGAAATTCAATACATTATAACTCCCGTTTGGATGCTATTATGGTTACTATGACACTGGGTGTTTTAATGTTGGCAATAAGCTAACTGTTTCAGAAACTTTTAAAGAGGATTTATAGCATGGGCGTAGATAAAACCTTTTATAAAGTTTCATATTGAGACACGAAGCAACAAAACTCGATCACATTCCTCTAGAATCTCTAGATCGTATTTTGTTTCTTGAACCTTGAGTTTATTGGGCCGTTTTTCATAATTCCTTCTGTCACGAGATATTTTTTTAAAGGAGTGGACCTGTGAGAGCCCTCTTAAGTAAAATGTATGAAATGGTAAAACCCTATGTACATTTATTTTGTTGAGTGTAGCGTAGGTAGATTTATTCTGCTATAGCCCCTGTAGCAAGGAAATTGAATATTTTATTTGATAATTACGTGGTTATCTATTAACTAAACTAACATCTTTTCAATACTTAGTAAGATATTTAGTGGACTAAATTGACAAACTTTTATTTATTTATTTAAACTTCATGTACAATAGTGGTACATAGGCGGACATAATGCCACAAGGCATTGTCTACCAGTCAACCTTTGGGTTAAATATAAAAACAGTGATAGGGTACAAAAATAATGTCTAAAATGCTGCTGCTGTGTGTGTGTTTATTGCTTAAGGCGACGATAACCGACTTTTACTGATTTTATACTGAAGATTACGTCTAAACGAGTAGTGTTAATGATTTGAAAAAAATATATGTTAAATAAGAGCATTTTCTTAATAACTTAATATGTGAATATTTTAGATTATGTCTATATTACATAGTGAAATTAATTTGTAAAGTTATGTCTAACGCGGATAAAAAACTGAGAATCACGCAAAAACTATCTAGCGTATTTTTCTGAAACCTTCACCTTTTTAAAGATAATTTAATAATTGATCTTTTAGTATACGTGTTTTATTAAAATACGTTTTGTTTTATGTGTAATAAATTAATAATGCGTTTTATTTGGGCCTGCGCTCCTAGATGGGCGAGTCCCATTACTGGCTGGACGTACGACGCGTTGCGTGAGCTCAGCAGGCCTAGACAAAAAACTTTTCTGTAGCGTTAAACGCCAGACGCTAACGACAAAATGTATGGCAATGGCATTAGGTGTGGAAAGGACACGTAACGTCCCGCTAAGTTCGTAGACAATTTAAAACTTGTAACGAAACGCTACAGCTAACGCAGCGTTAGCGTGGCGTCTCTCATACAAAGCGGTAGACAAGTGGTGTTTTTGACAAACGCTAACGTTAATTTTAGCGTTTATTGTTCACGCTCGCTAGCGGAGACTTGGACCCTGCCGCTAACGTGTTGTGGAGTATTTTAATTAAGAAAAAAAGTGTTTATTTTTGTTTAAATGCATTGCCTGAAGCTGTTAAGTACGGCAAATATTGAGGACGCGTGGATTAGGGGTTGAATATGACTAAATCGGCGTAACGTCGGTGTTTCGGCGGTTATCGCCGAAATTTCGGAATTTGAGTTTATTCAGCGCTATAGGATGAATAAACGAACATTTTGATACATTGTTATCTTAAAGATAAACAATTTAAGCACAGGGGCTCATAAGAATGAGGCCATGATTCCTGCTTACCTCTATTGTTTATTATTCTATTGTTTATATTTTTTTAAATACGATATACTTATGCTCTTTTAGAACCTTAGAGTACTCGTATTCTAAGTTTAGAACATAAAAACCACTTATAAAAATAATGGCGTTGAGAGCTACAGCTGCACTTGAACAAAAATGTAATAACGTAAACAAATGAGCTCAAATCAACTCTACTTACCTTCTCATAAAATCTAACAATAATGTAAATTGTTCTGGGTTCGCCCGTAGTCTGAATTCCATATTCAATTTTAAAATGTCCTGTTTTTACTCACAGGAACTCATTATCTTTTCTTAAAATCACTTAAAGAACTCTGAGCCAAAATGAAACACTTAGTACATTTAATAATCCCGCCAATAATTACGTTAGTTAGTTTGACATCGTTCTCAGTTTGACATTGACGTTCGGTTTTATTTTCGTTCTCACGCTAACTTCCATAGAGAATCCATACTTTTCCTTCCCATTCTGCGGAATAAGCGTCTGGCGTGAGCTTGCTATTTTGTCTACCATTTTACTAACGCTAACGTTTAGTCTGCAGCGTGTGCGGAAAAACGTACGGATGTATTTTGTCTAAGCCTGCAAGCTAACCACTCAAGGTCGCTGGCATATATCTCGGCCTTAAATGCGAGGCTTTTGGCTTATTTGTGTGTGTATTTTTTTTTTTGTATTTTGTTTGTGTACAATAAACAATTTTTATTTCATTCTTTAGATACAGTAAGTATTTGGTCTTTTTACGCCATATCTATGTAAGAAACAGGAGGAAAATTTATTGTATTTTTTTTGTTTTCTGGTTATTAAGTAGGGATGCATCCGATACCGATACCGATATATCGGCGATACTCGAAGTTTGCCGATATATCGGCATCGGCGATATTTTTATGGCCGATTCAACGATACTTTTCTCATCAGTGTTAATTTTAATTAATAGATTACAGTACTTTCCATTTATCGTGAAATAACGGAGTTTATTAAACGTTTACATCGAAATAACGAAAGGGTGCGAACAGTTATTTGTCTAATGTTATAATAAATGGAGTATAGACGCAAAAGGCCTTGATGACCATCGACGATGACCTACAATGCAAGTAGTTCGTTGACCCCATAGATAAATAATACACGGTGTGTCAAATGACAACGCCATCTATACATATAAATAAGAAATAATCGCCTAATTTTTTGCTAAGTGCAAAACTCAAGAATGGGTGGACCAATATAGCCATATTTTTTTTTTATATTCTTTGAATTTCGAGGAAGGTTCTTATGAAGAGATTTTTTTTTAATAATTGCCCGGAAAAACGTAAAAAATACAAAAATAAATAAGATAAAAATAATATACGATGTGTCAAATGACAGCGCCATCTATCTATTATAAATAAAAATGAATCGCTTAATGTGTTGCTTAGTGCAAAACTCAAGAACGGCTGACCAATTTAGCTAATTTTCGTTTTTTAAATATTCCTTGAAGTTCGAGGAAGGTTCTTATGAAGAGAAAAATTTTAATAATTGCCCGGAAAAACGAAAAAAATACAAAAATAAATAAAAGTAAGTGTCATTTTATTTTTTTGTTTAAATTATAAATTTTTGTCTGTTGTATTATCAGTATTATCACAAACTTATCTGGTCTGGTAGATTAGGTACTGAAAATTAAAGATGTCATCACAATATGTACACTGTAGCGGCGCCATCGCCAGAATTTAACCAGAACAGATAATTTTGTGGCACTATAATGAGATTTTATAAGTTAATATTCTATATATACCTAAAAACCTTTTTTTACATTCCGATCAACCGATTTTGACTTCTATTGCGTTAGTGGCATGACAAATGGCAGCTGCAATAAACAGTTGGTATTAACCACTTTTTTCTTTTAATGCCATCCTTATGTCTACGGAATAGAAGTCAAAATCGGTTGAACGGACTGTAAAAAGGTTTACTGTGTGAGTGACTGTGTAAAGGTTATAGATAGACTAGATTTCTGTAGGTAGGTCTGTTAAATCTTCATTGACGCGTAGACAAACTGTCATAGTCAAATAGCTTTTGACGGAACGATGCGGCAACGTCTGTTGGATCAGCTAGTATTGGATAACAAAACTAGGTCATCCGTACTGAAAAGAAAACGTAACATAATTACATAACAAAAAAAATACTATTATTTTTGGTATTTTTCTAAATAATCTCTCTGTTCAAACAACAATAGGTTTGTGAAAATACCGAGTTAAAGAATTTTTTCATGGAAAATTTTCTTCTTTTTGCGTTCTCACATCTGAACGCTTATTTCAGCGATCTCGCTGTAAGGCAGCGTGGCCGAGCGGTCTAAGGCGCTGGTTTTAGGCACCAGTCCGAAAGGGCGTGGGTTCGAATCCCACCGCTGTCAAAAATCCTTTTTGTGTTTTTCATGGTTGTTGAAAAATGTTTATGATATTGTTGCACTAAAGTTGTAATAATAATAAATTCTTTATTTCAACAAAAAGCTATCACTACAATAACCAAAGAATAAGAGTATTAAGGCTTATAATAAGGTCATTTTAATACTCTGACTCCTAAACCAGGGGCCTAAGTCTACTAATTTACAAACGTCGCAATGGTCTCGCCATTGTGAGTATTTGACAGTGTTTGTATGGCAAATCTGTCAAAAACTCACAATGAAGAGACCATTGCAACGTTTGTACATAAGTAGACTTGACCCCCAGGTGTATGTGCCTGTGTCTTAGGAGTCAATGATTCTCCGTAACAAACAAAGCCATATTATACTAAAACAGGACGTTACAACAATAAGCAAATGGTGTACGAGTAGGTATAAGAAAACAGGATATTTTATCTGTAATCCAAGGAAGATTTTCAGTCATTTGTCTGAAGTATGTATTTATTTATGAACAAGGCAACTACAACAGGTAACAATCACAGTATATCAGTAGGATTACATTAAAGGTTTCGACCTGATACCAAAGCGTAATCGCACAACACGACTAGCAACAACAATAATAACGATGACATCTAGAGTACAAAGCTTAGTCAACAAAATTACAGCTACAAGGTCTGTGCGTCTGCTCTCCGACACACTTCCAGCTCATGTAGGCAAAGAATGTGTGGGAGACCACACACGCCAGATAAAATTAATGAATATTGTTATCTGATATTGTAGGTAATCAAATTATTATCATGATGAGTCAGCTAACTATAATTCCGCGCAGATAGTAATTTATTGTTATATTGAGAGCAGTGTTACGCCCGGACCTTACGAGTTGTAGGTTCGAACATTCCTTTGTGTAAGTAATTTCATCAGCACATCTCTCAAAACGGTGAAGAAATACATCGTGAGGAAACCGGCATGTCCTAGAACCAAAAATTCGATGACATGTGATATCTACCAACCCGCACTGGGTCCACGTAGTGGATTAGGGCCCAGTCCCTCTCGAAGGAGAGAGGAGGCCTGTGTCCCAGCTGTGGGAACATTGTATGATGATTATGCCATTTTTTTATCGCTAAGCAATCGGTCACTTGACGTCAAGTTGACAACTGAAGTCGGATATGCCTGCGGACATATAAAACGTAGTAACGCGTCGGCGCCGTACACTGCTGATCTAGTCCTTTTGGTGCTGATCTTAGAGTATTACTGGTAATCTATGCAAACAAATAAAATTGAAGTGTCTGTTTGTAATGTCAAGCTAATAGTTTTTATTTTTTTTATTGGTCTGTCTGTTCAGGCGAATCTCTGAAAAGGCTGGACCGATTTTGATGGGACTTTCACTGGCAAATAGCTGATGTTATAAGGTGTAACTAAGGATACTTTTATTTTAGGAAAAACCACGCGACACCACCAAGCAATCGATCTAACAAATGACTTTATGATCAGAGTGTCTAACTTTCAATTCGTCTACGAAGCAAAATGCCTAAAATTAATGTCTACACAACAAATTGCCTAAGCTGTAAATCGCCTAGAGATCAAAATGTTTAACAAGCAAAATGCCTAAAATGCAATAATTTCTAAGTAGTCGAGATGGTAAACTCACACTAGGGCCTTTGAACTGTAGGTTAGGTTAGGTTGGAACTGTGAGACTGTGACCACAAAACGCACGAGCCGAGCGAGCGTAGCAAGCGTGCCGCGGAAGCGGCAGGCGAGTGCCAGAAACGGTACTTCCTTTCTTCTCTTAAAATAATAGACATATTGCAAGGTAGGCATTTTGGTTCATAGTCAGAATAAGGTTTAGTTCAAATACTGTAGACATATTGCAAGGTAGGCATAGTGCTTCCTAGTCAATATAAAGTTTAGGCAATACTTGGCATAGACGTTTTGATTTCTAGTCAGCATGACCATAAACGAACAAAATGATCTCTTTGGAAAACAATTCGACTAACGAGAAGTTTGATTCCAGTTGAACTCAATTTATCGACGTCCAGATTAGTTATGAAATCGAAATTAAAGACGTCATTACTTCGGAAGTTGGATGTAACATGACCTAATACAACACCTATGTTGTAAGCACTGACATAGTTACCGTCATAGCGACAGGTAATAATAATAATACGGCTCCTGTTTCATTACCAATCATATTAATGAAGCGTAAACCGACATGCATACTAATGCTAGAACTAAATCTCTACGTTTACATCTAGATGACGAATATTAATTCAATATCAAATATTTTATTTCACATAACCCTACATGGGCACTTATGAAACGTCTGAAACTAGGTGCACGGTTCCAATTGGTCATTTCATATGAAGAGGAGCCGGCAAGTAACTCCACGGTTACTCTGTTATTTTATTTTATTTTTTTACAGTGTTAATAGGCATGGGAGGACAGAGTAGGCCTTTCAACAAGTACGCTGTACTTAAGGCCCAGATATATGCCAGCGACCTTGCGTGTTCTGTACTGAGCTCACGCAGCGCGTCGTACGTCCAACCAGTAATAGGACTCGCCCATCCAGGAGCGCTGTCCCAAATAAGACGCATTATTAATTTATCATCACTACATATTATAAAACAAAGTCCTCCGCCGCGTCTGTCTGTCTGTCTGTCTGTTCGCGATAAACTCAAAAACTGCTGCACCGATTCTCATGCTGTTTTCACCAATGGATAGCTTGGTTCTTGAGAAAGGTTTTAGTATATAATTTGTTAAGTTTTTGTATGCATTTTTGTATGAATTAACGATATTTGTTGGAGGTGTCGGAAAAAAATAAGCCGTCTGGGAGCTTTCAACGAAAACGCTGTCTAAACCCTTTGAGATATAACAAAATAATGTATGGTGGAATTATGTATCTTATAAAGGTCTTCAAAAAAGTCCGCGATGGCATATGTCTATATCTTAAGGATAACAAACTATATCCATTTTATTGTCTTTTTGTAGGTATTTGTTTGCCGAATTTTACTCTTGGAAATACGATTACGATAACAATACGCTATAATATCAGTAGCTATTAGCCAAATTATGTTCGTAGATAAATAAGCTAGCTACTTATGTGTATTTCAAACAGTATACAAGAATATTTATCATAAAAACATTACTAAACACGGCGGCCTTAGGATCAAAATGTGTGCATTACAAAACTTTCGTTACTTTTTCACTGACATATTTATCACTTTTCGATAAACTAACACTCAATACGAAATCTACACTTATTTCTCAGTAATTCTGTATAAGATTCTTCTAAGATTAAACCGTTTTCTCATTGAATCCATTACTTTACGCACATATAACCTTGATGAATGTTTACATTAAGCACCGCGCCACACCGCCACACGACCACAGAGTACAGACGTATTTTGTTTTCTTTTTTTTTTCGTTCGTTTAGTGGTGTTCCCGCTAAAATGTCAACCGGTCAAGTATTAGTCGATTAATCGAATTCTACAGCCAGATCGTGTTGCAAGTACAAAATAATTGTCAAATATTTCGTCCAATTGCGAACGTGACCTTGAGAAAAGTTATGCACCAATGGTGTTCATTGTGTATTTCGAGCGTTTTATCAGCACAAACGGTATATCATGCGACATTTCGGAGGATTTAATTTTGTTTTCACATTGTTGGTACTTACGTGAATTATTTTAAAATTATTATTTGTGTCGCACTTTTATTTCGTGTTGTAATTTGGTAGGTACAATTGATTGCTTTAAGAATTTGAGTGAAATTTCGTATTTTGATTTTGTGTTTGTTATCTTTAGGTAAAGACTGATTCACGTTCAGAACATATGTACTTTTATTATATTAAATCATTTGTTTCGGTTTCTATTCACATAGTGAATCACATTAAAATTTATATTAAGTTAGAATTTTGAGATATAGCCTGGGATATGGAGAAGGACCTAGGGTACTTTTTTATGCGATAACCGACACCCACGCGGGCGAAGCCGCGGGCAAAAGCTAGTTATACATAAAACAAAAGGTATTAAAAGGATACTTTCTAGATTGCAGTGCGATCTAGATAGTGTCTATCACAAAAATAAAAATATAAAGAAAAATAAAAATTGTAAGGTCTCCAGCGCATCAGGTTAGCGCAGACGGTCGAGTTTTCTCATTCGATTTTGATCTTAACCACCATCATTTTAAGGTTTGAAATCGTTTGGAGAGATTAGACGGTTTCGTGTGGCCTGATGTACTGGCCACCGTACCAACCTACCTACCTACTTGTTAATTAGTTTATAATTAATATTTAGTGGCACCGAGTTGCTGTGTCTGGCCATACCGCTGTTAAACCCGCGATGGTTTGTGTGGTATGTTTAAACCACAACAAATGGGCTTATTCCACAAATCCCCCCTGAAAAACCCCCTTAAGAGGAAAAGTGGAATATATAAAAACCAGTCTAGAATACACCCCTGCTTATTTCACTAATCCCCCAGAAAATCCCCCTCAGTGGGGAAAACTGAACCCTAATGTAAAAAAAAATCACTTTCAGGGGTCTTGGAATAAGTTTTTTTTTTTCAATTCTAGTTTTACCCCCTAAGCGGGATTATCAGGGGTGAATTCTAAATTCTGTTTTTTATAGATTCCACTTTTCCTCCTTAGGGGGATTTTCAGGGGGGGATTTGTGGAATAAGCCAACAAATGTTTGTAAAAGATTTTTTGATTAAAAAAAATAAAATAAAAAAAACACGTATAAGTTGTTCGACTATTACTCGGTAACTTGTGAAGTTGTATATAACTGTGATATTTTTCTTTCTAACTTCGTTATCAACTGCTGTGAATTTTTTCACTAATCCAAATATGGTTTTCACAAACCCGCAATATTTAGGGAAGTCCCTAAAAAAATATATTTCAAGATTTTATTTTATTTTACCACTTCGTCGGCGTGATTAATATGTTACCCATACCAAATTATAGTTTTCTAGTACTAAGAGTCTCTGAGCTAAGCCGCGGACAGACAGACAGACAGACAGACGGACATGGCGAAACTATAAAGGGTCCTTATTGATTACGGAACCCTAAAAAATGCCAGAAAATGTCACCGTGAAACAACAGTAATGTAATACGGCCAATAATAGCTTTGGTAAGGTTACTTTATCATACTGACTTAGGAGGTAGGGTTTTTCAGATCAGAAGGTCACGCGTGCTGTTTCTACGTCGGTGACGGGGGATACCGAGCTAGCCCATTTGAAACGCAAGCTTGATGGGGTTAGCAAAAATGTCATACTTACATTGACATTATATTGCTTGCTTGGCCAACAATATATATGCACAACATGTATGTAGACAGTTTTTGTTTTTCAGCTTTGTGTTTGTTTCATATGCAATGGTCTCTGTAGCACAATGAAACATGAGACTCCAGGGGTTAGCGTGAAGGCTCGTACAAACTCACGCGATACCGCGGGCACGACAGGCACCGACAAAGGAATTGTACTACTAGTGTCGCGTCGCGCCAGCGATATCGCACTAGTCCATACGAGCCTTTAATCTTTGGGTTCATTCGATTAATCGAGTCTGGGCAAACCACGCTGGGGTCGGTGCATTTCATTCATTCATGCAATATTGTGTATGTTTCGGAACTGACAGTGAATTTAGGGAGTCAGTGATTTTAACTTAGCAGAGTCGGCGTAGTTAGTATTCATTCATAGACACCCTTTTTTAACCGACTTTCCAAAACCTCGAGAACTCCGTCGTTTATGAACCGATTTGGAAAATTATTTTTTTATTTGAAAGGATAATTACCTATACTTCCAGATTGGTCCCATTTATTTCAAAATCCGGTTCTGATGATAAGATCCATGAGGAAATGAGGGAACTACTCAAATTTTATAGGCAAACATAGCGATTTCTGTATTTTCATCAACAACTCAAGCATTTGCATTCAGTAAGTATCATTTGATGAAGTGGAATTGATGAAGAAGACCAAAAATGGCCACCGGAACTCCTCAATGATAAGTATTTCATGAGTGGCGATAAGATATTTCGATTAAGATAGTTAAGCGACTATGAAGCAAATTTAAATAAATAATTCTGATGAAAATGGTACCATCGAACTGATCTGAAGATGAAGCCGGAAGGTATGCACCGGAACTCCGTAATAAAACAATGTATCTTAGCCATGTTTGGGCTTATTGGAATTGTCATGAGATGCACTCGGGCTATAAATGATTATAAACCGATTTTTATTAACTTTGCTTGGGTAGTTTTCGAGTTGGCTTTGGTATTTAATCCACTACGTATATCTTGTGTCACTGTTGTTTGTGCGGTGTAGCAAGTAGTGGTTATCGAATTATTCTAACCAATGATCTATCACACAATCCGTTCATCGTTTCTTTGGACTTTCCCTACTTTTATAGCCAACCACATTCATAGATGGAACCTGATGTTATGCGGTAATCTATTAATACTGGAATTCCTCGTACGTCACGTCCACTTAGTACGTGCTCTACGCGTCATTGGCTTGCGCTCAATACCCACAAATGATGTATTATGCAACTACGACCAGGGGCCTATCGAATCGTTTTCGGGAGTCATTTTCAAGCTCATTTCCGATATGCTCATTTCATTTTCTTAGTACAATCGCAATGAAAATTTCCTACACTGCTTGGGAGCTTCGCCGCAGTCGGGCAAAGAGGGCCCCCAACAAAGTTTTGATACAGGGCCCCTTTAGGACTTTCTTTCGGATCAGAAACGAAATCGAATCGGAATCAGAATCAGACTCGAATCGTTTTCGGGAGTAAGGCCCCTGATTTCGATAAGTTAGAATTTCCGAGTGATTTTACTAAATTAATGCAAGAGCTTGAGAATTGGGCCGTACCTGGGGGGCCCCTGTTGTTTTGGGGCCCCGTATCATTGATACGGCTGATACCGCGGTAGCTACGCCCCTGGAGCATGCCTCTGGGCATTTTATTATAATAACTAAACGGTCCAGTACAGTTGACTGTACGTTAGTGGTAACACTTTGACCTTTAGCTGGCCTAGCGTAGAACGGAGAAAACAAGCCAGCTTAAACCACCACTACTGACGTGATGTCTACTGTACCAATTCCAGCAAGAGTAGTAAAGTATTACATTATAAGTCTTTAATATTCCCATTGCTGGGACTCGGCTCGGGCCTTCTCTCTGACTGACGGGACGTAAAGCTTTGGATTCACTAGGGGACAAACAGAAAGAAATAAAATACGTTAAACATGACGCAAAAAAGAACAAACACAAAAAAAAAATAAGAAAAATATGGGAGGTAAAAATGCGTCACATCCACGCAAAACGGCTATCGCTCAGCATTATTTTGCGACCCTATGCAAGACAGCCCCAGCGCTGGTTTTCGGCGACTGCGGGCGTTGACGTAATGACGTCGTCCGGTGTAGCTAACAATTATTGAGACGCTGTACCAGTACAGCGTCACATGCCGTGACAAGATCTACCACGTGAGCCCAGTGCGAGTTGGCGTCTCACTAGTTGTGGAGTTATAAGCTGTTGAAGCGCGTTTTGACTAAAACACGCTGTAACAAGCGAAACTCAGAAGCTCCTATTTACGGGTAAAAGCGACTGCGAGCCATATTCGGCTGTTAAGTAGATGTTTACACTCAGATAAACTGACCGCATATTTTTAGTTGTTTATTTTTAAAACACATTTATAAACGGAAGTGTCGCAGACGATCTGTCTGTGTGTTCTCTCGCTCTAAAATTTAATTAATTTAAACCATGGAACAGAAACTGTTCCGTGATTTAAACAATCTCTTCAAGTCTTGTTTCGGCTTAGGAGTTTCATCCCATTTTGATCGACCTTTTTTTTTTGTGATTAACTCACACACTGACATAGGTTATTAAATGTTAAAATTTTAGGGAAATCCTCTACTTTTACAATGTTTGTAAATATGTGAGCACCATGTATCTAACGCATAATTAATTTGTCTGTCAGTGCTTCACTTTTCATTCTTTTTACCTATTGTGGTATAGTAATTTTATTCTAGGTAAGTGCATCGTCTTCACATATAATTATTAATTAATGTATACAAAATATTGTTAACATTTTAAAAGAGTAAGTATGGAGTTTCTTGCCCATTCTTCTCCATACGTAACTACCTTTTGGAAGGGGCAACTAGAATCAGTTAATTATTTTTGTAAATTTTGACGTTCAAAAGTGCCTTTTATGTGCCGATTTCAAATAAAAGATTTGACTTTGACTTTATAATAGGTATCGGAAAAAAAAAAGCCGTCTGGAACGGATCCGGCTGGGTACAGGGATAGATTATAGCCTGGAATAAGACATAGCCTACTTTTTATCCCTGGAATAGGTTCCCATGGGTTGCGGGAACAGGATCAAAATTTCATGATTACTTTTGGTCGCAATAACCAATACACAGCTAGTATGAAATAAATATTAGTTATAAATACTCACAAACATCGTCAAGGTCTGATCCCTGTAATCGTTCGCAATATTTATGATACGCGACTGATAAATTAGAGTCACGGTGACGTGTGATAAGGGGTCATTGCCACCAATTCTTTGTACTAGGAAGACTGATAATGGATGGAGCATACTTATAGTGGAGCATCGTTTAAGACTGTAAGTAGGGTAAGCAGAAATAGTGTATTTTTTATTCTACGATGGGTTTGCTCTTGACTCGTAGTCTAGGTCAGAGGTGACAGAGACAAAGTCGACGATGGAGTGAGCTTAACCAGAAGAAGCCTGTTCACTCTCACTTTGAATAAATTAGGGTTGTATGCGTTCGGAAACACAGACGCAGGCAGAGAGTTCCACTCCTTTGCTGTGCGCATTATAAAAGACGTTTGAAAACGCTTAGTGCGAGTTGGTGGAATATCAACTAGGTAGGGGTGGTAACTTGCAGTGCGTCTAGATGTCCGATGGTAGAAGGGGGCCGGTGGAATGAGTTCGTGGAGTTCATGGGCACACTCTCCGAAGTACAATCTGTAGAAGACCGACAAGCAGGCAAACTTGCGGCGATGAGCCAAGCTTTGAAGCTTAGCATCCACCAGTTTTACGTCGCCAATGAGCCTCTTAGCTCTGCGTTCCACCGAGTCAAGCGCAGCAAGTTGGTACGTAGCTGAGCCATCCCAAAGGTAGCTGCAATACT
Organism: Dryobota labecula; assembly: GCA_947523025.1. Lineage (NCBI taxonomy): Eukaryota > Metazoa > Arthropoda > Insecta > Lepidoptera > Noctuidae > Dryobota > Dryobota labecula. The sequence goes on along the minus strand of OX383311.1, from coordinate 3,339,562 downwards.
CCATGCAGGATCGGACTTTGGGTTTAAGTGTTAACGGCCGCAGTGACGGCTGTTATGAAAATGATGACAGCGGCAAATATTTAAATCTTTAGATTCGCCATACCTCGTCAAATGAAAGTCGCGTTTCTGTTTCGTTTTGACACCTCTGACACACAATGACGTGGAAACTCTATTTAATAATGTGTGAAAACGTTTCGCCATGTCCGTCTGTCTATCTGCCTGCCTGTCTGTCTGTCTGTCCGCGGCTTAGCTCAGAGACTTAGTACTAGAAAGCTGTAATTTAGTATGATTATACATATTAACTAGGGATGCATCCGATACCGATACCGATGCCGATATATCGGCGAGAAAAAACAACGTAAACGGAAATGGGTGCCTGAAATACTGCCCCGCCCGCTTCTGACTTGTATTCCCGCTCGACGCGGCGGCGGCGTGGCGCGACGGTTACCGTCGCGTCGAGCGGGACGGCTCTGTGTGGCGTCGTCCGTAATATATTACAACTGCTCAGCGTCGCGTCGCCGTCCCGTTCCGCCGCGCCGCGCCCGCTGCGTGCAGACCTTTAGACAGTCGCCTAGGGGGCCAAGTCTACTAATGTACAAACGTTGCAATGGTCTCTTCATTGTGAGTTTTTGACAGATTTTCCATACGAACACTGTCAAATACTCACAATGGCGAGACCATTGCAACGTTTGTAAATTAGTAGACTTAGGCCCCAGAACGCCCGCCCTTCACCATCACCATCGAAGTTTTGTAGATAATTTTTTTACCATAATAGCTATCGAGATTTTAATCAAACGTTAACTAGCGTAGCTCTGTCATAGACTGTCTGAGGTAGAGGCACAGATTTCCTGTAGCCAGCACATAAAGTCGGGTCTACATTAATTGTATCGACGAGCACTCGGCAGTCCTCGGGCGGTGCTGTTCGAAACTCGGATGTTTCCTGAGCCTATATTTCCGACGGCCGATACCGAGTGTGGGCGAGCGGCGCCCTTTATATCTAGACATAAAGGGGTGCATTAAAAAAGCCTCCACGAGAAGTGTCTCCACGCTACCGGTCTGTTTCCCGAAACAGACCGGTAGCGAGTTTCACTCCTTAGCCCTACGAGTGTACGCACAATGAAATGAACGTATTCCCAAAATGTTTTACTGGGAAATACCAAGTATCGACTGTTATAAGCCACTTTCAATTCTTTCAATAACCATCAATTTCGATGTTTCACATCTGCCGGGCGTCCTGTGACGGCCAACTTTTTTAAAAATATTATGGAGCAAAATGGATTGGGAATCCTTTTCATAATGAAGGGGATTGTGACAGAATTTTGCTATTGAGTAGGAAGTTTTATAATATATAGCTACCTACCCCGGTAGGTAGCTATATATTATAAAAATTATGAAAAGGATTCCCAATCCATTTTGCTCCATAATATTTTTAAAAAAGTTGGCCGTCACAGGACGCCCGGCAGATGTGAAACATCGAAATTGATGGTTATTGAAAGAATTTATAATGAAAGAAAACCAATAACTATGGAGAAAAAAATAAATACATCTTTTTATTATTAGAATATAAATACAAAACAAATATATATTTTTAATATAGACTGGGGCATCACGACATAAGAGAGCGTCATGCCGTTTTGCCGTCACGGCATACGAGTAGGTTTTACTTTCAAGGCGCGCCTAAAAGATATTTCACATCAAAAATTAGTTTGCTCTACAGCATCTAACGCAATGAATATTGTTGAGTTGTCAAAATGAAATGGATTGTGAGTGCTACCTACGCAAACTGGGTGCTGTGTTTTTTCAAGTCTCGAACGAAAAGGAACTTCTAAGTATGCCTAGAAGTATTTTATTCACTCTTGCAGTTGCTTGCCCTTTAGGGTAGGCAAGGGTACACCGTAGTTTACCGCATCATCACTTATCATCAGAAGACAATCATGTAAGTCATGTAACGCATTTATTTATAGCCGCAACAGTTAGACAGGAAACCGACCCCAACTTAATTTGGAATAGCCTAGCCCAGGTGTAGTGTTACGGGCCACTAAACTGACCACGTCACATCGTCTCTGGCCTCTCTGGGGTATAGTTAAACACAGCAGAGCGGCAATCAGGTAAATGGACGCCTCTGTTACGTACGTTAGAGAATAGTTAATGACGAAAGCTACGTACTAATCGGTGTCAAAGCGCCACTTGACCTTTGGAAGTTTGGGCTTAAATGTTCTCTTGGGATCTTTCCACGCCAGTTAATCCCTTCGGGGATATGTGGGTGTAACGTAAGACTGAATGTTATATGTAACCACTCTCATTTTGTGAATTACGAAAAACTAAACAGACAGAGACTTGTCGCTGGGGAGTTTGTTGAGCCACTTCTTCCCAGCTTAAACACTTGGTAGTGGCGAAACATGTACGTTTTATAAACAGACAGAGAAGTCTCGCTGGGGAGTTCGTTGCGCCATTTCTTCCCAGCTTAAACACTTGGTAGTGGCGAAGCATGTGCGTTTTGGGGTCTGGCTTTTGTAACATTTGGCGTTCAAAAAGTGCTAATGCTTATTAAGACAGTTGTTGGCACACTCATCAATCAATTTACATTCGTCATAAGATTCGTCGCTTTTTTCCTAGCCTGAAGGTGTTTGTTCTACATTACGTTTACGGATTCGCCGCCTCCACACCACACAAGAGTCCAGAACACGTAAGGCCCAACGGCTATCAGTTCTCCCGGAAAACTGATGGCCGTTGGGACTTAAGTGGGATCATAAGCCGGAGGATTTCTCCGGCTTTCTTCACTCGTGTAACAAAATACTTAAAGCAGCTCATTGCGCTAAAATATGTTTGTTCTAGTCTACATTACGTTTACTGATGAGCCGCTTCCACACCACACAAGAGTCCAGAATACGTAAGGCCCAACGGCTATCAGTTCTCCCGGAAAACTGATGCCGTTGGGACTTAAGTGGGATCAGAAGCCGGAGGTTTTCTCCGGCTTTCTTCTCTCGTGTAACAAAGCACTTAAAGCAGCTCACTGCGCTAAAATGTTAGCCAGTGAGTAAGGTTATAGCGGGGCTTTTAGAGGTATGAGAAACAGGGTGTAAAGTTCATTCATACTCTATAGTAAAGGGAGGATCCTCCGACCAGACGGGTGTTGTGTCTGGTGGGCAACTGCCCAATGGTTGATGTCGGGATGTTCATATATGCTAGTCGCGCGGTAAACTCTGATAGCGCGATGCAAGATTAGTGACGTCAGGTCTTTGATGCGTGTAGTTCGCATGTGGTGTTGTTGATACCGCCACAGGCTGATTGCCAAGGGAGCGTCCAACATAAAGGCCCAAGGAAGAAACACGGGTGGGTTTTAGTCAGTAAGAGTTTGACACTCCCTTCCGCTCCACCCAGAGCGGGAGGGGTCTTTTGATGATTTCACATCCCGAAAAAAAAAAAAAAGGTAGCGTCCGACGTACATTTACTTAAGTATCGCATCGGAACTCGTGGAGGCTAATTGGTTAGTTAATATATGGCTGGTTTATACAAAACATAAGTTTGGATTTATTATACCAAGCACATGAGCATGTGGTGGAGGTCACGTCCAAATAACCGTATAATTACTCTCACATAAGTATTATCAACACAAACATTATAGGTAATTACTAGTAATGATAATGACTGCTCGTTAATAAGTAGCTTGTTTGTTTTTAATTGTTTACAATGATAGTAAAGTATTTACATGATCATTGAATGTAATTTCTTTATTACATTGCTTTGACGCAACTGCCGATCATGGGGCTCGAGTCTCGACCGCCAGGTCGGGCGTGTTATCGCATTTTTTCATTAGGAATTTCTCAGCACGAGACCGATTAATTTGTGCCCACTTGATACCAGGGTTTAGGTCTCTCACAAGGTGGACCGAATGACCTGGTGAATGTCACAGGAATCCGCTAGGAGTCAGAAGCACAGGACCGGTGTCGACGTCTTTCGGCTGGAATGATAATGATGGCAATAGGAAAAATGATTTTAGCTTTTACACGTCAATCATATTTTTAAAACTAGATGAGGTCGGCGTTTCGTATCTACTCTGAGAAGAAAGGCCGAAACAAACTCAGAGGTTACAATCTCTTTTAAAGTCCAGAGATAATCTTGGTGAGATCATGTGAAGACCATGTAGATTGGTGTCTAAAATGGTCTTTCAGATGTTCTTCCATGTAGATTGGTGTCTGAAATGGTCTTTTGGCTCACCCCTTTTACTTGGAAATCAAATATGTACTACCTAAATGGCGACAGATGGTCGTTTCCACTCACATCTGCCTTGTAATACCTTTTGTTAGTCGTCTTTTATTCAGATAGAAACAGAGATTCAGAGAGGGTTTTTTTGCAGAGCTAAGAGGCTCATTGGCGACGTAAAACTGGTAGATGCCAAGCTTCACAGCTTGGCTCATCGCCGCAAGGTTGCCTGCTTGTCGGTCTTCTACAGATTGTACTTCGGAGAGTGTGCCCATAAACTCCACGACCTCATTCCACCGGCCCCCTTCTACCATCGGACATCTAGACGCACTGCAAGTTACCACCCCTACCTAGTTGATATTCCACCAACTCGCACTAAGCGTTTTCAAACGTCTTTTATAATGCGCGCAGCAAAGGAGTGGAACTCTCTGCCTGCGTCTGTGTTTCCGAACGCATACAACCCTAATATATTCAAAGTGAGAGTGAACAGGCTTCTTCTGGGTAAGCTCATCCGTCGTAGACTTTGTCTCTGTCATCCAGACCAAGACTAAAGTCAAGAGCAAACTCATAGTAGAATAAAAATAAAAAAATCCTCTCAACATGACCAAACCATCAAGCATACTTCATAATAATAATACTTAATAATACTTTCACTAGTTAGATGTAATCTTAGTTAAAACAATTAACTGTTATGCAACAGCTATTATGACAGTGGAGATGAATTATGAGAAAAAGTCTTGTGTGTTGTATGAATATTCATATTTTGTTATTGTATGAAGAACTTAAATAATGTACATAAGTAATATTGTGCAGATTTTATGGAAAAACAAAACAATGGTTAGGAGTATTTATTTTACCCGCTTTGGGTTTTAGATTTTAAGAAAGTCACTTCAGGAAGAATATTTTATCCAGTTTCACAGCATAACTTTCCAAAAGCTTTTTTATTATAATATGACAAACAAAGCCCCTGGAAATCTGCATTAGCATAGGCATTGCAGATGTATCTATTTGCTACATTTGACAAAGCATGAGTTACAATTTTTGTAGAAATGTAACTTCATAATTAACTCGTCAAATGATCACATGCTAAAAGCCATTTGCATGTAAGTACTCAATGGTTTTTAGGGTTCCATACCCAAAGGGTAAAATGGGACCCTATTACTAAGACTCCGCTATCTGTCTGTCTGTGGACAAGCTGGTGTATTGAAGTGCCGGATTACCGAGATTGTACTGTATATTTATTGTTGTTTTGAGTATATTTTTCTTGAGAACTATTGTTGTTTCGAGTGTATTTTTCAGAACTATTGCTGGTTCATAGGACATCGGGTTTAAGCCAAACGAGTTAGCATAATTTACAATACCTACCAGTGGCATAGATAGGAATAGTACAATTGTGAATATGATGACAACATTCCAATGTTTACATTAAAGACTGCATAATATTGACATTACTAGTGGAATATAATCCATACTAATATTATAAATGTAAAAGTAACACTGTCTGTCTGACTGTTACGTTTTCACGCCTAAACCGCTGAACCGATCATTATGTTTGGCAGAGATTTATGTTGAGTTGCACGAAACCAACATTAGTTTAACGGAGACTTTAAATTCATGCCATCCCTTACATTTTGTATCAAAAAGAAAGTGACAGCATCAATTTAAAGTCTCCGTTAAACTAATGGTGGTTTCGTGAAACTCACCCTTAGCCTGGGATATGCACTAACCGACATCCACGCGGGCGGAGTCGCGGGAAAAAGCTAGTTTTATTATGTCAAGTCAACATTAAAAACTTAATAAGAGTGACTCTAAAATAGAATAAGGTTTTATTTTAGGCTCGCGTAGATGTCGGTTATCGCGTAAAAAAGTAACCTATGTCCTTCTCCATATCCCAGGCTATATCTCTGCCAAATTTCATGACAATCGGTTCAGCGGTTTAGGCGTGAAAACGTAACACACAGACAGACAGACAAACAGACAGAGTTACTTTCACATTTATAATATTAGTATGGATTTCAGGTACATAATTACGTAGGTAGGTATCTACTGACTCTGTCATACATTTCTTGATAAATATCAGATTTGTAACTTAATATCATGCAGTGTTTTATTTTAATGCATTTTAAGGGACATTTTAATGACAGACAAACACATACATGGCTAATTGGAAACATTAATAATTTCTTATGGAAGATAATTGGTTTTAAAGTACAAAGATGGACGCAATTACATACTTTATGTCTCTTTAAATATTTTATTATGGAACAGAGATAAGATCTCTGTGTGATCAAAGCCGGTAGCAGAACAAAAAAAAAAAAAAAAAAAGTCAAATCATTTATTTCAAATAGGCACGTAAAATGCACGTTTGAACGTCAAAAATTACATAAATAGTTAATTGATTTATTTGTCCCTTCCAAAAGGTAGTTATGTATGGAGCAGAATGGGCATGAAACTCCATACTTATTCTTTTAAAATGTTAACAATAGTTAATTAATTAATAATTATAGGTGAAGACGATGTACCTAGAATAAAAACTACTATATCACAATAGGTAAAAATAATGAAAAGTGAAGTAATGACAGAAAAACGTTGAATTATTGAGTACGGAATTTTGTTTTAAAAGTGCGCATATTTGGCTGTCTGCAATAGTACACATGGCTACAATGAAGCTATACATTTCCAATATAAGCTGACCTCTCATTGTATGTGTACTCATTCAATTGCATTCAGATAATACTTATTCTAGTGAAGTAAATGAAGCATGAAAGAAGTATGTACATACATTATACTCAGTGGTAGTATTCCACCATAAATTTTAATATTTTTATGGATTTAGTTGTCAAGACAAACTTGACAACTAAATCTATAACATAAAAAGTGTGCCTATTTTATTTAGGTTCTTACCTTGTACAGACGCCAGCACATCAAGCTACTACAATCTGTCAAATTTCTTTAATAGATTTTCAACGTTATCACTACAACATAAGGTTCAAGGTTGATTGCGAAAATTTGAGTTTCGGGTAGCTTGACCTGCTGGCATGTCTGTACATATTCTCAGGTGTTAATTGGAGAAAATTTATGTTCACGTAGTGGATAAAAACCTTAATTCGTAAAAATTTGTCAGTAATAGAAAAAATATCAATTGTGTGCAAGTGTCTACTGAATACAAGCCCTAATATTAATTTATATAAACAAGTAATAACGATGATAGCATTGAAAAATGGTCTGCTGAAAGTGCTAATTCCCCAGATTAACATACAAAAATAAACTCTGTCCACAGTTCAAAGACAAAACATCGTTTCAGTTAAAAAATAAAACGATGTAAGTGCATTTGCGGTCACTGAATCGTGTTAATTGACGGTAATTGAACGAGAATGGCAACAAAATTGGCTCCCGTATAAAAATAAACAAAAACGTTTCTTCTGCACGAGTGTGACTCGAGTGAGTCACTTGGCATATTGCAGACAGATGTAAGTTCCGACCAGATTATAACAAGTCGTTAAACGTAAACAATGTGCACACAAACTTACTTGCTATCTTCCGACAAGCTAGGCAGCCAAGATACACACAAAATCCTTCAAAAAGATACGCTTTCACACTCACAAATCTTAACGAACACAAGACAACTAAAGTAATCACACATTACACCCACGATTACAACCTTTCACGTCCATTTTGTGCGATAATATAAATTAATTATTTACATTTGTAATCACATGTTAGAAAACACTGGATTTACACAAGTATAATTTTGTTTCTGAGATAAAATCATACGGGCACTATGCATCACTCGCGACGTGAATCAGCGGGAAAATATATTTTTTTCTATTGATACAGCGAACTGAACAATAATAACGAGAATCTAACAAAATGCAGCGGGCAAAGTGGCGAATACCAAACGCGAAGGGCGAAAAGCTTAGAAAAGTTGAATGAAATGAGATTGGGGTTGCCAGATTCTTCACAATATTTCTACTTACTTTCTACTACGTAATAAAGCCTACAATAGTAGCTTGTAGCATATCACATTAACAGAATCAGCAAACTAAAATGTTTTTATTTGTAAATCATAGGTGAGTGGTGGATAAGTGGATTCAAAATAAATAAATAGAACTAAATTATAACATTCAAAATAAATATATAAAACATTAATTAATATTATATTTCATTTATAAGTAATACAAATCGTTTACTTACATTTTAAAATAATTTTATAAAAAATCATAAAAAAAACTAAAATATTGTAGCCATCGTCATCAGAAACAGGGTCTATGCCGCCCGTGATTGGGCTCTAACAGAGGAACCTCCTCTCTATGCTCAAGGAGTCCAGGAGTACTGCTGTCTCAATCAAGCCCTTGACCCAGCCGCACAATGAGAGCGTCCTGAGGTTTTGGTCGGGGCTATCAGAGATTATCTGTACAATGATTGCAGAGTCCACGTCCCACATGTCGACAACTTCGCGTGCTAAGTCAATCTACTTGATTTTTTTTATCTTTCTCAGCTTTCACGAGATTCTCGTCAAGAGGGACAGCGATATCGGCATATTGTGACGGCACGGATGGCGCAGTGGTTAAGCAATTGACAGCTGCGCTGTTTGACGCGGGTTCGATACCCACACGTCCTTTGATTGTATGACCTACAAGTTGTTCCGGGTCTGGCTGTTTGTGTATGTGAGTTAAATGTTTGTAAACGCACCCACAATACAGGAGAAATTCCTAGTGTGGGGAAACATTTTATATTAAAAAATAATATCAACAATCATTGCAAGGCGTTCCCGTTAAATCACCACAAAATCAGGCTTATTGGCTATGAAGATAGTCCTGCCAGTGATGATAAATCGATCCCAGTATCATGTGGCATGAATGACCATTTTCGAGAACTGGATCGGGCACATGCCTGTAGTATGATATTTTGGAATCCCTATGGTTGTGCTGCGAAGCAAGTTGGGATTGACACAATCCAGTTAGCAAGACAAGAAGAACTGGGAAATCGTGACTTAAAATAACAATATATTAGACTAAATTAAACATTAAATTCAATTAAATGTCATAAAATATTCAAATTATTGATCTTGTACGTGCTGCACACTGTACGTCTGTTTTCTTTTTTTTGTTTTTTACGATCTTCTTTATATTTAAAATAAAATAGTAGCGAAGAATTTTTGTCCGTTTGTCTGGATGTATGTTCCGGATTGGTCCAAAAACGGCTGAACGGACTTGGATGAAATTTGGCATACAGATAGTTTATAACCGAAATTATCATATAGGGTACTTTTAATTCCGGTGGTACATTCCCGTGGGATATTTTCCGACGGCCATGCGGGCGAAGCTGTGGGCCAAAGCTAGTTCTTTATAATAAACCCTCCGGTCACGTTTTGCTACTAGTTTCATCTGGAGCGGGCCATTCTTGTTGTTCATTATTTTTGAGGTTCAATAGAATACGCCAATTTTTTTTATTTTTCTGAACATAGATTTACAAAATAAATATTCAATGCAAATAAATTACACACTCCTTACCTTCCTGTTTGTACCAACTTAGTAGAAATATTTTTGACTGGGCAATAAAAATGGCGCTGCTGTAGCAAAACAAAAAAACTTCAAAAAAGAAAGCTTTCTGCGTTCCATTTCAAGTAGATGTATCTATAATTCTTATTTATTAAATTGTTTTATACTAAATCAATAATTATTTCCATAAAATAAGTACTCCTTCGCAACTGGGGCACGTTAATGACCACATTATAGGACCAGAATGAATGTGAAAAAGAAAGCAGTAGGTACATATGTAAGGACTGTAGCAGGTGGTTGCATACCACCTGCTACAGGCTGTAGTATCTGCCTTTCTACTTGGAAAAATTGGGTTTTAATCATGGATGTACCTATAAAAAAAGGTTTTAATAGTAGCAAATGTCCTCCTGTTCTATCCTCTTCAATCATGCAAGATACAGGTGATCTTTTTAACTAAATTTGTACCTACTGTATTGTATTGCAGTTTTTACTTATGCTTAAAACTGGTGGAAAAATAACAGGGACACTGTTTTTGGAACAATAAATTATTACATAATGAATATTAACTGTTGCTACCAAGTGTTAGGCACACAGTACATTATTTATTGGTGTTAGGACTGGGGTTTGATTCTGTCAGGATTAATTTTGTTATTTCTGCTTAGAAACAACTTTGGATAAGAAGTGCTGTGGGGTTTTATTTTGAGCAATTTTAATGGTGAACGACAAATGAAACTGCCTTTCCGCAAGACAAAAACAGCAAGTCCAATTAGATGGTCTTTAAAACAGAAGTTTAAATAACCTTGGATAGGGACATAATGGTATGTTGACATCAAAAAACTTTCAATATACATACCTACAATAAATCTCTTCGGTTGACGTAAATGGCCAAATGAATGTAATAATTACAGCTACAATTTTTTTTAGGTATTTGGTGACCGCTACAATAAATGAATTGTGTTTATTTTTGGTATTGGTTGTTATTGGCTGATGTTTTAACAGAATGCTTTTCTATTAGTTTTACCTCTTGCTCTAAAACACATTTTAGAAGTTTTTTTTTTTGGATATAACTTCTGATATTTTATTTATAAGCTTTTGTGATGAACAGCCACTAGACACTATTATTGAAAACAAAGTTATACAGTTCAATTAAAATATCAAGCTAAATTACATTGGAATATAGTTGGTAAATGAAAACCAAAGTCAAATGCTCACATTACGACTTTATTGCGAAACTTATGCTTAAATTAGTATGTACACACACTTTACAGTCCAAAAATACACAATATCCAGCGAGAGGTTATAATAATTATCTTGTCGAAACTGTAGCCTCCTTACGCGCTGCATCTTGCAATAACTGGGTATCGACCTCGTCTGCCGGCAGCTGCACGTAGCGAACCACAGAACCACGTATAAAGCAGTTTTTTACCGATAACATGTGAGGATATTTCTCGGGATCAATGACGCTTATGTCCGACAGCTTTATATTCAAATATTGGTCAACAGAATGCAAGGTGCCGCATATACTAAGGTCGTTCTTCAGTTCCACAACCACATCTTTCCCCACTAGTGATTTAAAGAAAGAATAGAACAACATTTTCGTTTATTTTGATAAGACAACTTTTCACCCACCCGGCTTAGCCGCTGCTTGCTTTGCAAACAAATGTCAAAGTGACTGTCATTATTTATGTCAAACTCATTTTTTTTTTCTCTTCGCCCTAATGGGGCAGGCTAAGATCTTGAACCATACCGCCCCGTCTTCAGTGTTCTTGAATAAAAGTAAGGCCAAAGCCTCGTCTTTAGATATATCCTTCTTGATATGTCAAACTCAAAGAAATAGATAATATTTTTTTTTTTCTGAGTCTGTAGATAGAATACTCTTTATTATTTACGTACACCATAAAAATAACAGATATAAATGTAGAGCTGTTACATAGGACTATCTTAGACTTTGATTATTTGAAAAGTAAAGTACCTAAATAAACTCCGACAGCGCAGACTCTGCAAAGTGAAACTTTGAGTGTCTGTCAAGCTGATGACGTATAATTATATACTTATACACACGGCAAGGTATACAAATCTAGTTTACGCTGGTCTCGCATTGTATAGTATTTCCGTATAATGAGAGATCATCTTATACTGGAAATGTGTAGCTTATATATGTAGCCGTGTACATACTTAGCACGACTTTCTCGTCCATTTAGTTACGCGTTTAATTTAGTAGGTAAGGCCGCTCATTGTATATTTTATAGTGTTTATGTTTTCCTTTTCTTTTGTAATGTGTTATCTGATGTACAGACGCCAGCAGGTCAAGCTACCCGAAACTGTCAAATTTTCGCAATCAACCTTGAACCTTATAATGTAGTGATAAAGTTGAAAATCGATTAAAGAAATTTGACAGATTGTAGTAGCTTGATGTGCTGGCGTTTGTACAATAAAGCATATATAAATAAATAAATAAATAAATACACACGGCTCAAATCAAACTATAATATTTCCAGTATAAACTGACCTCTCATTGTACGGAAATCCTATACAATGCGAGATCAACCTAAACTGGAAAAATATAACTTTATTTATGGCCGTGTGTACATAGTGTTTACATAGTTAGTTGTGTTAGACATTGCTTAAAAGAGTTTCTAAATAAATCAATTATTATAAAAAATGTGCAGATGTTGGCAAGTTGGCAACTGATGCTGGCAAGGCATTTAGTTGAATTTGTTATAATTAGTGTTCTGTGGTTATAATCTGTGGTTTGTAGTTTTTGAACGCAAACGCACGCAATCGTCGCTTAATGGCGTCAGTTGTGTTTAGTAGTCAATAAACAATTTTATTTCATTTTTCATCGCAAAACCAGTGTTTCGTTTCTGCTTAATCCTATAATCTTGCATTGTTATTAGGAATTATCGTAGAAAACGAATTCTTTTATTTAGTTTCAGACATAACCTAACATAAATTCCAAACAAAAAAAATGACGACCACCGAAGAAAATGCTGAAATTGTAAGTTGATTAATTCCGTGCTTAGAAACATATTTTTTACAAATTTGCTTAAGTATTTTTAATTAGTTTTTAAGTTTTGTCTAACAAATTATGTACACACGGCTGCATAAGAAGCTATACATTTCCAGTATAAGCTGATCTCGAATGTGTAGTATTTCCGTACAATGAAAGGTCAGTTTATACTGGAAATATATAGCTTGATATCAAGTCGTGTGTACAAACAAACATGAATATCTTAGATTACAAAAATTGCGCCTGTAAAAGTTCAAGACAAGGTGATTCTATAAAAAAACGCTTTGGTTAATTAAATATATATATCTTATCTTGAACCTGATAACACTCTGGAAAGTGTTTAGTTTTATTAAAACCTTTTCCATGCCATAAAGCCTGATTTTATAATACCTTTGCCTGTACAACATGTAAAAATTACACTTTGACAGGACTGGGGAAATGAACGTCTGAGCCGAGCTCAACGCGCAGTAGAAGCAAACACTTACGATGTGGACTCCTGGTCCCTCCTAATCCGTGAGGCTCAAACGAGGCCCATCAATGAAGTACGGCCGATGTATGAAAAACTGATTGATGCATTCCCAACAACGGGCCGGTACTGGAAGATTTATATTGAACAGGAGGTAAGTTTCTCTTCATGGCTCAAAACAACCATACTCCATTTGAAATAAGATTAGACATTTGAAGACATTTGTTACAGTTTGTTCAACCGATTTTGACTTCTATTCCGTTGGTGGCTAGACAAATGGCAGTTGCAGTAAACAGGTAATAGGTAATACGGGCTAGTGTCTGCAACTCCACGACAATACGCGTATTTTGCATACGGATGGGAATCCGCTTATTCGATCCATCCCAGCTTCTCAAAGAAGGCCAGCAACGCATTTGTGTTACTGACAATCTCACGTAGGGTACCTGAGTTACCGAAGTACTTGGCCCTGTATGTGGTGACCACTGGGCTGTAAACAGTTGGTATTGTAACCACTTTTTTTGCTTTTAATGCCATCCTTATGCCTACGGAATAGAAGTCAAAATCAGTTGAACGGACTATAAAAAAAGGTTTTTTTAAATGTCTAGTGTCATTTCAAATGTGAATATAATTTGTTCAAAACAACAAATTGCTTTGAATAAAAACTATCAAAGCAAAGTTTTATTCTTCAGATAAATAAATCTCAAATTTTAAATTTTATAAATATATGAAATTTTAATATGAAATTTTATAAAAGGTATTAGAAAATTCTAGACACACTGAGGTAGCTGATTGAGCCGTTTTTCATAATTCCTTCTCAGTCACGAAATAATATTTTTTTAAAGGAGTGGCGCTAGAGGACCGGTGAGTGCCCTCTTAACAAAATAGAAAATGGTCAACAAATCTACAGTCTATTAGACCTAAAACGTTCTCACTTTCACAAAAAAGCAAATATTTTATATAAAGAAAATAAAAAATTTCATTAATTAAAGTCTATCATATATATACCAAATGACATGGTTGGTTACTACAGTAACCAATACGAATCAGTACTGACTAAATATCATGTCCACACAAGCAACTAATAAAGAGTTGAAATTATAATTGCAGGTATATAATGTCAAATAATGAGATGATTATTTCCTAGTGCGCTAGTGGACCGGTGATGGCGCTCTAAAGTCTTCATGTATTTGTTTTGTGATATTTAAATTTATTTTAAATTGTTACCATTACAGATGAAGGCGAGGAATTTCGAGAAAGTGGAAAAGGTTAGTATTGTTACAGCGTAAGTCTGCATAAGTTAGTTTATAATAAAAATATGCATTAACTGTGATATTAATAAAATGTTGCGTATGACATTCAGTCTGCCTCTACATTTGTGTGCTTGGAGTATTAAGTAAATGAATAAAATAATTTTGAAGATCAATTACAATTTGAGAATATATCTGTGATCAATGTGACCTTAAAAAGGTCATTATAAAGTGATTTAGTAAGTAAGCTAGCAAATAATTGAAATAAAACCGAAGAATTAAATTGTATCTTTTTTTTCGGCTAGGGCTAATGTGTTCAGACATATTGGAGGCGAGTTTTTGATGCAAATGTTACTTTTATTTTCGGTTTTGAATGATTGAGGAGTTAAGTCATGACAACATGACCTGACATGTTACTACACCTACATTTTTCCAGTTGAGATCCCTTTTAGGGGGCGAACCTATTGGTATTATAATATTTAATTTCATGATACCTACTTATACACCTTGTTCAACGCATCGCGAGAAAAAGGACAAACAAAAAATGTTTAAACAATTTTTTTTTAATAGTATTAAACATTTGCAAAGAAAGCTCACTTTTGAAATGTAATAAACCCTATTTCGTGAATTCCTTACTAAAGTAGTATGAATGTAAAGATATACCTACACGACATGTCTAGTTTAAGAACGAGTTACGTTACGTTTGTATAGCGTCGTCTCTGTCACTCATACATGTGTGACAGTCTTCTCTTTCTAAAACTCGATTTGCCATACTAACGCTCAGGTACTCTGTAAGTTGACTTCCCACAATGCACGATTTGAAAGACAAGCATTTTTTCATCACGAGTAATTTTAGACCGTATTGCCTACGACACAAAGATTAATAACGCTTGTGATTTTCCGACCTTCCATTTTCACTTTCAATACGGTGTAAATTCGCTATTTAAATGAGGGTGCGAATTCTTTAAACCGGATAATTGCACACCTTCGAAACACAGCATTTATCTCTTATCCCATATTCATGGTAAACAATAGTTGCGTAATAGTACATACCTTACCGAGGGCTGTAAAAGAAAGTAAGCCCGAAATCGCAGGTATTTGTGACCCGAGCCGCAGGCGAGGGTTGTAAATATGCGGTAGAGGGTTTTCTTTTTTACTGCCCGTGGTGATTACACAATTTTACGTCTTCACCTGGCCACAATGTGAGTTTTACTGTACGCGTAGCGTGCGTTAAAACTCACATTATGGCCAGGTGTGACGTAATAGTACATTACTTACCAAGGGCTGTAAAAGAAAGAAAGCCCGAAATCGCAGGTATTTGTGACCCGAGCCGCAGACGAGGGTTATAAATATGCGATAGAGGGCATTCTTTTTTACTGCCCGTGGTGAGTACACAATTTTACGTATTTACCTGGCCACAATGTGAGTTTTACTGTACGCGTAGCGTGCGGTAAAACTCACATTATGGCCAGGTGTGACGTAAGCGTGCGGTAAAACTTATATTATGGCCAGGTGTGACGTAATAGTACATTACTTACCAAGGGCTGTAAAAGAAAGAAAGCCCGAAATCGCAGGTATTTGTGACCCGAGCCGCAGACGAGGGTTATAAATATGCGATAGAGGGCATTCTTTTTTACTGCCCGTGGTGAGTACACAATTTTACGTATTTACCTGGCCACAATGGGAGTTTTACTGTACGTGTAGCGTGCGGTAAAACTCACATTATGGCCAGGTGTGACGTAAAATGATTAACACAACATGTTTTTGTGTTCCTCGAAATTTCTTCCGTTTATTTATTTATTAATTAATTACAAAACGAGTTCTAACTTTAGTGCACAAACCTTTGAGCCAGTTCTTGTATTTAATTCAACATAATTCGGTTCTATTGTTTGACCGGTACCGCTGTTTCGCGCCTTAGGTACACTGCCGGTCAAAAGTTTGAGACCACTATAAAAACAAAAAAAAACAAAAGTCAACATATTTAAAACTTTATGAAAAACAGGTTTTTTTTTCATGTTACACAAGATTTAAAATTAACAAAATTGCATGAAGTCTTGACGAATACAATATTCTAAAGAAAATACACACAAGAGAGTTTATACAGATTTTTCATCAAAATATCCTCCTTTGCATTTTATGACCTGTTTTACCAATCTTGGCATGCGGGCAATTAATTTATTTATAGTCTCTTGCGAGATATTCCTCCAGCTTTGTTCTAATGCATTCCACATGGCCTGCTGTGAAGAAGGACATTGTTCCCGAACGTTTCGGTCAAGCTCTTCCCACAAAATCTCTATAGGGTTAAGATCGGGGCTTTGGGGTGGCCATGTCATGTTTTCCAACACTTTTTCCGACTATTTCTCGTCTAAATAGCCCCTACATAATTTTGAACTGTGCTTTGGATCATTATCTTGTTAGCAAATAAATCCTTGGCCGATTAACTTTAGTCCGGAGGGAATAGCATTTTTCTCCAAAATTACTTTATACTGCTCCTTTTTCATAATTCCTTTAATTTGGACCAGATTTCCAGTCCGATAGCCTGAGAAACAACCCCAGACCATAACAGATCCGCCACCATGCTTGACAGTCGGGACTACACACTGTGGCATCAACTTTTCTTCGGCGGAACGTCGAACGAAAATTCTTCTTTTTGAACCGAATATTTCAAATTTAGATTCGTCACTCCAAAGTACTTTTTTGAAATCTTCTTCGGTCCAGTCTCGATGGGCTAGGGCTCATTGCAACCGTTTTTTCTTATTCTGCGGTTTTAGAAGAGGTTTTCGAACAGCAACGCGACCAAACAACTTGGCTTCTCGCAATCGTCTTTTCACTGTAGACACTGACACAGGTTTTTCCCGAGATTTGTTGACTTCAACACGTATTTCTGGGGCTGTTAAGCGTCTATTTCGCTTGCTGGTTACCACAATAAATTTGTGTATTGCCCTTTCCTTGGCTAATATATAAAAGAATAAGCTTTTAGGCAGTCTTTATAAACAATAGAATATGCAGGTGTGCAGATTACTTTTTATCACCAATATTTTGAAAATATTTACTAATAACAAAAGTTTTTTATTAGTGGTCTCAAACTTTTGACCGGCAGAGTATGTGCGCGGCGCGACGGGGGCGGGGGGAGCTGTGCAGGCCGCTCATTCGTCAACGCTCACAACGTTAGCGACGCCCCCCGCCTCGCCGCGCAAACAAAATGTAAATTGTTTGTGAATAAATAAATTGAAAATTGAAATTGAAATTCCTTAGCCGTGGAACAGTGGTACCGGTCAAACTAGTGGGAGTCTAAAAGTTTTTATTTTGAACTTTATTCCGAGGAATGTGAAGTACTTTCCTACCCTGGGAACTCCACGGATGGGTTTTTTCAGTATCTGGGGGCTCTACAAACCCTAACTTCACAAACTCTACACCTTAGTCAAAATATGTGGCTTGACTGTTTCGCTGCTACAAGAACTTATTGTATAACAGAAAAGTGATGAACAGTGAATGCATTTTTCACCTTACGCCCATGTAACGGTAACGAAACGGCTAAGCCCATTGATATTAAAAGGAAGATATGTTACGCGCTAACATCGCAATCAGTAAACTTGGGCTCGGCGCACGATTACATGCACCAAAACTCGCACATCTGTGATCAGTGTGATCACAGTCGCAAACCTACAGTTACCGATAGACAAGAACAGAGTTATGAGACGTCGCTGTCGTGCGAGCGAAATCGCGTTAGCTGCCGAATGTTGGCCGAATGTTTACGATTA
Source organism: Dryobota labecula (assembly GCA_947523025.1). Classification (NCBI taxonomy): domain Eukaryota; kingdom Metazoa; phylum Arthropoda; class Insecta; order Lepidoptera; family Noctuidae; genus Dryobota; species Dryobota labecula. Next base: position 3,321,374 of record OX383311.1, on the reverse strand, counting down.
TGAATGACATTGCATGTGGCAGAACAAACATGGCGAAGCAAACGAATATTATTATAACTTTCAACAAATTAGCATTTTTGGCTGTACTTACGAGTGGTAAGTAATCCCGTGTGTCTTATTTTTCTTTCTTGTATTATTAAAACATTGTTTAGCTGCACAAGAAGTCATTTTGATGCGTATTTATCACACAAAAAACTGTAATTATGGAGCTGTTTGATCATCGATATTATCCCGTGCGCGACTGAGTGCCAACTAGGGGCAATCTCTCACTTTGATAGGACCAGGCGCTGTTACTAAGTCCCGTATCTACGCTTTTAATACATCAATGGCTAAGCCACATATTTTGACTAAGTGTAGAGTTTGTGAAGTTAGGGCTTGTAGAGTTATAAGCTTGAGTCTAGGTAAGTACATGAGATCTGATAACTTTTTGACAGTGCGAGCCATATCGATACCAGAAGTATCAATTAACGTAAGGGACATTTTGGCGAAAATGAGTTATATATATCATTGGATTCAGAATTTCCAGCTCTATCGATTGGTACCATTAAAATTTCTCTATCGTTGAAAAAATGTCCCTTACAATACAAATTTTTGGACTGCGTAAAACTATTTATATAAAAAAAATATATTTAACGGACATTAACATCTATTATTCTCAGATAAATAAAGTAAGTCATCGTATTACACTATCTTCGACGGTTTACACATATAATATCAGTAACGTAAGGGACAACTAAACATATTTTTTTTAATGTAAGGGACATGCTTTATTCTAAACCTGGGCATTCGTTTATAGCATGAAAGAATAGGAAATTCTAAGAAACTTTGCTCTAGACACAATTAAAATTGGAGCAAACAGCAAAAAGCTATAGAGATTTAAAAAAAAAAAGAAGGTTTTTGGCACTCCTGAAAAACCGTGTATTGTCCCATACGTTAATTGATACTTCTGGTATCGATATGGTCTCGTCTTGGCAACACTTTACATGCAAATGTTTTTGGTGGGTTGGATTTTTAACGCACTGCTTAGCGTCGAGAGTTGGAAATCCAACAGTGTATTTTTTTTACGCGCTAGTATGGACTCTGTTGGATTCTCAATGCTCGGCTCAACACTGAGGGTTGAAAATCCAGTGCGCGATAAAATCGCATGTGTGTACCTGGGCTTAGAACTCGTTCTGTAATAAGGGTTGTGTTGCTGGCAACACTGCCACATTCCATGTTCCGCAACACAAAAACATGTCGCTACAACAATGCTGCGCAACTTTTTTCTACTATGAATACGAGGTTATATTTTACACAACACAACGCTGCAACATAATGTTTCGAGTCTCCAGTTAAAAAAAGGTTTTTGGCTTTCCTACTACTTACCCGAAATAACATTAGGTCCGTTTGCGTCACAAATCTCAAAATAAATTTAGCGGTAAACATGTTTGAAACATCATTATAAATCTAGGGATGCCTCGATACGCCTTTTTCCGTTACGATACCGATACCGATGCTCTTATAAAAATATCGGCTATACCGATACCGATACCGATGCTCTTATAAAAATATCGGCGATACCGATATCGATACCGATGCTCTAATAAAAATATCGGCGATACCGATACCGATATGCTTATTGAATTCAAAAATGAAGGTAAAATAAACAAAAGTCAGGTTATTTTTTTAATTACCTAATATAAAAAGAACAAATAACAAGGCTAAATAATAAAATAAATAAAACCGTTTAAAACTATAGAAAATTTGAGATTAGTTAATAGTTTTAGTAATTAAAATTAACATTGATGAAATTTTTGTTTAAAAAACAAAGTATTCTTAAATTTTGCGGAGAAAGGCGATTTCGCAAATCTGTTTGAATAAGACCTGCGGTGGAAAATTGTCTCAGATGCGACAGAACTCATTTGGAAACTAAAGTACTTCTGCGCCATTTTTTTTTCAAGTTTGGGTATAAGACGTCATTGCGCCAGAAAACGAACGGATCTGCGCCTCCCGATATATTAGGAGACCTTAGGTATCTCTCGACTTCTTCTTTGAGAGAATTACAGCTCAGAGTAGAGAGGGGCTCATCTTCCTCGGACTCTCTAATAATATTTTCACAAACGCTCCAAAGCCCGCCCGCTAGATGTGAGATACATTTGATTTCTGAAGCGCGAAATTTGAAAAGTATCGTTGAATCGGCCATAAAAATATCGCCGATGCCGATATATTAGCAAACTTCGAGTATCGCCGATATATCGGCATCGGTATCGGATGCATCCCTATATAGATCTGCCTTCTATTGTCAGAAATAGAACGATGTCTTAAACTTGTTTAGCACTAATGATCGTTTTCACTAACACTAGGCGACACCCTAATGAATGCATGCGAAAAGGCGCGCTGTTTATACTTTCGCCGCTCGACTCAGCACTGAAAGTCAAAAATGTTAAAAACGAAAACGGTTATGACCGTTTTCGTGCTGTTTGTATTGTAATTTGTAATATATTTTGTAATTTCGACACGACAATGTAGGATCTGCAAATACGCATATTTGCGTTTTTTAATTAAATTGCAGATCCTAAATTGTTGATTGGGCCGTGTCGATTTGTGGTGGAAATGAGTCCTTAGGTCTTAGTGAAACTTTTCCTTCAATTTTTCACTCTTGGCAAGGGGGATAAAGATTGCTTGCGGACAATTTGTATGAACTTGTTCCAAAATTTCCGGGCTCCGAGCCGTCCGGGCCTCCAGTGTTCCGGAGCACGCTCTGATAATCAGTCAGAGAAACCGATTGCTTAGCAAATTGACAATCAACTTAAATGGTCCGTATATTCTAATCACAGTTCGGTACTGTAATTTTTTATTAGTCTATAACTCAGCAAATTTACGTAGTGTGTCAATCTGCTGGACAATACATGTCTCTGACTGAACATGAACACAGCTCGGATGACCCGCAGCCCGCCTCCTAAGTTATCTATTGATCACATAATTTTAAAGTCTCTTCGTGTTAAATTTTCGACATAAGGTAAGAGAGCCATTAGGGGTTGGTACACATTTGTTCGGGTACCACATTCCATTCGGCAGTATTTGTTGAACAACAACGCTGACCCGAAGTAATGACTACACATCGGCCCTTGCCGATCGGCAAACTTATTCGGCATGTACTATCACGGTCACGGAAATCTAACCACCTTGAAAACAAAATCCCGTGCACACGATGACCACATCCGGTTACCGCCCCTTTTTGCGACGACCAATAAAAATAACTTTCTTTAATTAAATTGCTCAGGCTCTGTTATAATGATCACCAAAGATCGGAGTAGGTAGATTGAATTGGGATCATTGACCTCAAACGTGTATGTTACATATACGTACGTTACGTATATGTACATGGACATGCCTTTGGGATTCCGGAATTTTTAAAATTATTAAGATACTCGCCAAAGTTTCAACTCAATCAGATGAATTTTTTGGAAACACGTTGCAAAAAAAAACTAACATACGTTTTATTATTCAAGAGATAAATAAAAATCAATTTTTAATATTTTAGTATCGCTTCCATCAAATTTCGAATGTAGTAGTTACGAAATCACTAAATAATTAAATCCCACAAAAAACCGGAATTTTCCGGAAAAAAGGCATGTCCATGTTATGTACGACGTCATGAAATTCCGTAATTTCAATCTACCTACTCCGATCTCTGATGATCACAGATGTCTGACCACCTCGGCTGGTTTTTATACGATACTTTTTTAAGTGAAAACTTTAGGCACGTTGAGCATTTTTTGGGTGAACCATGGAACTCGCGTCATCGTCACCGAACGCTTCCCATGAGCTATATGTATACTGTGTGTATGTGTAATTTTTGGGGGAAAAAAAAAAATCATGGAACTCGCGTCATCGTCATTGAACGCTTTCCATGAGCTAAATGTATATATATGTGTACTTTTTGGGTGAGCAAAAAGCTTAGTTTTCACTTCTATCGGCAGTCCCCAAAGACTGCCCCGAATGTTTTTTTTTTTTTTTTTTCATTTACATAAGCTAAGCCCCATCAAAAATCGGATGCTGCGATGCTATTGGTTGATGCGCTGGAAGCAGGTGTAGTCCTTACGGTGGTCCGACGTCCGTGACCTCGATAGTACCATCGCTGAATCCTTTTCGGATTGGCTAGGCGGGGCACAATTCGAGCTAATCTACAGTTATTAGATTTTGCTGTTTGAACCATGCCGACCCGAACAAGTGTGTAGCACCCTATGTTTTAAAAACGTGTTTTTACTTTATTTTATAATGGCATTTTTGTGTCACATTTTATCTAGTATGTTCTTGCGCGTAACTTAGTAGAATTAACGGTAAAAGTAAGTATGTTTTAAACTCTTCTATATTCTATCAACCACAGTATGAATCCACTGCTGAATTTAGAGACCTCCCAAATTTGTGAGAATTCTAGTTAGGTACTACGTTAGGAAACAGTGTTGTCGCACTTCTTTGCACAAAATCTAGAACTCAGGCCATAACACCAAGATTTAGTGGACGTAGTTTAGCAGAAAGGACTCAATCCAGATTACGGTCAAAAATGAATTGTAGAGACAAAGGGGTCTTAACGATTGTATCTTTCACTCAGCAAAAAATATTCGTGGCACTACAAGCTACAAAGATAAGGTTGTTTATTAAATGATGGGAACCAATCCACATAAAGGTTCCACTGTTAGGCCTGAAACTGCGTTAAGCGGACGCCCGCGCGGTTCCCTACGAAAGTGCTCCGTGGCGGGGCCAGTTCGGGCGTCTGCCGCGGGGAGGCGGACCCGCGCCTGCGCAACGTGGCCCTCCTACGTGCGACGGAATCCGTCGCGGGGGTACGCGCGGTGCCCGCTAGCGCCGCCTTTGTCGTATTTTTGTTTGGTAGTCGTTGTTTTGCTACGTAATCATACCAATATTAAGTTCTCCATCGACACGACTTTACATGCACAACAGTAAAATTGAACTACGGGTAATTAATTGCGATGGGGAACCCTGTCGCGTTCCCACGGAGCCCACCCGCGTGTCCACGCGCGTAGACACGCAACGGGTGCCCGTCGCGGGCGCCCGCTTTACGCAGTTTCAGGATATTCCGATACATATTCACCTAAACTTAATTTTTATATTTAGCTTAATTTTTAACTTAATTTTTTTGAAAGAGGCTAGGTATATTAAAAAAAAAATCCGGGTTGCGAGGAACACCGGGAATGCATAACTAGTCGAGTGTATAGTATGGAAGCGACTTCTATAAAAATATTTATTATAAACACCCCTATCCCCCGGGATTCAGGAATTCCATAACTATTCAGATGCATATTTATTTAAAATTAATATATTTATTTTTTATTATTTTATTATTAACCTCCGATGTAAATATGTATGTGTGTGTCGGGTGTAAGTGAAGGGGTGGTACAATAGTAAAAAAAAAAAAAACAATTTAAAATATATATTTTTATTAAATTAAGTAAGTACTATATCCTGATTGGGCGTAAATATTACCTCAGCTACTTAGGTAGGTAGATATGCATCCGATTCTATAGTCAGAAAAAATAATTATATTTGTCAATTCCGGAATCGCGGGATTTTTACGATTAATACAAAAGTGATTAATGTTCAAAGAACTGCTCTTACGCGCATCATTTATTTTTTAAACGTCTATAACTCAGAGGAGTGTAGTTCTGTGGAATAGCTCCATTACACTCCAAGGCGATTGATATTCAGCAGTGGTGTAAGCTAGACTTTTAAGAACAAAAATGACATGATAATATTTTGGCCGGGCAGTTGTTCCAGAGGTGCCTGATGAAGATTCTCAACATAGAGTTGTGGAGGCTGTACCTCAATTATGTAAAGGAGACCAAGTGTATGCTGCCGACTTACAAGTACGTATGAAACTTAGCTACAATAACCGGCCGTTCACACCGCGCTGTTCTGTTCTGTTTCAGTAGCTCCCATTTGTTCTATGGAACAGGGGCCGTATTATGAAGTATAAATGCCATTATGATTCCTGACCGAAAAAGGGATGGTGCTAGCAGTCATGGATAGCTCCATCTCTCTCTTGCACTGGAATCATGATGGCATTAAAACGTCATAATACAGGTCATAATAATAAACCACGTCTTTGGACAAACTGTTTTTTTTTTTTCTTATTTGTAATATAGAACATATAATAATTTTTACGTCACACCTGGCCATAATGTGAGTTTTACCGCACGCTACGCGTACAGTAAAACTCGCATTGTGGCCTGGTGAAGACGTAAATTTGTGTACTATCCACGGGCAGTAAAAAAGAAAGCCCTCTATCGCATATTAATACCTGCGATTTCGGGCTGTCTTTCTTTTACAGCCCTTGGTAAGTAATGTACTATATTACTCCTCAAATTGATCCAAGGAACAAGGAAAACAAGACTTTTACAATGATCAAACTAGCCACTAGTAAATAAGTATTTATAATTAGTGTCAATTGTCTTAATGACTTGATTGTATGATTGTAGGTAGGTACCGGGTACTTTTATTTGAACTGTTGATTTTACCAACATAGATGTGTCACTCACAATGACATATACAGGGTGTAAGGGAGAGCCCTCCGCAAACTAACAGGGTGCATTCAGCTCCTTATTTTGAATCATATTCCACTGGAAATTCGCTCAGGATTTTTTAAATTTTCTTTATCGTTTTTTCAGTTACGATTCCTTTATTTTAATTTAAAATTAAATTTTCTGTACGAAGCACTCCATTTATGTAAATAAAACAACTAAAAACAAAAAACCAGCCATGGATGTTGAAATACTCTAACAAACGTCGCGCGAAATCAGATGTTCACTTTATGCTTAGCTACAGAGTTCATCGAACTCACTCGCTGCGCTGCCGTTCGCTACCTGCGTTTTGCCACGGTAACGATACATTGCGTGTGAGGTAATTAATCAGGTTTATTGGATTCCCATAATGTTTCTGAAATAATGTCATGTACCGGTCTTCTTAGTATGATACACTGAATTTACCCTATAAGTCTGCGGAGTGCTTACAACCTGTATTTATGTGTCAAACATCACATGAATCAATTTGGGATAAATTAAATTCCGCTTTTGTACCGTGACGTCACTAAGAAGTGAGCACGGGTGAAATGTTTATATACAGGGTTATTAGTAAAACACAACCTTGGAGGAATGTATTACTAAAATCATGAACAACAACTTTTGTTCTATGACTTTTTACAAAACATAATATAAAAAATTAAAATATAATAAAAAAATATAATATATAATTATACTTATATATATTAATATATAAATATTTATATTTATTCATATTTTAATTTAATCGAATTGTTTTTGTGCTCACACCATAAATTATTATTCTATGTCTAAAAGTGAGGATTTGTAATTAACTCTCTGGTGACTATGGTTTCCTATTTTGTTTGTTTTTATTAGGTGTAAGTCCTCCATGTACTAAATAAATAAAAAATATTTTTTTTGTAAATGATTTTCAAGATTTCGTTGTTCTATCTAACACTTAATTTTTTTATTTTGTTGTACCTACTTACGCCTCCCGTGCACAAGCACTCGTAAGACGGTAAAAAATAAAATCTGATGAATTATTAAAAGTCATAGAACAAAAGTTGTTTATGGTATTAGTAATATAGTTCTGAGAGGTTGTTAGCGTTACCAATAACCCTGTATAGTTCTATATAAAAAAAAAAACTAATTTTGTCCATTGACGTGATGTTCCATAGAACGAAATGGTATAATGGTAAATGGTAACTGGCATGAGTCGTGAGCACAAACTGACACCTGCGCAGTAGTAAATTTCTGGGTCTCTTTGGCGGAATGAAGAAGCCGGGGGGCGCCGAGCTGAATGCGATTGGATCGTCAGCCGATACTCGTCGTCTATTGGACTGTCGCGTGTCATTTTTATTTAGCCGAAAGTGTACATGCGCGAGCTTGCCCCCACTACTGCCCATCTGTGCTCACGACTCGTGCCGGTTATTTTACCGTGATATTTTACAGTAAAATATCGGAATCACACGTCAACATCCCACTGATCATACGGTACAAATGCAGAATAAAATTGCTATGGGATCCGAAAATTATACAGTAAAACATCTTACTGATCGACGCTGTGTGAACCGGCCGTGAATATGGCACATCGAGTTTTGGAAAACGTTTGGCTTTATTTCATGACTTTTACGATTAAACTAACTTAAGGAGTTGTATTACTGATTCTAATTATTATAACTCTGTAAATTCATATTTGTTATGGTCGCGAATCATACTTTTACCAAACTACACCCCGACAATGAGCTGTAAATTGCAAAAATTTTAACAAAATTTGAATTTCGCTTCCCCCTTAAAAGGGGTACAAAGATGGTACATTCAGAAGGTTGTAAACAGCGCAAATAGTTGTCGAATATACAGCTTGTTTTCATTAATTTGTCGTTATTACTGTATGCAAATATAAAATATCGTTGTAGTGCGCTAAAATATTGATTATAAATAGGGATGCCTCGATACGCTTTTTTGCCGATACAATACCGACACCGATGCTCTTATAAAAATATCGGTGATACCGATACGCTTATTGAATAAAAAAATGAAGGTAAAATAAATAAAACACAAGTCAGGTTATTTTTTAAATTAATATAAAAAGAACAAATAACAGGAAAAACCGTTTAAAACTATAGACAGGTTGAGATTAGTTAGTAGTTTTAGTAATTAAAATTAACATTGATGAGAAAAGTATCGTTGAATCGCCGATATATCGGCATCGGTATCGGTATCGTATGCATCCCTAATTATAAATATCTTTATTACACATAAAACTCAATATTTAGTTATTTTTTTATTATTATTATTTTTTTGTAATTTTTTGGTTTAGTAATATAAATAAATATTGTAGCCTTTACCGTATAACCACCTTATATTTAATTTTCAGAGAAAAAATGGCCCAGGCTTACGATTTTGCCCTCGATAAAATTGGTCTGGATATCCACGCGTACCCGATATGGAACGACTATATTACGTTTTTGAAGAGCGTAGAAGCCGTGGGATCTTATGCTGAAAATCAGAAGATTTCAGCTGTTAGGAAGGTATGACAAAACATCTTCTACGTAAATCTAGTTATTTCTTATAGCGAGAATCACAGACAGATAATGGAGGTAGTTAAACAGAAAGCACTCAACCCACATTGTGGTCAGGGATGAGTTGTATACAGGATATTTTTTTAACCAATGCGCAAATTTTTTTTTGGTGGTTCGGTATTAGTAATAGAACACATTTCCATAATATTATTAATACTTTTTTTTTTTGGTGCTCTTGAAATCGGCAAAATATGGATACAATCTATTCGTAATAATATCAATGGGCGAGCGCACAGCTGATAGGTACCCATTACTGCGTTATACCAGTTTCAAAATAAACATCTTACGTTAACGATAACTTATTTTTTTTGTACTAGGACATCAAAATAAAAAATAGGTGCAGCTAGCAAATAAATAAATCCATATAAATGAGAACACATGCAATAAAACTTCGTAAAAATTTCAGGTGTATCAACGGGCGGTTATCACCCCGATAATAGGCATAGAAACATTATGGAAGGATTACATCGCGTTTGAACAGAGCATCAATACTATTATAGGTAAAACTTATCTTTTGACTCTTTTTTTCTATTTTTTTTAACGTTGCTCTGCATTTTGGAATTTCTCCTGTATTCTGTGCAGGCGCTACTGCTGAGCATGAGGTCCTGACGATTCCCGGGTCAGGCAAAGTGTTATTGGGTTTTTCCATTAGGAATTTCTCAGTAGCAGTCCGGAGTCTAGATTTGTCCTCGGTTGATGGCAATGGGCTTGTTCCCTATTATATGGGACTTAAACATAACTGGCGAAATGTGGGTGTTTCTACTATGGGTACACCTCTGCTTAACCTTTCGGGGAACCAAGGCGTGATATTATGTTTTTCTCTTAGTAGTATCATCATCATCATCATCATTTCAGCCCAAAGACGTCCACTGCTGGACATAGGCCTCCTCCAAAAAGGGGGGAATTTGCCATAATCGCCACGCTTGGCAGGCGGGATGGCGATCGCAGTATGATGTTAAAAATGCATAGAGAACGCTGCTGCCCATTCTTTAGTATGTCCCTTAGTCGCCTTTTACGACACCCACGGGAGGAAATGGGGTGGTGCTATTCTTTACAACCGACACCACAAGGTGTAGTAGTATACCAGTTTAAAATAAGAACAATTTAACCCATCAATAATGTTAATTTCTCTACAACAGCCGAACGCATGGCAATGGAACGATCCCGTGACTACATGAATGCTCGTCGCGTCGCTAAGGAGTTGGAGACTGTGACACGAGGACTGAATAGAAACATGCCTGCCACGCCACCTACCGCTGACAGAGAGGAGATGAAACAGGTGAGCATAGAAAGACATTCTAGGTGGAAGAGTATGATGAATTGATACGCGGTTTTCATCCAAAATGTGGCTAGATATGCTACTTACAATATGAATCTATGAATGAGAGTTGTAATATTAGTGTTGTTGAAGATGTAAAAAATTTGAAAATGTTTGGATCTCCCGCATTGTTACCAGTATCTTAAAATGTTTTATACCAGAAAATCTCCTTTTTTAATAACTTTGTTTAAAACCGAAAATTTATAAAAATTATTACGGTATGATTATTTTTTTACTATTATTTCTTAAAATCAGTAATTAAAATAAAAAGAAACCTATTTTTTCTCGTTTTATGTGAATTACCTTTAAGAAGATATTTTTTTGTTATGTTATCCCCTTTGTTTACATAAATTATCTGAATTTGAGATTTTGGGTATAGTTACACTTTTAAACTTGTTTTAAACTTACACTTTTCTTTTCAGGTGGATCTCTGGAAAAAGTACATAACCTGGGAGCGTTCGAACCCTCTTCGCTCCGAAGACACAGCTCTTGTAGCTAGACGCGTCATGTTCGCGATAGAACAGTGTTTACTGTGTCTGGCACATCACCCCGACGTGTGGCACCAAGCCGCGCAGTTCTTAGACCACTCGGCCAAGCTGCTGCAGGAAAAGGGGGTGAGTAGCCAGTGTAGACGCCCATCCAGTTCTATGCCGCGGCAAGTTTAGCTTAACTTTGTGTGGCTCCAAGCCGCGCAGTTCTTAGACCACTCGGCCAAGCTGCTGCAGGAGAAGGGGGTGAGTAGCCAGTGTAGATGCCCATCCAGTTCTATGCTGCGGCAAGTTTAGCTTAATTTTGTGTGGCAACAAGCCGCGCAGTTCTTAGACCACTCGGCCAAGCTGCTACAAGAGAAGGGGGTGAGTAGCTATACTAGACACCCATCCAGTTCTATACCGCGGCAAGTGTAGCTTAACTTAGTGTGGCTCCAAGCCGCGCAGTTCTTAGACTCCGCCAAGCTGCTGCAGGAGAAGAGGGTGAGTAGCCAGCGTAGACGCCCATCCAGTTCTATAACGCGGCAAGTGTAGCTTAACTTAGTGTGGCACCAAGCCGCGCAGTTCTTAGACTCCGCCAAGCTGCTGCAGGAAGCAGTGAGAATAGCCACCCATCCTCATGCAGCTTAACTTTAAAAAAATTGCAGGAAACGTCTATAGAACTCTACGCCTCTTCTGTACGGGGCTAGGTAGAAACTACAGAACGCCACCTGCTATGATCCCTACATGCTTTACTCCATTTGAAATGTGATTGACATTAAAAAAAAAAAAACTTTTTTACAGTCTGTTCAACCGATTTTGACTTCTATTCCGTAGGCATAAGGATGGCATCAAAAGCAAAAATGTGGTTACAATACCAACTGTTTACTACAGCTGCCATTTGTCCTGCCACCAACGCAATAGAAGTCAAAATCGGTTGAACGGACTGTACAAAAACGTTTATTTAAATGTCTGATGTTATTTTAAAGAAGCATAGTTATGCTTTGTTTACGTTTATACATCTCAGTCCAAAACTAGTGCAAATAAAAGCAGTAACCCCCCCCCCCCCCTCCCCCCGCCCGTATTCATTGGAAACAATGTTTGGCAATATTTGCGCAACATTGGTGCCGATTCCCTTGTTCACAAACTAAACTAAATTTAAGTTCAGTGCATCTTTTTCTTTTTATTTCATTTATAAAAGGACAGAAGATAAATTTTAGTTCAGTCCTGTCAAATTAATCAGCGTTTGATGTATTTTGACGTAATTTTAGTCGGCAAGTTTTTAATCACGTCTAAACTTGTATGGAGTAGTGAAAGGCGCTGATTAATTTGACAGGACTAAACTTAAATTTATCTTCTGTCCTTTTCTTAATGAAATAGAAAGAAAAAGATGCACTGAACTTAAATTTAGTTTAGTTTGTGAACAAGAGAATCGGCACCATTGTGTCCCGCAATGAGCGTTTTTTGTTTACCATGAATTTGAAACATTACCATGTTGCCAGCAACACTGCAACGCAACTTATCACAACAATTCGCCACTCAGGACTCGAACGCCGCCCGCGTGTTCTCGGATGAAGCTGCCGCGGTGTACGAGCGTGCTACAAGCGGACCTTTGAAACAGTCCACGTTGCTACACTTCGCGCATGCCGATTATGAGGAGAGCAGACTGCATTATAACAAGGTAAGAACGCGACCCCATCTATATTTATTTAAAGACTAACTGCTCCCCGCGGCATCGTTTGCGTGGCTGTTTCCGCATCCGACCAAATGGGTTAGGTTAGAACTGTGAACAACTGCGAGCGCGCGAGTCGATCGAGCGAAGTGAGCGGTGCTGCGGCAGAGGCTGGCGAGCGCCTTAAGAAATATAATCATAAAATCTGCCTGCGTCACATATACAGTGTGCATATGCATGTATAATGTGACAGTACGTGGCGCACGTTACCATTTATACCTAGTCTCAGTATAAGTAGTTCCTTTAGCTTTTGCAAAGGAACTATTGATCCAAAAAGTCTCAGTAGGAACTGCTAAAGGAACTAGTGAGCAAGTGTAAATGGTTGTTTTAGGATATGTGAAAAAATCACGACAGTAGCATTCACAGAAAAAGTTTTTAATCAGTGCGCACATTTTGACAAATTAAACTTAAACGTGTTTTATTATACACCTATTTCTTATTTTGATATGTCTTAGTACAAAAAAATTAAGTTATCGTTAATGAAAGATGTTTATTTTGAAACTGGTGTAATGGATACTCGTCGCGCAACGCGCCGGCGGCGAGGCTAGTGAAGTGGAACGCAGTAGTAGGTACCTCTCAGCTGTGCGCTCGCCCATTGATATTATTACGAATAGATTGTATCCATATTTTGCTGATTTAAAGGAAGACCAAAAAAAAAGTATTGAACAAAATGATGGAAATGTGTTGTATTACTGATACTGAATCACAAAACTTATCCTGTATAACGAAATTAAAAGGAAACAGCTAAGTAGCCTTCACAAGTCGATAAAATTATATTAGCAATTGAGGTGTATGGGAGAACATGTTATTCAACTACAATGTTAAGGTTGTTCTTGGGATAAATTCATCCCAACTACGGAAACCTTCAATGTGCGTGGTCCGACACGCACTTGGCCGGTTTTTAGGGTTCCGTACCCAAAGGGTAAAACGGGACCCTATTACTAAGGCTCCGCTGTCCGTCCGTCTGTCATCAGGCTGTATCTCATGAAATTTCTGTCTAACTGTCTAACTATCACTAGTTAGACAGTTGACATTTTCACAGATGATGTATTTTTGTTGCCGCTGTAACAACAACTACAAAAAAAATAAAAATATAAATATTTAAGGGGGCACCCATACAACAGACATGATTTTTTTGCCGTTTTTATTGATAATGATGATCGTCCCAAATAAAATAGTAACCTTTCTTTTACCGAGTTTTGTGTCATCGCGCTACCTCTTTTTATGAAAGTATACTACAGGTACTACTAACTTATACCAGGTACACCAAGTATACACCCGCTACTTGGACATGGAGGACATTGACCCGACGCTAGCGTACGTGCAGTACATGAAGTTCGCGCGCCGCGCCGAGGGCATCAAGTCTGCCCGGACTGTGTTCAAACGAGCCCGGGAGGACCCCAGGTAACTAATATAGTACATTACTTACCTAGGGCTGTAACAGAAAGAAAGCCCAAAATCGCAGGTATTGTTGTAAAGTTGTAAATATGCGATACAGGGCTTTCTTTTTTTACTGCCCGTGGTGAGTACACAATTTTACGTCTTCACCTGGCCACAATGCGAGTTTTACTGTACGCGTAGCGTGCGGTAAAACTCACATTATGGCCAGGTGTGACGTAAAATACATAATTAATAATTTTAATCTTTTATATAGATTCTTTTCTATTTTATGAATGTGAGAACGTTGGAGGCCTAGTAGAGTGTGGATTTGTTGGCACTTTTCTATTTTGTTAAGTACCTGGTAATTGTTGAAAGGCCTACACTGTCCTCCCATGCCTATTAACAATGTTATTTGAAAATATTGTAATAGCTAATTATTTTTAAAAGTGTAACCGTGGAGTTTCTTGCCGGCTCTTCTCCATAGGAAACATCTAATTGGAACCATGCACCTAGCTTCTGACGTTTCATAAGTGCCCATGTACTATTTTTTTTAAACGTAACGATAATAAATAAAATAAAAATATATTTCATACTTGCTGGCTGACCCGACAGACGTCTGGTCGTTCTGTCAAAAGCTATTTGACTGTGGCAGTTTGTCTACGCTCAAAGGAAGTACATATTTTCAAACTGTGTTTTTTATCTTAAATTATTTATGTCAACGACAGCTAGGAACAGTTTGTATTGGAAAAAGATAAGTGGGGTTTTTACGTTTTTCCGGGCATATTTAATTTTATTTTATCGTCATAAGAATCTTCCGCGAACTTCAAGGATTATTAAAAAAAAAAAAAAATATCGCGGAATTGGTCGAGCCGTTCGCTAGTTTTACGCTTAACAACACATTTATTGATTTATATAGATAAGAAAAAAGTCAGTCAAATTAGTGGGCCATTAAAAGGCACTTTTGAACGTCAGCATTTACGCCGCGATTTAACAGAGTGGCTATACAATATGTCCGGTTTCATACTGTACAAACTCAAAGGGGTAGTAGTTTGCCCTAATTTATCAATAAAATTATTCTACATGGGGTCGGAACCCAACCTCCCCTGACTGGCAGCCATTTTTGTTATTTGATCGACTTTTATGAAGCGTGCATACTAAAATTAGGTACTGTAACTTTGGAATTTAAAGCTCAATTATCGTAATAAAATACTTTTAATAAATGAAAATTATTTGCAATGGGGAAAACCAAACCCTGATAAATTAAAAAAAAAAAACTATGTTAATTTTAGCGTAAAATTGATCTTTTAGCATTTATTTAAATTTGATGCAGCATTTATTGTTATTATTTCAGTTATTTAACCTATGGTGAATACTTTTCAGTCATTAAAGTTTTTTTGTAACGATAATTGGGCTTTAAATTCCAAAGTTACAGTAGTATGCACGTTTCATAAAAGTCGATCAAATAACAAAAATGGCTGCCATTCAGGGGAGGTTGGGTTCCGACCCCACATGTAGAATAATTTTATTAATAATATAGATCAAACTACCACCCCTTTAAGTTTGTACAGTATGAAACCGGACATATTGTATAAAAAGTTGGGACATGGCTTGAATAGTTTTTAAATTTTTTGACAGCAGGGAAGATCGTTTCCCAGGGACGAAAAGAACTGTTTTCATCCCTCTGATCAGGGTAACTTCAAGCGTTCTTTCCAAGTATGAGAAAACTTATTTTCTTAAACATCCTATGCCTTCCCCAGGTCTCGCTACCATGTATTCGTGGCCGCAGCGCTGATGGAGTACTACTGCTCCAAAGACAAGAACATAGCCTTCAGAATCTTTGAGCTCGGATTGAAGAAGTTCTCGCATATACCCGAGTATGTGCTGTGCTATATCGACTATTTGTCGCATCTTAACGGTGAGTTTTATTTATGGTCGTAGAAGAAAGAAGTCGATATACCCCTACCCTCGACTCGTAAGTGTTGAAATGTGAGTTTTGTATCGAAGCTTCAAGGAGGGTGATATTTGATACCATTACATCATTTTGAGCCATATAATTATTTCTTAGACGAAGTATGTTTTTTAATTTTTTTTATTGCATTTAAAAAAAAATATATATAATTCATTTTCTGACTGTTAATTGCTAACAGTACCTCAGTTAAAGTTGGATTTTATTTTATTTTTTTCATTTTTGTTGTTTGACTGATGTGTACATAGGTACCTAATCTAATAAACCAAGTTCCATGAATCTGTGTTATTGAAAAATAATCTAGATACTTGAGAATGCAAAAAACTTTTAAAAGTTGAAAAATATTGAACATACAGAAATTGGGTTATTTAAAAATAAAAACTTAGTTTGCAGTTAAAAATATAAAAACATACTTCGTATGTTTTAAACCTAGCTTCCAAACATCCTGTATTTTCGTCTTCAAAGTTTAAGACTTTTCGAACTACTCATTCGTAACTTTTTCAAGAGATATCTGACGTTACAGAAATTTATATTTTAACGCCAAATAACCTCGAATTCATATTTTAATTAAAACCGGTTTGCACCACAAATAATTAAAAAGTACATTCAGCGTTAGAGCGTGTGAGTTTATGGCCCAAGAGTAAAAAAAAAAAAAACAAACAAATTACCATATTACCATATTTTTGTTTTGCAAATTATCATAATTTTGAAATAATAAAATCTACTATCATCCCCATCTCCATCCTCAGAGGACAACAACACGCGCGTGCTCTTCGAGCGTGTCCTATCTTCCGGCAGCCTCAAACCCGAGAGCCAGGTGGACATTTGGAACCGCTTCTTGGAGTTCGAGTCTAACATCGGCGACCTCGTCAGTATCGTGAAGGTGGAGAAGCGGAGGCAGGCTGTGCTGGAGAAGGTAGGTCCCTAATAGGGATGTGTCCTAGGTAAAAAAAAAAAAAAGAAAAACTGTTTAGTCCGTCAATCAGATAATAAAAAAAATATTAGACACGTATTTTTTGCTTTATCATATGAATAAAAAATGACTTAGATAAAACACATTAAATTGGGGAGTGGGGGCCCGTTACGTCACAGCTACGTATAAAATCTAGTGAGCAGTGACGTCATGCCACATTTGAGCTCAATGTATCGCCGTAATGTGTTGATTACATAAAAAAATGATAATAATAATCTACATGAAGGACAAAAAATATTTTCATATCATCCCTATTGGACCTTAATTCGTCCTTTTCTTAAGAAAAGCGGCCACATTTCTCTAGATCGTGTTTTGTTGCTTAGTGTCTCAATATGAAACTTTATAAAAGGAATTAGAAAATTGGTAGAAAGAAAACAAAGTGGTAAAATAAAATCATGAAAAAATTAGTTATTTAGGGTACCTCCTGTACATGTAATGTGAGGATGTTTTTTTTTTTTTTCGCCTACCCTATTGTGTGGGGTATTGTGGGATGGGTCTTTCAAAAATATTGCGGGTTTGTGAATACAATTTTTCGATTAAGGGATCCGTTTCTTAAATATTAAAGAAAGAAAGAAAGAAAATAAATTTATTTGACGCAGTTTAAGGCACACAATACTGACACAGAACACAAAAAGACAGAAAAAACTTAAAATAGCAATGTGTGCCTCGCGGCTACGCCAAATAGGCCCAGTTCACCATAAATGCCAGCCAACTAGCGCCTGATGCCTGGCTTTAAAATGCAAATTTTTGTTAGAGGCAAGTGTCCCCTCCTCTGCCAGCTAAACGGTTAGTTTTGCATAGGTCAAAAAATTCACGACAGTAGTATATATAACGAAGTTAAAAGAAAAGCTATCACAGTCAAGTAGGCCTCACAAGTTACCGAGTAATAGTCAACCAACTTACATTTACAGTTGAAAAACATGTTCTCCCATACATTCCGTATGGAAGAACAAGTTTTTCAACTACGATGTTAAGTTTGTTCTTGGGATAAATTCATCCCAACTACGGAACCGTTCATTGTTCGTGGTCCGACATGCACCTGGCCGGTTTTTTTTATATTCAGCATTTAATTATGTACCTTTTGTTGAATAGATCAAGGAGTTCGAAGGAAAGGAGACTGCTCAATTGGTGGACAGATACAAGTTCCTCGATCTGTACCCGTGCAGCATCGCTGAGCTCAAGTCTATTGGATATACAGAGGTAAGCAGTTCCAACATATTATTTTTTTCTGTATTTGTAAAATTGTAATGATTAAGACTAAATTGTATTTGCAATTTTGAAACTTGGCACTCATGTATCCGTAATATTTTTTATAAGTTACTAGTTTCTGCCCACGACTTCGTTCGCCTGGAAGTCGTAAGAAATAACAATATACTAAAATACCAGCCACATTTTAATATTTTTCCGACACCTCCAACAAATATCGTTAATGTATACAAAAAAATACAAAAACTTAACAAATTATATACTAAAACCTTCCTCGAGAACTACGCTATCCATTGGTGAAAACAGCATGAAAATCGGTGCAGTAGTTTTTGAGTTTATCGCGAACAGACAGACAGACGCGGCTGGGGACTTTGTTTTATAATATGTAGTGAACAGACACGTTTACACATATCATATTTTAAAAACTAGATAAGGTCGGCGTTTCCTATTTGACTACTCTGAGTAAAAAGGCCGAACTAAACTCGGAGATCACAGTCTCTTTTAAAAGTCCAGAAATAATCTTGGTCAGATCATGTGAAGACCATGTAGATTGGTGTCTGTCATTTATCATTTATCATCTTTTGATGAAAGCTAAATAGGTTGAGTGGAGCTGTCCAGTCAGTGCACGCATGTGTCAGTAATCCTGCAGCTCTTTGTTTTATAATATATGTAGGGATATGTCTTCATGTTGTTTCAGTTTTTCATTAATACATTTCGATACAATGTAAAAATTGTTAAGGAAATAAAATAAAAATGCTAAGAAAGTTATCCTCTTACGGAGCTTTCCGACAGGTAATATTTCTACTGCAAAGAAGGTATTTAATCCTCTTCGCCTATGTTGATGATGTTTTTTTATTCGCAAGTAGTGGTTCATAAAATCATAAACGAATTAATATTAAAAGGCGAAACATTTTGTTTCAGTAGTAGATTACTTTTGTATTCGGTCTTTTGATAATGTTTTTAGGGTTCCGTACCCAAAGGGTAAAACGGGACCCTATTACTAAGACTCAGCTGTCTGTCCGTCCGTCTATCACCAGACTGTATCTCATGAACCGTGATAGTTAGACAGTTGACATTTTCACAGATGATGTATTTCTGTTGCCGCTATAACAATAAATATATAAAACTCAGAATAAAATAAATATTTAAGGGACATGTTTATTTTTTGCCGTTTTTATAGATAACAAGCTTTTGCCCGCGGCTCCGCCCGCGTGTATGTCGATTATCGCATAAAAAAAGTAGCCTATGTCCTCCATATCCCAGGCTATATCTCTGCCAAATTTCATGACGATCGCTTCAGCGGTTTAGGCGTGAAAACGTAACATACAGACAGACAGAGTTATTTTCACATTTATAATATTAGTAAGGATGGTACAGAACCCTTCGTGCGTGAGTCCGACACGCACTTGGCGGGTTTTTTTTTTTTTTTCTTAAAGACGCTTGTATTTTTGTTTGGAAAAATGTTTTTGTTATTGTGTAGGTTGCATCAATGTCAAACAAATCATGGGCGCTAGGCGGACCGTTGGCAGGAATATCACCAGAACTAGCAGCCGTTATACTTGGACAAAAGTAAGTTAAAAGCGACATAACATTACACTTGTTTCTCCTGAAGAGGAAGGCAGAAGTGTACAGATATGTACTGTTCTGTACCACTGATGCCGCAATTAACTTGGCCACCTATTGGGCTCAAACAATATAATAACTGGGTAACATCGACACGAAAAGATGAAGAAGAGGGGGAATGTGCTGGTGCGCGCTTATGTATGCGCTGACGCTTATGTATGGATGTGAATGTTAGGTGTGGCCTTTTGCCACAGCATGAAAGTAGAATCAATGCTGTGGAAATGCGTTTCTGGCACAACTATGAACGATAGGCTAAAAATTATGTGATAAGGCAAGGTGTGGTTTAAAAGAAGATGTAGTGACAAAAAGGTATATATATACAAGGCAGATGTGAGTGGAAACGCCCTGGGACGACTTTTTTTTTTTTTTAGTTTGGCTTTGTAGAGCGTCTTGTCTGTCTCTATAAAGTCAAACATTTTATTTAAGAAATGTAATTAAAAAACTTTTTAAAACAAGCTTTTAAACATAGAACTTCATTATATTCTAAAAAAGTTGAGGCCTGACCGTCATTATTACACTTTGTCAAACTCTCGGGCTTCGTGAGAGTTCGGGGGTCACGCGAACCCTCGGGCTTCGTGAGGGTCACAATGACACTATCTGATGGTTCCCTACGTTCCAAAAGGCTGACTTCAAAAATTAAACATCGGGTACTAAAAACCACAATTTATTCACCTTAATTGGTTACACTAATAAAATGTACAATTATGGACCTTATTACATGAGTGCTATGTAATCGGCGGAGAATCTCGACACCGCGATCTAACTTTTGGACTCAAATACTAAGTGCCATCTATTGGTCCCGATAATAACTAATTTTACAAACATCAAGGTAAATACAGTTAGAGTTTGACATTGATTTGCGGTAGTTGTTGCTACTGACCGATAGATGGCTGCACACACTTTAAAATAAGCCTTGAGGAGTTCCTTCGTCTGGAGCCAATCCTGGGTTAAGAATCAGGTCATGCATCATATTTAAATGCATTGTCATAGAAACTGTACCAACACGTAAAATTTCAGCTTCGTAGGATAAGAGGACCGACGATCGTCCTTCGGATGCACCTTGCAGGTCGCATCTTAGAAATCTCCTTAGACTCCCTCCCCACTCATCCGACTTCTACTCCTACTCATTCACTGTGCACGCGGCTCGGTTTTGGAATTCACTGCCACCTGACATTAGGGACTGCCAAACTGTTGCAGCCTTTAAAAGAAGAGTAAAAGATCACTATCTTTCTACTTCGTCATAATTGCATATTATTATGTATTTATTATTTTCCACTACATTGTAGTTCTAAGTATACAGGGTGTTTGGCAGAACGTTGAACATACGAAAATGGTGGATAGGTGGGGTGATCTGCTACTTACTCAGGCCTAATTTATTTGGCCCTGGCCCCCTGGATATTAAAAAAAAAAATGTTTTGCTTTCTTCTAGTTTCACCACTTTCTTAACTTTAAAGTGTAATTTGTATTAAAAATGGGTAAAACAGGCAATATTTTTATTTATTACATCTTTCTGTAAGTTTAAGGAGTCATAACTTTTTTCTAGCTAACATCTGAATAAAGCAATAATTTTATAAGAATCTACCAATATTAAAGATAAAAAAATAAACTAAAATATTGCCTGTTTTACCCATTTTTAATAAAAAAATACACTTTAAAGTTAAGAAAGTGGTGAAACTAAAAGAAAGCAAACAAATTTTTTTTTTTATATTCAGGGGGCCAGGGCCAAATAAATTAGGGCTGAGTAAGTAGCAGATGACCCCACCTATCCACCATTTTCGTATGTTCAACGTTCTGCCAAACACCCTGTATATTTGAGTGATATTTATTTTAGAAGTATGTATGTAAGTATATTCTCTTATTGTATGTTTATAAGTATTTATATTAGTGTATAGCTATTTTGATTTTATGTATATTATTTATTTTATTTTTTCCCTTCTACACTTACACACGTTGTCTACATCTCTATATCTACTTTCCTATCGCAGGTATGCTAGAAGAGATTTCATTAGAAATAAGCATCACCTTTGTACGTATTTTTCTGTTCCTTTCTTCTTGTCTGTTTATATGTGTGTACATAAATTGTTAAATAAATAAATAGGAAGTGGTTTCAATTCAGCTTGCAAGATTCCACCTGGAAAAACATACATACATTGCAAGTTAAATAAAAGCTTGTAAAATTGGCACAACATTTTGTTTAATTAAAGTCAAATTTAGAACAAAAAAAAAAAATGATTCTAGCTCCTTCCAAAAGGTAGTTACGTATGAAGAAGAATGAATAACAAACTCGACATTTACTCTTTTAAATTGTTCACAATATTTTGTATACATTAATTATGTAGATATTTATAGGTTATTAAATATTAAAATTTTAGGGAAATTATCTACTTTTACAATGTTTGTAAATATGTGAGCACCATGTATCTCACGCATAATTTATTTGTCTGTGATTCAAATCAAACCAAATCAAAATATTTTATTTCACATAAACCTACATGGGCACTTATGAAACGTCAGAAGCTAAGTGCACAGTTCCAATTAGTCGTTTCCTATGGAGAAGAGCCGGCAAGAAACTCCACGGTTACTCTTTTAAAAATAATTGGCTTTACAATATTATTAAATAACAGTGATAATAGGTATGGGAGGACAGTGTAGGCCTTTCAACAATTACCAGGTACTTAACAAAATAGAAAACCGCCAACAAATCTACACTCTACTAGGCCTACAACGTTCTCACATTCACAAAATATAAAACAATCTAAGTATATATAATATTAATGACATGATTGCAATTACAGCTACAGTAACATATCTGAATAAATATCATGTCCACAAAAGCCACTAATAAGGAATTGGAATTCGATTTGTAGGTAAATAATGTCAAATAACGAAAATTGCTTCACTTTTCATTCTTTTTACCTATTGTGGTATAGTAATTTTATTCTAGGTAAGTGCATCGTCTTCACATATAATTAATAATTAATGCATACAAAATATTGTTAACATTTTAAAAGAGTAAGTATGGAGTTTCTTGCCCATTCTTCTCCATACATAACGACCTTGACCTCGACTCGACTTTGACCTTTCAGAAGGGGCAACTAGAATCAATTAATTATTGTTGTAAATGTTGACGTTCAAAAGTTATGTGCCTATTTGAAATAAATTATTTGAATTTGAACTGTTTATTGCAGCTGCCATTTGCCATGCTACCAACGCAATAGAAGTCGAAATCGGTTGAACGAATTGTAAAAAAGGTTTATTTAACCTTTTAACCGCCCTGGTCGGATTAATACGACAAATGTTTTCGTGCCCGTGCCGCCTCAGTCGTATTTAGACGACTGAGAACCTATGTACGTTTTGTGCTTTTTATATCATTGCACGACCATATTTGTCATAGATATTTATTTGTAGATTTATGAGCCGGGCGCTGGGGGCACGGCAATTGATATAAAACCAAGCGGTCAATAGTTTAAATGTCTAATCTTATTTCAAATGGAGTATAGTGTAATATAATATTGTAATCTAAACCGTTTTCCACAGAGATAACGACCCCAACAAGGACATAGCTCGTCCAGACACAAGTCAGATGATTCCATACAAGCCCAAGGTCAACCCATTGCCAGGAGAACATCCCATACCAGGTATAGTTAATGAGGATGCGCTGAGGTAGCCGGCGAAATTCAAATTACAATCAGGCCTTAAGGAGTTGTATTGCTGATTGTAATGATTATAACAGGGATGATGATTAAAAAAATATTTTTTGTCCGTCATGTAGATTATTAAAAAATATTGTACACATATTTTTTCTTTTTTTACGTAATCAAAACATTACGGCGATACATTGAGTTCAAATGTGGCATGACGTCACTTCTCAGTAGATTTTATACTGAGCTGTGACGTAATGAGCCCCCACTCCCCAAGTTTAATTTGTTTTATCTAAGTATTTTTTTATTAATATGATAAAGCAAAAAATACGTGTCTAATATTTTTTTATTATCTGATTGACGGACTAAATAGTTTTCTCTTTTTTTTCCCAGGACACATCCCTATTCTAAAAAAAAAAAAAAATATTAAAAAAAAAAATATATTATTCTAAAAATTATAATAAAATTATAATATTCTATTCTATTTTTATATTTGTTACAGTCGCGAATACTATTTTAATCAGCCAGAAAATCAGCTGCAAATTGCAAAACACATAGAATATTTTAATTTCGCGGACTATCCTAGGCCTTTCGCATAAGTGCGATAGTCGCCTGGCAAGTCTGTTCGTGCCGTGTGGTACCGGACGTAAAGAATAGCACCACCCCATTTCCTCCCGTGTGTGTCGTAAAAGGCGACTAAGGGACTTACTACAGAATGGGCAGCAGCGTTCTCTATGCATTTTTAACACCATACTGCGATCGCCACGCCTCTCCCCTTGGAGGAGACCTATGTCCAACAGTGGGCTTCTTTCGGCTGAAATGATGATGATGAAGTCTTCGACGACATAGTGACATATTTTGAAGCGACGGTTGACGCCGATCCGACGCGGTCTGGGTACATCCTTAGGGTCGATTCATACTAGCGCAGAGTCGAAGCGCAGCGAAGTTTTAACCTAAAAGATAACAGAGCAAATTCACCCTTATCTCTAAAAGGAAACGCGCACGCACCAATCAGCTCAGGTCGCTCGCAGACGCGCGTATTCAAAAAAATAAGTGCGAATTCGCGCGTATTCCATAATATGCGCTCGAATTCGCACTTCTCTTTTTATCTTAGAAGAAATATTGATACCTCCCACGCAAAAAGTCGTAACATTTTATTTTTGTAAAATGACATTTAAGTACTATAATGTAATATATAAATACTACACATTCTCACGATATTTTCATATTTTCAAAAACCGAGTCTCTACTAACTCGCTAATAGTTTTATCATATTATGTTTTGCGGCTGATCAACACAAAGATGACGTTAAAAATCTCTCTCCTGAAAAATCACTATTTTAAACATACGACCTTATGCGCGGGAGGTGTCGATATGTGTATTATGTTGTGGAAATAAGGGTTACACCCACCCTTATTTCCTAGAGGGTGTTAAGTTTAAGATTGACGCTTCGATGCGCTTCGACTCTGCTCTGGTATGAATTGACCCTTACGAGTCTCGCATGGACATTTTCACCTTTCGACGGTCGAGAAACTTCCCTATAAAATTGTGTAAAAAAAAATTCGATTTATTGTTATTTCCAGGCGGAACATTCCCGATGCCACCAGCCGCAGCTCACCTCTGCACAATGATGCCTCCCCCATCGTGCTACCGCGGCCCGTTCGTGGCGATAGACAGACTTATGCAGCTGTTCAACCGGATCTCATTGCCGGACAAACGTGAGTGTATCTATAATAGGGATGATGACTAAAAATAGTACATTACTGCAAAGGCCGGGAAATAGCCTGTCTCGTATTAGTGAAGTGCTCGCCTACGGCTCGGCCTTCATACTAATACTTGACCTGCAATTGCCATTTCCGTCGAGGCATACATAGTGCTTTTCTCAAAAGAATGCAGGGAAATAAAACATACTTTTTATATTATACATTTAATTTAATTAATATTCAAAGTTACACTAGTCATATTGGGGCAATTACTAAAAGAAAATTTTATTGATTTCTCCGGTACATTTATGTTTGTTTGTTGAACTTCTAATGAGGTTTGCAGGTGGGCATTGGATGTAGTGGTAGATGGCTCAAGTATGTAAATAACAAATCAAGACGAATTTTCGACCAAAAGGCAAATGTTCGACCGATTTTGATGAAATTTTATAAATATGTACATTTGGTAGGTGATTTTTTTTTTTTTTGAAGGTTTTATGTAGGTAAGTAGGGTAGGGTAGGTAGGTAAGTAGGGTAGGGTAGGTAGGGTAGGATAGGGTAGGTAGGTAGATTTGTTGGCGGTTTTCTATTTTGTTAAGTACCGGTAATTGTTGAAAGGCCTACACTGTCCTCCCATACCTATTATCAATGTTATTTAATAATATTGTAAAGCCAATTATTTTTAAAAGAGTAACCGTGGAGTTTCTTGCCGGCTCTTCTCCATAGGAAACGACTAATTGGAACCGTGCACCTAGCTTTTGACGTTTCATAAGTGCCCATGTAGGTTTATGTGAAATAAAATATTTTGATTTTGAAGGTAGGGTAGGGTAGAGTAGAGTAGTGGAGTTTATACTATAGCTTTTGACAGAACGAAGTCTGTCAGGTCAGCTAGTTTATGTATTAAAATTTCCCTTTACAGGTTTGTGTACCTAATGCGACATTGGGATCTTTTATTACTCCTTAAGAAAATATAATTTTGAATTGAAATGACCTGTTATATTCACAGCGCCAGCTCCTACCCAAGAGAATGGCTGCGACACGAAACTCTTCGACTTGGCGCGCTCCGTGCATTGGATCGTGGATGACGAGGGAATTACCACTGTTGCTAGCAAGGTATGAGTTTTATTATGATGATGTTTTAAAGTTCTCAAAGTCGTTTACATTTTAACAATATTGATTCCTTAATCGGATAACCATTTTATAACCGCAAACTTTGCATATTAACTGAACTAACTATAAAGCATAAGCAGTCTTATGTTATATATTTTTTTAATTACCATTATTTTCACGGTAAAAAGAAATTACCTAAACTATTGGCGCCTTGGAGCCTCCTCCCTGCCGTACTGTCTCGCTTGCTCGCGTGACCGGGAGCAATAGTGTGCGAGCGAGATAAAGAGTGAGGTGGCGCTGAGGTATTAGTGTACAGTCTGAGTGAAAAGTCGTGCTTGGGGCGTTTTGCGTCGCGTGCAATCGGCGAAAGATTGTTCGGCGCGCCGCTTCCCGTCAGTCAAGACACTCGCGAGGGATTGTATGTGTTTAACATGAACGCCGCACGCGCCGCCCCGCCGGACGCTCGAGTGGAGCGTGCACTCGGTTCGTACCCTTATAGACTCTTAACTAGACATGTATCTGTACAGGCTCGCCGACGGAAAGCGGGTGAAGACTCAGATGACGACGAGCTGGGAGTTGCGCCGCCAGCCAACGACATCTATCGGCAGCGCCAGCAGAAACGAGTCAAATAGACTGTGTACTGTACACGTAGCTTTAAGCAGATGTATTTTGTATGGATTCTAATAAAGTGAAGATTTTTAAATAAATAAAATATGCAAACAAACAGTTTGGTGTTTTATTCGAAATAGCTTTTGCCCGCCATTGCGTCTGCATGTATATTTTTTTAGGGTAGGCACGTACCAGCGCACCTTTTTTTTTTTTTTTTTTAATTGGTGAAGGAAATCATCCTGAGGAAACCATACCAGAGAGATATTTCTCGACGGCATGTGTAGCCAAGTCAAGAGGCCCATGGGCAGCATAAATAAAAACTGTTATCAAGTTAGTAACTAACCACGCGAAAAGGAGATCACAATAACACCACAATTTCAGGAATCATTGATATTTTAACGCTACGGTCTCTCAATTTGTAATACATAGTGCTGGTAAATTCTTTGTGAAAGGGTTTGTGGGGAGGCCCTTGTGTTTCGGCCGTATTTTTTGAATTTTCGCTGCTAAACATTGATCAAACATTTTTGACCAGACTGCGTTCCGTTTTTCGACAGCAATGACTTCCAAAATAGGAAATTATTTATGAAATATTAACAGTCAAAAACATTCTGAGACATTACTAGTTACCTTATTATAATTACTGAAAGGTTTTCACTAAGCTTGGACTTAAAAATGTTGATTGATTCTAAAATATATTATGAAATTAGTTTCGTCATTAAATTAGTTTAGTCACAAGTACGTGTAATGTAACGGAATATATCTTGACGTAAAATGTAAGTTCCATTTGGCGGTACCAAATGGAACTTACATTTTAGGTGCTTGTACCATTACAAGAACAAATAGAAAATACCTACTGTATTGTCCTAATACAGTTCACAGATTAGCACCAAGTTGAGACTACATGCAAACAACTAAACAAGAACTTCAATATTTCAATACATGAAACTTACAACAATAACGTTTTGTGATTTTCTTTCGTTCTAAAAGTGGTTTTAAAACTGACATTCGATATCAATAAAATCCTTACTGTCAAATTGATGACAGATGACGTTTCTCTCATTTTCGAACGGAACGTAGTCCCGTCAAAAATGGCCTCTTTGATCAATGTTTTGCTGCGAAAATCCCCAAATTTGGGTCAAACTGCGACCCTCGCTAAGAATTTACCAGCTCTTTATAATGTGAAGTGAGTGTCCGTTGCATTAAAATATCAATTATTGCTTAAATTGTGGTGTTATAGTGAAATAAAAATTATGTAACATTTGAGGTTAAAACCTAACAAATTCCCTTATTTTGTTAAACAAATTTTATCTTTTTTAGTATAATAAGGGTTATTATTGAATAAACTGGCTGAAAAAAGGCTTAAAAACGTGAAACGCAATTAGCAAAAGTTCAAAAACTGGAAGAAATGAACTATATTTTTTGTCAGTTTCTAAGTGCTAGTTAATTAATTAAAACTAATAACAAAATGTTAAGTATGAATCGTCACAGACCGAATTGAGTTCTGAAGTCATAGAAACTTGGATTTACCCATGAAAATGATCATAACATTACTTAAACTCCCATATTTTGGTGTAAAATCAATCAGACCGAATTCCATTTCTATAAAACACTGATTCTAATAAATACTATAACTATTCTTTAACTTAACTTCACAAATCAACAAATAACTTCAATCGCAAAGCAAATAAAAATATAAAAATATTATTATGTCATACAGAGTCACTGAGGAGATGCTATTGATTCAAAAGTTCTTTAAATTAACTGATTTGAGGTTGAGAATGAGGTGTTGCTGGGCAGTTTTTTGTACCACTCATTCTCCCCAGGTCGAATACTAGGAAGTGGTGAAGGGTGGGTGTTGGGGGATATCTTTTGTAAGTTTAGACCTTGAAAAAGTGCTGATTTGTTTCCTCTTCCCAAAAGTGTGCTTAAACTTAGAGTTGCAAACACCAGCCTGTTATACAGGGTGTCTCAAACATAGTAGTTGAAAGGCAAATGTGGCAAAACGGAGGTGGCCAACTATCATTTAAAAAATTCAATGTTGGGGTATTCTCAAGAGTTCAGAAATTTTTGTTGGGCTTAGAAAGTTTTACTAAAGTTAGAAAATACAAGTAAACATAAAATCTGAAGCGTTGCACAGCCACACTGAATGTAAATAAGAACATACTCTTGTACCTACATTATCAAGGCATCTTCCTGTCATTTGGATTCGCTACATCGAAAATTTTGCAATATAGGGTCGAGTGAGAATCCAAGTGAAAGTGTAAAATTCCTTGAAAATGATTAAATTCGCAAAATTTTCTGAACTTTTGTGAATATCCCAACTTTTATATTTTTAAATGATAGTGGCCAGCTCCGCTTTACCCCATTTGCCTTTGGACCACTACGTTTGAGACAACCTGTATACCATACCATACAAAAGTGGTGATTTTTAGTCTAATTTATTGTGTAATCTTAGTTTAAGAAAAATTGTGTTGTTTGACATTCCCATAGAGTAAAAGTTTGCCAAAGGAAGAAAATAAATTAAGATTTGAAATTAATATGACTTTGCATAATTTGACATTTAAAAATTACTTATCCGTTCAATCTAGTTTTATGCCTCTGATGAGAATCGAACCCGGGACCACTGGGTCTGAGACAGGTGACCCACTCAGGTGACTCTGTGGTCCACTAGAAAACAGAGCCGGTTGTAAAATCTTGATGTAAAAAACTGCTGACCTTTGGGGATTATCCGCACAAACCAGTCATGTCCAATTCAGCCTTCAATAATTAATGTTATTACATCCCTTTTAGCAATTGTTTTTAACTCTTGCATCTGGTGTATTTCCTGATCTGATGAAACCTAACAAAGTGTACAATCTAACATTTTTGTTTTCGAGGGTTCATAAATAGTTAACTACATCATTATTTCTTAATTGTTTTTATTTATAACCCACAGCAGCCAGCGTAACGCCCACAGATGGATGCCAGATGCAGAATATGTGAAGCAATTCGATGGGGCCGTCATGTACCCTGATGAGGTCACTTCTCTATTGAAACATCCACCATACCACGGTAAGTTGATTTTAAAACTTTCTTTCTACTGTTTTCTTAGCATTATGCAGGGGTTATTATTAATGTTATTATATTATTATTAACTGAACTTAATCAGTCTTATTAGCTAAACTTAATCTATATTTCTATAACTATACTAATATTATGAAGAGGTAGTGTGAATGTACATAGATGTAGGGGGTAATCTCTGAACGGATTCTGAAAATTCTTATTGTACTTGGTAGCCCAATTCCTGGAGAAGGTTATAGGCTATTTTACATCACGCTCTTACTCTCAGAAGCCGGGCAAAAAGAATAGAAATCAGAAAGAAGCAGGTCTGCTGGAACAAATTTCTTAAGAAATAAGCAGTACCTTTGTACTGAAATTATAATGATATCGTATCTCTATGTATTTAACTGTGTGTACATAAATAATAAAATAAATAAATAAATAAAGAACGCTATGTGAAAACGAAGTAATAGCGTGGGTGGGCAATGTGACGCTGAGGGTCGGGGGCCGAAATTTCAAGCGGACGAAGTCGCGGGACAGAAGCTAGTTATATTATTTATTTATTATATAAAGGTTTTAGGGTTCGAAACTAATCCACGAGTGACACCTTCAGATTGTATATATATTCTTCTATACTTACCCAAAGTCTCAAATTCAGATAATTTATGTAGACAAAGGGGATAACATATCAAAGAAATACCTTCGTAATGGTAATTCACATAAAATGGCGAAAAACAGGTTCCATTTTCTTTTAAATACTAAATTTAAGAAATAATAATTTAAAAATTATCATACCGTAATTATTTTTATAAATTTTCGGTTTTAAACGAAGTTATTAAAAAAATGAGATTTTCTGGTATAAAATATTTTATGATACTGGTAACAATGCAGGGGATACAAACATTTTCACATTTTTACATCTTCAACAACACTAATATTACAACTCTAATTCATAGATTCATATTGTGTGTAGCATATCTAGCCACATTTTGGATGAGAACGGCTGTAATGTGTTTCGAGTGGAAATCGATTTTGGGAGGCCTACGTCTAGCATTGGACTTAAAAGGGCTGATTATGACAATCATAGGCCGTGTCTCCGACACACTACACAAAACATTGTTTGGCAACGGTATTTTGTTTGCTTAGTTCTTATAATTAATTTACTTTAATTTCATAGATTATTTACAACAAAAAAAAATATGATTTGCACCACTGTCCTGTCATTTTGACAGTGACATTTCTTGACATAACTTTGTTTACATAAATTATCTGAATTAGAGAATTTGGGTATACAGAAGAAACAGTCTTCCAAGAAAAAAACAAAACAAAGTGTAAAAAAACTTGACCTGCATGGTGGCACACTCCCTCTCACAGAGAGGAGCCCTGTGTCCCAGCTGTGGGAATATTTTAGGCCGATTACGCATACATAACTCATAAAATATGGGTGTACCTTAATACCTCTGCCTACCCCTTCAAGATATTATACTTAAAGTTCCTTCCATTCCGCAGGTGTGATCTCCCCCGGAGAGAAGCAAGTCCGCAACATGGTGCTCAACTTTGGGCCGCAGCATCCCGCGGCTCACGGAGTGTTGCGTCTGGTCCTTGAACTTGATGGAGAGGTAGGATTTATTTCAATTAGTAGACCATTGATTAATAGGTACTTTGAAAGTCAACATTGTACAATGTGTACCTAACTGAATTAATGCATATTTGCAAGTAGTTTGTTCAGAATCCATTTCTGTCATTTTTAATATACCTATATAGGTAGTTAATTTCCTAAAAAAATTGTTGTCTGTAAAGTCGGTTTACGGACGATAATTTTACGTGATACATACTAATATTATAAATGTAAAAGTAAC
Organism: Dryobota labecula; assembly: GCA_947523025.1. Lineage (NCBI taxonomy): Eukaryota > Metazoa > Arthropoda > Insecta > Lepidoptera > Noctuidae > Dryobota > Dryobota labecula. The sequence continues at coordinate 3,289,630 of OX383311.1, read as the reverse complement.
TCTGTCTGTCTGTATGTTACGTTTTCACGCCTAAACCGCTCAACCGTCATGAAATTTGGCAGAGATATAGCCTGGGATATGGACAAGGACATAGGCTACTTTTTTACGCGATAACCGACATCCACGCGGGCGGAGCCGCGGGCAAAAGCTAGTAACGTCATAAGAAAACATTGCGTCACAAGCCGAAAGCTTAGGCTGATCGTGCCTCTCTATCTCTTGTCCCGCGCTCTCGCTTGCATACTCTGCTCAGGCGGAACGTGACAATGAGTCATGCTTTTTCGTGCGTGCAGCCGGCGTTCATCGATATATAAGACGTTATCACGTCAAAATAATTAAAATTACGTAAATTACAGTCACTCTTCCGTGTACAGTCAAAACAAACCAAAATGTACGAAGTACCTACTATGCTAGGATAGACCCTTTTCCGTGTGCAACTGTGTGCGTGCGTAGATTTGTAATGTGACCACAATTTTCTTCCACAATCAGTATAACTAATTTAATAAATTAACAATGTTTTACACATAATAGTAAGAATACATAAATATAAACATAAATCATTTGCTCAATATTTATTGTTTAACTCAGCCATGATGCGTGTAGTAACTTTATGGATACTATTTGAATATCTAGTAGTATCTTCTTTTTGGCATTTAGTTAATAATAATATAATAATAATCTGTAATAATAATCTGCGGTTAATAATAATAATATAATATATAGTTACTTCTGACATTTATTGAAATTGGTGTATTTTGATTTGACTTATTTAAATACTTTTTAATTTTGTTTATGTGATTGTTATTGTATGCCTAAGCGGCGGGACATATCTGATCCTAATTTTACTAATAAGAGCATTGTATGTATTTTACCTACCTATGATCCACAATAAAGAATACGAATATGCAAAAAAAAAAAAAAAAGAATATGAATATGAAAAAAATCATTTATTTGCCAATATAAAATATGATGATTATTTTAATGAGTCCCGATACATTTTGCCTTACGGCATGCAAAATTATCTAATATTATATATTTACTAGACAAAAATCATAAACAAACATTCACCAAATTCAATTATAGATGTCAAATAATTCAATTACAAATGTCAATAAATTCAATTATAAATGTCAATAAATTCAATTATAAATGTCAATAAATTCAATTACAAATGTCAATAAATAACACTCACAATAAAGTGCAATTCAGGTCGCACAACGCTTATTACCTACAGTTATATTCATCTACAAGTTGCCTCTCTTTTTATCGCGTAACTCATATACCGGCGGCCGGCGGGCGCGTCACTCCTATTGAATTTGCCCGGATGGACGGGCCCGCCGCGTACTTGTAGCTTCTTACTTAAACTGCGGAATGTCCCATCTGTATTAATCTGTGGCAATAGGCCATAGTCAATCGTTTCGGAGATAAGGGGGGAATGGTAAATTTTCATTTGATATGTCACACATACAGTGTGCAAAACTTTTTCTCTCGAGAAGGACCCCATAATCAAAATTCATATGTGAAAGGTCACAAAAACTTATATGTGTACCTTCAACTTAATCGGTCCATTAGATTCGGAGCAAATTGGCTGTGACAGACGGATAGACACACGAGTAATCCTATAAGGGTTCCGTTTTTTAGGGTAGCTTTTGAGGTTTTTGCGTTTTATCATGTTTATATAGATCACGTCTGCGGAGTTTCTCTATCTAATTTAATATTACCCTGTATTGTTTTTTTTTTTTCAGACTGTCCGCGCCGCCGATCCTCACATCGGTCTCCTGCACCGAGGCACAGAGAAACTCATAGAATACAAGACTTACACCCAGGCATTACCTTACTTCGACCGCTTGGACTACGTGTCCATGATGTGTAACGAACAATGCTACAGTCTCGCGGTTGAGAAATTACTCAACATCGACATTCCGATCAGAGCGAAGTATATCAGAAGTAAGTATTTGATACATCACTTGTTATTAGCCAATCAGTAAACAAACAAGATAAAATAATCTGAATAAAAGAGTAACACTATATGTAAGACACACTGTATGTAACATTGTATGTGGAGAGGGCTATGCTTGGTGTTTCCGTACGTGATCGAATCAGAAATAAAGAGATCCGCAGGAGCACCAAGGTAACCGACATAGCTCGAAGAATTGCCAAACTTAAGTGGCATTGGGCAGGGCACATTGCTCGCAGAACAGATGGCTGTTGGGGCCGAAAGGTTCTGGAGTGGTGACCGCGTACCACCACCACACCACTGACACCACTGTACCTGCAGTATTGTCTCTCCTTCTACTTTTTGATCCATCCAAAGGTTGTCTGTAAAAGATTGCTTTTAGCGATAAGACCGCCCATTGTGACACCCTATGTAACAGTTCTACATTTATGTTTGACCATGTATTAATTTCACTGTATATACCTAATAATAATTTTACTGTATTTTGATATTTTGACATTTATAATAACTAAATTTGACATGTAAAATAATTTTAAACTTAATGCCAACACATAATTATTGTATGCCAATTAGGCAGGACATATTGGAACTGAATTTTTTTGTTAAGACCTGTAACAAACATATGTCCACAATAAAGATATTTTGAATTTATATCTGTAATTTTTATGGTGTACATAATAAAGAGTATTCTATTCTATTATATTCTACCGGAAGATGTAGCGTAGGAAGGCCTCCCACAAGGTGGACTGATGACCTTGTGAAAGCCGCAGGAATCCGCTGGATGCGGGAAGCACGGAACCGGACGAGGTGGCGGTGCTTGGGGGAGGCCTATGTCCAGCAGTGGACGTCTTTCGGCTGAAATGATGATTTGTAAACAAGAACAGACAAATTCGCATAGGGCTTCCACTGATCTTTGACTTAAAGAACGGTCAAAATTTATTGCCGTGGAAACGGTATTGTGAGCATACATAGTTTTAAGTACAATACAACTGTAAAGTTGTATTGAACTTTTTATCAAAAATAATAGTCGTCTATACTTTTTAGCGCTACGTCTTTATCCGGCTTGGTCGCATGAACCAATGGGTCTGCCATAATATACGCTCGTAAGACATGAACAAAGTTGCGAGTATACAAGCGTAGAAAAAAATTGCAATGTGCATTTGTGCAACCGCTGTAAAATGGCCGGTATTATTTGTTTTTTTTTTGCATGCAGTCAGTGTGATTTTATACTAGGTTGCGATCATTGACCCCAAAAATACTTTGTTTTTTGTGTTTAAGGTTACTGTTTTTGTTACCCATCACATGTATAGAGTGTCTCTAGTTCAGGGGTTCCCAAACTTTTTTATACTGCGACTCCCTTTACATGTTGTAATGTTTTTGAATAAAAGAAGATAGGTATCAGCGTGTAGTTCTAGAATCCAGAGTCTAGCAGCTAGACAAATTAAAACAATCCAGCTAGACTCTAGCTAGATTATTTTATACAAAGATAACTCCAACTAAACTCCTACGAAAAATATTATTTGTTAGGCTAGGAATAACAGTAGGTACAATTAATGGGACGGATGAGCTTACTTTTCTGAGTATAACTTCTCAAATCATGGCTGAAGTTTTAAAATGGTTAACCCATAGAAATATAAATCTATGGGCTACCCTCATTTCTTTTTCTAAATTTATTTGTGATCTGTACGACGTTGCAAAAGGTAATAGAATCTTCAAAGCTGTAGTACTAAGAGTAGGATATTGTTCTTGGGATACATTGCTCCAAAATTTATTTACATTGTCTTTATCGAACTAAGGAGCTGAGGAGGAGGAAGAGCTGAGGAGCTCATGGCTAAGAATTAACAGCCGCACGGGTCGATCCGTCAGGTTAAGTTACGCTTTCCGGCGTTGATCCGTGGATGTGTGACCATTTTTACATACCGAGACTCCTCCGTGCCTCGGAAAGCACGTTAAGCCGTTGGTCCCGGCTGCCATTCGTGGATCTTTGACTGTCGTTGCGGGTCGTCAGAAGGCCAAAAGTCTGACAGCCAGTCTTACCAAGGGGTGTCGTGTTACCCAGTTACTGGGTTGTGGAGGTCAGATAGGCAGTCGCTCTATGTAAAATACTGGTATTCAGCTGCATCCGGTTAGACTGGAAGCCGACCCCAACATAGTTGGGAAAAGGCTAGGCAGATTGATTGATTGTCTTTATCGAACTGTAGTTTGAGGCTCGTATCACAAGATAGTTCAAACAGCTTTTCTTCCTCGACGACTGAAAGTGCAGAAGGGGGTGGATTGGATTGGAATGGAATGAAATGAAATGGATCCCTAATCCAGTCGTTTTCGATTGATCGAGATTCGCGTGCCAGTGACGTGAGTAAACCGTTCGCGACGCTCCGGGGTCAAAGCCGCGACGCCTCGGGGCGTCCCACGCACAGGGAACTCTTGCTCTAGTTAATTAAATTTGACCTTGTATATTGGTTTCCCCCTATGGAAATTCATTCTCAAATGGAAATTCTAAATCGTCTCCAACGTCCACAGCTTTGTTCGCCGAGATCACTCGTATCCTGAACCACATCATGGCAGTAGGCACCCACGCGCTGGACATCGGAGCCCTAACCCCTTTCTTCTGGCTGTTCGAGGAGCGAGAGAAGATGATGGAGTTCTACGAACGAGTGAGCGGCGCTCGCATGCATGCTGCTTATATTAGACCCGGGGGAGTTTTTCTGGTAAGTCCTGAAAGAAAAAAGAAAGACAGAAAAATTGTTAATAGGGATGTGTTGGAGGCAAATCTAATAGACTGTACTTTCTGCCGCGGCAGTAATAGGGATGATGACTAAAAAATATTTTTTGTCCGCCATGTAGATTATTAAAAAATATTGGACACGTATTTTGTAAGCTCGCATTATTGTACTAACAAATATGGATGTAATCGTAGGATGAATCCGAAATAAATGATTTATTATTATTATTATTATTTTTAAATGTTTACATATCTCGGGACCCTGGGGTCCCGGACCTTTGGATGGCGTACGAGGGGCCGAAGCCAACTCGCAGAGGCCCGCTAGACGCTTTTAATGAAAGGAGGCACTAACCGACGATGCGACGATTGTCCCTGTACGCACTATGCAAGTGCACCCAAGGACAACCCCCGGTTGGTGTAGGACTATTGCAAGATATGGAAACAAAGATAGTGGACTATGGGTTTGGGTGGTTAAAATGGACTGGTTACCTAAAACTATGGAAGGACTATGGCCCCTGCCTGATCAATGTTTTTTTACACACGGATAAAATGGCAGGGGGTGACTTGCACACTCAATAATGGGCCTCCGAAAACGGTCGCTAGCACATAGTGACGTAGCGACAAGGGGGCAACATGTCCTGAGGTGCTCGAGGAGTGGAGAGGTATTCCACGGCTCTCAGAACAATCCCAGAGCCCGGAAGATGGTCAAGATCCCTACAAGCACTTACTGGTATACTTCCTTCCGAGCACGTTTGCTCTTGCGAATCTCCACTCAAGCCGGCCAATAAAGGCAAGAATGAGGTGGGAGCTCAGTTCCTCGTCAGTGTTCACTCCAGCCGGCCAATAAAGGCAAACTAGAGATGAGGAACATGACTTCTCCCGGGAGATAGGGTCCGTGGGGTCGCAACTGCCCAACAGCTCGCCACATGCTGCCCTGCGGGTTTCTGTATCTCTCTTGGTCTGGCTCCTCACCCTAGACATGTTCCGGTAAAGTAAACTCTACCGGCACAGACCCAGAGTTCGGAGCGCGCAAGCCCCACCACGACGTCAACGTAGAGATACGGCGGTGGGGTTATTTTTTTTTTTTTTCTTTTTTTTTCTTTTTTTACGTAATCAAAATATTACGGCGATACATTGAGTTCAAATGTGGCATGACGTCACTTCTCACTAGATTTCATACTGAGCTGTGACGTAACGAGCCCCTACTCCCCAAGTTTAATGTGTTTTATCCAAGTCATTTTTTATTAGTATGATAAAGCAAAAAATACGTGTCTAATATTTTTTTTATTATCTGATTGACGGACTAAATACATTTTCTTTTTTTTTACCCAGGACACAACGCTATTGTTTATTATATGTACTCTGCCAAACCACGTGTGAGGGAAACAGTCGTGAAGTTTAAACGGACATTACTTTTCCAGGACATGCCTCTAGGTCTGATGGACGACATTTACGAGTTCAGCGCGAAGTTCGCAGAGCGCCTGGACGAGGTGGAGGATGTGCTGACGACCAACAGAATCTGGGTGCAGAGGACCAAGGACATCGGCGTGGTAACCGCGCAGGACGCGCTCAACTACGGGTTCAGGTAAGACAGAAGTCACTACTCTCTAAATAATTGAATATTCTGGACAGGTGGTGAGGGGCGCGTCGCTAAATACATCCATACTATAAATCCTTTTTTTTTAGTTTTTGAAACAGTTAGCTTATTGCCAACATTAAAACAACCGGTGTCATAGTAACCATAATATCATCCAAACGAGTGTTATAATCAAAGATCGGAGTAGGTAGATTGAATTGGGATCATTGTCCTCAAACGTGTATGTTAACATGGACATGCCTTTGGGATTCGTACGTAGAAACCTTCACGGGTTCGCACACAGCAACTCGCCAAAGTTTCAACTCAATCGGATGAATTTTTTGGAAACACGTTGCAAAAAGAAAACTAACATACGTTTTATTATTCAAGAGATAAATAAAAATCAATTTTTAATATTTTAGTATCGCTCCATCAAATTTCGAATGTAGTAGTTACGAAATCACTAAATAATTCAATCCCACAAAAAACCGGCATTTTCCGGAAAAAAGGCATGTCCATGTTATGTACGACGTCATGAAATTCCGTAATTTCAATCTACCTACTACCTCTGGTTATAATGTACTAAAGGAGATGTTTCAAAATCGGCCCAGTATATGTACAGTACTTCGAAAAATCGAGAAAAATCCTAGGGATTTGGGAAAAATACAGATAAATTGCATAAACACATATTTTTCTAGTAATCATTTGATATTTATCAATTATTATTTTTATTGACTTTCAATATGGCGTCTCGCCAATTTAGTTACTATGTGGTTAAAAAACAATGACAGTATACCATAGATCGTGAACTGTAAATCAAAAGATCGCTATATTGTTGTTGTCTGAGTTAATATTTCGACGATTGAATGTATTCTGTACATTTATGCTATATGTAAAAATCTTAAAAGATATTTTTCATGGCATCTCGCAGGTCAACTGGACTGTACTTTATATACAAACCACAACTAGATTTAAATATTACAAATGACTAAAACTACGAATAACGTAAGATTCTCTTTGACAATGTAATATGACAGAAATAAACATGTCGAACGTCAGTAATCAATCAACATGACAGTTTACCGCCATGACGGGTTTTTGTTGTGTGTTGCAATTCCAAGTGTACATTATTGTGCTTTACTACCAAACAAAGCCAATTTAAAGTAATTGGATGATTGAAAACTGTTTTAATTGTGTTTCCCCATTATTTAGTATAGTGTACAAAGACCAGGCCGGGGCTCCATACATTTTGAAACATCTCCTTTCATTATGCGTTTTCGATCCCTGCCTTACTCATCAAACAGCCACATTTATGAATTTCAAAAAAAGAACATTGTCATGCACGTGCGTTTTACTACCACAGCGCTGTAATAAAAAATAGGTTATTCGAGTTCACGTCGTCGCATCCCGCCATTTTTGTTCGATATTAGTATTGCAAAAATGTATAAGTTTGTTGTTTACAAAAATGAGTGATACAAGCTTTGATAACAAACCACCAGATATTTCTAATGCAGCAAAGGACATTTCTAACCAACTATTATCAGAAAAGTCGAGAAAACAATATGAAAAGGCATACCAAGATTTTATGATTTGGAAAATATCAAAGAGTAGATAACATGGGAGTAGATAAAGTCTTGTATGCAACTGTACATAATTAGGTATTAAAACACTCATGTGATACTATTTAAACCCACATTCGTGTTTTAATACACCTTATTAGACAACAGTTGCATAAATAACTAATTCGTATTATATTAAACCTGCTTTTGTTTCTTCCCAGTGGCGTGATGCTGCGCGGCTCGGGCATCAAGTGGGACCTGCGCAAGTCGCAGCCGTACGACGCGTACGAACACGTCGAGTTCGACGTGCCCATCGGCACCAACGGGGACTGCTACGACAGGTAACACTTGTTTTATTCTGTTCGGGAAACTTACAGCTAACATAACTAGAGGTCGGATATTCGGATGCATATTTACTAAAGTGAATATGGGAGCGTTCAATTCTCTCGAGGTTACTCGTAGAAGAAAAAATGACCACATTATTAATATGTGTAAGGTCCTTCACGGAAAAACAGATGCTCCTGAATTGCACGACGAACTGTTCCATCTTTTTGCTCCCAATAAACTATAGCCGTAATAGGAGGCACAGATTGATCGCCGTGCCTTGGAGTTGAACCGTCGCTCCCAGTCTCTTGTACCTCGCACACTGTCTGCGCTCAACGCTCTCTTGGACGCTAAGCCTGACTATGATGTGTTCGGCATATTCCACAAATCCCCCCTGAAAATCCCCCTTAGGAGGAAAAGTGGAATCTATAAAAAAAAGTCTAGAATTCACCCCTGATAATCCCCTGATAAAAACTATCGCAGTTAGAATAGAATAGAATAGAATAGAATATATTTTATTGTAAAAACATGAGTATACATCAAATAATATGTGCGAGGTCTTAAAATAACAGGTAGATCTGCATGTTTTGCCATTTATGGCGTACAAAGCAACATATTTCTGGTTTAGAATAAACCATAAAAAAATTGAGTCTATACAACAAACTAGGAGATTGATAACTTAATCCTAATGTTAATTAAAAAGGAGAAGAAAACATTTGAGGGTCAAATTGGGAAAATGTCGTAATTTTGGAATCCATTTAATTCATTGTGGTCATTTAAAAATTCCGATATGCTATAATAGCATTTGGCTATGAGATATTATTTTAAATGTATTTTAAACAGAGCAGTAGGCATTTGTCTAATAGGTTTTGGGATATTATTATAGATGGTTGGTGCTAAACAAAAAATACTTTTACGCATCAATGCCGTGGCTGATTTGGTACGCATAATTTATTATTATCCCGTCGATTACGAATAGAAACGTCTGATAGTTTCTTGAATAGTTTATGATTGGTTTGTATAAAATTAGCCATTTCATAAACATTTTTTTTTATTTACATTTGGAGTAAAAAAAAAAAACTACCCTCTAAAGCAAGCAATTTTGTGAAGGTAAAAAAAAAAATTCAAGTGGTCATTCCATTTGAAATTTCGAGAAAAAAAAAAACGTTTTAAAAATGCGTGAGAGAATCTTTCTACGCGACCGTTTTGAAGGGTTTAAAAAATAAATTGGCTGTCTGTAAAGTTGGTTTACGGACGACAGTTTAACGTGACAACGTCATAACAAAACATTGATGCGGCGCGAGCGTACAATGAGCGTAACGGGACAATGAGCGTAACGGTCAATGAGCGTAACGGGACAATGAGTCATCCTTTTTCGTGCGTGCAGCCGGCGTTCATCGATTTAATAGACTTTGTCACGTCAAAAAAACAATGTTATGTAACGCGTAGTTCAAACCCCCCTCTCGCCCCTGTAACGCATCGTAACGTTTTACAAGACCCCCCTCTCCCCCCAAATTCGTTACGTAATACTTGAACGCAGGGAGCGTTTAGCAATAGCATTTAGCTATGAAAGTATGGAAGCGGCTTCTTAAAATATTACTTGGTCTTAATATAACATAGTAAATATCTCAATATTGTGCGTACAAACTTACATTATTTCAGAAAATGTATATCAACTACAATGTTAAGTTTGTTTTTGGGATACATTTTTTAAATATCGCAGCATTTTGCTGAGATACGAGTTTTTGGCCTCGTATAAGTCTTTTTATTATGTTTTTTTTTGTTTTTATGTTAATTTTTGTTATAGGTACCCAAAGTCTCAAATTCAGATAATTTATGTAAACAAAGGGGATAAAATATCAAAAAAATATCTTTATAATGGTAATTCACATAAAATGGCGAAAAAAAGGATCCATTTTCTTTTAAGTACTGAATTTAAGAAATAATAATAAAAAAAATAATCATACCGTAATTATTTTTATAAATTTTCGGTTTTAAACAAAGTTATTAAAAAAAGGAGATTTTCTGGTATAAAATATTTTATGATACTGGTAACAATGCAGGAGATCCAAACATTTTCACATTTTTTACGTGTTCAACAACACTAATATTACAACTCTCATTCATAGATTCATATTGTATGTAGCATATCTAGCCACATTTTGGATGAAACTTTTAAAATGGCTGATAAGCTGTAAGAAGCTAGATTGTAAACTGTTTCGAGTGGAAATCGATTTTGGAAGGCCTACATCTAGCAGTGGACTTAAAAGGGCTGATTATGACGATCATAGGCCGTGTCCCCGACACACTACATAAATCATTGTGTGGTAACGGTATTTTGTTTGCATAGTTCTTATAATTAATTCACCTTAATTTCATAGATGATTATTTACAAAAAAAATATGATAAAATGTTTTGTACCACTGTCCTGTAATTTTTACAGTGACATTTCTTGACATTAGGGGTCATTCAATTATTACGTAAGCACCAAAGGGGGGTGGGGGGTCTTTGCTTTGATTATTTTTGATGACATGGGGGATGGTCTGGATGGTAGGATTACGTCAGCAATATTTATTAATTTACTTTTCAGATTGAATTGCAAAATTTAATTGAATTTGATTTGAACAAAGATAGCAACCCAGTGTTCAGAGATTCCTCAAAATAATTGATATTGCTTTCTCTCTCTCACGCGATTTTTTATGGTTAGAAAAAACCGAAGTAGGGAATTTACCTTAAATGGGCATTCAATTACTTTTAGTCTATAAATTCCTTATTTCTACACTCATGAATAACAGTAAAGAAACCTGAACAAATAAAAAAAAATACCAATGTTAACGTAAGCAAAGGGGGGGGGGTATGAGTTTTGTTTACTTTTGCTGGGGTGCGTCTCATAACGTATAAACTCATTTGGTCTAATTTCATTTTATTATCGTTCATAAGATATAATCAACGTGAGATATACCAACTGTTGATATAATTTCTTTACATATAACATTTATTTATTCTAAAACTTAATTAGTATGACGTTGTTTGATATAACGTTTATGTAATCGAAAAATCATTTGGTCTAACGTTTAATATGTATATTGTTTATTTAATAGAAAATCATTAGGTCTAACGTTTAATATATATTAAAAACGTCATTATGGTTAACACCCCGACTCGGATAGGTTAGGTTAGAAGGCTAAGGCGGGAGCGAAGCGGAGCGGAGCTCCCGCTTTAGCCTTCGTGGTTATTTTTTTTAAAACCATCCAGAAATAGGAGCCCCGCTAAGGCGGGGCTCCGTCGACCTATCTTAGCGCAGGTGGTAATCAGTTACTAGTTATGTTTAATATCTACTTAGGTTACCTATAACTACGAAAGAACTTACAAAGAATAAAACAAAGACACACTAAGTGACGACTAACAATAACTTTTGTTGAGCTACCCACAGGTTACAACATAAAAATAAACTAACCCGTGTCTATGCAATTTTGCTTTGTGTTTTAAGTAGGCGTTTTCATCATATTAGACCAAATAAGTTTTATATGTTTTGAGTGGTATGTCAAACGATTTTATATTGAATGTATGTTATGTCAAACGATGTTATATTTAATGTATGTTATGCTTATAAAAATTAGTTATTTTAAAATTATATCAATCGTTCATTGCATTAACTAATCGCTATATTAAATAAAATTATAGTTTCCGTTGTTATATGTTGTTAATATTAGAGATTTTGTTGTTATATCATCTATTACTTACCCCTTTTGCTGACAAGGGGGAGGTAGGGTTTCAAAATTACTAAGATTCTGCTTACGTAATACTTGAATGGCCCCTTACTTTGTTTACATAAATTATCTGAATTAGAGACTTTGTGTATAGTTTGTAATGCGACTTTTTTACTGTTTGTATCTCTCTAAAAAAAGTACGTTGTATCAGGTACCTGTGTCGCGTGGAGGAGATGCGACAGTCTCTGCGCATCATCGACCAGTGCCTCAACAAGATGCCTCCCGGAGAGATCAAGACGGACGACGCCAAGCTCACGCCGCCCTCCAGAGAGGAGATGAAGGTATGAGAAACCTTTCTCTTGATGACTAGACACAGATATACCCACAAAACAGATAAAAGAGGTTAGAAAGGAACAAGTTCCTGATTTGTATTGAAGCGCGTGTCGCCGCTTTTTTCCCACACTCTTAATTCCACTACAAGCAAGAGACCAATACGTACGCGCATTACGCACACAAATAAACAACACGTACTTAGATCGCGAGTTTGCTATTGGTTGTTACACTAACGCAAATTCTGCGTTTGACGAACACTCGCACACACATTAATATTGTTCCTGTAATCTTTACATAAATTTCTATCACATAGAATAATTTCAGATTTTTATCTATGCAAACTGCGGAGAAAAGGGGGGGAACAGTATTTTTTTATTTATTTTTTGTTAAAAGTTGAAAACAATGCGGCCTAAAAACAATGTTTGAGAATGTGCAAATAGCGCTCTTTCATACGATACCCCACATGCCCTAGTAGTCCGACTTCGATTTTTTAAGACCCCCGTTAAGTGGCAGTTGCATTAAAAACAAAATCTTTGTATTTACAAAAAATACAAAGATAAAAAAAAATTGTTGGGCAAACGTCATCTAAGACTATTCCTAATTTCAAGTTGATAGCATTAGTAAGTTCTTGAGATATCTAGCTGTAACAGACAGATGGACAGACAGCCTGAGTCGCACCATAAGAGTTCTTTTTTACGAATTTGGTACGGATCTCTAAAATGAAGCACATAAATATCAATTCTTTGGAATCGAAATCAGATTTGCATTGCTTTGTTGAAAGTTGACTGAAATAGCATAATACATATGTCATAATTGACTGCTTAGATCCATAAGGTATGATAATCATTTAAAAGATTAAATCTATACTATCTGCTATATTCGTTTCCTATTCAACCCAGCGAAGTAGTAATGGAATAATTCGACTGTTTTGTTCGTTCTCATCTCAGTCTCGGTCTCACCTACGAACTGTATGGGAAAACTTTTTTTCGATTTCGACTTTTCTAGTGCTCAAACCTCAGTTGGTCCCATAGAGTTTTTTGATCCTCGTAATAAACAGGATCGATTGGCATAAAAACGTTTTTTGTGAAAATTGCCCATTATCTTGCTGACTGTACAATTTATCCAAAATCTGTGAATGCAAATCCATTTTTTTCCTAAAAGTTAAGGATAGTCTCTTAAGACCATTTTCTTGTAGCGACCATGGGTAAGGTATCTGCCCTTATTGACCCATCTCAAAACATAATGCAATATTGCTCATCCCCCATAGCAAATAGCGTGATAATTTATACCTAGTAATTTGACCAGACCTATAGGGAATGTCTATGTAAAATTTGAACAAAATGTGTCCGGTAGTTTTTGCGTGATGCTGGAACATACATACAGACAAACAGACATCAGAATCGTTCCCAGATCTTGTGGCAATCACTTTTTTTCAAAAATATTCAATGTACAGCTTTGACTTGACCACGATTTTATTATAATTATGTATAGATTGAGATTGCTGTCTCCACAACTCCACACATTGTATAATTATGTACAGTCAGCTGCAGATAAATCTCACCCCCTAGCAATGTATTTATTCATTGCTAGGGGGTGAGATTTCTCTGCAGCTGACCGTATATAAAATTTTCTTTCTTCCTTTTCTCGTCAAACCAATATGACTTTACCTGACTTAGTCGAACTTATGACCATTGAATTCTTCCTCTTGTGTTACAGTCCTCGATGGAAGCCCTGATCCACCACTTCAAGCTGTTCACGCAAGGGTACCAGGTGCCTCCTGGCGCCACGTACACGGCTGTGGAGGCGCCTAAGGGAGAGTTCGGTGTCTACCTCGTCTCTGATGGAGGCTCCAAGCCTTACAGGTACATCTAACAGATAATCATCATCAAAAAAAAAAAATCCTGAAATTTTTAATTTCGGGATAAACTGAACGTCTTTTTTCTATGGGGATTTTTGTATGAATTTTTGTTCAGGACAAAGTTTTTCGGGTCAACTAGTTGACAGATAAAGATGCGAAACATTATTTTTTTTCAAATAAATCAAATCATTTATTTCATTGCCAACATGGGTATTCATATTGGTACATAGATGTTGTCAGAGAAGTTAGTTCTTCATGTTCTGACTTCACATGAGCTTGCAAATCATAATCGATTAGGTAATATAATTTTAAAATAACAATTAAAATATTATTATAATTAAATTTACAAATTAATGTCAAATCATTTAAATCACAATAGATAAAGTCCAGTTGCGGAGCAGGAAGAATTTCGTACAATGACCTCTTTACCTACTGACAGTGGTCACAAACATTTTTGTATTAAGTGCGGTTTACATGAATATTTGAAGGAAAAAGAAAATTGACCAACTTAGTAAATAAATTATTGTTATTGTATAAATTATTTATTTAGATTTTATATTATAAGTTATTAACAAAACCATTTAACAATTAAAACAAGATAACAAAAACTAACAAACAACAACAAATTAAGAATAGATATTCGAGATAACTGTGTCCGAAAACTGAGCGATCACTAACGTCTCCCAAGATAGATTGTCGTTCATTGGTTATTTAAAAATTTATGAATGATGTCAAGCAAGCCAAGGATTTTTTGACGTGACTCAAGGCCAATCGAAAAACCACATGCAAAAATGAACAAACCGTACAGTCTTAGGTAAAAGGTTTACAATCCCTAAGGACGGCGGCCATTGCATCTGTGTGAGCGAGACTCATTATATTTATGCGGGAGTGACAGAGACAGGTAATAACGGGTTAAAGTATGAAATCCTTCCTGCTTCGCGTCCGGACTTTAGAAAAATGTCATAATATTAGATTAAATGTCACTGGTTACAATATTAAGTATGTCAATGGATACAATAAAAGCATGTCTATTCAAATAAGTAATACAAATAGAGAATAAATATTGAATTTTATCTAAAAAACATTATTTCATCAACATGTTTTTGTGTTGCGGGCACCATGTTACAGTGTTTCTGGCAACATTGCAGTGTTGAAACATTATGGTTATTCATTATATAGATCGACCGCAATTTAATTGCACTTCAACTGGCTAATAGTACTTTGTACTTCTTCTTTAAGGAGCTCGTGGCTTAGTAATAACAGCCTCACGGGTCGATCCGTCAGGTTAAGCTACGCTTGCCGGGGTTGGTCCGTGGATGGGTGACCATCTTTACAAACCGAGACTCCTTCGTGCCTCGGAAAACACGTTAAGCCGTTGGTCCCGGCTATCATTCGTGGATCTTTGACAATTGTTACGGGTCGTCAGAAGCCCAAAAGTCTGACAGCCAGTCTTACCAAGGGGTATCGTGTTACCCAGTTACTGGGTTGTGGAGATCAGATAGGCAGTCGCTCCATGTAAAATACTGGTATTCAGCTGCATCCGGTTAGACTGGAAGCCGACCCCAACATGGGAAAATGGTAGGTAGATTGATTTTTGGTTAATAATACTTCGATGTTTAATGAATAACAAATTGTTCCACAGATGCAAGATCAAGGCGCCCGGCTTCGCTCACCTGGCGGCGCTAGAGAAGATTGGAAAGAACTCCATGTTAGCCGACATTGTAGCCATCATAGGAACTCTGGACGTCGTGTTTGGAGAGATAGATCGATAAATACCGAATCTAGATGCAAAATACCGGTAATAACATGATAAACTGTCGTCAAATGACCGAATGCCGAAAATTTTCGTTTGTCATGTCAAATTAAATAAAATCTACGGTTTTCGGTAATTTACGGTTTTTCGGTAAATACCGGTTTTAGTTAAGTGCAACATTCTTAGTGTAAAATGTCAAAGTGTAGATTCTTGTGTACATTTTTTAAGTTTTAAGCAATAAATTATTGTTATATAATTTTGAAACTTATTCGTGTATATAACCGGTTATTTCCAACAATCCCCTCGTAGATGTTTGCGATGCATTGTACCAATACCAAGGAAAATAATAAAAGCATTTAAAGAATCTAATTATAGCTGGGCGTTTTTAATTTCATAAAGCTTCCTTTTTGTTTTAAAATACATAACATAACATAAGATCACGCCTGTTTCCTCCGCAAGGCTAGGCAGAGGTGTACCAACTGTACACCCAGTTATGTTTAAGGCCCAGATATTATGCCAGTGACCTTAAGTGGTTAGCTTGCGTGTTCTGTACTGAGCTCACGCAACGCGTCGTACATTCAGCCAGTAATACGGCACGGCTGGCGCAGTGGTTAAGCGATTGACTGCTGCGCTACGTGTCGCGGGTTCGATTCCCGCACGGAACAAATATTTGTATGATCTACAAGTAGTTGTTTCGGGTCTGGTTGTTTGTGTATGTGAGTTTAAATGTTTGTAAACGCACCCACAATACAGGAGAAATTCCTAATGTGGAGCAACGTTTAAAAAAAAAAAAATAGGACTTGCCCACCTAGGAGCGCTGTCCCAAATAAAACGCATTATTGATTTAATACACATAAAACAAAGTGTGCGTAGTCGCAGCGGAAAAGTGTTGAATTTCTTAATTACAGTTTTACTGATATTTAGTGTATGATGTCGTGTAAATGTTTATGGTAAGTAAAAATTTGTGCATCCAACAATTGGGGAGCTATTCAACAAAAACTGTTTCCGCTGGAACTACGTCATCCTAGCGGCACTTTTTTTTATCTATGGACGTACCAGAAAAAAAAAATACTTTTAATAATTAGTGTGTAACGAGAGGTAAATGTGTATGTTCAAATGAAATTTGTGTGTCATAAAACTGCGAAGATATTCAAGTTTCCGCTGCGCTGACGTTTGGCTATTTGATGAAAATCATATAAAACGGTTTAGTGGAGAATTGTATTTTTTTTACGCACGTTGCTTTGAATTTGTGTGTAAAGTTTGTGAAAACACAATTTGAAAAAAACATACCGTTCAGAAGATCCCCCCCGGATCCGGATCCGGAGTCGGTTTTTGATCCGTCGGTGTATACTCTCAGCTCTTTCGGGCCTGAGTAGTCACATCGTTCTTCTGTGAGTATACCATAATCGATAACCGATATTGGTATCATTTTTAATTCCGTAGGTATTTGGTTTCTATCTTCAATACCCATTGTGTTAATTCGAACTGCAAAGTAAAAGGCACAACTCATAAGTTAAACTTTAATGTAATTGATTTGCCTGTACAGTCGGTATTAGGATTAAAAGACTGCATCAAGTTAAACTTGTTTCATTTCTTTAATTAACGAATCCTGTCTAAACATGGTGTCAGGTGAAAAAAGCGTGTGTATTAAAAAAAAAAAAGAATCATTAAAGAAGTTTATTGTATGAATGAAGGATAGCTTAGTGCAAAATAAAGTGAGAATAAAAATGGAGGGAATAAAACCACCAAAAAATTTGATATTAACCGGGGAGCAAGCCAATTTCAAGAAGTATAGACAATTCTTTGAAATTTATTTGGATGCAGCAGGCTTGACAACGGCGGAGGAGTCGAGGAAAATAGCTATATTTTTAAATGCAGCAGGTGAGGAAACTGTGGAGGTTTTCAACACCTTCAAGGTAAAGCCGACGAAACTTGCGTCTCTTCTCGACCAGTTTCAGCTATACACCCAACCGAGGAAAAGAACGTTGATAAATACTTATGAATTTCTTCAATTAAAGCAAGAAGACAGTGAGTCTATAGATCATTTCATAACTAGAGTAAAAACTCTGAGTAAGCTTTGTGATTTTAGTACCCTAGAAGACAGGTTAGTTACTATGATGATCCTAATAGGAGTAAAAGATAAGGTTTTAAAAGAAAACTTGTTAAGAGAGGAAGAGATCTCCATAGATGAGGCAGAAAAAAATATGTAGAGCCTTTGAGGCCAGTAAACAACAAATAAAATCCTTAGAAAGGAGTGAAGAAGTGCATGCCTTCAAAAAAGCCACGGCCAACAAACAAGGTAAGACTGAACAAGTTCATCAAAAGTGTTCCTGGTGTGGGCAAGCACATGTACGAGGAAATTGCCCTGCGTATGGAAAAAGGTGTGCATTGTGTACTAGGTACAATCATTTTGCAGCAGTATGTAGAAGTTCTAAACAGAAGGAGACTGAGAGGACTAATCAGGCAGCCGGACGGTCAAGGAACAGGAGAATGATGTTAATGGAAGAAAAAGATGATGAAGAAGAGTTTGCGTTAGAAGGAATATATTGTGTAGACAGTGTAGGTAAAGTGCAATGGAGAGAAGATGTTGAAGTCGAAGGAGTAGATTTGTCATTTAAGCTGGACACAGGAGCAGAGTGCAATACCTTATCTCGGAGTGACTATGTAAAGTTGAACAATAATACCTTACAAGAAAGCCAAACAGTACTAGTGGTCTATAATGGTGGGAAATTAAACCTCTGGGATGTGTTAACTTGAACTGCAAAGTAAAAGGCACAACTCGTAAGTTAAACTTTAATGTAATTGATTTGCCTGTACAGTCGGTATTAGGATTAAAAGACTGCATCACGTTAAACTTGTTTCATTTCTTTAATTAACGAATCCTGTCTAAACACTCATAATACTATTTATATGTAATAGCTACTTGTTGGTACTGAATTGGGATTATAATAGATAAAACTATGTATGTATTTATTGCCAAACAAATTCTTTTATTGTAGATACAACATGGATAAATAAAATGATAAAAAAAATTTAATGTCTTCTAGAGACACCAAAACATTGTTCAAAAATTGGGTACCTACTAAAGGGTTCTCCACTGCAACAGTATAGAAACGTCTTTGCAATATAACACAACTGCTCAATGTAGCTTTTACGAGTTTACTGCATGGTTTACCCGACTGCCGTAGTATAGAGGTGTACCTGATTTGCTAACCATCGAGCAAGTCTCACTTGCAGGGGTAACGCCAGCCTTGACACGATATGTCTGCGAATCCGCAACACAGCGATACCACAATTGATTCGCCTCATCATAATATCCAAATCGAAGGGAAAAGCAGAATCCAATAAGAATAGCAATAGAAATCGTGTCTAGATGATATTAGTCCGTCCGTCCGTGTGTGCCAAAATGGTCGCTAAAATAAATTATCAGTAACACAAAATAATCGCACAGTTACGCAAGAAACGCATACACGCAACTTGGAACTTCAATGCAAACAAAGCAAGCAAACAATAATTGCCAATATGTCAATGTCATGTCAAAAAAGTTTGGCGACGTTGTCAGACAGTTGGTGACGTTGTCAGAAGATTATTGCTGACGTTGACAACTATCTTCTGAAGTTGTCAGAAGACTGTGGCTGACGTAGGCTTCTACCTTCTGACGTTGTCAGATGATTGTTGCTTACGTTGGCTACTATCTTCTGACGTTGTCAGAAGGTTGGCTGACGTTGACTACTATCTTCCGACGTTATCAGATGATTATTGCTTACGTTGGCTACTATCTTCTTACGTCGTCAGAAGATTGGCTGACGTTGACTACTATCTTCTGACGTTGTCAGAAGATTGGCTGACGTTGGCTACTATCTTCTGCCGTTGTCAGAAGATTATTGCTTAAGATGGCTACTATCTTCTGACGTTGTCAGAAGGTTGGCTGACGTTACTACTATCTTCCGACGTTGTCAGATGATTGGCTGACGTTGTCTACTATCTTCTGACGTTGTCAGAAGATTGTTGCTTACGCTGGCTACTGTCTTCTGACATTGTCAGAAGATAATTGCTTACGTTGGCTACTATCTTCTGACAATGTCAGAAGATTGGCTGACACTGTCTACTATCTTCTGACGTTGTCAGAAGATTGTTGCTTACGCTAGCTACTGTCTTCTGACATTGTCAGAAGATAATTGCTTACGTTGGCTACTATCTTCTGACAATGTCAGAAGATTGGCTGACACTGTCTACTATCTTCTGACGTTGTCAGAAGATTGTTGCTTACGTTGGCTACTATCTTCTGACGTTGTCAGAAGATTGGCTGACGTTGGCTACTATCTTATGACGTTCAGAAGATTGCGATGTTGGCAACTATCTTCTGACGTTCAGAAGATTGCGATGTTGGCTACTATCTTCTGACGTTCAGAAGATTGAGATCTTGGCTACTATCTTCTGACGTTCAGCAGATTGCGATCTTGGCTACTATCTTCTGACGTTCAGAAGATTGCCATGTTTGCTGCTATATTCTGACGTTCAGAAGATTGCGATCTTAGCTACTATCTTCTGACGTTCAGAAGATTGCCATCTTGGCTACTATCTTCTGACGTTCAGAAGATTACGACGTGGGCTACTATCTTCTGACGTTCAGAAGATTGCGATGTTGGCTACTATCTTCTGACGTTCAGAAGATTGCGATGTTGGCGTCTATCTTCTGACGTTCAGAAGATTGCGATCTTGGATACTATCTTCTGACGTTCAGAAGATTGCGATGTTGGCTACTATCTTCTGACGTTCAGAAGATTACGACGTTGGCTACTACTTCTGAAGTTCAGAAGATTGCAATCTTGGCTACTATCTTCTGACGTTCAGAAGATTGCGATGTTGGCTACTATCTTCTGACGTTCAGAAGATTGACTGACGTAAGCTACTATCTTCTGACGTTCAGGAGATTGCGATGTTGGCTACAATCTTCTGACGTTTTCAGAAGTTTGGCTGACGTTAGCTACTATCTTCTGACGTTCAGAAGATTGCGATGTTGGCAGCTATCTTCTGACGTTCAGAAGATTGCGATGTTGTCTACTATCTTCTGACCTTCAGAAGATTGCGATGTTGGCTACTATCTTCTGACGTTCAGAAGATTACGACGTCGGCTACTATCTTCTGACGTTCAGAAGATTGCGATGTTGGCAACTACCTTCTGACGTTCAGAAGATTGCGATGTTGGCTATTATCTTCTGACGTTTTCAGAAGATTGGCTGACGTAAGCTACTATCTTCTGTTGTTCAGAAGATTGCGATGTTGGCTACTATCTTCTGACGTTCAGAAGATTACGACGTTGGCTACCATCTTCTGACGTTCAGAAGATTGCGATGTTGGCTACTATCTTGTGACGTTCAGAAGATTACGACGTTGGCTACTATCTTCTTACGTTCAGAAGATTGCGATGTTGGCTATTATCTTCTGACGTTTTCAGAAGATTAGCTGACGTAAGCTACTATCTTCTGTTGTTCAGAAGATTGCGATGTTGGCTACTATCTTCTGACGTTGTCAGAAGATTATTGCTTACGTTGGCTACTATCTTCTGACGTTGTCAGAAGATTGGCTGACGTTGGCTACTATCTTATGACGTTGTCAAAAGATTGGCTGACGTTGGCTACTATCTTCTGACGTTGTCAGAAGATTATTGCTTACGTTGGCTACTATCTTCTCAGAAGATCGGCTGACGTTGGCTACTATCTTCTGACGTGTTCATAAGATTGTTGCTTACGTTGGATACTATCTTCTGACGTTGTCAGAAGATTATTGCTTACGTTGGCTACTATCTTCTGACAATGTCAGAAGATTGGCTGACGCTGTCTACTATCTTCTGACGTTGTCAGAAGATTGTTGCTTACATTGGCTACTATCTTCTAACGTTGTCAGAAGATGGCTGACGTTAAATACTATCTTCTGACGTTGTCAGAAGATTATTGCTTACGTTGGCTACTATCTTCTGACCTTGTCAGAAGATTGGCTGACGTTGGCTACTATCTTCTGACGTTGTCAGCAGATTATTGCTTACGTTGGCTACTATCTTCTGGCAACGTCAGAAGATTATTGCTTACGTTGGCTACTATCTTCTGACAATGTCAGAAGATTGGATGACGTTGTCTACTATCTTCTGACGTTGTCAGAAGATTGTTGCTTACGCTGGCTACTGTCTTCTGACATTGTCAGAAGATTATTGCTTACGTTGGCTACTATCTTCTGACGTTGTCAGAAGATTATTGCTTACGTTGGCCACTATGTTCTGACGTTGTCAGAAGATTGGCTGACGTTGTCTACTATCTTCTGACGTTGTCAGAAGATTGTTGCTTACGTTGGCTACTATCTTCTGACGTTGTAAGAAGATCGGCTGACGTTGACTACCATCTTCTGACGTTGTCAGAAGATTGGCTGACGTAAGTTACTATCTTCTGACGTTTTCAGAAGATTGTTGCTCACATAGGCTAGTACCTTCTGACGTTGTCAGAAGATTATTACTTGCGTTGGCTACTATCTTCTGACGTCAGAAGATTGGCTGACGTAAGCTACTTTCTTCTGACGTTGTCAGAAGATTGGCTAACGTTGACTGCTATCTTCTGACGTTGTCAGAAGATTATTGCTTACGTTGGCTACTATCTTCTCAGAAGATTGGCTGACGTTGGCTACTATCTTCTGACGTGTTCGGAAGCTTGTTGCTTACGTTGGCTACTATCTTCTGACGTTGTCAGAAGATTGGCTGACGTTGGCTACTATCTTATGACGTTGTCAAAAGATTGGCTCACGTTGGCTACTATCTTCTGACGTTGTCAGAAGATTATTGCTTACGTTGGCTACTATCTTCTCAGAAGATTGGCTGACGTTGGCTACTGTCTTCTTACGTGTTCAGAAGATTGTTGCTTACGTTGGCTACTATCTTCTGACGTTGTCAGAAGATTATTGCTTACGTTGGCTACTATCTTCTGACGCTGTCAGAAGATTGGCTGACGTTGGTTACTGTCTTCTAACGTTGTCAGAAGATTGTTGCTGACGTAGTCTGTAGATAATTTGCGATGTTGTCAGTTAGTTGGTGACGATGTCAAATATTATGAATTTTTAAGACCACCCTTCAGTCCCTGTTGAAAAAAAAATTAAAACTTTTTGATTCTTTCTTATTTGCAAAATAGTTGGGCAAACGTCATCTAAAACTATTCTAAATTTCAAGTTAATAGCATCAGTAGTTCTTGAGATATTCAGCTGTGACAGACAGAGAGACAGAATGAGTCACACCATAAGGGTTCCTTTTTACATTTAGGTACGGAACCCTAAAAACTGCCATATATAATTAGTTAATTTTAGTAATCGACTAATTATGCTACAACGTTTGAGTTGAAATAATTAAATAAGAGGACTTTTGCATGAGCCAACCAATTTATTTGGTAAAACTAATATGATTTCCTTCCCTTTATGTGGTTTCCGGTATTGATAACCCTTAGGTTAACCAGACACGTTATATTTAACGAAGGGGAATCCATCAGGCTTTTTCGACATGACGTAATAAAATTATCCAAGAAATTGTGGTTGGGTTACCTCATTAAGTAATTTCATATCATTATCATGGTCTAGTTTTGATAAAGAATAATACTAGAAGTGTTTGGACGGGGCCAAAGCAAAAGGAGTGTTTAAGATTTACGGTTTCGTACACTATAAACACGTCATCGGCCGTACTATGTTTGAGCGAACTCGGCCGATCGAGCCGATGATTCGATCATTAACTTGATTTTACAAATGCCCCCTTGTGGATAAAAAAAAGAGCGAATTTGTGTTTAGGGCTTTATCACACTAGCGAGTTGCGAGCGAGTGGAAAGCGGGGCGAGTACGCAGCGAGCTCGCCGCGAGTTCGCAACGTGTGCGCGGCGAACACGGCGACATCTTTATCAGAGTTCATTCACCCTAACGCAAAAATGTGTTTCTTACTATTGCAACTTAATCTAAATCCATTCTGCGGCGCCCTTGTATCACAAGGCTCGGACTGTACTCATAACAGGGTGTTTTAAACTATGTCATGCGTCATAATTAATTAAAACATTAGATATGTTACTGTAGTTGTAATTGCAATCATGTCATTAATATTTTATATACTTAGATTATTTTATATTTTGTGAATGTGAGAACGTTGTAGGCCTAGTAGAGTGTAGATTTGTTGGCGGTTTTCTATTTTGTTAAGTACCTGGTAATTGTTGAAAGGCCTACACTGTCCTCCCATACCTATTATCACTGTTATTTAATAATATTGTAAAGCCAATTATTTTTAAAAGAGTAACCGTGGAGTTTCTTGCCGGCTCTTCTCCATAGGAAACGACTAACTCGAACCGTGCACCTAGCTTCTGACGTTTCATAAGTGCCCATGTAGGTTTATGTGAAATAAAATATTTTGATTTGATTTTGAAAAAAAAAAAAAAAATGTTCAGAAAAATATTTTTTTTTATATGAATGATTAGTAGTCATTGGATACATGAAGTGGGCTGTCTTTGTAAAACGACTAAAATGCCACGGTGTATATGTATATATATTTATATGGATAAGTATCTATATGCTTTATGTATGTATGTATTTATTGTATATATGTAAATGGTACACCATCTGCAGAATTGTCTCTCCTTCTACTTTTTGATCCATCCAAAGGTTGTCTGTAAAATATCGCTTTTAGCGATAAGACCGCCCATTGTGACACCCTATGTAACAGTTCTACATTTATATCTGTAATTTTTATGGTGTACATAATAAAGAGTTTCTATCTATCTATTATTACCCTCAATTTTATCGCTCCAGCCAGCCTATAACTGTCCCACAAAAAAAGAAAGGCAAACGTCTCTTCTCATACAGAGAAGGCACGAGCCTTGATCATCACGCTTGCTCAAGACGGGTTGGCGATATCAGACTATTAACTATAAAACATCGTGAGGAAACCTGGGTTTCCTCACGATGTTTTTCCTTCACCGATGTCAGTAATAATAATAATTATAAGCGTTGGGCATCAATGTTACTGACATGAAGCAATCGTTGAAGGAACGCTTCTTTGGCCGCCTGAAAAAAGTATTTAATAGTCTTCTATCAGGCGGAAACAAGGTGCGTGCCTTCAACGGTTGGGTCATGCCAGTTTTGGTGTACTCTTTCGGCATACTCAAATGGACTCAGACCGAACTGGACGCCCTGGATACAAGAGTCCGTACGCTTTTGACTGCAAATCGAATGCATCACTCGCGTTTATTGGTAATGAGACTGTATATCCCTCGAAAGTGTGGAGGTCCAGGCTTATTAAACTTTAAGACCCTCCACAATCGCGAGATATGCAGTCTCAGGGAATATTTCCTGGAAGCCAACGTGGTGGTGCATCGAGATGTGGTCGCGGTGGGCAAAGGCCTCACCCCGCTCTCCTTGGCTAAAGAGAACTGGCGCATGCCTTTAGTATTTGACACTAATGTTCGCAAGGAGGTATGGCAGAATAAGGCTTCACGGACGCTTTTTTCGGGCCCTACATGGACCCGATGTAGATTTGCTAGCGTCCGTAGCCTGGCTGCGTTTCGGTGACCTCTATAGGGAAACCGAGGGTTTTGTCTGTGCAATTATGGACGAAGTTATCATGACGAACAATTACCAGAGATTTATTGTGAAGGATGGCACGGTTGACATTTGTCGGACATGCCACCGTCCGGGAGAATCAATCCGACACATTGTCTCCGGTTGTTCATGTCTAGCTAACGAAGAGTACTTGCATAGACACAACCATGATTATCCATCAGCAACTTGCTCTGAAATACAGCCTAGTGGAATCGGAAGTGCCGTACTATAGGTATGTACATATGTGCCCGACCCAGTTCTCGAAAATGGAAATATCACATTGTACTGGGATCGATCCATCATCACTGACAGGACTATTGTTGCCAATAAGCCTGATATAGTGGTGGTGGATCAAACAGAGCGGCGCGCAATGATTATTGACATCACAGTTCCGCATGACGGGAACCTCGTGAAAGCCGAGAAAGATAAACAAATAAATTACCCAAAAAAGTCAGAGAGTGTACAAGCATTTAAAAAAGGCCTAAGGAATTATATATTAGTTATACAAGTTTAGCTCTTTTATATTGGACATATATAAGTTTGGCTTGAAGTGTTTTGTATTTTATTTAGACTTTGGAACATAGGTACTTTAGAAATGGAACTATGGTGTTCTGTTTCTTAGATGGCTTGAACGGCGTAATATAAACTACAACTTATTATTAATTTAATTAAGTTTCTCTTTAAGTGAACTGTAATTTGTTCTTTGAGAAATAAATGTCTTTAAACCGAAATCAAGTATCTTGACTTGGCTCACGAGGTTGTCGACATGTGGGATGTGGACTCAGCGATCATTGTGCCGATAGTCGTATCAGCCAATAGCTTAATTGCCAAGAGCCTCGACCAACACCTAAAGTTGGGCAGCTGGATCAATTGAATACTCCAATAGATAATAATTATTTTCTTTCTTTTTTGGTAGTTAATTTTTATTCATCTCTCAAATACATTGCAAACTATAGTTCTGTATAATTTAGCAGCATTTTTTCAATTTTGTAAATGTGAATACCATGGAGCCGTTTACTATGTTATTATGTAGACTTGAAAGAGCATGGCAGTTGAGAGTATGTCATGCTCACTTAAATGTCTCACTGATGGTGGCGCGTGTGTTGGATCGTTCGGTTCCCTACAAAATGGTTGAGCTGGATGGTGCTGATCCATGCGCCATGTTCGTGAACGGGCGCCGTCAGTTGGGACTGGTCATCTCTTGACTGCCAGGGCTTATTTTTAATTTGTAATTTTATATTTTGAATTGTTTTATTAGTTTTTACATTGTCTCACATATAGAAGCAACAAGAATAATGTACCCAGGATTATGTAATATCTTGATTTAAGAGAGTGTCCTTGGAGTTCCTTGTCCGTTCTTCTCCATAGTGATCTACGTATTGGAATGGGCATCTAGCTTCAACTTTCTGACTAACTGACCGTCTCTTTGACAATTCAAAAGTGCCTGTAAATGGTTTAATTGAAATAAATGCTTTGAGTTTGAGTTTGAGTTCAAGGGCTTGATTCAGAAGGCGGTACTTCTGGACACGGCTCGCATTGTTAGGAGGTCCTCTCTCTGGAGCCCTGACCGCCGGTAGCTTGGACCCTGTTCCCGATACCGGTGGGCTACTATTTTAAATATTTTTAAATGTTTTTATATTTTTTTATATTCTAATATTTAAGAATATAATTTATAAGTATCTATTGAAATAAAGGAAATAATTATTATAATAATTTTATCGCTCCGTTGAAGGTTATTTCTGCGCACCGTGGATAGAGAACTTTATAAACCTATACAAGCTAAAAAATAGCAGGAAATTAAAATCGCGAATAGGTAAGGAAATATATTTTTTTCCCTATTATATTTAGCCGTCAATACCGTTATATTGCCCATTACTATTTCGTTAATTTAGGTACCAGTTGCTGTTAA
Source organism: Dryobota labecula (assembly GCA_947523025.1). Lineage (NCBI taxonomy): Eukaryota > Metazoa > Arthropoda > Insecta > Lepidoptera > Noctuidae > Dryobota > Dryobota labecula. The sequence goes on along the minus strand of OX383311.1, from coordinate 3,262,326 downwards.
ATGTGAGGAGTAGGAGTGTTCAAAGTTTGCTCTTATAATACATTTCTTTTGTGAATTGCCTGAAAATGACTTCAATCATTTCTTTTACTCTATATTTTTGTGCGATGTTGGCAGTCTGCGTGGCTGAATTCGCCCCCAGTTCTCGTAAGTATTAAATTAAGTAATTGACATTTCAAAAAAAAAAAAACTTAGGAACTGCCTCGTTGGTTCTGGGTCCGATTCTAAGGTCGGTTAAGCGCGCACCAAGCTTCTGGCGCTAATTGATGGAAGGCAAAGCGTGGCGGCTCTGGTTAATTTAGGTATTTCCTCCGTATTATTAAAATTAATACACATTTTGAAAATGTAAAATGTAGGTACACGTAATAGAAAAAAAATAGTTTTGTTACTATTAAAAAATGATGACCTTCCGTCGCGTATTACGCCGTACTAAGGGTAAGGTATATTTTGTTTTTTAGAGATTACTTTGATTTTTTTTTCTTTTTAGGAAACTACAATAATCGTGTTTCTAAAATGTGAATTCTTAAATATTTAACATATTAGTACATAACTAAAGATTAAGTAATAACGATGCAGCAAGGGATCAAACAACATTTTAACAGTTCAGCTACGTTCATTGCGTTATTTACGCTATCCAGCAAAGGAAATTTTTCAAACATAAAAAGCAATGGATTAGGAATTTCCTTCAAAATTGTGAAAGAAAGTGTATTACGCATTTGGGATGCAGGCTAACCGCCTTATTTTTGGGGTCGGTGAAATGACCATTGTAAAATGTTAGTTCCTTAGCAGCTCTGAACGGAGAGAGATGGAAGGAGAGTAGCCTTTGCCCAGCAGTGAGATAACAGGGGTTTATAAAAAAAAATCGTCGAACTATAGAACTGTTACATCTATAGGCAGGCAGACAGTTATATTAAAAAAAATTAAAAAAATTAAAACAAGCCAAGTGTTTTTTCTTGTTTTTTTTTTTAGATATCAACTCTTACTTTTTAATTACAGATAACTTACTGAATGGTGCATCAAATGGAGCTGGTTCTACCAATGGTGTATCAAATGGAACTGGTTCTACCAATGGTGTATCAAATGGAGCTGGTACTACCAATGGTGTATCAAATGGAGCTGGTTCTACCAATGGTGTATCAAATGGAGCTGGTTCTACCAATAGTGTATCAAATGGAGCTGGTTCTATCACTGGTGCATCAAATGGAGCTGGTACTATCAATGGTAAACCAAATGGAGCTGATTCTACCAATGGTGTATCAAATGGAGCTGGTTCTATCACTGGTGCATCAAATGGAGCTGGTTCTACCAATGGTGTATCAAATGGAGCTGGTTCTATCACTGGTGCATCAAATGGAGCTGGTTCTACCAATGGTGTATCAAATAGAGCTGGTTCTACCAATGGTGTATCAAATGGAGCTGGTTCTATCACTGGTGCATCAAATGGAGCTGGTACTATCAATGGTGCATCAAATGGAGCTGGTACTATCAATGGTAAATCAAATGCAGCTGGTACTATCAATGGTAAATCAAATCGAGCTGATTCTACCAATGGTGTTTCAAATGGAGCTGGTTCTACCAATGGTGTATCAAATGGAGCTGGTTCTATCACTGGTGCATCAAATGGAGCTGGTACTATCAATGGTGCATCAAATGGAGCTGGTACTATCAATGGTAAATCAAATGCAGCTGTTACTATCAATGGTAAATCAAATGGAGCTGATTCTACCAATGGTGTATCAAATGGAGCTGGTTCTACCAATGGTGTATCAAATGGAGCTGGTTCTACCAATGGTGTATCAAATGGAGCTGGTATATCAAATGGAACTGGTTCTATCAAAGGTGCATCAAATGGAGCTGGTACTATCAATGCTGCATCAAATGGAATTGATAATATTAATGGTACATCTAATGCAACTATTACATCCAATGGAACCGACATATCCAATGGAACTGGTAAGTGCCTATAACACACAAAAAAAACATCCGGCTTCCATAAAAAACTTCCAAAATAACTTTAATTTCGGAATTCAGTGGCAAAATACGAAAATACAAAAACAAAGACACCGACTTTCGAAGTTAAAGTAATTTTCCGCTTTGTCCAATTTTTTTTTTTTTTTTGGAAGTCGGTGGTTTTTAATTTTCACTTTTTAGTTGTGGTACCTACCGCACACAAATTCGTATACCACTACTTGCTATATAACAGTGACAGGAACTAATTATAACATCATCGACATACACTATTTGTAAGTGGAAAAATTACAAATGATAATTATCCACGCAAAGTTGATCAAATACAGCGTGTTACGGAAAGGGTATAATAATAATAATAATAACTTTATTGCAGGCGACGCAGGCCCATAGATAAATACCTTAACCTAAACATACATATTTTAATATAATAAAATTAGATTATTGTACACGAAGTGATGACTGTGTCGGCGTCGTGTTGCGCTGCGTGGTGTCGCGTAACCTTCCACGAAAACGTCGGTACGCCACACCTTTCGGCAAAAACTCTTCTTTCATGAAGGTTTCTAGGTACTGAGTTGGAACCCGCACCACAAACGACTTGAAGTTTATGTTATGGCGTGACTCCAACTTTTCTACTCTCAAGGTCCACTTGGTCTTGACTCTGATGTATTCCACGATGTCTTCAGTCATCGTGGAGTGATGCATACAAACGGGGTGAAGAGTGTATCTGGTTCAGATTCTATGTACAAAATTTCAGCTCAAAAGCACTAACTAGAAAATGCTTAACATTTTTTTTATTTCGATTGTTTTTTAAATATAAATCATAACAAACGTGTTACCGCCGTTACTTTGCGTGTAGTTTATTGACACCGATCAGCTGACTTGGTCTAGTGATGTGTAGAATTCAATTGGAAATATTTGATTTTTAGTTAAATGTTTCTTATCTTTTTATTTATGTAGATATAGGTATTAAAAAATATTGCCCTGTAGTTTGTTATCACCAAAAGAATCCGTGCCTTTGATATGTATATACCCTTTCCGTAACACGCTGTATATATTGAGACCACCGCGCGAGCTTCCTGTAACAAATAAAAAAGAATAAAAAAATCGATACTCAATTGACGAAAATATCGGAATATAGGGTGTAGGTATCTATTCAAACACGAAATATTTTAAGAGATACACCTATAGGTGGTAAGGAAGCCATAGAAACGATTTTTTTTTAAATCTGAGTATAATTATTATTTAAAAATATTAATACAAAAAATACAAAATACAAAATAGTTTATTGTGACAAATAGAAAATTACATTTTACATTTAAACGTGTTTGGAGCCTTCTTTTAGGCAAACAATGCCTGTATTATTTTGTATTAATAATTTATAATTATTTGATATGATGATTAATTATCAATAGGCACCGCGCTGGTGCCGCCACCGTCACCGCGTCCGGGCGGGTCATTCATAGAATAAAAAAAAAGTAAGTAAAGGTTTTTTTTGCAAAATGTCTCAAGCAATTTTAAAATTTAAAATAATTATGTAAAAATATAAAACGCTTAGATAAAAAAAATTTTTCGCTGCTCTGGCTTTTTTAGTACCTATAGATTATTTCGTGTATGAATAGATACATCTTATACACCGTGGCATTTTAGTCGTCTTACAAACACAGCCCACTTCATGTATCCAATGACTACTAATCATTCGTGTATTTTTTTTTAACATTTGTTTTTTTTTTTTTTAATTAATAATGACGCATGACATAGTTTAAAACACCCTGTTATGAGTGCAGTCCGAGCCTTGTGATACAAGGGCGCCGCAGAATGGATTTAGATTAAGTTTAATTTGCAATAGTAAGACACACATTTTTGCGTTAGGGATGTCGCCGCTCCATTCCGCGGCGCCCTTGCAACACAAGGCTCGGACTGCACTCGTAACAGGGTGTTTTAAACTATGTCATGCGTCATAATTAATAAAAAATAAAAATAAACTAATGTTTTTTTTTTTTTACATGAATGATTAGTAGTCATTGGATACGAAGGCTGTCTTTTTAAGACGATTAAAATGCCACAGTGTATATATGACTAAAAATTAAAACAAAAAAAAATACAGACGTGGAGAACTTTACACAGTTACTCTTTTCTAATTAATCATATTATTAAGTGTTGACCTTAATAATATGATTAATTACAAAAGAGTAAAGGAATAAGTTCTCAACACGTCTGTATTTTCTTGTTTTCATTTTTGATCATTTATATTCCGATATTTTCGTCAATTGAGTATCAATTTTTAAAATTCTTTTTTTTTTTCAACCGTCACATCTTTTTTCTGAAGAATATATGCAGCGGTTATATTCTATATAAAAAGCTGGCAAACTTCCATAATCCACCTCTTTTTGGAAGTCGGTTAACAAAAGGTTTTTATCAACAAATCAAATCAAATCGTTTATTTGTGATACATGGGTTAAATGCAGGTGTTCATTACATAATTACATACTAATAATGTTCATTCCATGATCAGCCACTTGGGCATACAAATTATTAAATAACATAATAAAAATATGAGTCTAAAATTCATAAGATTAAATACAAATTATTGTCAAAGTCAAAGTCAAATCATTTATTTCAAATAGGCACGAAGATGCACTTTTGAACGTCAAAAATTACATGAATAGTTAATTGATTATAGTTGCGCCTTCCAAAATGTAGTTATGTATGGAGAAGAATAGGCAAGAAACTCCATACTTACTCTTTTAAAATGTTAACAATTGTTTGTATACATTAATTAATTAATAGGTGAAGACGATGTACCTAGAATAAAAAAATAAAAAATATAAAAAAATTAATCAAAATTACTTACGACAATTGGTAAAAAGAATGAAAAGTGAAGTAATAACAGAAAAATTAATAAATGCGATAGGTACATGGTGCTCACATATTTACAAACATTGAATAAGATTTCCAAAAAAAAAAAAAAAACATAATAAGTCAGTGTGTGAGTTAAAATATTAATCACAGAAAATAAAATTAATATCATAAAAATTATAAATTATACAGTTAAATTAGTAACCAGTTTGATTTTGTCTAGACTCTAAATTGTCCTATGGAGCAGGACCAGCATGTTTCCAAGCATTCTTATCTTGGATATAATCCTCTAATTTGTAATATGCTTGTTTACAAAGTGTACTTTTTATATGAGTTTTAAATTTTCTTTCATTTAATCGTAATATATCAGAAGGTATTTTATTGTAACATTTAACACAGTACCCCATAAAATTGTTTTGTATTGTTATCTCTTACCGCAGTATAAAGAGTTATAGCTGCATTAGCTGCCTTAAGGATCCTTGTAAAGCCTCTAATTTTATTAATATTATTTTGTTTCAGTTGCAGAAAACAAACCCGGCGTATTAAATTTACCTTGTTACACTAAAAAAAATAGTGGTATTTCTGTCTACAGTCCTGCAAAATCATTAGTCCTACTTCTTGGCATTTATATTATTTTGTGAACTTACTGTTGGAGAGATCCATATTAGTTTTAAGACGTACCTACACACGGCTTAGGGTTGTCAACCCTACTATATATAATATAGCATCCTGCTATATTAGAGGCCTAAATACTATAATTCTAAAGAAAAAATCTAGTAGGCGAAACTACTACCTATATTTTTTTAACTAATATACTTTAAGGGCCAGTATTACTCGTATTCATAAAAGCTGAAGTAATGGTATTTTGTAATCTTAATTTGGAGTGTAAAAATACTAATATAATATAAGATTCAGAGTAGCAAAAAATATGCATTTCAAGAATAAAAATGTTCTTGAAACATATCTACTATATTTTTTCGCCATCCATCCATACTAATATTATAAATGTGAAAGTAACTCTGTCTGTCTGTCTGTCTGTATGTTACGTTTTCACGCCTAAACAACTGAACCGATCCTCATGAAATTTGGCAGAGATGTAGCATGGGATATGGAGACGGACATAGGCTACTTTTTTACGCGATAACCGACATCTACGCGGGCGGAGCCGCGGGCAAAAGCTAGTCTACTATATTTTTACAGGCAATGGCTCCGAAAATACTATATTTGATATAAAAAAGGTTGGCAACCCTAACACGGTTACACATCAAGCTATACATTTCCAGTATAAGCAGATCTCGCATTGTATAGGATTTCCGTACTCAGCAGCACCAGAGTTGGATGTCATATTGACGGCGTTTGTATGAATAATATTAGTTATGCAGATGATATGGTGCTGCTGAGCCCATCGATACCGGGTGGGTGACTAAGTTTAAGTACTTGGGTCACTGCGTCACTGAGGATCTTAGGGACAATATATACCCAAAGTCTCTAATTCAGATAATTTATGTAAACAAAGTAATGTCAAGAAATGTCACTGTCAAAATGACAGGACAGTGGTTCAAAACATTTTATCATTATTTTTTTTGTAATTAATCATCTATTAAATTAAAGTAAATTAATTATAAGAACTAAGCAAATAAAATACCGTTGCCAAACAATGTTTTGTGTAGTGTGTCGGAGACACGGCCTATGATTGTCATAATCAGCCCTTTTAAGTCCTCTGCTAGACGTAAACCTCCCAAAATCGATTTCCTCTCGAAACAGTTTACAGCCGTTTTCATCCAAAATGTGGCTAGATATGCTACTTAAAATAAGAATCTATGAATGAGAGTTGTAATATTAGTGTTGTAGAAGATTAAAAAAAATTGAAAATGTTTGGATCTCCTGCATTGTTACCAGTATCATAAAATATTTTATACCAGAAAATTTCCTTTTTTTAATAACTTGGTTTAAAACCGAAAATGGATAAAAATAATTACGGTATGATTATTTTTTAATGATTATTTCTTAAAATCAGTACTTAAAAGAAAATGGAAAATTGTTCTTCGCCATTTAATGTGAATTACCATTACGAAGATATTTTTTTGATATGTTATCCCCTTTGTTTACATAAATTATCTGAATTTGAGACTTTGGGTATAGATATAAAGAGGGAGCGCAGGTCGCTGGTCGTTCGATGTAACATGCTGGTTCGAAGATATTCACATTGTACTAATCAAGTGAAGGTAACTCTTTTTAAAATCTTTCTGCCAATCTTTTTCCACGTGCAGTCTTTGGACCAGTTTTACGCAGAGGACATACAGCGATCTGCGTGTCCAATACAATACGCGTTCAGGATACTGTTGGGGCTGTCGTGGCTTTGTAGTGCGTCCGGCATGTTTGCGGAGGCGCACAGACGATTTTTATGCCATAATATGAAATATGACTGCATCCATAGCCGGTCGGCTGCGCACCGCCACTAATAGTCTCCTGAGTGTGTTCCAAGTTCGGTGGGACTCCCCTCTGCTGCGCCACTGGGTAAGGATAAGCGAAATATGTACATATTTCTTATCTTCAATTAAACACTAGTCTTTAAGCAATTTTGTATACTAACACTATGGAGTCTGAAATAAAGAATTTGAATTTGAATGAGAGGTCAGCTTATTCTGGAAGTGTATAGCAAGATATGTAGCCGTGTGTACATAAGTTTATGGTTCGCTCGTACCTATACTCCGTTTGAAATAAGAATAAATCTTTCTTACGTCTGTTCAACTGATTTTGACTTCTATTGCGTTGGTGGTATGATACAAACAGCAGCTGCAGTAAACAGTTTGTATTGTAATCACTTTTTTGCTTTTAATGTCATCCATATGCCTACGGAGTAGAAGTCAAAATCGGTTGAACGGACTGAAAAAAGGTTTTTTTAAATGTCGAATGTTATTTCAAATGGAGTATAGTAGGGATGATGACTAAAAAAATTTTTTTTTGTCCGTCATGTAGATTATTAAAAAATATTGGACACGTATTTTTTCTTTTTTTACGTAATCAAAACATTACGGCGATACATTGAGTTCAAATGTGGCATGACGTCACTTCTCGCTAGATTTTATACTGAGCTGTGACGTAAAGAGCCCCCACTCCCCAAGTTTAATGTGTTTTATCTAAGTAATTTTTTTATTAATACGATAAAGCCAAAAATACGTGTCTAATATTTTTTTATTATCTGATTGACGGACTAAACAGTTTTTCTTTTTTTTTTACCCAGGCATGATCCCTGTTGTCTGGTATTTTTGCTGAATTCTACCCTAATTGCGTAACACAAAACCAATCGCAATTTGAAATATTTTTAAACAAATTGCTAATCCATTGCTTCATACGTTCGAAAAATTTGTCTTATCAACAACGTTAATAACGCAATGAATGATGTTGAACTGTCAAAATGAAACTGATTCCTACTGAGGAGCATCGGAACAAAAACCGATAAATCACATTGTTGTTTTTTGTGGAAAAGTGTAAAAATATGGCCAAGTTCATGGTTTTCTAATTGGACGTAGTTATGCAGAAATGTTCCAACCCACAAGTCACCCGAAATCGAGATAATGTGATCAAACTACCTTTTATGACACTTAGAGTCAGATTTGCAATAAGGTTCCAAGTTTTAAGTCTTATACTTGGAACCTTATTGCAAATCTGACTCTAAGTGTCATAAAAGGTAGTTTGATCACATTATCTCGATTTCGGGTGACTTGTGGGTTGGAACATTTCTGCATAACTACGTCCAATTAAGAGTTAAACAAAATCTATCAATTTATTAGTGTTAGCATCACTGTTTGGAAACCTAAATACTGCATTCGTGACTGTGGTACCTGTTGAGTTATAAAAAAAAAGAAAATGGATATATCGGTTATTGACCAAACCAACTGGATTATACATAGTAGGGGAGCCCACGATGCTAAATCGGGATTTATTCGAGCGTCATAGAGACCTTTTGGGTTGCGAAGCTTAGATAATAAAAAGAAAAAAAATGTCCTATAATATATGTGTCGCTTAACTTCAAACTTAGGTAAATCCAATTTTGAGAATTTTTAAGATTTTGGTACCAAATTAAAGGCCAAAAACAGACTTTTATAACAATTTTATCTGTTGTATATAATTCCGCATAATTCTTGAGAAAAAAACCGTTAAAATCATAAAATTTTACCTAATTCCGATAGATCCATGAGACAGTTTTATTCAAATGCAGTTAAGTCCATGAGAGCCAATCAGCTAACCGCGTTTGTTCAACATGGCGGTCAGTCGACGTCAACACTGCGACATTAACACCGTGCGCTGCGGTTTTTATTGTTTCTTTTTTATCATAGACAGTTCCCATGGATAATGCCATTAATATAGTTACACCGAGCAATGCCCGCAAGCGGCCTAATATAAAAATCCACACTGAGTTTTTTCAAAAATAGATATTTTGCATTCCATTAGATCAAATGAAGGTAAATCCAATCTTATATTACATTTTTGAAAGAATGTATGGTTATAATACTAAATTTGTTTTATAGGATCGTTTCCTTCAGTATTGTTAACATAATAAATAAAAAATCGCCTTTTAAATCATGGAATTAAGACTGTTATCACTTTTTTTTTTAATATCTCCTAAGAGGGTAAAGTGGATTTACCTTAGTTTGAAGTTAAGCGACTCATATACCTTTTCATCGGTGGGGGGAGCGGCTATAGATTTTCAAAAATGTAAAAAAAAAACTGTTGCATGGACATACTCGAGCGCGTCAGATATTGATATCGTCGTCGATAGATATTGATATCATATATCATATTTATATCGTTTTAGCATGTAACTAACTCACCCAAACTTAATCTGACGCGCTCGAGAATTTCAGATGATCAATTTTTTTTACTAATCTGATCCTTTATCCTTGACGGGCGGCCATGTATATGGGCCTCATATTTGGTGGAAGTACTTAACCGGGTATAAGGTATCCCCCTGTATATTAATCAGTCGCGCTTTAGTAAATCCCGAAATCCGCACATGGGCTCCCCTACTAATATATCGGTTTTTGATAAAACACAGTAGGATAAGATAAGGTAAGGCCGCTTCACACTAATATATCCTAAAATTCTAGGTTTTGTCATGAGAAACTCAAAATTCGATATATCGGTTTTTGACAGAATCAAGAGTCAACAATGAAAAATGTTAGGGATTTATCGGTATCTGTTCCGATCGCCATGTTGTTTAGTACGATTGATGTATTTATCGGTTTATGTTCAGATCCGTGTATTTTGCGGACGAATTTAGAGCGGATTTATCAGTTGTTGACCGGGTTACATTAACCATAGAGCAAGATATGTACCTACGAGATCAACCAATTGGCATCACAAAACAAATAATTCAAAATGTGATTTATCGGTTTTTGTTCCGACGCTCCTCTACTGATAGTGTGTTATCGCTATTAGGTTTCTGGGCCTTCATGGCGCAGCCGTGAGGCACACTTTCTTATTCATTCCTTCCATCGCACTTTATAGTCCATTATAATAAGATCGCACGTACACGTTCCTGTATAATAACTTCTTCAGGATGATGTTGGGGCTGCCTCGCTTCTGTAGTCTCTTTCATGCCGTCATCCGCAAGAAAACTATATCCCAGGGCCTCAAGTCTGTTATTACAATAGTGTCAGAATGGTCTATCATTGATTTCAAAATCGCTGATTTTGATAAGTTTGGTAATTTACTAATATAATGGCGTCATTATGACTTTCCAATAGTCAGCCACTGACACTCCATTGAAAGAATTGGTAATCTCGTAAATAATGACAAATGAAACTTCCTACTAAACTTCCAACTTTCTACTACTTCAGATTGCTTATAACATTAATAAATAATATGTAATAATTATTATATAAATGAAATCTGGCATGAATAAATGTTCAAAATGCCATTGTAATACAATTCTATTACGAGACCATGGACCGAACAATGTTCGACCATTATGAATTTAGTAGATTACGAACTTTTAGCAAAATGACAATGGGATCGTGTTAGAGTGACGAATTTATAAAAATAGCAGACTTGGGCCCCTGATCTGCAGAATGCGTGGCTGCTGCAACGGAATTCTGAAGACTAGCAGATAAGATCTCTTCTCCGTTATGGAATTCCTTTGTTAAGCGGGTAATTAGATTGTATTTTAATATTTAACTTTAATTTGAATCAGACTGTATAGATTAAGCTATTTGAAATAATTGATTTAATCTTTTTATATACACTTTTTATTTGATTATCTGCTGTGTATTATATTATGTCATGTGTGCCTTTTAGCTTGTGCTAAATAAATGTAGTTTCTTTCTTTCTTTCTTTCTTTTTCTTTTCTGAAGACGCGTGTCGCATATGTATGTTTTAAAATGTTATATTCTTTGAGAACAGCTGTGGTTTCATTACAAATTAAACATAGCGCCTTATTACTGGACTCAATCACAAAATACTGAAAGTTCCATTTATCTTTGAATGTTCTGCACTCTATCCATACTAATAAATCACACATGAAAACAATAAGTCAAATCAAAATACTGTTAAGCACGGGTGTTACTTTATTTCACAATATAGGTACAGTTCCGAGTCCTTCGCCTTTCCTACGCAAACTGACTCGCGGATTTTTATTTTTTATTTTATGGCATCTTAGAGTGTAACCACGAGGGGTTGAGAGTCTTTAACCGGGCTATCCTGTGGTGCCTTAAGCTCCTAATAGAAATTTAAGGCCTCCAGCCAGGGCATACTTATAAGCTATCCGACTGCACGCTAAGGGCACCCCCTGTGGGGTACGAACCTCGGCTTAGGGCAGAGTCGGGGGGAGACTCGCGCTTGCGCCGCTAGCCTTTTTATATGCAATTACTGCCATCTCGAAGTGATCGGAATACACTAGCCAGAACCAGAACTTTCCTGAACCAACGCGGAAATTCCTAAATATTTAATTACAATTAATGCCACCTGTTAGTGGGTAGCTGAAATTTCAGCTACCCACTAACAGGTGGTTAATAGATAGTACATAGTATCAATACTCGCCACTAGATGTCGTTAAGTGTCACAATACAGAATAGTAATTGAAATGCCAAAAAAGCGTGTTTGCTTAGGTCGTGCACTTTGCGACTACCTCGTCTAGAAATATAGTTACGGGCAGAAAAATTAAAACTGTTTTGGCCCTTGGAACATACTCCATATTTCTTGTGTGTTTTATAATTTTTCAAAATGGCGGGTCTTCTGAATTTAAAACTATCAGTTATAAGTTTATGTACAGACGACAGCACATCAAGCTACTACAATCTGTCAAACTTTAATAGATTTTCAACTTTATCACTACAGTATAAGGTTCAAGGTTGATTGCGAAAATTTGACAGTTTCGGGTAGCTTGACCTGCTGGCGTCTGTACCTTCCATTAATTAATATGTAGGTAGTTAATTCAGTTGTAGTGCTTCCATTCTGTTTTAAAAGCTATTATTATCTTTGTTGCGTATTTAAAAATACTTCTTCATACCGAAACTTGTGCGGCCTCCGCCGTCACGCCTCACGACTTTAAGGCCTCGTTTACGCGTCACGTGAGGCGTTGCGTCTCGCGGTGCGTCGAACGTTTTTTCAGTTTACAGACAGGCGGCGCGTGCAGCGGCCTGCGTCATCACACGCACAAACACAAACATATGGCAATGTACGATGCTGTTTATGAAGACGCGGGGCGTGACGCGCCGCGTGGTCCACCGCGGGTCCCGCCGCGGCTGTTGCGGCGTTTGACCGCAACGCTGCGCTGCGTGCGCCGCCGCGATAAACGTCGCATGGGACTCGGCGATGGCATCCGCGGGCTCCGCCTACATTTCGAGCAAACGCGTGATAAATCGCTTCTCCGTAAACGCTCTTATACAACTCCATATGTTTGAATTTCGTGCGGGCCGCGCAGCTCAACACGACGCGCGACGTCCCGCGTCTCCGTTAATGAGGCCTAAGAAGTCGTGGCGTACCCGCCCGAATAACGCGCGCGTTCACTAAAACTACAATATTAGAAAATACGCATCGTAGCTCTACTACAAACCCTGTCAATGATATTGTTATGAAATAAGCTACCTGATTATTATGACGTTTAGTGCAGTTTTACCTTGTAATATACCTATTGCTAATTTGAAGTTGAAGGTAGAGTGAGCGACTTCTTCCCAGTTTTCCGTACAAATGTCGTCATATTAATCAAATAAAAGCATTATTTCCTAAAGTTATTGTTTTATTTTCATAAAAACACATTATTTTACAATACTCAATAGAATGAACAGATATCTCCATTATATTTTTCTTTATACGACAAGCTTAACATGCCTCAGGTAGTCGACCCGGTTGTTACATTTACTTAGTGTTTGCAATATCATTATATACCTGAATAATGCTACATTACAATATTATAATACGGTACGTAATAATATTGATAATACCACGGATAATAACAAATAATATACTTTATCTACGCCCATGCTATAAATCCTCTATAAAAGTTTCTGAAACAGTTAGCTTATTGCCAACATTAAAACACCCAGTGTCATAGTAACCATAATACCATCCAAACGGGAGTTATAATGTTGTACTGAATTTCATAATGCAACTCCATTGCTTTTACTCATTTGTTTGATGAGTAAGGAAGGGATCATCATCCTCCCTTCCATTCTCACTACTCAATTCGTAGTATCTTTATGAATTTCAAAAAAAGAACATTGTCACGCACGCGCGTATCACTATACTATACCATAGCGTCGTATCCCGCCATTTTTGTTCGATATTAGTATTGCAAAAACTGTATAAGAACCTTTTATAGAGGATTCATATCATGGGTGTAGATAAAGTCTTGAATGCAACTGTAATATTTAGGTATTAAAAACTCATGTGATACTATTATCACACTTGGCTTCGCTTCGTGTGATAAACCCACATTCGTATTTTAATACCCCTTATTATACAACAGTTGCATAAATAACTATAGTATAATAATACAAATTTTCTATATCGAACTCAAAACGCACTACTATGATACGCTATTGACATACTCGTACACACGGCCACAAATCAAGCTATAAAGTCCAGTTTAGGTTGATCTTGCATTGTATAGGATTTCCGTACAATGAGAGGTCACCGTATACTGGAAATTTGTAGCTTGATTTGTGGCCGTGTGTACATGGTCGCCGCACATTAGGTAGTTGTGTCCATAATAATAGTATAGTACAGACACACCGTGGTCACTGTTGAGCCGTTTTTCATAATTCCTTCTCGGTCACGAGATAATATTTTTTTATAGGCGTGGCGCTAGTGGACCCGAGACAGTGCTCTTAAAATGTTGATGGTTAAGTTCAAAATCCAATGAGAAAATCTGACAGTTTGTGGTAACTGCCCTGTGGTGCTGGCCTGTACAACGGGCTTAACAGCCCCACAGACGCTGTTGCTTAGCCACGAGCCCCTCCCAGCCAAGTAAAGGTTTGAAAAAACCGTTAGCCATTATGTTATAATTAACTGTGGCGTAATAATTCTAAAATTAACTGCCAACAACAGGAAACTGATATGAGCAGCACCGGAGCCGAGTTACTGATAAATAGCAGGAAGTTCTAATAACGAAAAACATCATTATAACCTACGAATAAAACAATTTTTTATCTCTATCCCACTAAGGCAGGAACAAAAATTAACATAAAACATCGGCCAAGTGCGAGTCGGACTCGCGAACAAATAATAATAATAAAAATAAAAAAAATATATCCTTACTAATATTATAAATGTGAAAGTAACTCTGTCTGTCTGTCTATCTGTCTGTCTGTCTATTATTTATTTATTTAACAAAAATAAATAAATAATAATAATAATATGTGCCGATAGTCGTATCAGCCAATGGCTTAGTTGCCAAGAGCCTCAACGAACACCTAAAGAGGCTCTCGTTGGGCAGTTGGATCAAGGGCTTGATTCAGAAAGCGGTACTTCTGGACACGGCTCGCATTGTTAGGAGGTTCCTCTCTCTGGAGCCCTGACCGCCGGTAGCTTGGACCCTGTTCCTGATACCGGTGGGCTACTATTTTTTTTTAAATATTTTTAAATGTTTTTATATTTTTTATATTCTAATATTTAAAAGTATAATTTATATGTACATTTATTTGAATAAAGGAAATAATAATAATAGTCGTTACTCAAATTCAAATCATTTAATTCGAGTAACATAGACTCATAATAGAATATAGCATTATACAAATTTACAAATAAAATAAAGTAAAAATTAAAATAAAATTACAATCAAAAATAAAACTCAAATTAAATTTAAAAAAAAACCGGCCAAGTGCATGTCGGACCACGCACATTGAAGGGTTCCGTAGTTGGGATTAATTTATCCCAAGACCAAACTTATCATGTAGTTGAAAAACATGTTTACCTATACAGAATGTATGGGAGAACATTTTTTTCAACTGTAAATGTAAGTTGGTCGCCAATTACTCGGTAAATTGTAAAGCCTACTTAGCTGTGATAGTTTTTCTTTTAACTTCGTTATATATAGGTACTACTGCCGTGACATTTGAATTTCTAACTACAACCGTTTAGTTGGTAGAGGGGGGGGACACTTGACTAACGAAAATTGGTACTTTAAAGCTTGATAAGTCACGAACGGTTTCATTAATCAAAAAACGGTTTTCACAAAACCCTAATATTTTTGAAAGACCTATCCAACGATATCACACACTATGGAAAGGACGAAAAAATTATTGTATTAAAAAAAAAAATACTACTTATTCGGCGTCATTAACGTGTATACTCATGCCAAATTACAACTTTCTAGTACCAATAGTTTTTGAGCTAAACCACGGACGGACAGACAGACAGACAGACGGACATGGCGAAACTATAAGGGTTCCTTGTTGACTACGGAACCCTAAAAATTTACAAATAAAATTTGATTAAATTGTTCGTCAATTATAGCGACACGTACCACGCTTGGAAATATAAATTTTATACTTCCAAGCGCGCCACGTGTCGCTTACAACAGTGAGATATGATTACACAATCAATCTGTCCTCCCATACCTATTATCACTGTTATTTAATAATATTGTAAAGCCAATTATTTTTAAAAGAGTAACCGTGGAGTTTCTTGCCGGCTCTTCTCCATAGGAAACGACTAACTCGAACCGTGCACCTAGCTTCTGACGTTTCATAAGTGCCCATGTAGGTTTATGTGAAATAAAATATTTTGATTTTGATTTTGATTTTGAATCCTCCTCGCGAGCGGGGCCAGCATGCAGTTGGCGGCAGTTGGCAATTGCCCCACTGCAGGGCAAAGGCCTCTCAACTCTCTTTCAAACTCTCTCTGTCCAGAGCTGCCAAGGACCAATCTTTATTAAAGTAGGCCAAGCTCATACCGACGTCTCCGTCTGGACCTGCCACGATGTCTTTTGCCATTAAACGGGACCCATGGTGTCGTAAGTTTGGCCCATTGATCGTCTGACGTGAGGCAGATTTGTCTAGCCCAATTCCATTTAAGGCCCAGATATATGCCAGTGACCTTGAGTGGTTAGCTTGCGTGTTCTGTACTGAGCTCACGCAACGTGTCGTACGTCCAGCCAGTAATAAGACTCGCCCATCCAGGAGCGCTGTCCCAAATAAGACGCATTATTAAATTATTATACATAAAAGGTATTTTAATAAAATACGTATACTAAAAGATCAATCATTATCTTTAAATGGGTGAATGTTTCAGAAAAATACGCTTGATAGATTTTGCGTGATTCTCAGTTTTTTTTTTTAGTCCGCGTTAGACATAACTTTACAAATTAATTTCACTATGTAATATAAACATAATCTAAAATTTTCATACATTAAGCTATTAAGAAAATGCTCTTATTTGACATATATTTTTTCCAAGTCATTAACACTACTTGTTTAGACGTGATCTTCATATGAAATCATTAAAAGTCGGTTATTGTCGTCTTAAGCGTGGCAGCTTTCCGAGTAACATCAGTTATTATAGTCATAATAATAATAAATTTGTTTATTTGCAAACAAGAGTCACTGTTACATTAACAAAGCTCTACCTCCTGAACTAGGTAGTTAACCTGTATCTCAGGAGACAGTACCCTTCCTAATTACAATGACATGGTACAGTCAGTGTACACAATTAGCTGACCCTCCTGCATAAATGGTTGATATTTTTTTACTAACAAAACGTACGATTTAATTTTTTTTCTAGGTTTGGGTAGATTTCGTATAGGTATTTAAATTAAATTAAGAATTATAAATATGTATCGATCCGTATTTTAAAGATAAAGACCATGAATTTTAACATTTTTAATACAAAATTAATCAATTTATCAAATACGGCAATGTCAGCTTTTCATTTTTCTGAACAAAATTTCACATCAAATGTTAAAATTCATGGTCTTCCTTTTATTTGTGACACTATGTTATTTAGCAAAAAATAACCCTTACAATGAAGCCTTTCGATCGGTATGATAAAGCTACAGGATGATTATTTTTCTCATGTAACGGGTTCGATTCCCGGTTCAACCATGTAATTATTTAAATATCTATGAATAAAGTTTTTTTTTTTTTTTTAATTCAAATAATGTCTTCTTGCAGTAAAATGTTCCATCTATAATATTCAAGGTACTTTCCTTCCATGTGGCATATCCGTGGGACGCCCTGTGTATATTAGAAGAAAAAAAAATACTTTAGTAAAATACAAACAAGTTTCTTGTATCGGAAACCCCGTTATTTTTTTGATATAGGTACTGGCCATATTACTGCATACTCTGTGAAAATGTCAAGTATCCACGTATTACGGTTTAACAGATACAGCCCTGGACAGACGGACGGACGGACAGCGGATTCTTAGTCCCCGTACCAGAAGGGTCCCGTTGCCATCCATTGGGTACGCGACCCTAAAAATTGCTAAAAGACTGTCAAGCGCGCGTAAATAGCTATGATTGGTCGACTTAGTTATCAACAGCCAATCGGATCACTTGACCTGCGTTTTATATGGACGCGGCGATAATTTTTGTTCGAGAAACCTCGGGTTAGTTTTGTTCTCACGTTCATACTTACAATAAATCCTTTAACTGACGTGTCCTAGTGTGGAAAATACTAATTATTTAATTAATCTAAAAAAAAAATGTTAACATTTCTAGACAATGTTTGGAAGTGCGAATAGTTTTAAAATATGTACAATCAATTGTGTCGTTGCATGTTTTTCTGCCATTTTGGTTTTTAACGTTTCTAGTAAATGGGATATACCGATACTGGTAAGTAAATGTTTATCTACTATATAAAAATAAGTCGGGTTTTCCTTCCTGACGCTATATCTCCAGAACGCACGAACCGATTTAACCAATTCTTTTTTTTTAATGTTCGTTGAAGTCCAAGGATGGTTTTTTGGTTTTTTTTTTTTTAGGTTAGGGTAGAGTAGGGTAGGGTAGGTAGGTAGGTAGATAGGGTAGGGCAGGGTAGGTAGGTAGGTAGGGTACGGTAGGGTAGGGTAGGTAGGTTAGGTTAGGGTAGGGTAGGGTAGGGTAGGTAGGTAGGGTAGGGTAGGTAGGTAGGTAGGGTAGGGTAGCGTAGGGTAGGGTAGGTAGGTAGGTAGGTAGGTAGGTATGTAGGTAGGTAGGGTAGGTAGGTAGGTAGGTAGGGTAGGTAGGGTAGGGTAGGGTAGAGTAGTGTAGTGGAGTTTATACTATAGCTTTTGACAGAACGAAGTCTGTCGGGTCAGCTAGTAGTATATAATTAATAATGTATCTTCTTTTCGTGTGCACCATTCACTTTGTTTTCCGCGTTTAAAAGTACCTACACTAATTGCAATACGAGTACAAAATATATAAAGGAAAAATTTAATAAAGAATAAGTAATAATATTGTTACGCGCCACACAAGTTTAAGTACCACTAGCGCCATCTAGTATCGAATAGCAGAACTAGTAGACTCGAGATTGTTCTAGAGAATTCGATGCTAGAACTTTCGACATGGTCAGTAGGGGCCGGTATGTACTCGAACATTCTAGATGTTTCTACGAAGTTCTGGAACTATAATAAGGCCGGTATGGACCACAATCGGGACAGTCGAAATCAAGCGACAAGTACGATACAAGCGATCTTCGCGTGCGACTTTAAGATTGATCAGTAGTGCATTCGTGTTTTATAATTAGTGTGTTTGAGTTGTTATCAGTGTTGTTTAATTACAGTGTCATTTTTGGTTTTTTAAATCGGCAGTTTTTATTGTCACGAACCGCAAGCTCGTAACAATATAATTATAATCTAATACATCAATAAATAGATGATTGACGACCTCCACATATTATAATATATATTCAAAGAATAAATAATTGCGTGATAATAATAGTAACTAATTTAATAAGGAAAATCATTAAAGCACTCTTCCATTCTCCTACATAATTAAAAAAAATTGTGGCCGACGGGGTCCATAATTGTTAATATTTAATACTTACTAATTGTTTGTGTACATTATGGATTGCAATAAACATGAATTGAATTGAAAATGTAGGCGGGATCGTCCGCGTCCCGTCCGTACTTATATCAAACCTGTCTGTGAACATCTTAAGGCACAAACAGGTGCGACACAAAGGCACCGCTCGTCGCGTAACGCAGTGCCTTTGTATCGCGTCGCGTGTCGCGCCTATTTGTAGGAGCCCTTACGTAGCAGTGGGCAGTCGACTTTTATTTCAACGATCTCCATTTTTGGGTGAAACGCAAAGTGTAATAGGGGTGATGCCTGGGTAAAAAAAAGATAAACTGTTTAGTCCGTAAATCAGATAATAAAAAAATATTAGACTCGTATTTTTTGCTATATCATATTAATAAAAAATTACTCGGATAAACACATTAAACTTGGGGAGTGGGGGCTCGTTACGTCACAGCTCAGTATAAAAGCTAGTGAGAAGTGACGTCATGCCACACTCCGCCTATTACCCGGGTCATGGTTTGGCTAGCTCTGATAAGTGGGTCGGGTATAGGCTACATTGACCTGTAGAAGCGCCATAAAGTCGCCATCTCGTCGCTGGTCGTCCTCGCCGGGCCTCCCCCAGGTAACTGGAGGTCTCACCTGGCGGGGACAGACCGCCGAGATGTCGTGAAGAAGCGATACTGTGTAACAGTGTCGCGGCGCGACTACAGAAACAATCTCAGATACCCTATCACAGGGCCCGCGTCTGTCACGCGGGCCCAACATCCTTAGGCCGCATTAGGCCGCCACGAGGAGGGGCCCATATTAATGGGCCACCGTGAACCCTCCGCGGACAGTGGGCTATGCCCCGGTTCCGCTAGCCACGCCCCCTTGCGGGGGCGTAGCGACATCTGAGCGTCATGCCACATTTGAACTCAATGTATCGCCCTAGTGTATGGATTACGTAAAAAAGAAAAAAATCGTGTCCAATATTTTTTATTAAACAACATGACGGCCAAATTTTTTTTTTATTGTCATCATTCCTATTATCCCAATGCATACAACAGCCTCGTTTCTTTTGTTTTAGATAGATCGCAGCAGAAACTCGTCCAATCTTTTCCCGTTACTGTAATTTGGGCGATACCTTAATATGAATATGGTTTTGAAGAACTTACCACCGCGGCACCGGCTCGATGCATCATCAATCTCTACAACACATCTGACAATCAGGTACCTGAGCTTTGACCTTTTGACCGCCACGTCAAAAAAGCAAAACAATTCTTGGGGATCGAACCCTCACGCTCAGCAGTAGCGTCAAACCAAAAATTTATTCTTTATTAATAGATTCTTTCTTTAAAAAAATACCTAATAACTGGCTTTCTTTCAAATGAAATGAAATGAAATGAAATCGTTTATTCTGTAAATAGGATATCGGAATCAATTTTACACGTCATATAAAAAAATATAAAAACAAGCTTGAGGAAGTCGACATTTCCTATCTGACTATCCCTGAGAAGAAATGGCGAAACAAACTCAGGGGTCAAAGTCTCTTTTAAAGTCCAGACATAATCTTGGTCAGATCATGTGAGGACCATGTAGATCCGTGTCTGAAATGGTCTTTTGAAGAAAGAACCACACAATTTTCAATTTTTTCAGATTTAGACATTGTTTTGAGAAGGTCACAGCACTCACAGCGCGAGACAATTATGAGGTGGATTTAAGGAACGAATGAAAAGGTGAGATTTTTTTTATTATAAAGTAAAAAATTAATATTAATAAAATAAAAAGAAATATATTTTAATAATAAAAATATATAAATATAATGGGGATTTTTTTTTTTTAAACCTTGCGCCACACTAGGAATTTCTGCTATATCGTGGGTGCGTTTACAAACATTTAAACTCACATACACAAACAGCCAGACCCGGAACAACTACTTGTAGGTCATACAAATATTTGTTCCGTGCGGGAATCGAACCTGCGACACGCAGCGCTTATTCATAAACGTTGCTTAAAGTTAAGTGACGTTCTAACGTCAAAAATATACGGTTAAACCGTCGCTAATCATTACTTAACTTTAAGTAGCGTTTATAAATAAACCCCAATATATATAATACTAGCTTTTTCCCGCGGCTCCGCCCACGTGGATGTCGTTTATCGCGTAAAAAAGTAGCCTATGTCCTTCTCCATATCCCAGGCTATATCTCTGCCAAATTTCATGACGATCGGTTCAGCGGTTTAGGCGTGAAAACGTAACATACAGACAGACAGACAGAGTTACTTTCACATTTACAATATTCATATGGACTAGCTTTTGCCCGCCGCTTCGCTCGCGTTAATTTAGAATTTGAAAATCAATTCGGGTTTAAAACACACTACTAAAGTTTCTATAATAATATAAGTCAATCATGATTCGAAAGACACGTGGAGTCTATTATCATAAGAACGTTATTGTTGTTTTTTTCGGGAAAAGTACTTTTTTTCGGAATGCAAGGTACCCTATGTCCGTTTCTGTACACCTGACAATTACAATTCCCGTTATTACGAATTTTTTTTGTACGGGAACCTTCTGGTTACGGAGATATTGAAGGTCAAAGTTCCAAGTTTTACTGACGTATCTTGACGGAAACAAGTTTTAAATGCTCACTCAGAGCCAGTCCACACGGCGCGTTGCGTCAGCGTTGCGTCGACGCAGCGCTGCCGTTGCGTTGTTTTACATACAAATAACCAAAGTGTACACACGGTGCGCTGCGTCGTCGCAACGCACACTTGACGGACAGCAGCCCCCGAGACGAAGCGGGAGGGAATGTACTCATTGCGACGTCGGAGCGGCAGCGCTCAGTTGCTTATGCGTTGATAGGGAGGATGACTCACTGCGATGTTTTTACAAAATGCTTGCCGCAACTGTGCGTCGCGTAACACTGCGATGGCGCAGCGCCTGTGTGGCCAGCTATGCGTCAAAATATTTGCGTTGCGATGCGTCGTCGCAACGCAAATATTTCCACGCGCCGTGTGGACTGGCTCTCAATTAACTTTAAATACTCAGACGATCCCTGTACCGTGGTATGCACCAATAAGCACAATGTTTTGCGAGGGTTAGGACTGCGCATTATTGTAAAAAATTGAGAATTTTCACACAAAAAATCAAAGTAGTTTCCCAGCATTTTTGCACAAAGTTACTTAGTTTAATGTACAGAATGCGTAAATGGTGCCGATTCCCTTGTTCACAAACTAAACTAAATTTAGGTTCAGTGCATCCTTTTCTTTCTATTTCATTAAGAAAAGGACAGAAAACAAATTTTGGTTTAGTCCTGTCAAATTAATCAGCGCTTGACGTAAATTGACGTAATATTAGTCGGCAAGTTTTTAATCACGTCTAAACTTGTATGGAGTAGTGACAGGCGCTGATTAATTTGACAGGACTAAACTAAAATTTATATTCTGTCCTTTTCTTAATGAAATAGAAAGAAAAAGATGCACTGCACTTAAATTAGTTTAGTTTGTGAACAAGGGAATCGGCACCAATGACTGCTTCGTGATGGGTATTTTAGGTAATATATTATTTCGTCAGAAAAATCTACCTATTGGTCTTGCACCTAAAGTCGAGTTTTCCGAAAATTTCAACATAGGGGGTCTAGTTATGACCCCTAAAACTCAAATCAACCGCCGGTTAAAAAGTTTATATATATGTATACCTACGTAATGCATGTATGTTGGTTGGTGGGGCAACAAGCAAAATTTAGCCACACTCTACAGGTCGCAATTATGCACCGATTGCTTTCAAACTTGGCCCAAAAATCGAAAGGATCAAAACTTAGGTTAAGTTCGTGAATGGGCGGAATTCGTCCATGGGGGCCGGCGAGGGGGCGGTTTTTCGAAAATCAGTTTTTTGGCCTTAACTTTTTTCCTATGGAATTTTTTTGAGCCGTTTAACATTTTTATCATTTCGATTAAGAATACGGACAACTTTTAAATTTAAACTTTTTTGATGCAACCTAACTTGGCCCTAACTTGGGGAGGGGGCTGAAATTTCTAAAATGTTTGGAAAAAAAAAATCATCTCCTAACGGTAAACATTTTTTCGCAATATTTTTTTTTTTGAAAGCAAATTGTTTACTTTACAATTTTTAAGTTTTAAGTTGCAATAGTAAGAAACACATTTTTGCGTTAGAGTGAATGAACTCTGATAAAGATGTCCCGCTCCATTCCACGGCACCGTTGTAACACAAGGCTCGGACTGCACTCGTGACAGAGTGTTTTAAACTGTGTCATGCGTCATAATTAATAAAAAAAAAAAAAGTAATGATCAAAAAAAAAAATTTTTTTTTACATGAATGATTAATAGTCATTGGATACATGAAGTGGGCTGTCTATATAAGACGACTAAAATGCCACGGTGTATAGTTTTCGAAATAAAAAAATTATAACTGAAAAATTGAGGGAGTTTCCATGCTAAATTCGTTGCCTTGACGACCAAGTCTTTTGTTAATATTCATAATGGAGGGAATATCCACGCGGAGAAAGCTTCTTCATGGAACCTTCTTCGAAATCTACCTCCTCCTGCGGCTTGCCGAAGGGATTTTTTATTATATCGTGTATTATATACAAAAATAAGTTGGCACTTGGCGTCAAAGTTAGTTAGATTTCTTCAAAGGCTGTTATTTCTAACAGTTACCAGCTGCCGTTAAGATCCTAATTTAAAAACTTCTAATGTAAGTAATTATTTCGTTCCAGATGCTGAAGAAATAACCAGTTTCATTGAATATTATATCCATTGTCAATATCAATATCTGCAGTCCAGAAAATGTCCTACTTGTCAACAATATAATATTATCACTATGTTCCTACTGGTTGGAATTCTGATTATATTTAAACTTAAAGTGACTTGTGAAGAATAAATAAATTTTGTTCAATAAATGTTCGAGTTGATTTCTAATGATATTCTAGCTGATAACTGTCCATACTTAAGTAATAAATAAATAATTCCATACTTATTATAACATAAATGCTAAAGTGACTTTGTCTGTCTGTCTGTCAACTTTTTACTCATTTGTTTATTGTGTATCTTTTTTTTTTGTTAATATTATTATATTTTTATATGATTACATATCTCGGGACCCTGGGGTCCCGGACCTTTGCAAGGCGACGATTATCCCTGTACGCACTATGCAAGTGCACCACCTTCAATTACAGGAGTCTATGCATATATATCTAGGTGTAAACATGATACCAATAAATATAAAGAAACTAAATGATGGCACTTGAAAAAAATAAAATAAAATTACGTCAAGATAAAAAAAAAAATAATCTCCAAAAGGCTGCTTGACACTTCCCGTGACACAAGGGCTGGCTTTGACCTTGACCAGAGGCTAAGCATTGCCATACAACGTGGCAATGCTGCCAGTCTCTTGGGTACATTAGCAGTCGACAGCGATGCTGAGGAATCTTTAGACGCCATATTTTAGTTTATTTTGTTAATAGTTTTAGCTAAGTTATGTTATTATATTTTTATTTTAAAGCCTTTGTATAAATGGATTAAACATGTCAAGATTGAGCATTCGTATTGCAATTGTTTAGTTAGTATCTATATTAATAATTATTTCACATTTATTGACTACTAGCTGCGCCTCGCGGTGTTACGAGGGCGACACTGAAAGTTTTTAGAACTGGCCTCTTGTAAACTATATAATCAAAATACAAGTTCAAATTTAGAAAATGGAACTCTTTGCCAATATTATTGTGTATATATTTTATTCATTTGTCATTTGTTTACGATTTGGCGGCAAATTGAAAATTGCCTGTGTCACGTCAGCATGAATTTAACGCGAGAAAATTATCGTACAATGATTTTTTATGACTTTCGATGTCATTTAAGTCAACAAGAAAGTTATGATGGACTTCGATTGGCCTTTCACGATGAAGCCCCATCTCGTGCCACTGTTTACAAATGGTTTAATGAGTTCAAACATGGTCGCACTAATCTCACCGATGATCTGCGTGAGGGACGGCCTTCTACGGCGACCACTGAAGATAGCATCACTGCTGTGCGGCGTATGATAGAGACTGACAAAAGAGTGACTTATCAGCAGATTCGGAAAAGCTTAGGCATCGGTATGAGTCAAGTGCACAAAATCCTCCATGAACATTTAGCGGTCAGGAAGCTTTGTGCCCGGTGGATAAATCATAATTTGATAGAGGCCGAAAAACTCCGTCGTGTTGATTGGTGTCGTGAAATGGTTCAAAGATTTAACGGAGGTGACTCAAATGATGTGTACGACATACTTACGGGTGACGGAAGCTGGATTTTTTATTATGATCATGAAACTAAGAGACAGTCTGCTGTCTGGGTGTTTCCTTCCGGGGAGTTGTCAACTAAAGTGAAGAGAGGTCGAAGCGTGGGAAAAAAGAGGGTGGCCTCGTTCTTCGGATGGACAGGTCATTACGCAACAATTGTTTTAGAGGATCGGAAAACAGTTACTACAGAATGGTACACTAACAATGATTTGCCACTTGCCTTGGAAAAAGTTCGGGAGAAACGACTTCGCAGTAGGATCCTCTTTCACCACGACAACGCCTCGTCGCACACCGCCATGCAAACAATCGACTACTTGGCGACGTCAGACGTGGAATTACTGGGTCGACCGCCCTATAGCCCCGACCTCGCACCTTGCGATTTTTATTTATTTCCGAAAATAAAAGAAAAACTTCGAGGTAAACGTTTTATGGACGCCAAGGAAGCAGTAGCTGTGTTTCAAAATGCCGTCGAAGAAACCCCTAAAGACGAGTGGGCAAATTGCTTTCTCAGTGGTTCCATCGGATGCAGCTATATATTGATGTAAATGGACACTATTTTTAAAATATATAATAAAACTAATAACTTGCTAGTTTGTTCAGTTTTTGATTTTCTAAGAATTTTCAGTGTCACCCTCGTACCCGCGAACACTACATTCTTTCGGGATAAAAAGTAGCCTATGTGTAAATCCAGGGTGTCAGCTATGTCCATACTAAATGTTATCAAAATTTGTCCCGCCGTTTGAGCGTGAAGAAGAGACAAACATACACACACACTCAGAAACTTTCGCCTTTATAATATTAGTGTGATTGGAGCGAAGAAACGGCTGAACGGATTTGGATGAAATTTGGCACACGAATAGACCATGGACCAAATTTCATCCAAATCCAGGTCAACTTCTGGGGTAATAGCCTACCACACATAAAATGCTAATTTTTCGCAATGGGTTTCATTTTGATAGTTCACCCACATCCATTGCGTTATTTATGTTGTTGAGCAGACGAATTCTTCAACCCTATGAAGCAATGGATTTGCAATATCCTTCAAAACTCTCGGATTGTGATTCAAACTATGTTACGCAATTAGGGTGCCTGGTTAGAACATATCGACGCTTGAAAGGCAATGGTGCCGATTCCCTTGTTCACAAACTAAACTAAAGTTCAGTGCATCTTTTTCTTTCTATTTCATTAAGAAAAGGACAGAAGAGAAATTTTAGTTTAGTCCTGTCAAATTAATCAGCGCTTGACGTAATTTGGCGTAATTTTAGTCGGCAAGTTTTTAATCACGTCTAAACTTGTATTGAGTGGTGACAGGCGTTGATTAATTTGACAGGACTAAACTAAAATTTCTCTTCTGTCCTTTTCTTAATGAAATAGAAAGAAAAAGATGCACTGAACTTAAATTTAGTTTAGTTTGTGAACAAGGGAATCGGCACCATTATTGACCAAACGACATGTTGGTAACTTTACACTAGAGCATCTTAAAGTATTTTGTTCAAAAAAAAAGTCTACTTTATATTTTTCAGTGTATATTCTATTTATTATTTCTTTATGTACACACAAAATATTTGACAGGACAATATATTACATAGGAGAACACAAATAAAACACACAAAAAAAAATTGGTTGTCTGTAATGTTGGTTTACGGACGATAGTTTAACGTGACAACGTCATAACAAAACATTGATGCGGCGCAAGCGTACAATGAGCGTAACGGGACAGTGAGTCTAACGGGACAATGAGCGTAACGGGACAATGAGTGTAACGGGACATTTCCGTGCATGCAGCCGGCGTTCATCGATTTATTAGACGTTGTCACCTCAAAACTTAAAATGCTTTAGCGTAAAGTTGCCAACGTCGTTTGGGCAACATTATTGCCTTTCAAGCGTCGATATTATCCCGTAGAGCGTCCCTGTGTTGCCAGATACAGGCATTTCGGTACTCAACCGCAACACAGTGACACTGCAATGGATAAAAGAAGAAAAAAGAAAAGAAAAGAAAGAAAAAAACGTTTATTTATGGTAAACATTCATGTTTACCATAAATAAACGTTTTTTTCTTTCTTTTTTTTTTTTTTTTTTTTTTCTTTTGTTTGTTCTTTATTGCGTCATGACGCAATAAAGAACAAACACAAAAAAAAATGAAAACTATGGGGGAAAAATGCGTCACATCCAACCAAAACGGCTATCGCTCAGCATTATGCTGCGACCCTATGCAAGACAGAGCCCAGCGCTGGTTTTCAGCGACAGCCGGCGTTGACGTAATGACGTCGCCCGGTGCAGCAAACAATTATTAAGACGCTGTACCAGTACAGCGTACTTAAAGAAAATTAATATAATTTAATTTAAAACGTGATAGAATATAAAAAGAATATACGAAAAAAAAAAAAAAAGGAATTATACATGCTATGAGAATATCATCCTCAACAAAACGTGTTACGCTTTATATTTAATATTTTATCTGTGCGAAGGACACAGTGGATCTATGGGTGACGATGCAGCTGACGAACTAGCAAGGAGAGCATCCAACACGTTAGTCTGAGGTCCCGAACCTATCATACCCATCCCCTTCAACCAACTACGCAGGTGAACTCCTGTAGCCACAGGAGTTCACCCACACACAAGCGGAAAACGGGTGGACCTCGACACTGGGCTGCAGGCAGTCCAGAGAGGCTATGCCATCATTAGATGGTAGGCTGACCAGGCGGTTTCTGCGCCTGGATAGGAATAGTCTGCGCCTGATGACAGGGACTATCACGGGACACTGCTCGCTAAACAAACATTTTCATGCAATAGGGATAACGGACAGCCCTCTGTGCAGGGCCTGCATGGAGGTAGAGGAAACCGTTATGCACGAGCTCTTCGAATGCACAGGCGTCACCCAGATTAGAACAGAAACCCTTGGGGCACCCAGATCCTTCACCGATATTCTGGACAGACAGGGAGACGTGATTAACTTCTGTAAGGAGGTGGGCTGGTTGGAATAACCACCGACGGCCGCTATGGCTCACGCACAATGTTTGGTCTGAAGGACTAAGTGCGGAAACCTAACCTTCTAACATAGAACATAGATACAGGCATTTCAATTCTGGGACAATTTGAGGGTCACGAGTTCGGTCGGTAGGAAAATATACTAAAATAGATAATTGTTTTTGTAAATCTCTTTACTTTGAATATTTTAAAAACATACTGTCATGATTTCCAAATATTAATAAGATTTGTAGTGATTTTAAATACTCAATTGACTTTTGTAGTAATGAAGTTTAAAAGTATCTCATTTGACATTTACCGCCAAAAGTACTGGTTATTTTTCTAACGGAATGGAATCGAAACACGATGTTTGGAGTATCGTCTAGTTCCTAAGTCAGTTCTCTTCGAGCCTCGGAATCAAAAGGATGTCTTCAAGAAGTCTCAAGTCTCCTAATTAAGTAGTTTGTTAAATATTACTATATATCAAGTCTGTATGTGTGCAAGAATATAAATACTTACAGAAATGTTCCTACTGAAAAGGTATTTCATTACAATACTATGATATCTTTGGTAAAAACTAACTTACCTACCAACATTGCTACATACAACGCAGTGTATTGTTAAAGGGAGGTATACCAGAGACAATACGATTTTTTTTTTAATTTCTGTCCACGAGTTCCTATGAGCATGGAGCTCGATTTTCAGACCACTGTGCGCTGGCCGCGCATAAACAACGTGAAGCGTAGAAGGCAAACGGTACGCACGTAGCGCATCGTACCTACTTGTAAAAGAATGAAAACTAGTGTTAGATAAGATTACAGATATAGTAAATGTACAACTGTTACATAGGGTGTCACAATGGGCGGTCTTACGCTGAAAAAAATGCCTGAAAAAAAAAAAAAAAAAAAAAAAAAGAAAGAAAAAAACGTTTATTTATGGTAAACATGAATGTTTACCATAAATAAACGTTTTTTTTTTTTTTTTTTTTTTTTTTTTTTTTTCTTTTGTTTGTTCTTTATTGCGTCATGACGCAATAAAGAACAAACACAAAAAAAAATGAAAACTATGGGGGAAAAATGCGTCACATCCAACCAAAACGGCTATCGCTCAGCATTATGCTGCGACCCTATGCAAGACAGAGCCCAGCGCTGGTTTTCAGCGACAGCCGGCGTTGACGTAATGACGTCGCCCGGTGCAGCAAACAATTATTAAGACGCTGTACCAGTACAGCGTACTTAAAGAAAATTAATATAATTTAATTTAAAACGTGATAGAATATAAAAAGAATATACGAAAAAAAAAAAAAAAGGAATTATACATGCTATGAGAATATCATCCTCAACAAAACGTGTTACGCTTTATATTTAATATTTTATCTGTGCGAAGGACACAGTGGATCTATGGGTGACGATGCAGCTGACGAACTAGCAAGGAGAGCATCCAACACGTTAGTCTGAGGTCCCGAACCTATCATACCCATCCCCTTCAACCAACTACGCAGGTGAACTCCTGTAGCCACAGGAGTTCACCCACACACAAGCGGAAAACGGGTGGACCTCGACACTGGGCTGCAGGCAGTCCAGAGAGGCTATGCCATCATTAGATGGTAGGCTGACCAGGCGGTTTCTGCGCCTGGATAGGAATAGTCTGCGCCTGATGACAGGGACTATCACGGGACACTGCTCGCTAAACAAACATTTTCATGCAATAGGGATAACGGACAGCCCTCTGTGCAGGGCCTGCATGGAGGTAGAGGAAACCGTTATGCACGAGCTCTTCGAATGCACAGGCGTCACCCAGATTAGAACAGAAACCCTTGGGGCACCCAGATCCTTCACCGATATTCTGGACAGACAGGGAGACGTGATTAACTTCTGTAAGGAGGTGGGCTGGTTGGAATAACCACCGACGGCCGCTATGGCTCACGCACAATGTTTGGTCTGAAGGACTAAGTGCGGAAACCTAACCTTCTAACATAGAACATAGATACAGGCATTTCAATTCTGGGACAATTTGAGGGTCACGAGTTCGGTCGGTAGGAAAATATACTAAAATAGATAATTGTTTTTGTAAATCTCTTTACTTTGAATATTTTAAAAACATACTGTCATGATTTCCAAATATTAATAAGATTTGTAGTGATTTTAAATACTCAATTGACTTTTGTAGTAATGAAGTTTAAAAGTATCTCATTTGACATTTACCGCCAAAAGTACTGGTTATTTTTCTAACGGAATGGAATCGAAACACGATGTTTGGAGTATCGTCTAGTTCCTAAGTCAGTTCTCTTCGAGCCTCGGAATCAAAAGGATGTCTTCAAGAAGTCTCAAGTCTCCTAATTAAGTAGTTTGTTAAATATTACTATATATCAAGTCTGTATGTGTGCAAGAATATAAATACTTACAGAAATGTTCCTACTGAAAAGGTATTTCATTACAATACTATGATATCTTTGGTAAAAACTAACTTACCTACCAACATTGCTACATACAACGCAGTGTATTGTTAAAGGGAGGTATACCAGAGACAATACGATTTTTTTTTTAATTTCTGTCCACGAGTTCCTATGAGCATGGAGCTCGATTTTCAGACCACTGTGCGCTGGCCGCGCATAAACAACGTGAAGCGTAGAAGGCAAACGGTACGCACGTAGCGCATCGTACCTACTTGTAAAAGAATGAAAACTAGTGTTAGATAAGATTACAGATATAGTAAATGTACAACTGTTACATAGGGTGTCACAATGGGCGGTCTTACGCTGAAAAAAATGCCTGACTTTTAGCTTGATTGACGATATCTTTTTTAGATTAATCAAAATCTTAGTTAAGTTGATCATCACGACATGATTGCAGCAATACTAGTTCAAATGATTGAACACTCAAACAAGTTTCTCGATTACCCTTAATATGACATCATTGTAGATGAGTAAAAAAAGGGACAAGTTAAAAAAAATGTTAACTGTAACAAAGTAAGTTAGTTGTGTCAATCAAGCATTTTGATTAGTTCAATAAAGATCATTGAAACTTTAATCTCTCACATCTTGGTAGGAGCAACTATGTTTTGACTTGATTGCTGCAAATAGTTTTTACGATAACTCCAATCAAGATCCTGTTTCAAATCTCAATCAAATAAAAGTAGTAGCTGTGATTATTGTGCTTGATAGGCTCAGATGCAAACAAGTTACTTAGTCAATCTAACAAAATCTTGATTGGGGCAATTACTTTTATTTTTCAGTGTATCGCTAAAAGTGATCTTTTACAATCTTTGGATGGATCAAAAGTAGAAGGAGAGACAATACTGCAGGTAGTCAGTGGTGTACCATTTACATATACAGCATAACATAAAGCATATAGATACTTATTACGTGGTAGTTATTCTAAATCCGAGCCTATTATTGTAATTCCTGGACACAGTCCAATTTAATTCCGGGACAATCCCGGATTTCCCGGCCATCTGGCAACTCTATTCCTGTGGGATAATTTCTAACCTCCACGCAAGCTTAGCTACGGGAAAATGTTAGTTCAAAATAATCTGTTAAATTAAAACAGTTATTTATTAGAATGCAGAACCCCTACTATTTCAGCATACGGTGATTCTTCCTCATGTCTTGGTGGTTGATTGTTTCCTTGCACGAAGCTGAGATCTGCGTATAAAACTTCGTTTTTTGTGGCCTGGAAAAAATAGAGAAAACATCAGTACCTACATCATTCATCATCATCATAGCAACCCCCCCCCCCCAAGGGTTGCTATAATCGCCACGCTTAGCAGGCGGGTTGGCGATCGCAGTATGGTGTTAAAAATGCATAGAGAGCGCTGCTGCCCATTCTCTAGTAATTCCCTTAGTCGCCTTTTACGACACCCACGGGAGGAAATGGGGTGATGCTATTCTTTACGTCCGGCACCACAGGGAACACCTACAGTCAGGGAAAATTATTGTTTACTAGCTGCAGTCCGCGGCTTCGCCCGCCTGGTTTTTTCTACACAAATAAATAAAAATGAAGTGTCTGTTTGTAATTTCAAAAAAACTGCTGGCAAATTTTTTGAAAAAGCCACTCCGGGGAAGTCGTGGTCAGCAGCTAGTCTAAAAAAGACAGTGAAAGTACCGTCAAAATCGGTCCAGTCGTTTCGGATATTAGCCGAAACAGACAGACATGACCGACGGACAGATAGGTACCGTATATACTTTCATATGCATTTAGTAAAAAGCATTTTACTAAATACATAAATATGCATATTAATTTGGCATGGTGTACATATTAATCCGTTGGTACCGTGTGGTGCCGGAGTACCGTGTGGATTTTACCACTTTTTCGGCGTCATTAACGTGTATACTCATGCCAAATTACAACTTTCTAGTACCAATAGTTTTTGAGCTAAACCGCGGACAGACAGACAGACAGACGGACATGGCGAAACTATAAGG
Organism: Dryobota labecula; assembly: GCA_947523025.1. NCBI lineage: Eukaryota > Metazoa > Arthropoda > Insecta > Lepidoptera > Noctuidae > Dryobota > Dryobota labecula. The sequence goes on along the minus strand of OX383311.1, from coordinate 3,229,397 downwards.
GTTCCTTGTTGACTACCGAACCCTAAAAATGACTTTGTTTTTTGATGACTATGAGTTGACATACTCGTACATATGTATATACATACCTCCTATACATGTTTTAATTGTTAATGTATTTTACTTTTAATGTATTTTTTTTTTTTTTTCTGTATACCTATGGGTATTTTGCATGGAATAAAACACTATTATTATATATAGAAGCAATAGAATTGAATACTTATGTAAGTTTTATGGCAAACAAAAACCTTTGTTTGTTGTGCCATATTTCACCGGCCCGTGCCGTGTGGTGCCGGACGTAAAGAATAGCACCACCCCATTTCCTCCCGTGGGTGTCGTAAAAGGCGACTAAGGGACTTACTAGAGAATGGGCAGCAGCGTTCTCTATGCATTTTTAACACCATACTGCGATCGCCAACCCGCTTGCCAAGCGTGGCGATTATGGCAAATTCCCCCCCTTTTGGGTGAGGCCTATGTCCAGCAGTGGACGTCTTTCGGCTGAAATGATGATGACATATTAAACACGCCGAGAAAGTGGTTAAAAAAAAGTTGGGTACCCTTACACGTAAAGTGGGGTAATATTTATTTTTCTCGTTAATCCCATGGTGAAAAACCATAGTCCTATCTGTTGGATAGGCCGTTCAAAAATATCGCGGGTATGACATGTGACAACCATTTTACGATTCAAGGATCCGTTTGCGTAATACTCGTATTATGCTTTGAAGTGCTAATTTTTGTTAGAGTCAGTGTCCAGCCAGCTAAATGATTTTCTTGGAATGATTGTAATTTGGAATTGAAATTTTGATGACAGTAAATCAAATTTTTATTGACTAATTTATTTAACGACTACTTTGACATTTAATTTTATCTAAAAACTAGCTGACCCGACAGACTTCGTTCTGTCAAAAGCTATTTGACTGTGGCACTTTGTCTACGCGCAAAGGAAATTTGTATAAACTTCACTACTCTACCCTACCCTACCTACCTACCTACCCTACCCTACCCTACCTACCTAACCTACGCTACCCTACCCTACCCTACCTACCCTACCTACCTACCTACCTACTCTACCCTACCCTACCTACCTACCCTACCCTACCCTACCCTACCCTACCCTACCTTCCTACCTACCTACCTACCTACCCTACCCTACCTACCGTCCAACCTTCTCCTGATAATAACAAACACAACAAAAAATAATTAGCGAAATCGGTCCAGCCGTTCTCGAGTTTTAGCGAGACTAACGAACAGCAATTGATTTTTATATAATTATATAGATAGAGAGAAGATTTATTGGATGACTACTTTGACATTTAATTTTATCTAAAAATATGCTTGCTGAATTGTAATGATACCTAATCTTAATGAATAATAGTGATTTAATAAGTACCTACATAATGTCTATAATGTAATTTTGATGAATACTATCACGGTTTATGTACCATCTCTTCCTACCAATTTGTACGCCACGATATGCGGCTAAACATGTTAGAACTTTTATGTATCTCTTTATTATCTTGCATGTAATATATGCATCATGTACACCATGTTTAAACGGTTGTACGTTATTTCATAGCTTATAGTTTTATAGAATTTCGTTTCACATAATTTTTTTCTCATATTTTCGTTTCATAGAATAATCAATACGCAGAATACTTACTTTGAAGATTTTTAAATCACAGATTTTTTTTTTTTACATAAAGTTTAATGTTAGAATAGTCATATCATAGAATAACAAATCAAATATTCTTTATCCTTATAATGTTTATTTAATATAAAACTTATTACCAAGAATAACTATTTATCCAATTTAAAATTTTCAACAGCATTTTTTTTTGCATTTTGCAGCATGCAACATGCAGTTTTGCAAGCAAGCATGCAGCATGCAGCGTGCAAGCAAGCATGTAGCATGCAAGCAAGCATGCAGCATGCAAGCGAGCATGTAACATGCAGCAAGCATGGTTTCTGTCACGGCTCCGGCGCTGCGGGGCTCGCCCCTCCGCGCCTACGCGTTTTTAAATTACACTCTAGGGGTAGGGCAGATAAGACTACGTGGAGTCGGTTTTGCAGCGATTCGTTTCTGTCACTAACATATACCGAACAAAAAATATTCGTTAAAAAATAATTCTACTGTGTGATAAGTTTGTTAAACAAAAAAATGAGATTAAAAATTCATTGAATTGTGTTTCTGTGAAATATTTTTCATTCAAGTAAATAGTCTTTGAAACAATAATATTCGAATTAATAATACAAGGACCAAATATTATATGAAACATTTTCTGGGAAACGAAATTCTATGAAATTTCTGTCTGCGAAATAAGGGGACACCTGAAATAAATAAAATCTTACTTACTTACTTGAATATGTGAAAAAATTAATTGCAATCTATAATATAAAAATGAATCGCAAAATGTGTTGGTAAGCGCATAACTCAACAACGCCTGGACCAATTTTACCAATTCTTTTTTTAAATGTTCGTTGAAGTCCAAGGATTGTTTTTACGGCGAGAAAAATTAGGGTAGGGTAGAGTAGGGTAGGATACCTACCCTACCCTACTCTACCCTACCCTAATTTTTACCCTACCCTACCTACCCTACCTACCTACCTACCCTACCCTACCCTACCTGCCTACCAACCTACCGGCAGGTAGGTTGGTAGGGTAGAGTAGTGGAGTTTATACTATAGCTTTTGACAGAACGAAGTCTGTCGGGTCAGCTAGTAGTATATAATATAACGAAGTTAAATGGAAAACTATCACAGAAAAGTAGGTTTTACAAGATAACGAGTAATAGTCGACCTTACATTTGCAGTTGGAATTTATGGGAGAACATGTATTACAACTACAATGTTTATTTATTTATATATTTATTACATTTGGGAAAACAAACAGGAGTATATTAAGCATAAACAATGTTGTCTTAAAATTAAACTTAACAAACAATGGTACCGATTCCCTTGTACACTAACTAAACTAAATTTATGTTCAGTGCATCTTTTTCTTTCTATTTCATTAGCAAAAGGACAGAAGATAAATTTTAGTTTAGTCCTGTCAAAGTCGGCACCATTGTTAAGTTTGTTATTGGGATAAATTCATCCCAACTATGGAACCCTTCATTGTGCATCAGTCTTGCCAGTGGTAGATAGTCAAATATAACACGAGACAGCTCAAAAAGTAACATTTTTACGAGAAAAGTAACATAACCTTATTTTTTGTAGAAAACGAGACTAATACTATAATATGACACTTTATAATATTTTTTTTTTTAAATGCTGGCCCATTAGCTAAGCTTCGAAAGAATTATTATAATTGTTGATCGAATAATTGACTCGTAAGTGATCTATCTTAATCAATTTTTTTTTTAAACTTCGTCATAAGCAATTTATTGAGATAGGCAGGGTAGCTAATTCAAACTGGAACCTTGGGAGCAATAGCGATGAGATCGGTATCGATAAACAAAATCAAATTATAGGCTACTGCGCCGGCCGGTACTCAGCCCAGTCTAGTTCCAGTACTAGTTCTAGTATTGTTAGCACATACGTAGATAACGAACACACCAATAACTTTTAAGGTCTCTGCACACAGCGGGCGCGGCGCGGCGGGACGGGACGCCGACGCGACGCTGAGCAGTTGTAATGTACTAGATATTACGGACGACGCCACACAGAGCCGTCCGGCTCGACGCGACGTGACGCGTCGCTCTGTGTGGCGTCGTCCGTAATATCTAGTACATTACAACTGCTCAGCGTCGCGCCGGCGTCCCGGCCCGCCGCGCCGCGCCCGCCGTGTGCAGACACCTTTAACTTTGGTGTACCAAATTAATCTTGAATTGAATCACAGAGCTTATCCAAACAAAACACAAAACCACAGAATAAATGATAGTACTGAAGGACACGCTCGTTCGCTCGCCTGAGTAAGCGAGATAGAATATTTAGAAATACACGCGAGTGAGTGACATAGAAGTGACAGATCGGAAAGCGTTCGGTGACAATGACGCGAGTTCCATGATTTTTGTTCACCCAAAAAGTGCTCAACGCGCCTAAAAATTTTTCACTTCAAAAATATACTTACATAAGTATTCAATTCCATTGTTTCTTCTGGGTCCGAGTTTCGATTCAGGAATTTTTTGGCGCTTAAATAAATCGCCAATATTATAACACACATCACTATAACTGATGATATTGCGTATATATAGCCCTTATTTTGAGTATCGAGAGTAGTCGACGTCGACTGCGGCTGCGGCTGTTGGACGGGAATATCTGAAAAAAAAAAAAAAAAAACAATAATTGCTTGTCAGATAAATAGGTCACGTGTATCGTTTGTGTGCTCACCAGTTGGCGCCACTGTTGATTTAGGTCTGTCAGTTTTCTCATCTATATTATAAATATTATAAAAAGGAAAGATTCTTTTGCTTCGTTTATTTATTTATTTAATACTTTAGAGGCGGACAGGGTGGATGGGCTGTGGTAGCCTGCGAAACTCAATTTTTCTTGGGTTTTTTGCAATTTGCAGGTCCGTGTCAGGTTGTATCTTGATCAAAATATGATACGCGACATTTAAACGTATGTATTTACATAATTTTAACCTTATAAAACATCCCCAAAATAAATCAAACTTAATCAAACCCTAAAAAAAATTGAATTTCGCGGGCTACCACAGCGCATCCCCCTTAATGTCATAGGCATTTTCTGCCAACCTTTTTGGGTGGTGCAGAGACGAACAGTGGTAGGTGCAATTACGAAAATTGGGGGATTATTTGTATTTAAATATAGGTATATCCTTAGATATACCTATACCTTAACTATAAGATATAAATACCTAATTATACATAATTATAAGAACAAATAAATACAACTAGCTTTATTTGTTTGTATCGAATCAGTTCCGAAAGTACTGGACCGATTTTAATCATTTTTTCACCAAAAGAAAGCTAAATTATCAGGAAGTGACATATGCTATGATTTATTTTCAATAAAATTAGAGATAATTAAGTAAATTGCAATAATGTAACCTGTATTATATGCAAAGTAGCAAAATTTTGCATATAATATTAACCACGGAATCGAAACTTACGCGGGGGAAACCGCGGGTGCAGCTAGGAGTTTATATGTTTAAGTACTCATTACTTCATAAAATGTTCTTTTTATTACATTTTTTTTTAATGTATATTTAAAATATTTATAGTGTTCCTAAAATTGACACGCATTAAGCAGACAAATTAAAATTATTCTACCTGCAAGTGCTACGCAATTAAAGGTCAGCACACATATCAACTCGGAAACGGATCGTAACCGTATCAACTCAAGCCGTTTAGTATTCTTTGCATAAAACTCCCTACTAAAAGCACACTAATCGGAATCGTAACGTAAACGATTCGCCTCGGGACAAGCTCACGAACCGCGGTGTGGCGCGTGGTCAACCAGCGGTCCCCGTGCTTACGGCTCGTCGTCCCCGCGCTTACGCCTCTTCGTCGCCGCGCTTGCATCTCTTCGTCCACCCTTGTCCCTCTCACCCCTCCCGCGTTCGGATTCAAACTGATCTGGTGCCAGCCAGGTCAACCAGCAGCGGTCAGCGAGCCGTAAGCGCGGCATCGCCTAGCTGTAGCCGAGTCGAGGTATCGCAGCTGCTGGTCCGCTTTGGTTACGTGCTTACGTTAGGTTGACGCCTGTTTGACGGCGAGGCAAAAGGCGATACGGTGATGATCCCTTTCCGAGTTGATATGTGTGCTATGACCGTAAATCTTAAGTTGTTACTTATAATCTTAAGCTCATAATTAATCAGGAATTGCACAATCTTTACAATTATGAATAATAAGTAACAGTTTGCGATAGAAAATCCCGCAAACAGTGTACGTTCAGTTTCACATTTGACATTTCTAGAGACCTCATTCTACACTAGCGCCTCTAGCGACGAATTCAAGTGCGAGTTTTCTTACGGACGTGTGGGCTGGCAAAACACCAAACATTTCTTGTCGGTCCCGACATAAAAACGGTGTCGGATCAGTATAGACAGCTTCATATAAAATGTTCTGCCATGAACGGGCTGTAACGCGACAAAATGTGTGGAACAGCCATTGATATATTAAAAGGAGGAATATATGTTACGCGCTAACATCGCAATCAGTAAAACTGGGCTCGGCGCACGACTACATGCTCCAAAAGTCTTACATCTGTGACCAGTGTAATCACAGTCGCAAACCTACAGTTACTGATAGACAAAAACTGAGATAGGAGACGGCGCTGTCGTGCGAGCGAAATCGCGTTAGCTGCCGAATGTTGGCCGAATGTTTACGATTATGAATGACATTGCATGTAGTAGCACAAACATGGCGAAGCAAACATTAAATACTTTCAACAAATTTGCATTTTGGCTGTACAAGAGTGGTAAGTAATCTCGTGTGTCTTATTTTTCTTCCTTGTATTATTAAAACACTGTTTAGCTGCACAAGAAACCATTTTGATGCGTATTTATCACAAAAATAAAAATTGTAACTGTAATTATGGAGCTGTTTGATCAACGATATCCCGTGCGCGACTGAGTGCCAACTACGGGCCATCCCTTAGTTTGATAAGACCAGGCGCTGTTACTAAGTCCCCGTATCTACGCTTTTAATACAAATACATCAATGGGAACAGCAGAATTTTTTCGCGTGTTTGTTTTTGTTTCATAGTAAGGGATTTTATCCTGCCACGCGGGTTTGGCCCCGCATGCGTGTACTAAAGTTTCTTTTCTTTCAGTTATTTTAATTGTACAGCTTATCAAAGTCTTACCTTTACTACATTTATCTTGTAAATCTATCACCATAACACAGTTGCGTTGCACACAAAGGTTTGCTGCAAGAAAAATAGTACCAATCAATTTCTTATTCTTCTGTAGGTCTAAGGCGGTTTTCACACGATGCCGCTCACCGCCGCAGAGCGCGGAGGCGGCGAAGCGGATTTTACGGCGGTGCGCCGCGCGGAGAAGCGGAGAGCGCGCCTGTCCGCGCGGATGGGTTTCGATCAGTCTAATAGCCTGCGCAGACGACGGATTTTTGTCCGCTAAAATAGATCGCTTACAACTGTATCGAGTAACGCAAACGAGGGATTAAAAGTACCGCGTACAAAAAGTCCCCCGAATAACCGAGGACATGCAGAGAGCGGACCGGACAAAAGTACGGGGGAGTCCCCGTAAAAAATAGAACTCGCGTGACTAGGCCAAGCAACGCACATGGCGGACTTTAGTCCGCGTTGTGCGCTTGAGAGTGACATGTGTATGCAACGACGACTAAATTTCCGGGCAACAAATGATCGCACACCGTGTGCGTTGAGTTCGCGATAAATCCGCGACGGACTTTTTATTCGCGGAGCGTACTTTTTTCTCCGCCGCGGAGAAAAGCCTGTCGTCTGCGCAGGCCTTAAGGCAGCGCTTCCACCAGAGATGTGCGAGGATAGGTAGCGAGGGATGTATTTATTAAGAACTAATAGAATCGCTTCATTTACCTAGCCTCGCTCAGCGCAGCCGATTTTATTTCTTAACAAACACATCCCTCGGTACGCATCCTTGAAACGCAGCCATAGGGCCGAGTCACACCGGAATGTCAGCGGCTGGCTACGACGCGGCGAGAACTTTCAGTGTGAAATAATTGTAAATTTTATGTACATACTTAAAAGACCAGTATCTCTTGAAAATTTGAAAAGGTCGCGAGGCCCCCCGCGGTGACGCGAGCGGCCGCCAGCGGCGAGGCCGCGCCGGGGGCCGCTGGCGTCGCTGCCGGCCGCTGCCATTCCGGTGTGACTCGGCCCTTACAGTCCGATCACAGAAGTTGAAAAGAATGGAGTGCTCCGCGATGTAATGCGGTGTCTCGTGTGCCAAGCGCCGCCCTTAGCGCGATGTTTCGCGCTGAGAAGCAGAGGCAGCGCGAGCGCCACCCGTCCGTACGGTCGAGAGGTGTACGTGTGTTAATTAGGCTTGTAGAAATAATTGGTTGTCTGTAAAGTTGGTTTACGGACGATAGTTAAAACGTGACAACGTCATAACAAAACATTGATGCGGCGCAAGCGTACAATTAGCGTAACGGGACAATGATCGTAACGGGTCAATGAGCATTACGGGACAATGCGTCATCCTTTTGACGTGACAACGTCTAATAAATCGATGAACGCCGGCTGCATGCACAAAAAAGGATGACTCATTGTCCCGTTACGCTCATTGTCCCGTTACGCGCATTGTCCTGTTACGCTCATTGTCCCGTTACGCTCGTTTGTTCTATGTTTTGTTATGACGTTGTCACGTTAAACTATCGTCCGTAAACCAACTTTACAGACAACAAATTTTTTGACGATATTTATTATTTCGATATATCGATATAAAATATCAAGTATTGAAAAAGTATCAAATAAGATATATTTTCAAAAGCAACAGCGTTGCTGCCACTGAATGAAGCCGCTGGTAGTTTTTTTGACGTGACAACGTCTAATAAATCGATGAACGCCGGCTGCATGCACGAAAAAGGATGACTCGTTGTCCCGTTACGCACATTGTCCCGTTACGCTCATTGTATAACGATTGTTATGACGTTGTCACGTTAAACTATCGTCTCGTTCTCCGACATACTTAAATATTTACAATGCACATGCATTCTCTTACCTTTAGATGTCGTGTTAGATAATGTTGCATTATTCCCTTCCGAAATTATGCTTGTCAAACACGTAACATTTCCTTTATTCAATTGCATGCCAATAACTATAAATTGGGAATTTAATTTATGACGGATACTTAAACAGTCCCCTTCTTTACATTTTGTCATATTCAGCAACACCGTGGCAGCTGAAATGTAAAAAACAAAACAAAATGACACTAGAAACTTCGGTAAAACTGTAAATAACTGTTTAAAATCGAATGTAAGTTCGGATTAGAGACACTTGAATTGTAGTGAGCCAACCCGAACATAATTCAGCGAAGGTAGAAGCCGAATGGAGCTTACCGATCGACACGAGCCGAATGAAAGCCGAATACCTATGTGTAGTAAATGCTCCGAGTTGGGATTCTTGTTCAACAAATACTACCAAATCGAATGGGCCAACCTGAATTAGTGTGTAGCACCTCTTACCAAACTCAAAGAAATGGAAGGGCTTGTTTATACTTTGGAAGCAATATATCGTCGGTTCACTGCAAGAACTCATTAATGGCGAGTTTTATATAATGCAAAAACTCATTGTGTTTAATTTTCTTTAACATAAGCATAATGAAGATATGGCAATCAATACAACTAAAACTAATAATATGGCTTATTTCAAAGTTTTGACTAGGTATGTCGCTTTATGAGTTCTTGGAGTAAACCGATGCATTATTTAAATTTATTTGTTTGGAAGAAACCATAAACTTACCGTATGTTTGATTTGTTACATGTAAAGTGGCGATGACATCAGGTGCTTTATTCTTTAATAGTATGTTCATCATTAAAGTTTCATTCAAATTATATACAAACTCATATTTATTCTCGACTATAAGTTCTGGTACAGGACCTCCGAAAAAGAAATATGATTTTAAAGGATTTTTTTGTAATATACGCAGTAGATACGAGATTGTGATATACCCAAATTTTGATTAATTAAAACAAGCAAGTCATTTCTTATAAACAGTATCCGCTTTTATAACAAGTTGCCAAAGTCAGTAACAGAACTTAGCGATGGAAAGTTCAAAACCCACATCAAACGTATCCTTATCAAAAAAGCATAATATTAAAGACTACGTTGAAGACAAGGAAGTTTGGCAATAATTCCTTCTGCACATGTGGCTTCCCTTTTTATTTGTTTGTTGGGTGGTTAATCATCAAATAACTTCTCCCGCTCTGGGCGGAGTGGGAGGGCGTGTCAGACTACTACTGACTAAACCCACCCATGTTCCTACAGTTGCCTGTGTGCCAGGGCCACGGTATCCCTTTCGGACGAACCCGCAACCCTTGTGGTTTCCCTTGTAACTCATTAACGGCATAATTATGTGAGTGTTTTTTAACTGCTCCCAAATAATTTTATTTTTTACTTTCTTCCTTGACATAATCAAATAACAATCATCTCATTATTTGACATTATATACCTCTAATTGTAATTACAACTCTTTATTAGTTGCTTGTGTGATCGTGATATTTAGTCAGTACTGATTTTGATTTGTTACTGTAGTTTGAGGCAACCATGTTATTTGGTTTATTTTAAGTTCATTTAAATTTAGCCAGTTAGAGATGAGAGGGTTTGATTTATTTCATGTTCATGTGTAGTAGGGTCTTCAGATACAACTATCGCAGTACTATCGTCAGCATATAGAACCATGGAGTATTTGATAGATTTGTTGAGGTCATTGATATAAAAAATAAAGAGCAGAGGACCTAAAATGCTCCCTTGTGGTACACCTTTGCAGACTTTTATTAACGTTGACAAGTGCTTCTTTTTGACTTTTGTGATATGTGAAATGCTAGATATCTCAGTTTGTTGTTCTCTGTTACTTAAATATGATTTAATGAGATCTCTAGCCTTACCCCGTATTCCATACGCTTCTAACTTATTTAATAATACTTCATGATTGACGCAGTCGAAGGCCTTCGTCATCCATACTAATTCATACTAATATTATAAATGTGAAAGTAACTCTGTCTGTCTATCTGTCTGTCTGTCTGTCTGTATGTTACATTTTCACGCCTAAACCGCTGCACCGATCGTCATGAAATTTAGCAGAGATATAGCCTGGGATATGGAGAAGGACATAGGCTACTTTTTTTACCCGATAACCGATATCCACGCGGGCGGAGCCTCGGGCTAAATCTAGTATCCATATAAAGTGCTGAGACATATTTTTTACTATCCATGCCTTTTAATTCCGTTTTGAGGAAAGTATGAAATGCGTTGTCAATCGATTTATTTTTCCTGAAACCCATTTGTACTTCATCAAGGATATTATATTTTTCCATATAATTATTTAAATTGTTATAATAACTTTTTCAAACACTTTTGATAAAATAGGTATTAGAGATATTGGTCTATAACAGTTCATATTTTCTCTATCCTGTTTTTTAAATATTGGAATGACAATGGATAGTTTTAATTTTGATGGAAAGACCCCTTCTTCAATGCAATTATTAATTATATAACACAGTACCGGCGCTATTATTTCCGCCACTACCTTAATCATTCTAGTACATATTCTATCATACCCCGCACTGTTTGTATTTTTTAGGGATTTTATTATTTGAACGATATTCTCTGGGGTACACGGACTCATGAAGAGTGAGTTTGAATTATTGTATGTAATTCCATATGGGAATTACTTTGGTTAATAAAGTGTTTATTTGGTACTTGAGTTGTAAAAAAATTGTGTAAAATAAAGTGGTCAATACATGTTTTACTACATAATCGCGTGGGTTTATTAATAATTAATTTAAGGTTATAGCTAGCTAGTAGTTGCTTCAACTCTATTACCATTTTATCCCTTTTTAGTCTATTGATATTAAAATCACCGCATATAATAATTTTCTTATTTTTTAAACAAGTTTCATTTAATTTCGATAAATTAAAAAAAAAATATGTTTACCTTTTCTAGGTTGTTACTACAGGGTCTGTAAATATTAATTATAATAATACTATGTTCTAGGAGTTCAATGGCACTACACTCTAAAATATTTCTCATAGAATGTTCCTTTATGTCGTAGATTTTAGCCTTTTGACTATCATGTACCAATATGCACGCCTCTCCATTTCTATTGTGCCTAGAGTAAGATGAATTTAATGAGTAATTGGGAATTTTCAGTGAAGTATCCTCATTTATCATATTATGTTCCGTGATAAAAGGACATCAACATGTTTATTGTTATGGCTCAACTCGTCTAAGTGTAACGAAAGTTCATCTGATTTACTTATCAGACCATTAATGTTCTGATGTAATATATTTATGTGATTATACACGAACAAAATTGATACCTTTTGATGACATCGATGGAGTACAACATTCAGAAACTGTGTTCTTTGTGTCAATAATTTGGTTTTCATGTTGTTCCTGTTTGCTATTTCAGGTATTATGGTTAATATGACTATCAATGAAGTCTGTTTGTGTGGAACTATTAACCATATTTTTTTGAGTGACGGACATTTTTGTGTTATTGTATGTAATTAATTTAAAGTTATAATCCATACGCAATATCTCTCTTAGCCCAGATCTGCATAGATTGAGACTGAAGTGTATGCCTCTCGGTACATGCTTTTCAAAATCTAAGTCTAGGTACTGCACATTGTTAAAATTGCTACACATACTCGTAAACTTCAGTTCATAGTTAAGTTTCATAATATTAAGGAACCTATTGTATGGAATTTCCGTGAAAATCACGTTTGTGTTTGTTACAGATTCAAGCCATTTCATAGTGCTAAATTGAAATTCACGCGGGTTTACATCGTTTGTTCCACCGGCTATAACTATATAATCGTCCTTAGATAACTTTAGTATTTCACTTTTAAAGCAGTCCAACACATCACGTAGTCTTGCTCCTTGTTTCCACATACACGTTACATAATAATCATCACCAACCAAACGTTGAACCATTTTTCCTTGGTGATCTGCCATAATTATAATGTTCTTTCGTCTTTTCAGTGACGCTTCTTTAGCGTTCAGTGTAATATTTCTGGGAGATTTAATGTTAATATTGTGAATGTCTATTTCTCTAACACAGCCCGCTGGTTTTGGTTGTTCAGGAAGGGTTATCACTTGCGGAGTCTGTAGATCAGTCGTATTGTTAACCGGTATTTTAGGGGTGCTCATGTTAAAAGTGTTGAGTTTTTTTGAATGAGTTATTTTCTTTCCCGAGTCCGGAGTTCGTAATATTATGCTTTCTGTTATTCCAACTTTTTTATAAACATCTATTATCTTCTTGTATTTTTCTATTTCATTTTTTAAACCAGTATTTTCATAGTTTAAGTTTTCTATTTCTTGATTTGCGGTTTTTAGTTCCTCTTTTAACAGGTTTATTTCACGTTCCTTTTCGTATGTACTTTGATTCTCAATTGAAGTATCAGGCAGACTGCGAATTGTTGAATCAAACATTGAATTTAGGGTATTATTACTGTTGCTCAATGAACTTGAACGTTGACGTTTCCGAATGGTAATATTATCTACAGAAATATTCTCCATATTTGAAATTACCTTTATTACTTCTAGGATAGTTATTAATAGTTTGTTCTTTTATTATACATTTCATAGATCGTAAAAAGTCACTTTGAGTTTTGAACCATCGAACTGAACATAAATATTATGTAGATTTCACTGCACTTTTAGTTGATTGTGTTAATTATGTTTGTTACAAAACTGTTAGAAGTGTCTCTTGAGTCACTGATTATTTTTGTTGTTTTATCACTATTATTGTTTTATTGTGGCTAATAACATGTTGGGTGCTCCATTATAGCGTTGATAACTATTGTAATTCCACTTTTGTCGAATAATATGAGCTTCAAATATTTTTAAATGAATTAAATACACAGAGCTATGTTGACCGTGCGCGAGCGAGACGATTAATCAATCCTTTCTCTTGTGCGTCATCCTCATGAAGCGATCTCTAATAAACATGTTTTTCTTAAATAATATTTCACTAACATTAATTACAAATGTACTAAAATATTGGATCTTAAGTTGTCTGAAAAATAAAGGATTATTATTATTATTAACTATAAAAGTACAGTTTTCATGGTGCTAAACCATTCGTGTCAGTCACAGCAGCTGTTAATAGTTTCATCATTTTTGTGCTCTCCAAAATATAGTTTATTTCGCCGTTGATTTACTTAATGAAGATATTGTATAATCATTAAATAAAATTTTGATTATGTTTTAAGGAGAGCTGAAGACTAATTTGTAATTTTTAAATTTCTTGATATGATTCGTTAAATAATAGGAAAGAATATATTACTGACGGAATATTATTTTTCTGCTATATTTTGTATGGAAGTTGAAAAAAGTGGTTCAGCCACATGCAAGTAGACCATATAATGATGTTGATGATGTTATATATTTTTAATGTTCGAAATCAAAAGTAGTTTCTTGTAGAATGATGATCAAATGTCAGTCTCGCGTCATTTTTCGGAAAACTTGTTGCGAATATTAGTGATTTACCGTGAATACTTAATATATTTGAAAAATCCCTTTCAGCTACGTGCAAAACAAAGAACACGACTTTTCAAATCATAAATAATTTTGTTTAAATTATTTTTCCCTTTCTCACAAACGATGAAAATAATTAATGATTATCAGTCGATTTTGTGCACGGCCCCTTAAACTTTTTGTGTTTGTATTTGTAATTGTTACTGTGTGGACTTAGATAGTTATCAGCGGAATTAATGAACTTTTTAATTCTGCCAATGTATCTTTGTAAAAGATTTAACCGCCTCTGTGGTCTAGTGGTAAAACCACCTGTCTCAGATCCAGAGGTCCCGGGTTCGATTCCCAGCGGGGGCAAAAATATCTGCTCGGTTTGGTTGGTGGTAGGGCTTGTTCTAAGTCCGCCTGGCTAGCTACCACCATCTTATCTAAGTCTGTCGCCAAACAACAATGTTAACAGCATTTGTTGTGTTTCGGCAGTTAGAGGTAAGATAGCCAGTTCCTCTGTGGTTGAGGATTCCGGGTGAAGTTCGCTTCCATCTTCGGCCTTATCATCACTTACCATCAGGTGAGATGAAGGCCAAGAGCTTCCCCGTTGTGTGTACAAAAAAAAAAAAAAAAGATATAAGATAAAGTACTTACTTGTCGTACTATAATAATCAGTACCCGTATAAATAGACACATTGAATGCAAAAACAATTGAAAATAATAAAAAGTAACACACTAGCCAAATCATATTTATGAACTGTCTTTTTAATGTATAATAAACATTAATTAATAAATTTAAAATTGTACTGTGTGTATTTAGTTCACAAAATGTATATTTTAAATGACGATATACGTCCTGTATTGTTTTAGTTTGCATATGCTTACAAACTGGTCAGTCACGCGGCAGTGTGTCAGCCAAGTCCGGAAAAAATAGTCGGCTATGCAACGGCCGAGTATTGTATTGAACGAATTATTTGGAGCAACTTTCAACCATCATAATCTATTTAGTCTATAAATTTATAATTTTGTTAGTCCCGAATTACCTACGTATACAGTGTGTCTTTATAATGTGTACATATCGAAATGAGGGAATCTATGCTCAATTTTATCTACGGAAAGAATACAAAAAAAAAAAGAAACTTTTTTTTTTAATTTCTCAATTAGACGCCCCCTTATATATTTATATTATATATATTTTTTTATTCTTTATATATTTTACAATTATTGTAAAAAATGATGAAAAATAAAAAACCGATTTTTGCTAAAAAAAACATGTTTCTTTTCAATTGAGGGTAGTTTTTTCCCCAATTTTTGTTGTATGAGAACGCCTCAATTACTTCCAATCATTATGGAGTTTGTTTCATCGTGATAGATCATTTTATTTAAAAGTTACACCGTTTTTTTTAAATAAAAAATAAATAAAAAAATATTTAGATTTTTTAAAATATTTTTGCCGTAGATAAAATTAAGCATAGATTCCCTCATTTCGATATGTGCACATTATTAAGACTCACACTGTATTCAAACACTCATAAAAAAAAACCACTTTTATTATGTTTCTTTTTCATTTTCAAAATGCTCTTGGCAAGAGCCTATCCCTTAGAAACTTGAAAACTGCCGTCGAAATACATCATTAGGCTAGTAAAAAAAACAGAAATCAGCGAAAATCGTTAACTTTCTTTGAGGATGATTTCGCCGGGTCTGTCTCTTTTTTATAAACGAAGCCAACAACCCTGCTCGTTCGTTTTTAAAACGCTTTTATTAGCTTCATACGTATGTGTCTATGTAACGGAAACTTTGAACATGATTTTGATCCTCTTCAAAACGTCGGATTTAGGGCATGCAATATCGGAAGGTTCTCAATTCCGGAACTGAGTTCCAATACTGGAGATCTGATTCCGGAATTCCGGAACTGGTTCCGGAACTGGTAACTTTTAAAGTTTGTTTCAAATCAAACAAGATTTATAATTATATTAGTCTTTTAATCATTTTTAGTACCAAATTAAACATCTTTCTCCCTTATTACTCTAATTAAACATTTTAAACCGTAAAATCAACAAGGCTTATTTATCACACAATAGAAGTCTTTTAATCATTTTTAGTAACAAATTAAATATCTTTCTCCCTTATTACTCTAATTAAACATTGGCCGTCTTAGCGGCTTGTGGAAAGTTCCACAGACTAGTTTGGTTGCGTTTAGATAAAATAATAATCAAAATATCAAAAAATTATGAATATCGGAATTCCGATATTACCTACTCCTCTCAATTCCGGAATTGAAATATCAGAAAAATTGTTACGGAATTCCGGAATTCCGGAATGCATGCCCTAGTCGGATTAACTCGAAATTTGGCATACTTATCAAGGACCGATGACTATTCAATATTTTACAGTTAGACCCGCTATCTATGGATAACTTGTGTCGGCCGTTCCTTAAACCCGGAGTGTCTTTGCGCCAAGACCACGATGGAAAACTACCAGGCGCGCCGATCACCTATTTCTCGGATAAGGTTACCGACTTTGAATAAGATGAAATTTTCGAAGAGGGAACCTGAGAACCGGCTATCTCATCCAAGGGAGGCAGCAGGCACCCAAATTGCTCATTTCTCGGATAAGATACTGACATAGAATTAACATCAATGACTTCCCGATTTTGTTGAAAATCATTGATTTTCATAGTAAAATTATTAAAATATTTTCTATTTTTTAGTTGGATTTTCTATAAGAGCATGTTTTTCGTTTTTTTTTAATATTATTTATTTTGAACTTGGCTTACTCTTCACATTAATGTCTTCAGTGGGATATGAGGAACAAAGATCCGTTGTTGGTTTTCCTATTACGAGTTATTTCCTCCTTATTGTTGTGACGCTACTGTTTTCGCTCGCATTATTCGCGCTGTTGGATTTTCAACTTTCGGCGCTGAGCCGAAAGAGTCTCCAACAGCGCGCTTTTATTTTGAAGGTTTGTTTTGCTTCTGTACCTACATACTATGTATCACGTTTAAATGGGTGATTCATCGTCATAATATTGTTTTATAACTAGCTGTACCCACAGCTTCGCTCATGTGACTGTGTATTCTATTGGCATTATTTATTTATTTATCACATGGAAAACCAACAGCTTTACATAAACACAATAAATATACACTGAAAAAAATGCACTCCAATCAAGTGACTTTTTAGCTTGATTAATCAAAATCTTAGTTAAGTTGATCATCACGACATGATTGCACACAAAGTTTCTCGATAACCCTTAACATGACATCATTGTAGAAGAGTTAAAAAAGAGACAAGTTAAAAAAATGTTAACTGTAACAAAGTTTGTGATAACTCCAATCAAGATCCCGTTTCAAATCTCAAATAAAAGTAGTAGCTGTGTGATCTTTGTGCTTGATAGGCTTAGATGCAAACAAGTTACTTAGTCAATCTAAACAAAATCTTGATTGTGGTAACTAGTTTTTTTTTTCAAGTGTACTGGCATAAGAAACATGAAGCCACAGGTTATCATGGCTAGCTATGGTGTAACACAATAAGAGATCATAGACACGACAAGTTGTCAAGAAGCACACCAATCGCTAAATCGGCACCGCCAAATGTAAGGAATAAACTACAATAATAAAAGAACTAGAACCAATATTGATATTATGAATTAAATTGGAAGAATTCAAGGTTCAGCCTATTGCGAACGCTTGAGCCTTTGCTGAAAACAAGTCAAAAGAGAACTGCTTGCACAAGTCATTAAAGCCATTACTCGCTCGCACTGAATACGAGTTTTGCCTGTAGTTGGAAGAAGAAAACGGAATAGCAATAGGTGGATTAAATCTGAGTAAACGCTGGGAACATTAAAATACAACTTACGCAGTAGCTGTGGACCGTTAACTTCATTGGATATAAAATAAATAATTTTATAACATCAGCCATTCAACTCGATACTCAGCAACTCTCATCCGCTGTATTCCAGTTAGTTCCATTCTCTAGTTCCATTATGAGACTACTGGGATTTTTTTCTCCCAGTAGTTCCATGGAACTGGCATACAGGGTGTGGCGTAAATAGTTGTCCGACGTTTAGGGGTCGATACACCGTTTATTCAGCTATCTGGTATATAACTACTGGGAGACAAAAATCCCAGTAGTCCCATAATGGAACTAGAGAATGGAACTACTGGGATACGGCGCTCTCATTCAGCTCGTTACAGCGAAGATTGTCACTCCACCTAGCCCGAGGGCGTCCTACCTTACGTTTGCCAACATTCTCCCAATGCCAGCCACAATAAAGATATTTCTTCTAGGAGTTGTGATCGCAGTGAGGGACGGGCTAGTGGGTTTTTTATTTTATTTTTTTATTTTACTATGGGTTTGCTCTTGACTCCAGTCTAGGTCTGGGTGACAGAGACAAAGTCTACGATGGAGTGAGCTTACCCAGAAGAAGCCTGTTCACTCTCACTTTGAATAGATTAGGGTTGTATGCGTTTGGAAACTCAGACACAGGCAGAGAGTTCCACTCCTTTGCTGTGCGCATTATAAAAGACGTTTGAAGACGCTTAGTGCGAGTTGGTGGAATATCAACTAGGTAGGGGTGGTAACTTGCAGTGCGTCTAGATGTCCAATGGTAGAAGGGGGCCGGTGGAATGAGGTCGTGGAGTTCATGGCAACACTCGCCGAAGTTTAATCTGTTGAAGACCGACAAGCAAGCAACCTTGCAGCGATGGGCCAAGCTGTGAAGCTTGGCATCCACCAGTTTTACATCGCCAATGAGTCTCTTAGCCTCTTGTGGCTACGTTAAAGCCGTGCTTGTTGAGTTCAGTCAGATGGGTGACAATCCATTTCATACCTCAGAATGCCTCAGAATGCAATTCATGCAATTTGAGACAAATTTTTCGAACATACGAAGCAATGGATTAGCAATCAGCTTCACAATCATTCCGATTGCGCAAATAGGGTACAGGTCAAACAATAATGGTTCCATAATGTACTTACACACTCTCTCGCCGGAACGCCCTTACCGATCTGCTCCGATTATCGGTACCTAGGGTCGCTTGTCCGAGGGGATGGTGAAGTAGACCGCGACGTAACGCACCAGATCAACTCGGGATGGATGAAATGGCGACAGGTTACAGGAACAACTTGCGACCAACGGATGCCCCTTAAGTTAAAAGAGAAAATCTACAAGTCTGTGATAAGGCCCGTTGTATTGTATGGATCGGAATGCTGGGCCGTGAAGAGGACGGATGAAAAAAGATTGCATGTAGCGGAGATGAGAATATTGAGATGGATGTGTGGAGTGACGAGAATGGATAAATCAGAAATGAGTATATAAGGGGAAGTTTAAAAGTGGCGCCGGTGACAGAAAAGTTTAA
The DNA here is from genome assembly GCA_947523025.1 of Dryobota labecula. Taxonomy (NCBI): domain Eukaryota; kingdom Metazoa; phylum Arthropoda; class Insecta; order Lepidoptera; family Noctuidae; genus Dryobota; species Dryobota labecula. The sequence goes on along the minus strand of OX383311.1, from coordinate 3,209,952 downwards.
AGGACGTCGTTTGGCATGGTATGGGCATGTGATGAGGAGGGAGGAACCGCATGTGACGAGGAGAGTGATGAAGATAAATGTGGATGGATGGAGAGGGAGAGGAAGGCCCAAAAAATATGGATGGATTGTGTGAAGAATGATATGAAAGAGAAGGGAGTGAATGATAGAGTGACGGTTGACAGGGGGGAATGGAAAAAGAAAACGTGTTGCGCCGACCCCAAGTAATATGGGACAAGGGCAGGAATATGATGAATGTATTTACACACTCACACTTGTACACTTAGTTCGCAACAAAACGTTTTGACTTAGACTTTGACATACATACATAAACTCATGCTTTCTACCCATGGGGGTAGGCAGAAACTATAGAGCGCCACCTGCTACGATCTGGTCATACATGCACGCCGGTTGCGAGTGCTACGCACCTGACCTTTGACCATAACGTACTTATTTTTTTAAAATAAACTAGCGAGAATAAATAAAAAAATATTGTAAAACATAATTAATGAAAATTATTTATTAATTAAAATAATTAAATGTAAATTATAAAAAATAAAAAATATTTAACAATTTATGTACACACATATAAACAGACAAGAAGAAAGGAAAGGTGATGCTTACTTCTAATGAAATCTCTTCCAGCATACCTAAATAATAATATTCTTATTTGTAAATTATTAAATGAAATATTGTAAATAACTGTGAAATTAGAGTAGGTTTCATGCAAATAGCTACATACCTAAAGTCAAAATATTGTTTTGATCGCATTTTATTATAAACACGTAGAAAAATTATTTGCCTGATAGTCTTATGATTAGAGATCAGATATTCGGATGCATATTCACCTAAAGTGAATTTTTAGCTATGAAACTATGGAATCGGCTTCTTAATATAATTGGTATATATTTTTTTTTTGTAAAAGAAAATACCGGGATGCCAGGAACATCGGGAATGCATAACTAGTCGGGTAGAGATTTCTAAAAAGATTTATTAAAAAAAAAACCTCCACGATTCTTGGTATGTTTATATAACTAGTTTATATTACAGATGTATATTTATTTAAAAAATAATGTTTAACCCCCAATGCAAATATGTGTATGTAGGGTTTAAGAGAAGGGGTGGTGTGTTAGTTAAAACAATTTGTTTATAATTAAATTAAGTACTATAATTATATAGTCCGATTGGGCGTAAATATTACCTCGGCTACTTAGATAGGTAGATATGAATCCGATTCTATTGTCAGAAAAAAAAAAAACTAACTTTGTTGATTCCGGAATCGCGGGATTTTTTAAGATCGATAAAAAAGTGCATTCCATATAAGCCAACAATTGAAAGTAAGTAAATAGACATCCGATCCATAATCAGAAACGTAAAGTTGTCGATCCCGGAACCGCGGGATTTTTTAGATACAAAAGCGCATTCCATATTAGCCAACATATCAACTTTAGGTGAATATGCATCCAAACTTAGAATATTCTAAGCATTCGAATATCCATTCAAAACTGACGGACTTTCATATAAACTTCCGTCTCCTATTTTACCCCTTTAGGGGTTGAATTTCGAAAAAAAAAAATCCTTATTCCTTGTCTACATTATAAAGGAAACCTCTGTGCAAAATTTCAGCTTTCTAGGTCTAAGAGTTTGGGCTGGGCGTTGATGAGTCAGTCAGTCAGTCAGGACTTTCTTTTTATTTATATAGATTAATTTTCTCATAGTGTTCTTCATCTAGTTCCGCGATCTCCTGATCACACTCTCTTCGGAAGAGCATGTTCAGGTAGAATGTCTCACTGAGCTGAAAATTGCAAAGTGATATTTTAATTTATGGCTTTTAAACTGAAATACTCTTTGGCGGAAAAAACTATAACAATGGGTTCCGGCTCCAAAGTTCAATTATACTCCATTAACGAGTTATTTATGGCATTAGACAAATTCCGGCTAAACAACGACAGTTATTGTGTAATATTGTTGAAATTACTGCACTTTAGAGTTATTTTTTTAATTTAAATGGTAAATAGATTACAGTGCTTTGTATTTATCGTGAAATAACGGAGTTTATTAAACGTTTACATCGAAATAACGAAAGGGTGAGAATAGTTATTTGTCTAATATTATATTAAATGGAGTATGGTTAATTGTATGAGCCCGGGTCTTGCTAAATTGGCCATGATATGGTATTTAAGACTCAAAATAAAAATCAATCTGCCTAGCCTTTTCCCAACTATGTTGGGGTCGGCTTCCAGTCTAACCGGATGCAGCTGAATATCAGTATTTTAAATGAAGCGACTGCCTATCTGACCTCCATAACCCAGTAACTGGGTAACACGATACCCCTTGGTAAGACTGGCTGTCAGACTTTTGGGCTTCTGACGACCCGTAACGACTGTCAAAGATCCACGAATGACAGCCGGGACCAACGGCTTAACGTGCTTTCCGAGGCACGGAGGAGTCTCGGTATGTAAAGATGGTCACCCATCCACGAACCAACCCCGGCAAGCGTAGCTTAACCTGTCGGATCAACCCGTGCGGCTGTTATTACTTAGCCACGAGCTCCTTTAGACGATAGTTTTGTGATCATTATTTAATACTCAAAATAATGATCACAAAACTAAAATGATTCTTATTCTTGAGACGATAGTTTTGTGATCATTATTTTGAGTATTAAATAATGATCACAAAACTATCGTCTCAAGAATAAGAATCATTTATTTGCATGGATATTTAGAAGTACTGTGGAGTTTGTTTGCAAAAGGGAACATTACATCATGCAGGCGGCCAAAACGGTCAGCATTTCTGCCAGCTTACAAAAGGGAACCAAAAGGCTGGCAAAAAGCTGACTTTTCTGCCAGCCTGTACGGTTCCGTTTTACAGACTTTTCTGGTTGCATTCGAACACTCAAACGAATTTAGAATCAGTTTAAAAATTATTTTATCTACGCCCATGCTATAAATCCTCTATAAAAGTTTAGCAGAAACAGTTATCTTATTGCCAACATTAAAACACCCAGTGTCATAGTAACCATAATAGCATCCAAACGGGAGTTTAATGTTGTACTGAATTTCATAATGCAACTCCTTTACTTTTACGAGGATGATGATGCCTTCCTTACTCATCTGTTTGATGAGTAAGGAAGGGATCATCATCCTCCCTTCCATTCTCACTACTCAATTCGTGGTATCTTTATGAATTTCAAAAAAAAGAACATTGTCACGCACGCGCGTTTCATTATACTATACCATAGCGTCGTATCCCGCCATTTTTGTTCGATATTAGTATTGCAAAAACTGTTTCAGAACCCTTTATAGAGGATTCATGTCATGGGTGTAGATAAAGTCTTGTATGCAACTGTAATAATTAGGTATTAAAACACTCATGTGATACTATTATTACACTTGGCTTCGCCTCGTGTGATAAACCCACATTCGTGTTTTAATACCCCTTATTATACAACAGTTGCATAAATAACTAAAAGAAGGGACTGTTTTAACAATAAGACATTATTGTTAAAACACGCACACTAACTGCCGAATACTCAAACGCAATTCAATTTTAAGTCGCCGTTAAGTCTAATGCTGTCTCTGTCACTTTAAACTGTTTTGTAGCGACAGAAACACTTATAAGAACGTCTTAAAGTTAAGTAACGTTTGAGTATTTGGGCATAAAACTCAGTATTGTTTCTTATTTAGCGGCAACACTGCATCCATTCCGGTACCAAGGCTCGTTTGAGCCCTACAGCACAAAGTTCGTACGAAAAATTATATTGTTAGGACCGTCATACTCCACCAGGACCCGAACTCATTGTTTCACTAGAAACTACCTCTTTAGCTGCATTCTGTTAAGGCTGCAATCTTGCAAAATTCACTTGCGGTGAGTTATTTGCGCAACTTTGTATTTTTATTTTTTAAACAAATTAAAGAAATAACATGAAATATTATTATTGCACAGAAATAAACATAATATAAGTAATAGCTAGTAATTTTTTTTTTGTACATCGAAGTGGATTATATTAGGTAAATCAAGCGTTGAATACAGCTCTTTCTGCCCGACAACATTTCGAGGTATGTTTGTGCTCCTACTTTAGGGTAATTAAGAATTATTTTCAAATTCTGTTAAGCCCATAATTAGCTGAACATTCTCGTCTTCAAAATGCGCTGATTAGTTTTTTCTAATTATCTTTCATTTTCTTATTTTGAAGGTCACAAAGTCATCAAAATTATCTGTTTTTTTTTTTCTCATAATAAACGGTTTGTTCCATAATAACAATGCATCGTACGTATGTAATAATTAGATTTTTTTTAATTGTTTTTATCTCTTTCGTCTCTCATTATGTCAGTTAACATACTGAAGACTTACGTGGTTCGTAGTTAATTCGACTATTGACCTTTAAGACTATGCTTGATCCAGCAACGATTCCACATTGTAATAATAGCTAGCAGAATAAACGCAGTGCTAGATAATGATGAAATTATAATGGCTGTGTTGTTTGTAGTCTTGGCATCTGAAATCACATAGATTGTCTTTTATTCAGAAGAAGTTAGAAACAGTAACATCAGCTTGTGATCGTCCAATGCTAAACATGGAGCTTCTAATGAACCCTCGCGAGGGAATCGTCGTTATCACCTCGCTTGACGAAATGCGGAAGCATAAGAAAGTTATTGTATCATAATCAGAATCCATACTAATATTATAAATGTGAAAGTAACTCTGTCTTCTGTCTGTCTGTCTGTTACGTTATCACGCATAAAAAGCTGAAAAAAAAAAAACTAAATATTGCTGAAATTATTTAATCTTACGGAATTAGGAAGTCCCGTGTAGAAGCAGATATAAGGCAGTTGACTCATTTAGTCTATTTTTTTTTGTACGAACTAGATAAAGACATCTACCGATTTTTGGAAAAATATATTACAGTGATGGGCTTTAACCATTTCCTTGGTAATGACCCAATAACCAAATATTGTGAAATAGACGAAAGATATCTTTGTTCTTCTATTAATTATCACAGTTTTGCGTTCAAACGCTCTTCTGTAAAATCAAGATTTTGTAGATAACCGTATATTCTTTGCGGCCGCCGATATGCTGATACTCTTTTTAAAGATATATTATTCAAATAAATAAACGAACGAGTAAGTATTGGTCATAATAGTTGTTACAGGGAAAAATTTAAATAATTGCTAATATTAGACACATTTATGTAAAATTTACCCTGTAAACAAGTTAATCATATCGAAATATGTATTGTTTTGACTGCATTTAGGGAGATATTCACGAAGAATAGTGGTTTCCTAGTTGTACCATGCTGCGTGGATGGAATGAAACGGCGTATGGCTAGAGGAGCAATAGACAAGCTAAAAAACATATGGAGGAATCGTACTTAAAGTTTCTAAGGCCACTAAGATCAGGCTCGTCCATACACTCGTATAATTATATTCCCCATATTCCTGTATGCAGCTGAGACGTGGACATTACAAGAACTGGAAAAGAAAAGTAGATGCTCAAGAAATGCGGTGCTGGAGAAGAATGTTTGGGATCTCGTGGACAAAATCTCGCACAAACGTGTCCATACTCAAAGAACTCGGCATCAAACAGTGTCTATCACCGTGTCTCGTACAGTCTCGAATATTGAAGTTCATTTATTCAGATTTGTTACTATAGTTGTGGCAAACGTCATTTGGTTTAAATAGTTTTTTGACGTGACAAGTCTAATAAATCGATGAACGCCGGCTGCATGCACGAAAAACGATGACTCATGTCCCGTTACGCTCATTGTCCCGTTACGCTTATTGTACGCTTGCGCTGCATCAATGTTTGTCCGTAAACCATCTTTACAGACAACCATTTTTTTTTTAAATCTTTACATACCTAGATTATTTCCTATTTTGTGAATGTGAGACTCTAGAGCCTCCTAGAGTTTCCTATTTTGTGTAGCCTTCTCTGTATGAGAAGAAGCCTTCTCTGTGTGAGAAGAGGCCTTCTCTGTGTGAGAAGAGTCCTTCTGTGTATGAGAAGAAGCCTTCTGTTTATGAGAAAGGCCTTCTGGGTTTGATAAGAGGCCTTCTGTGTATGAGAAGAGGCCTTCTGTCGAGGTCTTCTGTATATGAGAAGAGGCCTTCTGAGTTTGATTAGAGGCCTTCTGTGTATGAGAAAGGCCTTCTGTTTATGAGAAAGGCCTTCTGAGTTTGATAAGAGGCCTTCTGTGTATGAGAAGAGGTCTTCTGTGTATGAGAAGAAGCCTTCTGTATATGAGAAGTGGCCTTCTGAGTTTGATAAGAGACCTTCTGTGTATGAGAAGAAGCCTTCTGTATATGAGAAGAGGCCTTCTGTATATGAGAAGAGGCCTTCTGTGTACGAGAAGAGACCTTATATGTATGAGAAGAGGACTTCTGTGTACGAGAAGAGGACTTCTGTGTATGAGAAGAGGCCTTCTGTTTATGAGAAAGGCCTTCTGAGTTTGATAAGAGGCCTTCTGTCGAGGTCTTCTGTATATGAGAAGAGGCCTTCTGAGTTTGATAAGAGGCCTTCTATGTATGAGAAGAAGCCTTCTGTATATGAGAGAGGCCTTCTGTGTATGAGAAGAGACCTTATCTGTATGAGAACAGGCCTTTTGTTTATGAGAAAGGCCTTTTGAGTTTGATCGGAGGCCTTCTGTGTATGAGAAGAGGCCTTCTGTCGAGGCCTTCTGTGTATGAGAAGAGGCCTTCTGTGTATGAGAAGGTTTCTCTGTATGAGAAGAGGTATTCTGTGTATTAGAAGAGGCCTTCTGTCGAGGTCTTCTGTATATGAGAAGAGGCCTTCTCTGTAAGAAGAGGCCTTCACTGTATGAGAAGAGACCTTATCTTTATGAGAAGAGGCCTTCTGTGTATGAGTGTTGAAATAAATTGAAACACTGAAAAATTATTTATGTGGTTTATTAAAAAATAGGAGCATACCATTGACAGTAAGTACCAGAATCTAACAGAGAGTGACAGATACAAAAAGATAGCAGAGTATTGATAGTCTGTAATGTTGCCACATAATATTCTATAAGTATAATCTATAAGTATAGAACTATATTCCGTATTTTTTTTTTTTTTAATTTTAGGCTCTGTTGTTTCGGAGATGAGGGGTGGAATGACCAATTTCGTCTATTTTCACTTATAACTTTAAAACAGTTTATTTTAAAATTATTATAAAAAAATATTTGAGACCTTCACAGTTGATAGGTTGATATGTCACACGGTACAGTTTGCAAAACTTTTTAATTTTATTTCCATCTTTGCCCCCCAAAACTGACCCCAATATTCTAAATTCATTTATTTACGGTTCACGTCCGTGGTTGGGTCACTCAAATTGATATGCGTACCAAATTTCAACTTAATCGGTCCATTATATTCGGGGCAAATTGGCAAAGTCAAAGTCAAAGCATTTATTTCAAATAGGCACGAAGATGCACTTTTGAACGTCAAAAATTACATGAATAGTTAATTGATTCTAGTTGCTCCTTCCAAAAGGTAGTTATGTATGGAGAAGAATGGGCAAGAAACTCCATACTTACTCTTTTAAAATGTTAACAATAGTTTGTATACATTAATTAATAATTATAGATAAGATAAGATAGATAAGATAAGATAAGGATTTATTTCTCACCACAATATATATGTAATACATTTTCAAAATATGATCAAGGACAATACAATAATGGTTTAAAAAATATTGTGGGAGACTGGTGCCTAAGCTAGGCGTAAAGCCTGTATTTCAGGACACCAGGACTCCACCCCTTAGGAAGTAGTTACATTAATTTTTGATTATGCACTCGTACACAAATGCGGTAAGTTATATAAAACCAGAATTTAAAATAAAAAAAAAGAAAAGACGGGTAACACTATTACTCTAGGGTTAGTATGTGTGTGTGTGGTGTGTGTGTGAATGTAAGGAAATATGATAGGAAGCACTGAATGCAAAGTAAATAAAATAAAAATATAGGTACAATTTTCTATACCATGGAAGCTAGAAGTTTTTCCGTAGCTTCATAATTTAATTCCTGGAGCCAACTCCTAACCTTCATTTTGCACTTAGCTTTGGTAAGCTCATAAATCGATAACGTCCTATTAATTTTATTATAGAGAAATCGGCCAAGGTAACAAAAGAAACGTTTGGAGAACATAGTGGTAAGTCGTTTACCAAGGCGATCTACTGGGTCAAAACGTCTTTTATTTTGTAACAGCGAGGAGTTGAAGGTAAGGAGTTCGTGCTGTTTAAGGGCCGTTTGAAGAACAAACAGCTGACGTACAGTAAGGACTTTACTCTCATTATATAAAAGTGCTGTAGGATATCGAAAAGGTAGAAAGGAAGATACCTTTAAAATAGCTCTCTGCGCTCTTTCCAATTGTATGATTGTGTATTTAGGTGCACCACCCCACGACGTTATACAGTATGTTAATAGGGATTGAGCAAGGGCAAAATAAATTGATTTCATCAATCGGACGTCAGCTACGTGTCTCAGAGTCTTGAAGACAAATATTAGTTTACGCAACCTATTACTGAGGGTGTTGATGTGTTCGTGAAATCTCAAGTTGCAATCTAATATGATACCTAGGTACTTTACAGTATTTGCTTTTTGTAGGCGGGTGCAACCACATGTGTTGTCATTTCGGTCAGAGCAGTAGTGGGCAATTAAGGAATACAAAGGAGTCGTTAGAGTTGTGTGTGTATAGGACTTTAGAGAAAAGGCAAGGTATTTTGTTTTGTCCGCGTTTAGTGTGAGAACATTCCTACGCAACCACCCCATTACAACGTCAAAGCCTGTCTGAGCAGACGCGTAAACCTCATGCCATGATTTTGCGCTAAAGAGAAGGACAGTGTCATCTGCAAAAGTTATAATTTTACCCTTGGGAATTGTGAGCAAACCCAATTCGTTAATGTATATGAGAAAAAGGGTCGGGCCGAGCACGCTACCTTGAGGCACACCATAAGTAACGGTGCACTCTTCGCTGATAATGTCATCGATTTTAACGGACTGGGTACGCTCACTCAGGTAATCCTCAAAAAGTTTGAGTTGAACCCCCCTTATACCCATTCTTTCCATTTTTCGAATAAGAATGGGTACAGAAACAGTGTCAAAAGCTTTGGCAAGGTCTAAAAAGATACCCAACACCTTCTGCCCCCCATCCATGTTTGTGACAACATAGTTAGTCAGATCATGAACCGCATCAGACGTAGATTTGCCGGCCCGGAAACCAAATTGAGAGGGTGACAATATGTTAAACTTTTCTAAGTAGTCAACGAGCCTATTGTTCATGATCCTCTCCAAAATTTTGGATAGGGCAGGAAGCACAGCAATAGGTCTGTAGTTGTTGACACTGTCTCTGTCCCCACCCTTAAATATAGGATGTATAATGGATTTTTTGAATGGTTTGGGAAATTGACCTGATTTGAGAGCGAGGTTGCAGATGTATGTAAGTGGCGGCACAAGAATGGCCATGTGTCTTTTTAAAAGGCCATTAGAAATCCTATCCCATCCCACCGCACAGTCACTACGTAGAGATGTTATCAGATTAGCAACTTCGCTTTCATCCGTCGGTAATAGTGACATAGACTGTAAGAAGCCGCCATTGACAGCCTGGGATGATTCGTCAGACGACGCAGAAACTATTTGCTCCGCGAGATTTTTACCGATTTCTGCAAAGAATTTGTTGGCCAGGTTAACGGATTGCAGAGGAGTAGTCGACATATGCAATAAGTGTGAAGTAGTGTCCTTTTTGGGAGTCCTATTTGAAATTGTGTTTATGGCTGCCCAGAGTTGTTTGGTGTTGTTGCCTGCATTTTTAATTTCACTTTTCTCAAATTCAATTTTAGTCTTCTTCAGTAGCTTGTTGCAGAAGTTTCTATATCTAGTAAATGTTTTTCTTAAAATTTCGTTGTCAGGTGACTTTTTAGTTTTTTTGTGTAAGTTGTCTCTATGCCGGATACATCGGAGAAGGCCTGGTGTAAGCCAAGGCTTTAGAATATTTTTACGATTTGATATTGTAACAATTTTTGTATTTGAGTCAATCACCTGTGTTATAAAGTTGATCATTAGCTTTGCAGCTATGTGAGGATTTTCAGTGCGATAAACTGATTCAAAGTCAATTTGCTTTAATGCAACGTCTAGTAGATTATAGTTGATTCGGACAGCTGTTTTTTTTGTAGATATTTTCGGCATTTGTTTTATTAAGAATAAAAGGGTAGTGTCATGATCAGTCAGTGCGGAGTGGGCAACAAAAGTTGATGCAGGTAGGTTAGTTTTAAGAATAAAGTGGTCCAGGCAGGCATTAAGTCGCGTGGGCAGTGTGTGTGCTGGGAGAAGCCCATGTGAAGCTAATAGATTGAGGTAACTATGTTTGGTTGAATCAAGACACTGATCAGTGATGTTTATGTTTAGATCGCCTGAGATAATTATATTTCTATAGTGAGTGACGCTGGATAGGATCATATTAAGGGAGTTTAGAAAGTTAGTAATATCTTTGAAAGCCGGCCGGCGATAAATAGCCAAAAGGATAGAGCTGGCGTCGATTTTTATTAGTAGACAATTAGCATCTTCAATCGAAGGTTCTTCAACGGACACGTTAAGATTTTTATTAACATATACAACTACACCCTCATTTTGTGAAAGATTTTTATCAGTTTTAAAGTAGTTATATCCTTCGAGATCTGGGATGTAGTTAGTATTAAGAAGCCAGCATTCTGTTAATGTTATTAGATCCCATTCAACCTTTGTTCTGGCGAGTACAGTATGAAACCCTGCCATATTTTTTGTTATGCTTCTAATATTTTGGTTAAGGATTTTGAGTGATTGATGAGGATTGAGGTTGGGTGGAATACAGTCATCCAAGTCACAGGTAGATGAGTCCGACACGGAGACAGAATCTAAGTTGATTATATTATTTTGTGTATTATCGAATTTTATTTATTTTTATCAATATTTGCATTTTTAGTGTACAACTGGGTTTTGGGCAAGACAATCTGAAAGTACTATTTTGGTATATTAGGAGGAATAGGTCATAAATTAAGGCACAGGTTCTTAATTCATATTTTTGTTGTGTATTTGAAGCAACCGTTATTATTAAAATGAGTGTGCAGTTTGGATGTGTAAATAGATATGTCAGACAATTTTGTGTGTAAATGTAGATAATTTTAAGTGTGGTAGTAACTAATTTGTGTATTACAATTGGAAAGAACGATAGTAAACATAGTATTGAGTAGTTAGTATTGGTACATAAATGTATAAGAAAATTTTGTAGGTATTTTTGAAATGGTTTGTTGGAAACTGATTTCAACAAAATTACATAAGATATCAGGAGCCAGAGGACGACATTTTTAAAGAATATGGTACTGCAAGGTAGAATGGTTACTAGTCATTTAGTATTCTCTTGACGTAATTTAACCAGGTCTTCTTCAGATTTTATGAGCCGACTCGGTTTTCCTTCTTTTTCGCGTACGTATACTTTGCCGTTTGCAGTCCAACATTGTTGATACTCACTACTTTTTATAAACTCTCTGGTAAGATAGTGCAGGCGTTTTGCTGAGGAAGTTAAGGCTTCCGAAACGTAAATGGGTTTCATAGGTCCTACAGCTTGCAAGTAGGTAGTGTTAAGGCGATTTTCTATATTTTGTTTATTAAAGTTTTTAGTTGATTGCATAAATTGCTCCTTCATTGATGTGGATGAGAATTCAACAATGATTGTGCCCATTGTCTCTTTTTTCCCTCTCAATCGAAATATATTTTTGACCTCGGATGGTGGCACAGGTAGATTAATAATAGTACCAAGTTTGCTAACTAAATCATACAGGGTTTCTTTGGTCTCGACGAGGTTTGAGGTTGGGATATTTTTTATTTCAATTGTTGCAGCTTTTAAGTTTCTCTCCAGATAGTCTACCTTAAGTTCAAGTGTTTTTATCACTTTTTGGTTGCCTTTACACTCCGTCTCCAATTTGTTTATTTCTAGCATGGCATCATCGTATTTATCTGATAAAAATTGCACAGAGTTTTGAATTTGAGTATTCTGATTTTGAATCTCGATATTTTGGCTACGTATTAGGCTATTTTGAGACCTTATCTCTTCAAGGGCTGAGTGTAATGTGTCTATTTTGCTATTATGATGTTTTTGTTCAGAAATATAATCAGAAAACATAGACTTCATCTCCATCATCATAGATTCCAAGCGTTGCAACTCAGCGTCATCACCTCGCTTTCTTTTTTTCTGTTGTTGTTTATTAGTTTCTACGATGGAACTTGTGTGTAAATCGGGTTCCGAGTTGTGCAACGGCGATGACGCAGTTTTCGGAGGTGAACGGATCATTTTTGTTGTAAGATAGGTTTGCTTTGAGCTCAGTAATAAGCACAATTCGGAATCAAATCGTGTAGTGTAGTTCGTTGTGTTTACTGTATGAATAAAGCACCGTACTCACTCAGCGATCGCATAGACTTGTTTTATTTACTCCGTGCTAGTAATGCACAGTCCTCTGCAGATAAAAACAACCTTCGTAAATCTTCGGTTCCCGAACAACAGTCGAGCGACAGCTGATCGACGTTAAGTCGCGCGCGTTCCGCCAAGGACGGACTTTGACCTCGGTGCGCCGCACGTTGAAGTTGTCAACCAAAGCAATTGCACGTTATGTTTCGCAGCCCGTATTATTAAAAACTGTGTTTATTTAGTGATCACTTTATGGATTCAAAAATAGGTTCGTGCACGGGATAGTTCACACACTTAGCTTGACCACTGGGTATGTTTTATGGTTACAAAATTACTTTATAACTAACAGCGAATTATTATGAACGAGCACAGTAGTTTTACGTGTTAACGCGTTAGAGCCCGCGGGGAGAGGTGAAGACGATGTACCTAGAATAAAAATAAAAATTACTTACCACAATTGGTAAAAAGAATGAAAAGTGAAGTAATGACAGAAAAATTAATAAATGCGATAGGTACATGGTGCTCACATATTTACAAACAATGAGTATGATTCTCCAAAAAAAAAAAAATTAAACATATAATAAGTGTGTGAGTTAAATTTATATTAATCACAGAAAATAAAAATTAATCACAGAAAATAAAAATTAATATCATAAATTAAAATTAATATTGGCTGTGACAGATGGACAGATAGACAGACAGACACACGAGTGATCCTATAAGAGTTCCGTTTTTTTCTTTTGATGTACGGAACCCCAAAAACGGCGCGTGTATTGAATAGATCTGTGCAGTTCTTGGAACATACGACATATGGTCGACCTGCACTGATAGATCCCCCGGGGGACCATAGCGTATGGCTTATGAGTGATTTGAATGCATAATTAATAAAATAGGTAAAATAATTAAGTATATAAGGTGTAGATTCATACACGAAATATTTTAAGAGAAACATCTACACCGTGGCATTTTAGTCGTCTTATATAGACAGCCCACTTCATGTATCCAATGACTACTAACCATTCACGTAAAAAAAAAAAATTGAATATTTCAAAAGCTTTATTTTTTATTTTTTTATTAATTATGACGCATGATATAGTTTAAAACATCCTGTTACGAGTGCAGTCCGAGCCTTGTGTTACAAGGGCGCCGCGGAATGGAGCAGCGACATCTTTATCAGAGTTCATTCACCCTAACGCAAAAATGTGTTTCTTACTATTGCATCTTAAACTTAATCTAAATCCACTCTGCGGTGCCCTTGTATCACAAGGCTCGGACTGCAATCGTAACAGGGTATTTTAAACTATGTCATACGTCATAATTAATAAAAAAAAAAACTAATGTTCAAAAAAACATATTTTTTTTATGTGAATGATTAGTAGTCATTGGATACATGAAGTGGGCTGTCTTTGTAAGACGACTAAAATACCACGGTGTATACATAGGTGGTTAAAAACCAAAGCCGCAAAACAATTAATTATCTCTTTTATATTTTTACATAATTATTATAATTATAAAATTGCTTGAGACATTTTGCAAAGGAGTTGCATTTTCCAAAATATTACAGTACGACATAAAATAGTTGAAATTAAATGAGGGCGCCACTTTCTACGTAACTGTCACATTTTTGAGGTAAAAAGCTTAAACATGGCAACAATTTAGTATGGTTTTTTTTTTTTTAATTTCTACTATTTTATGTCCGACTGTACGTAATCTATGAATGACACGCCCGGACGCGGCGATGGTGGTGGCACGAGCACGGTGACTTTTGATAAATTAATCATCATATCATTATCAGCCTATAGCAGTCTACTGCTGGACATAGGCCTCTCCAATTGCACGCCATTCAGCTCGATTCTCGGCAACTCTCATCCAGCTGCTACCAGTCACCCTGCGAAGATGGTCGCTTCACCTAGCCTGAGGGCGTCCTACCTTACGTTTGCCGATTCGCGGTCTCCACTTAAGAACACGTCTACCCCACGGTCATCGGTTCTACGGCTAATATGGCCGGCCCATTGCCACTTCAGCTGGCTTATTCTGTGAGCTATGTCGACAACTTTGGTTCTCTGCCGAATCACCTCGTTCCGGGTTCGATCTCTCAGAGAAACTCCAAGCATAGCCCGTTCCATAGCCCGCTGAGCGACCTTGAATTTATGGACCAGCCGTACCGTGAGTGTCCACGTTTCGGCTCCATAAGTCATAACAGGTAGGACGCACTGATTGAAGACCTTGGTCTTTAGGCTCTGTGGAATACGCGACGAGAAGACTCGACGAAGTGTGCCAAACGCTGCCCAGCCCAGCTGAATTCTTCTATTAGCCTTCCTCTCAAAGTTGTTCTTACCAAACTGCAGAGTTTGCCCGAGGTAAACATATTCCCGAACAACCTCGAGAGCACCGCTATTGACTGCAATCGATCCCGAAGTGACGTGTTCATTGAACATAACTTGGGTTTTGTCCAAGTCCATCCGGAGACCAATGGGTACAGAAGAATCAACTAGGCTATCCAGCATCTGCTGCAAGTCATGTAGTGATTCAGCCAGTATGACTATGTCATCTGCAAATCTCAAGTGTGAGACGTACTCGCCGTTGATGTCATCATATCAAGTAATTTTAAATTATTTAATTTTTTAAATAATATACTCAGTTTTTTTTTTTATCGTTTCATGTCTTACCTCCTTAAATATTTCGTGTTTGAATAGAAACACCCTATCTATACACCGTGGCATTTTAGTCGTCTTACAAAGACAGCCCACTTCATGTATCCAATGACTACTAATCCATCATGTAAAAAGAATTTTTTTTTTGAACATTAGTTTATTTTTATTTTTTATTAGTACGCATGACATAGTTTAAAACACCCTGTTACGAGTGCAGTCCGAGCCTTGTGATACAAGGGCGCCGCAGAATGGATTTAGATTAAGTTTAAGTTGCAATAGTAAGAAACACATTTTTGCGTTCGGGCGAATGAACTCTGATAAAGATGTCGCCGCTCCATTCCGCGGCGCCCTTGTAACACAAAGCTCGGACTGCACTTGTAACAGGATGTTTTACACTATGTCATGCGTCATGATTAATAAAAAAAAAATAAAAATAAAGTTTTTTTACACGAATGATTAGTAGTCATTGGATACATGAAGTGGGCTGTCTTTGTAAGACGACTAAAATGCCACGGTGTATAGTTAACGATGCTCACCATAATCGAGACTTAAGGACCAACGGCTTTATGCTTTCCGAGGCACGGTGGTCTAGATATGTAATGGATGGTCACCCATCCACGAACCGACCGCGGCAAGCGTAGCTTAGGGCGCCCACACAAAACCGCGATGCGATGCGATACGATAATTCTTGCGGTGTATTAGTGCGAGCTCGCACGCAGATATTTGCGATGCGTTGCGAATTCGCAGTTATGTGTGGGAGCCCTTAACCTTCGATTGACCCTTGCGGCTGTCTAACAGGTTTCATCACTCCAATTATTTTAGTATATGTCGATTCTTCCTCATGTCTTCGTGGTTGACTGCCTCTATGCGTCAAACTTAGGTCCGCATATAAAACTTCGTTTGTAGTGGCCTGGAAACATATACTGTCTTAGTTAAAAGTGGTTCTAGGTGCCGGTGAAATAGTATCATCATCATCATTTCAGCCGAAATACGTCCACTGCTGGACATAGGCCTCCTCCACTTGGGAGGGGTTTGCCATAATCGCCACGCTTGGCAGACGGGTTGGCGATCGCAGTATGGTGTTAAAAATGCATAGAGAACGCTGCTGCCCATTCTCTAGTAAGTCCCTTAGTCGCCTTTTACGACACCCACGGGAGGAAATGGGGTGGTGCTATTCTTTACGTCCGGCACCACACGGCACGGGCCGGTGAAATATGGCACAATAAACAAAGGTTTTTGTTTGCCATAAAACTTACATAAGTATTCAATTCTATTGCTTCTATATATAATAATAGTGTTTTATTCCATGCAAAATACCCATAGGTATACAGAAAAATAAAAAAAAAACATTAAAAGTAAAATACATTAACAATTAAAACATGTATAGGAGGGATGTATATACATATGTACGAGTATGTCAACTCATAGTCATCAAAAAACAAAGTCTTTCGTCATTTTTAGGGTTCGGTAGTCAACAAGGAACCCTTATAGTTTCGCCATGTCCGTCTGTCTGTGTCTGTCCGCGGTTTAACTCAAAACCTATCGGTACTAGAAAGTTGTAATTTGGCATGAGTATACACGTTAATGACGCCGAAAAAGTGGTAAAATAAAATTTTGAAAAAAAAAAAAAAAAACATATATTTAGGGTACCTCCCCTCCATGTAAAGTGGGGATGATAATTTTTTTTTTTCGTCCTTCCATTAGTGTGGGATATCTTTGGATAGGTCTTTCAAAAATATTTGTGGTTTGGGAAGACCGTTTTTTGATTAAGTAAACCGTTCGTGACTTATCTAGATTTAAAGTACCAATTTTCGTTAGAGTCAAGTGTGTCCCCCCCCTGCCAGCTAAACGGTTAATGTTGCGTAGGTGAAAAAAATCACGATAGTAGTATATATAACTAAATTAAAAGGAAAACTATCACAGCTAAGTAGGCTTTTCAAGTTTACGCGTATTAGTCGACCAACTTAAATTTGCAGTTGAAAAACATGTTCCCCCATACAATCTGTATAGGAGAGCATGTTTCTCAACTACAATGTTAAGTTTGTTCTTGGGATAAATTCATCCCAACTACGGAACCCTTCATTGTGCGTGGTCCGACACGCACTTGGCCGGTTTTTTGCTATCGCTTAGGTGAACAGAAATCCAGTGCACAAATATGGGGCGTGTTAGGTTGCACGAGACAACCTTCAAAATGCTGTTAGTGAAGCGTCTCAGTCTTTGCCAAAAACGCGACCCTCGACCTCATGATGGCGTAGAAGTCCGGGATCCTCGCTTCGGCAAACATGCTCGACGCACTGCAGTTACTTGGCAGTTTCTTAAGGGTTCGGTAAGCATCATTGTACTGAACGCTTAAAGAACAATCATCTTTTAAAATGTATTCAAACTGACTTAGTCGAAAAGCCAAAAAAAAAAAAAAAAAAACACTTGTATAATAAACAAAGGTTTTCGTTTAACATAGAACTTACATAAGTATTCAATTCTATTCCTTCTATTGGGTCCGAATTCCGATGACGATATTTTTTAACACTTATATAAATCACCAATGATATAAAACATATCACTATCACGGCTGTGATCACGTATAATAACACAGCGACTTCAGAATGCTTCGACTGCTGGCCGGTAGTTTCTGAGAACAAAATGTAACTTGTAATTGCCGTATAAACTTTGTCACAGATTGCTACAGATGGGACACTCCGCAGTTAAGGTATGAAGCTACAAGTACGTGGCGGGCCGATCTCACTGGGCCAAGTCAGTAGGACTGCCGCGCGCCGCCGGTATGGCCCGGACTCCACCAAAGCGGAGATGTGCGGAGATGTCCGAAGCGAGACGAAAAGAGATGTTTTTCAGCAAGGGTGTATCCACCGAAGCTGTACGGAGATACGTACTGACTAGACTGGAGCGGAGATGTGTGCTGGCTAGAGCGGAAATGTATGCTGGTTAGAGCAGAACTGAGCTGCGTGCGACGAGCGTTGCATATTGAGATGAACGCCCAGGAATGCGCTTCATTTACCTAGCCTCGCTCAGCGCAGCCGATTCTATTGGTTCTTAACAAACACATCCCTCGCTACGCATCCTCGCACATCTCTGGTGGAAACGCAGCCTTAAGCGCGATCAGACCGCCGCTCACTACACTCCGCTGACATTACATCTCGTCTCCGCTGCGCGCCGTCGCCAGCTTACGAGGCACAGCTCACATTTCCACTTTGTACCGCCGCCTAGCTCAATCTCGGCGAGGCACAACTCACATCTCCGCTTCGATCGCGCCATACAAATATGATACATCTCCGCTCAGTGGTATCCACTGAAACTGAGTGGAGACGAGATGTGTGAATAACGAAATTCTATAGGTTGTGTAAACATTTCCCCTCCTTTCGTTTCGTCTCCGCTTTGGTGGAGTCCGGGCCTAAATGATTTACGTGATAGAAAGAGATTCAACTTGTAGGTGAATATAACTGTAGGTAATAAGCATTGTGCGAGCTGAATTGCACTTTATTATGTCGTAGCAGAGTCGCTTTTATTCCAATGATTTGCGGAGTGTCCCATCTGTATTAAATTATTAATCTGTGACTGGTACCGCTGTTCCGCGCCTTAGGAATGCGCGGCAAGACGGGGGCGGCGTTGACGAATGAGCGGCGGGAAACCGTGAGCGTTGATGAATGAGTGGCCTGCACTACTCCTTGTCTCGCCGCGCACATAGGTACCTAAGGCGCAAAACAGCGGTACCGGTCAAACTATAATACGTACTAGTACTCGTATAATGAGCTGTTTTCAGTAAAGAAAGCCAGACTTTTTTTACCTATAAAGGTGAAACAAAAAAATATCAAAACAGAACCTAGGCTTCCTGACCAGAAATATTCCTTAAGGTCATGGCAGCATGGCATGGTATTATACCGGCGCCGCAACTGCACAGCTGCAGCACGGCGTCGCCTCGAATTTAGGCTACGGTTAGCCGCCAGCGCGCTAACTACGCGTCGTCCGCGAGGTGCAAGCTCGCAGTCCGTGCACCGAAAGACGTCCACTGTTGGACATAGGCCTCCCCCAAGCACCGCCACTTCGATCGGTTCTGTGCTTCCTGCATCCAGCAGATTCTTGCGGCCTTCACAATGTCATCGGTCCACCTTGTGGGATCATACTTAAGGCCTCTGCCTCGAATCTTGCGGGCAGCGGCACGGCGGCGGCGGCGGCGGCGCGGGAGCGGCAGAATCTAATTTGTAAAGTCAAGTGGACCGGTCTTCGAAAACAGCGGCGTGGGCGCGGGCATTGAGCGGTGCACTCCAGTCAAGCGGTGACCGCCCGCACGTCTGCATTGCAGTGTTGTGCAATTTATTTTTGTGACGTTAGCAATACATTTGAATCAAAAAGATATTGTCGCCGTTGTTCAGACATTATATTCGAAAATAAAAACTAATATCTCGACGACACAACCACGAACACAACACTACGCCGCTATAGTGCCGCGCGATCTGCCCGCTGATGGTTTCGAGAACGGGTATGCGTTGCCCGCGCCGCTGTCGCGCCACCGCCGCCGCCGCGCCGCTGCCCGCAAGATTCGAGGCAGAGGCCTTATACTTACTTATATCAATTGTCGTCATTCTGTAAGTTGTTGTTCCTATGTCTTCATGTGGCGATGTTATCACATTAGAAGTTGAAGTACTGTTGTTGAAGTAATTTTCATCAGGAACTGGCACGGGTATTTTACACGTCGTTGGTTTTTCATTTTCAGTAACATTGTGGGTACCTGCAATACACAATATCATTATTGTAGATCATACACGGATTAAGAAATGGGCAGGGCACATTGCGCGCAGAACAGATGGCCGCTGGGGCCGAAAGGTTCTTGAGTGGCGACCGCGTACCGGAAGACGTAGCGTTGGAAGGCCTCCCACAAGGTGGACCGATGACCTTATGAAAGCCGCAGGAATCCGCTGGATGCTGATTTAAAACGTGCATTAAACGCACACTATGCAGACAAGCATATTATAAGTTGGATGATTATATCGTAGATAAAAATGCTTGGCTAAATACTGGTCCTGCTCCACTGCCACTTGGGCTCACTAGATAAAATTTGAATACTTGGAAGTTGCTTCGCCATTTTTTTTTTTTTTTTTTTTCTGACATTACGAACTTAATGTTTACGTATTTTGTTTTTATTTAAGCATGTTTTTATTGATGAATACTCCAATCGATAATAATTATTTTCTTTTTTGGTAGTAAATTTTTATTAATCTCTCAAATACATTGCAAACTATAGTTCTGTATAATTTAGCAGCATTTTTTCAATTTTGTAAATGTGAATACCATGGAGTCGTTTACTATGTTATTATGATTTATGTTGACTTGAAAGAGTATGTCATGCTCACTTAAATGTTTCACTGATGGAGGCGCGTGTGTTGGATCATTCGGTTCCCTACAAAATGGTTGAGCTGGATGGTGCTGATCCATGCGTCATGTTCGTGAACGGGCGCCGTCAGTTGGGACTGGTCATCTCTTGACTGCCAGGGCTTATTTTTAATTTGTAATTTTATATTTTGAATTGTTTTATTAGTTTTTACATTGTCTCACATATAGAAGCAACAAGAATAATGTACCCAGGATTATGTAATATCTTGATTTAAAAGAGTGTCCTTGGAGTTTCTTGTCCGTTCTTCTCCATAGCGATCTACGTATTGGAATGGGCATCTAGCTTCAATTTCCCGACTCTGACTAACTGACCGTCTCTTTGACAATTCAAAAGTGCCTGTAAATGGTTTAATTGAAATAAATGCTTTGAGTTTGAGTTTGAGTTTGATGCGGTAAGCACAAATCCGGTCGAGGTGGCGGTGCTTGGGGGAGGCCTATGTCCAGCAGTGGACGTCTTTCGGCTGAAATTACGATAAATGATACACGGATTATCAACTTACAGGATCGGCAGGGTTCTAAAGTTCGCTAGAACTAATGGCACGGCACGGTTGACGCAGTGGTTAAGCGATTGACTGCTGCGCTGCGTGTCGAGGGTTCGATTCCCGCACGGTAGAAATATTTGTATGACCTACAAGCAGTTGTTCCGGGTCTGGCTGTTTGTGTATGTGAGTTTAAACGTTTGTAAACGCACCCACAATACAGGAGAAATTTCTAGTGTGGGGCAACGTTCAAAAAAATATAAAAATACTATTAGTAGCGAATAGCAAGCAACGTAATCTGTATCGGGTGTAAAAAGACGCTTAACGAAGCCAAGAGTCGCTTATACTTCCCGTCATTGTGGTAATTTTTTTGTATTGGACCATACCTGGGAACCATCTGGTTACGGAGATATTGAAGGTCAAAGTTCCAACTCGTTAGTTCACGAAAACAAATAAAATGTTCTTACCGAAGTTTAACTACCCCCAAATCTCCTTCACCGTTTGCATTTGGTTTGCATGCACGCATAAGCACAATGTTTTGCGTGACTTACATTGCACGCTGCCGTACACAGCGATTTGTACAATGCGTGCCACGAAAGATAGACTTGACACATCACGTGGCTTGACTTGCGCAGTACACGATTTTGGGTTTCTTTAGCGGTATGAGGTCTGTGCGCGGGACGGGATTGGTCGTCATCGGGGCGATGGAAAGGGTGCGGGAGGCGCGGTCAAGTCTCATCTTTCATGGCACGCATTGTATTTGTCTCATGATCAGCCTGTAATGTTGACTGAGACACAGACCTCCTCTTGGTGAGAGGGAAGGAACCG
The DNA here is from genome assembly GCA_947523025.1 of Dryobota labecula. NCBI lineage: Eukaryota > Metazoa > Arthropoda > Insecta > Lepidoptera > Noctuidae > Dryobota > Dryobota labecula. The sequence continues at coordinate 3,188,163 of OX383311.1, read as the reverse complement.
AAATCCATCACGCTAGCTCAGTGCGTATTAGTGGCTGTCACATGTCTTCGAATTTTTGGTTCTAAGACAAGCCGGTTTTCTTACCATGTTTTCCTTCACCGTTTTGAGAGAAGTGGTGATGAAATAATTTACACAAAGTAAAGCACCTGTCAGGGTTCGAACCTACGACCTGCAACTCGTAAGTCACGGCCCTTACCACTGAGCCGCCACTTCTCTACCACCACTGTTTATTTTTCTATAACTTGTAATATACAGGAAAAGTTTTTAATCAGTGCGCAAATTTTGACAAATTAAACTTAAACGTGTTCTATTATACACCTATTTCTTATTTTGATATGTCTTAGTACAAAAAAATTAAGTTACCGTTAACGAAAGATGTATATTTTGAAACTGGTATAATGGATACTCGCCGCGTAACGCGCCGGCGGCGAAGCGGTCAGTGAAGCGGAACGCAGCAGTAGGTACCTATCAGCTGTGCGCTCGCCCACTGATATTATTACGAATAGATTGTACTCAGTACTCAAATCTTTATTGCATTCTACAATGTTTAAGCTTAGGTGGTAAACATTAAATTAAGAAACTATCGTGGACATACTCAAATCTTTATTGCATTCCACAATGTGTAAGCTGAGGTGGTAAACATAAAATTAAGAAACACTCGTGGACCTTCTCGGGCACAGCAATATCGGTATCGGTATCCATGTTTTGCTGATTTCAAGTAGGACCAAAAAAAAGAGTATTGAACAAATAATGGAAACTGAATCACCAAAAAAAATTGTGCACTGGGGTAAAAACTTATCCTGTATAATCTATAGAAGTATAGACTATCAAAGGACTTACCTGTACATTCATTTTCCAGGTCCAGCACAAAAATACAGGGTGAATTTCTTAAACATGTATCGTTATCTGTAAGAACATCAATCAAACCATTAATATAACCTATTCATAACATCACGCTTGTCTTCTCTGAAGGGGGAGAAAATTTAAAAGATTTTTTTTAAATTTCATTATTCTTAGAGGAGCTCGTGGCTAAGTAATAACAGCCGCATGGGTCGATCCGTCAGGTTAAGCTACGCTTGCCGGGGTTGGTCCGTGGATGGGTGACCATCTTTACATACCGAGACTCCTCCGTGCCTCGGAAAGCACGTTAAGCCGTTGGCCCTGGCTGTCATTCGTGGATCTTTGACAGTCGTTACATCGTCAGAAGCCCAAAAGTCTGACAGCCAGTCTTACCAAGGGGTATCGTGTTACCCAGTTACTGGTGTGGTGGTGTCAAAACCAATATTTAAAGAGATATATATCTTTGAACAAAACTATGCAGGGTGGCTTGGTTCAGATGTCCGATGTGGTATCTTCTGTCACCTTGGTGGTTATAATAAAAATTCGGAGCATATCGGCTGTGACAGACGGACAGACAGACAGGCAGACAAACTGACAGATAGACACACGAGTGATACTATAAGGGTTCCGTTTTTCCTTTTGAGGTAATAATATTTTGATGAAAATATGTAAACAGGTGTCTAAAATGATCTTACGTTCAAATCCTTGGGCAGCTACCTCGGTAGGTGTCTCTATGGCCCTCCCTTCTAAGATCGTAATGTTCTTACAAAATCCAGCATTTGTGCCTTTTGCCAAGCGAATTGATAGTATTATAGTAATTTTATCATCTCGGTTAATTTTTTCCTTGATCTCAAAACATTTTTTTCTTTTTTTTTTTGCTTTTATCACATTTGTGTGATTTTTCTTTCTTCTTTCACCTTGAATGTTCAGGAATGGTTATATTGTTTATCATAATAATCTACACTTAATATATAATATATACTATTATAAAGCTGAAGAGTTTGTTTGTTTGTTTGAACGCGCTAATCTCAAGAACTACAGGTTGGAATTGAAAGATTATTTTTGTGTTGGATAGTCCATTTATCGGGAAAGGTTCGACTAATAGGAGCGAAGCATAAATGAAAAATGTTGCAAAAACGGGAAAAATTATTCCTTTTTGAGAGCTTCCGTTGCGTGCGCTGCGTAAACGGTTTAAGTTACGCAAATATCATGTATGATGGAATTGTTCCTCTTTAAATGTTCTAAAAAAAAGTCCGCGACAGCATTATGTCTATCTTTTAAGATTGACTCACTATAACCTTTTTTTATGGTAATCAAATTTGTTCGAAATTAATGCATTATTTGCGAAGGAGTTTTCATAAACATGGTATTAATCCTTATCCAAATAAATACGTTATTCATCACAAGTATTTCATTTTAAACAAAGTTGCCTTACATCATTTAATTTCAATGAATATCTTAGGAGATATAACTGTTTTATAATAACTCCGCAGCAAAATTGCAACAAAATTGTCCTTGACATCACTTGATTTCAATCAACATCTTAGGAGATATCATAATTTAAAAAAGCTAAAGAGTTAGTTTGGTTGAACGCACTAATCTCAGGAACTACTGATTCGAATTGAACAATTCTTTTAGTGTTGGACAAGCACAATTCTTTAGGAAGGTTATAGGCTATTTAACATCACGGTACAACCTTAAGGAGCCGAGCAAACGACAATAAATCGTAAAACACGCTAAGCGAAATGGGAGTAATTGCGCGGGCGGGCACTGCGATGCGACGGGCTGAATTTTACGCGGACGAAGTCGCGGGCAGAAGCTAGTAATATTATAAGATGCAGTGGATGGTCCCGGACTACCATTCTATCAAACACCCTTGTAATCAAAATCAATGAATTATAGATTAACTTTTTCGTTGGAGACCAGTCGCGTGGATCAAGCGGGCGACAGGGGAAGTAACGCGGGGGTGGTACAAACATTTTGGAGGTTAAGGCAAACAATTTACAATGAATGAATGAAAAAAAGTTTTATGCTCATCTGAACATATAATAACCAAATATCCCACATACAGCGTAACGAAAGGACTTATATTTTATTTGTGAATAGTTTTTTTTTTTTTTGTGAATAAATCTTCTTTTTTTTTTGTGACACCAATTGTCTGATGTGCTTCCAAAGATAGAAAAATTTATTGAAAACACTCAAAAAAAAAAAAAAAAAATTAATTAAAAAAAAAAAAATGGGTATTCTAGGTGAACAGAGTAGAATGCCTATGGCATAGTTTATTTTTTTATGAACCCAGAACGAAATTGATCTATCGATAAATAACACACATTTGAAGTAAACTTATCATGTTATCATAAAATAAAATTAAAATTAATTAAAAATTTAAAACGATCAGAAATATTGAAATTTAAATCATACGCACCCAAATTTCAATATCTTGTATGTTTTTTTTTTTAAATCTTTTGTAGCATGATAAGTTTACTTCAAATGTGTGGTATTTCTCGATAGATCAATTTTTTTCCTAGGTTAATAAAAAAAAAAGACTGCCATAGGTTTCTAATCCGTTCACCCAATTTTTTCAAGACGGTAAGAGATAAAAATTGACCATTCCCTTAACTCCGAAAATACTGATCCTAAATTTTGTTTTTTTTTTGTTCAAATTATGCTGAGAATCAGCACTTTTCGAACGTCAAAATGACATAAGACAGTCCCCCAAAACGCCTGCCCTTCACCACTTCCTAGTGCTTTAGCTGGGAAGAAGAAGTGGCGGAACAAACTCCCCAGCAGTACATCTGTTTGTTCAATTAGATAAACTTGATTCTATACAATAGTAGGTATGCAAAGTAATTAACATTACGAGACACAGAACAGTAAATTAAATTATTTGCCATATGTCAGCTAGCACACGCCAATATACCAGCGAATATAATGAAAAACTATACTCAAGCAAAAAAAACTATAAATGCAAAAAAAAAGTTAAAGTCTCCTGGAATAAAGGGCGGTGCCCGCTTACATATGCAATGCTGGATTATGTAACACAAAATTATAAATTAGTACCATCGAAGTAAAATAAATAAACAGGGTCAGCTCACACCGAGACGCGACGCGACGATATTTGGAAAAGGCCAGTGAGCGCGCGCCGCCGCGAGACGCATCGCAACGTCGCGAGGCGCATAGTAAAATCGTTGGCAACACGTCGCGTCGCGTCGCATCGCGTCGCGTCGCATCGCGTCGCGTCGCATCGCGTTGCGTCGCATCGCATCGCGTCGCATCGCGTCGCGTCTCAGTGTGAGCTGACCCTAAATTACTAATAACAATAACGAAACCATGCTGTTACCAAAAGCACTGGAAATTAAAGGGTTTCTATTCATCAGTAGCGATCACAGCTTACCTGTTAAAGAAATCATAAAGACTACATCCGGAGGCACATTTACTAAATTTACCTCCACATTCAAATCTTTTTCCGTAAAGTAACTGAAATTAAATGGCGGTTTCAAAACGTCTTTTTGCAGTTTACCTAAAAACAAACAATTTTTTTTTTTTAATTATTGTTTAACTGAGACGTGCCTGAAATAGCTGCGCGTTGCGGGAGGGGAAATGTTACTAAGTTTACACAGGTATAGACCATCTATAATAATCTATACTAATACTAGCTTTTGCCCGCGGCTCCGCCCGCGTGGATGTCGGTTATCGCGTATAAAAGTAGCCTATGTCCTTCTCCATATCCCAGGCTATATCTCTGCCAAATTTTATGACGATCGGTTCAGCTGTTTAGGCGTGAAAACGTAACATACAGACAGACAGACAGACAGACCGACAGATAGACAGACAGACAGACAGAGTTACTTTCACATTTATAATATTAGTAAGGATTTTTAAGATAAAGAGTATGTTTGAACGCGAAAATCTCAGGAACTACTGGTTGGAATAGTTTTTTTTTTTTGTGTTGATTAGTCCATTTATCGAGGAATATTAGAGGATATATAACATTACGCTACGACCAATAGGAGCGGAGCATAAATGAAAAATGTTGCAAAAACGGGAAAAAATATTCTTTTTTGAGAGCTTCCTTTGCGTACGCTGCTTAAACGGTTTAAGTTACGCAAGTATCATGTATGATGGAATGGTTCCTCTTTAAAAGTTAAAAAAAAGTCCGTGACAGCATATGTCTATCTTTTAAGATTGACTCACTATAAGCTTTTTTTATGGTAATCAAATTTGTTCGAAATTAATGCATTATTTGCGAAGGAGTTTTGTCAACATGATATTAATCCAAATAAATATGTTATTAATCACAAGTATTTAAATGTAAACAAAATTGTCCTTGACATCACTTGATTTCAATCAACATCTTACGAGATATCATAATTTTAAAATAACTTCGCAACAAAATAAGTGTATAGGCTATTTAACATCACGCTATGCCTCTAAGGAGCCGAGCAAAATGACAAAAGTCGGAAAAAACGCTATGCGAAAACGAAGTAATTGCGCGGACGGGCGATGCGATGCGACAGGGTGGCTTGTGGGACGAAATTTTACGCGGACGGAGTCGCGGGCAGAAGCTAGCAATATTATAAGGATAAATAATGAGGTAGATGATAGATGTTGTATAGATTCAGACCTATTACTAAAAAACTAGTATATTTGTAAACCAATTTCATTGATAAGGCATAGAGCTTAACCAAAATGTATACATAAGACCTTTATTGTGTTCCCAAATAAGTATTGATTAATTGATTGAGAATAAAGTTATCTCAAACCTCATAAAGTGAGAAAACGAATTTTGTGAGTTTGTGTGAACCACAGAACCACAGCAACCATTTGAAAAGTACATTGTACCAAATGGACATAGACTATTATGTAAATATATGTAAAGAAAATATATTTCGTTTGATTAGAATTAAGGCCGCGCTACTACCGCCATTACGGTAGTAGACGCAATGTCGCCCGCCTTTATTGTATCTGTGGTCGTGTTAGAACAATTGTGAAAAATATTAACGCTAAGTACTTGTTAGTTAGGAAATAAGAATTGATATTGTGTTTTGATTGACGGTATCATCTCACCTAACTACCGAACAAATACCATTATAAAACGGCATTTCTTGTAATTATCAAGAAAATGGAGAAGCTAAAATTTGTATTCAAATCAAAAGCTACAAAAGACGGAAAGTCAACCTATATCGCCATAACCTCAATTATTAAACAAGATGATAAAGTTTTCCTGATCCCTGAGGAGTATGAAGCAGTGTCACTTCACAAACATATTCTCACCTCAAAAGCTTACAATACTCGTACAGTGCGAAATACAATTAAGAAAAGACATCAAACTAGAAGTGTTTGGATAAAATTGACAGCGGATATGGAAAAAACATACTTTGATGAAGATGAAAACTTGATATTTGTGAACCAATACCTAGAGGAAGTTACCCAAGAACAATTGGCAAGACAATATATACGATTTTATATATATTCAAAAAACCTTAAGTTATTTTGACTGTTCCTAAATTAACCTAGGCTGATAAAATGTTCGTTTTCCTTATTATTAGGGTTCTGTAGTGAACAAGGAACCCTTATAGTTTCGCCATGTCCGTCCGTCTGTCCGTCCCCAGCTTAGCTCAGAGACTCTTAGTAACATCCGCCAAGCAGCCATCGATGCGACGCTCTGGGGCCCAAGTCTGCTATTTTTATAAATTCGTCACTCCAACACGATGCCATTGTCATTTTGCTATAAGTTCGTAATCTGCTAAATTCATAATGGTCGATCATTGGTCGGTCAATGGTCTCGTAATAGAATTGTATTACAATGGCATTTTGAACATTTATTCATGCCAGATTTCAATTATATATATTTTTACATATTATATAATAGTGTTATAAGCAATCTGAAGTAGTAGGAAGTTGGAAGTTTAATTTGTCATTATGTACGAGATTAGCTATTGTTTCGATGGAGTGTCAGTGGCTGACCATTGGAAAGTCATAATGACGCCATTATATTAGAAGATTACAAAACTTGTCAAAATCAACAATTATGAAATCAATGATAGACCATTCTGACATTATTGAGGCCCTGTTAGAGTGACAGTAATCAGCCAAGCCGATGTCACTCTTATTCAACCTTTTCGGGGATTCCAATCACTTCGTAACAAAACGGGGCTGAACCGTGAAATACATAAAAAATATTAAAATAACTTACAATAATCTCGTGACGCGTTAACTGTCAGGACGACAAAAATAATTCCACACACATTGACGATTACAGAATTCATATTTACAATTTATAATTCACAGATTTTGAGAACTCTTTTGATTTACACCTGTATTGTGTTTTATTGTTACTTGTCTTTGTATCACTAATGTGTGCTATTCAATTTAACACCAATTTAAAAGTTGTTATTCATATTTTGCTTGGATTAACATAATTTTGTTATATTATTAAAATACATAATTAATATGTTCGTTTTTCCTGTAAAGGTGGATCCACATCTGCGTACACGCGCGAACAGTATTTGCGTGCATCTTAGGAACGTAGTATGGGTCGGACACGTTTGGACATATTCGCGAGCGATCAGCGAGAGGTTCGCGTGCACATATTTGTGGTTACATGAGTACCTCGTGAGAACGGCAGCGGCGCGGAGAGCGGCATAGCAACGCAGACCCGGTCTTGAAGCCAGCGGATGATCGCGGGGTGCTAGAGTGGCGTAGTGTTGTGTTATGAGAAATCAGTGCCTTTGTTTGCGAATGAACAGGCTTATTCATAAACGTTGATTAACTTATAAGCAGCACTTTAAGGCCTGTGTTCACCAACAGTCAAACCACCGGTTAGGTATTTAAACAGTTGATTTATGTCAAATTTCCTATGAAATTTTGAGTAAACAACTGATTAAATATCTAAACAGTTGATTAAAATGTTGGTGAACACAGGCCTAAGCAGTGGTTAAAAATATTTTGCATTCATAAACGCAGTTTAGAGTTAATTAACTTTTTAAACAGTTGTTTAAGTAGCTGTCAAATTAAACAGCCCTCGGACCTTGTTTAGCGCTAAAACAACAAAATGGCGGACGGAATCCTTGGTTCTAACAGCTGTTTGAGTTTGAGTCTGTCTGTCACTCATTTCCAACTTGTCGCATTGCCGTGCATTGATAAAACTTTTCTAGTGATATTGTTTATATCTCGTTAAGTAGATACCTACTAATGGAATATTTTGACTTCGATGACGATTTAAGTCTTTTTGAGCAAGATGTAGATGATTTAAATGTTCCCCTAAGTTGGATCCTATGGTAGAATATGATGAAGTGGAGTTCTAGTTAGCGGAGCGGCATCGTTTTGTACCCGACAAAGGCTTGTCGCATCTATTTGTATCTGCCATAACTTTATTATTATAAATTGCTATTTTTAATACTCAAAAACACAATTACAAAAATTACAAAATCAAAATCATCAAAATCAAAATATTTTATTTCACATAAACCTACATGGGCACTTATGAAACGTCAGAAGCTAGGTACACGGTTCGAGTTAGTCGTTTCCTATGGAGAAGAGCCGGCAAGAAACTCCAAGGTTACTCTTTTAAAAATAATTGGCTTTACAATATTATTAAATAACAGTGATCATAGGTATGGGAGGACAGTGTAGGCCTTTCAACAATTACCAGGTACTTAACAAAATAGAAAATTACCACGGGCGAAACTATCTGACGACTGACTGACAGTTTTGTTTTTTAATTTCGTGTATGGCATAAGCACCATAGATCGATTCTACTGTTTATTACCGAAAAGCTACCTAGTTGCCAGTGTACAAAAAAAATAAGTAGTGGTTAGTTAAGCGATGCTTAAACATCGTTTATGAATAAGAAATATTTAATTAGTATTTAAGGTTTAATTAGTTAAGTACTGTTTAAGACGTTGATTAGCGATTCTTTATGAATAAGTCTGGAATTGTCTAAACAGCGACGACAACATCTTTTTGATACAAATTTCTTCGTAACGTTAGATTTATTTTGGGCAAAAGAAGTTGTAAATTCCTACAACCAGGCAAGGAAACATTACGTCAATGCAGACGCGCGGGCACCGCTAGACCGGAGCGCATCGCTCGTACGCCGCTCCCCGCGCCGCTGCCTTCGAGGCCAGTTCCATATAAAGGCTTGTACAGACTCACGCGATATCGCCACTGACCGACCCAGACGACCCCACTACTCTCCTCCAGGAGAGTCGTAGGGAAACTAGTACAGTTCGCAAAATAAGAGTACACAATACACGATCGTCATTCCGACCTCGCTGCCGAGGCCCCGCGCGAAATCCCCGACTAACGAATAGTCCTCCCCGACCCTTGACTGTAAGTGAAGCGCCAGCACGCGTTTTAGCTGAGCAGCATGTAATCCAAAATCCCCACGACAATAATCAAAACACTGATTTTATCCAGCCACCGTCGGTCCCTTGCCACCCTCCACGACTCAGCTGCCCTAAGCCGAGGTTCGTACCCCACAGGGGGTGCCCTTAGCGAGCAGCAGTCGTTTAGTTTATAGTTTTTACGCCCTGGCTGGAGGCATTAAGTTTCGTTAGGAGCTTAAGGCAGCCACAGGAAAGTCCGGTTAAAGAGTCGGAACCTTAGTGGTTACACTCTGAGATGCCCTAGATAAAAAAAATAAACGCGATATCGCGGGCGCGACAGGCACCGACAAAGAAATTGTGCTTTAAGTATCGCGTCGCGCCCGCGATATCGCACTAGTCTGTACGAGCCTTAAATCTATGCATTGATACGCGCCGCTCCCCGTACCGCCGCCGCCGCGCCCCACGCCCGCTGTCTTCGTGTCCGAAGCCTGAAACCTCAGTAACTGTTCGAAGCGCGTGGTATGCACGGTGCGTTCACGTACGTATGTGTGGATCCACGCTTACAATATTTTCCTGCTATTAGGATACTCATGCATATATCATTTGATATGCGCCCGCGATTCCGTCTGCGTTGACGGCGAAAAACAACATCAAGTCGCAAGTTCTAAATTACTCTTAGAATAAAGTCATTGGTGCTGATTCCCTTGTTCACAAACTAAACTAAATTTAAGTTCAGTGCATCTTTTTCTTTCTATTTCATTAAGAAAAGGACAGAAGATAAATTTTAGTTTAGTCCGGTCAAATTAATCAGCGCCTGTCACTACTCCATCTATGTTTAGACGTGATTAAAAACTTGCTAACTAAAATTACGTCAATTTACGTTAAGAACAAAAATAAAAAAACGCGCGTATTTATTTCCTGTCCTTTTCTTAATGAAATAGAAAGAAAAAGATGCATTGAACTTAAATTTAGTTTAGTTTGTGAACAAGGGAATCGGCACCAATGTTATACCTATTCTTTTATTTATTTATTTATTTATTTAAGGAAAAACAAACAGTAGCACAATAAGAAACAGTCATAATATCTTAAATATTACAATTTAAACAATTATGCTACCCACAACGTTCTCCACAGATTACTATTTAAAGTATTTAAAAACTAGCTAGTAACACAGATACAATACCAATACAACAAATATTATTCCAGAACTCATAACTGGATTTATAAATTTATTAAAGAAAAAAAACAAAAGAAAAAGTAAATTTGTGTGCGTACAATATTAATCATTACGTCATTATACATTAATTTGCTGATCCTTTAGGGTTGCTTGGATTTGCTTCTTAAATGCATTTTTACTAAGAAAAAGAATGTCGATTGAACTAAACTCATTGTTATATGTCTCAACCAAACGATGTAGTGGTGAACGCGAGCCAGCGTTGGATTTACAGAGGCGAGTAGCAAATAGTCGTCGAGTACGTACCTCACGTACATGAACTGTTCGAGGAACCAGGTAACACAGACTCCTAACTAAGTCCGGACAATCAAAATGATTACGGCACACATTGAACAGAGTCATAACTTCCAGAAGTTTCCGTCTTGATTTTAAGGTCAGAAGATCATACTTTTTAAGAAGTACGTGGTATGACATTTTATTCCGATAACATCTAAAATTCATTGCACGAAGGTATTTACGTTGTACCAGTTCTAATTGTTCACTATATTTTACGTAAAAAGGGTTCCAAATAGGTACTGCAAACTCTAACTGTGGCCTAATTATTGATTTGTATAAGTGCAAAAAGGTGGAAGATCGACGAAAATCCCTAGAAGATCTCATGACAAAACCAAACATTTGGTAGGCTTTGTTAACAATTTTTTCTATATGAGCATCCAGATGGAGCTTCGAATCTAGAAGAACACCAAGATCGCGGAGAAAACCTACTTTACTAATAGGCGTATTGGCAAGACGATAGTCAAACTCAGTAATATTTTTCTTTTTGGTAAATGTTATAACATGACATTTTGGAAGACTGAGGTAAAGCTTATTGGAAGAGCAGTAGCTAGAGAAACGGTCTAAATCCTGCTGGAAGTTAAAACAATCGACTTTATCAGAAATAATTTTAAAGACCTTTAAATCGTCCGCGTAGAGAAGAAATTCAGAATTTTGGAAACAGTCTTTTAAGTCATTAATGTATAAAATAAATAATAAAGGGCCTAAAATGGAACCTTGTGGTACACCGGAAGTGACCCGAAAAGAGCCAGATTCAAAGCCATTAACAACCACCTTTTGTGTTCTGTTAGTTATGTAAGATATAAACCACCGTAAAAGGTCTCCTCTGATACCATTGTAAGCAATTTTATTAAGTAGTAGTGTGTGGTCAAGTTTATCGAAAGCTTTCTGAAAATCTGTGTACACCGCATCAATCTGCTGTCTATTATCGAGACTATCAAACAGTTGGGACGTGAAAATGAGGAGATTGCTAACGCAAGATCTATCCTTAACAAAGCCATGCTGTTCTTTTATTAAAACACTGCGAATAGCAGGATATAATTTATTATGTACCAGTCTCTCAAATAGCTTGGAAAACGCAGATAGTATAGAGATAGGTCGATAGGTCGCTACGTCATGCTTGGAACCACTCTTATGAACTGGTACAATATTTGCATGTTTCCAAACTTCAGGGAAAATACCACATGACAAACATTTATTAAATAATATAAGTAAAGGATAGCATAATGTATCACATGTGTTTTTCAGAAAAACCGAAGGAATCTGATCAGGACCAGGACCCTTGGTTGAATCAAGTGATTTTAATTCTTTATGTATTTCATCAAGGGATAGTTGCAGTTTGCATAGGAAGACATCGTGGTCAGCATTTCTAGGTGGTGGGTCCCAAGAGTTATAGTCAAATGTTGAGGGCTCATATGCAGACTGGAAAAATGTAGCAAACAAGTTGCAAGTAGTAACAGGATCATCGGATGAAATTTGATTGAAATGAACCGTGGATGGGATTTTATTTGTAGCTTTACGGCTAGCAACGTACGTCCAAAATGTCTTAGTATTGGTAGCAACACTGTCTTCAACTGCATTAATATATTTACTATAGCAAATATCAGCAATTTTTTTAAAGTTTTTCCTGTTAATCGAGAACACCTCATAGTCACATAAATTCCCATACTTCTTCCACCTAACCCAGGCTTGAGTTTTCTTTTTGTAGGTATGTATGAGAGATTTGGAAAACCAATTGGGGAAATTAACATTTTTTGGTCGACATAAGGGTGCGTGTGATTTTATAATTTCATAAAGTTTATCATAAAATACAGAAACAGATTCATTAGGCGTTAAGTCATCCAGTAAGACATTCCAATCCACTTCACTTATATCGGTATTTATTTTGTTATAGTTAGCTTTGTGATAATTAAGTTTGTTATTGGCTGTACATTTAGGAATATGTGTGGAGTGAGAGAAAGAAATGTGTACATAGAAGGCTGGATGATAGGTGTCAATAGGTAAAAGAGGTACATCAGGAGCGAATGTGACTGCATGAGTATTACTAAAAAACAAGTCTAAGATGCGTCCGCTCGAATTGAAAAAGTGGTTATATTGTTTCATAACATGTTGTGAACAGAAATGAGATAAAAAACGAGTTATGTTTGTCAGTTTGTTGTTCGCAGCATATTCCATGTATGATAACTTTGTTACCCAAGCAAGTGTGGGTAAATTAAAGTCGCCTGTTAAAACAATATTTTCCACGGAAGAGTCATCACACAACACAGACAGAGAATTAAGAAAAGTCAAGTACGTATCATCAACAGCGTTAGGGGGTATGTAAGTAGCACAAATTATATGATATTTATTGCTTTTCGTGGGAACTTTAACTATCACATACTCGGGCAAGGTTAACGGGGGCAAAAATGAAATACAGGAGGGATTTAGTTTTTTAGATACGGCAATAAGGACACCACCGCCATCCTTTTTGTTTGAGAGTAAACGGTTACGATCGCATCTAAACACCAAATAGCGTTGATCAATAAATTCATTATCAGATATGTCTAGCGTCAACCATGTCTCGGTCAAGATAATGACGTCATATGCATGCGACATAATATTTAAATATAGAGTATTCAGTTTAGTCCTGATTCCTCGACAGTTTTGATAATAAATGGATATTTTACTATCATTAGCCATTTATAAACTCTGAGGGTACAAGAAAATAAACCAACGGCAAAAAAATATTCACAATGAAACTCATAAGTATACTTAAAACATGCAGGTCATACACAACTGTGATGTCATACACAAATTTGAGTGAATAACAATAGAAACCAAAAACAAAATACCATACACCTTGAAACCCATAAGTATACTTAAAACAAACCAACACCGAAAACTCACACGATACGTTCTCGGTAAATAACATTAAAAAGTACGTATAATCGACAAAGTAAATTATAAAAATCTCAAGCAACAATATAAGGAACGTTTTCAGAACTTGATTGTAAGACACACTAATTTTAACATCGTATATTATATCTAATGAGGTAAGGAGATATTGTAAAGAGTGAATTATAATCACACAACTGCTTACACAAAAATATGACCAATAAACAATTAGCCAGATATTACCGTTATGCGGGACAGATACTACTAAGATAAGGAAATATTTTAAATAGTGCAATGTAATAATAAGCAAAATAAGCACACAGCTGTTAGCAAAAAAATATGAAAAACAAACATTTACACGAATGTTATTTTTATACGAGTACATTATGTAATTAAGTTTTGTAATAAAAACTAACAGCGTGTTAGGACGAAATATTTGACCTAAACTTATTACGAATGTCGTCTTCTGAACGGATCGCAATCGTAGGTGAGTCATCGTTTTCTTTGACCAGCACAGTAGCATTACGCACCCACACATACTTAAACTTGCTTGTTTTGGCAGCGTCGCGGGATTTGCGAAATAACTCCTTATTATGAAGCGTCAGGTGTTCGTTCATATAGATACGACATTGAGTCCCAGCGAGTCCTATACGATCTGATGTAATACCTTTAGACAGTCGATAAGCGCTCAGCACGTTATCACGGAGTAGTCGGGAAGTGAACTTCACAATAATATTTTTCGGACGTAAATTATGCGTGTGTGCGTGTGGAACACGGTGAATTGCCACTATGTCTTTCTGTGCTATAGGTATTTTAATAGCTGTCGCAATTGACTCCAAAATAACCACTAAATTTTCACCACGTTTATCCGGCAAGTTACCAATTTCAATGTTGCACTGCCTAGCCTGTTGTTCTAGGCGGTCTATTTTATTGATCAGTATAGATACGGGCTCAAACGCAGAGTTAACGATCTTCGACTCCATCTCCTTTGTACGCTTTACGGTATCAGTAATATTCGCAGAGTTGAATTCCACCGATGACTTTAACTCATCGACAACCTTCGATAATTCAATATGTTTTTTGTTTAGAATTGATATATCTTCTTTTGTATTGGAAAAATCAGAGCGTAATTCTTTCAACTCAGATTGAATTTGAGTGGACGTAGCTGTTAAATTATTAAATTCATTTCGAAGACTACTAATATTAGAGTTGATATTGGTAAACTGGTCGCGTATTTCAGTGCTTAGAAAGCTCATTGATCTTTTGAATTCCTCCGAAAGTGCAGAGATATCCTCTCTCAAGTCGCATTCTGGCTGCTTCCTCTTAGAGTTTCTCTGAGTCACATAATGTTCAGTGTTATCGCCTGAGTGTAGATCAGGAACGGATTGGCATTTACTGCTTTTCGGCGAGTGTGGCATAAAGGAAACGTCCAATTCGGCCATAATTAGCTGTTATAGTAACTAGGTATCCTATTCGATCAGCTGATAAGGTCTTGCTAGTGCCGAGTGAAAGAGATGAAAAATGACCACTGTTCCGTTTACTCGCGGGGGTGAAGGGGGCCGCACTCACGCGACAATCACTGCACAAAGTAGTGTGAGCGAGTCAAAAAATATAGCCCGCACTGTTTCCCCGCGGAGGTGAAGAGGGCCGCACTCACGCGACAACGCTCACTGTGACCCGTGATTAATTATATTAAAACAAATAGGCGTATGACAAATTGAGTTTTTTAGTCTTAGTAGCAAGGTTAGATTTTATATGGCACCAAACTTCACTATTTATGTAAAACCGATAATGCGTCTGCGCCAGCTAGTATACGAGATCGAACTGATTAATTCTTATTGTATTAACCACACAATATTCTGAGATAGGTACTTAACAATTAGCAAACGGGAGAAATGTCAATATGTTCCTTATTAATGGTAGACTAGCTTTTGCCCGCGGCTCCGCCCGCGTGGATGTCGGTTATCGCGTAAAAAAGGAGCCTATGTCCTTCTCCATATCCCAGGCTATATCTCTGCCAAATTTCATGACGATCGGTTCAGCGGTTCAACCGTGAAAACGTAACATACAGACAGACAGACAGAGTTACCTTCACATTTATAATATTAGTATTATGTGGAGTATGGATTGGTGCGATGGGGTCAGAGTTCGAACAGGAAAAAAACAAGCGAAAATACATCTGTTGATTAATTTATGAACTTCTACTCGTATAATACGTATGCAGCCAAGAAGCTGGGCATCCTAAATGAGACGATACTTCACATCTGGACAGCTTTTAAGTTTGTTCAAAGCACAGATCCGTTCCTGTATGGAGTATTGCAGCTACTTATGGGATGGCTTAGCAAAATACCTACTTGCTGTACTTGACTCGGTGGGACGCAAAGCGAAAATGCTTATAGGCGACGAAACGTTGGTGTCAAGGCTTCTCAGCCTGGCTCATCGGCGTAATGTTGCTTGCCTTTCGGTCTTCTACAGACTGTACATCGGAGAGTGTGCGCAGGAGCTCCTCAACCTGATCCCACCATCGCCCTTTTATTACCGGACTACCAGATGTACTGCAGGGTACCATGCGTACTTGGTTGATATCCCGTCCAGTCGTACTCAGCGCTTCTCCTCCACATTTATTATGCGCACAGCGAAGTGTGGAACTTTCTGCCAGCGTCTGTGTTCCCTTCCACATATAACCCGTCTGCCTTCAAAGCACGAGTAAACAGGCATCTTCTGGGCACGCTCATTCTATCCGCTTAGCATGTCACTGTGATATTACTTATATTATAGGAGGAAATAATAGTTATTAATGATATAAATTATGTTATTGTCATACCCAATAATACCTAATAAAGACCGACAGCGAATCAATTTTGTTATTTCTGTCTGTTTTGTAGTTACTTTAAGCTCGTAAAATTTATTCATTTAACAGAAGTGTTTAAATAAAATCACAAAAAAAAATATCAATTCAGTTTAATTAACCAGAGCTTTTACTCATTATTTAAGATAAAATTGTGTGATTAATAATAAGTAAATATGCACACGATTATTTGTTTCATTTTATTATTAACTATTACTGTAGCAACGGACGTGGACGTATATGTTTATAATGGTTACGAATTTTGTAAGTACCTACATTTGTATTTTTGGCCGATAAGTTGAGAAACATTTAGTTTCTCAACTAACCTACGTAAAGTAAGTTTCGGGCCTCAAGTCTGCTATTACAATAGTGTCAGATTTTTTTCAACACACTTGCTCGTAAAGTGGCTCTTATTGAACCGCTTTTATGTCCATAATGCAGTTTATTACAAACGCGTGCTTTTTACTTTACGTTACCATACGAGTGTTGTAACGCCACAGATAACTGTTAACTAGTCGAAAACTTGCGCTTTTTTTTTTTATCTCGTTAAGAAAGTTCATGTCAAAATCCGCGCGTTCACTTTTTTTTTTAAATAGTTGAATTGTCTTTGGTCCCAAAATTAACTAAAATGTATTTATCTTAAATCAGGAGTGGGTTGTAACAGGTAAAATCCCATATCTGTTCCGCCTGTTTCTGTTCCACGTAATTAACAGTTTCAAAAACATGTTACAAAATCCCAGGCTTTTATTTCATACTATGTGGGAACAAACTATTGTGTGTTCTCTGTTACCACAACTGCATAGTTATAATACACGAAGTTACTTCTCTTTCTAACTATGGTGTTACACTTATGCGAGAAAAGGAAAGAGCTTGTGACGGACGATGTAACAGGGTGGCACAGTGATACAGTAACATTTATTATCTATATTCTAACTAAGGTAACTCTCATAAGCATGAATAGACAAAAGCTTGTGACTGGATGGATTCTGTTATCTCGTCGTGGAACAGAAGCTTGTTTTTTTTTTCAGTTTATTTGTCACAGTTACAGTTTGGTATCTTGTGATACCTGTTGTATTTAGCTGTTACGATATATACGCCTCACTCCTACCTTAAATTATCCGTGGTCCCTCCCGGAACCAAACAGAAGAGATCCTGACTGACGTTCTATTATTGCGGATTCTCACTGAACTAATGTATATTTCACTATGCCAATAGTACTTTCTAATTCCATAATAACTAAACTACGATCAGACTTTTTTTTTATAAAGGCTGTTTAGCGGGTTTCCAGTACTTACATCTGCGCGCGCAAGGCAAGCGGGGCGCGCGGAAAAAAAAATACAAAACCAGCGCGCCATTTTCCATAAATATTTGTTTTGTTAATGTTTTCGTTGTGTTGTTATAAGTTACTATGAAAAATACGAAATCTAAAGTATTGTCATCAACCGACGTTGAACAGTTGTTAAAAAAAACGTCCGGATAGTCAGTACCTGGCAACAAAGGTCAGTTGAACTTTATAAATCTAAATGTATCATCTCTATAATTACGTTATTGTAGCATAAGTTTTTACAACAAGTCTGTTTTTTTCCTCGCAAGTGTGTTGAAAAACGTCGTATGGAACGCGTGTGCATTGATCATTACACACTCGGCTCCCTTATCGCGCTCGTCTACGACTCGCGCGAATAATACCGCCTCGACTGCAACGACCAACACAGCACACTTGTATCATAATGTACTATTATTTTTTTGTTCTACTATGAGTTTGCTCTTGACTTTAGTCTAGGTCTGGATGACAGAGACAAAGTCTACGATGGAGTGAGCTTACCCAGAAGAAGCCTGTTCACTCTCACTTTGAATAGATTAGAGTTGTATGCGTTCGGAAACACAGACGCAGGCAGAGAGTTCCACTCCTTTACTGCGCGCATTATAAAAGACGTTTGAAAACGCTTAGTGCGAGTTGGTGGAATATCAACTAGGTAGGGGTGGTAACTTGCAGTGCGTCTAGATGTCCGATGGTAGAAGGGGGCCGGTGGAATGAGGTCAAGGAGTTCATGGACACACTCTCTGAAGTACAATCTGTAGAAGACCGACAAGCAGGCAACCTTGCGGCGATGAGCCAAGCTGTGAAGCTTGGCATCCACCAGTTTTACGTCGCCAATGAGCCTCTTAGCTCTGCGTTCCACCGAGTCAAGCGCAGCAAGTTGGTACTTTGCTGAGCCATCCCAAAGGTGGCTGCAATACTCCATGCAGGAACGGACTTCTGCTTTGTAAAGGGTTAAAAGCTGTCCAGGCGTAAAGTATCGCTTCACCCTATTTAGGACGCCCAGTTTCTTGGCCGCAGTTTGAGCTTTGAACCAGATTTGTCATACAAACACTGTCAAATACTCACAATGGCGAGACCATTCTGACACTATTGTAATAGCAGACTTGAGGCCCAGGGCTTCAAGTCTGCTATTACAATAGTGTCATAATGCTCTCTTCATGGTGAGTTTTTGACAGATTTGCCATACAAACACTGTCAAATACTCACAATGGCGAGACCATACTGACACTATTGTAATAGCAGACTTGAGGCCCTGGCTGTTTGTTTTTCAACAAGAACTTTGTTTTATAAAACAAAATAAAACAAAGAATTTAGATGAAAATTATTCAAATTTTTATTGTAGGTATACGAAGAGAAAAGTTTCGCAGTTACGAATGAAAAATGATATCTGGCAAATGTCCACCACGACCACGCTGACAGATGTCAATTCTTTCATCAAAGTTTTTAATCACTTTTTGGCAAAATGGCGGGTCTATTTCGTTAATCACATCACGGATTTTGAGTTTTAAGGCTGCAATCAATTCGATTGGCTCCGTATGGATTCTGTCCTTAAGAGGCCGTGCACGAAATCGACTGATTTTGATCAATTTTGTTCATTGTTTGTGAGAAAGGGAAACATAATTTAAACAAAATTATTTGAGATTTGAAAAGTCGTGTTCTTTGTTTTGCATGGGGCTGAAAGGGATTTTTCAAATAAATTAAGTACTCACGGTAAATCACTAATATTTGCAACAAGTTTTCCGAAAAATGACGCGAGACTGACATTTGATCATCATTCTACAAGAAACTACTTTTGATTTTGAACATTAAAAAAATATCATCAACATCATTATATGGTCTACTTGCATGTGGCGGAACCACTTTTTTCAACTTCCATACAAAATATAGCAGAAAAATTATATTGAAAAAACCTTTTTTTGTTTTGAACCTCGTCAGTAATATATATTTTTCCTATTATTTAGCAAATCATATCAAGAAATTTAAAAACCGCAAATTAGTCTTCGGCTATCCTTGAAATATAATCAAAATTTTATTTAATGATTATACAATATCTTCATTAAGTAAATCAATGGCGAAATAAACTATACTTTGGAGAGCACAAAAATGATGAAACTATTAAAAGCTGCTGTGACTGACACGAACGGTTTAGCACCATGAAAACTGTACTTTTATAGTTACACAGACTTAATGTTTCGATTATTTCAAGTTTTCTGACAATTAGATAAGAAATTGACAAAAACGAGTTTTTTTCGTGCACGGACCCTTAACATAACTCAACAAAAAATAATCCAGTTGTGTTCACAATCACACGATCTGGCTGGCCGCTTAACAGCTAATGTTGTCCGAAAATATCACGAATTTTACGAAATGTAACTTTAACAGAACCACCATTTTCATAGTGGATTTAAATTATTATAATTCGCTTTTCGAGCGAAATTGAATTCATTGTAACAATTGCCAAAGCATCTACTACGGATACGTCAAAAAACTAAATGTCAAAACTGTCATGTTGTTGGTGTTGCCCCAATTGAAAAACAAAGTTCTTGTTGAAAATCCCGTTATAAGTCAAAAGCAGCGACAGTTAATTAGGTGCCAAATACCACAAATAGTGCTTATATGTACTTATGTGTAAATAAATAAAAGTTTTTTTTTAAGTAAGTTTTTATAAGGTGTGAATAAAAACGCACTAAAAACTTAAAAATTATTTTATTCCAATTGGAAATAAGCCGTTTTATACTTCCGAACCTTTAAACGACAATGAAGCTCCTTCGTCTACGTCAAAATCATCACCTATCATCTCGTCATAATCGTAGAACAGTGACGGATCTGAAATTTATGTTGAACTCTGCCGCGCGTGCAATAACGTAAGTAAGTATAAGTTTTAGTTGCGCATTGATTCGGAATCAGCTCATTGCGCTGATTCCGAATCTATGTTTGACTCTATTTGGACAAAAGTTATACTTACTGCTGTTATTGCACGCGCGGCAGAGTTCAACATAAATTTCAGATCCGTCACTGTTCTACGATTATGACGATCTATATATTATATAAATGAATCCCTATTTCCCTTGGTCACGGCATCATGCGTAAACGACTGGACCGATTTCGCAAATTATTTTTGACGTGACAACGTCTAATAAATCGATGAACGCCGGCTGCATGCACGAAAAACAAAAAAAAAAAACAAAAAATACTACTTCAAAAACCTCTATTAGCACAGCACACAACAGCATATTAGTTTAAAATAATACTAAATCTAATAAATCAAGTCTTGAAATGTAACCTACTATATAAACTAACCTACCTAACCTATAACTGTGTGATTGCGTAAACAATGCAGCAGCAACATAAAAGCAGCAATCGCGGTTGATTTGCTGTAATTTTTTGAAGAGTTCCGTTGTCTGTCTCCGGAATCCATCATCAGATCTAAATGAAATTTAAATAGGACCATTTCGGAATATACTCCTTTCAAAAAAAAAAAATGGAAATCCGTCTATATACGACGGAGTTATGCCCGAACCTACATTTAAAAAAAATATATATATATATATATAAACTCCGAATTGATAACCTCCTCCTTTTTGAAGTCGGTTGAAAAGGATGACTCATTGTCCCGTTACGCTCATTGTCCCGTTACGCTCATTGTCCTGTTACGCGCATTGTCCCGTTACGCGCATTGTCCCGTTACGCTCATTGTCCTGTTACGCTCATTGTCCCGTTACGCGCATTGTCCCGTTACGCTCATTGTACGCATCAATGTTTTGTTATGACGTTGTCACCTTAAACTATCGTCCGTAAACCAACTTTACAGTCAACGAATTTTTTTTTTTTTAGATCCTGGACCCAATCAAGCTGTGGCTAAGCTTTTACCGATTGCTTTATTCATATTTGGTTATCACCGCGGTGACACGTTATCTATGCAAATATATTTAAGGAACGAAGCGGTGAATGTAACCACAGATGTGTATTTATACCATCCATCAGGTAAGTGTACGAGCCCGAGTGTCAGGAGGTAGGGAATGCATTCCAGAATTCCGTGACAATTTTTCTGATGAGCGAGACCATTCTGACACTATTGTAATAGCAGACTTGAGGCCCAGTTAATATGCAAAGTTTCATTATCTAATTTGAAGTATTTTTTGAATACCAGAGGTTTATTGTTCGGTTTGGAGGTAACTTTGGATTTTTTTTCTATCGAGAAAATTTTATGGAATCGTGTTTTCGGCAAACATAATTTTAACATTAATCCTCAACTTTACCATATATTTATTTCAAAATTAATGCTGCAGTATTTTCGACATAACGGAGGATCATGCTAAGCCATTTGAGGTAGTATAGGCCCTTAAGTTCACATATAATAGATTGTCTCATCACATTCTACTACATGGGCGTACAAATGTTACACAGATTACATTGGTGTTAAATTATTAAAAATGAAAAAAAATAAAAAAATAAGTTCAAATTCAAAATTCAAAAAGGAATGTCAGCTTAGTAATTAAATAATATAAATAATAATGGCATTAAATTTATATGTCAGTATAATTTATGTAGTCATTCAAATTATAGCAGCATTTATTAAATAAAAAATATTTAAATTGCTTCTTAAATCCAGCCAACTCTAACTCTCTAATAAATTTTTTGATTTTCTTATAAATTTGCGGGGCTCCGCAGAATATGCTTTTCCGCATGAGAGCTGTCTTGGCTCTGCGTCCGCGTAGTATGTCGTTACGCCTGTTACGTTGTACAGTACGAGTATCAGATAGGGAAGAAAACTGGATTTAATCTTACAAATAAGGCAGTTTCATAAATATACAAAGCTGGTAGTGTAAGAATTTAACTATTACAATGTATTACACTAGGTACATCACACTTTTATTACGAAGGACACACGTTATTTCAGTTATACATGAGAACGGGAAACAGGAACCAAAACACTGCAAAAACTGTCCGCTCCCGTGCCGTGCGGACGTATTTATACAATAAAGGGGTGTGTGAGGTGAGAGCGCGGTGGTCAGGAATAATAGTCAATGAGGGTGTGTGTCGCCTGCGCAATACCATATATGGTCGCGTTGACATGACACACCCCCAATGCTGTAATATTACGCAAAAGGATCTCTGAATCGAAAAATTATGTAATGCATTTACTTACGCTTAACTTATTCATACATTACAGGTGACAACATGAAGAAGGAGAAACTGTCAATATATTATTATAATGGAGAAAAGTATTTTCTGATCAAACGTGTTTTAAACTACAGCGAAATATTCATTGAACTGGAGTTATCTGTTACAACTGGCATTTGTATCAAGAAACAAATAGTTAAAGGGAAAGATGTGACAGGATTACCGGACAAGACAAATGATACGCCATGTAGGTACAGTCGAGTTCATTAATATATTGGCACTGTCAAGGATTCAAAATATTGTGAGCGTTGGAAAGCTCAATAAATTCTATAGAACCTATAGATCAAAAATATATCCTTATGTGAACGGTTCAACAATATATGCTGTGCATTAGGCAATAATATGTGATCACCCTTTTCAAAAATATATCTAAACTGTATTGGCTTTAAAAATATCTGAGCAGGCTAAGCTTCTTAATTATCTCTACATGCATGGTAAAGTCAATTATTTGCGCGAACAAATAAGATCTAGTTTACATTGTTACAGATATTACAGTAGTTTCCATTGTTTTTCTCGCGTTTGCTTTTTAAGTTTTTAAAATGGGTGTCTTTCAATGCCGTATGTTTTCGTACAGCTGGGCCATTTAAGAATTGTAAAAAAATTGAGGGCGCCACCTGTAATTTATATAGTAACATGATTCAGTGATAAATAATATTGCAAACTCCTTGACTATGCAATTTTAAGATTGCTAGTAAAAGCATCTTTATGACGTAATAATAACGTTGAATTTGAATTACATTAACTTGCTCAGATATTATTGTATTCATGTGTGCATACATCATTGTGGATCCTACATTGTTCAGATAATATGATCTTAAAGTGGTTCATACGAGTATAATAATGTTCCTTTGGCTGTATACATGTTACTGAAAAAAAGCAGTCACATATTAATGAATCTAAATCTTGACCACAATTTAATGATGCTTATAGGTGTTACAATATTATAAAGTTTTTAGACGTTATATATTTTTGAAGCCTGAAAGGGCCAATATATTAATGAACTCGACTGTACAAGAAAATACAATATTTTGTAATTTATAAGACTGTCTTACAGGGGCCCAAGTCTGCTATTTTTATAAATTCGTCACTCGCAACACGATCCCATTGTCATTTTGATAAAAGTTCGTAATCTGCTAAATTCATAATGGTCGATCATTGGTCGGTCAATGGTCTCGTAATAGAATTGTATTACAATGGCATTTTGAACATTTATTCATGCAAGATTTTATTGATATATATTTTTACATATTATTTATTAGTGTTATAAGCAATATGAAGTAGTAGTAAGTTGGAAGTTTAGTAGGAAGTTTCATTTGTCATTATGTACGAGATTACCAATTCTTTCAATGGAGTGTCAGTGGCTGACCATTGGAAAGTCATAATGACGCCATTATATTAGTAGATTACCAAACTTGTCAAAATCAACAATTATGAAATCAATGATAGACCATTCTGACACTATTGTAATAGCAGACTTGAGGCCCAGGGGCCTAAGTCTACTAATTTACAAACGTTGCAATGGTCTCGCCATTGTGAGTATTTGACAGTGTTTGTTTGGAAAATATGTCAAAATCTCACAATGAAGAGACCATTGCAACGTTTGTACATTAGTAGACTTGGCCCCCAGGTCTAGTGGCCGCTAGCACTACTGCAGAACGCGAATCTGTGAGAATCTGTGTGCGATCCCTGGTGTCGGAAAAGAATGCTCGAGTTTTTCCAACAGGAAATTTTATATAGAGTGGAAGGAAATCGAAACGAAACCGTTTACCATGGATTCAGTACATGATTCTGGACCCCCATGCGTTGAAATTTGATGTCGGTATTAAAAACAAAAAATCGGTCTCGCGTAGATTTTTATAAATTGCGAAACGAAGTATATGTGAGTAGCTTAGCCGTGGGTCGCTGTGGAACGTAGCCTCTAAGGCCCGTATTACAGAACGTCACTCAATACTCAAGCATTACTTAAAACTAGATTCAAGCCATTTGATTGGTTGAAACTAGTTTTAAGTAATGCTTGAGTATTGATTGACGTTCTGTAATACGGGCCTAAAAGCATGTGCAGTGAATTAATTGAATGTTTTAATATTTTTACAGACAACAAAATTTGTTTAAAAGACCAGTACTGTGTAATTGAAGTGGATTTGTTGAATGTATTTGAAGGTAAGTGTTTATTTTTATTGTGTGCGTACGTTTTACGCTTAAGAGCCAACTAGTCGCGGGCTCGAACTCACTGGTGGGCGTGGCCAAAAAGCACGCTGTCTCACCTAGCATCGTTTCCGTCATCGTGTGTTGAGTGAAATGCACGATAATTCATGGGAAACCGCGCGCGTAAAAAATAAGAAAAGTCCTTTGGAAGGTTGAGTTTTATGAAAAACTACTGGATACATCAATTACAAATATAATTTATTGAAATCTTCGATAATCGAGCTTTGTCGGAGCGGACTTTGTTTTGGAGATTTTACACTTCTTTTATTACTTATTTACGGCCAAAGTTGCGTTAAAATTAGCAGGAAATACGAATCTTTGTTGGCTCATAACTTCTTAATGGCTTTTTATTTTAATATTCTGCTTCCGTACAGACAAAATTAATAATAAGACAAAACGATATCATCTTTAACTTTGGATATACAATGGTGCCGATTCCCTTGTTCACAAACTAAACTAAATTTAAGTTCATTGCATCTTTTTCTTTCTATTTCATTAAGAAAAGGACAGAAGATAAATTTTAGTTTAGTCCTGTCAAATTAATCAGCGCGTGTCAGTACTTCATACAAGTTTAGACGTGATTAAAAACTTCCCAACTAAAATTACGTCAATTTACGTCAAGCGCTGATTAATTTGACAGGACTAAACTAAAATGTATCTTCGGTCCTTTTCTTAATGAAATAGAAAGAAAAAGATGCACTGAACTTAAATTTAGTTTAATTTGTGAACAAGGGAATCGGCACCAATGTTAAACAATGGAGTAATACCCCCGCGAAATTTGTATGGAAAAAGTATCGACTAGTTTCACCTTAAGATACACTTTTAGGAGTCACGTAATAGACTTGACTACTCAGCACACTCACAACATTGCTGCAAGTTAGTTTCCTTTATAGCCATACCATAGATGCCTTTATACCATAGATGTGTATACGAATCTCTTTGTCCAACTGTAATTAGGGAAACTATTTGGTAAGAAAATTGTCTATACTCGGGAATGGAATTGGAGATCAAAAATTTAAACAAAGGTGTTGCCAATTTAAAATAATAACCACAATTGTGTAGTTTGTCGAAAAGTAGTCGATATAGTTTTAAAATTGTAGGCATATCTTAATTAGGTAAAATATGATATTGCACACAGTTTTCAGCTTTAATGTGCCGTAAACTACGATCCAATAATAAAATATAACTGTTTGAAATAAAATGGTGCATATTATTTTTATGATACTGGCAATAAGGCAGAAGTTCTAAACATTTGAACTTTCATTTATTATTTTCTATTTATAAAATGTTTTTCTTCTAAACAAGACAATAGTTAAAAAAAACTTCTATATATATTCTAAAAACTAATATATTACGTTATACTAATATATTAATATATAATAATTAATTCAAGTCCTTACTTCTCGCCATTTTGTTTTGGTAATTCAGCTTAAAGAAAAGTAATACTGTCATTCGGTTTCTAACGTTTGTCGTGATTGAATGTTTCCCTCAGAGTTTTTATTTGTGGTTAAGTTTTTCTTTGTTGTATTTAACGTGTTTGTATGTAATATAATAAAATCAAATAATTATGATAACTAGAGAAATGTTGACTACCCCTGAAACGTCAGTTTGACAGTGAAATTTGTTTACATTTTAGATCACGAATTTAATTTCGGAATATACCAACTTAAATTTTCCATAAATTCGAATCACGACTCAAACTCAAACTCAAACTCAAAGCATTTATTTCAAATAAACCAATTACAGGCACTTTTGAATTGTCAAGGGGTCGGTCAGTCAGAAAGATGAAGCTAGTTGCCCATTCCAAAGCGTAGTAGGTTCCTATGGAGAAGAACGGACAAGAAACTCCATGGACACTCTTTTAAAACAAAATATTGTTACAAAATATGGGTTACATCATTCATGTTGAAGTTATACATGTGAGAACAATGTAGAAAGACGTGCACGTTAGAAGCGTCCGTATTAGAAACAATTCAAAAATTAAAATAAGCCGTGGCAGCTAAGAGATGACTGCCATTCTCTGTCAGTAGTTGTATGAAATGGTTATAAAACAGCAAATTGTTGTCACGGCAATTATTTTCCATGGCTGTACAGCTGTACACTGTACAGCCTTGACACGAATGGGGATACTTAACGGGGTTAAATATAATGACCACCATAAAATGTATTCGAACACCAAATGTAGTAAATGATCACCAAATCTTAGCGAGCAAATTAATGCGCTATTTCTGCCTAAATAAACCACTGTGATTGCCGTAAAATGTAGGCTTATTACCAAATAAAGTATTATGATGCCATATTAGGTTAGGTTAGGTTAAAACTGTGATCTCCTATGCACGAGCCGAGCGAACGAAGCGAGCGCTGCCGCGGCAGCGGCCGGCGAGTGCCAGAAACGACTAGATTATTATAGAAAAAAAATATGGAAATAAAACAGGCTACGCGAAACTGAACTAGTTAGACGATATTAATTTAAGAATATGCAACTAACTAAAAAAAAAAAACTGTTTAGAATTTACATTTGGGCACATTTTATTTTGCGTAATTGCTTAACTAGGATTGCGAGATGTTAAAACTTTGGTTATAATTTTATATTAAAATGTGGGTTTAATTTTGATGATCATTTACTATTTTTATTTCTATGTTATATTTGGTGGTTTAATTTTGGTGATCATTTACTATTTTTGTCTCTATGTTACTATATTTGGTGGTCTAGTTTTGGTGATCATTTACTATTTTTGTTTCTATGTTACTATATTTGGTGGCTAAATTTTGGTGATCATTTACTATTTTTGTCTCTATGTTAATATTTGGTGGTTTATTTTTGGTGATCATTTACTATTTATGTTTCTATGTTACTATATTTGGTGGTTTAATTTTGGTGATCATTTACTATTTTTGTCTCTATGTTACTATATTTGGTGGTAAGTTAAACATAAGCCATACTTAACTAAGTATCCCCATTCGTGTGAGTATATTAATGTCACCCGTAAGGCTAGCGCAAATTAGGACAGAGCGCATCGTAACGCAACGCATTGCAAAAATCCTCCTTCATAATTTTGGTCCTTTTTTATGAACCATCGCACACAACAGACGGGCCGCACCGGGGCGCAGCGCAACGCACTGGCGGATTGCTTGTCAGGCGTATTTTTAACGGCCACTGATAAGCATGGCGATGCGGCCGCCGTTAATAAAAAATGTAAGAAAGTGATTGTAAAAGGATTTAAGGATTGCAAAGCGTTGCGTTGCGGCGCGGCCCGCCCAAATGTGCGCGAGCCTTATTGCACTGGACTCGAAATTTTAATCTGTCTGAGACAATTACTTGTAGTGCGGCCCGATGCGACTCTCGAAATTTGGCGCAGTTTTGCAATGCGCCGCATTGATACAGTTCAAATTAGAATTCGAAATTTGGCGCAATTTTGTAATGCGCCGCATTGATACAGTTCAAATTCAAATTCGAAATTTGGCGCAATTTTGTAATGCGCTACATTGATACAGTTTAAATTAAAATTCGAAATTTGGCGCAATATTGCAATGCGCCGCATTGATACAGTTCAAATTAAAATTCGAAATTTGGCGCAGTTTTGCAATGCGCCGCATTGATACAGTTCAAATTAAAATTCGAAATTTGGCGCAATTTTACAATGCGCCGCATTGATACAGTTCAAATTCAAATTCGAAATTTGGCGCAATTTTGTAATGCGCTACATTGATACAGTTTAAATTAAAATTCGAAATATGGCGCAATATTGCAATGCGCCGCATTGATACAGTTCAAATTAAAATTCGAAATTTGGCGCAGTTTTGCAATGCGCCGCATTGATACAGTTCAAATTAAAATTCGAAATTTGGCGCAATTTTACAATGCGCCGCATTGATACAGTTCAAATTCAAATTCGAAATTTGGCGCAATTTTGTAATGCGCTACATTGATACAGTTTAAATTAAAATTCGAAATTTGGCGCAATATTGCAATGCGCCGCATTGATACAGTTCAAATTAAAATTCGAAATTTGGCGCAGTTTTGCAATGCGCCGCATTGATACAGTTCAAATTAAAATTCGAAATTTGGCGCAATTTTACAATGCGCCGCATTGATACAGTTCAAATTCAAATTCGAAATTTGGCGCAGTTTTGCAATGCGCCGCATTGATACTTGTTTAAATTTTAATTTTACTTGTTTTCCCTTTTTTTACTTATTTCATTCTGCTGTAGGTAATTACAAAAGTTTTTTTTTTCCAGAAAGTACCGACCAACCGGTGTCCTCTCAAAACGCTGTGTTAATATACGTGATACCATCTGTCATAGTGATGTGTGTTATAATATCGGTGATTTATACAACTGTCAAAAATTATTCTCATCGAAATACGCACCCAGTAGAAACAATAGAATTGAATACTTACGTAAGTTTTGAATTAAGCGAAAACCTTTGTTTATCTTGGACTGCTATTTTTATAAATTCGTCACTCCAACACGATTCCATTGTCATTTTGCTAAAAGTTCATAATCTGCTAAATTTATAATGGTCGATCATTGGTCGGTCAATGGTCTCGTAATAGAATTGTATTAAAATGGCATTTTGAACATTTAGTCATGCCAGATTTCATTTATATATATTTTTACATAGCATTTATTAGTGTTATAAGCAATCTGAAGTAGTAGGAAGTTGGAAGTTTAGTAGGAAGTTTCATTTGTCATTATGTACGAGATTACCAATTCTTTCAATGGAGTGTCAGTGGCTGACCATTGGAAAGTCATAATTACGCCATTATATTAGTAAATTACCAAACTTATCAAAATCAACAATTATGAAATCAATGATAGACCATTCTGACACTATTGTAATAGCAGACTTGAGGCCCCTGAAATACGATGCAGACATTGAAAGGAAACTTAGCGCTATCTGCTCGTGCGAATATGATAGCCCGCAGATTTGCTCGGGGTTCGTGGGGCGTCAAAATAGCCCTATTTAGGGTATTTTATACGTCCTTTACTGACAGTCTGTGGATAGATTACACGCAGAAACAGTTCAGCGCTCTACGCGTCCAATACAAAAACGTGTTCAGGTTGCTAATGCACATGTTGAAAATTAAAAAAGATAGTGTTATAATAATATACTTTATGCCTGTTTCATTTTCTCGCAACCGAAGTGAAAAGCACAGTGTATACACCGTGGCATTTTAGTCGTCTTACAAAGACAGCCCACTTCATGTATCCAATGACTACTAATCATTCATGATTAAAAAAAAAATTTTTTTTGAACATTTAATTATATTTATTTTGTATTTATTCATTATGACGCATGACATAGTTTAAAACACAGTGTTACGAGTGCAGTCCAAGCCTTGTGATACAAGGGCGCCGCATAATTATTTAAAAAAAAAAAAACAAATGTTCCAAAAAAATTTTTTTTTTTTTACATGAATGATTAATAGTCATTGGATACATGAAGTGGGCTGTCTTTGTAAGACGATTAAAATGCCACGGTGTATAACTCGGGCATAAACGAGCCATTTTACACCTCGACATAACTATCCTCCCTCGCCTGCGGCTCGGGTAATTATATACGTCCCGGGGTAAAATGACTTCTTTTATGCACTAGATGTACAATCTACTATTTAAGGATGACAGAAATAGAGATTTTTTGGAACACATGTTGATAGTGATTTTTATTTCTAGTCCACACCAAACGAAGTTGTATATGCGGATCTCAACTTGGTGCCTGGGGACTGTCAACCACCAAAACGTGACGAAGAATCGCCATATGCCGAAATAATTGGAGTGTTGCATCATTCAACAACAAAAAATTGAATTCATTTGCAATTTGAATTTATCCTATTTTATTTTTATTCACTGTTATATCTAATAATCTAACCAAATACCTGAAAATGTATTTGTACGACAGAAACGGCAGAATATTGTGAACTTTAAAACATGTATGTAACAACTCTGTAACAATATTCTATTACTATTATTGAAATGTTTAAAACAAATTAGACACTACGCTATGGCGTAGCTCACTATATGCTACAGTTTAGCTCACACCATGCTATGGCGTAGCTCAAACTATGCTATGATTGGATTGGATACAGTGGCATGCACTCCATACATGCAAATAAGCTCTGCATACCCTGGAGTCCCTCCATACATATACGCCCCTCTAACTAAATTAAAATATGATAATATAAACTGATAAATAAATAACTACATGGTAATTTATTAATCTAACTTATTTCGCGATTCGCTTCGCGTTTTTTATTTACGCGCCATCTATTGCTTTTTGTTGGAACTAACTCCTTCGAGCAACGATTATTAGCCGCCATGCGTCTCCGCGCCGAGACAGCGCTCCCGTGACCATAAGCAGTACTACACCTTGCTTGTTCTTCATTCATCGCATCTCATGTAGTACACAGCAAAAGTGTGACTGTGTGCATGTGATAGAGTTTTGGAAGCACTGCTTTCGTTTTAATCCTTCTAAAATAAGAAGCCGTAAAAACACCATTTCATTGTCGATTCAAAGTGTTGATTTTTTTAGTCGGGTTGACCAAATGACCGATTGATACATTTGTTCGATAGTTCGTAATTGCAGTTTTTTTGAAGTTTTTTCGCCATATTGATTTTCTTGGCGCAACTGATTGAATGTCTTTATCTGTCTTAGTAATTATATTAAGTAAGTTTATTGTAAAAAATGGAAAATTATACCTGTGAGACCTGTGCTGGCGAAGTGTGTTTAAATAAATTAAAATCTGCCGCGTTTTCGATGTTATCTTTTGAGGAAAAAGTTACATTAAATGCAAAGGGAAGGTGTGTACCAGGGTTGAACTTTACGAAAAACATTTCCCTCCTTCTGGGGCAGTCCGGCCGACTGCCCCAGAAGGAGGGAAATGTTTTTTATTTTAGCTCTGCATACCCTCTCTGAAATCCCTGTGCACGCCACTGATTGGCTAAGAAATCGGTATTCGAGAACACGCGGTTGCTAAGTGCGGGTTGTTTCACGTCCAGTTGACGCACGCGTATTTATTTATAATAAGCACACCAACAGTACAGTCACTTACAATTCAAATAAAAATAACATCTTAAATTGGCGTATTAGTAACCATTCAAATAACAAGTATACATGACATTAATATATGAATACTAGCTGAACCGACAGACTTCGTTCTGTCAAAGGCTATAGTATAAACTCCCCTACTCTACCCTACCTACCTACCTACCTACCTATCCTACACTACCCTACCTATCTACTTAACTACCCTACCCTCTACCCTACCTACCTATAGATAGTAGCCGATTCTCAGACCTACGGAATATGCATATAAAATTTCATAAAAATCGGTCAAGCTGTTTCGGAGGAGTATGGTTACTAACATTGTGACACGAGAATTTTATATATAAGATTAGAGACAAAAAAGAACAATAAAAAGTGTGTATATTAGACCTAAATCTAGAATCTAGAACACTACAAAACAAACCAATTTGAGCTACAAAGAAGTGCGTTCTAAACGACGCTGACGCTGTGTGCTGTATACGTCATAAATGGCGCTAACTATCGTCAAACCAAAAAGCGTTGTTTCACAAAATTATGCCCTTAACGTTCGTTAAAAAATAACGATTACAGTAACTGGTGTCATACCCACTGGGCCTCAAGTCTGCTATTACAATAGTGTCAGAATGGTCTCTTCATTGTGAGTGTTTGACAGATTTGCCATACAAACACTGTCAAATACTCACAATGGCGAGACCATTCTGACACTATTGTAATAGCAGACTTGAGGCCCAGGTTAACATCATTTTATTATTTTACATTTGAACATTGACGATCGGTTTTTTATGCAGTGAAACAACACTTTGTATTTAAAAAATATTATCTCGTGACTGAGAAGGAATTATGAAAAACGGCTCAACAAATACCTCGGTAAGTGTGTCTATAATTTTCTAATACCTTTTATAAAGTTTCATATTGAGATACGAAGCAACATTAGAATGCTAAGAGTGATGTGTTAAAAATATTATTCAAATTCATAAACCAAAGAGTAAATAAGTATATTTCATGTTAGATGTATCAGGGAAAACTATAAATAACTGATTATTAAGTATTTCGGTCTCACTAACTCGTTTACGTATGATATGACACGTACACAAGTTAGTCAGACTGAAATCCATACTAATATTATAAATGTGAGAGTAACTCTGTCTGTCTGTATGTTACGTTTTCACGCCTAAACCGCTGAACTGATCGTCATGAAATTTGGCAGAGATATAGCCTGGGATATGGAGAAGGACATAGGCTACTTTTTTACGCGATAAAAAGCTAGTATTTAATAATAATATTGCGTTGATCGCATATTAAACGGAGTTGATACTATTTATTATTCAAGGAATATTATGCGGTATACATGTAGTATATAGTAGACAGTATATATTAGACATGTAATATCGATTTTCTAAGTACAATAATACAACAGATCTTACACAATAATAACCTTATTACGCCTTTTTTTATTTGGGGGTGGGAAATTATCAAATAACTTCTACCGCTCTGGGCAGAGCGAGAGGGCGTGTCAGACTTTTACTGACTAAAACCCCACGGGTGGGTTTTAGTCAGTAAAAGTCTGACACGCCCTTGTGTGCCAGGGCCATGGTATAACCCTTTCGGACAAACCCGCAACCCTAACAGGGCGAGTTGCCCATAGCTCGCCGTCCGCACACCCACGCCTACGGTGGCCGGGAATCGGCTATCGATTCCCGCCGCCCAGGGCGTCTCCTGCGGTGAATACTTCAGTTGCCTGTGTGCCAGGGCCACGGTATCTCTTTCGGACAAACCCGCAACAATCTTATTACCCCTGGTATTTAATTAGAACTGTTAAAACACCATTATGTATTCGCGTATTGCAATGCTGGGTAAGCAAGTTAGCGTTACAATATTTATTGCGTACAAATTTCATTTATTACTTATGTTGGAATATTATAATATCTATTCGGTATTAAGTAAACATTAAAAAAAAAAACAGACCAATTGCTATTTCTGTTCGTGTTTATTTCCATACATTTCGTAAAAAATTAATAGAGATTTTAAAAGTAATTAAAATATTATTTTTTTAATATAAAACCCCTTAATTTTTGAAATTCTAAAAAATAATAATAATAATTTTGTTTTGAATTTCACAATATATTTTGCCAATAGGATAACTTTCTAGTGTCATAATTACAATAAAACAAAATTGCATTAGCATACGTTATAAATTTATGATAGATCGTGGATCAGATTTTTGTGAAAAGTGATTTGCTGTCTCTGGTGCTCTAAACTTGAATGGTCTCATAGAGTTTTTGATCCTTATGAGGAGCAGGATTCATTGGCATCACAAAAACTTTTTACCATTTTCTTACCGATTGTTTTTTTTTTTTTTTTTTTCAAAATTTGCTAAAAGTCTCTTAAGGACACTCCAGTCGGTCATTCTTCCACACAAACGTAGTATGGTGATTACTCGTCTGTTTGACGGTGTACATTCAAAACTATAAATAATATCAATTTGTCTCACTATTATCTAGTTTCGTCTGTGTGGAATCAGAAATTGGAAAAAAATATTGGTTAGGAAGTTATGAGCGTCAAAACCGTGCCGTGTGGTGCCGCACGTAAAGAATAGCACCACCCCATTTCCTCCCGTGGGTATTGTAAAAGGCGACTAAGGGACTTACTAGAGAATGGGCAGCAGCGTTCTCTATGCATTTTTTAACACCATACTGCGATCGCCAATTCGCCTGCCAAGCGTGGCGATTATGGCAAACTCCCCCCCAATTGGGGGAGGCCTATATCCAACAGTGGACGTCTTTCGGCTGAAATGATGAGCGTCAAAACTTCCATATTTCAACACTAATTTTAACTCATCTTTGGGCGTTAATACATAGCTTATGTAGTGTGAAAACGGCAAAATAGAAACCGTACAGGCATAGATAATTTATTTAAAAGTCCAAATAATTTTATTTTGAGTAAATATATTAAGAAGTTTTGTCATTATATCAATACGCTCAAAGGTCTGTTCATAAAATGTAATCATTAGCAGGTGTGCGTCATTAGCGTTCGTATAATATACGGGAGTGTGTATCCGTGTGCGCACTAGCTTCTTACTGCTCATCACAGTGTCTGTCCCTTTCGCACACGATGTTGGATGAAATAGCATGCATTTTGACCACGCCCACCAACGAATTCGAGCTAGAGGTGGGTCATTGACGGTTTTTTGGTTAATGTCATTTAACTGTTAATCATCAATGTTCAACAGGTTAAAAAAGCTGTTAAATTATTAACAGGTTTTGAATTGTGAAAATGTATCATTCCGAAATATTCGTTTCGCATACTAGTTGATTCTCAGAAATTAATAAAATTATAGTGAGTTGAGCCGTTGACGTATTTATTAGCAGCTTTAGAAGCATTTTATTATCAACTGTTTTTTGGAACTGAGTAAAATAAACCAATCGGTAGCGTTTACGTAGCGTCAATTTATAATGTTCGGTGATTGATGTTCGGTATCGTTCGGAAGTATTCGTTTGCGTTTCGTTTTTGATTCTAAGGAATTAATAAAATTATAGTGAAATAATCCGTTGAGCCGTTTAGCAGCATTTTATTTTCAACTTTTTTTCTTACTATTGAACCAATTCGTCTTGTGCGTTGACGTAAATTAACAGCTAATATTTTCAACCTGTTTTTTCATTGATGATTAACAGTTATTTCGTTGACGAATGAAAAGTCGTTAAAAAAAACTGTTTATTGATTCAACGACCACCTCTAATTCGAGCCGTCGACTAGCTGCACCTTAACAATGTTTTCTGTTACTGCAACGGTAATAAGGTACCTGCCCTGACTACTCATCCGAAAATCCAACATGTATATTATAAAAGTGTATTTTTCTCAAAATTAACGGGTCAGATTTTGATGCCCTTTTGCACAAGGGCCAAGATAAGGTATCCCTACACAAATATCAAAACTGTGATGCTATTTTTACATAATTATACCACTTTGCCCAGTCTCCTTTATTTTTTTTTTTAACCATTTATGTACACACATATAAACAGACAAGAAGAAAGGAACAGAAAAATACGTACAAAGGTGATGCTTATTTCTAATGAAATCTCTTCCAGCATACCTGCGATAGGAAAGTAGATATAGAGATGTAGACAACGTGTGTAAGTGTAGAAGAGAAAAAAATAAAATAAAATAAATACATAAAATCAAAATAGCTATACACTAATAAAAACAATAATAATAATAATTTGCTTTAATTGTGTTTTGCTGCATTTGGTATGTAACATATTTCTATATTTTGAACAGGAAAACACATATTATGTGCTTTCCTGTTTAAAATATAGAAAACAACATATAGTTTTGCATATGTAAGCGTATATAATAATAATTTTAATATTTTTTATTTTATTAATATGTAATAATTAATTTAAAGTATATTAATATAAGGATGGTATTTAAAAGTACTTCAATTTTATTTAAAAGTACTCCCATTTCATTTACCTAATTTTGCCTGTGTTCCACCAAATATACTGAATGTGCACCAAAATATAACCTAACCTAACCTAACCTTTAATATTTGGTGCACGATCAGTATTTTTCGGGGAAAAATAAAATTTTAGAAATGCATACATAGATGTACCTTAAGATTTTTGGTGAACACAAAAATATTATCCTTAATATAATAGTTTTTTTTTTTGTAATAATATTTAGCCCAACAGTTAGGGCTCACCTTATTATGTCGAACATAACAAAATATAACAACATAACAAGATATTTTTAGCTTAACTGAAACTGTTACAGTTAAAATTATCATTAAGTACCTATACCCAAAGTCTCAAATTCAGATAACTTATGTAAACAAAGGGGATAACATATCAAAAAAATATCTTCGTAATAGTAATTCACATAAAATGGCGAAAAAAAAAGTTCAATTTTCTTTAAGAGGCCGTGCACGAAATCGACTGATTTTGATCAATTTTGTTCATTGTTTGTGAGAAAGGGAAACATAATTTAAACAAAATTATTTGAGATTTGAAAAGTCGCGTTCTTTGTTTTGCATGTGGCTGAAAGGGATTTTCCAAATAAATTAAGTACTCACGGTAAATCACTAATATTTGCAACAAGTTTTCCGAAAAATTACGCGAGACTGACATTTGATCATCATTCTACAAGAAACTACTTTTGATTTTGAACATTAAAAAATATCATCAACATCATTATATGGTCTAATTGCATGTGGTGGAACCACTTTTTTCAACATCCATACAAAATATAGCAGAAAAATGATATTGAAAAAACCTTTTTTTGTTTTAAACCTAGTCAGTAATATATATTTTTCCTATTATTTAGCAAATCATATCAAGAAATTTAAAAATCACAAAATAGTCTTCAGCTATCCTTGAAATATAATCAAAATTTTATTTAATGATTATACAATATCTTAATGAAGTAAATCAATGGCGAAATAAACTATATTTTGGAGAGCACAAAAATGATGAAACTATTAAAAGCTGCTGTGACTGACACGAATGGTTTAGCACCATGAAAACTGTACTTTTATAGTTACACAGACTTAATGTTTCGATTATTTCAAGTTTTCTGACAATTAGATAAGAAATTGACAAAAACGAGTTTTTTTCGTGAGGTACTGAATTTAAGAAATAATAATTAAAAAATAATCATACCGTAATTATTTTTATACATTTTCGGTTTTAAACAAAGTTATTAAAAAAAGGAGATTTTATGGTATAAAATATTTTATGATACTGGTTACAATGCAAGAGATCCAAACAATTTCAAATTTTTTACATCTTCAACAACACTAGATAATATTACAACTCTCATTCATAGATTCATATTGTATGTAGCGTATCTAGCCACATTTTGGATGAAAACAGCTGTAAACTGTTTCAAGTGGAAATTGATTTTGGGAGGCCTACGTCTAGCAGTGAATATAAAAGGGCTGATTATGACGATCTTAGGCTGTGTCTCCGACACACTACATAATACATTGTTTGGCAACGGTATTTTGTTTGCATATAGTTCTTATAATTAATTCACTTTAATTTCATAGACGATTTGCACCACTGCCCTGACATTTTGACAGTGAAATTTCTTGACATTACTTTGTTTACATAAATTATCTGAATTTGAGACTTTGGGTATAAGTTGTTCTTATTCCCGGCGATGAAAAGCCACCCCATCTCTATCTGGGCCTCAAGTCTGCTATTACAATAGTGTCAGAATGGTCTCGCCATTGTGAGTGTTTGACAGTGTTTGTATGGCAAATCTGTCAAAAACTCACAATGAAGAGACCATTCTGACACTATTGTAATAGCAGACTTGAGGCAATGTGCAGCAGTGTCCTCCTGTCTGCTAATAACGATATACCGCGATCATTCGGGAATCGCAATGAATTGGGAGAATGCTCAACAGTTGACGTTTATTTTTGTTGGAGAACATTCAAAACATTATTGTCATCTATACACCTACCCAAAAAATAAATGATTTGATTTGATTTATGTAGGCAGGTACTGTAATAATAATTAATTGTGAGTACAGACAGAACGTTTACAATTTATAGTTAGCCATATTATTCATTTATTTGCTTTCATGCACATCACACATTTTACGATAGATTATTGTCGACTTTTGTACATGAACCTT
Organism: Dryobota labecula; assembly: GCA_947523025.1. Classification (NCBI taxonomy): domain Eukaryota; kingdom Metazoa; phylum Arthropoda; class Insecta; order Lepidoptera; family Noctuidae; genus Dryobota; species Dryobota labecula. Next base: position 3,149,373 of record OX383311.1, on the reverse strand, counting down.
GTCAGGGCACTGCAAGACATAAATGCTGGCTTGCTTTTGAGTTATAGAATTAACATAAAATTAACATAAATTGAGTCAAGACTTATAAAACTACAATAAAATAAGTTAAAAATAATTAGAAATTATATGATGTCAGTAAACAGTAATGAACACTATACAATACCACACACAAAAACACAGATACAGTCATATGTCAGCTATATTATTAGTAGATACGTACACACGGCCACAAATCAAGCTTTACATTTCCAGTTTAGGCTGATCTTGCATTGTATAGGACTTCAGTACAATGAGAGGTCAGCTTATACTGGAAAGTATAGCTTGATTTGTGGCCGTGTGTACCTAGTCAAATAAGAGATAGTTAGTAAACACAATCATGTCTTGTCAAGTAATAATTAGTTGTAATTATGGTATGTCAATTATTACATTATACAATAGAAAATAAAATCAGATTAATGTCACTATAATAAACAGTATTATGTGTCTGATCAGACCGGATCTTACAATTAAGTACCTAACCACACCTATAAGGTGGCTCAGCAAAGTACCAACTTGCTGCGCTTGACTCGGTGGAACGCAGAGCTAAGAGGCTCATTGGCGACGTAAAACTGGTGGATGCCAAGCTTCACAGCTTGGCTCATCGCCGCAAGGTTGCCTGCTTGTCGGTCTTCTACAGATTCTACTTCGGAGAGTGTGCCCATGAACTCCACGACCTCATTCCACCGGCCCCCTTCTACCATCGGACATCTAGACGCACTGCAAGTTACCACCCCTACCTAGTTGATATTCCACCAACTCGCACTAAGCGTTTTCAAACGTCTTTTATAATGCGCGCAGCAAAGGAGTGGAACTCTCTGCCTGCGTCTGTGTTTCCGAACGCATACAACCCTAATCAATTCAAAGTGAGAGTGAACAGGCTTCTTCTGGGTAAGCTCACTCCATCGTAGACTTTGTCTCTGTCATCCAGACCTAGACTAAAGTCAAGAGCAAACTCATAGTAGAATAAAAAAAAAAGGTTTTATCCGTCATGAATTGCTCTACTGTGTAATCATGACGTCTGTGTGTCGTCATTTTTCTATTAGACGTGAACTTAGTTTAGTCAAAAAAATATTTTTATGCTCGTCATCTTTAATGTAATTTGGTAATTGGTTATAAATTGTGACGATTCTATAGTTGGGTCTGTTTTTCATTATTTTTAATTTTGGTGTCGGTGTAATTACCTTGTTTTTGTTTCTTCGGTTTGATTCTATTTTTGATTGAAAGTTATCCCTGTTTTTGAACGAACGTAGCTATTATTATTATCGCTAGCGCCTAGCATTTACTGTGTTGTCACTTAGAGGAAGAGGAAATTACTGAAAAATGAGTAATATAAAAGCGACCGCGAACCAACTTTGTTACCGATTTCAGTTTGTTTTGTACTTGCAGGTACACGTATTACTTACAACTTTAATTAAGTGTGATTTATAGTAGGTACCTATTGCGAAGAATTACTAAATTCTATTAGACTAAATAGTTCTTTGTTTATTCATTTAAAAATGCAAATAATGATTACCTTTGTTTTATTATTTTCTCTACGGACTCTCAGTTTGGCTACGGACGTGACCGTTTATGATAGATATGATTATGGTGAGTAACGATTCCATGTTTCGATTTTATGTTTCCGATGCATTGACCAAATAAATATACCAATTATTATTGACGGCACGGTTGGCGCAGTGGTTAAGCGATTGACTGCTGCGCTGCGTGTCACGGGTTCGATTCCCGCACGGAACAAATATTTCGTCATAATCGTAGAACAGTGACGGATCTGACATTTATGTTGAACTCTGCCGCGCGTGCACTAACGGCAGTAAGTATAATTTTTGTCCAAATTGAGTCAAACATAGATTCGGAATCAATCAGCGCAATGAGCTGATTCCGAATCAATGCTCCACAAAATTTGGACAAAAATTATACTTATTTATACTTACTGCTGTTGTTGCATGCGCGACAGAGTTCAAAATTAATGTCAGATCCGTCACTGTTCTACGATTATGACGATTTGTATTATCTATAAGTAGTTGTTTTGTTTGTGTATGTGAGTTTAAATGTTTGTAAACACACCCACAACACAGGAGAAATTCCTAGTGTGGGGCAACGTTATTAAAAAAAAAAAACAATTTAAAGTCTGTCTGTTGTTTGTGAGATTGATATTTGATAACTAGAGATCGGATATTTGGATGCATATTCACCTAAAGTTGAGATGTTTGCTATTATGGAAAGCGCTTTTGTATCGAATAAATCCCGCAGTTCCAGTGTTTTATTTTTATTTTAACTAACACACACCACCCCTACTCTTACACCCTACATACACATATTTACATAGGGGGTTAAAATAATTTTAAATAAACATGCATCTGAATAGTTCTGCAATCCAAGAATCCCGGGTATTTTTTTTTTATAAATAATATTTTAGAAGTCGCTTCCATTCTATACACCCGGCTAGTTGTGCATTGCCGGTATTCCTAGCATCACGGGATATTTTCTTACAAAAAAAAAAAAAAAAAAAATCAGAAGCTGCTTCCATACTTTCATAGCTCATAATCAACTTTAGGTAAATATGCATCCGATTATCCGATCTCTATTGATAACAACAATATTTTAAAATGCCGCATAACAAAGGTTGTATTTGTTTTTAGATCATAAAGAACTGCAGGAACTAGTTCCAAACGCAGTATCTCAGTTCCCGTGGAAGTTTGGATATTTCAAGAGAGATGATTTCCATATGAATATACATATTAGGAACAAACCACCGAGTGTGACTGCGATCAATGTAACATATCAATTAGGTAAGCTTCAAGATTCTAACTATCTTCCTAAGACTAGATGGAACTTTCTCCGTGAGTTTGGTAACAGACGAGTTAGAAATACTTACAGAGTATTCCACGTATTCCTGCATGAACTTTTAAATTAAATCAGAGCAAATAGTGAAAATTATTCTTTGAAGCACAATTTACGACGAGCTTTTGGTCAAAAATTATTAAAAAAAAAAACTTGCGAATTTCCTTTTCTGATACGTTTCAGATGACGGAACTTCCGAAATGAAGAAGTATACACAAGAATATGGTCAGAGAAAAGGTGAAGAATATTATTATTTCGGTAAATTTATAAAGTCCACTGAAATAAATATTAAGATAAACTTATATCAATCAAATATCTTGTGTTCGTCAGTCCTTGTTGGTATAGGAAGGGATGTTGAGAAAATAACGAACAAGACTCTAAAAGAGGAATTTCAGTGTAAGAGAATATTATATTTTTACGTGTTATGAAATGAAAGTAATCGATCAACTGATCATTATAGCTGGCATTGGATACATATTTTATGCTTTGCAAAGGAAGGAAACTAATGTATTAATTGGTGTTATTTATCTCACAGATTATGATATTTGTTTTGCCAACGATTCATACTGTCTCTTGCTGGTGGATTTAAAAGAAAAATGTGACGGTAAGCCTTTCTATTTATATACATTTGTTAATCAGTGTGTTAGGTTAAACCACAGTTAAACTGTCGAAAGTTCTAGAAAGTTCTAGCATCGAATTCTCTAGAGGAATCTCGAGTCTGCTAGTTCTGCTACTCGATACTAGATGACGCTAGTGGTACTTAAACTTGTGTGGCGCGTAACAACATTAACAATTATTTGTAAATATGTGAGCACCATGTATCTTACACATAATTAATATATCCATCATTGCTTAATTTTTTATTGGTTTTACCTGTTGTACAGTTATTTTATTGTAAGTACATCGTCTTCACATTATTATAATGATATAATTGATGAATACAAAGTATTTTAAAACACTTTAAAAGAGTAACGGTGGAGTTTCTTGCCCATTCTTCTCCAGACAAAATTACCTTTTGGAAGGGGCAACTAGAATCAATTTGATTTCCTTTTAACTATTAACTTTGACGTTCAAAAGTGCCATTCATTACGTTTTTTTTTCTTTTTTCAGGAATTACTGAGCTGCAGCTTTCTCAAAACCCTGTCTCAATATACGTAATACCATCCGTTATAGGGATGTGTGTTATAATATTGGTGATTTATTTAATACGGGTCAAAAAATATTGTCATCGGAATTCGCACCCAGTAGAAACAATGGAGTTAAATACTTACGTAAGTCTTAATTTTCGTTTATTCAACTAGAAAGAAAGAAAGAAAGAAAAATAGGTTTATTTGTCACAGAAACACGTGCATACAAAAAGATAATTAACTTGAGTAGGTAGGTATACAGAAAAAAAATAAAACATAATAGATCTACATTCCAATCACGAGCACAAAACCAAAATAGTCGGCAGCTGCACGTCATGACTGTGACAAGAAGGCATCCACTCAGCATGATGCTGTGCTATGAGGGACCCACAACACAGCGCTGATTTTCAGTGGTTACCCGGAAAAGACATACGGAAACCATGTCAGGTTTAAAGAATTGAACATAAACTACAATTCTGGTATGAAATTAACGATAAAGGGTCATGGATATAGCGAGTATTGTGGCGCAGGTTGGGAGAGGCCTATGTGTAGCAGTGTAATGCAATAGGCTGGGTTGATGGATTGATGATTCAAAGAAATTGATACACTAACTCTGCTTTCTCTTTACATCTTAAAAAGTATTTTGTATGTTCGCAAAAACTTAGGACTTTTCAAAATAAGAAGCGATTTTCATAATACAAATACACGCAGTAAACATGAAATTGTGATACCCAAATTCAGATTAACTAAAACTAGCAAGTCATTTCTTATAAACAGTATCCGCTTTTATAACAAGTTGCCAAAGTCGGTTACAGAACTTAGCGATGGAAAGTTCAAAACCCACATCAAACGTGTCCTTATCAAAAAAACATATTATAAGATAAAAGACTACGTTGAAGACAAGGAAGTTTGGCAATAATTCCATCTGCACATGTGGCCTTCCTGGTACCTCATAAACAACATAACTATGTAAATGTCTATTAACTGCTCCCAAATAACGATGTTTATTTAGTATTTTTTTTTTTTACATACTTTCTTGACATAATCTTTTCATTATTTGACGTTATTTACCTACAAATCGAATTCCAATTCTTTATTAGTGACTTTTGTGGACATGATATTTATTCAGATTTGTTACTGTAGTTGGCAATCAATCATGTCATTAATATTTTATATAGATTATTTTCTATTTTGTGAATGTGAGAACGTTGTAGGCCTAGTAGAATGTAGATTTGTAGGCACTTTTCTATTTTGTTAAGTACCTGGTAATTGTTGAAAGGCCTACACTGTCCTCCCATACCTATTAACATTGTTATTTGATAATATTGTAAAGCCAATTATTTTTAAAAGAGTAACCGTGGACTTTCTTGCCGTCTCTTTTCCATAGGAAACGACTAATTGGAACCGTGCACCTAGCTTCTGACGTTTCATAAGTGCCCATGTAGTAATCTGTGATGTAGGTTTATGTGAAATAAAATATTCAGATTTTGATGAATTTCAGTTTTCAATTCCGTCAAAATCGTTTCTCGTACAAAGAGATAAATAGAATCACTTCATATTATAAAACAAAGTCCTCCGCCGCGTCTGTCTGTCTGTCTGTCTGTCTGTCTGTTCGCGATAAACTCAAAAACTACTGCACCGATTCTCATGCTGTTTTCACCAATGGATAGCTTGGTTCTCGAGGAAGGTTTTAGTATATAATTTGTTAAGTTTTTGTATGCATTTTTGTATGAATTAACGATATTTGTTGGAGGTTTCGGAAAAAAAAAGCCGTCTGGGAGCTTTCAACGAAAACGCTGTCTAAACCCTTTGAGATATAACGAAATAATGTATGGTGGAATTGTGTATCTTATAAAGGTCTTCAAAAAAATCCGCAATGGCATACGTCTATCTCCTAAGGATAACATACTATATCCATTTTATTGTCTTTTTGTAGGTATTTGTTTGCCGAATTTTACTCTTGGAAATACGATTACGATAACAATACGCTATAATATCAGTAACTATTAGCCAAATTATGTTCGTAGATAAATAATATAGCTACTTATGTGTATTTCAAACAGTATACAAGAATATTTATCATAAAAAACATTACTAAACACGGCGGCTTTATGATCAAAATTTGTGCATTCCAAAACCTTCGTTACTTTTTCACTGACATATTTATCACTTTTCGATAAACTAACACTCAATACGAAATCTACACTTATTTCGCAGTAATTGTGTATAAGATTATTCTAAGATTAAACAGTTTTCTCATTGAATCCATTACTTTACGCACGTATAACCTTGATGAATGTTTCATTAAAGCACCGCACCACACCGCCACACGACCACAGAGTACAGACGTATTTTTTTTCGTTCCTTTAGTGGTGTTCCCGCTAAAATGTCAACCGGTCAAGTATTAGTCGATTAATCGAATTCTACAGCCAGATCGTGTTGCAAGTACAAAATAAATGTCAAATATTTCGTCCAATTGCGAACGTGACCCTGAGAAAAGTTATGCACCAATGGTGTTCATTAGATATTTCGAGCGTTTTATCAGCACAAAAAAATATTCATGCGACATTTCGGAGGATTTCGTTTTGTTTTCACATTGTTGGTACTTACGTCAATTATTTTAAAATTATTATTTGTGTTGCACTTTTATTTCGTGTTGTAATTTGGTACAATTGATTGCTTTAAGAATTTGAGTGAAATTTCGTATTTTGATTTTGTGTTTGTTATCTTTAGGTAAAGACTCATTCAGGTTCAGAACTTAAGTACTTTTATTATATTAAATCATATTTTGTTTCGGTTTCTATTCACATAGTGAATCACATTAAAATTAATATTAAGTTAGAATTTTGAGATATATCCTGGAATATGGAGAAGGACATAGGGTACTTTTTTATGCGATAACCGCCATCCACGCGGGCGAAGCCGCGGGCAAAAGTTAGTAAAGTAATAAGAACAAACGGGCAGAAATAGTAGATTGTACAGCTAGTGCATAAAAGAAGCCATGATACCCCGAGACGTATATCCACCCGAGCCGCAGGCGAGGGTGGGTAGTTAAATCGAGGGGTAAAATGGCTCATTTATGCCCGAGTTATACACTCTGCTTTTAACTTCGATTGCGAGAAAATGAAACAGGCATAATATAGTACTTTTTAAAGGAGAAACCCAAACTCCATAGAAACTTGGGCCTGACGTTACAGGGCTGCAATTTGGCCATAAATTAGAGCATTTAGGAAGGTTTCACGAGCCCAATTTTCACGACTCCCAGCAATGGCCAAATTGGTAAAATCAATGTTTACATTTTAGGTTATTTTTATATTTCGAATTATTTCATAAAAAAAATATCTTTTTGAAGCTTTCTGGTACGCACACGCGATATGCTGCAGCTGTAGCGCCTGCAGCCTATTACGATGACGTTTTAGGTACATAAAAAAGCGCTTAGGGGATGACATTTACCTTTACCGAAAACCTCGGCTGAAAGTTATGTTTATAAGACACTACTGTCGTTTGCATTTGCTAATATTGTATTTACTAGGTGATTCGATGCAATCTCAGATTACAGTAATCTGAGATTGCAATAATATATTAAAAAATAAAAAACACAATTGTGATAAATTGTTTTATTAGTCACTGTCGTCATTAGGATTATCATAATATTAAAAAAAAAATGGTCTTCCATAGACTGAACATTTTCGAAATCCAAAAATTATATTCAGACTTTTTTAATGAAAACATATCTTGAATTTGATATGCACTGAATGTGTTAACAATATTATCACTAATATAATTGAGAAAGTCCCATGATGTGCATGTTAAATGGATATCACAAAGGCAAATATTTGGATGTACATACATAATAGTTATACATTTTAAGTAAGTTTTCGCATTGTAATTGTTATTCGGTTTCTTTCATGTCTCTGACATCCTTCCACAAAACATCTTCTTTCAGTTTCAACAGCTCTATAATAATCAGGTAAAACAATAAGCGTTCCAACAGTTGATGTCCTTGGTGCAGAATAAGTTTCTTGCCTTGCTGAAAGTTCTTCTAAATGAGGAACGTCCTGACTATTTGGCTCATTGACAGCTGATGAAGATGCACTAGATGTTGAGGGGCCTGAATGGACCCAACAAGAGTGACATACAACACTTGAAGCACCCACCTGAAAATAATAATTTATCTACATTAAAGGATGCTTTTACACAGAGACACGTGATGTGTTATTGACCACTTTGAAAATGACAAATCTAAAGAAATCCTGCGAATGAGAAATCCTGGTTTTCCTATGTCAGGATTTCTCATTCGCAGGATTTCTTTGCTTTAGCTTGACCACTGTTATCACAAAGTCTTTCTAATTCACTTAAATATTTTAGCATGCCAAATAACATTTTTTAATGCCATTGATAGCAAAACGAAACTAAACAATGTTATTAATAAACAGAATAAAACTGATATACTAACCGTGCGTGATAGGATCCATGCTCTTATAACTTCGTGTATTTTGCACTGGACCATTCCTAAGTTGATGGCAACGAACTCTTCTCAGAAGAGAACGTCCACAGTGAATACACACTCGTCGGTGTCCAATAGGTATCTGTTCCCTTTCTTCTGGTCTATTTGCATCAAGAGATACAGCATTGGCATGAATCCAGCAAGCTTGGCAGATAGTCATTTTCATTTACCTGAAGCAAACATTTATCATTTGACTATTAGGTCTAGCACTAGCATTTAGCAATAAACATCTGAGTGGCACATTTGGGTAATCATAAGTGGCCTTATTACATTCCCACTGCAGGGACACAGGCCACCTCTCTGTGAGAGGGAATAGGCCGTAATGAACCATTCAGGTTCAGTCCGGAATGGTGATGTCACGTCATGTCTTCGAATATGAATTTGTTGCACATTCATCATTTTATAAAATGCAACTATCAACAGACAACTGATCATAAGCGATAACTCTATTTAGTTTCATTACATTAAATAATTACATAGAACAAAAATGTTACTATAAATAAATATCAGATACTAACCGTTTGAGGCGCGACCCATTCCTGTACAATTGAAAGAATCATTTCATCTTCCAGTCTTCGCCTTCCTATTGTATTGCAGCGATCCATTGCTATTCCGCAATTAATGCACAGGCTCATGATGTCGAACCAGTCAAATATAAACAGATCCAGTTTTCCAGCAAAAGTCAGCAGGGGTGGCAGGGTGAGTCTAGTATTCGAGCATAGGTCTTATTAAATAATAAATCGAAGAGAAATTCGGAAAAACACATTCACTTGCGCAACACTATGTACGAAAAGCAAATGACATTATTGACATGACATTACAACCATAACAATTGACAGACGTTGACATTGACATTTGCCGTTTAGCAGTGGAATCCGTGATGCAATCGAGTTTATCGATAATTTATTTCTCTTAATGATTTTTTAATGGTGCTTTCGTTAAAAATGAATTAGATTCCTGATTTTTTTATTTTACAATGATTTGAATATCTAAAAGAACAATTATACTAAAACAATGGAGTATTATTTAATTATTTAAGAGTATCGATTTCCACTAAATCGATTATATTCTTAGGTTACGCTCTATTTATATAATGCCAGCGTTTGTGAAGCTAGTGATATATAATGAAATAAGTGTTGTAACGGTTTATAAAGGTTGTTTAAAACAAAAAAATAGAAATCTACTTATTTTCTACACTTGGCCATTGCTATTGAGTCTAGGATTTAAACGGGTTGATTAAGCAAAATAGACGAATTTTTTGGTACATATCTGATCCGTGTAACGGTTAGGCCCAGAAACGGGTTTCTCCTTTAAACATGTGTCATTCGATTTGGGTTCTTCCTATTGCCAAGTCATAAAAATGTTTCTCAGCGTTTTTAAATAAAAGTTATTAGCTATATCTGGTTTTATTAAATGAACGATAGAAAACACCGAAGTGATATAAATTAAAGCAAATCAAATAAAATAACGACTTTAATCTGCGATATTTTATTGTGCGTGTGGCTTTTGGGACTGATCTTAGTCTTAGAAAGAAAAAAAAATACTTTATGCACTAGAGCATAAAAATCGACTTTATGTCGGCTACACACAACATAAAGACGATCTTTTAGAGCATGCGAAGTGAATAAACCATTATGAGCTTTGCAGTAAAGTATCATGTAATTGTTTAACACGTGTTGGTGATTCCAGTCTACCGCAAATGAAGTTGTATATGCGGATCTTGGATTTGTGCATGGAGACAGTCAACCCCCAAGACGTGATGAAGAGTCGACATATGCCCAAATAATTGGGGTGTTAAAACCTGTTGATGGAAATGTAAACAATAAATAAATGTTATTTGTTTTGTTGACAACTTTTCTTTTCATATAATTTAACTATGTAAACTATGGCTTCTCAAACCCCCTCCACCTGACTATTTTGTGTTTTAAAGTCGTAAAAGTACTGTTTTCATCCCTCTGATCAGGTAACATCAAGTGTAGGTACTTTCCAAGTATGAGAAATGAATTTTACCATTTTCAAAGGCTTCAGCCATGGTCTATATAGTAAAAGCTACTACTATTTCATTATATTTCATACAAAGCGAAATTAAGTGCACGTGCGTAGCTTAGTTGGGGTTGCTGTGGAGTAGCGCCTTTATGACTTGTTCATCTGAGCTGGCTCATCCACTTTGGTTTATAAAAACCGGCCAAGTGCGAGTCGGACCACGCACAATGAAGGGTTCCGTACTTGGAAAGAATTTATCCTAAGAACAAACTTAACATTGTAGTTGGTAAACATAGGGGTTCATTCATAAACGTTGCTTAAAGTTACGTGACGTTCAAACGTCAAAAATGTATGGTTAACTTTAAGTTAAGCAGCGCTTATCTCCCATACATTCCAACTGCAAATGTAAGTTTGTACGCACAATATCGAGAGATTTACCATGTTATTTTAAGACCATTCTCTTCTTATAGATTTTCCTGTACTATTTTCTGCATTTTTTTCAAAATTTTAGGTTCATTAGTTTCGGAGATAAGGGGGCGAATGGTCAATTTTCGTCTATTTTCAATTATAGCTTTAAAACAGTTTATTTTAAAATTAAAAAATAAAATATATATATTTTATCACACGGTACAGTTTGCAAAAGCTTAATTTTTTATTTTCTTGTTTGCCCCCAAAACTGACCCCAATATTCTAAATTCATTTATTTACGGTTCACGTCTGTGTTTGGGTCACTCAAATTGATATGTGTACCAAATTTCAACTTAATCGGTCCATTACATTCGGAGCAAATTGGCTGTGACAGACGGACTGAGAGACAGACAGGGACACACGAGTGATCCTATAAGGGTTCCGTTTTTTCCTTTTGATGTACGGAACCCTAAAAATAAACAATTTTATTCTTCAAAGTGGATGATGATGATGATGATGATGATGGACTCCCTTTTCCGCACTTAGACTCTCATTTGGTCCGTTGTGCGTGGGGATTCTGGCTAACAAAGCCAGCCTAGCTCCGCCCAAAAGCTCAGAAGCTTCCTGGGAACTTCACAGGCTTTACGGTCGATCACGCGACCTCACTGTTCCGAGGATTTCTTCACGTTGTGGAGCCACGGCCTCGCATTCCAGGATGACGTGGGTGGCTGATTCCTCGGCGTCAAGGCAGCCCCTGCAAAGGGGGCTGTCTGTGGCGCCTATGTTAAAAAGATATTTGTTAAGGAGATTATGGCCCGTAATTGTACCTATTATTATTATAAGGTTATTTCTACTTAGGCTGAGAAGTTTTTTGGTTAATCTCGGGTGTACCATTGGTAAAGCCAGTTTTGACTGTCTACAGTCTGTTACCCGCGACCATCTGTTGTTATGGAGTTCGGTCGATCTTTGGCGAATCCACGCACGAAATTGAGAGAAAGGCAGAGGGAGAAGTGGGTACGGGCCTAGCACCTTCAAAGTGAAAAATTACATCATACCTAATTAGTTCATGATCACAAATAAGGACAAAGGCATCGTAACCAATTAGAGCTTAACATTAAGTTTGCAGTCAGTGATATTAGGAGGAAATTAATAATTAGTTAGCAACATCGAACCATTAATTTTGTTATCCTGTTTTGTAGAATTTGCATGTGCACGTTTACCTAATTAAGAGCGGCCAATCCGTCATACTTTTCATACAAACGCTCGTACGTGATTACGGCGTTGGAACACATCTTTCAATGAAAATTTTGAACTAATCGGTATCATGTGCACTATATCTAGGTTTGTATGAGAGCAAAGGGAGTCTGTGACGCCTATGTTAAAAAGATGTTTGTTAAGGAGATTATGGCCCGTAATTGTACCTATTATTATTCTACTTAGGCTGAGAAGTTTTTTGGTTAATCGCGGGTGTACCATTGGTAAAGCCAACTTTGATTGTCTACAGTCTGTTACCCTTGACCATCATATTAAAGAGATACTTATGTATATTATTTTAAAAGGAGGTTTTTGTGATATAATTGTTTATGTCGACTGGAAGGTTATTAAAAATTGGTGGGACTTAAAAAAAATTACACCTTCGACCATAATAATTATTACAAGTGGGCTCTACAAATCTTCTCATATTATTGTTCCTTTGAGATCTTGTGCGTATTGTTTTTAAATTCATTGTTTATTTACTGTTATAATTACAGACAACCTTCTCTCTCATAAACCGGCAGCATTTACATTCCAAAAATAAGTCTTCGCAACTTTTACAACGGTCTTTGTATTTTTATCTGATTTGCAACTTTGTATTTTATCCAAATATGTTTTAAATGTGTGACCATAGCATGCCACGAGCTCATAATAAAGCAGCGAGTCAACCAGTGTATAGTAGACCATCTACAGACGCCAGCAGGTCAACCTACCCGAAACTGTCAAATTTTCGCAATCAACCTTGAACCTTATACTGTAGTGATAAAGTTGAAAATCTATTAAAGAAATTTGACAGATTGTAGTAGCTTGATGTGCTGGCGTCTGTACAATGTTGCCCTATGCAGCAAAAATATAAGGTGGTGGTTTTTAAAATAGATCGACGGTCACAAAAACTTGACGACGTGAATAACTCTATTCTTCAGGTCCAAAATTGGTTTACTGTAAATAATTTGGTACTAAATGAAAATAAAAACCAAATACATTCAATTTAAGTTACCTAATGTTAGAAGTAGCGAATGTGACATCATATTGAACGGAGAAAAACTGGAATTTATTAATCAAACGGTTTTCCTAGGAATCACGCTAGATGAGAAATTACAATGGGGACCTCATATAACATCTCTTGCGGGGCGGCTAAGCTCGGCCGCGTATGCTGTTCGAAAGATAAGACAGTCAACAGAACTAGAATCAATTAACTATTTATGTAATTTTTGACGTTCAAAAGTGCATTATTTTACGTGCCTTTTGAAATAATTGATTTGACTTTGACTTTGGTGGTGGAATTTTACAAGCATATACCTGATATTTTCACATAAATGTGTGTTTTCCAAGCTGTTGTCTATGACTAAACCCAAGTACTAGTATTCCTCTACCACCTCAATGTTTGCAAACTCAAACAACCACAGTTAATCTCTGTGTCTTTGCATGCGCCGAACTGCAGAATATTATTTCATCAGAGGCCTAAAAAACTCTACTGAAATAAAAATTAAGATCAACTTATATACTTCAAAAATCTTGTGTTCGTCACTACTACGAGTAGTAGGTCTTGATCATAACGAACGAGCTACTGAAGAAAGAATTTCTGCATTAGAGAATGTTATATTGTTACAATAATGATAACTTAATAACTATCAGTTCCTGAGAAGTTTTTGAGTAAATTGTTTATGGAAAACATCAGTAAAATGATCATTATAGCTGTCAAGGGTAACATCTAATATTTATGCTTTGGAAAGGAAAGAAACTATTGATTGGTGTGGCCACGTTCCGGGACACTCCGTGGAGAGGAGGGATCTTATTTTTCATCAAAATATTGTGTACATTTTGATTTTCGAATCTTCCACACATTTTGACTCAACGTCTGATGACGTTATGCAAGATCATATACATTTTATTTTCAGTGATACGACATATCGCTTCTCGACTTACACAGGCGGGAGTGAGGCAAGGGGAATGGTTCTTTAATGTAACTAATAAATATTATAAATTTAAATACGCATTTTATGCGACATTCAATCAAGACTATAATATTGTTTTCACTTCTCATGCTCTAAAAGTACCTACGCCAATATAGCCCTACGAAGCGGGACTAAAGTGACCACTTTAGTCTCTAGGGAGTGAAAAGTAATTAGTTTTTTAATTTCCTTCATGTGACATAGAGAAACTCAAACAGCCAGTAAATATCTGTGGAGATATTTTTAACTCAATTTGGACAAAAATTATACTTACTGCTGTTATTGCACGCGCGTATAGAAAATTGTCAGCGAGTGTTATATGATTTCGTATATTTTTTCAGCAAAGAACGGCCCGTTCTTGAACATGAACTTGCTCTTCCGAAGAGAATGTGATCAAGAGATCGTGGAAATAGAGCTAGAACATTATGAGGAGATCGTTCCCCATGTGAATGAAGGTAGCTGGAGGTACATTGACGCTATCACGATGGATATGGGCAAATATCTAGAATGGTGTGCGCGGGAACACAACTCTCAGGTTCAATACATCTCCTTCTCCTCAAACGAAATGGAATTAAACTTGGGAATGTCGGTGAGGTTAGGCAGTACACAAGCTGACATGACACAAGCGTTTTTTCGGTCACCTATCTAAGCAGTATTTAGTCAGGGGGACACATGGTGAGCACCTTCAACGGTTGAGTCATGCCGGCCATGATGTACTCTTTCGATATACTCAAGTGGACGCAGACGGAGCTTGCTGCCTTATCTAAATTATCATCTTATATATAAAATTCTCGTGGCACAATGTTAGTTACCATACTCCTCCGAAACGGCTTGACCGATTTTTATGAAATTTTATATGCATATTCAGTAGGTCTGAGAATCGGCTACTATCTATTTTTTTTAAGTTTTAGGTAGGTAGGTAGGTAGGGTAGGGTAGGGTAGGTAGGTAGGTAGGTAGGGTAGGGTAGGGTAGGTAGGTAGGTAGGTAGGTAGGTAGGTAGGTAGGGTAGGGTAGGGTAGGGTAATATAGTGTAGTGGAGTTTATACTATGTTTTTTATGTATTACTTTATGTGTCTACGTCTTAGTTACATTAATAGATGTATAATCTCTTTTATAAGCATGTTTGATCGAATTATTTCTTTTATTTTTAAATCATATAGATACAACCAAAATAATTATTACACCCGAAAAAAAAATGTGTCAATGGCCAACCATAGATTTTAAAAAACATTCTACGTTTTTTTAAATCTATGGTTGGCCATTTATAATTATGTTAGAGTCGTGAGAAAAGCTTTAACTAAATATACACTTAAAATAAGAGTTATTTTTAGAATAAAACTACATAAAAGCTCTAAAATGTAAAAACAAAACCCTTGCACAGAACCGCCATATTCTCTGCCATTTCAATAGAACCTTAGAACCAAATACAAAATATCCTCAGATCATAATTTATTCATCTTTGTCAAGTCCGAATTATGTAGTGGTCGGCTTCAGTCTTACCAGGTGCGGCAGACTGTCAGTGTTGTACGCAGAGCGACTACTAAGCGCTGTCTGACTTAACAACCGACTACCGGAGAATACCGATGTCTTATCCAATCCAATCGTATCACAGTGCGAGCTACGCCACAGCATAGTGTGAGCTACGGAGTTGCGTAATGTCTATTTACTTTTTCATTTCTATACGGATTTAACACCCCAATTATTTCGGCATATGGCGACTCTTCATTACGTCTTGGTGGATGACTGTTTCCATGCATCAAGCTGAGATCCGCATATACAACTTCATTTGTGGTGGCCTGGAAAAAAAAAAACATTTTCACTTCTCATGCTCTAAATGTACGCCAATATAGCCCTACGAAGCGGGACTAAAGTGACCGCTTTAGTCTCTAGGGAGTGAAAAATAATTAGTTTTTAATTTCCTTCATGTTACATAGACAAACTCAAACAGCCAGTAAATATAGTATTATCTGTAGAGTGTGGACCATCTTCATTGCAAAAATGTTGAGAGTTTTAGTTCCATGGTTTTTCCGCAAAGAAGGTGGCGCCATGTGTTTTAAATTGTTAATCTGACTGGTTTAGAAGAAAAAACTGACCGCGAAAGTTTCTGATTTTTTGTCGAGTGTAAATTTGTTCGATTTTAAATAAATTTATTAAGAATGTCCAGTGACAGTGAAGAGTTTGACGTCGAGCAAAGAGCAAAAGACATAATATACTATTGTGATTTTTATTTTATTTAAGTAATATTTATTAAATGTTTTTGTACTAAATTGACTATTTTTCTCGCACTCAAAGTGAAATGTACAGTTTGCACCTCGAGACTAAACGCCAACTTAATATACTTCTTACTTCTTTGACTACCTCGCACGCTCGGGAGTCAAACCACCTCTGGTATATTATGGCTTCGTTTAGTCCCTCGATATAAAATACACTTTTATTAAAATATCCTAAGGGAGTATTCTGCTCCCCTTACTACGTCATAGAAGTATGTCTGTGATTTTGAAGTAACTGTCTTTTCTGCTTAACTTGAATGGTTTCCTAAATCAAATGTTATTTCTGTCTATCTGCCCGAATGGTCTAATCTTCGAATCGACTGAATCGTTTTAACCCGACTCAATAGTGCAGGGCCCAAGTCTGCTATTTTTATAAATTCGTCACTCCAACACGATCCCATTGTCATTTTGCTAAAAGTTCGTAATATGCTAAATTCATAATGGTCGATCATTGGTCGGTCAATGGTCTCGTAATAGAATTGTATTACAATGGCATTTTGAACATTTATTCATGCCAGATTTGATTAAAAATATATTTTTACATATTATTTATTAGTGTTATAAGCAATTTGAAGTAGTAGGAAGTTTCATTAGTCATTATGTACGAGTTACCAATTCTTTCAATGAAGTGTCAGTGGCTGACCATTGGAAAGTCATAATGACGCCATTATATTAGTAGATTACCAAACTTGTCAAAATCAACAATTATGAAATCAATGATAGACCATTCTGACACTATTGTAATAGTAGACTTGAGGCACAGTTGTTCTGGATGTCGATGGAACACCAAGCGCATGACACATCAATTTAGTTTCTTGGTAGTATTAAGAAGGCGTACAATGGTCCAATAGCGCCAAACCATTAAAAAAATATTATCTCGTGACTGAGAAGGAATTATGAAAAACATCTCAATCAGCAATCTCGGGTGTCTCTAGAATTTTCTAATATCCATATCCATACTATATACTATAATACGATATACACTATATATACTATTACTATATTACTATTTACTTTTACTATCCATATTCCATATTAATATTATAAATGTGAAAGTAACTCTGTCTGTATGTCGGTCTATCTGTCTGTCTGTCTGTATGTTACGTTTTCACGCCTAAACCGCTGAACTGATCGTCATGAAATTTGGCAGAGATATAGCCTGGGATATAAAGAAGGACATAGGCTACTTTTTTATGCGATAACCGAACTAGTTTAGTTTAGACTTACGTAAGTATTCACTTCCATTGTTTCTACTGGGTGCGAATTTCGAAGACAGTATTTTTTGACACTTATGTAAATCACTAATATTATAACACCGATCCCTATCACGGATGGTATCACGTATATTAATACGTGTTGAGGAGGCTGCTGTTGTTCATTACTTTCTGAAAACAAAATATATTTATTATTTTACGGCTATTATTATATTCTGAAAACTATAGAGGAAAAAAAAAATAATGCAATATTGCTCATCCCTCATTTCAAATAGCGTAATAATATATATAGCCTACCCACTGACTAGACTTATAGGGAATATGTATGAAAATATTTAACAGAATCTATCCGGCAGAATATGCGTTATGCTGGAACATAGACATTCATACAAACAGACAAAAATTCTAAAAACTATATTTTTGGCCTTGTTAGAAGGCTAAAAGTCATCCAAAGGGCAATGGAGAGGGCTATGCTTGGAGTTTCCCTACGTGATCGTATCAGAAATGAAGAGATCCGCAGGAGAACCAAGGTAAACGACATAGCTCGAAAAATTGCCAAAGTTAAGTGGCAATGGGCAGGGCACAGTGCGCGCAGAACAGATGGCCGTTGGGGCCGAAAGGTTCTGGAGTGGCGACCGCATACCGGAAGACGTAGCGTTGGAAGGCCTCCCACAAGGTGGACCCAGTGGCGTGCACTCCATACATGCAAATAAGCTCTGCATACCCTGGAGTCCCATACATATACGCCCCTCTAACTAAATTAAAATATAATAATATAAACGGATAAATAAATAACTACATGGTAATTTATTAATATAGCTTATTCGCCATTTTTATTTACGCGCCATCTATTGCTTTTTGTTGGAACTAACTCCTTCGCGCAACGATTATTATCAGCCGCCATGCATCACCGCGCAGAGACAGCGCTCGCGTGACCAAAAGCAGTACTACACCTTGCTTGTTCTTCAAACATCGCATCTCGTATAGTACACAGCAAAAGTGTGACTGTGTGCGTGAAAATGTGTGCCTGTGTTAGAGTTTTGGAAGCAGAGCTTCCAATGTAAACCGTCCAAAGCACCACTACAATGTTGATTGCAATAACTTTTTTTTTTCAAAAATATTTAATGTACAGTTTTAACTTGGGTACGATATTGTTTTATATGTGTGGCGGCATCTACAACGCCACATGTGAACTACGCATCAAGGACCTGACGTCACATATCGTGCATCGCGCAATCAGAGTTTACCGCGCGACTAGCATAAATATACATCATCCCAACATCAACCGTCGGGCAGTTGCCCACCAGACACAACACCCGTCTGGTCGGAAGATCCTCCCTTTTCCATAGAGTATGAGTGAACTTTACACCCTGTTACTCATTCCTCTTCTCTTTTTGACAGGTCGTCCAAGCAGAGAGTCGGGTCTCTAGTATAATACCTTTAGTTTATACTTACTATTACTAGTAACATTAGTTGTTTTTTCTATGTTACTATATTGTGGCGATGTTGAAACATTTGACACACTACTATTACTCCAACTCGATAAATCCGCAACCGGCTTCGCGGTCGTTGTCTTCAGCTTTCTTTGAGAAACAACAGTGGTACCTGAAATGAAACCAGTCTCATTAAGTGGCATCGTGTTGCCCTATTTACCTATCCATACTAATACACTGTGGCATTTTAGTCGTCTTACAAAAGAAGTCCACTCAATGTATCCGACATAAAATACCTCTAGGCGTGATTAAAAATTTGTTACCATTCATTAAAATAATAGGTGCAAAGAAAAATAAATAATGCATTAGAATTATGAACATCCTGTTTATAATGTTTACGTATTAAACGGTAGAACATACCTACCCAGCGGACGAGCGAGTAGATCATTCCATCGCTGGCTTACCCAATCAAGCACAGTCCACGTGGACTGTCATCCAATGAGAAGTTCTAACGCTATGCCGCGCGTGCCACGCCCCCACCCCTTTCACAAAAAAATAGGTGAAGGTCACTCTCACAGTGTCTCAGTTGCGTCCGAATATCGGAAGTGGAAGTGCGCGCGCGCGCTACCGGATTCGACCATTGTTCGCGATCGCTAGACAGATTAGGTACCTACCTACTTCACAATGAGTGATATGAACTATCAATTCTCGAATATCGAGTACCTGCAAATGGTACTCCTGTACGCAATAATGGATTATTTTGAACGACACCCGCGCACAGGTAAAGTTTAACTAACTACTTGCATGTGTAAACAAAAAGTGATCATTTGTAAATACGTAATTAGTAATTAGTGTAAATAATTCAGTTGATTCCAATTTTTTAAATACGCCGGAAACAATTTACGTACTGCCAGTTTCATTAACTATCTTTTGTTTTGTTATTTGCTCAGGTTAGAGATCGAAATTCTGGATTTTTAACGTACGTAGGTACCTGAGTCAAATTTCTATCTGTCGAACGAAAACAAATTTATCAGTTATTGAAATTGGCCGTATGTTTGTAACTTAAATCGTACCTCTTTTAATAATCTGCACTTAGTATGTACCTACTCGTATCTATCTTAGACAACTTAGTTTGGGTTAAATATCCTTACAAACTACTACATACATACCGAGAACATAAGGTTGCAATAGTAAGAAACACATTTTTACTCTAGGGTGAATGAACTCTGATAAACATGTGGCCGCTCCATTCCGCGCGACCTTGAAACGCCGGACCGCTAAAACGCTCGTGGCTACTTTGGTGTAAATTTTTTGTTATGGCTCTGACCGCGCGCTCGTAACAGGGTGTTTCAAATTGCGTCATGCGTCATACTTATTTAATACTATTAAATTTTTTGAATTATTCAAATGGTTTTTATTTTGTTATTTTTTGTTATGAATGATTAGTAGTCATTGGATACATGAAGTGGGCTGCCGTTGTAAGACGGTTAAAATGCCACGGTGTATTATAAATGTGAAAGTAACTCTGTCTGTATGTTACGTTTTCATGCCTAAACCACTGAACCTATCGCCATGAAATTTGGCAGAGATATAGCCTGGGATATGGAGAAGGACATAGGCTACTTTTTTACGTGATAGCCGACACCCACGCGGGCGGAGCCGCGGGCAAAAACTAAATTACAAATAAATTAAAAAAAAACTGTTGATAAGTTTATTACAGTGTTAACGAATATTTAGGAGATAAATCCCTTAAATTTAAAATACACAAGAAATGTTTTATTTTTATTATTATTATTTTTAGAATAAGTTAGATTATAAGATAAACGATAAGACATCTCTTCTTACTATATTTCTTTTGCTGTGCCCGGCAGAGTCCACGATTGTTTCTTAATTTAATGTTTACCACCTAAGCATATACATTGTGGAATGCAATAAAGAATTGAGTATTGAGTACCCAGTAACTGGGTTGTAGAGGTCAGGCAGCCAATCTTGTATAAAACGCACACTATGCAGGCAGGCATATTATAAGTTGGGGGATTATATCACCGATAAAAATGCTCGGCTGAATGCTGGTCCTGCTCCACAACCTCAACTAGGTAATTGATTAACATTTGAAAATAATGTTGGAGCTGCTGAAGATTGTAAGACTATCTTTGCATTGTATAAACTCAATCTCCTTTGTATTATATAATTGCATACTCGTAGCACAGATGTGAGTACTATGTACTATAGAGCTACCATTGACCGGGTAATATGTCTTTCATTGACTTGAATGTGCCCTGGCGGCTGAGAGTATGTCATGCTCACTTAGATGTCTCGCTGATGGTGGCGCGTGTGTTGGATCATTTAGCTCTCTTCAAAATGGTTGAGCTGAATGGTGTTAATCCATGCGTCATGTTCGTGAACGGGCGCCGTCAGTTGGGACTGGTCATCTATTAGCTGCCATGGTTTATTTTAATTGTTTTATTTTTGAATTGTTTGTTTTTTTTTATTGTTTCTATTTGGTGTACCTACTATGGACGCTTTTAACGTGTACGTTTTTATTTTTTATTTTTACATCGCTCTCACATTATGTTATAAATTCAACATTATATGTGTTACTAATATTTTTGTAACAATTTAATTTAAAAGAGTGTCTATGGAGTTTCTTGCCTGTTCTTCTCCATAGGTACCTACGCTTGGAATGGGAATGTAGCTTCATTTTTCTTACTGACCGACTCCTTGACAATTCAAAAGTGCCTGTAAATGGTTTAATTGAAATAAATGATTTGAGTTTGAGTTTGAGTCGTTCCACGTAAATTTTTAGGATTCGACAGCATTCGGTTAGGCTTGAAGCCAACCCATATTATACGACTCCATGGTATTGTTACGAGCTTGCGGTTCGTCACAATAAAAACTGCCGATTTAAAAAGAAAAAATGACACTTTAATTATAAAACACAACTGCACTACTGATCACTCTAAAGTCGCACTTGAAGATCGCTTTGAAGTTTACTTGTCGCTTGATAGCTTGATTTTCAACTGTCTCGGGTCGATGTCCATACCAGCCTTATATAGTCCTTAGATAGTTCCAAAACCTTCTACTGTAGAAACACCTAGAATGTTCGAGTAAATACCGGCCCCGACTGACCAGATGTCGATAGTTCTGAAAAGTTATAGCATCGAACCTTCTAGAAAATTTGAATTGTCAAGGAGTCGGTCAGTAATAAAAATGAAGCTACATGCCCATTCCAAAGCGTAGTAAGTACCTATGGAGTAGAACGGGCAAGAAACTCCATGGACACTCTTTTAATTAAATTGTTACAAAAATATTAGTTACATCTATAATGTTGAATTTATTAAAACACAGGCACATTTGTTTAAACACAGGCTGCACGGGTACAATGAGGTTACAATAAGCTCTGAAAAGTGTCTGATTGACCGACTTGGAACAGCGTTCAAACCTGCGGGCTATCATGTTATACCCAAAGTCTCTAATTCAGATAATTTATGTAAACAAAGTAATGTCAAGAAATGTCACTGTCAAAATGACAGGTCAGTGGTACAAAACATTTTATCATTTTTTTTGTAAATAGTCATCGCTGAAATTAAAGTGAATTAATTATAAGAACTGTACAAACAAAATACCGTTGCCAAACAATGTTTTGTGTAGTATGTCGGAAACACGGCATATGATCGTCATAATCAGCCCTTTTAAGTCCAGTGCTAGACGTAGGCCTCCCAAAATCGATTTCCACTAGAAACAGTTTACAGCCGTTTTCATCCAAAATGTGGCTAGATATGCTACTTACATTATGAATGAGAGAAAAAAAAAAATGAAAATGTTTGGATCTCCTGCATTGTTACCAGTATCATAAAATATTTTATACCAGAAAATCTCCTTTTTTTTAGTAACTTTGTTCAAAACCTAAAATTTATAGAAATAATTACGGTATGATTATTTTTTAATTATTATTTCTTAAAATCAATACTTAAAAGAAAATGAAACCTCTTTTTTCGCCATTTTATGTGAATTACCATTACGAAGACATTTTCTTGATATGTTATCCCCTTTGTTTACATAAATTATCTGAATTGAGACTTTTATAGCTCTAATTGACAACGCCCTTCGCTCCCTCTAAATATCAGCATCTTCCCTGAGATCGGCAGTAACTAAATGGTATTTAAAGTGGTCAAAATATAAACTTACCAGTATTATTTGCACAACTTTCATTCGATGATTTATTATTTCCATATGGCGATGATGTAACGTTAGACACAAAAGTAGTATTATTGTTTTTTAAACCATTTAAAGGCGTTTTTGTCTTTATACTTTCATTATTTCGTCTTGGAGGATCTGCAATATACAATGTCATTATTTTCTCCGAGAATTGTTCCTGTGATAGTGAAAAAGGCAAGTCAGTCAGCATGGTGAATGATAAAGCTGACATCAGACGCGTCTCACAAAATGAATCAAAAGTGAAAACTGAATTCATTATTGAACCAATCCAACGATGTTGGATTTTGGCTTTCGGCATCATTCACTCGCGCATCTATATTCGTTTCAATGAAAATGAACATTCACTGAAGTGAAGCGTCTTATATCAGATTTATCTGACATAAGATACATAATATTAATTATGTAGAACTCACTAGGAAGAGGTGCAGCCATTTTGTAAGTCGCTGCGGTTGTAACTATTATTTTATGTTCGTTATTTTTTTTAATGTTAGGCTTAAAAGTATTCTTATTGTTTTGTAAACGACTATAAGGCTTTGTTGTAGTTACTTTTATCTCTGGTTTTTGTCTCGTTCGCTTTTGTATAGGCACTGCAAGATAATATTATTATTTGTAAGACTTATAACTATTTAATTATCTTAATATTTTCGTTCAAGAAAAATCTGAGTGGGAAGATTCGGAAATCACCTACTCAAATCACTACATTTGAGTACAATTCGAACCGAGCTATATTATATGATTATACTTGGACTTTTAAAGGTATTAAGTAACTTGAGAGTGGAAGGGGTTTATCAGTTTTGGACAAGAAAAGGAATCGTGGTGAATAAAAATAGATTTTTTTTGATTTCCTAAGTATATTAAGGGAGAGTTCCCTTAATATACATAGGAAATCAAAAAAATGGGAATTGTTTGGGGTTCTATTTAATACATATTATAAAGATTTATGTAGGTAGGTACATGTTTTGTTTGAGAATGAGAATCAGTTCATGACCAAAATCTCTGTGTAACGAAGATTGTAAAATAAAAAGAGGCTCACCATTACACGTGAAATCATTTAAATCAACCTTTAGCACGCAGTGTGCGTCGATTCCTTTTAAACAAATATCATTATCTGAAAGAAAAATAACACCAATCTTTCAAGTTACCTTTTTAGGATTCCGTAGTCAACAAGGAACCCCACCCCGTCTTTCTGTCTTATCTATCCGTCTTTTTTACACGTAAAAAATCAATCTGCCTAGCCTTTTCCCAACTATGTTGGGGTCGGCTTCCAGTCTAACCGGATGCAGCTGAATACCAGTATTTTATATGGACTGCCTATCTGTCCTCCACAACCCAGTAACACGATACCACGATACCCCTTGGTAAGACTGGCTGTCAGACTTTTGGGCTTCTGACGACCTGTAACGAATGTCAAAGATCCACGAATGACAGCCGGGACCAACGGCTTAACGTGCTTTCCGAGGCACGGAGGAGTCTCGGTATGTAAAGATGGTCACTCATCCACGGACCAACCCCGGCAAGCGCAGCTTAACCCGACGGATCGACCCGTGCGGCTGTTATTACTTAGCCACGAGCTCCTCTTCCTTTTTTTACACGTAAAGTGGGGATGATATTTTTTTTCTCGTCTATCCCATGGTGTGGAGTATCATTGGCTAGGCCGTTTAAAAATATTACGGGTCTGTTAAATCTATTTTTCGATTCTATTATGCTTTAAAGTGCTAAATTTTGTTTGAGTCAAGTGTGTGTGTGCCAGCTAAATGGTTGTACTTGGATATGTGAAAAAATTCACAGCAGTAGTATACAAGGTGTTTTTTTTTATATCCCATAACTCTAGGGTAGGAATGAGACCATAATCAAAGAATTAACTGGCGTATGATTTATTTTTTAATTCAATTTTTTTTTTCAAAACTGTAATTCGACTATTATTAATGTAAAACGTGAAATATGACGTCACATTTTCTTAGCTTTAAATATTAATGATTGGTTTGAATGAAAATGAATTACTCGTATTTATCAATGAAACTTACTATATACATCGAGGGTCACAGTTTCATCAGTTTGGCAACGTCGCATAAGTAACAATTCCTCATACGTTAGACCAGTATCCGTGTTGCCGGTATTCAGCAAGGTGTTCGAAAAGATGATGCTTAATCATTTTAACACCAACCGTATCTTACACGATCAGCAATATGGTTTCATCGAAGGACGTTGTACAACTGACGCCGGTGTCACCTTTAAGACACATATTTATAGCATGGGAGAAGGCCCAAGATGCCATAGGAATCTTTTGTGACCTCTCCAAGGCATTTGACTGCGTAAGTCACGAAACCTTACTCTTGAAACTGAAGCATTACGGGCTAGGTAAACTTGCGCTCAGTTTAGTAAAATCTTATTTAAATGATAAGACAACAGCAAGTTCAAATAAATGGAGTCAATTCACTCGGCTTAAGAGTAAAAATGGGTGTGCCACAAGGCTCGATATTGGGTCCTTTCCTCTTTTTAGTATATATTAATGATCTACCCCATTTATTAAAAAAACAACCACAAATGGTGTTATTTGCTGACGATACTTCCGTAATTTTTAAGATAAATAGAAGTGCATCAAATCTTGACGACGTAAATAACGCCCTACTGCAGGTCCAAAATTGGTTCACTGCTAATAATTTAGTATTAAATGGGAAAAAAACTAAATGCATAAGATTTACTTTACCGAATGTTAAAAGTAGTGATTGTGACATAGTATTGAATAGGGAGAAACTAGAATTTGTCGATAAAACTGTTTTCCTAGGGATCACGCTCGACTCAAGGCTGCAATGGGGTCCTCATTTAACATGTCTTGCAGGGCGGCTAAGTTCAGCACGATTTTTCTCACAGCATATGCGCTGTGAGAAAAATCCGTCAATTTACTGATGTAGATACCGCTAGGCTAGTCTATTTTAGTTACTTTCATAGTATCATGTCTTACGGTATTTTACTATGGGGACGGGCTGCAGATATCGAATCTATTTTTATTCTACAGAAAAGAGCCATCAAAGCAATATATGGCCTCCGCAGGCGCGATTCTCTAAGGGAACTGTTTAAAGATATTAACATCATGACGGTACCTTGTCAATACATCTATGAAAACATTTAAATATTTTCAGTAAAAAAGGTGAAAGACACAATTATAGTACCAGATTTCAGACTGGCTAAAGTAGACTCATCCTTCACGGGGTACTGTTTAAAATGTTACAATAAAATACCTCCCCACATACTCCAATTGAACGAAACAAAATTTAAAACTTGTATAAAACGCACACTATGCAGCCAAGCATATTATAAATTGGGGGATTACATCGCTGACAAAAATGCTTGGCTCAATGCTGGTCCTGCTCCATAAGGGCGCATAAACTAATTGATTAGCATTTGAAAATATTATTGGAGCTGCTGAAGATTGTAAGACTATCTTTGCATTGTATAAACTCTTTTTTGAATTTAACTCTCGACGATTATCTCTTGGCAAATCAGAATCGAGAAACTCTGCAACGTCACGTGAACTTAGCGGTAAGACTATTGCAGTCCCTTGGCTTCGTAATAAACTTTCAGAAGTCTGTATTGTATCCTCAGCAGTCAATCGAGTATCTGGGGATATTATGGGACCCTTGGCAAAATGTCAACTTACTTCCACCAACAAAGGTTCGCTTACTGCAATCGAGAACATCGAGAATGGCCAAAGCCACCAAGGTAAGTTTAAAAGAAGTCCAGAGTATACTAGGACTTTGGAATTTTGACAGCTTCGTAGTCCCGCGAGGGCGCTTGAATTCTCGTGCAATGTTGACCTTCAGCAATTGTTTATTGCGAAAAAATGTAAAAGGTCGAACACAGATGCCCGTCAAGGTAATTCCGAACCTGCATTGGTGGATACAGAGTCACGACATGGCTTCTCATCTGCACGGTTCACCTCCAACTTATTTCCTTACGACGGACTCAGCCAAGGTAGGTTGCGGTGCGCAACTCAACAACGAGACCATGTGGCAGTTGGACAGTACAGGAAAGAGACGCTCACAGCAATATCTTAGAGATGTTGGCAATTTTGCGAGTAATTCAGATAAAAATCTTTTTTTTGAATTATATAATTGCATAGCACAGGTGTGAGTACTATGTACCATAGAGCTACCATTTACCGGGTAATATGTCTTTTATTGACTTGAATGTGCTCTGGCGGCTGAGAGTATGTCATGCTCACTCAAATGTCTCGCTGGTGTGTGTGTTGGATCATTAAGTTCCCTTCAAAATGGTTGAGCTAAATGGTGCTGATCCATGCGTCATGTTCGTGAACGGGCGCCGTCAGTTGGGACTGGTCATCTCTTAGCTGCTACGGCTTATTTTAATTTTTGAATTGTTTTTATTACGGACGCTTCTAACGTGCACGTCTTTCTACATTGTTTTCACATGTATAACTTCAACATGAATGATGTAACCCATATTTTGTAACAATATTTTGTTTTAAAAGAGTGTCCGTGGAGTTTCTTGTCCGTTCTTCTCCATAGGAACCTACTACGCTTTGGAATGGGCAACTAGCTTCATCTTTCTGACTGACCGATCCCTTGATAATTCAAAAGTACCTGTAATTGGTTTATTTGAAATAAATGCTTTGAGTTTGAGTTTGAGTTTACGGGTGACAATTTTTGACCTAAATTAATATGATTGATGATAATTATCTTCGAAATTATGCATTTTTGAACTACATAATCTAGGACTTTTTGTATTATTTTTACTCATAGAATACAACCCTAGAGTTATGGGATATGAAAAAAATAAAAAACACGTTGTATATAACGAAGTGCAAAGGAAAACAATCACAGCCAAGTAGGCGTCACAAGTTACCGAATAATAGTCGACCAACTTACATTTACAATCGAAAAACATGTTCTCACATACATTCCGTATCGAAGAACATGTTTTTCAACAACAATCCTGAGTTTGTTCTTGGCATAAATTCATACCAACTACGGAGACACGCACTGGCTGGTTTTATGTGATTGCATGATCTTGCATGGTGCCGATTCTCTTTTTCACAAACTCAACTAAATTTAATTTCAGTGCATCTTTTTCTTTCTATTTCATTAAGAAAAAGACAGAAGATAAATTTTAGTTTAGTCCCGTCAAATTAATCAGCGCCTGTCACTACTCCATACAAGTTTAGACGTGATCAAAAATTTGCCTACTAAAATTACGTCAATTTACGTCAAGCGCTGATTAATTTGACAGGACTAAACTAAAATTTAATCAATCAATCAATCATTTATTTTGTTAAAATTAGGTATGGTTACAGATAATATATTGTCTTAAATATGTGCACTATGTTTTGCCAATTTACGGCGTACAAAATTAACATAAACAAGCAATTTTATCTTCTGTCCTTTTCTTAATGAAATAGAAAGGAACAGATGCACTGAACTTAAATTTAGTTTAGTTTGTGAACAAGGGAATCGGCACCATTGTCAACTAAAATGAACAGTACCGTTTTTTTTTTTTTTTTTCAAAAGCGTCATTACTGTATCAATATTGATTTATTTATAGGAGAACCAACAGCTAAACTCGTAACAGATGTATAACAATTGAATATGAAACAGAGCCAATTACAGGTTCTCACGGGTAGAAACAAAAAGCAGTAGAAATCTTAGGATCTTAGGATCACTAACAAGCACGATAGATAAGATTATCAATATATTCAAGGTACAATAAGCACTATGAACTTCTAAAGAAGTCAGCGTTCAGCTGAGTGCGCGCAGAATAGGTTTTGGTGGTAAATGGGTCAAATGAGAATTCTTTACAAAGAATATTAAAGTCCTTACTCGCTCGCACCATTTATGAGTTTTGTCTATAGTTAGAAGAGGAAAAAGGAATAGAGATAGGTGGATTAAATCTAACTGATCTCTGGTGGACATTGAAAACGTTTACTAACACATTAGACCTTAAGTTGTCTGAAAATAAAGATTTGTTGTTATTATTATTATTATATATTTACATATCTCCCTTCGGACCTTTGGAAGGCGTACGAGGAGCCGAAGCCAACTCGCAGAGGCCCGTTAGACGCTTTTTAATTAAATGAGGCACCAACCGACGATTATCCCTGCACCCACTATGCAAGTGCACCCAAGGACAACTCCCGGTTGGTGTAGGACTATTGCAGGATATGGAACCAAAGATATTAGACTATGGGTTTGGGTGGTTAAAATAGACCGGTTACCAAAAACTATGTAAGGACTATGGCCCCTGCCTGATCAATGTTTTATTATACACGGATAAAATGGCAGGGGTTGACTTGCACACTCAATAATGGGCCCCCGAAAACGGTCGCTAGCACATAGTGACGTAGCGACAAGGGGGCAACATATCTTGAGGTGCTTGAGGAGTGGAGAGGTATTCCATGGCTCTCAGAACAATCCCAGAGCCCGGAAGATGGTCAAGATCCCTACAAGCACTTACTGGAATACTTCCTTCCTCCGAGCACGTTTGCTCTTGCGAATCTCCACTCAAGCCGGCCAATAAAGGCAAGAATGAGGTGGGAGCTCAGTTCTTCGTCAGTGTTCACTCCAGCCGGCCAATAAAGGCAAGCCAGAGATGAGGAATATGACTTCTCCCGGGAGATAGGGTCCGTGGGATCGCAACTGCCCAACAGCTCGCCACATGCTGCCCTGCGGGTTTCTGTATCGCTCTTGGTCTGGCTCCTCACCCTAGACATGTTCCGGCAAAGTAAACTCTACCGGCACAGGCCTAGAGTTCGGAGCGCGCAAGCCCCACCACGACGTCAACGTAGAGATACGGCGGTGGGGATTATTATTATTATTGAAGCAAAGTTTATGCAAAAGATCAGGAGGACAGTCAATCTCGTTGGAAATAATTTTTAAAAGTGCAATCTGCTAATCTACGATTAATAAGCGGCTGTAAATGAAATATAATATACTCGTACATTTATATGCCTTTTTAAGTGTCTTCGAAGGTATTGTGGAGACGAGTTTTCCTTCCGCAATTTTTATTGACGTACACAAGCCATTTGATGTGTACAATTTAAGGTAAATTATTGCTTCAGGGCCTTTTAAGGTACGGGTATGCACAATACGAGTAATATTTCCATTGGATAGTCGTACTGCCCTCTTCTCGGATGTTTCGAGACCTGAAACATATTAGAGAGACAAAATTAAATTTTATTTATTTTGTACAATAGTGGTACATAAGCGGACTTAATGCCACAAGGTATTCTCTACTAGTCAACCTTTGGGTTATTATTAACATAAGCGGGATATTTACCATGTTTATTCATTGTTATGAGTTCCCGATATTTCGGCGCTGTTGCAAGCACCATGATCACGGATAAACTGAAGTCACTGCGGGTGGGTGTTTATGAGCAGACAAAACAAAAATAAAAAAATATAATATAATATATAATATATAGAAATATCGGAAACTCAGAACAATGAATAAACATGGTAAATATCCCGCTTATGTTAATAATAATATTAGCGACCATGACAGTTTAAAAACCTTTGGGTTAAATATAAAAACATAGTTATAAGATACAAAAATAATGTTCAAAATACTAACTTCTTGATTACGAGAATTTATATACTTTTATTGATATAAATACACACCTATAATATAAAAATGAATCGCAAAATGTGTTGGTAAGCGCATAACTCAACAAAGCCTGGACCAATTTTACCAATTCTTTTTTTTTAATGTTCGTTGAAGTCCAAGGATGGTTTTTACGGCGAGAAAAATTAGGTTAAGGTAGAGTAGGGTAGGGTAGGGCAGGTAGGTAGGTAGGTAGGGTAGTGTAGGGTAGGGTAGGGTAGGTAGGTAGGGTAGGGTAGGGTACAGTAGTGAAGTTTATACTATAGCTTTTGACAGAACGAAGTTTGTCGGGTCAGCTAGTATACAAATACAATAAACTAATAAATATTTTAACAAATACCACCTAATATCTAATAATTACTATGACTACATTTTTATTTGAGTGTTATTTAGTCTGACTTATGTAGTGGTTACGAACTTTTAAAAGTAAATTTGCTTTCAGCTTTTTTAATGCCAAAAGGTAGCGCGTTCCAGAGCTTTATAGTAGAGATACACTACACTTTGAAATAATTATACGAGTATACAAGCAACTGTACAGTGTACATGTTTCATTTATTTATTGTTTTGTAATAACGTTCGATTGTACAGATATTACCAATAACCTATGTTACATTGTACCTTTTTTTTTATATACTACGGGGAAGCTCTTGGCCTTCGTCTCACCTGATGGTAAGTGATGATAAGGCCGAAGATGGAAGCGAGCTTCACCCGGAATCCTCAACCACAGAGGAACTGGCTATCTTACCTCTAACTGCCGAAACACAACAAATGCTGTTAACATTGTTGTTTTGGCGACAGATAAGATGGTGGTAGCTAGCCAGGCGGACTTAGAACAAGCCCTACCACCAACCAAACCGAGCAGAAATTTTTGCTCCCGCTGGGAAACGAACCCGGGACTTCTGGATCTGAGTCAGGTGGTTTTACCACTAGACCACAGAGGCGGTAAAACCCTAAAACCTAGAACTTTCATGCGTCGAGAAGCGCATGTGCCCCGTCTATTCCACACTGCAAGGTGCAGCACTCACGCTGGTGCACGGGCGCCTCTCCGACGCATTGTAGACACGTATATAACACACACTTCATCGATTTGGATATTTTTGCGCTTACACACTTATGTATTTATAAAATTATATATTTATATTAAAGTACAAAAAAAAAATACAAACACTATTTTAAAGAATCAATAGCCAACTTTTTGAACTTAAGACTGCACCGAGCGCACAGTGGCGCCCTCATCGTTATTTCGGTGATTTCTTTTATTTTAGAATGTAAATGCAGAAAATAAGCTCGTCAAGTTGTGCTTCACAAGACTATACGTTATTATTACTACAAAAAGTAGTTTTAAATTGTTATGTTTTATTGTAATCATTAAAACGGAAAATAGGCTCCGTTTTAATGATTACAATAAAACATAACAATTTAAAACCGCTTAGCTCGGAGACTTTTAGTTCTAGAAAGCTGTAATTTGGCATGGGTATACATGTTACCGGCCAAACTAGTTTGCCCTAGGCCAAACCCTCCCTACACGCGATAGGACAAACCAGTATAGCCTAGACCAAACTCCACCTGCGCTAAGATATGTCGACGGAGCCCCGCTTGGCGGGGCTCCTATTTCTGGGTGGTTTAAAAAAAAAATAACCACGAAGGCTAAGGCGGGGTACTCTGAGTCGGGTTGTTAACCAAAATAGTTAGGATAAATCGGATTCGGCCGATAACATACATATTAATCACGCCGACAAAGTGGTAAAACCATTTTTCAATTCAGTAATTCCGGTTTACGGTAAGGTTTACGTAACAGTAGGCTTTGGAGGGCTAATTTTAGAGTCAAGTATCCCCCCCCCGCCAGCTAAGCGATTTTTAGCTTAGTGAAAAAAATCACCGTTAGTAGTCTACGCGTAGAACACAACGCGCCGTCAACCTGGGCCTGGTCCTTACCAGACGGCGAGCTGCCCATTACTCGCCGTCCGCAAGCCCGCGCCTACGGTGGCCGGGAATCGCCAATTGATTCCCGCCGCCCAGGGCGTCTTCTGCGGCGACTAGGGGCGTGAGGGCGCACAGACTACCTCTCCCTCACACACTCCACCTCCTCCTTCGCATTACTGCTTTTCTTCATTACTGCTTCGTAGAAGGAGGTGACGGCCTCCCATGCACTCTCGCTCCGTACCATGGACCATTACGGGACACTGCACGCTAAACAAACAATTCCACACAATAGACATATCGGACCATCCTCTGTGCAGTGCTTGCATGGAGGCTGAGGAAATCGTCGCGTATGTGCTCTTTGAATGCACAGGCGTCACCCAGATTAGAACAGTGACCCTCGGGGCACCCTGATTTTTCACAGATGTTCTAAACATACCGGGAGACGTAATTAACTTCTGGTGGGCTGGTTGGAATAACCACTGATGGCCGCCATGGCCCATGTACAATGGTCCACCTGAAGGACTAAGTGCGGAAACCAAACCCTTTACCATAGAACATAGAACTGTACGTCGCTTGCTCCCGCGTCACCAGTCCTGACTCTCTGTATATTTTGACTGCTGTGACCAAAACTACA
The DNA here is from genome assembly GCA_947523025.1 of Dryobota labecula. Classification (NCBI taxonomy): domain Eukaryota; kingdom Metazoa; phylum Arthropoda; class Insecta; order Lepidoptera; family Noctuidae; genus Dryobota; species Dryobota labecula. Next base: position 3,115,955 of record OX383311.1, on the reverse strand, counting down.
AACGTAGTGTTCAGGGAAGTTTTATTAAAATGTGGCTGGTATTTTAGTATATTATGGTGTTTTACGACTTCCACGCGAACGAAGTCGCGGGCAGAAGCTAGTCCTCTATAAAAGGTTCTGAAACAGTTTTGCAATACTAAGTAATATCGAACAAAAATGGCGGGATACGACGCTATGGTATAGTATAGTGAAACGCGCGTGCGTGACAATGTTCTTTTTTGAAATTCATAAAGATACCACGAATTGAGTAGTGAGAATGGAAGGGAGGATGATGATTCCTTCCTTACTCATCAAACAGATGAGTAAGGAAGGGATCATCATCCTCGTAAAAGCAAAGGAGTTGCATTATGAAATTAAGTACAACATTATAACTCCCGTTTGGATGCTATTATGGTTACTATGACACTGGGTGTTTTAATGTTGGCAATAATCTAACTGTTTCAGAAACTTTTATAGAGGATTTATAGCATGGGCGTAGATAAAATAATAATTATTTAATCTTAGATATTATTACACACATCCTTTTTCACCTTCCACCTATAGTGATTTTATTTATAGTACATTATTGCAAAGGCCGGGAAATAGGCAATTGTAGGTCGAGTGTTAGTATGAAAGCCGAGCCGAAGGCGAGGACTTCACTAATACGAGACAGGCAATTGTCATTTCCGCCGAGGCATATATCGTCGTTGTGACTTTAAGAACTCTTATGTGTAAAATTCAACTTTATGAGAAAATTGATATTTTAAACACCAACATTTCATTAGGAAGCACATTGTAGATCTTGAAATTGGTAAAGAAATGACGATTAAATCGTCATATACACGTGAGAGGTTTTGCATTTGATAGAGCTTCAAAATGTGAAAAATGCTGGCGTAAAAAAGTGATTTTGGAAAAAGTGACACATAAGAGGTCTTAAAGTCGCAACGACGATACACCTAGTGCTATTCTCAAAAAAAAAAAAAAAAATGCAAGGCAATAAGACATACTTTCATGTATTTTTCTTTTGACTTCACTGGAAGCAGGTTTTCCATTGCCAATTTGGCTTTTGATCTTAAATCTGGTGGAGTACAATCAATCTCCATTTCACTCACTGAACCGTGGGAATTCATTTTAATTAAATTTATATTAATTATACCCAAAGTCTCTAATTCAGATAATTTATGTAAACAAAGTAATGTCCAGAAATGTCACTGTCAAAATGACAGGACAGGTTTTTGTAAATAATCATCGATAAAATTAAAGTGAATTAATTATAAGAACTATGCAAACAAAATACCGTTGCGAAACAATATTTTTTGTAGTGTGTCTGAGACACTGTATATGATAGTCATAATTAGCCCTTTTAAGCCCATTGCTAGACGTAGGCCTCCCAAAATCGATTTCCAATCGAAACAGTTTACAACCGTTTTCATCCAAAATGTGGCTAGATATGCTACTTACAATATGAATCTATTTATGAGAGTTGTAATATTAGTGTTGCTGAAGATGTAAAAAATTTGAAAATGTTTGGATCTCCTGCATTGTTGCCAGTATCATAAAATATTTTATACCAGAAAATCTCCTTTTATTAATAACTTTGTTTAAAACCGAAAATTTATAAAAATTATTACAGTATGATCATTTTTTAATTATTATTTCTTCAAATCAGTACTTAAAAGAAAATGAAAGTTTTTTGTTCCAAGTAACCTAAAATTCATAGTTTATGTTATTTCAAGTACTTACAAGTGAAAAGTGATTCCGTGAGACTTTTTAAGTGATTTGCTGTTGTTTTTGCAACTTTTCACTACACAGGAAGCCATAATTATATTTTTTAAATCTGTGTTATCTTGACGACGACTCGTGACGTATATACTAAGAGCGATGAGCATGGTTTTAGTGTAGGTCTGTGCGTGAGCGTGTATGTTTACTTACAGGAGCACGGTTTTATGGTTTCACTTTTGATGTTCGTGGCGCGCTGTTTATCTTTTTTTGTTGGTCTGAGTTCTAATTGTATTTTATATCTTCATTATTATTATTATTTTTAGTTAATTAAGATGTTTTTTATGGTGAATGCTGTGTACAACTATAATAGGCATACATAATAAATAGTACTTTTATTATTATTTTTGTTCTTTTTTAACCTTTTGCTCTTGGTGTACCAAATATCACATAATAGAATAGGTAGTCTTAGGTAGAAAATTACAAACCGGTTGCTTACCTGATTCATATGATACCATGACCGCAGTAAGACTCGGTGATTTGTGAATAGTATTGACTGCCATATATAACCGATCACTCGAGTTGAACCCGAATTTCCACGGAAAGACAGATTCGAATACAGGTTCAGCAAATTCTCCATAATCTAAAAACAAAAGTATCCAATGTAACGCGTTCAAAATTAATACGCTGAATTTATGTACATTCAACTGCCCTATTTAGATCGACTCAGAGTGTCATTCTGAATTTCGACAGTTAATCATTCTCATCGATATTTGAGGCGTCTAATTGCAAACCCCGCTAAAACGATTTTACCTTGAAACCGACCTTATTCTGTCTTTTGAAAGTTTTCTCAATTCTGTACTATGTGACAAGCTCATTTCCGAGTAAATCCCTCCCTAACAGTACTAAATTGAGCCTCCAACCTTATGCTTGGTAACAAAATCCACTATAAATGGCATGGGTAAAATTCAAATTCCTCTACAACGAAAACAACCAATCACAGCGCTTGCTTTTGCACCAAGTGACCTTACGAATAGTATGGCGGACCAATGGAGACTTGTGTAAATGTGTCGTGCACAAAGGAGTGCGATTACATTTTATTGAATTTAAAACTCATCAATAACTCAATATCCAGAAAAATCGTTTTAGCGGGGTTTGCAATTAGACGCCTCATTTGTCTCTCTATTAAAATGTCAAGAATATCAACAAAAGAATGGTCGGAAATGGAATTCCAGATCAAAAGGGTAAACAAAGAAATGTCATTGTCAAAGTGACATTTCAGGGGTAGTCAACATTTCCCTAGTCATTCTAATTATTTGATTTATATTATATTTCGTCCTTTTGAAATTACGCTGAAGCGGCGTGTCAAAATGAAACAAATGTCTCATCGCCCAATGTCTAAGGACCCATCGTAAACTAATGAAAATAAAAGATTTCTATAACAGTACAAGATTAGATGTTACTTGAAAAGTACGGTGGGCCACAAGGTAAGCTACCCATGTCTGCTCTTACTGCCTCATTCTATAACAGAGCGTCAGAAAAAAACGGAATTGTGTCCCTAGTAGCATTTTCCGTTGGCATTTAGTTGGGCCACCTTCAGAGGCCCAACCAAAGGCCAACAAAAATGCTACTAGAGGTAGCTTATCTAATGGCCGACTATATGTATAGAAAATTATAAATGAAAAGTGTGCGTAGTCGCAGCGGAAAAATATCGAATTTCTTCATTACAATTTACAGATATTTAGTGTATGATGTCGTGTAAATGTTTATGGTAAGCAAAAATTTGTGCATGCAACCATTGGGTAGCTATTCAACAAAAACTGTTTCCGCTGGAACTACGTCATCCTAACGGCACTTTTCCGATAGAATTTTTTGATCCTTATAAGAAACCGGATCGATTGGCATAAAAAAAAGTTTTTGTGAAAATGGCACATTTTCTTGCTGACTGTATTTTTTTTTTTTTTTCATAATCTTTGAATGTGGATCATAATTTCTCTAAAAAATAAGAACAGTCTCCTAAGTTCGTTTTCAAAATCAAAATCAAAATATTTTATTTCACATAAACCTACATGGGCACTTATGAAACGTCAAAAGCTAGGTGCACGGTTCGAGTTAGTCGTTTCCTATGGAGAAGAGCCGGCAAGAAACTCCACGGTTACTCTTTTAAAAATAATTGGCTTTACAATATCATTAAATAACAGTGATAAGTAATAGGTATGGGAGGACAGTGTAGGCCTTTCAACAATTACCAGGTACTTAACAAAATAGAAAACCGCCAACAAATCTACACTCTACTAGGCCTACAACGTTCTCACATTCACAAAATATAAAATAATCTAAGTATATAAAATATTAATGACATGATTGCAATTACAACTACAGTAACATATCTGAATAAATATCATGTCCACAAAAGCCACTAATAAAGAATTGGAATTCGATTTGTAAGTAAATAATGTCAAATAATGAAAAGATTATGTCAAGGAAGTATGTAAAATAAAAAAAATAAAAAAATTCTAAATAAACATCGTTACTTGGGAGCAGTTAATAGACATTGACATAGTTATGTTGTTTATGAGGTACCAGGGAAGCCACATGTGCAGAAGGAATTATTGCCAAACTTCCTTGTCTTCAACGTAGTCTTTTATCTTATAATATGCTTTTTTGATAAGGACACGTTTGATGTGGGTTTTGAACTTTCCGTCGCTAAGTTCTGTAACCGACTTTGGCAACTTGTTATAAAAGCGGATACTGTTTATAAGAAATGACTTGCTAGTTTTAGTTAATCTGAATTTGGGTATCACAATTTCATGTTTACTACGTGTATTTATATTATGGAAATCGCTTCTTATTTTGAAAAGTCCTAAGTTTTTGCGAACATACAAAATACTTTCTAAGATATAAAGAGAAGGCAAAGTTAGTATATCAATTACTTTGAATTTATTTCTAAGGGACTCACGAGGACCCATTTTATAAATCGCGCGGATTGCTCTCTTTTGTAGAATGAAAATGGAATCTACGTCAGCTGCCGATCCCCACAGCAGAACGCCATAAGACATAATACTGTAGAAATAAGCAAAGTATACTAACCTAGCTGTGGCTATATCAGTTAACTGCCTTATTTTTCTTACTGCATATGCAGCTGAACTTAATCTACCTGAAAGAGCTCTAATGTGGGCGCCCCATTGCAATTTCGAATCTAAAGTAATTCCTAGAAATACAGTTTCCGTAATAGCATCTAGTTTTTTGCCATCAAGTTTTAAATTTAGACCCACTTGGGGTACATTTGGTAATGAGAACTTAAGACGTTTCGTTTTATTCGTATTAAGTAAAAGATTATTAGCTGCGAACCATTTTGAAAGAACAGCGAGACTATCGTTGACATGTAAGACATCCGTGTCTTTTCTATCTATTTTAAAAATTAGAGATGTGTCATCAGCAAATAGAATTATATCCGATAAGTTAGCCATCATGTAAGGAAGGTCATTAATATAAACTAGAAATAGAAAAGGGCCAAGAATTGAACCTTGAGGCACGCCCATCTTAACTAGAGACCCCGAGGAAGTCGCCCCGTTAACGTGTACTTTTTGCTGCCTATTTGATAGATAGGAAAGAACAAGATCGGCAGCTTGTCCACGAATTCCGTAGTGGCGTAATTTACAGATCAGTGTGTTGTGGTCAACGCAGTCAAACGCTTTTGAGAGGTCACAAAAAATGCCAATTGCATCCTGGGACTTCTCCCAGGATTCCAAAATGTGACTGATGAGTTTTACTCCTGCGTCAGTCGTCGACCTACCCTTCGTGAAACCAAACTGGCGACTATGTAAAATCCCATTTGAGTTAAAATGTGACAACATCTGGTCTAGCATGATTTTTTCATATATTTTACTCAATGCTGGTAGCACAGATATAGGTCTATAATTAGAAGGATCACTCTTACTACCCGATTTAAAAATTGGTACTACTTTACTATGCTTCATTAAGTCTGGAAACGTGCCGCTGTCCAAACATTGATTAAATATTCCTGTTAGGACAGGGGCAATTGTGTCAATAATATCTCCAAGAACTTTAACGGAAATCCCCCATAAGTCTTCAGTGTTTTTCATGTTAAGACTTTTGAATGCTTTTTTAATTGTGACAATAGAAATGCGCTTGAATTCAAAACTTGGAATATCCTTACTGAAGTTTTCTTTGAGAAGAGATTCAGCTAGTATAGATGATGAGGCGAGAGATTTCGTAACCTCTATTGGGATGTTGGTAAAGAAATTTTCTAGTGTCTCAGCAACTTCTAACTTATCTGAAATGGTTTAATTGTGAATTTTTAAAGACAGTTCATTCTGATCTCGCTGTATTGTGTTTCCAGTTTCTTTGTTGATTACCTGCCACACAGCTTTTATTTTATTATTAGAAATACTAATTTTGTTACTTATTAATTTAGATTTAGCTTGAGCGCAGATTCTTTTAAATATCTTAGAATAGTTCCTGACATAATTATGAAGGATTTGATCAGAAGTCAATGATTTTTCGTGGTACAAATTATATAAAAAGTCTCTGCTTTTTCTAATACCAGCAGTGTAGTTTTCATGTAGATATTATATAACTGTTAATATACCTGCCCTTCCAGCCCTATCTCAAAAATCCAACCTGTATAATAAGGTAGATTGTACAAGAATCACCCATATTTTAACTGTAGCATCTTATGGCTATACCTACAATCTTTGCAAATAAATAATTTCGACTGTGTCGAGTCGGGGTCCTTACCGGCCTTATATAGTCCTTAGAAAGTTCCAGAACCTTGAACCAGAAACATCTAGAATGTTCGAGTACATACGGGCCCTACTGTCCAGTGTCGAAAGTTCTAGAAAGTTCTAGGATCGAATTCTCTAGAAGAATCTCGAGTCTACTAGTTCTGCTATTCGATACTAGATGGCGCTAGTGGTACTTAAATTTGTGTAGCGCGTAACAATATAATAAACTAAACTAAATAAAACTAATAACAAAATAAACTAAAATATGGCGTCGAAAAATTGCTCAGCATCGCTGTCGACTGGTAATGTACCCAAGAGACTGGCAGCGTTGCCACGTTGTATGGTAACGCTTAGCCTCTGGCCAAGGTAAAAGCCAGCCCTTTGGTCACGGGAAGTGTCAACCAGCCTTTTAGAGATTTCACTAAATAAAACATGAGCACTGGGACCCCACGGCCCAAGGGTTTCAACCCCAAACGGCTCGAAAATATAGTTACCGATCAGGTTACTATACTTTCGCCGCTTAAGGTTTTCAGCAGCCGCAGCAGCAGCGCCAGCACAGCACGCCGAGCCAGGAAGATGGGATGGCGCAAGAGTATCGACACAAATTGCGTCCCATACTAAAGGCCTACCCACCTTCCAAGGAAATAAAGACATGCCGTCCGGTCTCTTGCCATCGTCGCGTGCCAAGCCATTGGGTTCTAATACAGCTGGAACGCCGACGGAGACAAGAGCTCGACGGATGATTTAGACCTCCTTAGATACGTTTTTAAATAATATTCGTAATGTTTCAGAAATAAGATAAAAGTACTTACAAAAATCAGAGGGATTATAAACAGACACGTCCGCGGCCAAACTCATAGCAAATACTCGTACTATAAAAAAGTAAATTAAACTCTGCATCTCCACTTAAAAAAAGACAAAATTATAATAATATTGTAACTTAGGTTAGGTTATGTTTAGCGCACTAAACTATTATTGATTATGGTTATTTTGAAACACTTATTTACACTTCATTAATATTATTAATTATACGTGTGTCTGCAAGTATAAAACAAACAGAAATCAGTAACACAATCGATTCGTGGTCGGTTTTATAAAATCCTCCTTTTGCTAATTTCCTCCTACAGTAGGTAGTGACACCACAGTAAATGCGATGTTATATGTAATATAATAAATTGTATTATTTCAACCTGCATACACAATTATCAGCACGCTTGGCGAAATTATTAGTGATTCGACCCCGAAAACTTGCCCTAATTTCTTTTTTTTAAGGATTCCGTATCTCAAAAAGAAAAAACGGAACCCCTATAGGATCACTCGTGTGTCTATCTGTTCGTCTGTCACAGCCAATTTGCTCCGAATCTGATGGGCTGACCAAATTAAAATTTGGTACACATATGAACTTCTGTGACCCAAATACGGACGTATAACGTAAATAAATGAATTTTGCATATGGGGGGGGGGGGGGTAACCCGGGTAACTTTGGGGGGCAAATTAGAGAATTAAAAAAAAAACAAGTTTTGCTAACAGTACTTGTGTGACATATTGAAAGGGCTTATTGTAAGAATTTCAGATATATATTTTTATATATATACTTTTCAAGTTATTTAAATAGTTTAGTTATTAAAAATACATGAAAATTGACCACCCCCCCCCCCTCCTCCTTATATCCGAAACTACTGAGCCCAAAATTAAAAAAAAAAATACAGAAAATAGTTATTTACTTATAGATTACAGGAAAACTTATAAGAAGTCTATGGTCTTAAAATAACATAGTAAGGCCTGTGTTCACCAACATTTAAATCAACTGTTTAGATATTTAATCAGTTCTTTATTTAGGAAATTTGACATAAATCAACTGTTTAAATACCTAACCGGTGGTTTGAATGTTGGTGAACAGAGGCCTTAATCTCTCAATGTTGTGCGTGCCAACTTACATTTTCAGTTGGAATGTATGGGAGAACTTGTTTTTACAAGTTTGTTCTTAGGATAAATTCATCCCAATTACGGAACCCTTCATTGTGTGTGATCCGACACGCACTTGGCCAGTTTTTCTTTTTCTGAACACATCAAAATAATTGTATGATACAACTAGGAAAACCACTATTCGTCGTGAATATCCCCCTAACAGCGATCAAAACAATAAATATTATGATATGATTAACTTGTGTACGTGATACATGTTATAGGGAAATTTTAAATAAACCTAATCAGCCTACAATTTTCCTACTGCTGGGTCACAGGCCTCCTCTCTATGAGGGAGAGAGCCTAATACACCACGCGGAACCAGTGCGGGTTGGTGGATGGTCACATGTCGTCGATTTTTGAAGTGAAAACTTCTTTAGGCGCGTTAGCACTTTTTGCTATATGTATACTGTGTATGTTTGTTTACTTTTTGGGTGAACAAAAATCATGGAACTCGCGTCATCGTCACGGGTTGCAAGCTCGCAGTCCGCGCGCCGGCTGCGAGGTGCAAGCTCGCAGTCCGCTCGCCGGCCGCGAGGTGCAAGCTCACAGTCCGCGCGCCGGTCGCAAAGTGCAAGCTCGCAGTCCGCGCGTCGGCCGCGAGGTGCAAACTCGCAGTCCGCGCACCGGCCGCGAGGTGCAAGCTCGCAGTCCGCGCGCAGGTCGCAAGGTGCAAGCTTGCTGTCACCGCGAACACAATTGTTATATGGCATTTATGATTGAACACGAGGACTTACACGTTTTCATAATATCTCGGTTTACATTGAGTTGTTTACATTGCGACTTGGAGTCGGCGCACAGTAAGCACGTGTTCGGTCCATTTGCTAGTAGCGCGCGGGCTGCGAGTCGAGTTGCATGTTAGTGGCAAGTGCGCTGACTGCCTGCCGTTGGCTTTTTCATATTGACATTATGAAATATATTATACGACGCACGATTTAATGCTCTAATTTGAATGACAAGTCAATTGCTTGGTTGAAGCGGTGCCGGTATAGTGTGCCATGACCTTTAGAGTCATCGTGCATAAAATAGCCATGTTATGAGTACACAAACATTATTACTTCAAAAACCGTCATCAAAATAGTAACTAAGACAATATTAACATTTCTTTATTAATACGATATTAGGCATAATGAGCCGAAAAATACTAATGCCGATCAACTACAATAGAGCTCTACGACAGGATAAAAATAATCTGTTACAAATAGCAAAACAATAAGATTTTTTTCGAAAATTTGCTCATTTTATTATTAGTCAAGTCAATTGAAAGTAGCTTGCATCGTACAAATAGCCCATTTCCAGTACTTACTTAGCGAATATTACTTACTCAAATACTTACTCTCTTAGCCTCAATTTTTTCAAGTAGCAGTAGGTTATATTATTTGTTTTTGTTTTTATTATTTTCTCTGTTAATGCAGTCACATAAATTGCAAACCAAATATTTATATTTATGCTTATTTTAATTTAGGTGAATTATTTTTTGTTTTTGTGCTCACACCATAAATTATTATTCTATGTCTATACTTGAGGATTTGTAATTGGCTCTCTGGTGACTATGGTTACCTTTCTTGTTTGTTTTTATTAGCTGTAAGTCCTCCATGTACTAAATAAATAAATATAAGACCTCGAAAAACTAAAAAAAACATCGAATATCGCGCCATGTTATCGGGTAATTACGCAATCATTATGAGAACATTTGGCGGTAGATAGTTCTTATCTACTCTATTATGAAAGAAAAGTCACTTGTATTGTGGAAAATGCGTTAAAATAATAACACTATACAATAATAACACTTTTTCACAAAACATTTTGTACCAGTTAACAGTATTCGATTTACTTGAGAGCTCTGTGTCCACGTTACAAAATGGGTCAAAAATCGCGCGAATTTAAAGTCGATGGACGGTAAACTTTCATAAAATGGTAACTATTTATTATATTAATCATTAATGTTTTGTATGTGAATTCAAGTTAATTTCTACGTATTTAATTAGAACATAATATTTGAACACGTGTCGCCCAATATTCCACCCCGCATAAAATTATATTCCCGCATATGGTCCTTCGAAGAGCCGCGTCAACTTACACCAACCATCTTTTATTTGTTTTTTTTTTTTTTTTTTTTCTCTATGCATTTTTATCGATCCAAATTACTGTTAGGGTGATGCCTCATTAGTGCGTTGCGTCGTCGCAACGGATCAACGCATTTTATGCCACACAGCGCTATTGCGACGACGTACGACGTCGTAACCAAGAGGGCGACGCACGACATCGCACGCGCACGTCTAGTTTGCCCCTCTAGCAGTGGAACACTGTCCGTGTCAGACTGACAGAGCTCCGGGCACCGGCCGGAGCTCCGACAAGGCAGCGCATCACCCTCCCCCCGCTTCGTCTCTCGTCCACCGATCCGCGGACGCATCTCATTTAAAATATATGGAAAAAGACGCAGCGTATACGCTGCGAAGACGCAACGCAACGCACTAATGAGGCAGAGCTCTTACTAGTCAAGATGCGCATTTATTTTGTAATTGCTTACAATCAAGGCTTGGCTTGATGTGAGCGAGCGAAACGAGAATACCGCGGCGACTTGTGGTGAACAGCTAGCATCGATATAGGATTTAAACAATTCTAAACTCGGTTAGAGAACCAGGGGCCTTACTCCCGAAAAAAACGATTCGAGTTTGATTTTGATTCCGATTCGATTTCGCTTCTGATCCTAGCTCGATTTAAAAGTTAAAACTGACCGAAGTAAGTTTCGCTTCGAACCACCGCACGATCGTGCGCTATTATCAGATTCAAGAGTATGGATCGGCATTTAATTCGAACCCAATTCGATTGATTCAGAACTCGATGCTGTCGGGAGTAAAATCAAACTCGAATCGTTTTCGGGAGTAAGGCCCCTGCCTCGGTAGGTTTCATAACCTTGATTCCAGTGAATTTTCACTGGAAACAAAGTTACGAATCAGTCATGTTTCATTTTGGTGACTCAAATGAGTCACCAAAATGAAACATGACTGATTCATTTTGGTGTTTCATTTAGTTACTAAATATATCTTGTTATTAGTTAGACAATGGTTTTCCTCAGAATTATGTGCCTCCATAAGGTAAACCGTTATTATTTGTGGTTAATTTTTTTTTTTGTAATAAACATAATATTATAGGTATCTATCGTAACAATTATGTTCGCAATCATCATTTCATCATTTCAGCCGAAAGACGTCCACTGCTAGACATAAGCCTCCCCCAATTGGAGGGGTTTGCCAGGCGGGTTGACGATCGCAGTATTGTGTCAAAAATGCATAGAGCGCTGCTGCTCATTCTCTAGTAAGTCCCTTAGTCGCCTTTTACGACACCCACAGGAGGAAATGGGGTGATGCTATTCTTTACGTCCGGCACCACACGGTACGCAATAGGCTCACCTATACACCGTGGCATTGTATATAGTCGTCTTACAAAGACAGCCCACTTCATGTATCCAATGACTATTTAGAGGTATGAGGAACAGGATGTAAAGTTCACTCATACTCTATAGTAAAGGGAGGATCCTCCGACCAGACGGGTATTATGTCTGGTGGGCAACTGCCCAACGGTTGATGTCGGGATGTTGTATATATGCTAGTCGCGCGGTAAACTCTGATAGCGCGATGCAGGATTTGTGACGTCAGGTCTTTGATGCGTAGTTCACATGTGGCTTTGTTGATACCGCCACATTACTCCCCTCCGGAGACCGGAGGTCGATAGTGGGCTGAGTCAGTGCATATGATGCTTGCCAGGGCCAGTTGTGATTCCAGTGAGTCGGAACCGGGTGCCGCATAGTTCACGGTGAGTCGGAACTGTCTGCGGTGATTCCCCAGTGAGTCTGGGTGGCGCTGAGTTTGTTGATCCAGTGAGTCGGACGTCGTACAGCGCCGGGTTGAGGCTGACTGCTGGCGTCGACCAGGAGAGCGTTGAAGGGCTCTGCTTGTGGACCGGCCGAAAGTGCAGTGTGCTGTGCCAAGGATGCTGATGAGGCTGAGGGTGATGAGCAGGTATGCGCGTTCGCTGCATGCTGGTGGTCAGGATACCCGTTGAAGCCTTAGGGTGCTGGCTGGCTGTGTGACTCGCCGCTCGAAAGCTTGAGGAAGTGATGGATGACGTCACGCTGCAGTAGTTGCACGAAGGCTGCGCTAATGTCCATGTTCGGGGTCACCAATTTAGAGGTATGAGGAACAGGGTGTAAAGTTCACTCATACTCTATAGTAAAGGGAGGATCCTCCGACCAGACGGGTATTATGTCTGGTGGGCAACTGCCCAACGGTTGATGTCGGGATGTTGTATATATGCTAGTCGCGCGGTAAACTCTGATAGCGCGATGCAGGATTTGTGATGTCAGGTCTTTGATGCGTAGTTCACATGTGGCTTTGTTGATACCGCCACGACTACAAATCATTCATGAATGTTTTTTTTTTTACATTTGTTTATTTTTTTATTTTTTTCTTAATTATGACGCATGACATAGTTTAGAACACCCTGTTACGAGTGCAGTCCGAGCCTTGTGTGACAAGGGTGCCGCGGAATGGAGCGGCGACATCTTTATCAGAGTTCATTCATTCTAACACAAAAATGTGTTTCTTACTATTGCAACTTAAACTTAATCTAAATCCATTCTGCGGCGCCCTTGTATCACAAGGCTCGGACTGCACTCGTAACAGGTTGTTTTAAACTATGTCACGCGTCATAAAAAAAAATTAAAAAAAAAAAATTTTTACATGAATGATTAGTAGTCATTGGATAAATGAAGTGGGCTGTCTTTGTAAGACGACTAAAATACCACGGTGTATAAGGGGATAGCTACCTCGTCGGTCTAGCGACTGCTGAGCATGGGTACTGGATTCGATTCCCAGGTCGGGCAAAGTGTTATTGGGGTTTTTCCATTAGAAATTTCTCAGTAGCAGCCCGGAGCCTGGATTTTTGCCCGGTTGATGGCAATGAGCTATAGCCTCGTTAGTCTATTGCCACGAAACGGGCGCAAATTCAGGCTCCAGGAAACACCCAATAACACTTTGTTTTAATAGTAACCATATTAATTTTGTGAATAGTATAATCTAAAAGTAACCATATTATTTTTGTGTCACTAATATTAAAAGGAAATATTGGTGCCGATTTCCTTTTTAGGGTTCCGTAGCCAAATGGCAAAAAACGGAACTCTTATGGATTCGTCATGTCTGTTTGTCTGTCTGTCAGTCCGTCCGTATGTCACAGCCACTTTTTTCCGAAACTATACTGTTGAAACTTAGTAAGTAGATGTGTTCTGTGAACCGCATTAAGATTTTCACACAAAAATATAAAAAAAACAATAAATTTTGGGGGTTCCCCTTACTTAGGACTGAAACTCAAAAAAAAAATTCATCAAACCCATACGTGTGGGGTGTCTACGGATAGGTCTTCAAAAATGATATTGAGGTTTTTAATATCATTTTTTTCTAAACTGAATAGTTTGCGCGAGAGACACTTCCAAAGTGGTAAAATGTGTGGGGACACACATTTTACCCCCAGTAACTTCTAAAATAAGAGAATGATAAAACTAAAAAAAATATATGATGTACATTACCATGTAAACTTCCACCGAAAATTGGTTTGAACGAGATCTAGTAAATAGTTTTTTTTCAATACGTCATAAATCGTAAACCGCAATTTACCTTTCATTCAATCAACTCAAATATAAAAAAATACATTTATCAATAACTTAATTTAAAAATAAATACACTATTATTAAAACATCGATCAAAGTTACGACGAACTACAAGAACTTATATATTATGTTATTTGCTGCTACGGAACCCTTCATGGGTGAGTCCGACTCGCACTTGGCCGTTTTTTGTGACAGAGACAAAGTCGACGTAAATTGACGTAATTTTAGTAGGCAAGTTTTTAATCACGTCTAAACTTGTATGGAGTAGTGACAGGCGCTGCTTAATTTGACAGGACTAAACTAAAATTTATCTTCTGTCCTTTTCTTAATGAAATAGAAAGAAAAAGATGCACTGAACTTAAATTTAGTTTAGTTTGTGAACGTGGGAATCGGCACCATTAATAAGTAAGAAATAGGAAAATGAACTAATTTTGCCACAGATTTCTCTTTGTTTTATACTTACAGGTGTCCCTGTGTGATTAATAATTCAAATATGTATAAAGCACATGTCTATGTCGTCGTAGCACATGTCTACGTCGTCGTAGCACATGTCTACGTCGTCGTACCATATGTCTACGTCGTCGTAGCACATGTAGCTACGCTGTAGCACATCTGTAGGCATGTTGTAGCATAGCTACAAGGAAGGAAAGATTTAAGACACAAGACACAAGACTACACGTTAATATTATTATAAACAGTAGTTTTAAATTGTTAAGTTTTATTGTAATCCTTAAAATGGAAAGTAGTGACCACTAAGCTATAAAATATAACAATTTAAAACTACTGTTTATAATAATATTAACGTGTAGTCTTGTGTCTTGTGTCTGATGACCTCGTAAAAGCCGCAGGAATCCGCTGGATGCGGAAAGCACGGAACCGGTCAAGGTGGCGGTGCTTGGGGGAGGCCTATGTCCAGCAGTGGACGTCTTTCGGCTGAAATGATGATGATGATGATGATAGTTTTGTGGAGGACAATGTAACATGCTTATTTTCTGCATTTTCATTCAAAAATAAAATAAATCATCAAACAAACGATGAAGGAGCCACTGCGCGCTCGGTACACTCTTTTTTTATTCTTGACATGACGACTTCTAATAAATCGATGAACGCCGGCTGCATGCACGAAAATGTCCCGTTACGCTCATTATACGCTTGCGCCGCATCAATTGTTATGACGTTGTCACGTTAAACTATCGTCCGTAAACCAACTTTTATTTTTATGAGGATGGGAAATCATCAAATGACCCCTCCCGCTCTGGGTGGAGCGGAAGGGAGTGTCAGACTCTTACTGACTAAAACCCACCCGTGTTCCTTCCTTGGCCCTTTATGTTCCGGGGCAGCGGCACCCCTTTCGGACAATCCCGCTGACCCGGCAGTCGGTACCCTCTTAACACCTTTGTCGGCACGGTTGGCGCAGTGGTTAAGCGATTGACTGCTGCGCTGCGTGTCGCGGGTTCGATTCCCGCACGGAACAAATTTGTATGACCTACAAGTAGTTGTTCCAGGTCTGGCTATTTGTGTATGTTAGTTTAAATATTTGTAAACGCAACCACAAGACATGAGAAATACCAGGTGTAGGGCAACGTTTAAGTATGAGGCCAAACGAACGTAATTTTGTGAGTAGTGAGTCGCAGAATTTCGGTCGCAGAAATTCTGCTGCATTCGATTTCATACAAAAGTCCTATTTGATTCACACGGCGACGCAAAATGAGTTGTCTGCCGACTCACACGCATTATTCGGACCGAATTGAGTTTGCGGCGAGAGGGGACCGAGTCGTATCCATTGCACTACACAAACATCCAATAAAAGCGTTGAAAAGCAACTGAATAAATTACGCTCGTCTGGCAGCCTAACTCATTTGCAGCCCAGAACCCAGCATATAAGTCGAAAAAAAATCATTCGTGTGCTGACATCCCTCAAACGAGTCGTCGCTATATTATAGATGACTTCTGTTCATGCCCAGGACCCGACTAGTCGGGTCCTGGGCATGAACAGAACATAATTTGATTATTATTATTTGATTTGATGATTTGGTATCGCTAGCGATACCAAATCTAATTATGTAAAATTGCCAAACAATTTAAGACTTACAAGTAAAAATGCATTTTTGAACTGGGCAGCCAATGGGCTAAAATAATTTCTGCCGAGCAGAAATTACGCGACCGAAATTACGCGATTCACAACTCAAAAAATTACGCTCGTCTGGGTTCACGCTTAACGTCCAAACAAACAGACTTTCATTTTTATAATAGTGGAAGAAAGTGGGATAGGATAGAATAGGAAGTAGGATTAGGAAAGTAAATAAAAGATGATGATGGAACAGCTAAGTTTTCTTTCTTCGTGCATTTTTATCCACTGGTTTCATTACCCCAATTATTTTAGCATATGGCGATTCTTCGACATGTCTTGGTGTTGGATTTTCTCCATGCACCAAACTGAGATCCGCATATACAACTTGGTTTGCGGTGGCCTGGGAAAAGAAACGTTGCAATGCTCAACATGTATTATTTTTTAGTGGCTTTTGTGGACATGATATTTATTCAGATATGTTACTGTAGTTGTAATTGCAATCATGTCATTAATATTTTATATACTTAGATTATTTTATATTTTGTGAATGTGAGAACATTTTAGGCCTAGTAGAGTGTAGATTTGTTGGCGGTTTTCTATTTTGTTAAGTACCTGGTAATTGTTGAAAGGCCTACACTGTCCTCCCATACCTATGATCACTGTTATTTAATAATATTGTAAAGCCAATTATTTTTAAAAGAGTAACCGTGGAGTTTCTTGCCGGCTCTTCTCCATAGGAAACGACTAACTCGAACCGTGCACCTAGCTTCTGACGTTTCATAAGTGCCCATGTAGGTTTATGTGAAATAAAATATTTTGATTTTGATTTTGATTTTTAGACATTACTTTTTATTAGTGAAAAATTTGGTAAAATCATCTACTCTAACAATATTTGTAAATATGTGAGCACCATGTATCCTTAACACAATTAATTTATCCGTCATTGCTTCGTCTTTATTGTTTTTACCTGTTGTGGCAAAGTAATTTTATTCTGGGTACATCGTCTTCAGATGTAATGATATAATTGATATATACAAAGTATTGTAAAACAGGTAACAGACTTGAATGTGCTCTGGCGGCTGAGAGTATGTCTCGCTGGTGGTGGCGTGTGTGTTGGATCATTAAGTTCCCTTCAAAATGGTTGAGCTAAATAATGCTAATCCGTGCGTCATGTTCGTGAACGGGCGCCGTCAGTTGGGACTGGTCATCTCTTAGCTGCCACGGCTTATTTTAATTTTTGAATTGTTTCTATTACGGACGCTTCTAACGTGCACGTCTTTCTACATTGTTCTCACATGTATAACTTCATCATGAATGATGTAACCCATATTTTGTAACAATATTTTGTTTTAAAAGAGTTTCCGTGGAGTTTTTTGCCCGTTCTTTTCCATAGGAACCTACTACGCTTTGGAATGGGCAACTAGCTTCATCTTTCTGACTGACCGACCCCTTGACAATTCAAAAGTGCCTGTAATTGGTTTATTTGAAATAAATGCTTTGAGTTTGAGTTTAAAAGAGTAACGGTGGAGTTTCTTTCCCATTCTTCTCCATGCGAAACTACATTTTGGAAGGGGCAACTAGAATCAATTTTATTTCCGTGTAAATTTTGACGTTCAAAAGTGCCATTTAAGTGCCTATTTGAAATAAATGCTTTGACTTTGACTTTGAACATGTTTTTATGACATGCTCACTTAAAGCGATGATAACTGACTTTTAATATACTGAAAATAACGTCTAAACGTAGTGTTTTTATTTATTTATTTATTTAACAATTTATGTACACACATATAAACAGACAAGAAGAAAGGAACAGAAAAATACGTACAAAGGTGATGCTTATTTCTAATGAAATCTCTTCCAGCATACCTGCGATAGGAAAGTAGATATAGAGATGTAGACAACGTGTGTAAGTGTGGAAGAGAAAAAAAAAATATATACATAAAATCAAAATAGCTATACCTTAATATAAATACTAATAAACATACAATAAGAGAATATACTTACATACATACATCTAAAATAAATATCACTCAAATATATACTTAGAATTACAATGTAGTGGAAAATAATAAATACATAATAATATGCAACTATGACGAAGCGGAAAGTGTTAATGATTTGGAAAAAATATATATTACATTAAAGCATTTCCTTAATAACTTTATATGTGATTATTTTAGATTATGTTTATATAGTAAAATCAAAGTGAAATTCATAGTGAAATTAATTTGTAATTTAATTTAATTTTTTTTTTTTGAAATGTAATTTTTTTTTTCGTTTTTATGTCTAACGCGGACAAAAAACTGAGAATAACGCAAAATCTATCAAGCGTATTTCTCTGAAAACTTCACCTTTTTAAAGACAATTTAATTATTGATATTTTCTTATACGTGTTTTATTAAAATAACTTTTGTTTTATGTATAATAAATTAATAATGCGTCTTATTTGGGACAGCGCTCCTATTACTGGCTGGACGTGTGACGCGTTGCGTGAGCTCAGTACAGAAAACGCAAGCTAACCACTCAAGGTCTAACCAACACCTTTTATTTTTTGTAAATTCATGTTAATACTCATATTTAATCTTAGGTACCATTATTACACACACCCTTTTTCACCTTCCACCTTTCGTGATTTCATTTAAATATTTTTGTTTAGTATAATTCAAATATCCACTTATTTTGATTTTATTATCTTATTCTAATTGTATTTTTTAATTATCATCATTATTATTATTTTTAGTGTTAAGATGTTGTTTTGTAGTGAATGCTGTGTACACCTATAATAGGCATACATACTAGTACTTTTATTATTTCATTGTTCTTTGTTTTTATCTTTTGTATGTACTGCTGTTGGTGTACCAAATAAATAAATAAATAAATAAGGTCACTTGCATACATCTGCGTCTTAAATGTCTCACTGATGGTAGCGCGTGTGTTGCATCATTCAGTTTACTACAAAATGGTTGAGCTGGATGGTGCTGATCCACGCGTCATGTTCGTGAACGGGCGCCGTCAGTTGAGACTGGTCATCTCTTAACTGCCAGGGCTTGTTTTTAATCTTATAATTTGTACTGTTTTTTCTCACATATAGAAGTAACGAAAATAATGTACCCAGGATTTTTAATATTATTTTTGTTAGATTTAAAAGAGTGTCCTTGTCCTTGGTGTTTCTTGCCCGTTCTTCTCCATAGAGATCGATGTTTTGGAATGGACAACTAGCTTCAACTATCTGACTGACTCTTTGACAATTCAAAAATGCCTGTAAATAGTTTAATTTAAATAATGCTTTGAGTTTGTAAATTATTATTTTATGGCCACCTTTCCATATTTTAATAATTAAAAATAAAATAATAAATGAAAACATTCCAGACACGACTTGCATTAAGGCTCAGATATATGCCAGTGACCTTGAGTGGTTAGCTTGCGTGTTCTGTACTGAGCTCACGCAACGCGTCGTACGTCCAGCCAGTAATAGGACTAGCCCATCTAGGAGCGCTGTCCCAAATAAGACGCATTATTAATTTATTATACATAAAACAAAAGGTATTTTAATAAAACACGTATACTAAAAGATTAATAATTAAATTATCTTTAGAAAAGTAATAGTTACAGAAAAATACGCTTGATAGATTTTGCGTGATTCTCAGCTTTTTGTCCGCGTTAGACATAACTTTACAAATTAATTCCAATTAATTATAAATGTGATCAATAAGAGTTGGTTCACGTCAGTAGTGCAGTTGGTCTGGGTGTAGATGGAACACATGACACATCAAGTTAGTCTCTGGGAGGTATTACATTGATCAAAAGTTAAAGATTAGGTTCAGATGGGTATACACTAGACTATTAGAGCATTTTCTCGAGCATTTCCGTGTAATGTAACGCTCCTGCGAATGCTCGACACGGTTTTCGAAGTAATGTTCACGGCGAGGGAGCATTAACATGTAATGAGTGAATTTCTCAGGCGAAAAATTTACGCGTCTAGGCTGAAAATGCAGTGCTGCTTTAGAAATAATGCAACGATATTTTTTCTCAAAATAAAAGAGACGTGATTCTAAATGAAGCCACTTAAATTATGTTTATAACACCAATACTTTTTAAGAAAAACATCATTAAATGATGAATTATCAATTTCTGTGTTTTGTCCACAATCACTTTCATACACAGCATTTACCTCTCAGGAAGATAATCTCCAACAAATATAGGAAAAAGTATTTTGATTGCGTTAAGTAATAATAATTGACCTACAAGAAGCTAATTATTTTTGAACGTTTGGACTCATAGTTAATGAGTTCAGAAATTACTAATTTCTATGGTCATTTTGTTTCGCCGTCCTGAGCTTCCACCAATGAGTTTAATCGAACAATTAATCCCTGCCCGGCAAGAGACAATCGTGCGCTTACGCACAGTGAGAACGGTAGTGCACATGTTATAAAACCTGAAAATGAAAATATCCATGGAAATTACGTAAAAAATCGGGTTGTTGAAATTGACTCTAATATTCCTTTTTATTTTGTGTTTATTCTTCGTTAAAATGTCGGATCTACATGTCGGCCGCACTCATGTCTTTTCTCGATGAAGTTCGCTTGTTTGTTTTCAAAATCAAGTTGTAACAAAACATCGAGCATAGTGCTCATTGTTCGGTTCGTGAAAGGGACTTTGACATTAGAGCGGCTCGATGTTTTATAACAAGTAAATGTTCTAGTGGTTCAGTCGCAATATGTACCATTCTCGTAATGCACCTTCCGCAAATCGTACCTTTGTGCTTTTGAACCAGAAGATCAGTCATTAGGTCGACGTTAGGGGCACCCCGAGGTTCTGTTTGGTTAGGTTCCTTTAAACCCTGCAGACGGAAATAGGGGCCCCGCCAAGCGGGGTTCCATCGACTCAGCCTTATTATTCAACAGTAATCAATCTGGTCGAATTAAAAAAAAATATATATATAAATAAAATAATGACCATCGGGGTGGTAAACGCCACTAGTTAGTGTCAGCCACCACCCCGGTGGCAAGGCCGAAGGGGGCAGATGGGAATAAAGGTAAAAAAGGTACATTTTGAGAAAGGTGCATTTTGCGAATGGTACATATTGCCACTGAACCGTTCTAGTCTATACTCACCTTTGGGACTAGGATCAGTAAATTAGACTTACGTAAGTATTCAATTCCATTGTTGCTATTGGGTGCGAATTTTGTAGACCACGTTTTTTGACACTTATATAAATCACCAATATTATAACACACATTCCTATCACGGATGGCATCACGTATATCAAGACGTTTAGAGAATGCTGCTGTTGATCGTTTCTTACTGGAAACAAAATAAAACTTTTGTTATATTACTTCATTCATTATCATTCATCATTTCAGCCGAAAGACGTCTACTGCTGGACATAGGCCTCTCCAAGCACCGCCACTTCGACCGGTTCTGTGATTCCCACATCCATTGGATTCCTGCAGTCTTCACAAGGTCATCGGTCCACCTTGTGGGAGGCCTTCCAACGCTACGTCTTCCGATATGCGGTTGCCACTCCAGAACCATTCAGCCCCATCGGCCATCTATTCTGCAAACAATGTGCTCTGCCCACTGTTTGGAAATTCTTCAAGCTACATCGGTTACCTTGGTTCTCCTGTGGATCTCTTCATTTCTGATTCGATCACATAGGGAAACTTCAAGCATAGCCCTCACCATTGCCCTTTGGGTGACTGTTAGCCTTCTAATAAGGCTCATTGTGAGCGACCACGTTTCAGTGCCATATGTCATCACTGGCAACACGCACTGGTCAAAGACTTTCGTATTGAGACACTGCGGTATGTGGGACGAGAAGATATTGCGTAGCTTCCCGAACGCTGCCCAGCCAAGTCGGATTCGACGATTGACCTCTTTCTCGAAGTTGGACCTACCTTACTGGACAGTTTGTCCTCGGTAAACATACTCGTCCACAACTTCGAGTGTAGCGTCCGATCTATAAGAGAGTGGATGTTACATGGGCATTTGACATTTGTTATTACTGTGTCTGTTTTACTGTCTACCTCATAAGTGGTTTACCACCGTAAGAGTGGATGTCACTTGCACGTCATAAAACGACAAGTTCTATTTGTCTCAAGTACACCTCTATGTCACGAGCCGACGTATTGTTAATATTACTACAGTATCGGAGGATAAATTTGGGCAAAACCTGCCGAGATTCATTCAAATAGCACAAAGTATTCTTGAAAGATGTCTGTTCAAGGGCGTCGCCAGCCGATGGCCCCGGGGGGGGCAAGTTGCTATGAAGAATGAGAAAAGTATGAATTGTAGGTAAAGTCGAGAGCAACAGATGTACTGGACGGACGTGTTCGCTGGACGCGAAGATCAGGAAGTTTGTAAGGCTATACCAGTCCAAGCGGCGCTGACGTCCTGCACCAGTAGTTCAGGATATCATCAATACTCACTGCGAGGCATTACTCCTGAAGGAACACGGGTTTTTGACGGGGGAATAACAAAACCATATTACTGATAAGTCTTCATAAGTATTCAGGAAGCGATTTCAGGACTCCTCAGGACTACTATATTACTATTTAGGTGGAACTAGTTTCCATGTAATTGGTGAATTCATTCGAGTTTCGACGTACGGGAATTATCGATCAAGCAAGTCAAGTCAAAGACTTAGGACTTTGGTTGCTTGCTTTTCATTTGGCAACTTTTTTAGAATCTGCAGGGGGCAGCTGCCCCTCCCTGCCCCCCCTTGGCGATGCCCTTGGCATATCAGGATATTCAAACACTATAACTTTTGGAGTTCGAGAATTCATACATTTTCTCACTGTACCGATTATGCACGATCTATACGAGAATATCTCGTGCAGTTGTGAAACAAATAATTGGCAAGAGTGCCTAGATTGTGGTAGGTAATATATAATAATATATGCATAGGTACATAACAAGAATTAGGTATATAATAATACTCACTAGTAGTATTATTAAATTTGTGAGTCGTAGTTTCTATGTTTTCGTGAGTCACTGTTTGATCAGTAGACTTAAGAGGATCAGCTGTAGATTCATCAGTAAATGTAAAAGAAAGATTTTTTGTTTTATTTTCATTAAGTACTAGCTACCCGCCGCGGTTCCGTCCATGTAAGTTTCGATTCCGTGGTTTATCGGCAAAATTTTGCTACTTTGGGTTACATTATGACATTGATATTTTTGTGTGCTCAACATTTAAATGTAATGTTATGAAAATTATTATGACCCATTAATGTTATTAGGAATGTAAACTAGTCTAGATTTTATTATTTATTTGTTTTTAGTGTTAATTATTATCTACTCTGTTGCCAAGCAGTCAATTAATTGGAATTTCTATTTTGCATGACTCATTATTATTAATGTGATGGAATTACACCAATTTAAATACAGTCCACTTCTCATTTATTATAAAGTCCCGATTGAGCCTATTCAATGATCCGGCTCGAAGGACCATTGAATAAGCTCAATCGGGATTAGTCTGTAAAGGTGCTATAATTTTCATTAAAATAAATAAATAAATGTGACAGTTAGATATCTAGTTTCAACCTTAATGTAGTTTCAATTTACAAATTTTGGTAAAGCAATTGGGAAGTCGATATATCAGGATATTCAGAGAATATAACTTTTTGAGTTCGAGAATTCAAAATTTTTCTCACTGTACCGATTATGCACGATCTATACGAGAATATCTCGTGCAGTTGTGAAACAAATATTTGGCAAGAGTGACTAGAATGTAGTAGGTAATATATAATAATATATGCATAGGTACATAACAAGAATTAGGTATACTCACTAGTAGTATTATTAAATTTGTGAGTCGTAGTTTCTATGTTTTCGTGAGTCACTGTTTGATCAGTAGATTTAAGAGGATCAGCTGTAGATTCATCAGTAACTGTAAAAGAAAGATTTTTTGTTTTATTTTCATTAAGTACTAGCTGCCCGCCGCGGTTCCATCCATGTAAGTTTCGATTCCGTGGTTTATAGGCAAAATTTTGCTACTTTCGGTTACATTATGACATTGACATTTTTGTGTGCTCAAAATCTAAATTTAAATGTAATGTTATGAAAATTATTATGACCCATTAATGTTATTAGGAATGTAAGCTAGTCTAGATTTTATTATTTATTTGTTTTTAGTGTTAATTATTATCTACTCTGTTGCCAAGCAGTCAATTAATTGGAATTTCTATTTTGCATGATTCATTATTATTAATGTGATGTAACCACTGCGCCAACCGTGTTTTACGACACGGTTGGCGCAGTGGTTAAGCGATTGACTGCTGCACTGCGTGTCGCGGGTTCGATTCCCGCACGGAACAAATATTTGTATGACCTACAAGTAGTTGTTCCGGGTCTGGCTGTTTCGTCGGCTATAAATCACGTATAGATTTTATACATTTCAGAATGTTGGGTGTTCTAGAGAGTATCAAAAGCCTTACCATTGCATTCATTCGGTGTATTCATCAGATCCATCGTAATAATACAGGGTGCATAGGATTGTAAACACACATCGTTATCTGTAAGAACAATAAAATCAAGCAATAGGGGTTTATACGCATTTGTACACAAACCCGTAAAATACCAAAACTCCTTTGGCTCCTCCGAATACTAACGGTTAGTTATGTAACGGTTAACTGATGATAAAAGCAACGACCAGTTTTATTATTATAATTATACAACATTATTTTTAGTATATGCAAAACCTGAATATAGTTTGTTCAGAATAAGTAACTGAATCGATTCCAATAGTTTTTAAACCATGTTATATTTTTTCCCAAAAATATTTAAAAAAGGTTACAAGTTGGACACCGAGCGACACTTAGTAGCTATCCGCACTTGACCAATACGAAAAAGTCCAAAACCTGCAAGTGTGATGGAAAATGTTATCACCAGTTAATTACAATACAATCGTCGTACGGTTAGATACCTACTGCCAAATTAATATTATTATTAATGAACGCAAGGCGCGAGCGGCGCGGGTGCGCCGCGTGGTGAGCATGTTTTTGTACGGACAACCAGGTAACATAACAAGCTTATAACTTTGTTATTTTTCATGATACAGTTTTGAAATTTTGTACATAAATTCTTTACATAAACATACTAGACACGTGTTTCGGGTTTCGCATAAACTAAAACTAATGTTGTATAAATCTATACTAATACTGTGGACTACGAGAAAGCCGTCGACTCCATCGAAATAAGGGCAGTTCTGGTCTCTCTGCAACGATGTCGAATTGACTGGCGCTATATCAAAGTGGTGAGATGTTTGTATGACGCTGCCACGATGACTGTCCAGATCCAGTACAAGGAATCCAGCCCGATATCCTAGAAACTTTAAATCAATGTGTTGGAGGACGTCTTTAAGACGCTGGACTAGACTGGACTGGGTATCAACATAAGCGGCAAGTACATCTAACACTTTCGCTTTGCCAATGACATTGTCATAATGACAGAAACACTGGAACAGTTAGACCAGATGCTGCACAGCCTAAATGGAGCCTCTCGGTGGGTTGGCCTCGGCATGAATTTGGACAAGACGAAAGTCATTTATAATTCTCACATCCTACCGAGTCCGATCCACATCGAAGGGTCGCTTCTCGAATTTGTGAAGGAGTATGTCTACCGAGAGCAAGTCATCCAGCTCGGTAGACACAACTTTGAGCATGAAGCGGATAGGAGGATCCGGTTGGGCTGGGCAGCGTTTGGAAAACTCCGTCAAGTCCTTTCGTCGCCTATCCCGCAATGTTTGAAGACTAAGGTCTTCAATCAATGCGTCCTGCCCGATATGACATATGGTGCCGAAACGTGGACACTAGACAGTCGAGCTGGTCCACAAATTTAAGGTCGCTCAGCACGCTATAGAGCGGGCTATGCTCGGAGTTTCTTTGAAGGATAAAATCAGGAATTAAATTATCCGGAAGAGAACCGGAGTTAACGACATAGCTTGCAGAGTAAGCAAGCTGCAGTGGCAGTGGGCTGGCTATGTTTGTCGAAAGACCGATGGCCAGTGCAGCAGACGAGTCCTGGAGTGGAGACCGCGTATCGGCAAGGATAGTGTGGGGTGCCCCCCAACTAGATGGACCGACGACCTCTAAAAGGTGGCTGGGATAGACTGGATGCGGAAAGCGGAGGACAGAGTGTTGTGGCACAGCATGGGAGAGGCTTACGTCTAGCAGTGGACTGCGATAGGCTGGGGTGAGATACTTATATTATAAGCCACCACGACCACGACCAGGGGCCCAAGTCTGCTATTTTTATAAATTCGTCACTCCAACACGATCCCATTGTCATTTTGCTAAAAGTTCGTAATCTGCTAAATTCATAATGATCGATCATTGGTCTCGTAATAGAATTGTATTACAATGGCATTTTGAACATTTATTCATGCCAGATTTCATTTATATATATTTTTACATATTATTTATTAGTGTTATAAGCAATCTGAAGTAGTAGGAAGTTGAAAGTTTAGTAGGAAGTTTCATTTATCATTATGTACGAGATTACCAAATTTGTCAAAATCAACAATTATGAAATCAATGACAGACCATTCTGACACCATTGTAATAGCAGACTTGAGGCCCAGTGGCCGCAACGACCAGATTAACAATGAGACTGGTCGTGGTCGTGGCCTAGTGCGCGAGGAGCCTTAGTTAATCTGGTCGTTGCGGCCACTGGCCATGGCCGTCTAGTGCGCGAGGTGCCTCATGCGGCAAAATTTGTGAGTTTTCATGTAGGTTGTAATCTGTGGAGCTATCGATAGATACGAAAAAATCGGATACGATTTCGAAAATTCTTTCACTTGTGGTAAGCTAGAGTATTGCCGAGTGTCAAAGGATATATTTTATACTAGGTTTTGCCTGCGGCTCCGCCCGTGTGGATGTCGGTTATCGCGCAAAAAAGTATCCTATGTCCTTCTCCATATCCCAGGCTATATCTCAGCCAAATTTCATGACGATCGGTTCAGCGGTTTAGGCGTGAAAACGTAACATACAGACAGACAGACAGACAGACTGACAGACCGACAGACAGACAGAGTTACTTTCACATAAAACAAGAAATTTCACGCAGCCGAAGTCGCGGGCAAAAGCTCGTGTTAAATAATTGATGGAAAATAATATAATAAATTAAATAACTTACATTTATATTGCCGTTTCATCACATGTACCGTGTTTGGCAAACGATCCACAGCTCTCCCATCAAATATCGGTAGGTTCTTACAAAATTTAGCTTTTTTATGTAATTTTATGTAAATGAATATCCGTTGTTTCATAATTTTGCCGTCAATCGAATATACGTCGATTCCTGCATAAATATTCAGTACTTTTTTCTGCGTAGACTGATCAAAGTCTTAAAGATAAAAATAAATAAATATAAAAAGTAAAATAGCGTTAATTTCGATTGGATCGGATTCATAAAATGGATCCACACAACAATCAATTGAAGTGTTTGGTCACTTTAACAAAAGTCAATGAATAATATTCAACGCCGGAACGAACGAATTAACTCTATACCCAAACACTCAAATTCAGATAACTTATGTAAACAAACGGGATAACATAGCAAAAAAAAAAAATCGTAATGGTAATTCACATAAAATGGCGGAAAAAGAGGTTTCATTTTCTTTTGAGTACTGATTTTAAGAAATAATAATTAAAAAATAATCATACCGTAATTATTTTTATAAATTTTCGGTTTTAAACAAAGTTATTAAAAAAAGGACATTTTCTGGTATAAAATATTTTATGATACTGGTAACAATGCAGGAGATACGAGTACAAACATTTTCAATTTTTTTACATCTTCAACAACACTAATATTACAACTCTCATTCATAAATTCATATTGTAAGTAGCATATCTAGCCACATTTTGGATGAAAACGGCTGTAAACTGTTTCGAGTGGAAATCAATTTTGGGAGGCTACGTCTAGTACTGGACTTAAAAGAGCTGATTATGACGATCATATGCCTCCGACATGCTACAAAAAACATTGTTTGGCAACGATATTTTGTTTGCATAGTTCTTATAATTAATTCACTTTAATTTTAGCGATGATTATTTACAAATAAAAAATATGATAAAATGTTTTGTACCACTGTCCTGTCATTTTGACAGTGACATTTCTTGACATTACTTTGTTTACATAAATTATCTGAATTAGAGACTTTGGGTATAGTTAGTTAAATAATTTATCGGAACCGATGAAATATTTGACTGAAATTATTTCCTCCGATGTTTTGAACAATGGTTGTGCTTCCAAAGACAGTTATTCATTTATTAGACACTGACTGTTGATTTCTATTGCGTTGGTGACATGAAAAATGGCAGCTGCATTAAACAGTTGGTAGTTACTACTTTTTTACTTTTAATGCCATCCTTATGCCTACGGAATAGAAGTCAAAATTGATTGGATTGTAAAAAAGTTTTTTTTAAATGTTTTCAAATGGAATATAGTCCACTGGAAGATACAGGGTATCTATTCTTTAGTAGTGACAACAAACTTACCTGCTTCATAAATAGTATAGACCATATCAGGAGACAAATTTTTGAAGTTTACTCTCACATTTGTATAGGCCCCCCACTTGTACCAGTAATAAAAAGGCGGAATCAGTATTTCTTCTTGAGGTAAGTTTGTAGATGCGTAGGTAAGACCTAAAACAAACAAAAATAATTACATTATTTTAAGTTACGTATACTCCATTTCAACAGTGATAGCAATGAACTAGAAATAGAAGAGTCAAACATACTTGGAAATTACAAGGAGATATTTAAAAGCGAAATGCCTATCAAGTTAAAGAAAAGAGTCATGGACTCTTGTCTCATCCCTTGTCTGACATATGCATGTCAAACATGGAAGTTTACAAACAAAATAAACACATGTCAGCGAGGAATGTAACGCAGTATGTTAAATATTAAGAAAATACAAAAAATAAAACACACTAAAATAAGATCTAAAACATAAGCGATAGATGCTCTCAACTATAGCCAAAAGTGACCGGCCCATTTCAACTTAAATGGGCCGGTCATATTACTATATGACCGGCCCATTTAAGTGGAAATGGGCCGGTCCGTCTTAAAGATCATAGATGGACAAAAACAGTTATGTTATGGAAAGGCCCATCGGGTGAACGTTATAGAGGAAGACCGCTCACTAGATGGGAAGATGATATTAAAAAAATGCGGGTCCACAATGGGAACAAATAGCCCAAGACCGAGAGAAATGGAAAGCTTTGGAGGAGGCCTTTACCTGAGGGGGGTTCCAGTGGAATAATATATTATTATACTAGTGCCTACCTCTTTAAAATATGTTACATAGATATTAATTTCTCTATTTTACTCATCCTTTTTTAACTAAGTTTAAGGTAGATACAACATTATGTCCATCTGTAAAACTGCAAATAAAATGCTTTTTATTTTATTTTTATTTATTTTATTATACTCCATTTCAATTATGATTAAATTCAAAATATCTTTATTGTGGGCATATGTTTGTTACAGGTCTTAAGAAAAAAAGTAAGTTCCAATATGTCCTGCCTAAAGCATACAATAGTTATGTGTCAGCATTAAGTTTAATAGTATATTTTATATCAAGGGACTAAACGAAGCCATAATATACCAGAGGTGGTTTGGACTGTAAAAAAGGTTTATTTAAATGTCTAATCTTATTTCAAATGGAGTATAGTCATATGGGTATCTTAATAATAATAATTTATTTAATTCAGACATTCACAGTCCATAGACACACACATACATTAAAATTTAAATTATAATTATCTGTTTTAAAACAAATAAAAACCCAAAATTAAACTGTGATTAATAAAATTTCAATTCTCTGTTCATTAAAAATAATAATTAAAATTGTAAAAATGTAAAAATTGTAAAATAAAATGTCAAAATATTATAAAATTTAAATTTAAAAACTGTATAAATTGTACCAAAAATAATAAGATATCAAAAAATTAAAATATTACTAATGATCAAGAATAAAAACCAGCAGCGTAACGTTGTACTTTTTATTACCAAAAAATAACATCAAAAAATGGCTGGCAAGGCTTTATATTAACACCATCTTCCTTTGGCTTTGGCTGGTGGCAGTGGCGGAAGGGGGAGTGTCAATATGGCGGCTTGGCGGCAGGGCTGGCGGAAAGGCACGTTGGCTGACATCACATGCGTTACAAAAATTAAAAATAATTATTTCAAATTAATCTTAATGAAGAGGTTGAACAGCCAACCAAATTAAACATTATGGGCCTTACAAATACACACGGAATTTTATATTAGGAAATAACTTCAGTATAACCATACATTTTTCTGTTTCATCATCATCATTTCAGCCAAAAGACGTCCACTGCTGGACATAGGCCTCCCCCAAAAGAGGGGGATTTGCCATAATCGCCACGCTTGGCAGGCGGGTTGGCGATCGCAGTATGGTGTTAAAAATGCATAGAGAACGCTGCTGCCCATTCTCTAGAAAGTCTCTTAGTCGCCTTTTACGACACCCACGGAAGGAAATGGGGTGGTGCTATTCTTTACGTCCGGCACCACACGGAACAATGCAATTTCTATGTTTATACTTGTCATAACTTTATTCCGTATTTATTTGTAAGGCCCTATATCTCTTTCATTCTTACAATTTAAAAAAATAAACTATAATAGAAGTAATTAAATATAAACTAGCTTTTGCCACCGGCTTCGCTCGCGCGGAGGTCAACTCGGAACGCGTGCACACAATAGTTTAGCCAAGTTGCATGGTAATTATACTCGATTTACAAATAACGGCTAAATAACGACAGTTATTGTGTAATATTGTTGAAATTACTACACTTTAGAGTAATTATGTTAATGTAAATGGTAAATAGATTACGGTGCTTTGTATTTATCGTGAAATAACGGAGTTTATTAAACGTTTACATCGAAATAACGAAAGGGTGAGAACAGTTTTTTGTCTAATGTTATAATAAATGGGGTATAGATAAATAGTATGGTAATGCATTAGGGACAAACATAGAAACAATTTTTTTTATTTAATAGATGGATTTATGTGAAAAACTGTGCATTTGTGAATTTGGATGTTTGTTAAACCACAGATGCATACAGTAGTGATATTCTGTCAAAATCTCACGGTGAAAACATAGGTGAAGTGAGTTTGAAGTAAGGTAATCCCACCTGATGCTTGGGATTGACAGCTCCCTCCACACTCACTTCACCTACGTTTTCACGGTGAGATGGTAACAGAATAGCACTGCCGATGGGACATTCCACACAGGGCCGCGCCGACCCCCCACAGCGCCTGTGTGCGAAACCTATGAAGCGCCTCATTTTTTCACGAATCTTCATGTTTCAATTTATGTTTTTTTTTTATTATTTGTTAATTTTGACCGAAATAAATGTTCTCCAGTTTTATATACTTAGATAATATTTTCCTAAATAGGTAAAACCAGTTCGCTTCCGCTTGCCAATTACTGCAAAAAATAAAACACGAATTTAATTATTACATACTTTTTTATTGATGTTATATCTAATTGTATACTTAGATATTAATAACAAAATAGCTGACTTTTCTAATAATACTGATTAAACAATTACGTATCCTATGTTTAAAGAAAACAACAAGAGTCTAAAATATGTAAGAATATAAACATACTTAAATTATATTATTTCCATTCTTCTCGATTTTCAGTTTGCGAAATCCTTAATAATCTCGTGTATGTCTATATGGTCTAATAATGCCTCCTCTATGGATATTGTTGCTAAATTTGTTAATCTTTCCTGGCTCATTGTTGAGCGCAGGTAATTTTTTATAAGTTTGAATTTAGAAAAGGACCTTTCCGCGCTTGCTACGGTAACTGGCATAGTTAGCAAAATTCGTAATGCTATGGTGATGTTAGGGCAAACAGCTGTCAAATTGTTCAAGTATATAAATCCAACTTTGAACCTTATCCTGTAGTGATAAAGTTGAAAATCTATTAAAGATATTTGACAGATTGTAGTAGCTTGATGTGCTGGCGTCTGTACACTGATGAACACAGACAACAAACAGATGTATTGTAGACTAAATCCGGGAAATTCCCAGAACATCTGTGGTCATGACGTCCATTTACGGTGTTACCATAACTTGTTATCCAAAATATACCCAAAAATACTGCCTTTGCTCAATATACCTACAAAAATACTCACATTCAAAAATATCGTTAGAATATACTGAAAAAGTATTAAAATACTGAATCTGGTCACACTGGTTTTGGCACTCTCGTTCCTTAAAGTCGGGGAATCCCCGTGACCCCACCCCGCTTGCGTTGCACGCATCGCATCGGGTTACGTTCATAATTCATTCAAACAAACTCACGGCGGTTCTTTTGATTTTAACGCTGAGCTCGTAACTAATGTTAACTAAAACCCAAAGCGTAAAATTAAACCACACACGTGAATATTATCTTAGAAGACTTGTACAATAAGCGCATTATAATTATGTTTTGTTATTTACAAGGCATATGTTGCGCCTGTTGTACCTACTTACTTATCGATACTCCACTACAAAGAATATGTTGTTGTGTAAGTGTAACAAAAATAATTTCGATGGCGGCGCCTCTATTGTCTTGGCGCCTGTGTGCGCCGCACACTTCGCACACAGGGGCGGCGCGGCCCTGATTCCACAGTGTACACACATCAAAAAAAGACTTGCGATCACTTTGAAAAAGCGAAATCTTTTTTGTTAGGTACGGTAGATTATATTATGATTCGGCTCGCCTGACTTAAACCCAATAGAGCACGCGTGGGATGCTCTTAAGCGAGCTGTTTGGAACCGTCAGCCACGTCCCCAGACAGTGCCAGAGCTCAGGGAAGCCGCTATTCAAGAATGGGGCAGGTTACCCCAAGAAATGCTGGATAACTTGATTCTCAGCATGCCCAGGAGGATCACCGCATGTGTTCGAGCCAGGGGAGGAGTTATATTGAATATAAACCTTTTATTAATAAATTGATGTTAACACAACATGAAATAATTTCTTGATTAAGTTCAATTAAAATAATTATACGAGTATCAGCTTATGCTAATGATCACAAACTTTTTTTGATGTGGGTATGTATCAGGGCTTTAAATACCGGTAAATCTTCATAACGTTAACTTTTATTGACAGAGTTAACGTTATTATTAAAATAACGGTAATCGATTTAACGTTATTTATGAGACTATTCATTTTATCGTTATTTTAACGGGTGAGATGTAAGTAGTACGGCCTGAGGCGTGCGGCGCGGCGCTCACGCCTCTCTGATGCCATGCCGATCAAAACGTTGCCCGAATCTGCCTGATTCTTACCCACAGAACGGCAACGTAGCTAAATTAACGTTAGTTATCGTATTTTTGTTAATAATAAGTACTTTATTTCTCTCAAAAAGGTACAATTTTGATTCATAGCATAAGTTACATTTTCCGGTATATCCTTTGTGAGAGCTGGAGTCTATACTGGGTTCGGCACCTGTATGACAGATCTCCAGGCTCACACCCTAAAAATACAATATTTAATTGCACTTACGTACTACAACATTGAAAACTCCAAGTACTGAGAGGAATAGAACTAAGACAATACAAAAGAGATGATTATTATAATGTTAATTAACATTATATTACTGGTAATGTTATCAAGTAACGTTAAATTTTTGTAATGTTAGTAGGTATAACATTGAAATTTAACGTTTCGTAACGGTTATTATTTTGTTATTTGGTAACGTTAACAAGCCCTGGTATGTATGAAGCTACAAGTACGCGGCGGGCCCATCAAACTGGGCCAATTCAGTAGGACTGCTGCCCGCCGCCGGTATAAGAGTTACGCGATAGAAAGAGAAGCAACTTGTAAGTGAATATAACTGTAGGTAGCGTTGCGCGACCTGAATTGCACTTTATTGTGTCGTGGCAAGAGTCTCTTTTTATTTAAATGATTTTGCGGAGTGTCCCATCTGTATTAGTGTACAGCCTGAGTGAAAAGTCGTGCTTGGGGCGTTTTGCGTCGCGTGCAATCGGCGAAAGATTGTTCGGCGCGCCGCTCCCCGCCACTCAAGACACTCGCGAGGGATTGTATGTGTTTAACATGAACGCCGCACGCGCCGCCCCGCCGGACGCTCGAGTCGAGCGTGCACTCAGTTCATACCCTTAATATGTGGTTAAGCAAACAAGTCGTAACCCATACATCAGTCATTGGCACTATCACCCTTACTGCTACGACATAAAGACGCTGTCAATTTCAAATTGTTATTGTGGTTGACTGTACGGTCCTGTGGGATTATTTTTCAAAATTATTTCCTTTTTCGATCTCCCTGGGCGATGCTGCGGGCATAAACTAGTATAATAATATTCATATTCATATGTTACAAAGGCTTGAAGCTTTTTTTTTTGGGTGGGATATTATCAAATAACTTCTCCCGCTGTGGGCGGAGCGGGAGGGCGATTCAGAATTTTACTGCCTAAATCCCCGTGTTCCTTTAGTTGCAGGGCCGCCGTATCCCTTTTGGACAAACCCGCTACCTTGGTAGGAAAGGCTTGAAGCTAAGGTACAATAACGGACAATATAGGGGATAAAAAAAAAAAAACCTGAATTGGACGTAGTTAAACGAAAAGGTTCCAATCCACAACCCGATCAAAAATGAGTTGAGTGTACCAAAATGAGTCTAAATATCGATATTATCGGCGAGTAAAATAAATCCAAGCAAAAAACAAAAGTTTATCATTTTGATCAACCTCAGAACCTTGAAACATGCACGGAAATATAATAGCAGATTGTATCATAAAGGAGCAAAATAATATTTTTACGGCGAGGGCGATTTTTTGAATCCAGAGCGAAGTGAGGGATTCTTTAGTAGAATCCTGAACGTAGCGTGGGATTCAAAGTACGTCGCCCGAGCCAAAAATATATTTTGCGCCCGAGTGACACACTCTACTTTTCATCACCCACTATGAGAAAATAAAAGGCGCCTCATATTTTATTGTAATATTATTATTTAATAAAACATAAGTAAGTAACAATTAAATTGAAATTAAATAGAATCTGATAATAAAACAACTAAAAACTTGTATTTAAGAGTGGAAGGTCGTTTAGTTTTGGCTAAGTACTGGAAGTAGGCCAAAAACACAGATTCTGAAAAATTCTTGGCGCCTCTTGCATTTCTCCATTCAATAAAATTACCATAGGCTTTCATATATTTCTCCCGGGATTTTGCAGGTAATAGATTATCCATCACATTTTCACTGTCACTTGAAGAACTCATTTTTCAAAACAAAACCAATTCAAAAGACCATTTCAGACACCAATCTACATGGTCTTCACATGATTTGACCAAGATTATGTCTTGACTTTAAAAGAGACTGTGACCTCTGAGTTTGTTTCGGCCTTTCTTCTCAGAGTAGTCACGATACGAAACGTCGACCTCATCTGGTTTTAAAATATGATTGACGTGTAAAAGTGTTTGTAAAAACCTAATAACAGAAATAAAATCATTTATCATTATCATTTGGCAATTGCACTTGCACTTGCAGCGCACAGACGTGTTCGTTAGCAATATTTAATCAATAATTTATTTAATAATAGTGACCTCCTTTAGTGCATTACTGTCGTAATGCATATGTAAAATTTTGCTTAGTGTGTAGTTTTGTTAATAATGGACATAAAATAGTGAACTTGTAATAAAACAAAATGGATAA
Organism: Dryobota labecula; assembly: GCA_947523025.1. NCBI lineage: Eukaryota > Metazoa > Arthropoda > Insecta > Lepidoptera > Noctuidae > Dryobota > Dryobota labecula. Next base: position 3,080,122 of record OX383311.1, on the reverse strand, counting down.
TAGCCCCTTTAATCCAAGGGGCCCAGTGCAACCCTCTGCCTCACCATCGAAGACGACGACGCCAAACCCAGCCCTCAAGCCGGCCACGGCTGATGTTATTTCGACGCCCGAGATTCAAAAATGGATGTCGGCCATCGAGCAGCACCTACACGAAGTTTGCTCTATTGCCGCGGAAGGAAAACTGAACTCGGAGCAGAAATTGAAAATTTCTACCCTATGCCGTAAAGTAGGTTCTGGCACCTCACAAATGGCAGTCCTATATCAGTCGCTCAAGCAGAAAGCTATTCATGCATATACCATGGTTGATGAACTCCAAGAAAAACGCGACCTGACGGAACATATTTCAGACCTCAAGCAGACGATAAAGGACTCTGGTTCTGCGGGAAATGCTTCTTTTGCCGATATGGTGAAAAAGGGATCAAATGATTTTTTGTACGACCCAATAACCTAAGCTCTGTTGCCATTTATCCTAATGATAAATTTAAATCAAGTGACGAAACGAAAGAACTCGTCCAAAAGATCATACGGCCCGAGCAAATGAAGCTGCACGTTCGTGGTGTCCGGAAAACCAAAAATGGAGGTGTAATTATCAGTACCGAGACAAAACATGACGCTGATAAACTGAAGCACGCAGTCCAGCTCTCCACATCTGGACTTACCGCTGACGAACCCAGCAAGCGCAGACCTCGGATCGTGGTTGTAGGAGTGCCGACTGCCTTGTCTGAAAACGAGGTGTTCAGGTGCATTTTCGAACAAAACGTAGCCGACAAGTTACCAGCGATGTCCTTGAAATCCTTCTTGACCTTGATAAAACTTAGCCACAAATCGGGGAAGAGAGATGCTACGACCTGTAACTACGTTGTTGAAGTTTCAGCCAATATACGTAAAGCCCTTATCCCTCAATCAAGGCTTTTTGTTAATTGGACGTCCTGTCCTGTCAGGGACTTTACATTAGTAACAAGGTGTTATAAATGCCAGCAATATGGCCATGCAGCAAAAACTTGCCGAGAGGTCATTTCTACGTGTGGTCACTGTGGTGACGCAGGCCATTCGGTGTCCGAATGTGCGAAGAAAGCCGATATCCCAAAATGTGCAAGTTGCACACGCTTTAAAAAGCCCAGTGATCACAAAACGGGAGACGCTGAATGCCCTGCAAGGAAAATAGCAGAGTACAGGTATATTAACTCCATCGATTATGAGGGCACCTAGTGCGTCATACTCGAGGCCAGATTTCCGTTTTGCTTGTTGCTGACTCAACAATATACCTGACCACTGCGATGTCCTACTTACCATCGATTTGTTGCTGGCTAATCAAATTAGCTGATCGCTTCAAAAAATGCCTTTAAAGTGATTTATGCAATATTTGTTTCAACCTATTATAATTATTAATACTGCAGACGCAATCATAATCGTGTAACTAAGTGCTAACAACTTTTTCCGTAAATAATATAGAAATTAACTACATGTTTAAGACCTTAATTATTAGTATTTAAGTATATATTAACATAATTAACTAACTATTGCACTATTCATAAAACTTATGTCAAATATTTGTTAAGAAATCAGTTGTCTTAATAGTAATTGTAAGAACTCATGTCGCCTGTGATACAGGTTTAACCTAGTACAGGCATCATACTTTGTAATACCTACATTATTTCTAAGATTTATACTGTATATTTCCAATTTTTATTTTTGAATAAATTTTATTATTTATTATTATTATTATATTTATGAATTTCTAACAATCCGTGTAAATTGACGAAAACGCGGGCTGTAGTTCGCGCGTTTTTAATTTGAATTCTTTTTTTTTTCAGCCAGCGGCGCGACTATGGGCCGTCGTACCAGCCAGTCTTTATTCAAACAATATTTGCGTTCGATTTCTTTGGCGCTGAACACTAATTTGTTCCAAATTCAAAAAGTGCGCGACAAAGATAATAGCGGCGCACTTAAAAAAAGGATTAAAAACTCATTACTGCCCGCTAAAAGTTTCTTAGAGAAAACACCACCGTTCGTCGCACTTAAAGGCGAACCATGTCGTCCTTTTCGAATAGATGGGATGAAAAATATGTATATCTTTTAAACTTCAAACATCAATAACTCTAAAAAGACTGTGTGGATTGGAACCTTTTCGTTTAACTACGTCCAATTGCACTTTAATAAAAATCCCAGCTTTTTATTGTCCCACTACTGGGCAAAAGCCTCTTCTATTACACAGAAGGCACGAGCATTGATCACTGCACGCTTGCTCAAGACGGCGATTTCAGACTTACATTAAATATACGTCCAGTTTTTCACACGTTGTTTTTCCTTCACCGATATCAATGATGTCCGAGATATACTCAAAAAGTAGATATGAATAGAAGAAGTCACATTGGTACTTGCCCGGATTTGAACCTCATGCTTACATTACAACTCTCATTCATAGATTCATATTGCAAGTAGCATAATATCTAGTCACATTTTGGATGAAAACGGCTGTAAACTGTTTCGAGTGGAAATCGATTTTGGGAGGCCTATGTCTAGCAGTGGACTTAAAAGGGCTGATCATAGGCCGTGTGTCCGACACACTACATAAAACATAGTTTGGCAACGGTATTTTGTTTGCATAGTTCTTATAATTTTATCACTTTAATTTCATAGATGATGATGATGATGATGAAAAAAAATATATATAAAATGTTCTGCACCACTGTCCTGTCATTTTGACAGTGACATTTCTTGACATTAATTTGTTTACATAAATTATCTGAATTAGAGACTTTGGGTATAGTAAGTAATTAAAATAACTTAGGAGACATATCGTTATATGGAGACGCGATTATATCCAGAATGATGGAAAGAAATCCGAATATAAGTAATATAGAATTCATATTTACAATTTAAAACTTAAAAACACAGCTTAGAAAATATTTTATTAATTAGTGTATAATATTTCTCCCACTAAATTAATAACACAAGACACTTCTACACCAACGTGATGAAAACTAATGAATATTTTGCAAAAGGAACGTAATCAAATAACTACTTTGTTTGTTTATTCTGTAATAATAATTATTTTCCTGTTATTTTGGTCGGTCACGTTTGCGCCCCGACATTTATTTATGTGTCGTAGGATAATAGACCAATAAAATTTTAGCGTAAATCCTAAGATTATTGCCAAAGACCAACAGCCTAATTACGTCACACACTTAATTTTCATTTTGACATCAACAATTATGATACTCGTAGTGTTAGTGTTGTCGAGCAGATGAATTTTTAAAACATATGCGAACTAAGCATCAAAGACATGACGTCACACAAATCCTGCATCGCGCAATCAGAGTTTACCGCGCGACTAGCATATATACAACATCCCGACATCAACCGGCAATTGCCCACCAGACACAACACCCGTCTGATCGGAGGATCCTCCCTTTTCAATAGAGGATAAATTAACTTTACACCCTGTTCTTCATACCTCCATCTGGTGACCCCAAACATGGACATTAGCGCAGCCTTCCTGCACCCACTTCAGCGTGACGTCATCATCATCATCACTTCCTCAAGCTTTCGAGAGACGAGCCACCCTGTTTCTCCATAGTGTGCTAAGCAAGTAGTGAGCAGGATAATAAAGAATCCCGGTTTGTTTATGGCGATTGCAAAGTTGAACGCTGATTAGCTAATCTAAATCGGCGACTCCGTCTGCGTTGAAGTCGAAAAATAACTACATTAGTATCTTATATTCTTATTGTAATCGCACAATATATGTATGTATTATAGAACATCGATAGGCAAGTTCCCAGTAAAATACCGAATTTTGTTTTGTAGAATGGTCAGAGCTAAAAAAACTCAACTTAATGTTGAGTTCTGCTTTCCTACGACTAAGAGCTCCCTGTTCTTCTCCCCATCGCTGTCACTGTGGTGAAGTTGTCAACAGCCTAGGACACCACGGCCTGTCCTGCAGCCGAAGTGCGGGTCGCTTAGCGCGGCACGCAAACATTAATGACATCATCCGACGAGCTCTTGTCTCCGTCGGCGTTCCAGCTGTATTAGAACCCAATGGCTTGGCACGCGACGATGGCAAGAGACTGGACAGCATGTCTTTATTTCCTTGGAAGGTGGGTAGGCCTTTAGTGTGGGACGCAACATGTGTCAATACTTTTGCGCCATTGCATCTTCCTGGCTTGGCGTGCTGTGCTGGCGCTGCTGGTGCGGCTGCTAAAAACCTCAAGCGGCGAAAGTATAGTAACCTTATTGGTAACTATATTTTCGAGCCGTTCGGGGTTGAAACCCTCGGGCCGCGGGGTCCCAGTGCTCATGTTTTGTTCATTGAAATCTCCAAATGGCTGGTTGACACTTCACGTGACCCAAGGGCTGGCTTTTACCTTGGCCAGAGGCTAAGCATTGCCATACAACGTGGCAATACTGCCAGTCTCTTGGGTACACTACCAGTCGAGAGCGATGCGGAAGAATTTTTCGACGCCATATTTTAGATTATTTCATTAATAGCTTTATTTAGGTTAGGTTATTATATTTTAACTTTAATAAGACCTTAATGTACCATGTTCTATACAAATAAATAAAGTTGAATTGTCAAAAAAAAACTTAATAATAATAGCAGTTTCGACCCCACGGACCCTATCTCCCGGGAGAAATCATGTTCCTCATCTCTGGCTTGCCTTCATTGGCCGGCTGGAGTGAACACTGACGAGGAACTGAGCTCCCACCTCATTCTTGCCTTTATTGGCCGGCTTGAGTGGAGATTTGCAAGAGCAAACGTGCTCGGAGGAAGGAAGTATTCCAGTAAGTGCTTGTAGGGATTTTGACCATCTTCCGGGCTCTGGAATTGTTCTGAGAGCCGTGGAATACCTCTCCACTCCTCGAGCACCTCAGGACATGTTGCCCCCTTGTCGCTACGTCACTATGTGCTAGCGACCGTTTTCGGGGGCCCATTATTGAGTGTGCAAGTCACCCCCTGCCATTTTATCCGTGTATAATAAAACATTGATCAGGCAGGGGCCATAGTCCTCCCATAGTTTTTGGTAGCCAGTCCATTTTAACCACCCAAACCAATATCCAATAGTCCAATATCTTTGTTTTCCATATCCTGCAATAGTCCTACACCAACCGGGGGTTGTCCTTGGGTGCACTTGCATAGTGCGTACAGGGATAATCGTCGGTTGGTGCCTCATTTAATTAAAAAGCTTCTAACGGGCCTCTGCGAGTTGGCTTCGGCCCCTCGTACGCCTTCCAAAGGTCCGGGACCCCAGGGTCCCGAGATATGTAGACATATATAAATAAAATAGTAATACTAATTTATTTAATTCAGACATTTACAGTCCATAGACACACACATACATTACAATTAAAATGCCAATAAAATTTTAATGTTGTAAATGATTTTAAAATTAATTAATATTTTTTTGAGAAATAAGCACACAATAAAGCCATTGGTCACGGGACGGGACTTTGAACGTGACACATCACTCCTTGTAATTAACTGTAAATCAAATTTGTAAGTACAAACAAACTTTATGCGTCGGACATCGTCGCGTTTAATTTGCGTTACCAATAGACGTACGAAAATAATGGTCTCGAAAGGAACATCACTGATTGGTAATGTGTCCGTCTCGCACAATGCGGCTCAGCAGTGCTATTCGGTAACCATCTCACCGTGTAAACGTAGGTGAAGTGAGCGTGGAGTGAGCTGTCAATAATGTCAATCGCAAGCATCAGGTGGAATTACAGCCGATCGATTCTGTAAAAAATTCACCGTGAACAGTTAGGTGAAGTGAGCTTAGAGTGAGCTGACACCAGTATTAATCCCTAGGCATCAGGTCGAATGACAGCTCACTTCACCTAAGTTATCACGGTGAGATTTTGACAGAATTGCACTACTGTTCATTAATCTTCTAAATTTGTGGAATTCAGTCTGATTCTCCGGTAAAGCTAGGTACATATAAAAATAGGGAAATGAAAATCGTCCAACATAAGACTGCCAAAATAAACATGAACAGAAATAGCTATTTGTCTGCTTTGATATTTTTTTTTTTTTTTTGTTTTTTTTTCCTAATACCGAATACTACCGAATAGATATTATAACATTGCGACAGCAGTAATAAATGAAGTTTGTGTTCGTGCAACACTATAACAAAAAGGCACAGACGAGTGAAAAAAATTACAACACTCGAGCCACCATGACAGTAAACCATGAGACAATCAAAATTAAATTTATTATATAATAATACTTAGCTGTAATAATCATATTTTGAGGAAAATAAATCATTTGGTACATTACTAATTTGTTTCTCAAAACCTGTCAACTAGCCTAATAAGGAATGAGTAACATAAATATTTTCCTTATGTGGTCGATCGATTGCTGTAATGCGGTTAGAGTTCAAACAGGAAAAAGCAAGCAAAAATGCATTATCTACCTATTTAGGTAATGCACGGGTCGATCGAGTTTAAGCTACGATTGCCGCCATTAGTCCGTGGATGGGTGACCATCTTTATACCGGATGACTTTTTTTACCGTCTCGAAAAAAATTGGGTATACTAGGTGAACGGAGTAGAAGCCTATAGCATAGAATTTTTTTTTTTTTTTTTTTTTTCAGTAATAAAACTAAAATAAGAGATAAAAATATTGAAATTTGGGTGCGTATGATTTAAATTTAAATATTATTTATCGTATTTATTTATTGAATTATCTTTTTTGTTAAATTTCTGTGTTTATTGTTATAGTATGATAAGTTTGCTTCAAATGTGTGGTATTTATCCTTAGATCAATTTCTTTCTAGGTTAAAGAAAAAATTATAAAAACTATGCCATAGGCTTCTACTCCGTTCACCTAGTATACCCAAATTTTTACGAGACGGTAAAAAATGTCATCCGGTATACAAGACTCCTCCGTATCTCGGAAAGCATCGTCAAGCCGTTGCCGTTGGTCCCAGCTGTCAATCGTGGTCAAAGAAAAGTATTTCTTTTTTCTTCTTTGGCAACTGAGCCGATGTCGACTATTCTGCCAGCGTCAATAATTTTTTTTTTTTTAATAGGCACATAAAATGCACTTTTGAACGTCAAAACTTACAACAATAATTGATTCTAGTTGCCGCTTCCAAAAGGTAGTTACGTATGGAGAAGAATGGGCAAGAAACTCCATATGTACTTACTCTTTTAAAATGTTAACAATATTTGTATACATTAATTAATAATTATAGGTGAAGACAATGTACCTAGAATAAAAATAAAAATTACTTACCACAATTGGTAAAAAGAATGAAAAGTGAAGTAATGACAGAAAAATTAATAAATGCGATAGGTACATGGTGCTTACATATTTACAAAAATTGTATATGATTTTCCAAAAAAATTAACATATAATGAGTCAGTGTGTGAGTTAAATTATATTAATCACAGAAAATAAAATTAATATCATACAAATTATAAATTATACAGTTAAATTAGCAACCAGTTTGATTTTGTCTAGACTCTAAACTGTCCTATGGAGCAGGACCAGCATGTTTCCAAGCATTCTTATTTTGTAATATGCTTGTTTACAAAGTGTGCTTTTAATATGAGTTTTTTTTTTATTTTTTCATTTTATTACAATATACCGTAGAATGGGGCTATTTGGATTTTCGGGGGTTATTTGGAACAAAGCAATGTGTTGACATAATTTCGAATTGTGATCTTTGTACGAAAAATTGTAAAAGTAAACAAGACCAGAAATAAAATAAAAGCTATCTATGGTGTTTTGGTAGAATTTATGTCAACTCAAATCTTACAATTAATTTATTCCAAATAACCCCCAAAAATCCAAATAGCCCCGTTCTACGGTATCAGAAGGTATTTTATTGTAACATTTAACACAGTACCCCATAAAAGATTGTATGTACTTTAGCTAATCTGAAAAATGGTTGATCTATTTTATCTTTATTTCTAGTATTAAAATTATGCCTATCACTGAGTTTATTGAGAAGATGTAGATTTTTTCTTACATACATAATATTTTCATAAATTAATTGGCAAGGTACCGTCATAATATTATATTAATAGTTAATTGATACTATTTATGTAATTTATGACGTTCAAAAGAGCTTCTTACGTGCCTCTTTGAAAAAAAAAAAAAACCATGTCTTCTTGTTTACCGCCATCGCTTGGCATAGCATTCACTGTGGTGTCAATTATAGTAGGAGGAAAATATAATACATAATAATAGGAAAACCGACTGGAACCCATTTCATTATTTCTGTATTTCTTGTACGTACAGGTACATGTATAAGTAACAAATAAAAGTAGTGTTTTAATATAACCATTTAGTTTAAACTCTGTTAACTCTGTTGTTGTCTCTCTGTTTATTTTATTTACTATCGAAACTAAATACAGGCAGTATTTCATCATATGTTTCGTTTTAATGGTAATAATTTGTGTAGCAAAGGACGGTGACGAGTACATTTATTATAGTCGTGATTATTGTAAGTACTTATTAACTTACGGATAATATTTTTGTGTTCACCAAAAATCTTAAGGTACATCTATGTATGCATTTCTAAAATTTTATTCTTCCCCGAAAAATACTGATCGTGCACCAAATATTAAAGGTTAGGTTAAGTTAGGTTATATTTTGGTGCACATTCAGTATATTTGGTGGAACACAGGCAAAATTAGGTAAATGAAATGGGAGTACTTTTAAATAAAATTGAAGTACTTTTAAATACCATCCTTAACTTACTTACTTTTTTCCTATATTGGATATATTTTTGTTTCGAACTCACTAGCCATGTATAAGCCATCAAAGGCTTCTGTGGTTCTTAGTATATTATTTTAAACTCTGCGATCTACTTTTTGAACATTAATTAAAAAAAAAAAACATTTTTAACTGAATTCAAAAATAGGAGGAGGTTCTCAGTTCGTCGGAATCTTTTTTTTTAAATGTATATTCCCCTATTGAAGACGGCTAGAGCGATTTGAAAAAATCTTTTTTTGTTCGAAAAATCTAAAATACAGATCCAAATACACCGACTTCCGAAATTAAAGTAATTTTTCAGTTTGTCCACAACAAAGGGAAAATTTAAAAAATCTGGAAATATTTTTTTTTTTATATATATTTTTATTTCTCGCTTTTTAGTGATCCCTGCATCAGGAAAAGCATTATTTTGTAAAAAGCGATGAGCAAGTTGACATTAGGCTAAGTAACTTAAATAAATTATAAACAGACCCACAAAAAAGCAAGAAATAAAAACTTTTTGACAAAAAAATGTTTTTTTTTTTTTTTTTTGTAAAAATGTTTATAATATTTACTGAGAATGGATAAAGTCAGAAATGAGTTTATAAGGGGAAGTTTGAAAGTGGCGCCGGTGACAGAAAAGTTGAAAGGACGTCGTTTGGCATGGTATGGGCATGTGATGAGGAGGGAGGAAACGCATGTGACGAGGAGAGTGATGAAGATAAATGTGGATGGATGGAGAGGGAGAGGAAGGCCAAAAAGATGGATGGATTGTGTCAAGAATGATATGAAAGAGAAGTGAATGATAGAGTGACGGTTGACAGGGGGGAATGGAAAAAGAAAACGTGTTGCGCCGACCCCAAGTAACATGGGACAAGGGCAGGAAGAAGAAGAAGAAGTTTATAATATTTACTACCGGTAGAACGGAGCTATTTGGATTTTCGGGGGTTATTTGGAATAAAGTAATTGTAAGATCTGAGTTGACATAAATCTACCAAAACACCATAGAAAGCTTTAATTTTATTTTATTTTTCTGGTCATGTTTACTTTTACAATTTTTCGTACGATGATCACAATTCGAATTAATGTCAACTCAAATCTTACAATTGCTTTGTTCCAAATAACCCCCGAAAATCCAAATAGCCCCGTGGCTATTTGGATTTTCGGGGGTTATTTGGAACAAAGCAAAAAGGTATCGTTAAAATGAGACTTAAGTCTTGGCTTAAGTCTCATTTTAACGATACCTACTCAAAATAAGACATGACTAAATCGCTAGCGTGTATATATGTATATCTATGGAAGGAGTTACTGCCTGCTTCCAAAGAATAAACCTACCTAACTGTCACTCAGTGGTGCAATTTTTGTTTTCTGTGATTGTCTTATGTGTCTCTTGACCGTATCCGATTTGTAAAGCAACATTTTTACGGACAAGAGGCGAGGTCCTTACGCCTGCAATGTGTAGTTGTATGCGTTAGTTTTTATGATTTACGTACTTAAGAGCCAAATAGTCGCGGGCTCGAATTCACTAGTGGGCGTGGCCAAAAAGCACGCTGTCTCACCTAGCATCGTGTCCGTCATCGTGTGTTGAGTGAAATGCACGATAATTCAAAGTAAACCGCGCGTGTAAAAAAATACGAAATGTCCTTTGGAAGGTTGAGTTTTATGAAAAAACTACTGGATACATCAATAACAAATAAATTGTATTAAAATCGTGGATAAATGAGCTTTGTCGGAATTGACTTTGTTTTGGAGATTTTACACTTCTTTTATTACTTATTTACGCCCAAAGTTGCATCAAAATTGGCAGGATAAACGAATCTTTGTTGGCTCATAACTTTTTAATGGCTTTTTATTTTAGTATTCTGCTTCCGTACAGACAAAATTAATAATAAAAAAAAAAAGATATCATGTTTAACTTTGGATGTACAATGTCAAACAGTGGAGTAATACCACCCGGAGTTTGTGTGGAAAAAGTATCGACTAGTTTTATCTTAAGGTGGAAATAGCACAAATGATTACAAAAACCAGCAATGCTATTCTGTAACCATCTCACCGTGAAAACGTAGGTGAAGTGAGCGTGGAGTGAGCTGTCAATAATGTCAATCCATAGTCTCAGATGAAATCACAGTTCACTTCGAGATCACTTCACCTACGTTTTCACGGTGAGATTTTTACAGAATCGACGGGCTGATCCTTGTCAATCCTAGGATTATTGCAAAGAGCAAATTTTTTCGACTATCCTTCGACATAAACATTTAAATATTTATTATTTCCGATTGGCTAACTGCTACAATGAGGTCAACATTTTAACAGGAAAAAAACAGGGATATGACGAATAATATTATAATAGGTATATTTCTGTCGCTGTGTCGCTATATAGAACAAGGCCAATGTTAAAACTTGACAAAAATTTATATTGGTTATTTTTTTTTTTTTTGTTTACAGATTGAAACTTAGTTAACGTTCTTAATAGTACATTATTGCAAAGGCCGGGAAATAGGCAATTGCAGGTCGAGTATGAGTACTTGTACTCGTAGATTTGGCCCCCTGGAGCGTTGTAATGTTCCAAATTCAAAAAACGCAATGGAATGGACGCAATGCAATGGATTTGATTTTCTTGGTCCGTAAATTCGATACTTCGCGTGTTCTTTTTTCGAAAATAATGACATCATTTCCATGCATGTTTGAGAAAAAATACATTTGGCCCGTCAGACCTAAACCGTTCCCCCCGTACCTACTTTTACGGAGCTGCTTTTATCTCGCACACTATAGTAAACAAGGAACCCTTATAGTTTCACCATGTCGCTCTGTCAAAATTAAAAAAAAAAACAAAACTCATTTATACAAATTAGGCTGAGAATCAGCATTTTTCGAACGTCAAAATGACATAAGATAGTCCCCCAAAACACCAGCCCTCCACCACTTCCTAGTGCTTTGGCTGGGAAGAAAAAGTGGCGGAACAAACTCCCCAGCAGCACAGCTGTCTGTTCAGATAGAAAAACTTGATTCTATACAATATTTGGTATTTGTCCGTCTGTCTGTCCGCGGCTTAGCTCAGAGACTCTTAATGCTAAAAAGCTGAAAAAAAAATTATAACAATAAAATAAAAAAAGTCTTGATATATATATTTTTTTAGGGTGCTGCCCTTACACGTAAAGTCATACATTTTTTTTCTCGTCTCTCCCATGGTGTGGGGTATCTTAGGATAGGCCGTTCAAAAATATTGTGGATTTTTGAAAACCATTTTTCAATTCAGGGATCCGTTTGCCTAATATTAAGATTTAATTTGCAAAAAAAAAAAAAAAACATTTATTTTCAGGCGTCGGCGGCCCATAGCGTGTTAGTAATCAGTACAAACTTAAAAACTATGTTAGTAGTAACACTTACACACACATGAGTACAACAATAAAAACACAAATACACAATAAAAACACAAATACACACTAAAAATACAGCCAGGATAAGAGGAGGAAGATTCATCAAATCCCATGTCTGACATGCAGTTTGATAAACCTATCCATTGTAGGCCCTTCTAACCTTTCTGCAAACACCTTCAGAATGCTATTGCTGCTTCCCCTCAATCTACGTGTCACTGATGCCACTTTTTTGCGCATGATCGCGAAATAATCGTCAGTAAAATAAAATAAAAAAAATAAAAATGTATTGACTGAATGGTTATCTGTACAAGAGGTATGCACCCACATAGTAATTATTTTCATATTTTTAATTAATCATTGCTATTCAAAATATCTAGGCACTTAAAAAAAAACCTATTTACTATATCTCTCGCTTCTTCTCTGATCATAAAACTTAAACTATTGTAAAGATATACCTGTAAGCTTTAATATGACGTACCGTAGGTCAATGTACATTAATATTTTTTGTTTGGGCAAAGCTCTCTACATATTCCGACCATGTCCTTTAGATATTTTGTAACAACAAAATATTATAATTATTATAATTTGTATTTTTGTACTATTTCAGATTCAGTTAACCCCATAGCAAAACCTAAACAGTGGTCTATGTTCACAATTGGGTGATATGTTATCTATGCAGATAATATACTTAAAGAACTTAGCACCGAAAGTGTCTGCAGATGTAAATTTAAAATATCCATCAGGTAAGTAAGTTTGTGGTTTCTGGCAATGTATAAACCAAACCTCTCGCCCGGGAGTTCAAAAGAAACAATTCCGAATTGATTAGCTAGCCAAACTTCACAGATGGGAATAGCTGATTATGGGGTCAACGGCCGCAGGTAGTGTAACTACATGAAATGATGAGTTTATACCTTTTAATTCATATCGTTTACGTCACACCTGGCTATAATGTGAGTTTTACCGCACGCTACGCGTACAGTAAAACTTGCATTGTGGCCATGCGAAGACGTAAAATTGTGTACTCACCACGGGCAATAAAAAAGAAAGCCCTCTATCGCATATTTACAACCCTCGACTGCGGCTCGGGTCACAAATACCTGTGATTTCGGGCTTTCTTTCTTATACAGCCCTTGGTAAGTAATGTACTATTATGTATTGATTCCCATTACGTCTGTGATGTTTGGCCAGTTACCTACTTGAAATTATGAGTTCAGAAATCCTTTTCAGATTCCTTTTGCTTACTTACTAATGTTTCAGTGGATACAGGGTATCATGTGGTCACACATAATTATTCATTAATATACAAAATATTGTTAACCTTTTAAAAGAGTAAGTTTAAGTATGTAGTTTCTTGCCCATTCTTCTCCATACGTAACTACGTTTTGGAAGGGTCAACTGGAATCAATTGATTATTTTTACGTCACACCTGGCCATAATGTGAGTTTTACCGCACGCTACGCGTACAGTAAAACTCGCATTGTGGCCAGGTGAAGACGTTAAATTGTAGGTATAATATAAACAGCCCCTTCCAAGCAAAATTATCAATTTTCTCATAATTTATAAATAAAATGTGCAAGTTTTGTACATTACCAAAATTGGCATATAACAAGCTAGTTTTTGAATATGTTTGCCAAAAGTGCCACATACATCTTTTTTTTGTCACCACTGTTTAAAATTCATTAACAAAAAAATATTTGAGGAAAAAATCAAATAATAGTGAATTTATGTTGAATTTGTGAGTTTTTATGGAGAATTAAAGGTAATTACGAATAGAGAAATTATTAAATTATATTTTGATGGAAAAAGTTATAAATGAAAAGTTTTTATTTACATATGAGAGTCAAAAAAATTACGCATGGCGGTAATTTAGTTTTTCTTTTTTTTTTTTTTAAATCTGGAGCTTGTGTTCCGCAAAATCTTATAGATTTCTATACCTATAACTCGAAATCTATAAGATTTTGCGGAACATATGTATTGTTATTTTGGGAGGGCTTGACCAAAGCTATCACCACCTACGGTATGCCGGTCGATTTCTGGGACACCTGTGTAAACAAATATGGATCCGGTGCGGCTCCGGCGTCATTTACAGGAAGCCTTACTATCACATTTTTTTAAATAATATTTAAAGACAAGATGGCCCATGCAAGTGATCTCAGGAGAAAGGTTAGCTTAATTTACTTGCGTTCAGAATTAAATATACAGCGATCACCAAGCCATTGGTCAAGCGAGGTGATAACGGCAATACCCACGCGAGCGCTCATAAGATCCGTGTTGAGCACTAGATGATCACACACTGACCGACCCAGACTACCCCACAACTCTCCTCCAGGAGAGCAGTAGGGAAACGAATACAGTTCGAAAGAGATTACATAATACACGACCGTCATTCCGACCTCAACGCCGAGGCCCCGCGCGAAATCCCCGACTAAATAGTCCTCCCCGACCCTTGCTCGTAAGCGAAGCGCCAGCCCGCGCTATAGCTGAGCCTGTAGCTTTAAATCCCCCAGATAATAATCATAACCCTGATTTTATCCAGCCACCGTCGGTCCCTTGCCATCCTCCCTCCAACTCTGCCCTAAGCCGAGGTTCGTACCCCATAGAGGGTGCCCTTACTTAGCGCGCAGTCTTTTAGTTTATCAGTTATTGCGCCCTGGCTGGAGGCTTTGAGTTTTTAGGAGCTTAAGGCAACCATAGGAAAGACCGGTTAAAGAGTCTCAACCTCTCAAGGGTAACTCTGAGATGCAACAGTAAACAACAAAAAAATTGTATATCACAAGCTGATGTGAATAAAACAGTTTCTAAGCTTCTATATAAAAGACAAATTCTGTGATTTCAGATGTAAAGACTACAAGCAATACGGAGATTATTAATTCAACTTTATTCGGCGCAGCATTTACCCTACTAGCTATTATTGCAATTTGGAAACGTTGCTGGATCATCAAACACAGTCTTCCAGGCACACCCGACTTACCAACGAACCATGTAAGTTTATAGTATTGTTACGCGCCACAATTCATGCCTGGTACATCGAGACAAGTTTAAGTACCACTAGCGCCATCTAGTATCGAATAGCAGAACTAGTGACCACTAGCGCCATCTAGTATCGAGTAGCAGAACTAGTAGACTCGAGATTCTTCTAGAAAATTCGATGCTAGAACTTTCGACCTCTGGTCTGTTCTGGAACTTTCTAAGGACTATATAAGGCCGGTATGGACCCCGACCCGACACAGTCGAAATCAAGCGACAAGTACGATACAAGCGATCTTCGAGTGCGATTTTAAGAGTGATCAGTAGTGCATTTGTGTTTTATTATTAGTGTGTTTGAGTTGTTATCAGTGTTGTTTAATTAAAGTGTAATTTTTGATGAGCTCGTGGCTAATTAATAACAGCCGCACGGGTCGATCCGTCAGGTTAAGCTACGCTTGCCGGGGTTGGTCAGTGGATGGGTGACCATCTTTACATACCGAGACTCCTCCGTGCCTCGGAAAGCACGTTAAGCCGTTGGTCCCGGCTGTCATTCGTGGATCTTTGACAGTCGTTAAGGGTCGTCAGAAGCCCAAAAAGTCTGACAACCAGTCTTACCAAGGGGTATCGTACGTTACCCAGTTACTGGGTTGTGGAGGTCAGATAGGCAGTCGCTCCATGTAAAATACTGGTATTCAGCTGCATCCGGTTAGACTGGAAGCCGACCCCAACATAGTTGGGAAAAGGCTAGGCAAATTGATTTTATGGATTTTAAATCGGCAGTTTTTATTGTCATGAACCGCAAGCTCGTAGCAGTATTTATACTATTATTTTTATCCCAGCTTTTGCCCGTGGTTTCGCGTTAATATATAATTTGACAATCAATTCAGTTTGTAGGTACTCTGCTTGTTATTTGGCCGTTGCAATCATGGGTTCAGAACGGAACATTAAAGACACGTGGCGCCATCTATTATCATAAGAACGTTATTGTTGTTTTCCTAGGGAAAAGTACTTGTTTTTTTAAATTTAATAATTAAAGGGGTACCTTTCATCCCGAAAAAAAGTACTTTACATTAAAATATGCCTCGTATTTTTCAGAATAGTGAACCATTCTACGTGAACATGCTCTTCCGAAGAGTGTAATCTCGAGATTGCAGAACTAGAACAACAATAAGGAGGTAAATCCCCAAGTTACTGAAGGTAGCTGAAAGTACAATGACGTTATCACGATTGTCACAAACTAAGCTAAAACGTTCAGTGCATCTTGTTCTTTCTATTTCATTAAGAAAAGGACAGAAGATAAATTTAGTTTAGTCCTGTCAAATTAATCAGCGCTTGACGTAAATTGACGTAATTTTAGTAGACAAGTTTTTAATCACGTCTCAACTTGTATGGAGTAGTGACAGGCGCTGATTAATTTGACAGGACTAAACTAAAATTTATCTTCTGTCATTTTCTTCATGAAATAGAAAGAAAAAGATGCACTGAACGTAAATTTTGTTTAGTTTGTGAACAAGGGAATCGGCACCATTGCCATCCAAGGTGTTAAATGCCGCAAGTCTTTTGAACATATCATGCCGAAATACCTATAAATGTCCCTTAGCTCGTGTTTTGACTTAAACATTTTCCTGTCTCTATCTTGCACTTGTAGTTTGACAGATAAGCGGCGAGTCGGACTACTGTCAAAATACGTGCTATGTAACGTCTATAAGTAGATCTCGGTTTCAGTCGACAGGGATGCGGAGGAACATTTCGATGCCATCTTTTAGTTGATAGTAAGGATATTTTAAGTTTTTTTTTTAAATATTAGTTATAATAGGGATGTGTCCTGGGTAAAAAAAAAACTGTTTAGTCCGTCAATCAGATAATAAAAAAATATTAGACTCGTATTTTTTGCTTTATCATATTAATAAAAAGTGACTTAGATAAAACACATTAAACTTGGGGAGTGGGGGCTCATTCCGTCATAGCTACGTATAAAATCTACTGAGAAGTGACGTCATGCATAGACACATACATAGACACATCACACATATTTTCAGCACCTACACTGCACAGAATATACACACCCGCACACACTTATTGACTATGTCACTCTCTGTATTTTTTTATTTTTTTTTACTTTTCTGTGTACTTCGTAATTGGCGTAATATTTAGAATAATAATTATGTTATATTTACTGTCAGCTGTGAAGCTACCTTATAAATAAATAAAGGCCACATTTGAACTCAATGTATCGCCGTAATGTTTTGATTGCGTAAAAAAAGAAAAAATAAGCAATGGCGCGTGTTTCTCTCCACCGCGTCGATTGTAGAAGTAGAGGCCGTAGGAGTCGATCAAATCAATAATGATTTGATTGAATAAACCTTATGGATTGATTCAGACAGTCAAACAAACATAGATATCAATAATACGTCATAAGTTTGAAGAAAAGCCGTTGCACTGGAACAACGCATCACCAACTCGACTCAAAGTAAAACACAGTTCTACAATTCCAATTCCAATTTCCATTTACAAAATTATATGACAGCAGTGGTCGACGCATTGTCGTTCACCAGAAATGTTGCTGTACGTGACGCGACATAAAGCTTTGCTTTGAGTTTTTTTACATTATGTTAGACTTTATACTTACATATATTATGATTCTACTTTACAGATTTTAAACTAACTACAAATAGAATAAACTAAAACTAAAACTTCTCTCTCTCTCTCAACCAAAACCGACCAGACTGCGGTGAATCTTTCTCGCCGCCCGCGCGTGTTCCTTTCCTTCGCGTCGATTATAGAAGTAGACGACGTAGGAGTCGATCAAATCAATAATTATTTAATCGACTAACTAAGTCATAAGGCTTGATTCAGGTAGTCAAACAAACATAGATATCAATAATACGTCTTAAGTTTGAAGAAAAGCCGTTGCACTGAAACAACGCATCACCAACTCGACTCGAAAGTAAAACACAGTTCTACAATTCCAATTTCCATTTACAAAATTATATGACAGCAGTTGTCGACGCATTGTCATTCACCAGAAATGTTGCTGTACGTGACGCGACATGAAGCTTTGCTTTGAGTTTTTTTACATTATGTTAGACTTTATACTTACATATATTTTGATTCTATTTTACAGATTTTAAACTAATTACATATGGAATAAACTAACTAAAACTTCTCTCTTTCTCTCTCGCTCTCTCTCTCTCCACCAGACCCGACCAGACTGTGGTGAATCTTCCTCGCCACCCGCGCATGTTCCTCTCCACCGCGTCGATTGTAGAAGTAGAGGCCGTAGGAGTCAATCAAGTCAATCATTATTGGATCGACTAAGCCTTATGCCTTGATTCAGACAGTCAAACAAACATAGATAGCAATTATACGTCATATGTTTGAAGAAAGGCCGTTGCACTGAAACAACGCATCACCAACTCGACTCAAAGTAAAACACAGTTCTACAATTCCAATTCCAATTCCAATTTCCATTTACAAAATTATATGACAGCAGTTGTCGACGCATTGTCGTTCACCAGAAATGTTGCTGTACGTGACGCGATATAAAGCTTTGCTTTGAATTTTTTTACATTATGTTAGACTTTACATATACTTACATATATTATGATTCTATTTTACAGATTTTAAACTAATTACAAATGGAATAAACTAACTAAAACTTCTCTCTTTCTCTCTCTCTCAACCAGACCCGACCAGACTGTGGTGAATCTTCCTCACCGCCCGCGCGTGTTCCTCTCCTCCGCATCGATTGTAGAAGTAAAGGCCGTAGGAGTCGACCAAATCAATAATGATTTGATCGACTAACAAAGCCATAAGGCTCGATTCAGATAGTCAAACAAACATAGATAGCAATTATACGTCATATGTTTGCCGTTGCACTGAAACAACTCATCACTAACTCGACTCAAAGTAAAACACATTATTTCTACAGTTCCAATTTCCATTTACAAAATTATGTGACAGCAGTTTTCGACGCGTCGTCGTTCCCAGAAATGTTGCTGTACGTGACGCGATATAAAGATTTGCTTTGAGTTTTTGTACATTATGTTAGACTTTATACTGACATATATTTTGATTATTCTATTTTACTGATTTAAAACTAATTACAAATGGAATAAACTAACTAAAACTTCTCTCTTTCTCTCTCTCTCTCTCAACCAGACCCGGGCAGACTGTGGTGAATCTTCCTCACCACCCGCGCGTGTTCCTCTCCTCCGCATCGATTGTAGAAGTAAAGGCCGTAGGAGTCGACCAAATCAATAATGATTTGATCGACTAACAAAGCCATAAGGCTCGATTCAGATAGTCAAACAAACATAGATAGCAATTATACGTCATATGTTTGCCGTTGCACTGAAACAACTCATCACTAACTCGACTCAAAGTAAAACACATTTCTACAATTCCAATTTCCATTTACAAAATTATGTGACAGCAGTTTTCGACGCGTCGCCGTTCCCCAGAAATGTTGCTGTACGTGACGCGATATAAAGATTTGCTTTGAGTTTTTGTACATTATGTTAGACTTTATACTGACATATATTATGATTATTCTATTTTACTGATTTAAAACTAATTACAAATAGAATAAACTAACTAAAACTTCTCTCTCTCTCTCTCTCTATCAAACAGACCCTACCAGACTGCAGTGAATCTTCCTTGCCACCCGCGCGTGTTTCTCTCCTCCGCGTCGATTGTAGAAGTAGAGGCCGTAGGAATCTATCAAATCTATAATGATTTGATTAAATAAGCCTCATGGCTTGATTCAGATAGTCAAACAAACATAGATAGCAATTATACGTCATATGTTTGAAGAATAGCCGTTGCCTTGAAACAACTCATCACCAACTCGACTCAAAGTAAAACACATTTCTACAATTCCAATTTCCATTTACAAAATTATGTGACAGAAGTTTTCGACGCGTCGTCGTTCCCCAGAAATGTTGCTGTACGTGACGCGATATAAAGCTTTGCTTTGAATTTTTTTACATTATGTTAGACTTTACATATACATACTTACATATATTATGATTATATTTTACAAATTTTAAACTAATTACAAATGGAATAAACTAACTAAAACTTCTCTCTTTTTCTCTCTCTCTCAACCAGACCCGACCAGACTGTGGTGAATATTCCTCGCCGCCCGCGCGTGTTCCTCTCCTCCGCATCGATTGTAGAAGTAAAGGCCGTAGGAGTCTATCAAATCAATAATGATTTGATTGAATAAGCCTCATGGCTTGATTCAGATAGTCAAACAAACATAGATAGCAATTATACGTCATATGTTTGAAGAATAGCCGTTGCCATGAAACAACTCATCACCAACTCGACTCAAAGTAAAACACATTTCTACAATTCCAATTTCCATTTATAAAATTATGTGACAGCAGTTTTCGACGCGTCGTCGTTCCCCAGAAATGTTGCTGTACGTGACGCGATATAAAGCTTTGCTTCGAGTTTAGTTGGTGTTCAGTCGTTAAGGTATGCGACGACAATTACACGACTATTGAATCTCCTCATAATGATTTTCCAACTCCGTGGCTTCGCGCTCGTTTATTGTTTTGAATACGGCCAACAATTTTTTGTAGTAAACTGTGTCTGGCTGAAACTAAAAACGGACTTTTAAGCAACTGTTTCTTATACAAGTATACAGTAACATAATTTTTCATTTCTCATACTTGGAGAGTACTCTTGAAATTACCCAATCAGGGGGATGAAAACAATACTTTCAATCCCTGGGAAACGATTTCCCTTTTTTTTAAACTATGCAAGCCATGTTTCAACTTTTTATACAGCCACTCTGTTAATTCGCGGCGTTGTAATTATAAAATATTATCAAAAACTTTGTAACATGACTTATAATACTGGCTGGTATAATACCACAGAAAAAGAAACATAAAATGGCGGGTTAAAGCGGCAATTCGATCTTCAGTTGTTTGTTGAGTGCTAGTTATTTACGTGTAGATACCTACAGATATTTGCATAAAATGAGTTCATCAGATGCATATTTACATTCCTCATATTCGAAATGAAAAACAGAGTGTTTACCACGGATGAATAAACCAATTAGGGACTCGGACTATTGGCGCCCTCGCTACGCTCGTTTGCCAATCTATCTCTTGCCTAAATAGGTTCCTTTTATTCCTTGCTCCTTGTTGTTCTTTTACGGACAAAAAACCATCCTTTTTCTTTCCCCTATCCTTTGTTGAAGTTAGAGTGGCATAAGTATAGTTTTAGTATTCATTTATAACTCAAATCTAACGCCAGGGAAGAGTATCCTTCAAAAGGACGCTTGACAGATGCGGTTGTTGACGTTTTTTATACTTTTTTTTTTCCTTTAGAAGGATGTTGGACATCGGAATAAAAATAAGAAATACTAAAAAAGAAAGTAAGCACTAAAAAAGGCAAAAAAAAAAAAAATACGTGAGGTGTCGGCGTTGGTACTGATGGCAATTCTTGCGAAATTGATATTATACAGCAAGAAGACTTCTTGATAGTCACATATAATATTGCCAATATTATAATGGCTCTGACTCCTGCTGCTGTCAAACAGTAAACCAGGGTTTAGAGTTCTGCCAGGGTTGCGGGTTTGTCCGAAAGAGATACCGTGGCCCTGGCACACAGGCAACCACGTGGCTAGGATGCTAGATAGTAAACAAAAGTGCCTGGGAATTTTCCTTGATCTGTCAAAGGCCTTTGACACCGTTTCTGCCCGAGCCCTATTGAGTAAAATGGAAAGCATTGGAATACGTGGACTCCCATTGAAAATCTTCGCAGACTATCTCAGTGATCGTACCCAAATTGTGAAAATAGGCCCACACGAAAGTGATGACCTTCGAATTCCATACGGCGTTCCGCAAGGCAGCATTCTGGGGCCTACCCTCTTTCTCATTTATATTAACGAACTTTGTAAACTACCTCTCGACAATTGTAAGATATATACGTACGCGGATGACACTGCCCTTGTTGTAGATGGTTATGACTGGCCCCAGATATACCAGAACGCCGAGGCTGCGCTGTCCTCCGTAATGAAATGTTTGGCCGATAACTTGCTCACTTTAAATGTTGATAAAACAGTATACGTTCCCTTTGCCATTCGGTCAAATCTGTGTCCCTCATCTATAGGAGTACTCATTGATCAGCATCTCAACTGGCACCCCCATATAGTCAAAGTCACATCTCGCATACGTAAGCTAATATATATTTTCAAGAAGCTACGAAACTCTGCTGATTACGAAACGCTAAAATTAGTATATTATATTTTGCCCTATCGTACTGCTTGCCTGTTTGGGGTGGTGCTACCCAAAATGTATTTATCCGCCTTGAGAGAGCCCAGAGAGCAGTCCTTAAGGTAATGCTTTCTCTTCCGCGTAGGTACCCCACTGTACAGCTCTATTCCGATTGCGAGGTACTCACAGTCACGCAACTTTATGCACTCCTGTCGACCTTACGCAAACACTCTGCTCGCCCTCCAAAGGAACCGACTGGCAGACTTAAACATAAAGTTTTCCCTCGTGAACGCCATAGAACTGCCTTAATGCCTTTGCCAAACGTCAATTCTACGTTAGTAGCATTAAAATGTACAACTTCCTAATTAAAATATAAAAATTTATTCGTGCCCTAAATATCAATGCAAAACCCTACTTAGAGATTACCTCCAAACACTAAGTTATGATAACACTGAGGATCTTATGCTGGGTAATTTACAATGATAATTAACTATATAAAACTAAATCTAAACATATACGGATGTGTACTTGTTACACCTCATTCTTTCTCACTACGCACACTACACCTACTCACTACATACACACACACACACACATCCCACACTCACTCACTACACACACACTCAAACCCTACATTTATTCACCACACAGTTAAATGTTTTTTTCATTTTGTGTTTGTTTACATAAATTATATCCTGTTTTCTTTTACACCATTTGCTTATTGTTGAAACGTCCTGTTTTAGTATAATATGGCTTTGTTTGTTACGGAGAATCACTGACTCCTAAGACACAGGCACATACACCTTTTAGGAGTCAGTGTATTAAAATTATTGTGACCTAGTTATAAGCCTTATTTGGTCCTAGTCTTTGGTTATTGTAATGTGATGGCTTTTTGGTGAAATTAAGAATTTATTAATAAATTATTAACTGAAGACACGAAGACCGTTTTACTGACGAAAACGGGTGGGTTTTAGTCAGTAAAAGTCTGACACGCTCCCCGCTCCGCCCAGAACGGGAGAAGTTATTTGATAATTTTCCACCCAAAAAAAAAGGGTGTAGGAGTTGCACCTGAAAAACAACATGGGTTGATTTATTTT
Source organism: Dryobota labecula (assembly GCA_947523025.1). Lineage (NCBI taxonomy): Eukaryota > Metazoa > Arthropoda > Insecta > Lepidoptera > Noctuidae > Dryobota > Dryobota labecula. The sequence continues at coordinate 3,056,745 of OX383311.1, read as the reverse complement.
AGTTTGATGGCGCTTTTGGCCATGAATTTCTTCGCGCCGTTCACCACGCGGTTATAACTGCGCTGTTATAGCAAAGTGCTTATTATTATAATTTTTTTATTAAAAATTTAATCTCATATAAGTGAACTGTATCATGTTCTTATGAGAAATAAAGATTCTTTAAACCTAACTACGTTTCAGTGCTCCCTCACCTGGAGCATTCGCCTGTAATGTAACATTTCAGATTCGATTTTGAGCATTTAGTTGTCCACAATACCAGACGAAGCGGTCATTGTGTTGAGCGCGGCAATATTGATTCGACATTATTTACGAAAAAAAAAATACGATGCCGAGTGCCATGAATTAAATATTTTAAAACCGACGAAATACAGGCGGTTTGGATATTTTACAAAGACTCAACCGACCCATAAGTAAAAAAAATTTGTTAAAAGTTGTACGAGTATCAAAATAATAAACATTGTATCATCAACTTGCGCACTTTAATGCTCGGTTCTCTTCCCTCACTGATGTAACGCTCGAATCTGTAACATTATATATTGCGCAGTGTAATGCTCGGTTCTCTTCCCTCACTGATGTAATGCTCGAATCTGTAACATTACATATTGCGCACTGTAATGCTCAAATCTGTAACATTACATATTGCGTACAATAATGGCTCGGTTCTCTTCCCTCACTGATGTAACGTTCGAATCTGTAACATTACATATTGCACACTGTAATGCTCGAATCTGTAACATTACATATTGCACAATGTAATGCTCGAATCTGTAACATTACATATTGCGCGCTGTAATGCTCGGTTCTCTTCCCTCACCAATGTAATGCTCGAATCTGTAACATTACATATTGCGCACTGTAATGCTCGGTTCTCCTCCCTCACTGATGTAATGCTCGACTCTGTAACGTTACATTACAGGCGAATGCTCCAAGTGAGGGAGCACCTTTAGATATGTTAACTTTAAGTATTTAACCTACATAGCAACAAGTTAATTGTAAAAATACTTGCTGTGCCCTAACAGGGTCTTGTAGTCTTAAGTTTTAGCCTAGCCTGTAACTAAGTGTACATTATACAAATATGTCATTTGTCAGTGTTGCACAACGCATAGATAATGCAATAATAAGTATTGTCTTTGACCTTGACCTGAGATCATACCATGGACAACATTGTCAAACTTTTTTTTTGTTTTACTTTTAAGGTTTTGAATACGAGGCTTTTGGTTACTTTGTATTAGTACCTATGTGTATTTGTCTTTTTTATTTTTTTGTAATGTGTCTTGTTTGTGCAGAATAAACAATTTTTCTTTCTTTCTTTTTTTCTTCTTTCTTTCTAAATCAATAAATAAATTAAATGAGCGCATAAGCGACTTTGCACTGACTGTAGCGGGAAGGGAATCAGGCGGGAATGGAATATACGGGCGCCGCACGGTGGGCTGAAAATCGCCTTTCATAGACAAAGAGACTTGAATTTTGAAGGGTCCTTCTTTTGGGTAGAAATGGATTCTGCTGATCATTACTATACTATAAAATTAAGCATGAGGCAATTTCGTATAAAAATGAAGGAGATACTTTTTTTTTTTAAAGTAAAATTTGTATGGCGCTGACATGAAAAATGAGGCTATCTCTGGAATCTTAAAGGTTGGCCATTATATCCTTACACACAGATATATGTAGTACTATTTATATTTTTTGACATACTTCGTATAATGGCACCATTTGTGTTTTTTATTTTTTAAATACTCAAACTTAAAAAAAAATATTTTTATGTTGATAATTTATTTATTTATTTATTTATTTAAACTTCATGTACAATAGTGGTACATAGGCGGACTTAATGCCACAAGGCATTCTCTACCAGTCAACCTTTGGGTTAAATATAAAAACAGTGGTAGGGTACAAAAATAATGACAAAAATACTAACTTCTTGATTAAGAGAATTTATATAGTTTTATTGATACTAATACACATATACAAATAAAATAAACTAATAGATATTTTAACAAATACCACCTAATAATAATTACTATGACTAGACTATTATTTGAGAGTTAATTTAGTCTGACTTATGTAGTGGTTACGAACTTTTAAAAGTAAATTTGCTTTCAGCTTTTTTAATGCCAAAAGGTAGCGCGTTCCAGAGCTTTATAGTAGAGATAGCGTAAGAATTTGACAAAAACCGGTACGGTGTGAAGGAATTTGGAGAAGTAGATTCTTGGAAGCTCGTAGGTTACGACTAGTAGAACTGCCCAACACTTTGAAATAATTCTTTAGATAATCGGGAGCACATGGATCGTTCATAATCGTGAAGAACAAGCAGAGAGATCTGAGGGACCTCCTGAGTCGGATAGGCAACCATTTAAGCTGAGAACGGGAGGAAGAAATGTGATCGTATTTACGAAGGCCAAAAACAAACCGAATACAATTGTTGAGAAGTTGCTCCAATTTATTTAGAAGTTCTTGGGAAAGATCAGAACAACAAACATCAGCATAGTCTATAATAGGAAGCACAAGTGACTGGACCAAGGTGAGTTTGGTGCTAGATGGGAGGAAATGCTTGAATCTATAGAGAGACCGCAGTGAGAACGAGACTTTCTGGCTCACCTGAGCCACGTTATAATTCATTTTAATGCTTAAGTGATAAATGATTTTATTTCTGTAAGTAGGTTTTTACAAACACTTTTACACGTCAATCATATTTTAAAACTAGATGAGGTCGGCGTTTCGTATCTGACTACTCTGAGAAGAAAGACCGAAACAAACTCAGAGATCACAGTCTCTTTTAAAGTCCAGACATAATCTTGGTCAAATCATGTGAAGACCATGTAGATTGGTGTCTGAATTGGTCTTTTGAAGAAAGAACCACACAGATTGAGTGGACCTATCCATTCAGTGCACGCATTTGTCAGTAATCGTGCAGCTCAACTCAGAACATAAGGAGCTCAACGATTCGACGAACAATACCAAAGAAAGGACATTTGGGCAGGCCGCATAAATTACTCAAACTGCCATACCATGATCAGAAAAAAAAAAAATAATACTTAGAAGAAAAAAAAAAAAAAAAATTGTGAATAATCTATGTATATACTAATATATAAAGCTGAAGAGTTTGTTTGTTTGTTTGTTTGTTTGAACACGCTAATCTCAGGAACTACTGGTTGGAATTGAAAAATTATTTTTGTGTTGGATAGTCCATTTATTGAGAAATATTATAGGCTATATAACATCACGCTACGACCAATAGGAGCGGAGCATAAATGAAAAATGTTACAAAAACGGGAAAAATTATTCCTTTTTGAGAGCTTCCGTTGCGTGCGCTGCGTAAACGGTTTAAGTTACGCAAATATCATGTATGATGGAATTGTTCCTCTTTAAAAGTTCTAAAAAAAGTCCGCAACAGCATATGTCTATCTTTTAAGATTGACTCACTATAACCTTTTTTTATGGTAATCATTTTTTTTCGAAATTAATGCATTATTTGCGAAGGAGTTTTATCAACATAATATTAATCCTTATCCAAATAAATATGTTATTAATCACAAGTATTTAAATGTAAACAAAATTGTCCTTGACATCACTTGATTTCAATCAACATCTTAGGAAATATCATAATTTTTAAATATCTCCGTAACAAAATAAGTAGTAAATTCATTACTTAAACCACTCTCTCTCTTTAGGTGACGCAGACGAATTTGCGCGGGTCAGCTATATTATAAAGCTATACAGTACAGTATAAAGAAGAGTTTGTTTGTTTGGTTGAACGCTCTAATCTCAGGAACTAGATACTGGTTCGAATAGAAAAATTATTTTAGTGTTGGATAGCCCATTTATCGAGGAAGCCTATATAACATCACGTTAGATCCTTAGTTCTGTGTGGTGCCAGACGTAAAGAATAGCTCCATCCCATTTCATACCGTGGGTGTCGTAAAAGGCGACTAGAGAATGGGCAGCAGCGTTCTCTATTTATTTTGAACACCATACTGCGATCGCCAACCCGCCTGCCAAGCGTGGCAATTATGGCAAACCCCCAATTGGGGGAGGCCTATGTCCAGCAGTGGACGTCTTTCGGCTGAAATGATGGTGATGATGAGATCCTTAGAAGCCAAGCGAAAAGAACAAAAGTCTGAAAGAACGCTAAGTGATAACGAAGTTATAGCGCGGGCGAGCGACGGGATGCGACGCTATGGGTGGCCCGAAATTTCACGCGGACGAAGTCGCGGGCAGAAGCTAGTAATAAATATAAGTGCTTTAAATATGAGTATGCCAAGTCTAGTTTACCATATTTTTGTACTTAGGTACTATATAGGCCAAAATAGTCTAAGAAATGATAAAAGTTTGTTTTACTAAATTGAAATGACATGGTGTTTATGAATTACCTTTAAAATGTAATCTCCTCTAATGGTCAAATCCTCATTAGCTAATGAACTAGTTAAAAGGATACACACAAAAAATTATTAGGGTACACCGTATACGTTAATTTAGCAATTAGTGCAAGATCACCTTTATGAGGGTAATTAGATAAATGTGATACCCTCATTAGTCAATAACAATAAATAGTAAAAAATCTGGTTCTTAGCTTTAGTTCATTTTGAGCCTGTCTACCGGTTTGCTCCTTGCAGGATTACCGCCATGGGATAAAAAAAAATCAATTTTCAGTACATTTGCGCCAACCACAATAGAAATCTTCGTTCATCTCACAATCGTCTTCTTCAATGTCCCACTCACCGCACAGACTTCATTCACTCTTCCTTCTTCATACAGTCTATCTCTCTGTGGAATGCGCTCCCCCAGGAAATCAGGATGGCAACCAACCGATTATCTTTTAAAGTAAAAGTTCGTGAGCATATTCGCAAGAAGCTGGCAGTATCATCATAACGGTAATGTTTTCCCATTGTGTGTCTTATTTGTTTTAGTATACATATTTATGTGTATTTATTTGTGCTTATATTTATATATAATAAGATTTATATATTGAATTTATAGTTTGTAATAGGTTTATGTATATCTTTATATTTAAATGAATATTTTTTCCTCAATTTTCGCTATTGCACCTACTACTGTATGTCTCTGCATCACCCAAGGGTTGACTGGTAGAAAATGCCTATGGCATTAAGTCCGCCTCTGTATATGTTTTGTGCTTAAAGTATTAAATAAATAAATAAATAAAAATGAAAGCTTATTTACAAACTTGGATTTGTTTCTATTTCTTAGGAACCACGATTCTTCTTCCTTCGATCATGAAATATTGTTCAATTCCGTTGTTATTCGACCCTGAAGGAATTTTGTCGAATTTTCACACGAGCAGTTCAAAAGAGATGGTTACGATCCCACCGCAAAAGTGAAATTTTTAGACGTGATTACAGTAATTGGCGTTAGGTAAATATTGACTGGCCAAACTCAAGGTGAGGACGCCGTGGCGCCTCTCTAGCCACTCCTCAAAGAATACTTTGTCAGACCTGGGATTCGAGAGTGTTCATATTCTTCTATTTTTAATCTCCATCTTTGTAATTTACTGGAGGGGTCTTCTAATGGACGGTGATCAGTAATGATTTGGAATTTGCAACCATACAGATATGGTCTGAAGGTCTTACAACCAAAGAGGATTGCTAGTACCTACCTAATTCTTTTTCAGTGGTGTTGTAATTGGTTTCACTTTTATTAAGAAAGTCTGGATATGCTAATAGAGGTGGGAATATGAGTCTAGTTTTTAGGGTTTGAAAGCAAGTTGATGTTCATTTTGCCATACGAATGGCGTTTCCTTTGTCAGGAGGGAAGTTAGTGGTTTAGCGAATTAAGAAAAGTCGGGTATAATTCTAGGTTTTTGATGTGGGAATCTAGGTCCTAGGAGTAGATTACGATATCATCGAGATAAACAAAGCATTGGATTCCTTGTAGTCCTGTTAGGACGGATATTATTAGTCTCTGGAATGTTTACGGGGCGTTTTTCAGGCCAAAGGGTATACACTTAAATTCATAATTAAAATTCAGACGCTAGGTCTAGAGTTGAGAAGTACTTGGATTTTCCGAGTTGATCTAGTATTTCAGTGATGTTGGGAATAGGATAAGATAAGAGTCTCCGATAATGACATCGTCAGCAATCCGGCAAGGAGGGTCTCCGGTGAGGCGGCGAACCTCCTTGCCGGATTACCACCATGGGATTTTAAGGCAAAAATCCTCGCGCTCTTATGGGAGTGGCGCGAGGAAGTGAAAAGCCGGGGCGTAACTCCGCTGCCGCGAGAAATGACGACACAGCGGACAGAGCTCCGGCGGGATCTCATGGCGAAAATGGAGGGTGCGATTATCGCAACCCAGCGCTGGGCACGCCACAATTGTAGCGATAAGTTCCTTCTTTGAGGAGTGGCTAGAGAGGCGCCACGGCGTCCTCACCTTCCACCTGACGCAGGTCCTCACCGGACACGGTTGTTTCTGGAGGTTCCTGTACAGGATGAGGCGGGAGGAAACGCTCGGGTGTTACCACTATTTGGATCACCTCAATGTTCTAACTCCTAATTTAAATACCATAAAAAGGAGCGCTTTTTAAAATCACACTTGTCTACTGGAATCTAGCGCTCTTTTGGGGTGGAGTTAGCACCCAACACTCGAATGGACCTGGCATCCAGAACTACCCTACCTTCCATTCCAATTTGCGACCTTTATTTCGTAGAAGTTCGATTTTCGTATTAGGTCAAAGTGTTGCTAAAGACGTGTGGTTGACCGTACGATTTGCCATATCAACTGTCTCTGCTACCCTATAGAACTTTCACAAACAAAAACCTTACAAAACAAAATGCAACCAAATCCATCGATAAACGGACTAGGTATGCAACGCATTTCTATTATCTAGTGTTACTATTGGTAACAGACTGCGCAACTTTCTGGCGACCCGCGATAAGGGGATGAATATAGGGCGCCGGAATTGAACAGTGACATATCCAACTCAACTGTTCTACTGACAATACAATGAAGTCCTTCATCGTTCTCTTCTGCTTCGCCGCTGCCGTGGAGGTAAGATTTAATTTTAATTTATATGTATATTAAGTACTATTTACCTACTACGTTCTTTTTTTCACATTTTATTTTCAATAATTCTTTTAAATAAATATAAAATTAGTAACAAAATAGGGATTTACTGTTATCGGGAAGCCAAGGATTTTAGACAATTAGTTACTTTACCTACCCATCTATTATTATAACGTGACTATTTGGCTAGATACTCATGCTTGTAAAACGAGGGGGTTCGCAAAATTAATGCAATTCATTAAATGTTATTTCGAGACTGATTTGTTGAGCAATGATAGTGGGGTCTGAATCTCGAAATCAGACGCTACATGAAAAATACTAGTAGTATTCAGATACATCTGGTTAGACTGGAAGTCGACTCCAACATAATTATTTGGGAAAAGACGTACCAACATAGCCGTAGCCATACCAACCTACATTACAATATTTATGTTATTCCTTTCAGGTAGCGTACTCCCAGTACGCTTACGGGTGCCCTGCAGCCGCTCCCGCACTAGCGCCCGCTAATCCTTGCGCCGTCCCCCCTGCACTCGCCGCTCTAGCGCCTAATCTGCCCGTTCTGGCGCCGGCACTAGCCAACACCATTTCTGCTTCAATCGCTGCGTCGTTGCCTCCTCTTCTTAGTGCTGCTTTACCTACAGTGTTGACCTCCGTGCTTTCTGCGGCTGGACCCTTGTTAGAAGCTGCCTTACCTCCTGGTTGCGGTTGTGGATGTGGCGCTCCATTGGCCTTGCCCGCTCCGTACGCTTTACCCGCTCCACTTGCCCTGCCCGCTCCTGCGTCCTACGCACTTCCCGCCCCATATGCCATGCCTGCCCCTTGTGCAGCCCCAACTGTGACCTACGCCGCCCCAATGGCGCCCCCACCGATGTGCGCCGCTCCAATGGCGCCCCAACCGATGTACGCCGCTCCAATGGCTCCCCCACCGATGTGCGCCGCTCCAATGGCGCCCCCACCGATGTACGCCGCTCCAATGGCGCCCCAACCGATGTACGCCGCCCCAGCGTGCGGATGTGCACCAACTTCTTCCTACTGTTATTAAGATTACGTGAAGTTATAATAAATATATAAGATTTTAATTGGATTTTTAATTTTTATTACTGACGTATTTTGAACCTTATCCAAACCGGAAAAACATCACTAAAACATAACCATGTGTATTGCACGACAGTCTGTTCTACCAGTTGAAATGCTGCTATTCTTATGAGTAGAAGAGAAAACATCAATAGTTAGGTACAACAAAAACAAAAAATTTAGTAAGTAGGCTAGGGTGGTCCAAAAATGTTCTTTTTAAATTCTTCTTTCTCCACAAGGTTCTTTCTATTCCATTAGACCTTAAACCCCCTCTGTAAAATTTGAGCGAAATCTAACAATATTTAGGGGTCGCTATGATTTGACGAATACAGAAAAACGGTATAAAGAAAAATCGGACATTTTGTAGGAAGTGCGATTTAATAAAATATTGAATAGTAAGCTAACCGACCTTACCGTATAAATAAAACTAAGATAAAATAACATAAAATTATAGATAGATAGATAGATAGAATACTCTTTATTATGTACATTGTACACCATAAAAATTACAGATATAAATCTCATATAATTAATAATTATCTTTATATCATATTATTATTAACCAAAATGTCCTTAAATCTAACATCCTGAACATGAATTCGGGAGATAAAGGAAGGCCTATAATAATAATAATAATACCAGCCTATAACTGTCCCACTGCTGGGCAAAGGCCTCTTCTCATACAGAGAAGGCACGAGCATTGATCACCACGCTTGCTCAAGACGGGTTGGCGATTTCAGACTTATATTAACTATAAGTCCAGGTTTCCTCACGATGTTTTTCCTTCACCGATGTCAGTAATGTCCAAGATAAACTCAGAAAGTACATATGAATTGAAAAAGTCACATCGGTACTTGCCCGGATTTGAATCCACAACCTCATGCATGAGAGGCGAGGCCTTAACCAACGGGCCATCACGACAAGGAAGGCCTATATCTCCCGAATTCATGTTCAGGATGTTAAATTTAGAGACCACTGGATATTTCTTTCTGTGAAGACCGACGACGTGAAGATATTGTTTTTGTTCTTCGCTTTTTGTGATGCTTGAATTAAATTTTTGTATTAAAGCAATACCTCACTTTGCATAGTCATTTACAACCTTCATTTGGCGGACTGGAAAGCAGTCTGCCATTGTGAAGGATCTTTTACTAAAAACGCTTCCGATTTTTCTTAACCACCACTGATACCTAAGCAAATCAAAAAGAGCTTTGGTTTGTTGCGTGAAAAAATTCAGCAACAGCATTGGATCTGCTAATTGAAAGGTTTTGCCCTCTGGTCTTTTCAAAGCCTTTTTGTTGGCGGTTTCTGAAGGTTTTGAACCATTATTCTTTTGGTGTCGGGAGTGATTCTCGGATCGAATAAAGGGAAACCTATCAATTGCTTGGAAAAGTACCAAAAATGGCGGTGAAATGCTTTCAGGGCGCTGGTGCTGATCGTCTGGTTTGGATAGTCTTTGACCTGTGTTAGAAAGTTTGCATCGTTCAAAGGTGTCACTGCCAACTGTGAATTTCTGTTGATCTATTTCGGGCCATTTTTTTTGGAAGCGTTTGTTCAGACTGATATCCGGTCCTCAGTAACAGGATAGACCGCGCGCGTGAATATTTTTTATATTGAAAGACATAACGTTTTACCTACTTGGCGACCATAAAATATTTTACTTGCAAATCATAGCGACCTCTAAACGTGGTCGTAGATGACTCTATTTTGGTATATAACCTTTTTGTTAATAACTGAATGAGATAAGACTTATAGTTCGCGCAAACTATTCAGTTTATAAAAAAAATTATATTAGAAACTTCAATATCATTTTTGAAGACCTATCCATAGATACTCCACACGTATGGGTTTGATGAAAAAAAAAATTTTGATTTTCAGTTCTAAGTATGGGGAACCCCCAAAATTTATTGTTTTTTTTTTCTATTTTTGTGTGAAAATCTTAATGCGGTTCACAGAATACATCTACTTACCAAGTTTCAACAGTATAGTTCTTATAGTTTCGGAAAAAAGTGGCTGTGACATACGGACGGACAGACAGACAGACAGACATGACGAATCCATAAGGGTTCCGTTTTTTGCCATTTGGCTACGGAACCCTAAAAAAAACGATTATCGAAGATAGCTTGGATCATATGGAATGCAACAAGTCTAAAAAGTGTTGTAGCGAGTCCACAGACAACAGAACAGGGGCCTAAGTCTACTAATAAAATCAGCTGATGATAAAATACAAACTACTTGGCAAATAATAAATAATGAAACAGGTAGGAAAAAACAGCAAAATACTGTATTTAATTTAGAGACTGCACGTGGCCCCATCAACTCCGATGTAGAAATAGCTCAGGAATTTGAAAACTTTTTTGGTAATATTCCCTTTAAAACTACAGAAACTTTAAATTCCTCACCCGCGCTTTTTGCTGCTTTACTTAGAAAGAATGTAAAGGCATGCCCTTTGGAGTTCAGGTTTCAACACACAAACCCCCAGGCTGTTATAAAAGCTTTTAAAGATCTTAAAATTAAATCAACAGAAGATCTTTGGGTAATGTCTGTAAAAGTCTGTAGGTCTATTATCGAAACCATTGCGCCCTATTTAGCTTTCATATTTAACACCAGTATAGACCAAGGAGTCTTTCCAGATCTCATGAAACACAGTAAAGTAGTTCCATTGTTCAAATCCGGTGATAGTAAGGAACCTAACAACTATAGGCCTGTGTCAATTCTTCCAGTTCTCAGTAAGGTGTTTGAAAAGTTGATACTCAATCAAATGTTACGTCACTTTAATAAAAACTCCATCTTTCATGAACAACAGTATGGTTTCACCAAGGGGCGTTGTACAACTGACGCCGGTGTCACCCTAATAAAGAACATTTTTAACGCTTGGGAAGAAGCACAAGATGCCATTGGAATCTTTTGCGACCTCTCTAAGGCGTTCGATTGCGTAAACCATGAGACACTTCTGCTGAAACTGGAGCACTACGGAATTAAGAATACCGCTCTTGATTTACTTAGATCATACCTGACGGATAGGAAGGTTAAAGTTCAGGTAAACGGCGTAAACTCATTAGGGTCTGAAATGAAAATGGGCGTTCCTCAAGGTTCGATATTGGGTCCATTCCTCTTTTTAGTTTACATTAACGATTTACCCCAATTACATCAAAATCAACCGCAGATGGTGTTATTTGCAGATGACACATCATTGATTATTTAAATAGATCGACGGTCACAAAAACTTGACGACGTGAATAACTCTATTCTTCAGGTCCAAAATTGGTTTACTGTAAATAATTTGGTACTAAATAATAAAAAAACCAAATGCATTCGATTTAAGTTACCTAATGTTAGAAGTAGCGAATGTGACATCATATTGAACGGAGAAAAACTGGAATTTATTAATCAAACGGTTTTCCTAGGAATCACGCTAGATGAGAAATTACAATGGGGACCTCATATAACATCTCTTGCGGGGCGGCTAAGCTCGGCCGCGTATGCTGTTCGAAAGATAAGACAGTTAACAGATATAGAAACCGCGCGTTTAGTTTATTTTAGCTACTTCCATAGCATTATGTCGTATGGCATTTTACTGTGGGGTCGGGCTGCCGACATTGAATCCATTTTTATTTTACAAAAGAGGGCTGTCAGAGCCATTTATAATCTACATCGCCGCGAATCTCTTAGAGAACTATTTAAAACGATTAATATAATGACGGTACCTTGCCAATTCATTTATGAAAATATTATGTATGTAAGAAAAAATCTACATATTTTTAATAAAATCAGTGATAGGCATAATTTTAATACTAGAAATAAAGATAAAATAGATCAACCATTTTTCAGATTATCTAAGGTACATACATCTTTTATGGGGTACTGTGTTAAATGTTACAATAAAATACCTTCTGATATATTACAATTAAATGAAAGAAAATTTAAAACTCATATTAAAAGTACACTTTGTAAACAAGCATATTAAAAATTAGAGGATTATATCCAAGATAAGAATGCTTGGAAACATGCTGGTCCTGCTCCATAGGACAATTTAGAGTCTAGACAAAATCAAACTGGTTGCTAATTTAACTGTCATAATTTTTATGATATTAATTTTATTTTCTGTGATTAATATTTTAACTCACACACTGACTTATTATATGTTGTTTTTATTTTTTTGGGAAATCATATACAATGTTTGTAAATATGTGAGCACCATGTACCTATCGCATTTATTAATTTTTCTGTTATTACTTCACTTTTCATTCTTTTTACCAATTGTGGTAAGTAATTTTGATGATTTTTTTTATATTTTTAATTTTTTTATTCTAGGTACATAGTCTTCACCTATAAATATTAATTAATGTATACAAACTATTGTTAACATTTTAAAAGAGTAAGTATGGAGTTTCTTGCCCATTCTTCTCCATACATAACTACATTTTGGAAGGCGCAACTAGAATCAATTAACTATTCATGTAATTTTTGACGTTCAAAAGTGCATCTTCGTGCCTATTTGAAATAAATTATTTGACTTTGACTTTGACTTTGACTTTGAATTTACAAACGTTGCAATGGTCTCGCCATTGTGAGTATTTGACAGTGTTTGTATGGAAAATCTGTCAAAAACTCACAATGAAGAGACCATTGCAACGTTTGTACATTAGCAGACTTGGCCCCCAGAGCGCGTTGTCTGTTCTGTCGTGTTGTCTGTGGGCTCGCATCGCTCGCTCGTCATGAAACTGTGCTCGATACACTGGGCTGAGTTAGGGAAAACTATCGTTAACTCAACTTTAGCTTGATGTGACTGACCAGGGTGGAGGCTATGACCAATCGATTTCACGAAACCATACGGTGCGAACTCTAACTACGCCTACTTTAGGGTAGTCCAAGTTTGTATGAAAAAAAATTTGTTCTTTTATTCTTGCTCCACAAGTCTTATCTCGTTCAGTTATTAACAAAAAGGTTATATACCAAAATAGAGTCATCTACGACCACGTTTAGAGGTCGCTATGATTTGCAAGTAAAATATTTTATGGTCGCCAAGTAGGTAAAACGTTATGTCTTTCAATATAAAAAATATTCACGCGCGCGGTCTATCCTGTTACTGAGGACCGGATATCAGTCTGAACAAACGCTTCCAAAAAAAATGGCCCGAAATAGATCAACAGAAATTCACAGTTGGCAGTGACACCTTTGAACGATGCAAACTTTCTAACACAGGTCAAAGACTATCCAAACCAGACGATCAGCACCAGCGCCCTGAAAGCATTTCACCGCCATTTTTGGTACTTTTCCAAGCAATTGATAGGTTTCCCTTTATTCGATCCGAGAATCACTCCCGACACCAAAAGAATAATGGTTCAAAACCTTCAGAAACCGCCAACAAAAAGGCTTTGAAAAGACCAGAGGGCAAAACCTTTCAATTAGCAGATCCAATGCTGTTGCTGAATTTTTTCACGCAACAAACCAAAGCTCTTTTTGATTTGCTTAGGTATCAGTGGTGGTTAAGAAAAATCGGAAGCGTTTTTAGTAAAAGATCCTTCACAATGGCAGACTGCTTTCCAGTCCGCCAAATGAAGGTTGTAAATGACTATGCAAAGTGAGGTATTGCTTTAATACAAAAATTTAATTCAAGCATCACAAAAAGCGAAGAACAAAAACAATATCTTCACGTCGTCGGTCTTCACAGAAAGAAATATCCAGTGGTCTCTAAATTTAACATCCTGAACATGAATTCGGGAGATATAGGCCTTCCTTGTCGTGATGGCCCGTTGGTTAAGGCCTCGCCTCTCATGCATGAGGTTGTGGATTCAAATCCGGGCAAGTACCGATGTGACTTTTTCAATTCATATGTACTTTCTGAGTTTATCTTGGACATTACTGACATCGGTGAAGGAAAAACATCGTGAGGAAACCTGGACTTATAGTTAATATAAGTCTGAAATCGCCAACCCGTCTTGAGCAAGCGTGGTGATCAATGCTCGTGCCTTCTCTGTATGAGAAGAGGCCTTTGCCCAGCAGTGGGACAGTTATAGGCTGGTATTATTATTATTATTATAGGCCTTCCTTTATCTCCCGAATTCATGTTCAGGATGTTAGATTTAAGGACATTTTGGTTAATAATAATATGATATAAAGATAATTATTAATTATATGAGATTTATATCTGTAATTTTTATGGTGTACAATGTACATAATAAAGAGTATTCTATCTATCTATCTATCTATAATTTTATGTTATTTTATCTTAGTTTTATTTATACGGTAAGGTCGGTTAGCTTACTATTCAATATTTTATTAAATCGCACTTCCTACAAAATGTCCGATTTTTCTTTATACCGTTTTTCTGTATTCGTCAAATCATAGCGACCCCTAAATATTGTTAGATTTCGCTCAAATTTTACAGAGGGGGTTTAAGGTCTAATGGAATAGAAAGAACCTTGTGGAGAAAGAAGAATTTAAAAAGAACATTTTTGGACCACCCTAGCCTACTTACTAAATTTTTTGTTTTTGTTGTACCTAACTATTGATGTTTTCTCTTCTACTCATAAGAATAGCAGCATTTCAACTGGTAGAACAGACTGTCGTGCAATACACATGGTTATGTTTTAGTGATGTTTTTCCGGTTTGGATAAGGTTCAAAATACGTCAGTAATAAAAATTAAAAATCCAATTAAAATCTTATATATTTATTATAACTTCACGTAATCTTAATAACAGTAGGAAGAAGTTGGTGCACATCCGCACGCTGGGGCGGCGTACATCGGTTGGGGCGCCATTGGAGCGGCGTACATCGGTGGGGGCGCCATTGGAGCGGCGCACATCGGTGGGGGAGCCATTGGAGCGGCGTACATCGGTTGGGGCGCCATTGGAGCGGCGCACATCGGTGGGGGCGCCATTGGGGCGGCGTAGGTCACAGTTGGGGCTGCACAAGGGGCAGGCATGGCATATGGGGCGGGAAGTGCGTAGGACGCAGGAGCGGGCAGGGCAAGTGGAGCGGGTAAAGCGTACGGAGCGGGCAAGGCCAATGGAGCGCCACATCCACAACCGCAACCAGGAGGTAAGGCAGCTTCTAACAAGGGTCCAGCCGCAGAAAGCACGGAGGTCAACACTGTAGGTAAAGCAGCACTAAGAAGAGGAGGCAACGACGCAGCGATTGAAGCAGAAATGGTGTTGGCTAGTGCCGGCGCCAGAACGGGCAGATTAGGCGCTAGAGCGGCGAGTGCAGGGGGGACGGCGCAAGGATTAGCGGGCGCTAGTGCGGGAGCGGCTGCAGGGCACCCGTAAGCGTACTGGGAGTACGCTACCTGAAAGGAATAACATAAATATTGTAATGTAGGTTGGTATGGCTACGGCTATGTTGGTACGTCTTTTCCCAAATAATTATGTTGGAGTCGACTTCCAGTCTAACCAGATGTATCTGAATACTACTAGTATTTTTCATGTAGCGTCTGATTTCGAGATTCAGACCCCACTATCATTGCTCAACAAATCAGTCTCGAAATAACATTTAATGAATTGCATTAATTTTGCGAACCCCCTCGTTTTACAAGCATGAGTATCTAGCCAAATAGTCACGTTATAATAATAGATGGGTAGGTAAAGTAACTAATTGTCTAAAATCCTTGGCTTCCCGATAACAGTAAATCCCTATTTTGTTACTGATTTTATATTTATTTAAAAGAATTATTGAAAATAAAATGTGAATAAAAGAACGTAGTAGGTAAATAGTACTTAATATACATTTGGAGTCTTGTTCGCGAATCCTGTGGATCCCCATTTTTTTACTGATTTGATATTTTTTTTAAGAAATTATTTAACGCTAAAAGTAAAAGAAGTATTAGTAGGTAGATAGTATAAAATAATAGTTATATAAATTAAAATGAAACCTTACCTCCACGGCAGCGGCGAAGCAGAAGAGAACGATGAAGGACTTCATTGTATTGTCAGTAGAACAGTTGAGTTGGATATGTCACTGTTCAATTCCGGCGCCCTATATTCATCCCCTTATCGCGGGTCGCCAGAAAGTTGCGCCGTCTGTTACCAATAGTAACACTAGATAATAGAAATGCGTTGCATACCTAGTCCGTTTATCGATGGATTTGGTTGCATTTTGTTTTGTAAGGTTTTTGTTTGTGAAAGTTCTATAGGGTAGCAGAGACAGTTGATATGGCAAATCGTACGGTCAACCACACGTCTTTAGCAACACTTTGACCTAATACGAAAATCGAACTTCTACGAAATAAAGGTCGCAAATTGGACGTAGGTAGGGTAGTTCTGGATCCCAGGTCCATTCGAGTGTTGGGCGCTAACTTCACCCCAAAAGAGCGCTAGATTCCAGTAGACAAGTGTGATTTTAAAAAGCGCTACTTTTATGGTATTTAAATTAATGTCAAGAAATGTCACTGTCAAAATGACAGGACAGTGGCGCAAAACATTTTATCATTATTATTTTTTGTAAATAATCATCTATGAAATTAAAGTGAATTAATTATAAGAACTATGCAAACAAAATACCGTTGCCAAACAATGTTTGATGTAGTGTGTCGGCGACACGGCCTATGATCGTCATAATCAGCCCATTTAAGTCCACTGCTAGACGTAGGCCTCCCAAAATCGATTTCCACTCGAAACAGTTTACAGCCGTTTGCATCCAAAATGTGGCTAGATATGCTACATAAAATATGAATCTAGGAATGAGAGTTGTAATATTAGTGTTGTTAAAGATGTAAAAAATGTGAAAATGTTTGGATCTCCTGCATTGTTACCAGTATCATAAAATATTTTATACCAGAAAATCTTCTTTTTTTAATAACTTTGTTTAAAACCGAAAATTTATAAAAATAATTACGGTATGATTATTTTTTAATTATTATTTCTTAAATTCAGTACTTAAAAGAAAATGGAACCTCTTTTTTCGCTATTTTATGTGAATTACCATTACGAAGATATTTTTTTGATATGTTATCCCCTTTGTTTACATAAATTATCTGAATTTGAGACTTTGGGTATAGAACATTAGATGCATAAAAATGCATTACAAAAGTCAAGCAAATTGGTTGCTTTGGTTGATGGATTTTGAAGACTTCAGATCCAGATGGCTATGGTTCTGTGGTAAAAAAAAAAAGAATTACCTAAGTATATTGCGCTGGGCTAACCTCGTATTTATATTTTTCGTTACTGCCAATTTGTAGCGCACTCATGCACATATTTCTATGGTTTAAATTAATAACATATCAAGATACCAATATTTTGTCATAGCGCTAGATTTTCCGTTAGGAATTAACAGACAATAATGGAAGTCGATTGCCCTAAAATTGCGCTAGATCTAGCCCCGAAAGCGCTAAAAATGACAGCACTGACGTTGGGTTGACTGTACCTACCTAATCATCACGTTGAGCCACACTAATTAAATAGAAAATAAATAATATAGAAACCCACGTAAGAAAGGTCACGTATTTTCAGATAAGGTGCCACCATTAAATGTGAAGTAAATATTACTATTTGTAGTTTGTAACCTGGGTACCTACCTACGTGAGATAGTGAAGAGGCGTATTGACCTGTGTGCTATTGTAGGTAGAGGCACCTGTTGTTGGGCATACATGATAGACAGATAAAATATTGAGCAACGACGCAGTCCACCAGGCAGTTAAGCCTGGAGGATTTCCTCATGGGTCTAGTGCTGACAATTTTGGGTATGTTTCCAATATCCGATAAAGTGTTGTTGGGTTTTTCCATCACATTTCTCTACCTTAGTAGCCCGGAGTTGGATTTGTGCCCGATTGATGGCAAAGTATAATAGGGTCGCACCCTATTTCATGGGCCTTTTAACGTAAATATTCCTCACCTTCTGGACATACAGGAAGTAAGTTTGAAAAAATCTATTTAGGTTTGGTACAGTCAACCTTACATTTATTTTGCGCCCTTTATGTCGTAGGGGAGACCAGGTATAAAAGTAACACGGGATGAACGTAACAAACGAATTTTAAAGCGAATTATGTTAGCTGCACTGATGGCTGTATCACTGATGTGCGCCATTTTGAACCCCCCCCCCTACACTCAGTTGCGCTCACGGCGCTGTGCTGTCAGGTTGTGGACGTAGCGAGTCGGTGCCGCAAAAATACCTCCAAAGTAAGTTTTGACCGTTTTTTTCAACTATCTTTATTTTTATTATGGTAGGTTTAAGCTCGCGTGTCGGTAAAGTAGCATAACTGTTTGTCTTTCTATTTTGCCGTTCGAAACGGTATCTTTTTAACGGATTTTTAGGTTATAGTCATGTATTTGTCATATTCGGTGAAATTTGAAGATAGGGATGAAAGTAACAATTTATTACTTTCATCCCGATTATGATCTTGATATCTCTAAGCACATTTTTAGTGTGTTTATATTTTAAAGTACCTAATACAGATTTATTTTCTTATTCCAGAATGTCTAATTTACACAAACGGACGACAGTTGCTTCTGTTTAGTTTGTATGGGATCCTTTTCAAACAGTAGGTCAAATGAAAAATGGGTACAATGCCTAGAGTGCCAGCTGTGTGCTCATGTAGACTGTACTAATAAAGAAATAAGTTATGTGTGCCATAATTGTTTGTCTGATTGAGCTCTCATTATTAAACAATGTTGATTACTATAATATATTATAAGATTGTTGTTTCCTAGAAACTTTTTTTTTGTGACACTAATGTAAAACCTAAAAGACTGATTATCCATACTAATATCCATACTTCCATACTAATATTATAAATGTGAAAGTAACTCTGTCTGTCTGTCTATCTGTCTGTCTGTCTGTCTGTATGTTACGTTTTCACGCATAAACCGCTGAACCGATCGTCATGAAATTTGGCAGAGATATAGCCTGGGATATGGAGAAGGACATAGGCTACTTTTTTACGCGATAACCGACCTCCACGCGGGCGGAGCCGCGGGTAAAAGCTAGTTAATAAATATGTTGAAAAAGGCTGATTATAAATTCTCTCCGACTCTGCCCTAAGCCGAGGTTCGTACCCCATAGGGGGTGCCCTTAGCGCGCAGTCGTTTAGTTTATAAGTTTTATGCCCTGGCTGGAGGCTTTAAGTTTTTAGGAGCTTAAGGCAACCACAGGAAAGTCCGGTTAAAGAGTCACGATCTCGTAAAGGTCAAAGCAAAGATGCCCTAGATAAAAAAAAAGATTATAAATATGTTGATAATGAAAGTAATTTTGTTTTTATTTAAAAAATTTACAATCATTCCTTGGGGTAGGGATTGTTCTAACAATTTTCACTTTTTTTATTTGGTAATTTTTCTCAAAATTAGTATTATCAGTTGCATTTAAGCTGGTGTTAAAAGATAGCTGAAAGACCAATGTATAGTGTGTACTGATTAGAATTTTGATATTCAAAAAGCTCTGTGAGATATTATGAGAAAATTGTAAAATATTACGTTCATCCCTGGTCTCCCCTAGTAGTTCGGTTTTCGTATCGTAGGTCAAGTGTTGTTACTGACGTGCGGTTGACCATACGATTGGAAAGCCATCAACTGTTCCTCCTACCCTATAAAACTTTCACAAACAAAAACATTACAAAATTCAAACAAAATGCAACCAAATCCTCCGATAAACTAACTATGCAACGCATTGCCATCGTTTTACTATTGGTTGGCTAACAGACTGCGCAAGTTTCTGGCGACCCGCGATAAGGGGATGAATATAGGGCGCCAGAATGGAACAGTGACATATCGAACTCAACTGTTCTACTGACAATACAATGAAGTCCTTCATCGTTCTTTTCTGCTTCGCCGCTGCCGTGGAGGTAAGATTTCATTTTAATTTATATAACTATTATTTTATACTATCTACCTACTAATACTTCTTTTACTTTTAGCGTTAAATAACATCTTAAAAAAAAAATCTAATCAGTAAAAAAATGGGGAACAGGTTTCGGGAACAAGACTCCAATCTAGTTTACCTACCCACCTATTATTATAACTTTAAGACAATTTTCCCGCTTACCCTATGCTTTTGAAAACGAGTGGGTTCGCAAAAATTATGAATTTCATTAGGTAAGGTTATTTATTCGACACTGATATGTTAACCAATGACCATGGGCAAACGGGGACTGAATTCTGATTGCTGAAAACTACTAATCTCTTTCTGGATACTACCGTTATTTTTTCTAATATGACCCCGATTTAAATACGCAAATATAGATCCGCCTAAAAATTCAGCCAAAACCACACCGATTAACAATACAATATTTGTTTTATTTCTTCCAGGTAGCGTACTCCCAGTACGCATGCGGTTGCCCTGCAGCCGCACCAGCACCCCTCATCCTGCCCGCTCCCGCGCTGGCGCCCGCTAATCCATGCGCCGTCCCCCCTGCACTTGCCGCCCTAGCGCCCGCTTTGCCCATTCTGGCGCCCGCACTAGCCAACACAATTTCTGCATCCATCGCGGCGTCGCTTCCTCCTCTACTTGATGCTGCTTTACCTACCGTGTTGACCTCCGTGCTGTCTGCCGCTGGACCCTTGTTGGAAGCTGCCTTGCCTCCTGGTTGCGGTTGTGGATATGGCGCTCCATTGGCCTTGCCCGCTCCGTATGCTTTACCCGCCCCTCTAGCCCTGCCCGCTCCGGTGTCCTATGCACTTCCCGCCCCATATGCCATGCCTGCCCCTTGTGCAGCCCCAACTGTGACCTACGCCGCTCCAATGGCGCCCCCACCGATGTACGCCGCCCCAGCGTGCGGATGTGCACCGACTTCTTGCTTCTGTTATTAAGTTTATGTGAAGCTTTAATAAATTGATTTTATGTGAACCTGTCATTTCTATTACCTACTGTCGTATTTATAACCTTATCCAAACTGAACAAACTTTAGTCAAACGTAACTATAAATGTATTGCATGTTAGTCTGTGCTACCAGTTCAGATGCTGGTATTCTTGTACATAGGAACAAAAAAAAAAACATAAATACTTAGTAACAAGAAAACTTTAAAAAAAAATAACCAGTCCACAAATAAAAACACTCAAAATAATTTAATTAAATCATTTAATAAACTTTGGTTAAAGAATTTAAGCATGACGCTAAATTCTAAACAATGCTGATCGGCCGGCGCTTATTCGCGCGCGGTTTTGTAACTAAGACAAAAATGGCGGAACGGGCGCCTGACCGGACCCACAACCAACATACAACAAAATAATTGAACCCCCGACTAGTTAGGATTATTCTTAGGCCTGCTTACATCACAAACACTAAAAAGACAAAACGCTAAACATATGTCATTAATCTATCCACTTCAAGCGGTTGACAGAAATAGAACGATGTTTTAAATTAGCTTAGCGATAATTGTATGTATAGTGATTTGGGGTACAAGCGGGTTCCTTTATAAAAATTATTAACAAATTCGTTCGACAAGAAACTCCAAATTACTTGTGATTCCGACGGGCCAATCATAAGTATTAGCTTAGTTTTTAAACTTTTAGTTATACTTGTTTGATGATTTTTACAGTATATTATACA
Organism: Dryobota labecula; assembly: GCA_947523025.1. Taxonomy (NCBI): domain Eukaryota; kingdom Metazoa; phylum Arthropoda; class Insecta; order Lepidoptera; family Noctuidae; genus Dryobota; species Dryobota labecula. The sequence goes on along the minus strand of OX383311.1, from coordinate 3,035,182 downwards.
TTTATAATGTAATGACTAAAATTAACATTTGGTGTTTCTAGTATGTCACTTTAAAAAATATTATTTACATTTGTACTGGAACTTATACTCCATTTATAATAACATTAGACAAATAACTATTCTCACCCTTTCGTTATTTCGATGTAAACGTTTAATAAAGTCCGTTATTTCACGATAAATACAAAGCACTGTAATCTATTTATCATTTACATTAAAAAAATAACTCTAAAGTGCAGTAATTTCAACAATATTATACAATATCTGTCGTTATTTAGCCGTGTTTTGTCTAATGCTAGTAAATGCAGTATAGAATGACACTAGAACAACGGCTAAGATTTGAACTTACGACTATTTGTTGCAAGTCAAAGTCTTCACCGTTGAACCATTGCCGCTTTTAACAGTTCATTCATGTTAGTAAAAATAATTTTCAATTACATTTTCTTTTATACGCGAGGATTCAGATTGTTTAGCAAATTGGCTATCAATATAAATTGTCCGTATTTCAAATCACAGATGGCAAAATTATGTTGGAAATGTGTCAATCTGCTAAACAATTTATTTCCTTGAGTGTAATAACAGTGAAAAACCACTAAAATAACATCGAATACAGAAGTCGGGGGAATCATAAAAGCAAAAATCAAATAAAATCACTAACGCTAGGATATGCAATAACTAAGCAACTAAAAGTCGACTGGGGGGGACATTTTGCGGTGATCAATCAATAAAGTTTAAGGCTAAATTACCAGCACAATATACCTTCTTTGAATCAAAATGAGAAGGATAGTAAAAAAATTGTAATCCATTGCTTCATAGGTTTGAAAATTAACAGCGTAAAAACGGACTAATGATTTAATGAATGACAAATTGACTTAAAAATTAGTAAATAATTATATTCTCTTCTTCGAGAACTTAATTTAATCTTTTTGACATTTCCATACCAAATTTTTAACTAATTTACAATTTGAATTTTAACCTAATTTATTTAATTCTAACTAACCAAACCCCGAAAATGTATTTGTATCCCGGAAACGGCGGAATATTATGAAATTTTAAAACTATGTAACAATAACAACTCTGTAACAATAAATAGACTAAAAAAACACAATGAATGTTCGTTGAACTTTCAAAATGAAGGGTATTGCCGTTGTGTGTTACGAAAATACCCCGTAGGAAATTGCCACATAACCAGGGTATATCGACCAGCGAATACCTCAAAATGTCCCCTCCAATAATACCACAGTTTGAAACGCTCAACAGTCGAAGACTGTCGCTCTGACTAGATTGGTGAACCAATATTATTGAACTTTAGATAACTTGAACGAGATTCGCGAATAACTCAGATCACAACGAAATAATTATAATTATTGAGGTTTTTTTTTTTTTAAGTTAATAAATCAATTATATGGGGTTGACGAAATTATTTTTATTTCAGATAAATTATAGATTTTTTGAAGGATTATAAGCAGATATCGAAATAGGTAGAGTTAATTTACCTAACCTTCGAGGAAGGAAGTAAGATAAGAGTGGATGATACCCTTTTTATAACAATATAATATACACACAATAACCCGCCAACTTTTCAAGAATTGATTTTCCTATAATATGTAAAACAAAGCTCCTTAATTTAATAGTTTTAGGACGGAACCCGAAAAAATATATATGAAATATACAAATTAATCATTTGTAACTATAAATAAGGTCCAATAAATAATTCGTGGTTTTTTAATCCCGGGATTTAAACGTCATTATAATTATTCCGGGATTTTGGAGGAGGCATCATCCACTCTATGTATTTTCGTCGAAGTTTAGGTATAAACACTACTTATTTCGATCCTTGATTATAAGGAATTATGAATTGTATTGGCTGCATAAACTTTTTTTTAATATTGATCTGAGCAAGTTTTTAACAGGCAGGGGAGCGATTTTGTGACTCTTTTTGTGAAACAAATCTCGAAAACTGCTCTAATTTGTGTAATAATTTAAAATTTAATACTATTAATTAGACGGAATTTGTAAAATACTACTTAATTATCTAAATAAATCAGTCAAATTGTAAAATCTACTAACTATTTTGTGAAAGATTGTAATCCTTTTAATACAGATGTGGCTTATCACTGGACTACAAAAAAATAAAATAAAATCCAGTGTTGCCAGCTCAAAATCACGATGTTATAGTGTGAGCACACAACCGCCCCCTGTCGTAACAAGCAGAAGGCATCAAACTGTGGCGTCGCTTTATTGAGACTGAAAAACTGCTTTTACACGATGGCCCACAATGGTAGACCAATGTCCAAAAACTACCAATTTATCATTCTAATATTGGTGTTAAATAATAATGTATCAAACTGACATCCAGTTTCTGAAAGGCAAAAAATTGTGAACATACTGTCAAACTTATGCTAACTACTAACTGTGATTGGCTAATTGAAATAACAACAGCCAATCAAATCACTTCGTATTTAGTCTGTTTTTAACTTATCTTTGTGCCTTTTCGAAACCAGGTGACACGTATGCTTCAAGCCGGACATCGTTTCATTAGAACCAGTGATAAGTTCGGATGCATATTTACCTAAAGTAAATTTTGTCAATGAAATTATGGAAGCGGCTTCTTAATATTTTTTTACTTGTTATAATAATGCGCAATATAATAATGCGTTAAGGATACTGGTGGGACTGCCCCGTTTCTGTAGTGCGTCAGGGATATTCGCAGATGCACATGTAGATTGCTTTTACGCAACAATGCGTAAAAGTTGCGCTTCCCTAGAGCGCAGGGTGTCGGGCAGCTCCAACAGTGTCTTAAGCATGGTTGCGAGTCGCCAGGGGGCCAATTCTACTAATGTACAAACGTTGCAATGGTCTCTTCATTGTGAGTTTTTGACAGATTTGCCATACAAACACTGTCAAATACAATGGCGAGACCATTCTGACACTATTGTAATAGCAGACTTGAGGCCCTGGACTGTGTATACGTGGGTCACTGTTGTGCCGTCTCTCATAGGATGCCTCAACGGTGACAAAACGTATTGTTAAAAATATTGTTTTCCTTGTTTTTGTTTAGTGTCTGTGCTTACTAACATAGTAGTAAGTTTTACTAACATTCTTGTTGAGTCATGGTTACTCTAATAAAGAAAAATTCTATTCTATTCTATCATGCCCGGGAATGCACAATTAATCGAATCAATGGGAAACAACTTCTTAAATATGTGGTATCTGTGTGGTAGGTTTACCTTTACAATATTAGCTAGCATTGTATTCTAATTAAAAAGCACAAAATTTATCAATTCCGGAATTGCGGAGTTTTAAGATCGATACAAAAGCATTCCATATTAGCCAACACCTGAACCTAAGTAAATGTTCATTCGATTCCATAATCAGAACTCTAAATTTACCGATCCCGGAATCCCGGATTTTTTCCCCACAAAAGTGCATTATACACCTTAACTTTAGGTAAAAAATATTCATCCGAATATCCTATCACTGATAATATTTCATTGATAATTATTCATCATAATATGTTGATCAAAAGTCAATGCTTTGCAGATGAGTTATGGTCACTTCAACTGTCAAATTTCTGAGCAGTGGTCCACAATGGTCGGCCACCGTGTAAAAGCAGAGAAATAATAATAATAACTTAAAAAAAACTAATTTGGCAACTATATTGCACTAAGATCTAATTACAAATAACAATGGCTCCAATATGACACGATTTCGTATGCGTTGACACTCTTAGGTTAAGCGATGCTTCCCGAGGTATGACTTGGATCGGTGGCTTGAGTTTTCAATGGGATGCTGTAGGAGCAACACAAGGTTGAAGAGTAACAAAACATAATCTTAGGATTGAGATTTAAATAGATATAACAACGACATCTATGCAAATAAATAAAATTGAAGTGTCCGTTTGTAATGACAAAATAACAGCTTTAAAAAAAATCTGTATGTAGGTCTGTCTGTTTGTTCCGGCTAATCTCCCAAACGGCTGGACCGATTTTGACGGGACTTAGGCTGCACGCGGCTTCGCCCGCGTTGCTTTTTCTAAAATAAAAGTAGCCCAAGTTACTCTTCAACATCAGCTATCTATCTACCAGTGAAAGTCCCGTCAAAATCGGTTCAGCCGTTTCGAACAAACAGACAGACAACAATTTAAAAAATAGTTTGTTTTATAAGGACACTTCAATTTTATTTATTTGTTCACATTTTTTTCAATTTTGATACCGATACTCAGCACGAGTATGAAGTTTTGCCAGTTAATTTAATTTGACCAAGGATCCAACCATATTTGGTCATCATATTTTTTTTTTATCTTTGATTCCACTCTCGAGAAGTCTTCTTTAGGCACAAAATAGCCATTTTAAGGCACATTATAATATATTTTCTACTGAGTGTCAAAATAATGTAGAATGTAGGTAAACTTTGAATTTATTTGAAAAAGGAGAATGAGGTTAAAAATAGTTTGTGACCTTAAACTAAACTAAGTTTTCATTAGCTTAGATAGGCATAAACCAAAAAAAACTAAAGTAACCAATCTTTTTGGGCAAAACAAAAAGAAATTACCACAATAAAATTATACAAAGATTTTTATTAAGAAATTACCACAATTATAATTAGATTTTTATTTAAATTGGCTTCTGAATTGAAAATCAGGAAATTAGTAAATTTAACAAACCAGTATGGCTTCTCAATATGCTTCCCACATTCTACATAATAGCAAAGTAAATGCTACCACGTACACACGGCTAGACATCAAGCTATACATTTCCAGTATAAACTGATCTCGCATTGTATAGGATTTCCGTACAGTCAGTATACACAATTAGCTGACCTTCCCTTGCATAAATGGTTGAGACTTTTTTACTAACAAAGCGTACGATTTTAATATTTTTTTCTAGTTTTGGGTAGATTTCATATAGGTATTTAAATTAAATTAAGAATTATAAAATTATATCGATCCGTATTCAAAAAAATCTCAACCATTTATGCAAGGGGGGTCAGCTAATTGTACTGACTGTACATTGAGAGGTCAGCTTATACTAGAAATATATAGCTTGATTTTTGGCCGTGTGTACCTCATCAATGAGATGTTTAACAAATTATTGCTTACATTAAAAAGTTCCCTTTCCCATATAAAATCATAGAATTTTAAACATGATCTACACATTAATTGCGTAACAAAATCATAATCCAAGAGTTTTGAAGGATACTGCTAATCCATTGCTTCATAGAATTGAAGAATTCGTCTGCCCAACAACATAAATAACGCAATGGATGTGGGTGAATTGTCAAAATGAAATCCATTGCGATCAATTGTCATTTTATGTGTGTTACACAATCACCCCACAGATTAACAATTTAATAGTTTCAAAATTCAATTCCTTGAAAAAACTTTTGGTTTCAATCGTTGTATGATGGAGAGCTATGGAGCTAAGTCACTTAGCCACTAGAACTTTTTAAATGTTTCATGTCCGCTTGAGGATAATTTATTGGATGGGACTGGTCATCTCATAGCTGCCACGACCCCAATGCCAAACAATTTTTTTATTTTGTTTCTATTTGTTGTACCTACTCTGGATGCTTTTAACGTGTAAGTTTTTATTATTTTTATTTTTACATCGTTCTCACATTTAGTTATAAATTCAACATTATAGATGTAACGAATACTTTTGTGACAGTTTAATTTAAAAGAGTGTCCATGGAGTTTCTTGCCCGTTCTTCTCCATAGGTACCTACGCTTTGGAATGGGCATGTAGCTTCATTTTTCTTACTGACCGACTCCTTGACAATTCAAAAGTGCCTGTAAATGGTTAATAATTGAAATAAATAATTTGAGTTTGAGTTTATTGTTGTTGATTGTCTTGTGTCTATCCTGCATGACTAATAGTAGGTACCTAATAATATAATTTGTATTTAATCTTAAATGAAATGAGAATTTTAGACTCTTATTTTTATTATGTTAGGTATTTAATCATTTGTATGCCCAAGATCACAAATAAACGATTTGGTTTGATTTGTTTTTCTTTTTTTTTTTTTGTGAAAACGAGATACGTGTTGAGAAAAAACCATAGATTATATTAGTCAATAAATCAAAAAAATGTCATGACTGTCAGCAGGTTTTTTTAAACGCTAAAGTCGCTGATTTATGTCAAAATAACTGTTTTACACGCATCATTTATTTTTTTATACCTTTTTTTTATATCACTACGGGATTGCTCTTGACTCTAGTCTAGGTCTGGGTGACAGAAAAAGTCTACGATGGAGTGAGCTTACCCAGAAGAAGCCTGTTCACTCTCACATTCAATAGATTAGGGTTGTATGCGTTCGGAAACACAGACGCAGGCAGAGAGTCTATAACTCAGAAGTGTAGTTCTGTGGAATAGCTCCATTACCCTCCAAGGCGACGAAATAATATTGCACCACTTCTAAGTAAACAGACTAAGCATAACGCCTGCGTACCCCAAAGTGATAGGTAGAAGTGTGTAATCACAAATCCAGACCAGAACCTGAGAAATTCCTAATGGAAAAGCCTAATAACATTCTCGACCTGGGAATCAACTCAGTAGTCAAGATTGCCACCACTCGATCAACAAGGCAGTCAGCTTCAAGAAACTTTTAAATAATACCATTCATATTTAGTTAAGTTCCATAAAGCCCATATAAGAAGTCTAGAAACATTCTCAAACGAAACAAATGAATTGCTTATTTAGAAGTGGTGCAATAATTATCATCGAGAAATGACGACAGAAATCAGCCTCAAAGAAAACATTACTGACACATTTCTTCACTCAAACTCATGGCATTTATTTCTATTCACCACCAGGCGCTTATGAATTGTCAAGGAGTTAGTTGCCCATTCCAAAGCGTAGGAAGTTCCTATGGTGAAGAACGGGCAAGAAACTCCATGGACACGTCGAATATGTGCATACGTTTTATGCTGAAAATGGTAAGATTTTTTAAAGGGCCTTTATATCCCGCAGTGGACGTAATTAAGCTGACATAATGCAAATATTCGTTTAACTATTCACTATCATTATTGAATATGATGTCAAACTATTGCAGCATTATGTTGCAATAACGTTCTAAGACGCTAATATTGTCGTCACAACTCGCTTATCACGTTTCAAACAATTTATCAATGCTTAGTAAACTTTCTATGTGTGTATAAAATAAAACATCACGCCTGTACTCCCCGAAGGGGTCGGCAAAGGTGTATTGAGCACATTTTGTCAGTTGTGTTTAAGTCCCATTTCCCAATCCCATCCACTCCATTTTGTCCCACTTGAATGTAAACTTAGCTAAATAAATTTATTCTTTATTCTTTTTATTCTTCTTTAATATGAGGCGAGCAAATTAAATTGTTTGTTGACGCTACTATTTTCATCTCCATATTTACCTAGAGGAACTTTTGAGGTCTTAGAAAACCAATTTTATTTGGTGAAAACTATCAACATAGCAATTTCATTCGCATTGATAAATTCTATAATTTTCGTTATAAAATTCTTCTTAAAAAAGCGACAGTTGCATACTTTAATCATAACCACTTTTTTTTTTCTTTTCTTCTGTCTTCGCACGGATTGTGCATTTAGCCAATGTCACGTTTAAGTCTTAACCACATGCACTGAGGTTTTAAAACAAAAAAAAAAATGCAACTGTCATTTTGTAAGAAGAATTTACACATAGGCTAGAAACAGACCTGCAACACGCTACATCAATGACTTACTAAGCGAACTAGCGTGGGGTGTCACAAATACATTCCTAACCCCACTAATACTTTTTCCTTGATTCCTTTTTACCCCGGCGGCCATCCCATCTGCCTGCCTCCAAGAACATGTAGATGTAGATGGTACACAGACTGAGCGCCGTCCCGTCCGTTGTTGACGACTAGGCGCCAGCCCGAGGGCGCCCGAGCGGACCCGAGCGAACGGGCGACCAGCATTAGGTGTCCGAGTAGCTGGAAGGAAACATTTGTAGGTGTTAGACGGCTTCTTTAGTAGATACGTAAAATATAGAACACTCAGTATTCTTCTTCATTATTCATTATTCATCATCTCTTTTAGATGGAACGACTGCCTATCCGACCTCAACAAACCAATTACTGGGTAACAACATTATACCCCTTGGTAAGTTACAAGTCAAAGCATTTATTTCAAATAGGCACATAAATGGCACTTTTGAACGTCAAAATTTACACGGAAATAAAATTGATTCTAGTTGCCCCTTCTAAAAGGTAGTTTCGCATGGAGAAGAATGGGCAAGAAACTCCACCGTTACTCTTTTAAACTGTTTTACAATACTTTGTATACATCAATATAATATATTAATGTATACAAAGTATTGTAAAACAGTTTAAAAGTTTTAAGTACAGTACTTACATCAAGTTACCACAAACTGTCAAATTTTCTCTTTCGATTTTGAACTTAACCATCAACACATTAAGGTTTAAAATCGTTTGAAAAAAATTGACAGTCTCGTATAACCTGTTGTGCTAGCCACGATACCTAGAACAAAATTACTATACCTACCACAACAGGTAAAACAATTAAAAATTGAGCAACAAAAATAAACAGCTAGTAAAAAAAAAAAATTGCCTGAATGCCATTTATTTGTGTTGTTTGTTTTTATTTCTATTCTTGATATAAATAGTAATTTCATTTAAAACATTTTACAATGCGTCGCGTCTTATCGCTATCAGCAAATTCTTTAGAAAACCATTCGTAACATGTTTACACACCTCTTTTGCGCAACAGATAACATGATTATGTACTAATTATTTGAAATGTCTTTGTTACATTGGTAATTAATAACTGCGGCTGCCCCGTTGGTGTCGTCGTTGCAAGCACTACTGCTGATCATCCGGTATTGGGTTCGATTCCCGAGTTGGGCATACATACATGGCACGCAATTACTTTACACCTACATTTCGCCCGCTTGACGCAGTTTCAGGCCTTAAACTGCGTTAAGCGGACACCTGCGATGGGCACCCGTTACGTATCAACACGCGTGAACACGCCGCCGGGCTCCGTGGGCATGCGACGGTACTCATCTGTCTATCGGTCCATCTACGGTATCACACGTAGCTGAATTTTAACGATGTGCATGCACAGTCGTGTCGATGGAGAACATTTATTATATTATTTCACTTCTCATGCTCTAAAAGTACGCCAATATAGCCCAACGAAGCGGGACTAAAGTGACCACTTTAGTCTCTAGGGAGTGAAAAGTAATTACTTTTTTAGTTTCCTTCATGTGACATAGACAAACTCAAACAGCCAGTAAATATACTATTATCTGTGGAGTGTGGACCATCTTCATTGCGAAAATGTTATGAGTTTTAGTTCCACGGTTTTTCCGCAAAGAAGGTGGCGCCATGTGTTTTAAATAAATTGTTAATCTGTGACTGGTTTAGAAGAACTGACCGCGGTAATTTCAGAATTTTTTCGAGTGTAAAGTTCGGTTTTAAATAAATTTAACAAGAATGTCCAGTGACAGTGAAGAGTTTGAAGTCGAGCAAAGAGCAAAAGACATAACAGATTTATTAAATGTTTTTGTACTAAATTGACTATTTTTCTCGCACTCAAAGTGAAAAGTACAGTTTGCACCTCGAGACTAAACGCCAACTTAATATACTTCTTACTTCTTTGACTCCCTCGCACGCTCGGAAGTCAAACCACCTCTGGTATATTATGGCTTCGTTTAGTCCCTCGATATAAAATAGTACGTAGCAACACGAAGACTAGCAAAAAAACGACACCCAGTAAGCTGGCACTAGCGGGTCCCGCGCGTGCCCCCGCGACAGATTCCGTCACATGGAGGCGGGCTCCGTTGCGGGGGTACGGGACCCACCTGCCCGCGACAGACGCCCGCGCTGGTCCCTGCGACGGAGCATTTTTTCTGGAACCACGCGGTTAATGCAGTTTCAGGCCTAAATCCCATGTAATACGGGGGGACCCTATTGCTAAAAGCCAGTCACAAATCCAGACTCACTGCTGAGAAATGCCTTTGGGAAAATAACCTTCTCATGGATATCATAATTCCCGTGATAAATCCTTTGAAGAATATACCCAGAACTTAGTAATCCATACTAATATTATAAATGTGAAAGTAACTCTGTCTGTCTGTCTGTCTGTCTGTGTGTTACGTTTTCACGCCTAAACCGCTGAACCGATCGTCATGAAATTTGGCAGAGATGTAGCCTGGGATATGGAGACGGACATAGGCTACTTTTTTACGTGATAACCGACATCTACGCGGGCGGAGCCGCGGGCAAAAGCTAGTATTATATAATTTAACCTAGTATCATAATTATTCGCATTAGCGAAAACTCTTTAAATATAACTAAAAAACATTTCCGTGAATAAATAACTTCGGGCTATATTAATTATAGCAGCTAGATATGTGACGATACGGCATCACAGCCGCGCGCTAAATTCCTCCGTTATCAGAGATCGCGTTATCAGTGGCGTACCTCGTACATTAGTCACGGCCGATTAAAAAATAACGAAAGCTAATCGATGTAGTAGTTTTTATGATGAGTTAAGAAAAAGGAAAAATACTATTGTTTTTGTTTGAGAATGAGAATGTAGACGACCGGTTTTTTTCGGTGGCAGACTGTTCACCAATATTTTTATTTTAGTATGACCGTTTTTTGTAGGTCTTGTGCATTGAAGTATTATTACTTTCGCCTATAATTAGTGCAGAAGCCCAAAGGTAGCCGATTTTTGCAATTTGCAACTCATTGTCTGGGTGTATGTTGATTAAAGCGGGCTACTGACATCCCTGCGGCAGGGGCAATCTAGGGCGCACGGCAGTGGCGGCAATATCGGAGTTGTCTCTACACACATGCCTGCCGATCAGTGTTCGAGTATACGTTGAGATAAACACACGGGGCGTTGAAAATGGCACTAGTATTATCGAAAAATCAAAAGTTTGGTATAGCCCTGGCTCTTTCTGTGGTGCTACCGCAAAAAAAAAGGAAAATGAGATTTTGGGTGAAGAAGTAACTACAGAAAAGAAGTGAGTTGAGCTACATGAATATTATGAAAGAATTGGAAGTAGATGAGCTTAAAAACTTTTTACGAATGGATATTGCTTCTTTCGGACCATGCAATGGCGACACCATTCATAGAAAAAAAAGACAACAAAATTTTTAATGGACATGCGTGCGCTCCGAGTGACAGTTATCATCAAACTGATTAGACAATCCGATCGCGCTACACACGCGGCAACGTAGCAGGGCGGCAGGGACGATCTAGGAAATTACCCCTGCTTCTCTATACACATCACAATTTAGGTGGCAATTTAGGGTCATCCCCACCTAAACACCCTAGATTGCCCCTGCTGCAGGGATGTCAGTAGCCCGCTTAATTAAAGTATGATTCGCGACCGTAACAATTATTCGTACCCCCGCGCCCCGGTGCAACACTGTCACTTATGCAAAAGTAACTTTTTCAGGAAAAGTATTTTGATCTTTAGTATCGTATAAGTTGATGACTCTTCGTGATTTAGGGAAGATGGATAGTTTATATCCTGACGTGTTCTTTTGGATAGATATATAGATAAAACATTTATTCAGTGCACACAAAAGACATTGCACAAGACACAAGAGCACAAGCAATTAAAAATTTCATGAATATTATAAAACAGGGTGCCAATAAAACATACAGAAATTGTGTGATATTAAGAAGGAGTTGGAGTTGTTGTGGAGTTGTGAAGTTTATATTAATATTAAACAAAATAAATTAAACCAAAGAATTAAAATTATTATAAATATTAATTCTCCCATACATTCCATTTGGAAGAACATGTTTTTCAACTACAACATTAAGTTTGTTCTTGGGTTAAATTCATACCAACTATGGAACTCTTACCGGTACCGTGTGGTGCCGGATGTGTACCGTGTGGTGCCGGACGTGTACCATGTGGTGCCAGACGTAAAGAATAGCACCATTCCTTTTCCGCCCGTGGGTGTCGTAAAAGGCAACTAGGGGACTTGCTAGAGAATGGGCAGCAGCAATCTCTAAGCATTTTTAACACCATACTGCGATCGCCAACCCACCTGCCAAGCATGGCAATTATGGCAAATTCCTCCCATGGGAGAGGCCTATGTCCAGCAGTGGACGTCTTTCGGATGAAATGAGGATGATGGAACCCTTCATCGTGCATGGTCTGACACGCACTTGGCTAGTTTTTTTATATTTGTTTATTATAGGATTCCATTGGATCCCAGCAGGATGGATGCATGCAATCATAGTCTGGCTAGCTTTTTCCCATCTAGGTTGGGGTCAGCTTCCAGTCTTACCAGATGCAGTGGAATACCAGTATTTTACATGGAGCAACTGCCTATCTGACCTCCACAACCCAGTTACTGGGTAACACGGTCAATACCCCTTAGTAAGACTGGGTATCAAACTTTCAGGCTTCTGACAACCCATAACTGCCAAAGATCTAAAAATGCAGCAGGGACCAATGGCTTAACGTGCTTTCCGAGGCACAAAGGGGTCTGGGTATGTAAAGATGGTCACCCATCCACAGACCAACTGTGGCAAGAGTAGCTTAACCTGATCGATCGACCAATGTGGCTGTAATTACTTAGCCACACGTCCCTCCATGATGCAATGACTAAAAGCTGAACGCTGACTTCTTTAGAAGTGCACAATGCTTATTGTACCTTAATTATATTTATAATATTTTCTATCGTGCTTGTTAGTGATCCTAAGATTTCTCCTGCTTTTTCTGTTTTTAGTTTTTACCCATGAGAACCTGTAATTGGCTCTATGTTTCATAAACAAATGTTATCCATCTGTTATAGCTGTAGGTTCTCCTATAAATAAATAAAAAAATAAAAATGTTGTTCAGGATTATTTCAACCATGAGGAAATTTTGCCTTTGTAACCATAAATCATTCTCCCATGCTCATGTCCCAATTTATTTCTGGTCAGAGCAGCACCTTTTTTTTCTTAAATAAAACATCTACTAGCTACCTTTCTATCCATACCATGTTTGGGTCAGAGTTTAGTCGTTAGTTGTAAACAAAACAATATATAACTATATAAAATAGCATTTGTAGTCCAGCGAGCAAGCAACTCAATTAATTATAATCCTCATTTCAGCCGAAAGATGTCCACTGCTGGATATAAGCCTGCCCCAATTGAGCGGGTTTGCCATAATCGCCACGCTTGGCAGGCAGGTTGGCGATCGTAGTATGGTGTTAAGAATGCATAGAGAACGCTGCTGCCCATTCTCTAGTAAGTCCCTTAGTTGCCTTTTACGACACCCACAGGAAGAAATGGGGTGGTGCTATTCTTTACATCCGGCACCACACAGTACCATGTAATAATTAATTATAATACAAATAGGTAAATAGGTAATTACCTTATTCCTTTTTTTTTTTAAGTAGGTTAGTATACTTTGATGGTATGGTCATAGCGAGAGGTTGAATGAAAGCTAACTGACAAAAAAATGGAATCAACAAGATTAGTGACCAAAAAGTGCCTTTATTCCCATCTGCCTCCTTCGAGCTTGCCACCGGGGTGGTAGCTGACGCTAACTAGTGGCGTTTACCACCCCGGTGCTCAATGGCACTTATTTAGTGATTTGAAAATTTATTTTTATTTTGTTTAAATATGGAAACAAGCAGATACGATATACGTTATGACTTCTGAAAGCTGCTATTGTATGTTTGTAGGCTGCCTGAATCCACTAATTTTGTGTAAAAATTTAACAATTTATGAAATTATAAGATACACAAAGGGTATTGCCATTGCCACAGCTTTTCAAAATTGCCGCCTTTTTTTCAAGCACAAGAAACTACTATAAACAGCCAGGTTCTACTCACTTCCATATCGTGTTGTTCCGCATCCTGCAACCTTGGAATTCTTCGCTTTGGTATCACTAGGAAATGTACGGGAGCTTGCGGAGAAATGTCGTTGAAAGCCAAACACAGGTCATCTTCGTAAATAATATCCGCTTTTATCTCTTTAGAAATTATCTTGTCGAAAATAGTCGGCCCCGGCGCAGCGACGCTTTGCGCTTGCGCGCGGCGCACTTCATCGCTATACGGTCTCCGTACCGCTATTGCCGACCCACGAGATAAATCATATATATTCGTGGGATAAGTCTTCTTCAATCTGAATTTCAGGGCGCGTTGCAGCACTTTATTAAACATTTTTATTGTTTTTCACAGAGGAATTCCATCGTCACAGAATCGCACAAGTTTTGATTTTGACAATTTTGACAATGACAATTGACAGATTTACATTTTTTTTTTTTTTTATTATTTGTTCCTGACGGAACAGGCTAAGGTCTGAGACCATGCTGCCTAGTCAAAAGTTGATATTTTTTTTCTTGAGTAAGGTAAATCCAGTTCAATTCATCAGTATGTTAATCCATAATATAGGTAAGTAATTTCAATTTAAGTCACAAAATTTTGTGTCACGTCCAAGTAATTTTCATTCAATGTGTATGTTATTTTGTAAGAGCCGAGTGTCAAGTCCAATTTTTTTTTTTTTTTTTTTTTTTTTAATCCTAACCTACGAGAGGCAACTGATAACAATTTCCTATACCTAATACCTACTTTTTATAGACACACTTGTACTATACACAATACACATGACAGATATTAATATCTCTATACACAATTAAGTTAAATTTGCCCAACTGTATTAATAATAAAATTAAACAAAGGTAAATACGTAGAGCTATTTACAAGAAGAGCCTGAATGGAGCGCGGTACCAAATCAGGACTACCATAAATTTCAATTAGCTCATCCATCAGCACAAGGCGCTGGATGCCAAAAGATGAGCAATCAAAGAAAATGTGAGCCAGAGATTGTTCTGCTTGTGAGTTACAATGGTCACAGAGAGGACTGTGTACAATTTTCAGACGAGACAAATGATAATTTAGTCGACAGTGACCAAAACGAAGCCTGAGTATGGTGGAGTAAAACTTCCTGTTCATGTAAGTATTGGTTTTACAGAACCAAGGCATGGTTCCTATGGGAATGTTGTATACTGCATACCACATACCTTTATTTTCTATTTGGACTGTATGATTCCAGTGCCTTTTCCATATATCAGTGGACCTTTTTTTTAACAGAGGGACTATGTCTGTACATGGAAGAGATATGTTGAGGGAACTACTTAAATCGGGGACATCATCAGAATTTGTTATAGCTCTAGCTAGAAAATCAACCCTTTCGTTGCCCATCACACCAACATGCGAAGGGACCCACAAGAACAAAACCTTAATGTTATGAAAAGACAAATGCAACCAAGATTCTTTTATTGACAATATAAAATAGTTTGTGTTAGCGTTCAACTTATTATTTTTAAGATTTTCAAGAACACTCATGCTGTCACTAACTATTACCCATTGACAACATCCATCATTTTTATGTCTAATGTGCTTTAGGGCAGCGAGTATAGCCACAGCCTCAGCTGTGAATATACTTGTGTTAGAGTTTATTTTATAACCAGTACCAGAATTCAATAGCTCATCAAAAATAGCAAATGAAACTGCTGACTCAGTTTTAGACCCATCCGTATACACAAATCTATAACCAGTAAGCTCAAGAAATTTACTATATACATCTTCTTTAGTGGATAAATTGTGATCAATAATGATGTCAATTGCAGGAAATTTGCTGTCGAAATCCCCCTGATAACATGGAAGAATAGATGACTTATAAATTTGCAGTGTTTCAAGAAAATTTTCATATTGAGGAAAGCCCTGAAGTATATATGTTGGTTTACAAATGGACGATGAACATGATTGTTTCAAGCTGGAATACAAGTGGTTATTATTTTTACTATAAAGTTTTAATAGGAACCTTTCCTTCAAGTAAGAGAATCTTATACTTAATGGAGGAAGTTTACATTCAACTTGCATTGCATTGATTGGAGTACTTTTAAATGCCCCGGTAATGAGTCTCAAACTTTTATTTTGTATTTTATCAAGAATATCTACTAACCTTCTATCATCAGCAAAACATAGAAAACCATATTCAAAATGACTATGGATCAAAGATTTATATAATAACAACAATATTTTTGGATCAGCTCCCCAGGAGGTTCTACACAACGTCTTCAAAATATTAAAAACTCTGTTAGCTCTAGAACTTATCAATTCAACATATTTTTTCCAAGCCAAATTATGAGTGAAGGTAACACCTAAAAACTTAGCTTCGTGAAAAATTGGTATAGAAACTTGATTGTAATAAACAGAAGGACTGACATTGCTACTTCTACCAAATATTACTAGTTTAGATTTATGTGCATTTATATCTAAATTTAAATAAGTAAAGTATGTGCACAATCCTTTCAATGCCTTATTAAGGCACTGTGTCATATTTGTGAAATTTTTACCAGACAAATACACAACTAAATCATCAGCAAATTGAAGACTTTTGACTTTGGAACCTAGAATCAAATTTAAACGACGTATATACAAAATGAATATTAATGGAGACAAAATTCCTCCTTGACAAACTCCTACCGAAGCAAATCTTGGCCCATGTAATTTATTATTATACTTAACATAAACTTTCCTTTCAGTTAAGAATTCATGAAACCAATGGACAATTTTGTTTGGAATTCCAATAAGAAGCAATTCAGAACAAAGGACATCAATATTTACACTATTAAAGGCTCCAGCAACATCAAAGAATACTGACATTAAGCAATCCTTGTTACTTAAACTATTTCGGATATCAAGCTGTAACTGACAAATACTTTCACGAGCTGATGTTCCCCTACGAAAACCAAATTGATTAGCAGGTAAAAGATTGTTTTGTTCTATGTAAAATTCCAACCTTTGTTTTATTAATTGTTCAAAAATTTTACCAACACAAGATGTAAGTGCAATAGGACGATAGGAATCGGGATTTGACCGAATTTTATCAGGCTTCAAAATAGGTACCAAACAGTCAGACTTCCAAGAGTGAGGTATATCATTGTTCAGCCACAGTTTATTCAATATTTTGAGAAAAGTGAGCAAACCTCTAGTACTAAGCTTTTTCAACATGATATATGGAATACCATCCAGTCCAAAAGCACTATCTTTTCTAGAATAAACAGCAGTCATGAGCTCCTGTATTGAAAATGGTTTTATTAAGAAGATATTTACAGAATTTGTCTCACTGGCAAGAGGAAAATTTGATTTACTATATACGTAGTCTGGTGTATATTTTTGCAGAAAATCTTGAATCCAACTTTCATCATTATTGTTACAGGAATATGTTTTATTAAATTTCCGCATATATTTCCAGATTCTCGACAGAGGCGTACATCGATTAAAGGAGCTGCAAAGTTCAACCCAACTATTTGATCTTTCTGTTTTTAAAGTAAGTTTTTTGAGGGCTTGTAATCTTTTAAACTGTATAAATGTGTCATCTGAGGGATTATTTTTAAAATTAATATAAGCCAACTTAGATTTTTCTACTGCTTCTGAGCATTTTTTATTCCACCAAGGAAGAGGAGGGGATTTACCAAAATTCCTATGAGATGATTTATTCATAGAAGAATCAGGATGGAAAGAAACTGGCGTAGAAGAAGGAAGACACTTATCAATTGCAGAATGCAAAATTTTACAAAATGCAGTATAAGTTTCCAATGGAGCAAAGTTTTGATCCTGAAAATGAGATAATTCGAAATCTACATTTTGTTCATACATCTTCCAATCAACCAATTTAAAGTTAGGATATATGGGTAAATGCGTGTTGCTACTAGTGTTTGCTAAACTACTATTATTTACAAAAACTTTAATAATTACAGGAAGGTGGTAACTGCCGAGTGGATCATTATGTACAGACCAATCACAAGAAAGAGCCAATGATGGGGACACCAAGGACAAATCTAAAGCATTTGGACGCCACGTCAAAGAACCAACTGTTGTCACTTCACCACTGTTTAATAAAGTTAAATTATTATCATCAATAATCTCCAAAATATCCGTACCTCTTGAATTTGTAGAATTACATCCCCATGATGTGTGATGGGCATTGAAATCACCAGCAAATATCATTGGTTCAGGCACTGATTTTATTAAAGATTCAAATTTATGTTTGTTAAAAGAAGGAGTGCAATTGGTTGGGCAATAAAAACTTACAATACTTATTTCTCTATTATTTACAGTAATTCTTACACAAATATTTTGTAAGGAATTGTCAGAAAATGTATTTATGTTTCTGTAATCTATACTATTGTGAATTAAAATAGCTACGCCATTGTGTTTGTTACCAATATCATTTCTTTCTATTCTGTATCCTCTAATGTTAAAACGTTTAATAGGTGTCAACCAAGTTTCTGATATAATTGCTACATGTATGTTATGGTCAAAAAGAAATCGAGTTAATAAAAGCTTATTACTTATAATACTTTGTGCGTTCCAATGCATGATATTAAGATCCATTGCTATGAGAGGAAGTACTATTTCTGAATGTGTGCTGAAGAATTTCTTTTATAGATGTAGAATTTATGGGGATATCTTTTTGGTTTACTATAATTTTTGTTATTGCATTTGTTAGAGTATTCATGAAAAAATCTGACTTAGATAAGTTAATAATCTGAGTTTCAATATTTTTGTGTGTTATTTGTGGAAATGAATTTTCATTAAACAAATCGGAATACTTGACGGCTCTGGATTTAATTTTACTTTCCTCAATTTTTTGTTTTTTTTGGGGACAGGCGTTTGAAATAGCGACATGATTCCCACCACAGTTGGCGCATTTAGCGTTTTTAGGGTCTTCTTTGCATATCTTGAAACTATGATTGTATGTACATATAGAGCATATTAAATCTTTTTTACAATATTTGGCAATATGCCCAAACTTCATGCATTGAAGACACTGTTTTACAGGAGGAACGTATACGCTTACCTCATGCCTCCAAGAGTCGAGATATACATACTGAGGCAACTCTGTTGACGCAAAAGTCACCGCGACAGTTTGAGTGGGCTGATACGTGACCGCACCACCCTCACTCTGACTCTGTACTCGGCGCATGAAGCGCCTCACCTGTATTACATTCCTGGAACTACCAATTAGCGCAAAAATTCTTTTATTCGATAAATCCGTAGGGACTGAGGTAAGAACTCCAGTCACCTCGGTGTTGACAGCAGGTATCGTAGCTTTAAGGCCCATTTCTTCTAAAAGTTTTTTATTTTGCAAGAAAACATTGGCATTATTAGAAAGATCGAAAGTAATACCAATTTTATATTTATTTATTGACCTCAAATGTAGTATCCCAGTCACACAATGTTTCCGTATGGCATGGGATATGGCCAGCCTATCCTTGTCTGTAAATGTTTGGTTCTCATTCTGATGAGATAAGAACACGATATATTCAGATTTTTTACTGTTTTCAGGATACTTCCTTGAATACCCTGGAACTTTAAATATGCTATACTTCTTGCTGGAGTCTTCATCAGAGTCAGAAGTATCCCTATCTGATCCTCGATCGTCAGGGGGCTCCGACTTTTTCCGCCTCTTGCTTCCCCCCATCTTCAAATAACTATTTACAACTATACACTAACTATATCTATATAATATTTGTAATTCTTCCCAAAATATACAATAATTAACAATTATTTTTAAAACGATATAAATTTTGGCGCCTTGTACGTTTCAAGGTTCCCGCGTTTTTTTTCTGACAGATTTACAATTTGACAATGACGTTAGAAGAAATTGATTAATGTTGCAGCGTAATAAAAATTATACTACTTTATTTGGAAATAAATAACCACTCTCTAAATGCCTCTAATGTTACTTTGGTCAGCAAGTCATGACACAAGGCAAAAGCGGCAAATTTAAAACTCTTTAAGACTCGCTGGCCAAACTTTATCATCATTATAAATCCACGGTTTTGTAGACGCACTGCTATTCGTGCCGTAAGTGCAATAATACGCACGCTTGTTTACGGTGCATAGAGGGTGACTAAATGTAGGGAATAGGAGTTCTGCTGAATAGCTTTGTGGGATTGGTGACTCATAACTACTCATAAGGTAGACTGGGGGAACAACTCAAACATGCACAACAGGAAGTTTAGCAATAATTTATTCCTTCTGCACATGTGGCTTCCCTGGTACCTCATAAACGACATAACTATGTAAATGTCTAATAACTGCTCCCAAATAACGATGTTTATTTAGATTTTTTATTTTTTTACATATTTCCTTTCCTTGACATGATCTTTTATTATTTGACATTATTTACCTACAAATCGAATTCCAACTCTTTGTTAGTGGCTTTTGTGGACATGATATTTAATCAGATTTGTTACTGTAGTTGTAATTGCAATCATGTCATTAGTCTTTTTATAGATTATTATCTATTTTGTGAATGTGAGAACGTTGTAGGCCTAGTAGAGTGTAGATTTGTTGGCACTTTTCTATTTTGTTAAGTACCTGGTAATTGTTGAAAGGCCTACACTGTCCTATATATATTAACACTGTTATTTGATAATATTGTAAAGCCAATTATTTTTAAAAGAGTAACCGTGGAGTTTCTTGCCGGCTCTTCTCCATAGGAAACGACTAATTGGAACTGTGCACCTAGCTTCTGACGTTTCATAAGTGCCCATGTAGATTTATGTGAAATAAAATATTTCGATTTTGATTGATTCGTGAACAATAATAACCTAAAGTATAATTTACCAGTTTTATTCTGTGTATTATATATCCTTTTATAGAAACCAATAGTCACAGGCCTGCAAGCTTTGCGACATGCCTTATCCGACGGCGGCATACATGACTGCAATGCAGTGGATGGGATAAAATATAAAGAAAACAACATGTTTTATAAAATATATATATACTTGGATTTACAATACATTTGATGATTAAATATCACTACCTTAGCCTATTTAAAAAAATCTTTTATTCATTTCTTCATACCTTAAAATATACTCTGTAAATTTTTTCATAAATTGTACGGTGGCCAGCACATCAAGTTACCACAAACTGTCAAATTTTCTCGTTCGATTTTGAACTTGATTGTCAACATTTTAAACTTTAAAATCGTTTGGAGAAATTTGACAGTTTCATGTACCTAGCTTGATATGCCGGCCACTGTACCTAAGTAACCATTACCCGTAAAAATACATGCGTTCAAATCTGAAGAAGAAAAAGCATTTATTTTTTGTAAAGTTATAATTTTCTTCGTAAAAAATATTTGACAATTTAATCATGACCAAATGTGTCACACAACTTTTGAAAACTTAAAATTAACTTAGTTATTATTTATTGAGCAATATTTTTAAGAGAATATAATAGTGGTTCACAACAATATATCATTTACTGCATTACTCAATTCACTGTAAGTATATCACAATTTTAGTTCGGTAGTTAAAATTGAGCACTCACAATAAAACTATCATATAAACTGCTATTAAATGGCATAGCATGATAAGTAGATACTGCAAACGTCATCATAAGAAATTAAGAACCTACAATATAATTATCTAGACTTATATTTTACACCAACAAGCAAAACTTTCAAGGTAGCCTAACAATACCAATCCAATCAGACCACCAATTTTATAAGCTATCTATTATCACCACAGAATAATACAAAGATTATCGGAATGAGTAACTTATTATCCCACTAGTGTATATCTCCATCTTACAAGTACAGTCAACCGCACGTCCATGGTAACCATTCTACTTTGAGAGCGCTTATAATTCAAACACCTTTTCAGTTCACGTGTCACTACTGACGTGCAATGGACTGTACAAATACAAGCACTAGCTATGTCTTATTTATTTACATCATAAGATAATAATTATTATGCTTCTCAATCTTCAGCTCTGTCGTATGCGCATGTAGGCTGAGCTAAGAATCGTGAGCAGCATTCTGAAGGTCCGGTAAATAAAGGTTTTCAAGTACTGGTTCTGGAGCGCCAGCCGGCAGAGAAGGGCTATCACGAAGAACAAGACGCCTTGATGTACGTAATACATACTGAAATTAAACAAAGTTTGTCGAGTTAGATTCTGAAGTGATTATTGAAAATTGTGAGGATAATATTTTTTTCCAAGGATTCTGCTAATGCAAAGTTGAAACACTCATAATCATAAACTGGCGGGACGAACTGGATAGATTCCGTCAATGCTGGTAGGAGGACGCCTGGGCTCGCAAAAGATGGAAGAACCTTAGCCTTTGCCAAGGAGTGGGACAGAGTAGGCTAGTTTTTTTTTTTTTTTTTTTCAACAAATTCCTATTAACTAAGGAACACCTCAGAGTCCAAGCTTTTACTGAGAATTTCCGAATGACAAAAACTTATAATCTATCACTCAGCAGTTGCCCTTGCTTCTCTTGCGACCACTCGACTAACGAGGCAGTACTATAACTTGAAGTAAAAATACAATTGACATTTATAATTATTAATTAGGACACTTACTTGCGCAAATGCTTCTTTGCTACGATGATATCTTGGTCTTTCTCTTGTAACAGATATTTCCTTGTTCCTATTACAAAGTTTTCGTAGTGGTCATTCCAACTGCAAAAAAAAAAATACATTAGCATTGCATAAGCATAATCAGCATATTATAACGTTCCCAATGCTGGGACACAGGGTTCCTTTGTGAGAGGAAGTGGGCCATAATCTACCACGCAGGCCCAGCGCGGGTTTGTAAATGTCACATTTCTTCGAATGGCAATAAAACAAAACAAAAAGGCAACTCACTTTATAGTCTGGGGATCCAAATTGTAGATTGCAGCGTCTTGCGGTGACAGTCTGGCTTGTAATTTTCTTACATTGTCTGTTGCAAAGTGCCATTCTCGCACAGAGAAGAATCTTAGCACCTCATTCATAGCTATGAGACGTTGACTGACAGTTATGAGGCTCATCCTAAAACAAAACATTATTTTTGGAACCAATCTACACCATCAGTTAATTTATTATTGGAAGGTAACAATAATAAATAAAATTCAAGTTTTTCATTCAAACAATAAACTACTATTATGGTAGGAAAAATTTAAGATGGTAATACAAGAATTATCAATTGCGTTACTTTTGACACAGAATTTACCAAATATTTCGTTATAATACTTTCATATTATGTACATCAAAGATTTCGTTTTAATTACCTACCTTGTTTTTATCCCGAGAAGTTTGGAAATATGTTCGGCGATGTGAAGAGGTGCAGTTTGCAGCAACGTCTCCAAAGTTTTTTGTGTATTTCTGTGAAAAGAAAAGTTAGTTTTAGTTCATACTATAAAGTCAAGTTTTTCCTGTACGAGAGATAGGCACAAGTGTCGCAAATTTAGATATCCCAAACCATTTTTATGTTATTGAATGGTAATCCACTGTGATTTTTAAGTGGCCAGCGCCGCCTATGGAATTCTGCAATACTAGAGACAAAGATTAAATGTCTTATGTACGGTGGCCAGCACATCAAGCTACCACAAACTGTCAAATTTTCTCGTTCGATTTTGAACTTAATCATCCACATTTTAAGGTTTAAAATCATTTGGAGAAATTTGACAGTTTCGTATAACCTGATGTGCTGGCCACGTACCTGGCGGCAGAAATAGGTACCTATGGAGGTAGTATTTCCCCTGATGAGCTACTTCACAAAGATTTCTACTACTAACTCCTAAACTGACTACTTACTTGTTTTCAACAGTAAGGCCGCTTGGGTACCAGAAAGTGTTGTCAAGCGGATGTCCTCGTAAGTACCTGCGCAGGCCATCTGCGAAGTTGCCCCAAGTGGTCGGATTCTCATAAGTACTGCAATTGTACACGCGAACTTGCTCTGGCCTGAAACAACATACAGTCATTACATCGAGCCTATACTACCCGAAGGATTTTTTATCATACATCTAGAAATGTATGATTATCTACTGTGTTGAGCAATAAACATTTGAATTTGAATTTGTATACAAGTCCCTTGTTACAATGTCAACAGCATTGTTGTGTTTCGGCAGTTATATGTAAGACAGCTAGTTCCTCTGTGGTTGAGGATTCCGGGTGAAGCTCGCTTCCATCTTCGGCCTTATCATCACTTACCATCATGTGAGATTAAAGGCCAAAAGCACCCCCGTAGTGGATAAAAAAAAAAATATATGTTCCCCCACCGTCCGCTGGCGCCGTATCTCTACGCTGATGTCGTGGTGGGGCTTGCGAGCTCCAAACTCTGCCTCTATGCCGGTAGAGTTTACTTCGCCGAAACATTGTATAGGGTGAGGGGCCAGACCAAGAGAGATACAGAAACCCGCAGGGCAGTACGTGGCGAGCTGTTGGGCAGTAGCGACCCCACGGATATCTCACGGGAAGAAGTCATGTTTCTCATCTCTGGCTTGCCTTTATTGGCCGGCTGGAGTGAACACTGATGAGGAACTGTGCTCCCACCTTCCATTCTTCCATTCCATTCTTCCATTCTTGCATTTATTGGCCGGCTTGAGTGGAAAATCGCAAGAACAAACGTGCTCAGAGGAAGGAAGTATTCCAGTAAGTGCTGGTAGGGATCTTGACCATCTTCCGGGCTCTGGGATTGTTCTGGTAGTCGTGTAATACCTCCAGTCCTCAAGCACCTCAGGATATGTTGCCCCCTTGTTGCTACGGCACTAAGTGTCGACCGTTTCCGGCCCATTATTGAGAGTGCAAGTCACCCCCTGCCATTTTATCGGTGTACGATAAAACATTGATTAGGCAAGGGCCATAGTCCTTCCATAGTTTAAGGTAACCAGACCATTTTAACCACTCAAACCCATAGTCCAATATCTTTGTTTCCATATCCTGCAATAGTCCTACACCAACCGGGGGTTGTCCTTGGGTGCACTTGCATAGTGCGTACAGGGATAATCGTCGGTTAGTGCCTCATTTAATTAAAAGCGTCTAACGGGCCTCTGCGAGTTGGCTTCGGCCACTTATGTATATGCTTTCCAAAGGTCCGGGACCCCAGGGTCCCGAGATATGTTAAAGATACTTTAAATAATATGTTTGAAAAAAAAAATCTGCTCAATAACGTAACGCAATGGAAGTGGGTCAACTGTCAAAATGAAACCCATTGCGATCACTTGAGGAGCTGGTGAACAGAACCGGATTAGTCCGAGAAATTGCATGGAGTATTGCAGCCACCTTTGGGATGGCTCAGCAAAGTACCAACTTGCTGCGCTTGACTCGGTGGAACGCAGAGCTAAGAGGCTCATTGGCGACGTAAAACTGGTGGATGCCAAGCTTCACAGCTTGGCTCATCGCCGCAAGGTTGCCTGCTTGTGTCGGTCTTCTACAGATTGTACTTCGGAGAGTGTGCTCATGAACTCCACGACCTCATTCCACCGGCCCCCTTCTACCATCGGACATCTAGACGCACTGCAAGTTACCACCCCTACCTAGTTGATATTCCACCAACTCGCACTAAGCGTTTTCAAACGTCTTTTATAATGCGCGCAGCAAAGGAGTGGAACTCTCTGCCTGCGTCTGTGTTTCCGAACGCATACAACCCTAATCTATTCAAAGTGAGAGTGAACAGGCTTCTTCTGGGTAAGCTCACTCCATCGTAGACTTTGTCTCTGTCATCCAGACCTAGACTAAAGTCAAGAGCAAACTCATAGTAGAATAAAAAAATAAAATAAAAATAATAATAATTTTACAGGATGGCTAAAAAACTAATATTAATTTATGGAGGAGATTAATAAAACAACATTGCATTACTATAGTTAGGTGGATTAGATCTATTGTTGCATGAGTAATAAATTTTTGATTTACTTTTATACTCTAGAAGTTATTCAAGAAAAACAAGTTGACTAATCTGGTTTTGTTTGAAAAAGGTTGACTTGTCCGGTTATGACCGCAAACAATATATTTTTATATACTTTATTTTTGATGCACATGTCCGCTTTTGATTAAAAATGTATTGAAGATATGGATACTACATGGGACTAGTCCGCTTCAGAATGAAAAATGAATGGAATTTATATCTTTTTTTTTTTTAACACGGACTGAACCGGTTTCGTTTGAAAATGCATTTTTTTAAGCAATTTTTCCCTACTTACAGCCGGTTTTGATTGAAAATATTAACAGGGATCGACGCAAAGGGGTCCAAGACATCATGATTCGAAAAAAATGTGTGTTCGAATTATAGTGGAGTAATCCGGTTCTGTTCGCCAGCTCCTCAGTTGTCATTTTTCACGTGAAGTGCAGTAAAACAATTAAATATTTATTCCTTAATAATTCGATATAAATCGAACCCCGCACCTCACATTGTCAGTTACGGAAAAATCATCCGGAACACAAATAATGAGGTCACCCACGAAGCCACATTGTTCTCAGACAATGTCACTCCTTATTGTTGTAGACATCTCAAATAAGGCATCCGTTTCGCAACTCTTTTTCCGTATGTCTATAATCGTTATTGTATCGTTCAACTATAGATAACATTGTTAAAACCTGGGTTTCTAGATACAAAATAGACAACTAGATAAAAATAAAGTAGCTACCAAATTGTTATTGATTCGATTTCTATCTAGGGAGTTGCTCAAAGGATGCTCGCGAATTTCTTTCGTACGAATTTTCACGGGTTATGTTTTTCAGTACCTAGGTACTTAAATTTTTTATCATGTTATCGTCTGACGAAGCTCAAGTTACCAAAAAAAAAAACTGATAAGTAACTTCCAGATTGGTACGGAAGTCAGTGTCCTTAATTTCGGAAGTCAGTGTCCTTAATTCCGGAAGTCGGTGTCCTTGGTTGTGTATTTTAATTTTTTGGCACCGACTTCCGAAATTAAGGACACTGACTTCCGGACCAATCTGGAAGTACCTACACACGGCCACAAATCAAGCTATAATTTTCCAGTATAAGCTGACCTCTCATTGTACGGAAATCCTATAGTATGCGAGATCAGCCTATACTGGAAAAGTATATCCTTCCGAACAAAAAAAAAATCAATTCGGTTTATTAATGACAGAGTTCTGAGGTAACAAACATTTAAAAAAAATACAACCGAATAGAAAGAAAGAAAGAAAAAACGTTTATTTGCGGTAAACATGACGCAAAAAAAGAACACAACACAAACAAAAAATTAGTTTGGGGTAAATATGCGTCACATCCACGCAAAACGGCCATCGCTCAGCATAATGCTGCGACCCTATGCGAGACAGAGCCCCAGCGCTGGTTTTCATCGACAGCCGGCGTTGACGTGATGACGTCGATCAGTGCCCGGTGCAGCATACAATGAGATAAAAAATAACATAAATACACAATACATAATTATTACTAATAAACAACATCCTCCATTTTGGAAAATCGATTAAAAATACAGAGCTGGAACTGGCAAAATAGTATATTGTAGTTTATAAATGTTTTATCTTTTTTGCATAGAATACAAATAAAACCAAATAAAGGGCGTACAACGGTCCACAAGCGCCATTCCTAAAAATATTAGGTATCTCGTGACTGAGAAGGAATTATGAAAAACGGCTCAATCAGCGACCTCCGGTAAGTGTGTCTAGAATTTTCTAATACCTTTTATAAATTTTCATATTGAGACACGAAGAAACAAAACACGATCTAGAGGAATGTGGCCGCTTTTCTTTAGGTAAAATTTTGTTGCTTCGAGTCTCAATATGAAACTTTATAAAAGGTATTAGAACATTCTAGACACACTTACCGTGGTATCTTATTGGGCCGTTTTTTCGTAATTCCTTCTCAGTCCCGCGATAATATTTTTTTTTAAGAGTGGCGCTATTGGACCCGAGACAGCGCTCTTAAAACAAACAAAACGTCAAACAAGGATATAAATTATATATATATATATTTTATACATATTTTTTTATCTTAAAAAACGTCTTTTATAATGCGCACAGCAAAGGAGTGGAACTCTCTGCCTGCGTCTGTGTTTCCGAACGCATACAACCCTAATCTATTCAAAGTGAGAGTGAACAGGCTTCTTCTGGGTAAGCTCACTCCATCGTAGACTTTGTCTCTGTCACCTAAAGTTAGAAAAAAAAAATCATCACCGATCCACAGCAGTCTCCCACGCCACAGCGAGCAGAGTATCGATGGCCATATCAACAGGCAACATATCAGCCCTCGCGGTCTCCTTACAGCAGAACACATGCAACAGTCCCTTGCCTGCGCCCACCACCACTCCACTCGGACCGTTGAGATTCTCTATCCAGCCAGGGTACGGGTGACGGAGGGAGGATATTACTGGAAGAAAAAAAGGGGGTAAATAAAGACAAACATACAAAATAGTATATTTTATATCGAGGGACTAAACGAAGCCATAATATACCAGAGGTGGTTTGACTCCTGAGCGTGCGAGGGAGTTAATGAAACCGAGGATATATTAAGTTGGCGTTTAGTCTCGAGGTGCAAACTGTACTTTTCACTTTGAGTGCGAGAAAAATAGTCAATTTAGTACAAAAACATTAATAAATGTTATTCTTCCAGTCCATAAAACTTTCGTAAGTTTTTAAGTAAAACTTCCGCGATTTTGGCGGCAAAAGATTATCTATTATGTCTTTTGCTCTTTGCTCGACGTCAAACTCTTCACTATCACTGGACATTCTTAATTTTATATAATACCGAACAAATTTACACTATACATAAATTCTGAAATTTTCGCGGTCAGTTTTTTCTTCTAAACCAGTCACAGATTAACAATTTAAAACACATGGCACTCTCAACATTTTCGCAACGAAGATGGTCCACACTCCACAGATAATAGTATATTTACTGGCTGTTTGAGTTTGTCTATGTCACATGAAGGAAATTAAAAAAACTAATTACTTTTCACTCCCTAGAGACTAAAGTGGTCACTTTAGTCCCGCTTCGTAGGGCTAATTGGCGTACTTTTAGAGCATGAGAAGTGAAAAGAAAATTTATTCTTAAAGCGCCATCTATACTACTTCATAAAATCTACGTAGACTACCAGTGAACTACAAATTGCTTATATAATATATGCAATTTGTAGTTCACTGGCAGTCTACGTCGCAAAATCGTAATTTATCGCTACGAGATTATTATTTTTTTGGCAAAATCATCGAACGTTAACGATCGAGCCACAACCTTAAAAATAGAATAGATTAATATTTAACCTTTTGACCGCCACAGTCATGTATAGATGACAAACCAAAATGGGCCCATCACGCCACGGTCACGACTACATGACAGACTTTTATACGTAAATCTGTAAATAATGCTCATAAAACAACATTGTTCCTTTATTTCTTTTGCTAATTATAGTCAAAGTCAAAGTCAAATCATTTATTTCAAATAGGCACGAAGATGCACTTTTGAACGTCAAAAATTACATGAATAGTTAATTGATTCTAGTTGCGCCTTCCAAAATGTAGTTATGTATGGAGAAGAATGGGCAAGAAACTCCATACTTACTCTTTTAATTATAATTAATAATTATGTTCCTTGACTCATCCTAATTTATATAAGTTGAACTTCCTTCTTTATATTTCATGTATATTAACATAAGATGACAAAAACATGAAAGGACGAATTCGTATCTTGGCGCCAAGGGCACGTTTTTTTTTTTTTTTTTAACTGACTGTCAGGTCTGCCGGCAGAAGTGAAAACTCAAAACTTTGGAATAACTGACAGTCTGGCGCAACACGTCAAGATCATGTCGCGCATTTCGGTGACGCGAACCCATAAGTTTTCCCCCTAATAGCTCAACGCGGCTAAAGAAGTTTTCACTTCAAAAAACCGCTGTTGCGTGCGCTACTAAGTTTTGGAAATAACTGATTAACAAAGATTTTATTATGATATAGTACATACCGATAGTAGGTCTAAAGATTGCGACTGGATACCCTTTATTTCCATGTTCTTGTACCACATTCTCTGCCAGCGCCTTCGTGAAAGTGTAGGTATTAGGTTTCGGAGAGATGTATCTGAAAGTAATTCATGTTTGTTTAGATTAGGCACGACAAATTAAACGATAATGGTGCCGATTCCCTTGTTCACAAACTAAACAAAATTTCAGTGCATCTTTTTCTTTCCATTTCATTAAGAAAAGGACAGAAGATAAATTTTAGTTTAGTCCTGTCAAATTAATCAGCGCTTGACGTAAATTGATGTAATTTTAGTAGGTAAGTTTTTAATCACGTCTAAACTTGTATGGAGTAGTGACAGGCGCTGATTAATTTGACTGGACTAAACTAAAATTTATCTTCTGTCCTTATCTTAATGAAATAGAAAGAAACAAATGCACTGAACTTAAATTTAGTTTAGTTTGTGAACAAGAGAATCGGCTCCATTGACAAGACATTATATATTTTTTTTTTTTTTTACTGGGACATTACGGGGAAATCCTAATCCAAGAGATACGGAGTAACTCTCTTAGAAACAATGAGCTCTTTTTTCATTAAAACAATTTTGACATGCCTACTTTTATTGGTCAAGGGTGAGTTGAATGATTTCCCCATCATATCTTAGTTAAAAAAAAAATACTTTACACTGAACTAACCAATAAACGATTGTAAAAAAAAGTTATTGAATAGCAAATTAGATTCTAACCAGCCGACAGCCCAGCTCATTTCAGGAACTGCTGAGATAAAAACCAACAAAGACCTCAATTGAGGCATCGGCTGTTGCAATACGGCCACAACTGAGTATAAGGCCTCTGCCTCGAATCTTGCGGGCAGCGGACGCAGCGGTGCGGCGGCGGCGGCGGCGAGGGAGCGGCAGAATCTAATGCGTAAAATAAAAAGTATCGGCCCTCGAAAACAGCGGCGCGGGCGTGGGCAACGAGCGGTGTACTCCAGTCAAGCGGTGACCGCCCGCGCGTCTGAATTGCAGTGTTGTGCAATTTATTTTTGTGACTTTAGGAATAAACAATCAAAAAGATGCTGTCGCCGTTGTTCAGACATTTCGTTCGCGAATAAAAACAAATATCTCGACGACACAACTACGAACACAACACTACGCCGCTATAGTGCCGCGCGATCTGCCCGCTGGTTTCGAGAACGGGTATGCGTTGCCCGCGCCGCCACCGCCGCCGCGCCGATGCCCGCAAGATTCGAGGCAGAAGCCTAAAGCCCTCACTGCAAAGTATAAGGTCTCTGATCTCAGGTCTAAGGACTTTGAAGCATAAATTTCATCATGATGAGACTTACTCTGAGTTGATCTTGCCGAGCAGTTCCTCCGGCAAAGAGTCTGCTATGGTGAAGGCCTGTTGCAGGGGGACAGGGGGAGGATACACGCGCTCTTCTACGTATGTAAGCTCAGCGTTACTGTAAGCCGTTGAGACGTGTATGAACGCCTGTGGGAAAGGGAAAATTCAAGGTTTTTTTTTTTTTTTTCTGTGTGTGGTTTCTCTGTTTTAGTTTTTGTGTTGAACATAATTCTGTGACCTGGTGCTAAAAAGGCCAATATCAATAATCCTTATTTTCAGTAATAAGCATTAGAACATTAAACCAGCATTGATACGAGTATAGTTATTATATACATGTTATATTGTAGAATGAAAAAATCTCTTTCTGTTATTTGATACATATTCGTAGGTTAATTTAAGAATTAAATTCAAATTCAAGAAAAAATTTGTAGTTTTGAAAGTATTTCATATATTTATCATACTTAATATTATAAATGTGAAAGTAACTCTGTCTGTCTGTCTGTCTGTCGGTCTGTCTGTCTGTCTGTATGTTACGTTTTCACGCCTAAACCGCTAAACCGATCGTCATGAAATTTGGCAGAGATATAGCCTGGGATATGGAGAAGGACATAGGCTACTTTTTTACGCGATATAACCGATATCCACGCGAGCGGAGCCGCGGGCAAAAGCTAGTTATGTATAAAATTAAAAAGGGCGTAAGTTAACTTTGATCGTTTTAGTTCCGACTGTAATACTAGCGTAGTGTTGTTTTTTTTTTTTTCTCGTGGCTTTTTGACTACTGCAGCCCTTTTAACACTTACTAATTTTTATGTAACAGTATGGAAACACACACCACATTGGCTTTTTTAACATATTATCTTTTCAGAGATTGTCGTTACACTTACGCCCTTTTAGCACACATAAATATATAAATCTTTCAAAAATTTGGCAGTAAAATCTCATTTCTCACAAAAACGTACTTTGGCCCTATTAGCACCAAGCCACAGAATTAGATTTGCGACAAAAATTATAATCAATACAGCTAGATAAAAGTAGGGGCAAATCAAAGCGGTGTGGATGAATAATGTCGAAAAAGTAAGTATGTGGTAAGAATGAGGTGATTTGAGGTCTATACAGGAAAAAAAATTAAGCAGTCCGCAAATTTTTTTTTGTCGGTTCTGTATCAGTAGGTAGTTGAACGCATTTCCATTATATGTGCAATTTTTTTTATTCGCCGCGGCTTCGGCGCGCGTCGAGTTGCCATTAAACCAGTTTCAAAATAACCATCTTTCGTTAACAATAACTTTTTTTTTTTGTACTAAGATATGTCAAAATAAGAAATAGGTGTTTAATAAAAGTCGTGTAAGTTTAATTTGTCAAAGTTCGCGCACTGGTTAAAAACCTGTATAATTCCTTCTTAATGGGATGTATGGGAGAAGAATAAGGAGGTGATGAGTAGGTAGTATACCTCGATTTTAGGCAGTTTATCACATATTTCCAGCAGTCGTTGCACAGAACGGACATTCTGATCAATAGCGATCCGCAGAGGTTCATCGAACTTCAGAGTAGCCGCTGAATGGAAGACTATGGACACCTGTAACAAATGGGAAGAATTTTAGGAAAATGATGATAGATGGCGCTGTTTCTAGTTTCGTTTTAGAATTGATTTTTTGTGGACAGATGGTGTTGTTTTAAAAAAGCGGCCAAGTGAGAGTCGGACTCGCACACGAAGGGTTCCGTACCACCATACAATATTTAACACTACATTTTTTAAATACTTTAGTAAAACCTCATACACGTACCTTCTTTTCTGTGGCATTCTACCAGGGCCTCAAGTCTGCTATTACAATAGTGTCAGAATGGTCTCGCCATTGTGAGTATTTGACAGTGTTTCTATGGCAAATCTGTCAAAAACTCACAATGAAGAGACCATTGCAACGTTTGTACATAAATAGATTTGGCCCCCTGTATTTTTTTATCATTCATGATGATAAATATTTAGCCCAAATCTATGTAAATTAAATAATAATTTAGTTAAAAATAAATTAAAAGTATAAAGTCATGTTACAAAATTGTTGATAATATTTATTAATTACAATTTTACGCCGCGATTTATCAGTGTGGCTGTATAAAAAGTTGAGACATGACTTGTATAGTTAAAAAAAAATACAGCAGGAATAATCGTTTCCCAGGGACGAAAAGTACTGTTTTCATCAATTCAAAAATCAATTTCCGTGCGTTAGTCTCGCAAAAACTCGAAAATGGCTCGACCGATTGTGATGAAGCTTTGGTAAGTTGTTGTGTGCGCGCCGGAGTAGGTTCTTAAACAAAAGCATTGTAACGCATGCAACGGCGGGCCTAAATTTAAATTAAAAAAAAACTTGTAATCAATCTAAATAATTAATAACTGACGGCATGCAAAGTTTATAAAGAAATATAGGTTCCGTATAACGGGGGCCCCTATTTGGATTTTCGGGGGTTATCTACATCTACACTAATCTACACTTCTACACTAATATTATAAAGAGGAAAGATTTGTACCTATTTTTGTATGTTTGTATGTTTGTAATGAATAGGCTCAAAAAGTACTGGGCCGATTTAAAAAATTCTTTCACCAATAGAATGCTACATTCTTCCAATTTGACATAGGCTACATTTCATTTTGAAAAAAATTAGGGATCCTTGGTAAAATTTGAACAATGTAACCGAAGGTGTAGAAAAATGAGTCTTGAAATGGTAATTGTCTACCCCGTGCGAAGCCGGGACGGGCTGCTAGTATATATATATATTATATATTATATATATATATATATATAATATTATAAAGAGGAAAGATTTGTACCTATTTTTGTATGTTTGTATGTTTGTAATGAATAGGCTCAAAAAGTACTGGGCCGATTTTAAAAATTCTTTCACCAATAGAATGCTACATTCTTCCAATTTGACATAGGCTACATTTCATTTTGAAAAAAATTAGGGATCCTTGGTAAAATTTGAACAATGTAACCGAAGGTGTAGAAAAATGAGTCTTAAAATGATAATTGTCTACCCCGTGCGAAGCCGGGACGGGCTGCTAGTTTGGAATAAAGTAATTGTAAGATTTGAGTTGACATAAATTCTACCAAAATACCATAAGCAGCTTTAATTTTATTTCTGGTCTTGTTTACTTTTAAGTGCAATTTTTCGTAAGAAGATCACAATTCGAATTTATGTCAACTCAAATCTAACAATTGCTTTGTTCCAGCTGATCTTCCCTGCGTTCCGAGTTGCGATAATATCGATATTCGTGTGCCAAAACCCGTACCGAATTAGCGTGAGCGCGATAACGATGTCCCGTGAAACGTCATAGATGACGTCATGACATTCGCCATCTTGCGATAACGCCGACCATGCCTTTTACTAATATCGCCGTGAGCGCTGTCAAAAATGACAGTGTGCTGTTTTGTTTTGAGTCGCATCTTATCGTATCGTGGCATTTTCAAAATTGTTCTTCTGGCTACAGTTGCTACCTAACCTAAGAAGAACAAATTTTTGGTGTATACACAGAGAAATACTCTAATATCGTTTTAACATTGCGTGAGCACCGTGAGCGCGTTCACGAGCGTTCCGAGTTGTTGACAGCCCTCGGCTGTCATAATCGTAATATCTAAATCGGAACGCATGTGAGACGATGTGAGCGCTGTGAGCGATAATAGCCAATTCGGAAAGCGGCCAAGTGTCATGCCA
This sequence comes from Dryobota labecula, assembly GCA_947523025.1. Taxonomy (NCBI): domain Eukaryota; kingdom Metazoa; phylum Arthropoda; class Insecta; order Lepidoptera; family Noctuidae; genus Dryobota; species Dryobota labecula. The sequence goes on along the minus strand of OX383311.1, from coordinate 3,000,422 downwards.
CCATGCCACCAACCACAGACTACTTAGAGATACTACGTATCCACCAACGCAACAGACGTCAAAATTGTTTGAACGGATTGTAAGGAATATTTAAATTTCGAATCTTATATCAAATGGAGTATAGGTACCTACAGTGGCGTAGCTAGTCTATAAATGGGCCATGTATTAAAAAAAATTGGGGCCTTTTTTCGCCGTTTGCGAAGACGCCTAAAAGGAGGGTAATGTTTTTTTGAAAAATCATTCACTTATAAACAAAAAAGTATTGTTAAAACTTAAGGCCCAGAAATATGCCAGTGACCTTGAGTGGTTGGCTTGCGTGTTCTGTACTGATCTCTCGCAACGCGTCGTACGTCCAGCCAGTAATAGGACTCGCCCATCTAGGAGCGCTGGCCCAAATAAAACGCATTATTAATTTATTACACATAAAAGGTATTTTAATAAAACACGTATACTAAAAGGTCAATAATTAAATTATCTTTAAAAAGGTGAAGGTTTCAAAAAAATACGCTTGATAGATTTTGTGTGATTCTCAGTTTTTTATCCGCGTTAGACGTAATTTTACAAATTAATTTCACTATGTAATATACACATAATCTAAAATATTCACTTATTGGGTTATTAAGAAAATGCTCTAATTTAACATAAATACTTTGTAAATTGTTATGTTTTATTGTAATCATTAAAACGGAAAATAGTGGCCGCTAAGCTCCGTTTTAATGATTACATTAAAACAACAATTTAAAACTACTGTTTGTAATAACAATAACGTATAGTCTTGTGAAACACAACTTGAAAAGCTTATTTTCTGCATTTTCATTCTAAAATAAAAGATATCACCGAACAAACGATGAGGGCGCCACTGTGCGCTCGGTAGCCTCTTAAAAGCACTTGGACGACGGAGTTCCACAGCAAAATAAGGATTTTAAATTCATAAAGTTAATTTTCATATTTTTTCTTATTAATAAGAATTTGAGGTTGTGTCTAGCATTTTAAGAATTTTCGTCGGAGGCCCCTGTAGCCCCGGGGGCCCTATCATCGATGAAATTAAGACGCTGCCAAAGTAAAACTGTTACTCATTGACATGAGGTTAGGTTGACTGTACAGAATTAGATTAAGTTTCTTAACGTATGTTGTAAGAGACTTCAAACTCCAATCTGCCTGACAATCATCGCAATTTTAAAATAATTGCATAGATATGATACAGGCATTACAAAATATAAGTAGGAAGGTATTATGTGGATTAGAACACGTAAATCATTGGGTAAGCCTAAGCACAGAGTTGAGTAAGAATTAGGTCTAAATAGACACAATTTTGATATAATTCCAAATATATATTTATACTAGTTTAGCAATGCTTGTGGTACCTATAAGACTCAAAAACGTTCCTTTCACAAATAAATAATATTCTGGTGCATAATTCTCCGTTCAATGTATTGTATGTAAATAAATCACACGTGTATAATAATTCGTATGTGACGGCTTGGTTGGCGCAGTGGTTAAGTGATTGACTGCTGCGCTGCGTATCGCGGGTTCGATTCTCGCACGGAACAAATATTTGTATGACCTACAAGTAGTTGTTCCGGGTCTGGCTGTTTGTGTATGTGAGTTTAAATGTTTGTAAACGCACCCACGATACAGGAGAAATTTCTATTGTGGGGCAACGTTTAAAAAAAAAAAGAATATGTATATAGGTAGGGGAGGTGGGCCTAAAACGGGTACCCCGCCTAAAGCGGGTAGGCTTTTAAATTTGCGCGCCGTAAGTAAAATTGGAAATGTGTGAGTGCAGTGTGGTGTCTCGAGCATCAACCAATCACATACAGTCGTCTCGCTACAGTGATACAAGCGCTTTCAAGGTAAGATAAAAAAATGTTTTTTTGCTATTTTTACTAAAAATATTGGTTTGTAATAGTTGTGTTTACTTAAAAATGGTCTATGATATGGTCTCAAACGGTTTACGCTATGATTTTGCTATACTCCATTTATTATAACATTAGACATATAAAATAACTGTTCTCACCCTTTCGTTATTTCGATGTAAACGTTTAATAAACTCCGTTATTTCACAATAAATACAAAGCACTGTAGTCTATTTACCATTTACATTAAAAAAATTACTCTAAAGTGCAGTAATTTCAACAATATTACACAATAACTGTCGTTATTTAGCCGTTATTTGTCTAATGCTATAGTAAATGGAGTATAGTGTATTTGTGTTGTTTACAAGTAGTATTTGTGTAGTATTGTGCTATTTTATCTTCGAAAACTTATGGCAGGTAGCCACAAGTTTTCGAAGATAAAATAGCTAGTATAGCTAGTATATATACTACTATAGTGTTTTAATTTTAAGGTTATGAAGTGTAAAAACTAAAACGTCCTCTTGGGCAAAACGGGTAGGGGTAAGTCGGGTATTTGCCCTTACCCGTTTTGCCCTAGGTATGGCTTCGTGGGTTGGCAGGCGTTGCATTGTAGTGTTTAGTTTTTAATTTATAAATGGATGAATAAATTAGAATATAGCTTATTAAGAGGGTTGTTACTGGTCCACTAGCGGCTCAATGAACTATATCGGTAAGTGTGTCTAGAATTTTCTAATACCTTTTTTAAAGTTTCATATTGAGACACGAAGCAACCAAATTCGATCTAGAGGAATGTGGCCGTTTTTATTTGAATACCTTCCGATTTTGCACGCCCTAGTATTCATATTCATTTATTTATTGTTTGTCACAGGTGAAAAGACAGTTCTTACATTAAGCATTTTTGAATCAATGATAATCATCATATATGGAGGATTATTGTTGACAATGATATTTTAAATTTTGACATGATTGTGTTTGTATTTTTATTTTATGGTTTGACGTTTTAGTCCTAGACCTACCGACATTTAAAAATTCTTTAATATTATATTTCATTATTCTTGTGTGTAATATTTGTATGCTTGCGAGTAGAATGCAGCGCACTAACATTATAATTATAAGACCTAATTTAAACTATGTACCTGCATTGTGACAAATAAAATGATTTGATTTGATTTGATCACTGTAACATACCTACCCATTACCTATAGGGTGTACAATATCTATACTAATATATATTTATACATATAAAGCTGAAGAGTTTGATTGTTTGTTTGTTTTGGTTGGAAAAGAAAAAATATTTTTGTTTTGGATAGTCCATTTATTGAGGAATATTATAGGTTACTAGCTGACCCGACAGACTTCGTTCTGTCAAAAGCTATAGTATAAACTCCACTACTCTACCCTACCTACCCTACCTACCTACCTACCTACCTACCTACCCTACCTACCTACCTACCTACCTACCTACCTACCTACCTACCTACCCTACCCTACCTACCTACCTACCCTACCCTACCCTACCCTACCCTACCTACCCTACCTACCTACCTACCTACCTACCTACCTACCTACCTACCTACCCTACCCTACCTACCTACCTACCCTACCCTACCCTACCCTACCCTACCCTACCCTACCTACCCTACCTACCTACCTACCTACCCTACCCTACCCTACCCTACCCTACCCTACCTACCTACCTACCCTACCCTACCCTACCCTACCTTACCCTATCCTACCCTACCCTACCTACCTATCTACCCTACCCTACCCTACCTACCTACCCTACCCTATTCTACCCTATCCTACTCTACCCTACCCACCTACCTACCCTACCCTACCTAACTAAAACCTTATTTATTTTTATTTTTTTTATAAAATCTATTCTCAGACCTACCAAATGATGACTGACACGTTATGTCAAACGCCATAAAGTTACATTAGAAGATAGAGTTACCTACTTATTATTACAATAAAAATGTAAATATGGTCGTTTTCTTACAATTTTTTTTTTTTTAATTTTCTTAAATTTTTCTTACATAAGAACCTTCTCCTGACAATAACAAACACAACAAAAAAATAATTAGCGAAATCGGTCAGCCCGTTCACGCGTGATGCCGTGACCAAGGGAAATAGGGATTCATCTTTATATATATAGATATAACATCACGTTAGATCCTTAGTTCCGTGTGGTGCCGGACGTAAAGAATAGCTCCATCCCATTTCCTACCGTGGGTGTCGTAAAAGGCGACTAAGGGATTTACTAGAGAATGGGTAGCGTTCTCTATTTATTTTTAACACCATACTGCGATCGCCAACCCGCCTGCCAAGCGTGGCGGTTATGGCAAACCCCCCCAGTTGGGGGAGGCCTATGTCCAGCAGTGGACGTCTTTCGGCTGAAATGATGATGATGATGATGAGATCTTTAGGAGCCAAGCGAAAAGAACAAAAGTCAGAAAGAACGCTAAGTGATAACGAAGTTGTAGCGCGGGCGAGCGACGGGATGCGACGCGATGGGTAGATACTTTCACGCGGATGAAGTCGCGGGCAGAAGCTAGTTATTTATATGTAGGTATGTCAATACCTACATATAAACCTATATATATGCCTATGTAACCACCGCCTATGTAAGCCTGTATGTATGCATTTATATGTATGTACATGTATATATGTGGCTATGTTAAAAATAATTAATAATAATACAATTAGACTCTTAATTGTTGGTTTGCATTGGTTGTTTTAGTCAACCTCGTTTTAGATTTATTATTATACATAATTATATTACTGTTTAACAATTTACGTGTAAATGTAGTTCTGTGGAATAGCTCCATTACCCTCCAAGGCTACGAAAATATATGTATTGCATGCAATAATGGCGGGTCAAGTCATAACGATGCACAACTTGCCCCAGACACGACCGTTATTTGTAAAAACACTTTATTTGCCCGTCAAGGTGCAGTTAAAATGTCTTGATTGCAATATAAATTATCATCATTTACTAAAAAGAGACGGAAAGATATAGTTTGCCCTCAAAAAAGTACAAAACATGCTTTCACAGCCAAATTTTATATGTAAAGACGCCAGCACATCAAGCTACTACAACCTCTATCTACTACAATCAAATTTCTTTAATAGATTTTCAACTTTATCACTACAGGGTAAGGTTCAAGGTTGATTGCGTAAATTTGACAGTTTCGGGTAGCTTGACCTGGGCCTCAAGTCTGCTATTACAATAGTGTCAGAATGGTCTCGCCATTGTGAGTATTTGACAGTGTTTGTATGGCAAATCTGTCAAAAACTCACAATGAAGAGACCATTCTGACAATATTGTAATAGCAGACTTGAGGCCCTGTTGGCGTCTGTATCTCGGACCGCTACTCTATAACAGGCTAAATGAAAAGGAAAACATCTACTCCTTAAATCATAGTAACTCCAAGAAAATCCTTAAGGAAACTCTTCAAACTATTGTCCTATGAAGATACAGAGAAGTTATTACTGGTGCTAAACTAAATATTGTTTGTATTATTGTTATTTTGTTTTTTAATTAGGTAGCTAAGTTAAGATTCTATAATTTTATACACCTTTTTACATATGTACCAATAATATTAATTTGATGTGATTATTTAATCAATTAATGTTTCCTCCAATTGCCTGAAACACAGCATTACCTAGTTCAAGCACAAATAATGGGTGAACTTGAGATAGATTTAAGAAAAACTGTATTTAACTTTATACCTTATATTTTTGAACACATTTTATTATTATTATCTTTTATTTCATTAATACTTACATATAAATTACATTTTTAAATATTTGAATATAAAAAAATATAAAAACATTAAAAAATATAAAAAATAGTGGCCCATCGGCATCAGGAACAGGGTCCAAGCCGCCGATGGTCAGGGCTCTAGAGAGAGGAACCTCCTCACTATGCGTGCCGTGTCTAGGAGTACTGCTCTCTGAATCAAGCCCTTGATCCAGCCGCGCAATGAGAGCCTCCTGAGGTGGTGGTCGAGGCTCTCCGCTATTAGGCCATTAACCGTAACAATTGTCGGTACAATGATTGCAGAGTCGACATCCCACATGTCGACAACCTTATTATTATTATTATTATACAGGAAAAGATATAAACTCTGTGAAAAATGGCCGTCATTGGCGTTTTCCGAGGTTAATTATCATCAATAGCATTAGAAGCATTTTAGAGGTTTGTGTAAAATTCAAAAGTCACAAAGTCAAAGTAATTTATTTGCTTTATGTGCGGGAAAACAAGGTTGTTGGTAAATAAATATTCTTGTGCGATGACACTTTCGCCATATTCTGGCATGCAAATATTATTAATAGTTTAGAGGCATGAGGAACAGGGTGTAAAGTTCACTCATACTCTATAGTAAAGGGAGGATCCTCCGACCAGACGGGTATTGTGTCTGGTGGGCAACTGCCCAACGGTTGATGTCGGGATGTTGTATCTATGCTAGTCGCGCGGTAAACTCTGATAGCGCGATGCAGGATTTGTGACGTCAGGTCTTTGATGCGTAGTTCGCATGTGGCGTTTGTTGATACCGCTACATTACTCCCCTCCGGAGACCGGAGGTCGATAGTAGGCTGAGTCAGTGCATATGATGCTAGCCAGGGCCAGTTGTGGTCACAGTGAGTCGGAACTGTCTGCGGTGATTCCCCAGTGAGTTGGGGTGGCGCTGCGTTTTTGATCCAGTGAGTCGGACGTCGTACAGCGCCGGGTTGAGGCTGACTGCTGGCGTTGACCAGGAGAGCGTTGAAGGGCTCTGCTTGTGGACCGGCCGAAAGTGCAGTGTGCTGTGCCAAGGTTGCTGATGAGGCTGAGGGTGATGACTAGGTATGCGCGTTCGCTGCATGCTGGTGGTCAGGATACCCGTTGAAGCCGTGGGTGCTGGCTGGCTGTGTGACTCGCCGCTCGAAAGCTTGAGGAAGTGATGGATGACGTCACGCTGAAGTAGTTGCACGAAGGCTGCGCTAATGTCCATGTTCGGGGTCACCAATTTAGAGGCATGAGGAACAGGGTGTAAAGTTCACTCATACTCTATAGTAAAGGGAGGATCCTCCGACCAGACGGGTATTGTGTCTGGTGGGCAACTGCCCAACGGTTGATGTCGGGATGTTGTATCTATGCTAGTCGCGCGGTAAACTCTGATAGCGCGATGCAGGATTTGTGACGTCAGGTCTTTGATGCGTAGTTCGCATGTGGCGTTTGTTGATACCGCTACAATAGTAAAGGTGCTGCCACACTGCTGTTTAAAAATGTTTACAAACATTTTCTAACACTAATACATTCGCTTAGTCGACACATATAATGAGCGATTTAGTGATATCGACGTACTATTTCTTAACCGAAATACTTTTAAAAGTAATGTAGCGGAAATTCTGAGGGATCAGCAGTAGATCGTATGCTTGGCGATTTTTTTTTTTTTTTATATGTCCCGTAGTATATAATACACAAACAATAGTTTTGTTTTGTTATATTTTGTTTTTTGTTGTATAATTGATTTTGCCTTGACTACAGTTACGTTTGCCTTCAGTTTGTAAATATCTAAGTTGTAATCTGTGGAAAATGTAGTGGGTAGTATATTCGTTAAGCTTACTGTTAAGTTATCTCTGTTTATTTTTAATATACTTCTATTTATTTCCCTTAAAAAAAAAAAAAAAAAAAATACTGACAAATGTTAGGAATTGTTAAATTTTTTAAGTGCTCCTACGCCGATGGAAAATGTTTACAAACATTTATAACATTTGTAAAATCGGCTCGCTCGTAGTTTGGATTGACGTTCCGAGGCATCTACACGAAAATGGAAGAAGATTTTCTCATTGGATTAGCTTTTGATATTTGTTAAAAAAAAAAAAGCGCAATATCTGGATGCGCCAATCACTAAAGCTAGACAAAAGATTAGTGCCAAAAATTATATCAAGGATTTGGGCATTGACAGTTGTCTAAATGATTTTTCACTTCAGTAGTTCAAACATGTAGGTTTTGCTGCCTGAAATCAGTGAGCAAAATGCGATTTTGCTCACTGAGTGAGACAAAGTAACTTTTTAATTATTATTTTTTCAGAAATCCGCGAATATATTTTTCAGCCTTGGGATAATCATATAATTCGAAGCATTCACACTCTACTCTTTCCCGCCATTTGAAAGAAAGAGAGACAAAAACCAGCCCTTTCGAAGTACCGATTTTGAATTCGACCTCAAAGACAAACACGTTCGGAATTTCGTACTAACTAAAGAAATTTTGCAAAAAGATAATTATGTCTTTTAATGTAATTTATTGAATTTTTAACTTATTGTTGTATTTAAACGAAAATAAGTATTTACTGCAAATAAAACTGATATTTAACCTGTAAATATTTATTATCTCCTAAAGTGTTCTCGCGGTTTGTTCCCACTAGTTCTACTGAACAGTTCTACGGTAGAAATAATGGGATTTTTTTTCTCACTAGTTCTACGATATTAGGTATAACAAAATAGTAGAACTATTGGGATTCTCTATTCCCTCTATTCCCACTTGTTCTACTGAACAGTTCCACGGTAGAACTAATGGGAGTTTTTGTTTTGTTCTCACTAGTACTACGATATACTATATTACAAAATAGTACAACTAGTGGGAGTCTCTATTTCCCACTTGTTCTACTCCATCGTTAGAACTAATGGGATATCGCTGCTGAAATGAAAAGTTATGTGTGTTACACGAGAGCAAAGTTTTTTGCATCTCGTGCCTTTGAATTCCTCGCCACACTCAGGATTCAAAATCAACACTCGCAGAAAAAAACGACTTTGCTCTCTTGTTGCACAAATAACTATTTGAGAATGAATAGTTCTGAATTTGAATATCTACAGAATTTAATTGGGCCGAAAATAGGTAAACACGACACAAATTTTAGAAAATCTATAGGCGTTACGGAAGACTGGCTGTAACGGTAAAATTTTTGGCAACTGATAGCAGTTATAAAAGTCTTGGAAATGTGTTTAAGCTGTCACACCAAGTTATATCTATGTATAAGAGCCGCGGGCAAAAGCTAGTTATATTATAAGCTGCTAAAATCGCGACAATCTAAAAAGTCGGATTTGACGGCAAAATACTTTGTGTAGTGATGGGAAAAAAAATCGGTTACCTTAAAAACCGATTCTCAAGTCATATCGATTTATCATATTGATTTATCATATCGATTTATCGACAATTTATCTACATTGCTTAAAACTGATTCTCGAGTCTTATCGTTTTATTACACGGTAGGTACGAGTTTGTAATATTTAACAGATATTACATAAATCCCAACTAAGTTGGGCGAGTTTCAAAGCCAACTCAAGACATAAACTAAAACCCGACATCCCCGAAAGTCCCGTCAAAATCAGTCCAGCCGTTTCGGAGATTACTGGAACATACAGACAGACAGACAAATAGACAGACAAAAATTTTCAATATTGTATTTTTTTTTTTTTTTTGTATGTAGTTTCTTTATATATTTTTTCTTAAGCATTAAGGGTCGGTTGTTTCAAACGGTTTGTTAACGTAACATACGTACGTCAAATAACAACAATTCCATATTATAATTATGATGTTTAACGTTCGTTAAATATAAAACGTTGTTTCACTGCATAAAAAACCGATCGTCAAAGTTCAAATGGAAAAGAATAAAATGACGTTAACCAGGGGCCTAAGTCTACTAATTTACAAACGTTGCAATGGTCTCGCCATTGTGAGTATTTGACAGTGTTTGTATGGCAAATCTGTCAAAAACTCACAATGAAGAGACCATTGCAACGTTTGTACATTAGTAGACTTGGCCCCCAGTGGGTATGACACCGGTTACTGTAATCGTAATTTTTTAACGAACGTTAAGGGCATAATTTTGTGAAACAACGCTCTTCTTGGTTTGACGATAGTTAGCGCCATTTATGAGTGAATTTCTCAGGCGAAAAATTTACGCGTCTAGGCTGAAAACGCAGTGCTGCTTCACAAATAATGCAACGATTCTTTTTTTTCTCAGATTTAAAGAGACGTGAATCTAAATGAAGCCGCTTAAATTATATTTAAAAGACTATTACTTTTTAAAAAAAACCTCAGTAAATGATGAATTATCAATTTCTGTGTTTTGTCCACAATCACTTTCATACCATATACAATACCAATATTATTTACCTCTCAGGAAGATAATCTCCAACAAATATAGGAAAAGTATTTTGATTGCGTTAAGTAATAATTGACCTACAAGAAGCTAATTATTTTTGAATGTTTAGACTCATAGTTAATGAGTACATGTCAACGGTAGTTTTGTCCGAGCGAAATTACTGATTTCTATGGTCATTTTGTTTCGCCGTTCTGAGCTTCCACCAATGAGTTTAAACAAACAATTAATCCCTGCCCGGCAAGAGACAATCGTGCGCTTACGCACAGTGAGAACGGTAGTGCACATGTTATAAAACCTGAATATGAAAATTCAAGTATTTGTAAAGATAGCAAAATATCGTAACAATATTGAAATATTAAAACATAATCGACATAATGGCGAAACATGGGTTTCGCCATTATGTCACTATGTTTCTACTTGTTAGTTTCGAAGTTAAAATTGAAGGGCCGTTCCGTTTTGTGGGCTAAGGGCACTCTCGACAGCATCTATTTAAAAGGGTTCGCAATGCGGCCATGGTCGAGTTGATTAGGAAAAAACATTCTCTCTAATATCGCGAGTGCGAGACTTTTGAGACATGCACGGCTAAACCTGTGAATTTTCATACAGTGTGAGTCTTTATAATGTGCACATATCGAAATGAGGGAATCTATGCTTAATTTTATCTACGGAAAATTACAAAAAAAAAAAAAAAAATATGGAATTTTTTGTTTTTTATTTTTTATTTCAAATTTTCTCAATAAGACGCCCCCTTATTGAGAAATTGTACAATTATCGTAAAAAATTATGAAAAAAAAAACAGAGTTTTGCTAAAAAAAAACATGTTTCTTTTTAATTGAGGGTAGTTTTTTCCCCAATTTTTATTTTATGAGGACGCCTAATTACTTCCAATCATTATGGAGTTTGTTTCATCGTGATAGATCATTTAGTTTAAAAGTTACACCGTTTTGTTTACACTGGTTTTTTTTTTTAAATCCATTTAAAAAAAAAATAGTTTTTTATATTTTTGCCGTAGATAAAATTACACATTAAAATTACAAACGTGCACATTATAAAGACTCACACTGTATTTTATACATTGGTCAACATCTAAGGTGTAAGTATGTACTTTAATTATATATTGCATAGACCAAAACACTACAGACAGGGGGCCATTATCACACACTCTTATAGCAGCGTCAATATTAGACGAAAAGATATATAAGTAAAGCAGTAAAGGTATTATTCATTTCTCATACTTGGAATGTACAGTTGAAGTTACCTGATCATAGGGATGAAAACGGTACTTTCGTCCCTAGGAAACAATTTTCAATACTGTCAAAAACTTTTTATACAGCCACTCTGTCGCGGTGTAAAATTGGGGGTGCAATTATGAAAAATGTAGAAATAAATTTTTATTTAAATATAAAGATACACATGTACCTATTACAAACTATAAATGAAATATATATTGTATATATATATTGTACTTCGGAGAGTGTGCCCATGAACTTCACGATCTCATTCCACCGGCCCCCTTCTACCATCGGACATCTAGACGCACTACAAGTTACCACCCCTACCTGATATTCCACCAACTCGCACTAAGCGTTTTCAAACGTCTTTTATAATGCGCGCAGCAAAGGAGTGGAACTCTCTGCCTGCGTCTGTGTTTCCGAACGCATACAACCCTAATCTATTCAAAGTGAGAGTGAACAGGCTTCTTCTGGGTAAGCTCACTCCATCGTAGACTTTGTCTCTATCATCCAGACCTAGACTAAAGTCAAGAGCAAACTCATAGTAGAATAAAAAATATATATATATATATAAATATAAGCACAAATAAATATACATAAATACACATACTAAACAAATAAGACAAACAATGGGAAAACATTAACGTTGTGATGATAGTCGGTACAACAATAAATTGTTGATAGAATTTAAATAATAAATACGAAGATATTTTGAATTTCTATAAGAATATTTCTTCCTATTTATGCATTTTTAATAATAAGTTCGACCTCGCTTGGTTAAGTCTGTAATGACAGTTAATACTTTTTTTTTTACAAAAAAAATAAAATACTATTTACATAATTATTAAAAATCCTAGACGTGCAAATAAAAAATTATATGCTCTATACCCTAACAAATCACATATAATTATCATCGACCTTGTGACATAGATTTGTGCATGAAATTATAAACCTGAAGCTGGTAAGCATTTTCAAACCACGACTGTATAAGTACATAAATACTCCATTTTAAAAAAGACGTGTGGCACTCGGGGACTGCCGCGGTAAAGCTATTGCATAGCATTTTGTATCAACTTATGGAATTATAATTATTTATTTATTTTATTTATGCAGTATTTCTTTTTCTTTGATATTAATTTTTCTTTTTTTCGTTACGGAATTTCTGGATTCGGTCCCCGCGCTCAAGGCCCGCGATAGAAGCTATGCAATAGCCTAAAAACCAAATAAATAAGTGCTGAACGTCGTAAAAGTGTATAACTACGTAAACAAAGTCAAATACTATTCAAATATAAGCATAATAACAACTTTAAAATAGACAAAAGTGTTGAACCTAAAGTAATTTTAAATAAAAAAAGAGTGACAAACTGTTTTGACAGCGAAAAAATTCCATGTACATGAGTCATTTCCAACCGTCTAGTCAAGTTTAAAAATTGTTCAACTGGAATGGTATCAACTATTTGGCAAGCTTTAATTAAGTCGTTGTAGCCTTGCGGTGCAACAGGGGAACTGAATGTACTCGTAATCGACTGGTCGAGAGTTCAAACTCCACTATCAACAATCACTTTTTGTGAAGATCATAATTTTATAAACTAATATTTATAAGAATAAAATACGCAGTACACAGAAAAAAGAACTGCCAGAAATTATTAGATCACTAGAGGGTACTGGTGTAGTAAAACCGTCGGAGTGGGGAGCGTGAGATTTTTTCGTTACGGAATTTCTGGATTCGGTCCCCGCGCTCAAGGCCCGCGATAGAAGCTATGCAATAGCTTAATAAGATTAGAAATTTTTTGTCGGCATGGTTGGCGCAGTAGTTAAGCGATTGACTTCTGCGCTGCGTGTCGCGGGTTCGATTCCCGCAATGAACAAATATTTGTATGACCTAATAAATCTTCTGGTATTAATAAAAGGAGATTTTCTGGTAAAAAATATTTTATGATACTGGTAACAATGCAGGAGATCCAAACATTTTCAAATTTTTTACATTTTCAACAACACTAATATTACAACTCTCATACATAGATTCATATTGTAAGTAGCATATCTAGCCACATTTCGGATGAAAACGGCTGTAAACTGTTTCGATTGGAAATCGATTTTGGGAGGCCCTACGTCTAGCAAAGGGCGATCATATACCGTGTCTTCGACACACTACACAAGACATTGTTTGGCAACGGTATTTTTTTTGCATTCTTCTTATAATTAATTCACTTTAATTTTACCGATGATTATTTACAAAAACATTTAATGATAAAATGTTTTGCACCACTGTCCTGTCATTTTGACACTGACGTTTCTTGACATTACTTTGTTTGCATATATTATCTGAATTAGAGACTTTGGCTATAGTGTGGGACAAAGTAAAAAAAAACTTATTTTACAGTCCGTTCAACCGATTTTGACTTCTATTCCGTAGACATAAGGATGGCATTAAAAGCAAACAAACCGGCCATGTGCGTGTCGGACCACGCACAATGGAGGGTTCCATTGTTGAGATGAATTTATCCCAAGAACAAACTTAACATTGTAACCAAATGCGAATGCAAATGTAGGTAAGTTGGTCGATTATAACTCGGTAACTTATAACTGTGATAGTATTTTTTTTTTTTTTTTTGAAATGGCAACTCAGAGTGTAACCACGAGGGGCTCGGACTCTTTAACCGGTCTATCCTATGGTGCCTTAAGCTCCTAACGGATTTTAAGGCCTCCAGCCAGGGGCATACTTAAAGCTAAATAGTTTCCGTCTGCTCGCTAAGGGCACCCCCTGCGGGGTACGAACCTCGGCTTAGGGCAGAGTCGCAGGAGGGGGGAGGGTAACAAGGGACCGTCGGTGGCTGGATAAAATCAAGGTTTTGATTATTGTCAGGGGGATTTAAAGCTACATGCTGCTCAGCTAAAGCGCGTGCTGGCGCCTCGTTTGAAAGCAAGGGTCGGGGAGGAGATAGTATTCCTTTTAACTTTGTTATATATACTACTGCTGGGAATTTTTTCACGTATCCAAATACAACCATTTAGCTGCCAGGGGGGGGACATAGTTGACTCTAACAAAAATTAGCTAGCTTAAGGCGACGATAACCGACTTTTAATGATTTTAAACTGAAGATCACGTCTAAATGAGTAGTGTTAATGATTTGGAAAAAATATATGTTAAATTAGAGCATTTTCATAATAACCTAATATATGAATATTGTAGATTATGGGTATATTACATAGTGAAATTAATTTGTAAAGTTAACCTTCACCTTTTTAAAGATAATTTAATTATTGATCTTTTAGTACACGTATTTTGCTAAAAGTTCGTAATCTGCTAAATTCATAATGGTCGATCATTGGTCGGTCAATGGTCTCGTAATAGAATTGTATTACAATAGCATTTTGAACATTTATTCATGCCAGATTTCATTTATATATATTATTACATATTATTTATTAGTGTTATAAGCAATCTGAAGTAGAAGAAAGTTGGAAGTTTAGTAGGAAGTTTCATTTGTCATTATGTACGAGATTACCAATTCTTTCAATGAAGTGTCAGTGGCTGACCATTGGAAAGCCATAATGACGCCATTATATTAGTAGATTACCAAACTTGTCAAAATCAACAATTATGAAATCAATGATAGACCATTCTGACACTATCGTAATAGCAGACTTGATGCCCTGGATGGGCGAGTCCTAATACTGGGGTCTACTAATGTACAAACGTTGCAATGGTCTCTTCATTGTGAGTTTTTGACAGATTTGCCATACAAACACTGTCAAATACTCACACTGGCGAGATCATTGCAACTTTTGTGAATTAGTAGACTTAGGCCCCAGGCTGGACGTACGACGCGTTGCGTGAGCTCAGTACAGAACACGCAAGCTAACCACTCAAGGTCACTGGCATATATCTGGGCCTTAATATTACGCAAACGGATGACTGAACCGAAAAATAGTTTTCACAAACCCACAATATTTTTATTATTATCTGAATGACTTTGAAGGATATTGCTAATCCATTGCCTCATATGTTCGAAAAATTTATCTGTTCAACGACGTACCTAAATAACGCAATGAATGTTGTTAAAATGAAACCCATTGCTACTTAAAGTGTGGTACGCAATTACCCCGCTGGTCTCTAGTGATAAGGTAAAGCACCTACCTCTCTTAGCTGCGTGATCGCCTCAGAATCCATTGCGAGATGTGGCTTGGAGACATCGCCGCTGACCGCGAACAGCTTGTCCAACTGTCGGTGGTTGCGAGCGCGAACGCTGTCGAACACCTGCAATTAAACATGGGTTTAGAATAACTATTTAGTTATTTAGTTTTTTAATATAATATTGTATATTAGTTTTTTAATTTTTTATTTATGATTTATATATTTATTTATATGTGAGGAGCTCGTGGCTAAGTAATAACAGCCGCACGGGTCGATCCGTCAGGTTAAGCTACGCTTGCCGGGGTTGGTCCGTGGATGGGTGACCATCTTTACATACCGAGACTCCTCCGTGCCTCGGAAAGCATGTTAAGCCGTTGGTCCCGTAATGTATACAGAAACTTGACAAATTATATACTAAAACCTTCCTCGAGAACCACTCTATCCATTGGTAAGAAAACAGCATGAAAATCGATGCAGTAGTTTCTGAGTTTATCGCGAATAGACAGATAGACAGACGCGACGGAGGACTTTGTTTTATATCAATGTAGTGATTTATTAGGCCCGCTACTTTGTCCGCGTGGAAGCCAACTATCCATACTAATATTATAAATGTGAAAGTAACTCTGTCTGTCTATCTGTCTGTCTGTCTGTCTGTCTGTATGTTACGTTTTCACGCCTAAACCGCTGAACCGATCGTCACGAAATTTGGCAGAGATATAGCCTGGGATATGGAGAAGGACATAGGCTACTTTTTTACGCGATAACCGACATCCACGCGGGCGGAGTCGCGAGCAAAAGCTAGTGGATATTATAAAACATAAGGTTTGTTGGGGTTAGTTCGGCGCTGGGATATGACCGTAAGAATCAAATTCGGCGCTATTTTATTCTGCCCCGATGACGCTGACGGTCAAAATCTTGGTTTATTTAAACCAAGATTTTGATCCGTACGGTCTTATCCTAGAACCGAACTTACACCATCATAAGTACTCTAATGTTATAGTGTAGCATTCTATCAATGAAAGACTTTTTAATTGGATCAGTACTTGCAGAGAATGCAGAGATTACCTTTTTAATCCTCGAGGGAACAATAGGTGTATCTATGTACCTATCTGTCTGTTTGCGCAATCGTAGCTCCCAAACGGCTGAACCCCCCGGCAGCTCCCAAAAGGTTTTTTTTTTATTTGTTTGAAAGGTGACTTGATCGAGAGTGATCTCAGCTATGATTCAAGAAAACCAGTTCAGCCGTTTGTACATTATCAGCTCTTTTCTAGTTGATGATTGGATGTAAACATCTTCCATAAGTCTGATCGAGTCGGAAGTTATACCCAAAGTCTCAAATTCAGATAATTTATGTAAACAAAGGGGATAACATATCAAAAAAATATCTTCGTAATGGTAATGCACGTAAAAAGGCGAAAAAAAGAGGTTTCATTTTCTTTTAAGTACTGATTTTAAGAAATAATAATTACAAAATAATCATACCGTAATTATTTTTATAAAATGTCGATTTTAAACAAAGTTATAAAAAAAAGGAGATTTTCTGGTATAAAATATTTTATGATACTGGTAACAATGCAGGAGATCCAAACATTTTTATTTTTTTTACATCTTCAACAACACTAATATTACAACTCTCATTCATAGATTCATATTGTAAGTAGCATATCTAGCCACATTTTGGATGAAAACGGCTGTAAACTGTTTCGAGTGGAATTCGATTTTGGGAGGCCTACGTCTAGCACTGGACTTAAAAGGGCTGATTATGACGATCATAGGCCGTGTCTCCGACACACTACATAAAACATTGTTTGGCAACTGTATTTTGTTTGAATAGATGTTATTATTAATCCACTTTAATTTGAATATTTTATTATTTACAAAAAAATAAATAATGATAAAATGTTTTGCACCACTGTCCTGTCATTTTGACAGTGACATTTCTTGACATTACTTTGTTTACATAAATTATCTGAATTAGAGACTTTGGGTATAGTATTCTACACAACGAAGCGAACAAGCGATCAAGCGATCTTCGAGTCCGACTTTAGAGTGATCAGTAGTGCGTTTGTGTTTTATAATTAGTGTGTTTGGGTTGTTATCAGTGTTGTTTAATTACAGTGTCATTTTTGGTTTTTAAAACGGCAGTTTTTATTGTCACGAACCGCAAGCTCGTAACACTAACAATGCCTATATCAAACACCAGTCTCTCACAAATGTAAACTTATCCTTAAGCTAGTTTTAAAAACTGCTACTGTATAGATAGATAGATAGATAGAGATAGAATACTCTTTATTATGTACACCATAAAAATTACAGATATAAATGTAGAACTGTTACATAGGGTGTCACAATGGGCGGTCTTATCGCTAAAAGCGATCTTTTACAGACAACCTTTGGATGGATCAAAAAGTAGAAGGAGACACAATACTGCAGGTAGTCAGTGGTGTACCATTTACATATATACAATAAATACATACATACACAAAGCATATAGATACTTATCCATATAAATACAATAATAAAGATGATACAAGAGCAAGGAACTTTAAGTAATGATGATGTTTAAGGAGAGAGGAAGTGATTTTTAACCAAAATTTTAAAAGTGGACAAAGATTGAGCAAAGAAACTTTACATACTTGTAATTATAAAAGAGTGGAACTCTCTGCCTGCGTCTGTGTTTCCGAACGCATACAAGCCTAATCAATTCAAAGTGAGAGTGAACAGGCTTCTTATGGGTAAGCTCACTCCATCGTAGACTTTGTCTCTGTCACCTCTGACCTAGACTACGAGTCATGAGCAAACCCATCGTAAAATGAAAAAAAAAAAATTGTACTCGCGCTATGACTAGAGATCGGATATTCGGCTTATTCCACAAATCCCCCCAGAAAAATCCCCTTAGGAGGAAAAGTGGAATATATAAAAACCAGTCTAGAATTTACCCCTGCTTATTTCACTAATCCCCCAGAGAATCCCCCTCAGTGGGGAAAACTGAACCCTAATGTAAAAAAATCACTTTCATAAGTCTTGGAATAAGTTTGTTTTTTTTTTTCAATTCTAGTTTTCCCCCCTTATCGGGATTATCAGCGGTGAATTCTAGACTGTTTTTTATAGATTCCACTTTTCCTCCTAAGGGGGATTTTCAGGGGGGATTTGTGGAATAAGCCGGATATTCGGATGCATGTTTACCTAAAGTTAATTTTTAGCTGTGAAAGTATGGAAGCGGCTTCTTAAAATATTTTTATAGTAAAAAAACAAAAAACCTGTGTTGCCAGGAACAACGAGAATGCATAACTAGTCGAGTGTGTAGTAGGTATGTAAGCGACTCCTAAAAAAATATTTATTAAAAAAAAGTTATTCTTAGATTGCATAACTATTCTGATGCATATTTGTTTAGAAATGGGATTTTTACCAACATTTTAAAGTAAGTAAATATACCAGAAACATATATCAGAAACCTAAACTTGTAAATCCCAGAACCGCGGGATTTTTTAGATACAAAAGCGCATTCCATATTAGCCAACTTCTCAACTTTAGGTGAATATGCATCCGAATATCCGATCTCTATATGACACATCGAGATTTAGAACTACTTTAACTTTGTAGAGCGTCGTCTCTGTCACTCACTCTTTTGTGACAGTCTCTTTCAAACCCTCCTCGTTCCATATAAACGCCCGCATACTTAACATACCTGTGACTGCTTCAGTTGCGCCAGCCTCTTCTGCGGCGAGTGCCCTTTCTTGTCCCTCATCAGTAAATGTAGGCGCCCCACCTCGGGACACGTCGCTAGGATGCGTTCTACCAGCACCTGTATGCAAAAAAGTACTGACTAATTAATAAAGTATTTATACAGGAAAAGTTTTTAATCAGAAAGCAAATTTTGAAAAATTAAACTTAAACGCGTTTTATTATACACCTCTTTCTTATTTTGATATGTCTTAGTACAAAAAAAAAAATTATCGTTAAGGAAAGATGTTTATTTTGAAACTGGTATAATGGATACTCGTCGCTCAAAGCGTCGGCGCGCGGCGGCGGCGTGGGCAGTGAAGCGGAACGCAGTAGTAGATACCTATCAGTGCGCTCGCCCATTGATATTATTAAGAATAGATTGTATCCATATTTTGCTGATTTCAAGTAGGACCAAAAAAAAGTATTAAACAAATATTGGAAATGTGTTTTATTACTGATACTGAACCACCAAAAAATTTTAAGCACTGGTTTAAAACTTATCCTGTCGTCCCACAATCTTGTCAAAGTTTACTTTCATCAAATCTGAGGCAGAACACTTGCGCGAAATACTTTGAAAGACTCCGTAATTCTGGATACTTCCGCGAAAATCCGTCTCCGCAAATAGGGGGGATATGCATAAGAAGTAGGGTTGCCGGGAAATCCGGGATTGTCCCGGAATTAAGTGTTGTGTCCCGTGTCCAGGAATTGCATTTTATAGTCTCGGATTTCGAATAACTACCACGAGGACATTATTATTTTTAATGTTCACTAATGCTCGATACCCACCTTGCCCATGAACCCAGTGGCTCCGGTGATGAGGATGGACCTGCCCGCGTAGAAGCGAGGCAGCTGCGGCTCCGGGGCACTCGGGGAGACCGGTCGAGGTACCATGGTTGCTGGAAACAAAAGATAGCGGTTAAAAGAGAGGACATACCCCTTAATCACTTCTCTAGCTGGTCATTATTAGACTAACGTGAAATATGATGCGAATTTTAACAATGTGGCCTAAGACCAGCATTGCTAGATGTCCCAATTTTAGCGGGACGTCCTGATTTTTAGGCCATAATTAAAAGTCCCGCGTGGGACAGACTCAGTCCCGCTTATCGGGAATAGACAAATTTTTCAAAAAAAAAAAAACAACCTACTTCAGAACAACACACTAAAAAATGAAAAATAACTTTAATTTTGGAAGTCGGTGTCTTTGGTTCCGTATTTTCGTTTTTTGCCGCTGTGGTACCTACCCCAAACCAATTCTTATACCACAACAGTGACAGGAAACAATATAAACAATTATAACATCATGAACATACACCGAGTGGATTAAATACCAGCTAAATTAAATTAATTTATAATAACTGCTGTAAGCCGTTGAGGAATTCTCTTGACTGTCTATGGTCTCCATCATCAGACCTTTAATGGCACTTATTACCCATATGGGTGCAAAGTTCTCATCAATACAAATTAATCAAGCCCAAACACCAGGTAATTGCTGTAAATCGTTGAGGAGTTCCCTCGACTGTCTTTCGGCTCCATCATCAGACCTTCATTAAATAGTAGTACTTTAAAATACTTAATGAAAAAACTTAACAAACGCACTATCCGCCATTACGATTTTCGAAGGTTCCCCTCGATTTCTCTGTGATCATCAGAGCCTGTTTTCCTTATCATGGTTCCCTTGGGATATCTCCTTTCCAACAGAAAAAGAATCATCAAAATCGGTTAATAAACGACGAAGTTATCCGCGATCACACATAACAAAAAAATATATACAGGGTGAAATTGAATTCATGGGCATTATCTTAAGGGGTCATTATACTCATCATTATGAACAACTTTCACTATGGGACCAAACCTGAAATCTCGAAAAAAATATCAGCTGGTCCCTACATTTTGACGAGCTATGTGAACATAAATGTAGGAAACAGCTGATTCTTTTTTCGCGATTACCTGTGTACTATAACTCTGCACGCACAGATAACTTTAGCGGCGCGCGGCGGCGCGTATGCCGCTGCCGACGGAATGGAATGTTGCCATTTTTTTATTGTTAAAATATTATTTTTTATAAAAACTATTAGTAATAATTATGTATTGTGTATTTATGTTATTTTTTATCTCATTGTATGCTGCACCGGGCACTGGTCGACGTCATCACGTCAACGCCGGCTGTCGCTGAAAACCAGCGCTGGGGCTCTGTCTCGCATAGGGTCGCAGCATTATGCTGAGCGATGGCCGTTTTGCGTGGATGTGACGCATATTTACCCCAAACTTATTTTTTTTTGTGTTGTGTTCTTTTTTTGCGTCATGTTTACCGCAAATAAACGTTTTTTCTTTTTTTCTTTTCTTTCTTTCTGTATATACGGTCGAATTGAGAAAACTCCTCCTTTTTTGGACTCGGTTAAAAAATAAATAAGTAATTCGTAAGTAATGTATTCTACTTATTGATAATAATATATTCCTCTGAACACTCTACAGGGTCAATCAGATATTCACATTATTGATATTAGTATAGTAAAGTATGCTATTTATCATCATTGTAAACTTAATTTGAAATTCAAGTAAAAAGCAAAGTATCTAACAATGTAGTATATAGTGTCAATGTATCTAGTGTTAAGAAATTTAAGTGAATATATCATTCATTCATTCATTCATTAAAAAAAAAACTACTGACACATTACGTTTTTTATTTTCCGCATTCGTGGAAAGACTCCTGGGCCTCAAGTCTGCTATTCCAATAGTGTCAGAATGGTCTCGCCATTGTGAGTATTTGACAGTGTTTGTATGGCAAATCTGTCAAAAACTCACAATGAAGAGACCATTCTGACACTATTGTAAAAGCAGACTTGAGGCCCAGCTTATTTGACTCAAAGGTTTTAAAATCACGCTTTGCCCGAAAACAAATCTGGCAACACTGGCATACAACAATAGGTACTAACTTTTAAGTATCACCTTGACCTGCCCTGCATATTACCTGCCCAGTAAAATGGACATGAATACGGATCCCCGATGTACTTAAGGAGGAAAAACATAAATGCTGACGACAAATACATTTGGATAGGGACTGGAGTATGACAAGTTTTAGGTGTTCATTAATTACGTGAGGCGGATTGTGATTTTTTGACACCCCTCCTCCCGGTAAGATGTCGTGAGATTTGACTCGTCATCCTCTCCCCGCCCTAAATATCAGGTGAAATTTTTCAAAATCCGTATTTTTTGTGTAAATATGTACGTTAATCTGTGCTTGATTGCGTTGGATATATTAAATTTTATCTTTTTTATAATACTTATTTATATAATAATTATCCAGTTTTCTCGCAGTTTTACACTGTTTATTGCAGAATAAAAATTCCGTGATATTCGGGATCCGGAAGCCAACTAAGAGATGACCAGCACCTACTGACGGCGCCCGTTCACATGGATCAGCACCATTCAGCTCAACCATTTTGAAGGGAGCTAAATGATCCAACACACACGCCTCCACCAGCGTGAGAGAATATTTACTGACATGAATATTTACTTTGAAAAGTATTAAGGCAACAAACAGGCGCGACACGCGACGCGACACAAAGAGACCTCGTCGCGCGGCACGCGGTGTATTTGTATCGCGTCGTGTGTCGCGCCTGTTTGTAGAAGCCTTTACTTATATTATATTACTTTAATTATTTTGAATATGAGCACTATGTGGGTCATCGGTTACATTAGATTTTTTTTTTTTTGCTTTCTCACTTAGTTTTAATGATGGTCTGGCATTTTGAGTACTTTATGCGGCCTAACCAAATATTCTTTGGTATTGTTCGTCGAGTCGTTGCACTCCTTACCTAAATCCTGAGTTGAGCTACACGATTACTGACAAATGCTTGCACTGACTGGACAGGTCCACTCAAATGTGTATGGCTCATTCCTCAAAATACCGTTTTAGATAATGATCTACATGGTCCTCACATGGGGTCCATATTGTTTCACCTAAAGTTCTTTACCCGAAATTGTTCTTCCTAATGATTTGTAATCCGAATGATCACTCTTCCTAAAATTTTTCATCCTAAAGTTTTCATTCATACTATTTGTAGTGCTACCGGCGATGTTCATAACACTCATGTTTACGAAAATTGCAATTAATAATAATTATCATTAATGTAAATATATTTAAACTCCTACTACTTTTTATCATAACGCTTTTATCCCTAAACATAATTACCATAATATTCATTCAGGTCAGAGTGTCGTCTTGGGGGACTATGAAAAAAATACTTAGAATAATTTCGCGACCAATTCCGAGGTAGCGCTCGCTCGGCTCGCGCGTAGTTGGTCACAGTTCTAACCTAACCTAACCTATGGATATCTTTGCAGGTACACACCGCTATAAATAAAATTAAAGAAGACGCTTTAATTAATAAAAACAAAAAACCAATTCATATAATTAGTGAGTGCGAAGCAAGCACTTGATTATTATGAATAAAAATAAATCTAAACAAAAAAGATATGACTTTGAATAATAGTGTAAAAGATGGTTATGTTGAGAAAATATAGGAAAACAAATAAAAGTATAATAGATGTTTATTGCTACTGACATTATGAAGTTGAATGCTTGGCTTAGCATGATCCTCCGCTATGTCGAAAATACTGCAGCATTAATTTTGAAATAAATATATGGTAAAGTTGAGAATTAATGTTAAGTACTGTGTTAGCCGAAAACACGATTCCATAAAATTTTCTCGATAGAAAAAAAATCCAAAGTTACCTCCAAACCGAACAATAAACCGCTGGTATTCAAAAAATACTTCAAATTAGATAATGGAACTTTGCATATTAACTGAACTAACTATAAAGCAGGTCTTATGTTATTTACTTTTTTTAAATGACCATTATTTTCACCGTAAAACGAAATTACCTAAACTATCAGCGCCTTGGATCCTTTTCCCTGCCGCCCTGTCTCGCTTGCACGCGTGATCGGTAGCAATAGTGTGCGAGCGAGATACAGAGTGAGGTAGCGCTGAGGTTGTATAGGCTCTTAAGGTTGCAGAGAAATACACTTGATATATTTTGTGTGATTATCAGTTTTTTATCCGCGTTAGACATAACTTTACAAATTAATTTCACTATGTAATATAAACATAATCTAAAATATTCACATAAGTAGTAAGCTATTAAGAAAATGCTCTAATTTAATATATATTTTTTTCCAAATCATTAAACTACTCGTTTAGACGTGATCTTCAGTATAAAGTCGTTAAAAGTCGGTTATCGTCACCTTAACTTATTTAAATATAAATTTTTAACACTTTAAAATGCTTACTTAACTTGACCTAGGCATCTACTTCAGACACATCCTTGTCATTAAAAGCAAAGCCAAGTAAAGCAGCCATCACTCTATTCTGAGTACCACAAGTACGTACTAGAAGAAAATATTAAACCTTGTGCCTTTACGCAAGGTTGGACACACAATGCCTAAGCAAACGTCTATGTAAACATAAGTATGTACATAAACGTACAATATTCCACATTTATGGAAATATTGTGGCCGGTAGAACTTGGTATTTTATTCCGGAGTTTTGTCAAAACAAATATTGATACAGGCAGAGAAACATTGTTCGTGATTAAAATGGCGGCGGCGGCGCGGCGTCGACTTGTAAAGGGTTATGTCAGAACTCTGTCAAAGTAACTCTCTATTTCGCCACATTCACTTTTAAATCTTTGCCCGACATAAGGGCAATACATATAGTTTTATAGTTATTTTAATTTTATGTATTACTAGCTGACCCGACAGACTTCGTTCTGTCAAAAGCTATAGTATAAACTCCACTACTCTACCTTACCCTACCCTACCCTACCTACCTACCCTACCTACCTACCTACTTACCTACCTACCTACCTACCTACCCTACCTACCTACCTACCTACCTACCTACCTACCTACCTACCTAACTACCTAACTACCTACCCTACCCTACCCTACCCTACCCCACCCTACCCTACCCTACCTACCTACCTACCCTACCCTACGCTTCCCTACCCTACTTACCTACCTACCTACCCTACCCTACCCTACCCTACCTACCTACCCTACCCTACCCTACCCTACCCTACCTACCTACCTACCTACCCTACCCTACCCTACCCTACCCTACCCTACCCTACCCTATCTACCTACCTACCTACCCTACCCTACTCTACCCTACCCTAATTTTTCGTAAAAACCATAAAAAAAAAAAACCTAAAAACCATCCTTGGACTTCAACAACATTAAAAAAAAGAATTGGTTACATTGGTCCAGGCGTTGTTGAGTTATGCGCTTACCAACACATTTTGCGATTCATTTTTATATTATAGAAGATAATTATGTATTTTGTGTAATTTTTTTGTTTGTTGTTTTTTATTTTTATGTTTTTTTGTGTTGAGTTGCCCCAAAAAATGACACCATAGCGTAGATGAGATTCTGTTAAACAGCAAAAGTTTATTTATTTATTTATTTATAATAATCTTACCTACACTATCATTACAGATCTATGATCCAATGCGACAGAGTGGACTTACTAACTAAATCCTAAATCTACACCTTATACCTAGTTAAAAAATATCTTAATCTACATAATTTATTACATATAGTGTAACTTTTGCGAATTCACTCAATTTGCACCACAATACATCAACCCTCCCGTGAACCTCATTCACCACACGTATGGCTCTAGTGAGAGGAGTTCTCGCCAGCAGGTTGGTCTTGGCTGCAGGTACAGCGAGCAGGGGCGGACGTTGCCGCCTCCACACGTACCGGTCGGGCACGTACAGCCTGTAGGTGTCGCAGCACTCCCGGGTTATGCGCCACGCCACGTAGTAGTTTCACTACATACGCTACGAGCGAAAACTTGTTGTATATGATGTCAGTAATATAAGCCTGAGAAGTTGTAAGGTGTTTTACCAATGACCCTTTATAATAATAACGACGCAAAATTATATTCAGCTTACGTGAACATAACCACGTAAACAAACAAGATATTATTATTATCTAATTCGGAAATCGCAACACACAAATTGACACGTTCAATAAAGCTAAAATGCCATCGTCATTGACAAGCAAATAATAGTTGAAAAGTCAATATTTGTGTACGTATGTACTAGCGGACGTCAGTGGTCAAGCAAGTTCATTGCTAGCACATGACATCAACATAACATCACGCCTAATTCCCCGAAAGGGTATTGACGGAGGTATAAGTAAGCACACCCACAATTTCGGGTGTGTAACGTTTGATATAATAAAAAAAGTTCTAATGATCATAAGACCTAATTTCATTTAATATAATGATCAAATGATATAATGAACTAGCTGACCCGACAGACTTCGTTCTGTCAAAAGCTATTTGACTGTGGCAGTTTGTTTACACGCAAAGGAAATATAGTATAAACTCCACTACTCTACCCTACCTACTTACCTACCCTACCCTACCTACCTACCCTACTAGGGTAGGGTAGGGCCTACCCTACCTGCCCTACCTACCTACCTACCCTACCTGCCCTACCTACCTACCCTACTCTACCCTACCTAACTAAAACCATGAAAAAATAAAAAAATAAATGATAAAACCTTTTCTCAGACTTACCAAATGATGACTGACACGTTATGTCAAACGTCATAAAGTTACATTAGAAGACAGAGTTACTTAAGATTACATTAGAAATATTCATATGGTCGTTTTCTTAAAAAAAAAAAAAATACTTTCTTAATTTTTTCTTACACAAGAACCTTCTCCTGACAATAACAAACACAACAAAAAAAAAAAATTAGCGAAATCAGTCTAGCCGTTCACGCGTGATGCCGTGACCAAGGGAAATAAGGATTCATTTTTATATATATAGATTAGTGATCTAATTTCATATGGTATAATGAACAGTTTGAAATAATATTCAATTAATATATTATTCAGTTGCTATAATATTCAAAATCTTTATGTAATGTTTAACATAATTATACACCGGATTGTAGTGAATAGGTTGAATCTGTTCCAAAACCGAATTGGGGCACCCCGACTTTACGTAGTCTTTTGGCTCCTACCCTAGAGTGTATAAAAAAAAACCAGAGGCGCGGAGAAAGAGGACGCGAGTGAGGCTGAGTCGAAGCTGCGCAGGTGAGCATGGGTGCCTATCCTTTACTACGTAAGGGCGAATGGGTTGCACTTCCCACAGCGCCGGAGACGATGCAGAAGCAACTTTAATGTTTTGAGGTTAGGTTACAATATAATTTGCTTTTCTCAAGATCGATACGTTACCTTAGAAAATTAGTTGATATGAAAGTTAGTTCTAATGAACATTATATGAAAATTGAAAATTATATGAAATGAACGTTATACTAAATGAAATTAGAGAAAATGAAAATTATATCAAATATAACATTAGATCATATGAAATTAGGTTAAATGTTTTTATAGCATATGAAAATGATATCATATGAAAGTTATGTCAAATGAAATTGACTATCTGTTATTATACCAAACATTTCACACCCCACAAATCACCACCCACCAGTTATGATTAAGGCACATGAAATAATAAGGGGCGAAACTATTGCCATCAACCCGTTAAAAATCCATCCTTCAATAGTTTACAACGTTTGTTCAAACAAATCCAATTGTAGTTCTAATACCAAAAGCTAATAACACTGGGGTATTAGTTTTTGGTATTAGAACGGAATAAATCGTTTAGAGAAAACTGTTATGAGAAAAGTTTTTGGCGAACCTCAGTTGGTCCGATAGAATTTTTTGTTTCTTACAAGAAACAGGATCAATTGGCATCAATTTTTTTATTAACGTGAAAATGTCTTTCTCTTGCTTTTTTTTTTTTTTTTTTTTCGAAATCTGTGAATGGTTATCAAAATTTCTCTTAAAATTATGGACAGTGTCCTGAAACCGTTTTTCTGTAACTACTACGGATAAGGTACCTATCTTTATTGCCCCGTCTCAAAAACCACCCTGCATACGGTACATATAAAAAAAAACTGCAACAATTTTATCTCTGTCTGTTTGTTCCGGCTAATCTGCGAAACGGCTGGACTTATTTTGACAGGACTTTCACTGGCAGATAGCTAATGTTATAAGGAGTATTTTCGGCTTTTATTGTATTTTAGAAAAAGCCACAAAAAGCCACGCCGGTGATGCCGCGAGCAGCAGCTGGTAATAACTATAATACTTCAGTATTGAAGGATGAAATCCTTACAAATTAAATTAGGTTAAGTAGATTCTATTATACACAACACAACATTTCATTGATTGGTTACCCATTTGTAGCCGTTAAAGACGCCATTCATATTCAAATAATGTTCCCATTGACATAAAGAATGCGTAAACATGTCCATTGTAACGTGAAACGCGGACAAAAATGTTACTAAACTCTTATTCACACTGAATACTGACGGTTTTCTTGGCCAGCAGCGCCACCATCAAATGTCAAAATATATTGGACAACTGTCAAATGTGATAGGTACAGTTGCCAGCACATCAAGTTACCACAAACTGTAAAATTTTCTCATTCGATTTTGAACTTAACCATGAACACGATCCCATTGTCATTTTGCTAAAAGTTCGTAATCTGCTAAATTAATAGGTCGATCATTGGTTGGTCAATGGTCTCGTAATAGAATTGTATTACAATGGCATTTTGTACATTTATTCATGCCAGATTTCATTTATATATATTTTTACATATTATTTATTAGTGTTTAAGCAATCTGAAGTAGTAGGAAATTGGAAGTTTAGTAGGAAGTTTCATTTGTCATTATGTACGAGATTACCAATTCTTTCAATGGAGTGTCAGTGGCGGACCATTTGAAAGTCATAATGACGCCATTATATTAGTAGATTACCAAACTTCTCAAAATCAACAATTATGAAATCTATGATAGACCTGACACTATTGTAATAGCAAACTTGAAGCCCAGGGTGTGCTGGCGACTGTACCTATTTTAATGAGTAATTCGCGGTTCATGTAAGCTTCTGGTTTGACTATAAATAATATAGTAATAATTATTTTAAACCTTTTATCAAGATTGACTCAGTGAATTGCGCTAAATAATCTAACTACCTTTTCATTTTTTTTAAACGTTTGACTTCTAGCTATGAAATTGTTTAAAGCCCAGATATATGCCAGTGACCTTGAGTGGTTAGCTTGAGTGTTCTGTACTGAGCTCACGCAACGCGTCGTACGTCCAGCCAGTAATAGGACTCGCCCATCCAGGAGCGCTGTCCCAAATAAGACGCATTTGCCCGTGGCTCCGCCCGCGTGGATGTCGGTTATCGCATAAAAAAGTAGCCTATGTCCTTCTCCATATCCCTATATCTCTGCCAAATTTCATGACGATCGGTTCAGCGGTTTAGGCGTGAAAACGTAACATACAGACAGACAGACAGACAGACGGACAGAGTTACTTTCACATTTATAATATTAGTATTAGTATTGATAGTATTGATAAAACAACTGGTATTTTAATAAAACACGTATACTAAAAGATCAATAATTAAAAAGGGTGAAGGTTTCAAAAAAATACGTATTCTGAAAATTGAGTTTCCATTATGAATCGACCCTACTAATTGAGATAGAAAAACCGATGTCTCGTTTTGAGTAAAAAAATAAATGGTCACTTTACCCATACACCATATACTTAGCTAAATGGTCTTTGATAAAATCATTAAAAGTCGGTTATCGTCGCCTCAAACATTAGGAAAAGGGGTAACTTTGGGGTTTTTTTCTATTCTGCTAAGTAATAATAATAGTATAATCTAATCGCGTTATTAATAGCGAAGAAGAAACCCCATAATTTTGCCAATATCATGTAGGTAGGTAGGTACACCTAATTACTATGATAGACGTCCAGCGTTGTCCTTAAAAGTACAGTCAAGTACGAGTTGGCTTTGCTCGCTTGGGTTCCGATTTCGTACTCATGAGAAGAACATCAATTAAAACATTTAAAACATCATGTCATCTAGCCTCAATGGTTAAGAGTCTACACAACCTCAACGCCACTTCACTCTGAATCTCGCTCGCACACTATTGCTACCGGTCACGCGAGCAAGCGAGACAGGGCGGCACGGAAAAGGCTCCAAGGCGCCGATAGTTTAGGTAATTTCGTTTTACGGTGAAAATAATGGTCATTTAAAAAAAGTAAATAACATAAGATCTGCTTTATAGTTAGTTCAGTTAATATGCAAAGATTCATTATCTAATTTGAAGTATTTTTTGAATACCAGCGGTTGATTGTTCGGTTTGGGGGTAACTTTGGATTTTTTTTCTATCGAGAAAATTTTATGGAATCGTGTTTTCGGCTAACATAGTACTTAACATTAATCCTCAACTTTGCCATATATTTATTTCAAAATTAATGCTGCAGTATTTTAGACATAACGGAGGATCATGCTAAGCCATTTGAGGTAGTTAAGCAGAAAAGATCTGCTAAAATTCGTAAATTGCAAACATATTTTGCCTTTGACTGTGCCCACCTACTTGTTTTATTCTATACAAATCAGGGTTCGCCGTCGTTCGTATATATCAGCGAATATATATATCATGATATATATCACGATATATATCAATTGATTTTTATCTTGATATATATCAATTGATTTTTTCCGGTCCTCTGAACTAAAAATTTTGGAGATTAATGTTTACCCTGGCAACATGTAGCGAAAAACTACAATTCAGAATAATTTACTTTTTACTTTTTTATGATTAGCAATTGTTATTAAAATAAGTAAGATTTATCTCACAAACAAATGGAGATTATTATAATAATAAGTACTTACTTGATTTCTAGGTGTTCATAAAAAAAAAAAACTCAAATAAACACTAATTATTTTGTTACATTTTTTTTTTTTAAATGTACAATAATGACACTTACATTATTTTACAAATTCCATTCAAATTTTTAAGTGTTTAATCCCCTTACAGAATGAAATTAGCTTCTTTTTCTTGGCCTGGATTGTATATTCGATATATATCCGTTATATATATAAAAATCGGATTTTTGATATTTATTAAATAACAGCTTTTACGGTACTTAGAACAAAAAAAAAAATGATCAAAAAAAAAAACTAAAATTTTTTTTTTTTTTTTTTTTTGTTTTTTAGTTCCGTAAAAGCTGTTATTTTGAAATTACAAACAGACACTTAAATTTTATTTATTTGTATCAGTGTTCGAAAAAATCCGATTTTTAACTTTCATATGTATTTAGTAAAAAGCTGATATTTTATATATATATATATATACTCTTCTACTTTTACACACGTTGTCTATCTACATCTCTATATATACTTTCCTATCGCAGGTATGCTGGAAGAGATTTCATTAGAAATAAGCATCACCTTTGTACGTATTTTTCTGTTCCTTTCTTCTTGTCTGTTTATAGGTATGTGTGTACATACATTTTTAAATAAATAAAATAGTGAAAACTGAAAAAAGAAAACCTGTGCGAGGCCAAAAAGGCTCTTATCTCAGCATGATACTGCGATATACCAAAAAAAAAAAAAAAAACACAAATACCGCAGCAACTACTATAATAGGTATTCTGATAGGTACTTATGTATTGTTAATGTCACCAAAAGGTAAGGTATGTACTCGGTTCGGTACAGACAGACAAAAATATTAATTTTACATGCATCAAAATGTATAAAGAGTGAATTACTGTGCAAATAATTGATGATTCAAATGATTTATTTTCATATATTATTTCTGGCACGTTTTTAATTGTTATTTGTTCAACAGTAATCATTAGTAACACCATTGTTTGAGCTCCGCGCTCATGGTCGTGAGTTCGATACCCGATGCTGTAACACAAGGCAAGTTGGTAAGTATTACGATACGTACTGGCCGTTCTACAAAAAATAGGGCAAAGTGCGAATTAAACTTGCGCATCATGGGTTTCCTACCTTGGAAGGAAAAATATTATCAATGTTTTTACATTATTTGGGACCATATACTAAGTTTTTTTTTTAAATTGTGCTAGTTTGAAAGTAGAGGCATTTCCTTTATTCGAGTCGCGCTAAATAAAAGAGTCCATACCAGCGCCACCTTTGAAAAAATGCGTTGTTTTCGAGGTTTCTTGTAAGGGGATCCCCCTGGATTTGTAGTTTTTATTTTTATAATTATTTCGATGGCTCCTAAGTATATACTGAGTCAATTTTACTTGTAATAATATGACCTTTTTTAACACAGGTAGATTATAGTAAATGATTTAATTGTTTTTAATATACTAAAAAGTACAATTGCCGAAATTTGTTAATTGACTCAGTATACTTATAGGAACCATCGATTTGTTTGTTATGTAGGTATGTATGAATTATGATGCGATGGTGATGATATACACCTTAGTAGCTAAATATTCTGTTATTTCAACTAGCAAGCTATTCATGGTTCTAAATAAACAGACTTGTGACAAGCAGACAGGCAAACAAACGGCAGTGTAGGCTTAGTCATAGGGTCCCGTTGGATACGGAATCCTAAAACCGAAAAAAAACATTTCTCCAAAAAATAATGTGTTTTGTTTGTTTTTTATCGCTATTAATTATGACAGCGCCTTAATTTCGTAACAATAGAGACGAGTATATATATTTTTTTGTGCTTTTTAAATTATTTCCTTGCTTTTACCAGCGGCTCCGCCCGCGTGGATGTCTTTCTCCACATCCCTGCCAAGCTATATCTCTGCCAAATTTCACGACGATCGGTTCAGTTTTTTAGGCGTGAAAACGTAACAGACAGACAGAGTTAAGGCTCCTACAAACAGGCGCGACACGCGACGTGACACAAAGACACCGCGCATCGCGCTACAAGCTGTGTCTTTATGTCGCGTCGCGTGTCGTGCCTGTTTGTAGGAACTTTTACTTTCACATTTATAATATTATTAAGTATCGTCGTTGTCTCAGCCGAAAGACGTCCACTGTTGGACATAGGCCTCCCCCAATTGGGGGGGTTTGCCATAATCGCCACGCTTGGCAGGCGGGTTGGCGATCGCAGTATAGTGTTAAAAATGGACTTATTCCACTAATCCCCCTGAGAGAATCCCCCTCAGTGCGGAGAACTGAACCCTAATGTAAAAAAATCACTTTCAGGGGTATCTATGGAATAAGTATTTATTTTTTTAATTCTATTTTTCCCCCCTAAGGGGGATTATCAGGGGGGAATTCTAGACTTTTTTATAGATTCCAGTTTTCCTCCTAAGGGGGGATTTGTGGAATAAGCCTTAAAAATGCATAGAGAACGCTGCTGCCCATTCTCTAGTAAGTCCCTTAATATTAAGTATGGACTATTTTTTATTATTTTTATTATTTATTTATTTTAGTTTTTGTCAAGTGTTAGTCTGACGTGTGTTGACCGTAGTTGTCAACTTAATCAAGACATCGTCGCCGACGGGTGTATGTCAATGGCACACAGGTCTCAGGTACGTGACCAACAGTTTATAGGCACTGAGCAGAGGTTAGCGTATAATGTAGGCTCAGAATTTGTATATTTATGGTCGGTTAGGTCATAGGCGGGTCATTATTAATATTATATTATATATTTACTTTATTTTCGGAAGGCTTACAGACTAATAACATTATAATAACAATAATATATAACTAAATTGCTAATTACAAGCCCCCACAGATAAATACAGAATGATTAGTCTTAAGTTACATCTTATTTGTATAACCACATTATAAGCAAATAAAAATAATTTCTATTCAATTTTATTTAGCTACTCTCTCAAAGTTGGTTAATTTTGTTTAATTTTAAGCTAATTTGTTCAAAGTTTAAGCCAATCCAGACAACAAACGGTTCAAGGGTAGGCAGGTGCTTCTTGTACAAAGCTTCTTGGCTTTGCTAAGAGCTTCTTTAGTGTGCTTGGATTGGTGCAGAAAAGGTCAATGCCTTGTTCACAACGAATTTCATTAAAACTGCGACTGGCTCTTAGAAAGTATGCATTACGCCTATAATTAGTGTTTGCATAATCTAAGTACCTATGCATTTACAAAGAAACCCTACAAAAATTAGACTTTTCTCGAACAGGGAATTGAACCCAATCTAAATTTGCAACTCAGCGTCTTGGCAGTATGTGCGGGCACGCCACAACTGTGGCGATAAGTCCCCTCTTTGAGGAGTGGCTAGAGAGGCGCCACGGCGTCCTCACCTTTCGCCTGACACAGGTCCTCACTGGACACGGGTGTTTCGGGAGGTTCCTGTTTCGGATTAGGCGGGAGGAAACGCCCGGGTGTTACCACTGTGTGGATCGCCCGGAGGACACGGTGGAGCATACGGTGGAGGTCTGCCCGGCTTGGGCAGATCACCGCCGTGTCCTCACGGAGGCGATTGGCGGCGGCGATCTCTCGCGTCCGGCCCTGGTCCAGGCCATGATCCGGAGCGAGAGTGCATGGGAAGCAGTCACCTCCTTCTGCGAAGTAGTAATGCTCGCGCAGGAGGAGGCGGAACGCGTGAGGGAGTGGCAGTCTGTGCGCCCTCACGCCCCTAGTCGCCGCAGGAGACGCCCTGGGCGGCGGGAATCGGTAGCCGATTCCCGGCCACCGTAGGCGCGGGCTTGCGGACGGCGAGCTATGGGCAGTTCGCCGTCCGGTAAGGACCAGGCCCGGGTCGATGGCGCGTTGTGTTCCACGCGCGCCTCAAAGAGATGTCAGCACGCACTGACGGGGTCCGCTAGGACCGGTGCCTGCCAGGGTTGCGGGTTTGTCCGAAAGGGATACCGTGGCCCTGGCACACAGGCAAATGAAGGAACACGGGTGAGTTTTAGTCAGTAAAAGTCTGACACGCCCTCCCGCTCCACCCAGAGCGGGAGAAGTTATTTGATAATTTCCCACCCAAAAAAAAAAATTTAAAAAATGGCGGTAATTATGATAGATGGGTATTACTTTTTAGAATCACTCGGGACCTGTGAGAATACCGGCGCTGCGGTTTTTATTTTTTAAATATAGCAGCATTCGATAGATAGATAGAATACTCTTTATATAAAAAAAAATACAGATTTTTATGTAGACATTTTTTTTTATTATGCTGAGTAAGAGCCATTTTGTTTGTAGCTGTTGTCTACAATGGGAATTTTGTTATTTTTAAATGCTCCTTTTTCACTGTTTGTATTCTTTTTTATTTGATGTTTCGTGAAAAAAGCACATTATTTTTATAATTTTCTTTTTAGCAGAAAATATTGACGCATTCCTTTTATATTTTTTTATTTTTTTTTTACAGAAAGTATTGACGCTTCCACTACAAACTCATAACTCCAAATCCCATACTTTTGGCAATGAGCAAAAACTAAAAAAAAAAACTTTCATAAATAACTCTTTTGTTTTTATACTTATAAAATTGAGTTCCGGACTCAATTTTCTTTTCTTTTTATGTTCTATGATTAATATGTAGGTACCTAAATGATTTTGGTTCCAGAAACTTATTAAGCAAAAATTATAAGTATTTTTCTAAAATTCCCGCCACACATTTCACCAGATACCTACAGGATCTATTACATTCTACTCACATAAATAACTGTATTTATTTAAAACTAGCTGAACGGACTGACGTCCTGTCCAAATTTCAATAATTCATACAAAAATGGAAGTTAATTTTTTTCCCGGATTTGAAGATTTTACGGGAAAATTTTATAATTCTTCTTTCCGTAAAACCTGATTCTGACTATTAGATACGAAAAAATTTAAACAAAAAATAGCCACATCGATCCAGACAACAAACGAAATTTAATTTTTATTAAGATAATAATAATAGATACACAAGTTAAAAACTTACCAAATTAAAAATGCGGCAAAAATAAACAAAACACTTCGAAAATCCGACAATCCAATTAATAATCTAAACAAATTATTGTACTTAGTTTTTTATTTTTCAAACTTAGTATGACACAATGACAATTACTTATTTTCGAGAGTACAATTACAGATAGATTTGTCTTATGTACGTTGAGTTTGCGCGCCAAAGTTGAACTGACACAGTCAATGGTCGCGCAGAAATCATAGACTATGCGCAGGAGATGTTATTGGACGTGTTGGAAACACGGAGCAATATTTATGTAGCCAATTTAAAGTTATAACGTAATTGTTTTAGATATTACTTTTGCTGAGAATACGCTGTCTATTCAGCGCCCTTGCCTTTCGTCAGGGCAGAGCGAGATTGTCTTTTGGCGCCCTTTGATAGACGCTTTCACTTCATGTTAATAATTCTACTTCGGTTTTATGTAAAACTATACTCCGTGCCGTGTGGAGCCGGACGTAAAGAATAGCACCACCCCATTTCCTTCCGTGGGTGTTGTAAAAGGCGACTAAGGGACTTACTAGAGAATCGGCAGCAGCATTCTCTATGCATTTTAAACACCATACTGCGATCGCCAACCCGCCTGCTAAGTGTGGCGATTATGGCAAATCCTCCCAATTGGGGGAGGCCTATGTCCAGCAGTGGACGTATTTCGGCTGAAATGATGATGATGATACTCCTTTTGAAATAACATTGTACTTTTTTTTTTACAATTCGTTTGTTTGATTTTGACTTAGGATAGCTGTAGGCTTAGATCCGGTCCACGCTTATTCGGAAAAGATCGTATAAAAACTTCTGATCTTATTCTGTGAAAAAATGGAACCGGTTCTTAAACTTTTGAATTTCTTTCAAATGAAAAACTTTTTAATGTCTTGAAAATTAATATGTATGTAGGTATTTGATAATTCAAATACATCACATATTTATTTCCATCAGCAATGAAGATTGATGAATCATCAATGCTTGTCGCAGCAATAGTTATCTAGAAAATAGCTTGATTTTCCACACATAATTTGAGATTATGAGGATCCGTAACAATTTTAGTTAGTCTATCTCTGACCTAGTTTGGTATTTTTGGTAATTTATGTGACTGTTATGTGAAAAGAAATTATAAATAATATTCTATTTTAGACTTCTTATAGGTTTTCCCCTAGTCTACAAGTAAAGAACTATTTACTGCATTTATTTCAAAATTTTAGGATTAGTAGTATCGGAGATAGGGTGGGATTGTGGCGGTATCAAAAACGCCACATGCGAACTACGCATCAAAGACCTGACGTCACAAATCCTGCATCGCGCTATCAGAGTTTACCGCGCGACTACCATAGATACAACATCCCGACATCAACCGTTGGGCAGTTGCCCACCAGACACAACACACGTCTGTTAGAAAGAATTAAAAACATTTTATTTGGGACACGCACAAGAAATATAAACAGTAAAAAATAAAACTTGAACATTTAAAACTAACAAAATTTACATTGTAAATGTATGTGTGGCCAAAAAAGCCACTATATCAGCATAATGCTGCGATATTTAAAAATATCGGATAGGGTGGGGAAACAGGCCCATTTTCTTCAATAACATTAAAAGTATTTGTTTTTAAATTATAAAAAAGATATATCTGAAATTCTTATAATAAGCCTATTCATTTGATATGACAAAAAATTTACAAAAAAATATTTTTTGTTTTCTAATTTGCCTCCCAGAAGTGACACTCATATTCAAAATTTATTTATTTACGTTACATGTTCGTGTTTGGGTCACCGAAATTCATATGTGTACCAAATTTCAACTTAATCGGTCCAATACATTCGGAGCAAATCGGCTGTGAAAGACGGACTGACAGACAGACTCACGCGAGTAGGGCATGCAATATCGGAAGGTTCTCAATTCCGGAACTGAGTTCCAATACTGGAGATCTGATTCCGGAATCCCGGAACTGATTCCGGAACCGGTAACGTTTAAAGTTTGTTTCAAATCAAACAAGATTTATAATTATATCAGCCTTTTAATAATTTTTTAGTAACTAATTAAACATCTTTCTCCCTTATTCCTCTAATTAAACATTTTAAACCGTAAAATCAACAAGGCTTATTTATCACACAATAGAAGTCTTTTAATCATTTTTAATAGTAACAAATTAAACATCTTTCTCCCTTATTACTCTAAATAGCGGCCTAGCCGTCTAGCGGCTTGTGGAAAGTTCCACAGACAAGTTTGGTTGCGTTTAGATAAAATAATAACCAAAATATAAAAAAAATATGAATATCGGAATTCCGATATTACTCCTCTCAATTCCGGAATTGAAATATCAGAAAAATTGTTACGGAATTCCGGGATTACGAAATTCCGGAATTCCGGAATGCATGCCCTACACGCGAGTGGTCCTATAAGGGTGTCGTTTTTTCCTTATGAGGTACGGAACCCTAATAAATATGTCTAATATTGATACGGTTACCATAAAAAGGTAACAATTTATTATAAAGTTGTTGGATAGATGCTCCCATTACTAAATAAATGATAGATGCTCCCATTACTAAATAAATTAACCGATATGGTTTTACATTATTTAGATCTTAAAATTTCTTGCGGTAGTAAAACTGCGTCACGAGATTAGAATTTTTTTACATGTTATGTTTTTTAAGGCATTATTTTTACTGAGAATACGCTGTTTATACAAACTTGAGTTAAACGAGGCGTGCAATTTAAATACCACGCCTAAAACACATAAAAATTTGGTATATTAGAACATAATTTATGTGGTGCTTAGGTACAGTCAGTTAACACAATTAGCTGACCCCCCTTTGCTCAAATGGTTGAGTTTTTTTTTACTAACAAATCGTACGATTTTAATTTTTTTTCTAGTTTTGGGTAGATTTCGTATAGGTATTTTAATTAAATTAAGAATAATAAAATTCTATCGATCCGTATTCTAAAAAATCTCAACCATTTATTCAAGGGGGGGTCAGCTAATTGTGGTAACTGACTGTAGCTACCATTGCGGCCTCGGACATCGGAACACCGACCTTAAGGACTATTCCTGCTTTTTTTTTTTTTTATGGCATCTCGGAGGTATAACCACTGGGGGTTCCTGCTCCTTAACCGGGCTTTCCTGTGGTGCCGCAAGCTCCTAAACGAAGTTTACGCCTCCAGCCAGGGGAGTTTTTACTATAATCTACTTAAACTAGACGACTGCTCGCTAAGGGCATCCCAGGTGGGGCTCGAACCTCGGCTTAGGGCAGTGTCGGAGGGAGTTCTATTCCTGCTAGCAGCGCTCGGCCATTATAGTAACGCTTAACCAATAGCATCGCAGCATCAGATTTTTGCTGACCCCTTGTTTTTGTAACCGAAAAACAAGACCGAAAAAAAACCAGTGGAGGGGGGCAGAAATCTGTGATAACCAGAGATCGGAATATTCATATTCATATTCATTTATTTATTTTTTGTCACAAGTAAAAAGATAGTTCTCACAGTATGCATTTTTGTATCACTGTAACATACCCATTGGGTGTACAATATTTATAATGTCTGTCAATATTGTTGGCAATGTCAAAAATAATTAATAATAATAATACATTTACACTCTTAGGGCGGGTTGTTTCACGTACACTTGACGCACGGGTATCCGTCATAAATGGCGCTAACTATCGTTAAACCGTTGTTTCACAAAATTATGCCCTTGATGTTCGTTAAAAAATAACGATTACAGTGACCCACTGGTTACGACGCGTGTTTGACGATCGGTTTTTTATTCAGTGAAACAACGCTTTGTATTTGACGTACGTTAAACATCATAATGTAATCGTTATTATTTGACGTACGTATGTTACGTTAACGAACTGCTTGAAACAATCGGCCCTTAATAGACAACCGATTTTACATTCAAATATGTCAAATTAATCAGCGCCTATCACTACTCCATACAAGTTTAGACGTGATTAAAAACTTGCCGACTAAATTTACGTCAAGCGCTGAATAATTTGACAGGACTAAACTAAAATTTATCTTCTGTCCTTTTCTTAATGAAATAGAAAGAAAAAGATGCACTGAACTTAAATTTAGTTTAGTTTGTGAACAAGGGAATCGGCACCAATGCTTCCTTTAAAATCCCGAATTACAATGACGTTGAAATCCCGAGATTTAAAAACTACGAATGATTTATTGTACTTTATTTATGGTCAAATCATATAATTTTTTTAGGGTTACCTACGTACTAAAATTGTACCGAACCCCAAAAAATGTTATATATAATGATCATTGTAACAGAGCCTGAGCAAATATAAACAAAAGTTTTTGTTTAAGTGGTCGTCGCAAAAAGGGGTGGTATACAAATGTGGTCATCGTGTGCACGGGATTTTGTTTTCAAGATGGTTAGATGGTCCTAACCATAATATTGTAAACCGCGGCTCAGAACCCACTTGGGTTACAGTCCGAGGAAAACAATCATAGACCTAACACTTGCTACAGAAAACGGGACAATCTCATCACAAACTTGCACGTATCGGACGAGCCTTCTTGCTCGGACCACAGAAGGATCCGGTTAACCTATTGAGAGAATGCTCCGTTACCGATTCGAAACGAATAAAATCACCGAGGGGGCTCGAGTTTACCCATAGTTAAAATAAAAAGTAAGTTGCGAGTCTCATTTCCTAGGAATCATCAAAAAAAAAAAAAAAAAAAAAAACTAAAAAAACTTTTCCATAAAATTCCTACCCTAATTCCTACCCTTATTCCTAACCCTTATAAGAAACAGGATTGATTGACACCAAAAAAAGTTTTTGTGAAAATGTCCCATTTTATAGGTGACTGTGATTGATGTATTAAAAGCGTAGATACGGGACTTAGTAACAGCGCCTGGTCCTATCAAACTGAGAGATGGCCCCTAGTTGGCACTCAGTCGCGCACGGGATATCGTTGATCAAATAGCTCCATATAAATACGCATCAAAATGACTTCTTGTGCAGCTAAACAGTGTTTTAATAATACAAGAAAGAAAAATAAGACACACGGGATTACTTACCACTCGTAAGTACAGCCAAAAATGCTAATTTGTTGAAAGTTATAATAATATTTAATGCTTACTTCGCCATGTTTGAGCTACCACATGCAATGTCATTCGTAATCGTAAACATTCGGCCAACATTCGGCAGATAAAGCGATTTCGCTCGCACGACAGCTACGTCTCATAACCCTGTTCTTGTCTATCTGTAACTGTAGGTTTGCGACTGTGATCACACTGATTTCAGATGTGTGAGTTTTGGTGCATGTAGTCGTGCGCCGAGCCCAGGGCCTTAACTCTGCTATTACAATAGTGTCAGAATGGTCTGTCATTGATCTCATAATTGTCGATTTTGACAAGTATGGTAATCTACTAATATAATGGCGTCATTATGACTATTCAATGGTCAGCCACTGACACTCCATTGAAAGAATTGGTAATCTCGTACATAATGACAAATTAAACTTCCTACTAAATTTCCAACTTCCTACTACTTCAGATTGCTTATAACACTAATAAATAATATGTAAAAATATATATTAATGAAATCTGGCATGAATAAATTTTCAAAATGCCATTGTAATACAATTCTATTACGAGACCATTGACCGACCAATGATCGACCATTATGAATTTAGCAGATTACGAACTTTTAGCAAAATGACAATGGGATCGTGTTGGTGTGACGAATTTATAAAAATAGCAGACTTGGGCCCCAAGTTTACTGATTGCGATGTTAGCGCGTAACATATCTTCCTCCTTTTAATATTATATATCAATAGTGACTGTATTTTTTTTTCAAAATCTATGAATGGTTATCAAATTTTCTCAAAAAAATAAGGATAGTCTCCTAAGACCGTTTTCCTGTAGTTACAACGGTTAATGTACCTGCCGTTACTGCCCCATCTCAAAAAGCAACCTGTATTATATTATTCTATTATACTCGTACTTCGTGCTGATAACTGTGCGAGATGAAAGATTTCAGAAACAACGTACCTATCTATTTAACGCGGAGTTAGTAATTTTCTATGTAAGTAGGTATTTGATTATCCACAGTTACAATAAATAAATAATGTCAGCTCAAGCACAACCGAACCGGATGTAACCTACCTTAAGGCTCCGTGCACGAAAGAACTCTCTTAAATTGTCTATTTCTTATCTAATTGTGAGAGAACTTGAAATAATCGAAACATTAAGTCTGTGTAACTATAAAAGTACAGTTTTCATGGTGCTAAACCATTCGTGTCAGTCACAGCAGCTGTTAATAGTTTCATCATTTTTGTGCTCTCCAAAATATAGTTTATTTCGCCGTTGATTTACTTAGTGAAGATATTGTATAATCATTAAATAAAATTTTGATTATATTTCAAGAATAGCTGAAGACTAATTTGTGATTTTTAAATTTCTTGATATAATTTGCTAAATAATAGGCAAAAATATATTACTGACGGGGTTTAAAACAAAAAAAAAAAGGTTTTTTCAATATTATTTTTCTGTTATATTTTGTATAGAAGTTGAAAAAGTGGTTCCGCCACATGCAAGTAGACCATATAATGATGTTGATGAATGATGATCAAATGTCAGTCTTGCATCATTTTTTGGAAAACTTGTTGCGAATATTAGTGATTTACCGAGAATATTTATTTGAAAAATCCTTTTTAGCCACATGCAAAACAAAGAACACGACTTTTCAAATCACAAATAATTTTGATAAAATTATTTTTCTCTTTCTCACAAACAATGAACAAAATTGATCAAAATCAGTCGATTTCGGGCACGGCCCCTTAAGAAGAATATCAATATTTTTTGCTAAAAATAAGTATGTTCTTTACGCAGAACCAAACGAGCAATACGTATATCAAGTTGTAATGTTTGTTGTTCTATTATATTCATTGGCTATACGTCAGCCTCAGCAACACGTGACCAGGAAATGTCAATGATTTAACAACTTATACTAACTTACCCTATTCATTGCCCTATTCCAATAAACATAATTACAGCCCGTTATATTTACAGACTTTCCGAAAATTATTACCTGTGCACTCTCTATAGTTTTTTCAGTTATTTTACCTCTGACAGCGTCCCATAGAATAATGATTACCATTCATTTAAAAACGATAATAAAAATCAAAATGAAGATAAATGTGGGTGTAATCTATGTCTTATCTCTGCTTAATTTCGCATTTATAATATTAGTAGGTAAGGATGTCCGGTTTCATCTGTACAATAAAGGACTTTCAGCGTTCAGCGCACTGTTAAAAGGCTAATTATTCTACATGTGAGTCCTAACCCAACTGAATGGCAGCCATTTTTGTTTTTTGATCGACTATTATGAAGCGTGCATACTAAAAGTACTGTAACTTTGGAATTTAAAGCGCAATTATCGTTAAAAAAAATACTTTTAATAATTGAAAAGTATTTACAATGAGTTAATTACCTCAAATAATAACAATAAACGCTGCATCAGAATAATTTTATTGATAAAATAGAGCAAAACACCATCCCTTTAAGTTTGTACACTACAAAACTACTAACTATATGAAACCGGACGGCTTATTCCACAAATCCCCCCTGAAAAATCCCCCTTAGCATTAAAAGTGGAATATATAAAAACCAGTCTAGAATTCACCCCTGCTTATTTCACTAATCCCCCACAGAATCCCCCTCAGAGGGGAAAACTGAACCCTAATGTAAAAAAATACTTTCAGGGGGTCTTAGAATAAGTTTTTTTTTTTTTCAGTTCTGTTTTTTATAGATTCCACTTTTCCTCCTAAGGGGGATTTGTGGAATAAGCCAAACCGGACATATTGTATTTATAAAGATAACTATGAAGCAAAATAAGAGGTAAAACTTACTGTAAAAGAATTGTAGAGAAAATAAAGAAGGTACTAATCCTTTTCAGGTAAAATTAATAGGAAAAAAATATGTATAATGATTTTTGATTGATTGGTGTGTCTAAGGTCCCTTTGAAGGCGGAATCTAAAAAAAAACTGTCAAATGGATTAACAGAATTGACGCTAAAACCTATTTTTTTTAAGAGGACGATAACCGACTTTTACTGATTTTGTACTGAAGATCACGTCTAAACGAGTAGTGTTAATGATTTGGAAAAAATACATGTTAAATGAGAGCATTTTCTTAATAACTTAACATATGAATATTTATGATTATGTTTATATTACATAGTGAAATTAATTTGTAATACGTCTAATGCGGATAAAAAACTGAGAATCACGCAAAATCTATCAAACGTATTTTTCTGAAACCTTCACCATTTTAAAGATAATTTAAATTTTCATCTTTTAGTATACCTACTTGTTTTTGTTTTATGTACAATAAATTAATAATTCGTCTTATTTGGGACAGCGCTCCTGGATGGGCGAGTCCTATTACTGGCTGGACGTACGACGCGTTGCGTGAGCTCAGTACAGAATATGCAAGCTAATCACTCAAGGTCACTGGCATATATCTGGGACTTTTTTTTTTTTGTTTATTTTCGCACGGTTTGTGCATTAGACTTTTTAGTTCGAAGAGACATACTTTAAAAGGACGCGTCCG
Organism: Dryobota labecula; assembly: GCA_947523025.1. Taxonomy (NCBI): domain Eukaryota; kingdom Metazoa; phylum Arthropoda; class Insecta; order Lepidoptera; family Noctuidae; genus Dryobota; species Dryobota labecula. Next base: position 2,955,981 of record OX383311.1, on the reverse strand, counting down.
CCAAGTTTCAGGTTTCCCGCGCTTTCCTACTCCTATCTGGGCCTTAAACTGTCACTTCAACTTTGACAACTTCTTTCCCACGTCCGTGGGCAAAGGTCTCTTCACATTCTTCCACACTCCCAGTTTTGCCATGTTATTGTTATCTCAATCGAGAGCGTCACAGTCAAGACATACTAAATAAGTACCACTTACAAATGACAAGTTACCATATTGATACTGCAAGTGCTAACTAAATTATGACTATTGTCAATAATGTGTTAAAAAAACCGGTCAAGAGCGAGCCGGACTCGCGCACCGAGGGTTTCGTACCATCATATATAGCTTCATAAGCTTCATTCGTATAAATAGGACCTAATTATAGTTATGTGCCCAGAAAAAACTACAACTGTGCTTCACCAAAAGCAACCTGCGAGTAGGTAGGAAGGAGGATATTTTGGTTGTGAACCGCGAAATGTTTTTAAATTTTCATCGGTGAGGCCTTTATTCGTCAGTTAATTTTAACACTGCGGTGTAGAATATTGCAGTTTTAGGTCAGCGCCATCTCTTGACAGATAAAGGAACGAATGTAATTTTTGTTGACTTCTGAAAAAGTGTGCTATTTAGAGACATAGTTTTATTTTTCCTGTAATCTTTACATAAGCTTCTATCACAGAATAATTTCAGATTTTTCTCTATGCAAACTTCGGAGATAAGGGGGAATGGTATTTTCTTTTTACATTTTTCATCAAAAGTCGAAAACTATGCGGCATAAAGAAAAAAGAAAAAATGTTTGGGAATGTGCAAACAGCGCTCTTTCATATGACACCCCACATGCCCTAGTAGCGGCATTTCGAATTTTTAAGACCACCTTTCAGTCCCTGTTGCAAAAAAAATAAAAACTTTTTTGTTTCTTTCTTATTTTCAAAATAGTTGGGCAAACGTCATCTAAAACTATTCTAAATTTCAAGTTGATAGCGTCAGTAGTTCTTGAGATATTCAGCTGTGACAGACAGACAGACAGATTGAGTCACACCATAAGGGTTCCTATTTACCATTTTGGTACGGAACCCTAAAAAGATAAATAAGTATCTATTCAAAAGTCCGGTAGCAGAGACAAACACGTGCTTCTGCTTACAAAAGGATTTCTAAGAAATGCTTTGTCATAGCTTTTAAAAAGATAATGTTTTACTGAATAACACTAAAATATAGGTTGTTGTTAGTTATTCAGTGGTTACCTACGTTCTAAAGAATAGTTTTAATGACCAATAATTATACTTACGTCGCACAATAGGGTATGATACCGTAGAGGACTTAGGAATAAAAACAAATAGTTTTTTTTTTTATATTACGCAAATGATATCTACTATGACTACTGTTATGACTATTATGACTTTACGTTTTACCCATTATTTTCAATGCTATGAATATCTAAAGATTTATTGGTATGAAAAAAAAAAAATAAATTCAAAACAAAAATACCTACTAATATCTATATACAGGGTGTTTGGCAGAACGTTGAACATACGAAAATGGTGGATAGGTGGGGTCATCTGCTACTTACTCAGCCCTAATTTATTTGGCCCTGGCCCCCTGAATATAAAAAAAAAATTTGTTTGCTTTCTTTTAGTTTCACCACTTTCTTAACTTTAAAGTGTATTTTTTTATTAAAAATGGGTAAAACAGGCAATATTTTAGTTTATTTTTTTATCTTTAATATTGGCAGATTCTTATAAAATTATTGCTTTATTCAGATGTTAGCTAGAAAAAAAGTTATGACTCCTCAAACTTACAGAAAGATGTAATAAATAAAAATATTGCCTGTTTTACCCATTTTTAATACAAATTACACTTTAAAGTTAAGAAAGTGGTGAAACTAGAAGAAAGCAAAAAATTTTTTTTTTTAATATCCAGGGGGCCAGGGCCAAATAAATTAGGGCTGAGTAAGTAGCAGATGACCCCACCTATCCACCATTTTCGTATGTTCAACGTTCTGCCAAACACCCTGTATATAAAAATGAATCCCTATTTCCCTTGGTCACGGCATCACGCGTGAACGGCTGGACCGATTTCGCTAATTATTTTTTGTTGTGTTTGTTATTGTAAGGAGATGGTTCTTATGTAAGAAAAATTTAAGAAAGTTAAAAAAAAAATTGTAAGAAAACGACCATATTTACATTTTTATTGTAATAATAAGTAGGTAACTCTATCTTCTAATGTAACTTTATGGCGTTTGACATAACGTGTCAGTCATCATTTGGTAGGTCTGAGAATAGATTTTATAAAAAAAAAAAAAAAAAAAAAATTGAAGGTTTTAGTTAGGTAGGGTAGGGTAGGTAGGGTTGGTAGGGTAGGGTAGGGTAGGGTAGGTAGGTGGGTAGGGTAGGGTAGGGTAGGATAGGGTAGAATAGGGTAGGGTAGGTAGGTAGGGTAGGGTAGGGTAGATAGGTAGGTAGGGTAGGGTAGGATAGGATAGGGTAAGGTAGGGTAGGGTAGGGTAGGTAGGTAGTTTCCTTTGCGCGTAGACAAACTGCCACAGTCAAATAGCTTTTGACAGAACGAAGTCTGTCGGGTCAGCTAGTTTTTTTATAATTTTAAAATAATGAGTTTTAAAGTTATTAACGAAAATAGATGAAAATTAACTATCCTCCCTCCCCCGAAAAAAGAAAAGATTCATTGAACTTAAATTTGGTTTAGTTTGTGAACAAGGGAATCGGCACCATTAAGTGGCTGTAAAAAAAAAATCTCAGCCAATGAGTGGCTGAGCTTGACTTGATACAAAATGCCTGCGTGCCGACGTTGTGCCTAGAAACTTTATTGAAAGATAAATTTTCCTTAGAAATATGGCTATTGCCGGATGCATATTTGTCTACAGCTAAGACAGATATTAAGTATGTGAATAGACCATGCTTTGAAAAAAATATGTAGAATCTAAACGAGAAAACAATCTCTAGATAGGCCTGTGGCAATCGATACATTAAGGCTCATTTTCATTAGTCGATAGGTTTCACATGCGGGATGCGGGAGATTTCTGTAACGCATGCCATAGGGCCCGTATGCGGGATACCGTTTTCATAAGTCGTTAGGGAAAGTTAGATTACAACAAAAGAAAATTTAAAACTTATATTAAAAGCACACTTTGTAAACTAGCATATTACAAATTAGAGGATTATATCCAAGATAAGAATGCTTGGAAACATGCTGGTCCTGCTCCATAGGACAATTTATTTAGAGTCTAATCAAAATCAAACTGGTTGCTAATTTAATTATATGATTTATATTTTTTATGACATTCATTTTATTTTGTGTGATTAACATAGGTACTCACACACTGACATAGGTTATTAAATGTTAAAATTTTAGGGAAATCATCTACTTTTACAATGTTTGTAAATATGTGAGCACCATGTATCGAACGCATAATTAATTTGTCTGTCATTGCTTCACTTTTCATTCTTTTTACCTATTGTGGTATATATATACCTCCTTACTAATAAACGTTGTATAGCGTCTGTATAGTTACACACCGATTTTTCTCTTTCACTCGTCAGTATTTTGACTTTCGATAGAAGAAGACAAAGAGTTGTGTAACTATACAGACGATAGACAACGTTTATTAGTAAGGGGGATAGTAATTTTATTCTAGGTAAGTGCATTGTATGGGGTCATTCAATTATTACGTAAGCACCAAAGGGGGGTGGGGGGTCTTTGCTTTGATTATTTTTGATGACATGGGGGACGGGGGTCTGGATGGTAGGATTACGTCAGCAATATTTATTAATTTACTTTTCAGATTCAATTGCAAAATTTAATTGAATTTGATTTGAACAAAGATAGCAACCCAGTGTTCAGAGATTCCCCAAAATAATTGATATTGCTTTCTCGCTCTCACGCGATTTTTTAAGTAGGGAATTTACTTAAATGGGCTTCAATTAGGTACTTTTAGTCTATATTTTTCCTTATTTCTAGACTCATGAATAACAGTAAAGAAACCTGAACAAATTAAAAAAATACCCATGTTAACGTAAGCAAGGGGGGGGGTATGAGCTTTGTTTACTTTTGCTGACAAGGGGGAGGTGGGGGTTCAAAATTACTAAAATTCTGCTTACGTAATACTTGAATGTTCACATATACCTAATTAATAATTACTCTGTATACAAATATTGTTAACATTTTAAAAGAGTATGGAGTTTCTTGCCCATTCTTCTCCATACGTTTTTTTTTTTTTTTTTTTTTTTTTTTTTTTTTTTTTTTTTTTTTTTTTTTTTTTTTTTTTTTTTTTTTTTTTTTTGAAAAATATAATAGATTTTATTTATTAACATTAATTAATTTTTAAGTAATAATAATATGTACAAATATATAAAAATATGGGAGGGGAAAGGATCAAAGGGCATCAAAAAATTCATCCGCATCGCTGTCAACAGGAAAAGTGCCCAAAAGGCTGGCAGCATTGCCACGTTGTATGGCAATGCTGATTCTTTGGCCAAGAAATAGGCCAGCCTTCTGGTCACGAGAAGTGTCGACCAACCGCTTGGCGATGTCTCGAAAAACCAAGCGGGCACTCGGACCCCATGGTCCTAGAGTTTCAACCCCAAACGGCTCAAACATATAGCTCCCAATAAGGTTGTTATATTTGCGCCGTTTGAGGTTTTCTGCACCTGCAGCAGCCGACCCAGCACAGCCCGCCGTGCTAGGAAGATGGGATGGCGCAAGGGTGTCGACACAGGTTGCATCCCACACCAAAGGCCGACCTAACTTCCAAGGCATTATGGTCATTCCGTCCGGTCTCTTCCCATCGTCGCGTGCCAAGCCATTGGGTTCTAAAACAGCTGGCACCCCGGCGGTGACAAGAGCACGACGGATAATGTCATTGATGCTGGCGTGCCGTGCAATTCGGCCTGCGCTTCTACTGCAGGATAGGCCATGATGTCCGAGGCAGTCGGCAGTCTCCATACGTAACTACCTTTTGGAAGGGGCAACTAGAATCAATTAATTATTTTTGTAAATTTTGACGTTTAAAAGTGCCTTTTATGTGCCTATTTGAAATAAATTGACTTTGACTTTTATAGCCGTATACGGAGAATCTGCACCGCACGTTTGGCAGTTGCTTTGAAGGCTCACTTTCATTTTCAGTCTCCGTTCGCTTTTTACCGACCTATAAATTTAATTGGTCGCTACGCCCGCTAAGGGCTTCCCCGCAAACGGTGTACCGACCGCGTTATCAACTTAAGACTTTCATTAGTCACTACACCGCCTGCGGGTAGTCCCCGCTTGCCATAAATCGACCCAGTTATCGACTAATGAAAATGAGCCATTATTGTGTAGGTACTAATAGTAGGTACACACGGCTACATATCAAGCTATACATCTCCAGTATAAGGTGATCTCGCATTTTATAGAATATCAATACAAGGAAAGGTCAGCTTATACTGGAAATGCATAGCTTGATTTGTAGCCGTGCGTACCTACTTACCAACAATCTTTTAACTTTTTATGGTACTTGTTTTTTGCTCATTTTAACTATAGGTACCTTCTCCATTTACATTACATTAGACAAATAACGGCTAAATAACGAAAGTTATTGTGTAATATTGTTGAAATTACTGCAGTTTAGAGTTATTTTTTTAATGTAAATGGTAAATATATTACAGTGCTTTGTATTAATCGTGAAATAACGGAGTTTATTAAACGTTTACATCGAAATAACGAAAGGGTGAGAACAGTTATTTGTCTAATGTTATAATAAATGGAGTAAGTATATAGTTAGGTAACTTTAACGTTTATTGTTTTGTATTTTCGTTTTTGGCCACCGACTTTCGAAATTATAGTTACTTTGCATTTGGGTGTGTTTTTATGGAAAACAGTAGGTATTTTATTGTAAAAAGTTTTTTTTTTCTTCTTATAATTATATAGGTAGGGCTACATATCAAGCTATGCAAAACTAGTTTACGCTGGTCTCGCATTGTATAGGATTTCCATATAATGAGAGATCAGCTTATACTGGTAATGTATAGCTTGATATGTAGCCGTGTGTACACTAACGTCGCCTAGTGTACTTACCTCATACTTAAGGCAAAATAAAGGTCTTAATTAATTTCCAATATTTAATATATTTATTCAGCACATACAGGTTTACAAAGTAATAGAAATCACAATATATTATTAATATCAGATATTTGTAGAGACACGCACCGGTACACATTATTTTATTATTAGACATTATTTTTTAGATGTCGCGAGTATGCACGGAAGTCGGACATTTCGGTAAAACACTAGGTAATGCTCGGAGTTATGGTTCGCCACTAAAATCTTACAGATTTAGAAAGAAAGAAACAAAAAAACGTTTATTTGCGGTAAATATAACGCAAAAAAAAAAACACAAACAAAAAAAAAAACAAGTTGGGGGAAAATATGTGTCACATCCACGCAAAACGGCCATCGCTCAGCATAATGCGGCGAGACAGCCCCAGCGCTGGTTTTTAGCGACAGCCGGCTTTGACGTGATGATGATTTGTTGATTATCTTGGCTTAAATTCAGTGCTGGATTAAGCAAGCGTGGGGCCCGTAGCAAATTCTATTGAGGGGCCCTTGATCTGCTATGGGTTCTAAAGTATAGAGTGGTAAAAAAATCAAGAAGTTACAATTTGTTTGGTGTTTAATAGTTCAGTAGATTACTAAAGGCCCTGTTGGGATCTTTTTTTTTTTTTTTTTTTTTTTTCAACAATTACAAAAAGCTACAGATGACATTGCCCTGGCAATTTATTTTACTTTCGGATTTTATATATGGTCTGACAAGCACTTTGCCACCTAGCGCCATGGGTACATGTTTTTATAGCAGATTGAAAGTTCTATAAAAAACGTATTTTCAAAAGTTATTCATGGTTAAAGTTAGACATACGCTAAATTGACAGTTTTTCTTTCATCTTTGGCAAAATTATTATTGTTTACATAAAAAAAAAAACATCTCTGGATTTGTATACGCGGGGCCCCCTTTTGCGCGGGGCCCGTAGCAATTGCTACTCTTGCTACGTGGTTAATCCGGCACTGCTTAAATTCAATCTATAGGCACATAATTGGATTGTAACATTGCCAGAACTTACAAGATCTGGGTTCGACCCACACGGAACAAACATCATAATGCCCATACACAGATACTTACAGTGTGAGTTTATTTTAACCATCTCGAATTTAATCGAGCGCGTTCAGGGCCTCAAGTCTGCTATTACAATAGTGTCAGAATGGTCTCTTCATTGTGAGTTTTTGACAGATTTGCCATACAAACACTGTCAAATACTCACAATGGCGAGACCATTCTGACACTATTGTAATAGCAGACTTGAGGCCCAGCACTCCGATTGGTGAAGTGCCAATCGGAGGCCAATCGGAACGCCGAAAACGATGCGTAAAATCAAGATGGTTAAAAGAAACTCACACTAGGGCCTCTGATTGAAATGTGTGTTTGTGCATGATTAGATTTGTTTTTGTAAACTTCTTCTTTTCGCTTCGACGGTAAATCTATAGGTACTGGGCCTTACTCCCGAAAACGATTCGAGTTTGATTTTGACTCCGATTCGATTTCGTTTCTGATCCGAACTCGATTTAAAACTTTAAACTGACCGTAGTTAGTTTAGTTAGTTTCGCTTCGAACTACCGCACGTTCGTGCGCTAGTGTTGGCTTCAAGAGTATGGATCGGCATTTAATTCGAACCCAATTCGATTGATTCAGAACTCGATGCTGACGGGAGTAAGGCCCCCAGAAGCGAGTTCGAATCGGAATCAAAATCAAACTCGAATCGTTTTCAGGATTAAGGCCCCTGTTTGGGCCCAATAGGTGACCACATTTATTGCGGCATCAGAGGCATTGTTCAGATTGTCAAGGGTGCAGGTGAGCAGACAATTAGGACACTAGCAGATGGGACATAGTCTGTTCTGGAGCACCGCACTCAAATTGAATGTAGATACTACCCCACTTCACCAGATTATGTTTGCAGCTGTCTGTAAACTGACCCCATCATACATGATAAATTCTTAATCCTATGCGTAATATTGTATTCCCGACGATTATTTTAATAGGGATGATGCCTGGGTAAAAAAAAAAAAAAACCTGTTTAGTCCGTCAATCAGATAATAAAAACATATTAGACACGTATTTTTTGCTTTATCATATTAATAAAAAATTACTTAGATAAAACACATTAAACTTGGGGAGTGGGGGCTCGTTACGTCACAGCTCAGTATAAAATCTAATGAGAAGTGACATTTGAACTCAATATATCGCCGTAATGTTTTGATTAGGTACGTAAAAAAAGAAAAAATACGTGTCCAATATTTTTTTAGTCATCATCCCTTCACCAACAGTCCGAATTCTGATCATACACGCGACTTCAGGATTTAAACACTAGCACTGTAATTGCGTACCACAGTTTCAATCACAATCCGCGTTTTGAAGGATATTTCTAATCCATTGCTTCATAGGTTTAATAAATTCATCTGCTCAACAACATAAAAATAACGCAATGAACGTAGCAGAACTGTCAAAATGAAAGAAAATGCGATCAATTGTCATTTTATTTGTGTTACGCAATTACCCAGCAGTTTTAACATTAGTTTAATTTATATAAAACACACCAATGACAGGCAGTATTGAAGTTATCTGTAGTCCAGGTTATTTAAAAGTATACCCACACTGTTTTAAGCTCTGGCTACACCGAGGTGAATCCCGCGCGGGACGCGACTTCACGTGAACATACAGTCACATCAGGCTACACAAAACTATCGAATTTCTTCAGACGATTTTAAACTTTAAAATGTTGATGGTTAACACGTTACAAGTTATTGTTCCGGGTCTGGCTGTTTGTGTATGTGACTTTAAATGTTTGTAAACGCACCTACAATACATGATAAATACCTATACCCAAAGTCTCTAATTCAGATAATTTATGTAAACAAAGTAATGTCAAGAAGTGTCACTGTCAAAATGACAGGACAGTGGTGCAAAACATTTTATCATTAATTTTTTTGTAAATAATAATCTATAAAATTAAAGTGAATTAATTATAAGTACTATGCAAACAAAATATCGTTGCCAAACAATGTTTTGTGTAGTGTGTCGGAGACACGGCCTATGATCGTCATAATCAGCCCTTTTAAGTCCACTGCTAGACGTAGGCCTCCCAAAATCGATTTCCACTCAAAACAGTTTTTATCCAAAATGTGGCTAGTTATGCTACTTACAATATGAATCTATGATTGAGAGTTGTAATTAGTATTGTTGAAGATGTAAAAATTTGAATATGTTTCGATCTCCTGCATTGTTACCAGTATCATAAAATATTTTATACCAGAAAATCTCCTTTTTTAATAACTTTGTTTAAAACCGAAAATTTATAAAAATAATTACGGTATGATTATTTTTTAATTATTATTTCTTAAAATCAGTATTTAAAAGAAAATGAAACCTCTTTTTTCGCCATTTTATGTGAATTACCATTACGAAGATATTTTTTTGATATGTTATCCCCTTTGTTTACATAAATTATCTGAATTTCAGACTGTGGGTATAGTGTGAAGCAATGTTAAAAAAATAAATTAAAAAAATAAGGAAGTCCCGCGACTATTCGCACCAGATTGAACACCTCCATACAAGTTGACCATACTAGTTGAGCGAATTTCGTCCCGCATCCCACGCGGGATTCGCTTCAGTTTGGCTGGGGCTTTAAACTTCCTGACCGACATAGACATACCCCTAACCCCACTAACCGGCAAATGAACGAATAAAAATTCCAAAATGTTTATTCAATTTTATATTAACATGTATTTTGAAAATTTTACCTCATTTGAACGAGGAGAGTTTCTTGTCTCAAAATAACCTGAGCTAAAGTCCCGGTGGGCCACATGTGCCCCGGTTGACTGCCATGCGCATTCCGTCAAACCCCAATGGCTAATTTCGTGTAGGCAGACCCTCCGATGCTGCCCTAAGCCGAGGTTCGTACCTCACAGGGGGTGCTCTTGGTGTGCAGTCGTTTAGTGTATAAGTTTTATGCCCTAGCTGGAGGCTTTAAGTTTCGCTTAAGACAGCCACAGGGAAGTCCGGTTAAGGAGTCACGGCCTCTCAAGGTCAACACTGAGATGCCATAGTTAAAAAAATAATGTATTGGCAGTGGCAGTTTCACTCTATGGTCCGACGGATATTCTCGACAAATACATCGTTTAAAAAAAAGTTTATTTCAGGCGGATCAAGCGGTTAATTTTAACTTTTTAACTTTTATTTGTTAGTTTCTATATAATTACCATGGACTACAGACAACCGTAGAATTGTATAAACTTTAGCAACATCTCATAAAATACTGTAAAAGGTAGACAATATCAACATTGACCGGTCAATTAGTGCGTGAACTAGGCAATGTTGATACTGTTCTAGATTATTTTAGTCAACTTTTAATCACTATGACGACGATATAAGGTCAGGGTATTACCTACTGAATTCCTAGCGGTATTATTAGTATATTATCCGGTTAATGTTGAAAATTACTAAATAGGTACATTATCTAAGCTAATATAGGTAATACGCTAGTTCCTTACACTATGACACATGATATAGTTTACTAGCCAAGTTTCAGCATTAACCGGACATGTTATCATTCGACACAATCATTAGCATTTAACACACATATTTTTTATCTACTATTTATTAAATACGAAAATGTCAGTATTGGCCAGGCAATATAATCATGTTGATAGGACACGTGCTTTGCCCGGGCAATATCAGCATGTACCCGTAAAGGAAATGTAAATATTGTATAATAATCTCGTAATCGTTCTAACATCGTCCTTCGAATAATTACAACTATTAATTTACTTATTTTACTTATGCTAAAAATTTGGTGTTCTTGTTGCATTATACCTAGAAATATATCTAAGTTTTACCAATAGAAATAAATAGACGCCTATTAATTACTTACCTACCTAATTTTAATACTTACATTATTTTTAATTTTATTAATTACGAGGGATCTTTTTAATACAGTGTGAGTCTTTATAATGTGCACATATCGAAATGAGAGAATCTATGCTTAATTTTATCTACGGCAAAAATAGAAAAAAAAACGATTTTTTTAAATTTATTTTTTATAAAAAAAATTGTTCCCAGTGTAAACAAAACGGTGTAACTTTTAAACTAAATGATCTATCACGATAAAACAAACTCCATAATGATTGGAAGTAATTATAGGCGTCCAAAAATTAGGGAACAAACTATCCTCAATTGAAAAGAAACATGTTTTTTTAGCAAAAATGTTTCTTTTTTTTTTCTTCATTTTTTACAATAATTGTAAAATTTCTCAATAAGGGGGCGTCTTATTGATAAATTTTGAAATAAAAATTTTAAATAAAATTTTTCATAAAAAATAAAATGTAGTTTTTTTTTGTATTTTTTCCGTAGATAAAATTAAGCATAGATTCCCTCATATCGATATGTGCACATTATAAAGACTCACACTGTATAAGTACTTAACCTGTAAACAGTTTCATTTCATCTCATTATTTCATCTTTTTAAAATTATTTTCAATTCTTAGGTCACGTCTTTATATAATTAGGATGAAATAACTTGATTACCTCATCTGTCCTACCGGTCGTCTGATAGGTATCTACCTTACGCGTTTATATCAAATTAGCGACCCACCCCTGCTTCACACATTTTTACGAGTTGACAAAACATCAAGATACATAGGTCGGTAATAAGTACAATAATAGGTACACCTACCACCAAAAAATACTTTTTGTCCAGTTTTATTCACTAGCTTAAGCTATGCCTAAACACAGCGTTTATTTATTTCTAGGGGCGAATTATCTTATCATACTCATTTGCCTATAAATAGAAACTGGATCAATTAAATTATCTACTTCGAGATGGACAGGCACGACAATTTTATTTGAATGCTAAAGACAAATATAAAAAAAAAACAAGTATTTTTTTTGTTCAGATAGATCGCACAGAAATCCCATGTCCTTTTCGAACATCTCCTACTTAAAATAGTAATATTTATATGCTGGTAACCCAGCGTTTTAAATGTGAGTTTTCTATCGTCAGGGAATGAAATGTAGGGAGTCCGGCGAACATCCCGATATTAGGAAGTCTGATCAACACCACCCGTGTAGATCAGACTTGACCGTGTAGTGTAGAAACGACAATGGGATCGTGTTGGAGTGACGAATTTATAAAAATAGCAGACTTGAGCCCCTGATCAGAGTGATGAAAACAGTACTTTTCGTCCCTGGGAAACGATTTTACCTGTTGTCAAAAAATTTAAAAACTATGCAAGCCATGTTCCTACTTTTTATACAGCCACTCTGATAAATCGCGGCGTAAAGTTGTAATTAAAAAATATTAGTTATCAACAATTTTGTAACATGACTTTACGTCACACCTGGCCATAATGTGAGTTTTACCGCACGCTACGCGTACAGTAAAACTCGCATTGTGGCCAGGTGAAGACGTAAAATTGTGTACTCACCATGGGCGTTAAAAAAGAAAGCCCTCTATCGCATATTTACAACCCTCACCTGCGGCTCGGGTCACATATACCTGCGATATCGGGCTTTCTTTCTTTTACAGCCCTTGGTAAGTAATGTACTATTATATGCTTATAATTTACTTTTCACAAAATTATTATTTAATTTACATAGATTTGAGCGAAATATTTACCATCATGGAGAAGCGGCAAATAATTCGATCTTCAGTTGTTTTGTCGAGTGCTAATTATTTACGTATACAGATATTTGTATAAAATGAGTTCATAACGACGCTTGAAAGGCAATATTGACCAAACGACATGTTGGCAACTTTACACTAGAGCATTTTAAAGTATTTATTAAAATAGAAAAAGAACTATAAAATGCTGTAGTGGAGTATACTCAAAGTATACACTAGAGCATTATAAAGTTTATTTTTTTCCAAAAAAAAACAAACTTTAAAATGCTCTAGTGGAAAGTTGCCAACATCGTCCACCAAAGTCGATAAGATTCAGATACATATGTATTTGTTTAATTAATCAGGTTTTTATTTACATTCCTCATATTCGAAATTAAAAGCAAAGTGTTTACCTCGGGTGAAAGAACCTATTTAGGCACTCGAACTATTAGCGCCAACCGCTATACCACCTCGTGCCTACATAGGTCCCTTTCATCCCTTGTATAACAATCTACTATTTCATGGCCCACGCAATATTCGCTCGCAACCCATAGTTTGGGAAATGCTGGCTTAACAAGCAGATACACAATTGTGAACGCAAATAGATCATCCAATCCATTAAAATTGTTTGCACAGACAGTTCAAACTCTTGATGAACTGAAACGTTATAATATAGATTGCAATTAAAATAATCTGTTATTTAGAATTCTCGTATCACAATGTTAGTTACCATACTCCTCCGAAACGACTTGACCGATTTTTATGAAACTTTATATGCATATTCAGTAAGTAGGTCTGAGAGTCGGCTACTATCTAATTTTTTTTTAAGGTTTAGGTAGGTAGGTAGGGTAGGGAGGGTAGGGTAGGGTACGGTAGGGTAGGTAGGGTAGGGTAGAGTAGCGGAGTTTATACTATAACTTTTGACAGAACGAAGTCTGTCGGGTCAGCTAGTATATATTTAATTCAATGACTGACATTCGGTGACCTTCAGAGATTGTAGATTCAATTTGTAATGGTTCCATATACGATCATCGCGACGTGCATCCGATACGAAGGCTAGCGGACTAACTCGAAATGACGAGGAAAATTATAGATAGATTGATTGAAGCGTTGTACAGACGCCAGCACATCAAGCTACTACAATCTGTCAAATTTATTTAATAGATTTTCAACTTTATCACTACAGGATAAGGTTCAAAGTTGATTGCGAAAATTTGACAGTTTCGGGTAGCTTGACCTGCTGGCGTCTGTACATGTTAGAAAGGTGAAGGTTTTATAAACTGGGAGTCGGCCTTTCAAGTCTTCGATATTTCATCGAAGTTTCAAGTACCCATCTATAGTACGAAGAACCACTTAGACTGGTATCGTATGTGTAGTGTTTTTGTATAATTTAGAAGCATTTTTTTTATTTAGTAAATGTGAGTACGAATGGAGCCGTTTATTTCGATAATATGATGTATGTTGATTTGAAAGAGTATGGCAGTTGAGAGTATGTCATGCTCACAGATGGTGGCGGGTGTGTTTCGATCATTCGGTTCCCTACAAAATGGTTGAGCTGGATGGGGCTGATCCACGCGTCTAGTTCATGAACGGGTGCCGTCAGTTGAGACTGATCATCTTTTAACTGCCAGGGCTTATTTTTAATCGCATTTTTTTTTTTTTTTTTCATTGCTCTCTCTCCTATAGAAGCAACAAGAAGAATGTAACCAGGATTTTGTAATTGATCTTGATTTAAAAGAGTGTCTTGGAGTTTCTTGCCTGCTCTTCTCCATAGAGATCTACGTTTTGAAATAGGCAAATAGCTTCAACTTTACTAAAAAAAAAAGTGCAAAAAAAAATACTACTACTTGATATAAATTCTTTGAGTTTGAGGCTAATTGCGAATTCTGAATATAATCAGCGACTACCTAAAGGCACAGGCACAGGCTACCTTATTTATTTAGATAGGCTCGCCTTGACCACTATCTCAAACTGAAGCAATGATGTGCTCGACGATAGAGCAAGCTTGCCTACACTTTCTTGTCACATCTTCTCAAGTTTTCAATCTGTGTTGGCAAGCAAGCAGGCAGCACACCTAATGTTAAATGGTCACCCACCGCTATCTACAACATCTAGTCTGTGCATTCGCGGCGGCTCGCTCGCAGCCTCCTGCTCCTCAGCCCGCGGGCCGCCTCGCCCCTACGCGATTTTAAATTATACTCTAGGGGTACGGCAGACAAGACTGCGTGGAATCGGATTTACAGCGATTCGTTTCTGTCACTAAAACCGAATTTTTAGCAAATGTTTTAGGACTAACAATTTTATTATAAATGAACATTTGGAATAATACACATTATATAATACAACACTTAGGACATATGACTTTATATCATGCAAAATTAGGAGATTAAATTATTATAGTATTCGATATTATGACAGAATAGTTTTAGAAGTAAAGATAATTATAAAACAAAATTTCGTATTTTTGAACATTATGGTTATATACTGAAGTTTATAGCAAACGTGTTATGATTTTCGAACAAACAATGTTAGGAGAAGAAAGGGAGTACCGATGTGATTGCATCTCACTCGCATAGAAAAATCGGGAGAAATTATTGCATCCCGGGAGGTCGGGAGGTTAACCTGGTAATTGTTGAAAGGCCTACACTGTCCTCCCATACCTATGATCACTGTTTATTTAATAATATTGTAAAGCCAATTATTTTTAAAAGAGTAACCGTGGAGTTTCTTGCCGGCTCTTCTCCATAGGAAACGACTAACTCGAACCGTGCACCTAGCTTCTGACGTTTCATAAGTGCCCATGTAGGTTTATGTGAAATAAAATATTTTGATTAATTTGATTGAACCATTATTAGGTACCGGAGTCTCCCGGGCAATTAGGGCCGGGAGGGTTGGCAACCCTAATCCCGAGGCGACATCGCGCTAGCGCGTTCTTTTCACAATAGTCATAAGTTACGACGGTATGCTTCGGCGTGCCTAAGGACGTCACGGCATGCCTAAGGATACCGTGGCAATGGCTGCCGTCCTGCGCTTGCATGTAGCGATGCCAAAGGAACCCCTGCCGTGCCGTGCCGCCAGTTTGCGCAGGCTCTAACGCTGCTTAGCGGCAGAAATTGGTATAGGGTAGTAGTTCCTCGGACGAGATAGATAGATAGATAGAATACACTTTATTGCACGCCATAAAAAATACAGATTTATATGTAGAAATTTTCCCTACGTGATCGAATCAGAAATGAAGAGATCCGCAGGAGAACCAAGGTTACCGACAGCTCGAAGAATTGCCAAACTTAAGTGGCAATGGGCAGGCACATCGCGCGCAGAACAGATGGCCGTTGGGGCCGAAAGGTTCTGGAGTGGCGACCGCGTACCGGAAGACGTAGCGTTGGAAGGCCTCCCACAAGGTGGGCCGATGACCTTATGAAAGCCGCAGGAATCCGCTGGATGCGGGAAGCACAGGACCGGTCAAGATGGTGGTGCTTGGGGGAGGCCTATGTCCAGCAGTGGATGTCTTTCGGCTGAAATGATGATGATGTAGAAATTTTACAAGGGGTGAGACAATGGGCGGTCTTATCGCTAAAAGCGATATTTTAAAGACAACCTTTGGATGGATTAAGGGGGAAGGAGAGACGAGCTCTACTGTGTTATATAAATACATAACACAGTACACATGTACTCGTAGCTACATTAAGTATAGGATTATGGTCATCTTAGTTCGTAATCATCCCGCTGCGCAATATTTATTATGGCACTCTATAAACTGTCAATCATGTGTTGACATTCTCGCCAAATGTATACTTAATTAATTTCCACATTGGTCACCTTGTGAAGTGCTAAGCAAAAATATGTTTGTATTAGCCGGTACACGACTAACTACGTCCAACACTGGCTTCCGTGCTTATATTATCACATGCAAATGTGAAATAAATTCGTTTTTAATAAACAATCTATTTTGGGTCGTGTAACATTAAAAGGCACAGGTACATTTCGACCGTGATTTTTGCGTTAAATGGCCAACTTTGGCGTTATATTCTGAGAAAGTGAAAGACTTCGACAAATTCTACTTATTAAGTGGTGGAGAATAGTTATTGGTATAGTTTATAGCGTAGCGTTAGTTTTTTTTTTTTTTTGGTATGTTTTTTTTTTTGTTAGTATGTAGGTGTTTCTAACAACCTCTGTAGCTTATTTCTTTTGTAATTTTATATTTCTGTTTATAGAGTTTGTTACCACTTAATTTTTATTCATTTCGTTTGTACCTAAAGTTATCACTGTATTTGAGAATGTTGGTTCACCTGTTATTGGCAACTGTATAAGCCCATGACTGTTACCTACTGATATTGGATGTTTTGTATACAGAAGCTGTTGGTGTACCTTTACATAAATAAATAAATAAATAGCGGTCTCCCTTTTCCTAATTTTTTCTTATCTATTTATATAAATCCAAAATTCCGAAGCAATTTTTTCATAAAATGCGCGACGGTACTTTCTCGAACTCGTGGATTTATATAAAGCCAAAATTCTGAAGCAAGTTTTTCATAAAATGCGCGACGGTACTTTCTCGAACTCGTGGATTTATATAAAGCCAAAATTCCGAAGCAAGTTTTTCATAAAATGCGCGACGGTACTTTCTCGAACTCGTGGAAACTTAATATAATATATGCATATAATAATGTCTCTTAAAAATAGTAGTTTAGTTCTAGTGGCCTCAGAATTTTACAATTAATATCTAATGGAATATCTATTTTAAAAAATCCCGTCCAACACTACTAAAAACGCTCAGAATTAACTGTAAATTTCTCCTTACTACATCAATAATTATTACGTAAAATGTATACCACAATAAAAAACCATACCCATGTCCATATGAAATTAATCCATACTAATATTATAAATGTGAAAGTAACTCTGTCTGTCTGTTACGTTTTCATACCTAAACCGCTGAACCGATCGTCATGAAAGGCAGAGATAAAGCCTGGGATATGGAGAAGGACATGGGCTACTTTTTTACGCGATAACCGACATCCACGCGGTCACAGCCGCGGGAAAAAGCTAGTTTCATATCAAAAACTTAAAATGAACTTAATTACAATTGCCAACATGCTACATAATTATAATACGATGCGAAGGTTGGCGAACGCAATTTTCAGATAGGCCTCTTAAAACTTATGCGATCCACCTCGGTGATCATAAGATGGTCATGGTTACATGCGTTTAATAACTTGGCAACTATAAATGTTTTTTAGGATTCCTGAAGGGTGTTAAATAAATATGGATCTTTGTTGAGCTGGGTACTTATTGGCGAGCTCTAACTGAATGTTACTGTAGTACATGGGGCGCATACAGCGTGTTCTCATACGCTGCGTCAAAATGCTTGCATGTGAAAGTACATATGTACTGATCAGGGTTCGCCGACATATATCAGCGGATATATATCATGATATATCGCACCTTTAAAGACAAACCGTTATTATACGAATTTTTTCAAGAATTGTGTTACTAATGCCATCTTTCTTAAAATTAACTTTTCTGAATTTTATGTTATAGTGTAAATAAATAATATTTATCATTATGACCTCAAAAGATGGCTCAAAGCACCAGGGCCTCAAGTCTGCTATTACAATAGTGTCAGAATGGTCTCGCCATTGTGAGTATTTGACAGTGTTTGTATGGTAAATCTGTCAAAAACTCACTATGAAGAGACCATTCTGACACTATTGTAATAGCAGACTTGAGGCCCTGATATTAAATTCTATGGCGAATAAGCCGCGCATCAAAAAAAAAATTAAGCTCCTGTGTAAAATTTTATATTTTCGTTTAGTAGTGGTGTATCTTTAAAGGTGCGATATATCAATTGATTTTTATCTTGATATACTCGTATACCAATTGATTTTTTCCTGTCTTCTGAACTAAATATTTTGGAGATTAATGTTTACCCTGGCAACACGTAGCGAAAAACTACAATTCAGAATAATTTACTTTTAACTTTTTTATGATTACAAATTATTATTATAATTAGTTGATTTATCTCACAAACAAATGAAGATTATTATAATAATAGGTACTTGTTTTTTTTGTGTTCATAAAAAAAATCTTTCTCAAATAAACACTAATTCTTTTGTTACTTTTTTCAATAAAAAATGTGGTAATTTGACACGTATATTATTTTACAAATTCCTTTCATTTCATTTTTAAGCGTTTAATCCCCTTACATAATGAAATTCGCTTCTTTTTCTTGGCCTGGATTAGGGTTGCCAGATGTCCGGTATTTAAGCGTACAGTCCGGTATTTTCAAGGCCTGTCCGGTAAAAATAAATGGTCATATCGGACAGAACAATGTCCGGTATTTTGAGGAAAGTCGGTACTACTGGGGACTTGAGGCCCTGGATGGGCGAGTCCTAATACTGGGGTCTACTAATGTACAAACGTTGCAATGGTCTCTTCATTGTGAGTTTTTGATAGATTTGCCATACAAACACTGTCAAATACAATGGCGAGACCATTGCAACGTTTGTACATTAGTAGACTTAGGCCCCTGGTCACAAGCGCCTACAAAAGTAGGCATATGTAATCCTACCTAAAAGTACCTAGGTACAGTACAACATAATAAATTAGTCTTAGAAGAATGATTCAACTTTGATTATTTATTCATTGGAAGTTCCTATTATTTTTGTTAAACATACCTATCTAGTTTTAGGTGATTTTATTTTTTTCAGAAGTTGCTACCTTTATTTTGTTAAGTAGTAGATTATAATATTCATACCATTGTTTAATAAAGACTCTCAAGTTAGCATAGTCTTGGCGACCACAATTTTATGACTGCATTTATTTTGTTGCTAATACTAATTAAGTTGATTTATGTGATGTTGACTAATTAAAATAAAATATTAGTATAAAAACCGTATTTTTTGCGACATATCATACCCCGCCCCCTCCACCCCGTTTGGGGTTGTCCGGTATTTTTTCGCGAATAACCTGGCAACCCTAGCCTGGATATGTATTTGATATACCTATATAAAAAAAAAACGATTTTTGATATTTATTATAAAAATCGGACTTTTTCGAACCTTGGTACTGATGTACTGCAAGCACATCAGTAGGTACACTTTCTCTGTATTCTTTGAAATGCTCACTGCAGCCTTATCAATGTTATGAAAAGTTTAAACTACAGAGACCCGCATAAGATTTTTTCTTCTTCTTCGTTTAACCCTTCTGTTGTCGAAACGTGGATCCACGCGCAACAATGTTTTTTTTTGTCTGTAATTACCTACGCTGCCGTGCTAACGAAGAACGCAGTAACTCGATTTTGCCGCTTCCGAGACTTTTATTTTTGATGATTGAATTTGTTATGATGTTTTAGTATAGCATTCTTGCTTACTGAAAAACCGAGTTCCTGAAGGATCAATAAAAAGTTGCTTAGAGAGATTTAATAGATTTCGATTCGCTGACTCCAAATATATAACTCAACGAATGTATAACTCATAATCGTCCAAAATCGTGTACGAGAGATTGATCATGTTAAATGTCGTCATGAACATGATGCTAGGTTCCTCAGACGGTGGGTATCCATGAGTATTTCATTAAATTCGAGGGATAGAACTGAACCGATTTTTTTTTACGTTTTCTGTTCCAGTCTTATGTAATAGATATGAGACGGTAACTACGCGAGCCCGACTCGCACTTGACCGCGATTTTTAATTTTATGTAATTGTTGCCGATTCTCTTGTTTAAGGAAACTAAAATCAGACCATTAAAGTAATTGAGTATAAGAAAAAAAAACTATAGGTAAAAATCTATTCATTGGTTATGCACATGTTTTTACTGAGGTGCAGACATTAAGACCAAGGTCCTATACAAAAGTAAAAATCGCGTCTCTTAATTAACTTTACCACAAAATGTATACTCCATTATGCATAAAAAATGAGCCATAATGCATTAAAATAGTTACTGCGTGCCTGTCCTACATAAAACCAATTATTATTGTAAAAACAGTCAACCAAATATTATTCTAAAAAAAGTGTATGAAAAATAAATCAAAAAGAAAATAATTTTGTACTACATTATATTTCACTGCATTAATTTAAAAAAATACACATACACACATAGTATGATATACATTAATATTATATTCATTTATTTTTAAATGCCGTCTAAAATCCTCGTAGCCTATTTTTACAAAGAAAAAATAAATAAAAATAAAAAAATCTATCTACTTACAGAGAATAAATTATTACTCCTATATTACTATTTATAATCTAATAAAATATTAATTTAAAACTATAAAATACACAACGAATTCGCTTAATAAAGAAGAAATTTGTGCGATTCAAGAAAAAAGACTAAAAATTATTCTACACACAATTATTTATTATTGATGCTGGCAGCACTGCTTAGTTTTTTGGCAAAATACTTTTTTGTTACTGGCAACTCTAATCTTTGATTTTAATGGGTGCAGGACAACCAACTCAAATATTAGACAGAAGTAGTTACCTGCAATTTCTTTTGATTTAGTTAAGTTTGATGCTCTCAAATCTTACGATTGCGCAAATTGAAATCACCAAAAAATTCAACAGCTTTCTCAGTTATGCTGACATGTTCCGAGCAGCCACAAAGTTTGAATCGGACTTTACCTACCTTAATTTATTTTATTAAGTTAAGGTTGATGATCATACCTAAAATCTATTTTTACCCAAAACAAAGATATAGACGAGTTTCTAGTCAGGCAACATAAATAAATACTGAGTTGACTGTTGAATACCAAAAAACTCTGAAGCATTAGATAATTGCCAGTACAAAAAAAAAAACAACACTACAAAACCAGTGTTGCCAGCTCTCATAATTATAACTTATTTTTCGTCTTTCACACAAATGTTGACTAACACAAAAACTTAATACTAGGGTGAAACGAACAATTGTCGGCCATGACCTGATATTCAAAAGATATTCTCATTACAATAAACAGAAAAAACAACGTTCATTTTAAGTTCATTCATATTTTATTTTACTCCCGCTTTTATTTGATCTTTGTGATAATTATTTCTCTATTAATAAATACCTACATGCGATCAATCAAAAAAAAAAATACATTAATACAAAATTAGGAAATTTTGTAACAGAGTTCATTGCTTGATTGGTCAAGGAAAACACCAAAGTCAAAATAACTTTTATAGTGATACTCAGTTACAAATAGGCATACTGCTGAATACTCAAACGCAATTCAATTTTAAGTCACCGATAAGTATAGTGCTGTCTCTGTCACTTTAAACTGTTTTGTAGCGACAGAAACACTTATAAGAACGTCTTAAAGTTAAGTAACGTTTGAGTATTTGGGCCTTACAGTATTAATTTGTAAAATCTTACACAATTCTACACCCTTACTGATTGGCAAATATTTTTATTTCAGCACGTGATATTCTCACACACGGTGGAGACGACAATACGACAATAAACCAGCACACGTGTTCAGGCAGATACATACATTGCGAGGCATACGCAGCGCACGGCGCTCATCGCATGCTTCGCAATGTTCGTTGTGTCGTGATGAGGAAAAATTGAATTTGTGCATATTGAATTTGAGGCGTGCGCGGCGCATGCCTCGAAATGTCTGTATCCGTCTTGAAGGCGCCTGTTACACGTAAAGTATTTACTGCGATTCGTCAGTTCAGTATTTATTGATAGACGTCTATATTTATTGATGGATTACACCAGACAGAAATGTTCAATATTTATTACGTCAGTATTTAGTCCGGTTTCTTGCTGAATACACGTTAAAATGGACATACAGCTAAAAATTAAAGCTTGTGTGGCTAATATTTTTGCAATTGGTTTAAAAAAAAAAGTTAAAAGAACACGGTGGTCAAAAAACGGGTACCTATAAAGAGAAAGGTACACCCGTTTAATTTAATGGCCGAAATGAAACTACACGGCGAAATGGATGATTACGAGAATAATTTTCGAATGCCCGATATTTGCTTTGAAGAACTTCTAACAATGGTAACACCATTTTTAACAAAGCAAGATACAGTGATGAGAAATGCATTACTTATCAACAGTACACTAACTGCGAGATTAGACGTTCAATATTTATCACATTCCGAAGGATCGTCAATACGGAATCAAGAAATCTAGAAATCCATAATAATAATATAAATGTGAAAGTAACTCTGTCTGTCTGTATGTTACGTTTTCACGCCTAAACCACTGAACCGATCGTCATGAAATTCGGCAGAGATATAGCGAAGAGGATGGGGGATATGGAGAAGGACATAGGCTACCTTCTTATGCGATAACCGACATCCACGCGGGCGAAGCCGCGGGCAACAGCTAGTCCATTATTACACGCTAGTTACACTAGTTACACGTTCAATAAATACCACGATACATTAGTATTTATTGGCGGAACATAGTAAATACTTTACGTGTAACAGGCTCCTAAGATCGACTCTGAGCGCCGCCAAGAGATGGAGGCGTATAATTTATTTTTAGCATGCCATTTTCAACCGTATGTCATAACAATTAAGGTTTAGTTTAAATTGTTATCTTCTCAGTCTCTTCGCCGCGCCTCGCCAGTGCGCTGGGCCTAGTGCCTTTCCCAGTCTGCATAAGAAACTTCAATCAAATATATGCAATAGTACTATAGCTAGTCAAAGATTGGTAAAACCCATAGTTGGGCCATCACTACTATTTAGTTTGTTTGAAAAAACATTTATTTATTTATTTATTTGATAGTAAATACTCTTCTGCATTATTATTGCCTGTTTTCATTTATTGTCGTATTGTTGTATCCACATTGTACAATGGTGCCGATTCCCTTGTTCACAAACTAACTAAATTTAAGTTCAGTGCATCTTTTTCTTTCTATTTTATTAAGAAAAGGACAGGAGATAAATTTTAGTTTAGTCCTGTCAAATTAATCAGCGCCTGTCACTACTCCATATAACTTTAGACGTGATTAAAAACTTGCCTACTAAAATTACGTCAATTTACGTCAAGCGCTGATTAATTTGACAGGACTAAACTAAAATTTATTTTCTGTCCTTTTCATAATGAAATAGAAAGAAAAAGATGCACTGAACTTAAATTTAGTTTAGTTTGTGAACAAGGGAATCGGCACCCATACTTTCCTATGAGCGAAGATTTCAAGTAATGGCCGACACTTCTCCGCCTTCATGTCTGTCTATCAGCAACATGTTCTATTTAACATGGTGCGTTAAAACGATATATTTATATAAATTCCAGCTCTTTTACATCATTTGTGCCTGTGTATTCTGTGTTTGTTATTATTTTTACGTTTTCTGCGTTTTTTGTATGTTAAAAATAGCATTTGGAAAATAAGTTCTTGTGTAGTCATTAACAATACGGGGTTTCAAATCCATAAAAGGTGATGAATGCCCTACCTTGTCTGTATTATAAGACCATTGTTATGTAGTGTTAAAATTACATATATTTTATTTACAAAATTAGATTAGGTCCTTTAATATTTTCAAACTGGTAGGGTACACTTTAATATAGCCATACAAATTCTATATAATTTTTTTTCTCATTAAAACCACGAATAGCTATCAACTGGTGTCGCCACCTTTCAAAGAAAAATTATGCATATTATTTTAATCATACAATTTCATAACGTTGTTTACATTATTATTTAGTTATATGCTTCAGATAAGTATTTTTTTTTTTTTTTGGGAAAACAACTTGAGTTGGGTCAGTTACTCGAAATATCAGTTAGAAAAGGTTTTTTTTTTTTTTTTGTCTAAACTTCACAAACGTGTTGGGTATCACGATAAAACAAAAACAAAAAAAAACTGATTTGTTCTGCCCATTGTTCAATTTCACAAATAGGTATCGGTAAAATATATTTTTAAATTTCGCGGGCTACCTTAGCGCATGCCCCTGGTGTCAAAAAACGCTCTGTATTTGGACAGCGATTATTGTGCGACCGTTCACAGATTTCTCAGGTAACCAACACTTTAGGAATCACCAATACCGTATTACAGTAGCCGGGCGTTAACAACACATCGATATTTTGAGAGAGACACAGCGTGAGAGTGTCGTCTCTGTCACACAGGAATGAGTGACAGAGACGAGGCTCTAGAAAGAAACTTTTTCTTAAACTCGCTGTGCCATACTGACTGCCACTTCCTTACTAAATATAATGCAATATTTTCAAATCACCGTAATAATAATAACAAACACAGCCAATTAAAAAAAAACCCTAACACAGCTATAAAGGTAAGCAAGCCTGCTCGTACAAACACAAAACTTTATGAATCAATTCATATTGCTCAGAATTCTGAACCATCCCGCCTCGGTTCAAACGCATATTACACACTATGCCCAACACATCGACTTTTTGTTCTATTGTCAACTGTTTTATACCGTTCAGGATAGCTATAAGACACCCTGTTCGACCAATCCCAGCCGAACAATGCACTATAGTAGGAGGAGTCACCATCTCAATCGAAAAATCAAACGGACTAGACATGTTAACCGTAACTTCACACGGAGTAGGCTGCTCTAACGGTGGAAACACAAACTTAGAATCCTGTTTTGGTGTCTCACACTTACACATGTCATCGTCATAATCCGTTGCACCACTGAAATCGTACACACTGTCTTTTAAAACGTCCAAACTTAGATTTAGTAATGCGTTCACATCCTTGGGACATTTGTGATCGGCCCAGTTGTGGAACCAATAGTGGTATACTGTTACTTCACTGTCACTTTCACACTTTTTGTATATCACTGTAAGTTTGCGGATGGTGTAACCAGGTTTCCTGATCATACCACAGTTTTTGATCACAAATACATCTGTTTCATCGGTTATTTCTTCCGGGTTCTGTATTATGATTTCTTCATTTAATTCTAGAGGGAAATACTTCTCGCATTTTTGTCTGTTGTTTTCTATGAAGTTCGTAAGCATGACTATCTTCTGTATGAGCGCCGGGTCTGACCCGTCGGAATTGAGGTCTGACAGACCACAGTGGTCCAACATGTTCTGATAGACCATGAGCCAGAAATCGTGGATGGTGTTCTGTAGAGGACCCTGGGTCGCGATGTAAGTGTTCTTGGTGTATTCATGCCCCTGGAAAATTGTGAAATAATAAGATTAATAGGTAGGTTTAACAAAGAAACACATTTAGAAAAATTTTGATGGGCCGAAATCCGAATCTGGGTTTTACCGAATACGAATATGTGGCCGAATGTTCGCCTAATTTTGACGGGCCTACACTAGGAATCGAGGCAACGAACATCAGAGATTTGACAACAGATTCAATTAAACAGATTTTCTAAAACAAAGGTTACAATTTTAATAAAGATTAAAAAAAAAATAACCTCACCTTAATATAATTGGCATTAATATATCCTTCGGTAGACCCAGAATCAGCCCTCAAGATGAACCTCGAATGCTCATTAGGTAGGATAGTCTTATACCGATTCTTAGGATGAGACCCAGAAACTATCGGCTTCTCCTGAAAATTCGTCGGCATATCCCAGAATTCCTGATGCAGATTCCTTAGTAACATCTTCTGATATTCTGAGCAAGGTTGAGAGGTTACAGGGTCAGGTATGACCATTTGAGGGTTCTCTTTAGCAATATCTTCGACGCGACCAGTACAGCAGTGCTGACCCTCTCCCAAAATATGACATTTGACCTTTGAATAACCGTTTTGGAATACATCGTTCAAATCTCGTAAATTCTGTCTCGTTAAGACGCTAGAAGCGATCTGTAAGTGCTGCATATTTGCTAAATACAGTCGGAAGTCTTCGGAAGTGCTCTGAGGGCTAAGAGGTTTCGTAGTTATATTTCGTGTGAAACCTGGCTGGAAATTCGGATCGTCTTGTCTGCCAAAAGCGTATATGATTTCGTTTTCCTGATCACCGCAGACGTAGGTTAAGTTTTGAGGGTATTCCTGCTCTGTAGTGTAAGACGTCGACCAGAGGTTGTCGTGGGATCCAAAACCTACTCCTTTATCCGTTGAGCGTAACCTAGTACGGTTTTTGTAAGATTTTGGTATCAAATTCTCTGTGCTTAACGACTTTCTGTGCTTATCTCTGTGTGGCAAATCTTTAAGATTCGTTTCTATTAACGTTTCGTCGATTTCCAAATCTCTGGGCTCCTCTCTCGGCTGTATGTTTAGCGTCAGCGAGGTATTTGAGCTGCGTCTTTCCAAAATACCTTTCCGGGGTTCCGCCGGCGGGTTGTCTATACTAATGTTGCTGTTATACCTACTTAAGTTGCATGTTGAGCCGTTTAAGTTATAGTTAGATACGCTTAAGCCTCTGTTTACTGAGAGTTGGGGGTTCGACTGGTTAATATTCAAAGTTAGTGAAGTGTTTGAACTTCTGCGTTCAAGTAAACCCTTTTTCTGACCAGGTTTAGCGTCCTTATTCAAGGAACTATTACTTGAGTGCCTGCTCAAGTTATTTGAAGATAGTATGTTTAATGTGAGACTATTATTCGATCCCCGACGCTGTAATAAACAGTTTTTCGACACCTCGCCCGATACATTCGTGTTTGAAGAACAAATGACGCGTCTCGTAGGCGTCAAATGTTCAGTGTTCGCCAAAGAAGTGTTGGAATCTCGACGATCTATAGACAACTTCTTTTGTCGATTATCGGAGTTGAGGCTAAAATTCGATATGCTGGTCCTCACTGTTGAGAGATTATGGCAGGAGGCGCCAGAACTGTTTAGGGAGCAGTTGGAACTTTGCAAACTATGTGTGCTAAGCATAAGACTTTGGTTCGAATTCCTTCTATGTAGTTTCTTCGTCATTTTCTCGTCTTCCGCACTGGGTTCAAAGTCATCTGACGGCACACCTTCAGGTAACGTCTTCAAGTTAGTACTAGATACACTAAGATTCTGCTTATAATTCAATAAATTCGAGCCTAAATTTTGTCCTGTATCCAGAGGGTAACACCTGTTATCAGTCCCAGAAATGTTAATCTCTGGTGTGTTTTCGAAGTCAGCCATGTTTTCGTCAAAGGAACCCATCGTTCGAGAGCCCATACGAGAAGTACCAGGCTGGTATAACATGAGGGTAGCGTGGTTTTCTCTGAGATAGATTCCACTATCTTGCCCCTTCATATAAAGACGACGTTGCTCCGCGTTCGATTGAAGAGAATTATACCCAAGTTTCGCGCCAGCAAAGTCATGTTTATTGATATTTTTTTGTGCTAGAATCCTCTTCAACTGTCTTTTTGGCGTATTTGGCATGGAAACCGAGTTCTGAGGGACTTCCAAAGTCTTTTTCTGAGGAAGAGAGAGATTTACGGTCTCAGAAGAGTCCAAAGATGTCGCTTTGACTTTCAAAGTCGGAGTTTTAACTTTCTTCTCTTCAGCATCTGTGTACAACTTCTCAAATTCTAAAAGTTCTTTTTCCAAATCGCTGTCTCGTTTCGTTAAATCTATTGTTAAGTTTCGTAGATTCTTTCCTTTCTTTTTAATCTGTGTTTCGGCGGGTATTGTGGCGCCTTCTTCGGTCGTGACAGTTATCTCGAATTCTTTTGGTGAAAACCTCGGCATGTCTAAGAAAGATTGTGTGTCCGAACTTTGGCGAAGAGTCTTTTTAAGTTTGACATCAGGATATTTCGGATCTTCGGTCTCTGGGATTTTCTCTTTCACTTCGCCTTCGAATTTGAACATAGGCCTTTCGTTCGTCGGTGTTTTCTGAGCGTGATATCGTTCCATGCTTTCACATGATGTACTAGTATCCTGATTCTTGTAGGCCTCATTCATTTGATCCTTCATCTGCTTAGCTATAGGTAGTCCTAGGTTTTGTTCTATAATTTTCGCGTTGTCAGAATCCAGGGATATTGATTTAAGTCTCTGTCGTCTTGCTTGAGCTGAGTTTGAAGGGCTGGGAGCCGTTTCGGGTTCTTCGAGAACTTTCGGTTCGATTGCTAACGTATCCATTTTAAGGCAGCAGTCAGGAACATCTTCACCTAATTTAGTTTCTGCATTTTTATTATCTTCACATTTACTTATATTAAGTTCTATAGTTTTATAGTTAGTTTCGCAGCTGTGATGTCGTCTGTATTTCCGAACTTCTTTATCAGCGGGTGGAGTGAATCGTTCTTTTTCTATAGAATTCCTTCCGCCATATCTTTTTGGCCTGGCTGCTCTATCTTCTAAGCAAGACTGTTCGAAGGTGAAATAGTTTTCCTTATTGTAACTGTGGACTTTAGGACTGGGTTTGTTTATCACTCTTGGGGAACAGGGTTTCTCTGTGACCCCATTTCTGTTAAAATGGTCGCCTAAGGCTCTCGGTGACTGTGGTACAGGTACTTCTGCATCGCGAGGAGTTTCAGGGAAGAATTTAGGAGACCGTACTGTGTCGTAATAAACCGATCTCGGCGATGGTTCCGCGAAGAACATTGGAGACACTGTTTCAGGAGGCGTGAAGAATCTTGGAGAAACCATAGTTTCTGCCAAGAGTTTCGGTGAAAAGTCGAACTTTGGTACGGAAGACTTTTCTTTCGCCGAACTACATTCTAACACTCTCGGAGAATTTTGCATTTCTAATCTCTCTTGTTGTCCTTCTAAATGAGGACCCTCGTTCACACTACACATATTTAACCTTGTACTGACTGACCGAAACCTCCTCAAATTGCTTGGAGACGCCTCCTCCCCCTCTGGGGACCTCTCACTCATATTCTCACTTAACTTCTCAACTGCTTCCGAATCAAAGCCGAACACCTCCTTATCTGTCTTCGGGGTAGCGCTCACTAAAAACGGAGACTTATCGTCTTTCTCTAACGAAGGAGACCGAGTTGCACTGTACTTTTTGGCGCGAGATTCTTGCGTCAAATCCGCGCCTAGATCCGCAGAGATTTGTGCTAACGGGCGCGGGATGTTTGTGTATTTGTAGTCTAGTCGTTTATGTAGCCACTGTTCCGGTAAGGGCAGTTTAGGGAGGAATTCTGAGGGTCCGGGGTCTGCGGGCTGTGGAGGTGTTGGCGCGGGGTTGTTGACGATAATGATCTGTGGGGGTATGTTCTGGGGGTCGTCGGCAGGGGCGCCAGAGAGGGCGGCGCGGGCGCGGCGCGGAGCAGCCACCGCGCGGCCGCACAGAGACACGCGCCGCGGCACTACCAGCCGCGGCACTGAGCCACGGACTATGTGCACCTGGAACAGAGAACAGGATAGTTGTAAGCTGAATCTTCCCAACAATCGCCGCACTACCAGACCGGCTGCGCGCCCCACATGTCACGCGTCATATGTCACAAGTGTGTACTCACGTGATGAGTGCTGGAGACACGCTTGCGTGTGTTGCGGCGGCAGCGCGCGGCGAGCAGCAGCAGCAGCAGCGCGGCCGCCGCCAGCGCGCCGCACCACCAGCCCGCCTGCGCGCCCCACATGTCACGCTCACATCTGTAAAGGAAGACAGAATATGTGTGACGTCACATAGAAGAAAACGATTCGCTCCTATAGCTAAGGTACCATTCGGTGTCCCGCGCCAGATGGCAGATAATAGCGACTTCGAATAATAATGAACAGGCGCGCGGCGCATGCCATAGAAAACGAACGGGCGATTCCATCAGACCATACTGTAAAGTAATGAATGTAGCAATGACTATGCGGCAGTGCCGTTGTTGTCTGCCGTCTGCCGAAGAGCAATCAATCAAATTGAACGGTTGGATGTGAAAAAGTGTTTTCAAATAACAGTGGTCACGTCATCCCAACATCAAAATGGGAGGAGAATTATGCTTGGCCTGGACAGAAAAGGAATAATAATGGTAATGAATGAGATTCAAAAGCCGACCAGCGCAATTCAATGTTATAATAGTTCATAGTTCAGAATGCGGTAAACACTCTATAATTCAACGGTAAACAACCTATACACCAATAAGTATATAAATCTGATACGCTTTACCACAGTGCCAATAATAAGGGGATCATTTACACGAGAAGAGTCTCTCGCCTTGAATAGGCGGTTATTGAAATGAGATAAAAGTTGACTCGTGTAAACAGTAAAAATAAATACTGCACGACGACGCGCGACGGCGGAATTTCGATTTATGGTTCGGAGTCTCGTCGTATGACATCATCATAAACAAGTTTTTGTATCTCACTGGAGTGTCAACAATCGAGTTCGATAATCACTTGACGAGCCTCGCAACGATCGATACTCGACTCGTGTAATTGACCCTTTGAAATGTTACACGGTGGTGATACCTGAAAACTCCCACGTTAAAGCTCTGATATTAAGTAGTGAAGTCCAGCAAAGACTTTCACCCTCTTCTATTTCTAATTACGATAAACTTCCAGCAGAGATTACTTACACACAACACTGTTTGATTATTTGCAGCTGAGACTCCATTTTAAGGATTTTCGAGTATTTTTTTAATTGAATTTTTAAACCTAAATATTTATTCACAATGATTTTTTTTTTACAAAATATTTCGCTTTTTTTTATTTACAATATGTTACTTATTTACAATTTTTTAACAAAATATTTATTTACCGTTCGGACGTTTATTTCCTCTGATAGTCGGAATGTTATTGAGTGAATGAGCATGAAGCATTTAGATAAAAACACAAGATAGTGACACATACATTATTGTGCTGATTCACTACTCACCCTCTGAGGGGAAAAGGGAATGATTCATTGTGCAAATTGCAAAACACACTCACCCTGTTGCATACCTCTATAATAAAAACTTAATTTTATTTAAAAAAAAAAATTGTAAAGGTCTAATTCACCATAATCTCCATCATGTTATCTCCTATGGCCATGGACAAAATATTACCCAAGTCCCCACAATTCCATTGCCTACTTTAGGATGAATGATAATACCTCCATATCCTAATGGTACGTCTTCCCTACCATTATAGCGGCCCCCCGGTCTACTCCTTGAACTCCTCTGTAGCCCCATGAAACGTGAGGCTCTAGGGGCTAGTGTGAATCTTTGGGTTCATTTGAGTAATTGAGTCTAGTCAAATCACGCTGGGGTCAGTGCATGTTATACAGTGCACATTAATTTACATTAGCTATATGAATATTAGAACATCTATACTAATATTATAAAGAGAGGTCCCTAAAGTTTGTAAGTTTGGATGTAGGAGGTAATCTCTAAAAGTACTGGTCAGATTTCGAATTCTTTCACTGGCAGAAAACTACACTATTGCCGAAATGCCGAGTGCCATTGGGTATGTTTTATATTATGGTTGACTACCACCCAGGCGACGTCGCTGGTCGTCAGTATAGGCAAAATTTACTAAATACTTTTTAATGATGCTGTATAAAAACTACTCACCTAAAGCCCCATTTACACGGTGCAAGTTTATTGTCTGTGCACACCATGAAATTTAAGCAACGCAGACGCCAGCAGGTCAAGCTACCCGAAACTGTCAAATTTTCGCAATCAACCTTGAACTGTAGTGATAAAGTTGAAAATCTATTAAAGAAATTTAACAGATTGTAGTAGCTTGATGTGCTGGCGTCTGTACAATTGTTAAACGATACGGGCAAGTTAGTTGCCGTTCAAAACCCGTATAGGTGTAAACAGCACGTACAATACAATTTCACGTACAATACTATTGCACGTACAATACAATTACACGTACACACGGCTACAAATCAAGCTATAATTTCCAGTTTAGGCTGATCTCATATTATATAGGATTTCCGTACAATGAGAGGTCAGCTTATACTGGAAATGTATAAGCTTAATTTTTAGCCGTGCGTACAATAAAATCGCATTAAACTCTACAAGTACGAACGAAAGAAAAAAGTTTTAAACAATCTTGTGAAGACAAAAAAAAAATTGGTAGCGCAAATACGGGCAATATTTGAATCAACTGTACAAGGACGTGCAACTCTGTGTTAAGACGAGGCAAAACTTGTATGCTAAAAATTTGCCTGGGTGTAAGACGTATGCAATTATAGTGAACGGCAAAACTTGCATTCAATTATTGTATGCCATTTTATGGAAATCGCACGCGTGTAAACACTTAATGCAATTTTGAAAGGCAAAAATTTAACGTGCTTTATGATATTATTATGCGATTATTGCTCTTGAACGTTCCAGAAACTTGCAGCGTGTAAATGGGGCTTGAAATTTTATAACCATAAGTTGAGTCGAGAGTCACAATAAATACTTTTCTTTCTTTCTTATAAAATGTATGTTAGACTTTGGGTTTTCAAATGAAGAAAGAATAATGAATTTCGGCCATTACTGCTGCGATATAAAGGCGCCTTTATTGGCCAATTGTTATCATATAGACTTGCGGTTAACTACATAAAAAACTCGCCCAATGCATAACTCCTCCTACTTTTTGTAAGTCAGTTAAAAAATCCCAGTGATATCTCTATATAGGGTGTATCTATTCAAACACGAAATATTTTAAGCGATACACCTATACGTGGTAAAAAAAGCCATGGAAATGTTTTTTTTTTTTTTAATCTGAGTATATTATTTAAAAAAAAAAAAAAAATGACTTGATATATGATGATTAATTATCAAAATTCACCGCGCTCGTGCCGTCACCGTAGCGGTGTCGCTGCGTCCGGGCGGGTCATTCATAGAATTAGTAAAATTTTGGGAAATGCAACTCCTTTGCAAAATGTCTCAAGCAATTTTAAAATTATAATTATTATGTAAAAATATAAAACAATTATTAAAAAAAAATTCGTTGCTATGGGTTTTTTACCACCTATAGATGTTTCTCTTAAAATATTTCATGTATGAATAGATACACCTTATATAGATGTTACATGTTCATTCAGATGTACAATATTGTGTAGCTAATATTATACATCTGAATGAAAGGGGAGAAATAGGTCTATTAATCGATTTAGACCAGACTGCAGGCACTGGGCTATTTAAAACATAACTCAATATTCTAGCAACACTATTAAGGTCATGTTGCAAGCTACCGAAATATTATAAAGACTTAAATTTTTGTAATGTAGTTCTAGGTAGGTAAGTTAGTAGCTATCGCATTTATTAATTTTTCTGTCATTACTTCACTTTTCATTATTTTTGTGAACCAATGGTGTGTACCAATTGTGGTAAGTAATTTTTATTCTAGGTACATCGTCTTCACCTATAATTATTAACTAATGTATACAAACTATTGTTAACATTTCAAGAGTAAGTATGGAGTTTCTTGCCCATTCTTCTCCATACATATCTACCTTTTGGAAGGCGCAACTAGAATCAATTAACTATTCATGTAATTTTTGACGTTCAAAAGTACATCTTCGTGCCTATTTGAAATAAATGATTTGACTTTGAATTAACTATTTTTGTAATATTTCACATTCAAAAGTGCATTTCGTGCCTATTTGAAATAAATTATTTGACTTTGACTTTGCACAAGACTGATTTTGACTTTGTTTACAAGTCAGGTAGGCAGTGGCTCCATGTAAAATACTGGTATTCAGCTGCATTCGGTTAGACTGGAAGCCAACCCCAACATAGTTGGGAAATGGCGAGGCAGATCACAATTATTACAAGTAAACTAAGAGAAATACTCTGTAATCTGTCACAACTTATGACAAAAGAATCCTTTTATCATAATATAATAAAGACATTGTGTTGCCTAATAATCTGTCATTATGATGAGTACATATTTATTATTGTTGCACTGCAAATGGCAATCACAAGACAATTCTCTAAAGTCCCATTTACATGATGCAAATTTCTTGCCTGCAGCATAGAATAAAATTGAAGCAACAAATGACCCATTATTTATTTTAAACTTGCACTGTT
This sequence comes from Dryobota labecula, assembly GCA_947523025.1. Taxonomy (NCBI): domain Eukaryota; kingdom Metazoa; phylum Arthropoda; class Insecta; order Lepidoptera; family Noctuidae; genus Dryobota; species Dryobota labecula. Next base: position 2,921,601 of record OX383311.1, on the reverse strand, counting down.
TAGACCAAGGGTTCCCAAAGTGTGCGCCGCGGCGCCCTGATGCGCCGTAGAGAGTAAGGAAGGGCGCCATGAGGTGCTCCTGTTTACCATTCTCCGGTAACTAAACTTAGGTATTCGCGGGTGCAAAATAAAAGCTCTAAGAATTCTCATTCCCTTTGTAACATCTTATTTATGTGAAGCCGGTTTCAGCTGTAGCTGTAATACTCGTATAGAGCAAATATCGCTCCAAGAAAAAAATGTGCAAAGATCACCAAGCTCACACGTCATTTATTGACTAAGTTACCATTGTATTCTATTTCCTACTTTTCTTAAATCAATGTATTCTTGTGTCAATATAAATATGAAAACTCAGTTTCATATTGTTGATGTTTTAATTTTGGTGCTTAACTATGAGTACTTACCATATATCATTATTGGTATCATTGTACCCTATTTCGAGTAACTGAAAAAGTTTGGGAACCCCTGGTTTAGACAATACAACTTTTATTTTTGCTTTTCAACTTATTGCATGCCAAATCAGCATGTATAAATCAGCCGTGTAAATCATGTTCACGTGTAATTCATTCATTCAAAAGCAGAGTAGTTCCCTAATGATAATGTGATTATTATTCTAATTATTAAATCTATTATAGTTAAAAGTAATCAAATTATAGAAAAACTTGTACGATTGATTGCTACAAGTTTTTCTATAATTTGATTACTTTTAACTAGTTATTTGAATTGAAATTTTTATTTACAAAAGTGTTGCCAGAGTAAAAATACTTGCCACTCAGTCAGGTAATAAAGGACTGAAATGTGATTCAGTTTTAATTCAATGTATGAATTACTAAAAAGCTTTTTATTCATGGCTATATGAACAATTTTTTTTTTTTGTGCTATATTGCATTATGTAGTGTACACAGCAACAGTGAATCGTCACTTGTCAATCGTCATCCAGCACATAAGAGTGAAAATCCCACTTCTTGTGAGAAACTGTTATGCAGCAGATTGACTCAGACATTTTTTCTTGAGAAAATTGAAGACTGAGGATCATCTTCATCAGAGTGGGAAATCTGGAGCATTGCTCATAGTGTAACATGACATCTTTAAGGAAAACCACTATTTCACAACTGATGTCAATATCGACGCTTGAAAGGCAATATTGACTAAACGACATGTTGGCAACGTTACACTAGAGCATTTTAAAGTTTTTTTTTTTTTTAAGTAACTTAAAATGCTCCAAATATACCTACTGTACTAGAGTCAATCAATCTGCCTAGCCTTTTCCCAACTATGTTGGGGTCGGCTTCCAGTCTAACCGGATGCAGCTGAATACCAGTATTTTACATGGAGCGACTGCCTATCTGACCTCCACAACCCAGTAACTGGGTAATACGATACCCCTTGGTAAGACTGGTCGTCAGACATTTTGGGCTTCTGACGACCCTTAACGACTGTCAAAGATCCACGAATGACAGCCGGGACCAACGGCTTAACGTGCTTTCCGAGGCACGGAGGAGTCTCGGTATGTAAGGATGGTCACCCATCCACTGACCAACCCTGGCAAGCGTAGCTTAACCTGACGGATCGACCCGTGCGGTTGTTATTACTTAGCCACGAGCTCCTACCTACCGAGCTACCTACTGTACTAGAGCATACTCCACAAAAAAAAAAACCTAATCCATTTTAAAGTTTTCTTTTGTTTTTTTTTTGAAAAAAATTAACGTTGCTTGGTCAATATTGCCTTTCAAGCGTCGATATATTAATCAAGCAGGATAACTAGGACTCAGCACTAGTCAATTTTGTAAACTGACTACAAGAAAAAGTTTTTTTTAATGTATGTACACTGGTTTCTCCATTATTACTGGGCTGATTTATGCAACTCTTTTTTCATTTTGTAAATAAAAAAGTGATTTGCAAAGTTCAAGCTATTTATTTCATAACAAAAATACATTTGTGTCGAAAATATAAGTGGTCCCATTATTAACTTTGCTTGGGAAGTTTTTAAGTTAGCTTCAATAATACAAATGTTTGCCACTTAGTGTATGTTAATGATGAACTTCCTGTCACTGTTATTTACATAGCGAGTAGTACACGAATTTGTGTGGGGTAGATACAACCACAACTAAAAAGTGAAAAATAAAATTATTATATATAATTTTATATAATTTTTTATATTTCCAGATGCCAAATTGTCAAGTGAGTGGCCCACTTAAAGCCAAATTTACATTACGAAACTAGTAGTGCAAACTTTATACGTTTATAGTTTCACATGTAAATAGATAATGTAAATTCGGATTCATAGTAAGAGTAAAATTACTACAGGCTACTGCAGATGGTTGTCCTACCAGAGATGAATCTTCAAATTTGACTCACATGTCTCACATCATTAGTGTTGTGCATTTGCAAAGTTTGAAAAGATATTAAACCAGTTCCAACAGAAGACCAGTATTTAATCCAGTTCTTCTATTGAAAATATTCTCGAATACACTAAGCAAGTACTGGTGCACAAATTTAGGCAGTTACAATGATTAAAAAGCAAAATTAAAGAATTTTAACATAATATACAACTTTGAGAAAAACTTATCAATAAATGTACAACTTCTATCTATTTATTTAAGTTTACCAACTCGCATCTACAAATCAACAGGTAAAATTCATGACATGAATGAGTTGTTCCAGTAAATGTAGATGTGCTGATTATTTTTACAATTTTAGAATCTGATGTGTATGAGTAGCGGGATGAATGTATGATTTGGAGGATATAAGTAATGAATAAAATTAAAAAGAAAATAAAAAAGAAAATAAAATTATGAATTAGAGAGGCAAAAGAGTGAATACTAGAAAGATAGGTCATTGGCCTATAATTGGACCCTGTTAAGCAGAAAAGATCCAACCAACGTTTAATGAAACGTTGGTTGGATCTTTTCTGCTTAACAGGGTCCAATTATCTGCAATATTTTTGTGTCTATTTTATCTTCGTCATCACTATATCCTGCCTGTCGTATGTTAGTTGGGGTTTAACATTGAGTAGTTATAACACAAATATCACTACTGCATAATATACTGTTTGTGATTAAAGCAATATTATGCACTAATTACCAGCTGATGAATTTCAATTTCCCTTTCATTCTAAAGATTAAGTATACAGATAATAAGTACTTATAATAATAATATTTGTTGTTATCAACTAACAATAAACCTTTTTGCGGTTTAATTTGAGCTCTAAACGCTGTGACGGTGACACCAACAAACTTACATGCAAAATATTCATATTTCTATTTATGGTTCTGACAACTACTACCAATGAAAAAAATAAGTCTGAATATTCAATAGTATATTTTATCGCTGTTTTTGCATTCTCACCTCGTTCTATACGTACTATCAAGGCTGGGGCAGAGTTTTAACAACGAAACACATCGTTTCCGGATATCAAAACCTTCAAAATATACATCGAAAAATATTCAAAATAATGATTCAATGGATGGAGTTTTAATGGAAATTAACGTTACAGCTGCAGGGTGACGACAAATGACGTGTTAGAATGCCTTTTTGCGCGTGATAAAAGCGCTACAAAGCTAAACATAACATAAAAATACTTACTGTGCATCTATTTAGCAGGTAGTAACTACACAGTAAAATCCTTCACCATACGATTATAAACTGTAAATTCACCGTAGGACACTATATTATAGTCACTCAAACACGTCACCAACACCAAAATGCACTTATTTCACTATTTTAATGGTATTTTACACGTTTTTACAATAATCTCTCGCCCTAAGAGTTTTGACATTACGTGAGTCGGCCATTTTTCTTTCTGGGGACAACAAAAGCGGGGAGTATTGCCAGTATGAAAAGTAAAATCTTCCTTCACATAATTAGTCATCAGATAAAGGTATGTTATTTATACGCAGTTTGTCATTAACTTCAATGACCATGAATTTGCGCTGTGAACTGATCACGAAATGACTCAAATTGCTAAAACAAAGACATCTTTTTCTCAACTCACATCTATCATTTAAACTAATTAGAACCTCATTCGGTTGCAACCTCGTACACATTTTCACTTTTTATTTTGAATACGTGAATGTTTACCACAAAATCCAGCAATATTCTAATATTTTTCCACGTTGAGCCATTGTCATAGAGCGTAGTCTGGTTTTCCATTCAGCGCTGCTATGCACATGCGCGGTGTAAGGCCCGGCCACGATGTAGGCCACTGGGGCATCGACTGTCCCTACGAGCGCGCTCCTAGGTCAAAACATACAACGTACATACTTATCTACTATCTAGGTCGCGAGGGCTCTGAACTAAATTCGGTAAAACACATTAAAAACATATTCTGTATAACAGAACCAGACGTCAAGCCGTCTGTTTACGTGAACAACGTAGTTAAATCACAATACGTAAAATTAACATCAATGTATCACGGAAAGTAGTTAGACACGGTGAGTATTATTGTGGTCTTTATTCTGTAACTTAGCAACGTGTTACTCATCATGCAGACTTGCAATATTTTATTCAATGTCTCCCCGTCACGAAACGGTGGGTGTCTCACACCCACTGTCCCTTTATTTCTCCGTAATTTCTTTGTGCGAAACACTCTTAGTAGGAGGCGCGGGTTTGTATGACTGTAGAGTTCGTTTACACGATGGCTCAAGTAGGCGTTAGATTAGATTAAACTTACTAACATCCTAATATAGGCCTCGTCTGTCTAGTGGTCGTAAGCGCGACTGCTGAGCGTGAGGTTCTGGGTTCAATCCCCATACCGATACCGATGCCGATATATCGGCGATACTCGAAGTTTGCCGATATATCGGCATCGGCGATATTTTTATGGCCGATTCAACGCTACCTCTGTTCAAATTTCGCTCTCTTCAAATTCTCTCAAAGAAGAAGTCGAGAGATACCTAAGGTCTCCTAATATATCGAGAGGCGCAGAGCCGTTCATTTTCTGACGCGATGACGTCTTATACCCAAACTTGAAAAACATAGCGCAGAAGTAGGTACAGACGCCAGCACATCAAGCTATTACAATCTGTCAAAATTCTTTAATAGATTTTCAACTTAATCACTACATTATAAGGTTCAAGGTTGTTTGCGAAAATTTGACAGTTTCGGGTAGCTAGACCTGCTGGCATCTGTACTTTAGTTTCCAAATGGGTTCTGTCGCATCTGAGAGACTATTTTCCACAGCAGGTCTTATTCAAACAGATTACGCAAAACTTAAGAATACTTTGTTTTTTAAACAAAAATCTCATCAATATTAATTTAGTTTTAACCTTTTGACCGCCACAGTCATGTATAGATGACAAAACCAAAATGTGTCCAGCACGCCACGGTCAAGACTACATGACAGACTTTTATACGTAAATAAAGCACATAAAACAACATTGTTTTTTTTTTGTTTCCTTTGCTTATTATGTTCCTTGACTCATCCTAATTTATATTCGACAAACATAGTGCCCTCAACGCCACAGTCACCATATATCATGACACGTAGTGATGTAGGTAGCAATCAATTTAACAAGAATATGGACCTCGTCTGTAATCTATACGTTATATTTATTTTCTTTAAATTATTCTACAATAAACAAATAAAGCTTTTGGTTAATGAAGTTTTACGATTGAGAAATCATGAACTTTTATTAAAAACATCCTATATGGTAAAAAATTAATAGTTAGTTTTACATGTGCTTTATCGATATAATTCCGAACTCACTACTATTTTGTATGTATTCAAGGATGAATTTGTAGCTTGGCACCGAGGGCACGTATTTGCTTTTTTGACGTGGCGGTCAAAAGGTTAAACAGTTTTATTTAGTTTGTCCTGTTATTTGTTCTTTTTATATTAATTAAAAAATAACCTGATTTGTGTTTTATTTATTTTACCTTCATTTTTTAATTCAATCGGTATCGGTATCGCCGATATTTTTATAAGAGCATCGGTATATCGGTATCGCATCGGCAAAAAGGCGTATCGAGGCATCCCTAATTAATATGAGATTTTTCCTTAGGATGTTCTCTGTTCCAACCCAGAGTCTGAATCGGATATGTGCAGCTGGTAATGACACAAATCCGTATTAGCTGCACGGTAACGTAAGATAAGACTTTTCTGGTGAAATGTGGTACACCTCTGCCTGCTCCTTCGGCGATCTGTTATGTTACCATGTGTTTGAAATAAGTAAACGTTGTAGCCAAGGTTGTTGTGCCGTGTGGTGCCGGACGTAAAGAATAGCACCACCCCATTTCCTCCCGTGGGTGTCGTAAAAGGCGACTTAGGGACTTACTAGATAATGGGCAGCAGCGTTCTCTATGCATTTTTAACACCATACTGCGATCGCCAACCCGCCTGCCAAGCGTGGCGATATTGGCACACCCCCCCCCCCCCATTGGGGGAGGCCTATGTCCAGCAGTGGACGTTTTCGGCTGAAATGATGATGATGATGAATGATGTAGCTAAGGGGACCACGTCCACAGTTAATGGCTAACAGGGAATTTATGGAAGAAGCAAAACATGCTGCGCAGGCCACAAATAAATTGGGCTAAGGGCAGTAGCGGCGTTAGGGTAAGGCGCGGTTGGGCGACCGCCCAAGGGCGACAGCCATTAAGGGGCGCTCCTTCATGTCTGGTTTCCCATCTGGTCCTTCCATTGAGAATATTGGCCACTATAACTGTAACGATAGCGAGTGGGGAAAGGACTTTTTCTAAGCTTAAGCTGACAAAAACTTATAGTCTGCTATCGACATTATGCGAGTGTCCACTGTTCCATGTTAGTACCTAAGTAGCGAATAATTGTTTATGACACAATTGTTTGGTTTTCTATGTTAATTAATGTAATTGGTATTGTACCGTGGGAGTTAACTAAAAATAAATAAATAAATAATCTCAATCGAGATTGACAAACTTGGCACCTTCGTCAATTGCAAATGAAAATGCAGAAAACAGACTGCGATGATGCCTTTATATGAGAGTTTGACGATAGAAAATCTAAAAAGTATTTTTTTTTTCACGTGTGAATTGTAGAGTAGAAAGGGGGCGCCATAGAAAACTCCCCCATGGCGATGGCGCCGGTAATGCTAAAACCGGCTCTGTGTCGAATCGTTGAGCTCCGTAAGTTCCGAGTTGAGCTGCACGATAACTGACAAATGCGGGCACTGACCGGACAGTCCACTCAATCTGTGAGGTTCTTTCATCAAAAGACCATTTATTTATTAAAACTTTATGCACAAATAAAAAAAAATACTGTACAAAGGCGGACTTAATGCCTGAGGCATTTTCTACCAGTCAACCTTAGGGTGATGCAGAGACAAAACATGGCAGGTGCATCATAAGGGATAGATAACTCGAAAAAGGAAAAATTCAGCCACTAATCTATATGGTCTTCACATGATCTGACCAGTGCTGGATTAAGCAAGCGCGGGGCCCGTAGCAAATACTATCGAGGGGCCCTTGATCTGCTATGGGTTCTCAATTAAAAAGTGGTAAAAAAAAACAAGAATTTTATATGTGGAATTTTGTGTGGTCTTTGGGATTTTACATCTGGTCTCACAAGCACTTTACCGCTAGTGCGATACATGTTTTTATAGGAATTTGAACGTTTTAAAAAAAAGATCGCTTATAATTTTTCGATAAATTCATTTTTTCAAAAGTTATTCGAAATTAAAGTTGGACATACCCTAAGTCCTCAGTATTTCTTTCATGTGCGTGGGTGGGTTTGGATACGCGGGGCCCCTTTTGCGCGGGGCCCGTAGCAATTGCTACTCTTGATACGTGGTTAATCCGGCACTGGATCTGACCAAGATTATGTCTGGACTATAAAAGAGACTGTGACCTCCGAGTTTGTTTCGGCTTTTCTTCTCAGAGTAATTAGATAGGAAACGCTGACCTCATCTAGTTTTAAAATATGATTGACGTGTACGTGTAAAAGTGTTTGTAAAAACCTACTTAGAAATACAATCATTTTCAATAGGTAAACTCCGGTAAGTATTACCTCAGAAACCAGGCAATATAAGCGCAGGTGCCGTATTATGAGGTTTTAATGCCATCATGATTCCAGTGCAAGAGAGAGATAGAGCTTATACATGCCCGCTAGCACCGTCCCTGTTTCGGTCTGGAATCATAATGGCATTTATACTTCATAATAAGGCCCCAGGGTGGAGCTTTGCAAACTGACCTGCAAATACAAAAATAACTTAGGTCAGTAGTCGCTCCATTTAGGTCATATCATAAAAATACACCGTGTGCAAGTAATCAATACCCGAGCTTGACAAGACTTTGCTCTATAACATCACGCCTGTTTTCGACGTTGGGGTAGGCAGAGAATCCTCAACCACAGAGGAACTGGCAATCTTACCTCTAACTGTCGAAACAACAAATGCTGTTAACATTGTTGTTTTGGCGACAAAATTAGATAAGATGGTGGTAGCTAGCCAGGCGGACTTATAACAAGCCCTACCACCAGCCAAACCAAGCTGTTAGGACACTTCCAGAGTATAAAGAATTCCAAACACAAAGATACGCATTAATATCACAGCCCTGCCTTTGCTGTCGCGCATTCGGGTAAAAACTACTAGTCATAGTAGGATAGGCAGCAGTCATCTTATACATATTTTCACAACAATGAATAATCACAATGAAAACTAATAAGCTATTTTCCCTAGTAGCATTTTTGTTGGCGTTTGGTTGGGCCACATACCTCTGAAGGTGGCCCAACTAAATGCCAACGGAAAATGCTAATAGGGTTAGGTATACTTTAGTATAAGCGAGATACGATACATAACTATTAGTTATCTTAATTTATAATTATTTGTACTAAGATTTATTTAGTGATAATAATGTTATGAACTACTTTATTTATGCTGTTTAACGCTCAGTTCGTCATAGGCATAATGGTTAGCGAAACGCCTGATAACAATCATCATAGGATACTTTTTATGACTTCGTTATATTAACCATAGAAAAACAATAAAAAGCTTAAATGCTGAGTTCAGCAGGCTTAGGTACTCTGGAAATTAATCCCAATCTCAAGCTAACACGAACTTGAAACAGTTTCAATTCCAATCTGGAAGAGGGTTCGTACCGCATATTTGGTTATGTATGTGGCGCCATATTTCGTTGATTAATGATGTTAAGTTAGCTTAATTACTGACTGATTAATACGTTCTATAATGTTACCTTATTGGTTTTTGAATACTTATGTATGTTTCAAGATTGTAACATAAGATTTAAAAAAATAAGGTGTTTTTAACACTAAACATCTGATAATAAAAAAAATCATCACCATTGCTCTCAAAACGGTGAAGGAAAACATTGTGAGGAAACCGGCATCTCTTAGAAACAATAATTGGAAGACGTATGACATCTACTAATCGGCACTGGGCCCTAGTGGCTGATTATGAATATTAACCACTACTGACAGTAAAATATAGGAACCAGACGTTGTATGATTGCTTGTCGGGGGGACCCGCGCGGGCGCCAGTCGCGGGGTCACGCGCTGTGCCCGGTAGCGCCAGCTTATTGGCTGTCGATTTTTTTTTGTTTTGTTTAAGTTCTCCATCGACACGACTGTAAGTACATGCACACCATTAAAATTAAAACTACGGGTAATTAATTGCCCACGGAGCTCACTCGTGTGTCCACACGCGTACGCACGCGACGGGTCCCCGCTTAACGCAGTTTCAGGCCTTACTGAGGAATTCCGGATGGAAATATCTATTTACACTTTGCCCGCCATAGGGTTCGAACCTAAGACCTAACTGCTCAGCAGCCGTGCTTGCAACCACTAACGCTTATTGGTTGCAAGCGAAAAGTTTCCTCAATGGTTTATAGTGACTAAAGTTTAGTCACTATAAACTATTGAGGCAACTTTTACTAAACCATTGAGGCAACTTTTCAAATACACAAAGGCATCATGAAAAAAAAAAAACTTTGTATTGTTTAAAATATTTTTTATTAAAATTCATACACTAACGCGTTCTTACATGCTTAAAATAAATACAAAAACTTATAAACTAAGTACGTAATACAAGGTCTATCAGAAAGGTACATAATACTTTGGGGCTAGAAAAATACCAACTTTGAGTATGAGAAGAAGAAATATAATAATAATGGCAGGGTATACAGAGATGTTCTCATGGAATATTTTTAAAGGGTTCAATTTTTGTGACACATCCTGTATAAAAAGTATACCAGCTACTTTTTAGGGTTCCGTACGTCCGAATGGAAAAACACATCCCTTATAGGATCACTCGTGTGTCTGTTTGTCCGTCTATCACAGCCTGTGTGTTGGCTGTGATTCACAGCTAATTTTCTCCGAATCGAATAGGCCGGTTAAGTTGAAATTTGGTGTACAGTCGCCAGAACATCAAGTTACCACAATCTGACAAATTTTCTCATTCGATTTTGAACTTAACCGTCAACATTTTAAGGTTTAAAATCGTTTGAAGAAAGACAGTTTCGCATAACCAGATGTGCTGGCGACTGTATATATGAATTTTTGTGACCCAAAAAAGGAAAAGAAAAAAATAATGCAAACTTTACCACGACACTACTGTGACACATAAATGAAATGGGAAATGACATAGGTACTGTGAGGGTCTCAAATATTTTTTTTTCTTTCTAATAATTTTAAAATAAATAGTTTTAAAGTTATTTAAGAAAATTTACCATCCCCCCCCTTATTTTAAAAACAAATAAGCCAATTTTTTAAATACAGAAAATGGTTCTTCACTTATAGAGCCTTACAAATAAACACGGGATAAAGTTATGACAAGCATAAACGTCAAAAAATGTATGGTTATACCGAAGTTATTCTTAGCATAAATTTATTATTTGCAAGGCCCATAGATTACAGAAAAACCTATGTCTTAAAATAACATGGTAAATCCCTAATATTGTGCGTACAAGCTTACATTTGCAGTTGGAATGTATTGGAGAACATGTTTTTAAGTTTAAGTTTGTTATTGGGATAAATTCATCCCAACTACGGAACCCTTCATTGTGCGTGGTCCAACACGCACTTGACTGGTTTTTTATACAGGTTGTGTAATTTTATTTTTTGTTTTTCACCTTTTTTTTGGCCTGCTCTGGGCTCTGGGCGGAGCGGGCGGGCGTGTCAGACTTTTACTGAATGAAACCCACCCGTGTTCCTTCAGTTGCCTGTGTGCCAGGGCCACGGTATCCCTTTCGGACAAACGCGCAACCCTAGCAGGTTGTTCTTCACCCCTAAAGTATCATTAAACATTTCTGTTACACTTTGAACCCATCATCATCATCATTATTTCAGCCGAAAGACGTTGTCTGGACATAGACCTCCCCCAAGCACCGCCACTTCGACCGGTTTTGTGCTTCCCGCATCCAGCGGATTCCTGCGCCTTCATAAGGTCATCGGTCCACCTTGTGGGAGGCCTTCCAACGCTACGTCTTCCGGTACGCGGTCGCCACTCCAGAACCTTTCGGCCCCAACGGCCATCAGTTCTGCGCGCAATGTGCCCTGCCCATTGCCACTTTAGTATGGCAATTCTTCGAGCTATGTCGGTTACCTTGGTTCTCCTGCGGATTTCTTCATTTCTGATTCGATCACGTAGGGAAACTCCAAGCATGGCCCTCTCCATTGCCCTTTGGGTGACTTTTAGCCTTCTAATAAGGCCCATTGTTTGCGAACACGTTTGAACCCATACATTATATAAATAAGTAATTTAACAGAAGAGAGAAAACATTTTGGAAATCACAGCCTCTTCCTTTACATTTAATTTTAACAAGCTAAATATTAATTGTCACTTGAAACCAAGTCGCATATCATTCTGATTTACATCGATTATACCAAAATTGAGCATTTAACACTTCTTAGAGCGAGTTTCACCAATTAAACTAAACACGATCAGCCAGGGCCGGATTTAGGGCAGGGCAACAGGGGCTCTGGCCCTAGCAAAGAAGGGGCCTCCACAATTCGATTATTTTTTTAATAACAAAAACCAATACATCCTTTTAATCAATAAATACTTTCAGACTATTTTCCTTTTTGCTCGGCACTAAGGTTCGTAGCTTGATGTTAAATAACCTTCATAAAAAAAATATTATGAAGGCAAAAATCTGGTCTGGTCAAGGGTCTCCAGACCCAGTTTGTGTATGTGAGTTTAAATGTTTGTAAACGCGCCCATAATACAGGAGAATTTACTAGTGTGGGGCAACGTTAAAAAAAAAAACATATCCGACTGGTAGTTTCAGAGATTAACGCGTTCGTAAAAACAAACAATCTCTTCAGCTTTATTATATTAGTATAGGTTGAAAACGGTTCTTTTTTCCTCTTTTCCAAAAATTCGTGGCCTCCACTTCTTGGCTGCTCCAGGGCCTCCTTTAGATTCGGCCATGCGATCAGCTGATCTAAAACCCGTTCAAGTGATGTCAGTGTCAATATTCCACAACAATGATGAGACTGATCCCTAGTAGCATTTTTGTTGGGGTTTGGTTGGGCCACATACCTCTGAAGTTAGCCCAACTAAATGCCAACGGAAAATGCTACTAGGGATAACTTTTGAACGCGGCTTGGATGTGCTGATCGCGTTCAGTTTGGTTGATGAAGTTCGCTCTTATTTACAGTTTCATTCGAGTTTCTTCAATGGAAATGAAATTATATGTCGATTAACAGTTCAATTATTAAAGTAGTTGTAGAGTAAGTGAGCGGGAAACTAAACGATTTCTTCAGAAATTTATTCTGGGTGCTTAAGGAGAAAACATACTAAAAATCCTGACGTCTAGGAGGCGAGGCGAAGGGAGAGTGACAAAGGTCTCAATTTTAGGTTTTTCGCCAATATCTCAAAAATGGTGCATTGTAGCGAAATAATTTCTAATGTCCATGCTTTTGCATCTCTTGAGTCGATAGTGCAATTGTTTTGGTTTTCCTTCGGCCGCGTTTCAGCAGCAAGATGAGGAGCTCGTGGCTAAGTAATAACAGCCGCACGGGTCGATCCGTCAGGTTAAGCTACGCTTGCCGGGGTTGGTCCGTGGATGGGTGACCATCTTTACATACCGAGACTCCTCCGTGCCTCGGAAAGCACGTTAAGCCGTTGGTCCCGGCTGTCATTCGTGGATCTTTGACAGTCGTTATGGGTCGTCAGAAGCCCAAAAAGTCTGACAACCAGTCTTTCCAAGGGGGTATCGTGTTACCCAGTTACTGGGTTGTGGAGGTCAGATAGGCAGTCGCTCCATCTAAAATACTGGTATTCAGCTGCATCCGGTTAGACTGGAAGCCGACCCCAACATAGTTGGGAAAAGGCTAGGCAGATTGATTGGGTTTCAGCAGCAAGATGTCTTGTGCAGGAGGAGTTGAATTCACCAAAAGGACAGTCAGGTCCACATCCTCACCAACGACAGCTACAGAATTATAAATGAATTGTTCCACAGCAGTCTTCACTATAAAGACATCAGCCTCACGACCTAAGAGGATAAAAATATGACTCACAGAATTGGAATTAGAAACGAATATTAAAAAAAAAAGTTTTTTCCAATTTTTACTTTTCCAGAGCGTGTGTTCGAAAACGGATGGAAATACGGAAAAACAGTTCAGAATCAAAGTTATAGAGAATTTTATAAGCTTTCATTTCATCTTAGAACATTTTTCGCTACAATGCACCATTTTTGAGATATTGGCGAAAAACCTAAAATTGAGACCTTTGTCACCCTCTCCCTCCCTCCGGCTCGCCTCCTAGGCGACAGGATTTTTAGTATGTTTTCTCCCTAAGTACCCAGAATAAATTTCTGAAGAAATCGGTTAGGTCACGCACTCCTTTGAGTCGTTCCTTAATTGAACTATAAATATTTCGTTGTATATTACATCCTGTCAATACAGGATTACATTCAAGTCATTGGTGACACTTCACAGACATGATGATTTTCTAAATTGAGGCGTCTAATTGCAAACCCCGCTAAAACGATTTTCCTGGATATTGAGTTATTGATGAGTTTTAAATTCAATAAAATGTAATCGCACTCCTTGGTGCACGACACATTTACACAAGTCTCCATTGGTCCGCCATACTATTCGTAAGGTCACTTGGTGCAAAATCAAGCGCTGTGATTGGTTGTTTTCGTTATAGAGGAATTTGAATTTTACTCATGCCATTTGAAGTGTATTTTGTTACCAAGCATAAGGTTGGAGGCTCAATTTAGTACTGTTAGAGAGGGATTTGCTCGGAAATGAGTTTGTCACTAAGTAAAGAATTGAGAAAACTTTCAAAAGAGAGAATAAGGTCGGTTTCAAGGTAAAATCGTTTTAGCGGGGTTTGCAATTAGACGCCTCAATTGATAATTTCAAGTCATTATCTACAAATCCACCGCACAGGGCCCGAGTGGTAGGTTACGGCCCACTTCCTCTAACTGAAAGGAGGCCTTTGTACCAGCAGTGGGAATTTTATAGGCACCAATGGTTACACTACCCGCGGCAGTTGACCCCGTAATCAGCTGTAGTAACTTGAATATGAGTTTAGATTTTTTATTTACCGTGTTGTCATAATTTTATATTTTAATTTAGTTCAATTTAATTTTAATTAATTTATCTCAATTGAATTTGAATTTAGTTCAATTCAATTTTAATTTATTTATATCAATTTTATTTTCATTTTAACTTATTTTCGATTATATAATTCAATTTTAAATTCATTTTAATTATTTACATCCATTTTATTTTCAATTATTTATTTAGTTACCTAATGCATTAATAATTAGTGACCAAAACTCATCTGTGAAGTTTCGCTAACTAATTAAATGTAACCCCGCATGACGTCTATACCTAGCGGCTGTTATATTATAATGATTCATATGATAAGATATTAGCACTTATAATAAAGCTTAAACCATTTTTTTTTTCAATTTTAAATGACAATAGATATACTATAATATAAAGCACTTAGTAATACTTCTAATTTCATAAAGTTAGAGTTGTCGGTAACTATCTCTCAGTGTACGGAAATCCTCTACAATGCTTTGATATCAGCTTAGGTTATACTGGAACTATATCGCTTGATATGTAGCCGTGTGTACAAAAAAATATTCGATTCAGAAAAAAAAATAGTTATCTGTATTACTGTAATTAAGTAATTCAGTTAACTACACTGAATTTAAGAACAAAAACTCTGTTTTATATTTCTGTCAATATTCACATAAAGCGTGAAACAGACTTCCAACAAAAGATGCGACGCGGCGCGTTTAATTTAATCGTTATCAATTGGATTAATTTTTATGAAAATGTCTTTATTTATCGGTGATAGTCTTTCATGGGATGTCGCAACGGTGATCAACCCTTATTTCTTGTGTTGTTTTCCTTGTTAGGGTTCCGTAGCCAAATGGCAAAAAACGGAACCCTTATGGATTATTCATGTCTGTCTGTCTGTCTGTCCGTCCGTATGTCACAGCCACCTTTTTCCGAAACTATAAGAACTATACTGTTGAAACTTGGTAAGTAGATGTATTCTGTGAACCGCATTAAGATTTTCACTGAAAAATAGAAAAAAAAAAAAACTATATATTTTGGGAGTTCCCCATACTTAGAACTGAAACCCATTTTTTTTTTTTTTTTTTCATCAAACCTTTTCGTGTGGGGTATCTATGGATAGGTCTTCAAAAATGATATTGTGGTTTCTCATATAATTTTTTTCTAAACTGAATAGTTTGCGCGAGAGACACTTCCAAAGTGGTAAAATGTGTGTCCCCCCCCTGTAACTTCTAAAATAAGAGAATCATAAAACTAAAAAAAAAAAATATGTACAGACGCCAGCACATCAAGCTACTACAATCTGTCAAATTTCTTTAATCGATTTTCAACTTTATCACTACATTATAAGGTTCAAGGTTGATTGCGAAAATTTGACAGTTTCGGGTAGCTTGACCTGCTGGCGTCTGTACATTACCATGTAAACTTCCACCGAAAATTGATTTGAACGAGATCTAGTAACTAGTTTTTTTTTATACGTCATAAATCGTAAACCGCGCTTGCTGCTACGGAACCCTTCATGAGCGAGTCCGACTCGCACTTGGCCGTTTTTTTTTTTTTTTTTTTTGTTTAGTGTCTGTGCTTACTCACATAGTCGTAAGTTTTACTAACAATCTTGTTGAGTCTTGGTTACTCGAATAAAGATAAATTCAATTCAATCCTACTCTATTCTATTCTATTCTATAGTCTAAAATGGTTTGTCAGAAAAATACATACAACAACGCTTATCATTCACTAATTCTTACCTTCGTCGGATCTAATTTTAACAAGCCATATAAATCTGACTACACTTGACGCGATAAATTATGCCCCATAAAATATTAACAAAATAAAAAGTCAATTTTTGGTTTAAATGACTGTGTCAAGCCAGAAATAGGTTCCACACTTGACGTGACATGAGCTCAACTCCGTCGTGTGACAGTATCAACAAGACAGATACACATTCAGGCTTAAATCTCCTATAAACTTTATACAGCGTATTATCGTACGCCGCGTCAGAACGCTTTATGTTGTGTGACAGTACTGATGTGCCTATTAACCGCCCCGGTCGGATTAATACGACAACTCGCTGCTTTGCATGAATACCCGCACAAACCAAAATTTTGAAAATACTGGTTTATAACACAACCAAATGCAAAATAGTTCTTATTTAATTAAACATTTATTAATGCCCTTTCGATTTATACATACATTCTATTTATTCTTCTATTGATCAAATACATGAAAAGTTATGACTTTATGACAGTAAATATTTTGTTTAATTTTTAAATAGCTACCCTGTAAAATGTGTGTTTTTGGATAGTGCGGTTATTCATGCAAAGCAGCGAAATGTTTTCGTGCCCGTGGCGCCTTAGTCGTATTTATACGACTGAGAACCTATGCTAGTTTTGTGTTTTATATATCATTGCACTGTTTGTCGTAGATATTTATTTGTAGATTTATGGTTCGGGCGCTGGGGGCACGGCAATTAATATAAAACCAAGCGGTCAATAGGTTAAAGAATCAGTCTGCGACGCTGACATTAGACGTCACCGATAGAATTAAATAGGGGACTCCAGCCTAACAGCATAAGATAATTGGACGTAGTTAAACGAAAAGGATCCAATCCACACAAAGTCCTTTTAGAGATATTGATGTTTGGGCTTATTTCACAAATCCCCCCTGAAAATCCCCCTTAGGAGGAAAAGTGGCATCTATAAAAAAACAATCTGGAATTAACCCCTGATAATCCCGCTTAGGGGGTGGGGAAACTAGACTTGAAAAAAAAAACTTGTTTCTAAGACCCCCCTGAAAGTGATTTTTTTTACATTAGGGTTCAGTTTTCCCCACTGAGGGGGATTCTCTGGGGAGATTAGTGAAATAAGCCGGATTATCAGGGGTGAATTCTAGACTGGTTTTTATATATTCCACTTTTCCTCCTAAGGGGGATTTTTCAGGGGGGATTTGTGGAATAAGCCTGTTTGAAGTTTAAAAGATATAACATATTTTATATTTCCGTGCATGTGGGCTGGTTCTGAGGTTGATCAAAATGATAACTTTTGTTTTTTGCTTGGATCTATTTTACTCGCCGATAGTATCGATATTTAGACTCAATTTGGTACACTCAACTCATTTTTGACCAGGTTGTCGATTGGATCCATTTCGTTTAAATACGTCCAATAATTTTTATGTCAGAAACATACAACACTCGACGCGTTATCTCACAAAAACACAGTCACAAACATAATTACTTTACACTTATGCGAGATTCAAAAGCGATTATCTTCTAAAGTATTGATATATATTTTGTGGTATTACGAACATAGTAGTATCGAAATCATACTATTATGATATAGGTTTTTTCTCAATTTTTATTTTACAAAAAAAAAACGCTTTTGTTTTTTGCGTAACTGTGAGTGTACATTACCCAACGCGTTTTCGCATTCTAGAAGGTTTGCAAATCGGCCCTACGAGTGTTAGCGACGAGATCGTCGACAGTTAGCAACATATTGAATGACAGGAACATGGCGGCCGCAGACATGACGTGCCACGCGTCGTGAGTGTCGTACAGTTGTAGGATAGAGCATTCTGCGTTGTGACGTCGGGATTGGGCTGGCGTTTGCTGGAAATTGAAGAAAACATTGTATTTTAATCACGAACGGCAGAGATGTGTAGTACACCCATATATCTTCAATCCACAACGGGGACGCTCTTGGCCTTAAGATGAAACTAGTCGATACTTTTTCCATACAAATTTTGGGGGGGTATTACTCCACTGTTTAACATTGTATGTATCCAAAGTTAAACATGATATCGTTTTGTATTATCATTAATTTTGTCTGTACGGAAGCAGAATATTAAAATAAAAAGCCATTAAAAACTTATGAGTCAACAAATATTCGTTTTTCCTGCTAATTTTAACGCAACTTTGGGCGTAAATAAGTAATAAAAGAAGTGTGAAATCTCCAAAACAAAGTCCGTTCCGACAATGCTCAATTATCGAAGATTTCAATAAACTTTATTTGTGATTAAATGTATCCAGTAGTTTTTTCATAAAACTCAACCTTCCAAAGGACATTTCGTAATTTTTTACACGCGCGGTTTACTATGAATTATCGTGCATTTCACTCAACACACGATGACGGACACGATGCTAGGTGAGACAGCGTGCATTTTGGCCACGCCCACCAGTGAGTTCGAGACCGCG
Organism: Dryobota labecula; assembly: GCA_947523025.1. Lineage (NCBI taxonomy): Eukaryota > Metazoa > Arthropoda > Insecta > Lepidoptera > Noctuidae > Dryobota > Dryobota labecula. The sequence goes on along the minus strand of OX383311.1, from coordinate 2,902,945 downwards.
ACTAGTTGGCTCTTAATCTCACCTGATGATAAGGCCGAAGATGGAAGCGAGCTTCGCCCGGAATCCTCAACCACAGAGGAACTGGCTACCTTACCTCTAACTGCCGAAACACAACAATGCTGTTAATATTGTTGTTATGGTGACAGACTTATATAAGATGGTGGTAGCTAGCCGGGCGGACTTAGAACACGCCCTATCACCAACCAAACTGAACAGAGAATTTTGCCCCCGCTGGGAAACGAACCCGGGACCTCTGGGTCTGAGAGGTCTTACCACATGACCACAGAGGCGGTTTTTTTTTAAGTTTCATGTAAAAGGGGGCGAGAGTATTGCTCTTTCGATTTGAAGGGTATGGCTAGGTTCACTCGGAATTGTAATTGCACTTTTTTTTGCGGGATAAATATTACCGAATAAGAAGTGACGCATACATTGCAGAGTTCGCCGATATATATCATGATATATAATATATCACGACATATATCAATTGATTTTTATCTTGATATATATCAATTGATTTTTTTCCTGTCTTCTGAACTAAAAATTATGGAGATTAATTTTTACCCTGGCAACACGTAGCGAAAAACTACAATTCAGAATAATTTACTTTTTTATTATAATATTAAAATTAGCTGATTTATCTCACAAACAGATGAAGATTATTATAATAATAGGTACCTACTTGTTTCTTTTAAGTGTTCATTAAAAAAATCTTTCTCAAATAAACACAAAAAATGTGGTAAATTGTAATTTGACATTTATATTATTTTACAAATTCCTTTCACATTTTTAAGTGTTTAATCCCCTTACAGAATGAAATTCGCTTCATTTTCTTGGCTTGGATATATATCCGATATATATATAAAAAAATCGGATTTTTGATATTTATTATAAAAATCGGATTTTTTCGAACCCTGATACATTGAGTATAGACCCGTTCACACGTCGTTTGTACTGCAAAAAAACGTACATAGCTAAATACGTTTATCGAATACCCACCGGACTTGTCAAGCAAACCGTTATGCATTCTTGGTGTTCCTGGCATCCCGGGATTTTTTTTTTTTTTTTTAATTTTAAGCCGCTTCCATACTTTTATGGCGGTATCAACAACGCCACATGCGAACTACGCATCAAAGACCTGACGTCACAAATACTGCATCGCGCTATCAGAGTTTACTGCGCGACTAGCATATATACAACATCCCGACCTCAACCGTCTGGCAGTTGCCCACCAGACACAACACCCGTCTGGTCGGAGGATTCTCCCTTTACTACAGAGTATGAGTGAACTTTACACCCTGTTCCTCATACCTCTAAACTTTCATAACTCAAAATTAACCTTAGGTAAATATGCGAATAGGTGAATATCCAATCTCTAATGATAAAGGTCGTATACTCACCGACCACTTAGTCTTCGAATCCAGGAACAGCTTCAACGCAGTAAACCAGGCCACATGAGCCAGCACGAAGTAGAACCAGGTGTAGGCAGCGATCTTCTCCCGGTTGACCAGTTTCATGATCACATAGAACATTGTGTAGAGGATGGCATTACCCATCAGGATGGCAAGCAACTGACGCGCGAAGTCCTTGTTGTGCACTATGGCGCTAGAAAGAGACGGATACATTGTCTTAATAACAAAAGTATCAAGTTTATATCGGACTAGCTTTTGCCCGCGACTCCGCCCGCGTGAATGTCGGTTATCGCGTAAAAAAGTAGCCTATGTCCTTCTCCATAACCCAGGCTATATCTCTGCCAAATTTCATGACGATCGGCTCAGGTGGTTTAGGCGTGAAAACGTAACATACAGACAGACAGAGTTACTTTCACATTTATAATTAAGTATGGAATGTATGGATATGGAAGTATGGATTAGCTGCTCTTTTTCTAAAATAAAAGTAGCGTAAGTCACTCCTTATAACTTTAGCTATCTGCCAGTGAAAGTCCGTCGAAATCATTCCAGACGTTTCGGAGATTAGCCGGAACAAACGAACAGACAGACAAACATTTAAAAAATTGTGTTTTTGTTATAATTACCGTTGCTTTTCTTAGCTGTCGAAGCGAAGCGCTCTGAAACCGCGCGATAACGATGAAGATGATTACCTGTATATAGCGAAGGCCCAGTTGGCCACGTTAGCGATACAGACGAGCGCCGCGCGAGCTCGGTGCGCCGGCAGTAGCGCGCGCCAACGGTCGGAGCGGAGCGCTCTGACGCCGCGCGATAACGCCGACCATTCTGTGCTCACAGAATTATAATATTCAGGAGAGTTAGGGGAAACCTGGATTTTGGACTATATTTACGAGTGAAAGAAGAGTGAGTGCATCTGTGTACTTTGCACACGGCTGTGCACTATAACAGGAAAACTTTAACCAGTGCGCAAACTTTGACAAATTAAACTTAAACGAGTTTTATTATACACCTATTTCTTATTTTGATATGTCTTAATACAAAAAAAAATAAGTTATCGCTAATTTTGAAACTGGTATAATGGATACTCGTCGTGCAATGCGCCGGCGGCGCGGTCAGTGAAGCGGAACGCAGTAGTAGGTACCTATCAGCGGTGCGCGTAATAATATCAATGGGCGACCATTGATATTATTACGAATAGAATATTGTATCCATATTTTGCTGATTTCAAGTGGATCAATAAAAATGTATTGAACAAATAATGGCAATGTGTTCTTTTACTGATACTGAACCACCAAAAAGCGCGCGCCAGCTGTTGGAGCGGAGCGCTCTGACGCTGCGCGATAACGCCGACTATTCTGTGCTCACAAAATTATAATATTCAGGAGAGTTAGGGGAATCCTGGATTTCGGACTATATTTCATGGTGTACGGGCAGGGACCAGTCCTCATCATCATCATCATCATCATCATTACAGCCGAAAGACGTCCACTGCTGGACATAGGCCTCCCCCAAGCATTGCCACTTCGACCGGTTCTGTGCTTCCCGCATCCCGCGGATTCCTGCGGCTTTCATAAGTCATCGGTCCACCTTGTGGGAGGCCTTCCAATGCTACGTCTTCCGGTACGCGGTCGCCATTCCAGAACCTTTCGGCCCCAACGGCCTTCTATTCTGCGAGCAATGTGCCCTGCCCATCGCCACTTAAGTTTGGAAATTTTTCGAGCTATGTCAGTTACCTTAGTTCTCCGCGACCAGTACTTAAAAAGGGACCAGTACTTAAATAGTTTTGCAGATGGCATATCACATATATTTTTAATTAAACTTAACCTGCGTCCACATTTATGACATTTCAACAGACCGGAAACCGCGACCATAACAAATTCACAAACAATATATATGTACAGTCAAGCAGCAATTCATTCAGAGACCTCATGAGTAGTACACAGACAATGTCACGAGCCCAGGGGCCATAGTGTGAGTTTATTTTAACCATCTCGAATTTACGCATCAAGCGTGTTCAGCAGTCTGATTGGTGAAGGGCGAATCGGAGGCCAATCAGAACGCCGAACGCGCTCGATGCGTAAAATCGAGATGGTTAAAATAAACTCACCCTAGGGCCTCAGGTAGGCTTGCCAACCGTCCCGCGAGAGCCGGGACGTCCCGTTTCTAGAGCTTCAGAGGATGCGTCCCGCGAAAGGTTGGTGCGGGACGCCAATTGTCCCGTTTTATCGTACCTACGGCTACATTTGGGCAGAAGTTATAGTGATGACTATTACGTTTTATTAGATTTCCTTATTGTTTCCACTTTTCTTACGTTGTAAGTCTTGTAATTATTTTCCGCCTCCCTATACTTTGACGACTGAGTCCGGCTTTTTTTGCCATGTCTCGCACTTTGATTGCCAAAATCCCGGTAAATTCATGCATTAAGGTTGGCTAGCCTAGCCTCAGGTCACATTAAAGACACGAGGAACTTCTCGACAGTTAAAAGGCGAGGATGTCTATTATTGCGATAGTCACACGGTTGATAAAATACTTCGTTTTGTACAGAGTATTGTCCGCTGAAATGGAACGCTTTAGATGAAATACTGTCCTCCTATAAATAATAAAAAAGTATTAGACACGTATTTTTTTGCTTTATCATATTAATAAAAAATGACTTAGATAAAACACATTAAACTTGGGGAGTGGGGGCTCGTTACGAGCTACGTATAAAATCTAGTGAGCAGTGACGTTATGCCACATTTGAACTTAATGTAACACTGTATTGTTTTGATTATGTATAAAAAGAAAAAAATACGTGTCCAATATTTTTTAATAATCTACATGATTTTTTAGTCATCATCCCTATTATAATAACTTACCTAAATTAAACTTGCCAGCGTAGTATATTTTGAGCGTGAGTATGAAACACGTCAGCATGTGCAGTATCGTGAACAGTATGGAGAACGGCACGCTGGGGTACAGGATACCGAAAAGACCTGAAAGAAAAAAAAAAGAAGAAAATACGACTATGAAAAAAAAAAAACAAATACAAAAGCATACTGTATTGTAGTCCCATCGGTCTATACGATTGAAAGAAGAGAGTGCATCTGTGTACTTGCACACACCTGTGCACTATAACAGGGAAACTTTTTAAACAGTGCGCAAACTTTGACAAATTAAACTTAAACGTGTTTTATTATACACCTATTTCTTATTTTGATACGTCTTAGTACAAAAAAATTAAGTTATCGTTAACGAAAGATGTTTATTTTGAAACTGGTATAATGGATACTCGCGGCGGCGCGGTCAGTGAAGCGGAACGCAGTAGTAGGTACCTATCAGCTGTGCGCTCGCCCATTGATATTATTACGAATAGATTGTATCCATATTTTGCTGATTTCAAGTGGACCAAAAAAAAAAGTATTGAACAAATAATTGAAATGTGTTCTATTACTGATACTGAACCACCAAAAAAAATTGCGCACTGGTTAAAAACTTAATAATTGTCATAATTATCTAACTGTAATAATTTAACACGCGCATTAAAACGCGCGCAATCGTTGCCTGTGTTCAAAAGACTTGTGAAGGAACATTACTTGTCGTTGTGATTACGTTCTCGTTGATAGCTGTGATAATCTATACTTACACTTCATTTATTTTCTTTACTTATATAGTTAGTATGTATGTATCTATGTATCTATTATATAGCATATATCTGTGTATCTATTATAGGATATTGTGCTGTTATACTTTTTATTTGCACCAATGACAACCCCATTTTATGTCCACAAATTCACTACCCATGCCAAGGTTGCCTGGAAGAGATCGCAGTATGCGATAAGGCCACCCATTGTATATTTTATAGTGTTTATGTTTTCCTTTTTTTTTTTTGTAATGTGTTATCTGATGTACAATAAAACATATATAAATAAATAAATAAATAAATAAATAAATAAATAAATAAATTTATTTATTTATTCATTCATTGCACAATGTACACACAGTTACAGGCTTTGCTTAAAACTAATGTAACTAACTGTAACAATTATCTCCTCCTTAATCTCCGATAAGCTAAGATTTTGATTGTATCGATTACAAAAAAAACAGTTATTGATAAATCGGGCCCTATCAGAATACTATAGTGAGATAGTGGCCTTTTTGGCGTCGCAATGTAAATTTTGTTAGTTTTAAATGCTCTTTTTTATTTTTTACTGTTTGTATTTCTTGTGTGTCCCAAATAAAATATTTTTCTTTCTTTCTTTCTTTCTTTATAAAAAGCTACACTATTTTATGCCAGGAAAATCCACGGTTCTAGTGGGAATCTCCATGTAAGTGAAAAATGGGACGCAGAGCTAGTTATTATTATTAAATGTATTAGTAAAAGATAACAAGAAACCCAATAACTTACCCAAAGTCATGATACAGGCCAGTATCATGAATGTAGTATGCGCGCTGGGAATGATGTCGGAGTGTCTGTTCTGATATAATTTAATCATCACTAGGACCGCTATCACGTACATGAATGATGAATCTGAAAACGAACGAGAAATGTCAATATCTTCGCCTGCACGAAACATAAGAAAATAGCTGGTGGTTTAGTGAACAAAATACTCGGTAAGTGTGTGTCGTTGGTCTGAAAAGGTTGTGTTTCCTGAGGCAGCGGTGCCGTCGCATAGCGGCGAGTACGGCGGCCGTCCTTATAGAAAACGTTTTGATATGAATACATCTTTAAATTTGCTTCTATAGTAGGAGGCAATTCAGAACACTGATGATAATAAAACCGGCAGATACAGTATGGTGTTGCAGCTACAAATCTATCATCTACATTCAAATTTTAATTACACCACTTGATAGCTAAACGATCAAATAATTGCGCCATTTTGAGGCTGTTTCGCTATGTCATATAATTTCCGTTTAGTATCAATTTTGTCTCGGAGAACCTACGACGTTCGTTTGAGTTTCAATTGTCAGCTTTCGTCAAGATCTATTGATTGCGTATATAAAACATTAGTGTGAAATAGTTATAGTGAATATATTGCATTGAGTTAAAGTAAAAAATTTAAATAAATAATGCAATGTCTATTATATATCTAATATCTGCTCATCCCAATTAAGCACGAAACATCAATACGTACCGAACTGGAAGTTCATCTTGTTGGGACAGAGGTGGTAGCAGCCCGAGAGCAGACCTTCCATCACCAGGCCCAGCCCCATGGAGTACAGCAAGCCATAATGTTGAGGTATGCCCATGTCCTGAAGAAAGGAGTCTTATACAGTCCAAGGCGCAAATGGTGGCGACAGGAGAGGCAGCGAACTGCTGATGTTGATGATAAAGGGCAAACATTTGTATAATTTGAGTTTTTCTTTTTCCTCTTAAATAATAGTACATTACTTACCAAGGGCTGTAAAAGAAAGAAAGCCCGAAATCGCAGGTATTTATGACCCGAGCCGCAGGCGAGGGTTGTAAATATGTGATAGAGGGCTTTCTTTTTTACTGCCCGTGGTGAGTATACAATTTTACGTCTTCACCTGGCCACAATGCGAGTTTTACTGTTCGCGTAGTGTGCGGTAAAACTCACATTATGGCCAGGTGTGACGTAAATATAATTTTTATGCTTGTGGAAATTAAATTGTTTTCAGTTATACTAGTACAATTTAAATATTCATTTAAAAATAGTGTGTATGTGTCAGCTCCGACGCACGACTGGAGTTTACTCCTTAAGTGTACATATATACTCGTACAATATCTAATATATATAATTCTCGTGTCATTGTGTTTGTAACAAAACTCCTCCGAAACGGCTATACCGATTCTTATGAAATTTTGTGTGTATATTCAGTAGGTCTGAGAATAGGACGTAAACTATTTTTCATACCTCTAAATGATAAATAATTGTGGACCACCCCAATATTTTTAAAAAACGAATCTTTGTTGACTCATAACTTTTTAATGGCTTTTTATTTTAATATTCTGCTTCCGTACAGAAAAAAAAAAATAATAAGACAAAACGATATCATGTTTAACTTTGGATGGCAAACAGTGGAGTAATACCCCCCCGAAATTTGTATGGAAAAATATCGACTAGTTTCATCTTAAGGAGTAAACTCCAAAAAATTCAAGTTGTTGCGGAAACTGTACGTTATCTGTGGATAAAGTCCACAAACACAAACATTTGTATACATGTTTGGAAACTAAACTATCTATTTTAAAACTCTTGTTCTCACCTGCGGCGTGTCCCTGTTCCTGAGCTGTCGATGCCGCACCTGCGCGATGAACACCATCCCCAGCACCACGTAGCCCACGTTGGAGTACACGTGGTTGAAGTCTGAGAGGAACCCCAGGGGGTGTGCGCACAGGAAGTTGTAGTAGCAGAGGTCTTGGTCTCCGGTTTGGAAGACCATCTGAGGGAAAGAACACGAAATTGGACAAGATGAGGAAAAGTATGAATGTTTCATTTTGATGATTATTCAGTAAATACAGGGCATAAAAAATACCTATCAGCACGGCAGTTACATATTCTTCCCGTTATTAAGATTACGATTTTGTATGTGGTTATGGTTATTTAGAAAGTAAAAGTCAACAAAAAATCGGACAGCTGCGAGTCGGACTCGCATACAAAGGGTTCTTTACAAATAAAGAAGTATTTTTTATTTATGCTTATTTAGATGTACTGGACAGGATTAATTGAAGGGAAATAGAGGAGGCCTATGTCGCAAGACAGCCTGACCTGGTAGCCGATTAGTTTTAAGTTAATGTATTAAGAAGGTCAGAGTAAAATAAAGGCTATTTTTATTTTATTTTATTTTATTTTATTTTATTTTAGATGTACAGAATTCGTAGATTTCGGTTTGGTGATGAATGTTTTTAACCTTTTTTTTTTAATGAAAATGTTGCCCCACACTAGAAATTTCTCCTGTATTGTGGGTGCGTTTACAAACATTTGAACTCACATACACAAACAGCCAGACCCGGAACAACTACTTGTAGGTCATACAAATATTTGTTCCGTGCGGGAATCGAACCCGTATAGGGTCTGGCAAGCGAGCAACATCGTTGGTGACTCGAGACATGTCCAGCCCTAACAGGGTTCTGAAGATGTTTGCTGACAGAGTGGACTGACACCGTATGTAGCTGTCAATTACATGCACCATCGTATCGTAGTTCTAAGGAGAATGTTACTAACCCTATATGAGTCTTGGCTCTAAATATTTTTTTTTAATTTGAATTTAAAGGACACCCATAAAATCCTGATTATGAAACTCACCCTTTGATATGTGAACAGTAGTTGCACAACCGGCAGTGCGTACACCACAGCTACTGTGAGCGCGCCCCAGAAGTACCTGCCAAGGCCAACCAGTACAATATTTATAGCAACATCTCTTCTTGTCTGTTGTAAGTTGTCATGGTATGGGCATGTGATGAGGAGTAATTCTGGGCTTTGCGTATGGAAAGCTCGGCTGACTATTGGTGTATAAGAAAAAGAAGACAAGATAAACAATAGATAATAATTTTAAATGGCTAAAAAGAACGTAAATGGTGAGATGACAACTCCTTAATTAATCGAGATAAAGATGAAGACGATAAATAGAAAGAAAGAGAAAGATCTATTCGATCTCTATCTCTCTCTCTCTCTCTCTCACTCTCCTCTCTATCTCTATCTCTCTCTCTCCTCTATCTCTCTCTCCTCTATCTCTCTCACTCTGCTCTCTATCTCTCTTACTCTCCTCTCTATCTCTATCTCTCTCTCCTCTATCTCTCACTCTCCTCTCTATCTCTCTCACTCTCCTCTCTATCTCTCTCACTCTCCTCTCTATCTCTCTCACTCTCCTCTCTATCTCTATCTCCTCTCTATCTCTCCTCTATCTCTCTCACTCTCCTTTCTATCTCTCTCACTCTCCTCTCTATCTCCTCTCTATCTCTATCTTTATCTACTCTCTATCTCTCTCTCCTCTATCTCTCTCACCTCTCTCTCTAACTCTATCTCCTCTCTATCTCTATCTCCTCTCTATCTGTATCTTCTCTCTATCTCTATCTTCTCTCTATCTCTATCTCCTCTCTATCTCTATCTCCTCTCTATCTCTCTCTCCTCTATCTCTCTCACTCTCCTCTCTATTTCTATCTCCTCTCTATCTCTCTCTCTCCTATATCTCTCTCACACTCCTCTCTATATCTCACACTCCTCTCTATCTCTCTCACCTCTCTATCTCTATCTCCTCTCTATCTCTCACTCTCCTCTCTATTTCTATCTCCTCTCTATCTCTCTCACACTCCTCTCTATCTCTCTCAACTCTCTATCTCTATCTCCTCTCTATCTCCTCTCTGTCTCTCTCTCCTCTGTCTCTCGACGGACTCTATGATAATTATTTAATTCAATGGTTGTTTTATTCTAGACTCATTTGTTTCACGACACAATATGTTTCACGTCGTTTTTTTTCACATATCGTATGAGATTTACTTTACATAGTTTATGTTGGTATATATATCGAAAATAAAATCCATGTTACCTGTTAGATCTTCTCGTGAACGTCTCAGGCGGGGCTTGCGTCAACCTCTGCACGGTCAGCGGATTAGAACGAGTCCACTGATCATCTGTAAAGACATTATTACTTATAATTCCACAGATTTTTTAAAAGACAAGGTGCTGGAGTGGCGACCGCGTACCGGCAGACGCAGCGGCCGGCCCCCCACAACGTGTATCCACGACCTGCTGGCGGTCTTGGGAGTCCGATGGACGCGGGAAGCACAGGACCGGTCGTGGCGACGCTTGGGGCAGGCCTATGTCCAGCAGTGGACGACTTTCGGCTGAAATGATGACGATGAAGAAGAAGCTTCAAACACGAACTAGCTCTTTGCGAAAGATCTCGTCCTGAAGTACTACACCACCCCTATTTCTGCCGCCAAACAGCGTTGCTGTGTTCCGGTCTGACGAATTTAGGTGTCCAGTCTGTGTATACAGGGTGTTAAAGAAATTGCATGCCATAGCTTCAGGGTGAGTTCAGTATCAATAAAGGAACCCGTAAAAAAAAAAAAAATAATACCTTTAAAAAAAGTAGAAAAAAAAAACGAACATTATCATAAGATGAACCTAATGTAGTACTAACTAATTAAATAGCAATCGTTTCGAATAGTTCAAAAAATTGCTTAAAATAAGTTTTTATTTTGTTTAAATGCTAATTAATAATTTTCTAGAGTTACCTACCTAATCGAACACTTCGATAACGCCGGGTTAAGGATAGGTAACTAGGTACGTAAATTACAATTCCAAGTATTTCTTCTTGCTACTTTAGCGTGCTTATCTCCTTCAAAATTAAAACATCAATTTTTTTTTTAAGTTAGTAGGTACTATTTAGGTTGTTCTTGCAATATTTTTATTTTTATTTTTCCTGGATTCCGTTATCGATACTGAACCTACCCCTCAGCTATGGCACGCAATTTCTTCAACAACCTGTATAGTCTGTTTCAAAATTATCGGATAAAGGTGTAAACATACGTTCAGGTTTAACTCTTACGCAATCACTCACTAAAGGAAATTAGTAACACATGTCATCATTCCGTATTTAGAGAAGTTTTCAACTTTTTATCTTCTCTTCTTATTGTTTGAGTAACATTTTAGATCATTATTGAAAGATTATCGACGAAAATTGAGGTTATAAAATTAAACTCAATTGTCAAAGAAAAACATCTTTAAAATAAGACTGGTGTATTCAAATCGAAGCACTGAATGTGGCACTACACATTGATATCCACAATTAGGTTTTCTTACCCATTGATAAATGATTTATTTCGGTAATTAGGTTTGTTCAAACACTTACACGTCAATCATATAATTTTAAAACTAGATGAGGTTGGCGTTTCCTATCTGACTACTCTGATAAGGCCGAAACAAACTCAGAGTTCACAGTTTCTTTTAAAGTCCAGATATAATCTTGGTCAGATCATGTGAAGACCATATAGATTGGTGTCTGAAATGATCTTTAGAGAGAAACACACAGATTGAGTAGACCTGTCCAGTCAGTGCACGCATTTGTTTACATTTACATCAGATACTTTTGGAACAGACTGTAGGAACGCGGACACATTCATCTTGTATTCATTTGGTATGTGCAGCGATCGACGACGCCAGTTCGCCCGTAACGACCGCTCGCTATAGACGCGCCATCTGTATAAACTATAAGAACTCTATTGTAATACGTTTCGTGAATAAAAGAAATATCCAAATTCATCGTAATGTTTAATTTTCTCTCCGTACACACACCTATACCCAAAGTCTCAAATTCAAATAGATCGAAAAAGATAGATATATAGATATTCGCAGAGAAGAAGTGTTTGGCTTGTGATCTTCCTGTGCGAGTCACAATAAATACCTTTTCTTTCTTTCTTTCTTTAAATACTCACATACATATCAAAAAAATATCTTCGTAATGGTAATTCACATAAAATGGCAAAAAAAGGGTTCCACTTTCTTTTAAGTACTGATTATAAGAAATAATAATTAAAAAATAATCATGCCGTAATTATTTTTATAAATTTTAGGTTTTAAACAAAGTTATTAAAAAAGGTGATTTTCTGGTATAAAATATTTTATGATACTGGTAACAATGCAGGAGATCCAAACATTTTCAAATTTTTTACATCTCAAATATTACAACTCATTCATAGATTCTGTAAACTGTTTCGAGTGGAAATCGGTTTTGGGAGGCTTACGACTAGCAGTGGACTTAAAAGGGCTGATTATGACGACGATCATAATTATGCCGTGTCTCCGAGAAACTACACAAAACATAGTTTGGCAAAGGTATTTTGTTCTTATGATTAATTCACTTTAATTTTATAGATGACTAGCTTTTGCTCGCGGCTCCGCTCGCGTAGATGTCGGTTATCGCGTAGAAAAAAAGCCTATGTCCGTCTCCATATCACAGACATCTCTACCAAATTTCATGACGATCGGTTCAGCGGTTTAGGCGTGAAAACGTAACATACAGTCAGACAGACAGACAGATAGACAGACAGACAGACAGACAGAGTTACTTTCACATTTATAATATTAGTATGGATTATTTCCAGAAAAAAATATGATTAAATGTTTTGCACCACTGTCCTGTCATTTTGACAGTGACATTTCTTGACATTACTTTGTTTACATAAATTATCTGAATTAGAGACTTTGGGTATAGAACATTACACACGCGAACACACAAAACCACCATAATTACAGGCACAGAGTAGTCCAGTTTCGTTTTCGTGTCAGGAATGATAACACGTCTGCGATGTCTCTGGTATTGCAGATGTCCAGGCGGTGAACACTTACCATCAGGTGAGCCGTCGGCTTGTTTGCTATCCAATGACATGGAAAAACATGTCATACAGTTCCGTTGAAGGAACATACCCTTACCTTCAGTCTCATCGTCACTGCCATCCAGTATTCGGGCACTCTCTGCAGTACTGGCCCCTCCCGAAGTTGACGCCTGGGTTATTGGCTCCGCTTCTATTATAATCACTGTTTCTGTGGACGAAAACCGTCTTATGAAATAAAATTAATCAAAAACGCGACGGCAAAGTGAAAAATATTTGTTTCGGAAGTCGGTGTCTTAAGGTGAGTCAAGAGTTGAACAAAAAGTCTCACAAGTTAAACCAACTTGGACCGCGCCCTTCGCATTCTAACTCGCCCTTGGTTCGCGCGCTCACAATGCTGAATGCTCTACTGACATTGAACCAGGGCCTCAAGTCTGCTATTACAATAGTGTCAGAATGGTCTCTTCATTGTGAGTTTTTGACAGATTTGCCATACAAACACTGTCAAATACTCACAATGGCGAGACCATTCTGACACTATTGTAATAGCAGACTTGAGGCCCAGGAGTGTGATTTTTTTGCCGCGAGATGGATGGACGTATGTCGAGCATGTTTGAGATTCTGTGAAATGATGGATGAAAGATGAGTTTTTATTTTATGTGCCATTGTTATTTGCTTGTTAGTTAGTCATTTTTGTGTATTTTTCTTATTGTTATTCCTTCCTTATTGTAAATGTTTGTTTTTATGTAAATTTTACTGTGCAATAACTTGGACCTGGGTCTGTAATGTTGTACATGTTTTTACCAAATAAATAAACCCCTACACAGAGGACTGTCCGTTATGCCTATTGTGTTAAAACTGAACAACTTCCTCCATGAGACCAATATTGTTATCGAGAAAAAATTAACAGCCGTTCCATACGTTTGGGTCGAGTAGGTATTGAAGTTTTGTATGGGATAGTTGATAATTTTTTCGCGATTACGATATTGGTCCCATGGAGAAAGTTGTTCAGTTTGATGGTCTGTACTACACCCTTAAATTTGACCACACCTTTCTGATACATGGTGTATAAGAAGCTTTATGTATGTATGTATTTATTGTATATGTAAATGGTACACCACTGACTACCTGCAGTATTGTCTCTCCTACTTTTTGATCTGTAAAAGTGTTGTCTGTAAAAGATCGCTTTTAGCGATAAGACCGCCCATTGTGACACGCTATGTAACAGTTCTATATTTATATCTGTATCTATATATCTATCTAAGAATGACGTTTTGTCGGCTTCCAGTCTAACCATACCAGTACTTGACATGGAGAAACTGCCTATCTGACCTCTACAACCCAGAATTGGGCTATTATGCCCCTTGGTAAGACTGGTTGTCAGACTTTCGGGCTTCTGACGACCCGTTAAAACTGTCAAAGATCGACAAATGACAGCCGGGAACAACGGCTTAACGTGCTTTCCGAGGCACGGAGGAATCTCGATATGTAAAGATGGTCACCCATCCACGTACCTCGAACCTAGGCAAGCGTAGCTTAACCCGATGGTGCATTACTTAGCCACAATCTCCTCCTAGAGTTTTGTGTATAAAAGCTATATTTACCAGTACACCGACAACTGCAAGCAGCCACAGACAAAGTGACAAGCAACGCCACGACGCACACTAGTGCGAGCGTCACCAACGCACCCACCACGTATTCACGGTAAGAGATCGTAGCAATCACGCGAAATCTAGGGAAAAAAATATTTTTTGTTTAAAATACCATGTTGTTGAATATGTATGATTTACTACCAGTACTACCAGACAGTAAACTGTGCTAACCTGAATTTCTTCATTCTATTGTCGTTCCACAGCGGTCGGCGAGTAGAGTCACTGGCGCCAGTACTACCAGACAGTAAACTGTACTAACCTGAAGCTCTTCATTATATTGTCGTTCCACAGCGGTCGGCGAGTAGTCACTGGCGCCAGTACTACCAGACAGTAAACTGTGCTAACCTGAAGTTCTTTATTCTATTGTCATTCCACAGCGATCGACGAGTAGTCACTGGCGCCAGTACTACCAGACAGTAAACTACTAACCTGAAGCTCTTCATTCTATTGTCGTTCCACAGCGGTCGGCGAGTAGAGTCACTGGCGCCAGTACTACCAGACAGTAAACTGTACTAACCTGAAGCTCTTCATTATATTGTCGTTCCACAGCGGTCGGCGAGTAGTCACTGGCGCCAGTACTACCAGACAGTAAACTGTGCTAACCTGAAGTTCTTTATTCTATTGTCATTCCACAGCGATCGACGAGTAGTCACTGGCGCCAGTACTACCAGACAGTAAACTACTAACCTGAAGCTCTTCATTCTATTGTCGTTCCACAGCGGTCGGCGAGTAGAGTCACTGGCGCCAGTACTACCAGACAGTAAACTGTACTAACCTGAAGCTCTTCATTATATTGTCGTTCCACAGCGGTCGGCGAGTAGTCACTGGCGCCAGTACTACCAGACAGTAAACTGTGCTAACCTGAAGTTCTTTATTCTATTGTCATTCCACAGCGATCGACGAGTAGTCACTGGCGCCAGTACTACCAGACAGTAAACTACTAACCTGAAGCTCTTCATTCTATTGTCGTTCCACAGCGGTCGGCGAGTAGAGTCACTGGCGCCAGTACTACCAGACAGTAAACTGTACTAACCTGAAGCTCTTCATTATATTGTCGTTCCACAGCGGTCGGCGAGTAGTCACTGGCGCCAGTACTACCAGACAGTAAACTGTGCTAACCTGAAGTTCTTTATTCTATTGTCATTCCACAGCGATCGACGAGTAGTCACTGGCGCCAGTACTACCAGACAGTAAACTACTAACCTGAAGCTCTTCATTCTATTGTCGTTCCACAGCGGTCGGAGAGTAGAGTCACTGGCGCCAGTACAGCCGTCATCGTTCTCATTCACGATGAACACTATGTAGAAACCGTACGGGTACATTGTTTGCTGAAACAAATATAAACTTGGTACGTACAGGAGATAATTCCAACACAGCAAAGATCATACAAATCGGTCCAGCCGTTCTTGAGTAATAAATGGAGTAAATAACCCGACTTTGTTTTATATATTCAGAAGATTTATGTTATAGGTATATTTTGTATCAACCGTTTTTTTAATTTTTAGTTTGTATCAGTGGAAATTTTCAAATGGACTTCAATTTCATACTGATTTAGAACACTGTTTAAGTTAGCTGTACTAAACTTAGTACAGCTAACTTAGCCAGCCATAATGTGAGTTTTACCGCACGCTACGCGTACGGTAAAACTCGCATTATGGCCAGGTGAAGACGCAAAATTGTGTACTCACCACGGGCAGTAAAAAAGAATGCCCTCTATCGCATATTTACAAATAAATCACAAATACCTGGCATTTCGGGCTTTCTATCTTTTACAGCCCTTGGTAAGTAATGTACTATTATTGTATTCGGGTAACTACCCGAATAAAATAGAATAAGAAGAAAATTGCCTCACCGTTAATGTGATGCCACCCTTACTCATCATAGTCAGATGGTACCCTTTGTAAAACACTTCCTTTTCGGTGTCAAATACTGGGCACTGTAACAAACATGTGTTATTAATAATGAAATAATGAAAGAAGAAAGATAATACGTTTATTAGTAAACATGACGCAAACAAAGAATACAAATTTATTATTAAAATTATTGGTGATATTGATACATTTTAAATGTTTAAAAAAAAAAAACTGACTTTTTCAAATCCACAGAATGTGTGTGTAGTACAGTCAGTATACACAATTAGCTGACCCCCCCGTGCATAAATGGTTGAGATTTTTTTGAATACGGTTCGATAGAATTTTATAATTCTAAATTTAATTTAAATACCTATACGAAATCTACCCAACTAGAAAAAAAAATTGTTATCCTACGATTTGTTAGTAAAAAAAATCTCAACCATTTATGCAAGGGGGGGTCAGCTAATTGTGTATACTGACTGTACAGAAAAACTTATGAAACTGATGTAAACACTTCTATTTTTAAAATTCAAACACTGTTCTTCGTATAAAATAACTTTATTACACACACTGATTCCAGACTACAGTCTTGCTTCGTAGCTCAACGATTACTGACTCTGCACTGCCTTTTACAATCTAAAACGACTTTTTCCCCACTCAGAAATAACGAGAATGTCCTAACCGTTATTTCTAAGTGTTGCCAAAGTAAAAACAATACACTCAGTTGTCATATTGAAAATACATTTTTCAGTTTGTTATAATATTAATCATTTGTTTTTTGATAATTTATTTATTTATTTAATACTTCAAGCACATAAATGTACAGAGGCGGACTTAATGCCATAGGCATTTTCTACCAGTCAACCTTTGGGGGATGCAGAGACAAACAGTGGTATGTGCAATTACGAAAAATCTAATAATAATGTTACCATAGTGGATATTATACTTCGATATAAAAATAATACGTGTTGTTTTTAAATTAAACCCAAACTTCCGTAGCAATCGACAAGTTTTAGTAGAATTAACAACTTATTTTTGATGAATGTGGAAAATCTGTCTAAGAAAGTGAGCAATATTTATTTAGAATTAAAACATGAATTTGAAACAAGCTAACAGTAGTAAAAATGCTTAATGAATGTTTAATATTAATGTAAAGTTTTTTATTTTTTATTGTTATTATTTTCTTTATTTAATTTATTATCACTGTAATATTTTTCAACACAATAGATAGATAGATAGAATACTCTTTATTATGTACACCATAAAAATTACAGATATAAATGTAGAACTGTTACATAGGGTGTCACAATGGGCGGTCTTATCGCTAAAAGCGATCTTTTACAGACAACCTTTGGATGGATCAAAAGTAGAAGGAGAGACAATACTGCAGGTATTTAGTGGCGTACCACTTACATATATACAATAAATACATATACACAAAGCATATAGATACTTATCCATATAAATATATAGATAATATATATATACACACACAATAATAAACATGATACAAGAGCAAGGAACTTTAAGTAATGATGATGTTTAAGGAGAGAGGAAGTGATTTTTAACCAAAATTTTAAAAGTGGACAAAGATTGAGCACGCCTTATCGAGACGGGCAAGGCATTCCATAACCGTACTGCTTGAACTGTAAAAGACTTGTCATAAAAACTAGTGGAATGCATTGGCATCTCTAGTCTCAAGTACAATGTATTTTGTTATGAAATAAATGACTAAATAACTAAACGCCTCAAGTTTCTTAGTAAATTAAGTGTACCGAGAGTACATACCGAGTTGTTCTGTATGGATACCGTAGCACACACATTGTCGTCGGAGTCAATTATTAGAATCACACTCTTAGGAATCGTGTAATTAAACCTGCAACAAAATATTATACGGATGTTTACTAAAAAGTTTTTTTTTTTCTGTCCCTCATGTAGATTATTAAAAAATATTGGTCACGTATTTTTTCTTTTTTTACGTAATCAAAATATTAAGGCGATACATTGATTTCAAATTTGGCATGACATCACTCTGTGCAAAGATTTTATACGTAGTTTGTTAGTATTGGGACGTAACGAGCCCCCAATCCCCAACTTTAATGTGTTTTATCTAAGTATTTTTTTATTAATATGATAAAGTTAAAACTACGTGTCTAATATTTTTTAACACATTGCCTGCCACCGCGGTCACCGGTGACCGCTAACAATAGTTTTTCTATTGTATCTGTTGTCTGGCAGT
Source organism: Dryobota labecula (assembly GCA_947523025.1). Classification (NCBI taxonomy): domain Eukaryota; kingdom Metazoa; phylum Arthropoda; class Insecta; order Lepidoptera; family Noctuidae; genus Dryobota; species Dryobota labecula. The sequence goes on along the minus strand of OX383311.1, from coordinate 2,884,523 downwards.
CAAAGCCAGAAAAAAAAAATTGTCCGTCATGTAGATTATTAAGAATCTACATGACGGAAAATATTTTTTTTTTAAACATACCTATTATAGATAGTTTCATTCATAACATTACGCGGGATAGAAGATGTGTATGATACAGGTTTTTTTTTTCTAGCCCAATTTCACTCCTTCCAATTTTAATCCTTTTAAATTTAGCCCATGGTTCAGACACAGACGGCTTGAAAAAATAAATATTTTTGTGAACCTGAACACATCCCATCGCGTCTGTCTGTCTGTCTGTTCGCGATAAACTCAAAATCTTCTGCACCGATTTTCATTCTGTTTTAACCAATGGATAGAGTGGTTCTCGAGGAAGGTATATAATTTATCAAGTTTTTGTATACATTGGCTAAAATATAATGGAATTTGTTGGAGGTGTCGGAAAAAAATAAGCCCGTTTGGAACGGATCTGGCTGGGTACAGGGATAGATTATAGCTTGTAATAAGACATAGGCTACTTTTTATCCCTCAAATAGGTTCCCATGGGATGCGGGAACGGGATCAAAATTTCATGATTACTTTTGGTCGCGATAACCGACATCCACGCGGGCGAAGCCGCAGGCATCAGCTAGTTTAATATATTTTCCTTTTCTGAACTCCAACCAGGTCCTCACTTGGTTTTACTAACTTATGGGACTAAAGAGCGCAGTTTTACATCATTAGATGTCAGTTTTCATAAACAGGAGCTCATATATGGCTGTAGTACGACTTAGGCGTATTACGTCTATAAATGCAGACTTATCATACAGGAAAAGTTTTTAATCAGTGCGCAAATTTTGACAAATTAAACTTAAACGTGTTTTATTATACTCCCATTTCTTATTTTGATATGTCTAAAAAAGTTATGGTTAACGAAAGATGTTTATTTTGAAACTGGTATAATCGCAGGTGCAGCGCAGTCAGTGGAGCGGAACACAGTGGTAGGTACACACGGCTACAGATCAAGCTATACCATTCCAGTATAAGCTAATCTAGCATTGTACATGATTTCCGTACAATGAGAGGTCAGCTTATACTGGAAATGTATAGCTTAATATGTAGCCGTGTGTACCTATCAGCTATGCGCTCGCCCATTGATATTATTACGAATAGATTGTATCCATATTTTGCTGATTTCAAGTAGAGCCAAAAAAAAAAGTGTTGAACATATAATGGAAGTGTGTTCTATTACTGACACTGAACCACCAAAAAAAAATTTGGCGAAAAACTTATCCTGTATACACCCATAGTTTATTTTCAGTTATGTTTAAGAGTAACCAGGCACTAATACAGACTCCGGGCTGCTGATAGAAATACCCAATAACACTACCTGACCTGAGTATCGAACTCAGACAGTTTTTGGATGGAATTTGAACTTTCTCACGTATAGCATTGAGGTTGTGTTTCCAACGCTTGACAATGATCTCATAACTCATAATAAGCGTAAATTTTCCCATTGCTGGGACACAGACCTCCTCTCTTCGAGAGGGAGTGGGTTTTAATCGGCTTATTCCACAAATCCCCCCTGAAAATCCCCCTTAGGAGGAAAAGTGGAATCTATAAAAAACAGTCTAGAATTCACACCTGATAATCCCGCTTAGGGGGGAAAACTAGAATTGAAAAAAAAAACTTATTCCAAGACCCCCCTGAAAGTGATTTTTTTTACATTAGGGTTCAGTTTTCCCCACTGAGGGGGATTCTCTGGGGGATGTGTGAAATAAGCAGGGGTGAATTCTAGACTGATTTTTATATATTCCACTTTTCCTCCTAAGGGGGATTATTCAGGGGGGATTTGTGGAATAAGCCGTTTTAATCTACCACACGGGCCCAGTGCGGGTTGGTACATGTCACACATCTTCTGATTTTTTGCTCTACGACATGCCGGTTTCCCCACGATAATTTCCTTCACCGTTTTGAGAGTAATGTTGATGAAATTATTTACACAAAGTACAGACCTTGTCTGGGTTCGAACAGAGGTTCGATAATGATCAAAGATTCCAAATTCAAGTATAGAAGAGCTGCTTTAAAAGTACTTACCGTGGCCGCATCAGGTGACCTGTTTTGCTGACGTTCCACGGATGCTGGTCGAAAGAGAAGAAGAAGTACTTTGGAGAACTCGGCGTCACGTTTAACTGAGTCTCCTGAAAAGCAAGAGCTTATGTATAGTCGTGCGACTTTAAAGTCATCGGTATAAGGTTTAAATTGCATTGATTGGCGTATGCTGCTGGAAAGCAAGAATTTTAGTAGAATAGTGGTAGAGCTCATTGGGCCCTATTACACTATCAATATTATCATGATCCTGGATATCGTGATATTATTAGAATAGAATATTTTTATTTCAGACAATTTAGTCCATATGGTTAGTAACAATTTTACTTAACATGTAGTGTTAGTACAGACACACAAACAAACAATTAAAATTCAAATTCAGCGTGGAGCTGATTATCAGTACCTAAAATTATCGATGTAGTTGTGATTTTGATGTTATGTCAAAATCATAATTTGACATCAATACCATCAATATTTCATCAATACTGGATCACGATATCGAGTATCGCGTGATAATACTGATAGTGTGATAGGCCCCTTTGGCCCCTATTACACTATCAATAATATCATGTTCCTGGATATCGTGATATTATCATCAGTAAAATTATATATGTAGTAATCATAATTTGACATCAATACCATCCACCAGCCATCCATCAGTACGATATGCTAGCAAATAAATATTTTTGATTTGATTTTGATTTGATTTGATCAATATTTCATCAATACTGAATCACGATATCGAGTATCGCGTGATAATACTAATAGTGTGATAGGCCACTTTAGTCTGACAACCAGTCTTACGAAGGGGTATCGTGTTTACCAATGTGGCTAGTGTTACTGGGTTGTGGAAGTCGGATAATCAGTCGCTTCGTGTAAAATACTGGTATTCAGCTGGATCGGTTTAGACTGGAAGCCGAACGCAACATAGTTGGGAAAATGCTAGACTGATAATGAGTAGAAGAGTTCTTTGTGAAGTACTGCCTGCATACATATTTCTGTCGCCAAGCAGAAAAGAATTAAAGAAAAATAGGTTTATTGAAGGGAAAACTTCTTTAGGTGCGTTGAGCACTTTTTGGTAGGGCAAAAAACTTATGGGTTCGCGATCGTCACCGAACGCTTTCCATGAGTATTTTATTTCGTGTATAAAATAGACGGGTTATGGGACATCTCGCCCACGCAAAAACTGGCCCGCGGGCCAGATGTCAACTTTTTAAAATGTGCAAGGGTAGATTCGCCCGGACCAGTTTAGTATAACGGGCCAGATTTCTTGTATTATTAAATATAGGGATATCTCGGCAAAAACGTATATTTTTTAATCAAATATGTACCTATCTGTTAAATCTGTAAGTCATAGCATCAAATTTTAATGACAATTACATTAACAAAAAAAAAAAAAAAAGATACGGAGTAAAGTAACCATCATACAATATTTGATTAAAAATATTGTATGATGGTTGATGGATGCTTTATTTAATAATAGAAGACATCTAGCCCGTTCTACGAAACTGGTCCGGGCGAATCTACCCTTGCACATTTTGAAAAGTTGACATCTGGACCGCGGGCCAGTTTTTGCGTGGGCGAGATGTCCCATAACCCGAATAGACGTGGAACTTTTGACTTACCTTATTAACGTCAACATAGAAGTCTGTCACCCTCCTCAACTTAATGTCAACTGACACGTTCTTAGGATTAGAAGTCGTTATCTGTATCATGGGACGGTTCTTTGATTTTGTATCTGCAACAAAATGGTTTGTGCAGCAGATTGAAATACTACGTGAATTTACCACTACTTCGTATATGGCAATTAATATTTCAGCTAAAATAACGCAAACTGTAAATTGGATTGATTTAATAATAATATATACAGGTTGAAATTTAAAACATGCGACAAACCGAAATGGGAGATTGTACTCATCATTATGAACATATTTTATTAAGGGACCAAAGCTGTAATCGCGAAAAAATAATCAGCTGTACCCTACATTTATGTTCGCATAACTCGTCAAAATGTAGGGAACAGCTGATATTTTTTTCGCGATGGCAGCTTTGGTCACATAGTAAAAGTTGTTCATAATGATAAGTACAATCTCCCATTTCGGTTTGTCGCATGTTTTCAATTTCAACCTGTATGTCTGTTTTTCTTGTAATTAGTGAATAATAATAATAATAATTTTGTAATCTGATGTAAATTTTATATGGGTGTATTCCTGAAATAAAAATGATTTGACTTTTTTGTTTTTTTTTTTTTTGAAAACAATTAAAAAAAATAAACGACTGACAAAGAATTAAAGTTGTTATTTGAAAAAAATAAAAAAATCCGCGGGCATTCTTTACGCCCGCGTATTGAAATGAAAAATACACAATAAAACCGGCTAAGTGCGTATCAGACCACACACAATGAAGGGTTCCGTAGTAGGGGATGAAATTATCCCAAGAACATAAAATGGTGCCGTTTTTTTTTTCCTTTTAAGGTACGCAACCCTAAAAAAAATTTAATGTACTGACCTGGTCCAGCGTCATGTGGACACAGCGTCCGCGCCATATCCGAGAGCAGAAGCGCGCCATTCCTTGTCTGCACAAGCAGTGGTATCTCCCATGAAGATATACCTAGAAAAAGTATAGACGGCTTAAGGACCTATACTACCTCAAATGGCTTAGCATGATCCTCCGTTATGTCGAAAATACTGCAGCATTAATTTTGAAATAAATATAATAGATATCTCGAGATCGGATAGGGGAACGGGGGAACAAGAAATTTCACGCGGAAATGAATGAATAATGTAAGAAATATTTAAATTAAGTATAATATATATTTGCACACCTGTTTAAGTAGGATATGGTTTAAAGAACATTATTTTGTTGTACGTATCACCTCATGTAACCATATTCAAGCAAATATATGATATGAACTAAATGAAAGAATAAGTAGTAGACTGTATAATATGTAATGAATTGATTTGTAATTAAACAATTTTACGTCATACATCGATAGGTTAAGAGCCGTGTACGGTAAATGCGCGAGAAATATGATAACACAGACATTGTACTAATATAATTTGCAATCAATTTACCGTAGGTACCTACGTTTATACCCAAAGTCTCTAATTCAGATAATTTATGTAAACAAAGTAACGTCAAGAAATGTCACTGTCAAAATGACAGGACAGTGGTACAAAACATTTTATTATATTTCTTTTTGTAAATAGTCATCGCTAAAATTATAAAAACTATGCAAACAAAATACCGTTGCCAAACAATGTTTTGTGTAACATGTCGGAGACACGGCATATGATCGTCATAATTAGCCCTTTTAAGTCCAGTGCTAGACGTAGACCTCCCAAAATCGATTTTCACTCGAAACAGTTTACAGCCGTTTTCATCCAAAATGTGGCTAGATAACTTACAATATGAATCTATGAATGAAAGGTGAAGATGTAAAAAACGAAATAAAATATTTGCAGTTTTCAATCTCTACATCTATACTAATATTATAAAGCTGAAGAGTTTGTTTGTTTGTTTGTTTGAACGCGCTAATCTCAGGAACTGGTTACTGGTTGGAATAGAAAAATTATTCTTGTATTGGATAGTCCATTTATTGAGGAAACTTATAGGCTATATAACATCACGCTACGACCAAAAGGAGCGGAGCATAAATGAAAAATGTTGCAAAAACGGGAAAATTTATTCCTTTTTGAGAGCTTCCGTTGCGTGCGCTCCGTAAACGGTTTAAGTTACGCAAATATCATGTAAGAAGGAATTGTTCCTCTTTAAATGTTCTAAAAAAAGCACGACAGCATTATGTCTAACTTTTAAGATTGACTCACTATAACCTTTTGTTATGGTTATCAAATTTGTTCGAAATTAATGCATTATTTGCGTAGGAGTTTTCATAAACATGTTATTAATCCTTATCCAAATAAATAGATTATTCATCACAAGTATTTAATTTTGAACAAAGTTGCCCTTACATCATTTAATTTCAATGAATATCTTAGAAGATATAACTGTTTTATAATAACTCCGCAGCAAAATAATGATCAACTCTACGAGGTAGTCTAATCTAAAGCTGAAGAGTTACTTTTTAGGGTTTGCAAAAATCATTTTGCATTTTACAACCCAATTGAGGAAGAATTACATTCCTATTAACTGGGACACAATTTTTTTTTTTTTTAATGAAAGTTTAAGCGAATACGAAGTAAAAGCACGGGCAGGCAATGTGTTGCGACGGGGTGGGCCGGGGAACAATAAATTTAATGCGGACGAAGTCGCGGGCAGAAGCTAGTAAGCTCATAAAACAACATGGTATTTTTTTTTTTCCTTTTCTAAATATGTTCCTTGACTTATCCTAATTTATATTAGTTGAACTTATTTATTTATATTTTATCTATATTAACATCATCATCATCATTTCAGCCGAAAGACGTCCACTGCTGGACATAGGCCTCCCCCAAGCACCGCCACCTCGACCGGTTCCGTGCTTCCCGCATCCAACGGATTCCTGATATTAACATAAGATGGCAAAAACTCGAAAGGATGAATTCGTATCTTGGCGCCGAGGGCACGTTTTTGGTTTTTTGACGTGGCGTTCAAAAGGTTAAAAAGCCCATTGATCACAAAACGGGAGACGCTGAATGCCCTACTAGGAAAATTGCAGAATACAGATTAACTCGATATCGATTATGAGGGCACCTAGTGCGTCATACTCTAGGCCAGACTTCCGTATTATTTTTATAAATTCGTCACTCCAACACGATCCCATTGCCATTTTGCTAAAAGTTTGTAATCTGCTAAATTCATAATGGTCGATCATTGGTCGGTCAATGGTCTCGTAATAGAATTGTATTACAATGGCATTTTGAACATTTATTCATGCCAGATTTCATTTATATGTATTTTTACATATTATTTATTAGTGTTATAAGCAATCTCAAGTAGTAGGAAGTTGGAAGTTTAGTAGGAAGTTTAATTTGTCATTATGCACGATGATTACCAATTCTTTCAATGGAGTGTCAGTGGCTGACCATTGGAAAGTCATAATGACGCCATTATATTATTAGATTACCAAACTTGTCAAAATCAACGATTATGAAATCAATGATAGACCATTCTGACACTATTGTAATAGCAGACTTGAGGCCCTGACCACTGCACTGTCCTACTTCGACCTATCATCGATTTGTCGCTGTCTCAGCCATTGATATATTAGTATATCAATGGTCTCAGCACTTTAGTCGAACGCCTCAAAAATCAACCTCTTGTCCTCATGTTTCAACCTAGTTATTACGAGTAATACTGCAGACGCAATCATAATCGTGTAACTAAGTGCTAATAATTTCTTGAAAATTGCAGATGCTATGGGCGTTCCGCAGTGTTCAATACTAGGCCCTGGACATATACATTACTAGCTGATGCCCGCGGCTTCGCCCACGTGGATGTCGGTTATCGCGACCAAAAGCAATCATGAAATTTTGATCCCGTTCCCACAACCCATGAGAACCTATTCCAGGGATAAAAAGTAGCCTATCTCTTATTCCAAGCTATAATCTATCCCTACCAAATTTCTGCCCGATCCGTTCCTGACGGCTTATTTTTTTCCGACACCTCCAACAAATATCATTATATTTCAGCCAATGTATACAAAAACTTGACAAATTATATACTAAAACCTTCCTTGAGAACCACTCTATTTATTGATGAAAACAGCATGAAAATCGGTGCAGTAGTTTTTGAGTTTATCGCGAACAGACAGACAGACAGACGCGACGGAGGACTTTGTTTTATAATATGTAGTGATAGTGATAGTGATTAGCTTCTGCCCGCGTGTTATTTCGGAGCCCGACCCACCGCGTGGCATCCCGTCGCTCGCCCGTGCTATTTATTTATTCGTTTTCGCTTAGCGTTGTTTCTGACTTTTTATCTTTTTTCTCGGCTCCTAAAGGTCACAGCGTGATGTTATATATATAGCCTATAGCCTTCCTCGATAAATGGGCTATCCAACACTATAAGATTTTTTCAATTTCGGCCCACCCATCGCGTCGCATCCTGTCGCTCGCCCGCGCTATAACTTTGTTATAGCTTAGCGTTCTTTGTGACTTTTGTTCTTATCGCTTGGCTCCTAAGGATCGTAGCGTGATGTTATATAGCCTATAGCCTTCCTCGATAGATGGGCTATCCAACACTAAAATATTTTTTCTATTCGAACCAGTATCTAGTTCCGAAGATTAGCGCGTTCAACCAAACAAACAAACTCTTCAGCTTTATAATATAGCTGACCCGCGCAACTTCGTCTGCGTCACCTAAGAGAGAGAAGTGGTATAAGTAATGAATTTTCTACTTATTTTGTTACGAGAGATTAACGCGTTCAACCAAAAAAAAGTCTTCAGCTTTATAATATTAGTATAGAAGTTAGGTTAAACGAGAGAAATACTTTAAGGGAGTGTAGTAGCTACTCATCATTCAATTATTTGCTCAACTAGGACTCAAAGAAATAGTTTCTGTATTTTTTTCAAAATGTTTATTATCGGTTGTTTCACACAGATAAAGGGATAATTATCAGAGGTGAATTCTAGACTGGTTTTCATATATTCCACTTTTCCTCCTAAGGGGGATTTTCAGGGGGGATTTGTGGAATAAGCCAATCTATCGTACCTAACAAAAAATATTTCGATTTTTCAATGTGTTCGCAAACTTTTTTCGTTGTGTGTAAGTACTTACCTTTCTGCTGCGTGGCGGTCACGAAGATGGGGTTGTCGATGGTAAGCGACTCGTTGGTAGAGACGTGCACGCGGGTGGGGTAGCCATTCCAAAGCTCGGATTCCTGTGATATGCATAGTACTTAGATGTTTTTTTTTTTTTTGTTACTTTTCTATGGAACAGTTTGTTTGTTTAACAGACTGGTGTGTGACCTGCAAATATTGTTGGACCATTTGGAACTTGGAGATATAATATACTATTTACTAGCTTTTGCCCGCGGCTCCGCCCGCGTAGATGTCGGTTATCGCGTAAAAAAGTCGCCTATGTCCTCCATATCCCAGGCTATATCTCTACCAAATTTCATGACGATAATTATATAATTCATGATAACCATAACCATGGTCATAATAACCCAAATTATATTCATGATATAATTTGGGTTATTATGACCATTTCAAAACATAAAATAGCTAATTGGTCCAGCCGTTCTCAAGTGATGCGGTTACCAACGAACAGAATTTAATTTTTATTTATAAAGATGTACACACGGCTACACATTGAGCTATACATTTCCATTATAAGCTAATCTCGCATTGTATAGAATTTCCGTATAGTGAGAAGTCAGTTTATTCTGGAAATGTATAGCTTGATGTGTAGCCGTGTGTACGAAGATAAGTGCATACCTCATAGAAATCCATGATCTGTTCTGTAGTATCATTGACAACGACGTTAATTCTTGTGTCATATTTGTAGCTGAAATATAACATGCACTGTTGTAGAAAATTAATAAACTAAAGGAAACATGATTTTAACAGCAAAAGTTGTAACAAACATTTTATACAAATTGGGTGTAAATCTTTAGGGTCAGTTCACACCGAGACGCGACGCGACGCGACGATACTGGAAGAGGCCAGTGATTTCGCGCTGCGCCACGTGGCGCTGCGAGACGCATCGTAACGTCGCGAGGCGCATCGTAAAATCATTGGCAACACGACGCCTCGCTGCGCAGCGAGACGCCGCGCGGCGCAGCGAAACACGAACAATTTTTTTTTTTTTTTTTATATATATAAATTATGCACCCAAATACTCCTGTGTTCTTTTTAATTTTATTTTTGTATTCTTCTTCTTTTTCCTCTTCTGCAAGAAGTCCGATTATAACAAGAAACCCAGTCTATCATAATAATTTCACTCGAGCACTCGACCGAACTGCATCAATTCTACACGAAGTCTGGACGGAAATAGTAGAGACAAGTCACCACGATGCATCGCTCTACGCCGCGAGGCATCACGAGACGCAGCGCTGCATGGCGCAACGTATTCTGAATTCTCACAATGAAATGTGTATATTTTCGTGTACTAAATAAAGTTTTATTTTGAGTCGCTCTTTTAACACTGAAAAAAATATTTAGCCTAACTACTTCGGCTATTTCAGGAATAATCAAAGTTTGACAAGACTATAAAATTTAACTTGATTTAATAAAAATGATACACAACAGCCAGCACAGGTTTTGGTTACATGTTGCATAAAGTTATGTGGTCACTTTTTTGTGTTACATCGCACCTTTAGAATTATAGAGACCTAATGTCTTCAGAAGTTCTGAAGACATTAGGTCTCTATAATTCTAAAGGTGCGACATGTTGACGAAAGTTTGGTTATGTATAAGTAAACATTTATTTCAGTGAAAGTGTGCGCGCAGCGTCGCGTCGCGTCGCGTCTCGGTGTGAGCTGACCCTTATTGCCAGCAACACAAAATGATGTTGCAGAAACAATACACCTGCCGTGTTATCTCTCCAGCACAGCAGTTGAGTGGTAGCGAATGCCTACGATATTAAGTCTGCCTTTGTACAGTGGCCAGCACATCAAGCTAAATACAAAATTATTCTTATTTCAATACATTTTAGCCACTTAGTTTTTCTTTATAACCAACGGAATATAAATATTTTCTAAGATTTTCAAAGAGGAAGTATTTTTATTTTTTCTCGAAAAGTTACTTTATACACAAAGAAGATTTTAAATTTGCAACCATGATTTTAAGAACAGTACATTTAAAAAGGAAGGAATGAGACAACTATGACTAGTAAAAGAAGCTTTATTTCATTGCAAATTGTGTCTGCAGTTTTATTAATATTCTATCAAGGTAAGGCCATCAACAACAAATCCAGGCTGCAATTGAGAAATTCCTGATGGGAAACCTCGAAAGATGATTTGGCTGACCTGCGGGTTGGACCCCAAACTATATCTTTAACAGTCACACATGACAACTACAAATTATTTAAATGTTCATTTATTTGAAAGGTATTAAAATACTGCTATTAATAGGGAAAAATATTACAGGAAATGGATATTAAATATACTAAGCGAAGTCAAATAAGGAAAGTTTTGTAATAATTTAATAAATCCGTAATAATAATTAATTCCGTATAGTCATGTTACTGGGGTTTTCTAACCAGTACTAATATAACGTACAAGAATATAAAAATAATGGAAGGGAAAGAATCAAAGAGCATCATAAAATTCGTCCACATCACTGTCAACACTACTACTAATTGACACTAAACTGACATTTTATTCTTCGTATTAATTCATTGTTGTAATTTATTTTTATTATTATTTATGGACTTGGAATTATGGCTATGTTTATAAATTCTAGTGTATAAGGTGACGAGCATGTGTCATAAGTATATTAAGCCATAATACTGAATTGTAAGAAAATTAATCGTATGAGCGTTTTGGATGTCAAATCTGTTAGCTCGTAAGACATATTGAATAAATAAATAAATAAATAAACACGAAAAAGTGCCCAAAAGGCTGGCAGCATTGCCCCGTTGTATGGCAATACTGATTCTTTGGCCAAGAACAGTGACGGATTAACCCTTAATCAAATTAAGCAATTGCCTAGGGCATCACGTCTGGGGGGGCACCAGAAGAAGCACAAACTCACACACAATTGTATAAAATAATAAATGATGATAAAATTGAATCAGCGGGTAAAATTTAGTATCGTGCGGCACGCGTAGGGGGTGGGGGTTGGGGGGGAGGCAAGGGGGGGTGCCCTCTTGCCCCCTGGTACTACTCCCATTAAAAGGTAATGCACCATTCCTGTAAAAAACCGATAAATGTAACCTAACCTCAAAACACTATAGTCGCTTAAAAAGGCGTAGTAGGGTTAAAATTTGGGTTGGAGGAGGGACGGGGGAGGTGCCCCTCTGCCCTGACACTACTTCCATGTAAAGGCAACACACCGTTCTTGAGAAAAACTAATAAATGTAACCTAACCTCAAAACATAGTCGAATAAAAAGCGCTCAATGTGGCGCAGTCGAGGAAAGGGCATTCGACGGAGCCCCGCTTCGCGGGGCTCCTACTTCTGAGTGGTTAAAAAAAAATAACCACGAAGGGTATGGCGGGGTCTATTCGCTCGCTTCGCTCGCTCATTCGACCCCGCCATACCCTTCTAACCTAATCTATCCGAGTCAGAGTGCCCCAAGTACCGAGCTCGCTTCGCTCGCTCTTGCATCCAAATTATCCTAGTCGCATTCTCAGCTTCTAGTAACGGAAAGAGGGAAAGCCAAAGTCGTCGACTACAGTCACAAGAAAAACACAACGAAACACAGAGAGCGAGCACATTCACACAACTCGAGGCGAAACGGAATGAACATGAACAATGACAGTGACACAATAACATAATATCCACAATATCTTTTTTTTTTACGTTCCATTTTGACAATTTTTCACGTCATTTTGCACCATAGACAATATGTGGAACAGATTTAGTTGTCAATCACCCATTTTAACGTTCCGTTTTCGCTATAAAACTGATTTGAGGTTAGAAAAATTTTTCATTAATTTCTCGAAAAATATGCATTACCTTGTAATAAGAGTGATAGCGTTATAATCGGGGATCCAAACCCTACTAGCTTTAACCCTTTTTAACCCCCTCTGCGTGCCGCACGATACTAAAGCCAACCCGACCGATTCTAGTTGACATACGGATAGGGGGGTCCGCAGGCGTGGATTGCTTAGAGCATCAAGTAGTCTTAATCCGTCACTGGCCAAGAAATAAGCCAGCCCTCTGGTCACGTCAAGAGTCGACCAACCACTTGGCGATGTCTTAAAAAACCAAACGTTTCAAACATATAGCTCCCAATAAGGTTGTAATTTATTGTTGTTATTATTACTTTAAAATTAATAAACAGTTAGCCATTCATACATACATAGATAAATATAATATGATAAACCCCAACCCAATAATTATTATGTAGGTACCTACCACAACCAGCACAGAAAAATGTTATCGTGAAGTCGGAGGCGGGGGATCCCCCGAAAATAGTTTTTTTTATATAGGTGTTTATAACAATTCAAACATTCTTTGAGAACATATTTGCAGCATAACGGGTTTATTATGAATAAAACTGAACTAATTATTTCTGAAACATAATTTACGTCGATTCGAAAAAGAAAATATGTAGACGAAAAAGTAAACAAAAATAGTCTTGTTGGAATCTACTTACGTATTGTAAAAGAAGTTTCTTTTGCTCACTCCACTGTTGTTCTGGGTTGCATAAAGCACTGATGAGCATAACAAAGCACCGACGATTATTCTAAACATATTTATATATTAAATATTTTTGTTTTACGTTCGAACTTTTCATGATCATCAACAGTACTGAAAGAAGCTTTTTCATGTGTCGTCTTCGCTGTTTGTTATACTTTGGATTGTTTGTTAAAGATTTTATTATGTCGTCCAAAAAAATCTGGAACCGGAACGCAATTATAAAGTTAAAACATGTTATCATAAATATTACGTTTTGTTTACAATTATCAAAAGTGTAACTGAATTAATATTTTACTTTAATCTAAAGAGAAATATAATTCATATTACGTGCCCATATAAAAACCTTTTTTTACGTCAATCAAATTGACGTCGGAAAAATGATGACATTGAATTTTTCGTTATGAAACATGCACCTTCCGTACAACGCGGGAATATTTTCTTGGAATTGGGTTTATCAGAATAAATAAGTTATTCTATTAGAAGTTTATCCCTAAGGGGTAATAATAAAATTGTAATGTCTGAGAATGGAGTGGATCTTTTTTGGGCACTCAGACTAAACTTCGCTACAATAACGCAATCGGTTATCGGTTCAGCTTGAACTCGCCATTGCGTTGCCAACGTGTGAGAGTTTAGTCGACTCTTTGAGCATTACTCTGGAGTCCGAAAGTTGCAGTCCAACCAAAAAATCAAACATGTGACCTTGATGATAGCATACTGTACGTATGGACTATGTACAGTGGCCAGCACATCAAGCTACACGAAACTGTCAAATTTATCCAAACAATTAAAAAAAAGTTGATGATTCAAAATCAAATTCAAAAACGAACGAGAAATTTTGACAGTTTGTGGTAACTTGATGTTGGGCCACCGTACCTACGAGCTACGGTACGTACGTACCTACAGTGGCCAGCACATCAAGCTACACGAAACTGTCAAATTACTCCAAAGGATTTTAAACTTTAAACTGTTGTTGTTAAGTTTAAAATCGAACGTGAAAATTTGACAGTTTGTGGTAACTTGTTGTGCTGGCCACCGTACATACATTCGTTTGTGACTTACAGACAAACAGATTAACAGACAATGTTATTCGTTTTGTTTGAAGACTGCAAGACGGGATAGCAAAGTGTAAAACTTTTTAGTATTATAACTTTACACAATGCAAAAATATCCGTTCATTTCTGGCGCCAATATAATTATACAAACCATACATTGTCACTCATAAAAAATATATTGATTTTCACTTACAACAAACTTGCGCAAAATCCCGTTGTCTGTCAATTTCCTCGAATATTGAAAAATGTTTCAATGAAAACAAATGATATTTGAAAATTATGTCCGATTCATATTATGAATTTCAGACACTCGAATTAATTGTTAGTTAAATATTGTTTCAATGGCACAGCATCGAAGTCGAACGCGAACTTTGTTTGTAATATGTGAAGTAGTGATCATCCTGCTGTCACCCCCTTTATAACGGACTTCTAAAAGGATTCAAGGTTGTTTTTAGCCTCTTGTAAACAGCATTAGTTTGCGCAAAGACAGCTAATACGCCTCCTAGTTTTGGAAAACAGACCTCATGGGTCTGGCAATATCCTAAATAACGCTCGCACTTTTTTTCTGTATTGTTGTTCCGTGCGAACTTCAATGTATGAGTCGGAACAATTGTCTATGCATTGCTGTCGAACAACGAGAACGGACAAACCAATGATAAATAAATTGAAAATGGCGTCGTTTAGCCGACCAAATGAATCAAAGAATATATTTTTCAATTAATTCAATTTAGTAATTCGATATTTTACAATCAAACTTTGAAAACAAAACAATTTTACTAGTTTACGCGTGTTTTACGCTTAACAATTGTGGACGGTGCTAAGTGCAAGTGAAACCAGAAATGGTGCTGTGTATTGTGTCAGTGTAATAACAAGTCTGTTTACATGATTTCGGCGCGGATTATATTGGTAAAATGTTACCGACGGTGGAAGAGACGCGAGGGTACGACTTCCAGGACCCTGAGAATGTGGAAAAGTGGCGCGGAGTGTTTATAGCTGCTCTGCGTAAGGTAAGCACGATGAACGTTCGAACTTCGGTATCATGTCTTATTATTTGCAAAATATCGATGGAATTCACAATTCACGTGCCTTTAAGCTCTATTAGAGCGTTAAAATGTCCAAGAAATTAGTTTACTGTAGTTTTGTAAACGAGAGTTTGGTCCAGATGTTAGTAAACTTGTGTTTTTGTGATAGCATGCTTAGTGGCTATTGTCAAGGTTTCTGATAACTTATCAATCAAAATCGGTATTAAATTGTGATTATAAATGATCGCATTGTCATTGTAGCTTCGTTTAATGCCTCAGAATTACTTATAAAATTGTAAAATAAATGTTATTCTGTGATGTTAACTTCGAATTTTTATGTAAAATCAATATAAACAGATTTAACGCTTGATTGTCATTACAAGATTGGTAAAACTACCCATCATTATAACAGTAATTATGATTAGATATATACCTTCATGTATTTGAAATATTGTTTTTAACAATGTAATGTAAATGTCACAAATATGAATACTAATATTTTTCCTGCAGCTTTGCCTGTGTTTAGAGTTTCCAACTCAGAAATTAAAAGCACTCATCCATCACACCCAGATATAAAAAGCATACATTCTCAGCCAAAACTCATTGTAATTGGTATCATTGCATACACTCAAAATTGACAGATTCACTTTCAAATGTTTTTATTTTTATTTATTTCATTAAACTTCATAATTATACAGTAGTGCTACTTAATCCCACAAGGAATTCTATACCTTCCTATATCCTATATATATAACCTTTGGATCTTTAGATCTCTTAGTTATCGAAATTGACCAACTAAAATATTGCACCATATATTAAAATAACAGTTCACATAATTACTCATTCTTGTCATGACATTGAACTAATTTGGTTTGGTAATACCAAGAAGTACAGTCAACCACACATATATTTTAGCAATTTGACTTTGATAGCACCACTATTATGTACCAGTAAGTGCAGTTATTATAGTTAAAGTGTGTGGTTGACCATACCTAATTAATGTAAAGAAAATCCCAACTTCAACACAGTTAACTTTTTTTTTTTTTATAAATGTTGCCCACACAATACAGGAGAAATTCCTAGTGTTACAAAAATTTAAAGTCACATACACAAACAGCCAAACCCGGAACAACTACTTGTAGGTCATACAAATATTTGTTCCGTGCTGGAATCTAACCCGCGACACGCAGCTCAGCAGTCAAACGCATAATCACTGCGCCAACCGTGCCGTCATATAGTGTATCTAAGATCTAATTTGAGGAATATGTAAAGCCTATGATCAGTGCAATTTGAACTAAATCACTAACAAAATAGAGTTCAAAAAGGCATGCACAAGATAATTTCCTGTGGCAACTCAAGCATTTTCCTGCTTAGTATGCGCTGGCCACAGTGCAGTAACGCAAATATTCACTTTTATAGCTGTGTATCCATGAAATCCACTAAAAATATCTGCAGGTCTCAACTTGAGACATGCTGCACCAAAGCCCAATTGGACATAGTTAAGCAGATAGGACTCAACCCACATTGTGGTCAGGGATAAGTTGTATATACCAAAGAGGTCCTAATAGTTAACAGAAGGTACCCAGCTACATGTGGGTTAGTTCCCAACATTAAAAAATTAACCTTCTCTTTGTAGAGACACGGATCTTTTTTGGTTTTTGATTTTATTTTATTTTTACTATGGGTTTGCTCTTGACTTTGGTAAGAGACAAAGTCTACGATGGAGTGAGCTTACCCAGCAGCAGCCTGTTCACTCTCACTTTGAATAGATTAGGGTTGTATGTGTTCGGAAACACAGACGCAAGCAGAGAGAGAGAGCGAGAGTGAGAGAACTTGCTGAGTGAAAGAACCAACCGTTAGGATCTTTTTGGTATATACAACGCATCTCTGACCACCATGTGGGTTGAGTCATTTCTGCTTAACTATGTCCAATTGCGTTGCCTCAAGAGGAGCCTTATTTTAATAGTTTTCTTACTCCTTTTAAAATAACCTTATTCAGAGGCTTACATTTAGTGAAATTGGTATTCACTAGAGGCAGCTTCAATCAGCCTCAATATCGCCCAAATACTCAAACGTTACTTAACTTTAAGACGTTCTTATAAGTGTTTCTGTCGCTACAAAACAGTTTAAAGTGACAGAGACAGCATTATACTTAACGGCGACTTAAAATTGAATTGCGTTTGAGTATTCAGCAGTATGTCTCATGCTATAAGGCTGCTTATTCTGAGGCTTAAATGGGAACAGCTTACAAGAGGCAAAAATCATTGTAGTTATATATTTGAATGTTTTTTTAAGGACATTTCCTGTTATTGTACAGAGTAATATTCATAAATAATAATTATACTACTCTATCCTCTTCATGTAAAATAATGTTAGGCTCAATTTACACCACCACGGAATGGAATGGAAGCGAATTTTTGTAACGACATTGTACATAGCAAAATGAACTTTATATCAATTGTCTAACGTTCAAACTAGATACGAGCTTGTTACTACCGGAATTCCTGAAAATGCGCGAGAATTCTCCACAAGACGCGCGACCTGTTATTTAGCTCTTAACTATTGTATTGACATAAAGTTCATTATGCTTTGTACAAAAAAAGTCGCTTCCATTCCATTCCATGGTGGTGTAAATTGAGCCTTAGTATACTTCAAAAGACTATTGGTTTTAATTATGGAATTTGATTAAAAACAAGTGTTTATGGATGTTTATATGGGTTATAATTAAATGAAACACAAGCAACAGACACATACAATGTTTATTTTTTATAAAAAAAAAAAAAAAAAAAAAAAATTGTCTGTCTTTCTGCTTCGGCTAATCTCCGAAACGGCTGGGCTGATTTTAATGGAACTTTCACTGGAAGATAGCTGATATTATAAGGTGCAACTTAGTTAGTTCACATTAAGATGCAATGTGTATGGCATGACAAAAAAGATTTAGAATTCAATTATTTTACTAATACCGCTACCAGATATTGGTTTAAATACATTATAACATTACATAAGGTTGATTAGCCATGGTAACTATGGATTTACCTCGACATTTTACCAAATGTTATCCTCATTTACTCTTGTTATTGAGGGCAGGATGAGGAAAGAAATACCAATTAAAATATAATAATAAATAGTTTAGCTGATGCGGCTGAAACCATTGGAAACAATAGTTGTTAATATGCCTTCCCTTAGTCAAAACGTTTCTATCAACTGTTCTGGGTGAGTAATTAATTTAGTTTTAATTTAAAAAAGAGTTGTTTCTATATAATGTTATTCTCAAATATTATTTTTGTAATATTATTTGACAATAATGTGGAAAAATATGATGTTTTAAAAATAATTAATTTAATTAATACATTCAATAAGGGAAGACTCTTGATTGAAAGATTAATAAATCAGGATGTAGATATTTTTATTTAGGTATATGCTAAGTTTATTTAATAAAAAAATTTAATAGTAATATCTTGTATAATATGGCCTTACATTTTTTATTTTTTAAGGATATTGCAATTGTTGAAGCCGTATTCTTTTTTGTTTTCTAGATGTACAATATATTAAAATTCCAATAATTTCTATAGAATGAATAGTGTATTATATAATATTATATATGTATATTATTACAATATACCGGATGACATTTTTTACCGTCTCGTAAAAATTTGGGTATACTAGGTGAACGGAGTAGAAGTCTATGGCATAGCTTTTATAATTTTTTCTTTAATCTAGAAAGAAATTGATCTATGGATAAATACCACACATTTGAAGTAAACTTATCATACTATAACAATAAACACAGAAATTTAACAAAAAACATAATTCAATAAATAAATACGATAAATAATATTTAAATTTAAATCATACGCACCCAAATTTCAATATTTTTATCTTTTATTTTAGTTTTATTTCTGAAAAAAAAAAAAAAATATTGCTATGCCATAGGCTTCTACTCCGTTCACCTAGTAAACCCAATTTTTTTCGAGACGGTAAAAAAAGTCATCCGGTATAATATTTAAATGAAAATATATTCTATTATATAAATGAATAATTAATTGTTAAATTAATTGAGCAAAATCATTACATCACTTATAAAACAAAATCCCCCCGCTGCGTCTATCAAAAACTAGCAAACATATTTTCATATGGTTTTCACCAAAGGATGGAGTAATTCATGAGGAAGGTTTAGGTGTATAATTCATTAAGATTTTGTGTCAATTGGCTGATAGGAAAAACTAAAATTTTATAAGCCTAGGGTAATTTAGGAACATGTAATTATGTTGTAGTCAAAACTCATAACCAGTTAAAAGTACTTTTAACTAGCAAAATCAGCTATGCTCTATGCTCTGACTAGTTTTGCCCAATGGAGCTGGTTAAACGTAGTTTTGACTGACTAATGTCTTTAAAAGTAATTTTGACTAGACTCTTAAAAGGTTAAGGTGGTCGACATAAATTAAGAAGAAACGCGCATATAAAGTTATATCTACTTCTTACATCTTATTTTTATTAATTACTAGCTTTTGCCCGCGGCTCCGCCCGCGTGGATGTCGGTTATCGCGTAAAAAAGTAGCCTATGTCCCTCTCCATATCCCAGGCTATATCTCTGCCAAATTTCATGGCGATCGGTTCAGCGGTTTACTTTTTTACGCGTTAACCGACATCCACGTGGGCGGAGCCGCGGGCAAGAGCTAGCAAAAAAAAAAAAAAGTTTGTAACTCACATAAACTCTAAATAACATAACTTCATTTATATTATAATTGAATGTTGTATGATTAGAGACACAGTTAAGGAAAACAATCATGAGGAAACCTCGAATTAAATACTTTTAAATAATAATATTTAATATATAGTTATAGGTAGTGTATATATCGCTAACACGCAATGAGCGAGTGTGGTAACAACACAGTTCGTACCTTCTACGTCTAAAAAAAAAGTTGGTTTTCACGGGACATTCGACAGATGTGAAACATCTATGTTAATATTAGAATTAATATTATAATTAACAAAAACCTATAAAAAAATATGGAGTAAAATAAAGAAATATACGCGCGCACACACAAGGGAATCGAGAGCAGTGGCGTAGAAGCATCACGACATGTCAGCGTCATGCCATTTGCCGTCACGGCATACGAGTCGGTTTTACTACCAAGGCGCGCCAATAGATGTTTCACATCAAAAAAAGCCTTTAGCTTTTAAAAATCTATTATTTAAATTATTTTAATGTTACGCGTTTAACTATACTCATGTGACATTTTCACAAATTAGGTATGCGTTTAGCAGAAAACTGTTATACGCTGAGGAGAATGACAACCATAGGACCTGGCGATTATCCACGATCAATTCAATTGTCATGAACTTTTTACAGGACATTATTATTAATCCCAAATGTCGCCAGATACCTTGTTGATGTACTTCCAAAGGGCTTTTATTAGACTAAAAGTGTCATCCGTCTTATTACATGTCCCTATTTTCGTTCAAGCTTAAACCGTCGAGCCAGTTATTGTATTCTGAACTTTATTCCGACTTACGTAAAGTTCTTAATACAGAATTGACAATTTAGGCTCGGTTTTAAAATCAGTTTTTGTATTAAGTTCTTGACGTTTGTCGGAATAAAGTTCAGAATACAACGTTCTGGGTCGAAGATTTGGGCTTGCACTAAAGTTGGAACTCTTAATTTTTTTTTTGTTTGATGAGTCAGTGTTGTACGTTGTACATTGTAAACCTTGACCTACCCTGCAAAGTTTATGGAAGGTCCACGACACGCCTTTTTGTTTATCATCTTCAATAAACACTTATCTTTGCAGGTCCTTGACCACGAACACCCAACCCTCACAGCTGAAGAGAGCGCCCTTCAATATGTGGAGTCATTGTGTCTTCGACTCCTCGCCCTATTATGTGCCGTGCCCTCGCCGCTTACTGTACAGGTAATATTTTAACTTATAATAACACTCATATTCATATGATAATTTAATCTTAATTCGTATTAACATGTATCATAATCGTATAAAGGCTTCTACAAACAGACGCGACACAAAGGCACCGCTCGGCGCGTGACTATCGGTGTCTTTATGTCGAGTCGCGTGTCGCGCCTGTTTGTAGGAACCTTAACAGCAGTGCTGACCCAGTGGTAATGGTTCTAACTTACGAATTGTAGGTGATGGATTCAAACCCAGGCAGGCATATTGTATTTTACTTTGTGCCATTGATATATTAAAAGGAGGAAGGTAAGGTATGTTACGCTTTAACATCGCAATCAGTTAGGCCCTGCGCAGACGACAGACTATCCGTGACGCACTTTTTAGTCTGTGAAAATAGAACCTATGCAATTATATGCAGTAACGCACACGAGGCGCAAAAAGTCCGGCGCACAAAAAATCCGTGTAATTCGGGCAGACCGCACCGCGCCGCGGCGCGCCGCTCCGCACAAAAAGTGTGTGAAAAAAATTGAACGTTTGCTTCAACTAGAGATGAGAATATTGGTTGAAATTGTTTATTGGTTAATGGTTAATGGTTAAATAAAAATATCGATATTTTTATTGGTTGAAAATATTAGTTAATATTTTTATTCAAGTATCTGCAAAATGTTGAAAAGTTGAATATTCTATTAACTAATGCATGTTGAAATTGTTAAGTTAAACTTCCCTTCATACTTTAACAGGCTTAGGACTGACTAGCATTTATCTCGATTAGATAATCGAATATTTTTAACAAGTGCCATAAAAGTTCATTGATTGTCTATGTACATTGTTTTGGTATTAAGTACTTTGATTTTGTTTATGGTTTTTATTTTTATGCATTTTTTTGTTTTTATTTATAACATGGCCCATATTTATTTGATTTTGCACATTACCTTCACTTGTTCTTGTCCCAGCAGATGCATCCTCTATTAAATTTAAATACACACTGAGGTGCTTCAGTCTTAAGTGTGTCTTCAGATTCGTGGTAGTACCTTTATAAAAAAGGTATTTTTTACAATATTTACAAGTTGCGACTTTTTCCACCCCCACGACCCTATCGAAATGGTTCCACGTATCATTATTTCGTCTCGGCATTTTGTAAAACAAAAAAACAACAACAATGCAACGACGCGACTTTGTTATTTGAGTAAAATATCAAAACTAACTAATAAAATAAACTTATATCAAAAATCAACCATTAACCGACCGAAATATTGGTTAAAAATATCAACAACTTTCTTTAGAATAAAATATCCCCAACAGTAAATGTGTTTTAACGTAACAAAGATAGAACATACAATTGAATGCACGTAACGGAATAAATATTTCTACGACACTGACGACACTGCGTTGCCGCTCCGAAGGTCAACCCGAGCGAGCGAGAGACAGCGCGTTGTTCGAGCGAGACAGAGAAATATTCGTCCTTGCCAATTTTGCGCCGAAGAAGTTGATATGATATTTTTATTCGTTAATGTTAATTTTATTTATTGAATATCATGGTTAATTTTAAATATTAGTTAAATTTAATGGTTGATGGTTATATTCATCATCTCTAGCTTCAACGCGCGCTAACGCAGACGGCGCACACTTTAGTCGGCAATCTGCATTTGCTAGGGGTGGACGTAACGCACGCGATCTATTATCATGGCGCCAGAGGTCGATGTAACTATGTTAATTCAAGAAATACAAAACAGACCAGCAATTTATGATACTTCTAAGCCTTTCTTCTGGACCAATGCACCTCCTCATTGTTGTTTCTGAATGAGTAAAAGCAGGTCTCAAAATAAATAGCAACTCATCAAATGTAGTAACAGACATTTTATAAAATTTGAAAAAATTTGCCGGATGTTGTTTCAGAATTGAATGTTTAGTATGGAACTGTCCCTTCAGTAATCTTTCCGAAAGTATAGGATGTACCCAAAATTCTCTATTTCTTCTTCTTTTTCTGTACTTCATGTACAAAATAATACTTCGCGATCTCTGCACGATTTCCATAGCGTCTACGTCCCTACAGCTCTGCCGACAAAATGATCGAAGATGTGCGTCGTGTGCGTTGAGTCTGTGAAATATCCGCGACCGACTTTTTGCGCGCCATGCAGACTTTTTGTGCGCCGCAGACTCGATCGCACAAAAAGTGTGCCGTCTGCGCAGGGCCTAACCTGGACTCGGCGCACGACTACATGCACCAAAACTCACACATCTGTGATCAGTGTGATTACAGTCGCAAACCTACAGTTACCGATAGACAAGAACAGAGATAGGAGACGTTGCTGTGGTGCGAGCGAAATCGCGTTAGCTGCCGAATGTTGGCCGATTGTTTACGATTATGAATGACAATGCATGTGGTAGCACAAACATGGCGTAGTTAACATTAAATATTATTATAACTTTCAACAAATTAGCATTTTTGTCTGTACTTACGAGTGGTAAGTAATCCCGTGTGTATTATTTTTCTTCCTTGTATTAATAAAACACTGTTTAGCTGCACAAGAAGTCATTTTGATGCGTATTTATATGGAGCTGTTTCATCAACGATATCCCGTGCGCGACTGAGTGCCAACTACGGGCCATCCCTTAGTTTGATAGGACCAGGCGCTGTTACTAAGTCCCGTATCTACGCTTTTAATACATCAAAGCTTTGTGCTGTTTATTTCATCCTTACTGCTCTTAAACTGTAAAGGAAAACATTGAGAGAAAAATGGCATGCCCTAAAACCAAAAAGTTTATGAAATGTAACATCTACCAAACCACCCTGTGCCTATGTGATGAATAACGGCCCGCTCCCTCTCAGAGAGGATGCGTCCTAGCAGTGGAAACATAGTTTTCTTATAGTCGAATCTAACTTACCCTAACTCTCCTAATTTGCATTATTAATGGGTAAAATTCATTCTTAATGGGTAAAATTGAGTCACAAAATTGTGTAGAATGCAACTTAATTGAAGATGTATAATCACATCATTATGGAGTGTGTCCGGAACGAGCCGGAAAGACGAGGTTTGCTGATTGAATTTAATAACATGTGCGAGACTGGGGTATGTAACAGCGTCCTTGCTGCTCCTGCATCGGAAGCAGCCAGGATGCTGTACTGGCTCGTAACATTGGGATTAATCGCATAGGTAGTGTAAGATCATGTTTAGTTAGTATTTAATTTCAATATAACGATGAGGTTGGCATAATCTGTCTACCGAACGAACGCTCTTTATTTTTGACGTGACATCGTCTAATAAATCGATGAACGCCGGCTGCATGCACGAAAATGTCCCGGTACGCTCATTGTCCCGTTACGCTCATTGATCCGTTACGCTCATTGTACGCTTACGCCGCACCAATGTTTTGTTATGACGTTGTCACGTTAAACTATCGTCCGTAAACCAATTTTACAGACAACCAATTTTTTTTGACGTGACATCGTCTAATAAATCGATGAACGCCGGCTGCATGCACGTAAATGTCCCGGTACGCTCATTGTCCCGTTACGCTCATTGATCCGTTACGCTCATTGTACGCTTGCGCCGCACCAATGTTTTGTTATGACGTTGTCACGTTAAACTATCGTCCGTAAACCAATTTTACAGACAACCAATTTTTTTGACGTGACATCGTCTAATAAATCGATGAACGCCGGCTGCATGCACGAAAAAGGATGACTAATTGTCCCGTTACGCTCATTGTCCCGTTACGCTCATTGTACGCTTGCGCCGCATCAATGTTTTGTTATGACGTTGTCACGTTAAACTATCGTCCGTAAACCAACTTTACAGACAACCAATGTTTTGTTAGCCTATTTTGAGTCCCACTGCTGGGCAAAGGCCTTCTCTTTTTCCTTTCAAATCTCCTTGTCGATCTCTGGCCATATTGGCCCTGCAAACGTTATCAGATCGTCACACCAATTTCGCCGTGGTATACAAAACTTTTGTTGACTGCGCAAATGCTGTTCAGTTTTTCTGTTTCTTAGCCGGTTTTTATCATCCTTGATTTTGAACTCTCTTTGTCTCCAGGATGTGGAAGAGCGAGTGGCCCGGACGTTCCCCACGCCTCTGGACAAATGGGCCATCACCGAGGCCCGAGACCTCGTCACCATAAAGAGACGGAAACCTATGATACCATGTGATAAGCTGCATCATTTGCTGCAGAAGGTAAGCTATACCGCACATATAATCTAGTTCATTATTTCAGCTGAAAGACGGCACTCGGCTGGTCATAGACCTCTGTAGAATGCTACATTTACAACAAGGCAGACAACTGAGAAGAGGGGGAAGTGATGACCCAGTGGGATCGGCCCTGACTTAAGAGTTAGGTCGTGAGGTGGAAATAAAAGAACAGTTATTCCAAAGTTTTGTGTTTTCACTGCGAATTTATTTTTTAAGAGGTTTTTATACAGATTTACTTCTGTCTGCAATCCTTATGACTGCGAATATTTTTTTAAGAGGTTTTTATACAGATTTAAGGCTTTTCAATGTCATGCGGATTTGCTCACGTATGTGGAATATTGAAAAAAGCCTTTACGATCGAAAAATGACAGCGTGTTGAACTTTATTTGATCATTTTGACAATTCGGCACTAAGGCCCGTATTACAGAACGTCACTCAATACTCAAGCATTACTTAACACTAGATTCAAGCCATTTGATTGGTTGAAACTAGTTTTAAGTAATGCTTGAGTCTTGAGTAAGGTTCTGTAATACGGGCCTAAGATATCCGAGTTGAATTATTTGCACACGGATACGAAATCGTTAGAATGGTATGCAACAGGTAAAAGTTGGAATCAAGATTGGACAGGAGATCCATTATGGGGCGTTAGGTTAGCTAGGACTTGTCATCAGCAGCCTATTTTGATGACTATATTATCTTTCCCAGGAGGTACTGCTCTACAAAATTGACGTGTCAGTGTCGCAGTTCATAACGGCCGTACTAGAGTTCATGAGTAGCGACATTCTGCGGCTGGCTGGCAACTATGTGAAGAAGATCTCGCAGAAGTCGGGCTATGACACTATCACATGTCGGGATATCAAGACTGCCATGTGCGCTGATAAGGTTGGTGATGGATTAGTACTTAAAAATAGTGTACAATATTTTAGGGTTGATACGGTCAACCTCATGTCAACGTCAAAGTCAAAAGTCAAAGCATTTATTTCAAATAGGCACATAAATGGCACTTTTGAACATCAAAATTTACAATCAATCAATCTGCCTAGCCTTTTCCCAACTATGTTGGGGTCGGCTTCCAGTCTAACCGAATGCAGCTGAATACAAGTATTTTACATGGAGCGACTGCCTATCTGACCTCCACAACCCAGTAACTGGGTAACACGATACCCCTTGGTAAGACTGGTTGTCAGACTTTTTGGGCTTCTGACGACCCGTAACGACTGTCAAAGATCCACGAATGAGAGCCGGGACCAACGGCTTAACGTGCTTTCCGAGGCACGGAGGAGTCTCGGTATATAAAGATGGTCACCCATCCACTGACCAACCCCGGCAAGCGTAGCTTAACCTGACGGATCGATCCGTGCGGCTGTTATTACTTAGCCACGAGCTCCTCAAAATTTATACGGAAATAAAATTGATTCTAGTTCCATACCAGTAGTAAACACTTTAACTACGATAACCGAGGGTTTAATTTTACGAAATAGAGGTGATGTAAAACTCAAACTGTTACTATAGACGTGGGGTTGACTGTACGCATGAATATTATATAAACAACTATTGCTATGGGACAAATTCTGAAATATCAAAAATGAATCGGATGTTTGATCCAAAAATGTAGTCCTATCAAAATGTAAAACAACTGATATTTTTTCGTAATTTTGGATTTTGTAATTTATTTATTTTTTCGTTTTCTTGTCCACCATTTTACACATTGTTAGGCATTTTTGTTATCAACACAAAAATTTGCAGGATTGTCAAGTCATATGATTGGCTATTTTATTTCAGTTAGCCTACCTAGTTGATATTCCATCAACTCGCACTAAGCGTTTTCAAACGTCTTTTATAATGCGCACAGCAACGGAGTGGAACTCTCTGCTTGCGTCTGTGTTTCCGAACGCATACAACCCTAATCTATTCAAAGTGAGAGTGAACAGGCTTCTTTTGGGTAAGCTCACTCCATCGTAGACTTTGTCTCTGTCACCCAGACCTAGACTAGAGTCAAGAGCAAAACCATAGAAGAATAAAAAAGAATATCACTGCAACTTGGCAGTCTGTCAACAAAGGGCTTTGAAGGTTTTGGCCCTAACATCAGCAACCATTTTGATTTTTTTTTTCAAAATCGCGGTGTACAATAAATGTCATATATTTATTATCTTTGAATATCTCAAAAACCTGACGCTTTAGGATATTATGTTTCATGAATTGTTTTGTTTGTATATGTGTCCTCTATCTAAATATATAACTTTCGTTATGGACCGCGATTTTGAAAAAAAAATACAAAATGGCGGCCAACGTTAGGGCCACCCTCCATACAAAAATCTTCAAACCACTTTCTACTTTTATTGACCTTTCAAAAACCTTCTAACTTCATTGTTTTCTCCATTCCCACAGGTGTTAATGGATATGTTCTACCAAGAATCCGAGCTCGCCTCTTCAGAATCGTCGGGTAGTGGCACCGAACGTCGCGGTCGGCGCGGCTCGCTGTCCTACGCAGAACTGGTGCGCGACCTCTTGACTGACGAGAAGCACTTCTTAAGAGACTTGAACCTCATCATCCGGGTGTTTAAAGATGAGCTCGAGAAGATTCTTGATAGGGATAGTCGGGTGAGTTTTGAGTTTTTCGCTACATTTATTTTCGCTGTGATGTCAAATTCATTTATTATGTGGGCATAAGTTACATTCATGATGTTAAATTAGGCGCCATCTCCACCGGCGAGAAAATCGCGGCGATAGTCTCGCCGTGCCATCAAATTCAATAGAAGCTCTATGAATCAATCTCCACACGGCGTTATCATCGCAGCGATTATTTGAAGGCCCAGCGTGAATATCGCCGCGATTTTCTCGCCCGTGGAGAGGGCGCCTTAGGTATAGAAATTATAACTAGCTTTTGCCCGCGGCTTCGCCCGCGGCTTCGCCCGCGTAGATGACGGTTATCGCATAAAAAGTAGCCTATGTCCTTCTCCATATCCCAGGCTATATCTCTCCAAATTTAATGACGATCGGTTCAGCGGTTTAGGCGTGAAAACGTAACATACAGACAGACAGAGTTACTTTCACATTTATAATATTAGTATAGTGTTTGTGTAGTTGCCAACATGTCGTTTGGTCAATATTGCCTTTCAAGTGTCGAAATCAGGGCTTCTTAACGTTACCAAATAACAAAATAATAACCGTTACGTAACGTTATATTTCAATGTTATACCTACTAACGTTACAAAAATTTAACGTTACTTGATAACATTACCAGTTATATAACGTTAATTAACACTAACAAAAATACGATAACTAACGTTAATTGAGCTACGTTGCCGTTCTGTGGGTAAGAATCAGGCAGATTCAGGCAATGTTTTGATCGGGACGGCAACAGAGAGGCGCGAGGGCGGGCTCCCGCTGCGCCGCACGCCTCAGGCCCCACTACTTACATCTCACCCGTTTAAAATAACGATAAAATTAATAGTCGCATAAATAACGTTAAATCGATTACCGTTATTTTAATAATAACGTTAACTCTGTCAATACAAGGTAACGTTATGAATATTTACCGGTATTTAAAGCCCTGGTCGAAATGTAGAATTGTTACATAGGGTGTCACAATGGGCTGTCTTGTCGCTGAAAGCGATCTTTTACAGACAACCTTTGGATGGATCAAAAAGTAAAAGGAGAGACAATACTGCAGGTAGTCAGTGGTGTACCATATGGAGTATATATTTTTTTTTTTTGGGTTTTTTTCTATGTTAGAGGGTTTGGTTTCCGCACTTAGTCCTTCAGACGGACCATTGTGCGTGAGCCATAGCGGCCGTCGGTGGTTATTCCAATCAGCCCACCTCCTAGAAGTCTCTTGTAGCTGTTTTAAGTTTTTGTAATTTTGTCCCCAGGCGATATCTCTCATATTCGGTAACATAGTGGACATATACGAGCTGACTGTGACCCTGCTCGGTAACTTGGAGGACGCCATGGAGATGTCACAGGACTCACCCACTCCTTACATCGGCAGCTGCTTCGAAGGTACGTTTATATACGACTGGAAGTGTTGTAGAAAAGAGTTACATTAATCCTGTATTCATCCTCTCAAAACTGAAGGAAACCAGCATGTCCTAGAACTAAAAATACATGTGACATCAAAAACTTGCACTGTACCCGAGTGGTAGATTACGGTCCACTCCCTCTCACAGGCCTGTGTCCGACTTAGGTGGGGCACCGCCGTGTCCTCACGGAGGCGATCTCTCGCGTCCGGCCCTGGTCCAGGCCATGGTCCGTAGCGAGAGTGCATGGGAGGCCGTCACCTCCTGCGAAACAGTAATGCTCGCGAAGGAGGAGGCGGAACGCGTGAGGGAGAGGCAGTCTGTGTGCCCTCCCCTAGTCGCCGCAGGATACGCCCTGGGTGGGCACCGCAGGCGCGGGCTTGCGGACGGCGAGCTATGGGCAGCTCGCCGTCTGGTAAGAACCAGGCTCGGGTCGACGGCGCGTTGTGTTCCACGCGCTCCTCAAAGAGATGTCAGCACGCACTGACGGGGTCCGTTAGGACCGGTGCCTGTCAGGGTTTGTCCGAAAGGGATACCGTGACCCTGGCACAAAGGCAACTGAAGGAACACGGGTGGGTTTTAGTCAGTAAAAGTCTGACACGCCCTCCCGCTCCGCCCAGAGCGGGAGAAGTTATTTGATAATTTCATACACAAAAACAAAGGCCTGTATCCCAGCAGTTACATTATAGGCTGATTATGTGAAATTATAATAAGAAGTCCCGCATGACGGGAACCTCGTAAAAGCCGAGAAAGATAAACAAATCAAGTATCTTGACTTGACTCGCGAGGTTGTTGATATGTGGGATCTGGACTCAGCGATCATTGTGCCGATGGTCGTATCTGCTAATGGCTTAATTGCCAAGAGCCTCGACCAACATCGGAGGCTCTCATTGGGCAGTTGGATTAAGAACTTGACTCAGAAACGGTACTTCTGGACACGGCTCGCATTTTTAGGAGATTATACTCTCTCTCTGTAGCCCTGACCCCCGGTAACTTGGACCCAGTTCCCGATACCGGTGGGCTACAATTTTTTATATTTTTTAATTTTAGTTTTTATATTCTAATATTTAAAAATATAATTTATATGAAATAAGAATAATATATCGAAATATTAAAGAATATAAAACTGGAGAAGCCTTATTAACACTCCCCACTTTGTAAAAGTACGGGAACAAATGTTCTAGTACGTTCAAAAAACTAGTATTACGTTTTCAAGAGCTACATAAAAATGCCGCTGTGCTGTTAAAAATCCTGTAAAAAGCGTTCAAATACATCAAACTTCGATACAGAAGGAATAATTTTCCGTATGTAAATATTTTTATAAATATTTAGTGATGTTTTCCTCATACAGAAATGACATGAAGCGACTATTTTTCCTCAGATTGCCTTTGTGGCGACACCGTGTCTTGCTACTCCTCGTTTTAAAGTTCAAAAAAAAAAAAAAAACTTTGGTATTACGACAATATACGCCAAATGAGCAAAATTTACATGCACTTGACATTATGTCTTTTTTTGTAAAAATGCTAACGAGTCTACCGTAGGATTGGTATCATGTTTGAAACCAAAATTTACATGTCGACAATTTCTTAATACGAATTAGTAATTTTTGTTGTATATATAATTTTTCTTTTTGTGTCTTCCAATTCGATAATTGGAGGAAATTTAATTCGATAATTGATATATTTTTTCTTACTAAAATTTAACTATTTTATTTAAATATCCTTATTTATTCAGACTACAATGTTCTATAATGTTTATGCATCAGCTGTTTTATTTCATGGATTCATGGAAATAAAATCGGTAGGTACGGACTTCTATTTCTCGTTTTTTTTTTTTTTCTTGTAGTAGCTAGTTCGCCCAAAACTGAGGCTTTTTTGTTTAGAATACTACACTTATCCTTCTCCAGTGTTATATTCTCTAAGGTCGAAATTTATTATACCAACTAATAACATTAAACCTCCTAATCTTTAATTTTAAATTTTCCGTGTAAAACGAAGAGTATTTTGTTACAGAACTGGCAGAAGTAGAAGAATTCCGTGCGTACGTTCGCTACGCCAACATCATCACAAGAAAAGAGTCGCGAGACGCGTTGCAGAGCATTGTCGACGATCCTGTGGTAAGTTACTACTAATACAAGAGCTTACAGTACCCTGGGGGGGGAGGGGGGCTCGTGGCTACGTAATAACAGCCGCACGGGTCGATCGATCAGGTAAAGCTACGCTTGCTGCGGTTGGTTCGTAGATGGGTGACCATCTTTACATACCAAGACCCCTCCGTGCCTCGGAATGCACGTTAAGCCGTTGATCCCGGCTGTCATTCGTGGATCTTTGACAGTCGTTATGGGCCGTCAGAAGCCCGAAAGTCTGACAACCAGTCTTACCAAGGGGTATCGTCGTACCCAGTAACTGGTTTGTGGAAGTCAGATAGGCAGTCGCTCTATATAAGATACTGGTATTTAGCTGCATCGGGTTAGACTGGAAGCCGACCCCAACATATTTGGGAAAAGGCTAGGCAGATGATTATGACACATCAAAATACCTTAGACACGCTTGTCTAAGATAATTCGCTAATTATCGGGTGATAATTCGCTAATAATCGAGTGATAATTCGCTAATAATCCGGGTGATAATTCGCTAATCATCGGGTGATAATAATTAGCGAATTATCTTAGACAAGCGTGTCAAAAGCAAGCGTGTCAAGCGTGTAGTAGAAATAACGAAGGCAGCTTTTATGGGTATAAAATAAAGCTGCGTTCGTTATTTCCACTAATATAAAATCGAAGTACCCGATCGTTAATATGGCACATCGAGCTTTAGAAAGACACTGTCACACAGGTATGAGTGACGAAGACGACGCTCTATTGAGCCAAACTTTCTTTTATATTGTGTACTAGCTGCTGCCGCCGGCTTCGACCGAGTGGCTTTTCTAAAATGAAAAAAGTACTCCTTGTAAAATCAGCTATCTGTCAGTGAACGTCCCGTCGAAATCGGTCCAGCCGTTTCGGAGATTAGCTGGAACAAACGGACATACAGACAGACACATTTTTTTGGTGTAAGTTCCGTATTATTTTGACAATTTTATTTCTTCGTCGTGTATACCAACGTTACGTGTACGGAAATCTCGGTATCTAAGTATGGTCTAGGTTTTCATACGCTGACTGTTCGAGGAATGTTTTCATCGTGGTATTCTTTCCTTCCAGCTGTCAGAGCGCCTGGACACGGCCGGGCACGGGTTCCGGCTGGCCGTGAAGTACTACCTGCCCAAGCTGCTGCTGGCGCCCGTGGCGCACGTGTTCCTGTACCACAACTACGTGCTGGCGCTGCTGCAGATCGCGCCCGCCAGCGAGGACCGGGAGAGCTTCAAGCAGGTCAGTCCACACTATTGAGGGACAATTTTAGAGTGAGTGTCATTTAAGCAGACGGTAAACCCTCAGCCTGGACGTAGAACCCCTAGGTCGGGCCTGACCACCTGGACTAGTTTTTTTTTTTTTGTTTTTTCATTTATTAAAACCAGGGGCTCAGCAAAAATCTGATGCTGCAATGCTACTGGTTGATGAGCGTTGGTAAACCGCAGTAGTACAACCAAATGATCTACGAAGCTCGACTCCACATCGAGCCGACTCTGACGCGGCTCGATTTCGATCCAACATAAATCTTCTTTTTCAATACAGTTGTTAAACACTGCGTACTTTCAGAGGCTATAATTATGATTCGAAAATTGAATCTTTTGCATAAGCATCTTTCTGTTACGCGGTCGTGACTTTTGTTTACGATATCGATCATTTTGTTTTGCAGTTTAGTTTTAAATTTAAAAAGTTTAGTAGCAAGGAGTTTTCATATACAGAATAAAATGAGATAGATTTTATACGAGGAAAAAATGAATGAGTCCGCACGTCTTAGCATTGAATTCTCAAAAGTCTTTTAAATGGTTGTTTAGTATATTTAATTACCAGTTTTAATTTAATTATTTTCACATCAACATTATTTTGTCAAAAATCGAATAGGCCGTATAGGCTGTTTTCGTTGTAAAAAAATATGTCCAGTTGCAAAAACGATTCCGGGATCGACAAATTTAGGTTTCTTATTATATTGAATCGGATCTACATATATTTACTTATACTTTCAAACGTTGGCTTATATGGAATACACTTTTGTATCGATCGTAAAAATGCCGCGATACCGACATCGGCATCGACAAATTTTGAGTTTTTTTTTTCTAACTATATATATCCGGCTCGAAGGACCATGTAGAATTTAGTGCCTGTGTGGTTTAGCACTAACTTCTGGGTTGGTTGATATGTCTAGTTGATCTGGTTGATTTGGTGTAATACTAGACTGGTTATGGTTTGGTTATTGGTTTAATGCAACTGGTTTAATAATACAAAATATATATACGGTTTAAATGCTATATTGAATATACTGGTTATTATAGAATGGTAAATCTAAACTATATTAGCACTAAGATGGTTTGGTTTGGTTTGAGTTACGCGATTGGTAGTCGGATACGTACTAAATGGTAATTGTTGTGATACGTGCATTTATGGAAATGCACGCAGGAAAAAGTGCTGCGCTGTTCGGTTGCAAGTCTTGTACCGAACATATAGAATCGGATGCATCTACCTACCTAAGTAGCCGAGGTAATAATATCTACGCCCAACAGGATAATTATAGTATTTAATTTAATAAAATACTATATCCTTATACACATATTTGTATCGGGAGTTAAACATAAATATGCATCCGAATAGTTATGCAATCCAAGAATCCCGGGTTTTTTTAAAAAATTTTAGAAGTCGCTTCCATACTATACACCCAACTAGTTATGCATTCCCGGAATCCTGGCATACCGGGTTTTTTTTTTTACAAAAAATCTATTTCAAGAATCCGCTTCCATACTTTCATAGCTAAAAATGAACTTTGGGTAAATATACATCCGAACATCCGATCTCTAGTGATGATCTAACAAACAAGAGAATGGCCCTTTCCAAAATGTAATATTTACAAAAGCTTGTAAAAACCACACTTGGTTTAGGATGTTTATTATTTTTTATTATTTATTTTTTGTTACGTTCATGTTATTACAGATTACCCCTGCAGCTGAAGACAGAGAGAGCTTTAAACAGGTCAGTTGGGTCATTTTAGGGTACTTAGGGTCAATTTAGGATTTTTCGGGTCAATGAAAAAAATATTTTTTTTTAACAAGTTTTATTTTATTTTATAAGTAGATAACTCATAATTAATAAAATGTATTTTTGTCGTCAGGTGGAATGCAATCTACATCCAATCAAAAAGTTATTAATAAAAGCACTAGGAAATGGACCAAAAATGTGAGTATACCTCTGCACATCCATGTAAAGTCAGGAAATTTGATTAACAAACACTATCACGTTTATATAAAAAAAAAAAAAAATGTTGTTTGTTGGTAAGCGCATCACTTGAGAACAGCTTGATATTCCTAGTAAGACAATTATGAACCGCTTTCATATAGCTATATCCCTAGGTGTTCGCGACATAATTAATTGTAAGAGGTAAGAGAGGTGCGGGGGTGCGCGGGGAGGCCGTGTCTTCAACGCGCGGAGCCGAGGGGTGCCGATCTAGCGATAGCGACCGCCGCACGTCTCTTGCGCTCCGTGTTTTGTACATGTAATATATACTGTCAAGTGCAATTCGGAGCTTTACTTCATAAAACCATCACCAAGCAGAAGTGTTACACTAGGGATATAACTATATCATGGCTTCAACCGGCTAGTGTATCAATCTGCTCATCAATCAACTTCCCTGACTGCTTATACAGGGTGGTAAGGACATCGACGCGCAAACTGTAACCTTGAAGTCAGCACATGATTATAGACTAGCATAGAAATTTTTCTTCAATTATAAAAAAATAAAATCTGCTGTTTCATAGAAAAGTGCAATACCTACGCAGTCAAAATGTATGGAACAACATTTAATTTTTTAACAACCCTCGAATTATTTGAACACAGGGGGTTTCAGAATCATGATAAATGATTTTATTTCTGTAAGTAGGTTTTTACAAACACTTTTACACGTCAATCATATTTTAAAACTAGATGAGATCGGCGTTTCGTATCTGACTACTCTGAGAAGAAAGGCCGAGACAAACTCAGAGGTCACAGTCTCTTTTAAAGTCCAGACATAATCTTGGTCAAATCATGTGAAGACCATGTACATTGGTGTCCACACAGATTGAGTGGACCTGTCCATTCAGTGCACGCATTTGTCAGTAATCGTGCAGCTCAACTCAGAACATAAGGAGCTCAACGATGCTCACGCTCATGTACTGAATCCATGGTGACCCGTTGCGCGTCGATGTCCCTGCCAGCCTGTATAATAATAATAATTGCTTTATTCTCAGGTAACTAAGGCCCATAGACAAAATACACAAAATAATCTTAAAAATAATAAACGAATACATAATAAAAACATTAAAATAAACATAAGACTGCACGAGGTTGTGGGTTCAAATCTGGGCAAGTACCAATGTGACTTTTTCAATTCATATGTACTTTCTGAGTTTATCTTGGACATTATTGACATCGGTGAAGGAAAAACATCGTGAGGAAACCTGGACTTATAGTTAATATAAGTTTGAAATCGCCAACCCGTCTTGAGCAAGCGTGGTGATCAATGCTCGTGCCTTCTCTGTATGAGAAGAGGCCTTTGCCCAGCAGTAGGACAGTTATAGGCTGGTATTATTATTATTATTAAGACTGCACGTCTTTCTGTTTGTGACAAATAAACCATTTTTCTTATTTGCTTCTTTATATTTATGTTATTTTTCCATAATTACAGGGACGCAACTCTCCGGATGGCGAGCCGAGCGCGTCGACAACTCGCCATAGAGAAATGTAACGAGTTGGCTCGGATAGTAGATAATTGGGACATCAGGGACATCGGACAGTGTTGCAATGAATTTATCCGAGGTATGTTATGTTTAACCGACTACCGATAAGTTAGGGTAATATGTTTAACGGCCTGTGTATGAGAAATGCAACGAGTTGACTCTAATAGTAGAGTCGTAGTTCGATTTATATCCTAATAGCTTTTAATGGGGTCCACGCTAAATCTAAAAGATTGCTGCGATGGAAGAAACGTGCTCCTTTAACAGTTGGAAGTTTGCTATGCATTTAAAGTTCCTTTTTCCGAAATCATAAGAATTCGAATACTTTTTGTGGACGCATTTAACGTATTTTATCTACACCCATGCTATAAATCCTCTATCAAAGTTTCTGAAACAGTTAGCTTATTGCCAAAATTAAAACAACCGGTGTCATAGTAACCGAATGAAATTCGCTTCTTTTTCTTGGCCTGGATATATCCGCTATAATATCAAAAAATCGGATTTTTTCGAACCCTGATAAAAACAGATTTGCCGCGAAAACTGAAACCATAATATCATCCAAACGAGTGTTATAATGTTGTACTAAATTTCATTATGCAACCCCTCCGCGTTTTCGATCCCTTCCTTACTCATCAAACAGCCACATTTAAGAATTTCAAAAAAATAATATTGTCATGCACGCGCATTTTACTACCACAACACCGTAATTAAAAAAAAAAAATACTTACAGGTTATTCGAGTTCACGTCGCATCCCGCCATTTTTTGTAAAATATTATTATTGCAAAAAATTATATGTTTGTTGTTTACAAAAATGAGTGCTACAAACTTTGATAAGACACCGCCAGATATTTCTAATGCAGTAAATGACATTTCTAACCAATTATTACCAGAAAAGTCAAGAAAACAATATGAAAAGGCGTACCAAGATTTCATGAATTGGAAAATATCAAAGAGTAGATAACATGGGTGTAGACAAAGTCTTGTATGCAACTGTACATAATTAGGTATTAAAACACTCATGTGATACTATTGTACTGTTATACTTTTTATTTTTGCACCAATGACAACCCCATTTTATGTCCATAAATTCACTGTCCATGCCAAGGTTGCCTGGAAGAGATCGCAGTATGCGATAAGGCCGCCCATTGTATATTTTATAGTGT
This sequence comes from Dryobota labecula, assembly GCA_947523025.1. Classification (NCBI taxonomy): domain Eukaryota; kingdom Metazoa; phylum Arthropoda; class Insecta; order Lepidoptera; family Noctuidae; genus Dryobota; species Dryobota labecula. The sequence continues at coordinate 2,846,992 of OX383311.1, read as the reverse complement.
ATAAGTTTTCTTTTCTTTTGTAATGTGTAATCTGATGTACAATAAAGTATATATAAATAATATAAATAAATAATACTATTATCACACACGGCTTCGCCTCGTGTGCTAAACCCACATTCGTGTTTTAATACCCCTTATTATACAACAGTTGCATAAATAACTATTATTTGATGTTACAGAGGATACGCTATCTAAGATTGGCCCGGGCAAGCGGATAGCGGAGCGACGAGCGTATCTGTTTGACGGACTACTACTGCTATGCAAGCCTATTACTAGCATTGTGAGTACATTTATATTCAAATATAGAGGTATGAGGAACAGGGTTTAAAGTTCACTCATCCTCTGTTGAAAAGAGAAGATCCTCCAACCAGACGGGTGTTGTGTCTGGTGGGCAAATGCCCGACGGTTGATGTCAGGATGTTGTATATATGCTAGTCGCGCGGTAAACTCTGATTGCGCGATGCAGGATTTGTGACGTCAGGTCTTTGATGCGTAGTTTGCATGTGGCGTTGTACCACACATTTACACAAATCAATAAAATTAAAGTGTGTTTGTAATGTCAAAATAACAACTTCTTACTAAATGCATATGAAAGTAAATACGTACTAAAGTAAGTACTTAAAACAAAAAAACAAAGTTAAAAATTTTTGTCTTTTTGTTCCGACTAAAACGACTGGACCGATTTTGTCGGGACTTTCACTGGCAGATAGCTGATGTTATAAGGAGTAACTTAGTTTATTTTGAAAATGGTATAATGGATACTCGTCGTGTAACGCGCCAGCGGTGGCGGCGCGGTCAGTGAAGCGGAACGCAGTAGTAGGTACCTATCAGCTGTGCGCTCGCCCATTGATATTATTACGAATAGATTGTATCCATATTTTGCTGATTTCAAGTAGGATAAAAAAAAGTATTGTACATATAATGGATATGTGTTCTATTACTGATAACACCAACCACCAAAAAAAAATTCCGCACTGGTTAAAAATGTAACCTGTATAAAGTGTATCTATTCATACACGTTATATTTTAAGAGAGTCATCTATATGTGGTAAAAAAGCTATAGCAGTGTAAAATAATTTTATATACAGTAAGTGTACATTATTATTATTATTTTAAAATTGCTTGAGACTTTTTGCAAAAAAACCTTTACTTATTCTATGAATGACCCGCCCGGACGCAACAACGGTGGCAGCGCGAGAACGGTGCCTTTAAATAATTAATCATCATATCAAGTATTTTTTTTTTTAAATTAATGTACTCTGGTTTAAAAAAAAAAAAAGATGTCATGGCTTCTTTACCACCTATATGTGTATCTCTTAAAAGATTTCGTGTTTGAATAGATACACCTTATATATAGTAATTTTTCAGTTATTTAACATAACAAATCCTTACTACAAGAGTTCGTCTCTCACCCATCTGATTTATTTTTCCTTATGCCATCATTGCTAACGGTTTTATCTTCATCCCTATAGGTAGTGAACAGTAGCGGCAGCGGCTCGGGCTCGGGCGGTGCGCAACAACTCAAGCTCAAGGAGAAACTGCACATACGAAAACTGGAGCTTGTTGACAGACCTGATACTGAAGGTATGTAGATAGATAGAATACTGTTAAGAAAAACTGCTAAAAGAAACTTTTACAACACTGTGAAACAATTTACTGTTAAAAGAAAATAATTAAGTAATAATAGTATATTATGCAATTAGTGAATAAGCGAGGGCCACAGATAAATCGCGAGCAAGTGAAGGATTCTAATGACTGAATCACGACCGTAGGGAGCGAGTGATTCAAGTGTTAGAATCCCGAGCGTCGCGAGTGCTTCATGGCCCTCGTTATAAATCCGTTTTATTCAAGTGTTGCATACTATACTTTATACCATGACTACGAGAAAAAGAAAGATTCAAGCGAAAATAGACATTAATGAAGAAAAAAAGGAAGGTTAAATTAATTTAAATGCACATTAAAATTGTAACCATTTTAGAGTAATTTTCTTATTATTATTATTCTCTTTATTCAAATAAATACATATAAATTATATTTTTAAATATTAGAATATAAAAAATATAAAAACATTTAAAAATATAAAAAATAGTAGCCCACCGGTATCGGGAACAGGGTCCAAGCTACCGGCGGTCAGGGCTGCAGAGAGAGGAACCTCCTAACAATGCGAGCCGTGTCCAGAAGTACCGCTTTCTGAATCAAGCCCTTGATCCAGCCGCCCAACGAGAGCCTCTTTAGGTGTTGGTTGAGGCTCTTGGCAATTAAGCCATTGGCTGATACGACTATCGGCACAACGATCGCTGAGTCCACATCCCACATGTCGACAACCTCGCGAGCCAAGTCAAGATACTTGATTTGTTTATCTTTCTCGGCTTTCACGAGGTTCTCGTCATGTGGGACTGTTATGTCAATAATCATTGCGCGCCGCTCTATTCGATCCATCACCACTATATCAGGCTTATTGGCAACAATAGTCCTGTCAGTGATGATGGATCGATCCCAGTACAATGTGATATTGCCATTTTCGAGAACTGGGTCGGGCACATACCTATAATACGGCACCTCCAATTCCACTAGGCTGTATTTCAGAGCAAGTTGCTGATGGATAATCCTGGCTACAAGGTTGTGTCTATGCAAATACTCTTCGTTAGCTAGACGAGAACAACCGGAGATAATGTGTCGGATTGATTCTCCCGGACGGTGGCATGCCCGACAAATGTCAACCGTGCCATCCTTCACAATAAATCTCCGGTAATTGTTCGTCATGATAACTTCGTCCATAATTGCACAGACAAAACCTTCGGTTTCCCCAAAGAGGTCACCGAAACGCAGCCAGGCTACGGACGCTAGGAAATCTACATCGGGTCCATGTAGGGCCCGAAAAAAGCGTCCGTGAAGCTCCTTGCTCTGCCATACCCCCCTGCGATCGTTAGTGTCAAGTACTAAAGGCTTGCGCCAGTTCTCTTTAGCCAAGGAGAGCGGGGTGAGGCCCTTGTCCGCCGCGACCACATTTCGATGCATCCCCACGTCGGCTTCTAGGAAATATTCCCTGAGACTGCATATCTCGCGATTGTGGAGGATCTTAACGTTTAATAAGCCTCGACCTCCACACTTTCGCGGGATATACAGTCTCATTACCGATGACCGTGGGTGATGCATTCGATATGCAGTCAGCAGCGTACGGACCCTTCTATCCAGGGCGTCCAGTTCGGTCTGAGTCCATTTGAGTATGCCGAAAGAGTACATCAAAACCGGCATGACCCAACCGTTGAAGGCGCGCACCTTGTTTCCGCCTGATAAAAGACTATTCAATACTTTTTTCAGGCGGCCAAAGAAGCGTTCCTTCAACGATTGCTTCATGTCAGTAACATTGATGCCCAACGCTTCCGACATACCCAAATACTTATAGGTTTCGGATGCGGAGAGGGCTCTAAGGTTTATGGAATCCGAGAGTTGGGTTCCCACGGATTCCACAATCTCCCCTCGCTTTACATGCATGACCGCACATTTGTCCACACCAAATTCCATCCTGATGGCACTACTGAAAGTTTCAGTTACTTTCAGTAGTTATTTATTATTATTATTATTAGGATGGTCAACCTGTAAAGCGATATTTATTTCCTGTCGATGGTCAGAACTTTCTGCTGGAGGAAATTCTAGGGCATCTTTGGACGTTGAAGGGCGTGGAGTGCACAAGGAGTTTAGACGTAGAGTTTAGAGTTACAACACCAAAATAGTGATTAAAAGTGCTTTTTATTCACTGAAAACAGTGAATAAAAAGCACTTTTAATCACTATTTTGGTGTTTGAATTTAGAACACACCAATATATTCGACCTCCATCTCAATGCTATACAACCTCCTTGCGAAAAACAAACTCAATACAAACAATACTCGACGGCACGGTTGAAGCGACTGACTGCTGCGCTGCGTGTCGCGGGTTCGATTCCCGCACGGAACCAATATATTTTGTATGACCTACAAGTAGTTGTTCCGGGTCTGGCTGTTTGTGTGTGTGACTTTAAATGTTTGTAAACGCACCCACAATACAGGAGAAATTCCTAGTGTGGGCAAGGTTTAAAAAAAATAAAAAATAAACTCCTTGTGTACTCCACGCCCTTCAACGTCCAAAGATGCCCCAGAGTTTCCTCCAGCAGAAAGTTCTGACCATCGACAGGAAATAAATATCGCTTTGCAGGTTGACCATCCTAATAATAAGAAAATTACTCCAAAATTGTTCCAATTTTAATGTGCATTTTAATTAATTTAACCTTCCTTTTTTCTTCATTAAATGTCTATTTTCGCTTAAATCTTTCTTTTTCTCGTAGTCATGGTATAAAAAAGTATAGTATGCAACACTTACATAAAACTGAATTATATCGAGGGCCATGAAGCACTCGCGTCGCTCGGGATTCTAAAACTTGAACCACTCGCTACGCTCGTGATTCAATCGTCATGAATCACTCTATACAGTCGTGATTGAGTCGTTAGAATCCTTCACTTGCTCGTGATTCATCTATGGCCCTCGCTTTAAATCCGTCCTTTAGTGAAATTGCATAATATACTATTTTGCCATTGCCACTCGAAAAACGGCATTTTATTCATCGATAAAAGTGAATAAAAAGCTCTTTTACTCACTGAGTGAATTAAAACATTTTGAATTCGGAACAAACACGAACTATGTACAAAATAAAAAATGTGCTGAAAGTACTTACTGGGTGGCCGAATGAAGCTATTCCATTCCAATTTAAAAAATAAAATATCCCGCCAATTTAGTTCTTTTCTGTCTGATAACGTGGTTGTTTTGTGTTATTGGAAAATATATTAACGTAAATTATAATAAAATGAGTTGTTCCGATGACGAAAATGAGAGACTGACTCCGGAATAATTTCGTTCTAAAGCAGCAGTTATAGTAGATGTAGAAAGATGTATGTATGTATTTATTTTCTCACAGTCAATGGTAAAAAGTAGAGTACACAACACGTGATTTTTTTTTATCTCGTTCCTTGTATCCCTCGCTCCGCTCTGGATTTTAATCTAGAATCCTTCTCTGCTCTCGGGATCCAAGTTCGTCCCTCGAATTAAATTCCCTTTTTGTTCACGTTGTATAATCTACTATTAATGCATGCTAATTTAGGATGATAAGGGCAGACGAATGATAATTGCAATGCTTGTAAAAGGCTGCTCAGTCATAAGTACTAACATAATATAACACCAACATTGTACACTTAGTTCGCAATAAACGTTTTGATTTTGACTTTGTTTATGTGTATGTACTATCGCGGTCACGGAAATCTAACCACCTTGAAAACAAAATCCCGTGCACTCGATGACCACATTTGTTTACCGCGCCTTTTTGCAATGAGCAATAAAAATAAAAATTCTTATTTTCTCAAACTCTGTTACAATGCACTGAAAAAAATGTTTACTTATACATAACCAAACTTTCGTCAACCTGTAACACAAAAAAGTGACCACATAACTTTATGCAACATGTAACCAAAACCAAAAGGCTGTTTTGTATTTTATAGACAAATCACTTTTATTAAATCAAGTTAACTTTTATAAAGTCTTGTCAAACTTTGATTATTCCTGAAATAGTCGAAGTAGTTAGGCTAAATATTTCTTTCAGTGTGATCACAGATGTCTTACCACCTCGGCTGGTTACTATGCATTAATAAAATAACCCTTAATTCGCAGAGGGCCGTCACATGGTAGAGCTGTGTCCCCGCGTGGGCCCCGCCGTGGTGCTCTCGTGCGCGTCCTGCGCTGAGAAGAGGAACTGGATGTGCGACCTCGTCATGCTGAACACCAAGCCCATGCTGGACAGGTTCTTGGACAGGTGAGGGTCAATCAACTCAGACTATCACAGGCTACTGCTGGACTTAGGCCTGTCTTAAGACGGTGTACAACGGTCCACTCGCGCTACTTCTTTTAAACAATATTATCTCGTGACTGAGAAGGAATTATGAAAAACGGCTTAGGGCCGGTTGTTTCAAACAGTTCGTTAACGTAACATACGTACGTCAAATAATAACGATTACATTTATGATGTTTAACGTTCGTTAAAACAGAGCGTGTAGTAGTACTGTCATGATGGCCCGTTGGTTAAGGCCTCGCCTCTCATGCATGAGGTTGTGGGCTCAAATCTGGGCAGGTACCAATGTGACTTTTTCAATTCATATATACTTTCTCAGTTTATCTTGGACATTACTGACATCGGTGAAGGAAAAACATCGTGAGGAAACCTGGACTTATAGTTAATATAAGTCTGAAATCGCCAACCCGTCTTGAGCAAGCGTGGTGATCAATGCTCGTGCCTTCTCTGTATGAGAAGAGGCCTTTGACCAGCAGTGGGACAGTTATAGGCTGGTATTATTATTATAATACAGAGCCTTGTTTCACTGCATAAAAACCGATCGTCAAAGTTCAAATGTGAAAGAATAAAATGACGTTAACCGGTGGGTATGTCACTGTAATCGTTATTTTTTAACGAACGTTAAGGGCATTATTTTGTGAAACAATGGTTTGACGATAGCTAGCGCCATTTATGACGTATACGCGTGCGTTAAGCTCGTGGCTAAGTAATAACAGCCGCACGGGTCGATCCGTCAGGTTAAGCTACGCTTGCCGGGGTTGGTCCGAGGATGGGTGACCATCTTTACATACCGAGACTCCTCCGTGCTTCGGAAAGCACGTTAAGCCGTTGGTCCCGGCTGTCATTCGTGGATCTTTGACAGTCGTTACGGGTCGTCAGAAGCCCGAAAGTCTGACAACCAGTCTTACCAAGGGATATCGTGTTACCCAGTTACAGGGTTGTGGAGGTCAGATAGGCAGTCGCTCCTTGTAACTACTGGTATTCAGCTGCATCCGGTTAGACTGGAAGCCGACCCGAACATAGTTGGGAAAAGGCTAGGCAGATTGATTGACGCGTGCGTTAAGTGGACGTGAAACAACCCGCCCTTAATTAGCGACCTCGGTAAGTGTGTCTAGAATTTTCTAATACCTTTAATAATAAAGTTTCATATTGAGATAACGAGCAACAAAATTACGGCCACATTCCTCTAGATTGTGTTTTGTTGCTTCGTGTCTCAATATGAAACTTCATAAAAGGTATTAGAAAATTCTAGACACACTTACCGAGGTAGCTGATTGCGAAGTTTTTCATAATTCCTTCTCAGTCACGAGCTAATATTTTTTTAAAGGACCCATGCCCTCTTAAGCGTCGCCGCATCGATTGGTCGTGTGTTTTTCGCATCCAGTGGATACCCGCGACGTCCATCAGGTCGGCGTACGACCTTATGGGGGGGAGGGGGGCTATCCTCAAGCAAACGCACACTTCGCAATGAAATTAATCTGAAACAAAAATGGGACGACGATTAAAAAGAAAACAGTTCAGAGTGTTCATCTCGCGCGGGCTGCCAACGTAGCATTTCTAGAGGTTTTTCGTCATTATTTTATTAAATTTAAATCAAAGTACTATCTTTTCAGCCAAGCACTAGATCTTTGGTATTTATAAGTTAGTATGCTATTTTTTAATTTTTTTCGATTATTCTGGTATTTACTCATAAGATTTACAAATTGACACGACTAAATACTTGTATTTACTATAAAGTAAATGTTAAAAATAATTATAAAATACAACGATCTATACCCAAATTCTCTAATTCAGATAATTTATGTAAACAAAGAAATGTCAAGAAATGTCACTGTCAAAATGACAGGACAGTGACAGTGGTGCAAAACATTTTATCATTATTATTTTTTGTAAAAAATCATCTATGAAATTAAAGTGAATTAATTATAAGAACTATGCAAACAAAATACCGTTGCCAAACAATGTTTTGTGTAGTATGTCAGAGACACGGCATATGATCGTCATAATCAACCCTTTTAAGTCCAGTGCTGGACGTAGGCCTCCCAAAATCGATTTCCACTCGAAACAGTTTACAGCCATTTTCATCCAAAATGTGGCTAGATATGCTACATACAATATGAATCTATGAATGAGAGTTGTAATATTGGTGTTGTTAAAGATGTAAAAAATGTGAAAATGTTTGGCATTGCTCCTGCATTGTTACCAGTATCATAAAATATTTTATACCAGAAAATCTCCTTTTTTTAATAACTTTGTTTAAAATCGAAAATTTATAAAAATAATTACGGTATGATTATTTTTTAATTATTATTTCTTAAATTCAGTACTTAAAAGAAAATGGAACCTTTTTTTCGCCATTTTATGTGAATTACCATTACGAAGATATTTTTTTGATATGTGATCCCCTTTGTTTACATAAATTATCTGAATTTGAGACTGGGTATAGTGCATGGCAGATTTTTTTTGTTTTACATTGGTTTAAATTTAATAAAATGTATTAAAAACCATGCGAAGCAGGAGCGGGTCACTAGTTTGTTATAAAATAATCTGTTACAAAGTTTCAGTGTCCTACTATCGACTGGCATCGACAACTTCAAAAGGTTTATGATCAGAGTGTCTAACTTTCAATCCGTCTACGAAGCAAAATGCCTAAAATTAATGTCTACACAGCAAATTGCCTAAGCTGTAAATCGCCTAGAGATCAAAATGTTTAACAAGCAAAATGCAATAATTTCTAAGTAGTCGAGATGGTTAAAATAAACTCACACTAGGGCCTCTGAACTGTAAGTTAGGTTAGGTTAGAACTGTGACCACACAACGCCAGAAACGGTACTCCCTTTCTTCTCCTAAAATAATAGACATATTGCAAGGTAGGCATTTTGGTTCATAGTCAGAATAGGGTTTAGTTCAAATACTGTATAGACATATTGCAAGGTAGGCATTGTGCTTCCTAGTCAATATAAGGTTTAGGCAATACTTGGCATAGACGTTTTGATTTCTAGTCAGCATGATCATAAAGGCTTTAAAACGCCATCCAATTAATGATGGTGCTTGGTAAAGCATTATTCCATCTAAAACAACTCTCTCTTCTCTCTCCAGCATACTGCTAGACCTGGAACGCCGGCACCCTCTCAAGCTGCCCCCGGCGTCCCTGTACCGGTTCGCAGTGCCCGACAGTCCCGACAACATAGTGCTGGAGGAGCATTCCGCTGCACGCCATCAGGGAAACGCTCCTGTGCCGCTAATTAAGGTAACTTACAACTCATCAACTGCATCAACTGCCTAGAATTTCCCAAATACTTTCCATATGGGCTGACGCCGATTCGCGATTTGGACAAATTTTACACATTATATTTTATTGGCTCATACGGTTCAAAATAGTCAAAAACCCCACTCTAAATAATTATTTCTTATTACGGAACGTTTTTAAATATTTTCTAATAAAACATATATTGTGTAAATATTCTTTTATTTTTTAAAACCATATCTTGTATACTTAGCCAAAAAAAAATTAAGTCTTTTTTTGTACTTACCGTCGAAACGAGCTAGTATGCGTGAAATGTTCTCTAGGGCCGCGCCGGGCACGCTAAATATAATTGCACTGTGTCTGCAATTGAGTTCAAACACGAGCCCGTTGTGCGGTCACCGGTGAGCCCCACGGCCTGAACGGGTAGTATTGCTGTCGCTCGTCGGTGAGCCCCATGGCCCAAACAGAACAACCACTAAATTTGAATCGCTGTTTAATGTATTAAGTTGGGTCGGCGATCAAGGGCTAGCCCAACACCTACACGTTCATGAAGGCGATGGCCGAGGAGGTGGTGAGGTCCAGTGCTGCTGACCTGCCCGTCTGCGTCGTCAGACCACCCATAGGTAAACAAACAGTTGGACTTACCGTCAAAGTTACCCATTTCCAGTGTGGTGATGACTAAATTTGTTTTTTGGCTCAGCCCGTGAGATTGTCAGCTTATGGGATATAGACTGAGCGATAAAAATCAATCTGACTAGCCTTTTCCCAACTATGTTGCGGTCTGCTTCCAGTCTAAGCGTCTATGCAGCTGAATACCAGTATTTTACATGGAGCGAATGCCTATCTGACCTTCACAACCCAGTAATTGGGTTATACGATACCCCTTGGTAAGACTAGTTGTCACGATCCATTCGGGGTTCAGATGACCCGTAACGACTGTCAAAGATCCACGAATGACAGCCGTGACCAACGGCTTAGCGTGCTTTCCGAGGCACGGAGGAGTCTCAGTATGTAAAGATGGTCACCCAACCTGAAGTTGAAGAATATGATTTTCAAATGAAAAAAGTCGGGCGACTATTACTTGGTAACTTGTAAAACTTAGCTGTGATAATTTTCCTTTTAACTTCGTAATGTAAACTATTGCTGTGAATTTTTTCACGTATCCAAATACAACTATTTAGCTGGCAAGGGGTGATACTTGACTCTAACAAAAATTAGCACTTTAAAGCGTAATATTACGCAAACGGATCCCTGAATCGAAAAATGGTTTTCATAAACCCGCAATATTTTTGAATGGCCTATCCAACGATACCCCACACCATGGGATAGACGAGAAAAAAAAATCATCCCCACTTTACGTGTACGGGAGGTACCCTAAACCAATTTATTTTTCAAGATTTTGTTTTACCACTTTGTCGGCATGATTAATATGTATACCCATACCAAATTACAGCTTTCTAGTACTAAGAATCTCTGAGCTAAGCTGCGGATAGACAGTCAGACAGACAGAGATGGACATGGCGAAACTATAAGGGTTCCTTGTTTACTATGGAACTCAAAAGAGGTCGCACTCTAACACACTTGTTAGAATGCGACCTCATATCATTTTGTTGGATTCTCATTGGCTAGCGATGATTCTCAACTCCCAATCAAGCTGATTTCAACCTTAATTTCTTGTTCACAGGGTGCAACGTTACTCAAACTGGTCGAACGGCTAACCTACCACATATACGCGGACCTCAACTTGGTGCGTACATTCCTGACCACGTACAGATCGTTCTGTTCGCCTGGGGAACTGCTAGAGTTGCTGATTGAAAGGTTCAAGATACCGGAGCCAAGTGAAGTGTATGACACGCCACGGACTGGTGAGTACTGGGTTAATATTAGTTGGGTACACTTGTGCATCTCGGCTGCACCCGTTCGCCTGGTCTACACTTAATCGTCCTGGTTGCTCTAAAAGTATAAACAGACGATCGAACTTAGTTCGGGCCAAACCACATATATGTTGCGCTCAGAACCATATTCGGTCGTGTGGTGCACGGTCCGCCGGACATTATTATTATTAATATCGGTACGGCTGGTTCGGAGCGCTTGCACATCGAACGCGGTGCGTTCCGAACCGATTCGATCGTGTGGACGGCGCACCGAACCAATTGTCGGTCTAGTCGCTATTGTAATGGCGATGTAGCAACGATAGTTGCCACAATTAATACAAATTTGGCCTGTTTCGATAGAATAGGTGGCATGTCGAGACGTGTTCACGTAATGCTAGCACAATACGACTGGACGGTTCGGAGTCCGGTGTGCTCGTCTGTTGTGTAGAGAGCGCACCGTACAGTTCGCTGGTGCGGGTCGCACCGATTCGGTCGTCTGTTTATACTTTTAGTTTCTGGGGTACACTTGCACCCCAGAGCTACTAGCTAAGACCATAACCTCAGCTAGTAGCTCTGGAGTGCTTGCTAGTGGAGGTAAGGGTATGAGACTGATCTCATTCCCCTATCTCCACTAGCGACGCGCGCTTTACTTGTGGTAACCAAGTGTTCAAACACGCTGTGATTGTGTGCGTGAAGACGAGAAGCGTCAGCACAAAACGCACACACACTTTCGAATTCGCCATTGTCTCGAACTGTACCGAGAGCTCCTGCGCTTACACACACATTCACAGCGTGTTTATACTTGGTAAGCACAAGTAAAACGCGCGTTATTTCGCTAGATATCTTATCACCACCCGTGAAATGCTTATCATTGAGGAGTTCCGGTGCCCATTTGTGGTCTTCTTCATCAGTTACACTTCATCAATTAATATTATTTTATTTAGACTTAACATTTGCACAACCGTAAGGCTGAATATAGTGTTACAAACAAACTGTATAACATCTAATGTGTATTCTATATTCTAGCAAATAAACATATCATTCACTCATTCATTCATCAAGTGATACTTTCTAAATGCATGTGCTTGAGTTATTGATGAAAATACAAAAATCGCTAATGTTTACCTACAAAATTTGAGGAGTTCCCTCAATTCCTCATGGATACCATCATCAGAACTGGATTTTGAAAAAATGGGACCAATCTGGAAGTATTTAGTATTTCAAATAAAAAAAGAATTTTCCAAATCGGTTCATAGACGACGGAGTTCTGAGGAAACAAACATAAAAATAAAAAATAAAACGATTTGAGAACCTGCTCTTTTTTGGATAGTCGGTTAAAAATATTTAAATTCAACGCATATACATATGTATAGAAAGACGAAGTCTTTTTTTTTTTTGGGGTTGGGAAATCAGCAAATGACCCCTCCCGCTCTGGGTGGAGCGGAACGGAGTGTCAGACTCTTACTGACTAAAACCCACCCGTGTTCCATCCTTGGCCCTTTATGTTCCGGGGTAGCGGTACCCCTTTCGGACAATCCCGCTGACCCGGCAGGCTAAGGCCCTAATGGGCCCCCTAGTAAAGACGAAGTCTTGACGGTTTGTTTTTGGTAAATGTATCATGTTTTGTAAAAAGTCATAGAACAAAAGTTGTTTTTTATGATGTTAGTAATACAATCCTTCAACCAATCAATTCAATTCTTCTTTTTATTGTGTTTACCAATAACCCTGTATAAGGATTAGTCAAAAAATGTTATGCCTTGGTTTATTTATTATAAGTATCATGTATATTTGCGCACGCTAGTCCCAAGGATCAAGACACCTAAAAAGGACGTGAGTCCGAACTCGTCGCTGCTGGATATTGATCTAGGTAATCTTATCACTATAATGTTTAAGTATTTTATATTTATTAGTGTAGCGACACACCTGCCGAAGTTACGTTGACGTTACTCGGCAGCTAAATGTACGTCGACGTATTTATTCAATTACAAATCATGACCAAAATTGCGCATCGTAGCTTCATACAAAATGCAAAGGCGTTATTGCTGAACTGATGTTATATCGGTGTGATTTGTTATGCCGAGTTTCCGTCGCTCAATTTTTGTATATGTGTCTGTAGACTTATAATTTTATTGTGTTCTGTAAGGGCTTTATCACACTAGCGAGTCGCGAGCGAGTGGAAAGCGGGGCGAGTGCGCAGCGAGCTCGCCACGAGTTCGCAACGTGTGCGCGGCGAACACACCGCGTGTGCGCAGCGTGCTCGCCGCGGATGGGCAGCGAGTTCGCGGTGTACGATCCGCGTTTTGTACATTCAGTGCCAGAATGGATTGAAAACAAAATGAGCGCGAATGTATAAAATGGCGTCGACAGCGCCGTTCGCCGCGAGCTCGCTGCGCTCCGGCGGCGTCTTCGCGGTGTGTTCGCCGCGCACACGTTGCGAACTCGCGGCGAGCTCGCTGCGTACTCGTCCCGCTTTCCACTCGCTCGCAACTCGCTAGTGTGATAAAGCTCTAACTGAATTTCTTACGTACTAGAACTTTTCTTCGGTACTGTAATACACTTTATGGGACTTAGCCACACTTATTCAGCTCTGTTCAGATTTTGTCCTTAGAAAACAACGATTTTGTATGAAGATGCGTATGCAGCCGTTCAGCTTTCCACGTCTAACAGATGCGTACGTATGTCCATACATAATCGTTGTTTTCTAGGGACTAAAGCTGAACAAAGCTGAATAAGTGTCGTTAGCCCCTTATTTAGAGACATTAAGCCTGATTTACTTTGACCTAGTATCGATCCAGGCTCACTGGATTCTAGCGCTGGATTGAAGTAGTGGAACAATGTAGATCAGCCATTTTTCTAATAGAATTACATATCTGTCTACTGGCTCATAGTGGTATAAAAACTATATAACATTAATCTCTTTAACAGCGGAGAGTATAGAAAGCGTTGCGAGTAGCGACGCAGAGAAACTTAGTAAAAATACGGCGCGGGAAGACTGGAAGAGGTACAGGAAAGAGTTCCAGCAGCCCGTCAAGTTTAGGTGAGTGTTCTTACTTTACATACTTTTTTATTTCAGCTATATGGTTTATTTAAGGACTAGCTGACCCGACAGACTTCGTTCTGTCAAAAGCTATAGTATAAACTCCACTACTGTACCCTACCCTACCTATTCTACCTACCTACCCTACCCACCTACCTACCTACCTGCCCTACCCTACTCTACCCTACCCTACCCTGCGCTACCTACCTACCCTACCCTGCGCTACCTACCTACCCTACCCTACGCTACCTACCTACCCTACCCTACCCTACGCTACCTACCTACCTACCCTACTCTACCCTACCCTACCTACCCTGCGCTACCTACCTACCCTACCCTACCCTACCTACCCTACCTACCTACCCTACGCTACCCTACCTACCTGCCTACCTACCCTACTCTACCCTACCCTACCTACCCCACCTACCTACCTACCTACCCTACCCTATTCTACCCTACCCTACCCTACCTACCTAAAACATTAAAAAATAAATTGATAAAAACCTATTCTCAGACCTACCAAATGTACATATACAATTTTATCAAAATCGGTTAAGCCGTTTCGGAGGAGTATGGCAACTAACACTTGACACTAAAATTTTATGTAGGTATATCTTGCGATTTTGCTTTATTTTGCGATAATAAAGTGCAAATTGACTCTTTGATGTTAGGAACACACCTACATTGCTTAGACATCAGTGAGTACTCTACATTTAAGTTAGAAAACGTATGGGAAAAAGGAAAGGGCTGTTTTTAGGGTTTTCACGGAAATTATTCTAATTCTTCTATCCATCCTTGGACTTCAACGAACATTAAAAAAAAAGAATTGATAAAATTGATCCAGGCGTTGTTGAGTTATGCGCGAATTTTGCAATTCATTTTTATATTATATTATAGATAACCAATTAGATACATTACAATTATCTTTTATAATAATAAAACTAGTTTAATATACGTTATGCGATGGAGCGCAGTATTCTAGGCGTCAAATTGACAGACCGTATTCGCAATACCACACTGCGCTCCAAAACACAGATTACCGACGTTGCTCAACAAGCCGCTAAGCTGAAGTGGGACTGGGCTGGCCACGTCTGCCGTATGCCCAATGAACTGTGGGCCAAAATTACCACTATGTGGAGCCCTGACACAGCAAGAAGGCGCCGCGGCAGACCCCGTAGAAGATGGCAGGACGAGCTGGAGAAAACAAGCAATTTTCCACATTAGCCCTGGATCGAAAGAGCTGGAAGTCATGGGGAGAGGCCTTTGCCTAGCAGTGGGACGATGCAGGCTAACAATAACAGTAATATACGTTATCCTGTAATGCACACTTAATTACAGTTTACACATTATCGAGTACTCATGTCTGAATATATAATTAAATTAAGAATAAATAAATATAAAATTTAAAAAAAAACCGGCCAAGTGCGAGTCGGACTCGCGCATGAAGGGTTCCGTACCATTATCTAAAAAACGGCGAACAAAATCATGTCTGTTGTATGGGAGCCCCCCTTAAATATGTAATTTTTTAGTTTTTTTTTTTTTGTATTTGTTATACCGGCAACAGAAAAACATAATAAAGTTTTTGAGAGGCTAGTCTACGACCAAGTTTACGCAGCGCTGAGTCAGTCTTTTGGCCCTTCTCAACACGAATTTCTTAAGGGTCGTTCAACTGTATATTTTATCCTTTCCAGGGTAATAAATGTGCTTCGTCACTGGGTGGACCAGCATTTCTACGACTTTGAGCGCGAGCCGGCGCTGTTGGACAAGCTGCGCGAGTTCTTGGAGTCGGTGGACGGAAAGCCCATGAAGAAGTGGGTGCAGAGTGTGCTCAAAACGCTGCAGAGGAAGGTAGGTGACACTCTAACTGCAGAGGACTAAAGACTACCTACCGTACGTGATCAGTTCTACCTTCAAATCCGTCTCACCGAAATTCGTACCGTGTGTAGCTTTTACGGCCTCAAGATCGATCGTCTACGACAGGTACAACAATTACCTGCTATAATAAACTAGCTGACCCGACAGACTTCGTTCTGTTAAAAGCTATAGGTAGTATATACTACACTACTCTACCCTACCCTACCCTACCTACTCTACCTACCCTACCTACCCTACCTACCTACCCTACCCACCCTACCCACCCTACCTACCTACCTACCTACCTACCCTACCCTATCCTACCCTACACTACCCTACCTACCCTACCCTACCCTACCCTACACTACCCTACCCTACCCAACCCTACCCTACCCTACCTACCTACCTAAAACTTAAAAAAAAATAGATTTTAGCCGATCCTCAGACCTACTGAATATGCATATAAAATTTCATAAAAATCGGTCATCCGTTTCGGAGGACTATGGTAAACCAACATTGTGACACGAGAATTTTATATATAAGATAAATAGTTGAAACTGAACCGAGTAATCATGTGTTAGTGTGAGTGATCGAATCATTAGAATGATCTCACCTTATATGGTGGCTTTAATTACTTCTTATATGCCTCGTTAGTCTATTGGTTCAAAGTCTCAAAGTCAAAGCATTTATTTCAAATAGGCACATAAAAGGCACTTTTGAACGTCAAAATTTACACGGAAATAAAATTGATTCTAGTTGCCCCTTCCAAAAGGTAGTTACGCATGGAGAAGAATGGGCAAGAAACTCCACCGTTACTCTTTTAAACTGTTTTACAAATGCTACTGTTGAGTATGAAGTCTTGGGTTCGCTCACCAAGTCAGCAGAGTATTATTAGCTTTTTCTCCAGGAATTTCTCAGAAGCAGACTTGAGTTTTGATACGTGTCCGGGTTTATGGTATTAGACTCGCCCCACATTAAGTGGGACTGCTGAAATGTTGATTTCGCCTCTTAACTGTTATTTTTTATTTGTGCAGAGCTTGCCATCCGACTGCGAGTCGATGTCCAACCTGTCCGTGGCGTCGGTGGTGTCGCACGTGTTCGACCGCCTGCCGCCCACGCCGCTGCGCCACGTGGCGGAGCCCGAGCGCTGCGACTGGCACCCGCTGGCGCTGCACCCGCTGGAGATGGCGCGCCAACTGACGCTGCTCGAGTTCCATCTGTACAGACAGGTATAGTAACCGGCATGAGTCGTGAGCACAAACTGACACCCGCGCAGTAGTCAATTTTTAGGTCTCTTTCGCGGAATGAAGAAGCCGGGGGGCGCCGAGCTGCATGCGATTGGTTCGTCAATCGATACTCGTCGTCTATTGGACTCTCGCGTGTCAATTTTATTTAGCCGAAAGTGTACATACGCGAGCTTGCCCCCACTACTTCCAATCTGTGCTCACGACTCGTGCCAGTTAATATACGACTCATCGTCGTCGGCCTAGTCTTCTCCCAACTAGGTTGTGGTCGGCTTCCAGTCTAACCGGATGCAGCTGAATACCAATTTTTTACATAAAGTGACTGGAGGTCAGATCATCATACCCATTTTCCGCAAAATAGAAAAACTTTTACATAAACACAAGCGACTGCTCGCCGTCGCTGGGGCATGCTCGACGCATTCCTTGCCATCCCTCCTCTTGCACCCCACACCTAATGCAAACCGATCACGACACCAGATAATGTTTTCCGAATTCCGATGACGCGCTGAGTTCGTGATCTGCGCACGGAGGAAAACTAAGCGTGACGACCCAGGGTCGTGAACAGCTGTCAAAGTGAACACATAGGGTACTTTTAATACCGGTAGTACGTTCCCGTGGGTAATATTATCTATCTCTCTATCTTGAAAAACTTTTCCAGTTTCTTTGCGACTTCCACACGAAATGTTTAAGGTCATCAGATAACTTGAAGCTTAAAATGCCCATGCATTCCACAACTTTCCTTGACAAATCCTTTACTGTCCAGGACGCTCGTTTGTGGAATGCATTGCCGGATCCAATAAAACGCGCGCAATCGTTGCCTGTGTTGAAAAGACTCGTGAAGGAACATTACTTGTTGTTGTGATTTTGTTCTCGTTGTTAGCTGTAATAATCTAGTCTTCATTTATTTTATTTGCTTATTTAGTTAGTATGTATGTATCTATTATCCATACTTCCATACTAATATTATAAATGTGAAAGTAACTCTGTCTGTCTGTCTATCTGTCTGTCTGTATGTTACGTTTTCACGCCTAAACCGCTGAACCGATCATCATGAAATTTGGCAGAGATATAGCCTGGGATATGGAGAAGGACATAGGCTACTTTTTTACGCGATAACCGACATCCACGCGGGCGGAGCCGCGGGCAAAAGCTAGTATAGCATATATCTGTGTATCTATTATAGGATATTGTACTATTATACTTTTTATTTGCACCAATGACAACCCCATTTTATGTCCAGAAATTTACTGTCCCATGCCAAGGTTGCCTGGAAGAGATCGCAGTATGCGATAAGGCGGCCCATTGTATATATTTTAATAATGTATAAGTTTTTCTTTTCTTTTGTAATGTGTAATCTGATGTACAATAAAGTATATCTAGATAAATAAATAATAAATATTATAATATGGTAATATGGCAATATTTTCCTACAAACACGCGGGCGAAGCCGCGGGCAAAACCCAGTAATGGTAAAAAATTTAGTTATTTGTTACTTCTAGTCTAAATAATTTCTTATCGTCTCCAGGTAAAACCTTCAGAGCTCGTGGGCGCTGTGTGGACCAAGAAAGACAAGGACAAGACCAGTCCCAACCTGCTTAGAATAATTAAACATACCACCAATGTGAGTACCATACATATACATAAATTGAACACTTGTGTCATTTCTAGTCGATGGGTAAATTGGGACAAAATTTGAAAGGGCTTATTTTAATTATTTTATTTTTGAATTGTTTGTTTTTTTTTTTTTTTTCTATTTGTTGTACAGACGCCAGCAGGTCAAGCTTCCCGAAACTGTCACATTTTCTCAATCAACCTTGAACCTTATAGTGTAGTGATAAAGTTAAAAATCTATTAAAGAAATTTGACAGATTGTAGTAGCTTGATGTGCTGGCGTCTGTACCTACTCTGGATGCTTTTAACGTGAAGTTTTTATTTTTTTTATTTTTACATCGTTCTCACATTTAGTATAAATTCAACATTATAGACTACAACACATAGTAACTAATATTTTTATAACAATTTAATTTAAAAGAGTGTCCATGGAGTTTCTTGCCCGTTCTTCTCCATAGATACCTACTACGCTTTGGAATGGGCATGTAGCTTCATGTTTCTTACTAACCAACTCCTTGTCAATTCAAAAGTGCCTGTAAATGGTTTAATTGAAATAAATTATTAGAGTTTGAGAAATGTGTAGCAAGTTCGCTGCAACTGTTCTACACATCACCCCCTCTGCTAATGATTATGGTAGACCAAGCTCCAGGACATGTTTTCTACTCGTCTTAAAAAAGGGTTACGTTTTTATCTATTCTCCTTTTTATTGTGCTGATGTCAAACTCACAAACATCTGAAACGTCAAACTTTTACATTTTTAAGTCGTAATGTACGACTTGCGTTTGCCCAGGAGCGGGAAAAGCAGTATAAAAAAAATACGTCTAACATTTTCTTTCGTCCACAGTTTACTCGCTGGATGGAAAAATGGATAGTAGAAAGCGAAAACCTAGAAGAACGAGTCGGCGTAGTCTGTAGACTACTTGAAGTGTGCGTCGCTCTGAGGCACCTCAACAACTTCAACGGAGTGCTGGCTGTCGTCGCGGCCTGCGGCAGCGCCTCCGTGCACAGGCTCAGGGCCACCTTCCAGGTGAGGACTAGCGGGTTCTTTTTATTTTTATCTACGCCCATGCTATAAATCCTCTATAAAATGTTCTGAAACAGTTAGCTTATTGTCAACATTAAAACACCCAGTGTCATAGTAACTATAATAGCATCCAAACGGGAGTTATAATGTTGTACTGAATTTAATAGTGCAACTCCTTTGCTTTTACTCATCTGTTTGATGAGTAAGGAAGGGATCATCATCCTCCCTTCCATTCTCACTACTCAATTCGTGGTTTCTTTATGAATTTCAAAACAAGAACATTGTCACGCACGCGCGTTTCACTATACTATACCATAGCGTCGTATCCCGCCATTTGTGTTCGATATTAGTATTGCAAAAACTGTTTCAGAACCTTTTATAGAGGATTCATGTCATGGGTGTAAATAAAGTCATGTATGCAACTGTAATAATTACGTATTAAAACATGAATGTGATAAAATCAAAATCAATCAAAATCAAATTATTTTATTTCACATAAACGTACATGGGCACTTATGAAACGTCAGAAGCTAGGTACACGGTTCGAGTTAGTCGTTTCCTATGGAGAAGAGCCGGCAAGAAACTCCACGGTTACTCTTTTAAAAATAATTGGCTTTACAATATTATTAAATAACAGTGATAATAGGTATGGGAGGACAGTGTAGGCCTTTCAATAATTACCAGGTACTTAACAAAATAGAAAACCGCCAACAAATCTACACTACTAGGCCTACAACGTTCTCACATTCACAAAATATAAAATAATCTAAGTATATAAAATATTAATGACATGATTGCAATTACAACTACAGTAACATATCTGAATAAATATCATGTCCACAAAAGCCACTAATTAAGAATTGGAATTCGATTTGTAGGTAAATAATGTCAAATAATGAAAAGATTATGTCAAGGAAGTACGTAAAATAAAATAAAATAAAATTCTAAATAAACATCGTTACTTGGGAGCAGTTAATAGACATTGACATAGTTATGTTGTTTATGAGGTACCAGGGAAGCCACATGTGCAGAAGGAATTATTGCCAAACTTCCTTGTCTTCAACATAGTCTTTTATCTTATAATATGCTTTTTTGATAAGGACACGTTTGATGTGGGTTTTGAACTTTCCGTCGCTAAGTTCTGTAACCGACTTTGGCAACTTGTTATAAAAGCGGATACTGTTTATAAGAAATGACTTGCTAGTTTTAGTTAATCGGAATTTGGGTATCACAATTTCATGTTTACTACGTGTATTTATATTATGGAAATCGCTTCTTATTTTGAAAAGTCCTAAGTGTTTGCGAACATACAAAATACTTTCTAAGATATAAAGAGAAGGCAAAGTTAGTATATCAATTACTTTGAATTTATTTCTAAGGGACTCACGAGGACCCATTTTATAAATCGCGCGGATTGCTCTCTTTTGTAGAATGAAAATGGAATCTACGTCAGCTGCCGATCCCCACAGCAGAACGCCATAAGACATAATACTGTGGAAATAAGCAAAGTATACTAACCTAGCTGTGGCTATATCAGTTAACTGCCTTATTTTTCTTACTGCATATGCAGCTGAACTTAATCTACCTGAAAGAGCTCTAATGTGGGCGCCCCATTGCAATTTCGAATCTAAAGTAATTCCTAGAAATACAGTTTCCGTAATAGCATCTAGTTTCTTGCCATCAAGTTTTAAATTTACAAGTGATAAACCCACATTCGTGTTTTAATACCCCTTATTATACAACAGTTGCATAAATAACTAATATTTGACATTCTATTTTTATTATTGATTATTCACAGAAAATTAGATGACATATTATTTTTTTTTTTTACATTTTCTATTTTATTGCAATATTCTTAGATAATTGGATGTCATAAGCCACTGATCTTGATCTATACTGATTTTCGTTTTTCCTTTTTATTTTTTTAATGTGGATTATTATCGTGTTGAATTTGTTATTTTAATTTATCTTTGAAATGTTATTTTTTTCTTTTTTAGGGTTCCGTACCCAAAGGGTAAAACGGGACCCGATTACTAAGACTCCGCTGTCCGTCTGTTTTTCTGTCCGTCTGTCTGTCTGTCCGTCTGTCACCAGGCTGTACCTCATGAACCGTGATAGTTAGACAGTTGAAATTTTCACAGATGATGTATTTCTGTTGCCGCTATAACCACAAATACTAAAAAACAGAATAAAATTAATATATAAGGTGCTATCATACAACAAACGTGTTTTTTTTGCCGTTTTTATAGATAACTAGCTGCGCCCCGCGGTGTTACCCGCGAACACTACACTGTTTCGGGATAAAAGTAGCCTATGTGTAAATCCAGGGTGTCAGCTACGTCCATACCAAATTTTATTAAAATTGGTCCTATCGTTTGAGCGTGTAGAAGAGACAAACATACACACACACTTACAAACTTTTGCCTTTATAATATTAGTGTGATGATACGAAACCCTTCGTGCGCAAGTCCGACTCGCACTTGGCAAAAACCGGCCATGTTTTGGAATACGATTGACGTTTAAAAGTGTTTGTACAAACCTATTTACAGAAATAAAATAATTTATCATTTCATATCCCATGCTTATCTACCGCGATTCCTACCACGTATATTCCTTTTACAGATGGTACCTCTCCGCCTAATCCGAGCACTAGAAGAATTCCGCGAACTAAACTCAGACCACTTCCGAAGATACCAGGAGAAGCTGCGCAGCATCAACCCCCCCTGCGTGCCCTTCTTCGGCATGTATCTCACCAACATACTGCACATCGAGGAGGGGAATTTAGGTGAGTGAAAACCGTAATCCATTGTGAATAACACACACACGGCTGGCGTAGTGATTAAGCGATTGACTGCTGCGCTGCGTGTCGCGGGTTCGATTCCCGCACGGAACAAATATTAGTATGACCTACAAGTAGTTGTTCCGGGTCTGGCTGTTTGTGTATGTGAGTTTAAATGTTTGTAAACGCACCCACAATACAGGAGAAATTACAAGTGTGGGGCAAAGTTTAAAAAAGAAAACTTTTGCGCCTTCCACGATCTCCGGATGGTGCAGGCCCGCGGGGGGAGTGAGGCGTGAGGGGCAATAGGGTCCTGCTGAAGGGGGGCGGCGGACACGGATACGTCCGCCGCCCCCCACACCTGTTGACGGGGACTGGAACAGGAAGAATTGAAATGAAAACGTTTATTCTGAAATAGGATATCGGAATCACTTTTACACGTCATATAAAAAATATAAAAAAAGCTTGGGAAAGTCGACATTTCCTATCTGACTACCCCTGAGAAGAAATGGCGAAACCAACTCAGGGGTCAAAGTCTCTTTTAAAGTCCAGACATAATCTTGGTCAGATCATGTGAGGACCATGTAGATCCGTGTCTGAAATGGTCTTTTGAGGAAAGAACCACACAATTTTGAGTGGACCTGTCCAGTCAGTGCAAGCATTTGTCAGTAAACGTGTAGCTCAACTCAGGATTTAAGAAGCTCAACGACGAAGTTGTCCGCCCTCCGCCGACACCCGGTCCGAATGCTGCGAGTCGGGGGAGTGGTCTCTCTATGAAATGATGGTTTCACAGAAGGAGATCACCGCATCCCACGGCCGACAACGACAGGTCGGCTCCGACTTTTGATACGAGGGTTAAATAGCCTACAGTCTTCCTCAAAAATTGGGCTACCAAATGAAAAGCAAGGTTGCCTGCTTGTCAGTCTTCTACAGATTGTACTTCGGCGAGTGTGCCCATGAACTCCACGACCTCATTCCACCGGCCCCCTTCTACCATCGGACATCTAGACGCACTGCAAGTTACCACCCCTACCTAGTTGATATTCCACCAACTCGCACTAAGCGTTTTCAAACGTCTTTTATAATGCGCGCAGCAAAGGAGTGGAACTCTCTGCCTGCGTCTGTGTTTCCGAACGCATACAACCCTAATCTATTCAAAGTGAGAGTGAACAGGCTTCTTCTGGGTAAGCTCACTCCATCGTAGACTTTGTCTCTGTCACCCAGACCTAGACCAAAGTCAAGAGCAAACCCATAGTAAAATAAATAAAAAATAAGACTTTCGACTGGAAGTTCCAGAGATTACTGCGTTCAAACAAACTCTTCAGCTTTATTATTTTATTGTATAGATGAATTGCGGTAGATCGTACAGTCAGTATTAGAATACCTGACTGTTCAAGTATAAAATGATAAAATAAAACGAAAAAAAAAAAAATCTTTATCTCCATTTTATAAAAACGAAGTGCTCATTTTGAAACACCCCTTGTATATTAAGTGTTCTGTATTTTAAACAGTCCTTGCTCCTATATTTTTGACTCTGACTGTACTTTTGAACTTTGTGTTAGTATCGCAAATTGAAGTAGTATTTGAAGGAAAAAGTAACAGAAAAGCACGTATTAGAGAAATATTCTAATCTGAAATCATATCCTTGGTCGTTATTGTGTTTAATATAGGTACTATATTTTTTTTTACAGACTACCTCCCCGACTCGGAACTAATAAACTTCTCAAAGCGACGCAAGGTGGCGGAGATAACGGGAGAAATACAACAGTATCAAAATCAGCCGTACTGCCTCACGCCTGAACCGAAGACCAGGGTATGTAGTTGTCGGAGAACGGAAGGTTTCTCTCGTTATCATCAGCCATATTTTAACTACTGTGGGCGTACTGTGGGTAGTGTTGGTTATTGCGCAATAGAAAAGCCGTTATTAGAATCAAAAGTCATTTACTCAATCTAAGTTAAGAATCAAAATTACATAAGACAGGCCCCCTAAACGCCCATCCCTTCACCACTTCCTAGTGCTTTAGCTGGGAAGAAGAAGTATCGGAACAAACTCCTCAGCAGCACATCTGTCAGTTCAGTTAGAAGAACTTGATTCTATACAGTAATGGGTATGCAAAGTAATTAATGTTGGTACACGACACAACTATACCGAACGCGGAACAGTTTCTAGACGTCTTCACTGCTTGACCGCCACCGATGAACTCCACCTGTTTAGATGTCGCAGGCCACGCCCCCGCAAGGGGGCGTGGCCTGCGGATCGGAGCATAGCTCCCCGTCCGCGGAGGGGTCGCGGTGGCCCATTACTATGGGCCCCTCATTGGGTCAGCCTCGGACGACTTGAGGAGAACTCCACTTGTCGACTGTGCGGCGGACACTTATAGCTGGTCGAACGTTATGTCGTAGACTCTGTCATACGCCGCTGGGCAGCGCTAGCGTCGCGATTAGTCAAGAACCGATGGCGCGAATCCACCAACTCCATCGAACGCCAACAGATGGCGCTGGCGTACCGGATACAACTCGTCTCCGACATAGTCTATTTAAATAATCTTGGTAACAGCTCACGTTATATCCATTGAAACTATTATTAGGAAAATCATCTACTTTTACAATATTTGTGAATATGAGAGCATCATCTGTCTATCACACTAGCTTCTGTCCGCGACTTTGTTCGCGTCGAAGTCGTAAGATACACAATATACTAAAATAACAGCCTGATTTTTATAAACTCCCTCGGCCACATCGTAAAGAAAAAGCCTTTGAAGCAATTCTGTCCTAACCGAGTTGTAACAGCATGTTATAGGGTCTCGGAAAATGTTGTGACGGCTTCCACACTGAACTGCTTAAGAACCAAGTGGACAGAATAATAATCTCCAAGCTACTTTCAAGTAATTTTTCGGGTCATCATCATCATCATCATTTCAGCCGAAAGACGTCCTCTGCTGGACATAGGCCTCCCCAAAAGGTGGGGAATTTACCATATCGCCACGCTTGGCAGGCGGGTTGGCGATCGCAGTATGGTGTTAAAAATGCATAGAGAACGCTGCTGGCCATTCTCTAGTAAGTCCCTTAGTCGCCTTTTGCTGCTATTCTTTACGTCATACGGCTGTTTGTGTATGTGAGTTTAAATGTTTGTAAACGCACCCACGATACAGGAGAAATTCCTAGTGTGGGGCAGTTAAAAAAATATATATATATATACTTAGGAGGCGTCTAATTGCAAACCCCGCTAAAACGATTTTTCTGGATATTGAGGTATTGATGAGTTTTAAATTAAATAAAATGTAATCGCACTCCTTGGTGCAAGACACATTTACACAAGTCTCCATTGGTCTGCCATACTATTCGTAAGGTCACTTGGTGCAAAAGCAAGCCCTGTGATTGGTTGTTTTAGAAGTAGAGGAATTTGAATTTTATCCATGCCATTTATAGTGGATTTTGTTACCAAGCATAAGTTTGGAGGCTCAATTCAGTACTGTTAGAGAGAGATTTGCTCGGAAATGAGTTTGTCACTTAGTACAGAATTGAGAAAACTTTCAAAAGAGAGAATAAAGTCGGTTTCCAGGTAAAATCGTTTTAGCGGGGTTTGCAATTAGACTCCTCATACGATACGTACATTTTTCGGGTGACCGCTGAAAATCAGCGCTGTGTTGTCGGTTGTCCGTAGCACAGCATTATGCTGAGTGGAAGCCTTCTTGTCACGGTCATGACGTGCAGCTGCCGACTATTTCGGTTTTGTGCTCGTGATTATAATGTAGATCTATTCTGTTCTATTTATCTGTTACCTATTCGAGTTAATTATCTTTTTGTATGCACTTTTTCTGTGACAAATAAACCTATTTTTCTTCTTTCCATTTCAAACACACGCATCAGCTAATTAGCTGCTAGTGTGCCAAATAATAATAATAATAATAATCGTTATATTCCAGGCATTCCTAGAATCCCTGGACCCGTTCCCCGGTAAGGACGACAACGAGATCACCAATTACCTGTACGCGAAGAGCTTGGAGATTGAACCGCGCCTCGTCAAACAGATGCCCAAGTTTGTGAGTACATAATGATATTCTATACAAGTTAGATTTTTGAGACGGGGCAGTACTTAACCGTTGTTGCTACAGGAAAACGGTCTGACCTAAACTTTTTGAGACATTTTGATCTGCTTTCACTCACTTTGAAAAGATTTTACACTCAGCAGGATATGGGCAGTTTTTACAAAAAAAAATTTATGCCAATCGATCCTGTTTCTTCCAACTGAGGTTTGAGTACTAGAAAAGTCAGAAATCGCAAAAAAACTTTTTCCTTACATATCGTAGGAAAGAAGCTTGAGGAGCTCGTGGCTAAGTAATAACAGCCGCACGGGTCGATCCGTCAGGTTAAGCTACGCTTGCCGGGGTTGGTCCGTGGATGGGTGACCATCTTTACATACCGAGACTCCTCCGTGCCTCGGAAAGCATGTTAAGCCGTTGGTCACGGCTGTCATTCGTGGATCTTTGACAGTCGTTACGGTTCGTCAGAAGCCCAAAAAAGAAAGTCTGGCAGCCAGTCTTTCCAAGGGTAATCGTGCTACTCAGTTACTGGGTTCTGGAGGTCAGATAGGCAGTCGCTCCATGTAAAATACTGGTATTCAGCTGCATCCGGGTAGACTGGAAGCCGACCCCAACATACTTGGAAAAAGGCTAGGCAGATTGATTGATCGTAGGAAAGAAACTTCAAGTTACTTTCGAAGTTTAATTTTTTGTTTAATTTCGGCCAGTATATCCATCGTAAAAAAGTAGTTTGTAGTCTCATTTTCTACAAAATATATGGGAAAAAGTTTTTTGCTATATGCTTTTATAGTACTCAAACCTCAGTTGGTTCTATAGAGTTTTTTGATCCTTATAAGAAACAGGATCGATTGGCATCAAAAAAAGTTTTTGTGGAAACTGCCCATTTTCTTGCTCTACGTAATTTTCTTTCATAATCTGTGAATGCAGATCAAAATATGTCAAAAAGTTAAGGACAGTCTCCTAAGACCATTTTCTTGTAGCGACAACCGTTAAGGTCTGGCCTTTAATGCTCCATCTCGAAAATCCAGCCTATATACTGATCGTGATTACGTGTGCTTCCCGCATCCAGCGGATTCCTGCGGCTTTCACAAGGTCATCGGTCCACCTTGTGGGAGCATTCCCACGCTACGTTTTTCGGTACGCAGTCGCCACTCCAGAACATTTCGGCCCCAACGGCCTTCTTTTCTGCGAGCAATGTGCCCTTCCCATTACCACTTAAGTTTGGCAATTCTTCGAGCTATGTCGGTAGCTTTGGTTCTCCTGCGGATCTCTTCATTTCTGATTCGATCACGTAGGGAAACTCCAAGCATAGCCCTCTCCATTGCCCGTTGGGTGACTTTTAGCCTTCTAATAAGGCCTATTTGTGAGCGACCACGTTTCAGTGCCATAGGTCATCACTGGCAACACGCACTGGTCAAAGACTTTCGTCTTGAGACACTGCGGTATGTGGGACGAGAAGATTACGTGGTGTAGTTTATAACTATAGTACATTATTGCAAAGGCCGGGAAATAGGCAATTACAGGTCGAGTATGAGTATGAAAGCCGAGCCGTAGTCGAGGACTTCACTAATATGTGACAGGCAATTGCCATTTCCGCCTAGGCATATATAGTGATTTTCTCAAAAGAATGCAGGGAAATAAAACATACTTTTCATTAGTCATATTGGAGCAATTACTAAAAGAAAATGTTATTGATTTCCCCGGTACATTTATGTTTGTTTGTTGAACTTCTGATGAGGTTTGCAGGTGGGCATTGGATGTAGTGGTAGATGGCTGAAGTATGTAAATAACAAATCAACACGAATTTTCAGCTTTGCCGCCAATTTTCTATATCATTTGTGCCAAAAAGCAAACGCATTTATGGCTATACAGCCACGTGAACGCAATTTGTGCTAAGCAAAGAGACTTACTTTGGTATGCCAAGAATGATAAAAGAGATCCAATCAAGGCAGCACGCCATTTCATACATTGCTGGAGCGTTGTAATGTTCCAAATTCAAAAAATGCTCCTGCAATGGGTTTGATTTTCTTTGTCCGTAAATTTGATACTTCGCGTGTTCTTTTTTCGAAAATAATGAAAATATTTTCATGCATGTTTGAGAAAAATAAGTTTGTAGGGTTCATACCTACAACATTAATTATTCATTTAATTATATTATAAACTAACACAACACATTTATATACAGACACAATCTTATTAATATTTATTTACTGTAACGTATAGTATATGTACTCGCACACACCAAGCTACGTCATTATGACGTAGCCGGCGGTGGGGCGCGCGCTAGGCATCGAACTGACCGAACATTCATTCACCTTCGCGTGTTCTTTTTTCGAAAATAATGACAACATTTCCATGAATGTTTGAGAAAAGACATTTTGTTTGTTCACAGCCACGCAGGTATCCAGATCTATCCCTGAAACAGGTGAAGGTTTCTCGCCGTGCTCACGCGCACCTAGACAACCCAGCTGGCTCCACGTCTTCTGTCGGTTCTAATAACACTTCGCACTGTGATGATACTATGAGTAAGTAACACTATTAATTAATTATTTATTTAACCTCTATACCCAAAGTCTCAAATTCAGATAATTCCCTCGTAGCATTTTTTGTTGGCATTTAGTTGGGCCACTTACAGAGGTACAAAAGAAATACTACTAGGGTTTATGTAAACAAAGGGGATAACATAACAAAAAAATATCTTCGTAATGGTAATTCACATAAAATGGCGAAAAAAGAGGATTCATTTTCATTTAAGCACTGATTTTAAGAAATAATAATTAAAAAATAATCATGCCGTAATTATTTTTATAAATTTTTGTTTTTAAACAAAGTTATTAAAAAAATGAGATTTTCTGGTATAAAATATTTTATGATACTGTTAACAATGCAGGAGATCCAAACATTTTCAATTTTTTTACATCTTCAACAACACTAATATTACAACTCTCATTCATAGATTCATATTGTAAGTAGCATATCTAGCCACATTTTGGATGAAAACGGCTGTAAACTGTTTCGAGTGGAAATCGATTTTGGGAGGCCTAGTTCTTATAATTAATTCACGTTAATTTTAGCGATGATGATTTACAAAAAAAAAAATATAAATTGTTTTGCACCACTGTCCTGTCATTTTGACAGTGACATTTCTTGACATTACTTTGTTTACATAAATTATCTAAATAAGAGACTTTGTGTATAGCTCACCGGACAGACGTTGTCCTGTTTCCTAGAACTCGACATTTCTGATACACACTGCATATCGCACAATTTTATCAACTTAATAGCTATTTCCAGCGACTTCGCTCCCGTGAAACCCCCCACAAAAACCATGCATTACTGTAGTAAAAAGTATAGCATAGCATATATGGTAGCATTCTTCGGCCCAAAACTATCTGTATGTAAAAATAACATTGACTGGAAACAAAATGTTATTTGTATTGCAGGTATGACATCACAAATATCTCCGACGAGTATGAGCCAATGGGACGGAGGCTCTCTACAGTCCCTGCCTCTGGATCTACGTAAGTACTATTATAACTACCGTCATAAATGTTGAGATCATCATCATCATTTCAGCCGAAAGACGTCCACTACTGGACATAAGCCTCCCCCAATTGGGGGGCTTTGCCATAATCGCCACGCTTGGCAGGCGGGTTGGCGATCGCAGTATGGTGTTAAAAATGAATAGAGAACGCTGCTGCCCGTTCTCTAGTAAGTCCCTTAGTCGCCTTTTACGACACCCACGGGAGGAAATGGGGCGTTGAGATGCTTATACGAGTATTCAAATAAATATTTATTCCACAAATTTCGTTAGTGCACCTACCACTGTTTGTCTTCGCATCACCCAAAGATTGACTGGTAGAAAATGCCTATGGCATTAAGTACATTTGTGTACTTAAAGTATTAAATAAATTTAATTAGATGTCATGTTATAAGTGTCAATAATCCTAAATAGTAGATTGTTTACCTAGGAAGCAGACAACTATTTGGAAGGCGAGAGTGTTTCTTTGAATCTAGAGCGCAGCGAGGGATTCAAAGTACGTCACTCGAGCTTAAAATTGTGTTATTCCCGAGGTGGACACTACTTTTTATCACCCTCAGAAACCATTTTTCACAAACTTTTTTTATTTAATTTGTTTCGCGCGCGGTTTATTTTATCATACAGCCTGTTACTTGTTCATACAATGTTCGTGATTGATCTTTTTGATAATTGGAACTTCTACTAACAATATACACGTTCTAATTTCAAATGACTTTTAGTCCCTAGGTATTAAAGAGCTATTTTAGTCCCTGTTTACGAAGAATAAACTAGCTCTTTTTGAATAGATGTGATAAAAAATAGTTTTTATTTCTTTAGTTTCAGGCAGTAAACAAGAACTAGTCAGCCCTCGGTTAGAACGATGTTCGCTGTCTCAACTCAGTCAGCTGAGCCTGTTTGACAAGGGACTGGCGCTGTTCGATAAGAACAAGCCTACTAATAATAACAAGTAAGTTGACTTAATAGTTATTTATGCAACTGTTGTATAATAAGGGGTATTAAAACACGAATGTGGGTTTATCACATGAGTGTTTTAATACCTAATTATGTACAGTTGCATACAATACTTTATCTACACCCATGTTATCTACTCTTTGAAACAAATTAATTGAATTTTTATGGTATAATTTGAAATGCCGTACATCACTAAAATGTTTTTAATGAGAACTGAATATATACATTTTTTTTAATTATAACCTATTTACTTAATCATTTTGAAGCATGCTATTTTTCATATTGTTTTAAATTGTTATGCCCGACATGGTGTTCTTTGTAACTATTACCTACTAACCTAACCTAACCACAATTATTCAGTTCAGCCTTTGTCCATAGAAAACAACGATTTTGTATGTAGATGCGTACGCATCCGTTCAGCTTCCCGCGTTTATTCAGTTTTCGCGGCAAACAGGTATAAAATGAGGACAAATGTGTTTTATCATGTGAATACAAGCAGAACATACAGACTCACTCACACATCCAGACTCACTCACACGTATACCACAGAACTGTATAAGTGTGACCAAAATCGTTCAGCAAACCGCGAATGGAGCTGAATAAATGTAGTTAGTCCCTTATTAAGATCTTGTACACACACGCGATATGCAATAAATATTTGAATTTAATTTAATTTTATCATCTCTTAACGTGCGTTACGAGGAACGGAGGGGTCTCATTGTGATTGTTCATGTCCAGCGTAACCTTGGTCTAATGATCCCTACAGCTGTTATTTAGCCACGAGCCCCTTTATTCAATGTAATAAGTAAATATTAACATGCTTGTTTTGTTGTTTATAGAAGCAGTACTCGAGACGAGCCACCTTCGCCCAGAGACCGACATTCGCCTAGACATGATCGGTGAGTACCTATAAATAATAAATTATTTAAATACCCCGTACCTCCCCGACCCTTGCTTTCAAATGAAGCGCCAGCACGCGCTTTAGCTGAGCAGCATGTAGTCCAAAATCCGCCTGATAATAATCAAAACACTGATTTTATCCAGCCACCGACGGTCCCTTGCCACCCTCCCCCCTCCGACTCTGCCCTAAGCCGAGGTTCGTACCCCACAGGGGGTGCCCTTAGCGTGCAGACGGAAAATAGTTTATAAGTATGCCCTGGCTTGAGGCCTTAAAATCCGTTAGGAGCTTAAGGCACCACAGGATAGCCCGGTTAAAGAGTCCGAACCCCTCGTGGTTACACACTGAGATGCCATGAACAAAAAAAAAAAAAAAAAATACCCCGTTACTAAAGCCTTTTTAATGTGGAGATTGGAATAAATCGCACCTTTAGAATTATAGAGACCTAATGTCTTCAGAACTTCTGAAGACATTAGGTCTCTATAATTCTAAAGGAGCGAAATCATCAAAAGTTTAATATACAGGAAAAGTTTGTAATCAGTGCGCAAATTTTGACAAATTAAACTTAAACGTGTTTTATAGTACACCTATTTCTTATTTTGATATGTCATAAAATTAAGTTATCTTTAACGATAGCTGTGGGGCTCTGCGAAGTACTCAAATGTGGAAATTCTCCAGCGATTTCAAAATAAAGCGCTCAGAATGGTATCAAATGCTCCTTGGTTTATGAAGACCTCAAATTTACATGAGCATCTTCAAATCAGAACTGTCAAAGAAGAAATAGAACACAGGATACATTGCTCTTTGTCAGTCAATTTTGACTTACTGTATTACTTCATGGGGTGGGGCGAATAAAACTTTGTTATTAACCATTGAAAGAGCTCAAAGGGCTATTCTCAAAATCGCTACTTGCCGCCCTTTCCTTTTCCCCACTAACCTCCTGTATAAATCTTGTGAAGTACTAACAGTTCGACAGTTATTTATAATGAGCACTGTACTAAAACAACACTCAACACTTCCATACAGCACTGAATTTACTAAAAAGAGACGGAAAGATATAGTTTGCCCTCAAAAAAGTACAAAACATGCTTTCACAGCCAAATTTTATATGTACCTCGGACCGCTACTCTACAACAGGCTAAATGAAAAGGGAAACATCTACTCCTTAAATCGTAGTAATTGCAAGAAAATCCTTAAGGAAACTCTTCAAACTATGTCCTATGAAGATACAGTGAAATTATTACGAGTGCTAAAGTAAATATTATTTGTATGATGGTTATTTTGTTTTTTAATTAGTTAGCTAAGTTAAGAGTCTATAATTTTATACACCTTTTTCATATGTACCAATAATTTAATAATTTTATGTGATTATTTAATCAATTAATGTACCTCCAATCACCTGAAACACAGGATTACCTAGTTCAGGCACAAATAATGAGTGAACTTGAGATAGATATAAGAAAAACTGTATTTAACTGTATACTTTATATTTTTGAATAAATTTTATTATTATTATTCATACAAATATCGAATAACTTCACATACCAATACCTTAACCACAGCCCTAAGTGAACCAGTAACCATGAAAAGGCTTAAACGACATATGGGACTTTATTGAATAAAGCCTAAACAATTTTGAGAGGCAGACTCTTCACTGGAAGAATGGACCTCAGCAGTCAATATCCGCACAGAACAAATCTGCTAAAGGTTTACAACCGATCGCAAGATGAACAAAGAAAAAAAAAATCTTTAACGACAGATTTTTATTTTGAAACTGGTTTAATGGTATCGCGGGCGCCGCGTCGGCACGGTCAGTGAAGCGGAATGCAGTAGTAGGTACCTATCAGCTGTGCGCTCGCCCATTGATATTATTACGAATAGATTGTGTCCATATTTTGCTGATTTCAAGACGGACAAAAAAAAAGTATTGAAAAAATAGTGGGAATGTGTTCTATTACTGATACTGAACCACCAAAAAAAAAATTGCGCACTGGTTAATTTTTATTCCTGTATACACCGTGAAATTTAAATGGTTGTTTTCCCGCAGCGAAATGGTTTTGTCTTGGTAATACAATCGTTTTATAAACAAATTAAATGTTAGAAACAAAAAAAT
Organism: Dryobota labecula; assembly: GCA_947523025.1. Classification (NCBI taxonomy): domain Eukaryota; kingdom Metazoa; phylum Arthropoda; class Insecta; order Lepidoptera; family Noctuidae; genus Dryobota; species Dryobota labecula. The sequence goes on along the minus strand of OX383311.1, from coordinate 2,812,902 downwards.
GGCAGATTAACCATTGTGAAAAATCACCACGTGCGAGAGTTTATTTTGCTTTGAACATTTATGAATCGCTGTTCCCTTTGTTGGCGGCGCGTGCGATTCGAGTAGTACCTACAAGTTACCTCTAGTGTTACTATTGATTCTCACGTTTTCGAGTTGATGCATATTTTTTAAATTATTTTTAAAACAAAAACATCTTTATTTTTTTTACTTTCACTCTATATTCCGAAAGTACTCCTTATGGCAAGTTGTTCTGCTGCGGGAAAACAACCACTAAAATTTCTCGGTGTATTGTATCCAGGCGTTTGTATGTATGTGACACATCGATCTTTTCAAAAAGCGATTTCACGCCGACAAAGCGGCAAAACAAAATCTTGAAAAAAAAAAAAAAAATTGGTTTGCACGTAAAATGGGGGCTGATATTTTTTACATAACTATTTTTCGATTCAGGGATCCGTTTACCTAATATTAAGCTTTAAAATGCAACTTGTATTTGCAGTTGGAATGTATGGGAGAACATATTTTTCAACTACAATGTTAAGTTTGTTCTTGGGATAGATTCATCCCAACTACAGAACTCTTCATTGTGCGCGGTCCGTTGTTTTTTTTATTATTTTTATTTGTTATTATTCCAATGGACGACCTGGGCTTCAAGTCTGCTATTGCAATAGTGTCAGAATGGTCTCGCCATTGTGAGTATTTGACAGTTTTTGTATGGCAAATCTGTCAAAAACTCACAATGAAGAGACCATTCTGACACTATTGTAATAGCAGACTTGAGGCCCTGGGCCTCAAGTCTGCTATTACAATAGTGTCAGAATGGTCTCGCCACTGTGAGTATTTGACAGTGTTTGTATGGCAAATCTGTCAAACACTCACAATGAAGAGATCATTCTGACACTATTGTAATAGCAGACTTGAGGCCCTGGGCCTCAGTCAGAATGGTCTCGCCATTGTGAGTATTTGACAGTGTTTGTATGGCAAATCTGTCAAAAAGTCACAATGAAGAGACCATTCTGACACTATTGTAATAGCAGACTTGAGGCCCAGATAGTAAATCATAAATCGAGAAATCTACGATTTGTGAGCTGTGCGATGAGGGCACGACAATTGATATAAAACTAAGCAGTCAATGACGTGCAAATGGCTACTGAAGTGCGTTTGACTGTACATTGTGAAAGTACACATTTCATCTGCACGTCAATAGTAACAGTTATACTAAGGTATATTGGTATATATTTTGCGATAGTCTTTTGGCTTACCAACGATTCGTCCGCAGTCAAACGTCAACGTGCGAGCGCAAGCCGGCCGCGCTGTCCCCGCGCAACGCCATCGTGGACGCCGAACTGTTCTACTCGCGTACGCTCGACCATCGCCTCGCCGCCAAGAAACCGGAACAGGTGCGTCAACTACTCATCAATGTGAACAGCTTTTTACTATGGGACCAGCTCTGAAATATCGAGAACAAAAATTAGTGACCGCGATGGTACATCATTAGACAGTGAACCATGTCTATGTCTAGTGGTCCATGATGTCTAATGATATACCATCGCGGTCTCGGTTGTCGGATCACCGTGAGGACTATTCTTGCTTGCAGCGCTCGACCGCTATAGTAACGCTTATCTACGCTCATAAACCAATAGCATCGCAGCATTACATTTTTGCTGAGCCCCCCTTGTTTATGTAAATGAACAAAAAAAATCCGAAAAAAAATAGTTCTCTCTCTCTCTCTCTCTTTCTCTCTCTCTCTCTCTCTCTTTCTCTCTCTCTCTCTCTCTTTCTTTCTCTCTCTCTCTCTTTCTCTCTCTCTCTCTCTCTCTCTCTTTCTCTTTAACGTTTTCTTATAACGAGCCTTTATTGACGTGAAAACGTAATCTTCCTCGGTGTCCGAGCCGTGTGTGAAGCTAGCCTTCTCTACATAACACGCGAGTAGCAGATTACCCGTCCTAAGAAGCGAAACGAGCCTTCTACACAAGACATAAGCGAGTGGTGGACGATCACTCTCGCGACTAGCGGGTGAAGCGAGCCCACCTACGCTATGAGCGTGATTGCTCAGAAGATTAAGAGTCTATACTATCTTAAATGGCTTAGCATGATCCTCCGTTATGTCGAAAATATGACAGCATTAATTTTGAAATAAATATATGGTAAAGTTGAGGATTCATATTAAGCACTACGTTTTCCGTGTGGTGCCGGACGTAAAGAATAGCACTACTCCATTTCCTCTCTTGGGTGTCGTAAAAGGTGACCGAGGGACTTACTAGAGAATGGACAGCAGCGTTTTCTATTCATTTTTACACCATACTGCGATCGCCAACCCGCCTGCCAAGCGTGGCGATTGTGGCAAATGCCCCCTTTTGGGGAGGCGTCTTTCGGCTAAAATGATGATGAATGATGACTACGTTTGACGAAAACACTATTTCCATAAAATTTTCTCGAAAGAAAAAAAAACCAATGTTACCTCCAAACTGAACAATAAACCGATGGTATTAAAAAAATACTTCAAATTAGATAATGAAACTTCGCACCGTCATTTTTACCGTAAAAAGAAATAACCTAAACTATCGGCGCCTTTGGAGCCTTCTCCCTGCTGCCCTGTCTCGCTTGCTCGCGTGACCGGGAGCAATAGTGTGCGAGCGAGATAAAGAGTGAGGTACTATGGAGTGTTAATGATAGTGTATCCCCAGGAGCGAGTGCCTCCGCTGCTGCCCCGCAGCGGGGAGCCCGAGCGCCCGCCCGCGCCGCCGCGCAGGCCCTCCTCGCCCGCGCACCACCCCGCCACCTGTAAGTACTCAACAAACACTTTGCACGTTGTTATCATAAACAATCCTATAGCTGTTGGTGTTCTTTGGGGCAAAATGTGTGCTCAATAAGGCCTCTTGCTCTTATTACTCCTAAGCCTTGTATTCTTCTGGGAAAATTATGAACATGCGTAGAAGATTTTTGTTTACAATTTTTTAGCTTAATACTGCTCTTGTTCGTCGCTGTGAGTTCATTAACGCGCGCATTTTGTACCATTGTAAAACTTCGATACTTCATATTTAGCAAGAAAAGTTTAAAAAAATTGGATATAGTCAGCGATAGCGACATGAATTCAACTCCAGAAAGGTATATTTTATCACGGTAAGTAGATTGCTAGTTGAAAGAAAAATAGATTACTCACTTTGCGCTCGATGCAACCATCTACTATTGTATACAATACCAATACACATAGGTACATAGGTTATTTAACATAAGTAGGTACATTGGTTGTGGTAAAAGGCTGCACAAATTGTGAAAAACCCTGCCTCCTAAATTAGGGGAACCCTGTGACCTAGGAGTCAGTGTTCTACTGTAACTTGTGTACAAAAGAAACCTTTGTTTATGTGTAATAATTAAAGATCGGATATTCGAATACATATTCACCTAAAGTTGAGATGTTGGCTAATATGGAATGGGCTTTTGTATCGGAAAAATCCCGCGTTTCTGGGATCGACAAATTTAGGTTTCTGATGATAGAATCGGATGTATATTTACTTACTTTCAAATGTCGACTTATTTTGTATCGATCGTATAAATCCCGCGATTCCGGAATCGACAAATTTAGTGTTTTTTTCTGACTAAAGAATCGAATGCATATCTACGAACCTAAGTAGCCGAAGCAATATTTACGCCCAATCAGAATATAGTACTTAATTTAATAGAAATATAATTTTAATTTATGTTTTTTGTTTTAACTAACACACACCACCCCTCCTCTTACACCCTACACACATATTTGCATCGGGGGTTAAACATTAATTTTAAATAAATATGCATCTAAATAGTAATGCAATCCATGAATCTCGGGTTTTTTATGACTAGTTATGCATTCTTGGTGTTCCTGGCATCCCGGGATTATCTTTTACAAAAAAAATATTTTTAGAAGTCGCTTCCATACTTTCACAGCGAAATATTCACTTTTGGTAAATATCCATCTGAATATCCGATTTCTAGTAATAATAAACCCTTAATGACCTGATTTAACTATGAATTTGTGTAAAGGGGGATGACTGTGTGAGTGGGATGGGGTGTGGTTTGGTGTATGAGAGGGGAGGGGGTATTTTGTAGGGTTGCGTGTGTGGGGGTGTAGTCGTGTAAGATGTGTTCGTGTAATGTTGAAAAAATAAGTAATTGCCATAAGACCACCCATTATCCTGCCAGGGTCGCGGGTCAGTCCAATAGGTATATACCGTGGCCCTGGCACACAGGGAACTGAAGGAACACGGGTGGATTTTAGACAGTGAAAGACTGACACGCCCTCCCAGCTCCGCCCAGAGCGGGAGAAGTTATTTGACAACTTCCCACCCGAAAAAAAAAAAAAAAAGACCACCCAATGAGTCACCCCATGTAACATTTCCAATTTCATCATTTATATCTGTAATTTTTATGGTGTACATAATGAAGAGTATTCTATCTACTTTTCCATACTGACATTTCGAGCACGTCTCGAAATTATAGTGCAGGTATACGTTTTGAGCCAATCTCCTTATGTGTACAGTATCGTCGTCTACGTGCGAACCTCCGCCCGAGCCACCCGACCGGCCGCTGCCCAGTCCCAAACATCACGACCTCTTCAGGTTAGTATAACTCTACTTACTATATCACACTCAATCATACGCCAGCAGTAACGCAAAAACAGCCCTTCGGTCCCATTTACACGGTGCAAATTTCTGGAACGTTCAAGACCAATAATCGCCTGCCATAAAATAAAGCACGTTCAATTATTGCCATTCAAGAATTGCATGCAAGTGTTTAAACGCGTGCGCTTTCCATAAAATGGCATACAAAATTGAATGCAAGTTTTGCCATTCAATAATTGCATGCGATTTCGCGCATGCAGGGGTTAAATGAAAGGCATGCAGCTGAGATGAGAATACAAAAAGGAAAAAAAAAAAAAAAACAAATAGAGTTGCACATCGTTGTATATACCGACGCTTGAAAGGCAATATTGACTAAACGACATGTTGGCAACGTTACACTAGAACATTTTAAAGATTTTATTTCCATAAAGAAAAAACTTAAAATGCTCCAGTGTATAACCTACTCTATTAGAGTATACTTCACAAAAAAATATAAAATACGTATTCCATTTAAAAGTTTTCTTTGTTTTGGAAAAATAATAATTTAAAATGCTCTAGTGTACAGTTGCCAACATGTCGTTTGGTCAATATTGCCTTTCAAGCGTCGATACGTTGATACCCATATTATATGTATTGCCCGTTATTACGCTGCCAAATATTTAGTTCAATTTTATTCAACGTTTTCTCAAGATTTTTTTAAACTTTAAATGATAGAAAAAAAATATGCCAGAATTAGTACTTGCTGTTTCCACCTATACCAGTTTTAAACGGCAACTTACTTGCCCGCATCGTGCAAAAATTGCACGTGTTGTTTACACGGTGCCAGTTAATTATTGCTTAAATTGTATGGTGTGTGTCACTGGCAGTAAACTTGCACCGTGTATAAAGGGCCTTACTATTACGAAATAAAGACACAGTTATGTCAAATATTGTCTTTCCTGCTGTCATGTGTGACCGCAGACTGTCCAAAATGATCAGAACAAAAACAATAAAGAAAATTATATTTATCTCGATCAAACAAGGTTTTATAGAGGTATGAGGAACAGGGTGTAAAGTTCACTCATAATCTATGGAAAAGAGAGGATCCTCCGACCAGACAGGTGTTGTGTCTGGTGGGCAACTGCCCGACGGTTGATGTCGGGATGTTGTATATATATCCTAGTCGCGCGGTAAACTCTGATTGCGCGATGCAGGATTTCTGACGTCAGGTCTTTGTTGCGTAGTTCGCATGTGGCGTTGTATATTTCCACAGTTTCAAAATGTACACAACGGAAAGTTAGTTTTTATTCGTTTTCCTTATAATTTTGAAATATTTTTTTCGTCTGACAGCCAGTCTCAAAATATTAGTATTTTGACGTTCTGTAACTCTTGCATGGAAATCAAACGAAAAAACAGCATATCGAAGCATCGACTACAAACTCCTAAATAATTTTGATTATGGTGGATAAAGAATATAATGATAATATTTTACACCTCTGCCTATCCCGGGGAATACTGGCGTGATGTTCTATGACCTTCCAAAATATCGATTTATAGATAAATCAACACATTGCCGTGTATCTAGTTTCACTAATATAACGGCGCAATGTTTTGGTAATTCGATTCTAGGCTAGAGGTAGACAACATTTTACAGTGAAGTAAAGCTTATTTGCATAGATTGTAGGTACTTAAAATAAGTTGTTACAATAATTTAAAAAAAAATTAAAAACGAACCCCTTCCAAAAAAAAAAAAAACAATACGTAGTGAAAATTAACTTTATTTTTGGAAGTCTGTGGTAGAAAACTAAAACAAAAATTCAAAGACACTGCTGCCGATTCCCTTGTTCACAAACTAAACTATATTTAAGTTCAGTGCATCTTTTTCTTTCTATTTCATTAAGAAAAGGACAGAAGATAAATTTTAGTTTAGTCCTGTCAAATTAATCAGCGCTTGACGTAAATTGACGTAATTTTAGTCGGCAAGTTTTTAATCACATCTAATTTTGTATGGAGTAGTGACAGGCGCTGATTAATTTGACAGGACTAAACTAAAACTTATCTTCTGTCCTTTTCTTAATGAAATAGAAAGAAAAAGATGGACTGAACTTAAATTTAGTTTAGTTTGTGAACAAGGGAATCGGCACCACTGACTTCCGAAATTAAAGCTTTTTTTGGAAGTCGGTTAAAGTTAAAATAAAAAAAAAAAACTCGTGAAAAGTACATAAAAGCGTACAATTTTTGCAATGCATGGATACATTCTAAAAGCCTGAAAACGTTTTCGGAGACTATAATGCCATCATACTTCATTTTTTCCTCGCTGCAGTGAGGTGAAAAGTTGTGTTTCGCTCGGCAGCAAAGTTGTGTTTCGCTCGGCAGCAAAGTTATTCTGCGTCTCGTATCAATAAAAGTATTCGCGCCATAAAACAACTTCGCAGCCTTGCATAACAAATAACTATTATTTTCTATTCACAAATGTCCAGTAGTAGTGCTTAAGAGCCAACTAGTCGCGGGCTCGAACTCACTGGTGGGTGTGGCCAAAAAGCACGCTGTCTCACCTAGCATCGTATCTGTCATCGTGTGTTGAGTGAAATGCACGATAATTCATAGTAAACCGCGCGCGTAAAAAAATACGAAAAGTCCTTTGGAAGGTTGATTTTTATGAAAAAACTACTGGATAAATAAATCAATTTTATATAAAGTTCGAAAATTGTGTTTTGACGGAGCGGACTTTGTTTTGGAGATTTTACACTTCTTTTAATACTTATTTACGCCCAAAGTTGCGTTAAAATTAGCAGGAAAAACGAGTCTTTATTGGCTCATAACTTTTTAATGGCTTTTTATTTTAATATTCTGCTTCCATACAGACAAAATTAATAATAAGAAAAACGATATCATGTTTAACTTTGGATGTACAATGTCAAACAGTGGACTAATCCCCCCCGATATTTGTATGGAAAAAGTATCGTTTAGTTTCATCTTAAAACTAGCTTAAGGATAAATTTACATTTGTGAGAGACTAGTGTTTGAAATAATCATTACAAGCAACGCCTGTGGTACAAGTAACCAGGGCCCACGACGTTTCAATGTACAAGCTTACATTGGGTGTTTGTATGAGGCTAAAGAGAATTAACAATTTTAGTTTATAGGTTTAACATCCCTGCATTAACACTATCATAATATAGTGATAGTCTGTCTGTCTGTGAACCGGTTGTTTTGTGTTCTTAATTGACTGGACTGAGCTTGTCTTGTGTAAGAAACAGACACAAACATTTGTGTTCAGTTTTTCAACATAAAGGTGTGTTTTTATAATGGTTATGTGTCGAAATAAAAGTGCCTCCATTTCACTGACTTGAAACGAGATTTGTATTCGATCAGGGCCTCAAGTCTGCTATTAAAATAGTGTTAGAATGGTCAATCATTGATTTCACAATTGTTGATTTTGACAAGTTTGGTAATCTACTAATATAATGGCGTCATTATGACTTTGCATTACATGTAATGTATTAGGTAATACAAATTACATTGGTGCCGATTCCCTTGTTCACAAACTAAACTAAATTTAAATTCAGTGCATCTTTTTCTTTCTACTTCATTAAGAAAAGGACAGAAGATAAATTTTAGTTTAGTCCTGTCAAATTAATTAGCGCCTGTCACTGCTCCATACAAGTTTAGACGTGATTAAAAACTTGCCGACTAAAATTACGTCAATTTACGTCTAGTGCTGATTAATTTGACAGGACTAAACTAAAATGTATCTTCTGTCCTTTTCTTAATGAAATAGAAAGAAAAAGATGCACTGAACTTAAATTTAGTTTAGTTTGTGAACAAGGGAATCGGCACCATTGGCTTTTTTGAGTTGGACGTTTGAACTAGAAAAAATATTTTTGCAGACGTATAGACAAGAATACAAGGAAATTAAAATATAAAAAAAAAATAGTAATAATAATAACTGCAGTTTGCACGGTGAAGTGCCAATAGCACTTCACCGTCGATATGCATTTATACTCGATTTGAAATAAGACTTTTAAATAAACCTTTTTCAGTCCGTTCAACCGATTCAAATGGAGTTTAGTAAACTGTAGTTATTTTGACATTACAAACGAACACTTAATAGTAAATTACTTACCAAGGGCTGCAAAAGAAAGAAAGCCCGAAATCGCAGGTATTTGTGACCCGAGCCGCAGGCGAGGGTTGTAAATATGCGTTAGAGGGCTTTCTTTTTTACTGCCCGTGGTGAGTACACAATTTTACGTCTTCACCTGGCCACAATGCGAGTTTTACTGTACGCGTAGCGTGCAGTAAAACTCAAGTTACTACCCCTACCTAGTTGATATTCCACCAACTCGCACTAAGCGTTTTCAAACGTCTTTTATAATGCGCACAGCAAAGGAGTGGAACTCTCTGCCTGCGTCTGTGTTTACGAACGCATACAACCCTAATCTATTCAAAGTGAGAGTGAACAGGCTTCTTCTGGGTAAACTCACTCCATCGTTGACTTTGTCTCTGTCATCCAGACCTAGATTAAAGTCAAGAGCAAACTCATAGTAGAATAAAAAAAAATAAAAAAAATTTTTATTTGTATAGATGTCTTTTGTCATATCGACACAACCATTCGCCGTGACAATTTCTCATGAACGATACGTCGTTTTTGTGTAGTGTTACAGTAAGTGTAAGCTTATGTATTGTTTCAGAATGCCCGCGGTGTCTCCTAAACGTTCGCCGGCGCCGCAGCCGCCAGCCAGTCCGCTAGTACCAGCTGACAGGTAATTAATTTATATTTTATCCAGGCAAATAATATTTTGTCTGTAAATTAAATACAAATGAAGATTTGTTGCCTTCTTGAGACTCAAGCTCGTTCGTGAGCGTGGCTAAAACGCACGCTGTCACGGCCAAAGTCGTTTGAGTAAGCGAGAAGCATATTACCGTTAACCGAAACTATACCTGTACAAATTATATTTTAGAGATTTAATTGAATGATGCCTGTACCATCATTAACGACAAGGCAAATCGGTATCATGCTTAACTTTGGAAAGTACTCCACAACGTTTCCATGGAAAAGTTAGTCTGGCGTAGCAATAGCTATAACTAGTGAATTCTATATTCGGATGCATATTAACATAATGTTTATTTATTTTATTATTTATGTACACACAGTTAAATACATAGAGATACGACATAATTATAATTTAAGTAGAAAGGTACTGCTTATTTCTTAAGAAATTTCATCCAGCAGACCTGCGTTAATATTTGGCTAAGAAAATTATGGAGGCGGATTCTTAATTTCTTAATATAAATTGGATTCCAGAAAATCCGGGAATCACAACTAATTGGTTACATGGTATGGAAACGACTTCTTAAATATATGTGGTATTATTTATTTACAACCTACTTTACAATATTAGTAGCGAATCGAATACTATTATTATTAGAATACTATTCGATTCTATAGGTAGTCAAAAAATACAAAATGTATTAATTCCGGAATCGCGAGATTTTTACGATCAATACAAAAATGCATTCCATAATAGCCAACACTTTATGTAAATATACATCCGAATATCTTATCTCTGGCTATAACACGCCGCAATTACATAGTCAAACTGTTTAACAATACTTTTCTCGACAGAAACACGCTTAACGCTTTCAAGGTTGCTACTCAATTTTAATTTTAGTTGAATTATAACTATGAGTATAATTATCCATACTAATATTATAAATGTAAAAGTAACTCTGTCTATCTATCTGTCTGTCTGTATGTTACGTTTTCACGCCTAAACCACTGAACCGATGGTCATTAAATTTGGCAAAGTTATAGCCTGGGATATGGAGAAGGACATAGGCTACTTTTTTACGCGATAACCGACATCTACGCGGGCGGAGCCGCGGGCAAATGCTAGTAACTAAATATAATTAAACCCAAATGTTTGCATTTCACAGTATTATGACTAAGTGACATGGATCTGTCTTAATTTATGTTAAGACCGAAACTGTACCAACACTTATGGCAAATAAATTGATTTGATTCGATTTGAAGGACACTGAACGAGACACAATAGAAATTTTATTGATATCATGCATTTGGGCGTTGAGTGATTTTTTTTAAAAAGTATTAAACAATGTGTCTGAGCCACCAACTCGCGTGATGGATTACAGACCACTCCCTCTCACAGGAAGTCTGAGTCCCAGCAATGGGAACGTTAGTTCGCTTGTACACGTCCGTGTTTTTCATATTTGTATGAGTTGTACACCGGTCCGGCGTCCGGTGCATGTACACACGTTCATTATAAGCCGTACAACATTGTGAATCCGGATAAAAAACCGGTCCGATGTCCGGTGAAAACAACGGACGTGTACAAGCGGCCTAATAGGCTGATGATGCTAAACAATGTATGTGTGTGTGTACAGAGGCGTAGCGTTCAAGTTCGAGTGGCGAGGCGCACCCACGCCATCGCCGCCCGCGCCGCCGCTCACACCGCATCACCGTGAGTATCCTTACACCGTCATTATTTATTTTACTAGCCGCGTACCACTGTTTTAACCGCATGGAGATTCCCACAGGATTTTTTCTGGTATGAAAGACAATAGGGATGATGACTAAAAAATATTTTTTGTCCGTCATGTAGATTATTAAAAAATATTGGACACGTATTTTTTTTTATATAATCAAAACATACACACGATACGTTTGTTCAAATGTGGCATGAAGTTACTTCTCAGTTGATTTTTTACGTAGCTGTGACGTAACGAGCCCCCACTCCCAAAGTTTAATGTGTTTTATCTAAGTATTTTTTTATTAATATGATAAAGCAAAAAATACGTGTCTAATATTTTTTTATTATCTGATTGACGGACTAAACATTTTTTCTTTTATTTTTACCCAGGACACATTCCTATTGTTTATTTTGTTAAATCATTTATTTCAAATAGGCACATAAACAGCATTTTTTTTTTTTCTGATATTAAATCAGAAAAAAAGTCCGTCAATCAGATAATGAAAAAACATTGGACACGTATTTTTTGCTTTATCATATTCAAAGTCAAAGTCAAATCTTTTATTTCAAATAGGCACGAAGATGCACTTTTGAACGTCAAAAATTACATGAATAGTTAATTGATTCTAGTTGGCCCTTCCAAAAGGTAGTTACGTATGGAGAAGAATGGGCAAGAAACTCCAAACTTACTCTTTTAAAATGTTAACAATATTTTGTATACATTAATTAATAATAATGATATGTGAAGACGATGTATCTACAATAAAATCACTTTACCACAATAGGTAAAAATAATGAAAAGTGAAATAATGACAGACAAGTTAATTATTACATAGGTGCTGATACATCACATATTTACAAACATTGTAGCGGTCGATGATTTTCCTAAAATGTTAACATATAATAAGCCACTTTGTGAGTTAAAGTAATCACAGAAAATAAAATTAAAATCACATACAAAAAGCAAAATTTCACTTTAAAAGCAGCCAAAAGCCAATCTTTGCTTTTGGCTGCTTTTAAAGTGAAATTTTTGATAAGTCGTCCATTGCCTGATGTCAGGGCAGGCAACAACCTACTGAGGCGGCACTAGCCGGGGATCGTGGAAGGCGCACAATTTCTCATGATCCCCGATCTCATGGTCGAAGTGTGCAAAGGGAACACTGGGGTGGTTTTTAGTCAGTAAAAGTCGGCAGACCCTTCTGCCCGCCTCAGGGCGGAGGACATCTATGATGGCGGCTGTACACGCTCGTCTCGTCGCCTCGCGTGACTCTCGTCGCGTAGAGGCTCGATACGAGAGCACACCATGTACACACTCGTTGTACCAAATGATCTCGTCAAAGGGTCTCGTGTTGCTCATCCTTGTACCCGACATCCTTTGGATTCCATAATAGTGCTTCCCTTTGGTAGGCTTCCAAAAACTAACGCGCGATAATACTGATAGTGTGATAGGCCCCTTTGACTCGAGCGCAAAAAACCGACACGCTTCCGAGAGCGAACGAGGGTCACGGGACGCGACGAGGGCGCCATCTACACATTCGTACTCGACCTGTCTCGTGGTGTTTCAACGAGCGTGTACAGCCGACATGAGGATTTGCCACGCGACACAAAATAAAAAAAAAAAGCTATTTCTCAAACATGCATGGAAATATTATCATTATTTTCGAAAAAAGAACACACGAAGTATCGAATTTACGGACAAAGAAAATCAAATCCATTGCAGGAGCGTTTTTTGAATTTGGAACATTACAACGCTCCAGCAATGTTTTATTTCCCTGCATTCTTTTGAGAAAAGCACTATATATGCCTCGGCGGAAATGGCAATTGCCTGTCTCGTAGTGGTGAAGTCCTCGCCTACGGCTCGGCCTTCAACTCATACTCGATAACTCGTCCTGCAATTGCCTATCTCCCGGCCTTTGCACGAACGTGCTATAGCTGTGTGCCTCCCGCAGCCGCGTGTGGCACGCCGCCGCCGCTGCCTCCGCGCCGCCGCCGCGACTCGTGCGCACCGCCCACGCCGTTGCCGCCCGTGAGTACTCCTCTATCTTATGTTGTTATTGGTTTATTTCATGATTTACATGCACTCTGCATCAACATTGTGTTTACCCTAACGATTATTTTCATTATTTTCACTATTCTATCGTTAATCTGTGAACAGCGTAGTGGGCTGCAATATTGTCTAAGTTTTGTGTATTTTCTTGTTTCTATGTTAATATTGTAGCTGTTTGTTGTTCCTCTTGAATAAAAATAAAATGATAAATGATTATATTTATTTAAGTTCTGTTCAAAATGTAATTAGCTATTTAACGTATGTAAACACTAATAGAGTTAAAAATAAATCCACAATTGTGTCCTGATTTAAGAGGGACCACTAAGCACCATTCCTTAAAAAAATATTATCTCGTGACTGAGAAGGAATTATGAAAAACGGCTCAATCAACAACCTCGGTAAGTGTGTCTAGAATTTTCCAATACCTTTTATAAAATTTCATATTGAGACACGAAGCAACAAAATACGATCTAGAGGAGTGTGACCGTTTTTCTCTAGATCGAATTTTGTTGTTTCATGTCGCAATATATCAATCTGCCTAGCCTTTTCCCAACTATGTTGGGGTCGGCTTCCAGTCTAACCGGATGCAGCTGAATACCAGTATTTTACATGGAGCGACTACCTATCTGACCTCGATACCCCTTGGTAAGACTGGCTGTCAGACTTTTGGGCTTCTGACGACTCGTAACGACTGTCAAAGATCCACGAATGACAGCCGGGACCAACGGCTTAGCGTGCTTTCCGAGGCACGGAGGAGTCTCGGTATGTTAAGATGGTCACCCATCCACGGACCAACCCCGGCAAGCGTAGCTTAACCTGACGGATCGACCCGTGCGGCTGTTATTACTTAGCCACGAGCTCCTCAATATGAAACTTTATTAAAGGTATTAGTAAATTCTAGACACACTTACCGAGGTCGCTGATTTTCATTTTTCTTTTTAATCCGTTCTGGATTTAATTAAATATTGTTTTCTTATTTATTGGACATTAAATTAAGCGCGAAATTATAATGTTTATTATAGCTTGACATAATGATATAATTCGTTAATAGGGCAAATAAACGATACTTTTAATCGTAAATTTTTCGCCACTTCAAACTTGCGTTGTCGTTTCAATCACGACCTGTCAGGAACGCATTCTCTCAGCGGCCGAACTGTACCTATGGTTTCTTCATGAACAGTGGTAACATAAGTTGTCTCCGCAGTCATCATCAGTGGCGGCGAGTTCGCCCCCTGCGTACGGAACGTCGGGAGCGCCGCCCCCCGCCCACAGCACTCCGCCCCCTCTGCCGCCGCGCCCCGCGCCGCCGCCGGAACTGCTGCGGCCTGCGCACTCCACCATACTGCAGAGACGACACAACAACACGTGAGTATGTCATCGTCAGCGGCCGGCTCGCCCCCTGCGTAAACCTCAAATCATTTATTTCAGTTAAACCATTTACAGGCACTTTTGAATTGTCAACGAGTCGGTCGGTAAAAAAAGGAAGCTACATGCCCATTCCAAAGCGTAGTAGGTATCTTTGAAGAAGAACGGGCAAGAAACTCCATGGACACTCTTTTAAATTAAATTGTTACAAAAATATTAGTTACATCTATAATGTTGAATTTATAACTAAATATGAGAACGATGTAAAAAGAAAACATCACTCCGCCCCCATTACCGCCGCGCCCTGCCTTTCTTCAATCCATTTTTACAATAGAAGCGCGGACGGAATACGAATATGAAAACTCTTTGACTTATAATCTACTATACTCCATTCATTATAACATTAGACAAATAACTGTTCTCACCCTTTCGTTATTACGATGTAAACGTTTAATAAACTCCGTTATTTCACGATAAATACAAAGCACTGTAATCTATTTACCATTTACATTAAAAAAATAACTCTAAAGTGCAGTAATTTCAACAATATTACAAAATAACTATCGTTATTTGCCTAATGCTATAATAAATGAAGTATAGATCCCAAACCATCTGCAAAATGATTCCTTCCATATATGTATTTTGTTAAAACTTGTTCTTCTCCCACAGCGGTGCCCCCCGCCTGCCGCCCAAGCCGGCGCCCACCAACACAGCCGCGCGCACGTAGCGCAAACACACGCATACGCACACACGCACGCAACGTACACACAGACCAGTCCGTAAGACCAATACTCCCTCCAGTACATTCGAGGCTAGCGTATATTTTACGGTCCAGAGACGATCACAAATGCTTGACGTGAATTTTTTGTGCTTGCCAAGCAATTTTGATTGTTTACAACTAAGTTTGATATACTTGACACAGCAAACTATGGGCTTGATTGGGTTACGAAATGAATGGAAATGGATGTGAATACTGGAACACAGTGCTTGGTTTTGCAACAAGATCAAGCATACTTGTCAAGCACGTAAATGATTGTCTGTCTAGAGGGACCCCATTACATCTGTATGGCAACACATTCCTATACGAAAAATCCCGCGGCCCGCCTGTAATGTGCAATATGTGCGAAAACGTTGAAGGAAGTTGCGTTGCGTTTCGGCGCGAAAGCATTAATGTGCGCTCACCTTTAAACCCCACTTATGTTATTATACAGGGTTATTTGTAAAACCAACCTTCCAGAACTGTATTACTAACATAATAAAAAACAACTTTTATTCGATTACTTTTTACAAAACATAAAACATTTACCAAAAACAAACTGTGGCGGTATCAACAACGCCACATGCCTACGCATCAAAGACCTGACGTCACAAATCCTGCATCGCGCTATCAGAGTTTACCGCGCTACTAGCATATATACAACGTCCCGACATCAACCGTTGGGCAGTTGCCCACCAGACACAATACCCGTCTGGTCGGAGGATCCTCCCTTTACTATAGAGTATGAGTGAGTTTTTACAAAACCTTCAAGATGTCGCTGTTCTATACATTTAGAGCGTTGAATTTAATTTATATTATTATTTTTATAACTCAAACTCAAAGTATTTATTTCAAATAAACCAATTTAAAGCACTTTTGAATTGTCAAGGGGTCTGTCAGTCAGAAAGATGAAGCTAGCTGCCCATTCCAAAGCGTAGTAAGTTTCTATGGAGAAGAACGGGCAAGAAACTCCACGGACACTCTTTTAAGGCTTAGATATATGCCAGTGACCTTGAGTGGTTAGCTTGCGTGTTCTGTACTGAGCTGACGCAATGCGTCGTACGTCCAGCCAGTAATAGGACTGGCCCATCCAGGAGCGCTGTCCTAAATAAGAAGCATTATTACTTTATTATACATAAAACAAAAAGATATTTTAAGAAAACACGTATACTAAAAGATCAATAGTTAAATTATCTTTAAAAAGGTGAAGGTTTCACTTAAAAGATTTTGCGTGATTCTTAGTTTTCTATCCGCGTTAGACATAACTTTACAAATTAATTTCACTATGTAATATAAACATAATATTAAATAACATAATATAAAATCCTCTAATTTAACATATATTTTTTCCAAATCATTAACGCTTCTCATTTAGACGTGATCTTCAGTTTAAAATCATTAAAAGTCGGTTATCGTCGCCTTCAAATATTGTTGGGTTACATCATTCATGTTGAAGTTATACACGTGAGAACAATGTAGAAAGACGTGCACGTTAGAAGCGTCCGTTATAAACACAATTCAAAAATTAAAATAAGCCGTGGCGAGTATGAAAGTCTGATGAATGATTAAAAGTTGTTGTTAATGATGTTAGTAATACAGGTGTACCTATGTCCGCAGACTGATGGGGTGAATTCAGTATATCATAATAAGATGACCGTTACATGAAATTATTTCAGGAACGTTATGGGAATCCAATAAACCTGATTTGTTTTATTACCTCACACGCAATGTATCGTTACCGTGGCAAAACGCACGTAGCGAACGGCAGCGCAGCGAGTGAGTTCGATGAACTCTGTAGCTAGGCATAAAGTGAACAGCTGATTTCGCGCGTCGTTCGTTACAGTATTTCAATATCCATTGCTGGGTTTTTTTTTATTTTAGCTGTTTTATTTACTTAAATGGAGTGCTGCATACAGAGAATGTTATTTTACATTGAAATAAATGAATATTAACTGAAAAAAGGATTTAAAAAATGAAAATTTTCCGGTGGAATATGATTCAAAATCAGGAGCTGAATGAACCCTGTTAGTTTGCGGCGGGCTGTCCCTTACACCCTGTATAGTCCTGAGAGGTTGTCGTTCTCCTGAATATCGCAGATATATAAATACTTGCCCCTTTTATACACAATTTTCTTGCAAAAGACTAGCTTTTTCAACGGCCCTGGACGTGGCGGCAAAGTTAAGTTTTTGTGGATAAATGGGTAAGTCTGCCTAGTCTTGAAACAGCCCAGTTGACTCACGTATATCGTTGCCTTAGTAATGAAGGGAGCTATTCCACACTAAACTAGTTCCAAGATAAAGATAAATCAAAAATTCACCACTTGATTTTTTGTTCCTAGTTTCATTTAACTCCTTTCACGTCTGAATGAAAAACCAAACCTCTAGTTGAGCTATAACCTAAATCTCTTCACCACTAGAATCTCCGTCTAACGACGAGTATGGTGGTGTTCATAACTCAATTCGGTCAAAAATGTGGCTTTTAGCTCTCTTCACCACTAATGCGACGATATTACTATTGTAAAAATGTTGTACATTGTAGACATTCCACTGTTATGTAAAAGTTACGGTTTAAAGTTAACTAGTTAGAGTTAACATTAACTGGTCAATCCTGACGTTACCTTTGGTTTTTCTTTATAATATTTGATGATGGTTATTGAGACCTAAACCCTGTTATTTTTATTAAAAAAATTCCTGTAATACAACTAAGTTAGAATTTTTTTTTACAAATAAATACAATTATTAACCAATTCATTGTCCACAAAGTAGACACAATAGTTAAACAATTAACGTGAATCATATTGAGGCGTCTAATTGCAAACCCCGCTAAAACGATTTTTCTGGATAATTAGTTATTGATGAGTTTTAAATTCAATAAAATGTAATAGCACTCCTTGGTGCACGACACATTTACACAAGTCTCCATTGGATCGCCATACTATTCGTAAGGTCACTTGGTGCAAAAGCAAGCGCTGTGATTGGTTGTTTTCGTTGTAGAGGAATTTGAATTTAACCCATGCCATTTATAGTGGATTTTGTTACCAAGCATAAGTTTGGAGGCTCAATTCAGTACTGTTAGAGAGAGATTTGCTCGGAAATGAGTTTGTCACTTAGTACAGAATTGAGAAAACTGTCAAAAGATAGAATGAAGTCGGTTTCAAGGTAAAATCGTTTTAGCGGGGTTTGCAATTAGACGCCTCATATGTGATTCATGGGACAGCGAAAATGTCAAAAATATAATGTGCAGTGCCAATATGCAATAGTAAAACAATATAATTAAGATAACATAACTGCCGCGCTAACGGAGAATACAATAACTCGATTTTGGACGATTTTGAGTTATATATTCGTTGAGTTATATATTTGGAGTCAGCGAATCGAAATCTATTAATTCTCTCTAAGCAACTTTTTATTGATCCTTCAGGAACTCGGTTTTTCAGTAAGCAAGAATGCAATTCTCGGAAGCGGCAACATCGAGTTATTGTATTTTTCGTTAGTGCGGCAGATAAGCTAACAAAACTTTTAGATAAATATAATGAAAGATAATATTATTTAAAACAAAAATAGGCGTGGCTTGCAACCGGTTTATTATAAAAACAATATTACGCTTATTGTAAATATCGCCAATACAGTACACAAGACGAGATATCAAGTTATACAATACCGGTATAAGCTGACCTAGCATTATACAGAAAGCCTAAACAGTGCAAGGTCAGTTGGTACGGGGAATATAATAGCTTGATGTGTAGTCGTGTGTACTTACATTGAAATTATGGAGCCTTAATATACTGGAGTTTATATAGTTTTAGAGATATGTACAGGCAGCCAGCACATCAAGTTACTACAATCTGTCAAATTTCTTTAATCGATTTTCAACTTTATCACTACAACATAAGGTTCAAGGTTGATTGCGAAAATTTGACAGTTTCGGGTAGCTTGACCTGCTGGCGTCTGTACAATAGGGATGTGTCCTGGCTTAAAAAAAAAAACAGTTTAGTCCGTCAATCAGATAATAAAAAAAATATTAGACACGTATTTTTTGCTTTATCATATTAATAAAAAATAACTTAGATAAAACACATTAAACTTGGGGAGTGGGGGCTCGTTACGTCACAGCTACGTATAAATCTACTCAGAAGTGACGTCACGCCACATTTGAACTCAATGTATCGCCGTAATGTTTTGATTAAGTAAAAAAATAAAAAATATTTGTCCAATATTTTTTTATAATCTATATGACGGACAAAAAACTTTTTTTTTTTTGGTCATCACCCCATTTTTATCATAGCTCATAACATCGCCTATATTCCCCATACAAGTAACCAGATGTGTGCGTACACCCCACTGTTCGTCAGTTATGTTTGGTGCCATGTAATAAGGGCGACCCTATTTCCATTAACCGGGTACAATTTCAGTCTCCGTTTTGCTACTGAACAATTTTAAAACGCGTGAAGCTCTTTAAAATTGTTACTATTACTTATTTCCAACTTTTCAACAAAAAAACTATATTTATCTTATTCTTTCAAAAACATTACATTGGTTCTTAGAGGAGTTGATTTTATATCTCGTTTATTTAAATTCCTCCTTAAGTGTCTTGTTCGGTAATGTTTACACAGCTCTTCCTTCAGCTAATATAAATGATGACAATAGTACATTAAAAAAGAAAGCCCTCTATCGCATATTTACAACCCTCGCCTGCGGCTCGGGTCACAAATGCCTGCGATTTCGGGCTTTCTTTCTTTTACTGCCCGTGGTGAGTACACAATTTTACGTCTTCACCTGGCCATAATGCGGGTTTTACCGTACGCGTAGCATGTGGTAAAACTTACATTATGGCCCGGTGTGACGTAAATAATATTTCCCATACGCAGTTTCCTGATCAACGTACTATTTTTTTCACATGGCAAGTAGTGTTAAAAACACGACTGTGTGTCACTCTTAAATCGCATTTTGAGATTCTGTAATATCTCCCACTGGGAGAGGGCACTGGCTCTTGTAACACAGGTATATCACCTAGCACAGGAGTCAGGGACTTCACACTATTTTGTAACCACTTTCTTGTGTAATAAAGATTATTATTATTATTTTATTTCCTTCTCAAAAGATTAACAATTTTTTTTTATTTATTTAAAATCTTTTCATTCGTTCTTCAGATCCACCTCAATTATGTAGGAGATGATCTTAAATCACCGATTCATTGTGTCTCGTTCGGTAATGTTGAGACAGCTCTCCCTCGGACGACAAAATAATATGTCCAAAAAGTTCTTGATAACCGTTTTTTTTTTTTCAAAATCTAGCGTTTTTATTTATTTTTCTTTACTGAAAATTGAGACCAGAGTGGCCTAAAAACTGTTCTAAACTTACCTCGGAAGCAGTTTTTGAAGAAGAAAAAGCAGAATTGAAAAATGACAGTTATGCCACAATGATTATAACAGTTGTAATTTATTCAAAATCTTTACATTGATTTTTTAAATCCACCAGCAGCACACAGTTGTAGTAACAAATGACGACAAATAATATTTCCCAAAACGCAGTTTCTTGTTAAACAAATTCTTTTTTTTTTTTCAGTATTAAAAACACGACTTCTTAGGTCGCTCTTGACACGCGTTTTATTTCCAACTCAAAGGATTAGCAGTTCTTTTTTATTTTTTCAAAATCTTTTCATTCGTTTTTCAGATCCACCTCTATCTTATATTGCGATTCATTATGATTTCTTCTTAAGTGGTATCTCGTTCGGCAATGATGAGACGGCTCTCCCTTCCTTCGGCTTCTATTATTGACGAAATACAAATAATATGTCCAAAAAGTTTCATGATAAACGAAGTCTCTTCTCGTCTTCATTTTCTTGAAAATATTCACAGTTGCTTTTTTTTATTTTTTCAAAATCTTTTCATTCGTTTTTCAGATCCACCTCAATTACTGAGGAATTTATGTTATTTATCATAATATTGAAATTCCTTTTTTAGTGTCTTGTTCGTTAATGTGGAGACGACTTTCCCTTCAGCTACACTAACGACAAAGCATTTTTATTTCAGGGTAGTTAAAATTTTGGAAGTCACGTTATTTTTATGTTCACCTGATTTAATGTTACATAGACATCATTCTGCGGACATCACATGCCGCAGATGTGATATTCCAATTTTCATAAAATATTTAATAACATGGATTATTATTACTTATTTATTCATCATAATTTATTTAAAGAAGGCACGAACTGGTATTGGACAAAGTCCTCCCTCCGTTTTAAGTTCCAATTTACCATTATGACTTTTCAAAAAACTTGCAACAATTGTTTTATTTTTTCAAAATCTTTACATTCGTTCTTCAGGTCCACCTATCTCATTTATTTAAATATCTTCTTTAGTATCTCAATCGGTAATGTTGAAACATCCCTCCCTTCAGCTACTATAAGTGACGAATATAGTAAACGAATTCTTTTTCCCATGGCAAGTAGTATTAAAAACACGACTTCGTACTCGGTCACTCTTAAAACGCATTTTATTTCAAATTTAATATAAAAATATTTTTTTTTTTTCAAAATCTTCACATTCGTTTTTCAAATCCACCTCAATTACATAGGACTTGATCTTATATCAAAATCAATCATTTTTATTTCCTATATTCCTGAAAATGATAACAGTTGTTTTTTTTTTTTTCAAAATCCTTACATTGATTTTTTTAATCCACCAGTAGCACACAGGGATTTGCCGGAACAAGTGGTTAACATCAGTTAGTTTCTTCGACCGATAAATTAATTATCTCATTCACTGTTTTTTCTCTTATTTTATTGTGTCATGTCAATGATCTCTTCGGGTAATATTGCCACATCTGAAAGGTTCGGGCTCTGTATTATATGTTACATTGATCTCAGCCGTCATATGCCGTGATTATATTATTATTATCATTTCAAGTACCAACTAGTCATCATCGTTCACAGCCCGACTTCACCCACTTCTGATCTTGTGCCAATCCCCACGCTCCTGTGCCAGCCTCATCCAGTTTCTACCCGCGATGGTAACAATGTCGTCCACCCATCTCGCCGTTGGCCGAGCGACACTTCGTCTTCCAGTCCTTGGACGCCAGTCGGTGACTGCTTTACTCCACCTATCATCACTTCGCCTTGCCAGATGTCCTGCCCAACTCCATCTGAGTTCCATAACTCGTTTCGATATCGAAAACCTTCGTACGTCTGCGAATCTCGACGTTTGGGACTCGGTCTACAAGCCTTACACCAAGCATGGAACGCTCCATGGCTATCTGTGCAATTCTCACTCTACACAGCCTCCTGCGTGACCGTCTACGTCTCAGCACCGTACGTAATGGTGGGCAGGACTGGTTATAGGGGCCGGACTTCAGACATTGTGGATATTTTGCTGATTTCAGAATGTCGTCCAATTTGCTAAATGCGACCCATGCTGTATTCTTCTCGATATCTATGTTTGTTGATACTCTGGTACTACTAGTTAAATGAACAAATGACCCAATTTTTCTTTCTAATTTTCCAGTTTTTTTTTTTTTTCGGATTTCTTCTTTTCGGTATATAAATCTTTCCATTAATTCTTCATGTCCACCACAATATTATTATTTCGTTTGGTTTTGTTCCTAGAAATGATTGCTTACATTTTCTTTCATTTTTCTGTATGTATTTGTCAGTGATTTCGTTCGGTAATGTTGCCACATCTGAAAGTTCCGACATCTATTTTCTATGTTACGTTGATCGCAGCCACCACATGTCTAATATCGAAATCTGTTCAAACAGAAGGTTTCTTTCCGCTCTTTTTCACGCTGCCTTTATAATTTTCCTTAGTCTCTTTTTCTAATGCTCAGACATATCTCCCTTCTGATACTAGTTTTGACATCAAAAGATATCTCTGAACTTTGTTTATGATGAAAAATCCAAAATTTTATTTTGTGATTGCTAAACATGATGGCAGTTTCATTGCCACCACATGGATATTGGATATTATAAGCGGTCGTTCGTATTTCAAATATCTATGCAATTTTTTTTTTGCATGCTTCGTATCGATATGTTTATAGACCCATAGAGGCAACTTTATTCGGAATTATTGCGGAATAATCGGCCGAAATGTTCGGTAAACCTGCCGAATATTCCGAATACCGAACATAAAACGAATATTCGGCCCATCCCTAATCTTATTTCTCATTTTATTTGATGTCGTGTCAGTTGTCTTTTTCGTAGTTAATTGATGACGTATATGTCACATCTGTCCTTTCAATTATAACTAGGAACGTACACAAGATGTTCTGATTGATAATTTAAATAATAGAACTGCGGTCACATTCGGTGATATATTCGTTCAAAGTATATTCATAAATAATTAAAATTTATGTCATTCGGGTTAAACCCTAATTTCCATGGAAAGCTAATATCGACACAAACGGTCTTTTATTTATTTTCTTTTTCTGTCTATACTCAATAAGCTATCATTTGAGTGATATCTGAACTTCTATGGGAACTGAATATTGTTTTTTAATCCAAGTTCACTATATTTACAAGTAAAAATGGTCTTTTTTGCGCGTTAGAAATTCTTGATTACGCGGACCAACTTTTTTTCCCATTCAAATACAGGCTCGATAGTGTCAGAATGGTCTCGCTATTGTGAGTATTTGACAGTGTTTGTATGGCAAATCTGTCAAAAACTCACAATGGCGAGACCATTCTGACACTATTGTAATAGCAGACTTGAGGCCCTGGTTGAAAGCGACGAATTGATCGGTCGTATATTAAAACGGAAAATAGTGGCCACTAAGCTCCGTTTTAATGATTACAATAAAACATAACAATTTAAAACTACTGTTTGTAGTAATAATAACGTATAGTCTTGTGAAGCACAACTTGACGAGCTTATTTTCTGCATTTTCATTCTAAAATAAAAGAAATCACCGAAATAACGATGAGGGCGCCACTGTGCGCTCGGTAGCCTCTTAAATGCTCATGCGTTTCAAACGTCGTTTTACGACGCTTGCGAGGATTTTTCTTATTTCTATAATTAATTGTCTGTTCTTTCCTGGAAACCACAAAGATACTTGATTGATACTTCAAATCTGAGGACAAATTGGAGACGTGCTCTTAAAATTTATTTGTATTAATAAGTTTCCGAGTGTTATCCGAATTTCAATGGAAAATGAATATCATCAGTATGTTTTATTTCTTCAAAATCTTTACATTCGTTTTTTAAGTCCACTTCAATTCGGCTATTATTATTGCGTCAAATAATATTTCCAAAAAGCAGTTATTTTTGCTTAATTCTTCTTCTTATTCACCTGATGGATATTTTAAATATACATCTGCAGACACATTCAGTGATTTGTTTTTCCAATGTATATTCATAAGGAATTATCCGAGTGATAGCCGAATTTCCACGGAAAGCACGATCTGATGGATATTTTTAAATAAACATCTCTGGTTACATTCGGAGACTTATTATTCCGTAATAAAAAAATAAAATAAAAATAAGTTATCACTCGAGTTAAACCCGAATTTCCATGGAAAGCTAATATCGATATTTAAGCCAGTTTTTTTTTTACTATTTCAATTTCCTTTCAATTCTATTTTCGTTACCTCATTTGATGGATATTTTAAAAACACATCTGCGGACAAAATCGGTGATTTGTTACTAATATTATATTTGTTTATTTGTTATGTCCATATATATAACCTATCACCCGAGTGATAACCAAATGTAGGTAAAGAACCAAGTGCTGCAACTGGTTCTGGTTCAGTCCCAGATTAGGTTTAAAATGTATTCTACATCTAACACCGGCCCTCTTCTTTTCTTCACTTATTTTTTATTTTAAGACATTCTTCTGATGATAATTCTATTTCAATTAATATTTTTTTGGTAAATTAAATCATGTTGGATCCAAAACAGTCTTCGGTTAAACATGTGTTTGCTTCGTTAAAAGTGAATAGACACTTAAAATGCAGGACTTGTGCAAGACTTACTAAAATATTTTTTACGTCACACCTGGCCATAATGTGAGTTTTACCGCACGCTACGCGTACGGCATAACTCGCATTATGACCAGGTGAAGACGTAAGATTGTGTACTCACCACGGGCAGTAAAAAAGAAGCCCTCCATCGCATATTTACAACCCTCAAATACCTGTGATTTCGGGCTTTCTTTCTTTTACAGCCCTTGGTAAGTAATGTACTATTTGTCTACTCCTTATTTGTTACACGACTGCCGAAAAAAGGAGTGCTATGTTTTCAGGGTTCATGTTTTCTAATAACCTTTTCTTCATATTTTTCTTTTCATTATTTTTTAAATTTTTATTCACTTTAAGTGGATTACATTTTGGTAAGTTTCTTCGCAAGACTAGTAACTAAATAGCGTAAAACAAAATCTTTTGTCCATGTATTCGCTTAGTACTTATGTACACGCGAATACATGGACAAACTATTTAACCTGGTATTGATTTGATTTTTCAAGTTATAGTCTGTTCATTGACTTCATCTAATTTTGATTGAATGTCGTGGTTATTTCGATTTTCCAATATAGTTAAAATGCATACAAATAAATTATTGTAAGTATTGGTATGTGCGATTTTATTGGGATTCAGAATTTTTCTTGGAAAAACTCAAACTCAAATCAATTATTTCAATTAAACCATTTACAGGCACTTTTGAATTGTCAAGGAGTCGGTCAGTAAGACAAATGAAGCTACATGCCCATTCCAAAGCGTAGTAGGTATCTATGAAGAAGAACGGGCAAGAAACTCCATGGACACTCTTTTAAATTAAATTGTTACAAAATTATTCGTTACATCTATAATGTTGAATTTATAACTAAATGTGAGAACGATATAAAAATAATAAAAACTTACACGTTAAAAGCGTCCAGAGTAGGTACAACAAATAGAAACAAAAAAATAATAATAACCCGTGGCAGATAAGAGATGACCAGTCCCAACTGACGGCGCCCGTTCACGAACATAACGCATGGATTAGCACCAAATAAATAACCCGAAATCTGGATTTGTGCCCGGTTAAAGGCAAATATTTCATTTTCAATATGTTTAAAATATATTTATGTATATTTTACCAATATGACTACTTTCTTAAAGTTATATTTGCTTATTATTATTAACATAAGCGGGATATTTACCATGTTTATTCATTGTTCTGAGTTCCCGATATTTCGGCGCTGTTGCAAGCACGTTGTGTTGTTGTAGTTTATCCGTGATCATGGTGCTTGCAACAGCGCCGAAATATCGGGAACTCAGAACAATGAATAAACATGGTAAATATCCCGCTTATGTTAATAATAATATTAGTGACCATGACAGTTTAAAAACTTATATTTGCTTTATAAACGTTCTATGATAAAGTATGATCTATAGCATGACTGTGCTATACCTAAGTTTTTGTGCTATTTGAGCTATTTCTAAAACTATTCAAACTCCAGTTCGCATACGGAACTGAACTATGACAAAACATGCATTTATGTACATACTAAATATATGCTTTAATGATAGCTGCGTGCACGACACTGCTGGACCGACCCCGGTGTCACCGCCGCTATTACATAGATGTAACATAATATATAAGAACCAGCGGAGTCAGTCCAACAGTTTTTGAAATCGATGGCATAAATAAATAAATAAAATTTGTATGAAATGCTCTTAGCTATAATTATTATTATATATTGTTTTTAAAACTGTTAAAACAACAATAAATTCCTATTACGTTGCCATAGTAAAATAATATTCGAGAATATTATTGTTATACAATGTTACTTTTTAGTGTGGATATTACGTGCAGGGGCTGGTTAGTATGTGAGAAATAGCTAATTCTCATATTCACCGGCCTATATTGTTAAAAAAAGTTATACAGCAGCATTGACTATTATAAAATATAAATATATATATATATAATAAAATCCATTGTATATTATAACTTGTAAAGTAAATGACAATGTTTTAGCGAAATTTTAAATAAAATAATAATGTACAGTTAGTTTTTAAGTGAGAAACAATAAACTTATGCGAATTAATGTAAATGAGATAAAATTATATAGATGTGATTTACCCGCTAAGTGGCTATACCTGTAACAGCCGATTTATTATGGTGCTTAAGTGATGCGCTGCTCGCTGTCACATTAACAGGTCAAGCATAAATCTGCAGCAATAGGGATGAAGCCTGGGTAACAAAAGAGAAAAACTGTTTAGTCCGTCAATCAGATAATAAAAAAATATTAGACACGTATTTTTTGCTTTATCATATTAATAAAAAATGAATTAGATAAAACACATTAAACTTGGGGAGTGGGGCTCGTTACGTCACAGCTCAGTATAAAATCTAATGAGAAGTGACGTCATGCCACATTTGAACTCAATGTATCGCCGTAATGTTTTGATTACGTAAAAAAAGAAAAAATACGTGTCCATTATTTTTTAATAATCTACATGACGGACAAAAAAAAAATGTTTTTAGTCATCATCCCTATTGCGATCAGTCGACAAATCGCCCCTCGGATGATATTCTGACCCAAATGTTGGATGTTTGTCTGATGTATAAAAAGCTACATTTTTATGTGACAGTTTGCACCAACATCGCCGTTTTCAAACAGTTCCCATGTCGGGCCAACTCGGGTGCCGCACCTGGGATTCGAACTCCGACTTCACCGACGTTATGGTATAGAATGATAAAAACACATTCGGACAACATAATGTAAGTCGTAATAGTGGTAATATACGGTTCATTTTTCAATGTAACAATAAATCAATCAATACCGTTAATTTCTGGCCCATTGTGAACTAATTTGTTAGAACCGTGTGTTACTGTCTTCGAAGCTTGCTTTGAAGTCCGGACTATTAGGAATTTGTACAAGGCCGCAGGCGCATTCGAACGACTTCTTTTTTGAAGTCTAAAATTTGACTTTCATAGATTTGGATTGTATAAGTCTTTCGTTTCTTGTAAAATCCTGATATTTTACTATGTTTTCACATTTTTGCAATGGGACTCACTCGAAAAATATCCACTGTTTCATACAAAAATGCAAAACTTACTGAATGTATAAAACAGATGCTCTTTTTTTCGCAATGTCAATCAAATTACATTGAAACAAGACAAAACTTAGAAGTTACAAATCAGGTGGACAGACTCTACACTGCCTACTATTCGTTTTATGAGTTACAATTTGATATACACACTAAAGAAATGTTAGATTGATTTAATTCGTCCGTTTGTGCGCGGCCTATAGTTACAAAATGTCAAACAAATGACAATGTATGATAGATAATAATTTGTACATAAAATAAATAAATATGTAAGTAGTTGATACATAGGGGTGGGCTATACGACCATAATGACCATTATTGTAGTACAAATAATAAGGATATAGTATTTAATATTGCCGACGGCAATCATTTCAACTTGATGTAATTAAAATGAATTCTAAAACTTTAAATTAAAAAGCGATTTTCTTTAATTTTATGAATTGAAATTATGAAGGTACAAATGAACGGTGGGATATTATTAATTAATTTTATTCTATGATTGAGAAGGAAATCGCTTTTGAATTGTTGATATTGAATAAGTAACTGTAAACGCACTGCAAATAAAAACAGCATTCATAAATATTATAACCTCAATGAGACATATTTATTCATATTTACGGTTTTAGCAAATAGGTATTTATATCGGGTTCGCCCGACTTCGATATCAAAGAACTAGAGTTCTTTGAGTTCGTAAATATGAATGAATATGAGAAAAACGCGTTGACAGCTATACAAGCCGACCAAAATGAGAGCGGTGGTATACAACGTATTCCACCTTAGTAAAATTGTGTTGGTCGGCTGGTTAGGCAGTTTACATTAAACATAAAATAATTATTCGCAGTGCGGGCCAAATCTTCTGTCGGACTTAACTGCCCACCCCCCAAACCTAAATAAAACAGTAGAAAAGACGATATTTGGCCTAAGAAAGGATGGATCTATACATAAATATATATATAAGATAGCAAGTTGTTAGCGTTAAGTGAAGCCACCTGTGAATATACTGTAAATATTATATCAAAAGAATTCATATATACAGTTTTTTGTTGTTTCATTTCTCTCTATACCACAGGGAAGACGCCTCGATGTCGCCGAGGCGTCTACTCTACACTTTCCTTATGAACCAAGCGTGGCACCGTTTTCTGGTTCTACGACACAAACTGACAGCTATAAATGGTGTCCGAGACAGAAGTACACAACTCCTGTGTCCGACGCCATTCGCTCAGCGCATTTTCGGCGCCACGAATTTTATTAGTACAACCAACTGAATATCTAAAGTGCTTATTCCACTTGGCTGAATCTTATCTTCTTTGAATTCAGACAAGTGTAATCGTAAGTTAAATTGCGTCCTAAAATGTATACCTAACTTGAAAATCCTGTTTTTCAGTTTTTCGCACATCTCAAAAACTAGACAAAAATAATGATATTTTCATCACCCCCTTATATCACACCCCTGGGATGTATGTCTATCGATTAATGGATGACTTTTATTTGACCTTAGCGCGAGATTTGTCTATTTACATGGCAGCCGTTCATTCAGCAACTGAATTTTGTAAAATGTCATGAGAATCTCTAAAGCGCTTATTCCACTTGTAGGCCAGTCATTTAAAACATCGAAAGTCGTAAAAAATTGCACTATAGGTAGGTACTGATTTTTTGGGATAGTTTAGGATAGATACAAATACAAGTGTTATACCGATACAAGTGTTTTTGTACAACTAAAGTAAATAAAAAAAAAATATTATAATATTTTATAACCAAGTTTGCAGCTTCGAAAGACCTGTGCTAACTGCGAAATAGTGCATTTGGTGCTCTTAAAACCTCTTTTCGCTTTCGCAACTGTAGCTCTGTGAACTCGACATACAGCACTTCATTGGCTATTTTTCACAAAAAGTTCAAAACTATCGTGTTCTTTTGGAAGGCCCAGGTTTATCAGACGACTCTTGGGGCTCCGAACACACCTTTGTTTGCCGATCTATTGGTAAAGAAGGGTCGTCGAAATCATCTTCATCCGACTCAGCCATGGCTATGGGAGAAGTATTCAGGCAGGTCTACCCCTGACAAACTTTGCAGAGAGCAGAGCATTTTTCAGCCCTTTCTGGCAACTGCATGACAGGAGTTTCAGCACTGTTAGAGGCGTTGGTTTCTTGGTTGAGGTCATTAGTGTCAGCCCTTCTGCACCTGGTGGTAGGTTCTTTGGGAATCTTGAGCTGCAGCCTCATAAGAAAGAAGATCGGTAGAGGCAGACGAAGGAGGTGGGCTTTCGCGTTTGCAGCAGATCGGACAAATATTCCGCAACGCAGGGCATGGAGGGAGTCGTCTTTTTCCCCACTATACAGGATATTTGGTAGAAGGACCGACACAATTTTTTGAGAGATTGAGGATGTCCTTTACACGCACAAAATTGTTTTATTTTTCCTTTTTAATTACGATTTTTTAAATTTTAATTGTTAGTACTCACACGCAATTTTAAGACTTTGGAAGCATAAAAGTAGTTTCAGTAGTTCACAATCATTTTTTAGAACTACTGGTACATAAATGTACAATGCAGATAACGCCAAAAGTAATTGCGTTCTATTACAACTACAAACAAAAAGGTTTTGACGACATTTTCAGGTGATAAAGTAAAAATCATATTATTATTTCAATGACATACAATGACACTTAAGACATGGGTTTTATGGGTTGAAACTAGTATATGACGTTCCCTATCCCTAAGAAAATTCTGTCGGTTCTTCTACCAAACACCCTGTATAGTGCACAAGACATTTTTTGTTGACAAACTTTGATTTACCATATTAGTTAAATAAAACTTAGTGGTTAAATAAAAAACTACGATTCATACAAATATTTGGGTGATAGATGTGTGATACACTCAAAATATGTAAATGTAAAGTCATTATTGTGCAATATTAATAACAATTTACATTGGGAGCTCCATTCTTGAAAAATCTGATTTCCTTAATTTTTCGCCTTTC
This sequence comes from Dryobota labecula, assembly GCA_947523025.1. Classification (NCBI taxonomy): domain Eukaryota; kingdom Metazoa; phylum Arthropoda; class Insecta; order Lepidoptera; family Noctuidae; genus Dryobota; species Dryobota labecula. The sequence continues at coordinate 2,781,670 of OX383311.1, read as the reverse complement.
CATTACAAGGGTTTTTTTTCGTAGGATACACCTTTAAGAAGTTATAAGTCAAAAACTGAAAGAAGTCCGATAATTTCGAGGTTTTGCGACCACCTCGCTGTTAGCACAGGGCTTTCTAAACTGCAAACTTGGTTTTTACACTATTGGTATCTATCCTAACAACATCCCAAAAAATCGTGCAATTTTTGCAACCTATAAACATGACCAGGGAAGATAAGGACCACTCGATCCGCATACTCTCAGACGGCATGGCTGTCCTGCAAACGCAAAGCAGTCACACAGTTGACTCTGGACTAATACGAGTGCCACCAGCACCTCAACCGGGTGGGTAGCCTCAACAACATAACACATAATAATAAGGACACAGCGGTTCGCCAGGCAACGATGCAGCCGATGAGCTTGCCAGAAGGAGGTCGAGCATGGGACCAGTGAGTCCTGAACCCATCGTTCCACTTAGTGGCCACTATTTTCCGTTTTAATGATTACAATAAAACATAACAATTTAAAACTACTGTTTGTAGTAATAATAACGTATAGTCTTGTGAAGCTCGCTTGTGTCTTGTGTAACTTGACGAGCTTATTTTCTGCATTTTAAAATAAATAAAATATTCTAAAATAAAAAAATCACCGAAATAACGATGAGGGCGCCACTGTGCGCTCGGCGTAGTCTTAAGTAGCTGGACTCGGAGTGGATCGAATCGTTGTTCCCACCCGTAGCTACGCAAAATACACGCATTGACGTGGAGTTGCGGACACCAGATTACCTATTTGTAACCTAACACGATTTTTGTGTCTACCATGACTGGCCTATTGGCTGAATAAATTTTGTCGTCTATGCATTCAGACAAATATAACAGTAATCGTAAGCTGCATCCTAAAATTGATAACTGGAAAACTTAATTTTTAAATTTTTCGTAAATAGGTATCTCAATAGGTCAAATAATTAACCCGTTCAATGAGACAGTATCTTACTTTTTACCTCCATATGAGAGCTGTAGATCAATAAAAAAAAAAGTTAATGCTAGCTTTTATTTACATTTTAGAAATAGCCATATTTGTCAGGAAAAATCGCACTTCTTCTCCACATTAGCCGAAAACAATAGATTTACAAAAAGAGACCCCACCACCCTAGTAGCAATTTCCGTTGGCATTTAGTTGGGCCAACTTCAGAGGTATGTGGCCCAACCAAACGCCAACAAAAATGCTACTAGGGCATATTAAAAAAACTATTTTGTAACAGCACTCTGCACTATAGTAAAAGCGGCTTATTCACTAATCCCCCCTGAGAGAATCCCCCTCAGTGGAAAAAACTGAACCCTAATGTAAAAAAATCACTTTCATCATCATCTTGGAATAAGTCATTTTTTGTTTTTTCAATTCTAGTTTTACCCCCTTATCGGGATTATCAGGGGTGAATTCTAGTGCACACCATATTAGACCACAGTGGAATTGGAATAAGGCTGATTTTCAACTGTTATATTCTAGGATTCTTTCCATTGACTGGAGTATGATGTACGGAATGCATGATTTGGAAGAAATGTTGAACTTCTTTTATGATAATATTAATTGTACTATTAATGGGTGCGTACCCCGGAAAAAGCTTAGTAGTGGAAATTCGCGGTATGTATACCCAGTATGGTACACGAGAGTTATAATAACAAATATACAAATTAAAGCCACACTTCACAAAAAATTCAAAAAAACTAAGTTGGATAATGATTATCACGAATTTGCGGAATGTAGAACTCGTATAAAAAAGTTAATAGAAACGGCGCATATACAACATAAAAATAAAATTCAGTATCAATTTCTAAAGGATCCGAAATCGTTTTGGCAGTATATAAGATCGAAAAGAAAAACACTAAATAAGCAGAGTATCATAAAAGAAGGTCAACATCTAACAGATGATGAGTGTGCTGTGCAGTTCGCTGACTTTTTTGAGTCTGTGTACAGCAAGGAGCCACCCAAACTAGACGCGTGCGCGGCGGCGGCGGAGGTCGGCGCGACCAGTGCACGGGTACACATTGAGACGCTGAGTCTAGCGGAAGTTCGGCAGGCGCTGGGGAGTCTCAAGCCAAAACGTTCGTCTGGCCCAGACGGGATACCAGCGTTTCTGTTCCGAGACTGCGGGAGGGTACTGGCGGAGCCATTACTTCACATTTTTAATGCATGTTTACATCAAGCCACGTTTCCTCAAAGGTGGAAGATCACGCGCGTTGTTCCGGTCCCTAAAGGAAAACCAAGTTCAGATACCTGTAATTATAGACCGGTGGCTGTACTCTCCACGCCTGCTAAAGTACTCGAGTCGGCTATTCAGCGCTCCGTTCAGGAACAAATGCGTGCGCGTCTGTCAGATGCGCAACATGGGTTCCGGCCTGGACGCAGCACTGCTACAAACCTTACTAACTTTATGGTACAGGTGGTGCCGGCGGTAGATTCGGGGGTACAGGTAGATGCTGCGTACTTCGATTTTAAAAAGGCGTTCGATACGGTGGATAATGACATCTTGTTAAAGAAGCTCGCGAAAATTGGATGTACACTACCTCTGCTACAGTTCTTCGCTAGCTATATGCAGGATCGCCAGCAATATGTCGACTACAATGGCTGTGTATCTCAACCGTATTACACGAGATCGGGCGTGAGCCAGGGCAGCAATGTAGGGCCTCTCGAGTTTATTGTAATGATAAATGACTTGCCGGAAGTCGTCAGACATGGGACTTGTTTATTGTTTGCGGATGACCTGAAATTGCTGCTCGAGGTTCGGGATCACTCGGATTGTGAACGCCTACAGGAAGACATTGACAGAGTGGTCGAATGGAGCAATGACAACAAACTGCAGTTTAATGTTGCTAAATGTTCGGTGATGTCGTTCACTCGCGCGCGAACTCCCTTGAGTTATCAGTACAAGGTTGAGGATGTGCCGATGCAACGAGTGTCTCAGGTACGAGACTTAGGGGTAGTCTTCTCTCAGGAACTAACTTTCCGTGAGCATATCAATAAGATATGTAAGAAGGCATACAGAAACCTAGGTTTCGTACTCAGGCAGTCCCAAGGATTCAACAACATCACGACACTAAGGGTACTATATGACGCATTAGTCAGAAGTCACCTCGAACATAGCGCATTCATTTGGGCGCCTCATGAGGCGAAATATAGTGTTATGTTGGAACGTATCCAAAATAAGTTCACGCGATACTTGTATTACAAGCTGTATGGGGTATATCCATTATACCCATTGATGTACCCTACACTATTTGTTCTGGGTATGGTAGGGTATAACACTCTAAGAGTACGACGGGAGTTTTCGCTCGTAGCGTATGTAGTGAAACTACTACGTGGCGTGGAACATAACCCGGGAGTGCTGCGACACCTACAGCTGTGCGTGCCCGACCGGTACGTGTGGAGGCGGCAACGTCCGCCCCTGCTCGCTGTACCTGCAGCCAGGACCAACCTGCTGGCGAGAACTCCTCTCACTAGAGCCATACGCGTGGTGAATGAGGTTCACGGGAGGGTTGATGTATTGTGGTGCAAATTGAGTGAATTCGCAAAAGTTACACTATATGTAATAAGTTACGTAGATTAAGATATTTTTTAACTAGGTATAAGGTGTAGATTTAGGATTTAGTTAGTTAGTAAGGCCACTCTGTCGCATTGGATCATAGATCTGTAATGATAGTGTAGGTAAGATTATTATAAATAAATAAATAAATAAATAAATAAATTCTAGACTGTTTTCAGATTTCACTTTTCCTCCTAAGGGGGATTTTCAGGGGGGATTTGTGGAATAAGCCGTAAAAGCTACCTTATGTCCATCAAAATTTATAACCATTTTCCAAAACTAATAAGAAAACAACCATTTCATTTTTACAAAAAAACTATCTAAAAACATGGCTTCTCTAAAATAATATTTATTCAGTAGGTAAGTAAAAGATTTTTTGACTAGCTAAAATGTTAAATATTCGATTTATTTAGTTTTATACTACAAATTTAGTTGTTGATGTGTTTTTTATTTTATATTGACTGGTTGACTGGTAGAGAATTATGTATCACTATTGTACATGCAGTTTAAATAAATAAATAAATATTGTATATTCAATATGTCTATATTCTTTTGTTTATCAGGTTAGGTTTCATGGCCATGTGTAGATAATATTATAAACATCCGTATACCGCTTTTAGCGGCGGATGTGTCCTGAACATCTGCACTAACCAACTTTGTATCTACCATGTCGAACAGATGGCGTTATACTAAAAAAAACTAAGAAAAATCCCAGCGCATAAACTTTATTTTGACCAGTTTACGCAAGATCCTGACTCTTGAAACTTATCAACTGATAAACTATAAAATACGACGATTTTAATAATATAACAATCATTACTGAACATTTTCTTTGAATACCTAGACAATCGCCCATTGCTCCACCAGACATGTCCTTTAATGTTCTTTGTCTTTCGAAGAACGTCGAACCGCCACTGAAATCACAAATTAGTGGATAGTGGATTAGTGTTATTACGTAACAAAAAGTGAAAAAGAGGTATTGGCATGAGAGGAATCATGGTTTTGTTCAGTTTACATTCACTAGATGGCGCTTTTCATTTACGTCACGTTTCTGAATCGCGGTGTTATGGTTCTCCGCCGTTGAATGACCCTCACGAATTTCTGTAAGAAAATCATACTTACCTGGCATAGGGGATACCGTGATCAAGAAGGCGGTTCCCCCAGGGCGAGGCCTTCCCATTGCACTGCGGTTGGGTTGACCCCTGCGATTATCCCTAATGTGGATAACTCGGATGCGTAATTTTTGGTAGTGGGGACTGCGTACGCGCCGTCCCCTCGGAATTCCCTTGACTTGTAATGTCCTGTTGATAAATAGGAATGGTAGGCGGCACCATTCCTATTTATAAAATAGATCAAAGTTATCAAAAATATGTCGTTTTTATAATAAAAACGAAAAATTTTTTCAGCCTTGTTTTGTTAACTATTTTGTTTGACAGTTTGGTTATCATCAATCTTTCTTTCTTTTATTTATTTTTTTAAAAACGTTGCCCCACACTAGGAATTTCTCCTGTATCGTGGGTGCGTTTACAAACATTTAAACTCACATACACAAACAGCCAGACCCGGAACAACTATTTGTAGATCACACAAATATTTGTTCCGTGCGGGAATCGAACCCGCGACACGCAGCGCAGTGTCAATCGCTTAACCACTGCGCCAACCGTGCCGTCAAAAAAATAGTTTTCACAACTTCCTATACTCCATTTATTTATAACATTAGACAAATAACTGTTCTCACCCTTTCGATATTTCGATGAAAACGTTTAATATACTCTGTTATTTCAGATATTTACAAGGCACTGTAAATCTATTTACCATTTACATTAAAAAAATAACTCTAACGTGTAGTAATTTCAACAATATTACACAATAACTGTCGTTATTTAGCCATTATTTGTCTATAGTAAATGGAGTATAGTTAACAGTGGACACAGCATCGTAAAAGTCCACTGTTTTACGTCATGTAAAATAGGTATTTTTACCTTGATACACGCGAGCTTAACACGTTGACTGCCAGACTAAAAACCATGTTTAGCCCAGTGGGCCGTGGCGGACCCCTCGTGACCGCCAGTATATCGGGTCCAGGGAGCCGCGTCGACACCATGTGTCCGCATGCCCTCGATCACTTCAGAAGCCTCTAGGCGGCCGACGGACAGCGTTTCGACTGTTTTTACTAACGCAATTTTTTTGACAATTCTCGATTTATTGGTGCGGCTCCGAGGGAAAGTATGCTGTCGGACACATGGTGTCCGTCATGGCAGTCAACGTGTTAAAGTACGGTTTTCACAACTTGATCAGATAAAACGTCGAGATTTCTTTATTATAATTTATGCAAGTTTAAGAGCGTTGTCACCGGTCCACCAGCGCCACTACTTTAAAAACATATTATCTCGTGACAGAAGGAATGATGAAACACGGCTCAATCAACTATCTTGGCAAGTGTGTCTAGAATTTTCTAATACCTCGTTTCATATTGAGACACGAAACAACAAAATTCGATCTAAATAAAAGCGGTCACATTCCTCTAGATCGTATTATTTTGCTTAGTGTCTCAATATGAAACTCTAAAAAAGGTATCACTAGGTACTGCTGCATGTGCTGTGCTGGATGTAGGTACGCGACCTGGGCGTGCAACTGAACACTGAGCTAACGTTTCGGGACCATATTGTAAATGTTTGCAAGAAATCATACAGAAGTCTGGGCTTCGTTCTTCGACGGGCATCGGGTTATACAAATATAAAAGCAGTTGCGGCATTGTATAATGCGCTTATAAGAACTCAGCTTGAGTATAATGCTGTCATATGGGCTCCGCATGAGACTAAATATGGTCTCATGTTGGAGCGCATACAAAACAAATTCACCAGATTTTTGTACATGAAGCTATACGGTGTCTATCCCTTATATCCGTTGATGTACCCAACCTTATTCGTTATCGGTATGGTCGGGTACAACAAACTCGAGACAAGGAGGGACTTAGCTATAACCACATATGTATTCAAACTATTACGTGGTAAGACCTACAATTCCGGTGTTTTGAAGGAGATCAGTCTGAATGTGCCTGACAATTACGTATCGCGGCGCCGGAAGCCACGGTTACTAGCAGTGCCACACGCACGCACCAACTTGCTCAGCAAAGCGCCACTGACGCGCGCCTTGCACGCACTGAATGACACGGCTGACAGGATCGATTTATTTTCCTGCTCCCTGAATGAATTCACAAAAACGATATTGTATGTGTTATGTTATTTAAGATAGTTTAATTAAGGACCACGCTATCGCATTAGGATTTTTTCCTGTAAGGATAGCAGTGTTTGTGATAAATAAATAAATAAATAAATGTGTCAATTAATTTCTACTACTGACCAGATGGCGCAAAACGCTATAAAAAATTCCTCTTTTCCGATGGGTATATTTAGTTCGGTTCGAGTACATGAAAAATTTACGTAAGAAATTAGAAATAGAATGAAAACATGCTCATGCTGTTTTGTGTCAACATAATTATCTTGGTAGTTTTATTCGAGAGACACATAGCAGAACTTTAGTAAATAAGGCAGTATGCCAGATATTTTCAACAAAAAAAAAAATGTGGTGGGGCAAACAAGTAAGTGGGTCATTCTCAGGATACTCATTATTTGGTCGACATCGGTGGCAATTTTTTTTACATTTAGGCATAACTAACATGAAATATCAAATCTAGAGTACTACTAATATGTTTTAAATTAACTCTCTCTCAAGTACAACGTTGCGAAGCCAAAAGAAAAAATAAATACCATGACTGGAGTCGCGATTGTCAAATTCGATTTTAGTTGTGTCAAAGTTATTTTTAAATTTAGAGAATTCTGTTTGCAGAATAGCTTTAAGATTCTCATAACCAAAAGTATTTTAGTGATAGTTTAGTTCGGTGTACAGGAGAATCGGCACCAATGCCTGAGGTAGCTCTACCTACTTATTTAAGTTTATTTCCAATAAATCGTGAAGCAAAAATATTTTCACGAAGTAAACTCTTGTACCACCGTACAAGAGTTTCGTTTATGCGCTAGTGGACCGGTGACAACCCTCTTTAAGAGCGCTGTCATCGGTCCACTAGCGCCGCTACGAAAAACGGCTCAATCAACTATATCGGTGTGTCCAGAATTTTCTAATGCCTTTTTTAAAGTTTCATATTGAGACACGAAGCAACAAAATTCGATCTAAATAAAAACGGCCACATTCCTCTAGATCGTATTATGTTGCTTCGTGTCTCAATATGAAACTCTAAAAAAGGTATTAGAAAATTCTAGACACACTTACTAATTAACAAAATATTCCCGGAGATGAAAGATATAAATAAAAAGGATTTACTTCAATAAAACAATAATGAACGATGTTCGTACAAGTTTATTAATAATTATTTATAATCAGCGCCGCCAGCACCCTGTACTACAGTTAAATAATAATTATATATATATATATTATTGTACATTTAAATATACAACAGATGTGGGCGCTACGTCATATCATACTTGATTATACACGGCTGGGCTCGAACGTGATACCTTTAACAATAATACCAAACTGTTAAAATTTTACTCATATACTTAAGGTTCCCGCAGACAGGTGCGACGTGACGGTGGGACGCGATTCTGGTTGAAAAAAATCCATGAAGTTTTCATAGAAATTGTTTTACTTGAGTCGCGTCGCGCTTTTCTGCGGGAGCCTTTACTGTCAACACCTGACTTGAAACCGTTGCTAATGTAAATAACATGTTTTAAATTGGCAACAATTTGGAAATACAGGGATATGACATATGTATACCAAAACGGCAAGATTATTTAAAAAAAAAAACTAAACTTCGAATGTTAATGATTAGAACGCTTGAATTGAAGTCTCAAAAGACAAAAATTCTATGCCATAAGGTTTCCGATCGATTTCGCAATACTCAAAAGCTAGTAAACTACTACTTACTAATAATATTTGATGATCATGTTAGTCAAGACAACTTTTAAGGCAACTCAACCGAATTCAAACAAGTTACATCACAGGAATAGCTGTCATCAGCGTTCAAACGTACCAAAACCACGTTTCAAGATAGTCGCGGTAACTCATATTTGAATTCAGAATCTCACATAATTATCAAGTTTCGGAAACATAAACTCAATCTCATACATGACAAGAGATCGGATATTCGGATGTATATCCACCTAAAGTTGAGATGTTTGCTATTATGGAAAGCGCTTTTGTATTGAATAAATCCCGCGGTTCCGGTGTTTTATTTTTATTTTAACTATACACACACCACCCCTACTCTTACACCCTACATACACATATTTGCATAGGAGTTAAATAATTTTAAATAAATATGCATCTGAATAGTTATGCAATCCAAGAATCCCGGGTATTTTTTTTAATCCATACTAATATGTGAAAGTAACTCTGTCTGTCTGTATGTTACGTTTTCACGCCTAAACCGCTGAACCGATCATCATGAAATTTGGCAGAGATATAGACTGGGATATAGAGAAGGACATAGGCTACTTATTTACGCAATAACCGACATCCACGCGGGCGGAGCCGCGGGCAAAAGCTAGTAAATATTATATTAGAAGTCGACTAGTTATGCATTGCCGATATTCCTGGCATCACGGGATATTTTCTTACAAAAAATATATTTTAAGAAGCTGCTTCCATACTTTTATAGAAAATATTTAACCTTAAGTAAATATGCATCCGATTATCCGATCTCTACTCATGACAGCTGTTATCTCCTTAATTTTTACCAAAATCGGTACAGCAGTTTAGCCGTTAGCAGACAGACTGAATAACGTTCAAATATGAATATGGGTTAGAAGCGATAAATAGTAAGTTATATGAGTAAAATGTTAACCCCAAGCAAGAAAAAATTACAGTTCCACAATTACTTTTTACACAAGGAAATTACATATAAATATTGAAAGATAATTTGTTCATATTCTTTGTTAAAAATCTGTATTAGGACGTATGTGTGATGTGCAATGATTACTGGTCATTTAACTTCTTGTATGCCGTAATTACAGAAACAATTAAAAAACCATAAATCATCAACATATTATATTACATTTGTTAGGAAATAAGAGCATTTCATGAAAAAATATGACGTTCCTTATCAAATATAACTTAGAGCGACTAGAATTACATGGTTGGTTGACCATTGAAGCAATCACAATAATATGTAGTTTGAAACATTGTCGAGCCCAGCCTAGTCTAGGATTGAGGATTAAAACTTTAATGTAAATCTTTATACAAGAGTCGATCGAAATAGTTACCATGCAAAACTAAGTGTTGCCAGACTCGCGATCGACGTGCATCGATTAGATCGACATTAAATGCATTCATAGATTCGCTCGACAAATGTTAGTACAGTCAACTCTAATACACACAGGTGTTCTAAATTTGACGTTGACAGCGCTTTATGTCCACGCACGCAGGCACGCACACGCACGCGCACGCTCGCACGCACGCACGCATGTTTTCGTAATTCAAATGTTACAACTTTTTTTTGTAATGTTGCCCCACACTAAGAATTTCTCCTGTATTGTGGGTGCGTTTACAAACATTTAAACTCACATACACAAACAGCCAGACCCGGAACAACTCTTGTAGGTCATACAAATATTTGTTCCGTGCGGGAATCGAACCAGCGACACGCAGCGCAGCAGTCAGTCGCTGTGCGGTACTGACGTGCTGTTGACCGTAACATACATAGTTGATGAATCGAGACATTAATAAATATCAATTTAGATGAAGAACATTATTTCAACCATGATCTTACGCGTAAAAAATAATTATATGGATATTTACTTTTTATGCGTTAGATCGATGCTTCATAAATCGCAATAATTTCACAATTAGTTCGAATGTAATCCAGCATGAAACACAAGTATTAGGTGTACGAATATATCTATGGCCTGGCGCTAATAGGGCCAATATCAATAATCCTTATTTTCAGTAATAAGCATTAGAACAATAAACCAGCATTCTAAGTTATTATTTACATGTTATATTGTAAATGCCAAAAATCTCTTTCTGAAATTTGATCAAGTGAAAGTTAAAAAGTTGGTATTTTTTTTAATATTTGCTACTTAAGCCTTTTTAGCACTAACAAGAATCCTATGTTAGTTCCAGATTATGTATAAAATTTAAAAGGGCATAAGTTAACTTTGATCGTTTTAGTTCCGACTCTATTACTAGTGTAGTAGTTTTTTTTAATTCCCCAGTGGCTTATGTACACTGTAGCCCTTTTGATACTTAATAATTTTTATGTAATAGTATGAAAGCACACATCACATTGGCTTTTTTAACATAGTATCGTTAGAGATTGTCGTTCCACTTATGCCGTATTAGCACACATAAATATATAACATTTTCAATAATTTCGCAGTAAAATCTCATTTCTCACAAAAACGCACTTTGGCCGTTTTATCACCAAGCCACAGATATAAAAGAATACATTTAGTTACAATTAGAAGATATTTTAGACTAAAAAGTAATAAAATACCGTGAAAACATAAATTATTAAAACCAATTATTATCAACAAATTAGTAACAGAACACAATATAACGCCAGATATCCAATTAATAACAATTTAAATTCATCAACGCAATTCATTGAACGATTCAAACCGATGCGTCGTTGATCGTAGATGTCTCGCAACGCCCTAGCAGACACCTATCTACCGAGGTTATGTCGTTTGCAAATATGCCCCTAGCCCATACAAATATAGAAAAACAATATATATTGCGAGACAATATCGATGTTAACTTTATAACGTTCAATTTTGTATGACAAACTATTGTAGACATGCTACAATTTAAAATCAACTGTAATCAACAGTTGTACCGCTGTACTTATAAACGCGGAATAAATTTATACTAGGTATAAACGTCAAAAATGTATGGTTATATCGCAGTTATTCCGGTGTTTGTTTGTGAAGACCGCCCATTGTGACACCCTATGTAACAGTTCTACATTTATATATGTATTTTTTGTGGTGTACATAATGAATACTATTCTATAAATTTATTTCGCGTATATTGGTAAGGCGGTTAGAGTTCGAAATTTGGAAGCATATTTATTCTAAGATAAGAGAGACTACAGTTTAGTTATGTTTGCATTTTAGTACATTTTTATAATTTAATCAGCTGCAAAATTGTACTAAAATGGAAACAGTTTAATTGTTACAATACTCATAATGTTACAATAATAGTTGCATGTTGTCTAGAGTCGTTGTCAACCATTTTAGAAAAACCAATCCAAAAGTCCATTATACATGTCCCGAAATTAACACCCCAATTACATTTAAGAAGCAATTGGCCCAATATTTAATTAATAAAAATTAACGAATAACCTTTAATTAGTAGGCAATTACAAATAAGAGAATCCATTGGATCAGTGAAACACCTAAAAAGTTAGTTGTTGACGAACTCGATACTGTATCTATTTAGCGTAAGGTAAATATTGTTCTCATGAAAGTGACTGTATCTTTTTTGAGAATAAATATCTTTAAACATAAAATAAAAAAAAAACAACTGCAATGGATGTTGAAATACTCTAACGAACGACGCTTCAAATCAGCGTTTCACTTTCTGCCTAGCTACAGAAAGGCTTGCTGCGCTGTCGTTCGCTACGTGCGATTTGCCACAGTAACGATACATTGCTTGTGAGGTAATAAAACAAATCAGGTTTATTGGATTACCATAACGTTCCTGAAATAATTTCATGTACCGGTCATCTTAGTATGATATACTGAATTCACCCCTCCCCCCTATGTGTACTTTCTCAGTTTATCGTAGACATCACTAACATACGGTGAAGGAAAGCATCGTGAGGAAACCTGGACTTATAAACAAGTCCGAAATAGCCAACACGGATTGAGTAAGCGTGGGGATCAACGCTCGTGCCTTTTCTGTAAGACAAGAGGTATTTGCCCAGCAGTGGGCAATAACAAATCCAATTTAAAAAGATTTGATAACGCGAAGTATAGCATGCAATGGGGTTTCGTTTGTCTTTTGCCAAAAAGGGACTATTCAAGATAATGTAAATTCCCCGAAAGGTTAAGCAGAGGTGTACCTTTCAGTGGCGAAACCACCATGCAACACGATTCTTCCTTCCTCCTTCGGAGGTTCGCATCAGCAACTCTACCGCTATTGAAAAATGGCACAGTCAATATTGTCTACTATTGCCAAAAAATATTGTTACATTACGGGTATTTAATTCACCATAACATTCAAACAACAAAAAAAGAATTCTAAAATAACCCGACGCCAAAACTGCATAATACGGAACTAAAAATTCATAAAATAGCGATCCCGTCATGACGTCACTTTAGGTCATATGGCACCACTCGAAATGGATGAGAGCAAGCCGCGGTACAACAGGTTACGATAGAGACAGATATAGAAAAAAAAAATGTCAGCGAGAACGAGATGGAGGAATATTGCACATTTTAAATTTTCACCTGTTCAACTGTATTGTATTCGATTCTTTATATTCCTATAATAATTTTAGTTGAGTTTATTTCTGTAAAACATTGAATTTTGTTTGTGTAGTGATAGTGTCTTTTGGTTGTACTAAGTATTTGAAGGTGTTAAATTCAGTATAATAAGGACTTTTCGTTTCAAATGAGTAAATTAATTTGTACTTCGTTGAACAGTAAGTTTAAACCGGTTTCGCTTCGGCATCTCTCTTACAAAAAAACCGGCTTCTGACTTACAAAAATTGACACTTCGCCGCAGGTATCTTTATAAATAAAATAATAAAATTCATTTATTTCAGGTCCTTGACCCATATTAAATCAGCCAGTTAAGTAAGCCAGTTAATTGTGTAAGTATTAAACCTTTAGTACGCCCACATTACGCCAATTATGTTTAAGTCTCATGTCATAGAAGGATAACCATCAACTGGGCACGATACAGTCATACAGACATTCATAACAAATATATATATACAAAGGGGACAATCCGCGCTAACTATACTCCATTTGAAATAAGATTAGACATTTAAAAGGGCCCTTCCCGGTCCGTCTATCGTCAACGCGAGCATGATTGAGAAGCTTATTGTCTCATCCAGCGCAATGTTAATGCTAACAGGCAAGTGAGAACGCAATGTGTGCGGAAATTTCATGAAACTTGTTCCAGGAAATGCGTGTTTTTGAGAAAGCCTTAAAAGTATTTGAAATAAATGTGTGTTATTTAGAATCTCCGTTACATGTGCGATGTTTCTATGGAGATGTTTTCTTTATTTTTACAATTTATGAGTACATTATGAACGGCCAAAGGTCAGGTAAAATGTGTGCAAAAAGCAGATTTTGGAGGCTTATACTGAATGTTTCTCCAAATTTCAATTTTTTGTTTTTTAGAAACCTAGATATAATGCACATAATACCAATTAGTTCAAAATTTTCATTGAAAGATGTGTTCCAAAGCCATAATCACGTACGAGCGTTTGTATGAAAAGTATGACGGGTTGGCCGCTCTTAAGTGAACCTTTTTTACATTCCGTTCAACCGATTTTGACTTCTATTGCGTTGGTGGCATAACAAATGGCAGCTGCAGTAAACAGTTGGTATTGTAACCACTTTTTTGCTTTTAATGCCATCCTTATGCCTACGGAATAGAAGTCAAAATCAGTTGAACGGACTGTATTTTAAAAAAAAAATGTTTAATGTTATTTCAAATGGAGTATAGTTAAAAATAATGGTTGAAAACGACCTAAAGATATCCTAGTGAGTTTATAAATTCGGAAGATTTTACAGATAATTATATTTATCCGTAACATCTATCATATTGTAACCGAATTAGCACGATATTTACTTGTACCAAATTTATTTATAACATAACATCATGCTTGCATTTCCCGAAGGGGTAGGCAGATTTCCTGGCTAAGTGTAGTTGATAGCAATACATCAGCTGAAATTACTTGACGGAAAGTTCGGTTTACGCGTGCAAGGATTAAAAAAAAAAAAAATATACATAAACACGCAGAACTTCCGTCGCATGATTTTCAGCAGAAAAATGTCGGTTAAAAAAGTTCACGATGCTACAAAGAGATAGCGCCATGCTCCATTTATTTCGTAACAGAATATTGTTGAAAATATTACAGTGATGAACAGAGATCGGATATTCGGATGCATATTTACCTAAAGTGAATTTTGCTCTGAAAGTAAGGAAACGGCTTCTTCAAAAAAAAAAAATTAAAAAAAACCCGGGATGCCAGGAACACCGGGAATGCATAACTAGTCGGGTGTATAGTATGAAAGCGACTTCTAAAAAGTATTTATTAAAAAAAAAAACCGCGAGATTCTTGGATTGCATTACTGTTCAAATGCATTTTCATTTAAAATTAATGTTTAACCCCCGATGCAAATATGTATGTGTAAGGTGGTGTGTTAGTTAAAAAAATTTTTTTTTTTTTAAATGGAATTAAGTAATAACCTGATTGGGCGTAAATATTACCTTGGCTACTTAGGTAGGTAGATATGCATCTGATTCTGTAGTCAGAAAAAACACTACTTTTGTCGATTCCGGAATCGCGGGATTTTTACGATCGATAAAAAGTGTATTCCATATAAGCCAAAATTTGAAAGTAAAAAAATATACATCCGTTTCTATCATCAGAAACCTAAATTTGTCGATCCAGGAACCGCGGGATGTTTTCTATACAAAAGCGCATTCCATATTAGCCAACATCTCTACTTTAGGTGAATATGCATCCGAATATCCGATCTCTAGTGATGATAAATAAAATAATAAAATTAAAACATTACATTTATATTATAAAAATAATTAAGCATTTAAAATGTATCAATAAATCAATGTAATGCAATGTTTTTAATTTTGAGCATCAGTAACTCAAAATTAAAAACATTGCATTTATAAATTTAAAATTATTAAAAAATATATAAACACAACTCATAATTATTATTCACAAATCAAATAACTGTGGCTAACGTGTCACCTATGAACTCATCTATACTATAATGTCTTTAATTTGGTTTTACACAAGTTTATGCCGTAGGTGTATGCTGTTGAATTCAATTAGCAACTTGTCGACACAGATTGAACTCTATGCTATAAAGCGTCAGAAAGAAAGCCACAATCATAACATTAAATAGTATACATAATCAAGTGATTCGAGAGTTTGTTTATTAAAATTCTTACAAGTAAATATCACACAAAACCTCCAATTTACTTGTACACAATGAGTCGCATTAAAATGGCCGACAACGTTGCGCCACACTGAGCAACATTGCGCTACATCGTCTCATATTGCGCGACATAAATAAGTATTCTACAAAAAAAAACTAGTTACATGATGAAGTCTCCTATGAACGTCGTCGCTCGTATACAGTGTCTTGCTGTACGCCGCGTCAAGTTTGCTATGAGACCCAAGACAAAACACTACACACGAAATCTTCAAATTTATACTCGAAAAGCGTCCATACCGTCGCCTTAGAGTGAAAACCTCGTATATGCGAAAAAGGCAACATTACAAGAGGAAGAAAAAACTGCGCCCTGTAAAATTTTATCACCAAAGCTTCTTCATCTTATATATAAAATTCTCGTGTCACAATGTTAGTTATCATACTCGTCCGAAACGGCTTGACCGATTTTTATGAAATTTTATATGCATATTCAGTAGGTCTGAGAATCGGCTATTATCTTTTTTTTTTATGTTTTAGGTAGGTAGGTAGGTAGGGTAGGTGGGTAGGTAGGGTAGGGTAGGTAAGGTAAGGTAAGGTAAGGTAGGTAGGGTAGGGTAGGGTAGGGTAGGTAAGGTAGGTAGGGTAGGGTAGGGTACGGAGGTAGGGTAGGGTAGGGTAGGGTACGGAGGTAGGGTAGGGTAGGGTAGGTAGGTAGGTAGGTAGGTAGGTAGGTAGGTATAGGTAGGTATAGGTAGGGTAGGGTAGGGTAGGGTAGGGTAGGTTAGGTTAGGGTAGGGTAGGGTAGAGTAGAGTAGAGTAGTGGAGTTTATACTATAGCTTTTGACAGAACGAAGTCTGTTGGGTCAGCTAGTAATATGTATATTTTAGTGTGCAATATTCAAACTCGTTATAGATGGCGTTACAGGTTGTAATAATATAAAAATGACCAAAAATGCATTCCCGAGGTTTTCACTATAAGGCAAACAACCTGTTCTCAAAACCTACCCATATTTCTATTAGATTACGACTCAATTTTCTAAAACAAATCCGACAGCGAACCCACGCGAGATTCATTCGCGAGTGAAATTAGACTATGAAGTCTTTGACGCGTCGATGTTGTATCTAGTGTTTGGTTAATCTAGGTAGTGTCAATTATCCGAACTAATTAATAAAAAAGTCCTTAATTTTGGTATGTCGAAGCCTTTGTCATTTAATGACTACTAGCAGTTCGTTTAAGCGGTCGTTCGGTTGACCGACGTTCGGATAATCGACGCTCTACTGTATGTGAATGTATAGTCGACCCCGTAATTGATTTATCACCTTTGGCAAGAATTCCCAACTGTCACTTAAAGCGATACAAAGTTATTGTGGCGCGTTGTCAAAACCGTAAAAACACCGCCATCTTGTTTTTAGAATGACATTTCAAGTGACATTTCACAAAACAATTGCCCTGTGACTATTCCTTTTACACGGAGATCAATGTATGTACAGCCCGCTGAATATTACACAAACTGAATATTGTAAAAATACGTGCGGAGTGTACCCGGTCTTAGGGTGATAAAGCAATTACGATGTCGGATATACTGATGTTGTCTCTTAGAAACGCTCTCTGCAGCGTACAAAATACCAGTTGTTACCGATAGCGTTTAATAGGAATCTTCAGCCCACAATCGTCGATTTCAAAACAGCGCAACCTTAGCGCCACAGTCGCGCCACAGTGGCCCCACTCACCGTGTCTACGCGAGGTAGGAGTAGGTGTCGAGTGCGGCCGGGGCCCGTTCCAGGTACTGCTTGTCTATGAGCGCCTCTATGCACTTCTTGATCATGGCGACAGAGGGCGCGAACGAGCCGCGCGCTTGAGATACCACCTCTTGTATCAGTTCGGTGTGGCGCAGTACCTGGGGGGAGAAAAGTATTTTTCATTTCTCATACTCGGAAAGAACGCTTGAAATTACCTGATCAGAGGGATGAAAACTGTACTTTTCGTACCTGGGAAACGGTTTTCCCTTCCTTTTTTCACCATTCAGTATTTTTTTTTAACTAATCAGGTTTTTATTTACTTTTCTCATTTCACCATATCAAATAAAATTTATAGAAAGATTAAAGATTGTTGGATAAATCAATAAAATATTCTCCTGACAATTAATTAAATTTCAAATAAAAACTGCAATGTCAAAACAAGTACCTACTAAATTAATATTTAAAAAATGTCAACAATGAAAATTAAGATAAAATAGAAATGTCCAAAAAGAAAAATAGGATAACGTCAATTAATTAATAAGCATGCATCACAGGGATAGATTATAACCTGGAATAAGACATAGGCTATTTTTTATCCCTGGAATAGGTTCCCATGGGTTGCGGGAACGGGATCAAAATTAAGCGAAGCCGCGGGCATCAGCTAGTTATTAATATTTGCTAAAAGAGGACGCTACTGATGACTGTTTTTACTTATTACACAGACACATTTCAGCTTTGTGATGGCAACGCCTTTGCGTTGTGCCTGCGCTGTAGGTGGTGGTGACCACTTGGTATAATAACCGGCACGAGTCGTGAGCACAGATGGGCAGCAGTGGGGGCAAGCTCGCACATGTACACTTTCGGCTAAATAAAAATGACACGCGAGAGTCCAATAGACGACGAGTATCGGCTGAGGAACCAATCGCATGCAGCTCGGCGCCCCCCGGCTTCTTCATTCCGCCAAAGAGACCTAAAAATTTGCTATTTTGCAGGTGTCAGTTTGTGCTCACGACTCATGCCGGTTACTATATCAGGTTTTTTCGCCATCCAATAAGATATACCGCGTGCCTACCTTCCTCTGCTTCATGATGCGCACGATGGCGGCTTGTAGGTACATCTTACGGTCATCGTCGCAGTGCGCGGCCGTCTCACCGCTCTCTGCCGCCGCGCCATTGTTGCTCGAACCTGTGCCGCCTGGGAACGGAACAAATATCAACTTTACTCACGTGATTTCAGAGAGAATATACAGGATATATAACTGTCGTGATAGCCCGTTGGTTAAGGCATTGCTTCTAATGCATGAGGTTGTGGGTTCAAATCCGGGCAAGTACCAATGTGACTTTTTCAATTCATATGCAATTTCTGCGTTTATCTTGGACATTACTGACATCGGTGAAGGAAAAACATAGTGAGGAAACCTGGACTTATAGTAAATATAAGTCTGAAATCGCCGACCCGTCTTGAGCGAGCGTGGTGATCAATGCTCGTGCCTTCTCCGTATGAGAAGAGGCCTTTGCCCAGCAGTGTGGCAGTTATAGGCTGGTGTTATATACAGGATATGTTTTTAACCACTGCGCAAATTTTTATTGATGGTTCAGTGTCAGTAATAGAACACATTTCCATAATTTGTTCAATACTTTTTTTTTGGTCCACCAGCAAAATATGGATACAATCTATTCGTAATAATATCAATGGGCGAACGCACAGCTGATAGGCACCAACTACTGCGTTCCGCTTCACTGACCGCGCCGCCGGCGCGTTGCGCGACGAGTATCCATTATACCAGTTTCAAAATAAACATCTTTCGTTAGCGATAACTTCATTGTTTTTTACTAAGACGTATCAAAATAAGAAATAGGTGTATAATAAAACACGTTTAAGTTTAATTTGTCAAAATTTGCGCACTGATTAAAAACTTTTCCTGTTTATATGGTCATATAAGTATTGAAGTTGTAATGGAAAGTATGACACTATATATATACTAGCGGACCAGACAGACATTGTCCTGCCCAAACGGCGCCACCTACCAGGTCCAATTGTATTTTCAAACCATCCAGGGACCCACTCAAATATACACACAAAATTTCATCTAAATAGGTCCAGCCGTTTATGTAAAAAAAAAATGTTTTTTTTTCGTTTAGGTTGTCTGTAAAGATCGTGATCGTGGGGTCGAACCCAGGCAGGCAATTTACTTTGTGTAATTTATTATGATCACCACTACTCTCAAAACGGTGAAAGAAAACCTCAGAACTAAAAATTCGTGACATGTGACAACCACCAACCCGCACTGGGCAAGCGTGGTGGAATATGGCCCGCTCCCCCTCCCTCTCATAGCTAAGATATAGGCTGATTATGGCTATGCTACTAGAGAATAGGCAGCAGCGTTCTCTATGCATTGTTAACACCATACTGCGATCGCCAAGCCGCCTGCCAAGCGTGGCGATTATGGCAACGCCCCCCTCCCCCCTTTGTGGGAGAGGCCTATAGAATGTTAGTAAAACTTACGACTATGTTAGTAAGCACAGACACTAAACAAAAACAAGTAAGACAATATGGTTAACAAGAAATACGTTTGGTCACCGTTGTGACATCCCATGAGAGACGGCACAACAGTGACCCACGTATGCACGGTCCAGGCGACTCGCAACCATGCTTAAGACACTGTTGGAGCTGCCCCACACCCTGCGAACCAGGGAAGCGCATCTTTTACGCATTGTGCGTAAAAGCAATCTACATGCGCATCTGCGAACATCCCTCACGCACTACAGAAACGGGGCAGTCCCACCAGTATCCGAAACGCATTATTATATTGCACGCGGAGAGCGCTTATGACCAGCAGTGTACGTCTTTCGGCTGAAATGATGATGATGATGATGTTTATGTACCTGGATGGTTGGGCGCGTTGGCACATGTGAGGCGCACTTTGGTGCGCTTGCAGCTGAAGGCGAGGTTTAGCGCGATGGTCGCGTCGGCCGACGTGTCGTCTTCAGTCTCTGAGCCCACTTCACCCGTCGCTGTTAGGAGGCCTGCAAAAACAATATTCACCAATAAGGTAGTTACGGTATTTTAAAACCACAAACAATTTTACGAAAGGCTTTTTTCTCAATATCATACAAGAATTTTTTTAATCAGTGCCCAAATTTCTACAAATTAAACTTAAACGTGTTTTATTATACACCTATTTCTTATTTTGATATGTCTTAGTAAAAAAATTATGAAGTTATCGTTAACGAAAGGTGTTTATTTTGAAACTGGTATAATGGATACTCATCGTGTAACGCCCCGGTGGCGCGATCAGTGAAGCGAAACGCAGTAGATCCTATCAGCTGTGCGCTCGCCCATTGATATTATTACGAATAGATTGTATCCATATTTTGCCGATTTCAAGTAGGACCAAAAGAAAAAAGTATTGAAAAAATAATGGATGTGTTCTATTACTGATACTGAACCACCAATAAAAATTTGCGCACTGGTAATTTTTTTTTCCTGTATACAGGATAAGTTTAAAAGGAGTGTTTATATTTTAGGAGGTAATCAGGTGCATAAAACTGGACAACTTTCCCCAAGGAACATAGGTCGAAATCTTAAAATTTAAAATCGACCTTTCATACAAACTGACTGGTCGCGCGACTTACGTATGAGAAGTTGAATTAATTTTTTTATATTTCGACCTACGTTCCTTGGGGAAAGTTGTTCAGTTTTATGCACCTGATTACCAACAAAAATATACGCACTCCTTTTAAACTTATCCTGTATGAAATTGGATTCAACCTGAACTAGGAATATAACTGTAACTTAGACGGGAATTGTGCTTCCCGCATGCAGCGGATTCCCACGACCTTTACCAGGTTATCGGTCCACCTAATGGGAGGTGTTAAGGGAGGAAGGGAGCTACTAATCAATATGAAGACGTACCAGCGTCAAGCAGCGGTCGCAGGTGCCTGTGCCAGGCGTCGCCGGTGAGCTGCAGCGAGTCGCGAAGTTCTCGTGCGTTCCACACGTCTACTGTCTCGAAACTTAGCAGGAGGGCGCACTGGAAACAAAACATCGTTAGAACAAATGAGATCAAAATAAAAAATTGGTTGTCTGTAAAGTTGGTTTACGGACGATAGTTTAACGTGACAACGTCATAACAAAACATTAACGGGACAATGAGCGTAATGGGACAATGAGCGTAACGGAACAATGAGTCATCCTTTTCGTGCATGCAGCCGGCGTTCATCGATTTATTAGACGTTGTCACGTCAAAAAATATTATCAATATATAATAATATTAATAATTAATATATATATGATAATATTTTTTTAAAGGCGTTAGTGGATGAAAAAAAAAAACATACCATTATAAATTAAACTTCGCTTAAAGAGGTATGAGATCACTATCTGATCAGACGGGTGAAGTGTCTGGTGGGCAACTGCCCGACGGTTGATGTTGGGATGTTGTATATAGGGTGGAATTTTTTAAACTCACCTGAAGGTAAAGTACTCTAACTCTTTTTAATTTTATTTGTCTAATTTATGACTTAGTTTATGGACATTTGTAAAATAATTTATTGACATTTGTAATTGAATTTATTGACATTTATAATTGAATTTATTGACATTTGTAATTTAATTTGTTGACATCTGTAATTTAATTTGTTGAATGTTTGTTTATAATTTTTGTCTAGTAAATGTATAATATTGGATAATTTTGCATGCCGTAAGGCAAAATGTATCGGGACTCATCAAAATAACCATCATATCTGTATACCTACATTATTGGCAAATAAATGATTTATGATTTATGATCTAAATATTGGAGATAGTAAATTTTACTCAAAGGAAACATTCATATAATTTAAAAAAGAAACAAATCTGCATTCAAAGATTTTAGAAAATTCGCTTGCCCCACTCGGAAATCGAACCGGCTAAAATCCGGAAAAATAACATTCTGTAGTACTTTTATGGAATCAATCGATAGGGTCAATCATAAGGATCAAATCTCTTTAACAAACATGCTAAATTAAACGAAAGGAAAACCATAAAATCTTAACTTATTTTAATTTAACGAAAAAAATGGTTAACTAATTAGTTGCTCGAAATGAGCTCCATTTTGTTAGATACACAAATGTATTCTTTTAAGGAATTTAATTATTGAAAATTGTAGTGTGAACCTCAGTTCTTAACTCGTTTACAGTTGTATAGGATTTTTGATATTTAACATATCCCCATAAAAAAAATCTAAAAGTCAAGAAAGTCAAGATTAAAAGAGTGTCCATGGAGTTTTTAGCCGTTTCATCTTTCGGTCTGAGTCGTCGACATTTCAAAAGTGCCTGTAATTGGTTTAACTCTTGAAATGTCATAAAACGAAATTACTGGGGACAGAGAGTTTTAATTTTGAAACTTTGGTGTTTTAAATGATATTATTAATAAGTAGGACGAAATGAAGGTCGCGGATTTCGGAGCGTTATACGTTCGTGCACCCGAGCACTTAAGAGTGACCGCGACATTTCGGGGATAGAAATAAATGCTTCGAGTTCGAGTGTGCTTCTGTTACCTGTGGCGTGGTGGCACTGATGTGGTACAGCCTGGGAGTGTATCTGGTCCGCAGGTCCCCGGTGCAGAGGTGGTGCAGCCAGGCGAGGCGGCGGCCGCTGAAGGAGGCGCGGTAGAAGGCCTCGAACAGGCGCGCCGGCCGCTCCAGCTGCAGCGGCGGGGCCAGCGGGGCCATGGCTCCGCCCAGCGGCCAGGCGCCCGCCTGGAGCACCTGGGGGCAACACATGCAATGTCACTAAAAGCTAATATTCAAATCGACGACGACGTACTGACGGTCAACGCACACAGACACACAATACTCAGCATTTTCAATCGATAATGAACTTAATCACTACTTAAATACAGTTGTAAATAGCGTTCAATAGATAACTCCCTAATACCCATTTTCACTAACACAAGAAAAAGCGCACTGTTGTATTTTCGACGCTCGGCCTAGCTCTGAATGTTGGAAAGGGAAATTCAACAGTAAAATATATTTTTTAAAGTAATTTTTTAAAGTAATTTTTAAAAGTTACCTGTTTTTGTATATCGCTCACCTGTATAAATAAGCCAGTACTGATAGCGAGGTTATTTATTATCTCGCAGATGTTGTTGAAACTTGATGTTAAGGACACACAAAAGACACCCCCATACATACACACACACAGCCATGAGTTGTTGTTATTGTTACCTGTTGTTGTATATCCCCACCTGTATAAAGAACCCAGTGCTAGTAGCGAGGTTATTATCTCGCATATGTTGTTGAAACTTGGCGTTAAGGACACGCAAAACACACCCCCATACATACACACACACACACACCCCATGTTGTTGAAACTTGGTGTTAAGGACACACAAAAGACACCCCCATACATACACACACACAGCCATGAGTTGTTGTTATTGTTACCTGTTGTTGTATATCCCCCACCTGTATAAAGAACCCAGTGCTAGTAGCGAGGTTATTATCTCGCATATGTTGTTGAAACTTGGCGTTAAGGACACGCAAAACACACCCCCATACATATACACACACCCCCATACATACACACACACCCCCATACATACACACACACAGCCATGAGTTGTTATTGTTACCTGTTGTTGTATATCGCTCACCTGTATAAAGAACCCAGTGCTAGTAGCGAGGTTATTATCTCGCAGATGTTGCTGAAACTTGGCATTAAGATCCGCGGACACGGCCACGTCTGTGAACATCCTGTGCAGTTTGTTTGTGAACTCGTAGCCGCACGCCGCTTTCAGACGGTTTATCATTGCTTCTTCCTGGAAATAAATAATATTTGTAATTAAAATTAATTCGGAGGATTACTTATTTTTAAATTCGTTTATTTAGCTTACACAAAGTTCTTAAATATACGTAGCATGGTATAAAATTCTCACTAACAAGAAGACTTAGACTGATTAAACAGCGGGTCCCAAACTAGGCACTGTCTGTATCTTGATGACCTGGTAGCTATCGAACAGTTTTGTCTCTTTCTGTTAAGTTAAAAATTAACTTTGACAGAAAGAGACAAAACAGTTCGATAGCTAATAGTACATTATTACAAAGGCCGGGAAATAGGCCATTGCAGGTCGAGTATGAGTTTGAAGACCGAGCCGTAGGCGAGGACTTCACTAATACAAGATAGGCAATTGCCATTTCCGCTGAGGCATATGTAGTGCTTTTCTCAAAAGAATGCAGGGAAATAAGCCATACTTTCATGTGTTTTTCTTTTGACCTCGCTGGAAGCAGGTTTTCCATTGCCAATTTGGCTTCTTATTTTAAATCTGGTGGAGTACAATCACTCTCCATTTCACTCTCTGAACCGTTGGAATTCATTTTAAATATTACATTTATATTTATTAAGTATGTAAATAACAAATCAAGACGAATTTTCAGCTTTGCCGCCAATTTTCTATTTGTCATCTGTGCCGAAAGGCAAACGCATTTATGGCTATACAGCCACGTGAACGCAATTTGTGCTAAGCAAAGAGACTTACTTTGGTATGCCAAGAATAAGAGATCCAATCAAAGAGTATTTATTAACCCCACCACGCCGTTTCATACAACATCGCTGGAGTGTTGTAACGTTCCAAATTCAAAAAACGCTCCTGCAATGGATTTGATTTTCTTTGTCCTTAATTTTGATACTTCGCGTGCTCTTTTTTCGAAAATAATGAAAATATTTCCATGCATGTTTGAGAAAAAAAGTTTTTTGAAGCGGATAATTTTATTATAAATAAGATGGGTAGTGTTTAGGTGTCCCACCTGTTCCATCGACGCACTGAGCTGGTGTATGAGCCTGCGAGCGAGCGCGCGGGCGTAGTACTTCTGGAACACGTCCTTGTCGTCCACGTATTTGAACACCACGATGGCGGCGGCCAGCTTGTCGTCCACGTCGGTGTCGGCGCCCGCGCGCTTGCGCAGCAGTGCGTCGCAGTAGCGCGCGAGAAGTTCGGGCGCGCGCGCGGACCCGTCCGACGGCAGGCGCGAGTTCACCACGGCACTGCAAGCCTGCGAAGATCGAAAAAGCATTTGTTCTACTACTCTTACACTTTTTTTATTTTATTTCTTTTACTATGGGTTTACTCTTGACTTTGGTCTAGGTCCGGGTGACAGAGACAAAGTCTACGATGGAGTGAGCTTACCCAGAAGAAGCCTGTTCACTGTCACAACACTCACACTGAAAAGATTAGGGTTGTATGCGTTCGGAAACACAGACGCAGGCAGAGAGTTCCCCTCCTTTGCTGTGCGCATTATAAAAGACGTTTGAAAACGCTTAGTGCGAGTTGGTGGAATATCAACTAGGTAGGGGTGGTAACTTGCAGTGCGTCTAGATGTCCGATGGTAGAAGGGGGCCGGTGGGATGAGGCTTATACCTATCATCATCATCATAATTTCAGCCGAAATACGTCCACTGCTGGACACAGGCCTCCCCCAATTGAGAGGTTGTGCCATAATCGCCACGCTTAGCAGGCGGGTTGGCGATCGCAGTATGGTGTTAAAAATGCATAGAGAACGCTGCAGCCCATTCTCTAGTATGTCCCTTAGTCGCCTTTTACGACACCACGGGAGGAGATGGCATGATGCTATTCTTTACGTCCGGCACCACACGGCACAATTATATCTATGTGAACCTCTTTCTCTCGATGTACAGTCAGTATAGACAATTAGCTGACCCCCCCCCCCCTTGCATAAATGGTTGAGATTTTTTTGAATACGGATCGATAGAATTTTATAATTCTTAATTTAATTTAAATACCTATACGAAATCTACCCAAAACTAGAAAAAAACTATTTTTTACTGACAAATGTTCGTAAAAAAATCTCAACCATTTATGTAAGGGGGGGTCAGCTAATTGTGTATACTGACTGTACCATATTAAAGCTCAGGTTCTGCAATATACAGTCAGGGAAATTAGCTGTCAGTGAAATTGGAAGTCAATTTGACTGACTGACTTTACATAAAACAATTATTTACCTTATCAAGCGCACCGACGAAGGCCTGCGCTCCGCCGAACACTTCGCCGAACAACTTGCTATATTTACCGTGCAGAGACAGCATCGCGTTCACGAAGTGTGTATGAGCCTGTATATTGAAATATAATGTTTTATAGTTTCACTTTTTTTTTACATTTTCTCCTAACGTTATTCTTTAGATAAATCCTAAATACAATATACAAGCTAACACTAAAATATTTACAGGGTTAATGGTAAAATACTAACAACCTCTCAGGACAATACAGGTTGTTTGGAACATGGACCGACACAATCTTTTAGGGGGTTGGGAGGGTCGTTTGCGAGGTTTCACCAAAAGACCCCATGCCCTAAGTGTCAAGGTTATTGAGATATGATTTTTTTTGATTTTTTACCAAAATTACCCGGAATCTTGCCTTTAAATCGACATTATTGTTTATGGTTGTAATTGCACGAAATAACTTTTATTGTATTCTGCAATGTATTCTTATTCTGAGATTGCGTCCAATAACACCAGCCCAAACGTTAACATTAAATTTTCTTTGAAAGGAACTTTGCCTTTTAACGAGGGGATTTTGGTCCTTTTTACTCCAATGCTGCAATGGTGAAGATTGTGGAGATTCACTATTCCCTCATGGCTAAAATTGGTTTCGTCGGATGCATACGAAATGTAGGAGGTCATTTCAAACAAGATTTGTAAGTTTAGTTAATAAAAAATAATAACCTTAATAAGTCTTTTCTTAACCCCGACTCTTCTAACTAGTATTTTGACTACATAATGAATTGTTTTCTATAACATGTAGCATAACCCTTAGAAAGGGTATAAGCTTAAGAACTTTTTAAAATAAAACTAAGTTCAAAATGGCTTTTAGTTTTTTTTTATAATGAATTTAGAAGTTGTAATTTTTCACACATTGAAAAACAAAATAGACTTTGGAAGCACCGATTGAGCCTATTCAATGGTCCTTCGAGCCGAATCATTGAATAGGCTCAATCGGGACTTTTTAATAAAAGAAGTGGACTGTATATATATAGGTGTAATACCACAATTAACATTGATCAACGTATGGAACAGTATAAAATCCCGATTGAGCTATTCAACATATTTGTTACAGTCGCGAATCATACAATCGACATACACCCAGACAATGAGTTACAAATTGCAAAAATCGTAAGAAAATTTGAATTTCGCTGGCTACCTTAGAGCTTCCCCCGTAAACGCTATCGGTGACATCTGTCGTCAGCGTAATCGTCACAGAGTATTATAAGTTTTTAAACTGTCGTGGTCACTAATATTATTATTAACATAACCGGGATATTTACCATGTTTATTAATTGTTTTGAGTTCCCGATGTTTCGGCGCTGTTGCAAAAGCTGTGCAAAAGCTTCAGCTGTGTAAAAACCGAAGAATGCCGAAAAAAGTTCGCGAGAGGACACAGTGAGTTTCGTGTGTCCGGAACAGAATCGAGTTGCGAGTGACAGTGGTAGCGGTACTGAGTGCAAAAAACGAACAAGAAAGAGGGTAGACCGTTTTGTCTGCTCATAAACACCCACCCGCAGCGACTTCAGTTTATCCGTGATCATGGTGCTTGCAACAGCACCGAAATATCGGGAACTCAAAACAATTAATAAACATGGTAAATATCGCGGTTATGTTAATAATAAGTTACAGAGTATTGCTTAAGCTGCAGTGAGTATTTTTTTCATTCACATATTAAACATCCTGACGCGGCATAAGACATCACGCTGTATGCGACCGATGACGTTTATAGGAGACTTCACCCTAAAGGTCTCTGCACACAGCGGGCGCGGCGCGGCGGGACGGGACGCCGACGCGACGCTGATGTAATGTACTAGATATTACGGACGACGCCACACAGAGCCGTCCGGCTCGACGCGACGTGACGCGACGCTCTGTGTGGCGTCCTCCGTAATATCTAGTACATTACAACTGCTCAGCGTCGCGCCGGCGTCCCGTCCCGCCGCGCCGCGCGTGCTGTGTGCAGAGACCTTTGTAGAACTACTAAAAAAGGTTAACCTTTTGACCGCCGCGTCAAAAACCGCAAAAAAGTGCCCTCGGCGCCAAGATACGAATTCGTCCTTTCGTGTTTTTGTCATCTTATGTTAATATACATGAAATATAAAGAAAGAAGTTCTACTAATATAAATTAGCTTTATCTTAGTAGAACTTCTTTTTAGCTCTTCTTTCTTCTTATTAGCTTTATTTACAGATTTACGTATAAAAGTCTGTCATGTAGTCGTGACCGTGGCATGCTGGGCACATTTTGGTTCATCATCTATACATGACTGTGGCGGTCAAAAGGTTAAATTCTACAATAGTACATTTCTTACCAAGGGCTGTAAAAGAAAGAAAGCCCGAAATCGCAGGTATTTGTGACCCGAGCCGCAGGCGAGGGTTGTAAATATGCGATAGAGGGCTTTCCTATTTTACTGCCCGTGGTGAATACACAATTTTACGTCTTCATCTGGCCATAATGCGAGTTTTAGTGTACGCGTAGCGTGCGGTAAAATTCACATTATGGCCAGGTGTGACGTAAAAATAACAGAAAAAATGCAAAAAAAAAAAAAACTCCAAAAGCACCGATATATGAAACAAGAAATAGACGGAGGAAAAAGGGCTCTAGCGAAAAATTTTAGCAACGTCGGTTTGTGAAAGCTTCTCAAACGAATTTGTTGTGAAATCTTATAATATATACCAATCAGAGTACTCCAAATAATTGAATAGGTTATTCTGACCAGCAGTGCGTAACACACTATCAATTGCAATCTGAATGATTTTGAAACACATTGCTAATCCATTGCTTCTATCTATTGCTTCTTAAGTTCGAATAAATTGTTTGCTCAACAACGTAAATAACGCAATGAATGTTGTTGAACTGTCAAAGTGAATGTTTTTAAACTCTTCCCTAGTCGCTGGATAGATGGCGCTGAACTTGTTAAGTTACTGCAAGGAACGGAACGTCACATCATTTTTTATTATTGTTTTGGATGTAATTTTAAGATCGTAAAACGAAACAAAACTGAATTTCAACAAAGCGCGAGAAAAATAGGTTATATTCGGAAACTTAAGCAAACGAAAGTGTCAGTCAACGAGCGTATGTGACGTGCAGCAATGTTTTTTTTTTTTTTCCAAGCGTTTTGGCTTTGGCACCTAGTAATGTAGTCAGTTCAAAGCCATCTACAGAGTTCTTGGAAACTATGTTTTTTTTTACAAAAAAAAAAAAAAAAACTACCTCTCAGGTGTCAACAAACCAGTCGGAACAAAACGGCAACTATGGCAACGAATCCAATGACACAACATTGTAACATGGTGTATACCCAAAGTCTCTAATTCAGATAATTTATGTAAGCAATGTAATGTCAAGAAATGTCACTGTCAAAATGACAGGACAGTGGTGCAAAACATGTTATTATTAAATTTGTTGTAAATAATCATCTATAAAATTAAAGTGAATTAATTATAAGAACTATGCAAACAAAATACCGTTGCCAAACAATGTTTTGTGTAGTGTGTCGGAGACACGGCCTATGATCGTCATAATCAGCCCTTTTAAGTCCACTGCTAGACGTAGGCCTCCCAAAATAGATTTCCACTCAAAACAGTTTTCATCCAAAATGTGGCTAGATATGCTACTTACGATATGAATCTATGAATGAGAATTGTAATATTAGTGTTGTTGAAGATGTAAAAGATTTGAAAATGTTTGGATCTCCTACATTGTTACCAGTGTCATAAAATATTTTATACCAGAAAATCTCCTTTTTTTAATAACTTTGTTTAAAACCGAAAATTTATAAAAATAATTACGGTATGATAATGTTTTAATTATTATTTCTTAAAATCAATACTTAAAAGAAAATGGAACATTTCTTTTCGCCAGTTTATGTGAATTACCATTACGAAGATTGTTTTTTGATATGTTATCCCCTTTGTTTACATAAATTATCTGAATTTCAGACATTGGGTATAGTAGAACAATGTTGATGCAGGATTATTAGTGTTTTACTGTGACAATATTTAAAATAAAATGAAATCTGGTGCTTATGAATGATACGTATTATTATAGTGTGTAGTTTACTTTTGATTTCGTGGATGACGTTCAAACAAAGTTATCGCGTCATGCCATCGTCATGTGTTAGTCATGGAAATCAGTAACGTCACGAATTCAATTATTTGGGGAGTTAGAAACATGAGATTTGAATACAGATTTAAGTCCGCTTGTATCACAAATCATTAAACAGATTTAACGCTAAATCATTTTCGAGAGACAGAACGCAGAATTTTAATTTTAATTTTATTTTTTATTCAATAGAAGAGTATTAGCGCATTATGTATTATTTACTTCAATGCTACATAATCAACTAAACACTTTAGCGTAATGTTGTGTAAGTTGATTTTTCATTGACCGTTTGTAATAAAAAGCTCCTAAAATTCTTTGCTTGCAATTAAATTTGAGCTTTGTCAAGTATGACATTGAGTTTGTGTTTCCAAAACTTCATAGTTATCTGAGATTCTGAATTCAAATATGAGTTTACCGCGACTTTCTTGAAACGTGAAATTTCTTGTTTTAGCATAAAATATATCTTATTATAACCAGTGATAGGATCTTCGGATGCATATTTACTTTAAATAAATTTTTGGTTAAGAAATTATGGAAGCCGCTTCTTTTTTTCTTTCTTAATATAAATCTCGGGATTCCAAAAAATCCGGGAATGCATAACTAATCGGATACATGGTATGGACACGACTTCTTAAATATGTAGTATTATTTATTTACAACCTACTTTACAACATTTACTAGCATTCGATTCTATAGTCAAAAAGTACTAAATATCAATTCCGGAATCACGAGATTTTTACGATCGATACAAAAGTCCATTCTATATTAGCCGACACCTGGCCGTAATTAAATATACATTTGATTCTATAATAAGAACTCTAAAGGGCTTTGCCTGAAATGTATGGACGACTGGTGCCTTTTATTTGGATGGCACACTAACGCCACCTTGTTAGATGTGTAGAGTACTTCCATTAAAACAATAGTTACTATGGCAGCTCAGCTCTAAAGTACATCCGTATCGAGTTATGCACCCTAATCTATGACGCGTATTTAATTAGGAAAACTGATAATATGAGTTACCTTTAACCTCTCGTCTGTCGGAACGTAGATCTACGCGAGACACAATGGGTTTTTAATTGTGTCTCTAATTACGACAGACAAGTCGTTAATGATCCTATACTATTTATTTCATAGTACAAACTCTATTGGACTCAAGGTGCATCATATTGGCGTAAGTGGCATAGTGTGACATCAAGTTACACTTCACTGTAACAATGTCATGAGTATATTATTAACAAAACTGAAAATATTAGTGCTTCTTATGCCCTTATCTGGTCTATTTTATAGTTTAAACACTATCTGGACTCAAGTTACGTCACGTTTGCGTAGGTGGCATAGTGCGACATCAAGTCACACTTCACTACAGCAATATTACAACTATTTTATCAATAAAAATGAAAATTTGGCATAGCCCTTTGTAGATCCCGGAATCCCGGGATTTTTTCGATACAAAAATGCATTCCATAATAGCCAACACCTCAACTTTAGGTAAATATGCATCCGAATATCCCACTGCTTATGACACTTGGTAATACTGTAGCTTCTATTAGTGAAAGAATTTTCAGAATCGTTCAAACGATTACCTCCTACAAAGAAACTCACAAATACCTCTTCATAATATTCATATAGATTGGTCATGCAAGTGGGTTTTACTAGTCAGAGACTTGATAAGGCTTTCAGAAACCGAGATCATTTAGATTTCAACACACCTCAGCTCCATTTCCATAATAATCGGCTGGCTGTGAAAAGAGATAGCGATATTTTCAAGTAAGGGTGATGTGTTTCATCTAACTGTATTCATCAAATTGTTTGTTTATGTAGTATAGTCTTAATATTAAAAGATCCCTAATTTCCTAGTTTTTAAATGTTAAAGCCCGCTTGCACAACAAATCTTAATTTATCACACATATTTAAAACATAATAGGGATGATGACTAAAAAAATATTTTTTGTCCATCATGTAGATTATTAAAAAAATATTGGACACGTATTTTTTCATTTTTTACGTAATCAAAACATTACGGCGATACATTGAGTTCAAATGTGGCATGACGTCACTTCTCATTCGATTTTATACTGAGCTGTGACGTAACGAGCCCTCACTTCCCAAGTTTAATGTGTTTTATCTAAGTCATTTTTTATTAATATGATAAACCAAAAAATACGTTTCTAATATTTTTTTATTATCTGATTGATGGACTAAACAGTTTTTCTTTTTTTTTTTACCCAGGCATCATCCCTATTCTGTCTCTTTACTGGTCGAACGATTAACAGAGATTAATTTAGCACTAAAATATTAAAAGTGGTGCAAGCGGGCTCTACAACGGAAAATGAATTACACAGATTTTCACGATTCGTTCATAGAATTCTGAATTCTAAAACTTGAATTGAAACAATTGCCATCAATTTGTCTACAGTACAATATCGGTAATTCGGCACTAATTCAGACGATAACTGGAAAATTTGGATTAGTGGAATATGAGGAAATAATGCCAAATATTGGGACG
The DNA here is from genome assembly GCA_947523025.1 of Dryobota labecula. Taxonomy (NCBI): domain Eukaryota; kingdom Metazoa; phylum Arthropoda; class Insecta; order Lepidoptera; family Noctuidae; genus Dryobota; species Dryobota labecula. The sequence continues at coordinate 2,748,570 of OX383311.1, read as the reverse complement.
TGTGTATAATTATAATTAAAAAACAATGAACTTAACGTTTCTTGAAATAATTCGTTATAAACTTCTTTTTTTTTTGCCCTTGTTTAAAAACTTTCTCACGTAGATTTCTCTTCTTGGGTAGAAACTCTATTTTCTTCTTCCCAAATGTATGAAACTGAATTAACAGTGAAAATAACTCTAAATAAATCTCGTGTTTACGGTTTTGGCGTGCACTCGCGTTATTCCCCTCAAGGAAACTAACTTAGCAATACAAAAAATGCGAACTAAGAGCCTTATCATACTGGCAATTTGCGAGCGAGTTCAAAGCGGGGCGAGTGCGCAACGAGCTCGCAGCAATTCGCAACAAACGCGCGCCGAACACGCCACGAAGACGCGGCGGGCGCGCAGCGAGTTCGCGGCGTGCTCGTGTCCACGTTTTGAACACTCAGTGACAGAATGGATTCCGAAAAAAATTAATTGATTCATTGATTTGGAAAACATTGCAAGCTCACTGCGCATCCGGGGCGTCTTCGCGACGAGTTCGCCGCGCGCTCGCTGCAAACTTGCGATGAGCTCGCTGCGCACTTGCCTCGCTTTGGACTCGCTTGCAAATCGCTAGTGTGATAAGACCCTAATAGTGTGCTGGATTACTGGACGTGCCGGTGTATTGAAGTGTCGAATACCGACAGTGTGTTACTGTTTAACTGACTAACACCCATTAAATATTTGCATGCCATCCCTGCATGGCGGAATGTCTTTGTACTGAATTTCTTGTGTTACATCTTTTGTACCCACCCAACGATTTTGATTTGATTTTATTATATTAATGACAAACTTGACAGTAAAAATCTGTGCAAAATTATCTAATTTCGTCGAATGCATGAAGTGTTTGAAATGCAGTTTGAGGCGATAACACCATGCTTAACTTTGAATTTAGTGAAGTGTTGTTAAGTTTATATTTTTAGGTGAAGCGCAGTTGAGAACCAGCTGGTGATAACTGTTTTTTGTTATTGTAAGCGGCCGTAAACACAGCGCTGTACTGAACGATATTTTACGTTAAATTGGAATCTCACGTCAACATCCCACTGTTCATACGGCAAAAAACAAATGCAGAATGAAACTCTCATACCTATTAAGTGTTATTTGAAAATATTGTAAAAAAGTTTCGTGCCGGCTCTTCTCCTTAGGAAACGACCAATTGGAACCGTGCACCTGATTTCTGACGTTTCATAATTGCCCATGTAGGTTTTTGTGAAATAAAATATTTTGTATTTGAAAACTGTCACGTGATCCCAAAATTATACAGAAAAATATCGTATAGTAGTGATCAACGCCGTGTGAACGAGGCCTTAGGGTGTTGTAAATTGCACGTGCTCAGTGAGTATGTGTGTCGTGTGTACTGTGTAGTGCAGGCATGGGTCCCATACCTCGTCCTTGTTGTGCGAGAGCGCCAACAGCGCCTGGCCGTCGGCGGCCGCCTGCGCGTGCGCCGCGTCCACGAGCGGGCGCAGCGCGTTCGCGCCGAGCGGGCGCAGCAACGTGTACATGCGCCGCAGGTCCAGGCGACGCTGAGGGAATAAATATATCACATATTATATAACTCATAATTTCAGAAAAAAAAAAAAAAACATTATTGGTAGGTAGAAAAAAACCGGCCAAGTGCGTGTCGGACCACGCACAATGAAGGGTTCCGTAGTTGGGAAGAATTTATCCCAAAAACAAACGTATCATGTAGTTGAAAAACATGTTTTCCTATACAGAATGTATTGGAGAACATTTTTTCCAATTGTAAATGTAAGTTGGTCGCCAATTACTCGGTAAATTGTAAAGCCTACTTAGCTGTGATAGTTTTTCTTTTAACTTCGTTATACGAGTATATAGGTACTACTGCCGTGACATTTGAATTTCTAACTACAACTGTTTAGTTGGTAGAGGGGGGGACACTTGACTCTAACGAAAATTGGTACTTTAAAGCTTGATAGAACGGTTTACTTAATTTAAAAAAATGGTCTTCCCAAACCCCTAATATTTTTGATAGACCTATCCAACGATATCCCACACTATGGGAAGGACGAAAAAAAATTATCATCCCCACTTTACATGTAGGTGAAATACCGTAAATAATTGTTTTTTTCCAAAATTTTATTTTTCCACTTTTTCGGCGTCATTAACGTGTATACTCATGCCAAAATACAAGTTTCTAGTACCAATAGTTTTTGAGCTAAACCGCGGACAGACAGACAGACATGGCGAAACTATAAGGGTTCCTTGTTGACTACGGAACCCTAAAAATTAAGCAAAAGATGAAAACAATAAACATCCTGTATACAGGATGTAAGAAATATTATTGGAGTGTCGATCCAGTTAAATAAAGAACACAGAAAAAGATAAAATGTTTCATTTTCTTCGGCTCTATTTTTTACCCGACTGAGGCAGAGCCAGTCGGTTGAATAGCTAAAGGTAAAAATTACATGGAGGGTATGGTATACGTGATGATCGGGGGTTTTTTAAACTGGAAATGTAACAAGTTGTTAGTGTGTAGTGCGGTGTACTAACCTCGCTGGCAGTGGGCAGGTCGGCAGCGGCGTCCTTCATGAGCTGCTGCACCGTGGCGTGCAGCGCCGGCAGGTGCGCGGCCACCGCGGCGCGCTCGTAGCAGCCACGCACTGCCTCCGCTGACGACGAGTCCAGGAACCGAGCGCCGAGGGACACCTGGACAGAAAAAGGCATGCGCTTCGGTAATCTTCGTGTTTCTAAATCAGCACTTACGTCGCGCCTCAGAGTAACTCCCAACACAAGATGCAATAGGCATCTTTTGCGACCTATCCAAGGCACAGTGGCGTGCACAGAGATTTCGGATAGGGTAGAAGGAGAAGGAGGGAAATGTTTTTCGTAAAGTTCAACCCTGGTACTCACCTTCCCTTTGCAATTAATGTAACTTTTTCCTCAAAAGATAACATCGAAAACGCGGCAGATTTTAATTTATTTAAACAAACTTCGCCAGCACAGGGCTCACAGGTATAATTTTCCATTTTTTACAATAAACTTACTTAATATAATTACTAAGACAGATATAGACAGTCAATCACTTGCGCCAAGAAAATCAATATGGCGAAAAAACTTCAAAAAACTGCAATTACGAACTATCGAATGAATGTATCAATCGGTCATTTGGTCAACCCAACTAAAAAAATCAACACTTTGAATCGACAATGAAATGATGTTTTTACGGCTTCTTAATTTAGAAGGATTAAAACGAAAACAGTGCTTCCAAAACTCTATCACACGCACACATTTTCACGCACACAGTCACACTTTTGCTGTGTACTACATGAGATGCGATGAATGAAGAATAAGCAAGGTGTAGTACTGCTTATGGTCACGGGAGCGCTGTCTCGGCGCGGAGACGCATGGCGGCTAATAATCGTTGCTCGAAGGAGTTAGTTCCAACAAAAAGCAATAGATGGCGCGTAAATAAAAAACGCGAAGCGAATGGCGAAATAAGTTAGATTAATAAATTATCATGTAGTTATTTATTTATCAGTTTATATTACTATATTTTAATTTAGTTAGTGGGGCGTATATGTATGGAGGGACTCCAGGGTATGCAGAGCTTATTTGCATGTATGGAGTGCACGCCACTGCCAAGGCATGTGATTGTGTGAATCACGAAACACTGATCTTGAAACTTGAGCATTACGGAATGGGTAGACTTGCGCTTATCTTAGTAAAATCATATTTGAAATAGACTGCAGCAAGTTCAAATAAACGGTGTGAATTCATTGGGTTTAAAGATCAAAATGGGTGTACGCCGTCCGGCGCACGCGCCCATTGATATTATTACGAATAGATTGTGTCCATATTTTGCTGATTTTAGTTCGGACAAAAAAGAAGTTTTATGCAAAACAGATTCAAATACCTAAGCGAACGCTGATAGTACCACCACCGGTCGGGATCTACTAACGTCAGTACCTGAACCCCCTTTGGGGACTGGGGTGATGATGGTGATGGTGATGATGATGATTACCTCTCTGTCCAGCCCAGCGAGTGCATGCTTGGTGTAGTGCGCGACGTCGCCGCTGGCCAGCAGCTCGGCCGCTAGTTTAGCGTGTGCCGCGGCCGCCGCTGCGAGGTAGGGCTCTAGTACTAGTTGCTGTGAAGTAAATACATAATAAGATACTAAGTTATTAATTAACAGAAGAATCACCCTGTATAATGTTTACAACCCCCTGTAATATCACCCTTATTTTGTTATATTATGAACTATATTAACAGTATTGTTTACTATTATTATTTATTCACGTTTTGGGCATTTTTGACAGATTTTTTATACGTTTTGTTTTTACAACCTGTGTGTAATACATAAGTATGAATATTGTAGTTAAAATAGCAATATAGTCGTAAACAAAGTTTTGCTTGTAATCCAAAATTGTTTTTTTTTTAAATAAAATTCAATCGCAATGCGCCACCTTGATATATTGACTGAAATAGCTCAAATTTTGCATGAACACTTCTCATAATACGTATCATCGATTGAAAGTACAGGAATCAAAAAAAAATAAAAACAATTTTTTCACTGCACCCTAGTGTGTATTTGTAAACACCAAACAAAAAAATATTAGACACAACATGGAAGAATATATATTTTATACTGCTGTGTAAACGTGGGTTCATAATTAAACTTGCAAGATACAAGGTCAAATTAAGTTAGCTAGCGAAACTTCAGAGTAAACATGGAGTAAATTTTATACACTACAGTGCAGCCGCTGAGAGAATGCGTTCCTGGCGCCTGTCAGTTGGTCATGACTAGTGATGAGCAATAAGTAACACTATTATTACGTTTTTCAACCGACCCAAAACAAGAATAACATAAATTTTAATACTTTTTTGTTTGACTTCTAATTTCTGAATGTAACTAGCATAAAGAAAATAAAAAATGCAATAGTGTTATTCGGAAATATTTAATATAAAACACAACAATAATATTTTGAGAAATAATGGTGCCGATTCCCTTGTTCACAAACTAAATTAAATTTAAGTTCAGTGCATCTTTTTCTTTCTATTTCATTAAGAAAAGGACAGAAGATAAATTTTAGTTTAGTCCTGTCAAATGAATCAGCGCCAGTCACTACTCCATACAAGTTTAGACGTGATTAAAAACTTGCCGACTAAATTTACGTCAAGCGCTGATTAATTTGACAGCACTAAACTAAAATTTATCTTCTGTCCTTTTCTTAATGAAATAGAAAGAAAAAGATGCACTGAACTTAAATTTAGTTTAATTTTGAACAAGGGAATCGGCACCAATATGTAGTTGCGACTAGGTTCAAATTAACAAATTTAATCAGACTCCGATTCGCTTGAGGACGTGCTGTCTTCGTCATTTTCGCCTACGTGTATTATTATATGATTATCAAAGTATCAATTCGTTAGTAGGGCAAATAAACGATAGTAATATCTTTATCGTAAATTTTTCGCCACTTCAAAGTTACATCGTCCTTTCGATAATGACCTGTGAGGAACGCATTCTCTCAGCGGCCGAACTGTACCAGCGACCGTTAATCAACGGAAGTTATTTGAAATTGAGAGTTAAAAAATACTTTTTCTCAAACATGCATGGAAATATTGTCATTATTTTCGAAAAAAGAACACGCGAAGTATCGAATTTACGGATAAAGGAAATCGAAACGATTGCAGGAGCGTTTTTTGAATTTTGAACAATACAACGCTCCAGCAATGCTACAAAGCTCCAGCAATATTTTATTTCCCTGCATTCTTTTGAGAAAAGCACTATATATGCCTCAGCGGAAATGGCAATTGCCTGTCTCGTATTAGTGAAGTCCTCGCCTACGGCTCGGCCTTCATACTCATACCCGACCTCCAATTGCCTATTTCCCGGCCTTTGCAATAATGTACTAGTATAGATACCGATACAACCTATGAAAATTCGCCACCTAATTTGACCTTGTATTTAATGGCACATATGTATATACCTGGTAAAGCTGCAGCGGCGCGCGCACTCGGAAAGCCCTCACTTGTACAGTAGAGTGGATGGCTTCACGTAGTATGGACGCGTGCGCTGGGTCGGGGGTTGACTCTCGGGCCGCTGCTAATGCGTTTACTATGCGTCCTGTGTAGCACAATTTACCATAAATACATTACTTATTTATGCTCCCAAACGGTGGGACATTCCCGGTTTTTTCACGGTGATAAAGGCCCCAATTTACGAGTGGTCAGTGTTCGGTACAATATTTGCAACCGAACAGCGCAGCACTTTTGCCTGCGTGCATTTCCATAAATGCACGTATCACATCTATTACCATTTATTACGTATCCGAATACCAATCGCGTAACTCAAACCAAACCAAATCAAACCATCTTAGTGCTAATTTAGTTTAGATTGACCGTTTTATAATTATAACCAGTACATTCAATATAACATTTAAACCATATATATATTTCGTATTATTAAACCAGTTGCATTAAACCATAACCAGTCTAGTATTACACCAAATCAACCAGATCAACTAAACATATCAACCAACCCAGAAGTTAGTGCTAAACCACGCATGCACTAAATTCTAAAGTCAGTACGTCGTTAGCTACCGGAATGTAGTATTAATACATTCAAGTTTAGAAAATCCATTACTAGAGAATGGGCAGCAGCGTTCTCTATGCATGTTTAACACCATACTGCGATCGCCAACCGGCCTGCTAAGCGTGGCGATTATTGCAACTCCCTTCCCCCCTTCAAATTGAGGGAGGCCTATGTCCAGCAGTGGACGTCTTTCGGCTGAAATGATGAATGATGAGTACATACTTCTTGAAATTTTTTGTTGATTTGTTACCTGTGAGCGCGGAGGTGAGTGGCTTGACCAGCACCCGCTCCCAAATCTCGAGACCCAGCTCACCAACCTGCACAGAATTATGAATACCTATCTAAGTTTCGCTACTTAAAAAAGGCTACGTAGTTCAGAATTCAAGATAGACAAATGACAATAACATGGTTGGAGGCCTGGTTGGAGGCCTTCATTTTTTTAAATCTTATTGCCAAGTGTTTTACAGGTGCAGTTTGTGGACCAACTATACTCAGCGGTAGGGCATGCAATATCGGAAGGTTCTCAATTCCGGAACTGAGTTCCAATACTGTAGATCTGATTCCGGAATTCCGGAACTGGTAACTTTTAAAGTTTGTTACAAATCAAACAAGATTTATAATTATATCAGTCTTTTAATCATTTTTAGTAACAAATTAAACATCTTTCTCCCTTATTACTCTAATTAAACATTGGCCGTCTAGCGGCTTGTGGAAAGTTCCAGTCTAATTTGGTTGCGTTTAGATTAAATAATAATCAAAATATCAAAAAATTATGAATATCGGAATTCCGATATTACTCCTCTCAATTCCGGAATTGAAATATCAGAAAAATTGTTATGGAATTCCGGAATTCCGGAATGCATGCCCTTCTCAGCGGGCTATCAGCGCCGTACGGGTCCAATATAATAACGGGTTCAGGATGTTGATAGGGCTGCCCCGTTTTTGTAGTGCATCAGGTATTTGTACAAGCACAAGTCGATGGCTTCCACGCCATCGCTAGACAGAAGTCTGCCTCTTTGCTCTGCAGAGTGCGGGGCAACTTCAACTCTATCCTGAAGACTATAGCGGGGAGTTGCGAGTCTCCTCTATCAGGTGATGTTATTCGAAGGTGTATTTCGAACAACAGCCTCGTTACCAAATAGATAATAAGTATACTAACATAGGTATAAGTTATCTTTTTGTTTACTAACCGATATGGATGTTGCTTATCCGAAATAAAGTTTTTTTTTAGCCCGGTTAAACAGCCGACAACCAACTAGGGTTTTAGGGTTCCGTACCTCAAAAGGAAAAAACGGACCCCTTATAGGATCACTCGTGTGTCTGTCTGTCCGTCTATCACAGCCAATTTGCTCCGAATCTAATGGAACGATTAAGTTGAAATTTGTTACACATATTAATTTATGTGACCCAAACACGGACATGTTACGTAAATTAATTAATTTTCAATATGGGGTCACTTTTGGGAGTCAAAGAGAAAATTAAGAACCTCCTCCTCCTTCTGGGTTGACCAGAGAGATGCCCTAAAAAAAAAGGCAATAGCCCTACATTAGTATGGTTTACCTCAAGTTGACGCGCGTCGTGTTCCGGGCACGTCACGGTGGCCGACGAGCCGTAGATGATCTCAGCATCCGATACCTGAGGACAAACGGTCGAAACTTAGAACTAACAGCTTTTGCAAAAATTGTCACACAAAATCCGTTGCTTCTTGTGATTTAAAATAAGTCATTAAATCGCACCCTCGGTGCAACACTGTCACATATGAGGACCCCATTGTAGCCTTGAATCGAGCGTGATCCCCAGGAAAACAGTTATATCGACGAATTCTAGTTTCTCTTGATTCAATACTATCTCACAATCACTACTTTTGACATTAGGTAAAGAAAATTTTATGCACTTGGTTTTTTTCCCATTTAATACTAAATTATTAGCAGTAAACCAATTTTGGATCTGCAGTAGAGCGTTATTTACGTCGTCAAAATTTGTAGTTCGTCTATCTACCTTAAAAATTAAGGAAGTATCGTCAGCAACAAACACCATTTGTGGTTGATTTTTTATTAAATGGAGTAGATCATTTATATACACTAAAAAAAGGAAAGGACCCAATATCGAGCCTTGTGGAACACCCATTTTTACTTTTAAACCGATTGAATTGATACCATTTATTTGAACTTGCTGTTGTCTATCATTTAAATAAGATTTTACTAAACTAAGCGAAAGTTTTCCAAGTCCGTAATGCTCAAGTTTCAAAAGTTAGGTTTCAAGATCGACGCAATCAAATGCCTTGGAGAGGTCACAAAAGATTACTATGACGTCTTGGGCACGCGTTAAAAATGTCGTCGGTCGTGCAACGTCCTTTGGTGAAACCATACTGTTGTTCTTGAAGGATTTTATTCGTGTAAAAGTATTTCAAACTTTAGTATCCTATCCTATATAAAGTTAAAACCGCTTCCTGATTTAGGGAAGATGGAAAGGTTATATCCTGACGTGTTCTTTTAAGTTTCTAACAAAATAAATGAAACAAAATAATTAAAATTAATACACTTCTCCTGAAGCATAAGTATTTTATAGTTTGCATAAGTGACAGTGTTCAATCAATCGATCATTTATTTTGTTAAACATAGGTATGGTTACAGATAATATATTGTCTAAAATATGTGCACTATGTTTTGCCAATTTATGGCGTACAAAATTAACATAAACAAGCAATTACAATTAAGGTGACATGTCAATAGAATACAAAAACAAAACAAAAAAAACATTCAATTAAAAATATGTCAAATATGTAAACAAGTAATAAATAAAATCATAAGTGTTTAATTAGCAAGTCGGACTCGTCATACCTCTGTTTATCAGTAGTAAACTCAGTGATGGAGTAGTAATATCTATCTAAAAGGAATTTAAATAAAGACCTCTTAAAGGCTCCCAGACACTCTTTATTTCTAATAGTTGCTGGTATACTATTATATATTTATGGGACCATACCTAGCACACTTTTGCTGAAAAATGTTGCACCGGGGGTGCGAAATAGGTAGTTGAGCCTGATTTACACGGTGCAATATCATAAATTGAAGCAAAGATAAAAGTTGCATCGTCTAACCAATGTATAAACGACGCAAGAAACTTGCATCGTGTAATATTGTCGATATCGACCGCTTAACGCTATAGATATTGTCGATAGCGATATATGGAAGAAGAAGACATGATAATGGCAGGAGGACGATAATGCTTGTTAAAATTCACGTGGGGCAGAGGATTCTCGGCAAATACGATAATCATGTAAAAATTTTTTCCGCAAGAAGTAGTGTTCAATTGCGAGATAATTGGATAATTATTATAACAAATAAGTATTATAAAAATAATTAAGCAAATAGTTTATTTAAATAAATCGAACGCAATCAAGCACAGATTAACGTATTTGCACTAAAAATACGGAATTTTAAAATCTCACGTGAGATCTGGGGCCCAAGTCTGCTATTTTTATAAATTCGTTACTCCAACACGATCCCATTGTCATTTTGCTAAAAGTTCGTAATCTGCTAAATTCATAATGGTCGATCATTGGTCGGTCAATGGTCTCGTAATAGAATTGTATTACAATGGCATTTTGAACATTTATTCATGCCAGATTTCATTTACATATATTTTTACATATTATTTATTAGTGTTATAAGCAATCTGATGTAGTAGGAAGGTGGAAGTTTAGTAGGAAGTTTCATTTGCCATTATGTACGAGATTACCAATTCTTTCAATGGAGTGTCAGTGGCTGACCATTGGAAAGTCATATTGACGCCATTATATTAGTAGATTACCAAACTTGTCAAAATCAACAATTATGAAATCAATGATAGACCATTCTCACACTATTGTAATAGCAGACTTGAGGCCCAGGGGGGAGGGATTCGAGCCAATCTCACCAGGGGGTCGAAAACTCGCCAAAATCGCCTCACGTAATTAATGGACGCCATGACTACGCTATTGCCTTGATAAACGCAAATGATATGATTATCGTTTTGTTGTTAATACGTTACCTTCTGCCTTTTGACATGCTGCAGGTTGAGGTAGGAGTACAGACTGTTGAGGTAGGCCACACCCTGGCTGTACTCGCGCCACGCCGTCACGTATCTGTAGCACAAGGAAAAAACCGTCGAAATATAGAAAGAAAGAAATAAAAATTGTTTTATTTGTCACAGAAACACGTGCACACAAAAAGATAATTAACTCGAGTGCGTAGGTAAACAGAAATAGGTCTACATTATAATCACGAGCACAGAACCGAAACAGTCGGCAGCTGCACGTCATGACTGTGACAAGAAGGCTTCCACTCTGCATAATGTTGTGCTATGAGGGACCCACAGCACAGCGCTGATTTTCAGTGGCTACTCGAAGAATGAAAGTGTTAAGAATGAATATAGATGAACGTGTTACGACAACGGTACAAGGATCTTTTGGCGCATCGCCAAAATCGGCATTAACGACGCCATCTTGTTTTTGGGGTTCCGTAGTCAACAAGGAACCTTTAGTGTCTGTCTGTACGCGGCTTTTTGGCAATTTGGCATGGGTATAAAAATACATATTAATCACGCCAACAAAGTGGTCAAATTAAATCTAGAAATCATTGATGTATTAAAAGCGGTAGATACGGGGCTTAGTAACAGCGCCTGGTCTTATCAAACTAAGTGATGGCCTTTAGATGGCATTCAGTCGCGCACGGGATATCGTTGATCAAACAGCTCCATAATTACAGTTTTTTTGTGACAAATACGCATCAAAATGACTTCTTGTGCAGCTAAACAGTGTTTTAATAATACAAGGAAGAAAAATAAGACACACGGGATTAATTACCACTCGTAAGTACAGCCAAAAATGCTTATTTGTTGAAAGTTATAATAATATTTAATGTTTGCTTCGCCATGTTTGTTCTGCCACATGCAATGTCATTCATAATCGTAAACATTCGGCCAACATTCGGCAGCTAACGCGATTTCGCTCGCACGACAGCCGCGTCTCCTATCTCTGTTCTTGTCTATCGGTAACTGTAGGTTTGCGACTGTGATCGCACTGATCACAGATGTGTGAGTTTTGGTTTACCGATTGCGATGGTAGCGCGTAACATATCTTCCTCCTTTTAATATATCAATGTTAGAATTTTTTTTTTTTGACGGTACCTCCCCTACACTTCGGTCTTTGCCATGGTGTGGGGCTTCGTTGGATAGGCTGTTTAAAAATATTGAGGGTGTGTAAAAACTGTGACTTTTGACTTGTAACTCACCTGGTGAGTAGTCCATCGTTGTGATCATTGTTGTCAAGCGCAACGGTCCCGCGAACACGCTTTAGCAACCCCTGCACATGCTCCTCCAGAAAGTTCCTGTAACAAGTGTTAAGGCAGTATAATAGACACGAACAAATATCAACTTTATGTGTGTGTGAATGAGTTTCATTTCAGAATGATTAGTATTGCTGAAAATGTCATAAAAACGTTGAAATCGGAAAGGAAATTAAACTTTATGTGAAGGCATTAAAGTTTCGATTAAATTGTGTAGGTACAGTGACCTTTCAATGAACAGAGGCCTTACTCCCGAAAACGATTCGAGTTTGATTTTGTTTTCGATTCGAACTCGATTTAAAACCTTACTCCCGAACCAATTCGAATCGTAAACCAAGATCGACATAGGTTCGAGTATTATCGGCGTTGTTATATGTATCCGGCGGATTACGTCATCGTCAAGTGCTCTATGTCTTTGGTTCGTAACTTTTATGTAGTTGAATGTTTTCACTGTCCCATGTAAAAAACGATACCCTAGTGCTTTTTTTCTTTCTTTCTAAAATCTCACTCGATATGAATAAAGTACCTTCTTTGATATCGTGTAACTTTGATCCAACAACTCGATATCTATCTGTCAGATGGCGTGTGGAGTACGAACTTTTCGATCCTAACGAATCTTTCGATCGAAGTTAGTTTCGCTGCGAACCACCGAACGATCGCGCGCTAGTATCGGATTCAAGAGTATGAGATCGGCATTTATTTCAACTCCAATTCGATTGATTCAGAACTCGATGCTGTCGGGAGTAAGGCCCCTGAAATTCTGAGTTTAAACACTTTTTCACGCGACCTTTGTACCGTATATATCTAACCATTGAAATACAGTGTAAACTCTATACAGGATAAGATTTTAACCACCGCGCAATTTTTTTCGGTGATTCAGTATCAGTAATAGAACACATTTCCATCATTTTTTCGATACTTTTTTTTTGGTCCTCTTGAAATCAGCAAAAGTGGATACAATCTATTCGTAATAATATCAATGGGCGAGCGCACAGCTGATAGGTACCAACTACTGCGTTTCGCTTCACTGACCGCGCCGCCGACGCATTGCGCGGCGAGTATCCATTATACCAATTACAAAATAAACATCTTTCGTTAACGATTACTTAATTTTTTTGCACTAAGATATATCAAAATAAGAAATAGGTGTTTAATAAAACACGTTTAAGTTTGATTTGTCAAAATTTGCGCACTGATTAAAAACTTTTCCTGTATAACGACACTGAAAGGACTGTGCATATTTTGACGTTATAGAGAGTTGTCGTTAAATGGAGAGAAGAAAAATCTGTATTAGAAAAAAGAAAAAGTTTATTTCAGACCAGTGTTAGTAATTACATAAAAACAATTCTTATTTGGACGCTATTGCGTATAGTCTGTTATTTTCGTCTGACGTCTTTTGCTGCACAAGTAATTTTGTTGTATTTAACTACTAACAACAGTGTACACGTACAAGCAATCCCAAATTTTAAACAAAAGAACGGATTTCTTAGAAAATTCGGTATGTATGATGCCAACAGTCGAGTTTATAACGGGCTAGGATAATAAAGCGACAATAGAACAAAAAAACGTACACAGCTTCGCAGTTGTTACTAATTTTCGCAACTTCAAATAGTAGATTGTTTGCCAAGGGAGCAAACAAGTATTTTGAAGGCGAGAGTGTTTCTTTAAATCCAGAGCGGAGCGAAGGATTCTAGAGTAGAATCCTGAGCGCAGCGAGGGGTTGTAAAGTAGAATCCTGAGCGCAGCGAGAGATTCAAAATACGTCACTCGAGCTTAAAATAGTGTTGCTCCCGAGGTGGACACTCTACTTTTTATCACCCTCTATGAAAAAATCAGTAAGTGCAACTTATGAATAAGAATAGTACGTTTATTTATTTGTATCACATTTTTTGCGTCCGATACAATGTTCTCTGGAGTTAAAATAATATTTTAATTCTCACTACTTGAGGAAGACACACAATTTTTTTTTATAAAACTAAGTAAAATCCGAATTTGAGGAAACAATTATGAACGAAGGCGGAATTCATTTCGAGCGTTTTTTTTATTTTTTCACCCATTTTTTTTTTGGCTCTCGTTCTGTTTGCTTTATCCAGCCTGTTACTTGTTCATACAATGTTCGGACTTGATCTCTTTGGTGATTAAAACTTTTACTAACAATATCCACAACCACATTCGAAATTCAAATCACTTTTAGTCTCTAGGGATTAAAGAGCTATTTTAGTCCCTGTAAACAGGGACTAAAATAGCTCTTTTTGAATGGATGTGATAAGAAGTACTTTTAATTATTTAATTGTTGTCGTTATTGAGATTGGGTGTATAATTGTATGGAAGACAAGCTAAACCAACCAAAGATGTATTTAGTACTGCTTACCTGGTCTCGTCATACAGCTTGTCGGCAAGCGGCTCGGGGTGAGCCACGCACAGCGCGTACACATCGGAGAAGCGAGTGTTCCACACGGAGCGCTCCACCGCGCGGAGCCCTACCACGCCCGCCACCTGTTGCACAAACACACACTTTACATACCATACTTGTAATAATAAACAACACTGCAGAAGACCGCATAAAGCCTGGTTCACACTAGTATCATTTTGCTGTATTAGATCTGGCAACGCAAAATGATAGGCGATCATGTGAGTCATTGGTGCCGATTCCCTTGTTCACAAACTAAACTAAATTTAAGTTTAGTGCATCTTTTTCTTTCTACTTCATTAAGAAAAGGACAGAAGATAAATTTTAGTTTAGTCCTGTCAAATTAATCAGCGCCAGTCACTACTTCATACAAGTTTAGACGTGATTCAAAACTTGCCTACTAAAATTACGTCAATTTACGTCAAGCGCTGATTAATTAGTATTTTAATTTACGTCAAGCGCTGATAAAGTAAAACAACTATCGAATTCATTTCCCGTTTCTGTTAAAAAAAAAGAGTATGCACGATTTCTATTGTTTTAAAAAAATAAAGGTAATCTCCTTAACTTCGTTTAAACCATGTAAGTAAGCGCCAAAGCTAATGTAATTTACATACCAGCTTTAATAATTATATAACTAACAAGATAAACGTAAAAAAGAAAAAAATACCTACATTTTGAATTAATTTTTTTGACTTTTTTTTTGTTTTTTTTTGTTGTTTGTTTTATTTATTTATTTTATATTTTTTTTTTACTATATATTTTTTTTTTTTTTTTACCTATAAGTAATTGATGCACTGTTATTTTACTTTAAAATGTATTATGTGTTTGTTTCAGTGTATTCAATTGTTGGTGAACCTAATAAAATAAATAAATAAGGCTTTTTAAAGGGGGTCGAAATTTTCATTATTTTTGTGATAGGACACACCATTTTCGAGACAAGCAAAAGAAAAGCAAGGTTTAAAAAAAGATACAGTACTGTTATTGCATCTGAAGCGCAGTTGAATCTTTCTACTTTGCCGCTGTCGTACTGTCTACACGGAACGTCATTTTTGTCTACTCTTCCGTCGACAAAACGGTGCTCGTGCTAAGCATGCAGGAGTGAGTGATGCGCGCACGACGACGCTTGGAATGCGAAACATCCCTCTATCCCTCAACCCTTTTGTCATTGTTTACCAGTGACAAACAAAAGATAGAAAGAGACAGGAAGTTTTGCCTATTCTGGGAAACGAAAACATGAGGCAGGCCCAGTTCTTTACCTGAATTAATAACAATAAAAAACGTATCTACAAGTTTTTCCTTGTTTTCGAAGTCGGTTAAAAAGGAAAATGAATTTAATTAGTTTACTCTATTAATAACATATTAAATGTACATAAGTGATGTCCCGAGACCCCGACATTAGTCCCGAAAAAAGATTTTAGTCGTAAGGAAGTCTCCACTTTTTTTGAACTTTAGGTATATTAGCTCGCCTATTACCGATCACTGATGATAAGGTAATAGCAGGGTTCGCCAATATATATCAGCGGATATATATCATGATATATGTATATCACGATATATATATCACGATATATATATATCAATTGATTTTTATCTTGATATATATCAATTGATTTTTACCTGTCTTCTGAACTAAATATTTTGAAGATTAATGTTTACCCTGGCAACACGTAGCGAAAAACTACAATTGAGAATAATTTACTTTTTACTTTTTTATTATTACAAATTATTATTAAAATTTGTTGATTTATCTCACATACAAATGAAGATTATTATAATAATAGGTACTTTTTTTTTAAGTGTTCATTAAAAAATGATTTCTCAAATAAACACTAATTCTTTTGTTACTTTTTTTAAAATTAAAAATTTGGTTTTTTGACACTTATATTATTTTACAAATTCCTTTCACATTTTTAAGTGTTTAATCCCCTTAAAGAATGAAATTCGCTTCTTTTTCTTGGCCTGGATATATATCGGATATATATCCGATATATAAAAAAATCGGATTTTTTATATTTATTATAAAACTCGGATTTTTTCGAACCCTGGGTAATAGTAATATAAAATGTGTGATATCTTACAGTCTCCTTGAGGTGGGCCCATGTCTCCGTAAAATCAACGTTCCGGGGCTTCAGTGACATCATCACAAATAGCTACCATGTACCTGCAACATAATTATAGTAACTTGTTAAAATTATGGGAATACCAGCTGCGCGCCGTGGTTTCACCCGCATAAGTTTGATTCTGTGGGAATATCGTGATAAAATGTATCTAATCCAGGTCATGGTCTACCCATGTGCCAAATTTCATCCATATCAGATCAGCCATTTTAGCGTATAAGAGTAACAAACAAACTAACTCACTGTCTGTTTATAATATTAAGTTAGGACTAGCTGATGCCCGCGGAAGAATAGCACCACCCCATTTCCTCCCGTGGGTGTCGTAAAAGGCGACTATGGGACTTACTAGAGAATGGGCAGCAGCACTCTCTATGCATTTTTAACACCATACTGCGATCGCCAACCCGCCTGCCAAGCGTGGCGATTATGGCAAATTCCTCCTTTTGGGGGAGGCCTATGTCCAGCAGCGAACGTCTTTCGGCTGGAATGATGATGATGATGCCCGCGGCTTCACCCGCGTAGCTTTTTCAGAAATAAAAGTATCCTAAGTTACTCCGTATAACATCAGCTATCAGCTACAAAATCGATGCAGCCGTTTTGGAGATTAGCCGGAACAAACAGACGGAAATATTTTTTTTTTTTCAAAATTGCTTTTTTGTTATTTGTATCATAATATATATTATACTTTTTGCATTTAGTAGAAAGCTGTAATTTTGACAAATTTTATATCTATTTTATTGATAATTATTTATTTATTTCTGTATCTGCCTGTGACATCACAGCGGGCCCTATCAGAATACCAGCGCAGCTACACTTATTTTTAAATGTCGCAGCATTATGCTGAGATAGGAGCCTTTTGGCTTGGTACAGGACTCTGTATTTTTTTAATACTTTTATAATTGTGTGTTTAGTTTGTGATATTCCTGTGCGAGTCACAATAAATACTTTTTCTTTCTTTCTTTCTTTCTTAACAGTTCCTTCCTAGAAAGCCTAGCGCAAAGTGTCAATATATTAGTTAGTAAAGCTGCAGATATAAACTAGTAGGTAATATGTATGTAAATGAATGAAGTAGATATTGTTTCATTAGGTATCAAAAATATATAGGTAATTTATGTATACCAAAATACAGCAACAACAATCAACAATGTGTTATCAAAATGAAAACAAAGGAAAAACCACAAACTCTTTAATTTTTATAATTTTTTTTTTTTTGAGGCAACGATTTAATATGATTCTGTTTACCAGTAAATGGTTTTACGTCACACCTGGCCATAATGCGAGTTTTACCGCACGCTACGCTTATGGTAAAACTCGCATTGTGGCCACGTGAAGACGTAAAATTGTGTACGCACCACGGGCAAAAGAAAGCCCTCTATCACATATTTACAACCCTCTCCTGCAGCTCGGATCACAAATACCTGTGATTTCGGGCTTTCTTTCTTTTACAGCCCTTGGTAAGTAATTTACTATTATACAATCTGCTTTAGTTCATATTTTGAGCATGTGGTTGACAAAGAAGTGTGTGCCGCTACAGCAGCTATCTGAACAGCCAGTGCCATAACACAGCTGAGGTCGCTACAACCTCATTATTTACAAATTACATTTTAATTGTGTCGTCGTAAAAATATTGAGTAGTATTCAGACTTTATATGGGTCAATAACATGACGACAAGAACGCAAGTCATTGTGAACATCCATTGTTTGTGACCGAATTCACGGCCCAAGGGTGCAAGGTGGCGACCTTGCTCCTCATTCCACCCTGAACACCACTTCCGTAGCTACAACACGGCTTGATAATCAAGATTCGCCCATACGGCTGGTTGACAGAAGGAACGCAATTTTCACGCAGTTTCCACTCTGATAAAATTGGCACGCTGACAAGTTCGCAGCAACAAAGACCGCGCTGAACGCCGCAGCTTACAAGCCAGAAATTACTCAGCAGGATTGGCACAAAACAAAAATAATTTGTAACGATGCAATGACAGCCACATACAAATAGCCGATATTTATCACTTTTTATATAATATTTTCCATCTTACCTCTGTTATACAGTGTAATCCAGTACTGCACACGTTAATTTACTAGGCAACCGTGCAACTTTCAGCTTATTTTAACGATAAAATTAATCATAATCAAATAAAATCGGATTCGCAATAATTCTGTAGCACTCTAATTTGAAGTCTGATTAAATGTTGCCAGTGTAAATAAATATGTGCTAGGTTACGTTTCGTTTCATACATAAAACATCGACGATTGTGGATAATCCATTCATTGATGCCAGCAGATCCAACTTATAAACCGCTAGAAAAAAAAACCTTTTACTACAATCCTTTAATTTTAAGAAATCATAATAAATATGAATAAATAAAAAAGATTAATTATAATCTTTCTTGATTATTAACAATTACAACTACATGCTTAGTATTGGTATTTAATAACAGACTATTAGTATTATTAGGTAATTATACAATGAAATTCAAGTAACCTCTAATACTCTGAATATGTAAACTCATAAGCCAAATCAACTTATCATTGGTGTTCATATACGGACTTAAACAATTCATGTGTTATGTACGGTGGCTAGCACACCAAGTTACCACAAACTGTCAAATTTTCTCGTTCATTTTTGAACTTAATCATCAATAATTGTAGAAACTTTACTATAGTTTCGTTTAGCTTGATGTGCTGGCCACTGTACCTAATTAATTATTTTATACACAAAATATATTTTTTTTATAAAAAGAGCAAAGTGCACCCAGGGCGGCGAATGGATCTAAATTCAAATGTCAAAAGAATTTTGACAGTTGCTCAAAAATGTAACGACACTGTAAAACAAGCTTGCAATATTTAATTAATGATAGAGGCACAGTAAGTTCCTAAGTTCCGCTTTAATGCCATCTTCTTGAAAACATACTTGGATATTTTAAGCATTATGAACCTGAATAAAAATACCATGATCATAAGTAGGACTATGTGGTGAACGACACGCAATCTGGAAACAAAACAAACCGTCTTAAATAAATACATGGCTGGTTTTATAGTCACGCCGCTGGACAGCGCGCGCTTGAACAGCGGTGCACTGTGATGGCTCAGTGTGATGGCTGCTCCACACAATCGGCTATGATGGGCGATTATAAGCGAGCACGATCGTGTACAAGGGCTACTCGTCGTAGTCGCCCATCATCGTCCTAAAGGTCGTAGCACATTTATAAAATCGGGAAGGGATCGTAACCGTATCGCCTTTCGCGTCGCCGTCAAACAGTCGTCAACCTTACGTAAGCACGTAACCAAAGCGGATCAGAAGCTCCGATACGTCGACTCGGCTACGGCTAGGCGACGCCGCGCTTACGGCTCGCCGACCGCTGGTTGACGGCTAAGTCATTGATTCTATGTCACACCTCTTGTATAGGGACAATCCACTGTGCGCGAGAGGGGCGTGGACGAAGAAACGTAAGCTAGGGTACGGAGAGCCGTAAGCTAGGCTACGGAGAACCGTAAGCGCGGGAACTGCAAGTCGACCACGAACCGCACCGCGGTTGTGAGCTTGTCCCGAGGCGAGGCGATTACGTTACGATTCCGATTAGTGTGCGTTGCAGTAGGGAGTTTCATACAAATAATACAGAACGGCTCGAGTTGATACGGTGACGATCCCTTTCCGATTTGATACGTGTGCTACGACCTTTAATCGTCGTTGTGATCGCGGCGATCGGCGAATTGTCGGTTTTTCAGGCACGCATCAAAGGGAATCGCTTGTAGTTGCGTGCGCGTGCCCAGTGCCCACACGATCGCCGATCATTCATTTCACCGGAGGACAGCGAGCCGGGCGTACGTCGCGCGTCGCGACGTTCTTTTGTTTTTAAACTATTATATGTGCTAAAAAATGGCTACTGGGTGGTCAAACCACCATCTTCTCTACTTCCATTAAAAAAAAAAAACTAAATTGATAAAATTATTATAAACTGAAATTAAATTAATGGTAGCTGCAGCTATAACCTTCACGTCCATCTTGAATGCTTGCCCCCACAGATTAGACAGCTTGCCGCTCAATAAATGATCAGGAACGATTGTGTGGATGCTTGCACGATGATCGTGACGATTATCTTGCCGATCATAGACGATCAACGAGTGTCGATCATGGCCGATTGTGTGGAGCAGCTATGAAACGAGATTAGTACCGCGCACAGACTACTTAGAGATACTACGTATGTACCGCGCGTCTCATACATATTATTAGTACATAGTAGTCTATGACCGCGCGTTCCGCTACTGTGCGACAGTCGTGTACAATATGAACATTAATGCGTATATGTATGTAATTCAATACTTACGGGGCGTTTCAACGGCGTCACACTAAAACGCATACTGGCCGTAGAAGCGCACGAGCGGCGCGCGCTTTGGCATCGCCGGCGAACAGTGCGCGTTTACACCGATCGGCGCTGCTCAAGCGCGCGACTTTGAAACGCAACTACTACTCCATACATAACATACCGCGCGCGCTCCAACGGCGCTGCCGAAACGTGCAAGAATAAAACCAGCCCATGAATACCAAATTCTGTGCACTGACTAACCCAGACGACCCCACGACTCTCCTCCAGGAGAGCAGTAGGTAGGGAAACAAGTACAGTAGCTCGCAAACATAATACACGACCGTCATTCCGACCTCGCCGCTGAGGCCCATCACGAAATCGCGATGGGCGTAAGCGAAGCGCCAGCCCGCGCTATAGCTGAGCCTGTAGCTTTAAATTCCCCTGATAATAGTCATAACCCTGATTTTATCCAGCCACCGTCGGTCCCTTGCCATCCTCCCTCCAACTCTGCCCTAAGCCGAGGTTCGTACCCCACAGGGGGTGCCCTTAGCGCGCAGTCGTTTAGTTTATCAGTTATTGCGCCCTGGCTGGAGGCTTTAAGTTTTTAGGAGCTTAAGGCAACCACAGGAAAGACCGGTTAAAGAGTCTCAACCTCTCTATGTTAACTCTGAGATGCCCTAGTATAAAAATAAAAATAAAAACAAATTCTGCCGTCAAGCAGCGTTGCAGTTTTGGTTCGAACCGATGTCTTTCCAGGCACATGATACATTTCAGCTGTATCACTGGGCTGGCATTGCACCTGCGATATCTCCGGTATTAATCCATATAAGGCGGGGACCACTTACCATCAGACGAGCCGCCTGCTGTGTTCATAATCTGCCTGCCAATCCTCTTACCTGGCTATGGCTGAATACTAGTATTTTGCATTGAGCGACTGCCTATCTGTCGTCCCCAACCCAGTTATTGGGTAACATGCTTCCCCATGGCCGCCTGCTGGGTCGCCAGATAAAAAAGGAAAGGTAGGTAAATAAAAGTCGCATAGTAACAGATGTACCAGACTAAACACTTTATTTTCTGGCGTGCCGCTTGCGCAGGGTAAAGATACCATTCGGTTTCTATCGCAAATGACGTCATGGCACAATATTTTGCAATAAATATGATTTAACCTTTTTATCGCTTGGTATTTATATTTGGCTTGGTTTGAATTTGGCAAAACTATGATAAAACTTAATACGAGTTGTGTATCATTTTTTTTTTTTTTTTTAATATAATTATGTTCACAAACTAATTCCTATTGCTGTATAGGTCAGAAGAAAACCTTACTTATTCGAGGCCGGGTTCAAAAATTTCGGAGCTCGCTTCGCTCGCTCTTACATCATACATTCTATTCATACTCCAAATTTTCTATATGAGTCGATAAAGTAACTCATTGTTCTGTATGAATGGCCAAAATAATAAAATCTCCGAGCTCGCTCCGCTCGCTCTTGCATTCGACATTCTCAAACTTTTTTGCATTTCGTTTTGCCGCCTCGGACCTCCGATAGGCTTAGTCCGCCACTCATCTGGGGTTTTTGTATATCAATGATAATATTGCAACAATTTCATTTTCTTTAATAATCACTGAATGGTATCTTTCGCGCAATGGCGGTCAGCTTATTGGAAACAAACAATAAATTATGATACTATTAACTTCACGTTGCTACTATATTTACAAACTTCACAAAATACTTCAATAACTCGTGCTTAATCCGTTTTTCATAGCTGCAAACAAAATGAAATAGTATTTAGTTGACATTCATTATGGCATTTCCTAGAGTAAACATCCTCGAATTTTTTATTTAAAAAATTGTCTTTAGAAAAAATATGTGCAAAATGATGATTATTAAAATGAGCACAAACTGCGAATAGTTTCATTGAGATTTTGTTGGCGATTTATAAATGGTTTATTATTTACTATTTTAATTGCTACATGCGAATATAAATTATCATGGTCTCAAGTATGTTCCTGTCCGGAGGACGCGGTGGAGCAGACGGTGGATATCTGCCCGGCTTGGGTAGAACACCGTCGAATCGTCACGGAGGCGGTTTATCCCGGTAGTACGTTCCCGTGGGTTAATTTCGAACATCCACGCGGGCGAAGCCGATGGAAAAAGCTAGTAAGACGATAAAACAAAGTCGAATTTTAATTTTAATTATTATTATACAAGCCGAGTGCTTGTTAGGGTATGAATTTTCGAAAATCCTTCCTTAATGCTCACTTTTCTATAAAAGAAACCCTTGTGCAAAATTTCATGCTTTTAGACCCACCGGTTTGGGCTCTTTATGTCAGCAGATGAATTTAAGATTTTTATAAAAGGGATGTGTCCTGGGTAAAAAAAAAATGTTTAGTCCGTCAATCAGATAATAAAAAAACATTAGACACGTTTTTTGCTTTATCATATTAATAATAAAAAATGACTTAGATAAAACACATTAACCTTGGGAAGTGGGGACTCGTTACGTCACAGCTACGTATAAAATCTAGCGAGCAGTGACGTCATGCCACATTTGAACTCAATGCATCGCCGTAATGTTTTGATTACGTAAAAAAAGAATATATTGTTTTAATAATCACATGACTTATACTTACTCCTAGAGGAAGTTAGCACCGACGCCGAACTGCAGGCCAGCCGAGTGCACGTCGTGCTGCTGCGCGCGCAGCGGCACGGCGTAGTTGAGCTCCAGGCGCGCGGCGCGGCCCAGGCGCACGCACACGCCCGCGCCGCACGACACGCGCGCCAGGCGCAGCGCCTCTAGCGACGCCAGGCCTGTGCCCTCTGCAATAATACACACCCCACAGGGTTACAAACACACCCCACATATCTTACAAATACACCAGGCCTGTGCCCTCTGCAATAATACACACCCCACAGGGTTAAAAACACACCCCACATATCTTACAAATACACCAGGCCTGTGCCCTCTGCAATAATACACACCCCACAGGGTTACAAACACACCCCACATATCTTAGAAAAACACCCCACATGTCTAACAAACACATCCCATATATCTAACAAACACACCCCACAGATCTTACAAACACACCCCACAGATCTTACAAAGACGCTTGAATCCGACCGAATTTGGTTTCAGTTTTTGGAAAATTTCGTCCGGAACCGTCTGGAAATCTGTTCGGTAGTTTTTGAGTTTATCGCGTTCAGACAAATGCGGCGGTCAAATGCGGGGGCGCCGGGGGGATTTTGTTTTATAATATGTAGTGATAGTATAAATATTGCAAGGCATACGCCCGGAATCACCTACCAGTACGTTATTTCCCGTAAGAATCTGGTAGTTTTTTTTATTTTTTATTTTGGCACTTTTATTATATGGTCTGTAAAGATAAGATAAAGATATATTTATTTTGTAAAACATGAGTACAATATTTAGGTCTTTTAAGTAAGTTAGGTAGCTACATGTTTTGCCATGTATGGCGTACAAAATTAGTCGCACTAAGCAGACAATACAATAAAATAGAATTTAAATTAAAATGGCAAAATTCAAATAATACAAAAAAAAAAAAAAAATTTAAAGCAACACAAAAAGAGACAAAAAAAAAACAATGTCAATATCCAAACAATACTAGAAACATAATTAAATAATAATGTCATAGTCCAAACAAATACCAGAAATAAATTAAAATCACAATGTCATAAAAATTCAAAGAATTCCAAAAATAAAATTAAATCATGTCAAAATCGAAACAAAACCAGAAATCAAATTACGTCATAATGCCAAAGATTCAGTTACATTACACCAATAGGAGACACACAAAAATAAAAACGCACGATCAGACTTCTAAATAACAATGTCATTCAAAATTTCATCCACGCTGTAATAGCATTTGTTAATTAATAACCCCTGAAGGGAGATTTTAAATTTATTTATAGGCATAGATTTAATAATTTCAGGTATTTTATTATAAATATTTGGAGCATTACCGAAGAAACTCTTTTTCAATAATGCAGTTTTACATTTATACTGACATAATAAGTTTTCATATTGGGCACGGATTGGTGTTCTCTTAACTGATGAAAATTTTCCAAATAAATGTTGATTCGCTCTTACAAATATTGCAGTTTCCAATATGTACAAAGATGGCAACGTTAGTATTTTATATTTTTTAAAGTAAGGAACGCAGCTATCCGTCGTTCTTAGACCATACATCGATCGTATGCATCTTTTCTGCATCCTGAATATGAGTTCCCTATTTGTTGATTGTCCCCAAAAAACAATACCATATCTCAGAATAGATGCGACCAATCCATGGTAAGCTGTTAATAAAGTGTCACTATTGACTTTCTTGGATAACTGAAATAACAAATACGCAGATTTACTCAGACGCTTGCAGATTTCCTCTGAGTGAGGTTTCCAGGTTAGTTTACTGTCTATGGTTATACCCAAGAATTTTGCATTTGTTACTTCTTCTACTGTACAGTTATTATAGGCAATGTTAATTGGTGGATTCTTACGGCGCTGATGGAAATGTATAACTTTAGTCTTACTTAGGTTAATCACAAGATTATTATTGTCTAGCTAATTTATAATGTCACTTAAAGAATTATATATGTCATTTTGATAATTATTAGGATTAGTACATTCCACAATAGCTGTGCTGTCATCTGCAAACAATACCATTTTATGATCTATGATTTTTGGGAGGTCATTAATATATATTATGAAAAGGGGTGGCCCCAGTACGCTACCTTGAGGTACACCATATTTTACATGTCTTGGTTCAGATATGTATTTTGTCTCTAATTTAGTGATAGGACAAATTCTAGTGATTTCAGTACATTGGGTTCGGTCACTCAAATATGATTCCAGAAGCTTCAGGATGTTTCCTCTTACGCCATACCCATGCAATTTTTGGAGTCAAATCTTGTGATCAACGAAATCAAATGCTTTTGTCATATCTGTTAGTAAAGCACACACAGGATTACCTTTATCTACTGATGCCATTACAGTAGACAGCAGGTCAAATAGAGCCATGTTAATATTTGTATTTTTCCTGAAGCCTTTCTGTTCATTACAAAAAAGATTGAATTTTTCGAAGTAAGAGTAAACAGAATTATAAATTACCTTTTCAACAATTTTAGAAAACACAGATATTTTTGCAATCGGTCTATAATTTTGTATATCATTTTTCTTATTTTTTTTAAAAAGCGGTTTAATAATTACTTGTTTTAGGCTAGTTGGGAATAAACCGTCAGAAATGCATAGGTTAATTATATGTGATAATACTGGCGCTATGATTTCCTTAACGTATTTTATTACCTTAGTTGATATATTATCAAAAAGTATCTGATAAAAAAAGTATCTGATAAAAATGTAAACAATGGACCAGAATACGTACCTGTAAATGCTAACTTGTAGTGCCACAAATTGGGTACTTCGGTTTTTTTTTTTTTTTTTTTTTTTTATAAAAAACGTTGCCCCACACTAGGAATTTCTCCTGTATCGTGGGTGCGTTTACAAACATTTAAACTCACATACACAAACAGCCAGACCCGGAACAACTACTTGTAGGTCATAGAAATATTTGTTCCGTGCGGGAATCGAACCCGCGACACGCAGCGCAGCAGTCAATCGCTTAACCACGGCGCCAACCGTGCCGTGCCGTGCCGGTTTGATTATTTGAACCCGAAATTCTGAATTGAATTCACCTTTAAGATGTTTTTCATTTGACAATTGAGGTTAATTTTATAACATCAATTTCCGTCGCTAAGTTTACAATTGTGGCGGCATCTACAACGCCACATGCGAACTACGCATCAAAGACCTGACGTCACAAATCCTGCATCGCGCAATCAGAGTTTACCGCGCGACTAGCATAATACTCATCCCGCCATCAACCGTCGGACAGTTACCCACCATACACAACACCCGTCTGGTCGGAGGATCCCCCCTTTTCCATAGAGTATCAGTGACCTTTACACCCTGTTCCTCATACCTCTATAATATATCACAAATTAATAATGTTATTTTAACCATAACTGATGAAAAAAGTGGTGAGATGTGAAAGTTCAAACCTTCTTAATACAGATTAATGTTGCTAAGTTCGATTGCGTAAGAATTTAACGTGAACAGGACTTGTTTACATATTTATCGGACACTTTTGGACTAGACACTTATGATTAGCGTCCTTGTGAAGGCACTGACCTGGCATGGCGAGGCAGCCGGCGTTGAGGAACAGATGTGAGCGGAACAGCGCGCCCAGGCCCGAGCGCGCGCCCTGGAACGGTAGCGGAGCGTACACGTGCAGCCCGCCCGCCCAGTACACCTGGCAAGGAGATCTTTTATTGGAAACCATGTTGAGAAACCATTGCACAACATCAAATGTACCTACTGCAGAATAAATTTACCTATCTAGACAAATAAATAAAATTGAAGTGTACTTTTATTTACTTTTTATTTCTTTTATTTATTTAGTGCTCAGACAAACGCACGCAAAAACATTTTATACAAGAAAACACAAAACATGGCATGATAATATAAAAAGGAAAAAAAAAATACAAAAAATATATTATCTATTTTTTATTCACTTATATTATTTATTAAATCAGTCTTTTTTTTGTTTTATATAAAGTAGGTTACAAGAAAACAATACAAATATTTGTAAACAAACTAAACATCTAAAAATTTTGCATATACTATGTGAACTTACGCTACTACCTACAAAGTAAAACAAAATCAAGTAAACAACAATTTGAATATGTGAGACATTCTAGCCACAGTTTTGTTTTGTATTATTTGAAAAGTGAGATTATCTAATTGTTTTATCTCAAATCAGATTACAATATTTAAAAATTTATTAATGTGCACGGAGTTACTAATTGGATATCTAATCTTTAAGATTCATAGAGACTCCCAATCCCATAGAAAATAAGTAAGTACTTCTAAAATCTGTTGTAAGGTTGTTTTTTTTTTTTTTGGCAATATAAAGATTTATTTATTTAGACTTTTATTTAGGTGTTAAGTTTTATTTACTTTTTTTAGTTTTTTGCTTGAGTAAAGTTTTAATTGTATTTTCTGGTATTTGGCGTGTGCTAGCTGACATATGGCAAATAATTTAATTTACTGTTTTGTGTCTCGTAATGTTAATTACTTTGCATACCTACTTTTGTATAGAATCTAGTTTATCCAACTGAACAGACAGCTGCGTTGCTGGGGAGTTTGTTGCGCCACTTCTTCCCAGCTAAAGCACTAGGAAGTGGTGAAGGGCGCGCGTGGACTGTCTTATGTAATTTTGACGTTCGAAAAGTGCTGATTCTCAGCCTAAAATAAATGACTTTTGATTTTGATTTTTCGCATTTTTTATATTGGTAGGAAGTTACTCACTCGTCCACCTGTGGCTTGACCATCATTGTGTGGTCCGACGCCTCTCTGTTGGAAGCCGCGCACTGTGGTGGGACCACCCAGGTAGAAGTGGTCGGGCAGTTCTGTGCCGAATACGTCGTGAAGCACGCCCAGAGCGCCTGTCAGTTGTAGCACCTGGACACAGAGACACATATCGACGCCGTGCAGTGAAAACCTCGTAAAGAAAAATTCATTGTTTTTCTTTTTATTTCTTAGTAACCTCGCAATACATATTAAGAACAAACGTGCACAGCTCTAAGGCCGCTTTCACATTAGGACGTCAGCAGCGCGACAGTAGCGCGGCAGAAGCACATTCCTTCAAATTATAAGAACAGCCGCGCCGCTTTTAAACCATTTAAAATGCGGCGCACTTCATTTAAAAAATTCGAATATAAATTCATATTTTTCGAAATCAGGAATAAAAAATGCACATAATCCTTGCCAGTTATTCTTTTTTAGGGTCTGTTGTTGTAATTGTTGCTTCTTGAGTCCCACAAAACAGGACGCATTTGAATTTCAATAATAAATCGTTCGGAATCAAACTCGCTCATTGTGCAGTCTACGTATAATCACGTGCATTTGCAACACTGGCTCATCGCCGACTGAGCGCACGCGGCGGCAGCGCGCTTCTGTTTAAACTATGAAATTCTGACAGCGCGACAGTCGCGCGACTGTCGCGCACAGACGCACGTCGTCTTTCAGGCACTTTTATCTTTCTCTGTGAAATAACGTTTATTGCACCTACGAGATTTTTACCGTACGGCGACGAATATACAGGGCGAGTCGGATGGACAAATCCGAAACTATAATATAAGAAACAGCAAATAATACTCAAAGGAGTAACGGGGCCAATTTAAAACAAAAATTACATCATTCGATATTTTTTTACCATTTTCCGAGCAATAAATCGAAAGTATTGATAAAAAAAAATCTGTTATAATACCATCCATTCGTGTCACTAATAAGGATCAAATTCTCAAAAGTAATGGCATACGTTATACCAAAAGATAGGGCTCATTTTATATTTGACATTAATTATAAAAAAAATACTATTTTATTTTTCCATTCCAGTAAGGCAAAAACGAATGTGTGAGAATTGGTGGGGGTGTGTGAGTATTGGTGGGGGTGTGTGAGAATTGGTGGGTGTGTGTGAGAATTGGTGGGGGTGTGTGAGAATTGGTGGGGGTGTGTTAGAATTGGTGGGGGTGTGTGAGAATTGGTGGGGGTGTGTGAGAATTGGTGGGGGTGTGTGAGTATTGGTGGGGTGTGTGAGTGTGTGTGATGTGAGGGAGGTGAGTATGGGAATTAGGATGTGTGGCGGTCTGAATACGGGGTGTTTGTGTGTGTGTGTGTGTGGGGATGTGTGTAACTCACCACATCCTCCATCAACGTGGCGTTAGCCTGCGCGTGCAGCTCGGTCTTCAGATTGGCGACGCCGCCGCCGAGGCCGGCCACCTCGCTCGTGAACTGCACCCACGTGCCGCGCGTCGGGAAGATCGGCTCGTCGCGGTGGTCCACTGCGACTATGTGCCGCAGGATAGACTTCATTTGAGGACCTGTGTATGGGAAATGTAGGCAACTTACTCGGTTCATAATTTAAAATGTTATTAGTTTTAAGATTCGAATATGTCACTTACCGCTACTTTCCCGCACTTTGAAGCTGGTCGTCTTGCTGAGCACGGACGTGTCGCGCACCAAACCCTCCCATTGTACATTGTGTCGCGTCTGAACAAATAATATACAAGCTGTGAATATGTCATACAATAGGGATGTGTCCTGGGTAAAAAAAAAAGAAAAACTGTTTAGTCCGTCAATCAGATTATTAAAAAAATATAAGACACGTATTTTTTGCTTTATCATATCAATAAAAAATGACTTAGATAAAACACATTATTAAACTTGGGGAGTAGGGGCACGTTACGTCACAGCTACATATAAAATCTAGCGAACAGTGACGTCATGCCACATCGGCAGTTCGGCTCGGGCTTGTTAATGACAGCTCGTTTGCAATAACCTACTTTCCACCCTTGTATCACAATGTACTATTCCTTGTTCGACTCACCGCAGGCGAAGTCTTAAAGGCGAGGTCAAGTAGCAGGCCGCGGTCGAGCAGTCGGTAGCCGGACCATGGGTACTCGTGGTTCTGCTGGTATATGGACGTGGACAACCTAAGGGCAACAACATACTTCACCGTATTTCCATCTAATTTGATAGAAATGTTAACAAACTTTGTAATTCTAACAAAATAGTTACAAGAGCATAATAATAATATACAACATGTAACGGAATTAACGCTCACCACCAAACGCCCCAAATTAGAATATTAGATATTGATCAATATATATACAGAAAAAGTTTTTAATCAGTGCGAAAATTTTGACAAATTAAACTTAAACGTGTTTTATTATACACCTATTTCTTATTTTGATATGTCTTATTACAAAAAAAATGAAGTTATCGCTAACGAAAGATATTTATTTTGAAACTGGTATAATGGATACTCGTCGTGCAATGCGCCGGCGGCGCGGTCTGTGAAGCGGAACGCAGTAGTAGGTACCTGTCAGCTGTGCGCTCGCTCATTGATATTATTACGAATAGATTGTATCCATATTTTGATGATATCAAGTGAGCAAAAAAAAAAAAATATTGAACAAATAATGGAAATATATTCTATTACTGATACTGATCCACAAAAAAAAAATTGTGCACTGGTTAAAAACTTTTCCTGTATATAGTTTATTTATGCAAGTAGTGACTGCGGGAGAAAATTGTGGTCACATTACAAAAACTACGAACGCATACAGTCGCACATGTATCAGGGTCTAGCGTAGTAGGTATTTCGTCCATTTTGGTTTATTTTGACTGAACAGTGGAAGTGTGACTGTAATTTACGTAGTATTAATTATTTTTGGAATAAAAATTTTTTGCAGTTTGGCAGATGTTATGTAAGGAAAAACTGTAACTTAATGGATTCAATAAACAAATTAAATTAAATTAATTGTGACAAATAAAATATTTATGGCGATTTAAAATAGTGATTTAAAATAGGAATTAAGGACTTATAAATAAAATCGAATCATTCAATAAAATAAAGTGTAAATTGTGCAAATCGTGAAAGACCCACCATAAATGAACTGTTTTTATCCAAAGTAGTTTCATCCAATAAAAAACTAACTATAACTTATTGTATTTTATAAGTATTTATATTAGTGTATAGCTATTTTGATTTTATGTATATTTTTAATTTTATTTTTTCTCTTCTACACTTACACACATTGTCTACATCTCTATATCTACTTTCCTATCGCAGGTATGCTGGAAGAGATTTCATTAGAAATAAGCATCACCTTTGTACGTATTTTTCTGTTCCTTTCTTCTTGTCTGTTTATATGTGTGTACATAAATTGTTAAATAAATAAAAAAAAAAAAATGAAAAAAAAAAAAAAAAAAAGGAAATGATGGAGAGTTTACTTACACAGGAACAAGTGGCTTCTGCGGGTAAGGCTTGGTGCATGCGATGCTGAAGTTGGAAGAGGATCGGTAGCCCATGCTGTACTCCGCCTGGACGCGCTCGCCGCGGCCCAGCACGTTGGGCATCTTCACGCCTGAGAACCAAACACAACGCAGAACGTTGCTTTATTTTTTTTATAAGATGAATAACGAGTGGATGGCCCATCCTTTTATTGTTCCTGCATTATGTACATAAACCTCCATCAATTAGATTTTTCTCTTTGCAAACTTTGGAGGTAAGGCCAGGGGGAATGGAATTTTGACGCAAATGACATCAGAAGTCAAAAAGTATGCGGCGTAAATTATAATCTATACTAATATTATAAATGTGAAAGTAACTCTGTCTATCTGTCTGTCTGTATGTTACTTTTTCACGCCTAAACCGCTGAACCGATCGTCATGAAATTTGGCAGAGATATAGCCTGGGATATGAAGAAGGACATAGGCTACTTTTTTTCGCCATATCTATACTAATATTATAAATGTGAAAGTAACTCTGTCTATCTGTCTGTCTGTCTGTCTGTATGTTACTTTTTCACGCCTAAACCGCTGAACCAATCGTCATGAAATTTGGCAGAGATATAGCCTGTGATATGAAGAAGGTCATAGGCTACTTTTTTACGCCATACTAATATTATAAATGTGAAAGTAACTCTGTCTATCTGTCTGTCTGTTACTTTTTCACGCCTAAACCGCTGAACCGATCGTCATAAAATTTGGCAGAGATATAGCCTGAGATATGAAAAAGGACATAGGCTACTTTTTTACGCGATAACCGACATCAATGCGGGCAGAGCCGCGGGCAAAAGCTAGTAAAATATGATTTCCATTTTCCACTGATTTTACTATCCTGGCTTGTGTACTAAGCTCCTATGGCCGTCGGATTTGTTACTGGTTATAATTAAAAACATAATATTGATTATCATTTATGTTTTTATTTTTGACCTAAAACCATAAAGCGAAATTCAATTATTATTGCCACATTTCAGAGCAGTATTATGTCGAAGGTATGTTCCATCGAAATAGAGATCCGCCGAACAAGTGCGTACTGCGTATCGAAGAACGCTTCTGTCGAAGTAGTGTTTTTCGAAGGTGTGTGTTGTCGAAGTATGTTCTGTCGGACTAATGCTTGTCGAATATATGTTCTGTCGAAGCAATGAGTAGTCGAACTAATGTTTTTCGAAACTGGGACCTTGTCGAAATTCAGTATAACACTCACTTTGTATACCTACTTTTGTATAGAATCTAGTTTTTCTAACTGAACAGACAGCTGTGCTGCTGGGGAGTTTGATGCGCCACTTCTTTTTCCCAGCTAAAGCACTAGGAAGTGGTGGAGGGCGGGCGTGCGTGGGACTGTCTTATGTACGACATTTCACGACTAATGACGTTCGAAAAGTGCTGATTCTCAGCCTAATTTGAATAATAGTAGATTGTTGCATCGAGCGCAAAGTGAGTTATTAATGCACGATTGTTATGTTGGTGCCCGAGCGCAAGCGAGGGCACTAAATTAACACGAGTGCATTAATGACTCACTTTAGAAAGGTGCGTAATCTACTTTTCTTTTAACTACCTATCTACCTACCGTAATAAAATATACGTACTCAAAAAAAACATTTTTTTTTTCACCAAATCGTTTTTATTCAGCCGATTTTTATTTTCAGCCAGTATCTTTTCGATCTAATGCATACATTTTATATTAAACTTAATGTGAGACATTAAACCTCTGTGATAAATTTATATTTAAATAAAAAACAGTGCATTCATGAAAAACTGTGCAAACATGAGACTTCATATAACATTTCTGCACTGTTTTGGTTCTAAGCAAAAAATACGTCCTTTGTGATCGGTTTTGTAGTGATTAATGATAACATTACAACGTAGTTGAAAGAAAATTACTTTTGTTTTCATTTGAGTATAATGATACATACCGAGCACTAGGTTGCCTTCGTTTTCGCTGACCGTCGTGTTGATTCCGCCCACGATGCGCGACAACTCGCGTACCTGGAACGTCACCTGTACACACACACATAAGTTTAAAGTTAAATTCTTACACAAGCAATTAAATTTAATTGCGATGGAAGCCTTAGGAACTGAATATAACAGTTAAAAAAAAAAATGCGTCAAAGCTTAATGAGAAATGGGGAAATGCATATTCTCAAATAGTGTACTGGCTGAAAGTGAAAATACAAATCTCAGTTATAAGAGCAGTTTCAATGAGAGTAAGAAGCACGC
Source organism: Dryobota labecula (assembly GCA_947523025.1). Taxonomy (NCBI): domain Eukaryota; kingdom Metazoa; phylum Arthropoda; class Insecta; order Lepidoptera; family Noctuidae; genus Dryobota; species Dryobota labecula. The sequence continues at coordinate 2,714,695 of OX383311.1, read as the reverse complement.
GAAAACATGTCAGGGCCTTTCAATGTGACGATGGAGCAGGAATACTTTTTTGACAGCCTGTTCTCATGAAACAGAAATACTTACTTGTTTATTTTTATATATGTGTGTGCAATGTATGTAACTCTGTGTTGTTATATTATTCTCAAATATAATTAATTCTTAATATGAAATTAAATCGTTTTTTCTGTAAATAGATTATCTGAATCACTTATACTTACACGTAATATAAAGAAAATATAAAAATATAATAGATAAGCTAGATGGAGTCGACTTTTCTTATCTGACTACCCCTGAGAAGAAATGGCGAAACAAACTCAAAGTCTCTTTTAAAGTTCAGTAATCTTGGTGAGATGATATGAGGACCATTGTTGTTGTCTGAAATGGTATTTTGAGGTAACAACCATACAATTTTGAGTGGACCTGTCCAGTCAGTGCAAGCATTTGTCAGTAATCGTGTAGCTCAACTCAGGATTTAAGGAGCTCAACAACTCGACGAACAATACCAAAGAAAGGACATTTGAGTGAGCCGCATAAAGTACTCAAAATACCAGACCATCATTAAAACTAAGTGAGAAAATGCACACACTAATAGGAATTATTTAGTAATTAATCTGTATTTGGATGATTTCAACTTGATATTAGAGACCGACCGAAATAGAAATTCGGCTTGCTTTTTTCAGCAATGAGCAGACAAAAATAAAGTGATGAATATATTTTGGATTTGACTGTACCTCAAGTCCCTCGGGCGTAGCGTCGGGGCCGGAAGACACGTCGATGAACACGCCAATGTCGCGGAAGCAACCCATCTCGTCCAGCGCGCGTCGCACCTGCAACAACGAGTGACACAGCTCTACACTACTACATGTTTATGTGAGGGTGTGTGCATGTACGTGACAAGGGTGTATGTATGAAGTCATTGTTTTTGAAGTGAAATAGTAGATTGTTATACAAGGGGCTAAAATGACCCATTTATACGAGGTAGTTTTACTCCCGAGCTTTAGCGAGGGAGTAAATAGAAACCGAGTTATAATGGGTTTTTAGCGCCGTGTGTTACACTCTACTTTTCACTACGATTGCGAGAAAATAAAATAATCCAATACAATATTTAAAATAAATTACGGCCACTAATTCAATTTGCAAATTAGAGAAAAATTCTAAAGAGTTCGCGCCAATGTCTTTTTGGTATTTATTCTGCAGCCGCAACGCATTGCATGCATTCTACCAAAGAGATCGCCGATTTTAGTTCCAATTTCAAAAATAAAATGTTGTTCTGTTTTTATGAAACAGTAATAAGTCGAGTCTTTATTCATGATTATTCTTATGACTAAAGACTTTTTCGTTTTTGTAGGCTCAGTGCCAATTGACAGAAAAAATTAAAAAAATTAAAATAAAAATCCCCTAGAGGAAGAAATGCTATTTTGTCTTCGCTCTGGTACGCTACAATGACGGTCTTTTTGAGCAAGAGGAGTGAAAACTTCTTTAGGCGCGTTAATCACTTTTTGGGGAGAATTAAAATCATGGAACTCGCGTCATTGTCACCGAACGCTTTCTATGAGCAATATGTATACTGTGTATTTATGTGTACTTTTTGGGTGAACAAAAATCATGGAACTAGCGTCATCGTCACCGAACGTTTTCAGAGCTATATGCACAGAATACATATACTCCTAGCGGCTATATGTATAAAAGAACAGTTATTCCAAAGCTTCGTGTTTTCACTTGTGTCTGCAGTCCTTATGACTGCCAATAGTTTTTTTTTTTCTTTACAGGATCATACATAACTGTGAACCTGCTGGTTACGGAGATATTGAAGGACAAAGTTCCAATTTTCCACGAAAACAAGTTTTAAATGTTATAACTTTAAATACCACTCTTCCTGTACCGTAGCATGCACCCAAAAATACTAAGTTTTGCGTCCATTGCGCGCAACCGTAATCAGCTATTTTTCACACCAAAAATAAAAGCGTAAATAACGGCTATGTGATGGGTCTTTTTACACCCTGCAAAGAACGAACATAGTCAAAATCTGTTATCTTTGGAAACGTCAAAATCAGACGAATACAATGCGATTGTCGACTGATAGAAATCGAATGTAACGAAAATCGTGATTGTTCCATTCCATTGTGAGAGGATATATGTATGTACATACATACACGTATGTAAGACGTGTGTGTATAAGGAGAAAAAAAATATAATAAACTACCTACCTAAAAGCTGGAAGCAGATAATAGATCATTAAAATAATAAATGACTAAAAAACTATATTTTTAAATAATTTGACTCGGTGTTTTAACACACATTATTTTATTTTATAAATATTTGCATGCTATTTTCTAAGGCTAACGTCATGATCTGTTTTTATTTTTACTTTTAACTTCTCTTGTATGCTGAAAATTTGTATCGTATGTATTGTACACATTTTAGAGCAAATAAAGGATTATCTTATCGTAGAACCGAGGTGTGTACGTATGTGAGAGGGTGTGTGCGTATTGGAGTGGGTGTGTACGTATTGGTTATCTTATGAACGCGCAGTATGACAGCCTCGAAGTCGGAGGCCTGAAACGGTTTGTCGACGGTGCTCCGGATAATATCGTCCTTGTTTGTTTTGGAGTCAACTTATTTGATAGGGTGTGTAGGTATGTATATGGACGGTGTGTGTGTGTGTATTAGTTACCTTATGAGCGCGCAGTATGACATCCTCGAAGTCGGAGGCCTGGAACAGCTCGTCGACAGTGCTGCGGATGATATCGTCCTTGGTCCTGTTCAGACCGTCCACATGAACCCGGTCCACGCGAGCCTAAAACACAAACGTAACGTCAGTTTTAAACGCCCGAACGATCGATCATGAATTACCATGCTGTCAAAACGGTCCATTTTTTTTCTCCAGTTATGGCAAAATGTATCATCTTCTTCCGTTTGCCAATGTAATTCTTATAATTTATTTTAAGCTGATTAATTTTAAATCTTTTCTTAGTATAAGCTTTGGATGTATTATTGACTGTTTATGCTAGAGAATAACACACCATATTTGCAATATTGAATTGGTTTAAAGTAATTGTAAAGAATTATTGAGAGATTGCATTTTGTATTTTTTTTTTTTTTTAACGTTGCCCCACACTAGAAATTTCTCCTGTATCGTGGGTGCGTTTACGAACATTTAAACTCACACACACAAACAGCCAGACCCGGAACAACTACTTGTAGGTCATACAAATATTTGTTCCGTGCGGGAATCGAACCCGCGACACGCAGCGCAGCAGTCAATCGCTTAACCACTGTGCCGACATCACTGGATTAATCACTTGAAATTAATTATGATATTGAAAACTTCACATGGTATGTAGGATTTGAACATGCAACCTGAATCAACCCCCCCAAGGGCAAGTCAATGTCAAGGCAACTAATTTAGTGACCTGTGACAATGAACACACCTAGTGAACACAGGGTATATAAAATAAATATAGGATATCAACTTTATTATGATGTTAGTATTTGTTACAATGTCACCTAATCTATGTTACTTTATATTCCAAAAACAAATTCGGCTATGAGGTTTTACAATACGCGAACGTTAATTATATGGCCCGTCGAGTCTTAGGAAAAGTTTGGTTTGTAAAGAGTCATCTCGGTCACTCATGTGAAACAGCTTAAAGAAAGAAAAAGTATTTATTGTGACTCGCACAGGAAGATCACAAACTAAACTAAATACAATGATAAAGTATTTAAAAACAGAAGGTGCTGTACGAAGCCAAAAGGCTCCATCTCAGCATGATGCTGTGGCATTTAAAAATAATTGCCAATTTCACCAATCAAACTGAACGCGTTCAGCACATCTGAACTGCGTTCAAGAGCTGTCAGTGTCAATATTCCACAGAAAATAATGACACTGGCAGAGGTTTATGTGCTGATCGCGTTCAGTATCATTGGTGAAATTTGCCCTAAGTGTCGTAGCACAGGTATTCTGATATTGCCCGCTGTGATGTCTTCTTACTAAGACTCGATGTGCTATATTGGGGCCCGTGCACACTAGTTCAAACACACTTAGTGATGAAAATGAAAACAAAAAGTTTCCCCAAACTAGGATTTCTCCTCAATAGTAAGTTACACTCACACCAGCATACACGATTTCAGGAACGTATACCTGTAGATCATATAAATATTTATTTGATGTGGAGAACGAACCTACAGCCCATAGAATAATCATCATCTGGTTAGCCTTTTTCCAACGTTGTTGGGGGCGGCATCCAGTAAGGGGAGCAGCTAAATACCAGTATTTTACATGGATTAACTGTCTATCTGACCTCCATAACCCCACTACTGGATAATACGATACTCCTTGGTAAGACTGGTTGCTAGTCCAGGCTTCTGATGACCCGTAAAAACTGCCAAAGATCGTCGAATGACAGCCAGGACCATAGAATAATATTGTAAATAATAATATCTTTCTTTGCTTTGAAGGCGGTCCGTTCTGCGTGCACTTCCGACGCTACCAAATTTATTTGTATTGCCGTCTCGAGACGCGGCCGGCACTGCTGTGTTCTGAGCGTTATTTGGTCTAAACTACGCAGGAGATATAAGAGTACACACAGATTAGGAACAGAACCTATAGCTCGCCATGCTCTCGAAGGCACGGGGATGCTACATGGGCAACTTCTTAAGTCCGAGCAGCAAATATTAACTTTACTGAAAAACCCAATTGCTGTAAGCCAGGATTTAAACCTGGGACCTGAGAATCCGCAGAAGCTAGCGGCTAGATCAATCAGTCAGTTGGAGATAAAACAGATGTATATATAGACATTACCGGCACTCCATTCAGTTTGATGGTTGGCTTGGAGATGGGGTCGACTTCCATCTCCAGTGGTTCTTCAAACTCGAACAGCCCCCCGCCCACCTCCACGCTCTCGCCCTGCTCGGCCTGCACACACACACATATACACATTGTATAGTAACAACTGGTTATTTTGGTGGAATAAAAAGTATTTTATTCTATTCAGTTTTAGAAAAGGATTGATCTTTGTTTACAGTTTCAACAGGAATTGACCATTGAGTGTTGTTTTTAACCTTTTAAGTGAAAAATTGGCATTGTATTTTTTTTTTTAAAGGTACATAAAAAGGAGCTATGACTGCCAACAAGCAGCTTTTTAGTTTGCCAGAGATCTTGGAAACAATTATTTCAGTGAATAAACTTTTTATTTTTCCTCTGTTACTCATACTTACCTGCGTATCAGTCTCTTTCTAAAGCTTAATGTCCCATGTTAGTTGGCCGGTACTGTTGTACTATACTAAAATTGCATGCCGTCCACCAAGTCTTAAACCAATTACAGGCACTTTCGAATTGTCAAGGGGTCGGTCAGTCAAAAAGATGAAGCTAGTTACCCATTCCAAAGCGTAGTAGGTTCCTATGGAGAAGAACGGACAAGAAACTCCACTGACACTCTTTTAATTACATCATTCATGTTGAAATGAGACAACATGTGAGAACAATGTAGAAATATGTGCAAGTTAGAAGCATCAGTAATAAAAACAAAAATCAATATCTCCAACTCATTAATGTTACGTGAGAACACATACTTATAGTACAGATAGTCAAGGTTAGACTGGAAGCCGAACCCAACATAGCTGGGAAAAGACCAGACAGTACACAAGATGTATACATTACTTATCATTTGTGTACATGCAATGGTTCACTTTTAGCTTAGACTATCTCTACCAGCTTTTATTCTACAATAACACACTCATATAGGTACATACATTGTGTATTGAAGATCCATTAGTTATTCAATATCCTGACACAATAACTTCATAATAATCAAGCAGCCACTTGTCAGGCTCTACAACGGCCTTAGTCGTCAGTAAATTAAATGTAAAAGATCAAGGATTTTTCTATAATCTCACCTAATCTCATTTCTCATCTTGACAATAATATAATCAATGGAAAAACGTTAATCTGATCATTACAAGAAGCCTGCGCTTTATCTATAATGAGGATAGTCTGTATAACTGTGAAAGAACGTTAAAAAAACGTCTTTAAATATCATTAAATATTTTTTAAACCATCATAACCTAACATTTGTTTCGGGTTTAGATATCACTAAAATTATGAACAGTTACCTTGGCATGCACAGTTCCCATGGTGGATTGTGTGTTTTACTACTTCTAAGTGGAAATTACAAGTTTCTAATTACAATCTAAACACAATTTGGAATTTTTCTATTTTGAAATTACATAAACAATAAGTTTTTGACAGTTCGACCGAACGATTTTGTACTCTGGCAACATTCATTTATCGTTCAAAAAGTATTTAATCATTCGACCGAAAAATCAGAAAAGTCTGTTAGTAAAAAAATTGTGAGATTAAAACATTAAGCGATTTTAGAATAAGCTCATATAAATCGTACAAATCGGTCACCAAGAACGTTTAGAGCTTGTTTTGTTTACAATGGGACTATCTTTAGGTTCAATAGTATCGATCGTCTACGTGGCTGACCGGTACGATTTATTTTATTAGAATCTAACCCATTAGATGAAACTGAAAAAGCGCGGTAAATAACAAAATACTGAGTATAATAGGAATAAATAACCGTCAACCGGGCACAAATTCAGACTCCGGCTTGCTACTGAAAAATTCTTGATGAAAAAACCCAATACCTATTACTTTGCCCGACCTGAGAAGCGAACCCAGGGACTCATGCTCAGCAGTACCGTTTGCGACTACTGGACCAACGAGGCAATCATATGAGACAAAATGTTAGGTAGAAAACAACTTGAAAATGGTCAGATATGGCAGTAGCTCCGGTTACAAGAGAGTAATTTCAACACATTCGCTTGCAAAGTGACTAAAAAAGGGCGCTTCTTTCTCCTAACCTTGAAGCAGAGAAGACAGACATTTTTGCTTGTGGATTGAATTCACAAGGATAACAATTGTATGTAATAAGGTGATATTATTAAGTTTGCTTCACTATTGCATTGGGTTGTACCTGTTATAATAGTTGTGATTATATAAATAAATAAATAATAATAAATATTTTTACGTCACACCTGGCCATAATGTGAGTTTTACCGCACGCTACGCGTACAGTAAAACTCGCATTGTGGCCAGTTGAAGACGTAAAATTGTAATGATGTAGGTACTATTGTGAGCAAATAAACTAAGTATTAGGTTACATAATGATAAATGAATCTTCAAAACAGCTTTTTTCAACAAATGCTGTGTTTTTCTTAATATAATAACGGATAATATTTTTGTGTTCACCAAAAAAAATTAAAATCTTAAGGTACATCTATGTATGCATTTCTAAAATTTTATTCTTCCCCGAAAAATACTGATCGTGCACCAAATATTAAAGGTTAGGTTATATTTTGGTGCACATTCAGTATATTTGGTGGAACACAGGCAAAATTAGGTAAATGAGATGGGAGTACTTTTAAATAAAATTGAAGTACTTTTAAATACCATCCTATAATAACTGTTTTGTTTTAATACAAAACAGTTCTATTATATTTATTACTAGCTTCTGCCCGCGACTTCGTCCACCTGAAATTTCTTGTTCCCCAGTTCGGACAATCCGTTTTCGAGATATCATCAAAAAAACTCGTTCTGTACAAAATGTATCAGACATGAATTTTCGAAAAAATAAACGTCAATTTTTCGCATGTTTTAATCATAAAAATAACCCGACTTTTTAATGTAATAAGATATAGGCTGTTTAGCGGTTTTGCCAGTGCCTTTAGGCCTGAATTCCTCTGTCGCTGACGTCGGTCGCGTAAGTCGGTCGCGCGTACGAATATACGTTGTGTTCTATACAGCACCACACTGTGACGCTGACATCAGCGGCGCGCGAGTTGCTACGCGCCGCGTATGGCGCGCGTCGGTCTCGCTCGTCAGCGCCGCGTACGTCGGTCGACTGACGCGCTATAGAACGCTATGAGCGTCCTCACTCTATTCCCGACCGTCGGCTAAATGGTACACGCGCGCGTATAGTCGCCATGAATATTGATACCGAACGTGTGATTGCCGAGGTGCGCCTACGTCCTGCATTGTGAGATTTATCTAATATAAGATGCCAGAGCAAAATTTTAGTTACAAGTTCTTTTTCAACATTGACGCCGTCTCCGCTTGCGTAAGTATGCTGCAGCAACTAAACAATTTATAAACGGGTTCATAATTATCCCAAATACACTTGGAGACGCCTGTACCGTGGAGCGGTCGGTATCGCACTACGGATGTTTTCATTGGCGCTGATGGCCAGCGCGCTACGCGACTACGCGGTACGCGACCGACGGCAGCGACAGAGGAATTCAGGCCTTACACCTGCGCGCGTATCGCTGCGGTGGGCGCTCACACTAGTAGCACTGAATGTTGCCTACTTCGTAGCACTTGTGTAGTGTACACTTCGTAGCACTCGTAGCACAGTTCAGTATTTAACCTACATCATACGTCTTAACACTCGTAGCCAAGGATAAGCTACGTCGTAACACAGTATTTGCTGTCTACGACGTCATACATTGACCGCCCTGGGGATCGAACCCAGGACCACGCTCAGCAGTAGCGCTAGCGACCACTACACCAACGAGGCAGTCATTATTATTATACGCATAGAACTCATTTTACCCATAGAATTAGCAATATTGTAAAAAAACTGTACCCATCACGTCTTCGGAGTTTCGCAAGCTAATTTAATTTGATCCTGTATAATTTAGGCAATTTAAAGGTTGGTAATAAAACAAATCTCGCATAATGTTATAAAGTATTTTATTGTTTACTTTGGTCTATCGGAGGTTAATTTTGACGTCCTCTTTATGTTTATAGATATGTCTTATAAAAACTTTTGACGTGAAACATCTATTGGCGCGCCTTGGGGGTAAAATTGACTCTTATGACCGTGCCGTCCCCTTCCCGCCATGTTTTTGATGTGAAGCATCTACTGGCGCGCGTTTGGAAGATTTTTTTATTATTTTTTTCTTCAAATTACCTATACTCCATTTATTAACACAAAATGTTATTACACAGTAGAACAAATTCATGACGTACATAGGTACTTTATTGTAATTTGTAAGATCCGGTCTGATCAAAGATATAATACTGTTTATCTACGCCCATGCTATAAATCCTCTATAAAAGTTTCTGAAACAGTAAGCTTATTGCCAACATTAAAACACCCAGTGTCATAATAACCATAATAGCATCCAAACGGGAGTTGTAATGTTGTACTGAATTTCATAATGCAACTCCTTTGCTTTTACTCATCTGTTTGATGAGTAAGGAAGGGATCATCATCCTCCCTTCCATTCTCACTACTCAATTCGTGGTATCTTTATGAATTTCAAAAAAAGAACATTGTCACGCACGCGCGTTTCACTATACTATACCATAGCGTCGTATCCCGCCATTTTTGTTCGATATTAGTATTGCAAAAACTGTTTCAGAACCTTTTAAAGAGGATTCATGTCATGGGTGTAGATAAAGTCTTGTATGCAACTGTAATAATTAGGTATTAAAACAGTTGCATAAATAACTATTATTATAGTGACATTAAACTGATTTTATTTTGTATTGTATAATGTAATGAATGACATACCATAATTAAATTAGAAGGCTAAAAGTCACCCAAAGGGCAATGGAGAGGGCTATGTTTTGAGTTTCCCTACGTGATCGAATCAGAAATGAAGAGATCCGCAGGAGAACCAAGGCTACCGACATAGCTCGAAGAATTGCCAAACTTAAGTGGCATTGGGCAGGGCACATTGCTCGCAGAACAGATGGCCGTTAGGGCCGAAAGGTTCTGGAGTGGCGATCGCGTACCGGAAGACATAGCGTTGGAAGACCTCCCACATGGTGGACTGATGACCTTGTGAAAGCCGCAGGAATTCGCTGGATGCGGGAAGCACGGAACCGGTCGAGGTGGCGGTGCTTGGGGGAGGCCTGTGTCCAGCAGTGGACGTCTTTCGGCTGATGATGATGCTGATGATGATGATGAATTAAATTTATCTACTAATTATAACTTGACAAGACATGATTATATTTACCTCTTATTATACCTATCTCTTATTTTATTAAATTTTTTTCACTTCCTATCTACTAATACTATCTGACTTATGACTGTATCTGTGTTTTTGTGTGTTATTGTATAGTGTTCATTACTGTTTACAGATATCATATTATATAATTTTTCTGAAACGTATTATATTATAGTTTTTTATGGCTTGACTCAATTTATGTTAATTCTATGAACTCAACAGCAAGCCAGCATTTATGTTATGCAGCGCCCTGACAGGGTTCATGTACAAAAAACGACAATAATTCGACTCGCGTGGCTTGACGGCAAACGGAATGACGTTCTCTTATGCCATCATTCCCCCTCCCCGCCATGTTTTACATCTGCCGGGCGTCCCGTACCAGCAATTTTTCTTATAAATCTATTTTTAAATACTGTTATGAATATAAGGTGTATCTATTCATACACGAAATATTTTAAGAGACGCATCTATACTCGTAGGTGGTAAAAAAGCCATAGCAGCGAAAATTTGTTTTATATTTTTACATAATTATTATCATATATATATATATATTTTTTTTTAAACGTTGCCCCACACTAGGATTTCTCCTGTATCGTGGGTGCGTTTACAAACATTTAAACTCACATACACAAACAGCCAGACCTGGAACAACTACTTGTAGATCATACAAATATTTGTTCCGTGCGGGAATCGAACCCGCGACACGCAGCGCAGCAGTCAATCGGTGATCCACAAAAAAAAAAAAAAGAAATTGCAATTGAGGCATTTTGCAACAAAAACCTTTAGTTACTAATTCTATTAACGACACGACCAGACGCAGCGACGCGCGCCGCAACGGTGACGGTGGCGGCACGAGCGCGGTGAATTTTGATAATTAATCATCATATCAAATTTTTTTTTTTTTTTAAATAAAATACTCAGATTTAAAAAAAAAAACATTTCCATGGCTTCTTTACCACCTATAGATGTATCTCTTAAAATATTTCGTGTTTGAATAGATACACCCTATATATTGACTTCACATTATTATCAGAGTGGATGTAACACGCCGATTATATTTGCATAGTGCGACTCTTCATTTTGGGCTTGTGGTGGATTCTCGTCTCTCACGAAATCAAGGTTCGCGTATAAAACTTGGTTCTGAGTTGCCTGAAATTAAAAATGTATATTAGATAGATAGATAGATAGAATACTCTTTATTATGTACACCATAAAAATTACAGATATAAATGTAGAACTGTGTGTGTGTATATTAACACGGAGAAACTTGAAAATCGTACTTTATTTTTGTTTTTTCCTCTCGTAAGCCGTTCAGAAACCTATAGAGGCATGAGGAACAGGGTGTTAAGTTCACTCATCCTCTGTTGAAAAGGGAGGATCCTCCGACCAGGGCCTCAAGTCTGCTATTACAATAGTGTCAGAATGGTCTCATCATTGAGAGTTTTTGACAGATTTGCCATACAAACACTGTCAAATACTCACAATGGCGAGACCATTCTGACACTATTGTAATAGCAGAGTTGAGGCCCTGATGGGTGTTGTGTTTGGTGGGCAACTGCCCCAACGGTTGATGTCGGGGTGTTGTATATATCGCCGCCTTACAACGAAAACCAATGAAATCGAAATTTTGACGAAAATTACTTATGAATGTACTTAAAATTTTGTGTTATTTCGTCTGCGAAAACCCATTAAGGCGAGGTTCTTCAAGTTAACCTCTAGGAAATGTAATTTTAATGTCATTTTATTTAGAAACGGTAATGATAAAAGACGTATAAAAATTATATGTTGCTTTTGAGACCTTTCTGTACGTACGTCGGGTACTCGTTACATAATTGGAAAAAGAAAAAGTTCGATCGATAGAAAAAAAATCCAAATATACCCTTATTTTGTAGATTAAAACGATTTTATTTCAATATTATATCACATTATGTACTGAAAATCATATCAAAATAAACGTCTATGATGATTCAATGTCCGTCGGGTTTAACATTGTTAATATCGTAAAACATATAATTTTCAACCTAAAATTAACGAAATTCACGGCACAATTTACTCGCGCCCAGCTGCCACCTGAAGAACAAATTCCATGTCTTAATAAGTTTCACTAAAGAAATTACGTCAAGGCGGAGGTGGCCAAGTTTGGATTAACCTCTTTTGCGCGGGGCCCGTAGCAATTGCGACTCTTGCTACGTGGTTAATCCGGCACTGAGTTTGGTGTTGTAGTTACATAATATATCATCTACATCCAAAATGTAATTACACCACTCTTTACGTTGAGTGAGGACTGTGATGCATCGTGCGCAGTGGATGGGGAAGCGGCACTATTTTGAGGTCGTTTCGCTGCGTCACATAAATTCGGTTTAGTAACTAAAAATTTTGTCTCGGAAAAGCTACGACGTTCGTTTGAGTTTAAATCGTCAGCTCTTGTCAAGATCAAGGTTCAAGGTTGGTCCCATTGATGACCCCTTTTCTGGTTTTAACTTTATTTCACATCTTGTAAAACAGCAGAAAATATCAATTCAAAAGACACAAAGCTCAAACAAATAAAAACTTACATTGATCGCCGCTTCTTCTACAGGGTACGAATGTTTACAGCAGCGTTTTTGTTTAATAATGTAAAGTGCCAATACTAGAACACATATTCCTAAGAACGATGGTACTAAGTATATCAACCAATCGGTCTGAGGCGTTGTCGTCTGTTCTTTACTTTCTGAAACGTAATAAAACTTTTGTTATTACGCAATATACGAGTACATGTTCTATTTTTTTTTTTTTTCAAAAATTTTACGGGTTTTTGAAAACCATTTTTCGTTTTAGGGTTCCGTTTGCGTAATATCAAGCATTAAAGTGCTAATTTTTGTTAGAGTCAAGTGTGTCCCCCCCCCCCCCCCCGCCAGCTAAACAGGGCCTCAAGTCTGCTATTAAAATAGTGTCAGAATGGTCTATCATTGATTTCATAATTGTTAATTTTGACAAGTTTGGTAATCTACTAATATAATGGCTTTTAGCAAAATGTCGTGACGAATTTATAAAAATAGCAGACCAGGGGCCTAAGTCTGCTATTTTTAAGAATTCGTCACTCCAACACGATCCTATTGTCATTTTGCTAAAAGTTCGTAATCTGCTACGTAAATTCATAATGGTCGATCATTGGTCGGTCAATGGTCTCGTAATAGAATTGTATTACAATGGCATTTTGAACATTTATTCATGCCAGATTTCATTAAATATATTTTTACATATTATTTATTAGTGTTATAAGCAATCTGAAGTAGTAGGAAGTTGGAAGTTTCATTTGTCATTATGTACGAAATTACCAATTCTTACAATGGAGTGTCAGTGGCTGGCCATTGGAAAGCCATAATGACGCCATTATATTAGTAGATTACCAAACTTGTCAAAATCAACAATTATGAAATCAATGATAGACCATTCTGACACTATTGTAATAGCAGACTTGAGGCCCTGGTCGGCGATAGTCGGTCATAGTTGCACTTTTAGAACCGTATTTTTGTGGGTCTTTGGTTTTTCCATGTTTAAATCTTCATCGACGCACCGATTATTGCCGGCCGTCTGCGGCAGATAAGTGTGAGGTTCCCCTAATACTTATCTCTTAAGTCACTTCCTTACCGAAAGCGATTGTCGTGCGAGTACACGATCGTCGCGCTCGTTTTTAGGGTTTCGTAGTCAACAAGGAACACTTATAGTTTCGCCATGTCCGTCTGTCCGTCCCCAGCTTAGCTTAGAGACTCTTAGTACTAGAAAGCTATAATTTGGCATGGATATACATATTAATCACGCCGACAAAGTGGAAAAATAAAATCATGAAAAAAAATCGTTATTTAGGGTTTAGGGTACCTCCTGTACCTACATGTAAAGTGGGGATGTTTTTTTTTTTTTTCGCCTACCCTTTGGTGTGGGGTAATGTTGGATGGGTCTTTCAAAAATATTGCGGGTTTTTGAAAACAATTTTTCGATTAAGGGATCCGTTTCCAAAATATAAGGCTTTGAAATGCTAATTTTTGTTAGAGTCAAGTGTCCCCCCCTGCCAGCTAAACGGTTAGTTTTGTATAGGTGAAAAAGTTCACGATAGTAGTACATAATTATGTACAACGAAGTTAAAAGGAAAAATATCATAGCTAAGTAGACTTTTCAAGTTTACGAGTATTAGTCGACCAACTTAAATTTGCAGTTGAAAAACATATTCCCCCATACAATCTGTATAGGAGAGCATGTTTATCAACTGCAATGTTAAGTTTGTTCTTGGGATAAATTCATCCCAACTACGGAACCCTTCATTGTGCGAAGAATCAACTCGCTTAAGCAGTGGCCAATACATCAAGTTACCACAAACTGTCTTTTCTCGTTCGATTTTGAACTAGAAAAATTGAGTGGAACTCTCTGCCTGCGTCTGTGTTTCCGAACGCATACAACCCTAATCTATTCAAAGTGAGAGTAAACAGGCTTCTTCTGGGTAAGCTCACTCCATCGTAGACTTTGTCTCTGTCATCCAGACCTAGACTAAAGTCAAGAGCAAACTCATAGTAGAATAAAAAAAAATAAAAAAATAAAAATTAAAAGTTTCGTGTAGCCTGCTTGGCCACTGTACGTCATTATTCAGGTAAACGATCGCATAATCGCGCGACTCGCTTGAGGTTAGGACGCAGGGTTAGAATTACCTGTGCGATTGGTAGATATCGATTCTTGTGACTGATATATTAGTAGAATCTTATTGTCAACATAACGTCTTATGAGCACTTCTTGCTCGTTGGAGTAAGTTTTCGCGAAGACGTAGTACAGACAACACAGTATAGTTCCATTGTCCGCCATCTTGAATTTCTTTTTAATCTTCGTTTTGTTTTGGGTCGTTATCTTGTTGCTTGTTATGTTTATAAAGCCTACATGTAAATCTGCAAAAATAAGTTTAAATAATGTTTTTTTTTTTTTTTGTTATTAATATTTTTCAGTTTTATTATTTCTAGCTGAATTATAGAGGTATATTTAGTGTGTAGTATTTATAAGTAAATTCATACTTCCATACTAATATTATAAATGTGAAAGTAACTCTGTCTGTCTGTCTGTATGTTACGTTTTCACGGCTAAACCGGTTAACCGTTCGTCATGAAATTTGGCAGAGATATAGCCTGGGATATGGAGAAGGACATATGCTACTTTTTTACGCGATCCACGCTGGCGGAGCCGCGGACAAAAGCTAGTTACATTAAATAATTTAAATTTTAATAGGTGAAATATTACCTACATTACATTTTATATAGTTCACTCAATGAAATATTGTAAAAAATTAAAGACTTATTTTCAAATTGTTCTTATTACTTACTTACTGGCATGAGTCGTGAGCACAATCTGACACCTGCGCAGTAGTAAATTTTTAGGTCTCTTTGGCGGAATGAAGAAGCCGGGGGGCGCCGAGCTGCATGCGATTGGTTCGTCAGTCGATACTCGTCGTCTATTGGACTCTCGCGTGTAATTTTTATTCAGCCGAAAGTGTCCATGCGCGAGCTTGCCCCCACTACTGCCCATCTGTGCTCACGACTCGTGCCGGTAATTATAGTCAGAACCTCAGGCTATACGAAACTGTCAAACTCCAAGCGATTTTAAACTTTAAAATGTTGATGATTAAGTTCAAAACCGAACGAGAAAATTTAACAGTTTGTGGTTGATGTGCTGGCCACCGTACAAATATTACACATCGAATTTTAGAAAAAGTTCGGCGCTGTGGAGCTTCGTCTCTGTCACTCATACAAATGTGACGATCTCTTTCTCAAACTCGATGTGTGCTGTACTTACATTTGGTTTCATACATTATATCTTGGCAGCTATACTCAACATGTTTTGTTTCAGAATACCTCCGTTTTGTCACATTACTGTAGTCTTCACCTTCAACAAATGAGAAAAACTCTTTTTTTTTAACTATGGCGTCTTAGAGTTTAACCATGAGAGGTTGAGAATCTTTAATCGGACTATCGTGTGGTTGCCTTAAGCTCATAACAGAACTTAATGCCTCCAGCCAGGGCGTAAAAACTTATAAACTTAACGACTGCGCGCTAAGGGCACCCCCTGTGGGGTACGAACCTCCGCTTAGGGCAGAGTCGATGGGAGGATGGCAAGGGACCGACGATGGCTGCATAAAATCAGGGTTATGATTATTATCGGGGGAATTTAAAGCTACAGGCAAAATAATTGTAAAATCGTTAAATATGTACTTACTAATATCCTTAGCAGTTAAACTAAGTTTGTTAGACCATATTATATTATATTCATTTTGGACCAACGGCATTGATGCTACGTTTACTGAAGTATTATTATCAAATAATTCTAATTGAATGACTATCTTCGTCGTTTTCGCTTTCATCACTGGTACAGGACCAACAAAGGAATCTGCAAAAAAAAAAAAACATTGTTGTTTGAGTAATATTTTAACCTACAAAGACAAACCTACTTGTAAATAAATGCTGTCGGAGTGGAGAAAGGAGACTCATTCTCAATATACATATAGATAGATAGAATACTCTTTATTATGTACACCATAAAAATTACAGATATAAATGTAGAATTGTGACATAGGGTGTCACAATGGGCGGTCTTATCGCTAAAAGCGATCTTTTACAGTCAATCTTAAGGGCCTATACTACCTCAAATGGCTTAGCATGATCCTCCGTTATGTCGAAAATACTGCAGCATTAACTTTGAAATAAATATATGGTAAAGTTGAGGATTAATGTTAAGTACTATGTTAGCCGAAAACACGATTCCATAAAATTTTCTCGATAGAAAAAAAAACCAAAGTTACCTCCAAACCGAACAATAAACCGCTGGTATTCAAAAAATACTTCAAATTAGATAATGAAACTTTGCATATTAACTGAACTAACTATAAAGCAGGTCTTATGTTATTTACTTTTTTTAAATGACCATTATTTTCACCGTAAAAAGAAATTACCTAAACTATCGGCGACTTGGAGCCTTTTCCCTGCCACCTTGTCTCGCTTGCTCGCGTGACCGGTAGCAATAGCGTGCGAGCGAGAAACAGAGTGAGGTAGCGCTGAGGTAGTATAGACTCTTAATTGCCTGTATTTTACTGGCACTCATTCGCATACAAACAGGCGCGACACGCGACGCTTTTTTCTTCTTTTTTCTCCACCGCGGAGAAGTCCGTCGTCTGCGCAGGCTTTAACCCTTCATATGTCGGAACGTAGATCTACGCGATACACAATGGGTTTTTAATTGTGTCTCTAATTACGACAGACAAGTCGTTAAGGGTGCTAATGGTTTATGTTGTTTTTTGGAGATTACTTTGGATTATTTTTTTGTCGAGGAAACTACAAGGAATCATGTTTCTAAGGTGTACGATTCATAGATTGAATCCTTAAATATCTTACATATTAATTGCAGTACTGAAGGTTAAGTAATAACAACGATGCAGCAAGGGATCAAACGAACGCGATTATTTCGCAATAGGGACGATGACAAAAAAAAAATGTTTGTCCGTTATGTAGATTATTAAAAAATATTGGACACGTATTTTTTCTTTTTTTACTTAATCAAAACATTACGGCGATACATTGGGTTCAAATGTGGTATGACGTCACTTCTCATTAGATTTTATAATTGAGCTATGACGTAACGAGCCCCAACTCCCCAAGTTTAATGTGTTTTATCTAAGTCATTTTTTATTAATATGATAAAGCAAAAAATACGCGTCTAATATTTTTTTATTATCTGATTGACGGACTAAACAGTTTTTCTTTTTTTTTACCCAGGCATCCCTATTAGGTATGGTTTCTTCGGTGCGGGCACGAGCAGTGGAGAATCTAAACTTCCTACTCTCGGCTTTCTGAAATACTTTAACGGGTCACCCTGTATGAACTACTTACTATTGTCGTAGGTTTGATAAAATCTATGTTTCGATGTATTCTGCAGGTCAGTAAACGTACAAATATATTGTGATTTCTCCATGTTACAAATAAAGAATGTTTGCTCATCTGAAACAATCAAGAGTATCTTTTAATGTTATCTTATAATTTCAGCGTAAAAATATTATTACAGTATTTTTTTTTTTTGCGAAAAGTCCTTAATAACTTTTAATTTATTTTTGAAAGTCGGTTTCTACTTTTTATTTAAGTTTAATTTTATTACTCCTTGTTTTGCACGTCCGTATCAGGTTGTATTTGTATGTTGATCAAAATATAATCGCGTCAGTAAGGAGTTTATAGAATTATTATAACTTTCTTAGTTAGATTATTGGACTTAAATGTCATTTCAACAGGGGGCCAAGTCTACTAATGTACAAACGTTGCAATGGTCTCTTCATTGTGAGTTTTTGACAGATTTGCCATACAAACACTGTCAAATACTCACAATGGCGAGACCATTCTGACACTATTGTAATAGCAGACTTGAGGCCCAGTCATTTTATGTAGGTAATGGTGCCGATTCCCTTGTTCACAAATCTTTTTCTTTCTATTTAATTAAGAAAAGGACAGAAGATAAATTTTAGTTTAGTCCTGTCAAATTAATCCAATTAAGCCAATTATTTAATTTGGCCAATTAAGATGTATACAACTTTTTTTAGCCCCCATTCTGATTTAAAGCCAAATTTTGCAGTTGTTTGGTGTTTATTATTTAGTTAAAATGCGCGAGGTTCTTCAAGTTAACCTCTAAGAAATGTAATTTTAATGTTTTTTTTATTTAGAAACGGTAATGATTAAACACGTGAAAAATTAATATGTTATTTTTGAGACCTTTCTGTATGTACAGTCAGTATACACAATTAGCCCCCCCTGCATAAATGGTTGATATTTTTTTACTAACAAATCGTACGATTTTAATTTTTTTTCTAGTTTTGGGTAGATTTCGTATAGGTATTTAAATTAAATTAAGAATAATAAAAATGTATCGATCCGTATTCAAAAAAATTACAACCATCCATGCAAGGGGGGGTCAGCTAATTGTGTATACTGACTGTACGTCGGATACTCGTTACATAATTGGATAGAGTTCACTCGATAGAAAAAAAATCCAACAATACCTACTCTTATTTTGTAGATTAAAATCATTTTATTTCAATATTATACCACATTAAGTATTGAAAATCACATCAAAATAAACGTCTATGATGATGTAATGTCCGTCAGGTTTAACATTGTTAATATCGTAAAACATATAATTTTCGACCCAAAATTAACGAAAATCACGGCACAATATACTCGCGCCCAGAACAAAAATGCACGCTCGAAGAACCTCGCCTTATGCACAGTCTATAAGACCATGAACACCGCAATACTTTCAGTAATTTTATCTTGAAGTTCTTAAACGAATTTAAAAACGAACCAATTTTTCTAACAAATAATTAAGAGTATATAACGAATACCATTTTGATCATTGGGGATTTCGCGACATGTCGTGACTTTTTTGTATGGGGTTATCCAAAAGGACGTGTCGTGGTCAATCTTGATTACAAAAAGCAGAATATTTGTGACTTTGTTAGTGGGATAACTAACAAAGTATGCCAAAATTTAATGAAAAACACAAAGAAAAGCGATCGCATTTTTGAGTATAAAAAAGGAGGAGATTACGCTGATCTTAATTTTCGTATAAAATTTCCAAGCCTGAGTCAAATAATATGTAGAAAAATGACCTGTAATTTTCGTTTGTAATAAAAATAATCAAAATTTAAAGTTGTATACTTCCAAATTAAATTAACTGGTAGCAGCTGGATGAGAGTTGCCGAGAATCGAGCTGAATGGCGTGCAATTGGAGAGGCCTATGTCCAGCAGTGGACTGCCATAGGCTGATGATGATGATGATACTTCCAAATTGGCCACCCTATAGTTGCAAGTTAGCTACGTGTATGCAAATTTCTTTACTTGACTTTCCTAATTTTCTAAAATTCTTAGGTAAGAGTCATTATCATCATCATCATCCACAGACCGGCTGTAAGCTGTCACCTGGGCTGGGAAAAATAATGCTTTGCATTTAAAATACAAATTACAAAAGTATTTTTCGGATGTATTTTTATTTGTAATTACGAAATACAAAATATTTTCGAGACGTAATTGAAATATAAAATACAAAATACAGTATTTGAACTCTTTTTATTTAAAATGAAAAATACAAATTACAAAATACATTCAGAGCCTTTAAATATAATAAACTGTCGTAAGCTTTTTAACTTGCACACTTGAAAGTATCATAATATTGCTAAGTATGTAATTTTGGAATATGGTTTATAAAAAACTAAAAACAGTGAAACTTTAAACTCGTTACGTGAATAAGATCGCTAAATATATTTATGTTAAAAAGTATTTTTTTGTATTTTAAATACTATAAAAAAATACCTCAGCGTACTAACTTAAAAATATTTAAAATACGAATTACAAATTAAATTTTTAGGAAATAATTGAAATACAAATACCAAATACGTATTTTGTATTTCAAATACCTACATATTTCAATTACAAGTAATTCAAATACTGCCCAGCCCTGACTGTCACCCACTGCTAACCATAGGTAGTAATTTGTGCCATAGGCCTCTCTTTTCAGTGCCAATCCCCTCGCTCTTGTGCCAGCCTCATCCAGGTTCTACCCGCGATGGCAACAATATCATCCGCACATCTACGTAAATAGTTTCAAAATTTACCTTGGCATTTGTTTTTTAAATCCACAACGATTTCACAAGGTTTTGGCGCTAAACAATATTCGGTAACTGAAAAAAAAAAGAAGATTATTATAATTTTTAATAACAATTTAAATGTTCAAACATAAAGTTCGCAGTATCAATAACTTTGTTTTAGGGTATAATTTAGCGATGATAGCTTCTTTCGTTTAAATTAAAAAAAAAAAAAAAACTATATGTATATATATATATATATTTAATTGTAATTTTGTATATCCTACATAATTGATATTTGTACACTGTTAAGCAAAACAGAGAGATTTTTGGTATCTATTTTATGTTTTAAGTACAACATCTATTTTTACACCTCTGCCCCAGAGGCGCGCGTTCTTACGTCCAATAAACAACCATACCTATAATTATTACAGTCCGCTATTTCATTTTAAACACCACTGAGAATCCTCAACACATAGCTTAAAAAAATTTGATGAGAATGTAATTTAAAAAAAAACTTACAATAATAATATTTCGTTTCGTACATGTACATTTTGTTCTGGTATGGGTAGGCTTCGTCATTCATCCAAGTCATAGTGTCCACCGATCTCCCATCAGCTATATTTGTTGTATCACAGATTCTTTGTTGGCTATATAATTCTACCTCAACCACTATTTGATAGCATTTAAAATGTTTCAGGATCATAAATTTAACTTCACTTGTGTTTTTTTCTATGTTTACTTTTACTATCTCCAGTGTTTTCTCTGGAACAGATTAGAATGCTATTATTTGAGGTCCTTATTATTTCTTAAATTTTTGCGAATCGCAGCTCTGTATCGGTCGCTAGTTGATACAAGTATTTCTTTAATTTCTTCATTCATACCTATACTCCATTTGACCGATTTTGACTTCTATTCCGTAGGCATAAGGTTGGCATTAAAAGCAAAACAGTGGTTACAATACCAATTGTTTACTACAGCTGCCATTTTTTTATTTTATGTTTATTCCGGAAAACAAACAATTACACATTATGAATTATTACAAAAAGTTATGATAAAGAAGTGATACAAATGAGAAATCAACCACGTTCTCCACAGATACATAATAAGACAATTTGGTAAATTTTAAGACTAGCGTTGTAAACAATAAAAAAGAGGAATATCAATATTAAAATAGTATAGTATCAACAAAACAACATAAAGCTGCCAGCATAGTGCCGCATAAGTGGAACAACAGTGTCACATTAATTTTTCAATATGTTAAGCAATGAGGTTATATTATATTACATCAATGATGTTAAGTAACATGAGTCTAAATTTTCCTTGCGGTAAAGCAAACAGATCCAAACTGCAGAAATTCTCATTAAAATTGCTCGTAAGACGCCGAAGAGGTGCACGCAAGCCGGCATTTGTACGACTGGTAGTCTGTAGTGGCGAATACAGGGGCCTAAGTTTACTAATTTACAAACGTTGCAATGGTCTTGTCATTGTGAGTTTTTGACAGTGTTTGTATGGCAAATCTGTCAAAAACTCACAATGAAGAGACCATTGCAACGTTTGTACATTAGTAGACTTGGCCCCCAGGTCGTGCGCGCACCTCGCGTCCCTGGCATGTTCTGGGAACTAACCCTGCGTTCCGAGTTGCGATAATATCGATATTCGCGTGCTAAAACCCGTACCGAATTAGCGTGAGAGCGATAACGATATCCCGTGAAACGTCATAGATGACGTCATGACATTCGCCATTTTGCGATAACGCCGACCATGCCTTTTACTAATATCGCCGTGAGCGCTGTCAAAAATGACAGTGTGCTATTTTGTTTTGTGTCGCATCTTATCGTATCGTGGCATTTTCAAAATTGTTCTTCTGGCTACAGTTGCTACCTAACCTGACCTAACCTAAGAAGAACAAATTTTTGGTGTATACACAGAGAAATACTCTAATATCGTTTTGACATTGCGTGAGCACCGTGAGCGCGTTCACGAGCGTTCCGAGTTGTTGACAGCCCTCGGCTGTCATAATCGTAATATCTAAATCGGAAAGCATGTGAGACGATGTGAGCGCTGTGAGCGATTATAGCCAATTCGGAAAGCGGCCTATATAACACAATTTTTCATGCCACCAACGCAATAGAAGTCAAAATCAGTTGAACTTACTGTAAAAAACCGGCCAAGTGCGTGTCGGACCACGCACAATGAAGGGTTTCGTAGTTGGGATAAATTTATCCCAAGAACAAATCATCGTTTAAGACCTCTTATGTCACTTTTGGCAAAATCACTTTTTTAAGTGATTTTGTGGCCGTATGTCAAGGCAACGCCTTAGCGCGGTAATTACTAATCTATAACCCAAAGTCTCTAATTCAGATAATTTATGTAAACAAAGTAATGTCAAGAAATGTCACTGTCAAAATGACAGGACTGTGGTACAAAATATTTTATAATTTTTTTGTAAATAATCATCTATGAAATTAAAGTGAATTAATTATAAGAACTATGCAAACAAAATACCGTTGCCAAACAATGTTTTATGTAGTGTGTCGGAGACACGGCCTATAATCGTCATAATCAGGCCTTTTAAGTCCACTGCTAGACGTAAGCCTCCCAAAATCGATTTCCACTCGAAACAGTTTACAGCCGTTTTCATCCAAAATGTGGCTAGATATGCTACATACAATATGAATCTATGAATGAGAGTTGTAATATTAGTGTTGTTGAAGATGTAAAAAATGTGAAAATGTTTGGATCTCCTGCATTGTTACCAGTATCATAAAATATTTTATACCAGAAAATCTCCTTTTATTAATAACTTAGTTTTAACCGAAAATTTATAAAAATAGTTACAGTATGATTATTTTAGAATTATTATTTCTTAAATTAAGTACTTAAAAGAAAATGGAACCTTTTTTCCGCCATTTTATGTGAATTACCATTACGAAGATATTTTTTTGATATGTTATCCCCTTTGTTTACATAAATTATCTGAATTTGAGACTTTGGGTATAGTGTAACATTTATATCCATGGTTTTATTACGATATTTATAACCTGATAATGAGCTGCAATTTGTCAAAAATTGGTTGTCTGTAAAGTTGGTTTACGGACGATAGTTTAACGTGACAATGTCATAACAAAACATTGATGCGGCGCAAGCGTACAATGAGCGTAACGGGACAATGCGTGTAACGGGACAATGAACGTAACGGGACAATGAATCATCCTATTCGTGCATGCAGCCGACGTTTATCGATTTGTTAGACGTTGTCACGTCAAAAAATAAGAAACCAATTTTAATTGACTACCTTAGCGCATTCCCTTTTACACAATAACAAACTTACCTGGCCAAGTGATTTCATTATATTTTAAATGGATGTCAGTCACGCTCGGTGATATATTCTTGAGTGTTATTTCCATAAGTAAGAAATTATTGCAAGTTAAATAAGCAAAATTGAATGGACTATTTACTGTTACTTTTTGTTCACCTGTAAAAAGTAAGTACCTAATTAATAAAATGAAAAAGCAAACATTCTTTCCAAAATAAAATGATATTTTTTATTATATATCATTGTTTAGGTTAGACAGGGTTGCAGAGCATCGTACAGAACTACAGGGCCTCAAGTCTGCTATTACAATAGTGTCAGAATGGTCTCTTCATTGTGAGTTTTTGACAGATTTGCCATACAAACACTGTCAAATACTCACAATGGCGAGACCATTCTGACACTATTGTAATAGCAGACTTGAGGCCCAGATCAATCGGACCGTGATATTTGACGAATCGTTTTTAGGGTGCCGTACCAAAATGGTAAAAAGAAACCCTTATGGTGCGACTCAGTCTGTCTGTCCGTCTGTCACAGCTGGGTATCTTAAGAACTTAGTATAACCAAAGTCTCTAATTCAGATAATTTATGTAAACAAAGTAATGTCAAGAAACGTCACTGTCAAAATGACAGGACAGTGGTACAAAACACTTTATCATTTATATTTTTGTAAACAATCATCTACAAAATTAAAGTGAATTAATTATAAGAACAATGCAAACAAAATACCGTTGCCAAACAATGTTTTGTGTAGTGTGTCGGATCACGGCCTGTGATCGTCATAATCAGACCTTTTAAGTCCACTGCTAGACGTAGGCCTCCCAAAATCGATTTCTACTCGAAACCGTTTACAGCCGTTTTCAACCAAAATGTGGCTAGATATGCCACTTACAATATGAATCTATGAATGAGAGTTGTAATATTAGTATTGTTGAAGATATAAAAAAATAAAAATGTTTGGATCTCCTGCATTGTTACTAGTATCATATAATATTTTATACCAGAAAATCTCCTTTATTTAATAACTTTGTTTAAAACCGAAATTTTATAAAAATGATTACGGTATGATTATTTTTTAATTATTATTTCTTAAAATCAGTACTTAAAAGAAAATGGAACCTTTTTTTTCGCCATTTTATGTACCATTACGAGGATATTTGTTTTGAAACTTTGTTTAGGTAGGTACATAAATTTTCTGAATTTGAGACTGGGTATAAATGCTACCAAATTGAAATTTGGAATAGTTTTACATGACATTTGCCCAACTATTTTGCAAATAAGAAAGATATTTTTCTGTTTTTGCTACAGGGACTGAACGGGTGGCTTAAAAGTGGGGCTACTATGAGATATCTTAAGAAAGAGCGCTATTTGCACATTCTCAAACATTTTCTTTTACGGCATGCGGCCGTTTTAGACATTTGACGAAAAAAAAAAAAAAAAAAAACATTAACCCCTTATCTCCGAAGTTTGCAAAGATAAAAATCTGAAATTATTCTATGTAATAGAAGTTTATGTTAAGCTTACAGAAAAAATATAACGATGTCTAAATAGCACACTTTTTCAGAAATCATCAACAAAAATTACATTAGTTCCACTATCGGTCGTATAAGAGATGGCGCTGACCTAATACCGCAGTATTTTACACCGCAGTGTTAAAATTCAGATGCGATTTTCACGATAAAGCAAGCTATAAAAAAAGGACGCCCATTAGCATGGGATGACAGTGACACCCACGAGGTTTTCTAAATGCTGGCGCCCCTGGTGTTTTTTTTTTTTTTAAACTTTGCCCCACACTAGGAATTTCTCCTGTATCGTGGGTGCGTTTACAAACAATTAAACTCACATACACAAACAGCCAGACCCGGAACAACTGCTTGTAGGTCATACATATATATGTTCCGTGCGGGAATCGAACCCGCGACACGCAGTGCAGCAGTCAATCGCTTAACCACTGCGCCAACCATGCCGTCGTCGTCACGGTCGACCACCAATGGTAGTTATACCTAATCAAGAAGCGTCATGACTTGTGATCGGTGGGTGATTTGGGAAGGCAACCATACATCAAGAGATCAATCTAACTAAACGAACAAATCTGAGTCAGAACGCTCTGACCGGATGCGTGCACTGAAACGACCACGCTGTTCCAGCTGTACCTACTTATTATAGGGATGGGCCGAATATTCGTTTTATGTTCGGTATTCGGCAGGTTTACCGAACATTCGTATTCAGCCGATTACTGCCGAACTGCCGAACAAACTACCGAATAATATTGTAATATAAAGTCTGCAAAGTCTAAAATCAATCCCAACTATATTGGGGTCGGCTTCCAGTCTAACCGGATGTAGCTGAATACCAGTATTTTACATGGAGCAACTACCTACACATCCCAGTAAATGGGTAATACGATACCCCTTGGTAGGACTGGTTGTCAGACTTTCGGGATTAACGACTGTCAAAGATCCACGAATGACAGCCGGGACCAACGGCATAACGTGCTTTCCGAGGCATGGAGGAGTTTCGGTATGTAAAAATGGTCACCTATCCACGGACCAACCCCGGCAAGCGTAGCATAACCAGATGGATCGACTCGTACAGTCCGTATACACAATTAGCTGACCCCCACTTGCATAAATGGTTAAGATTTTGTTACTACCAAATCGTACGTTTTTTTTTTTTTTTTATAGTTTTGGGTAGATTTCGTATGTTAGGTATTTAAATTAAATGAAGAATTATAAAATTCTATCGATCCGTATTCAAAAAAATCTCAACCATTTATGCAAGGGGGGTCAGCTAATTGTGTATACTGACTGTTATTACTTAGCCACGAGCTCCGCCAACCTCTATAAGTTTATAAGCATATTTTATATGAAGTAGCAGTGATATTACATAATTGTATCCATATCAAGTGTGTCTTATCATTTATTATGTATAATGTAAAGAGATACATAGTAATTAATCTTACATTGCTTCGATTATACACCGTGGCATTTTAGTCGTCTTACAAAGACAGCCCACTTCATGTATCCAATGACTACTAATCATACATGTAATTTATTTTTATTTTTATTTGAATTTTTAATTTTTTTATTAATTATGACGCATGACATAGTTTAAAACAGCCTGTTACAATTGCAGTCCGAACCTTGTGTTACAAGGGCGCCGCGGAATGGAGCGGCGACATCTTTATCAGAGTTTATTCACCCTAACGCAAAAATGTGTTTCTTACTATTGCAACTTAAACTTAATCTAAATCCATTCTGCGGCGCCCTTGTATCACAAGTCTCGGACTGCACTCGTAACAGGGTGTTTTAAACTATGTCATGCGTCATAATTAATAAAATAAAAAAAATAAAAACATTCAAATGTAAAAAAAATTTTTTTTTTTTTACATGAATGATTAGTAGTCATACGGTGTATAAGTTATGGTCTAATTATCGAATAGAAAAAATAAAAGTGGTAGGTTTGTATTGTTTTAAGGCTCCTACAAACAGGCGCGACACGCTACGCGACGCATAAGCACTCCATTTCGCGCGACGAGCGATGCCTTAGTGTCGCGCCTGTTTGTAGGAGCCTTTAAGTCTCGTGCAGACTGGCGCAATATCACGGACGTGACAGACAGCGCGACAGTTGTCGCGCCCGCGATTTCGCGTCAGTCTGCGCGAGCCGTTAATCTTATAATTATTAACGCGTGTCAATGTTTTGCCGCTAACAAGATGATGCAATAACAGTCCGGACCGTCCGGGGGTAGCGGCGTCAGCGAGCGGAAGCGACGTGCTCGACAAGCAGACTTGATTTTTAGAGATGCACGATAAAGCGCACCAAATCCTGTCGAATATTCAGTTCGGTAAACTTTTAACCGAACATTCGCCGATTATTTGTACTCGATAAAACCCGTATTCGGCCCATCACTACTTATTAATCAATACATTTTAGTAGGTACCTAGTTTAAATAGTTAGTTGTGTAAGAATTGTTTAAGTACAGGTAAGCAGTTTAATGTTACTATAAATACATTTTATGAAATAATAATAATAATTTTGCATGTCTGAATTGGTGCAACACAGTGGATTGCGCATTCAGTTGACATCTAGAAATGTATGATTATGTACTGTCTTGAGCAATAAACATTTGAATTTGAATAACTTACTCATTATGGTATAGTCAGTACTAAAAACATTAACCACCAGAATGGCCAAAAAGGGTCCAATGCCATAAGTGATTGAATTCATCATTACAATAATAATGGTATCGAGGCACACTTTAAATCACTTAGGTAAATACAAAATTGTTTTCAACACTTGAACACTCAATGAACTGCGATGACATAGGACAGTGAAATATTTTTTTATGAAGAAATAAATTCAATAAACACAATGACACAGTTTAAATGTGTGAAAATGAGTAAGTAGGTAGGTACTTTAGTTTGTTATTTTTCCCGTTAATTTCCTTCTAATATATCCTGTATATGTGATGTCGAAGTGTCGTTGCTGTGAATCATACCTAATGAAATATAATTATAACAATACCTAATAGGTAATTTGTAATGCATTTATTTCAATTGGTAAGCTATTTATCTCGGGCTTAGGGTATGTCCACACGACGAGTTGATATATACTACATCATGCTAATGCCAAATGGTTGCAAAATATATTGTATAAAGGTCTCTGCACACAGCGGGCGCGGCGCGGTGGGACGGGACGCCGACGCGACGCTGAGAAGTTGTAATGTACTAGATATTACGGACGACGCCACACAGAGCCGTCCGGCTCGACGCGACGTGACGCGACGCTCTGTGTGGCGTCCTCCGTAATATCTAGTACATTACAACTGCTCAGCGTCGCGCCGGCGTCCCGTCCCGCCGCGCCGCGCCCGCTGTGTGCAGAGACCTTAAGTCGGGTGTTTTTTTTTAATCTTGGTCAGCTAGCCACCACAACATGAACACATTTTTGTTTAAATCGAACATTAATTGCGCTATAAAAATAATTGATATATATAACAGCCTGCCATATTCATTACTCAATACCACACTAGCCCTTATTCGATCATTTTTTTTAATAGAAAACAAATATATGACGGAGACGAGTTGTATCCGGTACGCCAGCGCCATCTAGTAGCGTTCGATGGAGTTATTGGAGTTCGCGCCATCGATTGTTGACTTATCGGGAGGCAAGTGCTGCCTAGCGGCGTATGACGGAGTCTACAACATAATGTTCGACCGGTGACAAGTGTCCACCGCACATTCGATAAGCGAAGTTCATCGGTGGCGGTGAAGCAGTAAAGACGTCTAGAAACTGTCGCGCGTTCGGTATAGTTGTGTCGTGTACCAACATTAATTACTTTGCATACCCATTACTGTATAGAATCAAGTTCTTCTAACTGAACAGACAGATGTGCTGCTGGGGAGTTTGTTCCACTACTTCTTCTTTCCAGCTAAAGCAATAGGAAGTGGTGAGGGGCGGGCGTTTTGGGGGACTATTTTATTACGTAAACAATGTTTGGAAATAAGAAGATAACATATACCTTGGAATAGCACTTAGGCTACTTTTTATAATGTACAGACGCCAGCACATCAAGCTACTACAATCTGTCAAATTTCTTTAATAGATGTTGCGTACAGCACGCAGGTACGTGATTAGTCGGGTAGAAAAGCGAAAGACAGTTTAATATTTTAAGTGACTGAGACCCTGCGTCGGCGACCATTCGTAGATCACGGGAGTGCGCAAAAGGAACTGCGCATCGTACGATGTATGAAGACGAACTGCTGGCTGTACACGGACCGAGCGAGCGGGCTATATGGTTTTGCCAAGCAAATGTGAACCCTACATTTGGATGGGTTCCGTATTTAAAGATGTAAACGTAACGTACGGGCGCGTCGGCAGGGCCTCAATGTTTATTTATTATACAAAGCACAAAGTATGAAAATCAAACAATTATAAATGTTTTCTATACGTAACAAATAGATTTTCAACTTTATTATTATTACTACAGTATAAGGTTCAAGGTTGATTGCGAGAATTTGACAGTTTCGGGTAGCTTGACCTGCTGGCGTCTGTACTTAATCATGTGCAAAAGTCACGGAAACAGATAATGAAATATAATCTAATAACAAGTTTATTTTTTTACTTCTTTTCCACTTCAGTGTACTCAGGCACAACACGTGTCAACCGGTTCGTGAGTAAAGTTAAGAAGGTCATCGTTAAGTATGAAATCGTCGCATTTTACTAGTCATTTGAATTTGGTGGGATAACCAGCGGTTGTGTACATGTTTTGTTTTTTGTTTATATCTACTTAATGCGAACATTTCCAAGCTGAATATTTTCACTATATATTTTTGACTAAACGCACTAATTCTTGGTTTAGACCCACACATCTTGGGTTGAGCCGGTTTCTTGTATTTTGCCGTCAAAGTTATGATACCGTCGTTTTGACTTTTAGCAATATTATTCAATAACGCATACATGTATACTTTTGAAATTTTGTATGGTTATTAAAAGCGCCAAGAAGGATCGAATACAGTTTTCAGCGAGCTTATACGTTTTCTCATTTAGGCGCTACGATATTTTTTCGGGTTCTCGAAAAAGCGCGATTACTTGAAAATTATAAATATTTTCTTAAATCTAATTCTGTCACAAATACGCACAAACAAAGAAGTACTCGTATATGTTTATTCTACAGGCGCACATATAATGGTTTCAGAGATACACGATTCTGCAAAACGTTACTCCAGCAGGAAATGCAATATCTCGAAAACCTGAAGACGCACAAATTATATTTACGGCGCACATTTTTGCACAAATATAAGCTTTCTGCCCATGCAAAATATGTCTCTCTCCGATCTTTCGTTTAGAATTTTCCTGCTGGAAAAACGTTACTCCAGCATGAATCGTTTTTTCCGTTTTAATCCAAAACGACAAAACACACAAACTTTTTATTTGGCGCACATTTACACCAGATTACGCACTAACTATACGTTCCACTCATATTACTCTAGGAGACACTTTCCCGCTGGGGTAACGTACACGGACAGCGCGTTAAAATTCTTCCATACTTGAACTTTAGCACCCTCTAAAATCTCTTTGAGGGGTAGTTTTAAAAAACTTAAAATAATGACAAACTTTATTACCTATTCATTTAAAAAGTATTCGTGCCTTTTTCCCGGGATTTTCGAGACCGCATCGAGTCTCGATTTTTTTTCCCGGGACTCGAAAATTCAGCGAGACAAAGCCTACCTCACTTGCGACGGGGTGGGGCGGGGAACAGGAAATTTTACGCGTATAATAATAATTATGCACTTAACCATTTACAACTGTTTTCCATAAAGTATTCCCCT
Organism: Dryobota labecula; assembly: GCA_947523025.1. Taxonomy (NCBI): domain Eukaryota; kingdom Metazoa; phylum Arthropoda; class Insecta; order Lepidoptera; family Noctuidae; genus Dryobota; species Dryobota labecula. The sequence goes on along the minus strand of OX383311.1, from coordinate 2,683,404 downwards.
ACAGGAACGATATCACTTATGTCTAAGAATAACTTCAACATCATTATTATATTATGACTTTATTATTTTATTCAATTAAATATGTGTAGTTGATTTGCTTGTCTACAGACTTCAATATGTTCAGTGTTGTATTTCTTTTGCTAGTTTTAGTATATTATTCTGAAGCCGATATACAAATATCTGGTAAGTTATGTTATTTATCTTAGTTTATATAATGTTTTATTTAACACAACTTTTTTATTGTTTATTTTAACAATTTGGGGTTTCGATTGCTGTGGATTTCATACGGACAGTCCACTCTGTCAGCAATCATTTTCAGAACCCTGTTAGGGCTGGCCATGACTCGAGCCACCATCGACGCTGTGCGCTTGCGCATTATTGTGTAAAAACCATCTGCACGCACTGCAGCACCATGTCAACCCCATCAGTTTTCTGAACGCGTTATTAAATTGGATACGACTTTGCGAATATTTCTCCCACGGCTGTATGTGTGGTACAGAATGCTTTAGAGAGCGTGCGTCACCTTTTATGTATGCAGTACAACGTGCAAACCTGGTACGTACGGACAGAGCCCTCCGTTCCCTTTCAATATCAGCCTTGTCTTTGAGGTCAATGGTGCCAACACAGATAGCAATATAAACTTGTTTCAGATTTGCAGTAAGTTTGAAATATCAAATGTGAAAACTTGCATAAAGTTTGACGAGGCAAGGGACAAACTTGTGGCAAGTTTCTATCAAACTTATATCAAATGTCTAGTTTCCCTCTATCAAACTTTGCATAATGTTTGCCAATGCAAACTTGCCAACTCTTTGTCATGACAATTGCCTACAATGTTGTCACATATGTACTTGCTTAATGTTTGTTGCACACATTGTAATCAATGGTTTATTGCTACGAAAGATACATATTAATATGCCACAAAGCGTCGAGTTTTGGTGTTTTTCAGGAGGCTTACTCGCGAACCACTACGACAAAAATTAAAAATTGAGTCGTTTGCGAGTGGACCTAAGAAGAAACAAAAAACTTGACGCCATCCATTTAAAGTATGAAATGAAATCCATTGAAATTAAAATTGAATGTGTTTATTGAAATAAAAATTGTATTAAAAAAAGTAGGAACGGGACTAGACTAAACTCTCTTCATGTTTGATTTTTTTTCGTCTCTCGGCCCTGAAACAACGAAATAAAATGGCTGTTAGTCAATAAACACCTGCAAAACTAACTTTCAAATTAATGTACCATTAAAATACAAGACAATTACAGTCACCCTGGGCCTCAAGTCTGCTATTACAATAGTGTCAGAATGGTCTCGCCATTGTGAGTATTTGACAGTGTTTGTATGGCAAATCTGTCAAAAACTCGCAATGAAGAGACCATTCTGACACTATTGTAATAGCAGACTCGAGGCCCTGAACGAGCTGTCTTGTTATGAAATAAATAAATGTGTGCAACTAGCTATACAACTTTAAGTCATTGGTGTAAGCGCCGGGGTTCGAACCCAGTACCAAAGGCCCCACTAGACTATCTACACTCGCTCTACAGACTATTAGAGTAATTTACCTTCTTGACAATCTTACTTTGGCTTGATTTAGCCAGTCACCGATTATCTCTTTCAATTTATCGTCGGTAGCAGTTCCATGCATATTTTTACACATTTCTGAAAATATAAATAAAATAGCTATAGTAATGTACAGACGCCAGCACATCAAGCTACTACAAAATGTCAAATTTCGTTAATAGATTTTCAACTTTATCACTACAGTATAAGGTTCAAGGTTGATTGCGAAAATTTGACAGTTTCGGGTAGCTTGACCTGCTGGCGTCTGTACTATAGTTGAAAATAAGCAGCATGTTTCGTAATGTGACTGTTGGTTATGTAGGAATTAAAACAATAATTTAAAAAAAACAGAATCACCTAAATAGTTAGGTACTTACGAAATATTAATTGAAAAGTTTCTGTGTCTATAAATGATTTCTTGTTTGAGTTTTTCATTCTTTTCCCCGTCAAAGAATATTGCTCGGCTACTTTATCCAGCAGTATTCTTCTCAGAATGTTGGTGGCAAAAGAACGGAGGTTTTTACCGCCAATACCCGTCAAGAATTGTATCTGAAAAATGTAGGTAATGGCATATGGTACCTTTATATACATGTTGGGTGCATCATATATATATATATATATTTTTTTTTTTTGTTAAATAAGTTTAAAATATTCAAAGTCAATCGTTAGTTGTGCAACTACGAGGGCGGCACTGAAAATTTCGGGAATCAAGGAAGAGACACAACATTACTATTTAAAAATGTATTTATTGCTTTTCGAAGTATTCTCCGCGAAATTTGACACATTTTTCCATACGATGGAACCAATCACTGAAGCAACCATTCCATTCGGAAGTTGGGGTCTCCAAAATGGCCGTTTTGTAGGCGTCCACAGCTTCTTCAGGTGATGAAAATCTCTGTCCACGCAATTTATTCTTTATTTTAGGGAAAGTATAGAAATCATTAGGGCTTAGGTCGGGGCTGTACGGCGGCTATGTTTTCTTGCTCTAAAAACTCTTTTGTTCTGTGCGCGGTGTGAGAACTCGCATTGTCGTGATGGAGGATGATGCGGCGGTTGCAGTTCTCTTTACGGAGTTCAGAAACGACCTGTGGCAAACAAATGCTAGCATACCATTCTGCATTAACCGTTCTTTGTCCCTCAAGAGGAATAGTCGTAACATGGCCGGTTTTGGAGACAAACGTGGCCACCATTTATTTTGCAACACTCCGTGAACGAACAATTTTTGTTTGCTCTAACTCATTTTCGAACACCCAAACTCGTGACTGGTTTTTTGTTTCGGGTTCGTACGCATATATCCAGGATTCTTCACCTGATACGATGTTGTATACAGCATTTGAGGATCCTGCGTGGAATCTTTCGAGAGTTCTGACGCACCAAGTAACGCGAGCCGCTTTTTGCTCTTCACAGAGCGAATGCGGTATCCATCGGGAAAACAACTTTTTTACACCTAATTTTTCATGCAAGATTATTTGTATTTGACTCATGCCAATGTCTAAAGTTGCCTGAATTTCGCGGTATGTCACATGTCGATCTTCCTCAATCAGCTTACGCACAGCATCAACGTTTTCTTGGGTGACTGCAGTTTCTGGACGACCTTGACGGGGATCATCACTGAGCTTGACAAGTCCACGTTGAAATTCAGCAAACCAGCGATAAATTGTGGTTTTGGATGGGGCTTCATCACCAAATGCAGAAATCATCCGGTCAACACACTGTTTTTGTGTTAAACCACTTCTAAAGTCATAATAAATCATCGCTCTTGAATTTTCTCGAGTCAATTCCATTTTCTCAACGACTAAACAAGTTTGACAAAACCTTGTGACAAGACCGAGAATCTTTTTTTAAATAAATAAAGGGTATTCGATTTTTAAAACCAAGGAGTTTTCAATTAAAAAGATTTTAATATGACAGGAACAGTGGAAATATTCCATTCCCGATACTTTTAGTGCAGCCCTCGTACTCAAGTAAAATTGAATTGACTATTAATATTAAACATTATTATAATATTATGTATATTTAATAAAATGTCGCCCTTACCATTGCCAGTTTATTGTCACTATTTTTGAGTTGTTCATTTAAATTACAAAAACTGTCATCATCGTTTACTGGCAGGTTTGTTAAAAACTCTGGCATTGAATAAGGATCTTGCCTTCGTGGAGTCGATGGCTCTTCCGGCTGCCCTAAAATCAGGTCCATTTTTTTGTTTATTTCTGACACTTGTTTCGTCAGGTCAGTCATCATCTGGATGAGATGACTTTGCTGGATTACCAATTTGCTTGTAGCACAGTCTGTAACAAAAATCACTACATATTATAAAACAAAGTCCTCCGCCGCGTCTGTCTGTTCGCGATAAACTCAAAAACTACTGCACCGATTTTCATGCTGTTTTCACCAATGGATAGAGTGGTTCTCGAGAAAGGTTTTAGTATACAGCGTGTTACGGAAAGGGTATATACATATCAAAGGCACGGATTCTTTTGGTGATAACAAACTACAGGGCAATATTTTTTAATACCTATACCTACATAAATAAAAAGTTAAGAAACATTTAACTAAAAATCAACAGTCTTATTCATAAACGCCTCTTAAATTTTAATCATTTGCTAAGCAACTGATTAGCAAAATTTTTATTCATAAACGCTATTTAACGCTAAGAGGTTGCTAAGCAATTGATTAGTAGCTGTCAGAATTAAACACCACTGGTGCCCTGTTAAGAGGATGCTAAGAGGCAAGATGGCGGATTTTACTTGAATCAGCTGTTCGATTCAATAGATTTTTGTGTGTTTCGAAGTTATTTTGTTCCTAATATCGAGTTGTGCTATATTAAATATGGATTTCAACAATATTTTACGGGATTTCCAAAACGACGTAGAAGAATTGAATAATTTTGATACGCTGCCGGCGCGCGGGTAGTAGGCGGAAGAAGACCTACAAAGCTCTTTTAAATACGCTACGAGACTGATTACCTGTTACATATTCTTCATTCGAAGTACAAATGACGAAAGGATTTATTGGGAAAACACTGGGGAAAACTCAATCAAGAGGAGGCTCAGTAGGTGCTCAAGAGGTTTGAAGAGAATGAGTTCATGAAGAAGCTCATCGATAGTGATTATCCAGTGTGTTATCCCATGTGCCCCTCATCTTATGGCGCCAGTTCTAAGGCCCAGAACTAAAGAAAAGCCACGTTATGGCAGTCACACACAAATAAAAAGAGACATTTTATAGAAATCAATTTATTTTGATACATAATAAAGCCACATTTTTGTTTTAAATTCGTTTCCAATATTCTTCTTCCAAAGACATGATTGTGTGCCATTCTTTTGTCATGCCACTGTCATTCCTCATATTTTTTACGTAGCATGGTCTATAACTCCCTCGCCGTCTTTGCGAGGTTGAATAATAGTATTGGTGCTAGTGGCTTTTATAGCAGCAGTCAAACTTGTATCTGTAAACAACAATAATAATTGTTATTAAAGGACACTGAAACCCTGGTGCAAAAGGAATAGGAAGTAATATAAAATAGACACATGTACCTACATACACTTCTTAAAGAGTATATTCGTATTAACAAGCGTATAGGACATGAAAATACATAGCTATTATCGGCTACTGCTTTAACATTCATTTGGTCTGTTTACATTTGTAAGTAGACATAAATTCAGAGATAAATACCTTTTCCTGGTTACTCCAATTATTGGAGCTTATTATTTTCATTGCTACCACCGCAAACACAATGAAATAAACATAATAAATTATTTTATTCAATTTCATATTTTCCGATTATTTTTTTGACTTTTGTCTGTCAAAGTCACGACAGATACAAAAATCGTGGTTTTGACGGCTTTATTCTTAAAATTATGTTTTTTAGTGGACTATTTTGATTATAATCTGTGCCGAACGCATAATTTCACCTCTATTTCGTTTCGCAACTAATCATCTGCTAACTAGCGTTTATAAATAAAGAAAAGTTAATCATTGATTAAGAGCTAACTAATTAGTTAGCTAAACAGTGGCTAATCAGTGATTAGCGAGATTTTTATAAATAAGGCTGCAAATGTTTCCAATTGAATTCTACACATCACTAGACCAAGTCAGCTGTTCGGTGTCAATAAACTACACACAAAGAAACGGCGGTAACACGTTTGTTATTATTTAAATTTAATAAACTATCGAAATAAAAAAAATATTAAGCATTTTCTAGTTAGTGCTTTTGAGCTGAAATTTTGTACAGAGATTCTGAACCAGATACACTCTTCACCCCGTTTGTATGGATATACCGTTTCCGTAACACGCTGTATAATTATAGTTTTTGTATACATTGGCTAAAATATAATGGTATTTGTTGGAGGTGTCGGAAAAAAATAAGCCGTCTGAAACGGATCTGGCTGAAATTTGGTACTTGGATAGATTATAGCCTAATAAGACATAGGCTACTTTTTATCCCTGGAATAGGTTCCCATGGGTTGCGGGAACGGGATCAAAACTTCATGATTACTTTTAGTCGCGATAACCAACACCCACGCAGGCGAAGCCGCGGGCATCAGCTAGTATTAAAATAAAAATATCATTAACATCCTCTGAATACTGCATAAGGTATATGACATCACACTAATATTATAATACAGTCTTATTCATAAACGCCTCTTAAATTTTAATCATTTGCTAAGCAACTGATTAGCAAAATTCTTATTCATAAACGCTATTTAGCGCTAAGAGGTTACTAAGCAATTGATTAGTAGCTGTCAGAATTAAACACCACTGGTGCCCTGTTAAGAGGATGCTAAGAGGCAAGATGGCGGATTTTACTTGAATCAGCTGTTCGATTCAATAGATTTTTGTGTATTTCGAAGTTATTTTGTTCCTAATATCGAGTTGTGCTATATTAAATATGGATTTCAACAATATTTTACGGGATTTCCAAAACGACGTAGAAGAATTGAATAATTTTGAAACGCTGCCGGCGGGTAGTAGGCAGAAGAAGACCTACAAAGCTCGTTTAAATACGCTACGAGACTGATTACCTGTTACATATTCTTCATTCGAAGTACAAATGACGAAAGGATTTATTGGGAAAACTCAATCAAGAGGAGGCTCAGGAGGTTTGAAGAGAATGAGTTCATGAGGAAGCTCATCGGGGATAGTGATTATCCAGTATGTTACCCCATGTGCCCCTCCATCTTATGGCGCCAGTTCTAAAACCCAGAACTAAAAAAAGCCATTTTATGGCAGTCACACACAAATAAAAAGAGACATTTTATAGAAAACAATTTATTTTGATACATAATAAAGCCACACTTTTGTTTTAAATTCGTTTCCAATATTCTTCCTCCAAAGACATGTGTGCCATTCTTTTGTCATGCCACTCTCATTCCTCATATTTTTTACGTAGCATGGTCTATAGCTCCCTCGCCGTCTTTGCGAAGTTGAATTGTATTGGTGCTAGTGGCTTTTATAGCAGCAGTCAAACTTGTATCTGTAAACAAGAATAATAATTGTTATTAAAGGACACTGAAACCCCGGTGCAAAAGCAATAGGAAGTAATATAAAATAGACACATGTACCTACATACACTTCTTAAAGAGTATATTCGTGTTAACAAGCGTGTAGGACATGAAAATACATAGCTATTATCGGCTACTGCTTTCAACATTCATTTGGTCAGTTTACATTAGTAAATAGATATAAATTCAGAGATAAATACCTTTTCCTGGTTACTCCAATCCACCGCAAACACAATGAAATAAACATAATAAATTATTTATTCAATTTCAAATTTTCCGATAATTTATTTGACTTTTGTTTGTCAAAGTCACGACAGATACAAAAATCGTGGTTTTGACGGCTTTATTCTTAAAGTTATGTTTTTTAGTCGACTATTTTGATTATAATCTGTGCCGAACGCATAATTTCACCTCTATTTCGTTTCGCAACTAATCATCTGCTAACTAGCGTTTATAAATAAAGAAAAGTTAATCATTGATTAAGAGCTAACCAATTAGTTAGCTAAACAGTGGCTAATCAGTCATTAGCGAGATTTTTATAAATAAGGCTGTTAAAGGCGAAAGTATGTGAATAAGTGTGTGTTTATATGTTTGTTACGTCTTCACGCTCAAACGGCTGGACCAATTTTGATCAAATTTTGTATGGAGGTAGCCGACACCCTGGATTAAGATATAGGTTACTTTTTATCCCGGTATTCCCACGGGATCGAAACTTACTCGGATGAAACCGCGGGGCACATATAGTAAATAATAAATTAAAATATATTACCAGATGGACACATTTTCGGTTGACTGGAAACAGCTGGACTGTCCACAGATGAATGGGAATGAGACGATGACGCAATTGGGCTGGAATGCATCACAGTTGGGTTGGGTGGGCCTCGCACAATGGAGTTCGAAGAGTTTGCTTTAGGTTTCGGGGGAGATGGGCATCTTGAGAAATCAGTTTTTCTTTTTGTAGATAGAGGATCTTTTTCTACATCTGAAGAATCGTCAGAGTCTTCTGGAAGATAAACATTTATTTTCCTTTTCCTGTTCCTCTTTTTTACTTCTTCATCGGAATCTAAATCTGATGTTTCTTCTGCTTTTCTTAAATGAAGTCGTGCATCCCCATAAGTTTCTGTAAAAAAAAAGTTGTACTATTTTCACCAGCCAACAATAAAGATTATTATACATAGGTATACCTATTACAAATAAGAATTTATTGCATACCATATCCTTTAAGAATTTTTATTTTATATTGTTGCCACATATGGTCAGGTGCAGCCATTTTCCGCAAAAGCTTTTCTTTCATTTCTTCAGTGCGTACATTTGGATAAAAGCAAGTTTTTCCATCTTTTTTTATCCAGTTGGAAGCAACAATGCCTGGAGCATTTCTTTCCTCCAGAAAGGTGACAATTACAAATCTAATGTCGTCTTCCATTATCTGCATTCTGAAAAATTACTTTAATTTTATTATTAGTATTACCTTGCTTGATGATGGCAAACAAAAAAGAAAAGAATGGATTTTTTTATATAAGTACAGGATAGGACAGGGCAGGGCAGGATTTAGATAAAGTATTATAAATGGACCAGTTTTTTTAGCAACATGGCTATTATTTTGGAAATTAAGCAATACAACTTTTCCCTTTTAAGTCAGTTATCGGTCTTTCGCATAGGTTCGACAATTGTTTTACCATAAGAATACCTATGTGGGAACTATCTATTATGGGTGTACTAAAGAAGTTTTCTTTCACAAAAAATTCTTGGCAAAGTATGACCATGCTACTTTTATTTGTGGAAAATGTATATAATGTTGCGCACTATTACAAACTTCCCATCATTTCAAAAGCAACGAGAATTTGGATGTGTCGTAGTCATTTCAAATGATTGAAATTTTATAGACATGTACTGTCGGGAAACATCACAGCCTGGCATTATTAAACCGCTTGAATGGACGCACAATGGTCCATCTTAAGGACTACGTGCGGAAACCAAACCCTCTAACATAGAACCGCTTGAATGGGGTTTGCCAAAACATGGCAAGCTGGAATTACATGGTGAAGCATTTTTAACCCAGTAGTTTGTATTTGCCATTTCCCCAAACCTTTTTATAATTTGTTGGATGGTTTTGTCGCCTTTTCTGATACTTCTTTTGAAAACCTGTAAAAAGTTTTCAAAAGAAGAAGAAAGAAAGAAAGAAAAATAGGTTTATTTGTCACAGAAACACGTGCATACAAAAAGATAATTAACTTGAGTAGGTGGTATACAGAAAAATAAAAAAAAAAACAAAATAGATCTACATTCCAATCACGAGCACAAAACAAAATAGTCGGCACCTGCACGTCATGAATGTGACAAGAAGGCTTCCACTCAGCATGATGCTGTGCTATGAGGGACCCACAGCACAGCGCTGATTTTCAGTGGTTACCCGGAAAAGACATACGGAAACCAAGTCAGGTTTAAAGAAATTAACATAAATAGGCAACTAGATAAAATAAAACAAACAGTACTCAGAATATAATTCAACTATACAACCAGATATATAAATAAATATTATTAGATAAAAAAAAAACAAAAAAAGGAAAGGCTGAACAGGAGTCAAGTGCACCAAATTCAACTACATCATCACTGATATGCGAGAGGCCATGCAAATTATGTTTTGCAAATTGTGGACCATATAATTCCATAAAAGTCTGTTAAGTGTTTCAGCAGATTTTTTGCATACTCATTATACACAAAACCATATTCAGGATTTAACAATATAGTCATTGCAACAGTTAGTTAGGGAAAGAAAGTTATTATAATATGATAAATAACTTGACTTTAACTTTAAAAGTATTACCGGTCCTGTGTATAATAGAAATTGACGGAATTCAGTTGCCTTCCACCTTCTAACATCATCCAAAGAACGAGGTTTCCTGTTAAATTCTGACAGTATATGTCCAGCAAAAGAAACAAGGTCAGTGCCGATTGAATTAAAAATTTGACGAGGCAATTTTAATGGTACCGGTCCAAACATCCACAAGAAAAGTGCGCACACCTCCGAGACATACAAGATGCATATAATCTAGTGGCAAACTGTTAACAAAATTGAATCCAGGGATTTCAGTTAATGGGCTACTTGAATTGTGGAAATCCTCATCTTGCATCTCTAGAAACTCTTGATGGGTTCTAGAGGATGCATCCATTTCAGGAAATATCATGCGATTGTGCATATATACACCAGATTGTTTGCATTTTGTAACCCCAGTATGCTCCTTAATTGCTAATAGGCCTTTGCTGGAGCATCATAAACAAAACCTTTAACAATAACTTTAATATTTCTTCCATTGACATCTAAGCCATTGTTAATCAAATTAATGAACTGCCTCAGTGACAAATTCCTGTAGGAATGAGGTGCAGCTAATAGGCTTCTTTGTACCACAATAAACGCCAATAAGGAAGACTATTGATTTTATCGAAGGAATATTAGAAACCAAGCCTAAAATTGGCCAGATAGATAGATAGATAGATAGATAGATAGAATACTCTTTATTATGTACACCATAAAAATTACAGATATAAATGTAGAATTGTTACATAGGGTGTCGTCACAATGGGCGGTCTTATCGCTAAAAGCGATCTTTTACAGACAACCTTTGGATGGATCAAAAAGTAGAAGGAGAGACAGTGGTGCCGATTCTCTTGTACACCGAACTAAACTAACTAAACTATCACTAAAATTCCTTACTTTTGGCTATGAGAATCTTAAAGCTATTCTGCAAACAAAATTCTCTAAATTTAAAAATAAGTTTGACACAACTAAATCGAATTTGACAATCGTGACTCCACGTGGTATTTTTTTTTTTTGGCTTCGCAACGTTGTACTTGTTTGCCTATGATTTATTTTAGAGCCGGAGGCGCACATGGGGGGCAGCCGTGACGTGTTTTTTTATGGAATTTTTCACTTTTTGTGTGGAAAATAAAAAAAAAGATTACCTACATATAGCGTAATAGTGGTTTAACGGTTTCTAAAAGGGGGTCGAAATTTTCATTATTTTTGCGATAGGACGCACCATTTTGGAGATATAAGCAAAAGAAAAGAAAAAAATATATAGGGATAAACACGAAATATTTTAAGTGATACACCTATAAGTGGTAAAGAAGCCATGGAAATGATTTTCTTTTTTATTCCGAGGATATTATTAAAAAAATTAAATAATTTAAAATTACTTGATATGATGATTAATTATCAAAATTCACCGCGCTCGTGCCGCCACCCCACCGCACCGTTCGGCGTCACCGCGTCGAGGCGGGTCATTCATAGAATATGTAAATAAAGGATTTTTTCGCTTTTTTACGACATAAAGATGTTTCTCTTAAAATATTTCGTGTATGAATAGATACACCTTATATACAGTACTGGTTTTGCACCAGAAGTCGAGGTGATTGGTGTGAATTTTAGTTCATGAAAACTAATTTTATTCCACACCTTTTTAATCGCGATTAAAAATAGTCAGATTTAGTTAGAAAATCTAAATTTTAGTTTAAAAACGTCAAATTCAGAATAGCAAAATTGCCATTTTCACTAAATTTAAAAACTCAGTACTATCTTAGAGCTGTCAAACTAAAATATAGTTAAGTTGTGTCACTTTAGTCAATTTCAGAATAGGAAATGGTCGTTTGACAGGAATAAACTAAATTTTGGTGATTTTTAGTCTAGTTTAGAGAATTTTGTGACAAGAGAATCGGCACCAATACTGCAGGTATTTAGTGGTGTACCACTTACATATATACAATAAATACACTACACTCACTATACACTAGACTCATTGAACCAGGGGGCCAAGTCTACTAATTTACAAACGTTGCAATGGTCTCACCATTGTGAGTATTTGACAGTGTTTGTATGGCACCATTGTGAGTATATGACAGTGTTTGTATGGCAAACCTGTCAAAAACTCACAATGGAGACACCATTGCAATGTTTGTACATTAGTAGACTTGGCCCCCTGGTTCAATGAGTCTAGTGATTACTGTTACTGGAGTTTTAAGTAAAGTTCTGGCATCAGTTGCTCCAAAGAGGTATGGCTTTTCAATATAAGTTAACAATGCAGATATTGCCACATGAGTTACTTGGTATTTAAGAGCCCAATTTCTTAAATGATCTACAAATATGTCACTGTCATGAGTATGACATTCTTAATGATCAGAATCTGACTGAGGATCTTCACGGATGATGTTATGAAAAACAGAATTATTTTTATCTTCAGCATAACATGGCAATTGAGTTTGAGGTGAATCAGAACTATGAGATTCTTCTCGGTCAGAATCTGACAGACTATTCTCATGGATGGTGTTAGGAAAAACAGAAATAATATTATCAGCATGACATGGTGTTGGAGTTGAATTGGAGCTGTGAGGAACAAAAGGGGAGGAGAGATTATTTGTCCCAGCAGCTTTTTGATGACAGTATGATATTTCTTCTTCTGATTGGTTGTCACCTCTAGTTGCTGAAGCAAATGTCATATTTTCTCTTTTAATTCTCTTTAACCGGCCTTGTCTCGACATTTGTACAAACGGTTTTCGAGACATTTTTGCCGAGTAGGTACTAACCTACAAAATTAAGAGCTGTACGATTCCAAAAACTAATTTCACACAAATATGGGTGAATGGTGCAGTTTTACATGGGATTTGTTACCAACATTGTTAGCATTAGCCCACAGCTTGCTAAAAATGAAGAAAAACTTGAGCTACCTACCTGAGGTATTTATAGAGGCGGCTGTGAGCACACAGTAATTTCCCTCTCTCTGGAGGCCCGTGCCCTACATTGGGATGTATGTTGGCTGGTATTATAATTAGGGAATCGTACCACATTGCGAGATAGTTAGCAGCCACCGGTGAAATAAATTGTTATCCGATTATGGTAAGTTGGGTTTTTTTTTTTGAGGTTATGTGACTTTATACAAAGTTCTTAGGGGTCTACATTAGCTCTAATTGATTAAAATGATCACCACACTAAAGCCGCGTCCGCTGCGGTATGTTTTTATAACACATAACGTGTTATCCGTTCGACTCGGAAAACAAAACGGCGAACGAATAACGTGTTATTATCGTAGGTCGTGTTATTTTGTTAGCATTATACGAAAACATGCCGCAGCGGACCCGGCTAGAGAACCAAACCAAAAGTTTTTACTACTTACGACCAAAACAAACTTACCGTCAGTCGGATGTTTTATCAAAGTGAAATCGATCGAATCCACTAACACAGCCAAGTCAAACGTAAGAGAAGTCCAAAAACAGCTAGGGTCGTCGTTATATCGCAATCACAAACAACAAGGAGTAGCACATTCACGATCCACGAATCAAGGATTCAAGGAAAGAAATTTAACGGAATGAAGATGAATAAAATATCCAAATGGCGTCAGTACTGTCAGTAGCTATCACTATCGTTACTTTTTGACAGCTGCGTTTAGTTTCTTCATACTTCATACTGACAGTTGACGTTTAACGACCGGGCGCTAGCCCCCTAAGAATTGTTAGGTATGTTCAGACGCTAGCAGGACAAGCTACCCGAAACTGTCAAATCGCAATCAACCTTGAACCTTATACTGTAGTGATAAAGTTGAAAATCTATTAAAGAAATTTGACAGATTGTAGTAGCTTGATGTGCTGGCGTCGGTACATACGTTAACATAATTGTTAAATTTATAATTGTTAATTTGTTTTGATCATAATTAATTAAAAGAGTTTGCTCAGCCTAAATATGAATAGGCTAAAAGGTTCGAGATGAATCACATAAAGCCTCTCAAATAAATTTCGTAATAAATAGCTTGTACCCTTGTATTTTTGTTGTGTGGCGAACGTGAACGTTTCTGTGGATGGAACTGATGGATGATGATTATGGTACAGGCCGAACCCTTGGTGCGCTAGTCCAACTCGCAGTTGGCCGGATTTTATGTTGTTATAACGTTTAACGTGACAAGTTTATAGTATTATTGTATCAAACTTGACAGATCATACTTACATTAATAAGATTGCAACAGTATAAAAACAAACTTGCCTTATCATTTTTTTACATTCGGAAGTATACAGCTAATTTTGTGTTTTTGCCACGACAAATTTACGTAACAACTGAATCTATCTATATAAATAAAAATCAATTGCTGTTCGTTAGTCTCACTAAAACTCGAGAACGGCTGGGCCGATTTAGCTGATTTTGTTTTTGAAATGTTTGACGTAGTCCAGGGAAGGTTTAAACGGTGAGAAAATATGGAAAAAAAAAAACTATTAGTGAACGGCTGGACCGATTTCGCTAATTATTTTTTTGTTGTGTTTGTTATTATCAGGAGAAGGTTGGACGGTAGGTAGGGTAGGGTAGGGTAGGGTAGGTAGGGTAGGTAGGTAGGTAGGTAAAGTAGGGTAGGGTAGGGTAGGTAGGTAGGTAGGGTAGGTAGGGTAGGTAGGGTAGGTAGAGTAGGGTAGGGTAGGTAGTTAGGGTAGGGTAGGGTAGGTAGGTAGGTAGGGTAGGTAGGCTAGGGTAGGGTAGGTAGGTAGGTAGGTAGGTAGGTAGGGTAGGGTAGGGTAGGTAGGTAGGTAGGTAGGTAGGTAGGTAGGTAGGTAGGGTAGGTAGGTAGGTAGGGTAGGGTAGAGTATTGAAGTTTATACTATATTTCCTTTGCGCGTAGACAAACTGCCACAGTCAAATAGCTTTTGACAGAACGAAGTCTGTATCAAATAAAAAACAAACTTGCAGCTAATGCTATCTGGGAAAGTGATCTAGGTATTTAAATTATTCCACTCGCTCAAGAGGAACACCGTTAGTCGCATGGGAGGCACATCAAGATGGTATTTAGTCCCCGCCTCAAAAACAATGTACTGACTTTTCTGAACGTTATACAATAACACATTCAGTTGTGTAGCGTTGACATGTGGCCAATACAGTCCTAATACCGCCGATTGACGCGCTCATAGGAGTATAACCTCCTTACTAATAAACGTTGTATAGCGTCTGTATAGTTACACACCGATTTCTCTCTTTCACTCGTCAGTAATTTGACTTTCGAAAGAAGAAGACAAAGCGTTGTGTAACTATAGTCAAAGTCAAAGTCGAAGTCAAAGTCAAATAATTTATTTCAAATAGGCACGAAGATGCACTTTTGAACGTCAAAAATTACATGAATAGTTAATTGATTCTAGTTGCGCCTTCCAAAATGTAGTTATGTATGGAGAAGAATGGGCAAGAAACTCCATACTTACTCTTTTAAAATGTTAACAATAGTTTGTATACATTAATTAATATTTATAGGTGAAGACTATGTACCTAGAATAAAAAAATAAAAAATATAAAAAAATTCATCAAAATTACTTACCACAATTGGTAAAAAGAATGAAAAGTGAAGTAATAACAGAAAAATTAATAAATGCGATAGGTACATGGTGCTCACATATTTACAAACATTGTATATGATTTCCCAAAAAAAATAAAAAATAAAAACAACATATAATAAGTCAGTGTGTGAGTTAAAATATTAATCACAGAAAATAAAATTAATATCATAAAAATTATAAATTATACAGTTAAATTAGCAACCAGTTTGATTTTGTCTAGACTCTAAATTGGACCCTGTTAAGCAGAAAAGATCCAACCAACGTGTAATGAAACGTTGGTTGGATCTTTTCTGCTTAACAGGGTCCAATTGTCCTATGGAGCAGGACCAGCATGTTTCCAAGCATTCTTATCTTGGATATAATCCTCTAATTTGTAATATGCTTGTTTACAAAGTGTACTTTTAATATGAGTTTTAAATTTTCTTTCATTTAATTGTAATATATCAGAAGGTATTTTATTGTAACATTTAACACAGTACCCCATAAAAGATGTATGTACCTTAGATAATCTGAAAAATGGTTGATCTATTTTATCTTTATTTCTAGTATTAAAATTATGCCTATCACTGATTTTATTAAAAATATGTAGATTTTTTCTTACATACATAATATTTTCATAAATGAATTGGCAAGGTACCGTCATTATATTAATCGTTTTAAATAGTTCTCTAAGAGATTCGCGGCGATGTAGATTATAAATGGCTCTGACAGCCCTCTTTTGTAAAATAAAAATGGATTCAATGTCGGCAGCCCGACCCCACAGTAAAATGCCATACGACATAATGCTATGGAAGTAGCTAAAATAAACTAAACGCGCGGTTTCTATATCTGTTAACTGTCTTATCTTTCGAACAGCATACGCGGCCGAGCTTAGCCGCCCCGCAAGAGATGTTATATGAGGTCCCCATTGTAATTTCTCATCTAGCGTGATTCCTAGGAAAACCGTTTGATTAATAAATTCCAGTTTTTCTCCGTTCAATATGATGTCACATTCGCTACTTCTAACATTAGGTAACTTAAATCGAATGCATTTGGTTTTTTTATTATTTAGTACCAAATTATTTACAGTAAACCAATTTTGGACCTGAAGAATAGAGTTATTCACGTCGTCAAGTTTTTGTGACCGTCGATCTATTTTAAAAATCAATGATGTGTCATCTGCAAATAACACCATCTGCGGTTGATTTTGAAGTAATTGGGGTAAGTCGTTAATGTAAACTAAAAAGAGGAATGGACATACAGACGCTATACAACGTTTATTAGTAAGGAGGTTAGTATCAAAACACTATAGGATATGAACGACAACTTCATAAGTTCATACAAATAAAACGCTTACACGAGAGCATAATAGCTCGCACTGTAGAATCTTTATCTCGTAGTGGTTAAGGCAACAATTACTCACAAGCAATGAAAATACGATTTGGAAAAATGGGAACAATCACAACAAAACAAAGTATCAGATATAAAAACAAATCCGCCATGGTAGAAATGAGTGTGGCCAGTTCATAAAAAAAAAATCGCCATACAATAATTTTTTGGTTACAAGTTTTTTCTTTTAGTCTGCATTGTACAGACGCCAGCAGGTCAAACTACCCGAAACTGTCAAATTTTCGCAATCAACCTTGAACCTTATACTGTAGTAATAAAGTTGAAAATCTATTAAAGAAATTTGACAGATTGTAGTAGCTTGATGTGCTGGTGTCTGTACGACAAATTGAAACACGAAATAAGGATTCTATCTGTTTTAAATAATTGCTTTACAATATTTGAATGCACATTAAAATTATCACAGCTTTTTAACTCGAATCTGCAGCAACCGAAATAGTGGGTATCTACTCAACCGGGCATGTGACATCACTGATCTTGTTATACCTTTCTATTTTATAGCAGTATCTCGTTTTTGCAAATAATGCCAGTGTTGGCATTGGTAGCTAAAGAAAGCTGACTCCCCCTGATCCTGTGCGCTCACTCACTCCATGCCGTCCGCGTAACTAACTTAAAGTAATGACTATATTGTACTCTTTGGTAATGACACAGACACCGTCAATATGACAACCGAAATGATGACTGCTAACTACCTCGGTCAGTCAAAGTCAAAGTCAAAGCATTTATTTCAAATAGGCACATAAATGGCACTTTTGAACGTCAAAATTTACACGAAAATAAAATTGAGCATTCAAATACAAATTGCAGCATCAGCTCATTCAAATACAAATTGAAGAGGGCAGCAGGGGAAGTCAACCCTCGCTGTCTCACTCCATACTCCAATTGATATGGCTCCGACAGCACACTTTACCCTCTCTAAAAGCAGAAAATTAAATACCTTTATACCTTCTAAAAATAGTTGGCAACCCTACCACCAACCGCACAACCCGCGTGGTGGATTAGTGCTCAATCCCTCTCACAGAGAGGATTTTTTTTTTTTGAGGATGGGAAATCATCAAATGACCCTTCCCGCTCTGGGTGGAGCGGAAGGGAGTGTCAGACTCTTACTGACTAAAACCCACCCGTGTGCCATCCTTGGCCCTTTATGTTCCGGGGCAGCGATACCCCTTTCGGGCAATCCCGCTGACCCGGCAGGCTTGGGCCCTAATGGGCCCCCTCGTTGTTAGAGAGGAAACCTGTGTCGGAGTAATGGGATCGTTATTGGGTGATTATTGATTATGCTAGTCGGTATCTAACAAGTTCAATCAATCAACGCAGCCTATCGCAGTCCTCTGCTGAATATGCCTCTCCCATGCTGCGCCACGCCATAACACCCTGTCCTCCGCCTTCCACTTCCAGTCTGTCCCAGCCACCTTTTTAAGGTCGTCGGTCCATCGTCGCTGGGGGGCGTCCCACACTACGCTTATCGATACGCGGTCTCCACTCCAGGACTCGTCTGATCCACCGGCCATCGGATCATCGGATAACTAACAAGTTATAACCTTATGACTCGTATATTTTCAGGATCTCTAATGGTTGTGAGGCAAGTAAAGAGTTTGAAATGTGTTTCTGATCTTAATCTGTCGCGTTACCCGGGACGAATGGTGGCGTACCATCAATGGAACCAAGCTTACTCTGGAGAAAATAGTAAGTAATAATAATATTTTTATTTATAGCAAATATACAATTTAGTACACCCTTATGATCTTCACCATCATCATTTGAGCCAAAAGACGTCAACTGCTGGATTTGGGCCTCTTTAAAGCATCGCCACATCGACCGGCAATATCTGAATGGTCGGCAAATTGGCTTTCATTTCATTCATTAACTTTTACTTTGACTTTTCCCAAAACTATGTTGGGGTCGGCTTCCAGTCTAACCGAATGCAGCGGTACCAGTATTTTACATGAAACGACTGTCTATTTGACCTCCACAACCCAGATAGGGTCAGCACACACCGAAACGTGGCGCGACGCGTCGCGGCGCGCACGTTTTGAAATAGTGATACAAAATATAACTTTACTACACAAAAAGATACACATTTTATTGAGATTAACTAGAAAACCGCGCTACGCAGCGCTGCGCCTCGAGATGCCTCTAGGATTGCCTCGCGGCGGCGTAGCGTGACGTATCGCGTCGCAGCGGTGATTCGCCGATAGGTAGGCGTGCAAGAGCGGCGCTGCGAGGTGCAGCCTGATGCCGTCTTAGCAACTTGTCTCTACTATTTTCTGTCCAGATTTCGTATAAAGTTGATGGGGCGGGAGCTCGCGGCGAATGTAGACACATTCCGCTGCGCCGCACGATGACTCGTTGCGCAGCGAGGAGTCGTGCTGTCAGCAACTACACGATGTGCCTCGCGACGCGGACGTCGCGATACGTCTCGCGGCGACACGCTGCGCAGCGCGAAACCACTAGCTTCTTCAAGCATCGTCGCATCGCGTCACGTCTCGGCGTGAGCTGACCCATACTGGCTAACACGATACCCCTTTGTAAGACTTTGTCATTAACACTCTTCGACTTCGGGCTTTGGCTACCCGTAACGATTGTTCATTGTTTTGTCTGTGACAGTTAGAGGCTCGTACAGACTCGTGCGATATCGCGGGCGCGACGCGACACTAGTAGCACAATTTCTTTGTCGGTGCCTGTCGCGGCCGCGATATCGCGCGAGTCTGTACGAGCCTTTATTCGCATTCAGTTTTATCTCTCCCCTATATTTATGCCAACTATTCATGTGTTTCAGTCAAATTCATTAGTAATTTACGAGCGATAGAAGCATTAAATACTCAGTACACAGTCGAATTGCAGAAGTTCGACAACAATACTAATATCTTTAGCTCTTTAAGCGTAAATAATGCTTCGAACGGATTTCAACTTGCTTTCAACTTAACTATACACTGCTCTGGAGTTTACAGAAAATGGATCAGTCTGGTTGATGATGATTTTTGTAAGTATTACAAATGTTTTTTTTTTTTGGGACGAAGTTCTTTTACGCGACTTGTTGATTAAGCGATAGCTATCTTATCTGTGGTAGGCGGTAGGATTGACTGGTAGAAATCGTCACGTAAGGAAAAACCGTTATGCCCTCTCCATGCCACTTTCTCACATTTTCACTCTTTTTACACTTTCTCTATCTCTCTCTCTCTTTAATATATTTACACGTTTTTAATACAGAGCCATCTAGTATAAGTTAGTTTAAACTTGTGTAATTTATTTCAGATAAGTATCAAGTTGATCACGTATTCACTTATGCTGGTCCAAACAGCATGAAGTTCAGCTGCAAACAATATTTGCAATTGACCGTCAGTAAGTCTTAATATTAATTAACTTGTTTTGGGGCCCTCCTTTTATCTTTCCACATGGTACAAAATCACATGATTTTTTGGGTTCATCCTTATAGGATCATTTCGTTGTTCGTCCGTCCGTCTGACTGTCTGACACGACCCTTTTGAGTCAACACCATTAATAAAATAACAAAACAAACTAATAAAAAAATTTACAAACGCTTCCTCTCTCCTAACTCACTTATTTTGCTGTGCCCGAAAGGATCCATAATGGTCTAATTATAAGTTTACCACCTAAGAATACCTACATGTGGAATGCAATGAAAGTATTGAGTAGGTATTGAGTATTTAAAATACGACCATTTAAGCCATTGATGTCTAAAAAGAGAAAGATTAGTGCCATATTCACAATCGAACTCGCGTTTGAGTAGCACTAGTGCAGCACGTTAAGTAAAATTACCGTAATCGTCTAAATAATCAGCAACAATGCCTGTTTTAAATATGTGCACAAATAATTCACAAACCAAAAACAAGTTCCACGGGATTACATTCCACTCGTAATTTCATCAAAACTTATTTTCTTTAAAATTCTCCTGAATAATATTGCTTTCTATAACCACCATTTGTTTCAGAGTTGATATGGGTAAGTAACAGTAGCAATTATTGCCGTCTCGTTCCCTCTACAGCCCGCGCCATATCTCTCGCTTTTTCGGTTGTTGATGCATGTCACACGACATCGAGAAATGTAGTTGTGTATACCCGAAGTCTCTCATCCAGATAATTTATGTAAACATATGATAATTCATACAAGTTGAGACGTGATTAAAAACTTGCCGACTAAAATTACGTCAAAATAGGTCGAGCGCTGATTAATTTCATCAATCAGATAGGTACTCCGACAGGCACTCAAAATTCTGTGTCATACCACAGGTCATACTTGCTTATAATATATGTCTGGGTACTGAGCGTCGTCTCTGCTGGTTTCGTCTCTGCTGGTTTCGTCTCTACTGGTTATCTACAATTTACCCCGTAAATTCTGTTGCGTTAAGATAAAAATATGTTTCAGATCTTTTAGATATACAAATAGGATGGATTAATGCTGCAGGAGATAGGATTTTTACCTACCAGCAAACAGAATTAATAATAGAACTGAAAGAGGAAGCCAATGGGTCCATGCTGTGTTGTTTATATTACACGACGTCTGCTTGTAAAAATGGAGAACACATACAACGCTTTGTGAAGGATACAACTTTGCTGATTTATCAAAAAGTGATCCCGAATAATGGGGGTCAGCCTAGCGGCACAAGTGAGTACTCGTATGATTTGAAACTAGCCTAACCTAACCTTTTTTTTTTCCGGGGTAGAAAATCCTTATGGATGTCCTCCACCCTGGGGCGGGCGGAGGGGCTGTCAGACTCTTACTGACTAAAAACCACCCCGTTGTTCCATCTCACACCTACGCCGGGGTTCGCGGGAACGTACATCCTTCCGCACCCCCCGACTGGTGCCAACTCGCCGCGGCGGGCCTCTCCTCCGGTCGAGGGGGGGAGTGAGGTGTTTGACTCCCCCTGCGACATCTCAGAGGGGCGCGCGTGAAAAATGTGGAACGCTTCACGATTTTGCGTGTCATCCTTGTAACCTATGTAACTTCTAACAATAATAGTACCTACAAAATATTTTAAGGGGTGACTAGACATACCTATAAAAAAATAACTTTTCAGGCACTTCACAGCAGCTAAGTGGCTAAGAACTCGTTCCCACTTATCGGGGTGTCGGACCCGAGTACAGTTGGAGCCATTTTTTGGCAGTCTATGCGAGGCGACTGTACACGATGGACGTCAGGACGTCGATGAAGCTTTTGATTAGGCTTATGTCCAGCAGTGGACGTCTTTCGGCTGAAATTATGATGATGATGAATTTTACATTCTCGTTTGAATGTTTTTTTTTTTCAGCTACTGAAAGCCATCGTGAACATGAAAGCAACAGAAATGTAATGGAAACTTCAACTACTAAACAGATTATCACGGATACGTCAAATGCACGAAGAAAAAACTCAAATACTACAAACGAAACAGGCAAAACCACAGGCAATACAAATGAAATGGGTAAAAACACAGGCACCGCAAATGAAATACGCAAAAACGCAGGCACTACAAATGAAACAGGAAAAAACTCGAATACTACAAATGAAACAGGGCAAAATACAGGCACTTCAAATGAACCAGGCAAAGACACAGGCATTACAAATAAAAGAGTCCAACAAACAAATACTACACATGCAACAGACAAAAACACAGGCACTACAAATGCAACAGGCCAAAAATCTATTACTACAAATGCAACAGACAAAAACACAGGCACTACAAATAGAACTGACTCAAGTAACCACGGTCTGTATTTTTTTTTACTAATTCGACCATAGTACTCGTATATTTATGTAATGTGCTATAGATATTAACGCCCTATTACTGTCTGTACATCATAATGATAGAGGGGTTCGGGCCTAAGCAGAGGGGCTCGTAGCTAAGCAATAACAGGCGCATGGGTGAAACTTCAAAGATAACGCTTGCAGATGGGAGATCATCTACCATCCATCCATCCACCATCCATCCATCCATCCATTCATCTACATACTGAGACCGTTGGTCCCGGCTGTCATTCGGAGATCTTTGACAGTCGTTACGGATAGTCAGAAACCCGAAAGTCTCACAACCAGTCTTACCAAGGGATATAAATTGCATGAATGGTTGTGTTAGTCATAGTTTGTATAGTGTCAAAGACTTCTTTGACAATAAATGTTAAAAATGCTTGTGAAAATTTGTACGCATAGAACTGTTAAGCAAAACATGTATGCTCTTGTTATTTTGTATTTTTACCATATTTTTATACCATGTTTTTAAACAAACAAATATTGTTGCCGATTCCCTTGTTCACAAACTAAACTAAATTTAAGTTCAGTGCATCTTTTTCTTTCTATTTCATTAAGAAAAGGACAGAAGATAAATTTTTGTTTAGTCCTGTCAAATTAATCAGCGCCTCTCATTACTCCATAGAAGTTTAGACGTGATTAAAAACTTGCCGACTAAAATTACGTCAATTTACGTCAAGCGCTGATTAATTTGACAGGGCTAAACTAAAATTTATCTTCTGTCCTTTTCTTAATGAAATAGAAAGAAAAAGACGCACTGAACTTAAATTTAGTTTAGTTTGTGAACAAGGGAATCGGCACCATTAGGTCTTTACCTATGAAATTGCCGTTTTTCATGAAATAAGTTAACGCCCTTGTTACTCTATATTTTTTAGTTTTATTAATCAAAGTAATTACCCATGCAATCAATACATTTTTGCCAACGTAGTGGTAGCTTATTGATGCCCTTTTTGAAAAAGTCTGCTGGACGGGAGGCAACAAATTCTTCAAAGGCATTTTGAACTGCCTCTCGGTTATTGAATTTTTTCCCCGCCAAAAAGTTATTTAAATTCTGGAAAAACTAGAAGTCTGTAGTGGCAAGGTCTGGTGAGTACGGTGGATGACGGAGAACTTCCAACCCCAGCTCTTGTAACTTGCGAGACCGTCTGCTGTGCAGTATGAGGTCGTGCGTTGTCGTGCAGGAGCAGCGTAGCCGAACGATTGACCAAAGCTGGTTGGAGATGTGCGAGCTTCTCCGTAATTATGTTCAGTTCTTCACAGTACACATCTGCAGTAATGCTCATCCCATTTGGTAAGAAGCTGTGATGAATGAAACCGGCGCTAGACGACCAAACAGTGACCATCACTTTTATAGGGGTCAGTTTTCGTTTGGGGCATTCTTTAGGTGCTGTACCAGGTTCTAACCAACTTGCTGAGCGCTTGCGATTGTCTAACAGAATCCATTTTTCGTCGCAAGTAACAATGCGATTCAATATGCCTTCGGTTGTCTGCCTGTTGAGCAGTGCAAGGCTCAATTCGACGCGTGCTTCGCGCTGGCGATCATTCAATTCGTGGGACACCCATTTGTCAAGCTTTTTTACTTTGCCAATTCGACGCAAATGGAACAATATTGTTTTGGTGCTAACATCGAAAGCTGGTGCTAATTCGGCTGTAGATTAAGAACCATCAGCTTCCACAATCGCCTTTAGTAAGTTTTCGGTCGACCACGGGGTTCATTTCTTAGGTCGAAATTTCCAGAACGGAAACGGGCAAACCAATAACGGGTGGTGCGATCGTTAGTAGTGTTCGCTCCGTATCCGTCGTTCATGTTGCGTGCCGCTTCTGCCTTTTGGTACTCATACTCCATAATCACTCGAATATTTAACGTATCCATGATGACGAAAAACGTACAAATGCGATGAAAACAGAACGCTAACCGTTAAACAAATGACTAATTTTCAAAAAATAATTCCATATTAAAAAAATAAAAGTAGGTAATTTGAACTTACAATTCTTAGCGAAAAAAGACAAAAATTGGACTTGAAATAGCCTAAGCCAGTAAGACCTATTATTATTCTTATTCTTATCCCGGCTATCGTGTTACCCAGTAACTGGGTTGTGAAGGTTGGATAGGCGATCGCTCCATGTGGGTACAGCCTTTCATCTGCATCCGGTAAGACTAGATTACAAAAAGATTCCCCATCATGGTTGGGAAATGGCTCTAGGCAGATGATGTGATGACAAAATAAATCCCACAAAAAATATATTTAATGTGATACATGTTACATATCATTGAAAACTTCTTAGTGTTAATGGATTACTTTATATTGAACTATCTCAATCAATCACTTGCGATCTTTATATTTATTTAAAATATAAAATAAGCTTACAGTATAATATGTACACCAAATCGTTTATAAATGCTAAATGAAAGAAAAAGTTTCATTAGAAGATGTTAAAAAAAGACGTAACATTTACACTAAAAAATAACTAGAGTTTCTATTATATCGTAAAAATGTGGGCATCTATAAATAGTGACTCTCAATAAATTGATTGGTTAAAGGCAAGATGTTATGAATTATTTACTTATTACAGATGCAGATACTACTGGCTACGTTATTATTATAATTTCATCAATATCTGTAATTATGCTGCTATTTCTAGTTGGGATTTGTGCAATTAAGAAACGTTGTTGGAAAAAAACGAATCGGCTAGAAAGAGCACAGTTACCATTACCCCAAATATCAGGCGCAAGACTTCGGCCAGCCAATGAAGTAAGTTTTAGCTTGCTACTTATTAGTAATCTGTGGTAAGTTTTAAATATAGAAGACAACTGTCAAATTAGTTCCGCGTAGATAAATAACGCCAAGTGTTTGATATTTTCATTCCTTGTACGGTGGCCAGCACACCAATGCCATGCATGCATGTGCATGCCAGCACGTCAAGTTACCACAAACTGTGAAATTTTCTCTTTCTATTTTGAACAACATTTTATAGTTTAAAATCGTTTGGAGAAATTTGACAGTTTCATGAATAAGAATAAGAATAATATTTGTTTGTTTAAAAACATGGTATAAAAAGATGGTAAAAATACAAAATAATAAGAACATACATGTTTTTGCTTAACAGTTTTAAGCGTACAAATTTTCACAAGCATACTTAAGAGGCCGTGCACGAAGTCGACTGATTTTGATCAATTTTGTTCATTGTTTGTGAGAAAGGGAAAAATAATTTAAACAAAATTATTTGAAATTTGAAAAGTCGTGTTCTTCAAAAGTGTTGTTCTTGAAAAGTCGTGTTCATGTGGCTGAAAGGGATTTTTCAAATAAATTAAGTATTCACGGTAAATCACTAATATTTGCAACAAGTTTTCCGAAAAATGACGCGAGACTGACATTTGATCATCATTCTACAAGAAACTACTTTTGATTTTGAACATTAAAAAATATCATCAACATCATTATATGGTCTACTTGCATGCGGCGGAACCACTTTTTTCAACTTCCATACAAAATATAGCAGAAAAATAATATTGAAAAAACCTTTGTTTGTTTTAAACCTCGTCAGTAATATATATTTTTCCTATTATTTAGCAAATCATATCAAGAAATTTAAAAATCACAAATTAGCCTTCAGCTATCCTTAAAATGTAATCAAAATTTTATTTAATGATTATACAATATCTTCATTAAGGAAATCAATGGCGAAATAAACTCTATTTTGGAGAGCACAAAAATGATGAAACTATTAAAAGCTGCTGTGACTGACACGAATGGTTTAGCACCATGAAAACTGTACTTTTATAGTTACACAGACTTAATGTTTCGATTATTTCAAGTTTTCTCATAATTAGATAAGAAATTGCCAAAAGAGAGTTTTTTTCGTGCACGGACCCTTAACATTTACTGTCAAAGAAGTCTTTGACACTATAAAAACTATGACTACACAACCATCCATGCATTTTATTTTTGAATAATCTCGTATTTAAAGTGTTGAGATTACTTGGTATCTGTACGTACACACATAGATATACAACTTTTATTATATTTAGCTAGTCTCTGAAGGATACGTCCAGTACGAGCCTGTGGGGGTCTCGTCGGTTACGAGGATATAAATGCGCATTGCATGTGCATTGCTAAATAATTCCTTGTAGCTTGATGTGCTGGCCACTGTACAACATACTAATCCCATACTTCAATTCTCTTGCCAATGGTCTTGCTGAAAAATTTGCCGCGAGATAGCGCTACGTGAATTGTCTTTTCACCTATTAGTCGCTATTTTCATTCAAGACCCATTTGAAAAGTGACAAACAATCAGCGCTCTCGCGCGGCGAAGCTTCCAGCAAACAACCCCAATTTACTATATAGTCATAACATGCCAGTGAATGATTTTCAGTGTGACATTTCTGAACCCATAACTAGTGAGGAACACACTTATGTCAAGATTCCTTTCGACTTTGACTTTACATTGCTAAGTAAATTAAACGTTGAACACATAATTATTATCTCGTTTTCATAAACACTAGGTGACACTTCTATGAAACCCTAAATAAAAGCGCGCAGTTGTATTTTTTTTTTTCAGCGCTTAGCGCAACACTTAAAGTAGAATGTAATATGTACTCTATGCTCAACACCGGAAGTTAAAAACCTAAATATAGGTGTCACTAATCCCCGTAATAAAGAACGTCACACAATACTCAAGCATTACTTAAAACTAGTTTCAACCAATCAAATGGCTTGAATCTATACTTCATTTACTATAGCATTAGACAAACAACGGCTAAATAACGACAGTTATATAAAGCTGAAGAGTTTGTTTGTTTGTTTGTTTGAACGCGCTAATCTCAGGAACTGCTGGTTGGAATTGAAAAATTATTTTTGTGTTGGATAGTACATTTATTGAGGAATATTATAGGCTATATAACATCACGCTACGACCAATAGGAGCGGAGCACAAATGAAAAATGTTGCAAAAACGGGAAAAATTATTCCATTTTGAGAGCTTCCGTTGCGTGCCCTGCATAAACGGTTTAAGTTACGCAAATATCATGTATGATGGAATTGTTCCTCTTTAAATTTTCTAAAAAAAAAAGTCCGCGACAGCATATGTCTATCTTTTAAGATTGACTCACTATAACCTTTTTTATGCTAATCAAATTTGTTCGAAATTAATGCATTATTTGCGTAGGAGTTTTCATAAACATGGTATTAATCCTTATCCAAATAAATACGTTATTCATCACAAGTATTTAGTTTTGAACAAAGTTGCCCTTACATCATTTAATTTAAATGAATATCAGTGATATAACTGTTTTATAATAACTCCGCAGCAAAATAATGATCAACTCTGCGAGGTAGTCTATTCTAAAGCTGAAGAGTTAGTTTTTAGGGTTCCGTACCCAAAGACCCTAACCCTAAAACTTCGCTGTCCGTCTGCCTGTCTGTCTGTCTGTCCGTCTGTCACCAGGCTGTATCTCATGAACCGTGATAGTTAAACAGTTGAAATTTTCACATATGATGTATTTATTTTGCCGCTATAACAACAAATACTAAAAAACAGAAAAAAAAGTATTTAAGGGGGCTCCCATACAACGGACATGATTTTTTTGCCGTTTTTTTTGCTCCGCCCGCGTGGATGTCGGTTATCGCGTAAAAAAGTAGCCTATGTCCTTCTCTATATCCCAGGTCGATCGGTTCAGCGGTTTAGTCATGAAAACGTAACATACAGACAGACAGACATACAGACAGAGCTACTTTCACATTTATAATATACAGACAAATAGAGAGACAGACAGAGTTACTTTCACATTTATAATATTAGTAAGGATAAGGATTTGTATGGATGGTACGGAACCCTTCGTGCGCGAGTCCGATTCGCACTTGGCCGGTTTTTTGTTTTTTTGAATGCGCTAATCACTGGAACTGCGAGTTGAATTTGAAAAATCTTTTTGCATTTTACAGCCCAATTCTTGAGGAAGAGTTACATTCCTATTAACTAGAACACCATTTTTGTTAATGAAAGTTTATGCGAAAACGTAGTAAAAGCACGGGCAGGCAATGGGTTGCGACGGCGACGGGGTGGGTCGGCGGAACAAGAAATTTTACGCGGACGAAGTCGCGGGCAGAAGCTAGTGTTATAATAAATGGAGTATAGGTAATGCTTGAGTATTGAGTAAAAATTATTATTATATAATTATCTCCTTTATTCAAATAAATACATATAAATCATATTTTTTAATATTAGAATATAAAAACATTTAAAAATATAAAAAAATTGTAGCCCACCGATATCGGGAACAGGATCCAAGTTAGGTCAGGGATCCAGAGAGAGGATGTATTGATGTAATTTCAAAATACTGCATGCACCTATTAAAAACATTTGCACGACTGATAAGTCGAATATAGTGAGACTAAAATTATTCTACCATCGTTATTATGTATGTACCTATATTCTGGCAAATAAATAAATTTGATTTCAGGAACCTCCTAACAATGCGAGCCGTGTCCAGAAGTATACCGCTTTCTGAATCAATCCCTTGATCCAGCTGCCCAACGAGAGCCTCTTTAGGTGTTGGTCGAGGCTCTTGGCAATTAAGCCATTGGCTGATACGATTATCGGCACAATGATCGCTGAGTCCACATCCCACATGTCGACAACCTCGCAAGCCAAGTCAAGATACTTGATTTGTTTGTCTTTCTCGGCTTTCACGAGGTTCTCGTCATGTGGGACTGTTATGTCAATAATCATTGCGCGCCGCTCTATTCGACCCACCACCACCACTATAACAGGCTTATTGGCAACAAGAGTCCTGTCAGTGATGATGGATCGTGCCCAGTACAATGTGATATTTCCATTTTCGAGAACTGGGTCGGGCACATACCTATAATACAGCACTTCCGATTCCACTAGGCTTTATTTCAGAGCAAGGTGCTGATGTATTATCCTGGTTACAAGGTTGTGTCTATGCAAGTACTTTTCATTAGCTAGACGAGAACAACCGGAGATAATGAGTCGGATTGATTCTCCCGGACGGTGGCATGCCCGACAAATGTCAACCGTGCCATCCTTCACAATAAATATCTGGTAATTGTTCGTCATGATAACTTCGTCCATAATTGCACAGACAAAACCCTCGGTTTCCCCAAAGAGGTCACCGAAACGCAGCCAGGCTACGGACGCTAGCAAATCTACATCGGACCAATGTAGGGCCCGAAAAAAGCGTCCGTGAAGCCTTACTCTGCCATACCTCCTTGCGATCATTAGTGTCAAATACTAAAGGCTTGCGCCAGTTCTCTTTAGCCAAGGAGAGCGGGATGAGGCCTTTGTCCACGGCGACCACATCTCGATGCATCCCCACGTTGGCTTCTAGGAAATATTCCCTGAGACTGCATATCTCGCGATTGTGGAGGGTCTTAATGTTTAATAAGCCTCGACCTCCACACTTTCGCGGGATATACAGTCTCATTACCGATGACCGTGGGTGATGCATTCGATTTGCAGTCAGCAGCGTACGGACTCTTCTATCCAGGGCGTCCAGTTCGGTCTGAGTCTATTTGAGTATCCCGAAAGAGTACGTCAAAACCGGCATGACCCAACCGTTGAAGGCGCGCACCTTGTTGCCGCCTGATAGAAGACTATTAAATACCAACTTTTTTCAAGCGGCCAAAGAAGCGTTTAAAATATATTTAAATAAATAAATATATATCGTCGAACGAACGAAATCTAACGAATCTGCACGAAATCTAATTTAGAAAGATTTATTGATCTTTTATTGTCGCGTATCATATTTTGATCAATATACAACCTGACACGGACCTGCAAATTGCAAAAACCCAAGAAAAATTGAATTTCGCGGGCTACTACAGCGCATCCACCTTAAGTACAAAAATTCTTTCACAGATAGAAAGCTACACTATTTCCGAGTGCCCATGTTGTTTTACAATCAACAATCTCCACGCGGACAAAGTCGCAGACTGAAGCTAGTAATTTATGTCTATTTGTTTATTTTTTACAGCCCGATTCTAATACACCATTCTACCTCAACCTTCTCTTCAGGAGAGAGTGTGAACAAGAAATTCAGGCTCAGGAGGAACCGCAATACGAAGAAGTTATATATCAGTAGCCGAAACATGCCACGATTCGCAGTCCTTATAAAAAGTATCGAACCCATTTTGTTTTTTATTTTTTATTTAACTATCGCATCTTGGAGTTGACCTTTAGAGATCGTGACTCCTTAACCGAACTTTCCTGCGTCCAGCCAGGGCATGAATTTTTATATTCAAAAAAGCTCAAACAGGTTCCAAAGACAGTACCCACAAGTACAGAAATCTCCTAAAGATGTTCTTAATAGTAAGTGGTGATGCATATTATGATGCGTGTCGCGGGTTCGATTCCCGCACGGAACAAATATACGTATGACCTACAAGTAGTTGTTCCGGGTCTGGCTGTTTGTGTATGTGAGTTTAAATGTTTGTAAACGCACCCACAATACAGGAGAAATTCCTAGTGAGTGGCGAACGTTTTTATTAAAAAAAATATATATATATATATATATATCAAAACGCTTCAATTATGTAGGTATATATATACCTACATAATTGAAGCGTTTGGGCCTTATGCGGCCACTAAACCCGATGCCACTTTTATGGAGGAATTAATAAGCGAGAATGAAGATAACTCTTACAATTGGTTTTTCGAAAATAAAGATATTTTCATTCTTGATCGAGGATTTTGTGATGTAGTTGAGAAAAATGAACGAGTTTGGGTATAAAACCTACCTACCTACCACTTGCAAAGGCCTCCACTCCGTCCTAAATGTCAAAAGCAAATTGTCACTTAGGTGCAAATTGCGCATTTACACAGCTTGCATCCGCCTCATCATGACATATGCGAGTCCAGTCTTTGCCCACGCCAAACCCTATATCATCCATAAGATGCAGACCCTCCAAAATCGATTCCTCCGTAAGATTACGGGAGCCACCTGGTTCGTTCGGAACACTAACCTCCACTTGGAGCTTAAAATCCCTACCATAGCCCAATTCATAAAACGCGCTTCAAAGCGTTTCTTTGATTCTGCCGCCACTCACCGCAACCCTCTGGTTGTAAAGGCCGCCAACTATACTCCCTCTACTAATAGCAGGACCCGCCGTCCATGGCATGCACTGACCGACCCAGACGACCCCATCACTCTCCTCCAGGAGAGTCATAGGTCTACTAGTACAGTTCGTAAAAGAGCACACACTACACGATCGTCATTCCGACCTCGCTGCCGAGGCCCAGCGCGAAATTCTCGACTAATCAGTCTTCCCCGACCCTTGCTTTCAAACGAAGCGCCAGCACGCGTTTTAGCTGAGCAGCATTTAGTCCAAACTCCCCATGATAATAATCAAAACAATGATTTTATCCAGCCACCGACGGTCCCTTGCCACCCTCCCCCCTCCTCCGACTCTGCCCTAAGCCGAGGTTCGTACCCCGCAGGGGGTGCCCTTAGTGAGCAGACGGAAACTATTTAGCTTATAAGTATGCCCCTGGCTGGAGGCCTTAAAATCCGTTAGGAGCTTAAGGCACCACAGGATAGTCCGGTTAAAGATTCCGAGCCCCTCGTGGTTACACTCTGAGATGCCATTTATAAAAAAATAAAAAAGACTTGCAAAGGACGACGTACAACGTCAGCCTAATTACCACAGTTAACTACAGAAGTGTACGGCCTACGGTACGGCCTGAGTGAAAAGGTGTGCGGCGCAGTGTTGCCAACCGTACGATTTAAATCGTATTTATACGACCTTTTTGGAGCTGGTACGATGTACGATCATGTAATCGAAATCGTACGCAAAATGTACGATGTTTCCAAATTTCTCAATCAATCTTCAATCAAAATTGAAAAATAATATTACAATAAGTAAATTTTGATTTTGCTAAAAAAATAAAAACAATATACATCAGCTCCCGCGTCTACTGCTGTGCTCATTTACTCTGATATTCAAATAATACTTGTTAGGTATAGTGGCCAACACATCAAACTACACGAAACTGACAAACTCCAACGATTTAAACTTTTAAATGTTGATGATTAAGTTCAAAATCGAACGAAAATTTTTGAAGATTGTGGAAACTTGATGTGCAGGCCACCGTACAAAGGGACTTTCTGAATCAGATTCTATAAAAAAATCGTAGATGGCTCTGTGCATTGACCTATGGCAAATATAAACTTCTTAGTTGAATTTAGTTGGCAAATTAGTGTCCCGATTCTGCTAACCAAGATCCAGAAAATCACTCCTTATTCCTATCTAAATATCAAATATTAAATGTAAATATTAATTTTAAGTTATAATATTATAACGCATTTAACCATTTACTATTGTTTTATTGGAATTTCAATGCGTACTATTTTTTTTCTGCAATTCTTAGCAAAATACGATTAGTATATGGTACATCCCATGGAAAATAAAGTTGGCAACACTGATTTCATTGTCATAAAGTTCACTTTCTATTGCAAGGACTGTTTTGTAAACGAACGGACGACGACGCGACGGACGAGATAGTTGACTCATTGCGTTCTAGCCTGTATTTTCATAGATGTGAAATAAAAAATCGCACTAAATAATTCGAAGACTGGTTTGTGCAACGAAGACTGTTTGAACCCAGGACGTAAAACGGTTTCATCGTCGCAGAACACAAAACGGTCTTTGAAAACGGTTCGTCGTCGCAACGCCCACTCCTAAATAAAACTGTTTCGTTTGTTTTGTTTTTTATTTTTGTTTTGTTTATAAGCGGCACAATATTGTTTTCCGACATCCACGCGAACGAAGTCGCGACCCACCCCGTCGCATCACATTGCCTGCCCGTGCTTTTACTTCGTTTTCGCTAAAACTGTCATAAAAAAATAATATTGTGTCCTAGTTAATAGGAATGTAATTCTTCCTCAAGAATTGGGAAGTAAAGTGAAAAAAGATTTTTTCAAATCCAACTCTCAATTCCAGAGATTAGCGCGTTCAAAAACAAAAAACCTGCTAAGTGCGAGTCGGACTCGCGACACGAAGGGTTCCTTACCATCCATACTATCCATACTAATATTATAAGTGTGAAAGTAACTCTGTCTGTCTGTCTATCTGTCTGTCTGTCTGTCTGTATGTTACGTTTTCACGCCTAAACCGCTGAACCGATCGTCATGAAATTTGGCAGAGATATACCCTGGGATATGGAGAAGGACGTAGGCTACTTTTTACGCGATAACCGACATCCACGCGGGCGGAGCCGCGGGCAAAAGCTAAATGTGAAAGTAACTCTGTCTGTCTGTCTGTATGTTACGTTTTCACGCCTAAACCGCTGAACCGATCGTCATAAAATTTGGTAGAGATATAGCCTGGGATATGGAGAAGGACGTAGGCTACTTTTTACGCGATAACCGACATCCACGCGGGCGGAGCCGCGGGCAAAAGCTAGTTATCAATAAAAAAGGCAAAAAAATCATGTCCGTTGTATGGGAGCCCCCCCTTAAATATTTATTTTTTCTGTTTTTATTGTATTTTTTGTTATAGGGGCAACAGAAATACATCATCTGTGAAAATTTCAACTGTCTAACTATTACGGTTCATGAGATACAGCCTGGTGACAGACGGACAGACAGACAGACAGACAGACAGACGGACAGCGGAGTTTTAGTAATAGGGTACCATTTTACCCTTTGGGTACGGAACCCTAAAAACTAACTCTTCAGCTTTAGAATAGACTACCTCGCAGAGTTGATCATTATTTTGCTGCGGAGTTATTATAAAACAGTTATATCTCCTAAGATATCCATTAAAATGAAATGATGTAAGGGCAATTTTTTTTCTAAATTAAATACCTGTGATGAATAACGTATTTATTTGGATAAGGATTAATACCATGTTTATGAAAACTGCTGCGCAAATAATGCATTGATTTCGGACAAATTTGATTACCATAAAAAAAGGTTATAGTGAGTCAATCTTAAAAGATAGACATATGCTGTCGCGGACTTTTTTTTAGAACATTTAAAGAGGAACAATTCCATCATACATAATATTTGCGTAACTTAACCGTAACCGTTTACGCAGCGCACGCAACGGAAGCTCTCAAAAAGGAATATTTTTTCCCGTTTTTGCAACATTTTTCATTTATGCTCCGCTCCTATTAGTTGTAGCATGATATTATATAGCCTATATTATTTCTCAATAAATGGACTATCCAACACAAAAATATTTTTTCTATTCCAACCAGTAATTCCTGAGATTAGCGCGTTCAAACAAACAAACAAACAAACGTTCAAAGTATAGATTAGACAAATAATTGTTTTCACCCTTTCGTTATTTAGATGTAAACGTTTAATAAACTCCGTTATTTCATGATAAATACGAAGCACTATAATCTATTTACCATTTACATTAAAAAAATTACTCTTAAGTGCATTAATTTCAACAATATTACACAATAACTGTCGTTATTTGTCTAATGCTATAGTAAATGGAGTAAAGGCGACCACAATTTTGTGACTGCATTATATTTTGTTACTAATACTAATTAAGTTGATTTATGTGATGTTGATTAATTAAAATAAAATATCAGTATAAAAACCGTATTTTTTGCGACCTAGCATACCCCCCCTCCCCCCCGTTTGGGGTTGTCCGGTATTTTTTCGCGCCTCACCTGGCAACCCTACTAGTGCATACAGTGTATTACAAAATGAATTACCGATTAAACCTTGGTACCATAACTTCAAATATAGCACAAGAAGATTTATAACTATTATAACACGTATGAGATTGAGATATTGCATAACACCAGCTCACCTGAATAGGATTCGCATAATTAACAATAGCCGATGTCATTATTGTGCAACAGAGGATGCTGATTTGGATCATGTTATCTTAGTGTTCAAATTTTAACATTCAACGTTTGGTTTTGGTCAGTGAATTGAGTGAATTAAATGACATTGACAAAGAAAATCAACGTCAAAGTATTCCCCGCAGCGTTCAGGAATTACTAAAAAATAAGAAATATTTTAGTGTGTTCTTTAAATATATTTGTAATACGGTATAAAAAAATTAATTTATTTTGTAATCATAAATGTATAATTGTTAGTTAATTAGTTGTAATTTAAATTAGTATGAAAACGATGATATCACTGAGATGTACCCACCCAACCCGAAAGGGCGGCAAGTTGGTAATATAAACAGAAATTAATGAAAAAATTGATGAATAAACAGATTGTTAAAAATACTATTATTGTGCGAAAATAACTGCATCTCATATTGTAATATTACACTTTGTCAAAACACATCTATGTATTCGACTGAAAGACTTGTATCTATGGTCATGAATAAAATTATTAAAAAAAAAAAAAAACTGTATTACATCATTGCATAAAAGTAAACATAGTGCCCCATTCATAGAGGAAAGTAATATGCCCCATTGCTCTTCGCATCGTGCATGTAGTACCAGCATTACACAAAACTGACAGTGATACCACAAACAATTTAGATGAACCGTCAAAACCCGACAAACATCATTCTCATACTCTATGGTTTTTCGTTTTTGGCGCACGCGGAAGTGAACATTCGAGTGATTTCCTTTTCCTAAAAATTTCAAATCGTATCAAAACTTTTGATATATCGCAACAAAAATATTTTTTAACGTTTCATCGACGTTGTTTTACTTGTGTCGAGTGTGTGTGTGGTGTTTAAAATGGAGGTGACAGACTTAAACGATCTGCTTAATGTTCGCTCGATCAAAATGGAGCAAGGGGAAACTGGATTTGACGAAAACACTGTGGAAACATCTGATCCTCTATCTATTATACCTCAATATGTGACCGAGTCTGATTTAGGTATGTTAAGATTAGTTAATTTATCGGTTCCAAACCATTTCTCAAACAGATTTGTTTGCGTGCTCTAAGTTTCGACCTTCAATTTAGTCAATATTTTCCTTCTGGCATGTTTAGTGATCTTCGATTCTATTCACTTCGAAGACTAGGATATCTTATGAATGCTTGTGCTTAAAGCATAAATAATTTTATTCTACTTTCAGTAAAATGAGTAAAGTAATTTAGACTAAACAAACAAAAATATGAATACAAAACTTATTGATTATGATCACACTGATATATCAATCAATCAATCTTTATTTGTGAACATAGGTATTACATTATAGGTCTTATGTATACATTTTAGTTGAGCTTTAAGTCCTACCAATGAAATTGGAGTACAAATATATTAGTTTTTTAGTAATAGGTCTGAATCTATACAATACAAAGTCACGTTCGAGTAAATAATGGCAATTAAATGTATTGTTAATAAATAAATAATCAATTATAATTTATTTAAACATGCATTTCAATATTAAATTATATTA
Source organism: Dryobota labecula (assembly GCA_947523025.1). Classification (NCBI taxonomy): domain Eukaryota; kingdom Metazoa; phylum Arthropoda; class Insecta; order Lepidoptera; family Noctuidae; genus Dryobota; species Dryobota labecula. Next base: position 2,646,511 of record OX383311.1, on the reverse strand, counting down.
AAGGGCTATTAATATCATATTTCATCATATTGAAAATAATGTCAATTAAATGTATTATTAATAAATAATTAATCTATTGTGGTATATTTTTACATGCATGTCAATGATAAATTATATTAAAGAGTTGGTAATTTTAAATCATTTAAAAATTCTTGGATATAGTAATATGCCTTATCTATTAGAAATAAATACAATTTACTTTTGAATTTGCAGACATTATCTTCACTCCTAATACATTTTGGTAACTTATTATAGACCCTTGGAGCCATTACAAAAATAATCCTGTTTCTAGAATGACCTATAATATTAAAACATTCTTCAATGTGTTGTTACTAATTAACATTGTTTTCACTGCAGGGCTGTTTTGTTCACAAAGAACTGAAATAAAAAACATGTATATTCACAATTTGTTAAATTCAATCAAAATGTAATTTATGACGTTTAAAAGTGCATCTTCGTGCCTATCTAAATATATAAAAGAAGAAACTGACTGACTGACTGACTGACATATCAACGCACAGCCCCAACCGCTGGGTCTAGAGATTCCAAATTTGGCACGTGGGTTCCTTATGAGATCTAAGGGTGCACTAAGAAAGGATTTTTGGAAATTCTACCCCTAAGAGGATAAAATAGGGGATGAAAGTTTGTATGAAAGTCCGTCAGTTTTGAAGTAAGGATCTTAAAATTTTTTGTTCAGGCTGATGATTGAAAATTAATTTATATATGTCTCAGCGTTTATGATAATTCCACCCCCAAAGGGTTAAAAAGGGGGATGAAGTTAAGTTCCTTAATTTTCAAAGAAAAATGACAAATTTTTACTATCTAGGCTTATGGTTGGAAGCCAAAGCGTGTTGTCGGATTTCCAACCCTTAAGGGGATGAAATTTTGTTTTTAATTAAAATTCTTTATTTTTTAAGTTAAAATCACTAAAATTTCGGCTTATATTTAGAAACTAACACAACCAACGTAAATCGTTGTTTTTTTCAACCGACTTTTCAAAAAGGAATTGGAGTTCTGAATTCGGGTGTATTTTATTTTATTTTTAATGTTTGTTACCTCAGAACTCCGTCGTTTGTGAACCGATTTGGCAAATTATTTATTATTAGAAAGGATATACTTCCAAATTGGTCCCAAAATCCAGTTCTGATGATGGGATCCATGAGGAATTGAGGGAACTCCTCAAGTTCTATAGGCAAACATATAGTGATTTTTGTATTTTCATAAAAAACTCAAGCATTTGCATTCAGTAAGTATCATTTGATGAAGTGGAACTGATGAAGAAGACCGCAAATAGCCTCAATGTTCCTCAATGATGAGTATTTCACGGGTGGTGATAAGATATTTCGATTAAGATAGATAAGCGACTATGAAGCAAATTTAAATAAATAATTCTGATGAAAATGGTACCATCGAACTGATCTGAAGATGAAGCCTGAATCCTAGCCGTGTTTGGGCTTATTGGAATTGTCATGAGATGCACTCGGGCTATAAATGATTATTAACCGATTTTTATTAACTTTGCTTGGGTACTTTTTGATTTAGCTTCGATAATACGTACTTAATCCACTTCGTATATCTTGTGTCACTGTTGTTTGTGCGGTGTAGCAAGTAGTGGTAATCGAATTGAGGTCACCGACTTCCGAAATAAAATTATTTTTCAATATTTAGTTTTTTCGTCGGTTGTTTTTTTGTTAAAAAGTTTTTTTAATTTCAACCCACAAGGGTCTGAAAAGGGTGATGAAGTTTTTTTATTGAAGTTGTTCATTCGCTAAATTTTGTATTCAAGTAAAAATAATATAATTACACGTGTACTGTTTTTAACTTTACAATATTTTACATGGAGCGACTGCCTATCTGACCTCCACAACGCAGTTACTGGGTAATACGATACCCCTTGGTAAGAATGGTTGTCAGACTTTCGGGCTTCTGACTTCCCGTAACGACTATCAAAGATCCATGAATGACAGCCGGGACCAACAGCTTAACGTGCTTTCCGAGGCCCGGACGGGTCTCTGTATGCAAAGATGGTCATCCATCTACAGACCAACCGCGGTAATTAAGTGTAGCTTAACCTGATCGATTGACGTTTGCGGCTGTTATTATTTAGCCACGGGCCCCTCCCCCGGAGAACCCCCCCATCCCCTTCTACGGGAGAATCGAAATAGATTAGGATAGATCAGGTTAGATTAGATTAGGATATATAGAGTACACGTCAGCTAAGAAAGGATGTTTGAAAATTTAAACTTTAAGGGGGTAAAAAGGAGGGATTTCGGTTGTTTGAAAAATCTTATTCGTTGAGTTTATAAACTTGAAACTTGGCACGAATGCGTATCTTATTATTTATTTATTAAAACTTTATGCATAAGTAAAAAAAATACTGTACAAAGGCGGACTTTATGCCTGAGGCATTTTCTATCGGTCAACCTTAGGGTGATGCAGAGACAAAACATGGCAGGTGCAACATAAGGGATAGATAACTCGAAAAAGGAAAAATTCAAGTAAACTAATATATAAATAGATACATACATACATAAATATAAGCAAAATAAACAGTGTCAGGTGAAATAACGATTGGTAGGGGAGAAAACGAATCAGCGCTGGGATGATTCAGCCAACTTCTTACGAATATGTTCACGTGCCTTCACTTTAAATGATATTCGACTGGTTGCCATCCTGATATGCAGAGGGAGCGCATTCATAATAAAGTTTGATTATTTCAGTTTTTTTTTTTAACTACCCCATAAAGGGGGTGTCAAAGTTTGTATGGAAAAACTGATAACTATCAATCAACACATATAGCTCAAACCACTGAACGGATTTCGCTGAAATTTGGCAATCAGATATTTATTGTGACGCAGGCATCCGCTAAGAACGGATTTTTGAAAATTCAAACCGTAAGGTGGTAAAAAGGGGTGATTTTATTTGTTTGAAAAATCTTATTCCTTAAGTTATCAATAAACATTAAACTTGGCACAAGGGGGGATTGGGGGATGTCAAAGATTCTATGGAAAAAAAACCTTAACGGACTGATCCATTTCAGAATAAATTTCCATTCCATACATTGTAGGCTCTAAGAAGGGCTTTAAAGGGGTGAAATCGGGGAGATTTAGATTGTATGAAAAATCAATTATTTTTTGGTTCATAAACTTGAAACTCAACACAAATACTTCTTAATACATAAAAACACAAAGTTTCTCATAATTCGTTTTTCAAAATATCCCCTCTTAAGGTGCTTATTCTTCTGAAAGAAAAAAAAAAAAAGGATTACGAGTATAAGGGCTTTTCGAGAATTGATCCCAAACAGGAGAATGAGGGGTAATTAAGTTTTTAGGGGAGTATTTAACTGCGTGCCTTGAGTAACTCAAAAGTTTTTATTTTTAAGTTTTTGAATTACTCAAAAGTATTTTGAATCCCGGTCATAGGGTACTTTCATTCGCGGTAGTACGTTCCCGTTGGATTTTTTCTGACATCCACGCGGGCTAAGCCGCGGGCAAAAGCTATCTCTATATATATAAAATTCAAAGTACTGACTGACTGACTGATATATCAACGCAAAAAAGGGGTAAAATAGGGGATGGAAGTTTATATGAAAGTTCGTCAGTTTTGAAGTTAGGATCTTCAAATTTTGTGATTAGGCTGACGATTATCTATATACTAAAATGGTAAATAGACTGACTGACTGACTGGCTGATATATCATAGATATATAAAATTCTAAGTCCTGACTGACTGTCCTGTCTGTACTGACTGACTGATATATCAACGCACAGCCCAAACTGCTGGGTCTAGAGATTCCAAATTTGGCACATAGGTTCCTTAAGAGGTCTAGGAGTGCACAAAGAAAGGATTTTTGGAAATTCCACCCCTAAGGGGATAAAGTAGGGGATGAAAGTTTGTATGAAAGTCCGTCAGTTTTGAAGTTAGGATCTTAAAATTTTGTGATTAGGCTGACGATTTAAAATTAATGTATAAGTGTCTCAGCGTTTTTGATTATTACTTCCTCGAAGGGTTAAAAAGGGGGATGAAGTTGAAAAGTCCTTAATTTTCGAAGAAAAATCACTCAACTTACTATCTAAGCTTATGGTTGGAAGATAACGCAACGGTGTTGTTGAGTGAAAAGGGGGATGAAATTTGGTTACGAATTCAAGTTCTTTTTTTTTTTTAGTTAAAATCACTAATATTTCGGCTTATGGTTGGAAACTAACATAACGTTAATCGTTGTTTTATTGTTTAATTTTAACCCACAAGGGTCTGAAAAGGGGGATTAAATTTTGTATTGAAGCAGTTCATTCGCTACATTTTGTATTCAAGTAAAAATAATATAATTACACGTGTACTGTTTTTAACTTTACAGTATTTTACATGCAGCGACTGTCTATCTGACCTCCACAACGCAGTTACTGGGTAATACGATACCCCTTGGTAAAAATGGTTGTCAGAGTTTCGGGCTTCTGATTTCTCGTAACGATTATCAAAGATCCATGTATGACATCCGGGATCAATAGCTTAACGTGCTTACCGAGGCGCGGACGGGTCTCTGTATGTAAAGATGGTCACCCATCCACAGAACAACTGCGGCAAGTGTAGCTTAACCAGGTGGATACCGGTCCTTTACAGTAGGTATTTATTTCCAGTATTCCTCAAATATCACACGTAGTGGAGGACAATTAGTCATGAACAAAGCTCTATACTGTTATTGTTATAATAATTCATAATTATCTAGAAAAATGAATTTATACTCTACGCAGACGAAGTAAAATAAAATAGTATCGAAGTCAAACCTTACATTGAATATTCGAATCTGATGCCGAAAATATAGTTTTTAGAATTTTGATCTGTTTGTTTGTATGTATGTTCCGGTTTGCACGAAAACGGATGGACGGATTTAGATGATATTTGGTACACAGATAGTTTATAACCTGGATTAACATATAGGTTATTTTTTAATCCCGGTAGTACGTTCGACTTATTCCACAAATCCCCCCTGAAAATCCCCCTTAGGAGGAAAAGTGGAATCTATAAAAAAGTCTAGAATTCACCCCTGATAATCCCGCTAAGGGGGGAAAACTAGAATTGAAAAAAAAAAACTTATTCCAAGATCCCCTGAAAGTGATTTTTTTTTACATTAGGGTTCAGTTTTCCCCACTGAGGGGGATTCTCTGGGGGGATTAGTGAAATAAGCCGGATTATCAGTGGTAAATTCTAGACTGGTTTTATATATTCCACTTTTCCTCCCAAGGGGGATTTATCAGGGGGGATTTGTGGAATAAACCGTACATTCCCGTCGGCTATTTTTCGACATCCACGCGGGCGAAGCCGCGGGCAGAAGCTAGTTTGAAATAAATGATTTGACTTTGACTTTGAAAATATCTCAGGAGCAGTCGGCCTTCTGGCTATGGCCTGAGTTTTAGATTATGGGTTCAAACTCATGTGATGAACTTAACTCTATGCAATCTATTTAATTGCAACTGTTTTATTTCTAAAATATCTAAATGATGTTCTAGGGCTCATGCAGGCTGGTGGTGAAATATTGCAGACCCCTCTAGCCGTGTTCTCCGATACGCCAGATGAAGATGACACCATGCAGAGCACTGAAAGCAGCGGTGAGTTGTACATTCATGGAAATTAATGGTTTACCTAATTTATGGTTAAAGAAATTTATTTCCCAATAAGAAATTACAAGGATTTCACTTATTTGAGAACATTTAGAATTTAAAATATAGTAGTAACTTTGACATACAATGTTTTTCTTTGTAACTAATCATTAATTTACCTAAATAACTTTTCATTTCGTACACAAATAACATTAACTAAACACAAAACTTAAAACTTTTCAATCCAGCTGCAAAATAAATCATTACTGTGGTTGCAAATATTCATAACAGGGAATACGAACCCAGTGAACCCAATTTATCCACTGTCAAACTGTATTATAACCATTGCTTACCACTGTCAAAGAATGACAGTTGTGATTAGAATATACAGACAATTTAAATTGGTAGTCAATTTCCTAACCAAATATTTTCCATGACTTTCCCTCATAAGTTCATTTTTTTATTGGGTGATAATCACATCAACGGCCTAGTTGATGGTTAGTCCTCACTGTTGTCTATGGTTATCTGCAATACCTAAGACATCATCACAGAGAAAAAGCTAAAATGTCTCATGTGTCTGACACTGGCACTCTTCAAACCGGTACACAGCAACGTTGCTGGGAAGTATTATAACTATACTTATTTCGGCTTAGCTCATGCTCTGCCATAAAGACTACTACTACTAAAACCCTGGGCCTCAAGTCTGCTATTACAATAGTGTCAGAATGGTCTCTTCATTGTGAGTTTTTGACAGATTTGCCATACAAACACTGTCAAATACTCACAATGGCGAGACCATTCTGACACTATTGTAATAGCAGACTTGAGGCCCTGTATTCATGGTAAACATTATGGGGTTTATTCATAACTGCTGCTTAAAGTTAAGTAATGATTAGCGACTGTTTAACCATACATTTTTGACGTTTGAACGTCACTTAACTTTAAACAACGTTTATGAATAAACCCCTAGTTTATTAACAAAGTTTAATCAACATGTTGCTGAGTTGCTGTCAACATGTTGCTGGCAACTGCCTCGATGCGCCTTTTTGCCGATACGATACCGATACTCTTATAAAAATTTCGGCGATACCGATACCTACTGATACGTTATTGAATTTAAAAATAAAGGTAAAATAAATAAAACACAAGTCAGGTTATTTTTAACACATTGACTGCCACCGCGGTCACCGGTGACCGCTAACAATAGTTTTTCTATTGTGTCTGATGTCTGGCAGTCAAAGCCTTAATTAATATAAAAAGAACAAATAACAGAACAAACTAAATAAAACCGTTTAAAACTATAGACAGGTTGAGATAAGTTAATAGTTTTAGTAATAAAATTAACATTGATGAGAAAAGGATCGTTGAATCGGCCATAAAAATATCGCCGATGCTGATGTATCGGCAAACTTCGAGTATCGCCGATATATCGGCATCGGTATCGGTATCGGATGCATCCCTACTGGCAACACTGTGTGTTGCAGAGTTGATCACGACATGTGTACATGTTCTCGCTGGACAAGCGACAACATCTGTTTATCAACAATTGTTGATGTGTGTAGACGTGTTTGCAACTACTTTATTAACATCACTCATAACATTTTATTTTTACAGGAGATAGTTTCGCACCCACCACCTTGTTTCCCTTTTTTAATAGAGATTTTATAAATTAGATACGGAAAACAAAACAATACTACTTCTTTGGGTAACATTTTGATGCAGACTGGCGTGTGGACAACACATTTTTTTTTTTTTTATTCTACTATGAGTTTGCTCTTGACTTTAGTCTAGGTCTGGATGACAGAGACAAAGTCTACGATGGAGTGAGCTTACCCAGAAAAAGCCTGTTCAGTCTCACTTTGAATATATTAGGGTTGTATGCGTTCGGAAACACAGACGCAGGCAGAGAGTTCCACTCCTTTGCTGCGCGCATTATAAAAGACGTTTGAAAACGCTTAGTGCGAGTTGGTGGAATATAAATTATAGTTAAAATAATAATATAATAATATCTTATACATTGATATAAACTTTGTTACCAGCAACTTTGTCATTGCTCATCAACAATGGAGCCGTTTATTATGTTATTATGATTTATGTTGACTTGAAAGAGCATGGCAGTTGCAGAGTATGTCATGCTCACTGATGGTGGCGCGTGTGTTGGGTCATTTGGTTCCCTACAAAATGGTTGAGTTGGATGGTGCTGATCCATGCGTCATGTTCGTGAACAGGCGCTGTCAGTTGGGACTGGTCATCTCTTGACTGCCAGGGCTTATTTTTAATTTTATATTTTTAATTGTTTTATTAGTTTTTACATTGTCTCACATTTAGAAGCAACAAGATTAATGTACCCAGGATTTTGTAATATATTGTTTTAAAAGAGTGTCCTTGGAGTTTCTTGCCCATTCTTCTCCATAGTGATCTACATATTGGAATGGGCATCTAGTTTCAAGTTTCTGACTAACTGACCGTCTCTTTTTAATCTTTGAAAAATTAATTTTAAAACAAATGTTAGGTCATTTCAATTCACATAATTTACTTCATTTCAAACAGTTTGGTTTTACAAAGGGTCGTTCAACTACAGACGCGGGCGTGGAATTACTTAAGAGCATATTCGAGGCCTGGGAGGAGTCGCAGGATGCTCTTGGCATTTTCTGCGACTTGTCTAAGGCCTTCGATTGCGTACATCATGATACACTCCTCAGGAAACTGCATCTCTATGGTATGAGGGACAGGGCTCTCGACCTTCTGACTTCTTATCTGAACAACAGAATTCAGAAGGTTGATGTTAATGGCAAGAGATCTGCAGGATCTGCGGTTACTATGGGCGTTCCGCAGGGTTCAATTCTAGGTCCTTTCTTGTTTTTGATTTACATAAATGACTTACCTTATCACATAAGGGATAATCACAAGATTGTGTTATTCGCAGATGACACTTCCCTCATTTTTAAAATCAAACGTCAGTTAGTCAACTTTGAACAAGTTAACGATGCACTCTCTAAAGTTGTTCATTGGTTTAATGTAAATAATCTTCTCCTGAACGAAAAAAAGACTAAATTCATTAAATTTTCAACGCCAAATGTCAGGCAGCTAACTACTAATGTTCAACTTAATGGAATAGATTTGGACCCTGTTGATTCGACGGTTTTTCTTGGAATAACGATTGATGGTAAATTACAATGGGGCCCACACATAGAAAAATTGTCAGGAAGGCTAAGTTCGGCCGCCTATGCTGTTAAAGAAATTCGACAGATAACTGATTTAGATACTGCCAGAATTGTTTATTTTAGTTATTTTCATAGTCTTATGTCATATGGGATTCTTCTCTGAGGAACCTGTGCGGATATTAATACAATCTTTGTTTTACAGAAAAGGGCTGTTCGAGCCATTTATAACCTTGGTGCAAGAGATTCCCTTCGGGAAAAATTTAAAGAAATAGATATTCTGACTGTAGCCTCTCAATATATATTTGAAAATCTATTGTATGTACACAAAAATATATCAAATTTTAAGAAAATGTCCGATATTCATAGTCTAAATACCGGAAATAAACACAATCTTGCTGTACATCGCACACGCCTCCACAGAGTAGGCAACTCATTCATGGGTCAATGTATACGTTTTTACAACAAACTTCCCATTGAAATTCGAAACTTACCCATTAAACGATCTAAAAGCTGTATTAAAACCAAACTTTGCAAAAAAGGGTACTATAACATTTCTGATTATTTAGAAGACAAAAAAGCTTGGGATTGAACTGTTCGCTCTGCTTAAAGCCTTTTGATTAAACCGTAAAACTTGACATTTTAATAATTATACAATGTTTTATATACATACCTAATTATTGACATGATTAAATATTATATACAAAATGACATGAATATTTACTTACATATATTACTTTAATTATTGTGAATGTGAGCAATATGTGGGTCATTTGTTTTCTTTAAGATTATCTCTTTTTCCTCTTTCTCAAGTAGTTTTAATGATGGTCTGGTTTTTTGAGTACTTTATGCGGCCTACCCAAATGTCCTTTCTTTGGTATTGTTCGTCGAGTCGTTGAGCTCCTTAAATCCTGAGTTGAGCTACACGTTTACTGACAAATGCTTGCACTGACTGGACAGGTCCACTAAAAATTGTGTGGTTCTTTCCTCAAAAGACCATTTCAGACACGGATCTACATGGTCCTCACATGATCTGACCAAGATTATGTCTGGACTTTAAAAGAGACTTTGACCCCTGAGTTTGTTTCGCCATTTCTTCTCAGGGATAGTCAGATAGGAAATGTCGACTTCCTCAAGCTTGTTTTTATATTTTTTATATGACGTGTAAAAGTGATACCGATATCCTATTTACAGAATAAACGATTTCATTTCATTTCATTTCATTTGACAATTCAAAAGTGCCTGTTAATGGTTTAATTGAAATAAATGCTTTGAGTTTGAGTTTGAATGTTTACCAACTGTTGCTCAACAAAACTTTACCATGAATACGGGACTTTATTCTATGAAATTGTTGTGCTATTCTATTCTCAATTGTGTTACAGATGAGGTGATAGTTCAGCTCATGGACATCAGGACCAATTTATCTCGTCTTAGAGCCATGCTGGAGAGAAGACTGGGTTTTGATCTCTCAGATTATACATTCTGGCTGCAAAACGCTAAAATGGTAAGAAATAATAATATGACATCACACCTAAATCGGGCTTATCAGAATACCAGCACTGTGGTATTTATTTTTTAAATATCGCTGCTGTACCATGTGGACTTAAAGAATAGCACCACCCCATTTCTTCTCGTGGGTGTCGTAAAAGGCGACTAAGGGACTTACTAGAGAATGGGCAGCAGCATTCGCTATGCATTTTTAACACCATACTGCGATCGCCAACCCGCCTGCCAAGCGTGGCGATTGCGTGGGGAGGCTTACGTCCAGCAGTGGACGTCTTTCGGCTGAATTGATGAATGATGCTGCTGCTAAACGGCTGGACCAATTTTGACGGGACTTTCACTGGCAGATAGCTGATGGTATAAGCAATAACTTCTAGGCTACTTTTATCTTAGATTAGCTCTTCTCCCCGTGCTTATTAAATACTAGCTTCCGCCAGCGGCTTCGCCCTTGTGATATCTTTATATATACTTTTTTTTTTACGTTACCACACACTAGGAATTTCTCACATTTGTTCCGTGCGGGAATCGAACCCGCGACACGCAGCGCAGCAGTCAATCGCTTGACCACTGCGCCAACCGTGGTCGTTACCATGTCGTTGTAATTATAGTCTATGTTACTCAGTGATAATATAGAATTCTACTGCTGAAAGAATTTTTTAAATCGGTCCAGTCGTTTTTGAGTTTATTCATAACATGCAAATCTTTTCTCTTTATAATATTAGTGTAGATGTAGAAAAGACAAGCCACGCGAGCGAAGCCGCGCGCAGCAGCTAGCTCTGTCACTAGCATTTTTTTTTTTTTGAGTTTGGTAAATCATCAAAATTAAATGACCCCTCCCGCTCTGGGTGTAGCGGAAGGGAGTGTCAGACTCTTACTGACTAAAACACACCCGTGTTCCTTGCTTGGCCCTTTATGTTCCGGGGCTGCGGTACCCCTTTCGGACAATCCGGCTGACCCTGTCACTAAGCTTAGCATACTCTTTCCAGCTGGAAAACCACAAGACACTAGTGGAACAGTGTATCAGGGGAGAAGGGGTGGTGCAGGTCAACATACAGATACGGTCTTTAGAGAGGAAGATCAATATTCTGGATGTGTTGAAACCTGATGAGGAGTTGGTTCAACTGCCTAACCAGATGGAAGAGGATTGTGAGTAGACAATACAATGTTTTTTTTTTTTTTTAGAAAAACTTACAGCTGATCAGATACAGTAAGAAATAGTTTATGCAAAATAAGGTCGATTACAAGTTTCCACATGTAGTTTATAAATAATATGAAACAGAAAATTGACTATTTATTTATTTATTTAACAATTTATGTACGTACATATAAATAGACAAGAAGAAAGGAACAGAAAAATACGTACAAAGGTCACTGATACTATATATCCATCCATACGAATATTATAAATGTGAAAGTAACTCTGTCTGTCTGTCTGTCTGTTACGTTTTCGCGCCTAAACCGCTGAACCGATCATCATGAAATTTGGCATAGATATAGCCTGGGATATGGAAAAGGACATAGGTTACTTTTTTACGCGATAACCGATATCCACGCGGGCGGAGCTGCGGGCAAAAGCTAGTAACACATAAAATAAAAAAGACTATTTACACTCGAAAAAGCCATTAGACAAAATTTTCTTCAATTTACCAAAACTAGTATTGGAAATGTCGATGTCAGCTTCCCGGCAGGTTGCGTTGTACAGACGACTCGCTCTTACCATGTACGAGTTCCGTCTGTACGTAGCGACTACCACTGGGGTGTGCAATAACTGAGGTCTACGCAAGAACAGACGGTACTGGCAGCCCAATTTTGTCCAACAACTCTGAAACACCACCATATTTTATCAACAACTATTTTGACAACATTTCTCGCCAACCCGTCTTGAAACGTGGTGATCAATGCTCATGTCTTCTCTGTATTAGAAGAGGCGTTTGCCCAGCAGTGGGACACTAATAAGCTGGTATTATTATTACTATTCACACACACACAACCACACACACCCTCACAGCCCTACACATACATACATACACATGCATGTCTGCTGTATTTACAGGTTAGTCCTAGTTTAAAAGATAAAGTCTACTATTGCATAATAATGTAAAAAAAAATCATACAAGTTATACAGTGTAAAGTTCAGCATAAGTTTTTTAACTTATACTGCACTTTGCACTGTATAACTTCTGTTTTTTTTTTTTTTTTTTTTTTTTTTTTAATATTAAAAAATAATTTAATGAGTTCGAATAACTTTTGCTATGTGCTTATTTTCGGAGTAAAATAGTTTAAACCGAAATACGTGTGATGACGTCATTTAAACGCCAATTAAGAAAACATATTTAAATATACATAAGATATATTCTCATTCCACAATAATAAGTAAAGCATAATATTATTATGACATCGGCGAGACCGTCGCGCGTCGTCGGTACAACTATACCCAAAGTCTCAAATTCAGATAATTTATGTAAACAAAGGGGATAACATAACAAAAAAATATCTTCGTAATGGTAATTCACATAAAATTGCGAAAAAAGAGGTCCCATTTTTTTAAGTACTGATTTTAAGAAATAATAATTAAAAATAAACGTACCGTAATTATTTTTATAAATTTTCGGGTTTAAACAAAGTTATTAATGATAGGAGATTTTCTGGTATAAAATATTTTATGATACTGGTAACAATGCAGGAGATACAAACATTTTCAAATTTTTTAAATCTTCATCGATTCATATTTTAAGTAGCATATCTAGCCACATTTTGGATGAAAACGGCTGTAAACTCTTTCGATTGGAAATCGATTTTGGGAGGCCTACGTCTAGCACTGGGCTTAAAAGGACTGATTATGACGATCATATACCGTGTCTTATAATTAATTCACTTTAATTTTATCGATGATTATTTACAAAAACATTTAATGATAAAATGTTTTGTACCACTGTCCTGTCATTTTGACAGTGACATTTCTTGACATTACTTTGTTTACATAAATTATCTGAATTAGAGACTTTGGGTATAACATAAATTATTAGGATGAGTCAAGGCACATAATTAGCAAAAAAAAAAAAAAAAAAATATAATGTTGTTTTGTGAGCTTTATTTACAGATTTACATATAAAAGTCTGTCATGTAGTCGTGACCGTGGCGTGATGGGCACATTTAAGTATGTCATCTATACATGACTGTGGCGGTCAAAAGGTTAAAAGGGTAACCATGGTCTTCTCCATGGGAAACAACCAATTGGAACCGTGCAGCTTCTGACGTTTCATAAGTGCCCGTGTAGGTTTAAGTGGAATAAAATATTTTGATTTGATTTGAATGAACGATGTCTGTGTGTTGGATGATTCAGTGCTGGAACTACCGGAGCCTGCGCCGGCGCCGGCCCCGCGCGCGGAGCTGGACGTGGCGTCGCAGGCCGCGGCCGTGAAGTGGGTGGTGGACGCGCAGTTCAAGAGCGAGCACCGCGTGCGCGTGCCCGACGACCCCGCGCTCTGGTCAGTATGAGCTGTGAGCTTTGCGTACGTGTGCCAACAGAAGCTTGCACATCTACCCATTAGCCAAGAGCAAATGCAAAATAAACCTTAACTTCTGGTTAAAATCACAAAATTATGATGAAACAGAGAAACTCGTGGAAGTGTAAAACACTCATCACTCCCTCACACACCCCAATAAAACCACATACAACACACATGCCACAAACACCACATACACCCCTCGCACACCTCATTAGACTGTTAATAATAAACCCACACACCTATTCACCCTACACTCCACCACATTAACTCAACGTCAAAATACTCAATACTTTTATTGCATTCAACATGTAGGTATTCTTAGGTGGTAAACTATGGACCCTTTCGGGCACAGCAAAATAAGTGAATGAGGAGGGAGGAAGCCTTTGTTTATTTATAACAGTTATGTTAAATTCGAACGGCCTGTGGGTTCGGTATATGCAACGATCTTACAACGTCCTGCGTGTTCTATATAATAACGTTTTCAGAATGCTGTTGGAGCTGCCGCGGCATTGTAGTGCGTCACAAATGTACACAAATGCGCGTGTTGACGGATTTCACGCTATATCATTAAGGCTGTCAGCGCAAAAGCGGCCTAACCCTCAATTAAAGTAGCCTAAGCGGTTTAGGCTACTTTTGCATTATTATCAAAGAAAAATAATAAATTGCAAGAAGAACTTTGGCAACGCCATCTGTTGACGATTGGTTAAACAAGTGATGGGCCGGTTTTGCATTAAATTTTAGCATGTTTTAAATAATTATTCGTAGATAAGTCTATGAAAAATTGAGGGTTAGGCCGCTTTTGCGCTGACAGCCTCAATTATAGTGCGTAAGAAAGTGGCGTCGCTAACAGCATTTTGTAAATGATTCCATCCCGAAGTGACTGTCCCATACAAGAATACTGGGTAGGGGGGGGGATAGTCACGGGGAGATTATAGTAGTTATTGTTTTTATTTTAATTTTTGAATTGTTTTTATTACGAACGCTTCTAACGTGCACGTCTTTCTACATTGTTCTCACATGTATAACTTCAATAAGAATGATGTAACCCATTTTTTGTAACAATATTTTGTTTTAAAAGAGTGTCCATGGAGTTTCTTGTCCATTCTTCTCCATAGGAACTTACTACGCTTTGGAATGGGCAGCTAGCTTCATCTTTCTGACTGACCGACCCCTTGACAATTCAAAAGTCCCTGTAATTGGTTTATTTGAAATAAATGCTTTGAGTTTTGACTCGCGATTCACGAAAGTTCGCTGCAGAGGAGTTTATAGCGAGTTTGTATTGGGTACTTACTAACATAGATCTTAACACGTTCAGCGCCATGTCGGACAATGCTGGGCGACACTTAACTTTCTTCCGCTGAAGCCGCGCGGGTCATTCTGCGTAAAATATTACCTTGTATTTTTATTTTTTTTATTGTCGACCGACAGCTCTCAAAAGACGTTTAGACATAGCTCTGACTGTCGGACACCATTGTTGCCCACGGCCCGAACTGAACATGCTGGTGTCGCCCAACATTGTCCGACATGGAAATTTATCATTTTATTCCGTGGCGTTGAACGTGTTAAGAAAATTGTTACTGACACGTGGATTATGTCTGAAATAAATGATTATTATTATTATATTAATTTAAAGTATTGATTTGCCGGCACATAATTTCGGCAATAAAAAAGCCTAAGCAGCTAAGCTCTCAAATAGCCGAAAATTGCCGAGAACGAGAACCGGTCGGACTTTATAAATAATGTGAAACGTTTGTATGAAGGTCAGTGCAACACGTGAAGCTGTGGATACAATGGGCGGTGAGGCAGTTCAACTTGATCGGCATAAAACTGTCTGACTGGAATATGAGCGGGGAGGAGCTGTGTGCGATCAACAATGACGACTTCAAGTGAGTACCACGCACTGATTGTCTATGTCATCATCATCTTCATCTTCCTGCCCTTGTCCCATGTTTATTTATTTATTTAACAATTTATGTACACACATATAAACAGACAAGAAGAAAGGAACAGAAAAATACGTACAAAGGTGATGGTTATTTCTAATGAAATCTCTTCCAGCATACCTGCGATAGGAAAGTAGATATAGAGATGTAGACAACGTGTGTAAATGTAGAAGAGAAAAAATAAAATAAAAAATATACATAAAATCAAAATAGCTATACACTAATATAAATACTTATAAACATACAATAAGAGAATATACTACTTACATACATACTTTTATGTTACTTGGGGTCGGCATAACACTTTTTCTTTTTCCATTCTCCCCTGTCATCCGTCACTCTGTCATTCACTCCCTTCTCTTAAATATCATTCTTCACACAATCCATCCATATTTTTTTGGGCCTTCCTCTCCCTCTCCTTCCATCCACATTTATATTCATCACTCTCCTCGTCACATGCGTTTATTTTTTTTTTAAATATTTTTTTACTGATTGTCTATGTGTGGAAAATAAATCAATGCTTTAGAACTAAAACATAACATCACGTCTCTATTCTCCGAAGGGTAAGGCAGAGTACGTTCGCATTTTGCCAGTTATGGTTAAGATGTTATCTCGTGATCAGTCACGAGATAACATATTTTTAAAGGAGTTATTAGGAGGAGGAATTATGAAAAACGGCTCATTAAGATACCTCGGTAAGTATGTCTAAAATTTTCTAATACCTTTTATAAAGTTTCATACTGAGACACGAAGCAACAACATACGATCTAGAGGAATGTGGCCGCTTTTCTTTAGATCGAATTTTGTTGTTTCGTGTCTCAATATTAAACGTAATAAAAGGTATTAGAAAATTCTAGACACACTCACCGAGGTATCTTATTGAGCCGTTTTTCACAATTCCTTCTCAGTCATGAGATAATCTTTTTTTAAAGAAGTGGCGTTAGTGGACCCGAGACAGCGCTCCTAAGAGCGTTTATCCGTCGTGGGCTGGCAATGGTGCCGATTCCCTTGTTCACAAACTAAACTAAATTTAAGTTCAGTGCATCTTTTTCTTTCTATTTCATTATGAAAAGGACAGAAGATACATTTTAGTTTAGTCCTGTCAAATTAATCAGCGCTTGACGTAAATTGACGTAATTTTAGTCGGCAAGTTTTTAATCACGTCTAAACTTGTATGCAGTAGTGACAGGCGCTGATTAATTTGACAGGACTAAACTAAAAATTATCTTATGTCCTTTTCTTAATGAAATAGAAAGAAAAAGATGCACTGAACTTAAATTTAGTTTAATTTGTGAACAAGGGAATCGGCACCATTGTCGCATTTCTGGAGGTTTTTTGTGATTATTTTATTAAATTTAAATCAAATTACAATTTTTTTGAGCCAAGCACTAGATCTTTGGTATCTATTTATAATAAAAAAAATTACAGTTATTTTGGCATTTACTCATTAAAATTGACAAATTGCCCATTATTTTCTATTTGTAGTATTAAGATTAAATATTTGTATTTCATATAAAGTAAATGTTAAGAATAATTATATAACACAACGAACTAGTGCCTGGCTGAAAAAAATACAGTACTCTGATTTAAATTTAATAAAATATCCACGAGAATCCTCTAGAAATGCGACGTTGCCAGCCCGCGCGGGGTAAACGCTCTTAAGCTCCAAACTCCGTCTCATAGTCTGTACTTTTGAACTATCTATACTCCATTTATTATAACACTAGCTGACCCGACACACTTCGTTCTGTCAAAGTTCAAGTTATTTTATTTCATAACAAAAATACATTTGTGTCGTAAATATTTGCAGTAGGTACACAAAAAGAAGCAACATAAACAATTTAAATACAAGTGACCTCGTCCCTCACCTAAAACTACTAACTTTACAAACATTAATATTCTTATTGATCAATCCAGAACTAAGACCCTAACAAAATGCTTCAAAAATACATTTAAAGTCAAATTAATAACATTAACATCGTCACATGCATATATAAAAAAGTCAAATAGCAATGGGTACACATACTTAATTTAAGTTTAATTTAACACTAGATTTTAGATTTTTGTCATTAAAAAATTCGTCAATACTGTAATATGCTTTGTTTATTAACAAAGCCTTGAGTTTATTTTTAAACATGTTCACATTCTGAATATTCTTCAATTCTGTTGGTAATTTGTTAAACAGATTGACAGACTGCACGCGTGACGAGTGTTTGACAACATTAAGCTTTGCCTGCAGAATAGTAGGAAGATCTTTCCTGCGAGTATCTACTCTATTTTTTCTTTCTTCGTCTGTTTCAAACTCGTTTAAGTTTTTGTTTAAATGAGTAAGGAGAACTAAAATATAAAGACATGGTACTGTTAAAATTCTAAGTTTAATAAAATACTCCTTACATGATTCTGTCTGATTTAAACGAAGCATGGTTCTTAACGCTCGCTTTTGCATAGTAAAGGCTGCCTTAATATTATATTTATAGCAGCTAAAAAGCTATTTGACCGTGGCTGTTTGTCTACGCGCAAAGGAAATATAGTATAAACTTCACTACTCTACCCTACCCTATCTACCCTACCTACCCTACCTACCTACCGTTCCCTACCCTACCCTACCCTACCCTACCCTACTTACCTACCTACCTACCTACCTACCCTACCCTACCCTACCCTACCCTACCCTACCCTACCTACCCTACCTACCCTACCTACCCTTTTTTTTTGACGCTGAGATATGCATTACGCATGCCCGCTTGTCGGGAGACGAGACAGGGTATGTGGGACACCCTGCCAAAATGGCAGTATACCCACTAAAACTCAGCGATGTTCCCTCATCGCCTTGATGGGAGGGCCATGGGAAACCGGCTAAGCCTTTACATCCACAACCCTCCCGGCGCATGCCCGCCTAGCTGGCGGGCCCCGCATGCCCCCCCACCTGGGGGGGATACGGGAATGGCCGAGAACACCTGGCCATTCCCGTCCGACACTGGTAGAGGCCTGTGCAATACAGGCAAGGGTGCCCCCGCACCCGTTGCCTGCTGGCCTCCACCTGGGAGTAACCCCCCATCACCCCAGGGACCAGACCAGCACAGGGGCGCCAGATGACCTTGTGTCTAGGCGCCCTTGGTCCCCCTGCGACGGGTCAGATGATTAGCCCCGCCGCCTACCACTTTTCGGCCGCAGAGGATAGGGAGAGCGGCCAACGCAATACCGACACTCCTCTTCCTCTGCGGCCCCACCGCGTCCGCCATCCAACGGTGGCGACCCCGTAAAGGCCGCGGAAGGTAGGGAGAACGGCTCACCGCAATACCGGCACTCCTCTCCCGCCGCGGCCTCCCACCCTCAGCCGCGATGCCACCCAATCTACATCGCGGCCCGCCTCAGTTGCGTTGTCACCGAAGCGGCACCGCAACTTACGGCCGCTACGTCGTCGGCTTATCCGCAAAAGCCCTGACGAGCGGCCCCCTCCTCGGGTTCCTCTTAGCTTCACCGTGGCCCTCAAGCCACGGCTACTGAACCCCCCCGCCTCGACAATGCGGGAACCCACCGGGAGGGGGGAGAACCCCCCGGGGGGTACCTACCTACCCTACCCTACCCTACCCTACCCTACCCTACCCTACCCTACCCTACCCTACCCTACCCTACCCTACCTACCTACCCTACCCTACCCTACCCTACCCTACCCTACCCTACCCTACCCTACCCTACCTACCGTCCAACCTTTTCCTGACAATAACAAACACAACAAAAAAATAATTAGCGAAATCGGTCCAACTGCAGCCGTTCACTAATAGTATTTTTTTTTTTTCATTGTTTCTCACCGTTTAAACCTTCCCTGGACTACGACAAACATTTCAAAACCAAAATCAGCTAAATCGGCCCAGCAGTTCTCGAGTTTTAGCGAGACTAACCAACAGCAATTGATTTTTACATATATACCGGATGACTTTTTTTACCGTCTCGAAAAAAATTGGATATACTAGGTGAACGGAGTAGAAGCCTATGGCATAGTTTTTATTATTTTTTCTTTAACCTAGAAAGAAATTGATCTATGGATAAATACCACACATTTGAAGTAAACTTATCATACTATAACAATAAACACAGAAATTTAACAAAAAACATAATTCAATAAATAAATACGATAAATAATATTTAAATTTAAATCATACGCACCCAAATTTCAATATTTTTATCTTTTATTTTAGTTTTATTTCTGAAAAAAAAAAAAAAAAAAAAAAAAATTGCTATGCCATAGGCTTCTACTCCGTTCGCCTAGTATACCCAATTTTTTTCGAGACGGTAAAAAAAGTCATCCGGTAGATTAGACAATTAACTGTTCTCACCCTTTCGTTATTTCGATGTAAACGTATAAACTAATAAACTCCGTTATTTCACGATAAGTACAAAGCACTGTAATCTATTTACCATTTACATAAAAAAAAATAACTCCAAAGTGTAATTCAACAATATTACACAATAACTGTCGTTATTTAGCCGTTGTTTGTCTAATGCTATAGTAAATGGAGTATACATATCAACAGTATCAACAAAAGTTGCATATCATCGTTGCAAAATTTCACAAACTGTATGTAAACCAGCAACAAACGATTTTTGTTGCTACAACGAAAATGTTTGTTTACGATGAATACGGTTAGAGCTTCTCGTGTTTGTTTGTTTTAGAGAGAAAGTACCTTCTGACCCGGGGGACATATTCTGGACACATTTCGAGTTACTCAGGAAGTGCAAGTTTATCGGTAAGTAATAATCGATTGATCATACTTATTTAACTATACACAATTGTTTCTGTGAATAAACGCTTTTTTTTTTCTACTAATACTATAAAGAGATAATTTTTTTGTATGTTTGTATGTAGGGGTAATCTCTGAAACTACTGAACGGATTCTGGAAATTCTTTTTGTATTTGATAGTCCAATTCCTGGAGAAGGTTATAGGCTATTTAACATCACGCTGCGACCCTAAGGAGTCGGGTTAAAAGTAAAAATTCAGAAAGAACGCTATGCTAACGCGGGTGGGCAACGGGATGTGACGCGGAGGGTCGGAGGCCGAAATTTCACGCGGACGAAGTCGCGGGGCAGAAGCTAGGTTTTAACTTACTTATTAATAAAGTAAAAATTAATTTATTAACTTAAACATAAAAGTCTTTACTGAATTTAACACCATCTATCGTCAAGTAGCAGAACCAAAAAGACGCTATCATTACATAAACAAAACACATACTGTTATTTGAATATATTGTAAAAAGCAATTACTTTTATTAGGGTAACCGTGGAGTTTCTTGCCGGTTCTTCTCCATATGAAACGACCAATTGGAACCGTGCACATAGCTTCTGACGTTCGAAGCTAGGTTCTTTTTTTTGCGCGGGGCCCGTAGCATATTCTATCCACTTGATATACTTTTATTCTCTCTTTCTCACTTAGTTTTAATGATGGTCTGGTACTTTGAGTACTTTATGCGGACTACCCAAATGTCCTTTCTTTGGTATTGTTCGTCGAGACGTTGAGCTCCTTAAATCCTGAGTTGAGCTACACGTCAGTGGCGTGCCTAGGGGTCAAAATTAGGGCAAGCCAATATATATTTTGGATAAAAAAACACATCCTACCCTATCGCCTGGCAAAGTGGCGCCTACCGACTGAGCCGTTAAAGAACTGACTAATATTCGTTTTTCATAATTGTAAATAATTGCGATTTATTCTTTTGTTCCAAAACTAATACCACTATGTATGTTTTTCAACAAATTTGATGAAACAAATATCAGTGGTATTAGTTGCTAGATAAGGTATAGATATAGACCTAAATATTTAAATATGAATTAACAACAAAACATGACTGGAATAATGTGGGTGTAGCTAAGTAGGCATACCTCTGCTTAACCCTTCGGGGAATACAGGCGTGATGTTATGCTTAAATATAGGTAAATTTTAAATACGAAGAATACCTACTGGTAATCCTTTAGAAAATCACAACTATTATAAGTACAAGTTTATCAGTATCGTGTAAAATATGATACGTGAGCCATCTATTATCATTATTGGCACAACAGAGCTCTTCGAGTCGTAATAATTCATATTTCAAACGCGCTCTAATTCGCAACAGTTGTTATGGGAAAAATATTACAATACGGCTACTAGATGGCGCACAAATAATTGATTGATTTGTGATTTCTAACTACACAATGGTGCCGATTCTCTTGTACACCGAACTAAACTAACTAAACTATCACTAAAATTCCTTACTTTTGGCTATGAGAATCTTAAAAGCTATTCTGCAAACAAAATTCTCTAAATTTAAAAATAAGTTTGACACAACTAAATCGAATTTGACAATCGTGACTCCAAGTGGTATATTTTTTTTTTTGGCTTCGCAACTTTGTACTTGTTTGCCTATGATTTTTTTAGAGCCGGGGGCGCGCATGGGTGGGCAGCCGCGACGTTTTTTATGGAATTTTTCACTTTTTGTATGCAAAAAAAAAAAAAAAGATTACCTACATGTAGAGTAACAGGGGTTTAACGCTTTCTAAAAGGGGGTCGAAATTTTCATTATTTTTGCGATAGGACACACCGTTTTGGAGATATAAGCAAAAGAAAAGAAAAAAATATATAGGGATAAACACGAAATATTTTAAGTGATACACCTTTTTTTTTTAATCTGAGTATATTATTTAAAAAAGTAAATAATTTAAAATTACTTGATATGATGATTAATTATCAAAATTAACCGCGCTCGTGCCGCCACCCCACCGCACCGTTCGGCGTCACCGCGTCGAGGCGGGTCATTCATAGATTATGTAAATAAAGGATTTCTTCGCAAAATGTCTCAAGCAATTTTAAAATTATAATAATTATGTAAAAATATAAAACACTTAGATTAAAAAAAAAAAATTCACTGCTGTGGCTTTTTTACGACATAAAGATGTTTCTCTTAAAATATTTCGTGTATGAATAGATACACCTTTTATACAGTACTGGTTTTGCACCAGAAGTCGAGGTGATTGGAGTGAATTTTAGTTCATGAAAACTAATTTTATTCCACACCTTTTTAATCGCGATTAAAAATAGTCAGATTTAGTTAGAAAATCTAAATTTTAGTTTAAAAACGTCAAATTCAGAATAGCTAAATTGCCATTTTCACCAAATTTAAAAACTCAGTACCATCTTAGAGCTGTCAAACTAAAATATAGTTAAGTTGTGTCACTTTAGTCAATTTCAGAATAGGAAATGGTCGTTTGACAGGAATAAACTAAATTTTGGTGATTTTTAGTCTAGTTTAGAAAATTTTGTGACAAGAGAATCGGCACCATTGCTTACATTTAATTCGTTTGGTAAGTAACTGGGCTCCGGTTTGTTGCCATCTTGTTGCTGCATATGTTTCTCTAAGACTAGGTCGTATAAAGAAAGCAAAGATACAAGCCCTAAGAAATTGCCTCTATTGAATGAGGTTTTAAACTCATTGTGACCTCGGAAAGGAAGTTCTTAAAGTGCTAAATGACACACAACATCAACCTAATCTTTGAAAAACAGCGCGATTGTGTTCGACATGCATAATGTATTCAGCGAGATTATATTTGTCTGTAAAACTCAAAGTATTTACCTTTTTCCAAGTAACGATTACACACCAATACACACTTTAATCCTTCACAAGGAACAATAATTGCATGCGTTTCCGAATTCATTTTAATGATAAGAAACTTTTTCATCACTTCAAAAAGAAGGTAATTACAGCAAAAACTAATCACAACACAAACTCACAGAAAATTTAAAAAAATCAAAACATAAACGACGTCAGTAACCGCTCAAAACAATTAATTTGAAATTACATCATACAAATTCACGCTTTGCGCAGCGACTCGCGCACACATACTCAGGATCTACAATCCTACCACCTCCTACTACGATTCGTTTCATTCATAAAAAGTCAAAAGCCGGGCTTAAAAATTCGAACATTTGCAAAATGAGTACATACTATCATATCAAGGACGTTAACACATTTCTTTGCGAAAAAATGAGAAGTTAGAAGCCCGATTTGAAGCCACCTTGTGTGAGCGAGAAAGCTATACTTCATTCATCGATACGATCTCGCCTCCTGCTTAGCGCTATAACGTTAGAGCGAGACCGCAACTGCGGCATCGGAGATAGTTTGGCAACGGTGCATGATGAATGAGGCGATGAATTTAAATATTATTCCTTGAGTATGTAACTCTGGCAACGTTGCATCGTAGTACGTATCTAGCGCGCGGCCGGTACCTACCACGTTTTTATTCTTGTGGCCGGTACTACGCGGAGAGTTTAATGTTATTATTCGTATCAATTCTTGCGACATTGAGTTTGTTTACAGGTGTAGTTTTTTTATTAATAGGCTCACTTTTGATTGAAAGCCGGGCTTTTCGGCTTTAATGAAAGGAACGCCCCTGCTACACGTTTACTAATAAATGCTTGCACTGACTGGACAGATCCACTCAAAATTGTGTGGTTCTTTCCTCAAAAGACTATTTCAGACACGGATCTACATGGTCCTCACATGATCTGACCAAGATTATCTCTGGACTTGACCCCTGAGTTTGTTTCGCCATTTCTTCTCAGGGGTAGTCAGGTAGGAAATGTCGTCTCCAACTATACCCAAAGTCTCTAATTCAGATCATTTATGTAAACAAAGTAATGTCAAGAAATGTCACTGTCAAAATGACAGGACAGTGGTGCAAAACATTTTATCATATTCTTTTTTTGTAAATAGTCATCGCTAAAATTAAAGTGAATTAATTATAAGAACTATGCAAACAAAATACCGTTGCCAAACAATGTATTGTGTAGTATGTCGGAGACACGGCATATGATCGTCATAATCAGCCCTTTTAAATCCAGTGCTAGACGTAGGCCTCCCAAAATCGATTTCCACTCGAAACAGTTTACAGCCGTTTTCATCCAAAATGTAGCTATATATGTTACATACAATATGAATCTATGAATGAGAGTTGTAATATTAGTGTTGTTAAAGATGTAAAAAATGTGAAAATGTTTGGATCTCCTGCATTGTTATCAGTATCATAAAATATTTTATACCAGAAAATCTCCTTTTTTTTAATAACTTTGTTTAAAACCGGAAATTTATAAAAATAATTACGGTATGATTATTTGTTAATTATTATTTCTTAAAATCAGTACTTAAAAGATAATGTAACCTCTTTTTCGCCATTTTATGTGAATTACCATTACGAAGATATTTTTTTGTTATGTTATCCTCATTGTTTACATAAATTATCTGAATTTGAGATTTTGGGTACAGCTTATTAAAAAAAAAAAAAAAAATACATGACGTATAAAAGTGATACCGATATCCTATATATAGAATAAACGATTTCATTTTATATGGTTTCTAAAGTAAAAATAATATATACTATAAGCCTTACAAATAAATAGTCAATTTCAACATTTTGAATCGAGCCATTCCAATTCTGCTACGCATCCACACTCGAGTGTCGAGTAAGGGTGCTTGCTCACGTCAGACTTTCTGTAGAGCCGATTATCGGGCCGATTTAAATTCTATACATTTATACGAGCTACTTTTTGTAGATTTTGTGCATTTACTGTATGAAATTCTTGTTTAATTTTCGCCAACGAAATAATCGGTTACTGATTGGAAAGGGTGTAACTTTCACGTTTTTGTGACATCAAGTAAATTCAATATACCATGTCTTAATAAGTTTCACTCGAAAAATTAGGCGGATACGCGGAGCCTCCTTTGGCGCGGGGCCCATAGCAATTGCTACTCTTGCTACGTGGTTAATCCGCAACTGAGTTGAAACGGTGAAAACTAAATAAAATGTGCTATATCCGTTTCAATAATAGGCGTTATTGTTGTTTGTATATTATGGTGAATAAAACACCCGTAGACAATATTGACCGTGACATTTTTCAATAGCGGTAGAGTTGCTGATGCGAACCTCCGAAGAGAAGCCGGTAAGAATCGTGTTGTATGGTGCTTTCGCCACTGCTGCCTACCCATTTAGGGAATACAAGCATGATGTTTTGATAATAAAATTATTTAATTAAATTATGTCAACAGCGGTGATTCAGAACGATGAGCAGCCAGTCAAGGATCCTTTGGAAGTCCCACAGTCCGCTATTAAGAAGAAGCCTAAACAAGTGAGTGAAAAAAAGTAATTATTTTACGATCGTAAAAAAAAGGAAAGAAAAAACACTAGAGTGGTAATGTAAAGTACAAAACACGAGTGGATAATACGCTGTATTATGAACCTAAATGCGTTCCTATAAGAGACACTCCATAAGTAAGTGTGTTGAAAAAATTCTTACGCAATCAGTGAGGGTAGCCCGCGAAATTCAAATTATCCTACGTTTTTGTAATTTGTAGGTTAGTATTAGGTTGTCTGTTGTCAACAAACAGACAGATAGACCGACGGATAGACGAAAATTTTAAACATTGATTTTAAATTTCTCATATTTGGAATTTACTTTGTCAGAGGGATGAGAACAGTACTTTTCGTTCCTGGGAAACAATTTTCCCTGCTGTCAAAAAAATTCAAAACTATGTAAGCCATGTACCAACTTTGTATACAGCCGCTCTGTTTAATCGCGGCGTAAAATTGTAATTACAAAATATTATCAACAATTTTGTAACATGACTTTATACTTATAATTAACTTTTCACAAAATTATTATTTAATTTACATAGATTTGAGCAAAATATTTACCATCATCAAGGATAAAAAATACTGGCTGGTACAATGCCACAGAAACAGAAACATAAAAAAGGCGGGGAAGCGGTAATTCGATCTTCAGTTGTTTTGTCGAGTGCGTATTTACGTATTAAAATATAGTTTGCTTAAGTGATCAGGTTTTTACTTACTTTCCTCATATTCGAAATGAAAAGCAGAGTGTTTACCTCGGGTGAAAGAACTTAATTAGGCACTCGTAACTATTGGCGCCCTCGCTACGCTCGTGCGCAAAGTCATCTCGTGCCTAAATAGGTCTCTTTCATCCCTTGTATAACAATCTACTATTTTGTTATATAAGTACCGTATATACTTTCTTATGCATTTAGTAAATAGTTGTTATTTGACATTACAAAGGGGCACTTTTTATTTATTTGTATAGATATTGTCCTATAAGAATGTATCGTGCCCCTTAGGTGGTGATCCGGCCGACGGAAGAAGACTGGTCGTCGTACGTGACGTCACGCAACGGCAACAACGGCCAGATCCAGCTGTGGCAGTTCCTGCTCGAGCTGCTCACCAGTGCCGAGTACTTCGACGTCATCCGGTGGCACGGTGAGCAACCAGTCTTGTTAGGATCTTTTTAGCCAACTGCGCGACAGCAAAGACAGGGTTAAGTTTTTCTCGCGTATCTAGGTATCTTTGTATGTGGGATTCTTTATACCCTCGAGGCTTCCTAACGGCTGGATTGTATTTTAATTTCAAAGCATTAATTTCTGTGAAACGATTTCCAGGTACTTTTAATTGTCAAAGAGTTGATCAGTTAGAAAGTTATGGAGAACGGACGGGCAAGAAACTCCAATTACACTCTTTGAAATCAAGATATTACAACATCCTGGGTACATTAATCTTGTTGAATACATGTTATGTGTTTAATAATGAGGTATCGTCTCCTCTAGGTCGCGCGATGGTTATGCAACTTAAGAAGTCGATTCCAAAAACATAACACCATGAAGAGAGAAACCATGCTCACTTTTCAAGTAGTCTGATGCAGTTGGTGGCATCTAATCTGAGATTGAACTAAATTAACTGCCTCCGACTACACCAGAGTGCTTGAAATGGGAGCTTGGTTAGAACATTTTAGAAGTAGTCGGGTTTTTTGAATTTTTCTGTCTGTCAACTAGCTTATTGCTTGCGGTAGCGTCGGGGGTGGGGTTGCCGCCTTCCTTCAAATATGGCGGTATATTGGCGTGTGCTAGCTGACATATGGCAAATAATTTAATTTTCACTTCTCGTGCTCTAAAAGTTCGTCTTTATGTTGGGCGTAGGCGACATAAAGTCGCTTTTTATGCTCTAGTGCATTATTTTTTTCCTAAGACTAGGATAATCACCTAGACCTAAAGTCGAGAGCATAGTAAAATTCAATAATAATCAGGCCCAACAGCCACACGCACAATAAAACGTCGCAGATTAAAGTCGTTATTTTATTTCATTTGCTTTAATTGATATCACTTCCGTGTTTTCTATAGTTAATTTTAATAAAACCAGATAAAATAGTTGTCTTTATTAACCAGATAAAATACTTGGCAGTATGAAGTACCCAAGTCGAATGATA
The DNA here is from genome assembly GCA_947523025.1 of Dryobota labecula. NCBI lineage: Eukaryota > Metazoa > Arthropoda > Insecta > Lepidoptera > Noctuidae > Dryobota > Dryobota labecula. The sequence goes on along the minus strand of OX383311.1, from coordinate 2,618,508 downwards.
CATGTTGAAAATAAAAAAATACTTATGCCTGTTTAATTTTCTCGCAATCGAAGTGAAAAGCAGAGTGTATAACGCTATAACTCGGGCATAAATGAGCTATTTTACCCCTCGACTTAACTATCCACCCTCGCCTGCGGCTCGGGACATATATATGTCTCGGGCTAAAATGGCTTCTTTTATGCACTAGCTGTACAATCTACTATTAATGTTCTGTGTTATTTTGCATACCTACGGTTGTATAGAATCAAGTTTTTCTAACTGAACAGACAGCTGTGCTGCTGGGGAGTTTGTGGCGCCACTTCTTTTTCCCAGCTAAAGCACTAGGAAGTGAAGGGCGGGCGCTTTGGGAGACTGATATGTAATTTTGACTTTCAAAAAGTGCTGATTGTCAGCCTAATTTGAATAAATGACTTGATTTGATTAAATTTATTGCGTCAGCTAACGTACTTCCTACTTATATTATAAGGTAATTATGAAAGTGTTTTTTGTCTTCCTTCACGCGGCTTCGGGGCAACGGATCGTCGCGATTTTTTGCAGAAAGATACTTTATGTGTTAGTGACATAGGTTACTTTTTATCTAAAAAATTTACGGTCTCTGGGTGAAACCACGGCAGCGAAGCCATGGGACAAAAACTAGTTATGTTAACAATGTATTTTGTGTGAACCAGGCACTGAAGGCGAGTTCAAGCTGTTAGAGCCCGAGCGCGTGGCGCGGCTGTGGGGCGCGCGCAAGCACAAGCCCGCCATGAACTACGAGAAGCTGAGCCGCGCGCTGCGCTACTACTACGACGGAGACATGATCGCCAAGGTGTCGGGCAAGAGGTACGTAGCGACATCTGTGTATCTACATACAGACTACGCATGACATGACACAAACGTCATACAAATCCTTCATCGCGTAAGCAAAGTTTACCGCGAAATTTGCATAAGTATACAGGATGACATTTTTTACCGTCTCGAAAAAAAATGGGTATACTAGGGGAACGGAGTAGAAGCCTATGGCATTTTTTTTTTCTTAAATCAATCTGCTTAGCCTTTTCCCAACTATGTTGGGGTCGGCTTCCAGTCTAATCGGATGCAGCTGAATACCAGTATTTTACATGGAGCGACTGCCTATCTGACCTCCACAACCCAGTAACTGGGTAACACGATACCCCTTGGTAAGACTGGCTGTCAGACTTTTGGGCTTCTGACGACCCGTAACGACTGTCAAAGATCCACGAATGACAGCCGGGACCAACGGCTTAACGTGCTTTCCGAGGCACGGAGGAGCCTCGGTATGTAAAGATGGTCACCCATCCACGGACCAACCCCGGCAAGCGTAGCTTAACCTGGCGGATCGACCCGAGCGGCTGTTATTACTTAGCCACGAGCTCCTCCTTTTTTTTTTCTTAAATATAACAAAAAAAAAAATGTAATTTGGGTGCGTATGATTTAAATTTAAATATTATTTATCGTATTTTTATATTATTTTTTTGTTAGATTTCTGTATTTATTGTTATAAGTTTACTTCAAATGTATTTAGCGATAGATCAATTTCTTTCTAGCTAAAAGAAAAGAAAAAAAAAAAAAACTGCCATGCTACTCCGTTCACCTAGTATACCCAAGTTTTTTCGAGACGGTAAAAAATGTCATCCGGTATATAAAACAGCCCAACAGCAAACATCGGGCAGTAGCCCACCAGACATAAAACCCGTCCGTTTCCCTCCAATTTATTGATAATCTCTTCTATGACACATTAAACTCTTGTCAATGTCTTGATTTTTATTAAGGTGAAAGCACCAGTATTGCCTGCGATATTCTCTGTAATTTGCAGATATACCCCAAGTCTCTAATTCAGATAATTTATGTAAACAAAGGGGATAACATATCAACAAAAATTCTTCGTTATGGTAATTCGCAAAAAATGGCGGAAACAAAGGTTCCATTCTCTTTTAAGTACTGGTTTTAGAAATAATGTTTAAAAAAATTATCATACTGCAATAATTTTTATAATTACTCTGTTTTGAACAAAGTTATTAAAAAAAAAGGAGATTTTCTGGTATATAATATTTTATGATACTGGTAACAACGCAGGAGATACAAACAATTTCAAACTTTTAACATCATTTCATTTCATTTATTCATTAACAATTAACATTGTGTTGAACATTACATATTGAATAAAATTATCACATGCCAGAAACAATACATTTAAAAGCCTAATTATAATTGAAGTGAAAAGTTAGTTCAAGAGTCAAATAAATTTAAAATATGTCAACAAATAAATACAATGTCAAATTTATATCAGTAGGTAATTATGTTAAATTCAATGTCAAGAAAATTTAAACAATTGAGAGTATAAATTCATAAAGGTAATAGTGTTTAAGTCAAAAATAATTTTTAATATAGCTTGTTCACTGCTATTATTATAGGTGACTATTATAATCATAAATATACATTTTATCATTTATCATTTGACATATATTCTGTATAAAAAAAAAATCCAATAAGAAGACTTAAATTAGTTTTAAATGAATGAGAGCATCATCTTCAACAACACAATATTACAACTCATATGAGTTGTCATAGATTCATATTATAAGAAAAATATCTTGCCACATGTTGGATGAAAACGGCTATAAGCAATTCCGAGAAGAAATCGATTTTGGAAGGCCTATGTCTAGCATTGGACTTAAAAGGGCTCATTATGACGATCATTTATGCGGCTGTCTCCGAAACACTACACAAAAAATTTTTTGGCATCAGTATTTTGTTTGCTTAGTTCTTATAATTAATTAACTTGAATTTTATATATGATTTTATTTATAAAAAAAATAATGATAAAATGTTTTGCACTACTGACCTGTCATTTTGACAGTGACATTTCTTGAAGTTTCTTTGTTTTTTATCATCTGAATTAGAGACTTGGGGTATAGTATGTTAAATCATTAAAGTCATCAATACACTCTTAAGTTAGGACGAACAAATGTCATGATTTTATGAAATGGTCATTCAATGCGGTAATTTGAACTAAGACAGTTGTATTGATGATTTTAATGTATATTTAATGTATATGTACCGTGTGGTGCCGGACGTAAAGAATAGCACCACCCCATTTCCTCCCGTGGTGTCGTAAAAGGCGACTAAGGGACTTACTAGAGAATGGGCAGCAGCGTTCTCTATGCATTTTTTAAGACCATACTGCGATCGCCAACCCGCCTGCCAAGCGTGGCGATTATGGCAAATTCCTCCCCTTTTGGGGGAGGCCTATGTCCAGCAGTGGACTTATTTCGGCTGAAATGATGATTGTATATTTAATTAAAGTACTTTATAGGTATATAACATTTGAATATTCATGGCTACCGTAGCGCATCCACCCTAAAAGAGCTGTCTCGGGCCAACTAGCGCCACTCAACATTTTATAAATATGGAGAAAATCGAGTTTAAATTTTTTATTGGTTTTTGGCGAAAAATATCGACTATAATATTATTTTTCGGAAATAAATGAATTAAAATAATTTCATTTTCACGATTCCGATACGATTATTGAAATATAAGTTTTTATTTTATTGGTATTTATTAAATAATCAACATTTTCTAATTGGTAAACTTTAAATCAAAGAGCACATCTGTGGTAGTTTTATGCCTTTAATATTTAACGCAGGTCAATTATGCCTTTTCAACTAAAAAAAATATATTTATCGTGGTACAAATAAAAGCCGCATTTATGCATTATGTGACCTTTTGACGTACTATAAGTCAGATGTGCTCTTTTTTACGTACAATAACTTAAAAATGGGCTCAGTTGTGCCTTTTGAGCTTACGGTATTTTTGTTTATCTTGTTCCTAAAATTGTACAAAAAATATTGGCAGATGGGTCTTTTTTTTCTGATTCCGAATATGTATATTACTCAATTTCGGAAAAAAAACCCTTTTTCCTTATGACGGCAGAGTAGCTATGGGTGTACTATACACCTCTGCCTACCCCTTCGAGAAATATAAGTGTGATATTATTTCCAGATTCGTATATAAATTCGTGTGTGATCTGCGACAGTTACTGGGCTACGGCGCGGGAGAGTTAGCCGACTTAGTGAAGGAGGTCCACGACAACAGACCCATAATCAAATCTATTGATGACGTCAAGAAAATCGTCTTCTAATAAAAACACTTATGGATGTAAAACAGGCAAAAATATGGAGAAGAACAGAGGTTTCAAAATGATCAGTTGTTCGGTTTATTCCTAACCTGACCCGAAATTCTAAACCGGTCGCGGGTTAGGTTAGGAACTTGAAAAAAATTATAATATTTGTTCCGAACGTAACCCTCTTCGTAACCTGACCCGAGGTATCGTTCCTGAACCCGACCTGACCTGAAATCCTAACCCGCGACCGGGTAAGGATTTCAGGTCAGGTTCTGAGTAAACCAGTTGTTCGGACCATTTTGAACCGTCTTTTCGTTAAATTTAAATTCAGGATTTCAGATAATTGCCAAGTTTTGGAACCACAAACTCAATGTCATGTAATTTCTTCGCAATCAAAATTTTATAGGACCTGTAATTATAAATGGTCACTTAAAAATCAACTTAATCTACACAATGTTAAAGTAGATAGTTGAGTGGCAATGAATGTAAATTATCTAAGATTCTGAATTTATAGTAGAGAGACTATGGAGACTACAGGTATGTAATTAAGTGTCATTTCTAAATATACGTATGTACATTTATGCTTAAAAACAGCCTTCAGATTTGGAATAACATGTGTTTTAAATGCAATTTACATACAGGAAGTAATTGAAATACAGGGTTCGAAAAAATCCGTTTTTTATAATAAATATCAATAATCCGATTTTTTTTATATATGTCCGATATATATCCAGGCCAAGAAAAAGCGAATTTCATTCTGTAAGGGGATTAAACACTTAAAATTGTGAAAGGAAATTGTAAAATAATATAAGTGTCAAATTACCACATATTTTATTTTTAAAGAGTAACAAAAGAATTAGTGTTTATTTGAGAAAGAATTTTTTTATGAACATAAAAAACAAGTGCCTATTATTATAATAATCTTCATTTGTTTGTGAGGTAAATCAACTAATTAAACACTCAATTTTAATAATAATTTGTAATCATAAAAAAGTAAATTATTCTGAATTGTAGTTTTTCGCTACGTGTTGCCAGGGTAAACATAAATCTCCAAAATTTTTAGTTCAGAAGACAGGAAAAAATCAATTGATATATATCAAGATAAAAATCAATTGATATATATCGTGATATATTTCATGATATATATCCGCTGATATATATCGGTGAACCCTGTTGAAATAACTGAAAACTCGAAATAGGTTCATTGAAACTGAAAAAGGCTGCTCCATATCGATATGATCACATAACTCGACAGACATATTAAACAACGGATTTTTTCTGTGGTTTGGTCCCACAGTAAAAGTTGTTCTTAATGATGAGTTCAATGACCCCATTTCGCGTTTTCAGTTGTCTCAATTACACCTTGTATGTATGTATAAAGTCTATCAGAATATTTATGAGGTATGGTAGCCACACACGTAACGATATACTTGCGCAAGTTTAGATTTGCACAAGTCTGCGTGCTGCCGAATGGCTCGGATACTTGTGCAAATTCATTCCACACATGTTAAGAGGCCGTGCACGAAATCGACTGATTTTGATCAATTTTGTTCATTGGTTGTGAGAAAGGGAAACATAATTTAAACAAAATTATTTGAGATTTGAAAAGTCGTGTTCTTTGTTTTGCATGTGGCTGAAAGGGATTTTTCAAATAAATTAAGTATTCACGGTAAATCACTAATATTTGCAACAAGTTTTCCGAAAAATGACGCGAGACTGACATTTGATCATCATTCTACAAGAAACTACTTTTGATTTTGAACATTAAAAAATATCCTTAACATCATTATATGCTCTTCTTGCATGTGGCGGAACCACTTTTTTCAACTTCCATACAAAATATAGCAGAAAAATAATATTGAAAAAACCTTTTTTTGTTTTAAACCTCGTCAGTAATATATATTTTTCCTATTATTTAGCAAATCATATCAAGAAATTTAAAAATCAAAAATTAGTCTTCAGCTATTCTTGAAATATAATCAAAAATTTATTTAATGATTATACAATATCTTCATTAAGTAAATCCATGGCGAAATAAACTATATTTTGAAGAGCACAAAAATGATGAAACTATTAAAAGCTGCTGTGACTGACACGAATGGTTTAGCACCATGAAAACTGTACTCTTATAGTTACACAGACTTAATGTTTCGATTATTTCAAGTTTTCTCACAATTAGATAAGAAATTGCCAAAAGAGAGTTTTTTTCGTGCACGGACCCTTAATGTATATTTATTTATTTAAACTTCTCGCACACAATGAGGTACAAAGGCCAAAGGCGGACTTAATGCCTTAGGCATTCTCTACCAGTCAACCAAGGGTGGCGAAGAGATAAGATGGCATGTGCTCTGTTTAAGAGCTAAGAAAAACTTGTGCAAGTCAAATTTAGCGCAAGTACATCGTAACGTGTGTGGCCTGTAGTAGATGTAGTCTTCACCGCGATGTATTTAATTATTCAAAATCAATTTATGCACATTAGGCTGAGAATCAGTTATCTTAACGTTAATAGTTTTAAGGGAAAAACTTAGTGGCGCTTCCTAGTGTTTTAGTTGGGTAGAAGTGGCGCAAAAAACTCCCCTGCAACACATCTATCTGCATAGTTTTAAGAACTCAAAGGAAATTAAAAACAAATAGTTTTATTTAGGATAACATCAAAGGTCGCACAGTACAGTCAGCGCCAAAAATATGGGGATGAAAAGACGGGTTATTCGCACTTCATACCGCGTTCGCAGTTCGTCCCATTCGCACTTGGTCCCGTTCGCTCTTAGTCCCATGCAAGTTGTTTGTAAGGGAAGAGGTAGGTTTGTGGACCAAAGTGTTATATAACATCACGCTACGACCAATAGGAGCGGAACATCAATGAAAATGTTCCAAAAACTTGAAAAAATATTTCTTTTGAGAGCTTCCATTGCGTAGGTTGCGTAAAAGGTTAAAGTTACGCAAAAATCATGTATCACGGAATTGTTCCCCTTTAAAAGTAAAAAAAAAGTCCGTAGGGTGATGTTATATAACACTTTGGTCCACAAACCTACCTCTTCCCTTAAATATTCCTGAAATATATGTATACCTACATTATCAGCAAATAAATGATTTCTTTCTTTCTTTCTTTCAAACTACTTGCATGGGACTAAGTGCGAATGGGGCCAAGTGCGAATGGGACCAAGTGCGAATGGGACCAAGTTCGAATGGGACCAACTGCGAATGGGACCAACTGCGAACGTGGTACGAAGTGCGAATGGGACGAAGTGCGAATAACCCGAATAGATTCGTCAAAATGATCAGAATAAAATAAAATACGGAACCATAAAAACAAAATGGCGGCGTTTAGTCCCGATTTTGGGCACGCGCCAGATCCTTGTACAGCACTAGTTATACTTAGTTCTGTTCTGTTTTGATCATATTGAACTCTTTGTCTCTATAGTTTTGATGCTGACTGTACAAGACCATGTGATTTAGATGCACTTCAATCAATAGAGTGGTATTTTTCAAATAATGTAGTTGTTTCTTTGTGCTTTTCTGTCGTGGAAATAATATGTATAAGTTACGATTTTTATTGATTATTGTGTGTACAGTGGCTAGCACATACAGTTTCATGAAACTGTCAAAGGAGATGTCCGCTTTTTGTATGAATGTTGGTTTTTTATTTCGAGAAAAATCTAACCGGCATCAACTTACACCTAAATAAAAGCGACAAAAATATGGAACTTGGAACCACTGAAATAATATTTTTAGATCCCTCCATTTAAGAGCAAAATGATAAACTATTTAATGTTAGTACATATATTTTATCCGTTGATGGCAACCCAAATAAAACCTCCCACACACTGACAATGTCTTAATTGACAGATGATTCTATTCATCTATAAAAAAGTACTCTGTGATCCCGTTTCATCCTATTTCATATTATATAGGGTGCATAGAAAAATAATCTGAATTTACTAATGTTTTGTTTACCCATAAATATTGATTGACAGTAATGACTGTACATGTGTAAACTTTGACAAGTTTACAATTTTTTACGGTGTTATCGTTTCACATAAAAGTTTATTCGTTTTAGGAGTAAATACTAAAATAAAAAACAATTTTCTCAAAATTGGAGGGCTTTAAAACAGACAGACAGTAATGACAGTACATGTGTCAACTTTGACAAGTTTACAATTTTTTTACGGTGTTATCGTTTCACATAAAAGTTTATTCGTTTTAGGAGTAAATTCACACTAAAATAAAAAACTATTTTTCTCAAAATTGGAGGGCTTTAAAAAATTATGTTGTAGTTAGAATCGCTACTTTTTGGGATGTCTATCGAAATATATTTAACTTATCCTGGTTAGAATTATTTAATAATAAAAACCATTTTCGGACATGTCCTTTCTCCAAACGATTATAAACTTTAAAATGTTGATGATTTAGTTCAAAATAGAACGAGAAAACCTGACAGTTTGTGGTAGCTTCATGTGCTGGCCACCATACATAACACCTATAATCTGTTATAAAGTTAATAGGTACACTCGTAGAAAAAAATAAAGTGTTGAATCTAATTGCAAATCTATGTTTAAGGAATAAAGTTTAAGTGCCAGTCTTTATATTTATGTTTCGATAAAAAGTGATACTGTATATACCTAGCTATATTTAGATTTAAGGTATTTGTACAAATAAAGTCTATTTTTGAGTTTAAACTTTGTTTACCTTATTAAAATCATACTACCCGGAGATACATCAAAAACAATATCAGAGAGTCAGGAAGCTTGTGTAGAAGAGTCATAAACTCACGACAAATCAATAATAACTAACATACGTTTAATTTCCAAACATGGAAAGGGAAACAAATATGTGTTTTTGGAATAACAGCCTTAAAACCAATAAAACCCACAAATAACGTTCAATTTTCGCTACAAATTTAAACATTTAAATGGGTATTTTCTCGTGGTCCTACTATTCTGTCCAACCAGTAGGTCCACGAGGGTATTGCTGTTGGTCCTACTGAAGTTTTGAAACCAAAATATACCTCCCATCGACAGAAGTCGATAGCCCAGGGTGCACCGAACGCAGTGGCGTAACTACATGGTGGCAAGTCGGCAAAATGCCACGGGCCCCCAGCCGGAAGGGGCCCCCGATCAGTGGAGAATCCATTAAAAAAGATGGTGTCTCGTTTGGTTCCGGGAGGGACCACAGACAATTTAAGGTAAAATTTTAGTTCATTTTGGGACCAAGGACAATTCAGACAAAAAAAAAAGTGGGCGTTATGGCACCAGCATTATGAGAGTCTCTTTGATGAGATTTAAAAAAGCGCAATTGTCGGACTAGTAAATAGTTATCTGTGGCGTTACAGCACTAGCGCGGTAACGTAAAAAGCACGCGTTTTTAACACACTGCATTATGGACCTAAAAGCGGTTCATTAAGAGCCACTTTACGAGCAAGCATGTTGAAAACAATCCATAATCAGCCATAATCGCCACACTTGGCAGGCGGGTTGACGATCGCATTACTATAGTGTTAAAAATGCATAGAGAACGCTGCAGCCCATTCTCTAGTAAGTCCCTTAGTCGCCTTTTACGACACCCATGGGAGGAAATGGGGTGGTGCTATTCTTTACGTCCGGCACCACACGGCAAAATAAAAATAAATAAATAACAAAAAAGTGTATAAGTAAGTATTATAAAATAAAATAAACTATTATTGTTGGTTCAGCAATAATAGACGACACGGTTGACGCAGTGGTTAAGCGATTGACTGCTGCGCTGCGTGTCGCGGGTTCGATTCCCGCACAGAACAAATGTTTGTATGACCTACAAAGTAGTTGTTCCGGGTCTGGCTGTTTGTTTATGTGAGTTTAAATGTTTGTAAACGCACCCACGATACAGGAGAAATTCCAAGCACACTTGGAATTTCTCCTGTATCGTGGGTGCACACGGCAACGTTTAAAAAAAAAAATGCTTCTTTATATTCGGCGCATCCGATGAATTTGCCACGGGCCTCGAACGGCTTAGTTAAGTACGCCACTGACCGAACGGAAGAAAAGGTCGGAGAGTACGTCACTCGGGGAGGCTCCGTTCATGCACCCCAATGCAGATAACACTACAGTACTGAATAAGTTGTATCCAATTGAGCAGTAGGCTCAACTGATATACAACTTATGACGACGAAGTAGTAGTTTTGAATTGCTGAATTATTATTTTAGGCAGTTACAATTTGTAATTAATTACAAATTAAATGTTTGTATTGTAGTCAAAGTGTTTCTTGGCTGGTCGGTGAAAGACAATGGATAATATTTCAAAGGTGACCTAATTAGGAGCACTATTCGAAGAGAAATCGTCTCTGCTCCAACAACGATATAGTTCGTTTGATATGACCGTGGTTCAAAGCGAGACGCATATGAAAGGTTTAAATGCTGGATTAATCGTTAAGCCAGAGTATCTAACTATTGTCCGTATAGACAACTACGCAGTCAAGAGTATTCATTTTTATTTCTCTCTGTCGGCTGACTGTTGAGGATGATGATCTCTTATTAATTCCTGATAGTGGACGGCCATTTCTTTCATTCTCTCTTTACTTTTCATTTTTTTTTTTAACTCTTTTCTGTGCCTTAATTGATGAGTTTCTCAATCAGCAATACTTCTAGATAGTCCGATACCTGAAATTAATGGAGCACCCATTATAGGAAAATCAAAAATCCACGTGGACTAAGTTTAAAATCATAGTACATTACTTACCAAGGGCTGTAAAAGAAAGACAAGCCCAAAATCGCAGGTATTTGTGACCCGAGCCGCAGACGAGGGTTGTAAATATGCTATAGAGGGCTTTCTTTTTTACTGTTCGTGGTGAGTACACAATTTTACGTCTTGTGCGACGTAAAATCATTTATTCGTTTGCAAACATGGGTAATGTCTGTCCGCGGCTTGGGTTTCTCCCCTGCTCCTAAAGTGGGGATGATGTTTTTTTTGTTTGTGTGGAGTGTTGTTAGATAGGCCATTCAAAAAGATTGCGGGTTTGTGGATACCATTTTTCGATTCAGGGATCCGTTTGCGTAATATTAAAGCTAAGGGCCTGTGCACACCACGTTTTTTAGACGTACGTCGACGACGCGCTTTTATGCTACAGAGCAGGTGCAATGGTCTACAGGCTGCGTCTGACTCGCGTGCGTATTGCGTCTGTATCGCTACAAAGGCGCGTCAACTGCGCGTTTAGAAAAAATGGTGTGCACAGGCCCTTAAAGTGAAAATTTTTGTTCGTTTGTATCGTCCGTAACAGCGTAACTGCAGGCAATTTCTATGCCAGTAAAGACAAGTAAACATTTATTAGCATCAATCATTAGGTAATTTAAATATCTAGGTACAATACAATAGGAATAAAATTAAAAAGATCACTTTGAATTATTCAGTACATAAGTCAGTATCATCTAGATAGTCATTCACAGAATAATAGCATTTTACAATTAATACTGTTGTCAGTTCCTTTTCAAAGTTTTGAATTGTGTCATTTTTATGTTTGGTATTTAATTAAGTATTGGGCCCATAATATGTGTAATAACACTTTTCTTTTGAAAAACAGTGGGTATATTATTACAACTCGCAACATGTAGTTGATATTTACCCCTTGCACCTATTGTAGACTTGTTTTGAGACCAAAAAAGAACCGACACACATAACTAATACGGTACTTTTGTTTATTCAGAATGAAAATGAATCCATACTAATCCATCCATACTAATATTATAAATGTGAAAGTAACTCTGTCTATCTGTCTGTCTGTGTGTATGTTACGTTTTCACGCCTAAACCGCTGCACCGATCGTCATGAAATTTGGCAGAGATATAGCCTGGGATGTGGAGAAGGACATAGGCTACTTTTTTAAGCGATAACCGACATCCACGCGGGCGGAGCCGCAGGCAAAAGCTAGTGAAATGTACATAAATAATAATAAAATAAACTAATAATAATTAACAATAAAATGACCAACTAAATGCATGTGGCGAGAAAATAACTTGAAATGTACTGGACTTGACAGGTTTTGCCATGCCCCCATTATACCTAAAGTCGAATTATTCATTCACTGGAGCTTAAGGACTGGATAGGAATGGTAAAATGGATATTGGACGATATTCAGAAAAGATTTTTTTTTTAAACTGTAAATGTAGATCATTATTTTTTCTAAAAGTTAAGGATAGTCTCATATGATCGTTTTCTTTTAGCGACCACGGTTAAGGTGCCTGCCCTTATTGACCTATCTCAAAACATAATGCGATATTGCTTATCTCCCATAGCAAATAGCGTGATAATTTATACCTGATAATTTGACCAGACCTATAGGGAATATCTATGCAAAATTTAAACAAAATCTATCCGGTAGTTTTTGCGTGATGCTGGAACGTACATTCAGACAAACAGGCAAAAATTCTAAAAGTATATTTTCGCCATCAGAATCGTTCCCAGAGCTCGTGGCAATTACTTTTTTTTTTTTCAAAAATATTCAATGTACAGTTTTGACTTCGCTACGATTTTATTATATATATAGATATTACTAGCAACTCGCCCCGGCTTCGCACGGGTCCTTTACAGAAAATATAAAATAGCCTATGTTACTCCGAGGAGATGTAGCTTTCGGTAAAATTGGTTGAGTAGTTTTTGAGTTTATCGCGAACAGACAGACAAACAGACGCGGCGGAGGACTTTGTTTTATAATATGGAGTGATACACAATTCCACCATACATTATTTTGTTATATCTCAAAGGGTTTTAGACAGCTTTTTCGTTGAAAGCTCCCAGACGGCTTATTTTTTTCCGACACCTCCAACAAATATCGTTAATGTATATAAAAATGTATGCAAAAACTTAACAAATTATATACTAAAACCTTCCTCGAGAACCACACTATCTATCCATTGGTGAAAACAGCATTGAAATCGGTGCAGTAGTTTTTGAGTTTTTCGCGAACACACAGACAGACAGACGCGGCGGAGGACTTTGTTTTATAATATGTAGTGATAGTGATAGTGAAGATACCTAGCTGCTACACGCGGGTGAAACCGCGGACAGCAACTAGTATGAAATAAAAATCAAACATCATAGGAAAAGCCATCGGGTGAGCATTGGCCATCAATCAAGATAGGAGAATCAACAAGAGAGGAGAATCAAGAAGTGAAGGAGTATAGAGTTAAGAAAATGGTGAGTGGCACTCAAAAATAAATGTACGCGTAAACAGGTAGAAATTAGAAGAGGATGGAGAAATTTACGCGTAAAGGGGGAAATTTACGTGTAAAGAGGGATTTAGTGTATAATTGTAAAAGACTAGAAAATAATAAATATTCTTTATATTTAACGAAGTGACAGCTAGCACCTGTCAGTTCCTCCAGTGCATTATTATTTCGACTATACACTGGAAAAAAAAAGTTGTTGCCATAATCAAGATTTTGTTTAGATTGACTAAGTAACTTGTTTGCATCTCAGCCTATCAAGCACAAAGATCACAGCTACTACTTTTATTTGATTGAGATTTGAAACGGGATCTTGATTGGAGTTATCACAAAACTTATTTGCAGCAATCAAGTCAAAACATAGTTGCTCCAACCTAGATTATTACTTAGTTAAAGTTTCAATGATCTTTATTGAAGTAATCAAAATGCTTGATTGACACAATTAACTTACTTTGTTACAGCACATACAGTTAACATTTTTTAACTTGTCTACAATGATGTCATGTTAAGGGTAATCGAGAAACTTGTTTGAGCGTTCAATCATTTGAACTAGTATTGCAGCAATCATGTCGTGATGACTTAACTAAGATTTCGATTTTAATCTAAACAAGATATCGTCAATCAAGCTAAAAAGTCACTTGATTGGAGTGCATTTTTTTCAGTGTATATCTATGTGTTACGGTCAATGCTAGAATAATGAGTAAACCTAGGTTTACCCGGGTTTACTTAGAATCCCATCCAAGCTTTTTGGGTAAAGTCCGAATAATAATTGAAATAAATTTTAATTCGGGATTTACCCGTACATGCCTAGGTCTACCCAACACTGGCAGGGTAATGTTAGACGGCCGATGAATTCAGTGGCACCAAGCGCGTGGGCGAAGGCCCGCTACCCGCGTCGCGCTATCAGTGACAAAATGGCGAAAGTGAGCTACAAAGAAGTGTACATGCTGCAGGAAAATTCTGCAATCCGTAGAGTCAAAGCAGATTGTCTTGCTTAAATAAATAAAAATAAAATATTTATGACATGCCTTTTTTGAACTATTGTCATAAAATAAAAATTCAATATTAATTACTAACCTATATGAATTATCTCTACCAAATTTACTTTAACTACTTGTGTTTTTTTAAATTAATAAACAGCTATCAATGCACTTGGGTTTTAATTTCACTAATTATTCGAACATTACCCAACCAGCATTGGGTAGACCTAGGTTAGTTATGGGTAGATTCTGAATTAAAATTTATTTTAATTATTTTTCGGACATTACCCAAACTCCTTGGGTACTGCAACTCCTTCTGAGTAAACCCGGGTAAACCTAATAGGTTTACTCCATCTTCTAGCATTACCCGTAACATATGCACAAATAATGTTTGTCGGTCTATAGGCAAGTTTCAGGTTTCAGGCATTTTCGTCGTAGTACACTGTATATACGCTTTAGAACTCGATACGAGTTCTAGAAATTAAATAAAACGTAAATCAAACAAACTATTGTGAACTAGTGTGTTTTATTTACCCTTCAGCATAATTTATATTCATAATTAACTATGATAATTAATACATAGACGACATGATTTCCATTTTTTTACAATCGAAGTGCATATATACGATTTAATTAAAACTTCATGTTATATACTTTTGTAGTCAGTGCGTTGAGGGATTTTGATAGTTTTTAACGCTTTCGAAGTAGATAAAATCGTCAAAAACAAAAACATTTCGTGAATATTATCTACAGTCAGGAAGTAAGTTGGAATGTGAGGCGTCTAATTGCAAACCCCGCTAAAACGATTTTTCTGGATATTGAGTTATTGATGAGTTTTAAATTCAATAGAATGTAATCGTACTCCTTGGTGCAAGACACATTTACACAGTCTCCATTGGTCCGCTATACTATTCATAAGGTCACGTGGTGCAAAAGCAAGTGCTGTGATTGATTGTTTTCGTTGTAGAGGAATTTGAATTTAACCCATGCCATTTATAGTGGATTTTGTTACCAAGCATAAGGTTGGAGGCGCAATTTAGTACTGTTAGAGAGGGATTTACTCGGAAATGAGTTTGTCACCTATTACAGAATTGAGAAAACTTTCAAAAGAGAGAATAAAGTCGGTTTCAAGGTAAAATCGTTTTAGCGGGGTTTGCAATTAGACGCCTCATGTGTGCAATCATTATAAATAGCAACAGTGATTATTATATTAAAAAAAACAGTTTTATCATTATTTAGACATCCTGTTTTTTATTAAAAAAGACGTGTGGCACTCGGGGACTGCCGCGGTAAAGCTATTGCATAGCATTTTGTATCAACTTATGCAATTATAATTATTTATTTATTTTATTTATGCAGTATTTCTTTTTCTTTGATATTAATAAAAAAAAAATTTTTCGTTACGGAATTTCTGGATTCGGTCCCCGCGCTCAAGGCCCGCGATAGAAGCTATGCAATAGCTTAAAAAGCATTTTACGTTAAGGTGAATTGAATGAATGTGGAAACGATTTTGAAAATAATAGCTCGCACGTTTGAAGGGTAATTAAAATAGATAAAATATAATAACAGGTGCATGAGACGTTTCAGCTTCGTCTCTGTCATGGCAACGCATCTGCGATGTCTCTGGTGAAGGTCTAGTGCCCATAGACAGCGATGAACACCTACCGACAGATAGGCCGTGCGTCGGATATTTTTCAATGTATTCATTTACCCTAATACAAATCTGCCGCGCTAACGAAGAACGCAATAACTCGATTTTGGACGATTTTCAGTTATACGTATATTCGTTAAGTTATATATTTGGAGTCAGCGAATCGAAATCTATTAACTCTCTCTAAGTAACTTTTTATTGCTCCTTCAGGAACTCGATTTTTCAGTAAGCAATAATGCAATAACTAAAACTTCATAACAAATTCAATAATCAAAAATACAATTCTCGGAAGCGGCAAAATCGAGTTATTGCATTTTTCATTAGTGCAGCAGAAATAAACACGGAATAAAGTTATACTAGGTATAAACATAAAAAAATGTATGGTTGTACAAAGTTATTCCTAGGATAACTTTGTTCCGCGTTTATTTGTAATGCCGTTATACTTTATACTAAAAATTAAATTGAAGTGTCTGTTTGTAATATCAAAATAACACCTTTTTACTAAATGACTGAATGTGGCCCCCACATGGATTGCCACCAGGGCCTCAAGTCTGCTATTACAATAGTGTCAGAATGGTCTCGCCATTGTGAGTATTTGACAGTGTTTGTATGGCAAATCTGTCAAAAACTCATAATGAAGAGACCATTCTGACACTATTGTAATAGCAGACTTGAGGCCCTGGTGGCAATTGGGAAAAAAAATCTCAGTTGCCACCGGGTGGCAACTGGGACTTATTGCCCCCACTTCGAATCGCTGTACATTGCGGCGTGGATCGTCAAACCCCCTCATCGCTATCTGTCCTACGGCCGCGATGACGGAGTTGGCGGTCACATGTCCAAGTTTTAAATGTTTTAAATTAACTTTAAATAACCCCACAACTCTTGTACCGTTGCATGCACCCATAAGCACAATGTGTTGCGTGCGTTACATTTCGCGCTGCAGTAAACAGCGATTTTTCACACCAAAAATTAAAGTCATTTCCCAGCAATAATTTTTACTCAATGTTGCTTAGTTTGATGTACAGAATGTGTAGGTAACGGGTATGTGATGGGTATTTTTACATCCTGTATATCGCCGCCCTACAACGAAAACCAATTAAATCATTAAAAGTGCAAACGGAGATATCGCGATTACAAAGTTTATAGGGTTGAAAATACCCTTTTTAGTATTATATTGTTGTTATTATTTCATAGCATCAGTACATTAATAAATGTTCTATTTAAACATGTCTATTGAGTAGGGTTCACCGATATATATCAGCGGATATATATCAGGATATATATCAATAGATTTTTATCTTGATATATATCAATCGATTTTTTCCTGTCTCCGTCACTAAAATTTTTGGAGATTAATGTTTACCCTGGCAACACGTAGCGAAAAACTAAAAACTTTTTACTTTTTTATGATTACAAAATAATTATTAAAATTAGTTGATTTATCTCACAAACAAATGAAGATTATTATAATAATAGGTACTTGCTTTTTTAAGTGTTCATTATAAAAATCTTTCTCAAATAAACACAGGGGTTTATTTATAAACGCTGCTTAAAGTTAAGTAATGATTAGCGACTGTTTAACCATACATTTTTGACGTTTGAACGTCACTTAACTTTAAGCAACGTTTATGAATAAACCCCTAATTCTTTTGTTACTTTTTTTAAATAAAAAATGTGTTAATTTGACACTTATAATATTTTACAGATTCCTTTCACATTTTTAAGTGTTTAATCCCCTTAGAGAATGAAATTCGCTTCTTTTTCTTGGCCTGGATATATATCCGATATATATATCAAAAAGTTGGATTTTTGATATTTATTATAAAAATCGGATTTTTTCGAAACCTGCTATTGAGATTTAAAAAAGTTATTGCTTTGTAATGAAATTTTCAATAATTGTGACATAATCTGCTTAATGTTTTGAAAACAAACCTTGGAAATGCTTGAAATAATTGGTTATCTTATTAGCTAGCAGCGAAACTATAAGACTTAGCGTTTAATGGATTTTCGCAGACGAAAGAACACAACATTTTAAGTACTTTGGCATTCATAAGTCATTTTCGTCAAAATTTCGATTTAATTGGTTTTCGTTGTAAGGCGGCGATATGTATATTAGCCAATAGGTGCTAGAAAAAACAATTTAAAATACCTATCAATTGTAGCTCCAAAAGGCTACAATGGACGCTGCGCAAGTGATAGAAATGGATGCTATGGCCCACCATCAAGGCCTGAATGAAGTAATGGACCGCGGGGACTCCGCCGTACAGCAGTTCTACTCAGGCGCCTCGGTCTTCGTCACCGGAGGATCCGGCTTCCTCGGCAAGCAGCTCATTGAGAAACTCTTAAGGTCAGGATAGATATTATTCCCACTACTGGGACACGGGCCTCCTCTGTTGTAATAATAATAATGTATTTATTTAACAGACAACAAAAGGTCCACACTGACAAAAACATAAAGAAGATAAAAATAAATTATTAATTCCATACTTAAAAATAAATTTATTTGTTCAAACATGTGTAACATGAATTTTAGAGATCGGATAATCGGATGCATATTTACCTAAACTTAATTTTTAGCTATGAAAGTATGGAAGCAGCTCCTTAAAATATATATTTTTTGTAAAAATATATCCCGTGATGCCAGGAATACCGGCAATGCATAACTAATCGGGTGTATAGTATGGAAGCGACTTCTAAAATATTATTTATTAAAAAAAAAAACCCTGGTTTCTTGGATTGCATAACTATTCAGATGCATATTTATTTAAAATTATTTTAACCCCCTATGCAAATATGTGTATGTAGGGTGTAAGAGTATGGTGTGTGTTAGTTAAAATAATACTTTTTTTTTAATTTACTTTCCTGATTGAGCGTTAATATTACCTCGGTTACTCAGGTAGGTAGATATGCATTCCATTCTATAGTCAGAAAAAACACTTAATTTCTCGATTCCGGAATCGCGGGATTTTTATGAACGATACAAAAGTCCATTCCATATAAGCCAACATTTGGAAGTAAGTAAATATACATCCGATTCTATAAGAAACCTAAATTTGTCGATCCCGGAACCGCGGGATTTATTCGATACAAAAGCGCTTTCCATAATAGCAAACATCTCAACTTTAGGTGAATATGCATCCGAATATCCGATCTCTAACATGATACATGAATATGCTCATATAGATGGAAAAACAAAATTACCGGACCAACATGTCTTGCCTCACTCGGCGTACGAAATGTTTATAATTTTATATGCTATTAATTAAGTTCGCAAAAATACTTAAAAGTAATTCATCATCATCCCAGCCAAAAGACGTCCACTGCTGGACATAGGCCTCCCCCAATTGGGAGGGTTTGCCATAATCGCCACGCTTGGCAGGCGGGTTGGCGATCGCAGTATGGTGTTAAAAATGCATAGAGAACGCCGCTGCCCATTCTCTAGTAAGTCCCTTAGTCGCCTTTTACGACACCCACGGGAGGAAATGTGGTGGTGCTATTCTTTACGTCCGGCAACACACGACGAAGACAATAAATACAAAGATGTTAGTACGCAATAAATCTTATAATTATAACCTACGTTAGAACTTATATCCTAGGATGTTAGTAACAATGTGGTTATGATCTATGTTGGGTATCCTGCCTTTTCGCCGAAAATTGTTTGGCAGATTATCACTTGCCAACCAACGTTTCGCCGATGTTTCACTTTGACAACTAACAATTAGCAAATTTTTGTAAGTATGACAACTTTTCATTTGGTAGAATTATTGTTAAGCTGATTATTATAATGACACAAAACGTTTGGGACATTTATTATTTGTCAAACATTTCACTAGGCCACACAACTATTAGACGAATGACGTTTTGTCAGTGTAATTTTTACATAATTTTTTTATTTAAGAATCATTAAACCTTTAAATTGGCAGCAATGCAGAGCCATATTACGATAGGTTAGGTTAAGTTAGAGTATGAAAAACAACGCACGAGCCAAGCGAGCGAAGCGAGCGTGCCACGGAAGCGGCCGGCGATGTGCCAGAAGCGAATCGCTTTTGTAAAAGGAACAAACAAATAAATTCTGCTACTTGAAAGTTGGCATTTTTAAAAGTGTCAATAAGAAAAGCAGACCAAACGTACCTACAGTTGGTAACTGTGAGGTTGGGAAATAAAACAAAATTATATGATAAGTTGGCAAATGATTATTCGGTGAAATAAAATTCTGCGAAACGTTAGTTGGCAAGTGAAAATATGGCAAACAATTTTCGGCAAAAAGGCAGAGAACTCTATGTTAGTTCTTATACACTACGACAGACATCGTTGTTTTGATGAGATGTCTCATTATGGGGCTCTCATCAAGCCTATCAGTAGTAGTTGTTATGTATGCAAAATTAATGTGTGTGTAATTTACACCTCTGCCCAAACCCTTCGGGGGATACAGGCGTGAAGTTATATTATGTTTATGTGAACTATATTTCAGGTCATGTCAGTTGAAGAAGTTGTTCGTACTGCTGCGGCCGAAGAAAGGGAAGACCGTTCAAGAAAGGCTTGACTATGTTCTGACAGATCCGGTGAGTTTATGAACTGACCTAGTTTAGGTAATACTAGATACTATACCCAAAGTCTCTAATTCAGATAATTTATGTAAACAAAGTAATGTCAAGAAATGTCACTGTCAAAATGACAGGACAGTGGTACAAAACATTTTATAATATTTTTTTTTTGTAAATAATCATCTATGAAATTAAGGTGAATTAATTATAAGAACTATGCAAAAAAAATACCGTTACCAAACAATGATTTATGTAGTGTGTCGGAGGCACGGCCTATGATCGTCATAATCAGCCGTTTTAAGTCCACTGCTAGACGTAGGCCTCCCAAAATCGATTTCCACTCGAAACAGTTTACAGCCGTTTTCATCCAAAATGTGGCTAGATATGCTGGGCTAGACATACAATATGAATCTATGAACGAGAGTTGTAATATTAGTGTTGTTAAAAATGTGAAAATGTTTGGATCACCTGCATTGTTACCAGTATCATAAAATATTGTATACCAGAAAATCTCCTTTTTTTAATAACTTTGTTTAAAACCGAAAATTTATGAAAATAATTACGGTATGATTATTTTTTAATTATTATTTCTTAAAATCAGTACTTAAAAGAAAATGGAACCTTTTTTTCGCCATTTTATGTGAATTACCATTACGAAAATATTTTTTTGATATGTTATCCCCTTTGTTTACATAAATTATCTGAATTTGAGACTTTGGGTTATAGGTTATGTGGCTTATTAACAAAGCAGGATAACTTAACTTTCTTCATTCAAACACATGGACCGTTAATTAAGACTGCGCCGAGTGCACAGTGGCGCCCTCATCGTTATTTCGGTGATTTCTTTTACTTTAGAATGAAAATGCAGAAAATAAGCTCGACAAGTTATGCTTCATAAGACTATACGTTATTATTACTACAAAAAGTTGTTTTAAATTGTTATGTTTTATTGTAATCATTAAAACGGAGTTTAGTGGCCACTATTTTCCGTTTTAATGATTACAATAAAACATAACAATTTAAAACTACTGTTTGTAGTAATAATAACGTATAGTCTTGTGAAGCACAACTTGACGAGCTTATTTTCTGCATTTTCATTCCAAAATAAAAGAAATCACCGAACAAACGATGAGGGCGCCACTGTGCGCTCGGTAGCCTCGTAAGTGAAACAAATTAATACGATTCGTACCTAGGTATACGAATTCAACTTTATTACGACAAATTTTAAAAAGAGAAAACAATAAAATTTTCAGTGTCAAAACAAATAAAATTACAAATTAAAACTCAAATCAATTAGAATAGAATAGAATAGAATACCTACTCTTTATTATGTACACCATAAAAATTACAGATATAAATTTAGAACTGTTACATGGTGTCACAATGGGCGGTCTTATCGCTAAAAGCTAAAAAATCGCTAAAATCTTAAAAAAAATAAAACAGTGTTCAGTTTTCTTAGTTCGATTTTAAAGATAAAGTAGAGTATCAAAATTATAAAATTAAACATCACATAATAATTAACCATAACTGAGGTCACAATAATGTCAATAATTAGCTATTTGAGAATAACAGACTACCGAATCTATCTACTGATAATTAATAGCATAGCACAACACAACTAACACAATAACAATTCTTTATTAAATTATATTTTTAACCCTTTAGTTTTTAAACAAATAATAAATTTTTGGTTAGTAAAAACGACCAGTCTCAAATTTCATGTAACAGCGCGGTTATTTTGCTAAAATATGCAATCGCCGGACCCGGGCCTCAAGTCTGCTATTACAATAGTGTCAGAATGGTCTCTTCATTGTGAGTTTTTGACAGATTTGCCATACAAACACTGTCAAATACTCACAATGGCGAGACCATTCTGACACTATTGTAATAGCAGACTTGAGGCCCTGGTCACCGGATATACACTTACCGGGACCGGATCCGGTAAGTGTATATTGATGCCGGATCCGGTTTTCCGGATTGCAATCCCTAAACACACTGTCGGAGCTTATATTTACGAGTAGCTCTTGTAGTTGAGATGGTCGGATTCTTCTTCATTAAAACTGCCTCCGTACAAACATATGTATTACTATAATTTTGTTTCTGCATTCGTTATATACATAGGTTACTCGCAGGGGCGTTCCTTTCATTAAAGCCGAAAAGCCCGGCTTTCAATCAAAAGTGAGCCTATTAATAAAAAAACTACACCTGTAAACAAACTCAATGTCGCAAGAATTGATACGAATAATAACATTAAACTCTCCGCGTAGTACCGGCCACAAGAATAAAAACGGTAAACGTGGTACCGGCCGCGGCCGCGCGCTACATACGTACTACGATGCAACGTTGCCAGAGTTACATACTCAAGGAATAATATTTAAATTCATCGCCTCTTTCATCATGCACCGTTGCCAAACTATCTCCGATGCCGCAGTTGCGATCTCGCTCTAACGTTATAGCGCTAAGCAGGAGGCGAGATCGTATCGATGAATGAAGTATAGCTTTCTCGCTCACACAAGGTGGCTTCAAATCGGGCTTCTAACTTCTCATTTTTTCGCAAAGAAATGTGTTAACGTCCTTGATATGATAGTATGTACTCATTTTGCAAATGTTCGAATTTTTAAGCCCGGCTTTTGACTTTTTATGAATGAAACGAATCGTAGTAGGAGGTGGTAGGATTGTAGATCCTGAGTATGTGTGCGCGAGTCGCTGCGCAAAGCGTGAATTTGCATGATGTAATTTCAAATTAATTGTTTTGAGCGGTTACTGACGCCGTTTATGTTTTGATTTTTTTTAATTTTCTGTGAGTTTGTGTTGTGATTAGTTTTTGCTGTAATTACCTTCTTTTTGAAGTGATGAAAAAGTTTCTTATCATAAAATGAATTCGGAAACGCATGCAATTGTACCTTGTGAAGGATTAAAGTGTGTATTGGTGTGCAATAGTTACTTGGAAAAAGGTAAATACTTTGAGTTTTACAGACAAATATAATCTCGCTGAATACATTATGCGTGTCGAACACAATCGCGCTGTTTTTCAAAGATTAGGTTGATGTTGTGTGTCATTTAGCACTTTAAGAACTTCCTTTCCGAGGTCACAATGAGTTTAAAACCTCATTCAATAGAGGCAATTTCTTAGCTTGCATCTTTGCTTTCTTTATACGACCTAGTCTTAGAGAAACATATGCAGCAACAAGATGGCAACAAACCGGAGCCCAGTTACTTATCAAACGAATTAAATGTAAGCAATGTGTAGTTAGAAATCACAAATCAATCAATTATTTGTGCGCCATCTAGTAGCCGTATTGTAATATTTTTCCCATAATAACTGTTGCAAATTTGCGAGCGTTTGAACTATGAATTATTACGACTCGAAGAGCTCTGTTGTGCCAATAATGATAATAGATGGCTCACGTATCATATTTTACACGATACTGATAACTTGTACTTATAATAGTTGTGATTTTCTAAAGGATTACCAGTAGGTACTCTTCGTATTTAAAATTTACCTATATTTAAGCATAACATCACGCCTGTATTCCCCGGAGGGTTAAGCAGAGGTATGCCTACCTAGCTACACCCACATTTTTCCAGTCATGTTTTGTTGTTAATTCATATTTAAATATTTAGGTCTATATCTATACCTTATCTAGCAACTAATACCACTGATATTTGTTTCATCAAATTTGTTGAAAAACATACATAGTGGTATTAGTTTTGGAACAAAAGAATAAATCGCAATTACTTACAATTATGAAAAACGAATATTAGTCAGTTCTATAACGGCTCAGTCGGTAGGTGCCACTTTGCCAGGCGATAGGGCAGGGGGTGTTTTTTATCCAAAATATATATTGGCTTGCCCTAATTTTGACCCCTAGGCACGCCACTGGTTACTCGTATATATTATTAGGTGTAGATATTAAACAGTCGTGGTCTCACTTCGGAGCTCGTTCGTAGCGATGTGTCGCGGGCGGGTGCGAGCCGCGCGCCGCGTGCGCGCCTCGCCCGAGCGCCCTTCTCTGTCCCCTATGGTCGGTTCGTTGCGTGAACTGACTGACTGACTGACTGAGTGATATATCAACACACAGCCCAAACCGCTGATCCTAGAGACATGAAACTTGAAGGGTGTGTTCTTTGTGAAGAGTAAGTAACAACTAAGAAAGGATTTTTGTGAATTCCACCCCTAAAGGGGTAAAATAGGGGATGGAAGTTTATATGAAAGTCCGTCAGTTTTGAAGTTAGGATCTTCAAGTTTTGTGTTTCGGCTGACAATTGAAAATGTATTTATTCAGTGCATCTTTTTCTTACTATTTCATTAAGAAAAGGACAGAAGAAAAATTTTAGTTTAGTCCTGTCAAATTAATCAGCGCTTGACGTAAATTGACGTAATTTTAGTAGGCAAGTTTTTAATCACATCTAAACATAAATGGAGTAGTGACAGGTGCTGATTAATTTGACAGGACTAAACTAAAATGTATCTTCTGTCCTTTTCTTAATTAAATAGAAAGAAAAATATGCACTGAACTTAAATTTAGTTTAGTTTGTGAATAAGGGAATCGGCACCAATGTCTTTTTGTTCTGCAGCTATACGATGTACTGCGGAAGAGACAGCCCAACTTCGTGGACATAATAGTGCCGGTGGAGGGCGACGTGGCCGATATTAGGCTCGGCCTCAGTGACAAAGACTGGACATTACTCACGCAAGAGGTAAGCTTCAAAATATTGATTAATAAAATAAAAAGCGGCCAAGTGCGAGATGGACTCGCCCATGAAGGGTTCCGGGGCAGCAAGCGGGGTTTACGATTTATGACGTATTAAAAAATAATTACTTACTAGATCTCGTTCAAACCAATTTTCCGTGGAAGTTTACATGGTATTGTACATCATATATTTTTTTTAGTTTTATCATTATCTTGCTGTGTTCTAGTTTAAAGGATAAAATAATATAACCCCACCGCCGTATCTCTATGTTGACGTCGTGGTGGGACTTGCGCGCTCCTAAACTCTGGTTCTCTGCCCAGTGGCGTAACTATACCGTCCGAGGCCCGTGGCAAATTCATCGGTCAATTTCAGTTTTTTCAATTATTGTTTAACAACAATTGATCGCTCGGTATTAGCCGTAGTCACAGGAATGGTGAGAAATAACAGAAATGCAGTGCACCTTTCAGGAAAGCTTGAAGATATAAAATGATTCATTATTAATAATAAGTCAGCAAGTTCTCTTATAGAAGACTAGCTTTTGCCCGCGGCTCCGCCCGCGTGGATGTCGGTTATCGCGTAAAAAAGTAGCCTATGTCCGTCTCCGTATCCCAGGCTATATCTCTGCCAAATTTCATGACGATCGGTTCAGCGGTTTAGGCGTGAAAAGGTAACATACAGACTGACAGACAGAGTTACTTTCACATTTATAATAGGTACTAGCTTTTGCTCGCGGCTCCGCCCGCGTGGATGTCGGTTATCGCGTAAAAAAGTAGCCTATGTCCTTCTCCATATCCCAGGCTATATCTCTGCCAAATTTCATGACGATCGGTTGAGCGGTTTAAGCGTGAAAACGTAACATACATACAGACAGACAGACAGACATACTTTCACATTTATAATATTAGTATGGATTAGTATGGATTAAGTATGGATGACGTTTCTATTTCGTGTCTAAAAGAGAATCGAAAACTGAGAACTTCCTTGGAAAACGAGATACTATTTTTTTTAATGGATTCTCCACTTCACCCTTCCGGCTGGGGGCCCGTGGTATTTTGCCGACTTCCCACCCTGTAGTTACGCCACTGTCTCTGCCGGTAGAGTTTACTGTGCAGAAACAGGTCTAGGGTGAGGGAGGAGCCAGACCAAGAGGGAACAATAAACCCGCAGGGCAGCATGTGGCGAGCTGTTGGGCTGTAGTGACAACACAGACCCTATCTCCCGGGAGAAGTCTTGTTCCGCACCTCTGGCTTGCCTTTATTGGCCGGCTGGAGTTATCATTGATCAGGAACAGAGCTCCCACTTCTTTCTTGCCTTTATTGGCCGGCTTGAGTGGAATTTGCAAGAGCAAACGTGCTCGGAGGAAGGAAGTATTCCAGTAAGATGCTGGTAGGGATCTTGACCGTACTTCCGGGGTTGTCCTGATAGCCATGGAATACCTCTCCATTCTTGATAAGCACCTCAGGATATGTTGCCCCCTTGTTGCTACGACACTAAGTGCAGCGACCGTTTCCGGGGGCTCATTATTGAGTGTGCACGCCATCCCCTGACATTTTATCTGTGTATTGTATCGTATAAAACATTGGTTAGGCAGGGGCCATAGTCTTTCCATAGTCCTAGATAACCAATTCACTTTAGCCACCCAAACCCATATTCCAATATCTTTGTTTCCATATCCTACAATAGTCGCTACACCGACCGGGGGTTGTCCTTGGGTGCACTTGCATAATGCGAATAGAGATAATCGTCGGTTGGTGCCTCATTTAATTAAAAACGTCTAGCGTCTGCGAGTTGGCTTCGGCCCCTCGTACGCCTTCCAAAGGTCTAGGATCCCAGGGTCCCGTATTATGTCAAAGACCTTTTCAATACCTAATAATAATAATCGCCGTATCTCTACGTTGACGTCGTGGTGGGGCTTGCGCGCTCCGAACTCTAGGTCTGTGCCGGTAGAGTTTACTTTGCCGGAACATGTCTAGGGTGAGGAGCCAGACCAAGAGAGATACAGAAACCCGCAGGGCAGCATGTGGCGAGCTGTTGGGCAGTTGCGACCCCACGGTCCCTATCTCCCGGGAGAAGTCATGTTCCTCATCTCTGGCTTGCCTTTATTGGCCGGCTGGAGTGAACACTGATGAGGAACTGAGCTCCCACCTCATTCTTGCCTTTATTGGCCGGCTTGAGTGGAGATTCGCAAGAGCAAACGTGCTCGGAGGAAGGAAGTATTCCAGTAAGTGCTTGTAGGGATCTTGACCATCTTCCGGGCTCTGGGATTGTTCTGAGAGCCGTGGAATACCTCTCCACTCCTCGAGCACCTCAGGACATGTTGCCCCCTTGTCGCTACGTCACTATGTGCTAGCGACCTTTTTCGGGGGCCCATTATTGAGTGTGCAAGTCACCCCCTGCCATTTTATCCGTGTATAATAAAACATTGATCAGGCAGGGGCCATAGCCCTTCCATAGTTTTAGGTAACCAGTCCATTTTAACCAACCAAACCCATAGTCCAATATCTTTGTTTCCATATCCTGCAATAGTCCTACACCAACCGGGGGTTGTCCTTGGGTGCACTTGCATAGTGCGTACAGGGATAATCGTCGGTTGGTGCCTCATACTCATTTAATTAAAAAGCATCTAACGGGCCTCTGCGAGTTGGCTTCGGCCCCTCGTACGCCTTTCAAAGGTCCGGGACCCCAGGGTCCCGAGATATATAAACACATATAACAAATAATAATAAATTATTTATTAATTCAAGTTACAATGACTCAAAGACAATATTCAATACATAACACATACAACAAACAATACGTTAACATTAGAATTCAATACAAAAACCACCGATTTTAAAACACATTCATTTAATAGCCGACGATTGAGGTGACGTGCAAGTCACTGCAGCGTCGTATGTAAGGACAATAAGTTGAGCCCGTCAGCTATCGCCATCAGCACGCTGTATGGGTGCCGGTGTAATTTCAGGAAAAATTCAGCTTTATCTCCAAGATGGCAACACATTATTTTGATGTCACTGGTGAGATGTCAAACAGCTTACCATCAGATTGTGGGTGGTATTAATTGGATGACAAAAACATGAAAAATAATGTGAATGTCGTTACTTATTCACTGAAAAATAATAATAATAATAAAGTAGTTGTCACAATGCAGATTTTGTTTAGATTGACTAAGTAACTTGTTTGCATCTGAGTCTATCAAGCACAATGATCACAGCTACTATTTTTATTTGATTGAGATTTGAAATGGGATCTTGATTGGAGTTATCACAAAACCTATTTGCAGCAATCAAGTCAAAACATAGTTGCTCCAACCAAGATTATTAGATTAAAGTTTCAATGATCTTTATTGAAGTAATCAAAATGCTTGATTGACACAACTAACTTACTTTGTTACAGCACTTATAGTTAACATTTTTTAAATTTGTCTCTTTTTTAACTCTTCTACAATGATGTCATGTTAAGTAATCGAGAAACTGGTTTGAGCGTTCAATCATTTGAACTAGTATTGCTGCAATCATGTCGTGATGATCAACTTAACTAAGACTCAAACTCACGTTTGAGAAAAAGAGAATCCAACATTCTCAGTGTTGGCCGCAGTCGAACAGGGCCTCAAGTCTGCTATTACAATAGTGTCAGAATGATCTCTTCATTGTGAGTTTTTGACAGATTTGCCATACAAACACTGTCAAATACACACAACGGCGAGACCATTCTGACACTATTGTAATAGCAGACTTGAGGCCCAGCTCTTTTCCGCAAAAGTATTTATCAAATGGCTCCAGTATTATACAATAAAATTCCCCAAGAAATAAAGAATCTTAATTTAGTTATTTTTAAAAAACGACTGAAACAATTTTTTATTCATAAATGTTATTACTCAATCACTGAATTTATGGAGTATTATTGTTGACAATGATATTTTAAATTTTGACGTAATTGTGTTTGTATTTTTATTTTATGGTTTGACATTTTAATTATACCTGCCGACATTTAAAAATTATTTAATATTATATTTCATTATTCTTGTGTGTAATATTTGTATGCTTGCGAGTAGAATGGAGCGCACTAACATGATCTAACATTTTGTAAGACCTAATTTTAACTATATACCTGCATTGTGACAAATAAAATGATTTGATTTGATTTAATTTCATTCCCTGATATAATCATGAGGAAGTAAATTAAAAAAACATTTGATTTCGCCATCATGTAACATGACACTACCGCGTGATAATTATGTATATACAGCTGTTTAGTATTGTATTTTAGTTTTAAAGCTAAGCGCACATTACAGTCACATTCCATCATTCTGTTGTATTCCCAAGGAATAGGCGTGACAACAGCAAATTATGTCAAGTATCATGTCGAACCACTTTAATGCGTAAGAGCATGGCCCCAATTATTTACAATAAATTACCCAGTAGTTGGGAAGCTAAATACAGCACAATTTAGGAGTAGATTACGGAATTTTTTGGTAGATAAAACGTACTACAGTGTAACCGAGTTCCTATCGGAGAAAAATATTTGTTAATTAGTGACATCTTGATTTTAGAAATTTTTATGTATGACATTTTAGATTTTTGACATTTTGATCTTTGACATTTTGATTTCTGACATTTTTAAATGATGTAATGATAATGGTTTGATATTTGTAATAGTAATGACATGATATATAATCTAATGATACTAATTTATATTTTCCTTTTAATACAAACATATATTTAGAATTAAGTTGATGATATAAAATTTTATACTAGAAGGTAATTTATAAATTGGTCTAAATAAGTGTAATAATAATTATATAAATAATTTCAAATGTTTGCATACCGATTGGTAAAATGTGGCTGAGCTAAATGTAATCTTAAGAACTATTATGTACTACCCATATTTGCAAAATAAAAATTCTATTCTATTCTATTCTATCCATTTTACATTGTGTAACAAGGACACTGTCCGATCCGAAAGGGGCAAAAAGTTATAAAAAATCTTATTATTAAAAATTAAAACGTTATTGCTATTTTATTTTATTAAATAGGAACAACAAACAGCCACGTTATACAATATTACAAACAGAAAAACACAAGTATCTTAAAGTAATAATGTAGCCCACAGCGCTGTTCATCGCTACAAAAATGCAATTTAACGTTTTTTATACAAAAATTGCAAACGCAACCCCAATTGCATTCAAATTAGAGGTCATAAGCGTTATGACTTGTAGACATCCGCTATAATACGACGCTACGGCCGCTCCATGTTTAAACAGGTAATATTATTTTAAAATAATTGCGAGGTATTTTTGTTTTTCAAATCAATTGTCAAATCTGTCCTCTCTACCATGGCCTCTCTCAGGGAACGAAGTTCAGCATCGCCAGTTTTTGCGCTGGACACGTATCTCTCTGAAACGGTACTCTCATCCGGGTACCCAAAAATACCAGGCAGAAGCAGGTCATTGAAGTGCAGCAGGAAAAGAGTTGCAGAGAGAACAGATCCCTGAGGAACTCTGGCATCAATAGCCATAAGGTCAGAGGAGCAGCTGTCCACAACTACTCTGATCGACCGTTCACTCAGGAAGTCTGATATCCAGCTACAAAAACCAGCTGGGATGCCATAAGCAGAAAGCTTGCTGAGTAGTCCAGCGTGCCAGACCCTGTCAAAGGCCTTCGAGATATCAAGCGATACAGCAAGTGTTTCCCCGTGTTTCTCGATGGCTTCGCCCCAGCAGTGCGTGACATACACAAGAAGATCGCTATTTGACCGTCCCCGGCGAAAGCCATATTGACGGTCACTGAGGAGATCATTGTCTTCAAGGTAGGTCAGCAACTTACTGTTCAGTACCCTTTCCATAACTTTGCACAGAATGGAGGTAATGGTGATCGGACGCTAAAGGGCGGGGTCTGCATGGTCGCCCTTTTTAGGGACTGGTTGTACATTTGCAAGCTTCCAGGATTTTGGTACCGTTCTTTTTAAAAGAGAGAGGCGGAACAAGCGTGTCAACACAGGAGACAGTTCAGGTGCACACTGCCTCAACACTCTCGCTGGAATGCCGTCAGGCCCGCTGGCCTTATTCACGTCTAGATTCCACAATACTCTTCGGACCTCTTTAATGTGAACTGCGATTTCCTGCATCGAGGAGTCACAATGAGGTATAGTAGGTGATTGCTTGGATACATCGTCCAGACGTGAATGGCTTGCAAAGAGAGATGCAAATAAATTAGCTTACTCACTCGCAGAGTGAGCCAGCAACCCATCAGGTTTCATCATTGGAGGTAAAGTGGGACTACAGAAATTCGTTTCAACCGCTTTAGACAGGAATAGACTCTTTCACGGATCGCACAGGGTTTTTTATACGTTGTACCTATACGAGCGCCGAAGGCCGACATTCAGTGTGCGATTGTTCGTTCCTACAAAATGTACAAAACTGATGTAGTAGGATTTTTGCTATGCAGTGCGGCCCGCCCAAATCTGCGTCAGCCTTTAATTAATTGCACTGAATAACATGTTGACGAGTTAAATGATTATTCAAACAAAGGCATTTAATATATGTATTGTTGTTTGAATACAGTCAATATCATTGTAATAGAGTAGGTACCTACATTTATTTTCGACCATGAATATAAAACAGTTCATGATAGTTCGGTGCTCTAGTTAGAGGATGAATTTTCAAATATCCTTCCTGAGTGCTCACCTCCGATATTTATGAAACTCTTGTGAAAATATATTATGCTTATATTTGATGCTTCTAGATCCAGATGGTTTAGGCTGTACCTTGTCTGTCAGTGAATTAATGAATTTAAGATTTTTGTTAGGTAGTTATCCTCCGAACCAAACTTTGAAGCCTGCTCTAGATATTTTCAGCCCCATCGGCCATCTGTTCTGCGAGCAATGTCTACCGACATTTAGCAATTCTTCGAGATGATAAAAGAGGTCGTTGGGATTATGACCTCGGTTCTGCTGTGAATCTCCTCATAATCGATCACGATGGGAAACTTCGAGCATAGCCAAATCCATTGAACTCGGTAATAATGAATTATTTGAAAACTCTCAGCCTCAAAGCATTTAAATGTAAATTATTTAACTTTCTTTCAAGCAAATGTTACCTATTACTCTACTGAAGATTTTATGAATGAAAAAATTACCTAAATATTTGACATTATTATCCTTGAACTTATTGAATTTTGAATTATATAATTAATCTCTTTTACAACTATTGTTCAGTTTATTCAAATTATTTGTAATTCTAATTCTAATAATTAATAACTTAATTTTGATGTAATGATGACCCATAATTTTACAAACCATATTTGTACGCCGGAAACGGCAGAATATTATGATCGTATTACATAATGAACCTAACAACTTTGTACAATATTCTGACAAATAAATGCATTCTATTCTATTCTATTCTTGACAGCGCTGTCTAGCGGTCGCAAGACTGCTGGGACTGCTGTTACTGCTGAGCATGGTGTATTGCGCTCGATACGTAGTTCAGTAAAAGTGTTACTAAGGTTTTCAATGAGGAATATCTCAGTAGAAGCCAGGAATCTGGATTTGTGCCCCGTTAGTGGCAAAATACTTGCTCTCTTTTACATCAGATTTAAACATAACTGGTGAAAAACCGTACATCTTTGCCTTCCTCTTCAGGGGACTCATGCAGGCGTGATAATTTGATTATAATTTGCGTGCAGGTGGAAACGGTGTTCCACATGGCCGCGACTGTGCGTTTCGACGAGACGCTACGCGCCGCGGCGCTCATCAATGTCCGCGGCACCAGGGAGTGTCTGGCGCTCGCCAGGGAATGCCTCAACCTCAAGTGAGACTTTCATAATTAAACATTTTTGATGTCAAATATATATTGGCGCTAGGGTTGCCAGATGGCCGGGAAATCCGGGATTGTCTTGGTATTACGTGTCTTGTCTCGTGTCTAGGAATTACACTTTATAGTCCCGGATTTCGAATAACTACCACTAGTTTTTTTTTTTTTCATTATTCCGTTTGCCGTCTGCGCTTCACGTTGCCGGCGCACAGTGGTCTGAAAATCGAGCTCCATACTCATAGAAACAAGTTTCTAAAAAATATTGTCAAGAATTTAAAAAATATCGTATTGGTGCCGATTCCCTTGTTCACAAACTAAACTAAATTTAAGTTCAGTGCATCTTTTACTTTCTATTTCATTAAGAAAAGGACAGAAGATAAATTTTAGTTTAGTCCTGTCAAATTAATCAGCGCTTGACGTAATTTTAGTCGGCAAGTTTTTAATCACGTCTAAACTTGTATGGAGTAGGTGACAGGCGCTGATTAATTTGACAGGACTAAACTAAAATTTATCTTATGCACGCGGGCGGAGCCGCATGCAAAAGCTAGTTATATATAAGTACTAGCTTTTGCCCGCGGCTCCGCCCGCGTGGATGTCGGTTATCGCGTAAAAAAGTAGCCTATGTCCTTCTACATATCCCAGGCAATATCTCTGTCAAGTTTCATGATGATCAGTTCAGCGGTTTAGGCGTGAAAACGTAACATACAGACAGACAGAGTTACTTTCACATTTATAATATTAGTATGGATATAGATTTTTTATACAGGATAAGTTTTTAACCAGTGTACAAATATTTTTTGGTGGTTCAGTATCAGTAATAGAACACATTCTTCTTTCAATATTTTTTTTTGGTCTTACTTGAAATCAGCAAAATATGGATACAATCTATTCGTAATAATATCAATGGGCGAGTGCACAGCTGATAGGTACCTACTACTGCGTTCCGCTTCACTGACCGCGCCGCCGTGCCGCCCGGCGCGTTGCGCGACCAGTATCCATTATACCGGTTTCAAAATAAACATCTTTCGTGAACGATAATTTCATATTTTTGTACTAAGACTTATCAAAATAAGAAATAGGTGTATAATAAAACACGATTAAGTTTAATTTTTCATAATTTGCGCACTGATTTAAAACTTTTCCTGTATATTGCACTGTTTTTGCTGTGCCAGGCCCATTTAATTGTGAATACTCATTCGTGTCAGGAACTACGTTTATGTGTCCACGGCGTTCTCGCACGCCACGGAGGAGCGCGTGCGAAAGCCTGTGCTGGAGCAGTTCTACCCGTGCCCCGTCCCGCCCGACGTCATCATCGGCCTGGCGGAGTCGTTGGACGACCAGCGGCTCGAGCGAATCACTAATGAGTAAGATCTAGTAGTACGAACCGTGCGCCCGATGGGCCTTCCAACATCGTCAGAATTTTTTTCGCTTCGCTGATGTTCCGCGTGCGTGGGAGCGCCAACACCATCCTGAGCGTGCTCAGCCACAAGCTTGGCAGCCCCCTTCTGGGTTCAAGCACAAGTGCGTTTGCCCGGGGCCCCAGAGGGCGGCAATTATTTAAATTAATTAACTCATGTAATAGTAATACCTAATATGGGACAAATTAGTCTGAAATAAAGTTTTTTTTTTTAGAATTGACGAACTTCTATACAAACGTAATTAGGAGTTATTTTTGAAAAATTAATCCTCTAAACAGAGGATTTATGTTCAAAAATCCTTCCTTTGTGCTCGCTTTATTTATTTATGTTATTATTGATCACGGCCACAAATCAAGCTATACATTTCCAGTTTAGGCTAATCTCGTATTGTATAGGATTTCCGTACGATGAGAGGTCAGCTTATACGGACACAGTAAAATACATAGAGATACGACATAATTATAGGTAATTTGAGTACAAAGGTACCTACTGCTTATTTCTTAAGAAATTTCTTCCAGCAGACCTGCGAAAGGAGAAATGAAAAAGAAATGTAGACAATAGTGTGTGAGAACAAGAAGAAAAAAAATTTAATATGCGAAGGACACACACTTCCAGCACTTTCGACATTTATGGTCAAGTCAGCTACGTCTATACCAAATTTTATCAAAATTGGTCCAGTCGTTTGAGCGTGAAGAAGAGACAAACATACAGACACACTCACAAACTTTCGCCTTTATAATATTAGTGTGATGCAAAATTTCATGCTTTCTAAGGTCAGCGGTTTAGGCTGTGCATTGTCTGTCAGTGAATTGATTAATTTAAGAATTTTATTAAGTAGACTAGCTAATGTAAATATCTTTTAAAAAAATGTTAGGAACCTTCTGCGGCGCCCACAAACTTAGCAAAGTTTCACCACAATCGGTCGAGCCATTTTCGAGTTTTTGCGAGACTAATGCACGGCATTTGATTTTTATGTATAGAGAGATAGATTGAGGTGTCCGTACCGAAAAGGTACCAACGGGGTCCTATTCCCATCACACATTAAGGCAATGCTTGTACAGTCCCTTATCTTCCCCATAATTGACTATGGTGATATGTGCTACTATGACCTGAATGCAGATCTCCTCAATAAACTTGACCGACTTCTTAATAACTGCATTCGATTTGTTTTCAATCTCCGCAAGTATGATCATGTATCCGCACATCGATCGCTTTTAAAGTGGTTGCCTATCCGGCAGCGCAGAGCGTTGAGGGCTTTGACAACCCCGTTTTCTCTCCTTCACAAACCCACTTCTCCTTCTTATCTGACTTCCCTTTGTCAATATTTATGCGCTGCACACAGCAAGAATCTTCGGTCCAAGAATAATCGTCTTCTTCGTTGTCCTTCTCATCGCTCTGGTTTCATAAAATCTTCTTTCTTTGTCCAGGCGGTTTTCCTTTGGAATGCGCTCCCTCAGAATATCAGGACGGTAACCAATCAGTTCACATTTAAAGTGAAAGCTCGAGAACACATACACAAGAAGTTGGCAGATTCGTCTCAGAATTAAGTTTTTGTAGGTTTTCTTGTTTAACTCTCATAACTTTTTATTTTTAGTTGTATGTATGTATATATGTATTTATTCTTATATCTTAGCTATAAATATCTTCTAAATTGTTTTTCTGTTATTGCACCTACTGTGTATTATCTCTGCATCACCCTAAGGTAGACTGGTAGAAAATGCCCAAGGCATTAAGTCCGCCTTTGTACAGTTTTTACTTGTGCATAAAGTTTTAATAAATAAATAAACAAATATTCATAAGCCAACGCCAAATATCTGTGTCTCACAGGGCTGTACTTTTAGCACCGCAGCTAGCCAGTTTGAAATTTTCGTGTAGGTACTACAGCCACTATCATGGACAATACAGCCCCTGCTAATTATTTTAATAATAATTATTATCATTTATTAATAATTTAATAATACTATTTTAATAATAATAAAAAAAAAGTAAAAACCCAAAAATGTCGATCACTGCAAACATTTTTGGGTTTTTACTTTTTTTGCAGTAATTACATCCTTAAGGGCAAACTTAAGAGTTAAAACAAAAAACAATAAATAATAAATATAATAATAATAATAGTAGACACCAACTCCATCATGTCTGCTTCTCAAAATGGATGTAGGAACGGGTCCCGCGGTACTAAGGAGCTACTCCTCATTGATATGGCCATTAGCCAACAGGTTCGTCGTTCCCGAAAGGATCTGTCGACATGTTGGATAGATTATAAGAAGGCCTATGACTCGGTGCCACATACATGGCTCATGAGGGTGCTGGAGTTGTATAAAGTAGATGCAACTCTACGCACCATCCTGATATCATGTATGGGGCAATGGAGGACGGTCCTTCGCTATCCAGGATGTCGAAATATCCAGGGGAATAGCGAGCCGATAAGGATTGAGCGAGGCATATTTCAGGGTGATAGTTTGAGTCCACTTTGGTTCTGCTTAGCCTTGAATCCTCTAAGCACATTGCTGGAGGGTTCGGGTCTAGGCTATCGGATGAGGAGAGGTGGTCAGGTTATATCTCACCTCCTCTACATGGATGACCTAAAACTCTTTGCCCCCAACAATTTGCAACTGATGGAGCTACTGAAAGTAACTGAAACTTTCAGTAGTGCCATCAGGATGGAATTTGGTGTGGACAAATGTGTGGTCATGCATGTAAAGCGAGGGGAGATTGTGGAATCCGTGGGAACCCAACTCTCGGATTCCATAAACCTTAGAGCCCTCTCCTCATCCGAAACCTATAAGTATTTGGGTATGTCGGAAGCGTTGGGCATCAATGTTACTGACATGAAGCAATCGTTGAAGGAACGCTTCTTTGGCCGCCTGAAAAAAGTATTGAATAGTCTTTTATCAGGCGGAAACAAAGTGCCTTCAACGGTTGGGTCATGCCGGTTTTGATGTACTCTTTCGGCATACTCAAATGGACTCAGACCGAACTGGACGCCCTGGATAGAAGGATCCGTACGCTGCTGACTGCATATCGAATGCATCACCCACGGTCATCGGTAATGAGACTGTATATCCCGCGAAAGTGTGGAGGTCGAGGCTTATTAAACGTTAAGATCCTCCACAATCGCGAGATATGCAGTCTCAGGGAATATTTCCTAGAAGCCGACGTGGGGATGCATCGAGATGTGGTCGCGACGGACAAGGGCCTCACCCCGCTCTCCTTGGCTAAAGAGAACTGGCGCAAGCCTTTAGTACTTGACACTAACGATCGCAGGGGGGTATGGCAGAGCAAGGAGCTTCACGGACGCTTTTTTCGGGCCCTACATGGACCCGATGTAGATTTCCTAGCGTCCGTAGCCTGGCTGCGTTTCGGTGACCTCTTTGGGGAAACCGAAGGTTTTGTCTGTGCAATTATGGACGAAGTTATCATGACGAACAATTACCGGAGATTTATTGTGAAGGATGGCACGGTTGACATTTGTCGGGCATGCCACCGTCCGAGAGAATCAATCCGACACATTATCTCCGGTTGTTCTCGTCTAGCTAACGAAGAGTATTTGCATAGACACAACCTTGTAGCCAGGATTATCCATCAGCAACTTGCTCTGAAATACAGCCTAGTGGAATTGGAGGTGCCGTATTATAGGTATGTGCCCGACCCAGTTCTCGAAAATGGCAATATCACATTGTACTGGGATCGATCCATCATCACTGACAGGACTATTGTTGCCAATAAGCCTGATATAGTGGTGATGGATCGAATAGAGCGGCGCGCAATGATTATTGACATAACAGTCCCACATGACGAGAACCTCGTGAAAGCCGAGAAAGACAAACAAATCAAGTATCTTAACTTGGCTTGCGAGATTGTCGACATGTGGGATGTGGACTTAGCGATCATTGTGCCGATAGTCGTATCAGCCAATGGCTTAATTGCCAAGAGCCTCAACCAACACCTAAAGAGGCTCTCGTTGGGCGGCTGGATCAAGGGATTCAGAAAGCGGTACTTCTGGACACGGCTCGCATTGTTAGGAGGTTCCTCTCTCTGGAGCCCTGACCGCCGGTAGCTTGGACCCTGTTCCCGATACCGGTGGGCTACTATTTTTTATATTTTTAAATGTTTTTATATTTTTTATATTCTAATATTTAAAAATATAATTTATATGTATTTATTTGAATAAAGGAAATAATAATTAAAAAAAACACAGTTTTTGCATGAAAATTTTACTTTTACGTTTTTCTCTGAACCGCTTTTTACCAGGGCAGAATAATAGCAAAAATAAATAGTCCAAATCCGAATAAATAAACAGTTAGTTTTTAATAATAATAACGAAACTATGAGAGTGTATGGAAACCCTCTTATCTCTTCGATATCGTCATGTGATGGACTGTTCCAGGTTGATCAAGGGCTGGCCCAACACCTACACGTTTACGAAGGCGATAGCCGAGGAGGTGGTGAGGTCTAGTGCTGCTGACCTGCCCGTCTGCGTGGTTAGACCACCTGTAGGTAAGCAAACTTTTTGAACTTACACACATACATAAGAAACTCAAAGAACATCACCAATATCAAATCATCATCATATCATTATTATCATATTCATTTATTTGCATTCCACAAGGTATAAAAATGTTAACAAAGGGCTTAGAGCTAAGAGCCGTTGTAGACCCTGTAAGGGCACAGCAAAATTATTGTTAATTATAAAGATCATAATAAAAATTCAATTAAAATAATACATAAAACTTAGTAATTACATTTGCATAAAAGTCAATAACAATAACATAAAAAAATCTAATAATGGTAAGTAGGTAGCTATTTTCTTAAAATACTATTTAATTTTAATTATTTATTTTAATACTTTTTAATTTTCTTGATTGTGTATTATGTCTAAGAATGTATTCTTTGTAATTATAGTCTTTCATTCAAGTATTCGTTTACATTATAATAGCTTTTGTTTAATAGAAATCATTTTAATTTTAATAAATTAAAATTATTTCTATTAAAAAATAATATTAATTATTTGTATTTATTTATATTTCTTATTTCTTCCGGTAACTTGTTATATATTTGTATCGACATGACATAGGTACTTGAAGAGTGCATTTTTAATCGGGATTTAGGTATGTTTAATCTATTTTTATGTCTTAAAGTAATTTCAGTTTGTATTTCTTCTATTTTTGTATAGAATTTCGGGTATCTACGTACAAATTTGCAGATTTCAAAAATATAGAGGCACGATAGGGTTAGAATTTTTTGTTCCTGGAAGTGGTGCTTACAGCTATCCGTTTGTTCAATATTGACTATAATTCTAATAAGTTTTTTTTATAGGGTGAATAGTGTGGGTGAATCTGTACTATTACCCCATAATATGACACCGTATTTAAGCCATGCATAGGCATATGCGTAATATGTTACCAACGCAGTATTTATGTCTGTAGTTTTTTTGATTTCCTGAAGGGCGTATGAAAATTTTGATAATTTTGCTTTTAATTTTTGGATATGCGACTTCCAATTTATGTGTGTGTCTATGTCTAGTCCTAATAGGGTGAATTTATTTACTAGCTCTAATTTGTAATTTTTAAAACTGAAATTTTTATGTATAGGTTTTTTTGTCGTGGGTAAAATATCATTATTTTTGTCTTATTAAAGTTAATTTCTAGATTATGTTCCGTCATCCAAAGAGATGTAGCGTCAAGTATTGAATTTAATTTATCATTAAGTTTGAGATTAGTTTCGCATGAGGCAAGAATGGATATGTCATCCGCAAACAAAACACAAAAACACAATTGGTTACTATATGTGCTCCTAGGGCGTCCCCTCCCGGCGTTTCCACTCACATCTGCCTTATAAATACCTATTGTAAGTCGCCTTTCATTCATCCTCTCAACATGACCAAACCATCTAAGCATACTCTTTTCAATTTTTGTCACTACATCTTCTTTTAAACCACACCATTGTCTTATCACATAATTTACCAACCTATCATTCACAGTCACGCCACACATGCTTCGCAAGGAACGCATTTCCACAGCATTTATTCTACTTTCATCCTTTTTTTATTCTTCTTTTTCTTTCTACTTTTTGAACTTACCGTCAAAATTACCCATTGTCAGTTTTCCAAGAGTGCAGGTGATGATCGAATTTGTTTTTCGGGACAGCCCGTGAGATTGTCAGCATATGGAATATAGACTGAGCGATACAAAATCAATCTGCGCAGCCTTTTCCCAACTATGTTGGGGTCAGCTTCCAGTCTAACCGTCTATGCAGCTGAATACAAGTATTTTACATGGAGCGACTGCCTATCTGACCTCCACAACCCAGTTACTGGGTATAGTAGTCGTTCCGGGTCTGGCTGTTTGTGTATGTGAGTTTAAATGTTTGTTAACGCACCCACAATACTGGAGAAATTCCTAGTGTGGGGCAACGTTATTTTACAAAAGAAAAGAAAGAAAGAAGGATACACGATACCCCTTGGTAAGACTGGTTGTCAGTCTTTCCGGCTTCTGACGACTCGTAACGACTGTCAAAGATCCACGAATGACAACCGAGACCAACGGCTGATCGTGCTTTCCGAGACACGGAGAGGTTTTGATTTTCTCACCTTGATATATATTTAACACAAAAAAAGGTATATTCAGGAAACAATTAATAACGTCGGTATGTGACGAATTGACAAATAAATCTAAATCGAACTGAATAAGAGGTATACGGACAATCACCTCATACGTACCACTATAATATATTCACACACCCATTGCAACTCCTCAAGCACAATCCTACACACTCACACACACTGTACACTTAGAAGTGCTTAGTTGGTGCTAGCATTTCACATTATTCTGTTTGTTTCTGCTGCATGTATTGTATTGCTATTAAATTGTAAATCCGTAATTAACTGTAAGACTAGCTTATATATTTTAAGTTATAATTTCAAAGAGCTGTGGTTTTTGTGAATAATAAATAAAGAATGTAAAAAAAAAAAAAATTGCATGTCCTTGACTAATATTAAATCCAAAAACAATACACAATTTTGTCAATTTTATAAATAATACCTAATTGTTGTTAAAGTTAATTTTAAG
The DNA here is from genome assembly GCA_947523025.1 of Dryobota labecula. Classification (NCBI taxonomy): domain Eukaryota; kingdom Metazoa; phylum Arthropoda; class Insecta; order Lepidoptera; family Noctuidae; genus Dryobota; species Dryobota labecula. The sequence continues at coordinate 2,577,023 of OX383311.1, read as the reverse complement.
ACGCAAAAATATGAGTAGTTAACAAATAAACAGTAAAGATGGTCACCCCACCACGGACCAACCGACCTGCCGGTCGATTCTGTAAAAATCTCACCGTGAAAACTTAGGTGAAGTGATCTCGAAGTGAACTGTCATTCCATCTGAGACTAGGGATTGACACCATTGACAGCTCATTAATTCAAGCTCACTTCACCTAGGTTTTCACGGTGAGATTTCTACATAATAGCACTGCTGTGCGCAGTGACGTATTTTAAGATTCAGCGCCCGGGGCCTGTAGGGTTTGCCGCCCCATAAATTAACGGAAAAAGAGCAAACATTTAATCATAAAATAAAATCCAGCAGTGTGTTGATGTGGGCTGAGAATGATGATAATGAATGAAAAAATTAAAAAGGCCATACAAAGCAAAAAATCGCCATTTATTAAATATTAACATTTTTTTTTCCGATGGACAGATTGTGTAACAAATTCGTCAATGACACTGTCATAATAAACGGATTCTGTCAAGTCAACTTCTGTATTAAGAATAGCTAAACTGTTTAAACGTTCTTCGCTTAAACGCGAACGGATAAGATGGATATGGATATGAACGAAAACGACACGCGCATATCCCCGAACTCCCAATTCGCGCGACAGAGTCCGACGGACATACCGCCGTCGCCCGCCCCCCACCCGCCGGCGCGCCTGCCAGTATTACGATTACCCCGCGTCTTGATGTCTATCAAACTTACAAACAAATGAGTTGTAGTTTTTGTTAATTAGGTAGGTTTTTTTTTATTTCTTCAGGCATAATAAGTCAAAAAAGCTGAACGAGGTGCGGCTTCCGCCGCCCCTTACAGCCTGCCGCCCCGGGCCATGGCCCTTTTGGCCCTAGGGTAAATACACCCCTGCCTGTGCGGCTATTATAACTTAGGAAGCCCCTCTCACTATATCGACTGAGCGATACTTATACCGATAATCGTAATAGCTGATGGCATAGTAGCCGAGAGCCTCGACCTTGGCTGGTGAGGCTTTCGTCAGATTTATACAGGATAAGTTTTTAATTTTTTTTTGGTGAGTCAGTATCAATAATATAATATGTACATTTCCTTTATTTGTTCAATTAAAAACTAGTTATCTTAGTTGCTTTACTAATTTGGCTGTAATTTCTATACATACATGACATTAAGTATTATAAACAAAAATAATATGAAAAAATTATGTCATTTCTACAAATTACAGCTAGTAAATGAGTTGTTTAAATTGTGGTATGTGATAGCTGAATATATGGTGTATCGACCCCTAAACGTTGGACCACTATTTACGCCACATCCTGTATGCCAGTTCCATGGAACTACTGGGAGAAAAAAATCCCAGTAGTTCCATAATGACTTGACTATTCAGAACTTTGTTGTGAACAGACGTGTGGAAGATTTTATTAAAATAAATAAATAATCACTTGCTGACTCGTGACCTGGTTTTACCAAATAGCCGGTAGTAAAGCAAACTGTGTCATACGTAGGCATGATATGTGCAAATCGTTTCTGTGAAAATGTGTTTAGTGATATAAAGTAAATAACTTGTATCACAATGGAAACCAGTCCCTTCAGCCGGGGTGGCAGATGTGCTCGGAGCCCACCTCCTACCCCTGTACCTGTGTGTCCCTGCGACTGTGCCGCACCTGCATCTGCAGCTGCACCTTCCCCCGTACCCGCACCCGCACCTGACCCTCAACCGCCCAGCAAAAGAGAAGAGGTCAAGATGGAACTCATACCAACGCCGGAAATCCAGAACTGGATGACTTCCATTGAGCAGTGTCTTAATGAAGTGTGCACTATTTCATCAGAGGGCAAATTAAATATGGAGCAAAAACTGCGTATAAGTACCCTATGCCGTAAAATTAGTCACGGCATATCGCAGATGGCCGTTCAGTATCAGTCCCTTAAGATGAGAGCCGTCCAGACCCACTCCACCGTCAAAACACTCGAAGAACAAATTGATCTGTCGCAGCAACTGCAAGACCTTAAGCTGTCAATCAGGGCTTCAACTAAACCAGTTACGGAGACTTCTTTTGCTGTCATGGTTAAAAAAGGTACCAATAATTTTATACAGCCGACAAATTTAAGCTCAGTAGCCATATACCCTAACGAGACACTGAAGTCGAGTGAGGAGACCAAAACACTTGTCCAAAAAATTATATGCCCCGAGCAAATAAAACTTCAGGTAAGAGGACTACGTAAGACGAAAAATGGCGGTGTCATTATCAGCTCTGAAACAAAGGACGATATTGAGAAGGTGAAAAAATCGATGCAGCTATCAAATTCAGGCCTTACGGTAGACGAACCGCCAAAAAGGAAGCCTAGAGTAGTAGTTATCGCAGTGCCCTCATCCATGCAAGAAATGGAAGTTTTTACTTGTTTGTTCCACCAGAATCTAGCCGAAACCCTTCAAGATTGCAGCCTCGAGACCTTTTTGAGCACCATTAAGTTAAGCCATAAATCAGGGAAGAAGGGAGTGAATTTGCCGGGACCGAAAATTGCGTGGCATCAATGAAATCGGTACTAAAAAACATAGTTATAATGTTCTCACATTTTTTTCCGGTTAGGTGAAATAGTAATCTATGTGTAGCACTAAATATTTTATTTAATTGGATTAATGGATATTCCAAAAAAAAATATTAAACCTCGAAATCTTTCATTGCCGTGTTTGTCCACACTTCACCTTGTTGTGTATTAGGACTCATTGATAAAAATCTATTGGTTATTTATATTAAAACCTAGTTTTATTTGATACATGAATAGTTAAAGTATTGTTACGGAATAAATTTATTCAAATATTTAAACAATACAACGAATGGTTAATAAAAAATCACTTGTCCCAGAACTACCGTTCATCGCCGTGTCCTAATCATGTTCAAGGATAGTGTTTTACCTACGACTTGCGTCCCCCCTCCCGGTATGCTAAACGTTGCATATTAGTGCTGCCTAAGTGCTCAACGTGGAAGGACGTACATACGTGCCTGCGTTTTCGCGCCATAAATGTAAGTATTCAATTTTTATGTTATCTGACATTTTTTCTTTCATCGCCGTGGATAGGTATAACTATATTTAGAATAAGTTTGTCTTCATGAGTAAGCATTCGATAGAACACCATTACTCATATGTTAATTTGTGAAGTGTTTATTTCTTCGAATAGTTAATAGATTTTTTGTTATTTATATTTTTTGCCTTGATTTTCATCGCCATGCTTTCATTACCGTGGTTTTCGTGGCCGAAATTTGCTATGGCAATGATAAAAAAGACACTGCAATGAAAAAAATTTCATTGCCATGCTTTGTAAAACAATTTAGTTTCATTGCCGTGGCCAGGTATTTCATTTCCGGGACTTGTGTTTTCATCGCCATGGTATGATTAGGCAAAGAATGACATCTTTTGTCACCTGTAATACAGGTAATACCGATTACTGACAGTACAAAACTCGACAAGTTAACTCTAGATTCTCTCTCTCTGGTCTCTCTTTAGACTTGATGAGTTTTTTACTGTACAGTCAACTACAAAAAGATGTTTTCATGTTAACCTTACAAAATGATGTAACATTTGGTACTATATCACACGTATATACACTCACACACACGCAAGCACCCTCACATACTACAGTCTGATTTTAATAATGGTTTGTTTATTTTTAGGATGCCAACATGCCTAAACCAAAATTATCTGAAGAGGAGAGAAAGGAGAGGAAAAGATTGGCTGAACAAAAGCGACGTCAAAAATTAAGAAGCGACCCTGTATTAAAAGAGGAGTACTGTAGTATTAAAGTCTCTAAGTAGTGTTGCGAGTGTAATTCAACAGTCTTTGTTTACTTATTGTACTCTCATTCTTTTTTGTAATATCTCCTTACCCAAATTTTACTCCCATACAAGTGTTGGAATCAAGACCTCTTATAAACAGTCATTTTTATTCTATCTATCTGTCTATCTCATTAAAGTGGATTGATTCTTTCATTGCCATGGCACAGTTCTTTCATTGCCGTGGACGCTTGTTTCATTGCCGTGCACGCATGTGTCATCGCCGTGGCACGAAATTTTTAATCCTGATATGTCGTTAGTTTTTTAAGTTATCTGCTAGACATTAAGCAAGAAATATACATTATCAAAAACTTTAATAAAAGCGTTTTTTTTTAAAAAAAAAAACTTAAGATGAAAAAAAACACGGAAATGAAGATTTTATAGGACCTGTTGAAATTCACTCAAGGACGCTGAAACTTGCAATTATATATTAGAAGTATCTGCAGACATACGCAAAGCTCTGATATCTAAAGACAGGGTGTTTGTAAATTGGTCGTCATGCCCTGTGAGAGGCTTTACTCTAGTCACACGCTGTTATAAGTGCCAGCAGTACGGACATGCGGCCAAATCTTGTCGGGAGACCACCTATACCTGTGGCCACTGTGGTGATCAGGGTCACTCCATTAAGGAATGCACGAAGAAGTCTGAGGAACCAAAATGCGCTACTTGCTTGCACTTCCAAAAGCCGAGCAATCACAAGACAAGCGCTGCTGACTGTCCAGCGAAAATAATGGCTGAAAAGAGGTACATAAATTCTGTTGATTATGGAGGCGCCTAAGAGCGCCGCTAATTACGTATTTTTCTGGTCCTTGTTACTGTTTTTATAGTTATAATTATGATTAATAATTTAAGTAATGACATAGATAATTTCTCTGTATCTGAATCCCATGTTTGTGACGTTGAACACTGTAAGCAATATCTTTCCTCCCACACTAGTTCACTAACCATACTAACCCAAAATATTCGCAGTATTTTTAAGAATTTCGACAACTTTAGCATTATTCTACAACGTCTCGACATAAACTGTGACGTTATTGTCTTAACCGAATGTTGGCTTTCCAAAAAATATAACATACCACTAATTCCGGGATATAATATGTATAAAAGTAATATAAACTACAATCAGAACGATGGGGTGATAGTTTATGCAAGAAATCATCTCAATGTGTCTGTCGAGGAACCTAATATGCACGACTGTAATAGATTGTTAATTAAAATTGGGTCAGATTTAGCGATACTTGCCTTATATCGACCCCCCCCCTCTTTTAGAAATATAAACAATTTCACAGACTCTAAACGACATCTTGCAAAACCTGTCATCCTTCAAAAATACAATTTTAATTGGGGATATCAACATCAATAATATTCCAGAAAGTGCTGACGCATCTGCCGAGGAATACCTTAACCTATGCGCCTTCCATGGTATGCTTCCTGCTCACACGCTTCCTACACATCAAAGTGGCTCCTGTTTGGACCATACAATACTCAAGTCGAATTTCCCTGCACTAGCCCTTGTAACTAATTCAACAATAACTGATCACAGTGCTACCCTACTTATTTTAAATTGTATATTACCAAAACCACCATTCACACCACCATTCACCATCACCATCACCATCATTCACCATTTCTAGTCTAAATGTAAATAAACTTGATGAAGACTTACGTAATATCGACTTTGACCCAGTCTACTTTTCCGCTGATCCGCAGTTTTGTATGTTGTACCTAATCAAAAACGTACAACATGCAATTCAGAAGAACACGGTCATATCTCGGCAAAGTAATAAAAACTAAAACATAAAACCATGGGTCACGACAGAACTCATTCGCTGTATGAAAAATAGGGATAAATCAAAGTCAAAGTCAAATCATTTATTTCAAATAGGCACGAAGATGCACTTTTGAACGTCAAAAATGACATGAATAGTTAATTGATTCTAGTTGCGCCTTCCAAAATGTAGTTATGTATGGAGAAGAATAAGCAAGAAACTCCATACTTACTCTTTTAAAATGTTAACAATAGTTTGTATACATTAATTAATATTTATAGGTGAAGACGATGTATCTAGAATAAAAAAATAATAAATATAAAATAAATAATCAAAATTACTAACCACAATTGGTAAAAAGAATGAAAAGTGAAGTATTAACAGAAAAATTAATAAATGCGATAGGTACATGGTGCTCACATATTTACAAACATTGTATATGATTGCCCAAAAAAAAAAAAAAAAAAAAACTGGCAACATAGCACATATTTTTTTTGTTAACATTGGAAAGTGTTTGACTGAAAAAGTACAGGGCCAATCACAATATCTAACAAGCACACCATTTACGTGTAGCACTATTTTATCATCCTTTGCGTTGCTAGACACTGACGAGACTGAAGTAGAAACGATAATTATGAGTTTAAAGGACGACTGTGCGGTTGGCTGGGATAACATACCAAATAAAATAATTAAACAGTTCAGGCGTATTTTGGTACCGCCATTAACTTATATTTTCCAAAAATGTTTATCTACAGGTATTTTTCCAGAGCGCCTAAAAAAAGCTGATGTTGTCCCTGTTTATAAATCAGGCAGTAAAGATCAAGTGACAAATTATAGACCTATTTCCTTACTGCCTTCTATGTCTAAAATATTAGAAAAAATTATAAATAAGAGGCTTTACAAATACTTGGAGGATAAGTTAATTTTATCTAAACGGCAGTTTGGATTTAGGCCTAAAATGTCAATAGACGATGCCGTCCATCATCTGACCGACTATCTAGCACAAGAACTTGATAAAGGTAACCACACCGTAGGAATCTTCCTGGACCTCGCCAAAGCTTTTGATACGGTTTCTATTCCTATTCTGTTGCACAAGCTTGAAGCCATTGGTATCAGAGGCACCCAGCTAAACCTTTTTAAGAGCTATCTAGAGGACCGTACCCAATGTGTAAGGATTGGTAATGTTCTCAGCGATTATGAAAAAAACACGTCCTTCGGAGTTCCCCAAGGAAGTATTTTAGGGCCTACGTTATTTTTGATATACATAAACGATCTTTGTAATCTAAATCTAAATCACGGCCAAATTGTTTCTTATGCTGATGACACTGCCCTTCTTTTTTCGTCTGACTCAGAAGAAAATGTCTACAAGCTTGCGCAACACGGATTCAATGTTGTTAATAAAATGGCTTCAATTTAATTCACTAACATTAAATGCATACAAGACAAATTACATTAAGTTGTCGATGCGCAAGCAAACACCAACTAGGACCACAACATTATATGCTCATTATTGCGCAATTCCCACAGATAACCAATGTGTTTGTCCCAGCATTAAAATGGCAAATATAACAAAATACCTTGGTGTTATAATAGATGAAACACTTTCGTTCAAACAACATATAGAAGTTTTAAATAATAGAATTCGCAAGTTGATATTTGTTTTTAAAAAGTTACGCTATATTGCTGACCCTAAAATAGTTCGACAAGTTTACTTTGCTCTATGTCAATCGATATTAACTTACTGTATTACCACATGGGGTGGAGCGGGTAAAACAAGGTTACTAACCATCGAGAGAGCTCAGAGGGCGATTCTCAAAGTGTCTACTTTCCGCCCTTTCCTTTTTCCTACCAACCTGCTATACAAATCTTGCGAAGTATTAACAGTTCGGCAACTATTTATAATGGGCATTGTATTAAAACAACACACAGCTCTACCCTACAGCACTAAATATTCTAATAAAAGACGTAAAGACATAGTCTGCCCACAAAATACAACTAAACATGCTTTTGTATCCAAATTTTACCTGTACCTCGGTCCTCTCCTCTATAACAGACTAAACTTGAAAGCAAACATTTTCTCCCTGAACTACACATATTGTAAGAGAATTCTCAAGGAAGCTCTCCAGAGGATGTCTTACGAAGATACAAAGAATTTATTAACTGTGTTAAAGTAAATATGTATGTATACTACAATAAGTATTTATCAAATTTAGAAACTAAGAGCTACTGAACATAATTATATTTGTCTATTGACAACTTTTAGATTATTTATTATTTTTTACAAGACTGTCTTAGTACTTTTCGCCTGAAACACAGGATTACCTAGTTCAGGCACGTAAGCCTTAGGAATATAATTTACATTTAAGCATAACTGTACTCATTTTTATACCTTGTAATTTTTGGAATATTTTTTATTTCTATTTTTTTTATTTTATTATTATTTATGGAATTAGAGAATGGAACTACTGGGATACGGCGGATTTGCATTCACCCACAGCTAGCACGCGCGTTCGCTCAGAAGTAGTAACTGACGTGTCAATAGGGATGATGACTAAAAAATATTTTTTGTCCGTCATATAGAATATTAAAAAATATTGGACACGTATTTTTGTTTTTTTTACGTAATCAAAACATTACGGTGATACATTGAGTTCAAATGTGGCATGACGTTGGTTCTCAGTAGATTTTATAGGTAGCTGTGACGTAACGAGCCCCCACTCCCCAAGTTTAATGTGTTTTATCTAAGTCATTTTTTATTAGTATGACAAAGCAAAAAATACGTGTCTAATATTTTTTTATTATGTGATTGACGAATTAAACAGTTTTTAATTTTTTTTACCCAGGACACTTCCCTATTATGTAATTTTGTATTACTCTAATGTTGATCTGTCTGTGTTGATATTTCTAGTGGTTCCCAGCTTCTACGAGCCAATGCCAGGCTGGATGGACCTGAATGCACTGTCGGGACCAACCGGGGTGAGCTACTTAATATTTGTTTAGATCTTTGACTAAGGCGCCATCTCCACGGGCGAGAGAATCGCGGCGATATTCACGCTGGGCCTTCAAATAATCGCTGCGATGATAACGCCGTGTGGAGATTGATTCATAGAGCTTCTATTGAATTTGATGGCACGGCGAGACTATCGCCACGATTTTCTCGCCCGTGAAGATGGCGCCTAAGTAATAACAATATGTACAAGTATACAACATTAGTTTTAGTTTATGCGAAACCCGAAACACGTGTCTAGTATTTTTATGTAAAGAATTTATGTACAAAATTTCAAAACTGTATCATGAAAAATAACAAAGTTATAAGCTTGTTATGTTACCTGGTTGTCCGTACAAAAACATGCTCACCACGCGGCGCACCCGCGCCGCCCGCGCCTTGCGTTCATTAATAATAATATTAATTTGGCAGTAGGTATCTAACCGTACGACGATTGTATTGTAATTAACTGGTGATAACATTTGCCATCACACTTGCAGGCTTTGGACTTTTTCGTAATGGTCAAGTCGCTCGGTGTCCAACTTGTAACCTTTTTAAATATTTTTGGGAAAAAATATAACATGGTGTAAAAACTATTGGAATCGATTCAGTTACTTATTCTGAACAAACTATATTCAGGTATTGCATATACTAAAAATAATGTTGTATAAAAAAAAGGGAGGGGAAAGAATCAAAGGGCATCAAAAAATTCGTCCGCATCGCTGTCAACAGGAAAAGTGCCCAAAAGGCTGGCAGCATTGCCACGTTGTATGGCAATACTGATTCTTTGGCCAAGAAATAGGCCAGCCTTCTGGTCACGAGAAGAGTCGACCAACCGCTTGGCGATGTCTCGAAAAACCAAGTGGGCACTCGGACCCCATGGTCTTAAAGTTGCAACCCCAAACGGCTCAAACATATAGTTCCCAATAAGGTTGTTATATTTGCGCCGTTTGAGGTTTTCTGCACCTGCAGCACCCGACCCAGCACAGCTCGCCGTGCTAGGAAGATGGAATGGCGCAAGGGTGTCGACACATGTTGCATCCCACACTAAAGGCCAACCAAACTTCCAAGGCACTATGGTCATTCCGTCCGGTCTCTTCCCATCGTCGCGTGCCAAGCCATTGGGACTTGACATACATTACATTATCATTACATACATTACATTCATCTTTGACTTGTACTTGAACTGTAAAGGCTCATACAGACTAGTGCAATATCGTGAGCGCGACGCGACACTAGTAGCAGAATTTCTTTGTCGGTGCCTGTCGCGCCCGCGATATCGCGCGAGTCTGTACGAGCCTTAAATAAGCCATACCAGTGGCGTATTTACACATTTGCCGCCAGTAGGCTATTCAAATTTTGCCACCCCTACTGACCTCTATAATTCAATACCCTGCCCAATCATATTAATTACATTTTTTTTGTCAATGTAAATTGCAATTTAATGATTTGTGCACTATCGTCCTCATTGCATCGCGACAGTTCCAAAATCATACAATAAGTTCCGTTGCGAATCACCGAACTTTTCATTTTTTCCTCTGAAAGCGAAGCCTCTTGAACACAGTCGCTTCACTACGTCAACTCTCTTCAGAACATTTCTCCAATAATTAAGTTCTTCATCAATCTGGACCTACAGTAAATTGTCTTTAGGTAATAACGTTTTTTATTTTATTTATGTAAGCTGAAAACCAGTGCTGGGGCTCTGTCTTGCATACGGTCGCAGCATAATGCTGAGCGATAGCCGTTTTGCGTGGATGTGACGCATTTCCCCCCTATAGTATTCATTTTTTTTTTGTGTTTATGTTCTTTATTGCGTCATGTTTACCGCAAATAAACGTTTTTTCTTTCTTACTTTCGATCTAAAAAAAAAAAAAAAATTGGCTTTTGCCGCTTCCTAAAATCTGCCGCCCTAGGTTCCAGCCTACTCAGCCTGCTGGTAAATCCGCCACTGAGCTATACTGCATTCATATTCTGTGGCCATACCGTGTATTTCTACCCACCAAAAATCATGCTGTAATGATATTCCTTTCTCTCCTTTGTCCCACATTGTTAAGGGTATGTACTTGCACAGTTAATATGGCACATCGAAAAGTTCAACCTTGAAAAGCGTCGTCTCTGTCTCTTATACTTGTGACAGTTTTTTTTCTTTTGACATGTTACGCCATGACATGTTAATTCCTGGCTTGCCCCCAGATTCTGGCAGGCATAATCATGGGCATACTGCACGTGTTCTACGTGGACAAGGACAGCAAGCTGCCGCTGACTCCAGTGGACTTTGTGAACAATGCCACCATCGCCGCCGCCTGGGACGCCGCCGCCAGACGGAAGAATGGCGAGAAGGATATACAAGTGTACACAGTGTCTAATAAAGACCATTTTATAACGTGGGGTAAGTTGGACAAAGTTATGCAAAACATAACAAGCCACATACGAAGTAATTCAATTGGAGAAGAAAAGTTAAGCAAGCCCGGTTGGTGTAGGACTATTGCAGGATATGGAAACGAAGATATTAGACTACGGATTTTGGTAGCTAGTGGACTGGTTACCTAAAACTATGGAAGGTAAAAATATGTCTCCTGCCTGACCAATGTTTTATGCATACAATACACGGATAAAATGGCAGGGGATGACTTGCACACTCAATAATAGGCCACCGGAAACGGTCGCTAGCACATAGTTACGTAGCGACAAGGGGGCAACACTGAGGTGCTTGAGGAGTGAAGAGGTATTCCACGGCTATCAGGACAATTCCAAAGGTACGGTCAAGATCCCTACCAGCATCTTACTGGAATACTTCCTTCCTCCGAGCACGTTTGCTCTTGCTAATCTCCACTCAAGCCCGCCAATAAAGGCAAGAATGAGGTGGGAGCTCAGTTCCGCGTCAGTGTTCACTCCAGCCGGCCAATAAAGGCAAGCCAGAGATGAGGAACACGACTTCTTCTGGGAGATAGGGTCTGTGGGGTCGCTACTTCCCAACAGCTCGCCCATACTCTCTTGGTCTGGCTCTTCACCCTAGACTTTTTTCGGCAAAGTAAACTCTACCGGCACAGACCTAGAGTTTGGAGCACGCAAGCCCCACCACCACGTCAACGCAGAGATACGGCGGTGGGGTTATTATTATTATTACAATCATAATCAGCCTTTAATATTCTCACTGCTGGTATACAGGCCTCCTATCTTCGAGATAGTATATAATCTACCGGGCCCATTGGGTTGGTCCAGTGCATCTGTACATAATAATTATAAAAATGTATGTTTCTTCGTTTCATTGCAGACTTCATAGGAGTGTTGTTGCGAACCAAAGGTATAAAAACACCGTCACCTAAAGCAGTATGGTACTGTTATCTGATCGAAGTAAAGAGCAAGCTTTCCTACTGGTTCCTGACGTTTTTCTTGCATTACATACCTGCTTACTTCATGGACACGGTGGGCACTCTTCGGGGGACGATGCCAAAGGATATCCCTTCGTAAGTTACACGCGCGCCTTTCTCCGTATTTCACCTTTTTCAGTCCGTTGCAAGTCGCGTGGCGGTGGCTCGTGGCTAAACTAAAGTTTAATCCGTAGTCGCTGTCACTGTACGCGTATCGCTAGAGCATGAAGCTTGTGGCCACGGAATCACAGTATCTACGTGGCCGTTAGCAAAGCGCGAATATGGTACAGTCAACAAAAAGGGGCGATTAAAGGTCATGGCACATTATTACGGCACCGCAACTGCGAATCGCCTTTAATTTAGCTACGGCTAGCCGCCAGCGCGGTAGCTACGCGTCGTTCGCGAGGTGCAAGCTCGCTGACCACGCGTCGGCCGCGAGGTGCAAGCTCGCAATCCATGGTATAGAGGCAAGCGCGCTGACTGCCCGCCGTTGGCTTTTCATATTGACATTTAAATACGACACACGATTTAATGCTCTAATTTTAATGACAAGTTAATTGCTGGGTTGAAGCGGTGCCGGTATAAAGTGCTATGACTACTTTAGTTTTTTTAAACCTACTTTTATTGAGATAAAAACTCTTGTTATTACATAAAATGCTGAATTTGACATGTATTGAATAATTGTGTGGTAATTCAGATGATTAGCAGTGTTAATCGCCTTTTGTCGTCGACCGTATAGTAACCGGCATGAGTCGTGAGCACAAACTGACACCTGCGCAGTAATAAATTTTTATGTCTCTTTGGCGGAATGAAGAAGCCAGGGGGCGCCGAGCTGCATGCGATTGGTTCGTCAGTCGATACTCGTCGTCTATTGGACTCTCGCGTGTCATTTTTATTTAGCCGAAAGTGTACATGCGCGAGCTTGCCCCCACATACTGCCCATCTGTGCTCACGACTCGTGCCGGTTATCATACCTACTTACATCATTTTTTATTTTTTTATTTCTCCTATTTTGAGTCGCGGCACAGTCAATACTGCCACCTGTCTACCGGTGTGACAGACTCTGTCTAAACTTCATGTACTATATTTAACGCCCGGGCTCGCTTCGCGCCTCTACGAAAATGATTATGTCAGATTAACATTGGAATATTAGTTGATCAAAGTAATAAAATAATAAGACTGGCCAAATAAAACTACATACCTATACGTGACCGCACAAAATATATAGTTTGAAAACAAAATGGCGGCCTTGAAATGACATTAAAAAAGCAGTTTTTTTTCTTTTTCTTCTTTTCTTTATATACCGTCCACCAATAGAATGTTTTTCTGACACCTGTCCGTTTCATACAAACGAATAAGTAATAAACGAATTCAAAATTTATTAGTTCCAAATCTTGTACAACTGTCAGGTGTCAGAAACGTTCTCTCGTATTCTCTTGGTGGACGGAATATAAGATTGAATTTTGGCAGTCTATCTTTGCTAAAATTTATTATGTTTGCAGGTACGTCGCCGTTTTCAGAAAAATAGACAAATTCGCACTCATATACCGGTACTTCCTAGCCAACGAATGGTACTTCCAAGATGACAACGTGCAAACAATGATAAGCCGTATGTCTGAAGCCGATAAGGTCATTTTTAACTGCGATATAAAAACCATCAATTTCACCGAGTACGTTACAATCTGGGGTATTGGTATAAGGCGGTATATTATTAAAGATGGATTGAAGGACAGTGAACTAGCTTATAGGAAGCAATTAAGATTTCAAGCGGCTAATTACGTTTTGATTAGTTTCTATGTGTTAATTGTGTTCAGCTTACTGTTTCAGTGTTTTAAGATAATAAGTTATTTATTTTAGAATAATTTCGTTTGTAATATTTCTTGCATTGTGTTGTTTTCTCCGATTATGGGTCATCAATATCATGGCCTCACACAGAGAGGCCTGGGTACCAGCAAGGGCATTGCAGTCTTGAATACGTTATGCGCACTCAGGGAAATATGTATATTGCTTATCAGATTGATACACTATGTTAATTTGCCGTGTTCTTGCCATTTCATGCGAATGTGTGTTGTGGTTTGAATTTAAAGACATGTTAATTCTTGCGCACTAAGTATACGGTCACAGTATACCTACTTAGGAAAATAAAATTGATTGTAACTAATAAACAAATATATTATTATACTAATGATGTTCATTTCTTGACATTTTCCTTTTGAGGCTTAAGTACACCAATAATTTCAGCGTAGGTGGGGTCTCCTGCGCTAACTGGGGGTGGTGCGTTCCCAGGACTTATGTCCAGTTCGGCGTATAGCACCATGTTTGTGCTGGTCTGGAACAAAGAACCTAATTAATTCGTGTGTTGCCAATGAGGCTAAAGCTAGCTATAGTGATGCCAAAGAAGGTGGCAATAGCGGTCATTGACCCAGCTTCATTTATTTACAGATTCATAATAGCATTATTGATTTTGTAAACAGAAATAAAGCGCAATATTATCCTGAATCGATAGGTAGGTACTATCGTTATCGTCAACATTTTTTATGAATGAAAAACGATGCGAATGTTAGTTATTCGGATGCTGACGAAGAGGGATTAGGAAAGGGGCAATGACCGCTAATACCATATTATTTGGCAACAACTATATCTGTAATTCCGTACGTAATTAAAGTTTGGTATGATGGCAGTGGGCCGGCCGTGTTTATCGAAGGACCGATGGCCGGTGGAGCAGACGAGTCCTGGAGTGGAGATCGCGTATCGGCAAGCGTAGTGTGGGACGCCCCAGCTAGATGGACTGATGACCTCAAAAATGTGGCTGGGACAGAATGGAGGGCGGAGGACAGGGTGTTGTGGCGCAGCCTGGTATATCCTATGTCTATGATAGGCTGAGTTGATAATGGCATTGCTTTTTAACTTTCGTTCGTGATGATGACTTTGGTGTGTTTCTTATACATTTTTTTTTTTGAAGTACTTTAGGCGCGTTGAGCACTTTTTGGTAGGGGAAAAACTAATGGGTTTGCGATCGTCACCGAACGCTTTCCATGAGCTATTATACTGTGTATATAATATATGTGTACTTTTTGGGTGAACAAAAATCATGGAACTGTCGTCATCGTCACCGAACGCTTTCCATGAGCTATACGTAAGTATAAAATAACAGTTATTCCAAAGTTTTGTGTTTTCATTTCTGTCGGCAGTCCTTATGACTGCCAATTTTTTTGATAATTACCCAACTGCGCCAGAAGGAGGGTTATGTTTGTAGGTATACGTATAATTGTTTGGCACGCTCTGCGGCCTGAACGGTCAAAATTCTATAGATTATAATGCTTGTTTTTTCTCTTTTCAGTTATGTTCTTGCAGTCAGGGCCTCAAGTCTGCTATTACAATAGTGTCAGAATGGTATCATTGATTTCATAATTGATGATTTTGACAAGTTTGGTAATCTACTAATATAATGGCGTCATTATGACTTTCCAATGGTCAGCCACTGACACTCCATTGAAATAATTGGTAATCTCGTACATAATGAGAAATGAAACTTCCTACTAAACTTCCAACTTCCTACTTCTTCGGATTGCATATAACACTAATAAATAATATGTAAAAATATATATAAATGAAATCTGGCATGAATAAATGTTCAAAATGCCATTGTAATACAATTCTATTACGAGACCATTGACCGACCAATGATCGACCATTATGAATTTAGCAGATTACGAACTTTTAGCAAAATGACATGGGGATCGTGTTGGAGGTTGGAGTCACGAATTTATAAAAATAGCAGACTTGGGCCCCAGGTTTTTTTTTTAAATAATTTTTATTTTGACTCTTTTTTTATTAGTGACTGGCAGGCAAAGGTCAATTAATGTCTGAAAGAATATAAACTTACATAAGTTTCTAACTGAAGTATTTGCTCAGGATCAGAAGATTTTCGGTAGCACTTTCTTATGAGTGCATATATTAGCGATATCAGAAGAATGATTCCTGCCACTGAGGCTATTCCGATATAATATTTAGTGTTACTAGGCTGATCAAGATTAGTCTGTGATGCTGTGTGCTGGTGGTCCTGAGGTTTTTTCGTCGGCGTGATGCTGTGCGGAGTGGTAGCTACAAAATAAGACTTTGTTTTTTAACAATGCAGTTAGAACTATACCCTTGAAGAAGTTTATAGTCAATGGATTACTGTGAGACTTGTTATTGAGTTTTAAGAAGGAAATGGTAAAATGCTAAATAGGTAGAACTAAAACTGTACCTAATTAGAATAGAATAGAATACTCTTTATTATGTACACCATCAAAATTACAGATATAAATGTAGAACTGTTACAAAGGGTGTCACAATGGGCGGTCTTATCGCTAAAAGCGATCTTTTACAGATAACCTTTGGATGGATCAAAAAGTAGGAGAGACACAGCAGGTAGTCAGTGGTGTATTTACCATTTACATATACAATAAATACATAGGTACATACATAAAGCATAAAGATACTTATCCATATAAATATGACGGCGGGAGCGTGGGCGTAGCGATAAGTGTGACCGTCATCGTTTCTTGGTGCGAGTTCCATGTGGTAGGTGGGTACTCAGGCAAGCCAGTAAAACTTAGGTTGGAGTACAAAATCACAGTCACGTTTATTCGGCAATTTACAGTAGTTGTAAGTAGTATTAAGAAATAAATGCTTGTACGGTGAACGTGACAGTTTCGATCGTATGATCAGTATTCTATGGCGTCAGCTACAGCAATGTGATTGTCGCGCGTTTTTGATCGACTCTGTCCACGTGTAGGTATGGCGGGAAAATCAAGGCGCCACCTCACGGCGTTCACTGTACTTACCGATCAACCAATCAGAATTAAGTTACAGTTTGACCAATATTATGAAAATCAACGGGAAGTAATATTTTGATAGTGTTGTCGTTTTAGAATCCCTTGCGACGACAAATATATATATAATTATACATATACATACAATAATAAACATGATACAAGAGCAAGGAACTTTAAGTAATGATGATGTTTAAGGAGAGAGGAAGTGATTTTTAACGTATGCGTAACCCCAGCAAAATATTGCGCCTTAGAGAATTGAATATTACAGATAATTAGTTCATAGTTAGTTGCAATTTGTTCAAGTATAGCAAAATTTGTTCAAGTAGTATTTTCGAAGCTATTCGAGAAAAACTGATTTTGCTGGAGTAGCGTTACCCCAGCAAAATGTTTTTCAAAAAAGGCATTTAGCCTGGAACCAAGTACATGAAAAGATAGCTTTGAAGAGTTGTAAATGTATGTATACCAATAGCAAAATTTTTTCAACTTATAGTTTTTGAGATATTCAGGATTTTGCTGGGGTAACGTTTTGGGATTTTCAAAATCTCGAAAACTGTACGTCGCAGAAGTTTGAAAAAAATACCAGTTATAGGCCTTAATTTGATCAAATTTGTTCAAATATAAGTATTTCGATTCATCAACAAATGTCGATGTAATTAATTGTTTTTAAGAATCAGAAAAAATCGATTTACTCGTAAATGTAAATCTAAAAACAAATAAAATGCAGTTTTTGCTGGGGTAACGTTACTCCAGCAAAATCAGTTTTTCTCGAATAACTTCGAAAATACTACTTGAACAAATTTTGCTATACTTGAACAAATTGCAACTAACTATGAACGAATTATCTGTAATACCCAATTTTCTCTAAGGCGCAATATTTTGCTGGGGTTACGCATACAATGACGCGAGCCCGAAGTTCTACACTCTTTATTTAGGCGCACAACGGAAGTAGTGCCACCTCCCCGACCCTAGCTCGACAAAGTGCCAGCCCGCGCCGTAGCTGAGCCAGCAGCTTTAAATTCCCCTAATAATAATCATAACCCTGATTTTATCCAGCCATCACCGTCGGTCCCTTGCCGTCCTCCCTCTGACGACGCTGCCCTAAGCCGAGGTTCGTACCCCACGGGGGTGCCCTTAGCGTGCAGTTGTTTAGTTTATAAGTTTGTATGTCCTGGCTGGAAGTTTTTAGGAGCTTAAAGGCATCCACAGGAAAGTCCGGTTAAAGAGTCACGATCTCTAAAAGTCAACTCTGAGAAGCCCTAGTTAAAAAAAAGTAGTGCCAATGTCACACTTACCCTTTAAATTATCCTGTGTTACTGATTCCTTATATATCAACACAGTAATGTCATCGACAGAACGCTCAACGATCCTTTCATGTTCAGTGCTGTAGATAGTGTAATGTAAACAACACAACATGCTGCCATTGTGCGTTTTTTTTAAATACAAGGAATAAGATGTCACGTTATATGTAGTAATTTTGTCTCCTGTTGGGTCTATCAATCCTATTTGTGAGTTTGCGTCTGTAAAAACATTCATAATAATATCAGAAGTTGAAAAAGAAGAAAACATACCAGTTAATGTACTTATTTCACTAATAATATTTGTAATTTATACGAAAACAGACCGAGGAGTGTCGTACTCGTAACATGCTCACAAAACTTGTCCATTCGCATCTTGTATGATAATGATATTCATGTAGGTACCTACCTAATTTGTTATCATTTAATTGTGTTTGCATGAAAAACTTGAAAGTGCGTTAGTCCACCGCAGCCGTCACCGAGAACGAGATGTCGGCGCCGAAGCAGCGATACATACATAAATAGTCCACGTTCCCACGGACGTAATAAAATCGTGGCGGATTAAAATCGCCAATCGCGATTTTTTCCCGCATTCAGTGTTCGAACGCGAGTTAAAATTCACTTCAAACTGATCCTTCGTGTAGTGCGGACGTACGATGTGTTCCGCAAAATTATTAGCGGTAGACATTCGTAAGGCCAGGAGACCACAAAAGAAGCAAATCAAATTTTGCATGCATCCCATATAACCAGTAAAGTCTTAAGTAATCATGTGTCGCATGGACGAAATATCTGGATCGAAGTGTGAAACATGTAACACTTATGTTTTTTCTTTCAAAATTTTAATCCGTGCTATTTGCGAATAAAACACAACACAAAACGACGTTTATCCGGATCAGAAAAACGTAACGCTTCTGAGTTAACGCTGGTATAAAATTCACTCCTCATAAAATTTCCACACCGGGGGCCTTATAACATGAAAATCGATCGGTCGATTTTTTTTTTTAAGAAAATGTGTGCCTACTGCGTACCTACTCTATCGTCTATCGTCCAATGACGTCCAATAACTAAATTTAAATAAATTACCTTCATTAACGACTGATAATTTGTTTTATTTACCTACGCGTTCTTCGGCTTGGCATCGTCGTGCGCCACGGCATTGAGCACGTTCAGGGGCAAAATGTCCAATTCTCAAAATATCCAATTCCCAAAATGTCCAACTTCCAAAATGTCCAATCTTTGAGAATGTAGCAAATTTGTTAAATAACTCATCAATGCGCTTTTTTAATACTTAAGTTCATGACATTTCTATTATATATATATATATTTTTTTTTTTTTTTAAGTAACAATATGATAATGTATTCTGTATAATTAATGTTGCGATTAGTACCACATAATTATATTAATTTGCACACCTCATTAGGTTACAATACAATGTACTTTTTATACCTGTAAGACCTTTTTAACATGTATTATGCAAATAAACTATTTGATTTGATTTGATGCGCCACGCCCGCACTCTACGAGCCGGCAAGTACAGAACTTCATTTGTTGTAGATCACCACCGAGCGTCGAAAACTGAATAGCCCACGTACATAAGGACGTAAAAAATCGCGGCGGGATAAAATCGCATGCCGCGCTTAGAATGGAACAAAATAGAAAGCGGTATACCTATATCTGTACGCACGGCCGAGGTTTTCCCCGCCGAAATTTTTATTGTTGGCTTTTGTTTTGTCTATCATTACATAGGTACTGAGCCGCCAATTTCGGTCGCGGTTAGGGTTGCCAGGTCGTAAAACGGAAAAGCCGGACAGACCAGTCAGTTTAGCCGGATATTTGGGTAAAAACTTCGGACACCCTTAATTTTTTGGTCTTAGTATAACAAGACAATTTTATTTTTAAGTAATACCAGGCTGTCCGCTCGCTTGCGCTAGCGATAGAAGGTGAAGCAGGCGGAGCGGAAACCAACACATACACATGACAAATAAAAAAAAAAGATCAAATTTAAAAAGCCTAACAAAAACCGGACAGGCCGGACACCGTCTAATTTTGCCGCACACACAACCTAAAAGCCTACTCTGTGTCCGGCTTTATCCGGACGCCGGGCAACGCTAGTCGCGGTGGACAAACGATCGCAGTCCCCGGGACGTCCCGTTCGGTTCGAATAATCTCGTTTCTCGGTGACGTCCCGGTGACGGCTGCGGTGGACAAAAGCCCTAAGGGTTCCTAGTTCGACGACGGAACCCTACATAAAGTGATATTATACCTACAATATCGTATAACACACGGAGGTTTAAGATAGGTAGGTACTTACTGTTTGGGCAGGTAAAGTCAACTTGTTCTAATTCTGTATATGGTTTTGAACTTTTAAGAACGTATTCTTCTGAAACAAATAATGAATAGTCTTCATTAAAAATCAAGATCAAAATACAAAGGCCTCGTGTCATGGCTGGAGCCCTACCAGTGCACTGTACCTATCCATACTAATATTATAAATGTGAAAGTAACTCTGTCTGTCTGTGTCTGTTTGTCTGTATGTTACGTTTTCACGCCTAAACCGCTGAACCGATCGTCATGAAATTTGGCAGAGATATAGCCTGGGATATGAAGAAGGACATAGGCTACTTTTTTACGCGATAACCGACATCACGTGGGCGGAGCCGCGGGCAAAAGCTAGTATAATATATATCGCCGCCCTACAATGAAAACCAATCAAATAATTAAAAGTGCAAATGGAGATATCGCGATTACAAAGTTTATTTGGTTGAAAATACCCTTTTTAGTATTATATTGTTATTATTACTTCATAGCATCAGTACATTGATAAATATTCTATCTAAACATGTCTCTCTATTGAGATTTAAAAAAGTTATTGCTTTGTAATGAAATTTTCAATAATTGTGACATAATCTGCTTAATGTTTTGAAAACAAACCTTGGAAATGCTTGAAATAATTGCTTATCTTATTAGCTAGCAGCGAAACTATAAGACTTAGCGATTAATGGGTTTTCGCAGACGAAAGAACACAAAATTTTAAGTACTTTGGCATTCATAAGTCATTTTCGTCAAAATTTAGATTTTTCGACTTTTATGATGTGGATTAGTTCAGTTACACATTTTTTATATGAACCACCCGGAAGAACTCTCTAAGTGGTGGTGAAAACCGCATCAAAATCCGTTGCGCAGTTTAGAAGAACAACGCGATCATACAGACAAACACGAAAAGCGACTTTAATTTATAATATGTACTAGCTTTTGCCCGCAGCTTCGTCCGCGTGGATGTCGGCTAGCGCATAAAAAAGTAGGTACCCTATGTCCTTCTCCATATCCCAGGCTATATCTTAAAATTGTAACTTAATATTAATTTTAATGTGATTCACTATGTGAATAGAAACGGAAACAAATGATTTAATATAATAAGAGTACTTATGTTTTGAACGTGAATGAGTCTTTACCTAAAGATAACAAACACAAAATCAAAATACGAAATTCACTCAAATTCTTAAAGCAATCAATTGTACCAAATTACAACACGAAATAAAAATGCGACACAAATAATAATTTTAAAATAATTCACGTAAGTACCAACAATGTGAAAACAAAATGAAATCCTCCGAAATGTCGCATGATACACCGTTTGTGCTGATAAAACGCTCGAAATATCTAATGAACACCATTGGTGTATAACTTTTCTCAGGGTCACGTTCGCAATTGGACGAAATATTTGACAATTATTTTGTACTTGCAACACGATCTGGCTGTAGAATTCGATTAATCGACTAATACTTGACCGGTTGACATTTTAGCGGCTAATCGATCGAAAAAAAAGAAAGAAAACAAAATACGTCTGTACTCTGTGGTCGTGTGGCGGTGTGGCGCGATGCTTAATGTAAACATTCATCAAGGTTATACTTGCGTAAAGTAATGGATTTAATGAGAAAACGGTTTAATCTTTGAAGAATCTTATACAGAATTACTGAGAAATAAGTGTAGATTTCGTATTGAGTGTTAGTTTATCGAAAAGTGATAAACATGTCAGTGAAAAAGTAACGAAAGTTTTGGAATGCACAAATTTTGATCGTAAGGCCGCTGTGTTTAGTAATGTTTTTATGATAAATATTGTTGTATACTGTTTGAAATACACATAAGTAGCTAGCTTATTTATCTACGAACATAATTTGGCTAAAAGCTACTGATATTATAGCGTATTGTTATCGCAATCGTATTTCCAAGAGCAAAATTCGGCAAACAAATACCTACAAAAAGACAATAAAATGGATATAGTATGTTATCCTTAAGAGATAGACATATGCCATCGCGGACTTTTTTGAAGACCTTTATAAGATACATAATTCCACCATACATTATTTTGTTATATCTCAAAGGGTTTAGACAGCGTTTTCGTTGAAAGCTCCCAGACGGCTTATTTTTTTCCGACACCTCCAACAAATATCGTTAATTTATACAAAAATGTATACAAAAACTTAACAAATTATATACTAAAACCTTACTCGAGAACCAAGCTATCCATTGGTGAAAACAGCACGAGAATCAGTGCAGTAGTTTTTGAGTTTATCGCGATCAGACAGACAGACAGACAGACGCGGCGGAGGACTTTGTTTTATAATATGTAGTGATAGATTTATGATAAACCAGCTTATGCCCGCAGCTCCGCCCGCATGGATTTGGTTTTCGTTGTAAGGCGGCGATATAAACAGTTCCTCCCTTTTCACCCAGAAAGAGGTTGATTAAAAAAACCGGCCAAGTGCGTGTCGGACCACGCACAATGAAGGGTTCCGTACTTGGAAAGAATTTATCCTAAGAACAAACTTAACATTGCAGTTGGTAAACATAATCTCCCATACATTTCAACTGCAAATGTAAGTTTGTACGCACAATATCGAGAGATTTACCAAGTTATTTTAAGACCATAGACTTCTTATAGATTTTCCTGTAATCTATAAGTATAAACTATTTCCTGTATTTTTTTCAAAATTATAGGTTAGTTTTTTCGGTTTCGGACTTAAGGGGGTCAATTCCCTTAAGTCCGAAACCGAAAAAACTAACCTATAATTTTATCGTTTATTTTCACTTTAAAACAATTTATTTTAAAATTATAAAAAATAATAATTCCGACCCTCATAGTAAGCTCTTTCGTTTGATATGTCAAACGGTACAGTTTGCAAAACTTTCTTGTTTGCCCCCCAAAACTGACCCCAATATTCAATTTTTTTTTTTTTTTTACTATGGTTTTGCTCTTGACTTTGGTCTAGGTCTGGGTGACAGAGACAAAGTCTACGATGGAGTGAGCTTACCCAGAAGAAGCCTGTTTACTCTCACTTTGAATAGATTAGGGTTGTATGCGTTCGGAAACACAGACGCAGGCAGAGAGTTCCACTCCTTTGCTGTGCGCATTATAAAAGACGTTTGAAAACGCTTAGTGCGAGTTGTTGGAATATCAACTAGGTACAACATATTTTTTTAATGTATTTAAGTGTTGTCCCGAATTTCGGGACAGATGTCCCGGAAAAAATGTAGTCCTAAGGAAGTCTCCGTTTCTTGTCTCTGTTCTTCGAAGTTTAGGCAAATAGGCACTACCTATTCCTATCACTGATTATTATGGGTCCAACTCATAGGTAACTCCTTTAAAAAAATATTATCTCGTGACTGAAAAGGAATTATGAAAAACGGCTCAACAAACACCGCGGTGTGTTTAGAATTTTCCAATACCTTTTTATAAAGTTTCATATTGGGACACGAAGTAGGGGAGACCGGGTACAAAAGTAACGGCGGGTCGAAAGTAACAAATGCTCTGTAGGTTTATCCAATAGTCGAAACACCGCTTCGCTGCCGTCAGGTGATAGCCGGTGGCGCCCCCCTCACTTGCATTCAGTCGCCGTACACTTCACGCGCTCGTAGTTTGTACTAGAGGACGCTACGTGATTTCACAAATCAAAAGTAAGTTTATTGATGTTTACTTATTTAGTGATTACGTAGTACCGTAAAACGGGGTGAATAGGGATGCAGGGGTGAATCGAGACAAAACTTTAAAAGGGTTTTTAACATGGAAATAATGTAGTTTGTTGCCAAAAAGGACTCTATTAGTGTTAACTGTATTATAATTAACAATTAAGTGTCCTTGTTGGCAATAAACTACATTATTTCCATGTTAAAATCCCTCTTAAAGTTTTGTCTCGATTCACCCCTGCATCCCTATTCACCCCGTTTTACGGTATTAAAAGAATAATATTAAAATGAATGTTTGCTTATTAAATCTTGATTAGATTGATTGCAGTGTTTAAATTCGTTTTTGTCTAGCACGTTCCGTTTCAAGATTATCTTTCATATTTTAACAAAAGTATTATTTTTACACAAGTAATAAAGGCCTATTCAAACCTAAGCGGGATTCGCTACCGTTCCGGTAGAGAAAACCGAGTGGGTATGCGGTAATATTACTGTTCACACCAAAGCGGAAAACTATTCCACGTGGTATGCACTTCTACCCACAGCGGCAGCGAATACCGCTCAGGTCGCTCTAGCCGCGGAACTTGATACTAAATACCTGAGCGAATCCCGCGCGGTATGTACCTTTACCCACAGCGGCAGCGAATACCGCTTAGGTTTGAATAGGCATTAACGTGTTAGTTTTGTCCCCGTATTGATTTACTTAGGTACGTAATAATTGTATGTGTGTGTTTATTTTAACAGAATACCGCGACAACGCATATGAAAACCACACGAGGAACTACGGACATGGATGTATTGTGTATTTGTTTAGAATCTTTTGCTAATAGTCGACCAAATGAGCAATGGATACAATGTATCGACTGTAAAATGTGGTCACATACTGGATGCGTCAATAATGATAAAAATTATGTGTGCCATAATTGCGAAACTGAATAAAAGACTGATACTGAATAGTCTAATTAGAAGAAAAAAAACATGATCTCATTAGTCATTACTTAGAACTAAGAATAATTCCTAACGAGAAGTTAATATTTCTGATTAGTTTTCAAGAAAGATATAATTTTTGAGCATTTCAAATGCAAATGTTTATTTGTGTTATTCATACAAAGTTTTCTAATAAATAATTTGTTGATTTAATATTTTATATCATATTTATTAAAAACCCCTTTATCCTGTTACTTTCGTCCCACAACATGTTACTTTCGGCCTGACAGCGGGGTCGAAAGTAACAACTGCTGAATTTTTTTAAAGTCTCTGTGAATCATACAAAATACATAATAATTAGGTAAATCAAGATACTAATCTGTAGAACATGAACGGAATTTATATATAGCTATAATAATTTCGTCAAAAAGATAACACTTAACCAGAAATCAAGGTAAAAACACAATATGTTACTTTTGTAGCCTAACAAAATACGATCGAGAGCATTGTGGCCTTCTCAGTCACGAGATAATATTTTTTTTAAAGAGTCGCGTTAGTGGTCCCATATGCGCTCTCTTAAGCACCCTCTAAAATCCCTTTGACTACCTCAAACTTTATTATTCATTTAGGAATGAATTCGTGCCACGTTTCAAGTTTATTAACTACATATACGGTTTACGCAAATATGACCATGTTTCTGAATTTCGTATGAAGCTTAAGTGGGTCCAATTCGCCTTCGCCGGAATGCTCATATTCTTTCCCTTTTGTATAATGTGCTCTTTTCCCCTTGCACCCCTCTCTATCTTAATAAACGTTTCCAGTTTCTTTGCGACTCCCACACGAAATTTTTAAGGTCATCAGATAACTTGAAGCTTAAAATGCCCATGCATTCCACAACTTTCCTTGACAAATCCTTTACTGTCCAGGCCGCTCGTTTGTGGAATGATTTGCCAGATCCAATAAAACGCGCGCAATCGCTGCCTATGTTTATTTATTTATTTATATATACTTTATTGTACATCAGATTACACATTACAAAAGAAAAGAAAACTTATACACTACAAAATATACAATGGGCGGCCTTATCGCATACTGCGATCTCTTCCAGGCAACCTTGGCATGGACAGTGAATTTATGGACATAAAATGGGGTTGTCATTGGTGCAAATATAAAAAGTATAAGTACAATATCCTATAATAGATACACAGATATATAATAGATACATAGATACATACATACTAACTAAATAAGCAAATAAAACAAATGAAGACTAGATTATTACAGTAAACAACGAGAACAAAATCACAACAACAAGTAATGTTCCTTCACGAGTCTTTTAAACATAGGCAGCGATTGCGCGCGTTTTATTGTATCTGGCAATGCATTCCACAAACGAGCGGCCTGGACAGTAAAGGATTTGTCAAGGAAAGTTGTGGAATGCATGGGCATTTTAAGCTTCAAGTTATCTGATGACCTTAAAAATTTCGTGTGGGAGTCGGAAAGAAACTGGAAACGTTTTTTAAGATAGAGAGGGGTGGAAGGGGAAAAGAGCACATTATACAAAAGGGAAAGAATATGAGCATTCCGGCGAAGGCGAATTGGTAACCACTTAAGCTTCATACGAAATTCGGAAACATGGTCATATTTGCGTATTGCATATTTATGTTTAAAAGACTCGTGAAGGAACATTACTTGTTATTGTGATTTTGTTCTCGTTGTTAACTGTAATAATCTAGTCTTCATTTGTTTTATTTGCTTATTTAGTTAGTATGTATGTATCTATTTAGCATATATCTGTGTATCTATTATAGGATATTGTACTGTTATACTTTTTATTTTCGCACCAATGATTTTTTATGTCCAGAAATTCACTGTCCATGCCAAGGTTGCCTGGAAGAGATCGCAGTATGCGATAAGGCCGCCCATTGTATATTTTAGTGCATAAGTTTTCTTTTCTTTTGTAATGTGTAATCTGATGTACAATAAAGTATCACTACATATTATAAAACAAAGTCCTCCACCGCGTCTGTCTGTCTGTTCGCGATAAACTCAAAAACTCCTGCACCGATTCTCATGTTGTTTTCACCAATGGATAGCTTGGTTCTCGAGGAAGGTTTTAGTATATAATTTGTTAAGTTTTTGTATGCATTTTTGTATGAATTAACGATATTTGTTGGATGTGTCGGAAAAAAATAAGCCGTCTGGGAGCTTTCAACGAAAACGCTGTCTAAACCCTTTGAGATATAACAAAATAATGTATGGTGGAATTATGTATCTTATAAAGGTCTTCAAAAAAGTCTGCGATGGCATATGTCTATCTCTTAAGGATAACATACTATATCCATTTTATTGTCTTTTTGTAGGTATTTGTTTGCCGAATTTTACTCTTGGAAATACAATTACGATAACAATACGCTATAATATCAGTAGCTATTAGCCAAATTATGTTCGTAGATAAATAAGCTAGCTACTTATGTGTATTTCAAACAGTATACAACAATATTTATCATAAAAACATTACTAAACACGGCGGCCTTATGATCAAAATTTGTGCATTCCAAAACTTTCGTTACTTTTTCACTGACATATTTATCACTTTTCGATAAACTAACACTCAATACGAAATCTACACTTATTTCTCAGTAATTCTGTATAAGATTCTTCTAAGATTAAACCGTTTTCTCATTGAATCCATTACTTTACGCACGTATAACCTTGATGAATGTTTACATTAAGCACCGCGCTACACCGCCACACGACCACAGAGTACAGACGTATTTTGTTTTCTTTTTTTTTCGTTCGTTTAGTGGTGTTCCCGCTAAAATGTCAACCGGTCAAGTATTAGTCGATTAATCGAATTCTACAGCCAGATCGTGTTGCAAGTACAAAATAAATGTCAAATATTTCGTCCAATTGCGAACGTGACCCTGAGAAAAGTTATACACCAATGGTGTTCATTAGATATTTCGAGCGTTTTATCAGCACAAACGGTGTATCATACGACATTTCGGAGGATTTCGTTTTGTTTTCACATTGTTGGTACTTACGTGAATTATTTTAAAAAATTTATTTGTGTCGCACTTTTATTTGAAACAATTGATTGCTTTAAGAATTTGAGTGAAATTTCGTATTTTGATTTTGTGTTTATTATCTTTAGGTAAAGACTCATTCACGTTCAGAACATAAGTACTTTTATTATATTAAATCATTTGTTTCGGTTTCTATTCATATAGTGAATCACATTAAAATTAATATTAAGTTAGAATTTTGAGATATAGCCTGGGATATGGAGAAGGACATAGGGTACTTTTTTATGCGATAACCGACATCCACGCGGGCGAAGCCGCGGGCAAAAGCTAGTATATAAATAAATAAATAAATAACTCAAGGAATAAGATTTTTCATACAATAGAAATAGGTACCCCTTTTTGCCCCCTTCAAAGATACCGCCTCTGTGGTCTAGTGGTAATACCACCTGTCTCAGATCCAGAGGTCCCGGGTTCGATTCCCAGCGGGGGCAAAACTTTCTGCTCGGTTTGGTTGGTGGTAGGGCTTGTTCTAAATCCGCCTGGCTAGCTACCACCATCTTATCTAAGTCTGTCGCCAAACAACAATGTTAACAGCATTTTTTGTGTTTCGGCAGTTAGAGGTAAGATAGCCAGCTCCTCTGTGGTTGAGGATTCCGGGTGAAGCTCGCTTCCATCTTCGGCCTTATCATCACTTACCATCAGGTGAGATGAAGGCCAAGAGCTACCCGTTGTATGTAAAAAAAAAGGTCGGATTTCTAAAAACCCTTAGACCTCGCCTACATTACAAAAGCATCCCTTGGGAAAAAAATCTGATATGTCAGCCATTCAGGACTTCGCCCGCTATTCACAACCTCCTCCACCCCTTTTAAATGGTATTATAGACTTAATGATGATTAACATCTTTTTAGGGTTCCGTACCAAAATGGTAAAAATGTACCCTTATGGTGCGACTCAGTCTGTCCGTTTGTCATAGTTGGATATCTCAAGAACTATTAATGCTATCTACTTGAAATTTGGAATAGTTTTAGATCACGTTTGCCCAACTATTTTGCAAAGTACAATTTTTTTTTTTGCAACTTGCTCCTAACGATGTTCTTAACAATTACTAGGGCCTTTGGGGTATCATTTATGAAAGAGCGCTATTTGCACTGTTTACACATTCTCAAACATTTTTCTTTTTTTTTAGGTAGAACAGTTATTAATTTATGTCGAAAAAAAAAAACCCCTTATCTCCGAAGTTTGCATAGAGAAAAATCTGAAATTATTCTATGTTGTAGAAGTTTATGTAAAGATTATAGGAAAAATAAAAAGATGTCTCAAAATAGCACACTTTTTCTAATATTGCAGTTTTAGGTCAGCGCCATCTCTTGACCGATAATGGAACTAATGTATTTTTTTTTAATGATTTTTGATGGTAAGGAAGCCTCGGTGCGCGCGTCCGACACACTCTTGACTGGTTTTTATTTATGTTTACATAAGTATAAGAAGACATGTTGCACCGACCCCAAAAAATTGGGATTATGGCAGGAGAATGATGATGAAGTATTCGGGCCAAGTTTCAAGTTTATAGATCAACGAAATAAGATTGTTTTCATACAAACAAAATCCCCCCTTTTTACCCCCTTAAAGGTCAAATTACCAAAAACCCCTTCTTAGTGCTCCCCTACATTATAAAAGGAAGCCGTGTGCAAAATTTCACATTCTAGTCCCGGTAATTTCGGCTGTTCGTCACCAAACCAAGTCAGTCAGTCAGTTATTTATTTATTTAAACTTCATGTACAATAGTGGTACATAGGCGGACTTAATGCCATAAGGCATTCTCTACCAGTCAACCTTTGGGTTAAATATAAAAACGTAGTGATAGGGTACAAAAATAATGTCTAAAATACTAACTTCTTGATTACGAGAATTTATATAGTTTCATTGATACTAATGCACATATACAAATAAAATAAACTAATAGATATTTTAACAAATACCACCTAATAATAATTACTATGATTAAACTATTTTTTAAGACTATTTTAGTCGTAGAGTTATTTAGTCTGACTTATGTAGTGGTTACGAACTTTTCTTTTAAAAGTAAATTTGTTTTCAGCTTTTTTAATGCCAAAAGATAGCGCGTTCCAGAGCTTTATAGTAGACATAGCGTAAGAATTTGATATAAAACCGGTACGGTGTGAAGGAATTTGGAGAAGTAGATTCTTGGAAGCTCGTAGGTTACGACTATGAGAACTGCCCAACACTTTGAAATAATTCTTTAGATAATCGGGAGCATATGGATCGTTCATAATCGTGATGAGCAAGCAGAGAGATCTAAGGGACCTCCTGAGTCGGATAGGCAACCATTTAAGCTGAGAACGGAAGAAAGAAATGTGATCGTATTTACGAAGGCCAAAAACAAACCGAATACAATTGTTGAGAAGTCGATCCAATTTATTTAGAAGTTCTTGGGAAAGATCAGAACAACAAACATCAGCATAGTCTATAATAGGAAGCACAAGTGACTGGACCAAGGTGAGTTTGGTGCTAGATGGGAGGAAATGCTTGAATCTATAGAGAGACCGCAGTGAGAACGAAACTTTCTGGCTCACCTGAGCCACGTGTTTATTCCAACTCAAACTGCCGTCAATGTACAAGTCCTTTACGTGAGGTGAAAGAGAGATAACGGAGTTCTCGTACATCAGTGGCATAAGTTGGCTAGTGTTCACATTCCTCAAATAGTACGAACTACCAATGAGGATGGCCTGACATTTCCCGATATTAACAGAAACCCCAAATTTGCCAGACCATTCTTCGATAGTTCGCAGATCAGCATTGAGTAATGAAATGCAATTGTCAAGATTGGCAATGTCTGACTGAGCGTATAGTTGCAAGTTGCAAGTCATCAGCGTACAGATGGTGAGAACATTTGAGGACAGCAGTAATGGAGTTTATAAATATTGAAAACTAGCAGCCCGTCCCGGCTTCGCACGGGGTAGAGTTTTTTGTAGTAGTAGTAGTAGTAGTTTTTTGTAGACATTATGATGTTCTTCAATATTGTTGTACATTATTTTGTTCTATCGCTAATAGTTTCGGCAGCGCATTCGACGAAAGACATTTTAAGACTCATTTTTCTACACCTTCGGTTACATTGTTCAAATTTTACCAAGGATCCCTAATTTTTTTCAAAATGAAATGTAGCCTATGTCAAATTGGAAGAATGTAGCATTCTATTGGTGAAAGAATTTTTTAAATCGGCCCAGTACTTTTTGAGCCTATTCATTACAAACATACAAAAATAGGTACAAATCTTTCCTCTTTATAATATTATAAGTGTAGATAACAGAGGAGAGATTATACCGCCTTGCGGAACACCAGTTGCCAGGTCGCACCAGTCAGAGCAATCCTGATCAGCACGCACCGCCTGCTGGCGTTAGAGTTAGTCAGTATATAGATTTGCTAAACTATCCATTTCCTCGTCTGTAAATTTTTGGAGTCTGGGAACTTGATAAGTTTGCGTTCGTACTTGAGACTTATTTTATACTTACCATTTAAGTTCGCTGGTTTCTTAAATTCCGCTTGAAGCCATTTGTCTTTCCAATATTTCCAGTTAATTTGACTATAAATGTATGCACTGTCGTCAAATTGTAGAAAACCGAATATAAATTTTGATTTTTTTCCTTTCACCGGTGGTATAGTCCCAATTGATGAACCTGTAATTTTCAAATTCATTGCTAGTTTAAAACTCCTAAGTCAGCTACAGGAAGACGATGAGATCATCTGTAACTTTTGGAGTAGGTAATAATTATTGTTAAATGCATTCACAGATTTTGAATGAATGAATGAACGAAATCCACCGACCCCAGCGTGGTTTGACCAGACTCGATTAGTCGAATGAACCCAAAGATTCACACTAGCTCCCGGAGCCTCATGTTTCATGGGGCTACAGTGACCATTGCATATCAAGGAGTAGACCGGGGGGCGCGATAATGGTAGGGAAGACGTGCCCATAGGGTATGGAAGTATTATTAGAGCCGTACCGGATATGCATCCTTAAGGGAGCCCTTCCCGGTCCGTGTATTGTCAACGCGAGCATGATTGAAAAGCTTGTTGTTTCATCCAGCGCAATGTTAATGCTAACAGGCAAGTGAGAACGCAATAACATTGGACGAAAAATAGTGTGCGGAAATTTCATAAAACTTGCTCTAGGAAATACGTGTTTTTGAGAAAGCCTTAAAAGTTTTTGGAATAAATGTGTGTCATTTAGAATCTCCATTGCATGTGCAATGTTTCTGTGAAGATGTTTTCTTTATTTTTACAATTTATTAGTACATTATGAACGGCCAAATTTCGGGTAAAATGTGTGCAAAAAGCAGATTTTTGGAGGCTTATACTGAATTTGTTTCTCCGAATTTTAATTTTTTGCTTCCATAGAAACCTAGATATAGTGCACATGATATCAATTAGTTCAAAATTATCATTGAAAGATATGTTTCAAGGCCATAATCATGTACGAGCGTTTGTATGAAAAGTATGACGGGTTGGCCGCTCTTAAGGGCCTATACTACCTCAAATGGCTTAGCATGATCCTCCGTTATGTCGAAAATACTACAGCATTAATTTTGAAATAAATATATGGTAAAGTTGAGGATTAATGTTAAGTACTATGTTAGCCGAAAACACGATTCCATAAAATTTTCTCGATAGAAAAAAATTCCAAAGTTACCTCCAAACCGAACAATAAACCGCTGGTATTCAAAAAATACTTCAAATTAGATAATGAAACTTTGCATATTAACTGAACTAACTATAAAGCAGGTCTTATGTTATTTACTTTTTTTAAATGACCATTATTTTCACCGTAAAACGAAATTACCTAAACTATCGGCGCCTTGGAGCCTTTTCCGTGCCGCCCTGTCTCGCTTGCTCGCGTGACCGGTAGCAATAGTGTGCGAGCGAGATAAAGAGTGAGGTAGCGCTGAGGTTGTGTAGACTCTTAAGTAAGCAATGGAATAGTGGGGGAGACGGGTGATATTTATCGGGAGGGCTCTTTTAACGACGTCGCGGCCGGGTTGGCTTAGAAGCGTTAAATGCATTCACAGATTTCGGAAAAAATTACAATCCGTCAGAAAAACTTTAATAATTCTCACGTAAAAAATAATAAGTAGGTACATAGTACAGTCACAGATTACTACAGATACTTCACTCAGTAGAAAATTTCCAATACCTACTGCTATAATAGCCTACTCCGTCGAGTCAGCAACCGCTACATGCTAAAATGTGCCTAAATGCAAGTGTACAGTTGTGATTGCTTCGCACCGCGCGATCCCACAACAAACGCAGGGCTGCCTCTTCGATAAAATTAAATTAGCATAACTTTTTGGGTCTATGTTATTGAGAACTGTGAAAATGTTCTGACTAGGTGGTAGTTTTAAATTTTAAATTGTATATAAAATATTTTTTTTATAAATTGGTGCTGACTGTGCAATACATCTAGATAAAACATAATTCTAGAGGTCAGTGTGTAGATAAAATAAAAAAATAAAAATTTCACTCCTCTTGCTCAAAAAGACCGTCATTGTGGCGTACCAGAGCGAAGCAAAAATAGCATTGCTTCCTCTAGGGGAAAAAGTTTTTTTTTTTTTTGTCAGTCTTTAGCCATAAGTAGAATAATCATGAATAAAGACTCGACTGTTTCATAAAAAGAACAACATTTTATTTTTGAAAACGGAACTAAAATCGGCGATCTCTTTGGTTGAATGCATGCAATGCGTTCCGGCTACAGAAGAAATAGACATTGGCGCGAATTCTTTAGAATTTTCCTCTAATTTGCACATTGAATTAGTGGCCGTAATTTATTTTTAATATTGTATTGGATTATTTTATTTTCTCGCAATCGTAGTGAAAAGTAGAGTGTAACACACGGCGCTAAAAACCCATTATAACTCGGTTTCTATTTACTCCCTCGCTAAAGCTTGGGAGTAAAACTACCTCGTATAAATGGGTCATTTTAGCCCCTTGTATAACAATCTACCGTAGAACGGGGCTATTTGTTTTCGGTGGTTATATGGAACAAAGCAATTGTAAGATTTAAGTTGACATAAATTCGAATTATGATCTTCGTACGAAAAATTGTAAAAGTAAACAAGACCAGAAATAAAATAAAAGCTGTCTTGTTTTGGTAGAATTTATGTCAACTCAAATCTTACAATTACTCTATTCCAAATAACCCCCGAAAATCCAAATAGGCCCGTTCTACCGGTACTATTAAAAGTTACATGACTGTGTTTTATCCATACTAATATTATAAATTAATGTGAAAGTAGCTCTGTCTGTCTGTATGTTACGTTTTCACGCCTAAACTGCGGAACCGATCGGCATAAAATTTGGCAGAGATTATAGTCTGGGATATATATGGAGAAGGACATAGGCTACTTTTTTACGCGATAACCGACATCTACGCCGGCGGAGCCGCAGGCAAAAGCTAGTTTTTATATATTTTTTTTATAAATTTCTTATCTAAATTCTCGGTTATTAAATTTTAGTGTACAAAAATCCTGAATCTAATAAAAAGTTTTATTAGCTATATTGTTTTGGGAAACAAGGGCAGGGAGAATCAAAATGTATGTCATTTAAAATTTCATAAAGTGACCCGGCCTTTGTTTCATATTTTTTTCAAATTAATAATAAACGATTAAAATTGAACAAGTACGTACGATTCGCTTGCGAAAATCGCAGTGAATTTGGTCCGTAAACGGCTCGAGACCGCTCGGCCAGGCGGTAGGTAATTATAGCGCGCAAGTACATGGAGTGACGGAGGCCTGGTACAGTCGTCAGCACATCTAGTAACCACAAACTGTCAAATTTTCTCATTCGTTTTTTAAAGGCTTCAACAAACAGGCGCGACACAAAGGCACCGCTCGTCGCACGACACTCGGTGCCTTTGTGTCGCATCGCATGTCGCACCTGTTTGTAGGAGCCTTAACTTAACCATCAATATTTTAAGGTAAAAAATCGTTTCGTATAACCTGCGGCACAAGTCTGCTATTTTTATAAATTCGTCACTCCAACACGATCCCATTGTCATTTTGCTAAAAGTTCGTAATCTACTAAATTCATAATGGTCGATCATTGGTCGGTCAATGGTCTCGTAATATAATTGTATTAGCCAACGTGCGATGGAACGCAGTATTCTAGGCGTCAAATTGACAGACTATATTCGCAACACCACTCTGCGCTCCAAAACACAAATTACTGACGTTGCTCAACAAGCCGCTAAGCTGAAGTGGGACTCTGCTGGCCATGTCTACCGTATGCCCAATGAGCTGTGGCCCAAAATAACCACTATGTGGAGCCCTGACACAGCAAGAAGGCGCCGCGGCAGACCCCGTAGAAGATGGCGGGACGAACTGGAGAAAACAAACGACCAGTGATCCACATTAGCCCTTAATCGAAAGAGCTGGAAGGTATGGAGAGTCAAGAGGGGAGAGGCCTTTGCCCAGCAGTGGGATGATGCAAGCTAACAATAACAATATAAAAAAGAACATGGAAAATAATAGTATCCATACTAATATTATAATCCATACTAATATTATAAATGTGAAAGTAACTCTGTCTGTCTGTTACGTTTTCACGCCTAAACCGCTGAACCGATCGTCATGAAATTTGGCAGAGATATAGCCTGGGATATGGAGAAGGACATAGGCTACTTTTTTACGCGATAACCGAAATCTACGCGGGCGGAGCCGCGGGCAAAAGCTAGTATTTTATATTGAGGGACTAAACGAAGCCATAATATACCAGAGGTGGTTTGGCGTTTAGTCTCGAGGTGCAAACTGTACTTTTCACTTTGAGTGCGAGAAAAATAGTCAATTTAGTACAAAAACATTTAATAAATATTATTCCTCCAGTCCATAATACTTTCGTAAGTTTTTAGGTAAATCTTCCGCGATTTTGGCGGCAAAAGATTATCTATTATGTCTTTTGCTCTTTGCTCGACGTCAAACTCTTCACTGTCACTGAACATTTTTAATAAATTTATTTAAAACCGAACAAATTTACACTCTACAAAAATTCTGAAATTTTCGCGGTCATTATTTTCTTCTAAACCAGTCACAGATTATTTTTTTTTTTTTTTTTTAAACCTTGCCCCACTCTAGGAATTTCTCCTGTATCGTGGGTGCGTTTACAAACATTTAAACTCACATACACAAACAGCCAGACCCGGAACAACTACTTGTAGATCACACCGTCATAATCTTAGAACAGTGACGGATCTGAAATTTATGTTGAACTCTGCCGCGCGTGCAATAACAGCAAATATTTGTGTCGTCATAATCGTAGAACAGTGACGGACTGTTCTACGATTATGACGACACAAATATTTGTTCCATGCGGGAATCGAACCCGCGACACGCAGCGCAGTAGTCAATCGCTTAACCACTGCGCCAACCGTGCCAATTAAAACACATGGCGCCACCTTCATGGCGGAAAAACCATGGAACTAAAACTCTCAACATTTTCGCAATGAAGATGGTCCACACTCCACAGATAATAGTATATTTACTGGCTGTTTGAGTTTGTCTATGTCACATGAAGGAAATTAAAAAAAAAAATATTACTTTTCACTCCCTATACCCGAAGTCTCTAATTCAGATAATTTATGTAAACAAAGTAATGTCAAGAAATGTCACTGTCAAAATGACAGGACAGTGGTGCAAAACATTTTATCATTAAATGTTTTTGTAAATAATTATCGATAAAATTAAAGTGAATTAATTATAAGAACTATGCAAACAAAATACCGTTGCCAAACAATGTTTTTTGTAGTGTGTCGGAGGCACGGTATATGATAGTCATAATCAGCCCTTTTAAGCCCAGTGCTAGACGTAGGCGTCCCAAAATCGATTTCCAATCGAAACAGTTTACAGCCGTTTTCATACAAAATGTGGCTAGATATGCTACTTACAATATGAATCTATTTATGAGAGTTGTAATATTAGTGTTGTTGATGTTGTTAAAAATTTGAAAATGTTTGGATCTCCTGCAATGTTACCAGTATCATAAAATATTTTATACCAGAAAATCTCCTTTTATTAATAACTTTGTTTAAAACCGAAAATTTATAAAAATTGTGACGGTATGATTATTTTTTAATTATTATTTCTTAAAATCAGTACTTAAAAGAAAATAGAACCTCTTTTTTCACAATTTTATGTGAATTACCATTACGAAGATATTTTTTTGTTATGTTATCCCCTTTGTTTACATAAATTATCTGAATTTGAGACTTTGGTATAGAGACTAAAGTGGTCACTTTAGTCCCGCTTCATTGGGCTATATTGGGGTACTTTTAGAGCATGAGAAGTGAAAAATATATTTTAAGTAAATACCTATGTTATTTTTAGGATTTTTTAAAAATTTATAAAGACAGACTTCCATATCTGCAGTTTTGGAAATCGTAATCGTAGACGTAGTACGACATAGACTGGCATTAGACTACGGAACACTAACATTGTGTACTACATAAAGATAAGTACATACCGTCTTTGTAGACTTGATACCATTGATGTACGGTATTTTCCGGTAACTCTTCGTCTGGAGATTCACAGCTTAAACGTCCATTAGATTGTGTGCAATAAATTTTGTCTGAAACAGATGACATTAAATATTACCTACCCAATACGAAACAATTCAAAACATTAAATTCTATATTATTTAAGATAAAGTTGTACAGACGCCAGCACATCAAGCTAATACAATCTGTCAAATTTCTTTAATAGATTTTCAACTTTATCACTACAGTATAAGGATCAAAGTTGATTGCGAAAATTTGACAGTTTCGGGTAGCTTGACCTGCTGGCGTCTATACAAGTGGTTGAATAAGTCTAACTTCTATTGTTTAATGGAATTTATGGATAAAAAATGTTGATACTTATACGCTGTAATATTTACAAAAAACCCTCAAATTTTGCATGCTTTGTTATAACCTAGCTAAACATGTTTGTGCCATTATTATGTTATAACCTCAGGTTATAACACCCTTGTATACCATGTTTTACGCAAATAATGATTGATTTGATTCATTATACAATGTACACACAGTTACAAGCTGATACTAGGCTAACTAATGAGTACGTGACCCTGATGGGGGCAGCTAGTAGTTACCTACATTTAACTAATAGCTATAGTTATACTTAACATAAAATATAGCATACTAAATAAAAGTACCCACATCATTGATGTATAAGGAAGTTAAGGCACCGCTCTAAGGGCCGAAACACATAACCGCGTTGCGATGCTGCAACGCTAAAATCGGCAGTTTGCGTTGCTGCGTTCCGGCGTCGCGAAAAAGAGCGTTTTATTGTCGTATGGTAGGGTAACCAGTTCCTCGTGATTTTTGATTGTGGATAGACGTGTCTCTGCCATGGATCGTCGTAAGAAACTTATTGCTTATTTGTTATTAGGAAGACATTACTCTGTTTTAATTATACGACAAAGAAAATACTGGATACATCCATTTAATAAGGTTAAGAATCCCGATGGCGAGTACTTTTCTCGAAAATACAAAGCATTAAAGATAGACGATGCTTCCTGGTAGACGCGTGTTGTTTGCAAGAGATATAGAAACAAGCTGAATCATTGTCAACAAGTATGGAGTCATAACGCTGGCATTTGCGCCGCGGTGCGGCGCCGTGCCGCTAATATCGGCGCTGACGCCACTGCCAATTTTAGCGGCGCGGCGCCGCAACGCGGTTTTGTGTTTCGGCCCTATTGTCACGTAAATATTATTGGACTATACTTCATTTATTATAACATTAGACAAATAACTTTTCTCACCCTTTCGGTATTTCGAACGTTTAATAAACTCCGTTAATTCACGATAAATACAAAGCACTGTAATCTATTTACCATTTACATTAAAAAAATAACTCTAAAGTGCATTAATTTCAACAATATTACACAATAACTGCCGTTATTTGTCTAATGCTATAGTAAATCGAGTATAGAAACAAACAATTACATATTAACACACCCACACAACTACACTTCCCGATGTCGTTCGTCATGCATCAACCACCGAAATAGAGACATATGACGCGGGCCGTAGCGGGAACGAGATAACAATAATTGTCACTGTTACGTACCCATATCAACTCAGAAACAAATGGCGACCTAGAAAGCAATATTATTCAGGAGAATTTTAAAGGAAATAAGTTTTGATGTGGAACTTGATTTGTGGATTATTTGTAAACATAAATCGTCATTTTTGTGTTTTGTTTGTACACATTTTGAAAACACAGGAAGGCATTGGTGCCGATTCCCTTGTTCACAAACTAAACTAAATTTAAGTTGAGTGCATCTTTTTCTTTCTATTTCATTAAGAAAAGGACAGAAGATAAATTTTAGTTTAGTCCTGTCAAATTAATCAGCGCCTGTCACTACTCCTTACATGTTTAGACGTGACTAAAAACTTGCCGATTAAAATTACGTCAATTTACGTCAAGCGCTGATTAATTTGACAGGACTAAACTAAAATGTATGTTCTGTCCTTTTCTTAAGGAAATAGTAAGAAAAAGATGCACTGAACTTAAATTTAGTTTAGTTTGTGAACAAGGGAATCGGCACCATTGTTGCTGACGGGAATTTTACTTAACGTGCAACAACATGACGCCAGTTCGATTGAGAACCTCCTCCTTTTTTTTTGAAGTCGGTTAAAAATCATTTATAGCCAGAGTGCATCTCATGACAATTCCAATAAGCCCATACACGGCTAGGATATGTTGTATTATTACGGAGTTCTGTTGCCTAGCTTCTTCATCAGATCAGTTTGATAGTACCATTTTGATCAGAACCATTTATTTAAAGGACATTGACCAAGTGACAAAGGAACCTAGTATCGGTATGAAACATCCGGTGACTCAAAGATTTATGGTTTTCAAATTGTATTTACTATTTTATTATAATTCTCAGTAATTAGGTTTAAAAATCTAAGTTTCGAATCGAATCTCTTAGTGACTTTTTGTCACAATGTATGCTGGTACATTTAAAATAAGAATTAATCAAAATGACGACTGAACATTTTTAATACTCGTTAATTTCGCTCGAGAATTCACATGTAACAGATCATCGAACAATTAGCAATTTGTACATCTTGGACGGGACATCGAAAATATCAAAGCATGGTTTCCACGAAAATGTACCTAGTCTGTTATGAAATATAAGTCGCTTTCTACGCTTACCGTTGTGTTCAACTTAATTTAAGTATAAATACTATTAAACAATTACCTACGTTAAAACATGATCATAACAATAACATTTTTGGTCTAAGAAATATTCAGTAAACACACAAATCACGTGACAAAAGCATTTAATTGAGAACTGCGTTACCATTAAAACCCTTTTTTTAAGTGGATGAAAATGTTCCAGTTTCTACTCACCGTTAATGTGGAGGCTTGAGTTTTTGTTATACTTTACAAGATAAAGGCTAAGCTAGGAATGCGTAATGCAGGTTATAGACATTGTAAATTAAAACTCCAGTAAATAATATACACAAATTCCTCCATTAAGAAAATGAGCATTGAATTCTTATGGCGCGCGTTTGTTCTGTTTTCAAAGAGTTTTTAATGATGAATCAAACTGGCAAAGGTCTCGAAAACATTCTGCCTTTTGTAACGTTACATTTTTCCGGGAGGGGAAAAATTTAAGGTCAGTGATAGAACTACCACCTACCTTTCATCAGAACTGGAGGAGTCCTCTTGCGTCAGGGGTTAGTACTGATGTCAGGGTTAGGCATCACCAGCTTAGCAACCCTCTGGAGACGACCTGCTCCTCCGAGGTCGGCGACTTGGAAGCCTGACTTGAGGTTTCCCTCCAAAAACCCGTGGACCTCTTACTCTTAAGGACGGACCTCCAACGTAACTTCTTCCCGGTTTTCCCTGGCCTATTATTATCCTTCAGTTAGGACCCTCCAATACCCATTCGTTAGGACCTATTAAACCATCTTAATTGTTTTTATTTATTAAAAAAATTTACTCTTTAACTTGTTTATTTTTTTCTTAAGGTTGGACTCCTCCAGTTCTGATGTTAGGTAGGTGGTAGTTCTATCTCTGACCTTACATTTTTCCCCTCCCGGAAAAATGTAACGTTACACTTTCGATTAACCAAAAGTTTTGCTTAGCTACTTTTAACACCTTATCAGATTGTTATTACAATGTAATAATAATAATTAGTTGTTATTAATAATCTGTTGTTACTAATTATTCAACTAAAAGTTCAATAATCGGATGCGTAATTTAATTATTTTGCGTAAGTCAAAGTTTTATTGTTTACATACTCTTTGAATGCCATGCCAATGACATGTGACAATACTTGCGTGAAAAACTATGTATGGGTAAAATAGGAAATCGAAATAAAAACTAATACTTTTATGATGTTTTTTTTATGCGGAGAATTTAAGGATTCGCATTACTAGATAAAACCATTTTATATTTAAAAACAAGAATTAGGTATCAACATTATAAACTTAAGTCACCACAGAACAATTGGACCCTGTTATGCAGAAAAGATCCAACTAACGTTTCATTAAACGGTGGTTGGATCTTTTCTGCATAACAGGGTCCAATTAATAACGATACTAGGTCCGGTCAATCTCCTTTGCTTCGTCATAGTCGCTAAACTACCTCAATCGAGATATCTTATCGCTACCCGTGAAAAACGTATCATTGACGGGTTCCGGTGGCCGTCTGTGGTAAAATATTTGAGTTTATAAAATACTTGAGTTGTTGATAAAAATACAAAAATCGCTATATGAATGCCTATAATATTTGAGGAGTTCCCTCAATTCCTCATGGATCCCAGCATCAGAACTAAATTTTGAAAAAATGGGTCCAATCTGGAACTATATCCTTTTAAATAAAAAAAATAAAAATTCTCCGATTGGCCCTTCACCAATCGGAGTGCTGAACGCGGTCGATGCGTAAAATCGATATTGTTAAAATAAACTCACACTCTGGTCCTTACAAGGGGCGTGTGTAAAAGCGTCCATAATTTATTTATTTAAGATTTAGGTATAAAATTATGTAATACCTTCACATTTATCCTTCAAATCAACAGTCATTTCGCAGGGGCTGTGGGGATATTTACGAGTATTTAAACAATCTGTACGAAACTTATTCTCTGAAACATACAAAATCATTTAATTAGGTTTTCTTCCATACATTACGCGTTCTATATTGATCGCAGTCCAAAATCAATGAAATAAAATACGCACATATTCGTAGGTACAGTCGCCAGCACATCCAAGTTACCACAAACTGTCAAATAATACTTAGTACATTATGATACGAGTGTGCTGTGTTGGTCATTACACTCGAGGCGGTATTGACGAGCGCGATAAGGGATCCGAGTGTGTAATGATCAATGCACACTAGAGGTGGGTCATTGACGGTTTTTTGGTTAATGTAATTTAACTGTTAATCATCAATGGTCAACAGGTTAAAAAAGCTGTTAAATTATTAACAGGTTTTGAATTGTTAAAATGTATCGTTCGGAAATATTCGTTTCGCATACTAGTTGATTCTAAGAAATTAATAAAATTATAATGGAATAATCCGTTGAGCCGTTTAGCAGCATTTTATTTTCAACTGTTTTTTTTTTTACTATTGTAACAATGCATCTTGTGCGTTGACGTAAATTAACAGCTAATATTTTCAACCTGTTATTTCATTGATGATTAACAGTTATCTCGTTGACGAATGAAAAGTCGTTAAAAAAAACAGTTTATTGATTCAACGACCACCTCTAATGCACACGCGTTTCATACGTTTT
Source organism: Dryobota labecula (assembly GCA_947523025.1). Classification (NCBI taxonomy): domain Eukaryota; kingdom Metazoa; phylum Arthropoda; class Insecta; order Lepidoptera; family Noctuidae; genus Dryobota; species Dryobota labecula. Next base: position 2,534,229 of record OX383311.1, on the reverse strand, counting down.
TCAACACACTTGCGGGGAAAAAAACAGACTTGTTGTAAAAACTTATGCTACAATAATGTTATTAGAGAGATGATACATTTAGATTTATAAAGTTCAACTCACCTTTGTTGCCAGGTACTGGAAATCCGTAGGCGTAGCCGGACGTTTTTTTAAAAACTGTTTTAACGTCGGTTGGTGACATTACTTTAGATTTCGTATTTTTAATAGTAACTAACAACACAACGAAAACGTTAACAAATATTTATGGAAAATGGCGCGCTGGTTTTGTATTTTTTTTTTCCGCGCGCCCCGCTTGCGATGCGCGCGCAGGTGTAAATAAAGGCACTAGCGAAACTGCTAAACAGCCTTTTAAAAAAAAATGTTTAGACTGATCGTAGTTTAGTTAGTATGGAATTAGAAAGTACTATTGGCATAGAGAAATATACATTAGTTCAGTGAGAATCCGCAATAATAGAACATCAGTCAGGACCTTTTCCGTTTGGTTCCGGGAGGGACCACGGACAATAATAAATAAACTATGAATCCATCCAGTCACAAGCTTTTGTCTATTCATGCTTATGACAGTTACGTTAGTTAGAATATAGTTAATAAATGTTACTGTTACACTGTGACACCCTGTTACATCGTCCGTCACGAGCTCTTTCCTTTTCTCGCATAGTCGTAACACTATAGTTAGAAAGAGAAGTACCTACGTGTATTATAACTGTGTAGCTGTGGTGAAAGAGAACACACAATAGTTTTTCCCACATAGTATGAAATAACAGCCTGCTATTTTGTAACAGGTTTTTGGAACTGTTAATTACGTAGAACAGAAACAGGCGGAACAAATATGCGATTTTACCTATTACAACCCACTCCTGATATAAGATAAATAAATTTTAGTTAATTTTGAGACCAAAGACAATTCAGACTATTTAAAAAAAAAGTGAACGCGCGGTTTTTTTATTTATTTAAGGAAAAACAAACAGTAGCACAATAAGAAACAGTCATAACATCTTAAATATTACAATTCAAACAATTATGCTACCGACTACGTTCTCCACAGATTACTATTTAAAGTATTTAAAAACTAGCTAGTAACACAGATACAATACCAATACAACAAATATTATTCCAGAACTCATAACTGAATTTATAAATTTATGAAAGAAAAAAACAAAAGAAAAAGTAAATTTGTGTGCGTACATTATTAATCATTACGTCATTATACATTACTTTGCTGATCCTTTAGGGTTGCTTGGATTTGCTTCTTAAATGCATTTTTACTAAGAAAAAGAATGTCGATTGAACTAAACTCATTGTTATATATCTCAACCAAACGATGTAGTGGTGATTCCTTTTGGCATGAAGTTTCTTTGACGAGATTTAAAAAAAAACGCAAGTTTTCGACTAGTAAACAGTCATCTGTGGCGTTACAACACTAGTACGGTAACATAAAGTAAAAAGCACGCGTTTTTAATACACTGCATTATGGACCTAAAAGCGGTTCAATAAGGGCCATTTTACGAGCAAGTGTGTTGAAAACATTTTTACGTCACACCTGGCCATAATGTGAGTTTTACCGCACGCTACGCGTACAGTAAAACTCGCATTGTGGCCAGGTGAAGAAGTAAAATTGTGTACTCACCACGGGCAGTAAAAAAGAAAGCCCGAAATCGCAGGTATTTGTGACCCGAGCCGCAGTCGAGGGTTGTAAATATGCGATAGAGGGCTTTACAGCCCTTGGTAAGTAATGTACTATAATGTTTAAAATAGTTTGGAGGACAGTTTCGTATAACCTGATGTGCTGGCGACCGTACTTACCTACAGATATCCCGGGAAAAGTACGCGCTTCGGGAATCATCGTCTATCTTCGGGAATAAGAACGCGCGATGATCAGATCTAATATAGAACTATTACAACCATGGAAGTTATATCAACAACTTTAGGTACTTATGCAGTTCCATAAAAACTTGAGAGTCAGATGACGATGTCCGACTGGAGTAGGTTTTTTAACCCGACACAGAGAATACTTCCTACAAACGCTCAATGAGAGGTGCAATACTAAAAAGAACAGCATTCAATAATTTTGAAGCTTGTCCTCTGTGGGGGGAGGGATTACTCTGTGGCACGACGTTTGTGCTATGTCGGAAACACGAAGATTACCAAAACGCATACCTTTTTTGGCATCCCGCACTGGATTCGTCCCAGTTTGGCCAGAGCGTTATAGTGTCAATAGGAGATGCCAATCAATATGTAATTAGGAGACAAACCAATATCTACGCGTCAAAATTAAACGCAAGTCGAGTGATGCGACTGGCTGTTGATAATTAAGTCAACAAATCGCAGCAGGTTACGCGCGCTTGACAATTTGTTAACAATTTTTTGTGTTGATTTCGTGCCAGAAACCGGGAAGCTGGAGAGCAATGGACTGCGCTCTATAACACAGAACGCGCGCTGCGCTTTGCGCCAGATAACACTATACGATGGGCTGGGGCGTTGTCTCGTCCACACGGGTTGTATTGTGGGGAAGGCAGAGTGGATTGAGCTCACTTAAGCTCTTTTAACCTTTATTAAATGTGAACGAACTGATTGCCGAGCAGTACCAGGGTTGGATGTTATGTAGACGCGGTATCTGCGTTAATAACGACAAATGATGCTGCTGAGCGCGTCAATCTGTGGGTTGAGAAAACTGGTTGCCCAGTGGGATGCGTATGCCAGATTACATGGCCTGGCATATAACATCAATAAGTCAGAGATCAATGGTCTTTGAGGCTTGGGGTAAAGCCCTAATAAGGTACCGCCTGTTTTACTTTATGGCACGCCTTTAAAAAGGGTCCATAAGTTTAAGTACCTTAAATTGGTCATAATATTAACCCCCAATCCCAAAGACGATGACGACATTTAGCGGGAGCGGAGAGCGTTGTCGGTTAGAGCAAACATGCTGGCTCGCAGGTTTGCACGATGCTCACTTCTTGTCAAGATAACGCTCTTTCAAGCCTACTGTACGTCCATTAACACGAGCAGCCTGTGGGCTAGATATATGCAAAGATCGTACAACGCTCTCCGCGTTTAGTATAATAACGCGTTTAGGATGCTGGTGGGGCTGCCCCGCTTCTGTAGTGCGTCGGGAATGTTCGCTGATGCGCATGTAGATGGTTTCTACACAACCATGCGCAAAAAGTGCGCTTCCATGATGTACAGTGTGTTGAGCAGCTCCAACAGTATCCTAAGCATGATTTCAAGTCGCCTAGACTGTGTTTTCATGAGTCACTGTTGTGCCATCTCACATGGGTTGCCACAGCGGTGATCTACTACTATTTGTTTGTTTTTGTGAAGTCTCTGTTGTTACTAATATAGTTGCAAGTCTTTACTTATCATTTTTGAGTCATATTGATACTTGAATAAAGATAATTGTATTCTATTCTATAAAGTGATGCCGCGTTTGCTCAGCGATGAGAATCATACTACGATCAGCTATAGCGCAGCAAAGCAATGACGCGATGACGTCACATAAAACTAAATTAAACAACCTTCTTACCAACTATATCTGCATTGTCATCCCTTGTGCCCTCCATGATTCTTATATTGGAACAGACCTTGTTTCTGTTATGTAATTCTATATAAACCGTTACACTTCCTCTGTTCAATTTATGTGTAATAAGAATTGTTCTGTTTGTTGGTATCGTCTCATTTTTTGCTGCTACTGTAATTGGCAAGAAGTGATTTACAGTAATTATTCTCTACATTGTACACTGTGAAATTTTGCTTCAATTGCGGTGAAATGTACAAATAAACGACGTCAGCATAACTTTAAATAACTTCAAAACTATACATATAAAAATTATGGTTCCTTCCCAGAAGTTTTAGTTCTTCGCTGGATCTATAGGATGAAGGGATAAAAAATATAGGTGACCGCAATTGAAGCAAAGTTTCACAGTGTGCATTGGCTCTGTTTAGAAAATAACACTTTCTTTTATTCATGTAGGATTGTAGGTTGATTATAGGTGGTTTTGCAACGAACTATTTGATATTCCATCCATACTAATATTATAAATGTGAAAGTAACTCTGTCTGTCTGTCTATCTGTCTGTCTGTCTGTATGTTACGTTTTTACGCTTAAACCGTTGAACCGATCGTAATGATATTTGGCAGAGATATAGCCTGGGATATGGAGAAGGACATAGGCTACTTTTTTACGCGATAATCGACATCCACGCGGGCGGAGCCGCGGGAATAAGCTAGTTTGAAATAAGATGAGACATTTAAGTAAACCTTTTTTACGTCACACCTGGCCATAATGTGAGTTTTACCGCACGCTACTCGTACAGTAAAACTCGCATTGTGGCCAGGTGAAGACGTAAAATGGCTGGGAAGGCGGAGAACCAGCTGTTATGGTGCAACTTGGGGGAAGCTCTGTTGGGCTCAGCCTATCACAGAACACAGCTGGACATACAGCTGTGTACTGCATTTGAAATAAGATTAGACATTTAAATAAACCTTTTCTAGAGTCCGTTCAACCGATTTTGACTTCTAGTCCGGAGGCATAAGGATGGCATTAAAAGCAAAAAAGTGGTTACAATACCAACTGTTTACTGCAGCTGTCATTTGTCATGCCATCAACGCAATAGAATTCAAAATCGGTTGAACGAACTGTAATAGTATATTACTTACCAAGGGCTGTAAAAAAAAGAAAACCCTCTATCGCATATTTACTATTTACTTTGGTAAGTAATATACTATTATCGGTGAGTACGGTGGCCAGCACATCAAGTTACCACAAACTGTCAAATCTCGTTCGATTTTGAACTTATTCTTCAACATTTCAAAGTACAATCGTTTGGAGGAATTTGACAGTTACGTGTAGCTTGATGTGCTGGCCACTGTACATTTTATGTGAACTCGTCCACACTAGTCTGTGTCCGGGCCGGTGACTGAGCTTCAGTTCGTGCCTTGTATGCCTGTGCCACGGCCCTGTCACGTCCCGAACACGGCCTAATATCTGCAAAGCGTCAGGGTAGCCCGCTTAATGTTTTTGTTGAATTTACTTGAAAAAGTGGCCTCACTTACCCGTCGTCGACCAGCTCTGCACCCAGGATTATTATTGCTGCTCCGATTTCGTCCCGGGACGGGTTGATAGTTTCACGCACGGGTGTCACAAGGTTTAGGCCGTGTTAGTGGGAAGTTATATGGTTCAGGCACTCAGGTTTTGTTAGGTTTTTAGTTAATTTTGAGTGCATGCACTGACGGCGTTACAAGCTCGGCTCGTTCCGTGTTGCGACTGATAGTAGCGCCGCGAGCGCGGGCGTGGGCGTGTCGGGAACTTTAAAGGTCTCTGCAGACAGCGGGCGCGGTGCGGCGGGACGGGACGCCGACGCGACGGTGAGCATTGGTAATGTACTAGATATTACGGACGACGCCAGACAGAGCCGTCCGGATCGACGCGACGCGACGTGACGCTCTGTGCGGCGTCGTCCGTAATATCTAGTACATTACAACTGCTCAGCGTCGCGTCGGCGTCGCGTCCCGCCGCGCCGCGCCCGCTGTGTGCAGAGACCTTTAACTTACGCGCGACGTTTGGCGCCAAGATGAGCCGTTGATGTTTTGGCGGGATTTGTAGTGAAAGCCACTGCAAAACCCAACACCCGCGAAATTCAAATTTTCTAACGTTTTCTGCTGTTTGTAGGTCAGTAATTTAGTATCAGGTTGTATGTTGATCTAAATATGATTCGCGGCCGTATCAAATATATATTTATCCATACTAATATTATAAATGTGAAAGTAACTCTGTCTGTCGGTCTGTCTGTCTGTATGTTACGTTTTCACGCCTCAACCGCTGAACCGATCGTCATGTTTGGCAGAGATATATAAATATACTTATTTACGCGATAACCGACATCCACGCGGGCGGAGCCGCTGGCAAAAGTTAGTAGAATTATATTCATAAAAATTATCAATACAACTCTCTAACTTCATATAATCCTATTGAATGAAAATTCCATGTAATCATGACTTTTAGGATACTTTAATCCCTGCCAGGGTTGCGGGTTTGTCCGAAAGGGATACCGTGGCCCCCACAGGCAACTGAAGGAACACGAGTGGGGTTTTTTAGGCAGTAAAAGTCTGACACGCCCTCCCGCTCTGACCAGAGCGGGAGAAGTTATTTGAAAAATTACCAAAAAAAAATAAGGATTCAATAATCAACAAACACCCTAACAATGAGCAGCAACTTGCAAATATCGTAAGAATAATTGAATTTTGCGGGCTACCTTAGCGCTGGGACCTTAAGGTTCGCTTTATTTCAAATAAGATAGTCATTCTCACCAGAACATTGGGATCCTTGTTGCGTATATTTTTCAGTCAGTTCACAATTTTCTGAAATCGTATTCCATGTCAGTAAATTATTAAAACAATAATGAGTAGGATAAGTGGCACTTGGAAGGAGAGCAATAGTTATTTGTGCAACAAGAGTGCAAAGTCGTTTTTTGCTGCGAGTGCTGATTTTGAATCCTGAGTGTGGCGAGGGATTCAAAGGCTTGAGATGCAAAAAACTTTGCTCTCGTGTAACACACATAACTTTTCACTTCCGCAGCGATATCCCATTTGTTCTAACGATGGAACAGGTAGAACTAGTGGGAAATAGAGACTCCCACTAGTTGTACTATTTTGTAATATAGTATGTCGTAGTACTAGTGGAAACAAAACAAAAACTCCCATTAGTTCTACCGTAGAACGGTTTAGTAGAACAAGTGGGAATAGAGGGAATAGAGAATCCCAATTGTTCTACTATTTTGTTATACCTAATATCGTAGTACTAGTGAGAAAAAAAATCCCATTAGTTCTACCGTAGAACTGTTCAGTAGAACTAGTGGGAAGAAACCTTTGGCGGTGCCGATTTAATGATTGGTGTGCTTCTTGACAACTTGTCGTGTATAAGATCTCTTATTGTATTACACCATAGCTAGCCGTGAAAACCTATAATTGGCTTCATGTTTCTTATGCCAGTTTATTTATTGTGTTTATGTAAAGCTGTTGGTTTTCCATGTGATAAATAAATAAATAAAATAAATAATATTATAATTAACTCCTCCCCTGCCTGGCTCGAACACATGCGGTGATCCGCCTGGGAATGCTGAGAATCAAGTTATCCAGCATTTTTTGTGGTAACCTGTCCCATTCTTAAATAGGGGCTTCCCTGAGCTCTGGCACTGTCTGGGGACGTGGCTGACGGTTCCAAACAGCTCGCTTAAGAGCATCCTACGCGTGCTCTATTGGGTTTAAGTCAGGCGAGTCGGTAGGCAAGTCTAACCTTGTGATGACGTATTCTCTATTTCGATTTTTCAAAGTGATCGCAAACTTTTTTTGATGTGTACTTCTTTTGTTCTATTTATTCATTTATGATGAACACAGCTGTATAGGTAATAATTCCACTCTATGAGATGGGCAATATAGTGGAATTATTACCTATAGGATAAGTTAAAGCTGTTCTATGTAAGTTTAAACATGTTATAATTTTGTTTTCTTTGTTGTTTTTTAACCGACTTCAAAAACGAAGTCAGTGATGTCCAAGAAATAAACTTAAAAATTACGTATATGAATTGACAGCCACATTGACACTTGCCCGGTTTTGAATCCTAAATCTGAGGCTTTAACCACAGAGCCATCACGACCATCAAATCCATACTGATACTATCCATACTATTATGTTACCTATTATAAATGTGAAAGTAACTCTGTCTGTCTGTCTGTTACATTTTCACGCCTAAACCGCTGAACCGATCGTCATGAAATTTGGTAAAGATATAGCCTGGGATATGGAGAAGGACATAGGCTACTTTTTTACGCAATAACCGACATCGCGGGCGGAGCCGCGGGCAAAAGCTAGTATTATTATAAATGTGAAAGTAACTCTGTCTGTCTGTCTGTCTGTTACGTTTTCACGCCTAAATCGCTGAACCGATCATCATGAGATTTGGTAGAGATATAGCCTGGGATATGGAGAAGGACATAGGCTACTTTTTTCCGCGATAACCGACATCCACGCGGGCGGAGCAGTGGGAAAAAGTTAGTAAAATATATAATGGAATTATATGTTGCAGTTTCTAAAAGAAAAGTGACAGTGCACTATCTTTCCAATTCGTCGTAATTGCATGTTATGTATTTATTATTTTATGCTTCATTATGGTAGATATATATGTATTTTAGTGATATTTATTTTAGAAGTATGTTTATATGTAACTAGCAGCCGGTCCCGGCTTCGCACGGGGTAGACAATTATCATTTTAAGACTCATTTTTCTACACCTTCGGTTACATTGTTCAAATTTTACCAAGGATCCCTAATTTTTTTCAAAATGAAATGTAGCCTATGTCAAATTGGAAGAATGTAGCATTCTATTGGTGAAAGAATTTTTTAAATCGGCCCAGTACTTTTTGAGCCTATTCATTACAAACATACAAACATACAAAAATAGGTACAAATCTTTCCTCTTTATAATATTATTATTAAATTATTAATTATTAATATTATTAATTATTAATTATTATTATATTATATTATATTATATTATAAATTATAAATAATAATATATAGTGTAGATAGTGTAGATAAGTTTATATTTAAATTATTGAATAGTTTTAGAATTTATGTATTTTGCTTTCTCTTCTACTCTTAATACACACGTATGTCTACATCGTTTTTATCTAGGTTCCTATTGCAGGTATGCTGGAAGATATTTCTTTAGAAATAAGCATCACCTTTGTACGTATTTTTCTGTTTCTTTCTTCTTTTCTGAATGTTTGTTTTATGTACATAAACTGTTAAAAAAATCATAAATAAATGATTTTTAATTGCTGAGATACTTGTAGTTATTTGTGAGTGAGATTTGGAGAATAAGAAACGACCGATTATCGGTCAAAAATAGGAAACGGTCGCCTGGCAACCAACCGTTTTGCTGGCGAGTTTAAATAATAATGTCAGTGCGCATGTGATCAGTAGAGTACGATCTAATTCCAATCTCAATTTAATAATATATTTCATTAAAAATTATACTCCTTCCTCTTATGTGGGTGAGTAATAACGATTTACTGCGGTCTGGGGATGGTTTAAAAAACTTACCAGTTTCATAATATAGAACGAAGCGGTCTGCCCTCGGCGGTACATTTTGTAAAAATAAGTTTATGTTTAAATAATCCCCATGCTTGAAATTAAAAGTTATCGTACTGTTCCACAGGTGATCTGCTCGAACTAAAACAAAAATAAAGTAGTTTGAATACAGCCACAGAGCACCTTAAGGACTTAGGTCCCGCTAGACACGTCGCACCTTTAGAATTATAGAGACCTAATTTCTTCAGAAGTTGAAAAACATCACCAAATTAGGTCACTATAATAATATTATAGTAACCTATATTTGAAATTTTAAGATTTCAACCTTTCTAAAGAACATCACCAATGAGTTCACTATAATATTGTGAATTAATTGATGATGTCATTAACTGATGATGTGATTGATGATTTCAAATAAGGTCTCTATAATTCTAAAGGTGCGACGTGTCTAGCGGGACCTAAGTCCTTAAAATACTGGTATAGAGTGCTATCTCACGGGATTTTTATGCCAACCTGTCACAAGTAGCGCCATCTGGATTTCATGTTCCGTAACTAACCATACTATACATACCTACCCTACCCTTCATTTTTATTTGGTTGCTTTTGATATTTCCCATAATTAAAGATTGATTGATTTAAAACCATGTTTGGTAGTGTGAACACACAACAACACTTAACTAATAGCGTCCAAATATCGCAAACAGACACAGAATTCAGTCAGCCTTCGCCCCACGGAAACACTCAACGCAAGGACGTACTGACGAATCTGATGATGTACTTACTCTTCAAGCCTTTATGGAGCAGCAGACAGAGGCTCAACTCAACGTATTAGCAGCAAAGAAAACAGCATAAACAACACGTAAACAATTTTGCGGACACGCAAATTGCAAAACGTATCGGCCATTTTCTATTGACAATTTTGAATTCTGACATTTGTGATTTTCTTTAGCAGTATTGATAAACCAAAAAAAATTATTTGTTCGTATTTTATCTCTTTAAAATTAAAATAAATAATGAAAATAAATTAGAAATTAAAATTCAACAACTATTAAATAAAGTCTAAGTCGTTTTGTAGAGACATCTAGTATGAGAGAAATTATTTGCCTAAAATAAAGAACACGATTCATAGATGGCGTACCTAATAAAATAGCTGTGACCGTGAAGGTAACTTTAACCCCCCTGAGTACAGCCATAACACCACAAACACAACCAACCACAACTTTCCTTGACAAATCCTTTACTGTCCAGGCCGCTCGTTTGTGGAATGCACTGCCAGATACAATAAAACGCGTGCAATCGCTGCCTATGTTTAAAAGACTCGTGAAGGAACATTACTTGTTGTTGTGATTTTGTTCTCGTTGTTTACTGTAATAATCTAGTCTTCATTTGTTTTATTTGCTTATTTAGTTAGTATGTATGTATCTATGTATCTATTATATATTTGTGTAGGTATCTATTATAGGATATTGTACTGTGATACTTGTCTTTTTATATTTGCACCAATGACAACCCCATTTTATGTCCATAAATTCACTGTCCATGCCAAGGTTGCCTGGAAGAGATCGCAGTATGCGATAAGGCCGCCCATTGTATATTTTATAGTGTTTATGTTTTCTTTTCTTTTGTAATGTGTAATCTGATGTACAATAAAGTATATATAAATAAATAAATAAACACCGTTAAGAGTGCACTTCAATCAGTGTTACCTTATGTGGCAGTTTCCTGCCTTTTTGGCAGGATTGGCCTCCTATTTTATCCTCCGGCATGTTTAGTTAACGTTTTGTAAAATTGGCAGTTTTTGGCAGTATTGCAAAGTAGAAAATAAATCCATACTGTCATCTCAAATTGTCGAAAATGGCAACCCTAAAAACAGATCGATATGTGTGGATTTAAGTAATACTATATGGTCTGTGATGTAAGTAGTCTGTGTCTCATTCAACATTAACATTAGTGGTTATACAGTTAAATTGATAATCGTAAAACGAGTAACTTTGATACCTACGTAAGTTTATGGTTGTTATGTTATTTCATTCAATCAGTCATAGACGTACCTAGATACTTTAGGTTCGGTTCTATTTTACGGCGATTGGTAGTTATTTTTGTGATATTTATAATCGGTATCTGAAAGACGAAACGCAGATACGAAAGAACGTATATGTAGAGCAGAGTGGGAGCAAGATCCATTACTTTCGTCGTATGAATAAAACCATGTATAAAGAGATAGAAAATGAAGAATATTAGGCTAATTACTTTTGACCTAATTAGTAATAAAATTATGGTAAAAAAAAGTATTTTTATTATTTTACTACTACTATTAAAAAGCTAAACAAACTTGGCAATTTTTTGAGTCTTGGGCAGGATTTGGCAAGTTTCAAACCAAACTAAGGCAGTACCTATCGATAATTTTAAGATGGTCACACTGACTTCAATGACGAGGAGACGGATGAACTTAACACAGATCAAACTTGAGAGCTGTACCCCTACCATGAGTTGTTATCGAAAACTTACTCGCTATCGTTAAACTCGCTAGCGTATTAACGTGGATCGAATAGATTTCGATAATGCTTGCACCATGAGTTTTACGGAGTCTTACGCGGACGCTAACGTAAGCTCGATATATAGCTCGTGTCGTCTAGCTAACTTCACTCCTATGTTTTTGTTTCTTTCTTTCTCAGTAATAAGAAGCGAGAACGGCTAAAAATGTAATGACAGTCAATACCACGAAATAATCCGACTAAACAGAAAGGTTGGCGGTTCGTGGACTACGTAAGTTGTTATTGAATTTTTATTCCTTATAATATGTCATTATCGTCTATTCAATTTGTAGTTTTGCTGACGATGTGTAGGGTCGAGTTGTTGAGTTACTCGGTTCGCGACGTTTTTTATTTTTAAAAGTGATATAACTTAGCAAAAATTGAATATCACAATGAGGACAATTTCAATTGTTGGTGGAGTTCATGGAAAGGTGTGTTTTTACTTTATGTTAATTTCTTTTAAAACTTAACGTTACGAAACTACCAAATAGTTGCCCCTCAACCCATATTCCATGCTAAATAAGCTCTTCCAGACATTATTATTTTAGTCTCTAATGGACTAAAAACGCATATAATTTTAATGTAAACCTACGTTTCACACCTTAAAAAGCTAGTGAGTTACGTAACTACTATCGTAAGCGTATTTTTCGATAGCGTCTGTGAAATTAGTGACTCATGGTGCCGTTTTGTATGGCGACAGCTGAAAAACGTTAGTGACTCGAATAGATTACGTTAGGTTTCTTACCTATCGAAATCTATAGTGCTCATGGTACGCATTTTAATTCTTTCAGTGACCGCTAGGGGCGCTGTACAGTATTTCATACATATTATTTACGGAGACGGAGCCAATGGAGCGAGCCAGCGGAATGAGTTCACTCAAAAGCACGAGCGCACCTCGTCCGGCCCGGAGTAAGTTTAGAATCCACCGAAGTTTCTCGTTAGGTTTGGCTTGGTTAGAACTTTGATCAAATGTTTTAACATAAACAATACGGCGCGGGGCACTTTGCGGTTACGTACTCCATTTTTACCTACGGAGGGCTCCGTCAGTTCCGTGATTGCCGAGACAAAACGCAAGAGGCAGTGGCCTGTTCTTGGGGGAATTAAGACAAAACTTACCATAGTCAAGCCCCCTCATTGCCAGTGTTACGAGGAAGAATACTCGTATACTGATCATGTTTATAGTAATCGGTCTCTTATCTAATCTAATTCATCTTAGGGACTTCTATGTAGTCGAAGCATAGTCTTTCAATGTTTGATCTGTGGAAGTAAACAAATCACCGTTAAACATGGCTGAGAAGATAAGCTGTAGAGCAGTGCTTTTCAATCTTTTTCATGGCGCGACCCCCTTAGTATAGAAAAATATTTCACGACCCCCTACCTTGAAATTGTAATTTCTGTTCTAGTTCTACCTTTAAATTTAAGTCTGTCACTTTAGGTACCTTTTAGTTAAACAGAAAAACAACACACAATGAACCACAAAAGCTCTGAAGTGTTTCATTCCTTTTGGAACCTCCTACTTGTGCGATTTAACTTTTTCGTCGATGGCTCAAATAAAAGGCAAACAGAGAAATCGCCTAAATTTTGAAAACGATTTAACTCTAATCATAAAAAAATGATAAACTGAAAAGTTGGTTAACGATAAACAGGAGCAACCAACACATTAATGTGAATAGATACGCTTGGTCCTCGTCACATTAATGATTTATGTGATTTGTAGGTATTTGTTGATTCGTGTTAACCTAAACCTTTATTAACTTTTTCTTAATAATTATGAAATTTTGAACTAGTATGGTTTTATATTTATGAGCTTTAAATATTTAAGTAACGGCGACCCCCTTTAAGAGGCTTGGCGACCCCCTAGGGGGTCGCGACCCCCACGTTGAAAAACACTGCTGTAGAGGCTTTAACTTGACTTGGTATTTGAATGTAACCTTCGCGAATCTAATAAGGTTACCTACCTACGAAACAAACATTTCATTTGGAATTACAATAAGTAGAAGAAAAGATGAAGATGAGTCCGCTATATATTATATGGTAAAAATATTTAAAGAAGATCCCAATAATTACACAATATATCGCAAATAGGAGTTTTATTTATTTTGGTAGCGTTAGTGCTAGCGTTAGGCTACACCTAAGTAAGGTAGGTATTAAAATGTTGTTTCCAATTGATTTTATGTACACTTAAATTAATTTCAACTTTATGTAAGGGTAAACAAGTTGATTTTAGAATGATTAAGAAAAATTCATATATTTTGTTGAATTTCAGCGCGAACTTTTTGTAAGTATGTTGCAAACCAAATTAGTAGGTACTCGTATAGTTATAATATTAATATTTTTTATGGAGTGTACTAAGTCAAAAAAGGAAAGAGAAATACTGTTGAGTGCGGTAAAAAATAATAAATATGATATTGGTTCATACGTTCAAGTTTTAGCGCAGCCTTCATCTGAGATAGCAAACCTACTTGCTGATTTGTTTAGATATTAATAAATTATATTTTATGTGTAGATTTTATTTAGAATAGTTTAAGTTATGATGAGGCTGACATGCCATGCTGGATAAAAGCCTCTTTAAAATTTAAGAATAAAAAAAATAAAAAAAACTTTCTTTAATCAAGATAATACCAATACCAAGTGGCTATGTAACATTTTGAAATCCCTAATTTCAATAAAGGCGTCATAAACAACTTACATATAATTTTCCTGTAACTGCGACTTCCAGTACAACACAATAGTTCAAACTTACAAAATATTAAAAAAAAAAGAATTAAAAAAAAGAAAATGCTAGAACAAAGAGAAAATTACTCAGACATTTTCGATAGATTTCGAAGTCACTTCGAGAGGAAACAATTAAGTAAATAATTATTAACTTTCGATGAATCGTTAACAAATACAACAACCCAGTTTGACGATGGCGGTGTCATTATTTGTGTATTTTAGTTACCTACCAATAATTATGTAAAATTGTCCTCTTGCGTCAGGAGTAAACCAGTGTTGTGGTCGCGGTAGTTTAATGTAAAACATAATACTTACACGATCCTTATTAATCCATATCCATACTAATATCACACTAGCCAATTATTTTTAAAAGAGTAACCGTGGAGTTTCTTGCCGGCTCTTCTCCATAGGAAACGACTAACTCTAACCGTGCACCTAGCTTCTGACGTTTCATAAGTGCCCATGTAGGTTTATGTGAAATAAAATATTTTGATTTTGATTTTTGATTTTGACTATCGCACTAAAATTAGGAGGCGAAAGTTTGTGAGTGTGTGTGTATGTTTGTCTCTTCTTCACGTTCAAACGGCTAGACCAATTTTAATAAAATTTTGTGTGGAGGTAGCTGACACCCTGGATTAACATATAGGCTACTTTTTATCTCGATATTCCCACGGGATCGTCACTTATGCGGGTGATACCGCGGAACGCAGCTAGTTATAAATATGTGAAAGTAACTCTGTCTGTCTTTCTGTACCGTTTTCACGCCTAAACCGCTGAAACGATCGTCAAGAAAATTTGGCAGAGATATAGCCTGGGATATGCAGAAGGACATAGGTTCTTTTTTACGCGATAACCGACAGCCATGCGAGCGGAGCCGCGGGCAAAAGCTAGTAAAAAATAAAATATTTTCAATTCTGGGCCTATGCTTTGCCTACGGTTGTGTCGTTTTCTTAAATCGTGGTTTATATCTATTTATTATATTATACCTAGTAGAATTTAATATTTCACCACATCTGTACCTCTTTTTGAAGTTTTCACAATTAATTTTGGTTCGCTTAAATATCTGATACTCGTAGGCACGCTAAAGTTCAACCTTCTATTCGAATCATTGTGGAATAAATTATTGTAATGATCTACTTCTCCTAAAATATCCATTTTGATAGTACAGTAATCATTCAAAAAACAACAATATTTAAAACCTCGGGTGTATCCCACTATTTCCATGGAAATACAAAATAGAAAAAGTGGGACCAGCGTTTTTTACAAATTATATCCCATTATTTCTATTGCGACAAAAAAACGCAGTTATGTTATTTGAAAAGTTTACCACTTTTAATAAATAGATTAAAATTAAAACACGACTTCTCGGTATTCAAAAAAAATTAATGGAGAACAAATTAATAATCTGCCATTTTTTTGAATAATTCTCCACCACATACTCTACAGTACAAATCACACAGAGCTACTTCGTCACTACGCA
Source organism: Dryobota labecula (assembly GCA_947523025.1). NCBI lineage: Eukaryota > Metazoa > Arthropoda > Insecta > Lepidoptera > Noctuidae > Dryobota > Dryobota labecula. The sequence continues at coordinate 2,518,416 of OX383311.1, read as the reverse complement.
GATGTATGGATGATTGTTTGTGACTGTAGTCGTCTGGTATTTAAAAAATAAATCAACCCATATCGTTGTCGGTAGTTTAAGATTATAAAACAATAATTGAATGTTAAGAAGCTGTAAACAAGACAGTATAATGATTAGAAATATAGTAAATATATATGCACGCCGTCATAAGAGGTGATGCAGCGTTTTTTTTTTTGTCGTAGCCGACAGCAATAGAAATAGTGGGACAATCAGTCTGAATCAGGCCCAGTATTTCTATCAATAGAAATACCTAATTGAAATAGTGGGATACACCCAAAAACTCGACAACGCAAATAGACCAGCAGTGCTATTCTGTAACCATCTCACCGTGAAAACTTAGGTGAAGTGAGCGTGAAGTGAGCTCTGTCAACAGTGTCAATTTCAAGCATCACTTAATGCTATTCTGTAAAAAACTCACCTCAGCTCGGGATTGACACTGTGTATTGGTGCTCACTTCACCTGAGTTTTCACGGTGAGATTTTTACAGAATTGCTATACAGCTCAGAACAAAAATTGACATGACAATCATGCTCAAGCGTGGTCTTGAACACACTTTGGCGATTACAGATTCAATCACTGCTTGGGGTCGATTCACGAACCCAACAGATACCTCGAATCACGGTCTAAATTAAAGCCAAACTCAGCTGAACTTATGTTCAATGAATCTATGCTTGAGGAACGTTCTAAAATTAAAACCAGACTCAAAACTAGTTTTAAACAGAGATCAATGCTCGAGTTTCCTTCTGTAATATTTCAAAACTATAAAAAACAGGCCTCGTTGGTGGTTTTGGGTTTGATTACCAGGTCGGGCTTCGTAGGTGTTTATAGTAGGTACCTACGTAGTAGGTAGAACAATAGTTAAGTATACACGGTGATGTTAACCTTTTAGAAGGTGAAAGTATATTACTTATGATTACAAACAACTTTCACTATGGGACCAACAACGAAATAGCAAAAAATAATTCGTCTGTTTCATAAATGTTCATCAGGTAAATATTGTATTTTTGTATAAAACAGCTGATATTTTTTTCGATATTTCAGAGTTGGTCTCATAGTGAAAGTTGCTCCCAACCCTGAGTACTTTCACGCCCTGAAAGGTCAACACTGAATTAAAAATCACCGTGTCTATTTAATTTTGATATCTGAGAGACATAAATAGTCGCTTTCATGATATTATTTATATTTCTGCTGGTGACGCATATTGATTTAGGGAAGAATTTCATGTTTTTGCAGTGTTCATGAATTTCCTTAATTAGGTTTGTTCTCGTTATTATAAATATACTCACTTATACCCAAAGTCTTTAATTCAGATAATTTATGTAAACAAAGTAGTGTCAAGAAATATCACTGTCAAAATGACAGGACAGTGGTACAAAACATTTTATCATATTTATTTTTTTTGTAAATAGTCATTGCTAAAATTAAAGTGAATTAATTATAAGAACTACGCAAACAAAATACTGTTGCCAAACAATGTTTTGTATAGTATGTCGGAGACAAGGCATATGGTCGTCATAATCACCCCTTTTAAGTCCAGTGCTAGACATAGCCCTCCCAAAATCGACTACCACTCGAAACACTGCCGTTTTCATCCAAAATGTGGCTAGACTTGCTACTTACAATATAAATCTATGAATGAGAGTTGTTGAAGATGTACAAAATTTTAAAATGTTTGGATCTCCTACATTGTTACTAGTATCATAAAATATTTTATACCAGAAAACCTCCTTTTTTTTTAATAACTTTGTATAAAACCAAAAAAAAAATAAAAATCAATACGGTGGTACCTATGATTATTTTTTAATTATCATTTCTTAAAATCAGTACTTAAAAGAAAATTAAACCTCTTTTTTCGTCATTTTATGTGAATTACCATTACGAAGATATTTTTTTGCTATGTTATCCCCTTTTTTTACATAAATTATCTGAATTTGAGACTTAGGGTATAAGTATTTATAGTAAAGAATTAGCATTGCCATTCAATGTGGCAATGCTACCAGTCTTCAGTATTATATTATTATATATTATATACAGGCATTTTCCCGGATGACAGCGATGTGGACAAGTACTTCAACGCCTAAGTGTCCTTAGATATTTTTTGTATTAATTGTATACTTAGTAGCCATTTAATTAAGTACATAGTGTAAATATTTAGTTGCGTCATATATTGTATATAATCATTTTAATAATTTATATATAATAAATACCAACGTAGTTTTGATTTTAATTTGAAATGTGTTTTGATTAAATTATGTAAAATTATTTCCTGTTACCAAAAAGGATAGCCGTAATATTGATTAAATACCAGTAATATTCAATCACAACGCTCTTTATGATTTGAATGAGAGCCCAAACCAATTAATTGGTTGCGGCAAGAGTTCCTAGAATCGATTTAATTATTATTTTTTACTTCTAGGTTGTGGAATTCCTTTTGAGTCATTAGTGAGGTTAGTTCGGAACTGTGACCACCTCTGACACGAATAGGTCAGGCCAACACATCCTATAATAACTTTTATATATCCTAAATCCTATAATACAAGATTGTAGTTAAGAAGTTGGGCACATTTGCCCGTGTAACGGTACGTTCACACGGAGCCACGTTTTGCCGAATCTTATTTTCATCGGATCTGGAAAAACCGAATGTTGTATTCACACAGCACATCTTGCATTGCCGTATCCGACGGCCTCGTATCGAGATCCCGTGTGAACACACCATCCGGCTTTTTTTTTGCAAGAGCGCGCACAGTTGCTCACGTTGATTTGGAAGCGATGGACGTGAACAGTCTTGCTATATATATAATATACTGGTATTATTGCCGTCAGCGTCGTGGAAAAAGATTGTGGTTAAACCCAATAGTACAAAGACGATCAACAGACTTTGCTGCCTTTACAACTCTAATGCAGCAGTTAAATTATTACTTTTTAATTAATTTAGAATGACTATACCTACATTTGATAATCTTTTGAAAAAAGTGGAAAAAGATATGAAAAAGCGCGACCCGACGACGTATTCGGTTACAAGATCCGGCAAATAACCGAATCTATCCCTGCGTGTATCGTATGAACGCATGTATTGAATGCGCTATACCACTGCACCGGCTGTATTTTGCACTACGGCCGGATCAGTTTGTAGTCGCAAAATCGGATGTCAACTTCAGCAAGATTCGGTTTTTTTGCCGTGTCTTGAAACTGGATGCATGTGAAATGAAATGAAATGAAATCGTTTATTCTGTAATTAGGATATCGGAATCACTTTTACACGTCATATAAAAAATATAAAAACAAGCTTGGTGAAGTCGACATTTCCTAACTGACTACCCCTGAGAAGAAATGGCGAAACAAACTCATGGGTCAAAGTCTCTTTTAAAGTCCAGACATAATCTTGGTCAGCTCATGTGAGCACCATGTAGATCCGTGTCTGAAATGGTCTTTTGGGAAAGAACCACACAATTTTGAGTGGACCTGTCCAGTCAGTGCAAGCATTTGTCAGTAAACGTGTAGCTCAACTCAGGATTTAAAGAGCTCAACGACTCGACGAACAATACCAAAGAAAGGACATTTGGGTAGGCTGCATAAAGTACTCAAAATACCAGACCATCATTAATAATGCGTGAGAAAGAGGAAAAAGAGATAATCTTAAAGAAAACAAATGACCCACATAGTGCTCACATTCACAATAATTAAAGTTATATATGTAATACTTTTCAAAGTAAATATTCATGTCATTTTGTATATAATATTTAATAATGTCAATAATTATGTAATAAACGTTGTATAATTATTAAATTGTCAAGTTTTACGGTTTGTGGTAAGTGTGTGAACTCATTCATTGAAATACTGTTGCCAGTAAACCGAATCCTGCAAAAAACCGATTCGGTAGAGAAACACTTGACGCCGTATGAACGTACGGTTAGTGTTGATTTTCAGGCGCCACACTGTCGGACACGATGATTCGAAAAGGGATTGATTTTAGATACTTTGGACAAATTAGTAATTATAGTAGGTACCTAAAGATAGTATGGTACTCTTTCTTACTTTCTCACATAGTTGAGATCTAATCAGTACAGGCTCCAATCATTGAGGTTCGTTGAGCTCAGTGGCGTAGCTACCGGAGGGCTAGACGGGGCAGTGCCCTGGGGCCCCCAAGCTCAGGAGGCTCCTCGGACTCTGACTTACAAACTATACATTGAACTAGTGAAAATTTAATTTCTCCCACATTCGGAATATAAATAAACCAGATTCAAGGAACGCGACTTTAATAATGGCAACTTATTTGAAAAAATACAGGGGGATTCCCACAGATATAGATATACTTAGATAACGCAAGTATCACGAACTGTATGTAAACCAAGCGTGCCATTTTTTGACTACCTACTTTGACGTCACGCGCGTTCTCGCTCACGTTTACCCAGCCAGCAGTACACAGGACAGAGCGCGAAAGTGGCGGCTTATGATTTTTGATCGTAAGCTGGTGCGATTTTTGGCACGCGAAGTAGTTGCTCTTGCGTTATCTAGGTATATCTATATCTATATCTGTGGGAATTCCCAACAAGACGCGAACATCTTTGTTTGAAACTTGCGGGGAACTCCCCTGAATCTGGGGTACGACGAATCTGGATTACGACAAATCTGGAGTACCTACCTACGTCGAATTCGAAACACGACGAATACGGAACAAACGATTTTGAATAGTTTAGTTGGGGCCCTATACCCAAAGTCTATAATTCACATAATTTACGAGTATGTAAGCAAAGTAATGTCAAGAAATATCACTGTCAAAATGACAGGACAGTGGTGCCAAACATTTTATCATCATTTTTTTTGTAAATAATCGTCTATGAAATTAAAGTGAATTAATTATAACATCTATTCAAACAAAATACTGTTGCTAAACAATGTTTTATGGAGTGTGTCGGAGACACGGCCTATGATCGTCATAATAAGTCCACTGCTAGACGTAGGCCTCACAAAATCAAATTCCACTCGAAACAGTTTACAGCCGTTTTCATCCAAAATGTGGCTAGATATGCTACATACAATATGAATCTTTGAATGAGAGTTGTAATATTAGTGTTGTTGAAGATGAAAAAAATGTGAAAATGTTTGGATCTCCTGCATTGTTACCAGTATCATAAAATATGTTATACCAGAAAATCTCCTCTTTTTAATAACTTTGTTTAAAACCGAAAATTCATAAAAATAATTACGGTATGATTCTTTTTTAATTATTATTTCATAAATTCAGTACTTAAAACAAATGGAACCTTTTTTTCGCCATTTTGTGTGAATTACCATTACGAAGATATTTTTTTGATATGTTATCCCCTTTGTTTACAAAAATTATCTGAATTTGAGACTTTGGGTATAGTTTATGATTGCCCCAGGGCCTTTGGTTACCTAGCTACGCCACTGGTTGATCTCAAACAAAATGAAGCCAAACATTTTACAAAAAATGCATACCTAATAACAATAAATAAACAAGTTGGTATAACGTTCGTAATTATAGATACTCCACCTATACCATGGACCTCGCACCCGGCAACATAATTTCCTTTTCCGTGTTCAGTAGGCGACGATGCCGTCCCGAAACTCGCACAGGTACATATGTAAACTTTAAAATGCCACCAAAGCAGTGTTCATTTGGTCGCCAAAAACGCATGGTTTTGAATACTGTTTTGATTCGCACAGTCCCTTTTGCGTAGAATAAATGGGTTAGGTTACAACTGTGACCAACCGCGCGTGAGCCGAGCGAGCGAAGCGCGCGGTCCCGCGGTAGCGACCGGTGAGTGCTACATCTAAGTTGGTGTCAGTTACTTGGCTATTTCATATTTTTAGGACTCTAAAATAGGAATTAACTCGACTGCGCGGCAGCAAAGACAGGGTTATGTTTTTACTGTCGATATGCTCAAGCATCGCTGGGCAAATCTTCGAACGCTGAGCGTTGGACGTTATGGAGGATGTTAGATGGTCAAATCATGAAATGGCGTTTCGTGAAATGGCCAGGCAGATCACGGCCATTTTCTACGATCGGACCACGACATTTATAAATCCCATTCAATAGTGGGTGAGCTTATTCCCAATAGGTAACAGACACATTCCAGAGTCCAAGGCTGTCACTGAGAATTTCCTAATGGAAAACTGAATAACACTAACTCCTCGCTCAGCAGACGCGCTTGCGTCTACAGTGTGTTCATTTGGTTCCAAATTGATACGAATTAGGAGATTTCTATCATTTCAAAACCATGGGTACCTACCATGGGCGTTCAAATGAATACTGCTGTGGTGTTATTTTAAGGTCTACATACCTACCCGTGCGCGTTTCGGGGCGGCTCTGTTCTGAACACAGAAAAGTTACACGAAACAACAAAATTCGATCTAAAGAAAAACGGCCACATTCCTCTTGATCGTATTTTGTTGCTTCGTGTCTCAATATGAAACTTTATAAAAGGTATTAGAAAGTTCTAGACACACTTACCGAGGTTGCTGATTGAGCCGTTTTTCAAAACTCCTTCTCAGTCACGAGCTAATAATATGTTTTTAAAGGAGTGGCGCTAGTCGACCAGTGATAAGTGTGATAGCCCTCCGGATTGCACCGATGCCCTGATTGATCGTCTAATGTCCCCCTAATGCTATTATTATACAAAGTAAAAACGGTTCCTGTAAGCCTGCACAGGTAGCCTAGCCCACGATCCCACGGGCGTAAAAATTCCCGCCTTCAACAGAGTTCGAACGAGAGTTAAAAAATCACTTTGAACTAATTCTTCGTGCAGTGAAGGCGTAGGTACAGACGCCAGCACATCAGCTACTACAATCTGTCAAACTTTAATAGATTTTCAACTTTATTTCTACAGTATAAGGTTCAAGGTTGATTGCGAAAATTTGACAGTTTCGGGTAGCTTGACCTGCTGGCGTCTGTACATACGTTGGATTTCGCAAAATGATTAGCGGTAGCTATTTGTGTAAGGCCAGGAAACGACAAAAGAGGCAAAGTTTTGGGTGCATCCCTTGAATAATGAACTATATTTAAAAGGCCAATTTTTGACGCCGTACATACCTACAATGATTACTTCAAGCCCAGAAATTTATGTACAGAGGCAGACTAATGCCTTAGGCATTTTCTACCAGTCAACCTTTGGGTGATGCAGAGACAAACAGTGGTAGGTGCGATTACGAAAAATTTAGGAACAAAATATATTTATGTAAATCAAAAGATACACATATTACAAACTATAAATGTAATATATATATGCCCAATTATATTTAGTTACAAGCACAATAAACATACATACATATATACACGACTATACTAAAACAAATAAGACAAACAATGGGAAAACATTAAGTTGTGATGATACTGCCAGCTTCTTACGACTGTGTTCGCGAACTTTAAATGATAATTAATCGGTTGGTTGCCATCCTGACACATATTTTGCGGGCTACCTTAGCGCATCCTCCTAGAGGCAATTCCGTCTAGCCCACGAAATTCAAATTTTCTTACGTTTTCGCAAATTGCAACACAGTTTTACATTGTAAATTGATCACATTACAATACGCGACCATTTACTAAATAAAATTTTCGAACTTATATTTGCGGAAATTAAGATTTTTTTGAAAATATGTAGATTTTCCGCAAATATGATTTTCAAATAAACAGATTTTGTGTAAATTATTTTTGAGTGCTGTTTGAACTTTGAAGTAATGCTCGAGTTGATTTCGTGAAACAGGGTGGTATGCTAAAAGACATGTACTTCAACACTAAAAATAATAAAAAAACAATTTGTCGTGTTGTCAAAAGAGTTCAATACAAGCAGCAAAGTTGAATGTCGAAATATTATTATGAAATTATCAGTAAACGAAGATATTAATCAACCGGACCATGTAAATTAAACATGCGATAGTAAAGAAGTACAGCTTTCAAGTCATACGTTCCGTGTTAATCGTACATTTACGTTGTTAATCTAAAATAAATATTCGCAAGTATGGATGGAACTTGGGTTCTCATTTTACTTGCTCTGGTGATGCTAGTGGGGTCCTATGTTGCTGGAAGCATACCCTTGAACGTGAGCATGTCCGAGGTAAGCGATATAATTCCGTCTTTTATAAGTCCAAGTTCCTAAAAAGAAAAAAAATAATGACCATCTGTGAATTACGTTTTGGTCTACTTAGCTTAACCAATTCAATGAAAAACTTTAACTTTATTGCTGATCACAGTATAATTAGATACATTGCAAAATGTTGGGTGAATATGCAGTTCACTAGGTTCTACCAATTAAAAAATTAGGAGCAAATTACGCAAAACAGAGAAAGTATAGTCATAATATCTTTTGCAATGGTTAGAAATAAAGTTTTTCTATTGATTTGAAATTAATTAAAATTATTTAAGATTTTCTATAGGATATTACAGCAGATTTACAATAACAAGAAAGCATGCTAACATACCAGGAATTATTCTTCAATAGCTGACCCAACAGGGGCCTAAGTCTACTAATTTACAAAGGTTGCAATGGTCTCGCCATTGTGAGTATTTGACAGTGTTTGTATGGCAAATCTGTCAAAAACTCACAATGAAGAGACCATTGCAACGTTTGTACATTAGTAGACTTGGCCCCCTGATGTCCTGTCCAAATTTCAATAGTTCATACAAAATTTCTTTACCACTTTCAATTTTCCCTAATTTTTACAATTTCCTGGTCGATTTTCAACATTTTCTTTCCATACGAACCTTCCTCGAACTTCAAGGAATATTTATAAAAGAAATTATTTAAATTGGTCCAGTTGATCTCGAGTTTTGTGCTTAGCAACTCATATTTAGGGTTCTGTAGTAAACAAAGAACCCTTATAGTTTTGCCATGTCTGTCTGTCTGTCCGCGGCTTAGCTCAGAGACTCTTAGTACTAGAAAATTGTAATTTGGTATGGGTATACATATTAATCATGCCAACAAAGTGATAAAATAAAATCTTGGAAATTGTTTTTGGGTAGGTACCTGCCGTACACGTACAGTACTGCCATGCTAACGATGAATGCAATAACTCGATTTTGCAATAATTGTATTTTTGATTATTGAATTTGTTATGAAGTTTTAGTTATTGCTGAAAAAAGGAGTTCCTGAAGGATCAATAAAAAGTTGCTAAGAGTGAGTTAATAGATTTCGATTCGCTGACTCCAAATATATTACTCAAAATCCTCCAAAATCGAGTTATTGCATTTTTCGTTAGCCCGGCAGAGTAGGGGTATGATATTTTTTATTCTCATCTATTCCGTGGTGTTGGGTATCACAAGAGAGGCTGTTAAAAATATTTCAGGTTTTTGAAAACCATTTTTCGAATCCGGGATCTGTTTGCGTAATATTAAGCTTTAGTGCAAATTTTTGTTAGAGTCTAGTGTCCCCCCCTGCCAGCTAAATGGTTGTATTTGGATACATGAAAAAATTCACAGCAGTAGCATATACATATAACGAAATTTAAAGGAAAACTATCAGCCCTGACCCTTGCTCGAACCAGCCCGTGCCGCTGTGGCTGGTAGCTTTAAATTCGTCCCTAAATAATCATAATCCGATCCAGCCTATCCCTTGCTGTGCGTAGTCGCTTAGTTTTTAAGTTCTATGCCCTGGCTGGAAGCCCTAATTTATTGAGGCATTCACAGAAAAGTCCCATTAAGCAGTAGAAAACCTCCTAGGTTGAACTGCGAGATGCCATTTATAAAAATAAACAAACACTATCAGAGCTAAGTAGGCTTTACAAGTTACCACGTAATAGTCGACCAACTTACATTTGCAGTTGAAAAACATGCTCTTAACATACATTATGTATGGGAGAACATGTTTTTCAACTACAATGTTAAGTTCGTAACTTCATTGTGCGTGGTCCGACACGCACTTGTCTGTTTTTATTTTATAGAAAAGAGACAATTTTGAACTATATTGCCATTTGATTGGATAGTAGACCAATTTATCTCTGAATGCCTTGTTAGCCTAGTATTGTGACTGCTGTTGTCGAGGCGGGGGGGGGGGGGGGGGCTCAGTAGCCGTGGCTTGATCCCCACGGTGAAGCTAAGAGGAACCCGAGGAGGGGCCGCTCGTCAGGGCTTTTGCAGACAAGCCGATGACGTAGCGACCACAAGTAGGTTGCGGTGCCGCTTTGGCGACATTGCAACTGAGGCGGGCCGCGATGTGGTATGGGAGGCATCGTGGCTGAGGATTGGAGGCCGCGGCGGGAGGGGGCGCGTCGGCGGTGCGCCGTTCTCCCTACCTTCCGCGGCCTTGACGGGGTCGCCACCGGTTGATGGCGGACGCGGTGGGGCCGTAGAGGAAGAGGAGTGTCGGTATTACGTTGGCCGCTCTCCATATCCTCTCCAGCCGAAAAGTGGTAATCGGCGGGGCCACTGATCTGACCCGTCGCAGGGGGACCAAAGGCGCCTAGGCACGGGGTCGTCTGGCGCCCCTGTGTTGGTTTGGTCCCTGGGGTGGTCACGGCGCGCAGTGTGTTCTGGTGCGCCGGTGATGGGGGTTACTCCCTAGAGGAGGGTCCGGTGACGGACGGCCGGGGCGGATTCGCGAATGATTTCAAGTTCCCGTGTTCCCGCCATAAGCGGCAGAGGAGCAGACCGTGGAGTTTTAGTGGGTTGGAGTCCCACATAACTGGACTGCCTCCCCGTGGTAGTGTAGTATGCGTGCGCATTTCACCAAGGAAAAAAAAATAAAAATTGTGACTGCTGAGTATGGAGTCCTTGGTTTAAAACCCAGGTTGACAGTGTTATTAAGTTTGCCCACTCTGAAGCAGCTTGGTTTCTGGATTTGTGGATTTAATGAGATTTTAACATGGCAGAATGTGGGTGCAGATACGCCTCTGCCGACCCGTTTAGATAATACAATGGGTTGTAATATAAAACTTTTGAATGCTTCGTTGGTCTTGCGATAGCAAATACTACTGCTGAGCAAGAGGTCCTGGTTTCGATTCCCAGGTTGAGCAAAGTGTTATTGGGGTTTTCCATTAATCATTAATAATTTCTCTGTACTAGCCTGGAATGAGTCACCTACCTGAGAGCTGCCTCACCAAGCTAAAAAGCCTAAACAGATACGTATCAGACAAAACAGTGGCTTATTGTTGTGTCTAACAGATAGCCGTGGTGCAGAAAGAGAAAAAAAAAGTAGCCCAGAGTCTGGAATTGTACCCAATTGATGGCAAGAGGCTCGCTCCCTATTACATGGGACTTAACATAAACGAAATGTGGATGTACCTTCTATGGGTACAGCTCTACAGAAGCCTTTGGAGAATCAAAACGTGATGTTATGTTATAATATAAAATAAAAGAATGAATAACAATATATATTTTTTTTTAGGACAAGCTCCAAAAAGTAACAGTATTTGGTGCCGGGCTCCTCGTTGGCACCGCTCTGGCGGTTATAATACCCGAAGGAGTCAGAGCACTGTTCAGTGAGCGTTCTCATCCCACCGTGGTGACAAAAGACTTCACAGCCGAGCCCCCCTCACATGAAGATGATCTTCATTCAGTTATTGGGATATCACTTGTCCTAGGTAAGCTATTATAACTTTTAAGGTTACTCGAGCATTTGCAGGTCAGTGTACAATAACTCTTAGCAGCTGTTCACACGGTGCTGTACTGTACAATATTTTATAGTAAAATTTCGGGATCTCAGGTCATTTCACACAAGATTTCGCACAGCAATTTTTTTTTACTGTATGAATATTACACTGTCAAATATTACACAGTAAAACGCCATGGGGACATAGTGTCACTGACTTTGATATACAATAAACATGTTGTTAATTAAACAATTGAATAAATAAAATCTGAATAAACAAAATATGAATAAAAAATAAAGTCATTTAATTAATTATAACATACCATAATTAATTAAGTTTGCATTTGGTTTAACAAAACAAAATAATATAAGACACATTCTGGTTTTACTTACACACCAATTGATTTGTTATTTATATGTGATTACTATCTACATGTTTATAAATATGACCACCATATAGCTATTAACATAATCGATTATGCTTATCTGTCATAGCTTAATTTGTGCGAGTTTATATTTGGTCCAGTATTGATGAAATATTGATGGTATTGATGTCAAATTATGATTACTACATTGATGATTTTACTGATGATAATATCACGATATCCAGGATCATGATAATATTGATACTTAGTGGGCCATTGGCTGAGTTCATTGATATCTAATAATTTTGACCAGTCCCCATTTGACCCTGCTAGTGCAATAATCGTGAAATTTCAGGGTTTGTGTTCATGCTGCTGGTGGACCAAATGTCTTCACGATACAATGACCAGAGCAATCCTGTGGAGAAGAACGTCACCGCCACCGTTGGACTAGTCGTGCATGCTGCAGGTCAGTTTATCTTGCTGCATCTCTGTCTGTTTGTTTTGTTACCACATCGCTTGAGAATGGTGCGTTGTTGTTCATTAAAATGTTTACTTATTGTATAGCTGCTACTCAACATACACATATATTATTTTAGTAGGTTCGTAGTAAAATCAATAGTACACAGAAAAGGTATAGATCAACCTTTCCTAAAGTGGGCGATAACGCCCCCTTGTGGGCGCTGCAGGCCTAAAGGGGGGCGAACTTGAGACCCGAGCGCCGTTGTGTACTACCTACTGCTCAGGTCTCAAGGTAACTCTTGCGGGTCATAGTAAAAGTCTCGTTTAGAATGAATGTTTATTCTCCGCTAATATAGCTCACAATAATTAATTTAATTTGAAGTTCTAATGGTTTTTAAGTAGGTGAAAAAATGGAGGCGCTGTAAAATAATTTATTATCAAAGTGGGCAGTAGACAAAATAAGTTTGGGAACCCCTGGTATAGATTAACTGATTTGTTAGGTTGTTTTGTTAAATTTGCTCTGGGTATTAGATACGTTAAGGCTCCCACAGGCAGGTGCGACGCTTCTCTAGTAGAACAATTTCTATGATAACTTTATGAAAATTATTCTACCAGAATCGCGTCGCGCCTGTCTGCTCGCCTTTAAACTCCTACTAACACGCGACGCGACACAGTCACCGCGTGTTACGCGACGAACGGTGCCTTTGTATTGCGTTGCATGTCGCGCTTGTTTGTAGGAGCCTTTTATCGGTTCTCTCAATACAATATTGTTTTTCGACTTCCAGCTTCAACGCTTACATAGTCGCCAACACAGATAGTTGATAAAAAGTAACAAATTAAAAAATAAGAATAAAGTCAATTTAATTCCAATTCAAAATAATCTCTGTGGTGTCGGATTAACGTTTATAATCGAAAAGCGCACTTATACCCTACAATATTATATCAGTTGGACAGTTGCATCATACCGGAACCCAACTATGCTGAATTACTTCACAAGTAGCGATATGTTATGAGTTGAGAGCGATATCTAAATGGAAAGCATGGCATGTTCCGAGATAGCAACCTTATCGTACCATAATTACTATCGGCACGAATTATTTCCAAATATACTTCGCTAGTTGCCCGTATGGATTTAAAATCAAAATGAAAAGTCATTTATTCAAATTATGCTGAGAATCAGCACTTTTCCAAAGTCAGAATTACATAAGACAGTCCTCCAAAACGCCCGCCCTTCACACCACTTCCTAGTGCTTTAGCTGGGAAGAAGAAGTAGCGCAACAAACTCTCCAGCAGCACATCTGTCTGTTCAATTAGACAAACCCGACACAATATATTCTATACAGCAATAGTAGGTATGCAATGTAATTAACATTACGAGACACCGAACAGTAAATTAAATTATTTGCCATATGTCAGCTAGCACACGCCAGTATACCAGCAAATACAGTGAAAAACTATACTCGACTGTCTTCTCAATAACTGCCATTCGATTCGTTTTCAATCTGCGTAAATATGATCATGTCTCTGCGCATCGGTCGCTTCTAAAGTGGTTGCCCATACGCCAGCGCAGAGAGCAAAGGGCGCTGATCACTTTGTTTTCATTTCTCGAGTCTCCCTCTTCCCCTATTATAGTTATCTAGCCCCCTACTTTCAGTACATTTGCGCCAACCACAATAGAAATCTACGTTCATCACATAATCGTCTTCTTCAATTTCCCACTCACCGCACTGATTTCATTCACTCTTCTTTCTTCGTTCAGTCTATCTCTCTGTGGAATGCGCTCCCCCAAGAAATCAGATCGTAACCAACCGATTCAAGTTCGCGAGCACATTCGTAAGAAGCTGGCAGGCAGTATCATAACAACGGAAATGGTATCCCATTGTTTGTTTAATTAGTTTTAGTATATTCGTGTATTTATATGTATTTATTTGTTCTTATATTTATATATAATTAGGTATATATATCTTATTTATAGTTAAGGTATAGGTATATCTAAGGATATACCTATATGTATACAATTAATCCCCGAATTTTCATAATTGCACCTACCACTGTTTGTCTCTGCACCACCCAAAGGTTGACTGGTAGAAAATGCCTATGGCATTAAGTCCGTCTCTGTACTTTTTTTTTGTGCTTAAGTATTAAATAAATAAATAATAAATACTCAAGCAATAAACTAAGATGGACATTCAACCGGGGCTCGTGGCTTAGTGTACAGGCGAACGGGTCGATCGTCCAAGATTAATACGCTTGCCTAATTTAATCGGGGGATGGGCAATGGATGACCATCCTTTTCATTATACCTAAAGTCTCAAATTCAGATAATTTATGTAAACAAAGGGGATAACATAACAAAAAAATATCTTCGTAATGGTAATTCACATAAAATTGCAAAAAAAGAGGTTCCCTTTTCTTTTAAGTACTGATTTTAAGAAATAATAATTAAAAAATAATCATACCGTAATTATTTTTATAAATTATCGGTTTTAAACAAAGTTATTAATAAAAGGAGATTTTCTGGTATAAAATATTTTATGGTACTGGTAACAATGCAGGAGATCCAAACAGTTTCACATTTTGCACATTTTCAACAACACTAATATTAGAACTCTCATACACAGATTCATATTGTAAGTAGCATATCTAGCCACATTTTGGATGAAAGCGGCTGTAAACTGTTTCGATTGGAAATCGATTTTGGGAGGCCTACGTCTAGCACTGGGCTTAAAAGGGCTGATTATAACGATCATATACCGTGTCTCCGACACACTACACAAAACATTGTTTGGCAACGGTATTTTGTTTCCATAGTTCTTATAATTAATTCACTATAATTGTATCGATGATTATTTACGAAAAAAAAATATGATAAAATGTTTTGCACCACTGTCCTGTAATTTTGACAGTGACAGTTTTGACATTACTTTGTTTACATAAATTATCTGAATTAGAGACTTTGGGTATAGTATTAACACAAACGGGATATTTACCATGTTTTTGTTTACTATTTGATTTGAGTTCCCGATATTTCGGCGCTGTTGCAAGTACCATGATCACGGATAAACTGAAGTCAATGGGGCCTATCACACTATCAGTATTATCACGCGATACTCGATATCGTGATCCAGTATTGATGGAATATTGAATGAATTGATGGCCCCATTGCGGGTGGGTGTTTATGAGCAGACAAAACGGTCTACCCTCTTTCTTGTTCGTTTTTTGCGCTTAGTACCGCTACCACTGTCACTCGCAACTCGATTCTGTCAACCGGGATGATGGGTTTCAACTGTCGAGAGCCTGAATCCAGTGGTTCAGCTGTGTGAAAACCGAAATAGTGCCGAAACAAATTCGCGAGCGGACACAGTGAGTTTCGTGTGTCGGGAACAGAATCGAGTTGCGAGTGACAGTGGTAGCGGTACTGAGCGCAAAAAACGAACAAGAAAGAGGATCTACCCTCTTTCTTGTTGTCTAGAATTTTCTAATACCTTTTTGAGAGACATTGAGACACGAAGCAACAAAATACGATCTAGAGGAATGTGGCCGTTTTCCTTTAGATCGAATTTGTTGCTTCGTGTCTCAATATGAAACTATAAAAGGTATTAGAAAAATTTTGACACACTTACCGAGGCAGCTGATTGAGCCGTTTTCATAATTCCTTCTCAGTCACGAGATAATCTTTTTTTAATGGAGTGACACTGGTGAACCCCAGACAGCGCTCATAAATGATTGTTAAATGGCGTGCCATTAAAGCAGTGTTCGCACGCACTTATCAAGTTTTAAGATTTATCATTTGATGTGTGGAGAATCGAAACATGATTGTATGACATGTACTTACTTACTTATGAGGTTGTACTCAGAACTAATTCTGCCTACTGAGAGTGAAAAGTTATCTAAACAGATCATTTCGATTTCGAAACCAGTGGTAACAGTTGCACTACGAAAATAACGCTTACTGCTACTATATAAAGGCGCTGCCAATGATATTTTTTACCACCGATGTGCGGTTGACTGTACCTAAACGGTAATATATTTTCACAAGCAAAATTGCATGATAAAAAAAAAAAAAATCTTCTTCTCTTTATTCAATTTATTTCCATCATTTTGGTTTGTTTTTTGATAAAATCGTAAGAAATCATAAAATATGAGCGAGTCCAGCAGCGACGAAGATACACTAATTAAATAAATAATTTAAGCTTTTTCTAGCACCTAACATTTTTCTCGCTGTAGTGAGTGAAAAGTTGTGTTTCGCTGGCAGCAAAGTTATTCTGCGTCTTATACCTTTGAAACCCTCGCTACGCTCAGGATTATATATTTGAACCTCTCACTACGCTTGGGATTCAATCCAAGAATCCAAAAAAATACAACTTTGCAGCCTTGCATAACAAATGACTCAATCAATAGTCATTTGTTATGCAAGGCAGTAATTTCGTTCTTCAAAAAGCTTACAGTCTAATAAAAGGAAGTCCAAGTTTAAGTGAGAAGATAACAATGATGTCTTTGCGCTTGCAGCGGACGGCATCGCTCTAGGAGCGGCCGCGACCACATCGCACGCCGACGTGGAACTGATAGTGTTCCTCGCTATCATGCTTCATAAGGCGCCCGCGGCGTTCGGCCTGGTCACCTTCCTGCTGCATGCTGGTCTCGAAAGGTATGCCATAATTCCAGGTAAGGTGGTTACCATACAATTAGGATCCACGCATACACAGCAAAAAAATGGGTCAATATATTTAGGTATATAGTTTTTAATAGGTATACTTATAATGTATATAAAGAAAATAATATTAAAAATATTATAATAATCATGTCATGAAATTTGGCAGAGATATAGCCTGGGATATGGAGAAGGACATAGGCTATTTTTTTACGCGATAACCAACATCCACGCGGGCGGAGCCGCGGGCAAAAGTTAGTTTTATTATAAACATGACAACGTTTATAATATCAGACCTCTTTCAAGAATAATCTGTGCCATTTGGATGAATCTCGGCAGGTTTTGCCCAAATATATCCTCCGAAAAAGTAGATTAGTAGGAAATAGAAATAGAAAATTGGAATAAAAGAAAGAAAAAGAGGTCAATCGTCGAATGAGACTCGCCTGGGAAGCTACGCAATATCTTCTCGTCCCACATACCGCATTGTCTGAAGACGAAAGTCTTTGACCAGTGCGTGTTGCCAGTGATGACCACTGAAACGTGGTCGCTCACAATGGGCCTTATAAGAAGGCTAAAAGTCACCCAAAGGGCAATGGAGAGGGCTGTTGCCAAACTTAAGTGGCAATGGGCAGAGCACATTGCTCGCAGAATAGATGGCCGTTGCGGCTAAAAGGTTCTGGAGTGGCGACCGCGTCCCGGAAGACGTAGCGTGGGAAGGCCTCCCACAAGGTGGAATGACGACCTTGTGAAAGCCGCAGGAATCCGCTGGATGCAGGAAGCACAAAACCGGTCGAGGTGGCGGTGCTTGGGGAGGCCTATGTCCAGCAGTGGACGTCTTTCGGCTGAAATGATGATGATGCTGGGAATAGGCTCGCCCCCTATTACATGGGACTTAACTGGCGAAATATGGGTGTTCTTTAGGTGTACCTCCATCTAACCCTTTGGGGAATACAGTTGTGATGTTGTTGTGATGATAGTTGTATGTGTTTTTTAAATAAATAAATAAATAAAAATAAAATAAATAAATAATCTAAGTTACACTTATAACATCAGCTATCTGCCAGTGAAAGTCCCGTCAAAATCGGTTCAGGCGTTTCGGAGATTAGCCGGAACAGACAGACAGACACACCGACAGACAGACAGACAGATCGACTGACAGCCAGACAAAATTAAAAAAAAAAATTGTTTTGCTATAATTAGGTAAGGTATACTTTCGTATAGTAACCGGTATGAGTCGTGAGCACAAACTGACACCTGCGCAGTTGTAAATTTTTAGGTCTCTTTGGCTAAAAGTCACCCAAAGGGCAATGGAGAGGGCTGTTGCCAAACTTAAGTGGCAATGGGCAGAGCACATTGCTCGCAGAACAGATGGCCGTTGCGGCTAAAAGGTTCTGGAGTGGCGACCGCGTCCCTGAAGACGTAGCGTGGGAAGGCCTCCCACAAGGTGGAATAACGACCTTGTGAAAGCCGCAGGAATCCGCTGGATGCGGGAAGCTTAAAACCGGTCAAGGTGGCGGTGCTTCGGGGAGGCCTATGTCCAGCAGTGGACGTCTTTCGGCTGAAATGATGAATTATTTTACTAGACTTGTCGACAACTAGTATCATAACTTGTATATGGATGTACACACCAGGTTAAATTAGGGGCTGTCCATGATATTTAAGAACATATTTTCTTTATCTTTCCACAGGAATAGGATACGGAAGCATCTGTTAATATTCTCGTGTGCCGCCCCGCTGCTTGCCCTGCTAACCTACTTCGGAATAGGGAATGAGAGCAAGCAGACTCTGAGCGACTTCAATGCAACAGGTAACTTTTTAGAACATTAATTCAACAAACAACTATGTATGCTAGAAAAACAATATCCACACTATTTTCGCATGCAATCAGGGCCTCAAGTCTGCTATTACAATAGTGTCAGAATGGTCTATCATTGATTTCATCATTGTTGATTTTGACAAGTTTGGTAATCTACTAATATAATGGCGTCATTATAACTTTCCAATGGTCAGCCACTGACACTCCATTGTATGAATTGGTAATCTCGTACATAATGACAAATTAAACTTCCTACTAAACTTCCAACTTCCTACTACTTCAGATTGTAATAAATAATATGTAAAAATATATTTAATGAAATCTGGCATGAATAAATGTTCAAAATGCCATTGTAATACAATTCTATTACGAGAACATTGACCGACCAATGGTCGACCATTATGAATTTAGCTGATTACGAACTTTTAACAAAATGACAATGGAATCGTGTTGGAGTGACGAATTTATAAAAATAGCAGACTTGGGCCCTGAAGTGAGCCACAAAAAGGCTTCTGCTAGAAATGAATATAACTACGAATTAAAAGTACAGTACAACTATTTTCTTAATGTCCCTCAGCAAATCCTCGACTTGGGAAGTATTTTCACCTTTTTTTGCAGTCCGTTCAACAGAACTTGACTTCTATTCAAAATCAAAATATTTTATTTCACATAAACCTACATGGGCACATAAGAAACGTCAGAAGCTAGGTGCACGGTTCCAATTAGTCGTTTCCTATGGAGAAGAGCCGGCAAGAAACTCCACGGTTTCTCTTTAAAAAATAATTGGCTTTACAATATTATCAAATAACAGTGTTTATAGGTATGGGAGGACAGTGTAGGCCTTTCAACAATTACCAGGTACTTAACAAAATAGAAAATTGCCAACAAATCTACACTCTACTAGGCCTACAACGTTCTCAAATTCACAAAATAGAAAATAATCTATATAAAAGATTAATGACATGATTGATTGACAACTACAGTAACAAATCTGAATAAATATCATGTCCACAAAAGTCACTAATAAAGAATTGGAATTCGATTTGTAGGTAAATAATGTCAAATAATGAAAAGATTATGTCAAGAAAGTATGTAAAAAAAAAAAAAACTGAATAAACATCGTTATTTGGGAGCAGTTAATAGACATTTACATAGTTATGTTGTTTATGAGGTACCAGGGAAGCCACATGTGCAGAAGGAATTATTGCTAAACTTCCTTGTCTTCAACGTAGTCTTATATCTTATAATATGCTTTTTTGATAAGGACACGTTTGATGTGGGTTTTGAACTTTCCGTCGCTAAGTTCTGTAACCGACTTTGGCAACTTGTTATAAAAGCGGATACTGTTTATAAGAAATGACTTGCTAGTTTTAGTTAATCTGAATTTGGGTATCACAATTTCATGTTTACTACGTGTATTTATATTATGGAAATCGCTTCTTATTTTGAAAAGTCCTAAGTTTTTGCGAACATACAAAATACTTTCTAAGATGTAAAGAGAAGACAGAGTTAGTATATCAATTTCTTTAAATTTGTTTCTAAGGGACTCACGAGGACCCATTTTATAGATCGCGCGGATTGCTCTCTTTTGTAGAATGAAAATGGAATCTACGTCAGCTGCCGATCTCCACAGCAGAACGCCATAAGACATAATACTGTGGAAATAAGCAAAGTATACTAACCTAGCTGTGGCTATATCAGTTAACTGCCTTATTTTTCTTACTGCATATGCAGCTGAACTTAATCTACCAGAAAGAGCTCTAATGTGGGCGCCCCATTGCAATTTCGAATCTAAAGTAATTCCTAGAAATACAGTTTCCGTAATAGCATCTAGTTTCTTGCCATCAAGTTTTAAATTTAGACCCACTTGGGGTACATTTGGTAATGAGAACTTAAGACATTTAGTTTTATTCGCATTAAGTAAACGATTATTAGCTGCAAACCATTTTGAAAGAACAGCCAGACTATCGTTGACATGTAAGACATCCGTGTCTTAACTATCTATTTAAAAAATTAGAGATGTGTCATTAGCAAATATAATTATATCCGATAAGTTAGCCATCATGTAAAGAAGGTCATTCATATAAACGAGAAATGGAAAAGGGCCAAGAATTGAACCTTGAGGCACGCCCATCTTAACTAGAGACCCCGAGGACGTCGCCCCGTTAACGTGTACTTTTTGCTGCCTGTTTGATAAATAGGAAAGAACATGATTGGCAGCTTGTCCACGAATTCCGTAGTAGCGTAATTTACAGATCAGTGTTGTGGTCAACGCAGTCAAACGCTTTTGAGAGGTCACAAAAAATGCCATTTCCAAAATGTGACTGATGAGTTTTACTCTTGCGTCAGTCGTCGAACTACCCTTCGTGAAACCAAACTGGCGACTATGTAAAATCCCATTTGAGTTCAAATGTGACAACATCTGGTCTAGCATGATTTTTTCATATATTCTCTAGGAACAAGGATGGCATTAGAAGCAAAAAAGTGGTTAGGTACTGCAGCTGCCATTTGTCGTACCACCAACGCAATAGAAGTCAAAATCGGTTGAACGAACTGTAAAAAAGGTTTATTTAAATGTCTAATCTTATTTCAAATGGAGTATAGGTTTTTTCTTTTAGTTCGTCTGCTCGTGTCTCGAACCAGAGGAAGGCAGATTAGCCTTGCGCATAAAGGTGCGTACAGACTGGTGAAACGTAACATGAAATGTATTATTCTGCCATTCATTGCATGTTCGCTGCAAGTGTGGACGCGTAGCGCGCTCTTACCGAAAATTAACTACGAACCTCCCGCGCTGATGCCCGCGTTCACTGCGCGACCCTTTGTGTTCGTTCGAAAAACCAACAAATCACGGATCGTTCCGCGCGCGGCTTGTAATGCTCGTAGCGTGCGTGTGAAATGCACATTTCGCGCGTGCAAGATGTCCAAATTATGTGAAATTGTTACAAAGTTTGTTACCTTTCATGATACATTGCAGCTATGTGTACGGCAAATTTTTTCATTGCATGATTCATTTCATGTTACGTTACACCAATTTGTACGCACCATTATGGTTCGCGACCTGGAGCGCTCAGTTTAGTTCGCAGCTCCAGATCAGGGGCCCAAGTCTGCTATTTTTATAAATTCGTCACTCCAACACGATCCCATTCACATTTTGCTAAAAGTTCGTAATCTGCTAAATTCATAATGGTCGATCAATGGTCGGTCAATGGTCTCGTAATAGAGTTGTATTACAA
This sequence comes from Dryobota labecula, assembly GCA_947523025.1. Classification (NCBI taxonomy): domain Eukaryota; kingdom Metazoa; phylum Arthropoda; class Insecta; order Lepidoptera; family Noctuidae; genus Dryobota; species Dryobota labecula. Next base: position 2,496,328 of record OX383311.1, on the reverse strand, counting down.
TGGCGTTGTCGTATTGCCATTACTATAAAACCCATTAGTAGAAATGATTTTCGAAAAACTACTACTAAATTTGAACATTTGTTTATGCCTGCAGATTTCATTTATTTAAATTTTTACATATTATTTTTTATATTATAAGCAATCTGAAGTAGTAGGAAATTAGAAGTTTAGTAGGCAGTTTAATTTGTCATTATGTACGAGATTACCAATTCTTTCAATGGAGTGTCAGTGGCTGACCATTGGACAGTCATAATGGCGCCATTATATTAGTAGATTACCAAACTTGTCAAAATCAACCATTATGAAATCAATGTTCGACCATTCTGACACTATTGTAATAGCAGATTTGAGGCCCTGATCGTTCGCTCGCTTTGCTACTTACTGCTCCTGCGTGCGTTCTTTTGTTTGTTGAAGTAGCTATTTTGTGTGGTATTTAATTTAATTTTTGAATGAAATTTTTATTTATTTGTCCATAGTTCAATATCTATTCTAAATGGTATGAGCGGTAGTAGTGACGTGACTACGAGGGCTGCACTAAAAGTATCGGGAATGGAATATTTCCACTGTTCCTGTCATATTAAAATCTTTTTAATTGAAAACTCCTTGGTTTTAAAAATCGAATACCATTTATTTATTCAAAAAAAGATTCTCGGTCTTGTCACAAGGTTTTATCAAACTTGTTTAGTCGGCCATGTTACGACTATTCCTCTTGAGGGACAAAGAACGGTTAATGCAGAATGGTATGCTAGCATTTGTTTGCCACAGGTCGTTTCTGAACTCCGTAAAGAGAACTGCAACCGCCGCATCATCCTCCATCACGACAATGCGAGTTCTCACACCGCGCACAGAACAAAAGAGTTTTTAGAGCAAGAAAACGACCTAAGCCCTAATGATTTCTATACTTTCCCTAAAATAAAGAATAAATTGCGTGGACAGAGATTTTCATCACCTGAAGAAGCTGTGGACGCCTACAAAACGGCCATTTTGGAGACCCCAACTTCCGAATGGAATGGTTGCTTCAATGATTGGTTCCATCGTATGGAAAAATGTGTCAAATTTCGCGGAGAATACTTCGAAAAGCAATAAATACATTTTTAAATAGTAATGTTGTGTCTCTTCCTTGATTCCCGAAATTTTCAGTGCCGCCCTTGTAGCTCGGGCGGCGCCGCGCTCTCGCTCATTCTCCCTATTACTCCTCGGTCTTATCGAACGAACTAATAGGGAAGCAGGGGCAATTTCCTAGATCGGCCCTGCAGCAGGGCAGCAGGAGCACGAGACCACCCTTGCTCCCTAGATCGTCCCTGCCGCCCTGCTACGTTGCCGCGTGTGTAGAGTGATCGGAGCAATTTGTAATCAGTTTGTTGATAACTGTCACTCGGAGCGCACGCATGTCGATAAAAAGATATTTTGTTGTCTTTTTTTCTATGAATGGTGTCGCCATTGCAAGGTCCGAAAGAAGCAAAATCCATTCGTAAAAAGTTTTTAAGCTCATCTTCTTCCAATTCTTTCATAATATTCATGTAGCTCAACTCACTTTTTTTCTATATAAAAAACGGAAGCCAGGGCAATACGATACCAATCTTTTGATTTTTCGATAATACTAGTGCCATTCTCGACGCGTGTGTTTAGCTTAACGTATACTCGTACACTGAACTGCAGGCATGTGTGTAGAAACAACTCCGATATTGCCGCGACCGCCGTGCGCCTTGGATTGCCCCTGCGGCAGGGATGTCAGTAGCCCGCTTTACAATTGCTCACCCAGTGCAGCATCTTCATATCAGCTGTGACTGGCTAATATATATATTTTTTAAACGTTGCCCCACACTAGGAATTTCTCCTGTTTTGTGGGTGCGTTTACAAACATTTAAACTCACATACACTAACAGCCAGACCCGGAACAACTACTTGTAGGTCATACAAATATTTGTTCCGTGCAGGAATCGAACCCGCGACACGCAGCGCAACAGTCAATCGCTTAACCACTGCGCCAACCGTGCCGTCATAACTACGAAAGGGACGTAAAAAAATACCAATAAATAAAAGAAATATTTATATCTGTTCTAGGCATAGCCATGTTATTCTCAGCGGGCACATTCCTGTACGTAGCGACAGTGCACGTCCTGCCCGAGCTCACGCATCCGCATTCGCACACGCACTCGCTGCTCCCCATGCAGGAGGGAGCGGTTCCTAAGAAAGGCTTCGGAGGCCTGCTCCTCTCCGAGATGATCATCCTCACGCTAGGCGCCCTGATGCCGCTCCTCCTCACGATGGGACACAAACACTGATCTATACAGCTGCTCGACCGACTACAATGCGATTCGCGAAAATCTTAGGTGAGTTTCGGAAAAGTCGGTTTTAAGCCCCGTAAGCAACGGTTTTGGGACATGATTTTGTGTTGCTCCAAATATGTTTCACACACAGGTCTGTATACAATGTTGTTAGGAACATGTTTCCAGAAACAAAAATACATGTTGAGCAACCTTTGTTTACTTTGTAAAAGTGGGCTTGTTATTACGTGTTGAATCAAAGTAGAGTTTAAGGGGCCGTGCACGAAATCGACTGATTTTGATAAATGTTGTTCATTGTTTGTGAGAAAGGTAAAAATAATTTAAACAAAATTATTTGTGATTTGAAAAGTCGTGTTCATTGTTTTGCATGTGGATGAAAGGGATTTTTCAAATAAAATAAGTATTCACGGTAAATCACTAATATTCGCAACAAGTTTTCCGAAAAATGACGCGAGACTGACATTTGATCATCATTCTACAAGAAACTACTTTTGATTTTGAACATTAAAAAATATCACCAACATCATTATATGGTCTACTTGCATTTGGCGGTACCACTTTTTTCAACTTCCATACAAAATATAGCAGAAAAATAATATTGAAAAAAACCTTTTTTTTTTGTTTTAGACCCCGTCAGTAATATATTTTTTCCTATTATTTAGCAAATCATATTAAGAAATTTAAAAATCACAAATTAGTCTTCAGCTATCCTTGAAATATAATCAAAGTTTTATTTAATAATTATACAATATCTTCATTTAGTAAATCAACGGCGAAATAAACTATATTTTGGAGAGCACACAAATGATGAAACTATTAACAGCTGCTGTGACTGACACGAATGGTTTAGCACCATGAAAACTGTACTTTTATAGTTACACAGACTTAATGTTTCGATTATTTCAAGTTTTCTCACAATTAGATAAGAAATTGACAAAAGTGAGTTTTTTTCGTGCACGGAGCCTTAAGAAATTTCTGTTGACGCTTTTGTGATAAAAAATTATAGTTGTGTAAAATTGCAATGTATATTATGTATAGTGAATATTTGAATATAATGATTAGTGTTGTTGAATTGAAGTTATGACTGTTTGTCGATTTGTATCGATGCCAAATTATATTCCAATCGTATTCAGTCGATAATCGACTCGAAATATTTCAAATTAATTTTTGTTTGATTGCATTTTAGTGCATAAACGACGTTTTGTAATATTCTTTCATAGATTAAAAATAAAAGTATAGATAATGGTGCCGATTCCCTTGTTCACAAACTAAACTAAATTTAAGTTCAGTGCGTATTTTTCTTTCTATTTCATTAAGAAAAGGACAGAAGATAGATTTTAGTTTAGTCCTGTCAAATTAATCAGCGCCTGTCACTACTCCATACAAGTTTAGACGTGATAAAAAATTGCCTACTAAAATTACGTCAATTTACGTCAAACGCTGATTAATTTGACAGGACTAAACTAAAATGTATCTTCTATCCTTTTCTTAATGAAATAGAAAGAAAAAGATGCACTGAACTTAAATTTAGTTTAGTTTGTGAACAAGGGAATTGGCACCAATGTTTATTAAAGTTGACTAACAGTTATAAATCATTACTTAGTCGTATACAAAACCTAAAAGACATAAGCAATGTTAAAAGTAATTATATAATAATGTATCAAATGTTATAGCAATAATAACTCAACCATTACTATTAAAATAATAATAATATATTATTAAGATTGCAATTGCTTACTCTACAGTCTCCAAGCTGAGGTTTAAGACAGACAGGCCAACAAGAAGCGACATAGAGTAAACATCTTGCAGATCTAATTTTAAAACCCCTCGAGTATAGACTATGAAATATTTTGAAGCCTTTATGATCATACTGACTAGAAATCAAAACGTCTATGCCAAGTATTGCCTAAACCTTATATTGACTAGGAAGCACAATGCCTACCTTGCAATATGTCTATACAGTATTTGAACTAGGGGCTTTAAATACCGGTACATTTTCACAACGTTACCTTTTATTGACAGAGTTAACGTTATTATTAAAATAACGTTGATCGAATCAACGCTATTTATGCGACTATTAATTTTATCGTTATTTTAAACGGGTGAGATGTAAGTAGTGGGATCTGAGGTGTGTGGCGCGGCGGGAGCCCGCCCTCGCGTCTCTCTGATGCCGTGCCGATCAAAACGTTGCCTGAATCTGCCCGATCCTTACCAACAGAACGGCAACATAGCTAAATTAACGTTAGTTATCGTATTTTTGTATATTATAATTAACGTTATATTACTGTAATTTTATCAAGTAACGTTAAATTTTTATAACGTTAGTAGGTATAACATTGAAATTTAACGTTACGTAACGGTTATTATTTTGTTATTTGGTAACGTTAACAAGCCCTGCTATGAACCAAAATGCGTACCTTGCAATATGTCTATTATTTTAGGAGAAGAAAGGGAGTACCGTTGATTGGTCACAGTTCTAACCTAACCTAACCTACAGTTCAGAAGCCCTAGTGTAAGTTTATTTGAACCATCTCGACTACTTACAAATTATTGCATTTTGCTTGTTAAACATTTTGATCTCTAGGCAATTTACAGCTTAGGCAATTTGCTGTGTAGACATTAATTTTAGGCATTTTGCTTCGTAGACGGATTGAAAGTTAGACACTCTGATCATAAACCTTTCGAAGTACTTACTTATATATATCAGAAAATAAGAATTATAAAATGTCATTCTGACATTTCAGTCGTTTTAACACCTCAATGTTCAAGATTGTGCTTGTTCGATGACATCAAACGTTCAGATTGATGGAGTGTGGCATGGCTCGGGGTGACGGTTAGGGCATGCAATATCGGAAGGTTCTCAATTCCGGAACTGAGTTCCAATACTGGAGATCTGATTCCGGACTTCCGGAACTGGTAACTTTTAAAGTTTGTTTCAAATCAAACAAGATTTATAATTATATCAGTCTTTTAATCATTTTTAGTAACAAATTAAACGACTTTCTCCCTTATTACTCTAATTAAACATTGGCCGTCTAGCGGCTTGTGGAAAGTTCCACAGACTAGTTTGGTTGCGTTTAGATAAAATAATAATCAAAATATCAAAAAATTATGAATATCGGAATTCCGATATTACTCCTCTCAATTCCGGAATTGAAATATCAGAAAAATTGTTACGGAATTCCGGAATTACGGAATTCCGGAATACATGCCCTAGTAATGGTCGATCGACGGCGACTGTTCCTATACGACGTCGATCGAACGAGAAAAACATAGCGATCAATTGGACCCTGTTATGCAGAAAAGATCCAACCAACGTTTAATAACACGTTGGTTGGATCTTTTCTGCATAACAGGGTCCAATTAAGCCGATATCAGACGATTCACTTTTTGTTTATATTTGTCTTTCATTCGGCAGCTTTCACTCGAAGTGAAACGTCTGAATACAAAATGAATCAAAAGTGAAAAATACGATGTTGGTTTTCGGCACTCGGCATCTTACACTCGCCTGCCGAATGATCGAAAAATGAATTGAAAGGAACAAACATTCCTATAGATATAATTTTATCGGTGTCGTGTGAACTTGGAATGAAACAAAAATGAACATTTTCACCTTTATAGCCCCAACTAATGACTTTAAGGACGATATCTTATGAAACGGACAAAATCGGTGTGCGATAAATATTAGTTTAGTAAATGGTAAGAAATATCTCGACAATATGTTTATTGTGGTGTTTGACTGGGAGCTAATTTAAAATAGTTTTTATATTTTTACCACATATAACTAAATAAAAGCTTGTTATTTTTGAACCATATTTAAAATCGTGTAAACAATGTCGAAATCGCAGTTTTATGGTACAGTCAGCATCATAAATATCGCGGTGAACATACCGTTCAAAATGAATGAACCACAAATTTAACTGTATCTGAATAACACAAGGGTTATTTCGATACCTCCTACGCAAAAATGTTTTATTAGTAAAATGAGATTTTAGTACTATAATGTAATATTAAATAAATAAACTATATTTTCATATTTTCACTAAAAACCGAGTTTCTAACCCGCTAATAGTCTTATCATATTATGTTTTGCAGCTGATCAACACAAAGCCCTATTAGCATTTTCCGTTGGCATTTAGTTGGGCCAACTTCAGAGGTATGTGGCCCAACCAAACGCCAACAAAAATGCTACTAGGGAGATGACGTTAAAAATCTCTCTCCTGAAAAATCACAAAAAAAACAAACGACCTTATACGCGGCAGGTGTCGATTTCAAGAATAAACACATTAAACAACTACCATTCTTATTAGAATTTGTAACTAATCCTGGGCCTCAAGTCTGCTATTACAATAGTGTCAGAATGGTCTCGCCATTGTGAGTATTTGACAGTGTTTGTATGGCAAATCTGTCAAAAACTCACAATGAAGAGACCATTCTGACACTATTGTGCTATCAGACTTGAGGCCCTGATAAAGCTTATTTGTTTTTGTTCATTTAATTTTGAAGTCTGTTAGTCCCTATATTTTTGACGCTGACTGTACAATGCACCAACATTTATATTCCCCTATACGTCATGTGGTTACGTTTAATCGCCTCTCACACGCCCTCATGGCTCGGCCACGGCATTGCGCGGTGGCGGCAGCGGCAGCGGTTTTCCTAATTCATTGCGTGTCATCCCAACCAGGGCCTCAAGTCTGCTATTACAATAGTGTCAGAATGGTCTCTTCATTGTGAGTTTTTGACAGATTTGCCATACAAACACTGTCAAATACTCACAATGGCGAGACCATTCTGACACTATTGTAATAGCAGACTTGAGGCCCAGCCAGTGCGTTGCGCGTCTCGACCGCGCAATAAACAGAAAAAACGCTTGCCGCTCCGCAATTCGCGCAATGTCGTGGCCAGGCCGTCAGTGTGTGTGGATGAAAAACAAGTATTGATACTACCACTTTTATATCATAATGTTTTGAGGTTTTGCAGCTGAATACTCATAAAAATATTACTGAACGATGCAGCTATTATTAAAGTTAAATTGAATAGCTTAGTTAAAATTGCTCTGCGATGTTTGAATTACTAATAGGGATGATTCTTGGGTAAAAAAAGAAAAACTGTTTAGTCCGTCAATCAGATAGGTAATACAAAAATATTAGACACGTATTTTTTGCTTTATCATATTTAAAAAAAATGACTTAGATAAAACACATTAAACTTGGGGAGTGGGGGCTCGTTACGTCACAACTCAGTATAAAATCTAGTGAGAAGTGACGTCATGCCACATTTGAACTCAATGTATCGCCGTAATGTTTTGATTACGTAGAAAAAGAAAAAATACGTGTCCAATATTTTTTTTTAATCATATGACGGACAAGAATTTTTTTTAGTCATCATCCCTAATGTAACTGCTCGACAACATCTCACTTTGTAGTTATGTTAATTATTCTGAAACCAATTTACGAAAAGATTTTAAATCCGTTTATTAAATAAATAAATATTTATCCGAGGCTGACGTTAAAGCGATTTTCAGCTGTTTTTAAAATTCGGCCTCAAACTAGATAATAATAATTACTGCTCTTTTAAATTTTACAACCTTATCCCCTAATTCATAAACATTATTATATAAACGTCCGATAAGTTAAAACGATTTTATAATCTATCGATTCATTGAAATGAAATTAACAAAAATTTATAAATCGTTTATTAATATTATGTTTATATGAATAGGGGATAAATATTATAAGTTATAAGTAGAGATCGGATATTCGGATGCATATTCACCTAAAGTTGAGATGTTGGGTAATATGGAATGCGCTTTTGTATCGAAAAAATCCCGCGGTTCTAAGATCTACAAGTTTAGGTTTCTGATATGTTTCTAGTATATTTACTTACTTTCAAATGTTGGTAAAAATCCCAATTTTAAATAAATATGCATCAGATTAGTTATGCAATCCAAGAATGCAGGGTTTTTTTTTTTAAGTCCCATTCTACACACTCGACTAAAACTCAAATCATTTATTTCAATTAAACCATTTACAGGCACTTTTGAATTGTCAGGGAGTCGGTCAGTAAGAAAAATGAAGCTACATACGACTAGTTATGCATTCCCGTTGTTCCTGCGACACGGGATTTTTTTTTTACAATAAAATATTTTAGGAAGCCGCTTCCATACTTTCATAGCTCAAAATTGACTTTAGGTAAATATGCATCCGAATATCCGATCTCTAGTTATAAGTTAGTGAGATTGGAATAATATTATTTTATTGTCATTATTTTACTAGAAAATTTTACGGTAGTTTAATGAGCGTGGCACTCGGTTTTATGTTGTCATAGTGCAAATATCTACTTTATGGCCTTCGCACACCACTGCAACTTGACACCATCTCAACTGAAACTTTCGGTTCAGCGTGAACGAGTTGTCGACTCGGCGTTCAAAATAACGACTAGACGAGTTTCGATTCTCCAACATTTATTATCATAGACCTGTCCTAATTTCATAAAATGTCTAGAAACTGGAAAGGCTAGTAACAGCTTTAGTATAAAGTTGGTATTTGCACTATGGTAATATTATAATAATATATGTATATCTAGAAGATTATTTAAGGCTGTGTATTCAAGATTTTATTTTTAAAACAAATACGTGTGTATTTATTTTCTGCTCTTTTATCTAGATTAATCGAACCCAGTTATGCAAAAATATACGATCCACATAACATTTTCCAAAGAAATTCGAAGGATTTTGGATAGTTGAAAGCTTATTAATTTTAAATCGGTTCTTAGTATAAGTTTTGAAAGTATGTTGGAATTGTTTTTGCTCGGGTGAGAACCGCATTTAGAATATTGGATTAATTAGACGTTATTAACTAAATTATTGAATAACCGCGGGTTAGTATGTTTTGGCAAAACTGGAAACAGTTGTGAGAGAACAAATTCACTGCTCGAAGGAAACGTGATGTAACTTCCAGATTGATCAATAAAGTTCTAACATTTCTGTGACCGAAAAGATAAAATATTTTAATAATCCTTTTCTATGTTTACTTGCCTAAATATTAAAAAATTTAATTTTGTAGTTTTTTTTTTTTAATCGAACGTCTTTTACATCGTTTTGATTATAAAAAGCTGCGTTCACAATTGTGACTTTTCTACACTTAGCTATGCTTAATGTTGATCAGGTCATGACATTGTCTCTGTTTTATCTCGTGATACATTGAAATGGCACTATGTGACATTAGATTTTGCCACACAAATTGATCACGGTCGTGGTGTCTGGTCCGGTGAAATATCACAAAAGTGAACACAGCTGAATGCTATCCCGAAGCTAGGAATAGTGATCAAGTCATCCAGATCAATTTTATATTTTCGACAAAGAAATGGTCCTCCCTAAGTCATGTGCCAATATGACTTTTTAAGAAAAACTATCAATAAAAATACTATGACTTCTATGTTATATACTCGACGCGCTGTTTGAGTTAAGATAGTAGGAGGTCTCTTTGTGTTCGTTCGTGGTAATACTTCGAAGTGTTCGCACCCCATACTGCACACTTACTACTCAACGGATACATGAGACATTTCAGCTTTGTCTCTGGGCTGGTAACGCATCTGCGATGACTCTGGTATTTCACATGTCTCAAACTCCCATTTATTTCAAATATTAGTAGGTTGGATGGCTCAGCAAAGTACCAACATGCTGCGCTTGACTCGGTGGAACGCAGAGCTAAGAGGCTCATTGGCGACGTAAAACTGGTGGATGCCAAGCTTCACAGCTTGGCTCATCGCCGCAAGGTTGCCTGCTTGTCGGTCTTCTACAGATTGTACTTCGGAGAGTGTGCCCATGAACTCCACGACCTCATTCCACCGGCCCCCTTCTACCATCGGACATCTAGACGCACTGCAAGTTACCACCCCTACCTAGTTGATATTCCACCAACTCGCACTAAGCGTTTTCAAACGTCTTTTATAATGCGCACAGCAAAGGAGTGGAACTCTCTGCCTGCGTCTGTGTTTCCGAACGCATACAACCCTAATCTATTCAAAGTGAGAGTGAACAGGCTTCTTCTGGGTAAGCTCACTCCATCGTAGACTTTGTCTCTGTCATCCAGACCTAGACTAAAGTCAAGAGCAAACTCATAGTAGAATAAAAAAATTTACCAATTACAGGCACTTTTGAATTGTCAAGAGGTCGGTCATACGGAAAGAAGAAGCTAGTTACCCATTCCAAAGCGTAGTAGGTTCCTATGGAAAAGAACGAGCAAGAAACTCCACGGACACGCGCCGCATCAATGTTTTGTTATGAAGTTGTCACGTTAAACTATTGTCCGTAAACCAACTTTACAGACAACCAATTTTTTATTACCTATTATACTACATTTAAAAAAGTACCCCATGACGGATGAGTTTACTTTAGCCAGTCTTCAACTTGGTTGAACTAATTGGTCCATATTTCTAGTACTATAATTGTATTTTTCACCTCTTTTACTGAAAATATTTAGATCTTTCCTTACGCATAGTCGCCAGCACATCAGGTTATACGAAACTGTCAAATTTTTTCAAATGATTTTGCACCTTAAAATATTGATGGTTAAGTTCAAAATCGAATGAGAAAGTTTGACAGTTTGTGATAACTTGATGTGCTGGCGACTGTACATGATGTCTGTCATGACTAGAGATCGGATATTCGGATGCATATTTACCTAAAGTAAATTTTTTTGCTATGAAATTATGGAAGCGGCTTCTTAAATATATTTTTGTTAATACAAATCACGGGATTCCAGAAAATCAGGTGAATAATCAGATTCATTAATGGTATACATGGTATGGAAAGAACTTCTTAAATATGTGTTATTTAGTAATATAAGTTTAATTTAATTTAATGTCTTGTATGTTTGTATTGTTATTGAAATTGTATGCCTAATAATTAGCATGAGTCTTTTGCTAGCATTCGATTCTGTTGTCAAGAAATAGTAAATTTATTAATTCCGGAATCGCGAGATCTTTACGAACGATACAAAACTGCATTCTATATTAGCCAACACATCAACTTTAGGTAAATATACATTCGATTATCCGATCTTTAGTCATGACTGTCTATTAGCGCTGGTGGCCATTTACCACTACAGGTATTTCGTATTTTTTAGAGGCTCGGAACAGCCCGTCTAGTGAAACATACATGTCGTTGAATAAATTTAAAATGTACAATGTGTACTGTTTTCTATGTAAATAATATTTTTTATTTGTATATCTGTGGTGTCTGTTTACTTTGTAAATATGAATAAAACGCTTGTATTATAATTACGGTGTTTTATTTTTGTGCATGAAAGGTATACAATAACGGTTTTATGGTGGAATGTGAGGCGTTTCTACATGTACCTAATACAAGAACTAAGACTACAAAAAAAAACAATTTAATTTCATATTCAGATCTCTCAGTATAATCTCAAATGTTTGTAAAACTTGCATCGATATGTATGTACCTAAAGTCAGTGTCAAAAATTCCGCGATAAACAGACTGTTCAGAATAACCTTTTTTTTTTTTGGTTTTCAGAGCTTTATGAACGCTCTGTTCGTCACGATATTTTTGGCACTAACTGTACAGTGACCATCATATAATATGGACCATCTGCGTAACAAAAATAAAGTCTTAAAATGTTTTACACTTTAAACTACCTAGTTACATACTACTAACTACTTTAGTACAAACATTTAGATAAAAAAATCTCAATTTTCCAACTCAACCCGGACGGAATTCAATCTCAAGTACTAGATCTCCTAGATCTAATAAATCTTCAATATAAAATCTGGTAAAATATTTACTTATCAGAAACAATCTATTTACAAAAGTCTGTGTGTGCCCCATTTTTGTTACTGTACACTACCTATTTAAAACCTAGCAAACATTGATATACAAAAAACCCAGTATATCAATGCTAGCAAACCTATAATAGATCAGTACTATTTATAATTTCTAAATCTTACACTAACCCTATTCCATACAATTTGAGCAAAAGTGCATATGATGTTTTCAGCTTAGCTATTCATACAAGTCATCTAATATAAAAACTTTAACCATAGGAGCAAGTCTGACGAACGTCAACTACAGCCCAAAAAAATCTGCAGTTCCATACAAAAATGCGATTCCTACGTCACCGCGTCGTATCCTACGAATAGGGGCGTAACTGCATAATAGCTACTTTTCAGGAGACACTTTTTTGTGTTTAATTAAATTAAATATGAAAAAATATGTATTGGTGATTTCTTATAATGTGTATTGGTATTTTAAGGTTCGGCTAGGATTATTTTCAATAAATTATCTTTATATTTTATACGCATTTTGTCCTTTAAATCCCGTTTTTAATTGTTTTGTTGAACTGGTTATATGTGGTATGATGAGCAGAAATGAATTATGCAATAAAAAAGAAAGCCCCTATGTTCGTTAGGGCACTATTTGTAGGATGCGACGACCGGTCATTGCTCAATATGTTTTGTTGTGTAAAAATTACGCGAAATAGGTTTAAGTTTTTTTTTCTTAAAATTATAATTACCTACAATAACTAAGCTGAAAAGTATCATGCATTATAAAATTATATTAATTAATCTACATTTTAGATGCAGAATAATTTAATTATTAAAGCTTAATAAATTCACGGCGGCAATCAGTTCATAAGCGCGAACATAGCTTTCAGCACAAAATATGCTAAGTTTAAAACTAGAACTATGGTTACAGCCTTCAGCGTCAGATGTAAGTAATACAATCTGAAACAAATAAAGTTTTTAACGAACAAATTATCATAGGTTCATATTATTTGTAATATTCCTAGTTTCGGAGCTAAACAAAGCTCCCGATCTTAGTTGATAACAAAGTAGGTACAACCAATGTCCAGCAAATGCCGATAAGTTGATTTTAGTATTTTTTTAAGAGGCTACCGACCGCACAGTGGCGCCCTCATCGTTATTTCGGTGATTTCTTTTATTTTAGAATGAAAATGCAGAAAATAAGCTCGTCAAGTTGTGCTTCACAAAACTATACGTTATTATTACTACAAACAGTAGTTTTAAATTGTTATGTTTTATTGTAATCATTAAAACGGAGCTTAGTGGCCACTATTTTCCGTAATAAAACATAACAATTTAAAACTACTGTTTGTAGTAATAATAACGTACGTATAGTCTTGTGAAGCACAACTTGACGAGCTTATTTTCTGCATTTTCATCCTAAAATAAAAGACCACCGAAATAACGATGAGGGCGCCACTGTGCGCTCGGTAGCCTCTTAATCTACGTGAAATGCTGCAAAGCAGTGAGTGGGTCGAATAATTTAAGACAATATTACCTTTTGTGGTATACCAACCAAACTCTTTAGTGATTGGTCATAATTGTGGCATCTTTGTATTGTAATGTCACTTTTGTCATAACTTATTTTATTCTAAGGGCCTTATAAATAAACACGGAATAAACTTATGCCAGAAATAACTTCTGTATAACCATAATTTTTTGACGTTTATGCTTGTCATAACTTTATTCCGTGTTTATTTGTAAGGCTGTAAAGGTTTATTGTATGTAATAGTTACAATGGTAGGTGTGGTGGCATCTATAGCGCCACATGTGAACTACGCATCAAAGACATGACGTCACAAATCCTGCATCGCGCAATCAGTCTACCGCGCGACTGGCATATATATTAGGGATGGGCCGAATATTCGTTTTATATTCGGTATTCGGCAGGTTTGCCGAATATCCGTATTCGGCCGAATATTCGGCTATATCGCCGAATGTTTGGCAAAGTGGTACTTCAAGTTCAGACCTGTATACCTACTGTTCACGTAAGGGAATCAATTATGCCGAATATTCGGTTCGGTAAATGTTTTACCGAACATTCGGCCGAATGGTCGTATTCGGTAAAACCCATGTTCGGCCCATCCCTAATATATACAACATCCCAACATCAACTGTCGCCCAGTTGCCATCTAGACACAACACCCGTCTGATCGGAGGATCCTCCCTTTTTCCATAGAGTATAAGTGAACTTTACACCCTGTTCCTCATATCTCTATAATAGGTAACCTAACCAGTAACCAACTTTCATTGCAATGTCAGGAATGACAGGTAGATAAGTGTTTTAGGTATCAGTACTTACTTGTTCCACTTCTTCCTAGCTTCAGGTAAAGTGGACAGGTCATCCTTGATGAGGTACACTCTGAGACCTGTAAAAAAAAAATAAGAAGGTGATTCTGCCTGATGGCTAATCGAGAATGTTATCTCTCCCCGGCCGTGTCGGATTGCCGTCTAATCGAACTATGAGATAGAGAAGTGGAAGTGCACACACGTTATTATCTGCCTAGCCTTTCCCATCCATGCTGTTTCGGCTTCTAGTTTAATAGGATGCATCTGAGTACCAGCAACCCCAGCACTAATAGTGAATTCTCAGCACAGTTTCGTGCCGAGCGAATGAAGCGAGCCCAATGGCTGGGCAAACTGCGCTTACTCAAGCTATGAGTGTGTGAAGCTAGCCCCCTTATGAGACAAAACGAGCGTGAGAAGCGAACCCATCTCCGATATGAGTGAGCTGAGTGCGCTCACACATGATAAGAGCGAGCGAAGCGAGCTCTTTCACAAGATAAGCGATATACATGTGCATTTTACATGGAGCGCCCACCAATCCGACCTCCGCAACCCACTAAAATAATATACTGAGATGCTGCGTAGTTGGGTAGTAGTACTCTCCGTTTAAGAGGCTTAGATGACTTAAACGCATGTTTTATAATCCCTAAAAGTATATGATCCACTGCAGTAACCAAAATCAGAAAAATATATGATATTCATCAGGATATTTACTAGTGAAGTATTGTTTGGAAACATAATACAACTAATTTGGTACGATAGATAAAAATCACGAAGATTAAGTAGTAAGCGGGAGTAAGCTCGCTAAACCTTTAGTAGTATGGGCGTCGTCGTTAGATGGCGTTCAGATCGATTGTGTAAATGTGTGCGTCCATCATTCAAGGTCACTTAGCTCTTGTAGTCCTCTTAAATGACCGCCGTGATTGAAATTCGTTCAGGTTGCCTACCTACTTTATTGAGAAAGCTGAAATACCCCTTGCCAGGATTTTCACCCGAATACTTACCAACTAAGAATGTTTCGCACATGTATTCCCAGGACATTTCTCCTATGCTGAAGGGAAACACGACGCGGTCTTCAGCTGACAGCGAATTCCACATGTTTCTGACGTTCATGTCCGAAAATTTCCAGTCTTGGGTCGAGAAGTAGAACAGGATGTTGGCAAGTTTCATTACTTTGGAGTAGAGTTTCAGCATCCTGAAAAGTAAGATGTGTAATGAGAGCTTTATCTTGTTAAAAAGTTTTATTTTACCGCCATCGAGCGGAAGTAGAAAGTAGTGTTTTTTCTTGAAAGATCTTTGCACTCGTTAGTAATCGCGCTCAGCTCACTCATGGCTGGCTTGTCGAGAGTGATCTTCCACTGACTTTTCTTGTGGAGAAATCTCGCTTCGCCCGCTTTTCTCGTGTGAAAGCGTGCTCCACTGACTCGTGACGGAGGGAGGTGAGCTCGCTTAGGTATAGATAGAGCAAGCTTGGCGTGATAGTGGCTGGCTAAGTGCTAGCATATGTTTAGGGAACATTTGAATGTATCAGGGTAGGTAACAGCTATGACCAAACGTTTTCATGAACAAACGAGTAGAAAAGTAATATTACTCGTAATATTACTTTTCTAGGACAGTTTACAGAAATTAACGGTACGAATTTTGGTCAGGTAAGACGGATCTAAAGGTACTGCGCTGATCACGTAGCTACCTATGGCAGCCTGAAACCATTATAATTTAGTAACTTACGCGCGTCTTTTCCCTGTGATGGCGCAGTATGTGTCGACGATCAACGCGGGCAGGTAGTGCAGGAAGAAGTTGTAGAACAAGAACATGTAATAGTTGTTTGTGGGGTTCAGACCGTAGTACCTGGAACGAACGGGGTCAGTTAAAATAATACAAAAATTAGTTTATACAAGGTGTTTTTTTTTATATATTTTTTTTTTTTTTCACACACAACCGGGAAGCTCTTGGCCTTCATCTCACCTGATGGTAAGTGATGATAAGGCCGAAGATGGAAGCGAGCTTCACCCGGAATCCTCAACCACAGAGGAACTGGCTATCTTACCTGTAACTGCCGAAACACAACAAATGCTGTTAACATTGTTGTTTGGCGACATAACTCTAACATAACTCTAGGGTATGAACGAGACCATATCAAAGAATTAACTGGCTTATGAATAAATTTTCCATTATCATAATTTTTGGTTTTATTTTTTCATAAAAAACGTGAAATATGTCAACGTCGCATTTTCTTAGCTTTAATTATCAATGATTGGTTTGAATGTAAATGAATTACTCGTTTTTATCAATGAAACTTAGATACCTACACACATCGAGGGTCACAGTTTCATCAGTTTGGCATCGTCGCAAAGGTAACAATTCGTCATACGGGTGACAATTTTTGACCTAAATTAATACGATTGATGATAATTAGCTTTGAAACTATGCATTTTTGGACCACATAATCTAGAACTTTTTGTATTATTGTTGCGCGCCACAATTAATGGCTGGTACATCGTGACATTAAGTACCACCAGCGCCATCTAGTATCCAGTAGAACTAGTAGACCACTAGCGCCATCTAGTATCGAGTAGCAGAACTAGTAGACCACTAGCGCCATTTAGTTTCAAGTCGCAGAATTAGTAGAGTTAAGATGCTTCTGGAAAGTTCGATGCTAGAACTTTCTAGAACCATCGACGTCCGGTCAGTCGGGGCCGGTATGTACTCGAACATTCTAGATGTTTCTTCAGTAGTGTTGTTTGTTCTGGAACTATCTGAGGACTATATAAGGATGGTATGGACCCCGACCCGGGTCAGTCGAAAAACAAGCGATCAAGCGACAAGTAAACTTCAAACGCTACAAGCGATCTTCAAGTGCGACTTTAAAGTGATCAGTAGTGCAGTTGTGTTTCATAATTAGTGTTTGAGTTGTTATCAGTGTTGTTTAATTAAAGTGTCATTTTTAGGTTATTAAATCGGCAGTTTTTATTGTCACGAACGAACCCCAAGCTCGTAACATTATTTTCACTCATAGAATATAACCTTAGAGTTATGGGATATGAAAAAACACGTATAGCAAACAGGAGTACCTAACAGTGGTCATGTGTCTGGACGGATTGCCATTGGAGCAGACGAGTCCTCGATCAGACAACGTAACGTGTAATGCCTATGAGCAAAGTGGTCTGACAATATTAAAAAGTCAGCTGGGAGAGATTGGATGCGGAAGATGACGAACCGAGTGTTGTGACGCAAAGTTTCAACTCTGCCTATCGCAGTCCACTGCTGAACATAGGCCTCTCCCATGCTGCGCCACAACACCCTGTCCTCCGCCTTCCGCATCCAGTCTATCCCAGCCACCTTTTTGAAGTCGTCGGTCCATCTAGTGGGGGGCGTCCCACACTATGCTTGCCGAAACGCGGTCTTCACTCCAGGACTTGTCTGCTCCACCGGCCATCGGTCCTTCGACAAATATGGCCAGCCCACTGCCCCTTCAGCTTGCTTACTCTGCAAGCTATGTCGGTAACTCCGGTTCTCTTTCGGATAATTTCATTCCTGATTTTATCCTTCAAAGAAACTCCGAGCATAGCCCGCTCCATAGCGCGCTGAGCGACTTTAAATTTGTGGACCAGCCCGACTGTCAGTGTCCACGTTTCGGCACCGTATGTCATAACGAGCAGGACGCACTGGTTGAAGACCTTAGTCTTCAAACATTGCGGTATAGGCGACGAAAAGACTTGACTGAGTTTTCCAAACGCTGCCCAGCCCAACCGGATCCTCCTGTCGACTTCTTTCTCAAAGTTGTGTCTACCCAGCTGGATGACTTGCCCTAGGTAGACATAAATTCCTTCACACCTTCGAGAAGTGACCCAAATTTGTTTAAGAACGCCTAAATTCAGCAGTTAACTGCCAAAGACTCAGGTGATTGATATATCTCTCAAATTAATAAAATTACCTAAGTACAGTCTCATGATAGTGGATAAAAAAAAAAACGCTATCTCTCCTTAACCATAATTTCTTTTTTTGTTTTGTTATTTGCACTTGCTTCATAATTATTATTGTATATATTTATATAGATAAGTATAACATGTTTTATGTATGTATGTATTTATTGTATATAAGTAAATGGTATACCACAAACTAACTGGGGCCTAAGTCTACTAATTTACAAACGTTGCAATGGTCTCGCCATTGTGAGTATTTGACAGTGTTTGTATGGCAAATCTATCAAAAACTCACAATGAAGAGACCATTGCAACGTTTGTACATTAGTAGACTTGGCCCCCAGAAGTAATGTTTCACCTTCCCCCTTAATCCATCCAAAAGATGTCTCGATAAGACCGCCCTGCCAAATTTCCTACATATAAATGTGTAATTTTTATGGTGTTCAATAAAGAGTATTCTATCTATCAAAAAATTTAAAATGGTGGACATACCAAACAGCCTTTGTAGTGGGTATATCGATGCCATACTTCCGGTTCCGCTCGATGAACTCTCCCCACGTGAGAGGATTCTGTGCTCCCGACACGAAGTTGTAGATCGGTATGTCAGATGTTTGGCTGAAAATGTTAGTTTACAATAAAAAAATTTTTTACAAAAATTATAATTAAGTAGGTATGTATGATACAAATTACAGAAACATTAGCAACCAGATTCGCAATTCACCAGATTCGCAACTCACCAAATGTACCTACAATGAAACACAAAGTCACAAAAAATAACAGAATATCTACCTTATTCACCAAAAAAAAATAAAACGCGGAATTCTTGATGTACGCTTTATTATGTGTGCCTCCAAAACTTAGTACCACACTTTTAAAATTGCAATTCTCCTAAACTATTAGAAGTCAGTTTTGAAATAAAAAAAACATTTTATAGCAAATTTCATCAACTTTCTTTAAAGTTTAATAATGTATGTGTTGGATAGTAGGTACATTATTTGATGAGTTGAGAATCTGGTAAGTTGCGAATCTGGTTAATTGAGAATCTGGTGAATTGAGAGTCTGGTGACTTGCTAACGAGGAAAAACGAGCATCAAAGACTATATAAAACCTTGATAATACTACACCACTGAAGCAGTAAATGTCAATAAAATATGTTTATATGTTTAGTATAACTTACTTCTCCTTATAATTCTTGGCAGTGAACCAGGCGGAAGCGATGATGGCGTTGACACACAGATCCACGGGGACCATGTCCGCTACCTTCTCTTTGTCCATATACATGGTGCGCAGAACCTGTGGAAATTGAGGTTTTAATTAAAGTCTAAGAGAACTAGTGTCCAATGAATATCTAAGGGGTGATTTGAAATATCGAATAAATTTGTCCATATACATGGTGCGCAGAACCTGTCGGAAATGAGGTTTTAATAAACGTCTAAGAGAACTAGTGTCAAATGAATATCTTAAGGGGTGATTTGAAATATCAAATAAATTTGATCAGAATGAACGAAGCTCGTCGTCGTTGATCTGCATGGAAGTTATTGCATGGAACCATTGATGTATTAAAAGGAGGAAGATAATGTTACGCGCTAATATCGCAATCAGTAAACCTGGGTTCGGCGCACGACTACATGAACCAAAACTCACACATCTATGAGCAGTGTGATCACAGTCGCAAACCTACAGTTACAGATAGACAAGAACAGAGATAGGAGACGGCGCTGTCGTGCGAGCGAAATCGCGTTAGCTGCCGAATGTTTACGATTATGAATGACATTGCATGCACAAACATGGCGAAGCAAACATTAAATATTATTTTAACTTTCAACAAATAGCATTTTTGTTGTACTTACGAGTGGTAAGTAATCCCGTATGTCTTGTATTATTAAAAGGCTGTTTAGCTGCACAAGAAGTCATTTTGATGCGTATTTATCACAAAAAAAAACATTAATTATGGAGCTGTTTTATGAACGATATCCCGTGTGCGACTGAGTGCCAACTACGGGCCATCACTTAGTTTGATAGGACCAGGCGCTGTTACTATAAGTCCCGTATCTACCGCTTTTAATACATCAATGCATGGAACAGTTAATTTTCTTTTGATATTTCATATTCCCTTGAATTGCTCATCGCGACCGTATAAGAGCGGGCAAAAGAGACAAATAGTAAGTAGGCAATAAAGGCGCGGGCCCACCGCGGCGCATGCTGTGCACGGGCACGCGGCGCTTTTAGCTGCGTGTATTAATTTGTTTGACAACGAGGGTCTACGTTTCCACTGGAGTACACGAATATGACCCACGACTATGTATATCGTGACGCGGACGGAGAGGCTTCACTGCGGGAGGTGTGGGGAGGTGTGCGATAAGTGAGCTGTACATAGTCGTGGGTCATATTCGTGTACTCCAGTGGAAACGTAGACCCACGTCGACAGCGTCGAGCTATGTAACCGCCTATTCGAGCAAGCCACGCATGTATCAATGACGTCAATACATGCGTAGCCTCTCCGTGGGTTGCAGTGCGACACAACCACATACATTTTCTTACAAAGCGAAGCTTAATACACGTGCGTAGCCTCTCCGTGCACCGCGGTGGGCCCGCGCCTTAATAGGTCAGTGTTCGAATTTCTTCGTGCTCTGAGACTATTATACAAGTAATGCTTACCCCAGTACCGATGCCGACCACCAGGCCTGTTGGTCCGTACACGCTGTCAGTCCAGCCTCGCACAGGCTCCTCATAAGTGGATACAACTGTAAACAACATTTTAAAGATGAGATAGATGTGAAGTAGGTATAGACATCTGAGGCCCTAGTGTGAGTTTCTTTTAACCATCTGTCGATGTTACGCATCGAGCGCGTTCGGCGTTCCGATTGGCCTCCGATTGGCCCTTCACCAATCGGAGTGCTGAACGCGCTCGATGCGTAAATTCGAGATGGTTAAAATAAACTCACACTAGGGCCTCAGGTGTCGAGTTTTTAATCTATGTTCATCTGTCAAACCTACAGGGGGCCAAGTCTACTATGTACAAACGTCGCAATGGTCTCTTCATTGTGAGTTTTTGACAGATTTGCCATACAAACACTGTCAAATACTCACAATGGCGAAACCATTGCAACGTTTGTAAATTAGTAGACTTAGGCCCCTGTACTGTGTAGACATGCTCTTATAAATTACCGCTTACTTATTTCCTAATGAATGTCTTATTCAAGAACCCCAATGTTACAATGGAGGATTTTCTAACAAACACAGATAGCCCGTGTCGAAATGATTTGGATGACTATAATGGCTGGCAAACCAGCCGCCCGCTTGATTTGGCCCAAGCCCGCCTGCAACCGAAATGCGTAACATTCTATAAATCGCAATCTGAATGATTTTAAAACAGTTTGCTAATCCATTGCTTCATATCACTGCAGACCCCTGGCCGTACCTCTGGTGGTACGGTGGGTGTTTTAAAGTTAAACGATACCATTGTATGAAGTGATCGCAGTGCTGTGCTCATAATTGGTCACGCATTAGAAAAAAATCACACATAACTAATGATTAAATTTTATATTCCTAGCACGGCGGGCAATGCTGGGGCGGCCGCTGTAGGTGCAGAAAACCTTAAACGGCACAAATATAATAAACTTATTGGGAATTATATGTTTGAGCCGTTTAGGGTTGAAACACTAGGCCCATGGGGTCCGAGTGCTCATTGAGTATTGTGACATCGCCAAACGGTTGGTCAACACTTTACCTGACCAGAGGGCTGGCCAATTCTTAGGTCAAAGAATCAGCATTGCCATTCAACGTAGCAATACAGCCAGGCACTTTTCCCGCTGACAGCGACGCGGACGCATTTTTTGATGTCATTGGACATAAAAAAATGCGTCCGCGCAAATGCGTAAAGCTCATTGGAGCTTTGTATACAATACTTGTACATAGGTAATGGACGAACAATAAAAATATGGTGTACCGCAGGGCAGTGTCCTTGGGCCACCCCTTTTCTTAATTTATATCACCGATTTGCCACGTCATGTTGATAATCCAATGGTATTATTTGCCGATGACAGCACCGCGTTAGTAAGATTTAAACATCTGGATAGCTATAAACAGGACATAAATAAGACCCTGGAAGATGTCGTACATTGGCTTGACAAAAACAACTTGGTGATAAACTTACAAAAAACTAACATAATGCACTTTTATCAACGTACAATTTTAAAGGAAGTATCTGTAGGCTACAATAAATAAAAAATTAACCAAGGTGAAGTAGCAAAATTTTTAGGAATTTACATTGACAGACAACTAAATTAGCAACCACAAGCGGAGGAAATTTGCAAAAGGATGAATACAGCGGCACATGGCCTTTCGAAGTCCAAAAAGTTGACGTTCAAACTGCATTAGTGGCTTATCATGGTCTGGTGGCATCAGTTCTAAGATTTGGGATTATTTACTGGGGCAATTGCAGCTCAAGGGAATACATATTCAAGGCGCAAAAACGTTACATTAGAGCGATGTGTGGTTTTATGACCACAGACAGTTGCGAACCAAAGTTTAAGTCCCTAAAAGTGCTTACATTTCCGTCATTATATATTCTGGAAATGGCCATGTTTGTAAAGACCAACAAAAACCTATTTCCCACGATATCAGAACCTAGAAAACAACCTGTCAGAAATCTGTACAAAAATCTATTACAAATTGAGTCGTGCAACACAGCGTTATTTAGAAAAAGTCTTATTTAAATCAATCAATCAATCAAAATATTTTATTTCACATACGAGTAAACCTACATGGGCACTTATGAAACGTCAGAAGCTAGGTGCACTGCATTTGTATGGGTCACATATACAATAAACTGCCAGATGTACTGAAAAATGATACAATAGAGAAATTTAAAAATAACTTAGTGGCCTTCCTAATAGAAAAATGTAATTATTCGATTAATGATTTTTTTATGGACAAAACTTTGTAATCAGCAATGTGTATATTAAATATAATTCATATTATTTTGAACATATTAACCTAAAATACATTTATTTTTAATTTTATTCTAAAGTAACATTTTAATTTGACATTTTCAATATTAATTAATGTATATGTAATTGTAATAATTCTAAGTGTGACATTTTAATTTGTAATTTTATTTTAAGATAGCACCTTAATTATTATTATTATTTTTTTATAAATTTTTGCGTGCCTATTCCCAGGCAGAATGTACATGGCTCACTCCTACCTACTCCACCTTTATTTTAATGTAACATAAATTCATTGCAAATAAATGATTTGATTGATTGATTGATTGATAATGTATATATTTTAATGTTAGATTGTAGGTATATTGTATTTAAGATATGTTCAATAAAAATGTATGAATAAAATTATTAAATTAACAATTTTGTTGTCAGAAATTATTTTAACTAGTGATAAAACACTATTACCTGGTGGTATCGTTTAACTTTAAAACATCCACCGTACCACCGGAGTTACTGCCAGGGATATGGTGGGTCTGCCCACCACCATCACCGTAAATAACGCAATGAATGTTGTTCAACTGTCAAAATGAAATGGATTCCTACTGATAGTGTGTTACACAATTACCCCGCCTGCTTTGGCTTACCTATGGAAGGTCTGACGATGCTTATCGGTAGTCCTTCTCCATATTTCCTGACAGCCTCCTCTGCT
This sequence comes from Dryobota labecula, assembly GCA_947523025.1. NCBI lineage: Eukaryota > Metazoa > Arthropoda > Insecta > Lepidoptera > Noctuidae > Dryobota > Dryobota labecula. The sequence continues at coordinate 2,472,351 of OX383311.1, read as the reverse complement.
ATTGCCTTTGTGAAGCAATAAGTGTTTGGGCGTTTTCCTAAAAGCCTGCAAATTTAAGCATTTATCGATACTCAATATATCGACGGTGAAGTGCCATTAACACCTAACTGACAAACTAAAAAATGTACACAAACTGAATGATGGACGCATGCATGGTGGAGGTAATGCCATAAAATAGGCACGTTGGTTTAGTTGGAGGCATTTCCACATATTATACCCAAAGTCTCAAATTCAGATAATTTATGTAAACAAAGGGGATAACATAACAAAAAAATATCTTGGTAATGGTAATTCACATAAAATTGCGAAAAAACATGTTCTATTTTCTTTTAAGTACTGATGTTAAGATATAATAATTAAAAAATAATCATAACGTAATTATTTTTATAAATTTTCGGTCTTAAACAAAGTTATTTATAAAAGAAGATTTTAATATTTTATGATACTGGTAACAATGCAGGAGATCCAAACATTTTCAATTTTTTTACTTCTTCAACAACACTAATTTACAACTCTCATAAATAGATTCATATTGTAAGTAGCATATCTAGCCTCATTTTGGATGAAAACGGCTGTAAACTGTTTCGATTGGAAATCGATTTTGGGACGCCTACGTCTAGCACTGGGCTTAAAAGGGCTCATTATGACTGCCATATACCGTGTGTATATCTCCGACACACTACAAACACCATTGTTTGGCAACGGTATTTTCTTTGCATAGTTCTTATAATTAATTCACTTTAATTTTATCGATGAATATTTACAAAAACATTTAATGATAAAATGGTTTGCACCACTGTCCTGTCATTTTGGCAGTGACATTTCTTGACATTACTTTGTTTACATATATTATCTGAATTAGAGACTTTGGGTTATAGTTTAACAACTAAAAATACACATAAGAGATTACACTAAAACATGTGAATTGAAAATGATAAAAAAGTGAATTCTAGAAAAATGTAAGTTAGGAGGTATTAAATATGATCATTGTGGACCCTGTTAGGCACAGCAAAAGTAGGAGAGAGAAAGAGAACTTTTATTTGAATATAATAGGTACTTGATAGGTATACTATTTAATGTATAATAGGTAATTATTTTATAAAACATTTAATTTCTTAAAGTATAAAGTCTCTTTTGTATCCAATTTTTTTTGTTTTGTTTTAATTTTTAACTTTTTTGTGTTATCATAAAACAACAAAATGTGTCTTTTTTATTACGGGAGGACACTGCTCCTGCAACACAGTTAGCGCAGATGTCAGATATTTCTATCGTTTGTTGTATAGGTATTTGTTTTATGTCAATAAATAATATCCTAGTATTTGTATTTTTTGTAACACTTTGGTAAAAATAGTGAAAATTGCTACAATGACCGAAATAAATCAAAATAGGAGCCCAAGTCTGCTATTTTTAAAAATTCGTCACTCCAACACGATCCCATTGTCATTTTGCTAAAAGTTCGTAATCTGCTAAATTCATAATGGTCGATCATTGGTCGGTCAATGGTCTCGTAATAGAATTGTATTACAATCACATTTTGAACATTTATTCATGCTAGATTTCATTTATATATATTTTTACATATTATTTACTAGTGTTAAAAGCAATCTGAAGTTGGAAGTTTAGTAGTAAGTTTCATTTGTCATTATGTACGAGATTACCAATTCTTTCAATGGAGTGTCAGTGGCTGACCATTGGAAAGTCATAATGACGCCATTATATTTGTAGATTAACAAACTTGTCAAAATCAACAATTATGAAATCAATGATAGACCATTCTGACACTATTGTAATAGCAGACTTGAAGCCCTGTTCTAATTTGATCGGGAAGGCATTGGCTATTTGAATGGAAGTTATGGAATAGTTGATTTTGTTTCGATATATCAGAGGTTAAGCTTTTAGGTATACTCACGTTGGCAAGATGCTTTCAATAAGTTTCTCATCTACTTCTGTTAAGGCTTCCAATGCTTCCACAGACATAGGGGGCTCGTAGAACCTAAAACCATAAAAACAAATTAATGATTGTTGAAAGCTAGTTCAATAACCTAATTACTTATAAGCGTATTACTGTGTGCATTGGTAGTGGAAGAAGCTGTGTTTGACTTCTTCCAATCCCAAGACACTGTCGCAGAGCTAACTTAAGGTCATAGGACATAAATATCAACTCGGAAACGGATCGTACCCGTATCAACTCAAGCCGTTTAGTATTCTTTGCATGAAACTCCCTACTGAAAAGCACACTAATCGGAATCGTAACGTAAACGATTCGCCTCGGGACAAGCTCACGAACCGCGGTGTGGCATGTAGTCAACTAGCGGTCCCCGTGCTTACGACTCGTCGTCCCCACGCTTACGCCTCTCCGTCGCCGCGCTTGCGTCTCTTCGTCCACCCTTGTCCCTCTCACCCCTCCCGCGTTCGGATTCAAACTGATCTGGTGCCAGCCAGGTCAACCAGCACAGTGGTCAGCGAGCCGTAAGCGCGGCGTCGCCTAGCTGTAGCCGAGTCGACGTATCGGAGCTGCTGGTCCGCTTTGGTTACGTGCTTACATTAGGTTGACGCCTGTTTGACGACGAGGCGAAAGGCGATACGGTGACGATCGCTTTCCGAGTCTGATAGGTGTGTTTACATTATACCCTATAGTAGAACTAAATAATATGCTAATTTTAACGCATAGGTACACACTATCATATCCTCACACTAGCACACTCTCACCCATTCTCGTTCATTGATAAGTAGTTTGCTCTCTCTACAATTTCAAAGTGACAATTTTTTTTTTTAAGGTACTGTTTTATTAATTATGTCATAGGTAAAATAATTGTGTTACATTAAAACACTATAATTAAGGAATACTGAACCTCATAACTCTTGAACGGGCAAGTATGGGCGCGCGGATAATGTAGAATTATAGCCAACAAGCCAAAGAATAAGAATAAAGTTGGTTTTAAAGCAAGACCTGTCAAGACTTGGCCAAATTTTAGCAGTTTATGTTTCATTCCATACAACAAAAATTTAAACTATGTTTTTCCGGGCAAACTATCAGTTTTACAGAAAAAAGTTTCCTAACAATTATTCATCAAAATGACAGATCTTTCGATAAGTATTAAAAAAAAATGGAATTTGTAAAAATAAAGCCAATGTCCCTCATATAGCAGTTTCGAACCACCGTGCGGCATCGGCTCGGCGGCAGCGCGACTATTGTTGCGCCCGCGCGATATCGGGCCTGTCTGCGCGAGCCTTGACTGCACTGATTTTTTTTAGTTACCCGCCTATATGTGGCATATTGGTGCCAATTCCCTTGTTTACAAACTAAATAAAATTTTAATTCAGTGCATCTTTTTCTTTCTATTTCATTAAGAAAATGACAGAAGATAAATTTTAATTTAGTCCTGTCAAAATAATCACTTGTCGTAAATTGACGTTATTTTTATTAGGCAAGTTTTTAATCACGTCTAAACTTGTATGGAGTAGTGACAGGCGCTGATTAATTTGACAGGACTTAACTAAATTTTATCTTCTGTCCTTTTCTTAATGAAATAGAAAGAAAAAGATGCACTGAACTTAAATTTAGTTTAGTTTGTGAACAAGGGAATCGGCACCATTGTCAAGTTTTATAAAAGTTCGAATTTGTAGAGCACCGTCCCTGTCACTCATACCTATGTGTCAGTGTCTTACTAAAGCTCGAAAAAAAAAACTTACTTTTCCTCAATATTTTCAACTTGTGTGTTAGAAAAGGCGGTCGATACGTGAGTGATTGCCTTCAAATTCCTGCACTCTTTAGCAAGTTTGAGCACTTCCTTAGTTCCCTTGACGTTGATGGCAGTCGAAACTGACAGTTTCTCGTCAAACTTGACTGTGGCCGCTGCGTTGATTATTATCGTTACCTGTAATGACATCTAGTGGTGAGAGTTGGAACTATTTGGTTAACGCCATCTATACTCCATTCACTATAGCATTAGACAAATAACGGCTAAATAACGACAGTTATTGTGTAATATTGTTGAAATTACTGCACTTTAGAGTTATTTTTTTAATGTAAATGGTGAATAGATTACAGTGCTTTCTATTTATCATGAAATAACGGAGTTTATTAAACTTTTACATCGAAATAACGAAAGGGTGAGAACAGTTACTTGTCTAATGTTATAATAAATGGAGTATAGTGTTCGTGATGGTGTTATACGTGCAAAATATCGGAATATTCATCGACGGACCTTGCTTGTAAGCATCTTCCTATCTTCGTCACTGATGCCTAACCCCGGCAGTTCCATATCTCCTTGGATCGCCACCACCTTGTGTATGCCCTTCGGATTCTCTTCGTGGGCTCTATGGAACAACTGAAAGAAATGGCAAAACATATTTATATTAAAGCATTTGTCTTAGAACCAAAAATTCAAAGACATGTGACGTGTGACATGTCATGACACATCAACCAACCCGCACAGAATGTAGGCCCTTATCCTAGCAGCAAGGCCGATTTTGTGATGTACCTATTAGAAATACTTACGAATTCGTCCAACATTTCATGTAGACGCACCGTTGCTTCTTTACCCTTCTTGCTTCTTGCCAAGACGTATATTGTATCAATGTCCCCACAAGCACGGATTAACTTTTCAATGAGGACTAAAACAAAACATTGTTCTTTAGATTAAAGTTCAAAGTCACTATATTATCTGTTTCTACTTTCTATGCTTTAGGTGTGTGCTGTTTTGCTAAGACGGTATTCTGAATAACCTACCTAATGATCTTTCATCATCAAGTTAATCAGCGCTGTGCTCAATTTAGCTAATGCACTATACCGGATGACATTTTATACCGTTTCGAAAAAAAAATACGTGTAAATACTAGGTGAACGGAGTCGAAGCATATGACTTTTTTTTTTTTTTTTTCAGAAATATATTAAATAAAAATATGAAATTTGGGTACGTATGATTTAAATTTATTTATTTATTTATTAAAACTTTATGCACAAGTAAAAAAAATACTGTACAAAGACGGACTTAATGCCAGAGGCATTTTCTACCAGTCAACCTTAGGGTGATGCAGAGACAAAACATGGCAGGTGCAACATAAGGGATAGATAACTCGAAAACGGAAAAATAAATATATACTAACACATAGATACATACATACATAAATATAAGCAAAATAAACAGAATAAAACAGAATTTAAATTTCAATATTGTATATCGTATTTTTTTTTTTTTTGCTAAATTTCTGTGTTTATTGTTATAGTATGATAAGTTTACTTCAAATGTGTGGTATTTATCGATAGATCAATTTCTTCAAAATTAAAGAAAAAAAAAAAAAAAAAAACTATGCCATAGGCTTCTACTCCGTTCACCTAGTACACCCAAATATTTTCGAGACGGTAAAAAATGTCATCCGGTATATACCTACATAACGAAAGATCCATCCATCCATCCGGTCTGCCTCTTGACTGATTCATAAACGCAGAGCCCAAACCACTGAAGCTGCGAACATGGGACAACCCAGATACCTTTGGTGAATGGATTCTACTAAAAATAAATTCTACCTCAATAAGGAGCAAGAAAGCTTCAGAGGCGTAGCGCGCTAATGACTGATTGGTCGACGTCGAGACGTAGAAGAATGTAGCATTCTGTTGGTGAAAGAATTTTTTAAATCGGCCCAGTACTTTTTGAGCCTATTCATTACAAACATACAAACATACAAAAATAGGTACAAATCTTTCCTCTTTATAATATTAGTGTAGACAAAACAGCCTTTTGGTTTTGGTTACATGTTGCATAAAGTTATGTGGTCACTTTTTTGTGTTACAGGTTGACGAAAGTTTGGTTATGTATAAGTAAACATTTTTTTCAGTGTACATAGGTACAGATATAGAGACGAATTGAGAACCTCCTCCTATTTTTGAAGTCGGTTAAAAACCATTTATAGCTAAAGTGCATCTCATGACAATTCCAATAAGCCCAAACACGGCTAGGATAAATGGTTTTATTACGGAGTTCCGGTGCCTACCTTCCAGCTTCATTATCAGATCAGTTTGATGGTACCATTTTGATCAGGACCATTTATTTAAATTTGCTACGTCATAGTCACTTAACTATCTTAATCGAGATATCTTATCGCCACCCGTGAAATACTTATCATTGAGGAGTTCTGGTGGCTATCTGTGGTCTTCTTCATCAGTCCCACTTCGGCAAATGATACTTTCTGAATGCAAATGCTTGATTTGTTGATGAAAATACAAAAATCGCTATGTATATGTGTGCTTATAATATTTGAGGATATCTCGCAGTTCCTCATGGATGCCACCATCAGAACTGGATTATAATAAAGATGGGACCAATCTTGAAGTAAATCCTTTCAAATAAAAAATCATTTTCCAAATCGGTTTGTGTTTTTAAACCAATTTGGTTTTTTTTTTATGTTTCATAAACGACGGAGTTCTGAGGTCAAAAATATAAAAAAAACTTTTTGAAGCCGGTTAAAAAGGTTGTCCTTACGTCATATTCCGGACAGTTATTTATGTACCTACTCGTTTTTGCGCCATTCTTATGGAAAACTTTTAGTTATATTACGTCAAAAAAAGTGCCTGCATATTATAATTAATGTATCCTGCGTTAGTGTGCGTCCACACTGCCGGCCTAGCGCAGTTGCGACGACGGGCGCGAAATATCAAACATATGAAATCGCCGCTTGCGTCCATTAGTGTAGTGACTAAGGCGCCTAGCGCGACGGGTTCGAGCGAGATAGCGCGCGTAGTTTTCAAACGTTCCTACCCGCGCGTTATGGCCGCACTATGGGCCTAGTCTGCAAGCGACTTAATGCGCGGTTGGCGGGGGAATCAAACCAGTTCGGTCTTATCGCTCGGCGTGCAAGCGTAAGTTTTTTTTATTTTTTTTTAATGGCGATAAATACCTACTTAAGTGTTTATAAGTGTGATTCAATCTAAACCAGCTATATGGAAAAGTAAACATCCTCACCACAGTAATCGCATAATAATAAGAAAATTATGGAGCGAAACCAAAGAACAATTTCCTGATCGGACTATCTAATAAAAATACCAAATCCTCGTCCATAGTTTGCAACCCCTGAAATACGTCGAACCGCTACAAGAGGTCGCGCGTCACTGTAGCCACCGCACGCCTCCGCCGCCACGCCCGCCACAGGTCCCAGTCACCTCGTACATATTTAAAATATTGAGGGGGAAGGTCCAAAATGCAATGATTTTAGGACAGGTGAGTCTGTGTGTCCCAGACAGGTACGTGTGGCGAAGACGGCAGCCGCCACTGGAGGTGCTGCGCGGCCGCACCAATCTTTTAAGACAGGCGCCGCTGACGCGCTCACTTCGCACGCTAAATCTCATTGGCAATAAGATTTAGCGTGCGAAGTGCGCGCGACGGACCTATTCTTTTGTACTCTGAGTGAATTCGCAAGAAATGCATTGTTTATAATGTAGAGATCGGATATTCGGATGCGCATTCACCTAAAGATGAGCTGTTTGCTATTATGGAAAGCTAACTATAACTAACACACACCACCCCCTACTCTTACACCCTACATACACATATTTGCATAGGGTGTTAAAATAATTTTAAACAAATATGCACCTGAATAGTTATGCAATCCAAGAATCCAGGTATATATATATATTTTTTAATAAATAATATTTTAAAAGTCGCTTCCATACTATACACCCGACTATATAGTTATGCATTGCCGGTATTTAATGCAGGTTTCACTTAGCAAATTAAGCATTTAAAACAAAAATATAATGAGTCTCTTCTTTATAATAACTACTAAGGTCCCTATCCTACGCCTTATGCCAAGAAAACAATGGTGCCGATTCCCTTGTTCACAAACTAAACTAAAATTAAGTTCAGTGCATCTTTATCTTTCTATTTCATTAAGAAAAGGACAGAAGATAAATTTTAGTTTAGTCCTGTCAAATTAATCAGCGCTTGACGTAAATTGACGTAATTTTAGTCGGCAAGTTTTTAATCTCGTCTAAACTTATATGGAGTAGTGACAGACGCTGATTAATTTGACAGGACTAAACTAAAATTTATCTTCTGTCCTTTTCTTAATGAAATATAAAGAAAAAGATGAACTGAACTTAAATTTAGTTTAGTTTGTGAACAAGGGAATCGGCACCAATGGCAAATTTTATGACTTCTGTAATTTAAAAACTTTAGTTTATTATTAGATCCAGGTTTTTGGCAGTAGCCACAAACCCAGCGTCTGGAGGTATTCTCCAAAAAAATAACAAAAAGATATGATTCCGGCCAGGATCGAACTGGCGGCCTTCTGCGTGTAAAGCAGATGTGATAACCACTACACCACGGAACCCGTCAGTTATTAAGATAAAATGACCGTCCAATTAAAGATCACATATTTGCATAGGGTGTTAAAATAATTTTGAATAAATATGCATCAGAATAGTTATGTAATCTATGAATACCGGGGTTTTTATTTTTATTTTTATAAATAGTTTTTTTTTAAAGTCGCTTACATACCTACTACACACTCGACTAGTTATGCATTCCCGTTGTTGCTGGCAACACGGGTTTTTTTTTTTTACAATAAGAATATTTTAGGAAGCCGCTTCCACACTTTCATAGCTAAAAATTAACTTTAGGTAAATATGCATCCGAATATCCGATCTCTAGTGATCATTGTTACAGAGCCGGACAAAAGGTTTTCTTAACACGCTTTTATTAGCTTGATACGTATGTGCCTATTATGTAACGGAAACTTTTAATATGATTTTGACCCCTTTAAAATGTCGTACTAACTCGAAATTTGGCATATTTATCAAGGACGGATGTTAAAATAATAAAAAATAAATAAAAAAAACACGCTTTTATAGAAAATCTTACAAAAAATTAAAAATAAATAATAGTTTTTTAAAACTATTATTTATTTTTCATTTTATTGAATAGTGTAAATAAGAAGAAAAAAAATATTGTAAAAAAAACGTGGGGAAACAAAATGACACCATTGTCAATAGTTATAAATATTTTATTGACAAATATGAGTAGAAGGATTATCATTTTGATATCTTAGAAAGCACCCCGCACTTTTTTTTACAATATTTTTTTTTTTTTTTTCTTATTTACACTATTCTTAATTTGGTTGGATTTTTTAGTTGGATTTTCTATAAAAACGTGTTTTTTTGTTTTTTTAACTATTACTTATTTTGATCGTCGCAAAAGGGCGGTAAATAGTATGATGTGGTCACCGTGTACACGGGATTTTGTTTTGAAAGAGTGCCGATTCGGATGCCCGCAATTGTACAGTCAGAGAAATTAACTAGTCAGTAGTTTGACACAGAAAAGCATCTCTTATATTTTACTAGCCCTAGTCAATGGTGTAGGTTCCTACTTTCAATGATTTCCTTCAAGATTCACAGTAATAGGAATGACAATTTTTTTTTTTGTTGTCATATAGATTATAAAAAAATATTGGACACGTATTTTTTCTTTTTTTTACGTAATCAAAACATTACGGTGATACATTGAGTTCAAATGTGGCATGACGTCACTGCTCGCTAGATTTTATAAGTAGCTGTGACGTAACGAGCCCCCACTCCCCAAGTTGAATGTGTTTTATCTAAGTTATTTTTTTTTTAAATATTATAAAGCAAAAAAATACATGTCCAATATTTTTTTAATAACTGACTGATGGACTAAACAGTTTTTCTTTTTTTTACCCAGAAAACATCCCTATTGTAGTATCTAGGTACTTAGGTAAGTACTCGCGTTTCGAAGATTATTTATTTCTTAAATAATTAATATTTTTAATATTAATATTAAAAATAATATTAAATATTATTATAATTATTAATATTATTAATAATATATTACTATTAATATTTATTTATTATTTATTTATATTTATTTTATTATTTATGTACACACAGTTAAATACATAGAGTTATATTTTTTTACCTATGTATCGTCACAAATAAAATAAGGTTAATAAAAACAATGTAAAAAAAGCATGTAATTTAATTAAATACGTTGCACACACCACTAAACAATGCTTTTATAAATAATTATGTTTTAAACAGAATAAATTAATTAATACACAAATAATGGCAACATCACAGCACGACTTTCTCTACGACACGACTCGCTTTCAGACTTATTCGGCCATCTGTGGACATACAAAGAAAATAGAATAAAATATAAGTAAGTAGGTAAGAAATTCCCATAACAAAAAAAAAAAAAATTGGCAGTCATAAGGACTCCCAACAGAAGTGAAAACAACCTTAATCTATTCAAAGTGAGAGTGAACGCCTGTTCACTCTCACTTTCTTCTGGGTAAGCTCACTCCATCGTAGACTTTGTCTCTGTCACCCAGACCTAGACTAGAGTCAAGAGCAAACCTTAGAAAAAAAAAAAAAAAAACTTTGGAATAACTAAGTCCCATAAGTTTTCCCCCTACCAAAAATCGCTCAACGCGGCTAAAGAAGTTTTCACTTCCATAAGTTTAGGTACGGTGGCTAGCAATCAAATGTCAAATCTCGTTCGATTTTGAACTTAATCATTAACATTTCCAATTTTTCGATAAATCGTTTGGTGTTTGACAGTTTTGTCTAGTTTGATGTGCTGGCAACTGTACAATGCGTGCCACGAACGATGAGACTTGACACACCACGTGGTTTAACTTGCGCAGTACACGATTTTAGGTCTCTTTAGCGGTATGAGGTCTGTGCGCGGGACGGGATCGGTCGTCATCGGGGCGATAGAAAGGGCGCGGGAGGCGCGGTCAAGTCTCATCTTTCGTGGCATGCATTGTACAAACGGCTACTTAACAAGTTATAAATTTCCAGTTTAAGCTGACCTGTATGTACGGAAATCCTATACAATGCGAGATTAGCTTATACTGGAAATGTTATAGCCTGATATATAGCCGTGTGTACAAGAATTTAAAAAAAACCGGCCAAGTGTGTGTCGGACTCGGACCACACACAATGACGGGATCCGTAGTTGGGATGAATTTATCCCAAGAACAATCTTAACACTATAGTTCAGTAAAGTTCTCCCATACATTCCAACTACAAATGTAAGTTTGTAATTGGTACGCATCATATTGAGTGAATTATCATGTTATTTTAAGACCATATACTTCTTATAGGTTTTCCTGTAATCTTTATGTAAATAAGTATTTCCTTTAGATAATTAAGTTACTTTGGTAAGTAATCTTACCTTACTATTTGAATAAGTAATGTGTGTTTAATTTTTTTTTTATTTTTTTTTATTAGAATTGGCATTGACTTGTTTATACAAGTCAATACCAATTCTAATTAAAAAAAAAAAAAAAGTTCATTTCGTTAAAATTCTTAACGCTAAAACTCGAATTAAATGCCAAATACCAAATTGTTATAAATTTGAGTTACTGTTTAACAGACTAACATTAAATATTTGCAAGCCATTACTGCATGGCAGAATGTGTCTTTGCACTGAATATTAAATTAAACATCTTTTGTACCCACCACAGTTTATGCAAATAAATGATTTTGATTTGGATTTTTGTATTTTTTCAAACATTAGGCTCTTTAGTTTTGGAGATAAGGGGGGAATGGTCAATTTTTATCTATTTTCTTAAGTATTTTGTTTTTTTTTTTTTTTAAATACTGGGAATAGTTTTAGACTTATAACATATCGATGGTCATACGTTGACAACCCACATTTTTTGTGCATTACGAGTTATCAATGGGAAGATTGAGCGCTTAATTACAAAATAATACTTATGTACTTATCTCATTTTGCGAAAAAATTTGGGTTACGAGTTGTTAACGTATGACCATCGATATATTACAGTAAAACCTATAAGAATGGTCTTAAATCACTCAATAATATGCGTACAAACATACATTGCGTATGCGTTGGAATATATGGGGGAACATGTTTTTTAACTATAAGGTTTAGTTTGTTCTTGGGATAAATTCATCCCCACTACGGAACCCTTCATTGTGCGTGGTCCGACACGCACTTGGCCGGTTTTTTTGTAATTCAAACAAACAAAATTGCTTACCTCATTTGTTATTATCCTCATGAACCCAAAAGGCATTCAATTTGTACTCACACACAACACAAAGAAAAGCAAAAAAAAAAAACTCAAAAAGCAATAGCTAGGTAGGTACCAACTTAACAAAAAAAAAAAAACATGCGTTAGATATTGTAATAAAGTTTTCCTACCTAAGTCATGCACGCCACGACATGCTGATACTAAAGTCTGTCAAGAATCATGTCCACGACCATTTAGCTGATTTCTTACAATGGCAATACTATTATCTGTCAAACAGATTACATTACAATTTATAAATATACCAAATTTTATCAAATTGTATACCAAATAATCTGTATGAGTCTTGTTACTTGATTATGAATAAATAATAATAATAATAAATGTGAAAGTAACTTTGTCTGTCTATCTGTCTGTCTGTATGTTACCTACGTTTTCACGCCTAAACCGCTGAACCGATCGTCATGAAATTTGGCAGAGATCTAGCCTGGGATATGGAGAAGGACATAGGCTACTTTCTTACGCGATAACCGACATTCACGAAACCGACAAACACGTTGCGTAGTTCGTTGCGGTCACACAGACACACGAAAAGCGATTTTAATTGATATAATATGTAATTTGCATAATATGTTTCTAAAATACTTATACATATATTATTTTTTAATTTGCTTGCTCAGGTAAGTACGTACTTAGGTATTCTAATTCCTGAAAGTCAAAATAAAAAGTGGTGCCAGCCAAAGAAAATAAAACACACCATGCTAATAGCTACACAAACAAAATTCATAATGCATCTGTTCCCAAAATAATTCACAAAAGAAAACATGCAGAAGTTCAATATATAAGTATTCAAATAGAACGCAAAAAACATGTTAAGGCTAGTGCAGACTCGCGCGATATCGCTGGCGGGCGCGACAGGCAGCGACAAAGAAATTGTGCTACTAGTGTCGCACAATATGCAATATGTAAGTACTTAAGTATGAATTAATATTCATTTAAAGTAATTACAAATGAATAATGGACGATACCTGCTGAACTTTGTATAACAGTGAGAATACATACGTCAATATACCTACGTCAGACCTTTAACGAAGTACCTAATGTTAGAATGGTCAACGTCATAATTACCTAGATATAGGTCTAAAAAATTCAAGAATTTCATCAGCGGTAGTTCAAATTCTAAACTCTGGGTTCATTTTAATATTTCGTTATACGACATTACATATCTATTTCATTATGAGATGACATTGGTGATTTTAAGACTATCTACTTGGAGAAATAATTTTTTACCCAATATTTAACTAAAATTAGAATGCTTTTTAAAACATGTTTTCTAATGCTGCGGCCACATTGTCTCGATATGGCGAACTACACTTCGCGCGCTCTCTCTCGGATATTGCTCGACGTCTCGGAGGCTGTACGAGTATAAAGAGAGCGCTCGCTCGAAGAATAGTTCGCTTTATAGCAAGCTTTATCTACATCCACAATACTTTTATGATGATTATTACTTTTGATGCCAACTGTACGTATTGTTTTATTGAACCGTGGTGACAATTTTAAATTTTGGCCCTGCTACAGTGACGTTTAAATAATAATAATGTTGTATTGAAGGTAGGTATCCTAGGACTTAGGAAACAAGCAGAAGGTTGGAGGTTTATCAATCAGCACTGTAATTGCGTGCTATAAATACTTTTTCTTTCTTTCTTTCAATCACAATCTGAATGATTTTGAAGCATATTGCTAATCCATTGTTTCATATGTTCGATTTTAAAAATTTGTCTGCTCAGCATAATACGTAAATAACGTAATGAATGTTGAACTGTCAAAATGAAACCCAGTGCTAATTTTGGAGGTGTGATACGCAATTTAGCTTATTGCCAATTTTTCTACTCAAGCGGCCTGTGGGTGAGATATACGCAGCGAGCCTACAGAGCCCTGCGCACGCAGTACAATAATGCGTTCAGGAGGTTGTTGGGTCTGCCGTGGCGGTGCAGCGCGTCTGGCATGTTTGCTGAGGCGCGCACTGATGGTTTTCAGGCCATCATGCGCAAAAAAGCAACTTCCCTCCCGTATACGGGGTAGCAACAACGGCATTCTGAACGCATTCGCTGTACGTTTTGACTGTCCTTTTCAAAACCAGTGGGTCAAGTCTTGCGTAGGTGTGGCGAGTCATGCCAAGTAAACATGTAGCTCGGTAAATGTGTATGTAGGTTTAGGATAAGTTTTCTATGGGTCTATGCCACCCGATAAAGTTTTATATTATTATATTATAAAGGCACCGCCCCACAGCAGCCCATGGCTAATGTAACTCGCACGTGTACTTTGCTTCGTTTTGTATAAAAATGTTGGCGGGATCTTATTATTGCAGGCTACCTTGTGATGTTGTATAGAGGAGATATATTTTTAAAAATATAGGTTATTTCAAACAGTTTATTGTTTCCTTGTATTTCGATAAATAACCACCTTGCATCTGGGCTTTTGTTCCTTTACAACAAGCGGGACAAAATCTCAAATTTAACAGTGGCGGGATCATCAACTGCGACCCGCGGCCAAGCTGCACACGGATGTGTGGCCGGCAAACAAATGAACCGCGCAGTTAAACGCTCCTGCAGACGGGCGCATTACATCAGTAGAACAATTTCTATGAAAATTTCATGGAGGATTTTCTACCAGAATCGAGTCGCACCGTCGCGTCGCGCCTAAATGTGGAAGCCTTAACGTGGCATCCTCTCCGTTCACATCTTTAGAAAACTAACAATTGACGTAACTAGCCGCTGGCTAACTATACGGTTTAAGCAAAAACATTTTAATTTAAAAACCGGTCATAGAAGATATTAAAATTTTATAAGTAGGAAACTAAACGCATCCGTTTTTTTTTTATCAGTATCTACATTCCGCATGCGTTAAAGGTTAATTAATATTCGTAAATTTTTATGTACCTTCATAAAAAAAATATTTCAATGGCTCCACAACAAAACAGCAACACACACAAAAACATAATTTGATTTGTAATAAAAACAGTCGGGTCCAAAAGTTTCTGTTTAAAATTAAGTGAGATTCTTTATGTATATTAAGGAACATACACCTAGCTTTTCCCGAGCATCAGTAGCATATTGTCATCACTCACCATCATCATTATTTCAGCCGAAAGCGTCCAATGCTGGACATAGGCCTCCCCCTGTTGGGGGAGGCCTATGTCCAGCAGGGGGGTTTGCCATAATCGCCAAGCTTGGCAGGCGGGTTGGCGATCGCAGTATGGTGTTAAAAATGCATAGAGAACGCTGCTGCCAGTTCTCTAGTAAGTCCCTTAGTTGCCTTTTACGACACCCACGGGAGGAAATGGGGTAGTGTTATTCTTTACGTCCGGCGCCACACGATACAGTAGCATATTGTGCTTTGGTATTATAAAAAATAAACTAAATCTCTTATTTACAAATACTGAGCAAGATTACTACCATAAGGTAGGTATAACCTTCATGATACACCATACATGTTTCCAAGTTTGTTTGGCCGAACTTAGCGATTAGAGATTGGAATATGTACAAGCCTGCCAGTTTCGAGCAGATATTACTACTAAGTGCCTCATTCTGCTTCTTCTAAAAACCCAATGCAGTTGAATACCAGTATTTCAAATGGAGCTACTGCTTATCTGACCTCCACAACCCAGTAACTGGGTAATATAATACCCCATGGATCTGGACTGGTTGTCAGACTTTCGGGCTTCAGACGACCCGTAACGACTGTCAAAGATCCACGAATGACAGCTGGGACTAACGGCTTAACATGTTTTCCGAGGCACGGAGGAGTCTCGGTATGTAAAGATGGTCACCCATCCACGAACCAACCCCGGTAAGCGTAGCTTAACCTGATGGATCGGCCCGTGTGGCTTTTATTACTTAACCACGAGCTCCTCGCTACTAATAAGTACCTATAGCATACATTAATTAGCACATTTGAATAGAGTGTGAATCTTTTACACAGATACGGAAAGCGTGCCTCATCGTCATCATCATTTCAGTCGAAAGACGTCCACTGCTGGACATAGGCCTCCCCCAAGCACCGCTACTTAGACCGGTTCTGTGCTTCCTGCATCCAACGGATTCCTGCGGTTTTCACAAGGTCATCGGTCCACCTTGTGGGAGGCCTTCCAACGCTACGTCTTCCGGTACACGGTCGCCATATGGTCGTGGTTGAAGGCATGCCTAATAGCAAACAATTATTATAAGTAGGTGTGAGTATTTTTAATAGCATACAAAAGGCAGACAATAAGCAACCCATCTGACCGTGGTAAATGGTCATAGCCGCCTATGGACATCTGCCAGGTACTTCTTTTGTAATCCCATTAAAAATGTTGCAGGTGCTCACGGCTACATATCAAGCTATACATTTCCAGTATAAACTGACCTCGCATTGCATAGGATTTACATTAAATGAGAGGTCAGCTTCGTACATCGTAACTTTGAAATCCTTGCGGATTTCATTGGGGGGAAATGTATAGTATTATTGTCTGTAGATTAACCGGAACTTCACCCGCGCGCCACCGAATGCTTTGGCACCACTGTCATCAAAAAACCCCGACCGTACTTATCAAATCTGTACCTCAGAGGTATACAATAGTAACTCCACTTTTTTCAAAAATTAGTTTCTTGGACCATTAAAATCACAAGAACCTATTCTACATACCGGTATACGTCCTATGACATCTATGAAAAGAAATATCCAATCGTATATGACATTAATTCCACTCGGTCCTCTCCTCTATAACAGACTAAACTTGAAAGCAAACATTTTCTCCCTGAACTACACAAATTGTAAGAGAATTCTCAAGGAAGCTCTCCAGAGGATGTCTTACGAAGATACAGAGAAATTATTAACTGTGTTAAAGTAAATATGTATGTATACTACAATAAGTGTTTATCAAGAAACTAAGAGCTACTGAACATAATTATATTTGTCTATTGACAACTTTTAGATTATTTATTATTTTTTACAAGACTGTCTTAGTACTTTTCGCCTGAAACACAGGATTACCTAGTTCAGGCACGTAAGCCTTAGGAATATAATTCACATTTAAGCAAAACTGTACTCATTTTTATACATTGTAATTTTTTGAATAAAATTTTATTTTATATTTATTACTTACGTATAATGGGTATAGGACCACAAATGACGATAAGATTCATCTAATAATATTAAAAAATACTGTAGAACTCAACAGTATTAGGTTTGCAAAACAATAAAAAAAAAAACAATAGCATTCGAAGTTTCACTCCACGCATTTTTGCCTCTCCTGTAAAATTTTTGTTTTATCATATCACATAATGTTGTATACCTCTGAAGTACAGAAATGCGCGCGTTGTTCCTGACATAATATTGAGATTTCCCAAGACTTTTCGTATAAGTGGTTCCCAAAACATTCTGTGATAGTGCATCAAATAAACTGTGTCCCGGGACAGGAACAGGGTGATCTAGACATTGGTGAGTTCATTTTTGTTAAGCCACCATTTTTTTTCTTGTAAATTGTTCAAACAGCTGCTATCGGAGTAAATATTTTGGTCGCGACCCCTGTCAAATTTTCTAGCTTGATATGTGGTGCGGTGTGGATATGTGTGGCGGTGGTACGTGATAGAAACAATCATAACCACACCACCTACCCACTTATCTAGTCGGTGGACCTTTTCGCGATGGAAAACGAAAACTACTAAACGAAATTAAATCATTCTTGTAGACTTCAGAAACTTTTGGACCGTCACAAAACCCATGCAACACTCACCTCTCCCTAGGAACCCAGTACCACCCGTCAGAAACACACACTGGTCCTTATAGAACTCCTGAATCTCAGTTTTTGGTCCTTTACCCTTGGTGAGCTTTTGTTTCTCCTCCTCCTTGGCGTCCATCTTGTCCTCCTCTGCGTAGTAGGTGTCCTTGTTGTCAGGGACGAACTCGTGGTCTTCGGAGTAGTCCAGGATGGGGGCTGTAGGGTTCATCGCTTGATTCTCTACTTCTGCTATGCGGACTGTGTTTTCTAGTTCCTATGGTAGGGTTAAGTTAGGTTACAATAATGTGGTGATTATAAAAGAAAAAGTATCAAATAATCCCGTGCGAAGCCAAAGAGCATTGTCAGTCTTGTCTTTGGAATGGTAACAATGATCTGCGAAGTCTCTGGGATTGTAGATGCTCTTAGTTGTGGTGACTGCTTGCTATAAGGGCCTCAAGTCTGCTATTACAATAGTGTCAGAATGGTCTATCATTGATTTCATAATTGTTGATTTTGACAAGTTTGGTAATCTACTACTGGCGTCATTATGACTTTCCAATGGTCAGCCACTGACACTCCATTGAAAGAATTGGTAATCTCGTACATAATGACAAATGAAACTTCCTACTAAACTTCCAACTTCCTACTACTTCAGATTGCTTATAACACTAATAAATAATATGTAAAAATATATATAAATCAAATCGGGCATGAATAAATGTTCAAAATACCATTGTAATACAATTCTATTACGAGACCATTGACCGACCAATGATCGACCATTATGAATTTAACAGATTACTTTTAGAAAAATGACAATGGGATCGTGTTGGAGTGACGAATTTATAAGAATAGCAGACTTGGGCCCCAGATAAGCCGTTGGCTTTTTGCCATCAACATAAGAAAAGCATACATCAGATTTACTTACGTGCAGATTGTCCTGTAACTCTTTGCTAAGATTCCTAACATTCTCAAGTTCTTTGATCATCTGTTCCGTGGGCTTTCCGTACACATCTATGTCTACCTTCTCGCCCTTGACCTGGGCTTCGACCCACCTCTGCATCTTTTCGCGGGTTATGGGGGTAATCGTCAGTGGGGACTCTTCCAAAGTGTGGTTCATTCTGGGGAAGAAGAGAGATTTGATTAGCATAAATATAAGCAGAATTAACCTAAAATGTTGCCACTGCTAGGACACAGCCCCCCACTCTTCGAGAGGGACTGGGCTGTAATGGTAGTTGTTGCATGTCTTCGAATTAGATGATTGTAATTTCATTAGGCTTAATACCTTCTACGGACAACCCTTACGGGTTTATATATTCATCTGCAAAATAGCTTGTAGACATTTGTATAAATGTTGCTAGCGCTGCTATATAGCGGGAGGTCATGGTCAGTACCCCGATCCGGCCGTTAATATGGCTCATTTGAGTTTTAGAAATAGTTTGACATTGTAGAGCATCGTTTCTATGACTCATGCAGATATCTGCGCTTGTTAAAAATCGATATGCCTTAAAACTCCCAATATCGTGAGCTGTACAACTGTACCTACCTACATACATTAATGAAAGGTCCAACTTGATGGTATTGGTGCCGATTCCTTTGTTCACAAACTAAACTAAATTTAAGTTCAGTGCATCTTTTTCTTTCTATTTCATTAAGAAAAGGAAGGAAGATAAATTTTAGTTTATTCCTGTCAAATTAATCAGCGCCTGTCACTACTCCATACAAGTTTAGACGTGATTAAAAACTTGCCGACTAAAATTACGTCAAGCGCTGATTAATTTGACAGGACTAAACTAAAATTTATCTTCTGTCCTTGTCTTAATGAAATAGAAAGAAGAAGATGCACTGAACTTAAATTTAGTTTAGTTTGTGAACAAGGGAATCGGCACCATTATCTCCATGAGTTTCGCTTCATACAGACGCTTCCTATATAAACAGTGTGAAGAGTGTACTTCTTTGTAGCTCAAATTGGTTTGTTTTGTAGTGTTCTAGATTTAGGTCTAATATACACACTTTTTATTGTTCTTCTTTGTCTCTAATATTCATATATTAATGTCATGCATACCTGTTATTTGCATGGTTACTAAAATGCTAATTTTAGATGTTATTTTATTTTAACTATAAGTGACTGTGCTGTTGATGTTCTTATAATAAATAAATACAAAACCGCCATAATTATATAGTAATAATGACCAAAAAAAATAATCTCACACAAAAAATGGCCGTACACGTCCATGTACAGACGCCAGCAGGTCAAGCCACCCGAAACTGTAAAATTTTCGCAATCAACTTTGAACCTTATTCTGAAGTGATAAAGTTGAAAATCTATTAAAGAAATTTGACAGATTATAGTAGCTTGATGTGCTGGCGTCTGTAAATACCTAACCAAATGATTGACATTAAAATGCTCATTCATTTGCACTTTTAAACTCATATCCATAATATCCCTTTACAATATTGTTACCACAAACTTTCGAACGACGTAATAATGCCGTAACAAGTAACCGCCAAAATAACGTCACCGATGGCAAAATATTCCAGTATTGAACAACACCACCGGACCTTTAAAACCTTGAGAACCTACTTTCAAATTAAAAATGTTCAGTCGGAGGCTGTTTAAATATAAAACAGGCATTCTCTACAAGATGTTATTATAATAAGTAACTGAAAACCCGAAAAGCATGTACTAGTTGTTATGAACAACTTTTTCTATGAGACCAACACGGAATTGGCAACAAAAAATACATAACTAAGTAATAATAATAGCAGTATTTTTTTTTTTCAATCACTAAAATAATATATGTATGTATCTCTCGACCCCGCCCACCCGTGTTATTCATCTAAGTGCTCAACTCAGTTCTGAATATAAAAACCAGCCAAGTGCGTGTCAGACCACGCACAATGAAGGGTTCCGTAGTTGGGATGAATTTATCCCAAGAACAAATTATCATTACATTTGAAAAATATGTTTCCCATACATAATGTATGGGGGAACATATTTTTCAACTACAAAGGAGAATGGCCACAGCCCATACAATAAAAACCCAGGCCCGGCGCAAACATTATATATCTCAGATTTTAGATTAAAATTATTATAGTTATTCTTAGTTGTCATCATTGTCGAATCCGGTGGCTAACATGTTTTTTTTTGCCCATTAAAGTTGCGTAGGCGCTCAAGGCAAATAACTTTTTTTTTAAACTGTCAATTATTGATATTATTTCTTATGATTGTTATATTGTAGGACTATAGAATATAAAAAATACTGGTATTAGTATTAAAATATATACATATAAAAAAAAACAAAAGTAATGTAATAATCATTATTAATAAAACATTATTTCAAAATGTTTTACCGTAACCGGTCTAATATATTATGTACTTTTATAAACAAGATTGTCTTAAATATATAATTACTACATTAATTTAAGTATTAATACAAGTACTTTTAACAGTTCTTATAATTGACGGCACGGTTGGCGCAGTGGTTAAGCGATTGACTGCTGCGCTGCGTGTCGCGGGTTCGATTCCCGCACGGAACAAATATTTGTATGACCTACAATTAGTTGTTCCGGGTCTGGCTGTTTGTGTATGGGAGTTCAAATTTTTGTAAACGCACCCACGATACAGGAGAAATTCCTAGTGTGGGGCAACGTTTAAAAAAAAAAAAAATTATATATATATATATATATATATATATATAATAATTTATTCACTTTCATTTTAGCGATTACTATTTTCAAAAAGAAATATGATAAAATGTTTTGTACCACTGTCCTGTCATTTTGACAGTGACATTTCTTGACATTACTTTGATTACATAAATTATCTGAATTAGAGACTTTGGGTATAGCTGTGATAATTTGCCATTTGTTTTGTTTAATACTACGCAAACGGATCCTTAGAGCGAAAAATCGTTTTCACATACCCGTAACATTTTTGAACGGCCTATCCAACAATACCCCAATATCACGGGATAGACGAGAAAAAAAAATATCATCCCCACTTTACGTGTAGGGGAGGTACCATAAAAAAAAACAAGAGTTATTTTACCACTTTGTCGAAGTGATTAGAATGTATACCCTTATCAAATTCCAGCTTTCTAGTACTAAGAGTATCTGAGCTAAGCTGCGGACAGATAGACAGACGGACATGACGAAACTATAATCAATCAATCAATCAATCATTTATTTTGTTAAACATAGGTATGGTTACAGATAATATATTGTCTAAAATATGTGCACTATGTTTTGCCAATTTATGGCGTTCAAAATTAACATAAACAAGCAATTACAATTAAGAGGCTACCGAGCGCACAGTGGCGCCCTCATCGTTATTTCGGTGGTCTTTTATTTTAGAATGAAAATGCAGAAAATAAGCTCGTCAAGTTGTGCTTCACAAGACTATATGTACGTTATTATTACTACAAACAGTAGTTTTAAATTGTTATGTTTTATTGTAATCATTAAAACGGAGCTTAGTGGCCACTATTTTCCGTTTTAATGATTACAATAAAACATAACATTTCATCAGATAGTTAAACAAGTAATAAATAAAATCATAAGTGTTTAATTAGCAAGTCGGACTCGTCATACCTCTGTTGATCAGTAGTAAACTCAGTGATGGAGTAGTAACATCTATCTAAAAGGAATTTAAATAAAGACCTCTTAAAGGCTTCCAGACACTCTTTATATAAGGGTTCCTTGTTTACTACTGAACCCTTAGCCGCCTGTGGCACTCAAATCCTTAAGAGGGTTGTCACCGGTCCGCTAGAGCCAATCCTTTGAAAACATATTATCTCGTAACTGAGAAGGAATTATGAAAAACAGCTCAATCAACTATATCGGTAAGTGTGTCTAGAATTTTCTAATACCTTTTTTAAAGTTTCTTATTGAGACACGAAGCAACAAAATACGATCTAAATAAACGGCCACATTCCTCTAGATCGTGTTTTGTTGCTTCGTGTCTCAATATGAAACTTTATAAAAGGTATTAGAAAATTCTCAAAAAAAATACTTTAAAAAAATTTTTATTAATTGAAAAAGTCACATTGGTACTTGCCCGGATTTGAACCCTCAACAACAACAACCTCATGCATGAGAAGCGAGGCCTTAAGGCTCCTACAAACAGGCGTGACACGCGACGCGACACGAAGACACCGATATCGTCACGCGACCTTCGGTGCCTTTGCGTCGCGCCTGTCTGATGGAGCCTTTAATCAACGGGCCATTACGACATTTATTTCATACTAGCTTTTGCACGCGGCTCCGCCCGCGTGTTTGTCGGTTATCGCGTAAAAAAGTAGCCTTTGTCCTCCATATCCTATATCATGTCATATCATATTTTAGACGTGAAAACATAACATACATACAGACAGACAGACAGACAAAGTTACTTTCACATTTATAATATTAGTATTAGTATGGATGCGGTTAAGGAAATGGTAGCCATTTTGCCGGTAGGTATAAATCACTTCAAAGCTAAACATGGCGAAGATATAATATGGTAGGTATGTATTAAGCGATACCTACATCATGTCAAATGAAAAACCAAGTAAGACCAAATATACCAGTACGAAGCTATGTGTTTACCATGCTATAATTATGATGGTTATTTGCACAATAATCATCTATTTAGTTTCACACTTATGTGCTAAACAATCCGCCGTGAGTATGAAGTAATGGCGAAACAAGTAATGGTGAATTTTGAGCCATGATATCACTTTTTGGTATTACGAAAAAAAAAACACATTTACATAATATAACTAGCTGATCGGACAGACGTCCTGGGCCTCAAGTCTGCTATTACAATAGTGTCAGAATGGTCTCGCCATTGTGAGTATTTGACAGTGTTTGTATGGCAAATCTGTCAAAAACTCACAATGAAGAGACCATTCTGACACTATTGTAATAGCAGACTTGAGGCCCTGGGCCTCAAGTCTGCTATTACAGTAGTGTCAGAATGGTCATTCATTGATTTCATAATTGTTGATTTTGACAAGTTTGGTAATCTACTAATATAATGGCGTCATTATGACTTTCCAATGGTCAGCCACTGACACTCCATTGAATGAATTGGTAATCTCGTACATAATGACAAATGACACTTCCTACTAAACTTCCTACTACTTCAGATTGCTTTTAACACTAATAAATAACATGTAAAAATATATATAAATGAAATCTGGCATGAATAAATGTTCAAAATGCCATTGTAATACAATTATATTACGAGACCATTGACCGACCAATGATCGACCATTATGAATTTAGCAGATTATGAACTTTTAGCAAAATGACAATGGGATCGTGTTGGAGTGACGAATTTATAAAAATAGCAGACTTGGGCCCATATGCCCCTGTTTCCTAGAACTCGATTGCAGCGCCACCCACCGGGTTCAATTGGAAGTAGTTAAACGAAAATGATCCAATCTACAACTTGGTCAAAAATGAGTTAAGTGTATCAAACTGATGCTAAATATCGATACTATCGGCGAGTAAAATAGATCCAAGCAACAATCATTTTGATCAACCTCAGAACCAGCCCACATGCACGGAAATATAAAATAAATGTTTAAATGTCTTCTAAACTTCAAACGTCAATATCTCTAAACGGACTTTGTGTGGATTGGATCATTTTCGTTTAAGACTACGCCGACTGCACAGTGGCGCCCTCATCGTTATTTCGGTGATTTCTTATAATCTAGAATGAAAATGCAGAAAATAAGCTCGTCAAGTTGTGCTTCACAAGACTTTACGTTATTATTACTACAAACAGTAGTTTTAAATTGTTGTTTTATTGTAATCATTAAAACGGAAAATAGTGGCCACTAAGCTCCGTTTTAATGATTACAATTTTTACTCGCCGATAGTATCGATATTTAGCATCAGTTTGATACACTTAACTCGTTTTTGACCAAGTTGTAGATTGGATCATTTTCGTTTAACTACTTCCAATTAAATTTAATCAAAAAACGGTGTGCACAAACCCCTAATATTTTTGAAAGACCTATCCAACGATATCCCACACTATGGGAAGGAAGAAAAAATAAAATTATCATCCGCACTGTACATGTAGGGGAACCCTAAATTATTGTTTATTTCAAAAAATTATTTTACCACTTTTTTGGCGTCATTAACGTGTATACTCATGCCAAATAACAACTTTGTAGTACCAATAGTTTTTGAGCTAAACCGCGGACAGACAGACAGACAGGCGGACATGGCGAAACTAATTTGACTACGAAACCCTAAAAAGGTATTAGGCAATTCTAGACACACTTACCGATATAGTTGATTGAGCCGTTTTTCATAATTAATAGCACACGTATAAGTCTCTACTTCGTCCATTTTGGTTTCTTTTGACACACAGCGGAAGTGTGACTGTAATTTACGGAGTTCAAACTCAAACTCAAATCATTTATTTCAATTAAACCATTTACAGGCACTTTTGAATTGTCAAGGAGTCGGTCAGTAAGAAAAATGAAGCTACATTCCCATTCCAAAGCGTAGGTACCTATGGAGAAGAACGGGCAAGAAACTACATGGACACTCTTTTAAATTAAATTGTTACAAAAGTATTCGTTACACCTATAATGTTGTATTTATAACTAAAAGTGAGAACGATGTAAAAATAAAAATAATAAAAACTTACACGTTAAAAGCGTCAAGCGTAGGTACAACAAATAGAAACAAAATAAAATAAAATAACCCGTGGCAGCTAAGACATGACCAGTCCCAACTGACGGCGCCCGTTCACGAACATGACGCATGGATTAGCACCATTCAGCTCAACTTCAAGCTTCAGTTCGAATTATTTTTGGGGTAAATTCATCCTAACCACGGAACCCTTCATTGCGTGTGGTCCAGCACGCGCTTGGCCGGTTTTCTGCCTTCCTCCGCAGGGGTAAACCGTAATTATACAATTAGTTTACAATCTTCTATCTATATTTACTTCCTACTTGGAAAAATGCACACCTTTGCATTCTTCACAAATCTACGTGAGTCATGCCAGCCTATGGTTTTGCGCAGTAATGATTATAAATTGATAACTCAAACTAATTACTTCATAATTGTTATAGCATAGGTTACAGCTTGTTCAGACGAAGAAAATTATACCTACAGTATCGGTTTTGATTGTATACCACCACTGATTATGTAATACAGTGTTTTTCAACCTTTTTCATGACACGGCCCCTTTAGTATGAAGAAACATTTCGCGACCTCCACCCGTTGCTTTTTTTTTCATGTATTTTATTTTGTGACAAATATTCAAAGTCAAAGTCAAATCATTTATTTCAAATAGGCACGAAGATGCACTTTTGAACGTCAAAAATTACGTGAATAGTTAATTGATTCTAGTTGCGCCTTCCAAAAGGTAGTTATGTATGGAGAAGAATGGGCAAGAAACTCCATACTTACTCTTTTAAAATGTTAACAATAGTTTGTATACATTAATTAATAATTATAGGTGAAGACGATGTACCTAGAATAAAAATAAAATTATTCAATCCAACCATTGATGTATTAAAAGGAGGAAGATATGTTACGCGCTAACATCGCAATCAGTAAACCTGGGCTCGGCGTACGACTACATGCACCAAAACTCACACATCACAGTACAGGGCCTAAAGTCTGCTATTACAATAGTGTCAGAATGGTCTCTTCATTGTGAGTTTTTGACAGATTTGCCATACAAACACTGTCAAATACTCACAATGGCGAGACCATTTTGACACTATTGTAATAGCAGACTTGAGGCCCAGTTCAGTCGCAAACTTACAGTTACCGATAAACAAGAACAGGGATAGGAGATGCGAGCGAAATCGCGTTAGCTGCCGAATGTTGGCCGAATGTTTACGATTATGAATGACATTGCATGACGTGGTAGCACAAACATGGCGAAGCAAACATTAAATATTATTATAACTTTCAACAAATTAGCATTTTTGGCTGTACCCCTAGTACAGCCAAAAATGAAAAAAAAGTGTGGTAAGTAATCCCGTGTGTTATTTTTCTTCCTTGTTTTATTAAAACACTGTAAACTTTGTTGTTTTTTTTTTACTGCAGTAGCTTTCCCAACCTTTTGCAACTCCGCTATTGAAGCTTCGCGACCCCTAAAGAGACTTCACGACCCCCCAGGGGGTCGTGACCCACACGTTGAAAAACACTGATGTAATAGATTCGAATTAGACTCGCGAGGTGGCGGGTTCGAAATTGGGAAGCTCAACTGTTTGTGTTACATGTTGTTATTTGAATTATAAAATTTAGGTACCGTGCCTAATTATAAAACACGCATATGATATACTTTAAAAAAATAAAGTAATAAATGGGCCCGGAAGCAATAAATACAAAAACATAATGCTAAAAACTTTTAGCAAACATAATAAATGAAGTTCATTCTAGAATATTAAATAAACTAAAACATCGTTATGTCAACATCAACGTTAACATCAACCGTCGGGCAGTTGCCCACCAGACACAACCCCCGTCTGGTCGGAGGATCCTCCCTTTTCTATGGAAAATGAGTGAACTTTACACCCTGTTTCTCATACCTCTATAAATTTAAGTCCCATGTAATAGGGGGCGAGCCTATTTTCATCAATCGGGCACAAATCCAGACTCCGGGCTGCTGGGTACTGAGAAATTCCAGATGGAAAAACCCAAACAACGCTGCCGTGATACCACTTTACCGTAATATCATGAGCATCAAAACCAGAAAGGATTGGTTAAGTTGCCAGTCGACTCGTAGATCGTAGTATAGGAAAACGCATCGAAGTCGATTGTCTTTGTTTCCGATTGGAATATTGATGGCAACAATTATCGATTCAAGGCAATTGACTGAAATCGTCACTCCAGTCATGTCAGCCTCATTGAAATTGCACATAAATAAATGATAAATGATTTTATTTCTGTATGTAGGTTTGTATAAACACTTTTAGACGTCAATCATATTTTCAAAACTAGAAGAGGTCGGCGTTTACTATCTGACTACTTTGAGAAGAAAGGCCGAAACAAACTCAGAGGTCACAGTCTCTTTTAAAGTCCAGACGTAATTTTGGTCAGAACATGTGAAGACCATGTACTTAGATTTGTGTTTTAAATGGTCTTTTGAGGAAAGAACCACACAGACATGATAATAGATAATAGTATTGTCACCGGAAATTACGCGACTCACAACTCAAAAAATTACGCTCGTCTGGCTTCACCCTGAAAGATATGGGAGCGTTCTGTACCCCCCTCCCCATTAGTAAAACTTTACGTAACAACCAAGTGAATTTTTTTACGTAAAAGTCACAATTATGTGGCGGAAAGTCGCTAAAATACCTTTGTTATTGTTTTAATCGCGTTAATATATTAGGTATGTGTGAAATATTCCATTTGATTTGAAAATTCGATTTAAATAAAACGGCCACATTCCTCTAGATCGTATTTTGTTGCTTCGTGTCTCAATATGAAACTTTATAAAAGGTATTAGAAAATTGTAGACACACTTGAGCCGTTTTTTCATAATTCCTTCTCAGTCAAGAGATAAGTAATATGTTTTTAAGGGAGTGGCGTTAGTGGACCGGTGACAACGCTCTTAAGCGAAAACTTAAAGCCTCCAGTCAGGGCTTAAAACTTATAAACGAAACGACAGCACGCTAAGGGCACCCCTTGTGGGGTACGAACCTCGGCTTACGGCAGCGTCGGGAGGAGGACAGCAAGGGACAGACTGGATCAAATCAGGATTATTATTATTATAAGGGGAATTTAAAGCTACAGGCTCAGCTACGGCGCGGGCTGGCGCTTCGTCGAGCAAGGGTCGGGGGGGAATCAGAGTTTACCGCGCGACTAGTATATAATACAATATCCCGACATCAAACGTCGGCCTCCCCGACCCTTGCTTTCAAATGAAGCGCCAGCACGCGCTTTAGCTGAGCAGCGTGTAGTCCAAAATCCCCCTGATAATCAAAACACTGATTTTATCCAGCCACCGACGGTCCCTTGCCACCCTCCCCCCTCCGACTCTGCCCTAAGCCGAGGTTCGTACCCCACAGGGGGTGCCCTTAGCGTGCAGACGGAAAATAGTTTATAAGTATGCCCTGGCTGGAGGCCTTAAAATCCGTTAGGAGCTTAAGGCACCACAGGATAGTCCGGTTAAAGAGTCCGAACCCCTCGTGGTTACACTCTGAGATGCCAACTACAAAAAAAAAAAAAAAAGAAACGTCGGACAGTTTCCCACCAGATACGACACCCGTCTGGTCGGAGGATCCTCCCTTTTCCATAGAGTATGAGTGAAATTTGAACCCTGTTCTTCTTACCTTTCTATAGTAACTTCGGTGTGGATGCACCTTAAGGTATAAGTAGGTACCTACTTATAGTAAGTTAATTCGCTTTGTCAATAATACAGTTAATTAAATAGTCTAGTCTTGTAGTGCTTGTGATGTTTGGCATTGCATTGACGGTAAGACAAAGGAAAGGTTCACGTAATTTATCATAATTATGACAGATGTGTAGTAAGGTAGTAGTATTTTCCTTATAATGAACACAATTGAATAAAATGAAGACTGTTAAGACTGGTAATCCCAGTTCTTTTGGGTCGGCAAAGCTCCTACATACAGGCGCGACACGCGACGCGACACAAATAGACCGCCTCGTCGCGCAGCACGCGGTGTCTTTTTGTCGCGTCGCGTGTCGCGCCTGTTTGTAGGAGCCTTAAGAGGGTTGTCACCGGTCCACTAGTGCCACTCCATTAAAAACATATTATCTCGTGACTGAGAAGGAATTATGAAAAACGGCTCAATCAACTATATCGGTACGTGTGTCTAGAATTCTCTAATACCTTTTTTAAAGTTTCATATTGAGACACGAAGCAACAAAATACGATCTAAATAAACGGCCACATTCCTCTAGATCGTATTTTGTTGCTTCGTGTCTCAATATGAAACTTTAAAAAAGGTATTAGAAAATTCTTGACACACTTACCGATATAGTTGATTGAGCCGTTACAACGCTCTTAACTAGCTGCAGCCCGCGTCTTCACCCACGTGGCTTTTGCTAAAATAAAACGGTCCTGCCGTTTCGGAGATAAACCGTAATAAACAGACTGAGAGAAACAAAAAATTAAAAAATATATTTCTTGCTACAAGTACCAAAAAAATACACACGCGTACTTTCATATCATAATTTCAGCCGAAAGACGTCCACCGCTGGACATAGGCCTCCCCCAAAAGGAAGGGAATTTTCCATTATCGCCACGCTTGGCAGGCGGGTTGGCGATCGCAGTATGGTGTTAAAAATGCATAGAGAACGCTGCTGCCCATTCTCTAGTAAGTCCCTTAGTCGCCTTTTACGACACCCACGGGAGGAAATGGGGTGAAACTATTCTTTATGTCCGGCACTACACGGAAGCACTTAATTTCATATGCATTTAGTAAAAAGTTATTATTTTGACATTACAAACAGACACTACAGTTTTATTTATTTGTATAGATCTTCCATAAATCTCTATCAGTAGTCCCCCTCTTTCCCGTCATATCACTTACACACTAGAAAAAAGGAAAGGAAGAAATTGAAAGAAGAAAGACTTCTTTCAATTTCTTTTCTTTTCTTCCCACCCACATATTCACAATCAAACCTGTCCTCACGATATGTTCCTAATTTCTCCGCATCACATGCCCCATTGCTACTCAATTCCATGACCATGACAATCTCATGACAAACAATTTCTCATAAAAACAAGATTTGTTGATAAATATAATAATATGTTTATTTCTCGTTCCAATTATGTGCGTTTGTTTTTATAACCAAGGACGTTTGGTTGTACGTATATATAGGTACACACAGCTCCATTAAGTCCTTACCCCCCCCCCCCCCCAAAAGACATGTGCGTTCAAATCCGTGATAGGCCCAAGTTGGTTTTTGTATTTTGCAAAAACATGTTATTACAATTAATGTATTGTTTTAGTGAATAAATAAGTATTTTCTGTTTTAAATATTGTTTTTATTCAGTAATATGTTAATACTTTTATTAATGCATATAATGACAAGCAATAATAGGCTTAACATTGTCACAACGTCTAAGTAGACGGGAGGTTTCAAGACCGCTTACCGTGCGTAATATTGGTGGTTCGAATCCTAGGCACAACATGTGTTTTCTGTCATGCAGTATTGCATATACAGTATTTTTCTATTTTTTTTTAATCCAAGTCGAACTAGTAAACTATTTTTGAAAGTATTCTTTAGAATATTCGTTACGAATTCAATATTGTAGCAGTGTAACATTTTAAAACTTGAGGGGTTAGCATATCCTGCCAGGGTTGCGGGTTTGTCCGAAAGGGATACCGTGGCCCTGGCACATAGGCAAATGAAGGAACACGGGTGGGTTTTAATCAGTAAAAGTCTGACACGCCCTCCCAGCCCACCCAGAGCGGGAGAAGTTATTTGATAATTTCCCACCCAAAAAAAGGGGGTTAGCATATAATGACGCTGTGTGTACCTACCTACCTACCTACGTGGTTTATCTCAGAAGGTACATCATTCATTATAGTAGATCTTACACACACTCGGTACTGTAAGTACATAAGGTTGTGCAAAAGGAAACTACCATTATATATAATGTCAGAAATGGTCACATATGGCTCAGTTCACATCGCCGCGGAACGGGATGGAAGCGAATTATTTGATTACAAAGCGTAATCCATACTAATATTATAAATGTGAAAGTAACTCTGTCTGTATCTTACGTTTTCACGCCTTAAGGGTCCGTGCACGAAAAAAACTCTCTTTTGCCAATTTCTTATCTAATTGTGAGAAAACTTGAAATAATCGAAACATTAAGTCTGTGTAACTATAAAAGTACAGTTTTCATGGTGCTAAACCATTCGTGTCAGTCACAGCAGCTTTTAATAGTTTCATCATTTTTGTGCTCTCCAAAGTATAGTTTATTTCGCCATTGATTTACTTAATGAAGATATTGTATAATCATTAAATAAAATTTTGATTATATTGCAAGGAAAGCTGATGACTAATTTGTGATTTTTAAATTTCTTGATATGATTTGCTAAATTATAGGAAAAATATATATTACTGACGAGGTTTAAAACAAAAAAAAGTTTTTTCAATATAATTTTTCTGCTATATTTTGTATGGAAGTTGAAAAAAGTGGTTCCGCCACATGCAAGTAGACCATATAATGATGTTGATGATATTTTTTAATGTTCAAAATCAAAAATAGTTTCTTGTAGAATGATGATCAAATGTCAGTCTCGCGTAATTTTTCGGAAAACTTGTTGCAAATATTAGTGATTTACCGTGAATACTTAATTTATTTGAAAAATCCCTTTCAGCTACATGCAAAACAAAGAACACGACTTTTCAAGTCTCAAATAATTTTGTTTAAATTATGTTTCCCTTTCTCACAAACAATGAACAAAATTGATCAAAATCAGTCGATTTCGTGCACGGCCTCTTAACAGCTGAACCGATTTTTGACAAAGATATGGATATGGAGATGGACATAGGCTACTTTTTTACGCGATAACCGATCTCCACGTAGGCGGAACCGCGGGCAAAAGCAAGTGCTAGAATAAAGCACAAAAAAAAAAAACATTTATGATTCGGGCTAAAACCCAGATGTAAACAAAGCAGTTTCGTGGTAAATGACGTCACATCATGACCGCGACAGAAACGGACGTTTATTCGGTATTCTAATGATAGCTATGGCCGTTTTGTATGTTTTGTTTTTTATGTGACTCATAGTTTCCCCCATTTGTTTTGTTTTGTTTGTGTTCTTTCTTTGCGTCATGTTTACCGCAAATAAACGTATTTTCTTTCTTTTTTTATTTATTTATTTTATTATTTACGTACACACAGTAAAATACATAGAGATACTACATAATTATAATTTGAGTACAAAGGTACTGCTTATTTCTTAAGACATTCAAACACGCTATCTACTCAGACACCCATCTAGGCTAAACTTACCAAGTTCTCGGTTAAAAATGCACTCTAGAAGTCCCTATGTAATGTCCATAAAATTATATAATAAACTACTCGCACCAATAAAAAAAGAAGAGAAACTTAACTTATTTTATAAAAAACTGCGTTTTTTTTTGCTAAATAAAAGCTACTACTCGGTAAACGATAACATACTCGTAGTATAATAGTATAATAGTCATAACTTAAGTACTCGAGACTTGAATTATTATTACATCGCTCAATAGATACGTTTTTATATTTTATAGTAAAGCTTATCTCAGAAAATACCTATATCATTATTATATTAAAGTAGTACTGCTATACTCAAAGTCTCAAATTCAGATAATTTATGTAAACAACGGGGATAACACAACAAAAAAATATCTTCGTAATGGTAATTCACATAAAACTGCAAAAAAAGAGGTTCTATTTTCTTTTAAGTACTGATTTTAAGAAATAATAATAAAAAAATAATCATACCGTAATTATTTTTATAAATTTTCGGTTTTAACATTTTCAATGCCAAAAACCCAGCATATGGGTCAAAAAATAATTCTATCGCGTGCCCAAAACCCGCATCAGAGTCGTCGCTGTAAGTAGCTATTGATGACTTCTGTACATGCCCACGACGCATCTAGCGAGACCAAAAATCTAAGCATACATAAGGGTTGTCGAAAATAAACTATGTGAAAAGTATTTTATTTATAAAATGTCATTAGACTCATCATTTCTTCCGTTTAAAAAAGGACAATTGATATTATAAATGGTAAGTTTACAGAAGCCGTGTAAACGTACTTAAAAAATGTAATTTCTTACACACGCCATCTATTAAGACATAAGCGAACTAAGATTTATCGTGCAAATACTACAAATTTTGTGAAGATACTATGGTGATGATGATATATTTATTATAGTCATAATAAAATATTAGTATATCGTGTCAATTTAATTTGATCACTCAGTCAATTTCTACAGGTAGAAAGACTTTGGCTACATTCCTAATGAAGCCATAATAGCTCATAGCGCTCACATCAATAATTTACGTTCAAATCGATTACAGTGCAATTCGGAACGCGGCCTTTATTTCTTCTTCAAAAAAACTATAATGTTGGCACGTTACAATACAAAACGCGAGTCAAATTGGCTGGTTTTGATGACTTTTTTATTCATTTTGTCACACACACTTGTTTTTTGTGAACTTCTATATGAGTTCACAAAAAATATATGCATAACGGTATCGGGATTCGTAATAAGCTATTAATTAAAATATAAAAGTTGAAAATGAAACAGGAAATCAACAGTGGATTATTTTTACTGATTGTTGGTACTAAGTTTTGCCTGTCAAAAAGTTTTGAAGAAAGAAAGATCATATCCTTCGTGTTTCTGATCGTAACGTAAATTTAAACTGTTCATCTATTTAGATTTTTTATTTATTTATTGCTAATGTTATATTTAAAAGTATTGTTATTATTTTTTTGATACAATCAAGGCTATCAAAAAAAAATGAGAAACTTCATTTCACGGTAAGTTCATTGGCAATCTTTGCGACCTACAAGTACCTACATCTTTTCTATCGTGGTACAGCAAGTTTAAAAATAAATCGCTATTTAAAGTTCAATTTTTACTTACTGGCGACAGATTCAAGTGACTTTTGTTTTACAGACGTGTCCATACATGCGCATCTGATGATCGCGACTAAATTGGTATGATGATATTGACGATGATGCAATGATTGAAAGCTTCTCTGAATGTATTATTTTATTGAGGGGAC
Source organism: Dryobota labecula (assembly GCA_947523025.1). NCBI lineage: Eukaryota > Metazoa > Arthropoda > Insecta > Lepidoptera > Noctuidae > Dryobota > Dryobota labecula. Next base: position 2,437,852 of record OX383311.1, on the reverse strand, counting down.
TGGGGAAGTGTTTTACTAACATGGTGTTGGCAGCTACTGGAATGTTTCTGAGGCTTTGGGCATACTAATAAAAGTGTTCATGGATATTATGTCGTGCAGTCTGCCTGTATTAAGCTAATTGATTTTGTTCTTGCATGGTTTGAGTGTTCTTTTATTTTTTAGCATCGAGTGTTGCTGCCGCAGCGGCGAGGAGGCTGCAGCTTCGGCAAGCGAGTAAGTATGACTGGTTCATTAGTAATAAGTTGTGGGTGTTTATTTACTTTCATACCTATTCAAGAATTGGAGGAAGTTTACAAGACCAGAAATAAAAGCTGTCTGGTAGAATTTATGTCAACTCAAATCTTACAATTACTTTATTCCAAATAACCCCCAAAAATCCAAATAGCCCGTTCTACCGGTACCTACTTACACATAATGATGTCATAGTGACTAGTTTTACTGGCATGGTGTATCCGCTTCACTGTGATATGTCTAAGCTTTGGGCATCTTTAACCTAATAATAGGAAAAATTAAAGTTAATTTTATAATGAATTAAATTATAGTCCTGGTAAGTAGTGTAATTTTTAAAAAAAAAATTTTTTTTTTTAGGTCAGATAGCTTGTGGTGGGATGCAGAATTCTTTTTGTAAGTAGTGTTTTATTTGCAATTAGTTTAAGTTATAGGTGTTTCAATTTCTATCTTGCAAGAGGTGTTTATAGTGTGAATTTTTATTATGGGACTGAAATATGTCCAGGATGACTCAATATTATCCATAGTTAATTTATACAGTCCCACTACTGGGCTTAATCCTCCCTCCATTCTGGCATACTCTGCTCTACTTCTTGCTAGAATGTACAATACAAAATGGAAAAAACCAGCCAACATGAAGGGTTCCTTCCGTACCTGCTTGTTCACAATTAACTTTTACTATTAGGTAGTTGTTAGAGTTGCATTCTGTGAAAGTTTCATTTGTTTACAGGTAGATGGACGGATAGCGGAGTCTTACTAATAGTGTTCCATTGGCACCCCTTGGGTACAGAACCTTAAAAAGGAATATGTACATGTTGATGTTTAATGCTTTTTTCTCTCAATGTTGGGTCCTGTTATCATGATGTAGGTAGATAATATGAACTTAACATTTAAGTATTTTACAGTACAACGCACCGCCAATCACGTGAGGAGCTCCGGCCTGAGCAGGCGCCGGGGGCGGAGCGGCAGCGCCTATGCCGACCTTCGGCGACCTAAGTCGGCCGGAGCTGTATGTGCGGCGGTGCCAGACAACCGTGCGGAGCTCAAAATAAAAATATATAAAATGTAAAGTTTGTTTTTTAAACAAAGTTATTAATAAAAGGAGATTTTCAGGTATAAAATATTTTATGATACTGGTAACAATGCATGAGATCCAAACATTTTCATATTTTTTAATCTTCAATAACACTAATATTACAACTCTCATAAATAGATTCATATTGTAAGTAGCATATCTAGCCACATTTTGGACGAAAACGGCTGTAAACTGTTTCGATTGGAAATCGATTTTGGGACGCCTACGTCTAGCACTGGGCTTAAAAGGGCTGATTATGACTATCATATACCGTGTCTCCGACACACTACAAAAAACATTGTTTGGCAACGGTATTTTGTTTGCATAGTTCTTATAATTAATTCACTTTAATTTTATAGATGATTATTTACAAAAACATTTAATGATAAAATGTTTTGCACCACTGTCCTGTCATTTTGACAGTGACATTTCTTGACATTACTTTGTTTACATAAATTATCTGAATTAGAGACTTCAGGTATAAGTAATGTTATCTCTCTCCTAACTCACTTATTTTGCTGTGCCCGACAGGGTCCATAATGATCTAATTATAAGTTTACCACCTAAGAATAACTACATGTGGAATGCAATAAAAGTATTGAGTAATAGGATTTCCGTATATTGAGAGGTCAACTTATTCTGGAATTGTACATATAGCTTGATGTGTAGCCGTGTGTACCTACCAAAAGTCAGTAAGACAATGGTGCCGATTCCCTTGTTCACAAACTAAACAAAATTTTAGTTCAGTGCATCTTTTTCTTGCTATTTCATTAAGACAAGGTCAGAAGATACATTTTAGTTTAGTCCTGTCAAATTAATCAGCGCTTGATACGTCAAGCGCTGATACTTAGAAAAAACAACTGTAACAAATATTTTTCACATTCCAATCACGGATGTTGTGAAAAGCGACAAAACACAGAAGGTCAAAGACCAGATAATGGTGCCGATTCCCTTATTCACAAACTAAACTAAATTTAAGTTCAGTACATCTTTTTCTTTCTATTTCATTAAGAAAAGGACAGAAGATAAATGTTAGTTTAGTCCTGTCAAATTAATCAGCGCTTGATACGTCAAGCGCTGATACTTAGAAAAACAACTGTAACAAATATTTTTCACATTCCAATCACGGATGTTGTGAAAAGCGACAAAACACAGAAGGTCAAAGACCAGATAATGATGCCGATTCCCTTATTCACAAACTAAACTAAATTTAAGTTCAGTACATCTTTTTCTTTCTATTTCATTAAGAAAAGGACAGAAGATAAATGTTAGTTTAGTCCTGTCAAATTAATCAGCGCTTGATACGTCAAGCGCTGATACTTAGAAAAACAACTGTAACAAATATTTTTCACATTCCAATCACGGATGTTGTGAAAAGCGACAAAACACAGAAGGTCAAAGACCAGATAATGATGCCGATTCCCTTATTCACAAACTAAGTTCAGTACATCTTTTTCTTTCTATTTCATTAAGAAAAGGACAGAAGATAAATTTTAGTTTAGTCCTGTCAAATTAATCAGCGCTTGACGTAAATTGACGTAATTTTAGTCGACAAGTTTTTAATTACGTCTAAACTTGTATGGAGAAGTGACAGGCGCCGATTAATTTGACAGGACTAAACTAAAATTTATCTTCTGTCCTTTTCTTCATGAAATAGAAAGAAAAAGATGCACTGAACTTAAATTTAGTTTAGTTTGTGAACAAGGGAATCGGCACCAATATTGTAGCTATTTTTTTTATTGAAAACTAACGAATAAATTAAACATATTACGTAGGTAATTTGATCATTTCTTTCTACAGGTAATTCAAACGTCACAATGAATCCAGAAAACAATGGTTTATTTATTATAATGTAAACCACATTAAATTAAATTATCATAATGTATTAAAATGTAGTCAATTAAATACATGTGTAGTTAAATATAAAAAACCGGTATGTTCACTTTAAGTGAAAAGTGGAAAATGAACGAATTGTGTTTCTGGCTTTAGATTATTAAGTGGTTTTTATTAAACGATCACTCGTGTAGGAGATTGTGTTTGTACTTTTTTTTAAATCTTGTTGAAATCAGCAAAATATGGATACAATCTATTCGTAATAATTAGGGATACCACGATACGCCTTTTTGCCGATACGATACCGATACCGATGCTCTTATAAAAATATCGGCGATACCGATACGCTTATTGAATTCAAAAATGAAGGTAAAATAAATAAAACACAAGTCATGTTATTTTTTTAAATTAATATAAAAATAACAAATAACAGGACAAACTAAATAACACCGTTTAAAACTATAGACACGTTGAGATTAGTTAATAGTTTTAGTAATTAAAATTCACATTGATGAGAAAAATAATATTGAATCGGCCATAAAAATATCGCCGATGCCGATATATCGGCAAACTTTGAGTATCGCCGATATATCGGCATCGGTATCGGTATCGGATGCATCCCTAATAATAATATCAATGGGTGAGCGCACAGCTGAAAGGTACCTACTACTGCGTTCCGCTTCACCGCCGCGTCGCCGTCGGCGCGTTGCACGACGTGTATCCATTATACCAGTTTCAAAATAAACATCTTTCGTTAACGATAACTTCATTTTTTTGTACTAAGACATATCAAAATAAGAAATAGGTGTATAATAAAACACGTTTAAGTTTGATTTGTCAAAATTTCCGCACTGATTGAAAACTTTTCCTGTATAGTCCTGAGAGGCTGGTTCGGCATGTTTTGCCAATAACCCTTTAAATCTACCTATACCCAAAGTGTCAAATAAATATAATTTATGTAAACAAAGGGGATAACATATAAAAAAATGTCTTCGTAATGGTAATTCGCATAAAATGGCGAAAAAAAGGTCCCATTTTCTTCTAAGGACTGATTTTAAGAAATAACAATTAAAAAATAATCATACCGTAATTATTTTTATAAATTTTCGGTTTTAAAAAAGTTATTAAAAAAAGGAGATTTTCTGGTATAAAATATTTTATGATACTGGTAACAATGCAGGAGATCCAAACATTTTCAATTTTTTTACTTTTTCAACAACACTAATATAATATTACAACTCAATTATAGATTCATATTGTAAGTAGCATTATTTAGCCACATTTTGGATGAAAACGGCTGTAAACTGTTTCGAGTGGAAATTGATTTTGGGAGGTCTACGTCTAGCAGTGGACTTAAAAGGGCTGATTAAGACGATCATAGGCCGTGTCTCCGACACACTACACAAAACATTGTGTGGCAACAGTATTTTGTTTGCATTGTTCTTATAATTAATTCTCTTTAAATTTATAGATGATTATTATTTACAAAAAAAAAAATATATGATAAAATGTTTTGCAGCACTGTCCTGTCATTTTGACAGTGACATTTCCTGACATTACTTTGTTTACATAAATTATCTGAATTAGAGACTTTGGGTATAATACTTCTACAGGTTAATAAATATATTATGATTACCGTTAATAACCGCAGGGTTTCCCGTACATCTGCGAAGGTCGAACACAAGACGGATTTAGGAAAAACCCAATCCCATCAAAAACATAACATGTGAACAAAGTCTTGCAACGCAGTTCTCGTACCGGAACAAGTTGTGAAAGTTGTGTTGTGAGTTGTGAGGGAATGTCAAACCAAGTCAGTTATTATTGTTGTGGTTGTTGTTGTTATTGTTGTTATTTATTTAGTACACTATGGGAGCATCTATCCAACAACTTTGTCATAAATTGTTACCTAATTTGCGAGGAAACGATACGTAATTGCGAAATGATAGCGTTCGTTTGATCTCTAATTTAATCCTTAATTTAAGTACCTATGTCTCAATGTTATATTAACATTTTTTTATGTCCTTTAAAATTTTATTAATTTTTCAATATGTTACCTATTATTAATATTTAATTTTGTTAGCTAAATAACTTTTTAGTTTGACACATTTCAGTTTACATACATAATTTTTATAAAGAGATAGCATATCTTAAACATGACTATAAAACTAACATAAAATAAAAAAAATATCTGTAATAATAACATACCTACCAACTAAAACTAAAACTAAACTTGACTCGATGGAACGCAGAGCTAAGAGGCTCATTGGCGACGTAAAACTGGTGGATGCCAAGCTTCACAGCTTGGCTCATCGCCGCAAGGTTGCCTGCTTGTCGGTCTTTTACAGATTGTACTTCGGAGAGTGTGCCCATGAACTCCACGACCTCATTCCACCGGCCCCCTTCTACCATCGGACATCTAGACGCACTGCAAGTTACCACCCCTACCTAGTTGATATTCCACCAACTCGCACTAAGCGTTTTCAAACGTCTTTTATATGCGCACAGCAAAGGATTGGAACTCTCTGCCTGCGTCTGTGTTTCCGAACGCATACAACCCTAATCTATTCAAAGTGAGAGTGAACAGGCTTCTTTTGGGTAAGCTCACTCCATCGTAGACTTTGTCTGTCATCCAGACCTAGACTAAAGTCAAGAGCAAACTCATAGAAGACTAAAAAAAAAAAAAACAAACTAATACTAAAATAAACTAAAATATGGCGTCGAAAAATTCCTCAGCATCGCTGTCGACGGGTTTTTACCCAAGAGACTGGCAGCATTGCCACGTTGAATGGCAACGCTTAGCCTCTGGCCAAGGTAAAAGCCAGCCCTCGGGTCATTAGTTAGCTTAGTTGTTAACTATATCGTGCATGATGTGGTCTCCTATAAGTGAAGGAGTACACCAGCCGATCTATTTTGTAAAATACTCACCGTGAAAACTCAGGTGAAGTGAGCATCAATACACAGTGTCAATCCCTAGAATCAATAGAGTGACAGCTCACTTCACCTGTGTTTTCACGGTGAGTTTTTTACAGAAAAGCACCGCAGCTTAGTACCTAATGTTGCCCTTTATTTTTGTGTCATGTATTGTATACATCTTTTGTTGGAGATCCTAAATAAATAATAAATCTATAATATAAAAATGAATCGCAAAATGTGTTGGTAAGCGCATAACTCAACAACGCCTGGACCAATTTTACAAATTCTTTTTTTTTAATGGTTTTTACGAAAAATTAGGTTAGGGTAGAGTAGGGCAGGGTAGGTAGGTAGGTAGATAGGGTAGGGTAGGGTAGGGTAGGTAGTTAGGTAGGGTAGGGTAGGGTAGGTAGGTAGGTAGGGTAGGGTAGGTAGGGTAGGGTAGGTAGGTAGGGTAGGGTAGAGTAGAGTAGTGGAGTTTATACTATAGCTGTTGACAGAACGAAGTCTGTCGGGTCAGCTAGTATCTAAATAAATCCCTTGCTGCATTCTATTACCTATCCTTTAGTTATGTAATTAATATGTAAGATATTTAAGGATTCGCTCAATAAATCGTACACTACACGATTAGGTACTTGTAGTTTCCTCGATAAAAACATTGGTTGTCTCAAAAACTCTGTAAATTCGGTTTACGGACGATAAATTTTACGTGATAACGTCATATGAAAACATTGCGTCACAAGCCGAACGCTTAGGCCGATCGTGCCTCTCTATCGCTTGTTCCGCGCTCTCGCTTGCACACTTGATTTATAAAAGACGTTATCACGTCAAACAAATTCCAAAATAATCTCTAAAAAACAAAATAAAACCATAGTACCCTTAGTAGTACGGCGTAAATACTTCACGAAAGGTCATCAGAGTATACATGTTTTCCATGACGTATACATTTTACATTTTCAAAATATTTATTTGTTTTAATAATACGAAGGAAATAATTCATATTTATATTCTTTATTGTGGATCATAGGTAGGTAAAATATATACAATACTCTTATTAGTAAAATTAGGATCAGCTATGTCCCGCCGCTTAGGCATACAATAACAATCACATAAATCAAATTAAAAAGTATTTAAATAAGTCAAACCAAAATACACCAATTTCAATTTCTAGGCAAGGTATACTTTCGTATAGTAACCGGTATGAGTCGTGAGCACAAACTGACACCTGCGCAGTTGTAAATTTTTAGGTCTCTTTGGCGGAATGCAGAAGCCGGAGCGCGACGAGCTGCATGCGATTGGTTCTTCAGTCGATACTAGTCGTCTATTGGACTCTCGAGTGTCATTTTTATTTAGCCGAAAGTGTACATGCGCGAGCGTGCCCCCACTACTGCTCATCTGTGCTCACGACTCGTGCCTAAAAACAGCTTCTGAAGGGCCTTAAGAATTACGTAATTATTATAAATAAAGGGTTATTTGGTTATTTTGAGAATTATTAATTTTTGTTTTATTATATTTTATTTATACTATTGTTGTTTAATAATTGAGCTTTTTTGCCAGGGAAAGTGATATTTTTATTTAATTATATGTTTTAAATAGGTTGATTTGAGTGGGATATTGTGATAAATGTAAGATCACTTTTTAATTAGAATTGTTTTTAGTATGAGAAGAATAGATAGAAATTATTTGTGCGGTATCGGTGTTTTATTGTATAATTTTAGAAAGTGAACTAGTTTTTTATGTGATCTTTACTTGGATTATTGGTATAATTTATTATTTCTTTGTCATTTTGCTTGAGAGACTGATTAAAACGTGTTACAAAAATTTATTAGTTTGATTTATAATAAAAACTTAAAAATTTCCGTATTATCCGGATAATCCGGATAGTAAAATATAATTATCCGTATTATCCGGATAGTAAAAATGAACGGATTTTGCAAGCCCTAGGACATTGGTCCTAGGGCTTGCAAAATCCGTTCATTTTCGTCTATTGAGACTCTTTTATCACATGTTGGATATGGCAGTAATCAATAGTTGGATTTTGTATAAAAAAAGTTTTGTTGAAGAAGGACACGAATCCTAAGAATATTTTGAAACTGGCTGATTACAGAACTGAACTTGTGGAAACTTTATGTAAATATGGCAACACCACATCGGAAAATAAAAGAGGCCGCCCAAGTTTAAATAAAAATGAAGTCCCTGCAATCAAGCAGAAGAGACCAAAGCTGGGTGCCCTGATGACATACGTTTCGATGGTGTTGGGCATGAAAAATCTTATGGTTCCGAAAGGAACCAGTGTAAATATGCCCAATATAAAGAACTTACGTCAGTCATGTGTGGAAAATCCCGTGTATCACTCTGTGACAACAGAAATAATAGCTGCTTTAGGATTTTCCATACTAAATAAAAAATAAAAAATAAATGATCTTACTGCATAATTTATCAAAAATGAAAACAATCTTTTTTCAATAAAAAATATACTATAAATTATTCAATGATTTTTTTTCCGTATTTTAGAGACCTAATTTCATAATATATATATTTTTTTACGAAAATATAAAAAATCATGCATCTAAGGGTTAATTATGTGTGTACCTATGCATACATTAGCGCTAGCGCTATGTTCTATTTCAATAAGAACCTAATTACCTACACACAACATTCTTTATTTCCCCATTTCCATTCTTCATTACTAATTTATTTTTATTTTTTTAAGTAGATACATAAGTACGTTAATAATAATATACATAATTTGTATAATATTTCATGAATTGTATGTTAACATAAAATGCGGTGATCTGTAAAGGCTCCTACAAACAAGCGCGACACGCGACGAGTCACAAAGAAACGAAAAAAAATAAATAAATTACTTACTTACACTGCTCGTTGCGCGACGAGCGGTGTCTTTGTGTCGCGTCGCGTGTCGCGCCTGTTTGCAAGAGTCCTATAGGCTCCACACGCAACGCGACACAAAGAGACCGCTCGTCGCGCGGTATCTTTGTGTCGCGTCGCGTGTCGCGCCTGTTGCCGAAGCCTTAACTCAGGACCTTCCTACTTCAGACACCATTCTCTATTTAATTGTGCTTATTATTAACCAGTGCGTGTAATATTATGTTAAGATAAATAAAGAATTTATTCTTAGTAATTCTAATGAGATTATGTTACCGTGCGATGGCCAGACAAAACATAGGATTAAAAAGATTATTTATGAAGTTTTAACCGGTGGGGTTCCGTTGGAATTAGTTTCCAAATGCTGGTTTTATTACTTTTGTCTAAGAAAAAATAACCTATCATTACATTGTAATTTAAGGCACATAATTTTTTATACACAGCGTTTAATGCTGTCCATACCCGATATTATTAGAGTGAACTTGAACGTCAGTATGTTGATCCCAGGTTCCACGGAGTCAACATAAGAAACTAGTTTTAAACCAGTTCTTATGTAGTATTTATAAGATGATCAGCCTGCCATGTAATAGCCCCACGGGCACTGTAGGTATTCTCTTAAAGAGACGGAACGGGCATTGACAACGTTACAATAGTCTTCAGGTTTCCTTTTAGGTAAGTATAAGAAGTATCTAAGCATAACTTGAAAAGTACATTTATTTATAAGGTGCACTGGGGCAATTCCAACGGAAATTTTTACGAGATGAATCTAGAGGTCTACATTTCGGGTAGTTATGTAAGTTAGTTTCACGTTTACTGCCAATAGTCGGCTCCTTCTGTTAACTTAATGATAGGGTTAAACCTATGGATATATTAGAATCTTAAATATATAGTTGGATTCGCTAAATAGATTACTTTGCATATTTAGTTATATTTTTTTGGTATAGGGAAAATTACGAACTAACTTTTTGGTTATTCCGAAATTACTTAAAAGTTGATTTTATTGCACTGTAACCGAAGGCTTAGATTTATTTTTCAATCGTATTTACTCCATACACAAAGTAACTTCATTATTATCATTTCAGCCGAAAGACGTCCACTGCTAGACATCCTCCCCCAATTGGGAGGGTTTGCCATAATCGCCACGCTTGGCAGGCGGGTTGGCGATCGCAGTATGGTGTTAAAATGCATAGAGAACGCCGCTGCCCATTCTCTAGTAAGTCCCTTAGTCGCCTTTTACGACACCCACGGGAGGAAATGGGATGGTGCTATTCTTTACGTCCGGCGCCACACGGAACACTTAGTAGAAAAATTATGTATTCAAATCGAATGTTCACTGAAACAGTTATTGTTTGTCAATATTTTCGCACGTCAATTTATTTGGTAACGTTACCCGGAACCGTAGGTATAAAAATAAAAATAATTGTATTTTATAAAACACGTTCAACGCGGAATATACTAAGCTTGTCATGGGCGGTGTGATCTCCATGTTTCTCTAGAGCAACTTTACCGAAGTGCGTCATGACTTCATGAGCATTAGGTACCTACTTGCCCACATCACCTGCTATCTTGAAGGTTGAAATTTCAACGAAATTTTGCCTTTTCGCATTAAAAGCGTACAATTTCAAAAATATTCGAAATTTAGTTAATGGTGCCGATTCCCTTGTTCACAAACTAAACTAAATTTAAGTTCAGTGCATCTTTTTCTTTCTATTTCATTAAGAAAAGGACAGAAGAAAAATTTTAGTTTAGTCCTGTCAAACTAATCAGCGCCTGTCACTACTCCATACAAGTTTAGACATGATTAAAAACTTTTTAACCATTTGAGGTAGTATAGGCCCTTAAGTGTAGGGGGGTACCCCTACACTTAAAGTGATATGATATTTTTTTTCTCGTCTGTCCCATCTGTCAGTATCATCTTGATAATGAAAATAGTTTGAGTCCAATTTGTAATTGGATTATCAATTACTCTCGAAATCAGGAAAACTCTTCGCAGAAGGATTCACTCTCAATTACCTTATTATTTTTCCCTAACCAGGCTAGTTGGTACCTCTGATTATAATTTCTTCGTTACCTCATGTTATAAGTTTCTTGGCGTTTTATGTTGAAGAGTTACGTTACTTTGATTTTGCTTTGCCTGCTTATTTCTTCAGATTTTGACGGTTAAGTTGTCCGTAACAGCTTACTAGAAGACTGCTTCAATAGTATCTTCTTCTGAGAGTTGACCGTTTTGTGAGGGTGTGGGGTATTGTAGTATAGGACGGTCAAAAATTTTGTGGGTTTGCGAAAACAATTTTACGATTCAGGGATTCATTTGCGTAATATTAAGCTTTAAAGTGATATTTTAATCAATAATAATACGAGTTGGCTTCGGCCCCTCGTACGCCTTCCAATCCGTCCGGGACCCGAGGGTCCCGAGATATGTAAAATATATAAAAATAATAATATTTTTTATTTAATTTATATCTGTAATTTTTATGGTGTAAGTACATAATAAAGAGTATTCTATCCATCTATCTAATTTTTGTTAGAGTCAAGTGTCCGCCCCCCCTACCAGCTAAATGGTTTTAGGTTCTAAGATATACGATTATATGAAAAAAATCACAACAGTAGTATACCCATATACATATAACGAAGTTAAAAGGACAATTAACTATCGAAGCTAAGTATATAGACTTCCCAAGTTACCGAGTACATTTACAGTTGAAAAACATATTCTCTCATACATTCCGTATGGAAGAACATGTTTTTCAGCTACAATGCTTAACATTGTAGTTGAAAAACAAGTTCTTCTATTTTACCACGCACAATGAAGGGTTCCGTCAGTGGCGTAACTATACCGTTCGAGGCCCGTGGCAAATTCTTCCCTAGTGCTACCCCCCTCCCCCCCAATATAAAGAACCTTTTTTTTTAAACGTTGCCCCACACTAGGAATTTCTCTTGTATCGTGGGTGCGTTTACAAACATTTAAACTCCCACATGCACAAACAGCTAGACCCGGAACAACTACTTGTAGGTCATACAAATATTTGTTCCGTGCGGGAATCGAACCCGCGACACGCAGCGCAGCAGTCAATCGCTTAACCACTTAGGGGATAACTGCGCCAACCGTGTCGTCAGCTGAACCAACAATAAAGGCTCGTACAGACTCGCGCGATATCGCGGGTGCGACAGGCAGGCAGCGACAAAGAAATTGTGCTACTAGTGTCGCGTCGCGCCCGCGATATCGCACTTGTCTTCATGAGCCTTTATAGTTAATTTTATTTTATAATACCTACTTATTTATACACTTTTATTTGAAAGAGTTTAATAATAAATCACTGCGTGAAGTAGGTACATACAAACTTTATAATTAGGTACTTGATTTTCTAATAATTCACTTTAAATTAAAGGTACCTACCTAATTTAAAGTAAGTACATATTGAACTGAAATCACTATTGTAGTTAAAGTGCATAATTTTAATGATTAAAATTCCTTTCTTCAGACTTTCTGTTCAGCAAGTGTTAATGACATCGTCAGCGTCGGGCCATAGAATTTTCGATGGATAGAATAGATTCTTTATTATTAATAAGTCGGGCCATAGAATGTTCGATGGATATAATAGATTATTTGTTATTAATAAGTCGGGCCATAGAATGTTCGATGGATATAATAGATTATTTATTATTAATAAGTCGGGCCATAGAATGTTCGATGGATATAATAGATTATTTATTATTAATAAGTCGGGCCATAGAATGTTCGATGGATATAATAGATTATTTATTATTAATAAGTCGGGCCATAGAATGTTCGATGGATAGAATAGATTATTTATTATTAAAAAAATATATCTGAAATGCTCACAATAAGCCCTTTCATTTGATATTATAACACGGTACAGTTTGCAAAACCTTACTCTTTTTTTTCAATTTGCCCTCAAAAAAATATCTATTGTCTCTGAATAATAATAATAATAATCTTCGCTTTGCTAGACACTGAAAAATCTCTTATTTAACACAAAAAAAAAACTATTTTCACTTTTCCGAAGAATAATTTAGATAACTTACCTTAAGAATTTTGTTTCACGCCTTTCGTTAAGTACCTAATAATGTTATCACTGTACTTTGTATGAAGAATTAATAATAATAATATACCACGCGTCTCTATGCCATGGAGGATGGCAAACGACTGAACTTGAAGTGCAGTATAAACTGCCGAATAAGGATTAACTATAGAATAAAAGCCAGGGGCGCGTAAGCGTAGGCGAGTTTTTATTTTTTATTGTTTTGTCAATATTGATTGTGTTTTAAAGAGAAAGGCAAATAAAAAGGCATTGGCACGGAATCCTTCAGTCTCCTTTATTTTATAATCTAAAATAATGCGATAACCAATCTATTTGCATAGTATTCATAATAATAAATTGGATAATTATTCCTATGTTTCAGTCAACAATATTTTACATCATGCCACCATCTGTCAGTCACTAAGCTGACCCCCTATTTGTTTCCTAATTTTATTAATTCGTTATAGTGTTTGTCTCATAACTATGCCATCAATATATATATATGTATATGATATTCATGAAGTTTACATTAAACGCAAACAGACCAAAGGCTCTTACAATAGGTAGGAACCTACTTTTAGTATTAAAAGATAAAAAAAAATATAGATTTTTTGGTAAGTATTTTTAGCAGCCATCAATCGAAAACTAAACCTCCCTTCTATTATTACATGCAATTAGTAAATAACTACTTAATGTACATTTAAGAGGCTTCATTTAACAATGGATAACCCAATAACAATGATAATCGTAGAAATGACCTAATCATTAATTTACTTTTAATTGATCTAAGTATACCCACATAGTTGGGTGTTTCTTATTTATACACAATTATACTGGGTATTCATGTGATTCATAAGGTGTTATCGTCTTTTTTTTTTCTTCGCCGCCGCCGGTTTGAAGGATATACGAACCTAAAAATAATGTCTTATTAAAAAATGTGTAAAAAAAAAAGCTCACTTTTATTTTGGAAGTCGTTGTCGTTTTTTGCTACCGAATTCCGAAATTAAAGTTATTTTTCACCTTTTGTATTTTTTTAATTTTAGAACCGGTTTTTTTTTACCATTTTTTGGAACCTACCCCACACCAATTCATATACCACTACTTGCTATGTAGACAACAGTGACAGGAATAACATCATCAACATACATACGAATTCAATACTTTAATATTGAAGCTAACCCGAAAACTACCTAAGCAAAGTAAATACAATTTATATGAGACCACCGCGCAAGCTTCCTCTAGCAAATGAAAAAAATAGGTATAAGTTAAGCCCTAACATATATATAATATACATTATAGACGAAGTAAGAACCTTCTCCTTTTTTTTTTTTGAAGTCGGTTAAAAATCATTTATAGCCAGAGTGCATCTCATGAAAATTCCAATAAGCACAAACACGGCTAGGATACATTGTTCTATTACGGAGTTCCGGTGCCTACTTTCCGGCTTCATCATCAGATCAGTTTGATAGTATCATTTTAATCAGAACCATTTATTTAAATTTGCTTCGTTAAAGTCGCTTAACTAACTTAATCGAGATATCTTATTACCACCCGTGAAATACTTATCAATGTGGAGTTCCGGTGGCCATCTGTGGTCTTCTACATCAGTTCCACTTCACCAAATTATACTTTCTGAAATTAAGAGCTTGACTTGTTGATGAAAATACAAAAATCGCTTTAAGTATGCCTATAATGTTTGAGAAGTTCCCACAATTCCTCATAGATCTCACCATCAGAACTGGATTTTGATAAAAATGGAACCAGTCTGAAAGTAAATCCTTTCAATAAAAAAATAAAAATTCAAATCGGTTTATAAACGACGACGTTCTGAGGTAACAAACATAATTATTAAAATACAACCGAATTGATAATCTCCTCCTTTTTTTAAGTCGGTTAAAAAAACTACTATGTGCCGTAGACTTACAAGTTCATAGAATTTGAAATAATATATAGATTCACATAATCGGCCTGTCTTTCCTGAAATGAAAAGGAGAAGTGCTAATTTTAATCAAGTATCTGTATTGAAAATGTGGGCTTATTCCACAAATCCCCCCTGAAAATCCCCCTTAGGAGGAAAAGTGGAATCTATAAAAAACAGTCTAGAATTCACCCCTGATAATCCGGCTTATTCCACTAATTCCCCCTGAGAGAATCCCCCTCAGTGGGGAAAACTGAACCCTAATGTAAAAAAAATCACTTTCAGGGGGATCTTGGAATAAGTTTTTTTTTTTTTTTTCAATTCTAGTTTTCCCCCCTTAGCGGGATTATCTGTGGTGAATTCTAGACTGTTTTTTATAGATTCCACTTTTCCTCCTAAGGGGGATTTTCAGGGGGGATTTGTGGAATAAGCCAAAACGTGTTCGGCCCCTGCCTCGGCATGTAATCGCTACCTTCATTCTGACGTCACAGCTCTAGATCAACATACGCGACAAACATGTACGTATGTAGTAGTACAGTATGAAATAAGTATTATTTTCATACAACTAATGACTGCTAAGCATGAGATACTCAAACTCAAACTCAACTCAAACTCAAAGCATTTATTTCAATTAAACCATTTACAGGCACTTTTGAATTGTCAAAGAGACGGTCAGTTAGTCAGAAAGTTGAAGCTAGATGCCCATTCCAATACGTAGATCACTATGGAGAAGAACGGACAAGAAACTCCAAGGACACTCTTTTAAATCAAGATATTACATAATCCTGGGTACATTATTCTTGTTGCTTCTATATGTGAGACAATGTAAAAACTAATAAAACAATTCAAAATATAAAATTACAAATTAAAAATAAGCCCTGGCAGTCAAGAGATAACCAGTCCCAACTGACGGCGCCCGTTCACGAACATGCCAACGAACAAAATTAGATTAGACATGACAATTATTGATGTCCTACTAACATGTCTAAAATATGAGGTAATATGACTTCCTACCTCAATATAAATAAATAAAATCAAAAAAGCATTAGGATAAAGTCGTTTGCATTGGAGTTAAATAATAAGTACTTATTTACCTACCTACCTATTTAATACAAAAACTAGAAGATTTACCAAATACCTAATAGGTACTTTAGGTAAGTTCTTAAATGTTTTTCTGATTCTCTTAGCTAAACTAACCACATACAGGCAATAGAAATAACAGTGACATGCATTTATTAGCATGTATTTCGAAGTATTGAAAGGATTGTTTTGTTTCTTATACCGTCGATATAACCTCAAAATCTTTGTTTTCTTTTGAAATAAATCCTTTCTGCAAGTTGTCCGTTATTAAACTTTGTCTTCATGGGCATATACTTGTAATTTAGAACACGCAAAGTAATTTTCCTTTGCTGTTGGTTCTGGGGCGAACGATGTATGGATGCAGAACAATCTCCTTTCCAAAATGGACCAAAAATAACGTGATTTTCAGAGCCTTTGATTTTTGTATATTATGATCGTTTGCGGCCTGACGCATAATGACATAAATAGACACAACTGATGAAGAAATTGTGGGCTTTCCCTATATCTGACCACTTTAAAAACTCAGATGTGGACAATGTTTAAAAGGATATTCAGGGCGAATCAGAGTTATTCTGTGAAATAGTGTAACATGTAAAATCAAACTATAAGTATGTAATAAGTTCGGGGATTACATCGCTGACAAAAATGCTTGGCTCAATGCTGGTCCTGCTCCATAAGGGCGCATAAACTAACTGATTAGCATTTGAAAATATTTGAGCTGCTGAAGATTGTAAGACTATCTTTGCATTGTATAAACTCAATCTCCTTGAATTATATAATTGCATAGCACAGGTGTGAGTACTATGTACTATAGAGCTACCATTTACCGGGTAATATGTCTTTTATTGACTTGAATTTGCTCTGGCGGCTGGGAGTATGTCATGCTCACTCAAATGTCTCGCTGGTGATGGCGTGTGTGTTGGATCATTAAGTTCCCTTCAAAATGGTTGAGCTAAATGGTGCTGATCCATGCGTCATGTTCGTGAACGGGCGCCGTCAGTTGGGACTGGTCATCTCTTAGCTGCCACGGCTTATTTTAATTTTTGAATTGTTTTTATTACGGACGCTTCTAACGTGCACGTCTTTCTACATTGTTCTCACATGTATCTATAACTTCAACATGAATGATGTAACCCATATTTTGTAACAATATTTTGTTTTAAAAGAGTGTCCATGGAACTCCATGGACACTCTTTTAAAACAAAATATTCGGACAAGAAACTTCTTGTCCGTTCTTCTCCATAGGAACCTACTACGCTTTGGAATAAAAGGAGAAAAACTGGAATTTATAAATCAAACGGTTTTCCTAGGAATCACGCTAGATGAGAAATTACAGTGGGGACCTCATATAACATCTCTTGCGGGGCGGCTAAGCTCGGCCGCGTATGCTGTTTGAAAGATAAGACAGTTAACAGATATAGAAACCGCGCGTTTGGTTTATTTTAGCTACTTCCATAGCATTATGTCGTATGGCATTTTACTGTGGGGTCGGGCTGCCGACATTGAATCCATTTTTATTTTACAAAAGCGGGCTGTCAGAGCCATTTATAATCTACATCGCCGCGGATCTCTTAGATAACTATTTAAAACGATTAATATTATGACGGTACCTTGCCAATTCATTTATGAAAATATTATGTATGTAAAAAAAAATCTACATCTTTTTAATAAAATCAGTGATAGGCATAATTTTAATACTAGAAATAAAGATAAAATAGATCAACCATTTTTCAGATTATCTAAAGTACGTACATCTTTTATGGGGTACTGTGTTAAATGTTACAATAAAATACCTTCTGATATATTACAATTAAATGAAAGAAAATTTAAAACTCATATAAAAAGCACACTTTGTAAACAAGCATATTACAAATTAGAGGATTATATCCAAGATAAGAATGCTTGGAAACATGCTGGTCCTGCTCCATAGGACAATTTAGAGTCTAGACAAAATCAAACTGGTTGCTAATGTAACTGTATAATTTATAATTTTTATGATATTAATTTTTATTTTCTGTGATTAATATAAATTTAACTCACACACTTAATACATGTTTATTTTTTTTTTGGAAAATCATATACAATGTTTGTAAATATGTGAGCACCATGTACCTATCGCATTTATTAATTTTTCTGTCATTACTTCACTTTTCATTCTTTTTACCAATTGTGGTAAGTAATTTTTATTTTTATTCTAGGTACATCGTCTTCACCTATAATTATTATTTAATGTATACAAACTATTGTTAACATTTTAAAAGAATAAGTATGGAGTTTCTTGCCCATTCTTCTCCAAACATAACTACCTTTTGGAAGGCGCAACTAGAATCTATTAACTATTCATGTAATTTTTGACGTTCAAAAGTGCATCTTCGTGCCTATTTGAAATAAATGATTTGACTTTGACTTTGAATGGACAACTAGCTTCATCTTTCTGACTGACCGACCCCTTGACAATTCAAAAGTGCCTGTAATTGATTTATTTGAAAGAAATGCTTTGAGTTTGAGTTTGAAACCAAATCAAATCAATCGTTCATTTGCTTAGAAAGTATGTAGGTACACAAATAAAGTTGTTTACACAATTTTGTGATCCGTGTAGAATCTACCTTAAATTAAGCAGGCAAATATTGAAAATAAAATATAAAAACACGTCAGTCAAATTAAAATTGGCAAAAAAAAAAAAAAAATATAGGGTTTAAAGCGAGCATAATAATAATAAGGAAATATCAAACGTTAAACCTAAAGTGTGGTTTCATTAAAAAAATCATTAATCTGTCAGCTTCTTTTTAAACATTAGGAATGTTTTTAGGGCTTTTATTAGTGGCTTTTGTGGACAGGATATTTATTCAGATATGTTATTGTAGTTGTAATTGCAATCATGTCATTAATATTTTATATACCTACTTAGATTATTTTATATTTTGTGAATGTGAGAACGTTGTAGGCCTAGTAGAGTGTAGATTTGTTGGCGGTTTTCTATTTTGTTAAGTACCTGGTAATTGTTGAAAGGCCTACACTGTCCTCCCATACCTATTATCACTGTTATTTAATAATATTGTATTGTATTGTTATTTAATAAAAGAGTAACCGTGGAGTTTCTTGCCGGCTCTTCTCCATAGGAAACGACTAATTGGAACCGTGCACCTAGCTTCTGACGTTTCATAAGTGCCCATGTAGGTTTATGTGAAATAAAATATTTTGATTGATTGATTGAGGGTTCCGTACCCAAAGGGTAAAACGGGACCCTATTACAAAGACTCCGCTGTCCGTCTGTCTGTCTGTCCGTCTGTCACCAGGCTGTATCTCCTGAACCGTGATAGTTAGACAGTTGAAATTTTCACAGATGTTGTATTTCTGTTGCCGCTATAACAACAAAATGACAAAAAAACAGAAAAAACTAATATTTAAGGGGAGCCCCCCTTAAATATTTGTTTTTTCTGTTTTTTCATACAACAAACGTGATGTTTTTGCTCGTTTTTATAGATAATGGTACGGAAGGCTTCGTACGCGAGTCCGACTCGCACTTGGCCGGTTTTTTAATAATATCTGGTATTTTATTATGGTGAGACCCGTGCTCAAAACATTTTTCTTAAATAAAACTGTATTGTTACCACTATTTTGCAATAGATTCCTATATTAGCTTCTTAAGATGAAACTAGTCGATACTTTTTCCATACAAATTTCGGGGGTTACTCCACTGTTTGACATTGTACATCCAAAGTTAAACATGATATCGTTTTATATCTTATTATTAGTTTTGTCTGTACGGAAGCAAAATATTAAAATAAAAACCCATTAAAAAGTTATGAGCCAACAAAGATTCGTTTTTCCTGCTAATTTTAACGCAACTTTGGGCGTAAATAAGTATTATAAGAAGCGTAAAATCTCGAAAACAAAGTTCGCTCCGACAAAACTCAGTTATCGAAGATTTCAATAAATTTTATTTGTAATTGATTTATCCAGTAGTTTTTTCATAAAACTCAACCTTCCAAAGGACTTTTCTTAATTTTTACTATGAATTATCGTGCATTACACTCAACACACGAAGTCGGACACGATGCTAGGTGAGACAGCGTGCTTTTTGGCCACGCCCACCTGTGAGTTCGAGCCCACGACTAGTTGGCTCTTAAAGGCCCTTTTCTGGTGTCTGACACTGTTTGAAAGTAATTCTTATTTTTTTCTTACAAAAATTCCAAAATATGTAATGCCGGAAATGTCAACACTTATAGGGACTTAAGTCGATGGTAACCGACTTTTAATGATTTTATGCTGAAGATCACGTCTAAACGAGTAGTGTTAATGATTTGGATAAAACATGTGTTAAACTAGAGCATTTTTTTAATAACTTAATATATGAATATTTTAGATTATGTTTCTACTACATAGTGAAATTAATTTGTAAAGTCATGTCTAACGCAAAATCAATCAATTTACGTCAAGCGCTGATTAATTTGACAGGACTAAACTAAAATTTATCTTCTGTCCTTTTCTTAATGAAATAGAAAGAAAAGATGTACTGAACTTAAATTTAGTTTAGTTTGTGAGTAAGGGAATCGGCACCATTATCTGGTCTTTGCCCTTCTGTGTTTTGTCGCCTTTCACAACATCCGTGATTGGAATGTGAAAAATATTTGTTACAGTTGTTTTTTCTAAGTACAATGTAAATTATGTTTTTGCGTTTTGGTTACTTGTTGTAATAACATAGTTTAATCTTACTAACTTCTAATCTTACTACTACCGGAAGGGTGCCAAACGGAACCTTATTACTAAGCCTCTGCTGTCCGTCCATCCGTCTGTCCGTACAGCGGGCTGTATCTCATGAACCGGAATAGGTAGACAGTTGACATTTTCACAGATTGTGTATTATTTTTTATTTTTTTTTACGCTATAGCTACTATAACAACATATAAAAAATTTACCGTGGCAGTTATCGATTCATCATCATCATTATCATTTCAGCCGAAAGACGCCCACTGGCAAAGGCGACACACATTTGCGTGAAAAGAAATATTTATCTGAATATAGAGTTATCAGATATGGTGTACCACAGGGCAGTGTACTAGGCCCACCACTATTCTTGCTCTATATGAATGTCTTGCCACGTTACATTCAGAATCCAATATTGGTCTTATTTCCTGATGATAGCACCGCATTAATAAAATGCACTGACGCAATAAATTATGAATATGGTATAAATAATAGCACTTATACACTTAAGGACATAGTAAATTGGCTTTACATAAAAATATTTCGAAAACGACTAAAATGCATTTCTATCAACGCTCACCAGTATCACAAATGATTATAGAATACGACGGAAATAATTGACCAAGTAATAGTGGCAAGATTTTTAGAAATATTGATAGACAGACAATTAGCATGGAAACTCCAAGCTAAACAGGTATGTAATAAGAAAACTTCTGCATGTGCTATTCAATTTAAGTAAAACCGGCCAAGTGAGTGTCGGACCACGCACAATGAAGGGTTCCGTTGGTATGAATTGATCCCAAGAACAAACTTAACATCGTAGTTGAAAAACATGTTCTTCCATACGGAATGTATGGGAGAACATGTTTTTCAACTGTAAATGTAAGTTGGTTGACTATAACTCGGTAACTTGTGCCGCCTACTTGGCTGTGATAGTTTTCCTTTTAACTTTGTTATACATATATACTACTGCTGTGATTTTTTTTAAATATCCAAGTACAACCGTTTAGCTGGCAGGGGGGGGGACTTAACTCTAACAAAAATTAGCACTTTAAAGCCTAATATTTCAGAAACGGATCCCTTAATCAAAAAATTGTTTTCACTAACCCGCAATATTTTTGAAAGAACCATCCAGCAATACCCCACCCCATAGGGTAGACGAAAAAAAAAAACATCCCCACTTTACATGTACAGGAGGTACCCTAAATAACTATTTTTTTTCATGATTTTCTTGACCACTTTGTCGGCGTAATTAATATTATGTATATCCATGCCAACTTATATCTTTCTAGTACTAAGAGTCTCTGAGCTAAGCTGGGGACGGACTGACGGACAGATGGACGGACATGGCTAAACTACAACATTATTTTTAGTATATGCAAAACCTGAATATATTGTAGTTTGTTCAGAATAAGTAACTAAATCGATTCCAATAGTTTTTACGCCATGTTATATTTTTTCCCAAAAATATTTAAAAAAGGTTACAAGTTGGACACCGAGGGACACTACGTACCTATCCGCACTTGACCACTACGACAAAGTCCAAAGCCTGCAAGTGTGATGGAAAATGTTATCACCAGTTAATTACATTACAATCGTCGTACGGTTAGGTACCTATTGCCAAATTAAGGCGCGGGCGGCGCGGGTGCGCCGCGTGGTGTGCATGTTTTTGTACGGACAACCAGGTAACTTAGCAAGCTTATAACTTTGTTATTTTTCATGATATAGTTTTGAAATTTTACATAAATTCTTTACATAAAAATACTAGACACGTGTTTCGGGTTTCGCATAAACTAAAACTAATGTTGTATAAGGGTTCCTTGCTGACTACGGAAAAAAAAAAGAGAGAAAAGTGAGTACAACTACATTGGTAGCTTGCCATGGTTTGATGGCATCATTGGCATCAATTCTGCGATTTGTAATTTTAGTATGAGAGAACAAATATTTAAGGCCCAAAAACGTTGTATAACGGCAATGTGTGCCTGAAGATAACAGACAGTTGTATCCTATTGTTTAAGACGCAGATATATGCCAGTGACCTTGAGTGGTAAGCTTGCGTATTCTGTGCTGAGCTCACGCACATGTATCTACCACATAATAAATTTATCCGTCATTGCTTAATTTTTTATTGTTTTTACCTGTTGTGGTATAGTAATTTTATTCTGGGTACATCGTAAATCTTCACATGTAATGATATAATTGATGTATACAAAGTATTGTGAAACAGTTTAAAGAGTAACTGTGGAGTTTCTTGCCCATTCTTCTCCATGCGAAAGTAGAAGTTGGAAGGGGCAACTAGAATAAATTTTATTTCCGCGTTTTTAACGTTCAAAAGGGCCATTTACGTGCCTATCCAATTCTTTTTCACCACATCCTATCTAAGTCTGTTGCCAAAACAACAATGTTAACGGCATTTGTTTTATTTCGGCAGTTATAGGTAAGCTAGCCAGTTCCTCTGTGGTTGAGGATTCCGGGTGAAGCTTGCTTCCATCCCTTGTCAAAATCAAAATCAAAATATTTTATTTCACATAAACCTACATGGGCACTTATGAAACGTCAGAAGCTAGGTGCACGGTTCCAATTAGTCGTTTCCTATGGAGAAGAGCCGGCAAGAAACTCCACGGTTACTCTTTTAAAAATAATTGGCTTTACAATATTATTAAATAACAGTGATAATAGGTATGGGAGGACAGTGTAGGCCTTTCAACAATTACCAGGTACTTAACAAAATAGAAAAGTGCCAACAAATCTACACTCTACTAGGCCTACAACGTTCTCACATTCACAAAATAGAAAATAATCTAAGTATATAAAAGATTAATGATATGATTGCAATTAAATTGCAACTACAGTAACATATCTGAATAAAATATCATGTCCACAAAAGCCTCTAATAAAGAATTGGAATTCGATTTGTAGGTAAATAATGTCAAATAATGAAAATATTATGTAAGGAAGTAAGTTAAAAAAAACAGATCAAAATAAACATCGATATTTGGGAGTAGTTAATAGGCATTTACATAGTTATGTTGTTTATAAATGAGGTACCAGGGAAGCCACATGTGCAGAAGGAATTATTGCCAAACTTCCTTGTCTTCAACGTAGTCTTTTATCTTATAATAAGTATACTTTTTTGATAAGGACACGTTTGATGTGGATTTTGAACTTTCCATCGCTAAGTTCTGTAACCGACTTTGGCAACTTGTTATAAAAGCGGATACTATCATGAAGGGAGATGAAAGCCAAGAGCTTACCAGTTGTGGATAAAAAATATATATTGGGAAACATATGATGGGCATTCCTGATAAAATTCTTTCAACAAAGAACATGTGTGTCTTTTCCCCAAATTACATCAAAAAGTAAAGTTTTTCATTTCATCAACTAAAGTATTTAATTCAAAGTTTATATTACGAAAAGGTCACCTGAACGGACGGGCATACATGCATATTAAATAATGAAATGAATCTAAAATTTAAATATATTACGTTTAATTAAGTTCATGGGTCACATACAGGCAACGGTAACGCCAAACATTTGAAGTCTTTATAATAATATATGAGCAGTTAAAGAATTTCTTGAAAATTACATACATTTTAAAGGTTGTCTGGGTCGCCCCAGTGCTCAGCACAAGCACGATGGCTGAGCGTGGGGGCTTATTCCACAAATCCCACCTGAAAATCCCCCTTAGGAGAAAAAGTGGAATCTATAAAAAACTGTCTAGAGATCACCCCTGATAATCCCGCTTAGGGGGGAAAACTAGAATTGAAAAAAAAAAACTTATTCCAAGACCCCCTGAAAGTGATTTTTTTACATTAGGGTTCATATTTCCCCACTGAGGGGGATTCTCTGGGGGATTAGTGAAATAAGCAGGGCTGAATTCTAATAGACTGGTTTTTATATATTCCACTTTTCCTCCTAAGGGGGATTTTTCAGGGGGGATTTGTGGAATAAGCCGAGCGTGGGGTTCAGTCCAGCGCCTTTAGGGAAAAATTTATAAACAGCATGCAGAAATTATGACCTTTAAATACACACATCAAAAAAAGTTTACGATCACTTTGAAAAATCGGAATATTTTTTGTTACGGTAAATTATATTATGATTTCTTCTTCTTTTTAGATTCTTTATTTAAAAATATAGCCTGACTTAAACCCACTCCCACTTCTTGAGCACGCGTGGGATGCTCTTAAGCGAGCTGCGATTTGGAACCGTTAGCCACGTCCCCAGACAGTGCCAGAGCTCAGGGAAGCCGCTATTCAAGAATGGGACAGGCTACCCCAAGAAATGCTGGATAATTTGATTCTCAGCATGCCCAGGAGGATCAACGCATGTGTTCGAGTCAGGGAGGAGTTATATTATATTGAATATAAACCTTTTATAAATAGTTGTTTAAGTTTGGTTAAACAGTCTTTTTCTTTCTATCAAATTTCTGTTACAATTACATAAAATAAAATTATTTTATTTATTTTATTTATTTATTATGATTAATTACACTTTTTTATATATTTTTTTATATATATATATTTTTTTTTATTTCAAACAGGTTATTTCTATTTAAAGAAAACACACAACAAATAAATTTTCTTGATGAAGTTAAATTTAAAAAATTATATCAGCTTATGCTAGTAATGACAAACTTTTTTGATGTGTGTATGTCATGGCAGGTGTCATATTTACACTGAAAGAAATGTTTAGCAAAAACTTGGTTACTGTTTACACAAAAATTGTGACTTGCGAACTAGATGTTATCTGTTAAAAAACCCTGTTTTGCACACTACAAAATCGTTTTGTTTAATTTAAGCAAAATTTATTTCCTTATAACTAAAGTTGAGTTATTTTTGAAGTAACTTAATTAGTTCTGCTAATAATTTTTTTCAGTGTAAATGTCATATTTTGCGATCATCATCTGAACTACACAACTCAGTTACAACTTGGTAAGAATGGTCGTCAGACTTTCGGGCTTCTGTCGACCCGTAACGACTGTCAAAGATCGACAAATGACAGCCGGGACCAAAGGCTTTACGTGCTTTCCGAGGTACGGAGGGGTCTCGGTATGTAAAGATGGTCACCCATCCACGGACCAACCGCGGCAAGCGTAGTTTAAAAAAAAGAATGAAAGAAAAGTAAGAAAACTGCGTTTATTGGCATTGCAGCAAAAAATACACCTTAAAACTATAAAAAACAGAAAACAATGATTATAATGCCAAAAGGGCCTCAGCTCAGCATAATGTCAGATGACACACAAGGTGTACCACCTGACGTTGATTTTCAGCTGCAATCCACGATGCAATAAAAAAGAAATAATAAAAATAAACAAAAATAAATAAAAATAATCTAAGTATATTATTTAATAAATTTAAAATTACTTGATAATTATGATGATTAATTATCAAAAGGCACCGCGCTCGCGCCGGCCGCCACCGTCGGTCGCCGCGTCCGTGTGGGTCATTCATAGAATAAGTAAAGGTTTTTTGCAAAATGTCTCAAGCAATTTGAAAATTATAATAATTACGTAAAAATAAGAAAACTTTGAAAAAAAAAAATCCTTGATAAGGCTTTTTTACCACCAAAATATTACGTGTATGAATAGATACACCTTATTGTATAATTATGTAAATGGTACACCACAGACAAGCTGCAATATTGTCTCTCCTTCCCTTCCCCAAAGGTTGTCTTTAAAAGAAAGCTTTTAGCGATAAGAGCTTCCATTGTGATATTGTAGCTGTTTATTCTCCCTAACTAGATAAATAACATGAAACAAGTGCCAAGAACAAAAAAATAAGAAGAAAGGTGTTGAACCAGAGAGATAGTGTATTTATTAATCATAATTATGCGTGATGTTATTTATGTAATATTTTGTTGAGCGGATTTATTCTGTGACCGGTTAAAAGGTAACTCGGGGCACTGATGGGTTTCGCGTTCACCAGAGATCCATGACTATCACACTGCACCCACTCAAAATGTGCTATAGATGTATTTTACGTCTAACAGAAAGACTTCAGAAAGAATAATTACAGAGTATTATCTGTTAAACGTTAAATAATAAAATGCCTCTATGGTTTAGTAGTCGTATCGTAAGCACGAATGCAGAGAACGGGATCCGTGTTCGATTCCAAGATCCTTGAAAGTGTTATTTCTTTAATAATCTGTTTCGTTTTGCCGTCAGCCGGGAGTCAGAATTTGTGCCCGAATGACTCGTCACCTAATATGACATTAACATGGGACTTAACTGGCAAAATGTGAGTGAATTATATATAGGTACTTATACAAAGCTGAGCTGCTTAAAGGCTCCTACAAACAGGCGCGACACAAAGACACCGCGTGCCGCGCGACGAGCCGTCTCTTTGTGTCGCGTCGCGTGTCGCGCCTGTTTGTATGAGCCTTAAGCCTTTGGGGTATATAGGCGTGTTTTTATGTACGATAAGTAGTTTTCCGCTGAACATAAAAATTTGTATGTTGTTGTATGTTATAGAAGAATATTTCTGGCTACAAGAGCGACATCTATTGGTTGATTTGTGTTCTATTTAGACGGTGACGGTGATTGGTGGATTGGTGAATGTTAATTCACCAATGATCTATAGATCATTATAGTTCATTTCAAACTTCAGAGATGGCGCTGCTACTAATGACGTGATTACATTATCCCTTCAATACAGTGTGAGTCTTTATAATGTGCACATATCGAAATAAGGGAATCTATGCTTAATTGTATCTACGGTAAAAATATAAAAAATAATCGAAATATTTTTTTTTTTTTATGGAATTGTTCCCAGTGTAAACAAAACGGTGTAACTTTTAAACTGAATGATCTATCACGATGAAACAAACTCCATAATGATTGGAAGTAATTAGGCGTCCTCATAAAATAATTTTGAAAAAACTACCCTCAATTGAAAAGAAACATGTTTTTTTTAGCAAAAATCTGATTTTTTTTTTCATAATTTTTTACAATAATTGTAAAATTTCAAAATAAGAGGGTGTCTTATTGAGAAATTTTGAAATAAAAATTAAAAAATAAATTAGATTTATTTTTTTGTATTTTTTCCGTAGATAAAATTAAGCATAGATTCCCTCATTTCGATATGTGCACATTATAAAAACTCACACTGTATAATATAAGTAGTCTAGTTTGCTCTAATGCATAATCAGATCAAGGCTGTCCCTTGCTGTCCTCCCTTAGCGACGCCCTAAGCCGAGGTCTGTACCCCACAGGGGGTGCTCTTAGCGAGTAGTCGCTTAGTTTTTAAGTTTTTTACACTAGCTGGAGGCCTCCATTTATTGGGGCACTGACAGGAAGGTCCAGTTAAGTAAACGACAACCTCCTGGGCTGGCCTGCGAGTTGCCATAGTAATTTTTTGCTGTAATGCCTTAATTTTACAATTTCTAATTATGAAAGGCTCGATACCGGCAGATATCTACACTATATATATATATATATATATATTATATTATATTTATATTTATATATATTATAATTATAATATTATAATAATAATAATATTATAAAGAGGAAAGATTTGTACCTATTTTTGTATGTTTGTAATGTATAGGCTCAAAAAGTACTGGGCCGATTTAAAAAATTCTTTCACCAATACAATGCTACATTCTTCCAATTTGACATAGGCTACATTTCATTTAGAAAAAAATTAGGGATCCTTGGTAAAATTTGAACAATGTAACCGAAGGTGTAGAAAAATGAGTCTTAAAATGATAATTGTCTACCCCGTGCGAAGCCGGGACGGGCTGCTAGTACTTATATATAACGTTATTTGCACGGAAATAATAATACCATAAACACCACGCTTGTATTTCGCGACGTGGTAGGCAGAGATGCACCCACATTTCGTCAGTGTAAATGGCAGCCTCAAACAGGCACATTTTATGAACTAACGTCTGTTAGAGTGAAATTCCAATCATCATTTGCTCTGACCTTATTATCCAGGGATCGAACCTAGCCCTCCATACTGAGCACCGTAACCGCCTCTGTGGTCTAGTGGTAAAACCAACAAAGCCAGAGGTTCCAGATTCGATTTCGGCGTGGAGTGCGGCGCTGATAGGTACCTAAAGTTGCTCAGATATTAGGTCCGACCACCGTTTTAGGCTTCGGCCTCTAGGTTTTTTGCCCTCTATCTTTCGTATTACCATAAGTCGTTCCATGTTGTTGGTACCTCTGCGGGCAATGTGGCCGAAGTATCTCACGACAAGTTAAGGCAGGTTGAAGAAGCTTTTGTGCTTTCTCTAATTTGAGTTGTTCAAGAAGTGATAACAGAGAGTTTGCGAAGTAGGTAGTAGAGCTCTTTGTGGAGGTCATCTTCCGGGGATGTACCATACCATACTTACTTCAGCCGCCAAGCAAGGGCTTCGGTGCTGAGATCCGGTACGATGGGACATGAGTCAGACATCTCTGCCGAACCAACTAAACTAGAACTCTGGTTTTAAAATCGTGCCTGTGGTCTAGTAGTAAGACCACCTGTCTCAGACCCGATTGGATTCCCAGAGAGTGAAAATTTTCTGCTCGGTTTGGTTGGTGGTAGGGCTTGTTCTAAGTCCACCTGGATAGCTACCACCATCAAGTCTGTCGCCAAAACAACAATGTTAACAACATTTGTTGTGTCGACAGTTAGAGGTAAGATTTCCAGTTCCTCTGTGGTTGAGGATTCCGGGTGAAGCTCGCTCCCACCTTCGGCCTTATTTACCATCAGGTCAAGGCCAAGAGCACCCGTTGTGCATTAAAAAAAATCCGCTTCGGGGACTACACCAACAAAGCAGTCATTAATTCATTCGATTTGTCAACAAATTCAATTAAATACCATTTGTGTTACTACTAGAAAACGTTAAATTTTTTAAATCAGCATCAAAATTTGCTAGTAGACAAAGTTCTAGTTCACACTTAATATAGAAGCAGAGCTCTTTGTGAAGCAGGTCGACTGGAGAACTAGTACCACCATTCATAATTCTATCGCCAAGCAGCGTCGATATGGTCAGGATTAGGTATATGGGATATGGGTGCAGGCAGCGCCTCTAGGTGCCACATGACAAGGGGTGCCAAAAAGCCAAATATTCGACCATTATTTAACCAGAATATTGGTAAAGAAAGTATCAGCAGGATAACCAGAATATTCGACCATTCACCATGTAAGTAGAAAATATTAGTTAATATTTTAAACAAATAAAATTATGTTTTTTTTTTTTTATCAATAACGTATAAAAAATTTCAACCATTATTCTCAAATCTATACCCAAAGTCTCAAATTCAGATAATTTATGTAAACAAAGGGGATAACACATCAAAAAAAATATCTTCGAAATGGTAATTCACATAAAAAGGCGAATAAAAAAGGTTCAATTTTCTTTTAAGTACTGAATTTAAGAAATAATAATTAAAAAATAATCACACCATAATTATTTTTATAAATTTTCGGGTCTAAACAAAGTTATTAAAAAAAGGAGATTTTCTGGTACCTATTTAATATTCTATGATACTGTTAACAATGCAGGAGATCCAAACATTCACATTTTTTATATCTTCAACAACACTAATATTACAACTCTCATTCATAGATTCATATTGTATGTAGCATA
This sequence comes from Dryobota labecula, assembly GCA_947523025.1. Lineage (NCBI taxonomy): Eukaryota > Metazoa > Arthropoda > Insecta > Lepidoptera > Noctuidae > Dryobota > Dryobota labecula. The sequence continues at coordinate 2,407,593 of OX383311.1, read as the reverse complement.
TCTAGCCACATTTTGAATGAAAACGGCTGTAAACTGTTTCGAGTGGAAATCGATTTTGGGAGTCCTACGTCTAGCAGTGGATTTAAAAGGGCTGATTATGACGATCATAGGCCGTGGCTCCGACACACTACATAAAACATTGTTTGGCAACGGTATTTTGTTTGCATAGTTCTTGTAATTAATTCACTTTAATTTTATAGATGACTAGCTTTTGCCCGCGGCTCCGCCCGCGTGGATGTCGGTTATCGCGTAAAAAAGTAACCTATGTCCTTCTCCATATCCCAGACTATATCTCTGCCAAATTTCATGACGATCGGTTCAGCGGTTTAGGCGTGAAAACGTAACATACAGACAGACAGAGTTACTTTCAGATTTATAATATTAGTATGGATTATTTACAAAAAAAAAAATATAATGATAAAATGTTTTGCACCACTGTCCTGCCATTTTGACAGAGATTTTTTGACATTACTTTGTTTACATAAATTATCTGAATTAGAGACTGAGTATAGTCACTTGAAGGTAAACGTAATCGGATATCTATTCAATGACCCGCCACACAGACACTGTGTTCTAACGCTGATTAATCGCTACCTATGTAAAAATATGGACTTTCTTTCTAGTAGGAAAACACACTGCCTACGTGCTAGTGAAGAGCAAAGCGAGGTCGATGTTAACAATCGAGTTGCATCTATTCATTCGATTTTTAAAATATTGATGTAAGCATCAAATGAGAAATAGAGATGGATGATCTTTTAATTCCGGACCTCTTGCTTAAATTAATCGGGCACAGATCCTGCTCCGGGCTGTTGAGGAATTATTCCTAATGGACAAATCCAATAAAATTTTGCGGGAATGGGGTATTCAAAAAACCATAATTATTATTACTATTTAATGGTAGGTTTTTATTTTAGAGGAGCTCGTGGCTAAGTAATAACAGCCGCACGGGTCGATCCGTCTGGTTAAGCTACGCTTGCCGGAGTTGGTCCGTGGATGGGTGACCATCTTTACATACCAAGACTTCTCCGTGCCTCGGAAAGCACGTTAAGCCGTTGGTCCCGGCTGTCATTCGTGGATCTTTGACAGTCGTTACGGGTCGTCAGAAGCCCAAAAGTCTGACAGCCAATCTTACCAAGGGGTACGTGTTACCCAGGTAGTGGGTTGTGGAGGTCAGATAGGCAGTCGCTCCATGTAAAATACTGGTATTCAGCTGCATCCGGTTAGACTGGAAGCCGACCTCAAGATAGTTGGGAAAAGGCTAGGCAGATTGATAGATGAATTTTTGTCTGAGTGTCTGTCTGTCTGTTTGTTCCGGCTAATCTCCGAAACGGCTGGACCGATTGCGACGGGACTTTCACTAGCAGATGAATGGTGTAAAAACTCCTTTTTACTCGAATAAAAGTAGCATAAGTTACTACTTATGCTACTTTTATACGAGTATTTTAGAAAAAGCCACGTGGGCAAAGCCGCGGATAGCAGATAGTTGACCAATTATATTATTGATGCTGGCTGAATATTATATAATGTGACAGAGGAAGAACGGTCTTAACTAGGAGTCAATAGGTATTATAATTGACTATAAAATGTTGGTAATGTTTTTACTTAGAATGTGGTTTGAGGTCTCAGTAAGTAGTTTAGAAAGTGTTCCTAAAGTAAATGGGTATACATCTAAAATTAGCCAGACACTTTTACTAATTGCAGTATAGAAGAGATAAGTTACATTTCTACTTTTTAGATGAACCTAGAAGTGCATTCAGTTAATCATCTTAAATGGTATATCGATATTTTTTTATCGATTAATCGATTTAAAAGTTGCAATTTTGCCTCTCACTGCTACTCAGTCTTGTTTTCACAGAATAAGAAAGTAATGAAGCGTTTCCTACAAAAAGTTCTAAGTCTTTCTACCTTAAAATCGAAAGTAAACCTTACAGCAGTATAAGTTGGGTTTATTATTGACTGTATATTTGTCCCACATAGGTCTCAAGGGTAAGGGCCTTCTAGAAGTGAATGGGAACTCACACATTCAGGTTTAATGTTCGACAAAATTAAGCAATCAAATGTGGACTTTACATCCACGAGAGAAAGTCGTATTTCATTCGAAAGTCCTTGAGTACTTAATCCAAAAAGTTATGAAATCGCAAACACATGGAATACTCGGTTCTCGCATAAAACCATAAGTCGAATGAATCATTACAGAAGAATCTGTCTTCTATTACGTAATTCATAAAGTCGTAATTCGAATGCTAATGACATGTACTTATTACGTTATAACGATAGTGAAAGTTGATTTTCGTTCCTAGTTTGTACTCAGTTTGGCGGCAAAACTGGTGGTCGCTGGTTATGCTTTTAATTTTTTAATTCTGATTTTATAAAGATGGTGGTTACGATATGTTCTTGGTGACATGATTTTTTGTTGTAAAATAAGTAAGATTTATATTTTTTGTGCTGTGTAAAATGCAAATGACTTTTAAAATGAGCGCTGAGTCGCTTGTGTGGTTCTTCCTACTTTCTTTTGGTGAGTTAACTATTTAAATAATTATTTGTAAACACTTACGGCCATGGACTATTAGACTATGGCGATAATTTTGACATTTGTATGCATTATTGCGACATTTCTCTATTATTGGGATGGGCAGAAGTCAAGGTACTTACTTACGTAAGTAGATAAGTAACTAGTTAATATTTTAATTAAGTATTTAACTTTGGACTTTTGATTTTAATAAATAATTAAAGAACTAATAGGTATATCATAGGCTTAGGTAGTTGCCGTAGTTTCTAAGACGAGACACATTTAGTCAGTGTATTGGTATTGGCTGTATTATTATATATACGACTTTGTTAGTAAATCAATACCTTTGCCTATTTCTTTGAAGAAGGCAAGCGTAACGGCCATATTTCAATCATTACATTTTTTATTTTATTTTAACATCTTTTAATATTCCAAGTTACGAAAGATTAAATTCCAATTAAATCTTTTCAATTAATAAATGAATTCCTCTTCGAAAATTTACTAAACTTAGTGGGGTCCGAGGTTTAGTACGTTACCATTGGAATTTGCTCAGTAGCAGCCAGGGGCCCAAGTCTGCTATTTTTATAAATTCTTCACTCCAACACGATCCCATTGTCATTTAGCTAAAAGTTCGTAATCGATCATTGGTCGGTCAATGGTCTCGTAATAGAATTGTATTACAATGGCATTTTGAACATTTATTCATGCCAGATTTAATTTATATATATTTATACATATTATTTATTAGTGTTTAAGCAATCTGAAGTAGTAGGAAATCGGAAGTTTAGTAGGAAGTTTCATTTGTCATTATGTACGAGATTACCAATTCTTTCAATGGAGTGTCAGTGACTGACCATTGGAAAGTCATAATGACGCCATTATACGAGTATTAGTAGATTACCAAACTTGTCAAAAACAACAATTATGAAATCAATGATAGATCATTCTGACACTATTTTAATAGCAGACTTGAGGCCCTGGAGTCTGGATTTGTGCCCGTTTGATGGCAATAGAGTCGCCCTTATGTATCCATACTTAATATTATTTTGTAAGTAACTCTGTCTTTCTGTCTGATATTACGTTTTCACGCCTAAACCGCTGAACCGATCGTCATGAAATTTGGCAGAGATATAGCCTGGGATATGTAGAAGGACATAGGCTACTTTTTTACGCGATAACCGACATCCACGCGGGCGGAGCCGCGGGCAAAAGCTAGCAAGACATAAACATAATTGACGAAATGTGGGTATACCTATTACTATTCCCTTACACCATGCCCTTTGGCGAAAAGACTTGATGTTGTATTATTATAAAGCTTATTACATTGTAAACAATTGACATCCAAAAAAAAAAATTTTTTTTGGAAATCGCATTTTTTTTTTTTTTTGTACAAAGTTTTTCACTTTTCGGTTGTGGTACCTACCTCTACAATTCTTATTCCACTACTTGCTATGTATTCTATTCTATTTTTCTTTATGGAAATGGTTTCGATGTCGATAATTCTGCCAATATCAGATGTGTTAAGACAACACGAAGTAAACAACAGTGAAAGGAACTCATAATAACATCATCAACACACACAAACTGGATTAAATACGTAGTTATTAACTCTAACTCAAAAACCGTTCACCAGAATTTCACCAAATTTATATAGGACCACCTCAGGGGTAGGTATACCCTTTCAAACAAAAATAAAGAATTTGCACAATTGGTTCTACGATGACACTCCATCTTCCATCTTCCATCTTCGGCCTTATCATCACTTACCATCAGGTGAGATGAAGGCCAAGAGCTTCCCCGTTGGGTGTAAAAAATATATATATATATATATATATATAAAAATACATACAGACGTCACTCAGGTCCTACGATCTACGAGTCGCAGAGACGGACCCTACAAAGACGAAATTTTTCTAAAATGATGCGAAATCTTATTGTGTTTTAAGTATTTTAAATCGATAAGGAATAGACATTTATTCAAATAATCATTATATAACCCAAACAAAACATACGACACTAAAGTAGGTCAAATCTTATAAATATCCGCTTGAGCCGTGGTTATGTAACCAGTAGAAATACCTCTTTCCCTGACTAAGTTAGTTTTAACTCACAACTTAGTATTTTGCAGTTAATTCACATAGATATATGAGGCAATGGGAGCCAGAGTGGCCTAAAAAACTGCTCTAAACTTACTTCGGAAGCAGTTTAAAAAAAATACAGTATTTAAAAAAATACGGTTAGGACACTCTGGCGCTTATGGCCTCATATAAGTGTCACCGTATGATTTGAACATCGTTAGTTCATAAATTAATCTAGTTAAAATTAAAAATCAGCGTGAAGCTGCGTCAACCCCGCCACATCGAGGCATCCCAGCGATCTGCGAACACACTGAGAATACTGTTGGTGCTGCCGCGAACCCGCGACATCAGGGATGCACATCTTTTTCTCATAATGGCGGCAAAACCATCAATGTTGTTGTCCGCAAACATCCCTGACGCACTACAACGCCACGGCAGCCGCAGCAGTACTCTCATACTCTCTATTCTCTCTATTATATAAACCCTGTCGATAAGTGCAGGTTTGTTCTCAATTTGACATTGATACATTATTTATAAACAACCGAAAATGCATTTCGATAGTGTAGAATCTCGCTACATCAGAAAGAAAGGTAGAAGAAGAAGAAGAAAGAAAAAGTGGTTTATTGCCATACAAACACGTGCATATATATAACAAGATAATTTAGCTAGAATAAATTGTACTTACATAGTAGCTACCTAAAACAAAACAATACAAACAATTAATCAATTTCAATACTTTCTAGGTATTTTTCTCGATGCTGTGGTCTAGAGGTCGCAATCGCGAAATATGAGTAGACTAGCTTTTGCCCGCGGCACCGCCCGCGTGGATGTCGGTTATCGCGTAAAAAAGTAGCCTATGTCCTTCTCCATATCCCAGCCCCCAGGCTATATCTCTGCCAAATTTCATGACGATCGGTTCAGCGGTTTAGGCGTGAAAACGTAACATACAGACAGACAGAGTTACTTTCACATTTTTAATATTAGTATGGATATACACCCACATGCGCCAGTTATCTTTAATTCTTTGATAAGAGGCTGTAAATACGATATAAGACTACATAGGTACCTAATAATATTGAAAATAGCATTTGGCCCTACCTAGGTAGAGTCGCGCTTTGCGTCCACTGGACCGATCGATGTGGCAGTAAGTGATTTTCTCCAAAAACGAGGCAAGTAATTAGTTGGAATTCGCGTTTTAGAGAAAAAGATGATCGTTTTAGCGTTTTATTTGTAGGTACCTACTGTGATTCTGGTTTTTTGGGTATGGCGTTTAAGAGTTCATAAACTTGTTAAAAGCATAGTCATTTTCTCATCTCTCTCCATCCATAGACAAATAACACTATCTTCTTCCTTGAACTGTCATTATGTTAAACTCGCTAATTGGTGTCAAAACTACACGACTGCGAAAATACTATTGGCTCGTTCGTGAGATTGCAGCCAGTGACACACATACCTACTTGCAAGGTCATGTTAAGTAACGTACTTACGCAGCGAATAAGACAATCTTGTCTACAATGTATGTATCTTTACGGTTATTTAAACTCGATAACATGTGATCGCTGGCGTAATTTTAGCGCCAGGTTGAAGGTTGAAAATCTGACATGTACACTGAAAAAAATTCACTACAATCAAGTGACCTTTAAGCTTGATTGACAGTGGTGCCGATTCCCTTGTTCACAAACTAAACTAAATTTGAGTTCAGTGCTTCAATTTCATTAAGAAAATGACAGAAGATAAATTTTAGTTTAGTCCTGTCAAATTAATCAGCGCCTGTCACTACTTCATACAAGTTTAGACGTGATTAAAAACTTGCCGACTAAAGTTACGTCAATTTACGTCAAGCGCTGATTAATTTGACAGGACTAAACTAAAATTTATCTTCTGTCCTTTTCTTAATGAAATAGAAAGAAAATGATGCACTGAACTTAAATTTAGTTTAGTTTGTGAACAAGGGAATCGGCACCGATATCTTGTTTAGCTTAATCATAATCTTAGTTAATTACTTCAATAAAGATCATTGAAACTTTAATCTAATAATCTTGGTTGGAGCAACTATGTTTTGACTTGATTGCTGCAAATAGGTTTTGTGATAACTCCAATCAAGATCCCTTTTCAAATCTCAATCAAATAAAAGTAGTAGCTGTGATCATTGTGCTTGATAGGCTCAGATGCAAACAAGTTACTTAGTCAATCTAAACAAAATCTTGATTGTGGCAACAACTTTTTTTTTTTCAGTGTTTAAATCTAAAGCCAAGTAATCGTTTCGAACCCAGGACCTCGTGATCCGCAGCCGCTAAAAAAACTGACCAACGACACGTCATGTGTTTTACATTTGACTGTACCTTATGAAGCAGTAGAAAACTCAAATCACACTCAGACTCGACAACATATTGCATAAAACCCCATAAAACCCCGTAATAAGTACCTAACCTATAGTTTATTCGTCATTGTGGTTACAAAATCTATGACTCTCAATGTTCTGAACCACAGACATCTTTCGAAAGCTTGCCTTTTACATAATATACACATAGGTTGTCTGTATTCCCTGAGGGGACAAGCAGAGGTGCAGTATAGTGGGTACCTCATGTACTCGTATAACGAGTTTTGTTGTCCTATTTATTAGGCACAAATCCAGACTCTACTGAGAAATAGTAGAAACCGCCAAAGACACTTTTCCTAGCCTGGGAATGTAACACAGGATCCATGCTCAGCAGCTCTGCCGCGCTAACGAAGAATGCAATAACTCGACTTTGGACGATTTTGAGTTATATATTCGATGAGATATACATATATATGGAGTCAGCGAATCGAAATCTAATAACTCTCTCTAAGCAACTTTTTATTGATCCTTCAGGAACTCGGTTTTTCAGTAAGCAAGAATGCAATAACTAAAACTTCATAACAAATTCAATAATCAAAAATACAATTCTCGGAAGCGGCAAAATCGAGTTATTGCATTTTTCGTTAGTGCGGCAGAGCTGTGCTCGCGACAACAAGCCCAACGAGGCGTCACTGTCATGGTTCACAAGAAGGTTTAAAAAAAAAATATCGCAGGACTGCCGACAGAAGTGAAAACACAAAACTTTGGAATAACTGTTCTTTTATACATATAGCTCATGGAAAGCGTTCGGTGACGATGACGCGAGTTCCATGATTTTTGTTCACCCAAAAAGTATACAATACACAGTATACATATAGCTCATGGAAAGCGTTCGGTGACGATGACGCGAGTTCCATGATTTTTGTTCACCCAAAAAGTACACATATATACACAGTATACATATAGCTCATGGAAGGCGTTCGGTGACGATGACGCGAGTTCTATGATTTTTGTTCACCCAAAAAGTGCTCAACGCGTCTAAAGAAATTTTCACTTTAAAAAAAAAAATTGCAACATAATATGTCGCCTGTTTCAGCCTCATCTTCATTCGCCTCGCTGATCATACCAGAAGAGTTGCCATCGTTGCTTTCGGTCGCCTACTCTAATATACCGCCTATTAAGAAAGGTAAGATTTATTTATTTATTTATTTATCTCTCCTTTACATCTATCATTAGAGGTTCATCACCCAATGCGATAGTGCGGTCTCTTATAATTTATACTGTCTTTATACAGGAAAAATTTGTAATCAGTACGCAAATTTTGACAAATTAAACTTAAACGTGTTTTATTATGCACCTATTTCTTATTTTGATATGTCTTATTACAAAAAAATGAAGTTATCGTTAACGAAAGACGTTTATTTTGAAACTGGTATAATGGATACTCGTCGCGCAAGGCGCTGGCGGCGCGGTCAATGAAGCGGAATGCAGTAGTAGGTACCTATCAGCTATGCGCTCGCCCATTGATATTATTACGAATAGATTGTATCCATATTTTGCTGATTTCTATTGGACCAAAAAAAAAAAGTATTGAACAAATTATGGAAATGTGTTCTATTATACTGAAACACCAAAAAAAATGGCGCACTGGTTAAAAACTTATCCTGAACTACGCATCAAAGACCTGACGTCACAAATCCTGCATCGCGCTATCAGAGTTTACCGCGTGACTAGCATTTATACAACATCCCGACATCAACCGTTGGGCAGTTGCCCACCAGACACAACACCCGTCTGGTCGGAGGATCCTCCCTTTACTATAGAGTATGAGTGAACTTTACACCCTGTTCCTCTTACCTCTAAAATACTACTACTAAAAATATATAGGTATACTAACTATTACAATATATATATATGAGAAACTTTAACAATGATCAACCTTTCATTCAATAAGTATCTACTTAAACCTTAATAACATAACGACGATACAATAATATAACTGCTACAATACATCTATGTATCTCCCACAGTATATACTACAAAAATTACAATAAAAACACAAATTAACACAAATATAATCACACACTTCGTAATACAAATTCATTAATAACAATTATAGCAATAGAAATCAATGTCAATAAAAAGAGAAAAATTATATAAAATGTCAATATAGTACATGTCAACACACAGACTGAAAACAAATAATAATAAAAATAATATGACTATGTCAATATACAATGCTAATGTCAATATGCAGTACTAATGTCAATATAAACAATGCTAATATCAATATACAATACTAAAGTCAATATACAAAGTATAATATAATTATGTATTTTAATAGCATGTCAACATTCTGTCATTACATTTTTGTCTGTAATGAATTCCGAAATACTATAATATGCTTTGTTCACTAGTAAGGATTTTAGCCGTTTCTTAAATAAGCTCACGTTCAATTCTTTGCACTTGTACTTTGGCAGTTGTGTTAGCGACAGGAATAATGCTTATAGATCTTAGTATTAATAGTGACCATTAATATAACATATTTTCAGGCACGGACTCTCGCGTCGGCTTCGGCTTTGCTTTCGGCAACCATGCCGACTTCCAAGTCATGCTCGAGCTGGGACCACAGACTAATACGCAGGCTTTAAGTAAGTACATTTTTTTAGACTGTCTCTTTGGCCATCTTTATAATCTTAAAGTAGGATTAGGACCAAACGAATATTTCTTTTTTAACAGTCTTGACGTTCTAGCATGGATATAGACCAACGAAGAAAGGTTCTGTCCCTTTTTACCCAAAAGGAAATTGGTAGAGCGGGCATAGAATGTGCATTCGCTCGTTTGGTCTAAACCGACTAGGTTAGCCTGTGTGTCACTATGATTACTTCGTTGTCAGACTTCTTCTGAACATCAACGGCTTTCATAATGTCAAAATTAAAAGTCATTTATTCAAACTAAGCTGAGAATCAGTAGTCCGCCCTTCACCACTTCCTAGTGCTGAGAAGAAGTGGCACAATAAACTCCCCAGCCATACAGCAAAGGCATATTATAATTCATCAAGAGATCAATCTGAACAGACCAACCAGCGCTAAATCCGTCTGATCCATGTCGTATATCTAAAGGAGGACGTATATCTACTCGTAAAGGTTACAAGGGCCATAAACGACACTCTTTCTTCGAAAACCGCTGTCACATACACTCCCAAATCTACTTGAATCTTTTATCCTTTAGTTATTATGTTTATTTATTTATGTACACACAAAATACTTGACAGGACAATATATTGACATAGAAGAGCACAAAGGTACTGCTTATTTCAGAAGAAATTTCTTACAGCAGACCTGCGAGAGGAAAGTTGGATAAGAAATGTAGACACAGTGTGTAGAAAAGTTAAACAAGAAAATTTAAATTAAAACACTTAAAACAAAACTATAACTATACTAGCTTTTGCCCGCGGCTCCGCTCGCGTGGATGTCGGTTATCGCGTAAATAAGTAGCCTATGTCCTTCTCCATATCCCAGGCTATATCTCTGCCAAGTTTCATGATGATCGGTTCAGCGGTTTAGGCGTGAAAACGTAACATACAGGCAGACAGACAGACAGACAGACAGACGGACGGACGGACAGACAGACAGACTGACAGAGTTACTTTCACATTTATAATATTACTATGGATAACATAAACATACATACACATATAAATATTTACCTATAATATATATATTATAATTATGTAGAATATTACTGTATAGAATGTGAATATGTTGTGTGGCCCATACACGAATTCGGTATGCCTAGGAAGTACTCCGGCCTCCGTATGTGATGGATCTTGAGGACGCCAGTCACACACGGTTCTGATTGTATTCATATCAGACGGATCTGAAGGTAGAACTGATCATGTATGGTAGCCTCAACTGACGTCATTTATTACCAGAACCACGGCCAGCGGGCCATTCATTTAATTGTGTTTACGGAATAATTAATAAAATTCTGTTACTTTCAACAGATGGTCAAGGTTTCCAGTCGGGTTCTACCAATGCTAAGCGACAAGCGAACTCGCCGCCGCCCGCGAAGTACAACAAGAATAAGGAAAAGGTACTAAAATAAACAATAATTTAAATATTGTTGCTGCTGGGACACAGGCCTTCTCTCTGTGAGAGACAATGGCGTCGCCAGCTGCTGGCCCAGAGGGGGCAAGATGATATAAGGAGGATGGGAAAAGTATGGATTGAAGGTACAGTCAAGAGCACATGAAGCTGAAGTACGAGTCTTACCTCTACGGTGATTGTAATAAGAACGATACAAAGTCCAATGTATAAAGCACCACAAGCTCTTTAACTGTACAATAAATAAAACTTGTAAGCTAAGCTAATACATTTATTAGAAAAATTTGATAAAGTTCCAATATTTTAATAATAAAGTGGTAGAGAGAGACCCTTTTTTTGAGTTAATTAAAACATAATCTTCCATGGTTTTTTTGTAATCTTCTCGACTACTTGATTATGAAAAATTTGTAAGTTTTTATAAATAAGTTTTCTGTGTACACTAATCATGGCCAGACCATTGAGGCGATTTTCCCCCATGATGCTTCTTAGTTAGGATTTTGGTTACTTTGCATTCGGCAAAAAATAATTTTGGAATCTCTAGGAGGGGCCAGATGCCCCTCCCTGCCTCTTTGGCGACGCCCTTCGTGAGAGAGTGTTATGCGAACAGTGGTGGCCCCGATTTAAGAGTTATTTATAGCTCCCAATAAAATGGGCGCTCCTATTGCCAGTCACAAATCCTGACTACTGGCTGCTACTGACAAATTCTTGATGGAGAAACCCAATGACACTTTGCCCGACCTGGGCCTCAAGTCTGCTATTACAATAGTCTCAGAATGGTCTCTTCATTGTGAGTTTTTGACAGATTTGCCATACAAACACTGTCAAATACTCACAATGGCGAGACCATTCTGACACTATTGTAATAGCAGACTTGAGGCCCTGGGGTTCAGGCAAAATGTAATTGGGTTTATTTATTTATTTATTTAATACTTTAGTACAAAAAAAAGTACAGAGGCGGACTTAATGCCATAGGCATTTTCTACCAGACAACCTTTGGGTGGTGCAGAGACAAACAGTGGTAGGTGCAATTACGAAAATTGGGGATTAGTTGTATATAACTATACCTTAACTATAAATAAGATATATATACCTAATTATACATAAATATAAGAACAAATAAATACATATAAATACACGAATATAATAAAACTAACTAAACAAACAATGGAATTACATTACCGTTGTTATGATACTGCCAGCTTCTTACGAATGTGCTCGCAAACTTTAACTCGGGTTTCTGCCCAGATTGAACGCTCAGCATACTATTACATTTACTGGACCAATTAGGCAGGGAGTAGTATGACCGTCAAAACGTATCAAACAGCTGCTGTCATTTACAATACCTAACCGAAGCTGTATAATATATGGCACATCGAGTTTTTTAACAAGCATCGTCTCTGTCATTATTATACCTGTATGACAGTCTCTTCTACGGCTTATATTTTCCAGTACCTACCATCAGACGGCAGCAAATACCTCCAGAACTGGGCGCAGAAGATGAAATTCCCCCAGAAGCTGTCACAGAACATGCTGCCCAAGCCGGGAGAGGTGCCCAATTTGGAGGACTCCATGGTGGAGCTGGTGAAGAACGAGAGAGGAGAGTACGAGATACATCAGCCGAAGCCGGGGAACCTTCCACAGAAGGTAAATAAGTTTCAATATGTACTAGGTACAGTCAGCGTTCATAAGTGCAGTAGCACGTTAAAGTTAATTAATTATAAGTACCTACTATGCAAACAAAATGCCGTAGCCAAACAATGTTTTGTGTAGTGTGTTGGAAGCGCGGCATATTATGATCATCATAATCCGCCCTTATAAGTCTAGCTAGACATAAGCCTCCCAAAATCGATTTCCATTTGGATCAGTTTGCACAGAACAGTTGGAACATGTGGATAGATATGGTACTTACAATATGAATCGATGAATGAGACCTGTTGTTGGAGATGTAAAAAAATTGAAAATGTTTCATCTCCTGCATTGTTACCAGTATCATAAAATACTTTATACCAGAAAATCTCATTTTATTTAATAATTATGTTTAAAATCGAAAATTTATAAAAATCATTACGGTATGTTTATTTTTTAATTAGATATTATTTCTTAAATCAGTACTTAAAAGAAAATGGATCCATTTTTTCGCCATTTTATGTGAATTACCATTACGAAGATATTTTTTTTGATATGTTATCCCCTTTGTTTACATAAATTATCTGAATTTGAGACTTCGGGTTATAAGTAGGTAGATATTGAAAAATTAAACATGAGCTAACTAATGGGTGTTTGAAAATAGCAAGAGTACCTAATAGATGCTCACTCAGAGAAATTGTGAGATTGGCTCTTTGTTCATGTTAGAGTTGTTTTTATTGTTGTCCACTGTGGGTGTACTTATGTGCACGTTGCAGTATCTTTCTTTTTATACTTATTTAGCCAAACCCGTAAAAACAATACCCAAATTCTATCTTTTTATATTCTCAGGTTCTAGAAGACTTGAAGCGGCTGTACAAGATCAAGAGCGAGGCCGCGAAGAAGATGGGTGTGCAGAGCGGCGCGACGCAGAAACGCAGTGAGGAAGAAGTGAAGAAGATAACGGACGATCTGTCCAACGTGGATCTGGACTGAGGCTCTTTGTACGCTTTTGTAATAAATGGGTTTAGGCTAGAATCCTGTTGTTTTATTTGGTAGGTTTAAGAGCGTTGTCACCGGTCCACATGCGCCACTCCTTTAAAAACATATTGGTGCCGATTCCCTTGTTCACAAACTAAACTAAATTTAAGTTTAGTGCATCTTTTTCTTTCTATTTCATTAAGAAAAGGACAGAAGATAAATTTTAGTTTAGTCCTGTTAAATTAAAACGACTATTAGGCAGGACATAATGGATCTGTAATTTACCTAACATCTGTCTGTATAACCTATGCCCACAATAAAATAATTTGATTTGATTTGATTTGATTTGAAGACAATCCAACCGATTTTTTCGTTGAAGCAAAATACTTTTTTTTTCTCATATTGTTTTAAGTGGAACATGGGAAATTGCGATCCGTGACTTCTAAATATCAATATTAAGGGCTGGAATTTTTACAAGGTCTTTATTTTGGCATTATCTTGTTTTTTCTTTTTGCCCGTTTATACTTGACAACCCATAGCAGATCAAGGGCCTCTCGGTAGAATTTGCTACGGGCCCCGCGCTTGCTTAATCCGGCACTGCTTGATGCACTTAGTTCTGTAACTCAGCCTTAGAGGGCTATTATCTAAAAGGTGTAGGTCCTACTTTCTCTGAATGCGGACCATGTAGCTTTATCCTTTTTTTTTTTTTTGTGATAGGCATTTTACAACAACCGATACAACAACCATTTTTCTAGCCATCATACTCAAGACTAAGGATTGTTCTGAGTCCTGAACGAAAGAAATTAATTACTGATTTTATAAACCAACCAAGGCTAAATCTCCCTAAATACCTAAATACTTATAAGCGTTTAGGTACAATGATTGATCAGCCAATACATAATTACTGTGAGAATATTCAAACAATACGCCATTGGTACCTACTACCTAAAAGTTAATGTCTGTCATATTGTTCTAGCATTTGTTCTTGTGCATTTGTAAAGATACAACCTTTTGCACATTTAGATAATTACTTAATATTATTTGAAAATGTATAATAACTTCTGTTTGTGTCTGTTTATCGTGATTTTGAAAAGTAAGTACATACCTACATCCGTCCATCCGTAGTCAATAGTTTCGCCATGTCCGTCCGTCTGTCCGTCTGTCCGTCCCCAGCTTAGCTCAGACTCTTTTAGTACTAAAAAACTATAATTTGGTATGGATATACATATTAATCACGCCGACAAAGTGGAAAAATAAAATCATGAAAAAAAAATCGTTATTTAGGGTTTAGGGTACCTCCTGTACCTACATGTAAAGTGGGGATGTTTTTTATTTTCGCCTACCCTTTGGTGTGGGGTAATGTTGGATGGGTCTTTCAAAAATATTGCGGGTTTGTGAAAACAATTATTCGATTAAAGGATCCGTTTCTGAAATATTAGGCTTTAAAATGCTAATTTTTGTTAGAGTTAAGTGTCCCCCCCTGCCAGCTAACGGTTAGTTTCGCATAGGTGAAAAAAATCACGATAGTAGTATATATAACAAAGTTAAAAGGAAAACTATCACAGCTAGCTAAGTAGGCTTTTCATGTTTACGAGTAATAGTCGACCAACTTAAATTTGCAGAACTGAAAAACATGTTCCCCCATACAATCTGTATAGGAGAGCATGTTTCTCAACTACAATGTTATCTATAAATTTATATAAATTATCCCAACTACGGAACCCTTCATTGTGCGTGGTCCGACACGCACTTGGCCGGTTTTTGTTTTTTTTAGAGGCCACCTTGGAATTGCTGAATCAAAAAAAAAAATTACTCGTGTGGCAGCCAGCTCACGGTTCATTGTTCAAACATGATGTTACGTTACAGCGACAAGGTATATATAATAGGAGTGTAAAGCTAGAATTTCGGTGCTAATCGTGCTCGCTGACTGTACATTGGGCATCGACTCGGCTTCATCGGTCATCACATTTCAGGGGCCAGGCCCCCCTGGACAATAGCACTAGTTACGCCAACGCTCAGCAGTAACGCTTCCGTGCGACCCAGTAGAATAACGAAGTTGTCACCATTCACCTTTTGATTTAATTTAAATTAACAGGTATTCCAAGAGAAGCTATATTTCTGGTGATACCGGAAGATGTTCCTGCAGGATTTGCGGCTATCTATGGGTTTGCTCCACCCATCACTAAAGGTAAATATTTGACTTAAGCCCGGTTCCTGAAAAGCCAATCGGCAAAAAACTCAGCTGACAGATTGTTTATAATGTGAAGTAAATCGATTGATCAGCCAATGTCAGCAATTAACACGAGTTTGGCAGGCTGTTAGTTATAATAGATGAGTAAAAAAATTGTTTTGCCCTTCATGTAGATTATTAAAAAATACTGGACACGTATTTTTTATTTTTTTATTTAATCAAAACATTACGGTGATACACTGAGCTCAAATGTGGCATGACGTCACTGCTCGCTAGATGTTATACGTAGCTGTGACGTAACGAGCCCCCACTCCCCAAGTTTAATGTGTTTTATCTTAGTCATTTTTGATTAATAAGATAAAGCAAAAAATACGTGTCTAATATTTTTTTATAATCTGGTTGACGGACTAAATAGTTTTTCTTTTCTTTTTTACCCAGGAAACATCCCTATTTTGTAGGTATTAGCTATTTTTATGTGATCTGTGAGCCTACCTCTGACTTATTATTTATTTTCTCGGTGCCGATTCTGTTACTGCCGTGCGCCAGCTAAACTTGATTTAGGCTACGACTGTCTTTTCTGGCGAACTCTGTAGTAAGACAGCTTGCCTTGTCTCATCATCAGCCTATAGCAGTCCACAGCTGGACATAGGCCTATCCAATTGCATGCCATTCAGCTCGATTCTTGGCAACACTCATCCAGCTGCTACCAGCCACCCTGCAAAGATCGTCGCTCCACCTAGCCTTAGGAAGTCCTACCTTACGTTTGCCGATTCGCGGTCTCCACTCAAGAACACGTCTACCCCAACGGGTCAACGGTTCTACGGCTAATATGGCCGGCCCACTTCAGCTTGCTTATTCTGTGGGCTAATTCGACAACTTTGATTCTCTACCTGATCACCTCGTTCCGAATTCGATCCCTCAGAGAAACTCCAAGGATAGCCCGTTCCATAGCTCGCTAAGCGCCCTTGAATTTATGGACCAGCCGTACCGTGAGTGACCACGTTTCGGCTCCGCCTCCGGCTTACTTTGTCTAATTTTAGTGAACAAAAGAATCAAATGACTTTTTTTTTATTTTTAGGAAATGATCATCGATTCGGCTTTGGGTTTCGTCTGGGCAATCATGCAGACTTTCAAATATTGTACGAATTTGGACCCCAATCTGTTACCAAGTCTTTACAGCCCTCAAGTAAGGAGTTCAATAAAATAATACATAATATCATAACAATGCCTGCATTCCCTAAAGGGGTCGAGGTGTATGCACTATACACCAATCACCAATCCACTGTTTAGTATCTATACAGGAAAAGTTTTTAATCAGTGCACAAATTTTGACAAATTAAAACTCAAACGTGTTTTATTATACACCTATTTCTTATTTTGATATGTCTTAGTCCAAAAAAAATTAGTTATCGTTAACGAAAGATGTTTATTTTGAAACTGGTATAATGGATACATTTCGCCAGTTACGTTTAAGTCCTATTTAATACCTAGAAAGCGAGCCTATTGCCATCAACCGGGTACACATCCAGACCTGCTTCTACCAAAGATTTAGATTAACGAAAAACCCAATATTTTATTTGACTTGGGAATCAAACTCAATAAACACCCGACACTAATGAGTCGCGCTTACGACCGCTAGAACAACGAGGCAGCTATGCATAGGTACCTATGATATTTTTATCGAATTGTAAACGACGTAATTTGCCTGCTACTTAATTCTATAGCTAATCATGATGTTAATAAAATTTACCAGAGATTCGTTCCACGACGTATCGACAACGCTTCATACGACGTCGGCCTGTGTTCGAGCTGCTTGTTCGAGCGGGTGTTATCAAGAGGAACAGGAACTCCTTCGACTTCAATGCTATACAGGACTGTGATGATGAACCTAGATAGGACTGATCTAGTCCAGGTTCTATAAATTTATGGGCTACGTTCGACTGTTTGTACTAAGTATTTAGGAATCTTAAGGATATATAGGTACCTAAGTTGACGAAATAAAAGTCATCGAATTTTCTGTAATTTTTTATTATTTCTCATAAAAATGTCTGACTTTCTACTGTACATTATAACCTAAGAACAAGAATTCCCGCCAAAATCGGCGGCCATTTTGTTAATTACATTAATTCAAAATGGCGAAGCGTGTATATGGATTAATGATGTCTTTGCCTTCTAAAACGTACCTATGTGTAAGTATTATGTAGATAATATAAAAATTAATTGATTACTATGAAAATATCTTTTTGTTTGACTGTTAGGTATCTTAAAACTGACCGTGGTGTCTATTTGGGATTTAAGACAGTGAATAGTTAGTCAAGCACCGCATGTCTGTTACTCTTGAATTATGAAAACGACCGCTGTATTGTAGGTGCGATATTTTACGGTAAAAAGTTGGATCCCACTGTACATACAATTAAAAATAAATGCAATATGGATCTGCCATGTGATCCCAAAATTATACAGTAACATATCTAGGTGTTAGTAGTGTCGTGTTGAGTAAGGCTAGACGCTCACTGATGCGGCCACGGCTATGACCACAACACGGCTATCGTGCGGCCTAATACTGAGACTCGCGTCGTCTCGCTCCCATGTTTTATGCCCGCGCCTTTACGAACGTTGGCGTTGAGAGTAGGTGCTCATCTACACGTTTTACTTGTAAGGGAAGATGTGACTTATTGGCCAAGTAGGTAGGTAGGTGTGTTAGGTACGCAATTAGCAATGGGATTTTAGTTTTACTCAATTGCAAGTAGATAAGTTCTAGGTATATTATTATAACTTATTATTATGTGAAAATAGTTAACGCTTACAATTATATTCTTACTTAGAAAAACGTCTTATTGAACTTGAATATTGAACTACAGCCGCGATGATATCACTTCTTTGCAAATATCAATAATTAGATGATGTGCCTATTTATGTCGCAGGCAAATTAATTGTATGATTCGTCATTTTACAAACGGCGCTGTCCGTTTACAAACGTTCGCGGTTCTGCAAAATGCCAGAGGAGTAAGTAGGTCCAACTTCGAGAAAGAGGTCAATCGTCGAATCCGACTCGGCTGGGCAGCGTTCAGGAAGCTACGCAATATCTTCTCGTCCCACATACCGCAGTGTCTCAAGACGAAAGTCTTTGACCAGTGCGTGTTGCCAGTGATGACATATGGCACTGAAACGTGGTCGCTCACAATGGGCCTTATTAGAAGGGTACAAGTCACAGGGCAATGGAGAGGGCTATGCTTGGAGTTTCCCTAGTGATCGAATCAGAAATGAAGAGATCCGCAGGAGAACCAAGGTAACCGACATAGCTCGAAGAATTGCCAAACCTAAGTGGCAATGGGCAGGGCACATTGCGCGCAGAACAGATGGCCGTTGGGGCCGAAAGGTTCTGGAGTGGCAACCGCGTACCGGAAGACGTAGGGTTGGAAGACCTCTCACAAGGTGGACCGATGACCTTATGAAAGCCGCAGGAATCCGCTGGATGCGGGAAGCACAAAACCGGTCAAGGTGGCATTGCTTGGGAGAGGCCTATGTCCAGCAGTGGACGTCTTTCGGCAAATGATGATGATGATGATGAACAAAAGACATACAATACATACATTAGGCATAACTAAGGCAACATCAGCCACAAAGTAGGTGTACTCATTCACTTGTAGGAGACCACAAAATAACATAAAATGTATGGAGCAGCAGATTTTTTTCTCACTATCATACCTACATACATATAAACATACTGAAATGGTGATTAGTGCTTAGCTTTCAATGCGACCAATAAAGTGTAGGTACAAGCAAACTCAAACTCAAAGCATTTATTTCAAATAAACCAACTACAGGCACTTTTGAATTGTCAAGGGGTCGGTCAGTCAGAAAGATGAAGCTAGTTGCCCATTCCAAAGCGTAGTAGGTTCCTATGGAGAAGAACGGACAAGAAACTCCATGGACACTCTTTTAAAACAAAATATTGTTACAAAATATGGGTTACATCATTCATGTTGAAGTTATACATGTGAGAACAATGTAGAAAGACGTGCACGTTAGAAGCGTCCGTAATAGAAACAATTCAAAAATTAAAATAAGCCGTGGCAGCTAAGAGATGACCAGTCCCAACTGACGGCGCCCGTTCACGAACATGACGCATGGATCAGCACCATTTAGCTCAACCATTTTGAAGGCTAAGGAAAGCTAGGCTGGCATTAAAATTATTAGTTGCATATCGATGGTCATACGTTAACTACTCGTAACCCACATTTTGTGTGCATTACGAGTTATCAATGGGAAGATTTGGCGCTTAATTTATAAATAAAAATTATCTATACTCCATTTACTATAGCATTAGACAAATAACGGCTAAATAACGACAGTTATTGTGTAATATTGTTGAAATTACTGCACTTTAGAGTTATTTTTTTAATGTAAATGGTAAATAGATTATAGTGCTTTGTATTTATCGTGAAATAACGGAGTTTAATAAACGTTTACATAGAAATAACGAAAGGGTGAGAACAGTTATTTGTCTAATGTTATAATAAATGGAGTATAGTTATCTCATTTTGCGAAAAAATGTCGCTTACGAGTTGTCAACGTATGACCATCGATATGTTGTCAAATCTTGGCTTTCCGTCAAAAAGCCTGCAAGTTGCACCTAATTTGGAAAACGCGAAATGCATCTACATAACGGATGTAGATACAATAATAGGGTACTTATATTTAATTCATAAGATTACGTATGTTCAAGTCAACACCTGGTTTCCAAAAGGTTAAAGTGTGGAAGTCGTGTTATCTAATTCTTGTGGATATGTCGCAGACAGATTGTATCGGTGCCGCCGTCCCTTTACAAACGCTCATATCACGGTTATGCAAAATGCTTTAAGGCAGATTGGCAAATCGTTCAATTTTTATAATTTCGGCATACAGGCACTTCGACCAAATGGGTTAGAACTGTGACAAACCGCGCGCGACCTGGGCGAGTGCCTTAACCTAGTAACAGTGGTGTAGCTAGGTAATCAAAGGCCCTGGGGAAAAAATTAACTAGGGCCCCAACTAAACTATTTAAAGGCGTTTGTTTCGTATTCGCCGTGTTCCGAATTCGACGTACTCCAGATTTGTCGTAATCCAGATTCGTCGTACTCTAGATTCAGGGGATTTAGTTCCCCGCAAGTTTCAAACAAAGATGTTCGAGACTTGTTGGGAATTCCCCTGTGTTTTTTCAAATAGGTAAGTGGTCATTATTAAAGTCGCGTTCCTGGAATCTGGTTTATTTATATTCCGAATGTGGGAGAAATTTTCACTAGTTCAATTTATAGTTTGTAAGTCAGAGTCCGAGGGGCCCCCTGAGCTTGGGGGCCCCGGGGCACCGCTCCGTCTAGCCCTCCGGTAGCTACGCCACTGCCTATTAACCGCCCGGTCGGATTAATACGACAAATGTTTTCGTGGACTCTTTAACCAGTCTTTCCTGTGGTTGCTTTAAGGCCGCCTCAGTCGTATTTATACGACTGAGAACCTATTTTCATTTTGTGTTTTTATATCATTGCACGGCCATATTTGTCGTAGATATTTATTTGTAGATTTATGAGCCGGGCGCTGGAGGCACGGCAATTGATGTAAAACCAAGCCGTCAATAGGTTAAGAAATAGATTTAACATTTTGCCGCGCGCGTTTGTAAACGGACGGCGGCCGTTTGTAAAATGGCGAATCATACAATCTGCCGGCGACATTATACCTATACCATACAAAAAAAGGGGTGAATGTTTCCTTCGTGTTCATTCAGACTAACTTTAGTTTCCTACAGTTCTTTCAAATTCCAAACCCAAATCCAAATCCTACAATAACTTATTATTGTAGGATAAATGTTAAAAATAAGATTAGATATCAATTCATTCATTCACTACACGTACAAACTGAAGCTATAACACTATTGCCAACCCTGATACAACATTTGGGCGTAAAATATGACAGATCGAGCTTTTGAACGCGACTGTCACACACGTATGAGTGACAGAGACGACGCTCTACGAGACGTACCTTTTCTAAAACTCATACCTACTGTAGAATTAGTGTTTGTAATTAGTGGGATATTCTACGTTTTCCATTCAATTCCAGGTAATATCACTTGTAATTTAATATTGAATAGATATATCTATGTGTAAGGTAAGGAAATTCGTGAGTTTATGTAATTATCTGTATGCGCTGTTTATCTCATGTTTTGTTTACTTTTGCAGATATTTAAAGAATAAAAAGGCCACATAATATTACAGAGTAGGTTTTTGTGCAAAGAATAAAATTATCAGCTTTTAATTTAAAAGGATTCAAGAAAAGGTATTCATAATTGAAATGTTAAAAAAAGTGTAAAATGGAAAGACTACTAATCTGTGACCAAGTTAAAATCAATCCAATAAAATAAAAAAAAAAACAGAAAAAAAATAACCAAAAAATAAATTCAATATAATTTTATTTCGCCTAAAATAAAAATTAGTGTGCTTTGTTGCTATACAAAAGAAAAAAAAAATACAGAGTCCAGTTACTTAAAAATTACAAGAAAAATTAAAAACTTAGAAATTATTTATAATAGTATTAAAATTAGTCTTTTCCACAGATGGCAATACAATTGAACATTAAATAAAAGTTACTTACTAGACATTCCTTCATAACCGCGGAACACAGCGCTTATAACAAAATTGAGTCACTATTATTTTAATTATTTACAAAACGAAAAGGTTTTGGAAGCGACATTTTTATTGAATTAAACTTAATACTAATACTTCGTCAAATGCCTTGAAAAACTCTTGTTCATGTCAAATAGAGCATAATCTTTCACTTCTGGCAAAATATTCATCTGCAATGAATATTTTTCAGTAACACTAGGCGACCTAAAAAACCTTCGTGGTAAATGAATTGAGGCGTCTAATTGCAAACCCCGCTAAAACGATTTTACCTTAAACCGACTTTATTCTCTTTTGAAAGTTTTCTCAATTCTGTACTAAGTGACAAACTTATTTCCGAGAAAATCTCTCTCTAACAGTACTAAATTGCGCCTCCAACCTTATGCTTGGTAACAAAATCCACTATAAATGGCATGGGTTAAATTCAAATTCCTCTACAACGAAAACAACCAATCACAGCGCTTGCTTTTGCACCAAGTGACCTTACGAATGGTATGGCGGACCAATGGAGACTTGTGTAAATGTGTCGTGCACCAAGGAGTGCGATTACATTTTATTGAATTTCAAACTCATCAATAACTCAATATCCAGAAAAATCGTTTTAGCGGGGTTTGCAATTAGACGCCTCAATTCCTAAATTACAGCGCGCTGTTGGATATTCAACTTTCGCCGCTACGCCGAGCGGTGAAAATTCAATAACATGGTTGTATTTAAGCATTCGTTTCAGTGTCGCCTATACTCCATTTACTATAGCATTAGACAAATAACGGCTAAATAACGACAGCTATTGTATAATATTGTTGAAATTACTGCACTTTAGAGTTATTTTTTTTATGTAAATGGTAAATAGATTGCAGTGCTTTGTATTTATCGTGAAATAACGGTGTTTATTAAACATTTACATCGAAATAACGAAAGGGTGAGCACAGTTATTTGTCTAATGTTATAATAAATAGAGTATAGTGTTCGTGAATCGGGCATAAATCCCCCCGGATTTATAACTTTACCCGGATCTCTTGACGTTTAATTAGGACGTAGGGCGTCAGAAACTAAGAAATAAAGCATTTGGCAACAGTATTAGTTTCTCAGATAAGTCTTAAGAAATAATTCATACATTTTTCTTTGGACGCGTATCTAAGTCGCTAGCAAATCCTCACATACATTTTTCTATATTAAATACACGTTTCATGCATACTAGACCAAAGTTACATTCTTAACAACAACAAAAAAAGGCTTTAATTACAAAATAGAGGTAAAATGTAACATTGACCGTATAACACAGAACGCGTTTTGTGACATTTTCGTTACAAAAAAAAAACTTAAATTAACACAATATACATTGGACTTCAAAATGTAAGTACGTAATACGCACTCACATATTTTTATGATTTTCCGTTATTAGGCCATATCTTCACGGTATCTTAAAAAGGAGCTCAGTAGTAAAGTTGAGAGTAACAACCTCCAATCTGCTATAATAATAATCAAGTTTGGTGATTAAGACTATATTCTGGTCTATGGGCTAACCCATTTTTTATAGAGGTTAAAAAAAAAACATACGATTTTTTCAGTAATTTCCATTAATATAATATTTTTTTAACATAATTTTCATATTATGGCCTCGCTTTGCATATTAATCACAATTCAACATAATATCTTCAAGGAATGGTTATATTCAGTCATTATTTAATCGTTTATACATCAATTAATATTTAATCATTCAATTTACAATAATCAAAAAACGTATATTCAATAATGTTAGTTTTAAAGAAGTATAAACTTCTCAGTGGTGCTTTTAGTAAGTTTTTTTTTAATGAAAATGGACAGCCAATCATAATATACACATAAATACACTACATACTGTCATATACAGATGATGTGAATGTTTAAATGGCAAATTTTTGCACATCCTGAATATGACAGATATTATTTAAATCAATAAATAAGAAATTGTTAATAATGCGACGGAAAATTTCGATAAAACATTTTAAATGTTTCAAGTAAATGTAGGAAATTGTTGACATTGTCAAAGTTTTTATTTTGATTCCAGTCTATTATTATGGACTTTTCCAAGCAAATTCTAATATTTTTCAATAATATTAAGATAACATTACCAAAATATAACAATAAATTAATAAATGCGCAAATCGATATTACGTGGCAATAGACGACCAAATCCGAAGTATTGGTAATACAATTGTTATTATTTATAGTACAGCTTTGGAATGAATAATTTAAATGCAATATAATGTTGTAATATTGGACTTTTTTTTATAAATATTTGAAGAGCCTGATCAAGTCTCTCATGAGTAAAAATGCTGCCGTACCTAATGACTTGGCAACATCCATAAAAGTTGACATAAAATAAAATTGAATAGATTGATTAGACAATGGTGCCAGCCTTTTGCCTAATTCTACCTCATAATTTCCTAATTCAAATACGTAAAGCAGATTTTATCCAGAAACTTTTTTCGTAAAAAAAAGTTCCGTCAAAATCCGACTAGTATTTTTTTTTGGACTTTTTTTGGTCCTGACTGAGCAAAATTTTATGTCAAACCATAATCTTCCTGTGTCTTACGGACATTGGACAGCTTAACTTCACTTATACTCCATTTATTCGACAAATCAGACCCTTTCAGCAAGAAATTACTTCCAGCAGAGGTGAACAAAATATTAAGCTTTAAGTTGAACCTCTACTTGAAAAAATTGATCAAAATCTATCTGTGTATGAGTGAGCCACTTTTCTCAAATGCTATTGTAAATGGAGTATAGATGACAGCCATCTTTAAAAGTTAGTTAGATAGTAATTACGATGTGGCATTAAGGCGAAAAGTTCGCCTCACCTAAAGACAAAAGTAGTTGTTATCATGGACGAAAAGTAGATAGAGAGAGAAGATTCAAAGCAAAAAATAAATTGATTAAAATTCAGAAAAAAAAAAGTTGTCTTTAAAATGAAAGAGGTCTCTAAGCATAGACACAAAACATTTTTTTTAAGGTAGGCATTTTTTTATGCCGCGAAATACTCTTGCCAATTTCGCGCCCGTAGTACACACCAGAACACACAGATGGCGCTGGTTCACGTTTAAAATGTAAAGATGGCAGCTCCGTCGCTGGAACACAGCGACTTTACAATGGACTCAAATTGACAAATGTTCCTAAAATATTTAATTTAAAAACGTTATTTACATGTTACTTATTATGACGTCATTTAAGTGCAGTAACCGCGCGTCAAAATGGCGCACCGAGCTTAAGTGTTCGAACTTAGTGCACGCTCGACTCGAGCGTCCGGCGGGGCGTCGCGTGCGGCGTTCATGTTAAACACATACAATGCTTCGCGAGTGTCCTGAGTGGCGGCGAGCGTGCTTGTTGGAAACCAGTTTGTTTGCGTAGCAGACATGAATAATTAATTATATTATTACATTGCATTACATTACATTTCTCCACCAGCCTTCTTTGTTTAATTATCGAGTTATAAAACTATTTTTCCCCATTTCCTCCCGTGGGTGTCGTAAAAGGCGACTAAGGGACTTACTAGAGAATGGGCAGCAGCGTTCTCTATGCAATTTTGACACCATACTGCGATCGCGAGTATAGCAACCCCCCCATTTTGGGAGAGGCTTATGCCCAGCAGTGGACGTCTTTCGGCTGAAATGATGATGATGATGATGAAAACTATTTAACCACACATTTTCTTCTAAATACATATCAATAATATTGTACGAACCCGACGCCATGATAAAAATGTGACCGGCTCACATGAACGCTAAGCGTGCACTAAAGCGAACGCTCGATCGCCGCTTGCACGCAACGCAGAACGCCCCGCCGCACGCCTTTTCACTCAGGCCGTGCACTTAGCGAGACAGTCACACAGGTGTGAGTGACAGAGACGACAATATACGGAGCCGAACTCTTCCTCGATGTACCGTATTAACGTCCGTGTACTGAACCAATATTTTCGTATTTCCCTCCAATGTATTCGATAATTTGGTAATGGTTATCGATGCGCAACCTACTTATTAATACTAAAGTTACTTAAATATCACTTTTTTTAACGATTAACGGTTTTATCATATGCTCGTTTAGGCTATCGACAATGTATCGACTATTCGCGTCGATGCGTCTTCGATCGAATCGACGATGTAGACGTTTTATCATGGACAGAATTCTTCACAATCTTGTCCCTTTTCAAAATGTAGTTATTCCTAGTAAATTTTGATTAAAAATTTATTTCTCTAAGTTATTTCAAGGTCATCAACGATATTATGATATATTAACGCTCAGGACATAATTCTGCCAAACATTAAAGTCACAAACTTATCAACACTTACGCATAGATCTTGACACTTCATGATTAACACTATTTACTCCAGACTCGTCAACGTTTAAGGGGAATTTCCACACGTATTAGGGATACCTTCAGATCACTCTAACCTCTGCAGAACCCGTACCGTCTGTTACGGCCTCAAGATCGTTCGCCTACAATGACTTTTAGAAGCAAATCGTCTCATTCATCGTTACGTACATACATGTTCACGCATGTCAGACTGATCTCCCCATGTATGGTACTTGACTTTACACACATTATTAACCACACAATGTTTTGTTGACCACACTAGACACTTTAGTTCACAAGTTCACACTGTCTGTGAGTTCAATTAGTTCACTACTAGCTCTCGTCGGCCGGTTCTCTGGTGTTGGGCGGAAGGCTCTGCGGCTGCGCGAACTGGTTCACCATCTTTGTCTGCATCATGTTGAGGAGGATGTCTGAGTATTGCTCAATCAGCGACATGGCGGGATTACTCGCATTTGTTGCTTCTGTAATTAAGACAATTATTTTGTTAAGAGCTTATACTACCTGAAATGGCTTAGCAGGATCCTCCCTTATGTCGAAAATACTGCAGCATTAATTTTGAAATAAATATTATGGTAAAGTTGAGGATTAATGTTAAGTACTATGTTCGGAGTAGAGCCGGATGGAAAGAATAGCACCACCCCATTTCCTCCCGTGGGTGTCGTAAAAGGCGACTAAGAGACTTTCTAGAGAATGGGCAGCAGTGTTTTCTATGCATTTTTAACACCATATTGCGATCGCCAACCCGCCTGCCAAGCGGGGCGATTATGGCAAACCCCCCCACCAATTGGGGAAGGCCTATGTCCAGCAATGGACGTCTTTCGGCTGAAATGATGATGACTATGTTTGACGAAAACACGATTGCATAAAATTTTGTCTATAGAAAAAAAAAACAAAGTTACCTCCAAACCGAACAATAAACCGCTGGTATTCAAAAAATACTTCAAATTAGATAAACATTTTTTTTTTTAAATGATCATTATTTTCACCGTAAAAACAAATTACCTAAACTATCGGCGCTTTGGAGCCTTCTCCCTGCTGCCCTGTCTCGCTTAACCGGGAGCAATAGTGTGCGAGCGAGATAAAGAGTGAGGTGGCGCTGAGGTATTAAGGACTCCTAAGTTAAAATGAAAATACCGTAACCTCAGTAGGTTGTAGTCGAGCTGTGGTCCACTCGCTTGCGATTTCAATCGACTGTATTTGACGTAGCTGTATAGCTTTGTGGGGTAATTTGGTAAGCGAGTACAGGGAAAACTGACTCGTGTAAATACCTCATTATACCTGGTGTAAAAAGATACTTAACGAAGCCGTGAGTCACTTACACTCCCCGTCATTGTGATCATTTCTTTGTACTAGACCATACCTGGGAACCTTCTGGTTACGGAGATATTGAAGGTTAAAGTTCCAACTTTTTTCACTTTTTT
Organism: Dryobota labecula; assembly: GCA_947523025.1. NCBI lineage: Eukaryota > Metazoa > Arthropoda > Insecta > Lepidoptera > Noctuidae > Dryobota > Dryobota labecula. Next base: position 2,379,360 of record OX383311.1, on the reverse strand, counting down.
TTTTTCATCAAAACATATTTGAAATGTTATAAATTAATTTTAAGTAGCCCCACAACCCCCCTATTTCCTCCCGTGGATGTCGTAAAAGGCGACTAAGGGACTTTCTCTAGAGAATGGGCAGCAGCGTTCTCTATGCATTTTTAACACCAAACTGCGATCGCCAACCCGCCTGCCAAGCGTGGCGATTATGGCAACTCCCCTAATTGGGGGAGGCCTATGTCCAGCAGTGGACGTCTTTCGGTTGAAATAATGATGATGCACAATGTTTTGCGTGCGTTACATTGCGCGCTGCAGTAAACAGCGATTTTTCACAGCAAAAATAACAGTCATTTCCCAGCAATAATTTTTACTCAATGTTGCTTGGTTTGATGTATAGATAGCATAGGTAACGGCTATGTGATGAGTCTTTTTACACCCTGTATAAATAGCGTCACGTCGGTATTACCTGAACAAACGGGTAGACAGAGAAGGCAATGGTACACCCACATTTCGCTAGTTATATTTAAGTTCCATGTAATAGGGGGCGAGACGGTTGCCTTTAAATGTCTCGCTCCTCTAGTGGTCGCAAGCGCGACTGTTCAACATGGCATTCCATGTGCGATTCACAAGTCGGGCACTGACTGTTATTGGGTTTTATTATGTGTTCCGTTTGACGTCCGAAGTCCATTATGAGAGAGTGCTCGCTTCATTCCATGAACAGCTGCTAGTTGTCCTTACTTTCCGCCTCGTAATCGCGTCACTAGCGCCACCCAACGTCATATCTGTGAACTACTTTCAAAAACCGCATACAAGCCGCCATGATGAAGTGTTATGTCATTGTTGCGTCGTTTTCCGAACTGTGCGCAGCTTTGCTAGATGGTCAGTTATCGTTTAAATAGCGATATTATTTTTTATTTTAGAACTTTTTGAGATTAAAGTAGAAAGTTCATTACATTAGTATTTTAATAACTTAAATTAATTTTCCGTCTCGTGAACCGTGTTTATTTTAAATAAAATGGACGGTGAAACTATCGCGCCAAACGATACTTCGCGGAAAAGGACACGGAGCTCGAGTTCTTCATCGTCATCGAAAGGAGGTGATACGGTGTCATCGGAGAGCGATGTAGGTGATCCAGCGCCGCGCAAACGCTCCCGTCAGGTACGCGAGCGCTCCCTCTCGCAAGATTCCGAACTGGATCGCAGGTTTGATCTACTATCCCAGCAGTTGGTGAGTCATGTTAATAATGTTTTATCAAATTATATGATCGCAAATAGTGCTCCATTGGCACAAAACCTACCCGCCACGCAAAATTATATTGGCACCGTGTTACCTTCAACATCGACTGTTCCAACCTTCAATTTACAAGAAAATTTCTTACGTCCGCCGCAGCTTACCCCTTGTTTAGAAAATATTGCAAATCTAGACGTTGCCGTTAAGGAACCTAGTGTACCTAAAGCAAATCCAGAACGTGTAACGAAAATAGCAGAAATGCAGAGGTTTGACTCTCCGGATTGGAATGCTGTACGTTACACAGAAGTACAGAAAAAATATGTAGCTTTTCCTAGTTTTGTCGAATTGAAAGTGAACGAAGAATTGCGGCGTTTTGAAGATCCGTTTTCACCATTAAAATGGTTTCAAATGGAACGCAGTTTTGCGGCGTTATCTAATGCTTTCCTAACTAAAAACGAACATGTGAACGCGGCATTACAGAAAATAATTGATTGGTCTGCTAATTCAACCGTCCAATTATCTTCAACTAACCTCTATGATAAACTAAAAGAGTTGTTTGGTGCTGAGTCATCTTATAAAACGGTATCTCATGATATTCTCCAAATTATTTGCGGTAAACGAGCTGAGGTCATAGAGACGAGGCGCCGGTCGTTATTGAAAAATGTTAAAAGTAAATATATACGCGACGACATAGAAAAAATTCCACCCTCAAGCGAATATATATTCAATCCTCAAAATTTATCGCACTACCTACAAAAAATTGGGGGTATAGAAAAATTAGAAAAACAGAATAATAATGCGGGAGCTAGTCGTCCGATATCTTTAGGGCCTTCCACGTCTTTTCAAGATAATACTTTTCGTTCGCGACAAAACAAGCCGAAGCGAAACGACAAAAAAGACCACAAACGAAATTCCGATTTCTCTTCAAAAAAGAAGGGGGGGCGAAAAGATAAGAACGGGGGGCGAGCAGGATATAAGCATAAATGACTATTTAATACCGAGATTTTGGGGCGGCTGTCTTCAGCATTATATAAAAATATGGAATCGTTTCGATCCTCCAAAACCTATTTTAAAAATGATATCGGGAGCTCGTATCCCCTTCAATCAGGCACCGCCCTTAATTCTACCTACTTCGGACAACCTGTCAAAATTTCAAACCCCTGTTTCGAAAAAAAATTACCCTAGAAATTCGCAAGATGATTCAAGAACGAGTGTTAGAGCCTGCTCCTTCGACCCCTTCGTTCATTTGCCCCCTTTTCATGATCAGAAAGAGCAATGGCAAAACTCGAGTGATATTCAACTTAAAAGCACTAAATTTATACATGGAACCAAAGCATTTCCACCATCAACGAATGCCTTCGTTTCTGCAACAAGGCGACTGGATGGTCAAGTTGGACCTCAGCCAAGCCTATTATCACCTCTCAATACGCACAGAACACAGGCGCTTTTTGCGCATCAGTTACGGTGGTCAACTTCTGCAGATGACATGTCTACCATTCGGCCTGGCTGCTGCTCCCAGAATGTTTGCTACTATAACAAACTGGACTGCAGAATACCTTCGCACAAAAGGTTTGCGCCTCGTCGTATATCTAGACGACTACTTATTAGTCCACCAGAACAAGGAAGTGCTCAGCACGCATCTAAACATAGCTGTACGTTTCTTGTCCAGTCTGGGCTGGTGTGTAAATCACGAGAAATCGATCTCCAGGCCAACGAGGTTGATCGAATATCTCGGCATCGAATGGGACACCCAAACAAACCGCAAGTCCCTACCACCAGAGAAGGTACGAAAAATTCGACAGATCCTCTCTACCAGACTCGCAGCGGGCAGTTGGACCCTCAAGCAGGCGCAACGCCTCTTAGGGCTTCTCAACTTTGCGTCCTTCATCACGCACCGGGGAAGGATGCATTGCCGTGCGCTGCAATGTCACATCAAAGTACTGCGTCAAAATCCTCTCGGAGCAGTACAGCTGACACAAGACGTTCGCCAAGAACTCAAGTGGTGGATGGAACATGTAGATCAAAAGACAGCAATTCACACAAAGGTGCTGCCCACAAACTTTGTCATCACGGACGCTTCCGACATTATGTGGGGTGCCCTGGTCAACAACAACAGGGTACAAGGTGCATGGCAACCCGACCAGAAAAAATGGCATTGCAATCTCAAAGAGATGTATGCTGTGATTGCTGTGTTGTCGAAGGAATCCAGAGCCCTCCGGGACTCCAGGATCATTCTACAGACCGACAACAAGACAGTGGTTTCCTACATTCAGAAGGAAGGCGGCACGAAATCACACCTATTAATGAAATTGACGCGGGAATTGTTGACGCTGATAGACGACCTAAATGTTGTACTGATCCCTCACCACCTACCAGGGGTGTACAACACCGAAGCAGACCACTTGTCGCGAAATCGCGCTGGCAGCGAGTGGCACCTGCAGGTGGCAGCAACTTCAAAGATATTTCAGACTTGGGGAAAACCAGACATAGACTTGTTCGCGTCACAAACCGCACACGTCGTGATCAATTATGTTTCTCTAGATTCCTCAGACTCCAACGCCTGTTATCACGACGCGTTCAGCAGATACTGGCGATACGACCTCGCATGGGTGTTCCCACCGCCGGCGTTGCTTCCACGAGTTCTTCACCACCTCAACTCGGCATCAGGTCGGTACATAATAGTAGCACCCAAGTGGAAGAAACCCTTTTGGCGACCAGATCTGAAGAATCGATCCTTGGCACGGCCGCTGAAGATCAGAGACCTGAAGAAGACCTTGGTGGACACGGTGACCGGCCTACCTCCAGCTCATGTCAAAGATCTGCAGTTGGAAGCCTGGCTCATTTCGGCTGGGACACCATGACAAACGATTGGTCTCCACAAGAGAAAAATCTTCTTTTATCTTGCTGGCGACCTTCAACTCTTAAAACTTACACACCTATTTGGGGTAAATGGTCGTTGTGGTGTAGTCAAAATAATGTAAATTTCCGTACACCAAATCCGACAGATGTTGCAAAATATCTAGCATATCTATATCTTAATCAGAAGTTAGCTTACAGAACTATTCTTGTGCACAAGTCCGTTATCGCATCTATTTGTGAAACTGCTTCAAATATTAGAATTTCTTCTAGTCATATTGTTAAGCACATTTTGAAAGCAATTTCAATTGCAAAGCCGTTGCCACCTAAGGTGCCCATATGGGACGCCAGGGAATTAATTACTTATTTAAAAGATAAAACTCCTTGCATCACTAGTTTGTATGAGGTGTCTAAGCGAACGGCGACTATTTTATTATTAAGTTCGGGTCGTCGTGTACACGACCTATCCCTTTTGCATATTGACTGTGATCATTTTGTAGATAATGGGGATTCCATAACTTTACACCCGGTGTTCGGGTCAAAAACAGATAGTGCGACTTTCCAGCAATCCAGTTGGGTTTTGTTGGCATCCCAAGATCAAAATACGAATCCATTATATTGGCTCCGCACGTTAAAAAATGTATCAAAGGAAAGACGGGGTTCATTAAAAAAATTGTTTATAACTACTAGAGATCCCGTTAGAGCAGCCACACCAACTATAATCGGTGGTTGGGTAAAACGTGTTCTGTCTGATGCTGGAATACAAGCCTCTCCAGGTAGTTTTAGATCGGCTGTCTCATCATTAAATTGGCTAGAAAATTATCCTATAAATGACATATTATCTAAGGCAAACTGGAGGCATGAATCAACTTTCAGAAAATTTTACCGTAAAGAAATCAGATCTAATAACGAAATGTCCTCGGCGCATTCGTTATCAAGATTATTTCAAGTCCCCAATTGATTCTAATTAACCGATGTGTCAAATCAAATCGATTCAGGTAAAATTACTCATGAAGATATTGCACGATTGCTTACTTACATATGTTTTCTCTTAATATAATTATACTGCCAGTGATTAAAATATGGCTAGATTTTGTTCATATTTACAACCTGTGTATAAGAAGGTACCTGTACCTAAGGTATAAAATCATGATTAAAAATAATATTGGTTTATAATTCACATTGTTGCTTTTCATTCATACAATCCACCAGGAGATAACAAACATATCTCTCATAATGGACTTCGGACGTCAAACGGAACACATAATATAAAAATTTTACCTTCAAATAAAATTTGTATTATGTTTCCTAAGACGTCCGAAGTCCAGGTAAGGTCTTCCTGGTGTATACCTACTTACCTTTGCATTATTATGAGTTCAACAATGACATAACACTTCATCATGGCGGCTTGTATGCGGTTTTTGAAAGTAGTTCACAGATATGACGTTGGGTGGCGCTAGTGACGCGATTACGAGGCGGAAAGTAAGGACAACTAGCAGCTGTTCATGGAATGAAGCGAGCACTCTCTCATAATGGACTTCGGACGTCTTAGGAAACATAATACAAATTTTATTTGAAGGTAAAATTTGTATATTATTATGAATTTCTTCATTATAGGTCTGAGTTATATAGTCAATACATTATACTTAAACTCATTATAATTAACTAAAAATAAGTGGCGAAAACACTTCTGGCCTCAGATCAGATTCAGAAGGCCCCCGGGTGTGGGGGCCGACCCTAGGAGAGACCTAAGTCCAGCAGAGCTGTACCTTTGGCCACGAGGTGGTCGAGCTGGTGCGCGCGCTCGTGCAGGCGACAGTCGCCGTCGGACGACAGGCTGCTGAGCGCCTGCTCGCCGTTCTGCGTGCGCGACACCGCGCTGCGCAGGACCTTCTGTGTCTCTAAGATTGCTGCTTCTAGACCTGCGGAGAACAAACTTCTTTGAGGATTTACTTGTAAAACATATACAGGAATTATCTTTTACCAGTGCGCAATTTCTTTTGGTGGTTCAGTATTAGTAATAGAACACATTTCTACTATTTGTTCAATACTTTTTTTTTTCTGTCCAATTTCAAATCAACAAAACCGGCGGGGCAGGCGGCGCCGCGCCCGCTGGCCGACAGACATTCTGTTAAATGATAAATGATAAATGATTTTATTTCTGTAAGTAGGTTTTTACAAACACTTTTACACGTCAATCATATTTTAAAACTAGATGAGGTCGGCGTCTCGTATCTGACTACTCTGAGAAGAAAGACCGAAACAAACTCAGAGATCACAGTCTCCTTTAAAGTCCAGACATAATCTTGGTCAAATCATGTGAAGATCATGTAGATTGGTGTCTGAAATGGTCTTTTGAAGAAAGAACCACACAGATTGAGTGGACCTATCCATTCAGTGCACGCATTTGTCAGTAATCGTGCAGCTCAACTCAGAACATAAGGAGCTCAACGATTCGACGAACAATACCAAAGAAAGGACATTTGGGCAGGCCGCATAAATTACTCAAACTGCCATACCATGATCAGAAAAAAAAAAATACTGAGAAGAAAAAAATAAAAATAAAGACCCACATAGTCTTCACATTCACAATAATTAAAATAATAATATTATACTTCACAAGTAAATATTCATGTCAATGTGTATAAAGCAATCACAATAAAAAAAGTTTCAATATGTAAAATTTGGAGCAGCTCAATCCCAAGCCTTTTTGTATAAAAGGCTTTCTGGCACAACTTACGTTTAATGAATGATTTGAATTTATTAATGCTTAGATCTTGAACGTTACGCACGCGCTTGAGTGACGTCGCGTCCCGCCCAAGCACCGCAGTGCACATGTTTTGTACCTACCCACAACGACGTCAGACTTTATTAACCGCGAGTTTTACGAGACGGTGCGAGTGTATTTTGTAAGTGGTTAAAACTTACGAGTAGCTCGAAGAATGTATGCGAGGGAGAGCATACATGTTATGCGAGCCCATGGGATCCGTAACCCAGCGGTCAGCGGTTCCTTAGAAAGGACCATTTTAGCAGCCACTCAAAGGCTACTTGATCAAATGATAACAAACAGTTCAGGACCCCGAATAAGTTATTAGTGCCTTAATTAAATTGATCACAATGCTTTATTGCCACACGGCGAGTTGCTGGATGACACAGTCGTGTCTTTGGTTATAGGGCATGTCAGTTTCCTGACAATATTCTCTTTCACAGTTTTAAGAGCGTAGCTAGACTATAGTATTTTTTTATATCAGCAAATTATACCAGTTTTTTATAGCAAATTAACAATATTGTCGGCGGACCACATATCCGGCTCGAAGGACCATTGAATAGGCTCAATCGGGACTTTAAAGTGGACTGTATTAAAATAGATGTAATACGTAAACTATTCACGTAAAGAACAGTTTATAGAAATGTCTGTACTGGAGCGCGTTTAGCGTTTGTTGTTTGTTAGCACTGAAAGATGACATTACGAGATCGATGATGATTGTATGATACACTATCAGCAAACACATAAACTGACACATAAACACATACGCACACCCTAACACACCCTCACACACTCTCACCCTCACACACTATTATACTCACACACACATACACACACTCAAAATTACACACTACACAGAGCTGCTAATTACTTTATAAGTCATTTTTACTCTTTATTTTTTTTTTTACTTTTTCTGTTATATAAATGTCTCAAGATTGTAAACGCTCAATTAAGGGAAGGAGCGAGACAACCCCAACACAAGTATTATTAATTACTTACTGGGGCTGTTTCATTCACATGTGTAAATGTAACTGTTTGAGACACAATAAACAATTTTAATTTTTTAATTTTAATTTTAATGATAAGGTGATGACTGATGACTCACCACTGATGTCGGCGGCAGCGTTGGGCTCTCTCTGCAGGCTCGCGTACAGCTGCACCACCTTGCACGCGGTCTTAGTCAACTGCTCTGTCAGCGCAGAACACAGCTGCGATGACGATACTGAAACAAAATGGACCGCAGTTGTTGAAAATGTTGTGCCAAAACGAGCCAACCCACATTCTCTTAATTAATGATCAAATATTCCAAATGCACCACCGAATGTACCATCTATACTAATTTGTTTGTATCGATAAGCTCCAAAACTTCTGGACCGATTTGAACCTTTTTTTTTTCACCAATAGAGAGCTAAATTATCAGGAAGGAACATAAGCTACAATTTATATTAAAAAAAAAATTGATATCCTTAAGAAAATTGCAATAATGTAAATTTTGCTGAGCAACGACCTGTTCTTGCACAGATGCGACGCACGGCTAAATCGTTCTTGTTATTGTTGTTTTTTTTGTTACAAAAGTAGTTATTTTCCACTCTGTAATCGGTATTTTATTTTTGTTTTGATCGTTTGTTTGTTGAAATTTTTGTCAGTGACGCAACACAGAGTAACAAAGTAAATTGTCTTTGGTCCCTGGTCCTGACATCAAGCAATGGACTAAATTGCAAACTTTTATTGCTTGAATAAGAGGCTTTTGGCTACTTGAACGTGTGTATTTTATAATTTTACTAGCTGACCCGACAGACTTCGTTCTGTCAAAAGCTATAGTATAAACTCCACTACTTTACCCTACCCTACCCTACCTACCTACCTACCTACCTACCTACCTACCTAACTACCTACCCTACCTACCCTACCCTACATTACTCTAATTTTTCGTAAAAACCATAAAAAAAAAAAAAACGTTGCGATATACCTCACGGAGCCCGAGACCTTTCCAACGAATGCAAAACCGTGGAAATCGGTTCGTGCGTTCTGGAGTTATAGCGTCAGGAAGGAAAACCCGACTTATTTTTATATAGTAGATTTTTTGTTGAGTGCGTTTTAATAAAATTATTTTTTATTAAATTTATTTTATTTTTTTGTTTTTAATTTTTGTTTCATTCTTTACTTTCTTTTCTTTCTTTTCTTTAAGAGATTGCAACGCTCTACAAAGCCGAACATTTCCTAAATATGTATGTGCCATGTTTCCCGGCAGAAGCTGTACTTACAGTTGGCTTCCGCAGGCGCATCCTGTTTCGGCCTCTGCCGCGTGTTTGCTGTGAGGCGTGCCGTCACTTCCCTCGCTTTGGCAGACAGGTCGCGCTCACTGCCGCTGCGACCTAAGACCGAAAAATGCATCTCTTAGAACAAAATAAGACATCAGTATAACTGTTGTCAATTTAATTTAGTATAGTCTAGAGATTGTTTTATTTTTCAACATCGTTTCGGTTTATAGGGCGCCGTACGTCCGAATGAAACAACTGTCTGTCCGTCTGTAACAGCCAATTTGCTCCGAATATAATGGGCCGATTATGTTGAAATTTGGTATACCTACATATAAATTTCTGTGAACACTGACGTGTAACGCAAATAAATAAATTTTGATTTTTTAATAGGTTTTTCTGTGATCTATAAGTAAAGAACTATATACTGTGTTTTTTTTTAAATTATAAAAAAATAATCTGAAATCCTTTCAATAAACCCTTTCCTTTGATATGTCACACGGAACAGTTTGCGAAACTATTTTTTATTTAATTTTCTATTTTGCCCCCCCAAAAGTGACTCCCATATTCAAAATTCATTTATTTACGTTACGTGTTTGGGTCACAGAAGTTCATATGTGTACCAAATTTCAACTTAATCATCCCAGTAGATTCGGAGCAAATTGGCTGTGACAGACGGCTGATACACGAGTGATCCTATAAGGTTTCCGTTTTTTTTTCCTTTTGAGGTACGGAACCCTAAAACATATTAAAACTCATGAACAAAAGTGGGAGACACGTCACAGACGATGCCTCACTCCTGTCCTGCTCTGTGTGCACTAACTGTCGATGTGGCTGAGTTCTCATAGGATCAAAGTCAAATTATTTGTTTCAATTAGACCATTAGAAGGCAATTGACTTTAACTTCGACGAGAACTCAGTCACATCGACAGCATTAGCAGTGAGCTAATTAATTAATTGTTTTTCATCGATACGACTCCGAAAAAATATCTTCGTTAACACTACTAAACCTTACTAGAACCTACCAAAGACAAACTTAATTCAATTCAAAATATTATATTATACTTAAACCTACATGGGCACTTATGAAAAGCTAAGTGCACGGTTCCAATTGGTCGTTTCCTATGGAGAAAAGCCGGCAAGAAGCACCATGGTTAATACAGGGTGTTAAAGAAATTGCGTGCCATAGCTACAGGGTGAGTTCAGTATCGATAAAGGAACCCAAACCCAGGAAAAAAAAAGTAAAAAAATTATCATAAGATGATGTAGAATGTAGTACCTACTAATTAAATAGCAATCGTTTAGAATTAATTAAAAAATAGCTTAAAATAAGATTTTAATTAAATGCTAATTAATCATTTCCTAGAATATACCTACTATGGAACGCAATGAACGTTGGGTGAAGGATAGGTAACTAGGTACGTAAATTACAATTCCAAGTATTTTTTCATTCTACTTCAGCGTGCTTATCTCCTTCACAATTGAAGCATTTAAACAAATAATTTAAATTTTACACGATTGCAATTTTAAGTTAGTAGGTACTAAATTAGGTTGATCTAGCAAAATATATATATATATTTATTTTTATTTTTTGCCTTTAACATACCTCTAAGCTATGGCACGCAATTTCTTTAACACCCTGTATAGGTATGGGAGGATGATGTAGTCCTGTCAACAAGTACTCAGGTAGACTGTCAATAACTCGTCACTCACCGATCCTCCTCTGACTGTGGTCGACGGACGAGGCGCGCGGGCGCGGCGGTGCGGGCGCGTCTCCGTTGTTGCGCTCGTCGGCCTCCGAACTGGACTCCTCGTGCGCGCCCGTTGCCAAACTTACTGTTTAGCGTTATAAGTGTGGTTAATTGCGTGAACGTGCAGAGTTATCATACTACTGGGTTTCGAGAGTGAATATTTAGTATTTCAACTAAAGATAAATTGGTCATAGTTAAGCTAATACTTAGTATAGTAACCGGCATGAGTCGTGAGCACAAACTGACACCTGCACAATAGCAAATTTTTAGGTCTCTTTGGCGGAATGAATAAAGCCGGGGGGCGTCGTCTATTGGACTCTCGCGTGTCATTTTTATTTAGCCGAAAGTGTACATGCGCGAGCTTGCCCCCACTACTGCCCATCTGTGCTCACGACTCGTGCCGGATATTATAACCCCAAACTAATCCAATATCCATTTTACGAGTAATTTTCAGCAAAAATTAAGCAATATACCTGTGTTATTTCCACTTTAACGAATATCAACTTTATGGTACTTTAAATAAAGTTGATTTCAGAACGACCAGTACTATTGAAAAAATCATAAAATTGTTTGTTTTTGTAGCGCAAACTGAACTTTTTGAATGGATTTTAATTATGTAATTCCAAAACACTTATTTGTTTACATGTTTTGAAACTAAATTGTTTACACATATACATCTAAAACTTATGCTGAGAATAGATTTAAAACTAAGCAGCTTTAATTATAAAACTACTTTAAAATAATTGAAGATTTGGTAAACCTCGAGTTCAAACCATTGTCATGGTAAAATATGACGTTATACAGCGTGTTACGGAAAGGGTATATCCATACAAACGGGGTGAAGAGTGTATCTGGTTCAGAATTTCTGTACAAAATTTCAGCTCAAAAGCACTAACTAGAAAATGCTTAATATTTTTTTTATTTCGATAGTTTATTAAATTTAAATCATAACAAACGTGTTACCGCCGTTTCTTTGTGTGTAGTTTATTGACACCGATCAGCTGACTTGGTCTAGTGATGTGTAGAATTCAATTGGAAACATTTGATTTTTAGTTAAATGTTTCTTAACTTTTTATTTATGTAGGTATAGGTATTAAAAAATATTGCCCTGTAGTTTGTTATCATCAAAAGAATCCGTGCCGATGATATGTATATACCCTTTCCGTAACACGCTGTATAGTAAAACATAGTATTGTATAACGACAATTTGTGAATAAATTGACCAAAATTTAATCAACTTTTTGTGACTTTAGTAACCAGTGCGTTTACTACATAGTTCAAACTACTGGGCCAGTTTCAGGGTGACTATTCAACATTAGGCTATGCGGCGCTGTGCTGAGCTTAGCTGCTTATGTTTTTTCTACAAACAACTCAGCGTACAGATGGTTTTCTTAATTATATTTAAATAAAATATACAAACTAACACTAAAATATTTTTATTATATACACAAAAAAAAGGGGAAGTCCTCATTGGGCATCAAAAAATTTGTCCGCATCGCTTTCAGCGGGAAAAGTGCCCAAAAGGCAGGCAGCGTTGCCACGGCTGATTCCTTGGCCTAAAAATAGGTCAGCCCTCTGGTCATGTGGAGAGTCGACCAGCCACTTGGCGATGTCCCGAAATACACGGTAAGCACTTGGACAAGATTCATAATTATTATTGGCTCATGTGTATTCGTTTATTTCATCAAGAAATAAGCTTTGAGTTATCGCGAAGCGCAGTTTTTTTTTTTTTTTTTACGTACATCGGTGAACCTCTTGGCCTTCATCTCACCTGATGGTAAGTGATGATAAGCCGAAGATGGAAGCGAGCTTCACCCGGAATCCTCAACCACAGAGGAACTGGCTATCTTACCTCTAACTGCCGAAACACAACAAATGTTGTTAACATTGTTATTTTGGCGACAGACTTAGATAAGATGGTGGTAGCTAGCCAGGCGGACTTAGAACAAGTCCTACCACCAACCAAACCGAGCAGATATTTTTGCTCCCGCTGGGAATCAAACCCGGGACCTCACGATCTGAGACAGGTGGTATTACCACTAGACCATGAGATTTTAACAACGCGTAGCCACACAACAAAACTCAGCGTAACAGCTTTTTTCATCAATACAATCCATGAGAGGCGTTTTAGCTAAAGAGAACACAGCATAGCCTTATGTTAGTCAGTCACATAAACAGGAGTGGTGTCGAACGGATTCGGTGGTGGAATTAGCAATGTTGTATAAGAGCTGTGTTACAATTTTGGTGTACAATAAAGCATATTTGAAGCATCGAACCCGCGCTGTAGGCGTTGGCGAGCCCTCGCCGGCGCGCGGAGCTGGCGGCCTGCTTGTTCATGGACGAGATGGTGGGCCGCATGAGGCCCTGCGGCCGCCCGGCCGGCTGGCGCGACGGCTGCGGGTCCGACTCCGAGTCGCTCTGCGGGGATTGGGTTTCATGAAGCTCATCCAATATATTATTTCCTATGTGGGTACATAGTCGTTTGCTTCGTTTACGCTCATACATCTAGTCTATGAACCTAACTTTTCTGAAGAACATAATTTAAACTAAAAAAAAAAATGCCTCCAGAGCTTCTTGCCCTTGAATACCAAAATCTCCCTTGCTCAAACTCTCATACAACCCATCATTGACTACGCTGATGCCTGTTGTTTGGATGCCACTGAGGAGCTTTTAAATAAACTTGAGCGTTTACAAAATATATGTATTCGTTTTGTTTTTAACCTTAAAAAGTATGATCACGTTTCTATCTATCGCAAGATACTCAAGTGGCTCCCTATTCGACTTCGCAGGAACACTCGAATATTGTGTCTGTTATTTAACATCCTTCACAACCCTAAAACGCCATCCTATCTGCGACAACGCTTTTCCTACGATCGTCCTTCGGATGCACCTTGCAGGTCGCATCTTAGAAATCTCCTTAAGACTCCCTCCCCACTCATCCGACTTCTACTCCTACTCATTCACTGTGCACGCGGCTCGGTTGTGGAATTCACTGCCACCTGACATTAGGGACTGCCAAACTGTTGCAGCCTTTAAAAGAAGAGTAAAGGATCACTATCTTTCTACTTCGTCATAGTTGCATATTATTATGTATTTATTATTTTCCACTACATTGTAGTTCTAAGTATATATTTGAGTGATATTTATTTTGGAAGTATGTATGTAAGTATATTCTCTTATTGTATGTTTATAAGTATTTATATTAGTGTATAGCTATTTTGATTTTATGTATATTATTTATTTTATTTTTTCCCTTCTACACTTACACACGTTGTCTACATCTCTATATCTACTTTCCTATCGCAAGTATGCTGGAAGAGATTTCATTAGAAATAAGCATCACCTTTGTACGTATTTTTCTGTTCCTTTCTTCTTGTCTGTTTATATGTGTGTACATAAATTGTTAAATAAATAAATAAATAAATAAATAAAATAAATAAACAAGAGCAGTTTATGTATGTGTTTAGGATACTGATGGGGCTGCCGCGTTTCTGTAGTGCGTCAGGGATGTTCGCAGATGCGCATTTAAATTGCTTTTATGCAATAATACATAAAAGGTGCGCTTCCCTGGTGCGCAGGGTGTGGGGCAGCTCCAACAGTGTCTTAAGCATGGTTGCGAGTCGCCTGGACTGTGTATACGTGGGTTACTGTTGTGCCGTCTCTCATGGGATGTCACAACGGTGACCAAACGTATTTCTTGTTAACCATATTGTCTTATTTGTTTATGTTTAGTGTCTGTGCTTACTAACATAGTCGTAAGTTTTACTAACATTCTTAATGAGTCTTGGTTACTCCAATAAAAAATTATATTCTATTCTATGTTCTTTTCGGTGTCCCTTCCCGGTATTTCCACTCACATCTGCCTTGTAAATACCTTTCGTTAGTCGCCTTACACTCATCCTCTCAACAATATGCAGTGTGTTAAAAGACTTGACCAAGTCTGAGATCTACGCATAGGGTTCATCTTACCACAAAAATCCGGAAACAATTAAAATTTTAGGTGTTTTTTTTATTTCTTTATTCTACTATGTGTTTGCTCTTGACTTTAGTCTAGGTCTGGATGACAGAGACAAAGTCTACGATGGAGTGAGCTTACCCAGAAGAAGCCTGTTCACTCTCACTTTGAATAGATTAGGGTTGTATGTGTTCGGAAACACAGACGCAGGCAGAGAGTTCCACTCCTTTGTTGTGCGCATTATAAAAGACGTTTGAAAACACTTAGTGCGAGTTGGTGGAATATCAACTAGGTAGGGGTGGTAACTTGCAGTGCGTCTAGATGTCCGATGGTAGAAGGGAGCCGGTGGAATGAGGTCATGGAGTTCATGGGCACACTATGGCGTGTTAAAATCCGGTAGTAAACACGTTATAGTGATGTTTAAAAAGGCCTACCATCTTGTTATGTATAAATACCTGATTAAGCACTCCAACACTAGAACTCCTGGTCATATTGGACTTGGTGCTATATCGCGGCGCTGGTCGTACGAAGTTGCTCGGAGACTTACTGCTAGAGCCGTTCTGTGGTGTCGCTGGCTTGGACGACGGGCCTATGATACTCAGATAAGTTAGAGAAGGAAGTAGAATGGTCACAGTTGTGCCAAAACATTCACAATAATTCAGTTAATTGCGTTTAACCAATCCAATATCCTAAATGTGGTATTTTACTCCTCATTTAGAATAGATTAAATCTTCTGTCCAAAATCGAAATGTTTCGGAAATAGGAGAAAACTTTATGGAGGTTGGAATGTTTTGGCAAGTGACTTGATTGTCGTTACAATAATACTGAAGTTACTTTTTAACTTAAAGGGGAATAAATTTAAGTTATGATAAGTTGATAGTTATAAAAACATTTAATTTTATTATTATTACTATTATTTAAATAGTAAACAATTTTTTTAGGAAAAATAATGTGCAAAATACGGTATCTAAAGAATAAAATATCGGGTTAATTTAATATTATTCTATTTATCTACAAAACTAAATAAATAACAATTAGTCAACTCTACATAAAAAGCAATTTATTATGCTTTCATAAACACTTAGGCCCTTTGTACAAGGCACGGTTTCTTTACGGTATGGCATATAAACCGCGCTGTTGAAAAAAGTATTTGTCAACAAGCTTCCATAATGAGCCATACAAAACTGACAACCGAACACTACACACGGAGAATAGGGCTTATTCCACAAATACCCCCTGAAATTCCCCCTTAGGAGGAAAAGTGGAATCTATAAAAAAGTCTAGAATTCACCCCTGATAATCCCGCTTAGGGGGGAAAACTAGAATTGAAGAAAAAAAAAACTTATTCCAAGATCCCCCTGAAAGTGATTTTTTTACATTAGGGTTCAGTTTTCCACCCCTGTTAATCCCACTTAGGGGGGAAAACTAGAATTGAAGAAAAAAAAACTTATTCCAAGATCCCCCTTAAAGTGATTTTTTTACATTAGGGTTCAGTTTTCCACCCCTGTTAATCCCACTTAGGGGGGAAAACTAGAATTGAAGAAAAAAAAAACTTATTCCAAGATCCCCCTGAAAGTGATTTTTTTACATTAGGGTTCAGTTTTCCCCACTGAGGGGGATTCTCTCAGGGGGGATTAGTGGAATAAGCCGAGAATAGACCGTAGTTTTTCACGGCAAGGAAAACGTGTGTGTACAAAGGGACTTACGCTATTCTACAATTAAACTAAATTATTCTACTAATTGTTAACAACAAGCATGCTTTATAATATAATATGATTAACATAAAGTGCGTGTCGAAAATATCCACATATTTATTTGTAGTACGTAACACAACGAAGATCAACAAACCTTGAAACTGGTTGACGTGTGGGTTATGTGCAATTTTGTCGTATATTTAATTTAAGGGGACGGTAAGTACGGGTGGCCTTGTGCGATTGGGCGGTGCGTTTCATTATTCGGAACATTTATTTTTAGTAACGAAAATCGGATTATTTGAATTAAAAAAAAAACAAAAAAAACTATTTTCATTTTATTATAGTTTTTTTTTTTTTTTTTAATATAATCTGTTCGTACAAAAAATGAAAATATCTTAAGTAGTTTAAAAGTAATATCGGTTTTATATTTTGGGTAGAAATTACTTCCTGAATTTTTTCATAAAATATTTTACTGCAATACTCAAATATTCACATATTTAATTGATGTGTTCTAGTTTAAGATTTATTTTTAATTTTTTTCATAACTTACATTATTTGAATTACTAAGGCATATTAACAGATTTAAGTCACTAAAATCATATATCTGCGGCTAAAGCCGAGAATACTGATATACTTGACAATATGCCCTGTTCACACGTTCTTAGCTCATTAACTAGTGTAGTTTTAGCATGTTCATTTAGCAAACAGTATTCACAGAGTACGTCAATTATTGATAATGGTGCCAATTCCCTTGTTCACAAACTAAACTAAATTTAAGTTCAGTGCGTCTTTTTCTTTCTATTTCATTAAGAAAAGGACAGAGGATAAATTTTAATCCTGTCAAATTAATCAGCGCTTGACGTAAATTGACGCAATTTTAGTAGGGAAGTTTTTAATAAACTAAAATTTATCTTCTGTCCTTTTCTTAATGAAATAGAAAGAAAAAGACGCACTGAACTTAAATTTAGTTTAGTTTGTGAACAAGGGTATCGGCACCAATATCAACCAACTAAAACGTAACTAAACAAAACGTATAACATCCAACACCATCTTAAATCATTGTTAATATGATCCACGAACCCCCCAATACGATTATTCTAAATCTATGAGAAGAGTCCTTTACCGTCCAGTAGGACAGTAAAAGGCTGGTACTATCCCAATTATGCAAGAACGATTTTTAAGTAATTATAATCAAAATCTTCTATTCGCAAAATGTTAACTAGGTCTGACAATACGTCATTTAGGAATGGATGCAGACCTAATATACTTAACTTACCTTATCCTAGTTACATAAAACTAACCAAACCCAGTTAACTTCAACCAAACCCAGTTAAATCCAACCAAACCCAGTAAACTACAACCAAACCCAGTTAACTTCAACCAAACCCAGTTAACTCCAACCAAACCCAGTTAACTCCAACCAAACCCAGTTAACTCCAACCAAACCCAGTCAAAACTGTCTACAACCCATACAACCACCACCAGACGCACCTTGCGGTGTCCTCGGCGCGGGCATAGGCTTGGCGGCGAGGTCTGACAGCGAGATGGCTCGTCTCATCCCCGTACCCTCCTCCTCGCGGTCTGACACCGACAGGTGCGATCGATTCGCTGGCGAGACGGCTGCTTATAAGTAACATGCGATTATAGCGAGCTGAAGGTTGTATTGAAATCGGCAGGTTGTTATATATATTTTTAACTGTAGGAGCGCTATGTACAAAACACATAGTACATAGTGGAAAATTGCTGAACTTTTCCACTGTGTACTATGTGTTTTGTTCATAACAGTAAAAATGTTCTTCTTTGCATTTTTGTTTTAGATGAGTTTTACATCAGAATATGGTTTTAGCACTGTATTTCTGATAGTTTCAAAGGAAACAGAATTGATGGGGTTTTCCTGGACTTCGTAAATAACTTAAAAATAAGCCAGTTGAATAAGGGAACAAACTTGTATGTCTAGTATAAGTCTTATCCTGCGTTTGTTTTTGGTAATTTTTCCATACAGATCTGTCATACGTCAATTTTATTCCACAGATAAAAGATACAAGTATCTTTGGCAAAATTGGCCAAAAGTGAAGTTTAAATTTACGCAGCTAATTTTAATATTACTGTTCTATTAAAAATACAATGTTCTATAGGCGCTTAAAAAGTACCTACATATTTATCTACAACATTTGACCAATTAACTAGTAATCAAATAATAACATAACCGTTCAGATTGCTATAACTAAGTACAACAAAAACACATAAAAAATACAAAACATCCATGCATGTGAAAATCTTCACATATGCGTAAAATCATGCTGAAAAAAAAAAACCTGAAAAACGATATAAAAAGCGATGGCAAGTGACATGTCGTGAATCTGCCGTGCGATATAAATATATATATTTGAGTATTAATTTCTGCCTATGATTTTATTTTTGGGCGAATTCACAAAATATCACCTTATTTTGTGGAATGTGTAATCTTTAGGTTTTTATTATTGGACCGTAGATATTTTTAGGCACCTTATCACAAAATAAAGTTTTGTACTTCGATGGAATTAACAAGAAAATGCCACACGACGTGATGCTTTTAAGATAAAATGGCAGTTCAAACATTATATTTCCATCTCGCCCAAAAATATTTAGGGCCAATACTTTAAAACCCAAAACAGCGACTTCCACATCTTATCACGCAAATAAAAGGGACTATAACGACATAAATAACTTGTCACATGCAGTCCCAAACCTTGCGTCGGCGAGAATTTCGATGGCAAGACCGGATTTTGTACGGGAACCTTCCTCGCTAAACAAGAACCTCTAGGCGAACCGTACAGTACTGGCCTTATTTTATGCGGGAAAAGACGGTTTTCCATACATAATCTTGGTGTAGGACCTCTCATTATCTTTCTGAATGGAGGTTTCGGTCTGCTAAACCCGTAAAAATGTAGTCTTTTCGGAGAATTTGTGCAACTAGAGCTAGTTGTTGACGATTCATAATTTTCGCTGTCTAGGTGGACGTCGGTTTTTGGTATTACCATTTCGTTGTAAACTCTTTGCTTAAGACTTTTTGGTGCGTTTGCTATTTCTGGTTGTATGGCGTTGTTAAGCTTTACGTCTTCCACGGGTCCTGTGTTGCCAGCTTCATTCGTTATGTCTCTTCCGACGGTAACTAGGCCCCCAATTTGATCGGAATCCAAAATGTCTGGTAGACTCAAGTTTCTTTTGATCTCTTTATTATCTGAAGTTGTGTCCGTGTCTGTATCAGCTTCTTCTAAAGTTAGAGACGCGAAGTTGTGAACAGTTGACGATTGCTTCGTCGCTAACTTCTCGAATTTCCTAGATAGTAGTTTGACTACTCCTTTTCCATCATTTATATTAGCTTTTAAAGGTCTCATTCTCCATTCCTTGAGTATCTTCTCTTGTAGAATTCTCTTCTCTTCCATTTCTACTAATTTGTTGATTATCTCTATTTTTCTTTCTATGTTTTTATATTTTTTTATTTCATCGCTCATCTCTGGCGATATGTTTTCTTTGGTTTCACTTTGCCTGCTGTGCGAAGGTCGTGATAAATCATTTCTAGCAAGTTTCAAATTGAGTTGGTCTTTAGCATTTTTTGCATATAGCTTATTATCTTGTTCAGCATAATAATCTAAAGAGTCTTTAGCGAAATCATTAGCGTCTACATCAAGAGAGTCCATACTAACTTGTTTCAGTCTCTCCATGCGTTGCATAGCGTATACTTCCAAGCTATCCATCTGTATTTCAGACTTATTTTCATTCACGTCTTTTTCTTTGACAAACACGTCGAAATGTTTCTCACTGTTATCTGGTTCTACGTTTGAATTGGCATCTTCTGGCTTCTTATTGGCTAAATAGTTTTTGTTGTGCAGACCATCTAGTTTTGCTTTGTACTGGGATGATATTGATGACGTCAGACCTGATTTTTCTATGCCCGCTTTCAGTCTGTTATTCATTTTGACAGAAGATGTTCTTTTGATCGGTTTCGGAGGCTTGTGCGGTACGAACTCCATGGTTATTTTAGTATTGTTGTTCTTCTGGCCCGAACCTCTTTCGAGGCTCTTAGTAGCATTATTATATTTGCCATTCGATTTTTCTTTATTAAACTGATTTTTATTGACCTTTGTCGAGGTGTTCTTCCGTATTTGCTCTTCAAATTTCTCCAAATTCTTTTGAACATGAGAATTTCTTTTCTCCATAAGATTTTTCAAGGGGTTTGGTTTGGAAGCCGGTTCTAAGACTACTTCAAAACTACAACTCTTAGATTTGACCATAGCATTCTTTTCACAACCTTCCATTTGGCTCTTGTACTTATCTGCGAATTTCGGCTGCAGTGACTTGCTAGTGTTCACCATGTAATCAGTCTTATTCAACCTCGGTATTTCATCGCTAAGTTTCTTTTCTTTGTTATACTGCTGAATATTATTTCCGTCGAAATAATACGCAATATTCTTAGCTGGGGGAGGCTGTTTAGTTGATGAGTCGTATAAACTTTTAGATCTTGTCACAGTTTTGTGTCCATCCATCGGTACATCAAAACCGTACACTTTATTTGCGGGTGCCGGTGGTTTCGGGCTTGTAGTTACAGTGCTAGGTTTGCTCTCTCTGTAGTTAGGGCTGGACGCGTCTCCTAAATAATTATTATACATATAACCGAAATAAGCATTGTTAGGACTGGAGCCATAACTTTTAGATGTGTTATCGAATTCGTAACAACTTTTGCTATTCCGCGGCATACTTTGGTTCTTCTGTTGTTTTTTCGGTTTAGCTCCTTCAAACAACATTTCCAAAGGCGCACTTTTAGTACATTCCGAGTCATCTGAAAGAACACTCTCTAAAGAGTTACAGTTAGTTCTACAGAGTTGGTTGTCATTGTCCAGAAAGTCGTCGGACAACACGGATTCCTGGCTGCAGCTGTTCTTCATGTACTTCTTCTGATTTAAAAAGAAACTTGCGCTACTGTGTCTATGGTTTTCTAAATACTCTGTGTCGTGTATGTTCTCATACGAACAGTTCTGCGAATCGTTCAAATTGTATCTACTGCTATCAAACTTCGCTTGTTGGAATGCGACTTCGTTGCCATATTTGAGGAAAATCTCATTAGAAATACTGGAACAATTAGAGTTATCACTCAGCACTGATTCGTTAGACCTCGTGACACATCTTTTAGTCAAAACACTTTGACATCTGTACATGTTACTGTTAAACTTCATCGAATCTTCGTCAATATCGTCGAGGTTCGAAGGCATGTTCCTAGGTAGTGTAGAGCTCTTCTGATTGGCTATGTAAGCGGGCTTCGCGGGCACTACCGGCTTCTCACTGCCGTAGATTTCATAGTTAGACACAGTCCGTCTTGGTACATTTTTGGTATGTTTTTTACAAACTTTCTTCGAGAATAACTTATTTTTACAACTCGCATCTTGACTTAAACTGCAGTCTTCTAAAGAGTCTGAGGAGAAGTTCCCATCGTCTTTTTCTTTCGTAGGTTTCAAATCTAGGTCATCCTGACCTCTCGCAACATCATATTCATCCAAATCACCATACTTCTTCGTTATTTCCGCGATCATCTTTTCAGTATCCGATTTGATAGTATCTACTATACTTTTACCGCTATCTCTAAGGTTTTTGTTATCAAAACCCACGAAGAAGCTTAGAGAATTCCTCTTTTTGGGATCTAGAGAGTTCGTATCAGGTTTCTGATTCTTTTGATTAGCCTTGTCAGCCCACTTACATTCTTCAGACACCGGCGACACTGGACAAGACTTATAATTCTTAAATATACTCCGCGCAGGTTTAACAGGCTTAGGTGGAGCTGGTTTCTCGTCATTTTTCGTTAGATTTAACGTGAAATTCCGTGGTTTAGGTTCGCGTGGCTCTTTGTCAGGAAACAGGCGGTTAAAGACTTTAGATTGGACAGGTTTCGTCATGTCGATAGTGAATGCTAGAGATTGCTTTTGAGGTAGCTGTTCTTTGAACACCATAGGTTTAGTATCAAATGGGGTGTAATGCATGTTGCGTCTATCAGTCTGGGTGGGTGGTATATTAGCGTGTGGCGGCACGTACGGAACCACGTTGTCTAAATAGTCAGGTATGATCTTATGGTTCAAATTCGCGGGTATGGCATAGGGGTTCTTGTTTCGGTAGTCGAGGTAGGGGTTCAAACTATCGAAATAGTTCGAGTTCAGACTGTCCAGATTCTCTTCCGGACATGGCAATATTCCTGGTCAGCGTTAGGGAAACAATTTTGGTGTTTGTTAGTATTTAGCGATGATACGTTTACTTATAAACGCTTATTGATAGTGGTAAGCAACACATGCCGAGGTCGGTTTCCGGATGGGATCTCAAGACACTCGCAAGTATAGCGTTTATAAGTAATGTTTAATGACGTCACACGTTAGTGAAATCACACATGGTTAATACAGTCAAAGTTTGATTACAAAAATATATTTGCAAATATTTGTCCTGAAAATCTGTTGCTAAACTGAAAGTACGCCTTTGACTGTATTTTTAAAGAAATTGAGCATTCATACATCGGGTATTCGAACTATAATACAGAATAAATGAAGTAATTTTACATATTATCCACAATTTTGATTGCTAATGATAATGTAACTAGAATTGGGTCTCGAAAATGTTTAAACAATCCTTTGATGACTTATTATTCCTAAAAGTATATACCTACAATTTGTTATTCTTAGTTACATGGACATTGGACATGTGTGTTATTAAAATGAACGGATTGAAACGACGATTTATTTCTTTTGTTTATCTTTTCTCAAATCTTTTTGAGAAATCAACTAAAAAAAGAAACTATCAAATACCAAAGATGAATACTCAATCTCCATAACGTAACCAAGCGTACTGGCAAAGTAAAGCGTCTTACCGTAAGGTCTGGAATTGGATGGGATGGCCATGGAGACGGGGCGACTACGGCGCGAGCTGTCCTTCTCGGGAATGTACGATAGGTCCGTTGTTGACTGGCTGGCCTTCAAGTTGGAACGAAAAGCCACCTGAGAGGAGAGAATTAAGTTGTACAAACTGAAGGCAAACGTAACTGAATAATAATAACTAATTTGAAATGTAATGAGGCACCAGCCGACGAATATCCCTGTATGTACTATGCAAGTGCACCCAAAGACCATTCTCGGTTGGTGCAGGGCTATTGGTATAGGTAACAGACTACAATAATAATTTGGACTTCCAGGAACATACATTAGTCATTCACTAAACTCCCAACAGTCTGGCAAAATCAAAATCGTTTTTACTGGTAACCCTGATGGCGGAAAAAGTGCTTGATAAATGTAATTCGTCTTTTAATGTTTTTTTCGGCTAATCTGAAGAAAATTCGGCAAAAATTTCATGTGAAATGTAACACCCTTGCTTAATTAATCTTTTCAGACCTTGAAATGTAAATTTTAACCGCACATTTCACCATTTTGATATTTTTTTATCCTTAAACTATCTGTGTCTGGTATTCGTTGGTATAGGGTCGCAGCATTATGCTGAGCGATGGCCGTTTTGCGTGGATGTGACGCATATTTTCCCCCAACTTGTTTTTGTCGTATTTGTGCGTCATGTTTGCCGCAAATAAACGTATTTTCTTTCGTTCTTTTTTTTTATTGCAGAACATGGAAACAAAACCGGGCTACGGGCTTAATAATAAATAATAATAATAAAATAAAAAAATCCTTCAGTTGTACAAAAACACTTATCAGAACAATATGCTGGGTTACAACTAAGAGAAAGAGTGTTTTCGATGGACTCTGGCACCCAGAGTAAGATTAAACTTGTGTTTAGGGTGCCAGCGTCCTCGCCTATAATTTGAACATGTAGCAGTAGCTGTAAGACGAGACGTTTGGGTGCGTATAGTGGAGTGGTTACCTAGAACTATGGAAGTATTCGTGCAACTTACACTCTCCAGCTGCCTGCGGGTCTCCAGTATGCGCCGGTTGAGCTCCTCGCGCCGACGCGCGGCCTCGGGCTCCAACAGACGCGCGGGCGCGCGCGGCGCGGGCAAAGGACGCGCGCCGCGCGACAGGTGCTGCGCCGACAGCGACGTGTTGCCTGCGGACCGACACTCAAGTACTGTTTCTTTTATTAGGGTTCCGTACCCAAAGGCTAAAACGGGACCCTATTACTAAGACTCCGCTGTCCGTCTGTTACTAGGCTGTATCTCATGAACCGTGATATTTAAACAGTTGAAAATTTCACAGATGATGTATTTCTGTTACCACTATAACAACCGAAACACTAAAAAACTGAATAAAATAAATATTTAAGGGGGCACCCATATAACAAACGTGATTTTTTTACTCGTTTTTGCTCGGTATTGATAACGGCAACAGTTAAACGCATGAAATATTCACAGAATACTTAGTTTTATAGGTATTCACTTTGAAAATAAATAATTAAATTAAAATAAAACAAATATTTAAGGGGGCTCCCATACAACAAACATAATTTTTTTGCCGTTTTATACATAACTAGCTTCTGCCCGCGGCTTTGTCCGCGTGGATGTCGGTTATATCGCGTAAAAAAGTAGCCTATGTCCTTCTCCGTATCCCAGGCTATATCTCTGCCAAATTTCATGACGATCGGTTCAGCGGTTTAGGCGTGAAAACGTAACATACAGACAGACAGAGTTACTTTCACATTTATAATATTAGTATGGATGGTACGGTCCAACTCGCACTTGTCCGAATTGTTTATTTAGTTGCCTATTTATGTACATTCATAAAACCTAACTTGGTTTTGGTACGTCTTTTTGGGTGACCACTGAAAATCAGCGCTGTGCTGTGGGTCCCTCATACCCCAAAATGGCAGACTAGTCATTTTTTATGCACTCCCATGATATGGGTAACGATTTGCTGAGAAGAATACAAAAAATAAAATGAATTCACTCTAAATCCCATATAGCGGACGCCCAAGATGGCAGACTAATCAGTTTTTACGCACTCCTATAATATGGATATCAAATTAAAGGATATTCTAAGAAAAATAAGAAAAAAAATTGTGGTTCAGTATCAGTAATAGAACATATTTCCATTATTTTTTCAATAGTTTTCTTATTCGACTTGAAATCAGCAAAATATGACACAATCTATTCGTAATAAACGGCAGGGCGTTACCGCGCCCGTTTGCCGACAGTCCCGTTACACGCGTGCGTAACGGGACTGTCGGCAAACGGGCTACGGGTTAAAAACTTTTCCTGTATATAACGAAGTTTTTTGGAAAACTGTCACAGTTAAGTAAGCTTTACAAGTTACCGAGTAATAGTCGACCAACCAAAATTTGCAGTTGCAAAATATGTCCTCAGATACATTTTGTATGGGAGAGCATGTTTTTGAACTATAATGTTAAGTTTGTTCTTGGGATCAATTCATCCCATCTAATTCCTTAGTGCGTGGTCCAATACGCACTTGGCCGGTTTTGAAGATGATTTTACGAATCAACGCTTTATTTCAATTAATCATTTACTAGATACTTTTGAGACACGAACCGTCGCGTCGGCCATGCTTGTATATAATATAGGTCTGCTTACCTGCAGTAAGCGTGGCATCCATCTCGGCGCCACTGAGGCTGTCGAAGGCCGACTTGAGGTACTTCTCGCGGCGCCCGGCCGTGTCCAGCGACTCGCACGAGCCGGACAGCGGGTTGCGCTCCGTGTTGTCGCCGGACGGAGTTGACACCTGTGGGGAAGAGAAACAGAAATATTATATTTTATTTTTCAGTATAGTAATAAGTTATTGTGAAAATATGCTTGACTTTTGAGCTTCGCGAATAGGGATGTGTCCTGGGTAAAAAAAAAGATAAACTGTTTAGTCCGTCAATCAGATAATAAAAAAATATTAGACACGTATTTTTTGCTTTCAAACTCAAACTCAAATCATTTATTTCAATTAAACCATTTACAGGCACTTTTGAATTGTCAAGGAGTCGGTCAGTAAGAAAAATTAAGCTACATTCCCATTCCAAAGCGTAGGTACCTATGGAGAAGAACGGGCAAGAAACTCCATGGACACTCTTTTAAATTAAATTGTTACAAAAGTATTCGTTTCATCTATAATGTTGCATTTATAACTAAAAGTGAGAACGATGTAAAAATAAAAATAATAAAAACTTACACGTTAAAAGCGTCAAGCGTAGGTACAACAAATAGAAACAAAATAAAATATTTAACCCGTGGCAGTTAAGAGATGACCAGTCCCAACTGACGGCGCCCGTTCACGAACATGACGCATGGATTAGCACCATTCAGCTCAACCATTTTGAAGGGAGCTAAATGATCCAACACACACGCCACCATCAGCGAGACATTTAAGTGAGCATGACATACTCTCAACCGCCAGGGCACATTCAAGTCAATGAAAGACATATTACCCGGTCAATGGTAGCTCTATAGTACATAGGACTCACACCTGTGCTATGCATTTATATAATACAAAGGAGATTGAGTTTATACAATGCAAAGATAGTCTTACACTCTTCAGCAGCTCCAACATGATTGTCAAATGTTAATCAACTAGCTGAGGTTGTGGAGCAGGACCAGCATTCAGCCAAGCATTTTTATCAGCGATGTATATTATTAAAAAATATCATATTAATAAAAAATTACAGATAAAACACATTAAACTTGGGGAGTGGGGTTCGTTACGTCACAGCTAAGTATAAAATCTAGCGAGCAGTGACGTCATGCCACATTTGAACTCAATGTATCGCCGTAATGTTTTGATTACGTAAAAAATGAAAAAATAAGTGTCCAATATTTTTTTTATAATCTACATGACGGACAAAAAATATTTTTTACTCATCATCCCTATTGTTACGTTCTGTTCAAGATTCATTTGAAATCAGTCACCTTTAAACCTGCATCCAGATATTTTAGTCATTACGGGTAGTCAGATGCCCGAAAATTTTACCACGTGGTATCGTGTCACCCAGTTACTGAATTATGTAGTTCAGATAGGCAGTCTCTTCATGTAAAATACTGGTATTTAGTTGTATGCTGGCAGCAACGGTATACCAGCGCTCGTTCAGCTCCGAGACTGGGAGCCGAGCATATATTATGTTGTGGTCGGCTCCCAGTCTCGGGCAACAAGCAGGCAGATCCTTACCTCGTCGTCATCGGAGTCCACGGGAGTGCCGCTGAGCTTGGCGTGCGGCGGCGGCAGCTCCAGGCGC
Source organism: Dryobota labecula (assembly GCA_947523025.1). Lineage (NCBI taxonomy): Eukaryota > Metazoa > Arthropoda > Insecta > Lepidoptera > Noctuidae > Dryobota > Dryobota labecula. The sequence goes on along the minus strand of OX383311.1, from coordinate 2,351,688 downwards.
GCCTCTCCCGTCCACCGCTTCGAGCGCCGCATGGACTCACGCAGTTCGTCTGCGTCCATCGCATTCACCATGAACTCTCTGTAGAAGATAACTCGTAATCATAATGTTATGTATTCTATAGGTCGAGACTGCCTCGTTGGCCTAGTGGTTTCAAGCGCGGCTTCTGAACATGGGGTCCTGGGTTCGATTCCCAGGTCGGGAAGTGTTCAAAATCAAAATAAAAATATTTTATTTCACATAAACCTACATGGGCACTTATGAATCGTCAGAAGCTAGGTGCACGGTTCCAATTAGACGTTTCCTATGGAGAAAAGCCGGCAAGAAACTCCACGGTTACTCTTTTAAAAATAATTGGCTTTTACAATATTTTCAAATAAGTGTTATTGGGTCTTTCCATTAGGAAGGTTTCTCAGTAGCAACCCAGAGTTTGGAAGTTTGGTGGTGTAACACCCCTGTGTCTCGGATAGCACATAACCGTTGGTCCTGCACCTGATCTCTCCCCGGTCGTGTCGGATTACCGTCCCATCGGACTATGAGCGTAAAGAAACAAAGTGTACCCTGCACACTTGTGCATCTCTTCTTCTTGTGTAATATCTCTTGCGTACCTGGCTAATCTCTGTTGGAATTGGCCACCGTGACCGAAATCGGTCGGGAGGATAGATTTATTGTATCATTTAATTTTTCAGTCTACCTAGACTAAGGTGAATCTAGTCTAGGTAGACTGAAAAATTGCCTTAAAAATCCAAAGTCATTTATACAAATTAAGCTGAGAACTAATTCTCAGCCTAATTTGTATAAATGACTTTTGATTGGATTTTATAACCCAAGTTACGGTTATTTAAAGACACTTTTCGAACGTCAAAATTACTCAATACTCAATATATTTATTAATAATAATAATAAATTTATTTGTTAGAATATTGTTGTTACATAGGTGTTACAAATAATATGATGTCCATAATATTCTGCAGTTTCCAGTGTACAAATATTTCAAAGAATAAAAAAATAATTATTGCTTCCACATGTGAACTTGGTGGTAGGTTTTTTCAAAATATTATCATTGTGGACCATGTCTGGCATAGCAAAACACACACATAACATAACACATACACAAGGCACAAGGTGTTACATAAGGCAGTTCACCGTCACCCGCGCCCTTCACCACTTCAGTGCTGCAGCTGGGAAGAAGTGGCGCAACAAATTGTCCAGCAGCACAGCTGTCTGTTCAGTTAGATAAACTTGATTCAATATCCTATGTGTACACACGGCCACAAATCAAGCTATATATTTCCAGTTTAGGCTGATCTCGCATTTTCCACCATCTTATCTAAGTCTGTCGCCAAAACAACAATGTTAACAGCATTTGTTGTGTTTCGGCAGTTAGAGGTAAGATAGCCAGTTCCTCTGTGGTTGAGGATTCCGGGTGAAGCTTGCTTCCATCTTCGGCCTTGTCATCACTTACCATCAGGTGAGATGAAGGCCAAGAGCTTCCCCGTTATATGTAAAAAAAAAAAAAATAAAAAAAAAATTGTAGGATTTCCGTACAATGAGAGGTCAGCTTATACTGTAAATTTATAGCTAGATTTGTGGCCATGTGTACCTAGGTCGTCAAATGCAACTCACCCAGGCGTCTCATCATCATTGTTGCCGGGGTAGTAGGTAGTCCTGTTACCACGTTCCGACGACGAAGTCCGCTCACCATCGGATATGTCCTCTATATCACCATCATGTTCTGTTGACTCTTGATCCTGAACAACGGATGGACATGGTTTTACTACACTTTGGCTGAATTTCAGCAATGAAACTGCACGCGATCAGCGCATAAACCACGTTTAAGAGCTGGCAGTTTCATTCTTTTCTGTGGAATATTGACAGCTCTTGAACACAGTTTACATGTGCTGAACGCGTTAAGTTTAATTGGTGAAACTGGTACTAAGGGCCAATTTCTCAATCTTCAGAAAACTTTTATAGGAGGGGAAAAAAAAGCGGTTTGACAGTCCAAAATAAGCCAAATTACCAAACCACCATATTTATTGAGGTGAAAACTTCTTTAGCCGCGTTGAGCGATTTTTGGTAGGGGAAAAACTTAGTTCGTGTCAGTTATTCCAAAGTTTTGAGATTTCACTTCTGTCGGCAGTACAAAAAAAAAGGCAATCAAAATTGCCTATTTTTTCTTCAGGTCTGATAATTGAAAAATCGGCCATAAGAAAACTGACAAGTGACAATCATGAAAATATATTAATTGCGTCAAGGGTGATAGGATATTTGGATTTCAATTTCTTAGCCAAAAATTTAGTTTAGGTAAATAGGTATGCATCCGAACATCCTATCACTACTTATGAACGGTGGCGACTTCTAAATTAATTGTTATACACATTTAGACCCGCTTGCACTACAAATCACATAAATAGGTATATTCGACTAACACTGAAAAAAATGGACTCCAATCAAGTTACTTTTTAGCTTGATTGACGATATCTTGTTTAGATTAATCAAAATCTTAGTTAAGTTGATCATAAAAGTAGTAGCTGTAATCATTGTGCTTGATAGGCTCAGATGCAAACAAGTTACTTAGTCAATCTAAACAAAATCTTGATTGTGGCAACTAGTTTTTTTTTTTTCAGTGAAGGTAACCCGCGAAATTCTATCTAATATGCAGGTCAGTAGCAGTTTGTATGTTAATCAAAATATGATTTGCGACTGTAACAAGTATGAATTTACTGAATTATAATCATTAGAATTAGCAATACAACTCCTTAAGTTAGAATTGCTCTCAAATGTAATGAGTTCATGAAATAGTCATCCAATAGGGTTACTTGGTCTTAGACAGTTGTATTATATTTTTACAACAACGTTAGAACGTACAACGTTTTAGACAACAACATTGTATTTCTTATTTGATGATTTAGCAGCATTTTTTCCATTTTGTAAATGTGAATACCATGGAGTCGTTTATTATGTTATTATGATTTATGTTTACTTGAAAGAGCATGGCAGTTGAGAGTATGTCATGCTCACTTAAATGTCTCACTGATGGTGGCGCGTGTGTTGGAAAATGGTTGAGCTGGATAGTGCTGATCCATGCGTCATGTTCGTGAACGGGCGTTGACTGCCAGGGCTTATTACTAATTTTTAATTTTATATTTTGAATTGTTTTATTAGTTTTTACATTGTCTCACATATAGAAACAACAAGAATAATGTACCCAGGATTATGTAATATCTTGATTTAAAAGAGTGTCCTTGGAGTTTCTTGTCCATTCTTCTCCATAGTGACCTACGTATTTGAATGGGCATCTAGCTTCAACTTTCTGACTAACTGACCGTCTCTTTGACAATTCAAAAGTGCCTGTTGTGTTTAATTGAAATAAATGCTTTGAGTTTGAGTTCAATGATTATAATTCTTTAAATACATACTGAAGTTACGACTGTTAGAGACAAAACGTGACACCGCCCGCCACTGAATCCGTGAATCATATTTTGATCAAAATACAACCTAATACTGACATGAACATTGCAAAAAACATCTGATAATTTTAATATAGCGGTCTACCCAAACGCTTTCGCCTAAGGCTGAATTTCAATTTCCTAGGAGTTTGGGTCAACAGTGGTAAAGCAATTACGAGATCGACTATACATTTAGCGCTAAACGGGTTTAAAACATCTTTACATTTCTGTCAGTTGTTTGAAGTTGACAGAGACCAATCACCAACCAGACTTACCAAAGGGGTATAATATCACCCAGTAAGGTTGTGGAGGTCAGATAGGCAGTCCCCTATATAAAATATTTAGTATTCAGCTGCACACTAACATAGTTGGGAAAACTCTTCGCAGATGATATGTTTGAAGTTGACAGAGTGATGTTTTAAATATGTTTTGCGCTAAATATACGTATTTACTGATTTGTGATGCAAGCAGGCCTTAAAATAATTAAATACATAGGAATATTAAAACAATAGTACATTATTGTAAAGGCCAGGAAATAGGCAATTGCAGGTCGAGTATGAGCATGAAGGCCGAGCCGTAGGCGAGGACTTCACTAATACGAGACCAGGCAATTGCCATTTCCGCCGAGGCATATAAGTGCTTTTCTCAAAAGAATGCAGGGAAATAAAACATTGCTGGAGCGTTGTAATGTTCCAAATTCAAAAAACGGTCCTGCAATGGTTTTGATTTTCTTTGTCGGTAAATTCGAAACTTCGCGTGTTCTTTTTTCGAAAATAATGACACTATTTCCAAGCATGTTTGAGAAAAACTTTAAATGCAACAGAAAAAGAAGTAAATCATTAAATAAAAACAAAAAAATAATCCGCACCTCGTACTTAAAACTGCCGAGCGACGAATCGTCGGTATGGTGTCGCGTCCGCGTCTCAGTCGCGCGACTTTTCGACAAATTAATCGTAACCTAACGTCGACAAACATAAAATAACATAAACACGTGTGGTGAACATAAAAAAAGTGTTAGAATGAAGAATAACTTGAATCACTATTGTACTAGTATTTAAGCTGATTGTATGTAGTTTACATGCCTTTTCTGAACATAAATGACCGTAAATGATTATCAGTCCGTAAAAGTGATCATTCAAAGCTTCAAAGACAAACCATTTCTAAAGTCAAACAAAAATTGCAAAGAAAAAGAATTGAATTGATTATTCCAAATGTATTTTCTTATTTTAAAAGTTATTTACTTAATTTAAAAAAAATAAAAAAATAATTTTCAGTTATTTTTCATCGTAACACATGCAAAAAAAAAACGGCGTGTAGATACAATGATTCAGTCAAAAAAACTCATATTAATCAAGTACAAAATGAGCTTGTAATTGAACGTCAATTTAACTAAAACTTGATTCATTTAATTTTTCCAGAATTCTTGACGGAATCATTAATAAATATTAATAATTACAAATTGTTACAGCGGACATACAAAAGCACACAAAAATGTAGCAGAAATACATGCGAACACCATGCAGTACGGTTAGCGAAAAAAATATAGAGATGAGCAGACTGTTTAAAATGATTAGAACCACATTTTTATAAAAAAAATGTTATCAGAATGTCATGGTGAGTAGTGTTCATTTTGAAACACTCCTTGTGTCATTCGGATATAGTTTAGTTTATTTTCTTAGTACATTTAAATCTGAATCTTTCTATTCGTCCTTATATTTTTGACGCTGACTAAACAATGCTAAGGGCCGGTTGTTTCAAACAGTTGGTTTACGAAACATACGTACGTCAAATAATAACGATTACATATGATTTTTAACGTTCGTTAAATACAAAGAGTTGTTTCACTGCATAAAAAACCGATCGTCAAACTTCAAATGTAGAAGTTAAAGAAGAAGAAAATGACGTTAACCAGTGGGTTACTGTAATCGTTATTTTTTAACGAACGTTAAGGGCATAATTTTGTGAAACATCGCTTTTTTTGGTTTGACGATAGGTAGCGCCATTTATGACGTATACGCGTGCGTCAAGTGGACGTGAAACAACCGGCCCTAAAGGTATGCAAAAAGTAAATTATCAAATAAATGCATGCGCAATAAACTAGTTCGAAGCATATACACTATTATTGCAATACACTATTATTATAAAATAACTATAACCCCTCCTTAAAATAACCTTTACATTAATAGCGACACTTCCTTTATTTCTGATTTTATATCATAAGATTTAGATAACACGGACAACTTCAATAAAAATACTTTTAATAAAACATAGCTTAAATTGTTGTTTTGTGAAATAACTAAAATAACAATGAATGAAACATCACACAAGCACAAACAAAAATATGCAAAAATAATGAGTTGCATTAGACTAACAAAAAATGACTTTTATACGATTTTTTTTTGTAATATCTAAAAATGGACGTAAAAAAGCGAAACAATTACGAACAAAACATGACAAATAAAAAAAAATGCAAAAAAACCTTTTCCACCCTTGGCGAGATCGTGAGAATATCGTATGTCTTTCTCATGGTCGCATCGAAATTCCTGAATAAGGCTTCAACGCGAGGCAGCTGGGATAAGTTCAGCGATTTCGGCCTCTAGTCAAAGTTAACCACAACCATAGTGAATGGCTTATTTTTAAATTTATTTTACCCTTTGAATTAAATCCCACTTGGTTTTGAAGCTTAGGCTTTGTAAGTATAAATAAAAAAATAAAAAAAATCAAAACAAAAAACCCAAGACCATTTTTAATAGTGTGAGATCAGGGGAAAAATAAAGAAAAAAAAATTAAACCATTCACAAAATGTAAAAAAAAGAAAAATGTTACAAAAATTGGAAAAAAATGGCGAAGTATTATGGAGTTTGTTTAAAACCAAAAAGAAATACTTTACAATACACGTATGTATGAAGGTAAAACGAAGGAAACATTAAAAAAAAAACCTGTGTAGCAGTAGATAATGGTAGGCTGTTTTGCCCGATCTCTAGAGAATGGGCAGTCAATCATACATCCACAAACTTCACCATACTTCACAAGAATATTAACATAAAAATACAGTCAATAGCAAAAGTCGATCTTCTTCTGAATGCACATTTAATAATAACTATTTATTTATTTAATAAAAATAATTGCAGACTCCAACAAAATAATTATTTATCTGAACAAGCGATGCCGCTAGTCGAAGGTTCCAAGATTACACAATAATGATCATTATTTACTTCATAAATAAAAATAAAACATCCAATCGATGAAACTTTACACAATCATCCTAAACTTTTGCTGCCAACCGTACACAGAAGACGTGGTCACCAAAATACCAACACCATACCATCAACCGTATAAGTGATTAGGATTACACATACAATATGTTAATAACTATTACACACTGAGTATTTTGAGCTTCAGAAAGAGATGACAAATGTATGAGTGACCGAGACAACGCTCTGCAAAGCTATTTATTCAACTACATTGTTTTTCAACTACTAACTCTACATAAGCAATAAAATACTCAGTGCATAAAAAATGTAACTATGGGGATAATTTTGTGACGAAACAGGAACATTGTTGTATTATAGAGTGTCTGGTCACCGGTGTCCGGCCCGTTAAGGCGAAGTTATATAATAAAGGCATTTAGCATATATTTTTTGACGTGACAACGTCTAATAAATCGATGAACGCCGGCTGCATGCACAAAAAAGGATGACTCATTGTCCCGTTACGCTCATTGTACGCTTGCGCCGCATCAATGTTTTGTTATGACGTTGTCACGTTAAACTATCGTCCGTAAACCAACTTCACAGACAACCAATTTTTTTTTTTTTTGTAATATCTTGGGCGTCTAAAAAGTAAAAAAGGTTAAGACTAGTTTTTGAAAACATTTAAAAAGGAAAAAAAAAACACTTTTTACGTTTCAAGTATTTTATTAAGGTTTTAATGGGAGTTTTTGAGAAACCTTTTAGTGTCGACATATTGCCTACTTTTGTAGCTGTCGAAAGAAACCGTTTTTATGCCTGTAGGACCTCTATATCGGTAGATATTGCCAAATTAATGAACCAAGCAGTACTCAATAAAAAAAAATGGCCGACATTTCAAAACAGTAGGGGTAGGGGGGCCTTACCCTATTGTTTTGAAATGGCGGCTATTTTATAGGTAGTACATAAAATGCCTTATTATGGTGGATTTGTCGATAAAATTGATCATATTGCTTCGCCTTAACAGGTCGGACACCGGTGACCAGACTGTATAATGTATTTATTTGTAAACAAATAATACTTTGTAAATTAGAGCTTGATTCCCGCAACAAGTGTCATCGAATAACTTTGAACAAACATTAGAATTAAATTCTGTTCAGCGACACCAATAATTTCAGTTTTTATCGGGGAAAGGGCAATAACAAAAAAAAATCTGCAGTTTCATACATTTTGATCGACTTGATATTGCAATTTTGTATGAAACAGCTGATTTCTTTTTCTACAATCCGACTCGGTCTCATAGTAAACGTTTTTCATATTACACCATATTATTGTAGCTTTTATATTATGTTTTCTAGCTAGACACAGCTAAAACATGAACTGACGACGCGTACATATCCCCAAAGTCACTTACCGACACACATATAATATCTAAGAGTATTTTGTTCCTGCATGTCTTATCTGATAAACACAGTTCACATCAAGCACTTAACAGCCGGTTTAATGATGTGCCAACAAAGAAAAAAAATAACTGCTGTCAGTATATATATATTTTTTTTCATGTCTAGTTGACTAACCATTCAGAAAACGGTGTAAGTTAGGTATGAATGTCTTGATCTTTCTCAGAAATAAATACAGTAATCTACGAATTGCAACAATAACTGCTTGGAATGAAACAGTTTTTTTTTTTTCTTGGGTAAAAAAAAAAAAACTGTTTAGTCCGTCAGTCAGATAATTAAAAAATATTAGAATTTTTTATCTTTATCATATTAATAAAAAAATACTTAGATAAAACACATTAAACTTGTTGAGTGGGGGCTCGTTAAGTCACAGCTACGTATAAAATCTACTGAGAAGTGACGTCATGCCACATTTGAACTCAATGTATCGCCGTAATGTTTTGATTACGTAAAAAAATAAAAAATACGTGTCCAATATTTTTTTATAATCTACATGACGGACAAAAAATATTTTTTTAGTCATCATCCCTATTGTATTTTTATTTTTTTCAATTGAAAAGTCTCATTACCCCATTCTGTTTATCAAATAAGACACGTACAGTACGCGTCCGTCAACATGACATATTGAGCTTTAGAAAGAGACTGTCACACAGGTATGAGTGACAGAGACAACGCTCTACAAAGCTGAACTTTTTCTGAAACTCGACGTGTTTTGACGGCCGCGTACTGTATGGTAAAACACACTCTATGCACATACATATACGACACTAACCTGCTTGACGCTGGTCTGATCTTTCCGCTTCTCTATGTAACGTGTGTCGGTGCCGCTGTCTAGAGAACTGTCCTTAGAGCCGTCTGAGTCGCCACGTTTTTCTGCGCAAGTAAATAAAGTCGTCATTAAAATTGGGGCTTTAAGTCATGTGCAGTTGGGTGTATTTTAAAATAAAACATAAAGGAGATTGTTCTGCATCCATACATCGTTCGCCCCAGAACCAACAGCAAAGAAAAATTACTTTGTGTATTCTACATTACAAGTATATGCCCATGAAGACAAAGTTTAATGACGGACAACTTGCAGAAAGGATTTATTTCAAAAGAAAACAAATGTTTTGAGGTTATATTTAGTAAGAAACAATCCTTTCAATACTTCGAAATACATGCTGATAAATGCATGTCACTGTTATTTCTATTGCCTGTACATATGTATGTGGTTAGTTAAGCTAAGAGAATCAGAAAAACATTTAAGTACTTACCTAAGTACCTATCAGGTATTTGGTAAATATACCAGAAACATATATCAGAAACCTAAACTTGTAAATCCCAGAACCGCGGGATTTTTTCGATACAAAAGCGCATTCCATATTAGCCAACGTCTTAACTTTAGGTGAATATGCATCCGAATATCCGATCTCTAGTCATATCTCACCGGTGTTAGGGTTGATCCTCGTGGCCCACTTGCCGCGCGCGGGCGGCTCGGGCGCGGGAGACTCGCCGGCCGCGGCCTCGTTGCCCAAGCTCTTCTTAGCCCACGTAGGCAGGCGACCGATGCGGAGCCTGTGAGGAACAAATGTTCTATTAACCTTTTGACCGCCAGTCGTGTATAGATGACAAACCAAAATGTGCCCGGCACGCCACGGTCACGAATACATGACAGACTTATACGTAAATCTGAAAATAAAGCTCATAAAACAACTTTTTTTTCTTTAGCTAATTATGTTCCTTGACTCATCCTAATTTATACACCGTGGCATTTTAGTCGTCTTACAAAGACAGCCCACTTCATGTATCCAATGACTACCCTCCCCACTCATCCGACTTCTACTCCTACTCATTCACTGTGCACGCGGCTCGGTTGTGGAATTCACTGCCACCTGACATTAGGGACTGCCAAACTGTTGCAGCCTTTAAAAGAAGAGTAAAGGATCACTACCTTTCCGCTTCGTCATAGTTGCATATTATTATGTATTTATTATTTTCCACTACATTGTAGTTCTAAGTATATATTTGAGTGATATTTATTTTGGAAGTATGTATGTAAGTATATTCTCTTATTGTATGTTTATAAGTATTTATATTAGTGTATAGCTATTTTGATTTTATGTATATTTTTTATTTTATTTTTTCTCTTCTACACTTACACACGTTGTCTACATCTCTATATCTACTTTCCTATCGCAGGTATGCTGGAAGAGATTTCATTAGAAATAAGCATCACCTTTGTACGTATTTTTCTGTTTCTTTCTTCTTGTCTGTTTATATGTGTGTACATAAATTGTTAAATAAATAAATAAATGACAAAAACTCGAAAGGATGAATTCGTATCTTGGCGCCGAGGGCACGTTTTTGCTTTTTTGACGTGGCGATCAAAAGGTTAATAAATAATACAGATAGACAGACACCCAGTTTCTGGGACGAAAATATCGACGTCTCAAAATAAAACGCAATTAAACTAATCTGATTGGCTGTTGATAATTCAGTCAACCAATCACAACACTGGACAGGTCAACTCAAAATTGTGTGGTTCTTTCCACAAAAGACCATTTCAGACACGGATCTACATGAAATTTTAGTTTAGCCCTGTCAAATTAATCAGCGCTTGACGTAAATTTACGTAATTTTAATCGGCAAGTTTTTAATCACGTCTAAACTTGTATGGAGTAGTGACAGGCGCTGATTAATTTGACAGGACTAAACTAAAATTTATCTTCTGTCCTTTTCTTAATAAAATAGAAAGAAAAAGATGCACTGAACTTAAAAGTTTAGTTTGTGAACAAGGGAATCGGCACCAATGACTATATAATACGACGTATACTCACGTATAATCAGGTACAACAGGCGTGCCGAACTTGTTCTCTTCGTAGGGTAACTCTCTGGGCGGCGATCCGAAGTGAGAGTCGCTCTCGCTGTCCAGACCAGACATGCCGTTACTCGGGGCTGACACTTTTCTGATAATAAAACAACACGAGTTTGTATTAGTATGTCTTAAAATGAAAAGTCATCATCATCATTTCAGCCGAAAGACATCCACTGCTTGACATAGGCCTCCCCCAAGCACCGCCACCTTGACCGGTTCCGTGCTTCCCGCATCCAGCGGATTCCTGCAGGTTTCACAAGGTCATCAGTCCACCTTGTGGGAGGCCTTCCAACGCTACGTCTTCCGGTACGCGGTCGCCACTCCAGAACCTTTCGGCCCCAACGGCCATCTGTTCTGCGCGCAATATGCCCTGCCCATTGCCACTTAAGTTTGGCAATTCTTCAAGCTTTGTTGATCTCTTAATTTCTGATTCGATCACGTAGGGAAACTTCAATATAGCCCTCTCCATTGCCTTTTAAGTGACTTTTAGCCTTCTAATAAGGCCCGTTTCAGTGCCATAGGTCATCACTGACAACACGCACTGGTCGAAGACTTTCATCATGAGACACTGCAGTATGTGGGATGAGAAGATATTGCGAAGCTTCCCGAACGCTGCCCAGCCGAGTCGGATTCGGCGATTGACCTCTTTCTCGAAGTTGGACAAAAATTAAAAGTATTCCTTATCAATTATCTATGTGGCGGCAACTTTAACGCCACATGTGAACTACGCATCAAAGATCTGACGTCACAAATCCTGTATCGTGCAATTAGAGTTTACCGCGCGACTAGCATTTAAACAACATCCTGACATCAACCGTCGGGCAGTTGCCCACCAGACACGACACCCGTCTGGTCGGAGGATCCTCCCTTTTCCATAGAGTATGAGTGAACTTTACACCCTGTTCCTCATACCTCTATATTTATACTAATAATAAAATGGTCGATCGTTGTATTTCGTAGTAAACGCTCGTGTCGAGAGCTCTCCGTCAAATATTACCTCCGCAAAATCTATCAAGCATATTTTTCTGAAACCTTCGCCATTTTAAAGATAACTTAATTATTTATATTTTAGTATACTTGTTTAATTAAAATACCTTTTGTTTTATGTATAATAAATGAATAATGCGTCTTATTTGGGACAGCGCTCCTGGATGGGCGAGTCCTATGACTGGCTGGACGTACGACGCGTTGCGTGAGCTCAGTACAGAGGCATATATCTGGGCCCTAACAAGTAAGTGTACTCACTTGCCCTGCCGGATGGCCTGCTGCGCCAGGCGCGCGCGCATGGTCACGACCATGTCGTGCGGCACGCGCCACACGAAGATGCAGCCGTCGCCCGACGCCGAGATCAGGTGCTGGCAGTCCGGGGTGAACCTGGCGACATTACGTCATCATTATCGCAAACAGAACCACGCAAAGCTAACTTCCCATGAGCATGTTTGTATCCGGTACGCCAGCGCCATCTAGTGGCGTTCGACGGAGTTGGTGGAGTTCCCGCCATCGATTCTTGACTAATCGCGACGCTAGCGCTGCCTAGCGGCGCATGACAACATAACGCTCGACCGGCGGCAAGTGAAGTTCATCGGTGGCGGTCAAGCAGTGAAGACGTCTAGAAACTGTTGCGCGTTCGGTATAGTTGTGTCGTGTACCAACATTAATTACTTTGCATACCCATTACTGTAAAGATGTGCTGCTGGAGAGTTTGTTCCGCTACTTCTTCTTCCCAGCTAAAGCACTAGGAAGTGGTGAAGGGGTGGGCATTTTGGGGGACTGTCTTATGTAAACTTTAAGGTTCTCAGGTTGAGTAAATGACTTTTGAGTTTAATTCGGTTTTTTTTCCATTCCGTAATAACCAACACTACCCACAGTACGCCCACAGTAATTTAAAATATAGCTGATGATAACGAGAGAGACCTACCGTTTCTCCGACAAGCACAATAAAACAATAACAAACAAGATTAGATAGGCGCTGTTCGGTCCGCGCCGCTGAGTTTCATGAAAATGCGTGGTGAAATAATAACTATTTTCTTTAACGATGTTATTTAATATTAACAATGATTGACATAAAAATAATGCTAATTGCATTCCTATGATGCAAGCTTTCATCGATTGTGATATTTTTCAATTCTGCAGATTTACAGCCGATATGAGTCTATATATGAAATTATTTTGCTATTGTTAACTTCATATGCATTTTTACCCCTGTTTTACGTAATATTTTTGTTGTACCTCTTTAGGTCTTGGTAGTCCTTTCCTAACTTTTGGGAACAATACCAGAATCATCATTGACACATAATCAAGTTACATTTTTTCCAGTTTATCCTGTGTGAGAGCTGGAGATAGTAAAAAATAGAGCATTAATCCAGGGCCTCAAGTCTGCTATTACAATAGTGTCAGAATGGTCTCTTCATTGTGAGTTTTTGACAGATTTGCCATACAAACAGACAGACACAAACACACAGACTTGAGGCCCAGCATGTAGTAAATTCAATATTTCTGACCCTGTAGGTCAGAAATATTAAATTTACTGCCAGTACTCCGAGGAAACAGACGTTTTCACGTCAAAAAAAAATTAAATTAAAAAATTAGAAACCTCAAAAGAAAAGTTAAACAAGAAAATTTTAATTAAAACTAAAACTATAACTATACAAAATTAACATACATACAAAGACATACACCATGCCATTCTGCATTACGACTAAATAAGTTATTTAGAATTAAAATATCTATTTGTCTAACGGTACGAATGGCAGTAAAATTGGTAGTAAGACATCTGGTTTTATTATTCGAGTCGAGTCTAAGCGGGTCGAGTGGGCGCCAACCCGACTAAACGTGGGTAGGAGTTTTGTTAAACGTAGCACAATGGCAATGTTTAGCATAACGGAGCTGTTTTGTAAAACCACTAGCGGCTTTGTAAAACAGTGGGTTCGACAATCCATCTACGAGATATACACATACATACATAACAGTGTACTCACTTAAGGCCAGTGACGATCTCGGAGTGGCCGTACATAGTGGCCATACATTCGCCCGAGTAGTAGTCGTAAACGCTCAGTATCTTGTCGGTGCTGGACGTCGCTAAGTAGATACCGCTGTTGTCTAGCGCTACCTGTGAAGAAGGAAAGAAATTACGTTTATTAGCACAAAACTTGAAATCAGCAAATTATGGACACAATCTATTCGTAATAATATCAATGGTCGCGCACGCCTAACAGCGCACCCGGTGGGTGTCAGCGGGGTTCATTCCCCTGCCGGACGGCAAGTCGACGCGGCGCCTGTTTGTCATCAGTCCCGTTAGGCAACGCGTGACTAACGGGACTGACGGCAAACGGGCGCCGCGAGTGACGTTGCGTCACAACGCTTTCCTGCGCATGCATCGCAATGCACATCTTTGTACTTACCTACAACGGTGTCAGACTTTACTAATCGCGAGTTTTACGAGATGGTGCGAGTGTATTTAGTAAGTGGTTAAAACTTACGAGTAGCTCGAAGAATGTGTTGCGAATATGAGCATACTTGGTATGCGAGCCAACTCCGCGGTCCATATGGAAAGGACCATTTTAGCAGCCACTCAAAGGCTGCTTGATCAAATGATCACAGCAAATTCAGGACCCCGAATAATTCTAAGTGCAATGCTTCATTCTCTGCATTTTGATGGTTCTAAGCCCATGAAAGTATGAAGGAATTATTTTAATTACTCTTCAAATAACTTTAAGACACGGCCTAAACTTTAATTAGTTCGAATCTGATAAAATTAGTGATTGATAAATTAAATGTTCTAAATCCATACTTACTATACTTATACTTACTTATTAATATTATAAATGTGAAAGTAACTGTCTATCTGTTACGTTTTCACGCCTAAACCGCTGAACCGATCGTTATGAAATTTGGCAGAGACATAGCCTGGTATATGGGGAAGGGCTTAGGCTACTTTTTTACGCGATAACAGATATCCACGCGGGCGGAGCCGCGGGCAACAGCTAGTTGAGTATAAGTGTAATTGTACCTTGATAAGCGTTCCGTCCTCAGCCGTGGTACCTCTGAACGTCTTCGTATGTCTACCGTGAGCGGCGCTGTATACACGGACGTTACGGTCCTGCAATTAAACAATATACATATAAATACTACATTTTAATATAGAAAGAGAACAAATGTAAGAACTGACTTTCAAAAGAATAGAACAATAAAACATTACAATTTAAAACTACTGTTTGTAGTAATAATAACGTATAGTCTTGTGAAGCACAACTTGACGAGCTTATTTTCTGCACTTTCATTCTAAAAGAAATCACCGAAATAACGATGAGGGCGCCACTGTGCGCTCGGCGTAGTCTTAAGATCCATTACAAAAAAAAGTATCGCAAATACAGCAGGAAGAATACGTGAAAGCCGGCTTGGTGATGAGTCTCGTTACACCCTGCATCTTGGTGACGTAAAATCCCGTAGAGCACTTCCACCCTTATGCCCTTAGCAATAAGGTCTAAAGCCCACGTCCGCGTACGTACCTGACACGCAGTGAGTATGTGCCGGCCGCCCGCGTCCACCTCCATGTCGTACAGCGTGGTGCGCCCCGACACGTTCTGTCCGCGCTGAAACTGGTAGCCGCCGTCTTGACTCTGGAAGCAAGGTTCAACACATTTCATTCTCAATAACAAATTACAAAGATTTCACTTACTTGAGAACATTTTTAGAATTTATAATATCAACTTAACAAAAATCTTAAAATTCATTCACTGACAAGCAACGCACAGCCTAAACCAGATCCAGGCGCGTGAAATTTTTTACAAGAGTTCCTTCTAAAACGAACGTGAGCACTAACGAAGAATTTTTGAAAATATACCGCTTAAACGGGTTTTAATATTATGAAAGTGTGTATGGAAGTTCCGTCATTTTTGCCGCCGACTTCCGAAATCCAAGTAAATATTCACTTTGTAGTTCATTGTTTTTTTTTTGGTGCAGACTCGTAGTCACACCAGATTGTCACACCAGTGTGACTAACAGGTTTTTTTTTTTCTTGTTTGTCACACTGTTAATTTTTCGTTATAAATCAGAAACTCTTGCATAATTTCATGCTTCCAGAAGCATACACACCTACTTTACGTCACACCTGGCCATAATGTGAGTTTTACACGCGTACAGTAAAACTCGCATTGTGGCCAGGTGAAGACGTAAAATTGTGTACTCACCACTGGCAGTAAAAAAGAAAGCCCTCTATCGCATATTTACAACCCTCGCCTGCGGCTCGGGTCACAAATACCTGCGATTTCGGGCTTTCTTTCTTTTACAGCCCTTGGTAAGTAATGTACTATTATATGTTAACTTAAATTGTAAGGAATTTATGTAATAACTTATTATTGTGGTAGACCCCTAAAGGCTACCGAGATATATTTGTATAAATATAGGCTATTTCAGACAGTTCATTGTTTCCTTGTATTTCGATACCTAACCACCTTGCATCTGGGCTTTTGTTCCATTACCATTCGAGGGACAAAATCGCATGTGTAACAGTGGTGCGTGTGACACAGCGGTATACGCTATGGCATTGTCTGTCAAATGAACTCAAGATTTATATAAGGTAGATACGGTGCAAAAAGCACCGATTGATAAGTAAAGAGTTTATTGAATAAGTCCAAAGGAAATCGTCGGAAATGGCCCCAGGACCAACATACATCTGACCTACATAATAATTATAAATATATTTTATTAGACTAATTGCGAATATATGTATGAAACGGACATTCTGCATTCCAAAATGAACAATTAAAAGAGCGACTATCGACATCACACAAAATATGCCGCCATCTTTGACAATTAGATTAGAAATGACAATTAGTGATGTCCAAATTTTTCAATATCATGACTAACATAAATGAAGTAATATGACTTCCTACCTAAGTATAATAAATTAAATCAAAAAAACGTTTGCATTGAAGTTAAATAAATAAGTACTTATTTACCTACCTACCTATATTAATACAAAAACTAGAAGATTTACCAAATACCTAATAGGTACTAAGGTAAGTACTTAAATGTTTATCTGATTCTTTTAGCTTAACTAACCACATACAGGCAATAGAAATAACAGTGACATGCATTTATTAGCATGTATGTATTTCTAAGTATTGAAAGGATTGTTTCTTACTAAATATAACCTCAAAATCTTTGTTTTCTTTTGAAATAAATCCTTTCTGCAAGTTGTCCGTCATTAAACTTTGTCTTCATGGGCATATACTTGTAATTTAGAACACCAGTAATTTTCCTTTGCTGTTGGTTCTGGGGCGAACGATGTATGGATGCAGAACAATCTCCTTTTATCATCGTTTTCTTAAAGTGCTCGTACGTTAATTATCCCTCTGCCGACCCCTTCACGGAATACAAGCGTTATGTTATGTAGTCCACTTACATGGCGCAGCTGTCGGAACAGTATCGTCTTGTCGGCGCCGCACGAGACCATCTGCAGTCCCGCGCCCGAGCTGAGGAACCGGACTGCCGTGATTGAGGACGAGTGCTCGTCCAGGGTCTGCATTATCTGGTAACCCTGGAATGGTAGAAGTTAGTTTTAGTTTATTTGATGAAAGTAATTTATGGGGAAACTAGCTCTTGCGCGCGGCTTCGCCCGCGTGGATGTCGGTTGTCGCGTAAAAAAGTAGCCTATGTCCTTCTCCATATCCCAAGCCATATCTCTGCCAAATTTCATGACGATCGGTTCAGCGGTTTAAGCGTGAAAACGTACCATACAGACAGAGTTATTTTCACATTTATAATATTAGTATGGTTAGTATGGATAATTAAGTTGTATAAGACTTCCAGTTTAAGTAAACAAAGGGGCAATTCCCGTATTATTAAGAACTTTCTCAACTTCGCATTTTAATCGTTACGAGTATCAATCTATCAAAAATACCTCTAATTTACCTACTTTTTAGAGATAGCAGGTAATATTTGAAGAAAGTGAGATATCGTGATATTTTGTACTTATAAAAGCTGACACACATTTGTGTTGGCCGCGTGCATTTCAAATATCCTCCAAACACACTTTTGTTTATTTTGTATTAGCTTTTGCCCGAAGCTCCGCCCGCGTGGATGTCGGTTATCGCGTAAAAAAAGCCTATGTCCTGCTTCATATCCCAGGCTATATCTCTGCCAACTTTCATGACGATCGGTTCAGCGGTTTAGGCGTGAAAACGTAACATACATACAGACAGACAGACTGAGTTACTTTCTCATTTATAATATTAGTATGGATGAACCATCGAACATTACAATACATTATTTTATGTATTGAAAATGCGATGCATCGCGGAACTATGGAGTTATAGTGTGCGCCCAGCTTAACTGCCACCTTGAGCTGTCCTGCAAATGGTCATATATTTCAAAGTGTAACTCACCCGGTCCACTTGGAACACGTGTATGAGCCGGTCCCTGGAGGCCGAGGCCAGCAGGCGAGGCCTCTCGGCGTACTCCAGACACAGCACCTCGGCGTCGTGCGCTTCCAGCGTGTGCAGCAGCGCGCCGCCCGCGGCCGCGTGCACCCACACGTTGCCGGAGCGGTCGCCCGACGCGATGTGCAGCCCGTCCAGCGACACGCGCACGCATCTGCGAAACAAGGATCAAATAGTACATTATTGCAAAGGCCGGAAATATGCAAAGGCCGAGCCGTAGGCGAGGACTTCACTAATACGAGACAGGCAATTGCCATTTCCGCCGAGGCATATATAGCGCTTTTCTCAAAAGAATGTAGGGAAATAAAACATTGCTGGAGCGTTGTAATGTTCCAAATTCAAAAAACGCTCCTGCAATGGATTTGATTTTCTTTGTCCGTAAATTCGATACTAACAACTTTTTTTTTTTTTTTTCAAAAATAATGATAATATTTCCATGCATGTTTGAGAAATATTTATTTAATGCAACAGTTGGCTGAAATAAAATAAGTCTTCTTCATAAAAATCTTGTATTCATTCGTTTACTGACAGAAAACGCACAGCCCAAACCGCTGGAAAAAAGCACGAAATTTTGTAGATACCTCAACATCGAATTCTTAACTAGATAAATACTATCCAAATCCGAATATCAGCATAAAATGGTGGAAATATGCTCAAATTGCAAATGATTTAGGTATTACGTTTGTATGGGCAATTCATTTTCCGCCGCGTTCTTAAGTGTCATACAGAAAAACGAAAAAATAAAAGTTCTTTTTTTACATTTATTTTTTATTGAGTTTTACTTGCCAAACTTTCCAGTTTGATGGCTAGAAGCGCTTGTTAACAGAATATATAGGTACACAAAATCTATCAAAATCAACCTTAAAACTATCAACTATACACTAACTCAGTCAAGGATCAATCAAGATGGCGGCCATAAATAATTAAATAGGATGAATAGCGTTTTTATAGTTTGAGGGGGGATACTAATACCGATGGCATGGACTATTCAGAATTTCAAGATTGCAGCTATTTAAAATAATTGCTCATTTATCATCGAAAGCATAATTTTTCTAAAGCAATAAGGTAGCCCGAGAATTTCAAATTTTCTTAGAAATTTTTGAATTGCAGGTCCGTATGAGGTTGTATGTCTGAATATGATTCGCGACCGTAATAAATCTGGGTTTATAGAATCATAAAGGAACATAAAAATCATCAATACAATTCTAATTTCATATTACCCTATTGAATGACTAATTCATGAAATCTTAACATTTGAGGATTATACTAACTTAAGGAGCTGTATGATTTGATTCTTATGATTAATATTCTGTAAATACATACAGGATTTTTTTTACCATTCCCCAATATTTTTTTGGTGATTTTGTATCAGTAATAGAACACATTTCCAGTATGTGTTCAATAATGTTTTTTTTTTTCCGATTTGAAATCACAAAAGTATGGACATAATCAATTCGTAATAATATCAAAGAGCGCGCGCGGCAGGCGGCGAACAACGATTTTTTATGGAGATGCGTACGCATCTAATAGGCGCGAAAAGTTGAACGGATGCGTACGCATCTCCATACAAAATCGTGGTTTTCTATAGACAAAAGCAACATACACCCAGATAATGAGCTGCAAATCGTTAAAATCGTAAGAAAATTTAATTTCAAGGACTACCTTAGTGCTTCCCCAAAACAAGAGTCTCATACTCTTGTCTGTTTACACACGATAAATAATGATGATACATACCTGACTCCAGTCTTATCATCGTACGACTTGGACTTATCCTTATCAGTAGTAAGATCCACATCTTTCAGGAATTTCAGATCCGGGTCGATGTAAAAGACTTTGTTCAGTTCCTGAAAATTAAGGAACACAACTATTTTCAGTTACAGAAACTATAATTATAGTAAATATACAGCATGTAGAACGATGGATGAAATTAAAAGGAGGGTTTTTAAGAAATGGATTTGTGACATTGTATCGTAAATACAAGATGGCGACGTTAGTTACAATTTTGGCCGCGCACCAAAAGTTGTTGCACTTTATATAGCTATACAAACTACCTATACAGCTATAAAAATAACTTTCCCAATCTCAGTGGCTTGCCATCGGACTATTTTTTGACTATTTTTTTCGGAGATTAACAAAACTGCCAAAACCCAAAAAAACGAACAATTGCAGTATCTAGCAGCCTTGGTCCTTTGTGAAGGCCGCGGGAATCCGCTGGTTGCGAAAAGCCCAGGACAGGGCGATGTATCATCACTTTCCATCAGGTGAGATAAAGCCAACACCCCCCCTCGACCTTCCCAGCCAAGGATAAAAAAAAAAAAAACGGGGCAGTCTTTGGGGACTGCCAATAGAAGTGAAAACTAAGTAACTTGTGAATTGTATCGTCGTTCGGTGACGATGACGCGAGTTCCATGATTTTTGTTCACCCAAAAAGTGCTCAACGCACCTAAAGAAGTTATCACTTCAATAAAATTGGTACTCACATTGCTATAGATGTTGGTGGGCGTGGGTGTGAGCTGCCACAGACGCACGGTGTCGTCGCTGGAGCACGTGAGGAATGTGCCCGGCGGAAGCGGCTTCTCCACGCTGTTCATATCCACGCCCCAGATGCACGCCGAGTGGTACAGTGCGGAGTGGGACTTGCCTACCTGTAGAAGAACAATGTTCAGTTAGAATTTCTTCTCAGGGGTAAGTCAGATACGAAATGTCGACTCCACCTAGCTTATTTTTTTTTTTCTTCTATGACGTGTCAAAGTGATTCCGATATCCTATTTACAAAATAAACGATTTCATTTCGATTTAATTTCAAAGTGCTAATATTATAAAGAGAGAGAGAGAGCGAATTTTGTGACTTTGTGTAAAAAAAAAATCTTCCACTTTTTGAAAGGTATTTAGAGGTATGAGGAAACGGGTGTAAAGTTCATTCATACTCTATAGTAAAGGGAGGATCCTCCGACCAGACGGGTGTTGTGTCTGGTGGGCAACTGCCCAACGGTTGATGTCGGGATGTTGTATATATGCTAGTCGAGCGGTAAATTCTGATAGCGCGATGCAGGATTTGTGACGTCAGGTCTTTGATGCGTAGTTCACATGTGGCGTTGTTGACACCGCCACAGATACATTATTTCAGATGGACATAGGCTACATAAAAAAAAATTGCAACCGTGCGAAACCTTTTAACATTATTATGCAAAAACACATCAGTTTCCAGTCTTCATGAAAAGTTGTAGGATTCGTGAATAAACAGATTTAGGAAAGCAGTAAAATAAGTTTCGGGTAGACCTCCCCCAAATCAGAATTCGAATCAATCGCAAACGTCTAATCTCTGCCCTTATTTATGCCTATGTAGTGGTAAGTCTCATGTGTTCATGTGTGCACACACAAACTTGTGAACTCAAGTGCCTATGACGTTGCACGTCACCCAGTTCTAATAGTCGTTAACGAAGACAGACGAGTCGGTCACTAGCCGTTATTCACGTCACTCGCGCATTTTATAATTACTATAATTTTATTTAAAGTCAAAGTCAAATCATTTATTTCAAATAGATACACAAAAGGCAATTTTGAACGTAAAAATTTACAAAAATAATTAATTGATTCTAGTTGCCCCTTCCAAAAGGGACAACAAACAATGAATGAATGAATGAGAGTAAGAATGGGCAAGAAACTCCATACTTACTCTTTTAAAATTTGACAATATTTTTTTATACATTAATTATTAATTATATGTGAAGATGGTGCACTCACCTAGAATAAAATTAATTATTACGTTATTGTTTATACACCGTGTATAGTAATAACCGTTATTATTAAATTCATTGTGTAACACTAAATGAACGATTTTGCATAAAACTACAGGAAAAGTATTTAAACAGAGCGCAATTTTTGACAAATTTACTTAAACGAGTTTTATTAACCACCTATTTCTTATTTTGATACGTCTTATTACAAAAAATTAAGTTATCGTTAACGAGAGATGTTTATTTTGAAACTGGTTTAATGGTACCTAACTCGCAGCGCGCCGGCGCGAGCAGTGTAGCAGAACGCAGTAGTAGGTACCTATCTGCTGTGCGTCCGCGCAATTCGTCGACCTAGGTATTTAAGCGGGTTATTATTTTTCAGGCTCGAACTTGTGTTTTTAACCGTCGACACCCGCCGCGTGCGCCCGCGCTTATTGATATTATTACAAATAGATTGTGTCCATATTTGCTGATTTCAAGTCGGATAAAAAAAAATATTGAAAAACTTATGGAAATTTGTCCTATTACTGATACTGGACCACAAAAAAACTGCGCACAGATTAAAATTGTTTCCTTTATAGAACCTATATCAAGTCCCAACAAAATTTCTATACATACATCATCAAAATGCAAGAAATAAAAGTAACGCACACTTTAGATAACAGAGAACGACGTTTAAAAAAGCTGAACTTTTTGAACCGAACTCAATATGCCATGTTTACAGCCGTGTACTGTACTGCCATGGGACTTAAAAATGCATACTTTTTCTCAGCTTATTATTACTAACCACAGCGATACGCTGTACTTAATGAATAAACAATAAACATTGCTTACCCTCTTAATATCACGGACGTCCCACACGTACAGACTATGGTCGTTGTAAACGCAGGTCAGTTTGTGGTTTCTCTCGTCGTACGTTAAGGCGACTGCGTCCGGATACCGCGCGCTCGGCGGTTGTGTGAACATGTGACTGGGGAGGAAGAAAAAATAAGAATCAGAATTTCAATAAAATTCAGTAAGTATGTACTCTACCATATTGGAACGTTCTTTCGAGCAGATCATTTTGTCGTGTCAAGACTGACTAGCTAGTTGTTTACAGTTTTAAGTAGTGATGGGCCGAATACGGGTTTTACCGAAAACAAATAATCGGCAGAATGTTCGGTTAAAAGATTACCGAACTGATATTCGACATTGTGCATCTCAAAAATCCAAGTCTGTGCTTAGAGCGCGCTGCACGCGCACGTCCCGATCGCCGACGCCCCTACCCCGAACGACCCGGATTGTTATTGCATCATCTAGTTAGTTAGCTAAGATAAATGTTCAAAAATTTCCAAAATTGACAATCTGTAAGCGAATTTTTGTCATGATTGCCGTTTCAGAAGCTGGATGTTAGCTCCACAAATCACTCAACTTACTTAATATTAGTGCCGAGCGCCACATCGACTCCTAGATAGTGGGTCCTAGGCAAAGTCGTGATGTACCGCAGTGAGTCTGGCGCGAAGCACCGCACTATGCCTTCCGCACAGCCAACGAAGATGTAGTTCGAGCCTATGGCCATGCAGTTCGCTGATGTAGTCTGTGGGGGAGAAAAAATTAAATAACATGACATAAATTTCTGTCATCTCCGAAGGTGTCAGTTCACTGTTTTTCACTCACTCTCTCTCTCACTAACTCTCTGTCTGTCACACTCACTCACTCACTCACTCATCCTCTCTCTCACTAACTCACACACACTCACTCACTCACTCACTCTCCCTCTCCCTTTTTCTCACTCTCTCTCACTCACTCTCTCTCTCACTCAGTCACTCTCTCTCAATCTCTCTCTTTCACTCACTCTATCTCTCTCATTCACCCTCTCTATCTCACTCACTCTCACTCTCTCACTCACTCTCTCACTCACTCATTCACTCTCTCACTCACTCTCTATCTCACTCATTCACACTCTCTCTCACTCATTCACTCTCTCTCTCACTCATTCACTCTCTCTCTCTCACTCATTCACTCTCCCTCACTCATTCTCTCTCTCTCTCTCACTCATTCATTCAGTCTCTCTCTCACTCATTCACTCTCACTCATTCACTCTCTCTCTCACTCATTCACTCTCTCTCTCTCTCTCACTCATTCTCTCTCTCTCTCACACTGCGCGGTACTTACCCTAAGCTCTACCCATTTGTCCAGCAGGCGCCGGCTGTTGAACTCGCACAGCAAGCCTCCCCGCGTGATGGCATACGTGCTCTCGGCCGCGTCGCCTCGGCCGCAAACCACGTCGCAGAACTCGTTGTCTTTCTGTTCACCTAATATCGCGGAGCGGCCCATTAGGGGGACTGGCTCTTTAAACTGGAAAAGAGGACAAAATACGGGTTATTTTATGTAACCAGATGCCACAAAGTCATCGTCTTCCTAGCCTTCGATCCCCATCGACTTCCAGTCTAACCGAATGAAGCTGAATACCAGTATTGTACATGGAGCAACTGCCTATCCGACCTCCACAACCCAGTTACTGGGTAACACGATATCAAGACAGAGTCATAAAAAGTATTTATTTAATATTTCAGCCAGCAAGCAGCGTTGCTCTGGATACCGTTGTTACTTATTTCTGGCAAATCTGACGTTTCAGCTATTATCTCTACAATTCCATCGCAGACCACTTAACACTTAGAAAAATGCCTCTCCCCCTTTCGTTGCCGCTGAATTATTTTTCGACCCATATGCTGGGTGCTAACCCAGCATATGGGTCGAAAAATCGTTCTTGTGCCCATAACCCGCATCCGAGTCGTTGCTATACGTAGCTATAGATGACTTCTGTTCAAAAACCAGTTTATTTTTGAACTGGGCAGCAAATTGGGTTTAAATGTATGTAACAGTTTTTTTTTTTTTTTTTTCTTGTTTTAATAGTAATTTTTTTTCTTATTCACGAGTATTACACTATAATAAAGGTCTCTGCATACAGCGGGCGCGGCGCGGCGGGACGGGACTATGACGCGACGCTGAGCTGTTGTAATGTACTAGATAATTATTACCGACGCCGCCACACAGAGCCACGGTTACCGTCGTGCCGAGCGGGACGGCTCTGTGTGGCGTCGCCCGTAATATCCAGTACATTACAACCGCTCAGCGTCGCGTCGCCGTCCCGTCCCGCCGCGCCGCGCACGCTGTGTGCAGAGACCTTCATTGTTACAAAGATGTTTCTCACCTTAGCATTCCTGGAGTACTCCAGGTACCAGAACTTGACGTGCCGAAACCCAACAGTAACGAAGTAGTTGCCATTCTCAGAGAAACTTACTGCTTTCACTCGAGATGACACCTGAAATACAAGGTTACAATCATGTTCATTAAATAAATACTAACAATTTTATTATTAACATTTCCCAAGTGTTATTTATTAGACCTGTTAGAATTAATGTGCTGTTTTTTTTTTTTTTATGTTTAACATGTTTAAATCCAGCGGACCCATCAGAATACCAATGCAGGGTTTTTTTTTTAAATATCGCAGCATTATGCTGAGAAGGGAGCCTTTTTAGCGTCGCATTGGTCTTTATTTTTTTGTTTATTCGAACAAATAATGTCAATTTTGCTAGTTTTAAATTCTCCTTTTTTACGATTCCGTACCCAAAAGGTAAAACGGGACCCTATTACTAAGATTCCGCTCTCCGTCTGTCTGTCTGTCCGTCTGTCACCAGGCTGTATCTCATGAACCGTGATAGTTAGACAGTTGAAATTTTCACAGATGATGTATTTCTGTTACCGCTATAGCAAAAAATACTAAAAAACAGAATAAAATAAATATTTAAGGGGGCACCCATATAACAAGCGTGATTTTTTTTGCTCGTTTTTTACGGTTCCGTAGTCAACAAGGAACCCTTATAGTTTCGCCATGTCCGTCTGTCTGTCTGTACGCGGTTTAGCTCATAAACTATTGGTACTAGAAAGTTGTAATTTGGCATGAGTATACATGTTAATGACGCCGAAAAAGTGGTAAAATTATGTTTAAAAAAAAACAATTATTTAGGGTACCTACCCTACATCTAAAGTGGGGTTGATAAAATTTTTTTTCGTCCTTCCCATAGTGTGGGATATCGTTGGATAGGTCTTTCAAAAATATTAGGAGTTTAGGAAGACCGTTTTTTGATTAAGTAAACCGTTCGTGACTTATCAAGCTTTAAAGTACCAATTTTCGTTAGTCTAGTGCCCCCCCCCCCTCTCTACCAACTAAACGGTTATAGTTAGAAATTCAAATGTCACGGCAGTAGTAACTAAATATAACGAAGTTTAAAGGAAAACTATCACACTTAAGTGGGCTTTACAATTTTACGAGTAATAGTCGACCAACTTAAATATGCAGTTGAAAAACATGTTCTCCCATACAATCTGTACAGAAGAGCATGTTTCTCAACTACAATGTTAAGTTTGTTCTTGGGATAAATTCATCCCAACTACGGAAACCTTCATTGTGCGTGGTCCGACACGCACTTGGCCGGTTTTATAGATAATGGTACATAACCCCTCGTGCGCGATTCCGACTCGCACTTGGTCGGTTTTTACTTTTTGTACTTCCTGTGCGTGTCCCAAAAAAAATTTTTTTTTTTTTTTTGTAATATCATAATGCTGTTAATAAGACCTTAATGTACCATGTTTTAAAGCAAATATATATATTCTATTCTATTCTGTGGAACCCTTCGGGGAACCGTGGCGTGATGTTGTTGTTTACCTTATTACTAGCTAGTTTCAGGTTGGCGCGCCAGTCCCACACGTTGACTATCATGTCATGTTGCGAACCTATCGACACCAGGTACTTCGATGACGTTGAGAATGCCTGGAAATAAATAAACACACATTCACGAAATGATATTATCGTTCACATAATCCAGACTAATATTATAAATGTGAAAGTAACTCTATCTCTCTTGTCTTAGGGATTGCAATCCGGCCGGATCCGGACGGATCCGGCTGGATCGATCTAACCAGGATGACTTAACTTTCCTTCATTCAAACATGGACCGTTAATAAAGTAAAAAAAAAAAAAACTTTTAGTGTCAGAACAAATAAAATCACAAATTAATTAAAACTCAAAACAATTAAAATCTTTAAAAAAAAACGGTGTCTTTATCTTTAACGTAAAGATAAAGTAGAGCGAGATCAATATTATTAATCAAATTTATAAAATTAAACATTACATAATAATTAACCTTAAATAATAATAATATTTAATAATAATAATAATATTTTATTGACATAAAAGTATGTTACATTTATATGGAAACCCTGACTCCTGCGCTAGGTGTAACCTGTGTTACAGGAATCAGTGTCTTCTCCCAGTAGTTTTACCAAATGAGATCACAATAATGTCAATAATTAGCTATTTGAGAATGCTATTCAGTTTTATTCTTCTATATAACAGACTACCGAATCTATCTAATGAACAGCACAACACAACAATCACAATAACAATTCTTTATAATATTTTAACCCTTTAGTTTTTAAACAATTCAATTTTTGATTTGTAAAAACGACCAGTCTCAAAACTCATGCAACAGCGCGAGAACTTTGCCAAAATATGCAATCACCGGACCCGAGCACCGGATCCGGTATATTGGTACCGGATCCGGTAAGTGTATATTGATGTAAAAAAAAACCGTGTCGCCAGGAACAACGGGAATGCATAACTAGTCGAGTGTGTAGAATGAGACTTTTAAAAAAATATTTATAAAAAAAAACCGGTATTCTTGGATTGCATAACTAATCTGATGCATATTTATTTAAAATTGGGATTTTTACCAACATTTGAAAGTAAGTAAATATACTAGAAACATATCAGAAACCTAAACTTGTAGATCCCAGAACCGCGGCATTTTTTCGATACAAAAGCGCATTCCATATTACCCAACATCTCAACGAGTGAATGTGCATCCGAATATCCGATCTCTATTCATGATTCACAGGCATTCGCAGACCAAGACCTCATGATTCGCAGACGTCAAAACTATACCAAACGAGCAGTTAAAAATCATTGGATGTCTTTTGTCATCTTGTAGATGAGTTTTTTGAGACAAACTTACCACACAACTAACGCCATGCGTGTGGCCTATAAACTCTCCGATTTGCACCGCTCCGGACGCTGAAGGATCCTGAAAAAATAAAATTCGATTATGAATAAAACATTACTTCTTTAACGAATGTAAACAAACATAGTGATAATTACTATTCGCCGATAGATGGCGATCCGGTTCTAATGACTAGTTTTTCACTACTCGCTACTAGATGGCGCTAGTGGTACGTTAGTGAATGTTTATTAGATGAAAATATTTCGTGCTTAGCTCTCACATGCCAGACGAACTGATTAAATCTTTCGCGCAAAACTATGCATTTGTCAGGAAGATTAGTAGTAGTTATGCGACCTAGTTGTGGGCTAAAAGAAAAACTTTTGCAAAAGTAAAAAACATTATTACAGCAATCAAGGTACAATTACGAACTGCGGTATTTTTCGCCTTATGAAAGATATCCGCAAGTGACGATACTTCTAAATTTCTTATGGCACTCAGAGTAACCAGTCCCACTTAGGCTCAGCGCAAACGAGCCACCAAACACGGGCACCGGTATCGCAGCGACAAGCAGTTCACATGCTTTTTCATACGATTTGTATGGATTCGTCGCACACGTGTGGTTGGTGTCGGGCACCCGCTACAGCAGTACTCAACACCGCAGCAAGACACGACAGCCACCGGTGACTGTGGTCGGTGGCTCGTTTGCGCCAAGCCTAACTAAAACTTAGACAGTTCTGAAGCCTTAATTATATTTCTCGTAATAACAAGACAAAAGAAGAACGCCAACCAACCTGTAGATCCCACACCCTGACGGCGGGCGCATGGCCGCACTCGCCCGTGGCCAGGTAACGTCCGTCGGGAGAAAACGCGACACATGTCACGCTCTTGCGACACGCGTTTAACACGTGCGTTTGTCTGTTCTTCCGCACGTTGTACAGGACCACGGTGCATCTGGAAAGATAAGAAAGAACGAATTGGTAAAAGCAAGTCAAAGCAAGAATGAACAGGCATCTTTGGGCGCGCTTGTTCTCATCCATCGCTTTCCAATAGAGCAACTTTTCATTATTAGTTTGTGGCGGTATCAACAACGCCACATGCGAACTACGCATCAAAGACCTGACGTCACAAATCCTGCATCGCGCTATCAGAGTTTACCGCGCGACTAGCATATATACAACATTCCGACATCAACCGTTGGGCAGTTGCCCACCACACAATACACGTCTGGTCGGAGGATCCTCCCTTTAATAGAGAGTATGAGTGAACTTTACACCCTGTTCCCCATACCTCTAAAAGTTTCTTAGTCTTATAAGTAAAAAACAAATTCATGAATAACATTTTGGTCAATATACCTACGACCTAATACAGAGTAACAAATTGCAAGTTTGCTGGCTACCTTAGACCATTTAAAAACACAAAAGTAAATAATAAATTAAGGCTCCTACAAACAGGCGCGACACGCGACACGACACAAAGACTCTTTGTGTCGCGTCGCGTGTCGAGCCTGTTTGTAGGAGCCTTTAGGAAAAGACAAAGTATCCAAGAAAAAGTATCCAATACTTAATCCAATTCGTAATATACAGACTATTAAAGCAAGCTTATTTCGATTACGACTCCTAACATAAATTCAATCCAAACTTTTTTAATCAAACTCCGGATTTAGAAGTTACGATAATTCGCCTTTTCCGAGGCTTTCTTTACCTGTTAAAGAATAAGAAAACAACTTATGACCATCGCACACCGAATCAACTCGACACCAACACGAATCAAAGTAAAGGCTGACTTACTTTGGTCCAGTACTCCAATCCAGCGCTAGAATCTAGTAACACTGGATTGATATTCGACCAATATAAACAAAATCCTAAATCAAGTCCAGTGGGCACGCCCATTATGCCAGGACACTTTTATTTAGGTTGATTTGTTTACATTTTATTTGTTTTTACTTGAGTATAGTTTTCATTGTATTTGGTGGTATATTGGCGTGTGCTAGCTGACATATCGTCGCTAATCTAACTAACTGACGTATCTGACATTTTGGACTAAACCGACCTAACTATAATAATTTGATACATTTTCCAAGTCAAATCTAAACAACACACGTGCTCATTTTTGTATCAGTAGAATTTATATAGAGCAAGTTACCCTCAATCATAGGTAACCCTCTACTGCAAATAGCTTGTCCTCTAAAATATGCTTCGAATCAGTTACGTCACTTAGATTAGTGACGATATGGCAAATTATTTAATTTACTGTTCTGTGTCTCGTAATGTTAATTACTTTGCATACCTACTATTGTATAGAATCAAGTTTATCTAACTGAACAGACAGCTGTGCTGCTGGGGAGTTTGTTGCGCCATTTCTTCCCAGATAAAAGCACTAGTAAGTGATGAAGGGGTGGCGTTTTGAGGGACAGTCTTATGTAATTTTGACGTTCGAAAAGTGCTGATTCTCAGCGTAATTTGAATAAATGCCTTGATTTTTGATTAGTACCCAGTGTTGGGTAAAAACTGTTACCAAGGACAAGTACTTGACTGTTCACACCTACGACAGTAATACAAAGTTTAAAAACTATTCACATAAAAAATCGTTAACTGTTACTACTTGTAGCTCCTCTAAAACGTGAACAGATACACAATACCTGTATCCTTACATTAGCATAAGATTACCACTTTAAAATATTCCATTCATCGGCTCGCCATAATCAGACGGACAGGCAACGCGGGCGGAATCAAATTAGTTGAGGCAGGGTGACTCTGACGGCGATGAAGATACAACTGCGCTCGCGGTTTAGTTTTCAGACAAGTAAACAAATATGTGTCTTTGGAAAATTAACTTTAATACCCTCATTTTATGAATTTTTCAATAGTTTTAGGCATTCTGAAATCAACTTAATGTACACTGCCATAAAGTTGATATTCTTCCAGGTGGAAATAACTTTAACTGGAAATAAGGAAGACTACGTTTGCCGATATTAAAGTACCCATGGACTGAACCTGAACCTGCACCAGATCGTCCGGACGGAATACCTGCGCAAGAGCATATATCTACACGAAATAATTGCATCAGTTTTATTAAACAATTCGTTGCAGGTCGTGCTCGCTCCGACCGTTGTACAGGCGATCGATCTTGAGGTCGTAACAACCTCACACACAGTACGGATTATGGTGAGGTCCTGAAGGTATGTAGAACTAACCATGGATGCATGCCTTAAAGTAGCCCCTATTCTCACAGCTAAAATTAAACGTACACACAGCTACACATCAAGCTATACATTTCCAGTATAAGCTGACTTCTCATTGTACGGAAATCCTATACAATGCGAGATCACCATAAACTGGAAATGTATAGCTTGATGTGTAGCCGTGTGTACATATTGTTTTCAGTTAAACATAACTGACCTAGATTAGATTTAGTAAACTTAGCATTATTCATGTAATAGATTACAGAAATAATTCTATTTTGCAAGCATCTCTTTGACTTCAGTACAAACTAACCTGAATAATAGTAAAATAAATACAACAGTCATTTGAACAATGAGTTTTATTTATTTTTTGGGTGGGAAATTATCAAATAACTTCTCCCGCTCTGGGCGGAGCGGGAGGGCGTGTCAGACATTTACTGACTAAAACCCACCCGTGTTCCTTCAGTTGCCTGTGTGCCAGGGCCACGGTATCCCTTTCGGACAAACCCGCAACCCTGGCAGGCACCGGTCCTACCGGACCCCGTCAGTCTACGAAGGATAGACACAGCTCTTTCTATACAAAGTAATATTTAGTTTCTCCATTTTTGACATCGCACCGTATAAATCTTTCTACAATCTGTCATTTTGTCTTTCGTTTCTAATGATCTTATCTAGGTCCTTTTTTTTGTACGAGTAGACTATTTCAGAAGAAAGCTTTCTATCTAGGTAGTGAAAAAAATATTGATTTTGTAATCGCCATGCTAAAGACAGATCGGGCAGTGTTTTTGGGTTTTAACTAGCAGCCTAGGCCGTATACCTCAAAACTTCACGAGTCTACAATTCTACAAAATTGTAAAATTGTAGAGAAAATAGATATCATATGTATATGAATTACAATAATTTACGATCTACAATTCTTTCGCATTTTTAAAAGCGTCACAGAAAGTATGAGTAAATTGCTATGTATAAATTGTAGACTTGTCACTACAATTTACATACTCGTATTTGTAAGGTTTTTTCGTTATTGTGTGGCTTGGAGAAATGGCAACAGAAACTGGAGAATGTTGGCTTGACATCAGCAGAACCAAAACTGAATACATGTTCTGCGATTTCGGCGGTCTCTCTAGTTCTGGGGCTTGATGGCGCGCTTCTCTGGTTTGCTCCTATTTTCGGTACCCAGTACACTCGTGCGAAGCGATGACGAAGTAGATCGGACTTGTTAGTACAGAATAAACACTGGGTGGATGAAATGGCGGCAGGTCAGGGGATCCATCTGCGACTCCCGCATTCCCCGTAAACTAAAGGGGGAGATTTATAAAAACAATGATAGGACCTGCTGTTTTGTATGGATCAGAATGTTGGGCCACAAAAAGTATGAATGAAAGGCAATTGTATCCAGCTGAGATGAGAATAATAAGAGGCATGTGTGATGTTACATGAATGGATAGAATAAGAAATGAGTATATAAGAGGAAGTCTGAAAGTGAAAATGAGGGTGTGAGGAAGTAGGTTGTCAAGGTATAGACATGTGATGCGGAGGAATGTCGTCAAGGAAAGTGACCAGTAGGGGCAGACCAATGAAACGATGGATGGACCGTGTCAAAGATGATATAGCTAGAAAGGGAAAGACTACCAAGATGACGATTAAATAAAGAAGTATGGAAAAGACATTCTGCGCCGACCACAAATAAATTGGGATGTGGGCAGGACTTATAAAATGTACAAAGTCAATTGTAACTTGTACTTAATAGTAAAATTTTGAGCTGTGTCCAGGAGTCCGGATTTGTGTCTGATTAATGGGAATAGGCTCGCTTCCTGTCACCTATGACTTTGTGTCTGTCAAGCAACACCTATGACTTTGTGTCTGTCAAGCAACAAATGTAACAATACTCGCTGACAGTAAGACGTGGCTTTATAACAAAACTTTATACTAACGTGGGTTTTGCGTTTGTCTCTGATAGTTTCAAGTGTGAACGGAAAGGGAAGCTTGTATATTGATAGGCGACAGCGGTTTTAATGTAACATCATTCTTGTATTCCGCTAAGGTTGGTGCATAACATAACTCGCAAGTTAAATTATTTTATATTCCACGTAATAAGAGAGGCAAGCTTCTAGACTTCCGAGTTGCTACTGATAAATAGAAAAACCCAATAACACGCGTGTGTCGCGTCGCGCCTATTTGTAGGAGTCTTTACACACAATCAATCACAATCTGAATGATTTTAAAGGACATTGCTAATCCATTGCTTCAAATGTTCGAAAAATTTGTCTGTTTAACAACATTCATTGCGTTTTTTACGTTATCGGTCAAAATGAAACCCAATGCTATTGTCAATGTGTTATACAATTAGCCCGCAGTTCCCAATGGTCAGCATTTGCGCACTCACCTTCTTGGGGAAGTAAGTAGTAGTAGTAAGTACCCGTTATCCGCTGTCAGTGAGACCTGTCCCATACCGCGTGGGTTAATGTTTGTTATTCAGTTAACAGGAGACGCGTCAGCGGAAGGGCGGAGAGAAGCTTTAGTGACAAGCTGTAGCGATTTCAACTTTATAATTTTCTCTTCTAAGTCAAAGTCAAATAATTTATTTCAAATAGGCACGTAAAAAGCACTTTTGAACGTCAAAAATTATATAAATAGTTAATTGATTCTAGTTGTCCCTTCCAAAAGGTAGTTATGTATGGAGAAGAATGGGCAAGAAACTCTATACTTACTCTTTTAAAATGTTAACAATAGTTTGTATACATTAATCAATAATTATAGGTGAAGACGATGTACCTAGAAATGACAGAAAAAATAATAAATGCGATAGATACATGGTGCTCACATATTTACAAACAATTCACACAACAACAATTTTTTATGATTTTCATAAAAAAATTACTTATAATAAGTCAGTGTGAGTTAAATTATATTAATCACAGAAAATAAAATTAATATCATAAAAATTATAAATTATACAGTTAAATTAGCAACCAGTTTGATTTTTTCTAGACTCTAAATTGTCCTATGGAGCAGGACCAGCATGCGTATGTGTCTCTTGTTGTAGGTAATTGATTTTGAACCGTTTTAATTATAATTATTTAATTAATAAATGACGGGGCGTTTAATTTTAACCACACACCGCTTATTAAGGTCCATACATGGAAACATCAATCTGAACAGCCAAATCGGCACTAGATCGGTCTGTATTTTTTTTTAAAATAAGGTGTAAAAAATGTATTGATAAAAATTTTAATTTATTTCTGAACTTTAAATGTCTGTAAAAAAAATGTCTAATGACAAAGAAGCCTAAAAAATGTTTTGCTGGAATGCTTACACATTACTTTAATTAAATAAAAAAAATTAAAAATAGTTATGCAGTTTACATAAAATTTTGAGAATTTCCGAAAAAAAAAAATTGGTAAAACTTCGTCTAAGACAACCATAAATGGTTCTTAATTGTCTGTACTATCTTCGCCTCAAAGTTTTGCACCCATCTTCCAATCACCCTGTATCACTCGGTAGGTACAGTCAAAAATTTTTTTTTTTTGTTTTTCTATATTCTCCCCAAAAGTTCCCATATTCAAAATTCATATATATTTACGTTACACACGTCCCTTTTTTTTATGAACTTTAAATGTCTGTAAAAAAAATGTCTAATGACACAGAAGCCTAAAAAATGTTTTGCTGGATTGCTTACACACATTACTTTAATTAAATTTAAAAAATTAAAATAATTATGCAGTTTACATAAAATTTTAAGAATTTCCGAAAAAAAAAAATGGTAAAACTTCGTCTAAGACAACCATACATGGTTCTTAATTGTCTGTACTACCTTCGCCTCAAAGCTTTGCACCCATCTTCCAGTCACCCTGTATCACACGGTAGGTACAGTTAGCAAAACTTTTTTTTTTCTATTTTCTCCCCAAAAGTTCCCATATTCAAAATTCATTTATTTACGTTACACATTCGTGTTTGGGTCACAGAAATTCATATGTGTACCAAATTTCTACTTAATCGGTCCAGTAGTTTCGGAGCAAATCGGCTGTTACAGTCGGACAGACAGACACACGAGTGATCCTTTATGGGTTCCGTTTTTTTCCTTTTGAGGTACAGAACCCTAAAAAACCTGACATAGCAACCCTCAAGAGAACAGACAGGGAGTGGCCTATTATTTACAAGACAGCTCACGGTATTCACCCCATGCCAGTCTATGGGGAATGACTAAGTTCATCAATTAACGCAAAACTGACATTTAGGGGACGGAACCCTCACGTTATAGTAGTTTTTATTTCTTAATTTGCATGGGGTAGCCCTTCCCTGTGAGCCACACCTTAACTGCACCCTAATCCATAACAAATACTACTTCATGCAAGCAATCATCATTCATCCGAAAGACGTCCACTGCTGGACATAGGTCTCCCCCAAGCACCGCCACCTCGACCGGTTCCATGCTTCCCGCATCCAGCGGATTCCTGCGGCTTTCACAAGGTCATCAGTCCACCTTGTGGCCTTCCTATGCTACGTCTTCCGGTACGCGGTCGCCACTCCAGAACCTTTCGGCCCCAACGGCCATCTGTTCGGCGAGCAATGTGCCCTGCCTATTGCCACTTAAGTTTGACAATTCTTCGAGCTATGTCGGTCACCTTGGTTCTCCTTTTTTTTCTATTCGCTGGACCTACTCTGGATGCGTTTTACATCCTTCTCACATATAGTTCTGCCCCACAAATCAAGCTATACATTTCCAGTTTAGGCTGATCTCGCACTGTACCGAAATCCTATGCAATGTGAGATCCGCTTATACTGGAAATGTAAAGCTTGATTTGTGGCCGTGTGTACTAGTGGCAACGAACGAGTGAAACGTGAACGAGTGGTAAAGTAACATTTTAATTTGACATTTTCAATATTAATTAATGTATATGTAATTGTAATAATTCTAAGTGTGACATTTTAATTTGTAATTTTATTTTTAGATAGCACCTTAAAAATAAATAAATATAAATTTTTGCGTGCCTATTCCCAGGCAGAATGTACATGGCTCACTCCTACCTACTCCACCTGTATTTTAATGTAACCTACATTCATTGCAAATAAATGATTTGATTTGTTTTATTTTTTTATTTAAAGAGTGTCCGTGAAGTTTCTTCCCGTTCTTCTCCATAGATACCTATTACGCTTTGGAATGGGCAACCAGCTTCTGACTGACAATTCCTTGACAATTTAAAAGTGCCTGTAAATGGTTTTATTTAAATAAATTGATATAGTTTGACTTTTGATAACTTCCCTTTACAAGCAGAACGTTCTGATTCACCGTAGTCGGTGTCGCGAAAACGTGTCCATAGTTCAATCCCTTAGGAAAGTGAGCTCTCACATCCCGCATCGAATGTCCGGTTTACATTATTCCAGTCCAGCGATCGAATCCAGCGCTGGATTGCTTACTGGAAAAATGTAAACCGGCACTGGAATGCACTGAATCCAGTTAGCATTCCAGTCCAGTAACTGGATTGGCGGTCTACTTTTGAATCCAGTGCGGCCAATCCAGTGCCATTCCAAACGATTCGAAACTGATCTCTTCTAGAAATCATTGTCACTGTAGTGTTCACACTTCAACGGCTTCTAAATAACTGGAATAATGTAGACTTTACAGATCCAGTCCAACACTGGACTGGATTCTCGCTGGATCACTGGACTGGAATAATGTAAATCGGGCAGAACGATAGTACGATTTTCACGATTTTAATCTCGGTTTGTCGGACTTTACCTCGCAGTTCTGAGTTCATCACTATAGTACAACTACGCTAGTCAATACTTATTGGTATGATTAGCGCGTGGTTTGCGCGCGGCCTTTCTCACGGCCGCGACGAATAGCGTCGTGTATAACACGCCTTCTTATGCGCCTTGTTCATCTTTACTTAGCTGTTAATAGCTACGGTCAACTACAACAGTCGATTCACCCTGCTATTTTTACACATCATCAATGTTATGTCAACAGTATACTTAAAACGTAATAAATGGTGCACAAATAAAAAAATCGAAATCAATACAAAATTATTCGAAACACTGTATTTCTTCCTTCTAAGTTGAGCTACACAGTATCCTGTGTAGCTCAACTTGAACACTCCACTGAAATCCTTGTGGTTCTTTCCTCAAAAACGAAAGTAAATTAACGAATGTATTACAATGGCATTTTGAACATTTAGGAACAAGTAGGAAGTTTCATTTGTCATTATGTACGAGATTACCAATTCATTCAATGGAGTGTCAGTGGCTGACCTTTGGAAAAGACCAAAAGACAATCAATGGAGTGTCAGTGGCTGAACATTGGAAAAGACCAAAAGACCATCTCAGACACTAATATGCATCATCTGCATGGCCCTCATAGGTCCGCACCTCGTGAGGACCTCACGAGGTAAAATGAGGTACTCCCTCAACCTCATATAAAAATGATGAGTTATCCACCACTAGAACTTAAGGAGTTGTATTACTGATTCTAATGATTATAATTCTGTAAATACATATTTGTTACGATCACGAACCATATTTAGGTCATCATACAACCTGATACTGCAAAAAACGTGAGAAATTTTGATTTTCGCGGGCTTTCACGCGTCCCCCTTAAGATAGTACCAAGTCCCATACACACTAAGACACTTC
Organism: Dryobota labecula; assembly: GCA_947523025.1. NCBI lineage: Eukaryota > Metazoa > Arthropoda > Insecta > Lepidoptera > Noctuidae > Dryobota > Dryobota labecula. Next base: position 2,313,706 of record OX383311.1, on the reverse strand, counting down.
ATACTACGAGTAAGCAACTCCGCGACGCCAATCAACGTCACTTCGACATTCATATCGGGAAGCTACGCGGAAACGGAAGTGGTACAGTTGACCGATCGGGGTCGTTGCACCGGCTGAGCGTTTCTTACTTGACCGCGTACAGGCCAGACGGTAGTCGGACTCTTTAATGAGATTACACAGACAGAGCTACTAGAATTATTAAGGAACTGGGTGTTGGAATGGAATTGGATGTACAATTCATAGTACCGACTACCGATACACAAATAGGTATGATGAATAAAAGAAAAATTGCCATAATCGCCACGCTTGGCAGGCGGGTTGGCGATCTCAGTATGGTGTAAAAATGCATAGAGAACACTGCTGCTCATTCTCTAGTAAGTCCTTTAGTCGCCTTTTACGACACCCACCACGGGAGGAAATAGGGTGGTGCTAATTCTTTACGTCCGGCACCACACGGACTAATATAAATTATTTTAAAGTCTCTAAACTTTATCCATTTTTCTTGCCGAGGATTTTCAAGGATTTGCTGGGGCTTAAGTTTTGTTATCTTATGTTCTCCTTGTCAAACATGAAGAAACTTTTAATTATTTGATTATTTCACGGAAGTTCTAGGAGAATAACAAAACCGTAATCCATACTAATATTATAAATGTGAAAGTAACTCTGTTTGTCAGTCTGTCTGTCTGTCTGTCTGTCTTTTACGTTTTCACGCTAAAACCGCTGAACTGATCGTCATGAAATCTGGTAGATTTGGCCTGGGATATGGAGAAGGACTTAAGGCTACTTTTTTACGCAATAACCGACATCCACGCGGGCTTAGCCGCGGCCAAAAGCTACTAATTAATTAAAGAATATTTGAATGTTACGAGCTAGTGAGAAACTATACATGCTAAGGGCAGTTAACCATGTCCTTTCAGCTTAATCTCAGTCTAACAGATTCGGAGCAAATCGGCTGTGACAGACGGACAGACAGACACACGAGTTATCCTATAATGGCTCCGTTTTTTCCTTTTGAATTAGGGGAGGTTAAAAACTAATTATGGGAGGGTTTTTAGAGACCCTGAAGGATTAGTTCAGGGCCTTTATGATCATACTGACTAGAAATCAAAACGTCTATCCAAGTATTGCCTAAACCTTATATTGACTAGGAAGCACAATGCCTACCTTGCAATATGTCTATACAGTATTTGAACTAAACCTTATTCTGACTATGAACCAAAATGCCTACCTTGCAATATGTCTATTACTTTAGGAGAAGAAAGGGAGTACCGTTTCTAGCGTTGTGTGGTCACAGTTCTAACCTAACCTATAGTTCAGAGGCCCTAGTGTGAGTTTATTTTAACTATCTCGACTACTTAGAAATTATTGCATTTTGCTTGTTAAACATTTTGATCTCTTGGCGATTTACAGCTTAGGCAATTTGCTGTGTAGACATTAATTTTAGCCATTATGCTTCGTAGACGAATTGAAAGTTACACACTCTGATCATAAACCGTTCAGGGAAGTCTATCAAGATCTAGCTACTCATAAAGGCGTGTCTAGTACAGCACTGTCCGTATGTAGGTATGAGTAAATAGACAACAACAGACACGCATGTGATTAACACGCAAGTAGTAACGCATAGAAGTCATGTGAACAGGGGCCCACGGCTGCTATTTTTATAAATTCGTCACTCCAATACGATCCCATTGTCATTTTGCTAAAAGTTCGTAATCTGCTAAATTCATAATGGTCGATCATTGGTCGGTCAATGGTCTCGTAATAGAATTGTATTACAATAGCATTTTGAACATTTAGGAACAAGTAGGAAGTTTCATTTGTCATTATGTACGAGATTACCAATTCATTCAATGGAGTGTCAGTGGCTGACCATTGGAAAGTCATTATGACGCCATTATATTACTAGATTACCAAACTTGTCAAAATCAACAATTATGAAATCAATGATAGACCATTCTGACACTATTGTAATAGCAGACTTGAGGCCCAGCACATTGGTATTATCGTGTACTCACATGTTCACGGTCATTTTCAAGTTTAAATACAAGAAGTAACATATTATCGTTAGTGTATTCTCCAATGTGTTAGGCAGAGGAGTTTAGAACACTCATATTTTGCAAGCTATTGTGGTGGTATCTAAAATGCCAAATGCGAACTACGCATCAAAGACCTGATGTCACACAAATCCTACAAAAGTTTTTGAATTTCGCGGACTACTTTAGCCGCATCCTGCTTAAAAAGAAATTCCTTAAAACTATTACTTCTCGTGAGGTTTTATTATAACCTTAGTCTTCTTTATCTCTCCTTGTACCTTTGAGCAAAGTAAATCAGAGGAGTTTAGAACACTCACATTTTGCAAGCTATTGTGGCGGCATCTTAAACGCCACATGCGAGCTACGCATCAAAGACCTGATGTCACACAAATCCTACAAAAGTTTTTTTTTTATTTCGCGGACTACCTAAGCACATACCCCTTAAATAAAAAGAAATTCCTTAAAACCATTACTTCTCATTAGGTTTTATTATAGCTTAGTCTTCTTTCTCTCTCCTTGTACCTTTCGGCCTATAAAAAGTCGAAGGCCACCTATAAATACAAATAAATCCCCTAAAGCCCATTATTAATAGAAAACCGCAATAATAAGTAATAACACTCAAGGGTAAACTGGTGAACTTTAAACCGTTGCCAGGGGGGCGCGCCGGTGTGGCCGCACCCTTAGATCGATACGGTGTGCAATCACCTTTATTAGCTACCCTCGCGCCGCGGGGATGTCTGACTGTTCTGTTATTTATGGAAAACAAATTGCATTAGCCTCGTTAGTAGCAGCGCAGTCTAAATTTGTGTCCGGGCAATACTCCCCTTTTGCATAGAATACCGTGCCGTGCCGTGCCGTACCCGTACGGTGTGGTGCCGGACGAATAGCACCATCCTATTTCCTTCCGTGGGTGTCGTAAAAGGCGACTAAGGGGCTTACTAGAGAATGGGTAGCAGCGTTCTCTATGCATTTTTAACACCATACTGCGATCGCCAACCCGCCTGCCAAGCGTGGCGATTATGGCAAACCCCCCCCAATTGGGGGAGGCTTATGTCCAGCAGTGGACGTCTTTTGGCTGAAATGATGGATTGGACATAGAATAGTGTACCTAATCATAGAACACCCTCATTTCGCCAGTCCCATATAATAGGAGGAGAGCCTTTTGCTACCATCGGGCACAAATTCCAGACTCCGGGCCGTTACTAAGGAATTCCAGATGGAAAAGTCCAATAACACTTTGCCCGACCTGGGAATTGAACTCATGCTCAGCAGTAGCACTTGCGATCAAAAGACCAACGAGGCTAGGAAATTTTCTTAACCCTCCAGGCAATCCATGCATGATGTCGTGTAATATAACCTCTTCTATTGACCACCAGAACATAGATATATATGTAGAATACTCTTTACTATGCACACGAAGGGCGTAGCCTCCATAAAACTCGATTGCTATCGATTTCCGCCACTACAAAACATCATGTAAGGCATGTAAGATTAAAAACATCACAAAAATGCCTAACAAAGAATTTCGACCATAGCTGGCATTACATTTAGAAAAGCAAAGGAATGACTAAAACTTTGAGTTAATTATTTTTAATGTTATCTAGGGCCTTAAAAATAAACACGGAATAAAGTTATGACAAGCATAATCGTCAAAAAAAATATGTTTATAACGAAGTTATTCCTAGCATAATTTTATTCCGTGTTTATTTGTAAAAACTGAACATTTACTTCGGCTTCCCTTTAATAAAAATATATAGCTTCGCTGCTGATACACCATAAAAAACAAATAGTTATGGCACCTTGTCTTCTGACGTCGAGATGTACAATTAGAGCAGCGTATTATTTAGAAAGAAAGAAAGAAAGAAAGAAAGAAAGAAAAGAAAGAAAATACGTTTATTTGCGGTAAACGTGACGCAACGCAATAAAAAACATAAACATTAAAAAAAAAAAAGAAAACTATGGAGGAAAAATGCATCACATCCACGCAAAACGGCTATCGCTCAGCATTATGCTGCGACCCTATGCAGAACAGAGCCACAGCGCTGGTTTTCAGCGACAGCCGGCGTTGACGTAATGACGTCGTCTGTGCAGCAAACAATTATTAAGACGCTGTACCAGTACAGCGTATTTCGTAGCAGTAAGTGCTTTTTTCATGGTTCAAGTGTTCAAGGGTCCCGCAATGACACAAAACGGGAGTTATTGCGTTATTATATAGCGCAGGATTCGCACGTGGAATATCAATGCTTATTTATGATCGATCCATTAATTTTAACGTACGCATTAACTACGCCATTTCATTCCATTCCATTATCATTCAATCGAAAAATCATGCCTCCCTAAGCATCGCCACAATGACCGGTCATGTGCTTGCTGCATCCAGCGGATTCCCGCGACCCTTACCAGGTCGTCGGTCCATCTTCCCATACATCATACCAGTCACTGGGTTGTGGAGGTCAGATAGGCACTCTCTCCATGTAAAATACTGGTATTCAGTTGGTGTTTAGTGCACAAATCGTCCTGTCCTGTGGTTATACCACTCGTATATCCCAGTGAGTGAGACCCCAGGACTGCGACAATTTTTAAATGACAGCATTTTATAATGCCTAAAATAACCAAGACCATGATTCATAAATTCACGAACGCCTTTTAGAGACACGACGTTCAGTAATGAAGTACGCGACCAAGAAGAGAAAATAACAAAGAAGAACTATTTCTGTACAGAACCCTAAGGCTGCACTCCCACTTGATCAATTTATAGCTATTTCCGATACCGAATGGCGCAGTGAAATATTTTAAGGAAATTGCTTTTGCCCAGTTTATGTAGAAACGGCTGAGGTTTGCTAGGAAAATGGCGCATCATTTTAAAGTAATTGCAATAGCAATATTATTAATATAATTGCAATAGCAAATATCCTATTTCCTCCCATGGGTGTCGTAAAAGGCGATTAAGGGACTTCCTAGTGAGGGTACCAAATGAGGGTATTAAATTTGTTTTTCCATTTTCCAAAGACACATATTTGTTTACTGTAGCGTGTGGTGCCGGACGTAAAGAATAGCACCACCCCATTTCTTCTCGTGGGTGTCGTATAAGGCGACTAAGGGATTTCCTAGAGAATGGGCAGCAGCATTCTCTATGCATTTTTAACACCAAACTGCGATCGCCAACCCGCCTACCAAGCGTGGCGATTATGGCCAACCCCCCAATTGGGGGAGGCTTATGTCCAGCAGTGGACGTCTTTCGGCCGAAATGATGATTATGAGCAAATAATATAGAGGAGGTTATGGCTAAGGAATAACCGCCGCACGGTTCGATACATTAGGTTAAGCTACGCTTGCCGGGGTTGGTCCGTGGATGGGTGACCATCTTTACATATCGAGACTCCTCCGTGCCTCGGAATTCGGAAAGCAAGTTAAGCCGTTGGTCCCGGCTGTCATTCGTGGATCTTTGACAGTTATTGTTACGGACTGTCAGAAGCTTGAAAGTCTTATCATATAAAATATACCTGCATCCAATAAGACAGGAAGCCAACTCCAATATAGTTAGGAAAAGACTAGGATTCAATCTGAATAGCAAATAATATGGCTCTACACACTATAAAAGGTGTATTATTCAAACACAAAATATTTTAAGAGAAAAAAAACCAGCGAATTTTTTTTATCTAAGTGTTTTATATTTTTACATAATTATTATAATTTTAAAATTGCTTGAGACATTTTGCAAAAAAACCTTTACTTACTTTTTTTTAATTCTATGAATGATCCACCCGGACGCGGCAACGGTGGCCGCACTAGCGTGGTGCCTTTTGATAATTAATCATCATATCAAGTAATTTTTTTTTTTTTTTAATAATATTCTCTGATTTAGAAAAGAACGTTTCCATGGCTTCTTTAGCACCTATAAGTGTATCTTTTAAAATATTTCGTGTTTGAATAGATACACCCTATATACGAGAATGAGTGCCAAAATCTCACCTGTAGAAAGTTTAGGATACCCGTGGTGCACAAAGTACTTGGAATAACTCTAAAAGTGCATGTATTTTTGCCCAAATATAGGATCGTCTCAGTGCACGGTCAACCATCCATAAACGTACCGCGAAAAGTGCAGCTTATCTCATATCGCACAAGACCTAAGCTTGGAGAGAACATCAAGCACATCATTCAGCCAACAAGTCTCTTATTTATATCCGTCCTTCCTCAAAATTGGCTATTACCAAGTCAAGAGTGACCATTAAACTGCTAGATATAGTCGCTGCTATAATTCTGTTAGCCTGCCGCCAGAGGGCGCGTGGTGACCGTAAAATTGAATGCAGCTCTGCGTGAAAACGAGACGGTTAGGTAAATGCCAGGGGAGATCATACAAATTGCGGCAGGTAAAGTACGAAATAACTTTACAATGTTCCGAAAATCTCCACAATTTCAACGAGAGAGCAGGGGGCCAAGTCTACTAATGTACAAACGTTGCAATGGTCTCTTCATTGTGAGTTTTTGACAGATTTGCCATACAAACACTGTCAAATACTCACAATGGCGAGACCATTGCAACGTTTGTAAATTAGTAGACTTAGGCCCCAGTGGTGGCCCAATAGTATCAGTGTGACTTACAAGTTATATACAACATGGTTTTTTTATATTTTAATTATGGGCCACCCCCTCTCACCGAAACGAGGCCTGTGTCCCAACAGTGGGAACCAAATATGCCCATTATGCTGGGAAGTTTGATATCTCGTATCTACAGCGAAAGTAAACGATTGCTTATTTCCTACTCCAAGTTATAGCCATTCGATTAGGAACGTCGATGGAGCCTTTTAATGATGAGTAGTGAGTACACATGGGCGAATATGCAGGGAATACGTTATTACAACACTTGCGACCAACGGATGCCCCTTAAGTTAAAAGGGAAAATTAGTCTGTGATAAGGCCTATCGTATTGTATGGACCGGAATGCTGGGCCGTGAAGAGGACGGATGAAAAAAGATTGCATGTAGCGGAGATGAGAATGTTGAGATGGATGTGTGGAGTGACGAGAATGGATAAAGTCAGAAATGAGTACATAAGGGGAAGTTTGAAAGTGGCGCCGGTGAAAAAGTTGAAAGGACAGTCATGCCCATACCATGCCAGGTCGTTTGGCATGGTATGGGCATGTGATGAGGAGGGAGGAAACGCATGTGACGAGGAGAGTGATGCATATATGAATATTTGTGTCGTAATTAATTTAGTCTAACATAGTTTTAGTAATACTAACAAATTATGGGTACTGTGCCTGAATTAAAGATGAATAAATAAATAAAAATAAATAAATGTGCTAGGATGGAGAGGGAGAGGACGGCCAAAAAAAAAGATGGATGAATTGTGTGAAGAATTATATGAGAGAGAAGGGAGTGAATGATAGAGTGACGGTTGACAGGGGAGAATGGAAAAAGAAAACGTGTTACGCCGACCCCAAGTAACATTTTTATTTTTTTATTCTACTATGAGTTTGCTCTTGACTTTAGTCTAGGTCTGGATGACAGAGACAAAGTCTACGATGGAATGAGCTTACCCAGAAGAAGCCTGTTCACTCTCACTTTGAATAGATTAGGGTTGTATGCGTTCAGAAACACAGACGCAGGCAGAGAGTTCCACTCCTTTGCTGCAAACATGGGACAAGGGCAGGAAGATGATGACGTTATTACAACAGTTACGGTGCCTTTTCTACAAAATAACTTGGCAGACCGAACCTAAGTAGTTACATTCCTTAATTAACTCAAAGGGGTGCAGTCACGAAACTAACAGAATATCGAAGAGTTTTTGACTAATAAAAAATAAATAAAATCAAATCTTTTATTACGGAGCCATAAGTATAGTCCACTTGGTTAGCATACACACAACTAAGAAACTAGTGTTAGTAGTACTTAATCTACCAGAAAAAACACAAACTACTAATTACTGTGCCACAGTGGCATGTAGGCGTATCCAATGTCCCAGTATGGGGCTGTCCCACCTATCAGCTATGGTTTTCAGGATGCTGCTGGGGCTAGCGCGTACCCTGCGCATAATGTAAGCGCAACGCTTGCGCATGATGACGTGAAAACCATCTATTCTCGCTTCTGCGAACATGCCGGAAGCACTGCAGTAGCGCGGCAGCCCCATCAACACCCTGAAAGCATTATTGTATTGTACGCGCAGAGCGCTGTATTTGGCCCACTTATGTAATTGGCCTTGGCCGTTTTATGTTAAATAAATAAATAAATGACCCACTAACTCAAATCATAGCTATGCTGTTTTTTGTTGTTTAAAATCCTGTCAAATAACGCCTTGAGTGGGCTGTTTATTATACCTACTGATAGAACTGGTCGTACAGCCAACGATTTACCTGTATTTTGTTAATCTGTTATATGCCTAACCTGTGAATTCATAGCGCCTATGTAGATAAAGGCAATGTAAGCTCGTAGGCCTCGTACACAAGAAAATCCCAAGGGGTAAAGTGATACAAGCACAGGAACAGAACAGTTAAGGGGGGGCTTGCTCGAGGTAGCCCGCGAAATTCATGCAGCTCCGTGTTGTCAAAATGAGATGTGGCCTCTATGTGTTCACAGATTTATAATCATGGAATTAACTATAAATATATTTAAGGCTGTCTCCAAGTAAATGGAATACACGGTCTAGAAGGAAGAAGAAGAATTATTATCATCATTTATTTCTCCAAAACATGATGTTCCCCATAAAAAACGTGAGCTTCTAGGCAAGGCAGGTGCCTACATCTGTCATATTTTTTCGATAAGCACTTATCATCATAGCAGTAGCAAAATTTACTCACCCTGCCGGATAAGCAACGAGCTCGGTGTTGGGATCACAGTCGAGAGCCGCATTACTGCCGACTGTCAGCCCGAGGACGCTCTCCAATTTTATCTGAGAACAAATACATCATCATTGTAAGAAACAGAATAATCATAATTTCGGGGCAGCTGACGTAAGCTGGACTCCTTTCGGTAAAGAAATACTGGTCCCAAAACTCCCAAATAGCCTTAGACAGGGACAAGCGGAAGGAGAGTGGAAGGCCTTTGCCTTGCAGTGGAAAATCCAGTCTTATAAATAATATGTGATGTGCAGAACAGGGCAAGTAAACAGTTAATAGCTAGCGCACATGGCCACATGGCACATGATCGGATGGCACATTCCTTGTCAAATATTGACCTGCTGACATGCTGACATTGACCGTTAAGATCGATCCAGTGTGGTGTATGGCAGCTGGATTACGGTCGATCTAGCTGCCTACCGGACGGGGCACAGGTTAACTTATAATGCAATAATCCATATAGAACGATGGTCAGTCGTTCATGGATCGATGCTCAACACACAATGTTAGATTTCCACTTCAAAACACCTTAACATCTCCAGAAAATTCGATAGCAACGTCCCACGGACGCCTAAACTGTTATATATGTAAACAGCACTTATCTCTCCTCAATGCCGTATCGCCAAACAGAGTAGTTACGAAACTGTTAACATTTTGTACTATAAACCTTTAAAAGTCTCTATCTTTAGGTAAATAAAGTTCGCCTACATATGAAAATTTTAGATTTGTTTGTAGATCAATATTTAAAATTTTAAATATAGTAATACGGCACAAGAAGTTCTACCACTATTTTAATTGGCTCAGCATGTCTTTATTTTCCATACATATCTACTAGCCCTAATCTCAGTACCTATCATCCCCTTTCTAGCCATGTCATGGTTTTAAACACAATAATTCATCGTCTCTTTGGACTTCCTCTTATCTTCCTCTTCACCATCAGTTCACTGGTACCTTTAAACCTAATTAGATCTTTTGATAGAAGTAATCATCATGTCTTACAGACCTTGGATTTCAGCAATTTAGGTAATCCAAAAATTTATTTATCAAAGAGAACCTTAACATGTATGTTTTTGGTGGGATTAACACGCTTTTCTTCTTTATACAGGCCAAACCGTAGGCACGGGCTAGATTAGACAATATTTGACTATACAAGGCAGCAAGGTTGTGCTAGTTGTGCAAATATCTCGGAAACCTTGGCTGTATTAGATAAAGCTTTGTTTAACAAGATGTGTGTTAGAAAGACAACGAAATGAAGGCGTAGCAGCCATATTGGATTTGGTGTCACTGTCTAAGTTCTTGCGGATGGACGAATTCGGTTCTTACGTTTAAAGTCGGCTCGTTATAAATCAAATACATTACGTTGCTTGCTGAAATTTTATTAATTCTCTATGAAATATTATCATAAATATTGGCAGGTTTGGTTTCGCTCATGAACGCACATTTTAAGCGCCCCATTTTTCAGGTGAATTCTTATTTGATCATCAGATAAACCAATTCGAAAAATATAAATCAATCAACCAATTCAATCATGTAAATGGGAGAGAGCTTACATCAAATCGTAGTTGATCCAAATTGATTGAAATATTTCAACAGCCACATGTAATCCCACTTTTAATATAAATATGCGAAAGTAAGTCCACTTGGTAAGTAATCTATCAATAATAGCTTTACTGCCAGAGAAAAAGTTAACTAATTAAAACTGTATAACACCAATTACATTAATTAACATAGACTGGGGACTCCCGATAGAAGTGAAAACTAAGTACATATATACACAGTATACATATAGCTCATGGAAAGCGTTCAGTGACGATGACGCGAGTTCCATTATTTTTGTTCACCCAAAAAGTGTTCAAAGCACCTAAACTTCTTTAGGTCTTTTCACTTATTTTTTTTTTATATTTATATTTTTTATAAATAATTTAATTAAAACTAACATGGAACAGTAGACTCCCTTGCATACTTTCTCTCACAGAACACCAGACATATACGCACAATTTTACTCCATACATCGGCAAATACATCACATTTAGGGTTGAAAAAAAATGGAAAAAAAGGAAGAGAAGTCTGTAAGTGGCGACTCGGAGTACGAAAGAAATTGTGTGGAAATCGGTTGTTGTATATGAAGCGGAGGTATGAGGAACATGTCCTGACTTCCTGAGGAACGTTTTGAGTATGAATGTGAATGGTTAAAGAGTAGGGGAAGAGCAAAGATGTGATGTGTGTGGTGGTGTGATGTGTGTGTGTGATGTGTGTGGATGTGAAGATGTGATGTGAAGATGTGTGGGTGTGTGTGTGTATGAAAGAGGTGACTCAGTGAGAAGTGAGGTGACGTTAATAGGGGTATTGAGATAAAGACATGCTTTGAAGACCCCAAAATTGTTATAAAGGAGGATTATGTGTTAGTTTTTTTTTTTTTTTTTACTCTGCCAGAGCTAACGAGTAAGTTCTACTACATAAATGTAAATTCGATTAGTGTGTCATTGTAATCGCTGTCGAAGCTTGGGTAAGTAACTAGCTTGGTATACAAATTCACTTTAAGTTAAGCTCCGACTAAAAATAACATCATGAATCAGCTGCTTACAATTCTACAAGCTAAATCGATTAATATTTATTTATTAATCTAATCAGTTTAACATTATACACTGCTATAATTAACTACAGTACGTGAGCTTGTTAACAGCGCGTCGAGTTTCATAATAGTTATTAATGCAACTGTTGTATAATAAGGGGTACTAAAACACGAATGTGGGTTTATCACACGAGGCGAAGCCGAGTGTGATAATAGTATCACATGAGTGTACCTAATTATTACAGTTGCATACAAGACTATCTACACGCATGACATGAATCCTCTATAAAAGGTTCTGAAACAATTTTTGCAATACTAATATCGAACAAAAACGGCGGGATACGACGCTATGGTATAGTATTAGTAGTATAACGCGCGTGCGTGACAATGTTCTTTGTTTGAAATTCAAAAGATACCACGAATTGAGTAGTGAGAATGGAAGGGAGGATGATGATCCCTTCCTTACTCATCAAACAGATGAGTAAGGAAGGGATCATCATCCTCGTAAAAGCAAAGGAGTTGCATTATGAAATTCAGTACAACATTATAACTCCCGTTTGGATGCTATTATGGTTACTATGACACTGGGTGTTTTAATGTTGGCAATAAGCTAACTGTTTCGGAACTTTTATAGAGGATTTATAGCATGGGCGTAGATAAAGAGACTTACACATGAGTGACAAAGCAGATGTTCTACAAAGCTATACAGCCCAGTCAAAGAGAAGCCCAGGGGCCGTATTATGACCTCTTAAAACCATCATGTTTTCGGTGTGAAAAAGAGACGGAGCTATACAGGACGAATAGCACTATCCTTTTCTCACACAGAAAACATGATGGTTTTAAGATGTCATAATACGGCCGCAGTACTAAGTTCAACTAATAAGCTAGCTAGACAGACAGTCAAGCTACTTATGTTGTCCGATTCCCAGTCTATTACCAAAAGCATCTTTGTTTCTGATAAGGGCCTTTGATGTAGATATTATTTACTTGTAAGCGAGGCAGGATAATCCAAAATATTTGATTGTAACATCGTACACATTATTGACTTGTTGACCTTGACTCACAAGGCTTCAAAGTGGATACGGTACTCGTTATAGTGCATCCTTGCGCGCACGCAGCAAGGACGCCCGGTCGGCCATCTTGGATCAAGTGTCAGACGACCTTGACAGCGCGCGGAATTCGTAAAAGGAATTCCTGATTTAGTTTTTTTTTTTTTTTTCTCAATGATAGTCGTAGAGCAAAAAGGTCGTACGAGTATCTACATTTTATATATTTTTTGCTCAATGGTTCACATGGTTTTTTTTTTGTAAGCCTTTATAAGTCGTATAAAGGTTTGTACATATCTCCTATTTCTATTTTGTTTTTAATCAAATCAAATAATTTACACCCATATAAAATTTTGTAACATATTAATGTAACAATATTTCCATGAAAGACAAAAGATTTGAGCTTATTATACGTGAATGTTGTGAGTGTACGCCGTGTACGGGTGGGAATAATTAATTCAAGTGATTATGACACGAAGATGGAGTCATGTCCATTTACCCTACCTCCAACGAAGAACAAGACAAAAATAGCAGAATTGTACATAAAGAAAACAAACACCAATACAAAAGTTATCCAACACTTTTAACAGAAGCAAATAAAGAGTTATAATTAATTTCGAAGCTAAAACACAACTCATCTGCTATTGACTCTGTAATTAAAATTATTCAGAAAGAACTTTCCATTTCGATAAAAATTTATAGTGCGGGGTCTCGCTTTCACTAAATTGATCGATCTATATCACTGGGCAAGGTATTATGTTGATTAAATGTTCTTCTGAGAATCACCACACTAATAATTTATGTAGGTTCTGCCAATTCCGTATGGTAGTTTGAAAAATTCTGATTCGGGCTTGGCCGGTACCGCAGTTTGATGTTATCTTTTATATAAAATTCTCGTGTCACAATGTTAGTTACCAATATGGTAACTAACATTGTGACACGAGAATTTTCCTCCGAAACAGGGCCTCAAGTCTGCTATTACAATAGTGTCAGAATGGTCTCGCCATTGTGAGTATTTGACAGTGTTTGTATGGCAAATCTGTCAAAAACTAACAATGAAGAGACCATTCTGACACTATTGTAATAGCAGATTTGAGGCCCAGGGGCCGTATTATGACCTCTTAAAACCATCATGTTTTCGGTGTGAAAAAGAGACGGAGCTATACAGGACGAATAGCACTATCCTTTTCTCACACAGAAAACATGATGGTTTTAAGATGTCATAATACGGCCGCAGCTTGACCGATTTTTATGAAATTTTATATGCATATTCAGTAGGTCTGAGAATCGGCTACTATCATTTTTTTTTTTAAGTTTTAGGTAGGGTAGTGTAGTGTAGGGTAGGGTAGGGTAGGGTGGGGTAGGGTAGAGTAGTGGAGTTTATACTATAGCTTTTTACAGAACGAAGTCTGTCGGGTCAGCTAGTTTTTTAATAAAAACCGGGTTTCGTAGTTGCGATGAATTTATCCCAAGAACAAACTTAACATTGTAGTTGAAAAACATACAGCTTCCCCTGGCCCGTATACGGGGTAGCAACAACGGCATTCTGAACGCAATAGCTGTACGTTTTGACTGTCCCTTTCAAATCAGTGGTTCATGTCTTGTGTAGGTGTGGCGAGTCACGGTAAATAAGAATGTACTAGGTTTAAGGTTTCTATGGATCTATGCAACCCGAAATAAAGTTTTTATTATTTTTTATTTTTTATGTTTTTGACATATCTCGGGACCCTGGGGTCTTTGGAAGGCGTACGAGGGGTCGAATCCTACCCGCAGAGGCCCGTTAGACGCTTTTATCCCTTTACGCAGTATGCAAGTGCACCCAAGGACAACCCCCGGATGGTGTAGGACTATTGCAGGATATGGAAACAAAAATATTGGACTATGGGATTGGATGGTTGAAATGGACCGGTCAAAGAATTTTTTTTATTTTTTTTTTTCAAAATTTTATTCTCAATAATTTCGGATAAGCTGGTGGTGCGGCGGCAATTTTTCATCTATTTTCTTAAATTAATCTGAAGTCCTTATAAAAAGCCCTTTTCAAAAAGTTATTTGACATGTCACACGGTCTTTTTTTTTCTTGTTTACCCCCCAAAAGTGAACCCCATATTCAAAACTCATTTATTTACTTTACACGTCCGTGTCTGGGTCACAGAAATTAGTTTTTTTTTTTTGTAGCAAGCAATTTAATCAGTCCAGTAGATTCGGAGCAAATTGGCTGTGATAGACGGACAGACACATGAGTGATCCTATAAGGCTTCCGTTTTTTCCTTTTGAGGTACGGAATCCTAAAAATCGGGGCCCCATATACATACGCTGATACCGCAATGTCAGTGCGGTGCTGCTCGTCAGTGGAATGCAATGATGGGCACAGGATATGTACTCATCATTGCATTCCATTGACAATCATGAACGGGAATCAGATATAATCAAGATGCACGAATGGCGAAGTTTGGGGGAGGCCTGTATCCAACAGTGGACGTGTATCGACGACGACAAAGAGATTAGGTTATTCAAATTTTAATGTATTTAATTTAACTTACACATACTTAGTTTCACAGTAACATGGTATGAAATTCTAACTTTTTGAAAAGAAGATGGCGAGGTTGCATGTATAATGGGACCCACTGTTAGGAGTACCGTACAGTATAGAAACTTATAACTAGTTGTAGAACTAAATAAAACTAGCAAAAAAACAAATGGGCAGTAAGTCATAGAAGCTGGGAGATCGAGAATCTTAATACAGTACAATCTCGGTAATTCGGCACTAATTCAGACACAAGGGTGCCGGATTAGTGGAAAATTCGGATTAGTGGAATATGTGAAAATAATGCCAAATATTGGGACATGTGTGTATATTTCTTATTTCAGAAACAAGAAACTTAATGTTTCTTGAAATAATCCATTTATAACCTTTCGTTTTTTGCCCACCTTCTCACGTAGATATCTGAGAACGATCACTTCTTGTGTAGAAACTCCATTTTCTTCTGCCCAAGTGTATTAAACTATCAGCGAAAATCAATCTAAATCAATCTCGTGTTTACTGTTTTGGCGTGCACTCGCGTTATCGCCAAGGAAACTGACCTAGCAATACAAAAAATGAGAACTAATACTGTGCCGGATTACTGGACGTGTCGGTGTATTGAAGTGCCGGATTACTAAGATTCTACTGTAATTACAATATTTTACATTTTTGTATAAAAAATGTGAATGTATTTTTAATATTAACTTTTGTATATTTTTCTTATATTTTACAAGTCTGGTTTATTCCCTTAAAAAAAATAATTGACAAGCGTAAACGTCTATAAATGTAAGAACGTAAATCATGTAATTATTAAATAGGTTGGAATGTAATAATACGAAACACGATGCGTTTAATAACTGCATGATGATCGATGACTTATTTATAAGTAAATAAAAATCTTTTCCAACTTTTAATTCCCATCATCTAGTGGTCTGGGTCAGGATGACTGGACCAAGAGAGATTTTTGAAGTTTGAGCAATACCAAGTTTTAGTACCTATTTGGTACTATTTGGTACCAGACATCAAATAATTGGTACCTCTCTACAGAGGGAAAATTATTACGAGGAAAGTGGCCAGCCATTCTGACTCAATATTTTTTTATATAATCCTCTTACAAACTCTTAATTAAAATAAATATGAACTTGCATGTGAATGACACTTCGTTAATTTATAAATAATCTGGGTCTTAACACGCCATCCTTCTTTAACGCGGATCCTAAGCCTAAGCACAGCCTGTATGTGAACCAAACACTATACAAAGTTAATAATTTAACGTGCTCTGATAGTTTAGCGAACATCTATCCTTACAGAGATACATTCTTGGTGAGTGGCTAAATAGCAGCCCTCCAAATTGCGCCACAAGTCCTCGTACAATGCCGCTGGATATCACTATAATCTAAATCTACTAAGATATACGGCGAATGTCAGTCGTTCATCCCACGCTGTTCAGCTAATTGAAACAACTGGATTGTTTGTGGTGCCCGGCGGCGATAGTTAGTGAGCTGTCTTTGTAAGAGTAGTTGTATACAAGAATGGTGAGCAGTGCCATAAACTTGTTTATGATTGGTTTAAGGTGTCAATGATTCATCTTCATCATCATTCAATCGAAAGATAGCTACTGCTGGAATATTCCCATTCGCCCCCACATGTATTGCCCCCAGGTGGCAATCGGGAATAAAATTCCCAGTTGCCACCAGGTAGCGACTGGGAAGTTATTGCCTCTACTTCAAATCGCTGTACACTGCGGCGTGGATCACCAACCCGGTGGCAAATGGGAATTTAATTCCCGATTGTTACCTGGGGGCAACGCATGTGGGGGCGACTGGGAATATTCCCTACTGCTGAACATAGGTCCCCTCCAAGCTAGGCCACATCGACATCTTGAATGAAATGACCCGGGGCGATAATTTAATCGGTTTTACAATGTTGTCATTTTATCTCATCAAAAGGCAATACATTACCTCTGGTATTGACTAAAATTATAAAATTTAGAACAGGAATTGTAAGTATTATTAAGTAGTAAAACCTTTCTCGCTGAGTTTTGAACATTAAACCCCATGTGTTCAATGTTCAAAACTCAACGAGAAAAGTTTCACTTTCCTCTAAATCAGTGATGCCTGCAAGAATCTACAGTATGATCAAGAGTTCAGAGTCTACGCTCTTTTCCTGTTTTACATCTTGAACGAATAAATCGTATCCTTCTGTAGTACATTAGGCCATTGTTCCAGTAGGCGCTACCTACAACCCAATCCATCCCATTGAAACTTCAACCGTTCCACCTACAAAATAAAGTCCATATTAAAACCGTCACAGCTCCGCTCTGCATAACTGTTGCAAATTACTTTCTATCGCTTCACTAATGAACAATTTTCTTCGCCATTACTCGAAGTGATTGCTAATCAAGCGCTGAATTTATAATAAGTGCACTTAAAAAACTGGATCGAACTAGTTTTGTGAATGTAACTCGTTACATCATGCTCTGATGCAGATGCTGAAAAAATGGAATGGATAGTGTATAAGAGTTTACGGCAAGGAAGGTAGACGCTGAGCTGAACCCAAATAAATTGAATAAGGACAAGAAGCTGATGATATTTAATATATCGTACTCCTAAAAATTCTACTAAGCTTTAGTCGCTCAGGAAGATAAAAAAAACTTCATACCAAATGAAAAATACTGCTTTGAGGGCAGAATTGTGATAATGCGTATGAGACACGTCACCAATCCACTTGCATCATTCATTATCATTTCAGCCGAAAGACGTCCACTGCTAGACATAAGCCTCCCCGAAAGGGGGGGTTGCCATAATCGCCACGCCTGGCAGGCGGGTTGGCGATCGCAGTATGGTGTTAAAAGTGCATAGAGAACGCTGCTGCCCTTTCTCTAGTAAGTCCCTTAGTCGCCTTTTACGACACCCACGGCACCACGTCCGGCACCATACGGTCCACTTCATCATCATCATCATCATTTCAGCCGAAAGACGTCTACTGTTGGACATAGGCCTCCCACAAGCACCGTCACCTCGACCGGTTCCGTGCTTCCCGCATCCAGCGGATTCCTGCGGCTTTCACAAGGTCATCAGTCCACTTGCATGACTACAAATAAAAAGTATTTTAAGCTAGAGAGTATAGTGACATCAAGACAACATTCTCACGACATCAGCTGGTCTGGTGGGCGAACAGCGCAGAACGCGCGACGCGGCGTGTTGGCGTGGCGAAACTATACCGCGAGGCATTTCGACACTTGCCGCACATTCCAAACGCTCATGGAATTCGTAATGAAGCTTAGTTGATAGTGTAGTTAGTTGGTGGAGTTTGGGATGCCTGGGTTCCTACCATTCTCACTTGCAAGGTAGATCACCTTCCCTACAGGGCAGGTTAAGGAGGCTGTTTACAGTTGGCGCACACATGGTATATTGAGCTTTATCAGCAACTTGATACCTCTTCCTCTAACAAATTTCCATCGTTACACCACCTGTTAAGGCGGAATTTAGCAGTGGGCTCAACATTATCTTCAAGTATTACCAGCACATTATTTACAATAACCACTTGACAATTAACAGCTAGTTTTAGCCCGGTAAACAAACCAGCGCCGTCTATGACAAACATCTTACAAATATGGCGAATGGTATTCGCGTCGGCGGCTTACGTCGAGTCACTTGTACAGACCAGTTCTGGTATACAAGATTGTAGAATGAGTGAAGATATTATTTTGGGTAAGGCTTATCACGCACTGCAATTAATAGCAAGCGAGAGCAGAAAAATGTATAGCGTTTTTTGAAGTGAAAACTTCTTTAGGCGCGTTGAGCACTTTCGGGTGAACAAAAAACTATGGTATTGCACGCACAGCGGTTAACCGCAGTCGTTCTTCAACTCTTCATAGGTAATGGTGCCGATTCCCATGTTCACAAATTAAACTAAATTTAAGTTCAGTGCATCTTTTTCTTTCTATTTCATTAAGAAAAGGACAGAATATAAATTTTAGTTTAGTCCTGTCAAATTAATCAGCGCCTGTCACTACTCTATACAAGTCTAGACGTGATTAAAAACTTGCCTACTAAAATTACGTCAATTTACGTCAAGCGCTGATTAATTTGACAGGACTAAACTAAAATTTATCTTCTGTCCTTTTCTTAACGAACTAGAAAGAAAAATATGCACTGAACTTAAATTTAGTTTAGTTTGTGAACAAGGGAATCGACACCACTGTAGATACTGGCCCACAACTTGTAATAATTTATCAGATGTACCGATCGACATTCTATGGTGGTTCAAAAACTTATCGGGATGCTCTCGGACGTCGTTGTACATTTTGCAAAAGCATCCCTTAAAATGTCTTTGATCAGTTAGTGGTTACGTTTAAAACCAAAATCACAACACACGCTGCTCGCCAGAAATCCATGGTGGTACTGAACTACTGAAATAAAATCGAGTAAACGCCAGACGCAGTGCGTGTTTGTACTTGTGGGTTTTATTGCGTTTTCAGCTATTCCAAAACAGCGTACTTCCTCAGTGTTAGGCTTTTTTTTTTTGTTGTTCCTTGTGCCAGGGCCACGGTATCCCTTTCGGACAAACCCGCAACCCTGGCAGGCATCGGTCCTGGCGGACTCCGTCAGTGCGTACTGACATCTCCGAGGCGCGCGTGGAACACAACGCGCCGTCGACCCGGGCCTTGTCCTTACCGGACAGCGAGCTAGAGGACTGGTGATCACCCTCTTAAAGATTATGGGTGCCGATGTAATTACAAACACAGGAGACATTCTAGCTTTGTCTTTGGGATGGGAACGCATCCCAAATTGCGATGGCTCTTAGTCAATAGGCAGCAGTGACCACTAAACTTCATAACATAAAAAAACAACAACAGAAAACAGAACTTACGGCAACTTGTACAACTACCATAATCCAACATTCTGATGTCCTCTATGATAGTTACAGGACTTAGTCGACCCGATATGGCAATGGTATGCGCGTAGCTTACGTCGAGTGGTTATACTGCATAGTGATTTGTTAAGAGCATTCGCTGAATACTAAATTCTAAGCTAGTACTAGGAACAAGAAGTCCGACAATGACGGGCATATATAACGAAATGTCAACTGAATGAAGAACTTTACAGGAAGAGTCTTGTAATATCCATACTGAAGAGACTGTAATGAATTAAAAGCAAATAATGCATGTGATATTACTAGGAAAAGCTACTATACAAAATTATAAGCTGATTCTACGAACTAAATAGCGGACAGAAGAAAATAATCATGTTTAGAATAGAAATTAGTACAAGCTATGTTACCATGTACCTCACAGATATGCAATATCACATCGGATCGGTCTATTATGCAATTTACTAATACTGTGTTATTATTATTTACTTTCAAATCAATGTGCGTATTTGCGTAATGAGTCTCAAATAAATGGTTAAGTAAACAGTTTCGGGATCTCACACAATAGATAAAGTACTATATAACTTTGAATGTAGGCAGTGGTCAGAATCGATGACATAAGTATTAGGTAACACATGTGGAGTGTAGGCGATCTATACTGTACTATGTAGACCGTATGCCAAATGGTCGGAGTTTTGTGTTCACTTGTAAACGATTTCACTCGCTTTCTAGGGACTACATGTACCCGGATAATAAAGGAAGAAAGAAAAAGCACTTACTGGGACTCGCACAGGAAGTAAATAATGTTTGAGTAAAAAATATGTAAACTCACAAAAATTCAAACTTAAAACAGTAAATTTTCTAACTATGAAGAATTGTGACAGATGAAATGCCTAGAAAAGGGGTGAATACTGAGATGCAGGATAATAGAAATGCATGGAAGAATACAAACTATAATATATATGGTGTATCTATTCATACACGAAATATTTTAGGAGGACCATCTATAGGTGGTAAATAAAAGCCATAGCAACGAATTTTTTTTTATCTTAGTGTTTTATATTTTTACATAATTATTATAATTTCAAAATTGCTTGAGACATTTTGCAAAGGAGTTGCATTTTCCAAAATTTTACTTATTATATGAATGACCCGCCAAAACGCGGCGACAGTGGCGGCACGAGCGCGGTGAATTTTGATAATGAATCATCATATCAAGTAATTTTAAATTATTTACTTTTTTATATATTATACTCAAGATTTAAAAAAAAAATCGTTTCCATAGCTTCTCTACCACCTATAGGGGTATCTCTTAAAATATTTCGTGTTTGAATAGATACACCATAATATAGTGAGAGTAAACAGGCTTCTTCTGGGTAAGCTCACTCCATCGTCGACTTTATCTCTGTCACCTCTGACCTAGAGTCAAGAGCAAACCCATCGAAGAAAAAAAAATACTAAGCCAAGCCCAAACAAATTGGGATAAAGATATAAGGATTATGATGATGATGTAGGTAGACTAAAAAGTTCCATTACAAAGATCAAGCTGGTATATTGCCATTAAGATATCAAAAGCCGTTATTTAGAGCAATGTTAATGTTGACCTCTTAAAGGGCAGCATCGTGAATTACTGAATACCTCTGCGTGGGTTCAAGGTGTTTATACTTTCGTTTGATATAGCTTTCCGTTTCTTTATGAGCGTCCGTTTCTCTCAACTTCGCATTTCATCACTTAACTCTTTCACAAATGATGGTGGAATTTTGTCCCGTGCTACTTGAGACTTCTGGGGGATTACAATAATATATGTCTCGTTGTTAGATTTTGGAACAATCATAAACAGGTTTCAGCTAGAAAAAAAACTTTATGGCCGTCTTTACAAGAGTCTGTCATACATTCAGAATAGTCATTCAAGTTTAGCTTATACATACATTCCAAAAAATTAATCAATTAATATTCTCCAATTATCAGAAATGAAGAGATCCGCAGGAGAACCAAGGTAACCGACATAGCTCGAAGAATTGCCAAACTTAAGTGGCAATGGGCAGGGCACATTGCGCGCAGAACAGATGGCCGAAAGGTTCTGGAGTGGCGACCGCGTACCGGAAGACGTAGCGTTGGAAGGCCTCCCACAAGGTGGACCGATGACCTTATGAAAGCCACAGGAACCGCTGGATGCGGGAAGCACAGAAATGGTCGAAGTGGTGGTGCTTGGGGGAAGTCATGTCCAGCAGTGGACGTCTTTCGGCCGAAATGATGCTGATGATGGTGGTACATTCCAATCTGAAGTCCTGGAATTGCCTATCCGGAAGGGTTTTCAATAAGATGCCAAACGGAGAGACCGAAATTCACTATTGAATAGAAGACTTTCCGCCGGTCATTACAGCCGTTCAATTTTGTCATTACTTTCGGTTTCTATAAAACCAGTTATCATATTTCGGCTCGTCTGTTATGGCGTAATAACGTGTCAAGCAGACATAGGCGGTATGTTACGGGTATCATTGACAATTTATGGCTCTATTCGTCCCATTCCTATGTTAATTTAATAGTGTTTTGGTATGTGTAGATGGAAAAATATTTTTCCATCTACACATATCAATGTTATTTTTTTTAAATCGTTACATTTCGAAATGATAAGAGACGATTTCAAACCGGCTTTAGCTGCGGAGTCCAGGCAAAGGGTGGTAAATACAGATAATAGAAATAAAGCAGTGGTGGCCCAGTAAACCAGCTCTTGACTAAGTAATTACAGCTGCTCATCAGGTTAAGCTACGCTTTCCGGGATTGTTCCGTGGATGGGTGACCATTTTGTCAAAGAACAAAAAAAATTAAGTCATATCTACTACCAATGCGCACCTTGCCTGTGTGGTGTTGCCTCTCAAGACGGCTGACGGCTGAATCCTAGCAGTAAGGACATTATAGGCATAATTTTTAGAAAACATCATGTTAGCGTTCATTGGTGGCAAAAAGCACCATCAGATAAATAAATTCTGAGTCCACCACAGTCTTCCAACCTTCTTAACCAGCGCCTTCTATCGCCAATAACTACAGCTAACTGAACCGTGGAAAGAATTATTATAAGTTTATGAATTAATTCCGTCTATATTAATACGAGCTATTCAAGTCACGACCGACGGCGTTAGGCAAGTAATTGTGTATTAAGTAATTATTAAGTAACAGCACTCCTGTGGAGTTATTTAATTTGTTTGTGAAGCTATCGATGTGTTAAGTGGGATTATGATTTGGCAATCGGAATATTTTTAAGTCTTTAACGTTCCCACTGCCAGGCCTCGGGTGTCATCCGTTACAGGGAAGTGGGCCTTAATCCTCCACAAGAGACTAATACGGATATATATATATACGGACAAAACTAAACCTGCAGTAATAAGCCTTAAAGCACACTCCTGTGATGACCCCAACAACAGTCTGCCATGCTCATGTCTTCCAATCACACAACAAAAGTCAATGAAATACCTGGGTGTGATTCTGGATGAGGGACTTAGCTGGCGTCCCCACATTGAACAGACTGCCTCCCGTGTTAGGAAACTTATATGGGCGTTCAAGAGACTGCGGCAAGTGGCCGACTTTAAACTTCTCCGCGTGGTGTATTTAGCACTAGCACAGTCAATCATAGGTTATTGTATCACGGCATGGGGAGGGGCTTGTAAAACCTACATGATACACCTCGAGAGAGCTCAGAGATCTCTGTTAAAAGTCATGACCTTCAAACCGTACCGGTTCCCTACAAAAGCCCTGTATGAGAGTTGTCAGGTACTTAGTGAGACAATTATACCTTCTCAATCTCATAATAAAACAGCATGAAACCACACCAGTAAATCACACAACAAAACATAAAAGAACTATCACTAATGTATGCCGGACAGTCAAGTGTAAGACCGCATCCGCTTGGCGGCAACGCCTATACCTAGCTACTTATATCACTACATATTATAAAACAAAGTCCTCCGCCGCGTCTGTCTGTCTGTCTGTCTGTCTGTCTGTTCGCGATAAACTCAAATACTACTGCACCGATTCTCATGCTGTTTTCACCAATGGATAGCTTGGTTCTCTAGGAAGGTTTTAGTATATAATTTGTTATGTTTTTGTATGCATTTTTGTATGAATTAACGATATTTGTTGGAGGTGTCGGAAAAAAATAAGCCGTCTGGGAGCTTTCAACGAAAACGCTGTCTAAACCCTTTGAGATATAACAAAATAATGTATGGTGGAATTGTGTATCATAAAAAGGTCTTCAAAAAAGTCCGCGATGGCATATGTCTATCTCTTAAGGATAACATACTATATCCATTTTATTGACTTTTTGTAGGTATTTGTTTGCCGAATTTTACTCTTGGAAATACGATTACGATAACAATACGCTATAATATCAGTAGCTATTAGCCAAATTATGTTCGTAGATAAATAAGCTAGCTACTTACGTGTATTTAAAACAGTATACAAGAATATTTATCATAAAAACATTACTAAACACGGCGGCCTTATGATCAAAATTTGTGCATTCCAAAACTTTCGTTACTTTTTCACTGACATATTTATCACTTTTCGATAAACTAACACTCAATACGAAATCTACACTTATTTCTCAGTAATTCTGTATAAGATTCTTCTAAGATTAAACCGTTTTCTCATTGAATCCATTACTTTACGCACGTATAACCTTGATGAATGTTTACATTAAGCATCGCGTCACACCGCCACACGACCACAGAGTATAGACGTATTTTGTTTTCTTTTTTCGTTCGTTTAGTGGTGTTCCCGCTAAAATGTCAACCGGTCAATTATTAGTCGATTAATCGAATTCTACATCCAGATCGTGTTGCAAGTACAAAATAAATGTCTAATATTTCGTCCAATTGCGAACGTGACCCTGAGAAAAGTTAGTACTTACGTGAATTATTCTAAAATTATTATTTGTGTCGCAATTTTATTTCGTGTTGTATTTGGTACAATTGATTGCTTTAAGAATTTGAGTGAAATTTCGTATTTTGATTTTGTGTTTGTTATCTTTAGGTAAAGACTCATTCACGTTCAGAACATAAGTACTTTTACTATATTAAATCATTTGTTTCGGTTTCTATTCACATAGTGTTCATGAAGAAACCATAAAACCATAGTTATTAAAAGTTTGATGTCAAGCTCGATAGATGGCGTTGACGTCGAAATAGATCTCGCTATGGTTTCGTTACCGCGATTTGGTTGGGGTCTCGCAATTTTAATTAAATATACCAGCTTAGATCAGTACACAATTGTGGTTTTATTTTCAACCCTATTAGTGTGCACATTAGTTCGATAGTTCAACTCATTACCAGCTCGGTAATAAACACATAGTGAGTCACATTAAAATTAATATTAAGTTAGAATTTTGAGATATAGCCTGGGATATGGAGAGGGTAGTACATAGGGTACTTTTTTATGCGATAACCGACATCCACGCGGGCGAAGCCGCGGGCAAAAGCTAGTTTATAATAAAGTAAACAAATTCTCCACATCAACCCACTTACAAAAAATAAAACTAAGATGAAACTAAACATATGGCTTCAAACACTGGATTACACACAGACAGAAAACATACTTAAAGCACAATACTCGTGATAATTAAATATTACCTATAAAATTAGGCACACAATATAATATATACCCAAAGTTCAGCCACCAATCACAATCACTCTCACTCACTCACACACACACACACCCTTACACATACACATTAACACAACAAACACACACGCACACAAACCACTCAAGAGCATGCATGCACTACATTAGATTCCTACATTTTAAGTTATTTAATTTTTAATTTTATTGCATAAATTGTTAAAGTTCAAAAACGGGTGAAGACACTGGCTCCTGTAACACAGGTACCACCTAGCTCAGGAGTCAGGGCTTCAAATTAAAATGTAAAAACTTTTTTATGTCAATAAAACATATTTTATTTATTTTTTATTATTATTTATTTACGGATTGGTTTGGCGATCTAAATGTTAGATAAACGGTGCGTTTCCTTTTTCTGTGGTTTTGGTAATAATCACAATTAAATATTTTCTTTCTAAACGACTTCTCAAAAAGGAGGAGATTGTCAATTCGGATGTTTGTTACATCAGATCTCCGTCGTTTATAACCTATTTGGAAAATTCTTTTTTTTATTTGAAAGGATCCAGATTGGTCCCATTATTATCAGAATCAAGTTCTGATGATGGGGGATTTATTTAATACTTTAGCACAAAAATGAACAGAGGCGGACTTAAATGCCATAGGCATTTTCTACCAGTCAACCTTTGGGTGGTGCAGAGACAAACAGTGGTAGGTGCAATTAAGAAAATTGGGGGATTAATTGTATTTAAATATAGGTATATATCCTTATGATGAGGGATCAATGAGGAATTGAGGGAACTCCTCAAATATTATAGGCATACATTTAGAGATTTTTTTATTTTCAACAACAACTCAAGCATTCGCATTCAGAAAGTATCATTTGGTGAAGTGGAACTGATGAAGAAGACCACAGATGGCCACCGGAACTCCTCAATGATAAGTATTTCACGGGTGGCTATAAGATATCACATCATCATGCTGAGATAGGAGCTTTTTGGCCTCGTACGGGCTCTGTTTTTATTTTTTATACTTTTATAATTGTGTGTTTAATTTGTGATCTTCCTGTGCGAGTCACAATAAATACTTTTTCTTTATTTATTTATTTATTTATTAAGATAGTTAAACGACTATGAAGCAAATTTAAATAAATAATTCTGCTGAAAATGGTACCTTCGAACTGATCTGAAGATGAAGCCGGAAGGTATGCACCGGAACTCCGTTATAAAACAATGTATCCTAGCCGTGTTTGGGCTTATTGGAATTGTCATGAGAGGCACTCGGGCTATAAATGGTTTATAACCGATTTTTACTAGCTTTGCTTGGGTAGTTTTTGAGTTAGCTGTGATAATACGTATTTAATCCACTTCGTATATCTTGTGTCACTGTTGTTTGTGCGGTGTAGCAAGTAGTCAAACTCAAACTAAAACTCAAAGCATTTATTTCAAATAAACCAAATACAGGTACTTTTGAATTGTCAAGGGGTCGGTCAGTCAGAAAGATGAAGCTAGTTGCCCATTCCAAAGCGTAGTAGGTTCCTATGGAGAAGAACGCACAAGAAACTCCATGGACACTCTTTTAAAACAAAATATTGTTAGTGGTAAACGAATTGTTGTGGGGTAGGTATCATAACTTAAATGTTTTTTTTTTTAATCCACCTTTTTGCCAGCGACTTCCGAAATTAAAGTAATTTTTCAATTTTTTTTTTTTGGACGTCGGTTGTTTATTTTGTTGTGTATTTTCTATTTCTATTTATACTCCATATATCCTGGCCAAAAGTGGTCAAACTAGTCACGTTTTTTTTTTTTTTTTGTTATGTAGTTGCAAATAACACTGCTGCAGGAGAAAAACCGGTTGTTTATTATACATAAGAAAATGTATTGTAATCCTTAAATGGGTTTTTTATACGGCACCATACACCATACACCACACACTTAATAAAGTAACAAGATTGATGTTTTTCTTAGTGTGGAACAAAAAGTAATGGTTCCTTGTTCATTACGTAGGTAATATTACATTAATTATAATAATAAAGCAATTTCAGTCTATTTATTTTGAGCTTCGTCAAGTTTTTCCTTCATTATGAATTGTTATGTGTTTTAGCAAGGTTTATTATCAAATTGTAATTGGGTAGAACGTGATTCTGCAACTTGGGAAAATCATGTGTTGTTGGTACACCAATTTTGTAAATAGAAAGGAAGAATTAAGTTAAGGATACTATTGGAGACATGAGTTACTCTTAAAAATCCTCAAGATCAGTTTCCAATTCCAATATTTTGGAAATTTCAATCCCCTCCCCAAGTTAGGGGTTGCATCAAAAAAGTTTCGATCTAAAAGTTGTCCGTATTCTTTACACGGAATGATAAAAATGTTAAAGGTGTCTGCACACAGCGGGCGCGGCGCGGCGGGACGGGGCGTGGCGGGGCGCCGACGCGACGCTGAGCAGTTGTAATGTACTAGATATTACGGACGACGCTACACAGAGCCGTCCGGCTCGACGCGACGCGACGCGACGCTCTGTGTGGCGTCGTTCATAATATCTAGTACATTACAACTGCTCAGCGTCGCGTCGGCGTCCCGTCCCGCCGCGCCGCGCCCGATGTGTGCAGAGACCTTTAACGGTTCAAAAAAAATCCATAGGAAAAAAGTAGTAGACAAGTCTTCATAAACGCTAATCTAATATTTCAACCGTTGAAAAATTACCTTTATTTTTTAATAACACTGTTCTTTTTAGCGCTGTTATTTTCACTCACCTCGTAAGCCGGTGTATGCAGGCTATCCTTGATGAGTGGAGCACTGTTCCTCGGCCCGATAAACGCCATATTCACATCGCAGCAACATTAATGTAACCAGTATTTCCTTCACTGTTTAAAATCACTGTTAGTATTCACAGCACTGAAATCACATGCTATTTCGTCGAGAAACTGTTATTTTCCACTGTTATTTTATAGCGCTTGTTATGTAGCTATTTATCACTTATGATTTTACATAAATCTACTGCTACTGAGGCAAGGTTTCACTGTAGGAGATAACGATTAGTAAACTATGCAGGTAATGTATTAATATGTTGACAAAACAATAATGGCTCTCAAATTCTTCCAGACTGAAAGGCGTACCACCATTTTCGTGTCAGAAAACGACTTATGTCGCGCACAGACAGGCGCGACGCGACGGTGCAACGCGATTCTGGTAGAAAAATTTACGTGAAGATTTCATAGAAATTTATCTACTAGAGTCGCTTCGCGCTTTCGTGTCACGTCGCACCTGTTTGCTTGAGTCTTTAATTCTTAATTATTATAGACATTCAAACCCTAAGCGAAACTCCTAACCAAATGCAGCTTTTGTATAATTTCTTCGGTTAGGAAGAAACTAGTAAGACGGTGAACGATAACATTCTCCTTTTGCTTTGTCTACATTCAAACAGCTGATCATACACGCGCCTCGGTTACGAGTACGTACTACGCACCTGACCTTTAAACTACACAATCTCCTTATATCTCACAACTGAACAGAATCTCACACTTGACCACGGAAGCTACAACGACGATGCCGATGGTTCAAACCGGTCTCAATTATGACCATTTATGATCCATATAGGTTCAAAGTCTTCCGGTATAGTCAACTGCAAGTCAATGGTAACTGTGACTTGAGAGCTCTTTTATTTCGTAGCAGTAAGGGCAGTTTCCGTAGTTCAAGTGTTACTGAGCCATGCGGTTGATCGTACGTATCAAGGTCAGTCAGTATTATCTCGAGTTTCATAACTATGTTGTTAAAAAAGTATATTTTTATTAAGTACGCGTTTTTTTTAAACACTTTTTGCAAGCTATAACAACATTAATTAATTCTTAATAGTCTTTTGTATGTTATGATAATTTGGAATATATGCGGCGAGAAACTTAAGTGTAGCCTATTTATGGTGTATCTATTCATACACGAAATATTTTAAGGGAAACATCTATAGGTGGTAAAAACGCCATAGCAGCGAAAAATAGTACATTACTTACCAAGGGCTGTAAAAAAAAGAAAGCCCGAAATCGCAGGTATTTGTGACCCGAGTCGCAGACGAGGGTTGTAAATATGCGATAGAGGGCTTTCTTTTTTACTGCCCGTGGCGAGTACACAATTTTACGTCTTCACCTGGCCACAATGCGAGTTTTACTGTACGCGTAGCGTGCGTTAAAACTCACATTATGGCCAGGTGTGACGTAAAAATATTTATCTCTTTGGTTTATATTTTTACATAATTATTATAATTTTAAAATTGCTTGAGACATTTTGCAAAAAAACCTTTACTTACTTATTTTTTTTATTCTATGAATGACCCGCCCGGACGCGGCAACGGTGGCGGCACGAGGGCGGTGCCTTTTGATAATTGATCATTATATCATGATTTTTTTATTTTTTTTAAATAATATAGTCAGATTTAAAAAACAATTCATTTACATGGCTTCTTTACCACCTATAGGTGTATTATAGACACTTCTGCTTATCCACTAGATGACTATAAGAGCAATCTACCAGGCACTCATAAAGCATCGCTCGCTTCTCGGTCGACAGCTATCCCGTGGAGTAGAAAGCAATCACCAATTATACGTGAAAGGTACTGCGCGCACGGGACGCGATGCGGAGATATTATGATGACGTTGGAACCAGAGTGATCTAGGGCACAAAAGTATGTATGTTTTCGAGAAAAATAAGGAAACGCGTTGTTAGGCTTTGTTGTAAGAAATTTATAAGCCATGATAATTTATTGTTTCTTTATTGCACTTAGATCACTTTGGTTTTCCATAAACGTTAAGAACTCAGTAGTAAAATTGGGACCATTAGTGATCTAAGTGCATCTCATACTTGATCAGTGTGGCATGCCTCCACTTTGCAGACCGTACCAATTTTATAGTGACATGTTGTGATCCCTCAAGGAAGAAAGCACTGAAGAGCGCTTAGATCAGTGTGGCATGGTAGAATTATGGTTTTTCTATGCTATTGTGTAATAACCTCAGTATTGACAAAAATGTCACTTAGATCACTCTGGTTCCAACGTCGTCATTTATGAGCGATCGTTTTATATAATGCAGCAATGACAGCAGTTAAGTACATACATGTGTGTTTGCTAAGAAAAGTGTTACAATTATGGATGTGAATGGCTTAAAGAGGCAGACCAAAGTAAAGGTCGTAGCACACATATCAACTCGGAAAGGGAGCGTCACCGTATCGCCTTCCGCCTCGCCGTCAAACAGGCGTCAACCTAACGTAAGCACGTAACCAAAGCGTACCAGCAGCTCCGATACGTCCACTCGGCTACAGCTAGGCGACGCCGCGCTTACGGCTCGCTGACTTGGCTGGCACCAGATCAGTTTGAATCTGAACGGGGGAGTGGTGAGAGGGACAAGGGTAGACGAAGAGACGCAAGCGCGGCGACGAAGAGGCGTAAGCGTGGGGACGACGAGCTTTAACACGGGGATCGCTGGTTGCCCACGCGCCACACCGCGGTTCGTGAGCTTGTCCCGAGGCGAATCGTTTACGTTCCGATTCCGATTAGTGTGCTTTTCAGTACGGAGTTTCATGCAAAGAATACTAAACGGCTTGAGTTCATACGGTTACGATCCGTTTCCGAGTTGATATGTGTGCTGTGACCTTAAATATGAGACCATTCATCACTTGAATGTGATAGAACGGACGGTGTCAAAGATTATAATGGCTAAAAACTAAGTGAATTCGGAGTTTAATACGTGGATAAGAAAGAAAAAAGACGTGCTGCGCCGACCCCTTGTTAATTCAGATACGGGCAGGCATAACGGATAACCGAGACATCAATTTCTAAAAAGTTTGGTTCAGCGGGATAGTTGCGTTTCACACTATCAGAAGCAATTGGTTTCATTTTGATAGTTCAAACAACATTCATTGCGCTATTTTCGTTATTCGCAACACCACACTGCGAAAACACAGATTGCTGACGTTGCTCGATAAGCCGCAAAGTTGAAATGGGACTGGACTGACCACGTCTACCGCATACCCCATTGGGTATGCGGTAGACGTGGTCAGTCCAGTCCCATTTCAACTTACAATTTACAAACAAACAATTATAAAATAAATTAATTAATTAATTTAACAATTTTAGCGCAAAGCTCATTAGCTTTGCGCTAAAATTGTCACTATGCTGAGACCGCGTGAAAGCATCGCGGCAGACGCCGTAGAAGATGATGGAACGAGCTGGACAAAACAAACGATCAGTGGTCCACCTTAGCTCTGGATCGCAAACACTGAAATTAATGAGGAGAGGCCTTTGCCCAGCAGTGGAATGATAAAGAGTTGTCGAGCAGATTACGTTCTTGAGCGGAGAAATTTTTCCAAAAACTATGACTCAAACTCAAATCATTTATTTCAATTAAACCATTTACAGGCACTTTTGAATTGTCAAGGTGTCGGTCAGTAAGAAAAATGAAGCTACATACATGCCCATTCCAAAGCGTAGTAGGTACCTATGGAGAAGAAGGGGCAAGAAACTCCATGGACACATAAAGAAGCAATGGATTAGCAATATCATTCAGATTGTGATTTATAGTTAGGCAATTAGCGTTCTAGTATAGCGCACCGTCTCTGTCACGCATCAGGAATGCGTGGCAGTCCCTTCTGTGCACGGATGCTGTAGCTCAGCATCTTAGTGTACAACAATCGTAACGGTTTTCTCTCAAGTGAAAGCAGCTCCGAACTAGACAGAACAGGTGGAAGGGTGGAATCGGTATTCGCAGTCGATCTAGTGTTACAGTTAGATCTGTTACATCTGGAGTGCTGCCGCGTTAGCGTTGTGGGACAGGTTAGAAAACTATATCGTTCAAACTAACGAGCGATTGTTGTGGTGAAGTGAGCCGTGGGCGTTGTTGATTTTTGGCACTAGTTGGATTAAGGCTTGCCCGTTTCACTGTAAAATAATTATGAGATTGAATGCGACGAAGTAGATAAACAGCGGCATGGCCGCACGCACGGCGTTTGATTAAATATTTCGCGGCGGAGCGGTCAGTTTCGAGCGAACAAGCCAATGCTTGAGCTCCTTATGTTCTGAGTTGAGCTGCACGATTACTGACAAATGCGTGAATGGACAGGTCCACTGAATCTGTGTAGTTCTTTCTTCAAAAGACATTTCAGACACCTATCTACATGGTCTTCACATGATTTGACCAAGATTATATCTGGACTTTAAAAGAGACTGTGACCTCTGAGTTTGTTTCGGCCTTTCTTCTCAGAGTAGTCAGATACAAAACGCCGACCTAATCTAGTTTTAAAATATGAATGACGTGTAAAAGTGTTTGTAAAAACCAATTTAAAGAAAAAAAAAAAAAAAAACGATGTTTTTCACGTGTGCCATATGGTAATAGAGTAACCTAAGAAGCAGCACATTCCTCATACTCCTTAGAATTCGAATCACTCCCGAAGCAGTAAACGCTCACATGCTACGTCAAACCACTTGTCACCCATTAACAATGCCACACACAGACCCGAACCCATTGACCTCGACTTGGACGTGCATTAACCGTTCGAAAGCTTTGCTATAACATGCCACAGAGTAACCATGTCCAGTATTTTAACGCAAGTTCTGTCAATCCCTGTGATCAATCAATCCAGATTGATTGATTTTATCGCAGGGCATGCCTTTTCAGGGGATGCAGCTGATTATCAGTATTTACATGGAGCGAACTGCCTATCCGACCTCCATAAGCGTGTCTTAAATGCCCAACACTGAGCCCGTCGTGTCCGGGTGACACACCACGTTTCATCTGACTAATTGCATTTCTGACCTCTTTAGCTGTAAATCTTATGGTAAGACTTTTCGGTATTGACGGCGCGGTACTAATTTCATCGTCAAAATCAAAATCAAAATATTTTATTTCGCATAAACCTACATGGGCACTTCTGAAACGTCAGAAGCTAGGTGCACGGTTCCAATTAGTTGTTTCCTATGGAGAAGAGCCGGCAAGAAACTCCACGGTCTACGTCACCCGACGACAACGGCGGTCCCAGCGGTGACCCAATAAAAACATCTTTAAACATGTTAGATATTGTATATCAGTGACGTCCATTGATATAAATAGTAAAGATACGGTCGTCCGAACGTTTGCCAGACACGGTCGCCATACAAAAACACTAACGCCATCTATTAGAACTACTATGAACTACGATGTCAATCGGCGTGGTCTGCTCCTAGACGCAAACTTGTAAGAGCGGGTATTTTTCGAGGTACAAAGAAATAAAAAAAACATCTATTTTTCGAAATTTATATTTATTGCAGTTTGTTTGTGTCATAAAATTTTCATTGGCCTTCGAATAAAACATTATTTTTAAACTTATTTTTTTTTAACTTATGACACGACTCCAAACTTTATTTCGCACGGAATCAGAAGGAAATCTGCAAAATAAATACGTATTTCACTGTACTTACAGATTTTTTAGCAGTAAGTACATAAAAACACATTTTAATTTGCTTTTAATAAACAATAAAAATAATTTTATACATAATTAAATCATATAGTAATAATAATAAATCATTTCATTTCATCGGATAAAAACGCGCGCCGCTGCAATGTTATGACGCACTTTAACGCGGCTTCGCGTCGTCTTTGCCAAACGTTGAGACAAATTAGAAAGAAAATTGTTTTAAATAATGTTAGAAGTTGATATAATTACATATTTTTAACTTATCGGTGATATGAAATGTTATCAATTGTTTTATTGTGCTTTTTGTCGTAGTTCACGCAACCCTTCACGACACAACTTGGCATTTTTGCTTGTAAAATTTTACGACCGCTCCCGAAGACAGCCGAACGCGTTCTAGTTCACTTCGTTATAGGGAAGACCATTTTGGGACCAAGTTCGAGGCGTCATTATAACATGCGGTCCGCCCAGTCCTTACGCAGTAATATATATGTCAATGGTGACGTCAGACAGTCCATCCCCCTTGGTAAGGCTGGTTGTCAGACTTTCGGGCTTATGAACACCCGTAACGACTGGCAAAGATCCACGTATGGCAGCCGGGACCAACGGCTTAACGTGCTTTCCGAGTCACGGAGGAGTTTCGGTATGTAAAGATGGTCACCCATCACGGGCCAACCCCTGCAAGCGTAGTTTAACCTGATGAATCGACCCCTGCGGCTGTTATAACTAAGCCACGAGCTCCTTCAATCAATACAATCAATTATGTCAATCCCTATGAGAGCTGAATTTGCGATTGCTAATAAAAACCAAGAGTTTTGATTTAAAAAAAAATCCTAATAAAAGTATGTAATGAAGTATATGACAATGATAAGATTTTTTTTCTTATTTTTGATGGGTTTGCTCTTGACTCTAGTCTAGGTCAGAGGTGACAGAGACAAAGTCTACGATGGAGTGAGCATACCCAGAAGAAGCCTGCTCACTCTCACTTAAAATAGATTAGGGTTGAATGCGTTCGGAAACACAGACGCAGGCAGAGAGTTCCACTCCTTTGCTGTGCGCATTATAAAAGACGTTTGAAAACGCTTAGTGCGAGTTGCTGGAATATCTACTATTTACTATCTAACTAGTAAAAAAGCTGTTTTTTTTTTTACCTTACAGTCACTTAAATTTTATTTATTTGTATGTATGTATGAGTAGTATGTATAGATGTGAAAGCCCTACACAAGTGCACAAGTCAATGTCAAAAAGTCCATCAATTGTGCATAAGTTATTCTGTGGCTCAGCTTCACCGCACGGGTTTCGTCGGGCGATTTTTGAAACAATGGCGAGGTGTTCGCCAGTTTCTAAAGGCTTTGGAGTGCTGGGAGTGTTTTGTAAAGTTCTTGTACGGGGTTCAGAACTTGGCAAAGGATGTTGAGGTTTTAGCTGCCTCGGGAACATAAGTGATGAGTGAAACTGTATACAAATATTTCCATCCTTTTGCTATTCGTAAGCTATTGCTGATAATTCAAAACCCCTAGCTGGTGTTTAATTTTGAGTATTTTACACACAGTGTTTTCAAGAAAAACGGTTATTCGGGACTGCTACCGACTGAAAAACACTAGCGCATGGATTCCTAATTAGTGGGGCGCGCCCCCCTTGAGGCGTAGAGTGACACAAGAAGGGGCTCGATGGTTCCAAAAATGAACTATATCTTATATATAAAACTCTCGTGTCACAATGTTTGTTCCCGTACTCCTCCGAAACGGCTTGACCGATTCTCATGAAATTTTGTGAGCATATTGAGTAGGTCTGAGAATCGGCCAACATCTATTTTTCATATAGCTTTTGACAGAACGAAGTCTGTCGGGTCAGCTAGTCTACTATATAAAAATAAGTCGGGTTTTCCTTCCTGACGCTATAACTCCAGAACGCACGAACCGATTTCCACGGTTTTGCATTCGTTGGAAAGGTCTCGGGCTCCGTAAGGTTTATAGCATTTTTTTTTTTTTGGTTTTTACGAAAAATTAGGGTAGGGTAGAGTAGGGTAGGGTAGGTAGGTAGGTAGGTAGGTAGGGTAGGGTAGGGTAGGGTAGGGTAGGTAGGTAGGTAGGGTAGGGTAGGGTAGGTAGGGTAGGGTAAGGTAGGGTAGGTAGGTAGGTAGAGTAGGGTAGGGTAGGTAGGTAGGTAGGTAGGTAGGGTAGGGTAGGGTAGGGTAGGGTAGGTAGGTAGGTAGGGTAGGGTAGGGTAGGTAGGGTAGGGTAAGGTAGGGTAGGTAGGTAGGTAGGGTAGGGTAGGGTAGGTAGTTAGGTAGGTAGGTAAGTAGGTAGGTAGGTAGGTAGGTAGGTAGGTAGGTAGGTAGGTAGGTAGGTAGGTAGTTAGGTAGGTAGGTAGGTAGGTAGGTAGTTAGGTAGGTAGGTAGGTAGGTAGGGTAGGTAGGGTAGGGTAGAGTAGTGGAGTTTATACTATAGCTTTTGACAGAACGAAGTCTGTCGGGTCAGCTAGTTGTTAATAAAAAACAACAACTCCAACTCGCACTAAGCGTTTTTTTTTTTTGGTTTTTACGAAAAATTAGGGTAGGGTAGAGTAGGGTAGGGTAGGTAGGTAGGTAGGTAGGTAGATAGGGTAGGGTAGGGTAGGGTAGGGTAGGTAGGGTAGGGTAGGGTAGGGTAGG
The DNA here is from genome assembly GCA_947523025.1 of Dryobota labecula. NCBI lineage: Eukaryota > Metazoa > Arthropoda > Insecta > Lepidoptera > Noctuidae > Dryobota > Dryobota labecula. Next base: position 2,277,137 of record OX383311.1, on the reverse strand, counting down.
GTAGGGTAGGTAGGTAGGGTAGGGTAGGGTAGGGTAGGGTAGGTAGTTAGGTAGGTAGGTAGGTAGGTAGGTAGGTAGGTAGGTAGGTAGGTAGGTAGGTAGGTAGGTAGGTAGGTAGGTAGGTAGGTAGGTAGGTAGGTAGGTAGGTAGGTAGGTAGGTAGGTAGGTAGGGTAGGGTAGGGTAGAGTAGTGGAGTTTATACTATAGCTTTTGACAGAACGAAGTCTGTCGGGTCAGCTAGTATATTTATAAAATGTTGTTTTTGAATTAGAAAAGGTTAAAGCGAGATAGATTTCTGTTTGGTTTATTAAAAGACAATCTAACCTCGGATAGGATACGGTGCAAACATTTCGAGCTCGCTACGCTCACTCTTACATTCTTCAGCTTAAGTCGACAAAGTAACTCAGGGGCACGTATACTAAAAGTTTCGGAACCCCTGCACTAGCGGTTCCCTTGACTGCCATATCAGAGGTTCCTTATGCCATTGCCTTCATAAGATTCCTTTAGAAGCGTCCGCAGAAAATTATCGGTCCTCCGTTTCGGGCCCCAATGTCAACGGATGGCTGACCCCTACTTCAGCTTTAAATAAGTAAGTAACATACTTGAAACTGAAATTACCTTTTTAAATGTCAGCATATGTGTGACTTTCTTCCGAACGATTAAGAGCGCTTTCTCGCGGTTGTCGGCGACAAAAAGGTCATATTACGCATGTGTATCGTGTTACGAGATATCACTATTGTTATGAGTTCCATCCAGCTGTATTCATTCATTCATATTTGTATCATGAATCGATTATAATTTGTTTAGTGAAAGATCAGTTGAAGGTATTTTGTTTTGCAAAGCATGGAGGAACGAGAATTTTGTCAAATGAACAGAGTTGCTCCAAAATTGGGTATGTTTTGGAGTAACTGATACTTTGCCATCCCAAAGACAACGCTGAAATGCCTTATGTTTCTGTAATTACACTGGCACTAAACCTATCAAACTGGAACACAGCAACGCTGCTTGGCGGCAGAAATAGGTCCAGGCTATGGTGGTAGTACTTCCCTGGTCGAGCTCCTTCACAAAGAAGTATTCCTTTTAAGTCGTTTCAATAGCAACACGAACATAATAAATTCATTACGCAACCTTACTTTCAGTTTATTATAGTAATAATGGCACAGTAATAAGCTTTTAAACTATGTAGCGGTGCGGCCTGTTACCACGTGTGGGCCAGTCACGAAGTCACGACCGATCTGAGCTGGGGGCCTACTCCGAAGCGATAAATCCGAAGTATCGGCCGAATGTTCGGACGTTTCCTACTACGAACTTCATTCTATTTCGTTCGGTCGGTTCCAAACGACCGACCTTCATTTTGACGTTTGTTGCATCGTAAACCCTACTCTGATCGAGGAAAGTCCGACCGATCATTTGAATTTGACAAGAGTGATATCGTGAAATTAATGTCAAAATTCACGACAGCCAAAAAGCTATCTTTTGAGTATCGTAAGTATCGAATTTAATGAATTATTACAATTATCCAAAGTTTTATATTTGTTTAAAGTGTTAAAGTGAATGTGTCATACTTAAAGTTGTAGCGAAATGGCATTACGTATGATTTTGGTGGAAGAGGCTCTCAGAGAAGAGCGTTTGGAGCGCAGAAGGAATCGCAGACGAGTTCGTGACTCCTTCAATAGCAATTTAGTGCCCGACATTGAGTTTGTAGCTAATTACAGACTCAGTCGAACACTTTATGAAGAACTCTGCCAGGATATAGTGCCCCTGTTACCCCGGAAACGTAATCGCCGTGCAATTGAGCCTGCCACAGAGGTATTTTTGATACATAAAACGTAGAGAGTAGTTTTTGTATTATAATAACTATCATACCTATTATTAGCAACATTAATAACAATTAATCTTTCTTAAAAATTTTAGATACTTGTTGCCTTGAATTTTTACGCTCGGGGCAGCTATCAAGGCTCTGTGGGGCAGAATGATGATGCTCCAATGGCACAGCAAACCGTCTCCCGATGTATACGAGAGGTCTCATTTGCAATTAGTACATCCGAAATAGTCAGAAAATATATCAAATTTCCACAAAATGCAACTGAAAGAAATGTCATCAAGAGGAAGTGAGTTATATAGTTTATTCATTCTAATACCTACAGTTACTTGCAAAATATTTATATAGAGAGCACAATTTTAAAAAAGGACATAAGTATTAGAAAAAAATGTTAAAACTGCTATGATTATTTATAGCCGAGATCTCTTCCAGTTGCCTTCAATGTAACTTTTGTTTCAAATTATGTTTCTTTTCAGATTTTATGGACAATTTAATTTACCAGGTGTGATTGGGTGTATTGATTGCACTCACATTGCTATTGTGAGGCCCAGTGAGCATGAGGAGCGGTTTTTTAATAGAAAACATTTCCACTCCATTAACACCCAAGTGGTAAGTCATTTTGTGAAAAAATTACTAGATTTTGACGAACATGATACGTTCAAAGAGTCATATATTCATGTTTTCCAGATATGCGATTCTGACTGCGTAATACTAAATGTGGATGCTACTTTTGGTGGAGCTACGCATGATGCATTTATTTGGTCTCAATGTGAGATCAAGGGGCATCTGGAGAGTCTCACTGAGACAGCATATCTGTTAGGCAAGTATAAATTAGATGTTTATTTTTAAAATATGTACAAATTATACTAGAATTAATAAAATTTAACCAATAATATTTAATTTTGACAGGTGATTCAGGATATCCTTTACGAGAATATCTGCTGACACCTGTAGGTAATGTTGTTGAAGACAGTCCAGAAGGCAGGTTTAATGCTGTGCACAAGCGTGCCCGCTCCACCATAGAACGCACATTTGGGATACTCAAGGGTCGATGGAGGTGTCTCTTGGCAGCGAGGGAGCTGCATTACGATCCAGACAGAGCAGGCAGAATAATTTTAGCCTGTTGTGTTTTACACAATATGTGCATAGGAGCCGGCGTGAGTGCTCCGGAGTTAACTCAAGATGAGTTTGAATCGGAGAACTCGCGCCTCCCGGCCACATATCAGCCTGCTACATCTGCCACGGAAGCTTTGAGGAGGGGACAAAGGGAGAGCGAAAGACTGATACAATTATTAGAAAATAATGAATAAAATATATTTTTTACTTATCACTACTCTTTCCTTACTCAAATTAACCTAACTACAATTAAAACTATGCATAAAATTACAACTTCCATCAATAAATGATCAATCATCACCTTCATCTTGAATTTGTTAGGAATACTAAAAATCCAAGCAGGTTGAGGTTTAAGTGTCAGGGTAGCCCGCTAAATTCAAATTTTCTTGTGTTTTTTGCAATTTGCAGGTTTTGATTTGCGGCTGTATCAAATATTTATTTATAGAATTATAATCATTAAAAAAATAAAATACTCTCTAAGTTCATATAATACTATTGATTTACTATCTCATGAAATCATGACTTTTAGGATTATATTGACTTAAGGAGTTATTTTACTGATTCTAATGATTGTAAATCTATAAATACATACTTGTTATGGCCGCAAATCATATTTTGATCTAAAACCTGCCACTGATCGCAAAAGGAAAAAAAACCTAAGAATATTTGAATTTCGCGGGCTACCTTACAGCTTCCCTCTTAAAAAATAGTTATAGAGCAATTGCAATCGAGAGTATATAGTTTGAAAAAACAAAAAAAAATGCCATTTTAATTAAAGTAATCTTTCAAAGTTTATGTTTAACATGTATTACCCTACTGGGGCAGTTGAGCAAAAAAGCGTGGGGTGGTTGATGAGAATCATTAAAAAAATAAAAATAGAAAGCACATTTTTTAAGATTGTTTTTTTATTTTTAAACTATATTTTTTATACTCTTGATTCCAATTGCACTTTGATCTGCTGCATATGCCCGCACAACTCTACAACAGCCATCCTTATGCCAGCTAGTTCCAAGTTCCTTTGCTCTTCAAGGGACAAACGACGTTCATCTGATCTAAAAAGCCTGTCCCGCACAGAGCTTCCAGCTTGAAAAGACTCGGGATGCCGCCGAGATTCTCTGCGCTGTCGTGTAGCTGTAAAATGACAGAACATTAAAGCTTAACGTGCGTATATAACCAGTTAAGGTTAACAGTGTGCGTCACACCCTGTGTATGAACGTGGACAAGGCAAAATGAGAATGAAAAGAAGAATAAAGGATGTAAGAATCGTATCAAGTGGCATTCTGTAGTTTCTGCCTACCCCCATGGAATAATGGCGTGAGTTTATATATCTATGTATGTATGTAATACAGCTTAACAGTAGCTGCTACATAGTTTGATTGCCTGTCACATCATTTTTATACAACAACTGTTATGTGCTCATACTTTAGATAGCTTTGAATAGATGATGGTGAATCTTAAATTAACTTAATTAAAATTGAAATCTAGTTTAAACAATTAGGTATATGAGAAATCAATAAGAAAAAGAGCCGTAATAATTAAATGATTTACATTATAATTAAACAATGAAAACTTACAAGTAAGCTGTCTGCGTGTTGTTGAGGCATTGCTGACTGGTGTGGCTGAAGCTTGTTGGCTTTTTTCTTGCTGTGTCGGTGTTTCTATTGACAAGAGATGTGCAAAGAATAAGTATATAATAAAGTAGGTATAAAAAACAAAATAAAGTCAAGAAAACTAAGCACTGAGTATGTGCTTAGAAGTTTTCGAGTTCATAAAAACAAAACATAACTTAGTTTAACCAAAAAAAATTTTGCTTAAGGGGCCGTGCACGTAATCGACTGATTATGATCAATTTTGTTCATTGTTTGTGATAAAGAGAAAAATAATTTAAACAAAATTATTTGTGATTTAAAAAGTCGTGTTCTTTGTTTTGCATGTGGCTGAAAGGGATTTCCAAATAAATTAAGTCATCATTAATCACTAATATTCGCAACAAATTTTCCGAAAAATGACGCGAGACTGATATTGACTTTTATAGTTACACATACTTAATGTTTCGATTATTTCAAGTTTTCTCACAATTTGATAAGAAATTGACAAAAGAGATTTTTTCGTGCACGGAGCCTTAAGGGGAGAAGCGCGAAAACAATTTTTCTTACGATTTTTGCAATTTGCAGCTCATTTTCTGGATGTATGTGCAATAAAGTATGATTCGCGACCGTAACAAATATGTATTTACAGAATTATAATCATTAGAATCAGTAATACAACTCCTTAAGTTAGTATAATCCTAAAAGTGATGATTTCATAAAATAATCATTCAATAGGATTATTATGAACTTGGAGAGTTGTTTTGATGATTTTTATGATTATAATTCTATAAATAAATATTTGATACGGCCGCGAATTATATCGCGAATTATATAATAACCCAAAAATGATAAATAAAAATAAGTAAATAATTCTGTGTGTTATTATGAAACTGGAATATTATTTCGTTGCACTACATACCATTTAGTAACGAAAGGTCCCCTTCTTGGTTGGATAGCGTAAAGGTAGAGGCAGCAGTCTCTTGAGATGGCTGGAAAGCAAAATATGAGAGTTGAGATATAGCCACATTATGTTATTTTTCAATATAAATTGATGTGATCATCAGCCACAGGGACAATTTTGTATTGAAAAATTAAATATATTACTTTTAATAGATAGATAAAATACATACATGCTCAACAAAAGCTTGTGATCTTGCCGAGGTCTGCGGTTCACCAAATCCATCTCCCATTATAGAAACTATTTTAAGTTCCCATTGGGAGAGCGGAGGAGCCGTAGATGGTCCATCACCTGTGGCAGACGCAGACCGCCGTACAGCTGCTGCTGCCTTTTTTGCCAGATGTTTTTTATCTGTCCACACCTAAAATAAATTAACAATGTAATTACATACTCACACTCTCACAAAAAAATATTGTATAAAATCTAAACTAGTCCTATCTGAAAATCATTCTAATTTTAATAGTCACAATAAAGCGGTGTTAAACACAGGATTTTTGTAAAAAAGAAAAAAATACTGGAATGTTAATAAAAACATTTGTTCTTGTCAATTCACATCAATGCACATAAAATTTTGTAGATAATTTAAATTGACAAAATTAAGCTTAACAGACATGTAGCTAATGCAATATTTAAAGTAAAATTATTAAAGTAAATAAACAATTGCATCCAACTACAATAGTGACGGAACCATGAACTTAACAATAATTTATTGCAATATTTAGAATGTATGATATTCTTGGAAATTGTACGTAATAAATCAATAAAAGAAAACTTACTTTTTGCCACTGTTTCGTCGTTTTGGTGCACCCGCCCATAGCATTCAACGTGGTGCAAATTTCTTCCCACAATCGATGATTCAGCGTACGACCGTCGATGCTTCTCAAGTTGCCTTGAGCCAAATCTCGATGCTCTTCAAGGAAATTTAGGAGAGCATCAATTTGTGCTACTGTCGGTCTTGCCATGGTGACTTAAACTTGCAGAATGTTTGTTCATAACTTTCATTTCCAAACTTCCAAAACACGAACATGAGAAAACGATAAACCCAAGGGGCACTTAATCACAGGTAAAGTGAACCCACTAAATATTATTTAGATTGTTTTTTGTTGACATCTCCTATCGCAACTTGAACACTTTACATTTCAGTCAGCACTTGATGTTATACGACCGAAATACGGTTATCGCTAAACGATCTTGATAGACGAGATTTGGTTTGAGTTTTTAAGTATTTTTTTTCGAAATTTTGCAATTTTAAAAATAACTCAAACACCGCTCGTTTGTTTACTTGTCATCCTTTGACTTTTTTATTTTGACAATCGGCAAAGGCAATCTGTATGTAGGCTGCAAATATCTTGTTTTTTTGAGAAATTTAGTATGTTCGCAGGTATAAATACTGAATAAAACGCAAAATTAAATTTCCTTAGTATAAATAATAATTTTACTCTGTAATTCAATAGTTAAATTATATCGAAATGAATATCAATGACTAATAAAAACATATCGATAAAACGTTCAACTCTGGCGCTACATTTCGTTCGGTCCGACACTCTTCCGAATATTGACTATGGTTCCGACCGAACTGACCGTATCCGAACTTTGTTCGTAGTAGGACAACATTGCGAACATCGGTCGTGTTTCGGTCGGTCCCGAACATTCGGATGTGTCAGTTCAGAGTAGACCCCCTGGTCAGTATTTGTAACGAGATGAGCGAGGAGTGAGCTGAGCGAGGATGTGGCCTTGGGAAATTCGGAAGAAGAAAGACTATGTCGGCAAAAGATTAAAGATGAAAGATAATATATTGATAACCGCATTTCTAGAAGGAGACCTCGTAAAAATTTCAGACAGCTACCCTTCGCTGTTTACCTTTACCGCTTCTTTAACTACATCGAGATGAGCTAAGCTAGTAACGAGTGCTTCTCAGTAAGACCTCGCCCAAAAATGTCATGCCCGCAAGCGACACTAGACAAGTCTGTGACCTGTACTTTCGAACTCTTAATATGGTCAAATTGGTCGCAGATAAGCGTTTGGAGAAGGGAAAGTGTTTGAACAGTTTTATGGTAGTTTTTGGGAGATAAGAATGTAAAAATTATGATAATTTCTTAATTTATGTTATGGAAAACAAGCCGACGGCCTGCCTGATGGTCGCCTATTGACAACTGCAATACCAGAGGCATCGCAGATGCGTTGCCATCTTAGAGAAAGCTGAAATGTCTTGTAACACCGGCAACCACAGCCACCACACCGCAACAACGCAACGCTACTTGGCGAAAAAAAGGTATGGTGGTAGTTTACCGGACGAACTTTTGGCGGAATCTACAACGTCACTTGCGAAGTACGCAACAAAGACCTGACGTCACCAAATCCTGCATCGCGCAAGCAAAATTTACCGCGTAACTGACATTTATATGTATACAACATCCCGACATCAACCGTCGAGCAGTTGCCCACCAGACACAACACTCCCTTTTCTATGGAGGATGAGTGAAACCCTGTTCCTCATATCTTATACAGGGTGTTTGGCAGAACGTTGAACATACGAAAATGGTGGATAGGTGGGGTCATCTGCTACTTACTCAGGCCTAATTTATTTGGCCCTGGCCCCCTGGATATTAAAAAAAATAATTTTTTGCTTTCTTCTAGTTTCACCACTTTCTTAACTTTAAAGTGTAATTTGTATTAAAAATGGGTAAAACAGGCAATATTTTTATTTATTACATCTTTCTGTAAGTTTGAGGAGTCATAACTTTTTTTCTAGCTAACATCTGAATAAAGCAATAATTTTATAAGAATCTGCCAATATTAAAGATAAAAAAATAAACTAAAATATTGCCTGTTTTACCCATTTTTAATAAAAAAATACACTTTAAAGTTAAGAAAGTGGTGAAACTAAAAGAAAGCAAACAATTTTTTTTTTATATTCAGGGGGCCAGGGCCAAATAAATTAGGGCTGAGTAAGTAGCAGATGACCCCACCTATCCACCATTTTCGTATGTTCAACGTTCTGCCAAACACCCTGTATATAAAATTCTCGTGTCACAATGTTTGTTACCATACTCCTTCGAAAGGGCTTGACCGATTTTTATGAAATTTTATATGCATATTCAGTAGGTCTGAGAATCGGCTACTATCTATTTATTTTTTTAAGTTTTAGGTAGGTAGGCAGGGTAGGGTAGGGTAGGTAGGTAGGTAGGGTAGGGTAGGGTAGGGTAGGATAGGGTAGGGTAGGATAGGGTAGGGTAGGGTAGGGTAGGATAGGGTAGGATAGGGTAGGATAGGGTAGGGTAGGATAGGGTATGGTAGGGTAGGTAGGTAGGTAGGTAGGTAGGTAGGGTTGGTAGGGTAGGGTAGAGTAGTGGACTTTATACTACGTATAGCTTTTGACAGAACGAAGTCTGTCGGGTCAGCTAGTACCTCTATAAACTCTTCACAAGGAACTGTATCACTGGTAAATCGTTTGGCAATTTAATTATATAGCTACTTACTCAATTGTAGGAGAGAAAAAAAAAACTATAATTGTGCCTTCTACATGTTCCTTACAATACGCTAGAACAAATTTCCCCTCTAACGAGGTAATTAAGGTAGATAATAAGTGCCGCATTAGTACCATCTGGAGTCGTGTAATTAACGTTTTTACTGTTGGCCGTGTAAAATGCTGATATTCAATCGTAGGTAAGGTCAGAGGACAAAGGAATTCAATACAATTGAATGTAAACTTAGCGAAATTTAAGGATCCTGCAAACAGGCGCAACACAAAGGCACCACGTGTCGCGCGACGAGCGGTGCCATTGTGTGACGTCGCGTATCGCGCTGTTAGGAGTAGATTTTATTCTTTATCTAACAGTGGACAGTGCTTGATTGAGTCTAATTTATATAGCGGACTGCTGCGCATGATGTCCTGGGTTCAATTTGCAGATCGAGCATTATTATTGGGTTTTTCCATGTGGAATTTCTCAGTAGCAGTCTGGAGTCCGGTGGATTTGTTTTGTTGACGATTTATGATGTAAGGCCTCATTACATAGGGTTTAAATATAACTGCCGAAATATGGATGTACTATACAGTCACTACAGTCTGTATTCCCCTGCATAAAGTTTCGGGTGATTATGTTATGTAATATCTGTTTACTCCGCTCAAAGCAGGTCTACGCGAATTGATTATCCAAATTTGATTTCCGACACTGGTTATGGACGACACAAACGGCACAGTCTGTTTTCAAATTGAGCCAAATATTTGTGAGATTCAACAGAAATTGGATTGACGTCTTCTAGATCAAATAAAACAAAGCTTCACACAGAAGTTAAATGTTTTATTAATTAATTAACTATTATCGAATGTGTCCAGTTGTCCACTGCAGTGATATTGGAACATGTTTATTATTTGTTTTTAATTGGAAGCTATTAACGAGGTAGACTGATAGTGACAGATGAAGTGTGGTTACGTATTTATGTACCTACCCAACGTTAACCTCGAGATTTCAACGTCGAACAGTTTCGAAGCTCAAGCAAACGACTCGGAGTCGGAATAAGAGTATTAGAATAACATGGATAGTTCATAATTTATTTACTGGTCCACCACTAAAGGGAAACATCGTTCACATTAAAACAGTTATTAAAACATTCACCGTTGATTGGTACAATCAATTAAAACCTTATAAATGCACAACTTTCTTCTTGATTAGTCGCGTGCAGCGTTTCTGCGTGGTATTTACGGAAGTGGAGACTTTTCTCCGTATGATTAACTAGATGTATCCGGTGGTAACCGGTTTTGATTATAATGATAATGACTGTGTGGTGTGAATTACTTGAGTGGGAGAGATTTTATTTTTATTTGTGAGTACGTAGAAAGGATGTCTGTTTACTCATAATATATTTATTATAGCTCCCACTAATAGCGAAACATGATGACATTCAGGGTATCCTGGGCTTACAGACCCGTTGGCTTTCAATTTAAGTTCTGACCAACAGTAATTTGAAATTATGGCATCAAAACGAAGAAGCACTTACTTATTTTGCCACATGGCATAATTTACATAAAAATACAAACAATATGAACCGTCCGCAAAAAAAAGAACAGTTAAACACCTTCCATATAGGGGAACACCGCTAGAGGGCTTACCGGAAGCTCCGCCATCTTTGTCCCGAACCGGATGCGAGCGGAAACATGCGCGGGAAATCATAACGCCATATTGGATTGTGGTTAACATAAACTACCGTATTGAGCGTGTCTATGGCCCGAGTTATGGAAAGTTGTCGTTCTTGTGCGGCTTGTATTGCGATTTATTTGATGGAATCGGTTTAGTTGGGACTTGGAATGGAATATATAGGCAAATATATTCATATAAACCCGCTTCTTAGACCGCAACATAGTAAGGAAAAGCTAGGGTAATATGATGAGGGGATACGCTTCAGTTCTAAAGTAATGGTTTCTCGTCGTAGGCTACCGATCTTGAGGCTTTAGACCGTTAAACAGGCCCAGAAGCTATTATTTTGGTCAGATCAGACGAATCTGAATATAGAACTGACCGGGTATGGTAGCTTAGAAGGCTTTTCATTTTTTCGCGTGTCTATTACAAGACTCGAAACTTAAACTCAAAGCATTTGTTTCAAATAAACCAATTACAGGCACTTTTGATTTGTCAAGGGGTAGGTCAGTGAGAAAGATGAAGCTAGCTGCCCATTCCAAAGCGTAATAGGTTCCTATGGAGACGTACGGGCAAGAAACTCCACACACACTCTTTTAAAACAAAATATTGTTACAAAATATGGGTTACATCATTCATGTTGAAGTTATACATGTGAGAACAATGTAGAAAGACGTGCACGTTAGAAGCGTCCGTAATAAAAACAATTCAAAAATTTAAATTAAATAAGCCGTGGCAACTAAAAGATGACCAGTCCCAACTGACGGCGCCCATCCACGAACATGACGCTCGTTCAAGAAACCAAGATAGAGAGCCTTCAATATCTTATTTACAAATTGTAGGTAAACATTATAAATCTCACAACTCCAAAGCGCAGAGGCCCCGAAAGCGTGGGCGCAAATGACAAAAGATCAGTGCATATGTCCCAACGAATGTGGTGTAACAAGGATATGACTTCATGTTATACTTTATTATCCAATTGTGTATGATGGCAAGGTTACCTGGTTACTTCTGTGTGGGTTTGATTACGTTCTAGAAGTAATAGAAAAGATGGAGGAAAACGGATTACCGAATGATTCTGCTGCCTTTATCCCTATTTATTTGGGGTCACTGCAGCCTGTTTTAATTCCATGCGTCTCTTTCAGCCGTCATTTCAACCACCCTCTTTGTAGCAATTAATTTTATATTTCAAACAATTCATTATTATATTTGATTTTATTTATTAGGGAAAACAAACAGTGACACATTACATTTGTAGGAAGAAATACAAAAAAGATACGGCCAAATGTGTAAACAACGACATTTTCCACGGAATACACAATTTTTTTTTTAAATCTTGCTTTTAAAACTAAAACCTACAAACTATAATAATTAAAAAAAAAGAAAAAAAAAATGTGCTAAACAGTAAAACAATTAAATTCAGCAAACCAAAAAAAATTTTTTTTATGTTAATGCAAATATTTATTAAAATTACTAGTGAATAAGTGTCTCATATAGCGCAGCTTTCCACATTCATATCCAAAAGTACGCAAGGCGTGACGTAACATATTTGAATGTAATATTCTCATAACACACCAATATTGCCTTGCCACGCTTCCATAGACACCCTATATTTGTGGTAGAATTGGGCCAGTGATGCGAGCGCAATGAGGAACCATAATTGACGACGTTGGAACCAGAGTGATCTAAGTGAAATTTTTGCCAATACTGAGGTTATTACACAATGGCATAGAAAAAACATAATTCTACCATGGCACACTGATCTAAGCGCTCTTCAGTGCTTTCTTCCTTGAGGGATCACAACATGTCACTATAGAATTGGTACGGTCTGCAAAGTGAGGGCATGCCACACTGATCAAGTATGAGATGCACTTAGATCACTAATGGTCCCAATTTTACTACTGAGATCTTAACGTTTATGGGAAACCAAAGTGATCTAAGTGCAATAAAGAAACAATAAATTATCATGGCTTATAAATTTCTTACAACAAAGCCTAACAACGCGTTTCCTTATTTTTCTCGAAAACATACATACTTTTGTGCCCTAGATCACTCTGGTTCCAACGTCGTCAATTAAGGTGCATCCTGCCAAAATCTAGGATAAGTAATGCAGGAAACATAACATAAAGATAGTATGCGGCCTTTAATATGGCAAAATGTTCGTCTTTGTAGATAACTGTCTGGCAGTCTCTTAAGTTCATAGATAGATAGATAGATAGATAGATAGAATACTCTTTACTATGTACACCATAAAAATTACAGATATAAATGTAGAACTGTTACATAGGGTGTCACAATGGGCGGTCGTATCGCTAAAAGCTATCTTTATCTTTGTTCATGTTAAAGTCAAAGTCAGAGTCAAATCTTTTATTTCAAATAGGCACGTAAAAGGCACTTTTGAACGTCAAAAATTACAAAAATAGTTAGTTGATTCTAGTTGCCCCTTCCAAAAGGTAGTTATGTATGGACAAGAATGGGCAAGAAACTCCATAATTTGTTCCAAATTATAGCCTGGGTACCAGGTTTAGAACCCGTAACCTGGTAAAAGCAGGTGCTCAAATCACAAAACTGCATGCAAAGTGCGTGAAGAAACAAATAAATCATCAGTATAGTATTCAAATACTTTCATTCGTCAAGACTAATTACTGCCTGCATAATACGAAATGATGCAACTATTACGAAGGAGTAATTATGTTTTTCATCGCCCACCATTGCGCGTAACCGATTTTACATACTTTTTTGCATCTAGTGCATATTCATATCGCATATTGTTGATACGTAATTAATTTTTATCATTGCTTTGTATGTGGGTCGTTGGATTGTGTTAAGTAGGTGTCCGTAAGATGTGATTGGTGTTGAAGTCCAAGTCCCAGTCCAAATCATAGTCAAAGTCAATCATTTATATCAAATAGGCACACAAAAGGCACTTTTGAACATCAAAATTAACAAAAATAATTAATTGATTCTAGTTGCCCCTTCCAAACGGTAGTTACGTATGAAGAAGAATGGGCAAGAAACTCCATACTTACTCTTTTAAAATGTTAAAAATATTTTGTATAAAATTATATGTGAAGAAGATGCACTTACCTAGAATAAAATTACTATACCACAATAGGTAAAAATAATGAAAAGTGAAGTAATGAATGACAGACAAATTAATTATGCGATAGATTGAAGTCGTAAAACTTATTTATGACAACGATTAAACAATGATTCTTCAAGGACTAGTTAGATCTATCTATACTTGACATACGCTGTACGCAGTTAGCCAGTGTCTGTATAAAATACGTATGCATAATATTTGCGCTTTCATTCTGAGCAGTAAAATGCACGAGCAGTTTTCATTGATAAATATTATAGATAATGAACTACGGGTGAAAACTGAGTTGGGTTGACAACATACATATTTGACGGTAAGTGGGTAATTACAGTGGAGGATGGCAGGAAGAAAGGAGAAAGGAGGCCTATACCAAGCAGTGGATAATTCCGGGCTGATATGATGATATGGGCAACAATTCCAAGTTACTAAAACCAAATGCTGAAGTAGAAGTAAAATTTAAGGAAAAACGGGAAAATCTTAAGCCTATGTAAGTACCATACCGTGCCACAAATAAGTAGGTACTTTTCATGTTATTAGAGATGCGATGATAAAACCCGTTTATATATAAACACGATACATCGCATGCTAGCACATATTATGTAAATGACAATGATGATTTATTTTACTTGCCGTGTAGAACGCATATGCCCAAAGGCAGTTACTTCTATTGAGAGGACAGTAGATATGAAAACGTTTGACCAGCAGATGGAAATAATAATCCAGTTCGTCAAAGAGAAGACAGGAGATCTAACTGCCACAAATTCGCTTACTAAGTGTGATCAATGCTTAACAGCTAATGAATAATGTAATGAAAACGGTGCCAGCACGAAAGGAAGTCATTTTCTCAGGGTCAAATAAGATACAACAAACATAATTTCGAATAGGATGAAGAATGTATCTATTCCTTTGGGTGCGAACAAGAGATATCAGACTTGTGAATTGGATGTAGTAACTAAAAAACCCTTACATCTGACAAGTCTAGATGCTAAGATAAATGCAGGAAGGGCTAGTACGTACTTTGAACACAATTCTTCAAAGTTGCATTTTGTAAAGAAGGCTCTATTATATGTTACGAGACATACCTTACTTTCAACAACTTCTTTGCTAATTTATTGCACACACTACAAGTAGTTAACACAAAAAATGGTAAAAGTTGGTAAACGCTTATGCAAATACTTGAACATGCTAATCTTGGAAAAAAGACAAATGCTTCATAATCGTTACGGGTCCTTCACATTTAGCTCTACAGTTGTACAAGTGTTGTTCTTTCGAACACAAAACAATCTTCAGATTAAAGTCCAGCTGGTATTTTTTCCACTGTAGTCGCAGTAGATACGATACAACCATCAGAATATTGTTTATTACTCAGTTTTATGGTGTTTCCTGAAGAATGACATCACTGAGCACTGTAGTTGCTATTACTTATGTATATAATGGCGTGCAAATAGTTTCTTCTTTATTTTTATTTGCAACCGTTCAGAAATTAAACAGTCAAGAATTTTGTTTAAATTTGAAATTAAAGTGCCGGAAATTCTCACTTTGATTACATCGAAAGGATTGATTTAAAAGGGTCGAAGTTTGTTTCAAACTAGATTACCTTCACAAATTTACGTGTTTGTCAATGCAAGGGTCCTTTTTTCCTTCCTCATATTCGTACCACAAAAGACAAATAAGAAATTTGACTACAATTTCTTATTTGTCTTTTGTGGTGCTGAACAATATGCGAGGATAACTAAACGTTCCAGCGTCAAATTAAACAGTAAATGCTATGACAAGTAAACGTTCAAGTTATATGCATCTTCGCAGTAGGCTAACTGATGTAACAGCTAACAACCAGTATGAAACGTAACAGTCATATACAAGCAGACGTTACAGTCATGCTCCGGCAGCGTTACTGTCTCAAGGACACGTCAAATGTGGCTAACTCAATTAGTAAGTAGCAAGGCAGCTCTTAGGCTGTATTTTATATGGACGATCCATACGGAAGACCGTCACGTCTTCCGGAGCTATCGTATAGATAGATAGAATACTCTTTATTGCACACCATAAAAATTACAGATTTATGTGTAGAAATTTTTGACGAGGGGTGACACAATGTGCGATCTTTTATAGACAACCTTTCAACTACGGAAGGAATCAACTTTTGCGTTAGCGCAAGGACCGCGAACCGTCCGTTCAACCGTACGAGGACTGTCCGTGGAGCGCGTCTGTGCTCCTTATGTCCGTGTCAGGATGCATTAGACGACTATTACTCGTCGGAGCCGTACGTTGATCTGTGGAGCACTAAACCGTTACGGACGACGGACGTCCGTATAGCACTAAATATAGCCTTATAACTTTAGTTATGAGGAACAGGGTGGAAAATTCTTTATCCTCCATAGAAAAGAGAGGATCTTCCTACTATACGGTTTTTGTGTCTGGTGGGCTACTGCCCGACGGTTGATGTCGGGATGTTGTATTATTAGACCAGGGCTGAAAAACAAGAACTTTCGTTTGAAAATTAGGGTGCTTTTACGATATTAAGTCAAAATAAGGTGAAAAATAATAATTTAAATAAAAAAAAAAACATTAAATGGCATTAAAAAGGTAACTTTTTACCAAATTTCGTGAAAAAACAAAATGATTTGTAAAAGATAAAATATAAAAAACCAAAAACTTGGTTATTTGAATTTTACACATAAATTTTTAGGTTATGTGAAATAAGTGTAAATACAAAAGTTGTAGATCTTTTTATTACCTACAACTTTGCGTTTTAACTTTTTTCCATAGGACTTGTAGTTTTGCCGGAAATCGAGATAAACCGTTTTTTACGCTTAAAAACTCACCATCTTCCACTTCCCGACCTCAGATCGCCCGTAAATTATTTTTCCTTTAATTTTTGTTATATTCTCTTCCTTTTATTATCGACCCTGGTCTATATATGCTAATCGCCCGTATAACACAAAGTGGAGGAGGATAACAGCAGAAAATAATCACATACTTGGTGCAATTGAAGCCCACAAGCTCATAACTTAACCCATTTAACTCAGTTCTGCCTGTCCTTGCCCCATATTACTTGGGGTCAGCGCTAAATGTTTATTCTTCCATTCTCCCCAGAAAGTGATCATGTTCTCATTCACTCCGTTTTCATACATTTACAAAACCGATCCATTTTTACTTTGGTCTTCCTCTTACTCCATCCACATGTATTCTATCTCTCAAGTTTCATGCGCTTCATACTCTTACCTTAAAAAGGTCTTAAAATCTCAATATTCTTATCTAACAGAACTAACCTTAGCAAACACGTCACCACTTTAGAGCAGCCATGAAACATTGTTCAACATCAACACTATCAGCCATAAACGATGACGTCACTATACAAATTAGATAAGTGGATCAGCAGAACAGTTAGATCATATCTAAGTTTGAGCTGCGTACAAACTACCATCATATTTTTAACAGAAGGTGGACTTAAGTCCACTTTTTTTCTAGTCAGACAAAAGGAGACTGTTTGAATTGGAACCTGTCAATTATTATTGGTTCTACAGCGCACCTGCATTTCCCGAAGGATTAGACAGAGGTGTCTAATCCGACATAGTGTGTGTGCTGTTTTTTTTTCTTCTTCTTTCTTTCTTGTGTCTTTTACACCCACATTTTGCCAGTTATATTTAAGTCCCAAAAGCATATTTCCATCATCATCCACAGTCTGACTTCTGAATCTCGTTGCTTGTGCCAAACCCCACGCTCCTGTGCCAGCCTTATCCAGGTTTTGCCCGCGATGGCAACAATGTCGTCCGCCCATCTAGCCGCCGGACGACATCTCCTCCTCCAGTCCTTGGGCGCCACTCTGTTACAGCCTTACTCCACCTGTCATCCCTGCACCTTGCCAGGTGCCCTGCCCAATTCCATTTGAGTTCCATAATACGCTTTCCGATATCGAAGACCTTTATACGACATCGGATCTCGACGTTTGGAACTCGGTCTATTAGCCTGATGCCAAGCATGAATCGCTCCATGGCTCTCTGTGCAACTCTCAGCCTGTACATAGCCTCCTGCGTGAGCGTCCACGTCTCAGCACCGTAAGTCATGGTGGGCAAAACACACTGGTTATGCGGGACTTCAGACATTGTGGAATTTCACACTGGACAGAGCTGATCTCTGAATGTCGTCCAGTTTTTTAAATGCACCCAAGTTGTATTCCATCAATTAGGCACAAATACAGAACCGCGCTGCTACTGGTGAAGCGCAGGGCAAGATAGATTATAGCTGGTGCAAAATGGCTTGATATTTCACTTTTTGTCTGACCAGATAAGAGTGGCTGGTAAGCCCCATGAGCGTTATCAGAATTATTCAAAGCACTGAAAAATAACCGCAAGACGTCACTAAACCTTCTGTTATTATTTCGTCATATAATTCAGACAACTATTATATTTTTCCGTATATGTAATGTGTGTGCAATGATTAATTTGTGTGTTCTCTCTCGTCTTGGTTTTAAAATGTGAGGTGCATCCGGTGAGTGAAAGAATGGTTACGATCCAAATAAACTCGAGATAAAAAGTTTTTATTTTGACGGAAAAATTTACTGAAAATTGGAGCACATACTATTATTATTATCTCCTCTTAAACACAGCACCTGCCATCTTATCTCTTCACCACCCTTGGTTGACTGGTAGAGAATGCCTAAGCCTTAGGCATTCTCTACCATTCCCTTTGGCATTAAGTCCGCCTTTGTACCTTATTTTGTGCGAGAAGTTTAAATAAAGAAATACTAAGATAATCTGAATCTAGTGCAATATTTGTTTGCTTAGGAAATCCCAGAGATACTTCTTCCACACAAAACTAGACGGCGATTAGTTCCAAATTGGAACTAATCGCCGTCTAGTAGTAGTAGTACAAACATGGTGAATTCGACCTTGAAATTCGTCTAATCTGGCAAAATCCGTAAACTCTGTGTGGCTGTTACGGCCTCAAGATCTATCGCCTACGACAGCCAGAACGATTACTATTAGAAGTAAAATGTTGAAATATTTATATATACTATAACGTATGTGCACGCATCACCTAAAACTTATCGGGCGTATCTGTTCAGATGTATGTATATATCCAATCTGATGCAACTACAGACATTTTCTTCTAAAAATGGCCTTTTGCATATTTTGTTTTTAACAACCATACACATTTTCCTTGAAGACTGCGCACATAATCTAGCTCCCATTTAACTTGTTAGTACCTAATCAGGTATTATGTAAATAAGCAGATTAGAAGCAGGAAAACAGATAAGTCTTTGTATGTAAAGGTAGTATGTCATTTAAATAGATAATTGCATCTTTGTGTGTTTACATTACTATACACGGATAGATATAGCAATGACTTCGGTTTGGTAAACAAATTGGTGGCGAATGCTACAGTGGCCCGCTTCCATCACAAATTCATTTAGTGCTAAATAAATTTAAAACATCGTTCTATTTCTGTCTGTTGTTTCAAGTTGACTGAGACAGAATTATGTTTAGGCAGGCCCTAACAATCTTCACGAATAAGAGTCTACAGAGTATGTACTTAGGTAACATAATTTCCAGTACACGTATAAGAGAATGGATATTTAGGTATCCGTATGTGGGCTTCTTTCAATGGACCTCATTACGGTTTAGACGAAAATTGTTGCATATGAACCGGTTTTTCGTAAAAAAGCGAGACTAACCTCTATTTATATGAGAATCTTGACCGAAATCATGATATCCTAGGCAGATGGATGGATTTGCCTGCAATTCACAGAAGGTTTCTAAAACAACCTACTTCAAAGCAAAAGCGAGGATCAATTATCGATTCCGTTTTCCCAGCATTTCTTTGCATATGCGCCAATTTTATCATTGATTCAGGAACCTAAAAATATCACAACAGGATAGAAACTGTAGAATGTTTTTTTTTTTTATTCTACGTTGGGTTTGCTCTTGACTCTAGGTCAGAGGTGACAGAGACAAAGTCGACGATGGAGTGAGCTTACCCAGAAGAAGCCTGTTCACTCTCACTTTGAATTCTTGAATGGCTTGAATGGCTTGTAAACCAGCGCTGGGGCTCTGTCTCGCATAGGGTCGCAGCATTATGCTGAGCGATGGCCGTTTTGCGTGGATGTGACGCATATTTACCCCAAACTATTTTTTTTTTGTGTTGTGTTCTTTTTTTGCGTCATGTTTACCGCAAATAAACGTTTTTTCTTTCTTTCTTTCTTTTCTTTCTATGTGTTCGGAAACACAGACACAGGCAGAGAGTAAGAGACTACCTCTCATTCCCTTCCTCACCTCGTAGCTTGCTTTATTATGCAACTAGCTAAAGTAACAACAACGTCATCGAGGTACTTAATACAAAAGTATGCACAAGGCACCTTGACATGAGCCGCAAATAATATAACAACGACTATTAAACAATACTTAAACGAGTCTTCGAAGTAATAAATCATATTGAAAAGGTATACGATAATGTGCTGTTTGAAAACTTTAGTTCTGTTCATACTGAGTCAAAGATTCCGGTGGATTTGCTGGTTTTTGATGACTCAAACTCGAAGAAAGTAGAAGAGATTATAAAATCTGCTGACTCGAAATCATATTTTTTTTACGATTTGTTTGCTCTTGACCCTAATCTAGGTCAGAGGTGACAGAGATAAAGTCGACGATGGAGTGAGCTTACCCAGAAGAAGCTTGTTCACTCAAACTTTGAATATATAGATTAGGGTTGTATGCGTACGGAAACACAGACGCAGGCAAAGAGTTCCACTCCTTTTCTGTGCGCATTATAAAAGACGTTTGAAAACGCTTAGTGCGAGTTGGTGGAATATCAACTAGGTAGGGGTGGTAACTTGCAGTGCCTCTAGATGTCCGATGGTAGAAGGGGTTTTCGGAGTTCCGTACCTCAAAAGGAAAAAACAAAACCAGTATAGGATCTCTCGTGTGTTTGTCTATCTGTCACAGCCAATTTGCTCCGAATCTACTGGACCGGTTGAATTTTGGTACACATATGAACTTCTGTATCCCAAACACGGACGTGTAACATACATACATATATGAATTTTGAATATGGGGTTCACTTTTGGGGGGCAAATTAGAAAATTTCAAAAAAAGTTTTGTATAAGTTACCTTGTGACATATTAAATGAATGTTATTAAGAAAATTTATGAAAATTGACCATTATTTTATATTGTACCCTTATCTCCGACTACTGAGCCCAAAATTTAAAAAATAAAGAAAATAATTATTTACTTATAGATTTTACAGGATGTGATACGGCCTGTCGTATTGTATGGATCGGAATGCTGGGCCGTGAAGAGGACGGATGAAAAAAGATTGCATGTAGCGGAGATGAGAATGTTGAGGTGGAGGAGTGACGAGAATGGATAAATCAGAAATGAGTATATAAGGGGAAGTTTAAAAGTGGCGTCGATGACATAAAAGTTGAAAAGACGTCGTTTGGCATGGTATGGGCATGTGATGTGGAGGGAGGAAACGCATGTGACGAGGAGAGTGATGAATATAAATGTGGATGGATGGAGAGGGGGAGGAAGGCCAAAACAAATATGGATGGATTGTGTGAAGAATGATATGAAAGAGAAGGGAGTGAATGATAGAGTGACGGTTGACAGGGGAGAATGGAAAAAGAAAACGTGTTGCGCCGACCCCAAGTACAAGAACAACAGAACATGGGAACATGGGACAAGGGAAAGAAGATGATGATGTCTTATAGATTACAGGAAAACCTATAAGAAGTCTTTGGTCTTGATATAACATGGCAAATCTCTCAATATTGTGCGTACAAAATTACTTTCGCAGTTGGAATGTATGGGAGAACTTGTTTTCCTACCCACAATTTTATGTTTGTTCTTGGGATAAATTCATCCCAACTTCGTAATTCACTGTTTGTGGTCCGACACGCACTTGGCCGGTTTTTATTTGATTATTACCAACGCTTATCGGGAAATAGCTTCGATCATGACAGAAAAAAGGAACATTTTAATTTCGCGAGCTACCTTCGAGCATCCACCTTAAAAACGAAAGGCGACCTTATCCTTAACGACTAATCGTGACTGAGCATACTATATTTCCACTATACATACAACTTTAATTTACAAACCCCATCAAAACAACAATAGTTCGCATATTAATCATTGTCACCTTGAATAAAGACGTGTTTCTAGTATCTAGCTATAGGCACATGGTAGTACCTGTACCATCTAAGTATAGGTTATTTGTTAATAGTTGATGTCATTTTCTTATACATGTACCGATATTATTATTGTGTTTAATGTCATTACTAGCATAATTCTAATCCTTTTTCGCATGTGTCGTGATTTGTTACTATAGAGATAAAATTTTACATTGCAAAACAAGTTCTCCCATACATTCCAAGTGCAAATGTAAGTTTGTACGCACAACATTGAGTGATTTACTATGTTATTTCAAGACCATAGAAAACTTATAGGTTTTCCTGTAATTAACAAATAATAAGTAAATAATTATTTTGTGAAAGTATTTAACGGATTGCAAATATATAGTTATTTTTTTGAATAATTTTAAAATAATTACTTTTAAAGTATTTAACAAAATACATATATGAAAATTTACCATTACCCCCCTTTTCTCCGAAACTACAGTAGTTAAAATACAAAAAATAGTTCTTTAGTAAAGATTTTTTTTTTTTTTTCAAATTTTTTGGCTCAGTAGTTTCTGAGAAAAGGGGAATACATATATGAAAATTTACCATTACCCCCCTTTTCTCCGAAACTACAGTAGTTAAAATACAAAAAATAGTTCTTTAGTAAAGATTTTTTTTATTTTCAAATTTTTTGGCTCAGTAGTTTCTGAGAAAAGGGGGGGAATGGTAAATTTTCATATATGTATTTTCTTAAATACTTTAAAAGTAATTATTTTAAAATTATTCAAAAAAATATATATCTGCAATCCGTACTATAAACTATAAGCCCTTTCATTTGATATGTTAGGCGATACAGTTTGCAAAACTTTTTATTTTTATTTTATATTTTGCTCCCCAAAAGTGACCCCATATTCAAACTTCATTTATTTACGTAATACGACCGTGTTTGGGTCACAGAAGTTCATATGTGTACCAAATTTGAACTTAATTGGCCCTGTAGATTTGGAGCAAATTGGCTGTGACAGACGGACAGACAGACGACTCACGACTATAAGGGTTACGGAACCTTAAAAACTAGGATGCTGCTCCTCGTTGTCAAAGTAACAAATACCGTAAGTATTAAAGATACCAGCCTGTGATTGTTCCACTGCAGAGCAAAGGCTTCTTCTCTTGATGGCTTCCACAAGTGAACACGGTTCTGAAGGTAGAAAACCCTTCAGAATAGTCTAATCTCGCCAAAATCCTTTCTGTATGTGGCTGCTCGGGCTTCAAGATCTTATGACGGCCGAAGCGAAAAAGCGGGGCTTCCGCATCTATAGTACACCCACGAGCATTATCTCTTTAACTATGGCAATATTTTACAACATTAGTACTTACCTTTTCCCTTTCCTAGCGTCATATCAAGTCAGGTATAGTCTCGACTATGAAATACCTAGAATAACTTCCTTAGACATAAATTGTTTAGACAAGCCCACTTTACTTAACATAAGATACGGTAGACGTTTATATAAGGTAAGATCCGACTGTTCTGACTAGTTTTTATTCCACATTAGTATTATAAAAGGATTAAGTGCCTGTCTGTCAGTCGTGTTTACTTTTATTTTATTTTTAACTATAGTTTATTATTACAACTACTTACAATTATAAGAAAAACAAAGTAATCTACTTATCTTGCCGTCTTGTGTCTTAAGTTTATCTTGAAGAATAAACATTATGCTCGCATAACTAGATAAAAATAAGAATTTCTGCAGAAGTATGAATGAGTAACATTCTTATTAATTTTATAAATCTCGAGCTTCACAGAATTTCTTTTTATTTTTTTATTTTAATATGGCCCAAAAGCATAAGCCCAAAACTCTGACAACAAGTCTTACCAAGGGGTATCGTGTTACTCAGTAACTGGATTGTGGAGGTCAGATAAGCAGTCGCTCCATGTAAAATACTGGTATTCAGCTGCATCTGTTTAGACTGGAAGCTGACCCCAACATAGTTGGGAAAAGGCTAGTCAGATCATATTATGAGGAAGAACATCAGAAAGGACCCCACATAGGTACGTTCGGAACAGTACAAATGGCGGTGGAACATTCCAAGATATTTCAAAATCGTGATCGAATCAACCACGTGTTTCGCTACTAATAGTCAGTTATTACTAATTACCTCAAGACCACCATGACACCACAAAATCAACATAAATTAAAATAACACTATAAAAATTATCAATTACCGTAACCGGTTTCGAGTATATCATACAAGTTCGTAGTACATTACATCACAGATTGAAATAAAGCGAGCTGTGTGTCAATTATGTGACCTTCAAGCCTTAAGGTCTGCACCCACGTTGAGAAATTTCATTAATGCTTGTGGGAGGGACTTTGTGCCGTGTGGGGATCCTATGCGTGGCCGGGAGGTCGGGTTAAAGGACGTTCGAAACCGTTTATAGGTCATGAAGATAAACTGATGACTGATTGTTGGTGTATAGGTAGAAAGCGTAACAGCTGAGCGTGAGGTCCTTGGCGATTCCCAGGTCGAAGACAAACTCAAATCATTTATTTCAAATAGGCACATAAAAGCCACTTTTGAACGTCAAAAATTACAAAAAAAAAAAGAAGACTAGTTCCCCTTCCAAAAGAAGTACCTTTTGGAAGGGGAACTAGTATTTTTTTTTTTTTTTTACTTATGGAGAAGAATGGGTGATTTTCCTAAAATTTCAACAAGTAATAAGTCTGAGTGTGAGTTCGATAAACGTATTCGAGTAATGTAGTATTGAGCTCTCACATCAGGAATTCAATAGCAAGCTAGATCTGTGCCCGGTTCATGATAATCCATACCATACGCCTATTGTGTTTTGTGGTGTTTAATTTATTTTTTATAATGTATTCTTCTGGTGTTCAATAAAATATATCTAAATAAATAAGCTCGCTCCCTAATACATGGGACTTTAATATAACTGACGAAGGAAATTTGGGTCTATTTTAGGCATACCTGTACCTACCCCTCCAAGGAATACAGGATTGAAGTTATGTTGTATGAAATGAACTGAAGGTTATCTTATTGACAGTTTGTGTGGATAGAAAAATGGATTTTTGAAGAGTATTTTTAAAATACAATACATAAAATATTAACTACCATACAGGCTACCCATACATGATAAGTTCAACCTTCAGATCCGTCTAATTTGATCAAAATCCGCAAGATGTATGAATTCGTCTGAGGACTTTAAAAAATATTTATAAAAGCGGTCTAATGCATACATTAGACACAGACAGGTTTTATGATCGCCCCGAGGACACGGTGGAACATACAGTGGCGGTCTGCCCTGCTTGGGCGGAGCACCGTCGTGTCCTCGTAGAGGCGATCGGCAGCGGCGGCGACCTCTCGCGCCCGGCCCTGGTTCAAGCCATGGTCCGGGGCGAGAGGGAATGGGAGGCAGTCACCTCCTTCTGCGAAGGAGTCGGCGGGATGGGAGAGGGAGAGAGCCTACCGTCCCAGCCGCCGCGGTAGACGCTCTGGGCGTCGGGAGCCGCGTGACGACTCCCGGCCACCGTAGGCGCGGGCCTGCGGGCGGTGAGTAATGGGTAGTTCACCGTCCGATCAGGACCCAGGCCCGTGCCGGACGGCGCGTACGTGTTCCACGCGGGCCTCAAAGAGATGTTAGCGACAACGAGGGGGCCCATTAGGGCCCAAGCAACGACCATAGCCCGGATATAAATATAAATACGGAAAGAATTTTGATATTTTATTTTTTACATTTTATGTTATTACTTTAAGTACCTATATTAATTACATTAAGTGCATGTTAAAATACTATTAAGAAATAGGTAGGTAAATCGTGTTTTATTTAATCTTGCCCCATCCCTAGTAATACGTTATGACCTTGGTAGGGCCAATCAGAACGCAGTACCCCGCTTCCTCATACCTCAGCTAGTTGACAGAATTGTTTTGATTCGTTAGATCAAGCATTAGGCGTCTATGGGCTATATGGTCGTTGGGCCCAAGCCTGCTGGGTCAGCGAGATTGTCCGAAAGGGATACCGCTGCCCCGGAACATAAAGGGCCAAGGAAGGAAAACGGATGGGTTTCAGTAAGAGTCTGACACTGCCTTTCGCTCCACCCAGAGCGGGAGGAGTCATTTGATGATTTCCCATCCTCAAAAAAAAAAAAAAAACTGGTTTTATAAAAATCCAAATCGTATAGTACGTACACCAAACAGCTGATTCTGTCACAATCAGCTGTTATTTCACAACAGCTCACGAATCGATTGGACACGCACTTTTAACACTATAATAAAAACATCGTAAAATATATTGATATTTTTGGCGACTATAGCTTGTTGAAAGCATTTATTGGACGATATTTATATGGATATGGTCATGGTTTTATCTCGGAATATTTTGACTACGCTAATTTGTTTAAATATCTATATTTTAACAATAAAGTTAAACATATAAAACGTTATTTCGCAATCAAGATTAAGTAATTAAGTGTTTAATAATAATAATTTATTTATTTATTTCAGACATTTATAGTACATAGACACACACATACATACAAATTAAAATAATAATAAAGGTCTCTGCACACAGCGGGCGCGGCGCGGCGGGACGGGACGCCGACGCGACGCTGAGCAGTTGTAATGTACTAGATATTACGGACGACGCCACACAGAGCCGTCCGGCTCGACGCGACGCGACGCGACGCTCTGTGTGGCGTCGTCTATAATATCTAGTACATTACAACTGCTCAGCGTCGCGTCGGCGTACCGTCCCACCGCGCCGCGCCCGCTGTGTGCAGAGACCTTTATACTATTTTACACAGACAAAACAAAAAAAAAACTGTGAATAATTAAATTTCAATACTCTGTTCATTAAAAAATAATAACTAAAATTGTAAAAATGTCAGAATATATACTAATACTAATATAGATTATAAAGCTGAAGAGTTTTTTTGTTTGTTTGTTTGAACGCGCTAATCTAAGGAACTACTGGTTGGCATTGAAAAAATATTTTTGTATTGAATGGTCCATTTATCGAGGAAGGTTATAGGCTATATAACATCACGCTATAACAAATAGGAGCGGAGTATAAATGAAAAATGTTGCAAAAACGGGAAAAAATCCGACCCGACTAGACCTGCCTACCTGCCTAGCTGCAACCGGTTCCGGTTAGAATGGAAGCCAACCCCAACATTTTCGGGACCTGTGTCTCACTCTTCGGGGACTACTAGGCATGATGTTACTTTATGTTATGTGATAAATGGATCGAGTATACTAAATACTGTGGAATGTTGTAACCTTAAACAAGTTATCGTCCAAGTAATTAATTTTAATTAAGGGAAAAGAGTTAATTACGACCGCTGACTAGAAGATTAACCGGTGATTTGTATACGTGACCAAGTAGATACGTTCGAGTTCCAATCAACGTTCAACTCAGCACACCGCAGTCCACTGCTGGACATAGGCTCGTACAAAACTCTATCCTCCGCCTTCCGCATCCAGTCTATCCCAGCCACCTTTTTGAGGTCGTCGGTCCATCGTCGTTGGAGGGCGTCCCACACTACACTTGCCAACACGCGGTCTCCACTCCAGGACTCGTCTGCTCCACCGGCAATCGGTCCTTCGACAAACATGGCCAGCCCACTGACACTTCAGCTTGCTTACTCTGCAAGCTATATCGTTCGGTAACTCCGGTTATTTTCCCAATAATTAAATTCCTGATTTTATCCTTCAAAGACACTCTAAGCATAGCCCGCTGAGCGACCTTAAATTTGAGGACCAGCCCGACTGTCAGTGTCCACGTTTCAGATTGCGTTTGATATGCTTTTATTTAGGAAACGATACACACAGTGATCAATCTCCACTGACCGTTCTGACCTGGGATTGAACCCAGGACCCCACGCTGAGCAGCAGTCGGGCTTGCGACCACTAGACCAATGAGGCATTCCATGCATAAATGATTAAATTACTAGCTTCTGTCTGCGACTTCGTCCGCGTGAAATTTCTTGTTTCCCCGTTCCCCAATCCGTTCTCGAGTTATAATAAAAAAACCGTTCCATACAAAATGTATGAGAAAATGATTTTACTTCTTTATTTTTTTTCGTGAATTTATCGCATGTTTTAATAGTTATTCTGCTTTCGGGGCGGAAAAAATCCAACAAATCTAAGTTCATTCAAATCGGTCCTGCCGTTCTAAATAACCCGACATTGTTTTATATATTATGTAGGCTAATATTTGCATTCAACCCCAAAAATTGCGCTTGAGTGAATATAATGTGAGCGCATGAGCGTATGTCAAGCGTGGTGTTCTGATTATGGCAATTTTGATTGTCTACTGGTCATTTAGAAGTTCGCTTATGGTCAGGTGAGGTATAGCTTCATATATCATCGTCATTATCTAAAAGTAACGTTGTCCACAGGTATACTGCCCTGCTAAGCCGAAAGGCGCTATCTCTGAGATACGCCCTTTTAGTTTTTTTTAGCTAGAATAATTTCGCATCTAATGGTATAAGCCAAATAGCGCTATCTAACTTAAAACCCACTAAAAAGCTTTTTTATATCTCAAAATTTCCCTAAATTACTAAGAGATTTGACGGCATGACGGAAAAACTAATTTACTAAAAGTCGTTTTTCTCAAAACTTACTCTGATTGAGTTAGCGCTTTTCGGCTTATCAGGGCAGTATAGTATCCTTCAATAACAACTCTTGGTTGTTTATGAAGACTTAAGTAGTGTATAGTTACGCTGCGTGAAGTATTTGGACTGAAAAGTCGAATGGATATCTTCTAATCTAACACGTTAAATAACTATGCTATCCTAACATAACATAACTACGCATATAAACATAGGTGAAAATCAGTTACGTCCTGTTTTCCAGACATCATGTGCCTTCAACAGCCAATATTTTGTCAACATACTATGTATTCAAACGCGTTATTAACAAGACCTAGATATTAACTAAAAACTATTGCATTCTCCACATACTTGCATTACGAACGCCTTTCTAAATAACAAACAAGAACAACACTAGTTTTCGTCACATCACTAGCACTAATCACTTTTCGACACTGCACAAGGCACGTGGGGAAGTAATCGACTAAATGGGGGACTCTATTAATTTTGAAATTTCGGTGATTACCGATTGCGAAGGAAACACGCGTGCGGACGCGGCCAAGCGTTTACCGACACTGGCTTAGACGCGAGTAGATCGTGTGGTGAGGGACAGTGTTGCTATAGTTAGAAATAAAATACGTATAAAAATCTACAAAAAGATGAGAGTGCTTAGAGGTATTTGTGGTGTGACAAGTATGGATAAGCTTATGAATGAGTGTATGGAAGTAGCGCCTGTGACAGAAAAGTTGAGGAATGACCGATTGTCGTGGACATAATAATATGATGCAGATCACATGTGATGCATATGACAAGAAAAGTATAACAAGACTATTGATGGATTTTGAAGGTGTTGTTCATGAATACTATCACTCCTTACAATATTAACACTTGTTTGACGTTAACTACTATTACTGCAGAACTTTCAGCAACACTTAAAAATCGTACATGGCATGAATTAATGAAATGCACCGACCCCAGCGTGGTTTGACAAGACTCGATTACTCGAATGAACCCAAAGTTTCACACTAGCTCCTGGAGCCACATTTTGCATGGGGCTACAGTGACCATTGCATATCAAGGAGATGTGGCGCCATCTAAAACGGCATATGCGAATTACGCATCAAAGACCTGACGTCACAAATCCTGCGTCGCGAAATCAGAGTTTACCGCACGACTAGCATATTTATTTATTTAAACTTCATGTACAATAGTGGTACATTGGCGGACTTAATGCCACAAGGCATTCTCTTCCAGTCAACCTATATTATATAGAACATCCCGACATCAACCGTTGCCGTTGGGCAGTTGCCCACCAGACACGACCCTTTTCTATGGAGAATGAGTGAACTTTACATCCTGTTCCTCCTCCCTCGCCTACCTTTATAGAGTAGTCCGGGAGCGCGATAATGGTAGGGAAGACGTGCCCATAAGATATAGAAGGGTTATTAGAGCCGTACCTGATATGCACCCTTACAACATTTAATAAATCGTACACAGCACATATTATTCTCTACTCTGGCAACCCCTTTCACATCGGATCACACGTTAATGTGTCATTAGAATTACTCGACGGATGTTGTCTGTTACGTGCTGCGACTTTCGACTACACTTACATGAGAAATACATGCCATGGAACACCATAGCATGCGTTACTATGTAGTCGCTAACATTCTTATCTTTAGCCACGCGAATAAGTAATGGTATTTTGTCGGTTCATCATTTATAAAAATAATGCTGTCGTTTATATTTTGGATGGCAAACAAAACGATGGTCCATCTGGGCCTATTTAACATAACTGAAAATGCGACATATTTGTCAAAAAAAAAAAAAACCAAAGCAAAACTGCCAGCTCAGCTACAAGGGCAGGAAGATGATGATTTTTTTGGGCCAGAAACCCTCGCTGATTTTCTCAGAAAGCCCTACCCAAGTTTTATCACAATCTGATCAATGGTTTAGGAACGCATAGAGGACAAACATTTATTTTTTATTTTTAAAGATAGAAGTTAAATAAAGTTCGCAGCTGTTGATGTGAGTGACACAGACTTTTCTAAAAGTTCTGTGTCACTCATACCTGTGTGACAGTCTGTGTCAAAAACTTCAAGTACCTTATCACCGGTCACGTACTTTCTGTAGGTAGGTCATTAGCTGAAGTTCACTGCCCTGAAATTCTCTAGAATTTCAATATTTTTATTTGAGTCTGTTTGGAGGCTGAGTTTCTAAGCTTGTGTTGTGAAACGCCCTCCAGCCAGATTGATGACCTGAAGAAGGTTATAAGGACTGGGTCATCGAATAACTTTTAAGTACATTGTCCTATCTTGGATAGAAAATATTACATAACAGTAAAAATATTTCGGTTAGTTTACGATCTTCACCGTTTTTGCCAGCATCTTAGACAATTACATGGCCATTCTGGCCAGGGTTAACATTCACTCTCACAGCAGGTCAATAACTAGATCAGGGATGGGCAAACATTTTTCCTATGCGGACAAATAATTAAAACAAATCAAAGCTGAAAACAAAATTACTTTAAAAAAAAAGTTCATAACCACTACATAAGTCAGACTAAATAACTCTCAAATAATAGTCTAGTCATAGTAATTATTATTAGGTGTTATTTGTTAAAATATCCATTAGTTTATTTTATTTGTACACTAGCTTTTGCCCGCGGCTCCGCCCGCGTGTATGTCGGTTATCGCGTAATAAAGTAGCCTATGTCCTTCTCCATATCCCAGGCTATATCTCTGCCAAATTTCATGACGATCGGTTCAGCGGTTTAGGCGTGAAAACGTAACATACAGACAGACAGACAGATAGACAGACAGACAGACAGAGTTACTTTCACATTTATAATATTAGTATGGATGTGTATTAGTATTAATAAAAGTATATAAATTCTCGTAATCAAGAAGTTAGTATTTTAGACATTATTTTTATACCCTATAACTATGTTTTTATATTTAACCCAAAGGTTGACTGGTAGAGAATGCCTTGTGCCATTAAGTCCGCCTATGTACCACTATTGTACATGAAGTTTAAATAAATAAAACAGAATCTATGGGGGGCCACATGTTTTAGACTTTTTGGCTTAAATATATTTCTTTATTGAAATACAAATATATTTGTATTTTCGGAAATAAAATTATGTATTGACTCGTTTATACAAAACTAGTTTTTGCCCGTGGCTCCGCCGGCGTGGATGTCGGTTATCGCGTAAAAAAGTAGCCTATGTCCTTCTCCATATCCCAGGCTATATCTCTGCCAAATTTCATGACGATCAGTTCAGCAGTTTAGGCGTGAAAACGTAATAATATTAGTATGGTTATAAGTAGACATGTTGTGCCGACCCCAAATCTAATTAACACCAAACTGGATAATGTCAAACTGGGCCCGCGTGGTGGCCCACTCCCTCTCACAGAGAGGAATCCTGTGCCCCACCAGTGGGAATATTTTAGGGCTGATAACGCCCACTGGCGGCCCAATGGATTTATACGCGATGAGTATTAAAATTTCAATTTTATTGTCATACTATTAAGATATATTCCATACCTACTATTCAGTTATATTCCATAACTTCAGGTATGACAATAACATTTCAATTTCAATGATAAGGCCTAAGGACGTCGTGGCATGCCTAAAGACTCCTACAAACAGACAGACACGACAAAAAGGCAACGCTCGTCGCGTGATACGCAGTGCCTTTGTGTCACGTAGCGTGTCGCGCATGTTTGTAGGAGCCTTAAAGATACCGCGGCATCGTCGCCGTCGGTTTGCGCTTGCATGTAGTGATGCCAAATTCTGCTCCGTACATCACCCCTGAAAATATTTATAGGATAGAACCCAGATTTTTTTTCAATATAGGTATTATGTTTACTAGGAGAATCTGAGGCGTCACTGACTTCCGCTGAAGGAAACCTGGTCAAATGGCTAAAAGCTCCTACAGACACAAAGACACTTTGTGTCTCGTCGCGTGTCGCGCTTGTTTGTAGGAGCCGTGAAACGGTATTATGTCCTGCAGAGGGGCAATTGTCGATTGCTTGAGCCGATTAAATAATAATAGACGTGATTAATCAAATTGTAACGCAAATGTCCATATTTGTGTCATATCGTATGCCCTCTGCGATATCAAGGGTAATATGATCAGTATAGTTGTTATTATTGATGTATGTTTGTAAAACATAAATCTGAATGTTAATCTGGGCGTGGCAGATAAAGTATGTCAGGTATTAATTTCATATTTGTTTTAAACGTGGATCAACACGATACGCTTGTATTCTTCAAAGGGTCAGGCAGATGTGATAATTGTTTGAGAGATCATGTTTTAAAAGTCCCAGCCTGCATGTAAGAACCTATTGCTAAAGTTACCACCCCTACCTAGTTGATATTCCACCAACTCGCACTAAGCGTTTTCAAACGTCTTTTATAATGCGTACAGCAAAGGAGTGGAACTCTCTGCCTGCGTCTGTGTTTCCGAACGCATTCAAGCCTAATCAATTCAAAGTGAGAGTGAACAGGCTTCTTCTGGGTAAGCTCACTCCATCGTCGACTTTGTCTCTCTGTCACCTCTGACCTAGACTAGAGTCAAGAGCAAACCCATCGTTAAAAAAAAACCAGACTCCGAGATGCTACAGTGAAGTTCCTGATGGATTAACCCAATAACACATTGCTCGATCTGGGAATCGAACCCAGGAGCTCATATTCAGAAGTCGCGCTTGCGACCTCTAGAAGCCTAGACCGTGGACCAAGGCCGTCCAAATTAGGTGGACTTACTTAACTGTATAGTATTTTGAGTAAGTCTTTAAAGCCCAACATTATGTACGGCAACAGTTATTAACCCCAGACTACGAGCAGTACCAGGAGTTCGTGGCTAAGTAATTACGGCCGCGGGTCGATCCATCAGGTTAAGCTACGCTTGCCGGGGTTGGTCCGTGGATGGGTGACCATCTTTACATACCGAGACTCATCCGTGCCTCGGAACCACGCGTTAAGCTATTGGTCCCGGCTGTAATTCGTGGATCTTTTGACAATCGTTACTGGTCGTCAGAACCCCGAAAGTCTGACAACCAGTCTTACCAAAGGGTATCGTATTACCCAGTTAAGTACTGGGTTGTGTATGTCAGATAGGCAGTCGCTCTATGTAAAATACTGGTATTTAGCTGCGTCCGGTTAGACTAGAAGCTGACCCCGACATAGTTGGGAAAAGGCTCGGCAGATTAATTACGAGCAGAGTGTAATTCTGAATTTCGACAGCTTATTATTTCAACACGGTCTTAATTTCGAAAAACAATAGTTCGACTACTCATTGCTTCGACAGAAAATGTTCCGTCGAAATAGAGATCCGCCGAACAAGTGCATATCGAAGAAGGCTTCTGTCGAAGCAGTGTTCTTCGAAGGTGTGTGTTGTCGAAGTATGTTCTTTCGGACTAATGCTTGTCGAATATTTATGTTGATTTTTTTTCGAAATTAAGACTGTGCCGAAATTCAGAATGACACCCCTACGAGCAGTACCAGCCATGCTAATTTATTTAGTAAGCAGGTACCTACATTCTAGTTGATTAGTTTTAGCAATTAGTAAAGTACTTAACTGAATGCTTGTAGTAAGTATACTCAGCAGACTGTTCAGCATGATTTGAACTAGGACAATTCAACTTTATCTGAATGGAGATAAAGACTACCACTCGCTCACTTCAGAGGGGTTATTGCCTAACACAAAGTAGCAATGGGTTTCATTTTGACAGCAACATTCACTGCGTTATGCAGACAAATTTTTCGAACATATTATGACTCAATGGATTAACAATATACTTCAAAATCATTCAAATTTGGATTGATAGTGTGTGTATACGCAATAAGGGTGGGTACAGACTTCTACTCTTCTACTTTTACCAGATTTGGATATAACTTCTTGGCGTGAAAAAAATTCAATACTCGAGAGGCAATACAAAATGCCTGTGAAGACTTTGTTGCCTCCAGTCCAGCTGATTTCTTCAAGAAGGGCATCAATAAATTGCTACTGCGTTGGCAAAGATGCATCGATTGCATGGGTGATTATTTGATTAATAGAACTAAAATTACGTTAACTTATTTCATAAAAAAACGGCAATTTCATAGGTAAAGACCTAATATTATAACGCAACTAGCTTTTGCCCACGGCGCCGCCCGCGTGGATGTCGGTTATCGCGTAAAAACGTTGCCTATGTCCTTCTCCATATCCCAGGCTAATCTCTGCCAAATTTCATGACGATCGGTTCAGCGGTTTAGGCGTGAAAACGTAACATACAGACAGACAAACAAACAGACAGACGGACAGACAGAGTTACTTTCACATTTATAATATTAGTATGGATGGTGTTGAACTGTCAAAATGAAACCCATTACCACTGAAAGCGCGTTCACAATTACCCCGCAGTCTTATCTAATAGGAGACCACCCGTAACATAACTTTTTAAGACGCGATTAACGGGATTAAAATCAGAGGACCATCATCATTAACCATCTCGACTGAGTGACATGAGCTTTCAAGAGATGACGTGATCCTGGGCGTTTCTCAGGCTCTATGTATTTACTATGAACGACCGGGTGTTATTATGACACATCTAGCTTTAGATAAAGTCACTATCACACAAAACTCAAACTCAAAGCATTTGTTTCAAATAAACCAATTACAGGCACTTTTGAATTGTCAAGGGGTCGGTCAGTCAGAAAGATGAAGCTAGTTGACCATTCCAAAGCGTAGTAGGTTCCTATGGAGAAGAACGGGCAAGAAACTCCACGGACACTCTT
Organism: Dryobota labecula; assembly: GCA_947523025.1. NCBI lineage: Eukaryota > Metazoa > Arthropoda > Insecta > Lepidoptera > Noctuidae > Dryobota > Dryobota labecula. Next base: position 2,241,917 of record OX383311.1, on the reverse strand, counting down.
TTAAAACAATTTTTTTTATAAAAAATGGGTTACATCATTCATGTTGAAGTTATACATGTGAGAACAATGTAGAAAGACGTGCAACGTTAGAAGCGTCCGTAATAAAAACAATTCAAAAATTAAAATAAGTCCTGGCAGCTAAGAGATGACCAGTCCCAACTGACGGCGCCCGTTCACGAACATGACGCATGGATTAGCACAATTCAGCTCAACCATTTTGAAGGGAGCTAAATGATCCAGCACACACGCCACCATCAGCGAGACATCTGAGTGACAGACATACTCTCATCCGCCAGGGCACATAAGTCAATGAAAGACATATTAGACGGTCAATGGTAGCTCTATAGTACATAGTACTCACACCTGTGCTATGCAATTATATAATTCAAGGAGATTGAGTTTATACAATGCAAATATAGTCTTACAATCTTCAGCAGCTCCAATAATATTTTCAAATGCTAATCAATTAGTTTATGCGCCCTTATGGAGCAGGACCAGCATTGAGCCAAGCATTTTTGTCAGCGATGTAATCCCCGAACTTATAATATGCTTGACTGCATAGTGTGCGTTTTATATAAGATTTAAAAAACAGCCTCGAGTAACCGGTTCTTAGTAAATCCCCAATTATTGCGTTCTTGTCTTAACGTCAATACGCGTTTAAAATACTTAATCATAATTAAAGACACCGTTTAGCTGCATTGGATTTGGATTAGATAAGCATAGTTCTAAGAATCCAGTCGTATTTCCCTTCAGAATGCTGCGGCTAACGGGCCACGGACTCATGGCTATGTATGGCGAGAATTCAGACCATTCCGCGTGGGTATTGACAGATTTGCCTTTATCGTTTGTATAGCAGGCAAATGACGGTAGTTAAAGAATTTTTGGACGTGAACGACTGTCGGTCAATGAGATTTTTAATGAATGACTTGAGACTGAGTGAATGGTTTTAATTAGAGAAGTTAATGAGTGAGCGTATTTGGAATGGTCGTCAGGCAGCATTGCCGTATTCCAATTTGATGAGTTTAAAACTGCGGGTGTTTTTTTCAATATGACGTTTTACTGCCTCGTTGGTCTAGTGGTCCCAAGCACTACTCCTGAGCATGAGGTCCTGGGTTCGATTCCCGGGTCGGTTAAAGTGTTAATGGGCTTTTTATAATTTCTGTATTGTGGGTGCGTTTACAAACATATAAACTAACATACACAAACAGCCAGACCCGGAACAACTACTTGTAGCTCATACAAATATTTGTTCCGTGCGGGAATCGAACCCGCGACACGCAGCGGAGCAGTCGATCGCTTAACCACTGCGCCAACCGTGCCGCTCTCTGGAGGGGTAACGCTTGTACCATGCCTCGAGTATTTCAGATGTCCATAGGCAGCGGTGACCGATTACCATCAGGAGGCCTTCAGCGTCGTAGGCTTGATTGCCGTTGAATAACATAAATAAGTGTTTCCTAATAAATTCCTTCAGGTAAACCTGAGAAAGTGCACCAGCATATTCAAACCAAGGCACATAATAAAGTTATTTTTAGAGAAACATTTCGAAATGGCCAAGAAATAAAAAGGCGAGACGCAAAAGCGACTTTTGTCGAGCCAAGAACGCTTTGAGACGTTCAAGTGTTGTTCTTTCACGAGTGTAGGGCCTACCTACATCTTGAGTCGGGTTGAGAGTAAGCAGGCAAGTCTTGACATCCGGGCGTGTAAGAAATATCGGGCCGGAGAACAGAAGCCAAATTAAGGACATTTAGGAAGAAACCAAGGAAGACATCAGAAATCTACTTTAAAAAAAACCGGCCGTGCGTGCGTGTCGGACCACGCACAATGAAGGGTTCCGTAGTTGGGACGAATTTATCCCAATTCCCAATTTATCCATTATAGTTGAAATACATGTTCTCCTATACATTCCGACTAAAAATGTAAGTTTATACGAACAATATTGAGAGATTTAACATCTGATACTGACATGCTAATTGCAAAAAACATACATAGCATATCATCACGCCTGTATTCCGCGAAGGGTTAGGAAGAGGTTCACCCACATTTCGCCAGTTATGTTTAAGTCCTATGTAACTTCCAACGGATGCCCCTTATGTTAAAAGGGAAAATCTACAAGTCTGTGATAAGGCCTGTCGTATTGAATGGATCGTAATGCTGGGCCGTGAAGAGGACGGATGAAAAAAGATTGCATGTAGCGGAGATGAGAATGTTGAGATGGATGTGTGGAGTGACGAGAATGGATAGTCAGAAATGAGTATATAAGGGGAAGTTTGAAAGTGGCGCCGGTGACAGAAAAGTTGAAAGGACGTCGTTTGGCATGGTATCGGCATGTGATGAGGAGGGAGGAACCGCATGTGACGAGGAGAGTGATGAATATAAATGTGGATGGATGGAAAGGGAGAGGAAGGCCAAAAAAATGATGGATGGATTGTGTGAAGAATGATATGAAAGAGAAGGGAGTGAATGATAGAGTGACGGTTGACAGGGGAGAATGGAAAAAGAAAACGTGGTGCGCCGACCCCAAGTAACATGGGACAAGGGCAGGAAGATGATGATGTTTAAGTCCCATGTAATAGGGGGCGAGCCTTTGCCATCAACCGGGCATACATCCAGACTCCGGGCTGCTACTGAGCATTCTGGCTGTCGCTGAAAACCAGCGATGGGGCTCTATCTCGCATAGGGTCGCAGCATTATGTTGAGCGATGGCCGTTTTGCGTGGATGTGGCGCATATTTTCCCCCAACTTGTTCTTTTTTGTGTTAGTGTTCTTTCTTTGTGTCATGTTTGCCGCAAATAAACGTATTTTCTTTCTTTCTTTCTTTCAATTCCAAAAAACGTAAGAAAAGAAGTTTGCGGGCTACCTTGACGCTTTAGCCTTAACATACATTCGTATTAAAACTTGGTTAGACGTAGATTTTGAGTACTTATTAAATATCACTACATATTATAAAATAAAGTCCTCCGCCGCGTCTGTCTGTCCGTTCGCGATTAACTCAAAAACTACAGCACCGATTTTCATGCTGTTTTCACCAATGGATAGCGTGGTTCTCGAGGAAGTTTTATTTTTTTTACATACTTCCTTGACATAATCTTATCATTATTTGACATTATTTACCTACAAATCGAATTCCAATTCTTTATTAGTGGCTTTTGTGGTCATGATATTTATTCAGATTTGTTACTGTAGTTGTAATTGCAATCATGTCATTAATCTTTTATATAGATTATTTTCTATTTTGTGAATGTGAGAACGTTGTAGGCCTAGTAGAGTGTAGATTTTGTTGGCACTTTTCTATTTTGTTAAGGTTAAAATTCATGGTCTTCCTTTTATTTATATGTTATTTAGCAAAAAATAATCCTTATGATGAAGCCTTTCGATCGGTATGATAAAGCTACAGGTGATTATTTTTCTCATGTATCGGGTTCGATTCCCGGTTCAACCATGTAATTATTTAAATATCTATGAATGCAGTTTAAATTGTTTTTTAAATTCAAATAATGTCTTCTTTCAGTCAAATGTTCTATCTACAATATTCAAGGTACTTTCCCTTCATGTGGCATATCCGTGGGACGCCCTGTATAGACAAACTGCCACAGTCAAACAGCTTTTGACAGAACGAAGTCTATCGGGTCAGCAAGTTAATAATATAAAATATTTTCTGCACCAGATATTCAGCCCAGAACCAACATCTCTAAACAAAGAATTCCTCAAGTAATGCACAAGTCGTACCGCTAGTTAATGCAATTCCGCCAGTGGTGCAGCGGAGCGCCAATTTTTCGCTCAGTTCGTCTCGAGCTATGCCGAATGCAGTATCTATGCATTCCATTTCTTCGGGAATGCGAGCAGTTTAAGAGAGGAAATCACTTTGCATAGTTTGTAAAGAAAGGTTTTAATTTGCATATTATTTTGCTTGTATTTTTATTTCGAAAAATTTGAGTGTCAGAAACGACGATCTAAGAAAAAACATAAAAAAAACGATGTGCCATTGCCATTTCACCGGCCGCGTACTAATTTAATTCATTCTACATGTATTCCCAATAGTTGCCAGTCTAGTAGAAATGTTAAAATGTCCATAATATTGACAATTTGTTGTCTTAATATATTCTTATGTATTCCGGAGAAATAACACATAAAATGCATAGTTCAGAAAGTAATTTTTAGAGAATTTTAATTTTCATTATATATCGTTTCGTATCCTGCAAAACTAAAATTGGTGAACTAAGACAAAAAAAAAAACGATATTGAAATATTATTCACTTACCCGATCCGAAATAGCTTCTTCCATCTTCCCGCGCTTCAAGCCCGGCGCGCGAATAACATTCGCCGGTGGCGCCACCACAGAGCTGGCTTGCGGCATACTGCCGCCATTGCCGCTACCAACCGGTATGAAACCGGCTTCCATTGCAATATCAGGTTCTAAACATCGCCGCTACTCAACAACAGATGGCGCTGAACGCAATTTCGCACAAAATCACTCAGTCCATCGCACGACAGATGGCGTTGTTAAAAACTTTTGGCACGCGCGAATAAATCTTTTTCATTTTTCGTAGAAAACTAATTTAAAAACTCACTATTTCACACTAAAAATGCACTTATTCAATTCACTGTATGCAATTATGGACGTATTTAGAGTCACTAGCCATTTTCAAGGAACTGGATGATTTGAGCACAGCACTTTTAATTTAAACAAGTTTGAGCATGAAATATGAACGGAATGCGTTTTTTGACACTTAAACACTATTATTACACTTATTATTATTAATATTTTATGCGTTTTATTTTAATTAATCACATCGTAGACAAGTCGGAGGGTCGACGGTTGAAAATTTTCTGCAATTCGGGTAGTGTTGTCTCGTTCACTGCCATATCTGTGAAACAGAGAGAGAAGACGGTGGGTTAATTGACAAAACAACATTATGTACGACAGGTTCCAGTTCAATAAACATGTAGGGTAGAAGTCATAATTATTGGCAGAGCAACTATTTAATTAACGTAAGCTAGCAGGTATTGGTAGTACTTAATAACTTAGTTTTACTAGCTTATGGAAGATTTATATTCTTGTCTAATTAAGTAGATACATCATCATCATTTCAGCCGAAAGACGTCCACTGCTGAACATAGGCCTCCCCCAATTGGGGGGGTTTGCCATAATCGGCACGCTTGGCAGGCGGGTTGGCGATAGCAGTATGGTGTTAAAATGCATAGAGAATGCTGCTGCCCATTCTCTAGTAAGTCCCTTAGTCGCCTTTTACGACACCCACGGGAGGAAACGGGGTGGTGCTATTCTTTACGTCCGGCATCACACGGTACAAGTAGATACAAAGCCATTTAATCAAGTCGATGGCAAACTAAATTAAAATATTTGATCATTGGCGGCACGGTTAGCGCAGTGGTTAAGCGATTGACTGCTGCGCTGCGTGTCGCGGGTTCAACGAATGACTATCCGTAATCCGTCCGTAAATAAGGGTAGGTTACAATAATTTTATTCTCAATCGTATATTTAGATCCTGCCTGAGTGACAGGAGCTATCTTCAGATCACATTTGCTGCGTCTAATTTTAGGTATCTAAATGCCAAGTGCCTTGCATTTAATCAAGACAATCATTAATGAGTGCTTCAATAAAACTAATAGCATACTTGTTTAGAGACTAAACGGAAAATTCAATAATGGGGTTCAAAGATATTCGAATAACCAAGACAAAAAAAAAAAAAATACATCGTCCGACAACGACCAACCCACCTCATTTTAATTTTATTATCATTCAAGGTTGATATAATTATTACAAGGATGAGAATTTTCGCACAAATATAGGAAAAGATTAACTATTTACGTTTTTGCGTACCTACTATCGATAAAAACATCAATGTTTTTCTATCAATGAATCTGTCCATTCGTGATTTTTTGTTTAGAGGACTAGCGGGGTTATTGCGTTACACACTTAAAATTAGGGATGCATCCGATACCGATACCGATGCCGATATATCGGCGATATTTTTATGGCAGATTCAACGATACTTTTCTCATCAATGTTAATTTTAATTACTAAAACTATTAACTAATTTCAACCTGTCTTTAGTTTAATCGGTGATATTTAGTTTGTCCTGTTATTTATTCATTCTATATTAATAAAAAAAAAACCTGTGTTTTATTTATTTTACCTTCCTTTTTTTATTCAATAAGCGTATCGGTATCGCCGATATTTTTATAAGAGCATCGGTATCGTTATCGTATCGGCAAAAAGGCGTATCGAGGCATCCCTACTTAAAATGACAATTGATCGCAATGGGTTTTATTTTGACAATTCACTCATGTCCATTGCTATAATTAGGTTGTTGAGCAGATGAATTTTTCAAACCTATGAAAAATGGATTAGAAATATCCTTCAAAACTCTCGGATTCTGATTGAAAGTCTTTTATGCTATTTTAGGGTGCCGGACGGACTTCTATTTTAGGAGAGACATAAAAAAAAAGAATAAGAGATTTAGTGTGAGAGACAGAGAGTGAGAGAGAGTTATATCTTTCTTCTCTCTCATGTAACGAAAAGTGTCTAAACGTGATGCGTCCTTGAAATTTCACTCTCAATTTTCGTCCAATTATCGAACACGCCGCCAAGAAGTTTCACTTCAAAAAATTCCTTGAGTCGAAGATTTTTGTCAGATGACAGATCGGAGCCCTTTTGAGGCCCAGACCATTAAGGAGCATAGGTATAGTCGACCTTGTAATTGCTTTACCACATTTGACAACAATTCTCATTTCATAGAAACTTCACTAATAGTGCAGTCACCTAAGCAAAAAAACGGGATCAACCTCGGAATAAGAGATCATTCATCACCATTTCAGCCGAAAGACGTCTACTGCTGGACATAGACCGTCCCCAAAAGGGGGGAATTTGCCATAATAAACTGGAAACTCGTATACACCTTCATAACGTCTAAAAGTTGTCTCAAAATCTCATAAAATCTCATGTCTGCGTCGTAGGTAATTCAAGGTCAAATGCCACAAAAATAGGATTTACACGATTATCTAGATTTCTATAGCGCCAATGATGTGTTGAAAATTACAGATTTATGCTCTATTATTTTAAATGTTAACATCATTGGAGCTATAGAAATCTACGACAAATTTTGTTCCAAACATTTTTCCATGCGCATTCATGGAGAGACCAATGTAAGCCTTTCCCATGGGGTAGGCAGAAACTACAGAACTCCACGTGATACGATCCTTACTTACTGCTTTTATTTGGTCCACGTTTACTGGCCCGGCAATCACATTACACGTCTGACCTTTAGTCAGAGTAGGTACATATTAATTAATATGCAGGTATTTTTATATCTCGATACACTTACTACAAAAGCCGATAAACAAGTAAATATTCAAAATAAACACCTAAAAAGAGTACACGCGTGCTTGTATAAAATCGCACTAAGCGTTTTCAGACGTCTTTTATAATGCGCGCAGCAAAGGAGTGGAACTCTCAGCCTGCGTCTGTGTTTCCAAACGCATACAACCCTAATCTATTCAAAGTGAGAGTGAACAGGCTTCTTCTGGGTAAGCTCACTCCATCGTAGACTTTGTCTCTGTCATCCAGACCTAGACTAAAGTCAAGAGCAAACTCATAGTAGAATAAAAAAAAATGAATTCGTTTATTCTGTAAATAGGATATCGGAATCACTTTTACACGTCATATAAAAAATATAAAAACAAGCTTGGTGAAGTCGACATTTCCTATCTGACTACCCCTGAGAAGAAATGGCGAAACAAACTCAGGGGTCAAAGTCTCTTTTAAAGTCCAGACACAATCTTGGTCAGTTCATGTGAGGACCAAATAGATCCGTGTCTGAAATGGTCTTTTGAGGAAAGAACCACACAATGTTGAGTGGACCTGTCCAGTCAGTGCAAGCATTTGTCAGTAAACGTGTAGCTCAATTCAGGATTTAAGAAGCTCAACGACTCGACGAACAATACCAAAGAAAGGACATTTGGGTAGGCCGCATAAAGTACTCAAAATACCAGACCATCATTAAATCTACGTGAGAAAGACGAAAAATAAAAAGAGATAATCTTAAAGAAAACAAATGACCCACATAGTGCTCACATATCTCATATCGTCTTGTTTCTCTATTTTTATTAATACTAGATGCATATGATAAGCGTAAAGTACAGTGTTGCTTATAAATTAAAACTATGGTTTTTGAGTAAGTAAATAAACCCTGATAAAATCCAGGAAAAAAGCGTCAGGCAGATCAGATGACGGATGCCGCAGTAAATGATGTTGTCAGCAAAACTGCAACATAAGCGGGCTACTCACACACCTGCCGCAGGGGCAATCTAGGGTGTAAAAGTGGGGATGACCCTTAATTGCCACCTTAATTTTGATGTGTATAGGCAAGCAGAGGCAATTTCCTAGATTGGCCCTGCGGCGCGGCAGGGCAGCAGAGGCGCGAGACCATCCTTGGTCCCTAGATCGTCCCTGCTACGTTACCGCGTATGTAACGCGACCGGGGCAATTTCTCAATCAGTTGGTTGGTAACTTGTTTGGTAACTAACGTTTCTGTAGGCACTTCTTCACCCAGTATCTCCTTTTCCTTTTTTTTTGCGCGGTAGCACCACAGAAAGAGCCAGGGCTATACCGATCTTTTGATTTTTCGATAATACTGGTGCCATTCTCAACGCGTGTGTTTAGCTCAACTCTACCCGAACACTGACCGGCAGGCATGGTGTGTAGAGACAATTCCGATATTGCCGCGATCACCCTGCGCCCTAGATTGCCCCTGCGGCAGGTGTGTGAGTAGCCCGCTATAGGTACCATGTTGCCAGCAACATGTTTTCCGAAAAACAAAAGAATGTCGATGTTGCGTAACTTTGTTTCCAAAAAATACAGGTCGTTAGGTGCTATGTATGTTACAATACAACACAAAACAAGACAGATTGACGACACTTTCGTACAAGACGCGTATCTAAGCTACAATGCGGGTTACGCCAACAGCAAATAGACAATATTTGCATACAGAGCAGCGAACGCAACCGCTTGCGAAATATACGCAAGATAACATAACATGGCCGTCAACGTGTGACGGAATATTTGATGAGGAGATGAATGAACAAGTCACAATATCAGCATATCAGAAGCCAGAGCAGGACATGTCGCATCTTCTATCCCGGCCGTCACGCACAACTACTTATACCTTTCTGGATTTGAACAAGGGCATTTAGGCCTGACGATTTTTTTATCCACATCGTGGAAGCTCTTGGACTTCATCTCACCTGATGGTAAGTGATGATAAGGCCGAAGGTAGACGCGAGCTTCATCCGGAATCCTCAGCCACAGAAGAACTGGCTATGTTAGCTCTAACTGCCGAAACACAACATTGCTGTTAACATTGTTATTATGGCGACAGACTTAGAGAAGATGGTAGCTAGCTGGACTTAGAACAACCCCTATCACCAACCAAACCGAGCAGAAAATTTACCGCCGCTGGGAACCGAAACCGGGATCTCTAGGTCGAGACATGTGGTCTTACCACTAGACCACAGAGGCACAGAGGCGAGAATTTTCTTTGGTCTACTTACACGAAACGAAGAAGAATTATTTGATCTCTGTTATTGTTTTTTAAGAAGTATTCTCGTACAGCTCCTACCGACAAGAGATAAGAATACAGGTAAACCAGTTACAATATTGTTCAAAAAATTTAGAAACCGCGTTTCTTTAAGACAAAGCCATCTTACAATAACTCCATAACGACAGATGCCATCAATGAATCGATTATTTGTAGCAAGTGACGCGCATCGAGAAACGAGTGATCAGTTACAATTACCGGGAAGGACTTCGTATTAGATGCTACTAACAAATAGAAAAGCATAAAACTTGTGCTTCTACCATAAAATTCGTTAAATCCTTCCGACGGTGCTCGTAACGGCTCCTAGCGGAGGCTACTTATTAGGCCTTAGTTATAGAAATATCTACCATCGAATCAAAAAGGAGAATGTCTAAATACGCGAAGATATCAGCGCCCTTCATGACAAACGTGACCAGAAATACCTACAATATGTACATATTAAGTATTTATTATTTAACATGCGGGTTTCCTCGCCGTTTTCCTGCACGCGTCCAATGTGATTAATTGTTTTATTCAAATTATTTGTGAAGCACGTCTGCGTGTACGTAAATTGTGCAGTACAATGAATATGACGGATGTTTTGTTTTATAATGAACGTGTGGCGACTGTAATGACGATAAGCAATCTTTCGTTCTTCTTAAAAGAAGGTTATCAAACAATGTCTTTAACAAGAGGGATCAAATAGGTCTTGACTTCAAACCCCTTAAAAAATCACCACGGTTGCTCACTATTAGGTCGCGATTTCCACTCGACATCGACAGGTGCACCACTTAAAAACCACGAGTGGTTTTGTAAGTGACATAAGAGAACCCACCTTGGTACCTTCATAACTTATGACTAACGAAATGAGTTAACCCTGAACTACTACATTGTTGCCAGCATGTTTAACCGTTTGCCCTGAACAAGCAGACATTCACACTTTAAACTTGCAACCACCGCAGGTCAGCCGTTGTTGTAACAACCACAAAGTTTAGCTTATTTAGTAGCAAATTGTTCAAGTTTTCTTTACGTAAACTGTTATTGTTCAATGTTAGCTTTACTTGAAGGTGAGGTCCTGTTTTGTTTGACTAGCTGTTGACTGCTACTCCGTTCGTATACTTTGAACTTTTCTTTTAACACGCTCACGCTCATTTATTTTTCTATATCCTCCAAGAAACGATATAGAGACTATCAAACTGTGTTTATGTATAGAGTTTAAATTTATTCCAAAGCCATACATACTTAGGCTTCTTAGAATTTGGAAGACAGGATGTTATTACCGAATTATTATAAATTAATTAAGTTAATTGGCAAAAGCCACTCATAAATGTATATTTGTACGCCAAATGGCAAAACATAGAGAAACTCATATTATAACAATTGTAACATCTTGCATGCTGTGTTAACCTGTGTTTACAAATAAAGATTATTGATTGATTGATTGATGGCGAAGTGCAACTTTTGTGTTCAAACTTTGCACACATGCTCAAATACCCGTGCCACACATCGCGACTTTATATTCATTTGCGTATTTGAGTGTCTAGCGTATGTTCATGAATTTATTCCTTTTTTTATACAAATATGTTTTTTCCAGCAATTTTTCTCCATCTCTATCTGGGAGGTTGCCAAGAATACTTATTGCGTCTATTTTGCTTGAGGAAATTCGTCTCGAGTCTTGCTCTCGTTAGCAAACGTACCGCAAACAGGCTGAGCCTACTCAACTCTCGGCGAGGCACTAATGGAAATAGCTATACCTGAATTATAATTTCATTATTTTCTTTAGGGAAACTCAGCCCCAAAACCGAAATACATGAGTAGTGTTAAGTAATGTATCTAGAAATATGTCCTCTTTATCAACACTGTTGACGACCTTGTAGGGTTTGAGTCCACATATACACCGTGGCATTTTAGTCGTCTTACAAAAACAGCCCACTTCATATATCCAATGACTACTAATAATTCATGTAAAAAAAAATTGTTTTTTTTTTTGAACATTTCATTTTTTTTTTTAATTAATTATGACGCATGACATAGTTTAAAACACCCTGTTGCGAGTGCAGTCCGAGCGTTGTGTAACAAGGGCGCCGCAGAATGGAGCGGCGACATCTTTATCAGAGTTCATTCACCCTAACGCAAAAATGTGTTTCTTAGTATTGCAACTTAAACTTAATCTAAATCCATTCTGCGGCGCCCTTGTATCACGAAGCTCGAACTGCACTCGTAACAGGGTGTTTTAAACTATGTCATGCGTCATAATTAATAAAAACAAAAAACAAAATCAAATGATCAAAAAATCTTTTTTTTTACATGAAATATTAGTAGTCATTGGATACATGAAGTGGGCTGTCTTTGTAAGACGACTAAAATGCCACGGTGTATATGAACGAGATCTTCAAACGCCGCATTCCGATATTATAGTCCAGCTTATAGCTTTTGCCTTCCCAAGTAATGCAAACATTTTGTGACCAAAATATACCATGCACCTGAATCTCATCTATTCAAAATTAAATCAGAGACAATCAACAAAGGTATTCGAAACATTTCAATGTTTACTCCAAGCAGTCTCGAATATGCAAACTTATGCAAATGCACGTGTTCTCATCACTGAGCGAGCTGATCATTTGAATTTGTTGGCCTTCAACTTACAAAGTACTGCGACATCGTCCGACAGAGGTATGTTAGACTTGCTTTTATACCTTTAAATACCTTGACAAGGTTATAACCGGTGGCCAATTCAGACGTATACAACTTTTTTTAGCCCCCATTCTGATTTAAAGCCAAATTTTGCAGTTGTTTGATTTCTTTTACTTAGTTAAAATGCAGCAAATTTGTAATGCACGTCTGTAAGACCTTGACCACCACAATAATTTCAGTAATTTTATCCCGAAATGAAACGTATTTAAAAACGATCCAATTTTTTTAACAAATCATTAATACTAACCAATCCATCATTCAGGATCATTGAGGATTCACTCCAACACGATCCCCATTGTCATTTTGCTAAAAGTTTACGAACTTTTAGCAAAATGACAATCTGCTAAATTCATAATGGTCGATCATTGGTCGGTCAATGGTCTCGTAATAGACTCGTATTACAATGGCATTTTGAACATTTATTTATACCAGATTACATTTATATATTTTAACATATTATTTATTAGTGTTCTAAGCAATCTGAAGTAGTAGGAAGTTGGAAGTTTAGTAGGAAGTTTCATTTGTCATTATGTACGATATTACCAATTCTTTCAATGGAGTGTCAGTGGCTGACCATTGGAAAGTCATAATGATGCCATTATATTAGAAGATTACCATACTTGTCAAAATCAACACTTATGAAATCAATGACAGACCATTCTGACACTATTTTAACAGCAGACTTGAGGCCCTGACTATTTTCTGTAGGGTTATCTAAAGGGACGTGTCGTGGTCAATCTTGAAAACGAAAAGCAGAATATTTGTGACTTTGTTACTGGGATAACTAATAAAGTATGCGAAAATTTTATTTAATAAAACACGATGAATAGCAATCGCCTTTTTAAATATAAAAAAGGAGGAGATTGGTGCCGATTCCCTTGTTCACAAACTAAACTAAATTTAAGTTAGTGTATCTTTTTCTTTCTATTTCATTAAGAAAAGGACAGAAGATAAATTTTAGTTTAGTCCTGTCAAATTTATTAGCGCTTGACGTAAATTGACGTAATTTTAGTCGGCAAGTTTTTAATCACGTCTAAACTTGTATAGAGTAGTGACAGGCGCTGATTAATTTGACAGGACTAAACTAAAATTGATCTTCTGTCCTTTTCTTAATGAAATAAAAAGAAAAAGATGCACTGAACTTAAATTTAGTTTAGTTTGTGAACAAGGGAATCGGCACCATTGGCTATCTGAATTACCGTATAAAATTGCCAAGCCTGAGTAAAATAGTTATAGAAAAATATCCTGTAATTTTTGTTTGTAATAAAAATAATCTTAATTTAAAGTTGTATACTTCCAAATTGGCCACCCTGTATATTCTTCTTCTACTCTGGTGTCGGCTGTCGGCAACATCTTTACCGGAGTAATTCTGATCCGCTCCCCAAAACTTCAACCTGCTGGTGGATAATGTGGGTAATTTCTTAGACTGCCCTCACATAAACATTTTAGTTCATTAACTGCAGCCCTCAAAAGACATATTGAGGGCATCTTAAATTGACCTCCATCGAGTTTTAGATTTAATTTGAATGAAGCTTAGCGCCCGACGACTGGACCAACGAGGCAGGCAAAAAATCACAAATGAATGCAATAAATATTTGTATTGAAGTTTGCATAATCCTGCAGGTATAAAATCACAGTTGGACAAACAAAATCCAATGCCAGCATAGTTCAGAACTAGGCAACATTAATGCGCGAATAGTTTTCAAAAAGTTACACCTGAATGTTGAGGACGGATTATATTCAGCCGTCAGCGAGATGAATAGTTTGTAACAAATGTGGTCAGTCTAGAAAATAGTATTTTTTTAGAATTTAAATGATTTTATTAAACCTAGCCAAGGCCGCGCCTCTGTTTTAAAATGATTCTGAATTAATAATAAAAGATTTTTCGGTGAGCATAAGTGTACGCTCTACACAGTAATAGTTTTTTCTAAAGCTTGATGCTCGGGTATTATAAATAATACACAATTTCCTTAAAAATCGCTGCAATTATCTTGGCAAGATGAAACAGGTAAAACATTATTCTTAAAGTATCGAACGCGGCGGCTTTGACGCGAACAGCCACGGAGCGGAAACTGTCAACCTCATCACGCTCCAATTAACAGTCGAATGACATTGCCGCAGCGGGAATAACATTTTATTATTATAAAGGTATCAAGTTCATGGGCTGGGCAGAAGGCACGAGGTATTTGATAACGAATTGCTGAGGTCATCTTTACGCGATTGAGTTCGAGCAATTTTAGAATGAAAGTAAACGGCAGAGACGGAGATGGGGGGACGAAATTGACTCCTACCGAAAGGACTGGCCCGCAAGAAGACAGACGTAAGTGGAAAAGGGAGAGACAAGTCTTTGCCCAGCAGTGATCTCTCTTTTTAACCATATACGAAATGTATCTATAGATAGACTAGCTTTTGCCCGCGGTTCCGCCCGCATGGATGTCGGTTATTGCGTAAAAAAGTAGCATAATTATGTCCTTCTACATAAAAATCAATTAGGCAGATTGATTTTTATGTAGAAAGACATAATTATGCTGCCTTTTCCCAACTATGTTGGGGTCGGCTTCCAATCTAACCGGATGCAGCTGAATACCAGTATTTTACATGAAGCGACTGCCTATCTGACCACCATAACCCAGTAACTGGGTAATACGATACCCCTTGGTAACACTGGTTATCAGACTTTCGGACTTCTGACGACCCGTAACGACTGTCAAAGATCCACGAATGACAGCCGGGACCAACGGCTTTACGTACTTTCCGAGGCACGGAGGAGTCTCGGTATGTAAGGATGGTCACCCATCCACGGACCAACCCCGGCAAGCGTAGCTTAACCTGATGAATCGACCCGTGCGACTGTTATTACTGAGCCACGAGCTCCTCATGTCCTTCTCCATATCCCAGGCTATATCTGTGCCAAATGTCATGACGATTGGTTCAGTGGCTTCGTACGTTACAGACAGAGTTTCTTTCACATTTATAATATTAGTATGGATAAATAGATGATAGCTTAAATGCCATAGCATACCTACATGGTCAGTTGAACCTCCAGATCTGTCTGATCTGACCAAAATCCGTGCCGTGTGTGCTGTTACGGCCTCAAGATCACACACACATTATCATCGCCTACGACGGGCCGGAACGATTACTATAAGAGAAGCAACTCTTTGAAAGCAGTCTGATAATAAATTTCGAGTACTCGTACCTATGACCACGCTTCCGATTAGACCGATCTGGTGCAGATTCAGCCGTTCAGATCGTTTTTTTTACTAAGCTATGGTACCTTTAAGTAAAATACTAACCTATTATATTCGTGGAGGCTGTTTCAATGCATTCCCACTTTACACACCATTGATCAACGATAAATAAGATTCAGTGTTAAAACAAACGAATGGAAATTAGTTCAAATATCACACTAATATTGTATAGGCGAAAGTTTGTGAGTGTGTGTGTATGTTTGTCTCTTCTTCACGTTCAAACGGCTGGACCAATTTTGATGAAATGTTGTATGGAGGTAGCTGACACCCTGGATTAACATATAGGCTACTTTTTATCCCGATATTCCCACGGGATCGACACTTATGCGGGTGAAACCGCGGGGCGCAGTTAGTAATCTATAAATTGTATCTCAGTATATGTGTTCTACGAAGCCACACCCGCGTAACAATTATATGATTTTTTCGATTACCGATCTCGAAATAAATGGAGCAAGACCCGAACAATACAACTGTACCAAATTGTCCGTAGAGAAACGATTCTAAACACTCTGTTACAGATAATCGATTCAACATTCATATTTTTGAACGTAGGTATACGTCACTACGTCGCGACTTGACAGTACAACAGCACTTACTAGAGAATGGGCAGCAACGTTCTCTATGCATTTTAATACCATACTGCGATCGCCAACCCGCCTGACAAGCATGACGATGGCAAACCCCTACCCCCCTCCCCCCCAATTGAGAACTATGTTCAGAAATGGACGTCTTTTGGCTGGAATGATGATGATGATGATGAAAGTCAAAACCCGCAACCATCGTTTTCCTAACGACTGTCACTGCGGTCTCTTCTATAGAAAACAGTAGGGCGGAGTTTTACCCAACGGAGAGAGGTGTGTATGTATCGTTCTTTGGTATCGTTGAGCTCCTTATGTTCTGAGTTGAGCTGCACGATTACTGACACTGCGTGCACAGACTGGACAGGTCCGCTCAATCTGTGTGGTTCTTTTCTCAAAAGACCATTTCAGACACCAATCTACATGGTCTCCACATGATTTCACCAAGATTATGTCTGGACTTTAAAAGAGATTGTGACCTCTGAGTTTGTTTCGGCCTTTCTTCTCAGAGTAGTCAGATACGAAACGCCGATCCGATCTAGTTTTAAAATATGATTGACGTGTACAAACCTACTTACAGAAATAAAATCTTTATCATTCTTCGTAATTCTCAATGCATCATCGCGACCACATACGACGCGTCTCCAAGTTATACGGTCTTCTGCAAAACTTGGAGCTTCCGCTCGGTAAATACTGCCTCCAACAGCCTTCTTGATCGCGTCTGACCATCTTGCCCGCGCTCTGCCTTGAACGCGTTTTCCCTCCACCTGGCCCAGTATCATAAGTCTTTCCAGACCATGCTTAGCTGAACGCATAATGTCCAAAAAAGCTGAGGGCACGCTCGCGCTCCTGACATATTGCAGATAGCCGCTTGGTGATGTTGTGTTCCTCTAGTATGGATTCATTCATTCTCATGGTGGTCTATGGGAATTGAAATTTGGCCAGTGCAACGTCTGTTAGGTCAGCTAGTAATTAATAAAAAAAAGTTCTACACCATAACATTACTACCAAAGATCAAAACTCCTTTGACGCATCGATAAGGATGGCAGCAAATAAATCGCATGACAAACTGCAATACTATCCCATACAAACGTGACTAACCGGACTTGGACGGTTGCCAACCCACAATTAAGTCCTTACACATCCCTACACACTTATTATGCTGTCGCCAAACTAAAATCCTCGTTTTACATCCTACAAATCCAGTTGGTAACTGCGGCAAAATTAACTTTGTTTTGACAACCCTATTCAAATCCACGACAAAAAGAAAAATAGACTTTTTATGCATGGTGATAGAGCTCAAAATGGCATGCAAAAAGACTATGTTTACCAACCCTGTCTGCACATTTCACAAAATACTTTCGGCTTTATTTCACTTGGTAATAAAGACGAAAATTGTGTCGAAAAGCCCACACTTAACTCATTATTGCATATTTAAGTAAGCAGGCTTTTCCTTTGTCAAATACGCTCATACGAAGTGCAAAGCTAAATTGGTTTCATCATCCTATTAGTAGTAGAGCAAGGGATTTGGGACTCAATACCGAAGAAAATAAAGATGATATTAGAGTATAGTTAAGAATAGTTTACTTAAGTTCGCTAATGAAGCTGTAAAGTATCATTGTTATAGGGATATTATGACATTAGGAATAGCTTGATATGTTTTCAAGAGGGTTGTCACAGTTACAAAATTACGCTCTGGAATTTGATTTTGATGTTATTGCGTTCCACAGCTCCCACCTATGGTGCTGGTGTAATTACAACCACATGGCTGTAATAGGGATGATGACTAAATATATTTTTTGTCCGTCATGTAGATTATAAAAAAATATTGGACACGTATTTTTTCTTTTTTATGTAATCAAAACATTACGGCGATACATTGAGTTCAAATATGGCATGACGTCACTGCTCGCTAGATTTTATACGTAGCTGTGACGTAACGAGCCCCCACTCCCCAAGTTTAATGTGTTTTATCTAAGTCATTTTTTATTAATATGATAAAGCAAAAAATACGTGTCTAATATTTAGCTAAATCTCTATCTAAACAGTTTTTATTTTTATTTCACCCAGGACGCATCCCTATTGCACCGGCAGCACCACTTTTCGTGTAGACACATTTCAGCTTTGTCTCTGGGACGGCATGGGAAGTCTTTCGGAAAATCCATAGGAGGCGGTGACCAGTTAACGTCAGATGGGCCGCCATCGGCTTATTTACTATCTATAGTATATGAAAATGTCTTTGCTATCTACCAACAAGAAAACCGAGAAGAGTTGCGTCGACCACAAATAAATTGCGATCTAGAGAATGATCATGCCGATGGACATCGGATCCAATTCGTTCAGTTCAGATTAATATATCCATGTCTGTGTGCCTTTAGGTTTTAGAGGTATGAGGAACAGGGTGTAAAGTTCACTCATACTCTATAGTAAAGGGAGGATCCTCCGACCAGACGGGTGTTGTGTCTGGTGGGCAACTGCCCAACGGTTGATGTCGGGATGTTGTATATATGCTAGTCGCGCGGTAAACTCTGATAGCGCGATGCAGGATTTATGACGTAAGGTCTTTGATGCGTAGTTCGCATGTGGCGTTGTTGATATCGCCACATGCCTTTAGGAATAACAGCAAGATAGGATACCTACCATCAGTTTCGCCCATGTAACCGAAATTTAGTCATAAAACATTTAAACGTTGGGATGGCATGAACTAGGCCATACTACCAAAACTTTCTTGATAATGTTCTCCCGTGCCTGGTACGGTGTCTCTTGCATCGGCTATATTCGGCTATCAACTGGGCTCGTTTTATTACCGTAGTAACTAATATCGACAAAAAAACTATAAGCTGTTTGACGCTTTCCTTTTTATTCATAAAAGAAAAGGAATCATCATCATTCAGCCCAAAGAATCCACTACTGGACATGTCCCACTCTTCCCCAAATATCGACAGACAACTGGTCTTGAATGTCCCTCTCGCATCCAGAGGATTTTCGCGATGTTGCCCAGTTCCATTTCGTCGGTCCACCTTGGCCTATGAAGGTTATAGGCCCAAGGTTCCGCTGTAGTTACTGAATTATTTTGAGTAAAAAGCTGAAAATCGGAACTAAAATATTGAAAGAACCATTTGTCCTAAAATATTCAGAAATCATGTTCTGCCCCAGATCAACAAGGTATATACTTCTATAGCTACTCAGATTAAAAAAAAAAAACATTATAACTGCAGACAAATAAAGATAAATAGGACATAAACTCATGTAATTCAAAGAAATTGCAAATGGCAAAAAGTCGCGGAATAGTTACATAAAAACCATAGTCGGTTTTCATTGAGTGTCAACTGACAGACATCAGAGAAGTACAATATTGTACATAAACAAATCACAAACATTCAATCATTGGTTATTTACTACTCTCGTGTAATTCATACTCCATTTACTAGCATTAGACAAATAACGGCTAAATAACGACAGTTATTGTGTAATATTGTTGAAATTAATGCACTTTAGAGTTATTTTATGAATGTAAATGGTAAATAGATTACAGTGCTTTGTATTTATCGTGATCTAACGGAGTTAATTAAACGTTTACATCGAAATAACGAAAGGGTGAGAACAGTTAAACAAATCACAAACATGCAATAATCCAGTTATTTACTACCCTTGTGTAGTTCGCGAACGAACTATATAAATGTAGGTCGTAAGAGCGCTTCCACAGACGAACTACGCAAACTAATTCCCAGATCCCTCGCTTCTCAGATCATTAGTTCGTTCGATAAGAACGACTTGTAATAGCGAGAATGAGCGAGACCGCGGCGCCGCGCCGAGCTAGTCACGTCACTACTACAGCGCAATGAAAGAACGCCGGAGCAGTAGCAAAGCCAGCGAAAGATCTGCCTTTCTTTGGTTCGAGACGTAAGCTGACGAATTAAAAGAACGAACTAGTTCGCTAAGGAGCTGCGAACTAAACTCAGCGCTCCACGACGCGAACTCCTAATATTGTACTTAAAACAAATCACAAACATTCAATAATCCAGTTATTTACTACTCTTGTGTAGTTCGCGAACGAACTAGGTCGTAAGAGCGCTTCCACAGACGAACTACGCGAACTAGTTCCCAGATCCCTCGCTTCTCAGAACATTAGTTCGTTCGATAAGACCGACTTGTAATAGCGAGAATGAGCGAGACCGCGGCGCCGCGCCGAGCTAGTCACGTCACTACTACAGCGCAATAAAAGAACGCCGGAGCAGTAGCAAAGCCAGCGAAAGATCTGCCTTTCTTTGGTTCGAGACGTAAGCTGACGAATTAAAAAAACGAACTGGTTCGCTAAGGAGCTGCGAACTAAACTCAACGCTCCACGTCGCGAACTACTAATATTGTACTTAAAACAAATCACAAACTTTCAATAATCCAGTTATTTACTACTCTTGTGTAGTTCGCGAACGAACTAGGTCGTAAGAGCGCTTCCACAGACGGACTACGCGAACTAGTTCCCAGATCCCTCGCTTCTCAGAACATTAGTTCGTTCGATAAGACTGACTTGTAATAGCGAGAATGAGCGAGACCGCGGCGCCGCGCCGAGCTAGTCACGTCACTACTACAGCGCAATAAAAGAACGCCGGAGCAGTAGCAAAGCGAGCGAAAGATCTGCCTTTCTTTGGTTCGAGACGGAAACTGCCGAATTAAAAGAACGACCTAGTTAGTTAGGCTAGACTAGTAATCTGTGGCTAGACTATTATTTACGTCAAACTAACCCAATACTCCAAAATGTGTAGTGTTATACTTATATTACTATCCAACAGAAATATTTCCAAAACTTATGCTGGGACTAAGCATTCTAGAATCATTGGAACTACTTCGAAAACCGAGAATCCTGTTGAAACTCAAGAAATTTTCACTGAAACGGTCGAGGGTCAAATAACGAGAATTAATAAGAAGCATTTTTAATGAGGTTTGTGTTCCATTCAAATTCAAGGCTTTTGAAGATCTATCTATCTTGCGGATTTCTTAAAAATTAAAGATGCCTTGGGTTCGTTACATCAGGTATTTTCAACTCCAGATAAAAATTAAGAATAAAATTGGAAAGGAGGCTTTCCGTTAAAGGTGTCTGCACACAGCGGGCGCGGCGCGGGGGGACGGGACGCCGGCGCGGCGCGGCGGGACGGGACGCCGGCGCGACGCTGAGCAGTTGTAATGTACTAGATATTACGGAGGACGCCACACAGAGCGTCGCGTCACGTCGCGTCGAGCCGGACGGCTCTGTGTGGCGTCGTCCGTAATATCTAGTACATTACAACTGCTCAGCGTCGCGTCGGCGTCCCGTCCCGCCGCGCCGCGCCCGCTGTGTGCAGAGACCTTAAATTGTCAAGTTACTAAAGAAAAGGTTCGTTTGTCACAATTCCTACGCTTAAAGCTATTAGGGTTCCGTAACTTAAAAGGAAAACATAACTCAAGCTACCATCAGTACATGGGTTCTACTGTTAGATTCGTCTGATCTGACCAAAATGCGCACCGGGTTACGGCTTCAAGCAAGATCGATCGCCTTCGACGGTAGATATAACTTAATTCGAACGGTTTTTCATAACATTTTGGCAGTTTTCCGCCAACTAAACCTTCTCATCTGTACCTGTTAATCTCCGCACCGCCATGGGCTCAGGTCACTGACACAGCAGAGACGCTTTAATGGCATACGATCGATCCACGGCAAACACAACACCGCAATGGAATTATTTATTTTAAGTTTACGGTGCTGAAGTACTCACTTAAGTACTTGTATCTGTTTGTAAGTACCGAAGAATGGAAGCCGGAAGTGCATTGATTTGGAAGAAATGTAAGAAGTAATGTGTTCTATTGTGGGCCACAAGCTATATGAGAATAACTCATGTCTTGAAGTGCAGATTAGGTCAGCCAGTGAAGCAGAAACGGGGCATACTGTCCCGGGGTGCGTCTGTTGTCTTGGAAGGTAAGGCATAGGGCAAGACACTGTTTGCGGCCGATTTCGTTTATCTGCTGTGATGGAGGTAAATCCATACTAATCCATACTATCCATACTAATATTATAAATGTGAAAGTAACGTTTTCACGCCCAAACCGCTGAACCGATCGTCATGAAATTTGGCAGAGAGTCTGGGATATGGAGAAGGACATAGGCTACTTTTTTTTTTTTTTTAAACCTTGCCCCACACTAGGAATTTCTCCTGTATCGTGGGTGCGTTTTACAAACATTTAAATTCACATACACAAACAGCCAGACCCGGAACAACTACTTGTAGATCATACAAATATTTGTTCCGTGCGGGAATCGAACCCGCGACACGCAGCGTAGCAGTCAATCGCTTAACCACTGCGCCTACGCCACAATCCACGCGGGCGGAGCCGCGGGCAAAAGCTAGTCAAATAATAATTGATAAAAAATTGTTAAAGTAAAGATAACAGTTGATAAATTCGGAAGTAAATACTACTTCCGAAGTACCACTCTAACCATATCTTCTATTATCAGTGTTTAATCTTTTATCAATCAGCTATGGAACTGACGTAGCCTTATCGTGGGAGAATTAAGCTGCTTTTCTACCAGAGATGTGCTATGCAACGTTGCTATGGATGTGTTTGATATCCACCAATCATATTCATTGGTGCACTAGCATAGCAGTGGTGGAAAATGATTCAGCTAAGTTACGTTTTTTACATGAAAGAAAAAAATATCATCCCCATTTTACGTGTATGTTATGTATATGAAAGAAGAATTCAAAATCCTTATTCTGCTGTGGAACTCCCTCGTCCGTCCGTGTATTTTCACCAATAATTATTTTGTTTATATACGAGTGGTTTTAAGGATCATACAAACAGGCGCGACACTCGACTCGACACAAAGAGACCGCTCGTCGCGTGGCACGCGGTGTCTTTGTGTCGCGTCACGTGTCGCGCCTGTTTGTAGGAGCCTTTACTTATTTTGCACACAAAAAACATACATACCGATATAATTTGGATACATGATACCAAAATATCGCTATGAATATCGGTATTTGGGTATCGATATAATACTTTTTTTTTAATTTGAGTTTTTGATCATAATTTGAATTTTATCTTAATTGTATTTTATTTGGTAGTAAATTTTTATTAATTTCCAAATACATTGCAAACTATAGTTCTGTATAATTTAGCAGCATTTTTTCAATTTTGTAAATGTGAATACCATGGAGTCGTTTACTATGTTATTATGATTTATGTTGACTTGAAAGAGCATGGCAGTTGAGAGTATGTCATGCTCACTTAAATGTTTCACTGATGGTGGCGCGTGTGTTGGATCATTCGGTTCCCTACAAAATGGTTGAGCTGGATGGTGCTGATCCATGCGTCATGTTCGTGAACGGGCGCCGTCAGTTGGGACTGGTCATCTCTTGACTGCCAGGGCTTATTTTTAATTTGTAATTTTATATTTTGAATTGTTTTATTAGTTTTTACATTGTCTCACATATAGAAGCAACAAGAATAATGTACCCAGGATTATGTAATATCTTGATTTAAAAGAGTGTCCTTGGAGTTTCTTGTCCGTTCTTCTCCATAGTGATCTACGTATTGGAATGGGCATCTAGCTTCAACTTGCCGACTCTGACTAACTGACCGTCTCTTTGACAATTCAAAAGTGCCTGTAAATGGTTTAATTGAAATAAATGCTTTGAGTTTTTTTTTTTTTTGAATTTTATGTGTAAATTTATATGTTATTCTGTTATGAGTCTATTGTTACTTGAATTAAATTATTTGAATTTGAATTAATACCGTTATTATTAAATTTTCTGCAATTTTTTGCAATTTGGTCAGTGTCAGGTTGTATCTTGATCAAAATATGATTCGCGACTGTAAAAAATATGTATTTACTTAAGAATCATCAATAATGATTCTGTGACGTCACATTTTAGCCTGTTAACAGTACTGAGTATCGATATAATTATCGATATTTTATACCGATACTAAAATTACTGATATAAAATACCAGTATTTATGCCAGATGTCGATACTGTTATCGGTATTTTCTTAAAAATATCGGTATTCTTTGAGTATCGATATCGGTCCCTGTTCGTCGCAGATGGCGAAAAAGTGCCCAAAATTTTGTTTAATTCAGTTCTCATTTACGACCAGCTACGCCACTGCTACCACTAGACAAACGAGTGTGCGTTACCCAGGCAAAATGTTTTGCTTTAGAGAGATGAGACTTAAACAAATAATTAGTGTATCATGAGGAGCAATTTGTTTACTAATAGCAAAATTTGTTTGAATTGTAGTTTTTAAGTTATTTAAGAAAAACAAATTTTGCTGGAGTAACGTTTGAAACGTTACCCAGGCAAAATCGTCTTTCAAAAATTAGTTTCAGCACGGAACCAAATACATGAATAGATAGCTTTTGTTGAGTAGTAAATGTTTATAAATAGCAAAATTTGTGTGTGGTATAGTTCTTTAGTTATTTAAGATTTTGCTGCGGTAACGTTTTGGGATTTCCCAGATCTCGAAAACGGCTCAACGCAGAAGTTTGAAAAAAATACCAATAAAAGACCTTAATTTGTTTAAATTTGTTTAATCATTAGTTTTTGATTTGGTTGACGTAAACCAATGTAATTAAATGGTTTCAAAAATCAGAAGAAGCGGGTTTACATGTAAACCAATACACTTATAACCAAATAAACAGCTGTAAAAAATACCCGTGGTTCGACGCTTGTTTACAGCAGACATTTTAGATTTCATACTTTACACGTTAAGAAGATAAAAACAAATTTGATTTATTTTAGACTGGTCGTACTTTAGCGATCGAATACGCAGTTCCCATAACATTAAGAAACATGGCATACTTTAAACAAATTAAAATGATTCCTGAAAATTCCTTCCTGTTAATTGCAGCTTTGAATTACGGCTCTAATGAAAGTTATCTCTAAAACAAGATTATGTCAGCAATTCTCTAATGAGCCGACCAAATTGAAAAGGTCACATAAAAGCGACCGCACCATACATAAGCGCAACCATCTGAAATGAACAGGATAATATAGATGTTTTGTTAGTACAGTTGAATACAAAAGTTTTCTGGTCAGGTTAGTTAAAATAATAAAATGGTTAAGATTCATTATTTTTATTTAAAAAATCAGTCTCATACAAATTATATGTATTGCTTTGCCTTAGCATCAACATTTTTAGAGAAAAATCACAGATAAGTTATAACCTACTTACTTAATTTTAATATTTGGATACATTAATAGTTTGTACAATTTTCCTTAGGAGGTACTAATAACGTAGGTTGATAGGTGGACTCCATTTCACCTCGACTCACAGTATGGCATTTTAATATGAGTTTTGTTACGTGTTACTTAGAGTGAATATTTTAACATTACATGTGACTGCCACAGGTGGATAACCCGTGAACCAATCATTGTCAAAGCGTCGTAACCTTCTTTTAACTTAATGTTGAAATATCCACTCTAAGTAACACGACATAAAGCTCATATTTCAATACCACAGTGTGACTTGAGTTGGAATTGAGTCGGCGTTGTGTGTGTAATGTGCAAAGCACATTTAATGTTTTTTTTTACAAAATATGTATTATCGGCTTGCCTATATTTCTTGCCCTTATGAGGGACGGTTTCGAGCATATTCTATAAAAAATGTATATAATCATAAAACTTTTAAATGAGAAAACAACAATATAATAAAAATCTTCCAACAATTATATAAAAAATAAACAACTTTTACACTTATGTACCTATTTAAAAATATAGGAAACAGTACAGTTTTTATCATTAATAACTACTAATATCACTCATAATCACAGATTCGTACCTAATTCAATAAAATTTGTGTGGTCATTGGGACCGTATAAAATTATGTGTTTTATGCTTCCAGTCTCTAACGTTTTAATTACCTACACTAATGAATATATAATCAAATGTGGCATTATGGAGTTTTTGCATTTCTGTAGTTTACAGTACAGATCATCGTAACATTCATATTGTTGAGTTTTCGTTCTGTAACAGTATGCTCTGTAATGTCCAATCAATGTGGAACTTGATGGTGGGTCAAAATCAATTACTGCCAAAATCATATACTGTTGGCCATTTAACTCTATATTAATGGGTATATCATTCAGGTTAACAGACATGTCATGTAGTTCGAAGAAAAGTAATGGTTTTAATTCATATGTAAAATATACATTTCCTGTCTCGCATACAGGACACAGTGAAACATTATCATTATTAATACACGATGTGGCAGATTCTTCCAAGAAGTCAATACCCTTTTGTGTTATAATATTTATATTTAAAGATATATATTTACAATCAATTTTCTTTGGTTGTAATGCATTTGAGCATGTGTCATTTGAGCAACACCTCTGTCTGGTGGCAGAAAAGTATATGTTGCTCATGAATACCTGTTCTAAAATCATTGTTATATTACATTCACAACTGATAATATTTTGCTGTGACTTTGTTTTATCAAAAAGGTCAATCAATAGTTTGTCACGAAGTTCATATAATCTTTTGCAAGTTTTTCTCGTATTAGATAATACTTTTATGAATGTTGTTAAACCATCGCTAGCACTATTTAACTTTTCTCTGAAAGCAGGCCTGTCTTGATAAGCTACACCGAATGCTTGCGCGAGGGAATCAAAAGCACAAGTGTTTGTTATAAGTACCCTGTTTTGGTGTACATAAGAATATGCGACGTTACCATTCTGTAATATGTATATGGAGGTAGCTTTTTTTGATTTAGGAGTGGGTATGGTAAGTCCCCGCCAGTTTTCAACTTCTATAGGTTTATTTTGAAAAATTGATTGAATATCAAAATCTGACGTATCAGTTAGGTTCTCTTCTTCTTCTTCTTTTTCAACTGACTTCGGTGCAGAATCAGATATAATTAACTCTGCTGAGAATGAATCTCGTTTTTGTTCGTGTTTGTCTCTAATTTTTACTATTTTTCGTGAGAAATACTCATAATTTGTTTTGCGTTTTTCCTTTTTGTTTCTTAGTTTTAAGGCCTGTTCTTCTTTGTTCTTAGTATTCTCGTGTAAAATTTGACTAGAGCTTAATTTTATGGTTCCGTTAATAAAACTATAATGTTGTATAAGAAATTCGTCTAACCGGACGCGTTCAACTTTGGTCTCAAAATATATAGTTTTGATGTCCTTAAAATGATTTTCTACATTTGAGCTGCTGGCATAGTCTTTGGCTCCAGGAAAATAATCAGTCATAATATTGCCCCACAAAGGTAATTTTTTCAAAAGTCTTTTAAGAGTGTTGTTAATTTCCGGCAAAAAAAAAGCATTTTTCATTGGTGTAGATTCAATTAACTGTAAATATAATAGTTCTGTATTCATAATGTCATCATAATATTTTATCAAAGGCATAGGGCCACCGTGTTGCTCACTCTCTTCATCTTCTGTTACAAAATATATTTCTTCGGAACTGTCCTCTCTTTCATTCTTTTCAATTTCGTCTGTGTGTCTTAGATATGTTTTTATTTGGTCGCTCAATCGTTTCAATGCTTGTTCACATTTCGATGCCGTATAATCAAGATCGGTACTTATATATTCATGAAGAGAAAGTGTGATTACATCTTTAATAATTAGTTTTACTTCGTCATAGCTTCGTGATTGTAGTATCAATTTGATGCAATTGATATAAAAATATTTGCATGTTTCAGAAGTCTTGTCAAAACAACTTTGTGTATACAGTTTTTTTAAAAAATGAGACTTATCAAGTCTGATGTAACAAGCAGGTATCTTGCCTTTTTTTTCCTCAACTATTGCAAAACATTGTCTTAAATAGTTATTCAAGTCCGTTTTCAAAAAAGTTTTCGTTATGGCCGCTATTAAAGCAGAAGAATCATCACAAATTATTTCATTTGGAAGGACTCTTCTGTTTAACCATGTGCTTAGCCATGTGGCTATTGTTTCTGTTGTGTGTGAGTCAGAGCACATATAACAAATTGGAACACTAGCACCCAAGGTATATGCTACGATGGCATATAAGAAAACATGTTTGGGATTTTTATATTTTAAAAAATCGTTTGCTTCGGGTGGCTTTATTGGTTTAAATAAAGATCCAGTGGCATCAATAGACAGGATTTTATATTTGTCTTCCAAGATGTCATCGTAATATATACTTTGCTCAGTAGTCCAAAAATACAATATAAATGGAACAAGAGACATTTTTTTTATGAAACTGTCATACGGTGGGCTACAGGTCATGGCATACAGTGATAAAATAATATTTTTATCAAACTGAAGAGCGCTTCTAGCTTCATGCCGGTATTTCCTCAAATTTAATAATTTAGGCAAAGTTGGCGGTTCTTTTGGATTATCCATGCTCATAACTTCATCGGCCGTTGAATTTCGTACCCTTAAAGCCTTAATGTTTTTAAGTTTTTCTTTGTGCAGATTAACCCGGTGTGAAGTTAATTTATTTTTAATTCGAGGGTCATGCCGAAAGCCTTTTTTCAAATTTGTAAGAATAAGCGTTACTTTATAAGAATTATCAGCTGTTTCGGGGGATATTGTCAAGAACAGACTAGCTTTGCATTGCGTACAACTTCCTGTACATGTGATGTCGTTATTTTTGAGATCAGTAGGCACGTAATTGTTTTTAAACGAGAATGTGCATTCTAAATCGGTTTAAAAAAATATATGATCTTGCATTTCGTTGGTCCACTTATTTTGTGCGAGATGGTGGGATTCAATAGGCGCAATTTTATAGTAGTCATATTTACTCATTTCAAAAGAAACTGTTAAATCAGAAGGAGCTTCTACAACTGCATGCAATTGTGTTCGATTATCTTCACAATCTCCGCGAGAATTAAAAAATAAAACTTTATTTCTCTTCGCAGATATTTGCAGGGCTGCTTTGCTGACTTCGTGATTAAACTGAATACGCAGTTCTTGTTGTATGTGGTCATAAACTTCATTTGAGATTGGGGGAATAGAAACATTAAATATATCTTTATATTTGGAGAACACAACTCTTAGGTCGTCAAGGGGCACTTTTACTTTTCGGCCTGCCATTTTATTGTACCTGCTGGTACTTCACTGGTATGTGTGATTTTCCGAATATAAAATGAACTGACATGAACAACGGTGTGAGTTGAGGCTTGCACATTCTGCTCCCGAAGCCATGAAGTGCAACTACCTGAAAAAAAAGCAAGGCACACATCACATTTACATTAATATTTTCATTACCTATCATTTTAAAAATCTAGTACACTTGTCTCGCCATTTGCGCAGAAAGACATTCGCACGAATGGATACTTGCGCATAAAGACATTTGCGAATGCACACTTCAGTAAAAAGACTGTAGGTGTACAGTACCTTCAGTCTTCTCAAGATATTGCGCGAAAGGACATTTTAGCAGATTAAAAAGGGTGTCGTTTTTAAGGTTGGGATCGCCAATTACCAATATGCGATAAATGCCGTAAAAAATCCAAGATGGCTAAAGATAAACCGCTTAAGCGCTTGCGCAGTGATGAGCTGGGTTTTGTTAGGCGTGGCGCCATTCCTACGCTTTGTTGTACGTATACTGAATTTCGTGTGATCTGATTGCAATTAATGTGTATATAAAGTACCGTGTATGAAACAGCACATATCTAACTAGGTATTGTAACACTCGTGTATAATACCCCTCATTATACAAGTTTCATAAACTATCATTACCGAATACTCACCGGACTTGTCAAACACACTTCAATATAATTGAGAATAATACTAGATTCGTTAAAGCGCTTGAAACTTTATGACAGTATAGCTTAAACGTATAAAAACTGTATCCTTTTTGTTTTGTTTACGTTAAGTCTAAGAGCAATATCACAACGCGATTGCCTAGCATGGCGTAGGTATAGAATAATTAAAAGTTAAAGCCTACCACTGAGACCGCCACGTTGTTATTTTAGCCAATAATCACACACACAGTTTTAAGCAATAAAGAGATGAGTCTGTCGTAAAACAATAATATTTCATATTTTGCGCGATATTCTGGTTCAATATTTCCATGATAGCCATTGAAATGATAAAAAAACTATATACTATATTTTCCTAATTGTAATGAAGAAAATGGCAAAGTTTTTTTTTGTGCCGGGGCTAATTGTGTTTTGGGTCACATTTGACGAGTTTTCTTTATTCTGATTCACACCAAAAAGCGTACATTAATATACGCTGAATGACTATTTTATACTGAAACACAACTGTACTGTAAAATAAAAACATTTAATACTCACATCGTTCAAAGACGTCGTCGTACACACACACATAAACCACAAGCACTTCTCTCCAAAACACTTGGTTCACGACTGATTGTTTCATTGGTTCGGTCGGAGCTAGCGTACCCATAGATAGAGCGTACTCAACTACTCACAGCTAAAGAGTAAGTAAGACAAGGCATATAGCTGTTGCGTTGCATTGCACACAGCGATGCGCGCTGCTCTGACTAGCATCAAGAACGTTAAAACGTTTTTAGCGTGGCTTTGCGTTGTGGTATCAAAATAAAACATTTGGTTTAACAGAAACAACAAATTAAGTACTAAAAATATAGCTACATGTATATATGTTTGTATTGTTTTAAATCACACTATAAATTATACACTATGATATTACACTTTTATTAACTAGTAAAAATTGTGTAATATGGTACTGCACTTAAAAAATATTAAAAAATCGGCTTCACGAATAACGTTTTTCTGCTTAACTGTACAAAACATCGGTTACCAAGCTGCTAATTTGCGAAGATTACCCGTACGTACGGTGCAGTCGCTTTTACGTGACCTTTTCAATTTGGTCGGCTTATTAGAGAATTGCTGACATATTCTTGTTTTTGAGATAACTTTCATTAGAGCCGTAATTCAAGGCTGAAATTAACAGGAAAGAATTTTCATGAATCATTTTAATTTGTTTAAAGTATGCCATGTTTCTTAATGTTATGGGAACTGCGTATTCGATCGCTAAAGTACGACCAGTCTAAAATAAATCAAATTTGTTTTTATCTTCTTAACGTGTAAAGTATGAAATCTAAAATGTCTGCTGTAAACAAGCGTCGAACCACGGGTATTTTTTACAGCTGTTTATTTGGTTATAAGTGTATTGGTTTACATGTAAACCCGCTTCTTCTGATTTTTGAAACCATTTAATTACATTGGTTTACGTCAACCAAATCAAAAACTAATGATTAAACAAATTTAAACAAATTAAGGTCTTTTATTGGTATTTTTTTCAAACTTCTGCGTTGAGCCGTTTTCGAGATCTGGGAAATCCCAAAACGTTACCGCAGCAAAATCTTAAATAACTAAAGAACTATACCACACACAAATTTTGCTATTTATAAACATTTACTACTCAACAAAAGCTATCTATTCATGTATTTGGTTCCGTGCTGAAACTAATTTTTGAAAGACGATTTTGCCTGGGTAACGTTTCAAACGTTACTCCAGCAAAATTTGTTTTTCTTAAATAACTTAAAAACTACAATTCAAACAAATTTTGCTATTAGTAAACAAATTGCTCCTCATGATACACTAATTATTTGTTTAAGTCTCATCTCTCTAAAGCAAAACATTTTGCCTGGGTAACGCACACGACAAACGAGGCAGTAGATATTATAATTAGCACTGAAGTGCAAAAAATTATCACTTCTATAAAAAAAGTAAAGGTGAGGCCTATTCTTAACTAGGACAATTTGTTGAAAGTTTTTTCTCTTAAATTGGTAGATAAGCGTTAAATTAAAATATCAAGTGAAAGGTTGCTGGTTCATCGGTTGCTAAACCGAACTACATTGCAGTCAACTTTCAACTTCCTAAGAATAAAGAAATGGCGAGACCGACTTCTCTTTTAATTAGGGATCAATCTGCCTAGCCTTTCCCCACTATGTTGGGGTCGGCTTTCAGTCTAACCGGATGCAGCTGAATACCAGTATTTTACATGGAGCGACTGCCTATCTGACCTCCACAACCCAGTAACTGGGTAACACGATACCCCTTGGTAAGACTGGCTGTCAGACTTTTGGGCTTCTGACGACCCGTAACCACTGTCAAAGATCCACGAATGACAGCCGGGACCAACGGCTTAACGTGCTTTCCGAGGCACGGAGGAGTCTCGGTATGTAAAGATGGTCACCCATCCACGGACCAACCCCAGCAAGCGTAGCTTAACCTGACGGATCGACCCATGCGGCTGTTATAACTTAGCCACCTTTAATTAGGTATACATTACAAAAATGATGACCAAACCCTCCACCTCCCATGGCCCCACCGACATCAAGTCATATGGGCCGAATCTCAAGGAGACGGCTGCGGACATAGCCCGTCTAGATAGACGCGCAATCACCGCAGTCGCTTCTTGATTCCTATACAAGTTATCTCATCCTGTCCCCCTTATGCCTGTCTTAAAATGATGAGCAGTGGTGGTGGCCCAGTGGTCATACCCACGGCTTAAGAGTTGTCACCCTTTTCTTTGTTATTTATTTTATCACCCCTGGGCACACAACCAAAATCGCCGACACAATCTGTTCGCGCAACTGCCTTGCAGAACGGTCGCCAGCTGAATCGTCTGTGTGTCGTACTTTAAGAATGCGCAATGCTCTCCTGATGGCCAACCCTGAATGTGATGTGTTTGAGGACGAATGGAGTAAAATTAAGCGCATATCTATACTTAATATTATAAATCTGAAAAGTTTGTTTGAACGCGCTAATCTCAAGAACTAATGGTTCGAATTGAAAAATTATGTTAGTGTTTGATAGCCCATTTATCGAGGAAAGTTATAGGCTATATAACATCACGCCACGACCAATAGGAGCGGAGCATTAATTAAAAATGTTGCAAAAACGGGGAAAATGTATTCCTTTTGAAAGCTTCCATTGCGTGCGCTGCGTAAACGGTTAAAGTTACGCAACAATCATGTATGACGGAGTTGTTCCTCTTAAAAAGTTCTAAAAAAAAGTCCGGGATAGCATATTATGTCTATCTTTAAGGTTGGCTTACTATAACTTTTTTAATGAGAATCAAATAAAACTGAAGTTTGTGTACACACGGCAACATAACAACCTATACAAATCCAGTTTACGCTGGTCTCGCCTTGTATAGGATTTCCGTACAATGAGAGATCAGCTTATACTGGAAATGTATAGCTTGATATGTAGCCGTGTGTACCAGTTGGTTTTGAAAAAATATTTTTGCATTTGATAGCCCAATTCTTGAGGTAGGCTTTAGACTATTTAACATGACGCTAAAACTCTTAGAAGCCGAGCAAAAAGTAAGAAAGAACACTAAAGTCGCGGGCAGAAGCCAGTGTCAGATATTCTGTGAGAAACAGTACGCGATCATAAACAATTATACGCTACTTATTAGGAATAGTGGACACGGACACCCCTGTTCCGTTTTAGTAAGTAGCGAATAATTGTTTATGACACAATTGTCTGTACTGTATAGTTTATGTTTTCTTTCTATGTTAATTAATGTAATTGGTATTGAACCGTGTTAATTAACTATAAATAAATAAAACGGTGAAGAATCGGCATGTCGACATGGGACATCCACCAACCCGCAATGTACCCGCGTGGTAGATTATCGCACACACCCATTCACAAAGAGGCCGTCTGGGTCCCATAAGTGGGAACATCATAAGTTGATTGCGTTTGTATGTAGTGATGGGCCGAATACGGGTTTTACCAAATACGTATGAATGGTCGAATGTTCGGTTAAAAGTTTACCGAACCGAATATTCGGCAGGATATGGCGCGCTTTATAGTGCAAATCAAACCTGCCACTTTTATGTCTTTTACTAGACCATAACTGCTTCTAATCGTAGCATTGTGAGATTATTACTATGTATCTCTTTACATAGACAGAATAAATTATATTAATCACACTTTATTTGGATACAATTATGTAATTGTGCTACTTCATAATATTATATGCTTATAGACTTACAGAGGCAACTTTTGTCGAATACTCGGGAGAATACGAATGTTCGGTAAACCTGCCGAATATGTCAAATACCGAACATAAAACGAATATTCGGCCCATTCCTAATAGTATGTAGTAGTTGAGCTCCTTGTGAAGGAAGAACAACTACCAGACGTATTTATTTCTGGCACAAAGCAGCATAGCTGCATCCCAGTTGAAAGACAATTGATGTCAATCGATAACAAATATTGCACATTCAAACACAGACCCAATCATCTTTAGCCTAACACACAAAGCGGCTGAAGTTGCGAGTAAAAGCTAGTATTTGAACAAAACATTACGTATGCGAGCGACAAACAGACAGGTAGACATATAAACATGGGCGCGCCATGGTGCGGTAGTTGTGAATCTTTAATAGATAAAGTTTACGGCACGCCGGAGGATACGCGATGTTTTTATAGTTACGTGTAGCTTTAAGGTAGGAGGTGGAACGGCGGTGGAAGTTTTGTAGAAGATAACCATAAAGATTTTACACTATAATAAAAGCTGCAATAGAAAATCTGGGATACACATGCTATATTGTAGCACAAAAGAAATGATAAGACGATTTCGAACAGCAAGTGTATATGAAAAGAGTACCGAGTACTCGTAGGTACACATACTGAAGAGCATTTTGTAAATGATGTTACTAGTGAGTGCATACTCACTTCAATTCATTATTTTGAAGGAAAAGGTATCTATTCTCTACAACATTTTGGTTAAATGCTCCTACAAACAGGCGTGACACAAAGGCACCGCTCGTCGCGCGACAAGCGGTGTCTTTGTGTCGCCCCTGTTTGGACGCTTCACTCGAGTGAATGTTCATTTTTGTTTTTCATTTCGCGTTCACACGACACCGGCCAAGTGACATGAAATGAACGTTAAACGTTAACATCTGCTAATTTCATTTTGTGTTCAGGGGCCTTACTGCATCGAGTTCTGAATCAATCGAATTGGATTCGAATTAAATGCCGATCCATACTCTTGAATCCGACACTAGCGCACGATCGTGCGGTGGTTCGAAGCGAAACTAACTTCGATCGAAAGATTCGTTAGGATCGAAGAGTTCGTACTCCGCACGCCATCTGACAGATAGATAACGAGTTGTTGGATCAAAACTAAACGTCAAATTACACGATATCAAAGAAGCTAGTTATTCAGAAAGAGTGACATAACTACCTAAAAGACATAGAGCACTTGACGATGACGTAATCCCCCGGATACGCAAAAAACGACGCTGATAATACTCGAACCTATGTCGATCTTGGTTTACGATTCGAATTGGTTCGGGAGTAAGGTTTCGAAACTAGTTCGAATCGAAACGAGTTCGAATCGGAAACAAAATCAAACTCGAATCGTTTTCGGAAGGCCCCAGATGACGAATGAAAGACATTTTCTTTAAAAAACAAAGTGAAGCGTCTCATATCAGCTTTAAATAACCAATGAACACAGATCAATCATTAAGGCAACCCAATTTAAATGTATCGCATCATCGTCGCTATCAGTACACTAACGACCTCAAATTAACAAGTACGTATACAACCGCATACTAATGTCGTCTACGCATTTATAATAATTTAACATGCTTAATTACTTGCACGCTTGTCCCTTAGGGAGCTAGGTACAGCACTAAAGTATTTATTTACCGTTAAGTGAATTAGTTAAACTTACAGTATGGTGGAGTTACAAAATGAATATTATGTCGGAGAACGGAAGGAATACTGTGGGCGTACTGTGGGTAGTGTTGGTTATTGCGCAATAGAAAACCGAATTAAACTCAAAAGTCATTTACTCAACCTGAGAACCTTAGAGTTTTCATAAGACAGTCCCCCAAAACGCCGTTATGTTATAGACTCTGTCATGCGCCGCTAGGCAGCGCTAGCGTCGCGATTAGTCAAGAACCGATGGCGCGAACTCCACCAAGTCCATCGAACGCCAACAGATGGCGCTGGCGTACCGGATACAACTCGTCTCCGACAAATACAACTTTGACGGCTGCCTCGTTGTTCTAGTGGTGTCTAGTGAGCATGGGGTCCTGTGTCTGATCCCCAAGATGGGTAGTGTTATTGGGTTATTCCATTAGCAATTTTTCGTAGCAGCCCGGAGTTTGCGTGTGTACCCGGTTAATGGCAATAGGTCTCCCTCTATTACATGGGACTTCAATATCATCATCATCATCATCATCATTTCAGCCGATAGGCCTCCCCCAAGCACCGCCACTTCGACCGGTTCTGTGCTTCCCGCATCCAGCGGATTCCTGCGGTTCCACAAGATCATAGACAAAAAAAACAGTTGGTTTGTGACTTCAGTGTCAAAAACAAAAAAGAAAACAATCTGCTTAACCTTTTCCCAACTATGTTGGGGTTGGCTTCCAGTCTAACCTGCTGAATACCAGTATTTTACATGGAGCGACTGCCTATCTCACCCCACAACTCAGTTACTGAGTAATACGACACCCCTAGGTAAGACTGGTGGTGGACTGGACTTTCGGGCTTCTGAAGATCCGTAACGACTGCCAAACATCCACGAATGACAGCCGGGACCAACCAGTTTCACGTGCTTTCCGAGACACGGAGGAGTCTCGGTATGTAAAGATGGTCACCCATCCACTGACCAACCCCGGCAAGCGTAGCTTAACCTGATGATCGACCCCTGCGGCTGTAATTACTTAGCTAAAGCCACGAGCTCTTAACCATGGGACCAATATGTATAACTGGTAAAAAGTGGGTGTATATTGTGTAGACTACCTCGGAATTGTTTTAACACCTTAAGGTTGAATGTCAGTAAAACGACAAGGTCTATTTTTGCTTTAATACCAATTTATTGGCAGTTTTGTTCAGGCTGACTATGCATGCCTAGCCCTTCGGGGAATACGGGAGTGCGGTTCCGATATGTTCATACAGCAAATTACCTTTTTCTTATCAATGGCGGATTCCCACAGTAAAACAGCATAGCCAATGTGTCAGTATGTTTGTAGGCGCCGTTCATTGCAGACGTCAAATGACCGTTATATTATACTCATTGACATGATTCTTTCTTATTTCAACGTTAAGATTACCATTCTGTTGAATGCTTGTTATAATTATAGTTATTGTTATAATGTTTTTGGCAAGTTGGTCAAGCTGTAAATGGCTGTAATGTTGCTATTACTAGCAAAGACCCGTCTGATTTTTTAGATTGCTTCTTAGCGTGTCACGTCGATGTCAGTCCTGCTCCAAATTGTGTCAGCCCAGAACTTAGCCAGGTACAAGTTTTGCATAATGTCAGGAGAGTTAAGTTCTTCCAACAGGTAAAAGGGCACGCAGCACATGAGTAAAGTGTAACTACACCAGATTGAATTAGGCTAGTTGGCAGGTTTTTGAGAAACCAATTAGTAACGTTCCTTGTGGTTTATTTTCCTTAAAATACTCGTATGAATATTCCAGCGAAATATCAACATTCACAGAACAAATTTTTCATTTTTATAACGCAATTTACTTTCGATTGTGATAACGGGGCATACTGCCATGGCGGCTCGAGGGTCGTCATACTTTTTATTTCTGTCTAATCCGCTTTTCTTCCAGTGTTGTCTGCACACAAACTTCATTTAATACTTCTGTCTTTATCCCAAAGTAAAAAATGATTTTATCCATTGAAAACAAGGCTCTGATAGTATGATGATACCACGTTATCCTCCCAGCCCTACCGACCAACCGTGACGATTGACATCGTAACATTCTAAAGCATCCTTCACGAAACAAAGGCCCCATCGGCCCATTCATTGAATGCAAATCTTAGAACTGATCCGCGCCACGAAGTTACTTAAGTATCTGTTTCACGAAGAGAGTTTCAAATAGTCGAATCGAAAGTGGATAAACAGTTCGCTCCTGTAGTACGGTACTCGCATTATAAAGACAAAAATCGCCTTTAAAAATTGACAGCGACAATATTTTTATAAACAAAAAAATCGTATTCATAGCTGTCAAATCAAGCAGCTAACAGCCACAAGCTACATCGGTTAGACTGGAAGCAGACCCCAATATAGCTAGAAAAACGCTATGCTATGTAGATGTGATGTGTAAAGTTGTCAACAGTTCGAAAAAAATCGTCTCGAGTTTCGATTAGGATGACATAATCGTATTCGAGTTTTTGTTACTCGCTTGATTGTAAAGATATCAGTGCGATAATCGTCTGCCAAGTCTCGGCTCTGGACGTTTTAAAAACTGTCCTCGTGTATTCGAGCCTTAACAGAGTGACTAGTAAGTTTACGATTGTTACGGGGACAGAACCACAGAAGCTATGTGATGGTTTATGAGTGGAATTCGTCATGGTATTGTATTTGAGGTTTTAAACTTTCAGGTTTGACTACTTGAGTTGTTTCGAAGAATTTGTGGTTACTGGTGAACTTGGTAAAAACAACACCGTTCGAAAATTCGTGTTAGGCAAGATACATATTATAAAGGCAATGTAAAAAAAAACAACCTAATTTAAAAAGTTGAATACTTTTGCGGTTGACTCCCACAGTCATCTGTTGTTAAGCGATGATGCGTTTAGCAATCAAATGGTGCAAAAATGTATCGGAGTATCTCGGAGTAACCTATTCATTCGACAATTTAAGACTTCCAGACTTCCACTGGGAAACAGATTCCGGCAGGGATGGAGGTAGAGGATTACGCACAACGAACGTATGCCCAAAGCGTTTTATGTGTAGGGGAGTGTCCACATCTTCACAAAATGATGAGATGATGACTTAATGCAACCCTATTCTTCGGAGCAGCTTTGAATGCCTTCTCCTCGCTAATTACAAATTCACACGTCAAGCAGTCTATCTTTTCCTGTCTTTATAAGCCTTACAATAGGGATTTGTATCGGACTATTGTGCAATGACGTCTCCATGCATCACGACGCCTTGTAGGCTAACATAATACTTGATTGTGTGGTGTGCTCAAGTTAATATTAGCTAGTGAATTGAGCTAAATTATTTTAAGCCTCCTATATTATTATATTACCGTGTGATGCCGGACGTAAAGAATAGCACCACCCCATTTCCTCCCGTGGGTGTCGTAAAAGGCGACTAAGGGACTTACTAGAGAATGGGCAGCAGTGTTCTCTATGCATTTTTAACACCATACCGCAATCGCCAACCCGCATGCCAAACGTGGTGATTATGGCAAACCCCCCCAATTGGGGGAGGCCTAGGTTCAGCAGTGGACTTCTTTCGGCTGAAATGATGATGATGATAATACCAATATAGGAGGCTTAAAATAATTCAGCAGATGAAGATGTCCCTATTTTTGGGTGGAGAGCAACTTACTGACTCGTTGGTCTAGTGGTAGCAAGCGCAATTACTGAGCACTTAGGTTCGGGCCCCAGGTCGGGCGAAATGATTGGGTTTTTCTAATAGGAATTTCCCAGCTGTAGCCCGGAGTCTGCATTTGTGCCCGTTTATGGTAACAGGCTCGCCTCTTTACTTGAGACTTAAACATAACTGGTAAAAGAAGGGTTTACTATATGCGCCTGCTTCGGGGGGGAAGTAAGTTATGTCGACATTAAGTTGTTTTCTTCATGTAGTTTTCTAAAGACGCTGTCTAAATCGTTATACTTGAAACCAAATTTAAAAAACATGTCAAGAGCTTACATAAGCAAACATACGACGTTTCTTAAGCTAAGCCTCTTGGCTCATGGCTCTCGACCTTGCATAGGTTTCGGCTTGATCGACTTTACGTAACAAACTGGTATCAAGAAGCCGTATTAATTCAATTACTTCGATATACGTACAAAATGTGTGTCAAAAGTATCGAATTTATTGCTGCAGTATATGTAATGAAAATACATTGAAAGAGACTCCAGGGGCGGAAGGAAACGCCCGGGTGCTACCACTGTATGCATCGCCCGGAGGACACGGTGGAGGTCTACCCGGCTTGGGCAGAGCACGCCGTGTCTTCACGGATGCGATCGGCGGCGGCGATCTCTCGCGTCCGGCCCTGGTTCAGGCCAAGGTCAGGAGCGAGAGTGCATGGGAAGCAGTCACCGCCTTCTGCGAAGCAGTAATGCTCGCGAAGGAAGAGGCGGAACGTGTGAGGGAGAGGCAGTCTGTGCGCCCTCACGCCCCTAATCACCGCAGGAGACGCCCTGGGCGGCGGGAATCGATAGCCGATTGCCGGCCACCGTAGGCGCGGGCTTGCGGACGGCGAACTATGGGCAGCTCACTGTCCGGTAAGGACCAGGGACCGGGTCGACGGTGCATTGTGTTCCACGCGCGCCTCAAAGAGATGTCAGTATGCACTGACGGGATCCGTCAGGACAGATGCCTGCCAGGGTTGCGGGTTTGTCCGAAAGACCGTGGATACAGTGGCCCTGGCACTCAGGCAACTGAAGGAACACGGGTGGGTTTTAGTCAGTAAAAGTCTGACACGTCCTCCCGCTCCGTCCTCCCGCTCCGCCCAGAGCGGGAGAAGTTATTTGAAAAATTCCCACCCATAAAAGGGTTGGCCGTACTTATATAGTAAGCCGGTGGCCACCATAATTGCGTAACACACTCGCAATGACGAGGGGCTCGTGGCTAAATAACACTAGCACGGGTCGATCAGAGCATAAGCTACGCTTGCCGAGGTCAGTCCGTGGATGAGTGACGATCCATTAGGTACATACCAAGATCCCTACGTGCTTCAAAAGCACGTTAAGCCGTCGGTCTCAGAAGTCGGTTCGTCGTCGGAAAGTCCGACAGAAGCCCGAAAATCTGAACCAGTCTTACCAAGTTGAGGAAAATCATGTATTCGTATCACACAGTAACTGTGTTGTGGAGGTCAGATAGGTAGTCGCTCCGTGCAAAATACTGCATGCGAATAGACTGCAAACAGCACCCCAACATAGTTGGGAAAATGCTGGGCGTATGACTCGAAATGATAGTAATTTTGGCAATATTTACAACAATATCCATTGCGTTATGTTTGCTGTCGAGGAGACGAATTTTTCAAAAACGAAGCAACAGATTAAAAAGAAATTATTCCGTAATGAGCCAGCTTTTGACCTGGATCTCGCATGGTGGAAAGCGATGGATGAAGACTCGGTATGACAATACCTTTCACGGACTGGTGTCCGCAACTCCACGACAATGCGCGTATTTTGCGTACGGTAACCTTTCATTTGGTCGACATGTTATTTATTTAGATTTTTTACTGTACCTACTTGTAATGGCAATCATTAATTTTGGTTTAAATAGGTTTACATTTTTATACATTAAAAAAAAAAAAAAATATATATATATGTAGATTCTTTTCTATTTTGTGAATGTGAGAACGTAGTAGGCCTAATAGACTGTAGATTTGATGACCATTTTATATTTTGTTAAGTATCTGGTACTTATTAAACGGCCTACACTGTCCTCCCATACCTATTAACACTGTTATTTGAAAATATTGTAAAAGGCAAATATTTTTAAAAGAGTTACCGTGAAGTTTCTTGCCGGCTCTTCTCCATAGGAAACGACCAATTGGAACCGTGCACCTAGCTTCTGACGTTTCAACAGTGGCCATGTAGGTATAAGTGAAATAAAATATTTTGATTTTGTTGTGTCAAAAGTAAGTATAGTTGTATTTGATCAAATGCATTTAGCTAACGTGACTAGAACTAAGCTAAGATAAGATAAGACATTTATTCGTAGAAACATGAGTATACATAGAAGGCATGCAGGTTGTTCATAAACAAAAAAGATCCGTCATGTTCGGCCTTTATGGCATACAAATATATAGGTAAGAACAGTCAATTATGGGTATTTAAACCAAGCAAACATTATTAAATTGTCATACAAACTAAAAATTAATTTAAAACACTAAATTATAAATTATTATTATTGTCCTATGATCTAATTTATAAAATGCCTGTAAATATTTGTTATTATTATAATTTATTATTATTATTGTTTATTGTTTGTCATTTAAAAATTCTAAAATACTGTAGTATGCTTTCCCAACTAGATATAATTTTAGCCGCTTCTTTAATATGTGTGCGCTTAGTTCCCTCCATCCCTTCGGAAGTTTATTAAATATTAGAGGCGCCATGCAAAATACACTTTCTCCCATTAAAGGCTCGTACAGACTCACGCGATATCGCGGGCGCGACGCGACACTAGTAGCACAATTTCTTTGTCGGTGCCTGTCGCGCCCGCGATATCACGCGAGTCTGTACGAGCCTTAATGCTGTTTTAGAACCATGTGAGCAAAGCATAGTGTTATCGCGTCGCATCAATTATTTAATATCGCACAGATAATTCGAGGTTTTGATAAATATTTAGTGGAACACCACACCCTCAATTATTGCTCCTTAAAAGAAACAGTTAAGTTTGTAGCGATAATTTTAATAGAGTTGTAATAATAAACAATGATGGAAAATGTCGTGAGAAAATCGACGTCGTAGAAACAAATATTCCAAGACATTTGTGACATCCACCAACCAGCTCTAGGCCTGCACTGGGCCCGGGTGGTAGCTTACGGCCCACTTGTGAGAGGGACTCACAGAGAGAACTGTGTCCCACCAGTGAGAACATTAAGGCCTAGATATATGCCAGTGACCTTGAGTGGGAGTATGAGACTTGTTGTCTGAATTATGTGCTTAGTGTTGTTTCCAAGCTTAGGCCTTGTGCGACATGAGATAAGCTGCACTTGTCACGGTACGTTTATGGATGGTTGACCGTGCACTAAGACAATGCTGTATTTGGAAAAAAAGGTTCCAAGTTCTTTGTGCACCACGGGTATCCTAAACTTTCTACAGGTGAGATTTTGGCACTCATACGACAGTACTTAAGGCCGAGATATATGCCAGTGACCTTGAGTGGTTACCTTGCGTGTTCTGTACTGAGCTCACGCAACGCGTCGTACGTCGAGCCAGTATTAGGACTCGCCCATCCAGGAGCACTGTCCCAAATGACGTATTATTAATTTATTATACATAAAACAAAAGGTATTTTAATAAAACACGTATACTAAAAGATCAATAATTAAATTATCTTTAAAAGGTGAAGGTTACAGAAAAATACGCTTGATAGATTTTGTGTGATTCTCAGCTTTCTATCCGCGTCAGACATAACTTCGCAAATTAATTTCACTATGTAAATTAAACATAATCTAAAATATTTACATATTAAGTTATTAAGAAAATGCTTTTATTTAACATATATTTTTTCCAAATCATTAAAACTACTCGTTTAGACGTGATCTTCAGTATAAAATCATGATTATGAGTAAACAATAAAGTCATACTACACAATAGTGACCTCTTAGTACATAGCGCAATGTAAGCAATTATTTATATGTCAAACGTGATCTCTCATAGAATAAATAGCGGTATTTCATCAAAACTGTAAATATGTTCATTTTCTGAAAAGTGAATATAACTCAGAATAAAACATGCTGAATTAGCAATAAAATTAAAATTAAAGGCAATATTTACACATTCATGCTTTGACAAGTAAGCACACAGTTTTGTATACAGATGCGCAAGCTGCCGTACGCCTTCCTGTAAAATGCCTGCCTCCAGACCAGCTTTGATGTGATTCGCTGTTATAACCATGTTGTTATAACCGTCTTTTAATGATTTTATACTGAAGATCACGTCTAAACGAGTAGTGTTAATGATTTGAAAAAAAAATATGTTAAATTAGAGCATTTTCTTAATAACTTAATATACATATATACTATTTTACATTATGTCTATATTACATAGTGAAATTAATTTGTAAAGTTATGTCTAACGCGGATAAAACACTGATCACGCAAAATCTATCAAGGATATTTTTCTGAAACCTTCACCTTTTTAAAGATAATTTAATTATTGATCTTTTAGTATACGTGTTTTATTAAAATACCGTTTGTTTTATGTACAATAAATTAATAATGCGTTTTATTTGGGACAGCGCTCCTGGATGGGCGAGTCCTATTACTGGCTGGACGTACGACGCGTTGCGTGAGCTCAGTATTAGAACACGCAAGCTAACCACTCATGGTCACTGGCATGTATCTGGGCCTTAAGGGTGTGGGTGCCTGATGGTAACCGTCGCCTCTACGATGCCTCTGGTATTATACCATAGAGCCGTCCGTCACTGAAGCGTTGCCATCACAGAGGCTAAGCCGAAATGTCTCATGTACCTGGAATCACACCGGCTTCTAAACTCTTCAAACTGGAATAAAATGCAGTAATAAGTGTGGTTGTAGTTGGTACTTTACAAACAAAACGCTCTACTGATTTACTGTCTTGAAAACATCACTTAATTGACATTAGTGACATTCAACACCTATGAAAGAATAGCCGAGACCTCAAAGTTTAGGAGTAGTCTCCTCATTACTAGTAATTAGGTAATAAAATAAAATGCACTACAAAAATCACGACGCGTCTCTATCAAAATACTTTACCTACCTATTAAAGACGCGTAATATCGCTGCGTGACTCTCTTAGATAATGCTATCAAGTAATTATTCTTATCTGTCAAAGCCGCAAACTGCAATGGTGACAATGCAGTGGGGGCAGAAAGCTGACAACAACGTTGAAAGTGACACAGTAAATGATTCAGGCAAAGATGAGTGCAGAGAAAGAACGAACCTTGTAAGAGCTCTTTGTGAAGATAGCTCGTCCGAGGAAGTACTACCACCATACCCATTTTTGCTAGGAAGCAACGTTGTTGTGTTCCGTATTAAAGGGTATGGACGATGCTGTAATAACAGGCACTTGAGACATTTCAGCTTTGTCTCTGGGATGACAACGCATTAGTGACGGACTCTGGGATGACAA
Organism: Dryobota labecula; assembly: GCA_947523025.1. Classification (NCBI taxonomy): domain Eukaryota; kingdom Metazoa; phylum Arthropoda; class Insecta; order Lepidoptera; family Noctuidae; genus Dryobota; species Dryobota labecula. The sequence continues at coordinate 2,197,096 of OX383311.1, read as the reverse complement.
CGCATCAGTGATGGACTCTGGGATGACAACGCATCAGTGACGGACTCTGGAATGACAACGCATTAGTGACGGACTCTGGGATGACAACGCATCAGTGATGGACTCTGGGATGACAACGCATCAGTGACGGACTCTGGGATGACAACGCATCAGTAACGGACTCTGGGATGACAACGCATTAGTGACGGACTCTGGGATAACAACGCATCAGTGACGAACGGATGATGGAGTATAGAAGTCTACATGGAAAGGTGGCGCTGACGGTGATCACTCGCCATCCCTCCCGATGGCGAGTCTTCGGATATTTTACCAGCAAGTTGTCACTTACTATCAGCCGTTCTATTCTGCCAAAATCTCACCGTGAAGTATGCTGTCAATAGTGTCAATCCCTAACATCAGGTGGAATGACCTGATGAGTTTTATTAAGTCATCACGGTGAGATATTTATAAAATTGTTCGACAGGTGGGCCGTCGGCTTCTTTGCCACAAAAACAAAAGGTGAACGAATGGATAACCGTGTTTTAAATTTATCTTATAAACAGGACACGCCAGTTTTTTATCTCATTGAATCTCTTGCACTAGATTCTAATCTAAAATACTTACTCATTTCCTATGAACCACGAGAAAAGATTACGCTGTGGAAAAGATTGTCCAGTCAAAGATGTAAGCGGGGCAGACTGACCAGCGGAGTACTTAATTGCACTCACATAAAATGACAATTAAAACGCAATGGGTTTCATTTTGACAGTTCAGCCACGTTCATTGCGTTATTTACGTTGTTGAGCAGGTGAATTTTTGCCCCATCGGCCATCTGTTCTCGAGCAATGTGCCCTGCCCATTGCCAGTTAAGTTTGGCAATTCTTCGAGCTATGTCGGTTACCTTGATGCTCCTGCGAATGTCCTCATTTCTGATTCGATCATGTAGGGAAGCTCCAAGCATACATCTCCTTCTAATAAGACCCATTGTGTAGCGCCTAGCATTGGATTGCCTAGATTAGTACGGAGTTTCAATTTCAATACAATGCGAGGCCAGGTTCTGGTTTTGTTACTTCCAGTACCAATATTTGTGCCTCATTCTAGACTTGCATAATTCGTGCGTTATTTTGAGCAATTTAAATAATCAGTTCTAATCGTAAAATTATGTAGGTAAGTGTTCGGAATTCAATGATTATGATAACGAATGTGAATTTGAAATAATCTTATTGAATAAACATTAACTTTTCTTTTTTAAATTATAACACTCGCACGGCTCCATCGATCAGGTTAAGCTACGCTTGCCGTGGTTGGTCCATGGATGGGTGACCGTCTTTACATATCAAGACCCCTCCGTGCCTCAGAAAGCACGCTAAGCCGTTGGTCCCGGCTGTCATTCGTGGATCCTTGACAGTCGTTACGCGTCGTCAGAAGCCCAGAAGTCTGACAGTCTTAAGTAGGGTTGTGGAGGTCAGATAAGCAGCTCCATGTAAAATACTGGTATTCAGCTGCATCCGGTTAGCCTGGAAGCCGAAGGCAGGCAGATGATGATCTATTTTTAGCTTAACTTTGCGTTCATCCGTAAACGCAGTCTTGGAGAAAAAATCATACGGAGTTCTTTACTTCGCTGCTGTTAATATGGATTAATATGATCGGCGGCGGCGATCTCTGGTCCAGGCCATGGTCCGGAGCGAGAATGCATGGGAGGCAGTCACCTCCTTCAGCGAAGCAGTAATGCTCGCGAAGGAGGAGGCGGAACGCGTGAAGAAGCGGCAGTCTGTGCGCCCTCACGCCCCTAGTCACCGCAGGAGACGCCCTGGGCGGCGGGAATCGATAGCCGATTCCCGGCCACCGCAGGCGCGGGCTTGCGGACGGCGAGCTGTCGGCAGCTCGCCGTCCGGTAAGGACCAGGCCCGGCCCGACGGCGCGTTGTGTTCCACGCGCTCCTCAAAGAGATGTTAACACGCACTGACGGGGTCCGCTAGGACCGGTGCCTGCCAGAGTTGCGAGTTTGTCCGAAAGGGATACCGTGGCCCTGGCACACAGGCAACTGAAGGAACACGGGTGGGTTTTAGTCAGTAAAAGTCTGACACGCCCTCCCGCTCCACCCAGAGCGGGAGAAGTTATTTGTCAATATCCCAACAAATAAAAAAGGGGTATTGTACGAATTTTACTTCAAACAAAAAACTGACAGATTTTTTGACGTCAGTGCGGATGCGTCAAGGGAAAGCCTATCGAAAATACTTCCTGTTCAAAATGGTTATAATGAATATTTAGTCAAAGATTAAATGATTGAATAATAATAAATAATGATGCGCCATGCTTAGCAGCCAGATTGAAATTACAACATAATAACATTTAATTATGGAAGAGTCTAATAAATTATACATAAAACTTTCTTACCTATTGAAACAGGTTTTTAAATACAGTCGCCAGCGCATCAGGTTATATGAAACTGTCAATTTTTTCCAAACGATTTTAAACCTTAAATACATGTTTCTACTAACCCTTGTGTTCGTTCTGAGATACTAACATTTATCTACCTGAAAGTAAAGTCCGACGGCCCGCCATCGCCACTCTGACTCTGCGCTGCCGTCTCAACGTGACGCCAGGCTGGCAGAATTGTCGACACCGGCTCAATTGCCATAAAAAAAAAACTTTAAATGTTGACGGTTAAGTTCTATCCTATTCTATTTTTTTTATGGTTCTGGCTCCATCGATAACGTTCGATGATTTTGCCAATGTCAAGGTATGAGAACGAAATCAAAGAAATGATCGCAAACTGTTACGCAACTCAGTGTTTGTAGCGATGGCTACTATGGATCCCCATGTTAAAAAAGGACAAAACATTTTTGGTTACATATAAAACGAAAATAGAATGAGAAAATTTTACAGTTTGTGGTAACTTGATGTGCTGGCGACTGTACCTAATTCGAAAGCAATCAGTTACATAAAACATAATCATACACCTCAAGAGAACTCAAAAGAATGTGTGAGATTAACATTATAACATAACATCACGCCTATATTCCCCCAAAAGTTAGGCAGAGGTGTAGCTAAAGTATACCCACATCTTACCAGGTATGTTTAAGTCCCATGTAACAGCCTAACCTAAGCCTAGCCTAACGAGCCTATTGCCATCAACCGGGCACAAATCCAGACTCCGGCCTGCTACTGAGAAAAACCCAAAAACACTGCACGACCTGGCAATCGAACCCAGGCCATCGAGCTCAGCAGTCGCGCTTGCGACCACTAGACCAACGAGGCAGCCGATGTTGAACGGGAACGCATTGGCGGTGTGGGCGAATATGCTGGCCCGTAGGTTCGCGCGATGTACAGATGCGGTCAAAATCACGCTTTTTAAAGCGTATCCCTGTACTCGAGCGCTCTATGAATCAGTTGTACTAAACGTGCAGCTAATGCGTTGCGTATTCAATACAACAACGCTTTTAGGGCGCTGTAACAACGCTTTTAGGGCGTTGTAACAACGCTTTTAGGGCGCTGTAACAACGCTTTTAGGGCGCTGTAACAACGCTTTTAGGGCGCTGTAACAACGCTTTTAGGGCGTTGTAACAACTCTTTTAGGGCGCTGTTGCGACTGCCACGTTATTGCAGTGCATCTGTAATGTTCATGCTCGAGCTAGAGTAGATAGTTTCTCAGCTGTAGTGCAGAAAAACAATGTATCTGTACTCATAAGATTGCAGAGCAGTACCAACAGCCTCCTGAAGCTATTGCTGATGGGCCTGCTGAAAGCCCCATATTGAGGCACCTTATATAAACCACCCTGTTGGTTGTAGAATTTAAGTATTAACATTTACAGCAAATAAGTTAAATTTTTACTAACATTGATGGCAATAGGCTCACCCCCTATTACATGGGACTTAAAAATAAAAAAGGTGCGTTTTTTTTCATTGGTAATAAAATATCAATGGGAACCTTGGGAACCTTCCTTCGGTCTAGTTCGAGCATGCTTGTGACAAGTTTTTGTTTTTATGAATGGGTTTTCTATGCTATCCGAAAAGTATAAAATTAGCATCTCAGTTGAGTAGATTTCTCACAATAAGCAGTATTTGGCTGAGAGGCGGAATATTTCCATAAAACTTTAAAAGCGCAAAACTCGATAAGCACCAGTCATATATGTTTGTTTTAAATTAGCTCTAGTCATAACCCCTTTTCAAGGAATGCACCTAATTACCAACAACAAACTTGCAACTGACTGAACCCGAGAAATTAGTTGAAACAAAATGTATAGTATTAAAACATTAAAAATAAAAACTTTCTCATCTTGTTACTTTTGTTCTATTCCTAGTGGTTGAAAAAAGGTCAGACATCTGTGATCAACAAATCATTGTAACAGAGCCTACAAGAAACACGGACATCAAAAAAAACTAAAATGACAAAAATATTACCTACTGTTTCATTGGTTGATGCAAAACGGGGCATTAACAGATGTGGTCATCGTGTTCACTGGATTTTGTTTTCAAATTGCCTAGTTATAGTTTTCCTCGATAGTACACCTCTGCCTACCCTTCAGGGAAAAAAAGCATGTTACTAACATCTAGAATTGTAAGTATTTTTGTAATTTGGATCTAGTTTTCTGTTCAATATATAAACTGTTATTATTATATTCTGTATTTTTGGCCATCGGGCAACCATAGTTATCCAATCCCAACAGCCTAAATGTAACAGGGGGTTAATAATATATTAGAAATAAAGACTAGCATAGCTTCCTTTGGTAAATTAATTGAAACGTAAAGAGGAAAAATATTAAAGAATTTGTCATTCAGTAGGTGCATGAGGAAAATATTAGTGTCTACCAAATCAATGACCATACTATATAAATGTGCAAGCACACAGATTCTTTTTTGACATATAGTTGTAATCAGCTTAATTTTAGTAGCTAGAGAGACTACATGAACTTTAAACCTATAGCATTTATTTCAATAAAGCCATTTACAGGCTCTTATGCCTAGGAGTCCATCAGCTAGCCAGAAAGTTGAAGCTAGTTGCCCTTCCTAAAGCGTAGGTTGCTATGGACACGAATCAACCAGAAACATTAGACATTTTAAAGATGATTGTGTTAGTGTAGATAGAGTTGTTAAATATTTGGTCAGAGGATTGTCATGGCCAAGTCAAATTTTGACTATCCTTTTCAGACAAGTTTGAGAATGTGGTACCTACTAGTAATCTAGAAAAGATGACTAATAGGTCATTATTCTACCGAGAAGCCCTTGTACTTGACATTACCACCCCTAACTTGACTTTTCAAAATGTCAATAGCAGTTCTTGAGAAACAAGCAGAACTGAATGTGTTACACTTACAAAGTATTGTGACACAAAATTATAGTTCTCAGAACGCGAAATGCCAAAATCGACTAATTAGAAACCAGTTTCTCAGTTCTCACAGCTAAATTTACCTAATCACGACTGCAAAGCAAAGCAATGTCACGACTCAGAAAGAAATAATCGAAAGAATTTACCAAAACAATAGAACCATTATACAACATAGAATTGGTGAATTATACTTTCACCGGTTCCAAAAGATGATTGTTATCTCTGAAATTCTAAATGTGACGACAAAAAAAAATTGAGACATTCAACTTCGAAATTTTTCGTCATTTTTCTAACATAACTTTACACTTACCTGAGTTAATTACGCGCGAACAGACGTCAGCAATACTATGAAATCACTAAAACAGCCTGAATTACGATAAGGCTTTGATAAAAGTAAATATTGTAACAATCTTTGTTCTAAGGTTCCGCGCGTTCGTACACAATATGGTTACCGCGACACAGTTGCTCATGTGATATTTACAGCTGATGTGTAAAAAATGAACAAACAAACACGCACACGACACAATTTGAGCAATATCCACTACGAAATCGAGTGTTCGTTTTAATATTGTTATTCGATCGGTTGGCAATCGTCACGAAATTCTTTTGAATTGATTGATTTGATTGTTCCATTCATGTTGGAATAGTTCGTTCGAGAATGTTATTGAATGAATGAATGAATGCAGATGGAACGCGTTCGATTTCGTGTTCAAAAAATTACAATAGCCAGTATAAATCATCATTATCATTCTTATTTTTAATCAATATATAATAACAAAACATTTTGTAAAAGAAAATTATTGTGTTATGAATTGAGCTTTTATGGGTTACTGTCCAACTTGCATACATTTTATATAGTTTTTAAAATTTCTGATTATTATACAACAAACACAATAAAGACTGTTAGAACCTTTAAAAAGGTATTTTTCGAATATTATTGATCTATGACCTTTATAATATAATTAGATAAATATTCGGGCCAGAAGTCTACTAAATTACAAACGTTGCAATGGTCTCGCCATTGTGAGTATTTGACAATGTTTGTATGGCAAATCTGTCAAAAACTCACAATGAAGAGACCATTGCAACGTTTGTACAGACGCCAGCCAGCAGGTCAAGCTACCCGAAACTGTCAAATTTACGCAATCAACCTTGAACCTTACACTGTAGTGATAAAGTTGAAAATCTATTAAAGAAATTTGACAGATTGTAGTAGCTTGATGTGCTGGCGTCTGTACATTAGTAGACTTGGCCCCCAGGTTTCAAGTTAATAGATCATAAGAATAAGATTTTTCATATAAACTGTGTCTCCCTTTTCAACCCCACAGGTAAGCCCAAAGGAGAGTAAATAAAAAAAATAAAAAAAATTGTGACTTTTACATGAATGGATTTACCAATTTACCGACCAATTTACGGGTAAATCGGTCCACGCACTCCACGCTGTCAAATCTACCTTATTAATTATCCCTTTATTTATTTATTAATTTCTGTTAAAAATATAAATACCAGATTATTCGAATAACCTTTAACACCACCTCTAAGGAGATTTCTTTTGAGGGGTCGTTTTGAAAAACTAATACAGGCAAACGTTATTATTTCTATTTTACCAAGTTTGAAGTTTATTATTGCAACGATTAAAAATTTTAGATTTTTAATTCAAACGAAATTTTTAAACATAAGAAAAGCTTGTATGAATTTTTAATATTTGGACAGGACAACAGCTGTCGGGTCAGCTAGTAAATAGAAAAGATATTGACTGATTAAAAGTGCCTCGATATTACCAAATTAATGATAGAGTATTTAGAGTAATGACGTGTGAAATTGAACGCAACGCATTATTTAGTGTCAAAACGAGACGTTCCAGTATTATTTATTTAATCATATCAGTTGCAGTCTTCGTCTCTCTCTCTGTCTTTGAATCTAATGTTAGTGTGCTAGAGAAAGATGCCGAATGTTATTTAAGCTCAATTTATTTTGTAAAATATTTTTTATATGAGTGTAAAGTACCTGTAACGTAATCCACAGTGACAGACTGTGACAGACAGACTACTTTTCAGTAATCTTTGTGTTTACGGTATCATGAATTTAAATAAATATTAGTAAGTAATCATCAACAAGTTGTAAAATTGAAAAAAAATTCATAATTCGTAATCTGAAACTGCTTTTATTATTCGAGGCAACTTAATAAGTAGCAGAAAAGTTGCAACAGAAAGCTAAATTTTAACCTACAAAAATGGACGAGCCAAATCAAAAACCGAAAACAGAAGATAAAATCGAATTTAAGAAGCCAGTGCTATTCGGCCGCATAGGGAAATTGCCGAAAAGGGTAAAGAGTGAGCCAGAAAAAGGGTCAGAAGAAAAGCAAGTGGAAGAGCCAGTCGGAAAGTCTTCAGAATCAACATCAAAGAGTTCCTTACCACCAGCGGTACTTTTAAAAGAACTATCGACTCCTATCCCTTACAAAGAGCCAAAATGGTCCGGGATTTGCCCAGATGGTGAGTGGTTGCAGGCTTTATTTGCTCATAGTGTTACATATTTCTAGTTACTATGGTTTACCCCTGACTCATATGGTTGTCAGTAATTATGTTTGTGTTGACAATTTCATGTGATGGCTTACTTCTTGGGCCCTTTGCTTAGTAACTATTTTCTTGCCTTTTCCTTCATCTGACCAAAAATTTGACAGATTAAACATACCTATGACAAATGCAAACTGTCTCTGTTCCATTGTGAGTAAAAAAATATATTAATAAGTTAACTTTGAAAGAATGCTTTTGTTGTTCATTTTTCAATTTATATTTTTTGATGCCCTATGATTAATTCCCTTCGTTTTAGGGTTCCGTACCCAAAGGGTAAAACGGGACCCTATTACTAAGACTCCGCTGTCTATCTGTCGGTCTGTCTGTTTGTCACCAGGCTGTATCTCGTGAACTGTGATAGTTAGGACACTTGAAATTTTCACAGATAATGACAACAAATACTAAAAAACAGAATAAAATAATTATTTAAGGGGTCTCCCATACAACAAACATGATTTTTTTGCTGTTTTTATTATAGATAATGGTACAGAACCCTTCATGCGGGAGTCTGACTCGCACTTGGCCGGTTTTTATATAATATATAAAAACCGGCCAAGTGCGAGTGCATATTATGTGTACTACATAAGTAAATATTATCATGTTTGAATTTATTTTTTCAGGTCCTGATTATGCCTTAGAGGTGCTGAAATCAGGGATGATCGTTGATAAGGTGGACTTGATGAACAAACCATACTATGTCTTTGGAAGACTAGCCAACTGTGATGTTGTGATGGCACATCCAACTATATCCAGGTGAGATTTAAAATGATTTTTCTAATTGATATTGTATATTATTTGATTCTTAGTGGAAGTCCTGCCTCGTTGGTCTAGTGGCAAGCGCTACTGCTGAGCATGAGGCCCTGGGTTTGATTCCCAGGATGAGCAAAGTGTTATTAGGTTTCTCTATTAGAACTTTTTCATTAGCAGCCCTGGATATGTGCCCAGTTGACGGCAATAGGCTCGCCCCATATTATATGGGATATAAACATAACTGGCGAAATGTGGATGTACTAATATCAAAATCAGACAATCAAAATATTTTATTTCACATAAACCTATGCCTACGCCTTTCACATAACCTGGGCACTTATGAAACGTCAGAAGCTAGGTGCACGGTTCCAATAAGTCGTTTCCTATGGAGAAGAGCCGGCAAGAATAAGTACCCTCTGCCTAAACATTCGGGGGGATGTTACTATACAGGCGTGATGTTTTGTCCCAGTGGATATTGCAGCAAAGGGCAGCATTAATGTCACACTAAAGGCGCAATTCCACCTTAATTGTGTTCAGCTAATTTGTTCACAAACATTTTGGGGTTTATTCATAAACGTTGCTTAAACTTAAGTGACGTTCAAATGTCAAAAATGTATGGTTAAACAGTCGCTAATCATTACTTAACTTTAAGCAGCGTTTATAAATAAACGCCATTGTGTAGAAATCCAACTGAGCATGTCGGTACACTGAGCAGCAGATCCGTTTCCACCGGCAAAGCTGTATGTAATTTTTGTATTGTGTGCCACTGTTACATATGAGATTTTGTACCTCTAGTTATAAAGGAACAAAAGCCCAGATGCAAGGTGGTTCGGTAACGAAATACAAGGAAACAATGAACTGTCTGAAATAACCTATATTTATAAAAATATGTCTCCTCCATACTTGTTGTATGGAGGAGACATATTTTTATAAATACATGGTAGCCTTTAGGGGTATACCGCAATAATAAGTTATTACATCAAAACCTTACAATTTAAGTTAACATATTATAAAGTAGGAAGGTGACTATAACTGTCCCTTATTAATGCCAGCCAGCTTAAACTTCAGCAGAAAGAACTATGGTCATGGGGAGTTGGGGATGAAGCCAGTACAGTTCAGATTTGTACTGTGCAGTATATTTGTAAATGTATACTTGAATGCACCAAAAGAAACATTACCCATACACTGTGTGGGGTCAGTGTCGCACAGTGCCGCACACTAGTTGAATAGTGCCTTAACACTAGATAGTCATTTTTCCATACAAACGCAGTTTGACAGTGTACATTCAAAACTAAAAATAATATCAATTTGTCTCGCCATTATCTAGTCCTATATGGAAGCAGAATTTGGAAATAAATATTGGTTAGGAAGTGATGAGCGCCAAAACTTCCATATTTCAACACTAATTTCAACTCGTCTTTGGGCGTAAATAAATACATTATGTAGTGTGAAAATGGCAAAATAGAAAAACCGTACAGGCATAGATAATTTATTCAAAAGTTCAAATAATTTTGTTTTGAGTAGATATATTAAGTAGTTTTGTCATTATATCAATGAAATACGCCCAAGGGTCTGTTCATAAAATGAAATTAACTCTCGGTGCATGTGTGCGTCTTAGTGTACGGCCTGAGTCAAAAGGCGTGCTTGGGGCGTTTAGCGTCGCGTGCAATCGGCGAAATATTGTTCGCCGCGCCGCTCGCCGCCACTCACGACACTTGCGAGGGATTGTATGTGTTTAACATGAACGCCGCACGCGCCACCCCGCCTCGCCGGACGCTCGAGTCGAGCGTGCACTCAGTTCGTACCCTTAGGCCCGTATTACAGAACGTCACTCAACGACTGAAACTAAAAACTACAAACTAAACACTCACTCACAACTTAAAACTAGTTTCAACCAATGAAATGGCTCGGATCTTGATCACATCATATTAGTTGTTCAAAAAATTATTTTCTGTTTCTAGGCACCACTCTGTCCTCCAATACAAAGCTTTTGCAGAGGAAGGGGAGGCTCCCTGCGGCTGGTATCTCTACGATCTGGCCAGTACGCACGGCACGTTCCTCAATAAAGACCGCCTAAGAGCCAGCTATTACACCAGGGTGAGGGTGGGCCATCAGATCAAGTTTGGTAACAGTACAAGGACCTATGTTATGTTGGTGAGTTGATTTGAGTTAAAAAATAATGCATTTGTAAGAATGGTCAAAGCTCTATTTGCTCGCCAACTCGTTTCTAATTGCCAGCTCTACTTGCTTCTCGCTTAGCGTCGGCGATGGACGTGCCTAAGGCAGGCCACACTGTAACGGAAAAATCCTACATCACGTTCATACATTTTGTATGAACCATCGCAAACGACAGGCAGACCGCACCGCGCTTTTACGTATTAAAATGCGATGCGCTGCAGCCTGATGCGCTAGCCTTAAGACTGAAATAACAAATTCTAATACTGCCCCTGATCAGTAAGACTGACATTATTATTCATAACATAATACCATGTCCACAGGGTCCAGATTTCGACTGCGAAGGAGAATCAGAACTGTCAGTCACAGAAATCAAGAGAAGATCACAAGACATGAAGGTAGAGCGAGACAGAATGATCAAAGAAGCCGTGGAACAGAGGATGAGGGACAGAAAGGAGGAAGAGAAGAGACGAGAGGAGCAGGGAATTGATTGGGGGATGGGTGAGTAAGCCCTCGTGTCCACGGGCTATTTTATATCGCGCACGGGATTTTCAACACACTGCTTAGCGCCGAGAGTGTATTTTTTTGGTACGCTGGCATGCACTCTGTTGGATTCTCAATGCTCGGCTCAACACCGAAAGTTTAAAATCTACTGCGCGAACCTAGGCTAAAATAGTAGATTGTTTGCCTAGGGAGCAAACAACTATTTTGAAGGCGAGAGTGTTTCTTTGAATCCAGAGCAGAGCGAAGGATTCTAGAGTAGAATCCCGAGCGTAGCGTTCTAAAGTAGAATCCTGAGCGCAGCGAGCGATTCAAAGTACGTCACTCGAGCTTAAAATAGTGTTGCTCCCGAGGTGGACACTCTACTTTTTATCACCCTCTATGAAAAAATAAGGAAGTGCAACTTATGAATAAGAATAGTACGTTTATTTATTTATTTGTATCACGTTTTTAGCGTTCGATACAATGTTCTCTGGAGTTAAAATAATACTTTAATTCTCACTACTTGAGGAAGACACACAATTTTTTTATAAAGCTAAGTAAAATCCGAATTTGAGTAAACAACGAACGAAGGCGGAATTCATTTCGCGCGTGTTTTCTTTTTATTTTGGCTCGCGTGCGGTTTGCTTTATCATACAGCCTGTTACTTGTTCATACAATGTTCGGGCTTGATCTCTTTGGTGATTGAAACTTTTACTAACAATATCCACATTCGAAATTCAAATCACACTTCACTCTTCTTCTTCACACTTCAATCACTTTTAGTCCCTAGGGATTAAAGAGAGCGGATTGTTGATCACTGTGATCCTTTGTATTTTATCTGTATCATGGGCATTCACTTTTAATATGGTCTTCAGTTCTTCCAGTAATACATTGCTCATTAAATAAAATTAAATGTAATTGTTTTATCGGTAAGTAGGATATCGGAATCATTTTAAACGTCATTGTTCCCCTTGCCAATTTTTTTACATATAAATCTGTAATTTTTATGGTGTTCAATAAAGAGTATTTATTCTATCTATCTATTATTCGGGCGCCATCGGATATCTTCGTGCCAGGCGTCGGGCGGCTGCACGGGCGCGCGGGATGCAGATCCATGAAAAAAAAATGTGATAAAAAAGTTTTTTAACGTACAGTCTGCCAATACGTTCTGTAGTTTATCACGAACTTGTAGGTTCACACAGACCTAGACGTGGTGAAGCGCAGCGCAGACCGGATTGAAGTCCGGTCAAAGAATTATTAGTCTTGCTCAAGTTGAAATAAAGTGGAAAATTAATAAACTTCCATTAGTCCGCGAGAACATTTATTTATCGCTCTATACTAGTAATTACACATACAATCTTAAATTAGGTTATTAAATTACATAAAACTAAACAAAATGACAAGAAATTAAACAAAATTACATAAAATCAGATAAAATTGGATAAAATCAGATGAAACTAGATAAGATTGGGATAAAATTGGAATAAAGTTATTAATTTATGTCGTATTAACTTTTGCCCGCGGCTCCGCCCGCGTGGTGTCGTTTATCACGCAAAAAAATAGCCTATGTCCTTCTCCATATCCCAGGCTATATCTCTGCCAAATTTCATGAAGATCGATTCAGCTGTTTAGGCGTGAAAACGTAACATACAGACAGACAGACAGACAGAGTTACATTCACATTTATCATATACTAGCTTTTGCCCGCGGCTCCGCCCGCGTAGATGTCGGTTATCGCGTATAAAAGTAGCCTATGTCCGTCCCCATATCCCAGGCTATATCTCTGCCAAATTTCATGACGATCGGTTCAGCGGTTTAGGCGTGAAAAGGTAACATACAGACAGACAGAGTTACTTTCACATTTATAATATTAGTATGGATTGTCGTTGTTGTTTGTTGACCTCGTATAAAATCACAATCATCAAAAAATATATTTATTTTGATCATAAATAAATAATTCAATACACTTACGCATTCAAAAACCAATAATGAAAATGAATTCCATTGCTTAAAACCATCTGTAAGGTCATATTTGTGTCAATTGATTTTTGACGGAAAATGACAACTTTCCATTCCCTTTTTTCTCATTTGTCTTCTATCGTCCACAGGCGAGGATGCTGAAGAGGAACCAGACTTGGCAGAGAACCCGTACGCCGTCACAGCGAACGAGGAGTTGTACCTTGAGGATCCCAAGAAGACGCTGCGAGGCTACTTCGAGCGTGAAGGTCACGAGCTCACCTACAACTGTGACGAGAGGGGCGTGGGGCAGTTTATGTGCAGGTGAGGAACTACTTCATCATCACCAGCATATCCACTGCTCATTACATAGGTGTCATCATCATACTCTTGTCCTTAAACCAAATTATTTGTGGTTGGCGCAACATGTCTTTTTCTTCCATACTTCTCTATTAGACGTCATCTCGGTAGTCACTTCCTGTTGAGTCATCGGCTCAACGGAGCGAGCGAGCGGACCAGGAGGGGAGTGAGGCGAGAGCGGCGCGGCAACAGCTGCGTCATCGCGCCCCGCCAGTGCCAAATAACAAGATACGTCGACCGGTCGCCAAAATGTGTATGACCAAATGTACAGATGGTGTACGATGATTCCTCCGGCTCGAAGGACCAAATGTACAGATGGTGTACGACGATTCATCCGGCTCGAAGAACCAAATGTACAGATGGTGTACGACGATTCAGTGTAGATTGAATATATAGGTAGATGAAATGAGTGGACTGTATAAATATGAACACACTTCCTTTTTAGCCTTATCATCTTTCATACAGTCCATCTATCGTTTCTTTGGTCTTCCTCTACTCATAACCATCCACATTCATACTCAAAACATTTTCAGCATTTTCTCATTTCTCAGCATCACTTGCCCATACCGTGGCAACCGATTTCCACCCAAATGTTCAGTCACCGATGCCACTTTTAGACTTCCTCTGACAGGACATAGGTCTCATATCCTCTGCATATTGTTCTATAATCGGATGTATGATTTTATTCAGTATCTTGGCCGTTTTTTGTATAGTTTAAACCAATTATTATTGTCAGAAAAAAAGGTAGTGATCAGAAAAAAAGAACGAATGATGTTGAATGAACGTAATTATATACTTTTTTTTTTCATTGAGTTGAATAGCTTGAAATAAAAAGTAGTCGGATTGAGGTATTTGAACTTTAATTTATAATTATCATTCGTTCTTTTCGAAAATTCGTTCACTACCACTGGGGTGGTGAAAATAAGTTTTAGTATGATTATTTTGCTTTGAACTGACGAAAATTAAGTTCCTGAATAAAATGAGTAGTCCAAGTTTACAGCGTTAAATTAAATTATCTGGCAAAACTTCAGAGACATGACGGTAGCGATATCAAAACAGTAGACTAGACGAAACTATAATATTAAGAGTGCGTATAAAGACAGAACAAAATCTCGCTCGCGCACCCTCATACACCCCCGATCTAAAATAATTTTTAGATTTTTATTACAATTACCCATTCTCTACAACCCAGGGTAGAGTTACCAATGGACGACGCGCGGGGTAACCCCGTCATCGCAGAAGTGATCCACAGAGGGAAGAAGAAAGAAGCCGTCATCGCGTGCGCACTGGAAGCATGCCGGATATTGGACAGGGCCGGCCTCTTGAGGCAGTCCAAACATGGTAAGGAACATTCATTGGATTCACTTATTTTTAATAGTTACTATCTCTCTGCGGGCTGGACACTATGCATAATAACTCACTCACTGTGAGAGTGGGCCGTGATCTACCACGCGGGCCCCGTACGTTTTGGTACCTAGATGTCACAGTCTTCGAATTTTTGGTTCTAGGACATGCCGGTTTGCCAGTGGTGTTGAAATTATAGGGATGTTTCCTGGGTAAAAAAAAAAAGAAAATCTGTTTAGTCAGATAATAAAAAAATATTACACACGTATTTTTTGCTTTATCATATTAATAAAAAATGACTTAGAGAAAACACATTAAACTTGGGGAGTGGGGGCTCGTTCCGTCACAGCTACGTATAAAATCTAGCGAAGAGTCACGTCATGCCTGACTCTGACTCTGCCCTAAGCCGAGGTTCGTACCCCACAGGGGGTGCCCTTAGCGTGCAGTCATTTAGTTTATAAGTTTTTACGCCCTGTCTGGAGGCATTAAGTTTCGTTAGGAGCTTAAGGCAACCACAGGAAAGTTTGGTTAAAGAATCTCAACCTCTCAAGGTTAACACTGAGATGCCCTAAATAAAAAAAAAACATCATGCCACATTTGAACTCAATGTTTTGCCGTAATGTTTTGATTACGTAAAAAAGAAAAAAAACGAGTCTAATATTTTTTTATAATCAACATGATGGAAGTCAAATAATTTATTTCAAATAGGCACGAAGATGCACTTTTGAACGTCAAAAATTACATGAATAGTTAATTGATTCTAGTTGCGCCTTCCAAAAGGTAGTTATGTATGGAGAAGAATGGGCAAGAAACTCCATACTTACTCTTTTAAAATGTTAACAATAGTTTGTATACATTAATTAATAATTATAGGTGAAGACGATGTACCTAGAATAAAAATAAAAAATACTTACCACAATTGGTAAAAAGAATGAAAAGTGAAGTAATAACAGAAAAATTTATAAATGCGATAGGTACATGGTGCTCACATATTTACAAACATTGTATATGATTTTCCAAAAAAAAATACAGTATTACAGTGTGTGAGTTAAATTTATATTAATCACAGAAAATAAAATTAATATCACAAAAATTATAAATTATACAGTTAAATTAGCAACCAGTTTGATCTTGTCTAGACTCTAAATTGTCCTATAGAGCAGGACCAGCATGTTTCCAAGCATTCTTATGTTGGATATAATCCTCTATATATTTGGGGTCGGCGTACCGGAGTTAGCAAGCTGAACTGGCAGTATCGAGAGCTCTATTACTTATCATTCGTATCGTCGTTCGATTTCAAACAGTGTGACGTTAAATAAATTTCGACAACCATGTAATAACCTATATTCTAGCAAATAAAAGAGATCATTCAGTCATTCTTTACTTTTGCAGAATCTCGTCGACGGAAAGAGCGCGACTGGTCAGCGGATGACTTCTACGACTCTGATGATGATACGTTCCTGGACCGGACCGGCAGCGTCGAGCGGAAGCGGAAGTTACGCATGCAGAAACTAGGCGCCGCCGAGAGAGAGCACGAGAAACCTAGGACTTATGACGACTTGGTAAGCATTATAAAAAAATGCTTTTCTAGTTTTTAGGTCCCCGTACCGCAAAAGGAAAAACGAGGATCACTTGAATTTCTGTAACGCAAACACATTATTTTACAATTTCAAAATAATTCGTTTTAAAGTTATTCAAGAAAAATTGACCATCCCCCCTGGTGTAAGTTGACGCGGCTTTCGAAGGACCATATGCGGGAATATAATTTTATGCGGGGTGGAATATTGGACGACACACAGAATTGAGCAAAGATGGAATATGAGGTATTTGAGTAAGAAAAATAGGAGTGGATGGACTTACTTGGGAATCTTCTGGACGAAGCACGTTGGCGTATTTTCTTACTTTCCTTGTGATGCACTTTCGCTTGATATTTAAATGCCACACTTGTGTCGGCCAACACTTTTATAAAGAGAGTTTAGAGTTTGATATATTAGCAGATTAATTTATGCGACGATGCGCATTGCGTGAACGTTGAGTTAGAACAGCTATTCAAACGAGAGAGTTTTCTTTCAAATCACAGTTGATGTGTGCAGCGATTGGCTTACGCTGCAGCGAAAACGCCTCTGATTCGGTGCGTGCGATGAGCGTCTCTCTCGTTCTGTTGTATGGGAATTGGGAGGGAAGGAAATATAGCTCAAAGCTGCGGTCGGAAATGTTATACTAAAAACTTAGTTTTAAGCTTGCGCGAGCACCCCCCTTCCTTATCTCCGAAACTACAGATCTTACAATTTTGAAAACAATACAGAAAATATTTCTTTACTTATAGGTTACAGGCAAACCTATAAGAAGTCTATGGTCTGATATGGTATGGTGTAATGACAACCCCATTTTATGTCCAGTAATTCACTGTCCAAGCCAAGGTTGCCTGGAAGAGATCGCAGTATGCGATAAGGCCGCCCATTGTATATTTTATAGTGTATAAGTTTTCTTTTCTTTTGTAATGTGTAATCTGATGTACAATAAAGTATGTATATATAGGGTGTATCTATTCAAACACGAAATATTTTAAGAGATACACCTATAGGTGGTAAAGAAGCCAAGGAAACGTTTTTTTTTTTAATCTGAGTATATTATTTAAAAAATTAAATAATTATAAACTAATTTTTCACTTCGCTCGTACCGCCACCGTCGTCGCGGCGTCCGGGTGGGTCATTCATAAAATAAGTAAAATTTTGGAAAATGCAACCCTTTTGCAAAATGTCTCAAGCAATTTTAAAATTATAATAATTATGTAAAAATATAAAACACTTAGATTAAAAAAAAACCTCTTAAAATATTTCGTGATAATAGATACATAAATTAGTAAATAGAAACCAAGTTATAATGGGTTTTTAGCGCCGTGTATTACACTCTACTTTTCACTGCGATTGTGAGAAAATAAAATAATCTAATGAATATTAAATATAAATTACGGCCACTAATTCATTTTGCAATTTTGAGAAAAATTCTAAAGAATTCGCGTCAACGTCTTTTTTTTTAATTTCTTCTGTAGCCGCAACAACGCAATGCACGCATTCTTCCGAAGAGATCGCCGCTTCTAGTTCCATTTTCAAAAAAGAGACTAATATTTAAAAAAAAAAAAACTTTTTCCCCTAGAGGTAAATATGGTACTTTTCCTCAGTCTGGTACGATACAATGACGGCCTTTTTGAGTGGAGAGGCAAGAGGAGTGAAAACTTCATTAGGCGCGTTGAGTTCGTTTTGGTAGGGGAAAAACTTCTGGGTTCGCGATCGTCACCGAACGCTTTCCATGAGCTATATGTATACCTACTGTGTATGTATGTGTACTTTTTGGGTGCACAAAAATCATGGAACTCGCGTCATCGTCACCGAACGCTTTCCATGAGCTATTATGTATACTGTGTATATAAGTGTACTTTTTGGGTGCACAAAAATCATGGAACTCGCGTCATCGTCACCGAACGCTGTCCATGAGCTATATGTATAAAAGAACAGTTATTCCGAAGTTTTGTGTTTTCACTTCTGTCGGCAGTTCTTATGACTGCCAATTTTTTTAAATGTTTTCGTACATAAGGGGTGTCAACCGGTCTCTATTACCAAGTCTTCGTCGTCCCGTCTGTTTGCGGCTGTATCTATAGAACCGTAATAGTTAGGCTTTTGAAATTTTCACAGAATACGTGTAATTATTACGTGTATACACCTTATTCTTATTTTGTAAGATTTGCTTTAATGTGATGAACGCTGAAATTTTTGATATGTTGCATGTTGACATAATTTATTATTGTATGCCTATTAGGCAGAACATAATGGATCTGTAATTTACCTAACAGCTGTCTGTATAACCTATGCCCACAATAAAATGATTTGATTTGATTTGCTATAAGGCAAACAATTTCACAGAAATGTGTTTCGTTAACGCAGGAGCCACGAAAATCATTGCGTTTTTTAGCTTCGCGCTTTAAAAGAAAACATCAAGCAGCAAACACAAAATCAACTTCATTTCCACAGGGTTAAAGTTGATATTTGTTTATGTAGAAATAACTGTTTTTGAAACTCCCAGCGTTAATTTAAGCGGAGTTACACTTGGAAATTTTTTAAATGTAATTTATCTTGTATTATTATTAACATAAAAGGGATATTTACCATGTTTATTAATTGTTCTGAGTTCCCGAAAAAATATCCCGTTTATGTTAATAATAATATTAGTGACCATGACAGTTTAAAAACTTATCTTGTATGTTACAGTTAAAAGAAATAACAGAAATCGAGGCCAAAATCACCTCTGAAGAGCGAACGCTAGAGAACCTACGGTCGTCTGCAGCCAAGAGTCAGCAGAAGAGTGAGGATGTAGATGAACTGGACCTGTACATGCAAAGCCTGGGCAGTCAGGGTCAGAGCATGGCGCAGAAGGCCGAGATCTCCAAGACTAAGGTAAGAATCAGAGCAATAAGGTAAAACACAACGTTTTAAGAATTATTCCTGTTAAAGGAAATAGAAGTATGAGGAATTGGGTGTAAACTCAAACTCAAATCATTTATTTCAATTAAACCATTTACAGGCACTTGAATAGTCAAGGAGTCGGTCAGTAAGAAAAATGAAGCTATATTCCCATTCCAAGCGTAGGTACCTATGGAGAAGAACAGGCAAGAAACTCCATGGACACTCTTTTAAATTAAATTGTTACAAAAATATTAGTTACACATATAATGTTGAATTTATAACATAATGTGAGAACGATGTAAAAAAAAAAAAAAAAAACGTACACGTTAAAAGCGTCCAGAGTAGGTACACCAAATAGAAACAAAAAAAAAAAACAAACAATTCTAAAATAAAACAATTAAAATAAGCCATGGCAGCAGATGACCAGTCCC
The DNA here is from genome assembly GCA_947523025.1 of Dryobota labecula. Taxonomy (NCBI): domain Eukaryota; kingdom Metazoa; phylum Arthropoda; class Insecta; order Lepidoptera; family Noctuidae; genus Dryobota; species Dryobota labecula. The sequence continues at coordinate 2,177,253 of OX383311.1, read as the reverse complement.
AACTGACGGCGCCCGTTCACGAACATGACGCATGGATTAGCACCATTCAGCTCAACCATTTTGAAGGGAGCTAAATGATCCAATACACGCGCCACCATCAGCGAGACATCTGAGTGAGCATGACATACTCTCATCCGCCAGGGCACATAAGTCAATGAAAGACATATTCAATCAATCAATGGAGCTCTATAGTACATAGTACTCACACCTGTGCTATGCAATTATATAATACAAAGGAGATTGAGTTGTAAAGTTCACTTATCCTCTATTGAAAAGGGAGGATGTTGTATTCAGGATAAGTTTTTAACCATAGCGCAATTATTTGTTCAATATTTTTTTTTTTTTGCTCATACTTGAAATCAGCAAAATATGGATACAATCTATTCGTAATAATATCAATGGGCGAGCGCACAGCTGATAGGTACCTACTACTGCTTTCCGCTTCGCTGACCGCGCCGCCAGCGCGTCGCGCGACGAGTATCCATTATACCAGTTTTAAAATAAACATTTTTTTGTACTAAGACATATCAAAATAAGAAATAGGTGTATAATAAAACATGTTTGAAAGTTTAATTTGTCAAAATTTGCGCACTAATTAAAAACTTTTTCTGTATCTTTAAGGGTATCTCCCGTACACGTAAAGTGGGTATAATATTTTTGTTTCTCGTATATCCCATGGTGTGAGATTATTTTTAGTATTTACATTATTCAACACACACAACTCACAATTCTGTCAACTAGCTGAGGTATGAGGAAGCGGGGTACTGCGTTCTGATTGGCCCTACCAAGGTCATTACGTATTATGATGGGGCAAGTTTTAATAAAACACGAAGGTATCGATATTTTTTTTCTAAACGAGCGGTAAACTCTGATTGTGCGATGCAGGATTTGTGACGTCAGGTCTTTGATGCGTAGTTCGCATGTGGCGTTGTGCCGCCACATAATTATTAAAAAAAGTAATATTCGAATTATCTATCTATATAAATTGTGGTGCCTTGGTTTAGATTAGGTTAGATATTATAAAGTGGGGATTATATTTTTTTCTCGTCTATCCCATGGTGTGAGGTATCGTTGGGTAGGCCGTTCAATTATATTGCAGATCTGTGAATTGCATTTTTAGATTCATCCGTTTGCGTAATATTAAGGTTTAAACTGCTAATTTTTGTTAGAGTCAAGTCAAGCCAGCTAGCAGGAACCCTTCATTGTGCGTGGTCTTGCACGCACTTGTTTTAAATCAATTTACAGAAATAAATATCATTTATCTACACCAATGTTATAAATCCTCTATAAAAGTTTCTGAAACAGTTAGCTTATTGCCAACATTAAACCAACCGGTGTCATAGTAACCATAATATCATCCAAACGAGTGTTATAATGTTGTACTAAATTTCATTATGCAACTCCTTTGCGTTTTCGATCTCTTACTTACTCATCAAACCACATTTATGAGTTTAAAAAAAAGAACATTGTCATGCACGCGCCGTAAATAAAAAAATTAAAAAACTTATAGGTTATTCGAGTTCACGTCGCATCCCGCCATTTGTATTCGATATTAATATTGCAAAAATTTATAAGTTTGTTGTTTACAAAAATAAGTGATACAAGCTTTGATAACACACCACCAGATATTTCTAATGCAGTAAAGGAAATTTCTAACCAATTATTACTAGAAAAGTCTAGAAAACAATATGAAAAGGCGTACCAAAATTTCATGAATTGGAAAATATCAAAGAGTAGATAACATGGGTGTAGATAAAGTCTTGTATGCAACTGTACATAATTAGGTATTAAAACACTCATGTGATACTATTATCACACGAGGCGATTCGTGTTTTGATACCCCTTATTATACAACAGTTGCATAAATAACTATTATTCAACAGATGAGCATTCAGAAGCTGAAGACGGAGCTGGCTAAGACGCAGCGCCTGGCCGAGCTGGCGCGGCCAGCGCACCTGCCGCCGCTACTCAAGAAGGACGACAAGCTGCTCATCAAGCAGGCTAACTCCGTCGTGTATGGCAAGAGGTGGGAGCACTGTCTTTAATAGTCATAGAGATATATTCTTTATGGATCATTCAAGAGATTTAAACCCCGTTTTTTTTTATTTTTATTAATCAATAGTTGTTGATGAGCAACGACAAAGTTGCCGGAAACAAAGTTTATACCAGTATGTCTTGTCCGGTATTCTGCCTTTTCGCCGAAAATTGTTTGGCAGATTATCACTTGCCAACCAACGTTTCGCCGATGTTTCACTTTGACAACTAACGATTAGTAAATTTTTGTATGACAATGTTTCATTTGGTAGAATTATTGTTAAGCTGATTATTATAATGACACAAAACGTTTGGGACATTTATCATTCGTCAAACATTTCACTATACTCAAAGTCTCAAATTCAGATAATTTATGTCAACAAAGGGGATAACATATCAAAAAAATATCTTCATAATGGTAATTCACATAAAATAGCGAAAAAAGAGGTTTCATTTTCTTTTAAGTACTGATTTTAAGAAATAATCATACCGTAATTATTTTTATAAATTTTCGGTTTTAAACAAAGTTATTAAAAAAAGGAGATTTTCTGGTATAAAATATTTTATGATACTGGTAACAATGCAGGAGATACAAACATTTTCAATTTTTTTACATCTTCAACAACACTAATATTATAACACTCATTCATAGATTCATATTGTAAGTAGCATATCTAGCCACATTTTGGATAAAAACGGCTGTAAACTGTTTCGAGTGGAAATCGATTTTGGGAGGCCTATGTCTAGCACTGGACATAAAAGGGCTGATTATGACGATCATATGCCGTGTTGCCGACATACTACACAAAACATTGTTTGGCAACGGTATTTAGTTTGCATAGTTCTTATAATTAATTCACTTTAATTTTAGCGATGACTATTTACAAAAATAAAATATGATAAAATGTTTTACACTACTGTCGTGTCATTTTGACAGTGACATTTCTTGACATTACTTTGTTTACATAAATTATCTGAATTAGAGACTTTGGGTATAGGCCACACAACTATTTGACGAATGACGTTTTGTCAGTGTAATTTTTACATACATTTTTTATTTAGGAATCTCAAAAATAACATTAAACCTTTAAATTGGCAGCAATGCAGAGTCATATTACGATAGGTTAAGTTAGGTTAGAGTATGGCAAACAACGCACGAGCCAAGCGAGCGAAGCGAATCGCTTCTGTAAAAGGAACAAACTAAAACATTCTGCTACTTGAAAGTTGGCATTTAAAAAAGTGTCATTATGAAAAGCAGACCAAACATACAGTTGGTACCTGTGAGGTTGGGAAATAAAACAAAATTATATGATAAGTTCGCAAATGATTATTCGGCGAAATAAAATTCTGCGAAACGTTAGTTGGCTAGTGAAAATCTGGCAAACAATTTTCGGCGAAAAGGAAGAGAACCGTCTTGTCCACACGCCAGTCTGAGCGTATAAATAATGAGGTAGGAGTCTCATTTACAACAAAATGTAGATGAAAAGTTTTTTTGCGATATCTGACTTATGTAGTACTGAAAATACAGAAATCGCAGTACTCGAACCTCAGATAGTCTCATAGAGTTTTTTGATCCACATAAGAAACAGGATCAATTGGCATCGAAAAAAGTTTTTGTGAAAACTGCCCATTTTCTAGTGAACTTTAAAAAAAAATCAAAATTTGTGAAAACAGATCATAAAATCTCAAAAAGTTAAGAACAGTCTCCTAAGACCATTTTCTTGTAGCGACAACGATTAAACTACCAGCCTTTACTGCCCCATCTCAAAAATCCAGCCTGTATAGCATCTTCATTTCAATTGAACGTGATGTACGAGAAACTTTCTTTTGAATTTTGCTATATGAACACATGTCTTTGCCATTGGTGCCGATTCTCTTGTTCACAAACTAAACTAAATTTAAGTTCAGTGCATCTTTTTCTTTCTATTTCATATCAAATTAATCAGCGCCTGTCACTACTCCATACAAGTTTAGACGTGATTAAAAACTTGCCGACTAAAATTACGTCAATTTACGTCAAGCGCTAATTAATTTGACAGGACTAAACTAAAATTTATCTTCTGTCCTTTTCTCAATGAAATAGAAAGAAAAAGATGCACTGAACTTAAATTTAGTTTAGTTTGTGAACAAGGGAATCGGCACCATTGACTGTACATTTAGAGCAAGAAAGCCATATATAGACCACCAGCTTTTGCCCGCGGCTCCGCCCGCGTCGGTTATCGCGTAAAAAAGTAGCCTATGTCCTTCTCCATATCCCAGGCTATATCTCTGCCAAACTTCATAACGATCGGTTCAGTGGTTTAGGCGTGAAAACGTTACATACAGACAGAGTTACTTTCACATTTATAATATTAGTATGGATAACACTATAGAAAACGATTTATTATTTCTTTTTTTTCAGAATAAGACTAAAAGAAGACACAGAGAAAAGAACAAAAATACGAAAAGAAATAAAACAAGAAGAATCAGAGTTTGTCGAAGAGATGGATTCAGATGACGATTCAGAATCCACCACAAAGAAAGAATCTAGTTCGAAAGAAGTAAGCTCAGAAGCAGAGAAGAGGCAAGATGATACAAAAGATGTAAAAAGAGAGACAGAAGAGCCTGAAACTAAGAAGATGTATGGCCCTATGCGGCCGCCAGAAAACTATGTGATACCTGAAGGTTACTTCGATCAAGAAAGTGATAGAGATTTGCCAGAAATTATGGAAAAAGAGTAGTTCTAACGTTGTTTAAGTTTAAATATAATTGTTTATAAAAAAAAAAACTATTGTTTGATTTTGGTTATTCATAAAACCATGGCTTTATTAGTAGGCAAAGGTGCATAGTATAGGCTAAGGCTGGGTTCACACGGCAATACACTGCACGTTTTATACAATATTTGATTTAAAACGTATTAACAGCGGGCTGTTCACATGATACATTTTTTCCGTGTAAAAACGAATAGCCACAGTTTGATGGTGTAATACTAGGCGATACTGCAGACCGCATACGTCAAAAGTTCATTCGGTTTGCTTGACAAGTCCGGTGGGCTGTGAGTCGATAATAGTACATTACTTACCAAGAGCTGTAAAAGAAAGCCCGAAATCGCAGGTATTTGTGACCCGAGCCGCAGGCGAGGGTTGTAAATATGCGATAGAGGGCTTTCTTTTTTACTGCCCGTGATGAGTACACAATTTTACTTCTTCACCTGGCCACAATGCGAGTTTTACTGTACGCGTAGCGTGCGGTAAAACTCACATTATGGCCAGGTGTGACGTAAACATATTTAAATAGGTCTACTAACCGTAATTGTAATTTTAATGAATACTTTGATTCTAGTACTATTGCTTTTTAATGTCTCGTAGATGATGTGAAAAGTAGAATATTCTCCTTGGGGATAAAGGTGCCTTCGTCTAGGGCGACCTTGAATCCCATGCTGCACTCAGGATTCTTGTCTTAACTCCCTCGCTTTGCTCGGGATTCAATACGTCGCCCGCTTCATAAGACACTATCCCCTTAGTGCATAATCTACTATTAGACACCAATCACATGTCATGATCCGACCAAGATTGTGTCTGGACTTTAAGAGACGGTGACCTCTGAGTTTATTTCGGCCTTTCACTAGTTTAGAAACGCCGCCCTCATCTAGTTTAAAAAATATAATTGACGTGTAGAGTATTTGTACAGACGCCAGCAGGTCAAGCTACCCGAAACTCAAATTTTCGCAATCAACCTTGAACCTTGTAATGTAGTGATAAAGTTGAAAATCGATTAAAGAAATTTGACAGATTGTAGTACTCGTAGCTTGATGTGCTGGCGTCTGTACAAACCTACTTACAGAAATAAAATCGTTCAGATGTTAATGAATAGGTTAATATTTTTTATATTATTAACTGTGTGTTTGTCAGAGAACGAGTTAAGGTAGACAACTACATCAGTGACGATGTGAATCTAACCTTTGGCGTACCACAGGGCAGCGTGCTGGGTCCCACCCGTTTTCTCCTATTTGTAAACAGATTGTGTCAGCTGTCAATCCCAAACTGCAAGATACTCGTATAATCTAAATATATAAAAGAAGAAACTGACTGACTGACATATCAACGCACAGCCCAAACCGCTGGGCCTAGAGATTCCAAATTTGGCACGTAAGTTCCTTATGAGGTCTAGGGCTGCACTAAGGATTTTTGGAAATTCCACCCCTAAGGGAATAAAATATGGGATGAAAGTTTGTATGAAAAATCTTATTCATTTGGTTGATTAACTTAAAACTTGGCACAAATACTTGCCTAAGTAAGTAAAAACATTTTTCATTATTAGTTTTTCAAAACTACCCCTCAAAGGGGGATTGCGGGGTGACAAAGTTTGTATGTTAACGCGCGGTTCGATTAACTTGAAACTCAGTAGAAATACTTGCGACCCAAAATAAAGAATAACATGACCATTGGCTAGAGAAGTATTGACATCCACGCGGGCGAAGCCGCAGGCAACAGTACCATATAAACTAAATTCTATTCCAACATTTTTGCTCTAAATTGTCTTTGATCTTATTTTCAATAGATACTTACCTGCCTTACCTGTATTCTTCTGGTGCGCGTTCCGCTAGCTCGAGTCCAGTTTGATAGTCGTGAGTCCAGGTTTTTACATAGGTACTTTTCAGTCGAAAAACTGGTTTTTTTTTTACCTTAATCCATTTTTTTTTTTTTATAGCATGTATATCCAGTAGCAAAATAAAAATGTATTATTTTAAATCCTCGATATCGATAGCAGAATGAAACAAGTCATTATTATTTGTCTAAGGCGTTTATAAAATATGGGAATAATTCGTAATATTACTTTAAATACCACTAGACTTATATAAATAAATAACGTTATGCCATTATTACTTGGTTAACAAGGGAAAAAATCAAGATAAACTTAAAAATAACATAGTAAGAGTGACTAAATGTGGAAGTGATTCCCATTAAATGAAAGAGCAATTTTTTTATCTACATTGTAAATTGAAAGAAGTAATAATTTTAATTGCGAAATACAAAAAAATATTAAGTGTTGTTTTTTGCCTCTCCTGAAAAGTGACGAATTTGAGTTGTGGCCCTTTATACTGGAGGCACTGAAATGTGAAAGTAATTCTTTGTCTGTCTGTTACGTTTTCACGCCTAAACCTGAACCGATCGTCATGAAATTCAGCAGAGATATGGAGAAGGACATAGGCTACTTTTTTACGCGATAACCGACTTCCACGCGGGCGGAGCCGCGGGCAAAAACTAGTTGGTAATAAATAAAACTATAAAAACAATGCAATTAGAATTTATTTTATGCCTAATACATAATCAATTTACAATTTTCACATTGCTGGGCCGTAATCCACCACGAAAACGGCGAAACCGATGTCCTATCCAATCCAATCGTAGCACAGTGAGAGCTACGCCATAGCACTGTGTGAGCTATGCCGTAGCACAGGAGGAGCTACGTCATACCATAGAGTGAACTATGTCGTACCATAGTATCGATATTTTTTATTTTTCACATTTCAGCGAGGAACAGGTTTCATTACCCCAATTATTTTTGCATATACCGATTCTTCGTCACGTTTTGGTGGTCGACTGTCTCCATGCACCAAACTGAGATCCGCATAAACAACTTCATTTGCGGTAGCCTGGGAAAAATACAAATGACTACTATGAACATGGTTTAAAAAAATCCTTTATTCCTGTCACCCTTCCTACATATTTATACATAGACTAGCTTCTGCCCGCGACTTCGTCCGCGTGAAATTTCTTTTACCTTCGTCCGTAAACCAACTATACAGACAACCAATTTTTTTTTTTTCATTTATCTTACAAAATAATTTGAAAAAGTCACGACTATTAATATAAACCACCCTTACGTGAAATATGACAACACGAATGATTGGTTCGAATGAAAATTAATTACTCGTATTTATCAATGAAACTTAGATACCTACACATATCGAGTCATAGTTTAATCAATTTTGGCAACGCCGCAAAAATAACGATTCGTCATAAGGTAAACAATTTTTGACCTATATTAATATTATGATTATGATTGATGATATCTTCGAAACTATGCATTTTTGGATCACATATTCTAGGACATTTTGTGTTATTTTTACTTATAGAATATAACCCTAGAGGTCATGCTCACTTAGATGTCTCGCTGATGGTGGCGTGTGTGTTAGATCATTTATCTCCCTTCAAAATGGTTGAGCTGAATGGTGCTAATCCATGCGTCATGTTCGTGAACGGGCGCCGTCAGTTGGGACTGATCATCTCTTAGCTGCCACGGGTTATTTTATTTTATTTTGTTTCTATTTGTTGTACCTTCTCTTGACGCTTTTAACGTGTAAGTTTTTATTATTTTTATTTTTACATCGTTCTCACTTTTAGTTATAAATGCAACATTATAGATGTAACGAATACTTTTGTAACAATTTAATTTAAAAGAGTGTCCATGGAGTTTCTTGCCCGTTCTTCTCCATAGGTACCTACGCTTTGGAATGGGAATGTAGCTTCATTTTTCTTACTGACCGACTCCTTGACAATTCAAAAGTGCCTGTAAATGGTTTAATTGAAATAAATGATTTGAGTTTGAGTTATGGGGTATAAAAGAAAACGCGTTGTATATAAGAAAGTAAATTTTAAAATAATTTGATGAGGTTGAGGTAGCAGTCATCCAAAATATCAGATGCATCAAGAATTCTGTCAGGAGCTTGTGGTATGTATCATGTTGTATTCTTAACTGAAGATGGACCTCCAGCCTGTGACAGTTGTGAGCGGCGAGCCTTATCGTTCATTCTACTGAAGTCTGCCCTAATTCCCTAGACTAATTATTTATTTTTTAATTTACTTTTTTTATAAATATTATTGTCAACTTGCAAACAGCCCCTCAGGGCCTCAAGTCTGCTATTACAATAGTGTCAGAATGGTCTCGCCATTGTGAGTATTTGACAGTGTTTTTATGGCAAATCTGTCAAAAACTCACAATGAAGAGACCATTCTGATACTATTGTAATAGCAGACTTGAGGCCCAAGTTATTTGTAACGTTACAAGGCTGAGAGCCGGTTGTTTCAAACGGTTGGTTAACGTAACATACGTACAGACGCCAGCAGGTCAAGCTACCCGAAACTGTCAAATTTTCGCAATCAACCTTGAACCTTATACTGTAGTGATAAAGTTGAAAATCTATTAAAGAAATTTGACAGATTGTAGTAGCTTGATGTGCTGGCGTCTGTACGTCAAATAATAACGATTATGATGTTTAACGTTCGTTAAATACAAAGCGTTGTTTCAGTACATAAAAAACCAATCGTCAAAGTTCAAATGTATAAAAGAATAAAATGACGTTAACCAGCCGGTTACTGTAATCATTATTTTTTAACGAACGTTAAGTGTAAACAACGCTTTTTTTGTTTTGACGATTGTTAGCGCCATTTATGACGTAAGTATACGCGTGCGTCAAGTAGACGTGAAACAAGACACATTGTTCTACAACATTAGTTTTAGTTTATGCGAAACCCGAAACACGTGTCTAGTATTTTTATGTAAAGAATTTATGTACAAAATTTCAAAACTGTATCATGAAAAATAACAAAGTTATAAGCTTGTTATGTTACCTGGTTGTCCGTACAAAAACATGCTCACCACGCGGCGCACCCGCGCCGCCCGCGCCTTGCGTTCATTAATAATAATATTAATTTGGCGGTAGGTATCTAACCGTACGACAATTGTATTGTAATTACCTGGTGATAACATTTTCCATCACACTTGCAGACTTTGGACTTTTTCGTAATGGTCAAGTGCGGATAGGTACTTAGTGTCGCTCGGTGTCCAACTTGTAACCTTTTTTAAATATTTTTGGGAAAAAATATAACATGGTGTAAAAACTATTGGAATCGATTCAGTTACTTATTCTGAACAAACTAAATTCAGGTTTTGCATATACTAAAAATAATGTTGTATAGCTATACCCGTCCTACGACGTAATGTCCCGGAACGTGTTAAATTAGGATAGTCGCATTTATCGCATTGGATTATCCTGTAATGGTAGTTGTAAGAAGACAAATAGATAAATAAATATTCTAAGAATGGTTCACGTCAATAGTGCAGCGGGTGCCGTTGGGATATCATACACGTGACAATTTCGAAGATGATCGTTTAACATAACACTTACATAAGTGTTAAATTCCGTTGTTTCTACTGGGTGCGAATTTCGATGACAATGTTTTTTGACAATTATATAAATGGCCAATATAATAACACACCCGGCCACGGATGGTATCACGTATACTACAGCCTTTAGCTTGTGTTGGTCGTTACTTTCTGAAACAAAATAAAACGTTTGAACTGCTTATTCTGTTGTCTATACTAGTCGACATCTTTTATTGTTTTACCACCAGCTATTAATTGCGTAATTAACACACTATCAATCACAATCTAAAAAAAAAAAAAAAAAACTGCAATGGTTGTTGTTGAACTGTCAAAATTAAACCCATTCCTACTGATAGTGCGCTATACAATTACCTACCTTTTTTTTTTTTTTTTCAGGATGGGAAATCATCAAAGACCCCTCCCGCTCTGGGTGGAGCGGGAGTGTCAGACTCTTACTGCCTAAAACCCACCCGTGTTCCTTCCTTCGCCCTTTATGTTCCGGGGCAGCGGTACCCCTTTCGGACAATCTCGCTGACCCAGCAGGCTAACATCTCTTTGAGGCGCGCGTGGAACACGTAAGCACCGTCCGGCACGGGCCTGATCCTGATCGGACGGTGAGCTAACCATTACTCACCGCCCGCAGGCCCGCGCCTACGGTGGCCGCACAGACCATATAGGGTGGCCGGGAGTCGTCACGCGGCTCCCGACGCCCGGAGCGTCTACCGCGGCGGTATACAATTACCCTGCAGATTGAATGCCGAGATCAGCCGGAACAGACAGTTAAAAAAAAAAATAGTTTTTTCTTTTATGAGTTACGTATTCCTATGTATTTAGTAAATAACTGTTATTTTGACATTACAAACACACACTTAAATTGTATTTAGTATTTACATACTTGTATGCTGCCCTGCTAAGCCGAAAGGCGCTATCTCTGCGATACGTCCTTTTAGTTTTTTTTATACCATTCAATAGCTAGAATAATTTCGCATCTAATGGTATAAACCAAATAGCACTATCTAACTTAAAACATTAAAAAAAATCACTAGGAAGTTTTTTATATCTCTAAATTACTAAGAGACTAATTTACAAAAAGTCGTTTTTCTCAAAACTTACTCTGACTGAGTTAGCGCTTTTCGGCTTATCAGGGCAGTATGGATGTATTATGTTAGGTAGGTATACTCACCAGTACCACTCCCAGTACTTTTGTTAGTCGTTGTTTCATAAGTAGGTCCTTTAGGTTTAGGGACAACTGCAACATACGATAGAATTAATTTTGATAACATTAAACTGTTTCATAAAAAGGATCAGCAGCGTTGTCTAGGTCAGGTCGCTAGAATTAACTCTTTGTATCGGATGAAAAGAACCTAGTACCCTGAATGTAGGGTTAGCATTAATCTCAATTTGAACAGTCCTAATAAAAAGCCGGACATTTGCAAATAAAATAGTCTGAAATAGTTTTCATTTAGTTTTTTTAATACCCCTTCAGTCGAAAAGTTCCGACAAAAGGGGACCAAAAAACTGGACATGTCCGAAGAAAACAAATCTGGACGGATTAACTTTAAAGTTTGTAGGTAGGTACTTCAGGTGTAAAAAGACTATTTACGAAGCCTTGTACCTCAGAGGTATACAATAGTAACTCCACTTTTTTCGAAAATTAGTTTCTTGCACCATTAAAATCGCAAGAACTAGTTCTACTTATCGGTATACGACATTAAGTCCTATGACATCTATGAAAGAAATATCCAATCGTGTAAGACATTAAATCCAATTACGTCTAATGGGTATAGGACCGCAAATGACGATAAAATTCATCTTATAATAATAAAAAATACTGTTGAAATCAACAGTATAGTTTTGCAAAAAAAAAAAAAAAATTTTATAGCATTCGAAGTTTCACTCCGCGCAGTTTTGCCTCTCCTGTAAAATTTTCATTTCATCACATAATGTTGTATACCTCTGAGGTACAGATATGTAATATATTTTATCCTTTGTCATTGCATTTTTTTTTTGTACCTTCTCTTGGACCTGGAACTAACAGAACTGTAAGTAAATTGGTTTTTTTTTTACGTCTTAATACCCTCCGTGTCGCGTATCGTCCAATACGAACAGTGGTTTCTCATAATTTTTACTTGATCAATGGTGCCGATTTCCTTGTTCACAAACTAAACTAAATTTAAGTTCAGTGCATCTTTTTCTTTCTATTTCATTAAGAAAAGGACAGAAGATAAAATAATTTTAGTTTAGTCCTGTCAAATTAATCAGCGCTTGAAGTAAATTGACGTAATTTTAGTAGGCAAGATTTTAATCACGACTAAACGTGTATGGAGTAGTGACAGTCGCTGATTAATTTGACAGGACTAAACTAAAATTTATCTTCTGTCCTTTTTTTAATGAAATAGAAAGAAAAAGATGCATTGAACTTAAATTTAGTTTAGTTTGTGAACAAGGGAATCGGCACCACTATCTGCCTAAAAGGAGGATCCAACATTTTTTTTTTTTTATAGATAGAAAAAGATGCACTGAACTTAAATTTAGTTTAGTTTGTAAACAAGGGAATCGGCACCTATATCACTTGTGTGGAAAACGTCAAACCGCCCTAAGTAGGTTTCTTCAGTTACGTTTTCAGACGTTTGAAAAACCGGCCCTTGGATATTTACTAAGAATGCACCATAGATTTCTCAGCTTGGTGATGGGTCTTTATGCACTCTGTACTATGTAATTGTTGCATTTTAGTTTGAATTTTTTGAAGATTGACAATGACTTACCTTCACAAATATTATTTAACAAATCCACTTCAATTACACATGGATCCTTTTTTAAGCAAATTTCGTTATCTGAAAAAAATATTAAAACATAAATTAATCCACTGCTCATGCTTTTTATAATAATGTTTGTATCTCAAGAAGCGGCGCGCGCTTTAGTTATGGTCAGCAAGTGTACAAACACTCTGTGAATGTGTGCGTGAAGACGAGTAGCATCAGCACATAACACACACGCACACACACACACTTCCGACTTCGCCATTGTCTCGGACGGTACTGAGACTAGAGATGAGTCCGATATTATGTCACATGTAAAAATCATCGATATTTTTTTATAATCATTTCATCATGCAATGACAATGACAAAATCATCAATGCCTAAATCATTACTTGAATGAACGCGAACTTCAAAGATTCGGACGGGCCGTCTCGGGGCGACGACGTTGCGAGGCTGCGCGATCGACGACACTGAAGTCACAGAACCACAGAGAGTTTCATTATAATGCTCGGAGCTGGTCGCAATATCGTATAATGATAATTTCACTGATTAATTTGACAGGACTAAACTAAAATTTATCTTTTGTCCTTTTCTTAATGAAATAGAAAGAAAAAGATGCACTGAACTTAAATTTAGTTTAGTTTGTGAACAAGGGAATCGGCACCATTGTCATGCAGTCATTGATACAGAAAAATCATCACTCAGCCCATCTCTAACTGAGACCTCCTGCGCTTACACACATTCACAGCCTGTATGTACACTTGGTAGGTACAACTACTACAGTCAAACAGCTTTGATTTTGAGGTCGTCATTTATGTTTCAGTCCCATATACATATTAGGGAGCGCGCCTATATGGATGTTTAATAATAATGATTTTTTGTCCGTCATCTAGATTATTTAAAAAAAAAATTTTTTTCTTTCTTTCTTTCTTCTTCTTTCTTTCTTTTTTCTTCTTTATTTTTTCTTTTTTAACGTAATCAAAATATTACGTTAATGCCACATTGAGTTCAAATGTGGTATGATGTCACTCTGAGCTAGATTTTATACGTAGTTGGTTAGAATTGTGACGTAACGAGCCCCCACACCCCAGCTAACTTTCCTAATGTGTTTTATCTAAGTAATTTTTTATTAATATGATAAAGCAAAAAATACGTGTCAATTTTTTTTTTTCACTTCTTATGCTATAAAAGTACACCAATATAGCCCTACTAAGCGGGACTAAAGTGAAAACTTTAGTCTCTAGGGAGTGAAAAGTAATTCGTTTTTTAATTTGCTTCATGTGACATAGACAAACTCAAACAGCCAGTAAATATACTATTATCTGTGGAGTTTGTACCATCTTCATTGCGAAAATGTTGAGACTTTTAGTTACATGGTTTTTCCGCAAAAAAAGTGGCGCCAAGTGTTTTAAATTGTTAATCTGTGACTGGTTTAGAAGAAAAAAACTGACCGCGTAAGTTTCAGAATTTTTGTCGAGTGTTTTGTTCGGTTTTAAATTTAATTAAGAACTAGCTTTTGCCCGTGGCTCCGCCCGCGTGGATGTCGGTTATCGGGTAAAAAAGTAGCCTATGTCCTTCCCCATATCCCAGGCTATATCTCTGCCAATTTTCATGACGATCGGTTCAGCGGTTTAGGCGTGAAAACGTAACATACAGACAGACAGACAGACAGAGTTACTTTCATATTTATAATATTAGTATGGATGTCCAGTGGCAATGAAGAGTTTGACGTCGAGAAAAGAGCAAAAGACATAATAATAATCTTTTGCCGCCAAAATCGCGGAAGATTTACGACGATTTACTAAAAACTTACGAAAGTTTTATGGACTGGAGGAACAATATTTATTAAATATTTTTGTACTAAATTGACTATTTCTCTTGCACTCAAAGTGAAAAGTACAGTTTGCACCTCGAGACTAAACGCCAACTTAATATACCATTGTACATGTTTCATTGACTCCCTCGCACGCTCGGGAGTCGAACCACCTCTGGTATATTATGGCTTCGTTTAGTCCCTCGATATAAAATATACTATTTATAATCTACATGGCGGACAAAATTTTTTTTTAGTAAACCTCTCTATTGCCACTTACCTACTGGGCACACATCTAAACCCTGGGCTGCTACAGATGATTTCTTGTTAGAAAAATCCAAAAAGTAATTCTTAGGTCGACCCAGGGATCGTACCCTTAAACCCATGCTCTGCAGTCGCGCTTGCGATGATTAGACCTTGAGGGTCAGCTCACACCGAGACGCGACGCGACGCTGCGCGTAAACTTTAAAAGAGCGACTTAAAATATAACTTTATTTTCTACACGAAAAGATACACATTTCATTGTGAGAATTTAGAATACGTTGTACCATGCAGCGCTGCGCCTCGTGATGCCTCGCGGCGTAGAGCGACGTATCGCGACGCAGCGGTGCTTCGCCGGTACGCGCGGCGTGCAAGAGCGGCGCGAGGCGCAGCCGATGATGCGCTTGCAAATGGTAGACTGCGGGTGGACGCGGGGCGGGGGGAGCACGTGGCGAATGTAGATACGTTCCGCTGCGCAGCGAGTTGCCAACGATTTTACGATGCGCCTCGCGACGTTGCGATGCGTCTCGCGGCGGCTCGCGGCGCAGCACGAAATCCTCGAAATCCTGGCCTCTTCCAGTATCGTCGCGTTGCGTCGCGTCGCGTCGCGTCTCGGTGTGAGCTGACCCTGAGGCAGTGTGATTTATCGCTTAAAATATTATAGTTCTTTCTTTTACCTACATGGCGTGTCAATCATCTGGTCCCTATTCACATAAGTTGCATTAACTATATTATATGTGGTACAAAGGCCAGCTGTCGTAGATAACTCAAGTTCAATGGATATTTTGCTGTACTGTAATAAACGACGGATCTTAAATTGCTTTTCTCGATTTTTCATATGAAGTTTCTCCTTCCCCATGCTGTCACCTGGAACGTATTAAAGCAAGTTAGCACCGTTATTATCTCAACCCAGAGCTGGGCAAAATACATGCTTTGCTTTAATTAAAATACAAATTACAAAATACTTTCTCGCATGTATTTAAAATACGAAATACAAAATATTTTCAAGTCGTGTATTTGAAATTATAAGATACAAAATACAGTATTTTAACCCTTTTAATTGTCGTAAGTGTCCTAATGTAAGAATGACTTCTCGCACACTTGAAAGTATCATATTGCTAATGTACCTACCTAATTTTGGAATATGGTACAAGTACTAGGTACAGAGTCCTGTTTTAGTTATGTATATGTCAGCTTATTTTTCATTTTCATTAATAAGATCACTTAATGTAGGTATTTATGTTAAAATGTATTTTGAAGGCAATGTATTTGAAATACTAACTACAAAATACCTCAGCGTTGGGTATTTGAAATACCAATTACAAATTACATTTTTAGGAAGTAATGGAAATACAAATACCGAATTTGTATTTCAAATACGTATTTCAATTAAAAGTAATTCAAATACTGCCCAACCCTGCCTGTACCTATTACCTAATTAATACATTAGTAAGTAAGCAAAAGGAATATTTTTTTTTACTGAACTCATAATTTCAAGTAGGAAACTAACAGTTGATTTCTGGGTCAACGGCCGTAAGCAGTTTAGCTATATGAAATTATGAGTTATATAGGTATTTTATTGCGTTAGATATTGATTGTCATGTCTCTGAAGTTGCGCTAGCTAATTTAATTTGAAATTGTTGCTTTTAAACTCACGGGTGAGAGGTTTGGTCGATAGGTAGCCAGAAACCACAAACTTACCTGATGGATATTTTAAAAACATATGTGCGATTACATTAGGTACCAAATTCGTTAAATATATGTTCATAGATAAGGTTCCGCCCTGGTGGTAATCAAATGTGAATGGAGACCACGGCTCACGTTTTGGTACAGATTTATATTCATCTAAAACAGAAAAAAAAAACATATACAGTGCGATTCTTAATAATGTGCACATATCGAAATGAGGGAATCTATGCTTAATCTTATCGACGGCAAAAATATAAAAAAAAAACGATTTTTGATAAAAAAACATGTTTATTTTTAATTGAGGACAGTTTTTTTCCACAGTTTTCGTTTTATGAGGACGCCTAATTACTTTCAATCATTATGGAGTTTGTTTGATCGTGATAGATCATTTAGTTTCAAAGTTACACCGTTTTGTTTACACTGGGGTCAAAGTAGCGAACAATTTTTTTTAAAAATCCATAAATATAAATATTTATATATTTTTTTATATTTTTGCCGTTGTTAAAATAAGGCATAGATTCCCTCTTTTCGATATGTGCACATGTCACACAGTATAACCCCACCGCCGCGCGCGCCGTATCTCTAGGTTGAGGTCTTGGTAGGGCTTGCGCGCTCCCAACTCTAGATCAATGCCGGTAGTTTACTTTGCCGAAACAAGTCTAGGGTGAGGAGTCAGACCAAGAGACATATTAGGTTGGGGAAAAAGTCTTTTCGCATTATAGTATGTATGAACTTGTAATAAAATCTCTTTGGCTATACTATTTGTATCTGGCTGGTTTTGGTATCATTGAAAGTTTAAATTTTAAAGAACATAATTCTAAATTCAAATTAGGAAAATGTGTGATCCGTCTAGCAAGGTGAAAGCGCAAGAGTAGTTATAGGAAATAGATGATATCGCCGCCCTACAACGAAAACCAATTAAATCATTAAAAGTGCAAACGGAGATACCGCGATTACAAAGTTTATGGGGTTGAAAATACCCTTTATAGTTTTTTATTGTTATTATTACCTCATAGCATCAGTACATTGATAAATGTTCTATTTAAACATGTCTATTGAGATTTAAAAAAGTTATTGCTTTGTAATGAAATTTTCTATAATTGTCACATAATCTGCATAATGTTTTGTATTTGAAAACAAACCTTTGGAAATGCTTGAAATAATTAGTTATATTATTAGCTAGCAGCAAAACTATAAGACTTAGCGATTAATGGGTTTTCGCAGACGAAAGAACGCAAAATTTTAAGTAGGTACTTTGGCATTCATAAGTAATTTTCGTCAAAATTTCGATTTAATTGGTTTTCGTTGTAAGGCGGCGATATATTTTGACATTAAAAACATACTTAAGGATTCTTGCAAGCAAATTGTAGTGACATATTAGTTCAAAACTGTGCGGGCAAAAAACTGCTTGCAGAGCAGTTTTTATTAGAAAATCAGCCCTAAAAATATTGGGTAGAATCACGGGGTAACTGTGACCAGCCGGTCTTTTCTGTATAAATCTCACCGTGAATCCTTCAGTGAAGTGACCAGTCGATTTATTCTGTCAGTCTTCAGTGTCGTATTGTTTGTCGTCAGTTTTCACGGTGAGATTTTTCAGAATAGCACTGCAGTAACTAACATAGACTACTATATCTTATATATAAAATTCTCGTGTCACAATGTTAGTTACCATACTCCTCCGAAACGCCTTGACCGATTTTTATGAAATTTTATATGCATATTCAGTAGGTCTGAGAATCGGCTACTATCTATTTTTTTTTTAAGTTTTAGGTAGGTAGGTTGGGTTGGGTAGGGTAGGGTAGGTACGTAGGTAGGTAGGTAGGCAGCGTAGTGTAGGGTAGGGTAGGTAGGTAGGTAGGTAGGTAGGTAGGGTAGGGTAGGTAGGTACGTAGGTAGGGTAGGGAGGGTAGGTAGGTAGGTAGGTAGGTAGGGTAGGGTAGAGTAGTGGAGTTTATACTATAGCTTCTAACAGAACGAAGTCTGTCGGGTCAGCTAGTATACCTACTTATATGAGAGTAACTAAGCTAGGGCACCCCGACCAACCGGTCGCAGTTATCGGCTATTTAGTATTTTTAGATCCCCAAAATACGAATTATTTGAGGTTTGATTAATAGTCTATAGGTACTAATGTATATAGTTAAAGCATATGCCAACAAATATTATATAATAAGTATAAATATAAAATACTTACAATATTCCCGATAACTATAAACATACACGTCACCGTCCTTTGCTACACTAATAGTTAATAATAGAACGAAACAAATGATCGTTTTCATATTTACGATTAAAATACCGTTTAAAATTTTTAATAATAAATAAAAGATTAAGGTAGTTTAATGATTATGTTTAAGCACTTTGTTAAGGACACCTTAATCTTAAATCCTCAATTTTAAATTGTTAATATACGTGCATGTTTAAGACATGCAGAAATAATAAAGTCGGGACGTCGTCGGTTTTCCTATTATTATAATTATGTGCTATAATTTCCTCCTACTTTGACAACACAGTCAAGCGAAAAAAAGAGCGAGCGAGCGAGTTGTGCTAAGTGATGGCGATAAAATGGAAGGGATGGTTGGAAGACAGAGTTAGGGTTGCCAACCCTACTATATAATATACTATCCTGCTATATTATTGGCCTAAAAAGAAAAAAAATATATATATAGTAGGCGAAACTACTATAAATTTTTATGGATGGTATTTAAAAGTATTTCAATTTTATTTAAAAGTACTCCCATTTCATTTACCTAATTTTGCCTGTGTTCCACCAAATATACTGAATGTGCACCAAAATATAACCTAACCTAACCTAACCTTTAATATTTGGTGCACGATCAGTATTTTTCGGGGAAGAATAAAATTTTAGAAATGCATACATAGATGTACCTTAAGATTTTTGGTGAACACAAAAATAGTATCCAATTTTTATTTCAATACAAATGGCGAGATGATCGCAGTAGGGCCAGTATTAATTAATCGAATAAAACCAAGTAATGGTATTTTGTAACCTTAATTTAGAGTGTAAAAATTGTTACGAGACATTAAAAATGCAAAATAGCAAAAGCATGTATTTAAAGAATAAAAATGTTTTTGAAACATACCTAATAACTTAAGTTCAGTTTTTTTCCCAGTTCGCCATCTACTAGGTATATTTTATCAGGCAATGGCTTCGAAATTACTAAGTATATTTGGTATAAAAAAAGTTGGCAACCCTAGACAGAGTGGGGCTAGTGGCTTAGTAATAGCCCTTGGGGTCGATGTTAAAGGTTAATTTAACTGGTATTTAATCCACTCGGTGTATGTTCATGATGTTATAAGATTTCCTGTCACTGTTGTGGTACCTATACGGATTGGAGTGGGGTAGGTACCAAAACAAAAAGTGTAAAAAACCATGTCTTTTTTTTTGTAAATAGTTTTTTTTTTTCATAAAAAAAAATGAAATACATAATGTATTTCTGCTTGCTTTTTTCCTGTTTGAACTCTGACCGCATTGCGTCAATCGACCACTTATGGAAAATATTGAATTCTATGTTACTCACGATCCTTAATAGTTAGGTAGTTGACAGTTTTTGAGAAACAAATAAGTAATGAGTAAACCCTTGTGGTTTATATTCCTCAAAATATGAATATTTCAGCAAAATATTTAATACCCATTATATACACATTACCTACATTATTTTTATATTTATTACTCATTGTTCATTTTCATAACACTTATTTTAATATTCATTGTTCAGTATAATAATGGTTTTAGGATGTTGATGGGGCTTCCGCGCTTCTGCAGCGCTTCACAGATGTTCGCGGAAGCCCATGTCGACGATTTTCATGCCATAATGAGAAAGAGGGCAGCGTCAATTATGGGTAGGTTGCGCGGAAGCTCCAACGGTATCCTAAGAACATTATACGACACGGTGGATAGCCCCTTTATTAGGCGCTGGGTGCGGCGGCACGTGCCAACATGTGTTGAGCCACGATGCTTTTAGTTTGTAAGTTTTACTAACATAGTTTTTTAAGTTGTTGTTACTGATACTATATGGATTGTGTGTATTTTTATGTGTGTTCCGCAATAAATAAGAATAATTGTCAAATGGGGCATACCATGAGATTACTGTCATGGCGGCTCCAGTGTCATCATGTCGTCATACTTTTTATAATCTTTATTGCTTCGCTCGTATGACATGTTTCCAGATATTCCCACTGTCATATTTTCTCTTCATTGTGAGTTTTTGACAGATTTGCCATACAAACACTGTCAAATACTCACAATGGCGAGACCATTCTGACACTATTGTAATAGCAGACTTGAGGCCCTGTTTGTCATCCAATTGAGCTGAAACTTGGCATACTTATATAACTTCTGTGACAATGCAAAAATATGATATCATGGAGCTGGTCTAATAAAAAAAGTACCGTCAAAGTCGGTCCAGCCCTTTCGGAGATTAGCCGGAACTAACAGATAGAAAGAAATTAAAAAAAAAAACAATTGTTATAAGTACCGTAGTATATACGGTACTTATAACAATTATTTTTTTTTTTCATATGCATTTAGTAAAAAGTTGAAAACTGTATTTTGAGATTACAAACAAACACTTCGATTTTATTCTGTCGCAAGCGCTACTGGCTTAAGTCCTGATTTCTATTCCCAAGTCAGACAAAGTGACATTATTGGGTTTTTCCAATAGGAATTTCTCAGTAGCACTCCAGAGTCTGGATTAAATTCATTTATATCAGACTAGCTTCTGTCCCGCGACTTCGTCCTCGTGAAAAAAACCGTTTGCAAATAATATGTACCAATCGAAAGATGTTTTCGACCAAAATAACGAATGATCCAGCGATAATGGTGCCGATTCCCTTGTTCACAAACTAAATTTAAGTTCAGTGCATCTTTTTCTTTCTATTTCATTAAGAAAAGGACAGAAGATAAATTTTAGTTTAGTCCTGTCAAATTAATCAGCGCCTGTCACTACTCCATACAAGTTTAGACGAGATTAAAAACTTGCCTACTAAAATTACGTCAATCTCTGATTAATTTGACAGGACTAAACTAAAATTTATCTTCTGTCCTTTTAAATAGAAAGAAAAAGATGCACTGAACTTTAGTTTATGAACAAGGGAATCGGCACCATTATTTAATCGTCAAAACCAGTTTTAACCAAGTACCCCTTCGATAATTTCGAAGTAATATAAGTTACAATGTACCTCATAATTCTAATGCTTATCAAGTTTAGTCTCATGAATGATTAAGAGTCCCTATCAATTTCGACGCGCTACTAGTTTAGGTAACTATCGGAGCGCATCGTGTCTGTGTGCGTTCGAACTATCGGCGACAATCGTAGTATGCATTGTCGTACGGTGAAGCGGGAACAAATAATCTTGGTCCGTAACCGCTATTAACAGCACTCCCTAATTTTTACTTACCTACTAGATTCTGTAATACTGGATGGATTTTATTGTAATTATGACGTGTTGTATTTATAACACGTCACAATTACCACCTAGTAGGTAAGTAAAAATAACAATATTAAGTACGGCGTTCATCATAGTAAAAGCAAACTATAAAGTGTGACCAATACATATGTATACAGGGTGTTTGGCAGAACGTTGAACATACGAAAATGGTGGATAGGTGGGGTCATCTGCTACTTACTCAGCCCTAATTTATTTGGCCCTGGCCCCCTGAATATAAAAAAAAAATTTGTTTTCTTTCTTTTAGTTTCACCACTTTCTTAACTTTAAAGTGTATTTTTTTATTAAAAATGGGTAAAACAGGCAATATTTTAGTTTATTTTTTTATCTTTAATATTGGCAGATTCTTATAAAATTATTGCTTTATTCAGATGTTAGCTAGAAAAAAAGTTATGACTCCTCAAACTTACAGAAAGATGTAATAAATAAAAATATTGCCTGTTTTACCCATTTTTAATACAAATTACACTTTCAAGTTAAGAAAGTGGTGAAACTAGAAGAAAGCAAAAAAATTTTTTTTAAATATCCAGGGGGCCAGGGCCAAATAAATTAGGGCTGAGTAAGTAGCAGATGACCCCACCTATCCACCATTTTCGTATGTTCAACGTTCTGCCAAACACCCTGTATATAAGATAGGTCTGAAACTAATTACATGTGTTATTACCCACCCTCCTGTATTATTTACCTACTACAGACCTCCCCGGCGAACAGTGTTCGGAATAATTATATTACGAGCCACTTAGATTTTTTATATGAAATTTTTAATTTAAATGTAGGTAGGTATTTGTTTGTAGACTTATACGATAAAAACACATAATTATATTACTAAGTATAATGTTGTATTTATATAATGTGTACATATACATATAGTCTTTAAATAAAAATTTTTTTTTTACGTTTAAGACACTTTTAAATAGGCGGCCTTGAAAAAGGCCTTTGGCTTTTGTCTACTCGCTGTTTGCTTCTTCATCGGATAAGTGCATCCTTTCAGGCGCTTCAGGAGCTTTCAATAATTGTAATACTTCTGGCGCCAAAGTACCCGATTTTCTCTTAGGCAATGGTCTGATGCTGGATATTAATGAATCGGAGGAGATAAGCAGAGCGCGTCTTCAATAGTCTGCTTCCTTCCAATTTTTCTCGTGCTATGCTTTCTCAAACTCAAATCATTTCAATTAAACCATTTACAGGCACTTTTGAATTCTCAAGGAGTCAGTCAGTAAGAAAATGAAGCTAAATGCCCGTTCCAAAGCGTAGTAGGTACGTATGGAAAAGAACGGGCAAGAAACTCCATTACATTAAATTGTTACAAAAATATTAGATCTATAATGTTGAGTTTATAACTAAATGTAAGACCGATATAAAATAAAAAATAAAAACGTACACGTTAAAAGCGTCCAGAGTAGGTATAACAAATAGAAACAAACAAAAAAAAAAAAATTTTTTTTAAGATAAAATAATTATAATAAGATAATTAAAATAAGCCGTGGCAGCTAAGAGATGACCAGTCCCAACTGACGGCGCCCGTTCACGAACATATCGCATGGATTAGCACCATTCAGCTCAACCATTTTGAAGGGAGCTAAATGATCCAACACACGCGCCACCATCAGCGAGACATCTTAGTGAGCATGACATACTCTCAGCCGCCAGGGCACATTCAAGTCAATGAAAGGCATATTACCCGGTTAATGGTAGCTCTATAGTACATAGTACTCACACCTGTGCTATGCGATTATATAATACAAAGGAGATTGAGTTCATACAATGCTAAGATAGTCTTACAATCTTCAGCAGCTCCAACATTATTTTCAAATGTTAATCGATTAGTTGTGGTTGTGGAGCAAGACCAGCATTCAGCCAAGCATTTTTATCAGCGATGTATTCCCCTCAACTTATAATATACCTGCGTGCATAGTATGCGTTTTATACAAGATTTAAATTTAGTTTCATTCAGTTGAAGTATGTGGGGAGGAATTTCATTGTAACATTTTAAACAGTACCCCATAAAGGACGAGTCTACTTTAGCCAGTCTGAAACCTAGTTGAACTAGTAGGTCCTATTTCTATAACTATAATTATGTCCTTCACCTCTTTTTCTAAAAATATGTAAATTTTTCATTACGTACATGATGTTTTCGTAGATATATTGACAAGGTACCGTCATGATGATAATATCCTTAAACAGTTCCCTTAGAGAATCGCTCCTGCGGACATTATATATGGCTCTGATGGCTCTTTTCTGCAGAATAAAAATAGACTCGATGTCTGCAGCCCGTCCCCAAAGTAAAATACCGCAAAAAATTATACTATGAAAGTAACTAAAATAGATTAGCCTCCTATCTACGAGTACATAAGTAAATTGACGGATTTTTCTGACAGCATATGCTGCTGAACTTAGACGTCCTGCAAGAGATGTTAAATGAGGACCCCATTAGCCTTGAATCCATCATAATCCCCAGGAAAACAGTTTTATCTACGAATTCTAGTTTCTCTTGATTCAATACTATCTGTTAAAGAACATTTTATGCACTTGGTTTTTTCCCATTTAATACTAAATTATTAGCAGCTCTATAATTGCGGCAGTCTTTGCGTCTAGACTAGAGCTTCTTCGCTCAGTAGACCTATAGGAAGGACAAGGGATTTGATGAAATTAGCTCCGTGAATTAATATTTTATGTACACTAGAAGGCATTTTGTACCATTGGTACTTGGTGACGTAGCCTAGTCATGTCAAGTGTATACTCCTTGTAGGCCTCTGGCTTTACATCGTACACACGGCCACAAATCAACCTATAATGTCCAGTATAAGCTGACCTCTCATTGTACGCAAATCCTATACAATGCGGGATCAGCCTAAACTGGAAATGTATAGCTTGATTTGTGGCCGTGTGTACGAGCACGAAAGGTCTTTCAGTATAACAGAGAATCTTGTAATGAGATCTTTGTCATATGATACCCAGTGATCGCAGCTGCGAGAGCAGGGTCTTTAAAGAACGTTCGCGCAGTATTGCACTCATTGGTTGAGCCGCTACATTGCTTTACTGTATCGACGAGGAGCCCAGTTCGACGACGATATTCTTCTATAATGGCGCGCTTTTTTTCTTCCACTGCTTCTTTTATATTCTTAGTCACGCGCCATGTTTTGTGTTCCTTCCTATACGATATGTGAAAAAAAAAAATACCTAAGAACTGCACATGCCTTTCGCGTTTTTTCTTTTTTCCTTTGATTTTTCCGTGATAATAAAGTTCACTTTATCGACCCATTTTCTAAAAATTAAACACTAATTTACTAATAGTACAATACAAAACATTAATATGTATGAATAACATTAACAAATCACAAAGTGTCACACTATGCATAAATAAAATAAAAATATACTCACAGTCTCAAAACTGATTAGGCCTAGTACAAAATTCGCACAATTCGCGAGTTACGTCGGGAGCGGCGAACGTCACGGGCGACACAGGTCCGTCGTCGAGAAGCCCTTGGGCGCGACTGAATGTATCGAGCAAGCGCATCGGTTTATAAGGCATTATTTAGATATTTTATTACAATAAAATTATTAGTCAAAAAAAAAATAAAAAAATTAGGTTTGGTAGATAAATAGATCAAATTTTAGAATATTGAACACTTATTGTTATTTTCAATAAATTCTTACGCGTAGACAACGGTTTTGCACATGATTTTATTGTGTTTTTTCAGCGTGGATAACATTTTTTTTAATGAACTTATACGTTAAACTTAAAAAAAAAAAGTTGTAGGCTTACTAGTATACTATATGTCCAGTATGTATGAATTTTTTCAGATTGTTATTTGCCACCAGTAAGCCAAAAAAGTGATTGGAAAACCGGGTGTTTCGTGCTTACGTAAAAACATGTGTTAGATTTATATTTTTCGTAATTTATATTGAGTAGTTATCAAAATTTTGATCAGTACACTTACTAGATAAAGATGTGATCAATAACAGGGCATTAAAAAAAAAACCAGGTATCTTCAGGTTACTGAGAAATTTGTGCTGAAAAAAATAGAAATTTCTGTTTTTAGACCGCGAAATTGATAGGGACTCTTAAGGCTAAATGAGGTCCTGGGTTCTATTCCCGGGTCGGGCAGTGTTGTTGGTTTTACCATCAGGAATTTCTCAGTATCAGCTCGGAGTCTGGATTCGTGTCCGATTGATAGCAATAGACTCGCCCCCTTTTACATGGGACTTAAAAATAACAGACTGATGAAATGTGGTATACTCGTACGCCTCTGCCCTTGTACCTTTCGGGGACTACAGGCGTGATGTTATGTTATGTGTGTGTGTGTCTGTATGTACATCTCTTGCTAAACTACAACGCGATGAACCAAATGAACAATCGCTAAAAATAAAACAATCAATGCTATTTAAACTTCATATTCAATTTATTTAAAAAGTACAATAAAATACATAATGTAACCAAAATGTCTAAATAGCCTAAGAAAATATGACTTACTGCGAAAATTAAAACAGAAATCTTCAATGAGTTTGTTTTTACAGTTTGTACATTTATTTTCTTAGCTATATTGTTAGAAGTAACAATAAACAAGTAACTAGAATTATGCTAAAACAGATATAATTACAAATACATGCAAAGCACAAAACAACGGGTGTAGAAATACTCTTAACAACGCTGAGTTACTATTGTTCTTCACGTTATGCTTTTTTTTATTGGACTATAACAACAAACCCTCCTGGGCTTCGCCGCAATCAAGGAAAGAATATGTATGCGAATAAAATCGCTTGAAACAGCTAGTCTTAAATATGAGGGCCTGCTTGGCCGGGTAAATATACCAAACTTATCGTAGGCAGTTTAAGTTATACAGGGTGTTAAAGAAATTGCGTGCCATAGCTTAGGGGTAGGTTCAGTATCGAAAAAGGAACATAGGAAAAAAAAAATTGCATGATCAACCTAATTTAGAACGTACTAACTTAAAAAAATTAGGATTTTTTAATTTGTAGATTTTAATTTTGAAGGAGATAAGCACGCTAAAGTAGGAAGAAGAAATACTTGGAATTGTAATTTACGTACCTAGTTACCTATCCTTCACCCGGCGTTATCGAAGTGTTCGATAGTAGGTAGGTAACTCTAGAAAATTATTAATTAGCATTTAAACAAAATAAAAACTTATTTTAAGCAATTTTTTAAACAATCCGAAACGATTGCTATTTATTTATTAGTTGGTAGGTACTACAGTAGGTTCATCTTTTGATATTTTTTTTGCTTTTTTTAAAGGTATTTTTTTTTACGGGTTTCTTTAGTGATACTGAACTCACCTGAAGCTATGGCACGCAATTTTTTTAACACCCTGTATAGTACATAATTTAATACAAATAAAGTAAATTTCTAGTTATCTGGCAATTAACCTACCCAGAGAGTACGAAACAAGCCCTCAATGTACTGATTGATACTTAAAGTCACATGAATTAAGTCAAAATTCAACATTTCTGTCGTAACTTTTTCTTAAAGAATGGATTTATAGGAGAAGGCGTCGATGGTTTTAAATTAGTCTTATTGGGTATTTTAGCGCCGTCAAAGGGTATACTAGGGCTCTGCCTAACACTTTTATAATAGTCCACTGGTTGTTGCATAGAATTGTTTTTCAACGCGAATTTCACTTTTTTCGGCGTATCAAAATCATTATTATCAGATTTTTTGTCAAATTTTTTCGTTTGCTTCTGAAATTCTGTTTTTTTCTGAAACTGTTTCACTTTGTTTACTATTAATGTTGGGTTTTTTGCTGTTTTTGTTAAGTTTTTATCTGGTTTTGTTAAGTTTTTCTCAATTTTCATGTTTTTATTTTCTTTTTTTGGTGACGAAGGGCTTTCGGGTTTCTTGTTTTTGCCATTTATTATTATTTTATCAATATTCTTCTGTGGTTTGTTATTACTCTTATTCCTGTCACTATTTCGTGTCTTACTATCTAGTATTTTAACACTGATTTTACTTTTATCATTCACCCGGGTTTCTGTAATTTTAGTGACATTTTCTTTATTTTTTTTACCACTTTGACTAACTTTTTCTTTCCTTTTACCGTTTTCTATCCTTTTAATATTATCTAACTTATTAACTACAGTACTGTCTCCTGCAACTCTTTGCTTCTTGTCAACTTTAAGTTGCTTGCGTGTGGCGCCTCCGTTGACTTTAGCTTCAACTTTAAGTTGTTTGTTGTTGCTCGAGTCATTTATGTTATTCTTGCGTTTTTTATTTTCTTTATTAGTTGTATTCTGTTTAGGTTTCTTTGCTTCGGGCTCTGCTGTCTCCACTTGCCAGCCACCGTTCTGTAAAGGGTAGTTGAAATATAAGTTATTTAGAATATAAAAATATCCTTTTTATTTTAAAATAGACTTATCAGATCAGAAGCCAATTACAGTAAAACAATGCAAATGAGGTTGACGTACTTATATCCTGTGAAGTATTCGATGTGATTAATAATAAAAAAAAAAAAAAAATTTTTTTTAAACATTATTATTATTTATTTATTTATTTAACATGGTAAGTACCTAACTTATAAACTTAGCCCCACAAAACCATTGCAATGGTTTGAATGTGGGGTCAATGAGTCTCTAGACAATAATACTTAATTGTTACAATTATTTCTTTAAAATTAGTTTTACGTAATAATTTTGTCTGTAACTGTTAATGACATTCATTTTCCATATGCGGTGGACCCCAAACTAGGCGATGCCTGTATCTTGGGGAAATAAACAAAGATCGGGCGTGTATTCCGCGAATGGTTTATATTACACTCATATGTCGCCAGATATGTTAAGTACAACGTAACAGGGGCCAAGCCAATTGCCATCAACCGGGCACAAACCCCCAGACTCTGTAAGAAATTCTTAAAAATTCAATAACACTCCTGATTTGAAGATAAAACCTAGGACCCCATGCTCAGCTATCGCTGACAACTAGACAACGAGGCAGACGCTACATACATAACAGGCAGGCTTAAGAAGAATCTATTCAAATAGGGATGTGTACTGGGTAAAAAAAAAAAGTAGTCCGTCAATCTGATAATAAAAAAAATATTAGACACGTATTTTTTGCTTTATCATATTAATAAAAAATGACTTAGATAAAACACATTAAACTTAGGGAGTGGGGACTCGTTACGTCACAGCTACGTATAAAATCTAGTGAGAAGTGACGTCATGCTATATTTGAACTCAAAGTATCGCCGTAATGTTTTGTTTACGTAAAAAAAAAATACGTTTTCAATATTTTTGAATAATCTACATGACGGACAAAAATATTTTTTTAGTCATCATCCCTATTCTTGTGTCCAATATAACGTTACTTTCACTTAAACAAACATCAACTCTTCGTATGTAAGTGTTGATCAGGGCCTCAAGTCTGCTATTACAATAGTGTCAGAATGGTCTATCATAGATTTCATAATTGCTGATTTTGCCAAGTTTGGTAATCTAGTAATATAATGGCGTCATTATGACTTTTCAATGGTCAGCCACTGACACTCCATTGAAAGAATTGGTAATCTCGTACATAATGACAAATGAAACTTCCTACTACTTTATATATTACTATTTTTACATATTATTTATTAGTGTTATAAGCAATCGCTTATAACACTAATAAATAATATGTAAAAATATATATAAATGAAATCTAGCATGAATAAATGTTCAAAATGCCATTGTAATACAATTCTATTACGAGACCATTGACCGACCAATGATCGACCATTATGAATTTAGCAGATTACGAACTTTTAGCGAAATGATAATGAGATCGTGTTGGAGTGCCGAATTTATAAAAATAGCAGACTTGGGCCCCTGGTTGATATCAGAATGACTATTACTATTGAAAAGGTCATTAAAATATTAAAGTTGCAGCGAAAACAAAACTTTACTACATAGATTTTAAAGTTGCTTTTTCAAAATTGTCATAGTTTGGGTAAAATACTCACAGTAACATTAGTGCTAAGTTTCTGCCTGACGGTCTCCACTTCCTCCACGATGCTGGTTCCAGAGCGACTCTTAGCCAGTAACCGCTTCCTGTGCTTGCGACTTAGACCTGCAACATTACAAATAACGCATAACAATTAAATTGTTCAATATTTATTCCTGGAGTACTAATCATCGCCTGGGAAGCCCCATGCAGTCGGTATATAGGGTTCCGTAGTCAACACAACGTGGAAAATCATATACAATGTTTGTAAATATGTGAGCACCATGTACCTATCGCATTTATTAATTTTTCTGTCATTACTTCACTTTTCATTCTTTTTACCAATTGTGGTAATTTTTTATTTTTATTCTAGGTACATCGTCTTCACCTATAATTATTAATTAATGTATACAAACTATTGTTAACATTTTAAAAGAGTAAGTATGGAGTTTCTTGCCCATTCTTCTCCATACATAACTACCTTTTGGAAGGCGCAGCTAGAATCAATTAACTATTCATGTAATTTTTGACGTTCAAAAGTGCATCTTCGTGCCTATTTGAAATAAATGATTTGACTTTGACTTTGAACAAGGAACCTTTATAGTTTTAGCCTTTTTGTCTAGACATTTTTATCATGGTCCTTAATTTCAGAATAAAATTAGATTATACCTGTATTTAAAGATAATATAAAAAAAAAAAAATATAAGATTCTTTGTAGGTACAAAAAAATACACTAGATTTTGGGTGGGGGGGGGGGGGGTAGTCTTAAACTCGCCACATATCACCAAGGGGGAGGGAGGGGTTATAAATGCAAAAAAAAAAAAACATCACGTGATTAATGGACGGTCCCCAACGTCTGTGTTCCTATCCACATATAACCTGTCTGCCTTTAAAGGAAGAATGAACAGGCATTTTCTGAGCACGCTCGTTCCATCATACACTTCATCCATCTCTCTCCATCAAGCAAGATCGAAGTCAAGAGTAGGCACAATCAGTAATAAAATTAAAAACCAAGAGCTCTGCTCCTACTCGAAAAAATCAATCAGCCTAGCCTTTTCCCTCATCTGACCTCCACAACCCAGTAACTGGGTAACACCCCTTGGTAAGACTGGTTGTCAGACTTTTTGGGCTTCATACGACCCGTAACGTCTGTCAAAGATCCACGAATGACAGCCGGGACCAACGGCTTAACGTGCTTTCCGAGGCACGGAGGAGTCTCGGTATGTAAAGAGGGTCACCCATCCACGGACCAACCCCGGCAAGCGTAGCTTAACCTGACGAATCGACCCGTGCGGCTGTTGTTACTTATTCTTGCTCCTACTCGAAAATAACATCAAAACTATATTGTCGATGACAGTATATCCTACATACCTCGTAAAGCCAGATCGTCACTGGCCGCGACAAGTTTCTTCTCCAACGCTTGCAGCATCTGCGCTGACTTCTTCTGTTTGATCGGCGGATCGGGATTGTCCTCAGAGTGGGACATGACGCGGAGCGGGTACTCGGAGCGGGACAGTTGCTCGAAACTGGAACATATTATGGATGGCTTGAATTGTGTTTATTATTTATAGGGTGAAAAAAAAACGGTCGGAGGCCAAGTGCCTTAAATATTTGCGCGGTGCGGTTTCCCACGCGTGACTTTTTCTATAATAAAAGTAGCCTTAGTTCCTTCTTATAACATCAGCTATCTGCTAGTGAAAGTTCCGTCTAAATCGGTCCAGTCGTTTCGGATATTAGTCTGAACAAACAGACAGACAGACAAAAATTTTAAAAATTGTTTTTTTTTTAGACGGGCCAGTACCTTAACCGTTGTAGCTACAGGAAAACGGTCTTTGGAGTCTATCCTTAACTCTTAGAGACATTTAGAAATGCATTAACAGATTTTGAAAAAAATCTGAATTTCTATAGGTTAAAGACAGTCTTATGACCATTTTCTTGTAGCGCTAACGGTTGCGATTGGGAACGGGGGTACAAGAAATTTCACGCGGACGAAATCGCGGGCAATCCTAGTAAGTAGTAAATCATCATCATCATTTTATCCGAAAGACGTCCACTGCTGGACATAAGCCTCCCCCAATTTGGGGGTTTGCCATAATCGTCACGCTTGGCAGGCGGGTTGGGTTCGCAGTATGGTGTTAAAAATGCATAGAGAAAGCTGCTGCCCATTCTCTAGTAAATCCCTTAGTCGCCTTTTACGACACTCACGGGAGGAAATGGGATGCTGCTATTCTTTACGTCCGGCACCACACGGCACAAGTAGTAAATAGTTAAATAATTTTGAGTCGCCGAAACCCTCATAATGTATGCATGTTGCTAGCAACATGTTTCCCGTAACACAATGTTGCTAATACAATGTGGCACGACTTTGCTTCTAACATGAACGCCGTGGTGGACACCAGTGACCACCGCTATACATTCCATACGGGCTGATGCCGATTCGCGTTTTCAACAAATTTTCCGGCTCGACGGTCTGAACGGGCTCACCGGTGAGTTGCTGTCACTCACCGGTGAGCCCCACGGCCCAAAATAAACAACCACAAAATTTGAATCGGCGTTTAACGTGTTATTATTTAGGCTTACCGCTCCAAACAGATCTTCACTCTCTTATGCGTGCCCGAGGTGGCAGTCGAGAGCAGGTCCCGCAGCAGCTGCGCCAGGCGCGCGGCCGGCACGGGCAGGCTGGCCAGCGCCACGTGCACGCGCCCGGCGCGCGGGTCCAGGGCCCGGCTGAGGGGAAGGGTTAGTTCGAGAACGTATTCAGGCAATGAATCGTTGACCATTGCAGCGACACATAGAAACAAAGAGAAAGAAAAGTTATTTATTGGGATTCGCAGCGCTGGTGTTCTGATAAGGCCCGCTGTGATGTCACGGACAGAAACAGAAATAAAAATCATTGTAATCCGCGTGTCAGTACCCGACGTAACAACATTCACCATGAGCCGAAATTATTTCTAGACATTTTTATCATGGTCCTTAATTTCAGAATAAAATTAAATTATACTTTATACCTGTATTTAAAGATAATATTTCTGAAAATTTTAAAGATTCTTTGTAGGTACTAAAAAATACACGTGATTTTGGGGGTTAGTCTTAATACTCACCACATTTCACCAAGGGGGAGGGGAGTTAAAAATGCAAAAAAAAACATCATGTGATTAATGAACGGCCCCTTATGCTAGGGATTGGTAGCTCACTTCACGTACATTTTTACGATGAGATCTTACAGAATCGACCGGCAGTTCCTCAAAATTTTTATCTGTAAAATATTGAACCTTTCATTGTCATCATCAGTGCTGGTATCCCTGTCATCATGAGCGTCGTCATCCTCTGAATCAGACACTAGTTCTAGCGCCTCTGGACCACCTTCGGGACATCCCATCTGAAATATAACAAGCAATATTAGTACAAATATTTCTTTACACGCAGGCTGCAGCTAAAGTCTATTAATTCACTTGAATAAACTGACAGGTGTTCGCTGTCACTTTAGTAAATAATGAGGAATATATATTGTATTGTACATTTTTATACTACTACAATACATATAATAAGCATTTTTTTTTGTTATTATTAATTTTAAAATCGTTTAATGTACTACCGGGGACATCCGAATCGGCACACTTACAAATCAAAATCCCGTGCTCACGGGTGGCCACATCTGTTAACCGCCCCTTCTTTTTGCGACGACTAATAAAAAAAAAACTTTTGTTTAAATAAATTTCTCAGTCTCTGTTACAATGATCACAGGTGTCTGAACACCTCGACTTTTTTTTTTTTTTTTCATTTACAAAAACAAAAAATCTCCAAAAATCTGGTGCTGCGATGCTATTGGTTGATGAGAGAAGATAAGCGTTACTGTACCGGTTGAGCGCTGCAAGCAAGAATAGTCCTTATGATGGTCCGATTCGAATGTCCCCGATAGTACTAGCACAGAAAACTCTGAACAAGTGCCTCTTCAGAGACACACAGATGCACAGATACACACGTGAAACTTATAATGCTGGTACTTATATACAGGGTGTTTGGCAGAACGTTGAACATACGAAAATGGTGGATAGGTGGGGTCATCTGCTACTTACTCAGCCCTAATTTATTTGGCCCTGGACCCTGGAAATTAAAAAAAAAATATTTTTTGCTTTCTTTTAGTTTCACCACTTTCTTAACTTTAAAGTGTAATTTTTATTAAAAATAAGTAAAACAGGCAATATTTTAGTTTTTTTTAATCTTTCTGTAAGTTTGAGGACTCATAACTTTTTTTCTAGCTGATATCTGAATAAAGCAATAATTTTATAAGAATCTGCCAACATTAAAGATAAAAAAAAAATTGCCTGTTTTACCCATTTTTAATACAAATTACACTTTAAAGTTAAGAAAGTGGTGAAAGCAAAAAAATTTTTTTTTTAATGTCCAGTGGACCAGGGCCAAATAAATTAGGGCTGAGTAAGTAGCAGATGACCCCACCTATCCACCATTTTCGTATGTTCAACGTTCTGCCAAACACCCTGTATAGAGCTGGTGGTAATTAGAATATTTAGTAGGATATTAACGATTTCTGGTCACCTTCTGCCACGCAGAAGTAGCATGTTGGTACCGCAGCCCCAGATCGCTCTGCCGCACGAGCGCGGTGAGCAGTCGCCGGGCCGCGGCGCACAGCGAGGGCGAGGAGCCCCCGCACATGTATGTGCACAGGGGACGGAGCAGCTCTACGAGGCTCGCTTCGGGAACCGAGCCGTTTGACACCTAGTTGTGGAAAGTTTACATATTGTTAAGATTGAGTTGACAAGTGCAAATGGGATGAGTGAAAGGCAGTTGCATACAGCTGAGATGAGAATGCGAAAAGGAGTGTATAGGGGTAGGAGGAACAGGGTGTAAAGTTTACTCATCCTCTGTAGAAAAGGGAGGATCCTCCGACCAGACCGACGGGTGTTGTGTCTGGTGGGCAACTGCCCGACGGTTGATGTCGGGATGTTGTATATTTTAAGCTAGTCGCGCAGTAAACTCTGATTGCGCGATGCAGGATTTTCGACGTCAGGTCTTTGATGCGTAGTTCGCATGTGGCGTTGTTGATACCGCCACAATTTGTACGCAAGGAAAAAGCCACGAAGAATAAGATTTTTGTAAAGAATATTAATCTTCGTGGCTTTTTACAATGTTACTTTGACAATTTTGGTTCAGCTTATCATCTTTTATTCACTAATTTATTAATAATAATTGGATTTTAAATATTACTTTGTTTCCTTTATTCTCTGGAGAATTTTGCCTGAAAGAAATACTGCCTCTGCCTAACCCTTCGTGGATTACAGGCGTAATGTTATATGTCATGTTAAACTTAACATACCTTAGCAATTTCTTCGAGATAACAGTCAACAATGTGTAGTAACATTGACATGGAGTTGCGAGCGTAATGGGGAGTCTTCAGCGCGAATATACCTGAAATAATCAACATTTTGTTTTGGTATGGCTAAGGTAGACCGCGAAATCCTTTTTTTTTTATATACAGGGTGTAAAAAGACCCATCACATAGCCGTTACCTACGCATTTTGTACATCAAACTAAGCAACATTGAGTAAACATTTTTGCTGGGAAATGACTTTTATTTTTGGTGTGAATAATCGCTGTTTACTGCAGCGCGCAATGTAACACACGCAAAACATTATGCTTATGGGTGCATGCAAACGGTACAAGAGTTGTGGGGTTATTTTAAGTTAATTTATAACATTTAAGACTTGTTTTCGAGACAAAAAGTATAAAAAAGTTGGAACTTTGACCTTCAATATCTCCGTAACCAGAAGATTCCCAGGTATGGTCCAGTACAAAAAAATGATCACAATGACGGGGAGTATATGTGACTCTCGGCTTCGTTAAGCGTCTTTTGAAACCCGTTATAATAGCATAATCAGCCTATAATGTCTCTCTCTCCTCTCTTCGAGAGGGAGTGGGCCGTAATCCACCATGCAGGCCCAGTGCGGGTTGGTGGATGTCACATGTCTTCGAATTTCAAGTTCTAGGACATGCCGGTTTTTTCGGAAGTATAGTCGACCTCGTAACGGCTTTACCACTTTTAACAAAAAATCCCCAGTAAACCAAAAAGTAAAAGTAGTTAAAAGTTAAAAAAACGGGGCAGTCTTTGGGGATTGCCGCTAGAACTGAAAACTAACAGTATACATATAGCTCACGGACCACGTTCGGTGACGATGATTCAGGTCCAGTTGAAAACCAGCGTCAGGCACTAGTTGTCTGGCATTTATGCTGAACTGGGCCTATTTGGTGCAGCCGTGAGGCACACTTACCTGCTAATTCCTTGCATCGCACTTCACACTTTTTATTTGCTTGGTTTTTTTTTGACGTGCAACGTCTAATAAATCGATGAACGCCGGCTGCATGCACGAAAAAGGATGACTCAATGTCCCGTTACGCTCATTGTCCCGTTACGCTCGTTTGTTCTGTTTTGTTATGACGTTGTCACGTTAAACTATCGTCCGTAAACCAACTTTACAGACAACCAATTTTTTTTTATATTTACTTTGTTTGCGTTAAATTATATCGTGTCATGTGTGCCTTTTAGTCTGTGCTAAATAAATGTATTTTCTGCTTTCTTTCTATGACGCGAGTTTCATGATTTTTGTTCACCCAAAAAGTACTCAACGCGCCTAAAGAAGTTTTCACATCAAAACTTTTAGTATCGAGTAGCAGAACTCGATTCTTCTAGAAAGTTCGATACTAGAACTTTCTAGAACTATCGACATCTGGTCAGTCGGGGCCGGTATGTACTCGAACATTCTAGATGTTTCTACAGTAGAAGGTTCTGGAACTATCTGAGGACTATATAAGGCCGGTATGAACCCCGACCCGGGTCAGTCGAAAAACAAGCGATCAAGCGACAAGTAAACGTCAAACGATACAAGCGATCTTCAAGTGCGACTTTAGAGTGATCAGTAGTGCAGTTGTGTTTTATAATTAGTGTGTTTGAGTTGTTATCAGTGTTGTTTTAAGTCTCATCCTTTTGGTTATTAAAACGGCAGTTTTTACTGTCACGAACCCCAAGCTTGTAACAGTAGTAAAGTATAGCTAACTTCGTCATTGCTTTACCCGCGTGGTAAAGCAACGACGAGGTTGGCTATACTTTGGCTGAGATAAACGCTGAAAAAATAGTCAGCCGTCTCATACATTTTGGTCGAGTAGGTATTGTATCTTGTTTGGGACTGCTCATAATTTTTTCGCAATTACGATGTGTGTCCGTTGGAGAAAGTTATTCAGTTCGGTCTGTACCACACCCATGATCTTTCTGATACATGCTGTACTGTGTACAGTAACGTTTATTAATCTCGGCCATATACGTAAGGAACAGCACTCCGCAAACTAACAGGGTGCATTCAGCTCCTTATTATGAATCATATTCTACTGGAAATTTGCTCAGGAAAATTTTCATTTTCATTATAGTTTTTTCAGTTATAATTCCTTTATTTTAATGTAAAATTACAATTTCTGTACGAAGCACTGATGTAAATAAAACAGCTAAAATCAAAAAACCAGCAATAGATGTTGAAATACTCTAACAAACGACGTTCGAAATCAGCTGTTCACTTTCTGCCTAGTTACACAGTTCATCGAACTCACTCGCTACGCTGCCGTTCGCTACGTGCGTTTTGCCACGGTAACGATACATTGCGTGTGAGATAATAAAACAAATTGGGTTTATTGGATTTCCATAATGTTCCTGAAATAATTTCATGTACTGGTCTTCTTAGTATGATATACTGAATTCACCCTATCAGTCTATGGAGGGCTGTCCCTTACACCCTGTATAAAAGAACATGAATCTTACCGTCGCTTCCAGACAAGGTGTTGGCGTACATCTGACAACTCTCGAGGCTCCATTCACTGCGCAGCAAGCATCGGAGACTAGCGCGCAAGTAGCGACGAACCAACTGTGGACAATTAGCACATAATCAGCCTCCCGCTTGTTCCCGCTGCTGGCAGTCAGGCCTCCTCTCTGCAAGAGGGAGAGGGCCTAGTGTGGGTTGGAAGACGTCTTCATAATTTGAAATGCCTTTAAAATTTTGTGAATAATTTATCCCAGGGCTCGCAAACGTGTCGTAACCAATTCTAGCCCACGTACTTCCGGTCGCCGCCGCGTATGCACTAGAGGCATAAGAAAGGGACAGCGATATGAAAACCGCGACGCTCACGCGCCTCCGGCGCCAGTGCTGTCATGTACACCGTAATTACGGTAAATGCACCGTATTGGGCAAAAATTTACCACCTACCGTCGAGGAATGACAACGGTGACAAAATCTACCGTTATCTGGAAGGATTAAGATTCCTGTTGTAAAAAAAGTTAACTAAATCTAAAGACGTATTAATATGTATTATGAACGCACTCCGATCCCTAATATTTTTGTCCGACACTAGAATGGATATACCAGCAGACAAGTTCGGGGATTTCCCCTGTTTCGGGCCCTCTATAATGCTAACAAATTGAGTTGACGTATATACTTAGATATTAATTTCGAGTAATATTACGATCGTTTCATTTATTTACATAGCATTCGTCGAATTTAGTTTGTTTTTTTTTGGTATCTCGTCAAGTCGTCAAGTTTTTACAGTTTCTTTAACTGTAGATTATTTTTGAAACTGTGAAACTGAAAGTGACACTGACTCTCAGTCTGAAGTGGAAGTTCCTACTAAAAAGTTTCGAGAGGAATGGCTACTAAAACCAGAGGTTTGCGATTGGCTAAGAAATTAATAGTTATGGTATTTATTTCCTTACCTCTCCTCATTTTTGTACTTATATGTTTTTGAATTATTATCTAATAACTTTACTTGTATTTTTGTATGATTTTAATAAAAATGTTACACCGTAATTACACCGTTTTTTCACATAACCCAATCACCGTAGTTTTATCAAATCTACCGTATTTTTATAATGGATTTACCACCGACCAGATTTTGGACATGGCAACACTGTCCGGCGCACACGCAGTTGACGCTTAGCCGCGCTCGTAATGGCACACGTCAAGAACCGCCGCGCGCGCCCGATCTCTAACTGGAACGCGTTTTCTTATATCGGTTTGTTCTTTAAAGTAGATAGTTCCCGTGACCGTAATATAACAATATTAGTGTATCCTTTTCCCTGTCTAACCGTGGTTATACGACATCTAAGTTACACAAGTGTTTGATTTAACAATCCACTTCAATCCAGTATGGACACAGTCACGAAAAACGTTTAAATGATTTTCCGAATTGATTTTTGGTTGAATTTTCCGTTTTAATGATTACAATAAAACATAACAATTTAAAACTACTGTTTGTAGTAATTACGTATAATCTAGTGATGCACAACTTAACGTGGTTAATTTCTGCATTTTCATTCTAAAATAAAAGAAATCACGGAACAAACAATGATGCATGCCTCTGTGCGCTCGGCGCAGTCTTAAGTATTGAGTAGGGTTGTGTTGTGAGTTTCCTATCAATCAACCAAAAATGGAAAACGAGAACGATATAAATTTTGTTCGTCTTAAAAAACGTTTTTATAACGTTCCGTTCGAACGTAACTGAAACAAATCGTTTCTTAGGTTTATATGACGAAACCGTTTCGAAAAATATACCGTTATCCAAGCGCTGATTTACCCAACAGATTAAAAACAGTTTACTGGTTACTTGCATCTGTCTTGTATCTGGTGGTCTGCATCTTCCCACTGCTGTGTAAATATTTTCCCCCATGACTTCCAGCTGTTTCGTTTCAGGTCTAATGTGGACCATATGCTTATGTAACAGGGTCTGTATTATATTTTTTTACCTTAGTTAGAAGATTCTAACCCGGTTATTGAAAAATTCATGCAGATTCTGTAATTGTGCTTGATTCATGGCATTAGGCATGCATGAGATGAAATTTAACCTTTCACAGAACGTGGACTCAACGATTTTTTAATTGTAATTACGGCATACGAGAGGTTAAACATAATTGGCGAAACGTGGGTGTTCTATCCCCTTCTGCCTACTCCTTCAGGAAATACGGGCATGAGATACAGTAACTAAACAGTACATACCATAAGAAACTTATCCGTGCGATGCTGGTCTAGTCCGTACCACTCTGTCGCAAGCACGCGGAGCCCTGCCTTGTACATGAGTAGAGCGTGATGCAGGTGTTCCTCAGGGAACAGGTCTAGGACACCTGCTATGTTCTCACATAGCTCCTCCTGTGGTTAAAGATAAGATAACAATTACATTTTTGCAATACATGAATATTATTACATTACTCATGCTAGAGATACATACTACATGCAATCTGTCCTATATGTGCCAGGACAGATTGCATTAAAAAAGGAGATTTAAAAAAAATGCATAGTTTTTTGCCTATAAATCCATATTTATGGGCAAAAAACGTTGCATTTTTTTAAATATGTTGCATAGTTTTTCATTTTTTACCAAAAAAGTAGAAGAACTAAACAGTTTTTATTTTTTGTAAAAAAAGAAAAACTGTTTAGTCTGTCAATCAGATAGTAAAAAAAAATATTAGACACGTATTTTCTGCTTTATCATATTAATAAAAAAATACTTGGAAAAAACATAATGTGTTTTTTTTACTTAGGAGTAGGGGCTCGTTACGTCACAGCTACGTATAAAATCTAGCGAGCAGTGCCGTCATTCTACAATAAAGTCGCCATTTCGTCGCTGGACGTCCTCGCCGGGCTTCCCCCAGGTAACTGGGGGTCTCACCTGGCGGGGACAGCCCGCCGAGATGTCGTGAAGAGACGACACTGTGCAACAGTGTCGCAGCGCGACTACAGAAACAATCACACATATTATCCTATCACAGGACCCGCGTCGGCAACGCGTCCAAAATCTGAAAGCCGACATGAGGCTGACCAAACGAGGGGCCCATATTAATGGGTCACCGCGACCCCTCCGCTGACGGGGAGGTACGCTCCGGTTCCGCAGGCCACACAGTCATGCCACATTTGAACTCAATGTATCGCCGTAATGTTTTGATTATGTAAAAAAAGAAAAATACGTGTCCAATATTTTTTAATAATCTACAGGATGGACAAAAAAAAAATTTTTTTTTTCATCATCCCTATCAATCCAATTAAAACATGCTTAATGATTGCTTACCTGCACAAGAGGCTTGTCTGACATCCACACAGCATAAAATAATCCTTTCCACACCCTTATAAAGTCATCTTCTTTGAATTCTGAAATTAACAATATTATATTCCTAAATTTAAGTCATAAATAACCCTGCTCTCATCTCAATGTATTTGGAGGGACCCCTGCAGGTAATACATGCATAGTGGAAATATATTATTGAAACTAGCTGACCCAACAGACTTCGTTCTGTCAAAAGCTATAGTATAAACTCCACTACTCTACCCTACCCTACCTACCTACCCTACCCTGCCTACCTACCTACCTACCTACCTACCCTACACTGCCCTACCCTACCCTACACACCTACCTACCTACCCTACCCTACCTACCTACATAAAACTTAAAAAAAAATAGATAGTAGCCGATTCTCAGACCTACTGAATATGCATATAAAATTTCATAAAAATCGGTCAAGCCATTTCGGAGGGGTATGATAACTAATATTGTGACACGAGAATTTTATATATAAGATGTAAATCCTAACATATTTATATTTTTCATCCCATTAACACATAAGACTTCTTCCTGTATGTAAGAGACAATACACCTTGGTAAGACTAGTTGACAGACATTCAGGCTTCTGAGGACCTGTAACTGTCAGTTCCACTAATGACAGCCGGGACCAACGGCTTAATGTGTTTTACAAGGCACGGAGAGGTCTCAGTAGAATAGCTTTACCTGATCGATCGACCTGTGTGACTGTCAGTATGAATATGTCTGACCTTTTTTTATTATGTGGTATACAATAGTACTTAATAATTAATGCAATGAGTAAGTATAATAATAGTAACCACCCCAAGGGACAACTAGCGTAGTATTACTAAGTAGTAAGAATCAATTTAACTATTTTAAGTTAGAATCTAAACGAAATCATAAGAAATTGAATAAAATTCAGTCTTAGAGGACAGGTCAACGCTCTCAGGACAACCCTCAGACACTGAGATCAACAAGTTAGTGAACGGGTTAATCAAAAGAACTAACGAAATACTATGCTTTGCTTTAAAAAAAAATTATGGTATTTTTACACTGTAACTGTGTTAAACCGCCATTATTTTACTTAGAATGCCTGCAAATACGTATTCAGAGCACATTGATGCATCCTTCAGTCAGTGAAACGGCTCTAAACAAGACGACAGCGTGTAAAATACATACAACGCACATTTATGATGTTTTGAGGTTAAGTACTGACTGTCATTAAAATGTCGTTTTTAACCGAAGTTTCGTGAAATATACAAAATATTGTTTCTGAAAGATTAGTTACTAACCATATCCTTTCTCGAAGCAGTTTAGAAGCCATTTTTTCAGTGTGTTTAGCACTTTATCACGGGTTTTCTTCTCGTTGCCCGACAGAAGACGTGCAAACTTTATCTCTTGTGCTACAATTAAAACATGTTCCTTTTTGGGCTTTATCTTCTCCTTCTTCTTAATTTTCTCCTTCTTTTCTTTAGTTTTCTCTGGGACCTTCATTTTATTAGTATTTATTAAGAAAAACAAACGGCCACCGTGTGATTACCATGCGACAGTGGCGTTTTAATTTGACATTGACACATTTTTATTTGACGTATTCGTTTCTAAACTGCCATGTCAAATGCTACTAGGTACATTAATTAGTCGAATTTCGTTAGGTTTAGTCGAGCTTCACTACTATAAGTAATTCAGTCATAATTATAACAGTTAAGCCTTGATCAGAGCATTTGGTTGGCTAGACCATGTAAGTGTCGAGAACTATTGGCTAGACAAGCGAAATTCATCATTAACTCAGCCTATCTATTGTCGATTTTCTCGCTTAATCGTAATGTATGTAAGTACTT
This sequence comes from Dryobota labecula, assembly GCA_947523025.1. Lineage (NCBI taxonomy): Eukaryota > Metazoa > Arthropoda > Insecta > Lepidoptera > Noctuidae > Dryobota > Dryobota labecula. The sequence continues at coordinate 2,134,193 of OX383311.1, read as the reverse complement.
ACAGTGGCCAGCACATCAAGCTACACGAAAATATCAAATTTCTCCAAACGATTTTTAACTTTAGGTTAAGAATTAAGTTCAAAATCAACGACAAAATTTGATAGAATAACTGTTAAATTTTCTCTCATTCGATTTTGACGTGCTGAAACTAACTTGATGTGCTGGCCACCGCCGCCGATGGTTACTCGTTTGTCGCAGCGACAAGAACTATCACAGAAAGTACTCCCTCAGTGACGCTCGCTTGGCTGGCAAGGATTAACAGTCGCCAGCACATCAAGTTACAGCGTAATTTGTCATTTGTAAAAATACACAAAAAATTGAACACACATTGAAACACAGAGAACCGCCGGCCGCACGTTTCTCCATGTTTCGCGGTCACGTTCAAACCCACATAACTTTTATAAAATATTGCCAGTTTTTCGCCGTGGCCGCGCCATCGAAACGCACACGATGCTCTGCTCACCTTACATACCTACCCATACCAACGAGCTCCATACCAGCGCTCTTCCCCGTCGCCCACTCGCTATTTGTAAACTCGTTGTTAGTTGCTAGCTCTACTTGGTTTTCGTTAATCGCTAGCGGTGGGATAGGTGTGTAAGTAATTTGAAAAGACAAGCTAAACAAAACTTATCTACTCAGCCTACAGAAGCACTACAGGGCCTCAAGTCTGCTATTACAATAGTGTCAGAATGGTCTCGCCATTGTGAGTATTTGACAGTGTTTGTATGGCAAATCTGTCAAAAACTCACAATGAAGAGACCATTCTGACACTATTGTAATAGCAGACTTGAGGCCCTGGACAGTGACACGGTCGATTGGGCCGAAAGCGCCCGGGTGGCTTCCCATAAGCCTGAGGCCCGAGACCGGATAATGGTAGCTGGGATAGTATCAGAAAATAATGTAATATACGAATTATTAATTATCAACGATATTTTCCCCAATAATATTCTTATTTCTTTTGTGTTTATGTTTTTTTTGCGTCATGTTTACCGCAAATAAACGTATTTTCTTTCTTTATTTTCTATTCAAATAATATAACAATTATGAAGCTAACCAATCTAAATTTTTTTTTAAGAGAAGTGATGGTTGCTCAGGTTCCACCATTTTCGTTTTTTTAATTTCTCTCTGATTGTATGAACGAACTATCTGATCTGGTTTACATTCAGGTCGCAGGAGCTGGGACCTAGCCTGCGCGGGCCAGTCCGACGCTGCAGTGACATAGGTCACTAGACGGACATTTTGATCAACATACGACGCGTAACGTAATCGGACTACCTAAGGCATTCATTTGCCTGTACCGATAAACAAACAGTAACATCATAAACTTTTCACGGAGCTTTTAAGGAGGAAGCGTCAGGGTAGCCTGCGAAATTCAAATTTCGTGGGCGACCTCGACGCTTGCCCCATAAGGTTCAAAATAAAAATCCCAAAACAAAAGTATAACATTTAATTACATTTCATACAAGAATAATTCCGTAGGCACTTTGTATAGCAAGCTGTGACGAGCCAATAACGAAATAACATTATTTACAATCATAATATAACATATATTTTTTTACATATATTTATTAGTATAATTTAAATTAATCTCCATAATTTAATTTAGCGGGGAAGAATAGATGATTTTAATTACGATACAACTAACAGTAATATTAAAAGGTCTAATTTATTATTTGCTAAATAATTCCTATGAAATTAATTATTATCAAATTGACTACCATTCCGAATTAAGCCTTATTCGCTCATAGCGCTCACATCAATAATTTGCGTTCCAATTTAATTAGCACGTATAATTCAAATTCATTTAATTAGCTTACACAAATTTCTTAAATATACAAATAGCATGGTATGACATTCTCACTAACAGAAGACTTAGACAGATTAAACAACCCAAACACTACATAAAATTATTAATAAAATATGATTATGACAGCTGAGAGCTGTTTGACAGCGCTCACGGTGATATTAATTTAGGGCATGGTCGGCGATATCGCAAGATGGCGCATATAATGACGTCATCTATAACGATTCACGGGACATCGTTATCGCGCTCACGCCAATTCGGTACGCGTATAAGCACGCTCAAATCGATTACAGTGCAATTCGGAATGCAGCCTTAGGCTACCAATTTGTCCGACTGTTACTCTTTGACAGTTGTATGAAATGGCTATAACATATCAAAGTGACATAGTAAGTCAATTGGAAAACAATTACTTTCACAGAATTTAGCAAAAAAAAAAAAATGCGTGCAATACCGTACACGTGATAAAAGTGAAACTTCTTAAGAAATAAAGAGATTTATTGTGAGAGACTTCTTCTCTCTCATGTAACGAAATTTGCCTGAACGTGACGCGTCCTTGATATTTCAGTCTCAATTCTTATTCAATTATCGAATCGCCCCCTAAGAAGTTTCCCAATTTTTTTTAAATCTATTCCATAAAAAACATATTTTTCCCCAACAAATATAAACATTTTTAATAAAATTAAATAACATTGGAATGTCTCGCTCAGTAGCAGAAGCACAATAAAGCGCAGAAATAACTCATTATTCTTTTCATAATACTAAATATGTTTTAAATAACTAGGCCTTATTTGATTGGCCTAAACTAGCCACACTTTAATATACAGTCAGGGAAATGTATTGCTCTACAAATTGACTACCAACATAAATTGTCTGTACTTAAGAGTCTATAATACCTCAGCGTCACTTCACTCTTTATCTCGCTCGCACACTATTGCTCCCGGTCACGCGAGCAAGCGAGACAGAGCGGCAGGGAGAAGGCTCCAAGGCGCCGATAGTTTAGGTAATTTATTTTTACCGCGAAAATAGTGGTAATTAAAAAAAAAATACATAAGACCTGGGGCCTAAGTCTACTAATTTACAAACGTTGCAATGGTCTCGCCATTGTATTTGACAGTGTTTGTATGGCAAATCTGTCAAAAACTCACAATGAAGAGACCATCGCAACGGTTGTACATTAGTAGACTTGGCCCCCTGCTTTATAGTTAGTTCAGTTAATATGCAAAAGTTTCATTATCTAATTTGAAGTATTTTTTTTAATATCAGCGGTTTATTGTTCGGTTTGGAGGTAAGTTTGGATTTTTTTTCTATAGAATCGTGTTTTCGTCAAACTAGTACTTAACATAAATCCTCAACTTTACCATATATTTATTTCAAAATTAATGCTGCAGTATTTTCGACATAACGGAGGATCATGCTAAGCCATTTCAGGTAGTATAGGCTCTTCATTCAAATGACAACTGTCATTCCTAATCAGTTATATGAAATGACTATTAACACGGTAAACCGAACTGTCTATCTGTTAAGCGATACATTCCCATGACTCAGTCTGCCTAGCCTTTTTCCAACATTTTGGGGTCAGCTTCCAATCTAACCGGATGCAGCTGAATATAGTAATCGGCATGAGTCGTGAGCACAAACTGACACCTGCGCAGTAGCAAATTTTTAGGTCTCTTTGGCGGAATGAAGAAGCCGGGGGGCGCCGAGCTGCATGCGATTGGTTCGTCAGTCGATATTCGTCGTCTCTTGGACTCTCGCGTATCATTTTTATTTAGCCGTAAGTGTACATGCGCGTGCTTGCCCCGTCTACTGCCCATCTATGCTCACGACTCGTGCCGGTTATTGTACCAGTATTTTACACGGAGCGACTATCTATGTGACCTACACAACCCAGCTACTTTTTAAGGCTAGTTGTCAGACTTTTGGGCCTCTAACTACCTGTATCGACTGTCAATGATATACGAATGCCACCTGCGACCAACGGCTTAACATTGATATAATAATTATTATCTCAATTTAATATAAAATAAATATTAAGTAGTATTCATCTTCAAACAATTTTTAGAGCAAATAACATATCATCACGCCAGTAATCTCCGAAGGGTTAGGTTAGGTTAGCATTTCGCCAGCTATGTTTTAGAACCCATGTATGTAATAGGGGGCGAGCCTATTGGACAACCACCAACCGGGCAAAAATCCAAACTCCGGGCTGCTATTGAGAAATTCCAGATGGAAAACCCAATAACACTTTGCTTGACCAACGAGGCAGTAGATGAGTAGAACATAATTTTCTTTAAACAATGAAAAGCTTGCACTTGTATTCTTTGTTGGCATCATATACTAAATGAGAGGTCTTATTATATCCTATTCTATTTAAATTCTAATTTAAATAAGTTCCAGCTCATCATTTCATATAAATTATGCATAACTGAATGGGAAAGGTCGGTCAAAGCTAGCCGTAGATGGCGTGACCATAGCTAGGTCCCTACGGCCTACAATAAATTTGACATTTCGTTCATTCGTTCATTCATGAGTTCGGGTTTGTTCCACTATTTCGTTATTTTCGGTGATTTCAATATTTTAAATCAATATTTATGGAAACTGTCAGAATTAAAAACCTTATTTCCTCGTTATCACATTCTTCAAAATGTTACCGACATAACCTCGAACTCTTTTTAATTAAACTTACTCGAATAGGTTTACCACAGTCTGTTAAGTTAAGGGTGGACTCCAATTTTCGATCATTTAGGAACACAATAAGTCGCACCTTTAGAATTATAGAGACCTAATGTCTTCAGAAGTTCTGAAGACATTAGGTCTCTATAATTCTAAAGGTGCGAAGTCATTTTAGCAAAAATAAATCTATATAAATAAAATCACTTGCGAACGGCTGGATCGATTTGTTTACTCCCATAAGAATCGATTTTCATATCGTAGCTCACAAACGACTGAACCGATTTTGTTTTTTTTTTATTGTTTTGCTTGAAAAGTGACTTGATCGAGAGTGTTCTTAGCTATGATTGAAGAAAATCAGTTCAGCCGTTCGAAGATTATCAGCTGTTTTCTAGTTGATGAATGGATGTGAGCATTATAGGTCTGATCGAGTCGAAGTTTGGTATTCTGGTACTTCAATGATATTAGAACATGGAAACCTTGAACGAATGCTGCAGCATCATCTGGAATTTGCAGGATAGAACTGACATACCAACTTATAGCAGAGACATCGTGTTTGGACTCATTGGAATGGTAAAATAAGATGGTGTATCACATACGGCGGCATACTGTACTCAAACCTCCACACACACTAGCGCCACCTAGCGTCTGAATTTCACACTAGTCGTCATCTCCGAACATTGACAGAGGGTCTTCAAAGACTGGTTCCGCTGGTTTAGGAGTCTCTCTAGCCGTCGATCTGGACGCCTGCGGTTTTTGATCTGTGGAAAATATAACAAAAAATAGATAGAATACTCTTTATTATGTACACCATAAAAATTACAGTTATAAATGTAGAACATAGGGTGTCACAATGAGCGGTCTTATCGCTAAAAGCGATCTTTTACAGACAACCTTTGGATGGATCAAAAGTAGGAGAGACAATACTGCAGGTAGTCAGTGGTGTACCATTTACATATAAAATAAATACATACAAACATACATACATAAAGCATATAGATACTTATCCATATAAATATATATATACATACAATAATAAACATGATACAAGAGCAAGGAACTTTAAGTAATGATGATGTTTAAGGAGAGAGGAAGTGATTTTTAACCAGAATTTTAAAAGTGGACAAAGATTGAGCACGCCTTATCGAGACGGGCAAGGCATTCCATAACCGTACTGCTTGAACTGTAAAAGACTTGTCATAAAAGCTAGTGGAATGCATTGACATCTCTAATCTCAAGTTTTCCGATGACCTCAGATATCTATTATGAGTATCATGAAGGAACTTGAAACGTTCTTTAAGATAAGAGGGGGTTTTAGGATTGAACAGAATACTGTAGAGCTGAAATAAGATATGAGAATTCCGGCCACTTGAGCTTTGTACGAAACTCAGAAATGTGATCATATTTGCGCAGGCCAAATATAAATCTAATGCAAAAGTATTGAAGTCGCTCAAGTTTCACAAAACATCAAGGTTGTATTCCACGAATAAAGGCAGAGCTACTAGCTAAGCTAGCTAGCTAACGCCACTTGCTAAGAACCCTACATACTAGTTTTGCTTCGTTTACATTTATATCTGGGGCCTTACTCCCGACAGCATCGAGTTCTGAATCAATCGAATTGGGTTCGAATTAAATGCCGATCCATACTCTTGAATCCAACACTAGCGCACGATCGTGCGGTGGTTCGAAGCGAAACTAACTTCGGTCAGTTTTAAGTCTTAAATCGAGTTCGGATCTGGAAACGAATCGAATCGGAATCAAAATCAAACACGAATCGTTTTCAGGAGTAAGGCCCCTCGTCATACATAAAGTGACCATACGTCCCGTTTTGAACTGGACCGTCCCTTTTTCCCACCGTATTCTTTAGTTCCATTATGGGACTACTGGGCTTTTTTTCTCCCAGTAGTTCCATGGAACTACAGGCTGTGGCGTAAATAATGGTCCAACGTTTAGGAGTCGATACACCATATATTCAGATATCACATAGCACAATTTAAACAACTCATTTACTGGCTGTAATTTCTAGAAATTACATTATTTTTTAATTATTTTTTTGTTCATACTACTTTAATGTCATGTATAGAAATTACAGCCAAATTAGTAAAGCAAGCTGTAATATTTTCAAAAATAAAAAAGTCTGATAACTAAGATAAATATCACACACATTTGTTCACATTGTGGTATATGATAGCTGAGTATACGGTGTATCGACCTCTTAACGGCAGACCACTATTTACACCCTGTATGCCAGTTCCATGGAACTACTGGGAGAAAAAAATCCCAGTCGTTCCATAATGGAACTAGAGAATGAAACTACTGGGATACGGCGCTTTTTCCGGTTCTTCGTCCCAGTGCCCCCGAAAAAAACCTGGGGACGCAAAATTGTCCCGTTTTCAGAAACCGCGCGATAATTGGCGGGTCGGATATAATATTTAGATTTTTTTTGAAAAACCCGTGCCAAGATTTATTCTTACTTAAAATGATCACCAGCTGTAATCTATGACCTGAGTAGGTAAACCGACAGAATCCTACATACAAACGCGCAATGATAGGCACACCACTAAAATCGCGGTAGTACAAAACTTAGAAGCATTGCCTTTGTGGCGCGAGGTGCGTTCGTGCTAATTCGGAAACACGAAGATTACCGAAGCTCTTAAAGCTTTACGATTCTATCTATCTATCTACATTTACAAAATAATTCGCTTACCAAGAATCTTCTTAGTTTTAACGCCAAACAAATCATCATCATCATCTTCATCACCGAACAGAGATCCTTTCACGACTTCTCTCTTTATGTCTCTCTTTATTTCTATTTTCTCTTTCTCCTCTCTTTTATTCGTTCCAAATAACTCTTCTTCGCTATCAGAATCGAATATAGTAGATTTTTTTACTGCTGTTTTAGCTTTAAATATTTCTTCATCGTTTTCGTCACCGAAAAGTGATGATTTTGGATTTTTATTTGAACTATTTTCCAGTTTTTTGTCGTAAACTTTGCCTAGAGTTGTAACGCCTGCATTTGAATCTAGACTTTTGTTCAAACTTTCAGACTTTTCAACAGGACTAGTATTGAATATATCTTCATCATTTAGGATATAAACTACTTTAGATTTAACGTCTCTTGAATATGAAGGTTTTTCTGTAATTTCAGCCGGTGTTTCTATAGTAGCTTGTTCAATTGTAGGTTGTTTTTCTACTGTATAAGGGTCTATTTCGGCTTGTACAGTAGTGATATCTACCGTCGCTTGAACGTCCGAATCATCTATAATTTCATGCTGTTTACTTTGTTTAATTTCATTCGGTTTTGTTTCATCAATATTAGGTTTTTCGCAATTAGATTGTTTTCTAGGCGGATCATCAATAGAACTAGAATTATCTGTAGAGTCTTCACCAAAATCTATTCCAGATTTTCTGACAGCTTCTCTCCTAGCCCTACGAGTAGAAGGGCGTCTTTTAACCTGAATTTTAGCCCTATCTTTAGACAATTTATTATCTAGCACATCTGATTCAGGCTTCCCGTCAAAACTCACAGCTTTTACTAGCTTGGAATCAGGGTTTTGACTTTCCACTTTTTCAGGTTCTGACTTTTGAACTTCAGGTTTTAGTTCTGGTTTTTGACTGTCAACTAAACTTTGACTTTGACCATCTGTTTGATCGTTTGGCTTGACCTTTTTAGGTGAAGCTCCTGGTAATAAAGCATTTACGTTTATATTGAGGCCAACTTTTAGTTTACCAACTTTCTTTTGATCAGATTTCTCTGGTTTTGATTCTGAAAGTATTTCACTTGGCTTAGGTATAAAGTCAGGATTTAAGTCTTCATCCGATTTTGAATCTTGTTGAAGCTGTTTATTTTCAGGAATAAACGGCTTTTCCGATTTTTGTAAAGACGTTAATAGCTCATCATTTGAAGATTTACTTACTGATTCTAGGTTTTTATCTTCTTGTTTAAATGATGTAGGTTTTTCTAATGTAGGTACTGAAGCAAATAGGTTTTCATCATCAGATAACAAATCAGCGGTAGGTTTATCTTTAAAGGATAGGTTTTTATTTCCAGATAGATGTTTTTCTTCTTCTTTAGTTGATGTCAAAGAAGTAGATTTTTCGAATTTAGGTCCTGATGAGAATAGGTTTTCGTCATCAGAAAATAAATCAGGTTTCATTTTTAAATTAGGTTTAATTTCTTTAGTTTGTACTTTAAATAGTGGTTCATCATTTGTTGAAGATTTTTGTCGTTCATCAGTATTGTCTGTAGCTGGTTTAAATATGTCTTCCTCTACATCTAAACTAGATTCTTTTCTAATTTTAACAGCTGGTTTTACTTCATCTTTCGGTAAATCACTAAATATTTCTTCAACTGGATCTACTTTTTGAATTTCAGGTAAAATATTGTTAGAAAAAATACTATCATCGAATTGTATGGTATCTGGTAAGGGAGGTAAATCCTCATTCTGTGGAATTTTAGGCTTAGGTATCGTAGAAAACATATCATCATCGAATTCATCACTGATTTTACTAAAACCATCATCAGGCGGTTCATCGGTGAACAATCCAAAAATTTTATCCTGTGTAGGAGTAAAATCTTCCGGATTTTCTACAAATATTGGATCATTTTTCTTGAAAAATAGACTCTCGTCATCAGAATCGTCGTCAAACAAAGCATTGACGTTTTTGCTTCGTTTCGGTTCTTTGGGTTTCTCAAAAATTGGTGGTTCAGTTAAAATGTTACTGAAAATATCTGGATCTATAATTTTAGTTGCGATTTCAACAGTTTTATTGTCTTGTTCAGTCTTTTTAGGTATCGTTTCTGTAAAATCTGGATCTGTAGTTTTAAATATTGTTTCAGTGTTGTCAGTATTTTGTTTTGTTACAAATAGTTTGTCAATATCCTCTTCTAACGTGGTTTTATCAAAAATATTATGTATTTCTGTTGGAATTTCATCAGTGACTATGTTACTGTTTTTGATTACATTTTTATTACTCTCTATTTTTTGGGGTAAATCATCGAAGTCTTGATCACTAAAATCATTGTTCGTATCCGAAGAACTTTGTTCAATATTTTGTATATTTTTATGGATATGGTCAAATATTTTAGCTGCATTTGTTTCATCATTTTTATAAGAACTTGTATTCTTGCTATCTACATTTTTGGTTACAGAGTGTTCTACTTTTAAAATTTTCATAGTTTCAGAAGTATTAACAATTTTATTTAAAATAGGTATGCTACTATCTTTATTTACATCAACCTTTTCATTTTCAACATGTTCAGTCTCGTCAGTTTTTACTGAGCTTGAAAGTACTCCATCAGTTTTAACAGGAATTTTGATTTCAGTTTTACTTGACAGTTTTTCCACATTTGCTTCAGGAATTTTCTTGTTAGCTTTACTTGACAGTTTTGCAATATCTTTAATAGGAGCTGCTACAACATTTGGAACGATTGAAGATTTATCTGGTTCAGCAAAAATGTTAGTTTCGTCATCATCATCATCGAAAAGCGATGGACTTTTAAAAGTATGTGAAATAGTCTCAGTAGGTGCAATATTTCTTGAAACATTTTTATTCCCTTTACCAAAATCAGTAGATTTTTCTATACTAACTGAACTGTTTTGTACTTTAGTAACTTCATTCGTTTTTATATCACTAAATAGTTCATCTTCATCATCATCAAATATGCTTTTAGTGATTTCTTTACTTTTGTTAGAAACTTCTATTAATTTAGATCTTTCAGCTACTTTGGGTTTATTTATTTCTACAGGTTTAGGAGTATCTATAGGCTTATCAACAGGTTTATTTTCTGAAAATAATTCATCATCACTGTCAAATAAACTCTTCTTATTTTTACTACTACTCGCTACTTCTATTTTCATCGGTTTTGGTGCAGCAATCTCAGAGAAGAGATCATCATCATCTTCGAAAATAGATTTTGACTTGGAATTATCTTTTGCTGGCATTTTAACAACGTTCGTTGAGAAGATATCGTCAATATCATCGAAAAGATTATCACTGAATAGATCTACTTTTGGTTTTTCTATCTTTTTTTCTTTAACTTTCTCCACACTTTTCTTTTGTATTTCAGTTTTTAAATCTTTACTAAAATCTTTATCTTTCGTAACTGTTTTGCTTTCAGACCTAGCAAATAAATCATCGAATATATCTTTTTCTTTTCTTATCTGCTGGGTTGACTGTGACTCTGAACGGGAGTCACTTTCGCTTTCGTCACCGGATGTGGAAGATTTTCGTTGATTACGTTTCAAGATGGCAGCCCCAATACTTTCGGTTCCTTTGTTGCCGAATAAGGAAATTCCGCCAATTGGTTTCTGTGGAATACATTATAATTACATAACATCATATCACTATTCCTCTTAGGGTTAGGTAGAAGAACATGGCACACCCAAATTAAGCCAGTTATATACAGGGTGGATGTTTGAGACGGGGCAGTAAAGGCCCGTGTAAGGGCCCATGGGAAAAGTTTTTTTGCGATTTCTGACTTTTCTAGTACTCAAACCTTAGTTGGTCCGATAGAGTTTTTTGATCTTTATAAGAAACAAGATCGATTGGCATCAAGAAAAGTTTGTGTAAAACCTGCCCATTTTCTTGATGACTGTACATTTTTATCAAAATCTGTGAATTCACACCAAAATATTTCAAAAAGTCTTGCACTCATCAGTACCTGCTCTAAAAAGAACCACGCTTGCCATTTAATACCAAAATACGAAAAAAAAAAAAAACGAAAAATTACCAAAAATAAAATCTAGCCTAATATTCTAATTTATTGTAATCAATTTAGCATTTAGTAATTAAACCTTTTGACCGCCAGAGCAAAAGCGCTTCGCCGTGCCCTCCACGCCAAGCCGACAAATTCAATGAAATAACCTTGAAAATAGTAGGGAGTCCAAAATGTTATCGATAAACATAATAATTTTCGTCTGAAATTTGTGAATAAACAGCTTATAACACAAAAAGAATATTTATTTAACCTCATCTCCTACTGTAAAAAACTTAAGACCACATTTATAGCAACTATCAATAAAAAAATCAACCTTTTGAGATACAAAAATACATATAAAATTGCAGCAAGTTACAGCACTATTCTCTATCAGTTACGCGGCCATTGGCATGTATACATGCCAATGGCGCGGGCAACCATCCTTTTTTATAATTTCTCGCTTCTGATTAGGGATGTGTAGCTGTATATTATTATAACTTATCGAATTTATTTATTAAGTTTATATGAACTAGGTATCATTGTGGAGTGATTATTTGTGAGTATCAAAATAATAATTATTTACAAAAAAAAACAAAGAAAGTATCAATAACACAATATAGTAAAAAGACATAATTAACCTTTTTTTTTTGTCTGTAACTGTTAATTTCGGATAGATTCACAGGACTTTTGCTGTTAAACAGCCAGTATTATAGCGGGTTACCTCAGCTACCTACTACTTTAGATTTATTTTATAATAAAAAACTAATTCATAATCAGTCTTTTATTTACTTATTTTATTTTCATCATCAAAACAACTATTATCTTTAAATAAAGGGAGTTGCATTAAAACTACATATTTATTTTCCAATCATTTAGTTTAATAGAGTTTACGAGTTATATTTTCAAATATTAGTTATTTATGTAGTTCAATTACCATAATTTGATATGACATAGCGACAATTTGTATCATAGGAATATTCTAATAAAGGCACTGAATAGACTTATTAGGTAATACATTTTGAAAACTGCTAAATAGGTAAAGTACAGTTTTTTAGAGATAAGTACTTATACACTTTCATATTCTTAAAATAGTTGCCTTGTAAAATGTCACATGAAACTTAAAAATATAAAAAATATAGCTTAATTAAGAGAATGACAGTAGTACCTAAGTCTATATAATATTATTTAAACGCGTCGTCTTTAGATGAGTAGGTACTTACCTATATACTTACATAATACTTGTATAGATCTATATGTTTACTGTTGATTGTACTTACTATTAAAACATCTGATATTAAAGTAAAATTAACTTACCTCAAAATCATTTTCATTTACTGATTCCGATTCAGAAAACTCATCACCTTCAGTGCCTTCTAGAATACGCAATAGTTCTTCTGTACTAAATAACTCTTCACTTGCCATTTTTGCAATTATAATATTGGCAGATCGGAAAAAATATCGAAAAAATATTTTTTCAACTTCCCAGCACTTAAAAACATGGCACGCGCTTACGACGTCACGAGTCCGACATCTATTCATGTCATTGGCGCAGAAGGGATTGCAATATCGGTACTGTGCTAGGGATGCGCATGATTGGCGAAAAAGACAATATTCAAATCAACAATATAGAAAATATGATATTATACCAAAGAATGTAGTATTTACCTTTTTTGTCAGTGACTAAGCTTATATATTTTTTTAATAGTTATTACAAAAATTAAGCGAATTTGAGTAATTTAGCTGAAATTTTAATGAAGTTACTTGAATATTACACCACATCACTAGTAGGCATGTATACATGCCATTGGCGCAAGAGAACATGTTTTTCAGCCATTAATTAAGTTATTTTTTATCATAAATATTTGAATAACTATTTTGCAATTTTGTTCATTGTGTACAATTATATGTAATAACTGGGGATTCAGTTCTTAAGATATATCAATAAAACACGTTAAAGTAATGATTTAATATGTTTATTTTGTATTTTTCTATGATCTGTTTCTTGGCATCTATAGATGTCGGTGGCGCACAGGGCACGCTTGCGCATGGCATCTATACATGCCATTGGCGTTCAAAAGGTTAATTGTGTTATTATCTGCGCATAATGTAGTGCATGCCGTGCTTTTCTATAAGTAATGAGGCGCTTAGACTTAAGTTTGCTATGTACTCATTGTAAAGCAATAGTGTACTCATTGTTGAAGATAAATAAATATAGTTAGCGACAGTCTCATCGGACCATTTTGTTGTAGCGACAACGGTTAATGTATTACCTGCCCTAACTGCCCAATCTCAAAAATCCATCCTGTATAATTCTATTGTCTATTGTCATCAACTGGACACAAATCCATACTTTGGACTGCTACTGAAACCCAATCACACTTTGCCCGACCTGAGGATTGAACCCAGGACCTCAAAGTCAGTGTCATGCGGTTGACTGTACGTTAAAAATATAAAAACAACATACCTTCACAGCCCTTTCAGCCTCTTCATCACCTCTCGCCCTCAAATCATCAACATTATTCCCTTGCTTATACACATTCCTACTATCATCATTTCTCCCTCTATCATCATTGTCATATACGTTTCTTCTATGATTATCATGGTGTATATTTCTTCTATGGTCTTCGGATTTGTGATGATTTTCAGTGTGTTTGACAAACATGTGAGGTGCTGGGCCTGAGTCGAAGAGGGAGGTTGGGTTGGCACTGGGATTTGTTGCCGGCTGTGGACAGAAAATTATCGTTTTAGTGGTTATAAAAGAAGAAGAAATTACATACAGTTCTTATTATTAAAAAAACTTTTAATGTTAACAATTAGTTGTTCCGGGTCTGGCTGTTTGTGTATGTGAGTTTTAAATGTTTGTAAACGCACCCACGTTACAGGAGAAATTCCTAGTGTGGGGCAAGGTTTAAAAAAAAAAAAAAAAAAAAAATCAAAATTAATTGTATGTGTTGCAGTTCTCTCTAAACCTAAAGGATCTACAAATGGTCATTTCAAGCTTACTTGTGAAACAATGATTAACAAAAGTACTGGGAGTGGTACTGGTGAGTATACCTAACAATAATACATCTATACAAATAAATAAAATGTAATTGTCTGTTTGTAATGTCAAATTAACAGCTTTTTACTAAATACATATACGTTACTCATAAAAAAAAAAACTGTCTGTCGATCTGTTTGTTCCGGGTAATCTCCGAAACGGCTGGACTGATGTTGACGGGACTTTCACTGGCAGATAGCTGAGGAGTAACTTAGGCTTAATCTTTTATTTTAGAAAAAGCTACCGGAGCGAAGCCGCGGGCATCATGAAATTAAAACTAACTAAGAGAAAAACAACAATGACCCACATAGTCCTCAATGTGGGTCATTGTTGTTTTTCTCTTAGTTAGTTTTAATTTCTCTTCTTTCTTTAGCCTCAGATTCACAATAATTAAAATAATGTAATTCTTTACAAAGTAAATATTCATGTTATGTTATGTTGTATATGTTTAATTGTATACCGAAAAAGAACAAGAAAATATACATGATAGCAAAAAAAATCTTAATTAATTGGAACAGCTCAATCCCAAGCCTTTTCGCTAGTAAATTACAGACGCTATGTGGCGGCCAGCGCAATCTCAGGAAAGACTAGCCTTAAACCATAAATTCTACCAAAAAAAAAAAAAAACTAACCTTATTAGCAAAATCGCTAAAGATATCGCTATCATCACTATCCTTCTCGTTGGCAAACAGATCATCTGCGCCATGAGTTCTCGCGTACGGCTGAGCTCGATGCAGGTCAGCGAATATATCTGAGTCCTGACTGTCGGAGTGCTCTGATAGCGGCGGGGGCTCGTCTGGGAATATTGTACCTGGAGATCAAAGTCAAAGTCAAATCATTTATTTCAAATAGGCACGAAGATGCACTTTTGAACGTCAAAAATTACATGAATAGTTAATTGATTCTAGTTGCGCCTTCCAAAATGTAGTTATGTATGGAGAAGAATGGGCAAGAAACTCCATACTTACTCTTTTAAAATGTTAACAATAGTTTGTATACATTAATTAATAATTATAGGTGAAGACGATGTACTATCGAGGAAGTTCATATCTAAGCACCTTAAAGACTATTTCTGCTTGCAGCGCTCGGCCGCTATAGAAATCTCATCAACCAATAGCATCGCAGCATCAGATTTTTGATGCGTCCCTTGTTTTTGTACATGAACAAAAAAGACAGTAAAAAACCAGCTGAGGTAGTGCGTATTTTTTCAATGGAAATAAATATCAATGGACCTTCCTTCGGTCGTAGTTCGAGCACGTTTGAGACAAGTTTATGGGTTTTTTTTGACGAATAGGTTTTCTATGCTGTCAGAAAAGTATAACATTAGCATCCAAAGTTGAGTAGATTTCTCACAATTATATAGGAGTTTTTGGGTGAGAGGCGGAAAATTTCCATAAAATTTTAAAAGTGCAAAACCTTTGTTTTAAATTAGCTCTAGTCATAAACCCCTTTTCAAGGAATGCACCTAATTACAAACCTGTAGACAAAGCAGTTTGATTGAATAAACTGGGAGCTTACTCATGAACCACTTAAAATTATTATAATCCGTGCCTAAAGAAACACTTTATAATAATATAAGGTCGTTTCCGCATTGGTCAGTGCGGTATCGTTTCGGTATAGTATGCTCTGCCGCAGTAACGCACTGCTTTCATTTATCAATTAGTGCAGTACTGCTTAGATCGTTGAAATAAAGGCGCTCGCCTATATTTCAACGATCTAAGCTTTTGGTACCGATTCGGTACCGGAAGCTTACCGAGCGCCTATATTTTTACCTAGTATACCGAGCATGCTGTAAAACGCGTGACGTGAGCGGGTAACGCACTCGATGTTTCTACACAGCTGCAAAAAGAAAAAAGTATGTCGTATTTTATAACATCTACAGTTTACACTTTCATTTTTTGGGCTACCCAGATACGGCATTCCATAATTGTATACACAAATAATGAGTGTCATAAAAGTTAAAATACAAATTTCGAAACAAATATCGAAATTTGTTGAAACAAAAAGTAAAGTATAAAAAAATAAAAAAACTTTCTCATCTTTGTTTCTTTTGTTCTATTCCTAGTGTTCGAAAAAGGGTCAGACATCTGTGATCATTGGAACAGAGATTGTAAAACACACGAACAACAAAAAAACCGTTTCATTGGTCGAGGCCAAAAGGGGCGTTAAACAGATGTGGTCATCGTGCTCACGGGATTTTGTTTTGAAATTGCTTAGATATGAAGTTCCCCCATAGTACCTAGAATAAAAATAAAAAATTACTTACCACAATTGGTAAAAAGAATGAAAAGTGAAGTAATGACAGAAAAATTATTAAATGCGATAGGTACATGGTGCTCACATATTTACAAACATTGTACAATGATTTCCCAAAAAAAAAAAAAAAAAACAACATTTAATAAGTCAGTGTGTGAGTTAAATTTATATTAATCACAGAAAATAAAATTAATATAGATATCATTTAATAACATTTTTGAATGGATGATGGGGTAGGCAGAGGTTTATAGGATCTCCTCATGAACAGTTATGTTTAAGTCCCATATACAGGATAAGTTTATAACCAGTACGTAATTTTTTTTGGTTGTTCTGTATCAGTAATAGAACACATTTCCTTTATTATATATTATATACTATATTAATAGAACACAGTTCAAAACTTTTTTTGGTCCACTTGAAATCAGCAAAATATGGATACAATCTATTCGTAATAATATCAATGGGCGAGCGCACAGCTGATAGGTACCTACTACTGCGTTCCGCTTCACTGACTGCGCCGCCAGCGCGTCGCGCGACGAGTATCCATTATACCAGTTTCAAAATAAACATCTTTCGTTAGCGATAACTTAATTTTTAGGTACTAAGACATATCAAAATAAGAAATAGATGCATAATAAAACACGTTGAAGTTTAATTTGGCAAAATTTGCGCAATGATTAGAAACTTTTCCTGTATAAATAATTTGACGGCACGGTTGGCGTAGTGGTTAAGCGATTGACTGCTGCGCTGCGTGTCGAGGGTTCGATTCCTGCACGGAACAAATATTTGTATGTCCTACAAGTAGTTTTTCCGGGTCTGGCTGTTTGTGTATGTGAGTTTAATGTTTGTAAACGCACCCACAATACAGGAGAAATTCATAGTGTGGGCAAAGTTAAAAAAAAAAAAATTGTGTGAGGGGACAAAATACCGACAGGCAACCTAATATTATCTTGTTCCTTTCGCTTCGTACTCTGGATAAGTATTTGATTTGTTTAACCCTTAAATAGGCGCGCAGGCTCTCCGCAACCCCGCGAGTCATATTTTAATCAACATTCCACGTTATAATGACCCGCAAATTGCACAAAACGTATGAAAATTTTAATTTCGCGGGCTATCCTGACGCTTTGCACAATATGATTCTTGACCATAACAAATATGTATTTACAGAATTATCATTAGAATCATTAATACATCTCTCTGAGTTAGAATTCATCATCATCAAATCATGACATTTGAGACCGATACTGGGCTACCTTTGCGCATCCACCTTAAAATAATTACTTACTTGACACGGGATCCTGTGGTCTGTATATCTTGCGAACTGTGGGCTTAGGAGGTTCCTCGTCTTCAGACTCTCTTGCTGTCACCTGAGGAAATAATTACAAGATAGTTTTAGACATTTAATTTTCTGCCTAGTTATATATAATTCCAGAGCTACTAAACTATGCTAAAGCTATATAAAAAAAAAAAAAAAAAACGAAGAAAAAACTAAGATACGTCGTGAAGAGGGCGTGGTCGTAGCTTTACGGTAACTACCTCATATTCATATTTTTGAACACCAGAACTGTCAAATATAATTAAATCTCATAAGAGTGTTGGGTTACAAATTGTGTTTCATTTTATTCTTATTCCAGAAGAACAATACCCATAACTGTTCCCGTAATTGTCATAAGAAGTTTTATGAGTATTATATATGATCTCTATATTATGATTTGGCTTTTTGACGAGTTTAGGCCGACATTACATTTTTTTTTTTACTTTAACTCCATTTATATATTCACTATAACTATTTCATTTGTATACGCAATGACCTTCACGAGAGCTGTCGATTGAAACTCAAACGAACGTCGTAGCTTCGCCGAGACAAAATGTATACTTTATGTGACGAAGCAAAACGAACTCAAAATGGCGGCACATCCCCCTTCACTGCGCGCGATGCGTCGCAGTCTTCATTCAACGTAACGAAATCTTTGATCATTTAGTTATCGAGTGGTGTAATTAAATTTTGGATGCAGTTTATGGATATGTGAGCCGCAACACGAAACAGTATCCCCTGATTTTGTTATCATCGGTATTCTGAATTGCCTCCCATTACAGAAGCAAATTTAAAAACGTATTCTCAGCGACAGTAAATTTCAAAAACTTGTCAAAAGTGTAGGGAAATTAGAGGTATTTTTGACAGCTTGAGACTGAGATTACAATGCTATCATCATCATCATTTCAGTCTAAAGACGTCCACTGCTGGGCATAGGCCTCCCCCAAGCACCGCCACTGCGGCCGGTTCATTTGCTTCCCGCATCCAGTGGATTCTTGCGGCCTTCACAAGGTCATCGGTCCACCTTGTGGGAGGCCTTCCAACGCTACGTCTTCCGGTACGCGGTCGCCACTCCAGAATCTTTCGACCCCAACGGCCATCTGTTCTGCGAGCCATGTGCGCTGCTCACTGCCACGTTTGGCAATTCTTCGGGCTATGTCGGTTACCTTGGCTCTCCTGCGGATTTCTACATTTCCAAGCATAGGCCTCTCCAATAATCTATTCAGTACGATTAATATACCTTAGCTGGTTCTCTAGCACCTAATCTCCTGGCGATCTCGCTGGCTACGTCTGAGGGGGTCGGTTTTGGTACGGAACCCTGTTCAGAAGGCGGCTCTGAACTTGTTTCTGATATCTGCAAAATAAATATATATTTATGCGCAAAGGAATAAGGTACAAAAAAAGACGTCAGAAGACACAATCAGGTTTCGGTAGCTCTCGAATCTTTGACATAAGTACATTAGTCTTTTTTTGGATGGGAAATTATCAAATAACTTCTCCCGCTCTGGGCGGAGCAGGAGAGCGTGTCAGACTTTTACTGACTAAAACCCACCCGTGTTCCTTCAGTTGCCTTTGTGCCAGGGCCACGGTATACCTTTCGGACAAATCCACAACCCTGGCAGGCATCGGTCCTAGCGGACTCCGTCAGTTCGTGCTGACATCTCTTTGAGGCGCACGTGGAACACAACGCGCCGTCGACCCAGGCCTGGTCCTTACCGGACCTAGTCCTAGACCTAGTTAGTCTTTTATTAATATTCATATCTATATTTCGAAGGTTTCAGCTTGATGACTCAACTTTATTTACCCGACTGCTGGAAAGGTATAATCATTAAAACGGAGCTTAGTATTTCCAGTTTTAATGATTACAATAAAACATAACAATTTAAAACTACTGTTTGTAGTAATAATAACGTATAGTCTTGTGAAGCACAACTTGACGAGCTTATTTTCTGCATTTTCATTCTAAAATAAAAGAAATCACCGAAATAACGATGAGGGCGCCACTGTGCGCTCGGTAGCCTCTTAAATTAAATTAAATTATTTATTTATATCATACATATTTCTAGTCCATAGACACACATTCATACATTTAAATTATAAACTATTTTAAATTTCAAACGACAAAAACCCAAAATAAAATTGTGATTAATTTAATTTCAATATTCGACAACAATTAATAACAAATAGAAAACCAAACAAATTACATGGTAAATAAATCTCTCAATATTGTGCGTACTAACTTATAGCTGTTAGAATGTATGGGAGAACTTGTTTTTCACTGCAATGTTAAGTTTGTTCATGGGATAGATTCCTCCCAAATACGAAACCCTTCATTGTGTGTGGTCCGACACGCACTTGGCCGATTTTTTTATTTTTATTTTTTATATTTTCTGTCCATATCCCAAATAATAGTAGATTGTTATACAAGGGGCTAAAATGACCCATTTATACGAGTAAGTTAAGTAAATAAAAACCGAGTTATAATGGGTATTTAGCGCCGTGTGTTACATTTTTTTTCTTCTGCAGCCGCAACGTATTGCATGCATTCTACCAAAGAGATCGCCGATTTTAGTTCCATTTTTGAAAATAAAATGTTGTTCTTTGTTTATGAAACAGTAGTCTTTATTCATGATTATTCTACTCATGACTAAAGACTTTTTCGTTTTTTTTAGGTTCATTGTCATTTGACAGACAAAATAAAAAAATAAAACTTTTTCCCCTAGAGGAAGAAATGCTATTTTTTCTTCGCTCTGGTACGCCACAATGACGGTTTTTTTGAGCAAGAGGAGTGAAAAATACTTTTCATTCTTTCAGTAGGCTGCTAAGCTGATAATTATACTCACAGTGGTCTGTGTGAGAGGTACTGGTAGTTTGTCCGTGTGTGTGTCCTCCGGTTCCGACAGCGAGTATTGGTCGCTGTCGTGTTCTACTTTCGATGCCGTGCTATCTGAGTCGCTGTCTTCGAGGAGTAGACCTTGGAAAGTAATGAAAATATGTCATAATAATGTATGATATAAAACTTTTCACAAAAAAAAAAAACAACCGACTTCCAATAAAACATTATAAAGTGAAAAATAACTTTAATTTCGGAAGTCGGTGTCTTTAGATCTGTATTTTAGTTTTTTTGTCACCGACTTTCGAAATTTTAATGTAATATTTTTAATGCCTGTGACAGGTTCTGTATATTTATGTAATAAAATACGAACAATAATAAATAGCATAACATTCCTTTGTTCTGTTAAAAATTAAAACTATCAGTCACTAATTTCAAATAAACAACTGTATCAATTAATATCAAAAGTAAATTATGTAAATTACTTTAACGGAACTTCCGGTGTGAAATATTATTGTTTGTTACAAATATCTGTAAAGTCAAACTAAAATATATTAATTGCAAACTATGAATTATCCACTTAAAATATAATGTAAGTTAATATGTGATTTAAAAAGGTAAGCTATTGGTGCCGATTCTCTTGTACACCGAACTAAACTAACTAAACTATCACTAAAATTCCTTACTTTTGGCTATGAGAATCTTAAAGCTATTCTGCAAACAAAATTCTCTAAATTTAAAAATAAGTTTGACACAACTAAATCGAATTTGACAATCGTGACTCCACGTGGTATTTTTTTTTTTGGCTTCGCAACGTTGTACTTGTTTGCCTATGATTTATTTTAGAGCCGGAGGCGCACATGGGGGGCAGCCGCGACGTGTTTTTTTATGGAATTTTTCACTTTTAGTGTGGAAAATAAAAAAAAGATTACCTACATGTAGCGTAATAGTGGTTTAAGGGTTTCTAAAAGGGGGTCGAAATTTTCATTATTTTTGCGATAGGATGCACCATTTTGGAGATATAAGCAAAAGAAAAGGAAAAAATATATAGGGATAAACACGAAATATTTTAAGTGATACATCTATAAGTGGTAAAGAAGCCATGGAAATGATTTTCTTTTTTATTCCGAGTATATTATTTAAAAAATTAAATAACTTAAAATTACTTGATATGATGATTAATTATCAAAATTCACCGCGCTCGTGCCGCCACCCCACCGCACCGTTCGGCGTCACCGCGTCGAGGCGGGTCATTCATAGAATATGTAAATAAAGGATTTTTTCGCTTTTTTACGACATAAAGATGTTTCTCTTAAAATATTTCGTGTATGAATAGATACACCTTATATGCAGTACTGGTTTTGCACCAGAAGTCGAGGTGATTGGTGTGAATTTTAGTTCATGAAAACTAATTTTATTCCACACCTTTTTAATCGCGATTAATAATAGTCAGATTTAGTTAGAAAATCTAAATTTTAGTTTAAAAACGTCAAATTCAGAATAGCAAAATTGCCATTTTCACTAAATTTAAAAACTCAGTACTATCTTAGAGCTGTCAAACTAAAATATAGTTAAGTTGTGTCACTTTAGTCAATTTCAGAATAGGAAATGGTCGTTTGACAGGAATAAACTAAATTTTGGTGATTTTTAGTCTAGTTTAGAGAATTTTGTGACAAGAGAATCGGCACCATTATCTACTATTTTTGTTTGTTATAAGTTTATAAGTTGATCAATTGAATTAGACGTTCGGATATAAAAGCGATGGACAGTGCGCTGTCTAGTCGAGTTGCTCGGTAGATGTTCAAGTGGTTGGTTCGTCCAGGTGTCACGTAAGTTAAGTAATTTGATATTATACCTTAATTATTGCCTGTTATGATTATGTTGTTGTGTAAAGTATATTATTGCCAATATTGGTAATGTGTTAAATTGTTTAATGGAATACTCATGTTCCTACCTTTATATTATTATAATTATGTTGCTATTAATCTGAGTAAAGGTCCAATAGATAGAATTATCTGTTTTGAGATAACGGTAATTTATGATAGAATACTTAATGCTGTTTCCGTGGAGTTTCTATTCCGTTCTTCTCCACGAAGACCTAGTTTTGGAACGGACAACTAGCTTTCTCAGTAACGTTACCTAGACAAGCCCAAATTGAAATAAATGCCTAGTCTTGTCTTTCTGTGCTTTTCTTTATAAAATCCTTTCCCTACACCCCATATTCTTAGGGACTTTCATACATAGTAAACTACTAGTTACCATTCTGATACACAAAGCTTGCTAATAAAGTGGCTATCAATACCTATAAAGGTAGTTTACATTTAGAATCTGACACCTGCATTATTTTATTTTTTATTTATTTATTTTAATCACAATTATAACACCTTTACAGAATAATCCAATGCGATGTTATAAGTAACAATGTCTATACAGAAACACAAAAAATAAAATGACCTGTAAGCAGAATCACAAGGAATTGAATAAATACTAATAATTATAACAATTATAACAATTTTATTATAAACATGACAACGTTTATATTAACAGACCTCTTTCAAGAATACTTTGTGCCATTTGAATTGAATGAATTATTAACAGGTGAGTCAGTTCAACGAGGTGAGGTAGGGATGTTGACGCCCATCAGCGGGCGAAGGAAGCACCTGTCCTGCTAACGAGGAAAAGACAAGGCGGATTTGCGTAAGAAATAAGAAACGTACAAAAGATTAAAGATCCCGTGTAAGTAAAAGAGATACATTTATTATTATTTGATAGCTGACAGTTAACACCGCGGTGAGAACTGTAGAAGGCACTTACTTTTCACTTTATAGTGCTTTTTTGGAAGTCTGTTGTTTTTTTTGTGGCTACTTTTTTACGCGATAACCGACATCCACGAGGGCGGAGCCGTGGGCAAACACGAGTTACAAATAAATATAAAAATTCAATTTTTTCAATTTTATTTAAAAATTCATACAAATAGGCCCTGCAGTTCAGTGAGGCAGGTGTTCTTGGAGTTTTACAAAGTCATGAGGTGGTGGATGAAATCGAATCGGATGAAAACGGGATTAATGAAAAATATCGAGTAACATAAGGATCTCACCAGCATGCCACTTGTTCTTCCACGGTTGTGATCCGATGATGTACGGTAGCGGCCGGGACGCGTACATATCCTTGGGTTTCAGCACCATTCTGGAGACAAATAATGATCATACATGGTCTAGACTCTAGATGGATGGATCCGAGAAGCACAGAACGGGTCGAAGTGCCGGTGGTCTTCTTTCGGCCGAAATTACATGGTCTACTGGTGGTAGGAACCACCAGTAGACCATGTCATGTGTTAAGACTAGATGTAATCAAAAATATCATAATCTAAATATAACAAGAGAATTTGACTTCATGCAAAATGCAGAAAGACGTGCTCTCAAACTAGACTGCATCTCTGTCTATTTTACGTGCACAATACACAAATGAATTCTAAAAGGTGACATGAGGAACACACCTGACAGGCAACCACAACGCCATACAAATAAAGTTTATTTTCATATGATACGCTACTACAATAAGGTCTGAACTCACCTGGCAGGCATTTCATCGTCAGTATCGGACTCAGTGTCACTATCCTGCAGTATAGTGATGAACTCATGAGCATTCTCTAAAACTGATATACTGCGCTTTAGTGACGTCAGCTCATCTGGTACCTCCGGTTTCGGCTGTTCCTGAAAACGATTAAAACAAGAATTAACAAAATTTGTGTCCACTTAAACGTATATCCGTACCGTGTGATGCCGGACGTAAAGAATAGCACCACCCCATTCCCTCCCGTGGGTGTCGTAAAAGGCGACTAAGGGACTTACTAGAGAATGGGCAGCAGCGTTCTCTATGCATTTTTAACAACATACTGCGATCGCCACTCGCCTGCCAAGCGTGGCGATTATGGCAAAAACCCCCAATTGGGGGAGGTACCCCACAATTTTTTAAAGATTTTTATTTTTCTACTTTGTCGGCGTGATTAGTATGTATACCCACGCTAAATCACAGCTTTCTATACTCCATTTATTATATAACATTAGACAAATAACTGTTCTCACCCTTTTGTTATTTCGATGTAAACGTTTAGTAAACTCCGTTATTTAACGATAAATACAAAGCACTATAATTTATTTACCATTTACATTAAACAAATAACTCTAAAGTGCAGTAATTTCAACAATATTACACAATAACTGTCGTTATTTAGCCGTTATTTGCCTAATGCTATAGTAAATGGAGTATAGTACCTGCCCTGCCCTATTTAGAATTTTTTATTTTACATACTTCCTTGACATAATCTTTTCATTATTTGACATTATTTACCTACAAATCGAATTCCAATTCTTTATTAGTGGCTTTTGTGGACATGATATTTATTCAGATTTGTTACTGTAGTTGTAATTGCAATCATGTCATTAATATTTTATAACTTAGATTATTTTATATTTTGTGAATGTGAGAACGTTGTAGGCCTAGTAGAGTGTAGATTTGTTGGCGGTTTTCTATTTTGTTAAGTACCTGGTAATTGTTGAAAGGCCTACACTGTCCTCCCATACCTATTAACACTGTTATTTAATAATATTGTAAAGCCAATTATTTTTAAAAGAGTAACCGTGGAGTTTCTTGCCGGCTCTTCTCCATAGGAAACGACTAATTGGAACCGTGCACCTAGCTTCTGACGTTTCATAAGTGCCCATGTAGGTTTATGTGAAATAAAATATTTTGATTGATTGATTGATTGCTAAGAGTCTCTGAGCTAAGCCGCGCACAGACAGACAAACATGGCGACACTATAAGGGTACCTTGTTAACTACGGAATCCTAACAAAAATGAAATGCTGTACGTTGATAAGCGCATCACTTGAAAACGGCTGTACAGATTTAGCTGTTTTTTTAATTTTAATTAGATTTTTTGGAAAGAAAAATTGGAAAAGTTTCCCGCAAAATGTTCAAATTCAGAAAAACGGAACGTATTTTGTGTTTTTTTTTTTACGGGATTTTTTTCTGAATTATTTAAATTTGTACAGGACAACGTCGTTTATCAAGTCAGCTAGTATTATTATTATTTAAGCCTTTTATTACCCAAAAAAAAAAAACTTTTACAATTAATTGCAATTTATAGTAAAATATACATATCTCATTCCTAAATATAATTTGAATAATAATAATTGAATCATGCATTATAACGAATAAGTAGATTGATTTTATAAATTGAATAATATAAATAAATATTTTAATTAATTAGGTAATATTGGGAGCCCATTTAAGGGCGAAGGCCTCCTCCATCTTTCGCCATTCCTCTCTGTCTTGGGCCATTCTAGTCCAGGTAGGGCCGGTCACGGCCATAATATCATCGCACCACCGGCGCCTGGGTCTGCCTCGGGTGCGTGGTGCATCACGAGGGTACCAATGGAGGACCTTCTCACTCCATCGTCCATCTGTGGCTCTGGCTACGGGTCCTGCCCATCGCCATTTCAACTTGCAAGCTAATTCCACAGCATCTATTATTTTAGTACATAGTCGTATGTCTTTGCTTCTTTTACGGTCATCATTATTATAATAGTGAACCCTAATTTAGATTCCACCGAGTAAGAAACAGGGTCAGTATTCATTATGACTTTCAACTTTCCTGACCAAATAATTAAACGTTCTCAGACAAAGATGGCTGACATCGACTGACACACAAACACACGTAAAAGGATAGCACATTCTTTTAGGAAATGGAACCAAATATGTTTGTGATTTCACTTAAACAAAATTGTGCGTCATGTAGATTATTACAAAATATTGAACACTTATTTTTTTACGTAATCAAAACATTACGGCGATACATTGAGTTCAAATGTGGCATGACGTCACTTCTCACTAGTTTTTATACGTAGCTGTGACGTAACGAGCCCCCACTCCCCAAGTTTAATGTGTTTCATCTAAGTCATTTTTTATTAACATGATAAAGCAAAAAATACTTATCTAATATTTTTTTATTATCAGATTGACGGACTAAACAGTGTTTCTTTTTTTTACCCAGGACACATCCCTATTGTCATTAATCGTGCAGCTCAGCATAATGCTGCGACCCTATACGAGACAGCCCCAACGCTGGTTTTCAGCAACAGCCGGCGTTGACGTCAACCGGTAAAGAATATTAAGGTACTTCTTACCTTGACTGGCGGCACTTCGGTCGCCAAATCATCGTCGTCATACACACGGCTCTCTATAAACTGACTGCTACTTAGCGCCATGAATCTATAAGAAAAAATACATAAACTTAGTACCTAGATAGTATTCCTCAAAGCGGAGAGGTGGTTTAGACCTCTCCGCAATTTTTTTTATTTTCAATGTTTGTTCGCGGATAACTTCGTCGTTTATGAACCGATTTTGATGATTCCTTTTTTGTTGGAAATGAGATATCCCAAGGGTGGTACCATGATAAACAAACAGGATCTGATGATGGGATCTATGAGGAATTGAGGGAACTGCTCAAATATTATAGACATACATATAGCGATTTTTGTATTTTCATCAACAACTCAAGCATTTGCATTCAGAAAGTATCATTTGATGAAGTGGAACTGATGAAGAGACCACAAATGGCCACCGGAACTCCTCAATGATAAGTATTTCACGGGTGGCGATAAGATATCTCGATTAAGATAGTTAAGCGATTATGAAGCAATAAATGATTCTAATGAAAATGGTACCATCCAACTGATCTGAAGATGAAGCCGGAAAGTATGTACCGGAACTCCGTAATAAAACAATGTATCCTAGCCGTGTTTGGGCTTATTGGAATTGTCATGAGATCCACTCGGGCTATAATGGTTATAGTTTTTGAGTTAGCTTCGATAATACGTATTTAATCCACTTCGTATATCTTGTGTCATTGTTGTTTGTGCGGTGTAGCATGTAGTGGTAATTGAACTGTTGTGGGGTAGGTACCATAACTAAAAAGTGAAAATAAACTTTTTTAACAAAACAAAAAAAAACGACTTGCTGCCGTCGCGTCGTACTGTCTACACAGAACGTCATTTTTTGTCTACTGTTCCGTCGACAAAACGATGCTCGTGCTCAGCCTGCTGGGACGCAGCTGCCTTCATAATTAATATTATAGCCCAGATAAATAAAACTGGCCACAGTACCGATGCTTTGAATGTTATAGGAACACGATAGCTTTCCCGCACGATCTATCACCATAAGCTTGGTTTTCTGCCTATTTATTGCAAGCCCTATTTTGCCAGTTTCCACTAAAAGTAGTGCCTTTGGATCTATATTTTAGTTTTTTGCCACCGACTTCCGAAATTAAAGTTATTTTTCACTGTGTAGTTTTTTTTTTTTTTTGAAGTCGGTTTACTTTTTTTTGTAAAAAAGTTTTTATTTTTTACTTTTTAGTTATTGTACCTACCCCACACCAATTCATCTTCCACTACTTGATATGTAAACAACAGTGACAGCAAGTATTATAAAATCATCAAGATCGACAAAGTGGAATAAGAACGTATTATCGAAGTTAACTTAAGAAGTTTACAAAATTTATATCGGACCAAAAGCTTCTTCTATCAAAGGAAAGAAGAATTTTCAAAATAGATACACAATTGACGTAGAAATCGGTGAAATTACTATAAAAATTGAAGATTTCCCTCGATTTCTATGGGATCCCCATATCAGATTCTGACTTGGTGACAATGGGACTACCTCGAAAGCATATCCTTTCAACAAAAAAAGAATTTTGATAATCGGTCTACAATTGACGGAGAAATCGGTGAACATACATTAAAAAAAATTATACAGTCGAACATAGAACAAGTCGGTTAAAAAGTATAAAATAATTAGGCTGTATGACTAAAATTCTTTCATATCTAAATTCATTACAATCTTTCTTGTAACCAGCTATCTAGATCTCCTAAAGAGAATGGCCGCGAACTGTCAAATTCTCGTCACACTTGTTGATTTTTCGCCAAAATTAATTCTAATTTAAATTACTAATGAAACAAGTTTCACTATATAATTAGCATTACTTATTATACTGTTATGTAACCTATTATCATTAGGATCGTTTCATCTCTGGCGGTAAAAATGTATATTTGGATGGTTACCTAGTTTGAGAGGCAGGGTTTCCCATTTTTTGTACAGATTACAGTTCTTAGATTTGTATTGCCAAAGCTCACTTGAATTGTCCATAAGATTTGAAACATGATAAATGCAGAAATCGGTGAACATACATAAAAAAATATAATACAGTCGAACATAGAACCTCCTCCTTTTTTGAAGTCGGTTAATAAAACTTACTGGTTATTAACGTTCTGCAAGCTGATACTGGCGTCATTCAGAGCGGTCGCCATCTGTTCCAATTGGCTGTTTGCTTCTTGGCATTTTGAGAGAAGCCTCTGGAAACAAGAGCATAATTATTGTTTAGGAGATTACTAAAGTTCTAGATCGAGCCAAGAGTCCGAGATGAGTCACTAAGTATAGATTATTTAGTATGAAACAGCAGAACATGGTAAAAAATGCGGAGCCCGCGACCCGTTTGATTGTCGAGCCCTTAACTTCCTAGTCGAATAGTCGTGGATCGGTCGAGCATAAATCTGTTAGGTTATTGTGGCTGTTAATCGACGTGCCAAAAAGGGCACGCTAGAAAAACGTACACTGATCTTATTGAAAGCAAAGAAAGAAAATAAAGAAAGAAAAGAAAGAAAGAAAAGAAGGAAGAGAAAGAAAATAAAGAAAAGAAAGAAGAGAAAGAAAATAAAGAAAATGCGTTTATTGGCATTACAGCAAAAAATACACCTTATAACTATAAAAAACAGAAAACAATGATTATAATGCCAAAATACTATAATTATGATTGTATTGGTTACCAGCTGCTCCTTATTGGTTGCTTGCTGGCTTTTTCAAAAATAAAAGCGTCGCCTCAGTTACTTCATATAACATCAGCTATCTGCCAGTGAAAGTCCCGTCAAAATCGGTGCAGCCGGAAATTAGCCGGAACAAACAGACAGACAGACCGACAGACAGACAAAAACAAAAACTTATAATTACCGTATATACTTTCATATATGCATTTAGTAAAAAGTTGTTTTTTCTTACATTATAAACAGACACTTCAATTTTATTATTTGTATAGATATGTTCTTTAAAATGAAGTGCTCGCAGAAGGCGCGCGTGGATGACTACTCTGAATATCCTTACACTTTCGCTGACCGCGAAGCAGACTCAATAGACAGACAATCACACAGAGACATATTTGGACAGGGAAATAACAATACTTGTTGATATTTTCTTCAACCAATGACAACATCAATCCCTTACAGAAATCCATTATGAAATCCTAACCCATACTGAAAACAATAGAATTTGCTATTTGTGTAGTTTTAATAAATAGAATGCAGTGGCGAAAGCACCATATAACGTAACTCCTACCGGCTTCCCGTCCCTATTGAAAAATGGCACAGTCAATAGTGTATACTGGTATAATTCACCATAATATTCAAACAAAAAAAACGCCTAGCTTTGAATTACAACAACAATTTTTTGTTTTCTAAAATAACTCCGCGCCAACACGAAATAATCAGGAACTAAAAATTCATACAATAGCTACCCCGTCATGAAGTCACTTTGGGTCACGTGGCACCGCTTGTATGGACAAGAGCAAGCCGCTGTACAACGGGTTACGATAGAGACAGAAATAGACAAAATTCTAAAATTCAAAAGTCATTTATTCATATTAGGCTGAGAATCAGCACTTTTCGACAGATAAGACAGTCCCACAAAACGCCCACCCTTCACCACTTCCTAGTGCTTTAGCTGGGAAGAAGAAGTAGCGCAACAAACTCCCCAGCAGTACAGCTGTCTGTTCATATATAAAATCTTGATTCTAAACAATATTTGGTAAAGTAATTAACATTACGAGAGACAGAAAAGTAAATAAATTTATTTGCCCTATGTCAGCTAGCATTCGCCAATATACCTGAAAAAACAATGAAAACTATACTCAAGCAAAAAAAAACCTTTAAAAATAAAAAGTAAACAAAACTTAAAACCTAAATAAAAGTCTCCAGGCATAAAGGCCTTACTAAATTCTTCAGCTAGAACGAGATGGAGGAATATTGCAAAATTTATTTAGTTTTCACCTGCTCAACTGTATTGTGTTTGATTTTAGAATGCTAGTACCTGGTATAGTTCAGTTTATTTCTGTATAACATTAAAAGCTTTGTTTGTGTAGTGGTAGTCTTTTTGGTTGTGCTACTTGACGATAGATGGTATCAAAATTCAGTAAAAGAAATAAAATAAAATATTTCTAAGTAATTTTTTTTTTACTTTATTGATCGCTTCAGCTTCTCTCTTAGAAAAATTTACACCTCGCCGCTGATAGAATAAATAAATAAACAAGGTAAACTAGCGGAAACAATAGCAGAGGCTAAAGATGAGTAATACTTAATACTGTACTTAACTATGATATGAATGTGTGTTCATTTGTCATTTGATACGATATAATACGATCTTGACCACAAAATGCAATAAGAGCGTATAATTGAGACGGGTGAATATGTACTGAAGTAAACACTAAGATGACGGTTTTAAAAAGATTACTAAAGGACGATTCTCACCGCGAGCATTCGCTTCGTGAATTTGCTCAGCAAACATTCGATGCGAGAGCGTTTGTTACGCAACGACCATTCATTCGCGTAACGAACAGTTTTGTGACAACGTCAATCCAAACACGAAAACCGAAATCATTAAAAGCTGCTCGCGAACGAATGTTCGTTTTGCGAATTAATTTTCTCTGCGTAACAAAAGCTCGCGATCGAATGTTTGCAAAACATATTAGTGGAAAGAATGATTGTGGTGAGTAAGTACCTATCATCTATTTGGAAGCCTCCCACAAGGTGGACCGAAGACCTGGTGAAAGCCGATGGAATCCGCTGGATGTGGGAGTCACAGGACCGGACGTTGTGGCGATGCGTGAAAGAGACCTATGTCCAGCAGTGTACGGTCTTTCGCCTGTAACTACACCGGCACACATACCCTTTAAAACCAGAACACAGCAACGCTGATTGGTGGCAGAAACATATATGGTGGTAGTACTGGAATGTGGCATGTAGTTTCACTTTTCTAACCGACCGACTCCTTGACAATTCAAAAGTGGCTGTAAATGGTTTCATCGTCAACATCATTTCAGCCGAAAGACGTCCACTGCTGGACATAGACCTCCCCCAAGCACCGCCACCTCGACCGGTTCTGTGCCTCCCGCATCCAGCGGATTCCTGCGGCTTTCATAAAGTCATCGGTCCACCTTGTGGGTGGCTTTCCAACGCTACGTCTTCCGGTACGCGGTCGCCACTCCAGAACCTCTTAGAAATGGTTTAATTGAAATAAATGATTTGAGTTTGAGTTTGACTGCCCTTGACGAGTTTTTCAGAAAGATCTCTACTAGGTATTCATGATCTTACCTGATGTGTGAAAAGGAGCTCGTGGCTATATAATAACAGCTCCACGGGTCGATCCACCAGGTTAAGCTACGCTTGCCGGGGTTGGTCCGTGGATGGGTGACCATCTTTACAAACCGACTCCTCCGTGCCTCAAAAAGCACGTTAAGCCGTTGGTCCCGGCTGTCATTCGTGGATCTTTGACAGTCGTTACGGGTCGTCAGAAGCCCGAAAGTCTGACAACCAGTCTTACCAAGGGGTATAATATTACCCAGTTGCTGGGTTGTGGTCAGATAGGCAGTCGCTCCATGTAAAATACTAGTATTCAACTGCATCCAGTTAGACCGGAAGTGGACCCCAACATGTTTGGGAAAAGACAGACTGATCTTACCTGATGTGTGTTTTGCAATATGCTAAGTAGCTGCTCATCTCCGGCGAGGGTCCAGCTTGGAGCCAGTTTCCGTAAGGCGTCTGTACCGGGATCATCCATGGTGAGGACTTCAGACTGCTGTAATGAAGATGATATTGGTGCCGATTCTCTTGTCACAAAATTATCTAAACTAGACTTAAAATCACCAAAATTTAGTTTATTCCTGTCAAACGACCATTTCCTATTCTGAAATTGGCTAAAGTGACACAACTTAACTATATTTTAGTTTGACAGCTCTAAGATAGTACTGAGTTTTTAAATTTAGTGAAAATGGCAATTTTGCTATTCTGAATTTGACGTTTTTAAACTAAAATTTAGATTTTCTAACTAAATCTGACTATTTTTAATCGCGATTAAAAAGGTGTGGAATAAAATTAGTTTTCATGAACTAAAATTCACACCAATCACCTCGACTTCTGGTGCAAAACCAGTACTGTATATAAGGTGTATCTATTCATACACGAAATATTTTAAGAGAAACATCTTTATGTCGTAAAAAAGCGAAAAAATCCTTTATTTACATATTCTATGAATGACCCGCCTCGACGCGGCGACGCCGAACGATGCGGTGGGGTGGCGGCACGAGCGCGGTGAATTTTGATAATTAATCATCATATCAAGTAATTTTAAATTATTTAATTTTTTAAATAATATACTCGGAATAAAAATATTTCGTGTTTATCCCTATATATTTTTTTCTTTTCTTTTCCTTATATCTCCAAAATGGTGCGTCCTATCGCAAAAATAATGAAAATTTCGACCCCCTTTTAGAAACCCTTAAACCACTATTACGCTACATGTAGGTAATCTTTTTTTTTATTTTCCACACAAAAAGTGAAAAATTCCATAAAAAAACACGTCGGGGCTGCCCCCCATGTGCGCCTCCGGCTCTAAAATAAATCATAGGCAAACAAGTACAACGTTGCGAAGCCAAAAAAAAAAATACCACGTGGAGTCACGATTGTCAAATTCGATTTAGTTGTGTCAAACTTATTTTTAAATTTAGAGAATTTTGTTTGCAGAATAGCTTTAAGATTCTCATAGCCAAAAGTAAGGAATTTTAGTGATAGTTTAGTTAGTTTAGTTCGGTGTACAAGAGAATCGGCACCATTGTCAAAGTCTATATCTTTTAAGGCAGGCACTAAAACGTACCCGATTCAACCACAGTTGAAACTTTGCGCAAGTTCCTTAAAGAAAGTCACTGATTTCAAGTATCTGGGCCACTGGGTTTCCGAAGACCTCAAAAACAGTCTGGACATTGAGCGTGAGCGCAGGGCGTTGGCTGTCCGCTGCAATATGTTGGCTCGCAGATTTGAAAAATGCACGACAGAAGTTAAGGCTACACTATTTACAGCGTACTGTCAGTCGTTTTATACATGTAGTCTGTGGGTCAACTACACGCAGAGGGCCACGGCGGGTAATCTCAGAACAAAATATCCTGGCAGTAATAGACGTATTTTGTTTATGGTTGATTTCTTCAAAGTGACAACCGCCTCTCGTCCCTTACCCCTTTGTCGCCAGTGCAATCGAAGCCATATTTGTTTGTTGTAAGTCTATCGTAGCTATGGTTGTCTCTTCATCCCGCCATTACTACCACAGATTACTATGTGGATTACTACTTTATGGTCTGATGGTCTGTGTTTACAGTTGATCGAGAAAAGTTTTACGTTGATTAATTTCCATAACATATCCTCTCAAAGTTAAACCTGTAATAGTGTAATTACAACGTGCAGTATGTACCGCACTTGCTGTGTTGTGAATTGTGCTAGTAAACGAAAGGACGTTAGATTATTTCAATTTCCCATACGTGAGGTAGGACTCCAAAAGTGGTTAGAGTGTAACTGTGAAGTACTGCGAAACACAGACACGACGGTGGACGATCTTCGCAAGCATTATGTCTGTCAAAAGCATTTTGAACAGAAGTTTATCGGCTCGACTAAAGCGATGACTCGTCTTCATGTTGGCGCATAACCCACGCTGTTTTCCTATAACGAAATCAGCAGTGGCATTCCTCGGTTTCAATCTATGGACACTGACCACACTGGTAAGTACCACGTTAACCTGACAACATATAATAGTATAACACATTTTTTCATATATTCCTCATATAATTATACTCAAATGTGCATCATGTAATATTCATGCACTGATTAAAAAATAAAATTGCTGCTATTTCGGTTTCAAAACTTGAATTATCCACTGTGGAAATTCACAGAGAAGCCATACATTTTAAAGAAAATAAAACATATCCTATGTCTGTCCATCAATGTTGCTCTGTTTTAAGTGCAAAATTATTACAATACCCAGACAAAATTAAAAAATTGTTCATTATAAAAAACAACATAATAACTTGATATTATCACATAGTATATGGGAAAGCATAAACATAGTTACTATTTTTATGGTTCCAAAATGGGTGCCAACGGGACCCTATTACTAAGGCTCTGCCATCCATCGTATCTGTCACGGGGCTGTATCTTTCTCTAACCTAACTACTCTAATCTAAACTGGATTGAAGTATAATTCTTAATTTAAGTTTTTTTTGTTTCCAGATTTTGATGTTATGGCTGCTAGTGTTATCGCTAACTTTGTGGATCACACCACAACATCATTAGTTGACGTGCCCTCCAATTCAGGCTGTGGAAGTGAAGCCTCACAAAGCCACATCATAAGAGGTATTAAAATTGATTATTACAATTATCTTTCACCAGTAGTGAGACATACATACAGCGTGCTGCTGCAATGGTGACATTAATTGGCAGAGGCACGCTGTATTCACTGAACAATGTCCTCTACTATGGCAAATAATTTAAATTAAGTAAATATAGTTCACATTATTTAAATTATTTGCCATGGTTGTTGCGGATGGTATGGTTTACAATCTGCAAAGCACACTCATATTTTGTTGACTTATCATACATTTTTATTTACAGATGCAGTTATTCCTTCTACAGTGAGGCTTTGTCACAGAAGAAGGCGTGTTATTTTAAACAAAATGTGCCAGGCTCTACTGTGAATATTTTAAATCCCGGAAACAGTTGAAGAGCACTAAACTTTTCAAAGGAAAATACCTTTACAAACTTTTTTTCATTTTTTTTTCATTGGTGGCAAACTTTAATTGGTGCAACATTATAAATAAAATAATAAAGGGCACAGATGTGTTTAGGTTGGAAAGCAAAAGTTTGCCACCAATGCAAAATAAAGCATTTGTAACTTATAAAACAATAAAAATATAAATAAATAATTTTGGTTTTTTATTTTCATCACGCAATCACAACCTTGGGTTGAATTAAAGCAGCACCCCTTTTTTTTAAGTCGGTTAAAGGCTTAAAAGGCTAGTTTCCAAAGTATTCGGGGTTCGACAAACTTTGGCAAAAAGACCCAGCCTCATAACAACAAGCGAAAAATTGGTAAAATTTAAAAAAAAAACAAACGTCACTTTCAAGAAAGCAGATTCGTATGGCGATTTTTCTTCTATGGGAGATTACCGTCTGAATACTATATGGTCTGTGCAGAGGGCATACAGCGCCCTGCGCGTACAATACAATAATGTTTTCAGGGTGTTGATGGGGCTACCGCGCTACTGCAGTGCTTCCGGCATGTTCGCAGAAGCGAGAATAGATGGCTTTCACGCCATCATGTGCAAGCGTTGCGCTTCCATTATGCGCAGGGTACGCGCCAGCCCCAACAACATCCTGAAAGCCATAGCTGATAGATGGGACAGCCCCATACTGGGACATTGATTACGCCTACATGCCACTGTGGCGTAGTAATTAGTAGTTTGTTGTTTTTCTGGTAGATGTATGTACTAACACTAGTTTCTAAGTTGTGTGTATACTAACCAAGTGGACTATATTTATGGGTCCGAGATAAAATATTTTATTTATTTATTTAAAAGACAAATTATTTATTTCAATTAGTTGGTTCATGTTCGTGCACGGGCGCCGTCGGTAGGGACTGGTCATCTCTGAGGGACCATCTCCATGGACGAGAGAATCGCGGCGATATTCACGCTGAGCCTTTAAATAATCGCCGCGATGATATCGCCGTGTGGAGATTGATTCATAGAGTTTCTATTGAATTTGATGGCACGGCGAGACTATCCCCGCGATTTTCTCGCCCGTGGATATGGTGCCTTAGCTGTCACGGCTTATTTTAATTTTCGAATTGTTTTTTGTTTTTATCTTTTTACTAGGGGATACCAGGCGTGTGCTACTGCACAAAAATTTTCAGAATCCGTGTTCTTTCTGACTTTTTTTCTTTTTGCCCGGAAAAAAAGAAATAGCCTATTATGTAAATAGCCTATGACTTTCCTCAAGCATTGGGCTACAAAATGCAAAAATAATTTTCAGAATCCGATCAGTAGTTTCAAAGTCTATAATGGACATATTGTGTTTTGTATTTATATATAGATTACGGACGCTTTTAACGTGTGCGTTTTTCTACATTGTACTCACATGTATAATTTCAACATGAATCATGTAACCAATATTTTGTTTTAAAAGAGTGTCCGTGGAGTTTCCTGCCTATTATTCTACATAGGAACGTACTAAGCTTTGGCTATCTTCAACTTTCTAACTGACCTATTAACAACTAAGATTAACTTATTTAATTTATTTATTTTATCATAAAACAGCCAAGATGAGATAAGATAAGTCTATATTTGCCTTAAACATGGTATAAAGTTGTTACAGTCAGGTTTTATATAATGTCCACATGTTTACCTATACAGAATATTGTATCAATTGCATGCAAAATAATTAATAAATGAGTTAACGGTAACTATAGAATGTCACAGATTAATTGGTAATCACATTAGTTAGAAGGCCAATTACATTAGTTAAAGACACATAGGCATTTATATTGTGCGCATAGTGGCATTTTAGTTGTGATACCTACCCCATACAAATTTGTATACCACTACTTGCTAGTTGATGTAAAAAACAGTGACAGGAAATTATTATAACATCATCAACATATTACACTAAGTGGAAAAAATATGAAACTAACTCAAAAACCACTTCTGAACTTGACCAAGTTAATATCAGACCACCTAGGGAGTTCAACTTTTCAAACAGAAAATTAATTATTAAAATCGGTTTATAAATGACAGAGTTCTGAGGTAATCAACATTTAAAAAAGTACAGTCATTTACCACAATTAGCTGACCCCCCTTTGCTCAAATGGTTGAGGTTTTTTTTACTAACAAATCATATGATTTTAATTTTTTTTCTAGTTTTGGGTAGATTTCATATAGGCATTTAAATTAAATTAAGAATTATAAAATTCTATTGATCCGTATTCTAAAAAATCTCAAACATTTATGCAAGGGGGGGTCAGCTAATTGTGGTAACTGACTGTACAATCAATTGAGAACCTCTTCCTTTTATTGAAGTTGTTCAAAAAATATAAATTTGTGGGTAAAATGTATTTCCTAACATCTAGCTTTTAAAAAGTAAAAGTAAAAAGTTTTTATTTTGGAACAACAACAAATTGACATAATTACAATAGAAACGGTGATAGCTACAAAAGTTAAAAACTGTGTCGCAGCTATCAACGCCCGTCTAAACATAAGAAACACATTGTTCCAGACTTAACTGTGATATAGGTTCAATTTAGCTAGCTTTGGAATAAGGTAAAAATTTAAAATGCAAGAAGAAATAAAGAAACAAAAGCCATGCAAACTTTGTATCTTGGTAGTTGTGGTGCAGAGTGGAGTGGGAGTTTTAGATGGCATGACATTAAATTAATATTGTGAGAAATTTAAAGAAATGATTATTATATTTAATGTAGCTGCATTGGTCCATATTAGTTACGGAAGTAAGATATTTTAAGTTGGAGTGGAACTTAATAAACTCTTTTTTTTTTTCTATATTTAATGAAGTTAGCTATGATATCAAGTTCTAGGACAAATAGACAGAAAGAAAGAAAATACGTTTATTTGCAGTAAACATGACGCAAAATAGGACACAAACACGAAAAGAACAAGTTGGGGGAAAATATGCAACACATCCATGCAAAACGACCATCGCTCAGCATAATGCTACAACCCCATGCAAGAGAATACCAGCACTGGTTTTCAACGACAGCGTTAACGTGTTGATGTCAACCGGTGCAGAATATAATAAAATATATTCTAACTAGCTTAACTCCTGTAACTTAATAAGAAAACGACCCTGGCATTTCAATTTCACAAGATAATCTCTTAAGAAATATTATAGAACACAAGAATGCTAAATATGTATTCAACTTTACATAATTATGAACAATTACTATTCAGAAATGAGATACGATCTTATAAACTCCACAGTAAAGTATTTATACTGGCTGTCCGAAAAATAAATCAATGAATGTGCATTAAATATTAAAAGGTCACTTCTTTTATCACAACAAAACTTATTTACAGTCGAAATCACAATTGAAAAACGTAGGCGGATCACAGTGCGCTCAATTGAGATAAAATTACAAGCGTCCGCGAATCAAATAACACAAATAATCAACATAATTTATTGAAGGAATGATCAACACCAAACTGCTTTGTGTATAAACTTTGTACGGCGAATAACTTACCGAATCGGCGTAGTATCCTACTCTCATACATCACTTTTATACACTTTACTGTTTTAATTCGTAGTTAAAACTTTCAATATTTTAAATAAATAAGGTTTTACTTATTTATTTTCAACAGAAATAAGAGTGACGAGTGTGATCAACAAAAAATATTATGACAATAGCATTATAGCAGTTGACACTTTGACAGTGACAGTTGTAGTGTTGCCAGATTGAGAATGGGAACACCTACGATTTGCCGTTAATTATTATTTATGAACGAAATATATTCTACTTTATTTTGTTTGTCAAAATGATAAAATAATGGTTTAAGTTTTTAATTGAGTTCTAGTAAAATTCTACAACGCAGAGTAGATACGTATCTAAAATACTTCAAACTTTCATTTTCTCATGAAGTTCAAAAGTAAATAATAAAAAGTTCAGTTATAGAGGTATGAGGAACAGGGTGTAAAGTTTACTCATACTCTATTAAATAATATTAAATACTCTATAATTATATAAAGGGAGGATCCTCGGACCAGTCGGGTGTCGTGTCTGGTGGGCAACTGCCCGACAGTTGATGACGGGATGTTGTATATATGCTAGTCACGCGGTAAACTCTGATTGCGCGATGCAAGATTTGTGACGTCAGGTCTTTGATAGGTAGTTCGCATGTGACGTTGTTGATGCCGCCACATCACTCCCTTCCGGAGACCGGAGGTCGATAGTGGGCTGAGTCAGTGCATATCGTCACCGGAAAGGCAAAAGTACTAAAGCGCCATTTTACCTAAAATGAGTTTTATATATGGTTGGATTCGGTTTTTTTTTCTCTATACATCGCACCAGGCGGCGGCCGAATTAGCGACACGTTGGGTTGCGACAATCGTCGAGAGGATCCGGCAACTGGGACTCGAGGTGGCCTTGCACAAGTCCGAGGCCATGTGTTTTCATGGTCCTCGGAATGCGCCACCGACGGGTTCTGAAGTAACGGTAGGAGGGGTTCACATCGGAGTCGAGTCGACGATGAAGTACCTGGGACTCGTCCTCGATAGCCGGTGGAACTTCGTGGAGCATTTCAGACGTTTGGCTCCCAGACTGGAGCGGGCCGGGGCTGCCTTGAAGCGGCTCTTGCCCAATCTAGGGGGTCCAAACGCCTCTTGCCGGAGGCTCTATGCTGGGGTCGTGCGGTCCATGGCCCTTTACGGGGCACCGGTGTGGGCGCGTTCCTTGAAGCGGCGACCTGCCCGCCGGTTGAACGCGTCCCAAAGGGTCATGGCCATCAGATTGGTACGGGGATACCGCACGGTCTCCGGTGAGGCAGCGAGCCTCCTTGCCGGATTGCCGCCATGGGATCTGGAGGCAAAAATTCTCGCGCACTTATGGGAGTGGCGCGAGGAGGTGAAACGCCGGGGCGTAACTCCGCTGCCGCGAGAAATCACGGCACAGCGGACAGAGCTCCGGCGGGATCTCATGGCGACATGGAGGGTGCGTTTGTTGCAACCCAGCGCTGGGCACGCCACAATTGTGGCGATAAGTCCCCTCTTTGAGGAGTGGCTAGAGAGGCGCCACGGCGTCCTCACCTTTCGCCTGACACAGGTCCTCACTGGACACGGGTGTTTCGGGAGGTTCCTGTTTTGGATTAGGCGGGAGGAAACGCCCGGGTGTTACCACTGTGTGGATCGCCCGGAGGACACGGTGGAGCATACGGTGGAGGTCTGCCCGGCTTGGGCAGAGCACCGCCGTGTCCTCACGGAGGCGATTGGCGGCGGCGATCTCTCGCGTCCGGCCCTGGTCCAGGCCATGGTCCGGAGCGAGAGTGCATGGGAAGCAGTCACCTCCTTCTGCGAAGTAGTAATGCTCGCGAAGGAGGAGGCGGAACGCGTGAGGGAGCGGCAGTCTATGCACCCTCACGCCCCTAGTCGCCGCAGGAGACGCCCTGGGCGGCGGGAATCGGTAGCCGATTCCCGGCCACCGTAGGCGCGGGCTTGCGGACGGCGAGCTATGGGCAGTTCGCCGTCCGGTAAGGACCAGGCCCGGGTCGATGGCGCGTTGTGTTCCACGCGCGCCTCAAAGAGATGTCAGCACGCACTGACGGGGTCTGCCAGGACCGGTGCCTGCCAGGGTTGCGGGTTTGTCCGAAAGGGATACCGTGGCCCTGGCACACAGGCAACTGAAGGAACACGGGTGGGTTTTAGTCAGTAAAAGTCTGACACGCCCTCCCGCTCCGCCCAGAGCGGGAGAAGTTATTTGATAATTTCCCACCCAAAAAAAAAAAAAAAAGGTCTTTGATAGGTAGTTCGCATGTGGCGTTGTTGATGCCGCCACATCACTTCCCTCCGGAGACCGGAGGTCGATAGTGGGCTGAGTCAGTGCATATCGTCACCGGAAAGGCAAAAGTACTAAAGCGCCATTTTACCTAAAATGAGTTTTATACATGGTTGGATTCGGTTTTTTTTTCTCTACACATAGGTCTTGGTCTCGTAGCAATTCGAGCATTATTTAAGAAGTTAATGGCGTTTTAGCAGTGACATTTTTCGTTTTTCTCGATACGTCTTCTTTACTTATCTAAAGGAATTTATATGACTTTTATTTATAATGTCGGTTAGTTTTTTCCTTACTGCCGTCTGCCTGTCAACCCTTGATTAGAAACCTTAAATGCGTAATTCCGATAATGTATGTCGTTTAAGTACTTATTAGTAGCTGTGAAAAACACAACGGCACCCGATAGCCCAACTGAAGATATATCTATAACGGGTAAAAATGTGGAACTTAAGAAAATATATAAGTGTCGCCTGCCTATTTCAAATAAGAAATACAAAGATTTGTGGAAATTGTGCACATCGAAAAATATACCTGAAATTTTCCACGATGAGTACAAAAGTATGCATAATGCTGTGAATGTCCAGGATACCCTGCAAGATACCGACGTCAAAGACTAAAAACATGAAACAATTACAAGAGTGAATTCAGTTAAATTACTTGATTCTGATAATAATAAATTTGTCAAAAGCTTCAATAAAAGTTGATTTTCCGTGTAGAACATATTAAGTTTATTTTCCTTGTTTTTGCTGCAATCGCTACAATTGTTCAGTAAGTATACAATAACTAGCTGACCCGGCGAACTTCGTACCCCCTCAGAATATAAATTACTACACTACACTACCCTAACCTGCACTACGTTACGTTACTTTACACTACGCTTTCCTACGCTACTCTAGGCTACGCTGCTCTACGGTACGCTAAGCTAAGCTACCCTACC
Organism: Dryobota labecula; assembly: GCA_947523025.1. Lineage (NCBI taxonomy): Eukaryota > Metazoa > Arthropoda > Insecta > Lepidoptera > Noctuidae > Dryobota > Dryobota labecula. The sequence goes on along the minus strand of OX383311.1, from coordinate 2,091,888 downwards.
CTACACTACACTGTAACACTAGTACTACTACAAATATTAAAACAAAAAAAAAAAAATATTCTGGTCAGAGACAAATCCAACAATTCAAAGATTATCAAAATCAGTCCAGCCGCTATTAGCCGTTATAAATACTACTACTACTAGGCCGACTTTGTTTTATTTATTGAGATTTAGATTATTACTTAGATATATTATTATTTAGATAGAAGTACGGGTATATTTAGCAAATATACGACTACAAGGCAATAAGTCAAATTGTTTTAGATCTTTACAATTAATAATTATCACTACATATTATAAAACAAAGTCCTCCGCCGCGTCTGTCTGTCTGTCTGCCTGTCTGTTCGCGATAAACTCAAAAACTACTGCACCGATTTTCATGCTATTTTCACCAATGGATAGCATGGTTTTAGAGAAAAGTTTTAGTATATAATTTGTTAAGTTTTTGTATACATTAACGATATTTTTAGAGGTGTCGGAAAAAAAATAAGCCGTCTGGGGGCTATCTACGAAAACGCTGTCTAAACCCTTTGAGATATAACGATTATGGGATGGGTGGCTAAATTAAGTTAAATCGTCCAAAGTCAAGTAATTTCGACGTTATAAGGAGTTTGTCGTTAAATCGAGTGGCGTTAAATGGAGTTTATACTATATTTCCTTTGCGCGTAGACAAACTGCCACAGTCAAAGAGCTTTTGACAAAACGAAGTCTGTCGGGTCAGCTAGTTACATATCGATACCTTAATTCGCAAGGTGGCTAACTCCGTAACAGTAAATTTTACAGGGGACATTAAGAAATTATTTATTTCAAAATTAACCCGATTTTTTTTTTAATTTTTGAAAATGCTATTGATAAATAATAAGTTAATACGAAGTTTTTTTTTTGTTGTAAATAAGCAATTTTACACTTTAATGTTTTTATTATACAACCTGATTTAGGAGTTATCCGTTCTATCCGTTCTACCACTTGGCCGTTTTGCAAATTAAGGTATCGATATAAGTAATAATGACTAAGACTGTGTTAGTCTGTAATGCATGTTAGTCGTTTTTAAGTTCCTAAATTTAAATGGATTTATTGAATAGTGTTTATGCTATAATGTACCTAAATGTTTTTATGAAGACAAGTATTTTTGCCTTACGAAGTGGACAGATCATTTATACTAAAGCGACACTATCTTCGGAAATACAGAGATAATAGACAATATGTCAACTTTAACAAATAGATATTAATATAACAATGATTTTTTGCCTTCAGCGTATTTAAAATGGAATGCTAGAAAAAAAGATATGCCAGATTTAGTATTAAAAAAAAGTTTAAATTGTTCTCCTGTAAAATGCCCTTTTTGCAGTTTAGTACTTTTGCCTTTCCGGTGACGATATGATGCTTGCCAGGGCCAGTTGTGGTTCCAGTTGAGTCAGAACCGGGTGCCGCATAGTTCACAGTGAGTCGGAATTGTCTGCGGAGATTCCCCAGAGAGTTGGGGTGGCGCTGCGTTATGATCCAGTGAGTCGGATGTGGTACAGCGCTGGGTTGAGGCTGACTGCTGGCGACGACCAGGAGAGGGTTGAAGGGCTCTGCTTGTGGACCGGCCCAGCCGAAAGTGCAGTGTGCTGTGCCAAGGTTGCTGATGAGGCTGAGGGCGATGACCAGGTAAGCGCGTTCGCTGCATGCTGGTGGTCAGGATACCCGTTGAAGCCGTGGGTGCTGGCTGGCTGTGTGACTCGCCGCTCGAAAGCTTGAGGGAGTGATGATGATGACGTCACGCTGAAGGAGTTACTCGAAGACTGCGCTAATGTCCATGTTCGGGGTCACCAGTATAGAGGTATGAGGAACTCTATGGAAAAGGGAGGATCATCCGACTAGACGGGTGTTGTGTCTGGTGGGCAACTGCCCGACGGTTGATGTCGGGATGTTGTATATATGCTAGTCACGCGGTAAACTCTGTTTGCGCGATGCAGGATTTGTGCCGTCTTTGATACGTAGTTCGCATGTGGCGTTGTTGATGCCGCCACACAGTAACAGAATAGTACTGAACTTTTCATTCTTATACCTATAAACTTTTGTTTTATCTTTTTCCAAGCATTCGGTCAGAATGTGATTTTTTATTTGAACACTAGGTATATTTAGTATCTTAATTTCCTTATCTGCAAAAACAAATGTAAAATAAGAATGTTAATTAAGTTTTTCCTCATTGCTAATTTCCAGTAGTTTCAATCCGTTTACTGAACAAAGTCAATAAAACAGAATCATTAAAACACCAATAACATTGTCCTTTATGTCGCTGTTTATTGCATTTAAAACTTTATTTATTAACGCTCGCAACATTGCAATTTACAGTTAAACTTTTTCTACTTTCACGTAAACTCGAGTAAGTATTAATGCATACAGCCAATTATCTTTTATTACTTCCTGAATAAAATATTAATTTTGGCTTTTAATGAGGATGTGATGTGCAAATATCATTTAAAATTAGTGAAGATTAAAGCGAGCTTGATTTATGGTCACAGCACTACTATTTTGAAACATATACTTATTTTTTAATGAGTTTTTCGTCGTAGCCGCATTTATTTTCACATAACTGATGTATATATTACACGAAAATACTCAAAATAAACGAGAAGAACAAAAACGTTAAATTATTTTCTTGTTTGTGAAGGAAGGTTGAAGGTGAAGGAAAACATCATGAACTGACCGGCATGTCCTATCACCAAATGTGGTCCAAAAAATCGAAGACATGTCACATGTGACACCATCGACAATGGGCCCGGGGCCCGGGTAATGGATTACACCCACTCCCTCTCACAGAAAGGAGACTTGTGTCTCAGCAGTGAGGATATTATACATAGATTGGCTATGCTTTGATAATCAGGATTGGCAATAGGGAACGTCTGGACAAACCAGGGCCTCGAGTCTGCTATTACAATAGTGTCAGAATGGTCTCGCCATTGTGAGTATTTGACAGTGTTTGTATGGCAAATCTGTCAAAAACTCACAATGAAGAGACCATTCTGACACTATTGTAATAGCAGACTTGAGGCCCTGTTTAAAAGAGTAACGGTGGAGTTTCATGCCCTGTTGTGGAGTAGCAGGGCAGGATGGTAGGTAGCAGGTGTCCATACGATAAACAATTTCCGTTGGGCTATGATGACAGAGCTAAATCACCTTAAGCATACTACGGTACGGTGGCCAGCACATTAAGTTACCACAAACTGTCAAATTTTCACGTTCGATTTTGAACTTAATCTTGAGCTAAATAAAGTTTAAAATCGTTTGAAGAAATCTGACAGTTTCATGTAGATTGATGTGCTGGCCACTGTACAAGGGTCTATTGGTGCATGGTCAAAAACGGAACTAACGCCACTATCTTGTTTATAGGGTTCCGTACTTCAAAAGGAAAAACTGGAACCCTCAATCACTCGTGTGTTTATCTGTCCATCTATCACAGCCAATTTTCTCCGAATCTACTGGACCGATTGAGTTGACATTTGGCACACATGAATTACTGTTACCCAAACATGGACGTGTAACGTAAATAAATGAATTTTGAATATGTCACTTAAAATGGGGGAGGGGGGGGGGGGGCAAATTAGAAGAAAAGTTTTGCAAATTGTACCGTGTGACGTATCAAATGAAAGGGCTTATTGTAAGGATTTCAGGTATTTTTTTATACATTCGAATGAAATACTTTTATAGTAATTTTAAAAAAATTGGTAAAATCTGACCCATAAATCTGAAACTTCTGAGCTTAACGTTTTGAAAAAAAAAAAAAAAATACAAAAAGTAGTTCTTTACATAAAGATTACAAGAAAACCTAATCATCATCATTCATCTTCCTAGCACGGCGGGCTGTGCTGGGTTGGCTGCTGCAGGTGCAGAAAACCTCAAACGGCGCAAATATAACAACCTTATTGGGAGCTATATGTTTGAGCCGTTTGGGGTTGAAACTCTAGGACCATGGGGTCCGAGTGCCCACTTGGTTTTTCGAGACATCGCCAAGCGGTTGGTCGACTCTTCTCGTGACCAGAAGGCTGGCCTATTTCTTGGCCAAAGAATCAGCATTGCCATACAACGTGGCAATGCTGCCAGCCTTTTGGGCACTTTTCCTGTTGACAGCGATGCGGACGAATTTTTTGATGCCCTTTGATCCTTTCCCCTCCCATATTTTTTATATATTTGTACATATTATTATTACTTAAAAATTAATTAATGTTAATAAATAAATTATAAAAATAAATTGAAAAAAATAAAATTTTAGAAAACCTATAAAAAGTCTATGGGGTTAAAATAACATGGTACCTAAATGTCTCAATATTGTGCGTACAAACTTACATTAGCAGTTATAATGTTTGGGAGAATATATCTTTCAACTATAATCAGTGATGTATTAAAAGCGTAGATACGGGACTTAGTAACAGCGCCTGGTCCTAACAAACTAAGTGATGGCCCGTAGTTGGCACTCAGTCGCGCACGGGATTTCGTTGATCAAACAGCTCCATAATTACAGTTTTTTTTTGTGATAAATACGCATTAAAATGACTGCTTGTGCAGCTAAACAGTGTTTTAATAATACAAGGAAGAAAAATAAGACACACGGCCCCCTGTCACTGTCTTTAAAGAACCCTGTAGCACTCTTCACGTCATTCCACCATGAACCACCAGATAAGATGTCTTGTCTCAGATGTCTTCAAGATAATGTGAGAGTAATCAATAAGTAGGTATAAGTAAGGAAGTTCCAACTCTCCCACGGCGCGGCGCAGGCACCGAAAGTTTTGCTCCACAATGCAAAGGTGAACGATTCGCAAGCATTTTGTTTTTGGCGTGAGTTAAGAGCTTTGAGCGTTTTCAGGGTCTTTAAAAAACTTGGTACCCTGAGTGGTACTTAGTTTATTTTGTTTGTCAAAATGATTTTACCATTTTTTTTTTTTATATCGGCCTTGTTCAGATTATTACGAACATTTTAAAACGAAAAATAGCCAAATCGGTACAGCCGCTCTCAAGTGATGCGCTTACCAACGAACAGCATGAATGAATAGCATACTAGCTGCTGCCCGTGGCTTCGCCCGCGGGGCATTTTTCTAAAATAAAAGTAGCCCAAGTTACTTTTTATAATACCAGCTAGCTGCCAGTGACAGTTCCGTCAAAAAGTAAAAAGCTTTTATTTGGACATTACAAAGAGACACTTCAATTTTATTTATTTGTAGCCTTAATGTATAGATTTGCTTCCCCTAGCTGCCTGGCGATCGCTAACGGAAAAACGCGCTTTTCGTGCCGCCGCCGCTGTCACTCCCGCGACCCATAGGCTGAACACTTAAACAACCACCAACCTCAACTTTCCACCCAACCAACTCCAACTTTCCTCTCGCAGGTCTGCTGGAAGAAATTTATTTTGAAATAAGCAGTACCTTTGTGCTCTTCTATGTTAATATATGGTCCTGTCAAGTATTTTGTGTGTACATAAATAAATCAATAATTTCACAAAAAAACAAGTTCAATCAAATAAATAATCTACAACCGCGAAATAAACTAGTTGTAGGGGAAAATTATAGACATCATACTGTACTATCTGGAACACCATTTTTTTTTTTTTTTTTTTGGGTGGGATAGTATCAAATAACTTCTTCCGCTCTGGGCGGAGCGGGAGGGCGTGTCAGACTTTTACTGACTAAAACCCACCCGTGTTCCTTCAGTTGCCTGTGTGCCAGGGCCACGGTATCCCTTTCGGACAAACCCGCAACCCTGGCAGGCACCGGTCCTGGCAGACCCCGTCAGTGCGTGCTGACATCTCTTTGAGGCGCGCGTGGAACACAACGCGCCATCGACCCGGGCCTGGTCCTTACCGGACGGCGAACTGCCCATAGCTCGCCGTCCGCAAGCCCGCGCCTACGGTGGCCGGGAATCGGCTACCGATTCCCGCCGCCCAGGGCGTCTCCTGCGGCGACTAGGGGCGTGAGGGCGCATAGACTGCCGCTCCCTCACGCGTTCCGCCTCCTCCTTCGCGAGCATTACTACTTCGCAGAAGGAGGTGACTGCTTCCCATGCACTCTCGCTCCGGACCATGGCCTGGACCAGGGCCGGACGCGAGAGATCGCCGCCGCCAATCGCCTCCGTGAGGACACGGCGGTGCTCTGCCCAAGCCTGGCAGACCTCCACCGTATGCTCCACCGTGTCCTCCGGGCGATCCACACAATGGTAACACCCGGGCGTTTCCTCCCGCCTAATCCGAAACAGGAACCTCCCGAAACACCCGTGTCCAGTGAGGACCTGTGTCAGGCGAAAGGTGAGGACGCCGTGGCGCCTCTCTAGCCACTCCTCAAAGAGGGGACTTATCGCCACAATTGTGGCAATTGTGGCTGGTACACCAAGGATTGCCTTTAAGAGGCTACCGTGCAAATGCTGAATAACAAAATATAGTTAATTATATTGGGCGTCGATTCGGCTTCAACGGCCAACGCATTTCAGGGGCCAGACCCCCCTGGAAAACAGCACTAGATACGCCAATGCCGCGACCGCTCACACCTTGTACCATACCAATCCCACAGCCGGTGAAAGTAGTTTATTTATCGATACTTGTCTCAAGTAAGTACTTGTCTTGTCGGATTAGCTCAAGATTATGTGGACACGGTGAAATGGCCGCGCGTTAACTGTCCGTTCGGATACACAACAACATAAATAAGTTGCTCTCTTTGTTAGTGACGATAACTGACTTTTAATGATTTTATACTGAAGATCACGTCTACACGAGTAGAGTTAATGATTTGGAAAAAATAAATGTTAAAGTAGACCATTTTATTAATAACTTAATTTATGAATATTTTAGATTATGTTTATATTACATAGTGAAATTAATTTGTAAAGTTATGTCTAACGCTGATAAAAAACTGAGAATCGCATAATCTATCAAGCGTATTTTTCTGAAACCTTCACCTTTTTAAAGATAATTTAATTATTGATCTTTTAGTATACGTGTTTTATTGAAATACCTTTTGTTTTATGTATAATATATTAACACGTTGACTGCCAGACTAAAAACCATGTTTAGTCCAGTGGGCCGTGGCGGCCCCTCGTGACCGCCAGTATATCGCGTCCAGGGAGCCGCGTCGCACACCATGTGTCCGCATGCCCTCGATCACTTCAGAAGCCTCTAGGCGGCCGACGGACAGCGTTTCAACTGGCAATTTTTAGACAATTCTCGATTTATTGGTGCGGCTCCGGGGGAAAGTATGCTGTCAGACACATGGTGTCCGTCATGGCAGTCAACGTGTTAATAATGCGTCTTATTTGGGACAACGCTCCTGGGGCCCAAGTCTGCTATTTTAATAAATTCGTCACTCCAACACCATCCCATTGTCATTTTGCTTAAAGTTCGGAATCTGCTAAATTCATAATGGTCGATCATTGGTCGGTCTATGGTCTCGTAATAGAATTATATTACAATGGCATTTTGAACATTTATTCATGCTAGATTTCATTTATATATAATTTAACATATTATTAGTGTTATAAGCAATCTGAAGTAGTAGGAAGTTGGAAGTTTAGTAGGAAGTTAATTTGTCATTATGTACGAGATTACCAATTCTTTCAATGGAGTGTCAGTGGCTGACCATTGCAAAGTCATAATGACGCCATTATATTAGTAGATTACCAAACATGTCAAAATCAACAATTATGAAATCAATGACAGACCATTCTGACACTATTGTAATAGCAGACTTGAGGCCCTGGATGGGCGAGTCCTATTACTAGCTGGACGTACGACGCGTTGTGTGAGCTCAGTACCGAACATGCAAGCTAACCACTCAAGGTCACTGACATATTTCCGGGCCTTAAATGAGGATGAGGCGATGGTCTTCAAACACTTAAGAAACATTGCCATTTTGGTATGATTCAAGCTTTCGTTTTAGGTAATTATTACAATTAAATAGTATACTTACAAGTATTTTTTTAGTTTAACCGCCTCTGTAGTCTAGTGGTAAGACCGTCTTTCTCCGATCCCGGGTTCGATTCCCAGCGGGGTACGAAATTTTCGACTCGGTTTGGTTGTTAGTAGGGCTTGTTCTAAGTCCACCTGGCTAGCTTCCACCATCTTACCTAAGTCTGTTGCCATATCAACAATGTTAACAGCATTTGTTCTGTTTTGACAGTTAGAGGTAAGACAGCCAGTTCCTCTGTGGTTAAGGATTCCGGGTGAAGCTCACTTCCATCTTCGGCCTCGGAGATGAGGGCCAAGAGCTTCCCTGTTGCGTATTAAAAAAAAAACCATTAAAGACATTGGTGCCGATTCCCGAAGAAAAGGACAGAAGATAAATTATAGTTTAGTCCTGTCAAATTAATCAGCGCTTGACGTAAATTGACGTAATTTTAGTAGGCAAGTTTTTAATCACGTCTAAACTTGTATGGAGTAGTGACAGGCGCTGATTAATTTGACAGGAATAAACTAAAATTTATCTTCTGTCCTTTTCTGAATGAAATAGAAAGAAAAAGATGCACTGAACTTAAATTTAGTTTAGTTTGTGAACAAGGAAATCGGCACCATTATTGTGCAAATAAAACTACACTTGGCAGTGTATGCTTACCGACTTCTTCTTTTCTTACAATTTTGAAGAGTTTTCCCTTCATATTCACCCTTAAAGTTCGTGATGAAATACTTGCCAACAATCCATCCATACTAATATTATAAATGTGAAAGTAACTCTGTCTGTCGGTCTGTCTGTCTGTCTGTCTATCTGTCTGTCTGTCTGTCTGTCTGTATGTTACGTTTTCACGCCTAAACCGCTGAACTGATCGTCATGAAATTTGGCAGAGATATAGCCTGGGATATGGAGAAGGACATAGGCTACTTTTTTACGCGATAACCGACATCCACGCGTGCGGAGCCGCGGGCAAAAGCTAGTTTATTATAAATTTTTAAGTATTTATTATAAATTTTTAAGTATCTGGTATAATCCAAACGCAAATTATGACGGCTCAAAAAAACGACGAAGCGCTTCGAGAAAAGATAGGTAGTGCCCCTTGCGCTTCGCTTGGCTTGTCTTGGCCGGCAAGGTAGTTCCCCCGCCAGATAGCGCGGGCGGGCGATGCGATGCGATGTGTCATCGAGGGAGTTTTATAAAAATGTGGCTATTATTTTAGTGTATTGTGTATCTTATAACGTATAAGCGAACAAAGTCTCGGGCAGAAGCTAGTCGCTACAAACAGGCGTGACAAGCGACGCGACACAAAGGCACCGCTCGTCTCGCGACACGCGGTGCCTTTGTGTCGAGCCTGTTTGTAGGAGCCTTTACTCGGTCGGTTTATAGTTGGTACTCGTGTAGGCTCAGATTACTATAATCTGAGCGTGTAGGTAACTACTTCTATTTGTGGATTGGTTATCAAATAATTATGAATCATGCATGTACGTCAGTTTAATGTACCTACCTAAGATTATTTTAATGTTTTGAATTGAATATGCATTAATTAATACTTACATATCGACGGTGAAGTGCCAATACCTCCTAACTTACATTTTTCTAGAATTCACTTTTTTATCATTTTGAACTTAAAAGCGTTATTCGCATGTTTTAGTGAAATCTCCTAAGTGTATTTTTAGTTACTAAACTATATGTGGATGTTAGGGTTATTGGGGGTATCAAAAGAAAGGCCGTTCTAAGGATTTTAGTATATACGTTTATTATCCTTTTCTTTGTATATTAGAAGGTATGAATTAATAATATAACGCGAGACGTCTCGTCTCACGCAGGGCTAGCTGAGTAGAGTACGATCGCTATGAGAATGTAAGCGTTTCATCATTTCAGTCAAGTGGCAACTGAGGGCTTGGTTATAAGAAATAATATTTATAAGTCTAACACAAAAACTAATAGTGTTGAAGTAGGGTCGATTTATTTTTGCTATAATCCAACAGTGGAAATACCTCCAACTAAACCAAGGTGCCTGTTTCATGGCATTACCTCCATCCATGCATGCATCCTCATTCAGTTTGTGTACATTTTTGACTTTGTCAGTTAGGTGTTAATGGCACTTCACCGTCGATATTATTATTAAAGAGCATTTAACGTGTCGTACAACAGCTAGGGTATTCTGTTAAAATCTCACGGTGAAAACTTAGGTGAAGTGAGCGTGGAGTGAGCTGTGATGCTATTCTGTAACCATCTCACCGTGAAAACTAAGGTGAAGTGAGCGTGGAGTGTGCTGTCAATAGTGTCAATCCCAAGCATCAAGTGGAATTACACGTCACTTCAAGCTCACCTGACCTAAGTTTTCACCGTGAGACTTTTACAGAATTGCTCTACTGTTATTCCACATGATGCTATAGGGAATGACACTATTGACAGCTCACTTCACTTAAGTCCTCACGGTGAGATTTTTACAGAATCGACCGGCTGGCAGAACGTCGGACGAAGCAGTAGGTTTGAGATAACTTTTTTAACATAAGAATACAATATACATGAGAATATTTAAAATAAAGCATGAGTCAATATTGTTGGGCGTTTTATAAAAACAAGACATTTGTACAATAATTATTTTGTGGGTAAAAAAACAACTAAATGTTCGCTTGATACACGGGCTCAAACAATACATCGAATACAAATGTAAACAACTTTCCTTTTGCCACAGATAAGCGTAGCTGGATGTAGCTCGAAGCTCGAAATTATTGTCCGAATGTTAATTTATTATGATGTTCTGTTTGAGTAGTTTTTTAAAAGTGGTAATTTTAAGGCTCGTACAGACTAGTGCGATATCGCGGGCGCGACGCGACACTAGTACCACAATTTCTTTGTCGCTGTCTGTCGCGCCCGCGATATCGCGCGAGTCTGTACGAGCCTTTATTCTTGTTAGTTCATGTTTGACGACACGGTTGGCGCAGTGGTTAAGCGATTGACTGCTGCGCTGCGTGTCGCTGGTTCGATTCCCGCACGGAACAAATATTTATATGACCTACAAGTAGTTGTTCCGGGTCTGGCTGTTTGTATATGTGAGATTTAAATGTTTGTAAACGTACCCACAATACAGGAGAAATTCCTAATCCCAATAATTGATGTTAGTACCTTACCAATACAAATTATTGTAAAACAGGGCCTCTAGTCTGCTATTACAATAGTGTCAGAATGGTCTCTTCATTGTGAGTTTTTGACAGATTTGCCATACAAACACTGTCAAATACTCACAATGGCGAGACCATTCTGACACTATTGTAATAGCAGACTTGAGGCCCTGTTTAAAAGAGTAACGGTGGAGTTTCATGCCCATTCTTCTCCATACGGAACTACCTTTTAAAAGGGGTTTTAGAATCAGTTTTACTTTCTTGTAAATTTTGAAGTTCAAAAGTGCAATTTACGAGTATGTGCCTATCCATACTATAAAATGTGAAAGTAACTCTGTCTGTCTGTTACGTTTTCACGCCTAAACCGCTGAACCGATCGTCATGAAATTTGGCAGAGATATAGCCTGAGATATGGAGAAGGACATAGGCTACTTTTTTTACGCGATAACCGACATCCACGCGGGCGGAGACGCGGGCAAAAGCTAGTTTGAAATAAATGCTTTGAATTTGGTATTTGAGGATTGTAGATTGTAGCGTAGTGTTTTGTATATCGATTTTTTCATCTCTCATGGGAAAATGGCGTGACTTTATGTGTGTATGTTTTATTAAACATACCTTAGTACCTACCTAAACTTTTAACTTTCTCATTTACGACATAAGTACCAGGTGCCAGTGTCCATTTGGCATGACTCAACAAATTAACAAATTCTAAACTTAATCATGAATCCATCAAAAAGTCTAAAGCTATGATGTTGAAAGAAAGTGAAATTATTTTTTAAATTAGCTATTGTAAAAGCATTGAGTGATGGCTTGGGTACTTGCCTATCAAATTACAATATTGTTTTTTATTTGTTAAACCATGAGGTTTTAAGAAATAAGAAAGAATAAAACTGCCTTTTGTGTCACGCTATGTAACATTTATTTATTTATTTTATTAATTATGTACACACAGTTAAATACATATACATTTCTACATTTATAATCTGTAATTTTTATGGTGTACATAATAAAGAGTATTCTATCCATTGAGTTAAATAACTAGAGAAGCAAACCTCATTAAAATGTGTCAAAAAAGTGTAACCACTATTTAAACGTGACGACGTAGCTTTGAAACCACTAAACATTTAAAAGTAATAGGCCTCTCGCCCACGGCGACTTTTTGTAGCGATGCTGTCGGCCTGTCGCGCGTCCGCATCGATACAGTTGCGAAGCGGTCGCTAGCTGTGTGCCCTCGCCCACGGGCCCAGATTCAGTCGCGATGCAAACGCGATGCTGTCGCGCTTCTGTCGCGATGCAAACGCGATTCAAGGCTCGTACAGACTCGTGCGATATCGCGGGCGCGACAGGCAGCGACAAAGAAATTGTGCTACTAGTGTCGCGTCGCACCCGCGATATCGCACTAGTCTGTACGAGCCTTCAGTAACAGCACAAAAATGCCACAGTTGCACTGATGCTCGGTTCTCCACTCACGCGCCACCCTCCCTCCGTTCTCTCCCCGATGTGGTCCGACACGGTCGCGCGTTTGTATCGATACAGTCGCAATGCTGTAGTGCGTTAGTAGCGCGTTGGCATCGCTTCTGTGGCGCGTTGCAAACGCGACTAACACGCGTTAGTAGCGATGCTGTTGCGCGTTTACGAAGCGCGCGACAGCATCGCTACAAAAAGTCACCGTGGGCGAGGGGCCTTAGATACTGATTCTTATTCTTATTATAAAGTTATTATTAAGTTATTAAGAGCGTTGTCACCGGTCCACTAGGGCCACTCCTTTAAAAACACATTATCTCGTGAAAACGGCCACATTCCTCTAGATCGTATTTTGCTGGAGAAGGAAGACGTCAAAAACTTAACATATTCGTTAGGTTTTTGATGTCTTCCTTCTCCAGCAGCGTCACCTTTACATTTCAAGGTGTCACCAGTGCCGGTTATAGCATTACCGGCGCGGGCGCCCTGGGGCCTAAGTCTACTAATTTACAAACGTTGCAATGGTCTCGCCATTGTGAGTATTTGACAGTGTTTGTATGGCAAATCTGTCAAAAGCTCACAATGAAGAGACCATTGCAACGTTTGTACATTAGTAGACTTGGCCCCCTGGGCGAGGTTTCTATGGCACCCTCTTTCTACTTTCCAATTCACACATGTGAAAAAAAAACCCTTTGGTTTTTTACACAACCGTTTATTTCAATAAAACTTTTTCTAAAAAAAAAAAACTACTACTACTTCTGCCTTTCTATCGACAAACTCTCATCGGAAAGGCATCTAAGTCTATGTTTATTGCAAATTCATTTTCGATTGACAAAGATGCCAAGTTTGTCAATCTCGATTGAGATATTGTCGATCGCAGATAGGTTTGTATCAGCTTAAGCTTAGAAAAAGTCTTTCTCCAGTCGCTACTTTTACAGGTTTAGTGTCCAATATTCTCACTGGAAGGACGAGACGGGAAACCAGACATGAAGGGGCGCCCCTTCATGCCTGGCGCCCTTGGGCCGTCGCCCAACCGCGCCCTACCCTAACGCCGCTACTGGGTGTCACATACGATGCAAGTAGGTTCCTTAGAATAGGATGGTTGTGGGTGGACTCACAGACAGTACAAATAAACACAAACAATAAACAAGTTTTCAGTGTTAAGTGGGTGGACTATGTATATTTATGTTTTGGCCTGACAAAAGGTTACTAATTAATGCTTCGGTTAAGATGACGATAACAGAGGCCCTAGTGTGAGTTTCTTTTAACTGTCTCGATTTCACGCATCAAGCGCGTTCGGCGTTCCGGTTGGCCTCCGGTTGGCTCTTGGCTTATTCCACAAATCCCCCTGAAAATCCCCCTTAGGAGGAAAAGTAGAATCTATAAAAAACAGTCTAGAATTCACCCCTGATAATCCCACTTAGGGGGGAAAACTAGAATTGAAAAAAAAAAAACATTCCAAGACCCCTGAAAGTGATTTTTTTTACATTTGGGTTCAGTTTTCCCCACTGAGGGGGATTCTCTCAGGGGGGATTAGGAATTTAGGAATAAACCGGATTATCAGGGGTGAATTCTAGACTGTTTTTCATAGATTCCACTTTACCTCCTAAGGGGGATTTTCAGTGGGGATTTGTGGAATAAGCCTTGGCTCTTCACCAATCGGAGTGCTAAACGCGCTCGATGCGTTAATTGGAGATGGTTAAAATAAACTCACACTAGGACCTCAGACTTTTAATGATTTTATACTGAAGATTACGTCTAAATGAGAAGTGTTAATGATTTTGAAAAAAAAATATGTTAAATTAGACCATTTTCTTAATAACTTAATATATGAATATTTTAGATTATATTTATAACTCACAGGGAAATTAATTTCTAAAATATGTCTAACGCGGATAAAAAACTGAGAATCACGCAAAATCTATCAAACGTATATTTCTGAAACCTTCCCGTTTTAAAGATAATTTAATTATTGATCTTTTAGTATACGTGTTTTATTTTATTTTATTATTTATGTACACACAGTTAAATACATAGAGATACGACATAATTATAATTTCAGTACAAAGGTACTGCTTATTTCTTAAGAAATTTCTTCCAGCAGACCTGCGAAAGGAGAAATGAAAAAGAAATGAAGACAATAGTGTGTGAGAACATAAAGAGAATAATATGTTTTATTAAAATACCTTTTGTTTTATGTTTTATAATGCGTTTTATTTGGGACAGCGCTCCTGGATGGGCGAGTCCTACTCGTATTACTGGCTGGACGTACGATGTGTTGCGTGAGCTCAGTACAGAACTCGCAAGCTAACACAAGGTCACTGGCATATATCTGGGCCTTAAGCGTGTGGCTACTTATTCTTTTAAAGAGTAGCCGTAGGTAGCCGTAGAATTTTTTGCTTGCTCTTCTCCATAGGAAACGACCAAATGAAACCGTGCAGCTTCTGATGTTTCATATGTATCCATGTAGGTTTATGTGAAAATAAAATACTTGTTTTGGTTTTGATTTCAGATTGCTTGTTCCTGTACCGTGAGCTTTTAGATAAAGAGTACTTATGCTAAAGCGACCCGAACGTGGGTGTAGAAAATGCGCTGAAAAGATGAGGATGATCTAGGGCTTTCAATACCGGTATTTCGGGATCCCGTAATACCGTGATCACGGATTTATTTTGGCCTTTTTCAATACCGGTATTGATGCCCCAATACCGTAATTACGGTATTACACACATTCGATGTGAAGTTATTCTCACACTTGTTTTCACCAGCGCAAGAGTCCCACTGTTATCTTTGGCTCACCCTCCCGCGCTCCGCCTGAGACGATACCCGAAATCAAGCTGTACTTATGTCGTTTTTTATTACATAATTATAAGAATGTTACTAAAATGAACACCAAATGATTGCTAGCTAATTAAGTTATACTTACATTTCTACAAATAATGACGCCTACCGAAATAAAAATGATGACTTATGCTGATTTTTACATGATACATGATGACATTTATATAATAATAGGTTTATAAAATAAAATAAATGTACTTTACAAAGTCTATGTGAAATGCCTTCCTGCAAAAAGACTAGATTAAGTTTAAGTTTTGATTATGTTCCTAATTGCTAGTCCTACCTAAATAATCAACGAATACCAAATTGTTATATAAGAGAGCTGTGTATAAAAGACATTTATTTTATTATTAAAAAAAAATTATAACTATAAAGACTGATTTGACAATAAAAACTCGTTTTTTAATGGTTTTATTAATGTCATGAAAAAATCCGGTTTGAAAGCCCAAGATGATGCAGAGTTGCAGCATTCTCGGTCAGTTATTTAAAAACAAAGCAATATTTAAAAAAAAGCCTCCATCATAATATCTGAGACGATAAGTGTCTAAGCACCCTAGGCTTTTATCTTAACATGGAAGAAAGTGTCCTAGGTGATTTCTCAGCGATATGTTTCAATTATGGTCTATTAGGAGAAGAGAGAATCATGGAAGAAGAAGAAATGCTGCACCAACTCCAAAAAAATCGGGATTAGAGCGAGAGAATAATAATGATGATGAAATATGGTCTATTGTTGATCGGACATCTTAAATTGGACCATGGCCTTATGGTACACATACACATCATCCATAGAAGCTCTATAGAAAAGTGATAGTATGAGAATCAAACCATACCTTTCATTGTTTGACTAATTATCGTAGACTAGACATGAAAGTGGTCAGCTAGTCAGCTTTACTTTCGTTGCAATTACAAGTTACAACAGTTCTTAGTACTGGTATACAATGCTGTGGGAATATGTAACAACATTGTACTGCTATGATAGCAATGCAATGTGGTCATGGTAAACAACGCGCAAGTTGTGGTGAAACCACCACTATTACAAACACCCTATGTGTGACGCACTCGGATGACATTAATTTTGACAATACAACAAAATCCATTGATTCATGTGTTTGAAAACTTCGCCTGCTCGACGGCAAATGTAACGCAATGGATATTGGTGCCGATTCCCTTGTTCACAAACTAAACTAAATTTAAGTTCAGTGCATCTTTTTCTTTCTATTTCATTAAGAAAAGGACAGAAGATAAATTTCAGTTTAGTCCTGTCAAATAAATCAGCGCCTGTCACTACTCCATACAAGTTTAGACGTGATTAAAAACTTGCCTACTAAAATTACGTCAATTTACGTAAAGCGCTGATTAATTTGACAGGACTAAACTAAAATATATCTTCTGTCCTTTTCTTAATTAAATAGAAAGAAAAAGATGCACTGAACTTAAATTTAGTTTAGCTTGTGAACAAGGGAATCGGCACCATTGTTGACTTGTCAAAATTAATGGGTTTTTTATCAAGTAGACTGTTGGAAACAGATTATTAAAAGAAAGATAAATTATTGCAGAGGTGGCCATAACGCTGAAACACTTAGCTTGAAAAACGCTGAGCTACATTGAACGATTGTGAATTTGATCATCGGCATCGTAGGTCGTAGGTATGTCTAATTATTAAGCGATGCCGACGAATTTTTTGATGCCCAATGAGCTCTAAGTGCCCCTTCTTTTTTGCTTCTTAGGACTGATTTTTCAATCGTCAGTTAAGTTTTATCAGAGGAATAAATATGGCAGTTTGACAGCTTTTGCAGAGAAATATGTCAAACCGCCATTTTTGTTCTTCAAATAAAAGTTATCAGGCTATTGAACAAACTTGGCACACTCTACGGACATTAGCCGCTGTTAACGCTCTCCTGAACTCAAACACAGATTTGGATATGTTTTTGAATGAATGGAAGATGATACTGTCGGAATGTTTGAATTTTTGTGAGAAGAATGCATGACTGTGTTAAATAAATTATAATAATATATGTTTAAATAGTGTAATTGGCTTCAGCCGTTCTATTTAAAATAAATAAATAAATTGAAAAATCGGCCCTTGTACAGTGGGCTGCATCAATTAGGTTCCCCATTTGTATTAAAATTTGATTTCATATTTTTGTGTTTGGTTGTTTATTGTATTTAAATATATGTTACTTATAATAATAAAAAAACCTTAATTTAATTAATACAAAGTAAGACACCAGGTAAAATTTGAAGAAATTTAAAGGAAATACCTATAAATTCACTCGCCATAAGATAAAACAAAAATAGTGTCGATAATCAACAAAACTTGACAAAAAAAAACACGTAAAACATATTTCTATTTGTTTCTGCGGTTAATTTCCGTAATCGTCAACTTTTTTTTACAACGGTGCGCCTTGTTTTTCTACGGTAGAAAGTTTTGAATGATTGGTCAATTTTGTAATTACAATCTTGCGGTCGGGTCGGGAAGATTCGGCGTTGTTCGTGGATCCGAAGTTCGATACTATTGTACACACGGCTACATATCAAGCTAGACATTTCCAGAATAAGCTAACGTCTCATTATACGTTAGTTCTATACAATGCGAGATCAGCTTACCATCATCATCATTTCAGCCGAAAGACGTCCACTGTTGGACATAAGCCTCCCCCAATTGGGGGGTTAAGCCATAATCGCCACGCTTGGCAGGCGGATTGGCGATAGCAGTATGGTGTAAAAAAAAAAATGCATAGAGAACGCTGCTGCCCATTTTCTAGTAAGTCCCTTAGTCGCCTTTTACGACACCCACAGGAGGAAATGGGGAGATCAGCTTATACTGGATATATATAGCTTGATGTGTAGCCGAGTGTACAATAGTAGCGAACTTACCACACACAGCCTACGTTCAGCTTCCAGCTGTCTTTACAAAAATACATAACTTATACTCCATTTCTTATAAACACTAGCTTTTGCCCGCGGCTTCGCCCGCGTGGAAATATCCGTCGGGAACGTATTAAAAAAAAAAAACAACGATTTACATTGTGTTAGTTACCAACCATAAGCTAAATATTAGTGATTTAAACTTAAAAAATACAGAACTTTAATTTTAAAAAAATCATACCCCTTTTCACCCCGTGGGTGAAAAGGGCCTATGTGAGCCTATGTGAGCATGCATAGGCCGTTCAAACGGTTTTCAGTCATCGTTGATCTCAGCCATGTTTTAACAAGACGCAGTGTAGAAAAGGAC
This sequence comes from Dryobota labecula, assembly GCA_947523025.1. Taxonomy (NCBI): domain Eukaryota; kingdom Metazoa; phylum Arthropoda; class Insecta; order Lepidoptera; family Noctuidae; genus Dryobota; species Dryobota labecula. Next base: position 2,073,316 of record OX383311.1, on the reverse strand, counting down.
CTCTCTATGTTAAGGCTCGTACAGACTAGTGCGATATCGCGGGCGCGACGCGACACTAGTAGCAGAATTTCTTTGTCGTTGCCTGTCGCGCCCGCGATATCGCGCGAGTCTGTACGAGTCTTTACTTGCAGTTACAACTTCGTTTTGTTTAATAACAGGCTACCTATGTACTATTACTTTACGGTTTGTGAGTATTCCTGCATCTTCTAGTAGGGGGGCCGTTGCCCCCCCTGCCCGTACCTCGGTACGCCCTTAACAGTAACCAACGACCATATGGTCGTTGACAGTAACCTAAACCGCACGTCGTCGATGGCAACACTTTGAACTTTAGCTGGTAGCGTAGTACGGAGTTTCGATAGAAAAAGAGGCCAGCTTAAACTGGATTTGCTATCACTGAATGACGTCCGCTCTAATGTACCTGTGTGTGAATGACTGTACGAACAATTTCTATGCACCTACTACTACAGCTATAGAAAATAAGTTGACGCCGTTCTCCAATGGGGGTAGACAATAAATTTAAAAAATCTTGTCACCTGCTGTGCTGGCTGCAACGATCCAAAAATTAATGTTTCATAAGTACGGTAGGTATGACAATCCAACCGTGAAAGGCGTTACAAATATTCAAATTTCGAGTAAATTCGAAGATAATCGATTAAGTTCATTCATTTAAAACACATTCTAAGTTCAAAATGGTTCAAAAGAATGCGGATAGAACAAAGTTACCTGATCTAAAATCATGTAAAAGAAGAGTTGTATTCTAGTTAAAAAAAAAACACTTTTGTTTTCTTTGTAACTGACTGACCGTTGGATTTGTGAACCGTGGAGCCGAACTTAGCCGGAATTATACGAAGTTGCACGAAGGCGCGTTGAAAGTTGTAATTTGGGGTTGCCAGATAACAAGTTTTCATAGAATTTGGATAAATATTATACTCAACAATTTATCGTGCCAATAGCAGTCCTTTGCAGGAATATTAATTATTATTTAATCTAAAACCTTTTATTGGTGTAATACGCAGTTTTTTTAATAACTTCACTAGTGCTTGTTTTTTTAATATTATTTTCATATTATTTTGTTTATTGTACACAAAAGCAGTTAATATCATACAGTAATATTGAAGGGTGTTTGTTCTTTGTAAAAATATATTATTTTAAGCTGGGCAAGAGCCTACACACATTAGGGCCTGAAGATGGACAGCTCAGAAAGCGTTGAGGCTGGTTCAAGGTGACGCAAGAAAACTGGACTTGGAAGAATGTTGGGCAGGCCAGCAATAGGACAATAAAAGCCAAATACAAAAATGTTACAAAATGAAAACACCTAGTGAAAAATCTTAAATCAGTACACCACATTAAACATACCGCATAACCAGACACTTTGAATTTTGAATCAGAATATTCGCTTTGGTAATTTCTGTACGTATGTATATGACGTAAAAATGTAATGTTGTACTGTTTTTATTTCCATTTAAATTTCAATTAGCATACTGTCAACAATCACTATAGGTACTGTATATTACAATACCGTAGTCCATACATAATGTAAAAAATATTCGTTATGTTACTGCACATCATTTTATTTTATACCATTCTGTAGCTAAAATACATCCATAATACACAAATACACACAGACACACAGTCCACAGGTTAAGCACCTTTTAAAAGGATAGTGACTAGTCTATTGTTATCGTGTTGCATTCAATATTAATCTAAGTTATTATTAGAAATTACGAATAATAATAAAATTGTGCACTCATATTAATTAATTAACTACTACATAAATTATTAATTTGTTTTTAAAATGAGAGCAAAAGTAAAAGTTGGATCCGTTAACACATCGGAACTGGTGCAACGAATTATTTAAAGCAGAAAAGTCAAGGCCAAACATAAACAAAAATTTACACTAATTTCAAAAGATGATGCATTTATTATTCAAAAACGTACTATTTCGCAAACGTACGTTTTCGAAACTCGGATTGGCAACACAGCTTATCTTTTTTTTTCTCCAGCCAGTTCCACTGTGTTGTTCGTTGGGAGGCCACGCGTCGCTCCCTGTCCGCGATACGTGATACTTTTACGTGGTTCCATACAAAACCGGTTGGCGGTTGGAAAGTGCCTGAGGTGTGGCGTGGGCGAACAGTGCCGCGTTCAACCATAAAATACTCTTGTTACAGTTCCAAAACTACACTTTTTGTGTTTGAAAATTAACTTTTATAGTGTTTTGTGAGTAATCGGATCCCTGCGCTATCAATCAAGGTAATCAAAATACAGATAATAAACTCTTTTGATATCATTTCGTTTCTTAGTAACGAACCTCTTCTATCTGAAATCGTACAGGTGTCGAAAAGCCGGTCGCCTTTGCTACTCTTTTTTTTTTTTTTTTAAATAAAAAAGTCAGTTTTCAAGATGGCAATTCGGCACAACGGTCTTTATGAATTCTTGAACTTGGATTGATTGACTTTAGCAAATATTTGTTGTTCAGTCATTAGATTGGAATGTCTTTGTCTTGTTGTACGCCTTAAATGATTTTTGAACGCGTATCTATCTTATTTTATGCGCCCAACTTATGATTACACCATGTTATGTGCAATTTACCGCACTGGTAGGTACTTTTTAAAAGTGCAAAGTTACCATATTTTTTAGTTTTACCTACTTTCAACCCACGTTATTGACTAATCTGGTAAGGAGGAAGATTCTAGTTAATCTTAGAACCATTTAACGACAGTCATCCTTGTCTAATTTAGGACATACAAAAATATCGTTTGGGTGTGTCATACTTACAATCTGAGAAAATCCTTGTAAAATGCTTGTCTATGGTTTATATGTTCTAACACAAATTAAAAATAGGTTTTCATTCAATGTCAACGTTGAGGGTAACAATAACGGTGAAAGTTATTGAAGTTCGCTTGTTTTAGTCTCAATGCTGTTCAGAATCAGAACTTTCTCTATTAAGTACTTAAGATAACTTTAGAGTTGGTACGTTATCTTAATTTTGCGGAGGTAGGTAACGTCTTTCTAAGTATGTACGTAGATACGCATATTCCCTTAGGTACTTACCTAGGGTAACTGCACAGTAGGTACTACATATTTATATTGTGGTTTGCGCGTAAGCGACCGATTAGTGGAGTTCCCAACTTTGTGTTACTATAATAATACGAAGCGAGCGTTCATTGAAAAGAAATTTAAAATATTTTCCCGGGTTATTCAACCGGGTCCAACTATGTTGGGGTCACGTCTAGTCTACTGATCTGAATACCAGTATTTTTCATGGAGCGACTGCCTGTCTGACCTCCACAACCCAGTTACTCGGTAATACGATACCTCTTGGTAAGACTGGTTGTCAGACTTTCGGGCTTCTGACGACCCGTTACGACTGTCAAAGATCCACGAATGACAGCCGGGACCAACGGTTTAACGTGCTGTCCGAGGCTCGGAGGGGTCTCGGTATGTAAAGATGGTCACCCATCCACGGAACAACCGCGGCGTAGCTTGATCGATCGACCCTTGTTGTGTTATTACATAGCTACAAGCCCCTCCAAAGTATTTGCCCGGGTACCAGATATAATCAAGATATAATTAAGAAGCCAAAAAATTGGGCAACGATACTCTAAAATAATTTTAGAGGAATTAAATCGAAAAACATGAACACAATAATGTTAGCTAGCGACCATTTTTCGGGTTCCGTAGTCAACAAGGAACCTTTATAGTTTCGCCATGTCCGTCCGTCCATCCGTCTGTCCGTCCCCAGCTTAGCTCAGAGACTCTTAGTACTGGAAAGCTATAATTTGGCATGGATATACATATTAATCCCGCCGACAAAGTGGTAAAATAAAATCATGAAAAAAACAGTTATTTAGGGTACGTACTGTACGTATGTAAAGTGGGGATGTTTTTTTTTTTCGCCTACCCTATTGTGTGGGGTATTGTTAGATGGGTCTTTCAAAAATATTGCGGGTTTGTGAAAACAATTTTTCGATTAAGGGATCCGTTTCTGAAATATTAGGCTTTAAAATGCTAATTTTTGTTAGAGGTTGTCCCCCCCCCTGCCAGCTAAACGGTTAGTTTTGCATAGGTGAAAAAATTCACGATAATAGTATATATAACGAGTTAAAAGGAAAACTATCACAGCTAAGTAGGCTTTTCAAGTTTACGAGTAATATTGACAGTTGAAAGACATGTTCCCCCATACAATCTGTATAGGAGAGCATGTTTCTCAACTACAATGTTAAGTTTGTTCTTGGGATATATTCATCCCAACTACGGAACCCTTCATTATGCGTGGTCCGACACGCACTTGGCCGGTTTTTGTAATTTACGATACTTACTGCTGAATACTCAAACGCAATTCAATTTTAAGTCGCCGTTAAGTATAATGCTGTCTCTGTTACTTTAAACTGTTTTGTAGCGACAGAAACACTTATAAGAACGTCTTAAAGTTAAGTAACGTTTGAGTATTTGGGCGTTAGGCGCGTATTACAGGACGTCTCTCAAAACTCAAGCATTACTTAAAACTAGATTCAAGCCATTCGATTGGTTGAAACTAGTTTTAAGTAATGCTTGAGTATTGAGTGACGTTCTGTAATACGGGACTTAGGCCCGTATTACAGAACGTCACTCAATACTCAAGTATTACTTAAAACTTGATTCAAGGCATTTGATTGGTTGAAACTAATTTTAAGTAATGCTTGAGTATTGAGTGACTTTCTGTAATACGGGACGTAGTGTCGTGGATCTTTTTTGTTGAGTTACAAAAACCAACCGTTACTCGCAGAACTCTTTGGTTTAAACAACTCATTTTTGATCATAATATGGGGCGAGTCCTTTCTGCTTAACTACGTCCAATTTTATTGTAGACAGGTTATTGCATAAAAATATAGTAGCACAGGTAGGTATGTAACTGCCATCTTATTTGTCTATGTCTTCGTTACCGAAGCAAAAAACCTAGGCGACTGGCTGGTAGGTAATAACTGGCAGGTAGCTGCAGTTAGTTATGTATTTGCTTTGATATTGCAACAGAATATCTAGGCAGCGCTAGACAACGTAATAAATATGTAATCATAAATAGGTACATAGAGGTATAGACAGGGCCGGATTTAGGGCAGGGCAACAGGGGCTATGAGCCCCGGGCCTCCACAAAGGAGCATCCACAATTTTTTTTTTAAGTGAAAATTCAGCCGCTTTGAGCGATTTTTGGTAGAGGAAAAACTTATGGGTTCACGTCACCGAATTGCGCGACATGCTCGTGACGTGTTGCGCCAGACTCAGTTATTCCAAAGTTTCGAGTTTACATTTGTGTCGGTATCGGTAGTCCTTATGACTGCCTATTTAGTTAAGAAATAAATACATCCTTTGTGTCCATTAAAGACAAAATAAGTTTCACATTCACAAGGTACCTTTTTCAATTGTTTTATGTTTTCGTCTGTTTCAAATAAAAATCAGGGCCTCTCCACTTGGCTGCCCCAGGGCCTCCACATCTTTAAATTCGGCCCTGGGTACCTATAGAGGGGTTTGTGGTTAAGTAATAACAGCCACACGTGTCGATCGATCAAGTTAAGCTACGTTTGCCGCGGTTGTTCCGTGGATGGGTGATCATCTTAACATACCGAAACCCCTCCGTGCCTCGGAAAGCACTTTAATCTGTTGGTCCCGGCTGTCATTCGTGGATCTTTGACAGTCGTTACGGGTCGTCAGAAGCCCGAAAGTCTAACAACCAGTCATACCAAGGGGTATCGCATTACCCAGTAACTGGGGTGTGGAGGTCAGATAGACAGTCGCTCGATATAAAATACTGGTATTCAGCTTCATCCGGGTAGACTGGAAGCCGAACCCAACATAGTTGGGAAAAGACTTGGCAGATGATGATGACATCTAATATATAAAATTTTCGTGTCATAGTGTTAGTTGCCATACTCCTCCGAAACGGCTTAACCAATTTTGATGAAATTTTATATGTACACTAGCTTTTGCCCGCGGCTCCGCCCGCGTGAATGTCGGTTATCGCGTTATAAAGTAGCCTATGTCTTTCTCCATATCCCAGGCTCTATCTCTGCCAAATTTCATGACGATCGGTTCAACGGTTTAGGCGTGAAAACGTAACATACAGACAGACAGAGTTACTTTCACATTTATAATATTAGTATGGATTTTATTTTTTTGAAGATTTTTGGTAGGTAGGGTAGGTAGGTAGGTAGGGAGGTAGGGTAGGGTAGAGTAGTGGAGTTTATACTATAGCTTTTGTAAGAACGAAGTCTTGTCGGGTCAGCTAGATATAGGTATAAATTAAAGTTGCAGTACGTACTCAGTAGCGACTGCCACACCTAAGTATGTTTTTAACCTAATCATTTTAAATTTTAGAAGCTCCTAAATTGTCCTGCTAATTTTTTCTTTAAAATAACAAAAGGCTATCGGTATACAAATAGGTACAGTCATGCAAATTGCTTGCCGACATAATATTCATTATTCGGGAAACAACGGCAAAGGTAGAAAACATTTTCGCCAATATTTACTCGAAACTACCGAGTACCAAGGTACATTCCTACCTTCTTGGATATTCACGAAAAATTGAAGTTTTAGAGGTAAGGAAAGAAAATTTCATCATGCGTGTTTTATTTTACCGGTTTCGGAATTTGGTAAAAACGGGTTCGGTTTTTTTTATATCTGAGCTATGTAAGAAAGAACTTATAGATGTTTTTATACCTTTTTCGATTTCAAAATTAAGATAAGTACAATGAACAATAATATAATTATATCAACCAGGGTTTGAAAAAATCCGATTTTTATAATAAATATCAAAAATCCGATTTTTTATAATATCGGATATATATCCGATATATATCCAGGCCGTGAAAAAGAAGCGAATTTCATTCTGTAAGGGCATTAAACACTTAAAAATGTGAAAGGAATTTGTAAAATAATGTAAGTGTCAAATTACCACATATTTTATCTTAAAAAAGTAACAAAAGAATTAGTGTTTATTTCATTTGTTTGTGAGATAAATCAACAAATTTTAATAATAATTTGTAATCATAAAAAAGTAAATTATTCTGAATTGTAGTTTTTCGCTACGTGTTGCCAGGGTAAACATTAATCTCCAAAAATTTTAGTTCAGAAGACAGGAAAAAATCAATTGATATAATATATCGTGATATATAGCATTATATATATCCGCTGATGTATTGTATATCGGCGAACCCTGATATCAACAATTAACAATAAAATTAAATACGTCATTAGTCATGCGATTCGAAATAAATAGAATATATTCAGTCAGTATCTTCAGAGCAATTTATCATTTAAAAATTCATTAATAGCATAGGCTTTTTCTGTCAGTATTTTTTTAAATGTTTTCTTAAATTGGTCTATATTTAATTTCTGAACACAGTTAGGGATATTATTGTAAATTATTGGCGCTCTGCATACAAAGCTTTTATAGGTACAGTAGCGCTGTCTTGGCTGGCATGGTTATTATAATTTAATTTGGTTAGGTTCCACAATTGTGGTGATAATAGCCATAATACCGTTAAAAAGTTAATATTCCATCGCTTACAGGCATAAAACGAAAGTTCTTGCAAATAAATTATAAACAAAAGCCCGTAAAACATTAAAACTACAAGTAAAACACGCTTCGTAAGTAAAATAATAAATCTTTGTATAAAACTTTACCTAATGTATAGCATAACTACTTATGTAACCACGGTCAACCGAGCGTCAGAACCAACGCTTGAACTACGAAAATAGCCCTTATAGCTACGGCCTAAAGACGTTATACGTACGGTTCATTGTAACATAACATCACGCCTATATTCGCCGAAGGGTAAGGCAGCGGTGTACTTGTAGCTCACTCACATTTCGCCAGTTATGTATGTTTGTCCAATGTAAATAGGGGGCGAGCCTATTGACATCAACCGCCACAAATCCAGACTCCGGGCTACTACTGAGAAATTCCAGAAGGAAAAACCCAATTACACTTTGCCCGACTTTGAATCATGACCACTAAACGTAAAAAATCCCGTATGCAACCTAAAACACATTTATAAAACCGCGTTTGAAGTTGCTAACACTTTGATAGACTTGCATCAAACATGGCGTCTTTTTTTGAAGTGGTCAGTCCATTGATATGGGCATGGAGTTAGTATGTACTGTAATAGGCCATTCAGTGCTTTTGATGTTTCAAATGTAGGCAACATTAAGTATGGAGTTTACTTAACCCGATTTCTATATTTTGCCTGATCGTAATTGGTTAATTTACTCCCGTGTTATCCCAGATTGCTTTCATTAGTAAACGAATGATTCGGATAAAGGCTCGCGCAGACAGGCGCGATATCGCGGGCAGGGCCGGATTTAAAGGTGTGAAGGCCCTGGGGCAATCAAGAAGTAGAGGCTCCGATTTTTCTTTAGAAAAAACGAAAAAGAAACAATTAAAAAAAAATCCTTGTGAATATGATTTTTTTTCCTTTGATGGACACGAAGGATGTTATTTTTATTCTTATCTTAAAAAAAAACATCTTGTGGAGGCCCGGGGCCCCTGTTGCCCTGCCCTAAATTCGGCACGAATCGGCGCGACAGGCAGCGCGATCTTTGTCGCGCCCGCGATATCGCGCAAGTGTGTGGGAGTTATTAGCGTTATTTTGGAATGGAATTATTCGAGATAGCTTTATTTAAAACTAGTGGTCCAGTAGCCTCTACCGAAATCATTTGCATGGCATTTGATCTGCATCTAAAATCTTATATGTGACTTGTGCACTGTCAATAGTGTGTGTATATCTTAACTAGCCCGTCTGACCCAGTGATGGCGGCGCTGTCGGTGAACTAAAAATGAGAGGGCTTGTTACTTTTCATAGTGATTTCGTTAGCTCCTCCAGTCACCGGGTCAGTTATGTTAGTCGGATGATCAATGTGACAGTTATAGTACCCGTCAAACTTTATGTGCGACTCTGAAGTGCGCTTCTCGCTGCGCAGTACCGCACCCCTCACCCCCGCTGACACGTGAATTCGTTACTGCGCAGCGTTTCGCCTCATCTTCTGGGCCGTAACAGTTGCATTCGTACTCATTACTCTTTTCTAGACTAGCCTTGTGTCCACCAACATTTAAATCAACTGATTAAATATTTAATCAATTCTATATTTAAAATTTCCTTAGGAAATTTGACATAAAACAAATGTTTAAATACCTAACCGGTGCTGTGAATGTTGGTGAACACAGGCCTAAGGGCGGCTTGCACCATCATGTCTGAATCACTAAATCATCGTTCTGTTTCAGTCAATCGTTTGAAGATGTCAGAGACAGAATGATGAAATATATTTGGAGCTATGCGCCACCAAAGTACAGTGACTCAATCGTAAAATGGTGGCTTAGAATGTAAGCATTCAATTTTAAAACCTAAGCTCCGCCTGGCAACTAATAAAAACAGGTACAACTGTTACTGATCCACATCCGAATAAAAAATTACGCTTGCATTCGATTCTCAAAAAAAACCGTTGTTCTTATTTCCGTTATCTCAGAACTAACTCCATTAAAATACTTAACACCGTCTAATTTTATCACGAAGACACGATCGATGTAGCAAGCGTCATTTGTAAAGGAAGTTGAAAGACCTCATCAGAAACATTGTCAATAAGAAAACAACAATTTTTAGTGGTCTGTGTGGTTGAGGGTATAGAGAGGATGGTTGTCATACAATTGTCTTAAAATTCACGCCACCAGTTAGCGCCACTTTGACAAGTGGTGTTCCATTTCGACAATGACTATAAAGTGTATAATGACGTTTGTCATACAGTCACGACAAAAAAACAATGCGCTTTGACACTTTAGACAGGTGCCCGGACCTGTAGCGCTATTCTTTAGAAATCTCATCGTGAAAACTCAGGTGAAGTGAATTTAAAGTGAGCTATCAATCTCTAGACTCCCTAGCGTCAGGTAGGATGACAGTTCACTTCACCTATATTTTGACTGTGAGAATCGACCGGCTGACGCCTCAGTGCTGCCACGTGTGATCGTCATTTCAGAAAACCCTCATTCCTGCAAGCGTAGCATGATCACCGTCGGAACGGGAAACTAGAGACAAAATTACATAGAATGTCACTGTAAAGAGATATGTCTATTTACTATTATTCGTAGAGATAGAAGTGGTTATAGTCAGCCATCTTAGGTAATTCCAATATTAACCGTGTACTCTTATAGCAGAACAATTCCCGTATTTTTAAGAACGTTTGTATTCTGTCTCAATCATTTAAAAATACTCTTACCTCTAAATTTCATGGATTTTGGACAAGTTTTTAACATGGATTGTCGCTTTAATGTTTTTAATTACTGGAGTTATTGGTCTTCTGGGTCAATATTAGACGTAAAGGGAAGTGTTAAAGGATGTTGAATCATGTGCGGTGCAACTGTTAATTGTCACCTTGACCGCCCTGCACATCACTTGCCTATGAAAATATATGTTTGGACCCTTGTGGCATAAAGTACGAATACTTTCCGAACTTAGCAATAAACTTGAAGACCGCTCTAGGGCTTCATCATTTCCTTTGTTGACCATACAAGGTATGGAGCTTCCACGAATACGATTTCTACATAATTTTCTCCGAATACGGGTAACCTTTTCACCGGTATGGACGCCAATAGAAGTGTAGAGTATCGTAAAATGGCGCCAAACCCGGAAAGCCAATATGCCTTCGTCATCAGACTGTTTTGGCTTTATTACAAAACAACTTTAGAACCAATATTTTTGAATTTCGAACTTTATTCTGACTATAATAGGTTAGTTAGTTCTAAATATAAAAACTGTCACTTTCAACTGTCGTGTCAATTTTGTATTAAGAACTTTAAGTATGTCTGAATAAAGTTTAAAATACTATAATAAAATTACTGACTTGATGGTTTGTGACTTGGTTCTAAAAGTTAGAACTCGTTTTGTAATAAGTATGTGTAGGTTTTACCCGAAAAAGATAAGCCTTTAGTGCAAAACAAACAAAAAAAAAAAACATTACCAGCTTTTTACTGTTTGTCGTCGTCCTTATCAAGTCATTTGAATGTTTTTTATTTCAATGATAACGTAATTTAACGTACCGGAAATCCACATTCAATTCGAAAACACTCATCATGTCGATACTGTACATCTGTTTTATCTATGGGCGCAAATACTAAACCAAAGACAATTTGTATGTACAGTGGCCAGCACATCAAGCTACACGAAACTGTCAAAGGAGATTGTTCTGCATCCATACATCGTTCGCCCCAGAACCAACAGCAAAGGAAAATTACTTTGCGTGTTCTAAATTACAAGTATATGCACATGAAGACAAAGTTTAATGACGGACAACTTGCAGAAAGGATTTATTTCAAAAGAAAACAAAGATTTTGAGGTTATATTTAGTAAGAAACAATCCTTTCAATACTTCGAAATACATGCTAATAAATGCATGTCACTGTTATTTCTAATTCCTGTATGTGGTTAGTTAAGCTAAGACATTCAGAAAAACATTTAAGTACTTACCTAAGTACCTATTAGATATTTGGTAAATCTTCTAGTTTTTGTATTAAAATAAGTAGGTAGGTAAATAAGTACTTATTAAATTTATTTAACTTCAATGCGAACGACTTCATCCTAATGTTTTTTTGATTTTATTTATTTATACTCAGATATGAAGTCATATTACCTCATGTATGTTAGTCATGTTATTGAAAGATTGGAAATCACTAATTGTCATGTCTAATCTAATTTTCAAAGTTTGCGGCATATTTTATGTGATGTCGATAGTCGCTCTATTAATATTGTTCATTATGGAACGCTGAATGTCCGTTTCATACAGATATTTGCAATTAGTCTAATAAAATATATTTATAATTATTATATGTAAGTCAGATGTTTGTCGGTCCTGGGGCCATTTCCGACGATGTCCTTTCTTCAAACGATTTTAAACTTAATGATTTGAGTTCAAAATCGAATTAGAACATTTTACAGTTTATGATGTGCTGGCCACCGTACAAATGAAACGTTGACTCGCCGCAGCTTCTTTGAAGAAAAGTATACACTGTTTAAACAATTCGTATGATTATACTATCAAAATACGTGTTGCAGTGACTACGTTTGAGGACGTCTTTATTAGGCCGATTTTATCAGAAAATCACCGGAGGTTGCGAAACAGACAAGTCTAGAAAACAAAACAAGCTGACAATCTACCTACATATTCTATTTATAGAGAAAGATCACTCTACAACCATTACCATCCATTGGGCTATTAAGCCAATAAACTACTTAAACGGTCTCTAAGCAACGAATAGTTTGCGAGAGAGAGACGGGTATACTCCAAGCGAGAAGTCCGATGTCCTAGGAAGATTTAAAAATAATACTACAGACAGGAAACCAGTTTTGGTTGTTGTCCGGACAAGATGCTAGAAGATTATGGGCGGTAATAAGCGCGTGGCTTTCGCCTGTGATTTAAATTTCGAACTCAACCGTCGTCGGGCAGTGTACTATTTGTTTTTTTTTTTCTTCACGGCTTTGGTATATATTAGTTGGTACACACGGCTACATATCAAGCTAAACAAAACTAGTTTACGCTGGTCTCGCATTGTATAGGATTTCCGTATAGTGAGAGATCAGCTTATACTGGAAATGTATAGCTTGATATGTAGCCGTGTGTACATGACGTGATGAAAGTTTTGAGTACCTATGAATGTGGCTTTATAAATAATGGAAGACCAGGGAAACGGATGGGTTTGTGTGGAATATGATGTGTCTTGTGGATAGACAGGGGTGACTTTCTGGTTCCCCAGGAAAAAATCGTAAAATTTTTCTTTCATCGCCTTTATCGTCTTACGGGAGATGGGCGGGCCACATTCAGAGACTAGAACCACAAAGATGGGACCAGGTTGTGACAAACTGGACCCCCAAAAATATGAAAAGAAAGAGAGGCAGACCTTTCTAAAGGTGGGAGGACGACATTGTTAAAATATCTGGAAAATTTTGGGCAAGAACAGCCAGACAACGCGACGATTGGAAACATTTGGAGGATTTTACCGCCTCAGGTGGTCCTTACATAGAGGAAACATAAAAGTGAAGATACTAATACAAAATATGTTAAGATTAAGATTTTATTTAATTACTAAACTACTAAAAAAAAAAAAAAACAATGTAGGGAATTAATAAAAGCTATTTTATTTTATTTATTTATTATTTATATTATTACCGTCTTATGGATTAATAAAATAGAGTCCTTTTTTATGTGACGTTCACTGTCAAATGGCAAAAGATGGAACCCTTATGGATTAGTCATGTCTGTCTGTCCGTCCGTATGTCACAGCCACTTTTTTCCGAAACTATAAGAACTATACTGTTGAAACTTGGTAAGGAAAAAATGATATTTCGGTTTCTAATATCATTTTTTTCTTAACTGAATAGTTTGCGCGAGAGACACTTCCAAAGTGGTAAAATGTGTCCCCTCCCCGTAACTTCTAAAATTACAGAATGATAAAACTAAAAAAATATATGATTTACATTACCATGTAAACTTCCACCAAAAATAGGTTTGAACGAGATCTAGTAAGTAGTTTTTTTTTAATATGTCATAAATCGTAAATCGCAATTTACGTTTCATTTAATCAAAGAATGTCTTTTTAATGTTTAGTTAATGGTACGGAACCTTTCGTGCGCGAGCTCGACTCGCACTTGGCCGGTTTTTTTGTATAGGTCTTGCTATAATATTCATAAAACAATTACGAATATAGGTACAAGAATTTTCCTTTCAGGATATTTAATCATGTACTTACCTTTATTGGGTTTTTTTTTTTCATGAACGGGTGACATTTGACCTTCGCGACCCTGTAAAGGTTTTTCTTAGGATAGGTACATATCAATACATTATAAATTTACCAAGAAGAAATGTACGAAGGTACTGCCTACACGTATTCCTTACATTACCTTCACTTTATATACACCATGGCATTTTAGTCGTCTTACAAAAACAGCCCACTTCATGTATTCAATGACTACTAATGATTCATATAAAAAAAAAAAAATTACATGAATGATTAGTCACCGTTAGTTAGTAAACGGCCAAGCCACATATTTTGACTAAGGTGTAGAGTTTGTGAAGTTAGGGCTTGTAGAGTTAGGGCGTCTAGAGTTATAAGCTTGGCTCTACATGTGATCTGATAACCTTTTGACAGTGCGAGCCATACGTTCTCGTCTTGGCAACATTTAACATGAAAATGTTTTTGGTGGGATACTTTATTTTATTAATATTTGCATGCCATTGTTTAAGGCAAACGTGATGATCTGTTTTATCTCTATTTTTAACATCTCTTGCATGCTGACAATTAGTGTTTGTATGTACTGAACTCATGTTTGAGCAAATAAATGATTATCTTATCTATTTATCGAAAAACTACAAAACGAGATCCTATTAGGGCCGGTTGTTTCAAACGGTTGGTTAACGTAACATACGTACGTCAAATAATAACGATTACATATTTTATGATGTTTAACGTTCGTTAAATACAATGCGTTGTTTCATTGCATAAAAAACCGATCGTCAAAGTTCGAATGTAAAAGAATAAAATCACGTTAACCAGTGGGTTACTGTAATCGTTATTTTTTAACGAACGTTAAGGGCATAATTTTGTGAAACAACGCTTTTTTAGGTTTGACGATAGCTAGCGCCATTTATGACGTTTATGAGTGCGGTATGTGGACGTGAAACTACCCGCCCTTAGTCCAGCCGGTCTATTTTGTAAAATCTCACCGTGTAAACTTGGTGAACTGAGCGGCCAATACCGTCAATGGACAAGAAACTCCATGGTTACTCTAATGTGCGGTCGACTGTTCACGCAAACCATTCTCTCACTCCAATGATTCTCTGACACATCCTATTGCTTTATATCAATAATAACGTGTCATATAAGAATCGTATTTACGTCAAAATGTCTCTTCAATTTCTAGCGTTCGCACTGAGAAAAATGGAAAATATTGGTCTGTACTTTCTACACTTTTCAAGCATTCTCCTTGCATAGCATAATCAGCCTGTTCCCGCTGCTGGGACACAGCCACACAGGCCTCCTTACTGTGAGGGCTATGCTTGGAGTTTCCCTACGTGATCGAATCAGAAATAAAGAGATCCGCAGGAGAACCAAGGTAACCGACATAGCTCGAAGAATTGCCAAACTTATGTGGCAATGGGCAGGGCACATTGCTCGCAGAACAGATGGCCGTTGGGGCTGAAAGGTTCTGGAGTGGCGACCGCGTACCGGAAGACGTAGCGTAGGAAAGCCTCCCACAAGGTGGACTGATGACCTTGTGAAAGCTGCAGGAATCCGCTGGATGCGGGAAGCACGGAACCGGTCGAGGTGGCGGTGCTTGGGGGAGGCCTATGTCCAGCAGTGAACGTCTTTTGGCTAAAAGATGAAAGACTGTGAGGGAGTTGGCCATGATCCATCACGCAGGCCCAGTACGGGGTGGTAGAAGTAGCATGTCTTCGAATTTTTGGTTCTAGGACATGCCCACATTCCCTCACGAAATTTTCCTTCACCTTTCTCCTTGACATTCGTAAATAATAAATTGTAAAAAAATTCTTGGCCCAAATCATTGTCAACGCACGAAGGAGAGGCTTGTCCAGCTGGAAGCTTGGTCTTAACTTAATCATAGATTAACCAAATAAGATATTTTAGTTGAGATACTATGTCTGTCTACCAATATATTCCATCCGTCTGCAACTCCACATGCACACCATTTTACGCGCGTTTGCCTGCTAAATGACTATACTGGTACTGAAAGACAAATCTTTTTAAAGAAAACAAATAAACAAAAGATGAGCACTCAAAAACATATTCTGTCCTTTCAAATTCCCGTAATTCTCCACAATTCCTCGCTGAGCCACAGGCAGATCATGAGACGTCTAAATGACATAACGCAGACATTTACACTTTTAATAACAAAAAAGTCTGCTTCGACCACATTAGTAAAGAAAAAAGTATATTTTTCTTCCCTCTCCTTATCTATGGCTACCGGGCGTCCGTAAAAAAGGTACGTTTGAAAAAGGAATAAAAAAATGGCGGCAGGCGCGGGAAGCAGGTTTTTAATTGGGTCTGTAGGTTTGGTTTAGAATGTTAACGTTATAAAATGTCTATTAGCTTTGTATGCTTATGTAATTTATTATTTTGTACTCCTGTGCTATACGCAGTCTTAATTTAATAAGATTTGCAAACGATGTCTTGAACTGGAATTGTATGTTCTAATAAAGAGTCGTATTTTTACATGATTGCCTAAGAAATGCAGTGCTATGTTTTCAAGGTTCATGTATTGTATGTATGAGTTTCTTTATTCCACGATAACTTGTAAAAACCTGAACCAATTTTTCATTTGCATTTTTTTCCAGAGATTTTGCCTGCATGGATTTCGAATCGGCTTTTGTTAAGCTATTTCCCTAAATAATTTCAGTTAATAATATATGCATGTCGACTTACGCGTTGTTGCCATTCAGCGCCAATTGATAAATATCACAACGTGATTGGAATAGAGGCGTGCAACATCGACCGGTTATGCCTCTACGCGTTTTGATTAAACCTAATCGATGAAGTTGTGTCTTTGAACTGTAGCGAGCTAATGTTGCTACAGATTCAGAATCAGAAATGAGTTTATATGAGGAAGTATGGAAGTAGGAAGTGTGAAAATGACACCGATGGCTAAAAAGTTGTGTGGAGATAGATTGTATGGGCATGTGATGCGGAGGAATAATGGAAATGTTGCCAGAAAAGTTTTGATTATGAATGTGGATGGCTATACGAGTGGGGTAATCTTTGGATCATTTAGCTCCCTTCAAAAAAGTTGAGCTGAATGGTGCTAATCCATGCGTCATGTTCGTGAACGTGCGCTGCGCCGTCAGTTGGGACTGGTCACCTCTTCGCTGCCACGGCTTATTTTAATTTTGAATTAAGTTTTTTATTTTTGTTTCTATTTGTTGTACCTACTCTGGACGCTTTTATTTTATTTTATTTATATTTACATCGTTTTCACATTTTGATATAAATTCAATATTATAGATGTAACTAATATTTTTGTAACAATTTAATTTAAAAGAGTCTCCATGGAGTTTCTTGCCTGTTCTTCTCCATAGGTACCTACTACGCTTTGGAATGGGCATGTAGCTTCATTTTTCTTACTGACCGACTCCTTGACAATTCAAAAGTGCCTGTAAATGGTTTAATTGAAATTAATTATTTGAGTTTCACATCTACGTTTGACATGTTGAATTTTTATCTAAATGTGAGAACGATGTAAAAATAAAAGCTTGGACGTTAAAAGCGTCCAGAGTAGGTACAACAAATAGATACAAATTAAAATAACCCTTGTTTGATTAGAGTATCGACTTTGCAAATTTAGGTTGAAAATTTCGCGTCAAAAAATAAAAACCTACCTTTATATACCTTTCGAAAATAGGCAATTTTACAGTCCAATGTATGATACTAAACGCTCGTAGCTAAATGATAACAGTCGCACGATCGAAGCTTTAACTACGCTTGCTGCGGTCTGTTCGTGGATGGGTGACCATCCATTACATATCGAGACTCCTCCTTGCATCGGAAAGTATGTGAAGCCGTTGGTCCCGACTGTCATTGGATCTTTGACAGTAGTTACGGGTAGTCCGAAGCCCAAAAATCTGACAACCAGTCTTACCAAGGGGTATCGTGATATCCAGTAACTGGGTTGTGGAGGTCAGATGGGCAGTCGCTCCATGTAAAGTACTGATATTCAACTGCATCTGGTAAGACTGGAAGCTGACCCCCAACATAGTTGGAAAAACGCTAGCCAAATTGATTATACGAAAATAATTTCTAAAGGCTCGTACAGACTAGTGCGATACCGCGGGCGCGACGCGATACTAGTAGCACAATTTCTTTGTCGCTGCCTATCGCGCCCGCGATATCGCGCCAGTGTGTAGGAGCCTTTAAACGTAGAATAGATTACAAAAGACACCAAAACGAAATAACCTTGTCAAGAACAGAACAAAAACACCGATTTAATACAAACTGGGCGAGCAGAGGTCAATATTAGATCATGCAATGTAGTCAAGCGATTTTGTACCATGTGCGCATGCGCACCAGCTGTCAACTGTCACCTTCACTTGCCCTGCACATCAATTGCCCTGCAAATAATTATGGTATCTATACTTATTATAAATTAGAGCCTCTTTTCGAGTCTGTCTTTGTGACCGCGTTGTTCTTTTTAACTAGGTACGCAACGAATTTTGATACTGTATTCATACCATTTATATAGAATTTATTCCGGTGGGTTTATGTGCATCATTAATATTAAACATACATAATAATAATAAATAAATAATAAAAATCTTTATTGATACAAAAACCTTTGACATTGCTTAAAAACTAGGATATATAACTTGGTTAACTAAAGGACACACGGATAAGGAAAACCCTGAACTCCTAAACTAGTTGATCCTGTGGTAATGTTTTGAAGCACGGCCGGGTCGGGTTGCTAGTTTTAAATAATATGCACAATATATCACGGAGGATCTCCTACAAAACATGATTACTAAGCCCGTTGACGTTTTTACAACTCTATGCCATGTTTATCTTGGCAACACTGAAATAAAACAAAACTTATCAAATAAATCATGCTGGCAACTGGAACTCTCCTCCCCCGAGGATCATACGGGACCCTAAAAAGTTTGTACATTAAAATGCCTACTCGAGCAACAGGTTAAATTATTGTTATTTTTAGGTACAAAAAAATTTAAGCTGGTGAAAAAAAAGTTGGCGTTTGTATGTTGGCAATAGGAGGTTCTTTTTTCAAGATTTGAATGAAGTGAAATATGCTGGCAGTTAATGTTCCTAGTCTAGTGACTTTTTGTACTTTTGAAGAATGAGAGCAATGACCTTCGATTTTCGAACGGATGCTTTTTAAGTGCTTATAAGAGTACACCAGAGTTACTTGCGGTCATCATTTCTCAGTAGAAGCCCTGAGTCTAATTTTATGCCCGATGATGGCAATAGACTATACCCAAAGTCTCAAATTCAGATAATTTATGTAAACAAAGGGGATAACATAGCAAAAAAATATCTTCGTAATGGTAATTCACATAAAATGGCGAAAAAAGAGGTTTAATTTTCTTTTAAGTACTGATTTTAAGAAATAATAATTAAAAAATAATCATACCGTAATTATTATTATAAATTTTTGGTTTTATACAAAGTTATTAAAAAAAAGGAGATTTTCTGGTATAAAATATTTTATGATACAGGTAACAATGCAGGAGATACAAACATTTTCAATTTTTTTACATCTTCAACAACACAAATATTACAACTCTCATTCATAGATTCATATTGTAAGTAGCATATCTAGCCACATTTTGGATGAAAACGGCTGTAAACTGTTTCGAGTGGAAATCGATTTTGGGAGGCCAACGTCTAGCACAGGACTTAAAAGGGCTGATTATGACGACCATATGCCGTGTTTCCGACATATTACACAAAACATTGTTTGGCAACGGTATTTTGTTTGCATAGTTCTTATAATTAATTCACTATAATTTTAGCAATGACTATTTACAAAGAAATAAATATGATAAAATGTTTTTTACCACTGTCCTGTCATTTTGACAGTGACATTTCTTGACATTACTTTGTTTACGTAAATTATTTGAATTAGAGACTTTGGGTATAGTCTCATATGAATAGTACTCGGAACAGATAAAAGAGGTTAGCAAGGAAATAGTTCCTGATTAGTATTAAAACGCGTGTCGCCGCTTGTTTCCCACTTTCTAACTCCACTACAAGCAAGAGACCAATACGTACGCGCATTACGTACACAAATTAACCACACGCGCTTAGATCGCGAGTTTGCTATTTGTTGCACAGTGCATTAACGCAAACACTGCGTTTGACAAACACTCACACACACATTAATTTCTCATATATGTTACGGTGAGCAAAAGGTCGATTATTTGTATCGATAAAATTACTGCAATTTTGTTACATTCAGTTTTGACATTTTTCGTTTTAATTTCGGGGCGGGGTACAAATAGTGTGGATATTCTAAATACATAAGAAGAAAATCCGATATAGCCGCGAAATTCAAATTTTCTTTTCGTTTTTAGCTAACTGCACTCAGTTTTTACGTCATAATTATTATGCACAGTAAACCATAAATGGTGGTAATAAACAAAGATATTTTAATGATAATTTTTCTGATAATAATCATTTGTGTATGAACTAATGGTAAAGGTTGTCTGTAAAAGATCGCTTTTAGCGATAAGACCGCCCATTGTGACACCCTATGTAACAGTTCTACATTTATATCTGTAATTTTTATGGTGTACATAATAAAGAGTATTCTATCTATCTATCTATTCTATCTATCTATCTATCTAATGATTATTATCAGTAAAATTATAATTATACTAAAAATATTATCAATTATTTATATAAACAATGTTAGAAGAACGAGTGTGGTTAGAAGGGCCTTGTGGGCCTCCCCAACCAACCTCCAAACCAAACCAACCTCAACCTCAACCCCCTCTCTGCGAATAATAGTCATCAATGCGGGAGATAGAAATAACCCAATAACACCCGACCAGGGGGCCAAGTCTACTAATGTACAAACGTTGCAATGGTCTCTTCATTGTGAGTTTTTGACAGATCTGCCATACAAACACTGTCAAATACTCACAATGGCGAGACCATTGCAACGTTTGTAAATTAGTAGGCCCCTGGGAATCGTACCCAGGACCTCAGCTTTCGCGCTTGCAACCACGAGCTCAACGAGGCAGTCTCTCATTAAATAGGGCTTGAACCCTTTGGAGAATTATAGGCTGCAACAGTATTTCTTCATCTTAATTTCCTAGCTCTAATAAAACCCGTTTTTTACTGACACATTTAAAAAGCCTACCTCAACAAAATTCACACAATAAATTAAAAACGCAAACTAAATACAAACAACAATTTCCATTCCCGCCAATAAAGTGTTGCCAGAACAATAAAACTTCCCACGTTCGGTGGTAAAATAAAAACTGACGCGACATGGAAAGTGATTGTCTATGGTAAGTTGCTTTGCTAGACGGTGTCGTTCCGCACTATTGTCTTGGTGTAACAAGCTTATGTAATTACAACCTCTTTTTTCACGTAAGGTTGATCGTTATCTCTATGCTCTTCGCATTTTGAGGTTAGATTACTTTTGGTTTCTTCGTGGCTAAATAATAACAGCCGTACGAGTGAATCAAAAGTTAAGCTACACTTGCCGCAGTCGGTTCGTGGATGGGTGACCCATTAAATATCGAGACCCCGCCCTTTTTATTGGCGTGTGATAGCTGACATATTAATGGCAAATAATTCAATTTAATATTTTATTTATTTATTAAAACTTTATGCACAAGTAAAAAATACTGTACGAAGGCGGACTTAATGCCTGAGGCATTTACTACCAGTCAACCTTAGGGTGATGCAGAGAGGAAACAGGACAGGTAGAACATAAGGGACAGATAACTCGAAAACGGAAAAATAAATATATACTAACACATAGATACATACATACATAAATATAAGCAAAATAAACAGTGTCAGCTGAAATAACGATTGGTAGGGGAGAAAACGAATCAGCGCTGGGATGATTCAGCCAACTTCTTACGAATATGTTCACGTGCCTTCATTTTAAATGATGACCGACTGGTTGCCATCCTGATATGCAGAGGGAGCGCATTCCAAAGAAAGACCGCTTGGACAACGAAAGAAGAGTGAATGAAACCAGAGCGGTAAGACGGACATCGTAGAAGACGATTGTTGAATATTTTGTGTTGGGTAATGTATTGGATAGAATCAAGTTTTCTAACTGAACAGACAGCTGTGCTGCTGGGGAGTTTGTTGCGCCTCTTCTTCCCAGCTAAAGCACTAAGAAGTGGTGAAGGGCGGGCGTTTTTGGGGACTGTTTTATGTAGTTTTGACGTTCGAAAAGTGCTGATTCTCAGCCAAAATTGAATTAATGGCTTTTGATTCCGTACCTTGCAAAGCACGTTAAGATAGATGGATAGAATACTCTTTATTATGTACACCATAAAAATTACAGACATAAATGTAGAACTGTTACATAGGGTGTCACAATGGGCGGTCTTATCGCTAAAAGCGATCTTTTACAGACAACCTTTGGATGGATCAAAAGTGGAGTGAGAGACAATATCGCAGGTAGTCAGTGGTGTACTTACCATTTACATACACAATAAATACATACATACATAAAGCATATAGATACTTATCCATATAAATATATATATACATACAATAATAAACATGATACAAGAGCAAGGAACTTTAATTAAGTAATGATGATTTTTAAGGAGAGAGGAAGTGATTTTTAACCAGAACTTTAGAAGTGGACAAAGATTGAGTACGCCTTATCGAGACGGGCAAGGCATTCCATAACCGTACTGCTTGAACTGTAAAAGACTTGTCATAAAAGCTAGTGGAATGCATTGGCATCTCTAGTCTTAAGTTTACCGATGACCTTAGATATCTATTCTTTGTGTCATGAAGGAACATGAAACGTTCTTTAAGATAAGGGTTGTGGGATTGAACAGAATACTGTAGAACTGAAATAAGATATGAGAATTAAGCTGTTGGTCCCGGCTGCCATTCGTAGATATTTTGGCAGTCATTATGTGTAGTCGGGAAGCTTCGTCGAGTCTTCGCGTTGCGTATTCCACAGAGCCTAAAGACCAAGGTCTTCAATCAGTGCGCCCTGTCTGTTATGACTTAGGGAGCCGAAACGTGGACACTCACGGTACGGCTGGTCCATAAATTCAAGGTCGCCCAGCGAGCTATGCTTGGAGTTTCTCTGAGAGATCGAATCCGGAACGAGGTGATCCGACAGAGAACCAAAGTTGTCGACATAGCTCACAGAATAAGCAAGCTGAAGTGGCAATGGGCCGGCCATATTAGGCGTAGAACCGATGACCGTTGGGGTAGACGTATTCTTGAGTGGAGACCGCGAATCGGCAAACGTAAGGTAGGACGTCTTCAGGCTAGGTGGAGCGACGATCTTCGCTGGGTGGCTGGTAGCAGCTGGAGGAGAGTTTTCGAGAATCGAGCTGAATGGCGTGCCTATGGCCAGCAGTGGACTGCTATAGGCTGACGATGATGATGTGTAGTCAGAAGCCCGAAAAGTCTGACAACCAGTTATGCTAAGGGGCGGCAAGGGGTATCGTGTTACCCAGTAACTGGGTTGTGGAGGTCAGATAGGCAGTCGCTCCATGTAAAATACTGGTATTCAGCTGCGTCCGATTAGAATGGAATCCGGCCCCAACATTGTTGGGCAGATTGACTACTTTTGGTTTCTTGGCTTTGCATAATGTATAGGGCTGACCCTTTCTAAGTGGTTTGGATAGAATAATTAATTTACCCTTTTACTTAGGTACTTAAGATTAGGGTATGTCTTATGTTTTGTTTCTAATTTATTATGTATATATATTTTCTACCACCTAAGTGTATTTTACACTATTTTCGTCTGTGTGGTGCCGGACGTAAGGAATAGCACCACCCTATTTCCTCCCGTGGGTGTCGTAAAAGGCGACTAAGGGACTTACTAGAGAATGCGCAGCAGCATTCTCAATGCATTTTTAAACACCATACTGCGATCGCCAACCCGCCTGCCAAGCGTGGCGATTATGGCAAACCCCCCCAATTGGGAGAGGCCTATGTCGAGCAGTGGACGTCTTTTGGCTGAAATGATGATGATGATTTTCTACTACCTAAGTGCACATTGTGAACTGCAAATAAAGTATTGAGTATTTTGTATGGCGGTCTGAGACCGGTGAGATAATTGATTATTATCAATGACAATGCCTTTCGTTTTGACAACAACATTATTTCTATGTTTACGTTATAGTAATAGTAATTTATTACCAAACTTCAATACACTTTACATCAATGAGGTCTCGACCTAGGACATCCTGTATGACAGGGGTCGAGCATTCTCCAGTTACAAAAAACAGCATGAGAAGGCTTAGACAATAAAATTAATATAGGCGTGATGATATGTTATCTGTTATTGTATAAATTTCGTGTAATTCGGATTGTCTTATGAATTTCTCAGCAGAGTTCTGGGCCTCAAGTCTGCTATTACAATAGTGTCAGAATGGTCTATCATTGATTTCATAATTGTTGATTTTGATAAGTTTGGTAATCTACTAATATAATGGCATCATTATGACTTTCCAATGGTCAGCCACTGACAAATGAAACTTCCTACTAAACTTGCAACTTCCTACTACTTCAGATTGCTTATAACACTAATAAATAATATGTATAAATGAAATCTGGCATGAATAAATGTTCAAAATGCGACGATTCTATTACGAGACCATTGACCGACCAATGATCGACCATTATGAATTTAGCAGATTACGAACTTTTAGCAAAATGACAATGGGGTCGTGTTGGAGTGAAGAATTTATAAAAATATCAGACATGGGCCCCTGGTCAAATGAAACCTTCCTTTTTTATCTACCGACCGCAAAAAGAAAAAACCATCTTACTTTTCATGTAAAATGTCGAGTAATTCTCCATTGAACAGCTATTAAACAAGCTCAAGCTACGGTTTACACCCGACTTGTCCTGTAAAGCGGAAGGTAGGAATATAAACTGAGTAAGAACAAAGTTCTCAAGTAATTAAGAACGGGACAGACTCCGTCCATTTGAGGGAACCCTAGGGTTGGCAACGGTATCTCCCGTTTCTTTTAACATAAATATGTTCAATATTTTGAGTTTTTTTTTGGCTGTCCATTCAATCTTTGACCCCTAAGTTTGTTTCGCCATTTCTTCTCGGGGGTAGTCAGATAGGAAATGTCGACTTCACCTAGCTTGTTTTTATATTTTTTATATGACGTGTAAAAGTGATTCCGATATCCTATTTACAGAATAAACGATTTCATTTCATTTCTAAGCATGGTATACATAGAATAGCTTAATTCTAGGTATTTTCTTTGTCTGATATGAATAAAAGTAAAAACGATGGTTCTAATAATATGCGTAAATTAAGTTAAACTTCGAACTTATAATTGCTTTAAAGTTCTGATGTGTTCAGCCAGTATTTAAAAAAGTTTTTCAGTTTAAAGGCAATAATCGTGGCCTAGTTGAATTTTACGAGGTTTAAATTCCGGCTCGTTTTAGAAATCCCACAAAAACGTCGATACTGGCTCTAAACGCTTATCTATCCATTAAAGAAAGGAGAAGAAGTTTCTTTCTTTAATGGATAGTCCATTAAAGAAAGAAAGAAAGTAAGAAAAAGTATTTATTGGGACTCATACAGGAAGTTCACATTTTAAACTAAATACACCCATAGTAACATTAATAAAAAATAAAAAAACAAAAGTAAATCTCAGCATGCTTAATACATTTATGTAATAGGTATGTGATTTACTGACAAACAACGTACAGCCAAAACCACTGGAGATGGAAGCACTGACGACCAATCACTCTCTTACGGTACTTTTTTTTTTACGTAAAATACAAACACAAATACAGACCACAAAAATAAAATCAAAAAACGAATCTCAATATTTTTTCTATCCTATTTCGCAATTCCTTAAGTGGCAACCCTAACGAACACGTGTAGCTATGATAAATGACGGTTAGAAACTAGAAAATTCATTTCCCGCGTTTTATTTTATACTCTATACTCTGTGGTTCACTAGTGAGGCACACGGGTCAATGATTTGCATAAATCGACTAATTATGAAAACGATTATTGTTTGACAAACGTTGTGTTTTGTTAATCAGCGGTTTAAGCCTAATTTTGATGAGTAATTATACTAATTATGTGTAATAGGCTATTTGCGAGTTTATGTAGGAATTCAGTATTTTGACTGCCTCGTTGATCTAGTGGTCTCTATAGCTCGACTGCTTGGCTGTACCCTAATTACGTAACACGCTCTCAATAACAATCGGAGGTTTTACAAAGATAATACTCATCCATTGCTTCATAGGTTTGCTCGTGGCTAAGTAATAATAGTCGCTTGGGTCGATCCATCAGGTTAAGCTACGCTTGCCGGGATTGGTTCGTGGATGAGTGACCATATTTAAATACGGAGAAAAAAAAAATACTTACTTTGCCAGCGTTATACATATTAGAAACTAGTATTTAAAGCTAGTAGTGAAAACAAATTTAAAGCTTTTTGAAAAAGTATCAAATGTACGAGATGTTCCAATGCGTAGTCAATACAAAAATTCCATAAGTAATCGTAAATGTAAAAATGCATTAATAAAAAAGAGTGTTCTGGGTATGGCCCCCCACATAGGTATTTACAATAAAATACACGACGACATAAAAAAAAATATTACTTGTTGATACGAGTTACTATACTGTTGACGAATAGGTACTTGGATAACAATTTAATTTAGAATGGAACTAATTTATTTTTATTTTTCAATAAGTACCTTTTTTATTGAACACCATATTTTTGTACACCTCCTGGCATAACATAGCGCTCTATTTCATCTAAGCTAGGATCTGTATTTAACACCTATGTTATTAACAAATAAATAAATGTTTATGATTATGAGACTCCTCCGTGCCTCGGAAAGGATGTTAAGCCGTTGGTCCCGGCTGTCATTCGTGGATCTTTGACAGTCGATACGAGTAGTCAGAAGCTCGAAAGTCTGACAACCAGTCTTATCAAGGGGTATAGTATTACCCAGTAACTGGTTTGTGGAGTTCAGATAGGTAGTCGCTCCATTTAAAATACTTGTATTCGAGGTTAGCTGCACCCAGTTAGACTGGAAGCTGACCCCAACTTAGTTAGGAAAAGGCTACCCAGATGATGACTGAGAAATTCTTGATGGCATAACCCAATAACTATGAGTTCGGTACCTTCAGAAGCGTCCATCAGATCCTGTAACGTATAAGACTCGTTACGACAGTCAAAGATCCATGAATGACAGCCGGGACCAACGGCCTAACGTGTTTTCCGAGGCACGGAGGGGTCTCGGTATGTAAAGATGTTCACCCATCCACGGACCAACCGCAGGAACCTGATCGATCGACCCGGCTGTTATTGCTTTAGTTACACAGTTATTTATTTAAAAAATAAATAAATACTTAGCCACAAAACACGAGAATTTTTCAATAACTGCCAGAATTCTAGACGTAAAACATGATGACAGATAGTTTAAATTATAACCTTTTATCTACTCTAAGGCTATTATGACATGCGACAAAAGGACAAAACAGTGACCAACCCTTTTCCTTCCATTATAACTGCTCCAAAACAAAAACCTTTGAGTTCATCCTTTTGTTTGCTCCAAAGGATATCTGTCATATCATAACCAAAAATTTTAAGTGTCAGAAACGAACGATTCTTTCCACAATAAAATTTTAGGGCGACGATTACCGACTTTTAATGATTTTAAACTGAAGTTCACGTCTAAACGAGTAGTGTTAATGATTTGGAAAAAATATATGTTAAATTAGATCATTTTCTTAATAACTTAATATGTAAATATTTTAGACTAGCTGACCCGACAAACTTCGTTCTGTCAAAAGCTATTTGACTGTGGCAGTGTGTCTACGCGCAAAGGAAATATAGTATAAACTCCACTACTCTACCCTACCCTACCCTACCCTACCCTACCCTACCTATGTACAGTCAGTATACACAATTAGCTGACCCCCCTTGCATAAATGGTTGAGATTTTTTTACTAACAAATCGTACGATTTTAATTTATGTTCTAGTTTCGGGTAGATTTCGTATAGGTATTTAAATTAAATTATGAATTTTAAAATTCTATCGATCCGTATTAAAAAAAATCTCAACTATTTATGCAAGGGGGGGGTCAGCTAATTGTGTATACTGACTGTATCTACCTACCTACCCTACCCTACCCTACCCTACCTATCTACCAACCTACCCTACCCTACCCTACCCTACCTACCTATCTACCCTACCCTACCTACCTACCCTACCCTATTCTACCCTACCCTACCCACCTACCTACCCTACCCTACCCTACCAACCCTACCTACCCTACCCTACCTAACTAAAACCTTCAATTTTTTTTTTTTTGATAAAATCTATTCTCAGACTTACCAAATGATGACTGACACGTTATGTCAAACGCCATAAAGTTACATTAGAAGATATAGTTACCTACATAATATTACATTATAAATGTTAATATGGTCGTTTTACTTTTTTTTTATTTTTTTTTTTAACTTTCTTAATTTTTCTTACATAAGAACCTTCTCCTGACAATAACAAACACAACAAAAAAATAATTAGCGAAATCGGTCCAGCCGTTCACGCGTGATGCCGTGACCAAGGGAAATAGGGATTCATTTTTATATATATAGATTATGTTTAATTTACATAGTGAAATTAATTTGCGAAGTTATGTCTGATGCGGATAGAAAGCTGAGAATCACACAAAATCTATCAAGCGTATTTTTCTGTAACCTTCACCTTTTTAAAGATAATTTAATTATTGATCTTTTAGTATACGTGTTTTATTAAAATACCTTTTGTTATAATAAATTAATAATGTGTCATATTTGGGACAGTGCTCCTGGATGGGCGAGTCCTATTACTGGCTGGACGTACGACACTTTGCGTGAGCTCAGTACAGAACACGCAAACTAACCATTCAAGGTCACTGGCATATATCTGGGCCGTAAGATTCTTTGGTATTTTCAAAGTCACAATGTGTGTGTAGATCGTACATTCTTAATAAAATAACTGTTTTACATGTATAATAATATCATATCCAAAAATTGGAAGTGTCCGAAAGATAACCTATTGGATCTGAATACTTTTTTCCATTGAACAATTTTATCTACAATCCAATTTTAAGATTTATTGATAATTAAAACTCACATTGTGTATGTATTCTTGTAACATACAGTTTAGTAAAAATAATTGTTTAAAAAAAAAAAAAAAAGAAAAGGAAAATCAGGCTTTGGTTATTAGTTTTTTTTTGCCACCGACTTTTTCAAACTCAAACTCAACTCAAACCTAAACTGAAACTCAAAAACTAAAACTCTCGAACTCAAACACGAAAACTCCAACAAAAGCATTTATTTCAAATAAACCAATTACAGGCACTTTTGAATTGTCAAGGGGTCGGTCAGTCAGAAAGATGAAGCTAGTTGACTTTTGACCTCGGTTAAAAATGTTCAGGACGCTTTTCCCGTAAGAAAGCAGTATTTTTTTAATTTTCTGTATACTTAATTCGACGCCTGAATGATCTCCTGTCAGAAAGACCACCATCTACCACACAGGGCAGCAAAAAAGTAACTAATTTCATTAACAGTTCGTAGCTAATTGCGAAACAAAGGAGCATTCGTAAAAGAAAGAAACGTAATAGAAAAGCTTTAATTAAGATAATTGAGGTAGTGTCAGGAATTTAAGGTGTTTACTTAGTCGGCAACTTTTTTATGGCGCGTACTGTTGCCGGCAACTTTTTCTTGATATCTACTCTTCTTATTGGTCGCGTACTTCATTACGTGTCATTCATTCTTCGGTCGTGTCCCTGAAAGGCCTTCCTGGCTTTATGTATATTGTTCTTTCACTTCGTCCGGTTCTCGGCTTCTGTTGGTCGTAACAGAGTCCAGTGATGGTTACTTGGTCTGACCAGCGGTTAGGTGACCGGGCGCGAGGTTTTTTCCCATCTACCTTGCCCATCACCACCAACTTTTCAAGGTAATCTGGTTCCTGACGGGTAATGTGACCCAAGTAACCGAGATAGATACAGTCAGCAAAAAAAGTCGCTTAACAATGTTACTTTTACATGTCATCTGAATTGATATAAAATCATTAGATATATTGCTTTTCGGCATTTTACGTAATAGCTGAGTTAATCTTAATACTGTTTAAATATTTTCAGATTTTTATGAATATTTTGCTTAATAGTTGAGATTTTAAAAACCGAAGTTTTAATCGAATTTTGTTGCTGAACGTTCTAGCACAAAATCAAATAAATACCTACTTTTACATGTAAAGACCAGAGTAAAGGCTCCTACAAACAGGTGCGACACGCGACGCGACACAAAGACACCGCGTGCCGCAAGACGAGCGGTCTCTTTATGTCGCGCCGCGTGTCGCGCCTGTTTGTAGGAGCCTTAACTCCAAAGGTGGTTGAGAAGACTATAGGTATTAGTAAAACTTTTTGTCGGTAAACAGTTGGCCTATCGAGTAATAGTTGCCGCAAGCCGCAACTTTAGTTGCTCAGTGTCAACGTTTCTTTTTACGGATTATTTCAGTCAATTTATTTGCCATCTTGTATTCAGGTAGGATCAAAAGTTTCTATCTTTACAGTTGTTTTTTTTTACACAGTCTGGTTTTTATTAACCTTATTTTTCTAAACTGAATAGAATTCGTTAGAATTAATTAGAAGTTTGTTAGGTCAACCTTTTCTTTGAATTTATTTCTTCAAAATGTGCAGAAGGTGTAAAATGTATTTATAAAATTGAGACCTCATTCATGGATGTCAATTTCTTTCAAATGTTTAGTAGAAAAGCTGCTTGTGATAGCTTCGTTTGAGAAAGTAATTATATTTCCATCATATCTATGTTCTATTTGAAGGCTGTAATGTCACCCATTACTTATAAGCAGGGTTCGCCGATATATTATATCAGCGGATATATATCATGATATATATCAGCGGATATATATCATGATATATATCACGATATATATCAATTGATTTTTGTCTTGATATATATCAACAGATTTTTTCCTGTCTTCTGAACTAAAATTTTTGAAGATTAATGTTTACCCTGGCAACACGTAGCGGAAAACTAAAATTCTGAATAATTTACTTTTTACTTTTTTATGATTATAAATTATTATTAAAATTTGTTGATTTATCTCGCAAACAAATGAAGATTATTATAATAATAGGTACTTATTTTTTTAAGTGGTCATTAAAAAAATATTTCTCAAATAAGCACAAATTCTTTTGTTACTTTTTTTAAATAAAAAATGTGGTCATTTTACACTTATATTATTTTACAAATTCCTTTCAAATTTTTAAGTGTTTAATCCCCTTACAGAATGAAATTTGCTTCTTTTTCTTTCAAATCAAATCTGATTTTTGATATTTATTATAAAAATCGGATTTTTTCGAACCCTGCTTATAACATAACATCACGCCTGAATTCCCCGAAGCGATAGCAGACGTGCAACTATAGTACACATGTCCAAGTCCCATGTAATAGGGGGTTTCTATCGCTATTAACCTGGCACAAATCCAGACGTCGTTATTATACAGTGTGTCTTTATAATGTG
The DNA here is from genome assembly GCA_947523025.1 of Dryobota labecula. NCBI lineage: Eukaryota > Metazoa > Arthropoda > Insecta > Lepidoptera > Noctuidae > Dryobota > Dryobota labecula. The sequence goes on along the minus strand of OX383311.1, from coordinate 2,042,040 downwards.
CACATATCGAAATGAGGGAATCTATGCTTAATTTTATCTTTTATCACTGTATGTCGTCTAAGAATAAGCCCACCATATCAACAAGTTTTGTTTTTTTATTGATCATTTATACAAAAGAACACAGGATTACATATTAAATAGCCAAAAACCACCTAAGGTTTAAACTTGTGCTATCATTTCATCTCAACATCAAACTAAACAATGAAGCATTTTATATGTACGCGTTATTGCCGATACAATTAATAACATCTTTAGTTCTTTAAATAGTTACAATCATTCCTACATGATACTTAATTATTTTTTAATTAACCCATTGAATGCCGAAATTGGCTATACGGCCAAAGTTGGTTGCCACCATACATTTGTCTATTTACGGATATATACGTATATGGCATCACCGAAAAATCAATAAAGTTACTCTTTTATTAAAGCTTGTTTTATTTGAGATGCCATCGTATATAAAAATACCTTATTGTTGAGGCCAGCTACTGTAGATTCTATTGAAACTCGTATAGAAGTCCTACGTATCTATCCGTAGTCGGCGTCCTGCATAGAAACCATATACGGATATATCCGTAGTCGGCATTCAATGTGTTAATGTTTAAAATGTAGATCGCAGCGTTTAAATTTAAAAATATTATATACTAAAAGCCATAGAAGCCTTTGATGGCTTATATATGGCTAGTGAGTTCGAAGAAATATATCTAATATAGGTACTACAAAGAAACAAAGGAGATGTTTCATTTTTGTATGGGACTCCGGCCATAACATGTACGCTTTACAGAACATGGGAAACGGACCCCTGAATACAAGGAAGGACTGTTTTTTTACATAATAACTTATATTTTTTAGGCACTGAATATAAACTTAAAATGTTTGACGTTTATCATGAGAGTTACGAACTTACGACATTGACAGCCAGTCATGACAGGTTTGAGAGATGATGTTTACTTAACCGAGAATTGTCAAAAATATGATTGTTGTTTTCGATTTTATTAATGTTTATTTTAAGACATTACACAAAACTAGGCCCACCAAGACACGACCAAATCTTTTAAACTATTTCTGGGTATAACAATATTCATACATTTACCTTTGAGTAAAAACAGAGGATTTTCAATGAGCAGATAAATCCAAATCGCAGAATCTGAGTTCAATTACCGAAGAAACCACAAAAACCGTTATATTTACCAAGCCTAAGTCGTAAGAAGTTAAAAAGAAACGCAAAATAATATCGAAAGCTATGAAATCGAGAGGGACTAAACTGATAGATCAGATGTGATGTCAAATAGCAACACAATGTTTGAATTTTTCGTCCAGAAGTCAAATCTACAACCAACAAAAGAAGATTATTTTGTTTTTTAACGATGAATCACACTTTATTCTGTAAATAAATAAAAAGTTGTGTAAGATAGCTATCTTAATAGCACAGTAATACATGTCTTTCATATTTATATAAATAACGTGTACTTGATATTAATGTGTTTTAATATAATATGGCAATAATTTGAAACACTATTATTTTTTGTACCGAAGTAATCAGGAAAATATTCAGGAAATAATATTTTTCCTCCATTCGTGGATTTTTTTTCCTCTTTTTTCATTACCGTACACTTTATGGCCGAAAATGAAACATCTCCTCTAGACGGTAAGTTTGTAAGTAATAATAATATTGCTTAAGTTCATATTTTTATGTGTTATCCATTTGTTTATTTCTGAGGGTAGACTATTAATAAGTCTCGGTATAATATAATATTTAGTATATTTAGTACTTTCATTAAGAAATTAATTGGTATTTTTATGCTACAGGTTATATTAACTTAATATTGACAGAGTAGAAGTCGCAATTAACTTGTAATTACGATCTCAATTAAATGAGTCTGTTATTATGCTTATCCAGTGGTAGTAATTAATCATTTTAATTAATATCTTGTTATATTGATGAGGACTAGCTGCTGCCTGAGGCATCGCCCGCGTGGCTTTATATAAATTAAAATTAGTCCAGCCGTTTCGGAGATTAGCCGGAACAAACAGACAATTTTTTTAAAAAAATATTTATTTTTATAAGTCCATAATTACTTTTATATGCATTTAGTAAAATAACCCGATACTGCAATAAAATTGATAAATTACAGAAAAAAAAAAAAAAAAAAAACTATATTTTACTAAGTCATTAAGTAATTTGTTTTTGTTTTCTTTGCTGCTCATATTTGGGTTGAAAATTATATGTTTTACGATATTAACAATGTTAAACCCGACGGACATTACATCATCATAGACGTTTATTTTGATGTGATTTTAAATACATAAAGTAGTATAATATTGTAATAAAATCAGTTCTAATCTACAAAATAAGGGTATGTTTGCATTTTTTTTTCTATCAAGCGAACTTTGTCCAATTATGTAACGAGTACCCGACGTACCTACAGAAAGGTCTCAAAAGCAACATATAATTTTTTCACGTGTTTAATCATTACCGTTTCTAAATAAAATGCAACTAAAATTACAATTCCTAGAGGTTAGCCCGCCTTAAGAAGATTTCCTCATTCCTCGTCTCGTGGTAACAATATTAACCAGTCAGCACGCTGTAACTGTAGCTGCAGTGGAGTCCCAGTGCTCACTCTATCTCTATCAGCTGCCATCTCAGTACTCACCCGTTTTCTAGCCATAAAACCAAAATCAAAAGCCATTTAATCAAATTAGGCTGAGAATCAGGGCCTCAAGTCTGCTATTACAACAGTGTCAGAATGGTCTCGCCATTGTGAGTATTTGACAGTGTTTGTATGGCAAATCTGTCAAAAACTCACAATGAAGAGACCATTCTGACACTATTGTAATAGCAGACTTGAGGCCCAGCACTTTTTGGACGTCAATATTACTTATGACAGTCCCCCGAAACGCCTTTTACCTACCCCCCTTCCTCGAAACGCTGGAGGCGTTTAGTAGCAGGTGGGACCCAATCGCAAATTATAAACCAAAAAAAAAATGGGTTCCACTTCCAACTAAACTTTATGCGGGTATTTAATTTAGGCTTTCAGCTCATAATTATAGTCTGTTAAACTGAAGAAGAGTTTACTTTGTTTAAAGTTTATCTCCATCTTGTTTCGGCCTTTTTAGTGGATTACTTTCAAGTTGTCTTTTCTGCAGTCGGGTTTTTGATTTTTTTTATGAACATTTTTTTAAATGTATATTTGGCCCAACGTGTAATAGATTTTGTTACGCGTTCATAAAGTAATGTATGACGCATAATATCTTCCCTATTCTACTCCTAATATGATTACAACTCCGCCAGTTCATAGCAACGGTTCCCTGAATTCCCCAACACACGAGAAATGACGTCATAACGAATTAATTACTCTACAAACATTAATTAAGAGTAACTGAATAGCGACAGCACTCGACGATGCGCCAGGCTGTTTAAAAAAAAAATCGACTAAAAAATAAAACAAGACTCGACGTGGTCGCGTTTGTTAGTCGATTTAAAAATTAAAAATGGAATTTGAATAGAGTTGCCAGGGTTAAAAATAATGAGGAGAGGTGTGAATTGTATTCAGTGTGGCCTGTGCTCGGTTGATAACACGGGCTTAGTCCTAGTCCTCTTTGCGGTTGTGTTATTTTGTTTTTCAAAGAGAGTGAGAGAGAAAAAATCTTTCAGTGGAGTCTGTTTTCAAAGATTGTGAAAGGCCATTCACGATACTGTCAGCTATTAAATGACCAGGGTTCTGCTTATCTTTAAAAAAAGCAGGGAAAATGGCTTCACAGACAAACTTTAACCCCGGAGATCGTGTTTAAGGTCTGGAAAGACTGATGGGAAAATATGTTGTTTTATTTAATACAAGTACAAAATGGTAGATTACAAAAGTGGATACTTTCTAATATCTATTCACCTGTCAGAATACCTTCGTTCAATGTTTTACGGTACCCATGGGAACCGGAACTGACCTGTTTTCCGCATTAGCTATTCTCCTCAACCGGCGAACATCCATACGTACTCGCAACACTCGAAAGTTAATTAATTTCAATACTAAAAACACAATACGTACCCACCATTTGTTAAAACACACAGCACGCAATAAATCGTTGAATATTTATTACTGGCAACACCGCGAGCGGCCATTTTGGACGCATCTGTCAATGACACGCGGGAAACTCTTAGAGTTCCTTTTTTAAAAATTCCTTCCTGTTCGTTGGCGCGTTACGTCGGCGTCGTCAGCTGCGCCGATGTGTGAGGCTGAGAATTTTGAAGAATAATGGAAGGGTTTTAATCTTTGGTGATATTGTATTGATTTTCTGTCTTTTCGGAGTATCTGAAGTTAAAATTTGGGCGACAAGCTTTGGCAGGCGTTGTTAAAGTTAAAATTGCATTATATTTTTCAATATGGCAATCAAACCTCAAAGAGCACTCAAAATTTTATTTTGACAGATGTCACAGAAAAGCTTTGTATCATTTGACAGTTCTTAAAATTAAAATTTATTATTTCTCTTAACCCAAGATTGTCCTAAATTTGTTTTTAATATAAATGAAGAACAAGACAGAAATATTTGATTTGCACGATGGAGGACATTTAACTTCTTCAGCCAATAAATATTAATTAATACTTTCTTAATTACTTGTTGGCATTGAGATAAAGTTGCCGATATTCGGTCCTTATCTGACAACACTGAGCTTATATCAATTAGATGCAATTTATTATAACAGTCCAACTCTCATCTACTTCAGAAAAGCACTTTAAGAGCCTTCTTAATTTCCGTTAATATGGCTTATCCCAAATGAAATGTTAGCATTAGGGTATGAATAAGTAATAGAGTCTCTGTAAGCCCTCCGCGCTCGGGCGTCCACGACCGCGACCGGTCATAGCGAAAAACGTATTACGTCAGCGACCAAAATTTTACCATTATAACGTCGTAATGGTAAAATGTTTTATATTTTATTTTGGTCATGTTTTATTTAACATTTTACTTATTTTAACATGGTAAAATTTCTAAGGGATCGAATGTGACCAAGGGATCGTATCCCGAATTAGGTGATCCGACAGAGAGCGAGATGTAGCATGCAGAATAAGCAAGCTGAAAAGTCAATAGCTGGCCATATAAGCCGTAGAATCGATAACCGTTCGGGTAGACGTGTTCTAGAGAGTGGAGACCGCGAATCGGCAAATGTAAGGTTGGAAAAGTTAGGTGGAATGACAATACGAATTGTGTAGTTACAGCTGGTAGACTAGGATCCAGTTAAAACGCGTTTGATTGGCTACAAAAGCACAGGAAATGTCAAATTGTTCATCATCATCATCATCATCATCATCAGCCTATAGCAGTCCACTGTTGGACATAGGCCATTCAGCTCGATTCTCGGCAACTCTCATCCAGCTGCTACCAGCCACCCTGCGAAGATCGTCGCTCCACCTAGCCTGAGGGCTTCCTACCTTACGTTTGCCGATTCGCGGTCTCCACTCAAGAACACGTCTACCCCAACGGTCATCGGTTGTACGGCTAATATGGCCGACCTATTGCCACTTCAGTTTGCTTGTTCTGTGAGCTATGTCGACAACTTTGGTTCTCTGCCGAATCACCTCGTTCCGGATTCGATCCCTCAGAGAAACTCCAAGCATACCCCGTTCCATAGCTCGCTGAGCGACCTTGAATTTATGGACCAGCCGTACCGTGAGTGTCCACGTTTCGGCTCCGTAAGTCATCACAGGCAGGACGCACTGATTGAAGACCTTGGTCTTTAGGCTCTGCGGAATACGCGACGAGAAGACTCGACGAAGCTTCCTAAATGCTGTCAAATTGTTGCTATGAACAAATTGGAAATGCGGTCGCTCATGACATTAAACAACAATTTATATTTTGCAGTTGGCAACTGCTATAAGCGTTCTATCATCATCTCATCATCTGCTTAGCCGTTTCCCTGACTGCCTATCTGTCCTTCACATCCCAGTTACTGGATAAAACAATACCCCTTGGTAAGATACCTAGGTACCTTGTGATACCTATATATAAAAGTTAAATTGTGTTATAAAGTTAAAAATTCGAAAATGTTAATTAACACATTGACTGCCACCGCGGTCACCGGTGACCGCTAACAATCGCTTTTCTATTGTGTCTGTTGTCTGGCAGTCAAAGCCTTAAATATATTTGTACGCCTCTGAGCAAAACATAGAGGACCTACCAATCTGTAAAATCTCGCACACTGTTGTAATTTGACCTATGTTTACAAATAAAGCATTCTGATTCTGAAGATTGGTTGTCAGACTTTCGGGCTTCAGACGACTGTCAAAGATCCACGAATGTCGGCTATCAGCACTCTACAGCTTCTTAATACCTCCATGTCCTGATAATATCGATTATCAATTACTTCATAGGGGGATGATTCCCCCCCTCCCATACTTACTTAATTAACGCGAATTCGTAAAATCATGTTAATTTATTAATTAGCAATTTAATGAGACTGTTTCTGATGTTGCCAAGCGATGCTGTGGTGGGTTATTAAAATAATGTTAATATATATCGCTTAAAGTAAACAAGTTATTTTAACAAGTTTTGATCGGATTTAAATTACGACATAACATCACACCAGGGCCTCAAGTCTGCTATTACAATAGTGTCAGAATGGTCATTGTGAGTTTTTGACAGATTTGCCATACAAACACTGTCAAATACTCACAATGGCGAGACCATTCTGACACTATTGTAATAGCAGACTTCTCCTCATTGTGAGTTTTTGACAGATTTGCCATACAAACACTGTCAAATACTCACAATGGCGAGACCATTCTGACACTATTGTAATAGCAGACTTGAGGCCCTGTTTTCCAGAACGGTATGGCAGAGTTTAGATACAGAATGTTTTTGGAGTTTACTCCTAATCGATTTTCATATAAGGCGCCCGGTATGGAAATTTTATGAGAAGTGAAATTTATACAAGCGTTAACTCAAAAGTTTTTCTGACATGGATAAACGTCGTTTTGTATTGTGTGTTATTCGTAAACAACACGGATTAGAAAGAAAGAAAGAAAAATAGGTTTATTTTTTACAGAAACACGTGCATACAAAAAGATAATTAACTCAAGTAGGTAGGAAAACAGAAAAATAGAACAAAATAGATCAACATTATAATCACGAGCACAAAACCGAAATAGTCGGTAGCTGCACGTCATGACTGTGACAAGAAAGCTTCCACTCAGCATAATGCTGTGCTATGAGGGACCCACAGCACAGCGCTGATTTTCAGTGGTCACCCGAAAAAGACGTACGGAAACCAAGTCAGGTTTAAAGAATTGAAACTATAAAAAAAAAATATATATATATAAAAACGTTACATAGCTAGCTTTTGCCCGCGGCTCCGCCCGCGTGGATGTCGGTTATTGCGTAAAAAAGTAGCCTATGTCCTTCTCCATATCCCAGGCTATTTCTGCCAAATTTCATGACGATCGGTTCTGCGGTTTAGGCGTGAAAACGTAACATACAGACAGACAGACAGACAGAGTTACTTTCACATTTATGTTATTAGTATGGATTATTAATATTATGAATGCGAAAGTAAGTTTGTTTGTTACCTTTTCACGCCTAAACCACTGATTCGATCATCCCGAAATTTTGCATATATTTTGCAGGTATACAGAAACGGACATAGAGTACCTTTTATCCCGAAAAAAGTACTGTTCCCGAGGAAACTCAACAATAACGTTCTTATGATAATAGATGGCGCCACGTGTCTTTCGAATCATGATTGAATTATATTATGGAAACTTTAGTAGTGTGTTAAGGCCTGTGTTCACCAACGGTCAAACCACCGGTTAGGTATTTAAACAGTTGATTTATGTCAAATTTCCTAAGTAAAGAACTGATTAAATATCTAAACAGTTGATTTAAATGTTGGTGAACACAGGCCTAAGAGTTACAAGCAGAGTACAACCCGAATTGATTGTCAAATTCTTAATTAACGCGAGCGAAGCCGCGGGCAAAAGCTAGTAACTTAATATTTATTTAAAATCTGACATTTTGTAATTAAAAACGAATCTATCCTTCCTAATTACTAAGGAATCCTTCACGTTCAGCCGAAGTATTAAAGATCCATAAATTAAGAAAACCTTGGGTTTCCCCGCCAAAAGATGAAATAAAAGACAAAAGAGTTTTTTTTTTTTAAGTTATTTCTTATTTGTAATTAATTATTTTGAGGGGAGAGGTTGAAGGGAAACACGATACTTTCCTACTTGAAATGTCAAGTTGAAGTTATTGTCGTTCTAATCGTTTATTTTAATAGCGATCCGCTCCTGCTTCGCAAGGCTTATTACAACTTGAGAAAACATGATTTCTTTACTATACCCAAAGTCTCAAATTCAGATCATTTATGTAAACAAAGGGGATAACATATCAAAAAAATATCTTCGTAATGGTAATTCACATTAAATGGCGAAAAAAAAGGTTCCATTTTCTTTTAAGTACTGAATTTAAGAAATAATAATTCAAAAATAATCATACCCTAATTATTTTTATAAATTTTCGGTTTTAAACAAAGTTATTAAAAAAAGGAGATTTTCTGGTATAAAATATTTTATGATACTGGTAACATTGCAGGAGATCCAAACATTTTCAAATTTTTTACATCTTCAACAACACAAATATTACAACTCTCATTCATAGATTCATATTGTAAGTAGCATATCTAGCCACATTTTGGACGAAAACGGCTGTAAACTGTTTTGAGTGGAAATCGATTTTGGGAGGCCTACGTCTAGCACTGGACTTAAAAGGGCTGATTAGGACGATCATTATGTCGTGTCTCCGACATACTACACAAATCATTATATGGCAACGGTATTTTGTTTGCATAGTTTTTATAATTAATTCACTTTAATTTTATAGATGACTATTTACAAAACAAAAAATATGATAAAATGTTTTGTACCACTGTCCTGTCATTTTAACAGTGACATTTCTTGACATTACTTTGTTTACATAAATGATCTGAATTAGAGACTTTGGGTATACGTAAGTTTAATATAAATTTATTATACACATAATAAAAAATTATGTGATAAGTCAACGGTGTGGTTTAAAAGAACATGTAGTGACTAAAAAAACTTTTATACAAAAAAAAAAGACTTCCAAAAAAAGTTTTCACCTTCTAGTTATTGTTCCTACCCCACAAGGTTGCCCGATGACCTTATGAAAGCTGCAGGAATCCGCTGGATGCGGGAAGCACAGAACCGGTCGAGGTGGCGATGCTTGGGGGAGGCCTATGTCCAGCAGTGGACGTCTTTCAGCTGAAATGATAAAAAAAATGATGACCTACCCCAAAACAATTCTATGACCACTACTTGCTATACCGCACAGACAACAAGATATACGAAATGGATTAAATACGTATTATCGAAGCTAACTCAAAAACTACCCAAGCAAAGTTAAGAAAAATCGGTTAATAACCATTTATAGTCCGAGTGCATCTCGTGACAATTCCAATAAGCCCAAACACGGCTAGGATACATTGTTTTATTCCGGAGTTCCGGTTCATACTTTCCGGCTTCATCTTCAGATCAGTTCGATGGTACCATTTTCATCAGGATTATTTATTTAAATTACCTTCATAGTCGCTTAACTATCTCAATCGTGATATCTTATCGCCACCCGTGAAAAACTTATTATTGAGGAGTTCCGGTGGCCATTTGTGGTCTTCTTCATAAGTTCCACTTCATCAAATAATACTTTCTGAATGCAAATGCTTGAATTGTTGATGAAAATACAAAAATTGTTATAAGTTTGCTTATAAAATTTGAGGAGTTTCCTCAATTCCTCATGGATCCCATCATCAGAACTGGATTTTGAAAAAAATGGAACCAATCTGGAAGTATATCCTTTCAAATAAAAAAAGAGTTTTCAAATCGGTTCATAAACGTATTGAGAACCTCCTCCTTTTTGGAAAGTAAGTTTAAAATTGAAAAGAGTATGCTTAGATGGATTGGTCATATTGATAGAATGAATGAAAGGCGACTTGCAAATAAAAAAAAGTTAATACTATAGTCCTGGGGCCCAAGTCTGCTATTTTTATAAATTCGTCACACCAATACGATCCCATTGTCATTTAGCTAAAAGTTCGTAATCTGCTAAATTCATAATGGTCGATCATTGGTCGGTCAATGGTGTCATAATAGAATTGTATTACAATGGCATTTTGAACATTTATTCATGCCAGATTTCATTTATATACAGGGTGTTTGGCAGAACGTTGAACATACGAAAATGGTGGATAGGTGGGGTCATCTGCTACTTACTCAGCCCTAATTTATTTGGCCCTGGCCCCCTGGATATTAAAAAAAAAAAATTTTTGCTTTCTTCTAGTTTCACCACTTTCTTAACTTTAAAGTGTAATTTGTATTAAAAATGGGTAAAACAGGCAATATTTTTATTTATTACATCTTTCTGTAAGTTTGAGGAGTCATAACTTTTTTTCTAGCTAACATCTGAATAAAGCAATAATTTTATAAGAATCTGCCAATATTAAAGATAAAAAAATAAACTAAAATATTGCCTGTTTTACCCATTTTTAATAAAAAAATACACTTTAAAGTTAAGAAAGTGGTGAAACTAAAAGAAAGCAAACAAATTTTTTTTTTTATATTCAGGGGGCCAGGGCCAAATAAATTAGGGCTGAGTAAGTAGCAGATGACCCCACCTATCCACCATTTTCGTATGTTCAACGTTCTGCCAAACACCCTGTATATATATTTTACACATTATTTATTAGTGTTATAAGCAATCTGAAGTAGTAGGAAGTTGGAAGTTTAGTAGGAAGTTTCATTTGTCATTATGTACGAGATTACCAATTCTTTCAATGGAGTGTCAGTGGCTGATCATTGGAAAGTCATAATGACGCCATTATGTTAATATATTACCAAACTTGTCAAATTCAACAATTATGAAATCAATGATAGACCATTCTGACACTATTGTAATAGCAGACTGGGCCTTAAGTCTGCTATTACAATAGTGTCAGAATGGTCTCTTCATTGTGAGTTTTTGACAGATTTGCCATACAAACACTGCCAAATACTCACAATGGCGAGACCATTCTGACACTATTGTAATAGCAGACTTGAGGCCCTGAGGCCCTGTGAGGTTGTTTTGCCAATGACCCTGTGTAATAGACGTGAGCAAGCTACCACCAAAACCATAGATGGCCTATTTGTACCCATTGACAACACCGTATAATGCAGTAATCTATTACAGTATAACATATCCGGGCCACAATAGCGACTGGTGAATTAAAAGGCTTGATTCACACTGTTAAAACTATTGTTGTACAACAATAGGCTAAGCGTAGTTCAGGCGTGAGTGACGACCACGTACGACTACATAAATGTGTTAATGATTTTTATGCTGTCTGTAGTTTAGTATACTCTAAAATTACTCTTCAGTTTTATTATTTTTACTAGCTTTTGCTCGCGGCTTCGCCCGCGTGGATGTCGGTTATCGCGTAAAAAAGTAGCCTATGTCCTTCTCCATATCCCAGGCTATATCTCTGCCAAATTTCATGACGATCGGTTCAGCGGTTTAGGCGTGAAAACGTAATATACAGACAGAGTTACTTTCACATTTATAATACTAGCTTTTGCCCGCGGCTCCGCCCGCGTGGTTGTCGGTTATCGCATAAAAGACTAGCCTATGTCCTTCTCCGTATCCCAGGCTATATCTCTGCCAAGTTTCATGACGATCGGTTCGACGGATCGTGAAAACGTAACATACAAACAAACAAACAGACAGAGTTACTTTCACATTTATAATATTAGTATGGAAGTATGGATGTTCTAAACACTACATTACATATACACACATACGTACATACATTACATATATATACATTATATATTGTTTTACATGTTCTCCCGTCTGGGAGAACATGTTTTTCACCTACAAAGTTAAGTTTGTTCTTAGGATAAATTCATCCCAACTACGGAACCCTAAATTGTGCGTGGTCGGACACGCACTCGGCTGGTTTTTTAATATAACATTTACACGTCAATGATTCCGCTACAAACAGGCGCGACACGCGACGCGACACAAAGAAACCGCTCGTCGCGCGGCACGCGGTGTCTTTCTGTCGCGTCGCGTGTCGCGCCTGTTTGTAGGAGCCTTTATTTACAGAATAAACAATTTCATTTTATCTGTCCACTGTTAGGTAATCAGGGTAACTGATTGCTCAGCATCAATAGACTCGGTATCAACTTATTCTATTCTATTCTTTAATAAATGGCAAGCAAAGCCGATGTCGACCATTCTGCCAATATCTAAAGAGAGTTGGAGAAACAAGGTGTGACAAGAAAATAAAAACAAGCAAGATTAGCTATCAACTTAGATTGTCTGTACATCTACTCAAATTGTAACTGTCATTCTTTGTCAATCGTATAAAATGTCACATTGACGTAGTGTGTCAATCTGCGTCAATTTATCAATTGAACTCTCTTACTGTACATGAATACAATTATTTAATATTTTATTTATTTTATTTTATTTGAAAGGTACACCAACGACCTATTCACTAAAAACATTAATATAATAAAATATAACATAAGCATCCAGTTATGGTGAATTAGTCACTTACATAAAAAATACACGGCGTACACAGCACTTACATAAAAAATAGCTTCTTAAATATATATTTTAACAAGATTTTTTTACTCGTAGTGAGGATAGAAAAAATAATTAGAAACAATGAACAAAACATCAAACAAAACATTAAGTAAAAACAAAATCATAATCGAAATTATAATAAAAAATATCAAAATTATAATAAAAAATATCAAAATTATCATTAGAATCAAGATTTAAAATAAAAATATTAATAAATAGTAAAATTGACATTCAAAATTCAAAACTATAAAACGTAATATCGAGTGCAATAAAAGAACATTCCAAAATTGTTGAAGTGGCAGGCACAAGTGGCAAAAAACCAATAAAACCTAGTAAAAGTAAAAAGTAGGTTATGTTATTATAATATTGCTTCCTACCGTTCAAATTGGGGCAGATTTGAAAGAAAGAAAATACGTTTATATCTCTATCTTTTTTCCCATTTTACGTTCGTCGACTAATATATTTTATTCCCATTATTAATCCAATTATTTCGTTGAAGTTGCTATAATAGCAACGCAGGGGACGGCTACACGCTCAAAGACTTTCACAACTGTTGATATTTCGTGCTTGACCAATTCGCATAAATTGCTAGATAACTAGATTTAAATTAATTATTGGTAGGTATTGGCAAATTAATTTCAATATTCTTGGCCATTTTCTTTCCATTGATGTGTCAAAATGTTAATCGAGTTCTATTTTTAAAATTGGAATGCCGAAAAAATGTCGCCAACTGTATGTTCCCAGTATCATTTTTTTATTCAAAACATGAATGTATGATTGCTTTACTAATTCATTATTACCGTGACTTGCATTCAACTTTCGTTCAAAAAAAAAGTTTTGCTGTATTTAAAGTGGCCACACAACGCCACCAGCCACGATTTTAATTGCTAAGCCAACAAATAAAACAATTAGTAGCCGTATCGCACCTCATTTTATTTGTAAAAATAGATTTCACAATAAAAAAAATATAGGACTTACGCCACGCGAGCCTTTGCCTCGGCAGCCATATTGTTTGCGCGGGAAATAACGGTGTTCTCCGTTAGCGTAGGTTAAAGACCTCGCTCGCCAATTTGTATTTGCATCTTTCATAATCTGTAAAACTATCTAGACAGGGTTCAATTTCGATTGTTGTATCAACTTTAATTTTGTTAACCTTTTGTTTGCGAAATACGCTTTGTAAGTTTGTAGGTTATGTTCGTTTGTTAAAAAAATGTGTTCATAATAATGTTTTGTGATAATGTGTAGTTTTTTTACGAGAATGTAATTAGGTTGTGTATTTTTTTTTGCTGAATTTTTCTTTGTAGCTAAAATGTTCGTAAATTATGAAATATTTTATTTCTGTAAGTAGGTTTATTTATACAAACACTAACTTACACGTCAATCATATTTTAAAAACTAGATGAGGTCGGCGTTTCCTATCTGACTACTCTGAGAAGAAAGGCCGAAACAAACTCAGACGCGTAGACTTCACAGTCTCTTTTAAGTCCAGACATAATCTTGGTCAGATATGTGAGGAGCATGGTCCTCACATATCTGACCAAGGTTAGGTTAGCGTCTGGAAAGGGCTTTTGAAGAAAAAACCACACAGATTTGAGTGGAACTGTCCAGTCGTACAGTCGAGTGGCTGTCAGTTACATAGAATGGAAAAGTTACAAATCAAATAAAACTTTGATCGTTAACATTGTGCATTGAAATCAGTTTGAAGCGACAAAATCATTAACTTTTAACATAATTGAATGGTTTTTGATCTTTGAGTGAATCGTCAGTCGTGTGACTTAATTTGAATCATGATTTTTTTGCGATTTCCGTACGTGACTGCGTAAATTCGCGAACCAAAGCCAATAATTTCACAGATAAAAAATATTTAACACCGTCTTTTCGTGGAGTTAAACAGTTCACACAAAATTTTCTTGTTATAGTCTCGATTTCATACATACATACATAAATAAACTCACGCCACCTGCTACAATTCTTTTGCTACGTTCTGGTCATACTCGCACGCTGGGCCTCAAGTCTGCTATTACAATAGTGTCAGAATGGTCTATCATTGATTTCATAATTGTTGATTTTGACAAGTTTGGTAATCTACTAATATAATGGCGTCATTATGACTTTCCAATGGTCAGCCACTGACACTCTATTGAAACAATTGGTAATCTCATACATAATGACAAATGAAACTTCCTACTAAACTTCCAACTTCCTACTACTTCAGATTGCATATAACACTAATACATAATATGTACAAATATATATAAATGAAATCTGGCATGAATAAATGTTCAAAAAGCCATTGTATATTATACAATTCTATTACGAGACCATTGACCGACCAATGATCGACCATTATGAATTTAGCAGATTACGAACTTTTAGCAAAATGACAATGGGATCGTGTTGGAGTGACGAATTTATAAAAATAGCAGACCAGGGGCCTAAGTCTACTAATTTACAAACGTTGCAATGGTCTCGCCATTGTGAGTATTTGAGTGTTTGTATGGCAAATCTGTCAAAAACTCACAATGAAGAGACCATTGCAACGTTTGTACATTAGTAGACTTGGCCCCCTGGTCGCCAGTGCCTTGTTGTAGTCAATATTAAAATGTCAAATAAATTGTTCTATTCGAATTACGAACGCCCGACAAGTAAAAAATCTAGTATTAGCCAGTCATTTCAAAACTTATCTAAGAAAGAGTTGAACAGTCAAACAATAACAGGCTAGCCGTCCAAATATAGAGCGCCGAACGTTTCAAGAAGAAACCTTAATGTCAAATACTGATGAAAATTACAGTTTTTCATGACGGCTGTTATCTACACTAATATAAAGAGAAAATATTTGTATATATTTATACTCCATATATTATAACATTAGACAAATAACTGTTCTCACCCTTTCGTTATTTCGATGTAAACGTTTAATAAACTCCGTTATTTCACGATAAATACAAAGCACTGTCATCTATTTACCATTTACATTTAAAAAATAACTCTAAGGTGCAGTAATTTCAACAATATTACACAATAACTGTCGTTATTTAGCCGCTATTTGTCTAATGCTATAGTAAATATAGTTTGTTTGTAATGAATAAACTCAAAAACTACTGGACTGATTACATAGCTAAAAGCGTGGCTATAATTTATAAAGATACCACGCAGTCGAATCCGCTGGCGGAAGCTAGTAATACGAAAAATCTTCAGCGTAGATACTTTTTCTTTCTGTCAGAACTGAAAACCATGGCAATAAATGAAGAAACAAACCAAACGACAACGCGCAATAAAGTCAGCAGTCCGTGTTGCCCGAGAAATTAAAACAGTACCAGCCAGCAATTAGCACTATTGGCATCTCTTAGAACAACAAAAACACATTGCAATACTTTCATCAGTTACCTTTTATTTCTGTGGTTGCCTCGCTTATCGAGTATTTAAAAAGTTTACCTAACTGCGCGCACGCAGATTGGAAATCCAAAAGGTAATTAAAATAACTGTAGTGCGACCTTCTAAAGTTTTTGTTTCTGGCAATGACTTCTCATTTAGGTGAGCGGCGAGTGATTCATTTGTAAAGACGACCTTGTGGTGTATTAGTGTTGCCATACTGTAAATTGTAACGGGGGTTGCTACTTTGAATTTTAAAAAGGTTAGGTCATTGGTAGGATTTTATGTAATACTTGTGACACACGAGTAATTTCTCGTTATGGTAGTCATCCAAAACCATAGAAATCCTTCGAATTCACTAGAATTAGAAGGATTTTTAGCCGATATCGTATAATTTGTACAAGCTTACGGTTTAGTTATACTAACAGTCGCACGGGTCGATGGATTAGGTTAAGCTACGCTTGCCGGGGTTGGTCCGTGGATGGTTGACCATCTTTAAATATCAAGACGCCTCTGTGCCTCGGAAAGCACGTTAAGCCGTTGGTCCCGGCTGTCATTCGTGGTCTTTGACAGTCGATTCGGGTACTCAGAATCCCGAAAGAAAGTCTGACAACCAGTCTTACCGCGATACCACTCATGAACCGTGATAGTTAGACAGTTGAAATTTTCACAGATGATGTATTTCTGTTGCCGCTATAACAACAAGTACAAAAAACCAGAATAAAATCAATATTTAAGGGGGCGGCTCCCATACAACGAACGTGATTTTTACGGAACCCTTCGTGCGCGAGTCCGACTCGCACTTAGCCGGTATTTTATATAAATGAAAAGTAAGTAAGGTTGTTCAGCACAATTCGCTGAGTTTGTCTTCATAAAAATATTTAAATAATTACTATTTTAATACCAAATGCACGAGGCAACCACTAGCGACTTTGCGAGCCTACGTCAGTCGGCTCGAGCAGTGTTGCCAGATGCATTGAACCTTTTATCTGTAGTGGAAACTGCTAAAATCTGTATTAAATCTGTATGCTTATCATGAAATCTGTATAAAATCTGTATGGTCAAAATAACCAAAACAAAACCAATTTACCATAAGCAGCCTAATTACTTTGTTCTGCTTCTTTTGAAAATCAAGGGAATAGGTTAGGTAGGATTAAATAAAAATAGACACAAATTTTTAATAATATTGTCATAATTATGTATTTATTAAAATTAAAACATTAAGTTATCAAATCAAAACTTGAAACGAACAAACAAATAATTTACTTTATAATTTGCATTAATTAGTCATACATATTTTTGTTAAATTTTAGCAGTAATATCATCAATCTTTAGGCTATAGCAAGATTCTTCACCAATCAGTTGCTTTGTTTATAGATGAAAAGATTCTCTCTACGGCTGCACTAGAATGAGGTAGACTGTAGTGTTATAGTGCGGTTATTTATTTTGTTATGTTCCGTTTTAAGCAGATTACGGCAATTAAGTCAACAGAATGTGAAAATTATGTATAAACATCCAATGCTAATCTGTATCGCACATCGAAAATCTGTATAAATACGGAGAAATCTGTATATATGGCAACACTGGGCTCGAGCGCCCGATTATAGATAGCGCCTTAAATAGAAAATATAGAGTTGTTGCTACTTTCATTTGCATAAAATAATCCATAACCACCTTCCATTATTACTAAAAACATTAATATTCTGTAACACAAAGGTTGGAGCTAAAAAATACATTGGAAAAGATCCATTAAAAAGCTATTAAGGAAATAATCCGATAACCGATCGCTGCCGAAATAAGCCGATGATAGCCGAACGGAGTTTTATTCAAGCGTTATTTTTGTGTAATAGCTATTTGGATTTTTAATGGACTGTTTCGTTGGTCTAGCGTAAGCGCTACTGCTGAGCTTGGTGTCATGGGTACGATTCCCAGGTCGGGTTTTTCCATCAAATCATCATCCAAAGTGTTACTGGGGTTTTTTCATCTGGATTTTCACAGTAACAGCCCGGAAGTTTGTGCACGGATGAAGGCAATATACTCGTCCCTTTTATAATGGCTCCTCTGCCTTATTCTTTGAGGAAAACTGCGAGATTTAAATAACGGCCAAGTTAAAAGTAACCTAAAGATGCTTAACATAATGGACAAGTTCGAATAAAATTCACCTAAAAAAAAATTCACCTGTTTAACATAATGGAAAAATTCAAATAAAATTCACCTAAAAATGCTAAACGAAATGGACAATTTCAAATAAAATTGACCTAAAATGCTTAACAAAATGGACAATTTCAAATAAAATTGACCTAAAGAAGCTTAACATAATGGACAATTTCAAATAAAATTGGTCTAAAGATGCTACATAATGGATAAGTTCAAATAAAATTGACCGAAAGATGTGAAACCTTTTCATTCCTTGTCTGTACCAAGAGCCAGACATGAAACAACTGTCTGTAGGACGTAGTTTATTTGTGATCCTCACAGGAGTTGAACCCCGTGACCCACTGCTTTAAACCGTGCTGTAATATACCGAACTTCCGAACCTTACTCAACTCACCCCAGATTCTCACTCTTAACACAGATCATAAAGGACTGGGTACTAAATAACCCCATTTGTGACGTGTATCACGACCTACATCTCCCAAGAACATTAGTTACAATAAAATAGTCGTGAAGCATGATTATGATTTAACTTATACAGTTAACTGCACGCCAGTAGTAACGATTGAACTACGAATCATCCTTACTGCTACGAAATAAAGGCGATGTCAAAAAATTGTTACTCACACATGCGGTTGATTGTACAGTTAGATTGGTTTTTAATGGGTTATCCTTTGTTAGACGATGCGACGACGTATGGAATGCGGGATGATGTTTTTTATTGCTACACTGATTTTGAAAGTAAGGAGGAGGGGCTCGTGGCTAAATAATAAAAGCCGCACGGGTCGATCAAAGGTTAAGCTACCCTAGCCGAGGCCGCGCCATGGATGGGCAATCCATTACAAATCGAGACCTGACATGACAAATATTTGAATTTAAATACAAAAATAGTCTAATAGTTGTTTTTTTTTTTTTTTTTTACTTTGTGTTTGCTCTTGACTTTGGTCTAGGTCTGGGTAACAGAGACAAAGTCTACGATGGAGTGAGCTTACCCAGAAGAAGCCTGTTCACTCTCACTTAATTTTTTTATTGAAACTTCTTTAGGCGCGTTGAGCGATTTTTGGTAGGGGAAAAATTTATGGGTTCGCGATCGTCACCGAACGCTTCCATGAGCAACTTCTTTAGGCGCGTTGAGCGATTTTTGGTATGTGAAAAACGGGTTATGGGTTCGCGATTGTCACCGAACGCTTTCCATGAGCTATATGTATAAAAGAACAGTTATTTCAAAGTTTTGTGTTTTCACTTCTGTCGGCATGCGGCATGACTGCCATTTTTTTTTTGTGTTGCGTAATGTTAATTATTTTGCATACTATCTTATAGAATCACGTTTCTGACTGAACACAGCTGTGCTGTTGGACAGTTTGTTGCGCCACTTCAAAGTCAAAGTCAAAGCATTTATTTCAAAATGGCACTTAGGTACGTGAAAATTTACACGAAAATTAAATTGATTCTAGTTGACGCTTCCAAAAGGTAGTTTCGCATGGAGAAGAATGGGCAAGAAACTCCACCGTTACTCTTTCAAACTGGTTTACAATACTTTGTATACTTACATCAATTATTGTATGCCGTGGCAGCCTATAATTAAGGCTACACTATAAAATGTAAAAATAATAATGGTATTTTAACATGTATTTTTGGTGTGTGCTTTGTTGGATGTCCTTAAATAAATAAATAAAATAAAATAATATCATTACATGTGAAGACGATGTACAGACGCCAGCAGGTCAACCTACCCGAAACTGTCAAATTTTCGCAATCAACCTTGAACCTTATACTGTAGTGATAAAGTTGAAAATCTATTAAAGAAATTTGACAGGTTGTAGTAGCTTGATGTGCTGGCGTCTGTACCCAGAATAAAATTACTACCACAACAGGTAATATCAATGAAAAATGAAGCAATGACGGATAAATTAATAATGTGTTAGATACATACATGGTGCTTCTTCCCAGCTAAAGCACTAAGGAAGTGGTGAAGGGCGCGCGAGCCGGGGAACTGTCTTATGTAATTTTGACGTTCGAAAAATGCAGATTCTCAGCCTAATTTGAATAAATGACTTTTGATTTGATTTGAACCGTGCCTCGGAAAGCACGTTAAGCTGCTCGTCCCGGCTTTTTTTGTGTGGGTCTATCTGGCAGGCCCCAACGAGATTTATCAACAGGTGATAGGTTTTCATAAGGACATTATTTTGTGCCTATAGAAAATAAATAAAATATATTTTGTACCTCGACAGTTTTTGATTCTATGAAGTGTCTAGCTAGCGGGCCCCTTATGATTATTTTTATTGTTATTATACTTTCAGATCGCCCAGTAGTGCTCGGAGTTAGAAACTACATATTATGTACCTTAGGCGCCATCTCCACGGGCCACAGTGGAACGAATGTATGGGAGCGGTTGGACGTAGACATGTCCGAAAAAAAAGAGTAAAATTATGCCAAACTAATGATGCCATCTTATTCGATTACTTAATGCCTTCATAACTTGTGGTGATGAATTTCTTCATAACTCCCATATTTCGGGAGTAATTTGAGAAAATGTGAAATTTTACTATGAAAATGAGTGTATCGAGCTCTCTCCCTCCTGATTCCGGGCTTGTTTCAA
Source organism: Dryobota labecula (assembly GCA_947523025.1). Classification (NCBI taxonomy): domain Eukaryota; kingdom Metazoa; phylum Arthropoda; class Insecta; order Lepidoptera; family Noctuidae; genus Dryobota; species Dryobota labecula. The sequence continues at coordinate 2,021,288 of OX383311.1, read as the reverse complement.
GTAGCGGTCTCTAATATCATAATGCTAATACTAAGAGCTATATTTAATACTAAGACACATAGTGCGCCAAATGTGCACTTTCTGGGATAAAGAGTGATGTTTATTTTATAACACAATTTTTTTATTTTTTGTTTATTTTGTTGATTAAAACCGTTTTTCTAAAGGTTTACCTTATTACAATAACATTTCTGAGCAGCCAATTAGAGAAGATATAAGCTAATTAGGATATATAATTAGGGACTTAAGGTTTACATATAAAACTGATGCACTAATGATTACTGATAAGAACATTGCTATTATTTAATTACTAAATGGCTCTTAATACACTAATTTAGCATGCATCATTTACTAATTATCACAATAACTAATTACCTTGCAATATTTAACAAAGGATACCTGGGATACCTGGATTTTATATAAATAGGTCACTATTAGTAACTTTAAAATCAGTGTTGATTTACACCTCGTTGTATCCAAGCTAATCTCGCAATGTATTTTCCAAATTTTAATACAAATCTTGATATTCACGTTGCTTTATGCGCACGCGCACATAAAGATTTACGCGACTTTAACTATTTGTTCAGTGTTTTAAAAGATAACAGTTGTGTTCAGTTATGTGAAAGTGCTGAAACAAGTTTAAAAGACTGGTGTCGTCGATTTTGCTACCGCATTTATGCAAAATGGACACAGTCTGGAAGAAGCACAGATAAGTTTCGGAAGAAACATGAGATTTGGCTACAGGCTGCAATTCAATGGCCGGAATTACAGAATGAAAATATGGAACCTTCTACAGAAAATATAAGTGACGTCATCGAGCCCATAATTTCTCCTGCTAAATCTGATGCTTCAACTTGTACACATCCTAGTCCTCGTAAATCTTTTGAGGACCTTAGTAACCGGCAAAAAAGAAGACGCACTGAAGATAGTCTTTCATGCAGCAGTAGCAGCGCTGAAATTATGTTTTCGGCCGAAAGGGCGCTTCAAAAGGCAGGACAAAGCGATACAGCTTATGTTATGAAATACTTGACGGAGAATCCAGAAGAGGCCTCAAAAATCAAAGCCTTCATTGAAGGTAAATCAATTCAGGTACGGGAAATATCCCCTTTGAAGGCATTGGCTCTTTATGTATCGATGAACTTATCGAAATGGCGCTATAACACTCTTCGGGATTTCAACACTCAAGAAGGAGCTCTTCAATACCCGAGTTACTACATGTTGGTTAAAGAAAAAATTAAGTGCTATCCGGCCAAAGAAGATCTCACAGTTACAGAGAGCTCTGCAAAAATCAAATTACAAGCCTTGATGGATTTAACCTCAAGAAGACTTATTAGGTCGTTAGAAACCCCTGTTGATCCCAATCAACAGCTCGTATTGACCAGCAAATGGGGTTTTGACGGATCATCTAGCCAAAGCATTTATCATCAAAGGACGAGTGAAGATGAGCAAATCGATCTTGCTAGTAATTTTATGATTAGTCTTGTACCACTGCGGCTCGTCTCAAAAGGTGTAACAATTTGGGAAAACGAGCGACCATCTTCCACTTCATTTTGCCGGCCAATATTGTTTAAGTTTATAAAGGAAACCAAAGAAAATGTGCAGAGAGAGATGGCTGAAATCGAAGCAGAGATTGAAGCCTTAACTCCATCCACCATCACTGATGGAATTAGTGTCAAACACCAACTGCTGTTGACAATGATTGATGGTAAAATTCATTCCATTATATCCAATACAGCAGCTTCAGTGTGTGACATATGCAAGGCTTGTCCTAAAGAAATGAATAATTTAGAGTTAATCAAAGATAAACACGCAAACGAGGACATGTATAAATATAGCTTAAGCACCCTTCACGCTTGGATTCGCTCAATGGAATGCTTATTACACATTTCCTACAAATTAGACATAAAATCATGGCAAGTAAGGGGTGATATAGCAAAAAGGCAAGTTGATGACAGGAAGAAAAGAGTTCAAGAGGCTGTAAGAAGAGAAACGGGCTTACTTCTCGATGTTGTGAAACAAGGCAGTGGATCCACCAACAATGGCAACTCGGCAAGGAGATTTTTTGAAAACTACACTAAATCTGCTGAACTGACCGGAATAGATGCTATGCTTTTAAGAAAAATCTGTGTGATCTTGCAGTGTATTTCATCAGGAGAGAAGATCAACGTAACTAAATTCCGAGAGTTCTGCTTTGATACTGCTAAGCTTTACGTGGAGTTATACCCATGGTATTATATGCCTTCTTCACTTCATAAAATTTTAATGCATGGGCCAGACATAGTTCAGAACATGTCAATTGTGCCCATTGGTTTTCTATCCGAAGAGGCATCTGAGGCTAGAAATAAAGATTTTAGAAAATATAGAGAGGGGCATTCTCGAAAGCATAGCAGTATCTCATGCAATGAAGATATTATGCACAATCTTTTACTGTCTTCTGATCCACTTGTTACAAGTATCCGTCCAAAAGGAAATAAGTTTGTAAAAAAATCTTCTTTTAAGGAATTTTATGAGCTTACGGATTCTGAGAAAAGTGATATCGAATTTGTTAACATAAATGATTTAGCGGACATCGATTCTGAATTTGAATTAATTGATGATGATGATGATGACGAAGATAATTAAATGATGTTATTGTTTTAAAATGTGTAACTTAGTAAATTAGAGCTTACATCTTAATTATTTATTGTACTTTTAATGAAACTAGGTAATTTATTATCAACTTACTTAAAAGTCATACTCTCATCAGTTCTTGTGAATATTTTTGTTAATATATATTTCTGTATATATATAATATATTTATAGACCTCTTAATAAGTCTGTCTGCGGTTTAAAGTAAATACAAATGGGGAAAAAACGTTTTTTTTTTTAAATTTTCATTTCCTTTTATCCCAGAAAGTGCACATTTGGCGCACTATGTGTCTTAGTATTAAATATAGCTCTTAGTAATAGCATTACGATATTAGAGACCGCTACTTGAAACAAGCCCGGAATCAGGAGGGAGAGAGCTCGATACACTCATTTTCATAGTAAAATTTCACATTTTCTCAAATTACTCCCGAAATATGGGAGTTATGAAGAAATTCATCACCACAATTTATGAAGGCATTAAGTAATCGAATAAGATGGCATCATTAGTTTGTCATAATTTTACTCTTATTTTTCGGACATGTCTACGTCCAACCGCTCCCATACATTCGTTCCACTGTGCGGGCGAGAAAATCGCGGCGATAGTCTCGCCGTGCCATCAAATTTAATAGAAGCTCTATGAATCAATCTCCACACGGCGTTATCATCGCCGCGATTCTCTCGCCCGTGGAGCTACACAAATACAAATCCAAAATATCGACTTTCTGTGAGCTATACTTTAGAGAAGATATTAAGCCCAAAAAGTCTGAGATCCAGGGTATCGTGTTACCCGCTCCTGGTTTGTGGAGGTAAGATAGGCAGTTGATCTATGTAAAACACTGGTATTCAGCTTCAACTGGTTAGACTGGCTGCCGACACTAACATAGTTGCGAATCCGAAGTTCGTTACCCAGGAATCTTGATGTCTGTTAAATGTTGTATGTCTTTACTAATAAAAATGTTGATTCGTCATATTTTTATCGAGCTTATCAGTAAATTATCTTACGCTGACAACAGTATACACCCATTATTTATCATTATCTTTGTTATTATCTTTATCAGAGAATTCTTTCATTGATGCTTGTAGAACTTTCGTTTGTAGTACAGTCAGTTACCACAATTAGCTGACCCCTTTGCTCAAATGGTTGAGGTTTTTGTATGTACTAACAAATCGTACGATTTTCATTTTTTTTTTCTAGTTTTGGGTAGATTTTGTATAGGTATTTAAATTAAATTAAGAATGATAAAATTCTATCGATCCGTATTCAAAAAAATCTCAACCATTTATGCAAGGGGGGGTCAGCGAGTTGTGGTAAATGACTGTACTAAACATTTATTAATATTTGGACTGCTTAGATATGAATAAATTACTGCTCTAGTGGTCTCAAGCACTACTGCTGACCTTAAGAGGGCGTACAAGGGAAGAAGAAGCAACAAAATTCGATCTAAAGAAAAGCGGCCACATTCCTCCATATAGATCTTATTTTGTCGCTTCGTGTCTCAATATGAAACTTTATAAAAGGTATTAGAAAATTCTAAACACATTTACCGAGGTTTATTCCTTCTCAGTCACGAGATAATACTTTTTTAAAGGACTGGTGCTACTGGACCCTTCGGTCTCCCCTTTTGAGGTCTTGGGTTCGATAATTCGATTCCCTTCGTCTGGTAAATTGTTATTGGATTTTTCCATCAATATCCTTCGGATTGTGAAAGAAAGTTTGTTACTCAACGAGGACTACCGCGCTTCAATTCGCCGCTAGAGGCGTTAGTGTAGAGTGAGGTCTCTAGAAATGTCAAATGTGAAACTGAACGTTCACTGTTGGCGGGATTTTCTATCGCAAATTGCTACTAATCTATATATATAAAATGGTAAACTGACTGACTGACTGGGTGATATATCAACACACAGCCCAAACCGCTGGTCCTAGAGCGATGAAACTTGGAGGGTGTATTCTTTGTTAGGAGTAAGTATCCACTAAGAAAGGATTTTTGGGAATTCCACCCCTAAAGGGGTAAAATAGGGGATGGAAGTATACATGAAAGTCCGTCAGTTTTGAAGTTAGGATCTACAAATTTTGTGTTTAGGCTGACGATGAAAAATTAATTTATAGGTGTCTCAGCGTTATTGATAATTCCACCGCCGAAGGGTTAAAAAAGGGGATGAAGTTGAAAAGTCCTTAATTTTCGAAGAAAAATCACTAAATTTACTATCTTGGCTTATGGTTGGAAGCTAACTCAACGGTGTTGTTAGAATTTCAACCCTTAAGGGGGTGAAAAGGGGGATGAAATTAACCTGGATTAACCTATACTATACTGCATTTACAAATAATTGCTAAATAACGACAGTTATTGTTTATTATTGTTGAAATTACTGTACTTTGGAGTTATTTTTTTAATGTAAATGGTAAATAGATTACAGTGCTTTGTATTTATCGTGAAATAACGGAGTTTATTAAACGTTTACATCGAAATAACGAAAGGGTGAGAACAGTTATTTGTCTAATGTTATAATAAATGGAGTTTAGGTTATTTTTTAAACCCGGTAGTACGTTCCCGTCGGAAAATTTTCGACATCCACGCGGGCGAAGCCGCGGGCAAAAGCTAGTTATTTATAATTGTAAAGATTGTGCCATTCCTTATTAATTATGGCTTAAGATTTTAAGTAACAACTTAGGATCTAATCTCGTAGCACTTGGAGGAAGAATAATATTTGTCTGCTACTTGCCAATTTTAGGAAAATTATAATCATTATATTCGGAGTGTATTTTTTTCTCAGCTTTTATGCTGGTTTTTAGCTACATTTACGGGCCAAAGCCAAGTAAATGTAGCGTGTGGTGAATTTAATGGTGTGAGTGTGTTTTCTTCCTCTAACTGCATAAATTTCCTGACGATTCTACATGTGTTTAGGATGGCTGCATTCTGCATATTGATGTAAAGGGATTCTTCTAGATCTATTAATTTCAAGCTAAGAGGAGATGGGAATAACACCTGTATTATTATTATTATTTGTAAGACATACTAGCAGCTAATTAGCTGATGCGTGTGTTTCAAATCGCTTGGAGATATTTAATCTGTCCAATCGGTGCTTGAAGCAGTTTAGTGTGGGAGCCGTCACAAAAAAAATAATAATGTAAATATTTATTTGATATTTTCAAATTTAATCAAATAAACACTTTATGACGTAATGAGTACTTAAACATATCCAAAACATATTAAATAAAAGTACTGACAAGACCTTACCCAACAGTGGCGCCATCTGGTGAGCACAAATCTATAGCCCCCATTGGGGCGCTGTTCTTCTCCATAGAAATGTCACTTAACGGGCAACTAGCTTCAACTTTCGGTCTGATTAAATATGATTAGAAGTACAAGAAGTTGTCAGAATTTCTTGTCATTTGACAGTTCAAAAGTTGATGGATTAATTGAAATAAATGCTATGAGTTTGATAAGCTTGTGTCTATCTTTCGAGCCATTTCGTTAAAAGTTTCGTCTCACCTTGATAAGAACGTAGAGGTAGCATTATGAAAGTTGGGAACGTTGCAATTCGCCCCTTTACAACGAAAACCAATTAAATCGAAATTTTGACGAAAATGACTTATGAACGCCAAAGTACTTAAAATTTTGTGTTCTTTCGTCTGCGAAAACCCATTAATCGCTAAGTATTATAGTTTCGCTGCTAGCTAATAAGATAACCAATTATTTCAAGCATTTCCAAGGTTTGTTTTCAAATACAAAACATTAAGCAGATTATGTAACAACTCGCTCTGCTTAAAGCCTTTTGATTAAACCGTAAAACTTGACATTTTAATAATTATACAACGTTTTATATACATACCTAATTATTGACATTATTAAATATTATATACAAAATTACATGAATATTTACTTTGAAAAGTACGAGTATTACATATATTACTTTAATTATTGTGAATGTGAGCACTATGTGGGTCATTTGTTTTCTTTAAGATTATCTCTTTTTCCTCTTTCTCAAGCAGTTTTAATGATGGTCTGGTATTTTGAGTACTTTATGCGGCCTACCCAAATGTCCTTTCTTTGGTATTGTTCGTCGAGTCGTTGAGCTCCTTAAATCCTGAGTTGAGCTACACGTTTACTGACAAATGCTTGCACTGGCTGGACAGGTCCACTCAAAATTGTGTGGTTCTTTCCTCAAAAGACCATTTCAGACACGGATCTACATGGTCCTCACATGATCTGACCAAGATTATGTCTGGACTTTAAAAGAGACTTTGACCCCTGAGTTTGTTTCGCCATTTCTTCTCAGGGATAGTCAGTTAGGAAATGTCGACTTAACCAAGCTTGTTTTTATATTTTTTATATGACGTGTAAAAGTGATTCCGATATCCTATTTACAGAATAAACGATTTCATTTCATTTCATTTCAATTATTGAAAATTTCATTACAAAGCAATAACTTTCTTAAATCTCAATAGACATGTTTAAATAGAACATTTATCAATGTACTGATGCTATGAGGTAATAAATAACAATATAATACTACAAAGGGTATTTTCAACCCCATAAAATTTGTATTCGCGATATCTCCGTGTGCAAAATGATTTCATTGGTTTTCGTTGTAGGGCGGCGATATCATGCAGGAGGGAGAACATTATTTTTTCTTTACATTTCCTTCAGTCTTATTTGTCCAATGTTGCTTTTGGTAGAGCACGGGAGTACCTATAATAAATCAAATCAAAGTCATTTATTCAAATTAGGATTAAAATCAGATGTCAATCAGTCCCCCAAAACGCCCTTCACCACTTCCTAGTGCTTTAGTTGGGAAGAAGTGGCGGAACAAACTACCCTGTAAATGAATATGAAGTAAAACAGCTGATCCAATATATTAAAATGCTTACTTTTACTGACAATAGTTCTTATCGTTAACAGCTGATAAGGGCTATCTATTTATCACGTTATCTCTGACCTACAGAACTTAAAACGTCATGTTATATCATGCCACATGCCATGATATATGGTGTCCACTTAGTAGCAATAAACAGGCTTTATTAAGTTTAAAGATTTATTAATTTTAAACCAAAAATAAGTATATTATTATATTTAACTAATTTTGTTTTTTGTTTGTTTCAGGTAATTACAAAACATGAAGATAATTCAAATGAAAACCTGTGGAAAGTAAAGCGGCAGGGCTATACACTATAATTATATACAGGGTGTTTGGCAGAACGTTGAACATACGAAAATGGTGGATAGGTGGGGTCATCTGCTACTTACTCAGCCCTAATTTATTTGGCCCTGGCCCCCTGAATATAAAAAAAAAATTTGTTTGCTTTCTTTTAGTTTCACCACTTTCTTAACTTCAAAGTGTATTTTTTTATTAAAAATGGGTAAAACAGGCAATATTTTAGTTTATTTTTTTATCTTTAATATTGGCAGATTCTTATAAAATTATTGCTTTATTCAGATGTTAGCTAGAAAAAAAGTTATGACTCCTCAAACTTACAGAAAGATGTAATAAATAAAAATATTGCCTGTTTTACCCATTTTTAATACAAATTACACTTTAAAGTTAAGAAAGTGGTGAAACTAGAAGAAAGCAAAAAATTTTTTTTTTTAATATCCAGGGGGCCAGGGCCAAATAAATTAGGCCTGAGTAAGTAGCAGATGACCCCACCTATCCACCATTTTCGTATGTTCAACGTTCTGCCAAACACCCTGTATATATCGATGGTCATACGTTGACAACTCGTAACCCACATTGTTCACGATATGATGTGAACTTTTTATACAATATTTATCTTTGGTTTTTTATTGTCTATTTTTGATACGTGGTTGTTTTTTTGCACTATCTAAAAATATACTTCGAATTCTATACCGAATGGCTGTGTTTTTCTTAAATATTAAATAAGAAATCTATCCTGCAGCCTTAGCAGTCGGTAATACACATTTTTTGTGCATTACGAGTTATCAATGAGAAGATTTAGCGCTTAATGTACACACGGCCACAAATCAAGCTATAGTTTCCAGTTTAGGCTGATCTCGCATTGTATAGGATTTCCGTATTATGAGAGGTCAGCTTATATTGGAAATGTATAGCTTGATTTGTGGCCGTGTGTACATATCTCATTTTGCGAAAAAATGTGGGTTACGAGTTGTCAACGTATGACCATCGATATATATATATATATATATATTTTTTTATGTTTCCCCACACTAGGAATTTCTCCTGTATCGTGGGTAAACGCACAAACATTTAAACTCACATGCACAAACAGCCAGACCCGGAAAATCTACTTGTAGGTCATACAAATATTCGTTCCGTGCGGGAATCGAACCCGCGACACGCAGCGCAGCAGTCAATCGCTTAGCCACCGCGCCAATCGTGCGGTCGAATTCTTACCAAATTTCCTGAAGAATATTATTATTAACATAAACGGGATATTTACCATGTTTATTAATTGTTTTGAGTTCCCGATATTTCGGCGCTGTTGCAAGCACCATGATCACGGATAAACTGAAGTCACTGCGGGTGGGTGTTTATGAGCAGACTCGATTCTGTTCCCGACACACGAAACTCACTGTGTCCGCTCGCGAACTTTTTTCGGCACTTCCTCGGTTTTTACACAGCTGAACCACTGGATTCCAGGCTCTCGACAGTTCGACAGAATCGAGTTGCGAGTGACAGTGGTAGCGGTACTGAGTGCAAAAAACGAACAAGGAAGAGGGTAGACCGTTTTGTCTGCTCATAAACACCCACCCGCAGTGACTTCAGTTTATCCGTGATCATGGTGCTTGCAACAGCGCCGAAATATCGGGAACTCAAAACAATTAATAAACATGGTAAATATCCCGTTTATGTTAATAATAATATTAGTGACCATGACAGTTTAAAAACTTATATCCTGAAGAATACTTTCCCTAACTGTACATATTGCACGGTTATCGTACCAATTTGAGTCTGTAACGAAACAAAATTAAAGAAAAATTGTTTATTTAGCTCAAACAAGTCGCAAATAACAAAAAAAAAAAAAGACGAAATACACCCACTTATACAAAGTAACCAAAAGCCTCGTATCCAAAACCTTAAGGCGAGGTTCTTCGAGCGTGCATTTTTGTTCTAGAGGTGGCAGCTGGGCGCGAGTAAATTGTGCCGTGAATTTCGTTAATTTTGGGTTGAAAATTATATATTTTACGATATTAACAATGTTAAACCCGACGAACATTGCATCATCGTAGACGTTTATTTTGATGTAATTTTCAATACATAATGTGGTATAATTGGATGGATTTTTAATCTAGAAAATAAGGGTATATTTGGATTTTTGTTCTATCGAGCGAACTTTATCCAATTATGTAACGAGTATCCGACGTACTTACAGAAAGGTCTCAATAGCAACAAATAGTTTTTTCACGTGTTTAATCATTACCGTTTCTAAATAAAATTACATTTCCTAGAGGTTAACTCGAGGAACCTCGCCTTAAGGTGCGTCCAGACCTGGCGAATGCGCCGCTCGCGAGCCGCTTGTGAACTGCGCGCGTGCATTTCATGTTCGCACGCAGCCTCTGCGCCGTCCGCGCGCCGCGCTCGCGCGCAATATACGCGCCGTACTCGAGCGGCGCAGGAGGTGCACGAAGCAAATTCACAACTGAGGCTCATAGTCCACACGTATGTGCGCACGAGCTGCGCGCGTGCCCCACTCGAGCCTTGCTCTATTGGAGTATTACAACAATAAAAACATGATTAAATAAAAAATAAAAATAAAATAAACATTAAGTTCGTAATGTTATGCCCATACCATGACAACCTATTTCCACACAATTTTTCATTCACCGGTGTCACTGAATTGCACTGCACATTAGAATGTACAGTGCGACATAACTACAAATTAAATAAAGTGGAACCAAAAAATTTCCATACTAAATTGTTGCCATGTTTCAGCATTTAACGTCAAAAAATGTGACAGTTACGTAGAAAGTGACACCCTCATTTAATTTCTACTATTTTATATCACACTGTAGTTTGTTTGAGGAGCTCGTGGCTAAGTAATAACAGCCGCACGAGTCGATCCGTCAGGTTAAGCTACGCTTGCCGGGGTTGGTCCGTGGATGGGTGACCATCTTTACATACCGAGACTCCTCCGTGCCTCGGAAAGCACGTTAAGCCGTTGGTCCCGGCTGTCATTCGTGGATCTTTGACAGTCGTTACGGGTCGTCAGAAGCCCAAAAAGTCTGACAGCCAGTCTTACCAAGGGGTATCGTGTTACCCAGTTACTGGGTTGTGGAGGTCAGATAGGCAGTCGCTCCATGTAAAATACTGGTATTCAGCTGCATCCATTAAGACTGGAAGCCGACCCCGACATAGTTTGGAAAAGGCTAGGCAGATTGACTGTAGTTTGTTCAGAATCGTTAACTGAATCGATTTATGTCATTTTTAATCCTATGTAATTTTTATCCCAAAAATTGTTTAAACTACGTATATCACAGTCACACTTCCACTGTAAATCATTCATAAATCATTTACCTACTTATTCGCAAACATGGGTAAGAGATACATAGATATTACACACGTTGTCTACATCTCTATATCTACTTTCCTATCGCAGGTATGCTGGAAGAGATTTCATTAGAAATAAGCATCACCTTTGTACGTATTTTTTTTTCTGTTCCTTTCTTCTTGTCTGTTTATATGTGTGTACATAAATTGTTAAATAAATAAATAAATATTCTTCTTTATAATAAAGTTCTCCATATTTTACCATCATATGGGTATGCAAATAGTGTAATACAATTTAAAACTATCAATAATGTCATCTAAATTCAATAAATCACAATTCTAAAAACAACAAAATAAACTAAAATAAATCAATGATACCTAAATAATAATAAATTATACAATATACCTACCAATTAAATTCAGAATAATCAATATTAATTAAGTTTTTATCACTAATATTATTATTAACATAAGCGGGATATTTACCATGTTTATTCATTGTTCTGAGTTCCCGATATTTCGGCGCTGTTGCAAGCACCATGATCACGGATAAACTGAAGTCACTGCGGGTGGGTGTTTATGAGCAGACAAAACGGTCTACCCTCTTTCTTGATCGTTTTTTGCACTCAGTACCGCTACCACTGTCACTCGCAACTCGATTCTGTTCCCGACACACGAAACTCACTGTGTCCGCTCGCGAACTTTTTTCGGCACTTCTTCGGTTTTTACACAGCTGAACCACCACAAACCACAATATCGGAAACTCAGAACAATGAATAAACATGGTAAATATCCCGCTTATGTTAATAATAATATTAATTAAGTTCAGAATAATAAATAACAAATGATTTTTCCTTACATAATAAGTACCTAAATCAGATGCCTAGCATATTTCATTTAAATACTCATTAATATAATAATAACATTTCGCAACAAAAAATTCGTGTATTTTGGTTTTAAATTAAATAGATCTATATCTCTAATTTCCATGATGTGTTTAGATAGTTTATTGTAAATTACAAACAAACCAAAATGCACGAAGTACACGGTACTCTAGACCCTTACGTGTGCATCCGTAGATTTGTAATGTGACCACAATTTTCTCTCACAATCAGTATAACTAATTTAGTGTTTTAAGTATACATAATAATAAAAAATCTGAGTATGTATTATGATTATAACATAATATTATAATTGGAGTGTTTGGTGGTGTGCGTTAATTTCGGGATATGATGTATACAAATTTCTTATTCTATCCATTCGCGTTTGACCATGTATTATATATCCGAACATATTCCCATCAGCGATTCAACAAAACAAACAATTAAAGGCTCGTACAGACTGGCGCGATAACGCGGGCGCGACAAGGGTCGCGCTGTGTGTCGCACCCGCGATATCACGCTAGTCTGCGCGAGCCGTTAAGGCTCCTACAAACAGGCGCGGCATGCGACGCGACACATAGAGACCGCTCGTCGCGCGGCACGCGGTGTCTTTGTGTCGCGTCGCGTATCGCGCCTGTTTGTAGGAGCCTTAACTCGGTATTAGCAATTTAGCACAAGAAATCATACATTTCTTAGTACCTACCGACACAGCTAAGCGTACACCATGCGTCACCAAGTAATCATCGTTAATCTTCAACTGACCCAAATACTGCAGCAAAATGATCGCAGAGTTCAGAGCCGAGATACGAATCAACACGGATGTTGTATGGTCAACAAAAGAGTTACCTATACAGGCAGAAGTAGCCATAGTTGTAGTAGGTATATAGCTCTTTGTGAAGGAGATCGTCCGCAAAAGTATAATGTATAATTCGGAGGCAGATTCTATGATTCGTCATTTTACAGACGCGCGGCGTTAAGGCTCTTAGAAACAGGCGCGACACGCGACATAATTAATACGACGTCCCGGTGACGTCGCGGTGAACAAACGGCCTCAGGGTGGTAAGGTAATAACGAGGTCGATTTTACAAGCATTTCACCTTTATCCAGCGATAAGATTCGTTTCTCAAATTATGACTAATACGCCATACTTTCCCACATCAGTACAGATTCTAAGAATTGGTGTAATTCCAAAGAAAGTACTGACTTACTGACCGATTTCATGTAGATGGTAATTTTGAGAACAATGTGGCGTTGTTCTCATATGCCTATAATTATGCAATATTTAAGGATTTGGTATATATAATAAGATATTTTATAATTTTACCTTATTGAATCATTGACGTCGATGACAGAGAGAAGGAAATTGGTTTAGTAGTTTTTGAGAAAATTGGGTCGTCATCATCTGGCTAGCCTGTCCCAACTATGTTGGGGTTTGTCTGTCCGCGGCGTAGCTCAGAGACACTTAGTACTAGAAGAAAAAAAAAATTGTGTGTTACCCCTTACGTAAAGTGTGGAAGATTTTTTTTTTCTCGTCTGTCTATAATATAAAGTTTTAAATTTTTGTTAGTCATGCCGTCTCCCCCCTCGCCACCTAAATGTTTGTTTTTGGATACGTGAAAACATTCACGGCTGTAATATACATAAACGAAGTAAAAGGAAAATTATCACAGCTCAGAAGGCAGAAGAAGGCAACTTACATTTGCAGTTGGAATGTATGGGAGAACGTGTAAATCAACTACAACGTTAAATTAGTTTTTTCTTGGGATTTTGTTCCAAACACGGAATCCTTCATTGTGCGTGGTCCGATACGTAATTGGCCGATATGTTTTTATAAACGAGTCTCTTTTTATTTTCTGACGTTTTCATACAGTTGGCAGTAGGGTTGGATTTAGGTATGTTGAAAAAGATAGCACAAAAAAATTAAAAGGATAGTATTTATAAAAAAAATATAGTACACTTTTATTTTTAATTTAACATAATAGTCATTAAAATCAACACCCCTTAAGGCAAAATTTACTCCTCGTCAAAGTTTATCAGTTCTTGAATATTACTATTAGTTCTATCTTCATCCTTGGCATTTAATCTCATCAACATTTATCCTCAGTAGGAATAAAATCAGTACAATTCCCACTTTTGCTTCCGCTTTTGATAGCGTCACAAGACCATAAAATGATGTCTATGGATTGTATTGCCAGTTTGTTTCGTACGCACGGTCGAAATATTCATATTATGACGTAAAACTAAGCATTCGGGAGCAAACTTTAAATTATAGTATTTTAGCGTACTATCCTTAGATGTGGATAGTATATAGTACAAAGGGCGAAATTATAGTATTAATCATATAATTATAGTACAAAATCCAACCCTGGTTGGCAGTAACTAAGCTAGGGCCTAAAAAATGGGTTTGTTTAGGTAACGAATGCGAGCGCTACAGTACATCCAAGTTATTCGCAGTTAATTGGCTATTTAGTATTTTTTGGACACTACAATATGAATTAAGGCGCTATGACCCCAGTGCTTGAGCCGACCGAAGTAGGTTCGCGAAGTCGCGAGTGGTTGCCTCGCGCAATTGGTAGGTAGGTATTTAAACATAGTAATAATTTTAATAATTTAATCAAGATTAACTCAGCGAATTGTGCTAAACAATATTTTACTACCTTTTCATTTATATAAAAAAAGAAAAACCGTCTGTTTTGTAATTATGAGATTGATTAAACATTACGAAAAGGGGTAACATAAAACTTTGGGATTTTTTTCTATTCAGCAAAGTATATCTAATCGTGTTATTAAAATCGATTTCATGTTCGACAGATCTTGAAATAAGATATATATATATTTATTTTTTTTATTTTTTTCAGAATTTTATAATACTGTTTTTTGGTTTTCCATGGATTCAAAAAACTAGTGAGCGCGGTCAGTCGGATCATACCGCCTTAAGTATATATGTACATATATCGTCGTATCAATAGGGGCGTAACTGCATAATAGCTTCTTTTCCGGAGACACTTTTTTGTGTTTAATTAAATTAAATATGAAAAAATATGTATTGGTGATTTCTTACAATGTGTATTATTGGTATTTTAAGGTTCGGCTAGGATTGTTTTCAATAAATTATCTTCATATTTTATACGCATTTTGTCCTTTAAATCCCGTTTTTAATTGTTTTGTTGAACTGGTAATATGTAGTATGATGAGCAGAATTGAATTATGCAATAAAAAAAGAAAGCCCCTATGTTCGTTAGGGCACTATTCGTAGGATACGACGATATGAGGATCATAAAAAGAGTCACATTTATTATACTAGAGTGTCCATTCATATTTTTAAGAAATCAAAATGGGTATGGCCGCGTACTGTAGGTACATATTTACCTCAAACTAGAAATACGCAGATACTACAAGCCGGTAGACTAAACGACGGTCCGTCAGTAGGACATACTAAAGGTGTCTGCACACAGCGGGCGCGGCGCGGCGGGACCGGGCGTGGCGGGGCGCCGACGCGACGCTGAGCAGTTGTAATGTACTAGATATTACGGAGGACGCCACACAGAGCGTCGCGTCACGTCGCGTCGAGCCGGACGGCTCTGTGTGGCGTCCTCCGTAATATCTAGTACATTACAACTGCTCAGCGTCGCGCCGGCGCGGGCGTCCCGCCCCGCCGCGCCGCGCCCGCTGTGTGCAGTCACCTTTACTCGTAGTATTGCAATCGGACCTGCCCTTCGCGAGTGAAAGGCGGTCGGCGCACGCGCATCGTTGCTTAGATCACGGGCTATCATCTACGAGTTGTCTATTTGGGGGGTAATCAGCAATGCAGGCATGTTGTGGGGAAAAAATTGTTTATTAACCTCCGTATGCCGTAATCACAGAGACATTTAAAAAACCATTGTGTCTCGCTCGCATGGATCCACGTTGGAAAAAAAAATTGGTAAAACTTCATCTAAGACAACCATGGCTTAAATGGTTCTTAATTGTCAGTACTAACTTCGCCTTAAAGCTTTGCACCTATCTTCCAATCACCCTGTATACAGTCCTTTCCAACAGCAACCTTATCGTGACAATATAGATCACCGCTATGCAAAATCAAAGGTCTGGTACTGTTCGGTTAAAAAACTCGCTTATGGCTATCTACACATTCATGGTATTCAAGTTGAGTATTCGTTAGCTCATAGGCAGTGTCCAATAGATATTTGTAGAAATCACACGTGCGTCGTTTCATTCAAAAACACAAGCAAGCAAACCTCGACCTTATCACCTCAACAGGGGCCTAAGTCTACTAATTTACAAACGTTGAAATGGTCTCGCCATTGTGAGTGTTTGACAGTGTTTGTATGGCAAATCTGTCAAAAACTCACAATGAAGAGACCATTGCAACGTTTGTACATTAGTAGACTTGGCCCCCAGGTACTGTGAAAGGACAGGAAAATAATTTTTTTGGCAGTCATACCAATAAGTTGGACGCCGACGGAAGTAAAAACTCAAAACTTTGGAATAACCGACAGTCTAGCGCAACACGACACGAGCATGTCGCGCATTTCGGTGACGCGAAACGGAGCTTAGTGGCCACTATTTTCCGTTTTAATGATTACAATAAAACATAACAATTTAAAACTGCTGTTTGTAGTAATAATAACGTATAGTCTTGTGAAGCACAACTTGACGAGCTTATTTTCTGCATTTTCATTCTAAAATAAAAGAAATCACCGAAATAACGATGAGGGCGCCACTGTGCGCTCGGTAGCCTCTTAACTCACCTCGACAAGGATTTCCTTCGGTCACTTGTCGCGATCTGGCATAGTGCCGGTCTATCAATTTTACCGTCCAGACAAGTTGTGACAAATTCATAAGTGACACTAGCGACATCTAGCAAAAACTAGGCGCATTAGAGCTACCGGTAGGGTTGCCAACCATACTGTTAAAAACAGTATTATACTGTTTTCCACTCTAAAATACTGTTTACTGTTCAACAAAAATAAAGTATATGAATACACTGTTTTCACTGATAGGTATCCAGAGCTATGCCTAAATAATAACTAGAACATCGTGTATGCACCAGGGCATGGGCGCGGTGATTCAGCTAGTCTTAATTTCAGAATGAAACTGGTAAATGACCCGAACTTTCGGGACATAGTAAATAAATAATTGCAGTCAGAATACCTTTTGGATCTAGTATTAAATGTAGTTAGTTTTGCCACCTCAGTATTTTCAGAATGAGTGATGAATGCTAAGTGTTGGAACGACAGAAATAGAGCTTCAATACATTTGATAAAAATTGCTCCTCATCTATTTGGTGAGGCTTACGAAATTGGTGCTGAATTGACGCATTGCGCAAGTAGAACAAATGATTTATGAATATATATTAAAAAAAAATACTTCAACTACTGTTAATTTTTTCGAGATACTGTTTATTTTCCCACTTTGACCATAATACACTTTATTTCTTGTTCAAAAAGTTGGCAACCCTAGCTACAGGGGTTTTCGCATTAGGCGCGTTTCGACTTACGCATTTTGATTGTATACTTCACTAAAAAATGAAAATTTTTGTATAGTGCCACTTATGTTTTAAGGGTGCGAAATGTCAGGATCGCATACCCTTGGAGGCCGGAATAAATGGCGTCGAGCCTAATTCCATTAACTGAGCATACTGCGGGCAACTACTGAGGAATTCCTTAATAACATAATAATAACACTTTGCCCTGCGGATTGAACTCAAGACCCCAAGCTCAAGTTACATTTCATTCCATTAAATCAGACTGAACAGTGGAACACAACTAATATTCTTAAAACATCCTGTTCAGCTAACTCACGCGCTATTAGGGGCAACCGCCATCTTGGATCAAGAATGTTGCCACAAAAAATAGAACCTTATATTATAGGCCGCTGACCTCGTGTGGAGAGGAAGCTTGTTCGAATTCGACTTATTTAACTGCATCTGCATCTAGCCGCAGGCTGCCACAGAAGTACGGTCAAGGAAATTGACTAAAAAACCGGCCAAGGACGTGTCGGACACACACAATGAAGGGTTCAGATTTCAGAGGAATCAGTCATTCATCAGTCGCGGGCTGGCAATGTCGCATTTCTAGAGATTTTTCGTGATTATTTTGTTAAACAAAGTTCTATTTTTTTGCAGACAAGCACTTGAAATTGGTATTTATACGTATGTATGCAATTTTTTTACAGTTATTTTGGCTCTTAACATTGTAGTTGAAAAACCAGTTCTCCCATAAATTCCAACTGCAAAATATAAGTTTGTACGCACAATATTGAGAGATTTACCATGTTATATTAAGACTATAGACTTCTTTTAAGTTTTCCTGTAAACTATAGGTAAAGAACTAATTTCTGTTTTTTTTTTTTTTGTATCAGTTCGGAGATAAACTGGGGAAAGATCAATTTTCATCAATTTTCTTAAATAACTTTATAAAAACAAGCCCTTTCATGTGGTATATCACACGGTAAAGTTCGCAAAACATTAACTTAGTGACAACGGACAGACAGACGGACACACGAGTGATCCTATAAGGATTCCGTTTTTTCCTATTGAGGTACGGAACCCTAAAAGCAGACTTAAAAAGCCAAAATTAATGTCAACTAAAAGTGTCCGTTAATCAAAGTTATGAGTAATTGAGGAGGGATATTAATACTATAAATATAATAATGATAACAAATAAAATGTGTCCTTGGGTGCACTTGCATAGTGAGCGAACAAGGATAATCGTCGGTTGGTGCCTAATTTAATTAAAAAAGCCTAACGGGCCTCAGCTAGTTGGCTTCGGCCCCTCGTACGCCTTCCAAAGGTCCGGCACTCCAGGATCCCTAGAAATGTCAAAAATAACAAATAATATTATTTTTCGCCGGAAAACACAAGCAATATCTTGAACACGAGCCTACAATTAAGGCGAATGATATCAGACTTTTAATGATTTTTATACTGAAGATCACGTCTAAACGAGTAGTGTTAATTATTTGGAAAAAATATATGTTAAATTAGATCATTTTCTTAATAACTTAATATATGTATGAATATTTTAGATTATGTTTATAGAACATAGTGAAATTAATTTGTAAAGTAATGTCTTACGCGGATAATAAACTGAGAATCACGCAAAATCTATCCAGCGTATTTTTCTGAAACCTTCACCTTTTTAAAGATAATTTAGTTATTGATCTTTTAGTATATGTGTTTTATTAAAATACCTTTTGTTTTATGTATAATAAATTAATAATGCGTCTTATTTGGGCCAACGCTCCTGGATGGGCGAGTCCTATTCTTGTCTGAACGTACCCATTGTGTGAGCTCAGTACAGAACACGCAAGCTAACCACTCAAGGTCACTGGCATATATCTGCGTCTTAAATCGAAAAGTTTCTAGACGTGACCACAGTATAAAAAATACAGAATACAAGTCTCTTTTTTTTTGGTGGGATATTATCAAACAACTTCTCCCGCTCTGGGCGGAGTGGGTGGGCTTGTCAGACTTTTACTGACTAAAACCCACCCGTGTTCCTTCAGTTGCCTGTATGTCAGGGCCACGGTATCCCTTTCGGACGAAACCGCAATCCTGGCAGGAGAATTATTACCCGTCTAAGTTCCCAATCGCGTTCAATAATAATTGAAGTGAAAACTTGTAAATCTTAACAAATAGAGTACTTACATGTTTATGTTGTGAACTGACCTACTATTAGTATATAATGTGCTATGTAGTTATTATGTACTACATTGTTATGCTTTGCCTGCACTTATTGAACTGGGTCAGATTGAGGACTAGTTGGTTTACGTGATTTTGCTTTGGTTATTCTTTTGTTTTTATTTTGTTTCTTTCTGCTATTTCCTGAAGTTTAGTAATCGTAGCGATTTTTTATGGTTAGACATTTTTTTTAAGGCGAGGTTCTTAAAGCGTGCATTTTTGTTCTTGAGGTGGCAGCGGGGCGCGAGTAAGCAACATGTACGATCTAGAGGAATGTGGGTTTTCTTTAGATCGAATTTTGTTGCTTCGTGTCTCGTTAAGAAACTTTATAAAAGGTTTTAGAAAATTCTAGATACACTTACCGAGGTAGCTGATTGAGCCGTTTTTTTATAATTCCTTCTCAGTCACGAGATAACAATTTTTTTTAAAGAGTGGCATTAGTGGACCCAAGACAGCCCTTTTAACGTGTGCGTCCGTAGATTTGCAATGTGACCACAGTTTTTTCCCACAATCAGTATAACTAATTAAATAAATAAACAATGTTTTAAGGCTCCTACAAACAGGCACGACACGTGACGCGACACAAAGGCACCGCTCGTCGCGCGAAACGCGGTGCCATTGTGTCGCGCCTGTTTGTAGAAGCCATAGAAATATAAAAAACCGGCCAAGTGCGAGTCGGGACTCGCGCACGAAGGGTTCCGTACCATTATCCATAAAAACGGCAAAAAAAAAACATGTTTGTTGTATGGGAGCCCCCCCTTAAATATTTGTTTTATTTTAATTTAATTATTTATTTTTAAAGTTAATATATAACTAAATATTCTGTGAATATTTCAAGGTTCTTTCTACCTGTTGCCGTTATCAATATCGAGCAAGAACGAGCAATAAAATCACGTTTGTTGTATGGGAGCCCCCTTAAATATTTATTTTATTCTGTTTTTTAGTATTTGTTGTTATAGTGGCAACAGAAATACATAATCATCTGTGAAAATTTCAACTGTCTAACTATCTCGGTTCATGAGATACAGCTTGGTGACAGACAGACAGACGGACAGCAGAGTCTTAGTAATAGGGTCGCGTTTTACTCTTTGGGTACGGAAACCTAAAAACAGAGCCCCAGCATCAGTATGATTATCTTACTACGGTGTACATTTTCATCCTCAAGGTTTGAATGACCTGCCAACACTTTGATTTCATATCTACTCTGTGGCACTTTACAATTTGACACCACGGCCGAGTTGCCCCTATCAGTAAACTTCTCCCGTTTAATAATCGCTGTTTACCTTCCCTTTCTGTATTCTGTTACCCTCTCTCTCCCCCTGACGTCAGAAGTTGTTTCCGCAACACAGCGACACATGTCATCTCGTTCTCAGGGAAGACAAGATACTTATTGTAAACACGTGTCTTTTGTCTTGTTGGAGAAATTGTGTAACATGTGCTTGTTGCTTTACATTTTTAGCCGACTGCGAAAGGAGAGGGGGTTATATTTTCGACGAGTTTTTATTTTGGTAGTCTATGGCAAAAATTTGACCAAAGATACCGTCTTCTGATTCGTTTAAAAAAAAAAATTGTAGTCACTTTTTTATTAGCTTTTTTTCTGCTCGTTTGTATTTTTTTAATTTATTAAATTTAATTAGCACGGTTATCAACCAATTAAAGTAATTAAATACAGACATATGAGGCCATGAGAGCCAGAGTGGTCTAAAAACTGCTCTAAACTTACTTCGGAAGCAGTTTAAAAAAATAAAATCAGTATTGAAAAAAATACAGTTAGGCTACTCTGACCTCATATACACATCAGAAACAAAAAAAAAAAAGCATTTGACGAGACTACAAAGACAAAAAGAGATTACATAATGAAAATAATTTTAGTTTCTGAAGACGTGGCAATTTGACAATGTACAAAAAAACCGGGCAATGCGTGGCGGACCACGCACAATGATGGGTTCCGTAGTTGGGATGAATTTATCCAAAGAATAAACTTAACATTGTAGTTAATATTTAATTGCCCTAAAAAGAAGAAAATAAACTTTAAATTCCATGAAACCAATCAATTTAGTACATGTATTAATTACACAATTTATTAAATGATAATTATAAAAACTTGTCGCGCGATTTGCATATTTTATAGATTATATTATAGATAACATGTTCTTTCATACAATTACTTATAATAAGTATGTCAAGCAAGACTAGTTAATACACAGGTAAATCTCGCGACAAGTTTTTCCTGTAATCTATAAGTACAAAACTTTTTTTTTTTTTTTCAAATTTTTGAACTCAGTAGTTTCGGAGACAAGGGTGGTCAATGGTCAATTTTCATCTATTTTCTTTAATAACTTCAAAACTAATTACATATTATAAAATTATAAAAAAAATGTATATACAGTTGATAAACTTTTATAAAATTTTCTAGTTTTTCCGCAAAAGTGAACAAAAATAACTTAAAATTTAGATTCCAAGTTCGTGTTTGGGTCACAGAATTACATATGTGTACCCAATTTCAACTTAATCAGTCCAACAGATTCGGAGCAAATCGGCTGTGGCAGACAGACAGACACACGAGTGATTCTTTAAGGGTTCCGTTTTTCATTCGGACGTACGGAACCCTAAAAATAAATAAAACCAAAACGAGCTACTTCCGAAACTATAATTATTTTTCACTGTCTGTATTTATCGGTCGTTTTTCTTTCCTACAAATTTTAATGCATTACCTTGTTTCAATCCGGCACAGATGGAATTTCCCTTCTTTCTTTACATTCATGAATGCGACCTTGCGAAAGTACCGTTATAGGAAGTTAATGCATATTAAATGACTTGCCTACAGTGCGTATAAAATTATATACTCATCCATAGAAATCGTTTGGTTGGAGCGCCGTTACTAGGGGGGACATTATTGTGACGGCCATGGGAAAAGTACTAAGACTTCATAGAATACTCTTTACACCATACAAATTACAGATATCAATGTAGAAACTTCACACAGGGTGACACAGTGGGCGATCTTATCGCTAAAAGCGATCTTTTACAGACAACCTTTAGACACATCGAGCTATGAATCAGAACAGATAAATCTAATCCGCACCCTAACTTCGTAAGACAGTTTCAATCACAAACCGAGAGTTCTAGAAAGAAAGAAAGAAAAGAACGATTTTTTTATTATTCTGCACTAACAAAACGCATATAACAAACAAAAAAAAACTTGCAAAGTAGGTACCCAAAAGCCTCGTATTCAAGCAATGCAAGTTTGCCAATTTAGTCCATTGCTTGATGTCAGGACCTGGGACTAAAGACAATTTACACTGCGTAATTAATTACACTGTGTTGCGTCACTGTCACTGTGTTTTGAAGGATATTTCTAATCCATTGCTATATAGATCACATAAAGACATAATATATAATATAATCATCAGTTTATCACACTAATATTATAAAGGCGAAAGTTTGTGAGTGTGTGTGTATGTTTGTCTTCACGCTCAAACGGCTGGACTAATTGTGATAAAATTTGGTATGGACGTAGCTGACACCCTGGATTTACACATAGGCAATTTTTTATCCCGAAAGAATGTAGTGTTCGCGGGTAACACCGCGGGGCGCAGCTAGTATAATATTGTAAAGGCGAAAGTTTGTGAGTGTGTGTGTATGTTTGTCACTTCTTCACGCTCAAACGGCTGGAAATGTTGTATGGAGGTAGCTGACACCCTGAATTAACATATAGGCTACATTTTATCCAGATATTCCCACGGGATCGACACTTACTCGTATGCGGGTGAAACCGCGGGGTTAAATAAATTCGTCTGCTCAACAACGTCAATAAAGGCTCTTACAAACAGGCGCGACACGCGGTGCCTTTGTGTTGAGTCGCGTGTCAAACTTGTTTGTAGGAGCCTTTACGCAATGAACGTGGCTGCGATTAATTGTCATTTTATGTGTGTTATGCAATTACCCCGCCGATTGGTAGTTCCAACGATTTTCTTCTAATCGTTCCGACTGTCGAAGGCGATCGATCTTGAGGCTGTAACAGCCACACATGGAATGGACTTTGTTCAGATCAGGGCCTCAAGTCTGCTATTACAATAGTGTCAGAATGGTCTCGCCATTGTGAGTATTTGACAGTGTTTGTATGGCAAATCTGTCAAAAACTCACAATGAAGAGACCACTCTGACACTATTGTAATAGCAGACTTGAGGCCCAGATGGATGGGAAGGTAAAACTAACCAAGAGGTAGCCTTAAAGCGATTAACACTAGGTGGCGCTTCCGCCATCTTGAATTCATATGTCAAGTGACAGTGATCCGTCGAGTCTTTTTGACACGGACGATCCGCGTGACTTTTGATCCGTGCGCCCGGGCATTAAGGATAAACAAACATTACTACACATAAAATTCCTGGATATGAAAACAAGAAAATAGAACAACCTGAACGATAAGGAGCGTTAAAACAGCACTCATAAAATTTATCTTAAGACCCAGTTCGATTAGTTACTTTACTTAGTAAATAACGAGTTTTATAATACCGTATTGTTTCGCCCAACCTATATTCATGCTCATTTGAATATACCGGATGACATTTTTTACCGTCTCGAAAAAAATTGGGTATACTAGGTTCAGTAATTAATAATTAAGGGAAATTCTTAAGGACTATTTATATCATCATCATTCCTACATCATCATCAGTAGCCTATGGCAGTCCACTGCTGGACATAGGCCTCTCCAATTGCACGCCATTCAGCTCGATTCTCGGCAACTCATCTAGCTGGTACCAGCCATCATTCATCCCATTCCAATGATTGTGGGTCTCAAATCAAATCAAAAGTCATTTATCCAAATTAGCCTGAGAATCAGCACTTTTTTAACGTCAAAATTACCGAAGACAGTCCCCCAAAATGCCCGCCATTCACCACTTTCTAATGCGTTAGTTAGGAACTTGGTAAGAAGTGGCGCAACAAACTCCACAGCAGGTCTGCGCAGCATCTCTTATTCCATACATCCTTATCAGTAGTCACCCTCTTGCTGGCTATATCAATCATCTTTCATACAATCCATCCATTGATTCTCCGGTTTTCTTCCCCAATTCTTCCACGTCAAACTTGTTGTACTTTTTTGACCGAAATGATAAAATAAATAGCCAAAAAAAATGCTGTTTGCTTTAGTGATTTCTTTTAAATTATTGGAGAAAATGACGACGTTCTTGGTGAGAAAAATGTCAACGACAGTCTCATTAGCTCGCAGAAACTTGCTCATAAGGCAAGGAACTGTTGCTAAATAGTTTGCACTCGCGCTTGCCCATTTATCATTTAAGTCATCGACAGTTCGACTCAGGCGAAAAATATAATTGACAGATAAATTATGTCATTCGTAGAAAGCAGTGCTGTAAATGGTTTCCCTTCCAACTTTAAACATTATGGTATGCAATAAAGAATTGAGAATTGACATGGGGAAGACCAAGGGCCCAAGTCTGCTATTTTAATGAATTCGTCACTCCAACACGATCCCATTGTCATTTTGCTAAAACTTCGTAATCTGCTATATTCATAATGGTTGATCATTAGTCGGTCAATGGTCTCGTAATAGAATTGTATTACAATGGCATTTTGAACATTTATTCATGCCAGATTTCATTTATATGTATTTTTACATATTATTTATTAGTTTTATAAGCAATCTGAAGTAGTAGGAAGTTGGAAGTTGGAAGTTTCATTTGTCATTATGTACTACATTACCAATTCTTTCAATGGAGTGTCAGTGGCTGACCATTGGAAAGTCATAATGACGCCATTATATTAGTAGATTACCAAACTTGTCAAAATCAACAATTATGAAATCAATGATAGACCATTCTGACACTATTGTAATAGCAGACTTGAGGCCCTGGTCATTTGTTTTCTCCAGCTTGACCCGCCATCTACGGGGTCTGCCGCGACGCCTTCTGACTGTATCAGGGCTCCACATAGAGGTTATTTTAGCCCACAGCTCATTGGGCATACGGCAAACGTGACCAGCCCATTCCCACTTCAGCTTAGCGGCTTCGTCAGTACGTTGGTGCACAGGATGGTGTCGCAAATATATGTTCTGTCAATTTGACGCCTATAATACTGCGTTCCATCGCACGTATACGCTAAAAAAGTATTCACAGTTAAAGAAAACTTACCTACTTAAACTCAATCATAACGCAGTAGTGTCCTAGTTATTTTTTATAACATTCCCACAACATTAATCGCTCCAGTATGGAATACCGTTCTATTAATTCAATACCCATTTTATTAATAACAAGAAAAACGGAAAAACACTACCCTGCAACCACCCCTTGGCGGCCATTTTCTAACGATGACGCAATTGTTGTCACTCAGTTGCTAAGCAGCCATTGATCGGGGTCATTCACACGCATAGCTTGTATAATAAAAAGTTATTAACTTGATACAAAACTAGTATTTCAGGCTACCCAATCATAGATAATTATTACCGAAGTAACAGGTTTCGTGTAAAGGAATGTTTCGTTTCTGCAATGTCTGGCTGGCTGGACGCGTTTTTTTAAATCTAGAACGTTGCATAATTTTTGGCCGTTATTTTAGAAGTTGTCAAAGAGTCGCCTCCGTGCCTCGGAAAGCACGTCAAGGCGACGATAACCGACATTTAATGATTTTTTACTGAAGATCACATCTAAACGAGTAGTGTTTAATGCTTTGGAAAAAGTATATGTTAAATTAGAGCATTTTCTTAATAATTTAATATGTGAATATATTCGATTATGTTTATAATACATAGTGAAATTAATTTGCAAAGTTATTAGACATAACTTTGCAAATTAATTTCACTAAAGTTTCAAAAGCAACAAAATTCGATCTAAATAAAAACGGCCACATTCCTCTAGATCGTATATGGTTGCTTCGTGTCTCAATATGAAACTTTAAAAAAGGTATTAGAAAATTCTAGACACACTTACCGATATAGTTGATTGAGCCGTTTTTCATAATACCTTCTCAGTCACGAGAGAGTGGCGCTAGTGGACCGGTGACAACGCTCTTAAGGACATTATTTAGCCTATTAAACAGAAAGACTGGGCTGTGGAGGTCAGATAGGCTCCATATAAAACACTGATATTCAGCTGCATTCGGTAAGACTGGAAGGCGTCTCCAACATAGCCTTTTCCCGGTACACAGATGATGATTTTGAAGCTGTCAAAACATTCCACAGATTTTGTTCATAGATTGCTACAAGGATCTTTTGGCGCCTGAATAACATTGACAGGTTGTTGTGAAGTAGTCATAGAAATTGTATTGAAATACAAGATGGCAGCTTTCGTTCCAATTTTGCCCAAAGTAAAAATCTTCGCTCCAACAACAATCGTCTTCTACGATGTCCTTCTCAACGTTCTGGATTCATTCATTCAAACTCAAACTCAAAGCATTTATCCTAATCCTAATTAATATTATAAATGCGAAAGTAAGTTTATCAGTTTGTTTGTTACCTTTTCACGTCTAAACCACTGAACGGATCATCCTGAAATTTTGCATATACGTTGTCAGGTGTACAGAAACGGACATAGGGTACCTTTAATCCCGAGAAAATTTACTGTTCCCCATATATTGCATCTGCCATGTTTTGTCTCTGCATCACCCTAAGGTTGACTGGTAGAAAATGCCTCAGGCATTAAGTCCGCCTTTGTACAGTATTTTTTTACTTGTGCATAAAGTTTTAATAAATATATAAATTTTGGACACTTGCCAAAAGGTCCTTGTACCGTTGTAAATGGCGATGGATCATCACATCACACATTGCGAGGCTTTGGCTTTTTTGCCATCATCAAATAACATAGTTGTGTTAAGTTGCGGACACCAGCCCGTTAAACGATACTATACTAACACAGGCTGTCGCCAAATCCCTTTTAATGACGAATATCTGAACCTAAAATACCTGTCTCTCAAAATTGGGCCTAGGTACGATATGATTAGGATCTAACTACCGCTGTAATTATGTAATTAAACTGAGTTCCACTGAATAACTGTTACTGAATTATCATCGTAATGATATTGGGGGGTGTCTCCCCAAAGTGGCCTCCAACCTCCCCTTATAGCCACCCCGAGCCTCACATCTGAATGCTGGTCTGATTTGGTATCATTTCTGAATCTGATCGCTGTTAAAAGAATACACACACATCGACAACATTGATATGTAATATAGAATGAATATCTGGTAAATCTGAAGACATGCACTGAGAAAGAACAAGTTCACTCACCAATGTACTGCTAGCTCCAACCTTCAGGTCCAAGTGAGACGGGCGCGCCACCACCACCAGCCAGCCTATAACTGTTCCACTGTTGGGCAAAGGCCTCTTCTCATACAGAGAAGGCACGAGCATTGATCACCACGCTTGCTCAAGACGGGTTGGCGATTTCAGACTTATATTAACTATTAGTCCAGGTTTCCTCACGATGTTTTTCCTTCACCGATGTCAGTAATGTCCAAGATAAACTCAGAAAGTACATATGAATTGAAAAAGTCACATTGCTACTTGCCTAGATTTGAACCCACAACCTCATGCATGAGAGGCGAGGCCTTAACCAACGGGCCATCACGACACGAAGACGGGCGCGCGCGCCGTCAATCCCCGCGCGCTACCCCTCTTTCTCCCACCTCACGCCACGTCTTCACTAGTTATTATCTATAGGCTATATTACTTCGCATTCGCGACACAGGCCTTGGTTTTCCTGTGTGCACAGAGCACCTTATAATACTGGTATAGAGTGCTATCTCACGGGATTTTTATGCCAACCTGTCGCGAGTAGCGCCATCGGGATTTCATGTTCCGTAACTAACCATACTATACATAACTACCCTACCCTTCATTTTCATTTTGTTGCTTTTGATATTTCCCATAGTTAAAGATTGATTGATTTAAAACCATGTTTGGTAGTGTGAACACACAACAACACTTAACTAATAGCGTCCAATACCGCAAATAGACACAGAATTCAGTCAGCCTTCGCCCCACGAAAACACTCAACGCAAGGACGTACTGACGAATCTGATGATGTACTCTTCAAGCCTTTACGGAGCAGCAGACAGAGGCTCAACTCAATGTATTAGCAGCAAAGAAAACAGCATAAACAACACGTAAACAATTTTGTGGACACACAAATTGCAAAACGTATCGGTCATTTTCTATTGACAATTTCCAAAGAGATTTAAGTATAATTTAATGTCTTTGACAATTTCGAATTTTGACATTTGTGATTTTCTTTAGCATTCGATTTATTAAATTGATAAACCAGAAATATATATTTGTTCCTATTTTATCTCTTTAAAATTAAAATAAATAATGAAAATAAATTAGAAATTAAAACTGCATTTTCAAAAACTATTAAATAAATTCTAAGTCGTTTTGTAGAGACATCTAGTATGCCTTATAGAAATTATTTGCCTAAAATAAAGAACACGATTCATAGATGGCGTACCTAAAAAATAGCTGTGAATGTGAAGGTAACTTTACCCCCCCTGCCTGTGTGCCAAACATCAAAGTCTAAGTAATTTGAAATCCGTTCAGGCGTTAAGGCTTGAAAGGGTAACAGACAGACAAGAGTTGCCTTCGCATTTATAATAGATGGTATCATTGATGTATAAAAACGGAAGATAACGCACCGGTCTCATGTCACTTAAACATTATTGGACTAGAAATAATTACATGTAAACACACCCAACTACATTTCCTGATGTCGTGCGTCATGCATTAACAACCGAAATAGAGAGAGACGCGGGCTGTAGCGGGAACAAGATAGCAATAATTGTCACTGTTACGTACCCATAACAACTCAGAAATAAATGGCGACCAAGTTTTGATGTACGAGTGGAAAACAATCCCGTGGAACTTGTTTTTGAAGGTTTATTCCACAAATCCCCCCCGAAAAATCTCCCTTAGGAGGAAAAGTGGTATATATAAAAACCAGTCGAGAATTCACCCCTGCTTATTTCACTAATCCCCCAGAGAATCCCCCTCAGTGGGGAAAACTGAACCCTAATATAAAAAATATCACTTTCAGGGGGGTCTTGGAATATATTTTTTTTTTTTTCAATTCTAGTTTACCCCCCTAAGCGGGATTATCAGGGGTGAATTCTAGACTGTTTTTTATAGATTCCACTTTTCCTCCTAAGGGGGATTTGTGGAATAAGCCTTTTTGAATGGCGAATTATTTGTGCACATTTTGAAAACACAAGAAAGCATTTTTGCTGCATATTTAGACGATTACGGTAATTTTAGTTAACGTGCTACACAAACGCTAGTTCGATTGTGACTAAGGTCTATTGTGCCGGTCGGCATAATTTATGTCCACGTCGAGGAGCGAGTACCTAATCTCCCTTTTTTATACATCAATGAGTGGTACGGATTCTTCAGCTGCATTAGGATACTTAAAGACAGCTCGGAGTGTGCCGGACATCCACTTAAGTATCGCTTTTCGTGAATATTTTAATGCACCTCACAAGAGAGTCAAGAGACTACATATCTATATACTAATAACTAGCGGCTTCCTGCGGCTTTTTCTAAAATATAAGTAGCCTAAGTTACTGCCTATAACATCACCTATCTTCCAGTAAAAGTCCCGTCAAAATCGGTGAAGCCGTTTCTTAGATTAGCCGGAACAGATAGACAAAAAAATAATTGTTTATATGTACCGTATATACTTTCATATGAATTTAGTAAAAATCTGTTATTTTGACATTACAAACAGACACTTCAATTTTATTTATTTCTACATAAATAACTTCGTTTCTACATATAATGTCACTAATGTTAGGCCATCAAAAATAAACTAGAAAAGTTTCATTATCTTGCCTAAGCATTTCGTGATGAAACTATCAATATAAAAATGTCAAACAAATAATTATTGATTTTATAATAAATTAAAAAAATCAAAGTGTCTTCATCATAATTATGATAATTTGAAGTCATTTCCACAATTTTATTTAATTCGGAATATTATCGTAATTTCCACGAACACGAGTGTAATGTTATTGTTTTAATTTGAATAATTAGAAGAAAAGAATTTCAAATAATTGAAATGTCACGAAATGTCGCCATAAATGTTATTTCTGGCGTTTAGCTGTCAAACTTGACGCTGTTATACTTTAACGTACAGTCAAGGAATGAAAATGCAAAACCCAAAAAAATAAATTGGTTGTCTGTAAAGTTGGTTTACGGACGATAGTTTAACGTGACAACGTCATAACAAAACATTGATGCGGCGCAAGCGTACAATGAGCGTAACGGGACAATGAGCGTAACGGAACAATGAGTCATCCTTTTTCGTGCATGCAGCCGGCGTTCATCCGTACAATGAGCGTAACGGGACAGTGCGCGTAACGGGACAGTGAGCGTAACTTTAATTAATAAAGGACTGGTAAGTATACACGACCAGGTTAAGCTACGCTTATTGCGGTCGGTTCGTGGATGGGTGACCATCCATTACGTGCCTCGGAAAGCACGTTAAGCCGTTGGTCCCGGCTGTCATTCGTAGATCTTTGACAGCCGTGGCGGACAGTAGACCAAAATGTCTGACAACCAGTCTTATCAAGGGATATCGTGTTACCCATTAACTGGTTGTTGTAGGTCAGATAGGCAGTCATCATCATCATTTCAGCCGAAAGACGTCCACTGCTGGACATAGGCCTCCCCCAAGCACCGCCACCTCGACTGGTTCTGTGCTTCCCGCATAGAGCGGATTCCTGCGGCTTTCATAAGGTCATCGGTCCACCTTGTGGGAGGCCTTCTGCGCTACGTCTTCCGGTACGCGGTCGCCACTCCAGAACCTTTCGGCCCCAACGGCCATCTGTTCTGCGCGTAATGTGCCCTGCCCATTGCCACTTAAGTTTGGTAATTCTTTGAGCTATGTCGGTTACCTTGGTTCTCTTGCGGATCTCTTCATTTCTGAAGATAAGCAGTCGCTCCATGTAAAATAATGCTGCTAGACAGATGACGATTATGAGCAGAATTTGTTTTTGTTTTTTAAAAACGATTTAAAAAAATTGGTTGTCTGTAAAGTTGGTTTACGGACGATAGTTTAACGTGACAACGTCATAACAAAACATTGATGCGGTGCAAGCGTACAATGAGCGTAACGGGACAGTGAGCGTAACGGGACAATGAGTCATCCATTTTCGTGCATGCAGCCGGCGTTCATTGATTTATTAGACGTGGTCACGTCAAAAATACGGTCTCGGCTGAAATTCGTAGATCTTTGACAGTGGGAAAGGAATTGGTTTGAAAACTTTGAAAGTTTAAAATATTCGCTCCTTGACTGTACTTACACCACCTCATTATCGTACTGGTCGATTTCCTGTAAAGTTTTTCCATTTATCTCCTCTGTGACACGTCCGTGGTACAAGTAAAAGTCTGTTGCAATTTGCGCGCGGCCGAGCGTAGCCACAGTGTAACTACGTATCTATTGAAATCAGCCGACGAATTGAAAATATACGGCAGAGTAATTTTAAAGTGGCCGCCTCATAAATGCCTCGTTCGATTAGTCATCTAGTGGTCGAATTGAAAGCGCGACTGCTGATGCATGATTCCGTATCCGAAAGATGCCAAACGGAACCCTATTACTAAGCCTCCGCTATCCGTACGTCCGTCCGTCTGTCTGTATGTTAAGTTTTCACGCCTAAACCGCTGAACCGATCGTCATGAAATTTGGCAGAGATATAGCCTGGGATAGGGAGAAGGACATAGACTACTTTTTTACGCGATAACTGGCATCCACGCGGGCGGAGCCGATCAAAAAAATCAAATCAAATCGTACGATTTTAATTTTTTAATTAAATTAAATTAAGAATAATAAAATTCTATCGATCCGTATTCAAAAAAATCTCAACCATTTATGCAAGGGGGGGTCAGCTAATTGTGTATACCGATGGTACTACTATATTTTGTAACATTAGTGAAATAGTTTTCGGAATTGGATCCGAAGCTCCGAAGATTGCCGCTTACATACAAACTCAATGTTACCCATATTTAAGTGTTGGTTTTAACACCGTTGCGAAAACGTTTTGATCAACATACGACCAACCCAATAGAGATCCATTTTTCCAAAGCAGCGCGCCCGTTCCAACCAGACATTTGTATGTTTCCACCAAAACAGACACGTTTTATTACAAGTATTTTTGAATGAACAAACATTTTCAATTCTCACCGTTACGCGTACTTTGTCATGTCGCGTATCTACCGGACATTTTGCATAAAAAAACTGTCAATCAGTTTTCCCATTTCAACGTTTTTTGATGAATGAGAATTTTACTAATCATTTTGAAAGTTTTGTTTGGTGATTAAGTATTGATGAGAATGTCAGGAAAATTTAGGTGCCAATCACGCATCAACTTTAAAAATTATCAAAAAAATATACGCGTCGACTTGAAATGAAAATCAAAATCAAAATATTTTATTTCACATAAACCTACATGGGCACTTATGAAACGTCAGAAGCTAGGTGCACGGTTCGAATTAGTCGTTTCCTATGGAGAAGAGCCGGCAAGAAACTCCACGGTTACTCTTTTAAAAATAATTGGGTTTACAATACTTGAAAACGTCCACCTTTTTTTCGTCGATAAAATTGGCTTAAAAAGTGGCAGTGGGCCGGCCATGTAAAGTATAAAACATTACCAAACTCTTTGATTTGTCTGATAGCATAGCATTTTACTCCGAATCCAAGTGAAATCAACAACCAAAAACAAAGTGAAACTACTATAAATAACATTAAATTGCTTTCAAACGTATTTACGTTCGTCTGCGCTCGCGCATCGCCGGTTATTTTTGATGCAGTTCACCGCGGTTTGGGACAAAGAGGGGCTATTTCTGTGCTAACGGATGCCGTGCACCCATCCTTGGTATATACGGAATTAATTATAAGAGCAGAAAAAAATAAAATAATTGAGAACTTCCTATTTTGAAGTTGGTTAAAAATCTATGAGATTTTATTTCCCATCCTTGATTTGGATGCTAAATCCGCAAAAAAGAAAAAGAAAAAATAGTACGTAATCTTATGAAGTCGTCGGCAGTTAAAATTATACAGAGTTATTTAATTTTTTGACGTAATAAAATAACTTAAAAATTATAATATAATTTATTTCGTTACATATTGTATTATAATACACTTCATGCTTGCTAATACTGTGTGTAAATCAATTTGTCACACATGTGTATAATACGTTTCAAAAACATAAAACAGCTGTTTTACATGATTTTGTAGTAGTTTATTGTACGTACTGACATTTTCGCGTTAAGGCTCGTACAGACTCACGCGATATCGCGGGCGCGACAGGCACCGACAAAGAAATTGTGCTTCAAGTATCGCGTCGCGCCCGCGATATCGCACTAGTCTGTACGAGCCTTTTAAAATCTCGCTTCTTCAGATTCATTCTCAGCGTTCAGGATGGTTCAGGGTATCATAATCATTTGCAATGCAGGTTACGATCAAGGTGATAGTTACCAGCACATTGTTCAAAATCGCATGACACTTCGCTCATCGTCTGGTATTGTCCTGCTATAAGACAATGGAGGAATTAATCAGAAAGGAAGAGCCAAGGTAACTGACATGGCCAGCGGGATTGTCCGAAAGTGGTACCGCTGCCCCGGAACTTAAAGGGCCAAGGAAGGAACACGGGTGGGTTTTAGTTAGCAAGAGTCTGACACTCCGCTCCACCTAGAGCGGGAGGGGTCATATGATGATTTCCCATCCTCAAAAAAAAAAAAAAAGGTAACTGACATAGCTTGAAGAATTGCCAAACTTAAGCGGCAATGAGCAGGGCACATTGCTCGCAGAACAGATGTCCGATGGGGCCAAAAGGTTCTGGAGTGGCGACCGCCACTCCAGAACCTTTTTGCCCCATCGGCCTACCGGGAGACGTAGCGTTGGAAGGCCACCCATAAGGTGGACCGATGACCTTGTGAAAGCCGTAGGAATTCGCTGGATGCGGGAAGCACAGAACTGGTCGATGTGGCGGTGCTTGGGCAGGTCTATGTCCAAAAGTTGACGTCTTTCTTTTAATAAGATGATGTTGTGTATAGAGGTATTAGGAACAGGGTGTAAAGTTCACTCATCTCCTAGAGAAAAGGGAGGATCCTCCGACCAGACACTTGGGCTACTGCCCGACGGTTGATTTCGGGATGTTGTTTAAATACCAGTCGCACGATAAACCCTGCTTGCGCGATGCAGTATTTGTGTGAGGTCTTTGATGCGAAGTTCGCATGTGGCGTTGTAGGTGGCGCCACAAGTCTATGTAATTATGTATGGTAACCCTAATTACCCTGATTTCATTGTCAAATCCAGCTTGCTCCAATCAATTTGTTGTTGAATACAGGAAATAAAGGGATGTGTGAATTTTTAATATTATTGCCAATAACTTACTGGTTCTGACATCTTTGGATTAATGTATAAATTTTAATTATTTTGAACTTTTATGAGTGTAAATAATAATTATTAATGTAGGCAATGACATTGTATGGAACTAATTATCTTTTTTCTGTGTTTAATTTGTTATTATTTTAATTATTCGTGTATATTTGTAAAACATTCAGACACAATGTAAATTGTTATTGAATAAATGAAATGAAATTAAATTTCAAAAAGAATATGGTAACGAGGTGAAATCGAACCAAAAATGATACCATACAGTATTTATTTTTGGGTTCCCGGATGCTCAAGTACCGTCAGAAGCTAACGGTTGATTGGTTAATTTAATTAACCTTATTTTTGTTGACGGTCAGTATACTGTTGTAGTAAATTGTCAATGATAGTAAACAACGTAGTTAGGTTTCAATTGATTTTATGGGGACGAATGGGGGGAGACCAAAGAAACGGTGGATAGACTGTGAAAGATAATATGGCTGGGAGTGACTACCGGATGACGAGTGATAGAGAAGTTTGGAACAAAAAAGTAAAATAAAAAATCCGACTGCTTAAGGCGACGATAACCGACTTTTAATGATTTTATACTGAAGTTCACGTCTAAATGAGTAGCGTTAATGATTTGGAAAAAATATATGTTAAATTAGAGCATTTTCTTAATAATTTAATATATGAATATTTTAGATTATGTTTATATTACATAGTGAAATAAATTTGTAAAGTTATGTCTAACGCGGATAAAAAACTGAGAATCACGCAAAATCTATCGAGCGTATTTTTCTGAAACCTTCACCTTTTCAAAGATAATTCAATTATTGATCTTTTAGTATACGTGTTTTATTAAAATACCTTTTGTTTTATGTATAATAAATTAATAATGCGTCTTATTTGGGAAAGCGCTCCTGGATGGGCGATTCCTATTACTGGCTGGACGTAAGATGCGCAGCGTGAGCTCAGTGCAGTATACGCAAGCTAACCACTCAAGGTCACTGGCATATATCTGCGTCTTAAAAAGTGAACTTTAAAAGAGATAGAAGAAAGATTTAGATAACTTAATACAATAAAAAATCTCATGGAGTCTGAGGCATCTTCTTAAATTTAACAATAACGACCTTATTGCCTCCGACTGCATGATTGCATTTTTTATTTGACACTTTTTAATTAGGAATATAACATGGTAAGTTAGGTTATTTACGCAATTATAATCGGGTGATAAAAGCCTCTTACTTACTTCAAAAGTTCGGGATTGTTTTTTTTATCATTTCTCACTCCAAATTACATTAAACATATTGTGGTTTCTACAACGCCACATGTGAATTAACATCAAAGACCTGACGTCAAACAAATCCTGCATCGCGCTAACAGAGTTTACTGCGTGACTGGCATATATACAACATCCCGACATCAACCGTCGGGCAGATGCCCACCTGACAACACCCGTCTGGTCGGAGGATCGTCCCTTTTCTAAAGAGTATGAGTGAACTTTACACCCTGTTCCTCATATCCCTATAATATAATCCATACTAATATTATAAATTTGAAAGTAACTCTGTCTGTTTGTCTGTCTGTCTGTCTATCTGTCTGTATGTTACGTTTTCACGCCTAAACCGCTGAACTGATCATCATGAAACTTGACAGAGATATTGCCTGGGATATGTAGAAGGACATAGGCTACTTATTTACGCGATAGCCGACATCCACGCGGGCGGAGCCGCGGGCAAAGCTATTTATTATATTTTTGTAATTGTCTTTAAAAATCCTTCAATTTGGTAGGTTTGGGAGATTTTATTTTTATTTTTTATTTAATAATTTATGTACACACAAACAGACAAGAAGAAAGGAACAGAAAAATACGTACAAAGGTGATGCTTATTTCTAATGAAATCTCTTCCAGCATACTTGAAAGTAGATAAAGAGATGTAGACAACGTGTGTACGGGTAGAAGAGAAAAAAAATTACATAAAATCAAAATAGCTATACACTAATATAAATACTTATAAACATACAATAAGGGAATATAATTATATATAATATATAGTTTTAATATACCCAGTGACACTCGCGCAATAAAGACGAATCTAACGACATATTAATATCGTTCATCAAATGAGTGGTTTGATTTACAACATTTTCAAATACGGGAATACGCCTTCTGATGCTTTTTTATGCCGTAGTAAATAATTTAGTAGTTATAAACTGCTGTTCTGAATCTTAAGTTGACCGTATCTTATATAAGTATTTTGTCTTTACTAACATAATTAATAAATCTAATCCTGCCAACCCCTTTGACATGTATCTTCAAAAGAAACTCTGGAAAAAAATGTTAAAAACTAATCACGAAATACCTTCGCTACGATACCTAAAAATCCCTGTACGGACAGCAAAACAAACAGTTGAAGTTCAATCAACGCTACGCTGTCCAATTTATTTTGCTATCGCTCCACCACATGTTCGTGAGAACGGTGGCTGGGACATACAAATAAACACATACGTTTCAGAGTCAATGCTCTGGTGTGAATGGTTTTAGAGGTCGGTAGAGATAGAGGTTAAATTAAACTTTAATTAATAAAGGACTGCTAAGTATGCACGACCAGGTTAAGCTACGCTTATTGCGGTCGGTTCGTGGATGGGTGACCATCCATTACGTGCCTCGGAAAGCACGTTAAGCCGTTGGTCCCGACTGTCATTCGTAGATCTTTGACAGCCGTGGCGGACAGTAGACCAAAATGTCTGACAACCAGTCTTATCAAGGGATATCGTGTTACCCATTAACTGGTTGTTGTAGGTCAGATAGGCAGTCATCATCATCATTTCAGCCTAAAGACGTCCACTGCTGGACATAAGCCTCCCCCAAGCACCGCCACCTCGACCGGTTCTGTGCTTCCCGCATCCAGCGGATTCCTGCGGCTTTCATAAGGTCATCGGTCCACGTTGTGGGAGGCCTTCTGCGCTACGTCTTCCGGTATGTGGTCGCCACTCCAGAACCTTTCGGCCCCAACGGCCATCTGTTCTGCGCGTAATGTGCCCTGCCCATTGCCACTTAAGTTTGGTAATTCTTTGAGCTATGTCGGTTACCTTGGTTCTCTTGCGGATCTCTTCATTTCTGAAGATAAGCAGTCGCTCCATGTAAAATAATGCTGCTAGACAGATGACGATTATGAGCAGAATTTGTTTTTGTTTTTTAAAAACGATTAAAAAAAATTGGTTGTCTGTAAAGTTGGTTTACGGACGATAGTTTAACGTGACAACGTCATAACAAAACATTGATGCGGCGCAAGCGAACAATGAGCGTAACGGAACAATGAGCGTAACGGGACAATGGGCGTAACGGGACAATGAGCGTAACGGGACAACGAGTCATCCTTTTTCGTGCATGCAGCCGGCGTTCATCGATTTATTAGACGTTGTCACGTCAAAAACAAAACATTTTGTTTTGTGAGCTAGCAATTTATTTATTACTTTTCTTTCTCTCAAGTCTCAAACGCGACCATTTAATTAATTAATGTATTCGTTCAAAAGTTTCCCCTCTTAATCAACGCCATTACGGGATAGCAACAGAATTCAATTAGCCAACTATAACAGACACTTGAGGCCATCTTCAGACAGAATTGTTAATCTTTACAACTTAGCCCACGTTGCACGGACGTAAAAATATCGCGGCGAGATTTTATCGCTCACTGGATCGCCCGTCACCTGTCTGTCCACAATTCTATTGCCTACTGTAGGATGCATATTGTGAATCTTTGGGTTTATTCGAGTAATCGAGTCTGGTCAAAACACGCTGGGGCCATTCATTCATTCACTGGATTAATTTAATTATTATAATAATAAAACACTTCTTTTTTTTTCTCGGTGTTAGCCGAGCGTTTAGAATCCAACCGATGCATCCCAGCGCGTCGAAAAAACACTGTTGGAATTTCAACTCTCGGCGCTAAGTAGTACGTTTTAAATCCAGTGCGTGTAAAACAATTACCGCGAGAAAAAATCTCCTGGGCTTACAGAGCCACTCAAAACTGTGTGGTTCTTTCCTCAAAAGACCATTTCAGACACGGATCTACATGGTCCTCACATGATCTGACCAAGATTATGTCTGGACTTTAAAAGGGACCCCTGAGTTTGTTTCGCCGTTTCTTCTCAGGGATAGTCCGATAGGAAATGTCGACTACACCAAGCCTGTTTTTTATTTTTTTATTGACGTGTAAAAGTGATTCCGATATCCTATTTACAGAATAAACGATTTCATTTCATTTCAGAGATCTGAGATTAGACATTTTAAAGAGTGAAGCCGGTCTGATTCTGTAGAAATTGCACCGTAAAAACTTAGGTGAATTGAACTGTCATTCCACCATGCTAGGAATTGACGTTATTGACAGCTCACTACACATAAGTTTTCACGATGAGATTTTTACTTTGTGTCTGGGATGACAACGCGTCTGCGATGACAGACGTACTCGCACTTGGCGGTGACCCCTGACCATCAGGCTGTAGGCTTGTTTGTCATTCAATAACCTACAAAATATATTTCGTCGACGTTGGTCCCACCAAAATTTGGTGGACGATTTGATGGTTTAGGATCATAAAAAGAAATTACTCTATATTATTAACAATACCTTTTTTTACTTACTTTCGTTCTCACCCCAAAGAAAACGCCGTAACTATAATAAGAAGATTAAATAACCAACTCACATCTGACCTTTTTATAAAAATATAACCTCAAATTGATGCGCCATATTTCATAGACAAAGGGCCAGGTAGGGTTGACCTCGTGGCTCGTGTTTATACTATGGGTGTACCTACAAATTATGGTTTTTATAAGACAACCTTATGAGATTTTTTATGAGCTTCGTTTGAATAAATTTTAGGAAATATTTAGATGCTGCTTTTTCTTTCTTTCTTTCCTTCTATACCTACAGATAAATGTATAATTTTTTTTTTAATGTACAACAACAATTATACTCCATTCAGCTGTCAATATTATAACATTAGCGGTAAAATTGTAACATTTTTCGATACAATATTTTACGTGGGTAACTACTACTTACGCCGTTTAATTTAAGACTCAGATATATGACAGTGTCCTTGAGTGGTTAGCTTGCGTGTTCTGTACTGAGCTCACGCAACGCGTCGTACGTCCAGCCAGTAATAGGTCTCGCCCATCCAGGAGCGCTGTCCCAAATAAGACGCATTATTAATTTATTATTGTACATGAAACAAAAGGTATTTTAATAAACCACGTATACTAAAAGATCAATAATTTAAAAAGGTGAAGGTTTCAGAAAAATACGCTTATAGATTTGGCGTGATTCTCAGTTTTTTATCGGCGTTAGACATAACTTTAAAAATTAATTTCACTATATAATATAAACATAATCTAAAATATTTCTATATTAAGTTATGAAGAAAATGCTTTAATTTAACATATATTTTTTCCAAATCATTAACACTACTCATTTAAACTTGATTTTCAGTATAAAATCATTA
Organism: Dryobota labecula; assembly: GCA_947523025.1. NCBI lineage: Eukaryota > Metazoa > Arthropoda > Insecta > Lepidoptera > Noctuidae > Dryobota > Dryobota labecula. The sequence continues at coordinate 1,980,766 of OX383311.1, read as the reverse complement.
AAATTCGGTTATCTTCGCCTTAAGAGAAAAACAAACAGTGTCCTTAATCTAATCACGCACGCCGGTTGCGAATACTACGTACCTGACCTTCGTGAGGAACTTTACCAATAAGGTCACTGTATGTCCTTCTAGGGCGTCCGATCCCACTCACATCCACCACTCACATCTGCCTTGTAAATACCTTTCGTTAGTCGCCTTTGATTCATCCTCTCAACTAGGGCTTTCAGTCTCGCTGCATTTCTGAGTCCCGGGAAAAAATAATCGAGACTCGGTGCGGTCTCGAAATTCCCGGGAATAACGAGACTTCCGAGACTATTGTAAAAGTAGGTTTCCTACTTATAGGCTAAGCTTTTAAGCAGTCATAAAAAGATATTTCAATCAAGTACTTTATTACACATAGCAGTTACAAACTCATTATAAAACCAAAAACTATTTATGAGAGTTTTATATTTTTATAGTGGGTACGTAAGAAACAAAGCGCATCAGAGAGAACCTGAATTTATTAATAATAAAGGTACCTAACCTGCGTTAGAAAAAGCTCTCTCTGCTTCTACGCTAGTGGGAGCGATAGATAGTAATTATTACAATGGTTTTGATACTTCCCTAAGCCATTGGACAAGTCTCAAAAGTCTCGTTATTCCCGAGACTGAAAGTATCAGTCTCGAGTCTCGAAAATACCAAAAAATCGTCGAGACTCTCGAAATTTACGAGACCGAGATTCCCGGGATGAAAGCCCTACTCTCAACATGACAAACGATACGTATAAGCATACTCTTTTCAATTTTTAACCGGCTTTCCAAAAAGGAGGAGAAAAAGTAGCTTCGAAGAAATACTCCTCATCGAAGTCGTAGCTAGGTATAACTGGAAACTATTTCAAGTTTTCTGACTTAGTTAATCACGTAATCAAAAGTTTTATCTTAATTTCAACGCTTAGGTATCTACGCCTTCAGAATAATTAATTAAATTATCCACTTGAATTTGTACTAAAAGCCGTTTTCACAAAGTTTGGAAATCTCTTTGTCCTCTAGACTTAGAATTAAAAGTATCTCATCATTCTTTTGGGCGCAACATGTATTTTTCTTCCATACTTCTCTATTAGTTCGCTATTAGTGATAGGGCTTGCAGCTGAGTATAAACAGCCGCGCGGGTCGATTGATCAGGTTAAGCTACACATGCCGCGGTCGGTCCGTGGATGGGTGACCATCTTTACATACCAAGACCCGCGCACCGTGTCTCGGAAAGCACGTTAAGCGTTGGTCCCAGCTGTCATTCGTGGATCTTTGACAGTCGTTACGGATCGTGAGAAACCCGAAAGTCTGACAACCAGTCTTTCTCTCTTTGTTCCGGCTAATCTCCTAAACGAATGAACCGATTTTGACGGGACTTTCACTGGCAGATAGCTGATGTTATATGGAGTATCAGGCATTTTTTTAAAGTCACGGTGGCGAAACTGCGTGCAGAAGCGTAGTCTATTCTATAATTAAGATATTTACTTTCTCTGCGCAACGATTAAATAACAAAATGACGGACCAAGTCCAGTCCCCTTTGTAATAGAAAAAGCTACGCAGACATAAAAACAAATAAACACAAAACTCAGATTTGACGACAGCGACCTTATTTCGGAGCAACAAGAGCGGTGTTCGCAGAACAACTTTTCTTACTGCTGAGCTGAGATTGACCGTACGCCCAAAGCGTTTAATTCTTTCCAAAAACCACCCTAGTTCCGCTCAGCCTTATGCCCGAGATACACGAGGCTAGTGTCTCCAGCCTGGAATAGTAAGCTAGCAAGCTTTTTTTTTACTATAGGTTTGCTCTTGACTTTAGTCTAGGTCTGAGTGACAGAGACAAAGTCTACGATGGAGTGAGCTTACCCAGAAGAAGCCTGTTCACTCTCACTTTGAATTGATTAGGGTTGGGTTGTATGCGTTCGGAAACACAGACGCAGGCAGAGAGTTCAACTCCTTTGCTGTGCGCATTATAAAAGATGTTTGAAAACGCTTAGTGCGAGTTGGTGGAATATCAACTAGGTAGGGGTGGTAACTTGCAGTGCGTCTAGATGCCCGATGGTAGAAGGGGGCCGGTGGAATAAAGGTCGTGGAGTTCTTGGGCACACTCGCCGAAGTACAATCTGTAGAAGACCGACAAGCAGGCAACCTGTGAAGCTTGGCCTCCACCAGTTTTACGCCGCCAATGAGCCTCTTAGCTCTGTGTTCCACCGAGTCAAGCGCAGCAAGTTGGCATTCTGGCTTCGTGTATACAGAACTAGCTTAATTTCTAGGCTAGTCTTCTTCTTTTCGTGTGGTTAGAGACTAACCTGGTGTCAGAGTTTTTATGCTGCTCATGGTCCTCTGACTTAGCTACACATGCCGTCGAGAAATATCTCTCAGACATGCCGGTTTCCTCGCGAGTGATAATTATACAATACGCACATGAATCCGAAAAGTCAGAGGTTCATGCCATGGGTTTGAACTCGAGGCATATGCCTTGGGAGTCTGACACATAGTAAGCTAGTGATAAAGCTAAGGTAGTTTAAAAGTTAGGGGTTCTATTTTTTGAGCTGGTAGCATTTCCACCACTGACTTTACTATCCCATCAGTCACCTCACACTTCAGTACCAGTTGAAAACCAGCGTCAGGCACTAGCTGCCTGGCATTTCTGCTGAAATGGGCCTTTTTGACGCAGCCGTGAGGCACATCATCATAATTATCACTGCTGGACATAGGCCTCTCCAATTGCACGCCATTCAGCTCGATTCTCGGCAGCTCTCATCCAGCTGCTACCAGCCACCCTGCAAAGATCGTCGCTCCACCTAGCCTGAGGGCATCCTACCTTACGTTTGCCGACTCGCGATCTCCACTCAAGAACACGTCTACTCCAACGGTCATCGGTTCTACGGCTAGTGTCCATGGAGTTTCTTGTCCGTTCTTCTCCATAGGAACCTACTACGCTTTGGAATGGGCTTCTAGCTTCATCTTTCTGACTGACCGACCCCTTGACAATTCAAAAGTGCCTGTAATTGGTTTATTTGAAATAAATGCTTTGAGTTTGAGTTTGAATATGGCCGGCCCATTACCACTTCAGCTTGCTTATTCTGTGAGCTATGTCGACAACTTAGGTTCTCTGCCGAATCACCTCGTTCCGGATTCGAACCCTCGGAGTAGCTCCAAGCATAGCCCGTTCCATAGCTGAGCTTTGCTTAGCTGTTCCGTGAGTCACACTTGCCTGCTAATTTCTTACATCGCACTTTACACTTTTTTATTGAATTTTTAATTTGTGTTTTGTCTGTGCTAAATTAATTTATTTTCATTCTTTCTTTATTTCTTTCTTACTAGTTTCATGTGGCGATTTTTATGAATGAAGTTCATTTTGATCCACGGACGTGTTATTGGCATCATGTAAACAGTACTATCATGTGCCAAGCCAGCGGGGTAATTGTGTAACACAGTAGCAATGGGTTTCATTTTGACAATTCTAAAACATTTGTGGCGGTATCAACAACGCCACATACGAACTACGCATCAAAGACCTGTCGTCACAAATCCTGCATCGCGCGATCAGAGTTTACCGCGCGATTAGCATATTATATATAACATCTCGACATCAACCGCTGGGGCAGTTGCCCACCAGACACAATACCCGTCTGGTCGGAGGATCCTCCCTTTACTATGGAGTATGAGCGAACTTTACACCCTGTTCCTCATACCTCTAAACATTCAATGCGATATTTACGTTTTTGAGCAAAACTTTTTTGAACATATGAAGCAATGGATTTGCAATATCCTTCAAAATCATTCAGATTGTGATTGATAGTTTGTTATGCAATCAGTAGATAGTATGCCGAGGTTCTATCGTGCTATCCCAGCTTTGATAAGCTAGCCTCGTGTGTCACGGGCCTTACTCCTTAGCTGCTCGCCTTAAATTACGTAACATGAAATAATCCTACACCTTGTCTATAAAAAATAAAAACAAAACAAGACCCTACATCTTTACCTTTTTGTTACAGAGTGAAGGAGACCGCGATAGATTCAACACAAGTGCGAGCGAGAAGAAAGTTTTGAATCAGACCGGTTACCGAGTGTCCGTTTCGAACGCATCGCCTAGTATGCTAGTTCGAATTTCGAGTGCTATAAGTGTTTTGTGATTGGTTGAATTGAGAAAGTGATTCAAGATGGCTGTTGTTACCGCGCTTTTTGGACTTTTGTTGGCTGTTGTTGTATCAGGTAAGTTTTCAAGCCTTTTTAACTTAGTTGTAATCACTGGCCTGTCTAATCTTATGATGTCGTAAGTTACTTCACGCATTACAAATCCACTATACGGTTTGAAATAGATGGATGAACCATTATTTGGTGCACACAAAAGCGAAATTAAAGTAAGATAAGGTGCACGAACAGAGAAGAATTACAAGGTGCCAGTATACAATTAAAAAAAAAAATTAAAAAAAAAGTCACTAAGACTATGGCACATTTTTTAAAATCAAATAACTAACATATCAACAAAGTTCTTCAGTCGTTAAACAAAATTAATTTCTAGAAGCCACTAAGTCGAATTTCATCTAAAACAGCGTTGAGTTTTACGAGTCCATAGTTTGGAATTAGCTGACGACCCCGACTTTGGCCGAAGCAATATTACTCTGCAGCTTATGCCTTGTTTTATGTACCACTAGAAGTTTGTCCGCGTTGCAGAAACACACCATTTCGCCACGTATACCCAGTCTCAAATTCAGATAATTTATGTAAACAAAGTAATGTCAAGAAATGTCATTGTCAAAATGACAGGACAGTGGTGCAAAACATTTTATCATCAAATTTTTTTGTAAATAATCATCGATAAAATTAAAGTGAATTAATTATAAGAACTATGCAAACAAAATACCGTTGCCAAACAATGTTTTGTGTAGTGTGTTGGAGATATGGCAAATGATCGTCATAATCAGCCCTTTTAAGTCCACTGCTAGACGTAGACTTTGGGTATAATTAAAAACGTAATCCTTCTCATGGGATTCGCCGCCATTGGGTGAAAAAAATGGGCACCCCGTATGTGATGATTCCTACAGAAATACGTATTTCTGTCTGTGATAAATAATTTCAAATCTGTAACTTAAAAAAAAAAACTTCATTCTTCAGTTCTTGTCGTGATTAGAATAGGCTCGCCCCTTATTACATGGGACTTAAACATAACTGGTCAAATGTAGATGTACTAGCACGGACATCCGAATCGGACCACCCTAAGGACTGTTCTTGCTTGCAGCGCTCGGCCGCTATAGTAAACGCTTACCTACGCTCACTGATCGAATAGCATCGCAACATCAGATTTTTTCTAAGCTCCTTATTTTTGTAAATGAAAAAAAAAAACACAAAATACCGTAAAAAACCAGCCGAGGTGTTCAGACATCTGTGATCATTGTAACAAAGCCTCAGAAAATTTATTTAATCAAAAGTTTATTTTTATTTTTATGGGTCGTCGTATAAGGATGGCATTAAAAGCAAAAAGTGGTTACAATACCAACTGTTTACTGCAGCTGCTATTTGTCATGCCACCATCGCAATAGAAGTCAAAATCAGTTGAACGGATTGTAAAAAAGGTTTATTTAAATAATCATCATCATCATCATTTCAGCCGAAAGACGTCCACTGCTGGACATAGGCCTCCCCCAAGCACCGCCACCTCGACCGGTTCTGTGCTTCCCGCATCCAGCGGATTCCTGCGGCTTTCATAAGGTCTTCGGTCCTTGTGGTAGGCGTTCCAACGCTACGTCTTCCGGTACGCGGTCGCCACTCTCCAGAACCTTTCGGCCCCAACGGCCATCCGTTCTGCGCGCAATGTGCCCTGCCCATTGCCACTTAAGTTTGGCAATACTTCGAGCTATGTCGGTTACCTTGGTTCTCCTGCGGATCTCTTCATTTCTGATTCGATCACGTGGGGAAACTCCAAGCATAGCCCTCTCCATTGCCCTTTGGGTGACTTTTAGCCTTCTAATAAGGCCCATTGTGAGCGACCACGTTTCAGTACCTGTCATGTGTTATTTAAATGTTTAATCTTTTTCAAATGGAGTCTTACACCTCTACCGAACCCTTCTAGGACAGAACACGCGATGTAATGTTAAATTTTTACGCCAAAAAGCTTTCCCAGTCATTGATATTCGGCGAAAAAAGCCAACAAAACATTATGTAAGGAGAACGGTAATATTTATTATTTTCCCATTCGTATTCCGCGAGCGAAGTCATAAACTAACTCAGACTATTGTAATTTCTCCGCAATTGTAAGCGGTATATGTTTTCTTGAAATTTCGTGAACGTGAGGAATATTTTTGGAGGGTAATTTAGCGAGGTTTTCGTTTTGGCAATTTTTCATTTCGGAAGCTAAACACGTAAATACAGTATTTGGAGATGGTGACTTCTCTGGCAAGGCTTTATTCAGTGCTGTTGTATTTGTGAAACGAAATCAGGGGCTCATGGCTAAATAATAACAGCGCACCGGTCGATCTTCCAGGGGCTCAAGTCTGCTATTTTTATAAATTCGTCACTCCAACACGATCCCATTGTCATTTTGCTAAAAGTTCGTAATCTGCTAAATTCATAATGGTCGATCATTGGTCGGTCAATGGTGTCATAATAGAATTGTATTACAATAGCATTTTGAATATTTATTCATCCAGATTTCATTTATATATATTTTTACATGTTATTTATAAGCAATCTGAAGTAGTAGGAAGTTTAGTAGGAAGTTTCATTTGTCATTATGTACGAGATTACCAATTCTTTCAATGGAGTGTCAGTGGCTGACCATTGGAAAGTCATAATGACGCCAGTATATTAGTGCGTGTTCCAAATCTGTATCTGCCCATCGTCATGGTAGAAGACTTTTGGCCGCAGGACGTGGTGTTCCGTCGCTTCCGCGGACAAGTTCCACAGAACAGCACAAAGTGCAGCTAGTGACAGAGAGATCTTTGACAGTCGTGCGGTTAGACTGGAAGCTGACCCCAACATAGTTGAGAAAAGGCTAAGCAGATTGCAGATTGAAATTAGCATACGGCCATTTTGCTTTTTTTATATTAGCTGGCGTCACTTTGGCTCTGACGGAAACTGAGATGAGCTGGACTCTTCCTTTAAAGACTAGTTCTAGAGGCTCTAGCTTGTCGGAGAGAAGTGGAAGAAGAGTAATGAGGCCCTTATTCAGAAGAAGAAAAATACAAGCTTCTTAAATTCAGAAAGAGATCTTAGTGGAGTTGTGCCAGTTTTTGCAAGCTAAAACAGTAGAAGTTTGTGAAGAGTGCGCATTTCAGTGACCGTCTTTTGTAACTTTTGACATTTCTTTTGTAACTTTTGACCTTTCTTTTGTAACTTTTGACCTTTCTTTTGTAACTTTTGACCTTGAAAAAGTGCTGATTCTCGGGCTAATTAGAATAGAAAAATAAAAGATTTTTCCCTCCCGTCGTTTCCACTCACATCTGCCTTGTGTTAGTCGCAATTTTTTGCTAAACCATCTAAGAATACTTTAAAAAAAATGTTACTTCATCTTCTTTTAAATAGATCTGCTTATAATTGTCAAATGGTTATGTATGGTTCATAAAACTATCGAGCTTTCTCAAAGACCAAACCACTTGTAAGAGCATCAATTAATGTACCTAGCACAAGTTTATTATTGAACCCCGACCACTGTTATCCTTAAACCTATAATTTCTGTCATCGACGTGTGCAGACACAAACAATCTCTTCCGCCGTGTACCATCGACATCTTTTTTATACTTTTTTCTTTATTAGGGTTGTCAAAAATGTAGAGGCTATTTTTTGATAGTCTGCGAAAATTCACAGACGTTGTGGGTATCAGTAACCATACATCCATACGTAATATTAGAAATGCGAAAGTAACTGTCGTCGGCTGATAAAATAAAATTTGGCGCACAGGTAGACCATGACCTGGGCTAGGGCATAGGATTTTTAACCCGGTAATAAAGTTCACAAGGGATAATTTCAAAAAACTTGTATCAAATATACACAAAAAAAAATGTTTTTATTTTATGAAATCACTAACTAGCATTTGTACGCGGCTCCGACCGCGAGGATGTCAGTTATCGCTTAAAACTACGCTTCAACGCTTAAAACGCTTCTGTACTTCTGTAGGAGGCTTTTGGGCTCGTACAGGACTCTGTTTTTATTTTTTTATACTTTTATAATTGTGTGTTTATTTTGTGATCTTCCTGTGCGAGTCACAATAAATACTTTTTCTTTCTTTCTTTATGATTTAAGGTTTTCCGAAAAAAAGTTTTTTTTTTTTTTCAATTACAATATATGGCTTTTCAGGTTAAGGTTATAGGTCTATGGGCCGGTTTCGCCTGAAATAAATATATTTAAAATTATAAGGATTCATAAAACAACGGCTCCTGTAAACTGGATAACCATTACACATTAGGGAATTTGAGAGCTCCAATAATTGGGCCGTATACACTTCTGCCTACACCTTCATTAAAAACAGTCGCAATATTAACACACAAGGTAACTCCAGGTCTTTACCCTACAATAGAGCCATCAAGCAATACTGACGCATCATCCATTATGCATTCCTATCGCATCAGATGGTATCAGTCAAATATGTCAGTTGGTCTCGAATTCTCGACGGATGAGCGATACATCCATACTTACTTCCATAATATCTATACAAATACTCGTAAATAAGATTGAAGTGCTTGATTGTAATATCAATATAGGTAACAACTTTTAAAAAAATGTATATAAAAGTATAAACCTTACTTATAACAAAAAAAAAACAATTTTTAAATTTGTTGTCTGCCCGTCTGTTCGTTTCGGATAATCTCCGAAACGGCTGAACCGATTTTGATGGGAATTTCACAGGCAGCTGTTGGATTTTAGGAATTTTAGAAACGCGGGCGAAACCGCGGGCATCAGCTAATCCATACTGATATTATAAATGCGAAGGGAACTGTCTGTCCGTTATCTTTTCACCCCTTAACGGCTGAACGGATTTCGATGAAATTTTGGCACACGAAGAGATCATGGAGTTTCTCTGAGGGATCGAATCCAGAACGAGGTGATCCGGCAGAGAACCAAAGTTGTCGACATAGCTCACAGAATAAGCAAGCTGAAGTGGCAATGGGCCGGCCATATTAGCCGTAGAACCGATGACCGTTGGGTAGACGTGTTCTTGAGTGGAGACCGCGAATCGGCAAACTTAAGGTAGGACGTCCTCAGGCTAGGTGGAGCGACGATCTTCGCAAGGTGGCTGGTAGCAGCTGGATGAGAGTTGCCGAGAATCGAGCTGAATGGCGTGCAATTGGAGAGGCCTATGTCCAAAGTGGACTGCTATACGGGAAATCTGTGGGTTAGCCACACCAAAAGATCGCTGGATGTCCTGCGCGTCCAGTATAATAACATCTTCAGGATGATGTTGGGGCTGCCTCGCTTCTGTAGTGCATCGGGGATGTTTATGCTGTATCGCACTGATGGCTTTCATGCCGTCATTCGCAAGAAAACTGTATCCCTGATCTGCAGAATGCGCGGCAGCTGCAACGGAATTCTGAAGACTATTGCTGATAGGATCTCTTCCCCGTTATGGAGATCATTTATTAAGCGGGTAATTTAATTGTATTTTATTTTATTTTAATATTTAGTTTTAATTTATTATCGCATTGTATGGATTGTAGTTATCTGAAATAAAAGAATTTAATTTATAGGCTGATGATATAGAGATAATGGTTTAGTTAGAACATAGGATACTTTTTATCCCGGTAGTAAGTTCTCGGGTAACGGCCGCCACTTACAAGTTGTAGGTTGCAGTTTCGAATCCAGACAGGTGCTTCACTTTGAGTAAATAATTTCATTAATTATTGCTCTCAAAACGGTGAAGGAAAGCGGCATATCCTGGAACCAAAAACTCGGTTGACATGTGACATCTACACATACAATCCCGCACTGGACCCGAATGGTGGATCACTGCGCACTTCCTCTCACCTAGTGAGACTCGTGTCCCAGCCCAGGAGAGGGAAAATTAGAGGCTGATTCAGCTAAGTTGTAGGAAATTTTCCGATCGGAATACGGGCGAAGCCGCGAACAAAAGCTGGCATGAAGTAAAATATTGGCAGACGAATCGAAAGCTACTCAGTCTACAATAATCCGTTTGACGTGTAACTTTGACAGGCAGATTATGACGTAGACTAGAAAGGGATACTGTCCATAGTAAATTGGATCGGGATTTGGGTAGGTTTTGGGTGATAGAAATAAAAGATCAATAGTAATAAGATAAGGCATCGCTCTAATGTCAAGTAAACATTATTGGACTAGAAACAATTTCATGTAAACACACCCACACTACTACATTTCCCGATGTCGTGCATTATGCATCAACAACCCAAATAGAGAGATATAATGCGGGCTGTTGCGGGAACGAGATAGCAATAATTGTCACTGTTATGTACCCATAACAACTCAGAAACAAATGGCGACCTAGAAAGCAATATTATTCAGGAGAATTTTAAAGGAAATAAGTTTTGATGTACTTACGAGTGGAAAGTAATCCTGTGGAACTTGTTTTTTGGTTTGTGAATTATTTGTGCACATTTTGAAAACACAGGAAGGCGTTGTTGCTGCTTATTTAGACGATTACGGTAATTTTACTTAACGTGCTGAACACAAACGCCAGTTCGATTGTGACTAAGGTCAATTGTGCCCGTCGGCATAATTTATGCGGTCCACGTCGAGTAGCGAGTCCAATCTTCCTTTTTTATACATCAATGGAAATAGTCCATTTATTTCTCAGAATATTGTTACAGTTTCTGGCGTACAAACACATTTTCAGGGTTTTGGTTAGATTATTAGATATAACTTGAATGAAATAAATTAGGATACCATTCAAATTGGAAATTAGTCAAATATTAGATATGGAAATGTCAAAAATATTAGATTGAGTCAAAGAGATAATAAGTAATTAAATCAACTTTTCATTCCTATAATCATTAGTCGAGTAATAGTTTTAAAACAGTCTGGTAGTTTATTATTTATGTATTTATTTTTATGAGAATCATCACTACTACTAAGTAGCAGAGCTATTTGTGGAGGACCTCGCCGGGAAATACTACCACCAAACTATTTCAGTCGCTAAGCAGCGTTGCTGTGTTTCTGTGTGATTAAGGCATTGCTTTATCCAAAAAACTGACCAATTAGTGAGACTGACTTATCATCGAAACTGATGGATTAAATAAACTGACGAGTTAGGGATACTGACCAGTGGTTCGCGGACTCTTTTATCGGCCTGCGTATTTTAATCTGGCGTTTAAAACCGTTTCTTTTAAGTCCAAATACTCTTAACTGAGATAAAAGTATTTAGCTTGATATTTTAACTGATTAAAAAACCGTACCTAATTATTAAAAAAAAAAAACTATTTCTGCGTAACGGTTTTTGTTAACTTCATGATAGGACAGCCCTATTTTTTTCAGTAAACGGCCACAGGCAACTTGTCGGTCGGTGTGTTTACAAAGTCAGATTTAAACTTGTTAGGTAAACATTTACGGAGTCAGATACAGGTTGTTTGTTTTATTTTCAATTAGTTTCGGTTCTTTTGACATTTTAATTATTTTTGAAGTGTAGTTTTCGGAGGACTAAATAAAGAGAATGATAAAGTAGATCAGATTTTTTTTGTGCGACTCACTTATTGGGCTAAAGCAAAAAAGCAACATACATGAGGACGCGTTGTGTAGTTTACTGAGCATCAAATAGCCTCTCAAATTGCTTTTCAAATAATTTAGCACAGGAGGATAAAGAGAATGATAGGCAGGCGATAATGCTCTTTATGTCTCAAGATCTTCATCTAATAAGCAAAGTTTTGGCTTATCAGACCAAAGAACACCAACCAGCACCTCTAACACAAAAAATACATGCTTTACAGGATATGCTCGTATTTACCATCATTTCAGCCGAAAGACGTCCACTGCTGGTCATAGGCCTCCCAAGCACCACCAATTCGACCGGTTCTGTGCTTCCCGCATACAGAAAATTTCTGCGTCCTTCACAAGATCATCGGTCTACCTTGTTCGCCTTCCAAAGCTACGTCTTCTGGTACGCAGTCGCCACAGAACCTTTCGGCCCCATGGGCCATCTGTTCTGCGAGCAATGTGCCATACTATGCATTAAACATAGCACTAACAAATCAAAGAGTACGTCAGTACCTACTTCAGTAGTAACAATAACTCCGGAAAATCGCAATAAAATAATGGCGCTGCCCAACACAAAAATTAACGAAGTTTAAGTCTACTGGCGTCCCGCTGCCACCGCTGTCAAGAACATTCTTGTTCTTGAGGTGGCAGCGGGGCGCGAGCACGCTTCAAGAACCTCGCCTTAAGAGAATAGAAAATTATCAACAAATTTATTAGTCTACTAGGTCTGCAACGTTCTCACATTCACAAAATAGAAAATAATCTATATATATATATATATATATATACATTTTTTAAATACATATATATAAGGACTAGCTTTTGCCCGCGGCTCCGCCCGCGTGGATTTCGGTTATCGCGTAAAAAAGTAGCCTATGTCCTTCTCCATATCCCAGGCTATAAATATCTCTGCCAAATTTCATGACGCTCGGTTCAGCGGTTTAAGCGTGAAAACGTAACAGACAGACAGACAGTTACTTTCACATTTATAATATTAGTATGGAAGTATGGATGAAAGCCTATTTAAACCAAATGCCGCTAAACCCAACACCCTTTAGAGCACGGTGTTAGTTCCCAGACATGTGCGCCTGACCGTGGCAGTGGGGCAGGTTCAACGAAAACACACCTCGAACTTGAGACTAAACAGAAACTATGCTATACTTATACCTGTTTCCTTTTTAGTAGACAATAATCAAGTTCAGAATGCGGCCGGTACTATCTATACTCTACTATACCTACATATCCATACTTCCATACTAATATAAATATTATAAATGTAAAAGTAACTGTCTGTCTGTATGTTACGTTTTCACGCCTAAACCGCTGAAACGATCATCATGAAATTTGGCAGAGATATAGCCTGGGATATGGAGAAGAACATAGGCTACTTTTTTACGCGATAACCGACATCCACGCGGGCGGAGCCGCGGGCAAAAGCTAGTATAAAAATAAATAACATTGAGGTGTCTGTAATGTCAAAATAACAGCTTTATGAAAGTATAAACGGTACTTACCAAAAAAAAAAATTGTCCGTCTGTCTGTCTGTTTGTTCCTGCTAATCTCCAAAACGGCTGGACCGATTTTGACGGAACTTTCACTGGCAGATAGCTGATGTTATAAGTAGTAACTAAGTATACTTTTAGAAAAAGCAACGCGCGCGAAGCCCCAGGCAGCAGCTAGCTAGTCCTCAACAAAAACAAGATAATCAACTAATAATAGAAGGCGATTCGAAGCTAGCTACAACTAAGTTACCAACAACTTTTCATCCCACGAAATTAGTCTCCCAAAAAAAGAACTTAATTATAAAATGGCCGCTCTAATTAACTTAGATCTGACCACGCTATCACGTCCTGAGTCACCGTTATGTCACGTAGCAGATGACTGGATTCTATGACTCATCTGACTCATGTACCAATTATTGTGGCCGATCGATCGGCGAGGTGATACGGTCATTATATGGGTCGATAATAATAACTGACTGTGTACGCAGGGCAAAGGCCTTTGGGTGAGGTGCATACCTTGACATCATGCTTGTTATTCAACGAGGAGGTAGGTTCAATTCATAGGTACTTTCTGAGTTTATCATGGACATTACTGACATCGGTGAAGGAAAACATTGTAAGGAAACCTGGACTTATAGTTCATATAAGTCTGAAATCGCCAACCCGTCTTGAGCATGAGATGAGGCCTTTGCCCAGCATTGGGGCAGTTATAGGCTGGTATTATTATTTTTCTCTCTGGCATATCTCGGGACCCTCGGGTCCCGGACCTTTGGAAGGCGTACGAGGGGCCGAAGCCAACTCGCAGAGGCCCGTTAGACGCTTTTTAATTAAATGAAGCACCAACCGACGATTATCCCTGTACGCACTATGCAAATGCACCCAAGGACAACCCCCGGTTGGTGTAGGACTATTGCAGGATATGGAACCAAAGATATTGGACTATGGGTTTGGGTGGTTAAAATGGACTGGTTACCTAAAACTATGGAAGGACTATGGCCCCTGCCTGTTTTTTTTTAAATTATACACGGATAATATGGCAGGGGGTGACTTGCACACTCAATAATGGGCCCCCGGAAACGGTCGCTAGCACTTAGTGTCGTAGCAACAAGGGGGCAACATATCCTGAGGGGCTTGAGGACTGGAGAGGTATTCAAAGACTATCAGAACAATCCCAGAGCCCGGAAGATGGTCAAGATCCCTACCAGCACTTACTGGAATACTTCCTCCCTCCGAGCACGTTTGCTCTTGCGATTCTCCACTCAAGTCGGCCAATAAAGGCAAGAATGAGGTGGGAGCTCGGTTCCTCGTCAGTGTTCACTCCAGCCGGCCTTTAAATGCAAGCCTGAGATGAGGAACGTGACTTCTCCCGGGATATAGGGTCCGTAGGGTCGCGACTGCCCAACAGCTCGCCACATGCTGCCCTGCGGGTTTCTGTATCTCTCTTGGTCTGGCTCTTCACCCTAGACATTTTCCGGTAAAGTAAACTCTGCCGGCACAGGCCTAGAGTTCGGAGCGCGCAAGCCCCATCACGAAGTCAACGTAGAGATACGGCGGTGGGGTTATTATTATTATTATTAGATTCTATTTCTGCCGCCAAGCAGCTATGACCAGTTAACCATCAGATCGGTTGGGCCGTCGGCTTGCTTGCCAAAAAACATAAAAAATGTCCTTCAAAATAGTGTTTGATGCATTCTAGGTTTGTGGTTGCAAAATTGCTAGCGCACTAACGACACCGGAAATATCCTACAGCTGGACGATTATTATTATACCTAGAAGATTTGTATTATGTCTCATCATCATGACAAAGGAAGCTGGATAAATGAGTCAACTGTTGAATCACATAGTACACACATTACGCTTTATATTGACCGTTACCATCTGCCGAAGTCTTTTTCCTATAATGTTGCGGTCGGATTCCAGTCTAACCGGATACAAATCAAATCAAACGTTTATTTGCCAGAAATACCTTGTTTTGGTAAAGGTAATATCTTATAACCTAGGTGTCATTATACTTTGCGTGCAAGTAAGCGTGCAAAATTTTATCAAGTTTACATAAATTCTTATTATATTAGCTGAATACCAGTATTTTACTTGGAGCGACTGTCTATCTGACCTCCAAAACCCAGACTGGGTAACATGATACCCCTTGGTAAGACTGGTTGTCAGACTTTCAAGCTCGGGGCGACCCGTATCGACTATCAAAGATCCACGAATGACAGCTGGGACCAACGGTGCTTTCCGAGGCACAGAGGGGTTTTGGTATGTAAAGATGGTCACTCATCCACCAGTGCGGCTGTTTTTATTTAGACGCTTGTTTGTGTGCTTCTTTCCCTTCCAATAACATAAAATACCCTCAGATTCTGGGTCTGTGTGTTTTTAGTGGGTTTGTAGTTGGGCGACCGCCAGGCATGAAGGGCCGCCGATGGCCCTTCATGTTTAGTTTCCCGTCTCGTCCTTCCATTGAGAACATTGGTCACTATACCTGTAATGGTAGCGAGTGGGGAAAAGAGTTTTTCTAAGCTTAACCTGATAAAAACCTATCTGCGATCGACAATAACTCAATCGAGTTTGGCAACTTTGTCAATCGAAAATGAAATTGCAGTAAAGTTAAGACTTCGATGCCTTAATAAGAGAGTTTGCCGATAGAAAGTCTAGAAAAGAATTTTTAAATTGATTATTTTTAATTTTTTGTGAATTGAAGAGTAGAAAGGGGGTGCCATAGAACCCTTGCCCAGGGCGCCGGTAATGCTAAAGGTGTCTGCACACAGCGGGCGCGGCGCGGCGGGACGGGGCGTGGCGGGGCGCCGACGCGACGCTGAGCAGTTGTAATGTACTAGATATTACGGAGGACGCCACACAGAGCCGTCCGGCTCGACGCGACGCTCTGTGTGGCGTCGTCCGTAATATCTAGTACATTACAACTGCTCAGCGTCGCGTCGGCGCCCCGCCACGCCCGGTCCCGCCGCGCCGCGCCCGCTGTGTGCAGACACCTTAAAACCGGCACTGGTTTTAAGGCTACGATAACCGACTTTTAATGATTTTATACTGAAGATCACGTCTAAATGAGTAGTGTTAATGATTTGGAAAAAATATATGTTAAATTAGAGCATTTTCTTAATAACTTAATATGTGAATATTTTAGATTATGTCTATATTACATAGTGTAATTAATTTGTAAAGTTATGTCTAACGCGGATAAAAAACTGAGAATCATGCAAAATCTATCAAGCGTATTTTTGAAACCTTTTTTAAAGATAATTTAATTATTGATCTTTTAGTATACGTGTTTTATTAAAATACCTTTTGTTTTACGTATAATAAATTAATAATGCGTCTTATTTGAGAAAACGCTCCTGGATGAGCGAGTCCTATTACTGGCTGGAAGTACGACTCGTTGCGTGAACTTAGTACAGAACACGCAAGCTAACCACTCAAGGTCGCTGGCATATATCTGGGCCTTAATGCATACGAGGTTTCTTACTGCAAATGTGCACTTAGCATACCGGAAATCTCCTACAACTTGACGATTACTATTATACCTAGCAGATTTATAGTATGTGTCATCGTCATCACAGAGGAAGCTGGATAAATGAGTCAGGTTTTGAATCACATGGAGAGCTAATCACATTTTATATTGACCGTTGTCGATAAAATGCTCAATTAATGAGGTTTTATTGCACTGTGGAGAGTTTTAAAAGCCTTTGTGTTTGCTATGACCCATTTGAGTATAACAAACAAAGAAATTTGAACTGGCTCGTTGGCCTTATAGGGGTTTATTCATAAACGTTGCTTAAAGTTAAGTGACGTTCAAACGTCAAAAATGTATGGTCAAACAGTCACTAATCATTACTTAACTTTAAGCAGCATTTATAAATATACCCCTTAGTCGTAAGTATATTATAATAACGATCTATTACTGTTCCTCTGCAGGGCAAAGGCCTGTTCTCATACAGAGAAGGCACGAGAACTGATCACCACGCTTGTTCAAGATGGCAATTTCCGACTTATATTAAGTCGGTATGATCCGACAGAGACCGCACTCACTAGTATTTTGAATCCATGGGAAACATGAAAAACAGTGCTATAACATTGCTGGAGCGTTTTAATGTTCCAAATTCAAAAAACGCTCCTGCAAAGGATTTGATTGTATTTGTTCGTAAATTCGATACTTCGCGTGTTCTTTTTTCGAAAATAATGACAATATTTCCATGCATGTTTGAGAAAAAATAATAAACTGAATTTTTCAAACAAAATAAATTGAGTAAAAATTGGCACGAAATAAACCACCCTTGAAAATAAGGCAGTAGACGCGCGGGGCGATCGTATCAACAATTCAACACAAACTTTATGGTATTGTTACCAAATAATGAAAAATAAAGGCTCCTACAAACAGGCGCGACCCGCGAAGCGATACAAAGGTACCGCGTGTCGCGCTACGAGCGTGGCCTTTGTGTCCTGCCAGAATAAGAATAAATTTATTTAGCTAAGTTTACATTCAGGTGTGGTGTTTGTAGGAGCCTTTAAGTTAAATGTCGTTGAATTCTAAAACGAGGGAAAAGTATTCCCCGAAGGGTTAAGCAGAGGTGTACCACATCAAAAAGACGTTTAATAGCACCTCAAATAAAACTTTATTTACATGTATTTTCAAATCCATTTTGAGTGCATCAAGCCTCCGATCGGGACAAAAGCGCAATTGGATGAGTCAGTGCTGCAGACTGTGGCAATGGCTTCCAGTCACGGAATTGACTCACTTCGGACAATTACGTGGTCTCGACATTAGGTAGTTTGGTTGCAGTTTCATTACGACACCGATCGAAAAATGTTTTGCACCATTGCGAATAAAGATTGGCTTGAAAAATGGCCGTTGCAACTAAACGCGCTTATTTGTTTATTGTGACAATTTGCAGATTATGTCCGGATTTATGTATAAATACACATTGTCTTTGATGAATTTTATACACTAAATTAACAAACAACATAAATTAACAACAAATTAACTACATTTTTATGGCTGGACTGCCCTTATGTCCGGCATTGCTGTGGCAGGCATGTTGCTGTTCCAATGCCGGTTAGAAAATTATAATTTTGTGTTTTTATTTTATTTTATTTTTATGACCAATAATGTAATGGATAATACAGTGGACCCCCGGTAATCCGGCCCCTGTCTAATCCGGCGCCCCCTGTAATCCGACATGTCTGTACATATTATTATTGAATATTTTTTTGACAGTCTTCGCTCTTCGCGTTATTATTTTTTGTAAGTTAACAAAATTGACGTCATTAATTCTATAGATAGCATTAATGTCGTTAATTTTGTAACTAAACGTAAGCTCTCTATTGTGTTGTTTAATTTACTAAATTCGACATACATAATGAAGTACATATGTATGATTTGTACTTCAAAGATAACATATAGAATCTTATTATTGATTCTGTA
Organism: Dryobota labecula; assembly: GCA_947523025.1. Lineage (NCBI taxonomy): Eukaryota > Metazoa > Arthropoda > Insecta > Lepidoptera > Noctuidae > Dryobota > Dryobota labecula. The sequence goes on along the minus strand of OX383311.1, from coordinate 1,962,164 downwards.
ATTTGTCGGATTACAAGGTACTCTTTTGTAAAAAATTCCGGACTATAAGGGGTCTTAGGCAGTACTCTACAATCCGACAAATTCGATAGTTCGACACTGCCCTGCAAAACGTTTGTCGGATTACCGGGGGTCCACTGTAATAATAATGTATTAAATATCTTGTAATTGTAATCGAAATTGTATACCAAATAATCTGTATGAGTCTTGTTACTTGATTATGAATAAATAATAATAATAATATACCTACATAATCATATACCTACATGAATATTTACTTTGTAAAGTATTATATTATTAATAAAAATAATATAATCCTAGGCTCCTACAAAAAGGCGCGACACGCGGCGTGACACGCGACGCGACACAAAGGCACCGCTCGTCACGCGACACGTCGTGCTATTGTGACGCGCCTGTTTCTTTGTTAGTTTTTTTGTAATTCATGCGTCCTACCCAAATGTACTTTATTTGGTATTGTTCGTCGAATTGTTGAGCTCCTTAAGTTCTGAGTTGAGCACGATTACTGACAAATGCGTGCCCTGACTGGACAGTTCCACTCAATCTGTGTGGTTCTTTCCACAAAATATCATTTTAGGCACCAATCTATATGGTCTTCACATGATCTGAACAAGATTATGTCTGGAATTTAAAAGAGACTGACCTCTGAGTTTGTTTCGGCCTTTCTTCTCGGAGTTGTCAAATAGGAAACGCTGACATCATCTAGTTTTAAAAATATGTATGACGTGTATAAGTGTTTGTACAAACCTACTTACAGAAACAACACCATTTATCCTTTATCATTATTACCTCTTCAGTATTTAAGCTATATATTTAAGCTTTATCCAAGAAGAGTGGTGTCCGCCACATAACGGCAGTGACGGCTATCATGAAAACTTTACAAAAAATAAAAACAAACGTCGTCAAAAAAAAAAAAATTTTGTTGTCTTTGGTTCCGTATTTTCAAACGCCACCGACTTCCAAAATTAAAGTAATTTTTTTTTGTATTTTTTTTCAGTGGGTTTTTTTTTATAACGTTTTTATTTTTCACTTTTTAGTTGTACCTACTCCACCCACACCAATTCGTATACCACAACAGTGACAGGAAATCTTATAACATCATGAACATACACCGAGTGGATTAAATACCAGCTAAATTAAATTAATTAATAAAAAACTGCTGTTCCATACAAAGTTTAATACCTACTGTTCTAAACTGTATGGGATAGCTGTTTATTTTTTCGCGATTTCAAAGCTGGTCGCATAGTAAAAGTTTTCGGTTCAATGGTCTAAAGCACCTCTTAAAGTTTGTAGGGTGAATTTTTTAACACCTTATACATATAACCGAATTGAGAATGTCCTCCTTTTTGTGATGTCGGTTAAAAATGATGGCAGCGGGGATCACTTCACGTTGCCAAAAAATGCTGGATTGTTCAGTTAATTTTTTTTGGATGGTAAAAGAAAGCAATGGTAAAAATGTATATGCGTTTCAAATTCTCAACTCGACTGTCTCAATGTCGAAATGTCAATGTTTGATGTCAAAAATTGGAACAAGCATGATTAAAAGTCAACATCGTCATGAGAACAAGTGTGAAAAAAAATCATAAGTCGATAAGGCGGTCGGTCGGTACATCGTCAGCGGGGATCCCCGTAGCGGGCGTACCCACCAGTGACACTCATCGTTCGGTAAAAAGTGTGCGGAGACCAATGAAAATGAGCCTTCAAAGCAAGTGCTAAACGTGCCGTGCAGGTTGTCCGTATACCGCAATCGTTCCCTATCGACTAATGAAAACGGTTCCCCGAATACGGGCCCTGTGGCATACGTTATAGAAATCTCCCCCACCCCGCATACGAGCCCTTTCGACCAATGAAAATGGGCCTTTACCCCGCAGTCCCCGCATGCTGCATACAGACCGAGTAATCGACTTAAAAAAAATTGCCATTACGGCCCTCCCTTTCGTAGAGAACTGGGGCCCAAGTCTGCTATTTTTATAAATTCGTCACTCCAACACGATTCCATTGTCATTTTGCTAAAAGTTCGTAATCTGCTAAATTCATAACGGTCGATCATTGGTCGGTCAATGGTCTCGTAATTTCATTTTGAACATTTATTAATGCCAGATTTCATTTATATATATTTTTACATATTATTTATTAGTCTTATAAGCAATCTGAAGTAGTAGGAAGTTGGAAGTTTAGTAGGAAGTTTCATTTGTCATTATGTACGAGATTACCAATTCTTTCAGTGGAGTGTCAGTGGCTGACCATTGGAACGTCATAATGACGCCATTATATTAGTAGATTACCAAACTTGTCAAAATCAACAATTATGAAATCAATGATAGACCATTCTGACACTATTGTAATAGCAGACTTGAGGCCCAGGCCTATGTCCCAAAGGGAACATTGGAGGCTAAATATGTGCTTCGTACCGGTTCCGTACAATTTAACTAATAACTTTAGACTTTCGCGACTCAATGAACAACAAAAACGTAAAACACAAGCTCAAAGAATAGTACAACATCATTTTACCTTAATTTGTCAATAGCGCGTAAGTAAATTCCAGACCATGGCAAGCTAAGACAGACACTTGTGTTTACAACTTGTGTTTTTAAATAAATTAAATAAATAAAACTAGCTTTGACCCATTCGTAGAGCCTTTTTTAAGGTACTTACCCAAATCTTATGATTTATTGTTCCTTCTTTGATCGACCGATAACAATGATTTCAGGCTTTGGAAACCAACAGCCTTTTCACATTTTTAAAAGACCCTTTTCTCTTTCTTATAAAACATAGAACCTTCAGAAGGGCTGAAATGCTTGAATTCCAACCAATATCCTTCCATACATCATCGCCTTTTATTCTATTCCGAATAACCGACGTCATTTCCCATCTGCGACGAATGTGACGGACGAACGTGATACGTTCTGGAAACATAAAAAATATCTCGACTGAAATATGGGAGGTATTATTTATTACTACTCTTGATTGCACCTTACGCTTTTTGGGTCCCTAGAGACGTCGGGATAATTTATTGATTTTATATCAATTTTATGTGTCTTGGGTTAAGGCCCGGCTGCACGCAGCGAATTACATGCAATTTGTGCAAAAGTTTGCGCAAACTATACTCCATTTATTATAGCACTAGCAGCCCGTCCCGGCTTCGCACGGGGTAGACAATACGAAAGACATTTTAAGACTCATTTTTCTACACCTTCGGTTACATTGTTCAAATTTTACCAAGGATCCCTATTTTTTTTCAAAATGAAATGTAGCCTATGTCAAATTGGAAGAATGTAGCATTCTATTGGTGAAAGAATTTTTTAAATCGGCCCAGTACTTTTTGTGCCTATTCATTACAAACATACAAAAATAGGTACAAATCTTTCCTCTTTATAATATTAGTGTAGATTAGACAAATATCGGTTAGATAACGACAGTTATTGTGTAATATTGTTGAAATTACTGCACTTTAGAGTTATTTTTTTTAATGTAAATGGTAAATAGATTACAGTGCTTTGCATTTATCGTGAAATAACGAAGTTTATTAAACGTTTACATCGAAATAACGAAAGGCTGAGAACAGTTATTTCTCTAATGTTATAATAAATGGAGTATTGGTACAGTAACAGCCAAAATATGTTCGTCACGTTTTGGGCAATTGTTGTCTGCCCATTGCACGATAGAATCTGCTTTACCGACTCAGCATTATATATTACGTCGTCCGCAGAATTTTAATCAGCCATCTTTACTTGTCTGACCGACTTAAAATTGGACGTAAACGAAAAGGATCCAATCCACACAAAGTCCTTTTAGAGATATTGACGTTTGAAGTTTAGAAAATATATAATATTTTATATTTCCGTGCATGTGGGGCTGGTTCTGAGGTTGATCAAAATGCTTGGATCTATTTTACTCGCCGATATTAGTATCGATATTTTAGCATCAGTTTGGTACACATAACTCATTTTTGACCAGGTTGTGGATTGGATCCTTTTCGTTTAAGACTGCGCCGAGTGCACAGTGGTGCCCTCATCGTTATTTCGGTGATTTCTTTTATTTTAGAATGAAAATGCAGAAAATAAGCTCGTCAAGTTGTGCTTCACAAGACTATACGTCATTATTACTACAAACAGTAGTTTTAAATTGTTATGTTTTATTGTAATCATTATCGCTTGAAAGGCAATATTGATCAAACGACATGTTGGCAACTTTACACTAGAGCATCTTAAAGTATTTTTTTTACAAAAAACCTAAGAAAATGGGCTACACTGACGCTTTCGCCTTAACAATTAACTTCCCTGACTGTATTTCTATTAAAAAACTGTCTGAACCGGTGGAAAACCGAGTGACCCGAAAACATTAAGTATTCTCGTAGCGAGATCAAGTTTCTTGCTCAGTAAGACAAGGCGACTGAAAACAAGTATTTTTGTTTTTACTTTTTTATCCCAAAATTAGCGTGGAAGCTTCGAGAAGTTTTTTAAAGGCGAAACAAATGGAAATTGTAGACTTATTGCCTGTGAAAGGCAGAGAGGCTACATTTTCTGGAAACTTTAATGTATTCACGTTTGTTTTCGTTGTTTGTACAGTACGTTTTTTTTTTTACTATGGGTTTGCTCTTGACTCTAGTCTAGGTCTGGGTGACAGAGACAAAGTCTACGATGGAGTTAGCTTACCCAGAAGAAGCCTGTTCACTCTCACTTTGAATAGATTAGGATTGTATGCGTTCGGAAACACAGACGCAGGCAGAGAGTTCCACTCCTTTGCTGTGCGCATTATAAAAGACGTTTGACTGTTTTATTTTGTCGCCATCATGATAAATTTATTGAAAAAAAGCCCTTCATTCTTAAAAATTGTGTTGTGATGTTTCACAGAATGTCTCTTAGTTCAGTGTGCCTCAGCTAAGGAAACATCAAGCAACTTTTATTGTTTCCTATTTTCGCAACTATACTCCAATTGGGAATCTCTGTGACTTTAATTCTTCTACCCCCGTTCCCCTTGCCATTTCTCTACCATTCATTCATAGCGGTACACCACAGTCCCCAGTCCACAGTCGTGAGTACCTCGAAACATGTGGTACGCGTATAACTTGATACATGAATACATGAACCTAAATATTTAACTTGGGAATAAGGCTTTAGGGAAATGTCAATCGCAAAATCTACCCTTTCATGTCTTACCGGTTTAGGTGATCTCATCCGTCAAAAAATCCCGTATCGTACTAACAATGGAGACGAGACGATTACGTGCAGTCTCGCCATCATTACAGAGGGCGCCACTTGTTCATGCACAGTCCACTAAATAAAACGAGAGTTAAAACTAATAGATGGAAGAATGTTTGACTTAATGAAGCTAAAAATAGGTTTTGAAGTCAATTTTTCGTGCCAAAGATGCTATAGGGAAACAGAAAAATAAAACAAAATGATCTACATTATAATCACGAGCATAAAACCGAAATAGTCGGCAACTGCGCGTCATGACTGTGACAAGAAGGCTTCCACTCAGCATGATGCTGTGCTATGAGGGACCACAGCACAACACACACAATCAAAACGTACGTGTTCCTCAAAGGATCTAATCTTATTTCCTGGCCGAGGGTATGTTAGGCTTCACGACTGAATGCTCGTCCAAAGTTATGAGGACATATTGAACCGTTTAGCTATGTAAATTGGACTTCACACAAGACGAGGGTGAGACAGAATATCCAGTCGATATGATACGCGGATCACGCGCATAGGTTTAAGAAGCCCAAAAGTATGGTAAACAGTCTTACAAAGGGCTATCATGCAGTAACTGGGCTGTGAACTTCAGATAGAGAATTGGTCCTGGCTTCGATCCCCAGCCGATGAAGCCAGGCAGTGGTAAAAAAAAAAAAGCTTTATTTTACACAAAACATAGCGCTTAATCTAAGTAGGTAACAAATAAGATTATGTGCGCTATCAGCTTAAAATTGAGTTGCTCACTTATGTTTATAGACTGAGAACCTACACGCTGACATCCTCCATTCCATACTTCCCCACAGTAAAGTGGGCTTTTAAAATATTTTTAATTTGTTGAAGTTTTTTATCTTCTATTTTTTTTGGCAATTTTCTTGAGTAGTTTATTTAGAATGTCAGGAAGGGCGTACTGTCCTTTATACTGTGCACTTTCGCGTCGAGATGACTCGGATTCCGTTAGCTCGATTTTTCGGATGTCTGAGCGCTCAAAGTAATCTTCCCCATTTATTTATACTCCTATAGCTTTCTGCCCGTGACTTCGTCCGCGTCAAATTTCTCGTTCCGACCCATAGCTCGCCCGCGATATTATTTTGTTTTCACTTAGCGTTTTTTTCTAACGTTTTTTCTTTTTACCCGGCTCCAAAGGGTCACAGCGTGATGTTAAATAGCCTATAACCTTCCTCAAGAATTGGGCTATCAAATGCAAAAAGATTTTTGCAAAACCGGCTGGTAATTCCAGAGATTACCCTTTACAAACAAATACCTCTTTATAATATTAGTATAGATACGGTTTATAAACAGACTGGTTATCGTGTTTGTTTAGGGCCTGTCCACACCACGTTTTCTCAACGTGCCGTTGACGCGCGTTTGTAGCGATACAGACGCGAGTCAGACAAAACTCTGTAGGATAAGGCGCGAAACACGGCGGGGCGGGGCAGTCTTTTGACCGCGAAGGAATAAAGACCGCGTCTGACCGTCGTCGATGCCCGCGGCTGCCCTCACCGCGAACACAACGCACACGAGGGACATTATCAACGTCAATAACATCCATCACTAACAAGCGCGTGGTGCGGACTGAACTATCCGCCCTGCATCGCCGTCTGCGTTACTGCATACAAACACTGGTTGGCGCGATCCATGGCGGGCAGCCACGGACATGCCGCGCCGCCAGTGCCCGCCGGGCACCGGCGGCGCGGTCTTTATGCCCTCCATGTGCGTTGCTAGTATAGGATTCCCTTTGCGCTATCGTTTGCGGTCAAATTGACCGCCCGGCCCGCTCCGCCGTGTGTTTCGCGCCTAAAAGCGCGCCGTCGCCTTGACGCGCGTTTAAGAAACGTGCGTCGACGCGACGGCGCGCTTTTGACGGCCTAATTTGAATTTTGTATTTCCTGCGCCCTTCACAAGGACATCGGCCTACTTTGTGGGAGGCCTTCCAACGCTACGTCTTCCACCAAGAGCTCTACCACTACTAAAATTTGCTAGAACTATCGGGGTTGCGAGTTAACCTTCTGATCGTACTTGTACAGTGTTTGGTATACTGCTAATGTAATCGCAGATGGGAAACTCAATTTGTTATAGTGACAGTCACAACACAGTCAACGCATAATATAATTGTACCGCACATTAAATACATAGTAGTGTTGTGAGGGATTTAATGATTAGCCAGTTGTATTGTGGTTACTTTTTAGGGTTCCGTACTTCAAAAGGAAATACCGGAACCCTTATAGGATCGTCTGTCTGTCTGTCTGTCACAGCCAATTTGCTCCGAATCTACTGGACCGATTAAGTTGTTTGGTACACATTTGAACTTAAATAAATACTTTTTTTAATATGAGTGTCACTTATGGTTTAAATTTTTTGCGTTAAAAGTTATTTAAGAAAATAGATGAAAATTGTCCATCCCCCCCCCCCCCCCCCCTTATCTCTGAAACTACTACCTAAGAAAATATACAGAAAATTATTGTTCTTTACTTATAGATTACAGGAAACCTATAAGAAGTCTATACCAGTCTACATGGTCTTCACATGATTTGACCAAGATTATGTCTGGACTTTAAAAGAGACTGTGACCTCTGAGTTTGTTTCGGTCTTTCTTCTCAGAGTAGTCAGATACGAAACGCCGACCTCATCTAGTTTTAAAATATGATTGACGTGTAAAAGTGTTTGTAAAAACCTACTTACAGAAATAAAATCATTATCATTTATGGTCTTAAAATAACATGGTTAATCAATATTGTGTATTTATTGGCTCTCAATATTGTGCGTAAAAACTTACATTTGCTGTTGGAATGTATGGGAAAACTTGTTTCTCAACTACAATGTTAAGTTTGTACTTGGGATAAATAAATTCATCCCAACTACGGAACCCTTCATTGTGTGTGGTCCGACTCGCACTTGGCCGGTTGTTTTTCTTTCCGGTCTCTTATCATTATCATCAAGGCTCCTACAAACAGGCACGACACGCGACGCGACATAAAGGCAACTCTCATCACGCGACATGCGGTGCCTTTGTGTCGCGTCGCGTATCGCGCCTGTTTGTAGGAGCCTTTATTCAGCCGAAAGACGTTCACTGCTGGACACAGACCTCAACAAGTGGTAAGTAATTTTGATTAATTTTTTTATATTTTTTATTTTTTTATTCTAGGTACATCGTCTTCACCTATAAATATTAATTAATGTATACAAACTATTGTTAACATTTTAAAAGAGTAAGTATGGAGTTTCTTGCCCATTCTTCTCCATACATAACTACATTTTGGAAGGCGCAACTAGAATCAATTAACTATTCATGTAATTTTTGAGGTTCAAAAGTGCATCTTCGTGCCTATTTGAAATAAATTATTTGACTTTGACCTTTGGTCCTTTCCTTTGGTCCTGTGCGTCAGTAGATTCCTGCAACCTTCGCCAGGTCATAGGTCCACCTTGTGAGGGTCATAATGTTGTCCCGCGACCTTCATCTTCTTCGGTTCACCTTGTGGGATGCCTACCCACGCTGCGCGTTCCAATTTATAGTCCCTACTCCAGATACTGTAACGTTACAAATAACCCTATACAAGTTAATATACAGGGTGTTTGGCAGTACGTTGAACATACGAAAATGGTGGATAGGTGGGGTCTTTTGCTACTTACTCAGCCCTAAGCTATTTGGCCCTGGCCACCTGGATATTTGAAAAAAAAAATGTTTGCTTCTAGTTCCACCACTTTCTTAACTTTAAAGTATAATTTTTATTGAAAAAGGGGTAAAACAGGCAATATTATTTTTTATTTTTTTATCTATAATGTTGGCAGATTCTTATAAAATTATTGCTTTATTCAGATGTTAGCTAGAAAAAAAGTTATGAGTCCTCAAACTTACAGAAAGATGTAAAAAATACTTAAACTTCAACTTACATTAAAACAAACCAAAAATGATTGAGGAGTTGCAATTCTAGCAAAACATCCCCAGTGTGTGACCTTTTAATGGTATGTGATTTGCTTTTATAAATAAAAAAACCTTTAAGAGTTATTTCATAATTTTATCAAGAAGGAAATTTTCGACGAAACTCTCCCTTTACGGAAAGTGAAATGTTTTGCGAAATTTAATACTGCAAGGTTGGTAAAAATTGTTGTAAACGTTAGTAAAAACGTTCTGCCAAACAGCCTGTATAAAAGAAAGTAAATTTAAAAAGCAATTGTAGTAGTCTTCCAAAATATCAGGTGCATTAAGAATTCTGTTAGGAGCTTGTAGAATGTACCTTGTCGTTTTCTTTAACTGAAGAAGTCATCTTTAGTACCTCACCCTAGTCTTATTTATTTTATTTTATTTACTTTTACATATACAGGGTGTTTGGCAGAACGTTGAACATACGAAAATGGTGGATAGGTGGGGTGATCTGCTACTTACTCAGGCCTAATTTATTTGGCCCTGGCCCCCTGGATATTAAAAAAAATTTTTTTTGCTTTCTTCTAGTTTCACCACTTTCTTAACTTTAAAGTGTAATTTGTATTAAAAATGGGTAAAACAGGCAATATTTTTATTTATTACATCTTTCTGTAAGTTTGAGGAGTCATAACTTTTTTTCTAGCTAACATCTGAATAAAGCAATAATTTTATAAGAATCTGCCAATATTAAAGATAAAAAAATAAACTAAAATATTGCCTGTTTTACCCATTTTTAATAAAAAAATACACTTTAAAGTTAAGAAAGTGGTGAAACTAAAAGAAAGCAAACAAATTTTTTTTTTATATTCAGGGGGCCAGGGCCAAATAAATTAGGGCTGAGTAAGTAGCAGATGACCCCACCTATCCACCATTTTCGTATGTTCAACGTTCTGCCAAACACCCTGTATAAGGTATTTATATATAGATATTTTAAGAGAAACATCTATAGGTGGTAGAAAAAACAATAGCGGTTTCATTTGTATAAGCAAGTTAGTTGACTGTATTCCTTGGGATATAATTTTGGAAGTTGTATACATTATATCATTGGTAAAACTCTTGACAACATTGTAGGACTGTGTTAATAACATCATATACAACAACTTTTGCTCTATGACTTTTTACAAAATATAATACACTAGCTTTTGACCGCGGCTCTGCCCGCGTGGATGTCAATTATCGCGTAAAAAAGTACCCTATATCCTTCTCCATATCCCAGGCTATATCTCTGCCAAATTTCTTTATGATCGATTCAGCAGTTTAGGCGTGAAAACGTAACAGACAGACAGAGTTACTTTCACATTTATAATATTAGTATGGATGTTAACTTGTATAAATGTTAACTTGTTGTATTCTTTACTGAAGATGGACCTTAGAGTTGTGCATTCACTGGCCAAAGGTACATCTTCAGTAAAGAATACAACAAGATACATACTACAAGCTCCTGACAGAAATCTTGATGTACCTGATATTTTGGATGACTACTACCTCAACCTAGTCTTATTCTTGTAAACAGTATTAGGTTATTTATTTACACTTACACACACTATCTTTACAGGATGACCCCAATACAATAGTGGTTTGAAAACACACATCAAATAAATTGAAAAATTTACTTATAATAACACTTAAAATCTAAACTTTAAAAATAGAAAGCAACACTTAACTCTAAAATACAAAATCAGACATAACACAGAGTATTGACATTTAAATATAACTAACAAAATTCAACAAAACTCTTGCGAATTCACTCAGATTGCACGAAAATATGTCAATTCTCTCATGCACTTCGTTTAGAACACACATTGTGCGGGTGAAAGGTGTTTTTGACAGTAGGTTGGTTTTGGCAGCAGGCACGGCCAGCAGTGGCGGTCGCCGCCGCCTCCACACGTACCGGTCAGGCACGCACAGCTTCAGGTGACGCAGCACCCCCGGGTTATGAGCTACTCCACGCAGGAGCTTTAGCGCATACGCCGCAAGTGTAAATTCCCGGCGCACTCTGAGTTCGTTGTACCCCACCAAACCCAGTACAAACAGTGTTAGGATACATCAGCGGGTTATTTGTAACGTCACAGCATCCGCGGGACACATCTCTAGTTTAAGGTCTCTGCACACAGCGGGCGCGGCGCGGCGGGACGGGACGCCGACGCGACGCTGAGCAGTTGTAATGTACTAGATATTACGGACGACGCCACACAGAGCCGTCCGGCTCGACGCGACGCGACGCGACGCTCTGTGTGGCGTCGTCCGTAATATCTAGTATATTACAACTGCTCAGCGTCGCGTCGGCGTCCCGTCCCGCCGCGCCGCGCCCGCTGTGTGCAGAGAACTTTGCATTAAATCACGATGGGCAAAACAAACTCCTCAGCAAAGAGTTGCACGTGCAGTTAGCAGTACCTATATAAAATCAGCCACCAGTTCAACTGTAGCAGTTCTTATCGTTCGACTTGAGCGTGACAAACGGGTAAATTGGCACAATTTGCGGTCGCGATAAACCTTGCTAGTAGAATTTTCATCAGCGCCATTGTTGCGCGCTAGTGATGTGTTTTTGTATCGATAGTTTTTATTAGGTGCCCTAATTGATAAGCTCTTTTATACCACATATATTACATACGCTAAACAACGCAGTGGCGCATTTGGTTTAAATAGGTTTTCATTTTTATGTATTTTTTATATTTTTTATAGATATTTAGTGGTATGAGGAACAGGGTGCAAAGTTCACTCATACTCTATAGTAAAGGGAGGATCCTCCGACCAGACGGGTATTGTGTCTGGTGGGCAACTGCCCAACGGTTGATGTTGGGATGTTGAATGTGTGCTAGTCGCGCGGTAAACTCTGATAGCGCGATGCAGGATTTGTGACGTCAGGTCTTTCGATGCGTAGTTCGCATGTGGCGTTGTTGATACCGCCATAGATTCTTTTCTATTTTGTTGTGAATTGAGAACGTTGTAGGCGTAGTGGACTATAAATTTGTTGTCAATTTTCTATTTTGTTAAGTACCTGGTACGTGTTGAAAGGCCTACACTGTTCTCCCATACCTATTAACACTGGTAATTGAAAATATTGTAAAAGCCAATTATTTTTAAAAGAGTAACCGTGGAGTTTCTTGCCGGCTCTTCTCCATAAGAAACGAACGATTGGAATCGTGCACCTAGCTTATGACGTTTCATAAGTGCCCATGTAGGTTTATGTGAAATAAAATATTTTGATTTTCGATCAGTAAAGGTGGCCACCAGGGCTTTCATCCCGGGAATTTTGTTACAATAAAAGTGTAGAAGCAGAGCGAGCTTTTTCTACCGCGAGTTACTTTTGTAGTAAATTCGGGTCCTCTCTGTCTGAAATTACATCAAACGACCTTTGTTTCGTACGTGCCTACTAGAAAAATGAAAAAAACTCTCATAAATGATTTTATATTTGAGTTTGTGTATTTAATAAAGTACTTGATTGAAATATCTTGTGTTGACTGCCTAAAAGCCTAGACTAGAAGTATGAAACCTAATTTGGAAATAGTCTCGAATGTCTCGTTTTTCCCGGAAATTTCGAGACTGCATCGAGTCTCAATTTTTTTTCCCGGGACTCAGAAATGCAGCGAGACTGCTCAAAGCTCTAGTGACCACCTATTGGACCCTAACATGCTTAGCAAAACAATTGTACCGTCGATACGATAAGTCGAAGACCGTACGCTGTTTTTTTGCGGACTTTTCTGTAAACCTATATAAGATACACAATTCCACCATAAATTTTTGTTATATCTCAAAGGGTTTAGACAGCGTTTTCGTTGAAAGCTCCCAGACGGCTTATTTTTTTCCGACACCTCCAACAAATATCGTTAATGTATACAAAAACTTAACAAATTATATACTAAAACCTTCCTCGAGAACCACGCTATCCATTGGTGAAAACAGCATGAAAATCGGTGCAGTAGTTTTTGAGTTTATCGCGAACAGACAGACAGACGCGGCGGAGGACTTTGTTTTATAATATGGAGTGATAGTGATTAATGAAAATCACCAGTTATTTTCCTAAACCTTACGTAAACTCAAGAGCACTCGTCAATAGTATAGTTCTAGCCCTCACAGTAAATTACCGAATTATTCGAATTAAGCGAAACTCTTTGCCACTATTGTTAGACGAGGAGAATCGATTTCATGTCCCACTAGGAACATTATTTATAACACGGAAGATAAAGGCTTTTGTTTGTTGTTTGTTAAGTTTTAATATTTGGAGAACGGCGTACGTTGGTTTAGTGGACGCAAGCGCTACTGCTGAGCATGAGGTCCTGGATGCGATTCCCGGGTCAGGCAAAGTGCTATTGGACTTTTCCTACCAGAATTTCTCAGTAGCAGTCCGGAGCTTGGATTTGTGCCAGGTTTGATGGCAATAGGCTCGCCCCCTGTTACATGGATTTTAAACATAACAAGCGAATTATGGGAGTACTGTGGGTACACCTATGCCTAGCCCTTAGCGGAATACCGGCGTTGTGTTATGTTATCTTAAGAACGAAAATTAGGCCTTAGAAATAAGTAGAAATCGAGAAAGATCTCCTAACACAAGCATTTCCTTGCTTAAGGCGAGGTTCTTCAAGCGTGCATTTTTGTTCTTGAGGTGACAGCTGGGCGCGAGTAAATTGTGCCGTGAATTTCGTTAATTTTGAGTTGAAAATTATATGTTTTACGATATTAACAATGTTAAACCCGACGGACATTACATCATCATAGACGTTTATTTTGATGTGATTTGCAATACTTAATGTGGTATAATATTGAAATAAAATGATTTTAATCTACAAAATAAGGGTATGTTTGGATTATTTTTCTATCGAGCGAACTTTATCCAATTATGTAACGAGTACCCGACGTATCTACAGAAAGGTCTCAAAAGCAACATATAATTTTTCACGTGTTTAATCATTACCGTTTCTTAATAAAATGACATTTCCTAGAGGTTAACTTGAAGAACCTCGCCTTAAAAGGAGTCTCCAAATCATGTAATGCAAACCAAGTATGTTAATTGAAATAAACTTTTATTAAGTAGGTAACTTTGTTAATAAATATTTAAGTAACTGTCTTACTTCAGGACAAATGTGTCTTCTCAAAAAGAGAAGGTTACAAGCAGTTACTGTGTATTAAGTTTGCTCAGTGTGTGTTGGTGATTAAATGTCTATTACATACTTACCTATACTCCATTTATTATAACATTAGACAAATAACTGTTCTCATCTTTCGTTATTTCGATGTGAACGTTTAATAGACTCCGTTATTTCACGATAAATACAAAGCACTGTAATCAATTTACCATTTACATTAAAAAAATAACTGTAAAGTGCTGTAATCTCAAAAATATTACACAATACCTGCCGTTATTTGTGTAATGCTATAGTAAATGGAGTATAGATTTGAAATCTCCAACACGCTCTGAGATTACCACACAATCTTTATGCAAAAATCGTATTGTTTTTCTCGTAGATCTACGTTCTGAGCATATGAAGAGCTGATACGATCTTTAAAATCAACATATGAAAGAAAGAAAGAAAAATAGGTTTATTTGTCACAGAAACACGTGCATACAAAAAGATAATTAACTTGAGTAGGTGGTATACAGAAAAATAAAAAAAAAACAAAATAGATCTACATTCCAATCACGAGCACAAAACAAAATACATATCTTAAACCGCTTATCGATAATCCGATCACATCGACTTTTGCCATCCCTAAAACATTCAGCGCACAACGTTAACTTGATTCTCACAATTCCTAACTCTCGAACTAGTTCATACTTTCTCAGTAAGTTCTATAATTAATAATATGACGCTTTATTAAGTGAGCCGGAAGTTTTACACTGTTTTATATTATAACATTCTCTTCATCATTGGGAGCTTGGCAGAGGTCCAGGGCTGCAACAAGTGGCGGAAAAGATTAACGTAGAAGTTTTTACTAGGTACTATATCGGCCATTTTTTCCTAGCCTATAAAAGCCAAAAAATCCGAGGAATTTCTACCACCATATTATACGTTGCTGTGTCCCGGTTAGAACGGTATGTATGTTGGTGTAGTTACAGACATATGACACATTAGCTTTTGCCCGCGGCTCCGCCGGCGTGGATGTCGGTTATCGCGTAAAAGAGTAGCCTATGTCCTTCTCCATATCCCAAGCTATATCTCTGCCAAATTTCATAACGATCGGTTCAGCGGTTTAGGCGTGAAAACGTAACAAGACGGAGTTACTATCACATTTATAAATATTAGTATAGATTTCAGCTTCATCTCTGTGATGGCAACACATCTGTGATGCCTCTGGTATTGCAGATATTAATAAACAACGGTGACTATACACCTTCAGGTTGGCCGTAAGGCTTGTTGCCAAACAAAAACCTAAGTGAAACTGTAATACTTTCAATTGTGGGTAGTTTCACAGTCAGTGGGCTTGTTGAGTGGTGTCGACGACCATTTGCTACTGTTGCGAGTGCACGTGGTGGTCAACTCACCGTGAAAACACGTCACGCTTCTGGTTTTGGGGATTAGGTGTATTGTTTAGGAGTGTTGAGTTCAGGGGGCTCACCATACAGTGCTTTAGCAAGGTCCAAGACAAAAAATGAATTGTCAACGCGTTGTGCGTCAACTGTTAACTGTCACCTCGAGCTGCCCTGCACATCACCTGCCCTGCTAATGATTATAATAATAATATCTTTATTCATCAAGTAACATGACTCAATTGTGTTAGCAATATTTCTTACCCCTGATGCATTCCTATTCTAACCACTTAAGGTGAAACTAGTCGATACTTTTTCTATACAAATGTCGGGTTATTACTCCACTGTTTGACATTGTACATCCAAAGTTAAACATGATATCGTTTTATCTTATTTATTACTATTGTCTGTACGGAAGCAGAATATTAAATTAAAAAGCCATTAAAAAGTTATGAACCAACAAAGATTCGTTTTTCCTGCAAATTTTAACGCAACTTTGGGCGTAAATAAGTAATAAAAGAAGTGCAAAATCTCCAAAACAAAATCCGCTCCGACAAAGCTCAATTATCGAAGATTTCAATAAACTTAATTTGTAATTGATTTATCCAGCAGTTTTTTCATAAAACTCAACCTTCTTACTATGAATTATCGTGCATTTCACTCAACTCACGATGACGGACACGATCCTAGGTGAGACAGCGTGCTTTTTGACTACGCCCACCAGTGAGTTCGAGCCCGCGACTAGTTGGCTCTTAACCTAAAACCATGAATACATGTGAATCACTGCCACACGCCTAACACCGAGGTGGACAGCTTGCAGCAGCGACTCACATAAACAATAGAGTCTGCTCGCCACACAGCGCAAAATAAGGGCTGGCCCACACGCAGCGCACCAGGGAACGCATCGTTTTGTCATCGTTGTATAAAAACAGTCGACTCGAACTTTAGCAAACATCCCTGACGCACTACAGAAGCGGGGCAACCTCATCAATATCCTGAACGCATTATTAGGGTAGGATCCAAATGGGACTTATTCCTAAACTATTTAAATTCAGTACCATCATTTGCCTGCCTTAAGAGGGCATACCATAGACCAATAGAGCCACTTAAAAAAAAAAAAATATCTCGTGACTGAGAAGGAATTATGAAAAACAGCTCAATTTGCGACCTCGATGTCTAGAATTTTCTAATACCTTTTATAACGTTTCATATTAATATACGAAACAACAAAATTCGATCTAAAGAAAAGCGGCCACATTCCTTTGGATCGTATTTTGTTGCTTCGTGTCTCAAATATGAAACTTTATAAAAGGTACTAGCATTTGCCTTTTGCATTTGATTAGAAAATTCTGGACACACGTACCGAGGTCGCTGTTCGCTGATTGAGCCGTTTTTCTTAATTCCTTCTCAGTGCCCTCTTAACCCAATATAGTT
Organism: Dryobota labecula; assembly: GCA_947523025.1. NCBI lineage: Eukaryota > Metazoa > Arthropoda > Insecta > Lepidoptera > Noctuidae > Dryobota > Dryobota labecula. The sequence continues at coordinate 1,945,132 of OX383311.1, read as the reverse complement.
GGCGTCAGCTTCCAATCTAACCGAATGCAACTTAATGCCAGTAGTTTACATGGGAGCAACTGCCGATCTGCGCCCCTTCACCGCAGTAACGCGTAAACTAAGGCAAAACAGCAAAAATCTCGTACAAAAATGTCATCCGTCGCCGAAATCACGTATGCTCAAACACAAGCATGGCAGCGACACGGCATTCCATTTCCTCCAGTTCTCAGTATGTTATGAAGAATAAATTCGGCGGTAGCGGGTACGCGTGACGGCTCGTTGTTGGTAGTCTGCTATCTGGAGCGCGACGACATGCCGCAGACAAATGGGCAGGGTTGGCACGATTGAGGTTTTCATGTTATTAGATGGCATATAAGACTTCGGTCCACCTGGTCATCTGGACCTGGTGTAATAGTGTATAATGTGTGTAATTCGAATCTGAATCCGAGTTCCATTCGAAATTATAATATTCTAAACCCGAACGGAGTACGGAGGAGTTCGGATCTAGTCTCGAAACTCAAAGCATTTATTTCAGTTAACCATTTACGGGCATCAATTGTCAAGGGTCGTCAGGAGCCCGAAACTCTGACAACCAGTCTTACCAAGGGATATCGTATTACCCTGTAATTGGGTTTGGGAGGTCATTCCATGTAAAAAACCGGTACCTATTCAGCTGCCGGTCAGATCCGGTCAGACTGGAAGCTGACCCCAACAAAGAGGAAACGGCTATCAGATGATGATGATAAATTGTCAGTCAAAAACATGAAGCTATTTGCCCATTTTAAAGCGTAATAGGTTCCTACGAAGAAGAACGGGCAAGAAGCTCCAAGGACTCTACCAGATAATAACAGACACATGAATGATACCTCTCTTCCCAAAGAGGAAACTGAATTATCTTATGTGCTTTGACTGGTAGTTACACCAGCATCCATACCCTTCAAAGTCGAAGTCAAATCATTTATTTCAAATAGGCACATAAAGGGCAATTTTGAACTTCAAAATTTACTACAAAAAATTTGATTCTAATAGTTAGTCAAGTACCAACCACACGAAGAAGAAAGACAGAATATCAAATCTGTCAAAACTTACTGAAAATCCTGATGAACCACTTCATATAAAACATTCCTACTGTGTTAAATCCGTGCCACGTACTTACGCGGCACGGTTCGGTCTCGGTGTAATATAAATCATACTTTACTTGCGGCAACCCTGAAATGACGTAAACCGATTCAGTGAGTACATGAAAGGAACGTCGCGTATCATGTCGCTGACGTAATATAGAACTTGCAGAGGTTGTGGTGACAGTTAAGATTACCATTGCAACTTGGAAGTGGAACCCAGTAATGTGTATCTGAAACTCAAAATATAACGCCTGTATTCCTCGAAGGAGACAGAGGTGTATACTGTATACGCTAGTTAAGGTCTTTTTTTTTATTTTATTTTTTATTCTACTATGAGTTTGCTCTTGACTTTAGTCTAGGTCTGGACGACAGAGACAAAGTCTACGATGGAGTGAGCTTACCCAGAAGAAGCCTGTTCACTCTCACTTTGAATAGATTAGGGTTGTATGCGTTCGGAAACACAGACGCAGGCAGAGAGTTCCACTCCTTTGCTGCGCGCATCATAAAAGACGTTTGAAAACGCTTAGTGCGAGTTGGTGGAATATTAACTAGGTAGGGGTGGTAACTTGCAGTGCGTCTAGATGTCCGATGGTAGAAGGGGGCCGGTGGAATGAGGTCGTGGAGTTCATGGGCACACTCCTTTTTCTTCTCGTGGCTAAGTCAGCCGTACGGATCTATCCATTTGACCATCATAAAAACATTGTGGTTTCTAAGTTCCATGGATTTGGGATGTCATAATAATGTGGTGTGTTGGGGAAGTAAACAGAATTATTTGAGTATAAATAACTTTTTCAAATTTGGCGGAATTTTCAAGAAAAAAATAAAAAAAAACTCTTATATATGTATATCTGGATCTAACAAAGTTACGAGGTTTATTTGTACTGTAAAATACTAACACATTAATTCGTATCATGCTTAGTTTAAGTATAACATTCGTAGTATATTACGTAGTTTATATCTTATTCTTATCTTCTATCTATTAATATTTTTTATACATAAAATTCAACGTCCTGACTGACTGATATATCAATGCGCAGCCCAAACCGCTGGGTCTAGTTTCCAAATTTGACACGTAGGTTCCTTATGAGGTCTAGGGGTATACTAAGAAAGGATTTTTGGAAATTCCACCTCTAAGGGGATAAAATAGGGGATGAAAGTTTATATGAAAGTCCGTCAGTTTTGAATTTAAGATCTTCAAATTTTGTGTTTAGGCTGACGATTGAAAAATTTATTTATATGTGTCTCAGCGTTTTTGATAATTTCACCCTCGAAGGGTTAAAAAGTGGGATGAAATTGAATAGTCCTTAATTTTCGAAGAAAAATCACAAAATTTACTATCTAGGCTTATGGTTGGAAGCTAACGTGTGTTGTGGAATTTTGTTTTTAATTAAAGTTGTTCATTTTTTAAGTTAAAATCACTAATATTTGAACAAAGTTCTATATTGTCATTGTTATAATAATTCATAATTATCTAGAAAAAAAGAATTTATACTCTACGCAGACGAAGTAAAATAAAATGGTAACGAAGTCAAACCCGTCGGATATTTTTCGACATCCACGCGGGCGTGTAATAAAATATTGGATTTAGAAGGAGCAAGTTTAAAGACGTATTATATTCACGTCAAAATCTAACTGAAACATAGAAACACCACATACTATTTCCTTAAAACGACTTTACCATAATCGGTAAATAATAACACTTGTAGAAGTATTTCAATAACGGGTTGGGAACGCGTTTGGCCAGCGTCCAGAGAAATGTTTCCTGTGCACTCGAAATTGATACTAAATGTATATAAGTATAGATATCGGTATCGGGTATATAAATATAGGAACCGGAGCGATCACAGTTTAATTACGTATCGAACTGAATTGTAGAGTAAATAGTTTGTAGTATTGAGTGAAATGGAATTTACATTGGACGTAAAGTTTTAGCCCATATACGGCCCATGTGGTACAAGTAATTACAGCTTATTACAAGCCTTGCCACCGCCAATATAATGTATATGATGGCACGCGACGATTTAGTCGATTTAAGACTCCTACAAACAGGCGCGTCACGACGCGACACAGACCGCTCGTCGCGAGGCACGCGGTATCTTTGTGACACTTTTTAAAAGTTGTAATCGTTTTTTTTTTTGTGTTCTAGAATTTGCTTCATTAGTGGTATTAGGGTTCCGTCCTAAACTGGTAAAAATGAACCTTTATGGTGCGTCCGTCTGTCAGTCTGTCACAGCTGGATATCGCATGAATAAATGCTATCAACTTGTTTGGAATAGTTTTAGATGACGTTTGCCCAACTAATTTGCAAATAAGATTTTCTTTAACAATAAAATATCGGCCAAGTATGAACGCTCGACGTTCTCTAACCAACAAAAAATTACTAGTAACATCATTTCTCATTGACATTGAAATTAAACATTGTTTCAAACGGTAACGAATCGTCAATGGACTGACCGATTAGATGCATACTCTGTTCCCGGTCAAAACTAAACAATAGTTTGAAAGGTTAACTGGTAAGCAGTGATGGCCCAGTAGAAACAGCCGCGGCTTACGAGTTGTAGGTCGTAGGTTCGAACCTCTCAAAGCTGTGAACGAAAACGTGAGGAAACCCGCATGTCCTAGTATAGAGATATGAGGAACTGGGTGTAAAGTTCACTCATGCTCTATGGAAAAGGGAGGATCCTCCGACCAGACGGGTGTTGTATCTGGTGGGAAACTGCCCGACGGTTGATTTCGGGATGTTGTATAAAAGGTGTATCTATTAAAACACGAAATATTTTAGGAGATACACCAAAGAAGATAGAGGTGGTAAAGAAGCCCTGGATACGATTTTTTTTTTAAATCTAAGTATATTATTTATTAAAAAAAAAAATACTTGATACGATGATTGATTATCAAAATTCACCGCGCTCGTGCCGCCACCGTCGCCGCGTCCGGGCGGGTCATTCATAGAATAAGTAAAATTTTGGTTAATGCAACTCCTCTGCAAAATGTCTCAAGCAATTTTAAAATTATAATAATTATGTAAAAATATAAAACACTTGGATAAAAAAAAAAATCGTTGCTATGGCTTTTTTACCACCTATACTGCCCTGGTAAGCCGAAACTAACTCAATCAGAGTAAGTTTTGAGAAAAACGACTTTTTGTAAATTAGTGTATCCGTCAAATCTCTTAGTATCGTTTTTTATTTTACTTTTAATTCTGTATCTGTCCGTGACATCACAACGGGCCCTATCGGAATACCAGCGCTGCGACACTTATTTTTAAATGTCGCAGCATCATGCTGAGATAGGAGCCTTTTGGCCCCGTACAGGTTTTGTTTTTTGAGTGTGTTTAGTTTAAAATGTGAACTTCCTGTATGAGTCCCAATAAATACTTTTTCTTTCTTTCTTCCTTTCTTCTTTCTAGTAATTTAGGGAAAAATAGAGATATAAAAAAACTTCTTAGTGCTTTTTTTTTATGTTTGAAGTTAGATAGCACTATTTGACTTGTACCATTAGATGCGAAATTATTCTAGCTATTGAATGGTATAAAAAAACTAAAAGGGCGTATCTCAGAGATAGCGCCTTTCGGCTTAGCAGGGCAGTATAGATGGTCCTCCTAAAATATTTCGTGTATGAATAGATACACCTTCTATAGATGCTAGTCGCGCGGTAAACTCTGATTGTGCGATGCAGAATTTGTGACGTCAGGTCTTTGATGCGTAGGTCGCATGTGGAGTTGTAGATTCCACACTAGAACCAAAAATTCGAAGACATTAGACATCTACTAATCTGCACTGTGCCCTCATGGTGGGTTACGATTGGCCCACTCCCTCTCAGCAGTTCCCAGGAGTGGGAACGTACTGGCTGATCATGCTATTGTTTAAAAGAGTAACGAATCGTCAATGGACTGACCGATTAGATGCATGCACTGTTCTCGGTTCAGATCTAAACAATGAGTTAACTGTAGTTACTGGTTCACACTTTCATCTAATTTTTTACAGCAATTTAGGATGCCATTTAGTTATTGGATTGAAAACATCTATTGCTGAAACTCTTCTGTAATATTCTGACATGACAATGTATGAACTTAAAATATTTAAAAAAATGCGGGGCCGTCTTTGGGAACTACAGATAGAAGTGAAAACTAAGTAACTAAAGCGTTCGATGCCGATGACGCGAGTTCCATGATTTTTGTTCACCCAAAAAGTACACATATATACACAGTATACATATAGCTCATGGAAAGCGTTCGGTGACGATGACGCTAGTTCCGTGATTTTTGTTCACCCAAAAAGTACACATATATACACAGTATACATATAGCTCATGGAAAGCGTTCGGTGACGATGACGCTAGTTCCATGATTTTTGTTCACCCAAAAAGTACACATATATACACAGTATACATATAGCTCATGGAAAGCGTTCGGTGACGATGACACGAGTTCCATGATTTTTGTTCACCCAAAAAGTACACATATATACACAGTATACATATAGCTCATGGAAAGCGTTCGGTGACGATGACGCTAGTTCCATGATTTTTGTTCACCCAAAAAGTACACATATATACACAGTATACATATAGCTCATGGAAAGCGTTCGGTGACAATGACACGAGTTCCGTGATTTTTGTTCACCCAAAAAGTACACATATATACACAGTATACATATAGCTCATGGAAAGCGTTCGGTGACGATGACGCTAGTTCCATGATTTTTGTTCACCCAAAAAGTACACATATATACACAGTATACATATAGCTCATGGAAAGCGTTCGGTGACGATGACACGAGTTCCATGATTTTTGTTCACCCAAAAAGTACACATATATACACAGTATACATATAGCTCATGGAAAGCGTTTGGCGACGATGACGCTAGTTCCATGATTTTTGTTCACCCAAAAAGTGATCAACGCGCTTAAAGAAGTTTTCACTTCTTAAAAAACTCAGTGTCAAAATTACCTTGTCTACAGTTAATTGGTCCTGTTTCAATGAATGAAAGGAACCCATGGATACAGCTGAATTTTTATTCGTGGCTAAATTCTGACAACATATAAATTGCATTGACACCCTGAAAAGAAGAATATTATTGTTATTATTCGACCGAAAGACATCTCTATCCTGCCGAACTAACGAAGAATGCAATAACTCGATTTTGGACGATTTTGAGTTAGGTATATATTCGTTGAGTTATATATTTGGAGTTAGCGAATCGAAATCTATTAACTGTATCTAAGCAACTTTTTATTGATTCTTCAGGAACTCGGTTTTTCAGTAAGCAAGAATGCAATATAACTAAAACGTCATAACAAATTCAATACGAGTGATCAAAAATACAATTCTCGGAAGCGGCAAAATCGAGTTATTGCATTTTTCGTTAGTGCGGCAGTATCGCTGGACATACCCTTCTCTCAAGCGTTTTCGAATCGACCGGTCCTGCACTTCCCATATAGTGGATTCCCACGACCAAGTCATCAGTCCATCGTTAGGGTTATCATCGGTTTTTTTGGGTGGTAAATTACCAAATAACTTCTCCCGCTCTGGGCGAAGAGCAGCGCTGGGCGGGAGGGCGTGTCAGACTTTTACTGACTAAAACCCACCCGTGTTCTTTCAGTTGCCTGTGTGCCAGGGCCACGGTATCCCTTTCGGACAAACCCGCAACCCTGGCAGACACCGGTCCTAGCGGACCCCGACAGTCGTCATCGTTAGGCTTACCCTCGCTACTACAAGAATTTAAGTTTGAGATTAAATATAGGCAGTTCTTAAGAACATTCCCTAAGTCATTAAACAGCTACCTCCTAGTCTGCTCACCCCGTTACCTCAGCGTAGCATACAACGCTGAGGTAACATTACGGAGGAATTGCATTTGCTACGTTTGTAACCATGTATCACACGGTGGGATAGAGTGGGCAACATGGCGAATGAACATAGAAAATATCGCTGAATTTTGGGTTCCGTACCAATCGGACCCTATTATTAAGCGTTCACCTAAGTATGTGTCTGTTCAGATATCTGTCTGTCACAGAACCGTAAAAGCTAGCAAGTTGTTTAACTCGCAGGGGGGAGACACTTGACTCTAACAAAAATTTGCACTTCGGATCATCATTTTCAGCCGAAAGACGTCCACTGCTGGACATAGGCCTCCCCCAAGCACCGCCACCTCGACCGGTTCTGTGCTTCTCGCATCCAGCGGATTCCTGCGGCTTTCATAAGGGCACTTCGGATCCTTGCATGAAAAAATGTCTCACAAACCCGCAATATTTTTGAACGAGAAAAAAAAATCATCCCCGCGTTAGATACGTGTAGGGGTGGTACCATAAAAAAAAAACAAGATTTTATTTTACCACTTTGTCGGCATGAATAATAATGATGTATACCCATACCAAATAACACCTTTCTAGCTATACTAAGAGTCTCTGAGCTAAGACGCGAACAGACAAACAGATAAGAGGAACATGGCGAAACTATAAGCGTTTCTTGTTGATTCATCATTTCAGCCGAAAGACGTCCACTGCTGGACATAAGCCTCCCCCCATTTGGAAGGGTTTGCCATAATCACCACGCTTGGCAGGCGGGTTGGCAATCGCAGTATTTATTTATTTATTTATTAGCTTTATTTTATCCCTTACATTTTTTTTTTTTAATGTTGTGTTCTTATTTAATATTAATTTTATTTTCTGTGATTTTAACTCACACACTGACTTATTATATGTTGTTTTATTTTTATTTTTTGGGAAATCATATACAATGTTTGTAAATATGTGAGCACCATGTACCTATCGCTTTTATTAATCTTTCTGTTATTACTTCACTTTTCATTCTTATTACCAATTGTGGTAAGTAAATTTGATTATTTTTTTATTTTTTTTATTCTAGGTACATCGTCTTCACCTATAAATATTAATTAATGTATACAAACTATTGTTAACATTTTAAAAGAGTAAGTATGGAGTTTCTTGCCCATTCTTCTCCATACATAACTACATTTTGGAAGGCCCAACTAGAATTAATTAACTATTCATGTAATTTTTGACGTTCAAAAGTGCATCTTCGTGCCTATTTGAAATAAATTATTTGACTTTGAGTTTGATTTATTTATTTGTTAGTAATGTTAATTTTGTACTTAAATAAGGTTATGTATTGTTAGGTGTAAGGGCCGCCTTTTGCGGTGAAAGTCTCCTCCAAACCGTTCCATGTGGCTCTTTGCCCGTCTGGGCCATAAGGCTCCGGCTATATGTTTGATGTCGTCCCTCCATCTTTTAGGTGGTCTACCCTTCCTTCTTTTAGGTGGTCTACCCTTCCTTCTTTTTTATATATTGGGTACCAAATTGAAATAATTTGTGACCATCTTTCATCCATAGCTCTCTGAATATGACCTGACCATTTCCATTTCTGTGTTAGCACCTGTTTGACCGCATCCCTCGCCTTTGTTCTTTTTCTTACCACTGAACTTTTAACTTAACTCTATCTTTTAATTTAATGTTCATGAAGCACAGTTCTAATTCTCTTTGACAGCTTCTTATTTTATTTAAGAGTGATTCTTTAAGAGACCACGTCTGGCATGCGTAAGTAAGAACCGGCGTAAGGCAGATGTTCATTGCTTTCGTTTTCAGTTTTGTGGGTATGTGCCCTTTGAAAATTTGGGAAAATTTGGCGATCGCAGTATGGTGTTAAAAATGCATAGAAAACGCTGCTGTCCATTCTCTAGTAAATCCCTTAGTCGCCTTTTACGACACCCACGGGAGGGAATGGGGTGGTGCTATTCTTGCAGAAGCTCATAGGCGTCATAAAAATTCTGACACCAGGTTAGGCTCTAACCACACGAAAAGAAGAACAAGACCAACAATAATAAGCATACAAATCTAAGTCGAAAACAAAGAACAACCAAGTACTCGTTCTCCGAACTGCACGACTGTACGTATTCCGTAATCCACATACACGTAATTTGCTTACGACATAACATATTATGTACTGTATTATAGAGATTTAGCACCATTCAGACGAGTGAATTACTAGCTTGCTTGCTTATCTTCAACTTGTATAAGATTCAGTAATCTCTCTATCTATACAAAAAAAGAAAATTGAAGTGTCTATTGGTGCCGTGTGGTGTCGGACGTACAGAATAGCACATTTCCTCCCGTGGGTGTCGTAAAAGGCGACCAAGGGACTCGCTAGAGAATGGGCAGCAGCGTTCTTTATGTAGGCATGGGGGAGACCTATGTCCTGCAGTGAACGTCTTTCGGCTGAAATGATGAAATGATGGAAGTGTCTATTTGTTTAAACAGTACGTACTTATAAAAAAAAAAACAATTTTTATTTTGCTTGTCTGTCTGTCTGTCTTTCTTTCTTTTTTCTTTCATATACAGTCGTATCATATATCATCTACATATACTCCATTTGAAATACGATGAATGAACATTTTTTTACAGTCCGTTCAACCGATTTTGACTTCTATTTCGTGGGCATAAGGATGGCATTAAAAGCAAAAAAGTGGTTACAGTACCAACTATTTACTGCAGCTGCCATTTGTCATGCCACCAACGCAATAGAAGTCAAAATCTGTTGAACGGACTGTAAACAAGGTTTATTTCAATGTCTAATCTTATTTCAAATAGAGTTTATTATAGTGAGTAGATAATAGTGATAAGACCATACATTTTGACTAGTCTCTAGTAAGACTAGAAGCCGACCACAACCTTGTTGGGAAAATGGAACCTTGACAATAAAGAAGGCTGTTGTAACAAAATGAAAGGTATTTAATAAAAATACCCCGTCTGTGGCAACAGGGTGACTCACCGGGAATTCAAACCCACGCCCCTAGCGTAGACTATACAAAATAACTTTATGTATGTGGGGATAAGTTTGTGCGTTGTTAGAAAAGACTACGTATTGTATTCTTGTGACTTAGGCTAACTGTCCACGGACGCGTCATTTGACGAATGCATGCAACTACAAATGACGCTATCGTCATTTGTAGGGTATTTTGCATATTTGCAATGTCCACGCTGCTTCATGCAATCGTCAATCACGCTACAAAACATCTCAGTTTTCTTTCAACTAGCATCGAGAAAGCACGTCTTTTCGTTGTGAAAATGTCAAGTGATGATAATGAAAGTGATTATAGCATACAACTTTACTTGAAGACGACGAAACAGGCGAATGAAGTACTGGTACTCGAAGAGTAAAAAAAAAAAAAGTTATGTACTCTAGTTGGTCGAGTAGTGACATGCTGCCGCGCGCACCGCATGACGAACGCATGACGAGAGGCTGACGCGACGTTGCCGCTCCGTGGACACAGTTTTGATTGCTTCTACGCAAGATGCAAGCATTCGCCTTGCAATCGTCAATTGACGAAAGCGTGCGAATGACGTGCGGTTTACATGGACAATAGGCCTTAAACTCGCGGAATGTCCAATCTCCTTCTTTTAATAAGACGCTTCAAAAGGCAACAAAGTGACTATCACTTCTGCACTGCTATTCTGTAGAAATCTCATCGTGAAAACCTAGGTGAAGTGAGTTTGAATTAAGGCCCAGATATATGCCAGTGACCTTGAGTGGTTAGCTTGCGTGTTCTGTACTGAGCTCACGCAACTAGTCGTACGTCCAGTCAGTAATAGGACTCGCCCATCCCATAGTTCTTATAATTAATATGATTATTTATAAAAAAAAAAATGATAAAATGTTTTGCACCACTGTCCTGTCATTTTGAGAGTCACATTTCTTGATATTATTTTGTTTACATAAGTTATCTGAATTAGAGACTTTGGGTTATAGAATCAGTTAACTATTTTTGACGTTCAAAAGTGCTCTGTATTTGAAATAAATGATTTTACTCAGATTTTTTTTTTCTGCCTAACTGAACTGTTCGGTGTTATGTTATATCAATTTTCTATTCTATACGAGTACAATTGTTTGGTAAAATAACCTCTGTCTGAGTGCAATGACTGACAGTACGTTCACCTTGGGTAGCAGACTAGCATTATATACTACGCTGTATATACTACTTAGTCTGGGAGATCCAATAAAAGACAAGAACTCGGTTTGAAGTAAATGGTTTCACTTTCTCTGAGATAAGTAAGGTTTCTTTATAATTAATATCATGTTTAGTTGGGTAGAATGTTCTTTTTGATTAATTAGTCTTTTGTACTGAGAAAATATTCATGCGTACCTATAATATCACGCTTTTATTCTTAAAGGGATAAGCAGATGTGTAGTGTACCGTGTAAATGTACCATATTTGTAAAGACATGGAAATTAAATTGTATTCAAATATTAACAGGACATACTACGGTCCACTAACGCCACTCCTCCTAAAAAAATATTATTTTGTGACTGAGAAGGAATTATGAAAAACGGCTCAACAGCGACCTCGGTGTGTCTAGAATGTTCTAATACCTTTTATAAAGTTTCATATTGAGATACGAAACAACAAAATTCGATCTAAAGAAAAGCGGCCACATTCGTCTAGGTCGTATTTTGTTGCTTCGTGTCTCAATATGAAACTTTATAAAAGGTATTAGAACATTCTAGACACACCGAGGTCGCTGTTGAGCCGTTTTTCATAATTCCTTCTCAGTAACGAGATAATATTTTTTTAAAGGGGTGGCGCTAGTAGACCGATGTATGCGCTCTTAAATTTAATTCATTAATTCAGGTAAAACGTGAAGAAAAGGTGAGAGCTGTGGTAGCCCAGGTGACGGCCACGGCTTACGAGTTGTAGGTTCGAACCCAGACAGGCGCTTCCTTAGTGTATTTCATTTCATCACCACTACTCTCAAAACCTGACCCCCCTTTCCCCCTTCCCCTTTTCCTGACTGTAAGTACTCTCGGAATTTCTCAGTAGCCCGGAGTCTAGATTTGCGTCAGGTTTATGGCAATAATCTCTCCCCATATTACATAGGATTTAAGGCGAGGTTCTTTGAGCATGCATTTGAGCAATTGTTCTAGAGGTGGCAGCTGGGCGCGAGTATATTGTGCCGTGTATTTTGTTAATTTTGGGTTGAAAATTATATGTTTTACGAAATTAACAATGTTAAACCCGACGGACATTACATCATCATAGATAATGTGATTTATAATACATAATGTGGTATAAATATTGAAATAAAATGATTTTAATCTACAAAATAAGGGTATGTTTGTTTTTTTTTTTCTATCGAGCGAACTTTATTCAATGATGTAACGAGTACCCGACGTACGTACAGAAAGGTCTCAAAAGCAACATATAATTTTTTACGTGTTTATTCATTACCGTTTCTAAATTTAATGACATTAAAATTACATTTCCTAGAGGTTAACTTGAAGAACCTCGCCTTAAGCGTAAAGGCTTCTGTAGACGAGTGCGATGCGTCAGTGCCACGCGACTTAGTAGAAAAATCTCTATGGAAATTTCATGGAAACTAAGTACTCTACCAGAATCGCGTCACACCGTCGCGTCGCGCCTGTTAAAGCCTTTACTGGCGAAATGTAGTCTTAATAATATGTTTACACTCCTGCCTACGCCGTCGGGTAAACAGGCGTGATGTTATGTCTAAAGCAACGTTCAATTTATTGCCCACTCTTTGCGTCAACCATGACATTGACTACAGTCTTATTTAAAAACATAATTAGTCTTTGTTTCGCCGAAGCGGAAAACAATAAAAAAATCTTTAAAAGGATGGTGTACTGACCCGAGTCAGTACACCATCTTTTAAAATAATTTTTTTTCTTCTGATTTCCTTAGGAATGTACAGTTTCCTGAAGGATCGTTATCATAAGGAAAATTACGCAAAAAGAAATACTTTTCTCAACTTTTTCTAACATAAATTGATTTCTTCATAATTTCCCTGAGGGCACCTGAATTTATAAAAACTGAAGATCAACAGAAAGTATGAAGTTGGTTTTGTTAAACCAATATTTCCTTAGCTTAGTTATTTAACTTCAAAAATATTATGGGCTGCCACTGAAAATTTTCAATAGAAAAATCAACCAATAAACCAACAGTTTGCCCGACTTGAAGTGAGGATCGAACCCAGGAGTTAGCTTAACCAGTTTTTAAACCAGTCTAGCAGTCGCTCTTGCACCCAATAGACCATAAAAACGGTTAAAGGTGTGACTTCTGGGTTGACCATACACTCTAAAAGCAAAATTAATATTGAACGAAAAGTGAAGGGGGCTCGTGGCAATGTAATTTATGTATTTATTAAAACTTTATGCACAAGTAAAAACTATACAAAGGCGGACTTAATGCCTTGGACATTTTCTACCAGTCTACCTTAGGGTGATGCAGAGATAATACACAGTAGGTGCAATAACAGATAACAATTTAGAAGATATTTATAGCTAAGATATAAGAATAAATACATATATACATACATACAACTAAACATAAAAAGTTATGAGAGTTAAACAAGAAAACCTACAACAACTTAATTCTGAGACGAATCTGCCAACTTCTTGTGTATGTGTTCTCGAGCTTTCACTTTAAATGTGAACTGATTGGTTACCGTCCTGATATTCTGAGGGAGCGTATTCCAAAGGAAAACCGCCTGGACAAAGAAAGAAGATTTTATGAGACCAGAGCGATGAGAAGGACAACGAAGAAGACGATTATTCTCGGACCGAAGATTCTTGCTGTGTGCAGCGCATAAATATTGACAAAGAGAAGTCAGATAAGAAGGAGAAGTGGGTTTGTGTAGGAGAGAAAACAGGGTTGTCAAAGCCCTCAACACTCTGCGCTGCCGGATAGGCAACCACTTTAAAAGCGATCGATGTGCGGATACATCATACTTGCGGAGATTGAAAACAAATCGAATGAAGTTATTAAGAAGTCGGTCAAGTTTATTGAGGAGATCTGCATTCAGGTCAAAGTAGCACATATCATCATAGTCAATTATGGGGAAGATAAGGGACTATACAAGCATTGCCTTAATGTGTGATGGGAGAATATTTTTTAACCGATAGAGCGACCGCAGCGTTCCAGTGACCTTCTTGCTCACAATCGCGACCTGCTTACTCCAGTCGAGGCAAGTGTCAACATGCAAACCCAGATCCCTGACGTCAGAGCTAAATGTTATAACTCAGACCAAATAAAAAACCAAGACAGCGCTGTCAACAGTGACGTGAGGTCGGTTTTGTAAACATGTGTGCACTTAGTGAGGTGTAGTTTGATGGTAAATGGTTGTAAATGTGTGCGCATGAGCATGTACGCACAGCGCGGAGGTGTAGTTTTGCCATGCTTCACTGTATTGTTCGCAGCGCTCTGTCTTGGTTTTTCTATTTGGTCTGAGTGTAATAACAGCTTCACGGTTCGATCGACCAGGTTAAGCTACGCTTACCGCGGTCGGTCCGTGGATGGGTGACCATCTTTACTTACAGAGATCCCTCCGTGCCTCGGACAGCTCACTAAGCCGTTGGGCCTGGCAGTCATTCGTGGATCTTTGACAGTCGTTACGGGTCGTCAGAAGCCCGAAAGTCTTGACAACCAGTTTTACCAAGGGGTCGTATAGCGTATAGCCCGGTAACTGGGTTGTGGAGGTCAGATAGGCAGTCGTTCCATGTAAAATACTGGTATTCAGTTGCATTCGGTAAGACTGGAAGCAGACCGCAACATAGTTGGGAAGAGGCGAGGCAGATAATGACGAAAAGTGAAGTGATAAGCGTTTAGCACGTGCGGCTCATAAGAATAGGACATGGCGTGATTAAAATACTAGCTAGTCAAGCAAGGTCCCATTTACTCCCGTGGGTGTCGTAGAAGGCGACTAAGGGACTTACTAGAGAATGGGCAGCAGCGTTCTCTATGCATTTTTAACACCATACTGCGATCGCCAACCCGCCTGCCAAGCGTGGCGATTATGGCAAACCCCTCCCCAATTGAGGGAGGCCTATGTTCAGCAGTGGACGTCCATCGCGCTCCATAAATAGTAATTTTATATCACGAAGTGACGCGCTATACTTGTGGTAACCAAGTGTACAAACACGCTGTGAATGTGTGCGTGAAGACGAGTAGCGTCAGCACATAATATACAGACACACACACTTAGCTCTAATCTCAAATCGTTTATTGCAATCCATAATGTAGAATTACACGTAGTAAATAAAGAAATAATGACAGAAACAATTATGGACCCTGTCGGGTACCTACAGCAATTTTTTTAATAAGTAGAGGGAGGAAGAGCGCTTTATTAATTTCCTTGTTTTATGATAGAATTATTTTATATCCTATTAAAAGAAAGAAAGAAAGAAAAATGCGTTTATTGGCATTACAGCAAAAAATACACCTTAAAACTATAAAAAACAGAAAACAATGATTATAATGCCAAAAGGGCCAAAATGGAATGGATGGAATGGGGGCTATTAAAATGTTTCCTTCACTTATTCTATTAATATTTTATATGCAGGTCATCTATTTATTTAATTATATTTAGTACTAGCTTCTGCCCGCGACTTCGTCCGCGTGAAATTTCGGCCCACCCATCGCGTCGCATCCCGTCGCTCGCCCGCGCTATAACTTCGTTATCGCTTAGCGTTCTTTCTGACTTTTGTTCTTTTCGCTTAGCTCCTAAGGATCATAGCGTGATGTTATATACCTATAGCCTTCCTCGATAAATGGGCTATCCAACACTAAAATATTTTTTCTATTCGAACCAGTATCTACTTCCTAAGATTAAAGGTATCTGCACACAGCGAGCGCGGCGCGGCGGGACGGGACGCCGCGCCGACGGCGACGCGACGCTGAGCAGTTGTAATGTACTAGATATTACAGACGACGCCACACAGAGCCGTCCGGCTCGACGTGACGCGACGCGACGCTCTGTGTGGCGTCGTCCGTAATATCTAGTACATTACAACTGCTCAGCGTCGCGTCGGCGTCCCGTCCCGCCACGCCGCGCCCGCTGTGTGCAGAGACCTTAACGCGTTCAAACAAACAAACAAACAAACAACTCTTCAGCTTTATAATATTAGTATAGATTGCTCCGATTTTTCTTTTGTTTAGTTTGATTCCGACTTCGCCATTGTCTCGGACGGTACCGAGAGCTCCTGCGCTTCCACACACATTCATAGCGTGTTTTTACACTTGCTTACCACAACTAAAGCGCGCGTCGCTATTCAAAGTAACGCCACTCGTGGAGGCTATTTCAGTGCACCCCAAATGCACTCAATCAGGTGAATATCAATTTATTTATGATATTTTCACATTGTTTATTAACCTCTATATTTAAATATTAACTTCAAGTGTTTTATTCAACGTTGGAAGCTTGCCAAAAGCTTGCATTTGCATTGAGTGAAAGATGAAGAGCATTCTGAACTTATTTTGTACTTCTGAGGGGCTCTTGAGCAAATGGCTTGCGACTACTGATTGATTTGTGACATGAACACACGGTTCTGCCGAGTCGGGGCTACCATAATCATTAGCAGGGCAGGTGATGTGCAGGGCAGGTCAGGGTGTCAGTTAACAGTCGCACCACACATATACAACATCGCGTAACACTTCATTTTTTGTCCATTGTTGACCTGCAATAAGAGTGTATGGTAGGGGGTAGTGATGGCAATTAATGCGATTTCGCATTAATTTCATGAGCATGCGAATTCATTAGTCTTAGCATGCGAATTGCTATTGCTATACTGCCCTACTAAGCGCAAAAGCGGTATTTCAATGAAAGCGAGTTTCGAGATAATTGGAGATATGTAAATATCGTTTTTTTTTTTACTTTATATATTGACTTTTTTGCTTATTACATAGAATTTATATATTATATTGGATCTATTTGTTACCACAATAGTTAAAATATCAAAAACGTATGTGGATATACCTTTTTCATGAGATACTGCCACACCGCTTAGTAATTATAAAATTAAAATTTGAGTTACCGCTTTTTCGTTACCTCTTCTCCTACATGTATGTATACAAAAAAATATGAATTTTCTATCGAATAAAATATGTATATTTTTAAAGGAAAAAAACAATCAAAGTTAATTTTTAAAGTCTTTTATTAATCAAATTTATAATGGCATAAAAAAATATTTCAAGAAAAAACGGATTCTATGAATAAAATCTAGTCAAAAGTAGGCAGTTCTCTCCAAAAGGACATTCTGTTTTGAGGTATAATATTTTGAAAAGATTTCAAAATATTATCTTTTTTGCTTTTAGAAATGCCTTCCGCTGCAATTTTCTTCTTCGGTGGTGGCAAAACTTTAGTTTTCATAATTTTATTTCCGATTATGCTCGCAGTGATAGGGTCTTTATTGAGTCCAGTTCTGTATGTCAAATCAAATTCAAAACTGCCTCTATTGACTTCTACTGCTACCATTTCATTAATATATGGACGCGGTGTAATTCGAGACAGTTTATACTGTGTCGTGTAATCTTCCCAGTCATAAAAATCTTGTACAGTCATCTCTTTAGGTTTTACGTTTTTTGGCTGAGAAAAACCAGAAAAATCATAAATTTTGTTTTTCATGCGTTTCATCGACAACTCCACCCTATGGTGGAAACTGTCGGCCGACATAAAGGTTTGGCCTGGTTCGAAATATTTTATCACAATCTTGTCGGCGTTGATGTCATTTGAATTCACAACGTAAATTAAGAAAGAAAAAAAAGTCCAATTTTTGTTCTGGGATGAACAATTGTCAACCCACAGTATAATCTTTTTTTTATCTCGATGAAAAATTAAAAAATGGTAGTATGTACTTATGATTTCGGCTTTGGAGCGTCCAAGCAACCCTTCATACCATAGTACAGGAAAAACACTCAAACCTTTTCGGCCTTGACCAGTCGGCACGAAACTTTCGTTGTAAACTACTATCCTATGGGTAAAAATAGTAGTCGGCCTAGAAAAGTTGCTGTTCTTTTTTAAGAGATTTGGCAGTATTCAAATATACGGCCGTTTGCCTACGTAATATTGATATACCTCTAATACCCTTAGTGATTTATGGTAAAACTGAGATAGGGAAAACTTTCTTAAGGTTTTTTTAGTATGTTCTAAACAAGATACCACTAAAAGGCTTAGTTCATTAGATGCGTATTTTTTAAAGCTATCCGATGGCATAAAAATCAACTTTTCGTTTTTTTTTGAGATACCGCTTTTGCGCTTAGTAGGGCAGTATAGTAAATTGCTAATAAGACGATAATTGTTAATAATTAAGGCGGATGCGCTGTGGTAGCCCGCGAAATTCAAATTTTCTTGCGTTTTATGCAATTTGCAGGTCGTTGTCAGGTTGTATCTTGATCAAAATATGATAAGCGACCATAAAACTTAAGTATTTACATAATTTTAACCTTATAAATCATCAATGCATCTTTCTAAAGTAGATTTCGTGCAGATTCGTGCGACGAATCTGCGACAGAGAGCGCACGCTGCCGCTGCGAAACGTATGATGGATATGATTTCATATGAAGTGCGAAGCAATGAATTAGCATTTCACAGAATTTCGTAACTACATTTCATTTGCGAAATGCTAAATGAGCATTCGCATGCTAACAATGAATGCGAATGCTAATTAATCCATCACTAGTAGGGGGGCGGCAAAACAGTCGACCGATCAAGTCGATCGCAAGCGGTTTTAGGGGTGATCGCGCGTCATACTTAAGCGGGCTACTGACATCCCTGCCGCAGGGGCAATCTAGGGTGTTTAGGTGGGGATGATCCTAAATTGCCACCTAAATTGTGATGTGTATAGGGAAGCAGGGGCAATTTCCTAGATCGGCCCTGCGGCAGGGCAGCAGGAGGGCGAGACCACCCTTGCTCCCTAGATCGTCCCTGCCACCCTGCTACGTTGCCGCGTGTGTAGCGCGATCGGAGCAATTTCTAATCAGTTTGTTGATAACTGTCACTCGGAGCGCACGCATGTCGATTAAAAGATATTTTGTTGTCTTTTTTTCTATGAATAGCCATTGCAAGGTCCGAAAGAAGCAATATCCATTCGTAAAAAGTTTTTAAGCTCATCTACTTCCAATTCTTTCATAATATTCATGTAGTTCAAGTCGCTTCTTTTCTATAGTTACTTCTTCACCCAGTATCTCATTTTCTTTTTTTTTTGCGGTAGCACCACAGAAAGAGGCTATACTATACCAATCTTTTGATTTTTCGATAATACTAGTGCCATTCTCAACGCGTGTGATTAGCTCAACGTATACTCGAACACTGAACGGCAGGCATGTGTGTAGAGATAACTCCGATATTGCCGCGACCGCCGTGCGCCCTAAATAGCCCCATGCGTATCACTATCATCTACCTATACTCCATTTGAAATAAGATTAGACATTTAAGTAAACCTTTTTTTACAGTCCGTTCTACCGATTTTGACTTCTATTCCATAGGCATATGGATGGTATTAAAAGCAAAGAAGTGGTTTCAATACCAACTGATTACTGCAGCTGCTATTTGTCATGCCACCAACGGAATAGAAGTCAAAATCAGTTGAACGGATTGTAAAAAAGGTTTATTTAAATTAGGGATGCATCCGATACCGATACCGATGCCGATATATCGGCGATACTCGAAGTTTGCCAATATATCGGCATCGGCGATATTTTTATGGCCGATTCAACGATACTTTTCTCATCAATGTTAATTTTAATTACTAAAACTATTAACTAATCTCAACCTGTCGTGTAATTTTAAACGGTTTTATTTAGTTTTTCCTGTTATTTGTTCTTTTTATATTAATTAAAAAAATAACCTGACTTGTGTTTTATTTATTTTAGCTTCATTTTTTAATTCAATAAGCGTATCGGTATTGGTATCGCCGATATTTTTATCAGAGCATCGGTATCGGTATCGTATCGGCAAAAAGGCGTATCGAGGCATCCCTAATTTAAATGTCAAATCTTATTTCAAATGAAGTACAAAAGTTTACAAAACCCTGTCTGGCCGGCCCAATAATAGTGCAAGCAATGTATAAAATTATAATAAATACGAAGCAGAAGTTAGAAATATTCTCAGCGAGTTTTAAAAACGTTTTTTTGACTGAATTTTTTTTACGAATTTTGCTTCTTACATGATTTATAAATTTTCTTGTGAGGATGTTGAAATAACTGCTGCTGAAATATCGAATACCTTTTACATGGACTTGTCTTCTTTTAAAAAACGAGATGATTCAGATCATATCAGATATTCACCTCAAAGCCAGAGCAACAGATAACAAATTTTGATCTCTTTAACCCCAAGTAAAATTCCCAAATCTGAAACAAATCGCCCAGCAATTAACTGCTTTGTTTTGCGTCAACGCGTATTTGTGCGAATCTGCTTTTTCTGAAATGAAAATAATTAAGTCAAAATACCGCAATCGGCTTACTGACTAACATCTATCTTCGTGCTTACGTTTGGCACTTTATACTCCATTTATTATAACATTAGACAAATAACTGTTCTCACCCTTTCGTTATTTCGATGTAAACGTTTAATAAACTCCGTTATTTCACGATAAATACAAAGCACTGTAATCAATTTACCATTTACATTAAAAAAAAACTCTAAAAGTGCAGTAATTTCAACAATATTACACAGTAACTGTCGTTATTTAGCCGGTATTTGTTTAATGCAGTAAATGGAGTAAATCGCCTTCCTACGCGAAATTAGCAGAAAACACGCAGTGCCATTCATCGATCTCTAAATAATATGAACGTAGCGTTTGCGAGACGGTCGCTTGTCGTCCAATTTTATTGTTATATAGATCGCCAATGATGTAAGTCTGCCCCCCTGGTATATGGTAACCCCTGGTCTCTATATTTATTATTTAGTAGAAGTAAGAGGGTTCAAGGACTAGTAACCTTTATTGTCCATGACCTTTCGTGCCTTGGAGATTTCCGGAGAGTACATTAAATTGGTCCTGACTTCCGTACCCTCATTGCGTAATACATTCGTAAACTCAATCATTTTGACAATATTATCTTCTTGTAAGTCGTGGGAGCACAAGCACAAGTTCTGGGGCACCAACCAAAAAAAAAAGACGTGTGGCACTCGGGGACTGCCGCGGTAAAGCTATTGCATAGCATTTTGTATCAACTTATGCAATTATAATTATTTATTTATTTTATTTATGCAGTATAAGCATAATAACAACTTTAAAATAGACGAAAGTGTTGAACCTAAAGTAATTTTAAATAAAAAAAGAGTGACAAACTGTTTTGACAGCGAAAAAATTCCATGTACATGAGTCATTTCCAACCGTCTAGTCAAGTTTAAAAATTGTTCAACTGGAATGGTATCAACTATTTGGCAAGCTTTAATTAAGTCATTGTAGCCTTGCGGTGCAACAGGGGAACTGAATGTACTCGTAATCGACTGGTCGTGAGTTCTAACCCCACTATCAACAATCACTTTTTGTGAAGATCATAATTTTATAAACTAATATTTATAAGAATAAAATACGCAGTACACAGAAAAAGGAACTGCCAGAAATTATTAGATCACTAGAGGGTACTGGTGTAGTAAAATAACCGTCGGAGTGGGGAGCGTGAGGTTTTTTCGTTACGGAATTTCTGGATTCGGTCCCCGCGCTCAAGGCCCGCGATAGAAGCTATGCAATAGCTTAAAAGCTACTAAGCTTGCATGTATTCAAGATAGTATTTCATTAGTGTTATTCAGTAAGGGTGAGCGTTGCGACGACGAACGGTTTTCTAAGACCTTTATGTGTTCTTCGACGATGAAACTGTTTTACGTCCTGGGTGCAAACAGTCTTCGCTGCAAAAACCGGCGATTTTTTATATTACGCCTAAAATACAGTCGAGAATGCAATGATTAAACTATCTATCACACTCGACGCGACGTCGTCCTTAACCTTCCGCGTTCCTTTACAAAACACTCCTTACAATAAAATTATAATAATAATTAATTACAAAAAAATAAAAAATGTAATAATTAATTAATAATATTAACAGTCCTTACAATAATTTTCTCCTTCTACCATCGGACATCTAGGCGCACTGCAAGTTTCCAAACCTACCTAGTTGATACTCCACCAACTCGCACTAAGTGTTTTCAAACATCTTTTTAATGCGCACAGCAAAGGAGTGGAACTCTCTGCCTGCGTCTGTGTTTCCGAACGCATACAACCCTAATCTATTCAAAGTGAGAGTGAACAGGCTTCTTCTGGGTAAGCTCACTCCATCGTCGACTTTGTCTCTGTCACCTCTGACCTAGACTAGAGTCAAGAGCAAACCCATCGTAAAAAAAAGAACTTTTTGTCAATGAAATACAGTCGATAATGTATTAGCAGTTGTCAATGCTGTCGTTCGTGTTGCGACGATCAAACCCGTTGATATATGTAAAAAACTGTAACTATTTCACTCGACAAAAACTTCTATGTTGGATAAGTTTCGTGCTAGACGCCGCCGGCGCCGCGCCGTCTTCAAACCAGTTGCAACGACGACCATTTTCTACAAGATTTTTTCAACTAGGAGCTGTGGTTCCGGAGAATACCCTCCCACATATATAGGTACACAAACTCACAAAATTCTCTCTTTATAATTTAAAATATAGTATAGAAAGGTAGTATACATTTTTTAAATCGCCCATGTTTCGAGGCAAGCCCAGCTGCGACCGAAGCATCACAATGAGAGCTTTTAATTAAAAATTCCGATATGTTATGATACCCGTCCGACTCGACGCAGCATTGAGGCTGTCTGGATGACTGCCAGTTGTAATATCCAAAATAATCAAGTATTGCACTGATGAAAAACTGAGCAGGCTGTGCTTGATTGATAGCAATAATCTTTTTGATGAGGAGGAACATTTAATTCGGCGGGTTAGACTTGCTGTTGGTGTGGCGACGCGTTCAACAGCCAACATCAAAACGAAATTTAAATTAAGATTTTCTTTTTATTTTTATTGTACCATATTTCCTTTAATAAACCGTCGTTTCATGCATATTTTCTATACAAAATAGTTTCGATCTTTAACACCTACCAGACGTCCCGCGATAAATAGAGCTTTTATGCTATGCTCGGAGTTTCTTTGAAGGATTAACTACGAAATGAAGTTATCGGGAAAAGAACCTTAGCTTGAGGAGTAAGCAAGCTGAAGTGTCAGTGGGCTGGCCATGTTTGTCGAAGGACCGATGGCCGGTGGAGCAGACGAGTCCTGGAGTGGAGACCGCGTATCGGCAAGCGTAGTGTTGTCCGCCTCCCAGCGACGATGGACCAGTGACCTTAAAAAGGTGGCTAAGAACGAATTGGATGCGCCAGGCGGAGGACTTGGTGTTGTGGCGCAGCCTGGGAGGGGCCTTTGTCTATCAGAGGACTGCGATAGCCTGACTTGATTAAGAGCGAGATTCTTCACAGAGAGGTGAAGGAACTCGTCCGGGGTAACTACCAACATACCTTTTTTTGCCGCTAAGCAGCGTTGCTGTCGCTTCGGGTTAGAAGCCCGAAAGTCATAACTGGAGGTGTGGAGTCTGAATAAATTAATACATTAAAGTAAATTGAAGGACCGTAGTATTGGTGAAAAATGCTGTACTTAAAAACCCCCTATTGAATAAAAATCTTGCTCAATAAATATACAGGGCGGCAGATAAAAAAGGCCTGACCACTAACCTGAGTTATCCAAACCACGGCACTAGATCACAGTTTCAGGAAATAGCACAGCAATATAACAGTCGCGTGAGAAAAATGTCTTGATGAATCATCATCATCATTTCAGCCGAAAGACGTCCACTGCTGGACATAGGCCTCCCCCAAGTACCGCCTCCTCAACCGGTTCCGTGCTTCCCGCATCCAGCGGATTCCTGCGGCTTTCTCAAGGTCATCTGTCCACCTTGTGGGAGGCCTTGATGAATGTATGTAACTAATTGCAGGGCATTTTATGTAAGTTTTAGGAAGATATTCAGTTTTGAGTTAATACACGTAAATTGACCATATCAGATGGCGATCCAGAGCGATCAGCCGGTCAATTCTGCCAAAATCACAACGTGAAATATAGGTGACGTGAGCTTGAAGTGAACTGTCATCCTACCTGACGCTAGGGAGTCTAGAGATTGACAGCTCACTTTGATCTCACTTCACCTACGAATTCACGGTGAGATTTTTACAGAATAGCGCTACTGGTCGAGGATTTCCGACGCGATCGTGGCGCGGGTCCGCGCGCAGGGCAGACATCAAGCCATCCACCCATTTCCAAATAGGGGTATTAAACACACAAATGGCAAGCCAAATTAAAACTAAACTATGTTCTTGAGCAATGATCGAACAGGGGATATCGTGTTACCCAGTAACAGGGTTGTGGAGGTCAGATAGGCAGTCGCTCCATGTAAAATACTGGTATTCAGCTGCATCCAGTCAGCCTGGAAGCTAACCTCAATATAGTTGTGAAAAAGCTGGCAGACGATGAAGCGGTACTGTGTCAGTTTGGAGGTATCATATGGCAACACATCTGATTATGATGCCTTTGGTATTGCAGATGTCCATAGCCAGTGTACGACTAAACGCCGACAGACTGAACACCGACAAGACTTTACTTCGACGGGACTCTTCGCCAACAGGACACTTCGCCGACAGGACTCTTCGCCGACAGGACACTTCGCCGACAGGACTCTTCGCCGACAGTATCTGACTATCGGAGATAAGTTGCGTCGCTGATGAATGAGCCCATAGGTTAGGTTAGAACTGTGATCAACCGCGCGTGAGCCGAGCGAGCGAGGCGAGCGGTGCCGCGGTAGTGGCCGGCGAACGCTACTTCCAAGTTGCTCGCAGATTTTTTTTCCCCATTTTCTAAAAAGTCGCTGATGAGCCCTGTCGGCTAAGAGTCCCGTCGAAGTAAAGTCTTGTCGGTGTTCAGTCTGTCGGCGTTTATTCGTACACTCATCCATAGCCGGTGGCCACTTACCATCAGGTGAACCGTCTCAGCTTGTTTTCTTACCGTCCAAGAATTTGGTGATACGGAACATTACTGCACGAATCAGACTCACACTTATCCCAGTTTTCGTCTGTACTGACAACAGCGGGGGGTAGTTATAAAAGCTTCTACGTCATTGAGTGGAGTGACGCACACGAGTGCTTTTAGCGTCGCCGAGTCGTTGATGTTACTGCAATGATGTCAGATGGTGGATTTATTTGTTTTCTGACTGCACTATGTACTTGTGGGAATGTTTGTAGAAGGTGTATTTCTAGGAATAAAAGGATGGATATCATTATTATGAACAAGTGAAATTTTGTAATTTGTGGGAGATCTGCAAAGGATCTGAAGTCTAAACTATGCTATATTTTAGAATTTCCAGGCCATAAAATTCGCACTCTCCCTTTATAATATTATTATATACCAGCTGCTGCTCGCGGCTTCGCCCGCGTGGCTTTTTGTCAGCTATTTGCCAGTGAAAGTCCCGTTTGATGGGCGAAGCGATGATTTTCGATAGATTTTTGAATTGGTTTTACGAAAACTGAGGATGGACGTAACAGCGACTGTTGGAGAGAATTGCGTAAAAAATCAGCAGTTGTATTTAAGGAAATGGTTGCACAATACCTTATTTGATGCGATGATGGCATGGAGCGACGACACATAAGCGATTTCCACGTATTTCCACTTGATGCACGAATTTGAGCACAAGAGCTGCTCACGCGACGCAATACGATCACAGACGAATGCCATATTGGTTTTTCTTCTAATTCCAATATGGTGACGAGTAGCTTGGTCTTGCTCCCACTCGGATGAAAGGCAATGTGCAGGAATGGGATAGTAGATAAGGATGCAGCAAAACCAACCTTAATAAATTAATACGTTTGCCAACATATCAAAAAAAGAAAGGAAGTGACAATACTGTCATTCCAATCGATCAGCGCAACCACCGGTCAAAATGAGTCCAGCCGTTTCGATTCGCGATTAGCCGTAACAAACAGAGACATTTTCTTTTTTTTTGTTATACCGTATGTGCTTTCATATGCATTTAGTGAAAAAAAATTATTTTGACATTACAAACAGACACTTCAATTTAATTTATTTGTATAGGTAAATGTATACATAGTAACAGTAGCCGTTAACATTTTCAATTATTTTAATATTCAGGAATCCATAACAAAATCACCCTATTAATGTTTAAATGTCTATCGTCCATAATAATGTAACGGCTAGCCATCATGGCTGTCCTATTAAAATAATACTAATAGCTTTTACGACGTCATTTCATCGCTTTTATACTTATTGTAGCCATTTTATTTTAGGAAACTAGCTTTTTCCCACGACTTCGGTCGCACAGAAGCCGTGAGATACACAATATTATACTTAAATATCAGCCACATTTTTGTAAAACTCTCGGTCCTCGACAAACCGCGTCACATCGCATCGCTCGCCCATAAGATGCGCATCTTATTCCGTTTTCGCTTAGAGCTCTTTTAGCCTTTTTTTTGCTCCTATCCTAAAGAATTGGGATATCAAATGAAATAGAAAGAAATAAATAAAAATATTTGGCTGGCTTTCACATTGTCAACCAGCCTTACATAAACAGCTAATGACTAAAAACAATAATGAAACCATGGTCTGCAGACGACCAGTCCAGGTCTGCCTAAGCTCCTACCGTTTCTCGGCATTCATCCCTTAAGGTGAAGCTAGTCGACAGCTCGAACTCGTTTGTGGGCGTGGTCAAAATACATGCTAATTCATGTATCATCGTGTGTGAAAGGGACAGACACTGTCAAGTCAAATCATTTATTTCAAATAGGCACGTAAAAGATACTTTTGAACGTCAAAAATTACAAAAATAGTTAATTGATTCTAGTTGCCCTTTCCAAAAGGTAGGTTTGTATGGAGAAGGATGAGAAGAAACTAGTGCGCACACGGATACACACTCCCGTATGGTATACCAACGCTAATGAAGCACACATGCGCGATGTCATTTTATGAACAGACCTTTGGGCGTATTTATACATATAATGACAGAAATCCATACTTCCATACTTATATTATAAATGTGAAAGTAACTAATGTCTGTCTGTCTGTCTGTCTGTCTATCTGTCTGTCTGTCTGTCTGTCTGTCTGTATGTTACGTTTTCACGCCTAAACCGCTGAACAGATCGTCATGAAATTTGGCAGAGATATAGCCTGGGATATGGAGAAGAACATAGGCTACTTTTTTACGCGATAACCGACATCTACGCGGGCGGAGCCGCGGGAATAAGCTAGTACTTAATATATCTACTCAAAACAACATTATTTGAACTTTTGAATAAATTATCTGTGCCCTTACGGTTTCTATTTTGCCATTTTCATACTACATCATCTATTCAATTACGCCCAAAGATGAATTGTAAAGTTTTGACGCTCATAATTTCCTACAAATATTTAGTTCTAAATTCTCCTTCCATACAGGAATAGATAATGGCGAGACAAATTGATATTATTTTTATTTAAAATTATTATTCAAAATTTTTAATGTACGCCGTCAAACAGACGAGTGATCACCATACTGCGTTTGTATGGAAGAGTGTCTTTAAGGGCTCTGCTCCACCTGTCATCACCACGTTTAGTCAAGTGTCCTGCCCTAATATGAATATAGGACGTATTTTGCCACCAAGGTAAATAAAAGTAAGAGCTTTCAGCTATCTGAAGTTAATATCCTAATGGAAAAACGACGTTTGATACCTTTTATACTGTTAATGCCATTTTTCATGAGGCTGTATTAGATATGTTTTATTACCACCAAACAGCAGGTGCCTGATACTCTTGACTATCATAAAGGCTCCTACAAACAGACGCGACACAAAGGCACCGCTTGTCGCGCTGCACGCGGTGCCTTTGTGTTGCGTCGCGTATCGAACCTGTTTGTAGGAGCCTTAATGTTTATCTAACACCCGCGGCTTCGCCCGCGTGGCTTTTCTTAGATAGTAAGTTACTCTTTGTAAACATCAGCTATCTGCCAGTGAAAGCCCCGTCAAAATCAGTGCAGCCGTTCCGGAGATTAGCCGGAACAAACAGACAGACACAAAATTAAAAAAAATGCCAAGTGCGAGTCGGACTCGCGCACGAAGGGTTCCGTACCATTATCTATAAAAACGGCAAAAAAATCATGTCTGTTGTACGGGAGCCCCTTAAATTTTTATTTTGTTTGTTAGTATTGGTTGTTATAGAGGCAACAGAAATACCTACATCATCTGTGAAAATTTCAACTGTCTTAACTATCACGGTTCATTAGATACAGCCTGGTGACAGACGGACGGACAGCGGAGTCTTAGTAATAGGGTCCCGTTTTACCATCTGGGTACGGAACCCTAAAAATCCTTTTTTGTTTTGTACCGTATATACTTTCATACGCATTTAATAAAAAACTGTTATATTGACAATACATCTCACTACATACATTTATTGGTCTTGAGGTCCTGGGTTCGATTCCCGGGTCGGTCAGTGTTATTTCTGTCATCCTCCCTTCTGTATGGAGGATGAGTGAACAATACACCTTGTTCTTCCTACCTCTATACTGATGACGCCGACGTGATATAGAGGTATGAGGAACAGGGTGTAAAGTTCACTCATACTCTATGGTAAAGGGAGAATCCTCCGACCAGACGGGTTCTGTGTCTGGTGAGCAACTGCCCGACGGTTGATGTCAAGATGGTTGTATATCGACGGTGAAGTGCCAATACCTCCTAACTTAATTTTTTCTAGAATTCACTTTTTTATCATTTTGAATTTAAACGCGTTCTTCGCATGTTTTAGTGAAATCTCCTAAGTGTATTTTTAGTTGTTAAACTACATAGTATGTGGAAATACCTCCAATTAAACTAGCGTGCCTATTTTATGGCATTACCTCCATGCATGCATCCACATTCAGTTTGTGTACATTTTTGAGTTTGTCAGTTAGGAGTTATTGGCACTTCACCGTCGATATACGCTAGTCGCGCGGTAAACTCTGATTGCGCGATGCAGGATTTGTGACGTCAGGTCTTTGATGCGTAATTCGCATGTGGCGTTGTAGATACAGGTCCACGTGGAAGTAACAGCCCGGAGTCTGGATTTGTGTCCGATTGATGGCAATAGGTCCTATTACATGGCACTTAAACATAATTTGACGAATTGTGGGTGATTTGATCGGTACTCCTCTACCTAACCCATCGGGGAACAGGCGTGATGTTATAATAATAATTATTATTGGATCAAGGGCTGATTCAGAAGGCAGCACTCCTCGATACGGCTCGCATTCTGAGGAGGTTCCAGTCTCTGCAACCCTAACCACCGGTAGCTTGGACCCTGCTCCCGACACCGGCGGACTACATTTTTTTTTAATGAAATATTTAAAAATGTATTTTATATGGATAAAAAATTTAATTAACGTCATAATCCTAACTTCCTAACTAATATTATAAATGCAAAAGTAAGTTTGATTGTTTGTTTGTTACCTTTTCACGCCTAAACCACTGAACCGATCATCCTGAAAATTTGCATATCCGTTGTCAGGTGTACAGAAACGGACATAGGGTACCTTACATTCCGAAAAAAAAGTACTGTTCCCGAGGAAATCAACAATAACGTTCTTATGATAAAAGATGGCGCCACGTGTCTTTCGAATCATGATTGAATTATACTATAGAAACTTTAGTAGGTAGTGTGTTAAGAGTTACAAGCAGAGTATACAACCCCTATTTATTGTCAAATTCTAAATTAACGCGAGTAAAGCCGCGGGCAAAAGCTAGTAATAATTTTATTTTTTTATTCAGACAACTATTGATCCAATACATTTAAGGCTCCAACACACTGGTGCAATATCACGGCCGCGACAAGGTTCGCGCTGCCTGTCACGCCTGCGATATCGCACCAATCTGCACGAGCCTTTATTTGTTAGTATGAACTTAAAAACGATGTTATTACCTAATAACTAAGAGAGACTTCTCTGGGTGAGGCTCCATACCAGTGGGCTGTCTAATTTGTTGCCTATTACATTCAGGATGCTTTTACTGCTCCCACGCAATCTGCTTAAGGGTCCGTGCACGAAAAAAACTCTCTTTTGGCAATTTCTTATCTAATTGTGAGAAAACTAGAAATAATCGAAACATTCAGGCCCGTATAAATATTAGTAAGGTTCTGTAAACCATACTCAAGACTCAAGCATTACTTAAAACTAGTTTCAACCAATCAAATGGCTTTAAACGAGTTTTAAGTAATGCTTGAGTATTGAGTGACATTCTGTAATACGGGCCTAAGTCTGTGTAACTATAAAAGTACAATTTTCATGGTGCTAAACCATTCGTGTCAGTCACATCAGCTTTTAATAGTTTCATCATTTTTGTGCTCTCCAAAATATAGTTTATTTCGCCATTGATTTACTTAATGAAGACATTGTTTAATCATTAAATAAAATTTTGATTATATTTCAAGCATAGCTGAAGACTAATTTGTGATTTTTAAATTTCTTGATAGGATTTGCTAAATAATAGGAAAAATATATATTACTGACGAGGTTTTAAACAAAAAAAGGTTTTTTAAATATTATTTTTCTGCTATATTTTGTATGGAAGTTGAAAAAAGTGGTTCCGCCACATGCAAGAAGAGCATATAATGATGTTGATGATATTTTTTAATGTTCAAAATCAAAAGAAGTTTCTTGTAGAATGATGATCGAATGTCAGTCTCGCGCAATTTTTCGGAAAACTTGTTGCAAATATGAGTGATTTACCGTGAATACTTAATTTATTTGAAAAATCCCTTTCAGCCACATGCAAAACAAAGAACACGACTTTTCAAATCTCAGATAATTTTGTTTAAATTATTTTTCCCTTTCTCACAAACAATGAACAAAATTGATCAAAATCAGTCGATTTCGTGCACGGCCTCTTAACAGTGAGGCCGTATTTTTTTTAATTTTTTGGGGTTCCGTAGCCAAATGGCAAAAAACGGAACCCTTATGGAATCGTCATGTCTGTCCGTCTGTCTGTCCGTCCGTATGTCACAGCCACTTTTTTCCGAAACTATAAGAATTATACTGTTGCAACTTGGTAAGTAGATGTATTCTGTGAACCGCATTAAGATTTTCGCACAAATATAGAAAAAAAAAAAACAAAAAAAATTGGGGGTTCCCCATACTTAGAACTTAAACTCAATTTTTTTTTTTCATCAAACCCATACTTGTGGGGTATCTATGGATAGGTCTTCAAAAATTATATTTTAGGTTTCTAATACCATTTTTTTCTAAACGGAATAGTTTGCGCGAGAGATACTTCCAAAGTGGTAAAATGTGTCCCCCCCCTGTAACTTCTAAAATAAGAGAATGATAAAACTAAAAAAAAAATATGATGTACCATGTAAACTTCCACCAAAAATTGGTTTGAACGAGATCTAGTAATTAGTTATTTTTTTATACGTCATAAATGGGATTTTTATATTATGTTACTTGCTGCTACGGAACCCTTCATGGGCGAGTCCGACTCGCACTTGGCCGCTTTTTTTTATTATGTTATATTTTTTTTAAATGTTCATAATGATATTTTCATCAAAATCGCGTATCTCATGGCTCAGCACGGATAACAATGCGTTGCGGTGAGCTTGGTGACAAACGTCAAAGATATGCGACGTTGAGAGAATATTAATTATGGAGATTATAATAATTATAATGTATGCGAAATATTGGTGACTGGTTTGCGCATACGGGTGACTGACACCTTGGCATAGTTCTATGTAATTAATTATACTTTGGTCATTTTATGTTGATTGGTTTATCAATTGGCTATTTTTACATGGCTTCAAAGTTATTCAAATTGTTTGCATTTGGCAGTGCACACAAAAAAAAAAAATAGATATCTGGTATACCTATACCAGAAAAGACTTAAAAAAATAATACTAATATGGTAAAAAATCACAATTTTCTGTGGGGTGATTTGCCAAAATGTGTCAGTAGAATTTGCTCCAAAACAATGATAATATTTCCAAACTGACTTTTGAGACTTTTCGGAAAGTAAAATTTTTTTTTTTTTAATAAACCAACAGTATTTAACAAAATTTCCGTCAATTTCAATTCAACACATAAATTCCCACTACTTCGCACAATCGCCCCCCGCTCCGTCTGTACCCCCGCTATTTTCGTAGCCCCACAGTGACCACCGCTTTGCATAAGAATAGCACATCGTTTCTAAAAACGTGTACCATTGTTATAAGTACATATCTCATGTCAGTTGCCATCGCGAATGTGTGCATTGACTTTTATTACTGTCAATGGTCCTTACGCCAGGTAGAAATTCTAATTTTCTTAGTGTTTTTGCAATTTGCAGCTCTTTGTCTGGGTCAGACACGAAGCAACAAAATACGATCTAGAGAAATGTGGCATCGAATTTTGGTTGCTTCGTGTCTCAATATCAAACGTTATAAAAGGTATTAGAAAATTCTAGACACACTTACCGAGGTCGCTGATTGAGCCGTTTTTCATAATTCCTTCTCAGTCACGAGTTTTTTTTTTTTAAAGTAGTGGCGCTAGTGGACCGTTGTACACCCTCTTAAGTTCGTATAATCTGATTGGATAACTATTTCATGAAATCATATGTTTTATTTAGGACTAGCTTTTGCCCGCGGCTCCAACGTAGATGTAGATGTCGGTTATCGCGTAAAAAAAGTAGCCTATGTCCTTCTCCATATCCCAAGCTACATCTCTGCCAAATTTCATGACGATCGGTTCAGCGGTTTAGGCGTTAAAACGTAACATACAGAGAGACAGACAGACAGACAGATAGACAGACAGACAGACAGAGTTACTTTTATATTTATAATATTAGTATGGATTGTAATAAACGGAGTTTTTTCTGATTCTAATTGGACCCAGTTAAGCAGAAAAGATCCAACCCACAATTTTGTAAAATCGAGTTATCTACGTATCCATAATGTACTCATCAAGTTTCATATATGCACAAAAGATCCAGGAAGTTTGATCACATTAACCTAACAAAAGTTATACTGTGTCAAAGATACCATCCCCTAATCACCAATTTTGAAAAATGCAAAAAGTACCATGTTGCTTGGACACAGATATTAATAAGATTTTTTTTTTTAAAGATTCATGTTGCATGGATCTATTTAAAACTTTAAAAAGTCTCAATAATTGTTGTATACTTTTCATACCACGCAGTTTGGATCTTTTTGCATAATAGATACCTCACTTTATTTCAAGAAAAGAAGTTCCAGTCAAACGACGCTATGTATCACAATCACAAAATATCTCCAAGAAAAGGTCATTTTCACGACAGTATTTCCTGAAAGGTATTCCAATATGTAGGGAAATGTTTGTAAAAACAATTCACACAACTCCAAAAAGGATTGATACAGCACTTAAAAAGATGAGGTCGGATTCTATTTCGGACAAACGTGGAATTAATGGAGGTCGCAATAAAATTAATGAGGAAAGCGAATTTTTTTTCATAAGTATTGTTAAAAAGCTCCCTACGTACATTTCGCATTACTGTCGTGAGAAATTAGGAGCTGCGAAATTTTTAAGATCAGATATGACATTTCCTAAAATTTACCAGATCTACACTGAAGAAGCACATTCAGCAGGCATTAATGTCTTGTCATATCCAAAAGTAAAACAGATTTTCTTAACCAAATTTAATCTTCGCACCAAACCCCTAAATAAAGATACTTGTAACAAATGCGACTTTTACAAAAATAAAAAGAATTTGATTACGTATGAAGAAGCTAAGAGAAAGATTATAGAGGAACATAATGCCCATCTTAAAACCGCAGAAGATCTTAAAAAACGACTGAAAAGTGACATGGCTCTCGCAAAAACTGATCCTTACACAGAAACGATTACATATGATTTAGAGAAAACGTTGCCACTTCCACGCATTCCCACTAATATTGTATTTTATAAAAGGCAGGTATGGGTGTACAATATGGGGATACATACGGGATCAGATGATCAAGGGCACTGTAACATCTGGGTAGAAAGTGAAGCTGGGAGAGGCTCCCAGGAAGTAGGTTCTTGTCTTATTAAGCACCTATCTGAAAGATCGAAAGAAGGAGTGACCAATCTTATTTTGTGGAGCGATTCCTGCGGCGGCCAAAATAGGAACATTAAGCTCACCCTTATGCTTAAAGCTTTTTTAAATGATCACCCAACATTACAACAAATTTGTATTAGATTTTTAGAGTCTGGACACATCTTCTTGCCTAACGACACCGATTTCGGAAAAATAGAATGTGCTTTGAAACACCAACAAAGAGTTTACCTACCTGAAGATTATATGAACACAATGAGAACCTGCAAAAAAAATAAACCTCTTCAAGTGCACAGAATGGAAGCCAAAGATTTTCTTGGATCAGCAAATCTTGAGAATACAATCACTAATAGAAAAAAATCTATTACTGGTGAGAAAATATCCTGGCTTAAAACAAAAGAAATTTTATTGAAAAAGGAAGCAATGTTTTCCTTGTTTATGCGACAAAGTTTAGAGGATGATTATGAAGAGGAGGATCTGAAAAAACGTCAACGTGGAAGACAACGCTTAATTTCCAGAGATATGATGAATATGCTTTGGCCAAATGGTAAACCTATAGCAGCTGCGAAATTGAGCGATATCAAATGCCTTATGCATTTAATTCCACGAGATGCTCACACCTTCTACAAAAATCTAACGGGCGACAATAATGTAGAAGACGACATTGATGGATTTGGTGTCGAACCGATTTTGAGGTAGAGTTTGAAGCTGAGGAAAGCGATATTGCTTAAATAAATTGGAAAACCAACCAGTGATTGCCGATTCATTTTTTTATATATTTTTTTTCATCTCAAAGCAACAATTTGAATTAGTTTAGCTCATTAAACTGTTTTTATATAAGTACAGATTTTAATTTCCTTCCTTCTAAAATGAACCACACATTAAACCAATGTTTATTATTGTAATATTGTATTTTGCATAAAAGATCCACGCATAGTTTTTCAGGAATTACAGATATTCTTCATATGAAAATGTACAATATACTACTTTCAAAATAATGTATAGGTAATGGCCTACTACACTACTAACTTTCAAATAGGTACAGTATCATACGATTTTTTTATTCTCTGCCTAACTTTAAACTGCATTTACTCAAAAGTAATGAAACGTTGGCTGGATCTTTTCTGCTTAACTGGGTCCAATTATTATAATACTGTAAATACATTTTGTTACGGTTGTAAATCATATTTTAATCAAGATACAACCTGACACTGACAAACAAAATGCTTTTTTAAGAAAATTTGAATTTGCTGGCTACCTCTGCGTCGTCTCTGTATCCTTAAGGCTCCTACAAACAGGCGCGACACGCGACGCGACACAAAGAGACCGCTCGTCGCGCAGCACGCGGTGTCTTTGTGTCGCGTCGCGTGTCGCGCCTGTTTGTAGTAGCCTTTATGGTATTTTGTTCGACTTTAGGCAAAGTGTTATTGGGTTTTCCCATTAGGAATTTCTCAGTAATAGCCCGGAGTCTGGTTTCGTGTGGTTGATGACACATTTAGCTTTCTACTGTGGGTCCTTCCTCCTTAGGGGAATTCATGTGTTATGATAGTGTATGCTTAGGATAATTAAATGACTTGAAATTAGTCTTCCTTGAACATGTATTTATTTTTATTTTTTTGTTTCAGGTATATACTCAATCATTACTTCATCATTGCAAACTAAAATATTGGTAAGACATAAAGCTCTGGCCACACTGACGCGAATCCCGCACGGGACGCGGGACGCAAATGCGCGCGTCGATTGTCTAGTAATTAGGAAATCACGGGACTATTCGCGCCAGTTAGAACACCTTCATATAGAAGTCAGTTGAAGTCAAACGACGCGAGCGAAATTCGTCCGGCATCCGCGCGGGATTCGCTTCAGTTTGGCCAGCAGCTTTAAGATGAATTTTCAGATAGGTACCTACTATTTTCTTTATTTCATCTTAATTATTTTCTGCACCCTAATCACGTAACACACTTAATCACAATCTGAATGATTTTGAAGTATATTGCTAATCCATTGCTCTGGGCGGAGCGAGAGAAGTTATTTGATGTCCCATCCAAAAAAAAAAAGGAAAAAGGCAGTGTAATTGGGGTTTTCCACCTGGAATTATATAGTATTTGGAAGCTTAATCTGATAGTTCTTATTTACTTATAGGCTGTTCCAAAAGTGTCGGATGAAACTGTAAACAAACCCTGTTCAATCGGCAATCACACACTAAAGGGTACATTATTATATTTAGATGGTTTCAACTTTATATTTCACCTCTTTTTCCAACAATTATTGCTTAAGACGCAGATATATGCCAGTGAACTTGAGTGGTGTTCTATACTGAGCTCACGCAACGCGTCATACGTCCAGCCAGTAATAGGATTCGCCTATCCAGGAGCGCTGTCCCAAATAAGACGCATTATTAATTTATTATAATCCATACTTAATATTATAAATGTGAAAGTAACTCTGTCTGTCTGTCTATCTGTCTGTCTGTCTGTATGTTACGTTTTCACGCCTAAACCGCTAAACTGATCGTCTTGAAATTTGGCAGAGATATAGCCTGGGATATGGAGAAGAACATAGGCTACTTTTTTACGCGATAACCGACAGCCACGTATCTTTCGAATTATGACTGAATTATATTAGAAGGACATAGGCTACATTTTCTCTTGGATCGCAGACGAAGTCGCGGGCAACAGCTTGTAATATTATAAATGTGAAAGTAACTTTGTCTGTCTGTCTGTTACGTTTTCACGCCTAAACCGCTGAACCGATCATCATGAAATTTGCATGCAGAGATATAGCCTGGGATATGGAGAAGGACATAGGCTACTTTTTTACGCGATACCCGACATCCACGCGGGCGGAGCCGCGGGCAAAAGCTAGTAATACATAAAACAAAGGGTATTTTAATAAAACACGTATGCCAAATGATTTTAAAGATAATAAAATTCACTTAACAGAATCAGAACCCCATATTTTCGCTCCAACAATGAATCCTGAAGCTTAACTTAGTAAAACTTAGGTGCCTGTTGGCCTACTTACCCCTAAGTTAAAGTCAAGCTAGTTATGCACAGCAGGCACCAAGTCAAGTCGGGTGCTGCTATGAATATTCTAGTAGAATTAGGCTGTCAAGTTGATTCAGCCAAGGTATTCCATTTTCATATATTTTTCATTAAAATTGTCGCTAGTATTAAAGCTACTACTACGGGAGGGGCTCGTGGCTAAGTAATAACAGCGACAGTTCCAAGCCCCACGATGCGGTGCCTGAGCGCTGTCGCTGCGGCGTAATACCCACAAATGTCCATGGTATATCACACGGTGCGGTGCGGTGCCGCGCCGCACGCTCACCGGATCAAGACGAAGAGCGAAGGTGTATGCGTCGGAGAGGCACCGCTCCGACGTCGCAGACCGCAGATGACATGTGTTGTCGGAATTGTGAAATATCTCCGCTGACTGCGGCGCCGCAAGAGCCGCTGATGCGGCAAAATGGTTGTGGTAAAATGGTTGTCGTGTGGCCTCTCCCTCACAGGTGGATCTATAAAAGTATGAGGAACAAGGTGTAAAGTTCACTCATGTTTTTCAACATTTTTCATGAAACGGCCCCTTAGGTAAAAAAAAAAAATTCGCGACCTCCCGTTGCTTTTTTTTTCATGTATTTTATTTTGTGACAAATATTCAATCCAACCATTGATATATTAAAGGAGGAAGATATGTTATGCGCTAACATCGCAATCAGAAAACCTGGGCTCGGTGCACGACTACATGCACCAAAACTCACACATCACAGTTCAGTTCAGTCGCAAACCTACAGTTACCGATAGACTAGAACAGAGATAGAAGACGGCGCTGTCGTGCGACCGAAATCCGAATGTTGGACGAATGTTTCAATTATGAATAACATTGCATGACGTGATAGCACAAACTTGGCCAAGCAAACATTAAATACATATTATCCCGTGTCTTATTTTTCTTCCTTGTATTTTTTTATTTTACTGCAGTAGCTTTCCCAACATTTGCAACTCCGCTATAGAAGCTTCGCAAACCCAAAAGAGGCAACCCACACTTTGAAAAACACTGCTCTATAGAAAAGGGAGGATCCTCCGACCAGACGGGTGTTGTGTCTGGTGGGCAACTGCCCAACGTTTGATGTCGAGATGTTGTATATATGCTAGTCGCGCGGTAAACTCTGATTGCGCGATGCAGGATTTGTGCGACGTAAGGTCTTCTAATGCGTAGTTCTCATGTGGCGTTGTAGATGTCGCCACAGATCCTCCAGGTTAAGCAACACTTGCGGATTGCGGTCTATGGGTGGTCGACCATCCATTACATACTGAGATCTGCGCCTCGGAAAGCACGTTAAGCCGTTGGTCCCGGCTGTCATTCGTAGATCTTTGAGTGTCGCTACTAAGTAGTCAGAAGCCCGAAAGTTTGACCAAGTCTTACCAAGTGGAATCATGTTACCCAGTTACTGGGTTGTGGAGGTCAGATAGGCAGTCGCTCCATGTAAAATACTGGTTAGCTACATCCAGTTAGACTGGAAGCCGACCCCAACATAGTTGATAAAGCTAAAAAGCTAGGTCGATTGTACTAAGTCATCATCATCTTCCTGCCCTTGTCCCATGTTACTTGGGGTCGGCGCCACACGTTTTCTTTTTCCATTCCCCCCTGTCAAGCGTCACTCTATCATTCACTCC
The DNA here is from genome assembly GCA_947523025.1 of Dryobota labecula. Lineage (NCBI taxonomy): Eukaryota > Metazoa > Arthropoda > Insecta > Lepidoptera > Noctuidae > Dryobota > Dryobota labecula. Next base: position 1,906,491 of record OX383311.1, on the reverse strand, counting down.
CTTCTCTTTCATATCATTCTTCACACAATCCATCCATCTTTTTTTTGGCCTTCCTCTCCCTCTCCATCCATCCACATTTATATTCATCACTCTCCTCGTCACATGCGTTTCCTCCCTCCTCATCACATGCCCATACCATGCCAAAGGACGTCCTTTCAACTTTTCTGTCACCTGCGCCACTTTCAAACTTCCCCTTATATACTAATTTCTGACTTTATCCATTCTCATCACTCCACACATCCATCTCAACATTCTCATCTCCGCTACATGCAATCTTTCTTCATCCGTCCTCTTCACGGCCCAGCATTCCGATCCTTACAATACGACAGGCCTTATCACAGTCGATTGTACTAAATATGACTGCGTATGATATATTGAGCTGCCTCGTTGCTAAACAGCCATACGAAATAAGCTCACAATAGAACAATATGTGGGAATCTATTATGTAAGATGTCGCCAACATTGATGTCAGGAGTTTTTAGCTTATTGTAACTTTTTATACTAGGTGGGCTCATTTGCTCTGACTGTCTTGTCAGTTGCAGATTCGATTACTGAGCATGGGGTCCTGGGTACTATGCCCAGGTCTACCAGTAGTCTGGCTGCTAGGGAATGTAAAGATCGTAGCACAGATCTTTACATTCCCTTCGGAGAATACAAGCGTGTCATTTTTTTTAAATAATTGAGGGTCTTTTTTAACTTTCTGGTCTGTTCTCACAGTTGGTTGCAGTAACTAAGTTAGGGCAACCCGACCAAATGAGTTAGGTTAGGTTAGAACTGTGCTACATCCAAGTTGTCGTAGTTTCTTGGTAATTTAGTATTTTTAGGAAATGGAATTATTTGAGGTTCACAAAAAAAAAAAGGGTAATCATTTATTTATTTATTTGTTTAATACTTCAAGCACAGAAATGTACAGAGGCAGACTTAATGTCTGAGGCATTTTCTACCAGTCAACCTTTGGGCGATGCAGAGACAAACAGTATAAAATAATATAAGTAGTAATCATTATATTAGACTGTTCAATAATATTTTTAGGAAATCAAAATGGCCTTATTTGAGATTCGATTAAATTAATGCCCTGGATGCTGCCTGCTAATGGGGTTTGAATAATTATAAAAAATACTGTAACCATAAATCATACCATCAGTACTCATTTCCGGGGTACTTCTGTACCCCACATCGAATAACAAGTCACAATAAATGAATACAATCATACCCCACGTCAAAATAAAACAAATGACTCCACTCTAGTGCTGACCAATGATTTTACTTTTTTACGGTAAAAAAAATACCGTTATCTGTCCATCTCATTTCCCGCCCTGTTTTACGGTTCGGCAGTGCCAACTCACGCTTGACCGTTTTTGTACCCTTTTGCAGGTAATTTTGGGTAATAATAAAAGTCTGTCCGTTTGTCTATTTGTAACAAGGGTGACCGAATTTATTTAGATTTTTGGGTCGGAAAAATTTAAATGGATTTCTTGTTTTGTGCATGTTACCAGAAACTTCGGCGAATATTTAAAAAAACGTTCTTTGTAGGTTACAGTTTTATTATTTTACTAGAGACGCATGATTTTTACGATTTGACAAAAATCCAAATGTCTTTAGTATTATTATGTAAGTTTATTATGCTTACCAATACTCCTACAAAGTGCAGCATATTGTCAATGAACTGTAAGAGGAAGGCGCCTGTGTCTGTAACACAGTTTATACTAGCACAGACACAGACGTTCACTCTGTCTCAAAAAATGCATATCGTTGTACTTCTTAAAATGGCGTTTTATTTGTTTTCTATGTTTGACTGAGATGGACAAATTGTATTTGGCATTTTTGAAATAAAGATTATTATTATTATTTTTACATGTTTACATATCTCGGGACCCTGGGGTCCCGGACCTTTGGAAGGCGTACGAGGGGCCGGAGCCAACTCGCAGAGGCCCGTTAGACGCTTTTTAATTAAATGAGGCACCAACCGACGAATATCCCTGTACGCACTATGCAAGTGCACCCAAGGACAACCCCCGGTTGGTGTGGGACTATTGCAAGATATGGAAACAAAGATATTGGACTATAGGTTTGGGTGGTTAAAATGGACTGGTTACCTAAAACTATGGAAGGACTATGGCCCCTGCCTGATCAATGTTTTATTATACACGGATAAAATGGCAGGGGGTGACTTGCACACTCAATAATGGGCCCCCGAAAACGGTCGCTAGCACATAGTGACGTAGCGACAAGGGAGCAACATGTCCTGAGGTGCTCGAGGAGTGGAGAGGTATTCCACGGCTCTCAGAACAATCCCAGAGCCCGGAAGATGGTCACGATCCCTACAAGCACTTACTGAAATACTTCCTTCCTCCGAGCACGTTTGCTCTTGCGAATCTCCACTCAAGCCGGCCAATAAAGGCAAGAATGAGGTGGGAGCTCAGTTCCTCGTCAGTGCTCACTCCAGCCGGCCAATAAAGGGAAGCCAGAGATGAGGAACATGACTTCTCCCAGGAGATAGGGTCCGTGGGGTCGCAACTGCCCAACAGCTCGCCACATGCTGCCCTGCGGGTTTCTGTATCTCTCTTGGTCTGGCTCCTCACCTTAGACCTGTTCCGGGAAAGTAAACTCTACCGGCACAGACCTAGAGTTCGGAGCGCGCAAGCCCCACCACGACGTCAACGTAGAGATACGGCGGTGGGGTTATTATTATTATTATTATTATTATTCACTAGCTTTTGCCCGCGGCTTCGCCCGCGAGTAGTTCGGTAATTATCTCACGGGAACGTACCTACTACCGAGATAAAAAAGTTATACTATGTTCTAGCCCAGCTTATACTCTATCTGTGTGCCAAATTTCATCGAAATCCGTTAAGCCGTTAAAAGGGCGCTTACCGGTCCACTAGTGCTACTCCTTTAAAAAAATATTATCTCGTGACTGAGAAGGAATTATGTAAAACAGCTCAATCAACTATATCGGTTAGTGTGTCTAGAATTTTCTAATACCTTTTATAAAGTTTCATGTTGAGACACGAAGCAACAAAATTCGATCTAAAGACATGACATGTCTATATATTTTTTGTTTCATATTTTTTATTTTTGAGAAAATCAATTAAGTAATATCGTTTGATTATTGTAATTATGTTTTTTTTTTATTTTTTTGTATTAATGACATCCATGAATATTTGTACGCCTTCTGATTATAACATAGCGCGCTTGTAATTTTTTTGTACCTATGTTAACAAATTATTAAACGATTATGATGATTAAAGAAAAACGGCCACATTCCTCTAGATCTTATTTTGTTGCTTTGTGTCTCAATATGAAACTTTATAAGAGGTATTAGAAAATTCTAGACACACTTACCGAGGTTGGTGATTGAGCCGTTTTTCATAATTCCTTCTCAGTCACGAGATAATATTTTTTTAAAGGAGTGGACCTATGAGCGCCCTGAGCGACAAGAGTGACTTTCGCATAATATTAGTATGGATGTGTTTATTCTCATATACCTTCTTAAATAAATTTTCTAAAAGCCGCATAAAATCCGACGCGTAGTTTAGAAGACTTCTTTATACAGGGTGAAATTGAATTCGTGGGCATCCTCTTAAGGGGTCATTAAACTCATCATTATGAACAACTTTCACTATGGGGTTTGAAATCGCCACCCAAAAATGAATGAAAGAGTAGGTAAGTCCTCTAGATTAGCCTACTAAGACCCTTTTAATATACATCTAGCGTTTAAAAAATATTCTTTTACCGCCAAAAAGCTAAAAATAAATCCAATCAATTTGACTAAGCCCGTAGGCCTCTCCCATAAATTAATTCCACCAATATTGAACGATATAAAAACCAAGAACATTCTAAGTCAGCCAAAAGAAGCCAGGTAATATTAAAATTCGTTTTTTCACAAAAAGATTGGGCAGGTAGAGTATTAAAATTCTAATTCACCTCCAAACGAAAACCACCCTAACTTTCTATTAAATAAAGTCGAATTTCCGTTGTACAGCACCTTTAACCCACATGCTGCGACAGGTGGTCAGAAAGACCCTTGCTTTTATTGTAAGAATATTTTTTTTTTGTTCTTTTTTATTTCTTCGTAAATTTGGGTACATTTCGTCCAACGGGTGTAAAACATAGAGCTTTTATGTGGGGAATGTGGAAATAACGAACAACGATGCAGTTACGGGAACAAAGGGCTTTATGAGTAAAATATATATGATGAAGTGTGTTATGTTATGTGTAATTTTCTAATACCTTTTATAAAGTTTTATATTGAGACACGAAGCAACAAAATACGATCTAGAGGAATGTGGCCGCTTTTCTTTAGATCGAATTTTGTTGCTTCGTGTCTCTATATGAAACTTTATAAAAGGTATTAGAAATTTCTAGACACACTTACCGAGGCAGCTGATTGCGCCGTTTTTCAATATTCCTTCTACTTTTTTTTTTTTTAAACATTGCCCCACACTAGGAATTTCTCCTGTATCAGGAGTGCGTTTACAAACATTTAACCTCACATACACACCTATAATAATATATATAATTGGGGGCGAACCTGTTGCCATCAACTGGACAAAATCCAGCTGCTAGTGAGAAAGTCCAGATCCAGAATTTAATAACACTGCCCGACCTGGGAATTGAAACCCGGACCACTCAGCAGTAGCCCTAGTGACCACTAGACCCGAGGCAGTCACGAGGCATTTCTCTAACAGTTGATAAAACAAAACTGTAGTTATTATAAAACCATTATGTGACCACGTCTGCTGTAACCGGAAATACGTAGTGATTATAACGGACGGTACTTCCGGGCGACACGGTTCGACTGCTGTACGGTGGGAAGGGACTGAAACATCACGCTTTTGGATAAAGGCGGTATGGTAGATATGATGTATAGGGTCTTTTGCCTTGTAAAACAATGTCTGCTTTAAGGGGGCGTACAATGGTCCAGCAGCGCCACGCCACTCCTTTAAAAAAGGCTTATTCCACAAATCCCCCCTGAAAAATCCCCCTAAGGAGGAAAAGTGGAATATATAAAAACCAGTCTAGAATTCACCCCTGCTTATTTCACTAATCCCCCAGAGAATCCCCCTCAGTGGGGAAAACTGAACCCTAATGTAAAAAAAATCACTTTCAGGGGGGTCTTCGAAAATTTTTTTTTTGTTTCATTTCTAGTTTTCCCCCCTAAGCGGGGTTATCGGTATTTTCTTAAAAATATCGGTATTCTTCGAGTATCGATATCAGTCCCTGCTGCTGAGCATGAGCCTGGCTTCGAATCCGGATTTGTGCTCGGTTGATCGCAATAGGCTCGCCCCTGTTACATGGGACTTAAACATGACTGACGTGAGTATGTGAGTGTTTTATATACCTCTGCTTAACCCATTAGGGAATATAGGCATGATGTTACGCTCTTGCCTATAAGAGAGTTGAAGAAGAATGCGGGTTTCATCACGATACAACATTTAAACCAGCGGCAGCGATCTGTGTTTAATGTACAGATATAAAAATATCTGAAGCGACGCGCGCTTTAGTTGTGGTTATCAAGTGTACGAACACGCTGTGAATGTGTGTGTAAGCGCAGGAGGCAGGGTATCGTTCGAGACAATGGCGAAGTCGGAAGTATGTGTGCGTGTGTGTGTTATGTGCTGACGCTACTCGTCTCCACGCACACATTCACAGCGTGTTTGTTACCACAGCTAAAGCGCGCGTCGCTTCGTGATATAAATAAATACTATATGTTAAGTAATGATGTAAAAGAGAGGTATTTTTTTTACATCAGGCTTAACATCCATCGGTGTTCAGTCATGGTAAAAATTACCTTCGTACACTGTTTGTTTATTATACACTTCACTGACACACAATAAAGGGGATATTTTTAAATAAAAATTCCGTATATTATGGTAACACTTACGCCCTACCCTTCGGGGAAACAAGGCGTGACATTATGTAACTCCTACCGAACTTAAAAGAACTTCATAAAACAAAATATGCTGGATTGCAGGTGCAGCCACAAACACAGCCTAGTTTATACACATTTGAGAGTCTTTGCTAAAATACTCAAATTTTGTATTTTTTTTGTTTTTTGAGAGCTTCCGTTGCGTGCCCTGCGTATACGGTTTAAGTTATGCAAATATCATGTACGATATAATTTTTCCTCTTTTAAAGTTCTAAAAAAAAGTCCGCGACAGCGTATGTCTATCTTTTAAGATTCACTCACTATAACCTTTTTTTATGGTAAGCAAATTTGTTCGAAATTAATGCATTATTTCCGAAGAAGTGTAGTCAACATAGTATTAATCCATATCCAAATAAATATGTTATTAATCACAAGTATTTAAATGTAAACAAAATTGTCCTTGACATCACTTGATTTCAATCAACATCTTAGGAGATATCGTCCGGCTGCTGTAAGCGTGTGTGGTGCCGAATTTCTTCAATCCTGGGCCGACTCTATTTGGATTGCCACACTTAGAAGAAGCGTGTATGGAATGGTAACCCCTAATGACTATCTCTAGCTGATCGAGCTGTAAGCAATCGTGGCACTTAGGCCATATTTGTCCCAAGTAACGAATGTTTGCAAGTTCATTAACGAATCTGATTGTGTCTTGTAATATCAACATATATTTATGTATTTGCTTTATAGGCGACAAATAATACATGACATGACCCAATTCCGGATTTGGATGACGACACTGAGTTTTATGAAGAAATTCTTGTCTTAATGAATGCATTCTTTCTTGGTGAAATTGAGTTCACTTCTTTGAGATATATTTGCCCGATGGGGGAAGCAGAGGTGTATAACTGTATAGTAATAGTACATTTCGCCAGTTATTTGTAATTCGCTTTATGCTAATGAAAACACCAAATGAATATACGCAATAACACTTGCCTTACCGCAAGATTGGCAGTATTAACACTGATCACATGAAAACTTTTCCAGCTTTCCTATAATATTTAAAACAGTCTTCCCAAAGGGTTCAATTAATTTTTGTACTCCAGTAATTTGCTCAATACAGTTGATAATTACGAATTCTCCCCACGGAATCCTATCAGAATAACGCAAAATAAGCTTTACAACGCAATATCGTTGATTTTAACACGAATTTCCCGCGGTCCGAGCTCTATAGTTGCACAAAGCCAGTCCCAAAGGCATAATGGGTTTAATCCTTTGCCCTGCTAATGAGTCTCGGGCCGCCATCTTGCGCCGTTGACAGCTGTCACGGTTCCCGCGTTTTGTCGCGTCATTTCACTTTTATGGGGGAATATTTTTTGAATTGGGCGCGTTCTGAATTTTTATCGGGAATAATTAATTTTGACTGTGGTATGGTGGTCGCACCTGCCAAATATGTTCGGAATAATTGTTGTAACGATCTCATTGTTTATGGCGTAAACGTGATGATAGGTCATAGAATGTGTTTTGGTAAATTAAGTAAAAGAGTAAGTTGCAAATTGTTATATGAAAACCCTGAAATAAACGCTTAAAAGAGTTTGCTCAAGAAAACCTGGTGATGGAACCGTAGATCCGAGGAGAGCCGAGGTCGCGATGGCAACCAAATCAAGACATCCTTCCTGCTTACTGCAATCATACATATTATAAAAGTCTCCCCGCCACGTCTGTCAGTCTGAACGCGATAAACTCAAAAACTACCGAACGGATATTCATATGGTTTTTACCAATGGACGGAGTGATTAATGAGGAAGGGTTAGGTGTATAATTAATTAAGGGGAAGCGCTAAGGTAGCCCTGAAATTCAAATTTTCTTACGACTTTCGCAATTTACAGCTAATTAAAATAAAATTAAAATATGTGTTTACAGAATCATAATCATTAGAATCAGTAATACAACTCCTTAATACATGACTTTTAGTCATGATATTTATAATACTAAAAGTCATGATATTATTAAATAGTCATTCAGTAGGATTATTTGAACTTTGAGAGTTGTATTGATGATTTTTATGATAATAATTTTATAAATAAATATTTGATACGGCCGCGAATCATATGTAGATCAACATACAACCTGATACTGACACGTAAATTGCAAAAAATCCCGACGCTGTTGCCTTAAGAGGGCATACTACGAATTTTCTAATACCTTTTATAACGTTTCATATTGAGACACGAAACAACAAAATTCTATCGAAAGAAAAGCGGCCGCATTCGTCTAGGTCGTATTTTGTTGCTTCGTGTCTCAATATGAAACTTTATAAAAGGTATTAGAAAATTCTAGACACACTTACCGAGGTCGCTGATTGAGCCGTTTTTCATAATTCCTTCTCAGTCACGAGATAATATTTTTTTAAGGTTTTGTGTAGATTTTTTTTTATCAAGCGCTTAAAACTGTGCGAAGCAGGGGCGAGTCGCTAGTAAAGACATAAAAGAAGAAATTATACCGTGTAATTATACTTATACCGTTATATCCCTTTCACTTGAACTCAACGTCAAACTATCAATCAAGCTAAACGCAGTTATTTATAAAACATGTAGAAAGTCTGTGTTCACGATGCCATTTTTACCGTTTTCTCATGCATGTTAATTGATGGCATGTCAGTCGAAGGCCACTGGCACAGGGCTAGCGTGGTCGATTATGGCCCAGTCCCTCTAACAGAGAAGGCCTGGGTGCCAGCAGTGGGAAGTTGTAATGTGGCATGTCATGGCATCACAAACAATTTTTTTTATTTTTTTTATTCTATTATGAGTTTGCTCTTGACTTTAGTCTAGGTCTGGATGACAGAGACAAAGTCTACGATGGAGTGAGCTTACCCAGAAGAAGCCTGTTCACTCTCACTTTGAATAGATTAGATACAATGCTGTAATGTGGCATGTGTATGTAACTACACCGATACCGCGCGGGATTGAGTAATCCCGCATATCAATCCCGCGGGATTGAATAAGCTATCCCTAATCGTAAAATATATAATTTTCAACCCAAAATTAACGAAATTCACGGCACAATTTAGTCGCGCCTAGCTGCCACCTCTAGAACAAAAATGCACGCTCGAAAAACCTCGCCTTAAGATCATACCTTGTAAACCTACATTCTGGCAAATAATTGGATTTGATTTGATTTGATTAGGTGAGATGTGTGATGTGTGTTGACGTAGGTGTATGAATATGTGTGTCGTCTGAGTCTGTCCAATAGGTTAGATTACTGATAATGTTTTCAGTATCATCATAGCTAATAGCTTTCAAGCCCAAGTAAGATTTCCTTTTTTTCCATACATTTCTCACCATAGCTATACTTGTTGTTTTTCCTTTTCCACATGCAATGGTGTAAGTAACAGTGTTGTAGTATTTATAGAGTTGTAGTGAAAGCAGTGAACTGTGGGATGTCGGCTTAAACCGGTCACTAGTGATGTGACCCGCTATCGTTTTTTTGACACATTTAGCGTTCGTTAGTCAAGTATTGCTGATTCTAATGATTATAAAGTCAAAGTCAAATCATTTATTTCAAATAGACACATAAAAGTCACTTTTGAACGTTAAAAATTACAAAAATAATTAATTGAATTTCAGCCGAGAGACGTCCACTGCTGGACATAGGCCTCTCCCAAGCACCGCCACCTCGACCGGTTCCGTGCTTCCCGCATCCAGCGGAATCCTGCGGCTTTCACAAGGTTATCAGTCCACCTTGTGGCCTTCCTACGCTACGTCTTCCGGTACGCGGTCACCACTCCAGAACCTTTCGGCCCCAACGGCCATCTGTTCTGCGCGCAATGTGCCCTGCCCATTGCCACTTAAGTTTGGCAATTCTTCGAGCGATGTCGGTTACCTTGGTTCTCCTGTGGATCTCTTCATTTCTGATTCGATCACGTAGGGAAACTCCAAGCATAGCCCTCTCCATTACCCTTTGGGTGACTTTTAGCCTTCTAATAAGGCCCATTGTGAGCGACCACGTTTCAGTGCCATATGTCATCACTGGCAACACGCACTGGTCAAAGACTTTCGTTTTGAGACACTGAGGTGTGTGGGACGAGAAGATATTGCGTAGCTTCCCGAACGCTGCCCAGCCGAGTCGGATTCGACGATTGACCTCTTTCTCGAAGTTGGACCTACCTAACTGGACAGTTTGTCCTAGGTAAACATACTCGTCTAAAACTTCCGAGTGTAGCGTCTCCGATATTCATGAGAGTGGGTGTTACATGGATTGATTCTAGTTGCGCCTTCCAATAGGTAGTTACGTATGGAGAAGAATGGACAAGAAACTCCATACTTACTCTTTTAATATATAATTCTGTAAATACATACTTGTTATGGTCGCGAATCATATTTATATCAACACACAACTGACATTGACCTGCAAATTGCAAGAAACGCAAGAAAATTCCGAAAATATCTCGTGACTGAGAAGGAATTATGAAAAACAGCTCAATAAAGAACCTCGATAAGTGTGTCTAGAATTTTCTAATTCCTTTTATAAAGTTTCATGTAGAGACACGAAGCAACAAAATACGAAATGTGGCCGTTTTTCTTAAGGTCGAATTTTCTTGCTTCATGTTTTTTTACTTCTGATTTTTTTAAAGGAGTGTAGCTAGTGAACCGTTGTACGCCGACCTCTTAAGTCCCATGTAATAGGGGCTGAGCCTGTTGTAAACGAATATATACAAACCTGGACATTGTGTACAATTGCCAAACATAAGTGGCAATGGGCAGGCACATTGCTCGCAGAACAGGGGCCTTACTCCAGACAGCATCGAGTTCTGAATCAATCGAATTGGATTCGAAATAAATGCCGATCCATATTCTTGAATCCGACACTAGCGCACGATCGTGCGGTGGTTCGAAGCGAAACTAACTTCGGTCAGTTTTAAGTTTTAAATCGAGTTCGGATCAGAAACGAAGTCGAATCGGAATCAAAATCAAACTAGAATCGTTTTCGGGAGTAAGGCCCCAGATGGCCGATGGGGCCGAAACGACTGTTTCGGCCCCATCGGGTCGAAACGACGTTTTCGAGTAGCGACTGCGTACCGGAAGACGTAGCGTTTGAAGGCCTCCCACAAGTTGGACCGATGACCTTGTGAAGGCCGCAGGAATCCGCTGGATGTGGGAAGCACAGAACCGGTCGAAGTGGCGGTGCTTGGGGGAGGGTGGGCGTCTTTCGGCTGAAATGTTGAATGATGATACAAACCCCGGGTTACTACTGAGATCTTCATTAACAAAAAAAATAAAAAACATCGGGCAGTCTTTGAGGACTGCCGATAGAAGTGAAAACTAAGTAACTTGTGAATTGTATCGTCGAGCTATTAGATTATAAATTTCGAGCGTTCAGTGACGATGACGGGAGTTCCATGATTTTTGTGCACCTAAAAAGTACACATAATACACACAGTATACATATAGCTCATGGAAAGCGTTCGGTGACGATGACGCGAGTTTCATGATTTTTGTTCACCCAAAATGTGCTCAACGCGCCTAAAGAAGTTTTCACTTAAAAAAAACTCAATAACGCTTTGTCCGATCTGGGGATCACACCCAGGAACCTGCTTAGTAGTCGCACTAGCGACCTAAACCATTCTAGTCCAGATAATAATGATTAAAATAATAACTATCGACACTCGATAGCTCTACGTCCCGGCACTAGCTGGGTCACGGGGTGGTCTCTTCTCACGACCGCAAACTTACTCAATACACTAATCAAGTGATACGTTATAGATACATACATACATACACGCAAGTATGGTATATATAATCTATACAAATAAATATAATTGAAGTGTCTGTTTGTATGTCGAAATAACGGCTTTTTACTAAGTGAATATGAAAGTATTCGGTACTTATAACAAAATATCTATTTTCAGGGTTCTGAAGTCAACAAGGAACCCTTATAGTTTCGCCATGTCCGTCTGAACGTCATTAGATACTAAGTAAAGGAGATTGTTCTGCATCCATAAATCGTTCGCCCCAGAATCAACAGCAAAGGAAAATTACTTTGCGTGTTCTAAAATTACAAGTATATGCCCATGAAGACAAAGTTTAATGCCGGACAACTAGCAGAAAGATTTTTTTTTTTTCAAAAGAAAACAAAGTATTTGAGGTTATATTTAGTAAGAAACAATCCGTTCAATACTTCGAAATACATGCTAATAAATGCATGTCACTGTTATTTCTATTGCCTGTATGTGGTTAGTTAAGCTAAGAGAATCAGAAAACCATTTAAGTACTTACCTAAGTGCCTATTAGGTATTTGGTAAATATTCTAGTTTTATTTATTAAAATAGGTAGGTAGGTAAAAAAGTACTTATTTATTTAACTTCAATGCAAACGACTTTAAGGCCTGTGTTCACCAACATTTAAATCAACTGTTTAGATATTTAATCAGTTCTTTACTTAGGAAGTTTGACATAAATCAACTGTTTAAATACCTAACCGGTGGTTTGACTGTTGGTGAACACAGGCCTAAAGATTGGACATCACTAATTGTCATGTCTAATCTAATTGTCAAAGATGGCGGTATATTTTAAGATTTTATAAGATTTTATGTGATGTCAATAGTCGCTCTTTTAATTGTTCATTATGGAACGCAGAATATCAGTTTCATACAGATATTCGCAATTAGTCTAATAAAATATATTTATAATTATTATGTAGGTCAGATGTTTGTTGGTCCTGGGGCTATTTCCGACGATTTCCTTTAGTGTCATATTCTAAGGTAGCTGACGTGGCTCAAAAGGCTGCCCAACTTAAATGGGACTGGGCAAGACGTCTGCCGCATGCGGACAAACGGTGGTTCCTAATAGCACAGAATAGGGATGTGGACACATCCCTATTCTGTGCTATTAGGAACCACCGTTTTTAAAAAAAAAAGAAAACTGTTTAGTCCGCCAATCAGATAATAAAAAAATATTAGACACGTATTTTTTGCTTTATCATATTAATAAAAAATGACTTAGATAAAACACACTAAACTTGGGGAGTGGGGGCTCGTTACGTCACAGCTACGTATAAAATCTACTGAGAAGTGACGTCATGCCACATTTGAACTCAATGTATCGCCGTAATGTTTTGATTACGTAAAAAAAACAAAAAATATTTGTCCAATATTTTTTTAGATGACGGACAAAAATATTTTTTTAGTCATCATCCCTATTGGTGCCCTGAGACTGTGAGATGGAGTCGCGGCAGACCACGTCGGAAATGTCGGGACGAGCTGGATAGTTTCCTTCAAAACTGGAAGGAGGACGCGCCTTTGCCCAGGAGTGGGACAGCGTAGTCTCCACCTTGTATACAGACGGATGTCTTCAAACTAATTTATATTCTTACAGTTTGTAACAATGACATTGCATACGCCAATCATCGTCCCCTATTGACATTGACTTAAGCCACGTCTCACAGCAAATTAGCTAAGTAATAGAAAGAGGCACGCAATGTTTTGGTGCACGCGCACTTACATACGTCAAGATACAGCGGTCTATTTGAAATAGGAAGAAACAAAAGAAAGAAAATACATTGATTTAGCTCAGACTAAAAAGGCACACATGACACTATATAATATCCAACAGATTAAAAAAAAAACAATGGCAATTGGCGGCGCCAAAGGCGCTAAAAAGGTCCAGTTCAGCAAAAATGCTAGACAACTAGTGCCTGACGCTGGTTTGAAATGGAGCTGGTTGAATCAGCAACGTGTATTTATTTGTATAGATTTTTAAAATACTATCCATTAGTGTTGCCAGTATTTGGATTTATTTTCCTCTCCACACTGTATATTTTAAGGCCCAGTTTCAACGTCCAGATAATTTTAATTTACTAAAAAAACTGAAAGAGTACACAAAAGTTAAGAACCACCAACACACCGAGCGAAAAGAAGTATTTGCGCCAACATAAGCACACTGTTTAAAACCAACAAAGTTTTATACGAGGACTCTAACGTTCCAAACAGCCCATAGACACCGTTACTCGTTCCATTTCACGACCGCAGTCATAGCATAGCAACATGATTATTTTATATCGCGTGCAGCACGCAAGATGGCGGCCACGCAACCGAAATTTTGAGCAGTTTGAGTACATCCGATTATATCTAAGCAATCTTTTGTCTAGACTTGAAATATTTAGGTTAGATTCATTGAGAGGGGTCTGACATGTCTAGATTAGACGATATTTTTGTGTTAACGAATTTTGTTAAGTGGGTAGAGGAGGCATACTATTTAGTGTTCATTTTTAATTGGCAAACATCGTGCTTATATGCAATACATTCCCTGGCCACTGGTTTTGGAAGAGGACTTTTAATATAATATTATCGATAGCTAACATGAAGCAGTCATCGAGATAATGTCACATAAGGGATACTCACGTAGAACGCTGGTCGGCGCAGGCAGTTTTCATACTTATTGCCAAATCAGCGCGAACCAGTGCGAACCGGCGATCGACTAATTCAGATAGGAACTTGCCTGTCGGTGCTTATCGGCGAGAAACGCTGGCATATCAGCGTTTTTCGTGGATACACCCTAATAACAGCCTAAGGAGACATGTTAGTTTTTTCCCTAGAATAACAACGCACATTTTTTCCAAATAAATCGAACCAGCGAAATCATTAGACACCATCTCCCCCTTGACGCCATTAATTCGTCGCTTTCCCCCAGACATTTCTTTTTTAAACGAAATACATTAACTCCGGGGTGTAGTGAATAAGGGGGAGTTAAAAAATGTCCATCATTAGTAACAGTTTAAAGTTAACTGTCCAGGTAACAGTTTAACGACAAGTTTTATTGTGGTAATCAGTCTATGTAGGTGTAGTTTAATTAAATCTGATAAATTTAATGTTAACATTGAATTGCAGTGGGGTAACATTTAGATACCACTTTCTACTTTCACATAAAACAGGACCTTTTTAAGGTTCCGTACCCAAAAGGTAAAGCGGGACCCTATTACTAAGACTCCGCTGTCTGTCTGTCTGTCTGTCCGTCTGTCACCAGGCTGTATCTCATGAACCGTGATAGTTAGACAGTTGAAATTTTCACAGATGATGTATTTCTGTTGCCGCTGTAACAACAAATACTAAAAAACAGAATAAAATTAATATTTAAGGGGCTCACATACAACAAACGTGATTTTATTGCTCGTTTTTGCTCGATATTGATAACGGCAACATGTAGACGCTTGAAATATTCACAGAATATTTAGTTATATATTCACTTTTAAAATAAATAATTAAATTAAAATAAAACAAATATTTAAGGAGGGCTCCCATACAACAAACATGATTTTTTGCTGTTTTTATAAATAATTGTACGAAACCCTTCGTGCGCGAGTACGACTCGCACTTGGCCGGTTTTTAATTGGTTTGTGGAACTTCTCACTCGTCATGGGTATCTTACAGCAAAAAAAAAAGGAGAAAAAAATCGGGGGCTGCGTTGTGGACACGGCCGTGTATTTGACGAATACAATCATGTACTATCGCGGACAGCCGAATCGGCACACTTTCAAAACAAAATCCCGTGCTCACCTGGTGCCCTCATCTGTTTAACTCTCCTTTTTGTTACAATGATCACAGATCGTCGTATCCTGCGAATAGTGCCCTAACGAACATAGGGGCTTTCTTTTTTTATTGCATAATTCTATTCTGCTCATCATACCACAATAACCAGTTAAACAAAACAATTAAAAATGGGATTTAAAAGACAAAATGCGTATAAAATATAAAGATAATTTATTGAAAATAATCCTAGCCGAACCTTAAAATACCAATACACATTATAAGAAATCACCAATACATATTTTTTCATATATAATTTAATTAAACACAAAAAGTGTCTCCTGAAAAGTAGCTTTTATGCAGTTACGCCCCTATTCGTAGGATACGACGAGATGTCTGACCATCCTTTTTCGACAATAGGAATAGAACAATAATTACCCAAGAACGAGAAACCGACCGAGGACCGAGCGCTGTAAGCAGAAATAGCCCTTACTGTGGTCCGATTCGGCTGTCCGCTAGTACGTCTGTAAATGTACTGGCGCGGTCTGTGATCCCCTGCCGCTCGGACGCCTTCAATCTTTTACGTCCCCGGCACCGCATCACTACGAAACCGCTTCGCTTCCGCTTCGCTTCTGTCGTTTTTTGCTTCATATGGTGTTTTATGGGTATCACTGGATTGCTCTTGAGAAGCCTTTTCCAACCGTATACGTTCTCTATAAATTTTGATTTGGCTTTTTGATGAGTATAGGCCGACTGTTTAATATTTTTTTTACTTTAACGCCATAATATATCCCCTATAAATGTTTTATACTAATGTTTATATACGCAATCAATAGATCTTGACGAGAGCAAACGATTGAAACTCAAACGAACGTTGTAGCTTCTCCGAGACAAAAGTTATACCAACCGGAAATTATATGACGCAGCGCAACGACCTCAAAATGGCGGTGCTTCCCCCTCCGCCGCGCGCGATGCGTCACAGTCCTCACTCAATGTAACGAATTCTTTGGTCCTTTAGCTATCGAGTGGTGTAATTAAATCGCAGTTGTGCCGTAGCTGCAACACCAAACTGTATCCCCCGATTTTGTTATCATTAGTTTTCTGAATTTTCTCCCACTATAGAAGCAAATTTAAAGACATCACGTAAAAAAAAACGGGCGCAATCGGGGCATCCCCGTCAGAAACGAAGTTCCTTCGCGATACTCGCATGCGCACGTTTTGTGTAAATTGGCTGAAATATGACGATGATTATTGAAGATGTCGGAAAAAATAATGTCCGCTGGGAGCTTTCAGGCTCGAAAAGACTAGTGCGATATCGCGGGTGCGACGCGACACTAGTAGCACAATTTCTTTGTCGCTGTCTGTCGCGCCCGCGGTATCGCGCAAGTCTGTACGAGCCTTTACTGGCATGCCCGTTACGGTAGTACGTGGGATAATTTCCGACCTCCACGCAGGTGAACCCGCGGGCAAAAGCTAGTAAAATAATAAAGGTTTAAAACAAAAACTGTTATTGGATAGAAACTGAAACGGATAGAGGGAAAATTCCTTTCCTATTATATCATTAAGAAAGCATTTTTTCCTCCACCCATTTTAACAGCAAATTAATCCAATTTAAATCATTCAAATACTAATAACTCCAAACACGCACTCTAAATGGAAACGCCGACTAATGTACTAGTAAAATATAACATCGGTACTAATAGAATAAAGCTGAAGAGTTTGTTGTATTTGTTTGAACTTCCTAATCTCTGGAACTACCAGTCTGATTTGCAAAATCATTTATGCTTTTGGTAGCACAATTCTTGAGGTAGAAACAGGAGTAGCCGAGGAGAAAGAAAAAATGTCAGAAAGAACGCGAAGCGCGTGCGGGCGATGCAATGCGACGCAGTGGGTCGGGAGCCGAGCGAGTTTTATTTAAAAATGTGACTGTTATTTCAGTAAATTGTCTATCTTCGGCTTCCACGCGAACGAAGTCGCGGACTTCTCGCTAGTTTAATAAATAGTTCGCGTGTCTTGGTTTATTAAAAGCCAGTTTACGAGTTAAGGTGTGACAGACCGGCCGAGCCTAAAAAAACACCCTTTTGTGGGCCTTTGGAACCCTTAGATAGAGTATTAATTTACTTTCTGAGAAGTTTATTGGTAGTTAATTTGTACTGAGATTGATTTAGTTATCTTTTAACATTCATTAACTAATGCGCCATGATAAATTATGAGATTATGACGTAACCAATATGTCAAAATGTCACACAAATAGTTTTATGACCAGAGATCGGAATCATCATCATCATCATTCCAGCCAAAAGACGTCCATCGCTGGACATAGGCCTCCCCCAATTGTGGGGTTTGGCCATAATCGCCACGCTTGGCAGGCGGGTTGGCGATCGCAGTATGGTGTTAAAAATGCATAGAGAACGCTGCTACCCATTCTCTAGTAAGTCCCTTAGTCGCCTTTTGCGACACCCACGTGAGGAAATGGGGAGGAGATCGGAATAGGTAGAGTTAATTTACCTCAACTACCCACCTCTGTGGTCTAGTGGTAAGACAAGCTTTCTCAGACCCAGAGGTCCCGGGTTGGATTCCCAGCGGGGGCAAATATTTCTGCTCGGTTTGGTTGGTGTTAGGGCTTGTTCTAAGTCTGCCTGGTTAGCTACCACCATCTTATCTAAGTCTGTCGCCAAAACAATGTTAACAGCATTTTTGTGTTTCGGTAGTTAGAGGTCAAATAGCTAGTTCATCTGTGGTTGAGGATTCCGGATAAAGCTTGCTTCCATCTTCGGCCTTATCATCACAGCGACAGCCGGCGCTGACGTGATGACGTGACCCGGTGCAGTATATAATGAGACAAAAATAACAAAATAAGAAATAAAATAAATACAATACACACACACGCTGCACAGCTACGCGCGCACATATCACATTATGCCAGCGTCGTTGCCGACGGAGCGGAATGTTTCCATCTTCGTGTCTTCCATATTATATTTATATAAACAATTTCCAAAAAATGCCACTGCTCTCTAAGAAGAAGGAAAACATCTCGAGGAAACCGGCTAGTCCTAAAACCAAAATTTCAAAGACATACATCTACCAAGCCCAATGGCTTAATAGCCAAGCCAATGCTGTCACGACTGTTGGCACAATGATCGTTGAGTCCACATCCCCCATGTCAACAACCTCGCGACTCGCGAGGCAAGTCAAGAATAATCTTTCATCCAGTCCATCCATCATTTCTTTGATCTTCGCCTACTCTTATGACCATCCACATATGCCATATTATTCCCGGGTACTTACTAAGGAACCATATCACAACTCCCTTTCAAACCAGACCAATTATGAATGAATGAAACAAAATAATCCTCATGTAACGTCAAAAGCAGAAATAATTACTCTTTTACAAATCTGGTCGAGGGCAAAATGGACGCATTACGACGAACCCAATTAGTGGACACCACGACACGGGGTAAATACTGACAAACATACATACATTGCACATATTTAAAGTATAGGAAGATGGCAGAAGGCTCATACGATTGATTACTGGCTTTAAGCGCGGCTGTGCTGCCGTGGTCTAGCCCATTCCTCATAGAAACCGTAAATTTTTTCGGGATGAAAAGAAGCCTATTTATACCGGGAAAATTAAAAAAAAAAAATATATGTCCACAAATTACTTTCTTATACTAGTTATTAAGTTCACAGGTATTTAGACAAAATTTTGTAATTTGTGGGAGATCTGGAGTCTAAACTTAGCCTAGGCCTGTATTTTAGAACTCCAGGACTCCCATTATATCACATAGTAGAGGTTGTCAAAATGTACGGTCACTCTCCGGTCTATAAACCTATCTTATCAAAAAAATCTCGTCGATTCGTTTCTCCGTTGCTACGTAAAAGACGGTCAATCGAAGAGGCTAAAATCTCATCATCATCATCAGCCTATAGCAGTCCACTGCTGGACATAGGCTTCTCCAATTGCACGCCATTCAGCTCGATTCTCGGCAACTCAAAAAGGTTAAAATCTAAATCGTAACAAATCCAGCACTTTTTACGTTACTTCGCTATTTCGCCACATTAATATAAAAAGGGGACGGATATGCTTCGAGTTTCCCTACGTGATCGAATTAGAAATGAATAGATCCGCAGGGGAACCAAGGTAAGCGACATAGCCCGAAGAATTGCCTAACTTAAGTGGCAGTGGCCAGGACACATTGCTCGCAGAACTGATTTGGCCGAAAGGTTCTGGAGTGGCGACCGTGTACCGGAAGACGTAGCGTTGGAAAGCCTCCCACAAAGTAGCCCGATAACCTTGTGAAGGCCGTAGGAATCCGCTGGATGCGGGAAGCACAGAACCGTTCGAGAATTTATTCATATAAATTCTTTGGATGTTCTTTTATTTTGGATTGCGGTATCACCTGAAATACCACACATTGCTCGAAATGTAGGATATATTATGCTACAAAGGTATCATTGACTAAATACCAAATAGTTAGGTACTTCAAAGAATTTACTAGGCACAAAAAAAAACAGACAACTTTTTGAATTGGCCATTAGTTACCAGTGTTATGGTTATAATTTCTGTCGATGGTAACTTATATATTATTATCAATACAAATAAAATCCGTATGAAAATCGTTCTCTGTTCTATTACGAACAGGTGCAAAATTAAAAAGGAAAAAAGAAAAGAAAGAAAATACGTTTATTTGCGGTAAACATGACTGACGCAAAGGAAGAAATGGTGGCGCTTGTTGTACCGCAGTGGACGTCTTTAGGGCTGAAATTATGATGATGAATATAAAAAGAGGACAATCTGAACAGGCCAACCTGCGTCAGATTGTAGAGCTCTTTGTGAACAGCTCTTCCGGGGAAGACACCACCATGCATATGTCTGCCGTCAAGCAACATTGCTGTGTTCCTGTTTGAAGGGTATGTGTGGCGGTGTACTCGTAGTTAACTACACATGACGTATATCAGCCCTGAGTGAACTGACTCTTCTGTGATTCCCTGTTGCTTGTCATTTTGTAAGTGTTAATGTGTATGTTTGCGGTATCATGGCGAGATTTACTCTGTATCTTTGCGGCGGTAATCCCTGTGGTATGGGCAGAAATGCAACCGGTAATTATGTATACGGATGTAGCTGAACTCCATGAACACTCTTATAATAATATTGTTACAATATTATTAGTTACATCATTAATTTTGAATTTATTATTATATGTGAGAACCTTAAAAAAGACGTATAATTTTGACAGGCCCATTGCTCTGTAGTTTCTTATTACCCCAGCGGTGAAAAGTGAGTTTTGAATGTTTCCGCCCAAAATTCTTAAAGTTTTATGACACCTATGGCCACGGCAGCCTGATACTATTCATACACATTATATAAAGAATTGGGTCGGACACGACCCAGTTCTTCATGTCATGTGTAAAAATAATTATTTACGTTAAAAAAAAGGCCAAGTATGAGCTTATTTGCCAAACGCACGCAAGAAGTGTCATGTTAGCAACAAGGTGACAGAATTAATTAAATTAATTAGAATTCCACCAAACTAATGGGCGAATTCAGTTTGTGTGTCATTAACCTACATTGCGGAAGGTGTGTAGTTTTGTGTTACACGAAAATTTGCTACACCCTGTAGTGTAATTTCGAATTGACGCACCTCTTTTTCATGTTGACCGATTTCCGAAAAGGTTGGTTTTGCGACAAAAAAGGAGCGGCAGAATATTTTATTTGAAGCCACTGTTATCTTCACAAATGAATTAAGTATTGTGTATTTATTAAATTTTTTATTATTTATTTAAATCTCATTGTATGCTGCATCGGTCAACGTCATCACGTCAACGCCAGCTTCCGCTGAAAACCAGCGCTGGGGCTCTGTCGCGCATAGGGTCGCAGCATTATGCTGAGCGATGGCCGTTTTGCGTGGATGTGGCGCATATTTTTCCCCAACTTGTTCTTTTTAGGGTTCCGTAGCCAAATGGCAAAAAACGGACCCCTTATGGATTCATCATGTCTGTCTGTCTGTGTTTCCGAAACTATAAGAACTATACTGTTGAAACTTGGTAAGTAGAGATGTATTCTGTGAACCGCATTAAGATTTCAAACAAAAATTAAAAAAAAAAAAAAATTGGGGGTTCCCCATACTTAGAACTGAAACTCAACATTATTTTTTTTTCATCAAACCAATACTTGTGGGGTATCTATGGATAGGTCTTCAAAAATTATGTTGAGGTTTGTAATATATATTTTTTTCTAAACTCAATTGTTTGCGCGAGAGACTTCCAAAGTGGTAAAATGTGTGTGTCCCCCCCCCTATAACTTCTAAAATAAGAGAATGATAAAACTAAAAAAATATATGATGTACTCATTACCATGTAAACTTCCTTCTTCCAATTGGTTTGAACGAGATCTAGTAAGTAGTTTTTTTTTAATACGTCATAAATAGTATACCGCAATTTACCTTTCATTAAATCAACTAAGTTACAACGAACTACAAGAATTTTTATATTATGTTACTTGCTGCTACAGAACCCTTCATGGGCGAGTCCGACTCGCACTTAGCCGCTTTTTATTTGTGTTTCTGTTCTTTCTTTGCGTCATGTTTACCGCAAATAAGCGTATTTTCTTTATTTCTTGATATTATGTAATGTTATGATTATGACATAACTGGTGAAATGAGTGTGTACTCGTACTAGACACCTCTGGCTAACCCATCAGGGAATATACTAGCGCGGGAGTGGTGTTATGTTTCAGTTTCGCTCGAACAAAATAGCCAACTGTTTCAATCAATTTACTAAAGTACTACTTCTCTACAAGCGATAAAAGTGTTGTTTCTTTCACTTTAATGCATTCGGTGTACCATTTCATACTTTGTTTGGCGCGCCTAAGTGCCGACGTTAGGCCGCGCCTAGACCTAAATGTAGCAGTCTTTACATGACACTGAGCGCTGGATTTTCAACCCTCAGCTTAGTTCCGAAAGTTGATAATCTAACAGCGAGCTTTTATTCAGACATTCGCTTATGTGTGGCCTCTTCTTCGCTTCGCTCTTGACAGCGGTCGAGGTCACGATGAAGTGTGTCCAAACGCAGGTGTAGTCATAGCTGGCCTGACGATTTCTCCTCATCTGGTTCTGTTCCTTGAAAATCTGGTGCATTCATTAACGGGCCGTGACGTTCCAACCGCGGATTTAATTTGGTTTATCCACCTCATCGGTGACCTCCCGTGTGAAACTGCCCTGCACCACTAGACGTTCTATGGAGTCATTATTCCGTCTCGAGACATGACCAAAGAACATCAGTATTCGAGACTGTTACTGATAGACGCTGTTTGATGCCGAGTTCTTGGAGTATGGAAAGGTTTGTACGGAATCCTGTCTCGGAAAGCATTCTCCAGCACCACATTTCTAGAGCGTCTACGTTTTTTTTCCAGAGTGCAGAGAGTGCTTACCCATACCATTTGTTCCACCTGCTGAGGATCTCTGGAAGACTTTAAACCGATTCCGGAGCCTGGTTGGCCTATGCAAGGAAAACCTGTACAGATGGAGATTCATAGACGACTCCGCCTTGGAGTGCAAATGCGGTGCTGTTCCACAAACGATGGCACACTAATATCGTGCCCTGCGTGTCCTGTCATCTGCACACTAATGGACGCACTGATGGACGCTAGTGATAGCGCCAAACACGTAGCCGATTTCCGGGCCGAGTCCATTTAGATTGCAGTCGACACGCTAAGAAGACCAGCACTCTCTCAGCAGTTCTCGTAATGTCAGGTTTTTTTTTTTATTCTACTATGAGTTTGCTTTTGACTTTAGTCTAGGTCTGGATGACAGAGACAAAGTCTACGATGGAGTGAGCTTACCCAGAAGAAGCCTGTTCACTCTCACTTTGAATAGATTAGGGTTGTATGCGTTCGGAAACACAGACGCAGGCAGAGAGTTCCACTCCTTTGCTGCGCGCATTATAAAAGACGTTTGAAAACGCTTAGTGCGAGTTGGTGGAATATCAACTAGGTAGGGGTGGTAACTTGCAGTGCGTCTAGATGTCCGATGGTAGAAGGGGGCCGGTGGAATGAAGTCGTGGAGTTCATGGGCACACTCTCCGAAGTACAATCTGTAGAAGACCGACAAGCAGGCAACCTTGCGGCGATGAGCCAAGCTGTGAAGCTTGGCATCCACCAGTTTTACATCGCCAATGAGCCTCTTAGCTCTGCGTTCCACCGAGTCAAGCGCAGCAAGTTGGTACTTTGCTGAGCCATCCCAAAGGTGGCTGCAATACTCTATGCAGGAACGGACTTGTGCTTTGTAAAGGGTTAAAAGCTGTCCAGGCGTAAAGTATCGCTTCACCCTATTTAGGACGCCCAGTTTCTTGGCCGCAGTTTGAGCTTTGCACTCGATGGTGGAGCCGAAGTTGAGACCAGATGTCAACTCCATGCCTAGGAGCTCGAGCCGATCAGTTACAGGAACAGATGTACCCCGAAAAGTAGGAGTTTGATCAAAACTCCTATCATTCACTCCCTTCTCTTTCATATCATTCCGCCAACAAACCATCTATCTTTTTTTGGTCTTCCTCTACCATCATTTTAGTGACCATTGTGCCACCTCAGGTTACTACAATAACGGTTTGTGGACACGGACCACTCCTCGTGACCCAAATGTGTCCAAGTTACACATGACACAAATTTTACGACATTAGAGAGACATTCCAAGCTTCTAGGTTGACGGAGTGGCCATATTTTTAATTTAATAATAATTTCTAAATGGTGCTGAAAGTAGAACTCGTAAAATGTTAATAGGGAACTAAATTCCTAATACTTAATAAAAATCGGCCAAGTGCGTGTTGGACCACACAGAATGAAGGGTTCCGTAGATGGAATGAATTGATCCCAAGAACAAACTTAACATTGAAGTCGAAAAACATATTCTCTCATACATTCCAACTGCTAATTGTAAGTTTATATGTACAATATTGAGAGAATTACAATGTTATTTTAAGACCATAGATTTGTTTTAGGTTTTCCTGTAATATATGGGCCTTACAAATAAACACGGATTAAAGTTATCCTAGGAATAACTTCGGTAAAACCATATATTTTTTGACGCCTATACCTAGCTTAGCTTTATTTTGTGTTTATTAGTAGTAGGGTATAAGTATAGAACTATTTTCTGTTTTCTCCCACGGAAATATACTACTGGGATAAAAGGATAAGTACGTCTCGACTACCTAAAGACAACGAATACCTACAAAAAGACAATAAAATGGATATAGTATGTTATCCTTAAGAGATAGACATATGCCATCGCGGACTTTTCTGTAGACCTATATAAGATACACAATTCCACCATACATTATTTTGTTATATCTCAAAGGGTTTAGACAGCGTTTTCGTTGAAAGCTCCCAGACGGCTTATTTTTTTCCGACACCTCCAACAAATATCGTTAATGTATAGCAATACTTAACAAATTATATACTAAAACCTACCTCGAGAACCACGCTATCCATCGGTGAAAACTGCATGAAAATCGATGCAGTAGTTTTTGAGTTTATCGCGAACAGACAGACGCGGCGGAGGACTTTGCTTTATAATAATTATGTAGTGATTAGTGCTTATTTCTAACTTGAACGTAACTTAGCTTTCTATTTCATAAGCTAAAAGTTACATTTAAGTCGTACAGACTGTTACTTGTAATAAATCTTAGTTAGGTTATCTGTAATCTTGTTGAAAGGGGCCGGCGCGGGCGCAGCCTCAAATGTGCAGTAGAAAGTAACTTTATGTACTAGCTGCTGCCCCGGCTTAGCCCGCGTGGCTTTTTCTGAAATAAAAGTAGCCTAAGTTTATTCTTATTACATCAGCTATCTGCCAGTGAACGTGCCGTCAAAATCGGTCCAGCCGTTTCGGAGAGTAGTCGGAACAAACAGACAGACAGGCCTTTTGTTTTAAGTACGGTACAGTACTTTCATATGCATTTAAAAAGTGTTATTTTGACATTACAAACAGACACCTCAATTTTATTTATTTGTGTACAGGGAGAATTAAAGGTAATTACGGATAGAGAAACTATTAAATAATGTTTTGATGGAAAAAGTTATAAATGAAAAGATTTTTTTATTTTTCTTTTTTTTCTTTCTTTCTTATTTACATATGAGTCAAAAAAAAAATGAATGAGGCATGGCGTAATTTTGTTCTGGTCTCTAAATCTGGTATAACTCGAAAACTATAAGATTTTGCGTAACATATGTTTTGTTATTTTGGGAGGGCTTGACCAAAGCTATCACCTACAGTATTTCGGTCGATTTCTGGGACAACCTGTAGATAAAAGAATTAAATGAAATGATAAAAGATAACTTTATTGTTTTTTTTATAAATACTAAAGTAAACTACAAATTATCACATGCCTGTATCGTCCAGGGATTAGAAATAAATGTTTAACACAGTGACATTTAGTCATACCCCCTTACTAATAAACGTTGTATAGCGTCTGTATAGTTACACAACGCTTTGTCTTCTTCTTTCGAAAGTCAAATTACTGACGAGTGAAAGAGAAAAATCGGTGTGTAACTATACAAACGCTATACAACGTTTATTAGTAAGGAGGTTAATGTTCAAGTCTCATCATCTCATGTAATAGGGCGAGCCTTTTGCGACAAGCTGCTAATGAGAAATCAATGAGGGATAAACCCAAAAACACTTGCCGTTTTTGGGATCGAATTAGGGTTGTTGCTAACTTTTTGTACAAGAAATAAAGTATATTATGGTCAGTGAGGGAAAATAAAGAGTATTTCTAAAAAAAAACTAAGCTATTTTAATGAGATAAAGATAGGGGGGGGCTAACCTCCGAAACAACTAGACTGTTTTTGACAGGACATTCACTGGCAGATAGCTGATGTAAATAAAGAGTAACTTTTATTTTAGAAAAAACTTTTTTACAAAAAAAAAAAAAAAACAAAGCTAGGTACCTAAAAAAAAAAAAAATACAAAAAAAAAATTGTTTTTGGAAGTCGGTGTCTTTGGTTCCGTATTTTTATATTTTGCCACCGACTTCCAAAATTAAAGTTATTTTTCATTATTTAGTGGTTTTATTTTTAAGAAGCCTTTTTTTTTTTTGTAAAATGTTTTACCTACTCTACACCAATTCGTATACCACAACAGTGACAGGAAATCTTATACCATCATGAACATACACCGAGTGGATTAAATATCAGCTAAATTAAATTAATTAATAATAACTGCTGTAAATCGTTAAAACAACCGAATCGAGAACCTGCTCCTTTTTGTGAAGTCGGTTAAAAAAGCCACGCTAGCGAAGCCGGGGGCACCAGCTAGTTTAATTCTATAAAGTAAAAATCATCAAGAAAACCGTCCAGCACAGAACAAAAGTACGCTCACAACCAGACACCTTTCAAAACCTCTTATTTCGAAATTCGAACAAACAAAGTACTATCGCGAGCAAAAGTGCTCGAGAGTTCGACGAACAAAACGCTCTTGTGAAACTCTGGTACTCGTTAAATTCTCTAACGAGTGTGTTGTACACGGGAACGCTTTTATACACGACTGTACATACGAGAGAGTTTCGCGAAGTTTTATGTTATAACACGTTTATTTGATCCTCTGGTTTTTGTCCTTTTTATTTTAGTTTTTGGAAAAGAATGAGTGAATAAAATATACTCTATACTATAGTTTGTTATACTGTGTATCCTATCCATCCATACTAATATTATAAATGTGAAAGTAACTCTCTGTCTGTCTATCTGTCTGTCTGTCTGTCTGTATGTTACGTTTTTACGCCTAAACCGCTGAATCGATCGTCATGAAATTTGGCAGAGATATAGCCTGGGATATGGAGAAGGACATAGGCTACTTTTTTACGCGATAACCGACATCCACGCGGGCGGAGCCGCGGGCAAAAGCTAGTAGACTATATATAGGATACACAGTTTGCGCCAGTTGGGATAAGACGCAAAGGATAAAAGGAAGGCGATAATATGACACATTGAGCTTTTCAAAGAGATGCAAGAATAGCCCAAAAGTATCGATACTTAGCATATCGGTGAAATTTTCTGAAAAATATTTGTACTTTATGAAATTCTATTGTTTGTTTTGTTTTTTATTCATATAAATACCAAACTAGGAACATCGTTTATAAAACATTGATAAAAATAAGTCTACTTTTTTAACGGCTCTGAATTCCAGCGGTTTTAGTCAGTGGCGACAACGCACTAGTACCTACTAGTTTTTGCTCGCAGCTCCACCCGCATGGATGTCGATTATCGCGTAAAAAAAACTAGCCTATGTCCTTCTCCATATCCCAGGCTATATCTCTTAAAAACATACAGAAATAGTGTGATATTTGTGCCGATTCTCTTGTTTACTAACTAAACTAAATTTAAGTTCAGTGCATCTTTTTCTTTCTATTTCATTAAGAACTGGACAGAAGATACATTTTAGTTTAGTCCTGTCAAATTAATCAGCGCTTGACGTAAATTGACGTAATTTTAGTAGGCAAGTTTTTAATCACGTCTAAACTTGTATGGAGTAGTGACAGGCACTGATTAATTTGACAGGACTAAACTAAAATTTATCTTCTGTCCTTTTCTTAATGAAATAGAAAGAAAAAGATGCACTGAACTTAAATTTAGTTTAGTTTGTGAACAAGGGAATCGGCACCACTATGACCAAATTCAATTAGATAACAAATATACAAGGTGCGGTGTGCGTCTCAAGGTTGCACCAAATGGGAGTCCAGCTCAGCATGTTTGCGTCAGGCAGATATACCTGACGCTGATATTCTGCTGGATCCCTGCAGTGACACACGGACGTCGAGCTGACGATATAAAATTGGTGTTTTGATTGTGGCAGTGATAAGCGCGGATTATGCAAGTATACCCGCAACTATGGATTCTACAGTAAGTTTTGCATTAAGAAACGTGAATGTATATTTTTAGTCATGAACTACTCCTAAAAAATACTGTTACTTTGCTTTTCTTCATCCGCAAAACCGCTCCGTTCACCAAAAAACAATTCAACAGTTTAAAACTCTGCAAAATAAAATAATTCCTCACAAAAATCCCAACTACATTTTTACTTAAAAAATATTCATTTTTGCTAATGAAGACCCACGAAACGCAGCCGTACTAGCGAGGAATATCCTTTTAAAAACTGTGCAGGGGAAATAATAAAAAAACTTAATTAAATGTATGAATATTAAATTCACTTGTGTGCTCTGAAACTACCCTGAGTGTACACAGTCTGGGCATTGTAGTTAGTTCATCGTGGTACTTTGGTGTTACAGAATAATGCAGAAGGTTACACATATACCCTGTTCCAAAAAAATCTGATAAAAGTGTAAACAAACCTCCACTCTAAATTGCATAACACACTTTCAGTGACAATGAGAGGATTATGAACATTGATGTATAAAGAAAGGAACATAAGGTACCGCTCTAATGTCAGTAAAGTAAGTCAGTAAAATTGCACGAAAGTGTACAATAGCCTCAGTAGGCTATTGTACACTTTCGTGCAATTTTACTATCGATGCTCGTCGTCTATTGGACTCTCGAGTGTCAGTACACTCGAGAGTCCAATAGACGACGAGCATCGACTAATAAACTAATCGCATGCAGTTCGGCGCCCCTAGGTTTCTTCATTCCGCCAAAGAGAACCAAAAATTTACTACTGCGCAAGTGTTAGTTTGTGCTCACGACTCATGCCGGTTACTGTAATTTTACTTAACGTGCTACACAAACGCCATGCGCCAGTTCGATTGTGACTAAGGTCAGTTGTGCCGGTCGGCATAGGTTATGCGGTCCACGTCAAAGAGCGCGTACCCAATCTTCCTTTTTTATACATCAATGATTGTGAAGGAAATTGTTAATTCATTGCTTTATAGATTTGAAAAATTCGTCGTGCCTGAACTGACAAAATTATAGGCATTGCTATCGATTGCCATTAAATCTGTGTTAAGCATATTTACCCCGCTCTGGTGCTAAACTTTTTATTGAAGGTGTTAAATGATAAATGATTTTATTTTATTTTTCACGTCAATCATATTTTAAAAACTAGATGAGATTGATGTTATTGATTGTTAACAAAGTCTGTTCAGGTCCAATTCTTACGTAATCACTAACACACTTAAATTTTCTGTATTAAGAAGATTTTAACTTTATATCTCACAAGTTTTTCAGACAATTTATTGTTTGAATAACATTTTTTTAATTATAATAGAAAACTCGTGCAGGAAAATTATGTTACAAAACCTCAAATGAAAACATCTTAAAAGCGATTTAAAACGGGTTTAAGTATTCAAATAATCAAATGACACGATATGGTAGTGGCACTAACAAATACAGTACGTTTTCTGGCCCATTTGTTTACATTTTCATCAAATTGTTTGGAAACAGAGTATAGACGCGTAAATACGGCGATCTCAAACAAATCTCAGTCGTAAGTGC
Source organism: Dryobota labecula (assembly GCA_947523025.1). Classification (NCBI taxonomy): domain Eukaryota; kingdom Metazoa; phylum Arthropoda; class Insecta; order Lepidoptera; family Noctuidae; genus Dryobota; species Dryobota labecula. The sequence continues at coordinate 1,876,672 of OX383311.1, read as the reverse complement.
ACTTGCACTCGCTGTACGTGAAGCGTGTCTATGCGTGCGTTTCGCTCTTTGTATGGAGCCAACCTACTGTTCTATCTTACGGTATTGAACTTGACTGTGTAGGTACTATGGTAGTACACTGTGGATTGTGTATTTAAGTTCATTGTTTTCAACTGGCTCATTAGTTTTTGTTGGTACACATGGTCAAAAATCAAGCTAAACTGTCCAGTAAAAGCTGACCTCTCATTGTACGAAAATCCTATACAACGCGAGATCAGCCTAAACTGGAAATTCTTGATTTGTGGCCGTGTGTACTACTATACATATACATAAGTTTTTCCGGTATTTATTTGTTTCAAATTCGTTGAAAAAGTCTTGTTCTTGTCGTCTCATCGGACTATGAGAGTGAGGGAAGAGAGACTACACCTGTATCTGCGTTGCGCACACGCTTGTGGACTACGGGGTCAAATTTAATTAGCTAGCAAAATTCCGCAGACGGAAATAAAAAAATTGGTTGTCTGTAAAGTTGGTTTACGGACGATAGTTTAACGTGACGTCATAACAAAACATTGATCAATGAGCGTAACGGGACAATGAGCGTAACGGGACAATAAGCGTAACGGGACATTTTTGTGCATGCAGCCGGCGTTCATCGATTTATTAGACGTTGTCACGTCAAAGACCAAAATTCGCATCATCATCATAATAACATCACGCCTGTATTCTACGAAGGGTAATGCAGAGGTGTACCTATATTTCGCCAGTTATGTTTAAGTCCCATGTAATAGAGGTCGGTTGCCCCAAAAAAAAACTAAACTCTTATTACAAGTAACTCAAAAATTTGAGTTTCGCTGGCTAATTTAATTTGACCATGTATTACCTGCGTAGGTACTTGGCTAATGGCTCATTTTCATTTGTCGTTAAGGCGAGATTCTTCAAGCGTGCATTTTTGTTCGTGAGGTGGTAACGGGGCGCGAGTAAATTGTCCCGTGAACTTGTTAATTTTGGGTTGAAAATTATAATTATGTATGTTTTACGATACTAAATTAACAATGTTAAACCCGACGGACATTACATCATCATAGACGTTTATTTTGATGTGATTTTCAATACATAAAGTAGTATAATATTGAAATAAAATCAGTTTTAATCTACAAAATAAGGATATGTTTGGTTTTTTTTTTCTATCGAGTGAACTTTGTCTAATTATGTAACGAGTACCCGACGTGCCTTCAGAAAGGTCTCAAAAGCAACATATAATTTCCGTTCCGTTTTAATTACCGTTTCTAAATAACATGGCATTAAAATTACATTTTCTAGAGGTTAACTTGAAGAACCTCGCCTTAAAATGCAAATTAACTCGGTCGATATACAGCATGCGGGGACACCCCGCAAGCGGGCGTTACAAACAATGAAATTCATCAGTCGTTGGCAATGAAAATGAGACTCAAAGCAACTACCAAACGTACGGTGCAGGTTCTCCGTATACCGCAATTATTCCCTATCAACTAACGAAAACGGTGCCCCTAATAATAATACCATTTATTTCAGGCAACACAGGCCCATAGAAAAATACCTTAACCTAAATATACATATTTTAATACAAAACTTGTGTTAGTACTTCACTTAGCACTAGCTGCACTTTGTACCGTCCTGTGGAACTTGTCTGTGGGAGCGACGGAACACCACGTCCTGCGGCCAAAAATATTCTTCCATGACGATGGGCAGATACAGATTCGGAACACGCACGATGAACGCCTTGAAGTTGACGTTCCGGTGCGATTACAGTAACTGCACCCTCGGCGTGTACGTTGTCCATTGGCGCACGTACTCCACGATGTCCTCCGCCTTAGTGGTGTAATGCAGACGGGAGATGTACACCTGTGTGTTCGACTTTGCGGCACGCAGACTCACTTCGGGCTCCGGAGGGGGAGTTGCTAATATGGCATGCTTTACAGAAATCCCTTGCGGCCAATGAAAATGAGCCCTGTACAGGAAAAGTTTTTAAACAATGCGCAAATTTTGACAAATTAAACTTAAACGAGTTTTACTAACCACCTATTTCTTATTTTGATACGACTTAGTACAAAAAAAATAAGTAATCGTTAACGAAAGATGTTTATTTTGAAACGAGTTTATTGGATACACGCCGCGCGACGGCGCGTGCCGTGAAGCGGAACGCAGTTATACCTATCAGCTGTGTGCCCGCGCAATTCGCCGATGTAGGTATTTAAGTAGGATTAATCGCAATTTTAATTTAAAAAAAGTTCCTGTAAATGGTTTAATTGGAATAAATGCTTTGCATTTGAGTTTGATCCAAGAGAAATTCGATGAGTGGCGTAATGTATTATAATAATAATAGGTTGTCTGTAAAGTTGGTTTACGGACGATAGTTTAACGTGACAACGTCATAACAATGCGGCGCAAGCGTAGAATGAGCGTAACGGGACATTTCGTGCATGCAGCCGGCGTTCATCGATTTATTAGACGTTGTCACGTCAAAATATTAAAAAAAAGTATTAAACAAATAATGCAAATGTATTTTATTACTGACACTGATCCAAAAAAAAAAAGAAAATATGCACTCTGTGTTAAAACTTATCCTGTATGGCTAGTCTCTGTTGTGATTGGCAGCGTGACCGAAATTCGGCCAGGAGGATGAACGTATCAAATAGAAAGGCTTTCTGATGTTAATCTGTACATTTTGACAGATATCTTCATTGTTTCGGAGCCAGCGTTCTCTAACTGTACGTTATCTGTTTGATCGAAAAACTGGTACAGTCAGTTACCACAATTAGCTGACCCCCCCCCCCCCCTTGCATAAATGGTTGAGATTTTTTAGAATACGGATCGATAGAATTTTATTATTCTTAATTTAATTTAAATACCTATACAAAATCTACCCAAAACTAGAAAAAATAATAAAATCGTACGATTTGTTAGTAAAAAAAACTCAATCATTTGAGCAAATTGTGGTCAGCTAATTGTGGTAACTGACTGTACTATAGTGAGAAAAAAAAAACCGGCCAAAAGCGAGTCGGGCTCGCGCACGAAGGGTTCCGTACCATTATCTATAAAAACGGCAAAAAAATCATGTTTGTTTTATCCCATACAATAAATATGGTTTTTTTGTCGTTTTTGCCCCCTTAAATATTAATTTTATTTTAATTTAATTATTTATTTTTAAAGTGAATAATATAACTCAATATTCTGTGAATATTTCCAGCGTCTACCTGTTGTCGTTATCAATATGGAGCAAAAAATCACGTTTGTTGTATGGGAGCCCCCTTAAATATTTATTTTATTCTGTTTTCTAGTATTTGTTGTTATAGCGGCAACAGAAATACATCATCTGTGAAAATTTCAAGTGTCTAACTATCACGATTCATGAGATACAGCCTGGTGACAGACGGACAGCGGAGTCTTAGTAATAGGGTCCCGTTTTACGGAACCCTAAATACGAAAATATTATTTAATGCGATTATAGGTACCTTTAACTTAGCAAATATCATCATCATTCTCCTCCCCCTATCCCAATTTACTTGTGGTCGGTGCAACATGTCTTTTTCTTCCATACTTCTCTATTAGATTTCATCTCGGTAGTCAATTTAATTCAATAATTCAATTCTTTATTGCATATCACATGTGTTTTACAAGATCTTAAAATTAAAATTAAGTTCACATGGACCCTGTCGGGCACAACAATTTATAATATTTGACAGTGGCAGTGGCATTTGTAAAAATCATCATTAATTAAAATTAAAATTCGTAAATTCATTCAAATAAGTAAATAAAGTTAAAGGACAAAATAAAAATATAAAAAAGAGAACAAAAAAACCGAATAAAATTATAGTCAAATACATCATGTGTCATTAGAATAATAATCAAAATACAATCATGTCAACAAGATATTAATCAAAACAAAATGTCAATATAAAGTTAAATTAAATTATAGTCAAATCATCATGTCGTTAAAATAATAATTAAAATACAATCATGTCAATGGCTAATAATCAAAAACAAAATATCAATAAAATAAGATAAAAAATTCTAAATTCTAAATTCTCTCTCTTTCTCCTCCCATCTTATACACAGTCCATACATCGTAACGAGTTCCTAGAGGAAAGATGTGTATTAACATAGTAACTATTTGATTTGATTATTTATTTTTTGAGTTTGTTAATTTGCTTTTTTTTTTTTGGATCTTTATATTATATTTTTTTTTTATTGATGACATGATTATTGTTTAACACTCTTAATAACTTATTTTTGTTTTAATGTTCTGATTGATTTTTGTTATTTTAAATTTATTACAATATTATTATTCCTCTTTAATTACCTAATTTATTGTTATTCTAAGAGAATGTTTTAATTAATTCTAATATTTCTTAACATTTGCACGTCACATCATGTGGCATACATGCCTGTATGCCTGTTGTTACCATCTTGAATGCATGTATTTTCCTGTATGTATGACACATGTTTAAGCAAATAAATATTATCTTATCTTATCGTTTCTTTGGCTTATTCCACTAATCCCCCCTGAGAGAATCCCCCTCAGTGGAAAAAACTGAACCCTAATGTAAAAAGATCACCTTCAGGGGATCTTGGAATAAGTTTTTTTTGTTTTTTCAATTCTAGTTTTCCCCCCTTAGCGGGATTATCAGGGGTGAATTCTAGACTGTTTTCAGATTCCACTTTTCCTCCTTAGGGGGATTTTCAGGGGGGATTTGTGGAATAAGCCGTTTCTTTGGTCTTCCCTAGTCTTATAGCCAATTATAACCTACCAAATATATTAATGTATTATTTCTGTTTTGTTTCAGGTAAATGATTGATTTCTCGTCCGGAACAACAAATTGAACTGTTCCATCATGATATTATGCTGAGTTTGCTGATAAGGTATTGTCCAAATACATAGAAGCCGAGATAAGTAGCGTAAAACTATCAGAACTTTAAGAGTTAGGACCGTTTTGTACCACAATAAGTAATTTAGGACGTGGCGGGTCCTTCTGGTACAAGGACCCGCCACGTCAAATAACAAAATCATTGAGAAAATAATTTCAATTCTTAAACTCAAACTTAAAGCATTTATTTCAAATAAACCAGGCACTTTTGAATTGTCAAGGGGTCGGTCAGTCAGAAAGATGAAGCTAGTTGCCCATTCCAAAGCGCTTAGTAGGTTACTATGGAGAAGAACGGGCAAGAAACTCCACGGACACTCTTAAAACAAAATATTTTTACAAAATATGGGTTACATCATTCAGTTGAAGTTATACATGTGAGAACAATGTAGAAAGACGTGCACGTTAGAAGCGTCCCTGAAGCTGGATCCCGGTAGGACTAACGGAATTCCTCGATTGAAAAAAATTTGAAGTGTTTTCGCAGGAAACACAACACTCCCAAACTGTCGTCAGGCAAACTATTTCGTATTTTGTTGGCGAGATGACCGGCAGCGGAGAACTCGGCTCAGTTTTACGCTTGTAGGCACTACAGACTTTAGGACATTGTGTGCTATCGACCTTCCTGATTCATAAAGAGTCATCTCTTTCTTTATGATGGTTTCGATAAGAGGAATTCGAGGGGGCGATGGACATATACTTGTCATGGTTTCAAGTTTGCTTTAGCTCCTCTTGCAATCGGAGCTCGCGAAATGATGTGCCCGTAATATCAATCCCGCGGGATCCCGCAGTGAGCGGAACTGATGAAATCATGCGGGATATCGGTATTTCCGGATCTTGGTATACCGAGATTAGCAGCCCTAGTCCCTTTAAACTTTGACAATAAATCGTAGAATTATGTTTTTAATTCGTTTTGCGCCAAATATCATCATCATTTCAGCCGAAAGACGTCCACTGCTGGACATAGGCCTCCCCCAAAGTGGGGAGGGGAGGTGTATCTTAATCGCCACGCTTGACAAGCGGGTTGGCGATCGTAGTATGGTGTTAAAAATGCATAGAGAACGCTGTTGCCCATTCTCTAGTAAGTCCCTTAGTCGCCTTTTACGACACCCATGGGAGGAAAAAGGGTGGTGCTATTCTTTACGTCCGGCACCACACAGTGCCAAATAAGCAGTGACATATCGAGCCTTTTCAGGAAGAAGATCGTAACCGCCATTTTGCATATTTTACAGGAGAACGTTTTTTTTAAATATTTCTCAAAATATTTACAGCATCAATTTGAAATTTTTACTTGACGTTATATGGGCACCTCCTTATTAATTCAAATGTTAAGATTTGACTTAGTACTATAAAATCACATACATTTGTCGCTTACGTTAAAACTGATGACCGTTATTATGTAGAGCTGATATGACTAAGTCGATTACGATAATTTTTAAATATCATAAAATAGTAGAAATATTTTTTGTGACTTTTTTTTAAAACTGTTTTTACGAGGTACCATGCCAGGCAGAGAAGGACAAAGAGTCAGAAATACAAAAAAGAAAAAAAAGAAAATTTTGTAGGTACTTCTAAGTGAATTTGAGCTTTATTAATAAAATGAAATACAAAAAGAGTCATCAGTCCTCGTCTTCATCAGTCTCAGGTAAAGCGTCTCTTGTGTTTCTATCGCAGGGCAAATTCAGATATTCTTTTGTATAAACTTCTGGTATGATACCCTTTTCGCACATTTTCTTTAAATCTTCGTATTTCGCCTTCAAGATGGGAATTTTTTCAGTGTAAGCAGTTTTAGGTTCACGAATAACTTGTTGATTCTGCCGAGACCTCAATATAAGAGACACATCAACAGCTTGTTCGGGTCCATCATAGTCGTATTTCAGATAGAACTTGTCGCCTTTTTCAAATCTAGCTTTACGGAGCTTGCTTGTTTGTATTTTAATTTTGTTTGGTAAGAAGGCTGTTGCATAGGAATTCCAATCTTTAATTTCATTAGTTTTTTAAAGAATTGTCTCATATTTTTTGGGATTTGTCCGAGCATTTCCAATCAAAGTTTGCCATTCAGATGGTGCGTAAATAGTTCTTTTCTGTATAAATCCTTCTATTGTTGCATGCACAGAGTCTACTGGCATCATGGTATGTCCAGGAATGAGGAAGTTTATAGTCAGCCTTTCAACAAAACTCGCATGATATTGCATGAAATAATACAGCATTACAATCATGGCTTAATTTTTATTTTGTTCTGCGCAACTGTCACAGTATAATGCAACTTCATTTTGGGTCCTTCTCTCGTCAACCATTTTAAGGTATTTAAAGATAATAGTTCAGATTTCATTACACCCTCTTTTCGTTTCCGTTTCATCAATAGTTAATTTTCAAAATATAAGTGAAGAAGGTATAACACAGTGACGAAAATCTTCAAATTTAAAACACGCTGAAACCTGTCTTGATGCTATACTACTTCTACAAGTGCGTTTTGATTCACTATTAAACTATTAGGTTGATTCTTTTAACCATAAAATAATAAGCAGTTTCGTTATTTCTATTACTAACCTAAAGTCAAGGTAAGTTTTCTACTATAGTAACCAAAGTTAATGGCATTCATATTTTAATTTATTACACTATTATAATTAAAGATCGGAATAGGTAGAGTTTATTTACCTAAACCTATCTAAACTTCGAGGATGGAAGTAACATAGAGTGGATAATACCTCCTCTAAAATCCTGGAATAATTATAATAACGTTTAATCCCGGGATTTAAAAACCGCGAATCATTTATTGGACTTTATTTATAGTTACAAATTATTCATTTGAAAAATCATATAACATTTTTTAGGGTTCCGTACTAAAACTATTAAATTTAAAAACGTGATTTAAACGTCATTATAATTATTCCGGGATTTAAGAGGAGTTATTATCCACTCTATGTTACATCCTTCCTCGGAATTTTAGGTAAATTAACTCTACCTATTCCGATCTCTGATTTATAATGTTACAGTTCACGAACAACTAAACGCAAAACGCATTTTATTTCTATCGCAAGCGACAAGTACTTCACTTACGTTGCATAATTTATTATCGTAAGTGCCAAGTAGGATGTTTGCAATAAAATTATTAACCTAAGATTATATCGTAAGCGACAGGTACTATACTAACGATCTGTCAGTCGGTGGAGGTTACGTTAAAAAAACCGAATGGGTTGTAACTTACGATGAAAATTTCGTAATTAAAAAAAGTTAATTACCATTTCTTCTTTGAACTCAAGTAAGTGACAAAAGATTCAAAATCAGTTGATCTGACGGTTAATAATTAAAACCGTTTTTTGGGAATTTTGGCGCTTACGATGTTCTTCCTGAAAAGGCTCGATATTATTATACATTATATAGATATTCATATGTTGATTTTTGTGAGCAGATGATCCTCACAAAAATTCACGCGTAGGCGTTCTTAAACCAAATAGTCCAAGAGCTATCCAGCTTAAAAGATGACGCGTAAATTAAGCCTATTAACATTGTCGCCTCATTCCGTAATTGATATCTAAGATTGGCTTCAATTGGGGCCAGACTCCGGGACTATTCACACGGACTTTTTATATTGTCCCCAATTGATCCGGTAGGTCACTGTGAAAACATGTGATTAGCTCATTGAGCTCCTAGGCAAAAATGTAAAGATGCGGTTAGATGAGCAATTTTTTCGGCAATTATTGCCCGGCTGGCCCGCAATAGCAGTGGACAGACGTGTGTGGAAATGGGAAAGGCAGCCCTTCGCCCAGCACTAGGATATTATGGGCTAAATAGGTTGATAGAACGATTTTTAATAGTTGCAGGAGGTAATAGAGAAGTTTTAATATTATTCTATACAAACTGCTGCTCGCGGCTTTGCCCGCGTGGGTTTTTCTAAAATAAAATTAGCATAATGTTACTCTTTAGAGCATCAGCTATCTTCCAGTGAAAGTCCCGTCGAAATAAAAAAAAATAAAAAAAACTCAAAACTCAAAGCATTTATTTCAAATAAACCAATTACAGGCACTTTTGAATTGTCAAGGGGTCGGTCAGTCAGAAAGATGAAGCTAGTTGCCCATTCCAAAGCGTAGTAGGTTCCTATGGAGAAGAACGGGCAAGAAACTCCACGGACACTCTTTTAAAACAAAATATGGATTACATCATTCATGTTGAAGTTATTCATGTGAGAACAATGTAGAAAGACGTGCACGTTAAAAATCAAACATATCTAAAAAAAATTGTTATAAGTACCGTCTAAAATTTCATATGCATTTAGTAAAAATCTGTTATTTTGACATTTGTGTAGATGTATAGATTGCTATACCCTTTTTTTTTTTGGGTGGGAATTTATTAAATAACTTCTCCCGCTCTGGGTGGAGCGGGAGGGCGTGTCAGACTTTTACTGACTAAAACCCACCCGTGTTCCTTCAGTTGCCTGTGTGCCAGGGCCACGGTATCCCTTTCGTCTCTAATTCAGATAATTTATGTAAACAAAGTAATGTCAAGAAATGTCACTGTCAAAATGACAGGTCAGGGGTGCAAAACATTTAATCATATTTTTTTTTTGTAAATAGTCATCGCTAAAATTAAATTGATTTAATTAAAGAAATATGCAAACAAAATATCGTTGCCAAACAATGTCTTGTGTAGTACATATGTCGAAGACACGGCATATGATCGTCATTAATCAGCCCTTTTAAGTCCAGTGCTAGGACGTAGGCCTCCCAAAATCGATTTCCACTCGAAACAGTTTTCATCCAAAATGTGGCTAGATATGCTACTTACAATATGAATCTATGAATGAGAGTTGTGTTGTTGAAGATGTAAAGAATTTGAAAATGTTTGTATCTCCTGCATTGTTACCAGTATCATAAAATATTTTATACCAGAAAATCTCCTTTTTTTAATAACTTTGTTTAAAACCGAAAAATTTATAAAAATAATTACGGTATGATTATTTTTTAATTATTATTTCTTAAAATCAGTACTTAAAGGAAAATGAAACCTCTTTATCGCCATTTTATGTGAATTATGTTATCCCCTTTGTTTACATAAATTATCTGAATTTGAGACTTTGGGTATAGTTAATGTATTGCCTGGTAAGATACGGTTGTTTACACGGGCAATTTTTCTGCAATTATTGCCCGGCTATAATCGCCTAAGGGAGTGGAGTAGGCTCTATATTATTCTGTGACTTCCTGGACTATTAAGTTGCTCCATATAGCGCAATATCGTAAGTCCAGCAACAAATTGCTTAACGTCATGACCGTTCTAGGCCTTTTTTTCAAAAAGTAACATTAATTTTCGAGGTTACCAGACTACAGACAGAATGACAAACATACTGATAACTTCATTTACTTGAACTACTTTCTTCTTGCAAGTGCTAAAACATTATTAATTATACAGGGGTCGAATTAAATTAGCTAGCGAAACTCCGCAGACATGAAGTATGCGTTGGCGGTAACTAAATCCAGTCTTACCAAAGGGTCGATCCTTTGGTAAGACTGGATTTAGTTGTTAGTTGTTTAGTTCTTACCTAGCAACTGGGTTGTGGAGGTCAGTTAAGCAGTAGCTCCATGTAAAATACTAGTCATTAAAATTATACGTAAGCACCAAAGGGGGGGTTTTTGCTTTGATTATTTTTGATGACATGGGGGACGGGGTCTGGATGGCGATTACGTCAGCAATATTGATTTATTAACTTTTTCAGATGTTTCTGCAAAATATAGTTGATTTTGATTTGAACAAAGATGGTGGATGTTCAAGGATTCCCCAAAATAATTGATATTGCTTACTCGCTCTCACGCGGTGTTTTATGATTAGGAAGAACCGAAGTAGGAAAATTACTTAAATGGGCATTCAATTACTTTATAGTCTATAAATTCCTTATTTCTAGACTCTCTTTCTAATAATTGAAAGAGGTATTGTGTTATAAACTACTATTTTTAAAAGAGTAACCGTGGAGTTTCTTGCCGGCTCTTCTCCATAGGAAACGACTAACTCGAACCGTGCACCAAGCTTCTGACGTTTCATAAGTGCCCATGTAGGTTTATGTGAAATAAAATATTTTGATTTTGAAACAGTTGTCGGGTATATAATTTTGTTTATTATCTAGTATTTATGTATATTTCTTTGTAATTTTACTTACAAGTCATTTAATTTATTGTAAATTTGTGTAGACATGTGACTTATTATAACATAGGCTTTGATGAATCTGTAAAGATGTTATAATTGTGATTTAAATGAAAAAAACAATAAATGAATAACAAAAAAGAAACCTGAACAGATTAAAAAAAACTATGTTTACGTAAGCATAGGAATGAGAACTTTGCTTACTTTTGCTGACAAGGGTGAGGTGGGGATCAAAATTACTAAAATTCTGCGTACGTAATACTTGAATGGCATATGATATATCCAGCTGCATTCGGTAAGGGCGCCCACACAAAACCGCGATGCGATGCGATACGATAATTATTACGGTGCATTCGTGCGAGCTCGCACGCAGATATTTGCGATGCGTTGCGAATTCGCAGTTATGTGTGGGAGCCCTAAGACTGGAAGCCGACCCCAATATGGTTGAGAACATGCAAAGAGTAACGATATGGCTCGTACAGACTCGCGCGATATCGCAGGCGCGACAGGCACCGACAAAGAAATTGTGCTACTAGTGTCGCGTCGCGCCCGCGATATCGCACTAGTCTGTACGAGCCTTAAATTGAAGGGCTGGGCTGTTCTTTTCCGGATATTGCTAATAGCATTCTTTAAGAAAAGCAAAGACAATATATCGTTATCCTGCCTAGCCACGACACGACATGTCTTAAAGACACTACTACCATAAACACCAACATTATGGCTGCCGGATGTGAGTCAAAGACAAGTAGAGCGTAACCATCGACAATGAGTAACAGACGATAAACAAACCGGTTTGTTTGACAGCGAATGATCGAGCTGTAGTTTATTGAGAGTTTTATCATTTTCAATTTTTAGAGCGAAACGTGGTCGCTCACAATGGGCCTTATTAGAAGGCTAAAAGTCAAAAAGTCCCAAAGGGTAATGGAGAGGGCTATGCTTGGAGTTTCCCTACGTGATCGAATCAGAAATGAAGAGATCCACAGGAGAACCAAGGTAACCGACATAGCTCGATGAATTGCCAAACTTAAGTGGCAATGGGCAGGGCACATTGCGCGCAGAACAAATGGCCGTTGGGGCCGAAAGGTTCTGGAGTGGCGACCGCGTACCGGAAGACGTAGCGTTGGAAGGCCTCCCACAAGGTGGACCGATGACCTTATGAAAGCCGCAGAAATCCGCTGGATGCGGGAAGCACAGAAGCAGTCAAATTGGCGGTGCTTGGGGGAGGCCTATGTCCAGCCGTGGACGTCTTTCGGCTGAAATGATGATGATGATGAATCAATTTCGGTAAATTCATTTTAATGAAAAATTTGATCCGAGTTATTGGCAAAAATGGGAGCCTGATTGGGCAGGTCACGTCAGCCGCATGTATAGTGACCGCTGGGCAACAGTCTCTGCTGCCTGAGGATGAACGGCGTCGCCGAGTCCGGCCCAGGAAGAGGTGGCGAGACGATCTAGACGCGTACCGCAAGGGCTGGACCGAGGTGGCTCTAGAAAAGGATGCCTGGAAGGATTTGGGGGAGGCCTTTGCATAGCAGTGATGGGACATTGTAGGATAACAAAAATGCGAATGTAACTGTCTGTTACCATTTCACGCCTTAACGGCTTACCGGATTTGTTTAACGGTAGATAATGACTAAAGTGACCATACGTCCCGTTTTGAACGGGACCGTCCGTTTTTTCGGTTCTTAGTCCCGGTGTCCCCGAAAAAAACCTGGGCACGCAAAATTGTCCCGTTTTCAGAAACCGCGCGACAATTGGCGGGCCGGATATGAAATAAAATAAAAAATATCGATGCCTAACAGCCAAAAAGGGATAAGCGACATTTTTTTTTTTTGCGAAATCGACTTTTGTTTTATGGTTAGAAACAGCTTTTTTTTCTGCGTCTATTGTTTGTCGATTTCGCAAAATAATGTCGCTTATCCCTTTTTGGCTGTTAGGCATCGATATTAAATTACGAACACAGTACGAAAACAATACCTTTGTGCTCTTCTATGTTAATATATTGTCCTGTCAAGTATTTTTTGTATACATAAATGAATAAATAAAACGTGCCAAGATTTATTCTTACTTAAAATGATCACCAGCTGTATGTGCTGCTGACAACTGTAAAAATGACTGAAAATTTATCTAGCTTTTTGTGATATATTTTTTGATGAAAAATTAAAAAAATAAATGTTTCTTTTATTTCCATTGACAACCTAGGCTGGTACTCTTAAAATGGAGTTTCCTTTATGAATCGGCCCTGCTATTATATATTATTGAGATAGAAAAACCGATGTCCCGTTTTGAGTACAAAAATTAATGGTCACTTTAATAATGACCGGTATGACAGTTCCATGGGATAACTTTGGACCTCCAAGCAGGCGATAACGCGAGCATTTGATAAAATGTTGCTTTAAATACGGTTCTCGAGTTAAATCGAAACGATGCAGAATATACATTAGCAATTTTACATTTTCACATTGCTGCATATATTTCCACCCCTCCCCCCTTTTCACCCCCTTGTGGTGAATACATTATCACTCATTCAACCCCCATTTGATGGTAATACGACGTTCACCCCCAGAATATGTATGGGGAATTTCTTTTGTGGTGAAAACATACGGGAGAAGATTTGGACCGTGCATGTTAGTATTTACTAGAGCTCTTAGTAAATAAGCTCGTCCGAGGTCCACCAAACCTATTTCTGCTGTCAAACAACGTGGCTGTGTTCTGGTTTGGAGGGTTATGGGTACCAGGTGTTACAGGTATAATTACAGGCACATAACACATTTCAGCTTTGTCCCTGGAATTCATACTATATACTATACTATCTTAACTAATATTATAAATGCGAAAGTAGTTTGTTTGTTACCTTTTCACGCACAAACCACTGAATTGATCATCGTGAAATTTTTTATATACGTTGTCAGGTGTACAGAAACGGACATAGGGTACCTTTCATCCCGAAAAAAGTACTGTTCCCGAGGAAAACAACATAAAGTTTCTTATGATAACAGATGGCGCCACGTGTCTTTCGAATCATGACTGAATTACGAGTATATTAGAAGGACATAGGCTACATTTTCTCTTGGATCGCAGACGAAGTCGCGGGCAACAGCTTGTAATATTATAAATGTGAAAGTAACTTTGTCTGTCTGTCTATCTGTATGTTACGTTTTCACGCCTAAACCGCTGAACCGATCATCATGAAATTTGGCAGAGATATAGCCTGGGATATGGAGACGGACATAGTGTGCCGCGGGCAAAAGCTAGTTTAAATAAAATTTCACAGTTCCTATTGAAGAAATAATGAAAACACTTGATTGCTAAAGTGTAGCACATTTGAGACACTTTAAAATGCTTTTTACTGGTGTATACAGGATAAGAAACGTATATTGAAATCCTTAGAACGGCCGTTCCTTTGGTATCTTTAACCCTAATTTTAAAGGTTTTAGTTATTTTGCAAAGCCATTAAAAACGTAGTCGAGATTTAAAGACTTTAAAAATAAAGGGATTCTTTATTTATTTCATCGGCGGTACCGTCCAGAGCACCCATTCCTGTATGTTTCTACGAGACTGCAATACTGCATGCATAGTGCATTAGTCACTTAAAGGATTCCGATATGAAACAGGGCTTTACACGAGACAGGCGGCACGGAGCAATCAAGATATATACAGGGTTATTGGTAAATTACTAAAAACCTCTTAGGACTGTAAAGGTCGTAGCACACGTATCAACTCGGAAAGGGATCGTCACCGTATCAACTCGAGCCGTTCTGTATTATTTGTATGAAACTCCCTACTGCAACGCACACTAATCGGAATCGTAACGTAATCGCCTCGCCTCGGGACAAGCTCACGAACCGCGGTGCGGTGCGTGGTCGACTTGGAGCCTAGCTTACGGCTCTCCGTCTTTTCGTCCACGCCCCTCCCGCGGTCTGCGTTGCCGAGTGTTTCTCTGAATTTTGTATGCTTCTTTCTTATACATTCTTCTATAGACTGCAGTATGTTATAAAAGAGATAGTTTGGCATATGGAAATAAATATAAAATTTATCTTCATCATCTATCAAATATTTTATAATAGTCTGAAATTCTCCTTCAGTTCTTCTTGCTTTATTCATATTGTGTACCCATATTCTTTTTCTTCGTTTCTTTCTATTTTCTTTTTCCTCTTCATCAAGTGCTATGGCAATAATAGCCAACTCACGTATTGTAAACCGAGACATAACCGTGCGCTACACTTATCGTGATCGGATTCAAAATGATTGAACTAGTGCCGCCTAGCCGTCAACCAGCAGTAGGCGAGCCGTAAGCGCGGCGCCGCCTAACCGTAGCAGAGTTGACGTATCGGAGCTTCTGATCCGCTTTGGTTACGTGCTTACGTTAGGTTGATGACTGTTTGACGGCGACACGAAAGGCAATACGGTTACGATCCCTTTCCGAGTTGATATGTGTGCACGACCCTAATACTTATTACTAACATCATAAGTGTTTAACATGTAAGCAAATAAATAAATAAACAACAACTTTTGTTCTATGACTAAATCATGACGTCACGTCGTTGTTCTATAGTAGGCCAATCAAATTAGATCCATAAAAAGCGTATTGAGGAATTAATTTCCAGTAAGCTGGAAAATTTTAATACCTTCATTTGGTCCTAAATGCGTGTAATCTGAGTTTGCGCAACCCCAGGAGGTGTGCATAACTTTTGGGGGCCAAGTAACTGTGTATTTTTCGCTCTTTTTTCAGTATTTTGCTCGTAGCTCGAAAACGGTACGTCCGACGGAAAACGTCATTTCATTCAGTATTAAAGTCGGTTAAATTCTGCGTCGAATGAGCATCTAAAACTTCAAATTCAGTTCAGTAGTACTGCTGAAATCAAAAGTTAAAAACCAGGAAAATTTCTCATTTAATTGCAAATTTATATTAATTAATCCTAAGTAAGAAGGGGTATACAGGGAAGTGCAGCTGCCGGAAAATAGGTATGAAATGTTCAACAATTTGGCTCAACTGCCTCGGCCAGTCCTGCTCGAATTCAGCACCGTTCGAGGATGAGGGTATGTCCCACATGCCGATTGCCGTAGAAGCAGAAATAGGTGACGACAGTCCCTTTGAAGATGATACCGATAAAGACTGACTCGACATGCCACCCCATCTTGAGAGCTTAAAAAAACAGCTAGACCCGGAATAACTATTTGTAGGTCATACAAATATTTGTTCCGTGCGGGATCCGAACCCCAATCGCTTAACCACTGCGCCAACCGTGTCGTCAAAATCAAATGATAGGATAATGCCTATACCAATCAAAGCTACGTCACAGACCCAGTGAAGTTAATCTAACTGGATTAACTGAAATAATAATTAATGTTGTCAAGTAGTCTCTCTGACAAGGGTGTGAACACCGTTCAAGCTGGTATTCGGTTAATATAATCTTACTTTGATTGGGGTTAAGATAATTAGGACGGTAAACTTAAGTTACGGTAGTCTCTTATAAATTACTAGCTTCTGCCAGCGACTTCGCGTGAAATTTCTTGTTCCTTCGCATCGTATCGCATCGCCCGCCCGCGCTGTTACTTCTTTTTTGCTTAGGTCCTAGCATGGTTTTAAATAGGGTTCGCCGATATATATCATGATAAATATCACGATAATTGATTGATTTTTATCTTGATATATATCAATTGATTTTTTCCTGTCATCTGAACTAAAAAATTTGGATTAATGTTAACCCTGGCAACACGTAGCGAAAAACTACAATTCAGAATAATTTACTTTTTTATGATTACAAATTATTATTAAAATTTGTTGATTTATCTCACAAACAAATGAAGATTATTATAATTATAGGTACTTGTTTTGTAAGTGTTCATTAAAAAAACATTTCTCAAATAAACACTAATTCTTTTGTTACTTTTTTTTATAAAAAATGTGGTAATTTGACACTTATATTATTTTACAAATTCCTTTCACATTTTTAAGTGTTTAATCCCCTTACAGAACGAAATTCGCTTCTTTTTCTTGGCCTTGATATATATCCGATATATATATAAAAAAATCGGTAATTGAAATTTAGTATAAAAATCGGATTTTTTCGAACCCTGGTTTTAAATTGACTTTCTCAAGAATTGGTCTATCAAAGGCAAAAATGATTGTTCAAAGCCGACGGCTAGATCTAGAGATTAGCGCGTTCAAACAAACAAGAAAACAAACTCTTCAGCTTTATAGTTAGTTTAATAGATTGAGCAGTGGTGGTCCAGTGCTAATCCCGACTTACCGAGTTGTAGGGCGTGGGTTCTAGTGGTGGGTCGTTGTCGAATTTTTGACGGAAGAAACGCAACCATTTCCCGACGACGAATACGGTTGCAAAAAACGGTCGTCGATGCAACTGGGCCTCAAGTCTGCTATTACAACAGTGTCAGAATGGTCTATCATCACTATCACTATCACTATCACTACATATTATAAAACAAAGTCCTCCGCCGCGTCTGTCTGTCTGTCTGTCTGTCTGTCTGTCTGTCTGTCTGTCTGTTCGCGATAAACTCAAATACTACTGCACCGATTCTCATGCTGTTTTCACCAATGGATAGCTTGGTTCTCGAGGAAGGTTTTAGTATATAATTTGTTATGTTTTTGTATGCATTTTTGTATGAATTAACGATATTTGTTGGAGGTGTCGGAAAAAAATAAGCCGTCTGGGAGCTTTCAACGAAAACGCTGTCTAAACCCTTTGAGATATAACAAAATAATGTATGGTGGAATTGTGTATCATAAAAAGGTCTTCAAAAAAGTCCGCGATGGCATATGTCTATCTCTTAAGGATAACATACTATATCCATTTTATTGACTTTTTGTAGGTATTTGTTTGCCGAATTTTACTCTTGGAAATACGATTACGATAACAATACGCTATAATATCAGTAGCTATTAGCCAAATTATGTTCGTAGATAAATAAGCTAGCTACTTACGTGTATTTCAAACAGTATACAAGAATATTTATCATAAAAACATTACTAAACACGGCGGCCTTATGATCGAAATTTGTGCATTCCAAAACTTTCGTTACTTTTTCACTGACATATTTATCACTTTTCGATAAACTAACACTCAATACGAAATCTACACTTATTTCTCAGTAATTCTGTATAAGATTCTTCTAAGATTAAACAGTTTTCTCATTGAATCCATTACTTTACGCACGTATAACCTTGATGAATGTTTACATTAAGCATCGCGTCACACCGCCACACGACCACAGAGTATAGACGTATTTTGTTTTCTTTTTTCGTTCGTTTAGTGGTGTTCCCGCTAAAATGTCAACCGGTCAAGTATTAGTCGATTAATCGAATTCTACATCCAGATCGTGTTGCAAGTACAAAATAAATGTCAAATATTTCGTCCAATTGTGAACGTGACCAGAACATAAGTACTTTTACTATATTAAATCATTTGTTTCGGTTTCTATTCACATAGTGTTCATGAAGAAACCATATCATGTTTCTAAAACCATAATTATTATTATTATTATTATAAAACCATAGTTATTATTGTGAAATGTTAAAAGTTTGATGTCAAGCTCGATAGATGGCGTTGACGTCGAAATAGATCTCGCTATGGTTTCGTTACCGCGATTTGGTTGGGGTCTCGCAATTTTAATTAAATATACCAGATTAGATTAGATTAGATTAGATCAGTACACAATTGTGGTTTTATTTTCAACCCTATTAGTGTGCACATAGTTCGATAGTTCAACTCATTACCAGGGCCTCAAGTCTGCTATTACAATAGTGTCAGAATGGTCTCTTCATTGTGAGTTTTTGACAGATTTGCCATACAAAAACTGTCAAATACTCACAATCGCGAGACCATTCTGACACTATTGTAATAGCAGACTTGAGGCCCAGCTCGGTAATAAACACATAGTGAGTCACATTAAAATTAATATTAAGTTAGAATTTTGAGATATAGCCTGGGATATGGAGAGGGTAGTACATAGGGTACTTTTTTATGCGATAACCGACATCCACGCGGGCGAAGCCGCGGGCAAAAGCTAGTTGATTTCATAATTGTTGATTTTGACAAGTTTGGTAATCTACTAATAAAATGGCGTCATTATGACTTTCCAATGGTCAGCCACTGACACTCCATTGAATGAATTGGTAATCTCGTTTTTTATTCATATTATTTATTCTTATATTTTTGGTTGCTAGCAACCGCTTTCAAAAAGTTGGCTTTTCCAGCTATTTCACTGTGAAATTGTTCGCACGTCACGTGTTTATAGTTGTATTGCGTAAGCAATATGGCTCTTACTGACTCCACTGAAAGTCTATTTCTTTCTTTGGTCCACTGTGCAGTCATAAGAGAAAAGACTCGCTCCACATTCGCATTGTGTGGCAAAATGCTAAAGAAATACTGACAAATCTTCAAAAATTCTGCAACTCTTGAACTGTCGTTAATTGTATTAAAGAAAATACACCATTCCTTTTCAGCAATATTTTTTTTTTTTTTTTTATATATATTCCTTTGTCCCTCGCTCGCTCGCTTGCCCGTCGCTCGAGCGGGAGCACGCACGTGTATGTAAAAAATCCGGTCTGACGTAAAATCCGGGCGGAGTCCGGTCTAACACCTAAAAATCCGGTCAAGACCGGCTTTATCCGGTCAGATGGTAACCCTACTCGTGACTGAGAAGGAATGATGAAAAACGGCTCAATCAACTATATCGGTAAGTGTGTCTAGAATTTTCTAATATCTTTTATAAAGTTTCATATTGAGACACGAAGCAACAAAATCCGATCTAAATAAAAACGGGCACATTCCTCTAGCTCGTATTTCAAGTCTGGTGGGCATCTGCCCGACGGTTGATGTCGGGATGTTGTATATTATTTATTTATTTAAACTTCATGTACAATAGTTGTAAGTACATAGGCCGACTTAATGCCACAAGGCATTCTCTACCAGTCAACAAACTCTGCTTGCGCGATGTAGGATTTGTGTAACGTCAGGTCTTTTCTTTGATGCGTAGTTCGCATGTGACGTTGCCACAGGCTCGCCCCCCTATTACATGCAACTTTAACATAACTGGCGAAATGTGTCTGGATTATACACCTCTGCCAACCCCTTCAGGGCATACATGCGTGATGTTACATTACCTTCTGAAACCAGCGTAAATCTACATTAACATGACATGACGACAGTTCAGGAATAATGTTCAGAAACTTCAGCACAACCAAGCGTAAACTTAGCGCCAGGATATTAAAGTTCAGAGAACTATTGCGAGTCGTGCTTGTGCTTGTACAGTTGTATGTTCTCTGTCTTATATACTAGCTGTATATTTGCGTTTCTGCCTGATAACAAAATCAGCGTATGGCAGGGAGAGCTATTCTCATCACTATCACTACATATTATAAAACAAAGTCCTCCGCCGCGTCTGTCTGTCTGTCTGTTCGCGATAAACTCAAAAACTACTATACCGATTTTCATGCTGTTTACACCAACGGGTAGCGTGGTTCTCGAGGGCGGTTTTAGTATATAATTTGTTAAGTTTTTGTAAACATTTTTGTATACATTAACGATATTTGTTGGAGGTGTCGGAAAAAATAAGCCGTCTGGGAGTTTTCAACGTAAACGCTGTCTAAACTCTTTGAGATATAACAAAATAATGTACGGTGGAATTGTGTATCTTATATAGGTCTACAGAAAAGTCAGCGATGGCATATGTCTATCTCTTAAGGATAACATACTATATCCATTTTATTGTCTTTTTGTAGGTATCTGTTGCCTTTAGGTAGTCGGAACATACTTACTTATCCTTTTTAACCCGGTAGTATATTTCCATGGGTAAATTTTTGACATTCACGCGGGCGAAATCGCGGGCAAAGGCTAGTTATCTATAATCTATAATGTTCCCACTGTTGCTGGGTCATAGCCCTCATCTGTTCGAGAGGGAGCGGGCTATAATCTACCACGCGAACCCAATGATAGTGGCCCACGACAAATCGGGGACTGGGTCAATTATCATCTATTTTCTTAAATAACTTCAAAAGTATTCACTTTAAAAATATTTATTTTAAAATTATTGAAAATAAAAATAAAATTGTTGTCTGTAAAGTCGGTTTACGGACGATAATTTTACGTGATAACGTAACACAAGACGAACGCTTATGCCGATTGTGCCTCTCTATCGCTTGTTCCGCGCTCTCGCTTGCACACTTGGCTCAGGCGGAACGTGACAATGAGTCATGCTTTTTCGTGCGTGCCGCCGGCGTTCATCGATATAAAAGACGTTATCACGTCAAAAAATGTACTTGAAATCCTTACAATAAGCCCTTTAATTTGATATACGAGTATATTATTTATGTCACATGGTACAGTTTGCAAAAAAAAAAAATTTTTTTTTTAATTTTCTTGTTTGCCCCCATATTCAAAATTAATTTATTTACGTTACACGTCCGTGTTTGGGCCACAAAAGTTCATATTTGTACCAAATCTCAAATTAATCTTCCACCCCGACCCTTGCCCGTAAGCGAAGCGCCAGCACGCGCTATAGCTGAACCTGTAGCTTTTAAATTCCCCCGATAATAATCATAACCCTGATTTTATCCAGTGTGGCTGGATAAAATCAGGGTTAATCAGGGGTCGGCCCCTTGCCATCCTCCCTCCGACTCTGTCCTAAGCCGAGGTTCGCACCCCAAAGGGGGTGCCCTTACGCCCTGGCTGGAGGCATTAAGTTTCGCTAGGAGCTTAAGGCCACCACAGTTAAAGAGTCTCTCACCTCTCATGGTTAACTCTGAGATGCCCTATATATAAAAATATAAAAAATCGGGCCAGTCCATTCGGAGCAAATTCACTGTGACAGACGCACAGACAGACAGACACACGAGTAATCCTATAAGGGTTCCATTTTTCATTCGCACGTGCGGAACCATAAAAACAACCAATCTTCTTATAAATTCTTTAATTATAACGTACTTAATTTAAGTACGAGTAACACAATAGCACAGTTAAGTAACCTGCGGTTAACTTACATAAACTGTAGTTATATTACGAGCTGCATGTTAACTTAGCCGACCGTTCAAGACTGGTTCAGGAAATTAACTACTGTTCAGGCGCTACTCTCAACTAACTTGAACGGTTCAAGTTAACTGTTTAAACTATTGTAGATTGTAGGAACGTGGGGAAGAATATTTGATTGAACTATCTGGATTGTTTGTATAAGGAGGTAGATATAGGAGAATTTGTACAGTTAGGCAAATTAATTGTTGGGTTAATTGACACCGTACGTAAATCGTCGCCTTAGTTGTAAAGGCAGCTATTCCACACTAAACTGATTCCAAGATAAAGATAAATAAAAAAATCACCACTTGATTTTTGTTCCTAGTTTCATATAACTCCTTTCACGTCTGAATGAAAAACCAAACCTCTAGTTGAGCTATCACTTAGATCTCTTCACCACTAAAATCTCCGTCTAACGACGAGTATGGTGGTGTTCATAATTCAATTCGGTCAAAAGTGTGGCTTAGCTCTCTTCACCACTAAGGAGACGAAATTTGCACTGTTATAGCCAAAAAAATGCCATTTATGCCATTCGTCTCTCAAAAAAAGGATGAAATTTGTGATTTAAATATAAGGTATATGTAAGTTGGTAGTCAATTTACTTAACAAAAAATTTCCCAGACTATACCTAGCCATAGATTTACGGCACGACTGACGCAGTGGTTAAGCAATTGGCTGCTGAGCTGCGTGTCGCTGGTTCGATTCCCGCACGGAACAAATATTTGTATGACCTACAAGTAGTTGTTCCGGGTCTGGCTGTTTCTGTATGTGAGTTTGATACTGTAAAATCTTGAAAAAAAAAAGTAGTAATCTTGGAGTTTCTTGCCCGTTATTCTCTATAGGAATCTACACTTTTGGTAAGGGAACTAACTTCAACTTTTTGACTAACTCCATAACATTTTTCTTCTGTTCTTTTTACGGGGTTAAGTTGCTCTTGTCGCGGTCAGTCTGCTGATGGGTGACCGTTTTCGAACAAGATTCAGTGCCTCGTACTTAACTGTCATTCCCGATTGTCACTCGAATAACAATAACACAAAGAAAATACTCACACATTGGAAAATCACTCCATTTTTATCTGCTTTTTAATAAATAAGGTTCAAATTCCCTTAACTCGCTGTAGAGACAATAAAATGCTTAAACGGCAGTTTTGTCACGAACCAGCGCAGTTGCAACATAACCTCCCGTCCGCGAAGTAGGTTGAACATTGTTATCATCGAATGAGTCATGCGTGAGAAAGCCTGCATTCACAACTTAGTACCAACTTGTCTAATATACTATAACTAGCCGGCAGCGACCTGTCTTGGTCTTGATTTCTTTATGATGTGTAAGTTTTATAATAATGTATTACACACATTAAACCTTCCGGAATAAATTCTCTAAATGATAGTTAAAGCCTCATCAAAATCCGTTGCGTAGTTTTTTTAGAACAACGCGGTCACTTAGTCAAACACGAAAAGCGACTTTATTCTATGATATGATATGTATAGGCATAGATAGACTATACAATTATAGGTACAGGACAGAGAAATATTAAATTAACATGTTTATTTTCTGACCAAGCGACGCGCGCTTAACTCGTGGTAACTAAGTGTACAAACACGCTTTGAATGTGTTCACGAAGACGAATAGCGTCAGGACATAACACACGCACACACTTCGGACTTCGTCAAATAACTTTAATTTTGGAAGTTGGTGTCTTTGGTTCTGTATTTTCGTTTTTTGCCAACTACTTCCAAAATTAAAGTTATTTTTAATTTGTATTTTTTTTTTTTTTGAAGACGGTATTTTGTTTTGTAAATTTTTTTTACACTTTTTAGTTGTGGTACCCCAAACCAATTCGTATACCACAACAGTGACAGGAAATATTATAACATCATGAACATACACCGAGTGGATTAAATACCAGCTAAATTAAATTAATTAATAATTACTGCTGTAAATCGGTGAGGAATTCCCTCGACTGTCTATGGTCTCCATCATCAGACCTGTAATGGCACTTATAACCCATATGGGTGCAAAGTTCTCATCAATACAAATTAATCAAGCCCAAACACCAGGTAATTGCTGTAAATCATCGAGGAGTTCCCTCGACTGTCTTTCGGCTCCATCATCAGGCTCCATCATCGACTCCAGACCTTCATTAAATAGTAATGCTTTAAAATACTTAATGACAAAAATTAACAAACGCACTAGTCGCCACTATGATTTTAAAAGGTTCCCCTCGATTTCTCTGGGATGCCATCATCAGATCCTGGTTACCTTATCATGGTACCATACCCTTGGGATATCTCCTTTCCAACATAAAAAGTATCAACAAAATCGGTTCATTAACGACGAAGTTATCCGCGAAGACACATCAAAAAAAAAAAAAATTGTGTGTATCTATTCAAACACGAAATATTTTAAGAGATACACCTATCCTAGAGGTGGTAAAGAAGCCATGGAAACGATTTTTTTTTAATCTGTGTATAATATTTAAAAAAAAAAATTACTTGATGTGATGATAAATTATCAAAATTCACCGTGCTCGTGCCGCCACCTGGGCCTCAAGTCTGCTATTACAATAGTGTCAGAATGGTCTTGCCATTGTGAGTATTTGACAGTGTTTGTATGGCAAATCTGTCAAAAACTCACAATGAAGAGACCATTCTGACACTATTTTAATAGCAGACTTGAGGCCCTGCACCGTCGTCGCCGCGTCCGGGCGGGTCATCCATAGAATAAGTAAAATTTTTGGAAAATGCAAGTCCTCTGCAAAATGTCTCAAGCAATTTTAAAATTATAATAATTATGTAAAAATTTAAAACACTTAGATAAAAAAAAAAAAAATCCTGCTATGGCTTTTTATATTTATGGCGCTTGAGGTTGTTGGTTCAAATCTGGGCAAGTACCAATGTGACTTTTTCAATTCATATATACTTTCTGAGTTTATCTTGGACATTACTGACATCGGTGAAGGAAAAACATCGTGAGGAAACCTGGACTTATAGTTAATATAAGTCTGAAATCGCCAACCCGTCTTGAGCAAGCGTGGTGATCAATGCTCGTGCCTTCTCTGTATGAGAAGAGGCCTTTGCCCAGCAGTGGGACCGTTATAGGCTGGTGTTATTATTATTATTTTATTTTCATATTTTTACATATCTCGGGACCCTGGGGTCCCGGACCTTTGGAAGGCGTACGAGGGGCCGAAGCCAACTCGCAGAGGCCCGTTAGGCGCTTTTTAATGAAATGAGGCACCAACCGACGATTATCCCTGTACGCACTATGCAAGTGCACCCAAGGACAACCCCCGGTTGGTGTAGGACTATTGCAGGATATGGAAACAAAGATATTGGACTATGGGTTTGGGTGGTTAAAATGGACTGGTTACCAAAAACTATGGAAGGACTATGGCCCCTGCCTGATCAATGTTTTATTTTAAACACGGATAAAATGGCAGGGGGTGACTTGCACACTCAATAATGGGCCCCCGAAAACGGTCGCTAGCACATAGTGACGTAGCGACAAGGGGGCAACATATCTTGAGGTGCTCGAGGAGTGGAGAGGTATTCCACGGCTCTCAGAACAATCCCAGAGCCCGGAAGATGGTCAAGATCCCTACAAGCACTTACTGGAATACTTCCTTCCTCCGAGCACGTTTGCTCTTGCGAATCTCCACTCAAGCCGGCCAATAAAGGCAAGAATGAGGTGGGAGCTCAGTTCCTGGTCAGTGTTCACTCCAGCCGATCAATTCCGAATTGAGAAATCTCCTTCCTTTATTGAAGTCTGTTAAAAATACTAAAATTATTTAGCAAATTAATCTTCATTACCGTGTTTGTTGTAAGAAATTTCACAAGTTTGTCAAAGTCAGTCAATCTGCCTATCTTTTTCGCAACTATTTATAGAATACCAGGGTTTACATGGAGTGCCTTCCACAACCCAATTACTGGGTAACATGATACCCCTTGCTGGCTGTCTTAATGCCCAATGTGTTTGTTTGATACATTTTTCTGCGAATCGGAATCATGCTCGCGATCTTGAATACATAAATATTATGTGACGGAACTGTGTCCATTGTTTCTGACGGCCGTTGACCTACTCGAGACAGTGGCGTTGACTGTTGAGAGGTCGCGGCTAGTTTGCTCACAGAATTCTGAATTATCTGCTATTAAGAGCGCTGTCTAGGGTCCACTTGCGCCACTAAAAAAATATTATCTTGTGACTGAGAAGGAATTATGAAAAGCGGCTCAATCAGATGCCTCGGTAAGTGTGTCTAGAATTTTCTAATACCTTTTATATAGACGAAGCAACAAAATTCGATCTAAAGAAAAACGGCCACATTCCTCTAGATCGTATTTTGTTGCTTCGTGTCTCAATATAAAACTTTATAAAAGGTATTAGAAAATTCTAGACACACCGAGGCAGCTGATTGAGCCGTTTTTCATAATTCCTTCTCAGTCACGAGATAATATTTTTATTAAGTAGTGGCGCTAGTGGACCCGATACAGTGCTCTTAAGTGACTGCCTTATAGGGCAAACCCGATCCCTAGGTTGGTCAGTGTTTCTGGTTTTTCCATTTGGAAATATTGTAACATATCCTCTCGTATCTTATTGTCATTTTTAAGCAAATTAATCTCTAAAAACTTTTTGGGCTTCTAGGTACTGATGCACACTTTTTAAGGGTGAATCTCCGCAAAAAAATATTCTTGAAGAAATAAAAGCATTTTTGCTAACCACGAGGTTAACAAATTTGCTTTAATTTCTTTTATATTCACCCTTAAAAAGTACAGCTTCTATTTTATGTTAGATTTATAGTTATGTTTAAGATATGCTATGTTTTAATTACAGATCGGATAATCGGATGCTAAATATGCATCCGATTATCCGATCTGTAAAGTTGAGGTGTTGGCTATTATGGAATGCACTTTTGTAACGATATAATCCCGCGATTCTGGGATCGACAAAGGACATAGACCAAGTGACTAAGGAACCTAGTATCGGTATGAAACATGCGGTGCCTCAAAGATTTATGGTTTAATTTAAAGAATGATTTTAGGGTTTTCATATGTTATTTACTATTTTATCATAATTCTCAGCATTACACAGTAATTAGGTATAAAAATCTAAGTTTCGAATCGAATCTCCTGGTTTTTGTCACA
Source organism: Dryobota labecula (assembly GCA_947523025.1). Lineage (NCBI taxonomy): Eukaryota > Metazoa > Arthropoda > Insecta > Lepidoptera > Noctuidae > Dryobota > Dryobota labecula. The sequence continues at coordinate 1,849,495 of OX383311.1, read as the reverse complement.
ATGTATGCTGGTAAATTCAAAATAAGAATTAGTAAAAATGACGATTGAGCATTTTTAATACTCGTTAATTTCGCTCGAGAAATCTTGGATCGAAAATGTAGTCTGTTATGAAATATAAATCGCTTTCAATGCTTACCGTTGTGTTCAACTTAATTTATATACTATTAAACAATACCTACGTTACAACAAGGTCACAACAATAACTTTAAACCGCTGAACATTTTTGGTCTAATAAATATTCAGAAAACATACAAATCACGTGTCAAAAGCATTTCATTGAGAACTGCGTTACCACTAAAACCCTTTTTTTAAGTGTATGAATATGTTCCAGTTTCTACTCACCTTTAATATGGAGGCTTCTTTTGAGGTTTTGTTTCACTTTACAAGAGAAAGGCTAAACTAGGAATGCGTAATGCAGGTTACAGACATTGTAAATTAAAACTCCAGTAAATAATATACACAAGTTCCTCTAATAAGCAAATAAGAAAATGAGCATTGAATTCTATGGCGCGCGTTTGTTCTGTTTTCAAAGAGTTTTTAATGATGAATCAAACAGGCTAAGGTCTCGAAAACATTCTGCCTTTCTATTAACCAAAAGTTTTGCTTAGCTACTTTTAACACTTTATCAGATTGTTATTACAATGTAATAATAATAATTAGTTGTTATTAATATCTGTTCTTACTAATTATTCTATAAGTTCAATAATCGGATGCGTAATTTTATTATTTTGCGTAAGTCAAGGTTTCATTATTTACATACTCTTTGAATGCCATGCCAATGACATGTGACAATACTGGCGTGAAAAAAAAAAACTATGTATGGGTAAAATAGGAAATCGAAATAAAAACTAATACTTTTATGATGTTTTTTATGCGGAGAATTTAAGGATTCGCATTACCAGATAAAATCATTATATTTAAAAACAAGAATTATCAACATTATAAACTTAAGTCACCACAGAACAAATAACGATACTAGGTCCTGTCAATCTCCTTTATAAATTATCGAATGTAAGTATATTTACTTACGTCCGGAATTGATAAATTTACTACTTTTTGAGTACAGAATTGAATGCTAGCTAATGGTGTAAAGTTAAATAATAACACATAGGTATTTAAGAAGTCGTATCCGATTAGTTGTGCGTATCCGAATTTTCTGGAATCCTGGGATTTATATTAACAAAAAAATATTTAAGAAGCCGCTTCCATACTTTCATAGCTAAAAATTAACTTTAGGTAAATATGCATCCGAATATCCGATCTCTAGTTATAATAAAGAAACTGTAAAAAATGTAGTATTTTTTAAAAGATTTAAACATTTAAAGAAGTTGGTGTTGCTGATAATGATGTTGCCAACGATTACGAATTCTGGAAATTTCCACGTCTAGAAACATGTAAGGCAGGTAGCAAAAAAAAAAGGCAGTGCGCGGTACTGGTTTTACGAATACTTCCTCATGAAGACATAAAAACACTTTACCATGCATAAAAATATGAGATGCAGTTAAAAATAAAATGACGATCGAGCTGACAAATTATGGAGAATCAAATACAACTACTTACTGCTCGAAATACGTGGGGTCCGTCCCTTTCTTAGTGTGCTGGCTGACTGAGGAGCTGGAGGAGGCGTCGCTTAAACCTCAAATGACACTTAGAGCGGGTTTCTTTTTACCAAAATTGTATAAACCTACATTGTTGCCGCTAATGATGATTTTTTATTTAACATTGTTTGACACATTTCGTCTGGATTTAAGCTCGGTTATTGTCAATAGGCTTGCCCCTAATACAACATCATCACCATTTCAGCCGAAAGACGTCCACTGCTGGACATAAACCTCCCCCAAGCACCGTTACTTCGATCGACACTTCCCACATCCAGCGGATTCCTGCGGCCTTCACAAGGTCATCGGTCCACCTTGTGGGAAGCCTTCCGGTACGCGGTCGCCACTCCCAGAACTTTTCAGCCCCAATCTGTTCTGCGAGCAACGTGCCCTGCCCACTGCCACTGAAGTTTGGCAATTCTTCGGGCTATGCCGGTTATCTTGGTTCCCCTGCGGATCTCTTCATTTCTGATTTGATCACGTAGGGAAACTCCAAGCATAGTCCTCTCCATTGCCCTTTGGAAGACTTTTAGCCTAATTCATAGGATTTAAAAACAACTAGCGAAATGTGGGTCTACTACCTATGCCCCTTCTGTCGTTCGTGTGGTAACAACGGAAAATGGAATCGAAAACGAAAACTCCAAGGACACTCTTTTAAAAACCAAGATATTACAATATCCTGAGTACATACATTATTCTTGTTGATTTTATATGTGAGAAAAAAGTGTACAAAAATATATATATAAGATTAAAATAAGCCCTGGCAGTTAAAAGATGACTAACCATTTTATAGCGAATGATCCAACACACGCGCCACCATCAGTGAGAAATTTAAGTGAGCATGACATACTCTCAACTGCCATGCTCCTTCAAGACATGATTCTCGTGCCGCATTACAGTGGACATCTGCACCTAACGGAATGTCCGCGGCTTCCAGTGTCTGTTATGTGGTACAAGTAACTGCTATCTGACTACGTGAGGTAGGCAGACACGTATGTAACACAAGTTCATACTGTTCTATCATAAAAACAGGGCAGGAGAAAGGTCCTATCGGCTCTCAAAATCTAGATTGGTCTTCCGATGTCCAACCGCCTCTGTGGTCTAGTGGTAAGACCACCTGTCTCAGACCCAGAGTACCCGGGTTCGTTTCCCAGCGGGAGCAAAGTTTTTTGCTCGGTTAGGTTGATAAGATAAGATATTTATTTTGCAAATATGGGTACAAAACACGGTGACATAAAAAATATTATTAGCAACAGCCATATTTAACCAGAAGGCATCCAAAAGTACAAGATACACTAGACATTATTGTTGTTGATAGGGCTTGTTCTAAGTGCGCCTGGCTACCGGCTAGCTACCACCAACTTTTCTAAGTCTGTCGCCATAAGAAGCATTTGTTTTGTTTCGGCAGTTAGAGATAAAATAGCCATTTTCTCTGTGGTTAAGAGTATACAACCTCAGCGTCACCTTACTCTGTATCTCGCTCGCACACTATTGCTACCGGTCATGCGAGCAAGCGAGACAGGGCGGCAGGGAAAAGGCTCCAAGGCGCCGATAGTTTAGGTAATTTCGTTTTACGGTGAAAATAATGGTCATTTAAAAAAAGTTAATAACATAAGACCTGCTTTATAGTTAGTTCAGTTAATATGCAAAGTTTCATTATCTAATTTGAAGTATTTTTTGAATACCAGCGGTTTATTGTTCGGTTTGGAGGTAACTTTGGAATTTTTTTCTATAGAGAAAATTTTATGGAATCGTTTTTTCGGCTAACATAGTACTTAACATTAATCCTCAACTTTACCATATATTTATTTCAAAATTAATGCTGTAGTATTTTCGACATAACGGCGGATCATGCTAAGCCATTTGAGGTAGTATAGGCCCTTAAGGATTCTGGGTGAAGCTTGCTTCCATCTTCGGCCTTATCATCGCTTACGATCAGGTGAGATGAAGGACTAGAGCTGTAGTGGACCAAAAAAAAAAAATGCAGAAAAATAACGCGGACTGACCGCGGCAAACGTAGCCTTAACCTTGTGCGGCTGTTATTATTTAACCACGAGCCCCTCTTTTCTATACATAGTAAGTAAATACTAGGGATGCCTCGATACGCCTTTTTGCCGATCAAGTATTACGTAAGCAGAATTTTAGTAATTTTGAACCTCCACCTCCCCCTTGTCAGCAAAGTAAACAAAGTTCATACCCCCCCCCCCCCCAAGGTGCTTACGTAAACATTGGTATTTTTTAATCTGTTCAGGTTTCTTTACTGTTATTAATGAGTCTAGAAATAAGGAATTTATAAACTAAAAGTAATTGAATGCCCATTTAAGTAAATTCCCTACTTCGGTTTTTTCTAACTATAAAAAATCGCGTGAGAGCGAGAAAGCAATATCAATTATTTTGGGGAATCTCTGAACATTGGGTTGCCATCTTTGTTCAAATCAAATTAAATTAAATTTTGCAATTGAATCTGAAAAGTAAATTAATAAATATTGCTGATGTAATCCTACCATCCAGACCCCCATCCCCCATGTCATCAAAAATAATCAAAGCAAAGACCCCCCCACCCCCCCTTGGTGCTTACGTAATAATTGAATGACCCCATACAATACCGATACCGATGCTCTTATAAAAATATCTGCGATACCGATACGCTTATTGAATTCAAAAATGAAGGTAAAATAAATAAAACACAAGTCAGTTTATTTTTTTTATTAATATAAAAAATAACAAATAACAGGACAAACTAAATAACACCGTTTAAAACTATAGACAGGTTCAGATTAATTAGTTAATAGTTTTAGTAATTAATATTAACATTAATGAGAAAAGTATCGTTGAATCGGCCATAAAAATATCACTGATGTCGATATATCGGCAAACTTCGAGTATCGCCGATATATCGGCATCGGTATCGGTATCGGTATCGGATGCATCCCTAGTAAATACACAAATACTCAAACACATTAACCGGAAATGAAGGATGCATAGACCATAAACAAATGTATAGAGTATAGAAAAAATTTATGGACCGAAGATCAATGACTTCCGGTTCCTGTAGTTAAGGAGTAAGGGAGGGAGTTCGACTCTCTTTTGTTATGCTAAAGAAGTAATGGATATAAGGGTGTAACATGTAAGATAAATAGCTATCTTAATGACTGTAGGGATTTTATGATATTGTCCAGAATGTAACACAAACACAGTATCAATCGCAATCTTGAGTGATTTTCAAGCATATTGGTAATCCATTGCTTCATATGTTCGAAAAATTCGTCTGATCAGCTACGTAAATAACGCAATGATTGTTATTTGAACTGTCAAAATGAAACCCATACCTACTTCGGGTTGCCATCTCTAAAATTTGGCAGCCAGGACAAGACGCGTGAAAACCCCGGATTTTGCGATCCCTCTGCCTGCGTCTGTGTTTCCGAACGCATACAACCCTAATCTATTCAAAGTGAGAGTGAACAGGCTTCTTCTGGGTAAGCTCACTCCATCGTAGACTTTGTCTCTGTCATCCAGACCTGGACTAAAGTCAAGAGCAAACTCATAGTAGAATAAAAAAATAAAAGAAAAAGATTTTTGACCACTGTCACATTGCTGCCTATACCTTTCGTAAGAACAGGCGTGATATTAATAATCTTGTACAATATAGAACATAACAATATCTTCCATTTGAACACGTCTTCAGAGGATTCCTTTTGTAATATGGAAGCAGTTACAAATTACAGCCGAGCACAAAGATATTGGCGCGTTGACTGATGCAAATTAGAACTCATTGACTCGTGAAACTGAGTCACACCGTAGCGTAACATGAAGAAATACAGAGAAATTCGAAAGATTTTGCAATCAAAATTACTATGGCATTTTGGTTTTTTGTGCCACAAGCACAGTAATTATAAATTTAAATGCAATGTTAGTGATTATTTCGTTATTTATCGATTATTATTGATACATTTTAAATGCGTAATGAATTTGAAATATTAAAGTAATGTTTTTTTTTTTAATTTATTACTGTATCGATCATTCCTGTAATATTTTCAACGCAATGTATTTTGTTAGTCTTATGACTTAACCCATTGATATGAATAAAGTCCTAAAACTAAGTAAATATTGTGTGCGGAATGAGTATTTTCAATTTAAAATCGAATTAACGTTAAGGTGCTCCCCTCACTTGGAGCATTCACCTGTAATTTTACAGATTCGAGCATTACATTGGTGAGGGAAGAGAACCGAGCATTACAGTGCGCAAGTTGATGATACAATGTGTCATATTTTGATACAACATCATCATTTTCATCATTTCAGCCGAAAGACGTCCACTGCTGGACATAAGCCTCCCCCAATTGGGTGGGTTTGCCATAATCGCCACGCTTGGCTGGCGGGTTGGCGATCACATCGATGCAACATGAACCAACATAAATGTTACATTACAAGGGAATGCTCGTCAAGTCAGGGAGGCAGTCCCATGGCATTCCAATTAATACCTTTCTTTTTCCCATTGGTTCGCTGCCAACCGAAAGCAATTCGTAATACTTCGGTCACGGTGTGACAGACGGCCGTCTTCAAATAATAAACCGTCTCATTTTTCCAAGCCCGAACGTCGACTCCCACTCGTCTATATTATTCGTATTTTAGTATTCAAATAAGATTGTGCTCTCGACGATAATTGTATATTTTAAGGCTTAATTGTCACCGGGACCTGTGGGTACCATGATCATTAGCAGGGCAGGGGATGGTCAAGGAGACAGTTAACAGTTGCACCGCAAATGCTGCAACATCGCGTGAGACTTCACTTGACGTCTGATATTGACCTGCTCTAAGAGTGTAATGCCTGTACGGTAACCCTCCTGGTGTAGTATGATATTTCTCTTATTAATGTTTGGGATACAATCTTGATTAAGTATCCTGGGCTGATTTTTTTAATCGTCAGATAAGTTTTAACGGAGGAATAAATATGGCAGTTTGACAGCTTTTGCATAGAAAATATGTCAAAACGCCATTTTTATTCTTCTGATAAAAGTTATCAGGCGATTGAAAAATCGCCCCTAAATAGGAGAGGAGATGGTGCAGGGGGAAGGGGGGAGAGAGGTAGAATCGCCCCCCACCTTTCCTACCCGCCGCCGCCGGAGGTACGTTATTCTTAAAATATTAAGGGGTTTATTCATAAACCTTGCTTAAAGTTAAGTGACGTTCAAACGTCAAAAATGTATGGTTAAACAGTCGCTAATCATTACTTAACTTTAACCCCAAAATGTTAAAGTTTTTTTTTTCTCCTTAATAGAGGGGGAGGGGAAGCAAGCAATAATAACAAGGCGTAGTCGATTCTCAAGGAAAGGTTAGGTTTTTGAAAGGTTTATCCTATATCCCACTAATATTTACTATTTGCTGCCCGCGTGAATTTTTCTAAAATAGAAGTAAAGCCAGTGAAAGCCCCGTCAAAATCGGTTCAGCCGTTTCGGAGATTAGCTGGAACAAACAGACGGACAGACAGACAAAAATTAACAAGTAGTTTAGTACTATACATATACAGTGTGAGTCTTTATAATGTGCACATATCAAAATGAGGGAATCTATGCTTAATTTTATCCACGGCAAAAATACAAAAAAATATCTAAATATTTTATTTTATTTCTTATGGAATTTAAAAAAAAATTGTTCCCAGTGTAAACAAAACGGTGTAACTTTTAAACTAAATGATCTATCACGATGAAACAAACTCCATAATAATTGGAAGTAATTAGGCGTCCTCATAAAATAAAAATTGGGGAAAAAACTACCCTCAATTGAAAAGAAACATGTTTTTTTAGCAAAAATCAGTTTTATATATTCCCTCATTTCGATATGTGCACATTATAAAGACTCACTGCATACTTTCATATGCAAAAAGTTATAATTATTAAAAAGTTATTATTTTGACATTACAAACAAACACTTCAATTTAATTTATTTGTTTAGAAGATATGAAAGTTTGTATGTTTGTTACTCAATCACGCAAAAACACAGGATAAGTTTATATCCCGGTAAATAACATGGACCCAATTCTGGAGTCCACGCAGACAAACTCGAAGGCGAAGCTAGTTAAATATAAAATTCACTTTACCTTTTCCAACATTTAAACTTAAGGTCTCTGCACACAGCGGGCGCGGCGCGGCGGGACGGGACGCCGACGCGAAGCTGAGCAGTTGTAATGTACTAGATATTACGGACGACACCAAACAGAACGTCGCGTCGCGTCGCGTCGAGCCGGACGGCTCTGTGTGGCGTCGTCCTTTACCTCTTTTAAACTCGTTTAACAGCATTAAACCCTAACATGGGGTCAACATCATAACAAGATTACGGAACCCTTTAGAATTATAATCTTTTATGAAAGAGAACCGTCACGCTTACGAATCTCTAATCCTGTATTTATTGTAAAAAATTGTAAGCTTGGATTATCTTCTGGTATTAGGTTCCGTCCGTATGCCACTCTTGTGTCTTCTGTCGCGAGCTTTACGAGGATAAATTTAGTTCATAATAACATCAAGCGTGTATTCCTCGAATGATATTAGCTATTTATTAACTGCTAAAGTAATATACATATTTTGCTTTTGAAAATTAGGTATGTAAATTCAAATTTGGCATATCTTTTTCTTTTTTTAAAGTTATTGTGAATCATTTTCTTAAGATAATAAGATTCAAAATTGTTGCTACACCACGTAACTTTAAGCTTCGAAAGAGCGAAGTGTCCTAACACAGGCAGTTTTTGTCTAAAACGTCACTACAATCACTAAATGTACTCGTAGTATATAACTAGTGAAAGAAAATAAGTTATTTGTATTTATTTGTATTAGGCAGAGGTGTAAAGTTTACTAACATTTAGCCAGTTATGTTTCATTATCATTTCAGTCGAAATACGTCCACTGCTGGACATAGACCTCCCCTAAGCACCGCCACTTCGACCGGTTCTATGCTTCCCGCATCGAACGGATTCCTGCGGCTTTTACAAGGTCATCGGTCCACCTTGTGGGAGGCCTTCCAACGCCTACGTCTTCCAGTACGCGGTCGCCACTCCAGAACCTTTCAGCCCCCATCGGTTAAAAGTTCTGCGAGCAATGTGCACTGCCCATTCCCACTTAAGTTTGGTAATTATTCGGGCTATGTGTTCTCCTGAAGATCTCTTTATTTCCGAATCGATCACGTTGGGAAACTTCAAGCATAGCCCTCTCCATTGCCCTTTGGGTGACTTTTAGCCATTCTAATAAGGCCCATTGTGAGCGACCACGTTTCAGTGCCATAGTTCATCACTGGCAACACGCACTGGTCAAAGAATTTCGTCTTGAGACTGCGGTATGTGAGACGAGAAGATATTGCGCAGCTTCCCGAACGCTGCCCAGCAGAGTCGGATTCGACGATTGACCTATTTCCTCAGTTATGTTTAAGTCCATAATAGGGCCACGCATTTGCCATAAAATGGGAACAAATCCAGACTCCCGGGTAGCTACTAAAAAAACCTGCTGGTAAAACCCAATAACACTTTTTCAGACATGAGAATCGGACGTGCTCGTCATTAGCGCTTGTGTGCGAAAGACCAACGAAGTAGTCATACTTCAAAAATCTACAGATTGAATGTTCCCGTTTAACTCTGTCTGTCTGTTACGTTTTCACGCCTAAACCGCTGAACCGATCGTCATAAAATTTGGCAGAGATATAGAAATGGACATAGGTTACTTAAAGCTAGTAGTATTTATAAAGTGTAAAAATGTTTAAGAGCCACCATTTGAGATCATTAGGATAAGTCCACCAACCATTAACCAGTGTCAAAAAATCACTCGAACAAACAAAGTACAACACAATAATGTCCAAGCTACCGAGACCGCCATGCAAATGCATCCCATACAAATATCCCATTAAAACAAATCATTTCCAGCCCAATAACTAATAAGTACTGCTAATTTTACACATCCATACTCCTATTGCTGCTCACCCCACACCCCTTGCAGTCAGCCGTGAATATAGAGGGGCTGGTCTCTTTACATGTTTGGAATGAAGGGTTTGTAAAAGGCGGTAGGTATGTGAAATATTTTGTACATTTTTCGGAGGGTAGGTAAAAGTATAAGTGATTTGAAAGTTAGGTATCTGTTTTATATTCAAATCAATATGACGTTTACGTCAACCATTTAAGGCTCCTACAAACAGGCGCGACTCGCAACTAGAATCGCACGCGACTCTAGGGCACTGCTCATCGCGCGACACGCGGTGCCTTTGCGTCGCGTCGCATGCGTATTGTTTAACTAGCTTCTGCCCGCGACTTCGACCGCGTGAAATTTCGGCCCACCCATCGCGTCGCTCGCTCGCGCTATAACTTCGTTATCGCTTAACGTTCTTTCTGACTTTTGTTCTTTTCGCTTGGCTCCTAAGGATCGAAGCGTGATGTTATATAGCCTATAGCCTTCCTCGATAAATGGGCTATCCAACACTAAATAATTTTTCTTGCACGTCATGCGCACGTGAACCCGTACATACCTATTTATTTTGTTGCGGAGTTATTTTAAAATTATGATATCTCCTAAGATGTTGATTAAAATCAAATGATGTCAAGGACAATTTTGTTTACATTTAAATACTTGTGATTAATAACATATTTATTTGGATAAGGATTATTATGTTGATAAAACTCGAACAAATTTTATTACCATAAAAAAAGGTTATAATGAGTCAATCTTAAAAGATAGACATATACTGCCGTGGACTTTTTTTTAGAACTTTTAAAGAGGATAAATTCCATCATACATGATATTTGCGTAACTTAAACCGTTTACGCAGCGCACGCAACGGAAGCTCTCAAAAAGGAATATTTTTTCCCGTTTTTGCAACGTTTCATTTATGCTCCGCTCCTATTGGTCGTAGCGTGATGTTATATAGCCTATAACCGTCCTCGATATATGGACTATCTAACACAAAAGATTTTTTTAGAAAACTGACTCCAGGTTAGTTTCTAACCATACGAAAAAGAAGAAGTCTCCTTCTAAACCTCAATGCATCATATTAACGCCGCCCGTGCTAATGACCGTCTTCGTAAAGGTTGTTAAGAGTTAAGTTAATCCTTAAACTTAGTTTTACAGTTACTTGTTAAACTTGCCACTTTAAAGTTTTACACAGCACAGTAATATAACTATCTGTAAGAAGCAGTTTTAACTACTTTCTGTATGATAATGGTCTGAACTTTGGACGTAGATATCTTGGAATAGTTTTACAAAGGTTTGAGGTTGTTTTTTTTTGTGGTTAAATTAATTGGAATTTAATGAGTTTTTACGATTGATACCTGCATACCTCTTTTGTTGTGTCTACTTTCTTACATGTGGGCAAACACGCACACGATATATTGGTTTTTATACAGAGCTACTGATTTCATATCATGTTTTTTTAGAATAGAATAGAATAACATTTATTCAAAGTCAAAGTCAAATAATTTATTTCAAATAGGCACGAAGCTGCACTTTTGAACCTCAAAAATTACATGAATAGTTAATTGATTCTAGTTGCGCCTTCCAAAATGTAGTTATGTATGGAGAAGAATGGGCAAGAAACTCCATACTTACTCTTTTAAAATGTTAACAATAGTTTGTATACATCTACACTAATATTATAAAGAGGAAAGATTTGTACCTATTTTTGTATGTTTGTATGTTTGTAATGAATAGGCTCAAAAAGTACTGGGCCGATTTAAAAAATTATTTCACCAATAGAATGCTACATTCTTCCAATTTGACATAGGCTACATTTCATTTTGAAAAAAATTAGGGATCCTTGGTAAAATTTGAACAATGTAACCGAAGGTGTAGAAAAATGAGTCTTAAAATGATAATTGTCTACCCCATGCGAAGCCGGGACGGGCTGCTAGTTAATTAATATTTATAGGTGAAGACTATGTACCTAGATAAAAAAATAAAAAATATAAAAATTTCATCAAAATTACTTACCACGATTGGTAAAAAGAATGAAAAGTGAAGTAATAACAGAAAAATTAATAAATGCGATAGGTACATGGTGCTCACATATTTATCATTTCTAAGTATATGGTACATTGAGATCTAAAATTAAACATTGATTCACATAATTATACACATATTGATGGTGTAGAAAAATTAATTAAGCTAAGTGCATACAAATCGTAGACATTACAATAAAATGTATATTAAACTAGTAAAATTGATTTGAATTTATATTTTTTATTTCATACAATAATATGGATTCAGAGTAATTGAATAGGATTATTTGTAATGTCAAAATATTAATTATTATGTCAAAAATAAAATACAAACATGTCAAAAATAAATAAAAAATTGTCATGTTAAAAATATAAGTTCTAGTGTCAAAATATTAATTATAATGTCAAAATTCTAATAGCATAGATTATTAATTGCAATGTCAAAAAGTATGATTTAAAAATTCATTAACGGAATAAAAACACATGTCTAAGAGCCAAGTAAACATTTTACATTTGAATTTATTAATTGGTAACATTCTCAAGCCAAGTGGTAATTTATTATAAATTTTTACCGTCCATAGTCAACAATGATCCCTTATAGTTTCGCCATCGGGCTGTCTGTCCGCGGCTTAGCTCAGAGACTCTTAGTACTATATTTAGGATGGGTACACATATTAATCACTCCGACAAATTGGTCAAATAAACTCTTGATAAAAAAAAGGGTAGTGTACCCATCCATTCAAGTGGGAATGACGTATTTTTTCTCGTCTATCCCGTGGTCCATTTTTCGATTCAGGGATCCGTATGAGTAATATTAAGCTTTAATTTTTGTCAAAGTCAAGTCTCATAGCCATCTAAATGGTTGTTATTGAACTTAACTTGGTGGTGGCGTGTGTGTTGGATCATTAAGTTCCCTTCAAAATGGTTCAGCTAAATGGTGCTGATCCATGCGTCATGTTTGTGAACGGGCGCCGTCAGTTGGGACTGGTCGTCTCTTAGCTGCCACGGCTTATTTTAATTTTTGAAATGTTTTTATTACGGACGCTTCTAACGTGCACGTCTTTCTACATTGTTCTCACATGTATAACTTCAACATGAATGATGTAACCCATATTTTGTAACAATATTTTGTTTTAAAAGAGTGTCCGTGGAGTTTCTTGCCCGTTCTTCTCCATAGGAACCTACTACGCTTTGGAATGCGCAACTAGCTTCATCTTTCTGACTGACCGACCCCTTGACAATTCAAAATAAAAGTACCTGTAATTGGTTTATTTGAAATAAATGCTTCCAAAAAACATCAAGTTACATACAACGCAGTTAAAAGGAAAACTATTACAGCTAAGTAAGTTTTACAAATTAAAGAGTAATGGTCGACCGACTTACATTTGCAGTTTGAATGTATGGGAGAACATGTTTTTCCACTACAATGTTAAGTTTGTTCTTGGTATACATTTATTCCAACTACGGAACCCTTCATTGTGCGTTTTTTTGTTTTTATTTGATCCTGTATAACGAACAGAGTAAAACAATAATCAAAGCCATCATCACCAATATTCCCGTCATCATCATCAGATTTTAGCAGCCCATTGCCCACTGCTGCTGCTGTCTGCTGGAAGAAATTTCTTAAGAAATAAGCAGTACCTTTGTACTAAAATTATAATGATGTCGTATCTCTATGTATTTAACTGTGTGTACATAAATAATAAAAAAAATATATTTTTACATTTACTATCGACTTCAAAAGAACAAGAAGTCGACTGCTGGGCATACGTCCAGCTGTGGGTTTCTTCTCTTCGTCTCTCGAATGGCTAGCCATTCAACTCGATTATTCTGCTTCTTCGGCTTTCCCTCAATGCTGACGATCGCGACCACATACGACGGGTCTCCAAGTTATGCGGTCTTCTGCAGTGTGGACCGCTCGGTAAATGCTACCTCCAACAGCCTTCTTGATCGCGTCTGACCATTATGCCGATGCTCTGCCTTGAGTGGGTTTTCCTTCCACTCGGCCTAGTCTCAACTCGATACTAGTTCTCATCCAGCTGCTACCAGCCACCCTGCGAAGATACCATGAATTAAATACTCAACCCCAAGTCTATACATAATACTACAGTTACTAATGGGGCGATATAATCTCTATACAAAAGATATTACCATGATAAATGTTTTGCTGCCTTGCGAAGATTGGTCCATATTTAATAGGAGACAGAAAAGAGTTAGCCTTAAAAGGGACGGCCTTAGGTATGTTTACTGCTGGAGTTAAGCGTCTCCAATCGAACGTCACCCAACTCGATCCTCGGCTACTCTCATCCAGCTGCTCCCAGCTCAGCAGTAATTAAATATCCTTTTCCCAACTACGATGGGGTTGGCTTTTTGAGGAGCTCGTGGCTAAATAATAACAGCCGCACGGGGCGATCCGTCAGGTTAAGCTACGCTTGCCGGGGTTGGTCCGTGGATGGGTGACCATCTTTACATACCGAGACTCCTCCGTGCCTCGGAAAGCACGTTAAGCCGTTGGTCCCGGCTATCGTTCGTGGATCTTTGACAGTAGTTACGGGTCGTCAGAAGCCCAAAAGTCTGACAGCCAGTCTTACCAAGGGGTATCGTGTTACCCAGTTACTGGGTTGTGGAGGTCAGATAGGCAGTCGCTCCATGTAAAATACTGGTATTCAGCTGCATCCGGTTAGACTGGAAGCCGACCCCAACATAGTTGGGAAAAGGCTAGGCAGATTGATTGATGGGTTTGGCTTCCAGTCTAACCAAATGCATACCAGTATTTAAATGGAGCAACTGCCTATCTGACCCAGTCACACGTAGGGTTGCCAACCCTACTATATAAAATAGTATCCTGCTATATTAGATATTGTAACAATGTAAATTGTCTTTGGTCCCGTCAAACTTTTTATTGCTTGAATTGGAGGCTTTTGGCTACTTTAATATGTATTTTATCATTTATACTTTTATTAAGTGCGTTTTGTTTGTGCAGAATAAACAATTTTTCTTTCTTTTCTTTTCTTTCTTTAAAATACTATATTTCTAAAGAAAAATATAGTAGGCGAAACTGCTATATTATTATTTCAACACAAATGGCGAGATGATCGCAATAGGGCCAGTATTATTCATAAAAGCTGAAGAAAAGGGTATTTTGTAACCTTAATTTAGAGTGTAAAAATTGTTAAGAGACATTTAAAAAAAATGTATTAAAAGAATAAAAATGTTTTTGACACATACTTAAATTCAGTTTTTTTCCCAGTTCGCCATCCATACTATACTTTATAATTATACTAACCATACTAATATTATAAATGTGAAAGTAACTCTGTCTGTCTGTCTGTCTGTATGTTACGTTTTCACGCCTAAACCGCTGAACCGATCGTCATGAAATTTGGCAGAGATATAGCCTGGGATATGGAGACGGACATAGGCTACTTTTTTACGCGATAACCGACATCCACGCGGGCGGAGCCGCAGGCAAGAGCTAGTCTACTATATTTTAACAGGCAATGGTTTCGAAATTACTATATTTGGTATAAAAAAGTTGGCAAATGGCAACCCTAGTCACACGATACCCCTTGGTAAGCCAAAAGATACCATGAATAAAATACTGTAACCCCAAATCTGTACAACATACTACAGTTAGCAATGGGGCGATATAATCTCTATACAAAAAGATAAATACCATGACAAATATCTTTATTGACACAGAGATTATCAAAAAAATTGTAATGGGATAAAAAATACGGCTATGTGTGAATCGGACTCGCACACCGAAGGTTCCGTACCTTGGTAGGAAACATTTATGAAGTGTTTGACCGCATAACTAAGTTTGATTATAAAGGTTCTTACAGATTTCTAATAAAATTGATTTAGATAGATAGATAGAATACTCCTTATTACATAATAAGGAGTATTCTATCTATCTATCTAAATCAATTTTATTTACACCATAAAAATTACAGATATAAATGTAGAACTGTTACATAGGGTGTCACAATGGGCGGTCTTATCGCTAAAAGCGATCTTTTACAGACAACCTTTGGATGGATCAAAAAGTAGAAGGAGAGACAATACTGCAGGGCCTCAAGTCTGCTATTACAATAGTGTCAGAATGGTCTCGCCATTGTGAGTATTTGACAGTGTTTGTATGGCAAATCTGTCAAAAAAATTCACAATGAAGAGACCATTCTGACACTATTGTAATAGCAGACTTGAGGCCCAGGTCGTCAGTGGTGTATCATTTACATGTATAATAAATATATACATACATACATAAAGCATATAGATACTTAAACATATAATGTTATGTTATAAATATTTAATGTTCCTGTAATAAATAGTTACATGAACGTTTATCAACTCTAATTACTTAAATACATTTTTGATCCCCTGTTTCGGCCTCTCTTGCAATATAAAAAAAAGAGAAAAAAAAATGCGATATACCTTGTGCCTGCCTACCTAGCCTTTTCCCAACTATATTGGGGTCGGCTTGCAGTCTAACCGGATGCAGCTGAATACCAGTATTTTACATGGAGCGACTGCCTATCTGACCTCCACAATCAATTTACTGGGTAACACGATACCCCTTGGTAAGACTGGCTGTCAGACTTTTGGGCAATAAAAAACTTAAACCATGTCATGCATTTAAAAAACGAATCAAGCATTGGGATTGGTTGTTGCTGAAATAACCAGCTTTGATCGACAAACAGACCAAGTCAGACGATAGGGGTCCGTTTTTACCTATTTTGATACGGAACCCTAAAAAATTCCTAAAAACCACATCTGTCCTTTATAAGTGGTTATTGTGACAATTTTCAACGAGATACTGCCGGGGGGCGACAATAGCCGGCTAGGGATGTGGTCTCGAATTAAAAGTAAGTATCGATATTGCGGTATGATATCGATAAAAGTACTATGGCATGATCTATCTCCGGTCGTGTCGGATTGTTGTCCCATCGGACTAAGGAGAGTAATGAACGTAACATCACGCCTTGTTTCCTCGGAGAGTTAGGCAGAGATGTACCCATAGTAGAAAGTGGTCCCGCGCGGGACAGGCTCAGTCTCGCTATTCGGGGATAGAAAAATAAATAAGTAATTCGTAAGTAATGTATTACATTTTATATGTATTATACTGGCTTTTGCCCGCGGCTCCGCCAGCGCCAGCATGTTACCGCGTAAAAAAAAAATTTGTTCTTTATGAAATTCTATTGTTTGTTATGTTTTTTATTCATATAAATACCAAACTAGGAACATCGTTTTTTATAACATTGATAAAAATAAGTCAACATTTTTTACGGCTCTGAATTCTAGCGGTTTTAGTCAGTGGCGACAACGCGCAACGATTTTGCTATTGGAAATATTTAGTACTAGCTTTTGCCCGCGGCTCCGCCCGCGTGGATGTCGGTTATCGCGTAAAAAAGTAGCATATGTGCTTCTCCATATCCCAGGCTGTATCTCAGCCATATTTCATGACTATCAGTTCAGCGGTTTAGACGTGAAAACGTTTTTTGTTTGTAATTTTTTTATTCAGTTTTTTTTATAGTATGACAAGTTTCGATACTTTTCCCAGTCCCGTCCTATCTTTAACACAAAAGAAACAATCGTTGGGGCTGTGGCTTTGATATTTGAGATTATTTAGAGGGCGGATTAGTAGCTGTAAGATGAGTATTTTTATTAATTGCGACGTCATTGATAGCGGACTAAGAAACTTTACTAAATAGACGAATTTCTTTGTTATTTACATAAGAAGCCTGCATTCCCAGAAGCGTTTAATGCGTATAGGAAACCCACATTTTGGTAGCTAGATTTATGTGTTACTACCTGCTTTCCGCGGCCTCGTCTGCGTGGCGTTTTTATAAAATTAAAGTAGTCTAAGTTAAGGAGTAACTTAACACATATATATAATCTATTCAAAGTGAGAGTGAACAGGCTTCTTCTGGGTAAGCTCACTCCATCGTAGACTTTGTCTCTGTCATCCAGACCTAGACTAAAGTCAAGGGCAAACTCATAGTAGAATAAAAAAATAAAAATAAAAAATAACATCAGCTCTCTGCCAGTGAAAGTCCCGTCAAAATCGTTCCAGCAGTTTCGGAGATTAGCCGGAACAGACAGACAGACAAATTTTAATAATTGTTTTTTCACATTTGTAGCGTCAGGAATGGAAGAAAAACACTTAACACACCACTTTAAAACGTATAATTTTTGATTTTATAATAAAAAATACGAAAAATTAAAAGTAAACATTTAAAAAAAGTAAAAAAAGGGTTATCAGATTTTTTTAAAGGTATAAAAAAACTGCTTGATTATCGGTATTGGTTGTAGGCTTGGTTTTAAAAGAAAATATATCACTATATTACTTTCATATTAGTACGCATAAAAGCTGTTATTTTTATATACATTTTATTTATTTGTATAGAATATAATAATAATAATAATACATTTATTTCAGACATATTTAACTAACTAACTAACTATAGTATGTAGGTACCATTTTGTTCGATAGCTTTTTGCCATCTTGTAGGTAGGGACATGATCCCATTGCTATAGAAATTTTGGGACTTCTGATCAAAATACCGCGATAAGTGGTTTTGGCAGTCCTCTCGTGATGTTAACCTGACACTGCCCAAAGTATTCTGAAGAGACCGAAACAGGTGGAAATCTGAAGGTGCAAGGTCAGGACTATACGGCGGATGCATTAACACCTCCCAGCCAAACTCTCTGAATTTTTGCTGAGTGGCTAAAGACATAATCAATTGTCCATATAATGTTAGTATATGTACACACAAAAGTACAAAACACAACACAAAAATAAGTCATTGCGTCATCTTGTCACGTGAAGCTGAATAAGCCTCCCTAACAGTGCAGACTCCGGCCTTTCTGATATCATCTTCAGAATATGTACTTATGTCTTTTTTAATTGGGGACGAGCCTACGAGTATTTCCATCATCCGGGCACAGATTCAGGCTCTCGGCCGGAGACATAACTAATGGGAAAACCCAAAATTTCCTGGTTCCAAGCGTTCCTGTGTTCAATCCCCCGTCAGGAAAAATGTTAATAACACTTTCTGGGGTTCGAACCCAGGACCCCATGCTTAGCCAAGGTTGTTTTAAAATATCGCTTTTAGTGATAAGATCACAGTTCTGTCACACTGAAATTTCTATGTTTGTATCTGTAATTCATAATGATGTAAGTACTTACATAATAAAGAGTATTTAATCTCTATCATGATCATTTCAGCCGAAAGAAGTCCACTGCTGGACATAGGCCTCTCCCAATTGGGGGGTGTTTGCCATAATCGCCACGCTTGGCAGGCGGATTGGCGATCGCAGTATCCATACTAATATTATAAATGTGAAAGTTACTTTGTCTGTCTGTCTGTATATTACGTTTTCACGCCTAAACCGCTGAACCGATCGTCATGAAATTTGGCAGAGATATAGCTTGGGATATGAAGAAGGACATAGGCTACTTTTTTAAGCTATAACCGACATCCACGTGGGCGGAGCCGCGGGTAAAAGCTAGTGCTGTTATAAAAATGCATAGACAACGCTGCTGCCCATTCTCTAGTAAGTCCCTTAGTCGCCTTTTACGAACACCCACGGGCAGAAATAGGGTGGTGCTATTCTTTACGTCCGGCACCACACGGCACTCTCTATCTGTCTTAAAAGAATCTACCTTAGTATATCCAGTAGCAGATCAACTTAAAAATAATAACTCAAATAAAACACTTCTGTGTACAGTTCACAGCTTTAAACTAGGGTGACCACATTACACAACAAAAGAGACAAAGACTCTCAAATAAAAGGATTCGCCCCAAGTCTATTTGAATACTAGGGTGACCACGCTTTGTAGAGACCAGTAATTGGACACGGACGCGCTAATCCGTGCACAAATACGCATTATTTGTGTGTCGGGGGCTCTGTGGGGATTTATAACTGGAGTGGCCACACGTGTGACGCGTGGTTGGATAGTGGTCGCGTGATTTATTCGACGGTTTTTTTTGTATCTTTTTGTTGGTTGCGTTTTTTATTTGGAGTACTTTTTGAGGAATAGCTGAAACAGTGTTTTGTTTTATAACTGCGGTCTCATTGTAACGATTTTCATTTCTTTTAGCATTTTGGTATTATATGATTCTTTTGAATATACAGGGTGGAATGGACTGAAGTATATATATATTTTTTTTTTTTTTTATAACAGCTTAAACTATCATTACAGTGTTTACCCTAATGCGACAGCAAAGAACTTAAAACTAAACTATTTACTTACAACCAAATTAGAGAAAAAATAATTAAAAACTAACAACATTATTAAAATTAAAATTAAAAAAATACAAAAACCGAATTACATAATTACTAACAAAAACATAGTACAATTTTTTTTTATTATATAAAAAAATATATAAATTAATATTTATTCTTATTTTGCTTGTAGCACAATATAAATACCCTTGTGTAAACACATCGGTTATTCAGTGCAGACTGATTTTATTATAATTTTACCTTCAAGTGTAGTAACATCTGTATGACACAAAAGGTTCACATTTCCATATAATAGATGACGTTAGTAGGTACTTTTTGATATAAATTATAACACCGAAATCGATGCGAAGCCGGTTACCATGGATTCAGTACATGATTTTGGACCACCCTGCAAATATCATTTTTTTTTGTTGGTAATAAATAAATAATTGCTGTCCCATACATTTTGACCGCATAATTGCACTTTTGTAGGAAATTTTAAATAACCGACGAAAAATTTCAACACTGTGAGGTCCAGAATACACCAGCACTGCGGAAATTATTTTTAAATGTCACAGCATCATGCTGAGATAGGAGCCTTTTGGCCTCGTACAGGAGACTCTGTTTTATTTTGTATACTTTTATAATTGTGTGTTTAGTTTGTGGTGTTCCTGCGCGAGTCACAATAAATACTTTTTCTTTCTTTCTTTTTTTCAGAATCATGTACTGAATCCATGGTAACCGGCTTGGCGTCGATGTCCCTTCCACCCTGTATATGTTGATAATGATTAGTAACATGGATGAAATAGCTTAATGGTGTATTTGAACATGCATGATATAAAATGTATCAATCAATTTAGCCGGCTACTGTTGGACGTAGGCCTCTTCCAGGCTGCGCCACAGCACCCTGTCCTCCGCCTTCTAAATCCTTTCTGTCCCAGCCAGAGCTCGAAACCGGTTTAAAAAATACCGGTTAATACGTTTACGTAAACAAATATTTTGGTTTTGCTCCGAGCTTTTCTTAAGAACGTGAACGTTTTAAGAACTTTATTTTAACCTAAATTAACCGGTTTATTCGACGAGCGGCGTGTCTATAAACACGTTGCAACTTGTGAGGATACGCGCGGCCGCGCGATACTTAATTTCACCAAAAAAATATTAGTTTTTTACCCATTTATGGTTTTTTCGCAGCGGAGCTGATTGATGCAATGAAATATATCGCACACCTGGATGAAGGGTGGCACAACTCAAAATAATCCAAAATCGAGTTATTGCGATTATCGGAATCAGTGTTGAAAACTACATTAACTCCAAAGACACCGGTGTACAAACTCCATTCAGAAAAGACTAGATTGCGCTGTAAGTCAGTCTTTTTGAGTAGCTCCACGGTCACCTCCCACCAACAACAGTAACGCATCACCAGTTACGACATGTCAGCTGCAGGGAAAGATGCTGTCAATACGCTCAAAGAGTAAATTATTTCGACTTAGTTTTGTATTCGTGACTAATCGCAGTAATCAAGCATGAATTATTTTGAGTTGATTTCGTATTCGTGATTGAATCGGTCTTGTTTCTTGTGTGTTCTTCAAATTATTTCCACTTACCCCAGTATTGTTGAAAATTGTTGTTTTATTAAATTAATATAAAAAAAAATATATATTAATAGCAAATTAATATCTTATTAAAATAATATACAACATCATACAACAATAATTTAAATCGGTCAAATAGAAAATGAGTAGAACGTTTTTTGCTGTTCCTGAAAAAAGAGGTATTTTGAGTTGTGCTACTCTTTATCTAGGTGTGCGATATGTCCGTCCCGACACAAAAAAAAAAATTGGTTGTCTGTAAAGTTGGTTTAACGTGACAATGTCATAACAAAACATTGCTGCGGTGCAAGCGTACAATGAGCGTAACGGGACATTTTCGAGCATGCAGCCGGCGTTCATCGATTTATTAGACGTTGTTACGTCAAAAAATCTTACTGCTGAATAAAATCTGAACGCGCGCGGCGTTTGTTTATCGTGCGTCCGTATTAACCGGTTTTTATTGCTCTAAACCGTTTAATCCGACAAAACCTTTAAGTATAGATTCCTCCAAAATCCGGCAAAAAAAACCGGTTTATCCGAACGAAACCGAATGTAAAGGTTTTGCGTCAAGTACATAATAACGGATTGAAAATTTAACCGGTATCCGAGCCTTGGTTCCAGCCATTTTTTAAAGTCATCTATTCATCGTGGCTGGGGGGCATTCCACAGACAAAATAATAATAATAGTTTTTTGTTATAAGTACCGTATATACTTTCATATGCATGTAGTAAAACACTGTTGTTTTAACATTGCAAAGAGACACTTTTATTTTATTTATAGTTCACACCTACCTCACCTACAGTACAGTAAATGACCAAAACAAATTTCACAAACGTCAGTCAATGTCATTCACAAATCATGATGAATGTTGCGCAATTATTCATGGACCATTATAATCAATATAATATAGACACCCGTAACCATGGGGTGACGTAATCAGTGGATATGACCACATGAGGGTGCATATGTAATTGTGCATTATCTGTGGCTACTGTCCCTGGAGGATGTGAGATTAGAGAGATGGTATTATTATCTATACAAATAAATAAAATTGAAGTGTCTGTTTGTAATGTCAAAATAACAGCTTTTTCCTAAAGGCATTTGACAGTAGTCTGTTTGTTCCGGCAAATTTCCGAAACTGCTGGTCTGATTTTGACGGGACTTTAACTGATAGATAGCTGATTTTATATGAATAAAAATTAGGAATTTATCAGTAACAACCAGGGGCCCAAGTCTACTATTTTTATAAATTCGACACTCCAACACGATCCCATTGTCATTTTGCTAAAAGTTCGTAATCTGTTAAATTCATAATGATCGATCATTGGTCTGTCAATGGGCTCGTAATAGAATTGTATTACAATGGCATTTTGAACATTTATTCATGCCAGATTTCATTTATATATATTTTTACATATTATTTATTAGTGTTATAAGCAATCTGAAGTAGTAGGAAGTTCCGTTTGTCATTATGTACGAGATTACCAATTCTTTCAATGGAGTGTCAGTGGCTGACCATTGGAAAGTCATAATGACGCCATTTTATTCGTAGATTACCAAACTTGTCAAAATCAACAATTACGAAATCAATAATAGACCATTCTGACACTATTGTAATAGCAGACATGAGGCCCAGGCTAAGAGTAGACAAGGGTTGATCCCACACAAGGGTGCATATATTTGCTTCTGCCCTTTGTATCACGAACTACAGTAATTAATGATTGCTCTCGTGACGCGACGATATGACGTTGTTCGTTAATTATACAATCATTAAATTACGCTTTGATTCTTAGTTAGTGATTCAACTATCTTTTCCAACATGATAAACTAGCTGGTACCCGCGGCTTTGCGCAGGTGCCTTTTTCTATAATAAATGGAGCCTAAGTTATTGCTTATAACATCAGCTATCTGCCAGTGAAAGTTCCGTCATAATTGGTTCAGCCGTTTCGGAGATTAGCCACAACAAACAGATAGACTGGAAGAAGACTGAACAAAAATGTTAAAAATTGTTTTTGAAGTGAAAACTTCAAAAATTTATGGGTTCGCGATCGTCAACGAACGCTTTCTATTAGCTATATGTATACTGTGTATATATGTGTACTTTTTGGGAGAACAAAAATCATGGAACTCGCGTCATCGTCACCGAACGCTTTCCATGAGCTATATGTATACTGTGTATATATGTGTACTTTTTGGGTGAACAAAAATCATGGAACTCGCGTCATCGTCAGTTCGTCACCGAACGCTTTCCATGAGCTATATGTATACTGTGTATATATAAGTGTACTTTTTGGGTGAACAAAAATCATGGAACTCGCGTCATCGTCACCGAACGCTTTCCATGAGCTATATGTATACTGTGTATATATAAGTGTACTTTTTGGGTGAACAAAAATCATGGAACTCGCGTCATCGTCACCGAACGCTTTCCATGAGCTATATGTATACTGTGTATATATAAGTGTACTTTTTGGGTGAACAAAAATCATGGAACTCGCGTCATCGTCACCGAACGCTTTCCATGAGCTATATGTATACTGTGTATATATGTGTACTTTTTGGGTGAACAAAAATCATGGAACTCGCGTCATCGTCACCGAACGCTTTCCATGAGCTATATGTATACTGTGTATATATAAGTGTACTTTTTGGGTGAACAAAAATCATGGAACTCGCGTCATCGTCACCGAACGCTTTCCATGAGCTATATGTATACTGTGTATATATAAGTGTACTTTTTGGGTGAACAAAAATCATGGAACTCGCGTCATCGTCACCGAACGCTTTCCATGAGCTATATGTATACTGTGTATATATGTGTACTTTTTGGGTGAACAAAAATCATGGAACTCGCGTCATCGTCACCGAACGCTTTCCATGAGCTATATGTATACTGTGTATATATAAGTGTACTTTTTGGGTGAACAAAAATCATGGAACTCGCGTCATCGTCACCGAACGCTTTCCATGAGCTATATGTATAAAAGAAAAGTTATTCCAAAGTTTTGTGTTTTCACTTTTTGTTATAAATACTTACCGTACATATGTACATTTTTTCTTTTTTTTTTTCGTACTTAATGTATTTAAATTAACACTAATACACTCGTCTCACTAGTAATATAATTATGTAATTTTATTTAAAATTATTTTCTGATAATATGATTTCAGTAGTAATAATTTTAATTTTAATCCAAATTATTTTTGATCAAACGATTTTACTTATAAAAAGTGTTTTAAGAGGGATGAGTTAAGGTAATTCAAATTTTCCTAAGTTTTTTGCAATTTGCAGTTCAGTATCAGATTCTATGTTAATTAAAATACGATTTGCGACCGTAACAAATATCCCTTCACAGAATTATAATCGATAGAATCAGCGATAAAACTCCTACTAAAGTTAGAATTGGCCTCAAATCTCATGATTTAACCTTAGAATTGTATTGATGATTTTTTATGATTATAACTAAAAAAAATAAGTATTTGATACGGCCGCAAATCATATTTAGGTAAACATACAACTTGATATACTGATCTTCAAATTGCATAAAACGTATGAAATTTTTAATTTCATGGGCTAATCTGACGCTTTCGCTTTAAGGTATTTTTGCATGCCCAAGTGAGTAAGCAAAATATGTATGGTACATAAAGATATTCTATCTATTCTGCACATCACCTGCCCTGCTAATGATGGCCTTCGTACAACGAAGTCCAACTCCCAATAAAAAAATAATAAAAAAAAACCGGTATTCAATATTAAGTTCACCACAATCCACAAAGCATGGTCACAGTACTGCCGTCATAAGAAAGAAGGCCAATTTTGACAAAAATGAGTTATTAACATATTCGGAATCAGCAAAGAAAATGCTATCTTAATCTCATTTTTGATAAAATTCAGTGTCATGTCAGTTACGGCCTTCTTTCTTATGACGGCAGAGTAGCTAGGGTGACATTAGAATGACAACCACACTTGCCAAATGGGGTGAATATATTATTGCACATTTTATCTCGGACAGATCTCGTTCTAGTAATAATGTATCGTCATTACAAAGGCATGGTCCCTTGTGTGGGGATGATATTGATAATAAAGTTATTCGTAGAATTGTGAAAATTCATCATTTTTAGGGTTCCGTAGGTACGTCCGAATGAAATAACGGAACCCTTGATAATCATTAACACTCGTGTGTCTGTCACAGCCACAGTCTGCTACGAATAATAATGGACCGATTAATTTGAAAGGACATAGACCAAGTGACTAAGGAACCTAGTATCGGTATGAAATATGCGGTGCCTCAAAGATTTATGGTTTAATTTAAAGAATGATTTTAGGGTTTTCATATGTTATTTACTATTTTATCATAATTCTCAGCATTACACAGTAATTAGGTATAAAAATCTAAGTTTCGAATCGAATCTCCTGGTTTTTGT
The DNA here is from genome assembly GCA_947523025.1 of Dryobota labecula. NCBI lineage: Eukaryota > Metazoa > Arthropoda > Insecta > Lepidoptera > Noctuidae > Dryobota > Dryobota labecula. The sequence continues at coordinate 1,823,689 of OX383311.1, read as the reverse complement.
TACAATGTATGCTGGTAAATTCAAAATAAGAATTAGTAAAAATGACGAGTGAGCATTTTTAATACTCGTTAATTTCGCTCGAGAAATCTTGGATCGAAAATGTAGTCCGTTATGAAATATAAATCGCTTTCAATGCTTACCGTTTTGTTCAACTTAATTTATATACTATTAAACAATTACCTACGTTACAACAAGGTCACAACAATAACAATAAACCGCTGAACATTTTTGGTCTAATAAATATTCAGAAAACACACAAATCACGTGTCAAAAGCATTTCATTGAGAACTGCGTTACCACTAAAACCCTTTTTTTAAGTGTATGAATATGTTCCAGTTTCTACTCACCTTTAATATGGAGGCTTCTTTTGAGGTTTTATTTCACTTTACAAGAGAAAGGCTAAACTAGGAATGCGTAATGCAGGTTACAGACATTGTAAATTAAAACTCCAGTAAATAATATACACAAGTTCCTCTAATAATAAAATGAGCATTGAATTCTATGGCGCGCGTTTGTTCTGTTTTCAAAGAGTTTTTAATGATGAATCAAACAGGCTAAGGTCTCGAAAACATTCTGCCTTTCTATTAACCAAAAGTTTTGCTTAGCTACTTTTAACACTTTATCAGGTTGTTATTACAATGTAATAATAATAATTAGTTGTTATTAATATCTGTTCTTACTAATTATTCTATAAGTTCAATAATCCGATGCGTAATTTAATTATTTTGCGTAAGTCAAGGTTTCATTATTTACATACTCTTTGAATGCCATGCCAATGACATGTGACAATACTTGCGTGAAAAAAAAAACTATGTATGGGTAAAATAGGAAATCGAAATAAAAACTAATTCTTTTATGATGTTTTTTATGCGGAGAATTTAAGGATTCGCATTACCAGATAAAATCATTCTATTTAAAAACATGAATTATCAACATTATAAACTTAAGTCACCACAGAACAAATAACGATACTAGGTCCTGTCAATCTCCTTTGGTAACACTTCGGTTTAACACACGAGGCGAAGCCGAGTGTGATAATAGTATCACATGAGGGTTTTAATACCTAATTATTACAGTTGCATACAAGACTTTATCTACACCCATGACATGAATCCTCTATAAAAGGTTCTGAAACAGTTTTTGCAATACTAATATCGAACAAAAATGGCGGGATACGACGCTATGGTATAGTATAGTGAAACGCGCGTGCGTGACAATGTTCTTTTTTTGAAATTCATAAAGATACCACGAATTGAGTAGTGAGAATGGAAGGGAGGATGATGATCCCTTCCTTACTCATCAAACAGATGAGTAAGGAAGGGATCATCATCCTCGTAAAAGCAAAGGAGTTGTATTATGAAATTCAGTACAACATTATAACTCCCGTTTGGATGCTATTATGGTTACTATGACACTGGGGGGTTTATTCATAAACGTTGCTTAAAGTTAAGTTAAATGTATCGTTAAACAGTCGCTAATCATTACTTAACTTTAAGCAGCGTTTATAAATAAACCCCTGGGTGGTTTAATGTTGGCAATAAGCTAACTGTTTCAGAAACTTTTATAGAGGATTTATAGCATGGGCGTAGATAAACATATGAATGTGTGGAACCCAAACAGGGACGTGTAACGTAAATAAATGAATTTTAAATACCTATCACTTTTGGGAGGCAAAAGAAAAATAGATGAAAATTTACCGTTTCCCCCATTATGTCCGAAACTGCTGAGCTTAAAATTAAAAAAAAAAAATACAAAGAAAAAAGAAACACTTTTAAACTCTTCTGATTTATTCTAAAGACAAACGGCCACATTCCTCTAGATTGTATTTTGTTGCTTCGTGTCTCAATATGAAACTTTATAAAAGGTATTAGAACATTCTAGATACACTTACCAAGGTCGCAGTTGAGCCGTTTTTCATAATTCCTTCTCAGTCACGAGATAATATTTTTTTTAAAGAAGTGGCGCTAGTGGAGTAGTGGTAAAAAAATTTTTTTTTTCAACCTTAGATTTATTTTTTATTTTTATTAATTATGACGCATGACATAGTTTAAAACACCCTGTTACGAGTGCAGTCCGAGCCTTGTGTTACAAGGGCGCCGCGGAATGGAGCGGCGACATCTTTATCAGAGTTCATTCACCCTAACGCAAAAATGTGTCATAATTAATAAAAATAAAAATAAAACAAATATTCAAAAAAAAAAGTTTTTTTTTTTTACATGAATGATTAGTAGTCATTGGATACATGAAGTGGGCTGTCTTTGTAAGACGACTAAAATGCCACGGTGTAGTGTCGTAAAATTGAAATCCTGTCGTACCTGTCCAGGATGCTTTTAAATCCACCATTTTGTGGGTTGATTGGTGTCCAGCGAGATGTATTTAATTTTATCGATGAAAGCCAAATCATAATCAGCTTCTAATGTTCCCACTGCGGGGTCACAGGCCTTGTCTCTGTGAGACTAGGCCATTTATTAGGTTTGCCAGCCGTCTCGCGGGGGCCGGGACATCCCGTTTCTAGAGCTTTAGAGAATGCCTCCCGCGAAAGACGTGTGCGTGACGCCAATTTTTTATTAGTGTTACTATAAGTGTGTGTATGAGTCCCAATAAATACTTTTTCTTTCTTTCTTTTTCTTTTCTTTCAAATGTCCCGTTTTATCGTACGGCTAAACTTTCGGGCAGAAATTATAGTGATTACTTACTATTACGTTTTATTAGATTTCTTTATTGTTTCAACTATTATTTATTTATATGTATATACTTTAGTGTACATCAGATTACACATTACAAAAGAAAAGAAAAACTTATACACTATAAAATATACAATGGGCGGCCTTATCGCATACTGCGATCTCTTCCAGGCAACCTTGGCATGGACAGCGAATTTCTGGACATAAGATGGGGTTGTCATTGGTGCAAATAAAAAGTATAACAGTACAATATTCTCTATTACAACAAACAACAAAAAACTTTTGCTATGTTGTAAGTCTTGTATCAATCTGCCTAGCATTTTCCCAACTATGTTGGGGTCGGCTTCCAGTTTAACCGGATGCAGCTGAATACCAGTATTTTACACGGAGCGACTACCTATCTGACCTCCACAACCCAGTAACTAGGTAACACGATACCCCTTGGTAAGACTGACTGTCAGACTTTTAGGCTTCTGACGACCCGTAACAACTGTCAAAGATCCACGAATGACCGCCGGAACCAACGGCTTAACGTGCTTGCCGAGGCGCGGATCTCAGTATGTAATGGATGGTCGACCACCCATAGACCGAAATCCGCAAGTGTTGCTTAACTTGGAGGATTTGTGGCGACATCTACAACGCCACATGCTAACTACGCATCAAAGACCTGACGTCACAAATCCTGCATCGCGCATTGTACTGCCAAAGTAAAACATTCAATAAAACGTATTTAAAACGATTTCTAATTGTATTTTACGCTTGCCTATACTTTGTCAGCTGAGTCCCCCTTATTTTGCCATGCCCCGCATTTTGATTGCCAAAATCTCGGTGCAAGCCTAGGCGTAATCCACCACGCTGGCCCAGTGCGGGTTGCTAGATGTAAAATTCTTCGAATTTTTGGTTCTAGGACATGCCGGTTCCCTCAAGACGTTTTCCTTCACCGTTTTGAGAGCAATAAGCAATGACATAATTTACACAAAGTGAAGCACTTGTCTGGGTTCGAAACTACGACCTACTCGTAAGTCGCGACCGTTACTGCTGGGACACCACTGTTCTTGTTCAGTGTCAATATCATATCTCTTACAAAAAAAAAAAATACATATTACATTTTCTATGATCCTCGATTCGAAGTCCGTACCACAAACAGCCAACACCCCACTCCACTTGATTGTCAAAGGGGCCGAGTAATCAAAAAACCTCAATGTAACACAAAGGGTGTTCCAAAAGTGATTTTATTAAGTGCGCCCTATACAGGGTGGGGTCGATTAGCAATTAGTTCGTTTGAGAGTAGCAAGGGGTGGTTTTTAATATTATTTATTGCTTTTTTGTGGTTCTTTGTCTGGTGGATTTTATTGGTTGATAAATTGTAATATAACGTAAAGACTTAAGCGTTTTTTTGACGTCAGTTGTTATTAGTGGAAAGTATTGAATAATTAAAACGTAGAATAATTTGTGTTTGTTTTGTCTCTGCATCACCCTAAGGTTGACCGGTAGAAAATGCCTCAGGTATTAAGTCCGGCTTTGTACAGTATTTTTTTACGTGTGCATAAAGTTTTAATAAATAATAAATAAATAAAAATAAATAAATAAATTATTCGTTGTCAGAGCGAATTATTAAAATCTGACATACAAGATCGTCTATCCATACTGTAATGTTATAAATGTGAAAGTAACTCTGTCTGTCTGTCTGTCTATCTATCTGTCTGACTGTCTGTCTGTCTGTCTGTATGTATGTTACGTTTTCTAATGAATAATGAAATTTGGCCTAGGATATGGAGAAGGACATAGGCTACTTTTTTACGCGATAACCGTCATCCACTCGGGCGGAGCCACGGGCAAAAGCTAGTACGACAATAAATTAAACAGCGTATATTATCTAATGACGTTCCCAGTCTGCATACGCAAATTCGCTCAAATATATCCAATAGTTAAGGCGAAAGCGCCATTGAACACCGCGAAATTTAAATTTGTAATTCGCAAATCATATTTTGATCAACATACGACATGTTGATCAAAATATGATTTGCGACCGTAACAAGTATGCATTCACAGAATTATAATCAATAAAATCATCAATACAACTAACACCAAGTTGCTCCATTTGAACGACTATTTCATGAAATCATTACATTTGAGGGCAATTTTAACTTAAGGAGGTCACATTAGGTATATTTTGCTGATTCGAATTATGTATTTTGCGGGCTACCATAGTACTTGCCCCTTAAGAGCTCATACTACGGTCCATTAGCGCGCACTCCTTTAAAAAAATATCTCGTGACTGAGAAGGAATTATGAAAATCGGCTCATCAGCAACCTCGGTAAGTGTGTCTAGAATTTTCTAATACCTTTAATAAAGTTTCATATTGAGACACGAAGCAACAAAATACGATCTAGAGGAATGTGGCCGCTTTTCTTTAGATCTAATTTAGTTGTTTCGAGTCTCAATATGTAACGTTATAGAAGGTATTAGAAAATACTAGACACACTTACTGAGGTCGCTGATGAGCCGATTTTCATAATTCCTTCTCAGTCACGAGATAATATTGTTTTAAAAGAGTGGCTCTAGTGGACCGCAGTATGCCCTCTTAAACTATAGCTATTCGCTTATTGGCAAAACCCATAGTCGGCCTATCACTACTAGTTTTTATATTTTTTTTGAGAAAATAACTGTTTTTGCATTCGATGTTAGGCTTTATTTTATAGTTACAAAATACTCGTTGTCGTATTGTTACGCGCCACACAAGTTTAAGTACCACTAGCGCCATCTAGTATCGAATAGCAGAACTAGTAGACTCGAGAACTTTCTAGAACTTTCGACATCTGGTCAGTAGGGACCGGTATGTACTCGAACATGTTTTTAAATCGGCAGTTTTTATTGTCACGAACCGCAAGCTCGTAACAGTATTGTTTTATCCACATTCTTTATAATGAAATACACAATCTCAAAAATGAAAAAAATTAAATGAAATAAATTGTCGAACTATTATTTTTTGAATAAGAGGCTTTTGGCTACTTGAATGTGTGTACATTTTATAATTTTATTTTTGTTAAGTGCGTTTTGTTTGTGCAGAATAAACAATTTTTCTTTCTTTCTTTTTTTTACGCGAGTTGCAGGCTTTTTAATGTCTAAGATTTTTAAGAATCCTCCGGTATTTATTTTTCGTGTGGTTCGTTCCTGGTGTCAGTTTTTGTCCATGGGCCTCTGACTTGGCTTCACATGTCGAGAAATATCTCTCAGGCATTCTCCGGCGAGAATTCCAGACTAGATGTGAATATTTCTGAGGGCCAGACTAATTCGATAAGACGGCTGAGAATTTTTTCCAAGAGAAGCTTTCCTTTCCTGCTTGTTTTCGAACTGAACTAATTGGCCCAAGATCTACTTGGGTCAGTTAATTTCTTTCCTAATTCGCATTCCATCGAAATAATGTGTTTCCTGCCCATCTACTACACTTTGTGCTCTTTGTTCATCATCTGCCTAGTAGAGCCTTAATTATTATATTTATTTAAACTAGAAGTATTGTATTTATTTTATTTCTTTTTTGGTTATATTTGTCTCATTATTTATGCTGCACCGGGTGAGGTCATCACGCCAGCGCTGGGGTCCTGTCTCGCATAGGGTCGCAGCATTATGCTGAGCGATGGCCGTTTTGCGTGGATGTGGTGCATATTTTCCCCCAACTTGTTATATTCTGTTTTTCTTTCTCTGCGTCATGTTTGCCGCAAATAAACGTATTTTCTTTCTTCCTTTTCTTTACGTAACTATGTTGGTATCGCCTTCCAATCTAACGGAATGCAGCTGAATACAAGTATTTTACATGGATCGATTCCCTGCTGACCTCGACAACCCGTTTACTGGGTAACACGATAACCCCTTGGTATGGTTGTCAGACATTCGGGCTTCTTCTGCTGTTACAGTCATTTGATAATGTTTAACCATTAAAATTTAATCAGCAGCTCTCGAAACAAAGGCGCCTCTCACATGAAATTAGTTTACTTAAAACATGCTACAGTAAGCAAAATTCAGACATACTTACGCATAAAAGCTAAATAATAAAATAAAATTTTACGCAAATTCCGTTTGCGCGATTCAGTGGCTCAAACAAATTGTTCTGTTTTCAAATGTTGCGCTATACTTGTAACAGCGCCATCTATTGAGGAGTGTAAGTGGCAATTCCGTTTGTAACGGTAATTTGATGAAGTCTTTGAGAATGTACAATAGGGCTGGCACAAATAATATGTAAATTAAAGTATTAAAATTCTCAAAGTACGTAAATAAAAGCAATATGGCGTGCGTGTATGACCAGATGTATGAACATAAATGTAGGAAAAGGAGTAAGGATCGTGGCAGGTGGGGTTCTGTAGTTTCTGTCTACCCCCCTGGGATGAAGGCGCGAGTGTATGTATGTATGTATGGTCGTATATCCCTTTTGTTAACAAAAAATGTTATGTTAATGTTATCAATACTAATAATATAATAATGTCCATACTAATCCATACTAATATTATAAATGTGAAAGTAACTCTGTCTGTCTGTCTGTCTGTCTATATGTTACGTTTTCACGCTTAAACCGCTGAACCGATCGTCATGAAATTTGGCAGAGATACAGCCTGGGATATGGAGAAGGACATAGGCTATTTACGCGATAACTGACATCCACGCGAGCGGAGCCGCGGGCAAAAGCTAGTAATATTATAAAGCTGAAGAGTTTGTGTTTGTTTGTTTGAACGCGCTAATCTCAGGAACTACTGGTTGGAATTGAAAAAATATTTTTGTGTTGGATAGTCCATTTATCGAGAAAGGCTATATAAAATCACGCTACGACCAATAGGAGCGGCGCATAAATGAAAAATGTTGCAAAAACGGGAATAAATATTCCTTTTTGAGAGTTTCCGTTGCGTACGCAATTATCATGTATGGTGGAATTTTTTCTCTTTAAAAGTTCTAAAAAAAAGTACGCGACAGCATAATTCTATCTTTTAAGATTGACCTTTTTTATGTCAGAAAGAACGCTGAGCGATAACGAAGTTACAGCGCGGGCGAGCGACGGGATGCGACGCGTTGGGTGGGCCGAAATTTCACGCGGACGTAGTCGCGGGCAGAAGCTAGTGTTTAAATAAATAAATAAGTGCTATACTTAGATACTTCTTGGTACCTATTAAATATAATGAGGAAAAAAATGCTAACCGTCTGTTCCATAGATACAGATCTTATGAGTATCATCCAAGTCATAAAAGTAATTCTTGAAACAAATCTCAGAAACGTTATATTCAAGTATTTTGCTTCCAATTTCATAAAGCTTTAACGATCAGAAAAGTATCACTAAGTATATCAACATAAGCACTCTTTATTTCTACAATATCAGTAAGTAATTTTACCACATACTGCCAGCCTTTTAGAACTCAATATACACGTAAGTACAATTCAATAAAAAGCTAGGGCTGTCACAGCTCTCTCTTTATAAAAATCTTTTGTTTTCTTTTAAACGTGGATTTTATTTCATATACGTTAAAATACTTAACTATACAAATAAATAAAATTGAAGTGTCTGTTTGTAATGGCCAAAATAACAGCTTCTTTCGCATATGAAAGTATATATCATAAAGTATGCGTGGTCCGACACGCACTCGGCCGGTTTTATTTGGTACAGTTAACCGCACGTCAGCAGTACCTTACACTTAAACTACGAAATAAAGGCACAGTCTAAGTCAAACTTTTAAAGTGGACGTTGATTGTACTGTACCTACTTACTTAATTAATTATCACCACAAACAAACAACAAAACTGAATTACTATATTAACTGAAAATCTCCCTTTCCACGAAAGTTAAAGTAACCGGAACATTAAATTAATAACAGAAAATTACAAAACTCACTTAAAATGAATTAAAACTTAACTTCGCAGTACGTGACAGCCCTGCGAGTGTCCGCCAATGGTTGGCACGTAATATAAACAAATTGGTACGATTTATGAATATTATTGGAGGGGCTCGTGGCTGAATAATAGCTAATAGTATAGTATAAGTATGTAAATCTACGATTGCAGAGGTCAGTCTGTGGATGGGTAACCATCCATTTCGTACCGAGAGCCTTGGAAAGCAGGTTAAGAGGGCTGTCTCGGTTCCAATAGTACCACTTCTTTAAAACAATATTATCTCGTGACTGAGAAGGAATTATGAAAAATGGCTCAATCAGCTGCCTCGGTAAGTGTGTCTAGAATTTTCTAATACCTTTTATAAAGTTTCATATTGAGACACGAAGCAACAAAATTCGATCTAAAGAAAAACGACCACATTACTCTAGATCGTATTTTGTTGCTTCGTGTCTCAATATGAAACTTTATAAAAGGTACTAGCTTTTGCTCGCGGCTCCGCCTGCGTAGATGTCGGTTATCGCGTAAAAAAGTAGCCTATGTCAGTCTCCATATCCCAGGCTACATCTCTGCCAAATTTCATGACGATCGGTTCAGCGGTTTAGGCGTGAAAACGTAACATACAGACAGACAGACAGAGTTACTTTCACATTTATAATATTAGTATGGATTAGTACTCGTAAATTCTAGACACACTTACCGAGGCAGTTGATTGAGCCGTTTTTCATAATTCCTTCTCAGTCACGAGATAATATTTTTTTAAAGGAGTGGTGCTAGTGGAGACAGCGCTCTTAATTGGTCCCGACTGTCATTTATATATCTTTGACAGTCGTTACGGGTACTCAGATGCACAAAAAATTACGTAATTACGCAATTACGTAATTACGTAATGGAAGCCCTAGTTGGCACGTACTCCTAAGTTCTAATTCATTTTAAGTCATCATCTGCCTACCCTTTTCTGAACTATGTTGGGGTTGGCTTCCAGTCTAACCTGATGCCAGTATTTTACATGGAGCGACTGCCTATCTGACCTCCACAACCAAGTTGTGATGGGTAACACGATACCCATCGGTAAAAATGGTTGTCAGACTTTTGGGCATCTGAGTACCCGTAACGACTGTCAAAGATATATAAATGACAGTCGGGACCAATTAAGAGCGCTGTCTCCACTAGCACCACTCCTTTAAAAAAATATTATCTCGTGACTGAGAAGGAATTATGAAAAACGGCTCAATCAACTGCCTCGGTAAGTGTGTCTAGAATTTACGAGTACTAATCCATACTAATATTATAAATGTGAAAGTAACTCTGTCTGTCTGTCTGTATGTTACGTTTTCACGCCTAAACCGCTGAACCGATCGTCATGAAATTTGGCAGAGATGTAGCCTGGGATATGGAGACTGACATAGGCTACTTTTTTACGCGATAACCGACATCTACGCAGGCGGAGCCGCGAGCAAAAGCTAGTACCTTTTATAAAGTTTCATATTGAGACACGAAGCAACAAAATACGATCTAGAGTAATGTGGTCGTTTTTCTTTAGATCGAATTTTGTTGCTTCGTGTCTCAATATGAAACTTTATAAAAGGTATTAGAAAATTCTAGACACACTTACCGAGGCAGCTGATTGAGCCATTTTTCATAATTCCTTCTCAGTCACGAGATAATATTGTTTTAAAGAAGTGGTACTATTGGAACCGAGACAGCCCTCTTAACCTGCTTTCCAAGGCTCTCGGTACGAAATGGATGGTTACCCATCCACAGACTGACCTCTGCAATCGTAGATTTACATACTTATACTATACTATTAGCTATTATTCAGCCACGAGCCCCTCCAATAATATTCATAAATCGTACCAATTTGTTTATATTACGTGCCAACCATTGGCGGACACTCGCAGGGCTGTCACGTACTGCGAAGTTAAGTTTTAATTCATTTTAAGTGAGTTTTGTAATTTTCTGTTATTAATTTAATGTTCCGGTTACTTTAACTTTCGTGGAAAGGGAGATTTTCAGTTAATATAGTAATTCAGTTTTGTTGTTTGTTTGTGGTGATAATTAATTAAGTAAGTAGGTACAGTACAATCAACGTCCACTTTAAAAGTTTGACTTAGACTGTGCCTTTATTTCGTAGTTTAAGTGTAAGGTACTGCTGACGTGCGGTTAACTGTACCAAATAAAACCGGCCGAGTGCGTGTCGGACCACGCATACTTTATGATATATACTTTCATATGCGAAAGAAGCTGTTATTTTGGCCATTACAAACAGACACTTCAATTTTATTTATTTGTATAGTTAAGTATTTTAACGTATATGAAATAAAATCCACGTTTAAAAGAAAACAAAAGATTTTTATAAAGAGAGAGCTGTGACAGCCCTAGCTTTTTATTGAATTGTACTTACGTGTATATTGAGTTCTAAAAGGCTGGCAGTATGTGGTAAAATTACTTACTGATATTGTAGAAATAAAGAGTGCTTATGTTGATATACTTAGTGATACTTTTCTGATCGTTAAAGCTTTATGAAATTGGAAGCAAAATACTTGAATATAACGTTTCTGAGATTTGTTTCAAGAATTACTTTTATGACTTGGATGATACTCATAAGATCTGTATCTATGGAACAGACGGTTAGCATTTTTTTCCTCATTATATTTAATAGGTACCAAGAAGTATCTAAGTATAGCACTTATTTATTTATTTAAACACTAGCTTCTGCCCGCGACTACGTCCGCGTGAAATTTCGGCCCACCCAACGCGTCGCATCCCGTCGCTCGCCCGCGCTGTAACTTCGTTATCGCTCAGCGTTCTTTCTGACATAAAAAAGGTCAATCTTAAAAGATAGAATTATGCTGTCGCGTACTTTTTTTTAGAACTTTTAAAGAGAAAAAATTCCACCATACATGATAATTGCGTACGCAACGGAAACTCTCAAAAAGGAATATTTATTCCCGTTTTTGCAACATTTTTCATTTATGCGCCGCTCCTATTGGTCGTAGCGTGATTTTATATAGCCTTTCTCGATAAATGGACTATCCAACACAAAAATATTTTTTCAATTCCAACCAGTAGTTCCTGAGATTAGCGCGTTCAAACAAACAAACACAAACTCTTCAGCTTTATAATATTACTAGCTTTTGCCCGCGGCTCCGCTCGCGTGGATGTCAGTTATCGCGTAAATAGCCTATGTCCTTCTCCATATCCCAGGCTGTATCTCTGCCAAATTTCATGACGATCGGTTCAGCGGTTTAAGCGTGAAAACGTAACATATAGACAGACAGACAGACAGACAGAGTTACTTTCACATTTATAATATTAGTATGGATTAGTATGGACATTATTATATTATTAGTATTGATAACATTAACATAACATTTTTTGTTAACAAAAGGGATATACGACCATACATACATACATACACTCGCGCCTTCATCCCAGGGGGGTAGACAGAAACTACAGAACCCCACCTGCCACGATCCTTACTCCTTTTCCTACATTTATGTTCATACATCTGGTCATACACGCACGCCATATTGCTTTTATTTACGTACTTTGAGAATTTTAATACTTTAATTTACATATTATTTGTGCCAGCCCTATTGTACATTCTCAAAGACTTCATCAAATTACCGTTACAAACGGAATTGCCACTTACACTCCTCAATAGATGGCGCTGTTACAAGTATAGCGCAACATTTGAAAACAGAACAATTTGTTTGAGCCACTGAATCGCGCAAACGGAATTTGCGTAAAATTTTATTTTATTATTTAGCTTTTATGCGTAAGTATGTCTGAATTTTGCTTACTGTAGCATGTTTTAAGTAAACTAATTTCATGTGAGAGGCGCCTTTGTTTCGAGAGCTGCTGATTAAATTTTAATGGTTAAACATTATCAAATGACTGTAACAGCAGAAGAAGCCCGAATGTCTGACAACCATACCAAGGGGTTATCGTGTTACCCAGTAAACGGGTTGTCGAGGTCAGCAGGGAATCGATCCATGTAAAATACTTGTATTCAGCTGCATTCCGTTAGATTGGAAGGCGATACCAACATAGTTACGTAAAGAAAAGGAAGAAAGAAAATACGTTTATTTGCGGCAAACATGACGCAGAGAAAGAAAAACAGAATATAACAAGTTGGGGGAAAATATGCACCACATCCACGCAAAACGGCCATCGCTCAGCATAATGCTGCGACCCTATGCGAGACAGGACCCCAGCGCTGGCGTGATGACCTCACCCGGTGCAGCATAAATAATGAGACAAATATAACCAAAAAAGAAATAAAATAAATACAATACTTCTAGTTTAAATAAATATAATAATTAAGGCTCTACTAGGCAGATGATGAACAAAGAGCACAAAGTGTAGTAGATGGGCAGGAAACACATTATTTCGATGGAATGCGAATTAGGAAAGAAATTAACTGACCCAAGTAGATCTTGGGCCAATTAGTTCAGTTCGAAAACAAGCAGGAAAGGAAAGCTTCTCTTGGAAAAAATTCTCAGCCGTCTTATCGAATTAGTCTGGCCCTCAGAAATATTCACATCTAGTCTGGAATTCTCGCCGGAGAATGCCTGAGAGATATTTCTCGACATGTGAAGCCAAGTCAGAGGCCCATGGACAAAAACTGACACCAGGAACGAACCACACGAAAAATAAATACCGGAGGATTCTTAAAAATCTTAGACATTAAAAAGCCTGCAACTCGCGTAAAAAAAAGAAAGAAAGAAAAATTGTTTATTCTGCACAAACAAAACGCACTTAACAAAAATAAAGTTATCGCGTAAAAAAGTAGCCTATGTCAGTCTCCATATCCCAGGCTACATCTCTGCCAAATTTCATGACGATCGGTTCAGCGGTTTAGGCGTGAAAACGTAACATACAGACAGACAGACAGAGTTACTTTCACATTTATAATATTAGTATGGATTAGTACTCGTAAATTCTAGACACACTTACCGAGGCAGTTGATTGAGCCGTTTTTCATAATTCCTTCTCAGTCACGAGATAATATTTTTTTAAAGGAGTGGTGCTAGTGGAGACAGCGCTCTTAATTGGTCCCGACTGTCATTTATATATCTTTGACAGTCGTTACGGGTACTCAGATGCCCAAAAGTCTGACAACCATTTTTACCGATGGGTATCGTGTTACCCATCACAACTTGGTTGTGGAGGTCAGATAGGCAGTCGCTCCATGTAAAATACTGGCATCAGGTTAGACTGGAAGCCAACCCCAACATAGTTCAGAAAAGGGTAGGCAGATGATGACTTAAAATGAATTAGAACTTAGGAGTACGTGCCACTGCCAACCCTGCTAGTGTCCGCCTATGGTTGTCACGTAATAAAAACAAATTGTACGATTTGTGAATGATATATGAATATTATTGGTAGCCCTAGGGATTAGGGTTGGTAAATTCGATTGCTTCAAGTCCCTGGCAATTATTTAGCTTTTTATGATGTTAGGGGTTACCGAAATTACTAAGTGGTATAGCAATAAAAATAATGTTATTGATGATTTGTTTTAGTGTAATGGTAATTCTACAGTGTGAAAGATGATTTATGGCTAGAAAGGGGCTGACTACCGAGATGAAGAGTAATAGAGAAGTATGGAAGAAAAAGAGATGTTGCGCCGACCACCAATACATTCGGATAAGGGGAGGAGAATGAGCACACGCAACGTGTCGTACGTCCAGCCAGTAATAGGACTCTCACCCATCCAGGAGCGCTGACCCAAATAAGACGCATTATTAATTTACTAAACATAAAACAAAAGTTATTTTAATAAAACAAGTATACTAAAAGATCAATAAACCATTTATTTTTAAAAAGATGAAGGTCTCAAAAAAATATGCTTGATAGATTTGGCGTGATTCTCAGTTTTTTTATCCGCGTTAGATATAACTTTACAAATTAACTTCGCTATGTAATATGAACATAATCTAAAATATTCATATATTAAGTTATTAAGAAAATGCTCTAACTTAACATATATTTTTTCCAAATCATTAACACTACTCGTTTAGACGTGATCTTCAGTATAATATCATTAAAATTCGGTTATCGTCGCATTAAAAGCAAAGAGAAAAAACTAGCTTATGATCTATGTTAATACTTATACACTACGACAGACAGTGTTGTTTTGATGAGATGTCCCATTATGGGGCTCTCATCAAGCCTGTTAATGTAAATGGTAAATAGATTACAATGCTTTGTGTTTATCGTGAAATAACGGAGTTTATTAAACGTTTACATCGAAATAACGAAAGTGTGAGAACAGTTATTTGTCTAATGTTATAATAAATGGAGTATAGCATATATACGACATCCCGACATCAACCGTCGGGCAGTTGCCCACCAGACACAACACCCGTCTGGTCGGAGGATCCTCCCGTTTCCATAGAGTATGAGTGAACTTTACACCCTGTTCCTTCTCCTTCCTATACTTCTATAGATCGAATCACCTCCCATATTTCTTTTTACAATATTTCGAAGAAGTATCGAGTACTGTATACTGTCCTTTAAGATATCGCTACTCATTATCATCATCAGCAGCTAGCCTTTCCCCAACGATGTCGAGGTCGGCTTCTAGTCTAACCAGATGCAGCTAAATACCAGTATTTTACATGGAGCTACGTCCTATCTGAACTCGTAATGCTTACGACTATTTCGCTAAAGGCTATACAGACGCACGGTACAGGCAAACGCTCTCAAACTAAGCTTTTAAACCGGGCGGAGTGTGGAATAGCACTTATGTAGAATGGTGCTTTTGCTTATCCTAAAACATCACGCTAGTATCCTTTCGAGGTGCGCAGATATGATAAAAGTCGTGTTGTATGCTTTATCGTCGAGAATAGAATAGAAAGAAAAGTAGGTTTATTTGTTTCAGAAACACGTGCATACTAAAAGATAATTAACTCGAGTAGCAAAAAGCGACTAACAGAAAGATAGAACAAAATAGATCTATATTATAATCACGAGCTCAAATCAAAAGAAATCATTTTATTGTGGGCATAGGTTATACAGACAGATGTTAGGTAAATTACAGATCCATTATGTCCTGCCTAATAGGCATACAATAATAAATTATGTCAACATGCAACATATCAAAAATTTCATCGTTCATCACATTAAAGCAAATCTTACAAAATAAGAATAAGGTGTATGGTGACAGATTATAGTAGGTACTAATTATTAAGAAAATCTTGGATCGTGTAGTAAGCTTTGTCAATTAAAAAATTACGTAATTTATATTTGAATAGTGGGAGTTCCTTGGTGTTTAAAATAACCACAGGTATTTTATTGTAAATTTTAGATGCCATTCCAAAAAAACTTTTGCCCAGAAGAGCAGTTTTATATGGTATACTAGAACCGAAATAGTCGGCATCTGCACGTCATGACAGTGACAAGAAGGCTTCCACTCAGCATGATGCTGTGCTATGAGGGCCCCTTAGCACAGCGCTGATTTTCAGTGATCACCCGAAAAAGAAAATCCGTTTGGTAGTTTTTGAGTTTATTGCGTTCAGACAAACAGACAGACGTGGCGGGGGACTTGGTTTATACAGGATTAAATTTAATAAAAATTAAAATCAGCTGTTTCCTACATTTATGTTCGCATAAGACAGTCAAAATGAACAGCAGATTTTTTTTTCCGCGATTTAAGTTTGGTCCCATATTAAAAGTTATTCATAATGATTAGTAGTACAATATCCCATAAGAGGATAAACGAAATAAATTTGACTGTGTATAATATGTAGTGATAATTCTTATAAGTTATAACATTACGATGTGGCACTTAACGAGCAGGACCGCGTGACTCGATAGTCTGCCACAATCGAGTTTATGATATACAAGCAAATTGGGGGGGAAAAGAGAGGCATGGAGTCGCATTGCTTTGAAAATATTTTATGCTAGTTCTCTTTTTCCAACTTCTGCAATGTGTCCCTGAAACAGTGTTGCCATGTCCAACATCTGGTCGGTGGTAAATCCATTATAAAAATACGGTAGATTTTATAAAACGACGGTGATTGGATTATGAGAAAAAGGTGTAATTACGGTGTAACACTTTTATTAGAATCTAACAAAAATACAAGTAAAATGAATACGGTGCATTTACCGTAATTACGGTGTACATGGCAACACTGCCCTGAATGAATCCACTTTATGAAAGTATTTTATTCTGAATCGTTTACTGAATTGATGTCTGTCATTTCTATTATAGGTAATTATTATTCCCAACAATAATTAAAACTACGTAATTGTGACTTCACAATTATAATTCTACACTTCCGGTGTATAGTCAAAACAAAATGGACGAAGTACGCTAGACCTCGTATAGAATTCGTAATATAACCACAATTTTCTTCCTAACCTAACCTAACCTTATTTTATAACAAAACTGCATCTTGTGTTTCCGAACGCATACAAGCCTAATCAATTCAAAGTGAGAGTGAACAGGCTTCTTCTGGGTAAGCTCACTCCATCGTCAACTTTGTCTCTGTCACCTCTGACCTAGACTAAAGTCAAGAGAAAACCCATCGTAAAAAAAAAAAAACAATCTTTTATACATAATAGTAAAAATTTAGTGAATGTATTATGATTATAACATAATATTCTAAATGGGGTGTTTGCTGGTGTGCGTTCTAGTTACGGGGTAATACAATACCCCTTGGTAAGACTGTTTGTCAGAATTTCAGCCTTCTGACGACCAAAAATGTCTGTCAAATATCCACGAATGACAACCGAGACCAACGGCTTAACGTGCTTTCCGAGGCACGGAGGGGTCTTGGTATCTAAAGATGGTCACCCATCCACGGACTAACCGCGGCAAGTGTAGCTTAACCTGGGGCCCAAGTCTGCTATTTTTATAAATTCGTCACTCCAACACGATCCCATTGTCATTTTGCTAAAAGTTCGTAATCTGCTAAATTCATAATGATCGATCATTGGTCGGTCAATAGTCTCGTAATAGAATTGTATTACAATGGCATTTTGAACATTTATTCATGCCAGATTTCATTTATATATATTTTTACATATTATTTATTAGTGTTATAAGCAATCTGAAGTAGTA
The DNA here is from genome assembly GCA_947523025.1 of Dryobota labecula. NCBI lineage: Eukaryota > Metazoa > Arthropoda > Insecta > Lepidoptera > Noctuidae > Dryobota > Dryobota labecula. The sequence goes on along the minus strand of OX383311.1, from coordinate 1,806,063 downwards.
GGAAGTTTCATTTGTCATTATGTACGAGATTACCAATTCTTTCAATGGGGTGTCAGTGGCTGACCATTGGAAAGTCATAATGACGCCATTATATTAGTAGATTACCAAACTTGTCAAAATCAACAATTATGAAATCAATGATAGACCATTCTGACACTATTGTAATAGCAGACTTGAGGCCCTGATCGATTGACCCGTTCGACTGTTATTAACCTAACCTAACTGTTCTACCATTAAACACCACGACAATCAACATACATAGCCAAATAATGAATTAGATTGTCAAAAACTTCCCTTCATTGTTCTTTAGGGACACATGGTTCACAGTTTTCACAGTTTTAAATGGCCCCTCGGGACAAAGAGACTGGTTGAAAGACCCACTATGGGCTGCTGAGGACATTGTTACCAGTTGCCATAAAAATAAAAATAAATCATTAGGTCTTTTTTTTTTTACCTTGTCTCACGCTACGTCTCCCCATGTACGTACGTTGCCCCACGTTGTCGAGGGCTTATTCCACAAATCCCTCCTGAAAATCCCCCTTAGGAGGAAAAGTGGAATCTATAAAAACAGTCTAGAATTCACTCCTGATAATCCCGCTTGGGGGGGAAAACAAGAATTGAAAAAAAAAAAAAAACTATTTCCAAGACCCCCCTGAAAGTGATTTTTTTTAGGGGGATTCTCTGGGGGATTAGTGAAATAAGCAGGGGTGAATTCTAGACTGGTTTTTATATATCCCACTTTTCCTCGTAAGGGGGATTATTCAGGGGGGATTTGTGGAATAAGCCGTTGTCGAGCAGACGAATTTTTCAAATATATGAAGCAATGGAAGGAATTTCTTTCCAAATATTATTTGAATTAAACCATTTATTTTATGGAGAAGAATGGGCAAGAAATTCCACGGACACTTGTGAATTATATTGTTACACAATATTAATAAAAAATCGTAAAGAATAGCACTACCCCATTTCCTCACGTAGGTGTCGTAAAAGGCGACTAAGGGACTTACTAGAGAATGGGCAGCAGCATTCTCTATGCATTTTTAACACCATACTGCGATCGCCAAGCGTGGCGATTATGGCAAATTCTCCCCCTTTTGGGGGAGGCCTGTGTCCAGCAGTGGGCGTCTTTCGGCTGAAATGATGAATATTAGTTAAATAATAATCCATACTAATAGACTAATCCATACTTCCATACTAATATCATAAATTTGAAAGTAACTTTGTCTGTATGTTACGTTTTCACGCCTAAACTGTTAAACCGATCGTCAGACATATAGCCTGGGAAATGGAGAAGGACATGAGCTACATTTTTACGCGAAAACCGACATCCACACGGGCGGAGCTGCGGGGAAAAGTTAGTAATAAATAATGGGTATTACAATACCCCCCAAGCTTTAGATAGATACACTGTTAAAAGTTTTTCAATATCCACAAATAAAAAATATATCAATTGTTCGTCTCCACCGCACTCTATCCTAATTTTCGTCAACCCAATTGCTTGTAACGAAGTCATAATAATGCTCTTCAATCAAATAGTCGACGTGAAGCCTCGCAGATCGCACGTGATTGTCGTACCAAATCTATTCTATTATATTTTTATTAAATGGCAAGAAAACCTGACTAATGATGTCAAATCTAGATTCTATCTCATTCATTCATTCAAATAGTTCGTTCATTCATTTATTCAACGAGTTCGGACTTAGTCCAAGACCAAAACTTCAAGCCAGGGGCCTTACACCGTAGGCGCGGGCTTGCGGACGGCGAGCTATGGGCAGTTCGCCGTCCGGTAAGGACCAGGCCCGGGTCGATGGCGCGTTGTGTTCCACGCGCGCCTCAAAGAGATGTCAGCACGCACTGACGGGGTCCGCTAGGACCGGTGCCTGCCAGGGTTGCGGGTTTGTCCGAAAGGGATACCGTGGCCCTGGCACACAGGCAACTGAAGGAACACGGGTGGGTTTTAGTCAGTAAAAGTCTGACACGCCCTCCCGCTCCACCCAGAGCGGGAGAAGTTATTTGATAATTTCCCACCCAAAAAAAAAAAAAAAAAAGGGGGCCTTACTCCCGAAAACGATTCGAATTGGATTTTGTTTCCGATTCGAACTCGTTTCTGATCCGAACTCGATTTAAAACCTTACTCCCGAACCAATTCGAATCGTAAACCAAGATCGACATAGGTTCGAGTATTACGTCATCGTCAACTGCTCTATATGTCTTTGGTTAGTAACTTTTAGGTAGTTAAATGTTTTCACTTACGATACCCTAGAGCTTTTTACTTTCTTTCTAAAATCTCACTTGATCTGAATAAAATAGCTTCTTTGATATCGTGTAATTTTGATCCAACAACTCGATATCTATCTGTCAGATGGCGTGCGGAGTACGAACTTTTCGATCCTAACGAATCTTTCGATCGAAGTTAGTTTCGGTTCGAACCACCGCACGATCGTGCGCTAGTGTCGGATTCAAGAGTATGGATCGGCATTTATTTCGAATCCAATTCGATTGATTCAGAACTCGATGCTGTCGGGAGTAAGGCCCCTATTTTATTTTTATTACTGATTACTCTTGACCTCGATCTCGCCTATGATGGAAAGCGATAGATGAGGTCTATGATGGAACGAGCGTGCCCAGAAGATGCCTGTTCACTCATGCTTTGAAGGGAGACGGGTCATATGTGAATGGAACACAGTCGCTGGCAGAGAGTTTCACACTTTGGCTGTGCGCGTAATAAATGTGGAGAAGAAGCGATGAGTACTACTGGACGGGGTATCGAACAAGTGCGGATGGTACCTGGTTTTGAACTTTGAACTTTATTCTGACAAAGTTAAAGTTCTAAATACAAAACCTGTTCCGTTATTTCTAGACAAGTGTAAAACACATCATCAATTATCATCAGCTGGAATAGTGGTCAAACGTGAAACTATAATAAAAACATTTGCAAACGAAAAAAAAAAAAAAATATTCGTCGTTATTTTTGGCTGCCTCGTTGGTCTAGTGGTCGCAAGCGCTACTGCTGAGCATGAGGACCTGGGTTCGATTCCAAGATTGAGTTTTTCCATCAGGAATTACTCAGTAGCAGCCAGAAGGCTGGATTTGTGCTTGGTAATGGCAATAGGCTCGCCCCTATCCCGTCCTTGTCGAGACTTAAACATAACCGAAATTTGGGTGTTACTAGAGGTACAGCTCTGCCTAACTCTTTGAAGAATACAGGCGTGTTGTTATATATATATATATGTTGGTTTTATTGACGACCGTTTGTTTTGAAAATTGTTTTTGAATGAGACTTCTGAATGCATTCGCAAATGTTTTTTTACCTGAGCACGGCAAACCCAAAAGGAGGGTTATGATTTATTCTATGCTTTTAGTAGTTACACTAGTTACAACTTCCTTTGTGAATATTAGAACATCGTCAACATAGGCGAAGTGGCAAAAAAGCAAAAAACTCATCTGGTATAAATAACAGAATACTTATATCTACACAATATTTTCTCAAAACACAGTATTTCACATAAACCTACATGGGCACTAATGAAACGTCAAAAGCTAGGTGCACGGCTCCTATTGGTCGTTTCCTATGGAGAAGAACCGGCAAGAAATTCCACGGTTACTCGTTTAAAAATAATTGTTTTTTTTACAATATTTTCTAATAACAGTGTTAATAGGTATGGGAGGACAGTGTAGGGCTTTCAACAAGTACCAGGTACTTAACAAAATAGAAAATAGTCACCAAATCTACAATCTACCAGACCTGTCATCATCATTATCATCTCCCTGCCCTTGTCCATGTTACTTGTGATTGTCGTAACATGTTTCTTTTTCCATTCTCCCCTATCAACCGTCACGCTATCATTCACCATCCATCCACCCATCTCTTTCATATCATTCCACACACAATCCAATTCATATTTTCTTTGGCCTTCCTCTCCCTCTCCATCCATCAACATTTATATTTTTCACATTTTTAGGCACATGCGTTTCCTCCCTCCTCATCACATGCCCATACCAAACCAAATAATTTCCTTTCAACTTCCCTGTCACTGGCGCCTCTTTCAGACTTCCCCTTATATGCTCATTTCTTACTTTATCCATTTTCGTTACTCCACAAATCCATCTCAACATACTCATCATTATTAGCTAAGCTATTCCCAACTATGTTAGGTTCGGCTTCCCAAGTCACCGGATGCAGTTGAATACCTGAGTTTGTTTCGTCATTTCTTCTCAGGGGTAGTCAGATAGGAAATGTCGACTTCACCTAGCTTATTTTTATTTTATTATATGACTTGTAAAAGTGATTCTGATATCCTATTTACAGAATAAACGATTTCATTTTATACATTCATTTCAGCCGAAAGAGGACGTCTTTCGGCTGAAATGAATGAATGAAATGAAATCGTACTGCTGGACATAGGCCTCCCCCAAGCACTGCCACTTCGACCGGTTCTGTGCTTCCCGCATCCAGCGAATTCCTGCGGCTTTCATAAGGTCATCGGTCCACCTTGGGGGAGGCCTTCCAACGCTACATCTTCCGGTACGCGGTCGTCACTCCAGAACCTTTCGGCCTCAACGGCCATCTGTTCTGCGCGCAATGCCTGCCCATTGCCACTTAAGTTTGGTAATTCTTCGAGCTATGTTGGTTACCTTGTTGGCTCTCCTGCGGATCTCTTCATTTCTGATTCGATCACGTAAGGAAACTCCAAGCATAGCCCTCTCCATTGCCCTTTGGGTGACTTTTAGCATTCTAATAAGGCCTATTGTGAGCGACCACGTTTCAGTGCCATATGTCAACACTGGCAACACGCACTGGTCAAAGACTTTCATTTCATTTCATTACCAGTATTTTACATGGAGCGACTGCCTATCTGACTTCCACAACCCAGTTACTGGGTAACATGGCACCCCTTGGTAAGACTAGTTGTCGGACTTTCAGGCTTCTGACTATCCGCAACGACTGTCAAATTTCTACAAAGAATGACAGCCGGGACCAATGGCTAACAACAAGATTCGGAGGGATCTCGGTATGAAATGAATGATCACCCATCCACGGATCGACCGCAACAAGCGAATCTTAACCTTGACCAATCGCACAGGTTTGAAAACGATTGGTGCGATTTGGTGGAATATCAACTAGGTAGGGGTGGTAACTTGCAGTGCGTCTAGATGTCCGATGGTAGAAGGGGGCCGGTGGAATGAGGTCGTGGAGTTCATGGGCACACTCGCCGAAGTACAATCTGTAGAAGACAGACAAGTAGGCAACCTTGCGGTGATGAGCCAAGCTGTGAAGCTTGGCATCCACCAGTTTTACGTCGCCAATGAGCCTCTTAGCTCTGCGTTCAACCGAGTCAAGCGCAGCCACGAGCCCCTCCTCAATCTCATCATCCTAACGAAAACACCAGAAAGGTTAAATAAAACAAAACAATGTTTATCGAACTACAAAATAACAAACTACATAGTTGGCAATGTTGCCATGCCACCAATTTCGATCCAAAAATCCCTTAATCGGATCGAGGACCTCAAACCTCGGGAAACAAAAGATTTTCCAAATACCCTCGGATTAACTTGCGAAAGTTTATTTCCTTCATGTGGGTTCATATAACATGAAGCCTGTTTTTTTGGCAAGGATAGCCAGGCCTGTGTGTATTTACTGGGCCTTTTAAAATTAATTACTTTAACTTCAGACGGTGTTTAGTACCGATATCTAATAGCAATAAAAAAAAAAAACCCACATTATCTACATCCACTATAACTCAGTTTTTAGGGTTCCGAACCCAAAGGGTAAAACGGGACACTATTACTAAGATTCCGCTGTCCGTCTGTCTGTCTGTCCGTCTGTCACCAGACATGTGGTATCTCATGAACCGTGGTAGTTAGACAGTTGAAATTTTCACAGAAGATGTATTTCTGTTGCCGCTATAACAACAAATACTAAAAAACAGAAAAAAAAAATATATAAGGGGGGCTCCCATACAACAGAGATGATTTATTTGCCGTTTTTATAGATAACTAGCTTTTGCCCGCGCCTCCGCCCGCGTGGATGTCGGTTATCGCGTAAATAAGTAGCCTGTGTCCTTCTCCATATCCCAGGCTATATCTCTGCCAAATAACCTTCGAGCGCGAGTCCGAATCGCATTTGTTTTTTGTATTCAAAGAGCTAAAATATACCTAAAAATCACAATGCACCATCGAAAATATCCCATAGGCATTTATTTGAAATAAAATTCAATGGTTTGGGAGTAAATAGAAATAAAATTTCGAAAGAGTATTTGGTATAAAACTACTTTTATTACTAGCCGGCTCGGGGCGAACGGGGCGAACTAACTATTTGTTGAAAACAGTGGTTCTCAAACTTTAACACTGTACTCAACACTTGAATTAAGTTTTAAAGTTTTGTGTTTTGTGAAGCACTTTTTAAGTTATTGTTTTGTTTTAAGAACGAATGAATCTTGGTCTTTTTTTACGGAATTTTAATAGTAAATCGGTGAATTGTTATGATGTGTTATTTTGAGATGGTTATGTAAAACAATATCAACATTCTGGACCAACTATTGTCAATTTCGTAAGGGATCTATTTATTTAAGTTTTCCACTGGAACGCCATACAGCAATTACACCAACGGAGCAAAAATTCATCATTCATCATCATTTCAGCCGAAAGACGTCCACTGCTGGACATAGGCCTCCCCCAAAAGGAGGGGGATTTGCCATAATCGCCACGCTTGGCAGGCGGGTTGGCGATCGCAGTAAGGTGTTAAAAATGCAAAGAGAACGCTGCTGCCCATTCTCTAGTAAGCAGTAAAGCAAAAAAATATTGCAAATTGTGCAAAAAATTACTTTATGTCAATCAAATCAAAAATCTAAATATTTTATTTCAAATAAACCTACATGGGCACTTAATTAACCATCAGAAGCTAGGTGCATGTGCTGATTTCCAACTTGTGCGCGGTGGACATCGAATGGGCGGCGATGGATAACGCACGCTCATGCTGTCAAGCAGCGTAAAGACACTTTTCCATAGTTCCATCCATATGAAAGGCCATGTTGAAAGGCCTACACTGTCCTCCCATACCTATTTATTAATAATGTCGCAAAAGCCTGTTACTTTGAACATGTGGGTTTGATTAAAATGTAACTGATGTTCATACCACTTGGAGTATTTCACATCGTCATATTTCAGCCAATTTACACCTTCCTCCATAAATCACTCCGTTCACTGGTGAAAACCGTATGAAAGTCCGTTCGGTAGTTTTTGAGTATATCACATTCAAACAGACAGACATATTGTTCATTATGCCCACATTCAAAAGCCCAACAGTGGAAAAATAATGGCCGAATATCCAATCTACGTAAGACCCAAGGTATTCTGATACGTAATTCCCTATTAGAGCTATCTTATGATCCCCATTTTCTGTTAATGGGACATAATTTAGTCCTATTTCCCCCTTATTGGGGGAAGCAAGGGCTTAATGATTATTTATATTTTAAATTAAACGTACGTTGCTCATTTTAGTTTGAAATGCGAGTTGAATTGCAAATTGTACAGTAGCCCAAGCTACACGAAAATGTAAAATATCTCCAAACGATTTCAAACTTCAAAATGTTGACGATTAAGTTCAAAATCGAACGAGAAAATTTGACAGTTTGCGGTAACTTGAGGTGCTGGCCACCGTACCTAAAATAATATAGAATCATACTCGATAGTATATTAAGTAAATTAATTAAGGAACTAATATAATGTACCATATCCTGAAAAATAATTGATTATGATCATTATGAAGGTATACCCGGATCGCTTTAGCGTGGCAATAATGGTCATTGCCCTTTGAATATCTCCGTAGGAACCCAAACAATAAACTATGTATGGTTTTTCGTTACTGGAACATGTTTGGATCACGATAGATATTGATTCAGGACGTTAACAGACGTTATTTCAGTTTTTGAAATAAATTATGCTAGAAAATCTAGGTCAATGACCGTTATTGCCACGCTAAATAAATTCGGGTACAGAATAAAACATACCTCTAATAATACGGTGGTTTTTAATCTAAGACAGACACTACCTAAGATTCTTAGGTCCATAAAAGCTTCGTTGGTTTACTGTTAAGATGTGATGTGCTTTCCTGGATTTGGTCCCAGTTCCAACAGTTTTTTCATTAGGAGTTTCTCAGTGGTGGTTCAGACCGGATTGGTGCCCGGTTTACAGTAATAGGCCCACAATAAATGTGTGTCTACTCAAGGTCGTCGCCAAGGGGGGGCAGGGAGGGGCAGCTGCCCCCCCTTAGAGAGTCTAAAAAAAGTTGCCATATGTAAAGAAAGCAACCAAAGTCTTTGACTTGACTTGCTTGATCGATCATTCCCGTACGTCGAAACTCGAATGAATTCACCAATTCCATGGAAACTAGTTCCACCTAAATAGTAATATAGTAGTCCTGAGGAGTCCTGAATTCGCTTCCTGAATACTTATGAAGACTTATCAGTAATATGGTCTTGTTATTCCCCCGTCAAAAACCCGTGTTCCTTCAAGAGTAATGCCTCGCAGTGAGTATTGAAGATATCCTGAACTATTGGTGCAGGACGTCAGCGCCGCTTGGACTGGGATAGCCTTACAATCTTCCTGATCTTCGCGTCTTGCGATCACTCCCGTCCGGTGCAATTCATACTTTTCTCATTCTCCATATCAACTTGCCCCCCCCTGGGCCATCGGCTGGCGACGCCCTTGTGTCTACTATGTGTTATTATACATCTCTGCCTACCTCTTAGGGTAACAGGCGTGAAGTTATGATCTACTGAAGCTCTTGCTGAAACAAATTACGACAAAACAGACATTTTCTTATTTCTCATAAATCATAACTTTGAGAGTCACTGCCTCAACTACAATATCCTTTTCGCCGCGGGCCACATCGTGACTATGTTCTGAAAACTTCCTCGCTCGGATGTTGGGCGATGTTTGGCCATGCTGGACCATCGCCCCGATGTGTTCAGTTTTTAATTTATTTTATAATGTGTTGACTACCTCGTTGGTCTATTGCTTGTAAGCGCGCTGGTTGAGTGTGGTATCCTTCGGTGGTATTCTGTAAAAATAATAATATACAAAGTTTATTTTCTCTTCACAACTTATGTACTTAGGTGCTATGATCCGCCAATCGAGCCGGTTGAAGTAGTCTCTCGAAGTCGCGAGTGGTTGTCCCGCGCTTTTGATAGGTATTTAAAACATAGTAATTATTTTAATCATTAAAAAACTAAACTCAGCGAATTGTGCTAAATAATTTACTAGCCTACCTACCTTTTCATTTGTATTTAAAAAAAACGTCTTTGTATGTAGCTATAAGATTGATTGAACATTACGAAAAGGCGTAACTTTGGGATTTTTTTCATCCATACTCCATATATTACTATATTTCCAAGGTTCATTATCGATATTTTCGCGCTAACACATTTTAAATTCAAAAAGAATCTTTAAAATAGCCATCTTATACCTATTATTCCAAAAAACGTACGAGTACTACTACTTACTACGTACGAGTACTTTTCTGTAAAATTAACGCACGCATTAAACTATCTTCTCATTTCGCGGAGATTAGTGTGAAAGAAAAATAAAGAAAAGAAAGAAAAATTGTTTATTCTGCACAAACAAAACGCACTTAATAAAAAATTAAATGATAAAATACATATTAAAGTAGCCAAAAGCCTCCAATTCAAGTAATACCTAGTTTCTAATTTATTCTTATATTATAAAGTAAAACTAAAATTACAAAAATAACGTTAAAATAACAACAGTTATTGTGTAATATTGCTGAAATTACTGCACTGATATTTTATCACATAATATTTACACAATTTAAAAGCTAATAGCCTTAAACAATAATAATAATAATATGTACAAGTATATAAAAAAGGGAGGGGAAAGAATCAAAGGGCATCAAAAAATTCGTCCGCATCGCTGTCAACAGAAAAAGTGCCCAAAAGGCTGGCAGCATTGCCACGTTGTATGGCAATACTGATTTTTTGGGCAAGAAATAGGCCAGCCTTCTGGTCACGTGAAGAGTCGACCAACCGCTTGGCAATGTCTCGAAAAACTAAGTTGGCACTCGGACCCCATGGTCCTGAGTTTCAACCCCAAACGGTTGTTATATTTGCGCCGTTATTTTTTTTTCCTGCACTTCAAAGTTATTTTTTTATGTAAATAGTAAAATAAATTACATTGCTTTTTATTTATCGTGAAATAACGGACGTTTATATCAAAATAACGAAAGGGGACAACCGTAATTTTTCTAATCTTAATATATAAAACAAAGTCGGGTTATTTACATCATTTATAACTCAAGAACGGCTGGACCGATTTTTATGATCATGGATTTGTTGGATTTGAATCCGCCCGAATAGCAGAATAACTATTAAAACTTGCAAAATATTCACAAAAAAAAAAAAAAAACACATTTTAGAAAATTCACATTCTCATACATTTTGTAACGGGTTTTTTAATGATATCTAAAGAACGGACTGGGAAATTTCACGCGTACGAAGTCGCGGACAGAAGCTAGTGTTATAATAAAATAGAGTATAGATTGCTACACGGTTAATGGCAATATGTCGCCCCTTATTACACAAATTCAAACTCCGGGCTGTTACTGAGAAATTCCTGGTGGAAAAAGCCCAATAACACTGCCCGACCTGGGGATCGAACCCAGGACCTCAAAGTCAAAGTCAAATCATTTATTTCAAATAGGCACGAAGATGCACTTTTGAACGTCAAAAAATTACATGAATAGTTAATTGATTCTAGTTGCGCCTTCCAAAAGGTAGTTATCTATGGAGAAGAATGGGCAAGAAACTCCATACTTACTCTTTTAAAATGTTAACAATAGTTTGTATACATTAATTAATAATTATAGGTGAAGACGATGTACCTAGAATAAAAATAAAAATTACTTACCACGATTGGTAAAAAGAATGAAAAGTGAAGTAATGACAGAAAAATTAATAAATGCGATAGGTACATGGTGCTCCCATATTTACAAACATTGTATATGATTTTCCAAAAAAAAAAAAAACATATAATAAGTGTGTGAGTTAAATTTATATTAATCACAGAAAATAAAAATTAATATCATAAAAATTATAAATTATTCATGCTTAGCAGTAGCGCTTGCGACCACTAGACCGGTTGGTCTAGTGCTCAACGAGGCTTCTTCACTATATTGATGTTAATAATAAACATTCCTGCCGACCCTTTTGGGGAACATGCACGTGTTAGTAATATTACCTCATAATATTACTGCCCAGTCTCGCAGAAACCTCTACCTGCACACTAAGCTAGAAACTTCTCTCATGCTCGGGAAGTATGCAGAATAATCCAGATAGTTTGTTAAGCGAAATCGCAATAGTTCGAGCATTCGGTTTCAAACATGTATGCCATCTCTAGTATTCTGTATTCTTAGACATGGCGCACACTATGCGACTGCGACGGCTCGGCGTCTAGAGGCAAGAACAGGCTGCAGCCGACAATTTTCATATATTTTGTCCAAAGCTACGCACACTTGGCGTCGAGTTGCAGAGTCGCTACGACAGGCTAGTCGGACGCTCTTGCTGCTTATCGCGGTGTCTAGCTAAACACACGGTGCACGCGCACGACTGATGAAAGTCGCATGCGACATGTCTATAGTGTTGGTAGTGGTTTAGTAACAGCGCAAACTGTGCGTCTTGTCGCTGCATCAAGACGCAAAGTGGTCGCTTGCATTTTCGTCTTGTCGCTGCAACAAGACGCAGAGTGATCGCTTGCACCTGCTTCTGCGTCACTGCGACTAGTTGTTATGACTGACGTCTTGCAGTAAACGATCATTTTATATACGAGTAAGCATTCGAGATAGACGTTCGTGTGGTTCCTACAGTTGCAGTGCTTATTCAGCGAAGGCGATAGCGCAATACAAAAACACGTGCAACTTCCTCAGCACTCCGCAGCAAGAATAACGCTGCCCTGTTGCATGCGGTTGTCGTCGGATATGAGCGTGAACCGTGCATCTAGACATTGCGACAAGTAGCGAGAGCTTGCTACTCCTCTAGCCCCAGCCTGTCGTTGCGACTCTGCAACTTGAAGACAAGTCTGAGGAGTTTTGAAAAAAAAAAAAAAAAAAAGTTAAATTAACTTTCATTTCGGAAGTCAGTGTCCTTGTTTCTGTATTTTTGTTTTTTGCATCCGACTTCCGAAATTAAAGTTATTTTACACTTTTTTTTTTTGGAAAACGGTTTATTTTTTCCTTAATGCAAATGCTTGAGTTGTTGATGAAAATACAAAAATCGCTATATGTATACCTATAATATTTGAGAAGTTCCCTCAATTCCTCATGGATCCCATCATTAGAACTTGATTTTGATAAAAATGGGACCAATCTGGAAGTAAATCCGTACTAACTAAAAAAAAAATCTAGTCGGTTTATAAACGACGGAGTTCTGAGGCAACAAACATTAAAAAAAAAGTACAACGTAATTGAGAACCTCCTCCTTTTTGGAAAGTCGGTTGAAAAAAAAAAATATGTCGGCCGCAGCCGTCTAGTCGCCGAGCTGTCGCAATCGCATGTCGCTAATGTGCGCTTTGTCTTATGCATGACGGCTTTGAAGAAACTTGAGGTACAATGTTACATGTCCTAAGTCGCTGTCTAAGGACAGTTGTAAGTAGTAGAGCTCTTTGTGAAGTTCGTCCGGGGTAGTATTTCTTGAAGCCAAAGAGCGTTGCTGTTTTCCGGTATGAAGGGTTTGCGCTCCGGTGTAATTACAGACGAAAGACCGTATATTGCTGGACATGAGCATCCTTCATGCATCGCCACAACGACCAGTCCTGTGACTCCCACATCCGTAGGTTCCCACGGCCTTCACCAGGTCTTCGCTCAGCAGAGTGAGGGATCTATCCAAGGAGGAGCTCGTCCTGGGAAGTACTACCACTGTTGAGCAAATACAAATTAAGTGTTTTATAAATGTTGAGAGCCGCTGTCTCGCGTACAATATTCTCTATGCCGCGAGCTATGCATCGAGCATTCTGTAAAATATTCTGTTGGCTCATGTTTTATATTGAACTTCCTTTTTGATATACGGTCAAATGATATAACCGAGGTTAATTAATTTTATAAAGTGGTCATCATTATTAGTACGGATGAATCCGATACCGATGCCGATATATCGGCGATACTCGAAGTTTGGCGATATATCGGCATCGGCGATATTTTTATGGCCGATTCAACGATACTTTTCTTTTAATAAACGTTGAGAGCCGCTGTCTCGCGTACAATATCCTCTATGCCGCAAGCTATGCGGATGCATCTAGCATTCTGTAAAATGTTCTGTTAGTTGTGATTTATACTGAACTTCCTTTTTGATATACGGTGAAATGATATAACCTAGTCACTGTGACATTATATATTTATACTACAGTGAAGTGTATGTATTTTATTGTATGTTATATATTTTTTTCATCATTTAACTAAATAGGTATTTATTTAAGAAAGAAAGAAAAATAGGTTTATTTGTCACAGAAACACGTGCATACAAAAAGATAATTAACTCGAGTAGGTAGGTAGATAGAAAAATAAAACAGAATAGATCTACATTATACAATAAAGATGGCTTCTGCATATGTAAATAAATACATTATTGACTGCTAAATTCTCACACCATTTAAATGAGCAACGATTGGATCGCTATTTATTTATTAACTTTAATTAAAATGGCTAAAAACCAATTACAACAATTGAAAACAGAGACACATAAAGAAAAATACAGAAAATTATAAAGTTGTGGTTAAAACATATTTTCTTTTACAACACGCGGACATTTGTGTGGGTTACACGTTCACCTAGTTTTTAAGTTATTCTGTCACAGTTAAATTGTAATGTGTAACTGTTTAATGTCTCAATAAAGTAAAAATAAAAATAAAATAAACACTTTCATGGATCCCTCTCACAGTACATTTCATGCATATCTACATAACTTGGGGTAGGCAGAAACTTCGAGCCTTGCTTATTCTGTTTGCTTCGTTTGTATCTATTTTAATCATAAACCCACCAAATATTAAATCGCCCCATAAGTTCGCGAAAATCTTTGACAATCACTGCCTCGCACAATATCCTGTGTGCCTCTGGCTATGTGTCTGTACGGCGACATCCAGGATTCCCTGAAATGTTACATTAGGTCCTCACGTACTTGTGGGGTCCGCCGCTCAAGGTATTATGAGCACCTTGTTGTTGCCTTGCACGGTCTGGGAAACGGATTGCTAATATTTGACCGTCTACTCATTTTTGACAGCCAAGCCTTCATTTTGAGGCCCAGATACATGCCAGCGACCTTGAGTGGTTAGCTTGCGTGTTCTGTACTGAGCTCACGAAACGCGTCGTACGTCCAGCCAGTAATAGGAGCCCATCCAGGAGCACTGGCCCAAATAAAACGCATTATTATTTTATTACATATAAAACGAAAGATATTTTAATAAAACACGTATAGTAAAAGATGAATAATTAAATTCTCTTTAAAAAGGTGAAGGTTTTAGAAAAATACGCTTGATAGATTTGCGTGATTCTCAGTTTCTTATCCGCGTTAGACATAACTTTACAAATTAATTACACTATGTAATAAAAACATAATCTAAGTAAAAAAAAAATATTCACATATTAAGTTATTAACAAAATGCTCTAATTTAACATATATTTTTTCCAAATCATTAACACTACTCGTTTAGACGTGATCTTCAGTTTAAAATCATTAAAAGTCGGTTATCGTCGCCTAAATATGAAATATTCTTACAAATTCCATCACCTCTTAAGTTCGCAAAACACTTTGACAATCACTGTCTCACACAACATCCTGTGTGCTTCGGGTTGTATGTCTGTATAGTGACATCCAGGATCCTCAGTAATGTTACATTACTCTCGCATTTGTGGGGGCCACCCCAGGTATTTAAGAGCATTTTGTTTTTTACTCCACTGCAAAGAAGAGTTGTGTTTTCCGTGCGTATTTGTCTTGTACAATCAGGGAAATGGATTGTTTTGCAATTTGACTATCATAATATTTAATTCATTAATTATTTTGTTTTTTTTTAGTCTGATCTGTAACTACCTATTAAATTTGACTATGGCTAATAATAATCGTAATAGCTGTATCTTCAAACCTAATATTTTGCATGCCATAAGGTAAAATGTATCGGGAAACTTAATAAATATTCCAACTTATATGTATACCTACATTATCAGCAAATAAATGACTTCTTTCTTTCAAATAATATTAATTTGTAAATTTATTTTTTCTTATTTAAATTAATACGTCTAACGTGCCTCTGCGAGTTGGCTTCGGCCCCTCGTACGCCTGCCGAATATCCGGGACTCCAGGGCAGTGTTGCAAAAGTCAAAAATAAAAAAACGGTAGATTTTCCAGCCAAAAATCGGGAGAAATCGGGAGTTTTTAAAAAATAAAATAAATGTATTTTGCGCTCTAATTACTTTATTAAAAAGAAACATACATAGGTACATTTTAAGATTTTTAGGTTCAGTGATCCTCATACCATTTCTTGGTAGAAATTTTTTCGAAAATTTTATTTTCTATATTAAAATTATAACAAGTTTGGTTGTTTTCTGTTATAACTCGTTTGGTGTGTAGGAGACCTATTATCGATTCCGTGGATAGTTTGTTGCGTTGTTTAGTTTTCATTAAATTTATTGAAGAGAAAATTCTTTCCACGTTGGCAGATGAGTGTGGCAAACATAGTATTTTAAAAACAAAAGAACAAATGTTTTCAAATATGAGTGTACCATCACCATACTTCATGCTGCCAATGCTCGCCCAAAATTCTTCAGTTTTTTCACTAAACGACGCAATTTCTTTCGTGTTCCGAAGCAATCGCCATTCTGTGTCAATACTTTGATAATTATTGTTGTCTATTAAATTTGGGAATTGTCTACATATTGGTACTATTGATGTCAGATCACCTTTTTTTACATTTTCCGGAGAGAAAGCTCCCAAATCTTTTAAAGGGATATTGCTAATTGGGAACCTTTGTATGATTTGATCACAAGCTTCAATAAAGAATTGAATGCATCTCGTTTGGAATAAGTGGATTTGTTCAGAAGTCAATCTTTTATCTGTAAGCAAAGTATTAATGGCATTTGCTCCGTAATATACATCTTCTATAAGTAGAAAATTACGTGGGTTTTTATAATCAATGCTTTCGAGATTGTTTTTTTCTAAATATTCTTTTTTCAGAAAACAATCAAAGTTCTTAAACTAACACAAACTTGGGAATACAAAACGTGTACTCTTGCTGATTCAGATTGCATTTCTCGATTTAATTTATTGAAAATAGGTAAAACAAAGTCTAAAAATTGAAGAAAGAGTAACGTTAATGGATCGTTTAATTTGTGTAATATATTTGTAGCTGTTGCAATATCGTCATTTAGCGACGCATCAATGAAATATAATTTCAAAGCTTGATATTGCTCCAAAATTCTTGATATAGCTGCGTGTACTGACAGCCACCTCGTCTGACAAGGATGTAATAATTTATGTATTTTTAAATTACAAAATAATTGAAATTCTTTAAATTCAGCTGATCTTTTGGGACTAGAAGAAAAATAATTGTATATTTCCCTTACAACTTCTTCAATAAACCGAGGTATTTTGTTGCAAGCGTAGGACGCACACAAATGGAATGAATGACATATACATTTCATTATAAATAAATGTTGTACATCAGCTTTTAGTAACGTCATTACTGAATGATTACGTCCCATCATAACACTTGCACCATCAGAAGCAAAACCTATGAGATTTTGTCGAAATGGAACGCCATGTTGTTCAAAAAAGTCTACAATGCTTTTATGTAACGTAGTTGCGTCTGCAGTCACAACAGGGATAAGCCCAAAAAAATAATCTCCTACATGATTTTTTTTGACATATCTAACGACGAGACAAAGATGTTTGGTGGTACTCCTATCGGTGGACTCGTCAATTATAAGTGAGAACTTAACCTGTCGTAGATCTTCGCAGAGAGTATGAAAGCTTTCTTGTCCGATTACGTTATTTACGACAGCTTGAATCCTGGGGCGAGAACACTTCATATTTTCAGCTACTTTTGAATCTGGACAAATCTTCTGTATTAACTTGCCTAGATGGTCAGTTATCGCATATGGCAAGTTGTGTTCAGCGACAAAGCTGGCAATCCGAATTTCACCTGAAACAATTAAATAATGCAATGAGATGAAATAGTTTAAATGTTTTTGTTTAAAAACAACTTGCAAATCTATACCAAGTATATATGTAGTCAAAAACACTTCTATCCATTAAACATAGACCTGATAAAAATTGACAGAGTTGAACAATTTTTTTTAAATTAAGTATGTACATTGTCATAATAATATATTTTGTTATTTACCTTCCCTCACTTGATGTTTAAATTGGATCACTTCTCGATTCACAAAATTGGTCATCTTAGGTTGATCCGCAATGCATTTTATACTTTTGATGTGAAGTTGGGAAGCGGCATGTCTTTTAACAGCGTCGAAGCCAGAAGAAATATTAATATCTTTATTACAACTTTTGCAATGTGCGTAGTTTTTTTCTTTCAAACTTTTTTTAAGCCAATTAGAGCATTCTGGTCGTGATTCCCATTCCACTTTATAATTTTGGGCATATTTTTTACGTTTAGCTCCAGTACTAGTGCTTGGGGTATTCGTATTTCCATCCGAATCATCGCTATCGGACATTGTAAATAAATGGAAGGTAAAGCACAATAAAACCAGTACACTTGCGAACGGACGAAACGATAATAAAGTGTAAAAAAACATCTCAGTACATTCACCAAACAACTCGAACTTAAACATTTATTTTTAGGGAATTTCCCCCATACACTCACCAAACAATAATGAACCTTATTTCAAAGGCATTTCGATCTTATATATTTTATGTATACTGCGGTATTGAAAGGACGTGCGAGAAGTTTTGGGGAATCCCATTGAATTGTTTTAGTGTTACCAGGTAAATTTTAGTGTTGTCGGCTTAATAATATTTTTGCCACCATAATAATAAAAAAAAAAAAAACAAAAAAAGCAAAACTGAAATTCGGGAGATTTGGTCGTGAAATCGGGATATCGGGAGGGAAGAGCCGAAATCAGTAGATCTCCCGAAAAATCGGGAACTTTTGCAACACTGCTCCAGGGTCTCAAGAAATGTCTCAAGAATGGTGGAGTTTCTTGCCCATTCGTCGCCATGCGAAACCTTTTGGAAGGGGCAACTAGAATTAATTTTATTTCCGTGTAAATTTTGACGTTCAAAAGTGCCATTTATGTGCCTATTTGAAATAAATGCTTTGACTTTGTCAAAGACGTAGAAAAAAATATATTATTTGCATTTAAGTTGTGTAAATTGAACTGTGTATTCAAATCATAACTGTCATTCTGTATCAGTCATATAAATTTGTAATTTAATAGAATTTTACGTAAGGTGTGTGTTTGTGTGCATTAGGCTCGTCGCCTATTACAAACTGGGAAATGTGGATTTACCATACATTTCTGTCTACCCATTCGGGGTGTAGTATGTATCATTAGTATTATTATGTATGTGTGTGTAACCACTCCTTATTTAGGATTAGCCAAGTAAGCAATATGTTAAGATCGTGTGAGCTCAATCTATGTGAAGACACAATAAATCGAATCATCATCCAGTGCTGATGTCTTTCATTTACCACGACACTTCACGGGGAATACATGCGTCATGTTGTACGCACGGCTACAAATCCAGCTACTATTTCCAGTATAAGCTAACCTTTCTGTGTAAGGAAATCTTATACAACGGAAGATCAGCATATACTGGAAATGGATAGCTTGATATGGAGCCATGTGTACACAATACAATGTTGGGAAACAAAGGTGCCGATTCTCTTGTTCACAAACAAAATGTAAGTTCAGTGCATCTTTTTCTTTCTATTTAATTAAAAAAACGACAGAAGATAAATTTTAGTTTAGTCCTGTCAAATTAATCAGCGCCTGTCACTACTCCATACAAGTTTAGACGTGATTAAAAACTAGCCGACTAAAATTACGTCAATTTACGTCAAGCGCTGATTAATTTGACAGGACTAAACAAAAATTTTTCTTCTGTCCTTTTCTTGATGAAATAGAAAGAAAAAGATACACTGAAATTTTGTTTAGTTTGTGAACAAGGGAATCGGCACCAATGTGGTTGCAAGTTTCGCAACTACCTAAATTAAATATTTTCGCACTAAAACGTCTGTTTTTTTGAAACACACTGCTAGTACGCAGTAAATAAAATGAGCTGTTTTTTTGTTTGTTTAAAACTAGCTACCCGTCCCTGCTTCGAACGATTTTTACGACTTGACAAATTTCTTTAACATGAAAGTATTAGGTATACACATAAACCTTCCGGAATAAATTGTCTAAATGATGGTGAAAACCACATCAATATTTATGTTCCATTATTTAGAAGAAAAGCACGGTCACACAGACAGCCACAAAAAGCTACATTAATTTATAATATACTAGCTTATGCCCGCGGCTCCGCCCGCGTGGATGTCGGTTATCGCGTAAAAAGTAGCCTATGTCCTTCTCCATATCCCAGGCTTTATCTCTGCCAAATTTCATGACGATCGGTTCAGCGGTTTAGGCGTGAAAACGTAACATACAGACAGACAGACAGAGTTACTTTCACATTTATAATATTAAGTATGGATATATATATATAGTACTAGCTGTTTCCGGTTGCTTTGCTCGCGTGAGTTCTATGTGCCAGTTAAAGTCCCGTCGAAATCGGTCCAGCAGTTTCGGAGATTAGCCGGAATAAACAGACAGACAGACATACAAAAGATTTTTTTTTTGTTTGTTATAAGTACCGCATATACTTTCATATGCATTTAGTAAAAAGATATTATTATTTTGACATTACAAACAGCCACTTCAATTTTATTTATTTGTATAGATATAGAACACTAGCTTCTGCTCGCGGCTTCGCCCGCGTGGATGCCGGTTATATCGCGTAAGAAAGTAGCCTATGTCCTTCTCCGTATCCCAGGCTATATCTCTGCCAAATTTCATGACGATAGGTTCAGCGGTTTAGGCGTGAAAACGTAACATACAGACAGACAGACAGACAGAGTTACTTTCACATTTATAATATTAGTATGGATAGTTATTGATAATGTACAAATACATACGGTAAGTATACCTGCTATAATTACCACATCATGCTTGACAGACGAATTCGTGTTCTTTAACAAGTATAACCGCGGCGTGGTCGACCGTTTTTCTAAGTGTACCTAGTAGGTTAATATGGAGAAGAACGGGCAAGAATTCCACGGACACTCTTTTAAATCCAAATACTACACGGACTTCTGAAACTAAAATATTTTTTCCCTTGCAATCTGCCTGTACCAAAACACAAGTATACAACATGGAACTCTGTTCATCTAAGTTCGGAACATGGGCGCAAAGTTTATCCATCTCAGTATTCTCAGTCTAGATATAACATATCCATTAAGTTTCGTATCTCCTAAGTTTTGAAACTAGGTTCCTACTGCAGTTCTGTATCAGTTTCATTGCAGTTCTTAGATAGTAATAATCATTGGGGTCGGCTTCCAGTCCAACCTAACCAGATACAGCTGAATACCAGTATTTTATATGAAGCGATCCCTCTCTGACCTCCTCAACCGAGGTACTGGGTAACACGATGCCCCTAGTTGTCAGTCTTTTGGGGTTCTGACTACCCATAATGACGGTCAGAAGATCTATGAATGACAGCCGGAACCAACGGTTTAAGGCGAGGTTCTTTGAGCGTGCATTTTTGTTCTAGAGGTGACAGCTGGGCGCAAGTAAATTGTGCCGTGAATTTCGTTAATTTTGGGTTGAAAATTATATGTTTTACGATATTAACAAATAACAATGTTAAACCCGATGGACATTACATTATCATAGACGTTTATTTTGATGTTATTTTCAGTACATAATGTGGTATAATATTGAAATAAAATGATTTTAATCTAAAAAATAAGTAAGGGTATGTTTGGATTTTTTTTCCATCGAAAGAACTTTATCCAATTATGTAACGAGTACCCGACGTACCTACAGAAAGATCTCAAAAGCAACATAATTTTTTTTCACGTGTTTAATCATTACCGTTTCTTTCTAGAGGTTAACTTGAAGAACCTCGCCTTAACGTACTTTCCGAGGCACGAAGGAATCTCGATATCAAATGGATGGTCCCATCCACTAGCTGACAGTATTTTATATGAAGCGCCTGCCTATAAACTATAAGACCTCCACATAAAAAACAGAGGGTGTGTGCTTATGATGAAGTGCACACGATAAATTGTAAACTTATGACGAGCCGGGTATACGCTATTCAGCGCCGAGTATACACAATTCAGCGTCACCGACCCGAGCGTGACTGCTCAGTTTCGTTAACTGTATCTTTATTTCGCGAAGCGACGCGCGCTGTATTTGTGGTAACCAAGCGTACAAACACGCTATGAATTATCAAGAGTATAAATATGCGTCATTATTGCATACATTTGTATCGGCCATAGTGCTAATTATGCTTTAATTCTGCTGTTCGCTGTATGTGACTTTAAATGTTTCTAAGCGCACCCACAATACAGGAGAAATTCCTAGCGTGGGGCAAGTTTTAAAACATAAAAAAATTAAGTACTTACGCAGAAATCATATTATTTTAATTCCGACTTAGCCCAGAGCTTAGATAATTCCAGATAACACTACACAATACAAATATCTATTCTCACACAAAGAGCAACGCATCTAAAGCTGCACGGTGTATGCCATTTGCATTGTACCGGTTTATACTGGCGCAATCCGCTTCTATCCGGTTGTATCCGATTTGGGCCGATCCTCACCGGATATTCATGTGGTATTCAATATTTGATTGATAAGTTCTGGTGATGGTATATTATTTTCTCCATAAAACCCTCGTTTTATTAATAGTTCATCCCTATCTATTACATGGGACTTTAACATACCTGGGGCAATATGGGCGTGATTTTACATACAAAATATTGTAAAACATTTTAAAAGAATAACTGTGGAGTTTCTCTCATTAAAATTTATCTCCATATGAAACTAAACTAGCTTTTGGAAAGGAACTTGAATCAACTCGTATTTTCTTGTAAATGAGGTTCAAAAGTTCTTATTTGCCAACTTGAAATAAAAGATTTGACTTTGACTTTTTCTCGATAAGGCGTGCTCAATCTTTGTCCACTTTTAAAATTTTGGTTAAAATTCACTTCCTCTCTCCTTAAACATCATCATTACTCAAAGTTCCTTGCTCTTGTATCATGTTTATTATTGTGTGTGTATATATATGTACTAGCTTTTGCCCGCGGCTTCGCCCGCGTGGATGTCGGTTATCGCATAAAAAAGTACCCTAATATGTCCTTCTCCATATCCCAGGCTATACATATCTCAAAATCCTAACTTAACATTAATTTTAATGTGATTCACTATGTAAATAGACACCGAAACGAATGATTTAATATAATAAAAGTACTTATGTTCTGAACGTGAATGAGTCTTTACCTAAAGATAACAAACACAAAATCAAAATACGAAATTTCACTCAAATTCTTAAAGCAATCAATTGTACCAAATTACGACACGAAATAGAAGTGCGACACAAATAATAATTTTAAAATAATTCACGTAAGTACCAACAATGTGAAAACAAAACGAAATCCTCCGAAATGTCGCATGATACACCGCTTGTGCTGATAAAACGCTCGAAATATCTAATGAACACCATTGGTGCATAACTTTTCTCAGGGTCACGTTCGCAATTGGACAAAATATTTGACATTTATTTTGTACTTGCAACACGATCTGGCTGTAGAATTCGATAAATCGACTAATACTTGATCGGTTGACATTTTAGCGGGAGCACCACTAAACGAACGAAAAAAAAAATTTAAACAAAATACGTCTGTACTCTGTGGTCGTGTGGCGGTGTGGCGCGGTGCTTAATGTAAACATTCATCAAGGTTGTACGTGCGTAAAGTAATGGATTCAATGTGAAAACGGTTTAATATTAGAAGAATCTTATACATAATTACTAAGAAATAAGTGTAGATTTCGTATTGAGTTTATCAAAAAGTGATAAATATGTCAGTGAAAAAGTAACGAAAGTTTTGGAATGCACAAATTTTGAGCATAAGACCGCCGTGTTTAGTAATGATTTTATGATAAATATTCTTGTATAATGTTTGAAATACACATAAGTAGTTAGCTTATTTATCTACGAACATAATTTGGGTAATAGCTACTGATATTATAGCGTATTGTTATCGTAATCGTATTTCCAAGAGTAAAATTCGGCAAACAAATCCCTACAAAAACACAATAAAATGGATATAGTATCTTATCCTTAAGAGATAGACATATGCCATCGCGGACTTTTTTGAAGACCTTTATAAGATTCACAATTCCACCATACATTATTTTGTTATATCTCAAAGAGTTAAGACAGCGTTTTCGTTGAAAGCTCCCAGACGGCTAATTTTTTTCCGACACCTCCAACAAATATCGTTAATTCATACAGAAATGCATACAAAAAGTTAACAAATTATATACTAAAACCTTCCTCGAGAACCAAGCTATCCATTGGTGAAAACAGCATGAGAATCGGTGCAGTAGTTTTTGAGTTTATCGCGAACAGACAGACAGACAGACAGAGACAGACCCGGCGGAGGACTTTGTTTTATAATATGTAGTGATAGTGATAGTGATATATATATATATTTATATGGATAAGTATCTATATGCTTTGTGTATATGTATTTATTGTATATATGTAAGTGGTACACCACTAAATACCTGCAGTATTGTCTCTCCTTCTACTTTTTGATCCATCCAAAGGTTGTCTGTAAAAGATCGCTTTTAGCGATAAGACCGCCCATTGTGACACCCTATGTAACAGTTCTACATTTATATCTGTAATTTTTATGGTGTACATAATAAAGAGTATTCTATTCTATTCTTCTGTTTCATTCTAATGATATCCGTTTCTTTTGTTTGCAGGTCAAAATGTGGAAATAACACCTCTCGAGGCGGTGCGACGAATCGGCGACCAGCTCAATGTGCTGTGCAAAGTGCCATACCCCATAGACTCGTGCAGGTCAGTTGATTTATAAGTAATTTGTTTTATAGCCTTCATCTCATCTGATGGTAAGTGATGATAAAGCCGAAGGTGGAAGCGAACTTCACCCGGAATCCTCAACCACAGAGATTTTAAGTGAATATCGCAGTCATAAGAACTACCGACAGAAGTGAAAACACAAAACTTTGGAATAACTGTTCTTTTATACATATTATAGCTCATGGAAAGCGTTCGGTGACGATGACGCGAGTTCCATGATTTTTGTGCACCCAAAAAGTGTTAAACGCGCCTAAAGAAGTTTTCGCTGCAAAAATATTTAGAGTACCTCCCGTACACGTAAAGTGGAGATGATATTTCAGACTTTTCTATGGTGTGAGGGTATCGTTTGATAGGCTGTAAAAATATTGTGGGTTTGTGAAAACCAAGACACGCACCTCAAACTTTTTGGATTCATGTTTGAATAATTTTATCACTTACATAAAAAACGGTGAAGGAAAACATCGTGAGGAAACCTGCGTGGCTGAGAGATATTTTTCGACGGCATGTGAAGCCAAGTCAGAGGCCACCACCAGGTTAGATACTATCTACACGAAAAAGAAGAATATGCGTCAGCCTACTCAGTGCTGCTGTAGCTTCAAAAGGTTTCGTGTGTCTTGATAATTACCCTATTGATATTTTCTCCATGAGTTTCGCTTCATACAAACGCTCCCTATAATAACAGTGCGAAGAGTGCACTTCTTTGTGTCATTCCGACCTCGCCGCCGAAGCCCATCGCGAAATCTCCGACTAAATAGTCCTCCCCGACCCTTGCTCGACGAAGCGCCAGCCCGCGCCGTAGCTGAGCCTGTAGCTTTAAATTCCCCTGATAATAATCATAACCCTGATTTTATCCAGCCACCGTCGGTCCCTTGCCGTCCTCTCTCCGACGCTGCCCTAAGCAGAGGTTCGTACCCCATAAGAGGTGCTCTTAGCGCGCAGTCGTTTAGTTTCTAAGTTTTACGCCCTGGCTTGGAAGCTTTAAGTTTTTAGGAGCTTAAGGCAACAGGAAAGTCCGGTTAAAGAGTCACGATCTCTAATGGTCAACTCTGAGATGCCCTAGATAAAAAAAAGCACTTCTTTGTAGTTCAAATTGGTTTGTTTTGTAGTGTTCTAGATTTAGGTCTAATATACACACTTTTTATTGGTCTTTTTTGTCTCTAATATTCATACAGGGTGGAAAAAAAAGACCGTGGTTGGAGGAAAAGTACCCTTATTAGATACTATGTTGTTTAAAAGGAATTGATCCCTATGAATGACTCTTTCGGTTGGTATCATAAAATACAGGGTGTTTTTTTTTCACATTTGACCGGTTCTATTCCCGGCTCAAGCAGGTGATTTTTCTAAAATCTTTAAATGCAGTTTTAATTATTTTTGAATATAAAGGAATGTTTCCTTTCAGTAAAGTTTGCCATCATCAATATTAAGGGTACTTTTCCTCCAACCACGGTCTTTTTTTTCTACCCTGTATATTAATGTCATGCATACCTTTGCATGGTTACTAAAAAGACAATTGTAGATGTTATTTTATTTGAATTGTAAGTGACTGTGCTGTTGGTGTGCTTACTATAAATAAATAAATAAATAAGCAAATAAAGGATAGATTTTAGAAAACTAACTAAGGTATAACAGGCTTGACTGTATTATAATAACTTGTTTTCTCTGTATGTTCCAGGATGACAGTAGGCGGGACTCCCTACAGACTGATACCCGAAAACCTGCAAGGAGAAATTGTCTACGCGGGCAATGGGCTCAAGGTATACTTCTTACTCTTCTATACTCCGTTTGAAATAAAATTAGACATTTTAATAACCTTTACGTCACACCTGGCCATAATATGAGTTTTACCGCACGCTACACGTACAGTAAAACTCGCATTGTGGCCAGGTGAAGACGTAAAATTGTGTACTCACCACGGGCAGTAAATCGCCTGCGGCTCGGGTCACAAATACCTGCGATTTCGGGCTTTCTTTCTTTTACAGCCCTTGGTAAGTAATGTACTATTTTTACAGTCCGTTCAACAGATTTTGACTTCTATTGCGTTGGTGGCATGACAAAATGGCAGCTGTAGTAAACAGCTGGTATTGAAACCACGTTTTTGCTTTTCATGCCATCTTTATGCCTACGGAATAGAAGTCAAAATCGGTTGAACGGACTGTAAAAAAGGTTTATTTAAATCATCATCATCATTTCAGCCGAAAGACGTCCACTGCTGCTATTGTAATGTCTCATCTTATTTCAAATGGAGTATAGTACCTTATCGGTAATCATATTTTCGAACCGTTTGGTTGAAACCCTCGGACCGTGGGGTCCGAGTGCTCGTGGTTTCATCGTTGCTACTTTAAGATCTCTTATGTGTAAAATTCGGCTTATTCCACAAATCCCCCCTGAAAATCCCCCTTAGGAGGAAAAGTGGAATCTGAAAACAGTCTAGAATTCACCCCTGATAATCCCGCTAAGGGGGGAAAACTAGAATTGAAAAAACAAAAAATAGCTTAGTCCAAGATCCCCTGAAAGTGATTTTTTTACATTAGGGTTCAGTTTTTTCCACTGACGGGGATTCTCTCAGGGGGGATTAGTGGAATAAGCCTAACATTCAACTTTATAAGAAAATCGATATTTTAAGCACCGACATTTTATTAGGAAGCACATTGATAGATCTTGAAATTGGTAAAGAAATGACGATCAAATCGTCGTATACACATGAGAGTTTTTGCATTCGATAGAGCTTCAAATTGTGAAAAAGGCTGGCGTAAAAAAGTGATTTTGCCAAAAGTGACACATAAGAGGTCTTAATGTCGCAACGACGGTTTGTTCAATGAAATCACGTGTTACAACATCGTGTGATACTTCACTTTTCGTCTTTTCATCCACGCGGGCAAAGCCACGGGCAGCGGCTAGTTAGTTAATAAAAGAAACGGAAGGTTTATCAACGGTTTGTGTGTCAAGTTTTTGTGTTAATTAACAAGAATTCGATTAGTTTGTTAATTGGCATGCGGGCTTCAAGGACATATTTGAGAATTAATAAGAGAAAAGTTTCGAAAAGAACACTTGCTTTGTAAGTATTTTTAAGGGGGACTATAACAAATATGGATATACAGAACAATACAATCATTAGAATCAACAATACAACTCTTTAAGTTAGAATTGTCCTCAAAAATTTCATAATTTCATTAAGTCATTCAATAGGGTAATAATCACTGACGTGTTACCCAGTAACGGCACCCAGTAACTGGGTAACACGATAC
This sequence comes from Dryobota labecula, assembly GCA_947523025.1. NCBI lineage: Eukaryota > Metazoa > Arthropoda > Insecta > Lepidoptera > Noctuidae > Dryobota > Dryobota labecula. The sequence goes on along the minus strand of OX383311.1, from coordinate 1,778,645 downwards.
CAATTCAAATTATCTGCAGTATTATCTCTCCTTCTCCCTTTAATTCATCCAAATGTTGTCTTTAGATCGCTTTTGACGATAAGACCGTCCATTGTGTCGCCCAATGTAAAATTTCTACATTTAAACATATCTGTAATCGGACTAAAGATCATTTATTTTCGTTGGATCCCAGTTTTAAATCCCATTTTTTTGGCATTAACGATGGGTCCGATTGGCTATTTCCATTGAATCCCATGTTATAACGACATGTCGCACCTTTAGAATTATAGAGACCTTATTTGAAATCATCAATCACATCATCAGTTAATGACATCATCAATTAATTCACAATATTATAGTGACCTCATTGGTGATGTTCTTTAGAAATGTTGAAATCTTAAAATTTCAAATATAGGTCACTATAATATTATTATAGTGACCTAATTTGGTGATGTTTTTCAACTTCTGAAGAAATTAGGTCTCTATAATTCTAAAGGTGCGATGTGTACTTTTCAGAAGAAAAGTTATATAGGTACCTTTATCAAATATTTGAAAAGCAGCGTGTGTCCGGCCCAGCGACTATTGAAAGATTGAATGAATGAAAGACAGAAAAAACATGAATGAATTCATAGGTCAGGTCAACTTTTTCCATTAAATTCGAAGCTTTTCCAAACACGACCTACAGAGATTTCTTTTTTTTATATTGTTGGAAGACATAGTTTATCCATTCGTTTTTAATCACAACATTTTGTTAACAATATAAAATATACCCTAATTTTATTATAAACAAATTTGTTGTTGAAAGTACCCGCATAGCATTCAGATTTTTTTAAGCATTTGGGATACAACGGAAATCAAATAGTTTTCTGGGATTTAACGACAATAAAACGTAATTCGCTTGCATTTTTTAAATTTGGGATCCAACGGAAATACATAATAATGTTTTGTGGGATCCAACGAAAATAAATGCTAAAGAGTATTCTATTATTTTACTCAGGCCGGCGAATGCGGTGCGTTGATAAAGAACATCAAAGAAGAATGGAACGGGAACATATCCTGCGTCCTTCCGCCGCCGTCGGGTAACATTGAGCTGGTGGGGATCATGAGACTACTGGTGGCACGTGAGTATTAATTGAAAAGTATATGTGAGTTGGGTAGGCTGAGCTCACTCTTCCCACCCGAGCCTTGCTCGACGAAGTAGATGCCCTCGCCGTAGCCTTGGCCTGTAGCTTGAAATTCTCCCGTTTATAAAAATTATTCAGATCTGATTCAGCCTGTCTCATCTTGCTGTCTTTACCCCAGCGACGCCCTAAGTCGAGGTCCGTACCCTACAGGGGAGCTGCCCTTAGCGTGCAGTCGCTTAGTAATTTAAGTAATTCGCCCCTGGCATTGAGTTGGCTTAAGGATTTGCCGCTTAAGTAGTCACGTCCTCTCAAGGTCAACTACGAGATGCTATACATGAGCTCACATTGCGCCCCTAAGGACCTCATAATCGAGTCTCCTATAAACACATCATGAACCGCATACAGAGTACTGTCGTATGCCGCGTTAAGATGCTTGCTATGTGAATGCATGTATTGCCGCGGAACGGATCGTGTCCCTGTATATTAAATTAACGCATACATCTATATCCTCAGGAGCGCCAGGAGAACCTAACCTGTTCACCACAACACAGCCAACCTTCAGGGATGGAGACAAGTTCATGGCACAGTGCGTCGTTCCCGACGGAAGACCTGCTGCGAAGATCACCTGGTTCTTAGGTAGGTAGACCTGTCTATCATAATCAGCCTCCAGCAGTCTAATGCTGGCTTCGATCTTCTGACGTAACAGACAGCTTTGCTGCTGGGGAGTTTGTTGCCCCACTTCTAACTCCCTTCTTTCTCACTTATGCGTACAGCTTTATGCATCTATAATAATATTCCGGGGCCTATTAGAATAATTACAGAAATGAAAAAATGTAAAAAGAATCTCCATGAACTGTTAGACAAGTGCTACTACTCTTTAAAAGACTTCCTATCAGACAAATCACTTCTCCAATACAGTCCCCCTCAGTCAGTCATGATGCTGATGTACTGATGTGTAACTACTTAAATGTAAAAAAAATTGTTTTATTATTATTTTTTTTAACATTCTATGTGACATCTTAATAATTTGTAACAATAATGTAAATGTAATTTCTATGTACCTAATTGTGTGTGTGTTTCTATTGTATGCCCTAAAGGCGGGACATAGCTGATCACAATTACATTTTTTAAGACCTGTATTATGTACCTACCAATGATCCACAATAAAGATATTTCATTGATTGATTGATTCTTCCCTGCTAAAGCACTAGGAAGTGGTGACGGGCGCGCGTGGCGGAGGACTGTCTTATGTAATTTTGACCTTCAGAAAGTGCTGATTCTTAGCCTAGTGTTGATTTTCATTCGATTTCAGGCACACGCACAATTTTGGTTAAGGCGCCAATAAAATTTGAATTTCGCTGGCTACTTTAGCGCTTCCCTCTTAAGCGGGATCCGCGAAGGTAGCCTTCGAATTTCAAAAACTTACGTTTTTCGCAAATTGCTAAAACAGCGCTGCAACAACATAATTCTATTCGATTTCATCAAATCATCATCATATGTCAGCCGAAAATCGTCCACTGCTGGACATAGGCCTCCTCCAAAAGGAGGGGATTTGCCATAATCGCCACGCTTGGCAGGCGGGTTGGCGATCGCAGTAGTGTTAAAAATTCATAGGGAATGCTGCTGCCCATTCTCTAGTAAGTCTCCTAGTGCCTTTTACGACACCCACGGGAGGAAATGGGGTGGTGCTATTCTTTAAGTGCGGCACCACACGGCACTCATCATTTCATTTAGTGCGGCTAGCCGCGCGCGGCAGCCGCGCACGATTGTCGCTTTATGTTTGGTCACACCTTAAGACCGTTTTCCTGTAGCTACAACGGTTAATATACCTGTCATTACTGCCCCATCTCAAAAACCCACTCTGTAAAGCTACACCTCTCTCTAACCCTTGGGGGAATACAGGCGTAATGTTATGTTATACTAAAACCTCCTTCTCATTTCCAGGACAAGAAGAACTACTTCAAGGCGTATACCAGCCCGTGGTAACGTCAGATCCAGGGTCAGACCTTCAGACCATCAGTCAGAACGTCAGTCGAACCCTGACGGATGAGGATGATACTAAGATGCTGGTCTGCCGGGCGGAGCATGAGGCGCTGGAGAAACCCATGGAGGCTCGGAGGCAGCTGATTGTACAGTGTAAGTATGACTGATAATTCAATTTAAGGTAGATGCGCCAAGGTTTTTTTTTTTTACAAACACCGGACATTATTTGTTATCTTTACAATTTTACTCGCCAAACTTATTAGTTTGATGGCGACAAGCGATTGTTAATATACAAATATGTATTAATCTATAGTCTTCATTTATTTTGTTTGCTTATTATAATTAGTACGTATGTACATATCTATTATATAGCATTTATCTGTGTATCTATTGTAGGATATTGTGCTGTTATACTTTTTATTTGCACCAATAACAACCCCATCCTATGTCCAAAAATTCACTCTCCATGCCAAGGTTGCTTGGAAGAGATCGCAGTTAGCGATACGATAAGGCCGCCCATTGTACCTATATTTTGTAGTGTATAAGTTTTTTTTTTTCTTTTGTAATGTGTAATCTGGTGTACAATAAAGTATATATCGACGCTTGAAAGGCAATATTGACTAAGCGACATGTTGGCAACTACACTAGCGCATTTTAAAGATTAAAAAAATAATTAAAAAAAAATGCTGTTTTTTTGTGTATACTCTTCTAGTAGTAGTAGTATACACAAAAAAAAAAAAAATACTCCATTTTAAAGTTTTCTCTTTTTTTTTGGAGAAAAATACTTTAAGATGCTCTAGTGTAAATTTCCCAACATGTCGTTTAGTCAATATTGCCTTTCAAGCGTCGATATGTTACCGGCCAAACCCGATTTCAGGCCAAACTAGTTTGCTAGGCCAAACCGGTTTATCCTAACTATTTTGGTTAACAGCCCGACTCAGAGTACCCCGACTCGGATAGGTTAGGTTAGAAGTGGTTATTTTTTTTAAACTACCCAGAAATAGGAGCCCCGCTAGGCGGGGCACCGTCGACCTTTCTTAGCGCAGGTGGAGTTTGGCCTTGGCTATACTGGTTTGTCCTATCGCGTGTAGGGAGGGTTTAGTCTAGGACAAACTAGTTTGGCCTGAAATCGGGTTTGGCCGGTAACACATATAAATAAATATTTGTAGAAAAGGTAGCCCATGGAATACGAATTTTCTGTATGTGTTTTAATTGTTTCTCTAATTACGGCATACGAGAGGTTAAGGGGGATCGCTAAATTAGCCTGTGATTTGAACGTTTTTAACGTTTTCTTTTGCAAAGAGCCCAAACAGTGAATCGCGGCAGTAATGTAAAATATTCATTGAATAATTAATATTATCATTTAAAATTTAAATCGTCAACAAGGATACTAGCAAATATAGTATCCTGACTCATGACATGTCATATTTGCATGAAATCATCATTATTTCTCTTCTACGCAGTTGTAGTGTATTTGTTATTAATTTACTGCGTTTAAGGTCTTGATATGTACATTGTACTACTGTTTGGTTTTTCCTTAACAAAGTATACTATGATTAAAAATAAATATTTATACTTACTAATATTAAAGCTGGACAGTTTGTCTTTTTTGTCTGAACGCACTAATCTCTGGATTTACCCGTCGCATTTTAAACATTCTTTTTGCTTTTGATCAGGGACTGAATACCGATATAATTAGGATACATACCAAAATATCGCTATAAATACCGGTATTTGGGTATACATATAATACCGTCATTATTATTATTTTTTGCGTTTTTGCAATTTGCAGGTCAGCGTCAGGTTGTATCTTGATCAAAATATGATTTGCGACTGAAGAATCATCAATAAAGATTCTGTGACGTCACATTGTAGCCTGATATCTATACTGAGTATCGATATAATTATCGATATTTTATACCGATACTCAAATTACTGATATAAAATACGAGTATTTATGCCAGATGTCGATACTGTTATCGGTATGTTCTTTAAAATATCGGTATTCTTCGAATATTGATATCGGTCCTTGCTTTTGATAGCTCAATTCTTGAGAAAGGTTATAGGCTATTTAACATTATGCTACGACCTTAAGGAATCGAGCAAAGATAAAAAAATCAGAAAGAACTCTAAGCGAAAACGAAGTCATAGCGCGGGATGGGATGCGACGCGGTGTGTCGGGGGCCGAAATTTCACGCGGACGCGGGCAGAACCTAATAAAATATAACATAAATGTTAACTGTCCGTACTTTCGTAGTACTTTTTATGTGGCCTACGTAAATCTGCAGATCTGAGACTCTAGTGTGAGTTTCTTTTAACCATTTCGATTTTACGCATCGTGCGCGTTCGGCGTTCCAATTGGCCTCCGATTGGCCCTTCACCAATCGAATTTCTGAACGCGCTCGATGCTTTATAATACAGGGTGTCCCGTAAATAATGGATCAAACATAACGGATAGGTAGCTTACCTCATTTCCAACAACTAATTTTAACAGTATAAAAAAACCGGTGAGGTTACCAAGATATATATATTTTTTTTTTCGATTTTTACCATTTTCTCTACCAGCATTCAGTGTTTTTAATGCTGTTGCTGCAAATTATAACATTTTTAGATGTGATTTTTGTCAAACATTTCTGAATAGCTTACTGATGTACCAATTTTTTTTCCATTAAGATACCATTTTCTTTAATTACATTTTATATGCCTTAGATAAAAATCTTGAATTGAAAAGTTACATTTTTAGATGTGATTTTTGTCAAACATTTCTAAAATTCGAAAAAAAATATCTTGGTTACCTTACCGGTTTTTTTTTAACTGTTCAATTTAGTTGTTGGAAATGAGGTAAGCTACCCATTACGTTTGATCCATTGTTTACGGGACATCCTGTATAACGAAAGCGAGCATTAAGGAAAGATTTTTGAAAATACATCCCTTAAAGGGGTTAAATAAAGGATGAAAGTTTGTATAGAACTTCGTAATTTTTGCTGATGAGAATTCCATCGGACACAGTTCCTTTTCAAAAGAATTTTGATCATATCAATTTTTTCACCCACAGACCCGCCAAAACGTCAAGAATCCGGCACGATCACCATCTTTGGTCTGAAGCTGGGAGCTGAGGGACGCCTCAATGTGACCGTGAGGGCGAACCCTAAGCCAATCGCGGAGTGGACCGTGGGAGACCAAGTATTGGCGGCGCCCAGGCAGAGTGATAACGGACAGTTCACAGCTATTGAGCCTTTGTTACTGGTAAAACTATTGTTTTATTGACGTGACTAGCTGACCCGACAGACTTCGTTCTGTCAAAAGCTATTTGACTGTGGCACTTTGTCTACGCGCAAAGAATATATATTATAATATGAACTCCACTACTCTACCCTACCCTACCTACGCTACCTACCTATCCTACCCTACCCTACATACCTACCTACCCTACCTACCTACCCTACCTACCTACCCTACCCTACCTAAAACCATCTTAAAAATAAAATTTGATAAAAACCTATTCTCAGACCTACCAAATGATGACTGACACGTTATGTCAAACGCCATAAAGTTACATTAGAAGATAGTTACATATGATTACATTAGAAAAGTAAATATGGTCGTTTTTTTTTTTTTTTTTTTTAACTTTCTTAATTTTTTCTTACATAAAAACCTTCCCCTGACAATAACAAACACAACAAAAAAATAATTTGCGAAATCGGTCCCGCCGTTCACAAAGACACACTTACCGACTGAGCCGTTTTTCATAATTCCTTCTCAGTCACGAGATAATATTTTTTTAAAGGAGTGGCGCTGGCATGAGACAGCCCTCTTAACTAAAATTTGACCATAACTTTCTGATACAACCTGTATAATAAATCTCGCGAGATTTAAACTGTCGGCCCTTTAGATTAGACTATTGACACTTTGACAGCCTTTTGGACCTTTGAGAAATCCTACAATTTCAATTTTAATGTTTTATCCACAGGGTAACGGCTACTACAACATCACATTGATACTGGCCCGCATTACGAAGGAGGACGTGGACAGAACATACTACCTGCGAGTGGACAACGGCCTGGGCAGGGAGGAGTTTGCTGTCAGGATCAGCACTATGGACGAACCTGCTGGTAGGTTGAGGGACAGGATTTTATCCATTACTTAAAATGGGCCACGGTTTTAATGATTGAAAAGTTGAACTAGAACTTGGCTGGTTTTATGTGATTTAAGAAGTATAACATAAAATACAGGTGTTTTTTAATTATTTGGAGAAACTTCACAGACGTTATGGGTAAAATATTAACTGTATATACATATTAATTTTAACTACGCACGATATTCCCGAGTATGCGCGAGAATTCTCCGGAAGACGCGCGAACTGTTTTTCTGCTCATATCTAGTTTGTACGTTACACAATTGAAATAAAGATCATTATGCTTTGACCCAATTTTGAGACCAAAATTAGCTTCCATTCCGTTCCGCGTCAAAGTAAATTGGGCCTATGACGTGATTAGTCGATGATGAAAATAATCAAGATATAACAAAAAAAGCATGAGTGTACACATAACTACTCATAATTCCCGCGATCCTTAACCCTTTGACCGCCAGAGCGTAAACGCATCGGCCAAAATCTCATCGATAACTAATTAATCATTGCTTTCCGTCCCCTATTTTTTAAATAAACTATTACTCGTAACATCATTCTTTTATTTAATTTGACCCTATTTCCTTTTCTTTTCTTGTCGGCATTAGCCACCCGGTGGCGTGTTGTGCACGTTTTCATTTGTCGGCTATACCCGACCGTGGCGGTCAAAAGGACATTGCCCCCGTGATCAGCAGAGTAGTTACTTAAAATTATGATATACACAAATATTTTTTGTTCTAATACAAGAACAAGTAAGATATTATTAATACAATGAAATATTATGATTGGATATCAGTCTATCTATATCTGTCACATCTGTAAAGTTTTACCAACTAATTGTCAACCCTGTACTGTAATTTACATAAAATAATATATATTGACTAGTTCTGTATTCCCTACAGCTCGGAAAGCGAAGTCGTCATATTATTTAATAGACATCTATGGTAAGACTTTCATTCAGGAATGATAACTGTAAAGGAACGGTAGTGAATGAACGCTTCGCGAATGAACGAAGTATTTTTTTTTTGTAAGATTTTTATTCGAATGATTTTGTCTAGGAGATTGAATTTGTAGTTTTGGTAAAGTATGTTTTTTTAAATTGTGTTTATATTATGTTGAATTGGTTTTAAAAATGAGTTTTTTTTTTTGTCAATAATTTTCATTGGAATTTCCTTCGTCATATCTCAAACTATATTTCTATCTTTAAAAAGCATGATTATGTCATTTTGTTATTACTTTTTTCTTCGCGTAATTGCTGTCAAAAACTTATACATTATTTCTTACTATCTTTCGATCTGAGGCATGATTTTAAAATAGGAATTATATTCAAAATTCTTATTATTTTTTAAGTAAGCATGATCTTTGTATCTGTCTTTGGTTATAAAATATTTTATTGTAAATTGCATGAAAATATTTTAAAAGTGGAGTGTCATGACCATGAGGCGAAAGCGTCAGGGTAGCTCGCGAAATTCAAATTTTCTTACGTTTTTGGCAATTTGCAGGTCAGTTGTATGTTAATCTGAATATGATTCACGACGCGATCGACCGGCTATATAATTAAAATCATCAATACAACTTTCTTTCATATTACCCTATTGAATTACTATTTCTTGAAATCTTGACATTTGAGGATTATACTAACTTAAAGAGTTGTATTACTGATTAAAATGAAAGAAAAAGAAAAGAAAGAAAGAAAAAAGAAAGAAATGAAAGAAAGAAAAAAAAAATTCTTCTTGAAAGAAGAAAATGATTATAATTCTGTAAATACATATTTGTTACGATCGCGAATCATACTTTAATCAACATACACCCGGACAATGAGCTGCAAATATCAAAAATCGGTCTTGCTACTTTTTTGATCGATATTTTTAACAAACTTCTCATGTCTTCATGGAAAAAAAATATTTCAGGATTTTTTTCAACTTTCTATTTTATTTCTAAATGCCCTGTCAAACTGTATTTTCTTTTCTTCTCAATAGTATTTGTGAATAAACTGCTTTAGTTTTATTAAACAACCAAATAAGTTTTTCTTTTTACAACATTTCTCCGTCATTATCATCTTTTCGAACTCTTTTCGGGTTTCTTTTATTTTCTTTTCAGTGACAGTTTTCCCCTATTTTGGATTGTATGAAGTTATCAAACGTACCAAAATGGGGAACCATACCATACTGGGATATTCTTTTTGTATTATTTTTCATATTATATTAACATAACATTTTTATTTCTCATAGGCGTGGAGCTAGACACCGGAGCGATCGTAGGCATCGTCGTAGGCGTCCTAATCCTACTAGTCGCCATATTCCTAGTAGTTTTCGCCTTCGCCACCGACAGATGGTGCTTCGCTGGTAAGTCACATTACTTCTTCTATTTTCTTTGTTGAATTGTTAATATTTTGGAGCATAATTTTTTTTACTCATTTGCATGAAAAGCATTTTGAAATTAATTTCGTTTAACATGCATATTTTTTTGTTTGTAAATTAATCATTTTTGTTAATGTAAAAAATATACTCATCATGATAGAATTTGTATTCATAATCATTTTTATTAGTTGCTCCATTAATGTTGACGATTCGTTAGTTTAGTTGTGATGTCATTTCCCTTTTTTACCATTAGTCCAAGAGCCTTTATAAAAAATATTAACGTCATCATTATTAATAATTTTCTTGAAAAACGTTGAATATCAATAAAATTATATTCATATTTTTTACTGAAATAGTTTTATTGATATCTGCATTGTGATTTTGACCATGCTTTTTACAATCGCTTTTATTACAAACATTAGGCATGCGTAATAATTCCTTATTCCTTTTAAATAAATATTATTAATAAGTAATACATTTCTGGCAGGCTCGCGGGCTGTTGGTCGATAGGTAACGTTGGAAAAAAATAGAAAAAGTAGTAAAAATAGAAGAAAAAACACAAATCACACTAACTGTTTTGAGGCTCGCACTGGTTGAATTTATATCTTAAGACTTCAAGATTGTTTTTTTTATTAAAAAAACCCTATTTTAGTAAAAATGTTTGGCTCGTTGTAGATTTAGAATGAAAAAAAGTGCAACTTTTGGCAGTGTTTTGGCTTTAATATGTAGTTAAATATAAGTGTTTAAAATTAAGTGGATAAGCATAGCAATATTTTGAGCGATCAAGAACGAAAAATAAAGCAAAAAAATTATAAAATGCATGATTTTATTATTATTATTTTTATAATAACTGTTTGGCGCATGAGAATGATAATCGTTATATTTATAATTTTCCGAAAAACGCATGCTTGAAGAATGGTTTATTTATATGCATGTAACTTTCCCAGATTTTATTAAAATAAATTATTATGTCTTTTACGTAATGTCTCTTTGGTAGTGGGCCAAACAGGTGGTGGTTTAAAGCATATATAGTTCAGGTGTTTTCACGTGTTGTAGCTAGTACTTTGGGCCTTGAGCTTATTTCGGACTATTCTCATTATTTCTAGAATATATTGGAGTGCTTTCAGTAACTAACATGTTTTACTGGGTAATATTCTGGCTTTTTGTTTGGGGTTCATCAAAATCTTCCATTTCATCATTGTTTCTGAATTCCTGACTGATTATTATTTTAGAGATATAAATGCAATCGATTTAAAAAAATCTATATTTTATTATATTTTCTCTCATGTGAACAAAGCGATGAATAGTTTTGTTTTACACACAATATTCTGTCTTAATCTAATTGAAACGTTACAATTACCAAATACAGTGTTCTTACAATATACTCACTGTCAATGAAGAAATTCCAAGTTGACAACTGAGTTTTACATTACGTCCCAGTCACTTTTAGCCTCCCCAGACCCACATCGGGCTATTTTCTCGAACGAGAAATACTCGCAAAATGAATGTGACAAAAAGTCAAGCGCGCGTAAACTGCACTGAAATACTTTTTAAGTTGATTTAACCTTTTTTCAACCTATATTTGGGTTAATATAGCACCTACCGACATGATTTGTTAAATCAATAAAATTAAAATTGTTATACTTAAGAGATGAATTTAACAAAGACATACATACATACATAAAATATTGTATTGTATAAACCTATTTTTTGTTGTTAACTTAAATATAGTATCTAGTTAAATAAACTGTTTTATGAATAGTTCAATGAGTTTAGTTAATTTAACTTAATCGTTTTTTTTATTTTACTTCGTAAACATGTTGATTTAACTAAATCAATGGTAAGATTTACTTGTACCTGAACATACAAAAAATGTTGTATTATTTTAACCTATTTTTCTTTAAACAACCCATTACATTTCAACAAGTTTATTTTTGTCAAAACAAACATCATGGAACAGTTCTTTTAACAAAATTTAAGTCAACTCAACCAAAAGGAAATCAACTATTCGGTTTTTCAGTCTGCTGCGATTGGCTGTTGGTAAATCATTCAACCAATCACAGCAGTTTACGCGCGCTTGACCATTTGTCACATTAATTTTGCTATAATAATTTTCGTCCATGAAATTGGCCGTATATGCGACAATTTTTTTATCACACCATCAACTTTTATTCGTGACTCTCTTTAAAGTCGGCGAGTCTCGAAAGTTTAATGGATTAAGTGGCACTGAGTTATCAAAAATAGATAGAATAATCTTTACTATAAAGTATATATCTCATATAAATGGCAGATATAAATGCAGGTATTTCGCATAGGGTAACACAATGGGCGGTCTTATCGCCAAAAGCGATCTTTTAAAGACAACCTTTGGATTTATCAAGGGGAGAGAAAATACTGCAGGTAGTTTGTGGTGGATTCATTCCATTTAATCATGTACCGACAGTCCGTCTTAGAAAAAGTTAGTCCTTGATAGAGATTCATTAATAAAATAAGCCGAAGGCCCAATCACTCTGTTATGTTACTTCAAACAGTTTATTGTTTCCTTGTATTTCGATACATAACCACCTTGCATCTGAGCTTTTGTTCCATTACAACTAGGGGGACAAAATATTTTATGTAACAATCCTTGATAGAGATTCATTAATAAAATAAGCCGAAGGCCCAATCACTCACAAGTTCACAATCACACTTTTCAAACCGCTCACGCACCAACACAGCCTTTTAACAAAGCTAAACGTAAAAAACCAGCCAAGTTCTTGATCGCTTAATGTATTGTATGGCAGGACGTTCTCACCGCACCGACATTCCGGACGGGGCAGACTCTGAGGCCCCCCTTCCCCCTCACGAGGACATCAAGGGCTCGGAGAACCCCTCGCATGACCACGGGGACTATATCAGCAATGGGGACACGAAGCATCCGGAAAAAAAGCCGGACACGGCCGTTTAAGCGTAAGTCGGTAGCTGTCGCTTGTGTGAAGGTGAAACTCGGAGGATTTTTTCGAACGATTTTTTTTTGTCGAAAATGATTATTTTTGTTACTTTAGTTAAGAGAGAGAAAAATACTTAAAACATTTATTTTTTTGTGAATCTTGCGATCTTGCCCATAGAAATGTTTTGTCAATGTATTTCATAGATATTAGATGTGTACAGAAATCCAACATAATTATAAATAAAATACTGACAATCTACTTATACTTAGTAATAGTAGTTGTACTCGTCAAAAATTTATGAAATATTTATTAGAAACTACTTAAAATATTTAAGTTTTTTTTTAACATAATTAAGAACAGTGTCTAGGCATATTTTACGTTCTGATTAGATAAAAGTACCTCCCCGAGTTTCACCAAAAAAATATGAAATCTCAAAAAACCGACCTCAAGAAGTGACAGATTAATAATTATTTTGGACTTAAACGTCGTCGTCATATTGTCGTTTAGTGCCAGACGTTTTTAAACATTGTTACTTATTAATAAATATTGTATTTAAATAAATAAATAAATAAAAATATGTACGCAATTTTTTAAAGTAAAATTCTAAAATAATAAGAGAAATTTTTGAAAAGAGATTATTAGAAATGATGAAAGCGCATTCAGAATTTATATGTAATCTTTTTCTCATAAGACTACATGATAAACATGAATTATTTTTATTATTTTGAGGGCTCAGCTCAGACTATAGTGACAAGGATCGTGCAATAAGTCGAATAAAAAAAAAAAACATAACATGTCTGTAATCCCCAAAGGGTTAGGCAGAGGTGTACCTATAATACAACCACATTTCGCCAATCCCAAGTAATAGAGGGCGAGCCTTAAAAAAATTCCAGACATTCCGAAACGCATTTGAGTTTTCAAACCCCAGGTAGCCCTAGATTTGCAAGTAAATTCTGAATGCGCTCAAAAGCAAAAATCTAGAATATAAGGTTTGTAATTTGACGAAATAAATAGTTACATAATGTATTCCTGTCTCTCTAATGTACACAGGATTTGAAATTGGAATCGAGAAAAAGAAAACATGCATACTTACATAAACTCGCCTTCCCATGGGAGCAGGTAGAAAAGAACGCCTCCTGCTAAGATACATACATACCTACTCCTTTTGCTTTGTATACGTTCATGCATCTAATAAAAAGGAAAAAAATTGCTAGTTTTAGTTAAACTTTTTTTTTTAATAAGACGGTTGATTGTAACATTTGTAAGTAAAAAGTAACGGACGAGGAATTTGGCAAGACAAAAAAAAAGACCACAGTCATGACTTTAAACGGTCATTTTTTTACAGTAAAAACCTTATTTTTTCTCGATTGCAATCATGGAAGTAATAAAAAGTTTTTATGTAGGTACCATGTACGCCTAAGAATCTCATTATAACGTTTTTTCGAAATATACTTGTGTAACAACGAAATCCCAACGCGTATGTTTAAGGCATTTTTAAATAAAAATAGAAAAAATATTTGGAGCACATTTTTTTTTTGTAAAAAAAATCTTTCTTGATACATTTTATGAGACTTAGCCCAGGTTTGCACAGGCGATTTTTTCCCGCAGTGTTTTTTTTTCGCGCACTTGAAGTTGAACGTACTGCGTAGCGCCGAGAGTTGAAAATCCAACAGTATGTTTTTGTTAGATTCTCAATGCTCGACTCAACACCGAGAGTTGAGAATCTAGTGCGCGACAAAATCCTGCCGCGATATTTTTACGAGAGTTGAGAATCCAGTGCGCGATAAAATCCCGCCGCGATATTTTTACGCCCATGGGCTTATTGCATGTTTGCAACTTAGCTTATTGTGTAACTAAATGATTATTTTGCGAAATAATGTTTATTGACAATAGGTTTTATTCACCTTTCGAATGATTTCATATAGTTTTAAGAAAGGTGGAGAGACCAATAGTCGGCTTCATTAGACTTTCTACCAAAATTTTTAGTAAGACTTCTTTTTGAGAAAAGGAAATAAAAAATAAAATCTAAAATTGAACTGATTTAAGAATTATTAACTTATCTCAGAATGATGTTTAACTTATACCTAAACAATTTCTTATATGTATGGCTGGCAATTGGTGCCTCCACCTTATATTTAAGTTACAATGTGTTCGTACCACCATATTAATATTTTTGTATATATTATGTAGTGAAAGAAATAATTCTTAAAAATAAGTTTTATCCATTTTAACTAAGCTTTATTTTATTGGTACAATGAACTTAAATTATCCTTTTTCTTTTACTGTAAATCAAAATATATCTTTTAAATTTAACAATCTTGTGTTTAATCATTTCATTAAAATCGTTTAGTAATTTTGAAAAAAATTGTACAACTGATACAATATTGATATTTTTCGTCTTTTTTAACCGACTACCAAATTTGGAGGAGATTCTTATTTTGTTTAAGTTAGTTTTATAAGTCACCATGATTGTGATTTTTAAGTATTTGTAATTAAATATAATTAAGAATTTATTTTTGTACCAATTTAGTTTTTAGCGTATTTTTACTTAGCCCCCATTACAGAAATAAGGTCAACTAGTAATAAAAAAATAAAAAACTGAAGACACTGCCATTTTGCACGTTTTGCCAAAACATTGCGTCTTTTGAATCTATAAGCTCAAATTATTTCTAAGCTTAAACCTTTTTTTATGTCCGCCGAACTTTTATACTAAAAAAAAAAAAAAAACGTTAGACATGACAAAAAAAAAAAAAACTTGAAAAATAAATAAAATCTTTTCCGATAAATCCCTAACCTTTTTTGACTTTTATTTTAAGAAGAAATGCATATTTTTTGTCATGTCCTATGTGTAATTTTTATAAAAATTAATAGTTTAGTCTCATCACTATCAATGTCTATGAGTAAAGGTTATGACGAAATATTATTGAATATAAAGTATTTATTAAATAAGAATTTGATGTTTCATTTTTATCCATATTACGTACAAAAAATATCTGTAAACGATGAAAATAAGAAAATATTAATTTTCACCCTGCCTGGCCCTCACACTATAAAGTCTGTAATGGAACATACAAAATATATCAATACATATGGAACAATGATCAACACCATTATAACCATTATACTTCATTTATTATAAAATTAGACAAATAACTGTTCTCACCCTTTCGTTATTTCGATGTAAACGTTTAATAAACTCCGTTATTTCACGATAAATAGAAAGCACTGTAAATAATAATAAACTATTTACCATTTACATTAAAAAAAATACTCTAAAGTGCAGTAATTTCAACAATAACTGTCGTTATTTAGCCGTTATTTGTCTAATGCTATAGTAAATGGAGTATATAATCCATTTATTATAACATTAGACAAATAACTGTTCTCACCCAGTCGTTATTACGATGTAAGCGTTTAATAAACTCCGTTATTTCATGATAAATACAAAGCACTGTAATCTATTTACCATTTACATTAAAAAAATAACTCTTAAGTGCAGTAATTTCAACAATATTACACAATAACTGTCGTTATTTAGTAAATGGAGTATAGTTATGCTGATGACATGGTGCTGCTCAGCCCATCAATATGTGGACTAAGGAAGTTGTTGGCCATATGTGAGAGGTACCTATGCGGAGGCTCATGGCTTGAGGTATATAATGCCAGGGACTGAATACCGATATAATTTGGATACATGATACCAAAATATCGCTATAGATACCGCTATTTGGGTATAGATATAATACCGTTATTATTAAATTTTCTTGCGTTTTTTGCAATTTGCAGGTCAGTGTGAGGTTGTTTCTTGATCAAAATATGATTCGCGACTGTAAAAAATATGTATTTACTTAAGAATCATCAATAAAGATTCTGTGACGTCACATTGTAGCCTGTTATCAGTACTGAGTATCGATATAATTATCGATATTTTATACCGATACTCAAATTACTGATATAAAGTACCAGTATTTATGCCAGATGTCGATACTGTTTTCGGTATTTTCTTAATAATATCGGTATTCTTCGAGTATCGATATCGGTCCCTGTATAATGCTATTAAAAGTGAGGTTGTGGTTTTTAAGGCTTTGACTGCCAGACAACAGAGACAATAAAAAACTATTGTTAGCGGTCACCGATGACCGCGGTGGCAGTCAATGTGTTAAAGTACATAATAATACACTCACGAATATACCACCGTTGACTTTACAAGGAACACCTTTAGCCTTTTGACCGCCACGTCAAAAAAGCAAAATCGTGCCCTCGGCGCCAAGATACGAATTCGTCCTTTCGAGTTTTTGCCATCTTATGTTAATATAGGTGAAATATAAAGAAAGAAGTTCAATTAATATAAATTAGTATGAGTCAAGGTTAAATTAGCAAAAGAAATAAAAAATAAAAAACCGGCCAATTGCGTGTCGGACCACGCACAATGAAGGGTTCCAATGTACTTGGAAAGAATTTATACTAAGAACAAACTTAACATTGTAGTTGGTAAACATAATCTCCCATACATTCCAACTGCAAATGTAAGTTTGTACGCACAATATCGCGAGATTTACCACGTTATTTTAAGACCATAGACTTCTTATAGATTTTCCTGTAATCTATAAGTATAGAACTATTTTCTGTATTTTTTTCAAAAATTTAGGTTCAGTACTTTCGGAGATAAGGGGGGGAATGGTCAATTTTCGTCTACTTAGGCTTATAACTTTAAAACAATTTATTTTAAAAGTATAAAAAAAATATGTTTGAGACCCTCATAGTAAGCCCTTTCATTTGATATGTCACACGGTACAGTTTGCAAAACTTAAATTCATTTATTTACGGTTCACTTCCGTGTTTGGGTCACTCAAATTGATATGTATACCAAATTTCAACTTAATCGGTCCATTACATTCGGAGCAAATTGGCTGTGATAGAGGGACAGACAGACAGACAGACAGACACACGAGTGATCCTATAAGGGTTCCGTTTTATCTTTTGAGGTACGGAACCCTAACAATATTGTTTTATGAGTTTTATTTACAGATTTACGTGTAAAAGTCTTGTCATGTAGTCGTGACCATGGCGTGCTGAGCACATTTTAGTTTGTCATCTATACATGACTGTGGCGGTCAAAAGGTTAAAAGTTAACCAATTTGGTTGGTCAATTTAAATAACTCGGTCATGTGGTCACAGGTTCTCTCACAGATGACCAGGATATAGATAGGGATCGCAGGGCGTTGGCAGTCCGATGCATTATGCTGGCGCTCAGGTTTGCGCGGTGCTCTGACGAAGTAACACTGGCGCTCTTCAGAGCCTACTGCCCGTTTTACTCGTGCAGCTTGTGGGTTAGGTATACGCAGAAGGCTTACCGCCCTGCGCGTGCAGTATAACAATAAAAAAAATTAAAAAATGCGCCGAGGATATTGTTGGGGCTGCCTCGGTTTTGCAGTGCATCGGGCATATTTCAGGTCGTGCAGGAGTTTTTACCTCAAAACTATTGAGTAAGCGTTTTGACAAGAATAGGGATGAGTCCTGGGTTAAAAAAAAAAAAAAACTGTTTCGTCCGTCAATCAGTTATTAATAAAATATTAGACACGTATTTTTTGCTTTATCATATTAATAAAAAATGACTTAAATAAAACACATTAAACTTGGGGAGTGGGGACTTGTTACGTCACAGCTACGTATAACATCTAGCGAGCAGTGACGTCATGTCACATTTGAACTCAATGTATCGCCGTAATGTTTAGATTACGTAAAAAAAGAAAAAATACGTGTCCAATATTTTTTTATAATCTACATGATGGACAAAAAAAATTTTTTTAGTCATCATCCCTATTCAATTATTTATTTATCTCCCTTAGAATAAAAATATTCGAGCGATAATTGTCTTAGAATAAAATAATCGAGCTTCTGAAAGAGACGCCAGTGATAGAAAACTTTAAAGGAAATCGTTTGGCTTGGTATGAGCATGTGATGAGGCGGGAGGAAACGCATGTGACGAGAAGAGTGATTACTATAAATGTGGATGGATGGAGAGGGAGAGGAAGGTTGAAGAAAATATGGATGGATTGTGTGAGGATTTTTTATTTTATTTTATTATTCTACTATGAGTTTGCTCTTGACTTTAGTCTAGGTCTGGATGACAGAGACAAAGTCTACGATGGAGTGAGCTTACGCAGAAGAAGCCTGTTCACTCTCACTTTGAATAGATTAGGGTTGTATGCGTTCGGAAACACAGACGCAGGCAGAGAGTTCCAAGATTTGAAAGAGAAGAGAATGAATGATAGCGTGGCGGTTGACAGGGAAGAATGGAAAAAGAATACGTGTTGCTCCAACCACAAGTGTCATGGGACAAGGGCAGGAAGACGGTGATGAGACAGAGATACACACGTAAGTGACAGAGACGAGCTGAACTTTTTTCTATATTTTGATAATAAGTATGGAAAAGTTAATAGCCCAGCAGAGTAGATACTCTATGTACGGTCAATGGCACATCAGTAGTAATATTTGGGATACAAAATCGCTCTTAGGGTCAGTTCACACCGAGACGCGACGCGACGCCCGCTTTACTTGTGGTTACCGAGTGAACAAACACGCTGTGAATGTATTTAAACGCAGGAGCTCTCGGTACCGTCCGAGACAATGGCGAAGTCGGAATTGTGTGTTTGTGTATGCGTGTGTGTGTTATGTGCTGACGCTACTCGTTTTCGCGCACACATTCACAGCGTATGTACACATAGTCATCACAAGTAAAGCGCGGGTCGCTTCGAAAAATACTGTATGGTAAAATTAATGGCCGAGCCGAATACATACTCTATGTAAAGTCAACTGAACATCATTAGTAACATTTAGCAATACTAAAATCGCTCTTACTGTTACGACATAAAGGTGCTTTTGTGGGGATTTTTTTAATTTTTACCATTGATGTACGGTAGGGGTTCCCTGCACGATACTCGCATATTATACCAGTGGAGAGGCGATCAGAGGATTAGAATTTCGTAAAGGCAAAAGGGATTATTTAATTATGTTAAAAAGGTAAAAGGGTCAAAGGAATTACATACGCATGCCAATGTTCAAGTGGACGACAAACGATTTACATTCAGTATCCGATTAATTAATTATAAATGCCTCGACACACATCCTTAGATTTAACGAAAGGGTTTTTTGAATTATCGATTCAATTCGTGATATTTTGTACGAAATATAAAATCAAAAGCAAAAGTCAGTTATTAAAACTAGGGGCGGGTCGCTAGCTAGTCACTAAAAAAATTGGTTGTCTGCAAAATTGGTTTACGGACGATGGTTTAACGTGACAACATCATAACAAAACATTGATGCGGCGCAAGCGTACAATGAGCGTAACAGGACAATGAGCGCAACGGGACAATGAACGTAACGCGACAATGAGCGTAACGGGACAATGAGCGTAACGGGTAAATGCGCGTAACGGGACAATGAGCGTAACGGGACAATGAGTCATGCTTTTTCGTGCATGCAACCGGCGTTCATCGATTTATTAGACGTTTTCACGTCAAAAATACGAGTTCAAACTAGCGTGCAAAACATGATTCCCTATGGCGTGTGCTCGAGCAAGCTCCCGCATATTTTCGCTTAAAACTTGACAGCTAAGAAAATACTCGAGCATGAATTTTGCTGCTCTGTCTGAGCTTACCATAATATAATCGTATTATTATATGGCCTTGACATACTTACATAAGTATGACATAAAATGAAGCAAGAAATATTCAATATTTTCGATAGTTGTAATGTCGAAAATATTGCTGCTGAATATTGATGGCAGACAGTATATTGCCGCTATACAAGGTCAAATTAAATTAGCTAGCGAAACTCCCCACACGTGAGGGGTTTTGATAACAGAACACGATAAGATTTTTTTTTTAAACATGATGATTTTTTATTGGGATCAACGGCCGTAGGTAGTGTAATTTACTGGAAAGTTTTACCCATCAAGTACATAACGAGCGGAAAAAATATTGATATTTTTTATCATGTTTAGATTACAGTACCCATTGCGTCTGTGGAGTTTCGCTTGCTAATTGAATTGACCTTGTATAATTCAGTAAAAACATGGCCCATTTTATAATCCTAAACTTAGAACAAATACATTTATCTTACAGGCAGAAGACGAGACAACACAAAGAGTTCTGGAGAATCGTAAGTATTCTTTATTTTTTATGGGAATTATTATGTACTTACATGTCTTATCTCTATTTATTTAGACTAATGTTATAAAGAGAGAGAGCGAATTTCGTGAGGTTGTGAATATGTGGTAACTCCTTCACTATTTGGAACTTACATTATTCTAGATGGACATAGGCTGTATGTTATGTAAATATATACAAAAAAGAAGTACTATCTTGAATTTATGCAAGGCTAGTACTTTCGGTTAGGTTTCTGCTCAGAACTTGTGCACAACGTGTCGTGAACAGAATACCGTCTTCACATGTAAATTGCAACCAAGCAAAGCGGGGCGGGTCGCTAGTATTATATACTTAACTATGCTCCGTTTGAAATAAGATCAGAGGCCCTAGTGTGAGTTTATTTTAACCATCTCGAATTTACGCATCGAGCGCGTTCAGCACTCCGATTGGTGTAGGGCCATTCGGCGGCCAATCGGAACGCCGAACGCGCTCGATGCGTAAAAGCGAGATGGTTAAAAGAAACTCACACTAGGGCCTCAGGTAATATATATCAACAAGAATTCTTTTACAGACGTTTAAATAAACCTTTTTTACCGTCCGTTCAACTGATTTTGACTTCTATTGCGTTGGTGGCATGACAAATAGCAGCTGCAGTAAACAGTTGGTATTGTAACCACGTTTTTGCTTTTGATGCCATCCTTATGCCTACCGAATAGAAGTCAAAATCGGTTGAACAGACTGTAAAAAAGATTTATTTAAATGTCTAATCTTATTTCAAATGGAGTATATACAGGAGGAGAAATATGGATACAATCTATTCGTAATAATATCAATGGGCGAGCGCACAGCTGATAGGTACCTACTACTGCGTTCCGCTTCACTGAACGCGCCGCCCGTAGCGATAACACGCTAAACGCAGTAATATTGGAAACAGAGTTTTATTGTACATATCTAACGTAACCTAAACCAAGACACCACAATAACCAGAAATTAAGTATGGTTCAGTACAAAAAAAATAAGTATAACAATAAACCCGTCACTGTGATAACTTTCCTCCTCCTCGTGTGTTTACACCCCTTAATAGACAAAGCCGAACTTTTTCTCAAACTAGATGTGCCTTCTTTTATATTGTGTAAATAAAAGGGTATTATTACTAGAGATCAGATATTCGGATGCATATTTACCTAAAGTTAATTTTTGGCTATGAAAGTATGGAAGCGGCTTCTTAAAATATTTAAAAAAAACCCGTGTTGCCAGGAACAACGGGAATGCATAACTAGTCGAGTGTGTAATATTTAAGCGACTAAAAGATTAAAGCGAGCGAAAAAAAATCCGGAGTTCTTGGATTGCATAACTATTCTGATGCATATTTATTTAGAATTGGGATTTTTACCAACATTTGAAAGTAAGTAAATATGGCAGAAACATATATCAGAAAGCTAAACTTGTAGATCCCAAAACCGCAAGATTTTTTCGATACAAAAGTGCATTCCATATTAGCCAACATCTCAACTTTAGGTGAATATGCATCCGAATATCCGATCTCTAATTATTACTATAAATGTATATTTTTTTACTTTTTCTAAAAATCTATACTTATTTATTACGTACATAAATCTTCTTACTGTATTAAAAGCTGACTATATTCTTTTTATTTTAAGTTTTTTTATATATTATTTTTATTAGATTATAAACACGAATTGGTCAGTTCCTAATTCAAAATTTCTGGGTAAATACCTAAAAATATTGTTTGACGGAACTTTTTTTCAAAATTGTTGCCATCTACAATAATATTTTTTCCCGCAAGGACGCCGGCCGGGGATGTGCTTTTAGAGTCTGGCAACTCGCTTCCTAGAACGTACGTCTAACATTAAAGTAACTAGCTTCGCTTGCCATCACTACAAATTGTAAAAACATACGTCAGTGACATTTCAACGGACCGAACTCCGTGACCGTGACAAATACGAGTGTAAAAACAAACAATATTAAAGTAAAAAAAAAAAAAATACAGAACTAATCTAATATCATACAGCCATTACGAGGCCTCATGTGACAATACACGGATTGTATTGTCACAATCCACTTTTATTTTGTCGCTGGTAAGGTGGCATTCCCATGGAGTATTCCATTGAAATGTTACAAACGTGAACACAGCTTAAAAATAAGAAATATCGAGCAAAAATTATAATGTTCTCAATGCTGGGACTCCTCTCTGTGGGAGGGAGTGGGCTACAAATCCACGACGCAAGCCTACTGCGGTAGAATGACAAATCTAAATAAATTATCTACAAAAATAATCAGCATTTTTATATCAACTTCTGTTCGATTTTTCATAACTTGTATTTATAGCTTCGCTTTACACTGCTCAGCTCAACTATTTATACTTCAAGCGTTTTATATCTGGGGAGCGGTCTTGTGTTTTTAATTCATCATTTTAAATGTTAGATTCATAGTTATATACACCAATTTTTTATGATATGTACCTCGTTGGTCTAGTGGCGGCGTACTTCTGCTGTCTGTGAAAAATAACCTAGCCTAGGCTGTCACTGGACTGACCAGCTCTAACCATTAACAAGTAATACATGTAGAGATATTAAATTGTATGTATCATGGTAGATTAATAATAAGTAGATACTGTTCCATAAAACTTAATTCTTACTTATAGTAGTAACTGGGTAACTGGAATACATCTGCATCCGATTAGACTAGAAGCCGACCCCAACATTCAGATGATGAGTAGAACTGGGATAAGGGCAAGAGAGGTTACTGTACAAGTTAGAGGTTACTGTACAAGTAAGAGGATACTGGTAACTGGTTACCAGTAACGAACGGCCATCACTAGCGAACGGTCATGTTCGCTCCGATTTAAAATATTTTATAGTATTACTTTTTACAATATACCTATTTAAATTATACAGTCCACTCGTCTTTTTATTAACATTCAACCAAGAATATACCTCAAACATCTCACTGGCTTTAACTAACAACGAATGTACAGATATGTGCATACAAAGAGACTACTCACAATACTCAATTGCCTCAAAAATTTTGGATATTCAAATACAACTCCCCTTAATCCATCCAAAGGTTGTCTTTAAAATATCGCTTTTAGCGACACGACCGCCCATTGTGTCACCTCTTGTAAAACCACCAAAGAGTATTCTATCTATCTATCTAACTGACCATCCTCACATAGATTCTACTACAGTAACCACTTTTTACAGTAGCTCCATTACTTATCATCATTATCGTAGCAGATGGTTACCGGCAAAGATTAAACACTGTTCTATCGTTAGTAGCGACACTGAGAGTGCGGTTGGCGGCCGGGAGCGCTCCCGATTGGCGGGTCTGAGCGCACGAGTGAGGGCAGTGCTGCCCAGAGCAAAGGACAAGGTGCAAGCCACTGAGGCGCAGACGGTTGATACCGAGGATAAGGTTGGTAAAAAAGATTTTTTCTTTTTTTAGTTAGCTTACACTGTCCCACTATTGAGCAAAGGACTCCCCCAAATTCTTCCAGACATCCTTTTCTAGAGTAACCTCGGTCCAGCCCATTTGGTACGCGTCTAAGCCGTCTCGCCACCTCTTCTTGGACCGGCCTTGGCGGTGCCGTCCATCCTCAGGCACCGCCGTGTGGACTGTTGCCCAGCGCTCACTGTGCATGCGGCTGACGTGACCCGCTCAATCCCATTTCAGCTTGGCAGCCTTTTTGCCTATGTCTAGGATCCCGTTTTGGAGCGCAGCGTGGTGATATACTCTGTCGTTGTCATATTCGTTTAATATTTTTTTTATACGTTGTTTTTACGCCCAAAATGCTGCGCTCCATTGGTCTTTGGCAAACCCCAAGGCGGAACTTTTGCGACTCGGTGAGCGACCAGGTCTGAGCACCGTTGGTTAGGTCGGGCAGGATACACATCGATTTTCGCTTCATGGCAATCGGTAGATCGCCCTTCATTACCATTTTCATGGACCAGTAGCTTTTCTAGACATTTTCGATGCGGTTATTGATTTTATTCTCTTCCCTGTTTTCGAAAGGAACTAACTGGCTCAAGTAGATGTACTCATCGACAAAACGTATTTCCTGCCCATCTACCTCGACCCTACGCTTGGTGCTGTTGGTCATGGCTTTTGTTTTAGACCGATTCATCGAGAGTCTAACGTAAAAAAAGGCAAGACAAAAATAATTAAGTACTATATATCATTGGATGTTAAACAAATCGACATTCCATCTGAGCACAATCGAGATCTTAAAGACAAAGCTGATATGTGTCCTATGCCTGAAATTAAACCTATCTCCTTCAAATCGGAACACAGCAACGCTGCTTGGCGACAGCCACACACCACACGGACAGCCGCACGGAACAAATATTTGTATGACCTACAACTAGTTGTTCCGAGTCTGGCTGTTTGTGTATGTGAGTTTAAATGTTTGTAAACGCACCCACGGTACAGGAGAAATTCCTAGTGTGGGGCAAAGATAAAAAAAAAAAAAAAAATCTAAGGTCGGGCGTTTTCCTCATCCTCAAATCATTTATTTTATAATTTCAGCCTCAGTCAGACGACAAGAAGGGCGTAGTATACGCTGAACTGGCGCTCGGCGAGCAAACTTCAACGGAGAAACCACCCCCTCCTTCTACGGAGTACGCAGAAATCGTGTACACAGACCAACCGAAGGAGAACAAAGAAACCAACTAGGTTATGACAACCTTACACTTCTATTATAAAGATTACACTAAGCTGCGTCAACGGTATACTTGTGACATTTCCTCGGACCAGACACCGTGACCGAGACAAGTACACTTGGCAAAAACGAATGCTTGGCACAACAAACAAACAAATAATATACAAACAATGTCACGACCTCCGTCCACATTAAACGTGACTAAAACCGTCGCTTTGTACGGAGTTTTGTCCGTTGAAATGTCTCAAATATGGACGCAGCTGTAACAACCAACTATAAAGTTATAAACAGCTATTATGTTAAGAATATAATTAAATTCTGGTTATGTTAACCAGAATGAGGATATGGTTATAGGAACCAAGTCTTCAGTTTTATTATAGAGATTTTCTGACAGTTATATTTTACCAGGTTATGTTAACCAGAAGCTATGGTTAAGCTAATCCAAGACTTCTCTAATATTCTTAAAATATTACATAGATCTACTTTTATAAAATAAATTTACAATTTGGTTTATATAATCCAAAACTTTGAATACATATATACCCAGTATATCTTAAGTTTCGATGATTTTTTTTGTACTAATCATAGTTTTTTTTTTTTCGTTAAAAAAGAAACGCATTTTTTAATGCAAATGAAATGCAGCTGTTTTATAAAATATTATCTAAATTAAAAATAACATCACAAAAACTATAATTTATTTCTAATAATGTAGTATTGGAATTATCCACCGAAACAAATTATAATTTTCATATTTAATCGTTTTCTTTTAAAATAAGGAACATGTTACTTTTGTATTAGATTATTAAGTTTATTTTAAGCGTAGAACAAGTTGACTTTTTAGTTTAAGAGACCAGCGGGGTAAATTAATAATTTTTCTATTCTATTCTATTTTTTATTATAGCAAGCATAGCCGATGTCGACTATTCTGCCAATGTCTAAGTGAAATGGAAATCAAGTGTGCATTGTATTAAAAAAAAAAAAACAATATCACGACGATACGGTTGAACTCGATGTAGATCTTGTGAGGTGAGTACGGAATAATAATTAATTTTCAATACAGTTGTTAAACATGGCGTACTTGAATCTTTTGCATAGGCATTTTTCTGTTACGCGGTCGTGACTTTTGTTTACGAGCTCGATCATTTTGTTTTGCAGTTTAGTTTTAAATTTATAAGACAATTTAAAAAGTTTAGTAGCAAGGAGTTTTCATACATAGAATAAAATGGGATAGATTTTATACGAGAAAAAATGAATGAGACCGGACGTCTTAGGATTGAATTCTCAAAAGTATTTTAAATGGTTGTTTATTATATTTAATTATTGGTTTTAATTTAATTATTTTCACATCATCATTTGTCAAAAATCGAATAGGCTGTATAGGCTGTTGTCGTTGTAAAAAAAATGTTCAGTTGCAAAAACGCGCCATTTTCTGAAAATTTAAATTTTTCATATTTACCTAATTCTTTGATTTGTTTTTTTTACTATTTACCACCACTGTATTGAAAAACATCGTGTGATACACGGGTGTGTAGGTTATTGCAAACTCGTGTCATTAAAAACCCTCGCCTTCGACTCGAGCTTGTTAATGACAGCTCGTTTGCAATAATCTACTTCTCACCCTTGTATCACAATGTACTATTGTCATTTATTGTGTAACATACATAAAATGACAATTGATCGCAATGGGTTTCATTTTGACAGTTCCACCGTGTTCATTGCGGTATTAACGTTGTTGAGTTTATAATATTAGTAAAGATATCCTTCAAAACTCTCGGATTGTGTGTCACGCAGTTAGGGTGCGGGGTACAGTAATTTCGTTTGTTCTTATTGAACAACTTTAGGCAACAAATTGGATTGCTTATTTAAACAACTAGAATTTTCTTTTTTTTTGACAAATTGAATGTTTTTTGACCTGGGTTTTTTGCAGATTTGGTATGGGTAAACGAGAAAGGTACTAATATCTGACTTCCGTAGGTATATCGACTAGCCTTTCAATATTTATTTACTTATAGTTAACTAGCTTTCGCCTGCGGCTCCGCCCGCGTCAATGTCGGTTATCGCGTAAAAAAAAGCCTACGTCCTTCTTCATATCCCAGGCTATATCTCTGCCAAATTTTATGACGATCGGTTCAGAGGCTTAGGTATGGAAACGTAACAGACAGACAGACAGATAGAGTTACTTTCACATTTATAATATTAAGTATGGATTAAAACGATACAACACCAATTACATTAATTAACATAGAAACATAAGAAGATTAATATTGTCCATTTTTTGTACAAAATTTGCTGCTGAATCACCCGCGTGGCTTTTTCTTAAATAAAAGTAGCCTTAGTTACTCCTTATAACATAAGTCCAGCCCGTCAAAATTGGTCCAGCCGTTTCGGAGACTAGCCGGAACAATCGGACAGACAGAAAACATTTAAAAAAAATGTTTTTTCACTCCTCTTGCTCAAAAAGGCCGTCATTGTATAATACCAGACTGAAGAAAAAATACCATATTTATCTCTAGGGGAAAAAGTGTTTTTTTATTTTATACTTGTCTGTTTTTTGAAAATGGAACTAGAAGCGGCGATTCTTCGGTAGAATGCGTGCATTGCGTTGTTGCAACTACAGAAGAAATTTAAAAAAAAAAGACGTTGGCGCGAATTCTTTAGAATTTTTCTCTAATTTGCAAATTGAATTAGTGGCCGTAATTTATTTTTAATATTGAATTGGATTATTTTATTTTCTCACAATCGTAGTGAAAAGTAAAGTGTAACACACGGCGCTAAAAACCCATTATTAACTCGGTTTCTATTTACTTCCTCGCTAAAGCTCGGGAGTAAAACTACCTCGTATAAATGGGTCATTTTAGCCCCTTGTATAACAATCTACTGTTTTGTTTTAAGTACCTTATATACTTTCATGCATTTAGTAAAAAGCTGTTATTTTGACATTACAAACAGACACTTCAATTTTATTTATTTGTATAGATACATGGAATAATAGTTTGGACCAATTTCTGCAGAATTTTTACTAAAGAAAATGGACTCTAAAGCTATAAAAGTCAGTTTGTTCTAGTTGAAGTAATCTCGCAAACTATTTAATTAATTAATTAAGATGTAAACGTGTGTGCTTCAAATGATATTATTATTTTTTGTATATTTGTTTATTTATAAATTGGCGATCATGAAATTTTTCCCGGTTTCTAAAACATTTATTAACCGAGTGGTTTTTGCTATCAATCGTAGTTTGTGGCAACATCGAAACATTGATACAAACACGAAGGTTGTAGAAGCTGAGTAATTTTTAAAAGAAAATAAATAGTATTTGTCGCTAATTTATAAATTTAAGAGCTTGTGTATACTGCCTTTTTGCAGATTTATTACGTACAAAATATATTATTAGTTTTAAGTACATTAAATATATTATTGTTGTCAGTATATCTGTCCAATGTATGTCGTATTAAAACAAAACACGCACACTGCCAGAAAACTGCACGAAATCACGTTATATAAAAGTTTTGGTAAAACAACTTTCTGAAGCTAACTTTTACTGACACTCACTGCCATCTAGTAGCGATAACTGGAGCCTTGAGTGCCAGTTTGAGTTACTCGATAGCGCTGTTAACAACTTTTAAATGGTAGCTTTTTTTCTATGTACGTAATGGTAGATTATCCGTATTATTACTTTGTAACATTATTTTCCTTATCCATGGTAGAAGATAAACCTTTTTTACAAAGTAAAATTATGCGTTTATATGTGTCAGGAAGATGACTTTAAATCTGCCATGGTGTTAGGAAAGTAAGATATTTCAGTTATCAGTAATTTAGGTACAAATAGAAACTTATTTTTACTAGTGAGACCAGAGTCAAATGTCAAAGTAAAGTGGAAATGTTAAAATTTAAAAAGTAAAAATAAATCCTTTTTCATCTTTTAAACAACATGTATCATTTATTTTCAAACTGGTATATCAATATCACCCAACTTCTGTATTGTTCAACATCATTTGTATCATATAATTTTTACATAATAAAATTTGTCACATTCATAAGTCATAAGTCATTTATTCATTGAACTTGCGTATCATTTAACATTCGTGTTATTGAAGTGAAACCTTGTTTAGGCGCACTTAGCGCTCTTTCTGAACAGTGATCGAAACTGAATAGTCACGCTGGGTTACGTAACGCTCAATCGGGTATACTTGGCTCCAGTCGTAAGTTTTCACTACTATCGTGTGGTCGTATTTTTTTTTTTTTTTTTGTATCACTCAACTTCTGTGTCATTGAATTCATGAATCATTAATCCTCCTTTTCAATAAGCAGCTAAATTATAACTAAATATTTAACATTTCCACCTACTTAAAAGTATATTATTTACAATCCGTCCAGATTTATATTAATTTTAATGAAAATATTTTATTTTTGTAACTATTTTTAGTTTTTTTACCGTGCTATACATAGGTGCTTAGTTAACAGAAACAGATTTATATCAACTAGCGTAAGATTACGAATTTGATATTATAATACTTTTTTTTATTTTTGACACTTAAACTGCATAGATGAGTTTGTGCCCGATTAACGGCAATAGGCTCGCCTTTATTTCATGGAAATTTAACATAACTGACGAAGTGAGTGACCTACAGACATCTGCCTACCCCTTCGGGAAAATATAGGCGAACTGCCTAGATCAACTCTAAAATAAAAAGGTTTCCCACTGTAAAAATGTATGGCTGACACCCTGAAATAGGGCTCAAATATGCGCAGACAAAGTGTCGAAAATGCCTTTCTTTTGTAAAACAATGTCATAAAGGGTGCTCACTTACGCAACTCTACACATTTTTTTTTTTTCTATAAAGATTGTTTACTATTGCATCTCTTAACAAATGGATATTATAATATTAAGTGTGCTCACTTTTGCAGCTCTTCACAAATGAATGTTAAATAAGGACAATTTGTATTTATTGAAAGCTTTCTCGTGTACTTATTCCTTTACCTTGTATTTTTAAATAAAAATGTGTCATTTTAATTGGTGTCTTTATTTCCTATATGCAACTGACTATCTGATAATCAACCGGTCTAAACCGCTAGTAAACCGACTCAAAACTTACCTTTATGGTTTTTATTTTATTGGTAAGGATATAATGATGTCACTGGCATGGCCACCATAAGGGATTTTAATTTTGATAACACAAAAAAAATTGTCGCTAATTAGTCATAGTCATTTATTCATAAACAAGTAATTTGTATCTGAATTTACACACAAAATTACACAATTACAGTATATAACACAAAAATAAATTACATTTGAATTCCATTAATAACATTACAAATAAAAAATGCATTGTACCCAAAGTCTAATTCAGATAATTTATGTAAACAAAGTAATGTCAAGAAATGTCACTGTCAAAATGACAGGACAGTGGTACAAAACATTTTATCATTAAATGTTTTTGTAAATAATCATCGATAAAATTAAAGTGAATTAATTATAAGACCTATGCAAACAAAATATCGTCGCCAAACAATGTTTTGTGTAGTGTTTCGGAGACGTCCGCATATGATCGTCATAATCAGCCCTTTTAAGCCCAGTGCTAGACGTAGGCCTCCCAAAATCCATTTCCAATCGAAAGAGTTTACAGCCGTTTTCATCCAAAATGTGGCTAGATATGCTACTCAAAATATGAATCTATGTATGAGAGTTGTAATTTAGTGTTATGGAGATGTAAAAAAAAAAAAATTGTATCTCCTGCATTGTTACCAGTATCATAAAATATTTTATACCAGAAAATCTCCTATCATTAATAACTTTGTTTAAAACCGAAAATTTATAAAAATAATTACGGTATGATTATTTTTAATTATTATTCCTTAAAATCAGTACTTAAAAAAATGGGACCTCTTTTTTCGCAATTTTATGTGAATTACTATTACGAAGATATTTTTTTGTTATGTTATCCCCTTTGTTTACATAAATTGGACGTAGTTATGCAGAAATGTTCCAACCCACAAGTCACCCGAAATCGAGATAATGTGATCAAACTACCTTTTATGACACTTAGAGTCAGATTTGCAATAAGGTTCCAAGTTTTAAGTCTTATACTTGGAACCTTATTGCAAATCTGACTCTAAGTGTCATAAAAGGTAGTTTGATCACATTATCTCGATTTCGGGTGACTTGTGGGTTGGAACATTTCTGCATAACTACGTCCAATTATCTGAATTTGAGACTTTGGGTATAGTTCAATAGATGTAGATTAAACAATATGGTCAACTCTTTAAAATAAAAATAAAAATTAAGAATAACAATAAAAACAATAATTAATGATAATTTAGCATAGATTGATAGAATTAATTAAAAATAATAATATTAAATTTATAGTTACATTAATAAATCGGAATGAACAAAATCCAATAAAATTTTAGAATCCATGATTATCTCAATATAATTACAGTTCTTCTACAGCATATAGACACTTATTCAATAGGAATTCTTTTAATTTTATTTTGAAAGCGCTACTATAAACAGCACTTTTTATGTCTAAAGGCAACCTGGGCCTCAAGTCTGCTATTACAATAGTGTCAGAATGGTCTCTTCATTGTGAGTTTTTGACAGATTTGCCATACAAACACTGTCATATACTCACAATGGCGAGACCATTCTGACACTATTGTAATAGCAGACTTGAGGCCCTGTTGAACAATTTTACAGACTGGTATCGTGGACTATGTTTTTATTAGTCGAACAGATCTTCGCTAGGTGCCCTAGTATTTGAGTTATAAATGTGGCCAAGCTAGGGAGATACTCTCCAGATCGGCCACCTACCCGTTATAACTTTTGAATCAGTGACCGACAAATTCTGATATGGCGACTGATTCCGACTAGAGCGTTTTCAGATTTTCCGATACGATATCTGTGTCGGATTCAGATACGATATCGGAGCAAGTAAAATATATGAATTATGTACATACGGCTACATATCAAGCTATACATTTCCAGTATAAACTGATCTCGTATTGTATTGGATTTCCTTGCCTTTCAGATTGTCTGTTCCATTATCGGATCCGATACCCACCGATATGTTGGCGGCCATCGGATGCCCGTGGGCTCTCGGACGATAATGTTTGTATATTTGTGCTTTACGTGTATCTTGTTTTTTGATAGGTACTGTTTGTTCGATGAATTAGCAAATAATCGAATGGAGATTCAGTCATACGAAAGTAGTTAAAAACTTCCGACGTGCATTTTCTAGCTTGCTAAAATGAGTATAAAGTGCTCCCTCTGTATATCTAGCGTGCACAATGGGTTGTATCCAATACTGTCTGCGGATAGATCTTTTTTGCGTCTAATAGAAACAGCAAATAAAGTTTTATATTATAGTCTGCAATAAGTACCACCGCCCGCACAAAGCTATTGAGAAAATGGCCGAATCGGACCGATATCATTGGGAATAAGTGAGGATACCACATGCTATCGGAAAGCGGATCTCAGTTACCAGCGTCTGGCACCGAAATCTTATCGCAGTAGTTAGGTACTCGTCTGACAGAAAACTGGCAGCAATAGATAAGTGCAACTTGCAAAGAACGGGTCTTATAATGGAAGAAATCAATTAATTTTCCGTCCATAAAAATACAGCACGTGGTAGAATTTAGATATCAGACATGTCCACACTAATCTTATCGATTAATTTTTTTTGACATTAGTTGAGTTGTCAAATTCGTCCCAGGCGGATTTCAAAACTTGTTTAATTTCGTAAATAATTTATTTTTGTGCCCAAAAAACTGTTCAGAACACTATTACTTTACCCAATAAACATGAATTATGATAATCTAATAGAAATACGGTGTCCAGAACCGGAAACAGTCTGGTAATTTAGTGTAAATATAAATTTTATATTTTTTTTGAGGATTTTTTAATAAATCTTTTAGAATGACTAAGAAGAAAGGCAAAAAGAATGTATCACCAGGTAAATAATATACTTTTTTATGTAATATCTCGTTCCTATGCAATTTTAGCGCCGATCCTGCTTGTTATAGCTATATTTCAAAGGTATGTTTTTTATTGCTGCTTTTTTTATTTATTTTTCAGCTTAGGGCTCTTTTTGTACAGGTTGTGTTCCTGATTTCATGTGTAGTACCTAAATACTAGTTTGGCTTTCTAGGAATAACACTATCATAGTGTTTTAATGTTGGCCACCTCTCTGTTAGGGCATAGTTCAATCTGCAAACTAGTTATACAATTGAAAATAACAAAAAATTGAGATAGTAAAATTGTTTTTAGATTTGAATATATAGGTACTTATGATTAGAATTTAATCCCAGAGTCTGTAAGCCTATACAAACAAATGATGATGGATTCCAGAGACGTTCCAATATTTAGATTTAGAAAAGTATCCATGGATTTTCTTGCCCATTCTTCTCCATAGGAACCTTCAATTTAAAATGGGTATATGGCTTTATCGTTCAGACTGATCAACTCCTTGACAATTCACAAGGGTCTGTACCTAATGGTTTTATTAAAAATCTAGGGAATCTTAAGAAATTTGTTTTTTTTTAATTATTTCGCGCTTCTATCCTAGTCCTACCTGTTATTCTCATTTATTTAAATATAAACTGGCTCTAATAATTGATTTAGTGACCATGTTTATCAGCGTAGCCTTTTCCCCGACTAGGTTGGGGTCGGCTTCCAGTCTAACCAGATGGGGCAGAATGTCAGACTGTTAGATGCAGTGACTGACTTCTAACCGCACCCAGTTACTGGGCAGTGCCATTATTCTGAGGTAAGACTGGTAGTCAGAATTTTAGGCATTTAATTATAAGTGAATAGAACCTGAAGTTTAATGATACAGTGGCCAGCACATCATGCTACATGAAAGTGTCAAATTTCTACAAACAATTTTAAACTTTTAAATGCTGATGATTAAGTTCAAAATCGAATGAGAAATTTTGACAGTTTGTGTTAACTTTATGTAATGGCCACTGCACACAGAGACATCAAAGGTGGCATCTGTGGACCAACTATGCGCTATGGCATAGCTTATGGCGAATGCTCTGAAGAAACCCTTGAAGTTAAGATTTTCTTGAGATTTTTTGCAAATTGTGGTGCAGTTTTACGTTACTATGTTGTTCAAAATTTATTACGCGGCAATTATGAGAAAATAATCACTAAATTATAATCATTTAATATATCAATATAGTGTTCGAAATTATATTTTCTGTATATCGTCATATTTTCACGAAACAGTCTCATTTGCAGTGAATAAGTATAGGTAATTTCGAAGAAAAACCCATACGATTTTGGCCCTGTATTTGGTCATGCCTAATTTATTTTTGAAGAATTATGTCTATTTAATGAAAAGATGATATTTCTCCTCTAATTTAAGAGAAATAGGGATGATTATAAATCAGCTGCTCTTTGAAAAAAAAAAAAAAAAGGTACAGACAATTTTATTCCGCGGGCGATCATGGTGTATCTACCATACACACTACTACCGTGTGATTACCTCTATAATGTTGTAATCAACTTTGGGTAGGAAAAAAAAAAAATCTAAGTATTAAAAAAATCTTTGCAGATTTCACAATCAACGACTGTGCCAACGCGCCAAAACCGGTTAAAGCAATCAGAAAACCAGCTCCGATTCTAAAACCAACCATGGAACGGGCCTGGGACGAAATCGGTGACGACGCCGAGATCGTCCCAGAAATCGCTGACGATGGAACAAAACAACTTGTATACAAGAAAAAAAAGGACAAAACCCCAATAGAGGAACGCCCGGGCATCGAGTACCCCGAAATCCTATTCTACCTGCTGTCAAGATATATTAAACCTGAAGACATCGGTACTTTCGCCAAAATCAACAAATCGGCGTACTCAGTTACTAAAAGCAAAGCATTCTGGATTTTGCAATATAAAAGGTACTGCGAAAATCATCCGAAGCTTCCAGATAGGTTGCGTACAGATAGTTTAAAGGCATACGGCTTGAGGCAGACTGTCATCAGAGCTTTATACCACACCTACGATAGGTTCACCCGCCGAATTTGTCGAAAAGACGCCCATCCTAGTATTTTAGTCAGCTGGGTGTGTGTGAACGTCTGGTATAACCGAGGGTTGACGTATTGGAACGTGTATTTCAAGCTGAAGAAGCCACAGATACATAATACTCAGCCTAGTATAGAAAAGGATTTTATTGAGGAGCTGGGAAGGGTTGATGCTAATCCTGAAGAGGGGGCGCAAGTTTTGATGGTATGTATTTTGTTATATTTTTTTCACTTCTCATGCTCTAAAAGTTCGTCTTTATGTCACGTAGAGTAAAATCTTCGTCGAAGATCAAGACAATCGGTCCAACAGCCACACGAACAACTTCAACTTCATAGAATAACCTCTTTATTTTAATTCGTTTCGTTAGTATTCTAAGAACAAGGCATGGATACCAACAGCCAAAGTACACAATAAAACTTCATGAAATAAACTTATATTTCTTATTTCGTCCATTTATTATGTTGCTGTTTCCTTTCCTCGCAATCGAAGTGAAAAGTAGAGTGTACTACTCGTCCATAAAACCCATTTTACACTTATATCCATCCTCGCTCGCAAGCTCGCTCGAATGGATAAACGTCTCGCGTAAAATGGTGCGTTTTATGCACTTGATGTACAATCTACTATTATACTTTCCTCCTTTTGGCTCCGCGCAAACGGACCACCGACTACAGCCACCGGTGGCTTCTTTTTCTCTCGCCTCCTATTACATGGGACTTAACAGCACTGGCGAAATGTGGGTCTACTATAGGTACACCTCTGCCTAACCCTTCGGGGAGTGCTGCCGTGATGTTATGTTAAAGGCACAGAAGTGATGCAATAAAAAACAAATTGTGTAAAAACTACCATAAAGGATGGTGGGCGATACTGGTCCCAGTACCGCCAGCCACTAAGTGTGAATTACTCTATAGAGCAAATCATTCTGAATCTTTTTTATTATGTCACCAAAATATATCCGAGAGGAACAGATCTACGTGTATCTAAAGCATTTTTCTTTAAATCAATTATTGATCGGTTTTGAGTGTATTATTTTGTAGAAAGATTTAACAATAATAAAAAGCCAACAAGATAGTATAACATTACGAAATGAAAGATTGAAAAATACACTGACACAAGTTGCACGTTGATTGGCGCGGCTCGATATCCCCCTTCCTCGCAACATGTTCTGTTCTGTCCCTGGCATTGATCCGGCTCGTCGTCGGTTCGGCGCAATCCTTACTTTTATTCAGAGATTCCCAACGACTAGTTTCAAATTCTGGAACTAATCTATGGTTTTTGCGAGCAAGAATACAGTCTAGTTATACAAGAGTAAGACGTTAATTATTATACTTACTCATACATTTTTATTAATGAAGATGAAACATCACATCTTTAAATCATTATTACTGCACCTGTAGAACTGGCAACAGGATGCTAGGATGCTGCGCACATGTGATGGTCATTATTTGGTTTTTGAGTATGTCAAGGTATGAAGATAGCATTCATCGACCGGCACTGTTTCTGGACTCTATAATATGTATCAACCTAGAAGCTTGAATGAATCAAAATGGTAGTTTTTTGTCAACATATCAACATATCTAATGCTAACCTAACTTAAACTGACACCTAATCTAAACTTAACTGTTTTATACATGTCACTACTGTAATACCTTACATGAATTACCCTAACCTAACATTGTCAGAACTGAATTACCTTGGGACAGATTTTTATGCGCCTTGGCCTGAGTAAGGGGAGAAGTAATGTCTTCAAAACTACAGTGGTTTTAATTGTGGAGGTAGTGGGACCAGCTCACATAAATTTTGCCCACCAATCTGCCTAACCTGTTCCCAACTATGTTCGGGTCGGCTTCCAGTCTAACCGGATGCAGCTGAATACCAGTATTTTACAAGGAGCGACTGCCTATCTGACCTCCACAACCCTGTAACTGGGTAACACGATACCCCTTGGTAAGACTGGCTGTCAGACTTTTGGGCTTCTGACGACCCGTAACGACTGTCAAAGATCCACGAATGACAGCCGGGACCAACGGCTTAACGTGCTTTCAGAGGCACGGAGGAGTCTCGGTATGTAAAGATGGTCACCCATCCACGGACCAACCCCGGCAAGCGTAGCTTAACCTGACGGATCGACCCGTCCGGCTGTTAAAACTTAGCCACGAGTTCCTCAGTCAAAAAATTTTGCCCACCATCCTTTTTAAAATCATGTCTAAGATGGAGAGAAGTGGAAGGACAGTAGAGGGGACTTTTTCCTGTAGTGGGGAAATCTAGGTTGATAATAAATAAATAATCTCCTATTTAGCTATAGCCGTGTTGCTTGCGTAATTTTCTATACATATTATACAAAGCTTGGCAGTTGGCTTTTTTATGCTATTATATACCTTCAATTTTATGCTGTGCGATTGTGTAATTTATAAGTTTTATGCGAAGCCAGGCTATAACAAAAATGCACATTAACACATTTTGTCCTCAATGGTGGTTTTGGCCTTCATCTCACTTGAGTAGGTAAGTAATCATAAGGCCAAAGGTGGAAGCGAGCTTCACCCGGAATCCTCAACCACAGAGGAACTGGCTATCTTACCTCTAACTGCCGAAACACAACAAATGCTGTTAACATTGTTGTTATGGCGACAGATTTAGATAAGATTGTGGTAGCTAGCTAGGCGGACTTAGAACAAGCTCTACCTCTAACCAAAGCGAGCAGAAAATTTTGCCCCCGCTAGGAATCGAACCCTAGACCTCTGGGTCTGAGACAGGTGTTCTTACCACTACACTACAGAGGCGGTTAACTCATTATACAGTTCTTTTAATTAATTATACAGTGTAACCTGAAAAAGTGGGATCTCAAGGGACCTAGGATTATTTATTTTTATTTATTTAGAGATTTCTCATTCACCCGGTTTCTAAATAGTCGGGTTTTAAATGACAGTTGTCTTACTTACAGAGGGGGTTTCTCTCGGTTTACAGGCTTCCGTACTTCAAAAGGAAAAAAAACGGAGCTCTTATAGGATCACTCGTGTGTCTGTCTGTCTGTCCGTCTGTCACAGCCAATTTGCTCCGAATGTAATGGACCGATTAAGTTGAAATTTGGTATACATATCAATTTGGGTGACCCAAACACGGTCGTGAACCGTAAATAAATGAATTTAGAATATTGGGGTCAGTTTTGGGGGGCAAATAAGAAAATAAAAAAAAAGTTTTGCAAACTGCACCGTGTGACATATGAAATGAAAGGGCTTACTGTGAGGGTCTCAAATATTTTTATTTTTTTATAATTTTAAAATAAATTGTTTTAAAGTTATAAGTGAAAATAGACGAAAATTGACCATTCCCCCCTTATCTCTGAAACTAGTGAGCCTAAAATTTTGAAAATAAAAAATACAGAAAATAGTTATAGATTACAGGAAAATCTATAAGA
Organism: Dryobota labecula; assembly: GCA_947523025.1. Lineage (NCBI taxonomy): Eukaryota > Metazoa > Arthropoda > Insecta > Lepidoptera > Noctuidae > Dryobota > Dryobota labecula. Next base: position 1,739,882 of record OX383311.1, on the reverse strand, counting down.
AATTTAAAAAAAAATCGAATCTATGGTCTTGAAATAACCTGGTAAATCTCTCAATATTTAACCCAACTACGGAACCCTTCATTGTGCGTGGTCCGACACGCACTTGGCCGGTTTTTTATTTCTTGATTACTAGCACTCTTTAAAATATTTTACACTTATTGACGGACCTTGTAATAAGGAGTTTTAAAGTGGCCTTAGTTACCTTGACCGGCTGTGCATGTCTTTCAAACAAAGCCGCATACACTAACGAAAAACCCTTAACTTTTTCAGGTAACATGCAAAGGCTTTGACAAAATTCCAGCGCTGCAAGGGATGACCCTATCCACTGTCAAAATGGTCCTATCACAAGGCTACAGACACCACACACTCCACCTCGGCTTCAACAGTTCCTGCTACGCTGTGAAAGGCATTGTCCCCGAATGCGAGATCATTCTCGATGCTGTTGTGAAGGCAATAGTATGTAATTGGTGGCATCCTCAGTATCCTCATTCAGGTAATTTTATCCCGAGGCAGGACCATCCCCCCTTGTTGAAGGATTTTTTCGATGAAGATGATGGGTCTTGAGTATTTTTGGGATAGGCATTTCGCTTTCATGGTTTGGGATTTTGACATTGATTAGGTAGTAAATGGAGTGCTAATTTTTGAAAATATTTCGAAGTGTAAAATCTTCACAATGACGGTTTTATGCTTGTTGCCAAGTGTTTCAAATGCCTAATTAGTACTTAAGATACTGAAGTGTCTATTGTAGTTTCCATAAAATTGTTTTTAAAAAAACTTACGAATTTTGTAAGTTAAAGAGAAACTTGTATAAATTAGGTGTCTATCTAATAAAGGGCTACTTGACCACCTCCGGAAAGTCACGATAACATTAAAAATGTAAAAGAATTTGTGTGACTTTTTTGTCCAGATTAAAATGGTGGATTTTGAAAGTTGTCATCGCCGGATATAATAGTCAAAAATTTCGCTGTTTGATTAATTTGTCAATTGCTCATTGGTCTAGTGTCGCAAGCGTTACTGCTTAGCATGAGTTGGTTCTGGGTTCAATTCCCCGGATCGGGCAGTGTTATTGGGTTTTCCCATCTGGAATTTCTCATTAGCAGTCCGGAGTCTGGATTTGTGCCCGGTTGATATGTGTACTATAGGTACACCTCTGTCTAACCATTTGGGGAATCAAGGCGTGATGTTATGTTATGTAAGTTATGGAATATCGTTGTGTAGTGCATTAATACATATATTGATTATGAATTGCAATGATAACACTGAATTTGATGTGTTAACAGTTTTAGGTGTAAAAAAGTGTTTGTAAAACTTTCAAATGCTGTTACATCTATTAGTGAATATTTAATTTTACAATATTAATTATTGCAAATCATAGTTAATATTTGAGTGCACTACTGAGCGATATGTCACCATTTAATTTAGTAAAATGGATAAATGAAACAACACAGCGAAAATTTGACAGCTATTGGCGACGTTGCCAAATTTCACAATAACTCAGCCATTTATTTATTTATCCGGAAGTGGTGAAATAGGCTCTTAATATATAAGTCAGTGTCATAATATATGTAAGACATCTTGCGTTTAGTAAAAGCAAGTTTTGTATAAATCGGTGTGTGCAATTCAATGTGCAGATAGCACAAAAAATATTTGTATATTGTTTGAATTTCGTAAAAGTCTATTAAAAGGGCAATTATTAAAAAAGATACTTAGATGTTTACGAAATAAAAATTGTTTTGATAAACACATTTATTTAGGCCTTCCTCTATACGTCTAAATTGAAGATAATTGATTAATAAGTACAATTACCAACTATAAAAAAAAAAATTATATTGATGATGTAAAAAATCGATGTTTTTTAAATGTTACCTTACTAGGATTTCGACCAATCAGAAGCGTCCTGTGGATCTAGTCTGTCTTGGCATTCTATTGTACAAAGCTTAATTATTTATTGAATACTATAATATCATGCTCGACTCGACGCAAGCTGAAAAAACAGAGAATTTTCTGATGACATTGAGTAGTGACCCTTAAAATCAGTTCCTTAAAGTGCAAACTCGAAAAAGCTATTTTTGTCTGCGATGTTTGTATAATTTTGTACTTTGTAGTTCAATGAATAAAGTGTACTATTCAATATCATGGGTTGCTCTCTGCCCGAGTGAAGCCTTGTGTGTAGTGGACAAGCATTATTCCAAGTCTTAAGGTCTGATATATAATGTAATTTTAAAAATAATCTAATATTATGTATAAATAATTGGAATAGTAACTCCCGTGCCTCGGAGAACACGTAAAGCGTTCAGTTCTGCGCGGGATCACTCTTCGGTCCTGTCGGATTGCCGTCCCGTCGGACTATGACAGTGAGGGAAGAGAGATTGCACCTGTGTCGCGCACACACTTGTGCACTATAATATCTCCTGCGTATTTGGCTAGTCTCCGTTGTGATTGGTCAGGAGGATAACATAAGATGATGTCTCTGTGTAAAATACATATTGTATCCAGTTTGACTGGGAGTGAGAAAACAACATAGTTGAGAAATAACTGGAAGGATTGTATGAAATCTAAGTGTGATGTTTGAATAATTACTGTGGTACTCGTAATATAATGTTTTGTCTAGAAATGTAAAAAAACGGTCAAATCGTAAATACACTCTTGCTAACCGGTTAACCAAACAGTACGAGATGAGTAACCAGGTTTGACTAACCGTAATAATCGGTTAAATTAAGTGTTTTCAAGATTTATTTTGGAAAAAACCAAACAAAACTAATTCAAATATTAACCGGTTTCTGAGATTCGGTTTCAGCTAATATCTGAACGATAGAAGTTGACTTAATACTCCATTTGTTACCTACTCCATATTAATAAAAAAATAAGCTCAAAACAAAGATTTAAATCGTTAGATTTGCCCTCACAATACCTAGGTCGCGTGAAAAAGTGATCATACTGAGAACAGTGATCTCAATCATCCCGCATGGAATGAAAGATACGATTTTCAGTATGAGTGAGCGGGACAAAACTATTTAAGTGTCAATGAAACAGGAACGTGACCATCTTTTGACGCAGTCGGGCGAATCTAAAGCCGGGTCCGCTGCGTCATGTTTTCATGTTTTATAAACACATAACATTGTTAGTTAACCGATTTGAGGGTGTTCCCTAACATTTTTATAAGCAAAAACGATTAATAACATGTTTTTGTTAGATAAATTGGCACAGAGGACTTAACGATTTCAATCTTTGGCTCAAAATGTGTACGTTTAGAATTCTGTGTGTATTGTCTGTGAAACTCAATGTGTAGATGAAAATACTCGCTATTGCACGCCAAATAATTGAAAAACAAAAGGATTATACAAAAGATTAATGCCAAACAACCTTAGTATGTACGGAAACGTATTGTATGTCTGTGTGTATTTAAGATTAAGGGGAAAGCGCTGAGGTAGCCCGTAAAATTCATAAATTCATACTTTTTTTGCAAATTGCAGGTCAGTGTGGGTTATGTTGATCAAAATATGCGCAACCGTAACAAGTATGCATTTACACTATAATCAGCAATGCAACTACTTTAGTTCGAATTGCCCACAAATGTATCTATAACCAAAGTCTCAAATTCAGATAATTTATGTAAACAAAGGGGATAACATATTAAATATGTACGTAATGGTAATTCACATAAATTGGCGAAAAAAGAGGTTACATTTTCTTTTAAGTACTAATTTTAAGAAATAATAATTAACAAATAATCATACCGTAATTATTTTTATAAATTTCCGGTTTTAGACAAAGTTATTAAAAAAAGGAGATTTTCTGGTATAAAATATTTTATGATACTGGTAACAATGCAGGAGATCCAAACATTTTCAAATGTTTTACATCTTCAACAAAACTAATATTACAACTCTCATTAATAGATTCATATTGTAAGTAGCATATCTAGCCACATTTTGGATGAAAACGGCAGTAAACTGTTTCGCGTGGAAATCAATTTTGGGAGGCGGTCTAGCACTGGACTTAAAAGGGCTGATTATGACGATCATATGCCGTGTCTCCCACATACTACACAATACATTGTTTGGCAACGGTATTTTGTTTGCATAGTTCTTATAATTAATTAACTTTAATTTTAGCGATGACTATTTACAAAAAAAGAATATGATAAAATGTTTGGCACCACTGTCCTGTCATTTTGATAGTGACATTTCTTGACATTACTTTGTTTACATAAATTATCTGAATTAGAGAGTTTGGGTATAGTGATTTCATGAAATAGTCATTCAATAGGTTAACTTGGTCTTAGACAGTTGTATTGATGATTTTAATGATTATAATTCTGTAAATATATAGAGGTATGAGGAACAGGGTGTAAAGTTCACTTGTTGGAAAAGGGAGGATCCTCCGACCAGACGGGTGTTGTGTCTGGTAGGCATCTGCTGGACGGTTGATGTTGGGATGTATATATGCTAGTCACGCGGTAAACTCTGATTGCGCGATGCAGCATTTGTGACGTCAGGTTTTTGATGCGTAGTTCGCATGTGTTAAATGGCGCCACAAATAAATACTTGTTACAATCGTGAATCATATCTCTATTAACATACAACCTAATACTGTCCTTCAAATTGGAAAAACTTAAGAAAATTTGTATTTCGCGGGCAATCTTGGCGCTTTTGCCTTATGTATATAACATTTTGTGTACTATGTGCGCAGGATGCGTCCTGAGATTTGTCTGTAAAGATTATACAATGAATATTAAATATTCAAGAAGAATATACTAGAAAAAATGTTTCAGAGAAACTTTTTGGCAACTTTTTGAAACAACAATTTAAATTGAATCCAAATTTTATACTGTAAGTACTGATTTAGATTACTTTTATCTGAGGAATCAAAATTATGGTTTGATAGCTTTTCTTTTGAAAATATGTCCCATACTTATTCCGCAATGGTCCGGGCTGTCATACGTAGATCTTTGCCATTCGTTACGGGTGGTCAGAAGCCCGAAAGTCTGACAACCAGTCTTACCAAAGGGTATCGTATTACCTAGTTACTGGGTTGTGGAGGTCAGATAGGCAGTAGCTCCATGTCAAATAATGGTATTCAGCTGCATTCGATTAGACTCAAAGCCGACCTCAACTATATAAAAACAATACAGGATAAGTTTAAAAGGAGTGCGTATATTTTAGGAGGTAATCAGGTGCATAAAACTGAACATTTTCCCCCAAGGAACATAGGTTGAAATCTTAAAATTGAAAATCGACTTTTCATACAAAGAAGAAAAAAAAAAAGACTGGTCACGTGACTTATGATTCTATGAACAGTTGAATTTAATTTTTTAGATTTCGACCTATGTTCCTTGGGGAAAGTTGTTCAGTTTTATGCACCTGATTACCAACAAAAATATACGCACTCCTTTTAAACTTATCTTGTATAGAAAAGACCAGGCAGATGATGAGTTGTCTGGTGATTCACAAATCCGCCCTTAATATTGTTAAAATAATACAAGCCAAAACATATATGTAAACAACATAGAACATTTGTGTAAATTACCCCCAAATACTGTATCGCATCATAATCTTAGGACTCATCCTAAATAGAAATACAGTAGTGTGTCATACATAAATATATAATAATATGATTATACAGAGTTATTGGTAAAACCTCGCTATCAGTTTCTCAGGACTATATTACTCACATTCTAAACAACAACTTTTGTTCTATGACTTAATAATCCATAAGATTTTAATTCATCAGAATTTCATACAAAAAAATACAAAGAATAATTCGACGCTCTAAATGTATAGAACAAAGAAATCTTGGAGGTTTGGTTTTGCTAAATGTATTATGTTTTGTAAAAAGTCATGGGACTAAATTTTTTGTTTATGATATACTAGCTTTTGCCCGCGGCTCGGCCCGCGTGGATGTCGTTTATCGCGTAAAAAATAGCCTATGTCCTTCTCCATATCCCAGGCTATATTTCTGCCAAATTTCATGACGATCGGTTCAGCGGTTTAGGTGTGAACATACAGACAGACAGAGTTACTTTCACATTTATAATATTAGTATGGATTACTCACATCCTAAACAACAAATTTTGTTCTATGACTATTAATAATTCATCAGACTTTCATACAAAAAAAAAAAAAAAAAATTCATCGCTCTAAATGTATTGAACAACGATATCTTGAAGTTTTGTTTTTGGTAAATGTATTATGTTTTGTAAAAAGTCATAGAACAAAAGTATTTGTGTATGATGTTAGTAATAAATTCCTGCAAGATTGTTACCTCCTTACTAATAAACACACAACACACACACACACACACACTTTTTTTTTTTTACTTTTCGCGTCTGTATAGTTACACAGCGCTTTGTTTTCTTCTATCGAAAGTCAAATTACTGACGAGTGAAAGAGAGAAATCGGTGTGAAATTTATTAGTAAAGAGGTTAGAGTTTTACCAATAACCCTGTATACAAGCAGTGCAAAGGTATTTCAATATCATAAATGTTTTAGAAACTACATTGTAATAACAATAATTATCATAACAGTGTGCCTGTATCTAAAAGCGGTCTTAACACTACAATTCATAGTGCTTGTTCACGTTGAGTCGCGGGCGCGGTAATGAAATATCAAACATATGACGTAATATCCAAGTGTTCACGTACGAAACGCACGTGCGGTCTAAGTAGCGGGCAAGCTAGCGACTGGCGCGTGCGGCGTGCTCGCGGCAATTTCAAACGCGTGAGATGTTTGTGTGTGTTCACGTTGAACTAGCCGGCGAAGTGCGCGATTCATTCGCGACGTCAGGTAAGTTCAACCAGTTTGAACTTGTCGCTAGAAACGATACGCGCAAACGCCTGGCGGCCAATGTGAACACGAGCTCGCCACGTCTACCGTGCCCGTACCCGCCGCCGCGCCCGCGCTTTCCTACGTGAACAAGCACTTAGGTCTATTCTATGAAAGCTGTTGTCAAAGCTATGAATAGGAAACAGTTTAAACTATGGGACCAACTCCAATATATCGAAAAAAAATACAGCGGTTTCATACAAAAATGTATCAAAAGAATTATGAATTACTAGCTGCGCCCCGCGGTGTTACCCGCGAACACTACTTTCTTTCGGGATCCGAATCCAGGAATCCCGGGTGTCAGATTCGTTCATACCAAATTTTATCAAAATTGGTCCAGCCGTTTGAGCGTGAAGAAGATACAAACATACACACACACTAACAAACTTTCGCCTTTATAATATTAGTGTGATGTTCAAAATGTATGGAAAAGCAGTATTTTTTTTTCCGACATTTCTGAGTTGGTCCCATAGCAATATATATCTAGTTCTTGTTCGTAAAATATTTTACACTATTATTTTGGGATGTTTTATAGAATAGTTATAGGTACACTGTTAAATCACTTTTAATGTTAATTTAGAAATATTAAGTGCGAGACGAAGACTTGAAAACGACTGGATTGTGTAAGGCAAATATATAGGTATTATATAATAGAACGAAACTAACGAAGGTCTGATCTTAACAGCCCGTTTATGTCCTATGATTAATAAATCTGATTGAAATAATCAATACCTAGGACACAAATTAATTAATTAATACTTAACTATTCACAATGACTACACAAAATTATGCTACGCTGCGCTGTGCTGTGGTTTATTTAACAGACAATTTTGAGCTTCGCGAGGTATGATGTCTAACAGATTATTAGTATATTTCTCCTGTAATGTGGGTTTTACAAAAATTTCAACTCACATACAGAAACAGCCAGACCCGGAACAACTACTTGTAGGTCATACAAATATTTGTTCCGTGCGGGAATCGAACCCGCGACACGGACCATTTCGTTGATAAATAAGCTGGGAGTCTGCAGGTATCTCGTAATCCCTGCTGTATATAAAAATAGTAAACACACTAAGCGCAGCGCAGCATGTTTTGTTACTAGAGCGAATTAGCTAAATAGAGCAAAGCACAGCGCAGCGCAGCAAATTGTAATGTTGCTCGAACTCTTGACTAATGGGCTGGTGATGTTTTTGACATACGGGAAAAGGGTTTAAACTTGTCAATATATACAGGAAATGTTTTAATTAGTGTGCAAATTTTGACAACTTAAACGTGTCTTATTATACGCCTATTTCTTATTTACATAATTATGTCTTCGAAAAATGAAGTTATTGTTAACGAAAGATGTTTATTTTCAAATCAAATCAATTTATTTGCCATAAGTGTTGGTGCAATTTCGGTCTTAACATAAATAAATACAGATCCATAACACTTAGTCATAATACTGTGACATGCAAACATTTGGGTTTAAGTTATTATACTCACAGTTATAATTCAACTAAAATTAAAATTGAGTAGCAATATTATTTTAATTATTATTATTAAATACATTAAAATACAGAAAATATTATTAATGTCAAAGTGTTATATTTTATTGTTATTTATTTTTCAATTTCTTATTAAATATGTCGCTTACTGAGTAAAAATTATTTTCCCTTAACCATACTTGTAAGACACCTTGTAAATTTATTAGCCGGTAATATTTTAATATTGTCAGGTATAGCATTAAATATGCGACCACACTTTGAAACTGGTATAATGGATACTCGTCGCGCAACGCGCCGCCTTTGCGGTCAGTGAAGCAGAACGCAGTAGTAGGTACTTATCAGCTGTGCGCTCGCCCATTGATATTATTACGAATAGATTGTATCCATATTTTGCTGATTTCAAGTAGACCAAAAAAAGAAGTATTGAACAAATATGGGAATGTGTTCTATTACTGATCCTGAACCACCAAAAAAAATTTGCGCTCTGGTTAAAAGTTTTCCAGTATATAATTATTTCATCAACAAAATTATAAGTGTTTAATAATATTGTGTCAGAAAAGGCATAAAGGAAGGTAATTTAACGTAATCGCTGATAAATGGCTCATTTTCTGGTGATAACTAGATATCGACGGTGAAGTGCCAATACCTCCTAACTTAAATTTTTCTAGAATTCACTTGTTTATCATTTTGAATTTAAAGGGGTTATTCGCAGGTTTTAGTGAAATCTCTTAAGTGTATTTTTTGTTGCTAAACTATATGTGGTAATACCTCCAACTAAACCAACGTGCCTATTTTATGCCATGCATGCATCCTCATTCAGTTTGTGTACATTTTTGACTTTGTCAGTTAGGAGTTATTGGCACTTCACCGTCTATATTCAGCCTATAATGTTCCCTCTGCCAGTCTTACCAAGGGGTATCGTATTACCCAGTAACTGGGTTGTGTAGGTCAGACAGTCGCTCCATGTAAATAACTGGAATTCAGCTGCATCTGGTTAGATTGGAAACCGAGTCCAACATATGTAGTTGGGAAAGGCGAGCAGATGAAAATGAACAAGGTCGACTTTACCACAGATATAAATAGACCTATATAGATAACGCAAGAGCAACTACTTCGCGTGCCCAGCTTACGTACAAAAATTGTAAATCACTACTACTCTGTCACAAAATCGATTAATTAATCTATTTAAACGATTCTTTAATGTACACAATTACTCAAATAGTATTCGTACAGTATACGAAATGTCCTATCACTAAATAGCGCTTGTGACGTCATAATAGGTAGTCAAAAAATGGCACGCTTGGTTTCCATACAGATCATGATACTTGCGTTATCTAGGTCTATCTATATCTGTGGACTTTACATAGTCAAATGCAAAGTCATAAAAAATGAGATTTTACGTTAATTTAGCTTACTTTATTTATTCCTGTATTTCAAATAATTAAGAAGTAAAATTTGATGTTGTTGCTATCATAAGAGATGTGTTCCATGTGTAGGATTCTGTGTGTTTAATTATTTATTTGATTTGGTTGGAAATGTAACGCGGTTTATACGGAGGCGACTTAGCATAGGATCCCCACTGAAGTGACACAGGCCTCTCTATGAGAGGCAGTGGGCCGTTTTCTACCACGCAGGCCCAGTGCGGGTTGGTGAATGGCACGTGCCTTAAAATTTTTGCGTCAAGGACATGCTGACGCTGGTTTCCTTCACTGAAAGAGATGAAATAAAGTTAAAGTTGTCCAAAATCCACTCTCTCTATGCATATTTCACAAACAATTTTTGAGACTAATAAAGGGCGGGTTGTTTCACGTCCACTTGACGCACGCGTATTCGTCATAAATGGCGCTAACTATCTTCAAACCAAAAAAAAGCTTTGTTTCACAAAATTATGCCCTTAACGTTCGTTAAAAAATAACGATTACAGTAACCCACTGGTTAACGTGATTTTATTCTTTTACATTCGAACTTTGACGATCGGTTTTTTATGCAGTGACACAACGCTTTGTATTTAAGGCAAAACAAAAAAAAAAATAAAAAAAAAATTAAAAAAAAAAAAAAAACAAATCATAATATGTAATCGTTATTATTTGACATACGTATGTTACGTTAACCAACCGTTTGAAACAACCGGCCCTAAGAAGGGTGCATTTTAAAAGCTGGCAACGTAACGATCAAATATTTCGCTGTTTTGATTAATTTGTTAAAATTATTGAATGAAGTAATTTGTAATATCGCTCTGTAGTGCACTTAAATATAAATAAAGAATTGCAATGTTATCACTGAATTAGGTGTAGGTAGTGTTACGAGCTTGCGGTTCGTGACAGTAAAAACTGGCAATTTTAAAACCAAAAATGACACTTTAATTAAACAATACTGATAACAACTCAAAAACACTACTTCTCACTATTGATTACTCTTTGATCACCATTGATCGCTTGTTCGCTTCGACCTTCCCGGGTCGCGGTCCATACCGGCCTTATATAGTCCTTAGATAGTTCCAAAACCTTGTACTGTAGGAACATCTAGAATGTTCGAGTACATACCGGTCCCTACTGACCAGATTTCGAAAGTTCTAGCATCGAATTTTCTAGAAGAATCTCGAGTCTACTAGTTCTGCTACTCGATAGTAGATGGCGCTAGTGGTACTATACCAGGCATTAATTGTGGCGCGCAACAGTAGTAACAGTTTTAGGTGTAAAAATGGCATTTTGAATCTACCCAAAATGCTTTTTTTACCTAAAACTCAATATTCAGTGTTACGATATTAATTATTGCAATTCATACCTAATCAATATTTTATTGCACAAATAAAATTAAAACAATACAATATTTTCCAGCTATTTGAGACTTTGCCAACTTTTAGAATGCACGCTATTAAATGAGTATAGTAGCATCGTCATCAGCAAGTCCCCTCTGTATGAATTGCTAAAGGAAGCAATAAGTTCGGAATCAGTGCGGTGCGAAACACCAATGCAACTCTGAGTACAACGAATTAATGGCTCGTTTACACGAAGCGAATTTCTTCAGTCAGAGAGGCGATAACACTCATGCTAGACTCGCCAGGCTAATATCGCACTCAAGTCATTATACTCTTGCCCTTATCCCAATTTATCTTCTTCTTCCATGTTCCGAAGACGCTAGTCGCCGTTAGTCGACATCTCGGTAGTCAAGTCACTCCCTTTCTAGCCATATCGATGGCCCCACTGAATAAACGTGCAATGCTTCTTTCTTACACGATTTTTCATTTTTCTCTTATACTTTTATTCGGTGGGGCCATCGATATCATCCTTCACAGAGTCCATCTACCTATAGAAATACAAACTTGAATAAGTACGATATAAGTTAGTCATACGTGACGTAAGGCGCTTTTCTCGAAATGTGTTTTTTGTTTAAGGTCAGCACAGTTAAATCAGCAAAATGCTTAGGCAGTTTTTCATTAATGTGAAAACTAAATCGATTCACGCTTTTCGTCTTGCGTCACCTGATGTCAAGTCAATCCTACTTCGCACAAGCAAAGTTATCCGCGCGATTAACATATTGGGGTTTATTTATAAATGCTGCTTAAAGTTAAGTAATGATTAGCGACTGTTTAACCATACATTTTTGACGTTTGAACGTCACAATAAACCCCATTGTACAGAAATCCGACAGCAACCATTTGGCAGTAGCCCACCAGACACAACCCCCGTCTGGTCGGAGGATCTTCCCTTTTCAATGGAGGCCTAGAAACTTTCCACCCTGTTCATCTATAAGTATAAAAAGACGTAAATAAATATTTTTAGGAAATGCCCAATTCATGAAGCGCACTTCAAAGCGCTTCTTCAATTCAGCAGCCACTCATCGCAACGCTCTAGTTGTGAAGGCCGCAAGTTATGTCCCCTCAAAAATTCGTTCGACCCGCCGTCCAAGGCATGCACTGACCGACCCAGACGACCCCACTACTCTCCTCCAGGAAAGTCGTAGGGAAACTAGTACAGTTAGCAAAATAAGAGCACACAATACACGATCGTCATTCCGACCTCGCCGCCGAGGCCCCGCGCGAAATCCCCGACTAACGAATAGTCCTCCCCGACCCTTGACTGTAAGTGAAGCGCCAGCACGCGTTTTAGCTGAGCAGCATGTAATCCAAACTCCCCACGATAATAATCAAAACACTGATTTTATCCAGCCACCGTCGGTCCCTTGCCACCCTCTCTCCGACTCAGCTGCCCTAAGCCGAGGTTCGTACCCCACAGGGGGTGCCCTTAGCGAGCAGCAGTCGTTTAGTTTATAGTTTTTACGCCCTGGCTGGAGGCATTAAGTTTCGTTAGGAGCTTAAGGCAGCCACAGCAAAGTCCGGTTAAAGAGTCGGAACCTTAGTGGTTACACTCTGAGATGCCCTAGAAAAAAAAAAAAAAAAAATTAGGAAATCAAAATAAGAATTATTTGGGGATCGATTACAATTTACACACATACAATTTTATCCCGTTTCGATAATCGCCTATTCGTGTCGAAAAGTTCTTCGTGTAAACAAGCCTTATGGTATTGGCTAGATGAATTAATCAAAATGTATGTAAAACTTATGTTGTACATTGATTATGTAAAGCGTTATGTGATATGATCATAAATATATATATTTTTATTGTTTCTTTAGTTGTTTTTATTTGCTTACCTAACAAACACCAACCAGCACACCAATTGCGTAAAGGCTCACGCCAGTCTGCGCGAGCCTTAACACTCATAATCCGAAAGATTTTGAAGGAAATTCCTAATGCATTGCTTCATATGTTGAAATGAATGAAATGCCCCGACCCCAGCGTGGTTTGACCAGACTCGATTACTTGAATGAACCCAAAGATTTACACTAGCCTCTGGAGCCGGGGCGTAGCTACCGCCGTATCAGCCGTATCAATGATACGGGGCCCCCAAGCTTTAGGGCCCCCCCGTATTCTTTTATTAAAATCACAATGACAGCTTTACGTAGTATCCCAGTCTAAATGCTCCGATTTCGAGCTTGCTTCGCTCGCTCTTGTATTTTCTTTGTAGAATCACGGCAACTCAACCTAGTATCCGAGTCAGAGTTCTCTTTGTAGTTGAAAAACATGTTCCCCCATACAATCTGTATAGGAGAGCATGTTTCTCAACTACAATGTTAAGTTTATTCTTGGGATAAATTCATGCCAACCACGGAACCCTTCATTGTGCGTGGTCCGTCACGCACTTGGCTGGTTTTTATTTTATCCATTCACGTAAGCATTAGGATAGCCCGACAAATTCATTTGTCTTACGTTTTTTGGAATTTGCAGGTCAGTATCAATTTGTATGTTGATCTAAATATGATTCGCGGCCGTATCAAATATTTATTAATATAATTACTAGCTTTTGCACGCGGCTCTGCCCGCGTGGATGTCTGTTATCGGGTAAAAAAGTAGCCCATGTCCTTCTCCATAACCCAGGCTATATCTCTGCCACATTTCATGACGATCGGTTCAGCGGTTTAGGCGTGAAAACGTAACATACAGACAGACAGACAGAAAAATCATTTTATTTAGTAGACGAAAAGTTTATTTAGAGAAACAATTAGTAAATGTGCATTTAGTAGAATTATAATTAACTGTTTTTGATGGCATAGCGGTCTTAGCAGATATGAGGCCATGAGAGCCAGAGTGGCCTATAAAACTGCTCTAAATTTACTTCGGAAGCAGTTTTTTTAAATAAAATCAGCATTGATAAAAATACAGTTAGGTGACTCTAGCTCTCTGAGGCCATGAGAGCCAGAGTGGCCTAAAAAACTGCTCTAAAATTACCTCGAAAGCATTTTTTGAAGAAGTAAAAACGAATTGAAAAATTACAGTTAGGCCACTCTGGCTCTCATGGCCTCATATGTTATTTATTGAAATATTTTAAGAACAAAGCAACTCAACCAATAAAAAAACTCTTTAACTCACTTGAAAGTCACAGTATATTTAAATACGAAGTTGCATGAAATGAGCAAGCAATAGGTACATTAATTTGTTTGTTCTATTGAAAACGATCTTTTTTGTATCGAAACTTTTTTAAGAACAAAGCAACTCAACCAATAAAATAAAAAATAAAAACTCTATAACTCACTTGTGAATAATAGCAATGAAAAAGTCACAGTTTGATTACAGATGTCATTATGTGCCTGATTGCGGTGAAATTAGAGCCACTTTATGAGCAAGTGTGTTGAAAAATATTTTATTTATAACTTACTTCAAAAAAGGAGAAGGTCCTCAGTTCTTCGGATTTTGTAAAAAAAAAAATAATGTATGTTCCCCGATCACTCGAAGACAACTAGACCAATTTGATTTTTTTTTATTTGTTTGAAAGGGTACCTATATGTTCCAGGTGGTCCCATTGTCATCAGGTCAGGATCTGATGATGGGATCCTGGAGAAATCGAAGGAACTCTTCAAATATTATAGGCACACCTATAGCGATTTGGGTATTTTTATAGTAACTTGTGCATTTGCTCTCGGAAAAGCACCATTTGGTTTAGTGGAACTGATTATGAAAACCACAGATGGCCACCGGAACTACTCAATAATAAGTACTTATTTCACGGGTTGCGATTCGATTACTTTAATATGGTTGCTAAGTTTATGCTCGTCCCAATGCGAATGGTGAAATGGAGCTGATGGTGAAATACCAGGAAAATTCCTCAACTTACCTAACTTCCCTGCATCGCGAAAAGCAATATTTTGTACTAGGTGATGAGCAAGTTGACATTAGGCTATTATAACGAAAAGCAATATTTTGTACAAGGTGATGAGCAAGTTGACATTAGGCTATTATAACGAAAAGCAATATTTTGTACAAGGTGATGAGCAAGTTGACATTAGGCTATTATAACGAAAAGCAATATTTTGTACTAGGTGATGAGCAAGTTGACATTAGGCTATTATAACGAAAAGCAATATTTTGTACTAGGTGATGAGCAAGTTGACATTAGGCTATTATAACGAAAAGCAATATTTTGTACAAGGTGATGAGCAAGTTGACATTAGGCTATTATAACTTAGATAAATTATAAACAGACCCACTCAAAAGCGAGAAATAAAAACTTTTTAACAACAAAAAAATAAAAATACACTACAACGTGAAAAATTACTTTAATTTCGGAAGTCGGTGGCAAAAAACCAAAATACACCGACTTCCGAAATTATAGTATATTATGCAATTAATGAATAAAGGACGGATTTCAAGCGAGGGCCATAGATGAATCACGAGCAAGTGAAGGATTCTAACGACTGAATCACGAGCGTAGCGAGTAGAGCAGAGCATTGAGATGGAGGTCGAATATATTGGTGTGTTCTAAATTCAAACACCAAAATAGTGATTAAAAGTGCTTTTTATTCACTGTTTTCAGTGAATAAAATAAGCTTTTTAGAGGGGGAATGGTATAAAAGTTATTTTTCACTTTGTAAGTAGTGTTTTTTATGACCAACTGATAACAAAATATGTTTTATACATAACGAGAAATAAAACCAAGCAACTTTTTGCAAAAAAAGGTCACTCAAAAATTCAGAAAATTTGGCTAAGGCAAGAGCTATAAGGTAAGGTAAGGTATAATTATAAGTCTGTAGGTATGTTTGTTGCTCTTTTTACTCATAAAAAACATGAGCAACAGGTACCTACTGTTTTAAAAACAGGTTTATGTTATTTACAATTCCATAAGCGTTGATTGTTTACATTATAGGATATTTTATTTAGGATTTGTTTTGCGAAATGCTCGTGATTTTCACAACCCGCGGGTTTATTATATTACTGTACACCACTCTAGTTCGCAGTAAGCTTAAGCTCGTTTCCGAACGCATACAACCCTAATCTATTCAAAGTGAGAGTGAACAGGCTTCTTCTGGGTAAGCTCACTCCATCGTAGACTTGTCTCTGTCATCCAGACCTAGACTAAAGTCAAGAGCAAACTCATAGTAGAATAAAAAAAATAAAAAAGCTGGGGACTACTTAGTTAGTAGTCTGGCATCCCTATACCGCGGCCCAAACACTAATGCTCGAGAAAGTACAGAAAACGTTTCTTAGATATCTTTTTAACAGAACTTTCAATTTCTACCGTTACATGTACCCCACTAACTATATCCTAGGGACTTTGGGTTTCAACTCGTTGTAAGAAGAGGCCTTGATCAGCTCACGGTAGCCTGTAAGACCCTTAACGGTCGTATCGACTGCCCTGAGCTCCATGACCTTTTCTGTCGACTATTTGTGACCGACAAATACATCGGTCACCGCCAAAGTCGCCGACACAATCTGTTCGCGCAACTGCCTTCCAGAACGGTTGCCTGTCTTTCGTACTATAAGGATGCTCGATGCCCTCCTGATGGCCAACCCTGAATGTGATGTGTTTGCGGACGAATGGAATAAAATTAAGCGCGTATGTCTGATGTTCTGTGAGAAACAGTATGCGAGAGTGTCCACTGTTCCATGTTAGTAAGTAGCGAATAATTGTTTATGACACAAATATTATAAAACAAAGTCCTCCGCCGCGCCTGTCTGTCTGTTCGCGATAAACTCAAAAACTACTGCACCGATTTTCATGCAGTTTTCACCAATGGATAGCGTGGTTCTCGAGGAAAGTTTGAGTATAGTTATAGTATATTTTTTGTTAAGTTTTTGTATACATTTAGGTATACATTAACAATATTTGTTGGAGGTGTCGGAAAAAAATAAGCCGTCTGGGAGCTTTCAACGAAAACGCTGTCTAAACCCTTTGAGATATAAAAAAATAATGTATGGTGGAATTGTGTATCTTATATAGGTCTATAGAAAAGTCTGCGATGGCATATGTCTATCTCTTAAGGATAAGAATATTATTTATTTCGCGGACATTTGTGTGGGTTACACGTTTACCTAGTTTTTAAGTTATTCTGTCACACTTAAATTGTAATGTGTAACTGTTTTATGTCCCAATAAAGTAAAAATAAAATAAAATAAAAACTTCGGGCAGTGTAAAGAAGACCCAAGTGATGAGAGAAGAATTGAAATCCAAAATGAAGAAAAGGGGATTTTAAATGTTTTTTTAGTTTCACATCTTGATTTATTATCAGAGATTATTTTAATTGTTAGTTCTTTTTCAGAATCCCACGTCGAGCTTCATCTTCTGAAATCTTGGAAATATCTAATAGTCATAGACGTGTCTATAAAAGATATACTTACAGAAATAAATATCATTGAAGATTATCAGCTCTTTTCTAGTTGATGAATTGAAGTGAGCATCTTCCACAGGTCGGATTGTGGTCTCAAGGAATAGGTTAAGCCTATTATTGCTTGTCATTATATGCATTAATAAAAATATTAACTTTTTATTGAATAATAAAAACAATATTTAAAACAGAAAATACTTATTTATTTACTAAAACAATACATTAATTGTAATAACATGTTTTTGCAAAATACAAAAACCAACTTGGACCTATCACGGATTTGAACAATTGAAATAATAGTAAAATATATACAAATAAATAAAAAATAATAAATAATATAGTAATTGAACTAATTGATTTGAATTATATAATACAATGGAGGTTGAGTTTATACAATGCAAGGATAGTCTTACACCCTTCAACATTATTGACAAATGTTAATCAATTAGTTGAGGTTGTGGAGCAGGACCAGCATTCAGCCAAGCATTTTTATCAGCGATGTAATCCCCCAACTTATAATATGCCTGCCTGCATAGTGTGCGTTTTATACAAGATTTAAATTTAGTCTCATTCAGTTGAAGTATGTGGGGAGGAATTTTATTGTAACATTTTAAACAGTACCCCATGAAAGATGAGTCTACTTTAGCCAGTCTGAAACCTGGTTGAGCTAATAGGTCCCTATTTCTAGTACTATAATTATGTCTTTCACCTCTTTTTCTAAAAAGATGTAAATTTTTCCTTATATGATGTTTTCGTAGATATATTGACAAGGTACCGTCATGATGTTAATATCCTTAAACTAACTACGGAACCCTTCATTTTACGTGGTCCGACACGCATGTGGCCAGTTGTTTTTATTTTATTTGTCTAAACTTAGTTGTGATACGCTTTAAGGTAAAGCTAAATATAATAGGTATTTAGTTTGTGTCGATAAACAAACGAACACAGTTCTTTTAGAAATATAAGGAAAAGAAATCAAAATGTGTAGCTTAGCAGAATTTATAGTGAAATATGTTTTAATTATATCTAATATTGTATTTTCTGTAAGTACCAATTTTTAATTATTTATTATGTATGATATATATGAGATGCGGGGAAATGAGGAAAATATCCCGAGAAAAGTTTTGAGTATGAACAACATGTGAAGTTAAAAAAACACTTTTTAGAGCCTTCTGTTCCTCATTTTACACCTGTTGCCTGTGGGTACATTTTACGCAGAGATCGTACAGTGCCCTTCGCGTACAGCACAATAATGCTTTCCGGTGATGATGGGGCTGCCTCGCTTCTGTAGCGTATCAGGGATGTTTGCGGAATTGCGCGTTGATTGCTTTTATGCATTCATGCGTAAAAGATGTGCGTCCTTGGTGCGCAGGGTGCGAGCCAGTTCCAACAGGATCCTGGGAGTTATTGCTGACAGGCTCGACTGCTGTATTATTAGTCTTTGCTCCAGTATCTCAGCTGGAATGCTGAAGCAATGATTATTTTGCCGTGTGTGTTTGTGTAATTTTTGTTTTAATTGGATCACTAACATAGTGTAAGTTTATTTTTTATTTATTTATTTATTTAGTACATGGAGGACTTACAGCTAATAAAAACAAACAAAATAGGAAACCATAGTCACCAGAGAGCCAATTACAAATCCTCACGTATAGATTTTGTTGTTACTAATACTGTATGAGTCTCATGGTTACTCGAATAAAGATTTTTTTTACCATTGCCACTTGAAAAAGGGCATTTTATTCTTCGATAACAATGAATAAAACTCTCTTTTACTCACTGAGTGAATAAAGACATTTTAAATTTGGAACAAACACGAATTTTGTACAAAAAAAAAAAACGGTCTGAAAGTATGTAGGTAATCTAAACTTAGATATAGCATAAAATTTTGGGGAAACAGCTATAAATATAATATTAAGGCAGCCTTTACTATGCAAAAGCGAGCGTTAAGAACCATGCTTCGTTTAAATCAGACAGAATCATGTAACAGTACCATGTCTTTATATTTTAGTTCTCCTTACTCATTTAAACAAAAACTTAAACGAGTTTGAAACAGACGAAGAAAGAAAAAATAGAGTAGATACTCGCAGGAAAGATCTTCCTACTATTCTGCAGGTAAAGCTTAATGTTGTCAAACACTCGTCACGCGTGCAGTCTGTCAATCTGTTTAACAAATTACCAACATAATTGAAGAATATTCAGAATGTGAACATGTTTAAAAATAAACTCAAGGCTTTGTTAATAAACAAAGCATATTACAGTATTGACGAATTTTTTAATGACAAAAATCTAAAATCTAGTGTTAAATTAAACTTAAATTAAGTATGTGTACCCATTGCTATTTGAATTTTATTATATATGCATGTGACGATGTTAATGTTATTAATTTGACTTTAAATGTATTTTTGAAGCATTTTGTTAGGGTCTTAGTTCTGGATTGATCAATAAGAATATTAATGTTTGTAAAGTTAGTAGTTTTAGGTGAGGGACGAGGTGACTTGTATTTAAATTGTTTATGTTGCTTCTTTTTGTGTACCTACTGCAAATATTTTCGACACAAATGTATTTTTGTTATGAAATAAAATAACTTGAACTAGTTACTGGGTGGCCGAATGGAGATATTCCATTCCAATTTTTTTTTAAATATCCCGCCAATTTAGTTATTTTCTGTCTGTTATCGTGGTTGTTTTGTGTTATTGGAAAATATATTACTTACCTTAAGGGATGACGACTAAAAAAATTTTTTTTGTTAGTCATGTACTTAGATTATAAAAAAATATTTGACACGTATTTTTTGCTTTTTTTACGTAATCAAAACATTGAATTTGCACCAACTTGCAGTTAAAAACATGTTCTCCCATACATTATTTATGGAAAAACATGTTTTTCAACTACAATGCTGTTTGTTCTTGGGATCAATTCATACCAACTACGGAACCCTTCATTGTCCGTGGTCTGACACGCACTTAGACGGTTTTTAGGGTTCCGTACCTCAAAAGGAAAAAACGGAACCCTTATAGGATCAATCGTGTGTCTGTCTGTCTAGCTGTCTCTCTGTCTGTCTGATTAAGTTGAAATTTGGTATACATATCAACTTGAGTGACCCAAACATGGACGTGAACCGTAAATAAATGAATTTAGAATATTGGGGTCAGTATTGGAGGGCACATAAGAAAATATGAAAAAAAAAAAATGGTGTCTGTAAAGTTGGTTTACCGACGATAGTTTAACGTGACAACGTCATAACAAAACATTAACGGGACAATGAGCGTAATGGGACAATGAGCGTAACGGGACAATGAGTCATCCTTTTTCGTGCATGCAGCCGGCGTTCATCGATTTATTAGACGTTGTCACGTCAAAAAGTTTTACCAACTGTACCTTGTGACATGTCAAATGAAAGGGCTTACTGTGAGGGTCTCAAATATATTTTTGTTATAATTTTAATATAAATTGTTTTAAAGTTATAAGTGAAAATAGACGAAAATTGACCATACCCCCCTTATCTCCGAAACTACTGATCCTAAAATTTTGAAAAAAAAAAAAATACAGAAAATAGTTCTATTCTTATAGATTACAGAAAAATCTATAAGAAGTCTATAGTCTTACCATAACATGGTAAATCTGTCGATATTGTGCGTACAAACTTACATTTGCAGATGGAATGTTTTGGAGAACATGTTGTTCTTGGGATACCAAATTTTTATAGATAATGGTACGGAACCCTTCGTGCGCGAGTCCGACTCGCACTAGGCCGTTTTTTTTTTAACCTGCTTTCATGAAAATTCTTGCTATTCAATTATTTTGACTGGCATAATTTTCCTGATGATAATTTTAATGAAAACATCATAGTTTAATGTATTTTTTTTTCTTTTCCAGCTTGCAGGGTTAGCAGTCGTAGTCTGGGGTTCAATAGCGCATAAACTGTTTAATAAAATTCACAAAGTGATCCCAGTGGACATCAGTTTCCTGTCGATCAGTATTATAGTCATAGGATGCATAATCTTCGTGATTGCATTCTGCGCCTGCTGTGGCGCTATTAGAGAGTCTCGCTGTATGCTTATAACTGTAAGTACCTCCCCCTCTTTTTTTATTCGAAGTTGTTCTACAGTTGAACCAGAGCTCCCCAATCACTGCCAATTCAGCTTGCTTACTCTGCAAGCTATGTCGGTAACTCCGGTTCTCTTACAGATAATTTCATTCCTAATTTTATCCTTTAAAGAAACTCCGAGCATAGCCCGCTCCATAGCGCGCTGAGCGACTTTAAATTTGTGGACCAGCCCGACTGTCAGTGTCCACGTTTCGGCACCGTATGTCATAACGAGCAGGACGCACTGTTTAAGACCTTAGTCTTCAAACATTGCGGTATAGGCGACGAAAAGACTTGACGGAGTTTTCGGTTGTTTTCTTGTTAAAAAGTTTTTATTCTTTTACATTAATTTGAACTTTGACGATCAGTTTTTTATGCAGTGTAACAACGTTTGGTATTTAACGAACGTTAAACATCATAATCGTTATTATTTGACGTACGTATGTTACGTCAACCAACCGCTTGTAACAACCGGCCCAGCCGGTCGATTCTGTAAAAATCTCACCGTGAGGACTTAAGTGAAGTGAGCTGTCAATAGTGTCATTCCCTATAGCATCATGTGGAATAACAGCTCACTCCACGCTCACTTCACCTAAGTTTTCACCGTGAGATTTTAACAGAATACCCTAGCTGTTATCTATGTATGGTCTGTTCCAAAACTATCTGATAAAAATGTAAACAAATGGATCAGAAAACGTACCCGTGGATTCCAATCTGTAGTTCTTTCTTTTTAGTGTGTGTTCTTTCTAATTGCGTAACACACAATCAAACGCAATCTGAATGATTTTGAGCCAGATTGCAAATTTGTCTGCTCAACAACGTACCTAAATAACGCAATGAATGTTGTTGAACTGTCAAAATGAAAGGCATAGCTACAGTTAATGTGACATATGACATTGTAACATATGATTGATCGTACTAATTTGACATTTATAATTTATGATCTCTTATTATTATTATTGTATTGTTGATTTTCTTATTATTATTGTACTTGAATTTTTAATTGACCGTTATTGTTTTTATTCACTTTTATAAATGTATTTAATGAATTTTATTTTAATTTCAATGTTACTTTTTAAATTTTCAACACAATGTACCTATATTGTAATGAAATAAATAACTTATGACTTATGTTACGAAATCAACACTCTGAAATAAGTTTTGTTTATTTTGATATACGGATCCACGAATCCAATGGAAGTATTTCGAGATTGCGACCGTACTTGTAACTATTATTTTAAAACGTAAGTTATTTAAGTAAATAGTCGTTACGGGAAGTCAGAAGCCCGAAAGTCTGACAAGCAGTCTTCCGAAGGGGTATCGTGCTACCCAGTTGTTGAGAATAGTTTGTGAACGAAACGTCAGTTGTCAAGTTGATTTTGAATAAAAAAGAAGTGTGGGAAAAAAAACGACTAAATGAAAGGGACGTGTTTTTATTCTTCAAATTTCCAAATAAATAAACCCACAATTGCGAACCTGAAAATATTCCTTAAAAAACATCCAGAGATTCGGCGACGGACGCTGGGCGACTGTGAGCTTGCTGGACACCAGTAATTGGGTAGAGGTCGCTCTATGTAAAATACTGGTATTTAAATTGCAACTGTCAAAATGAAACCGATCACTAAATATAGTGTGTTACGAAATTAGACCTCTGGTGTCAGTTTTTATGCCACCCATAATGGGCCTCTGAATTGGCACGCCATGCCAATTTGTAGTGCCATTTACAAAAGAAGTGGGTAAGTTGATTTCATTATGGAAACATCTTCAAGGTGATTTAAAAATAGAATTTTGAATAAGTTCTAATTTTAAATCACCTTAAAGATGTTTTTCATTTGACATTTGAGGCTAATTTTATAAAGGGAATATTAAAACGATCGAATAAAAAAGCTTAGCGACTGATTGTGAGATACTGGTGCCGATTCCCTTGTTCACAAACTAAACAAAATTTAAGTTCAGTGCATCTTTTTCTTTCTATTTCATTAAGAAAAGGACAGAAGATACATTTTAGTTTAGTCCTGTCAAATTCATCAGCGCCTGTCACTACTCCATACATGTTTAGACGTGATTAAAAACTTGCCTACTAAAATTACGTCAATTTACGTCAAGCGCTGATTAATTTGACTGGACTAAACTAAAATTTATCTTCTGTCCTTTTCTTAATGAAATAGAAAGAAAAAGATGCACTGAACTAAAAATTTTGTTTAGTTTGTGAACAAGGAAATCGGCACCAATGTTTTAATAACTTGAGCGGTATGAATTTGAGTAAGCGAAAAATGAAAACGAACGACGTATATACAATTCGCAGTATCAAAGATTAGCACGTTCAAAAAACAAAAAACTGGCCTAGTGCGAGTCGGACTCGCGCACGAAGGGTTCCGTACCATCCATACAAATCCTTATCCTTACTAATATTATAAATGTGAAAGTAACTCTGTCTGTCTGTCTGTATGTTACGTTTTCACGCCTAAACCGCTGAACCGATCATCATGAAATTTGGCAAAGATATAGCCTGGGATATGGAGAAGGACATAGGTAGGCTTCTTTTTTACGCGATAACCGACATCCACGCGGGTGGAGCCGCGGGCAAAAGATATCCATACTAATATTATAAATGTGAAAGTAGCTCTGTCTGTCTGTCTGTCTGTATGTCACGTTTTCACGCCTAAACCGCTGAACCGATCGACCTGGGATATAGAGAAGGACATAGGCTACTTTTTTACGCGATAACCGACATCCACGCGGGCGGAGCAAAAAAAACGGCAAAAAAATCATGTCCATTGTATGGGAGCCCCCCTTAAATATTATTTTTTTGTTTTTTTTTTGTATTTGTTGTTATAGCGGCAACAGAAATACATCATATGTGAAAACTTCAACTGTTTAACTATCACGGTTCATGAGATACAGCCTGGTGACAGACGGACAGACAGACAGACGGACAGCGGAGTTTTAGTAATAGGGTCCCATTTTACCCTTTGAGTACGGAACCCTAAAAACTAACTCTTCAGCTTTAGAATAGACTACCTCGCAGAGTTGATCATTATTTTGCTGCGGAGTTATTATAAAACAGTTATATCTCGTAAGATATTCATTGAAATTAAATGATGTAAGGTCAACTTTGTTCAAAATTAAATACTTGTGATGAATAACATATTTATTTGGATAAGGATTAATACCATGTTTATGAAAACTTCTTCGCAAATAATGCATTAATTTCGAACAAATTTGATTACCATAAAAAAGGTTATTGTGAGTCAATCTTAAAAGATAGACATATGCTGTCGCGGACTTTTTGTTTGTAAATTTTAAGAGGAACAATTCCATCATACATGGTATTTGCGTAACTTAAACCGTTTACGCAGCGCACGCAACGGAAGCTCTCAAAAAGGAATAATTATCCCCGTTTTTGCAACATTTTTCATTTATGCTCCGCTCCTTTTGGTTGTAGCGTGATGTTATATAGCCTATAATATTCCTCAATAAATGGACTATACAACACAAAAAGAATTTTTCAATTCCAACCAGTAGTTCCTGAGATTAGCGCGTTCAAACAAACAAACAAACAAACAAACAAACAAACAAACAAACTCTTAAGCTTTATATATTAGTATATATATATAGAAGTATAGAAGATTAACCTAATTATTCTACTCGATATATGAATACTATGTATCGAGTAGAATAATTAGGTTACTACTACCTAATTATCCTTAATTATTAACCTAATTACCCTTAATTATTAATTATTAACATATTAGGGTATTAGGTATTAGATACTATTAGCAATAAAATGGTATTTTTGTCATGCTTTTGTATTTTTTTATGATAAAACGAAAATCGATTATATCTCAGAAAGTGCATCTTTGGTGCACCATGTGTCTTTGGACAAAATGCGGCACTTAGTAGATAGATACCAATTATAGAAATGACTACCCGAAACAAGGCGAAACTCAGGCGGTGGGGGAGTTTAAGTGTCCATTTCCATACTGAGAAAAAACTTTTTATGGATTTTCTCCTGAAATATGAGTCCAATTAGAAAAAGTCTCATTACAATATTTGTAGGTTTTTGATAAAGGAATATGATAGCATTTTCAAAAAATTGAAATGTCGATTTTGATTTCACAAAATGCCTATGTCCAACCTCTTGTATGGCGACAATCCACTGTGTGCCGTGCCGATCAAAACGTTGCCTGAATGTGACTGATTTTTACCTACAGAACGGCAACGTAGCTAAATTAACGTTAGTTATCACATTTTTGTTAATGTTAATTAACGTTATATTACTGGTTAATGTTATCAAGTAACGTTAAATTTTTGTAACGTTAGTAAGGTATAATTGAAATTTAACGTTACGTAACTATAGTTATTATTTTGTTATTTGGTAACGTTAACAATCCCTGGCTTCGTGTCTCAATATGAAACTTTATAAAAGGTATTAGGAAACTCTAACCACACCGAGGCAGCTGATTGAGCCGTTTTTCATAATTCCTTCGCAGTCACGAGATATTTTTTAAAGGACTGAGACCACCGCACGTGGACCCGAGACAGCCCTCTAAAGATTAGTCAATGGTATCATTTCATTCTGCCAATTGTGGCGTGCAAATGTTAGGTACGGGGGCTAGCGCATCAAGTCTCCACAAACTGTCACATTTTCTCGTTTGAACTTAATCGTCACCATTTTAAAGTTTAAAATCGTTTGGAGAAGACAGTTTCGTGTAGCTTAATGTGCTGGCCACTGTACATAATTTAAATGAAAATTTGAGGTCAGTTAAAATTTTTTTTATCGTAAACACAAACAAAATTCATTTAGGATGTCAAAGTATAATTTAATGTCACAGCTGTATCAAAGAATATCATATTTTTATTTAAAAACAACCTGATACTGACCCGCAAATTGCAAATCGCCCGCTTTCGTCTCAAAACATGTTATAACTGAACCTTTTCTCTATTTCAGTATGCAGTTTTCATGGGAATACTGGCAGCCGTTAAGATATACATCACAGTGGTTGTATTCAAATTCTTGAGTAACGCAATGCAAACTGTTTCTGGTTGGCTCAACAACGCGTTCACGAATAACAACGTGAGACCAGCTTTTAACGTTGTACAAGCTCTGGTAAGTAGTTAAATTATTGTTCTATACCGGATGGCGCGTATCGGCGTGGTATAGGACGCCTCCCAGCTAGACCGACCTTAAAAAGGTGGCCGAGACAAACTGGATGCGGAAGGCGAAGGACAGTGTTGTGTTGAGCCTTTTTTTTTTTGAGGATGGGATATCATCTCTGGCTGGAGCGGAAGGGAGTGTCAGACTTACTGAACTACTAAAACCCACCCGTGTTCCTTCCTTGGCCCTTTATGTTCCGGGGCAGCGGTACCCCTTTGGGACAACCCCGCTGACCTGGCAGGCTTGGGCCCTGATAGGCCCCCTCGTCGTTGCTAACATCTCTTTGAGGCGCGCGTGGAATACGTATGCGCCGTCCGGCACGAGCCTGGTCTGATCAGACGGACCAAGACCCCTCTTTGAGGAGTGGCTAGGGAGGCGTCATGGCGCCGGCATCCTCACCTACCGCCTGACGCAGGTCCTCTCCGGTCACGGATGTTTCGGGAGGTTCCTGCAAATTTTTAGGCGGGAGGAAACGCCCGGGTGTCACCACTGCGATGATCGCCCCGAGGACACGGTGGAGCATACGGTAGGGGTCTGCCCTGCTTGGGCGGAGCGTCGCCGTGTCCTCGTAGAGGCGATCGGTAGCGGCGGCGACCTCTCGCGCCCGACCCTGGTTCAAGCCATGGTCCGGGGCGAGAGGGAATGGGAGGCAGTCACCTCCTTCTACGAAGCAGTGATGCTAGCGAAGGAGGCGGTGGTATGGGAGATGGAGAAAGCCTCCTGCACCAGCCGCCGCGGTAGACGCTCCGGGCGTCGGGGTCCGCGTGACGACTCCCGGCCACCGTAGGCGCGGGCCTGCGGGCGGTAAGTAATGGGTAGCTCATCTTTATTTCTCATAAGAACATGATACAGTTCACTTATATGAGATTTAACTTTTAACATAAATAATCGTCGTCTAATGACGGAGCATGTATGGTTCCGGAGATTACCCTCCACATATACACAAACTCACAACATTAGCTCTCTTTTTTATTTGTATAGATTAAAATCCATACTAATATTATAAATGTGAAAGTAACCCTGTCAGTCTGTTACGTTTTCAAGCCTAAACTGCTAAACCGATCGTCATGAAATTTGGCAGACATATAGCCTGGGATATGGAAAAGGACATAGGCTACTTTTTTACGCGATAACCGACACCCACGCGGGCGGAGCCGCGGGCAAAAGATAATATGATAAATGCCAAATTGACACAGTTACTGGCAATTTGGCATGACCTGGGGTGACCTGGGGTGACCTGGGGCCGTATTATGAAGTATAAATGCCATTGTGATTCATGACCGAAAAAGGGATGGTGCTAGCGGTCAGGTAGCTCCATCTCTCTCTTGCACTGGAATCATGATGGCATTAAAACGTCATAATACGGCACCTGCTTAGGACATAAGATACTTTTTATTCCGGCAGTACTTTCCCGTGAGACAATTTCCGAGATAGTCGCAGGCAAAAGCTAGCACCCCATAAAATGTTTTTAATTATTATTATCATGCTTTTTTAAAATAATAATTCCAGTTCGAATGCTGCGGCACTGTCGGAGCTCGTGCTTATTCTTCAATAGGCGAACCTGTCCCGCCAACTTGTTGCTACAACCCCGACATGGCGGCCGGTCAGTGTACGCTCGTGAACTCCTACAAAGGATGTATCACGAAGGTTGGCAACTTTTTCGCGAATTCCGCTGAAGACATTGGAGGGGTCCTAATTGTGATTATTACAATTGAGGTGGGTATATAATTTGAAGTTTTTTTTTTCGGGTTCTGTACTTCAAAAGGATAACGGAACACGGGACACAAGAGTGATCCTATAAGAGTACAGGATCATTCTTGTGTCTGTCTATCTGTCCGTCTGTCACAGCCGATTTGCTCCGAGCCTACTGGACCGATTGAGTTGAATTTGGTACACATATGATTTTCTGTGACCCAAAGACGAAGGTAAAATAAAAGAATTTTAACTTAGTCAAAATTCAATATACAACTTGATAATGACCTGCAAAAAACCAAATATATGAATTTCGCGAGTTACCTTAGCGTTTTCCCCTGAAGTATTTAAATACCCAAATCAAAGCACTCAATTTGTTAGTGGCATTGCAAATTAAGAGGTACGTTTTCTAATCCATTTATATGGAATAGAATATAATTCTACTACATACGTCTGCGAACCCATCCCTAAATGTAACACAGACGTAATGCGATCGCGACTGCTGCGCATGAGGTCCCGGGTTCGATCCTAATGGGTTTTTCCATTAAGAATTTCTCAGTAGCAGCCCGGCGTTTAGAAGTTGGTGGTGTGAAACCCCATGTCTCGGATAGAACATAAAACCATTGGTCCTGCGCCTCCCTCCACGGTCGAGTCGGATTGCCGTCCCATCGGACTATGATAGTAAAGGAACAGAGAGTGCACCTGTGTTTGCGCACATACTTGTGAACTTTAATATCTCCTGCGTACTTCGGTACGTGACCGAAATTCAGCCGGGAAGATTTTTTTAATTACCTATAGAGGCATTAGAAACAGGGTGTAAAGTTCACTCACACTCTATGGAAAAGGTAGAATCCTCCGACCAGGGCCTCAATTCTCCTATTTTACCACATATTGCTATGTCGCAGACACGCGACTGATTTGTCAACGCCAATGATCTAAAAACAGTATTCTACTAATTGGCCAATTCTAAATATCTGAGCCATCTTAAAATGTGATGCGGCATTGTTGTTATCACTTTTTTATTGGAGAATGTGAGAAAAAACGTATGGCTGCACAATTGCTTCTCGATGGCCAATTTTGACAGATATCGACGATGCCAACGCTATCTTTACAATCGTCAAATAAGAGAATACATATTTCTGTTGCCGTGCTGTTAATAGAATTCCGAAATGTATCAATAGCGGCTGGGTAGCCGCTATTCAACTTTCTTAACAGGAGCAGAATACCAAAAGTGTCGTTTTATGCTATTGCCATGCTGACGACGTGCAATTGAACTACATGACATTTAGTAGAATTGAGGCCCTGACGGGTGTTGTGTCTGGTGGGCAATTGCCCGACGGTTGATGTTCGGGTGTTGTATATGCTAGTCGCGCGGTAAACTCTACATGCGCGATGCAGGATTTGTGTGACGTCAGGTCTTTGATGCGTAGTTCGCATGTGGCGTTGGAGATGCCCATAATAATAAGTTTAATGACCATTTATTGATGAAATTTGTTTTTTTATTTTTCAGTGTGTCTGCGTGATCTTCGGTTTGTTCCTGGCTTACAAAGTTCGAAACAAAATATATACTTAAATAGATTTGAAAATTAATTAAATCTATAAAAAAAGTTACGTTTTATGAAGTTGTTTTTTTTTTTGAAGTTTTTTGTATTTCGTGCTGTCCAGCTTGAAATTCCGGAATTTTTGGGAACAGGCACCAATGGCCTTGGTGTGATACCGGTATGCGGTTCCATACGTAGTACCTGTATTAATGGTACCGGTACCAAACAAATATTTCCGTAAATCAGAGTGAGAAAACAGATATAGGGGCCACGTCGCTCGAATTCGGTGCGAGAGTGACGTAGCAATTTCATACGCGGCGGGTACCTGAATTAGGTACCCGTCTAGAACCGGTACCCAGGTACCGAAATGGCAGGAACTTCTACTGATACAGAACCTGTACTTATGGTACCGGTTCTAAGCCCTGGCTGTACATGCCAGGGCTTGACTAACCTAACCTAACCGTTACGTAACGTTAAATTTCTATGTTATACCTACTAACGTTACAAAAATTTAACGTTCCTTGATAACATTACCAGTAATATAACGTTAATTAACATTAACAAAAATACAATAACTAACGTTAATTTAGCTACGTTGCTGTTCTGTGGGTAAAAATCAGACAGATTCAGGCCAATATTTTGATCGTCACGGCATCAGAGATGCGCGAGGGCGGGCTCCCGCCACGCCGCACGCCCCAGGCCCCACTACTTACATTTCACCCGTTTAAAATAACGATAAAATTAATAGTCGCATAAATAACGTTAAATCAATTACCGTTATTTTAATAATAACGTTAACTCTGTCAATACAAGGTAACGTTATGAAAATTTTACCGGTATTTAAAGCCCTGGTACATGCCATCTCAAGATGATAGTGTAACATTAAAATTTAATTTGTGTACAATAAATACTTAATAAGGAGTTATTTTTGTTTTTTATTTGTCTTTCTTAATTATGACCTTACCAAGGGGTATGTTGAGCTTGAATTTGGAAAACTAATCCATCGATATTTGGATTAATTCCACTGATACAAAGACGTAAAGAATTTTCCAAATTATCGTCAGTCAGTCTTGTACGAAGTGTTGATTATTAACTTTCATCAATGAAAAGAACTGTTCGCATTTATAAGTACGGCCAAACGCACAAATCAATTTTCTTGCGAATTTTCTAAGCTGCGGAAAATTGTCTTCTTCTTTTTGTAGAAATCGCACAACTCTACGTCTTCAAATTTCGATTTTAGAGTGAGTTTTCTTGAATCTCGATCAACTCCATTTGTAAGTGTATTGGAGCATTTTATACATTACATTTTGTAGGAGTAGCAAATAAACTGAA
Source organism: Dryobota labecula (assembly GCA_947523025.1). NCBI lineage: Eukaryota > Metazoa > Arthropoda > Insecta > Lepidoptera > Noctuidae > Dryobota > Dryobota labecula. Next base: position 1,708,604 of record OX383311.1, on the reverse strand, counting down.
ATAGTCTTCCATGTTTTTGAAGTCGCTAAATCTGTTCGAAAATTGTTCCGACAGTAACTTGAGTTCTTCAGCATATTGAGCATAAGCAATATTTTCATATGCAGAGAGCGTGTTGAAATGGTATCGCGACCATAGAAGGTGCACCATCAGTGCATACTCCAATTAATTTTGACCATGGCAAGCCAAAACTTGTGAATACCTTTTGAAATTCAATAAAAATATCCTCTCCTGTAGTGGTTCCTTTAAGCGGCTGTAAAGCAAGCAATTCCTCAGTAACAGTGAACTCCTTATCAACACCTCCAATAAATATAGCCAGTTGAGCTGTGTCAGACAAATCGGTGCTCTCGTCTAATGCTATGTAAAATGATTCAAAACCAGCCATACGGTCAGTCGATGTTGTTTTTATATCATTAGCCATCATTTCTATAGAACCGTTCCTGCATGGAGTATTGCAGCCACCTTTGGGATGGCTCAGCAAAGTACCAACTTGCTGCGCTTGACTCGGTGGAACGCAGAGCTAAGAGGCTCATTGGCGACGTAAAACTGGTGGATGCCAAGCTTCACAGCTTGGCTCATCGCCGCAAGGTTGCCTGCTTGTCGGTCTTCTACAGATTGTACTTCGGAGAGTGTGCCCATGAACTCCACGACCTCATTCCACCGGCCCCCTTCTACCATCGGACATCTAGACGCACTGCAAGTTACCACCCCTACCTAGTTGATATTCCACCAACTCGCACTAAGCGTTTTCAAACGTCTTTTATAATGCGCGCAGCAAAGGAGTGGAACTCTCTGCCTGCGTCTGTGTTTCCGAACGCATACAACCCTAATCTATTCAAAGTTAGAGTGAACAGGCTTCTTCTGGGTAAGCTCACTCCATCGTAGACTTTGTCTCTGTCATCCAGACCTAGACTAAAGTCAAGAGCAAACTCATAGTAGAATAAAAAAAATAAAACTGAAACGGTTTACCAACAGTCGATAGGTCCATAAACCGTTGGTCAACAGTGGTGCTGATTCCCTTGTTCACAAACTAAACTAAATTTAAGTTCAGTGCATCTTTTTCTTTCTATTTCATTAAGAAAAGGACAGAAGATAAATTTTAGTTTAGTCCTGTCAAATTAATCAGCGCTTGACGTAAATTAACGTAATTTTAGTCGGCAAGTTTTTAATCACGTCTAAACTTGTATGGAGTAGTGACAGGCGCTGATTAATTTGACAGGACTAAACTAAAATTTATCTTCTGTCCTTTTTTTAATGAAATAGAAAGAAAAAGATGCACTGAATATAAATTTAGTTTAGTTTGTGAACAAGGGAATCGGCACCATTATCTTTAAACCATTAACTTTCCATCCAAAGAACTTTTCACCCACGAACGTTTTGCCAACATAACTCTACGTCAGTGAATGCTTAACCAACACAGTATTTTGACCAATAACTTATCACCCAAAGAACAATTGGCCAACAGACACCGGGACGGGTGAAAGTAAATTAAAGATTGTAAAAAAAATATATATGATAGTTTTTACCTGCAAAGTTAACAAATAATAAAATAATATTCAACGTTAAACTCAACGATAATGTTATGTTCAAAAAATAGATAAAGGAATATCTTACATACATTTGTTCACTTTGTAGGTAATAGTAATTAAAAAAAGACACTTTTTTTATTATTAATTCGGAGGCAAACGAACGAAACGGCAACGAGGCACGTTTAAAATTATTTTATTTAAAAATGTACATAATAACACACTGAAACTGATACCTAGTCACACTAGTCATAGATGGTGACACTCACACACAATTCTAAAATATATTTTTCTGAGACAAGTTTTGCTAGTTTGTTTAGTTTTCGACATTTATTTACCTGATTTGAACTATAATAGGTTTTTCAGACTTAATCCACCGATTGAAAATCGGATCTGGCAACACTGGCCATCTACCGAGCGATAGCTGAATAAATTAATTAATGTTTGCTGTTTTTTGTGTTGTTTCCAATTGCCGCTCTAATTTTGCTATATTATGCTAGATGGCGTCACTGAGACAGGATCACAGTTTTTGTATGACATTTCTTTGCATAGCCTCTTTATTGTATCATAAATCTCTTTGACCCATACCAAATTACAGCTTTCTAGTACTTGAAATTAAGCCGCGGACAGACAGACAGATATGGCGAAACTGTAAGGGTTCTTTGTTGACTACAGGACCCTAAAAAAGGAGCAATCAATCCACACGCACACGTTTAAACTCACTTTGGAATAATTTTAGAGTGACATAACCAGATTATTCGCCAACTGTGCAGCTGTAAGCCCAGGAATCATTGATATACTAAAAAACCCAAGATACACAATCAGCGTCTCAAAAGCGTCCGCATAAAAAAGGCGCAACATTTAAAATTGTGCGCATATTTCAAATAGTATTGCGTCCGCCGCGTCACTGTACGCACGCTAAAACTGCCGAAGTATTCTTTGGAAAATTGTAAAAATATTACGTCAAGAATGTTAAAAAAAGATGGGATTTCGAACTTTCGGTAAATAAAAGAGTTTATCGATTTGTTTTTGTTGTTTATACGACTAATTATGGGGAGCAATATTTTATTTTGATTTAATTTGTCTTAAAACGTCACTCAACGGTCCTAGTATAATACGGCAAATTTTAATGGCTGCTTTTTTAGTGTTAAGGTGCTCTTACACGGGCAATTTTTTGAGCAATAATTGCTCGACAACACTAATGGATAAATCTGAATCAATTAAGTGGAGCAATCTGGAGCAATAACAATAAAATGCGGCAATTGTTTCGGGAATATTGCTTCTAATTGCTCCACATATTTCACATTTCTGAATATCGCCAATATGAGTTGCCGAATATCCAATCGGTTTGGAAATTTGTAGTCAATTTTCTTTATATCTTTTTTGTACTTATAACTACGTCTCGTTTTTGCGAGAGGGCCGCCGGCAGCGGGGGCGGCAGGGGTTGCTCAACCGCCGCCCCCGCTGCCATTTTCTTTCTTTCTAAGTGCAATGCAGTAGAAGTGTGTCGTCGGTGTAAAGACTTGTATTGCCTAGTTTTTTAAGTTGCTCCATATTGCCTGGTATTGTGTGGCCGTATCTATGGCAACAGATTACTACATGTTGCCATCGCCCTAAATTGCTGGATGTAGTCGTGATGTCATATTTGACAAGAATTGACCAGGATTAAGCAATTTTAGTTGCCCGTTTAAGCACCTTAAGAACAATGCATTACAATCTCCATTGAATTCAGTCGAATAATACAAACTGACCGGATTGAACCAATGGAGTCGATTTTTTTGTTATCGTGTTAAATTTTTTTTTGTTAATAATGGTATTAATTTTTGTACTTTTTTATATTTAGTTTTTAATTAATATCCATATATTATATATATTTATATAATTATTTATAGTTTTTAACCGACTTCCAAAAGGAGAAGAGGTCATCAATTCGACGATTAAAAAAATGTTTGTATTCTCGATTACTTCTTTTATGGGGCTAATTGAGTAATTCTTTTTTTTTTACTTTGTAAGAATGTAGTCTCCGATCGTCGAAATTAATGGGTTTCCTACTGTGTTATTTGAAATAAATACCTATTGAAATTTGCATTAATGAGTTTTATTTTTTTATTTTTTAAAATAAGTTTAAAAATATATCTATTGATATTACACAATTATCAATAATCCACAGTCCCAATATTTACATAACTAAAATAAATACAAGAAACTGCAGACTGTTGTACGTATACATTATTTAACCTAAGTAGGTATGTAATCTCGATATAGGTATTGTTGTTCTAACATTTGATAAATTGAAATAAAAAACATCAATAAACAGACACGCGTTTTATTGTTCATTAAAGTAAGATTTGAGACAAGAGTGATGAACACAAATGTTCATGGATGGAGAGTGAGGGGCAGGCCAAAGAAAGGCTTAGGTATTAAATGAAATGTTGCGTATTAAATTGGTGATTACTTATGAAGAAAAAACATTGTATGTCAAAGTTAATACTATATTTTAAGTTCAAAATGTTCTCAAGTAAGTGAAATCCTTGTAATTTCTTATTGAGAAATAAATTTCTTTAACCATAAATTAATTAACTTGTTTGTTTGTATTATTACTACAAAACTGTTGATTTATTTAATATCAATCACAAAAATGCTACTATGACTACTTGTGCAGATTTTTACAATAAGTTACTTGACTTATGACGCCTATGAGCGTTTAGCGTAGCTTTCTAGAGAATGGGCAGCAGCGTTCTCTATTCATTTTTAACATCATACTGCGATCGGCAACCCGCCTGCCAAGCGTGGCGATTATGGCTAACACCCCTAATTGGGGCAGGCCCATGTCCAGCAGTGGCCGTCTTTCGGCTGAAATGATGATGAATGATGAGCGTTTAGTGTCCCTGAACATGTCAGAAAAAAATAACGCTTATAAGCGTCATTACAATGTTACTTCTATTGTCTCGTGCAGTCCTACAACCTTTTTATTACTAGAATAAAATTAATACAATAAATTAACTTTTATCAAACGTAGCGTCATGATGGGTCAATAAATAAAACATAACACTTCCTGGTAGACGAGTAAAAATATGAGATCTTGGAATACAATTTTGTTTCGGTTTGTTGACGCTGTTAAAGCTCGAAACAAAATATTTCGACCTTTTAAAATCTGTTACAGTTTTGTACAAATTCTATTTCATTCGTCATAAATTAATACAGGAAATAAATTCACACAGTAATAAATACAGACATATCTGTCTAAAAGCCATTTTTCAATTGTAACTTCGAGTGTCTGCCACTAGATGGCGTTATTAATTCTTCTCAATATAACTCAGAGATGGCGCTGCTAATAATGAAAATTTTAACAGTAACCATGCTTTAATTCTTTATAATTTATAATACTCAGGAAGAAAATCATGTTACCTACACTATTTAGTTAATAACCTTTTATGTTTTATTGTTTCACTTACTAACTTACATTCTAGTACTACATAATTATCATTTAACCTCTCCTATGTCGTAATTAGAGACAATTAAAAACCCATTGTGTCTCGCGTAGATCTACGTTCGTACGTTATATGAAGGGTTAAATAATTCTAGTTACACACAGAACACAACATTTTCTACGAATTTAACGAGTACAAGATTTTCATTGGACATATTTTTTTTTTTTTTTAAACGCATTCAACTCAACTACAATATATTTATTAAAAAAATATTTATCTATCCACTTTCACCAAATTTTAATAACATCTAAAATAATAAGTAATTAGTAGGTATACCAGATTTAATTCGCAAGCTCAAATTTTAAAGAGAAGCTATTCAACAACCTCTTGGATGACCAGCGTGGCCATTTAAAAAAAAACACACATACAATGTTATAATAGTACATTATGGTACAAGTGTGTAATGTTGGTGATTACCGCTGAGGCGCCATTGAGACCCGAGCCGTTAGGTGAGGGTCTTAAGAGAGCCGAGGACGGTAATCATCAATACACAAGTGTATCATACGACGTTTTTCAACACACTTGTGAAGAAAATAAAAATAAAAAAAATATTTAATTTCAACAGTGCAAACGTGTTGTGAAAAATTTTTCGCTATGGCGGGAAAAAATTATCACTTTTCCTATGCGCGCGTATCTAACAATGGCGATCGGCCATAGACTAAAGTAATGAGGTTTCTTTTTTTTTGCTTTCCGCGGATAGCGTTTTAGCCACGTACAAAATGGGGAATTTAAAGATTTCTATATTACAGAGATAACAAAAGTTATATTTGAGTGAAAGTTTTATTTATTAAACACGTACAAGTTGAAATTATCTATTTAAATACGAAGTTGCATGAAATGAGCAAGCGATAGGTACATTTAATTTATTTGTTCTATTGAAAACGATCTTTTTGTATCTAAACTTTTTTAAGAACAAAGCAACTCAACCAATAAAATAAAATAAACTCTATAACTCACTTGTGAATAATAGCAATGAAAAGGTCACAGTTTGATTACAAGTGTCATTATGTGCCTAATTGCGGTGAAATTAGAGCCATTTATGAGCAAGTGTGTTGAAAAACACTTTCTGTACTTATCGGTTGTAAAATAAAAATAAAAGACTCATCACCAAGTCGAAAGTCACACAATTATTTATTTGTCTTCTTCCCGTCATTCCCATTATTTGGATTCTACCTGGGAACCTGGGTAAAATACAAGTGATAGTAACTCTGTCTGTCTGTTACGTTTTCACGCCTAAACCGCTGAACCAATCGTCATGATTTTTGGCAGAGATATAGAAAAGAACATAGGCTATTTTTACGCGATAACCGATATCCACGCGGGCGGAGCCGCGGGCAAAGGCTAGTACAAAATATCTTCAAGTCGTTTGAAATATACAATACAAAATACAGTATTTTAAGTCTTTTTATTTAAAATACAAAATAAAAATTACAAAACACATTCAGGGCATTTTAATATAATAAATAAAATTATCGTACTCGCACACTTGAGCATAATATTGCTTAAGTAATTTTGGAATATGGTACAAGTACTAGGGTACTGTGCACAGAGCACTGTTTTTAACAGACTTCCAAAAAGCGGTTGTATGTAGGGGGTAATCTTCGGAACTCCTGATCAGATTTCGAAATATCTTTCACTAATGAGAAGCTATAGTATTTCCGAGTGTCATAGGATATATTTTATGTTAAAGCAAACTACGCGGGGCAGAAGCATGACAAAAATAAAGTCAAGATTCAAAATCGTTTCTGCCCAATTTTCCTAGTAGATGGAAGACGTAAAAAATGGCTTGGTGATGGGTCTTTTCACAAACTTTCTATACTTAGTAAAGCTAGCAAACACTTTCTTCAATTTGTTCAAAAGTGTCAACTTCAAAAAAGAAAGTCAACTTACAACTTATGATTTAAGCGGGAAATAAAACTATTTCTATCGGATTACATTATAATTTAATCTTTCCAAAATATTTTACGCCTATTCAACCCAAAATCTCCTCAGTTTCTTCATCGCAGAATCTCTTTTTCATCGTGTCCCATACTTTTGCCGCGACAGATGCATCTGTATCAGTACACATGTAAGTTTGTCCCGGATGTTTCCTCGTATAATGCCTTAGAACATTCTGCTTATGAGAAAACCGTTTAGGACAAACTTTACACATGAAATACTTCTCATTGACATGAGTTTTCATGTGATATTTCAATCTACTCTCTCTTGGGAACTCCTTGTGACATATATCACATACAGTGTGCTTAATTTTCTCGTGACCCAGCATGTGTCTTTGCATGTTGTGTTTGTGGGCAAATGTTTTGTGACAAAGTTTGCATGGGTACGGTTTTTCACCAGTATGGACTCGCAAATGAGGCTTTAACAAGCCAAAACTGGTAAATGTCTTTCCACAATGGGGACAGGGAAATGGCCTAATCCCAGTGTGGACGTGCATATGACGTGTCAACGTACTTTTATGCTTAAAAGACGTGGAGCATTCATCGCAAGGATACGACCGCTCGCTATCATGTTCCTTCATATGAGATTTTAATAAAGACTCATTTTCGAAGACATCATCACAAATTTTACATTCGATAATATCGTCGGGAGTTTTGTTACAACTCTTTCCACTTTGATGTCTCTCCAAATTGCGCTTGACAGAGAAACTTCGAGAACATGTGGAGCATTGATAAGGTTTTTCGCCTAAATGTGTCTTTTTATGCTCTTTTAGATAATATTTAGATTTAAATTTCTCTGGACATTGATCGCATTGGAATGGGGACACGAGAGTGTGGCGGTTAAAAATATGAGTGTTTAAGCGTAATTTGTTGAGAAATTGTCTGTTGCAATGCTCGCATTGAACAGTGTTTTTGGAATGGAATTGCAAGTGCCGTTGCAGGTAGGCTGTATTTGTGTAACGTTTTCCACAAATATCGCAGGCGAAACTGCCTGATCGTGATTGGTGGTCCAATTCTGGAAGGAAATACAGTTATTAGAAACTTACACTATTACTGAACTCATCATTTATTTCAAATAGGCATATAAAAGGTACTGTTACGAGCTTGAGGTTCGTGAGAATAAAAACTGCCGATTTAAAAACCAAAAATGACACTTTAATTAAACAACACGGATAACAACTCAAACACACTAATTAAAAAAACACAAATGCACTACTGATCACTCTTAAGTTGCACTCGAATATGGCTTATATCGTTTGTTGTTTCGACTGTGTTGGGTCGCGGTGCATACCGGCCTTATATAGTCCTTAGATTGTTCCAGAACCTTTTACTGTAGAAACATCTAGAATGTTCGAGTACATACCGGCCCCGACTGACCAGATATCGAAAGCAAGCATTTGGTTTTCATTGGGAAACAAATATCATCATAACGTCTCTTAAAATAAAGTCGAAAATAACCTTAACCGCGTGTCTGCGTTGAAGCTTTCTCGGATGAAAGTTTATTTATTTTCAGCTTTATTTCAACTAGCGTAAGATTGATTTCTTTATTTGTAAAACTGCGCTGCGCTGCGCTTTGCCAGTATTGTCATAAGAACTTACCGTCAGAAGAAGAAGGGGCTGGTTGAACAGCAGAGCCATCTGATGATATGTCTTCACATGCTGTCTGATCCTATAAACAAAAATGTGAAATGTCAATACAATACCATTCCAAAGTTAAAACCGGCCAAGTGCGTGTCGAACCACGCACAATGAAGGGTTCCGTAGTTGGGATGAATTTATCCCAAGCATAAACTTAACATTCATTCATTCGCTATGGAGCGGGCTATACTCGGAGTTTCTTTGAAGGATAAAATCAGGAATGAAATTACCCGGAAGAGAACCGGAGTTACCGACATAGCTTGCAGAGTAAGCAAGCTGAAGTGGCAGTGGGCTAGCCATATTTGTCAAAGGACCGATGGCCGGTGGAGCAGACGAGTCCTGGAGTGGAGACCGCGTATCGGCAAGCGTAGTGTGGGACGCCCCCCAGCTAGATGGACCGACGACCTCAAAAAGGTGGCTGGGATAGACTGGATGCGGAAGGCCGAGGGAGTCAATGAAACCGAGGATGGTATATTAAGTTGGCGTTTAGTTTCGAGGTGCAAACTGTACTTTTCACTTTGAGTGCGAGAAAAATAGTCAATTTAGTACAAAAACATTTAATAAATATTACTTAATAAAATAAAAATCACAAAGATTATCTATTGTCTTTTGCTCTTTGCTCGACGTCAAACTCTTCACTATCACTGGACATTCTTAATAAATTTATTTAAAACCGAACAAATTTACACTCGACAAAAATTCTGAAAATTTCGCGGTCAGTTTTTTCTTCTAAACCAGTCACAGATTAACAATTTAAAACACATGGCGCCACCTTCGTTGCGGAAAAACCATGAAACCAACATTTTCGCAATGAAGATGGTCCACACTCCACAGATAAATAGTATATTTACTGGCTGTTTGAGTTTGTCTCTTTTGTTTTTTAATATTGTGAATCTGTGACGGTTTAGAAGAAAAAACTGACCGTGTCGAGTGTAAATTTGTTAGGTTTTAAATAAATTTATTAAGAATGTCAGTGACAGTAAAGAGTTTGACGTCGAGCAAAGAGCAAATGACATAATAGATAATCTTTTGCCGCCAAAAGTCATATTTAGTCAATGTTTGTACTAAATTGATTATTTTTCTCGCACTCAAAGTGAAAAAAAAAGTACAGTTTGCACCTCGAGACTAAACGCCAACTTAATATACCCTCGGTTTCATTGACTCCCTCGCACGCTCGGGAGTCAAACCACCTCTGGTATATTATGGCTTCGTTTAGTCCCTCGATATAAAATATACTATTGTTGTATGTTTATATCATGTACCCATATTCAAGCAAATAAATGATTTGATTTGATCTGAATGTATTTTGTCATTTTTATTTTAAATAAAAAGAGTTAAAATACTGTATTTTGTATTTTATATTTCAAATACCCGATTTGAAAATATTTTGTATTTCGTATTTTAAATACATGCGAGAAAGTATTTTGTAATTTGTATTTAAATTATAGCAAAGCATGTATTTTGCCCAGCTCTGGGGTGCTGGACACAAACGCTGCTTGGCGGCAGAAATAGGTATGGTAGTAGTACTACCCCGGACGAGCTCCTTCACAAAGAGCACACTACTACTGATACTTACATCATCAGATTCCGAATCTTCTTCTTTGATAGTAATTTCCAAGTAATTTTCTGGGCGAACCTCATTGACCTCCTCCTTGATTGGAACAAGCCAGGAGGGGCTGCTAGTCTGTGAGCCATCTGAGCGTGGTGGGTCAATTAACTCGGTCTTTACTCTGAAATAATCAATAAGACGTAGTTAAAATATTATTCTCTCGAACGAATTTCCGTCAAGCGACCAATTACGCAGGAGATATTACAGTGCACAAGTGTGAGTGCAAACACAGGTGCACTCTCTCTTCTCTCACTGTCATAGTCCGATGGGACGGTAATCCAACACGACCGGGGAGGAGATTCAATACAATAATGCACTGAGAGTACTGCTGCGGCTGCCGTGGCGTTGTAGAGCGTCAGGGATGTCAGCGTTATGAGAAAAAGATGTGCATCCCTGATGTCACGGGTTCGCGGCAGCACCAACAGTCTTCTCAGTGTGTTCGCAGATCGCTGGGATTTCTCGATGTGGCGGAGGTGGACGCAGCTCCACGCTGAATTTTAATTTTAATTGTTTGTTTGTTTGTTTGTTTGTGTGTACTAACACTAGATGTTAAGAAAACTTGTTATTAACCATATTATTACTTATTTTATTTTATTATTTTTAAGAAGGCTTACAGACTAATTACAAATAATAGGTAACAACAACAAATTATCAGGTTGCTAATAACAAGCCTCCACAGGTATATAACATCGATAACTTATGTATCGCTGAACAATTAAAGCACAATTGTGTACAAATAACTTATAATCCTTATGTGGCTTCAGGCATTAGGTACGGAATTATTTTCTGGGGCAACTCCACTGACAGACATTGTTTTTAAAGCTCAGAAGACATGCTTGTGATCGTTTACCAAATTACAATCGATTGATAGTTGTAAACCAGTATTTAAGGAACTTAGTCTGCTCACTCTACCGTCTATGTACAAATACGAAATGGGGGTGTTTGTCCGCTGTAACCTGCATTTATTTGAAAAACTGCGCTCTCGCCGTTATCAGAATACCATTCATGTTACCTCTCATAAAACCGCATTTTTCAGCAAAAGTGTGCTAGGTATGGCCCCAAAAATATACACTGTGGCATTTTAGTCGTCTTACAAAAGAAGTCCACTCAATGTATCCGATATAAAATACCTCTAGGCGTGATTAAAAATTTGTTACCATTAATTAAAATAATAGGTGCAAAGAAAAATAAATAATGCATTAGAATTATGAACATCCTGTTTATAATGTTTACGTATTAAACGGTAGAACATACCTACCCAGCGCACGAGCGAGTAGATCATTCCATCGCTGGCTTACCCAATCAAGCACAGTCCACGTGGAGTGTCATCCAATGAGAAGTTCTAACGCTATGCGGCGCGTGCCACGCCCCCACCCCTTTCACAAAAAAATAGGTGAAGGTCACTCTCACAGTGTCTCAGTTGCGTCCGAATATCGGAAGTGGAAGTTCGCGCACGCGCTACCGGTTATCGACCATTGTTCGCGATCGCTAGAGAGATTAGGTACCTACCTACTTCACAATGAGTGATATGAACTATCAATTCTCGAATATCAAGTACCTGCACATGGTACTCCTGTACGCAATAATGGATTATTTTGAACGACACCCGCGCACAGGTAAAGCTTAACTAACTACTTGCATGTGTAAACAAAAAGTGATCATTTGTAAATACGTAATTAGTAATTAGTGTAAATAATTCAGTTGATTCCAATTTTTTTAAATACGCCGGAAACAATTTACGTACTGCCAGTTTCATTAACTATCTTTTGTTTTGTTATTTGCCCAGGTTAGAGATCGAAATTCTGGATTTTTAACGTACGTAGGTACCTGAGTCAAATTTCTATCTGTCGAACGAAAACAAATTTATCAGTTATTGAAATCGGCCGTATGTTTGTAACTTAAATCGTAACTCTTTTAATAATCTGCACTTAGTATGTACCTACTCGTATCTATCTTACACAACTTAGTTTGGGTTAAATATCCATACAAACTACTACATACATACCGAGAACATTAAGGTTGCCATAGTCATTTTTACACTAGGGTGAATGATCTCTGATAAACATGTGGCCGCTCCATTCCGCGCGACCTTGAAACGCTCGTGGCTACTTTGGTGTCACTTTTTTGTTATGGCTCTGACCGCGCGCTCGTAACAGGGTGTTTCAAATTGCGTCATGCGTCATACATATTTAATACTATTAAATTTTTTGAATTATTCAAATGGTTTTTATTTTGTAATTTTTTGTTATGAAACGTTGTAAGACGGTTAAAATGCCACGGTGTATATCCAGTGTTTTCCAAGATTTTACAATAAAGGGAGATATTTTAGTATGGTGTCGCCGAATGGGTCCAATTGGCTGATTGCAAACATTTTTTTTTTATCAACTTTTTACCAGTCACGCATTGCTGCGAGATTTGCGTGAAGCTAGTTATCGTACGACTGGTACTGTGAAGGAAATTAGGACGAAGAAATGTCCTCCAGTGGCTTGACAAGTGTTTGTACCCCCATGGTACAAACACTTGTCAAGCCACTAGTGAACATTTCATAACATTTACAAACTATGACTTTGTTTACCCTCTTGGTAAGGTAAAAACATGGAGCTCTGCAGAAGGAAGAAAGGTAGACGTGGACATCCCTTTTGTCTTCCAGAACTACACCAAAGGCATGGGCGGAGTTGATCAAGCTGACCAGTCAATCGCAGTATACCTAACAGCTATACGAGGCAAAAAATGGCAGTGGGTTCTGTTTACTTATGTACATACATGCTGGATTTGGCTGTAGCTAGTGCTTGGCGTCTCCATGTCCTGACCGCTGAAGAGAAACTAGACCAGCTCCAGTTTCGGCGAAGTATCGCCCGATTTTATTTGAGGAGTGTAGGCCAATGGCTACACTCCTCACTCCTCTTTCAGTAAAGACCCGATGAAAAGCGTCATAAACCTTCTTCAGTGGTGCCAAGTATGAATCTAGATAGTGTTGGTCCCTTCCCCCACAAACTGCCAAGCCAGCTAGGATGCAACGAATGCCAGATGAAAGCACGTTAGCAATATAAAAAATGCATCAAAAAATTGTGCATCGAAAAAGTATGCTTTGAAAAATACCATACATAAGCCCATTGGCCCCATTTGAGGACGGTGTTTTTTAATACATAAGGAAGTTATTTATTTTTAATTTTTCTTTATAAAATGTCTTACTAGCCTCCAATAGTTACGTCAATAAAGTTTTTATCAAAATTTTACTACTAGTTTGTATTTGGGTCCAAATGGGTTAAAAAAAGAACATTCGCTTAAAAAAATAATATTATTATTCTGCAACTCTACGTCTTTCAATGATTACTGTGTTCTGAGCATTGAAATGTCATACCAAGAACTACGTCTAGTTCCAAAATAGAGTAAGCACGAAATTGTCAACAAAATGTCTTTAACCTTACTGCTTAGGTTTTAAGTTTCATTTTAGAATAAATATTTTTGTACTTATTATAAAAATGACTTTTTATTTTCAAGTGACATTTTAAATTTATTTATTTACCTTTCTCCGATGATAGAAGGACTTAAATGTAAATATTTTGCAATCGTAATTAAACTTTATAGTTGAGTGTTAAGGTTTATATTGAACTGAAGTTGTTAATATTATAAAACTTTTTTCTATATTTCGTAGTTACAAACGTAAATGTGTATGTGTGTGTAAACGTGGCCACTTCAATGACTTATTTTTGTTCCTGATCCTGTATCTAGTGCTATTATTGATCGAAGATCGTAGTCAATAATAATTCTTGCTGATAGTTTTTTTTATGTAGTGAATTGATCATGTAGGTACGAGATGAAACCAACATAATCCTCTTTATACAAATGTTTGTTGGCAGTATAATTATATTGCTATAACATTTTTTATGTAATAGCAACATTCGGAAATGAAGTGAATGGCAGTGACATATAAGTGGAAGATGCATACAAAAGTAAAAAAATACTTTTTTTTTTGATGTCCGAAATTTCTTTCATAACAAAAATGTAAATCTGATTTAAAAAAAAAATTGGAGTAATTTTATGAACTAGATTTGGTTACTTGTGACACACTCCCCCGCAAGTTGGTACGACCCCGTGGCATTCTCTTTTATATGATTATTTCTATCCGTTTTTCATAAAAATGTGACATCACATTTTCATTTTCGTCAGAGAGTTTGACAAACTCTCTAACCCAACCCAGGTTAGGAGTATTTATAAAAGTGCATTTGTCATGAGTATGTTACCGTTCTCCAAACACATTGTAGATAATTCTTATCAAATTCCCCGTAAGCCATTGTTCCATATTTATGAACTAGCTTTTGCCCGCGGCTCCGCCCGCGTGGATGTCGGTTATCGCGTAAAAAAGTAGCCTATCTCCTTCTCCAATCTCAGGCTATAATCTCTGCCAAATTTCATGACAATCAGTTTAGCGGTTTAGGCGTGAAAACGTAACATACAGACAGACAGAATTAATTTCGCATATATAATATTACTAGCTTTTGCCCGCGGCTTCGCTCGCTTTAATTACAAATTTGATGATCAATTCGGGTTGTACTCTGCTTGTTGTTTGGCCGTTGCATGAAAGACACGTGGCGCCATCTATTATCATAAGAACGTTATTCTTTGTTTTCCTCGAGAACAGTACTTTTTTCGTTATGAAAGGTACCCTATATGTCCGTTTCTGTATACCTGACAACGTATATGCAAAATTTCAGGATGATCGATTCAATGGTTTAGGCGTGAAAAGGTAACACACAAACAAACTTACTTTCGCATTTATAATATTAGTTAGGATAAGGAAAATATTGTTGGTATTAGTATTAGTGTTCCGTAATCAATCTTGAACAAAACATTTCTGATTTCTGGTATCAAAGATAATATTTTCGTTGATTCATACTCATGATATGGTCGACGTCATCACGTCAACGCCGGCTGTCGCTGAAAACCAGCGCTGAGGCTCTGTCTCGCATAGGGTCGCGGCATTATGCTGAGCGATGGCCGTTTTGAGTGGATGTGACGCATATTTACCCCAAAAAAATTTTTTTTTGTGTTGTTTTCTTTTCTTGCGTCATGTTTACCGCAAATAAACGTTTTTTCTTTCTTCTTTCTTTTTTTTTTCTTTTATGATAATCCGGAAAACTTGATTCTCTTTTATTTCTGTATTTTGTTTAGATTTAGCTATGTTGTTATACATACATACATACACTCACGCCTTCTTTCCACTCCATTTGCGTCATTTACGTTCATACATGATGTCGCAGTCGGGGTAAATAGGATTGTAATCAGAGGCCCTAGTGTGAGTTTCTTTTAACCATCTCGATTTTACGCATCGAGCGCGTTCGGCGTTCCGATTGGCCGCCGAATGGCCCTACACCAATCGGAGTGCTGAACGCGCTCGATGCGTAAATTCGAGATGGTTAAAATAAACTCACACTAGGGCCTCAGAACATACTTAGTGACATACGTAAGTGTCAGCATTTACAGTCATGGGCGCAGAATTGGGAAACGAGAGAAACAGCTCCTTTAACTTCTACACAGTTTATTGTTACAGAGTAAATTACTAGCACTATTGTACTAATTAATACTCTGAACTTAAAAGGAAACACTGAGCAGTTCCTAGGCCAGTATGTGTCCCGACCACCACGTCTAAACGATCACTGTCGCTCCATGGTCCGTATCGAACACCATACTCAATCCTAGAGCCCGCACAACGCTAAACAAAGGCGCTTGTGTCTCATTTTAAGTGTATACTCATGAAAGATACGAAACTTCCATCCTGCATGTCAAAGTCAAAGTCAAATAATTTATTTCAAATAGGCACGCAGATGCACTTTTGAACGTCAAAAATTACATGAATAGTTAATTGATTCTAGTTGCGCCTTCCAAAATGTAGTTATGTATGGAGAAGAATGGGCAAGAAACTCCATACTTACTCTTTTAAAATGTTAACAATAGTTTGTATACATTAATTAATATTTATAGGTGAAGACTATGTACCTAGAATAAAAAAATAAAAAATATAAAAAAATCATCAAAATTACTTACCACAATTGGTAAAAAGAATGAAAAGTGAAGTAATAACAGAAAAATTAATAAATGCGATAGGTACATGGTGCTCACATATTTACAAACATTGTATATGATTTCCCAAAAAAATAAAAAATAAAAACAACATATAATAAGTCAGTGTGTGAGTTAAAATATTAATCACAGAAAATAAAATTAATATCATAAAAATTATGACAGTTAAATTAGCAACCAGTTTGATTTTGTCTAGACTCTAAATTGTCCTATGGAGTAGGACCAGCATGTTTCCAAGCATTCTTATCTTGGATATAATCCTCTAATTTGTAATATGCTTGTTTACAAAGTGTACTTTTAATATGAGTTTTAAATTTTCTTTCATTTAATTGTAATATATCAGAAGGTATTTTATTGTAACATTTAACACAGTACCCCATAAAAGATGTATGTACCTTAGATAATCTGAAAAATGGTTGATCTATTTTATCTTTATTTCTAGTATTAAAATTATGCCTATCACTGATTTTATTAAAAATATGTAGATTTTTTCTTACATACATAATATTTTCATAAATGAATTGGCAAGGTACCGTCATTATATTAATCGTTTTAAATAGTTCTCTAAGAGATTCGCGGCGATGTAGATTATAAATGGCTCTGACAGCCTTCTTTTGTAAAATAAAAATGGATTCAATGTCGGCAGCCCGACCCCACAGTAAAATGCCATACGACATAATGCTATGGAAGTAGCTAAAATAAACTAAACGCGCGGTTTCTATATCTGTTAACTGTCTTATCTTTCGAACAGCATACGCGGCCGAGCTTAGCCACCCCGCAAGAGATGTTATATGAGGTCCCCATTGTAATTTCTCATCTAGCGTGATTCCTACACACATGACACGTCCTCGTGTGTAAATCTGCAATACCAGAGATTTCCCACACATAAAACTACCGTTCGGTCATTCTGACTTACTTAGCTTAACTAAGAAAGACTCACAAACTTCTCTTACGAGTATTAACAAATTCAGTCTAGCTATACCCAAAGTTTCAAATTCAGATAATTTATGTAAACAAAGGGGATAACACAGCAAAAAAATATCTTCGTAATGGTAATTCACAGAAAATGGCGAAAAAAGAGGTTCCATTTTCTATTAAGTACTGATTTTAAGAAATAATAATTAAAACATAATCATACCGTAATTATTTTTGCCGTGTCTCCGAAACACTACACAAAACATTGTTTGGCAGCGGTATTTTGTTTGCATAGTTCATATAATTCATTCAATTTAATTTTATCGATGATTATTTACAAAATAAAAATTATGATAAAATGTTTTGTACCACTGTCCTGTCATTTTGACAGTGACATTTCTTGACAATACTTTGTTTACATAAATTATCTGAATTAGAGACTTTGGGTATAGGTCATTTAATCGTTATGGCATGTTATCATCATAATCATATTATTTGTTTACATTATAAATCAGTCCGGTCAGATTCAAATCCAGACTTAAAATAGTCAGCTAAGGCTAGGGCTTCAGCTGGCTATTTTAACGCGTTCGACTCCGATTGGTAAAGGGCTAATTGGAGGCCAATCGGAGCGCTGAACGCACTCGATGCGTAAAATCGAGATGGTTAAAAGAAACTCACACTAGGGCCTCTGGTCATACACTCGTTTGTATACACTACAGAAATTACGCGAAGGAACAGAAAATAAAGACCTAAATGTAACAAACAATTAAAAACAGCATTTTTTCATATTATTACCTACTAGGTTTATAATCTCAAAGTAGAGCAGTTACATTGTTGGTAGGTATAATAACGTTGTTCCAGATGAAACGGGTAATAATTAAATTTAATCCCCGATCGAACAATGATAGTTTTTTTTTTTAAGGAAATTTCCAGTTGCGTAATGGTGTGTCCAATTAATAACAATGAGCTCACAATTTTTTTTGGAACACTGGGGAAAATTGGAGTTCCTGCTTCTTGTGCTCTAGCATTTGCACGATTTATACATATAATTACATTAAATTTTGATGAAATTTTGTGCGTCCGTGATATTTAAGTGGGCCCCTGGATGGTTTAGATTCTCAATTGGACTAGGTAGGTGGCGCTGCGATCGAATTCTAGTCAGCAAACACTGTCCGGCCTATGTACAATGGTCCACCTGAAGGACTAAGTGCGGAAACCAAACCCTTTACCATAGAACATAGAACTGTACGTCGCTTGCTCCCGCGTCACCAGTCCTGACTCTCTGTATATTTTGACTGCTGTGACCAAAACTACAAACGTAGTGTTCAGAGAAGTTTTATTAAAATGTGGCTGGTATTTTAGTATATTATGGTGTTTTACGATTTCCACGCGAACGACGTCGCGGGCAGAAGCTAGTAACAAATAAATTGCAGTTGAATTCAAATTCCAGTCTAACTATAAAGAGAGAGAACGCACCAACTCCACGCACACAGTAACACCCGCTTCTGTGTGAGTGAAATTTGAAAAGAATTAGCTAAACTCGACATACCGCGCTAGACGTAAACTTGGAATAAATTCATCCCAACTACGGAACCCTTCATTGTACGTGGTCCGACACGCACTTGGTCAGTTTATTTTATTTTATATATCTAATCTCAGTACGTACTGATACGCTATAAGGTAAAGCTAAATATAATATTTAGTTTGTGTCTAAAAACGAACGAAAACAGTTCTTTTTAGAAATATAAAGAAAAAAAAATCAAAATGTGTTGCTTAGCTGAATTTATAGTGAAATATGTTTTAATTATATCCAATATTGTGTTTGCTGTAAGTACCAATTTTTATTTATTTAATATGTATAAATATACACTCTATAGGCTGTGGCGTAAATAGTGGTCCAAGTTTTAGGAGCCGATACACCATATATTCAGTCAAGTGTGCCAGCTAAATGGTTAAAAGGAAAACTATACTCCCTCCGACTCAGCTGCTCTAAGCCGAGGTTCGTACCCCACAGGGGGTGCCCTTAGCGAGCAGCAGTCGTTTAGTTTATAGTTTTTACGCCGTGGCTGGAGGCATTAAGTTTCGCTAGGAGCTTAAGGCAGCCACAGGAAAGTCCGGTTAAAGAGTCGGAACCTTAGTGGTTACACTCTGAGATGCCATAGATAAAAAATCACAGCTAAGTAGGCTTTACACGTTACCGAGTAATAGTCGACCGACTTGAATTTGCAGTTGAATAACATGTTTTTAATGTTAAGTTTGTTCTTGGGATCAATTCATCCCAACTACGGAACCCTTGAAAACGGTAACGGACGTCAGATTCCATGTACGTCATTTTCCAACTAGGTCAGATTTTGAGTAAGTAATGGTTTTTATTTCTTTCTTAAAAAATCTGATACAAAATAAAAATATTTTGTATCAGATTTTTTAAGAAGAGCATCCAAATTAGGTTACAGGAGAAAATACAGAACAGAAGATATGGGAGACAGTTCTGTTAGCGAATTAGAAAGTGATTCAAATTTATCTTCAATTGAAAGCCAAAGTACCATATCTTTTAGTTCAGATTCGGAGCACAACATTTCAAGCATAGAAGAAATGCTACTGTCCTAATCTGACCTACTTGGAATCTGAGCTCCATCGCCGAATAGAAATGCTACTGTAAGAATGTTTTAAAACGGAAAATGTATTTTTTTTTTTTGGTTTCGTAATATAATTATGAAAAGTTACTACGAATAAACATATTTTATTTCTTATTTACATAGCTTAACTTCATGTCGTAAATTATGGTACTGACTGTATTGTACATTACCAACTCAAAATCTGACTTAGTTGGAATCTGACCTCGTCGGAATCTGACCTTCATCGCCAAAATCGAACCCTTCATTGTCCGTGGTCCGACACGCACTTGACCACAGGGCTTGTTAACGTTACCAAATAACAATATAATAACCGTTACGTAACGTTAAATTTCAATGTTATACCTACTAACGTTACAAAAATTTAACGTTACCTGATAACATTACCAGCAATATAACGTTAATTAACACTAACAAAAATACGATAACTAACGTTAATTTAGCTACGTTGCCGTTCTGTGGGTAGTTGTATCGGCAATAACGCGTACATATAAAATGCTTCATCGTATAGTTAGATATTGAGATAGACTCATGATAGCATAAGTTTAAACCTTAGTGGTTTTTGGTTGCTATTTATTAAGTAATCCTGTGTTCTTTTGTATAAATGATAAATAAATTAAAAAAAAAAAAAGGATCTGGCAGATTCAGGCAACGTTTTGATCGGCACGGCATCAGAGAGGCGCGGGGGCGGGCTCCCGTCGCACCGCACGCCTCAGGCCCCACTACTTACATCTCACCCGTTTAAAATAACGATAAAATTTATAGTCTTATAAATAACGTGAAATCGATTACCGTTATTTTAATAATAACGTTAAATCTGTCAATACAAGGTAACGTTATGAAAATTTACCGGTATTTAAAGCCCTGCTTGACCGGTTTTTTTTAACCTGCTATCATGAAATTTCTAGCTATTCAATTATGCCATAATTTTAATAATTAAAATTATCATAAGGAAAATTATGCCAGTCAAAATAATTGAATAGCTAGAAATTTCATGATAGCAGGTTAAAAAAAAAAACGTTCAAGCAGGACTTAAAATACCGGTAAATTTTTTTAAACATCATAGTTTAATGTATTTTTTTTTTCTTTTCCAGCTTGCAGGGTTAGCAATCGTAGTCTTGGGTTCAATATCCCATAACCAGTTTAAACAAATTCACGAAGTGATCCCGGTGAACCTAAGTTTCCTCTCGATCAGTATTATTGTCATAGGATGCATTGTCTTCGTGATTGCATTCTGCGCCTGCTGTGGCGCTATTAGAGAATCTCGTTGTATGCTTATAACTGTAAGTACCTCCCTCATATTTTTTTTTTTAAATTATGATACAGGTAAACCAGAGCTCCACAATCAGTCTTAAAGGGGCTCATGGCTAAATAATAACAGCTGCATGGGTCAATCAAAGGTTAAACTACAGTTGCCGCGGTCAGTTCGCGGATGGGTGACCATTCATTACATCTCGAGATCCCTGCGTGACTCGGAAAGCACGTTAAGCCGTTGTTCTCGGCTGTCATTCGTATCTTTGACAGTCGTTACGGTAGCCCAAAAGTCTGACAACCAGTCTTACCAAGGGATATCGTGTTACCCTGTAACTGGGTTGTGGAGGTCAGATAGGCAGTCGCTCCATGTAAAATACTGGTATTCAGCTTCCGGTTAGACTGGAAGCTGACCCCAATATAGTGGGGAAAAGGCTAGGCAGATTGATATGACTACAGGTAAACCAGAAAAAGTATGCGCTTCGGGAATGTTCGTGTTTCCGAATCAGCTCGAACGTCGTGCTGAGTAACTCACATATAATCTGTAGACCGAGAGAATGCTTTTTTGACATCACTGTCAGTTTCATACAAACGAATATGTTTTACGAATAAAAAATAAATTAAAAAAAAACTTTAATTCAGACTTGATCCATATGATGTTGTAATACATACACACTTATAATCTATGTTAGTAAGTAACAAATGTTGGTTATAACTATTATTTAATTCATATATTTGTTGCGCTCACCTGAGGCACTGGGTACGTGCACATGTACGAGTACATGCACCCAATGCGCCATAATGGCGCAACATGGCTTCTCACAGATGAAAAAAAAAAAAAAAAAACTTTATTCGTTCCAAATCTTGTACAACTGACAAGTATCATAAAAGCATTCTCTCGGTGGAGGGAATATACATAGATCTCAACATCGCGCGTTCACGATGCAAGGATGCGTAGTTCTACGGAATCATCAGACTTAGCTAGGTTTTAAAGCAAATCCAAGTCTCGATATAAACAATAGCTACCCATCCATACAATAACCTTGAAAGGTGTAGCTTACTACAAATCGATTATGCGGTCATTCGTCAGCGCAATATGACGTGTTATATGAAAATAATTATAACAGATTGTAAATGTTTATCTGTTAGATAAGGCTCGCCCAAAAGTAATAAATAAATAAACATGCTTTTTATTTATCAGATATAAATATAATACTAGCTTTTGCCCGCGGCTCCGCCCGCATGGATGTCGGTTATCGCGTAAAAAAGTAGCCTATGTCCTTCTCCCCATATCCGAGGCTATATCTCTGCAGAATTTCATGACGATCGGTTCAGCGGTTTAGGTGTGAAAACGTAACATACAGACAGACAGACAGAGTTACTTTCACATTTATAATATTAGTATGGATGTTATCCAACGTCTTTTTTTGCGGAACTGCCGAAATCTAGTGAAATATTTTAGATTTTCTATAGCTTTACCCAGATGTTAAGAAATCAAACCTAAGGCCGTTTTTCCACCGCCACGTCAACGGTACGTCAACAAGAATGAGGCGACGGCGTCGAAGTAACGTTACCTACATTTCACTGCCCCGTTGGTGGCCGCAAACGCGACTCTGAGCGTGGTTTCGATTCCCAGGTCAGGCAAAGTACTATCGGGGTTTTCCATTACGAATTTCTTGGTAACAGAGGCTCAGAGTTTGGTAGTTGGCAGTGTGATATGCGCGGCGGCCGTAAAAAATATGTATACATCCATACTAATATTATAAATGTGAAATTAACTCGTCTGTCTGTCTGTATGTTACGTTTTCACGCCTGAACCGCTGAACCGATCGTCATGAAATTTGGCAGAGATATAGCCTGGGATATGGAGAAGGACATAGGATACTTTTTTACGCGATAACCGACATCCACGCGGGCGGAGCCGCGGGCAAAAGCTAGTAATTTATAATAATAAGAATCAGTAATACAACTCCGCAGTATTATAATCCTCAAATATCAAGATTTAGTCTAGATTAGATTTAGTAGAAATAGTCATTCAATGGGGTAAAAACAAATAAAAATAAATAATAATAATTATAAAAAAAAAAAGCAATTTATAGAGTTGCTATGTATATCTATAAATACAGATTTACGGTCGCGAATTATATTTTAATCAACATACGACCTGGGGCCTAAGTCTATATACTAATTTACAAACGTTGTAATGGTCTTGCCATTGTGAGTATTTGACAGTGTATGTATGGCGAATCAATCAAAAACTCACTCAAAACTCAAAAAAAACTCAAAGCATTTATTTCAAATAAACCAATTACAGGCACTTTTGAATTGTCAAGGGGTCGGTCAGTCAGAAAGATGAAGCTAGTTGCCCATTCCAAAGCGTAGTAGGTTCCTATGGAGAAGAACGGACAAGAAACTCCATGGACACTCTTAACAAAATATTGTTACAAAATATGGGTTACATCATTCATGTTGAAGATAGACATGTGAGAACAATGTAGAAAGACGTGCACGTTAGAAGCGTCCGTAATAGAAACTATTCAAAAATTAAAATAAGCCGTGGCAGCTAAGAGATGACCAGTCCCAACTGACGGCGCCCGTTCACGAACATGACGCATGGATCAGCACCATTTAGCTCAACCATTTTGAAGGGAACTTAATGATCCAACACACACGCCACCACCAGCGAGACATTTGAGTGAGCATGACATACTCTCAGCCGCCAGGGCACATTCAAGTCAATAAAAGACATATTACCCGGTAAATGGTAGCTCTATAGTACATAGTACTCACACCTGTGCTATGCAATTATATAATTCACAATGAAGAGACCATTGCAACGTTTGTACATTAGTAGACTTGGCCCCCTGGGCCTCAAGTCTTCTATTACAATAGTGTCAGGATGGTCTATCATTGATTTCATAATTGTTGATTTTGACAAGTTTGGTAATTTACTAATATAATGGCGTCATTATGACTTTCCAATGGTCAGCCACTGACACTCCATTGAAAGAATTGGTAATCTCGAACATAATGACAAATGAAACTTCCTACTTACTACTTCAGATTGCTTATAACACTAATAAATAATATGTAAAAATATATATATTAATGAAATCAGGCATGAATGAATGTTCAAAATGCCATTGTAATACAATTCTACTACGAGACCATTGACCGACCGATGATCGACGACGATGGGATCGTGTTGGAGTGCCGAATTTATAAAAATAGCAGACTTGGGCCCCTGATACTGCCCTGCAAATTAAAAACGCCGTAAGAAAATTTGCTACTCTATACCCAAAGTCTGAAATTCAGATAATTTATGTAAACAAAGGGGATAACATATCAAAAAAATATCTTCGTAATGGTAATTCACATAAAATGGCGAAAAAAGAGGTTTCATTTTCTTTTAAGAACTGATTTTAAGAAATAATAATTAAGAAATAATAATTAAGAAATAATCATACCGTAATTATTTTTATAAATTTTTGTTTTTAAACAAAGTTATTAAAAAAAGGAGATTTTCTGGTATAAAATATTTTATGATACTGGTAACAATGCAGGAGATCGAAACATTTTCAAATTTTTACATCTTCAACAACACTAATATTACAACTCTCATTCATAGATTCATATTGTAAGTAGCATATCTAGCCACATTTTGGATGAAAACTGTTTTGATTGGAAATCGATTTTGGGAGGCCTACGTCTAGTAGTGGATTTAAAAGGGCTGATTATGACGATCATAGGCCGTGTCTCCGACACACTACACAAAACATTGTTTGGCAACGGTATTTTGTTTGCAGTTCTTATAATTAATTCACTTTAATTTTATAGATTATTATTTACAAAAAAAATAATGATAAAATGTTTTGCACCACTGTCCTGTCATTTTGACAGTGACATTTCTTGACATTACTTTGTTTACATAAATTATCTGAATTAGAGACTTTGGGTATAGACGCTTTTGCCTTAATTATCTATGTAGGTATGGTTTGTTCCAAAACTACCTGATAAAAATGTAAACAAATGGATCAGAAAATGTACCCGTGGATTCCAATTTGTAGTTCTTTCTTTTTCGTGTGGTTAATGAATAGCCTGTGGAATTGCGTAAACACACGATCAATCGCAATCTGAATGATTTCGAAGCAGATTGCTAATGCATTGCATCGTATGTTCGAAAAATTTGTCTTCTCAACAAAGTAAATATCGCAATAAATGTTGTTGAACTGTCAAAATGAAACCCATTCCTACAGGGGCCTAAGTCTACTAATTTACAAACGTTGCAATGGTCTCGCGATTGTGAGTATTTGACAGTGTTTGTATGGCAAATCTGTCAAAAACTCACAATGAAGAGACCATTGCAACGTTTGTACATTAGTAGACTTGGCCCCCTGATAGTATGTTATGCAGTTAACCTGCTGAAATAAGTTTTGTTTATTTTGATATACAGAACCTACGAATCCAATGGAAGTATTTCGAGATTGCGACCGTTTTAAATAGTCGTTACGGGAAGTCAGAAGCCCGAAAGTCTAACAACCAGTCTTAGGTACTGGGTATCGTGCTACCCAGTTACTGGGTAGAGGTCAAATAGGTAGTCGCTCTTTGTAAAATACTGGTATTCAAGTTGCAACTGTCAAAATGAAACCGATCGCGGTCACTACTACGCAATTAGGTCTCTGCTGTCAGTTTTTATGCCACCCACGATGGGCTTCTGACTTGGCTTCACACGCCATGCCAATTTGTAGTGCCATTTACAAATTAAGTACTTTGATTTGATTAAGGAAACATCTTTAACGGTGATTTAAAATTAGAATTTTGAATAAATTCTAATTTTAAATCACCATAAAGATGTTTTTCATTTGACACTTGAGGCTAATTTTATAACCTTGATTGATGATATTTCACTTCTAAATACAGAATGTGTTACTAATTACTTTTCGTGAGCGATTGCTTAAGAATTAAACCTGAATAGGATGACAACTTACTATGGATGCCAATCTTGGCTGATCCATTTGTCATTTGTCAGATAGTTTTGGAACAGACCATACTCATGTACGGTGGCCAGCACATCAAGTTTCCACAAACTGTCAAAGTTTTCTCGTTTGATTTTGAACTTAATCGTCACCATATTAAAGACAATTAAATGTAGCTTGATGGGCTGTCCAATGTACAGACGCCAGCAGGTCAAGCTACCCGAAACTGTCAAATTTTCACAATCAACCTTGAACCTTATACTGTAGTAATTAAGTTGAAAATCTATTAAAGAATTTTGACAGATTGTAGTAGCTTGATGTGCTGGCGTCTGTACATAGCCTGTTAAAATCATAAGCCTCATTTTGGCTTTGCCGATATCAGGTTAAAATAGTACACTGCTGCACTTACTAATCTAGTTCACCCATAAATACTTGACATATCTATTGATTGTCGCGTACATCCAATAAAAGTACGTTATGTTATCAATAAAACCGAAACTTACGATAAGCGGTCTGCCCGCGAATGTATCTGAAACCAGGGTTCGAAAAAATCAGATTTTTATAATAAATATCCAGGCCAAGAAAAAGAAGCGAATTTCATTCTGTAAGGGGAATAACCACTGTAAGTGTCAAATCACCACATTTTTTATTAAAAAAAAAAGTAACAAAAGAATCAGTGTTTATTTGAGAAATAATTTTTTAATGAACACTTAAAAAAGTAAGTAATAATCTTCATTTGCTTGTGAGATAAATCAACTAATTTTAATAATAATTTGTAATCATAAAAAAGTAAATTATTCTGAATTGTAGTTTTTCGCTACGTGTTGCCAGGGTAAACATTAATCTCCAAAATGTTTAGTTCAGAAGACAGGAAAAAATCAATTGATATATATCAATTGATTTCTTCTTAATCTTTTTCTACTTAATCTTAATGTGTTAATTATAATTTTTATTCTCATGATAATTTGGATATTAGGTTTGATATTTTTTTAATTCTAATTTCGTTTATGATTTTGTTTTTTTTTTACTTAATGTCTTGTTTGATGTTTTTTTTTTCATTGTTTCTAAATAATTTGTCTATCCTCATTACGAGTAAACAAACTTTTAAAAACATAATATTTAAGCAGCTATTTTTTATGTAAGTGCTGTGTACGCCTGTAAGTGTAATTCACCATAACTTATGCTTATGTTATTTTTTATGTTAATGTTTTTAGTGAATAGGTCGTTTGTGTACCTTTCAAATAAAATATATCATGATATATATCAGCTGATATATATCGGCGAAACCCTATCTGAAACTGGATTTTTTGGATTTAAAAAAGTTGGCATTTGGCAGTTGTACAAAAAATGTCCATAGGTTTCTGTTTTCTCTCTGAAAAAATAATAATATCCTAAACACAAACAAAATTCATTTAGGACGTCAAAGTATAATTTAATGTCACAGTATCAAAGAATATCATATTTTGATTTAAACACAACCCTGATACTGATCCGCAAATTTCAAAATCTGCCCTGACGCTTTCGCCTCAAAACTTGTTACAACTGAAACTTTTCTCTATTTCAGTATGCAGTTTTCATGGGAATACTAGCAGCCGTTAAGATATACATCACAGTGGTTATATTCCAATTCTTGGGCGACGCAATGCGGACTGTTTCTGGTTGGCTCACCAACGCGTTCTCGAATAACAGCGTGAGACCAGCTTTTAACGCTATGGAAACTCTGGTAAGTAGTTAAATTATTGTTCTATACCGAGTGGCGCGTATCGGCGTGGTGTAGGACGCCTACCAGCTAGACCGACCTTGAAAAGACTCGACTGTTTCATAAAAAAGAACAACATTTTATTTTTGATAATGGAACTATAATCGCCTTAAGTATCCAAGATCCGACAAGGGGGATTCCCCGTCATACTAAACAATTTTCAAAAAATATTTTTCATAATTCCTTCTCAGTCACGAAATAATATTTTTTTAAAGGAATGGCGCTAGGGGACCGTTGTACACGCTCTTAAGTTCAAAATCGAACGAGAAAATTAGACAGTTCGTGGTAACTTAATTTGCTTGGCCACCGTACCTACAAGTTGTATTGTACGGTGGTGTTGGCCATTGTACAACGCACAGCATTTAATATTGTCTTTCTATGATATAGCTACCTGTTACACTTTTATTCGTGGCGATGACTTAGGTAAGATAAGATTTTGTCTAGACTAGAGGCTTAACGGCTAAATGGATTTGGATGAAATTTGGCACACATGTATAATCACTATCACTAACATAATCATCACTACATTTATAAAACAAAGTCCTCCGCCGCGTCCGTCTGTCTGATCGCGATAAACTCAAAAACTACTGCACCGATTTTCATGCTGTTTTCACCAATGGATAGCATGGTTCTCGAGGAAGGTTTTAGTATATAATTTGTTAAGTTTTTGTTTACATTTTTGTATACATTAACGATATTTGTTGGAGGTGTCGGAAAAAAATTAACAAGTGGCTGGTATTTTAGTATATTGTGGTTTCTTACGACTTCCACGCGAACGAAGTCGCGGACAGGAGTAAATAATAATAATAAAACTTTAATTCAGACCAAAATTATGTCCATATGTATAGCATATGTATTATAAAGGTGAAAGTAACTCTATCTGTCTGTCTGTCTGTATGTTACGTTTTCACCGCTGAACCGCTGAACCGATCGTCATGTTTGGCAGAGATATAGTCTGGGATATGGAGGACATAGGCTACTTTTTTACGCGATAGCCGACATCCACGCGGGCGAAGCTGCGGGCAAAAGCTAGTGAAGTATAAATGCCATTATGCATTTATATTCCTGACCAAAAATGTGATGGTGCTAGCGGTCATGTATAGCTCCATCTCTCTCTTGCACTGGAATCATGATGGCAATTTCATTAAAACGTCATCTTTTTATTCCGGCAGTACGTTCCCGTGAGACAATTTCCGAGATAGCCGCGGGCAAAAGCTAGCACCCCATAAAATGTTTTTAATTATTGTTATCATGCTTTTGGAAATAATTCCAGTTCCAATGCTGCGGCACTGTCGGAGCTCCAGCCTATTCTTCAATAGGCCAACCTGTCCCGCCATCTTGTTGCTACAACCCCGACATGGCGGCCGGTCAGTGTACGCTCGTGAACTCCTACGAAGGATGTATCATAAAAGTTGGCAACTACTTCGAGACCTTCGGCGAAGCCATTGGAGCGGTCCTAATTGTGATTATTTTAATTGAGGTGGGTAGTATGAAGTTTTTTTTTTCGTGTTCTGTACAGTCACGAGCACCAATATGTATACACTTAGCAAAATTCAAAAGCTATTTTCATGGTGAATAACGATTGCAACTTTGAGATAAGACTTATTATATAATAGTATAAGTTTATACTATTATATAATAGGTTTTATCTCAAAGTTGCAATAAGACTAAAGTTGTAATAGTATAAACTTATACTATTATAATTATAATAGGTCTTATCTCAAAGTTGCAATCGTTATTCACCATGAAAATAGCTTTTGAATTTTGCTAAGTGTATACATATTGGTGCTCGTGACTGTACTTCAAAAAGAAACCTTATAGGATCAATCTTATGTCTGTCTGACTGTCCGTCTGTCACAGCCGATTTGCTCCGAACCTACTGGACCGATTGAGTTGAAACTTGGTACACATATCAATTTCTTTGACCCAAAGACGGGAGGTTAACATAAATAAAAGAATTTTTCTCAAACATGCATGGAAATATTGTCATTATTTCCGAAAAAAGAACACGCAAAGTAACGAATTTACGGACAAAGAAAATCAAATCTATTGCAGGAGCGTTTTTTTAATTTGGAACATTACAACGCTCCAGCAATGTTTTATTTCCCTGCATTATTATGAGAAAAGCACTATTTATATACCTCGGCGGAAATGGCAATTGCCTGTCCCGTATTAGTGAAGTCCTCGCCTAAAGCTCGGCATTCATACTCATACTCGACCTGCAATTGCCTATGTCCCGGCCTTTGCAATAATGTACTATTAACTCAGTCAAAATTCAATATACAACTTGATACTGACCTGATTTCGCGGGCTACCTTAGTGTTTTCCCCTGAAGTATTTAAATACCCAAATCAAAGCACTCATTACGGCATTACAAATTGGCAGTTACGTTATCCATTTATATGGAATAGACTATAGTTGTACTATATACGTTTGCGACCCATCCCTAAATATAACACACGACGTAATCCGACCGCGACTGCTGGGCA
Organism: Dryobota labecula; assembly: GCA_947523025.1. Lineage (NCBI taxonomy): Eukaryota > Metazoa > Arthropoda > Insecta > Lepidoptera > Noctuidae > Dryobota > Dryobota labecula. Next base: position 1,678,302 of record OX383311.1, on the reverse strand, counting down.
TGAGGTCCTGGGTTCGATTCCCGGGTCGCCTAGTCTTATTGGGTTTGATGTGTTGATATGATGAATCTCCATGTTTAATTTTCACTCTGTATGTGTACTTTTACGTCAAATAAAAATATTATTATTATTATATTTATTGATAAAATTTGTTCTTTATTTTTCAGTGCGCCTGCCTGATCTTCGGTTTGTTCCTGGCTTGCCAAATTCGAAACAAAAGATACAAATAGATTTTAAAATTAATTAAGACTATAAAAGAAGTTACGTTTTATGAAGTTGGTTGTTTTTTTTTAATAAGTTTTGTATTTCTTGCTGTCCGGCTTGAAATACAGGCATTTTTGGTAACAGGCACCATAGGCTTTGGTGATACCGGCATCATACGTAGTACCTGTACTAATCGTACCAGTACTAAACAAATATTTCCATTAATCAGACTGAGAAAACAGATATAGTGGCCATGTCATATAATGTTATTCCTTACACCTTAGCTTATTTTAATTTTTTCAATTCTCTTTCTCATTTTTCAAAGCAAAATCTTTTAATATTTGTGTAAATTTCATGGAGATTAAAATTAGTTTCTAATGCAAAGTAGATTACCCTGCATTAGAATCTAATTTTTAACTTAAACAATATAATATTTTGCTTCAAGACCGTACTTCGTAGAAACGATTCGAACCAACATGTGAAAGGGACAGCACTATACAGTTCATATAGCATTGTTTCTTTTCTATTATTAGCACGGAATAGACACATCTTACATATTGGTCCTTCTTTCCCTACTAAGCAGGAATAAAACAATATTGAATGATGAGGGTCATGGTACCAATATGAGTAATGTTATTATAAGTGAAAAACAAAACTCTCTTGAAATTTTGTAAAAGATGGTGTTAGGCCCCCTGAAGTCAATTTGCAACGCCCCATGGTTCATCACCAATGCAGTAATCCATGAGCAATTAAAATGAAACACAGTGATGGAGAATATACTGATGAGTGATGGTAGAAAACCCATACAAGAACAGACTTAAAAACCATCCAATTCAATTGGCCGTAGACCTGCTTCAACCAAATATCACCGAGCACTTCACAAGGCACCACATCCTTGATCTGAATAAATGATTACCATGTGTGCTCTCAAACAAATAAGGAAAACATTGTGAGGGAACCGGCATGTCCTAAAACCAAAAATTCGAAGACATGTGACATCTACCAACCCGTACTGGCCCCGCGTGGTAGATTCTGGACCAGTCCCTCTCACAGAGAGACCTGTGCCCCAGAAGTGGGAACAATATTATTATTTGCTTTCCGAGCAACGGAGAGGTCTCGCCATGTAAAGATTGTCACCCATCCACGGACCAACCGCTTATTACTTAGCCACGAGCCCCTACCTTCATTATTATTAGTAATCATTCGATTTAGTGTTAGACGTTAGTTGAAGTAACTACAGTAAAATGTTACAGCCAAATTTGTAACCATTTTTACCGCCATCGATTAATTTTAAATAAAACAAAAGTGCTGATCGAACCGGCAAAAAGAGAGGTTAGCATAGCAAACATTTGACAACAAATAAATACATAACTAAAACTAATAATTACCTTGTATTATTTGGTAGTAGTACAGCGATTTCCACTTTATTGTTTATATTATTATGTTCGGGCGCATTTTTCTCCAGTGCAGATGAAACCTCTGTATTGGCGTCCTCTTTTATGTCAAATTCTTCTTTCACAACAACGTACTCGAAAGCCATTTTATTTTTAGCAAATATTATCTACAACTTCATTTAAAAGTAGTTTTTCGCGAAACTACAAAATCAAAAGCCACCGCATCGAATGGTACCGATTTTGCATTTTGACAGGTCATCAAAAGACTAGTGTTGCTGTGTTGCCAACGATAATTTTGATATTTCGTTTACTGGGTAATCATTTTCCGTCAGAAATCCCAGTGTACTGTTATTTTTATGCAAAATAAACTAAAATTTATTGTTTTATTACTCTTTCCAAGTCTTACTATAATATTTTGCAAATTAGCCAAACTTTCTGATTAACACAATAATCAGTTGGTCTAAATTGGGTAGATAATAAAATGGCTGGATAGTATAATAATTTAATGTAGCTGTAACACATACATAGGTAAAATATACATTCTGTATCGATCTACCAATACCAACGATCATATAAACTCTTTGGTCTATAAAACTCATCCCTGGCAATCGAGCGTTCGTTTGCTCGTACGTATTTAATTTGGAATTTTGGACGTACCTTCGAAGACCAACGAATCTTAGGTTATTCATGATAAAGTGTCGTTTGCGGATGACACTTCACTTTTGTTTGAATTTAAACGTCAGCAGCTGGTTGCTGACGATGTAAAAAGCGCGATCTTTCAATTTCAATAATTTAATAATGAATGAAAAAAAAAAAAAAATACAAATGCATTACCTAAGTTTACGCTACCTCACGTTAGGCAGGTGATAACTAATGTGTTGATAAAGGGCGAAGACTTGAATCCTGAAGATAGTACAGTATTCTTGGGCTCAAATTCAAAGCATTTATTTCAAACTGCTGTCCGCGGATTCGCCCGCGTGGCTATTTCTCAGTGCAAGTCCCGTCAAAATCGGTCCAGCCGTTTCGGAGATTAACCGTAACGAACAGAGACACAATTTTTTTTTTTTTTTGTTTGTTATTAATACTGTAAGTAAGACCATGGCTTTTCGAGGAGCTCGTAGCTAAGTTATAACAGCTGCACGAGTCGAACCATGTTTAAGCTACGCTTGCCGGGGTTGGTTTGTGGATGGGTGACCATCTTTACCTACCGAGACTCCTCCGTGCCTCGGAAAGCACGTTAAGCCGTTGGTCCCGGCTGTCATTCGTGGATCTTTGGCAGTCGTTACTGGTCGTCAGAAGCCCGAAAATCTGACAACCAGTCTTACCAAGGGGTATCGTATTACCCAATTACTGGGTTGTGGAGGTCAGATAGGCAGTCGCTCAAAGCATTCATATCTTGGATATAATCCTCTAATTTGTAATAAGCTTGTTTACAAAGTGTCGTTTTAATATGGAACGCAGAATGTCCGTTTCATACAGAAATTCGCATTTAGTCTAATAAAATGTATCTATAATTATATTATAATATGTAGGTCAGATGTTTGTTGGTCCTGGGGCCATATCCGACGATGTCCTTTCTCCAAACGATTTTAAACTTTAATCAAACGAGAAAACTTGATAATTTGTGGTAACTTGATGAGCTGGTTAGCGTACAATACAATAATCCATTCAGAGTTATGGTTTTGAGTCTTTCATCAGGTCAGCTATTTCCTTGTCTACTGGATCTACCGTCGCCTCGGTCGGTGTTGGAGCTTTATAAACGTATGGAGCCCATATCTTCCCTCGCGCTACTATGTCCACATAATCGAATTCCATCTTTGGAAAAGGTAACAGCTCAGAACAATTTCCTCTGTACATGGGATGCCAGTCTGAAGAAAACATTGAATGAAATGCTTTATTTTTCACACTTGGCGATTAAAGACCAAACAAAGACAAACAAAAGAAGAATAGACTGAAAAAAAAGTGTAATAATATCGCACACCTAGATAAAGAGTAGCACAACTCAAAATACCTCTTTTTTCGGGAACAGCAAAAAACGTTCTACTCATTTTCTATTTGACCGATTTAAATTATTGTTGTATGATGTTGTATATTAATTTACTAAGATATTAATTTGCTATTAATATATACATTTTTTATATTAATTTAGTAAAACAACAATTACTTTCATTTGTCAACAATACTGGGGTAAGTGGAAATAATTTGAAGAACACACAAGAAACAAGACCGATTCAATCACGAATACGAAATCAACTCAAAATAATTCACGCTTGATTACTGCGATTAGCCATAGCGAATACAAAACTAAGTCGAAATAATTTACTCTTTGAGCGTATTGACAGCATCTTTCCCTGCAGCTGACATCTCGTAACTGGTGATGCGTTACTGTTGTTGATGGGGGGTGACCGTGGAGCTACTCAAAAAGACTGACTTACAGCGCAATCTAGTCTTTTATGAATGGAGTTTGTACACCGGTGTCTTTGGAGTTAATGTAGTTTTCAACACTGATTCCGATAATCGCCATAACTCGATTTTGGATTATTTTGAGTTGTGCCACCCTTCATCTAGGTGTGCGATATATTTTGTCACGACGACGCGATGTCACGGCTCGTACAGACCAGTGGGATAGCGCGGGCGCGACGCGACACTAGTAGCACAATTTCTTGGTCGCACCTGCGATATCGCGTGAGTCTATACGAGCCTTTACACTTTTCTACCACGGGCTACCGTGGTGCTTTCGACTTAAATCATTATCGGAGCGATTCTACACGTCATAGTATTTCACTCCTAATAATAATCATCATCATCTTTCGATGTCGTGCAATGTTCCGACATCGTGTCGTCATTTGGCCCTTAGGGGATTTTCCACCGCAGACATTACCAGGACGTCACCGAGAAACGAGATTATTCGAACCGAACGTGACGTCCCGGTGACGGCGATCATTTATATGTACGGTGGCCAGGACATCAAGTTTTCACAAACTGTCAAATTTTCTCGTTCGACTTTCAAACTTGATCATCAACATTTTAAAGTTTAAAATCGTTTGGTTCTAAATTTGAAAGTTTCGTGTAGTTTGATGTGCTGGCCACTGTACACCGCAGCCGTAGTAAACGTACGTATCAACGTTTAAAAAAAAACAGGGCAGTCTTTGGGAACTGCCGATAGAAGTGAAAACTGGTGAAAACTAAGTAACTTGTGAATTGTATCGTCGAGCTATTATATTATTAATTTCGAGCGTCCGGAGACGATGACGCGAGTTCCATGATTTTTGTTCACCCAAAAAGTACACATACATATCTACACAGTATACATATAGCTCATGGAAAGGGTTCGGTGACGATGACGCGAGTTCCATTATTTTTGTACACCCAAAAAGTGCTCAACGCACCTAAAGAAGTTTTCACTTAAAAAAAACTTCTCAAGGTGCCTTCATCTCGTTCTCGGTGACGGACGTCCCGGTGACGACGGCGGTGGACAAACGCACTTACCCATGGAGACTATTTTACATTGCAATAACTTAAAATTGTAGTTATTTCCTGTGATAATAATGAAGAATTACTCACTTGGTTCTGAAAAATAAGAAAATATCAATTAAATTGTTTTTAAACCGGTTTTGTAATTATCTATTAGAGCCTCTTCCCAAAAATGTTGGGGTCGGCTGCGAGTCTTACTGGATGTAGCTGAATACCTACCAGTATTTTACATGGAACTACTGCCTGTCTGACCTCCACAACCCTGTTACTGGTATCGTCTATTAGAGTATTATTAGGTAGGTTAGATTTTATATATGTGATATATAAAGTGTATCTATTCATACCCGAAATATTTTAAGAGAAACATCTATAGGTGGTAAAAAAGCCATAGCAGCGAATTTTTTTTTATCCAAGTTTTTTTATATTTTTACATAATTATTATAATTTTAAAATTGCTTGAGACATTTGGCAAAAAACCTTTACTTACTTTTTATTTTTATTCTATGAATGACCCGCCCGGACGCGGTAACGGTGGCGCGGGCGGCACGAGCGCGGTGCCTTTTGATAATTATTTTTTTTTTTTTTTTTTTAATAATATACTCAGATTTAAAAAAAATCGTTTCCATGGCTTCTTTACCACCTATAGGTGTATGTCTTAAAATATTTCGTGTTTGAATAGATACACCCTATATCGATGGCCTCACCGAATAAACGTATAAGAGAATAATGGCAACTTAAAACAAAAAATAAAAACGTTTAATCTTCAATAACGCTCATTTCATTGTAAATAGGTATAAATAATGTATAATCGAATTATTGGTAAAAAAATAAACCATAGACTAGTATATTTACTTTCTTGGCGACTCAAAAAGCATGTAATTATAACATAAACTATCATTCCTATAATTTGAAAATTAATTATTTCCCTAGAATAAAGGAATTCACTATTATAATAGGCGTGTTTTGAGTCTAAAATTCATAAAAAAAAATTAAGTGGGTGCAGGATAGGCTATAGAAACGAAAAATATTAAAAAAAAAAAATCGTGTAAGAAGCATTGCACGTTTATTCGGTGGGGCCATCGATATAATTATGTCTAATGTAAATAAATTGTAAATATTGGTAAGCCTCGTCTAGCGGCAGATGTGTCCTTTTCATACTGACCATTTTTGTACAGTGGCCAGAACATCAAGCTACACGAAAATGTCAAATTTCTCCAAACAATTTTAAACTTTAAAATGTTGTTGATTAAGTTCAAAATCGAACGGGAAAATTTGACAGTTTGTGGTAACTTGATGTGCTGGCCACCGTACCATCATCATAATTTCAGCTGAAAGACGTCCGCTGCTGGATATAGCCCTCCCCCAAGCATCACGACTTCCCCCGGTTCTATGCTCCTTGCATCCAGCAGATTCCTGCGTTCGCCCGCTTGTGCGCGGTCTCGCTGATAGTTGCCTTGCCTTGTGGCTTCGACGTGGTCGGTTTCGCCGACCTATACCCAAAGTCTCAAATTCAGATAATTTATCTAAATAAAGGGGATAACATAACAAAAAAAATATCTTCATAATGGTAATTCACATAAAATGGCGAAAAAAGTGGTTACATTTTCTTTTAAGTGCTGATTTTAAGAAATAATAATTAACAAATAATCATACCGTAACTATTTTTATAAATTTCCGGTTTTAAACAAAGTTATTAAAAAAAGGAGATTTTCTGGTATAAAATATTTTATGATACTGGTTACAGTGCAGGAGATCCAAATATTTTCTAATGTTCTACATCTTCAACAACACTAATATTACAACTCTCATTCATAGATTCATATTGTAAGTAGCATAGCTAGCCACATTTTGGGTGAAAACGGCAGTAAACTGTTTCGAGTGGAAATCGATTTTGGTAGGCCTACGTCTAGCACTGGACTTAAAAGGGCTGATTATGACGATCATATGCCGTGTCTCCGACATACTACACAATACATTGTTTGGCAATGGTATTTTGTTTGCATAGTTCTTATAATTAATTAACTTTAATTTTAGCGATGACTAAAATTAAAGTAAAAAAGAATATGATAAAATGTTTTGTACCACTGTCCTGTCATTTTGACACTGACAATTCTTGACATTACTTTGTTCACGTAAATGATCTGAATTAGAGACTTTGGGTATAGTTGATTTCTACGGCAACATTTGGTCCGTGTGAATAAACTATTAATTTTCAAACAAATTAGCGCCCGATCACGTGTTATCGTTGTTGTGTGGTTGTGGTACGGTGGCCAGCACATCAAATTACTACAAACTATCAAATTTTCTCGTTCGCGTCAACATTTTAAAGTTTAAAATCGTTTGGAGAAATTTGACCGTTCCGTGTAGCTTGATGTTCTGGCCACTGTACGTGTGATCGACGTGAGCCCTAAGTATTGGTCTCGTTTTCACCCTTTGGATACCCCACGGGACCCCAAAAATCGTACTTACTACTGTATGTCTTTATGCAGTTCTCGTGGTCTATATCACATATGTTGGCAAAATTCTTATACTCATTCTTCCAATATTTCATGTTGTAGCGATGCCCACACACCCTTCCGTAGCTGAAAGAATCAAAAACGTCAATCGGCAAGAGAACTGTCAAATTAGTTCCGCGTAGATGGCGCTAATGGCCGAGATAAACGAGGCTAGTTTTTTAAGATGGAATAGCAAGCTTGAACCTCGGTATGCTGTCCTGGCTTGGCACATGCTGGTGCTGTTTATATGATGCCTGATAATTTTAAGCCAGTACGGTTACAACACGTGGTTGCGATCAGAAAAACAACAATCGAAATACAACCAATCGAATACTAGGTTCGCAAGCCATGACATGAAGCTAGTACACAAGCCAGGATAGTAAAATCAGTAGTGGGGCTGCTACTAGCTCAGATAAGATGTAAATTACTTATAAAGTACCAGTAAATGTATATAGTCTAATCAATCTACTTATAACCTTTTCAGAAAGTCTATGTTAGGGCGGCTTCCAGTCTAACCAGATGCAGCTGAATACTGTAACCAGGAGGTCTCATAGATAACAATAGTGTACATGGACCTTAACTATTGAGTGCATAACCACCTTTATACAAGGATGATGCCATCTGGTACGACTGCTCCAAAGGGATGTTGTGTTAATATACTTGTCTTTAAAATGTTTTAAATGTGGTCAATAATAAATAATAACTGTTGTGATTACTTCACCAGCTTTAATTAGAATCACCCGAAAACTCACTAACGTTACAAATATCTACCAATATTTTACATATAGCGACTACCTATCTGATCTAGTTACTGTGTAGCACGATACCCCTTTTTAAGACTGGTTGTCAGACTTTCGGACTTCTGACTACCCGTAACGACTATAAATATAACTTACGTTTTGAAATAATAGTTACAAGTACGGTCGCAATCTCTAAAAACTTCCATTGGGTTCGTGGATTCTGTATGACAAAATAAACAAAACTTAATTACGTAACACATAAACATAAATCATTTATTTGCCAATAATGTAGGTATACAGACATGATGGTTACTTTGATGAGTCCCGATACATTTTGCCATACGGCATGCAAAATTATCCAATATTATACATTTACTAGACAAAAATTATAAACAAACATTCAACAAATTAAATTACAGATGTCAACAAATTGAATTACAAATGTCAATAGATTCAATTAAAATTATAAATGTCAATAAATTAAGTCATAAATTAGATAGATAAAATTAGAATTGCAATGAAACTAAAGATAAAAATGTCAGTAAAATTAAATCACAAAAAAGCAGCATATACAGCATTTAACAGAGTTTTGTCATTAGCAAAATCATTAATTGCGTAGTAACACTTGTCCAGTAGCAGTTTTGCTAACTTTTTTTTTACACTTACAGTAGCTATGGCTTTCATTTTGACAGTTCAACAACATTCATTGCGTTATTTACGTTATTGAGCGGACAACTTTTTCGAACATATAAAGCAATGGATTAGCAATATCCTTCAAAATCATTCAGATTGTGATTAATAGTGTGTTACGCAATTGGGTCCTGGAACTACTAGGTTTTCCAAATGGAATTTGGCAATGGCAGCCCGGATGTGTGCTTGGTCGATGGCTAGAAATTCTTTTCTTTTCGATTCGATAATTAGATGAAAGAATTGAGAGTGGAATTTCAAGGACGTGTCACGTTTAGGCGTATTTCGTTACATGAGAGAGAAGAAAGATAAAACTCTCTCCGTCTTTCACACTAAATCTCGTGATAGCGTCTTGTAAATCGATGAATGCCAGCTGCACGCACGAAAAAGCATGACTCATTGTCACGTTCCGCCTGAGCCGAGTGTGCAAGCGAGAGCGCGGAACAAGCGATAGAGAGGCACGATCGGCCTAAGCGTTCGGCTTGTGACGCAATGTCGTCCGTAAACCGACTTTACAGACAAACAATTTTCTTTAAGAAGATTTACTTCTATCAAGTGTACGGTGCTATTTTTTATTTTAAGATATTTTAGTCTTGTTCCTATAACGGAGGAAGGAGGAAGTCAAGGAAATTAATTGTTAAGTAAGTAGACAACTATTCAAATCACAATGGTCATATTTTGACATTTGTATGAAATGGTTACAACACCGCAAATTGACGTAGGGTGTCAATTTGCTCAACAATAATTTTCCCTGATTGTACATAATTCATGAGTAGGTTACGTCTAAGCCTTATTTCTCCTCCACTTACTTTTTGAGTCTTTTGCTGGTGTGGTAGGGGATCCAGTCCTGGAATCATATTTATCGATACAGTCTAATGTCGCGTCAGTATTTATCACGTCAGTAGTGTACTGTTGATAAGTAATGCATATTTAATGTTAATTTTTCTCTTGGGGTAGCTTAATTAGCTTTTCTCCTCACTGTACCTTTGTTAAAAATGGTGTTAGGTACCATTGTTAGAAGTTCTCAAAGAAAATATCCGGCATTCGAAAATAATTCTCTCAATGTAGTTTCATTTTGGCCATTAAATTCAAATGGGTGTACACACGGCCAAAAATCAAGCTATAAATTTCCAGTTTAGGCTGATCTCGCATTGTATAGGATTTCCGTACAATGAGAGGTCAGCTTATACTAGAAATGTATAGCTTGATTTGTGGCCGTGTGTACCTTTCTCTTTGTAGGTACCAGTTTTTTGACCACCGTGTTCTTTTTTTTTAAACCAATTGCAAAAATAATAGCCACACAAGCTTTAGTTTTTAGCTGTATGTCCATTTTAACGTGTATTCAGCAAGAAACCGGACTAAGTACTGACGTAATAAATATTGAACGTGTGTCTGGTATATTAATCCATCAATAAATACAGACGTCTATCAATAAATACTGAACTGACGAATCGCAGTAAATACTTTACGGATTACAGGCGCCTTAGGTTAAACGAGGGACATAATTTAAGGGAGTGTAGTACTTATGAAAATGAAGAAGTTTTACTATGGGACAAACTCCGAAAAAAAAAAAGTCAGCTGTTCCTTACATTTTGATCGTCTGAATACAAAATAAAATAAAATTTCTAAAGCGTCTGATATCGGCTCTAGTGACAGCACCACTGGTATGTCGTCTGCAGTCCCCACTCGACCGCAGCAGCAGGCGGCATGCGACACTGTCGCCAACTACGGAAGAGGTTTTTTTATAGAAATCCCTAGAAACCAGTAGTATCGCTGCGGTCTGTCATTGCGGTAACCAAATGCGGCTGCCAGAGAAAGTGGCGAACTAAGGGGAGGGGGTGTTGGTTTGGTGCCCCCCAAATCTATGCTCGGGCGCCGAACTACTCGAAACTTCGACGACCGAGATGACGGCGCTCGGGTGACGGGCATGCCGTGGACATAGTAAATGTATGTATCGCAATTTCGGCGCTGTCATCCCGTTCTCGGTGATGTCTCGGTGACGGCTGCGGTGGACAAACGCACTAAATGTATGTATGGCTACTTCGGCGCCGTCACCGAGAACGAGGTGAGGTCTCGATGACGGCTGCGGCGGACACACACTTTTGGTGCAATGACACATGCAGTGCAATGACACACCAGCCTATAATGTTCTACTGGGACACAGGCCTCTCTGTAAGAGGGCACTCCCTCTCATAGAAACCGCCCGGCCGTAATCCATCACGCAGGCCCAGTGCGGGTTGGCGAATGTCACATATTCGAATTTTTGGGTGCACATGCAATGACTCACCTTAAAAAGACATAGTCCCCCTCCTTCCAATACGGTTGTCGATAGCCTTCAAATTTTAACTTAGTATTCGTGTTGCGTTGTTGAGCGTTGATGGCAGCTTCGAACTGGTTCTTTTCCTCTTTTATCAACCTCGTCACTTGGTGCCGCCGTCTTGAATGAGAAAAAATTATATGTCGCAGACGGGTTGTATCCGGTACGCCAGCGCCATCTAGTGGCGTTCGATGGAGTTGGTGGAGTTCGCGCCATCGATTCTTGACTAATCGCGACGCCAGCGCTGCCTAGCGGCGCATGACAGAGTCTACAAACAACATAATGCTCGACCGGCAGCAAGTAATCGCCACACAGTCGACAAGTGAAGTTCATCGGCGACGGTCAAGCAGTGAAGACGTCAAGGAATTGTTGCGCGTTCGGTATAGTTGTGTCGTGTTCCTACATTAATTACTTTGCATACCTATTACTGTATAGAATCAAGTTCTTCTAACTGAACAGACAGATGTGCTGCTGGGGAGTTTGTTCCACTACTTCTTCTTCCCAGCTAAAGCACTAGGAAGAGGTGAAGGGATGGGCGTTTTGGTGGAACTGTCTTATGTAATTTTGATTCTCAGCTTAGATTGAGTAAATGACTTTTGGGTTTAATTCGGTTTTTCTATTGCGTAATAACCAACACTAGGTACCCACAGTACGCCCACAGTAGTTAAAATATGGCTGATGCCAACGAGAGAAACCTTCCGTTCTCCGACATATCTATCAACAATTGATTTGTGTTTGTGTTTATCAACAATGTAATTAACATAGAAATACAAAAGTATCAAATCGTTTTTTTCAGACTATATTTCATGTTGCAAGCGTAACATTTTTTAAATTTACCGCCATTTCTTAGTGCCACGACTTGCTGGCGAAACTCTTGTGATACATTAAAAAATTACATTCACTGCATAATACGGCATACCCGGCGGATACCTACTTGGTGTTGCCAGCACGTCGTTAAAACACGATAAAAAGATACTTACGCCTCAGTAACAGCACTATCTTTTGCCATGGCAGTAGTCCATTTCTTTCTTATTTTTCTTTCCTTGAATGGTTTGAATTCTATCATTTCAGCTTGAGCCAAAAACTTTTCCCAAACTTCTTGCATCTCAGCGTTAACGTAAGCATTATATTTTTCTTTTTTAGTTTTATTTATGGCAGTCCCATTTTCATTAAAAGTCAAATTTGAATGTTTCAATTCTTTTGATACATTTCTATTTGAAGACGCAGTATTTACTGTAAATGAGAATAATAGTATCTACCTACTTATGGTGTGTTCCAAAAGTATCTGAGTGAAAGTTGTAAAGTAACCCTATTCAGTACCCTAATTGGGTTTTTGAATCAATTTTTTTTTAAATATTAAATGGAATGATGCGTTTTATACAAAACTATTTTTTGACTTTTAACATCATTTTGATGTAAGTAAGTATTTTATGATAATAGGTATAAATTGAATGAACAGAATTCGATAAATAAAATATGTTTTCATACAAGGGAATTTTTGAACAGAGTACGGATTGTCGTATAATTACATAACTTGAAAACATGATTTTCAACACACTTGCTTGTAAAGTACCGCTTTGGCGCCATCTCCACGGGCGAGAGAATCGCGGCGATATTCACGCTGGGCCTTCAAATAATCGCCGCGATGATAACGCCGTGTGGAGATTGATTCATAGAGCTTCTATTGAATTTGATGGCACGGCGGCGAGACTATCGCCGCGATTTTCTCGCCCGTGGAGATGGCGCCTTTAGGTCCATAATGCAGTGTATTAAAAACGCTACCTTTTTTATTTACGTTACCGCGCTAGTGCTGTAACGCCACAGATAATTATTTACTATACCCAAAGTCTCAAATTCAGATCATTTATGTAAACAAAGGGGATAACATATTAAAAAAATATCTTCCTAATGGTAATTCACATAAAATGGCGAAAAAAAAGGTTCAATTTTCTTTTAAGTACTGAATTTAAGAAATAATAATTAAAAATAATTATACCGTAATTATTTAGCACTGGACTTAAAAGGGCTGATTATGACGATCATATGCCGTGTCTCCGACATACTACACAATACATTGTTTGGCAATGGTATTTTGTTTGCATAGTTCTTATAATTAATTAACTTTAATTTTAGCGATGATTATTTACAACAAAAAAAAAATAATGATAAAATGTTTTGTACCACTGTCCTGTCATTTTGACAGTGACATTTCTTGACATAACTTTGTTTACATAAATTATCTGAATTAGAGACTTTGGGCATAGTCGGATAATTTCGTTTTCATTATTAATCTCATCAAAGAGACTTCCATAATGCTGGAGCCATAATACCATATTTCCCTTTTTTTTTATAGTCTGAATGGTCCTTGGTCCCAAAATGAACTAAAAATTTACATTAAATTGTCGGTGGTCCCCCACAAGACAATTTAAGGTAAATTTTTAGTTTTAATTATGACGTCACAAACATGGCGACCAATCGTGGCGCGTTTGTAGTCTCGTGATTCTTATCAATATTCTTTATAATAAATTAAAAAAAAAAAATAAGAGTTTCTCGCATCTAGTATTAATAAATTTATGATAAAGTTTAAAATAAAAAAAAATTAAGTATAGATAAAAAAAAAATTGATAATTTTTGTTTTTTCACAAACCCAATTGCGTAACACTATCAAACACAATCTGAATGATTTTGAAGGATATTGCTAATCCATTGCTTCTTATGTTCGAAATGTTTGTCTGCTCAACAACGTAAATAACGCAATGAATGTTGGTGAACTGTCAAAATGAAACCGATTCCTGCTGATAGAAAATAAATATATAAAAATAAATATTAAAAAAATATAAATAAATAAATAATATTTTAATAATATAAATAATAATTATTATTTTAATAATATTTATTGATTAATAAATAGAAACTGTTTTTTTTAACATTAACCTAGCCAGCCAAGCTTACGCAATCACTCACTAAATGGAACACATTCATTTAATAAGAACGTATCAATTTTCTATCTCACCACTTTTTCCAGCAATTATTGTTTAAATCCCGCTAATCATCCTACTTAAAATTATAAATGTTAGTTTGTATGTTTGGATGTTTGTTACTCAATCACGCAAAAACGGCTGAACGGACTTGGATAAAATTTGACACTTAGATAGTTTATAACCTGAATTAACACATAGGATACTTTAATTTTATTAGCTGCATGTTTTTTTTTTTACTGATTAAAATTGAGCTCAGAATCTGAATTTGTGCCCGGTCGATTGTAACAGACCCGCCTCCTATAACATGGTACTCAAACATAACTGGGTGTTCTATTATAGTTACAACTCTAACTAACCCTTCTGGGAGTACCTTGAGGCGTGATGTTATATTATGTAAGACAATCGAATTATTGAAAAAATAAAAATAAAAAAAAATAAAAAAAAACTTACAAATGATCACGAGAAAAACACCTGCAAAAATAATATTTAGCATATCTAAATACAAAAGAAAATGAATTATTACATTATTATTTTTTATTTACTTAGATATGCAAAATATAGTTTTCCTATTAGCTTTAGCCTTTTCAATTATAAGCTCAATTTAATTTGAACATTAATTGTATTCGTAAGAAAATGTGCAATCAATAATGATGACTCTTTCCATAAAAGTAGTTGATTGAAAACCATCAAACGGTTCAAATGCGTTGAGTTACTAGTTTAAAGTTGTCATTCCATGCTTGTACGTCTATATGACAGATAATTTCCACCAGTGAAGTTTTAATGGGGTTAAAAACCTAAAGTTCCTCATAGGTGGCAGCACTGTTGTTAGTCCAGAAACCGCCGGCGCCGTTGTGTAAGTGTTTACTGTTGTGTCAATCACAAATTAAATGAAAACTAGATAAAAATGTATGCAACTTGGAGTGTAAAACGTTTAAAAGATGTGCTACTGTGCTAGGAAAAAGGAAAGCATCTACTCGTACCACTGTTAAAAAGCAGCTTTAGTGGAAACGTAAACAAATTATAAACTTTTAATTATATTTAACTTTAAGAGTGCTGTCCACTAACACCACTCCTTTAAAAACATATTATCTCGTGACTGAGAAGGAATTATGAAAAACGGCTCAATCAGCTAGGGACCTCGGTGTGTTTAGAATTTTTTAATACCTTTAATTTTCATATGGAGACACGAAGCAACAAAATTCGATCTAAATAAAAACGGCCACATTCCTCTAGATCGTGTTTTGTTGCTTCGTGTCTCAATATGAAACTTTATAAAAGGTCTAGCTTTTGCCTTCGGCTCCGCC
The DNA here is from genome assembly GCA_947523025.1 of Dryobota labecula. Lineage (NCBI taxonomy): Eukaryota > Metazoa > Arthropoda > Insecta > Lepidoptera > Noctuidae > Dryobota > Dryobota labecula. The sequence continues at coordinate 1,662,709 of OX383311.1, read as the reverse complement.
CGCGTGGATGTCGGTTATCGCGTCAGAAAGTAGCCTATGTCCTTCTCCATATCCCAGGCTATATCTCTGCCAAATTTCATGACGATCGGTTCAGCGGTTTAGGCGTGAAAACGTAACATACAGACAGACAGAGTTACTTTCACAGTTATAATATTAGTATGGATTAGAAAATTCTAGGCTGATAGAGTTTCCATTTTTTTCTTCAGATCGCTTTCCTCCACAATTTTCGTCTTTTAACAACTTTGGGGAATTCATGGGTCCCCGTCATTAAAAAAAAGGGTTTTTTTTTTACGGGGAACCATGAATTCAGCAGCTGGCAAAGATGTATGGATAGTGACAGCAAGCTGTCAAATTCTTGGACTAGTGATAGTAGCGGCATCTGAAGTGAGCAAGTGGCAGCTTTTATCCCTATTTACCGGTAATTTTTGACAAGTGATGATAAAGCAATTACGAGGTAGACCATACCTACCTAGGACCGGGTAAAAAGTTCCATCGATTATCGTTTTACCGTTTGGTTGAGGAACCCTAAAAAGTGAGTTTCTGAACTGACAATATTAGAAAAAAAACTACGCTTTATTGTTAAATTTATATAATTTATTAAATACCTATTAAAAAAATAAATAGATTACATTAATCTTAGACAATAATTGAATAAATTAATATATGATTGTAATTATTGATAAATAATAATAAATAATTGAGATTTCTTATAAAAATAATTTACCTACTTAAAATTTAAGTACATTTTGTAATATGCAGGGTGATGTTAGTGTACATTTTTGAAAGGGGGTATTATCGTACAAATTGTGTGCAAAAAAGGAGCTTCCACGTGGCACGCCGAGAATACACTACCCGGGCGTTGATAAGACACATAGTTTTTAAAAAAGACCGTCATACAGGCGATCAGCGAATTACTTAAATATTTTTTGTTATAACTACATCTAATCAGTAAAATTATAATTTATTAAATAATTTGCGTTATTGTCATCATGTACCCATAATTATTGTGTGTTGAGTTTATGTTGATAACAGTTAAAACTATCTCTCACAAGCTTTGAAAGGCGAATCGCTAGCCCCATAAAGTGCCTCAATTATAAGTTTAAATGTAGCTTAGAATAAGCGCATTTAAGTTATTGTTATTATGGTAAATAAAGATAATTATTTGAAAATATGTGTCACAAACATATGAGTGACAGAGACAACGCTCTACATAGGTAGCTGAACTATTTCTAAAACTCGATGTGCTGTATTAACGACCGCGTATTGAACGTCACTACCAACCTTGCTGTCTGGTGTTTTCATCACGGCATGAGCTATTCTCATACATCTCGTGCATGTACGAGACATGAAAATAGATATTTAGGAACTTAAACCATCACTTTTCCCAATATTAGTACACCTATGTCTTTTCAAACCACTGCTTTGCGTAAACTGACTATTACAGACCTCACAGGCAAACGGTTTTTCCCCTGTATGTATTCTCATATGCAATTTCAAATTACCGTTTATAGAAAATTGCTTATTACATACATTACAACTGTATGGCCTTTCTTCTGAGTGGACCCGCATATGCTTAGATAAATTACCAATCTGTTTATTGCAAATCTTACACGTATACGGTTTTATACCTGTATGTACCCTCATATGCCTTTTTAACTGCCCAGTCTCTCTGAAACACCTTTTACAAATCTCACACGAAAAAGGCTTTTCTCCCGAATGCACTCGCATATGAATTTTAAGATACCCGTTATCAGAAAACGGTTTTTTACATATTTTACATGAAAACGGCTTTTCCCCTGTATGTGTTCTTTGATGGAGCTTAAAACTCGCCATTTGAGCGAATTGGCGACTACAAAATGAGCAGGTATACGGTTTAAACCCTGTATGCACACGCATATGAACTTTTAAGGTTGTATAAGCAGTGAAATCTTTCTTACAGACTTCACAAGAATACGGTTTTTCCCCTGTATGTTGTCTTTCATGTATTAATAAATAACTTTTGCTAGAAAATTGTTTGTTACATGTATTACAAGTATGTAGTTTAATGCCCGTGTGTATGATAAAAATATGTCTTTTTAAATGAGATCTTTGAAGGAATCTTCGTCCGCAAACGTCACATACATACGGTTTTTCCCCTGTGTGTATATACATATGAGATTTTAACGTTTGATTATGTCCGAAAGCTTTATTACAGACGGAACAACTATACTTCCTCTCCCCTGTATGTGTTTTCATATGTTCTTTCAAGCCTTTCTTCCGTTGAAACTCTTTACTGCATTCCGTGCACTTGAACTTTTCTTCAAAATGAATTTTTATATGTTTTTTTAAAAGTCGCGCTTTTTCGAAATTCTTTTCACAGATTGTGCATGGGTATGTATTGTTTACTATATGCGCTATTGTAATATGTTTTGTTAATTCTTTATTGTTAGTATGTGAAGTACTACACAGGTGACAGGTGAACGATTTTTCGCCATTGTGTGCTTTCATATGAACCTCTAAAGATCCGTTGTATGAGAATTTCTTTTGGCAAATATCGCAGGAATATTTTTGCGTTTTTTTCTTTTTCTTTTTTCTGTGGTCATCTGAAATAAAGGAAAGTAACATGTAAGTTTAGCGGCCGAGTATTTTTTTAATACTTTTTCAGATAATATCGAACAAAAATGGCGCCCTTGTAACACAAGGCTCGGACTGCACTCGTAACAGAGTGTTTTAAACTAAGTCATGCGTCATAATTAATAATAAAAAATAAAAAAACTTTCATAAATCTTTTTTTATAATACATTTTACGATACATGAAGTGGGCTGTCTTTGTAAGACGACTAAAATGCCACGGTGTATAAAAAGAAGTTAAAAGGAAAACTATCACAGAAAAGTAAGCTTTACAAGATAAGGAGTAATAGTCAACCAACTTCCATTTGCAGTTAGAATTTATGGGAGAACATGTATTTCAACTACAATGTTAAGTTTGTTCTTGGGATTATTTCGTCCCAACTACGGAACCCTTAAGTGTGCGTGGTCTGACACGCACTTGGCCGGTTTTTTATTTAGATATCAATACTCATGAAATCTGCGGAGTTGCGCTAGCTAATTTAATTGGACCCTAAATATTGTTAGACGTTACAGAAAATGTCCTCACCATCATTAAACTCCGGGGCTCCCGCCCACTCTGTGTCTGAATCCCTTGTAGGCTCCGCCCTCGACCGGGAGCTCCTCAGCACTGACAGCGGCTGGTCATCATCTTCTACCGGGGCGATGAATATCTCCATCGATGGGAGGCTGTCATCTGCGGACAATCAGCTTTGTGAACAAGAGAAAATTGTCCAACGGGGGCTGGTTTTCAACTTATGTACAAAGTCAAAGCATTTATTTCAAATAGGCACATAAATGGCACTTTTGAACACCAACATTTACACTGAAATACAATTGATTCTAGTTACGACCCAAATGGCTTAAACCTATCAAAATTTATATTTAAATCTTTAGAGGTAAAGTTATACGCGAGTTTGTATGTTTCTCAAATAGATCCGATTACCAAAAAAACCCTGATTGTAAGCTAAACTATTCCTGAGTAGCATAGAAGATGTGCGTGCTCCTGTGTTGAGGCATTTCGTTCGCCTGATGATCTTTTAGGGAGGGCCCTATTGGTGGTTGTGATGGGGCGGGGTTTCCCAGCACAGGGGCATTTGTATTTGTGTATAGAATTATATGATAGTGTTGTGTTGTCCTCTGTAATTGTATAAAAGAACTAATAATAGTTTCTAAGATTTTGTATACCAACCTGTGGATTTATTAGTACCAAAAAAAAAAAAAAAAAAATTTGAATAGGATACTTTTTATACCAGAAAAATACATAGTTCATGTGAAAACCTCCAGATCAAAATCAAAATATTTTATTTCACATAAACCTACATGGGCACTTATGAAACGTCAGAAGCTAGGTGCACGGTTCCAATTAGTCGTTTCCTATGGAGAAGGCAAGAAACTCCACGGTTACGGGTTTTCTTTTAGTGTGTTTAGTGGCTAACCTGGTGTCAGACTTTTTATGCCGCCCATGGCCCTCTGAATTGGCTACACATGCTGTCGAGAAATATCTCTCAGGCATTTCAGGCAGTTTTTCTCACGATGTTTTCCTTCACTGTTTTTTAAGCAAGTAATAATTATACAATACGCACATGAATCCGAAAAGTCAGAGATCAGAGGCCTTGGGTTCGAACTTGAGACCTATGACTTGGCAGTCCGACGGTCACATCACTAGGCTATCACTGCTATAAAAAAATCCATACAGGTGAAACTGTGGGATGACAAAATATGTATTTTAGGGCTCGTACACATATAGGGTGTAAGGGACAGCCCTTCGCAAACTAACAGGGTGTATTCAGCTCCTTATTTTGAATCATATTCCACTGGAAATTTTCTCAGGAAAATTTAATGTAAAATTACATTATCTGTACGCAGCACTCCATGCATGTAAATAAAACAGCTAAAATAAAAAGAACTGCAATGGATGTTGAAATAATACTTTAACGAACGACACGTGTAATCAGTTGTTCAATTTCTGCCTAGCTACAGAGTTCATTGAACTCCCCGCGCCCCGGGATGGGCCGCGGAAGGGTCGCTGCGCTGCCGTTCGCTACGTGCGTTTTGCCACAGCAACGGTACATTGCGTGTTTATTGGATTCCTATAACGTTCCTGAAATAATATCATGTATTGGTCATCTTAGTATGATATACTGAATTCACCCCATCAGTCTGCGGGGGGTTGTCCCTTACACCCTGTATAGGTCCGTTTTTATTGGATCCGTTTTAACGGATTAGAATTGGACCGGAGCGACATGATTGCTGAATCCGGAATACTGTTGTGTATGTGAACTCGCTCATACAACTACATACGCCATCAAATAACGGACCTGTAAAACGGATCGCTATGTGTACGAGCCCTTATGAAGATTAATTTCGTACCATCAGATTTTATATCCAGCCTGTCTTGATTGTCAAGATTTGATTCTTCTTTTAGCCCTGAAAATAAAAATCGACCTATTATAATATCTACTATATTCAAATAATTTTAATGGCAAAAGAATATAAACTTTTTTTTATGGGATTACGGTTGAAATCAAAGTTATAAAGTAGCATCTTAAAATTATCGACCATCTCAACGTGAAAGAAAGAAAAAAAACTTACCATCTCCTGCAACTTCCTTTTTTACACTTTTGTCTAAAAGCACAGAATCTGAAACAAGACGAAAATAATAATGACATCATTCTATTTCTGTAATTATGTTAGTGTTACGAGCTTGCGGTTCGTGACAATAAAAACTGCCGATTTAACCTTTTCACCGCCACGGACTATAATAGAAGTTCCAGATTTTCGTGCCACCAGCGCCACGACTTCATATAAAGTTCTTCATTTTAACTATCTTATAAAAATAAATTTACTTTATTTTAAGGTTTTGTTTTCTTTTATTATTTAATAAAGCTCTGTCTAATACCCTATTTTTAATTTTTCTACACAAAATAAGTCCTTATTTGTCTTAAAATCGGCAAAAACCAAAAACTCCGAATGTGTTCATGTCCCCAGAACGCCAAGAACTACATATCAAGTCGGCTAGTGATGGGACGCGGAAGTTATCACTGTTTGATTTCGCCCGTTGAAATATTTATAAATATTACTATCGAAAACAATTTGAGGTCAGTAAAATATGAACATAGTCGACTACTTTATAACAAAGGCAAAATAGATGAATAAGATCTTCAGTTGGGTGCCGACCCGGAATTAAATCGTTGTTGTTATTGTTTAGCAATCCTCGTCGATCATTATATTCCCATCTCTACAAAACAGTTGGTTGTCAGTGCCCCGAGCGCCACGGACTTCTATATTAGTCGTTCTGTGGCGTCATAAGCGTAAGGCTGTCAAGGTCACTTTGGCATAGTGCAGGAATGAACGGGTGAGCGCGCACGCATCTTTTTTCCGACTTCGTTTGTAATAGATTACAAAATGTGACGCTATTCAATTTTATAATATATGGGATGATCCGTGGGAATGCTACATGATCATATTTATGTACTTGTGTATTTATTTTTATTTGTTATCTTTTTAATATTTTTATTGTTATAATTATCTCCTCTTAAATAGAGCACCTGCCATCTTATCTCTTCACTACCCTTGGTTGCCTGGTAGAGAATGCCTATGGCATTAAGTCCGCTTTTGTACCATGTGTGTGAGAAGTTAAAATAAATAAATAATAATGCTCGGTACGACCTGGCGCGGCCTTTCAGTTATCGGGTCGTGGGACCGCGGCTTAAAAATGCCCTGCCTGACGGGTAAACGTTACACTACCGTTACATGAGTAAATAAAAGGACAGAGACAAAGCTTTATAAAACAGTGCTGTGATAGCTTAGGAATACTGCTACAAGTGTGTTATAATTAAAATACATACTTTCCATTTCGAAAAACAGTGAAAAATTGTATTTACATTAAAAAAAAAAAACGGAATAAACAAAAATAGAAGAAAGAAAGACCTTAAACGACATCCCTAACAATAATTGAATTTACCGTGCTCTGAGCGCCAAGGACTTGAAATGAAGTCGACGGAAGATGTCATGAAACAAATAGAGATGTACCACATTTCTTATAGCTCTAATTGAGTTAAGCATTTGTTTCCTTAATACTTATAATTTATACTAGTTTTTCTTACTAATGATAATGTGAAATTAAACAAAAATGGAAATATTAAATCAGTTTTTATTTATATCCGTAAAATTATAAATAAAACTTATCTTAGGGTCAATTTATACTAGCGCAGAGTCGAAGCGCAGCGAAGCGTCAGTCTAAAGGATAACACAGCAAATTCACCCTTATCTCTAAAACGTAACGCGCGCGCACCAATCAGCGTTTGTTGCGCTCCGACGCGCGAATTCTGTCGAATGCGCGCCAATTCGCGCGTCTTTTTTCTATATTAAATGAAATATGTGTATTATGTTGTGGAGGTAAGGGTGAATTTGCTATGTTAAGTTTCAGATTGACGCTTCGATGCGCTTCGACTCTGCTCTAGTATGAATTGACCCTTAACACTTTCAATGCCAAAAACCCAGCATATGGGTCTAAAAATAATTCTATCGCGTGCCCAAAACCCGCATCCGAGTCGTCGCTGTAGGTAGCTATTGATGACTTCTGTACATGACGCGTCGTGGGCATGTACAGAAGTCATCAATAGCTACCTACAGCGACGACTCGGATGCGGGTTTTGGGCACGCGATAGAATTATTTTTAGACCCATATGCTGGGTTTTTGGCATTGAAAGTGTTAACGCGTATAAATCTCATTCATCGATATGATGATACCCTCATCACTACTGTTTACTATATATTTCGTTATACATTTATAGCTTGGCGCTGGCGAGGCATCGCGTTCTGTGTACGTGGGCGGTGAAAAGGTTAAAAACCAGAAATGACACTATAATTAAACGACACTGATAACAACTCAATCACACTAATTATGAAACACAAATGCACTACTGAGCACTTTAAAGTCGCATTCGAATATCCCTTGTATCGTTTGAAGTTTCGACTGTGTCAGGTCAGGGTCCATACCGGCCTTATATAGTCCTTAGATCGTTCTGGAACTATATAAGGCCGGTATGGAACCCGATCCGAGTCAGTGCTGCAACATGCTCTCCGAGGCACGGAGGGGTCTTGGTATGTAAAGATGGTCACCCATCCATGGACTAACAGCAGCAAGTGTAGCTTAACCTGATCGATCGACCCGTGTGGATGTTATTACTTAGCCACAAGCCCCTCTCTTCTCTTCTAGCTCTTCTAGGTATCGTGGTTTTGCTAGGTATGTATGTAAAACGTACAAAACATCATAATAACCTTTATAACCACAGCTAAAATACTGCTTCAGCTTATCTTCACATAGTGACACCTGCTTCTTGAACTCAGCCGCATCTCTAAGTCTTGGTTCACATATACTGCATATGGTGTAGGATCCAGCATTGTTTGGTAAAGGATTTAACTGTAAAAGACAATACATTATTTTAGTCAGACGACCCACTGACTCAGTGATCTAGTGGTCATGAGTGCTACTGCTTTTTTTTACGATTGGTTTGCTCTTGACTCTAGTCTAGGTCAGAGGTGACAGAGACAAAGTCGACGATGGAGTGAGCTTACCCGGAAGAAGCCTGTTCAGTCTCATTTTGAATTCATCAGGTTTGTATGCGTTTGGAAACACAGACGCAGGCAGAGTTCCACTCACGTGCACATTATAAAAGACGTTTGAAAACGCTTAGTGCGAATTGGTGGAATATCAACTAGGTAGGGGTGGTAACTTGCAGTGCGTCTAGATGTCCGATGATAGAAGGGGGCCGGTGGAATGAGGTTGTGGAGTTCATGGGCACACACGCCGAAATACAATCTGTAGAAGACCGACAAGCAGGCAAGCTTGCGGTTTACTAATGAAGACTTAAAAATAACTGGCATAATGTAGGTGTACTATAGGTAAACCTCTACCTGACACTTCGGGGAATACAGGTGTAATAATATGTTTACTGTAGTCAGTGGTCTCCCAAAAGTGGCTTCTTGGGTTTGACACCTAGGTTGGGCAAAATATTGTTGGTTTTTTTAATAAGAAATTCCTTATTAAAAAAAAAAAACAACAATATTTTGCGTTTTAGTTGCCTCACTTTGGGTTTGTAAGAGGTTAATGGCTATTTTAATAGGCTGCTACAAGACCTGCCTAACCCTTCGAGGATTACAGACGTGATGTTATAATGTGATAACTTATTATTATTTTTTTAAGTTATCGAAAATACATTTTAATCGTTCCAGTAAAATGGAATTGGAATAAACTTGCATTACTTACTTATAATTTACTCAATTTATAATAATTAAAATTACTCACGATAATGTCGAAAGTATCCCTCAACAAAACATAACAGTCTTGATCAATTCCTTCCTTCGAATACACGCTTAGACTCTTTAAATTGCCTTCACCATGGCAGCAGCGGCACAAACCACTAGTATTCCATAACACGGACATTTTTAAAACATCATTTAATTCATCTTTAGTTATTTTACGATACAAAACTAAAACAAAATGAGAGGAATAAAGAACCGGAACCACAACAATAGATGAGAAACCGCTACTATTGTTCTACTATTACCACGTAACTCGATTTGAAAATCGCGGCTGTGATTAAATTTGTATGAGTAAACAAGAATTTTAATGGAAAATCGAGATTTCTGAGAGTTTGTTTACCGTGGTAGGTACATGTAGTAAAATTGGGTTTGACACTTGACACTGGCAGTAGAAGTGATGCATCGGGGTACTAAAGCTTAGAATAGTATCTGGTACTTTAGTCGACTATTCAGATAGTACATCAATTAAATGTATCGACAGATTCCTTAATTTATTGGCACAATGTATGTTTTTGGAAAAAAGTTATCACTCTCTCTCGCCTTAGCCTGAGGCTTTGCTAAGAAGGAGAATTTCTTTTTGACACCTTAATAACAATTATGTGAAAATTACAGATTTTCATGACGTTCGTAATATTGTAGTATAACGGAACCGCTTTCCTAGGAAATCTAAGCTCAGTAAAACAGCAAAATGGCTAAAAGTTAAATAAAAAAATAACAATAATTTTGTATAAATAACTAAAATCAATGAAAAACACCAAAAAGAAAAGAAGAAAGGAAAGTAAGTCACTATACACACGAAAATAAAGAAGAATGAAAATAAATAATGCTTTTAGAAATTAGTTGATTTTAAGAGCAGCACTACTTTGACGTATTCAAATTTATTATTTTTCTACGGCAACAATGAAAAAATAAATATGGCACATCTCGAAGTTTGAGCGCGCAGCTGCCAAAAATCGATAATTGCTCGAAAAATCACTTTACGTATATGAGAAAACACCAAAATGCCAGAAACAATAATAGAAAGTGTCCTTAAAGGAAAATTAGACGCCACATTGCTAATAAAGTGGCTAAACGATGATTCTTTGGAGGTGAAATCCTAACCTACAACAATATGATAAATTTCGCTGATTTTTACAGTATTTTCATGTTATTTATATTTTTAGGACACCCCTGAGGACTGCATACTAAATTGCTGCAACAGGAACGAGTTTGTGACGTGTTTTTTGTCGTATTTAAGGAATCAGACTGATAGGTAGGTCACTTAAAATTTTTGTAAACAATGTATTTTTCTGTCTTTATTTTAACAAAACAATTAGCAAATTCAGTGCAGTTGACCTGATTACTCTAGTTTATCACATAGACTCGAAGGTTAAATTAGTAATTGCTCATACATTTGATGAAACATTAACCATTTACATATTTTCTTGCATCAATATGTTACCTGATAATGTGCTAAATAAGTTTTAATCATATGTTTAATTAATAAATAGTTTACAGGCTTGTTACATTCCAAACACATACATAATACTAACTTTTACATGTCAAATTTAGGTGCTTCAATAGTTCAATACAAACATATTGTAAGCATAAAAACCCGCCAAGTGTGTGTCGGGCCCCACACAATGAAGGTTTCGGTACCTAGTTGGGATGAATTTATCCCAAGAACAAACCTAACATTGTAGTTGACAAAAAAGTTCTCCCATACATTCCAACTGCAAATGTAAGCTTGTATGCACAATATTGAGAGATTTACCATGTTATATGAAGACCAGACTTCTTATAGGTTTTCCAGTAATTTATAAGTAAAGAACTATTTTCAATCAATCAATCAATCAATCTTTATTTGTGAACACAGGTATTACAATAAAGGTCTTATGTATACATTTTGGTTGAGCTCTATGTCCTACCAATGAAATTGGTGTACAAATATATTACTTTTTTAGTAATAGGTCTGAATCTATACAATACAAAGTCACGTTCGAGTAAATAATGGCAAGTAAATGTAATGTTAATAAATAATTAATCAATTATTATTTATTTTTACATGCATGTCAATATTAATTTCTGTATTTTTTAAAATAATTTTAGTCTCAGTAGTTCCAGAGATAAGTGTGGGGGGAATGGTAAATTTTCATCTATTTTCTTAAATAATTTTAAAAGAATTTAATTTAAAATGATTAAAAAAAAATACCTTACAATAAGCCCTTTCATTTGATATGTCACATGGTACAGTTTGCAAAACTTTTTTTTTTCTAATTTACCCCCAAAAGTGACCCCCATATTCAAAATTTATTTGTTTACATTACACATCCGTGTTTGGGTCACAGAAGTTCATATGTGTATCAAATTTCAACTTAAACGGTCCAGTAAATTCGGAGCAAATTGGCTTTGACAGATGGACAGACAGACAGACACATGAGTGATCCTATAAGGGTTCCGTTTTTTCCTTTTGAGGTACGGAATCCTAAAAATGAGAAATTGATAAGCTATTTGTTCTTTTACACATTTTATAAATATAAATTTCAATGGTGCTTTTCATATATGTAAATAATGAATGAAAATACAATAAACCAAAACTAAAAATTAATGTTTATAGATCTATACACTTAATAAAATAGTAACAAAGTCAAAAATGTACAATGAAAATTTAAAAATGTGAATCTAAACCACCACTCAAATATACACACAAAATTTCTTCAAAATTGGTCCAGCCCTTTAGGAGTTCAGTCACATACACACGCACTGAAGATTTTTATTTAAAAAGATAAAAAAATCTATTGCCGTGCGTTAGTCTCGCTAAAAACTCGAAAATGGCTCGACCGATTGTGATGAAACTTTGGTAAGTTGTTAAAAAATATGTAAAAATATAAAATGAAAAAGGCTTTAGGGGCATTAGATTTAACTATCCACTTTCGTCTTACGTATTCTAAGTTGTTATTTCAGTGACAACTAATCAGAAGCTTTTAGGCCCAGAATGACCCTTTCCCAAAATGTTCCTTGGTTTCAAATGGTCCCTTTTCCAAAATGTCCCCTCCCCATAATGTTCATTTCCCAGAATGTCCCTTTCCCGAAACGTCCATTAATTCCCAAAATGCCCCGTTCCCAAAGTGTCCCTTTCTCAAAATGTCCCTTTTTCGAAATTACCTTTCCTACGACAGCTACATCGCGCTCATTTTTGTTACTTTACGGCCTTCGCTGGTTGCATTCAACTTAATTTAGAATATATCCAAATCGCATCATTAAAATGATGGTAGCAACCCGTTACTTCAGCTTACGGAAAAATCAATGACACGGCATTCGTAATCGCGATCTCATAATCACATTTATAATTTTAATCCTTAATTTCTCTTTAACGAGAGTAAATAGGCGAACATAATGTTTCTTCTGTCTTATTTGGTAAGAGGGCGTAAATGACTGGTACTATTCCTCTAGTTAGTAAGCAAATGATATACTAGAGGTGGCGTTTTAGAAGATATTTTGAATCTACTTGGTAAGATAGATTCGAAGATTCGAGAAGATCTTCGAAAACGCGGTTTAATAACACTGGAGATTTTTTAGGATACCTCCCAAAAAATCTCCAGTGTTATTAAACCGTGCAAGTCAGCGCCATCGCACCACAAATGGCTTGGAAGGGTGTCATCGACGAGTGAATGTCCGTATACCCAAGAACCCCAATTAATAATATTTATACATAAATTAAAAATGGAAACTAAGTATTGGGATATTCCTTTAAGCAATTCATTATTTAAAAATATGGCAAATCAAAGAAGGCCGGGAGACATCGAGTTCGATAACAAATATAACAAATACTTACGAAAATTACAAACAAAACAATCACAGTGGCACAGTTTTTAACAAAAATAATGTTTTTGAGACTGTGCTTATTTAAATAAAATACAGTTTAACATCATTTTAACAAAACTTAAATTCATTACTAAGACTTTATTTCTATAATGTAATTTTTTTGTTTGTTAATTATGTTAACAGTTATCGTTAGTTTTTAGCTTTTGACGTTTTGGTTTATATTATAAGTGATTAAAAGTTTTGATTGACTCTTGGCTTATGTTATTTAAATAGTCCCAGTTTAAACGCGTAGCTGTCGTAGGAAAAGGACGTTTTGAGAAAGGGTAATTTCGGGAAAGGGTCATTTTGGGACGGGGGCATTTTCGGAAATGGACGTTTCGGGTAAGGGACATTATGGGGAGGGGACATTTCGAGAAAGGGACATTCTGAGCCGTAACGTATTGTAAAAGCCAATTATTTTTAAAAGAGTTACCGTGGAGTTTCTTGCCGGCTCTTCTCCATAGGAAACGACTAATTGGAACCGTGCACCTAGCTTCTGACGTTTCATAAGTGCCCATGTAGGTTTATGTGAAATAAAATATTTTGATTGATTTGATTGAACGATCAAAAGGTCCTAAATCCTCTTTTTAGTTCCTAAATTAGCTTCAGTCCGCGACATCGTCCGCGTGATAGTTCTTGTTTTAACATAAAATAATTATATCCTATGACACTCGGTCATACTTTAGCTTCCCGTTACTGTAGATTTTGAAAGAATTTTCTAAATCGGGTCTGTAGTTCCGAAGATTACAAACAGTTACTAACCATAGTATTGTATTTGTCTTACAGCATACTACAAACCAACAGCAATGCTGTACAAATACTCCAACACAGTACGCCAGAGAAACTCCTCAGTACTCGTCGTAAACACAGACGGTCCATCAGTGATCCCACCAGCGAAGACCGCACTATGGACAGTCTCACTGTCAAAACTGGTTAGTATATTCAAAATAACCCATAGTCATAGAGAAATAGAGTTATTTATTTGCTTATAATGTAGGTATACAGATAACATGGAATTTTCATGAGTAGTCCCGATACATTTGACCTTACGGCATGCAGCAATTTTCAAATAATGGAATTTGGTACGTCACACAAATTCTTCATCGCGCAAGCAGAGTTTACCGCGCGACTGGTATATACAGGATAAGTTTCTAACCAGTGCGCAGTTTTTTTTGGTGGTTCAGTATCAGTAATAGAACACATTCCAATTATTAGTTCAATACTTATTTTTTTTGGTCCACTTAAAATCGGCAAAATATGGATACAATCTATTCGTAATAATATCAATGAGCGAGCGCACAGCTGATAGGTACCTACTACTGCGTTCCGCTTCATTGTCCGCGACGAGTATCCATTATACCAGTTTCAAAATAAACATCTTTTGTTAACGATAACTTCATTTTTTTGTACTAAGACGTATCAAAATAAGAAATAGGTGTATAATAGAACACGTTTAAGTTTAATTTACGACGAGCCTATTGTCATAGTCCATACGACATAGGGAATCCTAGTGTGGAGGCTAGTGCTATTTGAATTTGTACTGCTCTCTTGTTTTAGTAAAGTTTTTATTATTATATTATTTATAATCAACCGGGCGTAATCCAGACTCGGGGTTGGTACTGAGAATTTTCTAGTGAAAACATTCGATAACACTGCCTCATGCCCAGCAGTAGTGGGTGCGACTACTAGTTCAACGAGCCAGGCAATTTGTATACTTGTCTAGACTTAATAAACACTTTTCAACTTTTCTTAATTTTTTCAACAGACCGCCAACGCAGCCACGAGTCCCCCAGCAAAGACCGAAAACGGACAGGCCGGAGAGTCAAAACAAAACTGTTCACAGAAGAAAAAAGCATAAACCAATCAGCGTCGTCCGATGAGTCTAGACTAAGTACTGGTGTAGACAGACTGGTACTATCAAGTACACCATTGAAGAACGGTATCAATCCATCTGAGTATCCAAATTTACCACTCAGCAGTCCTGTCACACCGAGGAGTTTTGTTAAAGAACATTATGAACGATGTGATACACCACGTTTAAGTCACAGACATTCTAAATCCCAAGAAAAAAGCTGTTTAGGAGATTATATGGTGAATGTACAAAAGAGTAACAAAAAGAAGAAGGGACGTGGTTCTATAGAGAATGATGACAGTAAAACAGAATTGGATTTGACCAGCTCGGAAATGTTTCCTGAAATCGGAGCGAGGAAATCAAGTTCACTGCGGTCTGAGAAACGCAGAATCAAACCGACAAATATAGATAAATCACAGAAAAGTGTGTCCTTGAATAGTTTTAGCTCAGAATCTTTTCAAACTTCACCTTTAGTAGTTGAGGAAAATTCAGCGTTTAAGCAACAACGTATACAGGTGAAAGAGACAAACAATTTTGAAACAGAACGTAACATTTTGAAGCAAGAAAGACATAAATTGATGGAGAAATTTAATATTTTAAACACTTCTATGCCACAAAAAGCTGCTGCTACCCCACAAATAAAAATCACACAAAAAAACTCAATAGAAAAATCACAAAATTACATAAAAAGTGACGTTTCCAAAGTCATTTTTAAAGAAAAACTCGACTTATTTGTCGATATTTACGATGTTTTGATAAAAAATAACTTAATAATGAGTTTAAATACTGAGATATATTTTCTGATATCGGTTTTGATATCTAAACAGCGTGAAGATGATTATATTTTGGCGGAGAGCAAGCTAAATGACGGGGATATGCAGTGTTTGATGAAAACTATACATAATAGTACATATTTTGCTGTTAAGTCACTATGGCATCAACGGGTCACATTGGAAGTTATTTTGGACAAGAGTTCGTTGAAAACTTTAGGTATGTATCTGGTTGTTTGAATATATTTATCGTTAAACGAATTTAATACAGCGTTCTATTTCTGTAAATCATTTGAAGTTGACAGAGACAGAATTATGTTTTAAAATCAAAATCAATCCACCACTTCCTATTGTTTTAGCTGGGAAGAAGTGGCACAACAAACTACCCAGCAGCACAGTTGTCTGTTCAGTTAGGAAAACTAGATTCTATACAATATGTACAGTATGCAAAGTAATTAACATTACGAGACACAGAATACTAAATTAAATTATTTGCCATAATGTCAGCTAGTACACACCAATATACCAGTAAATACTATGAAAACTATACTCAAGCAAAAAATAAAAAAATGTAAACGTAACTTAATACTTAAATAAAAGTCTCCAGGCATTATATGCAATGCTGGATTAAGTTCATGTAGCTGAAACACAAATGATAAACTAAGACCATGGAAGTTAAATAAATAAAGACGACCAGTCACCATGATCAGCATTACCCCCTCGCTATATTTGAGAGAAGGAGGCAACCCAACCCCCGACGCTACCGCAAGCAGTGACATTAAGGGAGCATGACGAACTTGCTGCCAGTTGCTCAGGCAAGAATAATATATTTAGCGCTAAATGTATTTAGTGATTTGTGGTGCAAGCAAGCGTTATTATCAATTTGAGACTGCGACGGAAGGGAAGCAATATCTTTATTTTGTATCATTGCATTTTCAACTTTATCTCCAGTGTGCAAACTACAAATTAGTAAAGAGACCAAAAACGGCTAGCGCGCCTTCCCGAGAATTCCCGAGCATTCTCGAGAATTCTCGCGGCGGTCTTTCTTAAGACTGCGCTTCCTCTGAACATCAGGACTGCAACCATCCGGTTATCTTTTAAGGGTGAACATATTCGTAAGAAATTTATAAAAATCTATATAAAAACGTCTTTCCAGGTGAAAACAAAAAAGTCCGATCCTTCTACCCCGAGCTAGCTAAATTCCTATTAAACTGCTACGGACTTCGCTGTGAGGCTGAAACCAACCAGGACCGTTCTAGACAGACGGAGGCAAGGTCACACGGAGTAGTGTGCTTCAACTCTGAGACGGACAACATCGATAACTTTCCCAGTATGATGAGCTTTCAGAACTTTAAGAAGCAACGGGATATGTTTTATGAGATTTGGAGGTAAGTTAGATCCATACTAGTATTATAAATGTGAAAGTGTTTCTGTCGGTCTGTTAACTTTTCACGCCTTAAGGGGGCGTCCATTAATTACGTGAGGCGTTTAGGGGGGGAGCGGGTCGAGCCGTATCTCACCCAATCTTACGTGGGGGAGAGGGGTAATCATTTCGGTAAATATCACGTAATTATTTTTTCGGCAAGAAACAGTGTAATTGCGAGAAAACTGGGTAATTACTATAAAAAAAAGTACATTTTATAAAAAATATTGATCAATCGATACAAAACGCAATCAAGCACAGATTAAAGTATTTGCAATAGTAATACACAATTTAAAAAATCTCACGTGTGATTAGGGGAGGAAGGAAAGGATCGAAAAATCGCTCAAATCGCCTCACGTAATTATTTGACACCCCCTTAGGCCACCAGGTAGTGTAAGACCTCTGTAATGAAAAAAAAAAAAAAAAAAAGAAATGTAGCATTTTCCCAACTATGTTGGGGTCGGCTTCCAGTCTAATCGCGTACAGGTGAATACCAGTCTTTTACATGGATCGGCTGCCTATCTGACCTCCACAACCCAGTTACTGGATAATACGATACCCCTTGGTAAGACTGGTTGTCACACTTTCAAGCTTCTGACGACCCGTAACGACTGTCGAAGATCTACAAATGACAGGCGGGACCAACGGCGTAACGTGCTTTTCGAGGCCCGGAGGATCTCAATTTATTTGTGGTCGGCGGAACGTGTCTTTTTCTTCCACACTTCTCTATCTCATCATCCCTTTCTATCCATATCATCCCTTATACAGGCTATCCATCGTTTCTTTGGTCTTCCGCTACTCGTAGGTATAGCCATCCACATTCATACCCAAAACTTACCCAATATAGTTTACTTAATACAGTAACAAACATACCCCGGTATCGGCAGCTAACGCCCCTGTTAATATTTAACAACAGATAAAGGTCTGTGTGTTCCCCCAGGGGTCTCGACTGTATCCCCAGGGGGGACATATTGTATACGGTACTTAGTTCACGGTGCAGTTAAAATTTTAGATGTACACTCGTTACAATAATAGGGCAGTGTTTTGGGTTCAAATTGACCGTATGCAAGTATGTAAATTAATCTTCGAAAATGTCATCATGTCATCAACGGAGGGGTCTTGATATGTGAAAATGATCACCTATCCACGAAAAAACCGCGGCAAGCGTAGCTTTACCTGATCTATCGACCCGTACGGCTGTCATTACTTAGCCACAAGCTCCTGTCTCATATTAACTCCATATATTAAGTCCAGGTTTCTTCACGATGTTTTTCACCATGTCAGTGATGTCCAAGATAAACTATGATAATGTATTTGTATAATATGTTACAGGTGGTACCAAGACACTCAGTCAGGCGGTTCGTCTCGCTCGTCGTTCCGCGCGCGAGTCAAAGCGCTCATCTGTAGCGGCGCGTGTCCGTCTAACCACGCGCATTTGGCTGCCTTGTTTACTAGTCATATGCATCAGCATTGTCTGCCTATAACGAAACAGGTAATAAATATATTTTTGTATTCACAACGACTATCGAATTTATATGAAGAAAAATAAAGAAGAAAATTGTTTATTTCTGCACTAATTCATCAACACAATTCACTAGTATACAACACAATACACAAGTTTACAATACCATTCACACGTTTGCAACACCATACATACGTTTGTAACACAATACACACGTTTAAAACACAATACATGTTTATAACATATAACACACGTTTACATTACACCCGTTTGCAACACAATACACACGTGTTCAACACAATACACACGTGTACAACACAATACAGACGTTTGCAACACAGTACACACTTACAACACAATACACGTTTGCAACACAATACACACGTTTATAACAAAATACACACGTTTACAACACAATATACACTTTTACAACACAATACACACGCTTACAACACAATACATACACGTTTGCAACACAATACACACGTTTACAACACAATACACCCTTTTACAACTACACGATTAAAACATTTGATAAGCCAGTTTCCTTTATAGGGTTACAATATATACACAGGGCACAAACCCACCGCGTTTGCGGAGTTTAGCTAGCCAATTAAAAATAACCCTGTATAGATTTCGTAATGCCAGAAGCAATCTTGGAGAGCAGTGGTGGGACTTACGAGCTGTAGGTCATAGTTTCGAACCAGTCGTATCGCAGTCCATTGCTGAACGTAGGCCTCTCCCATGCTGCGCCACAACACCCTGTCCTCCGCCTTCCGCATCCAGTCTATCCCAGCCACCTTTTTGAGGTCGTCGGTCCATCTAGCTGGGGGGCGTCCCACACTACGCTTGCCGATACGCGGTCACCACTCCGGGAC
The DNA here is from genome assembly GCA_947523025.1 of Dryobota labecula. Classification (NCBI taxonomy): domain Eukaryota; kingdom Metazoa; phylum Arthropoda; class Insecta; order Lepidoptera; family Noctuidae; genus Dryobota; species Dryobota labecula. The sequence continues at coordinate 1,643,565 of OX383311.1, read as the reverse complement.
GCTTTTGTATCGAAAAAATCCCGCGGTTCCGGGATCGATAAATTTAGGTTTCTGATTATAGAATCGGATGTATATTTACTTCCTTTTAAATGTTGGCTTATATGTAATGCACTTTTGTATCGATCGTAAAAATCTCGCGATTCCGGCAGCGACAAATATAGTGTTTTTTTTTTCTGACTATAGAATTGAATGCATAACTACATACCTACCTAAGTAGCCGAAGTAATATTTACGCCCAATCAGGATACAGTACCCATTTAATGTATTTTTTTTTGTCTTCCACAAAACCTCTTACACCCTACATACACATATTTACATCGGGGGTTAAACATTAATTTTAAATAAATATGCATCTGAATAGTTATGCAATCCAAGAATCCTGGGGTTTTTATTTTTAATAAGAAATTTTTTAGAAGTCGCTTCCATACTATAAACTCGAATAGTTATGTATTCCCAGTGTTCCTGGCAAACTGGGTTATTTTTTACAAAAAATATATTTAAAGAAGCCGCTTTCATACTTTCACAGCTAAAAATGAACTTTAGGTAAATATGTCTAGTCATAACGGACAGGACGCACTGGTTGAAGACCTTAATCTTTAACCAGTGCGGCCTGCGTGCTTGCGTCTTTACAGAGAAAGGCACATTACAGTAAAAAACAGCGCAAACAAATCTCCTTTTTCATTTCTATCAAATCATTACAGGAATCGAAGCTAAGTAAACTACAGCGTCGTCTAACGTGCCCCAACGCACCCGAGTCGAATCGTCTACCGCAGTTTACATCGCAAGAAATGTTTTACAAGTATGTATGCTGTTGCCTTTTTTTTTGTGTGGGAAATTATCAAGTAACTTGTGCCGCTCTGTGCGGAGCGGGAGGGCGTGTCAGACTTATACTGACTAAAACCGACCCGTGTTGCTTCAGTTGCCTGTGTGCCAGGGCCACGGTATTCCTTTCGGACAAACCCGCCACCCTTTTTTTTTTGGTGGCAAAATATCAAATAACTTCTCTCACTCTGGGCGGAGCGGGAGGGCGTGTCAAACTTATACGGACTAAAACCCACCCGTGTTCCTTCAGTTGCCTGTGTGCCAGGGCCACGGTATCCCTTTCGGACAAACCCGCAACCCTGGCAGCGGCTTCGCACGTTTAGCTTTTTCTAAAACGAAAGTCTGACAACCAGTCTTACCAAGGGGTATCGTGTTACCCAGTTAGGCAGTCGCTCCATGTAAAATCCGGTTAGACTGGAAGCCGACCCCGACATAGTTCGGAGATGGCTAGTTTAGATTTTATGATTTACTAACTGTATCGCTCGCGAGGCTTTTTCTAAAATAATAGTAGCCTAAGATACTCCTTATACCATCAGCTATCTGCCAGTGAAAGTCCCGTCAAAATCGGTCCAGCCGTTTCAAAGATTAGCTGGAACAAACAGACAGACCGACAGTTTTTTTTAAATTAGTTTTTTGTTATTTTTACCGTATATACTTTCATTATTATGCATTTAGTAAAAAGCTGTTGTTTTGACAGTACAAACAGACACTTAAATTTTATTTATTTGTATAGATCATCTAAATAATATTTGTTACAGAGAATTTATAATAAACGCCGAAAACGAATCATTTCGAGTGCATTTAAGGGACGCCATCGCTTCAGAAATAGTTACTTTAGACGCAACGCATATAGCGCCCGATGAACGAGGAAATTGTAAGTACTAACATTAGGTTTAAAACAACTTTATTTCTCATATAGAATTGCACACATAATTCATTTACTGAGAAACAATATCTAAAACTAAGTTAAATAATTAGAGCGCACAGATGTACGTATATGAAATAACGAAACAAAATAGCATTAAAAAAAATGCAAAGTATCCCCCAAATACCCCAATAACACTGCCCAACCTGGGAATCGAACGCAGTACTTCATGGTCAGCAGTAGCGCTTGTGACCACTAGACCAAGAAAGCAGTCAAAAATATCAAAAACGGAATTTAAAAAAAAAAAAACAAAAAAACTACTATAAAAAAAACTGCTTATTTTTTTTTTTTTAATTATACGTATTATCTTAAATATCTTTTTATTCCAGCAAATCCAGACATAACAAAAGAATATCTAGCCTTATCAAAAAAGTTGGCACTCCTAGCCAAATTCCTAGGATTACTTGCCTCTCTGCCATACACCCAAATGGCCACAGATTCCAGTAACAAGAACGCAATTACTAAGGTTTTACAGAAAGAGGTTTCTTATGCCGCGCCGAAGGAAAAAGTGTTGGAGAATGATCTTGTTTTGAGGAATTATGTGAGTATTGTAATTTTAGGGAGATCATTTCAAAAAGTGAATTTACGGTTTGAACCTTGTATGTACAGTAAACCGCATCTCATTGGTAATAATTTCACTCTGACAGCGCCTTTAGTACCAGTACTATACCTAACAAGTACCGGTTCCAAATTCAAACTTCGTACAATTGGCCACCCTGAAGTTATTTTTCTAATGTCTATTATCTATCCTTCTTACTAACTATATTTGTTTTCTCACTCTAACTTACGCAAATATTTGTTTGGTACCAGTTTTGGTATCGGTACAGTACCGATGATGATTAGAAATATGAATTTAGTACAGTATTGGTATCGGTACCAATAGTACAGGTCTGGTACCGGTATCACACCAAGGCCAATGGTACCGGTTCCCAAAAATATCGGTATTTCAAGCCTTGGTTCTGACTACTATGATGTAAAGGCGTTGCCGCTGTCAATGTTAAATTGTTACCACTGCACTGATGTACAACTTTATCTATACCCACATTTATTATTTTTCTATTTTTGTACGGTGGCCAGAACATCAGGTTATACGAAACTGTCAAAGGGCTTTGCCTGAAATGTATGGGCGACTGGTGCCTTTTTTTTTTTGATGGCACACTAACGCCACCTAGTTAGATGTGTAGAGTACTTCCATTGAAACAATAGTTACTATGGCAGCTCAGCTCTAAAGTACATCCGTCTCGAGTTATGCACCCTAATCTATGACGCGTATTTAATTAGGAAAACTGAAAATATGAGTTACCTTTAATGGTCCTGTACTATTTATTTCATAGTACAAACTCTATTGGACTCAAGGTGCATCATATTGACGTAAGTGGCATAGTGTGACATCAAATTACACTTCACCGTAACAATGTCATGAGTATTTTATTAACAAAACTGAAAATATTTGTGCTTCTTAGCCCATATCTCGTCTATTTTATAGTTTAAACACTATCTGGACTCAAGTTACGTCAAGTTGGCGTAGGTGGCACAGTGTGACATCAAGTCACACTTCACTACAGCAATATTACAACTATTTTATCAATAAAAATGAAAATATGATTTCTTTTACGGTCTTATTTATTTCATAGTGTAAACACTATTTGGACTAATGTTGCATCATGTTGGCGTAAGTGGCATAGAGTGATGTGACATCAAGTCACATTTCACTATTAGAAATGTTACGAGTACTTGCAAAACTGAAAGTGTGGTGGCTCCATACTGTCTTGGTTTCTTTATTTAAAAAAAAGCAATTTTTTTTGGTGTGTCATAAAAAAAAGGCTCCATTTTTGGGCAAAGCCCTTTCTCCAAACGATTTTAAACGTTAAAATGTTGACGGTTAAGTTCAAAATCGAATGAGATAATTTTCCAGTTGTGGTAACTTGATGTGCTGGCGACTGTACAGTAAAGAATGCTTTTATTATTTCTTGCAGAGTCAACCAACCATCGATTTAAAAGGATTACTAACCAATGCACAAGAAAATGACCGACTATCATTCACAATACCATGGATAGTACACTACCTATCAATGTTAGACTACACATCCCTCCGAATAAAATACTACCAAAACCTACTAAAAATACTATTCGATATCTACACGAATCGACTAAAAATCGATAACAATACCATGAAGAAAAATACAATAATCTATCTGAAATCGATGCTCGGCTGGCTATTCGATTTACCACACTTTCCACAAGAATTATTCTACGAAAATCAACTAAGTGTTAGTGTTGGGAGTGACCTTAATATCGATAGTTGTGATTTAGTCGATGAGTCAGTGATTATAGAGCTGTGTCCGCATTTAAGGGATTTGAACGTGTTGTTGTCGACTTGTCGAGTTTCTCAGGAACAAAAAGATATGGGCAGTTATAGGCATATTACCCCTGTTAGTTTGACTTTGAACCCTGAAGATCGAATTAAGAATAAGGAGAAAGAATTGCAGGTTAGTTAATTTAAAAAAAATAATAATTTTGGGGCATAACAAACTCATAATTATCTTTCAAATCTAATGATCCTAGACTCTTTTAACGCGCATGTCTTTGTTTATTTTATTCTCATAAGTTTCAATATAATCTGGGTTACATTATTCATTGTTGTACCCAAAGATTTTGTAATATATTTTGATTTAAAAGAGTGTCCATTTTAGTTTCATCAACTTTTTGGCTGGTTTTTGACATTAATCCAATGCATGAAGTCTGGCTATTATAATATATATTAAAAAAAAAACACTTAACCAAAAAAATCTTCCATCCCCAGGCTCGTCTCGAAGAGGAACTCCTAAAGAGTCAACCATCATCCACTCGAAGAGTACTAGAGCTAGTAATAGAACGCGTGACGTCAGCATGTGTCCGCGAGCTAAGTGGTCATACGCTCAGCATGCAGCGAGCGAGAGCGCGCAGTCATGTGGCCCGGCTGCTCACAACCACGCAACTAGATCAGGTAATACATAACTCTGCTTGACTCCATTTGACCCCTAGAAAGTTCCCAAATTGACACAAGAAAGGACAAGAAAAGTAAAAAAAAAAAAACTCAATATTATTATTTTTTAAATTTTCGGATCAAATGGAGTCAAGACCCAAAAGGTTCTCAAAAACTACGTAATTTGCCCTCAGAAATGACCCTGAGGTAAAGAATGACTCAATTGCTCCGCAGAAATGGCCCAATTGACCCCCAGAGATGACTAAATTTGGTACCCTCAGAAATGACCCACTATGACCCCTAGAAATGACAGAAATTGAGCCCAGAAAAGACATAACATGAACCTAAAAAATTAACCAATTTGACAATAAAAAAATTGCTTAACTTGGCCCCAGAAATTACCGAATTGATCCCCAGAAATGATCCAAAGTGTTTTCCGAAAAATGACTCAATGTGAACGTAAAGATTACCCAACATAACCCACAACAATTACCCAGTGTTTCCCAAAAATGGTAACAAGTCAACCGGTTAGTAACCCTATAGAAAAATTCTTTGAAGACCTTTTCGATAAGCCATTCACTAGTTTTCCAGAATGACCCATAGCCAAATCTAATCAAAGTGTTATCATTATAATTGGGTTTCGGCTTCATGGGGTTAAGCCATTTAAGATGTTACAAGCTTGATTAGGACCTCCAAATGAACCGCCAACCGTTCAAACGACAGGTTGTACGGTCCTAGGATTGATCTCTTCCATGTATCCGTCTTAAGAATAGTATTTATCAACGCCTTATACCTTGTATGTTCTATGTTAGAGGTTTTAGTTTCCGCACTTAGTCCTTCAGGTGGACCATTGTGCGTGGGCCATGACGGCCACCGGTGGTTATATCAACCAGTCCATCACGGGATCCAGAAGTTGATCACGTCTTCTCGTCTGCTTAGAACATCTGTGAAAGATCTGGGTGCCCCGAAGGTTTTTGTTCTAATCTGGGTGACGCCTGTGCAATCAAAGAGTACACGCGCAGCGGTTTCCTTAGTCTCAATGCAAGCCCTGCACAGAGGACTGTCCGGCGCCGTCGAAGAGTATACGTATACACGTGTCCGTAACTCTCCTGGCATACGCTCTGCTTGGTAGACGGTGTTGAAAATTCCCAGCGGGCTGGATATATTCTAGTCAGTAGCACGTTCCCCGCAGGCGTCGCTGCTGCCCGCCGTGCAGCAGCTGTACGCGGAGCAGCTGCAGCAGCTGCGCGGCGCGGCGCTGGCGAGCGCGCGCGCGTCCATCGCGGCGCGCGCGGGCGCCGCCGTGTGCGCGCTGCTCGCGACCGCTCCCGCGCCGCTCGTGACGTTGGTCGTGCGCGCTGCCGTCACGCGCCTGGGCAAGTGGCTCAACGATAATTGGAATACTACGGGTGAGTTTATAACATCGTCAATCCATCAACTCGGCCTGTCCACGACAGGACATAGTCCTCTCCCGAGCTGCGTCATAACGTCTAGCACACGATTAACATCTTATACACCGTGGCATTTTAGTCGTCTTAAAATAGCCCATATCATATATGATGTGGGCATTGCATACATCCAATGACTACTAATCATACATAAAAAAAAACTGAACATTTTTTTTAAATTAATTATGACGCATGATATAGTTTAAAATATCCTGTTACGAGTGCAGTCCGAGCCTTGTGTTACAAGGGCGCCGCGGAATGGAGCGGCGACATCTTTATCAGAATTCATTCGCCCTAACGCAAAAATGTGTTTCTTACTATTGCAAATTGCAACAATATTTCTTTTTTTAATCACGCCTAGAGGTATTTTATGTCGGATACATTGAGTGGACCACCTTTGTAAGACGATTAAAATGTCACGGTGTATAACAAAATTAACCAAGTAAAAAAAAATAAAAGTATCTCAATTCATTGTATTGCTTTATTTTATTTATTTATTTATAACCAACATAATTATATTAACAATTTGTACCACACATAAATTCATAAAATTAGGTGAAATTACATAAAACTAGATAAAATTAAATCAAATCAAACAAAATTTTACAAAATTTGATAAAATCAGAGAAAATTATATAAATTAAGATAAAATTAAATAAAATTAGGATAAAATTGGAACAAAATTATTAATAACAATTTCATTAATTTACTCCAAGGAGATTGTATCGGGAATGACAATATATACTCCAAGTATACAGGGTGAAATTGAATTCATGGGCATCCTCTTAAGGGGTCATTTTACTCATCATTATGACCAATGTTCACTATGGGACCGACCCTGAAATCTCGGAAAAAAAATCAGCTGTTCCCTACATTTTGACGAGCTATGCGAACATAAATGTAGGGAACAGCTGATTCTTTTTTCGCGAATTCAGGTTTAGTCCCATAGTGAAAGTTGTTCATAATGATGAGTATAATGACCCCTTAAGAGGATGCCCATGAATTCAATTTCATCCTGTAGAATAGCAGTGCTAAGGAAACTTTGTTTGTTACGAAATATTTTCGGTGATGGTAGAAGTTTGAAAAATAGGGTTCTTTCTCAACTAAATACGGCTTGTATTATTAGGTTTGAAAGAGTGCACATTTTTGCTTTCTGATGCTAAATTTCGCAACACGTAAAAGGAAATATTATGTTTGTGAATCACACCATAGTACGTACGATCGTCCCCTTTAACAATTTTTTTTAGCTATTTTGATATTTGCGATGAATACTTGCATAATTATACTTAACCACATACACATCGGATTTTTTTAAAGAGACTGTCAACGAGTGACAGAAACGACGCTCTTTAAAGCCGATCTATTTCTAAAACTCGATGAGCTGGGTACTGTAAAACATTCAGAGACATTACTTTCGATCTACAGCGGTCCTCTGTAAAGACATAGAAGGTGAGATGAAGACTCTTATATCTCTCGGCGAGTTGGCGACGTCATCGTGTCAGAACACCGTCGTCGACGTCACCGCGATGACGTCAGCAGCGCCACTGTTCGCAGCGCAACACGTCAGTGCGGCCGCTTGTGTTATTAATTTGAAGGTAAGTAGATTATAATGTAGAATATTTTTATTATTTTTGACGTGTAAAGACTATTTTTAACCAATTTAGATAAATAAATATTAGAATCATTGTTAATTTATTACAGGAACAAGTATGCCTCCTCCTTGATGGCTCGGAAACTCCCACACTGACTCGCGTGCTATCAACATGCACAGTTGCATGTTCAGCCCACAACATGTTCTTGCGCCCGCCGACACAGAGGGCGATACTCCAACTCAGCATTGATCTGTGTGTCGTGTTCGGTAAGTGTATACCTGAGAATTTTCTCAATTTAACCTAAAAATACCCCATGTTAATTTAAAAAATGACCCAATATGACCCTCGAAAAAGACCCAACATAACCCTCTAAAATGACCCAGGGTAACCTAAAAATACCCCAAGATTAATTTAAAAAATTCCCAACCTTACCCAAATTAACCATCTTAAATGATCCACCGTAACCAAAAAAAAAAAAAAATACCCAATGTAACCCAAAATTTACCCGCGTGCTATCAACATTCGCGGTGGCATATTCAACACACAATATGTCCGTGTGCTCGCCGACACAGAGGGCGATACTGCAGAAAGCGTCGACTGTGTATTGTGTTCGATAAGTGAATCCATACTAATATTAGAAATGTGAAAGTAACTCTGTCTGTCTGTATGTTACCTTTTTACGCCTAAACCGCTGAACCGATCGTCATGAAATTTGGCAGAGATATAGCTTGGGATATGTAGACAGACATAGGCTACTTTTTTACGCGATAACCGACATCTACGCGGGCGGAGCCGCGGGCAAAAGCTAGTACCTTATAATTGATCCGACATGTCCCTCTAAAATTACCCAACATGACCCTCTTAAATGAATCAACTTGACCCTCTGAAATGACCCAAAAAGACCCTCATAAATGACCCAACATGGCCGTATTAAATGACCCAACATGAACCTCTAAAATGACTCAATGTTACCCCAAAATGATCCAATGTGAACATTAAAATGATCCAACGTGAACCTTTAAAATAGTTCAGACTTTACTTACCACCCATAAAAAAAACTGGAACCAAAAATAACCCGCATAAGGGATGCGGGTTATTTTTGGTTCCAGATTTTTTTTTATGACCCAACTTGATCCTCTTAAATGACCCAACAAGACCCTCTTAAATGACCCAACATGACCGTCTTAAATTACCCAACATAAACCTCTTAAATGACTCAATGTTACTCCAAAATGACCCAACTTGAACCTTTAAAATAGCTCAGACTTTATTTACCAACCACCCATAAAAAAAATCTGAAACCAAAAATAACCCGCATCCCTTGTCCACAGTAAGTCGAAAACCGAAAGATGTCAACGAATCATTCCTTTTAAAACTTCACGCAATTTGGAACATATGCTGTCCTGACCGAAAACGGTCACCGCCCCAAGAAATAACGTTACCAGAGAGAAGGGAAGAGCTATCACCAACATTTAGAAACTTTGAAGATGATGAAAGAGAACCAACACCGATCAGCGATGACGAAATACCAACCAAAATTATCATAATAAACCAAGTCCCTGAACCCACGGGAAAAAGTGCTCAATCCACGGAAGTGACTGGTACAAGTGCTCAAACCACGGAAGTGACGGAAAAAAGTGCTCTTGAAAGTGAAGATAGTGATGTGAACTTGGAGTTTTTCGATCGTATACTGTGTCCGCGTAATATAATGTTGCTTAGTGATGGGAAAAGTGTTGATGTGTGGGAGGCAATGGCTACCGTGTTGGTGTTTTTGTTGAAACATGACTATTTGAGTGAGGATTCGCTGACGGAACAGTGTCTGGCTGTTTATAGGCAGGATTGGAATCAGGTATGTGTAGATTCGTATTTTGTTATCACATCCTTGTAATACATACATAATATCACGCCTTTCCCAAGGAAGTAAGCAAAAACATTTTAATATATCTGAAAAGCCTAGGGGCCTATCTTAGGCCTCAGAGCCTATTTTAGGCCTAAGGGCCTATCTTAAGCTTAAGAGCCTGTCTTAGGCCTAAGGGCCTATCTTAGACCTGAGGGCCTATCTTTCTTGCCCATTCTTTTCCATACGTTACAACCCTTTGGAAGGGGGATCTCAGTCGTATAAATACGACTGAGATCCTATCCTATGTTCGTTTTTTGTGTTTTATTTAATTAGTAGATATTAATTTGTCCATTTATGAGCTGGGCGCTGGGGGCACGGCAATTGATATAAAACCAAGCGGTCAATAGGTTATGTAAATCCCTGTTAAACAAATTGACTTTGACAGGCCTTTTATTTCATAGCAATAGTTTGTTTTCATAGGTCAAATGTTACTTAGGACGTCCACTCGTCCAATTCACTATATTTCTTTTAAATCATCTTTCTTTCTTTCCACAGAATGTACTAGAAAGTCTGTCAACTTGTATGAAGTCAGTCTCGGCTCGCTGGTCCAGGTCTTCAACGGGCAAGTTCACATTATTTCTCGACTTCTTAGCCGAATACTGTGGTGACATGGACTATGAGCCGTTAGAGTGATAATCATCACCTACCGAGCTTTATCCCAACCATGTTCAGCTTCCAGTCTAACCACATGTACAACACAGTTACTGAGTTACACGATGCTCCTTGGTAAGACTGGTTGTCACACTTTAGGTTTTCTGACTATCTGTAAAGACTGTAGAAGATTTACAATTGATAATAACCATTTGTATATGGATGGGCGATTAAAGTTTTGAATTGGTAAGAAAAATTAAAAGACTGTTGGCTGTGAAAAGGACTTATATTACTATGCGAGTTGCTTAAGAATAAACATCAATAAATTATTATAATAATTATGTAATATCTGTTCCAAAACTATCAGATAAAAATGTAAACAAATGGATCAAAAACGTACCTGTGGATACCAATTTGTAGTGCCACTTACAAATTGAGTGCTTTTATTTGATTATTCGAATACTTAAAACCAAAATTCTAAATTTAAATCACCTTAAAGATGTTTGAAGGTGTTGACAATTGTGATTAATTTTATAACCTCAATTTTCGTCGATGATTGTTCAATTACAATAAATAATGTTATTCAAACAATAATTTTTGGAAAAAGTGTTGAGATATAAAGTTGAAACCTTCTAAATACAGATGAATGTGTTACTGATTCCCTGTAATGAGTGATTGCGTCAGAATTGAACCTGAACAGGGTTTGTTTACACTTCCATCTGATAGTTTTTGAACAGATCATAGTGCTTCCATAAGTAGCGTTTTTTTAATCACCAAAATTGTGAAGTGGAATGGTGATTAATGAAACAACTCAAATTATAAATTGGACTGTAAAAATATTTAACACCAGTCAATTGCTGATTAGTGATTACCTTCCTGACAAACGGGAAAGCAGTACATTTCGCAGCCGTAAATACTCAGTCTTTAACTTTTTTTTTTGTGAGCGGCAACGAACCGGTTCGTGTTTAGCTGTCAAATTTCGTTGACATGATTTTAAATATCGGTTTTCATCTTTTTGTAGCTGACGAGAAAAAAAAAAGTGAATGTTAGTCAAAATACGAACATGTGTAAGAAATACAATAATTACTTTATACCAACGAATCTCAGCAATGATTGTAATAACATCGATGATATTTTAATTAATAAACAACGATGCCATGTCCATTACAAGAAAATATTTCTGATATTCGACAGCGTGTCCAAGCAGTGGGAACATTATTATAGGCTTATTATATACTAGCTTTTGCCCGCGGCTCCGCCCGCGTGGATGTCGGTTATCGCGTAAAAAAGTAGCCTATGTCCTTCTCCGTATCCCAGGCTATATCTCTGCCGAATTTCATGACGATCGGTTCAGCGGTTTAGGCGTGAAAACGTAACATACAGACAGACAGACAGACAGTTACTTTCACATTTATAATATTAGTATGGATTGGGTGGCAAGCAAAAAGACGGTCCACCTGATGGTAAGTCGTTACTGGCGCGTCAAGAGCGGTCAAGAAGCGAAAATGTTAAGGGGGATGCACTCAGGCAGCCCGTGACATTAAAATTTTCTTACAATTATTGCAATTTGCAGTCAGTGGCAGGTTGTATGTTGATCAAAATACGACTCGCAACCGCAACAAATGTGTATTAATAGAATTAAAATGATTAAACATATCGATACAACTCTTTAAGTAAGAATTGACCTAAAATGTCACGATTTCATGAAATAGTCATTGCATAGTAATCTGAAATTCCAATTTTCTTACAGTTATTGCAATTAGCAGGTCAGTGGCAGGTTGTATGTTGATCAAAATACGATTCGCGACCATAATAAACGTTTATTTATAGAATTAAGAGTCTATACTACCTCAGCGCCACCTCACTCTTTATCTCGCTCGCACATTATTGCTCCAGGTAACGCGAGCAAGCGAGACAGGGCGGCAGGGAAAAGGCTCCAAGGCGCCGATGGTTTAGGTAATTTCTTTTTACGCTGAAAATAATGGTCATTAAAAAACAACAATAACATAAGACCTGCTTTATAGTTAGTTCAGTTAATATGCAAAGTTTAATTATCTAATTTGAAGTATTTTTTGAATACCAGCGGGTTATTATAGGTTACTTTTAATCCCGGTAGTACGTTCCCGTGGGACATTTTCCGACATCCACGCGGGCGAAGTCGTGCGCAAAAGCTAGTGTACAATATCGTTTTAATATCAGAAATATTTTTGATCAAAAACAAGATAGTATTCATTAAGATCAATACTAACAAGTTTTATAAGTCTCCTATTTTGACTGAAACCTGTAAAATTGTATTTAAATGATACAAAAATGTTTTATGAAGACCTTTTAAGAATTCTTCTATACAAATTAAAAAAACACCAGTTTTTTAGTAGTTGAATATACATTATGTAGAAGAAAATCAATATGTAGATGCCTTAAATATATAGTTGTATAGTGAAGAGACTTCCAATGTAAAATGTCGATATTTTATCCATTTAAATTATAGCTGTCCAGCTTTTTCCAAACTATGTTGGGGTCAGCTTCCAGTCTCACCGGATCTAGCTGAATACCGGTATTTTACATGGAGCGACTGTTAATCTGAAAGTTTATTTTTTCTCTAAAGTGCGAATCTTAAGGGAAATTAGTTAGCTCTTAAATTGATGTCCAAAATATCTTGATGTACCGTCAGGGAAACAGATTGTTTAGCAAATTGACTATCAACTTAAATTATTATAAAAAATGTGTACAAAAAAAGTGAAGTCCGGACTCCTGCACTAGGTAACAACACCTAGCCTGTGTTACAGGAGCCAGTGTCTTCTCATATTTCGACGGTGAAGTGCCAATACCTCCTAATTTTTATCATTTTGAACTTAAAGGGGTTATTCGCAAGTTTTAGTGAAATCTCCTAAGTGTATTTTTTGTTGTTAAACTACATATATGTGGAAATACCTCCAACTAAACCAACGTGCCTATTTTATGGCATTACCGCCATGCATGCATCCTCATTCAGTTTGTGTACATTTTTGACTTTATCAGTTAGGTGTTAATGGCACTTCACCGTTGATTATCATAGATGGCAAAAATACGATTCGTTCAATTTGCTAAACCATATATTTTCCTGTCCAAAATAAATAGTTATATTTTTAAACATAAATATGAATTATATGGTTTTAAGGCTGCGTCCTCAGCTATATATAGCGAAAACAGGGCGCTTGCAAAGTGAGCGATACGAAAATTATTCTGTATCGACAGAACCGCTCCGATAGCCGTCCCGCTACCGCTTAAGCTACGGTATCCTAGAAGAGCGATACCCGCCACATAACGGTCGCAGTGACAGCTGTCATTGGGTCAATCAAGTATTACGTAAATACTAAAGGGGGGGGGGGGGGAGGTCTTTGCTTCCATTATTTTTGATGACATGACACCGGGGGGTCTAGATGGTAATTAAGTCAGCAATATTTATTTATTTACTTTTCTGATTTTTCTGCAAAATTTAGTTGATTTTTGTGATATTCATAAGTGGGTAGGTACATTGATAATTTTAGTGGTGGTATAAGAATTTTTTTTCCCATTCATATACCACCACTAACATTATCTCACTAACTTATGAATATCATGACAATTTTGATTTGAACTAAGATGGCAACCCCATGTTCAGGGATTCCCCAAATAATTGACATTGCTTACTCGCTCTCACGCGGTGTTTTATGGTTAGAAAGAACCGAAGTAGGGAAACAACTTAAATGGGCATTCAATTACTTTATAGTCTATAAATTCCTTATTTCTAGGCTCATGAATAACAATAAAGAAATCTGAACAGATTAAAAAAAAAAAATAAGTAGGTACCAATGTTTACGTAAGCATAGGTGGGGGTTGGCTTTGCTTACTTTTGCTGACAAGCGGGAGGTGGGGGTTCTAATTTACTAAAACTCTGCTTACGTAATACTTGAATGGCCCCCATGTAAATGATGGCATCAGGGTTTAACTTTACGGTGTCATAAAAAGCTCTCTAGGAAAATATACCAACTTACTTTCATAAATGAGACGCCCTATCAACAATGTCGGATCTGCAAATACGAATCTTTCAGCAGAGCAGCGGGGTAATTGCATAACACACTTACAGTAGCAATGAGTATAATTTTGACAGTTCAACAACTTTAATTGCGTTATTTACGTTGTTGACCAGACAAAACTTTTTTTTAAACCCTATTTTTCGTTTGAAAAATAAACATTTTGTGTGGTAATATTGTTACGAGCTTCGGGTTCGTGACAATTAAAAACTGCCGATTTAATAAGCAAAAATGACACTTTAATTAAACAACACTGATAACAACTCAAGCACTAATTATAAAACACAACTACACTACTGATCACTCTAAAGTCGCACTTGAAGATCGCTTATATCGCTTGTTCGCTTCGACTGTGTCGGGTCGCGGTCCATACCGGCCTTATATAGTCCTTAGATAGTTCCAGAAACTTCTACTGTAGAAACATCTAGAATGTTCGAGAATACCGGCCCCGACTGACCAGATGTCGATAGTTCTGGAAAGTTCTAGCATCGAACCTTCTAGAAAATTCTTGACTCCACACTAGTTCTGCTACTCGATACTAGATGACGCTAGTGGTCACTAGTTCTGCTATTCAATAGTAGATGGAGCTAGTGGTCACTAGTTCTGCTATTCAATACTAGATGGCGTTAGTGGTCACTAGTTCTGCTATTCGATACTAGATGGCGCTAGTGGTACGCAAACATGTCACGATGTACAGTCGCCGTCAGATATATTGTAGCAGACAAGGTGACCAAATACTTTTGAACAATTTAAAATGTCAATAAGTTCCATACACTACAAGTTACCATTAATATCTGAACATTCATTACTTCATTAATATCTGAGCAGATGCTTGTCAATAATTTCTATACACACAAATAATCAAAAATATGTGAACACTTACAACGTCAAGTGTATCTACGCAGACAAACACTGAGCTTACTTAATTCGTTACTGCGTGATATAAAGGACGAACCAAAAACGACTATCGACTTGACAAAAATAAATTAAATTCCAGGTAACACCCTTTCTGAACACCAAATGACTGTTCTAGGTATAAATACGATGAAAAGGGAATAAAAATTGTATAAAAAATCATTTGTTTAGGATACAACTGATATTTTATGTTAATGTCAAACTATTGATAGAAAATAGATCTTGGTTTTGTAATGAAATTAAAAATTATTGTAAATATTTTTTTATTTGTGACAATCTAAGTAGATATAATATTAGTATTTTGTGTAACCTCCTTTTTTTTTTTTTTTTTTTTTTTTGGGTGGGAAATTATCAAATAACTTCTCCCGCTCTGGGCGGAGCGGGAGGGCGTGTCAGACTTTTACTGACTAAAACCCACCCGTGTTCCTTCAGTTGCCTGTGTGCCAGGGCCACGGTATCCCTTTCGGACAAACCCGCAACCCTGGCAGGCACCGGTCCTGGCAGACCCCGTCAGTGCGTGCTGACATCTCTTTGAGGCGCGCGTGGAACACAACGCGCCATCGACCCGGGCCTGGTCCTTACCGGACGGCGAACTGCCCATAGCTCGCCGTCCGCAAGCCCGCGCCTACGGTGGCCGGGAATCGGCTACCGATTCCCGCCGCCCAGGGCGTCTCCTGCGGCGAATAGGGGCGTGAGGGCGCATAGACTGCCGCTCCCTCACGCGTTCCGCCTCCTCCTTCGCGAGCATTACTACTTCGCAGAAGGAGGTGACTGCTTCCCATGCACTCTCGCTCCGGACCATGGCCTGGACCAGGGCCGGACGCGAGAGATCGCCGCCGCCAATCGCCTCCGTGAGGACACGGCGGTGCTCTGCCCAAGCCTGGCAGACCTCCACCGTATGCTCCACCGTGTCCTCCGGGCGATCCACACAGTGGTAACACCCGGGCGTTTCCTCCCGCCTAATCCGAAACAGGAACCTCCCGAAACACCCGTGTCCAGTGAGGACCTGTGTCAGGCGAAAGGTGAGGACGCCGTGGCGCCTCTCTAGCCACTCCTCAAAGAGGGGACTTATCGCCACAATTGTGGCGTGCCCATTGTGTAACCTCCTGCATTTAATATGTCCTGTAACCGTTTTCGCAAGGAAGTGCTCCAGATACTTTTGGTTATTTGTGTGTATAGAAATTATTGACAAGCATCTGCTCAGATATTAATGAAGTAATGAATGTTCAGATATTAATGGTAACTTTTATTGTATAGAACTTATTGACATTTTAGTGTTCAGATGTATTTGGTCACCTTGTCTGCTACAATATATCTGACGGCGACTGTACCAAGCATTAATTGTGGCGCGCAACAGTATGAAAAAAATTACACGAAAATGGACCTACTTACTAAACTAGCTGCTACCTGCGGTTTCGTCCGCGTCGATTTTTCTAATATAGAAGTCTAAGTCTACGTTACTCCTTATAACGTCAGCTATCTGCCAGTGAAAGTCCCGTCAAAATCGGTCCAGTCGTTTCGGAGATTATCCGGGACAGACAGAAAGATTAAAAAAAAAAATATTGTTCTAAGTACTTACCGTATTTATGCATTCAGTTAAAAGCTGTTATTCTGCCATTACAAACAGACACTTCAATTGTATTTATTTGTATAGATACCGACCATCTCTTTACAAACACTGCATACAAGAAAAAAAAAAACTAAATTCAGATCCTACGTTGTTAAAATAACGTTTCAGTGACGTCATTCACCGGTAAATTACGAATCGAACGCTACGTGGCGGCCATCGTAGAAAAACTAGGAAACCTAGCTTTTATGGCTCAGAACGCAACTTTACATAGTTAGGTAAATTACTGCCAAAAGTAACTGTAAATAATGTCTATAATTGTGTTAATATTTTACAATAAAATTATATTCTCGAAACTAAGTACAATAAAATTATTATAATTATAATTATTGAGTGTGCTAGCGATTTTTAAAATAATAAAGAAAACTGTGTCAATTTTAAAAGTCCCGATTGTTTTAAGTCGATGGTACTAGATTATAATATCAATAAGATAAGCTCGCAGCACACTCCACTCAAATCCACTGCTGGGCATGCTCCATTTAAATCGTCAAATAAATGGCAAGCACACTCAAGTATGCCTTTATGTATTTAAAAAATAGAATAAATATACGCTATAATATTAAGAGAATGCGTGGACACGTGTTTAACGTATTCCTCTGTTTTCTCCCTGGTTAATGATCTAGTTCAATAGGAATGATTAAAAATTTTTTTTTGTCCCTCATGTAGATTATGAAAAAATATTGGACCCGTATTTTTTCTTTTTTTTTTTACGTAATCAGAACATTACGGCGATACATTGAGCTTGAATGTGAAGTCACTTCTCAGTAGATTTTATACGTAGTTGTGACGTAACGAGCCCCCACTCCCCAAGTTTAATGTGTTTTATCTAAGTCATTTTTTATTAATATGATAAAGCAAAAAATACGTGTCTAATATTTTTTTATTATCTTTTTTTATTTTATTTTTTTATTTATGCAAAATCAAACAAACAAACAATAACAAACATAAAGTTTGCCAAACTGCATCTGATTGACGGACTAAACAGTTTTTCTTTTTTACCCAGGACACATCCCTATTATTTTTAATTTTTATATATTGTATATCTACCACTGCCATGTCCCTATGTTTTGTTTTTAGGCGTAATTTATAGTGTTTTTAAATTCTATTTTAATGTATTTAAGCGGTTGGTCGACTCTACACGTGACCAATTAAGGGCTGACCTATTTCTTGGCCAAAGAATCAGTATTGCCATACAATATGGCAATACTGCTAGTCTTTTGGGCACAATTTCGTGTTGACAGCGATGCGGACGAATTTTTTTATGCCTTTTGATTCTTTCTCCTACCTTTCTTATAAACTTGTACATATTATTTTTTTTTTTTTAAGACTACTAGTTTTTAAATTATGTAAATATTTTCCAGAAATAAAAAGGACAAACGCATAGAAACATAAATTTCTTCCAAAAAACAACACATAGGGCTGACATGGCAGATTACATCGTAAAAAAATATTTGGACTATAGTTTGACCGATACCAGTATCGCTTAGGTATGTGTATGGCGAGACGGTTTAGGTCAAACTATAATAATTACTATCGTGGTATCATTAATTAGGGAGAAAACAGAGGAATACGTTAGAATCGAAAGAACGCCAACGATCACGTGACCCCGTTTCTTCTAAAGTTTACTAAGTAAGGAAGCAGCTGGAATTAATGGCATTATTTTGCATTTACGCTGCAAAACGAAGATCTTCAAATTGTTGTGTTCAGTGGTATCTATAATATCTAGGGTCTTTTCTCAAATAATTTTTATATACTATCTTAGCTAGTTTGTTATTATTGTTATAATCTGAAATAGATATTGTATTATAAAAAATCTGTGGGTTTTTGAAAATCGACTATTTAGTCGATTTTCTATATTTTAAAGTTGAATTGAGTTGTGTCTTGTAAATATTATGATCGTTATGTAATTGTTTTAATAATTTAAGTATGCCTTTAATTATATGCCACTAAATATTACATTTTAATACGAAATCCATAGCAGAATGTACATCGCTTTTGCGAATGGTTAAAATCCAATAAAACAAGTTTTAAACAAAACAAAGTTTTTTTTTTGTCACCTTCAACTTAACCTTTCATGCCGGAACGTGGATCCACGCGAGACACAATGGTTTTTTAATTGTGTCTGTAATTACGTCATACGAGAGGTTAAATTAAGACACTTATAACAGTTATAACACACTTATTCGGGGTCCTGAACTGTCTGTGATTAGTGGTGGTTAATAAATGGGGTTAAATATAATGACCACCATAAAATGTTTTCGAACACCAAATGTAGTAAATGATCACCAAATCTTAGCGAGCAAATTAATGCGCTATTTCTGCCTAAATAAACCATTGTGATTGCCATAAAATGTAGGCTTATTACCAAATAAAGTATTATGATGCCATAATATTAGGTTAGGTTAGGTTAAAACTGTGACCTATGCACGAGCCGAGCGAGCGTAGCGAGCGGTGCCACGGCAGCGGCCGGCGAGTGCCAGAAATGACTAGATTAATATAGAAAAAAAATATGGAAATAAAACAGGCTACCCGAAACTGAACTAGTTAGACGATATTAATTTAAGAAAATGCAACTTACTAAAAAAACTGTTTAGAATTTACGTTTTGGCACATTTTATTTTGCGTAATTGCTTAAATAGGATTGCGAGATGTTAAAACTTTGGTTATAACTTTATATTAAAATGTGGGTTTAATTTTGGTTATCATTTACTATTTTTGTCTCTATGTTACTATATTTGGTGGTAAGTTAAACATAAGCCTTAATATATCATATAGCAAAATAAAGCACCGTGCTTATCATACATATTAGGTTGGGGAGTCTTTTCGCATTATAGTATGTATGAACTTGTAATAAAATCTCTTTGGCTATACTATTTGTATCTGGCTGGTTTTGGTATCATTGAAAGTTTAAATTTTAAAGAACATAATTCCAAATTCAAATTAGGAAAATGTGTGATTTTCATTTGTGTTTCGTACTGTCAAGATGAGTGAATCTAATGAAGAAATTCGATACATTTTTAAATTTTACTACAAAAAAGGTAAAAATGCAACGCAAGCCGGGAAAAAATTTGCGATGTTTATGGACCTAGTGCAGTGTCTGTGAGAGTAGCACAAATTTGGTTTAAGCGTTTTTAATCCGGAAATTTTGATGTCAAAGATGCACGTCGCTCTGGTCGCCCTATTACGGATAAAATGGATGCCATTTTTGAAAAAGTGGAGCATGATCGGCATATCAGTAGTTACGACGTAGCTGAAGAACTGGGAATTGACCACAAAACCGTTTTGGCACATTTGAAAAAAACTGGGTACACAAAAAAGCTCGATATTTGGGTACCTCATGAGCTCACTGAAAGAAACCTAATGAACCGTGTACAGCTCATTTGTGATTCTTTATTACGACGTAATGAAACCGAACCATTTTTGAAGAAGCTGATAACTGGTGATGAAAAGTGGATCACGTACGACAAGAACGTGCGAAAAAGGTCGTTGTCAAAGGCCGGTCAGACTTCACAGACTGTGGCGAAACCCGGGTTAACTCGCAACAAGGTGATGCTGTGTGTGTGGTGGGATTGGAAGGACATTATTCATTATGGGCTGTTACCACTAGGCAGGACCATCGATTCTGAACTCTACTGCGAACAACTGATGAGATTAAAGCAAGAAGTTGAGAGAAAGCGGCCGGAATTAATCAACAGAAGGGGTGTGGTTTTTCATCATGATAACGCTAGACCTCACACATCTTTAGCCACTCAGCAAAAATTAAGAGAGTTTGGCTGGGAGGTGTTAATGCATCCGCCGTATAGTCCTGACCTTGCACCTTCAGATTTCCACCTGTTTCGGTCTCTTCAGAATTCTTTAGGCAGTGTCAGGTTAACATCACGAGAGGACTGCCAAAACCACTTGCCGCGATATTTTGATCAGAAGTCCCATAATTTCTATAGCAATGGGATCATGTTCCTACCTACAAGATAAATAAACTTTTTCCCCAACCTATTATGTGGTATTCACTGAAACAATGATTGCAACCATGCCGAAAGAACTATTTTTGTCCAATGACAGCAACAAAGAACGGCTTATCACCATGTTTCGTGAAAAATTTGTACAGCATGGGTTTTAAGTGAGGCAAGCTCTTGAGGATGCTGATACCCTCATCGTCAACACCGCCATTCAAGCGGCAGAGAACTTTGCGACGGTCATAATAATCGGAAAGGACACCGATCTATTGATCCTATTAACCGCCAAAGCACCAGATTCCTAAAACATTTACGTTAGATGTCGATGGTCCTTCATCTACGAAGCCCTCAAGCTGGGGTGGCATGTCGAGCTCCCTCTTAATATTAATTTATTAGAAAAATCAGGTTCTTGTAGTAAAATAATAAGTCTTTTTCAGTCCTACAATCTTGGACACCTATTTTTGGAGCCCACAAGAATAACCCCTACTAGCGCCACATGCCTAGATAATATTTATACAGATATTATACCAAGCCACAAAGAAATTATAAATTTACTAGATTCTGATCATTGCGGGCAACGGATTACTATCCAAAACCAAAATAACAAAATGGCAAAAAAGGATATCACTGTTAACCCCAAAACTGCAAGTCGCTTGGAAGCTTTTAAAGTTAAACTCATTAATAAATTACCAGCTTTGTCTATTCACGCTGATCCTATTCATCTATATGATGATTTTTTTGATATATACTGTAAACAATTTCATTCCACGTTTATTCCCAAAACTATCTCGGTTAATAGTAACGCATCTTTCAGTGATTGGGCTACCATTGGTATTCATAAAAGTAGAACACGGCTTTATGAGCTGTACAGTGAAAGGACTTGTGTAAATACCGCTGAATTTAATTTATATGTTAGAAATTATTCAAAATTATTTAAAAAAGTTTGTTGTATGGCCAAGTCGCGTTATTTGAGTTCGAAAATTAAAAACAGTAGTAATGTTATTAAAACGACTTGGAATATTATTAATAGTGAAACGGGAAGGTCTAGCAACCGAAATACTGACTACAGCCTATCAGTTAATGACAAAATAATAAAATCAGACTCACAAGTCGCCGCGGCCTTTGAAAATTTCTTTTCGGATATTCCCGTTTTAACTACTAAATCCCTAAACTCTTCACCTTCTGTTGCTGAGTCTTTGCTTAAGGAAAATGTTAATGTTTGCGATTCGGAATTTAATTTTGAACATATTACCTGTAGAGATATAATTAAAACCTTTCACACTTTAAACGTAAAAAAGACTGCGGATCTGTGGGGTAATTCTGTAGAAGTTGCTAAGTCTATTATTGACATTGTAGCACCTACTTTAGCTCTTATCTTTAATAATTGTATCGACTGTGGGGAGTTTCCCGATCTTATGAAAAATAGTAAAATAATACCATTGTTTAAATCAGGTAGTACATCAGACCCCACAAATTATAGACCTATTTCAGTACTACCTACCTTTAGTAAAATTTTTGAGAAATTAATGTTAGACCAATTGCAAAGATTTTTTAATAAAAATAAATTATTACACAGTAAACAGTTCGGTTTTACAAGGGGTCGTTCAACTACTGATGCCGGTGTTGAACTTTTAGGACATATTTATAATGCATGGGAAGATAAATGTGATGCCTTGGGCATCTTTTGTGATTTGTCCAAGGCATTCGATTGTGTTCTTCATGAAACGTTAATCAGGAAACTCCGCCACTACGGGATCCGGAACACCGCTCTGGATCTTCTTGCTTCATACTTGAGTAATAGGTTTCAGAGCGTTGACGTTAATGGGAAAAGATCTCCCGGATCTTTAGTAACAATGGGAGTCCCACAGGGCTCAATTCTTGGTCCTTTTTTGTTTCTTATTTATATTAATGACTTGCCTTACCTCATAAAGGATAATCATGAAATAGTGTTGTTTGCGGATGACACTTCACTTTTGTTTAAACTTAAACGTCAGGAGCTGGTTACTGACGATGTAAATAGCGCGATCTCAAAAGTAGTTCATTGGTTCAATGTTAATAATTTACTTCTTAATGAAAAAAAAACCAAATGCATTAAGTTTACGCTACCTCACGTTAGGCAGGTGAAAAATAATGTGTTGATAAAGGGCGAAGAATTGAATCCTGAAGATAGCACAGTATTCTTGGGCTTAACTTTGGATGCTAAGCTTCAGTGGGGCCCACATATAGATAAATTGTCTAAGAAGCTGAGCTCCGCAGCATACGCCGTTAGAAAAATTCGTAATTTAACTGACATAGAGACAGCCCGTTTAGTGTACTTTAGTTATTTTCATAGTGTAATGTCGTACGGTATTCTGTTGTGGGGAAATGCCGCCGACATTCAGTCTATCTTTGTTTTGCAGAAAAGAGCTGTTCGATCAATTTATAAATTAAGTTCGAGACACTCTCTCAGAGAGAAATTTAAGGAAATTAATGTTATGACTGTGCCTTCTCAGTATATTTTTGAAAATCTTTTATATGCCCATAAAAACATAAATTTGTTTAAAAAATACAGTGATATCCATAATATAAATACTAGGAACAAACACATGTATGTTGTACCTAAAACACGGCTCAAGAAAATAGGTGGTTCGTTCAGATGTCAATGTATACGCTTTTATAATAAACTTCCAAGCCACGTTCAAGATCTAAGCATTAATCAATTCAAATCATTCATTAAACGTAAGTTGTGCCAGAAAGCCTTTTATACCATTAAAGATTATATTGAGGACAAAAAGGCTTGGGATTGAGCTGCTCCAAATTTTATATATTGAAACTTTTTTTTTATTGTGATTGCTTAATACACATTGACATGAATATTTACTTGTGAAGTATAATGTTATTATTTTAATTATTGTGAATGTGAAGACTATGTGGGTCTTTGTTTATTTTTTATTTTTTTTCTTCTCAGTATATACATTTTTTTTTTCCTGTTCATGGTATGGCAGTTTGAGTAATTTATGCGGCCTGCCCAAATGTCCTTTCTTTGGTATTGTTCGTCGAATCGTTGAGCTCCTTATGTTCTGAGTTGAGCTGCACGATTACTGACAAATGCGTGCACTGAATGGACAGGTCCACTCAATCTGTGTGGTTCTTTCTTCAAAAGACCATTTCAGACACCAGTCTACATGGTCTTCACATGATTTGACCAAGATTATGTCTGGACTTTAAAAGAGACTGTGACCTCTGAGTTTGTTTCGGTCTTTCTTCTCAGAGTAGTCAGATACGAAATGCCGACCTCATCTAGTTTTAAAATTTGATTGACGTGTAAAAGTGTTTGTAAAAACCTACTTACAGAAATAAAATCATTTATCATTTATCGGAATCATCCTCAAAGGCACTATCCTCACCTATTTCTGCTTCTACGGTAATCGGCATGTGGGACATACCCTCATCCTCGAATGCTGCCGAATTCGAGCAAGACTGGCCATGGCAGTTGAGGCAATTTGTTGAACATTTCATACCTACTTTCTGGCATCTGCACTTCCCTGTACACCCCTTCTTACATCTGCAGGACACTGTGTTAAGGATTTCAGCTAGATTTCTTGGTGGTCATGGTGGGGAACAGGCCAAAGTCCGACCTCTTCCAACCCCAGCTGAGAGGATCCTTTGGTCTATCATACCAGCCCTGGATTTGGAGGTAGACCCGCAGAATATGTTGGGTGGTGGCTGCATTTGTTGGGGGTAGAGAGGCCAGATTGAAAGTTGACTTTATCCAGGAGCGTGGCGGATTTTTTCCAAGGAGGTCTGATTGGCCTTAGGTGGATATACGGCTATAGAAATATTTGACCTGCTGAAATGAGGTCCTCCGGTTTCACCATTTGCATGGTGAAAAACCTTGACAGCCTCCTGTAAAGCCGTGTTCTTGACAAACTTCAACTTCCCTTGGCGATAGAATGCAGAGGTTGTATCACACCCACTGAAGAGAAGTTGAAGTACCTGGGAGAGTAGAACGTGTTCTGTGAGATCCCCTTTCCAGGTTTAATGACGTGAATGTTTGAGGAATCTGGTGCTTTGGCGGTTAATAGGATCAATAGATCGGTGTCCTCTCCGATTATTATGACCGTCGCAAAGTTCTCTGCCGCTTGAATGGTGGTGTTGACGATGAGGGTTTCAGCATCCTCAAGAGCTTGCCTCAGTTCAAACCTTAACCCCAAACCCCAAACCAAATTTTTCACGCAGCATGGAGATAAGCCGTTCTTTGTTGCTGTCGTTGGACATAAATTGTTCTTTCGGCATGGTTGCAGTCATCGTTTCACTGAACACCACCTTTGCAGAAGAGTGCTTGCTTTTGCGGCGAAGACGCTCAGCTGATTTAGTGATGCATCATCAGGGTACCCGTCGAAGGTTGCAACAACCGCAAAATGTAAGTTTTCACCTAAATGAGAAATTTTCCCAGTTTCTAACCTTTGATTTCGACTATACTACTGAACCGAAATTGAAGTTTTAGATATTCATTCGACGCAGAATTTGACCCTCTTTAATATTGAATTGAATACATTTTCCTTCCGACGTACCGTCTTTGTGCTACATGCAAAACACTGAAAAAAGAGCAAAAAATTCCTGGTTATTGGGCTCCCAAAAGTTATGCACACCTCCTGGGGCCCAAGTCTGCTATTTTTATAAACTCGTCACTCCAACACAATCCCATTGTCAATTTGCTAAAAGTTCATAATCTGCTAAATTCATAATGGTCGATCATTGGTCGGTCAATGGTCTCGTAAGAGAATTGTATTACAATGGCATTTTGAACATTTATTCATGCCAGATTTCATTTATATATATTTTTACATATTATTTATTATATATATAAGCAATCTGAAGTAGTAGGAAGTTGGAAGTTTAGTAGGAAGTTTCATTTGTCATTATGTACGAGATTACCAATTCTTTCAATGGAGTGTCAGTGGCTGACCATTGGAAAGTCATAATGACGCCATTAGGTATATTAGTAGACTACCAAACTTGTCAAAATTAACAATTATGAAATCAATGATAGACCATTCTGACACAATTGTAATAGCAGACTTGAGGCCCTGGGATTGGGAAAACTCGGATTACACGCATTTAGGACCAAATTAAGGTATTAAAACGATTTCTAGCTTGCTGGGAATCAATCCTTCGAAAAATTCTAATTTGCTTGTCCTGTTTTTTGTCCACGTATATCACTACTAGTGCGTATGTTGAATTTGATGATTTAATCATTTATTTTAATTATTCGTTGGTTGTAGGAAGTAGGTACCTACTACTGCTGACCTTGACATTACCTTAATTATAAATTAACATAATTTAGGTGGGAAGTACAATACCGACGAAAACTATACCGATTATTTTAACACGGAGAATAATTTAAACTACAGTGGGTATAATAATAAGTTCCACTGCCTCGTTGGTCTAGTGATCGCAAGCGCTACTGCCGAGCGTGAGGTCCTAGGTTCGATTCCCGGGCCGGGCAAAGTGTTGTTGGGGTTTTCCTTCAGGGATTTCTCGGTAGCAGCCCGGAGTCTGGATTTGTGCCCACTTGATGGTAATAGGCTCGTCACCTATTACATGGCACATATATGCCAGTGACCTTGAGTGGTTAGCTTGCGTGTTCAGAGGCCCTAGTGTGAGTTTCTTTTAACCATCTCGCCTTTACGCATCGACCGCGTTCGGCGCTCCGATTGGCCTCCGATTGGCCTTTCACCAATCGGAGCGCTGAACGCGGTCGATGCGTACCTAAAGTCGAAATGGTTAAAAGAAACTCACACTAGGGCCTCTGTACTAAGCTCACACAACGCGTCGTACGTCCAGCCAGGGCCTCAAGTCTGCTATTATAATAGTGTCAGAATGGTCTCGCCATTGTGAGTATTTGACAGTGTTTGTATGGCAAATCTGTCAAAAACTCATAATGAAGAGACCATTCTGACACTATTGTAATAGCAGACTTGAGGCCCAGTAATAGAACTCGCACATCCAGGAGCGCTGTCGCATTATTAATTTATTATAGGTACATAAAACAAAAAGTATTTTAATGAAAAACGTGTACTAAAACATCAATAATTAAATTGTCTTTAAAACGTTGAAGGTTTCAGAAAAATACGCTACACAGATTTTGTGATTCTCAGTTTTTTATCCACGTTAGACATTACTTTACAAATTAATTTCACTATGTAAATAAACATAATCTAAAATATGCAAATATTAAGTTATTAAGAAAATGCTCTTATTTAACATTTATATTTATTCCAAATCATTAACACTAGGTACTCATTTAGACGTGATCTATAGTATAAAATCATTAAAAGTCGGTTAACAAAGTCAAAGTCGGTCGGTTAAAAATAACTGGCGAAATGTAAGTGACGTAGGTGTAGGTATTACAGGTGCAGCTCTGCCTAACCCTTCGGGGAATACAGGCGTGATGTTATGTTATGTTATGTTATGTGTGTTATAAGAATAATATAAACAGCAGTAGCAGTATTAAAAAAATCATGACGCCGCTGTGCCAAGACTTTGTAGGCAATACAACACGTTAGCTAAAACTACGAATCTAGACATCTGCTTGTCTCTGTCTAAATATAAGAAGTGTATAATAGATTTAATTTAAGTACGAGTATCTCTCAATCTTATATTAACTTTTTTATGTCCTTTAACATTTTATTAACTTTTCAATATGTTACCTATTATTAATAAGTTAATTTTGTTAGCTTAGTTGTTAACTATATTGTGCATGCTGTGGTCTCCTATAAGCGAAGGAGTACACCTGCTTAGTACCTGATGTTGCCCTTTATTTATGTCATGTATTGTGTACATCTTTTGTTGGAGATCCTAAATAAATAAATGACCAGGGACAATCCGGACAATACATACAGTCACGCACGACCATTGACTAAGGGCCTATGCACACCACGTTTTTTAAACGCGCCGTCGACGCGCGTTTGTAGTGATACAGACGCGATACGCACGCAAGTCAGTCGCAGCCTGTAGACCTTCGCACACCTGTATAAATAAAATACGCGTTTGAATCGATACAGACGCGCGTGTGTAGCGATACAGACGCGATGCAAACGCGCGTGTGTAGCGATACCACAAAATACGATCAATAGTGGCCATTTTTCTTTCGATCTTCGTGTCTCACTATGAAACTTTATAAAAGGTATTAGAAAATTCTAGACACACCGAGGCAGCTGATTGAGCCGTTTTTCATAATTCCTTCTCAGTCACGAGATAATATTTTGTTTTTAAAGCGTGGCGCTAATGGACCCGAGACAGCTCTCTTAACGAGAAAAACGCTTTTGAATTTTGAACCTAGGACGCCGAACCTCTAAACTAACGAGGCCGCGATGACTGGCGAAACAATGCGTTTATGTATTCATTTCAACAGAGAGTACGAATAAATATTTTAGGTCACGAATTCGCGATAAAAATGCAAATAAATACGTATAAGTTTACGTTAATTTAATAGCAGTAGGTAATAAATAACATTGGATTATAATTACTGTAACCAAAATCCGCCTAGCCTTTTTACCACTATAAAGAAGAATAAAGAATTTTATTTTGCTAAGTTTACATTCAGGGCCTCAAGTCTGCTATTACAATAGTGTCAGAATGGTGTCGCCATTGTGAGTATTTGACAGTGTTTGTATGGCAAATCTGTCAAAAACTCACAATGAAGAGACCATTGCAACGTTTGTACATTAGTAGACTTGGCCCCCAGGTGGATTGAATTACTAGCCCTCACACTAGGATTTCCTGTGTTGTGAGATCCAGGCTCCTTCGTTCCGTTAACAATTATATTTAAAAAAAGATACATTTTTAAACTTAAAATAGTAACCTATAAAAAGAGTGTAATTATGCATGGTGGTGTAATTTGTGTCAGTTGTGTTGGTGTTGTAAGAGGTTGTCTGTATGTTACACGCATTTAGTGAGTGCACGTGTATTTGGTTGGTATGTTTTGGTCGGCTTTCAGTCTAACCAGAAGCAGCTGAATACCAGTATTTTACATGATGCGACTGCCTATCTGACCTCTACAACCCAGTTACTGGGTAACACGATACCCCTTGGTGGGTCCTTTTACGACTTACCGAAAGTAGTCAAGGAGTCAATTTGCCTACTCTTTTCTGGTGACCTAAAGCTGATTCATGTGGTGAAGGACAATATGCTGATCATGACATACTGCACCAGGATGTAGATCGACCCTAGTAGCATTTTTGTTGGCGTTTGGTTGGGCCACATACCTCTGAAGTTGGCCCAACTAAATGCCTAACTAAATGCGAGGAAAATAAACTTTATTTCAATGTGGCCAAATGCTCAAAGTCTAAGAGGGTCACTGTTGTTTGTGCGATGTAGCAAGTAGTGGTAATCAAATTATTGTGGGGTAGGTACCATAACTAAAAAGTGAAGAAAAAAAAAAAACAATTCCAAAAAAAAAGGGAAAATTAAGTTAATAAAACTTAATAAAAAGTTTTTTCGTATAGGATGAATCGAACGCTAACAGAGGCGTGAATGAAATCGGTACTTGTGTATTCAAATATCTGATGAAAGTTTTAGAAACGGCCCAAGATTTAGATCTTGGGCCGTTTCCGAAACTTATCCGAATAAAAGACAACATTTAGATGTTGTAGATTATTCGGATAACTGTGCTGGCCAACAAAAAAACAAGTTTATGATAGCTATGTACCTTTATGCTGTACAGGCTGCCAAATCTCAAGTCAGTTCCTCACAAATATTTAATAAAAGGCCACACGCAAAATGAAGGGAATTCAGCAAAATTAGCGTTTTAAAGCTTAATATTATGCAAACGGGTCCCTGAATCGAAAACTAGTTTTCACAAACCCGTAATATTTTTAAACAGCCTATTCAACGATATCCCACACTATGGGATAGACGAGAAGAGAAATATCACCCCTACTTTACGTGTACGGGAGGTACCCATTTTTTTTTAACCATTTTAAATTACCATTTTCTTGGCATGATTAATATGTATGCCCATACCAAATTACGGGTTTCTAGTACTAAGAGTCTCTGAGCTAAGCTGCCGACAGATCGACAGACGGACATGGCGAAACTATAAGCCTTGTTTACTAAGGATCGTATAATAATACCAGCCTATAACTGTCCCACTGCTGGGCAAAGGCCTCTTCTCATACAGAGAAGGCACGAGCATTGATCACCACGCTTGCTCAAGACGGGTTGGCGATTTCAGACTTATATTAACTATAAGTCCAGGTTTCCTCACGATGTTTTTCCTTCAAAATCAAAATATTTTATTTCACATAAACCTACATGGGCACTTATGAAACGTCAGAAGCTAGGTGCACGGTTTGAGTTAGTCGTTTCCTATGGAGAAAAGCCGGCAAGAAACTCCACGGTTACTCTTTTAAAAATAATTGGCTTTACAATATTATTAAATAACAGTGATCATAGGTATGGGAGGACAGTGTAGGCCTTTCAACAATTACCAGGTACTTAACAAAATAGAAAACCGCCAACAAATCTACACTCTACTAGGCCTACAACGTTCTCACATTCACAAAATATAAAATAATCTAAGTATATCAAATATTAATGACATGGTTGCAATTACAACTACAGTAACATATCTGAATAAATATCATTCCACAAAAGCCACTAATAAAGAATTGGAATTCGATTTGTAGGTAAATAATGTCAAATAATGAAAAGATTATGTCAAGGAAGTATGTAAAATAAAAAAAATAAAAAATTTCTAAATAAACATCGTTACTTGGGAGCAGCTAATAGACATTGACATAGTTATGTTGTTTATGAGGTACCAGGGAAGCCACATGTGCAGAAGGAATTATTGCCAAACTTCCTTGTCTTCAACGTAGTCTTTTATCTTATAATATGCTTTTTTGATAAGGACACGTTTGATGTGGGTTTTGAACTTTCCGTCGCTAAGTTCTGTAACCGACTTTGGCAACTTGTTATAAAAGCGGATACTGTTTATAAGAAATGACTTGCTAGTTTTAGTTAATCTGAATTTGGGTATCACAATTTCATGTTTACTACGTGTATTTATATTATGGAAATCGCTTCTTATTTTGAAAAGTCCTAAGTTTTTGCGAACATACAAAATACTTTCTAAGATATAAAGAGAAGGCAAAGTTAGTATATCAATTACTTTGAATTTATTTCTAAGGGACTAACGAGGACCCATTTTATAAATCGCGCGGATTGCTCTCTTTTGTAGAATGAAAATGGAATCTACGTCAGCTGCCGATCCCCATAGCAGAACGCCATAAGACATAATACTGTGGAAATAAGCAAAGTATACTAACCTAGCTGTGGCTATATCAGTTAACTGCCTTATTTTTCTTACTGCATATGCAGCTGAACTTAATCTACCTGAAAGAGCTCTAATGTGGGCGCCCCATTGCAATTTCGAATCTAAAGTAATTCCTAGAAATACAGTTTCCGTAATAGCATCTAGTTTCTTGCCATCAAGTTTTAAATTTAGACCCACTTGGGGTACATTTGGTAATGAGAACTTAAGACATTTCGTTTTACTCGCATTAAGTAAAATATTATTAGCTGCGAACCATTTTGAAAGAACAGCGAGACTATCGTTGACATGTAAGACATCCGTGTCTTTTCTATCTATTTTAAAAATTAGAGATGTGTCATCAGCAAATAGAATTATATCCGATAAGTTAGCCATCATGTAAGGAAGGTCATTAATATAAACTAGAAATAGAAAAGGGCCAAGAATTGAACCTTGAGGCACGCCCATCTTAACTAGAGACCCCGACTTCACCGATGTAATGTCCAAGATAAACTCAGAAAGTACATATGAATTGAAAAAGTCACATTGGTACTTGCCCAGATTTGAACCCACAACCTCATGCATGAGAAGCGAGGCCTTAACCAACGGGCCATCAGTCATGATGGCCCGTTGAGTCCTAGTGTCATGATGGCCCGTTGGTTAAGGAGTGTCAACTCCTTAACCAACGGGCCATCATGACACTAGGATCGTATGCGTTAACATAAATAGATACTCGAATACTTATATAATAATATTGTAATCAATTTATTATTGTAATTTAATAGTACAATATTTCACTCAATCAATAGTTTTTTTAGTAATATTAATCATTTGTATGTCAATATATTGACAAAACATAGCGCACTACCTAATTTTTAAGATCTTTTTATGTAATCACCTATGTTTTACAAATAAACTATTAAAAAAAAAAAAAAATATGCTTAAACTTATATAGGGTGTAACAATGTATCTATTCAAAAACGAAATATTTTAAGAAATACACCTTTAG
Organism: Dryobota labecula; assembly: GCA_947523025.1. NCBI lineage: Eukaryota > Metazoa > Arthropoda > Insecta > Lepidoptera > Noctuidae > Dryobota > Dryobota labecula. The sequence continues at coordinate 1,611,469 of OX383311.1, read as the reverse complement.
GTGGTAAAGAAGCAATAGAAACGATTTAAAAAAAATCTGAGAATATTATTTAAAAAATTTAATAATTTAAAATTACTTGATAAGTATGATGATTCATTATCAAAATTCACCTTGCTCGTGCCGCCACCGTCGCCGCGTCGGGCACCCTCATTCATAGAATAAGTAAAGGTTTTTTGCAAAATGTCTCAAGCAATTTTAAAATTATAATTTATTTATTTATTTCACATAAAACGGCCAAGGCCAATTACATTAGTTAACAAAGACACTTAAACACATTATTTAAGGATAATAACAAAGTATACAACTACTCGACAGTCATACGCTCATCTCACAATACTCCAAACATACTGACAAGATCTTCTTCCATCCATCCGCGAGCACATCACAGTCAGGCTTAGCGTCCAAGCGAGCGTTGAGCGCAGACAGTGTGCGAGGGACAGGAGACTGGGCTCGAGCGACGGTTCGACTCCAAGGCACGGCGAACAATCTGTGCCTCCTGTTACGGCTATAGTTTATTGGAGCAAAAAGATGGGACAGTTCGTCGTGTAGTTCAGGAGCATCTATTTTTCCGTGAAGGATCTTGCAAATATTAATAATTTGGTCATTTTTTCTTCTAACCTCGAGAGAATTGTACCCTAAACAGCCTAAAAGAAAGTTCGAAGGGTACATAAACGGATAATATCCATTAAAACGTTTATATAGATACCTAAGATAAGCCTTTTGTACCTTTTCTAAAAGTAAAGTGTACTTCTTTTCATGCGGGTTCCAGACGCATGCACTGGATTCTAGTTTGCTGCGAACAAGTACATTGAAAATAGATTTAATAGCGCTTATGCTGGTGAAATCTTTAGCATTGCGCAGAATGAAACCTAATCGTCTAAATGAGTCTTTTGCTACCGATTCCATGTGGTCATGAAACGTTAGCTTGCTGTCAAATGTGACACCTAGGTCCTTCATTCCAGTAGTTCTAGTAATAGCGCTGTCATAAATTTTATAAGTAAAGGTGATAGGATTTCGTGCTCGAGTAAAACTCATGACGTAGCATTTGGAGGAATTAAATTATATTTTATTCCGAACACTCCACTCTAATATCGCTTCAATATCACGTTGCACCGCCAGACAATCGGCTTCAGAGTGAATTTCGGAAAAGAGTTTTAAATCATCTGCATACAATAGACTTCTGGCGTAATGAATAACTGAAGGAAGGTCGTTGTTCATTATCAAGAAAAAAAGCGGTCCCAGGATTGATCCTTGACTGACTCCGGAACGCGTATGATAGTTCTGGGATTCATAAAGACCCAGTCTGACAAACTGCTGACGATCACGGAGGTAGTCAGCGAGGAGCCGTAAGAGACCTGGCGGAAATCCGATGGCACACAGTTTTTCCAGCAGAATATCATTATTGACCCTATCAAACGCTTTCCGGAAATCAAAGTACAATACGTCGACCTGGCCTCCACTGTCCAAACGTTTCGATATATAGTCTACTAGGGTAAGAAGGTTAGTATTTACTGATCATAATAATTATGTAAAAATATAAAACACATAGATAATTTTTTTTTTCGCTGCTATGGATTTTTACCACCTATAAATGTTTCTCTTAAAATATTTCGTGTATGAATAGATACACCTTATATAAGTTCATAATATTAGATATCGCGTAAGTTACTATGTATGGAAGTTTTTATTAAATTCTTACATTCGTAGAAAGCCGGACCGCTGCTTGATGGCCCTGCTTGCCATTTATAACCCATCTATTCATCAAGACCCATTAATTAATGATTCGAAACACATCGCCATGCAGGCATCGAACAAAAAAACCTTAACAAAAAGGTTACTTACCTACTGCAACCGCTGAAATGCTGGAATCATTCACTTCTTGTTTTAAAAGAGTGTCCGTGGAGTTTCTTGTCCGTTCTTCTCCATAGGGACCTACTACGCTTTGGAATGGGCAACTAGCTTCATCTTTCTGACTGACCGACCCCTTGACAATTCAAAAGTACCTGTAATTGGTTTATTTGAAATAAATGCTTTGAGTTTGAGTTTGATTTTGAGTTTGAACTTCCTCAGTTAGGTTGCTTGCATTATTCGTTATTTCCACTTGAGAACTGGAATTGCCTTGCTCATTGTCATTATTTTTCTTTGTTGCTAATAAAACTAAATATTTAGACCGCGACTCCATCTGAAAAAAATAAGTCTACATTTTATTTTGTTGTCGTTTTTGCAAAGTCATTGTATGATTTTATACATTACATTATGTTTTTCTTTGAAATTTTGTTTTGCCCCACACTAGGAATTTCTCCTGTATTGTGGGTGCGTTTACAAACATTTAAACTCACATACACAAACAGCCAGACTCGGAACAACTACTCATCATCATACAAATATTTGTTCCGTGCGGGAGTCAAACCAGCGACACGCAGCGCAGCAGTCAATCGCTTAACCACTGCGCCAACCGTGTCGTCGACCTGGGCCTGGTCCTTACCGGACGGTGAGCTGCCCATAGCTCGCCGTTCAGAAGCCCGCGCCTACGGTGGCCGAGAATCGGCTATCGATTCCCGCCGCCCAAGGCGTCTCCTGCGGCGACTAGGGGCGTGAGGGCGCACAGACTGCCTCTCCCTCACGCGTTCTGCCTCCTCCTTCGCGAGCATTACTGCTTCGCAGAAGGAGGTGACTGCCTCCCATGCATTCTCGCTCCGGACCATGGCCTGGACCAGGGCCGGACGCGAGAGATCGCTGCCGATCGCCTTCGTGAGGACACGGCGGTGCTTTACCCAAGTCGGGCGGACCTCCACAGTATGCTCTACCGTGTCCTCCGGGCGATCCACACAGTGGTAACACCCAGGCGTTTCATCCCGCCTTATCCTGAACAGGAACCTCCCGAAACAACCGTGTCCGGTGAGGACCTGCGTCAGGCGGGAGATGAGGATGCCGTGGCGCCTCTCTAGCTACTCCTCAAAGAGGGGATTTATCGCCACAATTGTGGCATGCCCAGCGCTAGGATGCGACAACCGCATTCTCTATGTCGCTATGAGATCCCGCTGGACCTCTGTCCGCTGTGCCATGATTTCTCGCGGCAGCAGAGTTACGAAGTGGTGAAGGGCGGGCTTTTTGGGGGATTGTCTTATGTAATTTTGAATAAATTACTATTGATTTGATTTGAGTAGGTAGCTATGGAGAACAACAGGCAAGAAACTCCATGGACGCTCTTTTAAATTTAATTTTAATCGGATCTAATCAAAGATGACGAGAACAGCAGCTTTTACGGTCGAGTTCATTATCAATAGCTTGGCTGAAAGTTCTCCTCTTTAAAAAAAAAATATTGTTGTGGTTGTGGAGCAGGACCAGCATTGAGCCAAGCATTTTTATCAGCGATGTAATCCCCCAATTTATAATATACCTACCTGCTTGCATAGTGTGCGTTTTATACAAGATTTTTTAGTCTCATTCAGTTGAAGTATGTGAGGGTACACTTTGCCCGAACCGAGAACCGAACCCAGGACCTCATGCTCAGTAGTAACGCTTGCCCGGAAATTTACACGGAAACGGTGGATTCAACGAAAATTTACAAAAAAATTGTTGAATAACCACATTGCTTTTAATTGTGAACGAATTAAACATTAAGTGTTCGTCTAAATGTTTCAATTGTTATCAGTTATTCTAAAGCTAGTGCTTGGAAAGAATAGTTGTTCACCAATTAACTACTGTGCCATTTAACGTGGTAAGTTAATTGTCATGAAATTGTCATCAAGCGGTACCAATCATTCTTTTTAAATTGCTATTTGAGTTTATCTGGGACTAGCGTCTGCCCGCGACTTCGTTCGCGTGGAAGTCGTAAGATACCACAATATACTAAAATACCAGCCACATTTTAATAAAACTTCCCTGAATACTACGTTTGTAGTTCCGTACCATCTAATATAAATATAGCTTCATTTGTATAACAAGTACGTAAACAGTTCTGTGTCCTGAAAAAACTACAACTGTGCTTCACCCAAAGCAACCTGCGAGTAGGTAGGAAGGAGGACATTTTTGTTATGAACCATGATGTTTTTAAATTTTCATCGGCGAGGCCTATATTTGTCAGAGAATTTTAACACTGCGGTGTAGAATATTGCAGTTTTAGGTCAGTGCCGTCTCTTGACCGATAGTGGAACTAATGTAATTTTTGTTGATGATTTCTAAAAGAGTGTGTCTAGAAATCGTTTTATTTTTCCTGTAATCTTTACATAAACTTCTATCACATAAAATAATTTCCGAATTTTATCTATGCAAACTTCGGAGAGAAGGGTATTTATTTTTTTCCTCAATAATCGAGAATGTGCAAATAGCGCTCTTTCATATGATACCCCACATGCCCTGGTAGCCTCACTTCGATTTTTTAAGGCCCCTGTTGAGTCCCTGTTGAAAAACAACCAAACAAATATTTCTTTCTTATTTGCAAAATATGTAGTTGGGTGAAGGATAGGATAATGAATAAGATAATATTGAATTATAGGTACCTACTCTCATCTCACAATACAATAGCTGGACATATTGGAAAGATCTTCCATTCGTTCGCGAAGACAGTTTTAGCGTCCAAGAGAGCGTTAAGCGTGGAGAGAGTGCGAGGGAATGGGGACTGTGTATGACCAATATCCTTTACTTTTCCAAGGTTTTCCTGAAACATGGTAGAGATAGAACCTATGGATCCTGCCCAGGAGTTCGAAGCCAAGCTCCTGCTTCGTCACAAGGCAATGCACGAGGCGACGGATCGCGGAGACTCTGAGGTGCAGCAGTTCTACCGCGGCGCCGCCGTGTTCGTGACGGGAGGATCCGGCTTCCTCGGCAAGCAGTTCATCGAGAAACTCTTCAGGTGAGGATAGGAAGAGGCTTCCATAATCTTCTTTCTAATAAGCTTTCTTGGACTGCCCAGCTACAGGAGGTTAGCCGCAAGCTGTTTGCTTCCGCTGCGTCTTTGAGGAGACTGCGTAATTTTCTACCGACTGCCACCAAGATTGCGCTTGCACAATCACTTCTTCTACCCATTCTTGATTATGCTGATGCCAGCTTTCTTGACCTTACTCAAGACCAACTCGATAAACTTGAGCGGCTTCAAAATTTCTGTATTAGGTTCATATACGGTTTACGCAAATATGACCATGTTTCCGAATTTCGTATGAAGCTCAAGTGGTTACCAATTCGCCTTCGCAGGATTCTTTCCCTTTTGTATAATGTGCTCTTTTTCCCTTCCACCCCTCTCTATCTTAAAAACGTTTCCAGTTTCTTTGCGACTCCCACACGAAATTTTTAAGGTTATCAGATAACTTGAAGCTTAAATTGCCCATGCATTCCACAACTTTCCTTGACAAATCCTTTACGGTCCAGGCCGCTCGTTTGTGGAATGCATTGCCAATAAAACGCGCGCAATCGTTGCTTGTGTTCAAAAGACTCGTGAAGGAACATTACTTGTCGTTGTGATTACGTTCTCGTTGATAGCTGTGATAATCTATACTTACACTTCATTTATTTTCTTTACTTATATAGTTAGTATGTATGTATCTATGTATCTATTATTTTTTTATTTTTTTTATTCTACTATGAGTTTGCTCTTGACTTTAGTCAAGGTCTGGATGACAGAGACAAAGTCTACGATGGAGTGAGCTTACCCAGAAATAGCCTGTTCTCTCTCACTTTGAATAGATTAGGGTTGTATGCGTTCGGAAACACAGACGCAGGCAGAGAGTTCCACTCCTTTGCTGCGCGCATTATAAAAGACGTTTGAAAACGCTTAGTGCGAGTTGGTGGAATATCAACCAGGTAGGGGTGGTAACTTGCAGTGCGTCTAGATGTCCGATGGTAGAAGGGGGCCGGTGGAATGAGGTCGTGGAGTTCATGGGCACACTCTCCGAAGTCAATCAGACAATCATATACAATTATATAATATTATATAGCATATATCTGTGTATCTATTATAGGATATTGTGCTGTTATACTTTTTATTTGCACCAATGACACCCCCATCTTATGTCCAGAAATTCGCTGTCCATGCCAAGGTTGCCTGGAAGAGGACGCAGTATGCGATAAGGCCGCCCATTGTATATTTTATAGTGTTTATGTTTCTGATGTACAATAAAGCATATATAAATAAATAAATAAATCTTTAGACAAAATCAAACAGGTTGCTAATTTAATTGTATAATGTATTATTTTTAAGACATTCATTGTATGATAAGTTTAACTCGCACACTGACTTTTTAATTGTATTTTTTTTGTAAAATTATCTACTGTAACAATATTTGTACTCACACAATTAATTTATCCGTCATTGCTTCATTTCTAGGGTTCCGTACCCAAAGGGTAAAACGCGACCCTATTACTAAGACTCCGCTGTCCATCCGTCCGTCTGTCACCAGGCTGTATCTCATGAACCGTGATAGTTAAACAGTTGAAATTTTCACAGATGTATTTCTATTGCCGTTATAACAAACGTTACAATAATTTTTTTTTTTGCTTTTTTGTAGATAATGTTACGGAACTCTTTGTGCGCGAGTCCGACTCGCACTTGGCCAGTTTTTTATGGTTATTACCTGTTGTGGTTGAAATTTTCTTCTTGGTACATCGTCTTCACATGTAATGATATAATTGATGTATACGCAGTTTCGTTAAACAGATTAAAAGAGTAACGGTCGAGTTTCTTGTCCATTCTTCTCCATGCGCAACTACCTATTTGAATGTTTACTTTTACTTTTATCTATTGGAAGGGGCAACTAGAATCTATTTTATTTCCGTGTAAATTTTGACGTTCAAAAGTGCTATTTTAAATGCTTTGACTTTGCCTTTAATCATTAGCAGGGCAGATCAAGGTGACAGTTTTAACAGTTGCACCGCACATGGTACGAGATTGTAACGACTACTTTCTTTTTAACATGCTTTTATTGCTTACCTGTATCTATCTAATACGTCGATTACTTTGGTATAATAGACACTCTTATTCCAACTCACTATTATTTACTTCTAGAGCAACGCAGGTGTCGAAAGTATTTATCTTGCTAAGACCTAAGAAGGGAAAACCCATCGAGCAGAGACTGACTGAAATGTTACAGGATCCCGTGAGTATTTTAATTCATACGAATATTATAAATGCTGTTTGTCTATACCATATCTTTTCACGCCTAAACCATAAAACCGATCGTTATGAACATACAGATAGCCTGGAACCTGGAGAAGGACATAGGCTACTTTCTATCTTGGATATTTATATTAAAAACATTAACCTCTGTTCGGTATAGGGAACAAACTTTAAATAATAGATTTAGGAACCTTTTGACTGTTTAATGTTCGTTTTGAATAGGAATGTAAAGACACAAAGGAATTACAATTTAGTTCTTTTTTATAAAATAAGGAGCACAAATAAGCTAAAGATGTAGATGGCGGTCGAGCAAGTGCCGCGTGGAGGTCGTTCCCCGGCGGGCGGAGAGTATCGCGTGATGTAGCGGGCACGTCATTGGTTAGTATAGCGTATCACGTCATGGTGAAGGGCCGCTATTGGCAGCAGCTGCAGAATACAGTTATTGGTGTTTGACAGCTACGGTTGATAGTTCGGATACACATACGGCGTCAACATCTTCCCGGCCGTTGAAAGCTCTAGTGTGGCTTTCAAGCTTCATTCATCTCGGAGGTTGGAAGCAAAACCAGACGATTAAGAGCTCTCTTTATTGTGCCTTGAGCGGTGGCTATATCCGCTACTCGAGGTGTCTGGTCGGAACCAATGTAGAGTCGGCTAACTCTTCCCAGGCGCCAACAGAGAGGCGGCGTGTTAGCTTCCTTTATCAGGACTAGATCGTCGAGCTTGAGATCCCGGCACTTCACTCGCCACTTGGTCCTTTGTTGGAGCTCTGCGACGTATTCGGAAGACCATCTGTTCCAGAAGTGCTGCTTGGCTTGTTCTAGGCGCTGGAACCGGTCGAGGCGATTTGTGCTGGAGTCCAGGTAACTCGGTGAGGGGAGCGCTGTCATTTGTCTACCGATCAAAAAGTGAGCCGGGGTAAGAGGCTGGAAATCATTAGGGGACGGGCTCAAAGGACATAGGGGTCGGCTATTTAGGATAGCTTCTATCTGTGTAAATACAGAGGTCAATTCCTCAAATGTTAGGTGAGAGTGACCTATTGTTCTGAGCAGATGAAACTTTGCTGACTTGACGCCGGCTTCCGCAAGACCATTGAAATGAGGAGCGTATACGGGAGAGAAGCGAAATTCAATGCTCCGGCTAGCAGCAAAGTCACATATAGAGTCACGATTAGATTGTAGAAAGTTGCCAATCTCCTTGGCAGCGGCAACGAAATTACGGCCATTGTCGCAGTAAATAAGCTTGGGCACTCCTCTGCGAGCAATGAACCGTTTTAAAGTTTGTATGAAAGCATCTTTGGATAGTTCACTTACCACCTCTAGATGTAGGCACTTATATCTAAAGCAAACGAAAATACATAGATAGCATTTCGTTATTTTGCATCCTCGTCCCTTGCGATCGGTTATAAGAAAAGGACCGGCAAAGTCAGTGCCAACAGTACTGAACGGGAAGTCAGGTTCTACCCTATCAGTGGGTAAGTTTCCCATTATATTGGACATTGTGGTCCCCTTGAAGCGACGACAGACAAAACAGTTTCTTGCTACTTCTCTAGCGAGCTTGCGACCTCCTATAGGCCAGTAGCGCTCACGGATAGACGAGAGTAGATGCTGTGGTCCAGCATGCAAGAGCTGAGTGTGTTTAGATTGAAAAATTAGTTTTGTTAGATAGTGATCAGATTTTAGAACAATAGGATGTCTTTTTTCATAGGGGTAGGCCGACGCATCAATGCGTCCTCCAACGCGAAGTAGACCTACATCATCTACAAAAGGATTTAATGAGCACAGGTGAGTATTCGTTTTAAGTGGTTTGCTAGATTTTAGGTCACTAATTTCTTTTTTGAAGGATTCAGTTTGAGCTATTTTAATGAGATTAGTTATCGATTTTTCTAGTTCATGAGCTTGTAGGGTTCCCGTTAGCTTATTAGTGGGATTTTTACAATTATATAAAAATCTATGGACCCTGGCATATATTCTTTGTAGAGTTAATAATTTTGAGTAGTTTTCAAATTTTACTAAGGGTAGCACAGGTGCATCCTCCGCCACCAAAGCGGGCAACGCTTTCAATTCAGGTAGGTCAACTACCTTTCCGGCTGAAAGAGAGGGCCACGATGATTCTGGTTTCCTGAGAAAGGTAGGCCCATGCCACCATAGAACTGAATCTTTGACCTCTTGGGGTTCCACACCTCGTGAAGCAAGATCTGCGGGATTAACAGTAGTGGGAACATGACGCCAAGCGTTAAAGTCGGTGAGTTCACCTATAGCTGCTATTCGGTTAGCTACAAAAGTTTTAGTTTTATCAGGCGATTTTAGCCAACCTAGCACAACACTAGAGTCAGTCCAGAAGACACAGCGCTTTAGTTCTAGTCTTAGAGCTTTTTTGACAGCGGAGCTTAATTGGGCACCTAGAAGAGCACCACATAGCTCTAAGCGAGGGATAGTGCAAGCCTTGATGGGAGCTACACGGGCCTTGGCACACAATAGATTGACATGCACGTTACCATCCATGTCTAGAGATCGGAGGTAGACACAGCTTCCGTAGGCTAGCTGCGAAGCGTCACAAAAACAATGAAGTTCAACTTCACATGAGTTATTAGCACATACCTCTCTCGGGACCTTAAGACACGATAGAGTGCTAAGTTGTTGACTGAATTTCTCCCAAATAACTTGGATAGAGTAGGGAACAGGTTCGTCCCACTCTAATTTTTCGGCCCAAAGTTTCTGGAGTAATATTTTTGCGCTAATAGTGCAAAGGGACAGTAGGCCTAGGGGGTCAAAGATTTTAAAGGTTGACGACAAAATATTTCTTTTAGTGAAGATCGTATCAGGTGCATAGGCGAGAGGGAAATGAATATGGTCGGTCTGAGAAGACCAGCCGATACCTAGAGTACTAGAAGCATTGCTTATAATTAGATCCTCAGAATTGATAGACTCAGAAGATAGAAGATCAGGTAAGTTGGATCGATACTTTCTGAGTGGGAAACATCCTTTGGCAAGTTCATCAGAGACCGAGCGCTGAATGTAACGGAGCTCCTCTTCAGTGTCAGCCCCAGTTAAGAGGTCATCGCAATAAAAATCTCTTTGAATAATAGTTTTAATTCTAGAGTCGTCGCATTCCTCACCGACCTGCCAGATGCACCTAGTACTAAGGAAACTTGAACTTGCAAAACCGTAAGTTACCGTGTTTAGCTTTAAAGTACGAAGATTTTCATCGTCGTTATCGCGCCATAGTATGAGTTGGAGGTTGCGATCGGACTCTCTTATGTTCACTTGGCGATACATTTTTTCTATATCTCCCGAGAGGACGTAGCGATATTGACGAAATCGCAGAAGAATGTCAAACAATGAATCCTGAATTGGGGGGCCTACCATTTGGAGGTCATTGACCGAGAGACCGGAAGTAGTGGGTTCCGACGCATTGAATACCACTCTAAGTTTGGTTGACTCACTTTTCTCACGCATGACAGGATGATGAGGAAGGAAATAGGAGTTAGGAGGTTTAGTCTCCGTAGACTCGGAGAGGTGGCCTAGGTCAGCGTACTCATGAATGAAGTCTGAGTACATTTTTTTCAACTCTGCATTTTTTTTAAATCTAGCTTCTAGATTGAAGAACCTTTTTTTTGCTATGAAGTAGGATTCGCCCAGACAATCTAGTCCGTCCTTTATTGGAATACCTACGCAAAAACGACCGTTGCTTACACGGCTAGTAGTGGAGATATAGTGCCTTTCGCAAAGCGTTTGTTCCTCAGATAGAGGCTGGATTTTAGGGACGCTTTCCAGCTCCCAGAATTTAGATAGCTCCTCCTGGATGTGGTCGGAATTTTCAATTTTCTGTAGAAAATTACATATTAGAGACTTATTAGGCGGAGTAGGACTTTGAATAGGCGCAGGACCTGCGATGAGCCATCCAAGCTTAGAGCTTCGGAGATTAGGTTTATTGAAACCTAGGGACTGCTGACGGGAACCTATCAAGTCCCAAAACAGGTCTGAGCCGATAAGCATGTCAATAGGTGATGGTTCATTGAAGCTGGGATCTGCAAGCTCAAAGTCGTTTAGGTTTAGTGAACCAATATCGAAATGATGCTTAGGTAAGTCATCAGTTATAGTTTTCAATACTAGACAGTACATTAAAACTTCAAATGAAGTTGAATTAGATTGGAGTTTTATGGAACAGCGCTCTGGGTTTAGGTTTAGGGTGTTGTTACCTAAGCCTACTATACTGACGTTTGATGGCTGAGGAGTCAAATTGAGTGCACGTTTCACACGTTCAGTGATGAAAGTCGATTGGCTCCCGCTGTCAAGTAAAGCCCTAACGCTAATAGTTTTGTTAGTTTTTGGGTTAGTTATCCGCACCTTAGCGGTACACAAAAGTACATCTGAGGAGGAAAATGCAGACATGACTACAGATTCAGGTTGGCTAAGGACGGACGAGACTTCATCAGGTAAGTGAAGTAGTGAGTTGTGTTTTTGTTTACATGACCTACAAGAACCAGGGAGCCCACAAGATTGACTATCGTGGCCAGGCCTCAAACAATTACGACACAAATTTAGTGTAGCAACAGTGGACATCCTGTCTTCAGGTGTCTTAGACTTGAATGTGGGGCACTCGTATGCTCGATGCTTGCCTGAGCATACTACACACTCAAACGGGGTTCGAGAAGAGGAGGAGGACTCCTTGGACGTAGCAACTAATGATTTAGTCTGTGTAGTGTTCTTATTATGAAAAGCTGGGCTGCCTGGTGATTGGTTGTGGGGAACTTGTTTAGCTCCGGATGTTTTATCCGTCTTGTTTTTGTTAACAGTCTCAAGAACGTCTGCACGATTTTTTAAAAAAGAGAAGAACTCATCGAGTGTAGGTATATCAGATATAGTGTTACGGTGTTCTTCCCACTTGAACATAGTACTGTTGTCTAACCTTGCGGCCAGAAGATGAATTATTAGAACATCCCACTTATCAGTAGGGAGTCCTAGCGTGCAGAGGGCACGTAAGTTTTTAGTCACATGATCAATAATGTATCTAAGAGACTTATCAGCTTCACGTACCGGCTCAATAGTAAATAGAGATTTTAAATGATTATTAATTAGTTGCCTTTTGTTGTTAAACCGGTTGCAAAGAAGTGACCAAGCTTCTATGTAGTTTTGATCAGATACTTCCAGGTTGCTTAGAACTCGCGCAGCTTCACCCTCCAAATAAGAGCTAAGGTAGTGGAATTTATGAATGTTTTTTATTTTAGGATTATCATGAATCAATGAAGAATAGATCTCTTTGAACTCCAGCCACTTGTAGTAGGTACCATCAAATTTAGGTATATTTATAGTAGGCAATTTGAAACCTAACTGATTGAAACCATCAGTTTCATGATGAGGACAACCATTGCTGTGAGAACAGCTAGCAGCACCTTCAGGTTGTTTGGGGGTTGAGCTGTGCACTTGAATTAAGTTTTGGGCAATGGCAATGCAAGTATCAAAATCTTGCTCAACTAGATCACGAGTAATTAATTCTACGTCTTGATTAGCCTCATTAAGTATTTCTATTTGACTCTGCAACCCGTCGAACTCAATGAATAACACTTCCATTCTTGATAGCTTCATCGCAAGCCTATTTATTTCAACAGCAGAAATACTGTCAAAGGTTCCCAATGAATCTAAATACATTTTAAATTTAGTTACGCGTCCCTTAATGGACCCACGCTTAGCATTTAACTCTTTGAAACTTAAATCAGTAGACATTGCGATAAACAATCAAAGAATGAAAAGAAAACAAATAGTGAAAATGTATACGATACGCTCCTCGTTTCGTAGTCTCACACGTTGAAGCCGGTTTCTTATCAGCGAAGCAAGCGATCAGCGATAGGCAGCACAGCGTAGGTACTCTAGTCAGGCACCAGCAGGACTAAAGCGCGCGGCAGGCAGCGCTGGAATCAACATTTAATACAAATAAACAGCTGATTGCGATAAGCGTGCAAGTGAGGGACAGAAAAGAATATCTTTCCAGGTGCATTAAGTTACAATAGGTATATAATCTTGTAGCCAATAGATAGGCAATGAAATAAATTATTGGAAATTAGAATGACTGTAGGTATTAAAGTTACTAATTATAGACTTAGGCTCACTCAACTTGAAATAGAAGACTACGTGCAATAGTGAAAAGATTGGATCAAAAAGTGAATGCGTGAAATTAATTTAGCTTGCAAAATGCTTAGCGCAAACAATAAAGGTATGCAATTTCACAAGCACGGGATAGATTAATAATGATCACCAAGCATTTAGAGAAACGAATCCTAAGTATGAACACAGATAAAAGTGGACAAATTAGGAAAATGATAGGAACGGGCTCACGTTAATGATGGCACCCAAGCAAAGAAGGTATATGTCCAGGCTCCACAGCTTTATCCTCAGCTGATTAGGCGGCTCCAAGACGTAGGCACCTCCAATGCGCCACGTAGAAGGGTAGGTATGCGTAGGCACGTGGCAAACTTGTTCCGTCTTCGCCACAGGAATTCCAATTCAACGGAATGCCTTCTTCTAGTAGAATGTTCCGCAATAAGGAGACTTCCTTTCTTGAGCAATCCGCTTCGGCTTAGTGTATGTTGTAGGTAAGAAGGACCTTTCGAACTCGACAAATATTATAGAATTCGATCCGTGTCCTGTCACGGTCGCCACTTTTGTTCGGTATAGGGAACAAACTTTAAATAATAGATTTAGGAACCTTTTGACTGTTTAATGTTCGTTTTGAATAGGAATGTAAAGACACAAAGGAATTACAATTTAGTTCTTTTTTATAAAATAAGGAGCACAAATAAGCTAAAGATGTAGATGGCGGTCGAGCAAGTGCCGCGTGGAGGTCGTTCCCCGGCGGGCGGAGAGTATCGCGTGATGTAGCGGGCACGTCATTGGTTAGTATAGCGTATCACGTCATGGTGAAGGGCCGCTATTGGCAGCAGCTGCAGAATACAGTTATTGGTGTTTGACAGCTACGGTTGATAGTTCGGATACACATACGGCGTCAACAACCTCCTTTTGGGCTCCGCCGCAGTTTGGTAAAATATTGCGAAATACAAAAAACGGTAACGGATACGGTTGAGATCATATGAAGAAACAGAAAACCTTCTGACAAGAATAGTCTGGAAAAAAAACACACACATACACACACATGGACACCGCATACACCGAGAGCTGCTAAATTCTATTTACTTATTAGACTCATCATTGTAAAACTACCATTTAAGACTGCGCCTAGCGCACAGTGGCGCCCTCATCGGTGATTTATTTTATTTTAGAATGAAAATGCAGAAATTAACCACGTTAAGTTGTGCTCCACAACACTATACGTTATTATTACTACAAACAGTCGTTTTTAATTGTTATGTTTTATTGTAATCATTAAAACGGAGCTCAGTGGCCACTATTTTCCGTTTTAATGATTACAATAGAACATAACAATTAAAAACTACTGTTTGTAATAATAATAATAATAATAATAACCCCACCGCCGTATCTCTACGTTGACGTCGTGGTGGGGCTTGCGCGCTCCGAACTCTAGGTCTGTGCCGGTAGAGTTTACTTTACCGGAACATGTCTAGGGTGAGGAGCCAGACCAAGAGAGATACAGAAACCCGCAGGGCAGCATGTGGCGAGCTGTTGGGCAGTTGCGACCCCACGGACCCTATCTCCTGGAAGAAGTCATGTTCCTCATCTCTGGCTTGCCTTTATTGGCCGGCTGGAGTGAATACTGACGAGGAACTGAGCTCCCACCTCATTCTTGCCTTTATTGGCCGGCTTGAGTGGAGATTCGCAAGAGCAAACGTGCTCGGAGGAAGGAAGTATTCCAGTAAGTGCTTGTAGGGATCTTGACCATCTTCCGGGCTCTGGGATTGTTCTGAGAGCCGTGGAATACCTCTCCACTCCTCGAGCACCTCAAGACATGTTGCCCCCTTGTCGCTACGTCACCATGTGCTAGCGACCGTTTTCGGGGGCCCATTATTGAGTGTGCAAGTCATCCCCTGCCATTTTATCCGTGTATAATAAAACATTGATTAGGCAGGGGCCATAGTCCTTCCATAGTTTTAGGTAACCAGTCCATTTTAACCACCCAAACCCATAGTCCAATATCTTTGGTTTCATATCCTGCAATAGTCCTACACCAACCGGGGGTTTTCCTTGGGTGCACTTGCATAGTGCGTACAGGGATAATCGTCGTTTGGTGCCTCATTCCATTTAAAATTGTCTAAGGGGCCTTTGCGAGTTGGCTTCGGTCCCTCGTATGCCTTCCAAAGGCCCGGGACCCCAGGGTCCCGAGATATATCAAAGATAATTAATAATAATAATAACGTATTGAAAGCCGAGAAAGATAAACAAATCAAGTATCTTGACTTGGCTCACGAGGTTGTCGACATGTGGGATGTGGACTCAGCAATCATTGTACCGATAGTCGTACGCTTTTCGTCAAGATCGATAGTCATATAGGTTTCTTGTCTATCAGGGATCAATAAGGGGTAAAAAAAAAAAAAACGAGTTACATTACCGCGTTTTAAAATATCATCTAAATATGCATTTTTCATTCATTCATATCTTTTGAACGGGGAAGGTCGGGGTCAAAGTCAAAAGTCAGGTAGCTTTTTTATAGGCTCGGCAACAATATCTAAAAGTTTCAGCTTTACAATCCAAGACAGAAAAAAGTTATGAGGAAAACTAATTCCATTTTTATACATTTGAAACATATAAAGTCATTTTTTTATGGTATAGACCCGTAACTACCAATTTATTCAATCTTTTAATGTACTCGACAAAACTGTATACTTGAAACTATCAAATAAACTATTTTATTTTTCAAAAATCCTACGAAAGAGAACCTTGTTTTTCCGTACACTGTGCGCCGGTAGCTTGGACCTTGTTCCCGATACCGGTGGGCTACAATTTTTATATTTTTAAATGTTTTTATATCTTTTATATTCTAATATTTAAAAATATTATTTATATGGATTTATTTAAATAAAGGAAATAATAACGTATAGTCTTGTGTGTCGTTGTGTGTCTTGTGTTGCCCATGGGTGTCGTAAAAGGTGACTAAAGAACTTTCTAGAGAATGGGCAGCAGCATTCTCTATGCATATTTAACACTATACTGCGATCGCCAACCCGCCTGCCAAGCATGGCGATTATGGCAAACCGCCCCCAATTGGGGGAGGCCTATGTCCAGCAGTGGACGTCTTTCGGCTGAAATGATGATAGTCTTGTGAAGCACAACTTAACGTGCTTATTTTCTGCATTTTCATTCTAAAATAAAAGAAATCACCGAACAAATGATGAGGGTGCCACTGTGCGCTCGGCGCAGTCTTAAGGAAAGAGTGAGACAGCTCCGACACAAGTTACTTTGTAACTTACTGGGGCTGCCTCAATTTATGTATGACACAATCCAGCATGTCTCGTTTTGTGGTTTTTGGGCTTTTTAAAGCTTGACCAAGTTGCACATTTCGGTGTGTCAGCTTTCTTCGTGCACTCTGCCATCGAGTGTCCTTCTTCACCGCAGTGACCACACGTAGATTTCAGCTCTCTGCATGTTTTTGCTGCATGACCATATTGTTGGCATTTGTAGCATCTGGTAACCAGGGTGAAGTCCCTGACAGGGCAGGAAGTCCAAGTTATAAAAAGCCTTGATTGGGATAATAAAGCTTTACGTATATTGGCTGTAACTTCAATGACGTAGTTACAGGTCGACGCATCTTTTTTCCCCGATTTGTGGCTTAATTTAACAAAGTTCAAAAAGGACTCCATAGGCATTGTTGGAAATTTGTCGGCTACGTTCTGTTCGTAAATGCACCTGAAGACTTCTGTTTCAGCCAAAGTAGTCTGCAAACCTACAACTAGGGTTGCCAACCCTATTATATAATATAGTATCCTGCTATAATAGAGGCCTAAATACTATATTTCTTAGGAAAAATATAGTAGGCGAAACTACTATATTTTTATTTCAATACAAATGGCGAGATGATCGCAGTATTAATCTCATTATTTTAGCTAAAGTTTAATGATTTAGAGTGTCAAAAAACCTGTTAATAAAGGCTCATAGTACCAAATAATATGCATGTGAATATTAAAAATGTTTTTGAAACATACCTACTATATTTTTTGCCATCTACTATATTTTTACAGGTTTTGAAAATACTATACCTATTTGGTATAAAAAAGTTGGCAACCCTACCTACCACGATCCGAGGTTTGCGCTAGTTGGGTTCGTCGGCAGTAAGTCCGGATGTAGAGAGCTGGACTGCGTGCTTGAGTTTATCAGCGTCATGTTTCGTCTCAGTACCCTGGGTGTTTTATATAGAGACACTAATTAGAATTGCCGTGTTATCGACATTTTGAACTCGAAAGTGATTGTGATTAGCTGAATTTTAACTGACGACGCGGCCACGCGGTTTGAGCGGCGGATCGAAACCTTTGGTGAAGTGAGCTGTCAATTCCAAGATTCCCTAGCGACAGGTAGGAAGACAGTTCACTTCAATCTCACTTCACCTATGTTTTCTCGGTGATATTTTGACAGAATAGACCGGCAGGTCAACGCGCCTCCAAACAAGGGGTGTGTAATGTTTGGTATAATAACAGATATTCTAATTTCATTTGACATAACTTTCATATGATATTTATTTCATATGCTATAAAAACATTTAACCTAATTTCATATGATCTAATGTTATATTTGATATAATTTTCATTTTCTCTAATTTCATTTAGTATAACGTTCATTTCATATAATTTTCAAATTGTATAATGCTCTTTTTATATAATGTTCATTACACCTAACTTTCATATTAACAAATTTTCTAAGGTAACACATCGTTCTTGAGAAAAGCAAATTATATTGTAACCTAACCTCAAAACATTAAAGTTGCTTCTGCATCGTCTCCGGCGCTGCGGGAAGTGCAACCCCTTGGCCCTTACGTAACAAAGGATAGGCACCCATGCTCACCTCCGCAGCTTCGGCTTGCGACCAGCCTCAGCCGCTACGGCTCGGACGGGTGCCTATGATTTGTTACAGCGGGCGGGGGTTGCTCTCCCTCCGCGCCTCTGATTTTTATATACAGATTAGGGTAGGAGCCAAAAGACTACGTAAAGTCGGGGTGCCCCGATTCGGTTTTGGAACAGATTCAGCCTATTAACTACAAGCCGGTGTATAATTATGTGGTCGCTTAAACGTTACTTATAGATTTTGAATATTATAGCAACTGAATATTATATTAATTGAATATTATTTCAAATGTGCATTATATAAACTGTTCATTATACCATATGAAATTAGGTAAAATGCAATTATATCAATAATTGATTATATCATTTGTCGTTATATTAAAAAAAAAAAATGAAATTAGGTCTTATGATCATTAGAACTTGGTTATTATATCAAACGTTACACACCGCCAAACAAGTCCCAGCAGTCTCGAAATTGCGACACGATACGTGCAGCTGACGTCACCGGCACGACGTCATCGCTTGAGCTTTCACTTTAAATGTGAACTGATTGGTTACCGTCCTGATATTCTGAGGGAGCGCATTCCAAAGGAAAACCGCCTGGACAAAGAAAGAAGACTTTATAAAACCAGAGCGATGGAAGGACAACGAAGAAGACGATTATTCTCGGACCGAAGATTCTTGCTGTGTGCAGCGCATAAATATTGACAAAGAGAAGTCAGATAAGAAGGAGAAGTGGGTTTGTGAAGGAGAGAAAACAGGGTTGTCAAAGCCCTCAGAGCTCTGCGCTGACGGATAGGCAACCACTTTAAAAGCGATCGATGTGCGGATACATGATCATACTTGCGGAGATTGAAAACAAATCGAATGCAGCTATTAAGAAGTCGGTCAAGTTTATTGAGGAGATCTGCATTCAGGTCATAGTAGCACACATCACCATAGTCAATTATGGGGAAGATAAGGTAATAAATTATATGGTTTGTTGTTTGTTTTGGTCGAGTATTTATCTCTTATTACTGCGCACGCCTCACAACATGAGCCAGACCCAGACTCAGTCTGAGCCAGACATCAATTCTGCAATAGCAAGTAGTGACTATGTTAACACCAGTAGATATAAACGTTCCCGTCACAACAAATCATTGAACAGCTCGCCGCAAGATGTCGCTGTTTTAAGTTCACAGGAACCTCAAGATCGGCACGAAGATTCGAAAGAAGAACAGAACATCACTATCGCGAAACTGTTAGCGGATCAGACTGATCAGACATATAATATAAGTAATGTTTTTAATTATTTTTTGTGAAGATAATTAACTTATAAAGATCGCGGATGGTCCGTGGTGCAGGAGATTACAACCACTCATCTCGACACGGCACCCGCGACTGAGTGCACCACCACGCTCGCTTCAGTGTCTCGTAGTTGCGTGCGTCTGTGTGAGTGTGCCGTTTTGAACGTTTGTTCGTAGTTTCTGTACTGTCCATTTTTATATTGTGGATGATTTGTACCCATATTTGTTAATAAAAATGTATTATTTAACATTTATTTATTATTTATTTAGATACACCTTTGCCTTACCTTTCTGGGATTACAGGCGTGATGAATGAATGATTTAGCTAGTATAATTAAATTGTATTAAAGTCCAACAGTAGGTAGATATAATTAACACATTGACTACCACCGCGGTCACCGGTGACCGCTAACAATAGTTTTTCTATTGTGTCTGTTGTCTGGCAGTTAAAGCCTTAAATTAAAATTATTATTATTATTATAAATGGTCTGCTTCACACAGTTTTTATTTGACAAAAAAAAAACTTTATTTTATGTAAGTTTAATACGAATGTATTACAGATATAATTTATACCTTCCGGAATAGTGTCCGTATGGATTGAAGAGCTATGTCTCATATTAAAACGTGGGTACTACAAATATTTAATAGTAAATTAGCCGATTTTGATGGCCCGATACTGGAATTTATAGTAAAACCCTTAAAAAGTTTATGGAAGTTAGCCTAGAATTAGCCGACGGATTTTTTGAAACTTTGGTAGAATTTAGTAGGAATAAATGCTCTAAATAATGGTTAAAACCACATCAAAATCCGTTGAGTAGTTTAGAAGAACAACGCGGTCACACGGACAAACACGAAAAGCGGCTTTAATTTATAATATGTATATATATATCACGTGTTACCCAGGAACTGGGTTGTAGAGGTCAGATAGGCTATTTCAGTGTTAATTTCCGGGTTTTAGGGAGCTTAGAACGGTATAGCGAATCACTCTTCGCCTATGGTACGCACAGTGTTTCAATTGACCAAAAAAAATTCCTTCTGATGTTTATGGTATTTATCGATCAAGGGATGCATTTGTAATGCACTTCCCAAAAATCGGGATAGTGCGACGTGAATTTTTTATCATTAATAGGCTTTGTTACGAGCAATATTCCTGTGCTAGTGTCAAGTCGCACTTTTGAGTTTTTAGGGGAAAAAAAAAAACGAAAATCTGAAGAAAAAAAATATTACTCGTTATCCGGAGGTGATTTTCCAAAAATAAAAACTGTAAAATATGCGCCCAAAGATGCTCTATCAAAATATATTTATATAAAATAAATATCTTGTACAGATACGATTTCAGAATTAATTTTATTTTTTTTAATGAAAAGGTCACCCAAACTTCATCATTAAAAAAAAAAAGTATCTGAAATGGAAACGTGGGGGTTTTACTCGTGCATTACAAATGCATCCCTTGATCGATAAATACCATAAACAGCAGAGGGATTTTTTTTTTGGTCTATTGAAACACTGGTACGGTTCGCCGAAATCACTCTTAGTCGACGGTTGATTCCACGAATAAATCCATCGCCGATAGGACTATTCGCCGAAAACACCGTTCATCGATGGTCGCTTCAACTACAACACCTTTTACCGATGGAACAGGTCGCCGAAATACTTCAGACACAAATAATTTAAATTATATTATATATAATTTACCACATCCCCTCTATTGTAGGTGAATCATTTGGGTTAGGTTAGGTTAGAACTGTGACCATTAAAGCGCGAAGGCGAGCGACCGTAGAGAGCGTGCCGCAGCAGCGGCCGCCGAGCTCCAGATCCCCTCTAAGTGAAGTTTAATTGAAATTGTTTTTTTTTATTTGTACCATTTCGATCTGACGGTCAATCCGAATAAATATTTGTAAAAAACATAGTGTTTAATTTATTAGAAATTTTCATAAGTATTTCGGCAACCCGTTCCAACGGTAAAGGGTGTTGTAGCTGAAGCGACCATCGATGAACGGTGTTTTCGGCGAATAGTCCTATCGGCGATGGATTTATTCGTGGAATCAACCGTCGACTAAGAGTGATTTCGGCGAACCGAACCATCGGCTAAGAATGATGCACTATACCGTTGGCAGCCGGGTTTTAGGTATGTGATTTTTCTTTTATTTAGTAGTAAAATAATACAGTCTTCGCAAGGGGTATCATATTAGTCAGTAACTGGGTTGTGGAGGTCAGATAAGCAGTTGATTCATTGAAAATACTTGTATTTAGCTGTATCCGGACTGGAACCTGCCCTGACATAGTTGGGAGAATGCAGGTAAATGATGAAGATAACTCTATTATAATTTCCAGGTGTACGACATGCTAAAAGAGATGCAACCTAACTTCAGAGAGAAGATCGTGCCGGTGGCAGGTGATGTGGCTGACCTCAGACTGGGCCTGAGCGATAAGGACTGGAACATGGTCACTGAAGAGGTTAGTATCTACCATGGGAGTCCGAACTGCTGATGAACCCATCTCTATTATACAGGGTGGAAAAAAAAGACCGTGGTTGGAGGAAAAGTACCTTTAATATTGATGATGGCAAATTTTACTTAAAGGAAACATTCCTTTATTTTCAAAAATAATTAAAACTGCATTTAAATATTTTTGAAAAATCACCTGCTTGAGCCGGGAATAGAACCGGCGAAATGTGAAAAAAAAAAAACACCCTGTATTTTATGATACCAACCAAAAGAGTCATTCATAAGGATAAATTCCTTTGAAATAACATAATTAAAGAATATCTTGTGTACTTAAAAAGTTATTGCAATTTTAAAAGTGTGATACTTAGTTTTATAATTAATGTAGGTATATAAAATATAGTAAACATTTTAAAAGAGTAATGGTGGAGTTCCTTGCCCATTCTTGTCCATACGAAACTACCTTTTGGAAGGAGCAACCAGAATAAGTTCTATTTTCTTGTTTATTTTAATGTTCAAAAGTGCCTTTTATGTGCCTATTTGAAATAAATGATTTGACAGTGGTGCCGATTCCCTTGTTCACAAACTAAACAAAATTTAAGTTCAGTGCATCTTTTTCTTTCTATTTCATTAAGAAAAGGACAGAAGATAAATTTTAGTTTAGTCCTGTCAAATTAATCAGCGCCTGTCACTACTCCATACACGTTTAGACGTGATTAAAAACTTGCCGACTAAAATTACGTCAATTTACGTCAAGCGCTGATTAATTTGACAGGACTTAACTAAAATTTATCTTCTGTCCTTTTCATAATGAAATAGAAAGAAAAAGATGCACTGAACTTAAATTTAGTTTCGTTTGTGAACAAGGGAATCGGCACCATTGACCTCTGCCAACCCCTTTGGAAAATACAGGCGTTATGTTATGTTTGTATTCCAGGTGAACATAATCTACCACATGGCGGCGACGACTCGGTTCGACGAGTGTCTCCGAGTGGCTACGATGATCAACGTGCGAGGAGCGAGGGAGGCTCTCGTACTGGGCAAGGCTTGCAAGCAACTCAAGTAAATTGATGTTGTTATTGAACTATATAATTTTGATCGATTAATTTTAATTGATACGAACAGCAATGAAACCGATTACAGCCAAGCGCGAATATCAGCCACAACGGGCCGCAGCGCAACGCATTTTCGTTCAAAAAGAGCGGTGCGGCCCGCCTGTTATACCCTGACATAATATAACATGCTAATGGGCCTAGCATAAAATATATAGAATAAACGAAAAAAATGCTAGCTTAAATGTATGTAGAATTTGATGATAGTGTTGTCCTTTGTAATTGTATTTAAGAACTAACAACAGTTTCTAAGTTTTTGTATACTAACCTTTGGAACTAGTAGGCCCAAAATAAAATTTTTGATTTGATTTTGATAACTCTTAATGGGCCATTATTGCTGAAAAAATTGCCTGTGTAAGTTTTAGATCGGAAGCGGCTCCTTATTAATAAATATACTTTCCTCTGCCCCCAGGTCCTACGTCCACGTTTCCACAGCCTATTCGCATGCACGTGAGAACCTCATCAACACCGAGGTGTTAGAGGACTTCTATCAGAGTCCAGTGGACCCTGAGACCCTCATCAGACTGGCAGAGACTGTCAATGAGGAGAGGCTGAATGATATTACTCCGAGGTAAGTTTTCAACGTAGTCCGAAGAACTGCAACGTGCCACTAGCAGGGGAACAATAAGAGCAATCGAAATATTTGTATCGTTTTTCGGGTTCCATACCTAAAGGATGCCAACGAGACTATTAGTAAGCCTACCTACACTGGTGCCGATTCCCTTGTTCACAAACTAAACTAAATTTAAGTTAGTACATATTTTTCTTTCTATTTCATTAAGAAAAGGGCAGAAGATAAATTTTAGTTTAGTCCTGTCAAATTAATCAGCACTTGACGTAAATTGACGTAATTTTAGTCGGCAAGTTTTAAGTCACGTTTAAACTTATATGGAGTAGTAACAGGTGCTGATTAATTTGACAGGACTAAACTAAAATTTATCTTCTGTCCTTTTCTTAATTAAATAGAAAGAAAAAAATGCACTGAACTTAAATTTAGTTTAGTTTGTGAATAAGGGAATCGGCACCAATGTCTGGCAGTGTATTTAAATTGAAACAATTTTTTCACCCTTCTGTCCTCATCCCAATTTATTATTGATCGGCGCAGCATATTGTTACATCGTGACATTAAGTACCACTAACGCCATCTAATATCCAGTAGCAGAATTAGTAGACCACTAGCGCCATCTAGTATTAAGTAGCAGAACTATTAGAGTCAGATGCTTCTAGAAAGTTCGATGCTAGAACTTTCTAGAACTATCGACATCTGGTCAGTCGGGGCATGTACTCGAACATTCTGGATGTTTCTACAGTAGAAGGTTCTTGGAACTATCTGAGGACTAATATAAGGCCGGTATGGACCCCGACCCGGGTCAGTCGAAAAACAAGCGATCAAGCGACAAGTAAACTTCAAACGATACAAGCGATCTTCAAGTGGTGATCAGTAGTGTAGTTTTGTTTTATAATCAGTGTTATTAAATCGGAGGTTTTTATTGGCACGAACCCCAAGCTCGTAACAATATCTTCTTTTATACATCTCTATCAGCCGTCATCTCAGTATTCACCCCCTTTCTAGCTATATAATTTTTCACACAGTCCATCCATCGTTTCTTTGGTTTCCTCTAGCCATCCACATACTTACCTACTCAAAATCCTCACGACATGATCTTCATTCTTTCGCATCACATGCCCGCTTAAGAAATTTCTCAATTGCAGTTTGATAAAGAGCTGGCCGAACACGTACTCGTTCGCGAAGGCAGTCGCTGAAGAGACGGTCAGGTCCATGTGTGACGACCTGCCTCTATGCGTTGTTAGACCTGCTATCGGTAAATACACACTTTTATAATACTATCCTTAGGTCCTATTGTCCTTAAGGGCAGGTCAAGTAGACAGTTAACAGTTGCAGCGCATGTATCTTATAAAGGGGTCGCCCTGGTAGAAACTGACTGTTAAGTTTCTTGTAAGGCAGAATAAGAGAACAATTTTGTATTATGTTACCGACCTTCTGTACCTTATTTAGGCAAATAAATGATTTTGACTTTGCGCACATGGTACAAAATCGGCTTACACTTCACTTTTCATCTAATAATGATATGGGAGGGAATATAAATGCCCTTGATATTTTCTGATAATGATTATGTACCTAGGTCGAAAAGCTCGAGGTCAAGGTCATAACTAATAACGGTGAGCCAGAAGACATTGACAAGTGCGTGTCGGACCACGCACAATGAAGAATTCCGTAGTTGGTATGAATTTATCCCAAGAACAAACTTAACATCGTAGCTGAAAAACATGTTCTTCCATACGGAATGTATGGAAGAACATGTTTTTCAACTGTAAATGTAAGTTGGTTGACTATTATATTACTCGATAACATGTGACGCCTACTTGGCTGTGATAGTTTTCCTTTTAACTTCGTTATTTATACTACTGCTGTGATTTTTGTTACATATCCAAGTACAACCATTTAGCTGGCAGGAGGGGGGGACACTTGTCTCTAAAAAAATTTGCACTTTAAAGCCTAATATTTCAGAAACGGATCCCTTAACCGAAAAATTGTTTTCACAAACCCGCAATATTTTTGAAAGACCCATACTCCACACCATAGGGTAGACCCCACTTTACATGTAGATACAGGAAGTACCCTAAATAACTATTTTTTTCATGATTTTATTTTACCACTTTGTCGGCGTGATTAATATGTTTATCCATGCCAAATTATAGCTTTCTAGTACTAAGAGTCTTTGAGCTAAGCCGGGGATGGACAGACGGACGGACATGGCGAAACTATAAGGGTTCCTTGTTGACTACGGAACCCTAAAAAGGACCTAAAATGTACTTGACTGTTTTTATAATGTATCAATTTTCTGTTTCAGTAACATGCGCTCACAAAGAACCTAATCCTGGCTGGATCGATATGTCTAACGTGTACGGAGCTAGTGGTGTAAGTAACTATGTATTTATATCATTTATAAATTAAGTTATTATTGTTATGAGCTTGCGGTTCGTGACAATAAATACTGCCGATTTAAAAACCAAAAATGACTCTTTAATTAAACAACACTAATAACAACTCAAACACTCTAATTATAAAACACAAATGCACTACTGATCACTCTAAAGTCGCACTCGAAGATCGCTTGTTCGCTTCGACTGTCCGGGTCGCGGTCCATACCGGCCTTATACAATATTATTTTTAGTATATGCAAAACCTGAATATAGTTTGTTCAGAATAAGTAACTGAATCGATTCCAATAGTTTTTACACCATGTTATATGTTTTCCCAAAAATATTTAAAAAAGGTTACAAGTTGGACACCGAGCGACACTAAATACTTGACCATTACGAAAAAGTCCAAAGCCTGCAAGTGTGATGCAAAATGTTATCACCAGTTAATTACAATACAATCGTCGTAAGGTTAGATACCTACTGCCAAATTAATATTATTATTAATGAACGCAAGGCGCGGGCGACCCGGGGGGCGCCGCGTGGTGAGCATGTTTTTGTACGGATAACCAGGTAACATAACAAGCAAATTTTGTACATAAATTCTTTACATAAAAATACTAGACACGTGTTTCGGGTTTCGCATAAACTAAAACTAATGTTGTATAATCCTTAGATAGTTCCAGAACCTTCTACTGTAGAAACATCTAGAATGTTCGAGTATATACCGGCCCCTACTGACCAGATCTCGAAAGTTCTAGAAAGTTCTAGCATCGAATTTTCTAGAAGAATCTCGAGTCTACTAGTTCTGCTACTCGATACTAGATGGCGCTAGTGGTACTGTACCAGGCATTAGTTGTGGCGCGCAACATTATCATCATCATCATTCCGCCGAAAGACGTCCATTGCCGTCGTTGTCCGTCGAAATGGCCTCCCCCATGCATCGCCACAACGACCGGTCCTATGCTTCTCGCAACCAGCGGATTTCTGTGATCTTCACCTGATTATAAGTCACCTTATCCGCATCTAGGGTGTAATTAATGACAGTTTGACGTGTAAAAGTATTATTTATAACTAACTACTAACTTTTTTGGTCACGTCCAATTGAAAACCAGCGTCAGTCACTAGTTGTTTGGCATTTATGCTGAACTTGGCCTTTTTGGCACAGCCGTGATGCACACTTGCCTGCTAATTTCTTACATCGACTTAACGCTTTTTATTAGATTTTCTTTTGCTAAATTATGTTGTGTCTTGTGTGCCTTTTAGTCTGTGCTTATCTAATAAATGTACAGTCAAATCCGTTTATAACGACTTCGCTTAACACGACGTCCAGGTTATAATGACGATATTTTGAGGTCCCAGTATTTGTTTATTTAACACTAGCTTCTGCCCGCGACTTCGTTCGCGTGAAAGTCGTGAAACACCATAATATACTAAAATACCAGCCACATTTTAATAAAACTTCCCTGAACACTAAGTTTGTAATTTTGGTAACAGCAGTCAAAATATACAGAGAGTCGGGACTGGTGAAGCCGGAGCAAGCGACGTACAGTTCTATGTTCTATGGTAAAGGGTTTGGTTTCCGTACTTAGTCCTTCAGGTGGACCATTGTACATGGGCCATGGCGGCCATCAGTGGTTATTCCAACCAGCCCACCTCCCTCCAGAAGTTAATTACGTCTCCCGACATGTTTAGAACATCAGAAGTGAAGATCAGGGTGCCCCGAGGGTCTCTGTTCTAAACTGGGTGACGCCTGTGCATTCAAAGAGCACATGCGCGACGGTTTCCTCAGCCTCCATGCAAGCTCTGCACAGAGGATTGTCCGATATGTCTATTGTGTGGAATTGTTTGTTTAGCGTGCAGTGTCCCGTAATGGTACATGGTACGGAGCGAGAGTGCATGGGAGGCCGTCACCTCCTTCTGCGAAACAGTAATGCTTGCGAAGGAGGAGGCGGAACGCGTGAGGGAGAGGTAGTCTGTGCGCCCTCACGCCCCTAGTCGCCGCAGAAGACGCCCTGGGCGGCGGGAATCAATGGCGATTCCCGGCCACCGTAGGCGCGGGCTTGCGGACGGCGAGCAATGGGCAGCTCGCCGTCTGGTAAGTATCAGGCCCAGGTTGACGGCGCGTTGTGTTATACGCGTGCCACAAAGAGATGTCAGCACGAACTGTGACGGGGTCCGCTAGGACCAATGCCTGCCAGGGTTGCGGGTTTTTCCGAAAGGGCTACCGTGGCCCTGGCACAAAGGCAACTGAAGTAACACAGGTGGGTTTTAGTCAGTAAAAGTCTGACACGCCCTCCCGCTGCCCCCAGAGCGGGAGAAGTTATTTGATAATTTCCCTCCCAAAAAAAGTCCTATAAAGTTCTTCGAACTATCACAATTACAGAAACAAAATGTAAAAAAACCGGTCAAGGTCGAGTCGGACTCACGCACCGAGGGTTCCGTACCATTATAATTGTATAGCTTTATTCGTATTAGTACCTAAATAGTTATGTGCCCAGAAAAAACTACAACTTACTGTGCTTAACCCAAAGCAATCTGCGAGTAGGTAGGAAGGAGTACATTTTGGTTGTGAACCGAGAAATGTTTTTAAATCATCGGCGAGGTCAATACGAGTATTCATCAGAGAATTTTAACACTGCGGTGTGCAATATTGCAGTTTTAGGTCAGCGCCATCTCTTGACCGATAATAGAACTAATGTAATTTTTGTTGATGATTTCTGAAAAAGTGTGTTATTTAGAGAAATCGTTTTATTTTTCCTGTAATCTTTACATAAACTACTATTACATAAAATAATTTCAGATTTTTTCTATGCAAACAACGGAGATAAGGGGGGAGGAATGGTTTATTATTTTTTTTGTCAAAAGTCGAAAAAATGGGGCCTAAAAAAAATTATGAGTATGTGCAAATAGCGCTCTTTCATACGATACTCCACATACCGTAGTAGGACTGGAGACACAGTTGCAAAAAAAAAAAAACTTTCTTATTTGAAACATAGTTGGGCAAACGTCATCTAAAATTATTCCAAATTTCAAGTTCATAGCATTAGTAGTTCGTGAGATAACTAGCTGTGACAGACAGACAGACAGACAGACTGAGTCGTACCATAAGAGTTGTTTTTACCAATTTGGTACGGATCCCTAAAAAGAAACACATAAATATAAATTCTTTGGAATCGAAATCAGATTTGCATTGCTTTGTTGAAAGTTGACTGAAATAGCATAATATGTCATAATTGACTGCTTAGATCCATAAGTTATGATAATCATTTAAAAGATTAAATCTGTAACTATCTGATAAATTCGTTTCTTATTCAACACAGCGAAGTAGTAATGGAATAATTCGACTGTTGTCATACACTGATACATTGTGTTCGTTCTCATCTGTCTCACCTACGACCTGTATGGGAGACTTTTTTTCGATTTCTGACTTTTCTAGTACTCAAACCTCAGTTGGTCCTATAGAGTTTTTTGATCCTCATAAGACACAGGATCGATTGGCATCAAAAAACATTTTTGTGAAAATTGCCCATTTTCTTGCTGACTGTATTTTTTTTTTCAAAATCTGTGAATGCAGATCAATTTTTTTCTAAAAGTTAAGGATAGTCTCTTAAGACCATTTTCTTGTAGCGACCACGGTTAAGGTACCTGCCCTTATGGACCCATCTCAAAACCTAATGCAATACTGCTCATCCCCCATAGCAAATAGCGTGATAATTTATACGTAGTAATTTGACCAGACCTATAGGGAATATCTATGCAAAATTTGAACAAAATCTGTCCAGTAGTTTTTGCGTTTGCCTGGAACATACATTCAGACAAACAGACAAAAATTCTAAAAACTATATTTTCGGCATCAGAATCGTTCCCAGACCTCGTAGCAATTACTTTTTTTTCAAAAATATTCAATGTACAGTTTTGACTTCGCTACGATTTTATTATATGTAGAGATGTATAGATAAGATAGTGTTTGGTTATAACGTCTATCGGCTATAACAACCGTAGTCCAAGAGCCTCTTCGAAATCGTTATAAACGGTTTTGACTGTATTTTATTTTTTTCTTTCTTTCTTTCTTTCTAAGTAACAAGATTGCCTCGTTGTCTAGTGGTTGCAAGTGCGTCAGAATGAGTTTGAGAGAAATTCCTTATGAAAACTCCAATAAGGAGATTTCATAAGGAATTTCTCAGTAGCAGCCCGGAGTCTGGATTTGAGCCCAGTTGATGGCAATAAGCTCGCCTCCTATTAAATGTGACTAAATATAACTTGCGAAATGGACGCAGAGTCAAAGGAGGGTTGTTAGGCAGATGGTTGAACATACGAAAGTAGCGGATCCGTGGAGCCGTGTGCTACGTGTTTAGGCCCAATAACAATACCCAGCAAGTAAAATCAATGTCATAAAATAATAAATTATACAAATCAATTAGCAACCAGTTTGATTTTGTCTCGACTTTTGATTGTGCTATGGAGCAAAACCAGTATGTTTCCAAGCATTTTTTTTCTCTAATTTGTAATATGCTTGGTTACAAAGTACACTTTTGTTATGAGTTTTAAAATTTCTTTCATTTAATTGCAATATATCACAAGATATTTTGTTGTAACATTTAACACAGTATCAGTATTTTCCACAGACTCCTAATATCCTCCTTAACGATTCCAGATCATCCTGGGCCCCTGTTTAGGCGTGATGCACGCAATTTTTTCCAACGATGACATCCGTATCGGCCTGGTGCCCGTGGACTACGTGAACAACGCCATCATAGCTGCGGCCTGGGAGACGGCTAATAGAACTGCTACTGGAGAGGGAAAACCGAGGATTTATACTGTGACTACGACCAGGAATCCTGCCCGATGGGGTGAGTAGCGTTGAAAGACAAGAAATTGAGCGTCTTTAAGAATAAGAAAATTATTAAAAAAAAAAAAAAAAGCGAAGTTCATATTCGTATGAAACGCTTGTTCACATTTGCTAATACAAATATAGACATTGGTGCCAATTCCCTTGTTCACAAACTAAACTAAATTTAAGTTCAGCGCCTGTCACTACTCCATACAAGTTAACCCTGCGTTCCGAGTTGCGATAATATCGATATTCGCGTGCTAAAACCCGTACCGAATTGGCGTGAGCGCGATAACGATGTCCCGTGAAACGTCATAGATGACGTCATGACATTCGCCATCTTGCGATAACGCCGACCATGCCTTTTACTAATATCGCCGTGAGCGCTGTCAAAAATGACAGTTGTGCTGTTTTGTTTTGAGTTGTAACATAGGAATCGTGGCATTTTCGAAATTATTTTTTTGGCTACAGTTGCTACCTAACCTGAGAAGAAGAAATTTTTGGTGTATTACACAGAGAAATACTCTAATATCGTTTTGACATTGAGTGAGCACCGTGAGCGCGTTCATGAGCGTTCCGAGTTGTTGACAGCCCTCTGCTGTCATAATCGTAATATCTAAATCGGAACGCATGTGAGATGATGTGAGCGCTGTGAGCGATTATAGCCAATTCGGAAAGCGGCCTAAGACGTGATTAAAAACTTGCCTACTAAAATTACGTCAATTTATGTCGAGCGCTGATTAATTTGACAGGACTAAACTAAAATTTATCTTCTGTCCTTTTCTGAATGAAATGGAAAGAAAAAGATGCACTGAACTTAAATTTAGTTTAGTTTGTGAACAAGAGAATCGGCACCAATATCTGCATAACATATCTGATTTTGCATTATCATTTCAAAATTATAATTGTAGAGCCGTGCTTTCCATTAGATACATGCGAGATCTGTCGTTATGATGAAAGATTTATAATGTTGTATATGTATTCAGTTGGCAAGTCTTTGACAAGAATAAGCTTCGTATTCTTTTGGAACGCATAAGTAATTAACAACGTAGGTAAATTCAAAATTCAGTCTGTGAATCTCGCCCTTAACAACTCGCCCTTAGTAACTGTCAAAATTTGGGTGTACTACACTGCCTATCCCTTAAAGAATACAAGCGTGATGTTATATTAATTCTGATTAAACGGGTGGCCTCGTAGCAACGACGGCAGGTGTCGTAATGAGTACCTACCCTACGCCTGCGACAGTAGGGTACGGTTTCGCTAGGTCCACAAATAATGCTACTTTGTTCTGGATATACTCTTGGCTGCTACATCTGATTCCTGGATATATTATTGATGGAATATGCTTACTTCTTGGAAAGGAGAGAAGGTAAAATCACATTTTTTTTTGTTCATTTTGCGGGCTGTCTGAAGCGTGTTTCCCAGTAACTGGGTTGAGGAGGTCAGATAAGCAGGCGCTCCATGTAAAATACTGTTACGAGCTTGCGGTTCGTGACAATAAAAACTGCCGATTTAAAAACCAAAAATTACACTTTAATTAAACGACACTGATAACAACTCAATCACACTAATTATGAAACACAAATGCACTACGGATCACTCTCACTTGAAGATCGCTTGTTCGCTTATTAGCTTCGACTGTCTCGATCGGGGTCCATACCGGCCTTATTATAGTCCTTAGATAGCTCCAGAACCTTGTAGAAACATTTAGAATGTTCGAGTACATACCGGCCCCTACTGATTAGATATCGAAAGTTCTAGAAAGTTCTAGCATCCAATTCTCTAGAAGGATCTCGAGTCTACTAGTTGTGCTACTCGATACTAGATGGCGTTAGTGGTCACTAGTTCTGCTATTCGTTACTAGATGGCGCTAGTGGTACTTAAACTTGTGTGGCGCGTAACAATACTGATATAAAACTGCATCCAGTTATACTCGAAGCCTACCCCGACGTAGTTTGAAAAAGGCAGGCACATGATATAACACAAGCGGACGGCCCATCTGATGGTAAGTACTCACCGCCGCCTATGGACATGGACATGTATCTGCAACACCAGAGACAGATGCGTTGTCATCACAGAGACGAAGCTGGCATGTGTCACGTGCCTGTGAGTTGGTACTCCGACACCCAAACCCATAAACTATCTAAACGAAACTTCTGATCCAATACATATTATAAAGAGGAAATGTTTGTTTGCTTTTAAAAGATAGTCTCTGGAAGTAGATATTGATCCGAATCTTTCACTGATGGAAAGCTACACTTACCGAGTGCCATAGGATATGTTTAACGATAAAGTTGACTTTCACGCAGACGAAGTCGCGGGTAGACTCAAGTCCTAAATATGTTTGTTTGTAACTTGAGTGTTGGCGCCGCTTGATGAGACCTATGTCCAGCAGTGGACGTCTTTCTGCTGAATAGATAATGATGTGAAGTCTCTTATAATCTCAAAAACATTCTTCCTAATTAACTTTCAACACTGATTAACTAGGATACAATATTCGTTGAAAATTCTAAATTATTTTGTTCTGTGAGAGGTGACATTTATAATTTATATTTTTTACCCGCAGATTCGTGAAACTATACAGAAAAATGTACAAAATGTCGACAGCCTTGTCCTACTTCACGACCAACGAGTGGCACTTTGTGGACAATAACACAGCGAATCTTTATAACAACCTCTCGACCATCGACAAAGAAATATTTGACTTCGATGTTGGTAAAATAGACTGGCGAGAATACATGATTCTCTGGTGTTTAGGACTTAGGAAGTACATCGTGAAAGACGGTTTAAAAGGCTCGGTGTACGGCAGGAAAAAACAGTTCGTTTTTAAAATCTTAACGTGTATTTTCATGCCGTTATATTTCTATTTGTTGTATAAGGTGTTAAGCTTTGCTATTGTTTGTTTGTTTTTATGTTTTAAGCTATTTTGATTAATAAATTATGTGTTTGATATTTAAGGAAAAAGTTTTTTTTTTTAATTATTGCAAAGGCCCCCCGAACTAGTGCGCGTCAAGATGGAGGGACCTAATTATGGATTTCAAATCAGTGTCGAAGCGCGTACGGTGTAGCTTACACGTGTTTTTTGCAGTAATTAGCTAATTACATCGTAATCTATTGTGCACTGTACGGTCGGCCACTCGGCCGAACCGGTTATCGCTCGCGCGAATCAACACCTTAAGAGGCTACCGAGTGCACAGTGGCGCCCTCATCGTTATTTCGGTGATTTCTTTTAATTTAGAATGAAAATGCAGAAAATAAGCTCGTCAAGTTGTGCTTCACAAGACTATACGTCATTATTACTACAAACAGTAGTTTTAAATTGTTATATTTTATTGTAATCATTAAAACGGAAAATAGTGGTGCCGATTCCCTTGTTCACAAATTAAACTAAATTTAAGTTCAGTGCATCTTTTTCTTTCTATTTCATTATGAAAAGGACAGAAGATACATTTTAGTTTACTCCTGTCAAATTAATCAGCGCTTGACGTAAATTGACGTAATTTTAGTCAGCAAGTTTTTAATCACGTCTAAACTTGTATGGAGTAGTGACAGGCGCTGATTAATTTGACAGGACTAAACTAAAATGTATCTTCTGTCCTTTTCATAATGAAATAGAAAGAAAAAGATGCACTGAACTTAAATTTAGTTTAATTTGTGAACAAGGGAATAGGCACCACTATTTTCCGTTTTAATGATTACAATAAAACATAACAATTTGAAACTACTGTTTGTAGTAATAATAACGTATAGTCTTGTGAAGCACAACTTGACGAGCTTATTTTCTGCATGTTCATTCTAAAATAAAAGAAATCACCGAAATAACGATGAGGGCGCCACTGTGCGCTCGATGCAGTCTTAAGAGCGGCCAACCCGGCATACTTTTCATACAAACGCTCGTACATGATTATGGCGTTGAAACACATCTTTCAATGAAAATTTTGAACTAATTAGTATCAAGTGCACTATATCTAGGTTTCTATGAAAGCAAAAGATTAAAATTTAGAGAAAAAAAATCAGTATAAGCCTGCAAAAATCTGCTTTATGCACACATTTTACCTGAACTTAGGCCGTTCATAATGTACTCATCAATTGTAAAAATAAAGTAAACATCTCCATAGAAACATCGCACATATAATGGAGATTCTAAATGACACACATTTATTTTACAAACTTGTAAGGCTTTCTCAAAAACACGTATTTCCTGGAACATGTTTTATGAAATTTCCGCACACTATTTTTCGTTCAATGTTAATGCGCTCTCACTTGCCTGTTAGCATTAACATTGCGCTGGATGAAACAACAAACTTTTCAATCATGCTTGCGTTGACGATAGACGGGCCGGGAAGGGCCCTCTTAAATGCGTAATGAGTACAGGCAAGAAACAATCAAAAATTTATCAGTACAATTACTATGGAGGACCAAGAAAATACACATTTAGGGTTTTTTTTTTTTTACAACATGATGATACATAACTAATCACTATGCTGTTAGTATAACTAGACAACACAGACTCGTCTCTAATACTACAATCTGTTATATTAGCTATAACCTCATTAATATTATATGCTATCAACATAGCAATCATGGGGTTTATTTATAAACGCTGCTTAAAGTTAAGTAATGATTAGCGACTGTTTAACCATACATTTTTGACGTTTGAACGTCATTTAACTTTAAGCGCCGTTTATAAATAAACCCCTTAGAAGATAATACAATTATTTGAGATTGAGGGTAATGAGACGTTGAAAGATGGAATGCGGCCTACAAAAAGTGGAAGAGAAGGTGAGGAATGGAGAGAAGTTAGGAGTAGTAAAACCAGGACGAGACGGGTTTACTGTTTGATTGCGAATGTCATATGCCCGATGGCTAATTCCCCGAAGTCGTTAGATCGAACGTCCGAATTACCGAAATTCCATAGCATCGATGTACCACAATTTCAAATAGCCATTCGATCGAGCGTCCGTTTCACCGAAAAGCCATTGCAACGATAGTCTTATCCATCGAATGTCTATTGGCTCAACGTGTCAGTAAGTCGAAAGCTATCACTATCACTACATATTATAAAACAAAGTCCTCCGTCGCAAAGTCAAAGTCAAAGTCAAATCATTTATTTCAAATAGGCACGAAGATGCACTTTTGAATGTCAAAAATTACATGAATAGTTAATTGATTCTAATTGCGCCTTCCAAAAGGTGGTTATGTATGGAGAAGAATGGGCAAGAAACTCCATACTTACTCTTTTAAAATGTTAACAATAGTGTGTATACATTAATTAAGAATTATAGGTGAAGACGATGTACCTAGAATAAAAATAAAAATTACTTACCACAATTGGTAAAAAGAATGAAAAGTGAAGTAATGACGGAAAAATTAATAAATGCGATAGGTACATGGTGCTCACATATTTACAAACATTGTATATCGATGCCTAACAGCCAAAAAGGGATAAGCGACATTTTTTTTTTGCGAAATCGACTTTTGTTTTATGGTTAGAAACAGCTTTTTTTTCTGCGTCTATTGGTTGTCGATTTCGCAAAATAATGTCGCTTATCCCTTTTTGGCTGTTAGGCATCGATATGATTTTCCAAAAAAAAAAAAATTAAACATATAATAAGTGTGTGAGTTAAATTTATATTAATCACAGAAAATAAAAATTAATATCATAAAAATTATAAATTATACAGTTAAATTAGCAACCAGTTTGATTTTGTCTAGACTCTAAATTGTCCTATGGAGCACGACCAGCATGTTTCCAAGCATTCTTATCTTGGATATAATCCTCTAATTTGTAATTTGTCGCGTCTCTCTGTCTGTCTGTTCGCGATAAACTCAAAAAACTACTTTCATGCTGTTTCCATCAATGGATAGAGTGGTTCTTGAGGAAGGTTTTAGTATATAATATGTCAAGTGTTTGAATATTATCTAAAATTTATTGATGTTTGTTGGAAGTGTCGGAAAAAAATAAGCCGTCTGGAACGGATCTGGCTGAAATTTAGTACAGATAGAATAAAGCCTGTATCACTGGAATAGGTTCCCATGGGTTATGGGAATTGGATCAAAATTTCATGATTACTTTTAGTCGCGATAACCGACATCCACGCAGGCGAAACCGCGGGCATCAGCTAGTTCTACATAAAATATTTAAGAAGAGTAAAAGAAGGAATGTAAAATGGGATATAAAACAAACCAGCAGGGTTCAATCAAAATTTATATTATTTATAATAATTGAATAAACACACCAGTGATCAACATTACTAGTATTTTACATGATAATAATATCGGAAATAGGTAACTAAAAATGTTTTTCACTTGCTCTAAAAGTGCGCCAATATAGCCCTACGAAGCGGGACTAAAGTGACCACTTTAGTCTCTAGGGAGTGAAAAGTACTTAGTTTTTTAATTTCCTTCATGTGACATAGACAAACTCAAACAGCCAGTAAATATACTATTATCTGTGGAGTGTGGACCATCTTCATTGCGAAAATGTTGAGGGTTTTAGTTCCATGGTTTTTCCACAAATAAGGTGGCGCCATGTATTTTAAATTGTTAATCTGTGACTGGTTTAGAAGAAAAAACTGACCGCGAATATTTCAGAATTTTTATCGAGTTTAAATTAAATGTTCGGTTTTAAATAAATTTATTTACAATGTCCAGTGGCAGTAAAGAGTTTGACGTCGAGCAAAGAGCAAAAGACATAATAGATAATCTTTTGCCGCCAAAATCGCGGAAGATTTAAGTAATATTTATTAAATGTTTTTGCACTAAATTGACTATTTTTCTCGCACTCAAAGTGAAAAGTACAGTTTGCACCTCGAGACTAAACGCCAACTTAATATACCCTCGGTTTCATTGACTCCCTCGCACGCTCGGGAGTGAAACCACCTCTGGTATATTATGGTTTCGTTTAGTCCCTCGATATAAAATATACTATTACAACTTAGAATGTTAGGTATATTACTTAATCTAGCAAGTAGTAAATACTTCCATATTAGTATTTAAGATGACTAATGGCAACACTGACGACTACTGCTTTACTTTATGCTTTTTTTCGACCTGCCCACGTATAATTTTATCACACCGGTAATTGGGTATTTTCTCGTTCTTTTCTTCGGTCCTACTATTTTGTCCTACCAGTAGGTCCACGAGGGTATGTTATTAAATGATAAATGATAAATGATTTTATTTCTGTAAGTAGGTTTTTACAAACACTTTTACACGTCAATCATATTTTAAAACTAGATGAGGTCGGCGTTTCGTATCTGACTACTCTGAGAAGAAAGACCGAAACAAACTCAGAGATCACAGTCTCTTTTAAAGTCCAGACATAATCTTGGTCAAATCATGTGAAGACCATGTAGATTGGTGTCTGAAATGGTCTTTTGAAGAAAGAACCACACAGATTGAGTGGACCTATCCATTCAGTGCACGCATTTGTCAGTAATCGTGCAGCTCAACTCAGAACATAAGGAGCTCAACGATTCGACGAACAATACCAAAGAAAGGACATTTGGGCAGGCCGCATAAATTACTCAAACTGCCATACCATGATCAGAGAAAAAAAAAAATACTGAGAAGAAAAAAATAAAAATAAAGACCCACATAGTCTTCACATTCACAATAATTAAAATAATAATATTATACTTCACAAGTAAATATTCATGTCAATGTGTATAAAGCGATCACAATTAAAAAAGTTTCAATATGTAAAATTTGGAGCAGCTCAATCCCAAGCCTTTTTGTCCTCAATATAATCTTTAATGGTATAAAAGGCTTTCTGGCACAACTTACGTTTAATGAATGATTTGAATTTATTAATGCTTAGATCTTGAACGTGGCTTGGAAGTTTATTATAAAAGCGTATACATTGACATCTGAACGAACCACCTATTTTCTTGAGCCGAGTTTTAGGTACAACATACATGTGTTTGTTCCTAGTATTTATATTATGGATATCACTGTATTGTTTAAACAATTTTATGTTTTTATGGGCATATAAAAGATTTTCAAAAATATACTGAGAAGGCACAGTCATAACATTAATTTCCTTAAATTTCTCTCTGAGAGAGTGTCTCGAACTTAATTTATAAATTGATCGAACAGCTCTTTTCTGCAAAACAAAGATAGACTGAATGTCGGCGGCATTTCCCCACAACAGAATACCGTACGACATTACACTATGAAAATAACTAAAGTACACTAAACGGGCTGTCTCTAGGTCAGTTAAATTACGAATTTTTCTAACAGCGTATGCTGCGGAGCTCAGCTTCTTAGACAATTTATCTATATGTGGGCCCCACTGAAGCTTAGCATCCAAAGTTAAGCCCAAGAATACAGTGCTATTTTCAGGATTCAATTCTTCGCCCTTTATCAACACATTATTTTTCACCTGCCTCACGTGAGGCAGCGTAAACTTAATACACTTGGTTTTTTTTTCATTAAGTAGTAAATTATTAACATTGAACCAATGAACTACTTTTGAGATCGCGCTATTTACATCGTCAGTAACCAGCTCCTGACGTTTAAGTTTAAACAAAAGTGAAGTGTCATCCGCAAACAACACTATTTCATGATTATCCTTTATGAGGTAAGGCAAGTCGTTAATATAAATCAGAAACAAGAAAGGACCAAGAATTGAGCCCTGTGGGACTCCCATTGTTACTAAAGATCCGGGAGATCTTTTCCCATTAACGTCAACGCTCTGAAACCTATTACTCAAGTATGAAGCAAGAAGATCCAGAGCGGTGTTCCGGATCCCGTAGTGGCGGAGTTTCCTGATTAACGTTTCATGAAGAACACAATCGAATGCCTTGGACAAATCACAAAAGATGCCCAAGGCATCACATTTATCTTCCCATGCATTATAAATATGTCCTAAAAGTTCAACACCAGCATCAGTAGTTGAACGACCCCTTGTAAAACCGAACTGTTTACTGTGTAATAATTTATTTTTATTAAAAAATCTTTGCAATTGGTCTAACATTAATTTCTCAAAAATTTTACTAAAGGTAGGTAGTACTGAAATAGGTCTATAATTTGTGGGGTCTGATGTACTACCTGATTTAAACAATGGTATTATTTTACTATTTTTCATAAGATCGGGAAACTCCCCACAGTCGATACAATTATTAAATATAAGAGCTAAAGTAGGTGCTACAATGTCAATAATAGACTTAGCAACTTCTACAGAATTACCCCACAGATCCGCAGTCTTTTTGACGTTTAAAGTGTGAAAGGTTTTAATTATATCTCTACAGGTAATATGTTCAAAATTAAATTCTGAATCGCAAACATTAACATTTTCCTTAAGCAAAGACTCAGCAACAGAAGGTGAAGAGTTTAGGGATTTAGTAGTTAAAACGGGAATATCCGAAAAGAAATTTTCAAAGGCCGCGGCGACTTGTGAGTCTGATTTTATTATTTTGTCATTAATTGATAGGCTGTAGTCAGTATTTCGGTTGCTAGACCTTCCCGTTTCACTATTAATAATATTCCAAGTCGTTTTAATAACATTACTACTGTTTTTAATCTTCGAACTCAAATAACGAGACTTGGCCATACAACAAACTTTTTTAAATAATTTTGAATAATTTCTAACATATAAATTAAATTCAGCGGTATTTACACAAGTCCTTTCATTGTACAGCTCATAAAGCCGCGTTCTACTTTTATGAATACCAATGGTAGCCCAATCACTGAAATTGCTGTTGGCCCAATTGCTGTTGGTCCTACTGAAGTTTTGAAACCAACCTCCTGTAGGTAAAAATATTAATGTTTGTGTTTTATTTTTGTTTGTTTTATTTGTATATATTATCAATGAGATTTTTATTTTTTTAATTTCATTTATACCAACATGGGCACTTTGGCTTTGGCAACTTGTTACAAAAGCGGATACTGTTTATAAGAAATGACTAGCTTGTTTTAGTTAGGTATTACAATTTCATGTTTTCTACGTGTATTTATACTTACTATGGAAATCGCTTCTCATTTTGGAAAGTCCTACATTTTTGCGAACATGCAAAATGCTCTCTAAGATATAAAGAGAAGGCAGTATGACGACTGAAACTGAGGTACCCCCACACCTAATCTAATTTCTTTGTACCTACAGGAGGTATATTCTCTAGTAGCATTTTTTTGTTGGCATTTAGTTGGGCCACTTACCTCTGTAAGTGGCCCAACTAAATGCCAACAAAAAATACTACTAGGGTTTTAGTTTCCAAACTTCAGTAGGACCAACAGTAATAACATGCCCTCATGGACCAACTGGTAGGACAAATAGTAGGACCACGAGAAAATACCCGTATCAACTAAGTTCTTATTACGTATTTATACAGGGTGATTGGAAGATGGGTACAAAGCTTTGAGGCGAAGATAGTACAGACAATTAAGAACCATTTAAGCCATGGTTTTCTATAGACGAAGTCTAACCAAAATTTTTTAAACTAAGTTTTAAGTATATTTTTTTTTTTCGGAAATTCCCAAAATTTTATGTAAACTGCATAATTATGGCCAAATTCAATGATAAATGATTTCTTTTTTATTTAATTTTATTAAAGTAATGTGTAATCTGTCCAGCAAAACATGTGTTATTAGACTTTTTTTTTTTAAGTTTTATCAATACGTTTTTTAAACCATATAAAAAAAAAAATTGATAAGACTTCGTCTAAGACAACCATGGCTTAAATGGTTCTAAATTGTCTGTACTATCTTCGTCTTAAAGCTTTGCACCCATCTTCCAATCACCCTGTATTATTAAAAAAAAAAAAAAATACATTTCGAATCATGAATAGAAATATTGAAATCTAAGAACAGCAAAGGTATGTTAAGGGTTGATGGATATTATTTCCATATGAAAACATGTGTGTATAGTAAATATTATTGGAGTTGTTCACAAAAAAAAAATGAAGAATTGTAAAAGTGTAGTGACAACTGAGTTAAGAAAGTAAAATGGGATTCAGCGCATCATCAAACCAATGACTAGTCATAAAATAAATAAATAAAATAAAAATAAAATAAAATTAAAATTAAAAAAGCCTTTTATTCCATGCAACACATAATAAATAGTTCACAAATATGCAACAAATTGATTTAAATAATACTTCATTTACATGCATTTGAATAATAAGTTCAATTTATGTTTCTGTTAACTTAAGTATTAACATATTACATTTCAATTTTATTATAATAAATATTTAATTTTTGCTAATACGTTTAATTTGTTTTTTCTATTTATTTATTAATCTATCAATTTATCATCTATTACATACAATTAATAATTAGGTATAATATTCTTGTTTGTATGGACCCCTCTCAGGTACTAGGACTACGTAGTCATAGTCATGCAGGAAAATAAATTATTTACACCTAGTAAACAGTGTTAAAGATGCATGAACGAGTTTTGATAAACCGACACTGATTATTAATAAGAATACAGTTTCTATTCTCAGTTCAAGTGCCTGTTCTTTGCCTATACCCAAAGTCTCTAATTCAGATAATGTAAACAAAGTAATGTCAAGAAATGTCACTGTCAAAATGACAGAACACTGGTGCAAAACATTTAATCATTATTTTTTTGTTGTAAATAATCATTGATAAAATTTTAGTGAATTAATTATAAGAACTATGCAAACAAAATACGGTTGCCATGAATGTTTTGTGTAATAATCGAAGATATGATCGTCAGTGCTAGACGTAGGCTTCCCAAAATCGATTTCCACTCGAAACAGTTTACAGCCGTTTTCATCCAAAATGTGGCTAGATATGCTACTTACAATATGTCAAAAAAAGTCAAAAGTCAAGTCATTTATTTCAAATAGGCACGACGATGCACTTTTGAACGTCAAAAATTTCATGAATAGTTAATTGATTCTAGTTGCGCCTTCCAAAAGGTAGTTATGTATGGAGAAGAATGGGCATGAAACTCCATACTTACTCTTTTAAAATGTTAACAATAGTTTGTATACATTAATTAATAATTATAGGTGAAGACGATGTACCTAGAATAAAAATAAAAATTACTGACCACAATTGGTAAAAAGAATGAAAAGTGAAGTAATGACAGAAAAAATTATAAATGCGATAGGTACATGGTGCTCACATATTTACAAACATTGTATATGATTTTCAAAAAAAAAATTAAACATATAATAAGTCAGTATGTGAGTTAAATTTATATTAATCACAGAAAATAAAATTAATATCATAAAAATTATAAATTATTCAGTTAAATTAGCGACCAGTTTGATTTTGTCTAGAATGTGAAATATGAATCTATGAATGAGAATTGTAATATTAGTGTTGTTGAAGATGTAAAAAAAATCCTGCCAGTATCATAAAATATGTTATACCAGAATATTTCCTTTTCTTAATAACTTAGTTTAAACCGAAAATTTATAAAAATAATTACGGTAGGTATGATTATTTTTTAATTATTATTTCTTAAAATCAGTGCTTAAAAGAAAATAAAACCTCTTTTTTCGCCATTTTGTATGAATTACAATTACGAAGATATTTTTTTGTTATGTTATCCCCTTTGTTTACATAAATTATCTGAATTTGAGACTGGATATAGCCAAAAATTTCCAGAGCCAAGCTGTTTAGAAGACGTCAATGTACCGGAAGACCATATAGTAGCTGCTGGCGAACGTTTTTGGTACGAGATTTGACATACGGTGAAAATGGTAATAAACGCATTTTAATTTTATGCACAAAGGATAATATTATGATTTTAAATGAATCGGATGTTTGGATCATAGAAAGTACATTCAAGACGTGCCCTTTTTTATTCACACAACTATTTTCTATCCATGGGTCAGTTGGTGTTGGTCAGTTCAAGTTTCCCGACTATTATCGCCCTTGAAGATCTCTGGAAGGGGGTGATGTAGTGACCTACACTCTTAAGTCTAATTAAATTATTAAATTAAAAGTAAAACAAAATTAAATATAAATTATGTATTTAAAAAATAAAATTAATCATAAATTATATACACATATTTACAAGAGAACTTAAAGGTAGACTTATTGATAATCACCATTTAAACTAATAGGTTGGAGAAAAAGTTTCTTCGCATTTTTTAAGAAAATTCAAAACATTTTTTAATATAGTTTATTTACATTTAACTATAGTATGTAGGTACCATTTTGTTCGATAACTTTTTGCCATCTTGTAGGTAGGGACATGATCCCATTGCTATCGAAATTTTGGGACTTCTGATCAAAATACCGCGACAAGTGGTTTTGGCAGTCCTCTCGTGATATTAACCTGACACTGCCTAAAGAGTTCTGAAGAGACCGAAACAGGTGGAAATCTGAAGGTGCAAGAACAGGACCATACGGCGGATGCAT
The DNA here is from genome assembly GCA_947523025.1 of Dryobota labecula. Lineage (NCBI taxonomy): Eukaryota > Metazoa > Arthropoda > Insecta > Lepidoptera > Noctuidae > Dryobota > Dryobota labecula. The sequence goes on along the minus strand of OX383311.1, from coordinate 1,567,438 downwards.
TAACACCTCCCAGCTAGGGCTTCCATTACGTAATTACGTAATTACGCAATTACGTAATTACGGACAGATTTTAGAAATCTCACAAATACGTAACTGAAGAGCTGCAGTCCGTAATAACGTAACTATAGGATAATATTAATTAATTTAGGTACCCATTTATTTAGTTCTATAGTTTCTGCCTACTCCATGGGAAAAAGGCATGGGTTTATCTGTGTATTTACAATTTACCTTAATTTAGTTAACCTACGACTTACATTATGACAACACCAAAACCCTTTCTGTGGGTATCCCCCGAATTCCCGGGGTTTATTTTATAACTTCCAATTTGAGTCCGCAAGATTTAATTTCTTAGTCGTACAGAATAGAGTTCATTGTTGACCAATCGGGAAACGAAGGGAATCCCCGTTGGTTGTGGATAGTTCGGTACGTAACACAATCAGTTTATAAGTGTTTCGCAAGTATTTGATCTACCTCGTAGATAATAAAGTTTAATATTGTGGATTGAGCAAGCTAAGGGAACTCCCTACATTTTTCTTTACTTTCGTGAATTTAGAAACAATCTCAATACTCGGTACTCAGTCGTCTTACGTACACCTGCGAGATACTGTCCTGCCTGGTCTAAGCTTATTTTATTGACTTTTGTGATTTTGTGTATGTGCCGCAAAGTTTGACGCTTGGTTTTCAGAAGCTTTTCATTACAAGTTTCTAAGTAGATATCACCATACACGAGTAGAGATACTTCAACGAAAATGTAAGTACCTATTTTAACATTACTTTACTTGTCTACTTACTTTGTTTCTAGGGTATTGTGTGAGAGTTTATACATATAATTTAGTAGTTGATTTTATATTGTTGACGGCACGGTTGGCGCAGTAGTTGAGTGATTGGCTGCTGCGCTGCGGGTCACGGGTTCGATTCCCGTACGGAACAAATATTTGTATGACCTACAGATAGGTGTTCCGGGTCTGGGTGTCTTGTGTATGTTAGTTTACATGATTGTGAGTGCACCCACGATACAGCAGTAATTCCTAGTGTGGTGCGACGTTTAAAAAAAAAAAAAAATATGTGCGATTTTATTTTATTGTTGCTTGTTAGATGTCTGTGCAAATAGACATTGATTATGAGTTCACGGTACGTATGTAAATGTATCCCGTTTTAAGTGTAGTGCCTAACTATAGATGCTATTTATATGTATTACCTAACTATTAAATTATGAAATATTTATATATTGTTTTAGGTCTGCAGTAAAGAAGACTATTTATAAGGAGTTTTTGAACAAACGCACACAATCAGCTATATGGGAACACTTTTTGAGGGCTGAAAATGGGCAAAGTGTCCAATGTAAACATTGTCAAAAATTTTTGAAGACTCCTGGTGGTGCTACTGGAGCACTACATACACATATGCGTGCTAAACATATTGGCGAGATGTCACAAGAGCAAGATGCGCAAAGGGCAAGTACTTCATCGTGCTTTCAAGCAAGAAAAAGTTTAGAACCTCCATCGAAGAAAACTACACTAACGGATTACTTTTCCACTGAGTATTCCTTGGACGTTATAGTGACTAGAATGGCAGCATTGGATGGCATCCCATTAAGCAAATTTTGTACTTCTGAAGATCTAAGGTATGTTTTCAAAAAATCTGGCTATGATCTACCGAAATCTCCTTCAACTATTACCAAAATTGTCCTGGAACAGAGTTGTGCCATAAAAAAACAATTAATAAATCAGTTTAAAGATATGAAGTCCCAAAAAAAACGGTTTACTATAACGTTTGATGAATGGACCTCTACCCGGAACCGGAGGTATATGAATATAAATATTCATAATAAAGACCTAGAACTAGCTAAATATAAAAATTTAGGACTAGTAAGGATAAAGGGTGAACCCTTTATCCTTACTAGTCCTAAATTTTTTATGCCAGCTCACGTTGGAACTGTACTGTTAGAAAATCATCTAAATGACTTTTATTTGAAACTTGAAGATATAATTGCATTCACAACGGACGGAGCCAGTGTTATGGTTAAAATGGGCAAAAATTTTGATGGTCACCATCAGTTGTGTTTTGCTCACGGAATACAACTTGCAGTGCTGGACGTATTATATAAGACACGGAAAAGTACAACTACTGAACCAGAACTAGAAGATGAAGCTTCAGATACTGACACTGAAGAAATTGAAGAAAACGATGGCGGACTTTTCATAGAAGTACCTAGAGTTCTAGAACCAGAGTTTCTGTACAAAGATATTATAGTAAAAGTAAGAAAACTTGTTAAATCATTCAAAAAATCACCACTGAAGACCGATTTGTTGCAAAAATATTCTTTACAAGAGCATGGTAAAAGCCTCGATCTTATACTAGACTGCAAAACGCGATGGAACAGCTTATCAGATATGGTTGGACGATTTCTGAAATTGAAATCAAGTTTATTTAAGGCTTTATTAGACTTCAAATCAAATATAAGTTTCACAGACACAGAAATACAAGATCTACATAACATTCATCATAGTTTAGATATAATAAAAACTACAGTGATGGCATTGTGTCGCCGTGACTCGAATTTGTTAGCAGCAGATGCTGCGCTTCAGTTTATGTTAAATAAGCTTGATGCTCAGTCCAATGGGCTCAGTGACAAGCTTGCTGTATCCCTTAGAAAAAGAATAAAAGAAAGGCGAACAAATGTGTCTGGTGTCTTGCAGTATTTGCATAATAATGAAGAATATTATAAAACCGAAGAAACAGAAACTTTTACAAAACCGACGTCGGATTATATTAGAACATATGTTGCAAACTTATTAGAAAGGCTCAAATTTACACCGCCTACAAGTACACAAATGAGTTTAGATTCCGAAGCAGATGACAATGATGCTAATGATGGTTGTGGCGACGAGTTGACTGTTGCACAGCAACTAGAAAAAGAAATACAGAAAACTATGTCTACAGTAAACAAATCTGGAGTAAACACAGATCTTGAATCCATCATCAGAGTTGAAATGTGTATCTACGATAGCACTGGCGGCGGTCGTGAAGTTTTCCTAACAGCAGCTTATAATTATTTACTATGTATAATGCCTACTAGTGTTGAAGCAGAACGGGCATTTTCTTCTGCCGGCTATCTTTGTTCTAAACTAAGAAGTTCCCTTGGTGACAGAACATTGCATTCGTTATCATTTATGAGATCATATTATCAAGAACAAAGATTGGAAAAATAACCATATTTTATATTGTTTCTTACTTTTAAACCATTTGTGCGTGGTACATGTTTTGTTTGAATTGTTGATTGAGTTTAGTCAAAATCAAAATCGTCAATCAAATCAAAATATTACATTTTGATTTGATTGACGATTTTGATTTTGAGTTTAATTTTAAAATTATCATTTTAATCTGTAATTTACTTTTAATTCCTTAACATTATAATTTTTTTCATTTGAAGTTGTTTGATTTTTTACTTCTAAAATACGTAATAAGCCCAGAATTTATCGTGCTTTAAAAAATCAAAACAGTTAAGTACGTAATTACGTAGTTACGTAATTGAAGCATCAAAATGCGTAACTAGTTACGTAATTAGCAAATCCGTAATTTTGGAAGCACTACTCCCAGCCAAACTCTCTTAATTTTTGCTGAGTGGCTAAAGATGTGTGAGTTGATTAATTCCGGCCGCTTTCTCTCAACTTCTTGCGTTAATCTCATCAGTTGTTCGCAGTAGAGTTCAGAATCGATGGTCCTGCCTGGTGGTAACAGCTCATATTGAATAATGCCCTTCCAATCCCACACACAGCATCACCTTGTAGCGAGTTAACCCGGGTTTCGCCACAGTCTGTGAAGCCTGACCGGCCTTTGATCACAACCTTTTTCACACGTTCTTGTCGTACGTGATCCACTTTTCATCACCAGTTATCAGCTTCTTCAAAAATGGTTCGGTTTCATTACGTCGTAATAAAGAATGACAAACGAGTACACGGTTCATTGGTTTCTTTCAGTGAGCTCGTGAGGTACCCAAATATCGTGCTTTTTTGTGTACTCAGTTTTTTTCAAATGTGCCAAAACTGTTTTGTGGTCAATTCCCCTGTTCTTCAGCTATGTCGTAACTACTGAAAAGTAGCTTATTTCAGATTCTAAACTATTAAGTTTCATTCGAATCCTCTAATAGAACAACAATATTTACACACACGTTATTCTATTAGAGGATTCGGATGAAACTTAATAGTTTAAAACCTGAAACATGATTGTGTGATGAAAAAAGATTGTGTGTTTGGGTGTGTGTATGTGTGTGTATAATAGTTACACATAGACATACACACACACACATATACGTAATCTTTCAGATAGGTAAACAATATTAGTAGGTTTAATAGTTTCATATTTAAAAATTAAAAAGTCCTGACACCTTGCTTTGAGTTGCACTTTGTTGGTTTGGAGGGCAGTTAATCTTGAAAATGATTAGTTTTTGCAAATTCTGGTCCTTTTGACTCTAATTCTTTGCAGGATCTTCAAATAAGAAGTCCGAAATTCAACCACGCGCCCTACAAGAAACAATCAGTCATAACAACCGGGGTAGCATGTAGTAGCAAGGTTTGATAATGCAATATAATAATATAAAGTCTAAAGATTATTTGTGTTAGTAAATTGTTATAGAAAGTTACGGAAAACACTTACTAATAGCCTTGTGAATTTTTATTTTAGTCGTATTTTTGGTAGTTAATTGGAACTACCTTTATGCATACATTATGTTTATATTTTAAGAAAATTAATATCACATCTAAAAGACAATACCTTGAACTTCAGAATCCATGTCGTTGATTAAATGATTATAACAATAAATATTAAAACTGTACTTGCTTGAATTACGTTAAGTTTTCGCTTCTTAAAACCGTAGTTATCGACAGCGTACTTTGACAAGAGATATCTTGTAATTTTTTATTAGAAAATTACCCTCCATTTTTTGGATCCCTAGAACATACATATTCTATTTGCAAGTCCGGTAATTGGTTTTCATCTAACTTCAACTTTATTTGGTTTTTGTCCGGCCTCGGCAACACAGTGCGGTCGTTCTACGTCATACGAGCCGTGTGCGCGAGCGGGACAGCATCATCGTGCGTTGCGCTCATGCACCCGCGCCATACAGACGACGACGCGCGCGCGCCGTGACTTGCAAGTACATAATGTATGCGCACTGCGCGCATAGCCTTACGTTCCAATCTCGCGATCCTATAGTTTCACCAGGTTAACTATGTAGTAACCCTTGAAACCTTCTTGTATTTCGTTTAACTGTCTATCCGTGCTGTTATGTAATGTGTGTTGTAATGTGTTTAGCAAAACACATTTCTACCACTCCTTCTTAACTAAGTGTAACTCTTGTGTGTGAACTGAAACCTGCGTCTGTGTATCTAATAAACTTTAATTCTTCTTCTTGTGTACTTGGAAGTTATTACTTCACTTCCTATTTCTAACTATCACACATTTACACTACACCTCTACTAGTGAAAAAACAGTGCATTTTCATAAACCATCGACGCTCTGTAACTTAAAATTAATTAAAAAATGTCGAGGGCTATTCTAAAATTGTCGTGACAAACTACTTACCTTTTTATGATATTGGGTAGCAAACAATTTTGTCAGGAAATCGGTTGTCATGGCATGGGCATGTAACGCGGAGGAGTGCGGAAAATGTCCTGAGGAAAGATTTGAGTCTGAATGTGTATGGCTATAAGAGTAGGGGACGACCTAAGAAACTATGGATGACCTGTGTGAAAGATGATTATATGGCTAGAAAGGGGGTGACTATGAGATGACGGCTAATAGCACGTTCAGACCGGCGTGTATCACCGGTGGAGCACGGAGTATTTGCTGACACGGCGAGGTGTACCACCGGTGGCCACGTCCCACTATACTTTCAATATACTAAGAAATTCGAGCCGCTTTGAGAGAAAGAGTTGTACTTACCGTTCCCTCCTAGTAAAATTGACAAATTTTCATAGTGCAGCTCAGGAGTCAAAGTCAAAGTCAAATCATTTATTTCAAATAGGCACGAAGATGCACTTTTGAACGTCAAAAATTACAAGAATAGTTAATTGATTCTAGTTGCGCCTTCCAAAAGGTAGTTATGTATGGAGGAGGTGGATATTATTTCGAAAAGTAAACAAAAATCTATATTGAAAAATTGTATATATTAGAAAAAAATTGACATAATCACGACACAAATTGTACGAAATGCATATTATTTATGATAAATTACGTTGAGAAAATTTAATCAAAATTGAAAAGCCATTTTTATCGTTATTTTTTTGATGTTTTTGATTTTTTTTTTTAGTTTTTGACGTTTCAACGTCTAATAAATCGATGAACGCCGGCTGCATGCACGAAAAAGGATGACTCATTGTCCCGTTACGCTCATTGTCCCGTTACGCTCATTGTACGCTTGCGCCGCATCAATGTTTTGTTATGACGTTGTCACGTTAATCTATCGTCCGTAAACCAACTTTACAGACAAACAATTTTTTCGGTTCTGATTGATGAGACAAAACAATTAACCTTATATTACGATAACTAGCTTATAGAAAGAGAGAGAAAGCATAATTCCTGTCTAATCCTGTCCATGTCCACCGGTGGTGCACCCCGCCCGGAAATACTTTTGGTTCATGGGGCGGTGATGTAACACCGGTGGCCATATGAAGATTTGCGCCGTAGGATACCAAGTACCTACTTATAACCCTAGTAGCATTTTTGTTGGCATTTAGTTGGGCCACTTACCTCTGTAAGTGGCCCAACTAAATGCCAACAAAAAATGCTGTCTGAATGTGATAGAGAAGTATGAAAGATAACACGTTGCACCGACCACAAATAAATTGGGATAAGGGCAAGAGACTGAAAAATGATAGCAAACAATTTTACGGCCCGTCTGATGTTAAGTAGTCACTATCTAAAAGCATCACAGATGTGTTGCCACCGCAAAGACGCAGCTGAAATGTCTCATGTGACTGTAAGTCACAGCAACATTGTCGGCGACAGGACATTAAGCAGAAATAATACCTATCTACTTTACATGTTAAATTAAATTGTAAGGGCTTAATGTCATAACTTATTATTGCGGTAGACCCCAAAAGGCTACCGTGTGATGTTGTATGGAGATTATATATTTTTATAAATATATGTTATTTCAAACAGTTTTTTGTTTTCTTACCTTACCCTGGATCTGGGCTTTTGTTCTTTTACAACTTATACTCCATTTATTATAACATTAGACAAATAACTGTTCTCACCCTTTCGTTATTTCGATGTAAACGTTTAATAAACTCCGTTATTTCACGATAAATACAAAGCACTGTTATCTATTTACCATTTACATTAAAAAATAACTCTAAAGTGCAGTAATTTCAACAATATTACACAATAACTATAGTAAATGGAGTATAGAGGGACAAAATCTTTTATGTAACAGTGGCGCGACGGTTTTTTCTTAAAATTAGAATAACTGGAAGGCTCTAAGAAACAGTACTCTGGCTTGTAAGGTACAGCAATAGACGTAACCTCCATCTCTTACTGGCAGAAAATGCCTATGGCATTAAGTCCGCCTCTGTACATTTTTTTTTTTGTGCTAAATTATTAAATAAATAAATAAATAAATAAATAAATAACCAATACAAACGTTGGTCGCCACTCAAACTCCGCGTGCCTCCTACTACCTACTATTGATTCTCTAACTGCATTATATAACAGAGAAGCGGTTTCTCCTCTGAATCAGAAGAGGCCATTTGCCTTCGAGTAAGGTTACGTACTTCTTTGTTTTTTTGTTAGAACGCGCTAATCTCTTGAACTGCCAGTTGGATTGGAAATATACTTTTTGCATTTGATAGCCCAATTCTTATTGAAGGTCTTTTCAAGGGACCGTTCAAAGCAAAAAGAAAAATAGAAAAAACGCTAAGCGAAAACGAAGAAGGTGCGGGCGGGCGATGTGACGCGAAGTGGGACAGGGGCCAAGGGAGTTTTATAAAAACGTTTCTGTTATTTAAGAGCGCTGTCTCGGGTCCACTAGCACCACTCCTTTATATAAATATTATCTCGTGACTGAGAAGGAATGATGAAAAACGGCTCAATCAACTGCCTCGGTAAGTGTGTCTAGAAATTTCTAATACTTTTTATAAAGTTTCATATTGAGACACGAAGCGATTCTAATGATCATAATTTTATTCTGTAATATATATTTGTTACGGTCGCGAATCATACTTTAATTGAATTAAATTTGAATATGGCGAATTACCTTAGCGCTTCCGCCTTAAGAGTCTATACAACTTCAGCACCACCTCACTCTGTATCTCGCTCGCACACTATTGCTACCGGTCACGCGAGCGAGCAAGCGAGACAGGGCGGCAGGGAAAAGGCTCCAAGTCGCCGATAGTTTCGGTAATTTCGTTTTACGGTGAAAATAATAGTCATTTAAAAAAAGTAAATAACATAGGACTTGGGGCCTAAGTCTACTAATTTACAAACGTTGCAATGGTCTCGCCATTGTGAGTATTTGACAGTTTTTGTATGGCAAACCTGTCAAAAACTCACAATGAAGAGACCATTGCAACGTTTGTACATTAGTAGACTTGGCCCCCTGCTTTATAGATAGTTCAGTTAATATGCAAAGTTTCATTATCTAACTTGAAGTATTTTTTGAATACCAGCGGTTTATTGTTCGGTTTGGGTTTGTTAACTTTGGATTTTTTTTCTATCGAGAAAATTTTATGGAATCGTGTTTTCGGCTAACATAGTACTTAACATTAATCCTCAACTTTAACATATATTTATTTCAAAATTAATGCTGCAGTATTTTCGACATAACGGAGGATCATGCCATGGACCATTTGAGGTAGTATAAGCCCTTAAGTATCATAGTATATTAAATTGTGTACTTTACAATTTCCACGCGAACGAAGTCTCGGGCAAAAGATAGTGATAAATAATGCAAATTTTAATTATGCAATATATTAATTTTATTCGTTTGTAATTTGACTTTATTGACGGTAAAGTCACTTAATGTAAATAGAATAGAATAGAATATACTAATTTACTTTAAAACATAGTACATTACGGTATTTTTAATAGAATTATGATCGTATATACATGTTTCACCATGGACTGGCATACAAATATTTAAACATGTTAAATGTAATGGATTGAACGGAATTACTAAAAACATTTAGAATCACCCACTGTTTTTTTCTTCATGAACTATGTATAATTGAAAACGAACTAAATATTTATATATTTGATGCTTTCGCCTACTAATGTTTCAATTGTTATTAGTTGGCCAGTGTTAGCCTAGCTACTCTTAACTACAGTGCCATTTAACGTGGTAAGTTAATTGTCATATCATTTTATTGCCATCAAGCGGTACCAATATAACTTATTTAATTCATACTCGTATGTCATCCGTAAAGGAAACCTGTACTTATCTATACATAAAAATACGTAAAATTTAAGTGACTGTTTGAAAAGTAAAAAAAAAAACAGTTTTTTTACTAAATTAATATGAAAGTTTAAAAATATTAGAACGCTGCTGGTACAGTCAGCGTCACGATGTGGGTACCCTCATTGAAGGCAAATTTTAATACGAATGGGGTACCCAATTGATGATGCAGCCCACTGTATGACGCGACCTCCGACGAGAAAGCGATTTAGCAAAATCGGTGGTCGATAGTATTGGTCCAGTCACTTGAGAGGAGCCATCTGACGAAGTTGACCAAATCCTGTAGGGATATCATCGTTTCGAAGCCGGAGATCCTTCCGGAATTAAAAAACTTCTACGGCCAATTATACGCATCGCAAGCATATCGACCTGATTCCGAATATGAGGATTTCAGAGCCACCTTAACCCACCAATTCACGAAAGACCTGCCAGAAGTCAGCCAAGGCGAAATAAAGGTGGCTCTTAAACAGCTTAAACATGGGAAAGCCCCTGGTGAGGACGGGATTACGACCAAGCTCCTGAAAGCGGGAGGAAGTCTTGTCTTAAAAGCTTTGGGATCTCTTTAACTCTGTCCTTTTCTCAGGGAGAACTCCAGAAGCGTAGCGAAGGAGTGTGGTCGTTCTCTTTTTTTAAAAGGGTGATAAGAAATTAAAGAATTACCGACCCATTACGCTCCTTAGCCACGTATATAAGTTGTTTTCAAGAGTCGTTACGAAACGTCTAGCGCGAAGACTCGATAAGTTTCAGCCACCGGAGCAGGCCGGGTTTCGAAGAGGATACAGCACCATAGACCACAAACACACAGTGCGATAAATTATATAGAAATCCGAAGTGTATAATCGGCCTCTATATTTGGCGTTTGTGGACTATAAAATGGTTTTTAAAATGCTTTTATTGGCATTACAGCAATAAATACACCTTAAAACTATAAAAAAAACAGAAAACAATTATTATAATGCCAACGGGCCTCAGTTCAGCATAATGTCAGATGGACAACACAAGGTGTACCACCTGACGCTGATTTTCAGCTGCAACCCACCCATTTTCGACTCTATCGAGACGTAGTCTGTTTTGGAGGCTCTGCAGCGATGCTATGGAAATGCGAAAATGATCTTCCAAACTCAGGATCAGCGAACTTAACATATCCGCCTGCGTCGAGGGATGAGACAAGGGGACGTAATTTCCCCGAAATTCGGCGATGTGTTTAAGACGCTGAAATGTGAAGGACGTGGCATCAACATCAACGGTGAGTACAGCCACACTTGAGATTTGCAGATGACATCGTCATACTGGCTGAATTGCTGCATGGCCTAGTTGATTCTTCTGTACGCATTGGTTTTCGGATGAACTTGGACAAAACCCAAGTTATGTTCAACGAACACGTCACTCCGGGACCGATTGCTGTTAAGGGCGGTGCTCTCGAGATTGTTCAAGAATACTTTTGTCTTAGGAAAACTCTGCAGTTTGGTAAGAACAACTTTGAGGAACTTTGAGGTTAACAGAAGAATTCAGCTCGGCTGGGCAGCGTTTGGTAAGCTTCGACCAAAGTCTTCAATTGGTTCGTCCTGCCTGTTATGACTTACGGAGCCAAAACGTGGACACTCACGGTACGGTTGGTCCATTAATTCAAGGTCGTTCAGTCGAGTTATGAAACGGGCTATGCTTGGAGTCTCTCTGAGGGTTCAAATCCGGAACGAGGTGATCCGGCAGATAATCAAAATTGACGACATAGCTCACAGAATAAGCAAGCTGAAGTGGCAAAAGGACGGCCATAGTACACGTAGAACCGATAGCCGTTCGGGTAGACGTGTTCTTGAGTGGAGACCGCGAATCGGCAAACGAAAGCTAGGACGCCCTCAGGCTAGGTGGAGCGACGATCTTCGCAGGGTGCTGGTAGAAGCTGGATGTGAGTTGCTGAGAATCGAGATGAATGGCGTGCAATTGGAGAGGCCTGTGTCCAGTAGTGGACTGCTATGGGCTGATGATGATGATGACATCGTCGTTCCGTGTAAAAGTCGCTCCATGTACAATACTGATTTACAGCTGTATTAGACTGAAAGCCGACTCTGATATAGTTGGGTAAAGGATAGGTAGATGAATTATAGGGACCTACTCTTATACCACATTGCTCTAGAAGGACATATTGCAAAGATCTTCCATTCGTCCGCGAAGATAGGTTTAGCGTCCAAGAGAGCATCAATGCTCAAGCGCGGAAAGAGTGCGAGGGAAGGAGGACAGTGTATGACCAATATCCTTTATTTTTCCAAGGTTTTCCTGCACAATGGTGGAGATAGAACCTATGGATCCTGCCCAGGAGTTCGAAGCCAAGATCCTGCTTCGTCACAAGGCGATGAATGAGGCGACGGATCGCGGAGACTCTGAAGTGCAGCAGTTCTACCGCGGCGCCGCAGTGTTCGTGACGGGAGGGTCCGGCTTCCTCGGCAAGCAGTTCATCGAGAAACTCTTCAGGTGAGGATGGCATTCAACACCTTTAAGAAGGAGCTTCTTTATTCATTAGCAGGTAGGTGATGTGCAGGGCAGATCTAGGTGACAGTTTTAACAGTTGCACCGCCCATAGTACAAAATTGTAACGACCATGTAACGACACTTTCTTTTTATGTGCAATTATATTTGTCTGTTTTTTTTGGCATGCAGTCAATCATCTCTACATTTTGCCTGACTTATAACACAGTTTCAGTATAGACTTGTAACACAGTTTCTCAGTTCAGACTTGTAACACAGTTTTTGTTCATAAGAGTGTGCCGGGACACTAAAACGTTTAAAATTAAATTAAATTATTAAAAAATCAATAACCCGACTGTAAAAGAGACAATACAAAAAACAAGACAAAAATTTAATGCACTAAAAGACCGAAACAAGATTCAGACTATTAAGTTTATTAGGAGGTAGGTTCTGCTTGCAACAAAACTTAATTTTTTTGTTTATTAATGTAAAATGGAATCTTACGTTTTTCGAGTAATTAAAGGGTAAATTTTAATAAATAGCTCAAAATTGTACAAAAGGATTAAACATTTTTTTTCCGGATTCGAGTTTTTTTAGTTTTTTGCATTTTCTGAGAAAACTTACCATAGTAATGTATATTTTTTTTACACCATCAGAAAGTAGAGATTCAACTAACAAAAAGCCTACCGAATTAAAAAAAAGCAGATATTTTGACGTGAGAATTATAGATTGAAAATTAGGATGCCTTTTCGAAATTGAGTCAAAATAAGGTGAAAAAATAAACTTTTTAAATAAATAAATTACAGTGAGTTTGGGACCTAAAAAGGTAAGTTTTCACCAGATTTCGTGAAAAAAAAAAAAATGTTTTGTAAAAGATAAAAATAAAAAAACCTGATTATTTGAATTTTCACATAAATTTTGAGGTTATGTAAAAAAAGTGTAAATACAAAAGTTGCAGATCATTTTATTACCTAGAACTTTGCCATTTAACTTTTTTCCATAGGACTTTTAATTTTGCCGGAAATCGAGATAAACCGTTTTTTATATTTAAAATCCCTCTATCCACCCCTCTTCCACTTCCCGACCTCAGATCGCCCGTAAATTATTTTTCCTTTAATTTTTGTTATATTCTCTTCCCTTCCTACTATATTTTTTTTTGTTTCAAAAATTATCGACCCTGCTGGAAGCCTAATAGACCAGTAGTGCTATTCTGTAATCTCACCGTGAAAACTTGGGTGAAGTGAGCGTGGAGTGAGCTGTCAATAGTGTCAATCCCAAGCGTCAGGTGAAATTGAATGTCACTTCAAGCTCACTTCACTTATGTTTTCACGGTGAGATAGATACAGAATAGCACTACTGGTCTATTAGGCTTCCAGCTCATAATATAGTTTGTTAAACCGAAGTAGAGTTTACTTTGTTTATAGTTTATCTTAATCTTGTTTCGGTATTTTGAGACATGGCAAAGCAGTTGGTCGACTCTTCACGTGACCAGAGGGCTGGCCTATTTCTACAACGTGGCAATGCTGCCAGCCTTTTGGGCAATTTTCCTGTTGACAGCGATGCGCACAGATTTGATTGTGTCCCCTCCTTTTTTTATATACTTGTACATAATTATTATTACACTGAAAAAAAAAATGCACTCCAATCAAGTGACTTTTTAGCTTGATTGACGATATCTTGACGGATATCTTACGGAGGACGCCACACAGAGCGTCGCGTCACGTCGCGTCGAGCCGGACGGCTCTGTGTGACGTCGTCCGTAATATCTAGTACATTACAACTGCTCAGCGTCGCGTCGGCGTCCCGCCCCGCCGCGCCGCGCCCGCTGTGTGCAGAGACCTTTATAGTGCATTACTTTTAAATTGTTTTTTTACAGTCGGGTAATTGACTTTTTTAAATATTTATTTTATAAAACGCCTTTATTATATTGCCTGTATCTATCGATCTATGTAGCGGAATCTTTCAATTAAATTTTCACCACCTTCAAGACGTCCGATAAACTTGAAAATTTGCGCACGTATCAAAGACCGACGACAATACTATAATTTGGTATCTTGGAGCTGATCTGGGCCTCAAGTCTGCTATTACAATACTGCCGTGCTAACGAAGAACGCAGTAACTCGATTTTGCCGCTTCCGAGACTTTTATTTTTGATTATTGAATTTGTTATGATGTTTTAGTATAGCATTCTTGCTTACTGAAAAACCGAGTTCCTGAAGGATCAATAAAAAGTTGCTTAGAGAGATTTAATAGATTTCGGTTCGCTGACTCCAAATATATAACTCAACGAATGTATAACTCATAATCGTCCAAAATCGAGTTACTGCGTTCTTCGTTAGCACGGCAGAATAGTGTCAGAATGGTCTCGCCATTGTGAGTATTTGACAGTGTTTGTATGGCAAATCTGTCAAAAACTCACAATGAAGAGAACTCACCATTCTGACACTATTGTAATAGCAGACTTGAGGCCCTGATGATGGAGCCCTCGAGTTTGGGCTCATATGATTCATTTTGAAGAGTCTAATAAATTGGGCTTAGTAACGAGGGTCTGATGATGGAGCCAGGAGAGTGGAGTGATGGAGAGGATGAATAGTGGGATTCTGCAGTGGCTACCAGTAAATTTCTCGAGTTTGAGATCATGTGATTCGTTCTGATAAGTCCAATATAATGCACTTAGCATATCGAGGGTCTGATGATGGAGCTAGGAGGTGGATAGTGGAACTTTTCAGTGGCTACTAGTAAACCTGTTGTCATAACTTCGTTGACTTTAGACTTATTAAGTAAAGGAAGAATATACTAGAGAAAAAATTTCAAAATAATATATATCTAGTAAAAAAAAAAAAAAACACGCTTTTATCACGCACAATAAATTATAAAATTAGATTGGATTATATTAGTTACTATGGTCTAATTGATACTCTTTCTTATTCAATATTATTTCATTCTAGAGCAACGCAGGACGGTGTCAAAAGCTTTTATCTTGCTAAGACCTAAGAAGGGAAAACCCATCGAGCAGAGACTGACTGAAATGTTACAGGATCCCGTGAGTATTTTTAATCCATACGAATATTATAAATGCGCAAGTAACTCTGTGTGTCTATCTAATATCTTTTCACGCCAAAACCATGAAATCGATTATTATGAGACATGATTTTTTTTTTTAATTTTCAACTTAAAAAAGTATATAATAATTTAATATTTTTAATCTTTATTTTTTTTCTAATCTTTCCTTAAAGGGTAACCTATATATTTATCTAATGTTATTCTAACTTATAATTAATGTGTTATTATATTTTTTTTGTGTTGTAATTTTTTTGCATTCTTCAGAGAACAATAAAATATGTCGAGCATGAGGTCCTGGGTTCGATTCCCAGGTCGGACAAAGTGTTATTAGGTTTTTACATCAGGAATTTCTCAGCAGCAACCCGGAAGACTGGAAGCTGGAACCAACATATTTGGGAGAGGGTTAGGTTAGGTTACTTCGTGTACAATAATTTAATTTCATTATATTATAATATGTATGTTTAGGTTAAGGTAATTATCTATGGGCCTGCGTCGCCTGTAATAAAATTTATTATTATTATTATTATTATTTTATATACGTTTATAAATCTCGGGACCCTGGGGTCCCGGACCTTTGGAAGGCGTACGAGGGGCCGAAGCCAACTCGCAAAGGCCCGTTAGACGGTTTTTAATTAAATGAGGTACCAACCGACGATTATCCCTGTACCCACTATGCAAGTGCACCCAAGGACAACCCCCGGTTGGTGTAGGACTATTGCAGGATATGGAACCAAAGATATTGGACTATGGGTTTGGGTGGTTAAAATGCACTGGTTACCAAAAACTATGGAAGGACTATGGCCCCTGCCTGATCAATGTTTTATTATACAAGGATAAAATGGCAGGGGGTGACTTGCACACTCAATAATGGGCTCCCGAAAACGGTCGCTAGCACATAGTGACGTAGCGACAAGGGGCAACATATCCTGAGGTGCTTGAGGAGTGGAAAGGTATTTATTCCACGGCTCTCAGAACAATCCCAGAGCCCGGAAGATGGTCAAGATCCCTACAAGGACTTACTGGAATACTTCCTTCCTCCGAGCACGTTTGCTCTTGCGAATTTCCACTCAAGCCGGCCAATAAAGGCAAGAATGAGGTGGGAGCTCAGTTCCTCGTCAGTGTTCACTCCAGCCGGCCAATAAAGGCAAGCTAGAGATGAGGAACATGACTTCTCCCGGGAGATAGGGTCCGTGGGGTCGCAACTGCCCAACAGCTCATCACACGCTGCCCTGCGGGTTTCTGTATCTCTCTTGGTCTGGCTCCTCACCCTAGACATGTTCCGGCAAAGTAAACTCTGCCGGCACAGACCTAGAGTTCGGAGCGCGCAATGCCCATCACGACGTCAACGTAAATTATTATTATTATTAGATAGATGATGATAACTCTATTATGATTTCCAGGTGTACGACTTGCTTAAAGAAAAGCAACCTAACTTCAGAGAGAAGATCGTGCCGGTGGCAGGTGATGTGGCTGACCTCAGACTGGGCCTGAGCGAGAAGGATTGGAACATGATCACTGAAGAGGTTAGTATTTACCATGGGAGTCAATTGAAATTGCTGATGGACCCATCTCTATACAGGATAAGTTTTTAACCAGTGCGTAATTTTTGGTGGTTCAGTATTAGTAATAGAACACTTTTCCATTATATGTTCAATACTTTTTTTTTGGTCCTAATTGAAAGCAGCAAAATATGGATACAATCTATTCGTAATAATATCAATGGGCGAGCGCACAGCTGATAGGTACCTACTACTGCGTTCCGCTTCACTGACCGCGCCGGGCGCGTTGCGCGACTATAGTATCCATTATACCAGTTTCAAAATAAACATTTTTCGTTAACGATAACTTAATTTTTTGTACTAAGACATATCAAAATAAGAAATAGGTGTATAATAAAACACGTATAAGATTAATTTGTGAAAATTTGCGCATTGATTAAAAACTTTTCCTGTATAGACTCTATAAATTATTTACAGTTTTAAGCTAACTTAGGCTCAATTTACACTGCCGCGGAACGGAATGGAAGCGATTTTTTTTTGTATAAAGCATTATGAACTTTACGTCAATAACGTAACGTGCAAACTAGATAGAAGCCAAATAACCAGGTCGCGAGTTTTCTGGAGAATTTGCACCAATCCTATTGCCTTTAAACGGGTGGTCGCGAGGATATCTACTTAGCATGGGGTCCTGAGTTCGATCCTCAGGTTGGACAAAGTGACTTTGGATTTTTCCTCACAAACACAGTAGCAGCCCAGAGCCCGGAAAATCAAATTAACAAAAGGTCTCTGGGGAATGTTTGTAAAAGTCTGTAGATGTCTCCAAACCATTGCGACCTATTTAGCTTTCATATTTAACACCAGTGTAGATCAAAGAGTCTTTCCGGATCTCATGAAACACAATAAAGTAGTTCAATTGTTCAAATCCGGTGATAGTAAAGAACCCAAAAAATATAGGCCTGTGAAAATTCTGCCAGTTTTTGGTAAGATGTTTGAAAAGTTTTGCTCAATCAAATGTGACGTCACTTTAATAAAAATTCCATATTTCATGAACAACAGCACGGTTCACGCAAAGAGCGTTGTGTCATTGACACCGGTTTCACCCTAATAAAGAACATTTTTAACGCCTAGGAGGAAGCACACGATGGCATTGGAATCTTTTGCAACCTCTCTAAGGTGATCGATTACGTAAACCATGTGTCACTTCGGCTGAAAGTAGAGCACTATGGGATTAGGAATACAGCTCTTGATTTACTAGAATCATACTTGAAAGATAGAAAGGTTAAAGTTCAAGTAAACGGCATTAACTCATTAGGGTCTAGGACTGGACCTCGAAACCTATCCTTCTGCAGTGAGGTGTGAGACAGGGACATAATTATTATCTCTCCGAAACTGCTCACCGCAGCACTGAAGGATGTTTTCACGGTTCTGGATTGGAAAGGAGTTGAAATCGAGTATGTTTACCTAGGATAAATTGTCCAGTTAGGTAGTTCCAACTTCGTGAAAGAGGTCAATCGTCGAATCCGACTTGGCTGGGCGGCGTTGGGGAAGCTACACAATATCTTCTCGTCCCACATACCACAGTGTCTCAAGGCGAAAGTCTTTGACCAGTGCGTGTTGCTAGTGATGACCTATGGCACTGAAACGTGGTCGCTCACAATGGGCCTTATTAGTAGGCTAAAAGTCACCCAAACGGCAATGGAGAGAGCTATGCTTGGAGTTTCCCTACGTGATCGAATCAGAAATGAAGAACGCCAGAGAACCAAGGTCACCGACGTAGCTCGAAGACTTTTCGAACTTAAGCGGCAATGGGCAGGGCACATTGCTCGCAGAACAGGTGGCCGTTGGGGCCGAAAGGTTATGAAGTGGCGACCGCGTACCGGAAGTCATATAACTGTCGTTCTAAAGTGCCTTTTATGTGCCTATTTGAAATAAATGATTTAGCTTTGACATTGACCTCTGCCGTTCCCTTTGGAAAATACAGGCGTGATTTTATGTTATGTTTGTGTTCCAGGTGAACATAATCTACCACATGGCGGCGACGACTCGGTTCGACGAGTGTCTCCGAGTGGCTACGATGATCAACGTGCGAGGAGCGAGGGAGGCTCTCGTACTGGGCAAGGCTTGCAAGCAACTCAAGTAAGTTAATGTTGTTATTGAATTTAATAATTTTTAACCGACTTCAAAAAAGGAGGAGGTTTCTCAATTCAACCGTATATAAATATATATATATATTTTATGTTTGTTCGCGGATAACTTCGTCGGTTATGAACCGATTTGATATACTTCCAGATTGGTTCCATTTTTTTCAAAATCCAGTTCTGATGATGGGATCCATGAGCAATTGAAGGAACTCCTCAAATTTTATAGGCATTTATATAGCGATTTTTGTATTTTCAGAAAGTATCATTTGGTGGGTAAAGGGTGGGGTAATCAGGGTGTAAAGTTCACTCATACTCTATAGTAAAGGGAGGATCCTCCGACCACATGGGTGTTGTGTCTGGTGGGCAACTGCCCAACGGTTGATGTCGGGATGTTGTATATATGTTAGTCGCGCGGTAAACTCTGATAACGCGATGCAGGATTTGTGAGGTCAGGTCTTTGATGCGTAGTTCGCATTTGGCGTTGTTGATACCGCTACAAACTGATGAAGACGACCACAGATGGCCACCGGAACTCGTCCATGATACGTATTTCACGGGTAGCGATAAAATATTTCAATTAAGATAGTTAAGCAACTATGACGAAGCCAATTTAAATAAATGCTGATCAAAATGGTACAATCAAACTGATCTGATGATGTAGCCGGAAGGTAGACAACGGAACTCCGTCATAAAACAATGTATCCTAGCCGTGTTTGGGCTTATTGGAATTGTCATGAGATGCACTCGGGCTCTAAATGATGTTTAACCGACTTCAAAAAAAACAGGAGGTTCTCAATTCTTCTATATGTATAAGGTGTTAAAAAATTAACTCTACAAACTTTAAGAGGTACTTTAGTTAGACCATCAAACTGAATAACTTTTACTATGCGA
The DNA here is from genome assembly GCA_947523025.1 of Dryobota labecula. Lineage (NCBI taxonomy): Eukaryota > Metazoa > Arthropoda > Insecta > Lepidoptera > Noctuidae > Dryobota > Dryobota labecula. The sequence continues at coordinate 1,547,927 of OX383311.1, read as the reverse complement.
CCAGCTTTACAATCGCGAAAAAATAAACAGCTGTCCCATACAGTTTAGAACAGTAGGTACCTATTAAAACTTTAGTATGGAACAGCTGTTTTTTATTAATTAGTTTAATTTAGCTGGTACGAGTATTTAATCCACTCCGCGTATGTTCATGATGTTATAAGATTTCCTGTAACTGTTGTGGAATTGGTATACGAATTGGTGTGGGGTAGGTACCACAACTAAAAAGTATAAATAAAAAACTTTTTACAAACAACAACCGACTTAAAAAAAAACAAATAACTTGGATAAATTAAGTTTAATTTTCGAAGGCATTCAGGCTTCGATTTCGGTGGAAAAAAACGAAAATACGGAACCAAAGACACCGACTTCTAAAATTAAAGTTATTTTTCCATTTTTTTGTATTTTTTTTTTATCGACTAATTTTACTTAAAACGGGCAGCAACGAAATCGACTAAACAACCACAACGGGCTGCAGCGCAAAGCATTTTTATTCAAAAAGCGCGGTGGACCCACCTGTAGGTGGGTTAATAATAAAGTTAGTTTAGTTGTTAATAATAAAGTTTATTTGGACTCGATAATAAAATATAGCCAACACAATTATATTCCTAAGAAATAGGATACAAATAATGTAAGCTAGTCGACGGCTCGAAATCGTTGGTGGGCGTGGTCAAAATGCATGCTATTTCATCCAACATCGGGTGCGAAAGGGACAGACACTGTGATGAGCAGTAAGAAGCTGTCACTAACGGGAGTGTGTATCAATATACACACTCCCGTTAGTAAACCAACGCTAATGACGCACAAACTACTTAATCTATCTACTCAAAATAAAATTATTTGAACTTTTCAATAAATTATCTATGCCTGTACGGTTTCTATTTTGCCATTTTCATTTTACATAATCTATTTATTTACGCTCAAAAATGAGTTGAAATGAGTGTCGAAACAAGGAAGTTTTGACGCTCATAACTTCCTAACCAATATTTATTTCCAAATTATGCTTCCATAAAGGACTAGATAATGGCGAGACAAATTGATATTATTTTTAGTTTTGATTGTACACCGTCAATCAGACGAGTAATCACCATACTTCGTTTGTATAGAAGAATGACCGACTAGAGTGTCCTTAATGGCCCATTATTGCTGAAAAAATTGCCTGTTACGTTTTAGACCAGAAGCGGCTCTTTATTAATAAATGTACTTTCCTCTGCCCCCCCCAGGTCTTACGTCCACGTTTCCACAGCCTATTCGCATGCACGTGAGGACCTCATCAACACTGAGGTGTTAGAGGACTTCTACCGGAGTCCAGTGGACCCTGAGACCCTCATCAGACTGGCAGAGACTGTCGATGAGGAGAGGCTGAATGATATTACTACGAGGTAAGTTTTCAACGTAGTCCGAAGAACTGCAACGTGCCACTAGCAGGGAAACAATAAGAGCAATAGAAATATTTGTAACGTTTTTATCACGAAGGATGCCAACGGGACTCTATTGGTAAGCCTAGCTTCGCTGTCTGACACTGCAATAGCCGACATATTAAAATTCAAAAATAAAAAATCATCCTCCTGTCCTAATCCCAATTTATTATTGGTCGGCGCAGCATATTTTCTTCATTACATCTCTATCAGTCTTCATCTCAGTATTCACATCCATTCTAGCTTTACACTGTGGCATTTTAGTCGTCTTACAAAGACAGCCCACTTCATGTATCCAATGACTACTAATCAATCATGTAAAAAAAAAAATCTTTTTGAACATCTGAATTTTTTATTTTTATTAGTTATGACGCATGACATAGTTTAAAACACCCTGTTACGAGTACAGTCCGAGCCTTGTGATACAAGGGCGCCATAATTAATAAAAAAAATCAAATGTTCAAAAAAAAAAAAATTACATGAATGATTAGAAGTCATTGGATACATGAAGTGGGCTGTCTTTGTAAGACGACTAAAATGCCACGGTGTATAATTATCCACACTATCCACCCATTGTTTCATTGCTCTTCCTCTATTCTTATTGCTATCCACATTCTTACGTACTCAAAATTCTCACGACATGTTCCTCATTCCTCCGCATCACATGCCCGGCTTATGAGAACCTTTTCAATTGCAGCTTGATAAAGAACTGGCCGAACACGTATTCGTTCGCGAAGGCAGTCGCCGAAGAGATTGTCAGGTCAATGTGTGACAGTCTACCTCTATGCATTGTTAGACCTGCTATCGGTAAGTACAACCAGTATTCGTAAAAGCAGGGAAAACCTATTTGAACTTTATTGCAACATGAATACAATATTTCATCCGTATGTTTCAAAATATTCAAAAACTTTAAAAAATGTGTGCAAAATAGTGAAAGCTCTTTATATTAGTAAAAAAATTAAATCAGCTGATGATTAAATAAAAACTTCCTGGCAAATAATAAATAATGAAACAGGTAGGAAAAACAGCGTAATACTGAACTTAATTTAGATCCCAATGGTCCCATCAACTTATATGTAGAAAAAGCTCAGGAATTTGCAAACTTTTTTGCTAATATTCCTTTTAAAACTACTGAAACTTATTCCTCACTCGCACTTTCTGGTGCCTTACTTAGCATACAAACCCCCAGGCTGTAACAAAAGCTTTTAAAATTAAATCAACAGAAGATCTCTGGGGAATGTTTGTAAAAGTTTGTAGATCCTATCATCGAAACCATTGCACTGTATTTAGCTTTCATACTTAGGTAACACCAGTGTGGATGAAGGAATCTTTCCGGATCTCATGAAACAAAGTAGTTCTATTGTTCAAATGCGGTGATAGTAACCAACGACAATTACAGGCTCGTGTCGATTTTGACAGTTCTCAGTAAAGTGTTTGAAAAGTTGATGCTCAATCAAATGTTACGTCACTTTAATTAAAAAAAACATGTTTCATGAACAAAACACGGTTACGGTCACGGTGGACGGTTTCACCAAAGAGCGTTGCTCAACTGACGCCGGGTATTACCCTAATAAAGTAGTACAAGATGTCATTGGAATCTTTTGCGACCTCTCTAAGGCGTTCGATTGCGTAAACCATGAGACTACTAAACTATAAAACTAGAGCACTATGGGATTACAAATACAGCTCTTGATTTAATAAGATCATACCTGACAGGAAGGTTAAAGTTCAGGTAAACGGCATAAACTCATTAGGGTCTGACAATGGGCGTTCCTCAAGGTTCGATATTGGGTCCATTCCTATTTTTACTTTACGTTTATGATTTACCCGAAGATGGTGTTATTTGCAGATGACACATCGTTGATTATGAAAACAAACCGATGGTCACAAAATCTTGACGACGTGAATAATTCTATTCTTCAGGTCCAAGATTGATTAACGGTAAATAATTTTGTAATAAATGAAAAAAATAAAAAATGTATTAGATTTAAATTACCTTACGTTAGAAGTAGCGAATGTGACATCATATTGAATGGAGAAAAACTGGAATTTATTAATCAAACGGTTTTCCTAGGTATCACGCTAGACGAGAAATTACAACGGGGACCATATACAACTCTTGCTTAGGCGCCCCGCCTAAGCTCAGCCGCTTATGCTGTTAGAAAGATCAGATGTAGAAAACGCGCGTTGGGTCTATTTTAAATACTGTTACAGCATATTGTCGTATGGCATTTTATTGAGGAGTCGGGCTGCTGAAGATGAATATTTTTTTATTTTTCAAAAGCGAGTTGTCAGAGCCATTTGTAATCTACATCGCCGCCAATCTCTTAGGGAACTATTTAAAAGGATTAATATTATGACGGTACCTAGCCAATTCATTTATGAAAATATATACTACGTATGTAAAAAAAAAAAAACTACGTCTTTTTAATCAAATAAGAGATAGACATCATTTTAACACTAGAAAAAAAAAAATGATATACCATTTTTCAGATTATCTAAAAGTACATAATTTTTTTATGGGTTGATGTGTTAAATGTTACAAAAAAAATACCTCGTGATATATTGCAACTAAATGAAAGAAAATTTAAAACTTGTATTAAAAGTACATTTTGTAAACAAGCATATTAAAAATTAGAGGATTATATCCAAGATAATGCTTGGAAACATGCTGGTCCTGCTCCGTAGGACAATGTAGAGTCTAGACAATATCAAACAGGTTGCTAATTTAATTGTATAATGTACTAGCTGTTGCCGGCGGCTCCGCCCGCGTGGATGTCGGTTATCGCGTAAAAAAAAGCCTATGTCCTTCTCCATATCCCAGGCTATATCTCTGCCAAATTTCATGACGATCGGTTCAGCGGTTTAGGCGTGAAAACGTAACATACAGACAGACAGAGTTACTTTCACATTTATAATATTAGTATGGATTATTTTTATGACATAAATTTTACACTCTGTGATAAGTTTAACTGGCACACTGACCTTTTATTTCATTTTTTTTTTTTATCATTTACTCTAACAATATTTGTAAATATGAGAGTCATCATTAATTGCTTCATTATGGTTCCGTAGTAAACAAGGAATCCTGTCTGTCAGTTTCCTGATAATGTTTCATGTAGTACGTAATCGTCTAAATCGCAAAAGATAACCCCAAGGCATCGCATTTATCCTCCCATTCATTATAAACATATCCTAAAAGTTCTACACCAGTTTCAGTAAATAAATGAAATCTTGTAAAACCGAACTGTTTGTTATGCAGTAATTTATCATTATTAAAAATTCTTTTTTGTGTACTGAATGGATAGGTCCCCTCAATCTGTGTAGTTCTTTCTTCAAAAGACCATTTCAGACACCAATCTACATGGTCTTCACATGATTTGACCAAGATTATGTCTGGACTTTAAAAGAGACTGTGATCTTTGAGTTTGTTTCGGTCTTTCTTCTCAGAGTAGTCAGATACGAAACGCCGACCTCATCTAGTTTTAAAATATGATTGACGTGTAAAAGTGTTTGTAAGAACCTACTTACAGAAATAAAATCATTTATCATTTATCATTTGCATTTGTCCTAAAATAAGTTTTCAAAATTTTTCAATATCGTTACGTTCCACTGAAAAATAATACTACATGGTCCGTTTCTTAAATACAATTTTCTGTTCCAGTAATCTGCGCTCACAAGGAACCTAATCCCGGCTGGTTGGACATGTCCAACGTGTATGGAGCTAGTGGTGTAAGTAACTACAAGTTAAAATTAAATTAGCTGACGAAACTGCAGAGATATAATATTATTGGTACATGTATCTGTCGCAGGCAGATTGTATTATTCGTCATTTTAGAAACGGTGCCATCCGTTTACAAACGCTCGTGGTTAAGCAAAACCGAAATCATACAAAATGCCTGCAACATATCGATAAAAAAAGAGGATAATTAAAAAAAAAAATTAAAAAATAGCTGGATAAGTTTTTCACCAGTGCGAAATTTTTTTTTTGTTCAATGTCAGTAATAGAACACATTTTCATTATTTGTTAAATACTTTTTTTTGTGGTTCTCTTGAAATCAGCAAAATATGGGTACAATGTATTCGTAATAATATCAATGGGCGAGCGCAGAGCTGATAGGTACCTACTTCTGCGTTCCGCTTCACTGTCTGTGCCGCCGCGCGTTGCACGACTAGTACCCATTATACCAGTTTCAAAATAAACTTCTTTCGTTAACGATAACTTATTTTTTTTGTACTGAGACTTATCAAAATAAGAAATAGGTGTATAATAAAACAAGTTTAAGTTTAAATTGTCAAAATTTGCGCACGGATTAAAAACTTTTCCTGTATATCAACTTTTTTGTGTTTTAACTTGTAGTTAATAACGGGGCCAACGACGGCAGTTACCGAGTTTAGAAAATCTTTTTTTTTCTTTTGTTTAACGATACCCATCACGTGTGAGTTTTTTCAGCTAATTTTGTGATCGTGTATATGTCATTAGCATTTATCAATTACCTAAGTTATCAACATTGTTGGACAGAAAACTGCCAAACTATTCAGTAAAAATCTCACCGTGAGAACTTATGTGAAATGAGCTGCCAATGTCAATCCCTAGCATCAGATGGAATGACAACTCACTTCAAAGTTTTCACGGTGATATTTTTACAGATTAGGTCGGCCGGTCCTGCGCTGTCGTATCTAGTAGATTTTAGAAATGGTTATGTTCATATGATGTGGCATTGACTGACTCGTTGGTATAGTGGTCGCAAACGCGACGGCTGAGCGTGAGATCCTGGGATCGATCGCTAGGTATTTCAAAGTGTTATTGGGTTTTTCCAATAGGAAATTCTCAGCCTGGAGACTGAATTTGTGTCCCGTAGATGGCAATAGGCTCGCCTTCCCATTAAAAGGGTCTTATACCTAACTGGCGAAATGTGGAAATTATATTTATTTATGTAAATTGGTTTTAAAAACACTTTTAGAACGAAGTTGTTTAACGCGATTTGCGGTAGGAGTTGACACGTAGAAATCGTCACGTAAGAAAAAAGTGTTATGCTACTTTCTCTCTCTATGTCTCTTTCTATTAGATATAAACGAAAGCGACAGAGAGAGAGAGAAAAAGAGAGAGAGAGAGAGAGAGAGAGAGAGAGAGAGAGAGAAAGTGTGAATTTAATACGCGTTTTAATACAGAGCCATCTAGATAAGTTTTTAGAAGCTCTCATAAAGTAACCAGTTAGCTTTTTAAAAGTTATACTAGATGGCTCTGTATAAACAAGTAGTTGTTCCGGGTCTGGCTGTTTGTGTATGTGAGTTTAAATGTTTGTAAACGCACCTACAATACAGGAGAAATTCGTAGTGTTAGGCAATGTATTAAAAAAAATCTGCTTCAAGTGTCAAAAGTATTTGTTTTTGTTTTAAATCATACGTGAGAAGGAACTTCGTTCCTGACGGGGAACTGACCCCCCGACCGCAAACTTTTTTGATTACAATGTGATGTACGAGTATCTTGTTAAGGCGTCTTCATGTTAACCTCTAGAAAACGGCACGGTTGGCGAAGTGGTTAAGCGATTGACTGCTGCGCTGCGTGTCGCTGGTTCGATTCCCGCACGGAACAAATATTTGTATGACCTACAAGTAGTTGTTCCGGGTCTGGCTGTTTGTGTATGTGAGTTTAAATGTTTGTAAACGCACCCACGATAGAGGAGAAATTCCAATTGTGGGGCAACGTTTAAAAAAAATATATATATATATTTATAATTTAAATGTAATTTTATTTAGAAACGGTAATGATTAAACACGTGAAAAAATTATATGTTGCTTTTGATACCTTTCTGTAGGTATGTCGGTTACTCGTTACATAATTGGATAAAGTTCGCCCGATCGAAAAAAAAATCCAAACATACCCTTATTTTGTAGATTAAAATCATTTTTTTTCAAAATTTTAGTTTAAAAACGTCAAATTCAGAATAGCAAAATTGCCATTTTCACTAAATTAAAAACTCAGTTATCTTAGTGCCGTCAAACTAAAATATAGTTAAATTGAGTCACTTTATTCAATTTCAAAATAGGAAATCGTTGTTTGACAGGAATAAACTAAGTTTTTGGTGATTTTTAGTCTAGTTTAGAGAATTTTCTGACAAGAGAATCGGCAACAATTTACCTAAGTTTGCACGGTGAAATTTTAACAGAACAGCACTACCGTTGTCTCCTCAATTTTATTACTTTACCGACATCTTCTAAAGTGCTTTTGACCTTCCAGATCATCCTGGGTCCCGGCTTAGGCCTGATGCACACAATGTTTTGCGACAAAGGTATCCGTATCGGCGTAGTACCCGTGGACTATGTGAACAACGCCATCATAGCTGCGGCCTGGGAGACGGCCAAGAGAACTGCTGCTGGAGAGGAAAAACCGAGGATTTATACTGTGACTTCGACCAGGAATCCTGTACTATGGGGTGAGATTAGTTTTAAGACAAACTCTTTTTTATAGTGTGATACTCCCTGGCCGCGTCACAGTGGGAAATTAAAAAAAACATGTTTCTAGATAAAATGTACCGTTTATGCACTATTCGGTACGTGTAATGAAAAAAATTGTACCTCAACGAATAAGTAATGAAATTTATTGAAGTTTTTTTTTTCTCTTTATCTTAGATATCAGCTTTATCTTTTTCTATCTATTCATCTTTTTCTTTCTATTTCATTAAGAGAAGGACAGAAGATAAATTTTAGTTTAGTCCTGTCAAATTAATATAATAATCAATAAAATATTTTACGTGTTTTTGTTTTTCTTCTTATGTAATTTAATTTTCTTTTTTATAACATGTAATTTCAAATACAATTTATTGTTCATGAATAAATGACTAATGATTAAAACAGGTGTGATGTTATTTTAATTCTAAAATCAATTTATTTTTTTAATTATTTTTTCTTATTAAACAGGTGAACTCGTAGAAACGTGCGAAGGTGTCGTACGTCGTAACTTTTCCACGCCAGCTGCCGTAGGGTACATTTTCATTATGTACACAAAGATTGCTACTTTGTTCTGGATATACTCTTGGCTGCTACATCTGATTCCTGGATATATTATTGATGGAATATGCTCAATTTTTGGAAAGGAGAGAAGGTAAAATCACATTTTTTTTTTGTTGCCGGCAGTCAGAAGCAACCAAACAACCAATCAAGCAAGAGGTATCGTGTAACCCAGTAACAAGGTTGTGGAGGTTAGGGCTTTCAGTCTCGCTGCATTTCCGAGTCCCGGGAAAAAAAAAAATCGAGACTCGATGCGGTCTCGAAATTCCCGGGAAAAACGAGATTTTCGAGACTATTTAATAAGTAGGTTTCATACTTATAGGCTAGACTTTTAGGCAGTCAAAACAAGATATTTCAATCAAGTATTTTGATAAACATACAGTAACAAACTCAAATCATAAAATCAAAAATGATTTATGGGTTTTAAATTTTTATAATGGGCACTTAAGAAACAAAAGGGCGTTTGATGTAGTCTCAGACAGAGAGCACCTGAATTTATTACAATAGTCATCTGCGTTAGAAAAAGCTCTCTGCTTCGACGCTAGTGCTTTTCTACTACTATACTAGGGGATAGTATTAAGGAATTTGTAACAATGGTTTAAGTATTTCCCTTAACCATTGGGCAAGTCTCAAAAGTCTCGTTATTCCCGAGACCGCAAATATCAGTCTCGAGACTCGAAAATACCAAAAAATCGTCGAGACTCTCAAAGTTTTCGAGACCGAGATTCCCGTGATGAATGTTCTAGTGGATTAAGCAGTCGCTCCATGTAAAATACTGGTATAAAACTGCAACCGGGTAAAGTCGACTTCGAAATAGTTGGGAAAAGGCTATTTCTAAATAAACTATCTAAATGAAACTTCTGAACTAATAAAGAGGAAATGTTTATTTGTTTGTAAGAGGTAATATATCTGGAAGTAGGTAGGACTGATCCGAATCTTTCACAGATGGAAAGCTACACTTGCCGAGTGTCATAGGATATATTTTACGTGTTTTATGGTTGTTTGTAAGTTGAGTGTTGGGGCCGCTTGGGGAGGCCTATGTCCAGCAGTGGACGTCTTTCGGCTGAAGAGATGTGAAGTCTCTTATAATCTCAAAAACATTCTTCATAATTACTTTTCAACATTGATTAACTAGGATATAATTTTCGTTGAAAATTCTAAAACAATTTTTTCTATGAAGGATGAAATTAATCATTTTTATTTTTTTTGCCCATAGATTCGTGAAGATATACAGAAAAATGTACAAAATGTCGACAGCTTTATCCTACTTCACGATCAACGAGTGGCATTTTGTGGACAATAACACAGCGAATCTTTATAACAACCTGTCGACCATCGACAAAGAAATATTTGACTTCGATGTTGATAAAATAGACTGGCAGGAAAACACGATTATCTGGTGTCTAGGACTTAGGAAGTACATAATAAAAGATGGATTAAAAGGCTCGGTGTATGCTAGGAAAAAACAGTTCGTTTTTCAAATCTTAACGTATATTTTCATGCCGTTATATTTCTATTTGTTGTATAAGGTGTTAAGTTTTGCTATTGTTAGTTTGTTTTTGTTTTTTAGGATGTTTTAATAAATTATGTATTTGATGTTTAAGGAAAAAGTGTTTTTATTTATTGTAAAGGCCCCTCTACCCCAAACTGCCCTATAAAACTCTGCCTATGCTTTTGAGTGTGCCTAATCTTGAGAAACTAGAGCTTGTTGCTTCTTTCTTTCTTTCAATAAAACGAAGTGAATGTAGATAGACGCTGAACAATGCTTTCAAACCTGCCGGTCGATTCTGTTAACGTCTCACCGTGAAAACTAAGGTGAGGTGAGCTGTCATTCCTTCTGATGCTAGGGATTGGCAGCTCACTTCACCTACATTTTCACGGTGAGATTTTACAGAATCGACCGGCTGATAAACTATGTTAAAATTCGTTCTATCACTTCACTACATATCTTGGTACCTACAGAGTTCGACTGCGGCAATTTCTTATCGCCTCGCAGAAAAAACTGGGTATGAATGTTTCGAACACATCCATTATACTTATGTATAACTGGCTGTCGTGTTCTTCCGGAGTCAATCTGTCGTTTAATTTAACTCTTGGACACAAACTTGTGAATAATAGGGTACATACACATGTTATAATACACATGTTATCCATACTAATACCTATTATAAATGTGAAAGTAACTCTTGTCTGTCTGTCTGCCTGTATGTTACGTTTTCACGCCTAAATCGCTGTACCGATCGTTATGAAATTTGGCAGACATATAGCCTGGGGTATGGAGACGGACATAGGCTACTTTTTTACGCTATAACCGACATCTACGCGGGCAGAGCCGTGGGCAAAAGCTAAGACATTATGTAGTATATTTAGTATCAGCATTGCACTCGTGCGAAGCCGGGGCGGGTTCCTAGTTTTAATTATAATATTATTTTTTAGGATAGAAAATATACACAAAATGTGTGGGAGCAGGGGCCTTACTCCCAACAGCATCGAGTTCTAAATCAATCGAATTGGATTCGAATTAAATGCCGATCTACTCTTGAATCCGACACTTGCACACGATCGTGCGGTGGTTCGAAGCGAAACTAACTTCGATCGAAAGATTCGTTAGGATCGAAAAGTTCGTACTCCGCACGCCATCTGACAGATAGATATCGAGTTGTTGGATCAAAACTAAACGTCAAATTACACGATATCAAAGAAGCAACTTTATTCAGATCGAGTAAGATAACTACCTAAAAGACATAGAGCACTTGATTATGACGTAATCCGCCGGATACGCATAAAACGATGCTAATAATACTCGAACCTATGACGATCTTGGTTTACGATTCGAATTGGTTCAAGAGTAAGGTTTTAAATCGAGTTCGGATAGAAACGAGTTCTAATCGGAAATAAAATCAAACTCGAATCGTTTTCGGGAGTAAGGGAACGACGTTTTCCAGTTAGGCAACGGACGGACTGCACGAGCTACATCTTGGGCAGATGATAAGTGCCCCCATTTCAGATATTTGATCGCATGCTCGCTTGATCTCCGTAGTCCAATCACCTTCGGTGTAATTGACAGGCACCGACCAGATGCTTCGCCAGAACGAACACATGGTGTCATCATCCGGTAGGCGTGTGTCAACCACACCTTGGTCCGGTGGCTCCCAAGCCCTATAAGTACCTTTTATCGCTCTGGAATGTGCGATTCTGAGTGTATCGCTCCACTCTTCGCCTGTACCTACAAATATGGTTTGCCCATGCACAGATCTGCTTCAGGAAGTCGATATGCTCTGTGACGCGGGTCAAATAATCTCGAAAACTAATATCAGTCTCCGAGAATGCCCGCCCGCCTCACAAAGCGCATCATAGAAATATAAAACTTACACTGAAAAAAATGCACTCCAATCAAGTGACTTTTTAGCTTGATTGACGATATCTTTAGATTAATCAAACTCTTAGTTAAGTTGATCATCACGACATGATTGCAGCAATACTAGTTCAAATTTTTTAAATACCGTTCTACCTATCTTCACTTGAAGGATACTTGTTAAGATAAATCCAACGATTCCAAACACGATTTTACACAATTCATGGTGTGAAACCAACCGAGTTGCACTATTCAAGTCCTGCCATACTTTAGAACGGGCTATCATTATTGTATGCGTAAGCAAAAGGGCTTTGCCTGAAATTTATGGACGTCTGGTGCCTTTTTTTTTGACGGCTCACTAACTCCACCTTGTTAGATGTGTAGAGTTCTTCCATTGAAACAATAGTTACTATGGCAGCTATAAATATGAGTTACCTTTAATGGTCCTATACTGAAAATATTTTCAGTTTTCCTAATTAAATACGCGTCATAGATAAGGGTGCATAACTCGAGACGGATGTACTTTAGAGCTGAGCTGCCATAGTTACTATTGTTTGAATGGAAGTACTCTACACATCTAACAAGGTGGCGTTAGTGTGCCATCAAAAAAAAAAAGGCACCAAAATTGGGCATAGCCCTTTTGTGCCTGTACTGTTGATTGCTACTGAGTTCCCTATTCTGAAGCCTACCCCTGATGCAACAGCAAATATCTATATCTTAGTGATTTTTAAAATGGGCTATCATCGTTATTAAATGCATATTTAAAAAAAATTGTGTCTTTACTGTTGACCGCTAAGGAGTTTCCTCGCCTGGAGCCAGTCTTGGGTGCAGCAGCCAGATCTTGGTGAACTTTAGAACGGACTATCATAATTGAATGCGTTTATAAAATGTGTCGCTGCTGTTACCGCTGAGGAGTTTCCTAGTCTGGGACCAGTCTTGGGTGCAGCAGCCAGATCTTGGTGAACTTTAGAACGGGCTATCATAATTGAATGCGTTTATAAAATGTGTCGCTGCTGTTACCGCTGAGGAGTTTCCTAGTCTGGGACCAGTCTTGGGTGCAGCAGCCAGATCTTGGTGAACTTTAGAACGGGCTATCATAATTGAATGCGTTTATAAAATGTGTCGCTGCTGTTACCGCTGAGGAGTTTCCTAGTCTGGGGCCAGTCTTGGGTGCAGCAGCCAGATCTTGGTGAACTTTAGAACGGACTATCAAATTGGATGCGTTTATAAAATGTGTCGCTGCTGTTACCGCTGAGGAGTTTCCTAGTCTGGGGCCAGTCTTGGGTGCAGCAGCCAGATCTTGGTGAACTTTAGAACGGGCTATCATAATTGAATGCGTTTATAAAATGTGTCGCTGCTGTTACCGCTGAGGAGTTTCCTAGTCTGGGGCCAGTCTTGGGTGCAGCAGCCAGATCTTGGTGAACTTTAGAACGGGCTATCATAATTGAATGCGTTTATAAAATGTGTCGCTGCTGTTACCGCTGAGGAGTTTCCTAGTCTGGGGCCAGTCTTGGGTGCAGCAGCCAGATCTTGGTGAACTTTAGAACGGGCTATCATAATTGAATGCGTTTATAAAATGTGTCGCTGCTGTTACCGCTGAGGAGTTTCCTAGTCTGGAGCCAGTCTTGGATGCAGCAGCCAGATCTTGGTGAACTTTAGAACGGGCTATCATAATTGAATGCGTTTATAAAATGTGTCGCTGCTGTTACCGCTGAGGAGTTTCCTAGTCTGGGACCAGTCTTGGGTGCAGCAGCCAGATCTTGGTGAACTTTAGAACGGGCTATCATAATTGAATGCGTTTATAAAATGTGTCGCTGCTGTTACCGCTGAGGAGTTTCCTAGTCTGGGGCCAGTCTTGGGTGCAGCAGTTAGGTCATGGTGGGCTTTAGAACGGACTATCATAATTTAATACGTAGATATATAATTTCTTTTTGGGGGATTTTGTACGTATGAAAAATATTATTTCTTGAGCCAATAACATGAAAGTTAGCACGAATATTTATCTAAGTAAATTATATTGTCGTTTTTTGATTTTCTAAATTACCCCCAAAAGGGGGATAGGGGGTGACAAAGTTTGTATGGTAGAATTATAAAGCATTGAATATTTTTCAAAAATCAACCCCTTTTGGGTGGAAAAGGAAGTAACAAATTTTTTTAGTCAAAAATAAATTAAAGAATAAATTATTAATAAATAAAAGGATCTTAATCATTTATTTTTCAATACTACCGATTAAAAGAGGTGAAGGGGTGGAGGGATTAAGTGGGTGGAGGTGTTACATTTTGCAGGAGTAAATACGAAATCTACGCGGACGAAGTCGCGGGCAAAGTGCTGGTTTTTTATATTTTCTTACATACATACTTTCTAAGGGCGGCCGTACACGGACTGCTTCAAGCAGTTGAGGCCGACTGCTTAAAGCCGCGACTGCGCGGTGAACTATAGTCATTCATTCGCTGCTGTACACACGACTGCTCGAGCAGTCGCGACCGCTTCAAGCCGTCAACTGCATGACGAAATTCCATCGTGCCGTCGACCGCTCGCGAGCTGTCGCGAGGCATACACCGACTGCTCGAGCCGTTGACTACGCTAGAGCAGTCGACAGCTCTCCGACCTCCCGCCCGTCCCTTGTGGCCTCGCGGCGTCTGTCTGTCTCGTCTCATTTGTCGACTGGTTTTTGAATTCCAAAATTGGATGAACCCAAAATTTTCTCTTTTGACGTCGCCGCCGTCGTCTCCGCTTGAGCAGAAGCAGAAAAAGCAGTGCTTCCTCGTCAGAATCCATGACTCGACTGTGGTAGAAAATCAACTGCTCGAGTGGTTGGTAGCGACAGCTCGAGCAGTCAGCAACCGACCGCTCGAGCAGTCGACGCCGACCGTTCGAGCGGTCCGTGTACGTCGCTCAGCCGCTAACTGCTCGAGCAGTCCGTGTACGGCGGCCCTAAAAGTCTAAAAAGACGAACATCGGTCTCCATATATTAACTGTCCTAAAAATAATATTATAATTAATAAAAAAGAACGAAGTATTACATCGTTTCTCAGAATTAAAATAATTTTTCAGCATTTACATTCTCTTCGTTAATGAGCAACAAGCTCCAGTGTCTCAAAAGTGGGCACGCCTTTACTATAAATCAAAATTACTTTTTCCTCAAATATCACCTCTCTGACCCTTGCTCGTAAGCGAAGCGCCAGCCCGCGCTATAGCTGAGCATGTAACGTTAAACTCCCCTGTTAATAATCATAACCTTGATTTTATCCAGCCACCGTTGGTCCCTTGCCGTCCTCTCTCCGACGCTGCCATAAGCCGAGGTTCGTACCCCACAGGGGGTGCCCTTAGCGCGCAGTCGTTTAGATTATAAGTTTTTACGCCCTGGTTGGAGGTATTAAGTTTCGTTAGGAGCTTAAGGCAACCACAGGAAAGTCCGGTTAAGGAGTCACGACCTCAAAGGTCAACTCTGAGATGACCTAGATAAAAAAAAAAAACTCAATTATAAAAAAATATAATTTATTAATCAAAAGATCCTAAAAAATAATAACAAACAAACAATAGCAAAGCTTAACACCTTATACAACAAATAGAAATATAACGGCATGAAAATAAACGTCAAGATTTTAAAAACGAACTGCTTTTTCGTGGCGTACACCGAGCCTTTTAAACCGTCTTTCACGATGTACTTCCTAAGTCCTAAACACCAGAGAATCATATAATCTCGCCAGTCTATTTTACCAACATCGAATTCAAATATTTCTTTGTCGATGGTCGACAGGTTGTTATAAAGATTCGCTGTGTTATTGTCCACAAAATGCCACTCATTGATCGTGAAGTAGGATAAGGATGTCGACATGTTGTACATTTTTCTGTATATTTTCACGAATCTGCGGGTAAAAAAATAAAAATATTTACTAAATCCTTCACATAGAAAATTGTTTTCGAATTTTCAACGAAAATTATATCCTAGTTAATCAGTGTTGAAAAGTAATTAGGATGAATGTTTTGGGATTATAAGAAACTTCACATCATCTCATCTCTTCAGCCGAAAGATGTCAACTGCTGGACATAAAAAAAAATCTTTATTTGCAAAAATAAATTTAAAAACCTTTCACAATTCATGTAAGTAATAAATAAGCAGTAAATGTAGGTATTTTTTTTTTTTCGTTTAGTATGTATCAGTAGTTATAATAACCATTATAAGTGACAACAGAGTGAATCAGTGAACTGACTGTGAGTAACAGAGTGAATCAGTTCCCCGTACTAGTATAAACTGTACTACGGTGGAACAGTAACATAGGCTTCCCAAAGCGGCGCCAACACTCAATTTACAAACAAACATAATTATATAAGGCTAGAGTCTGCCCACGGCTTCTTCCGCGTCAGTTCCGTACCCCCTTTCCCCATAGTCCCCATCCGTACCGTAAAACATATCCTATGGCACTCGGCAAGTGACGCTTTCCATCAGAGAAAAATTCGGATCAGGAATCCTCTTTCTAATATTAAGAAGTTTCATTTCGATAGTTTAATTAGAAGAGCTCTTTGCGGGGAAATAGCTACATATTCCCGCTGCTGTGTCTCGGTTTGAAGGGTAAGGGTGTTGGAGTACCAACTTACAGACACCTGACATATGCCAGCTTCGTCTTTTTGATGACAACGCATCTGTCTCTGGTGTTACAGATGTCCATAGGTGGCAGTGAGCACTTACTCGTACCATCCCAAATATGTCGGGGTCGGCTTCCAGTATAACCGGATACAGTTTTACACCAGTATTTTACATGGAGCAACTCTCGCTATCTGACGGCGCCATCAGTTGGGACTGGTCATCTCTTCGCTGCCACGGCTTATTTTAATTTTTGAATTGTTTTTATTACGGACGCTTCTAACGTGCACGTCTTTTTACATTGTTCTCACATGTATAACTTCAACATGAATGATGTAATCCATATTTTGCAACAATATTTTGTATTAACAATATTTTGTTTTTTGAGTGTCCGTGGAGTTTCTTGCCCATTCTTCTCCATAGAAATCTACTACGCTTTGGAATGGGCAACTAGCTTCAGCTTTCTGACTGACTGACCCCTTGACAATTCAAAAGTACCTGGTTTATCCATACTATCCATACTAATATACTATAATATTATAAATGCGAAAGTAACTCTGTCTGTCTGTCTGTCTGTCTGTATGTTACGTTTTCACGCCTAAACCACTGAACCGATTGTCATGAAATTTGGCAGAGATATAGCCTGGGATATGGAGAAGGACATAGGCTACTTTTTTACGCGATAACCGACATCCACGTGGGCGGAGCCGCGGGCAACAGCTAGTTTGAAATAAATGCTTTGAGTTTTTGAGTTTCTTGCTAAGACTGGTTGTCAGACTTTCAGATTTCTTCGGGGATTACCCGCAACTTAAACATAAACAACCTATTTAAAAACTTTAGACTATCAGAAAACCGAGAATCATGGCTTTAAATGCCAGTAAATTTTCATAACGTTACCTTTTATTGACAGAGTTAACGTTATTATATTAGAATAATGGTAATAGATTTAACGTTATTTATGCTACATTTTACTTTATCGTTATTTAAAACGGGTGAGATGTAAGTAGTGAGGCCAGAGGCGCGCGGCGCGGCGGCAGGCCGCCTTCGCCCCTCGCTGATGCCGTGCCGATCAAAACGTTGCCTGAATCTGCCTGATTCTTACCTACAGAACGATAACGTAGCTAATTTAACGTTACGTAACGGTTATTATTTTGTTATTTGGTAACGTTACCAAGTCCTGCCGAGAATTTGTTGATCCCCCTCAGATAGACTTTCTATAGACCAATTTACACATCCCCTCTGCTGTTCCTTTATACCATCAACCATACTCTCACCTAACTCAGATACCCTCTTAAATTACTCACCTTTCATATACTTTCTTTAGCTACTCACACGCACTCTGGTATTTCCTAAAACTTTTTTATTTTTATATTTTGTTAATTACATAATTTTTGCTTATTTATTATCTTGCATTATTAATATGTCGTGTAACCATATAACAGGCAACTAGCCGCGGAAGGGCCCTGGAGACCTGTAATACAGGTTTTTATATAAACCTACCTCAGGCTCAAGTCTCTCACAAAGTGAGCTCCTGGTTCGTGTATTACTGACAAAGTTTAGCTTTAAGTTCATAAGTTGTGTGGAGAATATAAACATTTTATATTATTACTAGCTTCTGCCCGCGATTTCGTCCGCGTGAAATTTCGGCCCACCTATCGCATCGCATTCGCATCCCGTCGCTCGCCCGCGCTAAAACTTCGTTATCGCTTAGCGTTCTTTCTGACTTCCGTTCGTACCGATCGTAGCGTTCCTCGATAAATGGGCTATCCAACACTAAAATATTTTGTCAATTCGAACCAGTAGTTCCTGAGATTGGCGCGTTCAACCAAACAAACAAACTCTTCTTCATAAATGTGAAAGTAACTCTGTCTGTCTGTCTGTTTTCACGCCTAAACCGCTGAACCGATCGTCATGAAATTTGGCAGAGATATAACCTGGGATATGGAGAAGGACATAGGCTACTTTTTTACGCGATAACCGACATCCACGCGGGCGGAGCCGCGGGCAAAAGCTAGCAAATTATATAGCTGACCCGCGCAACTTCGTCTGCGTCACCTACTCGTAAGAGAGAGAGTGGTTTAAGTAAGGAATTTTCTACTTATTTTGTTGTGGAGTTATTTTAAAATTATGATATCTCCTAAGTTGATTGAAATCAAGTGATGTCAAGGACAATTTTGTTTACATTTAAATACTTGCGATTAATAACATATTTATTTGGATAAGGATTAATATTATGTTGATAAAACTCCTTCGCAAATAATGAATTAATTTCGAAAAAAATTGTTTACCAAAAAAAAGGTTATAGTGAGTCAATCTTAAAAGATAGACATATGCTGTCGCGGACTTTTTTTTAGAACTTTTAAAGAGGAACAATTCTATAATACATGATATTTGCGTAACTTAAACCGTTTATGCAGCGCACGCAACGGAAGCTCTCAAAAAGGAATAATTTTTCCCGTTTATGCAACATTTTTCATTTATGCTCCGCTCCTATTAGTTGTAGCGTGATGTTTTATAGCTTATAATATTCCTCAATAAATGGACTATCTATCACAAAAATATTTTATCAATTCCAACCAGCAGTTCTTGAGATTAGCGCGTTCAAACAAACAAACTCTTCAGCTTTATATATTAGTATATAGATAAAAAAAAAAACATTATTTTACCTTCTTTCCTTTCCAAGAATTAAGCATATTCCATCAATAATATATCCAGGAATCAGATGTAGCAGCCAAGTGTATATCCAGAACAAAGTAGCATTCTTTGTGCGCCAAATGAAACCGTACCCTATTGCCGCTGGTGTAGGGTAGACATTTCTTATGACACCTTCCATCGTTACTCTGAGGTCACCTGTTGTATAAGAATTAAAATAGCATCACGCCTGTATTCTCAGAATGGATAGGCAGAGTTGTAGTACACCCACATATTGACAGTTATGTAATTTAAGGGCGAGATTCACAGACTGAATTTAGAATACGAATCTTCTTTTCAATAACAAATACTTCCCAAATGAATACATACACAGCATTAACCCAAAATCGTTGTCATAATTACAGATTTCGCATGTATCTAAATCAAAGGTATGCACGGCACTAAGAAAACATGTATATTTCGAAATGATAAGCAAAATAGAAAAATAATTAGATATTTTATGCAGATAATGAAGTTAGCTCGAAAAATAGGCATAAGCTGACAATAATTCGCATAGACCCGAACATTTTTGTACAACTGTTGGGTTGGGAATATCGTTATAAATTAAATGTGAGAAGTAACCCATCGATTACACATCTGCAAAAAAAAAAAAAAAAATTCAAGGTTCGCAAATATGAGTTTTTTGCATTACTCAGCCAAACTATTTTATCGTAAAAATAGTTCTGACAAAAATTGTAGATCATGAAATCGACGGCTCCTATACCCAAAGTCTCAAATTCAGATAATTTATGTAAACAAAGGGGATAACATATCAAAAAAGTATCTTCGTAATGGTAATTCACATAAAATGGCGAAAAAAAGGTTCCATTTTCTTTTAAGTACCGTAGAACGGAGCTATTTGGATTTTCGGGGGTTATTTGGAATAAAGTAATTGTAAGATTTGAGTTGACATAAATTCTACCAAAACATCTTAAACAGCTTTTATTTTATTTCTGGTCTTGTTTACTTTTACAATTTTTCTTACAAAGATCACAATTCTAATTTATATCATCTCATTGCTTTGTTCCAAATAACCCCCGAAAATCCAAATAGCCCCGTTCTACGGTACTGAATTTAAGAAATAATAATTAAAAAATAATCATACCGTAATTATTTTTATATATTTTCGGTTTAAAACAAAGTTATTAAAAAAAGGAGATTTTCTGGTATAAAATATTTTATGATACTGGTAACAATGCAGGAGATACAAACATTTTCAAATGTTTTACATCTTCAACAACACTAATATTACAACACTCATTCATAGATTCATATTGGAAGTAGCATATCTAGTCACATTTTGGATGAAAACGGCTGTAAACTGTTTCAAGTGGAAACCAATTTTGGGAGGCCTACGTCTAGCACTGGACTTAAAAGGGCTGATTATGACGATCATATGCCGTGTCTCCCACATACTACACAAAACATTGTTTGGCAACGATATTTTGTTTGCATAGTTCTTATAATTAATTCACTTTAATTTTAGCGACGACTATTTACAAAAAAAAAAAATATGATAAAATGTTTTGCACCACTGTCCTGTCATTTTGACAGTGACATTTCTTGACATTACTTTGTTTACATAAATTATCTGAATTAGAGACTTTGGGTATAAGTATACTGAGTCAACTGTACTTTTAATAATATGAACGTTTTTAACACAGGTAGATAGTAAATGATTTAATTGTTTGTAATATCCTAAAAAGTACAATTGCCGAAATTTGTTAATTGACTCAGTATACAGTATACTTAGGAGCCATCGAAATTAACTATAAAAATTGTTCTTATACTTTTTTTCCTAAGTATTACCATATCTGAGTTATGTATCATAAGTGATTCAAAAAGTTGAAAAAGTTATAGTATATATCAGTGGACCTGTAATAGAAGTAAAAATATTGGGCTGTGTACAATGCGTGCCACGAAAGATGAGACTTGACACACCACGTGGTTTGACTTGCGCAGTACACGATTTTAGGTCTCTAGCGGTATGAGAACTGTGCGCGGGACGGGATCGGTCGTCATCGGGGCGATGGAAAGGGCGCGGGAGGCGCGGTCAAGTCTCATCTTTTGTGGCACGCATTGTAACTTATACGTACCAATTGTACGATTCTCAAAATATAAACAAAAAAGAAACCTAGCATTTTACATGCTTGTTAAAACCTTGAGCAACATCTGTCTGATTGTCCGCATGGCAATGCCAGAATACTTGCTTCTTTTTCTAAGACCTAAACGAAATACGAAATACTTTTGAACGTTCCTTCGTGGTGAAAAAACGTGGTAATACTTATTCCCTAACAAAGTTGGCTTATTTCACAAAACCCCCTGAGAGATTCCCCCTTAGTGGGGAAAACTGAACCCTAATGTAAAAAAAAAAAACACGTTCAGGTGTCTTGGTTTTTTTTTTTCAATTCTTGTTTTCCCCCCTAAGCGGAATTATCAGGGGTGAATTCTAGACTGTTTTTTATAGATTCCACTTTTCCACCTAAGGGGGATTTTCAGGGGGGATTTGTGGAATAAGCCACAAAGTTTGTGCCGTTTTTAGTTTTTAAATAATATGTCGCAATTTTGCTTCATTTGTAAATGAATGAATTTGGATTGTTTTGTTCATTAGCATGTACCAGTTGAGGAGCGTCAGAACAAAAACCAATAAATCACATTTAGATTTTTTTTTATGATGCCAATTGGTTGTTCTCGTACATATCTTGCTTTATGGTTAATGTAACCCGGTCAAAAACTGATAAATCCGCTCTAAATTCGTCCGCAAAATACACGGATCTGAACATAAACCGATAAATACATCAATCGTACTAAACAACGATGGCGATCGGAACAGATACCGATAAATCCCAAACATTTTTCATTGTTGACTCTCTTGATTCTGTCAAAAACCGATATATCGAATTTCGAGTTTCTCATGACAGAGATAAAGAGATAAAGATAAAGATATTTTATTTTGCAAATATGGGTACAAGTCAAGGATGTTACATAATATAAATACAGAAACAGCCATATTTTGCCAATTACAAGGCATGCAAAAGTATACTCGTAGAGTTGAGGTACAATTAAAATCCATATTTCCTAATAATACATAATAATATTCTAATTCATAATTCATTAATAAAAATAATCTGTCAATAATAAAATTAATGTCACAATTTCTAATAGTTATTTAAATACAATATATAAAATAGTCAAACAACTTCTTTCTCCAATAAAAAATCTTCAACCCTATAATAAACTTTGTCTACTAAAAAATTTCTAAGTCTTCTTTTGAATAATGTCAAATTATAGTCCTTCCAACAACTTGGTATTTTGACAAAACCTAAAATTGTAGGATGTATTAGTGTTAAGCGGCCTTACCGATATATTCTACTGTGTTTTATCATAAACCGATATATCCAGTTGGTTTGGTCATATTTCATATTTCATTTATTATTGTCAATAACCGATATATCCATTTTCTTTTTTTTATAACTCAACAGGTACCACAGTCACGAATGCAGTATTTAGGTTTCCAAACAGTGATGCTAACACCAATAAATTGATAGATTTTGTTTAACTCTAAATTAGAAAACCATGAACTTGGCCATATTTTTACACTTTTCCACAAAAAAACCAATGTGATTTATCGGTTTTTGTTCCGACGCTCCTCAGTTGTCAAGACCAGTCGTGCTCCTATGTTGAATCACCATAAAAAAAGTGTAAGAACAATTTTTATCGATAATTGCATGATCTTACAATTTTTGTCTGATTATCGTTTTACCGAACCGTTACCGTTTCTGATTGTCGTAATTACCGTTTGGCTGAAGATTCCGAAAATCCATTTGCGAATTTTGACCTCAAATAAAAAAAATTGCTGATCGATGAGAACTTTTCACATTTCATCTATACTGGTGTTTCCAACATTCGTACTGTTACGTGCCACACAAGTTTAAGTGCCACTAGCGCCATCTAGTATCGAATAGCAGAACTAGTGACCACTAACGCCATCTAGTATCGAGTAGCAGAACTAGTAGACTCGAGATTCTTCTAGAGAATTCGATGCTAGAACTTTCTAGAACTTTCAACATCTGGTCAGTAGGGGCCGGTATGTACTCGAACATTCTAGATATTTCTACAAGGTTCTGGAACTTTCTAAGGACTATGTAAGGCCGGTAAGGACCCCGACTCGAGACAGTCGAACGACAAGTACGATACAAGCGATCTTGAGGTTGATTAATTAAAGTTTCATTTTTGGTTTTTAAGTCGGCAGTTTTTATTGTCACGAACCGCAAGCTCGTAACAGTACCAATTTTCAGCTCCATGCGAATTGTTGTAACCTTTAATGTATACAAGGTGTAAGGGACATTCCTCCGCAGACTGAAGGGGTGAATTCAGTATATCATACTAAGATGACCGGTACATGAAATTATTTCAGGAACGTTATGGGAATCCAATAAACCTGATTTGTTTTATTACCTCACACGCAATGTATCGTTACCGTGGCAAAACGCACGTAGCGAACGGCAGCCCAGTGCGTGAGTTCGATGAAATCTGTAGCTAGGCAGAAAGTGAACAGCTGATTTCTCGCGTCGTTCATTAGAGTATTTCAACATCCATTGCTGGTTTTTTTATTTTAGCTGTTTTATTTACATAAATGGAGTGCTACATATAGAGAATGTAATTTTACATTGAAATAAAGAAATAGTAACTGCAAAATTATTAAAAAAAAAAAGAAAAAAAAAAAAAAAAAAAAACTGAGCAACCGGTGGCATATGATTGAAAATAAGGAGCTGAATGCACCCTGTTAGTTTGCGGAGGGCTGTCCCTTACATCCTGTATTTTGACTGGGCTACATATTTGTACCTATAATATACAGGACGTCCTACGACTTTTCCACATGGAGGTTAAGTACTTTAAATACTGTAGATAGAAAAAAAACTGAATGAAGACTTCATTTTTATTTTAAAAAACAATACGAATTGCATTCAAAGAATTTTAAATAATCGCCTGTCTGAACCGGGAATCGAACCCGCTAAATGTGAAAAAAAAAAACCTGTAATTTTACTGCACCGATCGAAATGCTCAATCATATATTCTGCCGTCATAAGGAAAAAGGGCACATCTAACATTTAATAAATATGGAGAAAATTGAATTTAAAATTTTTATTGGTTTTTGGCGAAAAATATCGACTATAATATTATTTTTCGGAAATAAATGAATTAGAATAAATTCATTTTCACGATTCCGATACGATTATTGAAATATAACTTTTTATTTTATTGGTATTTATTAAATAATCAACCTTTTCTAATTGGTAAACTTTAAATCAAAGAGCACATCTGTGGTAGTTATGCCTTTAATATTTAACGCAGGTCAATTATGCCTTTTCAACTAAATAAATAATACTAATATTTATCGTGGTACAAATAAAAGCCGCATTTATGCATTATGTGACCTTTTGACGTACTATAAGTCAGATGTGCTCTTTTTACGTACAATAACTTAAAAATTGGCTCTTTGGCAATTTTTTTCCTAAAATTGTACAAAAAATATTGGCAGATGGGTCTTTTTTTTTCTGATGAACTCAATTTCGGAAAAAAAATTAGTTGTGCCCTTTTTACCTATGACGGCAGTATTGCTTCTAAAGTCATGGGACGCCCTGTATATAAGCAAATGTGAACAAGCGTTTTATACGGATAAGTACTTTATTTTTTTACAAAATATTGTTTATATTAGACGCTTACTTTCGATCGACCCGTGTAACTGTTATTTCTAAGATACATTAAAAGAGTTTATCTTTAAACCAAACTCACGCCATAGCACGGGATTCCTGGTCGTACCCACAGTATAAATCCTCGGTTTTCCCCCTTTAGTAGCAGTTCTCTTAGCCGTCTCCCAGGCCGTAGCTATGATGGCGTTGTTCACATAGTCCACGGGCACCAGGCCGATACAGATGTCCTCATTGTAAAACATTGTGTGCATCACGCCTAAGCCGGTACCCACGACGAGCTGGAAGATACCTCTGTATTAAAAACGCGTATTAAATTCACACTTTCTCTCTTTGGGAGAGCAAATCGCAGGGAGGGGACCCAGGATCATCTGAAAGGTCAAATGCACATTAGAAGGCGTCGGTAAAAGTAATATTAAGGTGACGTTTAACGTCTCACCGTGAAAACATAGGTGAAGTGAGCTGTCATTCAACCTGTCAGTCGCTAGGGATTGACACTTTTGACATTTCGCTTCAAACTCACTTCAACCAAGTTTTCACTGTGAGATTTTTACAGAATAGATCGGCGGTCTTTCGAATGATGAAATTATAAAATAATTTATGAATGCTAATGACATAACACGGTCAAATAATTAGCTGGCAAAACTTCGCAGACGTGATGGGTATCGTGGAACAAAAAAAAAAAAAAAAATACTTTCCATTAAACTCATAATTTCAAGCATGACCTAGGCTGCGGTCGTTGATGGTCGTTTTCAGCTGTAGTTACTAATAGAAGCATTAGCTACAACCTACAAGATAAAACAATTTTTTTTTCATCATGTTTTCCTATCGATACTTATCAATAATTTCTGTGAAGTTTCGTCAGCTAATTTAACTTGACCTTGTAGTTACTTACACCACTAGCTCCATACACGTTGGAAATGTCCAACCAGCCGGGATTAGGTTCCTTGTGAGCGCAGATTACTGGAACAGATAATTTATTTATTATAGAAACGGACATGTAGGATTATTTTAATTGACCATTTTTAGTGCTACCTAATAACTATAGTAAAGTTATGAAAAACTTATTTTAGGAGAAATGCAAAGATTTTTTTAAAACATAAATTAAACCAGGACAAACAGTTCTGTTTTAAAAAAGGTCATTTAACTACTGAAGCTAGGGTTGCCATCTCTAAAATTTGCCAACCAGAACAAGACGCGTGAAAACCCCGGATTTTGGAGCCCAGAACCCGGACATGTCAACAGGTTTTTATGAAACTTAGTAGGTACATAAGATAAAAAACAGTTTAAAATTCATAACTATTCTTTTTTTATTTTGAAAGATATTAAAATTAAATTTAGACTTCTTTTATTATCATTTTAAATAACAAAACAAAATCTTCTTACAGTTTGTTACAAATTGTTTTAATTATCAGTTTAATATTTTTTTTATTCTTAAAATATAACATAAATTACTATACTTTATTATGCAAACATAACCTTATTAAAATATTAACCCACTTTCAACAAACTTAAATCATTTTTTTTTAACATAAAATGTTAAATGTACGAGTACCTACTGAGCCAGTGTCGGTTCGTCGGTTGTCCACACCGCGACGCGGCGGCCCAAAACTCAATTTTTTTAAACCCGGACTACAAATGAAACCCGGCCCGGACGCTCCCCGGACTCCCCCTAATCTAGGAAAATCCGGGGAAACCCAGATGGATGGCAACCCTAACTGAAACCGGTGTTGAATTTTTAGGTCACGTTTATAATGTAACATCACAAAATATAACTTATCATAACATCACGCCTTGTTTCCCCGAAGGGTTAGGCAGAGGTGTACCCATAGTAGGTACACCCACATTTCCCAAGATATAATATGTTTAAGCCCCATGTAATAGAGGGCGAGGGGTGGGATGTTTACAATGTATGGGAGTATATTTGCGATGCCTTGGGCGTATCTTTTGCGATATGTCCAATTACGTACTACATGAAACATTATCAGGAAACTGCACCACTACGTAATCCGGAACGCCTCTCTGGATCTGCTTACTTGATACTTAAGAGAGCATAGGTACTACGAATTTTCTAATACGTTTTATAACGTTTCATATTGAGACACGAAGTAACAAAATACGATCTAGAGGAATGTGGCCGCTTTTCTTAAGATCGAATTTTGTTGTTTCGTGTCTCAATATGAAACTTTATAAGAGGTATTAGAAAATTCTAGACTCACTTACCGAGGTTTCTTATTGAGCCGTTTTTCATAATTCCTTCTCAGTGAGTGGCGCTATTGGACCGTAGTATGCCCTCTTAAGTGATAGGATAAAGGGAGTTGATATTAACGGAAAAAGATCACCTGTAGAAAAGCCGTTGTGGAGCGATGCGTGGTAGGGCCCTAGGCTGTTAAAGCTTATTCCAAAAAATCCCCCCTGAAAAATCCCCCTTAGGAGGAAAAGTGGAATATATAAAAACCAGTCTAGAATTCACCCCTGATAATCCGGCTTATTTCACTAATCCCCCAGAGAATCCCCTTCAGTGGGGAAAACTGAACCCTAATGTAAAAAAAAATCACTTTCAGGGGGATCTTGGAATAAGTTTTTTTTCAATTCTACTTTTCCCCCCCTAAGCGGGATTATCAGGGGTGAATTCTAGACTGTTTTTTATAGATTCCACTTTTCCTCCTAAGGGGGATTTTCTGGGGGGATTTGTGGAATAAGCCGCTGTTAGGTCTTACAGTGGCTGTACTTACCGACAGCAGGTCTAACAACGCATAGAGGCAGATCGTCACACATGGACCTGACTGTCTCTTCGGCGACTGCCTTTGCGAACGAATACGTGTTCGGCCAGCTCTTTATCAAACTGCAATTGAGAAAGTTCTTAAGTCGGACATGTGATGTGGAGGAATGTGGAACATTTCGTGAGGAAGACCAAAGAAACGATGGATGGAGTTGAGTGAAACACGATATAGCTGGAAAGGGGGTGAATACTGAGATGACGGCTGATAGAGGTGTATGGAAGAAAATACCCTAGTAGCAGTTAATACTTGTATGTGTACACATGTTTAAGCAAATAAATATATCTTATCTTAGCATTTTCCGTTGGTATTTAGTTGGGCCAACTTCAGAGGTATGTGGCCCAACCAAACGGCAACAAAAATGCTACCAAGGTATGCTGCGCCGACCAATAATAAATTGGGATGAAAAATTTAATTTATTTTATTAAGTCGTCTATTACAGTGACAGATAGGGTAGGTAGGCTTACTAATAAGAGTCCCGTTTGCATCTTAGGGGTATGTATGGAAACCTAAAAACGTTACAAATATTTCGATTGCTCTTATTTATTCCCCTGCTAATGGCACGTTGCAGTTCTCCGGACTACGTTAAAAACTTACCTCGGAGTAATATCATTAAGCCTCTCCTCATTGACAGTCTCTACCAGTCTGATGAGGGTCTCAGGGTCCACTGGACTCTGGTAGAAGTCCTCTAACACCTCGGTGTTGATGAGGTCCTCACGTGCATGCGAATACGCTGTGGAAACGTGGACGTAGGACCTGGGGGGCAGTAAAGAATATTTATTATTTAGGAGCCGCTTTCAATTTTACAGCAATAATGGTCCATTAACAGTTGCTGGAGGTAGTGGAGCTAAATGGTATAACTTATAAAAATTGCTTCAATTTCCGACATTACGTGTAATTGCCTGTATTGACTGTGACATTTTTGTCAATAGCGGTACAGTTGCTGATTTTTTTAAGCTATTGCATAGCTTCTATCGCGGGCCTTGAGCGCGGGGACCGAATCCAGAAATTCCGTAACGAAAAAACCTCACGCTCCCCACTCCGACGGTTATTTTACGTACGTTAGTACCCTCTAGTGATCTAATAATTTCTGGCAGTTCCTTTTTCTGTGTACTGCGTATTTTATTCTTATAAATATTAGTTTATAAAATTATGATCTTCACAAAAAGTGATTGTTGATAGTGGGGTTTGAACTCACGACCAGTCGATTACGAGTACATTCAGTTCCCCTGTTGCACCGCAAGGCTACAATGACTTAAATAAACCTTGCCAAATAGTTGATACCATTCCAGTTGAACAATTTTTAAACTTGACTAGACGGTTGGAAATGACTCATGTACATGGAATTTTTTCGCTGTCAAAACAGTTTGTCACTCTTTTTTTATTTAAAATTACTTTAGGTTCAACACTTTCGTCTATTTTAAAGTTGTTATTATGCTTATATTTGAATAGTATTTGACTTTGTTTACGTAGTTATACACTTTTACGACGTTCAGCACTTATTTATTTTGTTTTTAAGCTATTGCATAGCTTCTATCGCGGGCCTTGAGCGCGGGGACCGAATCCAGAAATTCCGTAATGAAAAAACCTCACGCTCCCCACTCCGACGGGCACGGAGGTGTGGTTTGAAGGCCGTGCATCGTCTAACGTCGTTTCAGTTCGGCAGTCTTCGACACGGCGTTGTGTGCGTGCGATTAGACGTATTGTACGACTCTACGAAACTCTGTGGTGGATTTACCGCGCAACGCAACGCCATCTAGTAATCGCAGGTAGAACTAACTAAATAGAGGTGACATTGGCGTGGCTTGTGATTCGTAATCGAGACAAGCGTTGCTCTGTTGGTGGTCTCAGTTGTGTTTTGTTGTCGGTTTTATCCACTAGATGGCAGGCATCGTAATTCAAAAGTTTTTGAAAGGTTGTTGAGGTATGTGAGCAATTTATTTATAAATCAATAATTTTACTCGTGTTTATGATTCTCCTAGCTAGAATTAACATTAAACATTAACGTTCTTCATAGCTTATAAAAACCACTTTTAAACGGTTCTCCAAAGTTCTGGGCCGATTATGGATTGACTTTACTTTCTTATCGGTCACCACGCTCAAAAAGTGTAACTTGAATATATACATATAAAGAAAAAGAAATACTGCATAAATAAAATAAATAAATAATTATAATTGCATAAGTTGATACAAAATGCTATGCAATAGCTTTACCGCGGCAGTCCCCGAGTGCCACACGTCTTTTTTTATTTATTTAAAGGGAATACAAACAATCGTACATTGTATATTATAATATAGGTACACAGTATGCTATAAGTAAAGGTACAATCCACTACGTTCCCGCATGTTACTAGTTTACAAAAGATACAGTTTTGGTAAAATTAAATAAAATCAATATACAGGGTGTTTTTATCTGTGTGCAAATTTTTTTTTTGTGGTTCAGTATTAGTAATAGAACACATTTACATTATTTGTTCAATAATAATACCAGCCTATAACTGTCCCACTGCTGGGCAAAGGCCTCTTCTCATACAGAAAAGGCACGAGCATTGATCACCATGCTTGCTCAAGACGGGTTGGCGATTTCAGACTTATATTAACTATAAGTCCAGGTTTCCTCACGATGTTTTTCCTTCACCGATGTCAGTAATGTCCAAGATAAACTCAGAAAGTACATATAAATTGAAAAAGTCACATTGGTACTTGCCCGGATTTGAACCCACAACCTTATGCATGAGAGGCGAGGCCTTAACCAACGGGCCACCATGACACATTTGTTCAATACTTTAATTTTTTGGTCCTACTTGAAATCACAAAATATGGATACAATCTATTCGTAATAATATCAATGGGCGAGCGCATAGCTGATAGGTATCTACTGCTGCGTTCCGCTTCACTGACTGCGCCACTGCCGGCGCATTGCGCGACGAGTATCCATTATACCAGTTTCAAAATAAACATCTTTCGTTAACGATAACTTCATTTTTTTGTACTAAGACATATCAAAATAAGAAATAGGTGTATAATATAACACGTTTAAGTTTAATTTGTCAAAATTTGCGTACTGATTACAAACTTTTCCTGTATAACAACAATACAATAAAATTATTTCGTAATCTTACAACCAAATAGTTAATACCCACTTAAATAATACGTAGTAATGAAAAAATTTGAGCCAGCCGCTTAATAATTTGATTTTTTAAATATAGCATTAGATAGGGCAAAAACTCAAAGACATCATTATAATAAAAATATCATTCAAATTATTATTGTAACCTTGGAAGCTGATGCGAACGTCCGAAGGGAAGCCGGCGTGAATCGTGTCTTACGGTGCTTTAAGGCTCGTACAAACACGCGCGATATCGCGGGCGCGACAGGCACCGACAAATAAATTGTGCTACTAGTGTCGCGTCGCGCCCGCGATATCGCACTAGTCTGTACGAGCCTTTAGCCACTGGTGACGTTGAATTTGACCAATATTGCTGAGCATTGTAACTTAAAATTAGGTATACGGTCAGCAACGAAAGTCAAATAACATTACTAAATTTTAGATTATTGTTGAAAGGTACCAACTGTATTATTTAACAAAACGGAACAGGTATAGGTACCTCATATTAAGATAATCTTATATATAAAATTCTCGTGTCACAATGTTAGTTACTATACTCGTCCGAAACGGCTTGACCGATTTTTATGAAATTTTATATGCATATTAGTAGGGCTGAGAATCGGCTACTATCTATTTTTTTTTAAAGTTTTATGTAGGTAGGTAGGGTAGGGTAGGGTAGATAGGTAGGTAGGTAGGTAGGTAGGGTAGTGTAGGGTATGGTAGGGTAGGGTAGGTAGGTAGGGGTAGGGTAGGGTAGGTAGGTAGGTAGGTAGGGTAGGTAGGGTACGGTAGGTAGGTAGATAGGGTAGGTAGGGTAGGGTAGGGTAGGGTAGGTAGGTAGGTAGGGTAGGTAGGGTAGGGTAGAGTAGTGGAGTTTATACTATAGCTTTTGACAGAACAAAGTCTGTCGGGTCAGCTAGCAAAACTATAAAATCTAAGCAGTAACATGAAATGCTGAATATGGCAAACTATTTAGATGCAGTGTTAAGGCTGGCGCAGATCTAGGCGGGCTGCACCGCAACACAACACTGCTTGCAAAAACCTTCCTTCATCACTTTAATTTAAAACATTTTTTTTTTTTTAAACAATATGCGGGCCGTACCGCACTTTTTGAATGGAAATGCGATGCGCTGCGTTCCGTTGTGGCTGTTGTTTGCACTTGGCTATAATCGCTTTCTTTGCTGCCCGTATCAATAAAAATTAATCGGTCAAAATTATAAAGTACGAGTACAATAACAACATCAACTTACTTGAGTTGCTTGCAAGCCTTGCCCAGTACGAGAGCCTCCCTCGCTCCTCGCACGTTGATCATCGTAGCCACTCGGAGACACTCGTCGAACCGAGTCGTCGCTGCCATGTGGTAGATTATGTTCACCTGGAACACAAACATAACATGGCTGTATTTTCCAAAAGGGTTAAATGATAAATGATAAATGATTTTATTTCTGTAAGTAGGTTTTTACAAACACTTTTACACGTCAATCATATTTTAAAACTAGATGAGGTCGGCGTTTCGTATCTGACTACTCTGAGAAGAAAGACCGAAACAAACTCAGAGATCACAGTCTCTTTTAAAGTCCAGACATAATCTTGGTCAAATCATGTGAAGACCATGTAGATTGGTGTCTGAAATGGTCTTTTGAAGAAAGGACCACACAGATTGAGTGGACCTATCCATTCAGTGCACGCATTTGTCAGTAATATTGCAGCTCAACTCAGAACATAAGGAGCTCAACGATTCGACGAACAATACCAAAGAAAGGACATTTGGGCAGGTAGAAGTCAATGTCAAAGTCAAATGATTTATACACTGACCGAGCCGCCGCCGCGCGCCGGCCCGTTGCGCGACGTGCATCCATTATAATAGTTTCAAAATATTCGTTAACGTTAACTGATTTTTTTTTAACTAAGACATCAAAATTAGACACGTAATAAAACACGTTTAGAATCGAGTTTTCTAGAATCGAGCATCAATCAATGTCAAAGGAGTCCTCTAAGCAATGTTCACAAACCAAAAACCCGAAATGTTTGTCAGTTTAAATCAAACAGACGATTAATATTCTTCCGACACCTGTTTGTATCGGGGGAAAGGCAAATCAGGCAATCGAAATGTGTAATCTTCGACACGAGAGCCTGTCGAGGAGGAGTGAATAGGTATGCTAGACTCATATGGTAGATACTAACCTCTTCAGTGATCATGTTCCAGTCCTTCTCGCTCAGGCCCAGTCTGAGGTCAGCCACATCACCTGCCACCGGCACGAGTTTCTCTCTGAAGTTAGGTTGCTTCTCTTTAAGCATGTCGTACACCTGGAAATTATAATAGTATCATAATCAAAATCAAAATATTTAGGGCACTTATGAAACGTCACAAGCTAGGTGCACGGTATCCAATTGGTCTTTTCCTATGGAGAAGAGCCGGCAAGAAAATCCACGGTTACTCTTTTAAAAATAATTTTCAAATAACAGTGTTAATAGGTATGTGAGGACAGTGTAGGCCTTTCAACAATTTTAATACAAATATCCAAGATGAAAGTAGCCCAGGGTTTCCATGTATACAGGGTGTTTGGCGCATGGACCGACACAATTTTTTGGGGGGTTGGGAGGGTCATTAGCGAGGTTTCATCCAAAGAACTTTTTAAAATAAAACTAAGTTCAAATTTTTTAATACTGAATTTTGAAGTAGCACTTTTTCACATATTTAAAAACAAAATTGACTTTGGAAGCACATAAGTATTTTTTTACAGATCAATTACATCAAATAATCATCTATTTAAAATAAAAATACATTGCAGAATACAATAAAATTTATTTCATGCAATTACAACCATTAATAGAAAAAGTAATGACGATTTAAAGGCGAGATTCCGGGTAATTTTAAGAAAAAACCTAAAAAAAACATATCTTAATAACCGTGACACTTAGGACATGGGTTCTTTGGATGAAACCTCGCTAATGACCCTCCCAACCCCCAAAAAAATTGTGTCGGTACATGCGCCACACACCCTGTATATCAAATTTCATAACGATCGGTTTTATGTTTTAGGCGTGAATAGATATGGGATAGACACTGTCTGTCTATCCCATATCTATCTAGTTACTTGCGCATTTATAATAAATATTTATGGATTAAAATACTCACGGGATCCTGTAACATTTCAGTCAGTCTCTGTTCGATGGGTTTTCCCTTCTTAGGTCTTAGCAAGATAAAGACTTTCGACACCTGCGTTGCTCTAGAAGAAAATAATAATGACTTAGATAGAGAGTATCCATTTGTTGACCAAAGTAACTAATACAACACAATTTAATTATTTTATATTTTTGTGCGTGATAAATGCGTGTTTTTTTTAAACTACTTTTTTTTATTTTTTATTTTTTAGTCTAGTATATTTTTCATTCAATTTTTGTTTACACTTATTAAGTGTAAGTCAACGTAGTTATGACTTAACTGGTTTACTAGTAGCCACTGAAGAGTTCCACTATACACCTCCTGGCTCCATCATCAGACCTTCGATGCTTAGTGCAATATATTGGACTAATCGGAACGAATCATATGAGCCCAAAGTCGAGGCTAGCAGCCACTGAAGACTTCCACTGACCACCGTACGTGTGCAAATCAAGATAATCGGACGATTTGAACTTGGTGAAAATTACGTTGAAAGATTCCGTTACATAGATAAATAGATTACAAGTATAGCTTACTTGTAATCTATATCAAAGCGTGTTAAAAAAAAAATGTTACATGGTCGTTACAATTTCGTACCATGTGCAACTGTTAAAACTGTCACCTCGATCTGCCCTGCATATCACCTGCCATGCTAATGATCGTGGAAGTTAAGGATAATGGATTCTTAAAGGTATTGAATGCCATCCTCACCTGAAGAGTTTCTCGATGAACTGCTTGCCGAGGAAGCCGGATCCTCCCGTCACGAACACGGCGGCGCCGCGGTAGAACTGCTGCACGGCAGAGTCTCCGCGATCCGTCGCCTCGTGCATTGCCTTGTGACGAAGCAGGAACTTGGCTTCAAACTCCTGGGCAGGATCCATAGATTCTATCTTCTCCATGCTTCAGGAAAACCTTGGAGAAGTAAAGGATATTGGTCATACACAGTCCCCATTCCCTCGCGCTCTCTCCGCGCTCAACGCTCTCTTGGACGCTAAAACTGTTTTTGAGAACGAATGGAAGATCTTTCCAATATGTCCAGCTAGAGTATTGTGAGATGAGAGTACGTACGATATAGTTGGGTAGACCAACTATATCAGGGTCGGCTTTCAGTCTAACCTGACACAGCTGTAAACCAGTATTTTACCCGGATTTTTTTAGAAATTGTTTTTTTATAAAAATCGTTATTTAATTACCAAATTAAACTTTTGTAAATATTTTATATTATTGTTGATTTTTTTTCAAAAAAGAAGACAATACAACTCTAAGAAAAAAAAATTAAAGCTTTTATTAAAACTTTTTTAACCTACTTCAAAAAAAGAGGTTTCTCAATTGGACCGCATATTTTTTTAAAGGAGATTGACCGTATGTAGTATCGTTATTTGTTCTGCGGTGACTTAAGTTTATAATGTTGATAATTCTTGTTTTTAAATATAATGATTTTATCTAGTAACGCGAATCCTTAAATTCTCCGCATAAAAAACTTCATAAAAGTATTAGTTTTTATGTCGATTTCCTATTTAACCCATACCTACATACTTTTTTTTTCTTATTTTCACCTGTCATTGGCATGGCATTCAAAGAGTATGTAAACCATAAAACCTTACGCAAAATAATTAAATTACGCATCCGATTATTGAACTTATAGTTGAATAATTAGTAACAACAGATATTAATAACAACTAACTAATTATTTATTAATTACATTGTAATAACAATCTGATAAGGTGTTAAAAGTAGCTAAGCAAAACTTTTGGTTAATCGAAAGGCATAATGTTTTCGAGACCTTTGCCTGTTTCATTCATCATTAAAAAATCTTTGAAAACATTCAATGCGCGCGCATCCCGAGCAGAATATGCTGGCGACCGAACAGCGGGCGTTCTCTTTCTAGCTTATAAGCACGTCCCATTCGTTTTGTTTTAAGTACATTCTCGAACGGTAGGTATTTACTTTTATTATTAGTTTATTATTATTGTGCAATTAATTGAATGATTTCATTTATATTTTTCGTTTTAATGTAAATAAATCTTACTAGGCCATTATTATTTTGCAATTTGGAGTTAGTTTAATTAACTATATCTATGTCTTAAGTCACATAAATTAATTTATGTGAAGACTGAAATTGTGACAACATTTACGGCAGAAAAAATGTACCTATATTCTGATTCGCTTTAACTTTGTGCTTACAAAAACAAGTAATTGAATATTGTAAAACCATTTGGGTTTAAATAACCACATAAAGAAATAACTTACGTGATGACATTTTGCATAAAGATAAGGTCTGGTCCACAGAGTACTTTTATATATACGGGTCTGGTCTGGATTAGTACCTGTATATGTAGGTACATAACCGCAAGCAAGTACATATATTACATAATACCAATTAAAATAAATTGGGTGCGGGCAGAAACGAATATGTGGTAGAAAAAACATCAATTGCGTTTTTTAAGCGACTGTACATGCGCCCTGCATTTTCGGCGCCAATTTTTAATGCACGGGTTGCTACTGTGATTTCTTGTATTTCTTTGTAACGCTTGTTTTTTTTTTTTTTTTTGAGAATATTTTAATTTTTTGAATATTATTCGTTTTGATTTATGTAATAATAACATTTTATTTGCGTTACATTAGTAAGTTGTTCAAATGGAGGACTCAGTTCGTCGGTGTATTAACTATTCGATTCTACTGCGGTATTTACGGTGGCAGTCGTTGAGAGAAGTTAGTGAAAATGTGTTTGATACTCTGGCTTCTTGAATTTCTCCAATTTTCTCCGGGCTACCGCACTAGGTTGAACGGCAATAAAGCGGGCAGCAGTAATTATTATTGTGATCATAATTATGTTTAATAACTTCTTATCTATTCTTTCTACATGTTTATTAACGTTGATATTGCCACCGCGTAGGTACGGACGCCGTATTTTCTCATCGCAATATTACTATAAAGCCGATTGGAATATGATTGGGAAATAACATAATCCCGCCTGTATTATTCTCCAAAGGGTTAGTCAGAGGTGTGTTAGATACACCTACTCCCACATTTCGGCAGTTACGTTTAGTCTCATGTAATAGGTGGCGAGCCTATTGCAATCAACCGGGCACGAATCCTGACACGGGGCTACTACTGAAAAAATCCTATTGGAATAGCCCAATAGCACTGTCTGACCTGGGATTTGAACCTAAGGCGCCACGCTCAGCTGTCGCGCTTGCGACCACTATACCAACGAGATCAACAAAACAGTAGCGTTGAGCGTAATTACTGTTATTGAGTTGGAGAAGTTGGGTTAACGTTAAGGTATCTACCAGGACACAATTCGATTCATCTAATTTAATTATTTGGTTTAATAGATTTTACGTGATGACATAGTCTGCATTGAATGCTTTGTTTGTCTAAATGATTCTCTCCAAGCTGGGTCAGCATCAGCTTTCATGTAGCTATCGAAGTGTATGCTTTGCGTGTGGCAAATCTATAGGTACTAGTTACGCGTACGTGCAATAAGAGTGCCTCCAAATGGTGAAGAAAGGAACACGATTCTTAGTTGGATATCTCCTCACTTTGGTATGCATCTTATTACATTTGACAAGACTGGATTAATTAACGAGTATTGAAAATGCTCAATCGTCAGTTTGACTAATTCTTATTTTGAATTTACCAGCATACATTGTGACAAAAAGTCACTAAGAGATTCGATCCGAAACTTAGATTTTTATACAGCTAATTACTGTGTAATGCTGAGAATTATGATAAAATAGTAAATAACATTTGAAAGCCCTAAAATCATTCTTTAAATTAAACCATAAATCTTTGAGTCACCGCATGTTTCATACCGATACTAGGTTCCTTAGTCATGTGGTCAATGTCCTTTGTGTTCGCGGATAACTTCGTCGTTTATGAACCGATTTTGATGATTCTTTTTTTGTTGGATAGGAGATATCTCAAAAGTGGTACCATGAAATGAAAACCAGGATCTGATGATGGAATCCTAGAGAAATCGAGGGGAACATTCGAAAAAATTCGTGGTGACTAGTGCGTTTGTTAATTATTTTTCATTATGTATTTTAAAGAACCACTATTTAATGAAGGTGGAGTCGATCTGATGATGAAGCCGAAAGACAGTCGAGGGAACTCCTCAACGATTTACAGCAATTACCTGGTGTTTGGGCTTGATTAATTTGTATTGATGAGAACTTTGCACCCATATGGGTTATAAGTACCATTACAGGTCTGATGATGGAGACCATAGACAGTCGAGGGAATTCTTAGTTATTATTAATTAATTTAATTAATCTGGTATTTAATCCACTTGGTATATGTTCATGATGTTATAATATTTCCTGTCAGTGTTGTGGTACCTATACGAATTGGTGTGGGGTAGGTAGAAACGAAAATATGGAACCAAAGACAACCGACTTCGAAAATTAAAGTATTTTTTTTTTTTTTTTTAAAGTTTGTTTTTAACTTTCGCACCAGAATGTACTTGATGTAGTTTAAGACATTGAATTTGTTTACAATATTTTATCACCAGTCCTTTGGAACGTAGACGATTTTTGTTTACGGTTGACTGGGCCGAGGGCCATTTGGTTTGGGCCGTTCGGACTAAATACCCCTTTTAGATAAGTCCTGGTTTCCTCAGGATGTTTCCCTTTACGGATGTCAGTAATATCCAAGATAAACTCAGGAAAAAGGCACAGTCAGTTGCTTAAATTAGCTGACCCCCGTTTACTCAAATGTTTGAGGATTTTTTTACTAACAAATCGTATTATTTTCATATTTTTCTATTTTTGGGTAGATTTCGTATAAAATTAAGAATGATAAAATTGTATCGATTCGTATTCTCAAATATCTCAACCATTTATGCAAGGGGGGGTCTGTACATACGAGTATGAAATTGAAAAAGTCATATTGATACCGCTTGATGACAATTAGATTATATTCAAAACATAACTTACCACGTTAAATGACACTGTAGTTAATAATAGGTAAGCTAGCACTGGCCAACTAATAACAATTGAGACATTAGTAGACGAAAAAATCAAAATATATAAATATTTAATTCGTTACATAATTCATGGTATGAAAATAAATGTGGGTGATTCTACTTCTTTTTTTTTTTTTTTGAAAATATCGTTGAATCTACCATTTCCGTATAATATCCTGGTTTTCTGACTGCCTCGTTGGTCGCAAGCGTTACTGTTGAGCATGAGGTCCTGGGTTTGGGTCGGACGCAATGATACTTTCCAAACACTGAAA
This sequence comes from Dryobota labecula, assembly GCA_947523025.1. Lineage (NCBI taxonomy): Eukaryota > Metazoa > Arthropoda > Insecta > Lepidoptera > Noctuidae > Dryobota > Dryobota labecula. The sequence goes on along the minus strand of OX383311.1, from coordinate 1,508,865 downwards.
AAAAAAAAAAAAAAGTAGTTGCCACAAACAAGATTTTGTTTAGATTGACTAAGTAACTTGTTTGCATCTGAGCCTATCAAGCACAATGATCACAGCTACTATTTTTATTTGATTGAGATTTGAAATGGGATCTTGATTGGAGTTATCACAAAACCTATTTGCAGCAATCAAGTCAAAACATAGTTGCTCCAACCAAGATTATTAGATTAAAGTTTCAATGATCTTTATTAAAGTAATCAAAATGCTTGATTGACACAACTAACTTACTTTGTTACAGTTAACATTTTTTAACTTGTCTCTTTTTTAACTCTTCTACAATAATGTCATGTTAAGGGTAATCGAGAAACTTGTTTGAGCGTTCAATCATTTGAACTAGTATTGCTGCAATCATGTCGTGATGATCAACTTAACTAAGATTTTTATTAATCTAAACAAGATATCGTCAATCAAGCTAAAAAGTCACTTGATTGGAGTGCATTTGTTTTCAGTGTAGTGTTTTTCCATCTGAATTTGCAGCCCAGAGTCTGGAATTTTGCCCGGTTGATGGCAATGGGCTCGTACTATAGGTACACCTCTGCCCATCTCTTCGGGGAACAGGCGTGATGGTGTACATACACCAAATAAGTATTTTCAGTAAAAGAGGTGAAAGACACAATTATAGTACTAGAAATAGGGACCAATTAGTTCAACCAGGTTTCAGACTGGCTAAAGTAGACTCATCCTTCATGGGGTACTGTTTAGAATGTTACAATAAAATATCTCCCCACATACTCCAATTGAACGAAACAAAATTTAAATCTTTTATAAAACGCACACTATGCAGCCAAGCATATTATAAGTAGGGGGGATTATATCGCTGACAAATGCTTGGCTCAATGCTGGTCCTGCTCCATAAGGGCGCATAAACTAATTGATTAGCATTTGAAAATATTATTGGAGCTGCTGAAGATTGTAACCCTATCTTTGCATTGTGTAAATTCAATCTCCTTGAATTATATAATTGCATAGCACAGGTGTGAGTACTATGTACTATAGAGCTACCATTGACCGGGTAATATGTCTTTTATTGACTTGAATGTGCCCTGGCGGCTGAGAGTATGTCATGCTCACTGAAATGTCTCGCTGGTGGTGGCGTGTGTGTTGAATCATTAAGTTCCCTTCAAAATGGTTGAGCTAAATGGTGCTGATCCATGCGTCATGTTCGTGAACGGGCGCCGTCATTTGGGACTGGTCATCTCTTAGCTGCCACGGCTTATTTTAATTTGTTTAAATTTTTTAATTATTTTTATTATGGACGCTTCTAACGTGCACGTCTTTCTACATTGTTCTCACATGTATAACTTCAACATGAATGATGTAACCCATATTTTGTTTTAAAAGAGTGTCCGTGGAGTTTCTTGCCCGTTCTTCTCCATAGGAACCAACCGTCGGGGGCTGCCACATGCTGTCCTGCAATTACAAAATACAATGGTTTGTCACATAATCAGTAGAATTGCAATCATGTATTCCATTTCAGGGCAAGGAATGGCAGCTCCGACGGTTTTTGTTTTTGCTTACGAAAAGGAATAAATAAAATCTTAAAATCCACCAACCTAAAAGAAGGTATCTTTTAAGTTGGTGGATTTTAAGATTTTATTTATTCCTTTTCGTATAACCTACACTTCTTTCAAGCGGAGTGAGTTTATTAAAAAAAAAAAATTTCTTTTTATTTTGATTATTAACATTTTTGCACTATTCTGTCTATTCTCAAGAGTAGTATTTTTTACTTTTAAAAATGATCGCTTTTCTTTTTTGCATTGGGGTTTTTTAAATTTTAAATTTAATTTTAAAGTGCATAGAAGTTCAACCACCTCATTGTTTGATCACATTGAAGTGAATTTACCGTCATCAATAAAATAAATTCAAACAATTCATTACAAAATACTAAAATTAACATAATGCATACTTAAATTAGCATTATTTATCACTACGTTCTGCCCGAGACTTCGTTTGCGTGGAAGTCGTAAGATCTATACATATCTATAAGTACATACTCGTATAATAAAATCGTAGCGAAGTCAAAACTGTACCTACATTGAATATTTTTGAAAAAAGTAATTGCCACGAGGTCTGGGAACGAATCTGATGCCAAAAATATAGCTTTTAGAATTTTTGTCTGTTTATCTGTTTGTCTGAATGTATGTTCTAGCTAAACTCATAAACTACCGCACAGATTTTGATGTTATCGTATGTTATGTTATCGTGTGGTGCCGGACGTAAAGAATAGCACCACCCCATTTCCTCCCATGGGTGTCGTAAAAGGCGACTAAGGGATTTACTAGAGAATGGGCAGCAGCGTTCTCTATGCATTTTTAACATCATACTGCGATCACCAACCCGCCTGCCAAGCGTGGCGATTATGGCAAATCCCCCATTTGGGGGAGGCCTATGTCCAGCAGTGGACGTCTTTCGGCTGAAATGATGATGATGATGATGTTCCAGCATAACGCGAAAACTACCGGATAGATTTTGTTTAAATTTTGCATAGATATTCCCTATAGGTCTGGTCAAATTACTAGGTATAAACTATCACGCTATTTGCCATGGGGCATGAGTAGTATTGCAATATGTTTTAGGATGGGTCAATAAGGGCAGTGGTCGCTACAAGAAAACGGTCTTAAGAGACTATCCTTAACTTTTAGAAAAAAAAAAGGTAATTTATAGATAAAAAATAATAAAAAAATACTGTCAGCAAGAAATTGGACAAATATCATAAAAAGGTAAGTAGTAGATACGACGATTTCAGAATAGCCCTCAACATTGTAACTAATTCTAAGTTACAGAGCGTCGACGGTTTATAAAAATGCTCTGTTTATTTACAAGTAGAGGCTCTTTGATTTTATTTTTTCAATACCATCGACTGATATGGTGGTTCGGAAACCACGTCAAATCGTTGGTTGCCGTTGTCATTCGTAGATCTTTGACTGTCGTTTATGGTAGTCAGATGCCCTAAAGTCTGACAACCGTCTTACCAAGGGGTATCGTGTTATTCAGTAACTTGGCTGTAGAGGTCAGATAGGCAGTCACTTCATGTAAAATATTGCTATTCAGCAATATCTCGTTAGACTGGAAGCCGAATCCAATATATTTCGGAAACGGCTAGGCAGATTTGTTGCAGTAATTGTAAGCCAATTTTAATTATTACCATTCAGTTGACGTACATGTATACGTACGTATTTATTTGCGTGCGTAAAGGGACTATAATACTCATTCGTAATATTTGTTGAAATTAATACATAAATGCATGTTTTCGCGCGAACTAATGACAAGTCATCGTTACCTTGTTAGTTTAGAGGTCGCAAACACAACTGAACGTGATGCCGTAGTTTCAATTCCCAGGTCGGGCAATGTATTTTGCGTTTGTTTTCAGCGGTAGCCTGGAGTCTGGATTTGTGCCCGGTTTTTGTCTACCCCCATGGGAAGAAAGGCCTAGAGTTCGCAGCGCGCAAGCCCCACCATGACGTCAACGTAGAGATACGGCAATTATTATATGCGGTTCTAGTATTTCTAACAGTTTTGTGAAAAAAAAAAAAAAAAAATTGTATTACGTCTTGTAATAATTTAGGAAAAAATGTGTGATACTCTCCAAAACGGTCGGTACTGTGTTTAGGCGCAACTCGTAGCGTAATAGCTGACAATTGATTCTTGTTGAATTCCACCATTCATAGATAGTAAACTCACCTCTCAATAGGCTCAGCCGAGAGATGAATTCTTATTTAAATTCCACTCCAGATGTTGACATATATCATGACTCCCTTATCATTTTTAAAGGCCAAATTTCAAATCAATTTGAAAAAGATTGATTGATTTGATTTTATAATTTATTTACGCAATCATGCGAGCGCGTGTCGCCTCTCTGACGCGGCGGGTGCGGGGCAGCGCCAACAGACTCTTGGTCACTGTGGCCGATAGGGCGGAAGGACTTATACTCAGGCACTGGACCAGGGGGCCAAGTCTACTATATAATGTACAAACGTTGCAATGGTCTCTTCATTGTGAGTTTTTGGCAGATTTGCCATACAAACACTGTCAAATACTCACAATGGCGAGACCATTGCAACGTTTGTAAATTAGTAAACTTAGGCCCCAGGACACAAGTATTGCCTTCAAGTCGTGCCTTGAAATAATGTGTTCTTGTACTTATTGCGTTTTTGATGATTGATGTATTGTGTTATTGTGATTTGATTATTGTATTATTAATGATTTTGACATAATTATTATTGATTTTGACATTATTATTATTGATTTTGACATTATTATCTTGACATTATTAGTCATTATTACCAAAATTTGCCAAATGTATGTACTAAGACTAGTGTTTAAGATGTGTATGTATTTACTAACAAATTGGATTGTATGATCTGGACAATAAATGATTATTATTGATTTTGACATTATTATTATTGATTTTGACATTATTATCTTGACATTATTAGTCATTATTACCAAAATTTGCCAAATGTATGTACTAAGACTAGTGTTTAAGATGTGTATGTATTTACTAACAAATTGGATTGTATGATCTGGACAATAAATGATTATTATTATTATTCCTAATACAGCGAACTAAGACAACTAAAGCTAAGTACCTGACGTCACAAATCCTGCATCGCGCTATCAGAGTTTACCGTGCGACTAGCATATATACAACATCCCAACATCAACCGTCGGGCAGTTGCCCAGCAGATACAACACCCGTCTGGTCGGAGGATCCTCCCTTTACTATAGAGTATGAGTGAACTTTACACCCTGCTCCCCATACCTCTAAATTGGTGACCCCGAACATGGACATTAGCGCAGCCTTCGTGCAACTACTACAGCGTGACGTCATCCATCACTTCCTCAAGCTTTCGAGCGGCGAGTCACACACAGCCAGCCAGCACCCACGGCTTCAACGGGTATTCTGACCACCAGTATGCAGCGAACGCGCATACCTGGTCATCATCCTCAGCCTCATCAGCGACCTTGGCACAGCACACTGCACTTTCGGCCGGTCCACAAGCAGAGCCCTTCAACGCTCTCCTGGTCGACGCCAGCAGTCAGCCTCAACCCGGCGCTGTATGACGTCCGACTCACTGGATCAACAAACGCAGCGCCACCCCGACTCACTGGGGAATCACCGCAGACAGTTCCGACTCACCGTGAACTATGCGGCACCCGGTTCTGACTCACTGGAATCACAACTGGCCCTGGCAAGCATCATATGCACTGACTCAGCCCACTATCGACCTCCGGTCTACGGAGGGGAGTAATGTGGCGGTATCAACAACGCCACATGCGAACTACGCATCAAAGACCTGACGTCACAAATCCTGCATCGCGCTATGAGAGTTTACCGCGCGACTAGCATATATACAACATCCCGACATCAACCGTTGGGCAGTTGCCCACCAGACATAATACCCGTCTGGTCGGAGGATCCTCCCTTTACTATAGAGTATGAGTGAACTTTACACCCTGTTCCTCATACCTCTAAAACAGTAATAGCAACTTACATGTGTATTCCATGGCAAAACTTAACGATAGTTACTGGAATAAAATTGTATTAAGCTTTATGAAAATTATGTTGAACACTTTTCCCGCGAATGTAATGGTAAGAGCATCTAACTGGAAATGTAACGTATCGAAAGTATTGTAATAGTCTCTCAAAATTTTGTTCGTTAATAATAAATAATATTTTTAAATTCATAATACACATAAAAGTCTCGTAACTTCTGAAATAACCGTAGGACAAAGTGTAATCTGGCGCCTAAATATCGAATATGCAATAAAGTTAAAACTATCGTAATAGCACACTACCATTTTATTCGCCGGGGACGGCGCTATGTCCTGCCCAAGTCATGCTCTACGTGTGTTCATTGAAATTCGTTCAGCGCTCATGCACCGAAAAGGTTACAGACAGACAGAGTCACTTTCGCATTTATAATATAAGTTGAATATAATTTTATAAATAATGTAATATGTTTTATGATCATCACGCCATCGCCAGTATCGCCTATTGGCACCTGCAACCTTTGTGTTGGCATCACATCTTCGCACACCACAAAATTACCAATTACCACAATTTTTTTATTTTTTTATATTGTCTTACATACTTTCTCTAGAATTCTAAAAGGATGAACATTGGTCCGCATACATTTCTGTCCTAAAAAATAATAATTATTATTAAAAAAAGACGTGTGGCACTCGGGGACTGCCGCGGTAAAGCTATTGCATAGCATTTTGTATCAACTTATGCAATTATAATTATTTATTTATTTTATTTATGCAGTATTTCTTTTTCTTTGATATTATTTTTTTTTTTTTTTTCGTTACGGAATTTCTGGATTCGGTCCCCGCGCTCAAGGCCCGCGATAGAAGCTATGCAATAGCTTAAAAACAAAATAAATAAGTGCTGAACGTCGTAAAAGTGTATAACTACGTAAACAAAGTCAAATACTATTCAAATATAAGCATAATAACAACTTTAAAATAGACGAAAGTGTTGAACCTAAAGTAATTTTAAATAAAAAAAGAGTGACAAACTGTTTTGACAGCGAAAAAATTCCATGTACATGAGTCATTTCCAACCGTCTAGTCAAGTTTAACAATTGTTCAACTGGAATGGTATCAACTATTTGGCAAGCTTTAATTAAGTCATTGTAGCCCTGCGGTGCAACAGGGGAACTGATTGTACTCGTAATCGACTGTTCGTGAGTTCAAACCCCACTATCAACAATCACTTTTTGTGAAGATCATAATTTTATAAACTAATATTTATAAGAATAAAATACGCAGTACACAGAAATAAGGAACTGCCAGAAATTATTAGATCACTAGAGGGTACTGGTGTAGTAAAATAACCGTCGGAGTGGGGAGCGTGAGGTTTTTTCGTTACGGAATTTCTGGATTCGGTCCCCGCGCTCAAGGCCCGCGATAGAAGCTATGCAATAGCTTAAAAGGACGAAGTGTTACATAGTTTCTTAGGATTAAAAGCATTGTTCAGCATCTACATTCACTTCGTTTTATTGAGAAACAAGTTCCAGTGTCTCAAGAGCAGGCACGCCCGAAGGTATAGGCAGTCTTTTAGTGCAGGTTGCGGCTAGAGGGGCCTTTACAATGAATAACACTTTTTCCTTAAATATCAAACGAATTATTTATTAATCAAAACATCCTAAAAAATAAAAACAAACAAACAATAGCTAAACTTAACACCTTATACAACAAATAGAAATATATCGGCATGAAAATACACATTAAAATTTTAAAAACGAACTGTTTTTTCGTGGCGTACACCGAGCCTTTTAAACCATCTTTTATGATGTATTTCCTAAGTCCTAAACACCAGATAATAACATATTCTCGCCAGTCTATTTTACCAACATCGAAGTCAAATATTTCTTTGTCGATGGTCGAGAGGTTGTTATAAAGATTCGCTGTGTTATTGTCCACAAAATGCCACTCGTTGGTCGTGAAGTAGGACAAGGCTCTCGACATTTTGTACATTTTACTGTATAGTTTCACGAATCTGCGGGCAAAACATATAAATGATAAATTTCACCTTTCACAGAAAAAAAATGTTTTAGAATTTTCAACGAAAATTGTATCCTATACCCAAAGTCTCAAATTCAGATAATTTATGTAAACAAAGGGGATAACATATCAAAAAAGTATCTTCGTAATGGTAATTCACATAAAATGGCGAAAAAAAGGTTCCATTTTCTTTTAAGTACTGAATTTAAGAAATAATAATTAAAAAATAATCATACCGTAATTATTTTTCAAAATTTTCGGTTTTAAACAAAGTTATTGAAAAAAGGAGATTTTCTGGTATAAAATATTTTATGATACTGGTAACAATGCTAAATATTTTCACATTTTTTACATCTTCAACGACACTAATATTACAACTCTCATTCATAGATTCGTATTGTATGTAGCATATCTAGCCACATTTTGGATGAAAACGGCTGTAAACTGTTCCGAGTGGAAATCGATTTTGGCAGGCCTACGTCTAACAGTGGACTTAAAAGGGCTGATTATGACGATCATAGGCCGTGTCTCCGACACACCACACAAAACATTGTTTGGTAGCGGTATTTTGTTTGCATAGTTCTTATAATTAATTAACTTTAATTTAATTGATGATTATTTACAAAAAAAAATAATGATAAAATGTTTTGCACCACTGTCCTGTCATTTTGACAGTGACATTTCTTGACATTATTTTGTTTACAAAAATTATCTGAATTAGAGACTTTGGGTATAGTTAATCACTGTTGAAAGGTTTAGGAATAAGTAGGGAAGGAATTAGGAATAATGTTTTTGAGATTATAAGAAACTTCACATCATCATCTATTCAGCAGAAAGACGTCTGATTGACTGCTGCGCTGCGTGTCGCGGGTTCGATTCCCGCACGGAACAAATATTTGTATGACCTACAAGTAGTTGTTCTGGGTCTGGCTGTTTGTGTATGTGAGTTTTAATGTTTGTAAACGCACCCACGATACAGGAGAAATTCCTAGTGTGGGGCAAGGTTTAAAAAAAAACATAGGCCTCCCTAAGCGGCGCCAACACTCAGCTTACAAACATATTTAAACAGACTAGAGTCTGCCCGCGACTTCGTCCGCGTAAAAATCAACTTTATCGTTAAACATATCCTATGGCACTCGGTAAGTGTAGCTTTCCATCAGTGAAAGATTCGGATCAACACCTACTTCCAGAGATTATCTCTTACAAGCAAACAAACATTTCCTCTTTATAATATGTATTGGACCAGAAGTTTCGTTTAGATAGTTTATGGGTTTGGGGTCGGAGTACCAACTCACAGGCACGTGACACATGCCAGCTTCGTCTCTGTGATGACAACGCATCTGTCTCTGGTGTTGCAGATACATGTCCATGTCCATAGGCGGCGGTGAGTACTTACCATCAGATGGGCCGTCCGCTTGTGTTATATCATGTGCCTGCATTTTTCCAACTATGTCGGGGTAGGCTTCCAGTATAACTGGATGCAGTTTATATCAGTATTTTAGACTGAGAAATGCAGCGAGACTGAAAGCCCTAACCTCCACAACCTAATTACTGGGTTACACGATACCTCTTGCTAAGATTGGTGGTCAGATTTTTGGGCTTCTGACTACCCGCAACATAAAAATAAATAAGATTTTACCTTCTCTCCTTTCCAAGAATTAAGCATATTCCATCAATAATATATCCAGGAATCAGATGTAGCAGCCAAGAGTATATCCAGAACAAAGTAGCGTTCTTTGTGCTCCAAACGAAGGCGTACCCTATTGCCGCTGGCGTAGGGTAGTTACATCTTACGTCACCTTCTACCGTTGCTACGAGATCACCTGTTTTATAAGAATTAAAATCAAATCAAATGTCATTAAAACTAGGCTGAGATTTAACACTTTTCGAACGTCAAAATTACATAAGACAGTCCACCAAAACGCCCGCCTTTTACCACTTCCTAGTACTTAAGCTGGGAAGAAGAAATGACCCAACAAACTCCCCAACAGCACTACTGTATGTTCAGTTAGAAAAACCTGATTCTATACAAAAAAATACATAACGAAACACAAAACATTACATTTTGGAAGTGGAAACTTCTTTAGGCGCGTTGATCGATTTTTGTTAAAACTTATGGGTTTGCGATCTTAAGAGCCATTTCACAAAATTTTAACGCTCGAGTTTAGGTAAAAGACGGCAGCGCTGTGTATGTGAGCGTAACTATCCACACATACACAATTTAAGCAGTGTAACGCGAGTGTCGAGACGGACTAAATAATCTTGAGCCATTATAATAATAATGCGGTATTTAGAGATTTATTAAAAAAGTTATTTTATTTATTCAGTCTACTAAGCTTTCTAGACTAATAAAAAAATACAAATATATGTTTTGAAAGTATATAATAAAAATGAACAGGAAAACAATCACATCGTACAAAATATAAGTGTTGGTCATTATTATTTGACAATAATGTCAAGTAATAATGACTATCACTTACGTTAAATAAATATTTGTCGTAAAGGCATTGATCTTGCTTTTCTAGGGTCTATAATTTCCGGCAATACGCAATCTTCGTAAAAACGAGTCAATTTGGGAAGCATCAAAATGTTGTAGTCGTAGTATAATATCACGGTTACGATATCAGCACTCGACAATTGAGACGCGGGAAAAAGTAGCACAAGTCCTTCCTCGATGGGCGCTCGCGCTGTACTAAACGGTGCCCACTTGTGCATCGCAATTTATTATTTTTTAGAGTGTTTAAAAAAAGGATATTGTGGCTAATTAAATGAAGGGATTTTAATCAAACTTGAGAATTCGATTTGTTAAAGAACATAGTTCATTTTGAGATGAATTTTAAAATGTAATTACGCTTTATTCAAACAAAAAAATCGCAATATAATTGCGAATAAATCGTAAAAATTGTCCTAAGTCTTTATTTTTTTTACCTATTAATGTTATTAATAATCGAAATTCTAGTACGTCATTTGTCGACAAAACTATATGTCTGATGCTTTGTGTATTTTTTTCAGTCAAATTTATAAATATTAATTATAGAAATAGGAGTCTGAAATTGCCTCTGCGATGATTTTTCAGTAAACTAGTTCTGGGAGATTAATAACTACAAAGTACACAAATAAGTTTTTGTAAATGTGTTACATGAAGTGTCAATACGAAAGAATCATCTATTATTTACATATATTCACCAATACCAGAGAATTAACTAAGATGGTAAATTAGGCGACTAAAATCTTAGATATTCGCGCGAAAACGTTAAATGGCTCTTAACCGAACGCTTTCCATGAGCTATATGTATACTATGTACTTAGTTTTCACTTCTATCAGCAGTCCCCAAATACTGCCCTTTACTTTGTTTTTATTTGCCACTAGCTTCTGCCCGCGACTTCGTTCGCGTGGAAGTCGTAAAACACCATAATATACTAAAATACCAGCCACATTTTAATAAAACTTCCCTGAACACTACGTTTGTAGTTTTGGTCACAGCAGTCAAAATATACAGAGTCAGGACTGGTGACGCGGGAGCAAGCGATGTACAGTTATATGTTCTATGGTAAAGGGTTTGGTTTCCGCACTTAGTCCTTCAGGTGGACCATTGTACATGGGCCATGGCGGCCATCAGTGGTTATTCCAACCAGCCCACCTCCCTCCAGAAGTTAATTACGTCTCCCGGTATGTTTAGTACATCTGTGAAAGATCAGGGTGCCCCGAGGGTCTCTGTTCTAATCTGGGTGACGCCTGTGCATTCAAAGAGCACATGCGCGACGGTTTCCTCAGCCTCCATGCAGACTCTGCATAGAGGATTGTCCGATATGTCTATTGTGTGGAATTGTTTGTTTAGCGTGCAGTGGTCCGTAATGGTCCATGGTACGGAGCGAGGGTGCATGGGAGGCCGTCACCTCCTTCTGTGAAGCAGTAATGCTTGCTAAGGAGGAGGCGGAACGCGTGAGGGAGAGGTAGTCTGTGCACCCTCACGCCCCTTGTCACCGCAGAATACGCCCTGGGCGGCGGAAATCAATTGGCGATTCCCGGCCACCGTAGGCGCGGGCTTGCGGACGGCGAGCAATGGGCAGCTCGCCGTCTGGTAAGGACCAGGCCCAAGTTGACGGCGCGTTGTGTTCTACGCGTGCCACAAAGAGATGTCAGCTCGAACTGTGTCGGGGTCCGCTAGGACCAATGCTTGCCAGGGTTGCGGGTTTTTCCGAAAGGGAAACCGTGGCCCTGGCACAAAGGCAAACTGAAGTAACACAGGTGGGTTTTAGTCAGTAAAAGTCTGACACGCCCTCCCGCTGCCCCCAGAGCGGGAGAAGTTATTTGATAATTTCCCACCTAAAAAAAAAAGTCCTATAAAGTTCTTCGAACTATCACAATTACAGTAACAAAATGTAAAAAAACCGGTCAAGGGCGAGTCGGACTCACGCACCGAGGGTTCCGTACCATCATAATTGTATAGTTTTATTCGTATTAGTACCTAAATAGTTATGTGCCCAGAAAAAACTACAACTTACTGTGTTTAACCCAAAGCAAACTGCGAGTAGGTAGGGTGGAGGACATTTTAGTTGTGAACCGTGAAATGTTTTTAAATTTCAATATTCATCAGAGAATTTTAACACTGCGGTGTACAATATTGTAGTTTTAGGTCAGCGCCATCTCTTGACCGATAATGGAACTAATGTAATTTTTGTTGATGATTTCTGAAAAAGTGAGTTATTTAGAGAAATCGTTTTATTTTTCCTGTAACCTTTACATAAACTACTATCACATAAAATAATGTCAGATTTTTGCTATGCAAACAACGGACATAAGGAGGGAATGGTTTTTTATTTTTTTTTGGTCAAAAGTCGAAAAAAAAGAACCTAAAAAAAATTTATGAGTATGTGCAAATAGCGCTCTTTCATACGATACCCTAGTAGTCCTACTTCGATTTTTTAAGACACCCAGTTATGTCCCTGTTGCAAATAAAAAAAACTTTCTTATTTGCAACATAGTTGGGCAAACGTCATCTATTATCCCAAATTTCAAGTTGATAGCATTAGTAGATCTTGAGATATCTAGCTGTGACAGACAGACGGACAGACAGACTGAGTCGCACCATAAGGTAATTCTTTTTTACCAATTTGGTACGGATCCCTAAAAAGAAGCACATAAATATCAATTCTTTGGAATCGAAATCAGATTTGCATTGCTTTGTTGAAAGTTGAGTGAAATAGCATAATATGTCATAATTGACTGCTTAGATCCTTAAGATATGATATCATTTAAAAGATTAAATCTGTAACTATCTACTATATTCTTTTCCTATTCAACACAGCGAAGTAGTACTGGAATAATTCGACTGTTGTCATACACTGATACATTGTGTTCGTTCTCAGCTCAGTCTCACCTACGACCTGTATGGGAAAACTTTTTTCAATTTCTGACTTTTCTAGTACTCAAACCTCAGTTGGTCCCATAGAGTTTTTTGATCCTCGTCAGAAACAGAATCGATTGGCATCAAAAAACTTTTTTGTGAAAATTGCCCATTTTCTTGCTGACTGTACATTTCTTTCAAAATCTGTGAATGCCGATAATTTTTTTTTCTAAAAGTTAAGGATAGTCTCTTAAGACCATTTTCTTGTAGCGACCACGGTTAAGGTACCTGCCCTTATGGACTCATCTCAAAACATAATGCAATACTGCTCATCCCCCATAGCAAATAGCGTGATAATTTATACGTAGTAATTTGACCAGACCTATAGGGAATATCTGTGCAAAATTTTGATCAAAATCTGTGCGGTAGTTTTTGAGTTTAGCTGGAACATACATTCAGACAAACAGAAAAACAGACAAAAATTCTAAAAACTATATTTTCGGCATCAGAATCGTTCCCAGACCTCGTGGCAATTACTTTTTTCAAAAATATTCGATGTACAGTTTTGACTTCGCTACGATTTTATTATACATATATGTATAGAAATAGTACATTTTACTTAATTATACAAACAAAATGTTACAAAATACAAAAGGTTAACTATTAACGTTACTAAAGACATCTCGTGTCACTGAAGAGATAATGCTTTAACAAGATTGCAGCACACATGCAACATGCAGTGCTGAGGTCCACCACAGCGCCTGATTTACAACACCCAGCATCACAGCATCACGTACAAGGTGGTCAGCCAAAGTCAGGCATTCCCGCACATTAGGGTTGTTGGAGGTCTCAGGATCCAAGTATATACATCCAATATGGATATGGACTAAGAGTCCTAATATGATGCATCCAACTTCTCTCCGTTGACGTCCCCGATGAATGTCGCGGCCCGCGGGCCCGCGGCCGTCTCCAGTTTCCGCTAACGGTGCACTTAATACACTTTCTATCACTTAGAATAGTTAACCTATTGTATTTTGTAACATTTTTTTTTGTATAATTAAGTAAAGTGTACTATAAACTTAATAAACATGAATAATTTGACGAGAGATAACTTTTTATTGCGATGTCGTGACGCGCGCGAAAGAAAAGTGACACATTGGGTTGCCAATACACAGAAGATAGGTGAAACAGTGTACCTTTAAAAAAAAAAATTACTTATTTTATTTCTAAAAATCGCGATGTTGTAAGTGTGTGTAGGAAATACTACTCTGTTTAATTAATTATATTTCAGATCGTCGTGAAGTAAAATTAGGTACTGTAGCTTATTGATTGTATTTGTTAAGATTTTTCTATCGCAATAAGTGAATAATATTATTATCTACCCGAGGGGTTTTATTACAGTAAATCAAATCAAAACTTTATTTCACATAAACCTACATGGGCACGTATGAAACGTTAGAAGTTAGGTGCACGTTTCTAATTGGTCGTTTCCTAAGGAGAAGAGCCGGCCAGAAACTCCATTGTTACTCTTTTAAAAATAAATGGCTTTTACAATATTTTCAAATAACAGTGTTAATAAGTATGGGAGGTGTACTCCTTTCAACAATTACAGTGAGGTGACTGTTAATGAGTAATCCCGTGTGTTTACAATTACAATGTACTGTTATATTATATTAGTGATAGGTGTTCGTCAAGAATAATCTGTAAGAATGACAATGAGATACATTCAATGTTTCAGTGTTATGCCGTTAGTGTATATGCAGGAACGCAGGCCTTCAATAATTCACTAGAAAAGAGCTGGTGGACCTCGACACCGGGCTGCAGACTATCCAGGGATTCCAGGGTTACCCGTTGTTGATTATGCCTCTCTGCTGATGAATAATAGTTTATCCATACTAATATCCATATTAATATTATAAATGTGAAAGTAACTCTGTCTGTCTGTCTGTCTGTCTGTATGTTACGTTTTCACGCCTAAACCGCTGAACCGATCGTCATGAAATTTGGCAGAGATATAGCCTAGGATATGGAGAAGGACATAGGCTACTTTTTTACGCGATAACCGACATTCACGCGGGCGGAGCCGCGGGCAAAAGCTAGTTATTCATAAAAATATTATAAATGTGAAAGTAACTCTGTCTGTCTGTCTGTCTGTATGTTACGTTTTCACGCCTAAATCGCTGAACCGATCGTCCTGAAATTTGGCAGAGATATAGCCTGGGATATGGAGAAGGACATAGGCTACTTTTTTACGCGATAACCGACATCCACGCGGGCGGAGCCGCGGGCAAAAGCTAGTTATTCATAAATAAGCAATGCAAATGAAGATAAATAAAAGCACCTACTTAATAAACCAAAATATTTATAAACCAATAATTTATTAACTAACTGAACATCTACTCTGTTTAATTAATTATATTTCAGATCGCCGTGAAGTAAAATTGGGAATCAAACGAGCTTACCTGTTAAGCGAAGTCTTGATTCTAATTTTATGAACGGCGATCTGATATATAATTACCCACCCACCACTAGCTAACAGCCCCAAAGCTGCAATAATTAGTATACCTAATTCAATTACCTTTTCAGGAAAACCTATTGAATGTAAGTATGAGGAACTACTCTTTATAGAAAACAGAGCTGTTCCACTAGCCTATGATCTCTAAAACAAGGGACACACTGGGTTGCCAACACACAGAAGATACGTGAAACAGTGTACCTATTTAAAAAATATTTACGGTCGTTATTTAGTCTTTATTTGTCTAATGATATAGTAAATGGAGTTTAGTTTGTCTGACTCGTAGCTAGCTCTAAAAATCTATTGAACGTATTGATTGCCGGATCACGCCTTCCTTTACCATGTCAACCGTCACCGCTTGGTGTTGCGACATAAGTAATCAGTATAGTCGATTTAAAAAATAAATTAACTTAACACTACATAAATAGACTTTGTCTTAAAATCAACTCACGCCATAGCCCAGGATTCCTGGTCGTAGTTACAGTATAAATCCTCGGTTTTCCCTCTCCAGCAGAAGTTCTCTTGGCCGTCTCCCAGGCCGCAACTATGATGACGTTGTTCACATAGTCCACAGGCACTAGGCCGATACGGATGTCATCGTTGGAAAAAATTGTGTGCATCAGACCTAAGCCGGTACCCACGACGAGCTGGAAGATACCCCTGTATTAAAAACGCGTATTAAATTCACACTTTCTCTCTCTGGGAGAGCAAATCGCAGGGAGGGGGCATAACAATACGGTAAAGTGTGAAAAACTAAAATTACTCTTAAAATAATAGAGCTAAGGGCATGAACGAAACTGTATGTTGTAGATAATTTACCAGTTAATAAAACAACACCAAATCTTTGAAAAATTATTAGTTTAATTGACAAAATTACATATAAAACAAAATTTCAATCATTTTTACCTTGAAAAAAAAAATTGTGGTTGGTACCTCACAATTTTTTTTTAAACAAAAAAACAGATTAAAAAAAATACACTAAAATCTGCCTAGCCTTTTCCCAACTATGTTGGGGTCGGCTTCCAGTCTAACCGGATGCAGCTGAATACCAGTATTTTACATGGAGCGACTGCCTATCTGACCTCCACAACCCAGTAACTGGGTAACACGATAAGTACCCCTTGGGTAAGACTGGCTGTCAGACTTTTGGGCTTCTGACGATCCGTAACGACTGTCAAAGATCCACAAATGACAGCCGGGACCAACGGCTTAACGTGCTTTCCGAGGCACGGAGGAGTCTCGGTATGTAAAGATGGTCACCCATCCACGGAACAACCCCGGCAAGCGTAGCTTAACCTGACGGATCGACCCGTGCGGCTGTTATTACTTAGCCAAGAGGTCGTCAAAAAAAAAATATACACTAAAAAGTGAAAATAACTCTAATTTCGGAAGACGGTGTCCTTGGTTCTGTATATTCGTTTTTTGCCACCAACTTCCGAAATTAAAGTTATTTATCACTTTTTAGTGTTTTTTTTTTGGAAGTCGGTTGTTTTTTTGTTAAAAAGTTTTTATTTTTCACTTTTAAGTTATTGTACCTACCCCACAACAATTTGATTACCACTACTTGCTACACCGCACAAACAACAGAGACACAAGATATACGAAGTGGATTAAATACGTATTATCGAAGCTAACTCAAAAACTACCCAAGCAAAGTTATTAAAAATCTGTTATTAACCATTTATAGCCCGAGTGCATCTCATGACAATTCCAATAAGCCCAAACACGGCTAGGATACATTGTTTTATTACGGAGTTCTTCCAGTGCATACCTTCCGGCTTAATCTTCAGAATAGATAGGTGGTCTTTCGAACGATGATGATAACTTAACATATAAATGATGATGACATATATACGGTCATAAATTTTACTGGAAAAACTTCGCAGACATGACGGGTATCGTTAAGCAAAAACAAAACTGATATTCTAAACTCGTAACTTAAAGTAAGTACTTGCGGTTATTGACCCTATTGAGTAGTTAATACGCAGTAGCTACACGATAAAAAAAAACAATACATAATACTTTTTTTTATTCATTCTTACCGATAATGTCTCTGAAGTTTCGTCAGCTAATTTAATTTGACCTTGTTGTTACTTACACCACTAGCTCCATACACGCAGGACATGTCCAACCAGCCGGGAATAGGTTCCTTGTGAGCGCAGATTACTGGAACAGAAAATTGTATTTATTATAGAAACGGACATGTAGTATTATTTTTAGGGTTCCGTACCTCAAAAGGAAAAAACGGAACCCTTATAAGATCACTCGTGTGTCTGTCTGTCTGTCTGTCCATCTGTCGCAGCCAATTTGCTCCGAATCTACTAAGCCGAGTAAGTTGAACTTTGGTGACCCAAACACGGACGTGTAACGCAAATAAATAAATTTTGATTATGAGGTTCATCATCATTCATCATCATTTCAGCCGAAAGACGTCCACTGCTGGACATAGGCTTCTCCCAAGCACCTCCACCTCGACCGATTCTGTGCTTCCCGCATCTAGCGGATTCCTGCGGCTTTCATAAGGTCATCGGTCCACCTTGTGGGAGGCCTTCCAACGCTACGTCTTCCGGTACGCGGTCGCCACTCCAGAACCTATCGGCCCCAACGGCCTCTGTTCTTCGCGCAATGTGCCCTGCCCATTGCCACTTAAGTTTGGAAATTCTTCGAGCTATGTCGGTTACCTTGGTTCTCCTGCGGATCTCTTCATTTCTGATTCGATCACGTAGGGAAACTCCAAGCATAGCCCTCTTCATTGCCCTTTGGGTGACTTTTAGCCTTCTACTAAGGCCCATTGTGAGTGACCACATTTCAGTGCCATATGTCATCACTGGCAAAACGCACGTCATATTCAAGGTCAAAACGCCACAGGCATGGAACAGAGGTGTGGTGATACTTTTCTTTAAGAAGGGCGATAATGCCCTCCTTAAGAATTATAGGCCCATCTCACTTCTGAGCAATGTCTACAAGCTGTTTTCAAGAGTCATCACGAACCGTCTTGCGCGCAGGTTTGACGACTTCCAGCCTCCCAAACAAGCCGGATTCCGTAAAGGCTTTAACACCGTAGACCACATACATACGCTGCGGCAGATTATACAGAAGACCGAGGAGTATAATCTGCCTCTCTGCTTAGCGTTTGTGGGCTACGAGAAAGCCTTCGATTCGATCGAGACATGGGCTGTACTGCAGTCTCTTCAACGGTGCCAGATTGACTATCGGTACATCGAGGTGCTGAAATGTCTGTACAAAAAAGCCACTATGTCAGTCCGACTCCAGGACCAGACCTCGAAACCTATCCTTCTGCAGCGAGGTGTAAGACAGGGAGATGTTATCTCTCCGAAACTGTTCACCGCTGCACTGGAGGATGTCTTCATGATTTTGGACTGGACAGGGGTTGGCATCAACATCAATGGCGAGTACATCACTCACCTTCGGTTTGCCGACGATATAGTCGTCATGGCTGAGACTATGGAAGACCTCCGTACAATGCTTGATGACCTCAGTAGAGCTTCCGAAAGAATAGATAAATACGTTTTATGGCATCTGTAATGCATGGCTCGTAGAAACTTACACTGAATTTTTTGAACCTCGTCTATGTATTTCTGGCAATACGGGTTCCAGATAGAATTGTGATCGTACAAGGGTCTTATAAGTATAGGTAAAGGTATGTGGAGACCCGCTTGAACTCAGTGGAGGATTTCATAACGAAACCATACATCTTAAATGCTGTATTTACAATTTTTTCTACATGTTTATTTAGGGACAAGTTATCATCAATCAACACACCAAGATCTCTCAAAGTAAATACATTACTGAGTGCTCTATCGTGCAATGTGTATTTAAAGTTAATAACTATTTTATTCTTTGTGAAATTGATGCAATTGCACTTGGAGAGACTAAGGTGTAATTTAGTGTTCAGACAGTAGTCAATGAGACTGTCTAGATCTTGTTGGAACAGTCGACAATCCTCCAGAGCCTGTATAGACCTATAAGCTTTTAGATCATCAGCGTACACAAGAAATTTTGTATTTTTTAAACATTTGTCTATGTCATTAATATAAAGAATAAACAATGTATGTTAACGGAAAAAAGTCACCCGTAGGAAGGCCGTTGTGGAGCGTCGCGTGGTGGAAGGCCCTAGGCTATTAGGTAATACAGTGGGTGTACTTACCGATAGCAGGTCTAACAACGCATAGAGGCAGGTCGTCACACATGGACCTGACCATCTCTTCAGCGACTGCCTTCGCGAACGAATACGTGTTCGGCCAGTTCTTTATCAAGCTGCAATTGAAAAGGTTCTCATAAGCCGGGCATGTGATGCGGAGGAATGAGGAACATATCGTGAAGATTTTGAGTAAGTAGGTAAGTATTTGGATGGCTATAAGAGTAAGGGAACCATAGGAACGATGGATTGTGTAGAAAATTATATAGCTAGAAAGGGGGTGAATACCTTCTGAGATGACGGCTGATAGAGATGTATAGAAGAAGATATGCTGCACCGACCAATAATAAATTGGTATGAGGACAGGAGGACAATAAAATAATCTTAATTTAAATTTTTCGTCTATTACGGTGTCTGACAGCGTAGGTAACCTTACTAATAGAGTTACTTATTTATTTATAGGAGAACCAACAGCTATAACAGATGGATAATAATTGTATATGAAACATAGAGCCAATTACAGGTTTTCACGGGTAAAAACAGAAAAGCAATAGAAATCTTAGGGTCACTAACAAGCAAGTTAGAAAAGATTATAAATATATTAAAGGTACAATAAGCACTATGCACTTCTAAACAAATATATGTTGGAATCCTTTGGGTACGGAACTCTAAAAACGTTACAAATATTTCGATTGCTCTTATTTTTCCCCTGCTAGTGGCAAGTTGCAGTAAATTTCTTTGGACTACGTTGAAAACTTACCTAGGAGTAATATCATTCAGCCTCTCCTCATCGACAGTCTCTGCCAGTCTGATGAGGGTCTCAGGGTCCACTGGACTCTGGTAGAAGTCCTCTAACACCTCGGTGTTGATGAGGTTCTCACGTGCATGCGAATAGGCTGTAGAAACGTGGACATAGGACCTGCGGGGACAGGAAAGTATATTTAATATTAAGGAGCCGCTTCCGGTCTTAAAGTTACACTGGTAATTTTTTCAGCAATAATAATGATCTATTAAGAGTTGCTAGAGGTAGTGGAGCTATCCGGTTTAATTACAAAAGATTACTACAATTTCCGACATTACCTCTAATTGCCCGATACATTCTGTTGCACGTATCAATTAAAATTATTCAGGTCAATAGCAACACAACTTACTTGAGTTGCTTGCAAGCCTTGCCCAGGACGAGAGCCTCTCTCGCTCCTCGCACGTTAATCATCGTAGCCACTCGGAGACACTCGTCGAACCGAGTCGTCGCCGCCATGTGGTAGATTATGTTCACCTGGAACACAAACATAACATAACATCACGCCTGTATCTTCCAAATGGATTGGCAGAGGTAAAAAAAAATTAATGATTTGACTTTCAAATTGTGAAAGTCAAATCATTTATTTCAAATAGGCACATAACAGGCGCTTTTGAACGTCAAAATGAATAAGAAAATAGAATTGATTCTATGCTGCCCCTTCCAAAAGGTAATTTTGTATGGAGAAATTGGCAAGAAACTCCACCTCCCCTAAGCCTCCTCATCTTCTTAAGTGTTTTACAATATTTTGTATACATTAATCATTATATGTGAAGACAATGCACCTAGAGTGAAATTACTATACCGCAATAGGTAAAAAGAATGAAAAATGAAGCAATGAAAGATAAATTAATAATGTGATACATGGTGCTCACTTATTTACAAACATTGTAAAAGTACACGATTTTCCTAAAATTTTAACAATACAGTAATAAGTCAGTGTGTAAGTTAGAGTAATCACAGAATGTAAAATCAATGTCATAAAAACAACAAATTATACAATTAAATTAGCAACCTGTTTGATTTTGTCTAAACTCTAAATTGTCCTATGGAGCATGACCAGCATGTTTCCAAGCATTCTTATCTTGGATATAATCCTCTAATTTGTAATAAGCTTGTTTAATTAGTGTACTTTTAATATCAGTTTAAAATTTTCTTTCATTTAATTACAATACCTTGTGACATACAAGGTATTTTGTTGTAACATTTTAACACAGTACCCCCTAAAAGATGTATGTACTTTAGATAATCTGAAAAATGGTTGATCAATTTTATCTTTATTTCTAGTACCTATTAAAATTTTGTCTATCACTTATTTTATTAAAAAGATATAGATTTTTTCGTACATAAATAATATTTTCATAAATTAATTGGCAAGGTACCGTTGAAGTTATTGGGGTAAATAATTATGTAAACTAAAAAGAGGAATGGGCACAATATCCAACCTTGAGGAACGCCCATTGTCATTTCAGACTCTTTTAGATTTTATGCCGTTTACTTGAGGTTTAACGTTTTTATCTTTCAGGTATGATCCTAGTTAATCAATAGCTGTATTTTCAATCCTATAGTGCTCTAGTTTCAGCAGAAGTATACCATGGTTTACGCAATCGAACGCCTTAGCAAGGTCGCAAAAGGTTCCATTGCCATCTAGATTGAGCATCCACTTTTCAAACACCTTACTGAGAACTGGCAGAATTGACACAAACTTATTATTGTTGGGTTCTTTACTATCCCCGGATTTGAACAATGGAACTACATTACTGTGATTCATGAGATCCGGAGAGACTCCTTGGTCTACACTGGTGTTAAATATAAAAGATAAACAGGGCGCAATAGTTTCAATGAGAGATCTACAGACTTTTATATACTTCTCCAGAGATCTTCTGCTCATTTAATTTTAGGATCTTTAAAAGCTTTTATAACAGCCCGGGGGTTTGTATGCTGAAAGCCTGAAACAAACTACAAGGGATTGCTTTTACATACTTTCTAAGTAAGGCAGCCGAATGTGCAAACTCAAGTCAAGGGGTCGGTCAGTCATAAAGATGAAGCTAGTTGCCCATTCCAAAGCGTAGTAGGTTTCTACGGAACAGAACGGGCAAGAAACTCCACGGACAATCTTTTAAAACAAAATATTGATACAAAATATGGGTTACGTCATTCATGTTGAAATTATATATGTGAGAACAATGTAGAAAGACGTGCATGTTAGAAGCGTCCGTAATAAAAATAATTCAAAGATTAAAATAAATTAAAATAAGCCGTGGCAGCTAAGAGATGACCAGTCCCAACTGACGGCACCCGTTCACAAACATGACGCATGGATCAGCACCATTTAGCTCAACCATTTTCCAAGGGAACTTAATTATCCAAAACACACGCCACCACCAGCGAGACATTTGAGTGAGCGTGACATACTCTCAGTCACCAGGGCACATTCAAGTCAATGAAAGACCTATTACCCGGTAAATGGTAGCTATAAAGCACATAATACCCACACCTGTGCTATGCAATTATATAATACAATGCAAATATAGTCTTACAATCTTCAGCAGCTCCAACAATAATTTCAAATGCTAATTAATTGGTTTATGCGCCCTTGTTGACCAGGACCAGCATTGAACCAAGCATTTTTGTCAGCGATGTAATCCCCCAACTTATAATATGCTTGGCTGCATAGTGTGCGTTTTATACAAGATTTAAATTTTGTTTCGTTCAATAGGGATGATGCCTGGGTAAAAAAAAAAAAAACTGTTTAGTCCGTCAATCAGATAATAAAAAAATATTAGACACGTATTTTTTGCTTTATCATAATAATAAAAAATGACTTAGATAAAACACATTAAACTTGGGGAGTGGGGGCTCATTACGTCACAGCTTAGTATAAAATCTACTGAGAAGTGACGTCATGCCACATTTGAACTCAATGTATCGCCGTAATGTTTTGATTACGTATAAAAGAAAAAATACGTGTCCAATATTTTTGAATAAACTACATGACGGATAAAAAATTTTTTTTTAGTCATCATCCCTATTGAAGTATGTGGGGAGGTATTTTATTGTCACTTTTTAAACAGTACCCCATGAAGGATGAGTCTAATTTAGCCAGTCTGAAACCTGGTTGAACTTATCTCGTTAAAATATCTGAATTTTTCCTTACGTACATGATGTTTTCATAGACGTATTGACAATAGGTACCGTCATGATGTTAATATCCTTAAACAGTTCCTTTAGAGAATCGCGCCTGCGGAGGCCATATATTGCTCTGATGGCTCTTTTCTGTAGAATAAAAATAGATTCGATATCTGCAGCCCGTCCCCATAGTAAAATACCGTAAGACATGATACTATGAAAGTAACTAAAATAGACTAGCCTCGCGGTATCTACGTCAGTAAATTGACGGATTTTTCTCACAGCATATGCTGCTAACATAGCTGCCCCGCAAGAGATGTTAAATCACCCCATTGCAGCCTTGAGTCGAGCGTGTATTCCCAGGAAAATTAATTATGCATTGTACAAAAAAAAAATATCGCTTCCATTCCATTCCGCGGCAATGTGAATTGAGCCTAAGTTACGAGTAGCTTAAAACTGTAAGTAATGAATAGAGTCTATATAGAGATGGGTCCATCAGTAATTCCAAATGACTCTCATGGTAGATACTAACCTCTTCAGTGATCATGTTCCAGTCCTTCTCGCTCAGGCCCAGTCTGAGGTCAGCCACATCACCTGCCACCGGCACGAGCTTCTCTCTGAAGTTTGGTTGCTTCTCCTTAAGCATGTCGTACACCTGGAAATTATAATAGAGTTATCATCATTTTGTCCGCTTTCTCCCAACTATGTCGGGACGGTCTTCCATTCTAACTGGATCCAGCTGAATACCAGTATTTTCCATGGAGCGACTGCCTATCTGACCTCCACATTCCAGTTACTGGGTACTACGATACCCCTTGGTAAGACTGTCTTATTTCACTCCTAAATAAAAGAAAAATCACATACACACATAAAAAAAAAAAGTTAGCGATCACTTTGAAAAATCGAAAACTTTTTTATTACGGTAGATTATATGTTTTGCTTGCCTGACTTTAAACCAATAGAGCACGCGTGGGATGCTCTTAAGCGAGCTGTTTGGAACCGTCAGCTACGTCCCCAGACAGTGCCAGAGCTCAGGGAAGCCGCTATTCAAGAATGGGACAGGTTACCCCAAGAAATGCTGGATAACTTGATTCTCAGCATGCCCAGGAGGAACACCGTATATGTTCGAGCCAGGGAAGGAGTTATATTGAATATAAACCTTGTATTAATAAATTGTTGTTTAAGCTTGGTTAAAGTCTTTTTCTTTCTATCCTGTTACAATTGCATTATGATTAATTACTCATAAAAAAATGGTATATTATGCAATTAGTGAATAAAGAACGGATTTAAAGCGAGGGCCACAGATGAATCGCGAGCAAGTGAAGGATTCTAACGACTGAATCACTCACTGCGTTCGTGATTCATGATGATTGAATCACGAACGCAGTGAGTGATTCAAGTGTTAGAATCCTGAGCGACGCGAGTGATTCATGGCCCTCGATATAAATCCGTTTTATTCAAGAGTTGCATACTATACTTTATACCATGACTACGAGAAAAACAAAGATTTAAGCGAAAATAGACATTTAATGAAGAAAAAAGGAAGGTTAAGTTAATTAAAATGCACATTAAAATTGGAACAATTTTGGAGTAATTTTCTTATTATTATTTTAGGATGGTCAACCTGTAAAGCGGTATTTATTTCCTGTCGTTGGTCAGAACTTTCTGCTGGAGGAAACTCTGGGCATCTTTGGACATTGAAGGGCGTGGAGTGCACAAGGAGTTTTTTTTTAACTTTGCCCCACACTAGGAATTTCTCCTGTATTGTGGATGCGTTTGCAAACATTTAAAGTCACATACACAAACAGCCAGACCCGGAACAACTACTTGTAGGTCATACAAATATTAGTTCCGTGCGGGAATCGAACCCGCGACACGCAGCGCAGCAGACAATCGCTTCAACCGTGCTGTTGAGTATTGTTTGTATCGAGTACCTATTTTTCGCAAGGAGGTTGTATAGCATTGAGATGGAGGTCGAATACATTGGTGTGTTCTATATTCAAACACCAAAATAGTGATTAAAAGTGCTTTTTATTAAATGTTTTCAGTGCATAAAATAAGCTTTTTAGAGGGGGAATGGTATAAAGTATTATATTTTAATTTCAAACAGGGTATTTCTATTTAAAGAAAACACAAAAAATTATTTGTAAAAATCAATTTAAGAAATTATATCAGCTAACATAAACACAAACTTTTTTTGATGTGTGTACCTAAAACCTGGAAATTAACACGAAAATGGCCTATCTCCTAACCTCCACAACCCTGTTATTGGGTAAGACTGGTTTTCAGACTTTGGGCTTCTGGCTAACCGTAACGTCTGTCAAAGATCTACGAATGACACCCGGGACCACCGGCTTAACGTGCTTTCCGAGGCATGAAGGGGTCGCGATATGTAATGTATGGTCATTATTGAGAAAAGTCCGGTTTTATGGTTTAGGCGTGAAAAGATATGCGATAGACAGACAGAGTTACTTGCGCATTTATAATTCGTATGGATTAAAAATACTCACGGGATCCTGTAACATTTCAGTCAGTCTCTGCTCGATGGGTTTTCCCTTCTTAGGTCTTAGCAAGATAAATACTTTCGACACCTGCGTTGCTCTAGAAGTAAATAACTTTGAATTAGAAAGCGAGTATCCATTTGAACAAAGTAATCGATATAGCCCACTGAATAAGCAAGCTGGAGAGGCAATGGGCAGGCCATATTAGCTACAGAACCGTTGGGGTAGACGTGTTCTTGAGTGAAGACCGGGAACCGGCCAACGTTAGGTTAGAACACCCAGGCTATGTCGTAGTAAGATGTGATAGCAGCAGGCTGGATGAGAGTGGCCGAGAATGAGTTGAATGATGTGCGATAGCCTATGCCCAGCAGTAGACTGATCTGTGGTGGATGAAGATCCTCTGTCCTACCCACCTCCTTTTCAGAGTCGCTACCCGAAGCCTTGATCCTTAGTCCTATGTCGGATCTCTGAGTTACGAAAAACACACTTTTATAAAAGGTGTGGAGCGCTTGGTTTAAATTAATTGAAAGTACCTACACACAACTAAAAAACCCTCCATGCTTTTTGAATTTAAAGATGTGGAATGCCATCCTCACCTGAAGAGTTTCTCGATGAACTGCTTGCCGAGAAAGCCGGACCCTCCCGTCACGAACACGGCGGCGCCGCGGTAGAACTGCTGCACGGCAGAGTCTCCGCGATCCGTCGCCTCGTGCATCGCCTTGTGACGAAGCAGAAACTTGGCTTCGAACTCCTGGGCAGGATCCATAGGTTCTATCTCTACCATGATTCAGGAAAACCTTGGAAAAGTAAAAGATATTGGTCATGCACAGTCCCCGTTCCCTCGCACTCTCTCCGCGCTCAACGCTCTCTTGGACGACAAACTTGTCTTCGCGGAAAAATGGAAGATCTTTGCAATATTTTTAGCTAGAATATTGTGAGATGAGAGTAGGTACCTATAATTTATTACCCAACTATATCAGGGTCATTTTTCAGTCTAATAAGATACAGCTGTAAACCAGTATTTAACATGGAGCCTATGTGACCTCTACAAACAAGGTTGTCTGCATAGATATAAGAATATTTCTATGGTTGTCTGACTTTCGGGCTTTTGACTACCTGTATGTAATCGACTTCAAAAAAGGAGGAGGTTCTATGTTCGACTGTATTTTTTTTTTAACGTATTTTCACCGATTTCTCAGTCAATTGTGGATCGATTTTCAAAAGTCTTTTTTTATTCGAAAGAGTACACTTTCGAGGTAGTCCCATTGGACCCAAGTCAGGATCTGATGGTGGAATCCGGGGAAATCGAGGGAAACCCTCAAATATTATAGGCATACATATAGCAATTTTTGTATTTTCATTAACAACTCAAGCATTTGCATTCAGAAAGTATCAATTGATGAAGTGGAACTGATGAAGAAGACCACAAATGGCCACCGGAACTCCTCAATGATAAGTATTTCACGGGTGGCGATAAGATATCTCGATTAAGGTAGTTAAGCGACTATGAAGCAAATTTATATAAATAATTCTGATGAAAATGGTACCATCGAACTGATCTGAAGATGAAGCCGGAAAGTATGCACCGAAACTCCGTAATAAAACAATGTATCCTAGCCGTGTGCTTATTGGAATTGTCATGAGATGCACTCGGACTATAAATAGTTATTAAACGATTTTTATTCACTTTGGTTGGGTAGTTTTTTTGAGTTAGCTTCGATAATACGTATTTAATCCACTTCGTATAACTCATATCACTGTTGTTTGTGCGGTGTAGCAAGTAGTGGTAATCGAATTGTTATGGGGTAGGTACCATAACTAAAAAGTGAAAAATTAAAAAATTAAAAATTAAAAATATAAACACTGCATAGTGGTGAAATAGTACATTGTGATACAAGGGTGGGAAGTAGGTTATTGCAAACGAGCTGTCATTAAAAACCCTGGCCTTCGGCTCGGGCTTGTTAATGACAGCTCGTTTGCGATAACCTACACACCCGTGTATCACACGACGTTTTTCAATACAGTTGTGGGAAATAGTAAAAAACTAATTTAAAAAATGATCCATTTATCACACAAATTAAAATTTTCAGAAAATGGTGCCGATTCCCTTGTTCACAAACTAAACTAAATTTTAGTTCAGTGCATCTTTTTCTTTCTATTTCATTAAGAAAAAGACAGAAGATAAATTTTAGTTTAGTCCTGTCAAATTAATCAGCGCCTGTCACTACTCCATACAAGTTTAGACGTGATTAAAAACTTGCCGACTAAAATTACGTCAATTTACGTCAAGCGCTGATTAATTTGACAGGACTAAACTAAAATTTATATTCTGTCCTTTTCTTAATGAAATAGAAAGAAAAAGATGCACTGAACTTAAATTTAGTTCAGTTTGTGAACAAGGGAATCGGCACCAATGGCGCGTTTTTGCAACTGGACATTTTTTTTTTACAACGAAAACCGTCTATATAGCCTATTCGATTTTTGACAAATTATGATGTGAAAATAATTAAATTAAAACTAGTAATTAAATATATATTAAACAACCATTTAAAAGACTTTTGAGAATTCAATGCTAAGACGTACGGACTCATTCATTTTTCTTCGTATAAAATCTATCCCATTTTATTCTATGTATGAAAACTCCTTGCTACTAAACTTTTTAAATTTACTAAATTTAAAACTAAACTGCAAAACAAAATGATCGAGCTCTTGAACAAAAGTCACGACCGCGTAAACAAAAGATGGCTGTGCAAAATATTCAATTTTCGAATCATAATTATAGCCTCTCAAAGTACGCCATGTTTAACAACTGTATTGAAAAATAACTTTAACGGAAGACGGTGGCAAAAAAAAAGAAATAATATTCATACTTATGTATTCTACTTATGTAGATATACCAGCCTATTACTGTCCCATTGCAGGGCAAAGGCCTCTTCTCATACAGAGAAGGCGCTGATCACCATGTTTGCTTAAGATGGGCTAATGGCAATTTCAGTCTTATATGTTTCCTCACGAAGTTTTCCTTTACCAATGTCAGTAATTTCCAAGATAAACTCAGAAAGTAGGTTCATTAAGAATTTAAAAAGTCATATTGGTACCGCTTGATGGCAATAAAATTAACTTACCACGCTATATGGCACTGTAGTTAATATTAGGTGAACAACTATTCTTTCCAACCACTGGCTAGCACTGTCCAACTAATACCAAATTGAAACATCAGTAGGCGAAAACATTAAAACAGGACAATAAAAATGTTTAATTCATTCACATAATACATAATTCATAGGACGAAAAAAAAATAAAAGTGTGGATGATTCTACAATTTTTTTGTAACAGCAGTTTTGTGGCTGCCTCTTTGATCTAGTCTAGTGTTCACAAGCGTTACTGCTGCGCATGAGGTCCTGGGTCCTATATAATAGTACATTACTTACCAAGGGCTGTAAAGGCCCTCTATCGCATATTTACAACCCTCGTCTGCGGCTCGGATCACAAATACCTGCGATTTCGGGCTTTCTTTTTTACTGCCCGTGATGAGTACACAATTTTACGTCTTCACCTGGCCACAATGCGAGTTTTACTGTACGCGTAGCGTGCGGTAAAACTCACATTATGGCCAGGTGTGACGTAAAGATATTTTCAACACATTTGCTCAAAAACTGCAATTACGAAGCCTGTATACATTGATCGAAAGTAAAAAATTATTCACCATACAACGGAACGTGCGGTAAAATAGGTACTCTCACCTAAGTACCTATTTTACCGCATACCCCGTTGTATAGCACCGTGCGTATACTTTATGGTATTTTTTTAAAATTTCCCTAAAAAATATTATAAGAATTCCACCAAGGAGTTTCACATTACGAGAACAAATAAGCTGACTGATCGAACCTTTTAAGCGAAGCGCCGAAGCCTTGGAAGCGCTTTTGCTCAATACGTTTGTCTCTCTTTAATACTAAAGAGTAAATGAGACGAAAGATGTAGTTCTAATTTTCACCACGTGCATGTCGCGCCATTTGCAAATTCGCGCCATTTTCATATTAGAAACGTCAAAGATTGTTGCGACTTTCCGACTGATACTTATTGACAAATTATTAATATGAGTTCAAGAGAGGAATCTGTTAATAATATGGAATCTAATCCACCTGATATTTTGAATCAGGCGCAAATTGCAGAAAACGGTCTCTTGCCGCCTAAATCGCGAGAGCGCTATTTAATAATTTACAATAATTTTATAGCATGGAAGACTCGAAGAAATACTCAATCATTCTCTGAAAATGCTTTGATTTTTTTTTTTTTTTTTTATTCTACTATGAGTTTGCTCTTGACTTTAGTCTATTAGGTCTGGATGACAGAGACAAAGTCTACGATGGGGGAGCTTACCCAGAAGAAGAAGCAATGAATTACGTGTGAAGTATATACATAAGCCGTCCTCAATGTGGTCAATATACTAATGTTAAAAAGCACTTTATTTCATTACATATTGTACTGTTTTCTCGCAAATGTGTTGAAAAACATTGTATGACATACGTGCAGAAATTGGTATTTACAAATTAGTGACTATGGTATGCGCTCGACTTCGTCTCGGGCTTACATTCGTCTACTCGTTTGTAAACACCAACTTACCGCACTAGTATCATAAATAACTATTATTATTTATTTATTTATTTATTTAAACTTCATGTACAATAGTGGTACATAGGCGGACTTAATGCCACAAGGCATTCTCTACCAGTCAACCTTTGGGTTAAATATAAAAACAGTGGTAGGGTACAAAAATAATGACAAAAATACTAACTTCTTGATTAAGAGAATTTATATAGTTTTATTGATACTAATACACATATACAAATAAAATAAACTAATAGATATTTTAACAAATACCACCTAATAATAATTACTATGACTAGACTATCATTTGAGAGTTATTTAGTCTGACTTAAGTAGTGGTTACGAACTTCTCTTTTAAAAGTAAGTTTGTTTTCAGCTTTTTTAATGCCAAAAGGTAGCGCGTTCCAGAGCTTTATAGTAGAGATAGCGTAAGAATTTGACATAAAACCGGTACGGTGTGAAGGAATTTGGAGAAGTAGATTCTTGGAAGCTCGTAGGTTACGACTATGAGAACTGTCCAACACTTTGAAATAATGCTTTAGATAATCGGGAGCACATGGATCGTTCATAATCGTGAAGAGCAAGCAGAGAGATCTGAGATTGTGATTAGTCTTGTATTTATATTCTGTATGTCGGAAATACGTCAGTCACTGATTTTGAGATGCAAATGGTTTTTCTATTGCGCAATAACCAACACTACCCATAGTACGCCCAGTCACAGTAATTAAAATATGGCTGATGATAATAAGAGATACGTACCTTCTCAGTCACAAAGATTATGTTGGTGCAAGCATTCGTATTATTGTATAACCATATCCCAGGTCTTTAGCCAGATCAAATTTTGAGGTTCAATAGATCATAATTTATTATTTTGCTTTGTGTTAATAATTCGACTATTCAAAGAACATGACCAGTTCCTGCCTTTGAATTCGGGAACTTGAGCAGGATTACAGTTTTCTCGCTAAGATTTAAAAATAAGGATCTAATTTATCATGGTTATATTATTCCGACTAAAGCCCAGGGCCTCAAGTCTGCTATTACAATAGTGTCAGAATGGTCTCTTCATTGTGAGTTTTTGACAGATTTGCCATACAAACACTGTCAAATACTTTTTTACATTATGAAATCGATGATAGAATGGTCTATCATTGATTTCATAATTGTTGTTGGTAATCTACTATATAATGGCGTCATTATGACTTTCCAATGGTCAGCCACTGACACTCCATTGGAAGAATTGGTAATCTCGTACATAATGACAAATGAAACTTCCTACAAAATTCCAACTTCCTACTACTTCAGATTGCTTATAACACTAATAAATAATATGTATAAATATATATAAATGATATCTGGCATGAATAAATTTTCAAAATGCCATTGTAATACAATTCTATTACGACACAAATTGACCGACCAATGATCGACCATTATGAATTTAGCAGATTACGAACTTTTAGCAAAATGACAATGGGATCGCGTTGGAGTGACGAATTTATTTCACTGGCACTTCCCGATTTTGACGTTCCATTGTACCCATAATCTGATAATATATATTTCGGACAAGAATGGAAGCAAAAGACATGTTTGGTCACATGTCTTTTTCTTTCATACTTCTCTATTAGCCGTCCTCTCGGTAATCCCCTTCTAGCCTTATCATCTGACAGTCCATCAATCGTTTCTTAGGCCTTCCCGTAATCTTAAACCATCCACATTCATACTCAAATCTTTCCTCACGACAATTTTCTCACTCCTCCGAAATACAGGCCCATGCCATGACAATCGATTTCCTGTTTGTTATCCAATATCATAAAAAGCTAATTAGTTTGACACGACGATTTTAGCATAGCCCTTAACATAGAACGTCAACGGTTTGCACTGTTTGCTCACAAGTAGAGGTTCAAATAGCTGTTTAAAATTAGTTTTCAAGATGATCGACTGATATACTGTAGAAAGGGTTACTATGGGCCGATTGTTCCAAACGGTTGTTGGTTAGCGTAACATACGTACGTCAAATAATAACGATTTCATTATGATGATTAACGGAGGCTACCGAGCGTACAGTGGCGCCCTCATCGTTTTTCGGTGATTTCTTTTATTTTAGAATGAAAATGCAGAAAATAAGCTCGTCAAGTTGTGCTTCACAAGGCTATACGTCATTATTACTACAAACAGTAGTTTTAAATTGTTTTGTTTTATTGTAATTATTAAAACGGAAAATAGTGGCCACTAAGCTCCGTTTTAATGATTACAATAAAACATAACAATTTAAAACTACTGTTTGTAGTAATAATAACGTATAGTCTTGTGAAGCACAACTTGACGAGCTTATTTTCTGCATTTTCATTCTAAAATAAAAGAAATCACCGAAATAACGATGAGGGCGCCACTGTGCACTCGGCGCAGTCTTAAATACAAAGCGTTGTTTCACTGCATAAAAACCGATTGTCAAAGTTCGAATGTAAAAGGATAAAATCACGTTAACCAGTGGGTTACTGTAATCGTTATTTTTTAACGAACGTTAAGGGCCATAATTTTGTGAAACAACGCTTTTTAGAGTTCCGTAGTAAACAAGGAACGCTTATAGTTTCGCCATGTCCGTCTGTCGTTTGTCCACGGCTTAGCTCAGAGACTGAGTACTACAAGGCCGTAATTTGATACAGGTATACATATTAATCACACCCACAAAGTGGTAAAATAAAATCATGAAAAGTAAATTTATTTAGGGTACCTCCCGTACACGTAAAGTGGGGCTGATATATTTTTTTCTCGTCTATCCCATAGTGTGGAGTATCGTTGGATAGGCCGTTTAAAAATATTGCGGGTTTAAAAAACCATTTTTCGATTCAAGATTCCGTTTGCGTAATATTAAGCTTTAAAGTGCTAATGTTTTTTAGAGTCAAGTGTGTCCCCCCCCTTGCTAGCTAAATGGTTGTATTTGGATGCGTGAAAAAATTCACAGCAGTACTATACAACATTAGTTTTAGTTTATGCGAAACCCGAAACACGTGTCTAGTATTTTTATGTAAAGAATTTATGTACAAAATTTCAAAACTGTATCATGAAAAATAACAAAGTTATAAGCTTGTTATGTTACCTGGTTGTCCGTACAAAAACATGCTCACCACGCGGCGCACCCGCGTCGCCCGCGCCTTGCGTTCATTAATAATAATATTAATTTGGCAGTAGGTATCTAACCGTACGACGATTGTATTGTAATTAACTGGTGATAACATTTTCCATCACACTTCAGGCTTTGGACTTTTTCGTAATGGTCAAGTACTTAGTGTCGCTCGGTGTCCAACTTGTAACCTTTTTTAAACATTTTTGGGAAAAAATATAACATGGTGTAAAAACTATTGGAATCGATTCAGTTACTTATTCTGAACAAACTATATTCAGGTTTTGCATATACTAAAAATAATGTTGTATATAATATAACGAAGTTAAAAGGAAAACTATCACAGCTAAGTAAGCTTTACAGGTTACCAGGGGGCCAAGCTACTTTAGAGGTATGAGGAACAGGGTGTAAAGTTCACTCATACACTATAGTAAAGGGAGGTTCCTCCGACCAGACGGGTATTGAGTCTGGTGGGCAACTGCCCAACGGTTGATGTCGGGATGTTGTAATGCTAGTCGCGCGGTAAACCCTGATAGCGCGATGCAGGATTTGTGACGTCAGGTCTTTGATGCGTTGTTCGCATGTGGCGTTGTTGATACCGCCACATTACTCCCCTCCGGAGACCGGAGGTCGATAGTGGGCTGAGTCAGTAGATATGATGCTTGCCAGGGCCAGTTGTGATTCCAGTGAGTCGGAACCGGGTGCCGCATAGTTCACGGTGAGTCGGAACTGTCTGCGGTGATTCCCCAGGCTGCGTTTGTTGATCCAGTGAGTCGGCCGTCGTACAGCGCCGGGTTGAGGCTGACTGCTGGCATCGACCAGGAGAGCGTTGAAGGGCTCTGCTTGTGGACCGGCCGAAAGTGCAGTGTGCTGTGCCAAGGTTGCTGATGAGGCTGAGAGTAATGACCAGGTATGCGCGTTCGCTGCATGCTGGTGGTCAGGATACCCGTTGAAGCCATAGGTGCTGGCTGGCTGTGTGACTCGCCGCTCGAAAGCTTGAGGAAGTGATGGATGACGTCACGCTGAAGTAGTTGCACGAAGGCTGCGCTAATATCCATGTTCGGGGTCACCAATTTAGAGGTATGAGGAACAGGGTGTAAAGTTCACTCATACTCTATGGAAAAGGGAGGATCTTCCGACCAGACGGGTATTGTGTCGGGCGGGCAACTGCCCAACGGTTGATTTCGGGATGTTGTATATATGCTAGCCGCGCGGTAAACACTGATAGCGCGATGCAGGATTTGTGACGTCAGATCTTTGATGCATAGTTCGCATGTGGCGTTGTCGATACCGCCACACTACTAATATACCTCGTACTCACAATGGCAAGACCATTGCAACGTCTGTAAATTAGTAGACTTAGGCCCCAGGTAATAGTCGACCAACTTATATTTACAGTTGAGAAAAATGAACATGTTTTTCAGCTACAATGTTAAGTTTGTTCTTGGGATAAATTCATACCAACTACGGAACTCGTCATTGTGCGTGTTTCGACACGCACTTGGTCGGTTTTATACTGATACTGCTGTTTATATTATTCTCGTAACACTCATAAGATAACATCAGGCCTGTTCCCAGAAGGGTAAGGCAGAGTTGTATCTATAGTATGTACAACTACTTATCGCCAGTTATACACAGTCAAATTTTCATTTTCATTAATTTTGACCAATTATGCCAACATAAATGTAGGGAACAGCTGATTATTTTTTGCGAGTTCAGGTTTGGTCCCGTAGTAAAAGTTGTTCATAATTCAACAACAACGATCCCTGATCCTGTATTTAAATCCCATGTAATAGGGGGCGAGCCTACTGCCATCAAGTCGACACAAATCCAGACTCCGGGCTGCTACTGAGAAATTACTGATGGAAAAACTTAACAACTCGAACAGTTCATGTACGTGAGGTACGTACTCGACGACTATTTGCTACTCGCCTCTGTAAATCCTACGCTGGCTCGCGTTCACCACTACATCGTTTGGTTGAGACATATAACAATGAGTTTAGTTCAATCGACATTCTTTTTCTTAGTAAAAATGCATTTAAGAAGCAAGTCCAAGCAACCCTAAAGGATCAGCAAAGTAATGTATAATGACGTAATAATTAATAATGTACGCACACAAATTTACTTTTTCTTTTGTTCTTTTTCTTTTTCTTTCATGAATTTATAAATCCAGTTATGAGTTCTGGGATAATATTTGTTGTATTGCTATTGTATCTGTGTTACTAGCTAGTTTTTAAATACTTTAAATAGTAATCTGTGGAGAACGTAGTGGGTAGCATAATTGTTTAAATTGTAATATTTAAGATATTATGACTGTTTCTTGTTGTGCTACTGTTTGTTTTTCCTTAAATAAATAAATAAACAACACTTTGCCCGGCCTGGGAATCGAATCCAGGCCCTCACGCTAAGCAGTAGCGCTTGCGACCACTAGACCAACGCGGCAGTGAAAGTTTTTATACCCATTGCTGTTTAGAAATTATTCTCCGTGTTAAAAAAAACGGTGTAATTTACGTAGGTATTCCTACCTAAATAAATGTAAAAATAGTTAAGGTGATGTCAAGGTCAGCAGTAGTAGGTACCTACTTCCTACAACCAACGAATAATTAAAATAAATGATTAAATCATCAAGTTCAAATTCAATAGCGCATATAAAAGGCCAAAAGTCGGCGGAATATGTAAACAGTTAACGCCCTGAAAATATCAAAAAATCATTCCGTCAAGCCTTTTCCAAACTATGTTGGGATCAGCTTGAAGTCTTACTGGATGCCGCTGAATACCAGTGTTTTGAATTTTACATAATGTAACTTTTTTTTCTTCTCAGTTTTTTTTTTTTTTCTAATCATGGTATGGCAGTTTCAATAATATGTGCGGCCTGCTCAAATGTCATTTCTTTGGTATTGTTCGTCGAATCGTTGAGCTCCTTATGTTCTAAGTTGAGCTGCACGATTACTGACAAATGCGTGCACTGAATGGACAGGTCCACTCAATCTGTGTGGTTCTTTCTTCAAAAGACCATTTCAGACACCAATCTACATGGTCTTCACATGACTTGACCAAGGTTATGTCTGAACTTTAAAAGAGACTGTGACCTCTGAGTTTGTTTCGGTCTTTCTTCTCAGAGTAGTCAGATACGAAACGCCGACCTCATCTAGTTTTAAAATATGATTGACGTGTAAAAGTGTTTGTAAAAACCTACTTACAGAAATAAAATCATTTATCATTTTATTTATCATTTATATGAAATCTGGCATGAATAAATGTTCAAAATGCCATTGTAATACAATTCTATTACGAGACCATTGACCGACCAATGATTGACCATTATGAATTTAGCAGATTACGAACTTTTAGCAAAATGACAATGGGATCGTGTTGAAGTGACGAATTTTAAAAAATAGCAGACTTGGGCCCCAGTCTTAATGTTCCGAATTTCGAGCTCGCTTCGCTCGTTCTTGCATTATCTTTGTAGAATTACAATGGAAACAAGTCAGTTCGCTATTTTGTAAACAAAAATCCCTTCCTTTAGAGTTTCGCCGCAATCTTGACATAATCTTGACTTTTTGAAAGGCTTTTTTTTTATTTAGAGAAAAATGTTCGAACTACTGAACATTATTTCCAACGATCACGCCGTTCAGTTGAAATGAGCTTTAATCGTTTTTCTCTAAATAAAAATTACAAATAGGGCCCGCAACAAGGGTGCCCTTTCTACTTTTCGATATAGGGCCCCTTTATGTCTAGCTACGCCACTGGCTTCCGATTACCCGTAAGGACCGTCAAAGATCGTTTAAAAAAAAGTTTTTATACCGAGATCAGAGCCATTTGTGGTATCCGTTCTGACGAGTCATGTAAACTATTCTTTAAAAAGCTAGGTATATTAGGTACCACTTCCGTCTCTCTACATTTATGAAATCTGTAATTATGTTTATAATAATAAGGGCTTGTTCAAAAAAGCCTATCAAATGAACTGTCGAAATAGAGATTCACGCAGACATGCATTGCAGGATACTCCTAAATCAGCCAAGTATGCGAAAAGTTTCCTAGTCGTATACGCATTTGTATAATATTAACTCATATAAAAACAGATTATTGAGATGGCTGTAAGAACATAATATCATCGCCATTCGTCAGCGCAGAGAGTTGAGGACAGAGCCCTCAATGTTGTTTTCCGTACTCGACAAACCCACTTCTCCTTCTTACCTGACTTCCCATGGTCAATACTTATGCTCTGCCCATAGCGAAAATATTCGTTCCACCAACAATCGTCTTCTACGATGTCCGTTTCACCGCCCTGGTTTCATTCACTCTTCTTTCGTTGTCCAAGCGGTCTTTCTTTGGAATGCGCTCCCTCTGCATACCAGGATGGCAACCAGTCGGTTATCATTTAAAGTGAAGGCACGTGAACATATTCGTAAGAAGTTGGCTGAATCATCCCAGCGCTGATTCGTTTTCTCCCCTTTTTATCGTTATTTCACCAGACACTGTTTATTTTGCTTATGTTTATGTATGTATATCTATGTGTTAATATATATTTATTTTTCCGTTTTCGAGTTATCTATCCCTTATGTTGCACCTGCCATGTTTTTTCTCTGCATCACCCTAAAGTTGACTAGTAGAAAATGCCTCAGGCATTTAGTCCGCCTTTGTACAGTATTTTTTTACTTGTGCATAAAGTTTTGATAAATAAATAAATAAATATGTTTTATGACTTTAAAGATTTTTTTTAACAATAAACTGTAAATTTCTGGCATTGTGGATAATCTATAATATGAAAATGAATCGCAAAATGTGTTGGTAAGCGCATAACTCAACAACGCCTGGACCAATTTTACCAATTCTTTTTTTTT
Organism: Dryobota labecula; assembly: GCA_947523025.1. NCBI lineage: Eukaryota > Metazoa > Arthropoda > Insecta > Lepidoptera > Noctuidae > Dryobota > Dryobota labecula. The sequence continues at coordinate 1,470,290 of OX383311.1, read as the reverse complement.
AATGTTCGTTGAAGGCCAAGGATGGTTTTTACGGCGACAAAAAATCGAATAATTTCCGGGTAAACCCTAAAAACAGCCCTTTTCTTTTTCCCATACAAACGTTTTCTAACTAAAATGTAGAGTACTCACTGTTGTCTAAGCAATGTAGGTGTTCCTAACGTCAGAGTCAATTTACACTTTATTATCGCAAAATAAAGCAAAATCGCAAAATATACCTATATAAAATTTTCGTGTCAAGTGTTAGTTACCATACTCCTCCAAAACGGCTTAGCCGATTTTGATGAAATTGTATATGTACATTTGGTAGGTCTGAGAATAGGTTTTTATCATTTTTTTTTAAATGTTTTAGGTAGGTAGAGTAGGGTACGGTTGGGTAGAATAGGGTAGGGTAGGTAGGTAGGTAGGTGCGGTAGGTAGGGTAGGGTAGGGTAGGGTAGAGTAAAATAAAGTAAAAAAAAGTAAAAGTTTTTATTTTGGAACAACAACAAATTGACATAATTACAATAGAAACGGTGATAGCTACAAAAGTTAAAAACTGTGTCGCAGCTATCAACGCCCGTCTAAACATAAGAAACACATTGTTCCAGACTTAACTGTGATATAGGTTCAATTTAACTAGCTTTGGAATAAGGTAAAAATTAAAAATGCAAGAAGAAATAAAGAAACAAAAGCCATGCAAACTTTGTATCTTGGTAGGTGTGGTGCAGAGTGGAGTGGGAGTGTGAGTGTGGGTGTGTGCAAGGGTGGGTGTGTGTGAGTGAAGGTGTGTGTGAGTGAGGATGTGTGTGAGTGTTTGGAGTAGTTAAGATAGGGTAGGGTAGGTAGGTAGGTAGGGTAGGGTAGAGTAGGGTAGGTAGGTAGGGTAGAGTAGGGTAGGTAGGTAGGGTAGCGTAGGGTAGGGTAGGTAGGTAGGTAGGTAGGTAGGGTAGGGTAGGGTAGGTAGGGTAGGGTAGGGTAGGTAGGTAGGTAGGTAGGAAGGTAGGTAGGGTAGGTAGGTAGGTAGGTAGGTAGGTAGGGTAGGTAGGGTAGGGTAGTATAGGGTAGGGAAGGTAGATAGGTAGGTAGGGTAGGGTAGGGTAGAGTAGGGTAGGAAGGTAGGGTAGCGTAGGGTAGGGTAGGTAGGTAGGTAGGTAGGTAGGTAGGTAGGGTAGGGTAGGGTAGGTAGGTAGGTAGGTAGGGTAGGGTAGGGTAGGGTAGGTAGGTAGGTAGGTAGGTAAGGTAGGGTAGGGTAGAGTACAGTAGTGGAGTTTATACTATAGCTTTTGACAGAATGAAGTCTGTCGGGTCAGCTAGTGCTGAGATAAAACTATTATATTATTGTATTGATCTATGACACTGAACAACAATTAACTTATAATTATTTTGCATGCAATTTATACATACCTGTATGGTTAAACATGTGGACTTTAGATTAATACCTGACTGTAACAACTTTATACCATGTTTAAGGCCTAAAAAGACTTATCTAATGCATCCCATAGTAACGTAAACTAGAGACATTAATCTGTCTAATGCCCAAATACTCAAACGTCACTTAACTTTAAGACGTTCTTATAAGTGTTTCTGTCGCTACAAAACAGTTTAAAGTGACAGAGACAGCATTAGACTTAACAGCGACTTAAAATTGAATTGCGTTTGAGTATTCAGCAGTAATTCACCCTATTTTATTTCTGTACAGCGTGGGTATGATGGTTTCCAATGCTGCCCAATGACCTTAAAGTACCAAAATGAAGATATTTATAATTTGTTTACTTTACATTAGTATGTGATTTTTTAACTAAAATTTTATCATGGTTACTATCGCGACATTTTGCGAAAGAGGCATTTTGCAAAAGAGACATTGTGCATAAACAATGTTTTGCGAAAGAGACATTCTGCGAAAGCGACATTCTTCAAAAGAGGCATTATGAGAAAGAGACATTTTACGACCAGTAGACATTCTGCGAAGTAGACGTTTTTTGAATGAACCGAATGAGGAACGTACTACCGGGATAAAAGTATTCTATGTCCAACGCTTGTCATGGTCTACGTGTGTTCATTGAAATTCCTTCAGCCGTTATGTCGTGAAAAGGTAACAGACAGACAGTGGTGCCGATTCTCTTGTACATCGAACTAAACTAACTAAACTATCACTAAAATCCTTTACTTTTGGCTATGAGAATCTTAAAGCTATTCTGCAAACAAAATTCTCTAAATTTAAAAATAAGTTTGACACAACTAAATCGAATTTGACAATCGTGACTTCACGTGGTTTTTTTTTTTTTTTCTTTTGGCTTCGCAACGTTGTAGGTACTTGTTCGCCCTACCCCATAATTTAAATTTTTAGAGCCGGATGTGCGTATGTGGGAGGGGCAGCCTCGACGTGTTTTTTATGGAATTTTTTACTTTTTGTATGGAAATTAAAATAAATATTACCTACATGTTGAGTTTTAGGGGTTTATGAGTTTCTAAGAGGGGATCGAAATTTTCATTATTTTTGCGATAGGACGCACCATTTTCGAGATATAAGCAAAGGAAAAGAAAAAAATATATACAGTAATGTTTTTGCTCCAGAAGTCGAGGTGTTGATGTGAATTATAGTTCATGACAACAAATTTTATTCCACATCTTTTTAATCACGATTAAAAATAGATTTAGTTAGAAAATCTAAATTTTAGTTTAAAAACGTCAAAGTAAATTAAATTGAATTGGTGATTAAGAAAAACATTGTATGTCAAAGTTAATACTATATTTTTAGTTCAAAATGTTCTCAAGTAAGTGAAATCCTTGTAATTTCTTATTGAGAAATTTTCTTTAACCATAAATTCAGAATAGCAAAATTATTAAAAACTCAGTACCATCTTAGCGCTGTCAAACTAAAATATAGTTGTGTCACTAGTCAATTTCCGAATAGGAAATCGTCGTTTGACAGGAATAAACTACATTTTGGTGATTTTTAGTCTAGTTTAGAGAATTTTGTGACAAAAGAATCGGCACCAGTGTCACTTTCGCATTTATAATATTAGTATGATCATCGTCAATTCTTTTAGTTTGTTTCAGTCCCGTACTAACCCCACAAGATCTACATTATGTTCAACCGTATCGTCGTAGATATTTTTTTTTTATGCACACTTGGGTTCCAACTCACTTTAGACATTGGCAGAATAGTCGACATGGGCTTGCTTGCCATAATAAAAAATAGAATAGAATAGTATGATCATCACACCATCGCCAGTATGGAGTGTTGGCGCCTGCAACCCTTGTGTTCGCAATACGGAGTTCATGCAACTGGTTGCCAATAGTATTTCTCATCTGAAACTACCGGTGCTTCACCACAACATTATTGTTATGGAAAAACTGCTACCTCACATTTGTGTATATTTATGTCCTAAAAAATATTAAAATTATTAAAATAGAACGAAGTGTTATCAGGTTTAAAAGCATTGTTCAGAATCTATCTACATTCACTTCGTTTTATTGAGCAACAAGCTCCAGTGTCTCAAGAGTAAGTGTCGCCCGAAGGTATAGGCATATAGTGCAGTTAAGGCTAAACTGCACAATTAATAAAAAAAACTTTATCCTTAAATATCAAACACATCATTTATTTATTAATCAAAATATCCTAAAACATAAAAACAAACAAACAATAGCAAAGCTTAACACCTTATACAACAAATAGAAATATAACGGCATGAAAATATACGTCAAGATTTTAAAAACGAACTGTTTTTTCCTGGCGTACATCGAGCCTTTTAATCCATCTTTCACGATGTACTTCCTAAGTCCTAAACACCAGAGAATTATGTATTCTCGCCAGTCTATTTTACCAACATCGAAGTCAAATATTTCTTTGTCGATGGTCGAGAGATTGTTATAAAGATTCGCTGTGTTATTGTCCACAAAATGCCACTCATTGGTCGTGAAGTAGGACAAGGCTGTCGACATTTTGTACATTTTTCTGTATAGTTTCACGAATCTGCGGGTAAAAAATATAAATTATAAATTTCACCTCTCATAGAACAAAATATTTTAGATTTTTCAACGAAAATTATATTATAGTTAATGAGTGTTGAAAAGTAATTTCGAAAATCTTTTTGAGATTATGAGACTTTACATCTTCACCTCTCATTCATTAACTATCTCTTCAGCCGAAAGACGTCCACTGCTGGACAAAGGCCTCCCCAAACGGCGCCAACACTCAAGTTACAAACAAACATATTTATGATAGAATCTGCCCGCGACTTCGTCCACGTCAAAGTCCGTAAACCATATCTTATGGCTTTCGGCAAGTGTAGCTCTCCATCAGTGGAAGATTCGGACCGGGTACCTACTTCCAGAGATTACCTCTTATAAACAAACAAACATTTCCTCTTTAAAATATTAGTTCAGAAGATTCATTTAGATAGTTTAGCTTTTGTGAAGGAGCTCGTCCGGGGAAATAGATACCACCACCATATTATATATTTACGCCGCTGTGTCTCGGTTTGAAGGGTATGGGTGTCGGAGTACCAACTTACAGACACATGACACATGTCAGCTTCGTCTCTGTGATGACAACGTATCTGTCTGGTGTTCCAGATGTCCATAGGCTGCGATGAGCCCTTACCATCAGATGTCCGTCTGCTTGTATTATTATCTGCCTGCCTTTTCCCATTCATGTCGGTGTCGGCTTCCAGTATAATCAGATGCAGTTTTATACCAGTATTTTACATGGAGCGACTGCTTATCTGACCTCCACAACCCAGTTATTGGGTAACACGATACCTGTTGCTAAGACTGGTTGTCAGATTTTCGGGCTTCTGAGTACCCACAACATAAAAATGAATAAGATTTTACCTTCTCTTCTTTCCAAGAATTAAGCATATTCCATCAATAATATATCCAGGAATCAGATGTAGCAACCAAGAGTATATCCAGAACAAAGTAGCATTATTTGTGTACCAAATGAAGGCGTACCCTATTGCCGCTGGCGTAGGGTAGTTACATCTTACGTCACCTTCTACCGTTGCTACGAGATCACCTGTTTTATAAGAATTAAAATCAAATCAAATGTCCCTATACCCTATTGTCGCTGGCGAAGGGTAGTTAATACTTCCGACACCTTCGCACGTTGCTACGAGGTCACCTGTTTAATAAGAATTAAAATTACATTATACTTATCAGCTATTAGTCTAATTAAGCGCATCCTATTAGAGGTTACGAAATCTCTGATAACTCCACCGCCGTATTTCTACGTTGACGTCGTGGTAGGGCTTGCGCGCTGCGAACCCTAGGTCTGTGCCGGTAGAGTTTAATTTGAAGGAACAGGGATAGGGTGAGGAGCTAGACCAAGAGAGTTAGAGAAACCAGCAACGCAGGGCAGCATGTGGCGAGCTGATGGGCAGTGGCGACCCCACGGACCCTGTCTCCCGGGAGAAGTCATGTAACTCATCTCTGACTTGCTTTTGTTGGGCGGCTGGAGTGAACACTGACGAGGAGCTGAGCTCCCAACTCATTCTTGCCTTTATTGGCCGGCTTGAGTGGAGATTCATGCTAGACCAGATGTTGTCATATTTTAATTCAAATGGGATTTTACATAGTCGCCAGTTTGTTTTTACGAAAGGTAGGTCGACGACTGACACAGGAGTAAAACTCATCAGACACATTTTCGGATCCTGGGAGAAGTCTCAGGTTGCAATCGGCATTTTCCGTGACCTCTCAGAACTTTGGAAACTTGTTATAAGAAATGACTTGCTAGTTTTAGTTAATATGAATTTGGGTATCACAATTTCATATTATGGAAATCGCTTCGTATTTTGAAAAGTCCTAAGTTTTTGCGAACATACAAAATACTTTCTAAGATCTAAGTTTTTACGAAGATGTAAATCTTAGAAAGTATTTTGTATATTCGCAAAAACTTAGGACTTTTCGAAATTAGAAGCGATTTCATCAGATAACAAATTCAAAGAAATTGATATACAAACTCTGCCTGAGTTGGTATATCAGTTTCATTGCATTTGTTTCTAAGGGATCACGAGGACCCATTTTATACATCGCGCGGATTGTCGTTTTTTGTAGGATGAAAATTGTATCTACGTCAGCTGCCGATCCCCACAGCAGAATGTCATAAGACATAATACTGTGGAAATAAGCAAAGTATACTAACCTAGCTGTGAGTACCTATATCAGTCAATTGCCTTATTTTTCTTACTGCATATGGAGCTGAACTTAATCTATTTAAAATAGGCTCTAATGTGGGCGCCCCATTGCAAATTTTGAATCTAAAGTAATTCTTAGAAATACAGTTTCCGTAATAGCATCTAGTTTCTTGACAAGTTTTAAATTTAGACCCACTTGCGGTAGATTTGGTAACGAGAACGCCATTTATAAGAGATTTCTCGGCGATATGTACTAAAATGCACGCACGGCTCGGTAAAAGAGTATAGTATAATGACAACAACACAATTAATGCAGTCTTCGGGACAACTGCGTTACGTTGTAATACAGTACATCGTCCGTGCCAACGCTCGCTGACACTTTTCACAGCTTTGTTCGCATTAAGTCAAAGATATTAGCTGCGAACCATTTCGAAAGAATATCCAAACTATGGTTGACATGTAAGACATCCGTATCTTTTCTATATATATACAAAATAAGAGAAGTGTTATCAGCCAATAGAATTATATCCAACTAGCTGTTGCCCGTGGCTTCGCCCGCGTGGATGTCAATACTTCCCTAGTTGAATCGGATTTTGTCCAGAATTTCATGCGTTTTATTTTCGAGTTAATCAGGCCACGGCAGTAAAATCCTCTTCTGTAAAATTGACTACCCCTTTTCACCCCGTTAGGGGTAGAGTTTTGAAACACCCTGATACATGTTATTCTTTATTTTTGGTCACAAGTATTTCTACTGAGTTTCAAGTTAATCGAACCGCGCGTTAAAATTCCTAACTTTGACACCCCGTAATGCCCTTTGAGGGGTAGTTTTGAAAAAAATAGAATGAAAAATGTTATTACTTACTTAGGCAAGTATTTGAGCCAAGTTTCAAGTTTATCAACCAAATGAATAAGATTTTTCATACAAACTTTTATCCCCTATTTTATCCCCTTAGGGGTGGAATTTCCGAAAATCCTTTCTTAGTGCACCCCTAGATCTCATAAGGAATCTATGTGCCAAATTTGGAATCTCTAGACCCAGCGGTTTGGGCTGTGCGTTGATATATCAGTCAGTCAGGACTTTGAATTTTATATACATATATAGATAGAAGATATATATATTATATAAGGGATAAAATATTTTGATTTGATTTGATTTACTGTGATAAAACTCCTCGGGTAGATAATTATATTATTTACTTATTGCAATCCAAGAATCTTAATAAATATTCGTACAATCGATAAGCTACCTAATTATGTCGGATTCTAGACATAGTTAATTTAGTTTGTCTGACCCGTAGCTGGCTCCAAAAATCAAGTGAACGTATCGATTCAACCGTCACCGCTTGGTGTTGCCACATAAATATCAGTATAGATGATAAAAAAAAAAAAACACTTTATTTAAAGACAAAGTCTTGTTATGTAGTGTTACATAACAAGAGTTTGTCTCTAAATCAAACTCACGCCATATCAAAGGATTCCTGGTCGTATTCACAGTATAAATCCTCGGTTTTCCCTCTCCAGCAACAGTTTTCTTGGCCGTCTCCCAGGCCGCTGCTATGATGGCGTTATTCACATAGTCCACGGGTACTAGGCCGGGACGGATGTTATTGTTGGAAAAAATTGTGTGCATCAGACCTAAGCCGGGACCCACGACGAGCTGGAAGATACCTCTGTATTAAAACGCGTATTAAATTCACACTTTCTCTCTCTGAGAGAGCAAATCAAAAGGAGGGGACATAACACTTTTTCCTTACGTGACGATTTCTACCAGTCAACTCCAACCGCAAGCCGCGTTAAAAAACTTCGTTCCAAATACACTTGCGGACAAAGAATATGGATGAGTACGAACAACTAACATTACTCTTAAAATAATAGAGCATGAATGATTGTATGTTGTAGACTAGCTTCTGCCCGCGACTTCGTCCGCGTGAAATTTCGGCCCACCCACCGCGTCGCATTCGCATCCCATCGCTTGAAGGTAAAGATAAAGATATATTTATTTGCATAAACATGTGTACACATACAAGAGTTTTAAAAATAAAAACGTGCATGCAAGATAACATAAAGACAAAAATACAGGCTCAGACATGTTTGCCAAATACTATGGCGTGCAAATATGAATAGGTATGATTGTTAATAAGTAATTAATTGTAGGTCAATATCATTAATATGAAGTGAATTCAGCAAACAAAATAAATTAAAAATGTCAACACTAAGTAAAAAATAATTCATAAAAAATATCAATGTCATAACAAATGCTTGTCAGAATTTCGTTAATAATATAGTATCATTATTATAGAATTATGTAATGAAATCAAATTAGAATTATTGAAGTCTGATACACTATAATAACATTTTTGATAAGATATGCTACAAATATTTTACAAATATTTCCATAACATTGAAAAATAATTATAAGTAACAATATATAGTTGCAGAAAAAAGATTAAATTATTCAATCTAGACAAACTTTTTCGGCTAGAAATTCGGAGACACTATAGTATGCTTTTTGTGAAAGAAACATTTTTAATTGTCGCTTGAATGCCTTACTATGTAGCTCCTTCCAACGTTTAGGCAATATGTTAAATATAGTAGGCGCCATGCAGACGATACTCTTGCGCATTAGTGCCGTTTTTGCTGGATATACTCGAAGAATGGTCATATCCCGTCTGTTACGCGGTACAACGTCCTGTAGACGTGGAAACAAATTGAGGTTTGTTTTAACAAACATTGCGGCTTCGAGGATATACATACAAGGAAGAGTTAATATCTTGTACCTTTTAAAATATGGTTTACATGTATCAACCGTGTTTAGTCCAAACATAGATCTAATGCATCTCTTTTGGGCCTTAAATGCCGTGTTAGCGTCGGTAGAATTTCCCCAAAATATGATGCCGTATCTTAAGTGAGACGCAACTAAGCCATGGTAGGCCGCAATCAAGGTATCTACATTCACAATTGCAGCTAGAGAGTGCAATGCAAATGCAGAGCTACAATTTTTTTTGCAGAGGTTCTCGATTTTTGCTTTCCAGTCAAGTCTTTTGTCAATTATTACAAGAGCCCGCGCCCGCGCTAAAACTTCGTTATCGCTAAGCGTTCTCTCTGACTTTTGTTCTTTTAGCTTGGCTGCTAAGGATCGTAGCCTTCCTCGATAAATGGGCAAACAACACTAAAATATTTTTTCCATTCAAACCAGTAGTTCCTGAGATTGGCGTGTTCAACCAAACAAAAAAACTCTTCAGCTTTATCCATACTAACATTATGTGAAAGTAATTCTGTCTGTCTGTCTGTCTGTTGTTATGTTACGTTTTCACGCCTAAACCGCTGAACCGATCGTCATGAAATTTGGCAGAGATACATATAACCTGGGATATGGAGAAGGACATAGGCTAATTTTTTACGCGATTACCGACATCCACGCGGGCGGAGCCGTGGGCAAAAGCTAGTAAATTATATAGCTGACCCGCGCTACTTCGTGTGCGTCACCTACTCGTAAGAGAGAGAGTGGTTTAAGTAATGAATTTTCTACTTATTTTGTTGCGGAGTTATTTTAAAATTATGATATCTCCTAAGATGTTGATTGAAATCAAGTGATGTCAAGGACAATTTTGTTTACATTTAAATACTTGTGATTAATAACATATTTATTTGGATAAGGATTAATATTATGTTGATAAAACTCCTTCGCAAATAATGAATTAATTTCGAAAAGATTTGATTACTAAAAAAAAAGGTTATAGTGAGTCAATCTTAAAAGATAGACATATGCTGTCGCGGACTTTTTTTAGAACTTTTAAAGAGGAATAATTCCATCATACATGATATTTGCGTAACTTAAACCGTTTATGCAGCGCACGCAATGGAAGCTCTCAAAAGGAATCATTTTTCCCGTTTTTGCAACATTTTTCATTTATGCTGCACTCCTTTTGGTTACAGCGTGATGTTATATAGCCTATAATATTCCTCAATAAATGGACTATCTAACACAAAAATAATTTTTCAATTCCAACCAGTAGTTCCGGAGATTAGCGCGTTCAAACAAACAAACGAACTCTTCAGCTTTATAATATTATATAGTACGAGTATAGACTTACCAACCAGTTATCATATAAAAAAAATTGATTGTCTGTAAAGTTGGTTTACGGACGATAGTTTAACGTGAAAACGTCATAACAAAACATTGATGCGGCGCAATCGTACAATGAGCGTAACGGGACAATGAGCGTAACGGGACAATGAGCGTAACGGGACAATGAGCGTAACGGGACAATGAGTCATCCTTTTTCGTGCATGCAGCCGGCGTTCATCGATTTATTATTAAACGTTGTCACGTCAAAAAAAGAATCAATAAGATAAACATTGAAAAAATAATGGTTGGTACCTCACATACAACACAAAAACGAACTTTAAGACAAAATTAATATTTTGTATTTCCTTCAAGGACTCTTCTCACAGCTGCCAGGCGATTGGGCATGCTGTTTCATATGCAATATTGCAGGATGTTGGTCCATTTTTTCACTAACGCATGTTTCAGATCTGGATGTGTAGCTGGGGCGGGGTTTCGATATCTTACACACCTCCCAAGCTCGTCCCAAGCGTGTTCAATTGAATTCAGGTCCGGGCATCTCGCGGGTCAGTCCATGTGATTGATGGCAACGTTCTTAAATTACTCATTAAAATTTTGAGCTATGTGTGGCCTGGCGTTGTCATGCATGAATATTGAATTTTCACCGATATTCATTAAATATGAGCCGACATGCTCATTAAAAATTTCTTCCACATATCTTGGACTAGTTAGCGTACCATTTTCTATCAGCACTAACTCCGTGCGACTCTCTGAAGAGATTCCATCCGAAGTCATAGCAGATCCACTACCGAACAATGTTCCTCAAAACAAGCCGGAATAAAACGTTCCCCTGGCCGTCGGTAGACACTTCACCGCCCATCTATTTATTTATATAAAATTTTATGTATACTAATAATTTATGTTATGCTAATTATAACAGATACATAGATACATACATACTAACTATATAAGCAAAGAAAATAAATGAAGACTATAGATTATTACAGCTAACAACGAGAACAAAATCACAACGACAAGTAATGTTCCTTCACGAGTCTTTTAAACACAGGCAACGATTGCGCGCGTTTTATTGGTTCTGGCAACGCATTCCACAAATGAGCGGCCTGGACAGTAAAGGATTTGTCACATGGTAATATTTGCGTAAACTGTATATGAACCTAATACAGAAATTTTGAAGCCGCTCAAGTTTATTACCGATGGAGATATATTAAGAGAGAATAGAATGCCAAGCAAAACATCGAAATCAACAATATTGGAAGCATTACTGAAATCTAGCAAAACTCATGTCGCTGCGACTATTTAGATAAAGCCATAGTTTTCTCCCTTCTGATCACAGCGATCAAACCGTAACTTTTGAGTCCAACTTACCAATACATAAAGTGCAGATACAATCAGACGTACACATGATCTGTTAATTTAAATAAATTTAATAGCACTTGATTTTGTAAGTTAAGTGATCAGGACCTTGCATTGAACAATGTTAATATTTTGTATAAAGAATTATTTTCCGTAGTCCAAACCAAGTTCAATAATTCATTTAAGAAAAACAGTAAAACTTTCGGCCCTAGGTTTTTATTTAGTGACTGGGTAACTAAAGGACTCAAGAAAAGTAGGGAAAGACTTTTCGAGCTGTGCTAGCTGCAGGAGCTGACATTTTTCCGAAACAACCTCACTATAAAATTTACACCAAATTTTGGCTGCCATATCACGATAAGTAGTTTCCACGGCAATGGGACGAATGCCGCCATCCTTCTTACGCAGGTCTTATAGAGTGGCCCCAAACAGAACGCCGATGACGGCCTCGTTCACCTTGCTGGAGAGCATAAGGTTAATCAGAACCGTAAGCTCTTTCAAGAGCAACTCACAAGCTGCCCCGGTGCCTTAACAGATAAGGTCCTCAAGTTGCTGAGGACTCAGGCCGTTGAGGTCGCTAGTGGAGCCGCTCCGGAAGCTGCAAACGGCTGTGACCAACTCTCGACCTGAAGTGTTCGTGGGTGTGATTATCCGGATCAGGGGCGTCGGGAAAACAAAGACCATCTACCGTGTCTCTGGAGAACACGTAGCCACCAAATCACTACTAAAAAGAATCCTGGCTGCTCCGCTAATATCACCTTCCCGTAACTTAGATTCTACCAAATGAGATATACCTCTTGAAGAGTTATATCTCTCGAGTCGGTAATTTTAAATCTATTTTATAAGCGGAAATGTTACAGTTTTCTTTCATTTGTGCAGTGAATGTCTTTTTGGTTGCCAAATTCTTTAAGGAAAACTGAGCAGCTTTTCCCAAGCACTTTGCGAGTTTTCCCGGGCGGCAAGACAAACGCAACCTGCAAGGTGTTGTGTTCACTAGAGGTGTAGCACCGCGGGGAACTCGCTTCAAAACAGGAATAGAGTTTTTGAATTTTGAAAGGGTTTTCCAAAACAGGTCAAAAGTGGATGTAGTTGATGTTGTAGGTGTAGCTGTTGAAATAAGGTCTGAGGTGAGTGCATTTGGTGGTCTGTGCACCTTTCCAACATGCACATTCAGACCTCACTTACCTTTAAAAACCGTGCCTGGGTACACAGCAGACTTCTCACCAGAATGCTCAGCGATGGCGAAAGTTGACAAGCACTACCGCTATCATCCACCACATCGCTGCTGCCACTTAGCATGTATTTATGTTGTTTTAAACTTCTGGCATAAGCATAATCCGCCTATAATGTTCTCACTGCTGGGATACAAGCCTCTTCTCGGTGAGAGAGATCGGGCAGTAATCCACCAGGCAGTTCCAGTGCGGGTTGGTAGATGTCACATGTCTTCGAATTTTTAGTTTTAGGACCTGCCCGCGCCATTTATGACGTATACGCGTGCGTCAAGTGGACGTGAAACAACCCGCACTAGGTAGGGTCTTATTAAAAAAAAAAAATTGTCTTATTTTAAAATCTACGGGATGCGACAGCGCATGACCGGCCAACTTATTCTGTAAAAATCTCACCGTGAAGAGTTAGGTGAAGTGAGCTTGACGCGATGCTAGGGATTGACATTGACATATAACTTAACATATCAATGATGATGACATATACACGGTCAAAAAATTAGGTGGCAAAACTTCGCAGACATGACGGGTATCGTTAAGCAAAAACAAAACTGATATTCTAAACTCGTAACTTAAAGTAACTACTTGCGGTTATTGACCCTATTGAGTAGTTAATACACAGTAGCTACACGATAAAAAAAACAATACATAATAGTTTTTTTTTATTCATTCTTACCGATAATGTCTCTGAAGTTTCGTCAGCTAATTTAATTTGACCTTGTTGTTACTTACACCACTAGCTCCATACACGCAGGACATGTCCAACCAGCCGGGAATAGGTTCCTTGTGAGTGCAGATTACTGGAATAGAAAGTTGTATTTATTATAGAAACGGACATGTAGTATTATTTTTAAGGGTCCGTACCTCAAAAGGAATATTAATAATTTCATTGGTCGATATCACGGTCGGTATAAAGCATGCGGGGAATCCCTGCAGGCGGTGTAACGAACACGTATCGACTTGTAACTTTCATTGGTTGTTATCTCGCCTGCGGGGACTCCCCGTATGCTGTATACTGATCGAGTTAACGACCAATGAAATTGCGCCAGTACAGAAGCCTCTAGATATTTACGTCTAGATTTTAGGTTGGCATGCCTATATTTATCTAGTAACTGAGAGTACCATAAATACGCTATATGGCATCTGTAATGCATGGCTCGTAGAAACTTACGCTGAATTTTTTCAACCTCGTTTATGTATTTCTGGTAATACGGGTTCCAGATAAAATTGTGATCGTACAAGGGTCTTATAAGTATAGGTAAAGGTATGTGGAAACCCGCTTGAACTCAGTGGAGGATTTCATAACGAAACCATACATCTTAAATGCTGTATTTACAATTTTTTCTACGAGTTTATTTAGGGACAAGTTATCATCAATCAACACACCAAGATCTCTCAAAGTAAATACATTACTGAGTGCTGTATCGTGCAATGTGTATTTAAAGTTAATAACTATTTTATTCTTTGTGAAATTGATGCAATTGCACTTGGAGAGACTAAGGTGTAATTTAGTGTTCAGACAGACTGTCAATGAGACTGTCTAGATCTTGTTGGAACAGTCGACAATCCTCCAGAGTCTGTATAGACCTATAAGCTTTTAGATCATCAACGTACACAAGAAATTTAGTATTTTTTACACATTTGTCTATGTCATTAATATATAGAACAAACAATGTATGTTAACGGAAAAAAGTCACCCGTTGGAAGGCCGTTGTGGAGCGTCGCGTGGTGGAAGGCCCTAGGCTATTAGGTAATACAGTGTGTGTGTACTTACCGATAGCAGGTCTAACAATGCATAGAGGCAAGTCGTCACACATGGACCTGACTGTCTCTTCAGCGACTGCCTTCGCGAACGAATACGTGTTCGGCCAGTTCTTTATCAAGCTGCAATTGAAAAGGTTCTCATAAACCGGTCATGTGATGCGAAAAAATAAGGATGTCGTGAGGATTTAAGAGAAGTGGTGGCCAGTGGAACCCAAAACGATGAAGGAAAACATCGCGAGGAAACCAACCAAACACCTAGAAACCAAAAATTCGAAGACATGTGTCATCTACCAACACGCATTGGGCCCGCATAGTAGATCAGTCGACAATCCTCCACATCCAGCCCACTCCCTCTCGAAGAGAGGAGGCCTGTGTCCCAGCAGGCAGGCAGGCAGGCAGGCATTATAGACTGAGTATGCATGATGCAAGAATGTGGATGGCTATAAGAATAGAGGAAAACCAAATAAACGATGGATGGATTGTGTGGATAATGATATAGCTAGAAAGGGGGTGAATACTGAGATGACGGCTGAATGAAGAAAATATGCTGCGCCGACCAATAATAAATGGTGGATGCCAAGCTTCACGGCTTGGCTCATCGCCGCAAGGTTGCCTGCTTGTCGGTCTTCTACAGATTGTACTTCGGTGAGTGTGCCCATGAACTCCACGACCTCATTCCACCGGGCCCCTTCTACTATCGGACATCCAGACGCACTGCAAGTTACCAACCCGACATAGTTGATATTCCACCAACTCGCAATAAGCGTTTTCGAAAGTCTTTTATAATGCGCACAGCAAAGGAGTGGAACTCTCTGCCTGCGTCTGTATTCCCGAACGCAAACAACCCTAATCTATTTAAAGTGAGAGTGAACAGGCTTCTTCTGGGTAAGCTCACTCCATCGACGACTTTGTCTCTGTCACCTCTGACCTAGACTAGAGTCAAGAGCAAACCCATCATAAAGTATAAAAAAATTAAGATATCTATTACAGTGTCAGACAGATAGGTAGGCTTACTAATAGAGTACCGTTAGTTGGTATCCTTTCGGTATGGATTCCTAAAAACGTTGCAAATATTTATATTGCTCTTATTTCTTCCCCTGCTAGTGGCACGTTGGAGTTCTTCGGACCACGTTGAAAACTTACCTCGGAGTAATATCATTCAGCCTCTCCTCATCGACAGTCTCTGCCAGTCTGATGAGGGTCTCAGGGTCCACTGGACTCTGGTAAAAGTCCTCTAACACCTCAGTGTTGATGAGGTTCTCACGTGCATGTGAATAGGCTGTAGAAACGTGGACGTAGGACCTGGGGGCAGAGGAAAGTATATTTATTAATAAAGAGCCTTTTTCGATCTAAAACTTACACTGACAATTTTTCAGCAATAATGACCCATTAAGAGTTACTGGAGGTAGTGGAGCTACACGGTTTCATTCCAAAAAAATGCTACAATGTCCGACATTACATCAAGTTGCCAGAATGTGCGTATGGATTGAGTGCTCCTTTTTAAAAGTTAATAATTTTTTTACGAAATCAAGGAAGAATTTAGGAAATAGTTGTGAAAACTTCATGGTGAATATACAAAAATTGTGAAATCTATGGTGAGAAAGTCATGGTCATGTAACTGGAATACTCAATCTGCTAACTAAATCTGTTTGTTTGTTTGTTTGAACGCGCTAATCTCAGGAACTACTGGTTGGAATTGAAAAATTCTTTTTTGTGTTGGATAGTCCATTTATTGGGGAATATTATAGGCTATATAACATCACGCTACGACCAAAAGGAGCGGAGCATAAATGAAAAATGTTGCAAAAACGGGAAAAAATATTCCTTTTTGAGAGCTTCCGTTACGTGCGCTGCGTAAACGGTTTAAGTTACGCAAATATCTTGTATGATGGAATTGTTCCCCTTTAAATGTCCTAAAAAAAAATCCGCGACAGCATATGTCTATCTTTTAAGATTTACTCACTATAACCTTTTTTATGGTAATCAAATTTGTTCGAAATTAATGCATTATTTGCGAAGGAGTTTTCATAAACATGGTATTAATCCTTATCCAAATAAATACGTTATTCGTCACAAGTATGTAATTTTGAACAAAGTTGCCCATACATCATTTAATTTCAATTAATATCTTAGGAGATATAACTGTTTTATAATAACTCCGCAACAAAATAATGATCAACTCTGCGAGGTAGTCTATTCTAAAGCTGAAGAGTTAGTTTTTAGGGTTCCGTACCCAAAGGGTAAAATGGGACCCTATTACTAAAACTCCGCTGTCCGTCTGTCTGTCTGTCTGTCTGTCCGTCTGTCACCAGGCTGTATCTCATGAACCGTGATAGTTAGACAGTTGAAATTTTTACAGATGATGTATTTCTGTTGCCGCTATAACAACAAATACAAAAAAATAGAAAATAAAAAATTAAGGGGGGCTCCCATACAACGGACATGATTTTTTTGCCGTTTTTTTTGCTCCGCCCGCGTGGATGTCGGTTATCGCGTAAAACAGTAGCCTATGTCCTCTATATCCCAGGCTATATTCCTGCCAAATTTCATGTCGATCGGTTCAGCGGTTTAGGCGTGAAAACGTAACATATAGACAGACAGACAGACAGATCGTAAGGATTTGTATGGATGGTACGGAACCCTTCGTGCGCGAGTCCGACTCGCGCTTGGCCGGTTTTTTGTTTTATGAACGCGCTAATCTCTGGAACTGCGAATTGGATTTGAAAAAATCTTTTTGCATTTTACAGCCCAATTCTTGAGGAAGTATAACATTCCTATTAACTAGGACACAATTTTTTTTTAAATGAAAGTGTATGCGATTAAGTAAAATCACGGGCAGGCAATGTGTTGCGACGGGGTGGGTCGCGGGAACAAGAAATTTAACGCGGACGAAGTCGCGGGCAGAAGCTATTAGATAATAAAGATCGAAATCATTAATACTAAACCATTTAAAGGAGAGGGAGAGAGGGTGCTGAAATTTGTAGGGGATAGTACGAAATCCAAGCGAACGAAGTCGCGGTAAAACTACTGACTGACACTGTCTAACCGACATAAGAATTCAATAATTATTGATATTATTATTATTAATTTTTTTATTCAGGAGGAACAACAAACAGCTATAATACACAAAATTTAGAGACAATATTCCAGCCCACAACGCTGTTCACAGATTAACAATAGGATACAATACCGTGAGAATAATGAAAATAATCGCTAGGGTTACAAATAATTGTATTTGTAACCCTAGCGATTATTTTATATATATATATATATATATATATATATACTAACTTTAAACATGAAATGCTGAAAAGCAGTGTGGTGAACTATTTTGTGTCTATTTAGATGCAGTATTAAAGATGGCAGATCGAGGCGGGCACATTTCAAAAATCCTCCATCACTTTAATTTTCTGTGAACCAACACACAACGGTGACCGCTGCGCACCGCACTTTTTGAATGAAAATGCGTTGCGCTGCGGCCCGTTGTGGCTGTTATGCGCTTGGCTATTATCGCATTCGTTAATGCCCGTATCAATTTAAATTAATCGATTAAAATGATTTAGTTCAATAGCAACATCTACTTACTTGAGTTGCTTGCAAGCCTTGCCCAGTACGAGAGCCTCCCTCGCTCCTCGCACGTTGATCATAGTAGCCACTCGGAGACACTCGTCGAACCGAGTCGTCGCCGCCATGTGGTAGATTATGTTCACCTGGAACACAAATATAACAACATCACGCCTGTATTTTCCAAAGGCTGAGGTGAAAGTCAAAGTCAAATTCAAATGATTTATTCCAAATAGACACATAAAAGGCACTTTAGAACTTTAAAATGAACAAGAAAATAGTAACCACCAAAAACATTTACGTATAAAATGTTGCCAAGACGAGACCATATGGCTCGCACTGTCAAAAAGTTATCAGATCTCATGTAGAGCCAAGCTTACTCTAAACGCCCTAACTCTACAAGCCCTAACTTCACGAACTCTACACCTTAGTAAAGAAATATATGTGGCTTAGTCGTTTCGTTACGTGGAGTTGTGGGTCACATGGGCGTTAGGTGAAAAATTTGTTCACTGTTCATTACTTTTCTGTTATACAATTGTTCTTGTAATAGCTACACAGTGCTACATAAGCACCAAAAGTTTGTACGCGAAAACCCATTTAAACTTCCATCCCCTAATTTAAGTGGGGGTAATTTGCTAAATATCCTGAAATACATATGTATTTTTTATAACAAGGAGTCCCGAGCAATTTTCAGACCTCTAGCATCGAAATTTGCGGAAGTTTCATAAAAACTTCCATCCCTTCGTTTAAGGGGTAAAAATTTCAAGTTTTTTTTTCTTTTTTTGTTTGTATACTAATACTAGCTTACTTACCAAATTTCAGTTTTCTAGGACTTCAGGAAGTACCCTAAGAATTTTGATTTAATCTTGGATATAATCCTCTAATTTGTGTGTGTATTTACAAAGTGTACTTTTAATATGAGTTTTAACTTTTTTTTCAATGTTTTCTACTATTTTATTCATTCAATTTAATTGCAATACCTTGCGATATACAAGGTATTTTGTTGTAACATTTAAAATAATCCCCATAAAACGTATAATAATGTACTTTAGATAATCTGAAAAATTGTTGTTTTATTTTATTTTTATTTCTTTTACCTATTAAAATCATGAGTCTATTACTTATTTTATTAAAAATAAGTGATAGACTCATGATTGTCATAGGATAGGTTTAAGGATAAGTCCTCTTAGAACTGTAAGTAATCAATAGAGACTATAATAGAGGTGGATCCATTAGCAATTCAGGGACTCCCATGATAGATACTAACCTCTTCAGTGATCATGTTCCAGTCCTTATCGCTCAGGCCCAGTCTGAGGTCAGCCACATCACCTGCCACCGGCACGATCTTCTCTTCGAAGTTTGGTTGTTTCTCTTTTAGCATGTCGTACACCTGGGAATTATAATAGAGTTATCATCATTATTTTCCATGGAGCGACTGCCTATCTGAGCTCCAGAACCCAGTTACTAGGTTAAACGATACCCCTTTGGTAAGACTGTCTTATTTTACTACTTAACAAACAAAAAATCACTTATGTTTAAGTCCCATGTAATAGGGGGCGAGCCTATTGGCATTAATCGAGCACAAATCCTGACTCCGATCCGCTACTGAGAAATTCCTGATGGAAAAATCCAATAACATTTATTGCCCGACCTGGGAATCGAACCCAGGACCTCATGCTCGACAGTAGCACATGCGACCACTAAACCGACGAGGCAATCAAATTAATACAGTCGGCCAATCGGTTAAAAAGGCTGCTTTGACTTTACTTATTTAGAAGTTAATTCATTTAAAAAAGTGTAAACAATAGTGTAAAAGTGTGAACACGTTTGCCTGTGTCTGTAACCGACTTTGGCAACTTGTTATAAAAGCGGATACTGTTTATTAAAAACCGGCCAAGTGCGTGTCGGACCACGCACAATGAATGGTTCCGTAGTTGGGATGAATTTATATTTTTATTGTAGTTGAAAAACATGTTCTCCCATATTGACTGTATGGGTAAGTACTTAATAAATTATGTTCCGATTTATCAGACAATAATTGATAGTAATAATCACTTAAATTAATAATAAGAAAATCAAATCATAGCAAACTCTGTTGACTACCCACAATTACAATTCAATAATCAATGATAAAATTATTACATTAAAATTAACTGCGGCTAAAATGTGGCTAACCTGTGGCTAACAGAAATAAAAAGGTAAAACGTTATAATTTTGTTAAAATTAAGATTACGGAAGTGTTTTGTATTGATTCAAAAAGTTGATTTTGAGTAATTTTTTTTTTTAAATATTAATAAAAACAATTTGGGATATTTTTCATTATTCTCATTATACTTTGTTTGTCTATATATTTACCAGTACTAATATTTATTATCTACATGAGGAATCACTTACGCCATTTTAAATCGAAATAATGAAATTTTGATTTTGACATTATTTTTATTTTTTTGAAAGAAAGAAAGAAAGAAAAAGTATTTATTGGGACTCATACAGGAAGTTCACATTTTAAACTAAACACACTCATAGTAACACAAATAAAAACAAAAGTAAAATGAAAACAAAACCTGTACGAGGCCAAAAGGCTCCAATCTCAGCATGATGCTGCGACATTTAAAAATAAGTGTCGCAGCGCTGGTATTTTGGACGTAACGGACATGCTATCTTTGTAACTAAAGCATTAATTTTAGCAAACCAAAAAATGTTACCATGTTAAATTTACAAGAAGGAACATCCCAATAAGCAGCAATTATTATATATCCGGTGAAAAAATTAAGGAAGTTGAAACAATAAAAGATCTTGGTGTAATGTTCGACAAGAAGTTAACTTTTAGGCCACATATCGATAATACTATAAAAAGAGCTTCAAGAATGTTAGGGTTCGTCATAAGAAATTGCAAAACCTTTCGTCACAATAGAACAAAAATACTACTTTATAACAGCCTCATTCGTAGCATCTTGGAATATAATAGTGTAGTTTGGCGTCCTCACTACGCAACACATTCATTGCGACTTGAACGTGTTCAGAAACGCTTCGCGTGGCACCTCGCATTTTCCAATGGTGTCGCTAAAAAATACGTTCTTACAAAAAAAGACTTACGCATTTTAGCATGACTTCTCTGGAAAGACGTAGACACTTTATTGATGTAATGTTTGCCTATAAAATCATTAAGCATAAAATGGACAGTCCCAGCTTGCTCGCCTTTTTCAATTTTCGTGCACCTTCTAGAATCCCGCGTAGTGCCATCACGCCCCTGTGTCCCCCTTTTAGAAGAACTGTTTTGGGAGCCAATTCGCATATTGCAAGAATGTGTAAGGCAGTAAATGGCTACAGTGATGCTATTGATCTCCACTTTGACTCTTATGCTAAACAAAAAGCTATCCTTAATCGTTTTCCGAGCAGTCCTTAATTTCAGCTTACCACTGATATTATGAGTTTATCAATTTTAACTTTTTTTTTAAATTTAGTTTTACCAGTGTTTTCAATTTAATTTTTAATTTTTGAACATTTTTTAATCCTATTTTCATTTACATTAATTTTCATCTCTGTGTACTTGCCGATGTTAATATTTTTATGAATTTACTTAATGTTATGAATTTTTAATTTAATATATCATTTTTTTCAACTTTAACAAAAAAAAATTTTTTTTTCTAATATTTCCAATTATTTAAATATTTTTTAACCAATTCTTATCAGTTTTATTATGTCAAAGATTATTCAATTTTGCTTTTACCAATTTTTCAATCAGAATTTCATAAATAATTTTATATTTGCGCTTATTACTAAGTAAGTTAGCTTATTTATATGATTCATTGTTTTATGCATGTAGTGTTTACCTATAATTAATTGATGCACTGTTATTTTACTTTAAAATATATTATGTGTTTGTTTCAGTGTATTCAATTGTTGGTGAACCTAATAAAATAAATAAATAAATTAATTAATGGGTAAATATATTATATTAAGCATAAGAGGCCAACAAGTTTGACAGAACCATATAAACCACTTCAATATAACATAAAAAAGAAAAAAAGATATCATCTAATATAAAAATAAAATTACGTTTTTTGGCTCTCCTGAAAAGTAGCGATTTGTCCCTTACGCCAAGTTAGATTACGGTCGACGATATAAGAAAGGCCATTAATATAAACTAGAAATAGAAAAGGGCCAAAAACTGAACCTTGAGGCACGCCCATCTTAACTAGAGACCCGGAGGACGTCGCCCTGTTAACGTTAACTTTTTGCTACCTGTTTGATAGTTAAGAAAGAACAAGATCAGTAGCTTGTCCACGAATTCCATAGTGGCGTAATTTACAGATCTGTGTATGAATAGATTAGGTCAACGCAGTCAAACGCTTCTGAAAGGTCACAGACAATGCCAATTGTATCCTGAGAATCCTCCCAGGATTTCAAAATGTGTGTGATAAGTTTTAACTCCTGCGTCAGTCGTCGACCTTCCTTTTGTGAAACCAAACGAAATGCGGCGACTATGTAAAATCCCATTTGAATTAAAATGTGGCAACATCTGATCTAACATGGTTTTTTCATATATTTTACTTAATGCTGGTAGCACAGATATAGGTCTATAATTAAAAGGATCACTCTTACTACCCGATTTAAAATTATCAGTGTCAAATTGACAGTTTGTCTGTATCTTGTGGCGTGAAAATTAATGCTAATAATAATGTTTATATTCGCATATAATCAATCTGTCTAGCCTTTTCCCAATTATGTTGGGGTCGGCTTCCAGTCTAACCAGATGCAACTGAATACCAGCATTTTACATGGAGCCTATCTGACATCCACAACCCAGTTACTGGGTAAGACTGGTTTTCAAACTTTCGGACTTCTGACTAACCGTAATGACTTTCAAAGATCTTTGAATGACAGCCGGACCAACGGTATAGCGTGCTTTCCGAGGCACGGAGGGGTCTCGATATGTAATGGATGGTCACCCATCCATGAACCGACCATTGCAAGCGAACGAGATATTCGCATACGACGCTTACATTATTGAAAAAAGTCAATGTGCGGTCTGTGAATCTTGCCCTGGTACGCCAAAGCAATGGCGGAAAGTGCTAATATAAAAGGGTAAGTAATATAAATAATATAATTACAAAATATCTAATATTTACAAGATATAACAACTGAATATATAATTTTATTTGATATAATGTTCAGTTAAGATAATAAACAATTAATTTTAAAATTACAATTTTTTATAAGCATAACTTACATTGAATATAAAATCATCTTTTTCCAGGCTCTAGGCTATTTGTAGGCCAAATTTCATAACGATCGGTTTTATGGTTTAGGCGTACAAAGATATGGGATAGAGTTATGGGATATGAGATATCATATCCCATAACTCACACATATGATGTTCATTTTACCACGGATTTGCACTTCCGCAAACATGTCGTTGAGGTTTGCAAAAAGGCATACCGCAATCTAGGATTTGTTTTGCGACAGGCAAATCAATTCACTAACATGAGTGCTTTAAGAGCTTTGTACGAAGCACTTGTAAAGAGCCACTTGGAATACAACGCGGCTATTTGGAGTCCTAGTGAAGCCAAATACAGTATGATGTTAGAGCGGATACAAAACAAATATGTTCGGTTTATGTATTTGAGGTTACATGGCGTATATCCGGGATACCTATTGCTATATCCAACCTTATTTGTTTTGGAAATGGTTGGTTATGATAAATTAGAGATTAAGCGGGAATTAGGACTAGCCACATACTTGTGCCTTGTAATGAGGGGTAAAATTTCGAATTTAGCGATACTACAGTCAATTCGGCTGTGTGTACCAGATGAGTATGTGAGCAGGCGGCGGCGGCCGCGGCTGCTGGTGGTGCCGACCGCGCGCACCAATCTGCTCCGGCGAGCACCGCTGACGCGTGCGCTGAGCACGCTCAACAGGGTAGCGGATACAATTGACGTGTTTTCTTGTTCTCTGAACGACTTCACTTTGGCGACCTCTAGGATGTTATGTTATAATTAAGTTAAATTTAGGTGTTATATTTGTTTATGGTGATTTTCGTTTATAATAGACCAGTATTTATTTAATAATTAGAAATTATGGAGGATACATATTATGTAGGCTTAACTATCGCATTAGGGTAACCTGTCATGATAGATTTAAGGTGTTATCATAAATAAATAAATAAATAAATAAATAATAAATAAATATATATATATATATATATTTTTTTTTTTAAAACAACTATGTTGTCACATAAAAGTTCCGCTTCCTCTCTCCTACTTTTGCTGTGGCCGACAGGGTCCACAATGATCATATCTTTTTAAAACCTATCACCTAAGTTCACATGTGGAAGCAATAAATATATTGAGTATTAAGTATAGACAGACAGAGTTACATTCGCAATTATAAAAATTTGAATGGATTAAAAATACTCACGGGATCCTGTAACATTTCAGTTAGTCTCTGATCGATGGGTTTTCCCTTCTTAGGTCTTAGCAATATAAAGACTTTCGACACCTGCGTTGCTCTAGAAGTAAATAATATTGAATTAGAAAGCGAGTATCCATTTGAACAAAGTAATCGACATATTCCACTGAATAAGCAAGCTGGAGAGGCAATGGGCAGGCCATATTAGCTACAGAACCGTTGGGGTAGACGTATTATGAAGTGAAAACCGGGAATCGGCCAACATTAGGTTAGGACACCCAGGCTAAATCGTGGTAAGATGTGGTAGCAGCAGGCTGGATGAGAGTAGTCGAGAATTGAGTTGAATATCGTGCGATAGCCTATGCCCAGCAGTGGACTGATCTGTGGCGGATGAAGATCCTGTATCCTGCCCACCTCCATTTCAGAGTCGCTACCCGAAGCTTTGATCCTTAGTCCTACTTCGGATTTCTGAGTTACGAAAAACACCATTTTTGTAAAAAGTGTGGAGCGCTTGGTTTAAATTAATTAAAAGTACCTACACACAACTAAAAAACGCTCCATGCTTTTGGAAGCCCCCTCTTAAAGGTGTTGAATGCCATCCTCACCTGAAGAGTTTCTCGATGAACTGCTTGCCGAGGAAGCCGGACCCTCCCGTCACGAACACGGCGGCACCTTGGTAGAACTGCTGCACGGCAGAGTCTCCGCGATCCGTCGCCTCGTGCATCGCCTTGTGACGAAGCAGGAACTTGGCTTCGAACTCCTGGGCAGGATCCATAGGTTCTATCTCCACCATGGTGCAGGAAAACCTTGGAAAAGTAAAGGATATTGATCATACACTGTCCTCGTTCCCTCACACTCTTTCCACGCTCAGTGCTCTCTTGGACGCTAAACCTGTCTTCGCGGACGAATGGAAGATCTTCCTGCTGCCTTTCTGACTTCTACAAACAAGGTACTGGGTAACACGATGCCCCTTGGCAAGATTGGTTGTTAGACTTTCGGGCTTCTGACTACCCGTACTACGGCTTTCAATAAAATGTGTGAATGGGTATGTTACATGTAACTTTTATGTACCTAATGTTTTATTTTTATTTTTTGACAATATCACCTTTTAGTGTAAATTACTTGGAATACCTTTTTTCTAAACTTAAAATTCCCTTCCTAAGGCACCATCTACACGGACGAGAGAATCGCGGCGATATTCACGCTGGGCCTTTAAATAATCGCCGCGATGATATCACCGTGTGGAGATTGATTCATAGAGTTTCTATTGAATTTGATGGCACGGCGAGACTATCGCCGCGATTTTCTCGCCCGTGAGAAGAACTCTTCTTCCTGAGCACATACAATTCCTGTACTGCAGCGACTACTAACACTGTCTCCTAAGATACAGGACTACCTAGTTTAGGAGACAGGGTTACATAAGCTGTGTAGATCTAAGTAGATATATCATGTTATTTTGTACATCTGCTCTTGTGTATCGTATCATGAATCTTGTGTGTTTCATAATAAAGATTATTATTATTTTTGTAAAGTGTTTTTTCTTCTCAGCTCTTTGGCTGGTTTTTGCAACATTTACGGACTGAAGCCAAGTAAATGCAGCGTGTGGTATTATGTTAAAGAACAGAGCACTAAACGAGTTGAAAATGACATGGTCATTGCGCCTGTTACTCCAAATGAGATGGCGAAAATAGTTAATGGTATGGAAAATAAGAAATTATGTGGCTATGATGACATACCAATAACAGTAATTAAAGAAAATTTAGATATATTAGCTGAATCTTTAACAATTTTTTACAATAAATGCATTTCAGAAGGTATCTTTCCGGAACAGTTAAAAATAGCAAAAGTTATCCCACTGCATAAGAAGGGCTCTAAAACAGATAAAAAAAACTATAGACCTATCTCTTTGCTTCCTATTCTGTCCAAAATATTAAAAAAAAAATATTAAGAGTACACTTGTAGTTCATCTAAATTTAAACAAGGTTTTGCACTTGAGACAATTTGGATACCAAAAAAATGTCGGAACAGGGGACGCTATATATACATTGGTGGAAGATATTGTTAATAAATTGAATATGAAAAAGAGGGTACCTGGCATTTTCCTAGATTTAAGCTCTGCCTTTGATACACAAATTACTCATTGCAAAATTGGAGTATTATGGTGTGAGAGGCAAAACTTTACAACTTTTCTCTTAATATTTACGAAACTGGAAAATGTATGTGGATATTAGCAATATGCAAGCAAATGGTAACAGCAAATGTAATAAGTCTTTTATGCAAGATATATTAGCGGGCGTACCCCAATGATCGATTTTGGGGCCTATTTTGTTAATATTATTTACAAATATTATTTACAAATGATTTAATTAATAACATTAATACAATTTTTCCCGACACACAGCTGACCGTTTTTGCAGATGACACAAACGCAATAGTTGAAGCTAACGACATACAGGAGCTTTCCACAAAGGTTAATGCAGTGTTAGCAGTTTTTAATTCTTGGTTTGAAAGTAACAAGCTCATAATTAATACTGAAAAAACCAAAATAATGTTATTTAGTACAACGGCTCGCAATAAAGACAGCATGACGATCGCACTTAACAAAGTTAAAATTGACTTAGTTAATGAGGTAAAGTTTCTAGGGTATACATTGACAAATTTTTTAATTGGAAAAGGGAACTGCAAGCCATTGATTCGTATATTTCCTCAGCGTGTTATGCCTTACGCAGTCGTAGGCATGAAATAGACATAAAACACCTTAAAATGGTATACTATGCTCTAATAGAATCAAGATTGAGATATAGTGTTCAGGTTTGGGGAATAGTTTTAAATATAACTGCCAGAGAGCCTTTGTACTCCAAAAGAGAGCCATACGAACCATGCTTCGGAAATCATAAACAGAGAGCTGTCGGCCGCACTTTATAAATTTAAAAATTCTGACTGTGCCCAGCCTTTATGTTTTAGTATTGATGGTGAATTTAAAAAAATACCTGCATAACTTTGAAACGGATGAGGAGAGACAATTGAGGGAAAGTACGCGCAGGAAAGATTTTAGAAACAAAATAATACCCCATTTTAATATTGTCCGACATAGTCCTCAATATCAAGCAGTGCGGATTTTTAACAGGTTGCCAGTGGACTTAAAAACCATAATTTATAAAAGCTCATTTAAGTCAAGACTTAAAGCGTTCCTATTGGGGAAATGTCTGTATTCGATAGACGATGACATATCCACGATATAAAAAAATTACATTAAGTAATGGATAGTTCTTCGAGGTCCCTCAAAACGCGGTCACACGGTCTTAATTCGTAACCTATTAAATATTCAGTCTTAGGACCAAATACAGATTAATCTTTATTGATATGTGTACATAATTTAAACATTAAACATCTAAAATTATTTATAATGTTTATAAAAAAAAATATCTAATGTCGAAAACGGGAGCAAAATCGGTGTTCTTCGCGCGTCACACTCTGTTCGCGCTCACGGCAAACTTTGATAACTTTTGTATTCAATTCATAAGCATATAATATAATACATCAAATTAATCGTATTTAACTATGCATCATAATTATCCAATAACATTAATTTTATATCTTAAGTTACAATAGTTAATAGGCATTATGTCTCTGTCACACGATTTTGTTAGTTTCGAGAGCGCGCAACAAAACTGCACCTATCTTCCAAAAGCGCCAACATGTCGCTACACGTTTTAGCTGCGCGGACGCTCAGTAGTATCCCGGCTTCAGAGGGGGAGACACGTACGTTCATCGCTTCTAAACAAAAAAATACGAGGCTAGTTATTCTTTGAATATTTTCAAGTAGCCTTGGTCTAAAAACTTTCATGCGCATATTTTGAAGGATAATGCTTATAATTTTCCAACTCATTTTGGACTAAGGAATAAGATAGATCTTCGAGATTATTCCCAAGTACTTTGTTTGTTTATTTACCTATAAGTTTAATCGTAATTCTCAAAAATATGAAATTTTCGTAACTTTCGTGGCACAACTTTCGTGGTTATTTGTCCACGAAAGTTACATATCTCCATTGAATGATAACTTTAGATTACTTGTGACGCTGCAGATGCATTTACTCGATTATTGCGAAGCTCAAAAAAGGGGGTCATGTATTTGTATAAGTGTTTATGCATGTGTTTCAATTTTTTTCAAAATAAAATATTAAATAATAAATACCGAAAACAGTTAACACTATAATTGTTGATCTCAAATAAAAGTTGATTCATAAATAATAAGTCTTTTATTTTATAAATTGGAAATTTGAGAAAAAATAAGGATATGAAACTATATTTTGCCTGTAGAAAATACGTCTGTAACTTTCGTGCCGTGTTTCGTAACTTTCGTGGGCACAGAAATTTAAAAACAGAATATCTCTGTAATTTATGCACCGATTTACATAAAATAAAATAAATATGTATTATTTTTACATCGTTTTAAATGTGTGTACATTTATATGTAGATTATTCCAAAAGAAAAATTCGCCATGAAAGTTACGCGGAGAATACTTTTTGAAGAACTACCCTAATAAGAGACTGGGAAATATTAGTATGTAGTAGCTTATAATGTTATTGGATTTTTATATTAATTTTTAGTTTGTGTTGTATTTATAAAAAAATGGATTGTTATTTTCTATGTTTTATTGTTATTTTCTGTGATTTATTGTATTGTAATAAGAATGTGTTAGTTATAATTTTTATGATTTCAAACACAATGTGAATTGTTCATGAATAAAATTGAATTGAAAGATTATTATTATTATTTTATTTTTATGTTTAAATATCTCGGGACCCTGGGGTCCCGGACCTTTGGAAGGCGTACGAGGGGCCGAAGCCAACTCGCAGAGGCCCGTTAGACGCTTTTTAATTAAATGGGCACCAACCGACGATTATCCCTGTACGCACTATACAAGTGCACCCAAGGACAACCCCCGGTTGGTGTAGGACTATTGCAGGATATGGAAGTAAAGATTTTGGACTATGGGTTTGGGTGGTTAAAATGGACTGGTTACCTAAAACTATGGAAGAACTGTATTATTATTATTATTACTGCTTCATCATCTTGAAATTTCTGTCCTCTCAGATACTCCTTCAACTTCGGAAATAGATAGAAATCACTAGGGGCAAGGTCTGGTGAATATGGAGGATGCAAAGAAGGGAAGGAAGTATTTCAAAGCCAGCATCTCGAATTGCAGCCATCGCGACGGCGGACTTGTGGGCTGGCGTTATCTTGATGAAACAAGACAATCTTTGCAAGTTTGCCTCGCCGTTTCTCGCGGAGTTCTTTGCGCAATTTTTTTATTTGTTCTGCATATAAAGTGCCCGTGACAATAGCTCCATGATCAAAATCAAAAGTCATTTATTCAAATTAGGCTGAGAATCAGTATATACTTTTTGAACGTCAAAATTACATAAGATAGTCCCCCAAGACGCTCGCCCTTCACCACTTCCTAGTGTTTTATCAAATCAAACAAAATCAAATAACTTTATTTCGAGCCAAGACTCATAAAGGGTTAGTAACAATGTTCTTACAACTACGTGTTAGTAAACAACACAATACGGTGACAAATGTAACTGACAACAGTGAACTATACGAGTATAAGGACAGTCCACTTTGTCCGCTATCATTTTCAGAACCCTGTTGGGGCTGGCCATGACTCGTGCCACCATTGATGCAGCGCGCTTGCGCATTATAGTGTAAAAACAATCCACACGCGCCCCCGCAAACATACCTGATGCACTGCAACGCCATGGCAACCCCATCAGTTTTCTGAACGCGTTATTAAATTGGACACGAAGGGCTCCATACGACGCTCGCGAATACTTCTCCCACAGGCTGCACGTGTAAAAAGTGTACAGAATGCTCTAAAGAGCGTCACCTTTACGTCTGCAGTACAACGTGCAAACCTGCGGGCCAACATAATATTCGCTTGCACGGACAGAGCCCTCCGTTCCCTTTCAATATCAGCATTGTACTTAAGATCAGTGGTGACCAAGTGACCTACGTACTTAAATTGTTCCACTCGCTCAAGAGGAACACCGTTTAGCCGTATGGGAGGCACATCAAGATCGTACTTGGTCCCTGCCTCAAAAACAATGAACTGACTTTTCAGAACGTACAACTGCTTTTACGCTTTAGCTGGGAAAAAGAAGTGGTGCAACAAACTCCCCAGCAGCACATCTGTCTGTTCAATTAGATAAACTTGATTCGATACGGTAGTAGTTATGCAAAGTAATTAACATTACGAGACAGAACAAAAAATTAAATTATTTGCCAAATGTCAGCTAGCAGACGCCAATATACCAGCAAATACCTACAGTGAAAACTATACTTAAGCAAAAAACAAAAAATTGCAAACAAAACTAATTACCTAAATAAAAGTCTCCTTGTATAAAGGACGTGCCCGCTTACATTTATGCAATGCTGGATTATGTAACACAAAATGATAAACTAGGACTATCGAAGTAAAATAAATAAACAGTTAATTACTAATAACAATAACGAAACCATGGTCAGCAAATCAAATCAAAATCAAATCAGTTTATTGCAAACATATTGTACAGATATAAGTTTTTAAACTGTCATGGTCACTAATATTATTATTAACATAAGTGGGATATTTACCATGGTAAATATCCCGCTTATGTTAATAATAATATTGTAGGTACAGAGGTAATAAGATAATTATAAGTTTCAAGCATGCACCCTGTAAGGGCACTGCAAGACAAAACAAAATTAATAAATCACATTACAA
Source organism: Dryobota labecula (assembly GCA_947523025.1). Classification (NCBI taxonomy): domain Eukaryota; kingdom Metazoa; phylum Arthropoda; class Insecta; order Lepidoptera; family Noctuidae; genus Dryobota; species Dryobota labecula. The sequence continues at coordinate 1,439,002 of OX383311.1, read as the reverse complement.
TACAATACATGTCATAATTATAATGTGTCATATTCCAAAAAAAAAAACAATTCAAATCAATAGAATACAATAATTTATATTTATTGTTACTGTATTAATAATAAAAATAAGTTAAACCAAAATAAAATTAATTAATTCAAATAAATTCAATATGTAGGTACCTATTGTATGTATACAAACAATGGTCAGCTATTTATTCCATTATTTTTTATTTATTCATATTGTTTTTTCTTCAAAAACTCTTTCAATAAGATAAGATAAGATAAGATAAGATGTGTACAATGTGCACTTCTGGTTGAAATAAGTGAACAATTTTGTTTTAAATTTACATAGGAACGTTATAACAAGACAGTGAAATGAGACTTGTAGATGGATGACAGATGAGAAGCATAAAATATTGACAGAGATGAATGAACGAAATAGCCAAGGAGTAAAAGAGACAGTGAATGACTATTTAAAAATGTAGAAAAGGAAGGAAGGAGACGGGATTAGGAAGGAAAAGGTGTAAGACGTTGTATTCAAAGACGGCAAATAAAACTACATTTAATAATAAGATAAATAAAATAAAATAAAATATAATTTATTCAAGTATAAAGTAAAATTATGATTTAGATTAAATTACAATCGAGAAACATTTTATTCTAACTGTAATATAGACCTGCCTGATCTAGGTTTATTAAAAACCTGTGTTTCAGGCCATCAATTTACATCAAACATTTAAAAAGAAGACAACAATAGGTTTATTACTTTAAAACTAGATTATGTAAGATAGATTATGTTTAAATACATTAACAAATAATATTAAAGTAAATAAAGTGGACACCATTAATATTTAGGTAAAGGAAGAGACTTATATTAGAGTAGGTAGCTAGAGATATTATTTTAAAATTTCTAGTAGTTTTTCCGTGTCTGCGTAATTGAGTTTTGACAAATATTCCTGTACTAGTAAATTACATCTATTATAACTTAAACTATAAATCTGTAACACTCTGTTAAACTGGTAATACAAGTAGGGCCCTAAAAATAAATAAAATCGATTAGCAAAAGCATGTTTAGTCTGAGAGTTAGCACAAACCAAATCTTTTCTTCTCCTATCAGAAGGTACTGGGTTAAAATAGAGTTCAGTGTGTTGGAATAAAACTATATTAAAAACAAATAACTGACGTACTGTTAGCACCTTACATGCCATATAAAGCTGGTGTGTAGGAAATCTAAATGGACGAAAAGTAGCAACCTTTAAAACTGCTCTTTGGGCGCGTTCTAGGTGCAGTAAAATTGATTTAGCAGCACCCCCCCCAGGATGTTATGCAGTAGGTAATAATAGATTGACCCAACGCCAAATAAACCTGCCTAATTAATTTAAAGTCGGCAATGTTACGTATTTTTTTTTAAATGTATATTAGTTTACGCACTCTCATAATAAATCGATGTGTTTGCGGAAATTCAGGTTTGTGTCAATCGTGACGCCTAGATATTTGATATGATCGGTTTTAGCTAAAGTGGGACAAGTGCATGCAATGTCAGTATAATGTAAATTACAGTTGTTATGCGATTGAATGTTTAGATTAGGAAGCGTTGGATTAGTGTTTCTCATTGTAAATAATAGGTACTTGGTTTTATCTGTATTTAAAGTTAAGACATTTTTATGAAGCCAATTAGACACAGTATTAAAACCATTATGTGCTACCTCATAGACCTCGGCCTTTGATTTAGCTGCGAACAGTAGAGCTGTGTCATCCGCATAAGACATAATTACACCCTTTTGTAGTGTCAAATTGCACAGGTCATTTATATATATTAAAAACAAAATAGGAAGCAATCAGCAGTTTTATTGTAGAAAAATTGAGCTTATCCCACATATTATTGTTACTTTTTATTTCTTTTAAAGAGTTTGGGACATTATTGTAAATCTTGATACACATTACAAACATTACATTATTCGGAATGGAATATGGATGTTTTGAAACCGGTAATGCTAGATCGTTTTGGTGTCGCAAGTTTCGTGGCTGGGTGTAATGATCTTTATTTAAGGGAAAATGTGATATATTTTTCCTGACAAACAAACATATTTCAAAGATATACAGAGTTGTGGGTATAAGAATATTGTGTTCTGTAAAATGTGGTTTACAGCAGGCTGTCCATACCACCTATATTCGTTAAGATTCGTATGCACCTTTTTTGAATCTTGAACAGCTTGTTTGCGTTCATACTATTACCCCAAAGCATTATACCGTAACGGAGCCAAGAGTGCGCGTATGCGTTATAAGCTGCTTTATCAGATTTGAAATCCGTAGATCTTTTCAATTCCGATAAAGCTTAAGAGAATCTTGATTTTTGTTACTTATATGTGCTATACTCGTATATGATTTCCAGTTTAAGTTTGTGTCAATATTAAGGCCCAACATTTTAAAATTATCAACGCAGTCTAATTTAGTTTTGTTATAAGTAAAATTTATTTGGAGAGGTCGTTTTTGATAAGGTCTAAATTGCATTATTTTATTTAGTTTTAGCAAGACGACCAGTCACCACAAGCAGTACCCGTTCACGAGCATAACGCAAAGATCTGCCATTACCCCCCTCACCATATTTGAGGGAAGGAGGCAACCCGACCCCCGACGCTACCGCAAGCAGTAACATCTAAGGGAGAATGATGAACTTGCTGCCGGTTGCTCAGAAGAATAAATGATCAATTATAAATTGTCGAGTCATTGATATATACTAAGAACAAGAATGGACCCAGTATTGAGCCTTGAGGTACACCTAACTGAACTGGTAGCTCGGAAATTTCACAACATTAGTATTTACACATTGGGACCTATTATGTAAATAAGAATTTATCACGTCGAGAGCTTTGTTTTGGACACCGTACTGACGAAATTTACGCAAAAGCGTGTCATGGTGCACGCAATCAAGACTTTGGAGAAATCACAGAAAACTCCAATAGCATTTTGCGGGTTCTCCCATGCGTTTTATATGAGTTTCAGCAGAGCAACACCCGCATCTGCCAATCGAGGTACACAATCATTACTACCCCTTAACTATTCCAGAAAAGAGAGCCCATGATCTTACCGGTAGAAGGAATAACCTTAAATTTCATGAGTTGGAGATGATGGTATTTTCCATATCAAAGACTGTGATTTTATTTCGGGGTCGTAATGGTGATGCCACGTTTCATCCATTGTTCAAAAATACCGAGCCAAAAAAACGACCAGGATCGGGCGATCAGGGCGTCCCGAGCGAGAGTCATGGTGGATGTTCTTCTACGTTTGAATTCGGCGCACCAACGTGCAATTGTGGAATACGGCGGAGCATTTGCTCTTAATTTATTCCGTAAATCTTGATTGATTTGTTGCGTGGTAAAATGTTTCAAGCACAGATAACCGAGCGTACTTAATTTTTTTCCATTTTCGCCACGCGGCCAAAAGTCTACAGCCATCCGCAAACAAATGACTTCTATTATTTAAAAAGGTTTTTTTTAGGTATTCCAGTTTTACCAGCCAGTATTTACTTTTTATACTTCCAAAAAGTTTGTACCGCATCCTCATTTTTATACGACACGACGGGAATACGACATCACAAGGTTAGACTTGTCTGCCGGCTCGACTGACTTAAACCCAATAGAGCAAGCGTAGGATGCTCTGAAGCGAGCTATTTGGAACCGTCAGCCACGTCCCCAGACATTGCCAGAGCTCAGAGAAGCCGCTATTCAAGAATGGGACAGGTTACACTAAGAAATGCTGGATAACTTGATTCTCAGCATGCCCAGGAGGATCACTGCATGTGTTCGAGCCAAGGGAGGAGTTATATTATATTGAATATAAACCTTTTATTAATACATTGTTGTGTAAGTTTGGTTAAACAGTCTTTTTCTTTCTATCAAATTTCTGTTACAATTACATAAAAAATAAAAAATAGTTTATTTTTTAATTTCAAACACGGTATTTCTATTTAAAGAAAACACACAACAAAGAATTTTTCTTGATAAAGTTCAATTTAAAAAATTATATCAGCTTATGCTTGTGATCACAAACTTTTTTTGATGTGTGGATGTATAGTTTGACTGTACTTTTTGTAATGATAAATGATAAATGATAAATTATTTTATTTCTGTAAGTAGGTTTTTACAAACACTTTTACACGTCAATCATATTTTAAAACTAGATGAGGTCGGCATTTCGTATCTGACTACTCTGAGAAGAAAGACCGAAACAAACTCAGAGGTCACAGTCTCTTTTAAAGTCCAGACATAATCTTGGTCAAATCATGTGAAGACCATGTAGACTGGTGTCTGAAATGGTCTTTTGAAGAAAGAACCACACAGATTGAGTGGACCTGTCCATTCAGTGCACGCATTTGTCAGTAATCGTGCAGCTCAACTCAGAACATAAGGAGCTCAACGATTCGACGAACAATACCAAAGAAAGGACATTTGGGCAGGCCGCATAAATTACTCAAACTGCCATACCATGAACAGGAAAAAAAAAAAATATATATATACTGAGAAGGAAAAAAATAAAAAATAAACAAAGACCCATATAGTCTTCACATTCACAATAATTAAAATAATAACATTATACTTCACAAGTAAATATTCATGTCAATGTGTATAAAGCAATCACAATAAAAAAAAGGTTCCAATATATAAAATTTGGAGCAGCTCAATCCCAAGCCTTTTTGTCCTCAATATAATCTTTAATGGTATAAAAGGCTTTCTGGCACAACTGACGTTTAATGAATGATTTGAATTGATTAATGCTTAGATCTTGAACGTGGCTTGGAAGTTTATTATAAAAGCGTATACATTGACATCTGAACGACCCACCTATTTTCTTGAGCCGTGTTTTAGGTACGACATACATGTGTTTGTTCCTAGTATTTATATTATGGATATCACTGTATTTTTTAAACAATTTTATGTTTTTATGGGCATATAAAAGATTTTCAAAAATATACTGAGAAGGCACAGTCATAACATTAATTTCCTTAAATTTCTCTCTGAGAGAGTGTCTCGAACTTAATTTATAAATTGATCGAACAGCTCTTTTCTGCAAAACAAAGATAGACTGAATGTCGGCGGCATTTCCCCACAACAGAATACCGTACGACATTACACTATGAAAATAACTAAAGTACACTAAACGGGCTGTCTCTATGTCAGTTAAATTACGAATTTTTCTAACGGCGTATGCTGCGGAGCTCAGCTTCTTAGACAATTTATCTATATGTGGGCCCCACTGAAGCTTAGCATCCAAAGTTAAGCCCAAGAATACTGTGCTATCTTCAGGATTCAATTCAAAGGTAAATAATATTCATACCTATGTATTCTACCTACGTAGATATACCAGCCTATGATTGTCCCACTCCAGGGCAAAGTCCTCTTCTCAAACAGAGAAGGCACTGATCACTACGTTTGCTCAAGACGGGTTGGCATCCCACGACTTTGTCACATGGAGGGCAAGTACCATAAATAGTTCAGATAGAAAAAAATAATGAAGACTTTGTTTTTATTTTAAATACAATTCGAACTGCATTCAAAGAATTTTAAATAACCGCCTGTCTGAACATGAAAAAAACATCAAACCCACGAAATGTGAAAAAAAAAAAAAAAAAACTGTAATTTTACTGTACCGATCGAAAGGCCCAATCATATATATTTATTTCTTCTAAATAACATAGCATCTAAAATAAAAGGAAAACCATGAAATTTTAAATTCATTTAAAATAATAAGGTACGTTTAACTGCAAGTTACAATCAATTTAATGTATTAAATGTTCAAAATGTCTCCTTTCCTTTGTATACAAATTGTAACTCTTTTAATAATTTCGCATTTTTATGTTTTCATGTTTAATGTTTAAAATAATATTTCTAAGTTAATTACGTTCGGCTGCAGCCAAGGATGCAGTGAAAACCGATACAATTAACTTAAACAATTTAATTAATATAATTATTACAATTAGATAAGTAGGTAAAATTAAGATGTGCGACAATTTTTCGATGTGAGAAATAAGTGTGATTCACTATCACACAAAATCAATATTAATCACTCCTATTGCACAATCTTCGATCCCATGCCATCGGATTGCTGAGAAGGCGAATTTCACGGCGCAGAGCACAATGCGGTGTTAGTCATATTCTTAAGAATTTAGGGTTCCGTAACTAGTGACATAACAAGTTCAGTTTGTAACTCCTACACACTCATTCTGAACAAAATTTTAAATTAAATGTTTAATTTCATGGTCTTCCTTTTACTTTAGATGCTATGTTATTTAGAAGAAATTAATGTATATGATATATGCCTATATATGCCTTTTTTGATATATGCCTTTCGATCGGTATAGTAAAATTACAGTTTTTTTTTTTCACCTTTAACGGGTTCCCGATTCAGTAGTTGATTATTTAAAACTCTTTGAATGCAGTTCAAATTGTTTAAAAAATAAAAGTTAAGTATTCATTCAGCTAAATTTTCAATCTACAGTATCTACTTTTCCTTCATTCGGCAAAGTCGTGGGACGCCCTGTATGTCTTCACTAATATTAAAAAGCTGAAGAGTTTGTTTTTAACGCCCTAATCTCAGGAAATACTGCTTCGAATGGAAACATTATTTTAGTGATGGATAGCCCATTTATCCAGGAAGGTTATAGGCTATATGACATTACGCTAGGGCTATAAGGAGCTGAGCTAACTGAAAAAAATGTCAGAAATAACGCTAAGCGAAAACGAAGTAATAGCGGTAGGCACCGCGATGCGACGGAGCCGAAATTTTACGCGAACGAAGTAGCGGGCAGAAGCTTGGTAACTATAAATCCAGATTCCTGACGATATTTTCCTTTACGGATGTCAGTAATATCCCAGATAAACTCAAAAGCAATTGAAAAAGTATTATTGGTACCGCTTGATGACAATTACATGATATTCATGGCAATTAACTTACCACGTTATATGGCACAGTAGTTAATAGGTCAACAACTATTATTTCCGAGCACTGGATTCAGAATAACTGATAACAATTGAAACAATAGTATTTAGACGAACACTAGGTAAATGTTTAATTCGCTCACAATTAAACAATACTAGCAGCCCGCCCCGGCTTCGAACAGGTATAAAAAAAAAAAAACTTTTTTTAAAATTTTAACACACATACACCCTTCTTTTTTTCTTTTTGCGTCGGGTTGAAAAAGAACAACATTATTCAATTCAATTCAATTTTATTCAGGAACAATGCACATTGTGTTTGAAATCATAAAAATTATAACCAACACATCCATATTACAACACAATAAATCACAGAAAATCTTATATAAGAATCAATTGCTGTTCGTTAGTCTCGCTAAAACTCGAGAACGGCTGGGCCGATTTAGCTGATTTTGGTTTTGAAATATTTGTCGTAGTCCAGGGAAGGTTTCAACGGTGAGAAAACATGAAAAAAAAAACTATTAGTCAACGGCTGGACCGATTTCGCTAATTATTTTGTTGTGTTTGTTTTTATCAGAAGGTTGGACGGTAGGTAGGGTAGGGTAGGGTAGGGTGGGTAATTGGGTAGGGTAGGATAGGTAGGTAGGGTAGGTAGGTAGGGTAGGGTAGGGTAGGGTAGGTAGGTAGGTAGGTAGGGTAGGGTAGAGTAATGAAGTTTATACTATATTTCCTTTGCGCGTAGACAAACTGCCACAGTCAAATAGCTTTTGACAGAACGTAGTCTGTCGGGTCAGCTAGTAATAAATAAAACATAGAAAATAACATTTTTTTTTTTTATAAATACATCACAAACAAAAAATAAAAATAAAAATCCAATAACATTATAAGCTATTATATTAACATAAGCGGGATATTTACCATGTTTATTCATTGTTCTGAGTTCCCGATATTTCGGCGCTGTTGCAAGCACCATGATCACGGATAAACTGAAGTGACTGCAGTTGCGGCAAGACGTATATCGGTCAGACGAAACGTACGGTAGTTTGTCGAATATCAGAGCATATCAGGGCGGTGAAGAACCACAACACCCAAAAATCGGCCATAGCTCAACATCTTTTGGAATCAGGATCGAACCACTGGATTGAGTTACATAATCCTCAGGTCATCTCGACAGAACGCCACTATATTCCTAGACTGGTTAGAGAAGCTATTGAGATTACCAAATATAGGAACTTCAACCGGGATGATGGGTTTCAACTGTCGAGAGCCTGGAATCCAGTGGTTCAGCTGTGTAAAAACCGAAGAAGTGCCGAAAAAAGTTCGCGAGCGGACTCAGTGAGTTTCGTGTGTCGGGAACAGAATCGAGTTGCGAGTGACAGTGGTAGCGGTACTGAGTGCAAAAAACGAACAAGAAAGAGGGTAGACCGTTTTGTCTGCTCATAAACACCCACCCGCAGTGACTTCAGTTCATCCGTGATCATGGTGCTTGCAACAGCGCCGAAATATCGGGAACTCAGAACAATGAATAAACATGGTAAATATCCTGCTTATGTTAATAATAATATTAATGACCATGACAGTTTAAAAACTTATAACATTATAAGCTACTACATACTAATATTTCTCAGTCTCTTATTACTTAATGTAATTTTTTTATATCGAGGATATGTCATCGTCTATCGAATACAGACATTTCTCCAATAGGAACGCTTTAGTCTTGACTTAAATGAGCTTTTATAAATTATGGTTTTTAAGTCCACTGGCAACCTGTTAAAAATCCCCACTGCTTGATATTGAGGACAGTGTTGGACATTATTTTGTTTCTAAAATCTTTCCTGCGCGTCTCTCCTCATCCGTTTCAAAGTTATGCAGGTATTTTTTTAAATTCACCATCAATACTAAAACATAGAGGCTGGGCACAGTAAGAATCTTTAAATTTATAAAGTGCGGACAGCTCTCTATTTGTGATTTCCGAAGCATGGTTCGTATGGCTCTCTTTTGGATTACAAAGGCTCTCTGGCAGTTAAATTTAAAACTATTCCCCCAAAACTGAATACTATATCTCAATTATTATTATTATAAAGAAAGTTTGGATATTAAATATTATTTTGATGATTTATTTTTGTTATATTTTATTTTTATTTCTAATGTTTGTAAAAAGATCATATATTATCAACAAAACAAAAGCCATTAAATTTATTATGTCAGAGCTTCCCTGTAAACGATATTTTTGATGTTCCTTTATTTTGTGAAAACCTATTTACATTTTTAAACTCGTGATATCTTTCGAATGGAATGTCCGAATTCAATCATTCAAAAAGTTATATAAAGGTATTTAATCAGTCTTGAATATGAAGTAATCTTCTTGGTATTCGATTGGATTTATTGGTATAAATCCTTATTTTGATAAGGATTAATTCCGAAGGACAAATAAAGAGCCTTTTCTAGCATATCAATTTTTTTTTTTAAATAAAAGGACACTTATTGTAACATAACTATAATAGCTAGACATTATGCTGTCGCGACACTTTTTGTAGATAATGATGTGTTCTGCAAAGTCGTTGTACATTATTTTGTTCTATCATCAATAGTTTTCGCAGCGCACGCGATGTAAGGGATTTTTTAGGTAAATTTTTTACACCTCGGGTTACATTACTGGAGTTTTAGTAAGGATCCCATTTTTTTTAAAATAGATTTTCATTTGTGTTTATAAATACGGCTGCTTCATAAATGTAAATTACAGGAAAAGTAATTATTTTAAAATCTTTGAAATATGGTTCACATGAATCAGGAACACGGATACAAGCAATCGCACGTACACATCTTTTTTGCGCTTTAAACACTAAATCCCTATTAGTGGCATTGCCCCAATATATGACTGCATAAATCTCAGTGTCGACGAAACATATACTCGTAATATCTAAGCATGGTATGCGGTCAAAAGAACTGATTGATCAACAATTTTGGATAATTTATACACCGTGGCATTGTAGTCGTCTTACAAAGACAGCCCACTTCATGTATCCAATGACTACTAACCATTCAAGTAAAAATATTTTTTTTTTTTAAGGTTAGATTTTTTAAATTTATTTTTTTATTAATTATGACGCATAACATAGTTTAAAACACTCTGTTACGAGTGCAGTCCGAGCCTTGTGTTACAAGGGCGCCGCGGAATGGAGCGGCGACATCTTTATCAGAGTTCATTCTCCCTAACGCAAAAATGTGTTTCTTACTATTGCAACTTAAACTTAATCTAAATCCATTCTGCGGCGCCCTTGTATCACAAGGCTCGGACTGCACTCATAACAGGGTGTTTTAAACTATGTCATGCGTCATAATTAATTTAAAAATAAAAAATAAATAAAAAATAAAATGTTCGAAAAAAAAAATTTTTTTTTTTACTTGAATGGTTAGTAGTCATTGGATACATGAAGTGGGCTGTCTTTGTACTCGTAAGACGACTAACATGCCACGGTGTATAAAGCATTATGAGTACTGATTAAGTTTAATTAACAGTGCACATATAGATGCTTTGCTTATCTCATGCCCAAATACTCAAACGTAACTTAACTTTAAGACGTTCTTATAAGTGTTTCTGTCGCTACAAAACAGTTTAAAGTGACAGAGACAGCATTAGGCTTAACGGCGACTTAAAATTGAATTGCGTTTGAGTATTCGGCAGTCAGAGTCCTTCCTCAAACCCTCTCTTTTATCTAAACACTTTGCCCTTCCTGGCTTTGATCTTTTATAGGTCAACTAGCTTTTGCCTGCGGCTCCGCCCGCGTGGATGTCGGTTATCGCGTAAAAAGGTAGTCTATGTCCTTCTCCATATCCCAGGCTATATTTCTGCCAAATTTCATGACGATTGGTTCAGCGGTTTAGGCGTGAAAACGTAACATACAGACAGACAAACAGACAGAGTTACTTTCACATTTATAATATTAGTATGGATATCTGAGTTCTAGATGATTAAATAACAGCCTGTTATTTTTGCACGACAGTAAGAGTCAGAAGTAAACATATTTCGAAGTAAATAATAGTGTTTCTCTTTTCAGCAAGGGTCATTTCTTAACGAGGAAGACAGAGAAATTGATAAGCTTGCAATATTGCTTGTGTAATAGCCGTCGTAACAGTGTGTGGATATTGTTATAATGAATTAACAGTAGCAGCCGCTGTAACCGTCTTTGAGGGTCTGTTATTTTAAGTAACAGATAAGTTATATTGTTAGGAACAATTGTTATTTGTTATTTTTAAATATTAGTTTTTTTCTATCTGTTACGATTAAATGCGCCTCACTCCTACCAATCTGTCACCTGTCACTCTGTGCCCTATGCTCTGTGCAGTCTCGCGTTGATCTTATCACGTATTAATGATTGTGTTCTCCTCTGTTACTGATCCTCTGTTGGAGATTTTAACTTGACCCCACGCTATCGATTATCGGGTTTCGTTTACACTTCTTATGTTGATATTCTGCTGTGCATACTGGACTTGTTCGTTTACAATTTGGTTTCTGTTCTGACGCTCATGAGGTGCCTGAATTGTAGTGTGGCCACAAACCGAATGCGAAGGCATATTGTAACAACTCTAACACCGCAGTTACAAAATATATTGAGTGAATGGAAATCTGTACAAGAGGTATGCACCCACATAGTAATTATTTTCATATTTTCATTGATCATTGCTATTCAAAATATTTAGACACTTTAAAAAAAACCTGTTTACTATATCTCTCGCTTATTTTCTGATCATAAAACTTAAACTATTGTAAAGACATACCTGTAAGCTTTAATATGATGTACCATAGGTCAATGTACATGAATATTTTTTGTTTGGGCAAAGCTCTCTACAAAATCCGGCCATGTCATTTCAATGTGCCTTACAAGCTTGTTCGTAAGTCTAGATATCAGTTGCTTCGCGCTAAGGGCTTTAAAACCAATTTGGGTAATTTTTCCACCATTGACAGAATGAAGATTCAATTTTGTCGCCTGTCACACTCACCCAACGTAGATATTGATATGTCTTATTCTGTAGGTACATAAAGTGAAGTCTGTCTTGCATAGGGCATTATCAAAAAATGTTTTTTTTTTATTGTAATTTCTATTGTCTTTTTCACTTACATAAATAAATCTATCTAAATAAGTAAAATATGTTTTCTAAAGGTTTTGTAACTGCATTTCCTACTACTATGTTTTAATGATAAATAACTTGAATAGTGTCAGATTGTTAAGTCTTTTTAGGTCATTTGATTTGTCAAATGTTTTTATTGAACCAACCCGAGTGACAGCATCTTCTGCCACTTGTATAGATAATATATTTTGTAATTGTGATTACTTACACAAACAAATCGTAAATAAGTTGCCATCTGATCACAGTGGACAAACAATAACATTTTGCTCTTACATGGCTTTACAAAAAATTCAAATAAGGTTTAGGCCAATTACATGTAAAAATTTAGAAAAATTAAATAATTCTTTGGCCAGTAAATTATGTCTTCAGAGTTTTAATAATGTATGTGACCCAAATGAGTTCTACGCCGAGTTCTTTTCACTATTAAATACGCAATTTAATGACACATTTCCACTAAAGACTAAAAGTATTTATACAAAGTTCTTATTTAGTGATTGGGCAACTCTAGGTATTCGTAAAAGCAGGGAAAAGCTATTTGAACTTTATGGCCTAAAGCAACATATGAATAATACTAACTTTCATAAATATGTTACAAAATATTCAAAAACATTTAAAAATGTATGCAAAATAGCTAAAGCTCTTTATATTAGCAATAAAATAAAATCAGCTGATGATAAAATAAAAACTACTTGGCAAATAATAAATAATGAAACAGGTAGGAAAAAACAGCGAAATACTGAATTTAATTTAGAGACTGCACATGGCCCCATCAACTCCGATGTAGAAATAGCTTAGGAATTTGAAAACTTTTTTGGTAATATTCCCTTTAAAACTACAGAAACTTTAAATTCCTCACCCACGCTTTCTGCTGCTTTACTTAGAAAGAATGTAAAGGCATGCCCTTTGGAGTTCAGGTTTCAACATACAAACCCCCAGGCTGTTATAAAAGCTTTTAAAGATCTTAAAATTAAATCAACAGAAGATCTTTGGGGAATGTCTGTAAAAGTCTGTAGGTCTATTATCGAAACCATTGCGCCCTATTTAGCTTTCATATTTAACACCAGTGTAGACCAAGGAGTATTTCCAGATCTCATGAAACACAGTAAAGTAGTTCCATTGTTCAAATCCGGTGATAGTAAGGAAGCTAACAATTATAGGCCTGTGTCAATTCTTCCAGTTCTCAGTAAGGTGTTTGAAAAGTTGATACTCAATCAAATGTTACGTCACTTTAATAAAAACTCCATCTTTCATGAACAACAGTATGGTTTCACCAAGGGGCGTTGTAGAACTGACGCCGGTGTCACCCTAATAAAGAACATTTTTAACGCTTGGGAAGAAGCACAAGATGCCATTGGAATCTTTTGCGACCTCTCTAAGGCGTTTGATTGCGTAAACCATGAGACACTTCTGCTGAAACTGGAGCACTACGGAATTAAGAATACCGCTCTTGATTTACTTAGATCATACCTGACGGATAGGAAGGTTAAAGTTCAGGTAAACAGCGTAAACTCATTAGGGTCTGAAATGAAAATGGGCGTTCCTCAAGGTTCGATATTGGGTCCATTCCTCTTTTTAGTTTACATTAACGATTTACCCCAATTACTTCAAAATCAACCGAAGATGGTGTTATTTGCAGATGACACATCATTGATTTTTAAAATAGACCGACGGTCACAAAAACTTGACGACGTGAATAACTCTATTCTTCAGGTCCAAAACTGGTTTACCGTAAATAATTTGGTACTAAATAATAAAAAAACCAAATGCATTCGATTTAAGTTACCTAATGTTAGAAGTAGCGAATGTGACATCATATTGAACGGAGAAAAACTGGAATTTATTAATCAAACGGTTTTCCTAGGAATCACGCTAGATGAGAAATTACAATGGGGACCTCATATAACATCTCTTGCGGGGCGGCTTAGCTCGGCCGCGTATGCTGTTCGAAAGATAAGTTAACAGTTACAGTTAACAGGTATAGAAACCGCGCGTTTAGTTTATTTTAGCTACTTCCATAGCATTATGTCGTATGGCATTTTACTGTGGGGTCGGGCTGCCGACATTGAATCCATTTTTATTTTACAAAAGAGGGCTGTCAGAGCCATTTATAATCTACATCGCCGCGGATCTCTTAGAGAACTATTTAAAACGATTAATATAATGACGGTACCTTGCCAATTCATTTATGAAAATATTATGTATGTAAGAAAAAATCTACATCTTTTTAATAAAATCAGTGATAGGCATAATTTTAATACTAGAAATAAAGATAAAATAGATCAACCATTTTTCAGATTATCTAAGGTACAAACATCTTTTATGGGGTACTGTGTTAAATGTTACAATAAAATACCTTCTGATATATTACAATTAAATGAAAGAAAATTTAAAACTCATATAAAAAGTACACTTTGTAAACAAGCATATTACAAATTAGAGGATTATATCCAAGATAAGAATGCTTGGAAACATGCTGGTCCTGCTCCATAGGACAATTTAGAGTCTAGACAAAATCAAACTGGTTGTTAATTTAACTGTATAATTTATAATTTTTATGATATTAATTTTATTTTCTGTGATTAATATTTTAACTCACACACTGACTTATTATATGTTGTTTTTATTTTTTTATTTTTTTGGGAAATCATATACAATGTTTGTAAATATGTGAGCACCATGTACCTATCGCATTTATTAACTTTTCTGTTATTACTTCACTTTTCATTCTTTTTACCAATTGTGGTAAGTAATTTTGATTATTTTTTTTATATTTTTTATTTTTTTATTCTAGGTACATCGTCTTCACGTATAAATATTAATTAATGTATACAAACTATTGTTAACATTTTAAAAGAGTAAGTATGGAGTTTCTTGACCACTTTTCTCCATACATAACTACATTTTGGAAGGCGCAACTAGAATCAATTAACTATTCATGTAATCTTTGACGTTCAAAAGTGCATCTTCGTGCCTATTTGAAATAAATTATTTGACTTTGACTTTGACTTTGACTTTTAATGCATGCCGTGGCAGCTTTTAAGGCTACACTATAAAATATAAAATAACTAGCTTCTGCCAGCGACTTCGTCCGCGTAAAATTTCGGCCCACAACCCACCCCGTCGCGTCGCATCACCCGTCCGCGCAATTACTTTGTTTTCGCTTAGCGTTTTTTCCGACTTTTTGTCGAATTGCTCGGCTCCTTAGGAGCTTAGCGTGATGTTAAATCGTCGTTGCGACTTTTAGACCTCTTAGGCCTGTGTTCACCAACATTTAAATCAACTGTTTAGATATTTAATCAGTTCTTTACTTAGGAAATTTTACATAAATCAACTGTTTAAATACCTAACCGGTGGTTTGAATGTTGGTGAACACAGGCCTTAGCCACTTTTTGTTGCGAAGTTATTTTAAAATTATGATATCTCCTAAGATGTTGATTAAAATCAAATGATGTCAAGGACAATTTTGTTTACATTTAAATACTTGTGATTAATAACATATTTATTTGGATAAGGATGTTGACAAAACTCCTTCGCAAATAATGCATTAATTTCGAACAAATTTGATTACCATAAAAAAAGGTTATAGTGAGTCAATCTTAAAAGATAGACATATGCTGTCGCGGACTTTTTTTTAGAACTTTTAAAGAGGAACAATTCCACCATACATGATATTTGCGTAACTTAAACCGTTTACGCAGCGCACGCAAAGGAAGCTCTCAATAAGAAAAAAAAAAACCCGTTTTTGCAACATTTTTCATTTATGCTCTGCTCCTATTGGTCGTAGAGTAATGTTATATAGCCTATAATATTCCTCAGTAAATTTACGATCCAGCACAAAAAGAATTTTTCAATTCCAACCAGTAGTTCCTGAGATTAGCGCGTTCAAACAAACAAACAAATAAACAAACTCTTCAGCTATATATATTAGTATAGATATAGATAGATATGAGCATTTTAACATGTATTTTTGATGTATGCATTGTTGGTTGTCCTTAAATAAATACTTAAACTGCATGCATACAGCGTGCTAAAAAGTTGCAATATCCATAAAGTTTGACCACGGGGAAAATTATTCGTTGTGGTCAAATCAGTTGGACAAAATAGTTTGACTACGGGAAAGGACCCCACAAATCCAGACTCTGGGCTGCTACCGAGAAATCCCTGATGGAAAAATCCAACAACACTTTGCCCCGCCTGGGAATCGAACCCAGTACCTCACGCTTAGCTGTAGCGCTTGCGACGAAAGTTATAAAAAAAAAAAAAAACATTTTATTCAGGCAAGTTTTTTACACTTATGTACACCCATAGTATCCGAAAAATTAATTAAATTAAGTATGAAATATATATCAAAAATAGATATTAAATTAAATGTAATGATTATTGTTATTATACATTCAATAGTTTTCTTATGAATGTCAGGTAGGTTTAAATTCAAACAATCATAATAAGATAAAATAGTTAGTACCTATACCCGAAGTCTCTAATTCAGATAATTAATGTAAACAATGTAATGTCAAGAAATGTCACTGTCAAAATGACAGGACAGTGATACAAAACATTTCATCTTTTTTTTTTCGTAATTTATAATCATTAGATGAAATTAAAGTGAATATAAGAACTATGCAAACAAAATACCGTTGCCAAATAATTTTTTATGTTGTGTGTCGGAGAAACGTCCTATGATCGTCATAATTAGCCCTTTTAAGTCCACTGTTAGACGTAGGCCTGCCAAAATCGATTTCCACTCGGAACAGTTTACAGCCGTTTTCATCCAAAATGTGGCTAGATATGCTACATACAATATGAATCTATGAATGAGTGTTATAATATTAGTGTTGTTGAAGATGTAAAAAATGTGAAAATGTTTGGATCTCCTGCATTGTTACCAGTATCATAAAATATGTTATACCAGAAAATCTCCTTTTTTAAATAACTTTGTTTCAAACCGAAAATTTATAAAAATAATTACGGCATGATTATTTTTTAATTGTTATTTCTTAAAAACAGTAGTTAAAAGAAAATGAAACCTTTTTTTGCCATTTTATGTGAATTACCATTACGAAGATATTTTTTTGATTTGTTATCCCCTTTGTTTACATAAGTCATAAGTCATTTATTAATTTGTTTAACATAGGTATGTACAATAATAATGGTATAAAAGATAATAAAGAGTGCGCTATGCTATGCCAGAGAGCGTACAAATGATTGTAATCAATAATCACAATAAGAACACAGATTAACACAAATATAATCACACAATTCATAATACGGATTCATTAATAAAAATTATAGCGGCGGCAGTTTGAGTTGGAATAAACACGTGGCTCAGGTGAGCCAGAAAGTCTCGTTCTCACTGCGGTCTCTCTATAGATTCAAACATTTCCTCCCATCTAGCACCAAACTCACCTTGGTCCAGTCACTTGTGCTTCCTATTATAGACTATGCTGATGTTTGTTGTTCTGATCTTTCCCAAGAACTTCTAAATAAATTGGATCGACTTCTCAACAATTGAATTCGGTTTGTTTTTGGCCTTCGTAAATACGATCACATTTCTTCCTCCCGTTCTCAGCTTAAATGGTTGCCTATCCGACTCAGGAGGTCCCTCAGATCTCTCTGCTTGCTCTTCACGATTATGAACGATCCATGTGCTCCCGATTATCTAAAGAATTATTTCAAAGTGTTGGGCAGTTCTCATAGTCGTAACCTACGAGCTTCCAAGAATCTACTTCTCCAAATTCCTTCACATCGTCCCGGTTTTATGTCAAATTCTTACGCTATCTCTACTATAAAGCTCTGGAACGCGCTACCTTTTGGCATTAAAAAAGCTGAAAACAAATTTACTTTTAAAAGAAAAGTTCGTAACCACTACTTAAGTCAGACTAAATAACTCTCAAATGATAGTCTAGTCATAGTAATTATTATTAGGTGGTATTTGTTAAAATATCTATTAGTTTATTTTATTTGTATATGTGTATTAGTATCAATAAAACTATATAAATTCTCTTAATCAAGAAGTTAGTATTTTTGTCATTATTTTTGTACCCTACCACTGTTTTTATATTTAACCCAAAGGTTGACTGGTAGAGAATGCCTTGTGGCATTAAGTCCGCCTATGTACCACTATTGTACATGAAGTTTAAATAAATAAATAAATAAATCAATGTCAATAAAAAGAGAAAAAATAATATAAAAATGTCAATAAAGTAGGTACATATCAACACACAGACTCAAAACAAATAATAATAAAAATAATAAGACTATGTCAATATACAATGCTAATGTCAATATGCAATACTAATGTCAATAAACAATGCTAATGTCAATATACAATACTAAAGTCAATATACAAAAAATAATATAATTATGTATTTTATTAGCATGTCAACATTCTGTTATTATATATAAATTATCTGAATTTGAGACTTTGGGTATAGTTACGTAAATGGTGCGAAATAATGTTGTTTTTACACTTAATCAGTCTCAGGTGAAATGATGCTTTAAGCCTAAATAATACGGCATAAAAATCTTCAACCCTGCTTTCGCTTCTTTTTTTTTGTGTTTGTTTTTTTTTATGTTTTTTTGTCTGCTTTGGTTATTTTTATACCTACTGTTGTTTAAATTATACTGCGTGTTAAAAAAGACAGTACAGGTTTCGCCGGTATTGTACTTCCTACCTAGATTATGTAAATAATTAAAGTGATGTCCCTGATTTAAGTACCTATTTCCTACAACCAACAAATATTGAAATAAATGTTTTAAAATTCAAATTTAAATTCAACATGCGCACTTGTAAGTCTAGAATGTATGAACATGTACAAAAGACAGTGGCGTACCGACCGCGAAAAGCGTAGCTTAACCTTCGATCGACCGATCGTAAAAAACTAAGTGCCAAAAAAAAATTGGCAATGTTGATAATTGCGGCAGGAGTGGGTTTTAGTCGGTAAGAGTCCGGCACTGCCCAGCACTGGCTCATAAGTGAGGCAGTCTGGGCGTCCATGAGGATTTCCCAATCCTGCCAAAAAAAAAAAAACCTTCAATCCACTTGGGGCCTAAGTCTACTAATTTACAAACGTTGCAATGGTCTCGCCATTGTGAGTATTTGACAGTGTTTGTATGGCAAATCTGTCAAAAACTCACAATGAAGAGACCATTGCAACGTTTGTACATTAGTAGACTTGGCCCCCTGTGCAGCTGTTTTGATTTAGCCACGAGCCCGTGGTAGTGATTTAACGGTGATTTTACAAAAATAATCAATATTATGAGAGAACAAGCGAAGCGAGCTCGAAAATTTTCGCACCTCGGATATAATAGATTTTTATATAGCCATAGATAGAGAAGTGTGATTGTCAACTTAATTATGCTTGATAAAATTAAGATAATGAAGGATACATGAGCGAGCGAAACGAGGTCGAAAATGTTAGCACCCCATCTAGGATATGTTAAAGATAAAGATAATTTTATTAATATTGTCAAAACATGTGTATACATGCAAATTAAGCATGCAGGATATCACAATAGTAATATTTCGTACGTACATACATGTTTCACTCGTAAGGCGTACAAATTTATAAAATTTACAAAAAAAAAAAAAAACTAAATTACAAAATAAAAATTTATTACTAAAGGTACTTCAATCCAAGTAATAATAGTCAGTAATACACATTAATAAGTCAGTAAAATAAATGAATCATAAAATGTCACAATTAAAGAATACTAGAATAAAAAATAAAAAAAATGACAAATCGTGTCATTCAAGAAGTCACTTATATTATAATAAAAATAATCATAACTAACTTGTGTGTTAATAAATATCGAATCTTTTGACTGTGGTATTTTAATATAAAATTTAGAAGCCATACAGAAAACGCTTTCTCCCATTAACTTCGTCTTTGACGTCTTTGACGTATGCGAACACAATTGATTATTGTCACGTCTGTTACGGGGGAAGGTGTCAGTTAGTCGTGGAAATATAAATTGATTTACCCTAACAAATACCGTAATTTCGAAAATATTAAGAGATGGAAGACTTAATAATTTGTGTTTTTTAAAGAAGGGCATACAGCTGCCTGGCGACTTCAAATTGAACATAGCATGAATGCATCTCTTTTGGGCCTTAAAAAACTATTGCTTTGTCTGTGGAATTCCACCAAAAAATAATACCGTAGCGGAATAACGATGCTACTGTCTAGTAATGTCTGTCTGTCATAAGTTGTTACTCAGGCATCTGTGTTTAGCTCTGGGGCCAGTTTATATACCTAAGGCTGCTGTTAATGTTCCATTTTTATTTTTACCATGCATACAGATGATATTGAAGTTACTTTATCGACTTAAGCATGCAAGCTTAAGAATAAGAAGAATTTGGGGTACATGAGCGAACGAAGCGAGCTCGAAAATGTTAGCACCCTTCTTAGGTATTCCATTTTGCTTTTTACCAGTATAACTCACCAAATTTTTACCAGAAAATGTTGGGAAAAAGTATGATTATGAACAACGTTAGTTTATAATCTATCGAGCGAGATTATAAACGATGGAAAAACTGTGAACAGCAACAAACCATTTACAATTTAACGCATTATTTTTCTTATATTTTTGTTTACATTCCTAAACTGGTATCAAACTTGCATGCGACGAACGCACCTTGCGCTAATACTTATACCCTAAGTCTCTAATTCAGATAATTTATGTAAACAAAGTAATGTCAAGAAATGTCACTGTCAAAATGACAGGACAGTGGTGCAAAACATTTAATCATTTTTTTTTTTAAATAATCGTCTATTAAATTAAAGTGAATTAATTATAAGAACTATGCAAACAAAATGCCGTTGCCAAACAATGTTTTATGTAGTGTGTCGGAGACGCGGCCTATGATCGTCATAATCAGCCCTTTTAAGTCCATTGCTAGACGTAGGCCTCCCAAAATCGATTTCCACTCGAAACAGTTTACAGCCGTTTCCATCCAAAATTTGGCTAGATACGCTACATACAATATGAATCTATGAATGAGAGTTATAATATTAGTGTTGAACATGTAGAAAATGTGAAAAAGTTTGGATCTCCTGCATTGTTACCAGTATCATAAAATATTTTATACCAGAAAATCTCCTTTTTTAAATAACTTTAAAACCGAAAATTTATAGAAATAATTACGGTATGATTATTTTTAAATTATTATTTCTTAAATTCAGTACATAAAAGATCATGGAACCTTTTTTTTTCGCCATTTTATGTGAATTACCATTACGAAGATATTTTTAAGCTATTGCATAGCTTCTATCGCGGGCCTTGAGCGCGGGGACCGAATCCAGAAATTCCGTAACGAAAAAACCTCACGCTATCGCTGTCTCGCTTTAACATCTATTCGACTCTATCGCACTACGCTACTCAGCCGCCATAGCTACCGGCCGCCATATTCAAGTCTTGTTTGTTGTCAAGAACTTTGTCAACAAAGCGCTGTTTTTGTTTTTATTCTGTGTTTTGTGGATATTTATCGTAAATTAGAGTTATTGTTGTATTTATGTATGTACGTGTGACGTAATTTAAGTTGCAATGCATTACAAAACGTGTGAAATATGTGTTATAAGATCCGGCCGGTCGGATGGTCAAATGCGAATCTTCATAGCCAAATTTCCTTTGAATGAAGATAGGTAAGCATATATTTTCAATTGTTATGTTAAAAAACATTGATAAGCTCTTACAGAAAATAAATTACTTGATTTAAAGTCCAAAATTTTCAAAATTACAAAGTAACCTATCAATATGCTAGTGCTTGACGCATGTTACTTTTTTATCGACTGTCGATATTTTTATTATTATAATAGTCCTATTTCATTTAATTTTCTCTGTTATTCTATTAATACTGCAAAACCAAAATAACAAAGATATAAGTTTAAATACACTACTATTATAATCATAATAATGTAATAAAATGTTCCAGCTAGATGTAAAAAATGGGTTACGGGAAAGAAGACTTGGTGTGTGTACCCATTGAAAAGCTACATCAATTGGAACATATTTGTGGCAGTCATTTTCTACCAAAGGATTTCAATAAAAAGAAGACACAACTAAGAAAAAATGCTACTCCGTCTGTAGAACTTACTGCAGAACCAATGGCAGATGAGCTGTTCGTTGGATTTCCACTACACATCTTCAAAAGTGAGCAAACAGGTAAGACTTTATTTTCCAGTCGTAATTCATCCTAACTCACCCTTTCCGATTACTTTAGTAACTCATGTTCAATTATATTTTGCAGAGTTCTCTTCTACTTCGACTACTGCGATTCTTGGACTGGTATATCTAGTAAGTTTTTTTTTTTTTTTGGGTACTGTACGTCCGAATGAAAAAACGGAACCCTTATGTACCTTCATCAACTGGACCGATTAAGTTGCATTTTGGTACACATGCAAAATGTATCATGTGACATATGAAATG
Source organism: Dryobota labecula (assembly GCA_947523025.1). Classification (NCBI taxonomy): domain Eukaryota; kingdom Metazoa; phylum Arthropoda; class Insecta; order Lepidoptera; family Noctuidae; genus Dryobota; species Dryobota labecula. The sequence continues at coordinate 1,416,531 of OX383311.1, read as the reverse complement.
AAAGGACTTGACAAGAGAACTTTTTTTTAAATTATTTAAAAAAAAATCCTCTTGACAAGTCCTTTCATTTCATTTTATATTTTTAATGAAAATTATTAAAGAAAATAGATGAAAATTTACCATTTCCCCCCTTATCTCCGAAACTGCTGATCCTAACATTAAAAAAAAATACAGTGTACAGTTCTATACTTAAAGATTACAGCAAAACCTTTAAGAAGTCTATGGTCTTAAAATAACATGGTAAATTACTCAATATTGTGTGTACTTACATTATTATTATGCAGTTGGAAAGTATAGGGAAACATGTTTTTCAACTACAATGTTAATTCGGTTCTTGGGATTAATTCATCCCAACTATGATACCCTTCATTGTTTTTGGAATTAGAAGTGAATGACTACATTTTGTTTTTATTGCAGTACCTTCAACATCAACTGCTGAACCATTGCCAGTAGAATGTTCAAAAGACAGGAAAATATGTTATATTGCGGGTAAGGTTTATGTTTATTTTAAACTTATTAAATTCACTTTACTATTTGATTAACTGTATTGAATGTATCAATTGTAAATATTACAGATACTTTTTTGTCTATTACAGACCCGATTTCAAATGAAAATGTGATAAAAAGAATGAGACTAAGCCCAAGTAACTATTCAAGATTAGAATTAAATTTGAATTCACTTGTTCATGTGTCAGTTAATAAGCAACGTGTTTTCTACATTTCAGTACCTTCAACATCAACTGCTGAACCATTGCCAATTGAATGATCAATAGAAAGGAAAAGGTGTTCTAATTATTATAAAAAAACTTAAGTCCAAAGTTTTGTTTTATTTTATTATCATCACAGCAAATCTCATCTTATAGTCAAGTTTACCTCGGATTAGATCTAGACTATACAATGGGATTTGTCTCTGAACCCCGCTTACGCCAACGTGGAATCACAGCCATAGCTGGTTTCTTTTTATAAGAAAATTACCACGTAACCTTAGTTCAAATCGAAAGTTACCGTTGGCCTAAGTGACCTTTGCCTTAAATTTATTAAGAATGAAACCGTAAAAATGTCAGGATCCTAAAACCCGAAATTTTTTATAGCAACATATCGATAAAAATTACGAGTGAGTAGTAGTACATCCCTATCTTGTTATTATGTTGGCAGCTTTATGTCATGTCTGCAGTCCGTGTCATTTCTGTTATGTTGGTATTCATTATTAGCTCACGTTTTTTTTATCTATGGGACTCCCGTCTCTTAATATTATATACTCTTTGTTTATTTAATAAAAGAAAAATTTGTTTTCTTATCGGTCACCACGCTCAAAAAGTGTAACTTGAATTAATATCAAAGAAAAAGAAATACTGCATAAATAAAATAAATAAATAATTATAATTGCATAAGTTGATACAAAATGCTATGCAATAGCTTTACCGCGGCAGTCCCCGAGTGCCACACGTCTTTTTATTTTGATATGTTATCCCCTTTGTTTACATAAATTATCAGAATTTGAGACTTTGGGTATAGTCAAGTAACTGCGACCAACTTGGAAGAAGTGCTCGCTGGCCGCTGCCTTGGAACCGCTCGCTTCGCTCACTCGGCTCGTGCGCGGCTCGTCACAGTTCTAACCTAATCTACATATTTGGTCGGGGTGCTCTGCCTTAGTTACTATGACCAGTTCGGCTACCGCCAAGACCTACCAATCAGGGATGGTTCACAATTTTACAGGTGATAAAATTGGACAGATAGAGAACACTGTCGTTATGTGCAGGTTCGTTCACAGTTTGACGATTTGACATTGATAGATTATAAACTACCGACAATGAAAGCGTTGTATTGTAACATTTGTAACAGCTCACAATTTGTCGATAGAACTCGCTAGATACTTACATATATAAAAAAACCGGCCAAGTGCGTGTCGGATCACGCACAATGAAGGGTTCTGTACTTGGAAATAATTTATCCTAAGAACAAACTTAACATTGTAGTTGGTAAACATAATCTCTCATACATTCCAACTGCAAATGTAAGTTTGTACGCACAATATCGAGAGATTTACCATGTTATTTTAAGACCATAGACTTCTAATAGATTTTCGTGTAATCTATAAGTATAGAACTATTTTCTGTATTTTTTTCAAAATTTTTGGTTCAGTAGTTTCGGAGGTAAGGGAGGGGGGGAATGGCCAATTTTCGTCTATTTTCACTTATAACTTTAAAACGATTTAATTTAAAATTATAAATATATTTGAGACCGTCACAGTAAGCCCTTTCATTTGGTATGTCACACGAAACAGTTTGCAAAACTTTTTTTTTTAATTTTCTTGTTTGCCCCCCAAAACTGACCCCAATATTCTAAATTCATTTATTTACGGTTCACGTCCGTGTTTGGGTCACTCAAATTGATATGTATACCAAATTTCAACTTAATCAGTCTATTACATTCGGAGCAAATTGGCTGTGACAGACGGACAGACAGATACACGAGTGATCCTATAAGGGTTCCGTTTTTTCCTTTTGAGGTACGGAACCCTAAAAATTACAATAAATATTTATTTTTATAAACTTACGGTGCTGACAATCTTACGGTGACCTAATTATATTATGTATACCAAAACCTCTTTTTGGTTTTGGTTAATAACAATACTTGACAGTGGTTTTAACTGAAATAAAAAATAAAAAAACAAGGCGCTTCTGTCAATAATTTTAAGTGCAAACCTACGGGAAAAGTTTTTTTTAAATTAATTCATAAAATTTCCAGTTGTAGCTATGCACCGATTTCTCTGCCAAGGTTTAGCCAAAGGTCCTTTTTTTCGTCACAAGTACTGTGGGGCAGATGCACTCATAAAACGAGGAATTTCAAGAAAGTAACGCATTGCGTCTTCGATATGGATGGCACCATCATTGGTAAGAATGAAGAATGGTGTACCTACTCAATAAAAAAAAACAATCACAATGTTGCCAGGAACGCAAAATAAATACTAAATAGTAGATTTTTCCGGAACTGAATTACCGAGACGGAATTATTGTGACGCAACCAGATTTTCCGGTACTCCAATTTTCATAGGACAACATGTAAATCAAAATCAAAATCAAAATATTTTATTTCACATAAACCTTACATGGGCACTTATGAAACGTCAGAAGCTAGGTGCACGGTTCCAATTAGTCGTTTCCTATGGAGAAGAGCCGGCCAGAAACTCCACGGTTACTCTTTAAAAAATAATTGGCTTTACAAGATTATCAAATAACAGTGTTAATAGGTATGGGAGGACAGTGTAGGCCTTTCAACAATTACCAGGTAGGTACTTAACAAAATAGAAAAGTGCCAACGAATCTACACTCTACTAGGCCTACAACGTTCTCACATTCACAAAATAGAAAATAATCTATATAAAAGATTAATGACATGATTGCAATTACAACTAAAGTAACAAATCTGAATAAATATCATGTCCACAAAAGCCACTACACCACAAAAAACCATATTTCTGCTAAAATAATCCGTAATTTAATCAGGATAGCATTTTATGAGACTAAATTGAAGGTACCTTAAAAGTACTAAACGTGATGCTCTGCAACGCTCTGTAATAAGCATGCTGTAAAGTTTCTGCGGCGTGAAAACTTAAAAAACACTACAACGTGAAAAATAACTTTAATTTCGAAAGTCGGTTTCTTTGGATCTGTATTTTAGTTTTTTGCCTCCGACTTCCGAAATTAAACGTATGTCTCACGTTGTAGTGGTTTTTTTTGGAAGTCGTTTTTTTTGTTTGTTTTTTATTTTTCACTTTTTAGTTATGGTACCTACCCACAACAATTCGATATCCACTACTTGCTACAGCGCACAAACAACAGTGACACAAGATATACGAAGTGGATTAAATACTAACGTAGGTATTAACGAAGCTAAGTCAAAAAAAAAACCCAAGCAAAGTTAATAAAAATCGGTTAATAATCATTTTTAGCCCGAGTGCATATCATGATAACAATTCCAATAAGCCCAAACACGACTAGGATACATCGTTTTATTACGGAGTTCAGGTGCGTACTTTCCGGCTTCATCTTCAGATCAGTTCGATGGTACCATTTCCATCAGAATTATTTATTAAAATTTGCTTCATAGTCGCTTAATTATCTTAATCGAGATATCGCCACCCGTGAAATACTTATCATTGAGGAGTTCCGGTGGCCATTTGTGGTCTTCTTCATCAGTTCCACTTTATTAAATGATACTTTCTGAATGCAAATGCTTGAGTTGTTGATGACAATACAAAAATCGCTATAATATTTGAGGAGCTCCCTCGATTTCACATGGATCCCATCATCAGATCTTGGTTACCGTATCTAGTACTACCGTTGGGATATCTCCTTTCCAACAAAAAAAGAATCATCAAAATCGGTTCATAAACGACGAAGTTATCGGCGAACAAACATTAAAAAAAAAAAAAAACGGTCGAATTGAGAAACCTCCTCCTTTTTTGAAGTCGGTTTAAAAAGTAACAAATCTTTATAGAAATAAGATTAATTAAGTAACAATTATTGCATATTTTTGTTCGTGTTTTAAACAATTTTTTACATTTACCTATCACATTTAGTTCGTGATTAACGGTATTTTGACCTTCGAACTAAGGAACATCTCCCAGATTTAGAATCGACAGAGGTTGGAGTATCTGATGACCACTTTTTCCCAAGTATATTCCCAAAACTTATTTGAAGAAGCGTCCGCAACCAGGTGTACTCAGAGGTACTGCAGTACCCCAAGCGCAGCGTACCACGACCACACGCTTACAAGACTTGCGCCCGAATAACCATTCTACGCAGTCGATGCTACTGTAACTGTGTCCAGCGATTAAGGATGTGCGTTGTTTATCAGTGAATTAATTTAAGAATTTTACTAAGAAAGATTTAGTCATCATCATCAGCCCATGGAAGTCCACTGTGGGGCATAGGCCTCTCCAATTGCATGTCATTCAGCTCGATTCTCGGCAACTCTCATCCAGCTGCTACCAGTCACCCTGCGAAGATCGTCGCTCCACCTAGCCTGAGGGTGTCTTACCTTACGTATGCCGATTCGCGGTCTCCATTCAAAAACACGTCTACCCCAACGGTCATCGGTTCTACGGCTAATATGGCCGGCCCATTACCACTTCAGCTTGCTTATTCTGTGAGCTATGTCGACCACTTTAGTTGTTTACCGGATCACCTCGTTCAGGATTCGATCCCTCAGAGAGATTCTTAGGAACGCCCGTTCCACAGCTCGCTGAGCGACCTTGAATTTATTGACTAGCCGTACTGTGAGGGTCTACATTTCGGCTCTGTAAGTCATGACAGGCAGTATAGACACTGACTGAAGACCTTGGTCTTCAAACTCTGTGGAATACGTGACGAGAACACTCGACGAAGCTTCCCAAACGCTGCCCAACCCAGCTAAATTCTTCTGTTGACCTCCCTCTCAAGAAAAGAAGATTTAGTTATAAGGACAAACCAATAAAAACATCGAAATATTTGGCTTATTCCACTAATCCCCCCTGAGAGAATCCCCCTCAGTGGAAAAAACTGAACCCTAATGTAAAAAAATCACTTTCAAGTGATCTTGGAATAAGTAATTTTTTGTTTTTTCAATTCTAGTTTTCCCCCCTTAGCGGGATTATCAGGGGTGAATTCTAGACTGTTTTCAGATTCCACTTTTCCTCCTAACGGGGATTTTCAGGGGGGATTTGTGGAATAAGCCAAATATTTGACAGCTATTTGTGACGTTGCCAACTTTCTCAACGTACGCTCTTAGTTACCATGTGTCTTGATAACTCGTTCTTTCACATTTATTTTACCTCTGATTTTGTATCACTGTCAAAATCACAGTGATCTTTATACTCATAGCAATAAAGTTCCTGTTGGGTTGCTGACAGACTTAAAATAACTGTGTTAAATACTCGTCAATTTTCAGGGGGTGAAAGGCTTTGTTTTTATTGCGACGTGGACGAAGCAAAAGGATTTAGTAGGTAAGATTTATTAGACATCATCCATCAATATTTACATTAGAGCTCAGATCGCGAAGTAGAAGTCATTTGTATAATAACCTTACCAGTCAATATAGAACTACCCTCTTTGGGAAAAGTTTCTTTGCTATGGCCACGAAGATCTATAATAAAATTCCTAATGACCAATGATATTATATTAACAAATATGTTATACACTCACAAAACAACCGAAAAAGTGTTCCGCGCAGCAGCGGCAGTACACATACCCACTTTTCATTCATTTTACATTTCACTACAAGTGAAAATGATAGAAAAGAGGTAGCTTGATAAAAACAACAAGAAAAAAAGAGATAGCTAGTGTTTGCTTCAACTAAGCGTATTACTCGTCGCCATGCGTGTCGCAAACTAAATTCAATACGTCCCAATTAGGACGTTTTCGAGTCTTCACGATTGCGCGCTTAAAACATATCTGTTTAATGTAATATCATTGCTAATGACATAAAAAATGCAGCAATATTCATGTCTTTAAAATAAATTGTTCCAATTTCTTATGGAAAAGTGTTATTACACTGTAGATGAATTTTTATCGACTAGAACTTTTAAAATGTTCATGTCTAATATATTTGTATTTAATCTGAAATGGAATTAAAATTTTAGACTTATATTTTCATGATGTTATTTAATAATTTGTATGCCCAAGTGGCTGATCATGGAATGGACATATATTAATATTTTAAGAGAAACATCTATAGGTGGTAAAAAAACCATAGCAGCGTATTTTTTTTTAAATATTAATGTGTTTATTTTTACATAATTATTATAATTTTAAATTGCTTCAGACATTTTGAATATAAAGAAAAAAAAAAGAAAGAAAGAAAATACATTTATTTGACGCAGTTTAAGGCACACAATACTGACACAGAACACAAAAAAAACAGAAAAAACTTAAAATAGAAATGTGTGCCTCGCGACTACGCCAAATAGGCCCAGTTCAGCATAAATGCCAGCCAACTAGTGCCTGACGCTGCTTTTCAACTGGACCTTGTGTTGCGAAGACGTCTTAACATATAAACCTTTACTTACTTATTCTATGAATGACCCGCCCGGACGCGGCGACGATGGCTGCTCGAGCGCGGTGCCTTTTGATTATTAATCATTATAACAAGTAATTTTAAATTATTTCAATAAAATGATCAGTAAAAAAAAAAAAAAACATTTCCATGGTTTCTTTATCACCTGTAGGTGTATCACTTAAAATATTTCGTGTTTGAATACCTTATTATAATTATGTAATGAACACCTGCATTTAACCCATGTATCACAAATAAACGATTTGATTTGATAGAAGAATCGTAGTACAGTTAGTATACACAATTAGCTGACCCCCCCTTGCATAAATGGTTGAGATTTTTTTGAATACGGATCGATAGAATTTAATAATTCTTAATTTAATTTAAATACCTATACGAAATCTACCTAAAACTAGAAAAAAAAAAAAATCGTACGATTTGTTAGTAAAAAAATCTCAACCATTTATGCAAGGTACAGTCAGTGTACACAGTTAGCTGACCCCCCGGTCAGCTAACTGTGTACACTGACTGTACCTCGTAGTTTGATGTCTAGTTTCTGTCTACCTCCACAAGAACAAGTTGGGAAAAAGCATGAATTTATGTTATGGGGATGAGCTAACGTAGCCCGCGAAATTATCTTAAGTTTTTTGCAATTTGCAGGTCAGATTTTATGTTGATTAAAATATTATTCGCGGCTATATCAAATATTTATTTATAGAACTATAATCATAAAATTCATATCGTCAAAAAAAGTAAGAAAATTGTAATTTTACCCTGACGTTTTCGCCTTAACCTTTTGACCGCCACAGTCATGTATATATGACAAACCAAAATGTGCCCAGCACGCCACGGTCACGACTTCATGAAAGAAAGAAGAAAGAAAGAAGAAAAGAAGAAAAAGTATTTATTGGAACTCATACAGGAAGTTCACATTTTAAACTAAACACACTCATAGTAACACAAATAAAAACAAAAGTAAAATGAAAACAAAACCTGTACGGGGCCAAAAGGCTCCAATCTCAGCATGATGCTGCGACATTTAAAAATAAGTGTCGCAGCGCTGGTATTCTGATACGGCCCGCTGTGATGTCACGGACAGATACGGAAATAAAAGTAAAATAAAAAATAGATGTGTTAAATAACATCTCGTTATCATCAGCCATACTTCAACTACTGTGGGCGTACTGTGGGTAGTGCTGGGTATTGCGCAATAGAAAAACCGAATTAAACTCAAATCAAAAGTCATTTACTCAACCTAGGCATTAACTCTAAATTTACACAAGACAGCTCCCCCAAAACGCCACGCGGAACAAACTCCCCAGCAGCACATCTGTCTGTTCAGTTAGAAGAACTTGATTCTATACAGTAATGGGCATGCAAAGTAATTATTAATATTGGTACACGACACAACTATACCGAACACGCAACAGTTCCTTGACGTCTTCACTGCTTGACCGCCACCGATGAACTTCCCTTGTTGAATGTGCGGCGATCACCTGCAGCCCGTCGACCGTTATGTTGTAGACTCCGTCATGCGCCGCTAGGCAGCACTGGCGTCCCGATCAGTCAAGACTCGTTGGCGCGAACACCAATAACTCCATCGAGCGCGACTAGATGGCGCTGGCGTACCGGATACAACTCGTCTCCGACATATATATATTTAAAATAAAAATCATTGTAATTCGCGTCAATACCCGATTTAACAACAGTTACTTATCTATGCTTTTAGTGTCTGTGGCATTGCTTTGACAAGTAAAGAGACGCAGGCGCTGGCAGTGCGGGTATCCGGCAAAAAAAAAAAAAAAAAACATGACAGACTTATACGTAAATCTGTAAATAAAGCTCATTAGATTTAGTTTATGTCGCAACTAACTATTTAAACTAGGTACTAAATAAAAAGACTAACAAACTAAATACTTAGTTTAACAGAACAAAAAACAAAAATACAAAGAAAAACAAAAACACACATAATAGGCATCGAAGTACTCGTCCGCATTCGCTGTCATCCGGGAACGTGCCCAGGGCCTCAAGTCTGCTATTACAATAGTGTCAGAATGGTCTCTTCATTGTGAGTTTTTGACAGATTTGCCATACAAACACTGTCAAATACTCACAAGGGCGAGACCATTCTGACACTATTGTAATAGCAGACTTGAGGCCCTGAAGACTGGCTGCCACGTTGAATAGCAATGCTAATTCTTTGGCCAAAGAACGAGCTAGCCCTCACGTGAAGTGTCGACCAGTCGGCGAGAAATTTCCTTAAAAAGGAGACGTGCACTCGGGCCCCATGACCCGAGCGTTTCGACCCCAAACGGCTCAAAACTGTTGTGTGTGTCTGTTTATACTTTTTGGAGTATTTTGTACAGTGTTTATTTATATTTGGAATGTTATTTATTTATGATACCTTTTGTTTTCTTTGATTAAACCAGTCTACCACCGAGCTTCACGGCGTTTACTTTACGTAGAACAGTCCCCTAGAAAATTGGAAAAGTCCAGCAAACCAGCAGTGGAAAAATAGGCTCCGTCCTCTATAACTGTAGTTACCCAAAAGGTTACAGTATTTGCGCCGCTCGAGGGTCTCGGCAGCCGCAGCAGCAGCGCCAGCACTGCTTGAAAATGAGATGGCGCAAGGGTGTCGACACAGGTTGCGTCCCACACCAGACGCCTACCTTTGCTAATTATGTTCCTTGACTCATCCTAATTTATATTAGTTGAACTTATTTCTTAATACTTTATCTATATTAGCATAAGATGACAAAAACTCGAAAGGATGAATTTGTATCTTGACGCCGAGGGGACGTTATTACTTTTTTGACGTGGCGGTCAAAAGGTTAATAGTGTTAGAAAGAAAGAAAGAAAGAAAGAATAACGTTTATTTGGTCACAGTTCGTGAAACACAAAATACAAAAAAAATAAAAAGTGAAATAAAAAATGTTATAAAAAAAAAATTGCTGTGTTAATTCTTCTCCATCAGAAACTAAGTACCTTTTAGAATAGTCAAGTAGCATCCATTGCATTTTCTGTTTTTGACACTCAAAAGTGCCTTTTAATGGCCGAAATTAAATAATTAAAATAAATAATTTCATTTGATTTGACTATTGTTACTGATTGCATCTACAACTAAAACGCTACAAGCGTTCTTTTGGATCAACACCGCCATCTTTTTTTGTCAATACAATTAAAAATATATATAAGTTATTTAATAAAACAAAAAAAAAACCCGACTGCAAAAACACATAACAGAAAGGAGATAAACAAGCATTATATTCTATAGAATTTTGGTATCGCAGGCGGGGGCAAACCAATAACCTGGGGGCCAAGTCTACTAATGTACAAACGTTGCAATGGTCTCGTCATTGTGAGTATTTGACAGTATTTGTATGGCAAATCTGTCAAAAACTCACAATGAAGAGACCATTGCAACGTTTGTACATTAGTAGACTTGGCCCCTGAAATATTGTGAAACTTTTGTTGGGGACAAACAAATCAACCTGGGCCCTTGATACCATAATTAATGCATAATGCATGTTTTTCTCTTTTCAGTTATGTGTTTTTGCAGTTGGGTTATTTTTTTGTTTTATTTAATCATTTGTTTATTTATTTTCATAAAATATATTTCACAAAATTTCAGTTGTAGCCATGCACCGATTTCTCCTTCGAGGTGTAACCAAAAGTCCTTTTTTTCGTCACAAGTCCAGTGGGGGAGGTCCACTCATAAAACGAGGAATTTCAAGAAAGTGACCCACTGCGTCTTCGATATGGATGGCACCGTCATTGGTAAGAAAGAAAGAAAGAAGAAAGTAAGAATAGTTATAGATATTAATAATCCATCATCACCATCTTCTGCATGCCTTTTTTCAACTATGTGGTGATCAGCTCCCAGTCTAACCGGATCAGCTGCAGCTGAATACCAGTATTTTACATAAAGCTACTACCTATCTGAAATTTACAACCCAATTCGTGGGTAACACGATATCCCTACCTACAGGATCAAACTAAATTAGCTGTTGACACGGGTACGTATTGCAATATCTAAAATTGTGCCAAAGCACTCCTTTGACACCTAAGTTACTGCACATTGTATAAGACCAAATTTGTTTTTAAGGAGATTTATTGTAACCATCCTTCTAGTAATAAAGATTTATTATATTATTATATTATATTATATCTAAAATTAAAAGAACTAACGTAAAATAACCTACGTTCAAAATCCCTAAAATCTAAATACCTAATGATCGTTTCACATTATATTCAAAACTAGCTGTGCTAGCTGTGACCTCCTTCGCCGACGAACGCTACTTCCAAGTTGCTCGTGAGTTTACATACATTTTTTCCACTGTATTTAGACCATTTGGTATTTCAAGTGTTGGTGTATCAAACTTAGGTGTAATAACTGTTGATATTTTAAACATTAGATATTTAGTCCAATCGGTATTTTAAACTTAGGTAATTTGTAGGTAGGTGTTAGTTTTTTAGGTATTTAACAACATTAAGTATTTAGATTTTAGGGATTTTGAATGTAGGTTATTTTACGTTAGTTATTTTAATTTAAGATATTGCAATACGTACTCGTTGAAACTTGGCAGACCTAAATGATACCAAATGACAATTGAAAAAAAGAAAAAAAAAAAAAACCTGAATTACCCATCATGTCTGCGGAGTTTCGCTAGCCATTTATATTTGATTGCGCGATGCAGAATTGTGTGACGTCAGGTCTGTGATGTATAATTCGCATGAGGCGTTGTCGATGACGTCAATGCGGCGTTGAGATGGTTCATACGAAATGTATAAAATTGAAAATGTATGGAAGAATATTCTGCAAAGTGTATATTTTACTAAGTAGGTAGTACGGTTGGTTTCAGATTCCGAATGTCAATATCAAAAAATATTAAAGGAACTTTGCGCAAAGCATGGAAAGAAATACACCAGGGAGCTGGAGTCTAAAGTAAGTCATCATTTCATCATTTTAGCCGAAAGACGTCCACTGCTGGACATAGGCCTCCCTCAAAGTGGGGGGGGGGGGGTTGCCATAATCGCCACGCTTGGCAGGCGGATTGGCAATCGCAGTATGTTGTTAAAAATGCATAGAGAAAGCTGCGGCCCATTCTCTAGTAAGTCCCTTAGTCGCCTTTTACGACACTCACGGGAGGGAAATAGGATGGTGCTATTCTTTACGTCCGGCACCACACGCTACCGGCTACACGGTACTAAAGTAAGTATTATAATACAAAAGGAAATATTAAATTATCCTAAAACGTATTGACTTTCTGTTCAATACATGATTGAACATGAATGGATGAATGCAGCATTATATTTTTAATTAGTGACAAAATTTTGTCTTCTTAGTTGTCATCTGCCTGGCAACACTAAGTTCCAAAGAAGCCATTTTTCTTGATACAAAAAAGCTCAGCAAAGGTGGTAAAATATATTGTTTTCTAATTCTACTCTGGTTTAATTATTGAACACCTTCTAATGACGTAAGCTTTTTTAATAAATGTGCCTCATTTGAATTTTTTTCAACCCCGCGTGCCTTCCCCGCGGTCAATCACGCGCATGTGTCGTGCGCCGACAACAACCATTTCGTCAGTTAATGTTATGCAGGGAATGAATACCGATATAATTTGGATACATGATATCAAAATATCGCTATAAATACCGGTACTTGGGTATACATATAAATACCGTTATTATTACATTTTTTGCTTTTTTGCAATTTGCAGCGTCAGGTTGTATCTTGATCAAAATATGATTCGCGACTGAAGAATCATCAATAAAGATTCTGTGACGTCACATTGTAGCCTGTTATCAGTACTGAGTATCGATATAATTATCGATATTTTATACCGATACTCAAATTACTGATATAAAATACGAGTATTTATGCCAGATGTCGATACTGTTAACGGTATTCTTCGAATATCGATATCGGTCCCTGCTGTTATGTAAAAGTCCCATGTACTATACAGGGTGACAGGGACAGCGACGCGCAAACTGTACCTAACCATGAATTCGTCGTCTAGATCCCCTGCGTTGAAAAATTACGTAGGCTATTTAAAAAAAAAAAAAAACGTCCAAGTGTCGGACCACGCACAACGAAGGGTTCCGTAGTTGGAACGAATTTATCCCAAGAACAAACTTAACATTGTAGTTGAAGTATAATTATGTTCTTCCATACATTTCCTCCCGTAGGTGTCGTAAAACGCGACTAAGGGACTACACCATACTGCGATCGCCAACCCGCCTGCCAAGCGTGGCAATTATGGCAAATCCCTCCCCAAATTGGGGAGGCCTATGTCCAGCAGTGGACGTTTTTCGGCTGAAATGATGATGATGATACATTTCAACTGAAAATGTAAGTTTGTCCGCACAATATTACCATGATATATTAAGACTATAGACTTAATAATTTTCTTGTAATCTATAATTATAGAACTGTTATTAGTATTTTTTTTTTCAAAATTTTTGGTTAAGTAGTTTAGGAGTTATGGGGGCAGGATGGGCAATTTTCATTTTCAGTTTTGACCGCGTAGATATTGCACTTTTCTATGACAATTTTTTTTTTTTCATGACCAACTTTACTTTTCATCGCAGGAGGTCAGATAGGCAGTCGCTCCATCAAAAATACTGGTACAGCTTCATATGATTAGACTGGAAGCCGACCCCAACATAATTAGGAAAAAGCTAGGCAGATTGATTGAGTCCAGTTCCGAAACCAGTTACGGAAATCCGGAATTCTGGAACTATACTCCATTTACTATAATTATGCAGCATTAGACAAATAACGGCTAAATAACGACAGTTATTGTGTAATATTGTTGAAATTACTGCACTTTAGAGTTATTTTTTTAATGTAAATGGTACCTAAATAGATTACAGTGCTATGTATTTATCGTAAAATAACGGAGTTTATTAAACGTTTACATCAAAATAACGAAAGGGTGAGAACAGTTATTTGTCTAATAAATGGAGTATAGGTCCCTAGTATCGGAATCCAGTTCCAGAATTGAAAACCTTCTATAATTGCATGCCCTACACACTACTCGGTCACTGGCTCCACTTTCTGATACGAATACTCCATTGTCGCCATTTTGTCTTGCAGAATTATGGTGCCACGGACAAGCAGACTTGTGAAAACGTGGTGAAGGATCTTCAACTAAATATGAGTGCAATTGACCTAGAGAAAGAGCTGCAAATCATCACAAAACTTAAACTGCCAAAGGCGCCATTAAAGAGAGGTATAAGGGCGTGGACACAAGTCTACGGTACGGCACCGGCCACCGTGTAACGGCACGATGCCGCTACCGGGAGACGGCACGGTGCGCGGCGTTGTTTCATGGTGCACCGCGGTGGCATACGGCGAACCGCTCGATACCTAGTTAATGTTTTGATTTTGTTTAGTTCGCACGTGTTAATAAATGCCTATTAATGGCTGACAATTTAGATGTCGACTTTTTATTTCATTAGTGGAAGCATGTCCCGTTCTCTGGGACAAGAAAAAGTATAAGGATAATTTTTTTTAAACATTGGTACTTTGATTCTGTTTTTTATTCATTCGTCGGCTTAGTAACAGTAGCAAAATAATACACAAGACACAATACACAGAATAATACACAGTCTTTCGCGGTCCATATCAAGACAAAAAATGAACGATGGTTGCTGCCTTGTGCCCGGGGTGCACCGTACACGGGACAGTGCCGCGGCACGACGCCGTGCCATCTCCTGGTAGCGGCGTCGTGCCGTTACACGGTGGCCGGTGCCGTACCGTACACATGTGTCCACGCCCTTATACCTCTCTTTAATGGCGCCCTTAGAATCGTACCTTTTTTCCCGGTAGGCCCGAATTGTAGGCAGAGAGATACACAGCATACCACAGAACCCGGAATCACCGCGCGCCGGCGTTTCTCGGCCTTACATTTTATATTCTTTAGACTGTTTAATACCAACGCTAGCTGTAAGTTTCCTGAAAAGAATAAAGGTCGTAGCACATTTATCAAATCGGAAAGGGATCGTAACCGTATCGCCTTTCACGTCGCCGTCAAACAGTCTTCATCCTTACGTAAGCACGTAACCAAAGCGGATCAGAAGCTCGGATACGTCGACTCGGCTACGGCTAGGCGACGCCGCGCTTACGGCTCGCCGACTGCTGGTTGACGGCTAGTCATTGATTCTATGTCACACCTCTTGTATGGGGACGATCCACTGTGCGCGGGAGGAGCGTGGACGAAGAGACGTAAGCTAGGGTACGGAGAGCCGTAAGCTAGGCTACGGAGAACCGTAAGCGCGGGAACTGCAAGTCGACCACGCACCGCACCGCGGTTGTGAGCTTATCCCGAGGCGAGGCGATTACGTTACGATTCCGATTAGTGTGCGTTGCGTGAGTTTCATAGAAATAATACTGAACGGCTCGAGTTGATACGGTGACGATCCCTTTCCGATTTGATACGTGTGCTACGACCTTAAAACCTCTAGTTTCTTGCTTTCTTTCTATAATTTCATTTCCAGGTATTGAAAGGCTTATGAAGCATCTGGTCCGATCTGGCGTGTTGTTCGCTCTGGCTACCAACTCATCACGAAGAGACGTAAGACTGCACGTCGCTACTAAACCTAAAATATTTCGAATGTTCCATCATATGGTAAGCAATAAGCATCTAAATATATGGTTTGACTAGACCAATATCGGGCAGGTCACTACCTAACATTCTAATACCGAACTATCAGTACTTGAATCTATCTATATTCCGTTCACTGAGAGAATAGTTTTATAAGACCTGTAAGTTTCATACAAACGAATAATATATGTGTTTTACGAATTTAAACTATTAGTTCCAAATCTTGTACAACTGACAGGTGTCAAAAAAGCATTCTCTCGGTGGACGGAATTTATACAAATAAGTAAATAAAATTGATGTGATTGTCAGCATAACAGCTGTTTACTAAATATATATGAAAATACAGACGGTACTTATAAAAAAAAAGTTTTTATTTTTTTGTCAATCTATTTGTTCCGGTTACTATTCGAAACTGCTTGACAGATTTTGACGGGACATTCACTGGCAGATAGCTGATGTTAAAAGGAGTAACTGAGATTTTATATACTTTGATTTTAGAAAATTCCACGCTGGCGAAACCGCGAGCAGCATATAGTCTTCCATAAAAACTTCTCTATTAGCCGTAATCTCGGTAGTCACCCCCTCTATAAATAACTCTGTGGGGGTTACTCTGTGGCACGACGTTCGTATTTATTAGAAAACACGAAGAACACCGAAACGCTCCTCCCCGACCCATACCCGTAAGCGAAGCGCCAGCACGCGCTATAGCTGAGCCTGTAGCTTTCAATTCCCCAGATAATTATCATAACCCTGATTTTATCCAGCCACCTTCGGTCCCTTGCCATCCTCCCTCCGACTCTGCCCTAAGCCGAGGTTCGTACCCCACAGGGGGTGCCCTTAGCACGCAGTCGTTTAATTTATACGTTTTTTACGCCCTGTCTGGAGGCATTAAGTTTCGTTAGGAGCTTAAGGCAACCACAGGATAGTTCGGTTAAAGAGTCTCAACCTCTCATGGTTAACACAGAGATGCCATTAAAAAAAAAAAAAAAAAAACGAAACGCATACCTTTCTGTTTTAACTATAACTACAGGTTTGCGCCGGCGACCCTGATGTGGAACGCGGTAAGCCATTCCCAGACCTCTACCTGATGGCCGCTTCCAAGTTTCCAGAAAAACCTGCACCTGTTAAGGTATTTAAAACTAGTTGGTAATAAGAATAGAGTAGGAATAGGATAGGAGTAGAATAGGTTTCGTTTTTATTTTGTTTGTTGTCATTTACCAATGTTACACAACGCAATAGATTACGCAACATCTATTGTCTGTGGTCTTGGTCTGACATCAAGCAATGGACAATACTTTTATAATAAGTCTGAAAAAATAAATTTAAAAAAAAGCGGGAAATGTCTCGGATTTCGGTGTGCCTCATGGCATAGGCCTCCTCTAACAATTTCCTTTGTTGTCTGTCGCGAGTTTCCTCCAGTTTGAATCTGCTGTCAGTTTTAATTCCTCCTCCCATCGGGAAAGCTGTCTTCCTCGATTTCTTTTACAATCCCATGTTTTACATTACTATTACAATTTTACACTACCTTGCTCCACTTTCCTTTAGTGTCTCGTATCGTTATGACCTGTCCACCTCCACTTTTGTTAGTCTATTCTTGTTAGAATTTCGGAGATTGGAGATCTGTTTTTTTGACGTGACAACGTCTAATATATCGATGAACGCCGGCTGCATGCACGAAAAAGGATGACTCATTGTCCCGTTACGCTCATTGTCCCGTTGCGCTCATTGTCCCGTTACTCTCATTGTCCCGTTACGCTCGTTTGTTCTATGTTTTGTTATGACGTTCAACTATCGTCCGTAAACCAACTTTACAGACAACCATATTTTTTTTTTTTAATTCTATATTAAATAGTTATGCAGGTGATGATATTCATCTTTAAATAAATTACTTACTTTTCAGTGCCTCGTCTTTGAAGATTCGTTAATTGGTTTAGAAGCAGGGCTTGCAGCAGGAATGCAGGTAAAACATTAATAAAATTTTGCCAACATTAATACCTATTAGTAGAGCTCTTTGTGATGGAGCTCGTCCGATGAAATATATTTGACCGCGTACCTAATTGCTGTACCTAAAGGAGGAGACTGACTTGCAACGCTTGTTTGTAATGTACTCGTATCATTCGATGCGAGCTTGGTTATAAAACGGCGATACACAAGACGCAGCGAACGGTCACTTCGAGCATATGGCTCAAGCGCGCTACATTTCTAGTTACAAAACGGCGACACACTCAACGTGGCGAACGTTCGCTTCGCACTTAACTCAAGCGTGCTCCATTTTTTGGGTTTCGTAGTAAACAAGGAACCCTTATAGTTTCGCCATGTCCGTCTGTCTGTCTGTCTGTCTGTCCGCGGCTTAGCTCAGAGACTCTTAGAACTAGAAAACTGTAATTTGGTATGGATATACATATTAATCATAAAAAGGTAAAATAAAATCTTAAAAAATAAATTAATTTAGGGTACCTCCCGTACTCGTAAAGTGGGGATTATATTTTTTTTCTCCTCTATCCCATATTGTGGGATATCGTTGGATAGGTCGTTTAAAAATATTGAGGGTTTGTGAAAACCATTTTTCGATTCAGGGACCCGTTTGCGTAATATTAAGCTTTAAAGTTCTAATTTTTGTTAGAGTCAAGTGTCCCCCCCTCCTCCTGCCAGCTAAACATTATGGTTGTATTTGGATACGTGACAAAAATCCCAGCAGTAGTATATATAACGAAGTTAAAAGGAAAACTATCACAGCTAAGTAGGAGATTTACAAGTTGCCGATAGCGTTTGATTTATGCACTAGTAGGTACCTACACTACGCTTGCATATTTTATGTTATTAAGATAACGGTCATATAATTCAATATGTTTAACAATTTAAAACCTTTTATTGTTACGTATGATAGTTATGAAGTATGAAGCAATGAATTAACACTTTACAAAATTTCACAACTATATTTCATTTCTAAATGAGCATTCGCATGCTAACAATGAATGCGAATGCTAATTAATCCATCACTATTACTTACCACTAAAAATTTAATCATCAGGTAGTGATGACTCCACCCAAAAGCCTGCCGATGAAAGATTGTGCTGCGGCGACTTTGGTGCTCGAATCCCTTCTAGATTTCAAACCAGAGTATTTCGGACTCCCTCCTTTTACTGATGACGTCAAAAATAAACCAAAAGTTTCTAAATTCTAAGGCTTGTCACAAATCACTAAATTGTCGCCGTGCAGTGAAAACCTCGTGATTGCAATAAACTTTATTTTACAAAGGATGATAAAATCTATCTGAAAATTGGCCATCATTGACGTTGACCGTCATACCAAGGAGTATAGTGTTACCCAATAACTAAGTTATGTAAAATATTGGTATTCAGCTGCTTCCAGTTCGCCGACATCAACATAGTTGGCAAAAGGCTAGGCGTTTTTTTTTTTTATGTTACCCGAGGTTCTTATTATCATCAATAGAAGGTTTAGAAGTAATGGCGGAGTAAGCCTGTCGGCGGCCCGGGGCGGCAAAACTAAATGAGGTCCCAGGTATGAATGTCGAAATATTTAGCACGCTGGCTCGAAAAAAGGTGGGTTATCTTTTGACCATTGATACAGAAATAGGAGATTCTTTGTCGACACCAGAATATCTAGATTAACAGACGAATAGAGAATGGTAGAGCGATCGAAGCGAGATCCAACATTTTTGCTCTCTCCTTAAATTTTCTTTTGAACATACAGAAATTGGAATTACTTTATCGACATATACAGAAAAGTCATAAAATGTAGGGTGTAAGAGCAAGCGGAGCGAGCTCGAAAATTGTAGTACCCTAAGTTTTTATTTAGTGAGCGTAAGGGGGCTATCAACTGCCTTTTACTTAGGTACTAAACATATTTTGGTCTTATTTGGTATTTTATTAAATAGTATTTCTCGAGAATTGGAGCCCCCCGGGACATTGGGGCGCCAGTGATTAGAAGCATCTTACGACCTGTGCAGGTTAGCTCTTAGTATGCATACAGAGTTTTTTACACAGCAAATAGTAAAAAGAAAAGTAATCATTTTTATTTACGAGGTTTTGACTTCACGGCGTCGAAATGCATTTAGCGCTAAACATATTTAAAAATCATTCTGTTTCTGTCATCTACAAACGGTTGACAGAAACTGAGAGATATTATAAATAAGGTTACATAACGGTAAACGTATTGTTGCGCGCCACAATTAATGCCTGGTACCACTAGTGCCACCTAGTATCGAGTAGCAGAACTAGTAGAGCACTAGCGCCATCTAGTATCAAGTAGCAGAACTAGATGCTTCTAGAAAGGTCGACGGTAGAACTTTCTAGAACTATCGACATCTGGTCAGTCGGGGCCGGTATGTACTCGAACATTCTAGATGTTTCTACAGTAGAAGGTTCTGGAACTATGTATCTAAGGACTATATAAGGAAGATATGGACCCCGACCCAGACACAGTCGAAAAACAAGCGATCAAGCGACAGGTAAACTTCAAACGATACAAGCGATCATCAAGTGCGACTTTAGAGTGATCAGTAGTGCAGTTGTGTTTTATTATTAGTGGGATTGAGTTGTTATTAGTTTTGTTTAATTAAAGTGTTATTTTTGGTTATTACATCGGCAGTTTTATTGTCACAAACCTCAAGCTCGTAACAGTATTTAGCGATATGTGATGCAAGCGGGCCTAGGAGCGATTTGGGAGTGATATGAAGATTCGAATAACGTTATTGCGACGCACGCTATTTCGAAAAAAATTAAGAGTGGTACGCCAGTTCGAAAACACATTAATTCGAAAACCGCTATATCGAATGATGTTGTCGCGAACACGCTGATTCGAAAAACTGTTTGAATGGTACGCTAGTACGAAAGTCTTGGTATCGAAATCCACAGTTGCGAATAGCATATTCCAATCTGAATTTGTCTGAGGATCGAACTCGCGACCCCGATAAAGCCTTATCTTTGTATTGGGTTTGGGAAACATGAGCAATGAGAAGTATTATTGTATGTTAACTTTTTAATTTCCAGTAAGTATAGTAATAAACAAAGAAGTCAACAAATCAAAATTATAGGTGGTATACTCATTACCAAAAGTAACAACACTGTCATATTGATGAAAAAGTGGTAGATTCAATCAACTCAATATAGACTAATTTTAAAAGCTCTTATAAATTCAATAGCGCACATTGTGTTTTTCTTTTGTAAAATCGCTGCGATATCATTTTCTTTAATTTTCATTTTTTTTTTTGCCGGCGGCGTCTGTGGTATATTAGCCACAATTCTCTCAATTTTGCGGGTGGTTATATTCTGTTCGTCAATGTGCTTTTGAATACAGCCGTACGACCCACCCAAGTTTTCGATTGCCCATTTATTATTATACAATTCCATCGCTGGTGCCATTCTTCCACGCTGTTAGGCTTTATCGGGGTCGCGAGTTCGATCCCCAGACAAATTCAGATTGAAATATGCTATTCGCAACAGTGGATTTCAATACCAAGACTTTCGTACTAGCGTACCATTCAAACAGTTTTTCGAATCAGCGTGTTCGCGACAACGTTATTCGATATAGCGGTTTTCGAATTAATGTGTTTTCGAACTGGCGTACCACTCTTAATTTTTTTCGAAATAGCGTGCGTCGCAATAACGTCATTCGAATCTTCATATCACTCCCGAGCGATTTCGACCAAACTTTTATAGGTACCTAGAATAGACATTTATTTTGCAGAAGGGTAATATATAATATAATAAGTGATAAGATACATTAAAGCTCAGTCATATTTTACCATTCGGCATACAAACATTATTTATTATTATTCACTTATTATTATTCAAATTTCTTTCTTTCTTTCTTTCACTTAAGTCTAAGAAGGCAAATACAGATCAATTCAGCAAAAAAATATTCTCCGATAAAAACTCAGTCACTCTGTCTCAGTTATCCTTACCTGGTATACCTAAGTATATAAGGCGAAAGCGCCTGGGTAGTCAAACCTTTTGTTTTTTTTTTTTGCAATTTGCAGGTTGTATGTTGAACTTAATATGATTCGCAGTATCAACACTAGTGTTGAAGTTGTAGTAGTATACTACCTATATTACCCACTAGGTATAATAGTTTGGTCGAATTTATAATAGCCATAGGATTTTACCATTAGCCTGTAACTATCCGATGCAAAACCGGAGAACAAACTTCAGTGTCCCGATTTATTCTTTATGTAATTTAGTAAACTGGCAACATTGTTATTTGCATGTAACTGGACCTGTAAATAAATGCTTTACGTCTATACATAATTATTTTATATTTATTCAAATAAGTTCTTTTGGCAAAAGAACAGTTTCATTGACCGTATGACCTTTACCGTATAATTTTGACTGGTTATAAAAAAAAAACTATTTTAAATGCGGAATATATATATTTTTCAATAATGCAATTATCATATATGTTTAATCAGGTCAGTTACGTAACTTAAAGTACCTGACTGACCTATTAATAATTTAAGTAAATTACTTTGTCATGGTACAAAGTTTGTTTTGCGCTCTTTCCGAAATGTGCACCTTTTCGTGTGTAGGTAGTCCAGGAAATTAATTGCTAAGCAAATTGGCACCCAACCTCAATTTGGCGTGTTATAGTCATTACATACAACTGACAAAGTATTACCGTTGTGATTTGATTAGGTACGTCAAACTGTTTGTCCCGTGGGTGTCGTAAAAGGCGACTAAGGGACTTACTAGAGAATGTGCAGCAGCGTTCTCTATGCATTTTTAACACCATATCTACTGCGATCGCCAACCCGCCTGCCAAGCGTGGCGATTATGGCCAACCCCCCCGATTGGGGGAGGCCTATATCCAACAGTGGACTTCTTTCGGCTGAAATGATGAATGATGATGATGAAACTGTTTAATTTGTCCGATATACGGACAGTTTAAGTTGGTAGTCAATTTGCATCATTCGCAGCGTCGCGTCGCCGTCGTGTCGCTTCAAGTATCTGTGTGAACCAACCCTTATTTAGTAAAAAATAAAAATACTATGTAAATTAGGCAGTTGTCCGACCGCCGTCGAGGAAGCGACTGCGGCGGCAAGGACTCGCTCCACTAGTTTGTCGCTGAGCGACAAGAGCTGTTATCAAAGGTAATACTCGCTGATAGCCCAGCGACAAAACTATCAGAACTCCACACTCGCTGCTCGCTGATTTCTTTTCTCGTCTATGCCATGGTGTGGGGCATCGTTGGATAGGCCGTTCAAAAATATTGCGGGTTTAAGAAAACCATTTTTCGATTCAGGGATCCGTTTCATCATCATCATCATCATTTCAGCCGAAAGACCTCCACTGCAAGACATAGGCCTCCCCCAAGCACCGCCACCTCGACCGGTTTTGTGCTTCCCGCATCCAGCGGATTCCTGCGGCTTTCATAATGTCATCGACCCACCTTGTGGGACGCCTTCCAACGCTACGTCAACGCTACGGCGGTCGCCACTCCAGAACCTTTCGGTCCCAACGGCCATCTGTTCTGCACGCAATGTGCCCTGCACATTGCCACTTAAGTTTGGCAATCGAGCTATGTCGGTTACCTTGGTTCTCCTGCGGATCTCTTCATTTCTGATTCGATCACGTAGGGAAACTCCAAGCATAGCCCTCTCGATTTGCCCTTTGGGTGACTTTTAGCCTTCTAATAAGACCCATTGTGAGCGACCACGTTTCAGTGCCATATGTCATCACTGGCAACACGCACTGGTCAAAGACTTTCGTCTTGAGACACTGCGGTATGTGGGACGAGAAGATATTGCGTAGCTTCCTGAACGCTGCCCAGCCGAGTCGGATTCGACGATTGATCTCTTTCTCGAAGTTGGACCTACCTAACTGGACACTTTGTCCTAGGTAAACATACTCGTCCACAACTTCGAGTGTAGCGTTTGCGATATTCATGAGAGTGGGTGTTACATGGTCATTTGACATGACCTTTCTCTTGTCCATGTTCATTCTAAGACCCAATCTTTCGGAAGCTCTACTGAGGTCATCGAGCATTGTACTGAGGTCTTCCATAGTCTCAGCCATGACAACTATATCGTCGGCAAACCGAAGGTGAGTGATGTACTCGCCATTGATGTTGATGCCAACCCCTTTCCAGTTCAAAACCTTGAAGACATCCTCCAGTGCAGCGGTGAACAGTTTCGAAGATAACATCTCCCTGTCTGCAGAAGGATAGTTTCGAGGTACGGTCCTGGAGTCGGACTGACATAGTGGCGTTTCTTTACAGACATTTCAGCACCTCGATGTACCCATAGTCGATCTGGCACCGTTGAAGAGACTGCAGTACGTCCATGTTTCAATCGAATCGAAGGCTTTCTCGTAGTCCACAAACCTAAGCAGAGGCAGGTTATACTCCTCGGTCTTCTGTATAATCTGCCGCAGCGTATGTATGTGGGCTACGGTGCTAAAGCCTTTACGGAATCTGGCTTGTTCGGGAGGCTGGAAGTCGTCAAACCTGCGCGGGAGACGGTTCGTGATGACTCTTGAAAACAGCTTGTAGATATGGCTCAGAAGTGAGATGGGCCTATAAATCTTAAGGAGGGCATTATCGCCCTACTTAAAGAAAAGTTTCACCACACCTCCGTTCCATGCCTGTGGCGTTTTGCCCTCGAGTATGACGGAAGCAAACAGCTTCTGGAGGGCCTTAAGAACGGGTTTGCCTTTAGGAGTTCAGCCGTAATTTCGTCATCCGGAATCCGTTTACGTACCTAATATTAAGAGCTTTAAAGTGATAATTTTTATTCAGAGTCAAGACCCCCCCCCCCCCCCCCCCGTTTCGTGGCTGTAGTTATATAAAGAAAGTTTGAAGGAAAACTATCGAAGAAAAGTAGGCGTTACAAGATAACGCGTAATAGGAGCAGTTGGAACGAGAGAACATGTATTTCGTTAAGTTTGTTCTTGGTTTATATTTGTCCCAACTACGGAACCTTTCAGTGTGAGTGGTCCGACACGCACTTGGCGGGTTTTAGTTGCTAGCTCTACTCGGGTCTCGTTGATCGATTTTGGCGATGAAGGTCAGATTCCAAGTAGGTCAACGCTGGCGGTGGCACAAGTTCCTTATGCTTGAGCTACAAACCGATCTTCCTGATACGAAATTAAGGCGAAAATGGAAGCTGCCTGGTGATAAAAGGTTAATGATTAAAAGAAAAACAATCCAAAATAATAACTGAACTTTTATTATTAAGAAACAACTAATAAATAATAATCAAACAATAATTTTATTACACAATTCATTATGTATTTCTATCCGAGGTTATTTGCCTCTTTCGTACATTTCCTTTCACATTTCATACAATGTCATACATTTTTGTGCTTAGTATAATACACAATTTATAATCTAATTATATACCTTGGATTTTTTATGAAATGCTTTCTTTTCCTCCTCCTGGTTTTTTAAAGCCTAGGGGATACCATACACTCTTATATCAGATCAATATTAGACGAAAACTGAAGTGCCAAGCAAGCGATGTATCTGTGCGGTGCAACTGTTGACTGTCATCTTGACCTGCCCTGCACATCACCTATCCGAGAATGATTATGGGCCCTCCAGATTAATTAATTGAATAGGCTTTTGAAAATCTCTAAAAGTGAGTATAGAGTATCTACGTTAAACAAAACATCGAGTCGCTCTAATGTGTCAATGTGTAACACTTTCACGAACCGAACAATGACCACAACGCTCGATGCTTTGTTACAACTTGATTTTGCAAACAAACGAGCGAATTTGTGCAACATTGAACGTTACATTACATGGAAATGCTCGAGAAAACGCTGTAGTGTTTATACTCAGCTTTAAAGGCTGGTGCATTGACGATATATGGCAAAGACCTCAGTAGCGCTAGACCAAGGATTCACAATAATCGATGTTAAATTCAAAATATGACTTTTAATAGTAGTATAGTCATCTAATTCCGAGGCTTATGCAGTATAAGAGTTAACGGGTCCATACTATGCGAAAAAATGCTAAAGCCCAAGGCATATGATTAGATTTATCGAGCCACCATTTAATATTGATTTTGACTGAATCAGAAATTACTTTTGGGGCATTTTGCTAACATTGTCGTTAATAGGACGCTGATCTTATGATGAAGACGGACGGTAATCTGTTAAAAAGAATTTTAAGAACACAAAATCCTTTTATTTATTAGTTGGAATTCTCTTGTAATATATAATCCAGTCAAAATGTATATCGTCCCTTTACAATAAATCCTTTTTAACTATAGTAATTTAATTTAACACATAAAAACCGAAACATTTTCGAGACAGTCGACTTCAACTCGAGACCTGTCTGCGAATAGGTACACTTATTCTCGTTTCCGATGTTAGGAGTTCAATAGGTACGGCATTTTTTAAACTTTATTATTCTTGAAGAAACAGGCAAAAACTAGATTGTATTACACAATACCGTTTATCATCAGCCCATAGCTGTCGACTGCTGGGCATAGGCCGTCCAATTGCACGCCAATCAACTCAATTCCCGGTAACTCCCATCCAGCTGCTATAAGCCACCCTGTGAAGATGGTCGCTCCAGCTGCCTGACAGCGTCCTACTTTGTTTGCCGATTCGCGGTCTCTACTTAAGAACACGTTTACCCCAACGGTCATCGGTTCTACGGCTAATATGGCCGACCCATTGCCACTTCAGCTTGCTTATTCTGTGAGCTATGTCGACAACGTTGGTTCTCTGCCGGATCGCCTTATCCCGACTCGATCCCTCAGAGACTCCAAAAGCATATATACCGTTATCGTTAGCTACCATTCACTGATCCAGTTTTTAGGACCTATGCAGTTTAAAGGTTTTAACATTACTATTTATTTTATTTTCATTCTAGTTTTAATGCAGTATTAGGCGTCCAATGCAATAAATTACAATACTTCCATATATTTTTATGTGTTAAATCAAAGTTTTGGCACTCACAGAGCCTTTTACAATTCTGATAACTTATCTAAAAATGTTAAAATACTATTACAAAGTCATTTCCCGATTATTATATGCTACAGTATAAAAATGCATAATATTATTTAAATACCAGTTATACAGGGTGTAAGAAACAACGATGCTCAAACTGTTACCATATTAATTTCAGAACATGAATCTAAAGAGAGAGCATAGAAATTTTGAGTTTGTAATTGTTTCATCATTTCAGCCGAAAGACGTCCACTGCTGGACATAAGCCTCCCCCAATTGGGGGGAGGTTTGCCATAATCGCCACGCTTGGCAAATGGATTGGCGATCGCAGTATGGTGTTAAAAACGCATAGAGAACGCTGCTGCCCATTCTCTAGTAAGTCCCTTAGTCGCCTTTTACGACACCCAAGGGAGGAAATAGGGTGTTTTTTTTAGTTTTAAATTTATTTTTAATCTGTTGTTTCTGTTATGCTCTGTCATACAAAAGTGTTATACGTACGGTCACGGTCAAAATGTATGGAACAGCAGTTTTTGATTACATAACTGTGGCGGCATTTACAACACCACATGAGAACTACACATCAAAGACCTGACGGCACACAAATCCTGCATTTCACAAGCAATGTTTACCGCGCGACTGGTATATATACATTCAGACAACATCTGACGGTTTAAAATCTGATCCAGCCCGTCTCATGCTGTCCTCTCCCAGCGACGCCCTAAGCCGAGGTCCGTACCCCACATGGGTACCTTAGCGTGTAGTCGCTTAGTTTATAAGTTTATGCCCTGGCTGGAGCCCTTAATTTTTTGAGGCCCCCATTAAAAGAAAGTCCGGTTAAACAGACAACCTACTAGGGTGACCAGCGAGATGCCACTCAAAAAAAAACCAAATATATATAATAATACAAACGTCGGGCAGTTGCCCTCCAGACACGACACCTGTCTGGTCAGAGAATCGTCGCTTTTCTATAGAGTATGAGTGAACTTTACACCCTGTTCCTCATATCTATATAAAAAAAAAAAACAAAAATTTCAACGTTGGTGGATCTAGAACCATTTACTGAATTCATGGTAACACTTTGCATGCTGATGTGCCTTACACCGGTGTATTTATACGTCAATCAATTCATACATATCTTCATTTCTACATTCCATAGAGTTAGCTGTGCTCTAAGACTTAAAACCGATATTAGGTGACTATGGATTTGCTTGATTAAAGCGATCTATTATTAATAAGGCAACATTGTGTATACATATTCCCTTTTTTAACAAGTTTAATTAAATATGCCTGTATTAGTATAATTTAGTTTGTCATTTATTTGGCCAATAATGGGGCCTTCCTATTATCGGCTAAATAAATGAAAAAAATGAACCAACTCGCTGTTAAACTTTGGGTTTCTAAGAAAGCATACAGAGCGAAAAATACAGAGCGTTTTTCGACTCCTTAGTCAAACACTGGCGAAAATGGCAGATTTTCATGGCGGCCATTATAACACTGTTTTCACACTGACGTTCATCTCTGCGAAACGCAGTAGTTTTTTATACAATTAGATCCATTTTCGCGATGATTTCCCTTACCGGAGCAGCAGTGTATGAACAGGGTAATAATATGACGGAATTTGAACATTTTTTTAAATATATTTCCGATCGACCAAATCTAGCAAATCTGTAGACACCTTTAGTTATAAATAGAGTTAATAAAATTGCACTATACGTTATGTCAAAATAAGCGTCCAAGTATTTGTAATTACTGTTTTTTTTTTTTAATATATATTTTTACGAATCAACAATTTTATCTCCTTTCGAGAATTCGAGTGGAGGAACTCTCACTTTGCTAAGTTAATTGCCATAGAAACACAAACTTAATGTTATACTTAACAAAGTTCAAATTTCATATTAATTTATTCAGGGACTTTTATTATTATTACAAATGGTTTATCAAAAATCACCCAAGGGCTGTTTTTTTTTTCTGACAGTTATTTAGACATTATCTATACAAATAAATAAAATTTAGGTGTAGGTGTATAATGTCAAAATAACTGCTTTTTACTTAATGCATTATGTAAGTATATACGGTACGTATAAGAAAAATCAATTTTTAAATTGCCAGCTATTTTATGGACAAGCTATTTTTCAGACAAAATATATATTTTATGGACAGGCTATTTTTCAGACAAAATATATATTTTATGGACAGGCTATTTTTCAGACAAAATATATCTGACGATTCAAAAATCAGTCCTTAGAGGCATGTAAATTATCTAAGATTTTGTATTCAAGTTTGGATGCTTATTTCGACATGATTATATTTAATTTGGTGTGTTTGAAAACAATAATATATTATTATTTAGAATTAAAATTAATATACTACCATCAGGCTCCCAATATAGGTAGGCACTCTAAAACTTGTGAATGATTGAATCAATCAGTTAGTTAGTTTTTTAAAAGCTTCCAAGCATTATAATATATACCTACAACAATATAACATCACGCCTGTATCCCTAAAGAGATCGGCAGAGGTGTATTGTATATCTACATTTTCCCAGTTATGTTTAAGTCCCATGTAATGGGGGTGAGGCTACCGCCAACAAACGGGAATAAATTCAGACTCTGGGCTGCTGCTGGTAAATTCCTAATGGAAAAAATCAACAACACTGCCTGATCTGGAGATCAAACCCAGGACTTCGTGCTCAGTAGTAGCGGTAGCGACCACTAGACAAACGAGTCACAATAATTAAAAACAAAACTCGTTTTGTTTTGAACCATTCAAAATTGATTTACAAAAAAGTTGCTGAAATTTTACAAAAAAATAAAATAAAAAAACTGATTGATTCAACCAAACACATCCTTTTTCATGAAAATTCTACGTTACAAAGCTATGATCATACTTTATAAGGCTCCGACTGTTTACGAATTAATCATTATCTATACTCCATTTATTATAACATTAGACAAATAACTGTTCTCACCCTTTCGTTATTTCGATGTAAACGTTTAATAAACTCCGTTATTTCACGATAAATACAACGCACTGTAATCTATTTACCATTTACATTAAAAATATAACTCTAAAGTGCAGTAATTGCAACAATATTACCAAATAACTGTCGTTATTTAGCCGTTATTTGTCTAATGTTATAGTAAATGGAGTATAAGTGCAAACACTGAGTGATTCAATTGGCACTACTATACATTGATTGATTGAATCAATCACAATGTACATTACATACACACACTAGGCTTGATTGAGACACTTCGTATCTGATTGATTCAACCAACCTCTAATGCCGTGTATTCATTGGGAAACAAGTTGTGCAACATGATGAATTAAATAAATCCTACCTGGCTCTTGTAATAAAGCAACTCCGAGTCCTAGTGGTGAGTGTTGCTCAACAGTTTCCAATGAGTACAGGGCCTCATTGAAAGACACTTCCATCCCAAGTCCCCAACAGCAAAGACACTACATGAGCGCGCACTGCGCGGCGTCGGCGCTGGGCGGCATGGCGAAGCCGGCCGGCGCCGCGCCCATGTCGCCCACCAGCTCCGTGGGCGGCTGGCCCAGGTCCTGCATCTGTACGGACCGATTCTCGTTAGTTCATTTCTCAAAAACCCACATGGCCACTTATGAATATCAGAAGCTAAGAGCACGATTCCAAATGGTAGTTTCCTGTCAAGAGGAGCCGGCAAGAAACTCCAATACTCTTTTACAAATAATTATGGTATTGGCTTTTACAATGTTTTTAAATTACAGCTGTTAATAGGTGTGGGAGGACTGTAGGACTGCCAACAAGTACTAGGTACTTGACACAATAGAATATAATCAACAAATCGAAGAATCTACAACATTTTTCGGAATAGGGTCATGTCCTGGGTAAAATAAAAAGAAGAAAATCTGTTTAGTCCGTTAATGGGCTAATGGACTTCGGGCTGGTTTCCTTATCCTGACTCTGGACAGTCATCGTGACAGCGTCATAGAAATATCTCAACACTTCGATATAGCGCCAGTCAATTCGACATCGTTGCAGACGCTAGAACTGCCCATATTTCGATGGAGTCGAAGGCTTTCTCGTAGTCCACAAATGCCATACACGGCGGCTGGTTGTACTCCTCGGTCTTCTGTACAATTTGCTGAACAGTATGGATGTGGTCAACGGTACTGAAGCCTTTTCGAAAACCGGCTTGTTCTGGTGGCTGGAACTAGTCAAGTCTCTTGGTGAGACGGTTCGTGATGACCCTCGAGAATAGCTTGTATACGTGGCTGAGAAGTGAGATGGGTCTATAGTTCTTCAACAGGGTTTTGACACCTTTTTTGAAGAACAGAACCACCGCACCTCTGCTCCACTCCTCAGGCGTTGTACCCTCTTGGATGACGGAATTGAAGACTCGCTAGCTCTCTCAGGACTGGGGCCGCACCCGCTTTGAGGAGCTCGGTCGTTATTCCGTCATCACCCGGTGCCTTGTTGTTCTTTAGCCGCTAGAGAGCCGCTCTAATCTCGCACTGGTCGACATCCGGGATGTCCACCGTGTAGTAGCGCGTTAATTCGGCTCGATGGTCATCTGCACTATGTCCCGCTGGTATCGCCGTTCGCGTTGAGTATAAGTGCCCGTAAAAATCCTGGACTTCCTCGAGTATCTCGGACTTCGAAGTCACAATTCTGCCATCCGCAGTTCTTAGTTTCGTCAGATGGGACCTCCCTAACTGCTGAGCGAACACTTTCGTTCGACCCTCGGTTTTGCTCAATCGTGAACTTAATGTCACGGGTGTTGGAGCAGCGAAGGTCGCTTCGCGTCAGATTTCTGATTTTTAAGTTTAAGGTCCTCTTATCTGACGAAGATGGCTGCGTGGATGGCAACTCTCGTATTTCCCTCGTAAGTCCGTGAGTCTCCGAGGAAAGTTAGGACACCTTACTTTCGCTGCGACGGAAATAGGCTGCGAGAAACGTCGCGTAGTGCTTTGACCACCATATAATATTATATATAGATGTGTTAAGTGATGAGTGAGTAAGAAGATGATTTAGGTTGATGAAGGGATTGACATTAGCAAGAGATTCCGTACTCAGTAGTCCACGTTGCAATAAAACTACCAACTACAACCGCACAGGCTGATGATAATGACTGTGATAGCATACCACTGGATAGTTAATAATAGGGTGATTTAGCCCTCTTAATGTAAGTTCTGCATATCGATATTATGTGAAATCAACTGGAAGTTTTTACCATGTGACTGGCTGTGTTTAAACTCTAAATAAATTTAGTTGAGATGAAAAATTAAGGAGTCTCATGCATATTTTACAATTCAAAAGTATCTGTAATTGGTTTAATTGAAATATATGCTTTGAGTTGGAATATCTCTTACCTTCTGCATAAGTTCCAACACGACTTCGAACCTCTTCCTCTTGACGTCATCAGGGTCTGACTCCTGTTCGGGCTCCAGCTCACTGCAAACCTGTTCCATCAACTTCTGCTGCTTTGAGAACCTGTATAATGGACAAATTAATAAGTTATTAACTTTTTCCCGCAGCTTCGCCCGCATGGATGCCAGAATTTACCCCACAGGGTACTGATCGGATAAAAAATATCCTAACCCAAGTCATGATCTATCCGTGTGCCTTTTATAGAAACCGTCTAGCCGCTAAAGCGTGAAAAGGTGACAGTCAGAATGACTACTAGAGTTTTTCTATTTCGGCGGCTATTATCCATACTAATATTATAAATGTGAAAGTAACTCTGTCTGTCTGTATGTTACGTTTTCACGCCTAAACTGCTGAAAAATTTTTTACGCGATAACCGACATCTACGAGGGGCGGAGCCGCGAGCAAAAGCTATTTAAATTAAAATTGAAAAATCATCAACAAAAATTTCAGGTTATGAAATTAACCTAAAATAGTCAAGAGAAAAACCTCTTTCAGGTGATTTAAAATTAGAATTTCGGTTTTAAGTATTCAAATAAATCAAAGTACCTAATCTGTAAGTGGCAGTACAAATGGGCATCCACAGGTATGTTTTCTGATCCATTTGTTTACATTTTCATGAGATATTTTTGGAACGGATCACAGTTTAAGGCCGCTTTCACATTAGGACGTGAGCAGCGCGACAGTAGTCAGTTTTTATCAGTGTGGCGTACTTCATTTCAAGAATGGATTGCGACGGGAAAACATTGTAGCTCCTGCTTTTGATAGTACTCCTTCGGTGCCATCGATGTCGGGTATAAAACGAAGAAGACAGTACTGGATTAATCCTTTGTTTCGAAATCATCATAAACAATTAACATAATTTAATTCTTGCCAGTTTTTCTTAAGGGCCTGTTGTTGTAATCGTCACTTAAACAGGACGCATTTGAATTTCAATAATAAATCGTTCGGTATCAAACTCGCTCATTGTGCAGTCTATGATCACATGCGCTTGCAACACTGGCTAATCGCTGAAAGAGCGCACGAGGCGCCCGCTAGGAGTGGGCGTTGCGACGACGAACCGTTTTCAAAGACCGTTTTGTGTTCTGCGACAATGAAACCGTTTTACGTCCTAGGTTCAAACAGTCTTCGTTGCACAAACCAGTCTTCTAATAATTTAGTGCGATTTTTTATTTTATGTCTCTGAAAATACAGTCGAGAACGCAATGAGTCAACTATCTCGTCCGTTGCGTCGTCGTTCCGCGTTTGTTTACAAAACAGTTCTTACAATAGAAAGTGAACTTTATGTCAATGAAATACAGTCGATAATGTATTATTACCTTACCTTACCTACCAGTTGTCAATGCTGTCGTTCGTGATGCGACGATCAAACCCGTTGATAGTTTAAGAAACTGCAACTATTTCACTCGACGGAAACGCAATTCTATTTCATGTTGGATAAGTTTCGTCCTATAAGCAGTCTTCAAACCAGTTGCAACAACGACCTTTCGCGGTTGCGTTTCGTCCGTCAAAAATTCGACAACGACCCACCACTAGCGCCCGCTGCGCTTCTGTTTATAATATGAACTTCTGACTGCGCGACAGTCGCGCGTCTGCCGCGCGAATGTTGCGCTGCTAAAGTCACCTAAATGTGAAAGCGGTCTTACTTCGGCAACAGCTGTGGCCGTGACCTGTCCAATGAACTCACCTGTCAAACTCGCTCTGTTCGATCTTGCCCTTATTTTCCGCCAGCCACGTGGGGTACTTATCGACCAGCTCTTTGAGAGAAGGGTACAGAACCTCCTTGGACAGTAGGGACTGCATCATACCCTGCATGAAGGGGACGAACATATTCGTTTCTTGCTGAAAAATAAATATAAAAACAATCATAACATAACATCACGCCTGTTCAACGAAGGGTTCGGCAGAGAAGAAACATAATAAAAAAATGAAGAAAATTCATTTCCTCATACATTTTGTATGGAACGGCGTTTTTGATGATATCTCGGATTGGGGAACAGGGAAACAAGAAATTTCACGCGGACGAAGTCGCGGAAAGAAGCTAGTAAATAAATATTTTCAAAATCATACTATGATGAAATAGGCCTTTTCTCAAAGTTATTTTTTTTTTTTTTGTTGGAAATTATCAAAAAAACTTCTCCCGCTTTGGGCGGAGCAGGAGGGCGTGTCAGACTTTTACTGACTAAAACCCGTCCGTGTTTCTTCAATTGCCTGTGTGCCAGGGCCACGGTTACCCGTGTAATAGGCTTGCATTTAGCTGCATCCGGTTAGTCTAGAAGCCGACAACGACTTAGTTGGGAAAATGATGTCTAGTCAGATGATGATGATTACCTGTCCTTCGCCTCCAAGATTAATGTTGGTGAACATGCTGGCCAGGTCCTGGTCGGAGAAAGGGTTCTGAAGGGTCTCCGTATTGGTGTTGAGGTTCTTGAGGGTCTGGGAGATGGCAGCAGACACCTGGGAGAAATGATGAGATGTTTAGATTGGATGTACTTACGTACATACTCATATTCGTTTGAAGGGCGGAGTTTTGGGAGACTGTCTTATGTAATTTTAATGTTCGAAAAGTGCTGATTTTTAATCTAATTTGAATAAATGACTTTTGATTTTGATTTATTGCAATCCATTTTGTAAAAAAAGATGTTTCAAAACACTTAAAGCTAGATACAAAAATATGGAACCTGTAAGGGCACAGCAACACGAAAAAATTTAAACTATTTGCAATATAAAAAAATCTAGGTATTTAAATTTATCTTACATCTTTTATCTATACATATAAAAATCAATTGCCGTGCATTAGTCTCGCAAAAACTCGAAAATAGCTCGACCGATTGTGATGAAACTTTGGTAAGTTGTGTGCGCGCCAGAGAAAATTCATATAAAAAAAAAGCATTGCAACGCATTAGCTAGTTTAACAATAAAGTAAGGACATAAATAGTTATCAGTAGATGGATTACAAATGTAAATGTAGAAATTTTACACAGGGTGACACAATGGGTGGACTTATCGCTAAAAGCATTTTTTTTTTGTACTTATCTTTTTTTAAATAAGCTTTAATTCATGTATACATGCCCCAATTAGAATATGATGTTATAATCATAATACATATACAGATTTTTTATTATTATGATTAAAAGATTGTTTATTTATTAAATTAGTTATACTTATTGTGGGAGAAAATTGTGGTCACATTACAAATCAACGCCCACACCACACCTTCGACAGTCATACTCATAATTTAAAATTGTTTAAATTTTATTGCATAATATCTGTGTAAAACTACTGGGAGAAGACACTGATTCCTGTAACACAGGTTACACCTAGCGCAGGAGTCAGGGTTTCCATATAAATGTAACATACTTTTATGTCAATAAAAATTTTTTTTTTTTTTTTTTAATGTTTACATATCTCGGGACCCTGGGGTCCCGGACCTTTGGAAGGCGTACGAGGGGCCGAAGCCAACTCGCAGAGGCCCGTTAGACGCTTTTTAATTAAATGAGGCACCAACCGACGATTATTCCTGTACGCACTACGCAAGTGCACCCAAGGACAACCCCCGGTTGGTGTAGGACTATTGCAAGATATGGAAACAAAGATATTGGACTATGGGTTTGGGTGGTTAAAATGGACTGGTTACCTAAAACTATGGAAGGACTATGGCCCCTGCCTGATCAATGTTTTTTTACACACGGATATAATGGCAGGGGGTGACTTGCACACTCAATAATGGGCCCCCGAAAATGGTCGCTAGCACATAGTGACGTAGCGACAAGGGGGCAACATGTCCTGAGGTGCTCGAGGAGTGGAGAGGTTTTCCACGGCTCTCAGAACAATCCCAGAGCCCGGAAGATGGTCAAGATCCCTACAAGCACTTACTGGAATACTTCCTTCCTCCGAGCACGTTTGCTCTTGCGAATCTCCACTCAAGCCGGCCAATAAAGGCAAGAATGAGGTGGGAGCTCAGTTCCTCGTCAGTGTTCACTCCAGCCGGCCAATAAATATTATTATACTTCCGTTGTAGTCAAAACTTACCAAAATTTATTTTGACTGTACTACGGAAATATGTCTGACGACTGTAATTTACGTAGTTTTACATATTTTTGGGATAAAAAAAAAATACCTTTATTAAAATGACAAATTCTTTCATGATTTGCATTAAGGGATGATTGATGATTTGTTCCAAACGGTTGGTTAACGTAATATACGTA
Source organism: Dryobota labecula (assembly GCA_947523025.1). Taxonomy (NCBI): domain Eukaryota; kingdom Metazoa; phylum Arthropoda; class Insecta; order Lepidoptera; family Noctuidae; genus Dryobota; species Dryobota labecula. The sequence goes on along the minus strand of OX383311.1, from coordinate 1,380,353 downwards.
CGTCAAATAATAACGATTACATATGATGTTTAACGTTCGTTAAATACAAAGCGTTGTTTCACTGCACGAAAAACCGATCGTCAAAGTTATTAACATGAGTTTTAATTTTTTTTTTTTTTCGTCACTATTTGTATCATAATCAGTTGAACTATAAAATAAAAAATAAAACATTTATTTCGGACCCATATACACCCGTATACACACAACTTAGAAACTAGTGTTAGTACTTACATCTACCAGAAAAACAACAAACTACTAATTACTACGCCACAGTGGCATGTAGGCGTATCCAATGTCCCAGTATGGGACTGTCCCACCTATCAGCTATGGTTTTCAGGATGTTGTTGGGGCTGGCGTACCCTGCGCATAATGGAAGCACAACGTTTGCGCATGATGGCGTGAAAGCCATCTATTCTCGCTTCTGCGAACATGCCGGAACTATCGTCGAATAAAGATGAATACAAAAAAAAAAAGAGTCCATAAAATTATATGACGTTAACCAGTGGGTATGATACCGGTTATTGTAATCACGCTTTTTTTTGGTTTGACGATAGTTAGCGCCATTTATGACGTATACGCGTGCGTGAAACAACCCGCCCAAATTCAGTTACACATTGTATGTATTTTTGATATAAGTCAAATATCCTATTGAAATAGACGATTTGCCTTAGTGTTCGTTCTTACCTCGTCCACATTGTCCAGCACGACCTCGGGGTCCGCGTCGGCGGCCGGCAGCGCGGCGGGCGCGTCCTCGCCGCCCTCGCCCGGCTTCAGCACGTGCGCGGCCGCCTCTGGGGAGGACACATTAACCTTTAACAGTCTTATCGATTTAGCAATCGGACAACATTGCCAAATAGACATAAGTCATAAGTATTATTGGTGGAAAACGTTATCTTTTTTGTATATTTAGTCAGTGCTTGATATCATAACTCTTCGTCATCATCATCATCATTTCAGCCGAAATACGTCCACTGCTGGACATAGGCCTCCCCCAAGCACCGCCACCTCGACCGGTTTTGTGCTTCTCGCATCCAGCGGATTCCTGCGGTTTTCATAAGGTCATCGGTCCACCTTGTGGGAGGCTTTCCAACGCTACGTCTTCCGATACGCGGTCGCCACTCCAGAACCTTTCGTCCCCAACGGCCATCTGTTTTGCGCGCAATGTGCGGAAAACAGATTCACAAACAGAGTGCCCATTGCCACTTGCAAGTTTGGCAATTCTTCGAGCTATGTCGATTACCTTGGTTCTCCTGCAGATCTCTTTATTTCAGATTCGATCACGTAGGGAAACTCCAAGCATAGCCCTTTGGGTGACTTTTAGCCTTCTAATAAGGCCTATTGTGAGCGACCACGTTTCAGTGCCATATGTCATCACTGGCAACACGCACCTTGTCAAAGACTCGTCTTGAGTCACTGGGGTATGTGGGACGAGAAGATATTGCGTAGCTTCCCGAACGCTGCCCAGCCGAGTCGGATTCGACGATTGACCTCTTTCTCGAAGTTGCACCTACCTAACTGGACAGTTTGTCCTAGGTAAACATACTCGTCCACAACTTCGAGTGTAGCGTCTCCGATATTTATGAGAGTGGGTGTTACATGGGCATTTGACATGACCTTTGTCTTGTCCATGTTCATTCTAAGACCCACTCTTTCGGAAGCTCTACTGAGGTCATCGAGCATTGTACTGGGGTCTTCCATAGTCTCAGCCATGACAACTATATCGTCGGCAAACCGAAGGTGAATGATGTACTCGCCATTGATGTTGATGCCAACCTTTTTCCAGTCCAAAACCTTGAAGACAGCCTCCAGTGCAGTGGTGAATAGTTTCGGAGAGATAACATCTCCCTGTCTCACACCTCGCTGCAGAGGGATAGGTCTCGAGGTCTGGTCCTGGAGTCGGACTGACATAGTGGCGTTTTTGTACAGACATTTAGATGTACCGATAGTCGATCTGGCACCGTTGCAGAGACTGCAGTACAGCCCATGTCTCGATCGAATAGATGGTTAGTCCACAAACGCTAAGCAGAGAGGCAGGTTATACTCCTCGGTCTTCTGTATAATCTGCCGCAGCGTATGTATGAGGTCTACGGTGCTAAAGCCTTTACGGAATCCGGCTTGTTCGGGAGGGAAGTCTTTAAACCTGCGCGCGAGACGGTTCGTAATGACTCTTGAAAACAGCTTGTAGACATGGCTCAGAAGTGAGATGGGCCTATAATTCTTAAGGAGGGCATCATCGCCCTTCTTAAAGAAAAGTATCATAACTCTTAATAATCACAAAAAAGAAAAACAAAAAAAAAAAGGATTCTATTGTTTTACAGCTCACAAATCTAAAATAGTTTTCTAAGGAACGCAATTTTAAATTTTTGAGCTGTAAAATAAGATGGTATGAATATTCCCTTTACCATAAAAAGGCTTAAAGTTACTAATCTGTGCCCTGTTACAAAACTATCTCATGAAAATGTAAACAAATGGATCAGAAAACGTATCTGTGTATGCCAATTTGTACTGCTACTTACAAATTGAGTCATTTCTTTGAATGGTCCTGACTAATTTTAAACCACAAGATGTTTTTCATATGACAATTGAGGTTAACTTTATAAACTCACTTTAACTTTGACCTGAATTCAGTTTTTCAAATAAGGCTCTTTGCCCAGTGGGATTTCATGCTAATATTATTCATGTTGATGTTACATACCTGCCATTTTTGTGAATGTCTGTGCAATCTGTTCCTGTGTTATTTGATCCTCTGAAAACAAAATAATCATTTTAATGTAATTATGTACAAAAATAAATAAAATTGAAGTGTTTGTTTGTAGTGTCAAAATAACAGCTTTTTACTACATACACACATCAAAAAAAGTTTGCGATTACTGGGAAAACTCGAAATCTTTTTTGTTACAGTAGATTATATTGTGATTTCTTCTTCTTTTTAGATTCTTTATTTTAAAATATAGCCTGACTTAAATCCAAAAGAGCACGCGTGGGATGCTCTTAAGCGAGCTGTTTGGAACCGTCAGCCACGTCCCCAGACAGTGCCAGAGCTCAGGGAAGTCGCTATTCAAGAATGGGACAGGCTACCCCAAGAAATGCTGGATAACTTGATTCTCAGCATGCCCAGGAGGATCACCATATTGTGTTCGAGCCAGGGGAGGAGGTATATTGAATATACATCTTTTATTAATAAATTGTTGTCCAAGTTTGGTTAAACAGTCTTTTTCTTTCTGTTACAATTACATTATGATTATTTACTCAATTTTTTTTTTTATAAAAATAAAAAATCGTTTTATTTTTTAATTTCAAACAGGGTATTTCTATTTAGAGAAAACACACAACAAAGAATTTTTCTTGATAAACTTCCATTAAAAAAATATATATTAGCTTATGCACCAGCATAAGCTGATATTTTTTTCATACCATTTTTTTTTATTTTTTTTTATTTGTGTATGAATGAATATAAAAAACTGTCTGTTTGTTCTGGCTAATCTCCAGAAAAAAAAGAAATTTCATAGGTTCAAGTTTCATTTCAGACAGCAGTCCTGACTGATTAGCGCATGTTTACTTCTTGGGTCATTTAGAATCTAATGCAGAGAGCATTCGATTTTCAGCCTTAGATTGGAGCAATAAGATAAATAATACATTAAATCATACCAGGCACTCCACTAAAACTGCTAAGTATAGCAGACATGTTGCTCTCGAACTGTGCAGCTGCCTCCTTGATGAACTCTTCGCTCCACATGTTGGAGGGCACCTCGCTGGAGCCCTCGGCTGTGGAGTCAGCTGTCTGTTGTTTCTTTGTCATGTCTTGGAGAGCGCCTGGAATATAGAAAGACAGAACAAGTGTTTATTCTGGAGAGGCTATTTTCTAAGCATAATGCATCGGTTGCAGGTTGCACCAACAAGTTTCTAGACCTTACATTTTTGGATGGATCGAAAATATAACACGCCTTAAGTTACACGCCCTATCTATTATCTATATTATATGGACAGTGTCTTATCGTGGAAAAAACAGCTTAACTCTCTTCTGGTTCGAGTCAGGAGATTGATTGATTTATTTTAAAAACTTCGAGCAGTTGCTGATTTCCAATCCCTAAAAATGGTTTACTTTGGCCTCCCTCAATCAGTTCTCAGTTATGGTATAACTACATGGGGGGGAACCCACAAGAAAACCATGTTACGGCTAGAGAGGGCTCAGAGAGTAGTTTTGAAAGTACTGGCAAAAAAACCTATTAATTTTACCGACCTCTGAACTGTACTCACTTTGTGAGGTCCTCATAGTTAGACAATTGTTCGTCCTACAGTTTTTGAGAAACACCTGTTTCGGCCTGACGTCCCACAGCCCCTAACAAAGAAGCGGCGTACCGACATAGTTTGTAAGACAGCGCTGCAGGTTAGTTGGTTAGTCACCACTTCAACCATATCAGCTCTAAACTTTACGGGGAGTTGGTGGGGGTAACAGTATGTTATTGTTAAATGTTGATACTAACACAGTAATTAAAGCCGTTTATAACGACTTCGAAAGGACCGTTGGACTACGGTTGTTATAGCCTATAGACGTTATATTATAACCAAACACTATGTTAAAAACAGAAATACTGGGACCTCAAAATTTAGTCATTATAACCGGTACGTCGTTTTAAGCGAAGTCGTTATGGTGGCGGTATCAAAAACGCCACATGCGAACTACGCATCAAAGACCTGACGTCACAAATTCTGCATCGCGCTATCAGAATTTACCGCGCGACTAGCATATATACAACATCCCGACATCAACCGTCGGGCAGTTGCCCACCAGACACAATACCCGTCTGGTCGGAGGATCCTCCCTTTACTGTAGAGTATGAGTGAGCTTTACACCCTGTTCCTCATACCTCTAAATGGTTTTGACTGTATTATTATTTTCTCAGTTTGTTTCTACTCATTACTTTTAATTTTGGTTTGTACATTTTGTACCTTTAAGCGTTTTGTAATATCTTTTGTATAAATTGTAGAACACAATGAATGAATAGTAATATGAATTTATGCAAATTGCATACCTACTTGAAAGTGATTAGGAATATTCATTTAATTGTTTAGTGATAATATATTGTGTAAATACATTGCAATAATACCAGACCATGACTAGGTTTAAAAAAAAAAATATGTTTCAAGTAATTTCATCATTACTCATTGCCTCATGATTGGTTTTGGTTGCATGTGCTACTGCTGAGTATGAGGTTGTGGGTTCGATTCCCTGGTCAGGCAACATTTTACTGGGTTTTTGTATCTGGAATTTCTCAGTAGCAGCCGGTGTCTGGATTTGTGCCTGGTTGATGGCAAAAGGTTTTTTTTTTGGTGTTTTAAATTCTTTGTGTCCTTGTCTATACGTCTGCAAAAATATTTTTTCTAGTTCAAACGTCCAACTCACAAAAGCCAATGTAATTTGTATTACCTAATGCATTACATACATGTAATGCACGAACGTCATGGCTGAGTCAGAAATGCATTACATATAATGCACGGACAGTCAACGTGTTAAGTTTACAATTTCAATCTACATGGATTATACAAGAAATAATTATCCACAAATCGACTCAAAAACTCTACTTATTTTAGAAACTTGGCCTTGCGCGGTCTCTTAGTTGAAGCTAATCTCTGACATCCTCGTGGAGGAAGTCAGAGATTAGGTTCTGATTAGGTTCAGCCACTGAGAAATATATTGTAGCTGAACTTTCATAAGTTTTCCACTTACTAAACTCAAACTCAAAGAATCTGAATTATCAAAGAGTTGGTCAGTTAGTCAGAAAGCTGAAGTTGCCCATTCCAAAACGTAGATCTCAGCAATATAAGGATTTGTCAGTCTCTAGAAAATAACTAATAGGTACGCCCTATTAGTTATTTTTGTAAGATGGTTTAAGTAATATAATTAAGTTAGTGATGATAATCACCTAACAGATCTGGAAAATGTGAGCCACCAAGGCACAAAATATTTTATTAATAGGTCATTAATTTCTAGAAGCTGAAATTCAGGTCATCTTGATTGACTATTAAAGTTCATAAAAGCAGTATAAATGTTGAATCCCTGGTAGAAGCAAAACTCGTTTATTTCAACACATTTACTTCTTAGATAGGTTTTATTTTGACTTAAGTTGAAAGTAATGAAAATCATAATTGAAATGCCGATACCATCGTTAACGGCCTCAAAGATTTTTATTCAACCTCGCACGTAAAATTTGCGTCGTCATAGTCCTTCAAAAAAACTATTCAATTTTATTTACATTTGAAATTTTAATAGGTTAGGTGTTGTGTAACCCAACCATGATCGAATTTGACAAAATTAAACCAACTTACTTTCAAGCAAATCGTCCAGTTCCGGGTCCAAGTTAGACTTGTCCACTTCCTTGTTTTCCGACATGTTTAATTAGTTATAGAGATTAAAAACAGAAAAATATTTCGTGTAAAATTACAAATTTACGAACAATTTTTTTGACAGATTACCTTGACATGTGTCAATTTTATGGTTTTTTGAATGAGTGAGTGAACACTGAACAAATACGTAAAACAGCCGACAGGTGAATTTTGTAGTGTTGCTGTTCTAGATTTTTTTTTCCCCGAATAAATGACGCAAATAATGAATTACTTCTTTTCAAATGACTTTTCGGACTTAATTATGATTTGTGTAGTTTATTAAAAACAAAGTTTGATTTTGATACAGCATAGTACGGTATTCCATACATCCATGAGCATTGACCTTTACAATTTACATAAAGACGATAGGTTAGTACTATGAGAAATAGCTAGTAAATTTATAAAAAGTTTGTTGTTCACTTCAATTATCACACTTAATAAAAAAAATATTGGTTGTCTGTAAAGTTGATTTACGGACGATAGTTTAACGTGACAACGTCATAACAAAACATTGATCCGGCGCAAGCGTATAATGATCGTAATGGGACAATGAGCGTAACGGGACAATGAGTAATCCTTTTTCGTGCATGCAGCCGGCGTTCATCGAATTATTAGACGTTGTCACGTCAAAATACGAATTACACAGTTATTTTATTTCGTACTGGATGTTTATGAGCTTCAAACTAACCAGGAAATTTAACAACTTATCAACTTAATTTAATAACTTATTATTTGAAGAAATTTGTACTGAAGCCTCGGTGCGCGAGTCCAACTCGCACTTAGCCAGTTTTTTATAAAATAAGATAATTTACGAAGGGGCTCAACTATGATGCGTGCCCTAGGCGCCATTTACTCTTGGTACGTCCCTGATACCTAGATAGAACTTTTAAGTCGTTAAGAAATCCATTTCCCAAGAATTTTCCAATTATACCATAACTGCTGGTAAACTTACCAACTTGGCAACACCGAGCATATGAATGAAGGTCAGGTGATTTTGCGTTTTGTTATTGGTACATACCTACCTTAGGTTATTTATAGCTAGTGGTTAAAAAAAACATAGAATAAAAATTCGAGATAATAATAAAAGTTTGTTAGGGGTTAGAAAATGTGAAATTGGATTTTGTAAACACATAAAAAATAATAATTAATTTATTGCGATGTTCATATACCCACGCACTAGATTTGTAAATAACTGTTATTGTAGAATTTAATGCCTGCGTGGTTTAGCACTAACTGCTGGGTTGGTTGATATAATTATGTTTAGTTGATCTGGTTGATTTGGTGTAATACTAGACTGGATATGGTTTGGTTATTGGTTTAATGCAACTGGTTTAATAATACGAAATATATAAATGGTCTAAATGATATATTGAATATATTGGTTATAACTATAGAATGGTAAATCTAAACTATATTAGCACTAAGATGGTTTGATTTGGTTTGGTTTCAGTTACGCGATTGGTAGTCGAATACGTACTAAATGGTAATTGTTGTGATACGTGCATTTATGGAAATGCACGCAGGCAAAAGTGCTGCGAAAAGTGTTGTGAACCGAACACGGTTGCAAGTATTGTACCGAACAGTTACAATAACGAATTGCGCTATTATCTAACTGTGCAACGCGCGCCCTAGAATTTCTTACCTATACTCCATTTACAATAGCATTAGACAAATAACGGCTAAATAACGACAGTTATTGTGTAATATTGTTGAAATTACTGCACTTTAGAGTTATTTTTTAATGTAAATGGTAAATAGATCACAGTAATTTGTATTTATCGTGAAATAACGGGGTTTATTAAACGTTTACATCGAAATAACGAAAGGGCGAGAAAAGTTATTTGTCTAATGTTATAATAAATGGAGTATAATTACTTATGTACAGACGCCAGCAGGTCAAGCTACCCGAAACTGTCACATTTTCGCAATTAACCTTGAACCTTATACTGTAGTGATAAAGTTGAAAATATAGTAAAGAAATTTGACAGATTGTAGTAGCTTGATGTGCTGGCGTCTGTACATTATCATAGAGAGGTATGGAACAGGGTGTAAAGACTTATCCTCAGATAGAAAATGGAGGATCCTCCGACCAGGCTACCCTTTAGAAAAATATATTCTGTGCAGACGGATGTTGTGTCGGTGGGCAACTCACAGATTACCTAATAATAGCTATACTCCATTTATTACATTACACATTAGACAAATAACTGTTCTCACCCTTTCGTTATTTCGTTGTAAACGTTTAATAAACTCCGTTATTTCACGATAAATAGAAAGCACTGTAATCTATTTACCATTTACATTAAAAAAATAACTCTAAAGTGCAGTAATTTCAACAATATTACACAATAACTGTCGTTATTTAGCCGTTATTTGTCTAATGCTATAGTAAATGGAGTATAGGATATACTATACACTAATGGCAACATTGGCAACCGGCCGTCCAAACAGGGGATTGCGGTGCTTTATAGCAGAGTCGAAGAAACACTTTCTGCGACTCTGCTATAATTAATGAACTGCTGGATGGAGGGCATTTTAAGATCTAAGTGTAGATCCATATTGGGAACGTACCCGTAACTTTTCTTAGGAAACGGTTCAGGAGGGTATGCATCCTATTGAGAAGACGAGGCTTAGCGTGTGCAAAGACGGCACGTGCAAGCGTAGGTCATGATGGGTCGGATTGCCGCGGTGTAGATGCGCAATTTGCACTTGAGTGACAATTTGCTGCGTCCGGTCAATACGAAGTGAAGCTTACCAAGTGCGTAAGATGCTGTCAGAATGTTTGCCTACCTTTTTTGCCTACTTTCTTAACAACTAAAGACGACACGGTTGGCGCAGTGGTTAAGTGATTGACTGCTGCGCTGTGTGTCGTGGGTTCGATTCCCGCACGGAACAAATATTGTACGATCTACAAGTAGTTGTTCCGGGTCTGGCTGTTTGTGTATGTGAGTTTAATGTTTGTAAACGCACCCACGATACAGGAGAAATTCCTAGTGTGGGACAAGGATAAAAAAAATAAACTACCGCGATAAGTGATTAAGTAAATCTGAGACATAAATGATTTAAACTGCAAAAAAAAAAAACGAACTTATAACTTCACTTCAAAACCTTTTCACGTTTAAAAAAATTTTGATGTCAGGCACAAAACTTAAAAACAAAAATAACGAATAGTCAAAATAAGAAAAAAAAAAATGCGTCAATCCATGGACTCAAACAGTGAAATGTGGTGAACTACCTATTTTGCTACAAAAAATATAAGAAAAACTACAAAAAAAATAAAAGGTAAGACTTCTGACGCTGTTTCTGAGCAAAATTGAGATCATCATCATTTACCTACCCTTATCCCAAATAATAATAATAAATTCGTTTACTTGCAAACAAGTCACCACTGTTACCTACATTTAAAAATAAAACATTGGGGTTGGCTTCCATTCTAACCGAATACAGCTAAATACCAGTATTTTACACGGAGCGACTGTCTATCAGGGCCTCAAGTCTGCTATTACAATAGTGTCAGAATGGTCTCGCCATTGTGAGTATTTGACAGTGTTTGTATGGAAAATCTGTCAAAAACTCACAATGAAGAGATCATTCTGACACAATAATTGTAATAGCAGACTTGAGGCCCTGACCTCCACAACCCAATTACTGAGTAGGTAACACCCCAGCTGAATACCAATATAAATTCTTCAGTTATAGATACCAACTAAACTATTTACCAACACATTTCTATCTCAAAGGAATGAGCACACTTTTGTTTTGTAATCGTATTATTTATTTTTGCTAATAACGGGCCATATTAAAACAGGATCAGTACCTACCCCTGCGATTTTTTCTCGGCAAACTTTTTTTTGCCTTATAAGGATGGCCAAAAAATCAAAATCAAAATATTAATTTATTTCCCATAAACATACTTGGGCACTTATGACACGTTAGAAGCTAGGTTAGGGCTGAGGGTTAAGGATGATGCCTGGGTAAAAAAAAAAGAAAATCTGTTTAGTCCGTCAATCAGATAATAAAAAAATACTAGACACGTATTTTTTGCTTTATAATATTAATAAAAAATTACTTAAATAAAACACATTAAACTTGGAGAGTGGGGGCTCGTTACGTCACAGCTTAGTATACCTAAAATCTAATGAGAAGTGACGTCATGCCACATTTGAACTCAATGTATCGTCGTAATGTATTGATTACGTAAAAAAAAAAAAGTGTCCAATATTTTTTAATAATCTCTATGACGAACAAAAATATTTTTTTAGTCATCATCCCTATTGGTCGTTTCATAAGGAGAAGAGCCGGCAAGAAAGACAACGGTTACTCTCTTTAAAAAAATTGTTGGCTTTTGCAATGTTTTCAAATTACAGTGTTCAAAGCACAGGGCATGGGAGGACAAGGTGTAGGCCTTTGAACAAGTAGCAGGTACTTTAACAAAATAGAAAATGGTCTACAAATAATAGGTATATTATATAGTCTATTAAGCCTACAACGTTTTCACGTTCACAAAATATAAAAGCATCAATTAAAAATTAAAAATAAACCTACTTATACCAAATGACATGGTTGCCATTATAACTACACGGTAACAAAATAATATGAATAAATTATGTGTCCACAAAAGCAACAAAAAATTAGGTATTAATTAACCTTAATTTGCGTAGGTATTCAAAACATTATTTTGTGTTTATTACCTATATTTTATATATAGGATGTTTAGCGGTTTTGCCAGTGCCTTTATTTACACCTGCGCGCGCATCGCTAGCGCGGCGCGTGGAAGAAACAAAACCAGCGCGCCATTTTTCATAAAAGTTAATAATAATAGAAGTCTGTTTTTTTCCTCGCAAGTGTGTGGAAAAACGTCGTAAAAAACGCGTGTGCATTAATCATTCATTACACACTTGGATCGTAATGTAGGTACTATTACATTTTCAGGATAAAACACAAGTAAAAAAACTAATTTGATAAGGATTGTCGATGTCGCTATAGAAAAATAACTTTGAAGAAGAGTCGGTCAGCTCGTTCAGTCTTCGTTAATTATGCCGAATAAAGAGAAGAAGTAAGTATGTTGTCATGTACCTATCCACACTCTAATGCCCGGGAGACACGAGGCTAGATTTTGAAGCTAGGACAGTAAGCTAGTAAACAAGAATCTCTGGCTTCGTTTTTACAGAACTAGCTTCATTTCTAGGCTAGTAAGCTAGTGAAAGAAAGAAAGTATATGAAACACAAAATACAAATAACAAAATAAAAAGTGAAAATAATATTTAAGCAGGAATAGTGTGTGCCTCCCGGCTGCACCAATAAGGTTAATTTCAGCATTAATGCCAAACAAATGCTGTCTGACGCTGGTTTTCTAATGAACGTTTAGGGAAAAGTGACGGGGAGTACAAACAGTTTCAACATACCTAATAGGTACATAGTGAGAAAGCTAATAAGCTAGCGTTTCAAGTCAGGATAGTATGGGGTTCTATTTTTGTGGTAGTACTGGTAGTAGCACCCCACCACCGATTTTACTATCCAAGCTTGTGTACTAGCCTCGGGTGGCCGGCGAAGATCCCAATCGGATAATTTTACTCCACGGAATAGGTCGCAATGCTATTAGCTTAAAATTTACTAGCAGCGTGTAAACAGCACTAGCTTGAACCAAGCCTGGATAGAATACAGAGGTTCTAGCTTACTATCCTAGCTTTAAAAAACTAGCCTCATCTTTAACTAAACTTGACGGACTTATGACGACACAAGTACGAGTATAGCATTAAAAGCAAAAAAGCGGTTACACTTTTTACTGCAGCTGCCATTTGTCATGCCACCAACGCCGAATAAAAGTCAAAATCGGTTGAACGGAATGTAAAAAAAGGTTTATTTAAATGTCTAATCTTACGAGTATCTCAAATGGAGTATAGTCAACCTTTAAAAAATTAGTCTCACGTATCCCGGGCATAAATGCGTACCTACAATACTGCCGATGAATTATGGCCGGTCCGAACTTTGCGCAGAAGGCTGCGCTGAGGCGAGTGTGAGTGAGAGGACATCCGTGAAAGTTCAGAGTCTATGTTTAGGCATTTTCTCATTAGTTCGATCGTCGAACTAGTGAGATTTTAAACAAGAGCGAGCGAAGTGAGCTCGGGACTTGGGGCACCCCGACTCGAACAGGTTAGGTTCGAAGCGTTGAGCGAGCGAAGCGAGCGAACAAACACCCCGCCATCTCCTTCGTGGTAATTGTTTGTAAACCATCCAGAAGTAGGAGCCCGGCGAAGCGGGACTCCGTCAACAAGCCTTATTATTGCTTGGAAACAAATTTAAGTAGGTAGAGTGCTTCGATTTATTAGTGCGACAATCGAACTAATGAATCGAACTAGTGAGAACAAACGCTGGCACAGACCAGCCATGATTCATCGACCGTATTGTAACACACTTGATATTTTCAATTACAATCCGAAAGATTTTGAAGGAAATTACTAATAACTACATTGCTTAATTATATTTGAAAAAATCGACTGCATAACAATTTAAATAAAAGCAATGAATGTTATTGAACTGTCGAAATTAAAGAAATTTTGTATTGTATATTATCATAAATGAACACTGTATATAATTATGTAGATAATTAGCTCCAGGTAGAGACTGTCATATTCCGACCGATCACCATGTTCGGCAAGCCTATCCCCTGGGAGAAGCGAGCCAAATATCTAGGTGTGATTCTCGACCACCATCTCTCCTTTTCTGAGCACCTAAAGAAGGTACGCGCTCGCGTAGCCTTCGCTCTCTATAGGCTCCACTCCATTCTAAATGCAAAAAGCAAATTGTCATTCAAGTGCAAATTGCGCTTTTACACCGCGTGCATCCGCCCCATCATGACCTATGCGAGTCCTGTCTTTGCACACGTCAAACCTCATCTCATCCATAAGATGCAAACCCTACAGAACCGAATCTTACGTAAAATCACGGGAGCCCCCTGGTTCGTTCGTAACACTAACCTCCACTTTGAACTCAAAATCCCCACGATTGCCCAATTCATGAAGCGCACTTCAAAGCGCTTCTTCGATTCAGCAGCCACTCATCGCAACGCTCTAGTTGTGAAGGCCGCAAGTTATGTCCCCTCAAAAATTAGTTCGACCCGCCGTCCAAGGCATGCACTGACCGACCCAGACGACCCCACTTCTCTCCTCCAGGAGAGTCGTAGGGAAACTAGTACAGTTCGCAAAATAAGAGCACACAATACACGATCGTCATTCCGACCTCGCCGCCGAGGCCCCGCGCGAAATCCCCGACTAAAGAATAGTCCTCCCCGACCCTTGACTGTAAGTGAAGCGCCAGCACGCGTTTTAGCTGAGCAGCATGTAATCCAAACTCCCCACGATAATAATCAAAACACTGATTTTATCCAGCCACCGTCGGTCCCTTGCCACCCTCCTTCCGACTCAGCTGCCCTAAGCCGAGGTTCGTACCCCACAGGGGGTGCCCTTAGCGAGCAGCAGTCGTTTAGTTTATAGTTTTTACGCCTTGGCTGGAGGCATTAAGTTTGGTTATGAGCTTAAGGCAGCCACAGGAAAGTCCGGTTAAAGAGTCGGAACCTTAGTGGTTACACTCTGAGATGCCCTAGATAAAAAAAAAAAGACTGTCATACTCTTTATGAGTGACAGAGGTACACAAGTAAATCTCGCGACCAGCTTTTATCTCATATAAATTGTGTAATATAATAAATTGATGGGTTTGATTTAATTTAAAGTTAATTTTCTTCTTTTTAGAGCATTTAAATAATGGCTTGTATTTAGAAAAAAATAAAAAAAATACTAATATTTTTTTAACTCGATTAGCCAAATTATTCGATTAGACGAATTTTTATATTTAGGCCATAATGGCTCGACAAAACATCCAAAGAACATTAGCAAAGTTGAGTGGGAAATGTTCTATGATCCAATAGACTTTTGTGGTTAGAATATGTTGAAGAACTGTTTTTTTCAGCCCAGGGTCCTCTAATCTCTGAAATTTTTTATCCGCAGGATCTCGACTGCGGGCGGTGATCATAAAGCAGATAAACTGGACAAGGACAAAGACCCCAAACAAGCTAAAACCAAAGAAAGCAAAGAACACAAGGACAAAGACCCCAAAGAGGCTAAAAGCAAAGAAAGCAAAGAACACAAAGACCCCAAAGAGGCTAAGAGCAAAGAAATCAAAGAACACAAGGACAAAGAGAACGAGAAAAAAGAACATAAGGATGCAAAAGATAAAGGTGAGCCACAGAGTATGGAGATGCTTCGGCGGCCGCTTCTACAGACGGTACTGTCAACACTTTGCTTACAAAACAAACAGTGAACGGCCCGTGGCAATTCTTACAATATGGCAGCTAGCTTAGGCTCAGTTGCGCCAAATTCGAACACGAATGTCATTCATTAAGCGTCTCTAGTCGCTGCCGGCGCAGCGATTTCATGCTCTGTGAGGTTAGCAAATCCCTACTAATATTATAAAATGTGAAAGTAACTCTGTCTGTCAGTTACGTTTTACCGCCTTTTTTTTTTTTTGAGGATGGGAAATCATCAAATGACCCCTCCTGCTCTGGGTGGAGCGCAACGGAGTGTCAGACTCTTACTGACTAAAACCCACCCGTGTTCCTTCCTTAGCCCTTTATGTTCCGGGGCAGCGGTACCCCTTTCGGACAATCCTGCTGACCCGGCAGGCTTGGGCCCTGATGGGCCCCCTCGTTGTTGCACGTTTTCACGCCTAAACCGCTGAACAGATCGTCATGAAATTTGGCAGAGATATATTAAAATATATAGCCTGGGATATGGGAAAGGACATAGGCTACTTTTTTACGCGATAACCGGCATCCATGCGGGCGGAGCCGCGGGCAAAAGCTAATCGTTTTATAAATATTTGATAGGTTCTAAATTATCGTAGAGCAGTGAGAGCGTAGTGGCTACGGCCGGGCAGGTATGTACTTTACTTTGTACAGTTTATTTCCGGCATGTTCAAGAACGGAAAGTTCAAAGACATGTGACATTCACCAAGTCGCTCTTGCGTGATGGACTACAGCCCGTTCCCTCTCAAACAATGAAGACCTGAGTCCCAGCAATGGGAACGCTATAGGATAATTATACCGGAAAAGTTATAAAAACAGCGTGGCGCAGCCCTGCAGGGGGTTGCATCCCGCCGACACCCGCTGCGTGCGCTCACGCTCATTGATATTATTACGAATAGATTGTGTCCATATTTTGCTGGTCGGAAATAAAAGTATTGAAAAAATTATTGAAATTTGTTCTATTACTGAAACGCAACCAACAAAAAAAAAAAAAATATATATATATATATATTTGCGCACTGCTTAATTATTTTTTTTTTCTGTATACGATCGATAGCGTGTCATAATAACAAGTTGTTACCGTCACGTTGGCGCTGATGATGCGATTGGAACTTATGCTATGACATAATCAAGCACTGTTGTGCATTAAGCAAAATATTTATTTTAACGAGCTCTATACAAAATTATCCATCAACGTCATCTACCTAGTTCGTCTTGCAGTCTAGCCGGATGCAGCTGAATAGAGTAACAGTAACAACAGTCAGCCTAACTGAAAGCAGTACGAGTATTTTACATGGAGCGACTGCCTATCTGACCACCACAACCCATTTACTGTTACCAGTTACTTAAGACTGGTTGTCAGACTTTCGGGCTTCTGACGACCCGTAACGACTGTCAAAGATCCACCAATGACAGCTGGGACCAACGGCTTAACGTGCTTTCCGAGGCACGGAGGGTCTCGATATGTAATGGATGGTCACCCATCCATGAACCGACCGGGTCAAGCGTAGCTTAACATCCGATCGAACCTTGCGGCTGTTATTATTTTGCCACGAACCCTGGAGATACAATGACACTATAAAGGCGCTTCCCTTAGCAAACGACCTTAAACGTCGGTCCTTCTCTGTCCCGCCGCTCTGTTCCGCTCTGTCCCGCTCCCTGCGTACTTATAAAACAAAAACGATTTATAAATTTTTTGTCTGTGTGCCTGTTTGTGCATTGATTTTGACGGAACTTTCACTGACAGATAGCTGTTGTTATAAGGAGCTAGTATTAAATAATAGTTAATTAATATCTTTCTTTTTATACAGGTAAACACAAAGAAAAAGGTGATCTAAAAGAAAAAGGTGATCCAAAAGAAAAAGGGGATCCAGTAGAAAAAGATAACAAAAGTAAATTGGATCAGGCCACAAAATCCAGACTTTTGAAGGATGAAGTAATTATATCATCGCCAGAACCAGAAGTTGTAGTACTGGAAAAAACGCCCTCCCAGATTGCCAAGGAGTTAGTTCTTTATTTTTTCCATCACGTCAGCCGAAAGACCTCGCTACTCGATATAGGTTTCCCACAAGCATCGCTACTTCGATCGGTTCTGTACTTCTTGCATCCAGAGGACTCCTGCAACCTTCACAAGGTCATCCGTCCTTGTGGGAGGCCTTCCAACGCTACGTCTACAACGTCTAACACTAATTTCACAAACTATGTTCAAAAACCATACCTGGGTCATTATCAAGACACTCATTATTTGGTTGACTTCGGTAGCAATATTTTTTTTACATTTAGCCATAACTAACAAGAAATATCAAATCTAGAGTACTACTAATATGTTTTAAATTAACTCTAGATTTGATATTTCATGTTAGTTATAATAGCTAAATGTAAAAAAAAATGGCCACCGATGTCATCCAAATAATGAGTGTCCTGAGAATGACCCACCTACACAATCACCCAATGGCATACAATTGCATCATAGCCATCCATTATGTAATGCGCCAAGATAAATTATTACGTCAAAACGTCAAACAAAATGTTATGACAGCTGCATGCACAGATTATATTATGCCAGCGTCGCAAGATTTGTTCAGTCGTTAATCGACTTTCCTGTTCCTCATACCTCTATATACCTATAGATCTGATTATTATATGGGCAGTCACTCCATGACAGAAACGCGCTATGTGACCTTCATAACCTGGTTAGAACCCCTTAAACCCAATTTAGAGAATGCATCGGTGTTTATAAGCGGCAACGACCACTTACCATCAGATTGGGCGTCGGCTTATTTGCCATGCCGTATATACATATATAACGCCACATGAGAACTACGCATCAAAGACCTCACGTCGTCAACCATTGGGCAGTTGCCCACCAGACACAACTCCCGTCTGATCCGAGGATACTCCCTTTTCAATAAAGTATGAGTGGACTTTACACCCTGTTCCTCACCTCATACCACTATAATAACATAATAACATCACGCCTATATTTCTCGAAGGGTTGGGCAGAGGTGTATCTATAGAAGAACTGCATGTAACCATACGCCAGTTCTGTTTAAGTCTCAACTAATAGGAGGCAAGTCTAATGCCATACACCATGCACAAATCCAGACTACTGGCTGCTGCTGAGAAATTCCTGATAGGAAAACCCAGATAACACTTCCTAGCCTAGGAATTGAACCCAAGGACCTCATGCTCAGCAGTAGCGCTTGCGACCACTAGACCAATGAAGCAGTCCAATATCATAAAAACCTCGTCACCAGAGAAGCGGAGCTGAGAGCCCTGGCCAGAAAGCTACGCTTCAAGCGTCGCTGGCCGGAGGTCAGTAAAGCCAAGTTCCGGACTAAGCCGTGGCACCCACCGGGACCGCCGCAGCGACCGCCGCCAGTTGTAAGTACTCGTCATCATTTATAACTCCACTGCTGGACATAGGCCTCCCCCAAGCATCGCTTCATAGACCGGTCCTGCATCTAATGGATAACCGCATCGACCACCGGTTCGACGTTAAACCGACCTATATGGCGCTATATGGTCGTTGGATGCCCCCCAGCAATAAGTCGGTAATGTGCTATTATGGAGTTTTTATTGTAATGTAAATTTCGGCACCTATAGGTTAGGATAATCTTAATAATTTATTTCATATTTTTGATAGTCATATTTACGAAGATAATTATCATGAAAAATACCTTCACCTACTGTGGGGTAATTCAAAACCGGTCAAGGGCGAGTTGGACTCGCGCACCGAGGGTTCCGTACCATCATATATAGCTTCATAAGCTTCATTCGTATAAGTAGGACCTAAATAGTTATGTACCCAGAAAAAACTACAACTGTGCTTCACCCAAAGCAACCTGCGAGTAGGTAGGAAGGAGGATATTTTGGTTGTGAACCGCGAAATGTTTTTAAATTTTCATCGGCGAGGCCTTTATTCGTCAGTTAATTTTAACACTGTGGTGTAGAATATTGCAGTTTTAAGTCAGCGCCATCTATTGACAGTTAAAGGAACTAATGTAATTTTTGTTGATTTCTGAAAAAGTGTGCTATTTAGAGACATAGTTTTATTTTTCCTGTAATCTTTACATAAGCTTCTATCACATAGAATAATTTCAGATTTTTCTCTATGCAAACTTCGGAGATAAGGGGGGAACGGTATTTTTTTTACATTTATCATCATAAGTCGAAAACCATGTGGCCTAAAGAAAAAAGACAAAATGTTTGAGAATGTGCAAACAGCGCTCTTTCATATGATACTCCACATGCCTTAGAAGCGGCTTTTCGAATTTTTAAGACCACCTTTCAGTCCCTTTTGCAAAAAAAATAAAAACTTTTTTTGTTTCTCTCTTATTTGCAAAATAGTTGTGCAAACGTCATCTAATTCTATTATAAATTTCAAGTTGATAGCATCAGTAGTTCTTGAGATATTCAGCTGTGACAGACAGACAGACAGACAAACTGAGTCACACCATAAGGGTTCCTTTTTACCATTTTGGTACGGAACCCTAAAAATGACGAGTAAAGTATCTTTACGTATCAATCCAAAAGTGTTTTCCGTATTTAATTATCGTAAGTTGCTGTTACCGACTTATTGGCGTAAATGAATTTCGTGTAGTTCTTGGTTAACGCTTTTTTATTATAATAGATTTATTTGGACACCAAATAAATAATTAAAATAAGTTGGTGCTTCTTGCTAGGTGATAGACCGACCAGACTTGATAACACACCGATGGGTGCCGCCGTACCTGAGGAAGCACAGGCCGCGCGCCAAGCGGCCGAGGATCATGCTGGAGGAGATGACACAACCACCGCCGTCTGAGCTTTCAAAATTGAGGAAGGTGAGTTTGAGAATCCTCTGCTCTATCCTTCATGTCCTTTTGTGTATTTATAATTATGTTGTAGTTTTTATTGAAAACGATGAACAACCTTTACGTAAACAAATCAGCTGTTTCACTACATCTTATCGAGTTATGCCAATATACCTAAACTAGCTTCTGCTCTCGACATCGGAGTTTTGCTTTATTTATTTCATTTTTGCTCGGTTCCTTAGCCTAAAATAAAAGAATTGGGCTATCAAATGTAAAAAATATTTTTCAAATCCGTCTGGGGTAGTTCCAGATATAAGCGCGTTCAATTAAAGAAAACAAACTCCTCAGCTTTATTATTAGTATATAAATACCACCATTTTTTTTCCAATTGTTCAATTTTTAATTTTTTATGATTAGAATTAAATCGTTTTCAAAATTTTGGCGATTTCTCTGTTTGCCTTTTATTTGAGCCATCGACGAAAACATTAAATCGCACAAGTAGGAGGTTCCAAATGGAATAAAACACTTCAAAGCTTCTGTGGTACATTGTGGGCATTCTGTTTTTCTGTTTAACCAAAAGGTACCTAAAGTGACAGACTTGAATTTCAAGGTAGAACAGAAATTACAATTTCAAGGTAGGGGGTCGCGAGATATTTTTCTATACTAATTAATATACTAGTTAATATTCCACCAACTCGCACTAAGCGTTTTCAAACGTCTTTTATAATGCGCGCAGCAAAGGAGTGGAACTCTCTGCCTGCGTCTGTGTTTCCGAACGCATACAACCCTAATCTATTCAAAGTGAGAGTGAACAGGCTTCTTCTGGGTAAGCTCACTCCATCGTAGACTTTGTCTCTGTCATCCAGACCTAGACTAAAGTCAAGAGCAAACTCATAATAGAATTAAAAAAAAAAAAAAACTATACTGGGGGCCGCGCCATGAAAAAGGTTGAAAAGCACTGTGTTACACCAATTACATCTTGTTTACTGAAATAGTAGGTGTACAAAAAGTCGCTTTTCGTGTCTGTGTTGGCTTAGTTCTTCTAACATACACAATGGATTTTCATGAAGATTTCACCTTTCTGCCCGTGTCCCATGTTACTTGTACAACGCAACGTAACACGTCTTCTTCTATTCTCCCCTGTCAACCGTCACGCTATCATTCACTGACTTCTCTTTCATATCATTCCTCACACAATCTATTCATCTTTTCTTTAGCCTGCCTCTCCCTCTTCATCCATCGACCACCATCATTAATAGAATTTATTGCGATATGTTTATGTGGATAAATAACAAGAAACGATGTTTTGTTATATTGTATAGAAGTATGAAAAACAGGGTGTAAAGTTCACTCTTCCTCTATAGAAAAGGTAGGATTCTCCTCCGGGTGTCGTGTCTGTTCAGCAATTGCCAGACGGTTGATGTCGGGATGTTGTATAATACAAGTCGCGCGGTAAACTCTGCCTGCGTGATGCAGGATTTGCGTGACGTCAGGTCTTTGGTGCGTAGTTCGCATGTGGTGTTGTAGATGGGCATCTATATAGTCGTAAAAACCGTGCGAGGCAAGGGCAGGTCGCTAGTATGTTTATAATAAGGTATGGCATACAAAAAAAAAACCTATTTATCTCGTACCTATAGAGTTGTAGTTAATACAGGATAAGTTTTTAACCATTGCGCAAATTTTTTTTGGTGGTTCAGTATCTGTAATAGAACACATTTCCATTCTTTTGAAATTAGCAAAATATGGATACAATCTATTCGTAATAATATCAATGGGCGAGCGCACAGCTGATAGGTACCTACTACTGCGTTCCACTTCACAGACCGCGCCACTGGCGCATTGCGCGATGTGTATCCATTACACCAGTTTCAAAATAAACATCTTTCGTTAACGATAACAATTTTTTTTTTTGTACTAAGACATATCAAAATAAGAAAAAGGTGTATAATAAAACACGTTTAAGTTTCATTTGTCAAAATTTGCGCACTGATTAAAAACTATTCCTGTATACAATATGTAACTGAATGAATGCACATTATGAAAATAGTTTGATCAGAATCGTTTACTGAATCGATTTCTATCATTTTTATTATTGGTAACTTTTTATCCCATAAATAAAAACAACGTTATTACAGTCACACTTTCGCTGTACAGTCAGAACATGTAAGGGAAAAATTTGTATAAATAAACAGGTAGCCAATTTCTAAGATTTGTGACCAAAAAGTAAACACAAAACTTCATTTCTCATAGATTTGGCACAGCTTTAGTCAAGTGGACAAGAATAAAATGATGTGCCAAGGCAGCATCGGGTGCAACTCCAAGAAGTACTCCGCCACTCACTGTGGTTAGTACATATTACATAACATCACGCCTGTATTCACCAAAGGAGGGAACAGAGATGTATAGTGAGTTGAGCTACACAATTACCGACAAATGCTTGCACTGATTGGACGGGTCCACTCAAAATTGTGTGGTTCTTTCCTCAAAATACTATTTCAGACACTGATCTACATGGTTCTCACATGATCTGACCAAGATTATGTCTGGACTTTAAAAGAGACTTTGACCCCTGAGTTTGTTTTGCCATTTCCTCTCAGGGGTAGTCAGATAGGAAATATCGACTGCATCTAGCTTATTTTTTTATATGACGTGTAAAAGTGATTCCGATATCCTATTTACAGAATAAACAATTTCATTTCATTTTATTCTTATTTCTGTAGGAAAGTCTGATAAATTAAAATCTGATGAATTATTTAAAGTCGTAAAACAAAAGTTTGTTTATGATGTTAGTAATGTTACGAGCTTGCGGTTCGTGACAATAAAAACTGCCGATTTAAAAACCAAAAATGACACTTTAATTTAACGACACTGATAACAACTCAAACACACTAATTATAAAACACAACTGCACTACTGATAACTCTAAAGTCGCACTTGAATATCGCTTGTATCGTTTGAAGTGTACTTGTCGCTTGATTGCTTGTTTTCGACTGTCCCGGGTCGCGGTCCAAACCGGCCTTATGTAGTCCTTAGATAGTTCCAGAACCTTCTACTGTAGAAACATCTAGAATGTTCGAGTACATACCGGCCCCGACTGACCAGATGTCGATAGTTCTAGAAAGTTCTAGTATCGAACTTTCTAGAAGCATCTAGTTCTGCTATTGATACTAGATGGCGCTAGTGCTCTACTAGTTCTGCTACTCGATACTAGATGGCGCTAGTGGTACTATACCAGGCATTAATTGTGGCGCGCCGCAGTAATAAGTAGATAGGTAAAAATTAAGTGTAAATTGTAAAACACTGTTCTGTTCTTCATAATTCCAACATTCCTTGCTAGGAGCCCAGACCGCCTGCATAGCCTTGGCGTGCCGTGCTCTCCTGGATGAGAAGACTCCAGCGCAGTTTGTCAAACGAGACGTAGACGACCTCATCGAAACAGGCGACAGATATTATAAGAGGTGCATGGTCGCATTAAAGTGCTATAAAGGTACGTCTTTCCTTGAGGGTAGGTAGAAACTAGTAAACTGAGCAAGACTGAGAGAAATACGTCTATTTGTGGTAAACATGACGTAAACTAAGAACTCTATCACGAGATAAACAAGTTGGACGAAAATATGCGTCACATCCACGCAAAACGGCCATCGCTCAGCATAATGCTGCGACCCTATGCGAGACAGAAGTTCTGCCGCCCGGTTACCGATTAATGCCGACCGAAATATGTATGTAGCACGCCTACTCTAATTATTTACTTATAACAACATTAGCTGGATCCATACCGGACAATCCAGTACGCTTCGACCAGGCACGGCAGGAGCGCGATCCAATTGCGTGCAATCCAGGCACACGTGATAGCACGCGCTCCATAAAGCGGCCGATCCGAGCGCTGTCGGTTTTTTGACAATGCTCAAAGGCGCCTCAGCCGGATGGCGCACTCGGTTTGGATGGTTGTGTGTGGATCGGGCAATATGGATAATGCGCAAAGTCGCCGTTTAATATCCTGGGATCGGGACAAGAGCGCCCGGTAGGATCGCGGGTTTTCTAAAATGGATCATGCAAAAGAATCTGCGATCCACGATCGGCGATCCATGATCGTCGATTGTGGAGAACGGATCCAAATTTGGATCGTCCGGTGTAGACCCAGCTATTGATTCAGTTATTCCTTCGCTCCAGGCAAGCCTGCCCTCCAATTGCACCAGCTCCTGACCTCATTTTTCTACCACGACACCAAGTACACCGTCAAGATGCAGGAGGCTGACACAGGACTGTTGGCGAAGCACCCCGACAATGTCACAGCTGATGTGGACATGATGGCGTTAGTCACATTGTATCTTATTTATTAGATTTATTTATGTACTAGTTGACCCGAGAGACGTTGTCCAGTCCAAATTTCAATAATTCATACAAAATGCATTTTGAATTAATTAATGAATTTCTTCTGTTTATTGTACCACAGAGTTTTACAGGGTACACCCTGTAAAACTCTGTGGTACAATAAAAAGGAACAGACCTCCGCAAACTTACAGGGTGCATTCAGCTCCTTATTTTGAATCTTATTCCACCGGAAATTTTCTCTGCTTTTTTTCAGTGACTATTCCTTTATGTCAATGTAAAATTACAGTCTCTGTACGCAGCACTCCATTTATGTATATAAAACATATAAATAAATAAAAAATTGCAATGGATTTTGAAATACTCTAACGAACGACGCTCGAAATTAGCTGTTCACTTCCTGCCTAGCTATAGAGTTCATCGAACTCTCCGTATCCCGTAGCGGGGAGGGCGGCTGAAGGCTCGCTGCGCTGCCGTTCGCTACGTGCGTTTTGCCACGGTAACGATACATTGCGTGTAAGGTAATAAAACAAATCAGGTTTATTGGATTCCCATAACGTTCCTGAAATAATTTCATGTACCGGTCATCTTAGTATGGTAGACTGAATTCACCCCATCAGTCTGCGGAAGGCTGGTCCTTACACTCTGTATGTCATCGTGTCATGTGTCAAAAGTAAAGCAGGCCATATACAAAATTGATAAATGAAATGAAATGTGTTAAGTAGATACTTCGTTTCCATTTATTTAATAAGTAAAATGAAAACTGTTTCACTGTTATAGTACTTCTACCGTTAAAGCCCATCCTATCCCCCAGATTAATGGAGAAGCGTGTAGGCCAGGATTACATGCTGATCCTGTCGGTCGGAGATGACCGCCACTTTCTTATCTGGGGCCACCCCCCGGACCCTGAGGGCGGCAGTCACACCAAGACGATCTGCTACATATTTGATCCTCACATGCTGAATGAGATTGGAGGGGTTGATAAATTGTGAGTATGAAATTTTTTTCATGACACATCTGATATTGGCAAAATTGTCGACATCGACAGTCGACTCCATTGCCATAGAGAGGAAATAGTTATATTAAAATATTGTGTGACAAATAATACTTATTTCTCTTTCTATAATTGTACCCGTGTAGGAACGGCGCCGGCGCCTTTATCCGGTACGCGGGCATCACGTCCTTCGTGATCGATTTCCTGTCCAACTACGGAGACATGGATGCCGCCAAGAAATCTAAGCCAAAGCCACCCATCACGCTGACCAGCGTTGACGTAAGTAGACTATACATAACTAATTATTCACGCAGGGATGCTTTGCATGACACATGTCAATTGATTTTGCACACATCGTGCAAAATCAATAATGCACTACCAGTATTTAAAAAATATCGTGTTGATAGATTTTTAGTTTTTTTTTTTTTTGTTTACTTATTGTAGTTTAATGGTATGAGGAACAGGGTGTAAAGTTCGCTCATACTCTATTCAGGGTGGATTTTTGAGATGGGGCAGTGGCCAGTCTATTCATCATAAATAAGTAAGTTGCGAGTCTCGTTTCCTATGAAATGTATATGAAAAGATTTTTTCGTTTTCTAACTTTTCTAGTACTCAAGTTTTTTGATTCATAAAAAAACAGGATTGATTGGCATCAAAAAAAGTTTTAGTGAAAATGCCCCATTTTCTTGCTGACTGTACACATTTTTCAAAATCTGTGAATGGGGACCAAAATTACACAAAAAAATAAGGACAAGGTAATGTACCTGCCGTTACTGCCCTATCTCAAAAATCCACCGTAGAAAAGGGAGGATCCTCCGACCATTCGCTTGTTGTGTCTGGTGGCTTATGTCCGATGGTTGATGTCAGGATGTTGCTGTCTGATGTATGCTAGTCGCGCGGTAAACTCTGATTGAGCGATGCAGGATTTGTGTAACGTCAGTTCTTTGATCGTTATAGAAGCTGCCACAGTGGAAAGTGGGTTTTCTCATTATAACTATCACTCTTATCAGAATTATGCAAATTCAGAATACAAATCAGTACAATACAATTAAATTAACAACCAGTTTGATTTTGTCTAGACTCTACATTGTCCTATGGAGCAGGACCAGCATGTTTCCACGCATTCTTATCTCGAAGTGCAGCATACAATGAGATCAGATATAAAATATAAGAATTACAAAAATAAATAAATACACTATACTTAATTCTAAATGTTTTACCTAAATATAAAAAAAAAAATATTTAAAATAGCAAGTTTTTTTTTTCTTCATTTTATTTTGAAAATCACAATCACACTGTGCTCGATCCGAGAATCAAAACCAGGACTTTGCGGTCACAAGACCAGTCAGGCAGTCAAATACATTATTGACTCGTAAAAGTTTCTGTACAAACATACTTACGGAAATAAAATCATCCAACCTCAGGTGGTACAAAAGGAGCCGTTACTCCGGGACCCATCCTTTGGACTGGATCTGAAGGCTCTTAAGATCCACTGCCTCAGTGAGTGGGACAGCCTCAACATTAATGCTCTGCTTGAGAAGAAGAAGATGGAGGTAAGTATTTATCCAGCTAGTAAAAATGGTATGTAAGAATCTGTTACTATTACTGTTAGCCTACATAATCCCCCATGACTTCCAGCTCTTTCGATCCAGGACTGGTGGCTAACCACTGTCGTTTGTTTTCTCCATATCGTCCCGCCATCTTCTACAGGATCAGCTTCGACGCCTTCTGGCTGTGTCAGGGCTCCACATAGTGGTTATTTTGTCCCTCAGCTCATTGGGTATAAGGCAGATGTGGCCAGCCCAGTCCCAATCTGTGTTACAGAGCGCAGTGTGGTGTGGGAATATGGTCTGTCAATTTGAGGCCTAGAATCTATGCTCCATCGCACGTTGGCAAACCTTGAGTTCAGCTTTTTGAATGTTTGTCAAAGACCAAATTTGGCATCCATAGGTCAACATGGGAACAATGCATAATATTATGTAAAAATATTTAGTTTTAATTCCGCAAAAGTATCATATGTGGATCCAAGCTTGTATGCAGAATGCAACGCCGCCCTCTAGCAAAATTCATGATAATGCTGGATACAGTTTACTTTTTCGTTTGTAGTCGGATAACCAAATTGTTCAACATCATTTCCGATATTTTATATCCACACAAATTATTTATATGCCCCATTAAAATATGAATGACAGCGGAAGTCTGAAACTATCCCACAGGAATGTATTATCTGGTTAAAGTATCCTATGGTCTAACCCAGTTCATGGTCTATCCGTGTACCAAATTTGATTCAATCAGCCGGTCGATTCTGTAAAAATCTCACCGTGAAACCTTAGGTGAAGTAATCTCGAAGTGAACTGACATTCCATCAGAGACTAGGAATTTACACTATTGACAGCGCACTCCACGCTCACTTCACCTAAGTTTTCACGGTGAGATAGTTACAGAATAGCACTGTTGTTCAGTCATTAAAAATGTATGTATGGATTTGTTTTGAATCACATACATATATAAAACTCACGCCTTCTTCCTATGAGGGAAGGCAGAAACTATAGAACGCCACCTGCTACGCTCCTTACATACTCCTTTTGCTTCGTTTACATTCATACATCTGGTCATACACGCACGCCGGTTGCAAGTGCTACGCACCTGACCTTTCTGAAGAACATCACCAATTAGGTCACTATAATGTCCTCCTAGGGCGTCCCCTCCCGGCGTTTCCACTCACATCTGCCTTGTAAATACCTTTTGTTAGTCGCCTTTCATTCATCAGGGAAAAAGATGATACCGTGTGTGGCTGTAAGTGAACTTCGTAACGTCCTTTTACTGAAACCCATTTCACATATCATCATCATCATTTCAGCCGAAAGACGTCCACTGCTGGACATGGCCTCCCTAAGCACTGCCACTTCGACCGGTTCTGTGCTTCCCGCATCCAGCGGATCCCTGCGGCCTTCACAAGGTCATCGGTCCACCTTGTGGGAGGCCTTCCAATGCTACGCTTTCCGGTACACGGTCGCCACTCCAGAACTTTTCGGCACCATCGGCTATCTGTTTTGCGAGCAATGTGCCTTGCCCATTGCGACTTAGTTTAGCAATTCTCCGAGCTTTGTCGGTTATCTTGGTTCTACTGCGGATCTCTTCATTTCTGATTCGATCACGTAGGGAAACTCCAGGCATAGCCCTCTCCGTTGCCCTTTGGGTTACTTTTAGCCTTCTAATAAGGCCCATTGTGAGTGACCACGTTTCAGTGCCATAGGTCATCACTGGCAACACGCACTGGTCAAAGACTTTCGTCTTGAGATACTGGTGTATGTGGGACGAGAAGCATATTTACATTTCACACGTATGTCAAAAATAAGCGTAATCTCTTGATTCCAGGGTCAGTATATTACGGGTTCTCTCAGCGCCGTCAGTCTGGCGACCTCCCGCGCCAAGGCCAGGAAGAAAGTCGGCGAGTTCTACCAGAAGATTCCTAAAGAGGTAAGTTTGAATTACACCAGTGGGGTAATTGTGTAACACACTTACAATGGCAATGCCTTTCATTTTGACAAGTCAGCAATATTCTTCTTCTTCTTAGCGTGATCAGCATGGAAAAACTTGCTGATTGGAACATGTTAAAGATCATGATAGATATTGATTCAGGACGTTAACGGATTCTATAAAAAATATTGGAATAAGAATACCCTCCCCTCTGCCCCCAGCCGGCCCCCGCGCCGCCCGTGAACCCCGACCGGGCGCCTTTGAACCCCACCAACGAACAGATCATGACGCTGAGGGGGGAGAACTTCTTCCTCTACTCGCCCAAACTCGATGGACACATGTTTGGACGGTAAGCAGTCAAAGCATTTACTTTAAATCTTATGCTTAGGTTCCGTAAGAAAGCGGTGCCGTCATATTAGCGGCCCTAAAATGATAGCTGTCATGAAAAGTAATAATCGGGGGTATTTTGTCTTACCGGTGGAAATTAATAAAGGAAAAATATTGGATATGTTAACCTGTTAATATAAGCAAGCTATATAATTTCATCCACACTACGTTTGAACTTTTTGCACCCGGCTCCGCCCGCGTGGAGGTCGGTTATCGCGTAAATAAGTAGCCTATGTACTTCTCCATATCCCAGACTATATCTCTGCCAAATTTCATGAAGATCAGTTCAACGGTTTAGGCGTGAAATCGTAACATACAGACAGACAGAAAGGCAGAGTTATTTTCACATTTATAATATCAGTATGGATGGTCTGTTCCCACAGACAAACTTTATGGTAAGTATATCCTGCTGTAAACGTTCATAAATAAGGAAAAAAAAACCATTCCATAGAGAAGAAATTCGGTGTAAATAACTCTTAAAAAGAAAAAAAAAAATCATAACATGAATTGGAGAATAATATGTGATGAAGATTTTAAAAGTGTTTTGCTTGTCTCAAGCTTGTCCGGTATAGTAATAAAAACCGCCAAGTTATGTATGACGGCCAGCACATCAAGTTAACACAAACTTTCAAATTTTCTCGTTCGATTTTGAACTTAATAGTCAACATTTTAAAGCTTAAAATTGTTTGGAGTAATTTGACAATTTCTTGTGCTTGATGTGCTGGCCACTTCTGCCACCAAGTAGCGTTGCTTTATTAAGGTTTGAAGGGTATGTGTGCCAAGTACATAAGTCGTTTCAGATTTGTCTCATTTCTTTATTGCATTCCACGATGTATATGTTAGGTGGTAAACATTAGCTTATGAACAGTCGTGGACCCAGTTGGGCACAGCTAAAGTAATTAGGTAGATGGTTGGTTGTTTCTGCGACTGTAACACATTTTGGATGCCTCTGGTATTAAAAACACCGGTGCCCACTTACCATCAGATGGGCTGATATATGCCATCTAATAACTTTAAAATTTCTCTCCTAATCTTATTGCTACGATTAATATAAAATAATATATCCTTAGGGACGACATGATCCCCCTGCCGAAAGAGGAGACGATCCTGCACAGTCCAGTCGAGATCGCAGACCAGAACTATCACTCGCAGTACAAGCAGCTCGACGTAGAGAAGTGGATCATGAGGGGAACACGACATATGGCCAGCTATAGGTAAGCATTAATAAATATATATCTATATATTTAGTGTCCCACACTACCTACATTTAATCCAACGCTGGGGCTCCGTTTCGCATAAAGTCGCAGCATTATGCTGAGCGATGGCCGTTTTGCGTGGATGTGACGCATATTTTCCCCCAACTTATTATTTTCGTGTTTGTGGTCTTTCTGTGCGTCATGTTTACCGCAAATAAACGTATTTTCTTTCTTTCTTTCTTAATATGTTCAATGAATTATAACTTTATTATACAGGAAAAGTTTTTAATCAGTTCGCAAATTTTGACAAATTAAACTTAAACGTGTTTTATTATATACCTATTACTTATTTTGATACGTCTTAGTAAAAAAAAAAAGTTATCGTTAACGAAAGATGTTTATTTTGAAACTGGTATAATGGATACTCGTCGTGCAATGCAGCGGCGCGGTCAGTGAAGCGGAACGCAGTAGTAGGTACCTATCAGCTGTTCGCTCGCCCATTGATATTATTACGAATAGATTTCATTGTATCCATATTTTGCTGATATCAAGTGGATCAAAAAAAAAAAAAAGTATTGAACAAATTATTTAAAAAATATTATACCATCAAGGACTATTTAGAAGACAAATCAATAGAATCTGTAATTTGTAACTTTGAATAATTGACATTGCTGATTGTCAATACATTTGCACGCCATGTTATGGCAGGATATGCTGAAACAAAATTACTGTAACACCTTATGTACCATATGCTAGCAAATAAATATTTTTGATTTGATTTGATTGAATGGAAATGTGTTCTATTAATGATACTGAACCACAAAAAAAAAAAAAAATGCGAACTGGTTAAAAACTTATCCTGTACTTATAGGTATAGGTTCTATTGTAACTTCTCATAAGAAATAAGAGTAGCGAAAAAGCTGAATAAAGCAATGTTGACGAGTAACTCTAATGAGGAAACTAATCAAACGTGCTACGCTTTGTGTGGTTTGCAATGTTTTGTTGAAAACATATTCGCCCTATCTATCATGCAGGTACCAAAAATTCAAGACGTATACGGCTATTCCGTGCTGCGTGGCGGCTCTGGGCATGCTGCAGCGGTACAGAGCTCGCGCGTGGAATGAGGACATGTTTGATGAGACATTGGATATAGGATACAATATGTACCGGGTGAGTATACTACTCAACGTATTTACTTTAATGCCCGGTTTCACAAACACTACCGCACGATTATTGGATTTTTAACTTTCAGCGCTAATCCAAGCGTTGAAAATCAGTACGCTTTGATTTAGGCATTCATTAGGTATTGCCTAACATTAGTGTCCAATATTGACCCCCATATCTAATTACTGCTTAAAATTCGATGGATTTTCTATCCGAGTGCCAATAACTCAACTCGGCCATGTCTCAATACCGAAAAGTCTAAGTAAGTGATAATTAATATAATATTTAATATGATATTTTTATGTATATTTATATACAGGATAAGTATTTAACCAGTGCGCATTTTTTTTTGGTGGTTCAGTATCAGTAATAGAACACATTTCCATAATTTGTTCAGTACTTTTTTTTTTGGTCCACTTAAAATCAGCAAAATATGGATACAATCCATTCGTAATAATATCAATGGGCGAGCGCACAGCTTATAGGTACCTACTACTGCGTTCCGCTTCACTGACCGCGCCACCGGCGCGCCGCGCGTCGAGTATCCATTATACCAGTTTCAAAAATCTTTCGTTAATGATAACTAATTTTTTTTGTACTGGGACATATCAAAATAAGAAATAGGTGTATAATAAAAAAGCGTTTAAGTTAATTTGTCACAATTTGCGCAATGATTTCCTAAATCAGGGTGTGTAAAACTGCACATTAACTGTTATGGAGTTAGCCGTTTTGCGAATGAAGGTATCGATATATGATATTTTTAAGTGATAATCATAAACATATCCACTGCTGGGACATAGACCTCCTTTCTGTGAAAGGTAATGGGCTGTAATCTACGACGCGGGCACAGTGAGGGTTGGTTTTATAGACCAGAGGGCAATCTTTCATGTTTAACTTTATGTCAAAGAAAAACAGACTGACCATAAAAATATCAAATTCCAGCTATAGATTACTTAAGTGGCACTTCACCCGAAAATCATTTGAAATGTGAATCTTTGATTCTATGTAAATAATTTGATCAGGAAACATTTAACTTTGGGCGTAAATCAGTATTTTACGAGTACTTTGCCGACACACACTTCACTGATGCTAATTGCGTAATATTATATCTGTAAGCCTTGCAATAAATATTTAAACCTTACATGTAGGTATGTACCAATCGAATTTTTTAATTTGTCTGTCATTACTTTATTTTTCATTCTTTTTACTTATTGT
This sequence comes from Dryobota labecula, assembly GCA_947523025.1. NCBI lineage: Eukaryota > Metazoa > Arthropoda > Insecta > Lepidoptera > Noctuidae > Dryobota > Dryobota labecula. The sequence continues at coordinate 1,348,109 of OX383311.1, read as the reverse complement.
GGTATAGTAATTTTTATTTTAGATACATCGTCTTCACCTATAATTTGTTAATTAATGTATACAAACTATTGTTAAAATTTTAAAAGAGTAAGTATGGAGTTTCTTGCTCATTCTTCTCCATACTTTTTGGAAGGGGAAACTAGAATCAATTATAATTATCATTATCATTTTATTATCCTTTTACCTGCCTATTTGAAATAAATGATTTGACTTTGACATGAATCTCGCGACCTCATTGTCTTCACTCCATCATAACACCCTGTGTGTGCGCAGGAGTCGCTGCTGGAGCGCGGCGGCCCCATCCGTCGGCTGGTGCTCGGAGAACTCAAGGATTCCTTCTCGATACGCGACCGGGAGTATACGCACAAGGTAAAACAACAAAATGTATGCTATGCAACCTTTACGAGGTTGCGACTCAGAAAGAAAGAAAAAATATTTTATTTGGGACATGCACAGGAAGTACAAACAGTAAAAAAGGATAATTTAAAACTAACTAAACTTACATTTAAAAAAAAGTATTTGCGAGGCCAATTAGGCTTCTATCTCAGCATAATGCTGCGATATTTAAAAAATAAATTCCGCTGCGCTGGTATTCTGATAGGGTCCGCAGTAATGCCACTGACACACCTACGGACATCTATGCTGTAGGTATATGTCCCATTAAGGAATTCAAAAATATAAAACAATAAAATAATGTCATTTAGAAAAACAACAAACAAAAGCAAATAAAAACCCTAATTCAATTAATTCAAAGCCAGAATTTAATAAAAAAAAACAAAATTATTGAGAAGTCCGCGATTGATTTTTCAGAGCCACAATTGCATATAGCAATGTAACAGAATACCATAAACCTAGCACAGAAAAAATAGCATTAATTTAATATAAAATAAGATATATAGTTTTTCTATCACTCATTATTATTTTTCATCATTTCATTCTATTCGAGATGTGCGTCGAAGCTGCAGCCCAAAACTGTTTCTAAAATGTGTACTAACTTGAGTGGACTCTTATTCTGTTTTTTTTTTTTTTTTTGTAGGTAAAGGTTATTATAGTATAGATTATTATACAATTGCACACGATAGCATACAATTGCATTAAATTGCACACGATAGCATACAATTACATATGATAACATACAGTTGCATACAATTGCACTCGATAGCATACAATTGCATACAATTGCACACGATAGCATACAATAGAATAGAGTAAAATATAATAGAATTTCCTGTTTTTTAATTCATTCTATATTCTAGGTGCGCGGCATCGCAGTCTGGGGCAAGTTGGTATCGAACAACCCCAAAGTGTTCGACCTGTGTCGAGGAATTGAACATTTCTTCAAGGAGTCTGACTCCGGAATATTGCAAGTAAGTTCTCCTTCTTCATGTCGCTAGCGCGACAGTTGTTCTAATTTTGTTGGTCCAGAACTTCGCCACTTCCACGGCGTCATCGGTGGCAGCGCAGAGGTCACTTTGGCTACAGTTTTGGGGCGCAGAGGGCAGGAAAGGAGGTGGAGCATAGTTTATGACTCCGCTCCACATCCATCCAACGAGTTCCACATTACTTGCACGGCAGCAGGGTGCTGCCGCAATTTTTTTATATTTTAAGCTCAAAAAAATATTTGTTTGCAAATAGTGCTAACAATATAATAAATAAATAATAAAATAAAATTCATTTATTTCAGGCAAGTTTTTTACACATACACCCATAGTATTAGAAAAATTAATTGAATTAAAAAAGAAATAGATATTAAATTAAATTAAATTAAATTAAATTATATTATATTGAATTAAACTAAATTATTATTATTGCATTATACATCAATTAATTAATAATAATAATAATAATTCGTTAATTAATTAGTTTTCTTATAAATGTCAGGTAGGTTTAAATTCAAACAGTCATAATAAGATAAAATACTTAGTAGTCACGTAAATGGTGCGAAATACAGTAGTCACAATGTCGTTTTTACACTTAATCAGTCTCAGGTGAAATGATGCTTTAAGCCTACGTAATACAGCATAAAAATCGTCGACCCTGCTTTCGGCAAACATACCAGACGCACTACACCGCCAGGGCAGATTAAGCATGGCCCGGAACGCGTTGTTGTACTGTACACGAAGAGTATTATAAGTACTCTTCGTGTACTTGCACCAAAGTTGGCCGGTGTAGAACGCCTGGCAGTATGCTTTAAACAGGGTTACTTTAGCCTGTTTTGAACAATATGCAAATCGTCTGGCGAGCATATTACTTTTACAAGCAATGCTTCGCCTTTGTCTTTCAAGATCCAGATTATCACTTAAGTCAGCTGTAACAATGTGACCTAGATATTTAAAGTTGTTTACAATTTTAAGAGGAGACCCACACAAGTCAATAGGCAATACCTGGTCTGGCCCTTTACCATATTTAAAAATCAATATTTCCGATTTATTTACATTATATGTCAGACTATGTGCGGCGGCATAGCGCTCGCAGATCGCAATCAGTTTCCTCAATCCGCCAGCAGAGGGGCTGAGCAGAACCATATCGTCAGCGTAGCTAAGGTTGTTAAGGCATTCGCCTCCTACATGGCATCCGACTCTGGTTCGGCTCAGCTCCTCCAGTAGCTCATTTATATATAAATTAAAAAGCACCGTAGAAGTCAGCCCGCCCTGCCTTACCCCACATGCTAATTTATATGTTTTAGATATACTGCTACCCCATTTAACTTGGTTTATTTGGTTTGAGTACCAATATTCCAAGATATTTATTATGATAGGTGGTACTTTTGAATTTCTTAACTTTTCCCATAGTATTCTATAATTAATTGAGTCAAAAGCACGGCTCAGATCAAGAAAGCAGGCCAAAACAGATGTGTTTCTTCGAGTATAGCTTCGTACCGTGTTTTTCAGTGCAAATATTGCGAGATCGGTAGATAAGCCGCCTCTAAAACCAAATTGAGCCTTACTTATTGGAATATTATCTTCGCCCAAATGGCTGTTAATTATACGTTCGAATATTTTAGATAAAATTGTTGCCAGGGAAATGGGGCGGTAACTAGACAAGCAGGAGACGTCACCGGTTTTGTTTTTAATTATTGGTACCACATTAGTTTTCATAAATTCTATCGGCAGGTAGCTGTGATCAGTACATGCATTAAAAAAGTAAGCAAGTTTTTCATACAGCAATGGCCCCGCATACAATATGTGTTCAACACTAAGCCCGTCGTGACCCGGGGACTTACCTCGTTTCATTCGCCGCACGTATTCTAATAAATTATCAGATGTAACATGAAATGAACTAGTATCGCACGCGATCGACGCATGCGCATTAATGGTCGGCGCCGGCGTCGAGTCGCCGCCTCCACCCTCACCGGTCGTGGCGCACCGCGATTGTGATTCACGCGACAGCGGTGACGTAGATGGGGCAGACCCCGCGTCACCACGGGCCCCGCATTGCTCACCAACACTCTCCATCGGGGGGCAGAACTTACTCGCAAACATGTTAGCAATTTCCACAGGATTTTGACTATTATTAACAGATAAGGGAAGACATGCTCTAAACTTTAGTTTATTTGTTTCTTTCCAAAATTTGCCAAAGTCTTTATTCTGCCTATGATTGGCAATTATGTCCATTTTGATTTTTTGTTCATTTTTCTGGCACCATCTTATTTTGCTTTTAAATAGCCTACGACTGTTAGTCATGTCGTCATAGATTCTACCCTCCGTCGGGCAACCATATAGTAGCCAAAGTTGATAACATTGCCTAGCAGTCACATGAGCCTCCCTCACGTGATAATTCCAGCCTATAACCTGTTTATTCCGGATCTGACTTTTACCACGATAAGATCGAATTGAAGCTGTAGTTATACAATCAATAATTTTATTGTAGTATTCATTTATGTGACTATAGTGACGTTCATCATCACATGAGGTACCGGTACACGGAATATCTGGCCAAATACATGAATCAATATATTGATCACATAAATTAGCATAATTACACTGTTGTTCATAATTTCGGTTTCCCCATGTTACTTTATTGATAGTATGCATACATTGAATATCTATTTTTGGTACTATTATATCAAAATCACAATTTACTACCAATGGAAAGTGGTCCGACCAGTTTACATCATTCAAAATACTCACATCTTTTATCATACTCAGCGCAGACGCTGTAACCACACAGTGGTCCAGCCAGCTAGTAGTCCCATGAGAGTCACTAAGATATGTGTAAGTATTAGAAGACATACCCAGCAGGTTAAGGTCCGCACACGTCCACGTTTGCTCACTACAGTAATCAAGCAGCTCACTCGCGAATATGCTATTAGAGCGAGATACATCCGCATTAAAGTCAATAATATTATATTATCATTAAGGCTTTGACTGCCAGACAACAGACACAATAGAAAAACTATTGTTAGCGGTCACCGGTGATCGTGGTGGCAGTCAATGTGTTAATAATATCAGCAACAATTTTAATTATACAGACAGATAAAATTATGTAAATATTATTTCAATTTGTCATTAAGATAGGTACTCATTATCAGAAAGAAAGCTGCGTCTTCAAGCAAATTTCAGTAGGTGGTGATGGCAATGTTGGACTGGAGTCGATGGAGGCGGGACCGATTGAAGAAGAAGAATCAGAATAATACGCCTAGTCATTCAATTAAAAAAAAAAACGGTCAAAAGCGAGTCGGACTCGCGTTCCGAGGGTTCCGTACCATCATAAATAGCTTCATTCGTATAGGTACCTAAATAGTTCTGTGCCCAGAAAAAACTACAACTGTGCTTTACCCAAAGCAACCTGCTGATAGGAAGGAGGGCATTTTGATTGTGAACCGTTAAATGGTTTTAATTTTTCATCAGCGAGGCCTATATTCGGCAGAGAATTTTAAAACTGCGGTGTAGAATATTGCAGTTTTAGATCAGCGCCATCTCTTGACCGATAGTGGAACGAATGTAATTTTTGTTGATTATTTCTAAAAAAGTGTGCTATTTAGAGACATCGTTTTATTTTTCCTGTAATCTTTACATAAACTTCTATCACATAGAATAATTTCAGATTTTTATATATGAAAACTTTGGAGTGAAGGGGGGGGGTATTTTTTTCAAACTCTTCAGCTTTATAATATAGCTGACCCGCACAACTTCGTATGCGTCACCTAAGAGTGGTATAAGTAATGAATTTTCTACCTATTTTGTTACGGAGTTATTTTAAAATTATGATATCTCCTAAGATGTTGATTGAAATCAAGTGATGTCAAGGACAATTTTGTTTACATTTACATACTTGTGATTAATAACATATTTATTTGGATAAGGATTAATATTATGTTGATAAAACTCCTTCGCAAATAATGCATTAATTTCGAACAAATTCGATTACCATATAAAAAAAGGTTTAGTGAGTCAATCTTAAAAGATAGACATATGCTGTCGCGGACTTTTTTTTTAGAACTTTTAAAGAGGAAAAATTCCATCAATCATGATATTTGCGTAACTTAAACCGTTTACGCAGCGCACGCAACGGAAGCTCTCAAAAAGGAATAACTTTTCCCGTTTTTGCAACATTTTTCATTTATGCTCCGCTCCTATTGGTTGTAGCGTAATGTTATATAGCTTATAATATTCCTCTATAAATGGACTATCCAACACACAAAAAAACAATTCCAACCAGTAGTTCCTGAGATTAGCGCGTTCAAACAAACAAACAAACAATGTTATATGTGTCACATTAACCCCGCAGGTGCCTGGAGAGTATGAGACGGCGATATGGTTCGAGGGCGGCAAGTACTACTTATACCATCCCTGGCCTGCAGACAGATATGGAACCAGGGTGAGATGCATTAATTTTTAAGTTAACAAACTTGCTCGCGCAATTTTTAGGGTTTCATAGTAAACAAGGAACCCTTATAGTTTCGCCATGTCCGTCTGTCTGTCTGTCCGCGGCTTAGCTCAGAGACTCTGAATGCTAGAAAGTTGTAATTTGATATGGGTATACATATTAATCACGCCGACAAAGTGGTAAATTTCTTTTAGGGTACCTTCCCTACACGTAAAGTAGGGATGATATTTTTTTTTGGAATCGTTGGATAGGTCGTATAAAAATATTGTGGGTTTGTGAAAACCATTTTTCGATTCAGGGATCCATTTGCGTAAAATTAAGCTTTAAAGTACTCATTTTTGTTAGAGTCAAGTGAGTGTCCCCCCCTGTGGATATGTGAAAAAATCCGCAGCTGTAGTATATATAACGAAGTTAAAAGGAAAATTATCAGCTAAGTAGGCTTCATAAGTTACTGAGTAATAGTCGACCAACTTTCATACAGTTGAAAAACATGTTCTCTCATACATTCCACATGGAAGAACATGTTTTTCAACTACAGTGTTAAGTTTGTTCTTGGGATAAATTCATACCAACAACGGAACCCTTCATTTTTATTTAGGCATACATGTATGTAGGTGACGAAGGCGTCACCTACATGTATGCTTAAATAAAAATAAAAAAATAAACAAAGAATAAAGAAAGAATGAAGAAAGTAATAATCAAATACAACTCACTAAGGCCCGTATTACAGAATGTCATTCAATAGTCAAGCATTACTTAAAATTAGTTTCAACCAATCAAATGCCTTGAATCAAGTTTTAAGTAATACTTGAGTATTGAGTGACATTCTGTAATACGGGCCTTAGTGAGTTGTACGAGTATTTGATTATTACTTTCTTTCTAACATGATCGTATTCTGATTATTATTTTAATGATGTCTTTGACAGATTTTTTATTTTTTTTTGCCTTTTTTTATTATTAGCCATTGACATGATTGTATTTTCATTATTATTTTAACAACATGATGATTTGACTTTTATTTAATTTACATTTCGTTTTTGATTATAATCTTGTTGACATGATTGTATTTTGATAATTATTTTAATGACATGATGTATTTGACTATAATTTTATTAGTTTCTTTTTTATTCTCTATTTTATCTTTTTATTTTATCCTTTGACTTTATTTACTTATTTAAATGAATTTACGAATTTTAATTTTAATTAATGATGATTTTTAAATGCTACTCTCTGTCAAATATTATAAATTGTTGTGGCCGACAGGGTCCATGTGAACTTTATTTTAATTTTAAGATCTTGTAAAACACATGTGATATGCAATAAATAACTGAATTGAAAACAGGCATGAGAATCAGGACTTTTGTGCGTCAAATCTAGATAAGACAGCACCCAAAACACTCGCCCTTCATCAAACATTTCTATTCACACACTGATCATCCAGGTTGGTCTACAAGATGGTGGCAAAGGCTGCGTCATGTACTTCACCCGCGTGGCTCGCATGTGCGAGTACTTCATGGACAACGTGGCCAACATGAAGCGGAAGCCGTTCAGCATCAGCGACGTGCATGTCACCCAGCGCAGTGCCGACATGCCCGAGCCTATCAACAAGATGAAACGTTAGTCATTTACCTAGCCTTTGCCTATGTTGGGATCGGTTTCCAGCCAGAATGCAGCTGAATATGCTCATACTCGCAATTAGTTTACGATATAGCGCTGATTTGGCACTGACAGGGCTCCGATAAGGGTATATTTTTCGAAACGGTTTCGTCTTAAAAACCTAAGAAACGATTTGTTTCGGTTACGTTCGAAAATAACGTTATAAAAACGTTTTTGAAGAACAGCAAAATTTATAAATCGTTCTCGGTTAATAAAACGTTTTTAACCGTCTTTTTTTTTTCATTTTTGGTTGATCCTTTGAAACTCGCAATACAACCCTAATCAATACGTAAGCGGCAAGCGCACTGAAGTCAATGATGTAATGAATTGACGATAAGGTACAATTTAACTAAACAATTTCATGCTTGTCGGCGCACGCCCCGTGCGCGGCTGCGCCTGCGGAATAAAACGGTTGTTGAAAATGGTCTCACTTCGTTTTAATTCAGAACGAAATGTTGCGCAAAAAAAAAAAAAACGAGAACTATTAGAAACGTTTTAAAAACGTTATTTGAAATAACGTTTCCGAGCCCTGGGCACTGATATTGGTCAACACGATTAGTTCATAAGGGGCATTGGCGATGCGAAAAACAAGATGGATGCCTTACCTACCCAAGGCCACTCGTACGACACGCGCGTCTACGCTCTTGTATAATAACCGGCTCGAGTCGTGAGCACAGATGGGCAGTAGTGGGATCAAGCTCGCGCACCTTTTCGGCCAAATTTATTCGGTTATTTAGTACTATTTTTACGAAAATTATTGATAGGTACTTCACTAACTAACTTAACTATAGTAGTACTTGAAATTTTACGTTGGTACAGTAATGTTGTAATAATGAGTAACGGTGAAGTTTCTTGCCCATTCTTCTCCATGCGAAACTACTTTTTGGTAGGCGCAACTAGAATCAATTTTATTTCCGTGTAAATTTTGATGTTCAAAAGTGCCTATTAAAATTGCACGAAAGAGTACAGTATCCTAATGACACGGAAGGTTCAATTTGCTATATTAACGGTTGTGAATGTTCTTTTTCAGCGGTCGCACCGGGTCGCTGGATAGTCCGCGGCAGTTTCCACGAAGGCGACACGCGCTTCCCTGAGGAACACCGCGGAAGACAGGCGACGCCCGTCTCCATCACAGCACTGGCGATGACGCAAGTCGTAGACCCCAATGAATGGACGTCTGAAGACGTTGATGAGGTTAGAACTAACAACATTATTTTTATGATATGCCCACTGATTGTAAGTTACCCGTCTGTCCTACTGAATCCGATAAATATGACTAAAACATGCAGAGCAAATTTAGAACTCTTACTCTTTTCATCTGTGCTGTTTTTTCCTCAAAAGACCTCAGAAAATAACCTACATGGTTCGCAAATCTGACCAGTACAAGTAATTTTATGGACTCACGAGTTTGTTTTGGTTCTCAGAGTAGTTGGCTTGAAAACAGCGACCGCATTTGGCTACATAAAATAATACAGGATAAGTTTTTAACCAGTGCGTTTTTTTATGGTGGTTCAGTGTCAGTAATCTATACTAATAATAAAGCTGAAGAGTTTGTTTGTTTGTTTGTTTGTTTGTTTGAACGCGCTAATCTCAGAAACTACTGGTTGGAATTAAAAAAATCTTTTTGTGTTGGATAGTCCATTTATTGAGGAAGGCTATAGGCTATATAACATCACGCTACAACCAAAAGGAGCGGAGCATAAATGAAAAATGTTGCAAAAACGGGAAAAAATATTCTTTTTGAGAGCTTCCGTTGCGTGCGCTGCGTAAACGGTTTAAGTTAGGCAAATATAATGTGTGATGGAATTGATCCTCTTTACATTTTCTAAAAAAAAGTCTGCGACAGCATATGTCTATCTTTTAAGATTGACTCACTATAACCTTTTTTATGGTAATCAAATTTGTTCGAAATTAATGCATTATTTGCGAAGGAGTTTTCATAAACATGGTATTAATCGTTATCCAAATAAATACGTTATTCATCACAAGTATTTAATTTTGAACAAAGTTGCTTTTACATCATTTAATTTCAATGAATATCTTAGGAGATATAACTGTTTTATAATAACTCCGCAGCAAAGTAATGATCAACTCTGCGAGGTAGTCTATTCTAAAGCTGAAGAGTTAGTTTTTAGGGTACCGTATCCAAAGGGTAAAATGGGACCCTATTACTAAAACTCCGCGGTCCGTCTGTCTGTCTGTCTGTCTGTCCGTCTGTCACCAGGCTGTATCTCATGAACCGTGATAGTTAAACAGTTGAAATTTTCACATATGATGTATTTCTGTTGCCGCTATAACAACAAATACAAAAAAACAGAAAAAAATAATATTTAATATATGGCTCCCATACAACGGACATGATTTTTTTGCCGTTTTTTTTGCTCTGCCCGCGTGGATGTCGGTTATCGTCTAAAAAAGTAGCCTATGTCCTTCTCTATATCCAAGGTCGATCGGTTCAGCGGTTTAGGCGTGAAAACGTAACATACAGACAGACAGACAGAGCTACTTTCACATTTATAATATTAGTATGGATAGCTTTTGCCCGCGGCTCCGCCCGTTTGGATGTAAGTTATCGCGTAAAAAAGTAGCCTATGTCCTTCTCCATGTCCCAGGCTATCTTTGCCAAATTTCATGACGATCGGTTCAGCGGTTTAGGCGTGAAAACGTAACATACAGACAGACAGACAGACAAATAGACAGACAGACAGTTACTTTCACATTTATAATATTAGTATGGATAAGGATTTGTATGGATGGTACGGACCCCTTCGTGCGCGAGTCCGACTCGCACTTTGCCGGTTTTTTGTTTTTTGAACGCGCTAATCCCTGGAACTGCGAGTTGGATTTGAAAAAATCTTTTTGCATTTTACAGCCCAATTCTTGAGGAGGAATTACATTCCTATTAACTAGAACACCATTTTTTTTTAAATGAAAGTTTATGCGAAAACGAAGTAAAAGCACGGGCAGGCAATGTGTTGCGACGGGGTGGGTCGGGGGAAAATTTAACGCGGACGAAGTCGCGGGCAGAAGCTAGTATAACATAATTATATTTCCATTATTTGTTCAATACTTTTTTTTTTGGTCCTACTTGAAATCAGCAAAATATGGATACAATCTATTCGTAATAATATCAATGGGCGAGCGCACAGCTGATAGGTACTTACTACTCCGTTCCGCTTCATTGATCGCACCGCCAGCGTGTTCCGCGACAAGTATCCATTATACAAGTTTCAAAATAAACATGTTTCGTTAACGAGAACTTATTTTTTTTTTTACTAAGATGAATCTAAATAAGAAATAGGTGTATAATAAAACACGTTGAAGTTTGATTTGTCAAAATTTGTGCACTGATTACTTTTCCTGTATATTTGACATCATCATTCATAATCAACATCGTCATCGTCATCTGCCCTTGTCTCATGTCACATAATCATTTATCTATTACATCTTCCAGACGCTAGTCCGCGGTGACTCGCTCTATCAGAACACGATGGAACACCTCGAGAAAATGGGCATCAGCATGGACTCGCCGCAGAGTCCTGAGGAGGGCCAAGAGGAAGAGGGAGAGGAACTCGCCACCGGCACCCTAGCAGCCGCTGATGTGTTGACCAGGTACAGCTATGCTATGCTAAGGCATAGGCTAGGTCCATTCAAGGTCACTTCTACCTTCAGATCAGACGGCTCTGAAGTCAGGATTGACCATGTTTAAATAATACTGAAAAAAAAAAACTGACTAGTAAGGGGCTGTCCTTACTCCTCAGCTTTTTCCAGATTTTTTTATACACGAGCTGCTTGAAGTAGTCATAACTGACTCCTCCAAGCTGCGACTGTCAAGCTGACTGTACATATTTGCCACCACTTGAGCAGCCACGAGTTTGTATTAGCCATATAACCGGTGACTGTTGGAGTAGATGTATTCTTGAGTGGAGACCACGAATCGGCAAACGTGAAACGACGATCTTCGCAGGGACGCTGGTAGCAGCTGGATGAGAGTTGCTGAAAATCGAGCTGAATGGCGTGCGATAGGAGACGCCTATGTCCAGCAGTGGATTGCTGTATTCTGATGATGAGCAGTCCGTAACTGCCCCGAGTGCTCAGCAGTACAGCGAAATTTCGGCCTGCGGTAAACTGTTGCAGGACATTTATTTATTTATAGTTAACTAGCTTTTGCCCGCGGCTCCGTCCGCGTGGATGTCGGTTATCGCGTAAAAAAGTAGCCTATGTCCTTCTCCATATCCCAGGCTATATCTCTGCCAAATTTCATAACGCTCGGTTCAGCGGTTTAGGCGTGAAAACGTAACAGAAAGACAGACAGTTACTCTCACATTAATTATAATACTAGCTTTTGCCCGCGGCTCCGCCCGCGTATATGTCGGTTATCGCGTAAAAAAAGTAGCCTGTGTTCGTCTCCATATCCCAGGCTGTATTTCTGCCAAATTTCATGACGAACAGACAGACAGACAAACACACTAGTAATGAGAACCTAAAAAGATGGTGGATTGTGTGTAAGATGATATTGCTAGGAGAAGTGAACTCTGAGAAGACGTATTAGCCATTTTCTCAGAATTCATTGATGAATGACACAGATATGTATGGAAGACGAAGACATGATGCGTCTACCACAAATAAATTGAGATAAGGGCAGATGTTCCAGTATGATGGTCTATTTGAACGAAAGTGACTATTGTTTCCGTATGTTATAGGTTCAAAGTGTCAGACTACGATTGTATCGAGACAGAAGTCATGGACAGCACTTTCACTGGTAAGTAAAGAATTCAACCATTTTTGTTTTTTTTTTGCTTGTTTTCACAAGCGGACTTCGTGGCTAAGTAATAACAGCCACACGGGTCGATCCATCAGGTTAAGCTACGCTTGCCGTGGTTAATCCGTGGATTGGTGACCATCCTTACATACCGAGACTCCTCCGTGCCTCGAAAGGCACGTTGAGCCGTTGGTTCCGGCTGTCATTCGTGGATCTGTGATAGTTTTTATGGGTCGTCAGAAGCCCGATAACGACTAATTTGTCATTTATGCAAGGTTTATACCTTTAACATTCAATTCTTACACCAATCCACAAGAAAGGTGATAGAAGTGATATGAATAATTACCGCCCCATTACACTCATACCAATATTATCAAAGATCTTTGATAATATTGGTATGAGTAATAGTAATATTGGTATAATTGTCTAACTATAATTTTTAATTTTGCATGCCTGAATTGGTAAATGCAGTGAACTGCGCATTCACTTAACACCTGGAAATGCATATATGTACTGTGTTTTGCAATAAATATTTGAATTTGAATCTTTGAAAAGGTCATGCATGAAAAACTCTCCGGTTTTTTATCTAAATACAAAATTCTAAGTGAAGATCAATTTAGTTTCAGAAAAAATAAATCGACCACAACAGCTTGTTTTGCTGGATTGAAATTAATAACGAAAAGCCTTAATGATAAACTACCAATTGTCTTCATTTTTCTAGATATGTCCAAGGCTTTTGATTTCGTGAACCATACACTGTTAATTTATAAATTAGACCGATATGGCATACAGGGAAACTCGTTGAAATGGCTCGAAAGCTAGCTAACACATCGACAGCAATCTGTTGAGATTTCAGGACAAACAGGAAATCAAAAGTTCGTATATAGGTCTCAGTATCGAGAAAATAACTGCGGTGTTCCCCAAGGGACCATAATAGGCCCGCTTTTATTCTTGCTATATGTTAATGACTTGCTTAGTGCAACTTCCCACAATTCCATACTCAGTATTATAAACGAAAATGACGACATTATTGAGTACTAAAATGAAATAAACATGACATTATATAAAACTATTACATGGCTTGAACACAATAATCTTCATATTAATATTAACAAAACAAAAATTATACAATTCCAGACATATGTATAACAGTACGCGTCGACGGTTTAAAATACAATATGGAAATGAGACAATAGAAGAGGTAAATTATGCAAAATTCTTGTCTAATAATTGACAAAAATTGTAACGGAAATCTCATATTGATGATATGTGTAAGAAAATAGCTAGATTTGTATTCATTATATAAATACTAAAACGCTAGTGTTAACGTGGCACTATGTGCATACTATGGCTATGTCTCATAAATTCTGCGCTATGGCATTATAACATGGGGTAATTCGGTTGAACTTAAAAGAATGTTTCGAGCTCAGAAAAAATGTATGTGCTCAATTTGCGGAGCGCACCCAATGGACAGTTGTGTTCCACTATAAAAAATAGACTGGTCACGAGCGAGTTGGAATCAATTAATCAATCAACAAAAATCATAAAAAAAATTACATTAGTTCCGCTATCGATCAAGAGATGGCGCTGACCTAAAACAGCAATATTATAAAAAAGAGTGCTATTTAGAGACATCGTTTTATTTTTCCTGTAATTTTTGCATAAACTTCTACCACATAGAATAATTTAGGATTTTTCTATATGCAAACTTCGAAGACCTTATCTTCGAAGTTTGCATACCTAGAGTAAAATCTGAACGGTAGCGGAACGATATTTTTTTAAATTTTTCGTCAAAAGTCGTATTTTTTTTTTAATAATGTGCAAATAGCTCTCTTTTATAATGATACCACACATGCCCTAGTAGCTTTACTTCGAACTTTTAAGAATCCCATTCACCCAGTTGCAAAAAAAAAATTCTTCGTTTTGAAAAATAGTTGGGCAAACGTCATATAAAACTCAACAACGTCATCTACAAGCATTAGTAGTTCTTGAAATATCCAGCTGTGACAGACGGACAGACAGACAGACTGAGTCGCACCATAAGGGTTCTTTTTTACCATTTTGGTATGGAACCCTAAAAACTTAAAATACTGCCACTTCCAGCACTATACATTACAATTTTGAAATTTGTATCTTTGTAAACCAGACATGAATTTGACTTGTTTAACGATGTCGTATCCAGAATCAGCCGCAAAGTGCGTATACTTAATGTTCCTAGGCGTATAATTAAATTGTTTTGTTATACTGCATGTCCATTACTGTTTATAACAAATTACCTGGGGGCTAAGTCTACTAATGTACATACGTTGCAATGGTCTCTTCATTGCGAGTTTTTGACAGATTTGCCATACAAACACTGTCAAATATTCACAATGGCGAGACCATTGCAACGTTTGTAAATTAGTAGACTTAGGCCCCAGATGGCTTCAAAACTCTCAGCCTCAGAACATTTAAATTTAAATAATTTAACTTTCTTTCAAATACAAATAAATGCATTCTATTCCTGTGTCCGTCACCAGGCACCCTGAACCCTGACGCAGGGTCGGGCGCGCCCCCCCTTAAGGCAGTCCTGCGCCAGTTCTTCAAGGAGCACACGCACGGCGTGTTCACCGCGCGCGGGGCCTCCGTCGCTATCTGGAAGCATGGGGGACACTACTTCTTCTTCGATCCTCATGGCTGCGATGAGAATGGTGAGAATTCCGCAGCCTTATGTTGATTGACGATGTGCCTATAGGTAGGGAATGCAATCTGGGATCTCGAGCGGTATTTCGAGATTTCAACTCGGGCAAGACAATCTCGCTCGAGATGTCGACTGTATTGGTCGAGATAACTAACGAGATTTCGAGACTAAGCGGTCGTGACTAAGCACACTGTATTTCTTACTCCACAAAGCCAGCCGTGAGGCACACAGCTATTTGTTTATAACCTTTTTTTCTTTTTTGTATTTTGTGTTCCACGAACTGTGACCAAATAAACGTTATTTTTTTTCTTTTTCTTTCTTGAGAAGCCATTAAAAAATAAATATTTAATTTATTTATGTACAGTGTGCTGATTTGTTGCGTTATTTATGATCGTACAGATAATTATTACTTAAATAAACGCTGATTGCTATTGTTTCGAGATTTAATTTTATAAAAGATTATTTATTTAGAAACAATAACACCAATGGCTGTAGGTAATACGGGCTGGTGTCTGCGACTCCACGTCAAAGCACGTATTTTGCATACCATAAGAGGTATTGTTTTAATTTTCACTAACTTATAATAAAAACGCATTATTTTAAAAAGTAGGCTAGTATCTCTATCTCGGAAACATAGCCAAGTTGCCCGGTGAGATCTCGAATGGACGATCTCGACCGAAGACTTAACACGCAAGATTTCGAGTCGTCAATCTCGATTGCATTTCCTAGACATAGGCCGCTTCTTTGCGAGAGAGATGTTTTCCTTCACCGTTTTAAAACGTAAGTAAGAACGTACGATTAAGTAATAGTACAGTCAAACACACGGTAATAATTTAACATTAACAGCGCCTTTATGTCGCCAATAAGGGTGATTTTCGGTGTTTATTATTCGACACAAATGTATCGTCCCTTTATTGGTAAAACCGATTATCTACCGAAAACTAAACTTGTGGCAATCATGATTTAAAAGTTTGACAGAATAATTATGTAACTAAATTACATATATCTTACCTGCAATCATATAATTATAATGAAAAAATTAATAAAGTATGTTTGTAAATCATAAAAATGGAAGTACTTCATTGATAATGCTTGAAAAAATGCCAAAAACTATCTCCAGGGAGGTCATTTAGTTGGTTTTTCCTGAATAACGACATAAGCATTATATATCATTAATTAAATGACTTTGAGCTTATCTTATAGCTTCACCGTAACCTTTCGAAGAAAGTATTAAGGTACCAAAAACAACTGTAAAAATAACACTCTGAAACTTTCTACAAATTGAAATTTAAAAAATGATAATTGGTTTTGCTTGAGTAAAATTAAGAATTGTGGTAGACTATCTGCAAAATGTTCATACAACGAACTACAGCAAGCCTGGTTTATTTTTATAATTACAAAAATACCAAAAAATCATTACCTACTTACATGAAAGTAAAAACTGAATAAAGTAGGAAAATAATAAGAATGATATACTCGTATGTATTAGGAAATAATCAACTTTATTAGTAACTTTTTATTTTTATCTAAGTATACAAAACAATTTGTGAAAAAATGAATTAATTTAGATTTTCTATCTAAGTACTTATACAAAACAATTTGTGAAACCATGAAATTAATTCATGTTTTCACAAATTGTTTAGTATACTTAGAAAAACAAAAATAATGTATCTTTCATTCATCAGCTGATGAGTCCACAGATGATTCAGATTGTGACTCTTCAGAGGCGGCCACATCAGGGACGCGTTCAATGCGATCCCTATCTACAAGAAAACTTCTGTACCATCCATGGTACTCTTCGGGTATAACCCCCTTCTCACATAGATTAATGAGATCTTTTTTCTTAGCTTCCGTTATTGGAAGAGGTCCATCATACAATTGTTCTAGCGGTGGGAACTGGAGTTCCGAGGTAGTTGGTAGTTCAATTACCTGTTCCGCTGGCAATCGCTTTGCTTTGTTTCTTGTTGCATAGCTGTGGTGTCCATGTGCTGAAGATGTCGATGCTGAATTTATAGTAATCTTATTTTGTGTGTCTGAAGCAGTTACATCAATTGCCATAAATGAATTTGACATGCCATAGTTATAGTATATTTTTTGTCTCCTTTTATGTACTTCATCCGTTTTATTTTCAACCATTTCACTTGCTGTCCATCTGTGTTTTTGGTTCTATTCAAAATTATTGTATTGGCCAATTTTTTCAAGTCTTTAAACTCATTGTATTTAAATTCCTTGACTTGATAACAATTTTTTGTTATAGTCTTTGTGTTTTTCCTGTATTTTTTTTTTTTGATCTAGCACGTTTGAAAATGTTAATCCAGTCAGTCATACAAAAAAGATCAACATTTTTCTTGGCAGACTCAATCGCACTGTGCATTGAGTCAGCTTCCATGTAACTGTGACCTGACTCTAAGTCGGTTACAGAACTTAGCGACGGAAAGTTCAAAACCCACATCAAACGTGTCCTTATCAAAAAAGCATATTATAAGATAAAAGACTACGTTGAAGACAAGGAAGTTTGGCAATAATTCCTTCTGCACATGTGGCTTCCCTGGTACCGCATAAACAACATAACTATGTCAATTAACTGCTCCCAAATAACGATGTTTATTTAGAATTTTTAATTATTTTTCTATATACTTCCTTGACATAATCTTTTCATTATTTGACATTATTTACCTACAAATCGAATTCCAATTCTTTATTAGTCGCTTTTGTGGACATGATATTTATTCAGATATGTTACTGTAGTTGTAATTGCAATCATGTCATTAATATTTTATATACTTAGATTATTTTATATTTTGTGAATGTGAGAACGTTGTAGGCCTAGTAGAGTGTAGATTTGTTGGCACTTTTCTATTTTGTTAAGTACCTGGTAATTGTTGAAAGGCCTACACTGTCCTCCCATACCTATGATCACTGTTTATTTAATAATATTGTAAAGCCAATTATTTTTAAAAGAGTAACCGTGGAGTTTCTTGCCGGCTCTTCTCCATAGGAAACGACTAACTCGAACCGTGCACCTAGCTTCTGACGTTTCATAAGTGCCCATGTAGGTTTATGTGAAAAAAAATATTTTGATTTTGATTTTGATTTAAGAACTTGTGTTCTATGATTTGTAAATGGTTGCTGTTTTGAATTACCCACAATAGGGTAGCAGCCACGAATTGATTCCTATTTTGTCCTCCACATGTGTCAGAGAACAAACTGACTTCCGTGACTTCCTCTGGTACACATTTCATTAAATAGTGACACAAAATAGTTCCGATTTCTGAACATCCCTTTTTACCATTTATCTCGGACCATACAAAACAATAAGCTTCGTTAGGAGGCGCACTTTCGTAAAGCGTTAAATTGTATAAAGTTAATTTTCTTGTATAGTAAAGGAGACCAACATCAGTGCATGGCAATTGTAGAATTGCCTGCAAATCGAAAGTAGCAGACAGAAAAGATGCCCTAGATAATAAAAAAAACTTGTATTTAAATCTAAACGATACGATCTCTGATGTTGTGGAAAAACAAATAAAGCTGCTTAATCTCTTTTAATTGAATTAAAATCTGCACAAGTGCGAAGGATTATGTTCTGTTAAAAGCAAGTAGAACTACTTACTTTCTTTTTAATGTGTAAGATTCAAGTACTTTCCAATAATTCAGCAAAACCAGAACCATCTAAAGTATTTTAATTTGTATTAGTACAATGCTACAGTATGTTCAGAGTGTAAGCAAATTGCAACTAAAATAAGATATGAAACTGAATGTGTTTTTGATTGCAAGGCTTCAAAAAAATCGTACAAGTTTAAGACTTTAGCTGTTATTGAATGCAGATGTTACCTAAAAACTTGTATTGTAATTGTTTTTTTGCGTATCTATCTCGGAAACTATGCATCGTATCGAAAAATCGGTTTTACCTGTAGATAGAGCTCAAAAAGTTGAGTAGCTTGGTGTCAATAACTCATTTTTGAAAAAAAGTGTAGATAATCGGTTTTACCAATAAAGGGACGGTATGTTTTTTTATGTTTCGACACAAATGTATGTTTGTTTATGAAATAAATAACTTTTTCTCAATCATGCATGGAAATGTTGTCATTATTTTCGAAAAAAGAAGTATCGAATTTACGGACAAAGAAAATCAAATCCATTGTAGGAGCGTTTTTTGAATTTGGAACATTACAACGCCCCAGCAATGTTGTATGAAATGGCGTGCTGCTTTGATTGGATCTTTTTATCTCTCTCTCTCTTTGGTCTCTTTGCTTAGCACAAATTGCGTTCACGTGTCTGTATAGCCATAAATGCGTTTGCCTTTTGGCACAGATGATATATAGAAAATCGGCGTCAAAGCTGAAAATTCGTCTTGATTTGTTATTTACATACTTCAGCCATCTACCACTATGCCCACCTGCAAACCTCATCAGAAGTTAAACAAACACAAATGTACCGGGGAAATCAATAAAATTTTCTTTTAGTAATTGCCCCAATATGACTTATGTAACTTCATACTAATACTCGACCTGCAATTGCCTATTTCCCGGCCTTTGTAATAATGTAAATACTATTTGTACTTGAATGGACACCAATACATACGTCTTTGCAGGTCTCCCCTCCACTGAGCCCCGCGCCACAGCCTGCTTAGTCCGCATCAAGGGCAGCGTGGGCGAGCTCGGCGACGTCTTGCTCAGCAACCTAGCACCCGGTAGTGATGACAGCTTCAACATCTCGCCCGTCGCCATCACCGCGACCAAGCTCAACCCGGACATAGGCGCGCCCGAGACTAAGCTAGAGGTAACTAATGTATATGTCGGAGAACGGAAGGTTTCTCTCGTTATCATTAGCCATATTTAACTACTATGGGCGTACTGTGGGTAGTGTTGGTTATTGCGCAATAGAAAAACCGAATTAAACTCAAAAGTCATGCATTCAACCTGAGAACCTTAAAGTTTACATAAGACAGTCCCCTAAAACGCCCATCCCTTCACCACTTCCTAGTGCTTTAGCTGGGAAGAAGAAGTAGTGGAACAAACGCCCCAGCAGCACATCTGTCAGTTCAGTTAGCAGAACTTGATTCTATACAGTAATGGGTATGCAAAGTAATTAATGTAGGAACACGACACAACTATACCGAACGCGCAACAGTTTCTAGACGTCTTCACTGCTTGACCGCCACCGATGAACTTCACTTGTCGAATGAGCGGCGATCACTTGCCACCGGTCGAACGTTATGTTGTAGACTCCGTCATGCGCCACTAGGCAGCACTGGCGTCCCGATTAGTCAGGACTCGATGGCGCGAACTCCAATAACTCCATCGAACGCCACTAGATGGCGCTGGTGTACCGGATACAATCCGTCTCCGACTTATACATATATTAAAATAAGTCTCAGCAAACTGGCGCCCGGCAGTGATGACAGCTTCAACATCTCGCCCGTCGCCATCACCGCGACCAAGCCAATAGTGATAATTTTTTGTTCTTTCGATTTCCACGCGGGCAAAAGCGTGTCCTTGATAGGGTTTGAACTTACACACCACAGCATTGATATTGATATTGGCGTAATGCTGATATGTATTTTAGTAAGTTAGCAAGTAATAAATGAAATGATATTGTTCTCAGAGCAAACAATACGAATGGATCAACAAGGGCACGGCCGCCATCATGATGGGCCCGCGCGGTGAGAACGCGGCTATCGGCAAGGCGGCTGAGAAGTGCGGCATTAACGTGAGTAATATTTTATGTTTCAGTAGCTATTCACTAGGACATCTCATTCAGCATGTGTTAACAAAACTGAAAATAGAACTTGAACCTACAGTTAAGTCATGATGAGGCTCGCCCGGTCGTTTTCTCGAACTATGTTTCAAAATTGAAATATGCTGTCAATTTTGAAAAGCGCGGCCTTTCTAAATTCAAGTATCATACAGACAACTGAGATCAAGATAGATTTACGATGTTATGACACTATCACATCACACTAATATTATAAAGGCGAAAGTTTTTGAGTGTGTGTGGGTTTGTCTCTTCTTCAAGCTCAAATAGCTGGACCAATTTTGATAAAATTTGGTATGGACGTAGCTGACAACCTGGATTTACACATAGGCTACTTTAAGCCCAAAAGAATGTAGTGTTCGCGGGTAAACACCGCGGGGCGCAGCTAGTAATAATAATAAATTATTGCACGTCGGATAATTTGATTATAACAGTGCCTTTATTTCGTAGTAGTAGGCATTGGTGGTTTTCATAGTAAGTATTACTACTGACGTGGGATTGTCGTTGTCCGTATGTACAGTTTTCAAGTCAAAAAGTTCCATCATAACATCAATTTTTTTAAATATGCTTTTTATACTATGGCTTGTTCCAAAAGTATCTGATGAAAGTGTAAACAAATCCTGTTCATATTAAATTCTTATGAAATCGCTTAAAGGAATTAATATCATATTCATCTGTATTTAAAGAACATTCCACTTTATATCTCATCATTTTTTTAATATTTTTTTATTGCTTATTGGGCTTGCTCTTGATCTCGATCTCGCCTGATGGAAAACGATGGATAAGGGGTATTATGGGACGAACGTGCCCAGAAGGCTCACTCTCTTGCTTTGAAGGGTTATGTGAAATTGTAATTGAAAAATTCGAATAATCAAATCAAAGCACTCAATTTGTAAGTGGCACTAGAAATTTATATTCACAAGTACGTTTTATGATCCATTTGTTTACATTTTCATCAGATATTTATGGAACAGGCTATAAGTATTTCTTGTGTGAATTCGTCTATTGTTCATACTTGTGTGCATCTCTGATCAGTTATCGGTAACTTGTACCTGTACCACATGCAGGACGAAGACATGGCGGGTCGCACTCTCGGCTTGGCGGCGGCGGCGGCCTTCGCTGCTGCGGCAGAGTCCGTTCCTCCGCCGCACATGCACCAGGACCATATGTTCAACATCCTAGGTGCGTCTATAGCCGTACTATATTCAGGACCAGGACATGGAAGGCCGCATGTTTCCGGTTCTGCTACTGTTATCCTCTGCTGCGTTTACCCTTTTTTTGTGTGGGAAATTATCAAATAACTTCTCCCGCTCTGGACGGAGCGGGAGGATGTGTCAGACTTTTACTAACTAAAACTCTCCCGTGTTCCTTCAGTACGGTATCCCTTTCGGACAAACCCGCAACCCTCGCAGGCACCGGTCCCGGTGGACCCCGTCATTGCGTGCTGACATCTCTTTAAGACGCGCGTGGAACACAACACGCCGTCGACCCGGGCCTGGTCCTTACCGGACGGTAAGCTGCCCATAGCTCGCCGTCCGCAAGCCCGCGCCTGCGGTGCCGCCCAGGGCGTCTCCTGCGGCGACTAGGGGCGTGAGGGCGCACAGACTGCCGCTCCCTCACGCGTTCCGCCTCCTCCTTCGCGAACATTACTGCTTCACAGAAGGAGGTGACTGCCTCCCATGGACTCTCGGTCCGGACCATGGCCTGGACCAGGGCCGGACGCGAGAGATTACCTCCGTGAGGACACGGCGGTGCTCTGCCAAAGCCAGGCAGACCTCCACCGTATGCTCCACCGTGTCCTCCGGGCGATCCACACAGTGGTAACATCCGGGCGTTTCCTCCCGCCTAATCCGAAACAGGAACCTCCCGAAACAACCGTGTCTGGTTAGGTTAGGACCTGTGTTAAGCGGAAGGTGAGGACGCCGTGGTGCCTCTCTAGCCACTCCTCAAAGATCTCCTTATCGCCACAATTGCGGCGTGTTGCGTTTACCCGCTGCTTCGCTTCCTTGGTGTACCCCACAGAAAACGGGCATTTTTTCAGATAAAAAGGATTTTATCACCCACAAACTAAGTATCACATCAATCATAAAAAAATCACGTCTATTCCTTGTTCTATTCTGCATCAAAGGCAAACCAACATACTTTCAAATTTATATCTAAAATAATTAGCATGTGGGCATTGAACACTCATCATCATCATCATTTCAGCCGAAAGACGTCCACTGCTGGACATAAGTCTCCCCCAAGCACCACCACTTCGACCGGTTCTGTGCTTCCAGCATCCAGCAGATTCCTGCGGCTTTCATAAAGTCATCGGTTCACCTTGTGGGAGGCCTTCCAACGCTACGTTTAACATCGCATCGCGTCTATCGTCGCATTGAATACTGATATTGACTAATTGTATTCCCACAGACGCCGGCGGAGACTACTACCTGAACCACCTGAAGAAGACGGGCCGCAAGGAGCTCACCATAGATGACCTCTCGGAGAAGTTTGAGATGGGAGCCAACACTTTCTCCATCGAGCTGGGCGAGCCCATGCGATTGCCGCTGCGGCTCCCGGATGAGGTTCCCGGGGTGAGTTTAAATTGTGGCGGTATCTACAACGTCACGTACGAACTACGCGTCACACTGACGTCACGCAAAATCCTGCATCGCGCAATCAAAGTTATCCGCGCGACTTGCATAAAATACTACGTCCCGACATCAGTCGTTGTGCAGTAGCCCACAAGATCCTCTTTTCTATGGAGGATAAGAAACTTGACACTCTGTTTCTCACACTAAGTAAGAATATACATGTGCACAATCGTAGAAGACCTAGCGGAAAAGTTCGAGATGAAGCCAAACCTTCTCCATCAAACTGGGCGAGCTACCGCTGCCTCTTCGATTGCCGGATGAGATTCCCGAGGTGAATAAAAACATACAAACGTACATACATATAGCTTTCCAAAGATAAGTATGCGCTTCTGAAATTATTTTCGATTTTCAGAAATACGAACACGCGATTATGGCATCTACTAAAGAGTTGTTGCAATCATGGAAGTACTTGACAATTTTTAATTACCATTTTCACAAAATTATAGATTAACAGCACACATCAACCAGGAGCCATAGTCTTTCCATAGTTTTAGGTAACCAGTCCATTTTAATCACCCAAACCCATAGTCCAATATCTTTGGTTCCATATCCTGCAATAGTCCTACACCAACCGGGGGTTGTCCTTGGGTGCACTTGCATAGTGCGCACAGGGATAATCGTCGGTTGGTGCCTCATTTAATTAAAAAGCGTCTAACAGGCCTCTGCGAGTTGGCTTCGGCCCCTCGTATGCCTCCCAAAGGTCCGGGATCCCAGGGTCCCGAGATACATCAAATTTAAACATAATAATAATAATCATCATTTAATCCAGCAACAAGATTTTTATGAAACGCCAGTCTATTAAACGAAATGCAGGAGTGATATGTTATGTTATGTTGTTCTCAGGAAGGTGAAGGAGGCGGCGGTGGAAAAGAAGGCCTAGGGGAGGGAGAGGAAGAAGAGAAAGTAGAATTCAAACGTGAGTCAATAACAAAAATCTGTAGAAGCTCAAAATAAATTTAATAAAAAAATCTTTCTTTTATCCTGTGATTTTAGTTTTTGGGTCGATTTAACAAGATTAAGCAAGGTTTGCTTGTCCATGGATGGGTGACCAGCAGGCAGTATAGTACAAATAACACGTAACTAACAGCTTAGACCTGTTCGTAAAGGCAGTTTTTATATTAAGAGGGTGCATTCTCAAAGTTGGCAACGTGGGATTTTTCAATCATTGAATCGAGTAGTCATTTTTAATCTATTAAAAATGACTATTCGATTCAATCACTCGACTATTCACTCATTTGATTATTCGTTGATGTCGGTTGATTCTAATGTCTTCTTTCATTATAAAATCGGACCGTCGAACAGTACACACGTCTTTTCTTTCCTCCTGCGACTCATTTCCCACAGTCGCAAATAGCTGCTAAATATTTCGACGCATTAATTAATAAAATTAATTAAAACCGCGAAATATTTGTATCGACGGATTTGTACAATATTACTAAATTAAGTTATGAAAAATCGCTATGTAGTTGATGACAGATTGCAATAATTAATACCGTAACAACGAATATTCAGTTTTAGGTGAAATAAATAATAGTAGTAGTAATTTATTCTTATTCAACATGATATTTTGATTGTAATTTATGTGTAAATTTTGCATGCCCAAGTGCCGGCAGAGCATAGAGAACTTTCGAAACATGTTTGTCATCTATACCCCTACCGGTGTTGGCAAAAAATAAATGATTTGATTTGAAAAAATTCCAATTTAATTTTTTAATATTAAACTGATACAAAACCTAATTCAGCATTATTATTGCAATTCATAAACAAACATGATCATTATTTGTGATATTGTGCCATTAAGTAATATTATCAATATTACATTACTGAAAACAGCGAAATATTTTACAGCTCTTTGTCACGTCAGAATGGCACACTCTTAAGAAATTTACATTAGTCGGAATGAGGAACGAAACACAAAAACTATCTCGATTGGTATAAAGTTAAAACTTATTTTATGATAAAACAAAATGTTTAGCAGCTGTTATTTTAACCTAACACCCATTCCACCAGATATGAAGGACTACCTGTTCAAGATGTGGTACGACACCACGAAACCCACCACCATCTCCCTGCTCGTGGGCGACTACCACCAGCTGGGGCTGTGGATGTCCGCCGGGGGGAAGGTCGTGGCCTTCGATCCTGCGCCCACTTTGGCCAAGGGACTGCTTACATCGCAGAGGATTAAGAAGGGTGAGTTCGTTTCTTGGTAGACTAGAATAGAATCAAAAGAATGATATAGATTGGGATGGAATAGGATAGATTGGATTAGGATGGAATATAATAAATTGGAATTAAATTTAAAACGTTGAGAGATTGGAATAAAATGGCATTTAAGGGAATAGAACGGAATGGAATGTAGTATAATAAATTTGAATGTGATGGAATGAAACGAAATTTAAAAGAAATGGAATAGAAAAGAATAAAATTGAATATGGACACAAGCAAGCCGACCACTCTATCTCTCCTGGTTGGTGACTGTCACCAGCTTGGGCTGTGGATGTTAGCCGGGGGTGAAAGTGGTCGCCTTCGATCCTGCGCCCACACTCACCAAGGGACTGCTTACATCGCAGAGGATTAAGATGGATGAGTTAGTTTCTTGTTAAAATAGAATAGAATGGAATGGGCTAGATTATAATGGAATGGAATAGATGGGAATGAAATGGGATAGATTGGAACAAAATGGAATGGGATTGATTAAAATGAAATGAGATAGAGTCGGATATGATAGAATGGAATAGAATAGAATGGAATGGGCTAGATTAGAATGAAACGGGATATATTCGGATATAATGGAATGGAATAGATTGGAATATAATAGAAGGGGATAGATTGTAATTAAATGGTATAGATTGGAATAGAATGGAATGGTATAGATTGGAATAAAACCGAATGGGATAGACTGCAATGGAATGGGATAGATTAGAATAGTATCGAATGGGATAGATTGGAATGAAATGGGATAGATTAGAATGAAATGAGATAGATTGGAATAGAATGGGGTGGGATAGATTGGAATAGAATGGAATGGGATAAATTGGAATGGAATGGGATTAATTGGAATGAAATGGGATAGATTGGAATAGAATAGAATTTAAAAAATAACTTTACATGCTTAAACAATATAACAATATTGTCTTTGCCTAACCTGATTCAAAATACCTTGACTATTAATAAAGTCGAAAGTAAATCATTATCAGCACTTTTCGAACGTCAAAATTACATAAGACAGTCCCACAAAACGCCCGCCCTTCAACAATTCCTAGTGCTTTAGCTGGAAAGAAATGACGAAACAAACTCCGACTGATTCTATACAATAGTATGCAAAGTGTGCAAACATTACAAAACAAAGAAACACAAAACATCATCTGCCTAGCCTTTCCCAACATATGTAGTCGGGGTCAGCTTTCAGTCTAACCCTGATGCAGCTGACTACTAGCATCTTACATGGAGCGACTGCCTACCGAAATGAAATGAATTGAAATGAAACCGTTCTTTTACTCTAACAAATTTTGCTTTTAATAACACGTAAAAAAAAAACAAGCTAGATGGAGTCGACATTTCCTATCTGACTACCCCTGAGAAGAAATGGCGAAACAAACTCAGGGGTCAGTTTCTTTTAAAGTCCAGACATAATCTTGGTCAGATCATGTGAGGACCATGTAGATCCGTGTCTGAAATGGTCTTTTGAGGAAAGAACCACACAAAGAGTGGACCTGTCCAGTGCAAGCATTTGTCAGTGATCGTGTAGCTCAACTAAACTATCTGACCTCCACAACCCAGTTACTGGGTAATACAATACGGTAAGACTTGGTAAGACTGGTTATCAGACTTTCGGGCTTCTGACTACCCTTAAAGACTTACGACGACAAAAACATTTATTTATTTATTTGCCTGTATACGTCAGTTATGACACGCAGTAAGCACAATGAACGACATTGACCGTGGTTTGGTGTTTACTGATGCGGATTTTAATAGCTTTTTCTCAAACATGCGTGGAAATATATTAACATTATTTTCGAAAAAAGAACACGCAAATTATCGAATTTACGGACAAAGAAAATCAAATCCATTGCAGGAGCGTTTTTTGAATTTGGAACATTACACGCTCCAGCAATGTTGTATGAAATGGCGTGCTGGGGTTAATAAATACTCTTTGATTGGATCTCTTTATCATTCTGGGCATAGCAAAGTACCTCTCTTTGCTTAGAAAAATTGCGTTCACGTGGCTGTATAGCCATAAATGCGTTTGCCTTTCGGCACAGGTGACAAATAGAAAATTGGCGGCAAAGCTGAAAATTCGTCTTGATTTGTTATTTACATACTTAATAAATATAAATTTAATTAAAATGTATTCCCACGGTTCAGAGAGTGAAATGGAGATTGATTATACTCCACCAGATTTAAGATCAGAAGCCAAATTAGCAATGGATAACCTGCTTTCAGCGAAGTCAAAAGAAAAATACATGAAAGTATGTCTTATTTCTCTGCATTTTTTTGAGAAAAGCACTACCCTAGTACCATTTTTGTTGGCGTTTGGTTGGGCCACATACCTCTGAAGTTGGCCCAACTAAATGCCAACGGAAAATGCTACTAGGGTATATATGCCTCGGCGGAAATGGCAGTTGCCTATTTCCCGGCCTTTGCAATAATGTACTATTGTATTTTGTTGTATGATGCAGGTGATGAACTGCGTCTGCAGCGCCTCCGGGACGAGATGACAGGCGAGAGTGCCGGAGACGAGGACGACGAGGAAGGAGGCGGTGGGTACCTCATTCCTCAGTGGCAATACAGGAGCAATGGACTTGCTCCTGTAGTGATCTACATAATAGGAGCATACGTGCAGCCGGTACAGAGTTTAAGAGTTTTAATCCGATCCATGCTGTCCCTTGCTGTCCTCTCATAGCGACGGCCTAAGCAGAGTTCCATACACTACAGAGGATGCCCTTACCGCGTAGTCACTTAGTTTATAATTTTATGCCCTGGCTGGAAACTTTAATTTATTGAAGCACCCACAGGAATGTCTGGTTAAGCAGACAACAACCTCTTATGTTGAACTGCGAGATGTCAATCACAAAAATATGTATATAATTCAGTAATAGTACATTACTTACCAAGGGCTGTAAAAGAAATAAAGCCCGAAATCGCAGGTATTTGTGACCCGAGCCGCAGTCGAGGGTTCTAAATATGCAATAGAGGGCTTTCTTTTTTACTGCCCGTGGTGAGTCCACAATTTTACGTCTTCACCTGGCCATAATGCGAGTTTTACTGTACGCGTAGCGTGCGGTAAAATTCACATTATGGCCAGGTGTGACGTAAAAATATTTATTGAGTTTCATTCCTAATAAAACTCTAAACCCCATATGACTTGGCACGCAAAAATAACTGGCGAATACAGGGGTGCCTACCCCTCTGAACATCTGTTCTAGTCCAAGGGGGTACCCCTACAAATGCAGTTCTAAAACAGTCATTATTCCATTGTGAAAACGAGATGTAGTATTACTTCCACTCAAATAAATTTCAACTTTATTGTAATTTAAATTAAGATTGATAAACTCATAAAATGTTTGAAGTTGTAACGTGAACTGAACTTTCTATGGTAGTAAAATTATATTTCCATACACACATTTTTGACGAGGTAACGTCTTGTAAATCGATGAATGCCGGCTGCACGCATGAAAAAGCATGACTCATTGACACGTTCCGCCTGAGCCGAGTGTGCAAGCGAGAGCGCGGAGCAAGCGATAGAGAGGCACGATCGGCCTAAGCGTTCGGCTTATGTTGCGTTATCACGTAAAATTATCGTCCGTAAACCGACTTTACAGACAACCAATTTTGATTGCATGTTTGGAAACTAAACTGCGATCGCAGGATAGCTATTCGTTCTGTATAGCTCCATCTCAGCCTTGTCTTACATTCTACTATGCTAATGGCTATTCCATTTCAGAGGGTGAGCAAAAACCAGAGCCTGAACCGGAGTTCGTCCCACCGGAGTCCTGTCCTGTGCTCATTGTGGCTGCTAGTCCCGGAGAGTTTATTGATAAACTTGGTGAGTATTACCGACAAATTCTTTGATTAGTCGTTAGTATTGTTGCGCGCCACAATTAATGCCTGGTACAGTACCACTAGCGCTATCTAGTATCGAGTAGCAGAACTGATAGACTCGAGATTCTTCTAGAAAGTTCGATGCTAGTACTTTCTAGAACTTTCGACATCTGGTCAGTAGGGGCCGGTATGCACTCGAACATTCTAGATGTTTCTACAGTAGAAGGTTCTGGAACTATATAAGGACTATATAAGGCCGGTATGGACCCCGATCGGGCAGTCGAAACTTCAAACGATACAAGCGATATTCGAGTGCGACTTTAGAGTGATCAGTAGTGCATTTAAGTTTTATAATTAGTGTGTTTGAGTTGTTATCAGTGTTGTTTAATTAAAGTGTCATTTTTGATTTTTAAATCGGCATTTTTTATTGTCACGAACCGCAAGCTCGTAACAGCATCATGACTTAACTGTCAGTACTAATTACTGACAGTTAAGTATTGATACTAACGATTAAACAGTAATAAAGGCTAATAGGCTATAATAAAATAAAAAATAATATAATTAATATGCTGATTATGCTTGATTGAATCCCCACAGTTCGTCAAGGCAACTTGGACGGCAAGCAAGCTATAGCTCCATACAAGTTATACCCAGTGACTGTCATCAACGAGCTCACTACTTCTCTAAAGGAGAAGAGAGGAGGCCCCGCCAAGGAGAAGGTCGAGGGAGAAGAGGAAGGCGGACGTTAGTACCTATTTATGGAGATACTTAGCACGTACAGATATTCCAATTAAAATATGCGCTTCGATAATTATCGTCTTTCTTTGGAAACACGCTCGATGATGACATCTAATATTTACCTGTGACAACCATGGAAGTATTTGCTTTTTCTTTTATTACCATGAATATAAAATTATAGATCAACTCCATGCAATTCACATACACTTTTGAGAGACAGATGACGATCTGCGACTGAAGCTTCTTAGAGCAAGGTTACATGCTCAGTTTGGCGTCAGTTTACTCTATCAATATAGATTGACTTGACTGAAGCCATAATGATGGATGATTTTCAAGGTTACACGGTCAATCTAGACTGACAGCAGACTGATGCAAAGTACGCCAGTGGCCGATAGCCTTCGGAGCTGACCGTCGGTTGTCAATTTAAATTAGTGCTTAATCATGGATATTTTTTTTTTTTCGCTTGACTCGGTTCATCTGCATTGCGTCGCTGACGGGGTGACTGACGCGAGAATGATACGAGCGGTTTACACGATCATTCTCCCATCAGTCTTTCATCATTCAAAACGGACTGACAACATTATTTAGAATATTTAATTTTCATCAGTCTGTCAATCCGTGGGTTACACGATCATTCTCCGATCATTCTGACCAGACTGATGGACTAGACTGACGCCAAACTGAGCGTGTAACCTTGCTCTTAGAAACGTGCAATGACAGTTGCACTACAACAAAGAGTAGTAGACCAAATGTTAGAAGCTTTGCCTATGTGAGGCGACGTTCGTACTAATTCGGAAACACAAGATTACCGAAGCGCATGCTTTTACTGGTTTTATTGTATTGATTTATTTCTGGTATTTCTACTTTACTATTTACCTGAGACATGCTTCATCATACAGCTGTTGAAGAGGAGCTGGTCCCAGCCCTCGAAGAAGCAGCGATGGGCAAGTACATGGAACGCCTGAGCCGCTCCACCGCCTCCGTGCGCGCTCGCCTCGCGCAGAACGAGAACTACTTCATGGACCAGCCCAACAGAGACAACCAGGTATGTACAGTCGACTCTTTTATACTTTCGTCAGTTTTCAAACTCTTTCTCTTATCAAGTCAGGACACACCGCCACAAGAAATTCGAGGATCATCGTCTATCTTTGAAAGTAAGAAAGCGCGATGATGGGATCTAATATAGAGCTGCTACTGCCATGGAAGTACTAGCCTATTTTATATTACCATGATATCAAAATTATAGAGCTGTTAGCTCTATGCTATTCCAAAAAACTTTTCAAAACTTTTGAGTGACAAATGACGATCTGAGACCGGAATAAGTTGGTGACCCAACAGAGAGAAAACTTCATACAAACGCGCAATGATAGGTGCTCTACTAAAAAGCGAGACAGTACAAATCTTAGAAGTTTTACCACTGTGTGCAAGATTACTCTATGGCACGAAGTTCGTGCTAATTCGGAAACACGAAGATTACCGAAGCGTGTATATTTACTGATTTAACTGTACGTAAAATTTGAATGTACCGTGTGGTGCCAGACGTAAAGAATAGCACCACCCCATTTCTTCTCGTGGGTGTCGTAAAAGGCGACTAAGGGACTTACTAGAGAATAGGCCGCAGCTTTCTCTATGCATTTTTAACACCATACTGCGATCGCCAAGCCGCCTGCCAAGCGTGGCGATTATGGCAACCCCCCCCCCCCCCATTGGGGGAGCCTTATGTCCAGCAGTGGACGTCTTTCGGCTGAAATGATGATGATGATGAAAATTTGAATGCAGATTTTTTTCCCTCCCATCCCGCATGTATTTATTTTGTTTGATGACCTCTATTCTTCCCCCAGGATGCAGCCAACGCAGTAATGGGCATAGTAGTGGAACACATAGAGCCCTACCAGTTCTGGAAGCCAGAACTCCTGGACGCAATTCTCAAGTATGGCGACCGGCTGTACACCATGTCTATCGGGAGGGCGAGAAATCCACCCAAGTTGAAACCGGCAGAGATGGTGGAAAACTTCCATGTCACCAACTTTAATGTGAGTAAGATAGAAAGACAGACAGACAGAATCAGATAGACAGCCAGCCAGGCAGACAGACGGGCAGACAGGGTTCAAACCCAAGGAGACGGTGGGCAATTTCCATGTCACCAACTTTAATGTCACATCAACATTGAAAATAAATTTTGATTCTCATTCACAGATTTTGGAAAAAAAATACAGTTAGCAGAAAAATGGGCCATTTTCACAAAAACTTTTTTTTGATGCCAATCGATCCCGTTTCATATAAGAATCAAAATTTCTCAAAAAAAAATGAATTTCAATATTCTCCTAAGATCGTTTTCTTGTAGCTACAACGGTTAAATATACCTTATAGCTGAAAAAGAGTTAAAAAAAACAGAAGGAAACACACCACTAAACGAAAAAGGGTAGTTAGTGTAGTGGTCGCAAGTACAGCTGGTCCTAGGTTTTATACCCAAATCAGGCAAAGTATATTATTGGGTTTTTCTGGGATAGTTGCAGCATAAAAGATAGATAGCTTGAAAATTATTATATATATTATTATTTCTTACAAGCCGTGCGCCCGGTAGTAGCATTAGTTCCTCCTGATAACATCAGCCAATCATCATCTGCCAGTTAAAGTCCCTTCAAAATCGGTTCTGCCGTTTCGGAGACAATTTTTTTTTTTTTGTTTCTAAGTAACGTCTATACTTTCTTATAAGCATTTAGTAAAAAGCTGTTATTTTGACATTCATCATCATCATCATTTCAGCCGAAAGACGTCCACTGCTGGACTTAGGCCTCCCTCAATTAGGGGGGTTTGCCATAATCGCCACGCTTGGCAGGCGGGTTGACGATCGCAGTATGGTGTTAAAAATGCATAGAGAACGCTGCTGCCCATTCTCTAGTAAATCCCTTAGTCGCCTTTTACGACACCCATGGGAGGAAATGGGGTGATGCTATTCTTTACGTCCGGCACCACACGGAACGACATAAACGAAAGGCATTTTGACATTACAAACAGACAATTCAACTTTATTTATTTGTCAGATGTTTTATTTTTATTTTATCTACGCCCATGCTATAAATCCTCTATAAAAGTTTCTGAAACAGTTAGCTTATTGCCAACATTAAAACACCCAGTGTCATAGTAACCATAATAGCATCCAAACGGGAGTTATAATGTTGTACTGAATTTCATAATGCAACTCCTTTGCTTTTACGAGGATTATTCATCTTTATTACTCATTTGATGAGTAAGGAAGGGATCATCATCCTCCCTTCCATTCTCACTAATCAATTCGTGGTATCTTTATGAATTTCAAAAAAAGAACATTGTCACGCACGTGCGTTTCACTATACTATACCATAGTGATATTAGTATTGCAAAAACTGTTTCAGAACTTTTTATAGAGGATTCATGTCATGGGTGTAGATAAAGTCTTGTATGCAACTGTAATAATTAGGTAGTAAAACATGAATGTGATACTATTATCACACGAGGCTTCGCCTCGTGTGATAAACCCACATTCGTGTTTTAATATCCCTTATTATACAACAGTTGCATAAATAACTATTTTAATTACTGATTGCGCCTGCTTTTGACTTCGATTTATGTTTATGTTTACAGATAAAGTTAGAAATAGAGTCTGATGTGGTCGGTGGTGATATCAAAGCAGGCGAGACCGGTAGTATCAATAGCATCAAGAAAGCCCTTAACATCTTCTTCCAGTCGGTAAGTTTTTTTAGTAATAATCATTATTGCAAGTTTTATTCAAAAGAATGTCAGAATTTAATAGTTGTTACCGGTACCGGGAATAGAGTTAGCTGGTAGAGTTAAAGGTATAAGAGGGTTTAGGCCTCTCTTTACGTATTTGGCGTTTTTCGGTTAGTGTGTGGCGGTATCAACAACGCCACATGCGAACTACGCATCAAAGACCTGACGTCACAAATCCTGCATCGCGCTATCAGAGTTTACCGCGCGACTAGCATATATATCTACAACATCCCGACATCAATCGTCGGGCAGTTGCCCACCAGACACAATACCCGTCTGGTCGAAGGATCCTCCCTTTACTATAGAGTATGAGTGAACTTTACACCCTGTTCCTCATACCTCTAAAAGTGTATCGAGTCGCTTTTTTTCGCAAGTTTTGACTTTTTTGTAGACAGTACTAAGACGACCTATGTGAAGCGAGCCTCTCTCAATCGGTTAGATCAATAGCGCAAGCGCTTAGATACCTCCACATCCTTATAGCAGAGATGTAGATCGCCATATTCTGTTTACCTTCCGCCTTCTCACACTTCTGCTGAACCCTTCAGGCAATGCAGGCGTGATGCTATGTTATGAAGAGAATACTTCATAATATTGTTCAGAGTCATTTTGATGCCATTGATCTAACGAGTAAGCTGTGTTATTCTGTCCCCCGAACAGTTCATATGTGTCAGGTTCGTGCACGTACTAGGGCATGCATTCCGGAATTCCGGAATTTTTTAATTCCGGAATTCCGTTAAAATTTTTCTGATATTTCAATTTCGGAATTGAGAGGAGTAATATCGGAATTCCGATATTCATAATTTTTTGATATTTTGATTATTATTTTATCTAAACGCAACCAAACTAGTCTGTGGAACTTTCCACAAGCCGCTAGATGGCCAATGTTTAATTAGAGTAATAAGGGAGAAAGATGTTTAATTTGTTACTAAAAATGATTAAAAGACTGATACCCTAAGCAAAGTTAGGGACCTAGAAGATGAATTAATTCATGCTAATAGTCGTATTATCCGTTTAGAGAAAGAAAAACAATGTACTCAGGTTAAAGAAACTAGCCTCTTGTGTAATGAATTATTAAATAGTAATTTTAACCCTAATTCCATTATAAGTATTGACCTTACTGAGGATTCCTTGCTGAAACAGAATGTTGGTTATAAAGTTAGTCATAATAAAATGAAAAAATATGCTAAACTGAATAGAATACTCAAAAAATGTAATCAAATTAGGAAACAACACTTTTCTAAAAAATATTCCACAGAGAAAAGAGCATGTTGATTTAATCAATAAATTAAAAAATTATCAAATCAAATTAGAAGACAGCAAAAAAATCTATGAAATTGATACCCAGCGCTTACAGTCTGACATAGAGGCACTTGAGGGTCAGCTTAGTTCCTTTTACATTAAATATGTGAGTTCTCAAAACC
This sequence comes from Dryobota labecula, assembly GCA_947523025.1. NCBI lineage: Eukaryota > Metazoa > Arthropoda > Insecta > Lepidoptera > Noctuidae > Dryobota > Dryobota labecula. The sequence continues at coordinate 1,312,820 of OX383311.1, read as the reverse complement.
AAATTAAAGAACATATTCTTGCTGCTAATGAGTTAGTTATATGTCAGTGTACTTGTCAGGTTTCAATCCCTGATTCTGTCCAGCCTGAGGCAACGGAGGACCCGTCCCAGACTGTGAGTTTTTCTCAAGACTGTATCCTCAACCAAGATATATCTGATATAGTACAAGATCTATCTAATGTGGTACGGCCTGAGATTGTTAGTTGTCCATCTTCCAGTAGTCAGGATCTTTATCATTCAGTTATGTACTCAGATAGTATAGGAAGAGGTGTAGGTAAATTAATTAGTAACAAACTGTGTTATTCTAATCAAAATTATTCTATGCTAGGGTCAACCTACAAACGAATAATGGCATCAGTAATATCAAAAATATATAATCCTAAAACCAACATTACTGTATTTGTAGGTAATAGTTCTAAGGTCAAAAAAGAAGAAATCGCTGACTATGTAACTGAGTTGTTAAAGTTAAATTGTAGTAAAATAACATTGTGTGCTTTCCCATATTTTGAAAAGTTGATGAATAGACAAAACAATTATATTCATATGCTTAATAAGCATATGCATTTCTTAGTTAGTCATTATAGTGACAAGCTTGTGTTTTTTGACACCAACTGTTTTGTGGAAACTTTAAGGTCGACTAGGGATACTGTGTATGCCTGTTAGTTTTAGACACATAATAGCAAGACTATTAGCTTTTTATATAAACTCAGACATAAGTAGTATGTCGAAGTCTTGTGTAATTAATACCACAACAGTTAGTAGTAATACTAATAATAAGGTGGTGAGCCTGAATAAATGTAGCTCAAATGCTATAAATATGTATACAAATTGTACGAAGGAGGTTCCATGTCCCTCACTCACTATGAGCTCACTGCCTGGTGATGACATTGAAGTATTGGGGTTAACTCCGGATAGTCATTTAAACTAGGTTGTAAGACAACAGAAGGCACCAGTACGAATATTCTTATACTTAACAACAGCAAGGTGTCTTCTTGCTCAAAAATAAGTAATTATCAAAAAGGAGATCAGCAGAATGCCTTGAAATTATTTCATCAAAATATTCAAGGTATTTCTTCCAAATTATTAGAAACTGAAAAATGTTTTTGGAAAAAACAAAGTTTGACATTGTTTGTTTTACTGAACATTGGTTAAAGGATTACCAAATGCTAATTAATTATGAGAACTATAGTTTGGGCAGTTGTTTTAACCGTAAATCTATGCTTCGTGGAGGGTCTAAAGTCTAAGCAACGTAATGACATAGTTGGTTTATCAGTTGAACATTGCATCGAGTTGTCCTGTGTTGAGCTAGATAAGCATGTTGTAGTGTGCGTGTACAGACCCCCTAATAATCAGAACTTTTCTTTATTGGAGTCAGTAATGGAAGATGTCCTAGCGAAACTTGCATCCAATAACAAAGCCGCAATTATTTGTGGTGATTTTAATATTAATATTCTGGAAAATAATTCAAATAGCAGTAGATTATTAAGCCTTTTTAAATTGTTCAATTTATCTAATGTTTTTATAGAACCAACTAGAGTAACTCCAACTTCTGCTACTTGTATCGATAATGTCTTCTGCGATTGTGATTATTTAGATAAAGCCATCGTAAATTATTTACCATCTGACCATAGTGGACAAACGGTAACTTTTAAGTTTAAAACACCTTTGCAAAAAGTGCAAATTCAATTTAGACCAATAACAACTGGCAAATTAAATAGATTCAATAGTACCCTAAATAACAAGTTAAATGTTCTGAGCCATAATATGGACGACGCAAATAAATTGTATGAGGATTTCTTTTCAGTAGTGCACACTGAATTCAATAAAACTTTTGAAAAGAAAACAAAAAATATTTGCCCTAATTTTATATTTAGTGACTGGGCAACTAGAGGTATTAGGATAAGTAGGGAAAGACTGTTCGAGCTGTATGGCCTTAAGTCATTTATTAACACTGAAACTTTCAACAAGTATGTTGCTTCATATTCCAAAATTTTTAGAAATACCTGCAAGATAGCTAAAGCCTTATGCATTAGCCACAAGATCAAATCAGCTGAAAATAAAATAAAAACATTTTGGAAAGTTATAAATAATGAATCCAATAGAAAGAAAATACGAAACACAGATTTCACATTGGAGACTTCACGTGGCGCCATAAGCTCCAATTTAGAAGTAGCTCATGAATTTGTACATTTCTTTACTGATATACCATCTAGAACGACGAAATCTTTAAATTCCTCACCCGATGTCTCAATTGGTTTATTAAGAGCGAACGTTCCAGGCTGCCCGGTTGAATTTCAATTTAAACATATAAACCCTATGATAATTATAAAAGCTTTTCGGCAAATCAAAATCAAATTAACCGAAGATCTATGGGGAACGTCTATCAAAGTTTGTACATCTATAATCGAGACTATAGCACCATACTTAGCTTTAATATTTAATTTGTGTGTGGATCAAGGAGTCTTCCCGGATTTAATGAAATACAGTAAGGTTATACCACTTTTTAAATCAGGGGACAGTAAAAACACTAACAATTATAGACCAGTATCCGTGTTGCCGATATTCAGCAAGGTGTTCGAAAAGGTGATGCTCAATCAAATGCTTAATCATTTTAACACTAACCATATCTTACACGATCAGCAATATGGTTTCACCAAAGGACGTTGTACGACTGACGCCGGAGTCACCTTATTAAGACACATATTTACAGCATGAGAGGAGGCCCAAGATGCCATAGGAATCTTTTGTGACCTCTCCAAGGCATTTGACTGCGTAAATCACGAAACCTTACTCTTGAAACTGGAGCATTACGGACTAGGTAAACTTGCGCTCAGTTTAGTAAAATCTTATTTAAATGATAGACAACAGCAAGTTCAAATAAATTGAGTCAATTCACTCGGCTTAAGAGTAAAAATGGGTGTGCCACAAGGCTCGATATTGGGTCCTTTCCTCTTTTTAGTATATATTAATGATCTAGCCCATTTATTAAAAAACCAACCACAAATGGTGTTATTTGCTGACGATACTTCCTTAATTTTTAAGATAAATAGACGTGCATCAAATCTTGACGACGTAAATAACGCCCTATTGCAGGTCCAAAATTGGTTCACTGCTAATAATTTAGTATTAAATGGGAAAAAAACTAAATGCATAAGATTTGCTTTACCGAATGTTAAAAGTAGTGATTGTGACATAGTATTGAATAGGGAGAAACTAGAATTCGTCGATAAAACTGTTTTCCTAGGGATCACGCTCGACTCAAGGCTGCAATGGGGTCCTCATTTAACATCTCTTGCAGGGCGGCTAAGTTCAGCAGCATATGCTGTGAGAAAAATCCGTCAATTTACTGATGTAGATACCGCTAGGCTAGTCTATTTTAGTTACTTTCATAGTATCATGTCTTACGGTATTTTACTATGGGGATGGGCTGCAGATATCGAATCTATTTTTATTCTACAGAAAAGAGCCATCAGAGCAATATATGGCCTCCGCAGGCGCGATTCTCTAAGGGAACTGTTTAAAGATATTAACGCCATGACGGTACCTTGTCAATACATCTATGAAAACATCATGTACGTAAGGAAAAATGTAAATATTTTCAGTAAAAGAGGTGAAAAACACAATTATAGTACCAGAAATAGGGACCAATTAGTTCAACCAGGTTTCAGACTGGCTAAAGTAGACTCATCCTTCATGGGGTACTATTTAAAATGTTACAATAAAATACCTCCCCACATACTCCAATTGAACGAAACAAAATTTAAAACTTGTATAAAACGCACACTATGCAGCCAAGCATATTATAAATTGGGGGATTACATCGCTGACAAAAATGCTTGGCTCAATGCTGGTCCTGCTCCATAAGGGCGCATAAACTAATTGATTAGCATTTGAAAATATTATTGGAGCTGCTGAAGATTATAAACTATTTTTGCATTGTATAAACTCAATGTCCTTGAATTATATAATTGCATAGCACAGGTGTGAGTACTATGTACTATAGAGCTACCATTTACCGGGTAATATGTCTTTTATTGACTTGAATGTGCCCTGGCGGCTGAGAGTATGTTATGCTCACTCAAATGTCTCGCTGGTGGTGGCGTGTGTGTTGGATCATTAAGTTCCCTTCAAAATGGTTGAGCTAAATGGTGCTGATCCATGCGTCATGTTCGTGAACGGGCGCCGTCAGTTGGGACTGGTCATCTCTTAGCTGCCACGGCTTATTTTAATTTTTGAATTGTTTCTATTACGGACGTTTCTAACGTGCACGTCTTTCTACATTGTTCTCACATGTATAACTTCAACATGAATGATGTAACCCATTTTTTGTAACAATATTTTGTTTTAATAGAGTGTCCATGGAGTTTCTTGTCCGTTCTTCTCCATAGGAACCTACTACGCTTTGGAATGGGCAACTAGCTTCATTTTTCTGACTGACCGACCCCTTGACAATTCAAAAGTGCCTGTAATTGGTTTATTTGAAATAAATGCTTTGAGTTTGATATAATTATAAATCTTGTTTGATTTGAAACAATCTTTAAAAGTTACCATTTTCGGAATTCCGGAATCAGATCTCTAGTATTCGAGTATGCAAATGGGTCAATAGCAATGAAATTTGAATGATAGAATTCCAACATTCTATGAATAGGGCAGCGTAAGCCAGAGTTCGTACGACAAGAATTTAGCGCAAACAGAGTACGTGCTAGGGCATGCAATATCGGGAGGTTCTCAATTCCGGAACTGAGTTTCAAGTTCTTATCTGCGGATAATGCAGTGGACTGCAACATTACTACTTAGAATTTTACTAACGTTGTGTATTATTTATGTTGTAGTTGTTTATTATCCCTCAATAAGTAAAATAAGAATAAAATACCATTGCCTCCAGCACAAACACGGCGTGCTGTGCTCGAAAGGCTACTGCGTGGCGATCTGGAAGGGGGCCGACGACGCGTCCTTTTGCCTGCTGGAGCCGCACGCCGTGGGGCCCGCCGGCCGCGCCGGCCCCGCCGGGGCCGCCACGCTGGTGCTGTTCTCGGACGTGGACGAGCTGGCGGCCGCGTTCCGGGACAACGTGGACGGGACGATGCGGCCTGGGGACAACAAGTGAGTGCGGCCTCAATACAGGGAGATTTTTATCACAATCCTATACCTACATAAATTAGGTGAATCTATTCATATTTTTTATTATGATTTTAAAATTGCTTGAGACATATTGCAAAAAAACCTTCACTTACTTTATTCTATGAATGACCTGCCCGGACGAGGCGACGGTTGCGGTACGAGCGCGGTGCCTTTTGAAAATTAATCATCATATTATCAAGTAATTTTAAATTATTTAAGTTTTTAAATAATATACTCAGATGGCTTCTTTACCAGCTTACTGGTGCATTTCTTAAAATATTTAGTGTTTGAATAAATACATACACCTTACATATAAATATATTCAATATAAAAATAGTATATTATGCAATTAGTGAATAAAGGACGGATTTAAAGTGAGAGCCATAGATGAATCATGAGAAAGTGAAGGATTCTAACGACTAAATCACGACCGTAGGGAGTGATTCCTGACGATTGAATCATGAGCGTAGCGAGTGATTCAAGTGTTAGAATCCCGAGCAACGCGAATGCTTCGTGGCCCTCGATATAAATCCGTTTTATTCAAGTGTTGCATACTACACTTTATACCATGACTACGAGAAAAAGAAAGATTTAAGCGAAAATAGACATTTAATGAACAAAAAGGAAGGTTAAATTAATTAAAATGCACATTAAAATTGGAAGAATATTGGAGTAATTTTCTTATTATTATTACTATTAGGATGGTCAACCTGTAAAGCGATATTTATTTCCTGTCGATGGTCAGAACTTTCTGCTGGAGGAAACTCTGGATCTTTGGACGTTGAAGGGCGTGGAGTGCACAAGGAGTTTTTTTTTTTAAACGTTGCACTAGGAATTTCTGCTGTATTGTGGGTGCGTTTACAAACATTTAAAGTCACATACACAAACAGCCAGACCCGGAACAACTACTTGTAGATGATACAAATATTGGTTCCGTGCGGTAATCGAACCCACGACACGCAGCGCAGCAGTCAATCGCTTCAACCGTGCCGTCGAGTATTGTTTGTATCGAGTACCTATTTTTCGCAAGGAGATTGTATAGCATTGAGATGGAGGTCGAATATATTGGTGTGTTCTAAATTCAAACACCAAAATAGTGATTAAAAGTGCTTTTTATTCACTGTTTTCAGTGAATAAAATAAGCTTTTTAGGGGGAGAATGGTATAAAATATATTGGCTACTTGGTAAACAGTCGCCATTGTCATTATCTCATAAGAAAGAAAGAAGAAGAAAAAAATACACAAAAAAAAATGTTTTTACATAAACAAGTTTTAAACCCTATATAGACCTACGGTATTCAGCTCTGAGGCTGCACCAGCCAAAGGAATCGTCAAATCATACAACGTTTTAAAAAAAAAAAAACGAAGGGATATCGTCGACCGTAGGTTCAATTGACGTAAGGGACAAAATACCCAAAATGAGCTAAGTATACAGTTTTGTTCAGAATTTTTCGCTCTTTCGAATGGTGTATATGAAAAAATTCTAGCTTAAGAAAAATGTCCCTTACCCTACTGATTTTTTGGATCCAAATTTCGAATCAGCCCCATAATAACAATGTATTTGAAAAACTATGCAATATAGCAACTTGAAATGTTGTATTTACCGCCACCAATCGAATCAAATAAGGTAAGATAAGGTAAGGTAGGTAACGATTTCCAAATTTAAGATATCCGTACGCCAAAAGTGTGTACTTAATTTTCTGTCAACAATCTCTTTACACTGTATTTCTTTTCATAAATTTTTTCAACAAGTGATTTACACTATCTTTTCACAATTTTTCCACAATTTTTGATCCAACGTAGAGGTCAATTTAATGTAAGGGACGGGACTACAAGATACTTGATCAGTAAGGGACATTACTAACAAAATACGTTGGTGTAAGGGACATCTATTTTCTTAAATAGATAACTTATTTAAATAAATTTTACACAGGTAGATAGAGCACTAAAATAAAAGATTATGTGCGAAATCAGATCCGAAAAAGGTTAATAACGAAAAAAGTTATGGGCGATTTAGTCCGAAAAAAAACTTTGTCGGCCTCTCCTGAAAAATCGTATTTTGTCCCTTACCTCAATTGAACCTACGGTCGACGATATAGTCAAGGTCGCTATTTCTAATTTACCAGCATTAGAAACAGCGATCTTCAGCGGGACCTCAAGATGGATGTCGTAAACATAGTTATAAAAAAATACGCAAAAGCTCATGAACGCAGACTTCATCTTCAATGTCGAAGCCATGTTAGTTTAGTGCAGTGTATGTGAACTTAAACTGCAGTTTGTACTATAGTTTAAGTGCTGACTTTAAAAAGAACACACGAATTAAGTGAACTCCCCTGAAAAAGAAAAACGTTATTAAACGATTTCTTAATTATAGAGGGTATAAGGGACAGCCCTCCGCAGACTGATGGGGTGAATTCAGTAGATCATACTAAGATTTATTTATTTATTTATAAAAGTACACCAACAGCTTCTGTATACAAAATATCCAATAACAGTAGGTAACAGTCATGGGCTTATACAGTTGCCAATAACAGGTGAACCAACATTCTCAAATACAGTGATAACCTAAGGTACAAACGAAATGAATAAAAATTAAGCGGTAACAAACTATATAAACAGAAATATAAAATTACAAAGGAAATAAGCTACAGAGGTTGCAAGAAACACCTACATACTAACACTCTGAATTTTTTTAATGGGGGGTTGTGTGCTTTGGGACTTTAAAATTTGGGCTTCAAAAATATTAATGGAGTCATGATATATGTCAACATCTGGAGTGGAATTTAAATAAGAGTTCATCTCTCGGCTGAGCCTATTGAGAGGTGAGTTTTCTCCTATATTTGTTCTGGATGCTTTAGTGGAGAATAAATGGGTAATGGGATATCTGGGTAAATTATAGGGGAGTTTTCGGCCAACTTGTTCAGTAAATTTATCGCAGTCGCAGTAAGATGACTGGTACATGAAATTATTTCAGGAACGTTATGGGCATCCAATAAATACGCAATGTATCGTTACCGTAATAAAACGCACGTAGCGAACGGCAGCGCAGCGAGCCTTCGGCCGCCCTCCCTGCCACGAAGCGCGGAGAGTTCAATGACCTCTGTAGCTAAGCAGAAAGTGAACAGATGATGGCACGCGTCGTTCGTTAGAATATTTCAACATCCATTGCTGTTTTTTATTTTAGCTGTTTTATTTACATACATGAAGTGCTGCGTACAGAGTATGTAATTTTACATTTAAATAAAGGAATAGTAACTGAAAAAATGATTTAAAAAATCAAAATTTTCTTGAGAAAATTTCCGGTAGAATATGATTCAAAATAAGGAGCTGAATGCACCCTGTCAGTTTGCGGAGGGCTGTGACTTACACCCTGTACAGTTACAACTTAGCAGTTTAAGTTACATATAAATTACTTATCAGCTCATAGGCTAGATTGTAATGTGAATAAAGTATCATACATTAAACAAAAAAATACTATCCTAGATAATTTCAAGTCATCAATAAAGCATACGTTTCCAAGTGAGAATTGTGCAACACCATTGGCCCGACATGCGATCCCTGAGGCACTCCGAAGGGGTAAGAATGTCACAAAAGTTGACCGCTTCTGTTCCCAGATTCTCCATAGCAGCAGTGAAGGTGTTCTGGGAGTTCTCGAAGCTGGCGAGCCCGGTGAGCCCGCAGGGCGCCGTGCCCGACGAGGGCTACGAGTGGAAGGTGCTCACGGCCTTCGTGGAGACGGCGCGCGGGCGGACCATACTGCGCGGGTCTCGGCCGCCGGATCCACTCAAGTATTTATTTATTTATACCCAGCTGACTCTACAGATGTTAAAAGAAAGAAAGAAAATAAAATTAATTTAAAAAAAAGAGAAAAAAAACTAATAACTGTATCGTGTATCTCACGACTGCGCCAAATAGGCCCAGCTCAGCGTAAATGCCAGACAACTAATGTCTGACGCTGGATTTTAACACTATGTCCAAGCAAAATTGACTACATACCACGAGACGTCCGTATTATTTATCCGTATTATTTATTTCGATATCATTATTATTATTAATTTTTTTGGTGTTTTAATTTCCTTTTATCCTTGTCTATACGTCTGTAAAAAAAAAAATTGTTCAAACGTCCAACTCACTAAAGCCATGTAATTTGTATTACCTAATGCATTACATGTAATGCACGAACATCATCGCCGAGTCGGAAATGCATTACATTAATGCACGGACAGTCAACGTATTAACTGGACTTTATTTTAAGAGGACGTCTTACGAATGTAAATCAGCTTTATAGTTTGTGTAAATTTTTAAATAAAAAATAAATAGATATTGTGTGGCAAATTATAATAAAATCGATTAGATATAATTTGTTTAAAAATAATTATATAGTGATGATTAAGAAAAATGTCGTTGCCCTGTCAATATTTCAATATGGTCTTCAGCTCAAAGAAAAGCAGTTTCAGTTATCCCGGATTTTATAATTTTCCGGGCAACTTTTCCAATATTTATTTATTATTCACACAATCCACAGCTCTTTGAAATTATAACTTAAAATATATAAGCTAGTCTTACAGCCAGCTACGGATTTACAATTTAATAGCAATACAATACATGCAGCAGAAACAAACATAGAATCATGTGAAATGCTAGCACCAACTAAGCATTTCTAAGTGTACACTTACAGTGTATGTGAGTGTGTATGATTGTGCATGAGGGGTTGCGAATGGGTATGTTTTTCCGTAAAAAGCTAATTCGGACTATTACGAATTTTTTAAAACATGAAATAGCCAAATCACTCCAGCCGTTCTGAAGTGATGCGCTTACCAACGAATAGCACATTTTTTTAATATGAGCAACTACCTGTGACTATGGCCGTGTGAAATTTCTTGTTCCCCCGTTCCCCAATCCGTTCTCGAGATGTCATCAAAAAAGTCGTTCTGTACAAAATGTAGGAGAAAGTGAATTTTCCACATGTTTTTATAGTTATTCTGCTATTCGGGGCGAAGACAAATCCAATAAATCCAAGATCATCAAAACCGGTCCAGCCATTATTGAGTAATAAATGACGTAAATAACCCGACTTTGTTTTTTATATTAAGATAAACATAATAATTATTTCAAATTCGTTTAGCGCTAAATGTAAAGTCACGGAAATTGCTAAGCAAATTGGCTATCAACTTAATTATCCCTGTATTCAAATCACAACGGTCAATCTTTGACAGTTGTATGAAATGGCTATAACACGGCAAATTGACGTATAATCCTATAATATCGCATAAGCCATGTCGCATGTTCCTCCTCTCTGTGAGATGGGGTGGGCCCTAATCTACTACGCGGGCACCATGCGGGGTGGTAGATATCAGATGCCTTGGTTTTTTTTTTAGGATATGTTGGTTCCACCTCATTTGGCAACCCCCCCCCCCCCCTTAATTGGGGGAGGCCTATGTCCAGCAGTAGACGTCTTTCGGCTGAAATGATGATGATGAATGATGTTGGTTTCTCACGATGTTTTCTCTAGCCGTTTTGAGAGCAATGGTGTTGAAATAACACAAATAAACACGCCTTTCCCACTGGGCCACCACTGCTCTCTACAACTTGACGTACGGTGGCAAATTTCCCTAAGTGAACTAATACAAATCTGCCTACAATGAAAGTGTTATTTATTGTTTCCAGATTCGCTCGCGATGCCTTACTGCAATCCTCAAGTGCAGCCATCGTGGGCGCGGCCATGTCCCATCTCCGTCGACCACACCTATGGACAAGACGGACTGTGGACGAGGTCATGTCCGTCGCTTGTCAGCTGTTCACTGCTTCGCTTGGCTCATTGGGATACGAGTTCAGACCGGGAGAAGATGTTCTACTACCACTGCAGGTAAGAAAGTGACCCAGGTGGCGCACCTGTAGGCGGAACGTGTGAGGGAGCGGCAGTCTGTGCGCCCTCACGCCCCTAGTCGCTGCAGGAGACGCCCTGGGCGGTACCGCAGGCGCGGGCTTGCGGACGGCGAGCTATGGGCAGTTCGCCGTCTGGTAAGGACCAGGCCTGGGTCGACGGCGCGTTGTGTTCCACGCGCTCCTCAAAGAGATGTCAGCACGCACTTACGGGGTCCGCTGGGACCGGTGCCTGCCAGGGTTGCGGGTTTGTCCCAAAGGGATACCGTAATGAAGGAACACGGGTGAGTTTTAATTAGTAAAAGACTGACACACCATCCCGCTCCGCCCAGAGCGGGAGAAGTTATTTGATAACTTCTCACCTTAAAAAAAAGGTGGCATATGAGTTTAGACCGGGAGAAGATGTTCTACTACCGCGAATAGATTTATTTCCAAAACAAACAATTGATGTTTTTTTCTTTCTTTAATCACTGTGTTATTGCACAGGTGTTGCAACGCTTCGTGTTAGGAGTGAACTACGTGCGCTATGAGTTAGAGGAAGTATACAGCGGGAAGCTGGAGCAGAAGGAACCCGGTAAAATGACCGTCAGGTAAGAATCAACTAGAAGAGGCATCAAGAAACATTTATTTGCAGATACTGTGTTAGTTGTAATAGTGGTTTCATGTACAGTCGTTGATGTATTAAAAGCGGTAGATACGGGACTTAGTAACAGCGACTGGTCCTATCAAACTAAGTGATGGCCCGTAGTTGGCACTCAGTCGCGTACGGGGACATCATTGATCAAACAGCTCCATAAATTAAATTTTTTTTTTTGTCAAAAATTCGCATCAAAATGACTTCTTGTGGCTAAACAGTGTTATATTAATAATACAAGGAAGAAAAATAAGACACACGGGATTACTTACCACTCGTAAGTACAGCCAAAAATGGAAATTTGTTGAAAGTTAAAATAATATTTAATGTTTGCTTCGCCATGTTTGTGCCACCATATGCAATATCATTCATAATCGTAAACATTCGGCAGCTAACGCGATTTCGCTCGCACGACAGCGCCGTCTCCTATCTCTGTTCTTGTCTATCGGTAACTGTAGGTTTGCGACTGTGATCACACTGATCACAGATGTGTGAGTTTAGGTGCATGTAGTCGTGCGCCGAGCCCAGGATTACTGATTGCGATGTTAGCGCGTAACATATCTTCCTCCTTTTAATATATCAATGTGTACAGTCCATATTTTGCTTGAATGTAAAATATACAGAATAATAGGAAGAAGTAGATCGGACTGTAAACCACAGAATTAACACTGGATGGATGAAATCGCGGCAGGGCACGGGAACTATCTGCGACTCCCGTATTCCCCTTAAACTTAACTAAGTGGAAGATTTAGACAAAAATGGTAGACCTGCTGTCTTGTACGGATCAGAATGTTGGGCCATAAAAAGGATAGATTATTATTTATTTATTTATTTAATATGGTAAGTACCTAACTTATAAACATAGCCCCACAAAACCATTGCAATGGTTTGGCTGTGAGGTCAGTGAGTCTCTAGACAATAATACTGAAAGATGAAAGGCAATCGCATGCAGCTGAGATGAGAATGCTGAGAGTGATGTGTAATAGAAAATTATAGATTTTTTTAGAAGTTGGGTTTTTTTTTGGTCAAAAGTTTTTAAATGATAAATGATTTTATTTCTGTAAGTAGGTTTTTACAAACACTTTTACACGTCAATCATATTTTAAAACTAGATGAGGTCGGCATTTCGTATCTGACTACTCTGAGAAGAAAGACCGAAACAAACTCAGAGGTCACAGTCTCTTTTAAAGTCCAGACATAATCTTTTTATTTTTCACTTTTTAGTTATGGTACCTACCCCACAACAATTCGATTACCACTACTTGCTAAAGCGCACAAACAACAGTGACACAAGAAGCGGATTAAATACGTACTATCGAAGCTAACTCAAAAACTACCCAAGAAAAGTTAATAAAAATCGGTTAATAACTATTTATAACCCGAGTGCATCTTATGACAATTCCAATAAGCCCAAACACGGCTATAGGATACATTGTTTTATTACGGAGTTCCGGTGCATACCTCCCGGCTTCAACTTCAGATCAGTTCGATGGTACCATTTTCATCAGAATGATTTATTTAAATTTGCTTCATAGTCACTAAACTATCTTAATCGAGATATCTTATCAAGACCCGTGAAATACTTATCATTGAGAAGTTCCCTTTATAAGTGAGCTTGTTTTGAACTTTATAGTTCAAAAAAAAAAGCCGGGTTTTCCTTTTTTTACCCTTTTCTTCTTAAATTCATCTACACCATGGATGTTGTGTGGTCCAAGATCTCTGTTTGCTATCCGTCACTTGTCCTAAATTCAGACTACTTTTATGAACTGTTGGCAAATAATGTAATTCTTTCTTGTTTTCAGATCAGCGCTGGAGCGTTTCTTCGAGGCTCACTCGCATGGCATCCTGTGGTCTGTGCCCCATGCCGTGGCTGTGTGGCGTGTGCGTGGCTCGCCACAGTACTACATGTTGGAGCCACACGCTTGTGGACCTACGGGGCTCAGGGTCGATGCTATGGTGAGTAACAGTAATCAGTCCACTTTTTTATATTTTTTTCTAATCCATAATAATATTATAAATGTGAAAGTAACTCTGTCTGTCTGTCGGTCTGTTTGTCTGTTTGTATGTTACGTTTGCCTGGCTTGGGATATGGAGAAGGACATAGGCTACTTTTTTACGCGATAACCGACATCCACGGAGCCGCGGGCAAAAGCTAGTATAAAAAAATTGGTTGTCTGTAAAGTTGTTTTACGGACGATAGTTTAATGTGACAACGTCATAACAAAACATTGATGCGGAGCAAGCGTACAATGAGCGTAACGGGACAATGAGCGTAACGGGACTATGAGCGTAACGGGACTATGAGTCATCCTTTTTCGTGCATGCAGCCGGCGTTCATCGATTTATTAGACGTTGTCACGTCAAAATAAAGTTACAAACTTAAACTTAAACTACGACAAAAACGCCTTTTAGGGAAACACACGTACCACAACCATAACCACACCACAAGAAAACACTTGTACGGGCGCTAATTTGCATGAAAATGAATAGTTTATTCACACATTTGACCGTCAAAATCAACCGTGTGGGCGATACCGACCACATCAAAGCCACGTCGTAGTTACAACGCAACCACCAGTAAGACCAAGCCCTAGCGGCTGGTCACATCGCAAACATCTGCCACAACGTAAATAAAATAAATAATAAATAAAATAAAAAAGCTTTAATTAATTACTTACAATGAAAATTTTAAAAATATGTTATTGTGTTAGTAATGAAATAAAATCTTAATCTTAACATATTTTGTTAGTATTTTGTGCTAGAATCTTCACTTTTTATGTTTCCTCTATGTCAGGACCACCTGAGGCGGTAAAAGCCTCCTCCAAATGTTTACAAACGTAGCGTTGTCTGGCTGTTCTTGCCCAAAAATTTCCAGATATTTTCACAATGCAACAACATCGCAGTTACATAGCGACAACGCAACTACAAAAAATTGCAGCGACAAGAGTCACACCTAACCACTGCTTGCCCACATTTTGTCCCTACGATGTGGTGTGGTTGAGGTTGAGGTCGTGTGAACGAGCCCTTAATAGGCGTTTTTGTCGTAGTTGGGTTATACAACAGGTCCCGGAATTAGCGCACACCACCAAACAGAATTTATGTTTTACTAGCTTTTGCCCGCGGCTTCGCTCGCGTTAATTTCGATAAAAAAAGACGCTTAACACATTACTAAAGTTTATTTAATAATATAATTCAATCATGATTCGAAAGACACGTGGCGCCATCTATTATCATAAGAACGTTATTAGTTGTTTTCCTCGGGAACAGTACTTTTTTTCGGGATGAAAGGTATCCTATGTCCGTTTCTGTACACCTGAAAATGTATATGCAAAATTTCAGGATGATGTGTTCAGTGGTTTAGGCGTGAAAAGGTAACAAACAAACAAGCTTACTTTCGCATGTATAATATTAGTTAGGATAAAACAAACACTGGATTGTTACTGTTCTGTATAAAATATTGTTTATTTATTAAATTTATTTGTTATACCGATTTAAAAAAAAGATGTTTTATTAATTAAATTGTAAAATTTTATCTATTTTTATTATTATCTGTTTTTTGCACACAGTCGCACACTTATAGGCGTAGTAGGTACTTCGTCCATTTTGGTTTGTTCTCACTGTACAACGGAAGTACTGTAATATTTACGTAATTTGAATAATTTTTGGGTAAAAAAATTGCCTATCAATTCAGCAAACGATTCTGAACAAACTACTTTAATAATGTGCATTAATTCAGTTACACTATTTTTATCTCACAAAGCGACGCCTGCCTTACTTGTGGTAACCAAGTGCACAAACACACTGTGAATGTGTGCGTGAAAACGAATAGCGTTAGCAAACGCACGCACAGATCCGACTTTGCCATTGTCTGGGACGGTACCAAAAGCTCCTGCGCTTAAACACACATTCACAGCGTACACTTGGTAACCACAACTAAAGCGCGCGTCGCTTTATGAGATAAAAATATTGTACACATTGTAAAATTTTTTTTCTTCTACGGAGTGTTATATAGTAACATTAATTTG
Source organism: Dryobota labecula (assembly GCA_947523025.1). Lineage (NCBI taxonomy): Eukaryota > Metazoa > Arthropoda > Insecta > Lepidoptera > Noctuidae > Dryobota > Dryobota labecula. Next base: position 1,297,159 of record OX383311.1, on the reverse strand, counting down.
TTTTAGGACGATGGTGCTGCTTGTCTGCTTACTTTCACGTCACCCAAGTTGATGGCATTCTCGTGAGTATTTTTTTTATTTACTATGGGTTTGCTCTTGACTTTAGGTCTGGATGACAGAGACAAAGTCTACGATGGAGTGAGCTTACCCAGAAGAAGCCTGTTCACTCTGAATAGATTAGGGTTGTATGCGTTCGGAAACACAGACGCAAGCAGAGAGTTCCACTCCTTTGCTGTGCGCATTATAAAAGACGTTTGAAAACGCTTAGTGCGAGTTGGTGGAATATCAACTAGGTAGGGGTGGTAACTTGCAGTGCGTCTAGATGTCCGATGGTAGAAGGGGGCCGGTGGAATGAGGTCGTGGAGTTCATGGGCACACTCGCCGAAGTACGATCTGTAGAAGACCGACAAGCAGGCAACCTTGCGGCGCTGAGCCAAGCTGTGAAGCTTGGCATCCACTAGTTTTACGTCGCGAATGAGCCTCTTAGCTCTGCGTTCCACCGAGTCAAGCGCAGCAAGTTGGTACTTTGCTGAGCCATCCCAAAGGTGGCTGCAATACTCCATTCAGGTTCGAACTTGTGCTTTGTAAAGGGTTAAAAGCTGTCCAGGCGTAAAGTATCGCTTCACCCTATTTAGGACGCCCAGTTTCATGGCCGCAGTTTGTGCTTTGCAGTATTTAGTATATTTTATTTATATCAGCCTGACGGGTCCATTTAAGTATAAAAGCTAAAGAAAAAAGAAAGAAAATACGTTTATTTGCGGCAAACATGACGCAGAGAAAGAACACAAACACAAAAATAACAAGTTGGGGGAAAACATGCGCCACATCCACGCAAAACGGCCATCGCTCAGCATAATGCTGCGATCCTATGCGAGACAGAGCTCCAGCGCTGGTTTTCAGCCGGCGCTGACGTGATGACGTCACCCGGTGCAGCATAAATAATGAGGCAAAAATACGCTACCGCTACGTTGGCCGTGGTCGGTTCATGGATGGGTGCCCATCCATTACATATCGGGACTCCTCTGTGCCTCGGAAAGCACGTTAAGGGTTGTTCTCAAAAAAGTGGCTCTGTAACCTGTCAGGCAGTTTTTAGTGGAAATGTGTGATTTCTAAAATGCTTTTTATTAAATTCTACGCAATATTGTACTTAAAGAGGCTTTTCGCATAGACGCTGAGTAATATTAAGAAAACCGAAGTGACATTCGTACAATAAAATAAAATTGTAACATCTGTTTCTCACTAACCTGCCATGTCCAAACTCAAAGAGTCACACTTTGAATAAACATAAAAAAATAAATATTAAAAATATGGGTTCAAAATTATTAAAATACTAGTCTGTCTATTAATAAATTTAACTTTTTTTACACAGTACATTAATAATGAACATAATTTGCGAGTTATTCATATTCAAATTGTGTCCGGAGTGATTTTCTCCATAACCTGTGCTTGCACACTAACGCGCATCACACAAATACTATTACTTACTCAACACCCCACCCCCGCGCAAAATGACCAAGCAGTATCGGACTAACTGCTGCCAAGGAAGGAAGTGTAGAAATTTGCGCCATTTTTTTAGAAATAACGTCGAATTTCTTCAATCTGGGTTTGTAACAGGTATGTTCTCTATAATCTGACTTTAATATTTTTATTAGCGGTTTAATTACTTTGCGAGTATTAACGTTAGATTATGTAATTTACTGCCTATTAATTGCTATATAAGTATAAACTCCAAAAACGTCACCGTTTTGTTGTTATCACATCAAAACCATATTTTTTTCATTAACCTGTGTCTCTTTAACCTGTTTGGAAAGCACAGGTTATTGAGACTTTTACCAGGTTAAAGAGACTTTGCCTGTTATTGTTTAATAAAACTGTCTTACTCGAAAAATCAAGTTACGATTTGGTTTTGATATTTACTTAATATTTACTATGATGATAAAAAAAGTTATGTTACTCCGATAAAGTTTTTAATTAGGGCATTTTTATTGTTTTGTCACAAAATGCTTATTCTTGGTACATTAAAGGCTTTATGCTAACCTATTTGTTTATTTTTCAAAGGTGAAATGCCAAAAACTAAGAAAAAAGAAGACATCTTAGCTAGGAAAAGAGAAATTGAAAAAAAAAAGATATGAAAAAATCAAAAATAATCCAGAGCTTTATGCAAAATATAAAGAAAAAAATAAGGCAAAGTACGAAAAACGAAAAAGGGACGGAAAAGTAGTGTCTATAAATAGTTTGACACCAAGAGATCAGAAAATGGTCCGAAGGAAGTGGAGAGAAGATGCAAAAAAATCCTATCAACGCAAAAAGGAAGAAAAAGCAAAAATACAACGCTTTATTGAATGCAACAGTCCTCCTTCCAGCGATATTGAAAATATCAATATAGATAATATTGATAACGTGGCTGGGTGCCATAGAGAAGAAGCAGTAAGAGGAGAGTGCAGAAGAATTACTAGGTCAAGAGAAGTTAGTCCTGCAACTTCACAAGGCTCTTCAGTAAGTTCTGGGATCGTATCACCTAATGCCCAACGCTTAGTGAGAAAGTTGCGCTATAAAAAAGACAAGGAAATAGCGTCCTTACGACTTAAATTACAATCAGTTATTAAATTAAATGATGCCTATCGAAAAAAGATTTCAAGATTACAACCGCTTCAAGAAAAACGAAATGCATCAATAGCATTCGAGAACGCCAGGCTTGAAGACAATATTCAGTTGGAAAACTCAGTCGTCCCACTTCCTAGAGATCCTCTCCTCTTTCGACCTAGTACTAGTGGTGATAATTCATTTGCTGAGGGTGTATTACGTTCTTACAAGAATATCAAATCGTATAAGATGAAACAAATGATTTCAAATAGTCTCAAGCCTTATCTCGAGACGTCTCTTCAAGCCACCAAATTAAAGGGAAGGTTCAAGAGTGTATTTAGAAGACGAAATGGACTATCTAAAAACGTTCCAGTTTTGCAGAAGAAGAACGACTTGAAAACCTTCCTTTCAGATGATGAAAATAGTAGCTGCGCAGCTGGAAAAAAGGAATACGTAAAGAAAGAAGGTGTAAAGGTACAAAAACGCTATCTAAATGATTCTCTCGGTAATCTTCATAAAAAATTTAACTCGTCTCATACATACACTTTAAGTTTCGCTACATTTTGTCGATTTAGACCGTTCTGGATTTTGTCAGCTTCAAAAAAACCACGAGAGACCTGTCTCTGTGTCATTCACGAAAATTTTCGCCTTTTAGTATCTGCACTTCACAAATATAAAGTTATTGAGCCCAAAGACCCAACAAATCTTCTTAAAAGTATTTGCTGCAATGTGTATAATGCCGAATGCCTATTCCGTGATTGTGTAAGCTGCAAAAACAAAACTATTCAATATTTGATATTTGACAATGCTATTGATTTCTGCTATTGGCAGTGGAACTCTAAGACTGAATTTATTGTACAAAATGGATGTGAAAAAACTATAAGGATGGTTAAAAAAGAGAAAGTAATAACGAAACCAAAAGAAGCCATCAGGCACTACGAAGAAATAATAGACAAATATATGAAACACTGTGGGAAAATGGTTAGTCAACAAGAGGCGATAAAAAATATAAAAGACCAATTGAAACACGACGAAGTTGTTATTCATGTCGATTATTCGGAAAATTATAAGTGCGCGTACTCGAAAGAAATTCAATCTGCGCATTTTGGTGCCAGTAAGCCTCAAATAACAATCCATACTAGCGTGCTTTATTTTTTTGATGTTAATGGGCTGAAAAAGTCACAATGTTTCGCTACACTTAGTCCAAATCTGAGACATGACACAGCAGCTGTATGGGCTCATTTGGAACCAATTATAGATTACTTAAAAATTCATGCTCCACAAGCAAAAACTTTCCACGTTATTTCCGATTCTGCAAGCAGTCAATATCGAAACTACAAAATATATTTTATTATAACTGCTCTCAGATGGAGTAATCCTCAGCTTAAATGTGTCACTTGGAATTACTCTGAATCAGGCCATGGGAAGGGAGCTCCAGATGGAGTTGGAGCTGTTTTAAAGCGTACTGCTGAAGCGTGTGTGAATCATGGCGCTGACGAACCGGACTTCGAAAGTTTTTCACGATTATTAAAACAAAACGTGAAAAACATCGTAATAGATACTATCTCCGAATATAAAATCTTTGAAAAAGACATGCTATTGCCCAATACATTAATGCCATTTAAAGAAACGCAGCAAGTTCATCAAATTGTATGGTGTAATACAAAAAATGCATCTGTCGTTTTAAGACGCCTTAGCTGTACCAAAGAAACGTGTTTAACTAAAGCCGAATATTGTAAGCACGGTGGCTTCCATGATGTTATAAGACAACAAGTCAGCACACCAAAGCCCAAATGCAAAAAATCAATGAGAGCTTCTGCTGTGGCCACTGCTCGAGTTTTAGCGTCTTGTATGGAGATCAATGATTTGGATGACGACAGTTTTATTACCCCTGGCACGAGTGTTGCAGAAGAATCCGTAACTGTTCTTCATAGATCTACACCATTTTCAGCACTATCTGAAATGGAATTGCCTCCGGAACTTCAAAGGAGTACTCTAGATAGGATTTTAAATGAAGGGCCTACCAATGTAACCGAATCTTCTTTGAACACTTTTAAGCGTGTTATTGACAATGAAAGTGATTCCGATTACGAAATATTTTAACAAAAATTGTCTGATTGTTTCCAGAACCAAAAAGTAAATGATCCAAAGATTAATTATTCTTAAGAAGTTTCTTTATCTTTATTATAGAACGTTATTTTTAATTTTAATTGACTGACTTATTATTATTTGAGACTGATTAGATAAGAAGAAAATTTCTATTATTTCTTAGAGATCAGATAACAGAAATGTTTAGTATGACGACATCGAGGTGAGATTTTTTATGTTTTCTTAGTTGTAAAGCCGTTTTTTTAAATGTAACTGTTATTGTTTGCAGTTAATAATAATAAAAGCTGATTTTGAATGATTAAATTGTTTTATTTTTCATTTACCTGTTTGATTCTCTATAACCTGAAAACTTTTCTCATTAACCTGTACGATATCTCTTTAACCTGTAAGGTAAGTTTTTTTGAATAGCTGTATTTTGTTTATTTATGTGAAATTTTTATTCCCTTAGAACAATTCAACATAAGAGAAATACCCAGAATGGATTTTTATTAAAAAAAACTCAATAATTGATACATTTTCTCAAATTGATAAATTTATTCGAGCGGTGCCACATTTTTGAGAACGACCCTTAAGCCGTTGGTCCCGGCTGTCATTCGTAGATCTTTAACAGTCGTTACGGGTCATCAGAAACTTGAAATTCTGACAACCAGCTAAGAAGTATCGTGTTATCCAGTAACAGACCCATACATAGTTGAGAAAAGGCTAGTAGATTATTGCTTGATGTTCGTGTCTTCCGCTAGCTACCTTCAAAACATCCCGCTGATTGAGCGTCCGAAACACGACTTCCAGTTGTACGCTATGTCCATCATCGTGCAGCCGATCAAGCGGCTGGGCGTTGTGGAACCGCCCATCATCAGGGCCCCGCCCGGGGCCAAGCTCGTGCCGGCTACCAGCAAGGTAACGTCACTTAAACCTGACATTATATCCATTCTGATTACATTTAAACCAGAAAAGGTATGCTTCGGTAGTCATCGTGTTTCCGAATTAGCACGAACTTCACGCCACCGAGTCATCATCATCATCATTTCAGCCAAAGACGTCCACTGCTGGACATAAGCCTCCCCCAATCGGGGGGTTTGCTCAACGCCACCGAGAAACTCACCGCAAAGGCAAAGCTTCTAGGTTCTGTACTGCTTTGCTTTTATTAGTGGCTATCTTTGCACTTTTGTATGACGATTTCTTCTCTCTGTCAAGTTACCAAGCCAGGATAGTTAAATCAGTGGTGGGGTCCTATTTTTGAGTTAGTAAACCCGTTTAAAAATAGAACCCCATCCTGTTATGCCCAGCAGAGGACTGCTAATAGGCTGAACGATTTAACGAATTTGTTGTGTATATGCAGGTGGGCGTGGCCGGCAGCCCGCGGCGCGCGGCCGAGGAAGACCGAGCGCACCCCCCCGGCGGCGCCACCTGCCACGACGCGCAGAGAGCCGCTGAAAACGCTGATAAGGGACAGCTCCAGCTCAAGGGTGATTGATAAGTCACCATGGAGTTTCTAGCCCATAGGAATTTACGGTTTGGAACGGGCAACTAGCTTAGCAGCTCATGGTTAAGTAAGGGGCATAGCCTTGACATCCGTCACTCCCCATCAAACCGGACCCACGATGATGGCGCGTAGTGTTCCACACGTGCCGCTCTAAGACGTAACAGGGGGAGTTCAACCCTGCCCCTACGCAGCGAGCGCGTCGCCAGTCCGGGGCAGCGGAAGACACATCCGTACCCGCAGCCTCCTGACGCAAGTTTGCGAGAGAACACCGGGATGGTTTTAGTCAGTAAGAGTCTGATAGACCCCTCGGACCCCCCCCGCCAGAGCAAAGGGCAACCATGAGGTTTTTCATCCCGATAAAAAAAAATGGGTACACACTTGTCCGGGTCAACGTGATTCGGCACAGCTGGGTATCAAAGTCGAACATAATGGGTGTAAAAAGTCACTTTTACTCCCCGTCCCTTAGTACAGTCTCAAATACTGAAGTTCTTTGGTCATACGGAATAATGTCTCCATAGAACGTGTAGTGGTACAGGGCAGAGTAGAGTAGAGGGTAATAAGATCACGCGGGAGGTCACCGATAAGGTGGACCGACCAAATTAAATCCGCGGTTAGAGGCCCTGTTATTGAATGCACCAGACTGTCAACTAAAAGAACCAGATGAAGAGAAATCGACAGGCCAGCTACGATTACACCTGCGATTAGACACACTTCATCGTGATCGTGTGACCGCTCCGTCAAGAGCGAGGCGAAAAAGAAAAGTTTCCCCGTCATTGTGATTTTTTTTTGGACTAACGGCTATGAGATTTAATTCTTTTTACATCCTGTATGTAGATACCCAGCCCGGTCCGGGCCTGTATGTGGGCCGTGAAACGGGGTCCAAAAAATATTGAACTTTCTCTTCAAGGGCCTCCCGAAACACCCATATCCCCGTATTTTCAGCGATTATTCATAATTTAGGAGTTAAGAGCGTTGTCACTGGTTCACTAGCGCCACTCCTTTAAAAACAACTTTAAATACTTCAACTGAATGAGACTAAATTTAAATCTTCTATAAAACGCAACTATGCAGGCAGGCATATTATAAGTTGGGAGATTACATCGCTGATAAAAATGCTTGGCTGAATGCTGGTCCTGCTCCATAACCTCAGCTAGTTGATTAACATTTGACAATCATGTTGGAGCTGCTGAAGAGTGTAAGACTATCTTTGCATTGTATAAACTCAATCTCCTTTGTATTATATAAATGCATAGCACAGGTGTGAGTCCTATGTACTATAGAGCTACCATTGACCGTGTAATATGTCTTTCATTAACTTTTTCTCTTTTATTTTTCTCTTTATAAGCCGCATTATTTCAAAATGTTTTTTTTTTGATATATATCCTTAAATATTATGGTCAACGATCGATAAAAAATATAATCTGTCTAAACATCACCCAAAGTGACTAAAATTTTGCTCAATGGGAAAATTTTTGCTCGACAAGATTCGTTCTACATTTTCAGTAGTTATTTTTTATTTTTTAAGAACATGGAAGTAATGACCCCAAAGTAATTTTAAAAACTTCTCCGGATCCTCAACTTTCCAAAGAAATACAAATAATAAGTACTTTTCGAGACACTATTTGGTAAAATTTGGGTTAAACCTGATGCTAGGGATTGATACTATTGACTGTTTTACTTCAAGCTTATTTCACCAAAGTTTTCACGGTGAAATTCTTGCAGAATGTATCGGCTGCTAATCAGAGTGTATGGTTCTCTAACAGGCCAGCGCAACACGAGCGGCTGGCTGGTGTTGAACGACGGCACGCAGTTTATGTCAGCTGGACACTCCATCGCTTGTAAGAAGTTCTCCTACGCCTCCAGAGGGAATCAGGTACAGTACAACCACAAAATTATGATAATAATTTTAGTAAAATTTGCTACATTTATATCATGTTTTAAATTTAAATATGACACAGTTTTTCTTTTTTTACTTACAACGGGTAAGCTCTTGGCCTTCATCTCACCACACTCACTGTAAAATTGATTTAAATCCATGAGAGTGAGACGTCCAGGTTAACATAATGTCAAGGAAGTTGAAATCCAGCGTCAGGCATTAGTTGTCTGGCGTTTACGCTGAGCTGGGCCTATTTGGCGCAGCCGTGAGGCACACGATACTGTTTTGTCTTTCTGTTCTTTGTTTTTTTTTCGTTTGATTATTGTGTGCTTTAACCTGGGTCAAATTTATTTATTTTCTTTCTTTCTTTCTTCTTTCTTTCTTTCTTCTTTCTTCTTCTTCAATTTTTTCTTTTTTCTTCTTCCGTTTTTCTTCTTCTTCCTTTATTTCTTCTTTTTTCTTTCAAAATGTATACGCTCTGGTAATTTGCGTGTTTCCGAAATGACACATATTATTATGTTAATTTGTCCACTACAGGCGCTAGCATGCGCTGTGATGGCAGTAGCGATGTCGCGCGTAGAAGACGTGTGTCGCTGGTGCACGTCCACGCTGGACTCCATCCTGGAGAGCGGCGACCAGCTGTACCAGGACAGCTACCTGCACTTCCATCCGCCCAGCAAGCTGCTGACTATGGAACAGGTATGTGGGTCCTTAGGGACCATAAGGTATACTGGAGAAATGTGGGTGTACTTTAGTTACATCTCTGCTCAAAAACCCTTGGAAGAAACAAGGTATGATGTTTTTATATGTAATTCAGAAATCCCGCCTACGACTATCGGTGCCGAATGGACGATTATAGGCATCTTGCAAAGGTGTTAATTTTTGTGTACTCTTCGATTCAGAACTCTTTGCAAACGCATTAATTTGTAATACATTACTTCTTTAAATTAACTCGGTGGTTCATGGTAGACATGGCTAAATATCGAGCTTATATCCAGTATAATCTATACGGAAAACCTATATACAATGTGAGATATATGTCGATGTAGATGTCTCGATAGTTGCTAAGGCCACAGCATGTAAAGTCAATGTCGGACCACCGGAACCATGCACAAACGTATAACCTGTGAACCCTTTCTTCGCTAACAAAACCAGCGTGAATGGAAAGATGGATTTAGATATAGGATAACATTACTTTTGACCAGAAATCAGCTATGCCCTATAAGTGAACCCCTCAGATTACCACATCGTGATTTTATCAAAGGGCCCGAAAATTGCTAACGCCACAACATTTAACATTAATACGCAGCTTATATTGCAAAACACACAAACTTTAACCTTGTGAGCCCCTCATATTAGGTCAATGCAATTTTGTCATAGGGCCCGCTATTTGCTAATGCCACAACATATAAAATCAAAGTGCAACTTAAATTGCAAACTACACAAACTTTAACCATGTGAACCAAGCATATTACCACTTTGCGAATTTATCAAAGGGCCCAATAATTGCTAACGCCACAACATCTAAAGTCAATGTGCAGCGCATATTGCGAACTACCCAAACTTTAACCATGTGAACCCCGCAAAATACATAATAACCATTAGCGACGAATCATAATTTCATAACCTACTTTTTTCTTTTACTATTTCATTTTTGGTTTTTGCCACATGTGCCTGCCACTTCAACAATTTTGGAATGTTCTTGTATTGCATTCGTTATCACGTTCTACCGTTTTGAATTTTGAATGTCAATTTTACTATTTATTCATATCTCTTTTAAATTTTAATCTTAATGTGTTAATTATAATTTTTATTCAAATGATAATTTGGATATTAGGTTTGATATTTTTTTAATTCTAATTTCATTTATGATTTTTTATTTTATTTTTTATTTAATGTCTTGCTTGATTTTTTTTTTTCGTTGTTTCTAAATAATTTATCTATCATCATTACGAGTAAACACTTTAAAAAAAATAATATTTAAGAAGCTATTTTTTATGTAAGTGACTAATTCACCATAACTTATGCTTATGTTATTTTTTATGTTAATGTTTTTAGTGAATAGGTCGTTGGTGTACCTTTCAAATAAAATAAAATAAAAATAAATACCACTTTGCAATTTTATCAAGGCTTCCAAAAATTGATAACGCCACAATATTTTATTGCGGGGTTCACAATATTTGCGTTTCACAAAAAAAAAAGTTGTTGTGGCAGCAAAGAGCATTTTGCTGTAATCTCAAAATTATTTTGTCACTTTCGCAAGAATTTGCTCGCAATGTAAAACTGCAGCTTTGTGTCAGGATTTTTTTCTCAGTGTGGCTAGTTGCAATTAAGTAAATGAAAGTAGCTGAGGTTTGAGCTAAACGGCGTGCGATTTGAGAGGTTTCCGAATTATGTGTAGCAGTGTACTGCTATAGACTAATAATGATGAAAAATGTACGATTATTAAAGGCGACTAAGGGACTTACTAGAGAATGGGCAGCAGTGTTCTCTATGCATTTAACACCATACTGTGATCACCAAGCCGCCTGCCAAGCGTGGCGATTATGGCAACCCCCTGCCCCCAATTGGGGGAGGCCTATGTCCAACAGTGGACGTCTTTCGGCTGAAATGATGATGATGATGATGATTTAAGAAATATCTTTTATTCCGCAGATTCTACGTAAGTTCTACACTCCGGGTAACTGTGTGTGTCGCGTGGTCGTGTACAAGCCGAGACACAAGGGCGTACTCGATCTGAACCTGGCTGAACAGGTAACAAGTTATCTATCATCTTTTAAAGTCATCACTTACTGACTGTGTTAACGTGCCTACAGATTTGTTATTAAGCTATTGCATAGCTTCTATCGCGGGTCTTGAGCACGGGGACCGAATCCAGAAATTCCGTAACGAAAAAACCTCACGCTCCCCACTCCGACGGGCACGGAGGTGTGGCTTGAAGGCCGTGCATCGTCTAACGTCGTTTCAGTTCGGCAGTCTTCGACACGGCGTTGTGTGCGTGCGATTAGACGTATTGTACGACTCTACGAAACTCTGTGGTGGATTTACCGCGCAACGCAACGCCATCTAGTAATCGCAGGTAGAACTAACTAAATAGAGGTGACATTGGCGTGGCTTGTGATTCGTAATCGAGACAAGCGTTGCTCTGTTGGTGGTCTCAGTTGTGTTTTGTTGTCGGTTTTATCCACTAGATGGCAGGCATCGTAATTCAAAAGTTTTTGAAAGGTTGTTGAGGTATGTGAGCAATTTATTTATAAATCAATAATTTTACTCGTGTTTATGATTCTCCTAGCTAGAATTAACATTAAACATTAACGTTCTTCATAGCTTATAAAAACCACTTTTAAATGGTTCTCCAAAGTTCTGGGCCGATTATGGATTGACTTTACTTTCTTATCGGTCACCACGCTCAAAAAGTGTAACTTGAATTAATAACAAAGAAAAAGAAATACTGCATAAATAAAATAAATAAATAATTATAATTGCATAAGTTGATACAAAATGCTATGCAATAGCTTTACCGCGGCAGTCCCCGAGTGCCACACGTCTTTTCTTTATTCCAATATTGATTCAGACTTGATTCAGATTTGATTTTTTTTTTTATAGTTTGCGAGGACTTTCGTAAGAAGCTGGCAGTATCATCACAACGTTAATGTTTTCCTATTGTTTGTCTTGTTTTAGTATACTCGTATTCGTGTATTTATATATATATTGTATTTATATTATTATTAACATAAGCGGGATATTTACCATGTTTATTCATTGTTCTGAGTTTCCGATATTTCGGCGCTGTTGCAAGCACCATGATCACGGATAAACTGAAGTCACTGCGGGTGGGTGTTTATGAGCAGACAAAACGGTCTACCCTCTTTCTTGTTCGTTTTTTGCACTCAGTAGGTACCGCTACCACTGTCACTCGCAACTCGATTCTGTTCCCGACACACGAAACTCACTGTGTCCGCTCGCGAACTTTTTTCGGCACTTCTTCGGTTTTTACACGGCTGAACCACTGGATTCCAGGCTCATGGATCATGGTGCTTGCAACAGCGCCGAAATATCGGAAACTCAGAACAATGAATAAACATGGTAAATATCCCGCTTATGTTAATAATAATATTAGTGACCATGACAGTTTAAAAACTTATATTGTATTTATAGTTTGTAAGTATCTTTATAGTTATTCCTAGATCAGAGGCTAGCTTGATCAGAGGTGTCGATCAAGATCAAAAATAATAAAATAATTAAGTTTCACAATAATTAGGTATTACTTATAAAATTGACAAAATTGTGTATTGTTTTTGGATTTAATACAAATGTTTTTTTTTTTTTTTTGTCAAGGAATTCATTTTTATTTGCCCACAACTAGATCGTTTAAAATTGAGGTTGCTATAAATAATTAATTTCGGGCGGCAATCGGTTTTTTCTACTGCCTTGCTTATGAGGATAGTTCTTAACCATCTTCTGCGTCCTCCCGTAGATCGGAGAGTTCTTCCGTGAGGAGAAGTCGGGAGTATTCGTCGCCGGCAACGGAGAATTTGCCGTGGCTCTGTTCAGGACTCCCAGAGGTAAGAACTTAATACTACATTTCTTCAGAAGACAGAAAATTTATCAATGGTGCCGATTCCCTTGTTCACAAACTAAACTAATTTTAAGTTCAGTGCATCTTTTTCTTTCTATTTCAATAAGAAAAGGACAGAAGATAAATTTTAGTTTAGTCCTGTCAAATTAATTAGCGCCTGTCACTACTCCATAGAAGTTTAAACGTCATTAAAAACTTGCCGACTAAAATTATGTCAATTTACGTCAAGCACTGATAAATTTTACAGGACTAAACTAAAATGTATCTTCTGTCCTTTTCTTAATGAAATAGAAAGAAAAAGATGCACTGAACTTAAATTTAGTTAAGTTTGTGAAAAAGGGAATCGGCACCCATAGCTTGTAGCAGCCAGTATTGACTGTCTCAAGCACAGTATATACGACAGCAAAACATGTGAAAGAGTCGTTAGTACAGTGTTATTATAACCAGTCTAACTGCCTCATTAAGACGCCATGGCGACGGCAATCATTTATTTCAATTAAACCATTTACAGGCACTTTTGAATTGTCAAGGAGTCGGTCAGTAAAAAAAATGAAGCTACATTCCCATTCCAAAGCGTAGGTACCTATGGAGAAGAACGGGCAAGAAACTCCATGGACACTCTTTTAAATTAAATTGTTGGTGGTCGTCATGTCGAGTGACCATGGCGTCTCGACAGTTAGTCGATCGTCAGGAATGGACGTAGAAGAAATCGCACTTCTTTGTTATATATGGCGGCTGAGTGAGGGAGGTGCAGTTTACACGTGTACATTATAGTGGCAACGTCGCCAGGCCGCCAGAGTACCCAGAAGCCACGTAGGGAGCTGTAGCTCGTGGCCACCTTCCAAATTGGCGACGTTGCCAAACCGTCGCCGCGTGGCCAAGTACTGAGAGCTGCGCCGCCCCGCTGCGCTGTTGCAAGTGCCAGCGGCTAGGACCTACTCAGCCTACTCTTCACCCCTATGTCACGCCGCACGTATTGTTAATATAATTATGGTATCGGAGGATATATTTGGGCAGAACCTGCCGAAATTCATTCAAATGGCACAAATAATCATTGAGAGGTATTGTGTTATAAACATTTGTCAGGTTTATAAATTTGTTTTCACTTCTCATGCTCTAAAAGTTCGTCTTTATGTCGTGCGTAGGCGACATAAAGTCGCTTTTTATGCTCTAGAGCATAAAGTAAAATCTTCGTCGAAGACCAAGGCAATCGATCCAATAACCACACGAACAAGTTCAACTTCATAGAATAACCTCTTTATTTTAATAAAACTTCATGAAATAAACTTATATTTTTTATTTCGTCAATTTATTATTTTACATGTTGCTGTTTCATTTCCTCGCAATCGAAGTGAAAAGTAGAGGGTACAACTCATCCATAAAACCCATTTTACACTCTACTTTATATCCATCCTCGCTCGCAAGCTCGCTCGGATGGATAAACGTCTCGCGTAAAATGGTGCGTTTTATGCACTTGATGTACAATCTATTATTATTATCTAGTATTTATGTATATTTCTTTGTAATTTTACTTACGAGTCATTTTATTTATTGTAAATTTGTGTAGACATGTGACGTATAACATCGCCTTGGATGACTCTGTAATAATGTTATAATTGTGATTTAAATTAAAAAAAAAATATTAACTGCTTGGATACGTAGCCAGCGACGTCGTCATGGCGTCTTAATGAGGCAGAGCTCTTACTATCAATAGTAACATAAGTGGCCAAATAAATAGTCATAACCAGAACAGAACATTTCAGGAAGTGGCCATATACCCTTGTCATGTCATCATGAGCCACTAATGTAATTTTGGAAACAAGTTCATTGTACGAACAGCTGCTGCTAAAGAGTGGAACTCCCTGTCGGAGCTTGTGTTTCGATAGATTGGAAGTTAAGAATGTTTGGACGTTCACTGACGGACAACGCACAGCCTAAACCGCTGGGTCTAAAAGCATGAAATTTTGCACAAGAGTTACTTATGTAGCGAAAGTGAGCACTAAGGAAGGATATTTGAAAATTCGTCCCCGAAAGGGGTTAAATAGAGTGTTAACGCCTCGCATGTGTGCAAGTGCATGCACACTTAAGAAGACGACAAATGATGTCAGCGTGGAATATTCAAAAAATCTGCGCAACCGAGGCGCGCACACTACAGGCGCGCCCTCTTTAGTCTTTTCACTTAACTTACGATTAGATGAGAAAGATATAACATTTTTTTTTATATGGAATTACGTTATGTTTAAATTAAATTCATAATCTGTGTGTTTCTTTCCTCAAAAGTCCATTTCAGACATCAATCTGGAACTCTGCCTGCGTCTGTGTTTCCGAACGCATACAACCCTAATCTATTCAAAGTGAGAGTGAACAGGCTTCTTCTGGGTAAGCTCACTCCATCGTAGACTTTGTCTCTGTCATCCAGACCTAGACTAAAGTCAAGAGCAAACTCATAGTAGAATAAAAAAAAAACTACATGATCTTCACATAATCTGACCAAGATTATGTCTGGACTTTAAAAGAGATTGTGACCTCTTAGTTTGTTTCGGCCTTTCGTCTCAGGGTAGTCAAATAGGAAATGCTGCCCTCATCTACACTTGCGAGCAATAAACTGGAGTCACTTCAGTCGCTACGCTCGAGATTCAATCATCATGAATCTCTCCCTACGGTCGTGATTCAGTCGTTAGAATCCTTCACTTGCTCGTGTTTCATCTATGGCCCTCGCTTTAAATCCGTCCTTTATTCACTAATTGCATAATATACTATAGGCGCGTTGAGCACTTTTTGGTAGGAGAAAAATGTTCGCGATCGTCACCGAACGCTTTCCATGAGCTATATGTATAAAAGAACAGTTATTCCAAAGTTTTGTGTTTTCACTTCACTGTTGGCAGTCCGTATGACAGCCAATATTTTTTTTAAAGGTTGTTTGTTTGAGTATAATTTTCATTGTATTTTCTGGTATATTGGCGTGTGTTAGCTGACATAGGGCAATACATTTAATTTACTGTTCTGTGTCTCGTAATTTTAATTACTTTGCGTCCAAATATTGTATAGAATCAAGTTTTTCTATCTGAACAGAAACATGTGCTGCTAGGGAGTTTTTTGCGCCACTTCTTCCCAGCTAAAGCACTAGGAGGTGGTGAGGGGCGGACGTTTTGGAGGACTATCTTATGTAATTTTGACGTTCGCAAAGTGCTGATTCCCAGCCTAATTTGAATAAATGAGTTGCGAATTAGAATGTTGAAATAAGTGTGCCGCCCGCAGGCTACTACATGTGGGACCCGGCGGACCGCGACCGCTACGGCCGCGCCGTGGCGCCCCCCTGCGCGGGCCGCGCACGCGCCTGCTTCTCGCAGTATCCTAGCGTAAGTGGCCATCTAGACAGTCATTCTGGGTAATTTGGACCAGCGATATCGCACATTTAGAATTATAGAGACCTAACTTCAGAAGTTGAAGAACATCGCCAAATTAGGTCACTGTTATAATATTATTGTTACGAGCTTGCGGTTCGTGACAATAAAAACTGCGGATTTAAAAACCAATAATGACACTTTAATTAAACAACACTGATAACAACTCAAACACACTAATTATAAAACACAAAAATGCACTACTGATCACTCTTAAAGTCGCACTCGAAGATCGCTTGTATCGTACTTGTCGTTTGATTTCGACTGTGTCGTGTCGGGGTCCATACCGGCCTTATATAGTCCTTAGAAAGTTCCAGAACCTTCTACTGTAGAATCATCTAGAATGTTCGAGTACATACAGGCTCCGACTGACCAGATGTAGAAAGTTCTTGCATCGAATTTTCTAGAAGAAACTCGAGTCTACTAGTTTTGCTACTCGATACTAGATGGCGCTAGTGGTCACTAGTTCTGCTATTCGATACTAGATGGCGCTAGTGGTACTTAAACATATCTCGATGTACCAGACATTAATTGTGGTGCATAACATTATAGGAACCTATATTTGAAATGTTAAGATTTCAACCTTTTTGGAGAACATCACCAGGTCACTATAATTCTAAAGGTGCGATAAGACATTGGACCACACCCTGAACAAACACTTTGTTCGAAATATTAACTTGATGATCGTATGAACATTACCCAGAATGTATAAAAATGGGTTTTTAAGGTGAGATAAAATGTTGGTCTAATGTTATCCGAAAATCAATATAACTTTGGACCACGACAATTTCTGTCTCTATTTCAGGATTCACGCAAAATTGTCGCGTGAAATTGCGCGAAATAGTCAAAAAAAAAGTATTCCAAAGTTACCCGGAATGACTGCACTTCATTTACAATACTAAAAGGTGTAATTAAAATAACAGAAAACCTCTGAAATCAGCTACTCTACCGGCTTTCCCATTGATCTCGTGGTCGCAAGCGCGACTACTGAGCGTGGGGTCCTGGGTTCGATTCCCGGGTCGAGCAAAGTGTTATTGGGTTTTTCCATTAGGAATTTCCCTAGTAACATCCCGCAGTTTTGAAGTTAGCGGTATGACACTCCCGTGCCTCGGTGCGCTCGTTAAGCATTTGGCTCTGCGCCTGATCTCTCTCCGGCCTGCGTGCCGTCCGACTGCGTGCTATCAGACTATGAGAGTGAGAGAGGAGTGTCCATATATGTCCGCGCACACACTAGTACTTGTGTATTTTGTGCAACCGTGAGGCACACAATATTGTATTAAGTTTTTTTGAAGGGAAAACTTCTTTAGGCGTGTTGAGCAATTTTTGGTAGGGGAAATACTTATGGGTTCACGATCGTCACCAAACGCTTTCCATGAACTATACAGGGTGTAAGGGACAGCCTCCGCAAACTAACAGCGTGCATTCAGCTCCTTATTTTGAATGATATTCCACTGGAAATTTACTCAGGAAAATTTTCATTTTCTTTATAGTTTTTTCAGTTACGATTCCTTTATTTTAATGTAAAATTACATTTTCTGTACGAAGCACTCCATTTATGTAAATAAAACAGCTAAAATAAAAAAAAACCAGCAATGAATGTTGAAATACTCTAACAAACGACGCGCGAAATCAACTGTTCACTTTCTACCTAACTACAGACTTCATTGAGCTCGCTGCGCTGCCGTTCGCTACGTGCGTTTTGCCAGGTAACGATACATTGCGTGTGAGGTAATAAAACAAATCAGGTTTATTGGATTCCCATAATGTTCCTGAAATAATTTCATGTATTCACCCTTTCAGTCTGCGGAGGGCTGTCATTAAACCCTGTGTATGTATAAAAGAACAGTTATTCCAAAGTTTTGCGTTTTCACTTCTGTCGGCAGTCCTTATGACAGTGACTTTTTGGTTGGGGAAAAACTTATGGGTTCGCGTCATCGAAATGCGCGACATGCTCGTGATGTGTAGCGCCAGACTGTCAGTTATTCCAAAGTTTTGAGTTTGATCGAATTACGGATTGGAGGACTATTATTATTATAAGGCCTTTAATGTTTGACACCGACTCTTTTAATGATTGTTTACAGGTACAAAGTCTGGCTGAGAAGCTCGGCCCCAACATTCCGCCAGCCACCGTAGATGAAACTGTTCCCCCTCAAGAGGAACTGGTGAGTCACCAGACAACTAAAAAAACTAACTTGTACCGGTGTATATTTTAGTGTTGCTTCCTCTAATTGCATGCCACTGGCAATAAAGCCCTCATATAATAGGGAGCGAAGACCACTCCTTTGATCTACTTGACGAAAGTACAACTGATGAGCGTGAGGTTATGGGTTCAATTCCCAGGCCAGGGTAAAGTGTTACTGTCTTTTTCATCAAGAATTTCTCAGAGCCTGAACTTGATGATGACGATAAACCTGCTTTCCCCTTTGATGAATACAGGCGTCATGTTATGATTTGTGTATTTTGCATATTTTTGTCTAATTCTTATTCTTTTTTTTATAGCTGAGAAAAACGAGCGAGGTAAATATTGCGACTCGTCCATATTCTCTATCACGGTCAACTGCCTGTCAGAAATAACACTAGGTTCCGCGAAAAACGTCTTTACTGCTATGAAATTAAATGCGTTATCATAGTCTGAGAATATTGTTACCACTAACATGCGATTGACTAAGTACAGAAGATAATAGGTTGGGGAAAAAGTTTCTTCGCATTTTTTAAGAAAATTCAAAACATTTTTTAATATAGTTTATTTACATTTAACTACAATATGTAGGTACCATTTTGTTCGATAACTTTTTGCCATCTTGTAGGTAGGGACATGATCCCATTGCTATAGAAAGTTTGAGACTTCTGATCAAAATACCGCGACAAGTGGTTTTGGCAGTCCTCTCGTGATGTTAACCTGACACTCCACACACTGATGTTAACCACACACACACACACAACCACACACCGCATACAACCCTAATCTATTCAAAGTGAGAGTGAACAGGCTTCTTCTGAGTAAGCTCACTCCATCGTAGACTTTGTCTCTGTCATCCAGACCTAGACTAAAGTCAAGAGCAAACTCATATTAGAATAAAAAAAAAAAACACTGCCTAAAGAATTCTGAAGATACCGAAACAGGTGGAAATCTGAAGATGCAAGGTCAGGACTATACGGCGGATGCATTAACACCTCCCAGCCAAACTCTCTTAATTTTTGCTGAGTGGCTAAAGATGTGTGAGGTCTAGCGTTATCATGATGAAAAACCACACCCCTTCTGTTGATTAATTCCGGCCGCTTTCTCTCAACTTCTTGCTTTAATCTCATCAGTTGTTCGCAGTAGAGTTCAGAATCGATGGTCCTGCCTGATGGTAACAGCTCATAATGAATAATGCCCTTCCAATCCCACCCCGCACACAGCATCACCTTGTTGCGAGTTAACCCGGGTTTCGCCACAGTCTGTGAAGCCTGACCGTCCTTTGACTACGACCTTTTTCGCACGTTCTTGTCGTACGTGATCCACTTTTCATCACCAGTTATCAGCTTCTTCTAAAATGGTTCGGTTTCATTACGTCGTAATAAAGAATCACAAATGAGTACACGGTTCATTAGGTTTCTTTCAGTGAGCTCGAGAGGTACCCAAATATTGAGCTTTTCTGTGTACCCAGTTTTTTTCAAATGTGCCAAAACGGTTTTGTGGTCAATTCCCAGTTCTTCAGCTACGTCGTAACTACTGATATGCCGATCTTGCTCCACTTTTTCAAAAATGGCATCCATTTTATCCGTAATAGGGCGACCAGAGCGACGTGCATCTTTGACATCAAAATTTCCGGATTGAAAACGCTTAAACCAAATTTGTGCTACTCTCACAGACACTGCACTAGGTCCATAAACATCGCAAATTTTTTTCGTGGCTTGCGTTGCATTTTTACCGTTTTTGTAGTAAAATTTTAAAATGTATCGAATTTCTTCATTAGATTCACTCATCTTGACAGTACGAAAAACAAATGAAAATCACACATTTTCCTAATTTGAATTTGGAATTATGTTCTTTAAAATTTAAACTTTCAATGATACCAAAACCAGCCAGATACAAATAGCCAAAGAGATTTTATTACAAGTTCATACATACTATAATGCGAAAAGGCTTTTTCCCCAACCTTATATTATTAATACCATCAGTAACTCTTCCGTAGCCTCCATACTCACGGACGCTATACTAAAGCGAGTATATAAAGCGCATAGCGTAGGTTACGTCGTAGCACAGTGTAGGCTACGTCGTAGCATAGAGTAGACTACTCCGTAGCAGTATAGGCTACGTGGTAGCCGTGTAGACTACGCCGTAGCACAGTGCAGGCTACGTCGTAACACGATATAGGTTACGTCGTAGCACGTCGTAGCGCGTTGTAGGCTACGTCGAGCCATGGTATAGACTTCGTCGTAGCACATTGTAAGCTACGTCGTAGCATAGAGTAGACTACGCCGTAGCAGTATACGCTACGTGGTAGCCGTGTAGACTACGCCGTAGCACAGTGCAGGCTACGTCGTAGCTTGATATAGGTTACGTCGTAGCGCGGTGTAGGCTACGCTGAGCCATGGTGTAGACTTCGTCGTAGCACATTGTAAGCTGCACCATAATCACAGGGTAGACTACGCCGCTCCATAACAAAGTCAAAGTCAAAGTCAAATCATTTATTTAAAATAGGCACGAAGATGTACTTTTGAACGTCAAAAATTACATGAATAGTTAATTGATTCTAGTAACATAGGGCCGACTAGGCCGTAGGACAGTATCAGTAGTATTAATACTTAGTCTTAGCTTAGTTTTCTTTTTCTTTTTTCCTTTTCTTGAATTTTCCTTTCCTACCATTTCCTTCTACCGTAATGAAAATTGACCCTTACTGATAGAAGTACTCGTACTATGGCAACTCGTGACAGGCGCAGTAAGATAGAAAAAAATATTTAAATAAACGTCTTTCTAAAATAAATTAACTTTACAGGTACGCTTCAGTGAGCCCACCGGTTTCACGATATACGGCATGGACGTCACCAGTTTGCGGAGACTGAATCGGCATGAGCGATAGACGGACGACTCGTCGGAAGACTGCGGTACGCGGCTTTGAAACAACGTTTCTCTAAGTAAACATACATAGGTAGACAACGCTTCAAAACCTGACAACTTTAAAATGATGTCACATTGCGGTTTATTGAAATCGGATAGCAATCATTTTGAGGTCCCTTACACGGGCTACTTAAATTGTTTAGTTCTGCTTAATATTCGGCAGTATACTGCGATATGGCCGCGATTGTTGCTATCATACTGTATTCGATATGAAGCAATATACATACATGGTGATTTTTAATTCACTGTTAACCTTTCAGGAGGTGATAGTACTCATGTTTATAAACAACTTTTACTATGGGACCAAGTAGGAAAGAGTAAAAAAAAAAAAAACATCTGTTTGATACATTTCATCGGGTTTCAATATTTCAGAGTTGGTCTCATAGTAAAAGTTGCTCATAATCATGATTACTTCCACGCCTTGAAAGGTTAACAGTGAATTAAAAATCACCGTGTATAATACGTTCATAAGCATTACAGAATTAATGGTGCAATTAGAAGTAATATTGCTTAAACTATTAAAGTATGTTTTAGGAGTTGAATTATGAAGATTGCTCCACTATCGTCGGTAATAATTGCGGAAAAAATGACCGTGTAAGCGTAGCTTAACAATATCGTGTTGACGTCAAAACTATATCGTACCGTCGTAGTCTGACGACTTAAGTACTAAAAGATTGTAATCTACCAATGTCGGTTTCACACAAGCTCTTATACTACGCATGTCTTACGCGAACTGAAAGACCACATAAAACACGCCAATTGAAACTACGCCGAATTGAAATGTACACTACGCCGAATTGAAATAATACGCTACCTTGAATATGTTTTGTTGTTAACGCGGATTGTTGGAGTTGTATCTCGATTTATAGTATTCTTGTGTTTTTGTACAATATAATCTGATTCGTAGTTATAAATAAGTATGTTGTAAGTTAAGAACGTGTGTGAAAGGGACAGAAGTATATAAATTGTAAGTGTACTGTTCTGGTCCCACCACATTTTTTTAATAAAGGTATATTGCTAAACTAAATTGTTTATTATTACATTCTGCGTCATAATCGTCCGCCTGCCTTTTCCCAACATGTTGGGGTCAGCTTCCAATCTAACCGGATGCAGCTTAATACCAGTATTTTACACGGAGCGACTGCCTATCTGACCTCAACAACCCAGCTACTGGGTAATATGATAACCAAAGACCCAGTGCCCGTCAAGATGGAGGGACAAAGTCTTGGATTTCAAATCAGCTTACATTAAAGTTAATACTACAGTATAAAATAAACTTTAATCTAAGTAATATTTTAGTTACCTCAATGTGTACGTACTTATTTAACAAAAAATTTGTTTCCTCATGTGACTACATTGTTGTATTGGGTTCCCACCTGTAAAAACAAATGTAAGTGGTAATCCTAATATTATAAATGCGAAATGAAGTTTGTCAGTTTGTTTGTTACCTTTTCACGCCTAAACCACTGAACCGATCATCCTGAGATTTGCATACACGTTGTCAGGTATACAGAAACGGATATAGGGTACCTTTCATCCCGAAAAAATTTACTGTTCCTGAGGAAAACAACAATAACGTTCTTATGATAATAGATGGCGCCACGTGTCTTTCGAATCATGATTGAATTATATTATTATAGAAACTTTAGTAGTGTGAGAGTTAAGAGTTTTTTTTTTTTAAATTTAAGTGCGAGCGAAGCCGTGGGCAAAAGCTAGTAGTAAATAAATAAATAAATCTTGACGGTAACTCCATTTTGACGTCAAGATGGAGGGACCAGGTGGATATTATGCTGGTCGGAGGAGTATCCTACCTTTGTATTTTTATACCTTAATGTTACTCTTAATTTCTTATGTAGGTACGTGAGTACCACCATGAGTATCTAATGATTACTAGAAGGCAGCATTTCAAGGGCTTTTTTGAAAACTTCATAGTTTTCAAAAAAGTTCTCGCTTAGGTGAACAGAAATCCAGTGCACAAATATGGGGCTTGCTAGGTTACACGAGACAACCCTTGAAATGTTGCCTTCTAGTAATCATTAGATAATAATTATACCCTTTTTTTAAAAAAAAAAAACCTTATCCTACACTAGGCATTTTTCCTGTATTGTGGGTGCGTTTACCAACATTTAAACTCACATACACAATCAGCCAGACCCGGAACAACTACTTGTAGGTAATACAAACATTTGTTCAGTACGGGAATCGAACCCGCGATACGCAGCGCAGCAGTCAATCGCATAATCACTGTGCCAACCGTGCCGTCATTTCTGTGAAGCTTCGCCAATTAATTTAATTTGACCTTTTATTCATTCATACGTACGGGTACATATGGTAATCCCCTTCGACGTGTGATACTCCCTGGCCGCGCCACAGAGGAAAATTAAAAAAACATGTTTCTAGATAAATTGTACCGTTTATGTACTATTCGGTACGTGTAATGAAAAAAATTGTACCTCAAGGAATAATGAAATATAATGAAGTTTTGGTGGCGCAGCTGGGGAGTATACTCCCTGGCCGCGCCACCACGGTTTTTGTAAACTATGAGGCGCACCTGGACATAGTATACACTAAAGAATTGTACCGAAATTGTTCTTTTTCGTACGCTATAAAGAGATTCGATAATTTAATTACTTTAGAAATTATAGCATTGTGTTGGTGGCGCGGCCCGGGAGTATACTCCCCAGCCGCGCCACCAAAACTTCATTATATTTCATTATTCCTTAAGGTACAATTTTTTTCATTACACGTACCGAATAGTACATAAACGGTACAATTTATCTAGAAACATGTTTTTTAATTTTCCTCTGTGGCGCGGCCAGGGAGTATCACACCCCTTCGACTACGGAACGCTAAACATGTAATCGACTGAAAACAGTTTGCGTTTTTATGATTTTTTCAGAATATTACAAAATATTATTTTGTAGGCTTTATTGTTTGAAAATAAATTGGCTATTAAATATAGAAATATAGGCTTCGTTTTGTTGTGAAAATAAAGTTATAACTTGTTTGGTAACAAGCTAAGTAAGTACCTGATAACATGATTTTATTAACTTCAATATTACTATGTACACGAGCTTATATATCTTATGTATCACAAAATTCAAAGGCATTTTTTCTCTTGAAATAAGTATGGTTTCGTTAAGACTGCGCCGAGCGCACAGTGGCGCCCTCATCGTTTGTTCAGTGATTTCTTTTATTATAACCACGTTAAGTTGTGCTCCACAGCACTATACGTTATTATTACCTACTACAAACAGTAGTTGTAAATTGTTATGTTTATTGTAATCATTAAAACGGAAAATAGTGGCCCCTAAGCTCCGTTTTAATGATTACAATAAAACATAACAATTTAAAACTACTGTTTGTAGTAATAATAACGTATAGTCTTGTGAAGCACAACTTGACGAGCTTATTTTCTGCATTTTCATTCTAAAATAAAAGAAATCACCGAAATAACGATGAGGGCGCCACTGTGCACTCGGCGCAGTCTTAAACAAAACATTTGGTCCCTCCATTTTGATGTCAAGATGGAGGGACCAGATGGATGCGCTGGTCGGAGGAGTATCCTATCTACATAGTATTTTAACACCTTAATTCTACATTAGAAATATGAAATTTGATTGTCCCTAACATGAATCGTTAAGAAATTTGTAATAATTATATTTTTTCGGTACAATACTTGCAACCGAATAGCGCAGCACTTTTGCCTGCGTGCATTTCCATAAATGCACGTATCACAACAATTACCATTTAGTACGTATCCGACTACCAATCGCGTAACTCAAACCAAACCAAATCAAACCATCTTAGTGCTAATATAGTTTAGATTTACCATTCTATAGTTATAACCAATATATTCAATATATCATTTAAACCGTTTATATATTTCGTATTATTAAACCAGTTGCACTAAACCAATAACCAAACCATATCCATTCTAGTATTACACCAAATCAACCAGATCAACTAAACATATATCAATCAACCCAGAAGTTAGTGCTAAACCACGCAGGCACTAAATTATATTCCTATCTAATAAATAATTAATTAATTATACATCTATTATATCTATAGTATATTCGAGTAGGCACGGTTGGTTACTGGTTGTTGGTACAAATGTTGTGTATTGCTTTTTGCAGGTTATCATGAAGATTTTAGTCGTCCTTTGCTGTGTTTTGGCACTTGCGCAAGCAGTGAGTAACGTTTTTAATGGAATTATAAGGTTCTGACTGCCTCGTTGGTCCAGTAGTCACGCGTGTCTGCTGAGCATGAGGTCCTGGATTCGATTCTCAGGTCGGGTAAAGTGTTATTGGGACGGGACTTTCACTGATAGCTAGAAGAAGAAGGAGAAGGAGAAGCTGATAGAAGGAGTAACTTTTATAAAAAAGCCACGCGGGCAAAGCTTTTGAGGAAAGAACAACACAAATTTGAGTGACCCTGTCCATTAGTGCACGTATTTGTAAATTCTCAACTCTTAATATTATTAATCCAGTTTCTTTTATTTATTTTTTTCAGACAACAGAACAGGTTTTTTTTTATGTATTTGCTGTTCCATGTACAGTAGGCCGCACATTAGTGGACCTTGAGCTGGCCTAGCGTAGTACGGATTTTCAGTAGAATATTAGAGACCATCTTATACTAGTTTTCTTACAATTGACGCTCGGGCTACCATACTTTGCTGGCCCATACATTTGCGTTTATTTACATCGACAAAATGTATAGGACATTTTTTTTTTTTGCAATTGCTGGATTGGTCTATCAGTAAAAGTTGTTAATAATGATGACCCATTTTCAGGTTTTCAATTACATCTATGTATCATCTTTTACTAAAGGACCAACACTGAGATCGCGAAAAAATGTCCGGTCTTTTGAGGAAAGATTTACACAGTTTGAGTGACCCTGTCCATTAGTGCACGTATTTGTAAATTATCGTGCAGCTCAACTCTTAATATTATTAATCCAATTTCGTTTATTTTTTTTCAGACAACAAAACAGGTAATTCATTTTTTTAAGATGTCACATACAACTTAAAAAAAAACAATCAACAATTATTTGACAAAAATATTTTGTATAAAAGTTAATATTATTTATCCAACTTCTTTTATTACTTTCAGACAGCAGAACAGGTAATTAAAGAGTTGTAAGATGTATGTGCTGTTCCATGTACAGTAGGCCGCACATCAGTGGACCTGGAGCTGGCCTAGCGTAGTACGAAGTTTCAGTAGAATTAGAGGCTAGCTTGTACCTATTTCGTTACCACTGACGCGCAGCCTACCGTACATAGCTGCCCCATACATTCGCGTTTACTTACATCGACAAAATGTATAGGACAGCAATTTTATTTTTGCAAGTGCAGGATTGGTCTATTTGTAAAAGTTGTTGATAATGATAACCCATTTTCAGGTTTTCAATTACATCTATGTATTGATACATCTTTTACTAAGAGACCAACACTGAGATCGCGAAAAGTCTACTCTTTTGAGGAAAGAACCACACAGATTTGAGTGATTCTGTCCATTAGTGCACGTATTTGTAAATTATCGTGCAGCTCAACTCTTAATATTATTAATCCAATTTCTTTTATTTTTTTTTCAGACAACAGAACAGGTAATTTTGTTTTTTTTAATATGTCAATAATATTAAAAAAAAAAAAAAAAATATCAACAATTTTTTGACAAAAATATTTTGTATAAAAGTTAACATTATTTATCCAACTTCTTTCATTACTTTCAGACAACAGAGCAGGTAATTAAAGAGTTGTAAGATGTATGTGCTGTTACATGTACAGTAGGCCTTACAGCAGTGGACCTTGAGCTAGCATAGCATAGTACAGAGTTTCAGTAGAATTAGAGACCAGCTTATACTAGTTTTGTTACCATTGACGCTCGGCATACCTAGCTGTCCCATACATTTACGTTTACTTATATCGAAAAAATGTATAGGAGTTATTTTTTTTTTTCGCGTAACTCGTTAGACGTCATAGAACAGTATTTTACGAATTCAATTAATTCAATTTACAGAAGCTTTCAATTGGTTTAAATGTTAATTCGATTTCTGTTATTAATTTCAGGAAGTAAGTAAGAATTTTTTAGTAAATAATTGCGAGATATTCATAATATGTTATCTATTATTATAATATCTAGATGAGCTGAAAGCACGTTAACCCGTTGGTCTATCAATCAAACAATCAATCAATCAATATCTTTATTGTGGATCATAGGTAGGAACATACATAATACAGGTCTTAAAAAATGTAATTGTGATCAGCTATGTCCCGCCCTTAGAGCATACAATAGAAACACACAATACAATTAGGTACATAGAAATTACATTTACATTATTGTTACAAATTATAAATATTTCACAGAGAATAATTATTAAAAAAAAAAAAAAACAGATCGAATTTAGGTAGGTACACATCAGTGGAACACCGAACGCATCATGACTGAGGGGGACTGTATTGGAGAAGTGATTTGTCTGATAGGAAGTCTTTTAAAGAGTAGTAGCACTTCTCTACTAACAGTTCATGGAGATTCTTTTTTAAATTGTTCATATCCGTTATTATTCTAATAGGCCCCGGAATACTATCATGCATTAGATGAGTTCCGGCCGGTTGGGTCCCGGCTGTCATAAATAGATCTTTGACAATCGTTACGGGTCGTCAGAAGTCCGAAAGTCTGACAACCAGTCTTACCAAGGGGTATCGTATTACCTAGTAACTGGGTTGTGGAGGTCAGATAGACAGTCGCTCCATGTAACATCCTGTATTCAGCTACACCCGGTAAGACTGGACGCCAACCCTAACTTAGTTGGGGAAAGGCAGGCAGATAGATTGATGACTGACCTAAGTACCGACTAACCCATATTTTTTTAATATTCTTACAGATACTTTCTGCATCGGTACAGTATTTTCTATTACTTAATTGTTTTTAGTATTAAAATTTTAAATTAACATTCTTTGAAATTACGTAAAAGTAGCAAAAAATCAAAATTATTTCAAGTATTACCGACATAAAAACAATCTGAGTACTTAATTAAATAATTTAAAAAAAAATGGTTCCACTCTTTGGAATATTATTGTCTGCTTTTCTTGAAGCAGACACTAATTTGTCGGCTGACGTTTCAGTTCGAGTGAAAATTGCCGAATGAAAGACAAAAATAATCAAAAAGTGAAACGCCTGTTATCCGCTTATGTAAACGGCAGAAGTATACCTCTGCCTTCACCTTCGGAAAATACAAGCTTGATGATATGTTATGAAGGTTTCCTCTGAAATTGTTGCATTTTAAACAGTAGCATAATTAAATGATTCAGAACGCTACAAAATTTAATTAATACAAAATATGAATGTTTCAGCTGACGGTAAGTAACACTGATACCCATTTTCACTAAAACTTGGCAACATCTAAATGATTGCCAAAATAAAAGGACCCTGTTCGATTTTTAACGGTCTCAGTGCTGAAAGTTCAAAATCCAACGGGGGCTTTTACTATAGTTTGACCGATACCTCTGCATCGCGCCTTAGGTATGTGCGCGGCGAGACGGGGGGCAATGTAGGCCACTCATTCGTCAACGCTCACGGCCTTCCACCCCCCGCCTCACCGCGCATTCCTAAGGTGCGATTACGGCGATACAGTAGTATCGGTCAAACTATAGCCTAGTGTTAGTGAAAACGGGCATTAATAGCAATCATCATTTTAGTGGGGTAGCGTTCAATGTAGGAGCTCGTCCGGGGATATTCTACCACCATACCTATTTCTGTCGCCAAGCAGCGTTACTGTGCTATGGTTTGAAGGGTATGTGTGCAGGTGTAGTTACAGACATATGACACATTTCAGCTTTGTCTCTGGGATGGAAACACGTCTGTGATGCCCATTTTACAGATATCTATAGGTGGCGATGATCTCTTACAGGACATAGGGAAATAATCGGAGTTGGGCTAACCTTCAGTTTGAGAGAAGTTTGCACTCCACAATCTAAATGTAGTTTTTTTTTATGCTATCGAAATAATAATATATTTCCAACCATAAGTGAATTAGCTTGTAGCCAATAATAATTTACTTACTTTAGGAAAAACCGAACTAAAACTATTTAACACTATTCATTACCTATTTTTTTTTAAGATTCCAGTAAGTATCTCTAGCATCTCTTTTGTAAACTAAAATTAAATAAACTAACAGCTAATTTAATATGTGTCCGCGATGGGGTCAACATCCTTGTGCTGCACGAAGTGCGATGCTCGCACTCGCACTCGTTCACTAAACTGCACTGATCTGGCAAAAAGATAACAAATAAAATAGATGCTATAAACTTATATTAGACATACATACAATCATATATTACTATAATATATATGTCGGAGAACGGAAGGTTTCTCTCGTTATCATCCGTCATATTTTAACTACTGTGGGCGTACTGTGGGTAGTGTTAGTTATTGCGGAATAGAAAAATCGAATTAAACTAAAAAGTCATTTACTTAATCTAAGCTGAGAATCAAAATTACATAAGACAGTTCACCCAAAACGCCCATCCCTTCAACACTTCCTAGTGCTTTTGCTGGGAAGAAGAAGTGGTGGAACAAACTCCCCAGCAGCACATCTGTCTGTTCAGTTAGAAGAATTTGATTCTATACAGTAATATGGGTATGCAAAGTAATTAATGACACAACACAACTATACCGAACGCGCAACAATTCCTAGTTGTCTTCACTGCTTGACCGCCACCGATGAACTTCTTTTGTGGAATGTGCGGCGGACGCTCGTCGCCAGTCAAACGTTATGTTGTAGACTCCGTCATGCACCGCTAGGCAGCATTTGTATCCCGACTAGTCATAATTCCATTGAACGCGACTAGATGGTGCTGGCATACCGGACACAACTCATCTCCGACATATATATACCCACTTATTATATACAAATTCAAGGGAAAGAGATGATTGATATGACTCTACACTATTTGTTATGAAAATAACTCTGCAATTTCCGCTTATATGCTGGTGGCCGTCCTGATATCCAGAGGAAGCGCATTCCAGAGAAGAATAGACTGAATATTTTGTTTTCAAAGTGTTCAGATGTCCGTGACGGTGATAGTACGTGTCTGCGTCAACACGTGAGAGCAAATGCAGAATTCGGTACTATATACGTCATAGGTTACAAACGCTGCCACTCGCACGCTCGTGATGACCAATGCGAGTGTGAGCATGTTATTTGTCTAATACTGTGATGGTACCTTGAAGAATCCGTTACATTTTTAATTTTCTCTACATGTACATTGTACAGTCATCGACACGTCTATGACAACAATTTGACTTTGTCACCCTCCACCAGCAGCAGCAGCTGTTTTTCGTATTCGTATTACGTCGATTTCCGTGCGGTTGAGAGTAACTAATAAGTTTCGAAATAAGCATAATAAACTAATAATAAAAATATTATACTTCTTTGTATTTTTTTTTTTAGAAAGACGAAGTAAGTTTTTTTTTAGTTACAAGTGACAGGTGACTGCCAGCTACACATTAACATAGTCCCTTATTTTTAGGTTTCTAAAACGAATATTATGTTTGTCGGAGAACGGTAGGTTTCTCTCGTTATCACCAGCCATATTTTAACTACTGTGGGCGTACTGTGGGTAGTGTTAGTTATTGCGCAATAGAAAAACCGAATTAAACTCAAAAGTCATGCATTCAACCTGAGAACCTTAAAGTTTACATAAGACAGTCCCCCAAAACGCCCATCCCTTCACCACTTCCTAGTGCTTTAGCTGGGAAGCAGAAGTAGTGGAACAAACTCCCCAGCAGCACATCTGTTCAGTTAGAAGAACTTGATTCTACACTGTGGCATTTTAGTCGTCTTACAAAAGAAGTCCACTCAATGTATCCGACATAAAATACCTCTAGGCGTGATTAAAAATTTGTTACCATTAATTAAAATAATAGGTGCAAAGAAAAATAAATAATGCATTAGAATTATGAACATCCTGTTTATAATGTTTACGTATTAAACGGTAGAACATACCTACCCAGCGCACGAGCGAGTAGATCATTCCATCGCTGGCTTACCCAATCAAGCACAGTCAACGTAGACTGTCATCCAATGAGAAGTTCTAACGCTATGCGGCGCGTGCCACGCCCCCACCCCTTTCACAAAAAAAATAGGTGAAGGTCACTCTCACAGTGTCTCAGTTGCGTCCGAATATCGGAAGTGGAAGTGCGCGCGCGCGCTACCGGTTATCCGCTAAAACGCTCGTGGCTACTTTGGTGTCACTTTTTTGTTATGGCTCTGACCGCGCGCTCGTAACAGGGTGTTTCAAATTGCGTCATGCGTCATACTTATTTAATACTATTAAATTTTTTGAATTATTCAAATGGTTTTTATTTCGTTATTTTTTGTTATGAATGATTAGTAGTCATTGGATACATGAAGTGGGCTGCCGTTGTAAGACGGTTAAAATGCCACGGTGTATACTGTAATGCGTAGGTATGCAAAGTAATTAACCGTTAAGTACCTTCACAACTATACCGAACGCGCAACAGTTTCTAGACGTCTTCACTGCTTGACCGCCACCGATGAACTTCACTTGTCGAATGTGCGCCGATCACATGCCACCGGTCGAGCGTTTTGTTTTTGTCATGCGCCGCTAGGCAGCGCTAGCGTCGCGATTAGTCAAGAACCGATGGCGCGAACTCCACCAACTCCATCGAATGCTAACAGATGGCGCTGGCGTACCGGATACAACTCGTCTCCGACATGTTTTTATTTCACTGCTCATTCAGATTACTGTGTAGCCCTTAATACATTTTATTAATTAAGCATCATCAGCCTATAATCTTCCCACTGCTGGGACACAGCCCTTCTCTCTGTGAGAGGGAGTGGGCTGTTATCCACCACGCGGCGTGCGCCCGTTGCGGGTTAATTGATGTCATATGTCTTCGAATTTTTGGTTCTACAGGACATGCCGGTTTTCTCACGATGTTTTCTTTCACCGTATTGAGAGCAGTGCTGATAAAATAATTTACACAAAGTGCCTGTCAGGGTTCGAGCCTATGACCTAAAATTCTTAAGTACCTAAGTTAAATAAAATATGACAATGTAATGAAGAGTTTCTTGTTTTCAGGTTCCTGTGAGTACCTAATTAACTATATTTAATATATTTTTATATGTACCTCGGACCGCTTCTCTATACAGGCTAAATGAAAAGGGAAACATCTACTCCTCAAATCATTTTAACTGCAAGAAAATCCTTAAGAAACTCTTCAAACTATCTCCTATGAAGATACAGAGAAGTTATTACTAGTGCTAAAGTAAAAAAAAATGTTCGTATTATTGTATTTTTTTATTTTTATTAGTTATATAAGTTAAGATAATATAATTTTATACACTTTTTTGCATATATTCCAATAACATTAATTTGATATGTGATTATTTAATCAATTATTGTTACCTCCAATCGCCTAAAACACAGGATTACCTGATTACCTAGTTCAGGCTCAAATCATGGGTGAACTTGACATAGATTTAAGAAATACTGTATTTAACTTTATTCCTTATATTTTTGAATAAATTTTATTATTATTACCCTCCTTCTGGGGCAGTCGGGTAAAAATAATAACGTTTACGCACCATTTCCTAGGTCGGGGAAACCGGTAGTTTCTCGTAGGAGAAGTAGAGGTCTGCATCCATTCGTTGCCCTCACGAGACTGACGTCTTTCCGTCACTTCCCTTACCACGACTTACGCGTCACGGTGTTGACCCTCACCTTAGGACTACAATAATCAATTGAGAGACTATAATCGCTCAACTTTTGAACTTTTATAATCTACGACATAAATATTATTTCTGTTATTTTTAGCCAATGGTAATATTTTACAATCACCTATGTTTTTGTAAATAGTTGTTTATTTGAGTAAAGTATTTTTTAATGCAGCATAATTTCGAGTTTTACTAAAATATTATAATTTACTTATTTAGAATGTGGTAAGCTATTGTTTTTTTCTTGTTTGATGTAAACAGTTCGAATTTATGCTCGGTTGATGGCAATGGGCTCGCCCCCATTACATAAATGTTGGTTTACTGTTGGTAACTCCCAACCCCCCCTTCCCCCCACTGCCTAACCCTTCGTGGGGTACAGGCGTGATATTATGGTAAGTTGATGTCACAAAATACACTTTTTGAGTTAACTAAAATTATTTTTGTGTTTTAATATTTTATTTACTGTTAAGAGGGCGTACAACGGTCTACTAGCGCCACTCCTTTAAAAAAATATTATCTCGTGACTGAGAAGGGAATTATGAAAATCGGCTCAATAACGAACGTCGGTAAGTGTGTCTAGAATTTTCTAATACCTTTTATGACGTTTCATATTGAGACACGAAGCAACAAAATTCGATCTAAAGAAAAGCGGCTACATTCCTCTGTATCGTATTTTGTTGCTTCGTAACTCAATATGAAACGTTATAAACGGTATTAGAAAATTCTAGACACACTTACCGAGGTTCGTTATTGAGCCGATTTTCACACTCTCTTAATAAAATACTTTTTATTACAGGTCACCGTAAGTGTTTGTACTGAGTTTTTTTTTTTTTTACTAGCCTGCGCGACTCTTTAGAGCGTAATGTGGTTTAATTAATGATTGCTACATCTAAGTTTGTTTATTAAATTCTTTACTTTCTGTTCTTTAGGATGAATGGGTAAGAAAACTAAATATCATAAATGTTTTTAATGAATAAATAATGAACGTATATTTAATATATTTTATTTTATTTTTTTCATGTCGGACTCCTTTTCACTCAACGGACTGGTGAGATTTTATAATTATGTTATTATCATAGTCTATCTGCTTTTTCCCAACTATGTTGGAGTAGGCTTCCAGTCTAAACAGATGCAGCTGAATACCAATATTTTACATGGAGTAACTGCCTATCTGACCTTCACAACCCAATTACTGGGTAACACCTTTGGTAAAACTGCTTGCCAGGCTGTCAACCGTCTGACTACCCGTAACGACTATCAGAGATCTACAAATGACAGCCGAGACCAACGGCTTAACATGGTTTCCGAGGGATCTCGGTATATAATGGATGGTCACCCATCTACGGACAGACCTCGGCAGGCGTTGCTTAGCCATGAAGATAGACCCGTTTGGGTGTGAGTACTATGTACTATAGAGCTACCATTTACCGGGTAATATGTCTTTTATTGACTTGAATGTGCCCTGGCGGCTGAGAGTATGTCATGCTCACTCAAATGTCTCGCTGGTGGTGGCGTGTGTGTTGGATCATTAAGTTCCCTTCAAAATGGTTGAGCTAAATGGTGCTGATCCATGCGTCATGTTCGTGAACGGGCGCCGTCAGTTGGGACTGGTCATCTCTTAGCTGCCACGGCTTATTTTAATTTTTGAATTGTTTCTATTACGGACGCTTCTAACGTGCACGTCTTTCTACATTATTCTCACATATATAACTTCAACATGAATGATGTAACCCATATTTTGTAACAATATTTTGTTTTAAAAGAGTGTCCATGGAGTTTGTTGTCCGTTCTTCTCCATAGGAACCTACTACGCTTTGCAATGGGCAACTAGCTTTATCTTTCTGACTGACCGACCCCTTGACAATTCAAAAGTGCCTGTAATTGGTTTATTTGAAATAAATGCTTTGAGTTTGAGTTTTGAGTTTGAGTTTGACTGTTATTATTTAGCCACGAGCTCAAATAAATATAATAAAGCTAAATTTTTATCGCATGATGTAGTTTTTACGGTTCCGTACCCAAAGGGTAAAACGGGACCCTATTACTAAGGCTCCGCTGTCCGTCCGTCTGTCACTAGGCTGTATCTCATGAACCGTGATAGTTAGACAGTTGAAATTTTCACAGATGATGTATTTCTACTGCCGCTATAACAACAAATACTAAAAATAGAATAAAATAAATATTTAAAGAGGCTCCCATACAACAGACATGATTTTTTTGACTTTTTTTTATAGATAATGGTACGGAACCCTTCGTGCGTGAGCCCAACTCGCACTTGGCCGGTTTTTTAACTGGGCCGGTTTTTTAATTAACTTATCAAAGATCGAATAAAAATATATTACGTTATTTATTTTTACAGATCTAGGGCGTAAGTTATGTTTTTAACTAAAGTAAAACTATTTTCTTAATGTCCCTCGGCAAACTTCGTAAAATTATTTTCTTAATGTCCCTCGGCAAACTTTGCGTACTTGGAAGTATAGAGTCGATTGAGAGAGTCCGGTCTGCACTAATTGCAAAGAGCAACTGATAGAAATCCGACGACTGAAGAAACACGAAGTTTGCTGAGAGACATTAAGAAAATAGTTGTACTGTACTTACGTAAACAATATTGTTTAAGCCATCAGCGTATCTTCCCTTTAATGTTTTTTTTTTTTTCTTTGTATTAAACATACCTGCCTCGTTGGTCTAGTGGTCGCAAGCGCTACTGCTGAGCACGTGGTCCGTGGTTCGAATCCTAGGTCGGGCAAAGTGTTATTGGGGATTTCCCCCCAGGAATTTCTCAGTAGCAGCCCGGAGTCTGGATTCGTGCCCAGTTGATGCCAATAGGCTCGCCCCCTATTACATGGAACTTAAACATAACTGGCGAAATGTGGGTGGTACTATAGGTACACCTCTGCCTAACTCTTCGGCGATTACAGGCGTGACGTTATGTAACTTTTATTAAAATATGATATCGGTATTATGATCTGAAACAAATGATTTATGATTATAATAAAAAAATCGTAAAAATTACAGAACCCCGTGAGTACCTCAACTGATTTTAATTTTTGACGTTCAAAAGTGCATCTTCGTGCCTATTTGAAATAAATTATTTGACTTTGACTTTGACTTTGATTCATTTAGATGTTTATTAATTCTATCTAGGTTTAAAGATATTTATTATAAAAAAGACACAAAGTTATTTACATGAGATCTATGTTTAAAATATTATTATACTGCGCCTCGCGGTTCCACCCGCATAAGTCTTGATTCCGTGGGAATATCGGGATAAAAAGTATCCTATGTGTTAATCCAGGAGGATCGCAACTATCTGTGTGCCAAAGGAGATGTCCAATTTTTGTATGGACGTTGGTTTTTTATTCCGAGAAATACCTAACCAGCATCAACCTACACCTAAATAAAAGCTACAAAAATTTATGGAACTCCAAGTTCCATAAATTTTTGACATTTTATCACTTACCAATATGATCGTTATAAAATGTCAGATTTCATGTATTAATTGAAATGATAATGTCCATGAATATTGTTAAAATGTCAAAATAAAAATAATAATAGTAAGTAAATGTCAAATTAAAAAAAAAAAAAAAACCAAATTTATTGACATTATTACTTTCTTTCTTCGACATGTGACACAAATTCATTAACAGTGTAAAAACATTTTTCTTTACTAACCATCAACATTTTGAAGTTTAAAATCGTTTGGAGAAAGACAGTTTCGTGTAGCCTGATGTGCTGGCGACTGTTCATAAATAATAAAATAAAAAATAAACACTGTCGTTTTTTCATTTCAGGTTACAGTAAGTATCGCTACTAGGATATTTTGGAGCGTGGCCAAATTCGCAATTAACTCCGCCATATTGCTTTCTCAATACATTTCACAAAACAATTCTGTACCTCAGACGTATGCAATAGTAAGCAGTTTTTTCGAAAATTAGTTTTTGCACCATTAAAATCGCAAGAACCAGTTTTACTTATTGGTATACGACATTAAGTCCTTTGTATCCACTCGTATATGACATTAAATCCACTTACGTCTAATGGGTATAGGACCTCAAATGACTATAAGATTCATCTAATAATAATAAAAAATACTGTTGAACTCCACAGTATTAGTTTTGCAAAACAATTAAAAAAAAAAAAAAAACAATAGCATTCCAAGTTTCACTCCGCGCATTTTTGCCTCTCCTGTAAAATTTCGTTATACCTCTGAGGTACAGAATTGCACAAATGTTTATCAATAGCGCCACCTGTCAACGTCATTCGAACGCCAAAAGATATAAGTAAAAAAAGAATATGAAAAAGATGTATGTGAGCAGTGTGTCCAACGAAAACAAGATCAGATTTTTACCATAGAATTAGTACATAAGTACTATCGCGGTCTTTTCCTACTTGCAGCGCTCGGCCGCTATTGTATTGCTTACCTACTACTCTCTCGAACTAATAGCATCACAGCACATGATTTTTGCTGAGCTCCTTGTTTATGGAAAGGAAAAAAAAAATATGGTGGTCAGATATCTATGATCATTCTAAAAAAGCCTGAACAAATTATTAAAAAAACAGTTTAAAACAAAAAATGAAAACTTCTTTAGGCGTTAGAGCGATTTTTAGTAGGGGAAAAACTTATGGGTTCGCGATCATCACCGAACGCTTTGTATAAAAGAACAGTTATTCCAAAGTTTTGTGTTTTCACTTCTGTCGACAGTCTGACTGTGGATTTTTTTTGGGGTCGTCGCAAAAAGGGACGGTAAACAGATGTGGACTCGTGTGCACGGGATTTTGTATTCAAAGTGGTCAGATCGTGACCGTGATAGTACCTACGTACACAAAAGAAACTTTACGTCAAACGTATAAATTTTATTTGTATTTACAATTT
The DNA here is from genome assembly GCA_947523025.1 of Dryobota labecula. Lineage (NCBI taxonomy): Eukaryota > Metazoa > Arthropoda > Insecta > Lepidoptera > Noctuidae > Dryobota > Dryobota labecula. The sequence goes on along the minus strand of OX383311.1, from coordinate 1,259,409 downwards.
GAAAGACAGAAAGCACTCCAGATTTATATTAGCTCCTTGATTTTTACTTATTAAAAATTCCTTCTTTTGTTTTAGGACATCGTAAGTTTAATAATTAACTAAGACATTGTAAATACAATAATATAGTTTGAAACTGTGCTGTAAGGCGCTAGGTAACACGAATTGAGATTTCTCGATTCTTTTTTCTCTTTAACCGTTAAAGTTGAGAATTTTTATAGTTCGAAATATCTATCGAATGAGACCTCGAAAAAAAAATCGGATTCCTTTTTTTTTTGTGTAAATTTTACGAGAATTGAGAGTGACATTTCAAGGACTCGTCACATTTTAGCCACATTTCGATACATGAGGGAGAAAAAAGATCTGTCTCTCACACTAAACCTCTAATTCTTAAAAAAAAATTAGTTTAACTTCTACCACGTGTGCTCCACGCGCAATAATTCTATTCACATCTTCTTTTTATTGAGGTTAGCCGAACTACATTATTTTTAATGTTTTAGATTATGGTATGTATGGATACATTTTTACAGTTTGTTTAAATAATATAGAAATAAGTAGATACTCTAGCTACTATCCCACCCAAAGAAGCTAGTTGTCAACGATTCCCAGGTAGCATTTTTACGTCATTATGTCGTCCGTGTACGGTACTGCTCGGCGTAAAATGATTGACGTGTAAAAGTGTTTGTAAACACCAACTTACACAAATATAATCATTTATCATTTAGGCAGATTTATTGAGAAAATATTAATTTAAAAAAAGTGAATAAACGTATCTTACCTACTAACAAAAACTTTGATTTTTGACAGAAAGAAGTAAGTAATTTTAAATAATTATTTTAAATTCTGTTTTTTATCGAAGATGCATACTATCTCCCGATCTCGACTGATAGAAAGCGATGGATGAGTTCTATGATGGAACGAGGGTGCCCTGAAGATGCCTGTTCACTCTTGCTTTGACGGCAGATGGGATTTGATTTTTGATTTTTTTATTATTTGTAATAATTACCACAGCTCACGTTTTAATTATTAATATTTTAATTTATTGCGGATCACACATAAGAAAACACACAATCCATATATAGTATTATTAATAACGACTTAAAAACTATGTTGGTAAAGTTTACAAACTAACCTAACAACAACTAATAGATACGTGGCTCAACACATGTTGGCACGTGCCTCCGCACCCAGTGCCTCATAAAGGGGCTGTCCACCTTGTCACAATGTTTTTATGATGCTGTTGGAGCTTTCGCGCAGTCTACCCATAATTGACGCTGCCCTCTTTCTCATTATGGCATGAAAATCAACGACATGGGCTTCCGCGAACATTTGCGAAGCGCTGCAGAAACGCGGAAGCCCCATCAACATCCTAAATCCATTATTATATTGAACGCGCAGGACTTTGTAGGGTCTTTGCGTATACTTCACTCACAAGCTGCACGTGTAGAACATTTGGCAGTAGGCCTTAAAAAGATACACGATACAGCGCGCAAACCTGCGGGCTAACATATTGCACCGAACCGCCAACGCCCTGCGCTCTCTGTCCAAATCTGCATCATCAGATAAGTCCTCCGTAACCACATGTACTAGGTACCTGAGCAACTCGCTGTAATGGTGTTCCGCTTATAGTCACAGGAGGAATGTTACCTAACGATACATGTTTGTTACTGAGAACCAACATTTGAGATTTCATTTATAATGACTTAAATAAATAATTTATTTTTTAGTACGAGGTAAGTTTTTTTACACTTATTCTGTGTAATATCAATCATCATCATTATCATCATCAGCCTATAGCAGTCCACTGCTGGACATAGGCCTCTCCAATTGCACGCCATTCAGCTCGATTCTCGGCAACTCTCATCCAGCTGCTACCAGCCACCCTGCGAAGATCGTCGCTCCACCTAGCCTGAGGGCGTCTCACCTTACTTTTGCCGATTCGCGGTCTCCACTCAAGAACACGTCTACCCCAACGGTCATCGGTTCTACGGCTAATATGGCCGTCTCATTGCCGATTCAGCTTGCAATCAAATCAATCAATACTAGAATAAAATTAGTAAATGGCATTTTTACCTTTGCAGCTGGTGAGTTAAATAAAAAAAAATTGTAGTTGTTTTCTAGACAAATGTTTTAATGAAATATCTATAAGTGTAGATGAGTGTGATCAACCGTTGTACCTACGAGTATTAGAACTTTCAGGCTCGCTGCATTTCTGAGTCCCGGCGAAAAAACCGAAACTCGATACGGTTCTCGAAATTCCCGAGAAAATTGAGACTTTCGAGTCTTTTTTACTATGAGTTTGCTCTTGACTTTAGTCTAGGTCTGGGTGACAGAGACAAAGTCTACGATGGAGTGAGCTTACCCAGAAGAAGTCTGTTCACTCTCACTTTGAATAGATTAGGGTTGTATGCGTTCGGAAACAGATGCAGGCAGAGAGTTCCACTCCTTTGCTGTGCGCATTATAAAAGACGTTTGAAAACGCATAATGCGAGTGTTTTTTTTTTTTTTTAAACTTTGCCCCACACTAGGAATTTCTCCTGTATCGTGGGTGCGTTTACAAACATTTAAACTCACATACAAACAGCCAGACCCGGAACAACTACTTGTAGATCGTACAAATATTTGTTCCGTGCGGGAATCGAACCCGCGACACGCAGCGCAGTAGTCGAAAAGCCGGTAGTTGGTGAAATACCAACTAGGTAGGGGTGGTAACTTGCAGTGCGTCTAGATGTCTATTCCAAAAGTAGGTTTCATACTTATAGGCTAGGCTTTTAGACAGTCATAACAAGATATTTCAATCAAGTACTTTATTAAACATACAGTTACAAACTAAAAAAAAATAAAAAATTATAACATTAAAAATAATTTATGTTAGGTTTTTTTATAGGGTTTTAGTTTCAAATAGCAAAGATCTGAACTTATTACTAAAATAACTCTGCCGCACTAACGAAAAATGCAATAACTCGATTTTGCCGCTTCCGTGAATTGTATTTTTGATTATTGAATTTGTTATGAAGTTTTAGTTATTGCATTCTTGCTAACTGAAAAACTGAGTTCCTGTACCCCTACCATGAGTTGTTATCGAAAACTTACTCGCTATCGTTAAACTCGCTGGCGTATTAACGTGGATCGAATAGATTTCGATAATGCTTGCACCATGAGTTTTACGGAGTCTTACGCGGGCGGTAACGTAAGCTCGATAGATCGTGTCGTCTAGCTAACTTCACTCCATAAGTTTTGTTTCTTTCTTTCTAAGTAATAAGAAGAGAGAAGGCATATACTCTAAATGTACTCGCTACACAGTCAATGATCCGACTAAATAGAAAGGTTGCCAGTTTATAGTAAACTACTTAAGGTATTTAGTGGTTGTTGAATTTGTATTCGTTATAGGTATGTCACTGTTGTATTATCGAGTTTGTTGACGTTGTGTGGTTCGCGGAGTTAAATAAGTTTATAAGATAACAATACAATGAGGACCCTGTGTGGCACAATTTCAACTGATGGTGGAGTTCATGGAAAGGTATGTTTCTACTTATTTTAATAATTAGGGGGAGGCGCCAGGGTAGCCAGGGTTGATTGATATTTATTTTCAATTAAATAGATGTTCCATTTTATTTTTCTCATGTTGGCTTGAAATTCACGTTATTCACGTCGTTGGTCTTCTAATTCAGCGCCTGCTAACATATTCCATGCTAAATAATATCTTCCAGACATTATTTTTACTTATTTGGACTCAAAATCGGTTATAATTTTATTGTAAACTACGTTTCACTCGTTAAAATGCTAGTGAGCAACGTAACTACTATCGTAAGCGTATTTTTCGATAGCGTCTGTCAAATTAGTGGCTCATGGTGCCGTTTTGTATGGCGACAGCTGAAAAACTTTAGTGACTATCGAATAGATTACGTTAGGTTTCTTACCTATCGAAATCTATAGTGCTCATGGTACGCATTTTAATTCTTTCAGTGACCGCTAGGGGCGCTGTATAGTATTTCATACATATTATTTACGGAGACGCTAGCGAGTATTGGCTGTGCAAACTCATGGTAGAGCTACTCAACCATTGTTAAAGTTACTTATCCACCCCGCTATCGTAGAAGCAGACAGAGCTTTTGCTAACACGAGTTCTGCCGCGCTAACGAAGAATGCAAAAACTCGATTTTGGACGATTTTGAGTTATATATTCGTTGAGTTATATATTTGGAGTCAGCGAATCGAAATCTATTAACTCTATATGCAACTTTTTATTGAACCTTCAGTAGCTCTACCATGAGTTTGCACAGCCAATACTCGCTAGCGTCTCCGTAAATAATATGTATAAAATACTGTTCAGCGCCCCTAGTGGTCACTGAAAGAATTAAAATGCGTACCATGAGCACTATAGATTTCGATAGGTAAGAAACCTAACGTAATCTATTCGATAGTCACTAACGTTTTTCAGCTGTCGCCATACAAAACGGCACCATGAGTCACTAATTTCAACCCTGGTTACCCTGGCGCTTCCCCTAATTATTAAAATAATTTGATAGAAAGTAGAAACATACCTTCGATGAACTCTACCATCAGTTGAAATTGTGCCACACGGTCTTCATTATATTGTTATCTTTTAAACTTATTTAACTCCGCGAACCACACAACGTCAACAAACTCGATAATACGAGTACAACAGTGACATACTTATAAGGAATAAAAATTCAACAATCACTAAATACCTTAAGTAGTTCACTAACCGCCAACCTTTCTATTTAGTCGGATCATTGACTGTGTAGCAAGTACATTTTGAGTATATGCCTTCTCTCTTCTTATTACTTAGAAAGAAAGAAACAAAACTTATGGAGTGAAGTTAGCTAGACGACACGATCTATCGAGCTTACGTTACCGCCCGCGTAAGACTCCGTAAAACTCATGGTGCAAGCATTATCGAAATCTATTCGATCCACGTTAATACGCCAGCGAGTTTAACGATAGCGAGTAAGTTTTCGATAACAACTCATGGTAGGGGTACAGGTATTTCCCTAAACAATTTTATACATATTTTGGTGACTAAGCCTAAGAAAATGTTATTTTTTTATTTTTTTGTTCCTAACAGCCGAAAGTAAGTGGTGATCTTAATTAAAATTTTGTGTAAAAAAAAAGAATATGCTTTTGCTTAGATTGTTGTCATGTTGAGTGAACGAATGAAAGGCGACTAACAAAAGGGTTCGGCAAACCGAAGGTGAGTGATGTACTTGCCATTGATGTTGATGCCAACCCCTTTCTAGACCAGAACCTTGAAGACATCCTCCAATGCAGTGGTGCACAGTTTCGGAGAGATAACGTCTCCCTGTCTCACACCTCGCTGCAGAAGGATAGGTTTCGAGGTCTGGTCCTGGAGTCGGACTGACATAGTGTCGTTTTTCATTTGCGACTGCACCATTTTTTTTTTTTGCACTACAAATCACTTCGTTTCGTTTTTGTTCGTTTCTTTAGGGTGCTGATGTATGAATGTATTATAAATGAAGTAAAAGGAGTATGTGAGGATCGTTCTGCAGTTTTTGTCTACCCTCATGGGAAAAAGGTGTGAGTTTGTTGTTTTTTATTTTTTATTATTTTGTTGCTATTCAATATTTTACTTACATATTTGAAGCTTTCATTTATAATTTGCAGAATACCGTTGTAAGTATATTTCGCGAATGATTTCTTTAGCAATTTTTTTTTTTTTTTTTTAAGAACTTGTAAGTTTCTGTAGTGAATTGTAGTCGCGGGAATCCGCTGGATGCGACAAGCACAAGACTCGTCGATGCGGCGACGCTTGGGGAGGTGTATGTCCCGGGCCTCAAGTCTGCTATTACAATAGTGTCAAAATGGTCTATCATTGAATTCATAATTGTTGATTTTGACAAGTTTGGTAATCTACTAATATAATGGCGTCATTATGACTTTCCAATGGTCAGCCACTGACACTCCATTGATAGAATTGGTAATCTCGTACATAATGATAAATGAAACTTCCTACTAAACTTCCTACTTCCTACTATTTCATATTGCTTATAACACTAATAAATAATATGTAAAAATGAAATCTGGCATGAATAAATGTTGAAAATGCCATTGTAATACAATTATATTACGAGACCATTGACCGACCAATGATCGACCATTATGAATTTAGCAGATTACGAACTTTTAGCAAAATGACAATGGGATCGTGTTGGAGTGACGAATTTATAAAAATAGCAGACTTGGGCCCCAGCAGTGGAGGTGTTTTGGCTAAAATGATGAAGATTTTTCTCAAGATTATTGGGAACAAAGATGGTGGGCCCACTGTAAAAAATATAGTAAGAACCAGATTCCCTATTGGTTCATAGATCACTGTCCAAAAAATATTGTGAATAAATAATGATATTGTCCTTATTAATTTCCAGCGAATTCATGTCAGTATCTTTTTAATGTCTATAGTACTTTTAATAATTTCAAAAGAATCTTCTGTAAATGCAACTTTATGTGACAATTTTACTTTTCAGTCTGAGGTATGATATACACAATTATATTTAAAAATATAATTATTTTTATTGGTAGGTACTAGAGAGATACTTGCTGGTATTTCAAGTCACTCTCAGTCTGCTACATATTATAACTAGCGAAAACAGGCGAAGACAGACATGTTTTTTTTTTTTTTTTTTTTTGTATAAAAAATATGTGTATATCTTCGGCGAGTGTGCCCATGAACTTCACGACCTCATTCCACCGGCCCCCTTCTACCATCGGACATCTAGACGCACTGCAAGTTACCACCCCTACCTAGTTGATATTCCACCAACTCGCACTAAGCGTTTTCAAACGTCTTTTATAATGCGCGCAGCAAAGGAGTGGAACTCTCTGCCTGCGTCTGTGTTTCCGAACGCATACAACCCTAATCTATTCAAAGTGAGAGTGAACAGGCTTCTTTTGGGTAAACTCACTCCATCGTAGACTTTGTCTCTGTCATCCAGACCTAGACTAAAGTCAAGAGCAAACCCATAGTAATATAAAAAAAGAAATGTTAAACCACCGCCGTATATATTCTTCAGATAAAACTAATCAGACAAGTGAAAAAACGGCTCAACGTAATTAATGATTGTACGGTGTGCTAACCAAACATTAAAGTCAATGCAAATGTAAAATGAAAGTACCTATACAGAAAATGACAAAGTATTGCAAAGGAATTTCAATGAATGCTCAACGGGTATGAATGCACACATACATATACGTACGGCGATCTCAAACAAATGCTGAAGCGTGTCTGTACGTGCGTGTGTTTTCGCTTGAAGGTCGACCTTCTGTAACAATCTATTTAGTGCGCAAGTGTCCGTATAACTGCAACCTAATTGCGTAAAACACTTTCTTTGACAATCCGAAGGATTTCCAAAATCATTCAGATTGTGATTAGTATTTAATCACAATCTGAATGATTTTGGAAATTCTTCGTAAATAGAAATACCTACAGAAAGTTTTATTGGCAAAAAGAAAAGGTAATGATGACAGACAATGATCTAGCAAAACGCAATTCAAACTCCGACCCCCAAACTACGCAGGGCTTTATACCTTGGGGGTCGGAGTAAAGTGAGAAATGATTCTGTTTCGGTGTATGTAAATTCCAGAAGCCATTTCTTTAGTACACTTTTTAGACGAGCGGTTAATAAGTCTTTGGTGTCCAGACATTTGCAGACCTTGTTAAACGTGTGTAGGTGAGAGGAAGCTGGGCTTCGTCTAGCCAAAAGGGACTTCGCAGGTGGAGTAGTAGTTTTGGATTCATAGTTTGTTTCGCAGTTAGGGTGCTGGGCTGACCTGATTTACACAGTGCAATTTAATAACCTGAGCCATGCCACAGTTGAAGCAACAATAAGTAATTTGTTGCATCAATTTAATTGTATGCCACAGGCAAGAATCTTCTTCTCATGTCGATGGCATGACAGTGTACTTACTCAATTTTCTTCGCCACTTCCACGGCTTCGTCGGTGGCAGCGCAGAGGTCACTATGGCTGCATTTTTTGGGGCACAGAGGGCGGGGTAGGAGCTGTGGTTCTATGCTACGATTAAAGTGGTCACCTTTCTGGAACTAAGTGAACTCTGGAACAAAGTGCCTATGTTCAACGATATATTTTAAAACTAGATGGCGTTGTTTGTTTTAACCATTAGATCTAAAAGTGTTATTCTTATTTTTACAGGCTTGGGTAACGTTTTAGAATAATATTTTTACATAAATTATGTTTTTTTTAATATTTATTTTTCAACAATATTATAATAAAGTGTTTTGTTTTTCCTTTTTTTCTCCAAACAGCTGACGGTTAGTTATTTTTATACATAAAAAAAACGTCGTCAATCGTCGTAATCTTTCTTGACTGGTTTGTTATCTACCATAAAAAAATCTTATATTTTTTTCGCAATTTGCAGTATTACGTAAGTAAACACTTTAATTATTATTTATGAAATATTCAATGAATAAGGTCGTTTCCTAACGATTGTCGCGTTAGTACGCGGTCGTATCACTCGTTTATATGACACTCGCGCGATCAATTAAGTCGCCTATGTATGTACTTATTCAGTTAAACGGTCGTGTAATCGCGTATTTGTGCAACAGCGGCTTTCGGTTACGAGTTCACTTACGACCCAGGGTTATAAGCGTTACAGGGTTATCATAATTTTTTTTTTGAATACCTGCTTATTTTGTATTTTTTTTTCATATTATTACAGACAAGGGTAAGTAAATTGCACTCATTAATTTATTTTTGTATTTTGTGTGGATAGGTTGAAAAAAACATAATGTTACCATTTTTTGTTTCTTTGATTTATATTTTTTTTTTTTTTGTTCTACAGATTCCGACTGTAAGATTTCCTTTTTATTTATCTACCTTATATTTATAGAGGTATGAGGAACAGGGTGTAAAGTTCTCTCATCCTCCATAGAAAAGGGAGGATCCTTCGACCAGACGGGTGTCGTGTCTGGTGGGAAACTGCCCGACGGTTGATGTCAGGATGTTGTATATATGCTGTCGCGCGGTAAACTCTGATTGCGCGATGCAGGATTTGTGACGTCAGGTCTTTGATACGTAGTTTGCATGTGGCGTTGTAGATATAACATATTTACTGAAATATTTGTGTGTATTATTTAATAATGAATTATATTAATTCCTTTATTTTTGTATTTCTAGAAAGTAAGTACAAGGTTGTTATTAGTCAAATTCCTACTTCTCAGGACGCGTCCTAACCAAAATAATCGTTCGCGCGATAATACGATCATCGCGTTCATACCACGCTATGCTACAAAGGGCGTAACTCAAAAAAAAAAGAAAAATAAAACACTTTTATTTCTCATACTTCGGAAAGTAGTCTTTGTTTGATCCGAGTAGTGGGTGGAAGACGCTGCTTTCCACCTTTGGGCGGGAAAATTGCTTCCCTCCCTAGAGCGGGAAAGAATATTAAGTATAGAACTAAATTTGGTTTGGCTAAGAAAAATTTTAATACTACCTAACGCTACGACGATGCGCTACGCGACGCGACGAATCTACGGATTGACAACTCACTTCAAACTCACTTCAGCTAAGTTTTCTCGGTGAGATTTTTACAATATAGACCGGCTGGTATTTTTGTATGTGTGATATTTAAAAATTATCTTTTTTTATTGTAGGTTAACGTAAGTATTCTTTTTTTAGAATTTAATTTTACATAAATGGGGGAATTGTCATTAAAATTTTATGAGAAATTGAATCTCCTTCATAAATCTATTTTTCGTGAATTTTTCTCATGTTTTAATAGTTATTATGCTATTCGGAGCGGTGACAAATCCAACAAATCAAAGATCATAAAAATAAGTCCAGCTGTTCTTGAGTTAGGAATGGTGTAAATAACACGACTTAGTTTTATATATTATTAATAAAATAAGAAAAGAAATAAGAAATATTTTGCCTGCCTGGTTGGTCTTATGGTTGAGCATAAGGTCCTGGATTTGATTCCTAGGTCGGGCAAAGAGAATTTCCATCAGAAATCCATTTTTAGTAGCAGCCCGGAGTCTGGATTATTATGGCGGAGGAAGTATCTGTTCAGTATGATATTACTGTGACTACCTGTACCTCTTATGCTGCTCAGGAGTGTGGCCGTTTTTTTATGGATGATGGCCTGCCGTTACCGCCGTTACTGCCGTTACCGCCGTTACTGCCGTTGCTGGATGTTACCGCTCACATTTCTGAGGCACTGTATAAACGAGGCATTCGCAACACCATCCTAAAAACATTATTGTATTGAACTTATAGTTTGCCACATGCAATTAAATTGCACCGTGTAAATCAGGGTATAATAAAGCGTGTTCTTGTCATTTTAGTGTTTGTGTAAATCTCGGGGCCCGCTGTCACACTTCAAGCTTATAGGAAATCTTCACTTCAAGAATATTAAGGTAATCTACAAACTAAATAATAACATAAGGCCAGCGCGGGCGTATGTCACGGGGAGGCTGGCCCCGCGCCCGCCCAACGGGGCCCGTCTCCATGCGACGGAATCCGTCGCGGGGGTACACGCGAGGCCCGCCAGCACCAGCACCAGCAGCTTACTGGCGGTCGTTTTTTTTTTTTTACTGTTCGTCGTCTTGCTCCGGTAGAATATATTAAGTTCTCCATCGACATGAATGTACATGCACACCGTTTAAATTGAACTACGGGTAATTAATTGCTATGGGTACGCTCGATGGGGACCGTCTCGTTTCCAAAGAACCCACCCGCATGTCTACGCGCGCAGACACGCAACGGATGCCCGTAGCGAGCGCCCGGTTAACGCAATTTCAAACCTGACAGGCGCTTTACTTTGTGTAAATTATTTCATCACCACGTCAGTTGCTGACGTTGTCAGATAATTGCTGACGTTGTAAGATAGTTGCTAACGTTGTAAGATAGTTGCTAACGTTGTCAGGTAGTTGTTGACGTTCTGAGATAGTTGCTGACATTGTCAGTTGGTTGCTAACGTTATCAGATAATTGGTGACGTTGTCAGATAGTTGCTGACGTTGTAAGATAGTTGCTAACGTTTTCAGATAGTTGCTGGCGTTGTGAGATAGTTGTTGACATTGTCAGTTGGTTGCTAATTTTATCAGATAATTGGTGACGTTGTCAGATAGTTGCTGACTTCGTCAGATAGTTGCTGACATTGTCAGATAGTTGCTGCCGTCATCAGACGTTCGTAACGTTTTCAGATAGTTGGTGACGTTTTCTCTAAAAACGGTGAAGAAACCAGCATGTCCTAGAACCTAAAATTTTAAAACATGTGACGTCTTCCAACCCGCACTGGGCCCACGTGGTGGATTACGACCACCTCCCTATCCCTCTCTTCTCAGCAGTCGTAACCTTATAGGTTAATAATTATGTACCTATGTTGTTATGTAATTTAAAAAAAAAACTCGTTTTTCAGGTTCCTGTAAGTATCTTAATTAATAAGTTTTTTTTAACGTGTTTAACACAATTAGCATTTTTAAATGTGCAGTGCGTCGCAAATCAAATAATAAATTAAAAGTAAAAAATCTTCATTTTTTTTTTTAATTATGGCACTTTAGATTATGGATAAAAGTGTTAGGGAACACAATAGAGAACCAATTTCTCTTACATCGCACTTTACACTTTTTATTTTATTTTTATTTTTTTATCTGCTATACATTATACATTTTATGTCATGTTTGCCTTTTAGTCTGTGCTAAATAAATGTATTTTCTTTCTTTCTTTCATCATCATCCACAGCCTTACTTCACCCACTGCTGGGCATAGGCCTCTCTTTTCTCAAGTCAATCCCCACACTCGTGTCAGCCTCAACCAGCTTCTAATATTGGTGCCAGTGGGTCAATTTCAATCAATCTGCCTGTTCTTTCCCAACTATTCAGTGTCGGCTCAGTCTAACCCACTGCCTATCTGACCTCCACAACCCATTTCCATAATGACACGATACCCTGGTTGTCAGACTTTCGGCACAGACTTTCGGGCTTCTGACGAGACCATCTTGGATTAAAATCCAAGAGATCATTAAGTGCGGCCAGAGTGCGAGATACTGGGAACTTAGTACGCGCAACGGTGCTACATGGGGGCACAGCAATCAACCTGTGCTTTCTGCCGCGACAGTACCTAATTGTCTGGGAAAAACAAGCGTGCCAGCACAGCACGTAGATCAGGCGCGACAATAGTGCCACGGAGCGTCTTACAGGCTATTGTGAGCTGATCTTATGCTCGCCTTACCTTTAACGAGTTATATCCGAGACATCCCAGTAGAAAGGAGATTATTCTGCATCCATACATCGTTCGCCCCAGAACCAACAGCAAAGGAAAATTACTTTGCGTGTTCTAAATTACAAGTATGCCCATGAAGACAAAGTTTAATGACGGACAACTTGCAGAAAGCATTTATTTCAAAAGAAAACAAAGATTTTGAGGTTATATTTAGTAAGAAACAATCCTTTTAATACTTCGAAATACATGCTAATAAATGCATGTCACTGTTATTTCTATTGCCTGTAGGTTAGTTAAGCTAAGATAATCAGAAAAACATTTAAGTACTTACCTAAGTACCTATTAGGTATTTGGCAAATAGGTAGGTGGGGAAATAAGTACTTGTTTATTTAACTTCAATGCGAACGACTTTATTCTAATGTTTTTTTATTTTATTTATTTATACTCAGATATGAAGTCATATTACCTCATGTTTGTTAGTCAAATTATTGAAAGATTGGACATCACTAATTGTCATGTCTAATCTAATTACCACCGTTACCACCGTACTAAGCGTTTTCAAACGTCTTTTATAATGCGCACAGCAAAGGAGTGGAACTCTCTGCCTGCGTCTGTGTTTCCGAACGCATACAACCCTAATCTATTCAAAGTGAGAGTGAACAGGCTTCTTCTGGGTAACCTCACTCCATCGTAGACTTTGTCTTTGTCATCCAGACCTAGACTAAAGTCAAGAGCAAACTCATAGTAGAATAAAAAAATAAAATAAAAATTGTCAAAGATGGCGGCATATTTTATGTGATGTCGATAATCGCTCTTTTAATTGTTCATTATGGAACGCAGAATGTCCGTTGCATACAGATATTCATGGGTGCGTTTACAAACATTTAAACTCACATACACAAACAGCCAGACCCGGAACAACTAATTGTAGGTCATACAAATATTTGTTCCGTGCGGGAATCGAACCCGCGATACGCAGTGCAGCAGTCAATCGCTTAACCACTGCGCCAACCGTGCCGTAAAAAACCATACCGTTTAAAGAGTATGTAATGGATGGTCATCCATCCACGAACCGACCGTGGCACGCGTCGCTTAAATTTCGATCGACCCGTGCGGCTCTTACTACTCGTATTAGTATTCAGCCACGAACCCCAGTGGGTCAATAATGTGCTAATATTACTTACTTATGCTTAATAGGTAAACAGGCGTCGCTTCTCGTCGACAGATCCCGCCATCACTGACTGTCCTCCTTGCAACTGTGCAGATTGCTTCACCACTGAAGCTGTGACCCATAAGCGCGACAAAGTGTGTTAAACTTTAGGTAGTCTGCTCACGATAGGAAGATTCTTATGTCACATGTCGTGGAAATTTTGCACGACGTGACAGATTTTAATTTTAATTAATATTTAAAATTAAATACCTACCCTAATTTATTGCTGTATTTATGAAAACTTGGATTTACTGTGGAGTGTTTTTTATAAAATCAATTACTTATATCATTTTAGAACACTGTTCCCATAATTCATATTGTAAATAAAAAACGGTCATGTCGTGCAAAATTTCTTCGACCTGTGACGTAAGGCCAAGGCCCTTCCTGCCAGGCCTTCTTTTCGTAAACAAAATATGTTGCAATAAAGAGTATGAATATATTGTATTCTATATAAGAATTATTCTAACTAAACCACCTTGACCTTGACCATTCAACCACCTTTCCATTCATTTTGGCTGTTGAAAGAATTAATTAAATAAATGTATGTAAAAGAAAATCTCGTTTCAATTAAGAGACCCAAAATGAATTATAAAAAGATGGTGTGTGCTTATGACCACACGATAGAAGTGAAAACTTAGGAGCCGAGTATACTCGATTCAGCGCTGAGTATACGCGATTTAGAGCCGAGTATACGCGATTTAGCGCCGAGTATACGCGATTTAGCGCCGTGTATACGCGATTCAGCGCCGAGTAAACGTGATTTAGCGCAGAGTATATGCGATTCAGTGTCACCGACCCGATAGTGACGGTTTTCACTGTTCAGAAAGAGCGCAATGTGCGCCTAAAGAAGTTCTCACACCAAAAATATGGATATGGGAGGGTACTTGGCGCGATGAGTCTTTTCTAGTTATAATAATTATCATCACACTTTTATTCCACAGTAAAAGTATACAGAGGCGTAATAGTACTCGCCTTGTGTTCAAATAGAATTATGCCAAAGTAAATATGAATGTTTATTTTTAAACAAAATTGTTTGTTATTGAACTGAAAACTTCTTTAGGCGCGTTGGGTCCAGGTCCAGGTCTGAGAAGCGTAAGAGAGGCATTGCAGTATACAGGATTCTAGGAGTTTCTTTTTATGGTTCACAAGTAGCTTTGATGTGAGTACATCTTTGGTATTCTAGAATTTGTTCCGTGATAAGTTGGTTCGACGTTTCACTTCATTGTGATGTCTGGACTTAGCGAATGAGATCTGTTTACCCAGGTATATGTAGTTGTGCACGTAATCCAGTGAGATTGTTGACTCTGATTGGTATATTTTGACTACCGGGCATGATCTTAGTTTTGAGATAATGAGTTCCAGACCGATTTCACAGCTAACAGAGTGTAGTTATTATTATTATTATTTAATACTTTAGCACAAAAAAACATGTACAGAGGCGGACTTAATGCCATAGGCATTTTCTACCAGTCAACCTTTGGGTGGAGCAGAGACAAACAGAGGTAGGTGTGATTATGAGTTCAGTAACCATTGTCTCTAGCTCAGATGCTGATTCTGAAAAGATGATAATATCGTCGGCAAATCTGAGGTTACTTAGGTACTGCCCGTTTATGTTAATACCTTTAGTTTAGTTTTGGCAAGATGCTATGAAGGACAGTTATGAAAATTCTCAATTATGAGTGAATTTCCCGGGACCGAAAATTGCGTGGCATCAATGAAATCGGTACTAAAAAACATAGTTATAATGTTCTCACATTTTTTTCCGGTTAGGTGAAATAGTAATCTATGTGTAGCACTAAATATTTTTTTTAATTGGATTAATGGATATTCCAAAAAAAATAATTAAACCTCGAAATCTTTCATTGCCGTGTTTGTCCACACTTCACCTTGTTGTGTATTAGGACTCATTGATAAAAATCTATTGGTTATTTATATTAAAACCTAGTTTTATTTGATACATGAATAGTTAAAGTATTGTTACGGAATACATTTATTCAAATATTTAAACAATACAACGAATGGTTAATAAAAAATCACTTGTCCCAGAACTACCGTTCATCGCCGTGTCCTAATCATGTTCAAGGATAGTGTTTTACCTACGACTTGCGTCCCCCCTCGCGGTATGCTAAACGTTGCATATTAGTGCTGCCTAAGTGCTCAACGTGGAAGGACGAACATACGTGCCTGCGTTTTCGCGCCATAAATGTAAGTATTCATTTTTTATGTTATCTGACATTTTTTCTTTCATCGCCGTGGATAGGTATAACTATATTTAGAATAAGTTTGTCTTCATGAGTAAGCATTCGATAGAACACCATTACTCATATGTTAATTTTTGAAGTGTTTATTTCTTCGAATAGTTAATAGATTTTTTGTTATTTATATTTTTTGCCTTGATTTTCATCGCCGTGCTTTCATTACCGTGGTTTTCGTGGCCGAAATTTGCTATGGCAATGAAAAAAAAGACACTGCAATGAAAAAAATTTCATTGCCATGCTTTGTAAAACAATTTAGTTTCATTGCCGTGGCCAGGTATTTCATTTCCGGGACTTGTGTTTTCATCGCCATGGTATGATTAGGCAAAGAATAACATCTTTTGTCACCTGTAATACAGGTAATACCGATTACTGACAGTACAAAACTCGACAAGTTAACTCTAGATTCTCTCTCTCTGGTCTCTCTTTAGACTTGATGAGTTTTTTACTGTACAGTCAACTACAAAAAGATGTTTTCATGTTAACCTTACAAAATGATGTAAAATTTGGTACTATATCACACGTATATACACTCACACACACGCAAGCACCCTCACATACTACAGTCTGATTTTAATAATGGTTTGTTTATTTTTAGGATGCCAAGATGCCTAAACCAAAATTATCTGAAGAGGAGAGAAAGGAGAGGAAAAGATTGGCTGAACAAAAGCGACGTCAAAAATTAAGAAGCGACCCTGTATTAAAAGAGGAGTACTGTAGTATTAAAGTCTCTAAGTAGTGTTGCGAGTGTAATTCAACAGTCTTTGTTTACTTATAGTACTCTCATTCTTTTTTGTAATATCTCCTTACCCAAATTTTACTCCCATACAAGTGTTGGAATCAAGACCTCTTATAAACAGTCATTTTTATTCTATCTATCTGTCTATCTCATTAAATAATTTTTAATTTCCGTGGATTGATTCTTTCATTGCCATGGCACAGTTCTTTCATTGCCGTGGACGCTTGTTTCATTGCCGTGCACGCATGTTTCATCGCCGTGGCACGAAATTTTTAATCCTGATATGTCGTTAGTTTTTTAAGTTACCTGCTAGACATTAAGCAAGAATATATACATTATCAAAAACTTTAATAAAAGCGTTTTTAAAAAAAAAAAAAACTTAAGATGAAAAAAAACACGGAAATGAAGATTTTATAGGACCTGTTGAAATTCACTCTTATAAAGGTTCCACTGAAACTACTTACTACTTACATTAAAATGCCTCTGTTCCTGGGAATAATGATCCCGGGAACAGAGGTATTTCAATGCAAGTGTCGGGACCTCATTGTAATTATCAGTAGTAGAGGTTTCTAATATAACTAGGGCCCACTTAACCAGGTTACACCGTAGTTCATTAAACGGACCCCACACTGCGCGTGGTTCGAAGCGCGTTCTAGTTTTAAACTATATAATAAGGTACACATCAAAAAAGTTTGAGATCACTAGCATAAGCTGATATAATTTTTTTAATTGAACTTTATCAAGAAAAATTATTTGTTGTGTGTTTTCTTTAAATAGAAAACCCTGATTGAAAATAAAAAATTAAAAGATTTTTCATTTTTTATAAACAAAAGTAATTAATCATAATGTAATTGTAACAGAAATTTGATAGAAAGGAAAAGACTGTTTATCCAAAATTAAACAAAAAGTTATTAATAAAAGGTTTATATTCAAATAATACTCGTATAACTCCTCCCCTGGCTCGAACACATGCTCCTCCTGGGCTTGCTGAGAATAGATAAAGTTATCCAGCATTTCTTGGGGTAACCTGTCCCATTCTTGAATAGCGGCTTCCCTGAGCTCTGGCACTGTCTGGGGACGTGGCTGACGGTTCCAAACAGCTCGCTTAAAAGCATCCCACGCGTGCTCTATTGGGTTTAAGTCAGGCGAGCCGAATCATAATATAATCTACCGTACCTACCTTACAAAAAAAATTTCGATTTTTCAAAGTGATCGCAAACTTTTTTTGATGTGTGTATACATTTTGCCATAAACTTTTCTGTACTTACAAAGAACGGATATAGGCTGCACATAGCAACAAATGATCGTATTATATTATTATTGCATGATAAAACATATCTACTTGATAAAAATCCACTGACAGACAAGGCACAACCTAAACCGCTGGGTCTCTAAGTATGAGTTCCATATAATAACGAAGGTGAGCATTAAGGATGATGAAAACACATCCCCTAAAGAGATTAAATAGGGTATGTAAAGTTTGTACGGAATTTCTTCATTTTCGCCGATGGGAAATCCAAGGAAATTCGTAATAAAAAAGAATATCGTCGAATAAACCTCAAAAGTAAAAGCACCAACTTTTCTTGAATTAACGCCATCTATCGTGATCGTGTGGAACTAAAGACAACAAGATCAATCTGTTGTGTTTCTGCCACTGCAGGCTAGAGGTCGTTACGAAGATGTGACAAGGAAAGTAGGATGTTTTGTGTGGATACAGGTTGTAACAAGACCCATGACATAGCTGTTATCTACGCATCCTGTACATCAAACTAAGTTTATACAAAAACTAGCTGCTCCTAGCGGTTTCACTCGGGTATTTAAGTGTCGATTCCGTGGTTTGTAGGCGAAATTTTGCTACTTTGGGTTACATTATTGCAATTTTCTTAAGGATCTCTAATTTGTCGAAAATAAATTATAGCCTATATATTTATTACTTCCTAATAATTTAACTTTTTATTGGTGAAAAAATGGTTAAAATCGATTCAATAGTTTCGGAGCTTATTCGATACAAAAAAATATAATCCTCTTTATTATATTAGTATAGACGCAGATTAATAAAGATAGGACAGTTAGTATGTTTAGGTAGTTTAGGTATGAACCTACAAGTATGCAGTGGGCCCATCTCACTGGGCACTGGGTTGCACGTCAATTCAATACTCACGCGCCGCGTCGCGTCATGTCGTTCGTTCGTCGCAAAATATTAAAACGAAAATGATTAAAATGAAAGCAATACTATTAATGCATTGCATTTAGCTGCGTAAATAATAATAAGGATCCTAAACTCACTTTTTTTTATCACTTCCAAAGGACACCGTAAGGTAAAGAAATGCACGTCTACCTATAAGTAATTAGGTACCTACACCTACCTACTAAAAGTTTTTATTTATGTCACCCGTATAAAAGCTAGTAATTAATATCCTAACTACGTAAAGTTAGGATATTAATTACTAGCTTTTGCCCGCGACTTCGTCCGCGTGAAATTTCGGCCCACCCATCGCGTCGCATCCCGTCGATCGCCCGCGCTATAACTTCGTTATCGCTTGGCGTTCTTTCTGACTTTTGTTCTTTTCGCTTGGCTCCTAAGGATCATAGCGTAATGTTATATTATATAGCCCATAGCCTTTCTCGATAAATGGGCTATCCAACACTAAAATATTTTTTCTATTCTAACCAGTATCTAGTTCCTGAGATTAGTGTTTTTAACCAAACAAATTAACTTTTCTTTGTACTCTACTGAATAGCTTTATAATAATATAGCTGACCCGCGCAACTTCGTCTGCGTCACCTAAGAGAGAGAGTGGTCTAAGTAATGATTTTTCTACTTATTTTGTTACGGAGTTATTTTAAAATTATGATATCTCCTAAGATTTTGATTGAAATCAAGTGATGTCAAGGACAATTTTGTTTACATTTAAATACTTGTGATTAATAACATATTTATTTGGATAAGGATTAATATTTTGTTGATAAAACTCCTTCGCAAATAATGCATTTATTTCGAAAAAATTTGATTACCATAAAAAAAGGTTATAGTGAGTCAATCTTAAAAGATAGACATTTTTTTTGAACTTTTAAAGAGGAACAATTCCATCATACGTGTTATTTGCGTAACTTAAACCGTTTACGCAGCGCACGCAACGGAAACTCTCAAAAAGGAATAATTTTTCCCGTTTTTGAAACATTTTTCATTTATGCTCCGCTCCTATTAGTAACAGCATGATGTTATACAGCCTATAATATTTCTCGATAAATGGACTAACAAACACAAAAATAATTTTTCAATTCCAATCAGTAGTTCCTGAGATTAGCGCATTCAAACAAACAAACAAACACATTCTTCAGCTTTATAATATTAGTATAGATTATTATTATAGTATAGTTAGGTACCTACATATAAGTTCTGTTTCCAAGGTCAGGTTCAGGCTTTGATAAGTATAGGTAGGAAAGTACCAATTTAAATAGTATTTTTGTTTTGGTGGGTACCTACCACGGACTAACTATATCCAATCCTTTTATAACAAGTTGCCAAAGTCGGTTACGGAAAGTTCAAAACCCACATCAAACGTTATCAAAAAAACATATTATAAGATAAAAGACTACGTTGAAGACAAGGAAGTTTGGCAATAATTCCTTCTGCACATGTGGCTTCCCTGGTACCTCATAAACAACATAACTATGTCAATGTCTATTAACTGCTCCCAAATAACGATGTTTATTTAGAATTTTTAATTATTTTTTTACATACTTCCTTGACATAATCTTTTCATTATTTGACATTATTTACCTAAAAATCGAATTCCAATTCTTTATTAGTGGCTTTTGTGGACATGATATTTATTCAGATGTGTTACTGTAGTTGTAATTGCAATCATGTCATTAATATTAAATATTACAAAATAGAAAACCGCCAACAAATCTACACTCTACTAGGCCTACAACGTTCTCACATTCACAAAATATAAAATAATCTAAGTATATAAAATTTTTATAAAAAATTTATATACTTAGATTATTTTATATTTTGTGAATGTGGTTTTCTATTTTGTTAAGTACCTGGTAATTGTTGAAAGGCCTACACTGTCCTCCCATACCTATTATCACTGTTATTTAATAATATTGTAAAGCCAATTATTTTTAAAAAAGAGAGAGGAGTTTCTTGAAGGCTCTTCTCCATAGGAAACGACTAATTGGAACCGTGCACCTAGCTTCTGACGTTTCATAAGTGCCCATGTAGGTTTATGTGAAATAAAATATTTTGATTTGATTTGATCCATAACTAAATATTGTGTAGACAACAGGGTATTCGTACAAAGTTTTTTATTTGCCCAATTATGTATGTGCATAATTAATAAATAATGGAGACAAAATAAATTAAAGTACCATCCGCAGGCGGCAGCAACAAGCGACGTGACGCCGGTTCCTATTGCAGACATTGGTACAATAAAATAGTTTTTTGATTTACGTACCTACTACTAAGTAAGTTTAATTGAAACGTCATTTTTTCAGAAAAGTAGAGTAATAGGCATTGTTAGGGATGGTGCTGCAGGAAGTGACTGGTTTGTCTTTTCGCAACGAAAACAAAGTGGTCCTTCGAGCCGGATCACTTGGAAATAAGCACTGCGGGGAGCTTAGACAGTACAAGTTTAAATAAAAGTGTACTTGTATTTTCGTTGCGAAAAGACAAACCAGTCACTTCCTGCAGCACCATTGCATCCCTAACAGGCATTTAATTGGTAATTAAATACACTAATTAATTATTCTTTAAAAGATGACAACCTTAACGTGGTCAGAAGATATAAGAGTTACGCGATAGAGAGAGAGGCAACTTGTAGGTGAATATATAGGTAATAAGCGTTGTGCGACCTGAATTCCACTTTATTATGTCGTAGCAAGAGTCGCTTTTTATTTAAATGATTTTACGGAGTGTCCCATCTGTATTAATCTGTGGTATAGATAAAACAAGCTAACTTTTCAAGCAGTTTGATGCAGTTGGTGGCAGTTATTTTAGTTCAGTCTCAGATTTGATGCCACCAACTATGTACATCAGACTGGTACGTATTACAATACCGAAATTTAACTGACCGTATTTTAAAATACCTATGGAAGAAACCCCGAAAAATTAAACGCCGAATGATTGTTTGGTCCAAAGTTTTAAATCCCGAAAGTTCATTTGCCCGAAAGTTTAAAATTAGACAATAGTGAAAACATTTCTGCGGCAGATTGTAGGTACCTATGCTTCGTCATTTTGAACTGGGTGAAATAGGTCAGGTTAGGTTAGAACTGTGACCAACCACGCGTGAGCCGAGCGAGTATAGCGAGCGGTGCCGCAGTAGCGGCCGGCGAACGCTACTTACAAGTTCGTCCATTCGGGATTTCATCCATTCGGGGATTTGGACATCGGTACTTTAAGTTTCGATATAGCTACCTATCGGCATTTAAAACTTTCGGTATTTTGAATTTAGTTGTTGTGGATGTCGGTATTTCAGTCATAGTTATTTTGAAATTTCGGGATTTAAATACCCCATCAGACTGCTTGAAAAGTTAGCTTGTATTGAACTTTTAAGTTGTCTGTATAAAGTCTTCCAGGTTAGCCAAGACAACTTATGTCCAGGTGGGAGAATTTCAGCAGGTGGAACGAATAGGGGTTGGGTAGGGAAGCATTATCTCCCCTTAGCTCTAGCCTTTCCTTAGACCTTTCGCCAGTGTGTAGAAGGACACACTTTCAAGGAGCTGTCGGCTGTGCGAACGGTCGCCATCAGTAAAGACTGGCCATCGCTTAGCCGCCACAGCATATTAAAAATGTATATAAATGATTGAATAGTTTTTTTTTTTTTCTATTCTATTACGAACGCTTTTAACGTGGGTTTCTTTTTACATCGTTCTCACATGTTTAATTTCAAATTCAAATTCAAAAAGTTTATTGCTCAACACAGTCCATAATCATAGGTACATATCCAGCCGATCAATTCTTCAGAACCTGGGTGAAGTGAGCTGTCAACTGCAGTGTCAATCCCTAGCGATCCCTAGCATCAGGTGGAATGACAGCTGGCTTCACATAAGTTATCACGGTGAGATTTTTACAGAAACGACAGGCTGATGTGAACTGAATGCGCAGTCCACTGTGTTGTACCAATTCAGGCATGCAAAATTTATCACAAAAATTATACAATTTCATAAATTCCAATTAATAAGTTATTCAATGTCATAATAATTAAGTAATATCTAGTCAACACATAATTAAGAAAAATAAAAATAATTTTAATTTCAAAAATATCATACAACATGAATGTAATATATAATCTTCTATAATTATTATAGTTAATATATTGTTAAGTAATAATAATATGTACAAGTATATAAAAAAAGGAAGGGGAAAGAATCAAAGGGCATCAAAAAATTCGTCCGCATCGCTGTAAACAGGAAAAGTGCCCAAAAGGCTGGCAGCATTGCCACGTTGTATGGCAATACTTATTCTTTGGCCAAGAAATAGGCCAGCCTTCTTTCTGATCACGTGAAGAGTCGACCAACCGCTTAGCGATGTCTCGAAAAATTAAGTGGGCACTCGGACCCCATGATCCTAGAGTTTCAACCCCAAACGGCTCAAACATATAGCTCCCAATAAGGTTGTTATATTTGCGCCGTTTGAGGTTTTCTGCATCTGCAACAGCCGACCCAGCACAGCCCGCCGTGCTAGGAAGATGGGATAGCTCAAGGGTGTCGACACATGTTGCATCCCACACCAAAAGCCAACCTAACTTCCAAGGCATTATGGTCATTCCGTCCGGTCTCTTCCAATCGTCGCGTGCCAAGCCATTGGGTTCTAAAACAGCTGGCACCCCGGCGGTGACAAGAGCACGACGGATAATGTCATTAATGCTGGCGTGGCGTACAATCCGGCCTGCGCTCCTACTGCAGGATAGGCCATGATTTCCGAGGCAGTCGACAACTTCACCGCATTGGCAGCGGTGCAGAGCCACGCAAGGAGCGCCCAGACGCAGACAAGTAGCAAGCCGGAAAGTTGTGTCACCCAGCATAGTGCCTATGTTCGGTGACGGTAGTGCCTGAAGCCAGATGCCCGACTCCCACTAATGTTGTATTATTATTACTCTACATGAATGTAACTAATAATATTGTAACCAATATTTTGATGAGCGTCCGTGGAGTTTCTAGAATGGGCAACTAGTTTCATCTTTCTAACTTACCGACCCCTTGACAATTCAAAAGTGCCTGTAATGTATATCTTTATATTTAAATAAAATGTATTGCTCCTACCACTGTTTGTCTCTGCATCACCCAAAAAGGTTGACTGGTAGAAAATGCCATTGTACATTTGTGTGCTTAAAGTTTTAAATTAATAACTAGGTATGCAAAATCTTCCCAACGTTTACAAAGTAAAAGTGAACCGTTTAAAAATTAAATACGTATATTTAGTTAATTTATTTCTGGAAGTTTTGGGTTCTCGTGGTAAAAAACGCATGTTTGACATCGTACCCGTCTCGACCAATGAGAGCCGAGCGCGCCAAAAAACACAGTAATTAACCATTCAGGAATCAAGATGGAGGATGGGTGACGGTATCTCGGTGTGTACTGGCGAGTTTTTGGACATGTTAAAGATTTTGTAGAGGAAAGACCTACGTGTCCTAAGACTTACATGCCTGAACTAGGTAATCCTGTGGTTCAGGCGAAAAGTACTAAGACAGTCATAAAAAAATAAATAAATAATCGTCAAAGTTGTCAATAGACAAATAAATTATAATTATGTAGTGTAGGTATTGACATAAACGGGCAATACGTATGTGTAGGTATTGACATAAACAGGCAGTACCTAATTAACCTCAGATTTGCAGACGATGTTATCATCTTTTCAGAATCAGCATCTGAGCTAGAGACAATGGTTACTGAACTACACTCTGTTAGCTTTGAAATTGGTCTGGAACTCAATACCTCAAAACTCAGATCATGCCATCAGAGTCAACAATCTCACTGGAATACGTGCAAAACTACATATACGTGGGTAAACAGATCTCATTCGCTAAGTGCAGGCATCACAATAAGATGATTTCGGGCGTATTTTACCTTTGACAGCTACCACCCAACAGCAACCTTAATGTAAGGACAATAGAACACTGTGATTTTGACTGTTTTCAGGGGAAAAATAACTAAGAAGGGACTATAATGTCCACATCGCCCCTGAGTAAAAGCGTCGCTACTAATTATTATGTACAGTGCCCCCTGCGGTCGGTTTTTGTGACTACAATTTGTGAGACGATTTGATATGTCGCTACTAAACGATTTTGACAGTTGAAGGATGTTGCAATAATACGTAGTGCGAATCGCGGTGGTACTTGCTCGTTAACATAATCATAATAAACACCACTGCTCTCAAAACAGTGAAGGAAAGGAAACCATATCTGAGAACCAAAGTCAGAAAGACAGTGCAACGACCAACCCGCTCTGTTGGATTAATCTACGGTTTGCTAGAAGAGCCTTCGATCAATAATTATTGATCGAAGAGAAGAGCGGTGCTGGCCGCCACATAGCGCCCGCAATTTACATCGAATGACGTCATTGAAACTGTGCAGCAGACTGCAGTTTCAATGATGTCTGGGCAGAGATCTCGCAAGAACGAGATTGCATTCGCTAACCATCTATTCCTCTATTTATTTTTGATCTATAATATTTGTTCTATCATTCTGTTTACCAACCAACTCGAGTTAATTATCTTTTTGTATGCACGTGTTTCTGTGACAAATAAACCTGTTTTTCTTTCTTTCTTTACACACAGTTCGCCAGTTATACATTTAAGGCCGCTTTCCGAATTGGCTATAATCGCTCACAGCGCTCACATCGTCTCACATGCGTTCCGATTTAGATATTACGATTATGACAGCCGAGGGCTGTCAACAACTCGGAACGCTCGTGAACGCGCTCACGGTGCTCACGCAATGTCAAAACGATATTAGAGTATTTCTCTGTGTATACACCAAAAATTTTTTCTTCTTAGGTTAGGTAGCAACTGCAGCCAGAAGAACAATTTTGAAAATGCCACGATACGATAAGATGCGACTCAAAATAAAACAGCACACTGTCATTTTTGACAGCGCTCACGGCGATATTAGTAAGGCCGCTTTCCGAATTGGCTATAATCGCTCACAGCGCTCACATCGTCTCACATGCGTTCCGATTTAGATATTACGATTATGACAGCCGAGGGCTGCACACTGTCATTTTTGACAGCGCTCACGGCGATATTAGTAAAATGTATGGTCGGCGTTATCGCAAGATGGCGAATGTCATGACGTCATCTATGACGTTTCACGGGACATCGTTATCGCGCTCACGGTAATTCGGTACGGGTTTTACCACGAGAATATCGATATTATCGCAACTCGGAACGCAGGGTAAAAGGCATGGTCGGCGTTATCGCAAAATGGCGAACGTCATGACGTCATCTATGACGTTTCACGGGACATCGTTATCGCGCTCACGCTAATTCGGTACGGGTTTTAGCACGCGAATATCGATATTATCGCAACTCGGAACGCAGGGTAAGTTCCGTTTAATAGGGAGCCTATTGCCATAAACCGGGCACAAATCCAAACTCCGGACTGCTACAAATATGTTAAGTAATACAAGGTATATAAAAAAAAATGGCGGCATTCTTCACACCAAATCCTTTATTGTCAGCAGCAGAGAGAATCAATCAATAGTACTATTCTTCTATTGGCACATTTCTACTTCACAGGTAATCGTTTTAATAGTAATTCAATGAAAAGGGACTGGATTTGACAAAGGATGGAGGTGACGAAAAAAATTGCCATTTCCTGTGGTTGGACATTCTTTTCATTGTATATTATAGAGATCGGCTACAGAGGTTGCTATGCTATACGGAAGCTTTACTTTTGTTTACTTTTATTTTTATTATCTTAATTCAATATATTTCTGGTTGGCGCAGCTTGTTTTTAACACGTTCAGACCGGCGTGTACCACCGGTGGAGCACGGAGTATTTGCTGACACGGCAAGGTGTACCACCGGTGGCCACGTCACACTATACTTTCAATATACTAAGAAATTCGCGCCGCTTTGAGAGAAAGTGTTGTACTTACCGCCCCGCCTAGTAAAATTGTCAAATTTTCATAGTGCAGCTCAGGAGGTGGATATTATTTCGAGAAGTAAACAAAAATCAATAGGTATTTAAAAATTGTATTTATTAGAAAAATATTGACATAATCACGACATAAATTGTACGAAATACAAATTATTTATGATAAATTACGTTGAGAAAATGTAGTAATTAGAAAATTTTAAAAATATAAAATGAAATGCAATCATGGATGGTAAAAATGAAAATTATTATCCTCGGGCGTTGTTACGCTAGCGCAGCACGCGGGTTTTGATTGATGAGACAAAACAATTTACCATATATTACGATTACTAGCTTATTAGAAACAGAGAGAAAGAATAATTAATGTCTAATCCTGTCCGTGTCCACCGGTGGCGCACCCTGCCAGGCAAGACCTTTGGTTCATGGGGCGGTGATGTACCACCAGTGGCTATACCTATGAAGATTTGCGCCGTAGGATACCAAGTACCTACACATGAGGTGCCGGTCTGAACGTGCTAGGGATCCGTAACCCTTATAGTTTCGCCATGTCCGACTGTCTGTCTGTGTCTATATGTCCGCGGCTTAGCTCAGAGAGTCTTAGTACTAGAAAGCTGTAATTTGCCATGGGAGGTATACATATTAATCACGCCGCCAAACTGATAAAATAAAACCTTGGGAACAATTTATTTACCTGGCTTACGAGTAAAGTGGGATGATATTTTTTTTTTTCTCATCTATCGCATGGCGCGGGTATAAATAGTTGGATAGGCCTTTCAAAAACATTGCGGGTCTGTGAAAACCATTTTTCGATTCAGGAATCCGTTGTACAACTTTTTAACAAAAAAATAACCGACTTCCGAAATTAAAGTTATTATGTAATACTTTTTAGTGTTATTTTTTTTTGGAACTCACTTTTTATTGTATTTTTTTTTTTAATTAGGTTTTATAGTTTTCAATATTATTGCTTTCGCTACTAAACAGTCCTAAATGATGACTATTGGTGACTAATACTTAGATTTATGACTCTTTGTGACCCGGATACGCTTCTATTGCATTACAACGTTATTCAACCAATGGATCTTTTTTTATAAAGGATTTCGTAAATAAATGTGAATGGAACACAACAACTTTATATTCCAACTTATATTACACACACAGAAATTAAAAAAAAAAATCTGCTTTAAAAAGCAGTCCAGGGTCTCATGATGGATCCGGAAGGTCACCATAGAACTCTTCAACTAGACAAGATAGCTTAGATAGCCCCGTTGTGTTTCGGCCATTGGGTTTTGTTTTGACAAGTAGGTACTTACATACTCAATACTTTATTGCATTCCATAATCTATATATATAAAATTCAAAGTCCTGACTGACTGAATGATATATCAACGCACAGCCCAAACCACTGGACCTAGAGACTTCAAACTTGGAGGGTGTGTTCTTTGTGAAGAGTAAGTATCCACTAAGAAAGGATTTTTGGGAATTCTACCTCTAAAGGGGTAAAATAGGGGATGGAAGTTTATATGAAAGTCCGTCAGTTTTGAAGTTAGGATCTTCAAATTTTGTGTTTAGGCTGATGATTGAAAATTTATTTATACGTGTCTCAGCTTTTTTGATAATTCCTCCCCCGAAGGGTTAAAAAGGGGGATGAAGTTGAAAAGTCCTTAATATTCGAGGAAAAATCACTAAATTCACTATCTAGGCTTATGATTTGAAGCTAACGCAACGGTAGACTATTTAACATGACGCTAAGACTCCGAAAGTAAGAAGAACATTAAGCGAAAACGAATTAATAGCGCGGGCAGGCGATGCGACGGGGTGGGCCGGGGACAAGAAATTTCACGCGTACGAAGTCGCGGGCAGAAGCTAGTGTATACATATAACAGTTGGTATGTTAAAACATCGAATCAATTGGGGATCCTGTCGGGCACAGCAAAGTTATTTTTTATAGGAGAGAGGATGAAGGCACTTTTTAGTAAGAAAAATAAATAAATATTAAATTGGAATACTATCATTAAAATAGTATCATTTGCTTTTATGGTATTTCTATTTTATATAAGTATTTATATATTTGGTTTTAAGTTATATTTAAATATTTTTATAAATATTGTATATTACACGATTTAAATTATTAATATTATAAATTACAATAAAATTAATATTTAGAATTTTATTTAGTATTGCAGAATGTTATTATTAATTTTGCAATTGTTTAGCATATTCATTTTTAATTTAACAGTATTTTAGTGTTTTAAAATAAATTTATATTCAAAGTGAAATTTACAATAAAATATAGGTAGGTATTATGTAAAAATTGATTGAATTGTTGTTGAAATTTTATCGATAAAATAGCAGCTTTTGATTATCAGAAATTGTTTTAATTTATTGATAAAGATATTATTTTTATTTTTATAAGCCCAAGATGTAGTCTAAGATCTGATGATGGAGCCAGATGGTGGCTTGGACTTTTCAACTAAACAAAATAGCTCTGTTGTCTTCTGACTATTATGTCTTGACAAGTAGTTATGTTAGCCCAAGATGTAGCCCAGGACCTGATGAGCTTAAGCTTGAGGTGGGACAGTCCTTATATATATAGAAAATGATAAAGTTCCATGTTAACCTAAGTATAAGTTTCATTCAGTAGTTTTTGGTTCAATAAAAGCGGGTTTAAAAAAAGATATTTACTTATATTTTATTCAATTCATGTATGTACTTTTTGAGTTTTTAGCAGCATTCCGTAATTATTCGTAGTTTTGCCATGTCTGTCTGTCTGTCCGGAGCTTAGCTCGGCTCGGCTCGGCTTGGCTGCAATTAGCTGACCCCCATTACTTTATACTTTATTTCCTTTTTTTTTAACATTTCCCCTCGCTAGGAATTACTCACATACACAAACAGCCAGACCCGGAACAATTACATTATAGATCATACAAATATTTGTTTCGTGCGGGAATCAAACCCGCGCCACGTAGCGCAGCAATCACCGTGCCGTCGTGCTTACTCGTACATAAATGGTTGAATTTTTTAGAATACGATTCGATAGAATTGTATAATTCTTAATTTTATTTAAATAGCTATACGAATCTACCCAAAACTAGAAAAAATGGAAAATCATACGATTTGTTAGTAAAAAAAACCACAACCATTTGTAATTTGGTATGGGTATACAGATTAATGGCTTATTCCAATAATTCCCCTGAGAGAATCCCGCTCAGTGGAAAAACTGAACCCTAATGTAAAAAAAATCACTTTCAGGGGGATCTATGGAATAAGTATTTATATTTTAAATTCTGGTTTCCCTGGTGGGATTATCAGAGGGGAATTCTAGACTTTTTCTATAGTTTCCAGTTTTCCTCCTAAGGGGGAAATTTCAGGGGGGATTTGTGGAATAAGCCAGATTAATCAGGCCGACAAAGTAGTAATAATAACTTTAAAAAAAATTTAAGGGTCGTCGTCGTATTTCGTTTATCCTATGGCGTGGGGTATCGTTGAATAGGCCGTTCAAAAATATTGCGTATCTGTGAACACCATTTTTTGATTCACGGATCGGTTTGCGAAATATTAAGCTTCAAGTGTCAAGTGCCCCCCACCCCCCCCTCCGGCCAGCTCAATGGTTGTGCTTGGATAAGTGAAAAAATATAGCAATAGTCAGTAATATAAGTCTGAAAGCAATCATCCAACCCGTCTTGCGCAAGCGTGGTGATCAATGCTCGAAGAAGGCATTTGCCTTGCAGTTGGACTATTATAGGCTGTTATTATTATATCACAAACAAAGAAAAAATTAACTTTGATCAACAGATAAATAAATGATAAATGATAAATGATTTTATTTCTGTAAGTAGGTTTTTACAAACACTTTTACACGTCAATCATATTTTAAAACTAGATGAGGTCGGCGTTTCGTATCTGACTACTCTGAGAAGAAAGACCGAAACAAACTCAGAGATCACAGTCTCTTTTAAAGTCCAGACATAATCTTGGTCAAATCATGTGAAGACCATGTAGATTGGTGTCTGAAATGGTCTTTTGAAGAAAGAACCACACAGATTGAGTGGACCTATCCATTCAGTGCACGCATTTGTCAGTAATCGTGCAGCTCAACTCAGAACATAAGGAGCTCAACGATTCGACGAACAATACCAAAGAAAGGACATTTGGGACAACAGACTTCATAACACTTCTTTTTTTTTTGCAAATAAACGGATTTTCTTTCTTCTTCTTCCTTTCTTTTCTTTTTTAAACATTCAATATTACTTACGTAGTAGTTATGCTTCTCAAATTCTGTATTTTGTTTTACGATTTCAATCTTAATACTTTTTCCTCTACCACGCGAACAAAGTCATAGTCCAAACATAGCTATATAAACCTAGTGATTCAATTATAATAATATTGAATGATCGCAGGAGGGACATACAAAATAGACGTGTTCACTTTTATTTTGTTTTCCAACATGGCGGCTCATTTAGTGAGTATTGTTGAGTCGGTCATGTTTTTTTAGGTGCTCACTAGCGGGTAACATGGACTTTTTACTATGCAAAGGAGGGTATTTTTTTTGGATTATGTGTTTAAAAATATTTTATACTAGCAACCTACCCCGGCTTCGCTTCGCTTGCGTAATATATTTCAATATTCAACGCTCTAAAATTTTAAGCGTTGAATTTAAATATTTTTATTTTGAATATGGTAGTAGTATTGCCTTTAAAAGTTGTAGCCCAGCGCCATCACAGTCTAATAAATTTTGCCCTCCAGGAGAGAAGTAGGGCCACCTGGGGGCCAAGTCTACTAATGTACAGACGCCAGCAGATCAAGCTACCCAAAACTGTCAAATTTTCGCAATCAACCTTGAACATAATACTGTAGTGATAAAGTTCAAAATCTGTTAATGAAATTTGACAGATTGTAGTAGCTTGATGTGCTGGCGTCTGTACAAACTTTGCAATGGTCTCTTCATTGTGAGTTTTTGACATATTTGCCATACAAACACTGTCAAATATTCACAATGGCGAGACCATTGCAACGTTTGTAAATTAGTAGACTTAGGCTCCAGTACAGCAAAAAAACAAAACACGACCGTCATTCCGACCTCGCCGCCGAGGTTCCTCGCGACAACCCCGACTTAAAAGTCCCCCCCGACCCTTGCTCGACGAAGCGCCAGCCCGCGCCGCAGCTGAGCCTGTAGCTTTAAATTCCCCGTAAGTATAATAATAATAACCCTGATTTGATCCAGCCACCTGTCCCTTGCTGTCCTCCCTCCGACGCTGCCCTAAGCCGAGGTTCGTACTCCACAGGGGTGCCCTTAGCGTGCAGTCGTTTAGTTTATAAGTTTTATGCCCTGGCTGGAGGCTTTAAGTTTTCGCTTAAGGCAGCCACAGGAAAGTTCGATTAAGGAGTCACGACCTCTCAAGTTCAACTCCGAGATGCCATAGTAATAAATAAAACGATTGGCCAGCCTTGCTCTACATGTTACGAGCTCTATGCGTAGTAAAACAAACTGCCGTGTCTAGTGTAAAAGGCAGGGGCGCAATGCACGGGAGGCGTAGGTAGGTACAACTGCAACAAAATACAGAATTGAAATGTGATAGATAGAACAACGAAATCATGAAGGGTTGTTTTTGGTAAATCACAGCATTTTGCTGAGCAACGAACTATTCTTGTACAGATGCGATGCACGGCTTTATCTTACTTGTAATAATTTCCACTGCGATAGGCATTTAGTTTTTGTTCTGTTTGTTTGTTGTCATATACCAGTGTTGCACAACGCAATATATTACGCAACATCTATTGTCTGTGGTCTTGGCCTGACATCAAGCAATGGACAACAGTCACTTTTATTTTTATCTTCCAGAAATAAAATAAAAAAACATTATTAAAACAATTTTTTTTTGGTCCAGAGTGATGAAGAAATTATTTATTGGGGAAATGTTCTGAAGAGAGTTGTTTACGTAGAGAAGCGACTGTGTTCAAGAGGCCTCGCTTTCAGAGGAAAAAATGAAAAGTTCGGTGATCCGCACATTGGAAATTATTGTATGATTTAGGAACTGTTAGCGGAATTCGATCCTTTTTTAGCCTGCCATGTTATAGTAGTACATGATTAAGCTTTTCTTAGCTCAGAAATATACCCAAAAACTATATCTTGTGTAATCTTCACTAAATCGTCGCTTGTAAAAATAATCTAGGAACTGACACATCCATCGCTTAGTTCACAACACTATCATACTAATAACAGGAAAAGGCTGACGTAATGAGGACGATAGTGCAGAAATCATAAAGTTGCAATTTCATTGACAATTTTTTTTATTAAATAAATATGATTGTGAACTAAGGTATCGAATTGTAGAGGTACATAAGTAGGGCCGGCAAATTTTGAATAGCCTACTGGCGGCAAATATGTTAATCCGCCACTGATTGTAGATGGTGGTGTGTTGCATTTGGTAGACGATCAATTTGCGCATCAATGTGTGTCAATCACGTAAAAATTAACAATTGCAATTTATCGTTTTGGGGACCCTTTATATACAGTATTGCTTCGATTGATTTTTTGTCCAATTCACAATTCCTTTATAGTCCACATCGCTCCCCTGCACTAGCCCGTGTATATTTATCCAGTCGCTACAATATCCTGACAAGAACAGGCGACAGACTGCTGCCACGGCGCTTTAGATGGCTTCATACACCATGTAGGAGGCTCTAAATAACATTACATCACGACTGTATTCTCCGGAGGTAGGCAGAAGTGTATAGTGTTTTTTTAGAGTTGGGATCACTCGTGTGTCTGTCTGTCCATCTGTCACAGTCGATTTGCTCCGAATCTACTGGATGGATTAAGTTGTAATTGTACATAATATGAATTTCTGTGACCCAAACACGAACGTGTAACGTATAACTATATATATTTTGAATATGGGCCGTTCGCTTTTGGGGTAAAAAAGAGAAAATTACAAAAATATAAATTGCTAACTGTAGATACCGCGTGACATATCAAATGAAAGGACTTGTTATGAGGATTTCAAATAAGTAGATATATATTTTTTTTTTTTTAATAATAATAATTTTTAAACTTATTAAAGAAAATAGATGACCAGTAACATCCTTATCTCCGAAACTGCTGAGGCTAAAATCTTGAAAATAATACAGATAATAGCTCAATACTTATAGATTACAGGAAAACCTATAAGAAGTCTATGATTTCAAAATCACTATAAAATCACT
Source organism: Dryobota labecula (assembly GCA_947523025.1). Classification (NCBI taxonomy): domain Eukaryota; kingdom Metazoa; phylum Arthropoda; class Insecta; order Lepidoptera; family Noctuidae; genus Dryobota; species Dryobota labecula. Next base: position 1,225,685 of record OX383311.1, on the reverse strand, counting down.
ATCATATCATATATATATTTATCATTATTGTGCGTACAAACTTACATTTGTAGTTGTAATGTATGAAAGAACATGTTTTTCAACTACACTGTTAGGTCTGTACTTGGGATAAATTCATCCCAGCTACGGAACTCTTCATTGTGCGTGGTCCGACACGCACTTGGCCGGTTTTTTATTATTGACTAGCTTTTGCCTGCTGCTGCGCCCGCTTTGAGGTTGGAAAACGATGCCAAGATTCGAAAAGCTATTTGCGGGAACGAACCTACTTCTGTGATAAAAAGTAGCCTATGTCGTAATTCAGACGGTGGAAGTTTCATAATCCAGAGGGGCTCGTGGCTAAGTAATAACAGGTCAATCGATCAAGTTAAGCTACGCTTGCCGCGGTTGGCCCGTGGATGGGTGACCATCTTAACATACCAAGATCCCCCCGTGCCTCGAAAGCACGTTAAGCTGTTGCTCGCGGCTGTCGTTCGTGGATCTTTGACAGTCGTTACTGGTATTCAGAAACCCGAAAGTCTGACAACCAGTCTTATTATGGGGTATCGTGTTACCCAGTAACGTTGTGGAGGACAGATAGGCAGTCGCTCCATGTAAAATACTGGTATTCAGCTGTATCTCGTTAGACTGGTACTGTCGCACTAACGAAAAATGCAATAACTCGATTTTGTCGCTTCCGAGAATTGTATTTTTGATTATTGAATTTGTTATTAAGTTTTAGTTATTGCATTCTTGCTAACTGAAAAACCGAGTTCCTGAAGGATCAATAAAAAGTTGCTTACAGAGAGTTAATAGATTTTGATTCGGTGACTCCAAATATATAACTTAACGAATATATTTATAACTCAAAATCGTCCAAAATCAAGTTATTGCATTCATCGTTAGCGCGACAGGGTATTAGTTGACCCAACATAATTGGGAAAATTCAATTCAATTCAATTCAATTTATTTATTCACAAACAATTTACGATGTGTTTGAAATCATCTATGATACAAAAAATAACATTAATTATGCAAGTAACACAAAATTAACAATTTAAGGCACATCATCATCAAAATTAACTCACGATAAAAATCAAAAATTACCTCCAATATTTTTTTTTTTAATGTCAACAATCATTTAAATAGTTCAAAGTCAACTCAGTATAATACATTTGTCATTTAAAAATAATGTCATGATTACATAAAATAATAATTACGGCTCTAGTAACGCATGGTCATAATATTACATTTCGTCAACGGAGTAACGGAAAAGGCTAGGCCATATGATGATTTTGAAATAAAATGGAATAATTATTCGCTAGGTTTTCAACCCGAAACCTGTTGCTCAAGAAGCAAGTTCGTCAACCACAGAAACCCTTTTTTTTTGGGTGGGAAATTAGCAAATAACTTCGCCCGCTCTGGGCGGAGCGGGAGGGCGTATCAGACTTTTACTGACTAAAATCCACCCGTGTTCCTTCAGTTGCCTGTGTGCCAGGGCCACGGTATCTCTTTCGGACAAATCCGCAACCCTGGCAGGCACCGGTCCTAGCGGACCCCGTCAGTGCGTGCTGACATATCTTTGAGGCGCGCGTGGAACACAACGCGCCGTCGACCCGGGCCTGGTCCTTATTACCGGACGGCGAGCTGCCCATAGCTCGCCGTCCGCAAGCCCGCATCTACGGTGACCGGGAATCGGCTACCGATTCCCGCCGCCCAAGGCGTCTCCTGCGGCGACTAGGGGCGTGAGGGCGCACAGACTGCCGCTCCCTCATGCTTTCCGCCTCCTCCTTCGCGAGCATTACTACTTCGCAGAAGGAGGTGACTGCCTCCCATGCACTCTCGCTCCGGACCATGGCCTGGACAAGGGCCGGACGCGAGAGATCGCCGCCGCCAATCGCCTCCGTAAGGACACGGCGGTGCTCAGCCCAAGCCGGATAGACCTCCACCGTATGCTCCACCGTGTCCAACCACAGAAACCCTAAAAATAAATAATAGGCACTTAAGTACTAACAGAAATTGGAAAAAGAAAGTTTAAATGACAAAAATTGATCCCAAGAAAATACAATTAGCCGGTGAAAAATGAAAAGATCTGTGCAATTTTCCAAACTGCCCGTCAAAAAACTATGCTTTGCGATGACGACAAGCATTTTTTTTATAACTACAACTCAAAACCTACCTTAAATTATAAACTCCATAGTACATTTTCAATTGCAATGACAGACCACATGTGAAAAAGTTTTGCAGTACATGTACAATCAAAATTAAGCTCTATTCAGTGTGGATACGGTTGATTTTTTATTGATAAGGTTTGGTATGAACAAAATTTTTGGGCCAGAACGCCAATTAAAAAAATCCTGTGACTAAAAAGCCTGGATTCAGTTGAAACTACAATGTTTTCTCCAGGGTTTGTCTGTATACGTCACTTAAAATTAGTAAGCGATGCATAATTTCTGCTCAATCTGGGAATCAAACATAAAATAGAAGAAAATATTTGGTAACTCAAAATAACGATATTTAAACAAAAAAGTTTGTTCTTACAAGTGGTCACGGACGAAGTCTGTCTGGCTGTCACAAGGCTGTTTCTCAGTGATACACAACAGATTTTTTTTTCTTTTTTAATCTTGGTTTAGTACCTAAGTATAAGTTCGGAACCCTCTGCGAGCATTTATGCTTCCCACTTGGCTGAATTTCAAAGAAGAAAAAAAAACGAAAAATGTTTCCAAAACTTACGATGAGTTTAAGTAACGATCGGTTTTATATAGGAACCGGACTTGGTCCGGCATTTTGTAACAGACAGACATGCACATCAATTTCTTATTGCACCATCATTTGGGACAAACTGAAGGGTTCAGATTCCTCAGACTTGTATTAAAACATTGTTGAAATTTATAAAATAGTAAGATGAACGGACGGACTCGCTGGCAAATTATAATTATAGCGATACTTTTGAAGGGGCCATAGATTATTCAACAGATACGACCAACAAATAAAACCAAAAGAAAAAAAAAATTGGCATTCCGACAGAAGTGAAAACACAAAACTTTGGAATAACTGTTCTTTTATACATATAGCACATGGAAAGCGTTCGGTGACGATGACGCGAGTTCCATGATTTTTGTTCACCCAAAAAGTACACATTTAAACACAGTATACATATAGCTCATGGAAAGCGTTCGGTGACGATCGCGAACCCATAAGTTTTTACCCTACTTTTCACTTCAAAAATACGTTTGTTGCAGTAAACATGTTGCAAAGAAAGAGCACAAACACGAATAGAACAAGTTGGGGGAAAATATGCGTCACATCCACGCAAAACGGCCATCGCTCAGCATAATGTTTTGACCCTATGCCCATTCAGATTGTGATTGATAGTGTGTTACGCAGTTCGGGTACTGGGTGTATTGTGATGTGGTTGGTCACAGCTCTAACCTAACCTAACTATTTGGACAGGGTCTGGGGCATTTAAAAACCCCAGAAAGTTAGGTTAGGTTGAGGACATGGCGCGGCATACGCTGACACAGTGTGCCGCTTGAGAGGACCCGCGCCGTGCCCTTATCTCAGGAGTAGGCAGTGACCTGTCGCTGCCGGCTGTAGTGAATGCGATGGTCGGCAGTGAGGAGTCCTGGGACACGGTGGTATCCTTCTGCGAAACAGTAATCTCACAGAAGGAGGTTGCGTAAAGGGAGAGAGAGATCTCATCCTCTCACCCAGTCCGTATCAGGCGCACTGGGCGTCGGCGGAGGGCGGATAACGCCCTCTTCCAGCCCAGCTTAAATGGGTCCAAGGGTGACGGATTTGGTGACGTCTGTCGCCCCCCATGCATCAGAACCTGAGGTGGCGACCCCTCTGAGACGTCGCGGGGGGAGTTAAACACCTAACTCCTCCTCGGGCAGGCACCAGTCGAAGGTTGCGGAAGAATCGTACGTTCCCGCGACCCCCGGCGTAGGTGTGAGATGGAACACCGGAATAGTTTTTAGTCAGTAAGAGTCTAACAGACTCCTATGCCCGCCACAGGGTGAAGGACATCCATGAAGATTTTCCACCCCGGAACAAAAAAAGAAAGAAAAGGTTAGCAATCATCATTTTCTAAGATCTAAGAGTTTTCAGAGGATCAATTAAATATTCCCCATTTGATATCGATTTCCCCAGTAACTGGGCTGTGGAGATCAGATAGCCAGTCGCTACGTGTAAAATACTGGTATTCAACTGCATGCGGTTAGATTGGAAGCTGACTACAAGATGGTTGGGAAAAGACTACTTAGGCAGATGATGATGAGATCAGTTTTTTTCAAGTGTGAGTTTGACTAGCTCATTGGTCTAGTGTTCGCAAGCACAACTGCTGAGTATGGGATCCTGGGTATGAACTCCAGATCAAGCAAAATGTTATTGGGTTTTCCCATTAGGAAATTGGCAGTGTGACACCCTCGTGCCTCGGAGAGTTCTCTAAAGCTCTCCTCTTGATTTATGTAACTGATCTCTCCCCAACTGCGTCGGATTGCTGTCCCATCGGACTATGAGAGTGAGGGACCAGGGCGTAGCGAGGTACGGGCAGGGGGGGCAGCTGCCCCCCCTCTAGAAGATACAGGAATACTCACAAACCGTAAAGTAATAATTATTACGTAGGTAGCCTATTAATAAACGAAAACGAATTTGTAAATACAAGTAACAAGAGTACTCTTTTTCTACACTGCGTGGTGTCGTGTTAAAACATGGCTGAGATCAACGATGACTGCAAACCGTTTGAACGGCCTATGCATGCTCAGTGTACACCGAACCATGGTACAAAAAACTAAGGATACAATTGAATCTGAGGTGTTAAAAAGGTTTTGTGAAGAACCTCGTCGACTACTTTTTTGTAAAATAAATTCACTGATTGATATTTTGTTTTTAATTTTTAACGTAACCTGCCCCGTTGCTCATGCAGCATTTACCTTAGATATATTCTTGATTTGTCTACGCCTGGCCCCCCCTTAACAAAATCCTAGCTACGCCCTTGGTGAGGGAAGAGAGTGTCCTGTAGAGCAATTCTGTAAAAATCTCACTCATCTCACTTAGGTGAAGTGAGCTTGAAGTGACGTGTAATTCCACCTGATGCTTGGGATTGACACTGTTGACAGCTCACTCATTGCTCACTTCGTGCAAGTTTCACGGTGAGATGTTTACAGAATAGCACTGCAGCTGTATCTCAGCACAAAGTTGTGTACTATAATAAATAGCTCCTGCGTAGTTAGCTGCTCCTAGTCGTATTACCCAGTAATTGTGTTGTGTATGAGCTAGCTCCGTTGATATTAGCCACCGTGCCCGCAATTCAGTTAGGAGATTTCTGCCTAACTTCGTGGCCATGAGCTACACGCTCAAGCAACACGCGTCTTGCGACATGGATTGCGGAGAAAACAAATGAAAGAGCTAGTTGTTTAGAGCAAGTCGCATCGTCCAAGGTCGTGAAAGGAGCTTAAGGTCCCATCTGTATGCTACTCGTATATTCTGTGACGAGCAGACAGAAGTTTGACATAGTACGCGTTCCCTGCTCGACTGCCATTAGCGAGAGGCAAACGAATGCAATGCGTGATTCACGATATGCCTTATAAGAGGCAACGGAAGAAATCCTGAACGTTACTGAACTCTAATTACTGGGTAGTTTTAACGTTGCAATTAAACTGACTGTCTCGATAGTCTATGTCCTATGACTTAAGGCCGAGGTAAATGAACGTTACTTAGCGTGTTAAGCGTGAATCCGTAGCTTTAGTACTTTGAACTCAAACTCAAAGCATTTATTTCAAATAAACCAATTACAGACACTTTTGAATTGTCAAGGGGTCGGTCAGTCAGAAAGATGAAGCTAGTTGCCCATTTCAAAGCGTAGTAGGTTCCTATGGAGAAGAACAGACAAGAAACTCCATGGACACTCTTTTAAAACAAAATATTGTTACAAAATATGGGTTACATCATTCATGTTGAAGTTATACATGTGAGAACAATGTAGAAAGACGTGCACGTTAGAAGCGTCCGTAATAGAAACAATTCAAAAATTAAAATAAGCCGTGGCAGCTAAGAGATGACCAGTCCCAACTGACGGCGCCCGTTCACGAACATGACGCATGGATCAGCACCATTTAGCTCAACCATTTTGAAGGGAACTTTGGCTAAAGCTACCACAGTGACGGCTGTCATCGAAATTATGGCAGCGTGGTTTGACTTTACGATGTCTCTCTGCGGGGGAGGGTTGGAGGAGGAAACCCAGGATCACATATTTAAATGTTTTAACAATATACTACCTCTAGATTTGTATAGCCGTCTTTTTAAATTTTTGGCTCTTGAGATACATATATTTTATCATATCTTTTACTTAGTTCAGGAGCCAACTGTTTAACCTGCTTTTGACCATGTCGCCTTAGAGTGAAATCCTCGGGAATGTAATTTTGATCATCGCAACGCACGTCCTAATTTCGCACAAAAAAGTTTTGCAGCCCGTAACGCCATATATGACGAGTTTGAATATTGCACACTAAAAGACACATATTTGTAGATGCTGTGGTAATATATAATGTTTCACTCCTCTTGCTCAAAAAGGCCGTCATTGTATCGTACCAGACTGAGGAAAAAGTACCATATTTACCTCTAGGGGAAAAAGTGTTTTTTTATTTTATTTTTAGAACTAGAAGCGGCGATCTCTTCGGTAGAAAGCGTGCATTCCGTTGTTGCGGCTACAGAAGGAATAAAAAAAAGACGTTGGCGCGAATTCATTAGAAATTTTCTTTAATTTGCAAATTGAATTAGTGGACATGGCGAAACTACAAGGGTACCTTGTTGACTACGCAACCCTAAAAACCATCAAATTATAACCAAGACTATGACAGATTAAAGAGCTTTTAGGCCCTCACTGGGTAGGCTATGCTTATAATCTGTTAAAGCTCTTATCACTAACTATGCATGTGATAATGTCATGCATGCTTGTGCTGTAATTAAATGATTATATAGTATTTGAATAAGCAGTCTCCTGTAGTGAACGTACAAGCAAACATAATTTAGGTACAATATACACATTTTTAGGATTCCGTACCTTAAAAGGAAAAACGGAACCCAAATAGGATCACCCGTGTGTCTGTCTATCTGTCTGTCCGTCTGTCACGGCCGATTTACTCCGAATCTACTGGACTAATTAAGTTGACATTTAAAAAAAAGAAAGAAAGAAAGCAAAATGCGTTTATTGGCATTAAAGCAAAAAATACACCTTAAAACTATAAAAAACAGAAAACAATTATTTTAATGCCAAAAGGGTATCAGCTTAGCATAATGTCAGATGACACACAAGGTATACCACCTGACGCTGACATACATGAACATGAACATCGAACATGTGCATCTGGTACACACACGAATTTCTGTGACCCAAACACGAACGTGTCACGTAAATAAATGAATTATGAATAAGGGGGTCGCTTTTGGGGGAAAATTAACAAAAAAATGCAAACTGTATCGTGTGACATATCAAATGAAAGGACTTATTATGAGAATTTCAATTTCGTAATATTATTATTATGCTTGTATTTGTTTAACTAGTTGAAAAATCTACAAGTCTGTGATAAGGCCTGTCGTATTGTATGGATCGGAATGCTGGGCGTAACGAGGACGGATGAAAAAAGATTGCATGTAGCGGAGATGAGAATGTTGAGATGGATGTGTGGAGTGACGAGAATGGATAAAGTCCGAAATGAGTATATAATATAAGGGGAAGTTTGAAAGTGGCGCCGGTGACAGAAAAGTTGAAAGGATGTCGTTTGGCATGGTATGGGCATGTGATGAGGAGGGAGGAAACGCATGTGACGAGGAGAGTGATGAAGATAAATGTGGATGGATGGAGAGGGAGTGGACGGACTAAAAAAGTATGGATGGATTGTGTGAAGAATGATATGAAAGAGAAGGGAGTGAATGATAGAGTGACGGTTGACAGGGGGGAATGGAAAATGAAAACGTGTTGCGCCAACCCCAAGTAACATGGGACAAGGGTAGGAAGATGATGATGATTTGTTTAACTAGTTGCTCACTGCGTAGCTTATTCTGAAATAAAAGTAGCCTACGTTAGGTAGCCTACTCCTTAGAGCATCAGCTATCTGCCAGTTAAAGTCCCGTCAAAATCGGCCCAGCCGTTTTGGAGATTAGCCGGAACAAACAGACAGACAGGCAAAAAAATTATAAATCGTTTTTTGTTATAAACATTCGTATGCATTTAGTAAAAAGCTGTCATTTTGACATTACAAACAGATACTTCATTTTTATTTATTTGTATTGTTTAAATAAATAAAGTCACCCCGCAATTAGAACTAAAAAATATATCAAGAAGGAAACTATATAAATATAAACAGTAGTTTAGGCGTGAAAAGGTAACAAACAAACTGACAAACTTACTTTCGCATTTATAATATTAGTTAGGATTTACTTAATAATAAATAAAGAATTATGTTTCTGAACTTTGCTGTGTTGACTGTATAATTTTATCCAAAATAGGCTTAGGTAGTTTAAATTTCGTTAATTTTAAACGACACTACTGGGCTTCAAGTCTGCTATTACAATATTGTCAGAATGATCTCTTCATTGTGAGTTTTTGACAGATTTGCCATACAAATACTGTCAAATACTCACAATGGCGAGACCATTCTGACACTATTGTAATAGCAGACTTGGGGCCCTGGTAGTGCTGCTGGTAGTGTCCTTACCAAAAAATGGCGGAGGACAGGGTGTTGTGGCGCAGCATGGAAGAGGCCTATGTTCAGCAGTGGACTGCAATAGGCTGAGTTGATTGATTGATTAATATCTGTTGCGCCGCAGAGGTGCTCGTGGCTAAGTACTAACGGCCACACGGGTCGATTGATCAAGTTAAGCTACCCTAGCTGCGATTCGTCCGCGGATGGGTGACCATCTTCACATATCGAGACCCCTCCGTGCCTCGGAAAGCAAGTAAAGCCGTTATTTCCGGCTTTTATTCATGGATCTTTGACAGTAGTTACGGGTCGTCAGAAGCCCAAAAGTCTGACAACCAGTCTTACCAAGGGGTATATAACAATAATTATTTATTTATAAGACAACAAAGGTCCACTGACACTGACTGTTAGTACTTATATACTAGGATGTTAGTAACAATGTGGCTTATAATCTATGTTAATACTTATACACTACGACAGACAGTGTTGTTTTGATGAGATGTCCCATTATGGGGCTCCCATCAAGCCTGTCAGCTATCACCTTGAGGAGGCTGTTGCCACTGCCACGCAATCTGGCAAGCAGAGACTCACTTTTCTTCCGTACGATAGCTAAGAAGCTGTCGAGTCGGGCTTTTGCGAACATCCCTGACGCACTGCAGTAACGTGGCAGCCGCTGAAGGCGTTATTGTATTGGACACGCAACGCATTGATGGCATATACGTATTACCCAGTTAGTTGATTGTGGAGGTCAGATAGGCAGTCGCTCCATAAAATACTAGTTAGACTGGAAGCTGACCCCGACATAGTTGGGAGAAGGCTAGGCAGATGATGATGACATCTGTTCCGCTTGCGCCGTGTCTTTGGGATTTATTTCGTGGAAACGCTCAAATAAACAATCTCTAAATCAAAGAAACACAATGGATCTTCTACGTCTACCTGTAATGTGTGCCACAGATTATAAAGCGGAATGCGCAAAGACAACAGCCTGTAGATTATGATTGTAAAACAAAAAACCGACCACCAACACTCAGCTGATAAGTTATACATGGTGTGACGAATTTGATAAGGTTGTCATTGTAGAAACGTTTGTGAAAATATAAAAACATTAGGTGGGCCTCTTTTTGGGCTTCAACGCAGTCGGCTAAAAAACATGTGGGGCAGTCTTCGGGGACTGCCAATAGAAGTGAAAACTAAGTAACTAAAGCGTTCGGTGACGATGACGCGAGTTCCATGATTTTTGTTCACCCAAAAAGTACACATATATACACAGTATACATTCATGGAAAGCGTTCGGTGACGATGACGCGAATTCCATGATTTTTGTTCACCCAAAAAGTGCTCAACGCGCCTAAAGAAATGTTCACTTCAAAAATAGAAAATTATGAGATATTTATGAATCTGAGCACCGTAGCACGTGTTCTAACTACCCTTACGGGAGTGTGGCGTGATAATGCTTATATATGCTATGCTTGTAATATTGTATAATGATACGCAGTGACGTCAAGCAGAAGAGACGAATATAATCTAGAATATTTTTGGACTTAAGAGGTCGCTCACAGGTCCACTAGTGCTACTCCATTAAAAAAAAATATCTCGTGACTGAGAAGGAATTATGAAAAATGGCTCAACAGCAACCTCGGTGTGTCTAGAATTTTCTAATACCTTTTATAAAGTTTCATATTGAGACACGAAGCAACAAAATATGATCTAGAGGAATGTGACTTTAGATCCAATTTTGTTGCTTCGTGTCTCAATACGAAACTTTATAAAAGGTCCACCATTGCTCTTAATATATTTTTTTTATTAAATATTATTATTATAAAAAGTTCTAAAGTATTCACAAAACGTAAAAAATCATAAATAAAAAACTAAAATAAACGCTTTATCAACGAACACTTACTTTTTTTAATATTATTGTTATAAAAAGTTCTAAAGTATTCGCAAAACGTAAAAATTCATAAATAAAAACTAAAATAGACGCTTTTTCAACGATCACTTTACTTTTTTAAATATTATTGTTATAAAAAATTCTAAAGTATTCGCAAAACGTAAAAAACCATAAATAAAACTGAAATAAACGGTCGAAATAAAAAGCTAGATAAAAACTGAACCAGCCTATACATAAAATAAGGCCTTGTGTACACTGTCAACAGGCGACGTGCGACATTTAGTCTTCAAACAACGCGCCTAGCTGGAACCGACCTTACTAATTGGTACCAAAAACAAGGTACCAATCTGACACTATAGTGTCATAGTGTCACTGTTAGTTCTCAATGAATAACTTTGAATGCCCTTACGAATTAAAAAACGTTCTTTGTTTTTTACACTGCTCAAAAATATTTCGGCTCTCAAATGATGTTGACAAGGAGCGCTGTTGGTATATTATTTGTACAATTATTGTATTGTCAAATGTATTGATAAAAAACCGGCTAAGGCTAAGTGCGTGTCGCCATACATTTCAACTGCAAATGTACTTTATACGCACAATATTTAATGATTTACCATGTTGTTTTAGAACCATAGACTTCTTCAGTCAATCGCTGAACCACTGCGCCAACCGTGCCGTCAAGAAATAAGTTTTATCGAAAGAATAAATATGGCAGTTTGACAGCTTTTGCATAGAAAATAAATGTCAACGCCATTTTTTAAGTGAAAACTATATGTGTACTTTTGCGTGAACAAAAATCATGGAACTGGCGTCATCGTCACCGAACGCTTTCCATGAGCTATATGTATACTGTGTATATATGTGTACTTTTTGGATGAACAAAAATCATGGAACTCGCGTCGTCGTCACCGAAAGCTTTCCATGAGCTATATGTATACCTACTGTGTATTTATGTGTTCTTTTCGGGTGAACAAAAATCATGGAACTCGCGTCATCGTCACCGAACGCTTTCCATGAGCTATATGTATACTGTGTATATATGTGTACTTTTTGGATGAACAAAAATCATGGAACTCGCGTCGTCGTCACCGAAAGCTTTCCATGAGCTATGTGTATACCTACTGTGTATTTATGTGTACTTTTCGGGTGAACAAAAATCATGGAACTCGCGTCATCGTCACCGAACGCTTTCCATGAGCTATATGTATAAAAGAACAGTTATTCCAAAGTTTTGTGTTTTCATTTCTGTCGGCAATCCCTATGAATACCAATTATTTTTTATTTTTTTTTCTAGGTAAAAGTTATCAGGCGTATGAAAAATCGACCCTAATAATGACGTAAATCGATTCAGTAAACGATTCTGAACAAACTACACTACTTTCGTTAAGTATGTGCATTAATTCTGTTACACATTGTATAATGGCTATCCAAGAAGAGCGCCACATAGCATCTACAATTTACCGTTGAATGACGTCACGGTGTGTTTTCCTAGAGAGCGTTTTTTGGCACCATAAAGTCAGACCCCTGTCATCATTTACATGACATGTTAGATGCTTCTCAAAGAATAGGATACAGAAGCTCCCCAAGAAACCAAAAGTGCGAAAAGATTATTTTGCCAAAAACATCTGTTGTTTTTTTCTCTAACCTAATTCCAAATTCGAATCCCAAAAGTATAGAGTTACCATAAAGCACGCCGAATTACAAAAGATCTTTTTTGAAAAAGGAACCATTCTCTGGGGATTAAGATTGACGAAAGAACTGTCAGAACAAAGTTTTCAATGCTGCAGTCAAAATATTTTTTAAATGAATGTAGATCTTATTTTTATCATGATTGGAACTGAATTTGATTTACTGGAATGTTAAATTAAATTTGTTGAAAGCTGTTCTATAGAATTTTGGAATAGCAGGAACATAGTCTTTTTTGTAGTTCTTAAAATGAATATATATTCGATATTATGCTTTATTTTGATGAGCATAAGTATGTCAGAAAATTATCGCAAGACGTAAAAAAAGTTTGTAAAAATTTGCGAAATCTAACAGATGTATTATCGATATTCTAAATCCAAATTGGATTCAACGTAAAATAAGTAAATACAAATACGTAGAATTTTGAAATTGGAACCTCTGGCTTTCATCTTAGATTTTGATTTTGATTTTGAAATATATTTTGTAACACACTTGCTCGGAAAGTAGCTCTTATGAACCGCTTTTAGGTCCATAATGCAGTGTATTAAAAACGCGTGCATTTTACTTTATGTTACCGCGCTAGTGTTATAACGCCACAGATAGGTAACTACTACTATTTACTACCTACCTACTATTTACTAGTCGGATAACTGCGCTTTTTTTAATCTCATCGAAGAGACTTCCATAATGCTGGAGCCGTCACGAAGGTTAAAGCATAAACTCATTAGGGTCTGAAATGAAAATGGGCGTTCCTCAAGGTTCGATATTGGGTCCATTCCTCTTTTTAGTTTACATTAACGATTTACCCCAATCACATCAAAATCAACCGAAGATGGTGTTATTTGGACATCATTGATTTTTTAAATAGATTGAAGGTCACAAAATCTTGAGTGAAAACTCTATTCTTCAGGTCCAAGATTGGTTTACGGTAAATAATTTACTATAGCATTAGACAAATAACGGCTAAATAACGACATTTATTGTGTAATATTGTTGAAATTACTACACTTTAGGGTTATTATTTTAATTTAAATGGTAAATAGATTACAGTGCTTTGTATTTATCGTGAAATAACGGAGTTTATTAAACGTTTACATCGAAATAACGAAAGGGTTAGAATAGTTATTTCCAGGACAGCTCTATTGCCGAAAAGTATTATCTGTATGGCACCAATCCTTTACAATACGTTGCCAAAATATTGGAGGGAATACACAACAGAAAAATTAAGAAGTCCTAAAAACCTCCTGTTAGAGAAAGCCTATTATAGCACTGACGAATTTCTAACTAATAAATTAATCTGACTTGTGTGAATTATGTAGATTTTATTTATAATTACTTTGACTTATAACTGGATATCTAACTTTATTATACATTTCTAGGACGAGTTGATGACACTATTCTGTAGTACATTTGTAATATAATAATTTGATTTATTACGTTTTAATTTGATATGTTAATTGCTTGGAATAATGGACAAATTTATAATTATTTGATGTTTAGATCCTACTAATTAAAATAATCTACCTATTTATATTTGTACGCCTTTAAGGCAAAACATGACTGTAAAATAAATTAATGTAACATCCTGCATGCCATGTGTGTATATATTTATGTTTTGGACAAATAAATGATCTTATCTTATCTTATCTAATGTTATAATAAATGGAGTATAAATGAAAAAAAAAAAAAAAAAAAAATGCATTCAATTTAAATTACCTAATGTTAGAAGTAGCGAATGTGACATCATGTTGAATGGAGAAAAACTAGAATTTGTTAATCAAACGGTTTTTCTAGGAATCACGCTAGATGAGAAATTACAATGGGGACCTCATATAACATCTCTTGCGGGGCGGCTAAGCTCGGTCGCTTATGCTGTTAGAAAGATAAGACAGTTAACAGATATAGAAACCGCGCGTTTAGTCTATTTTAGCTACTTCCACAGCATTATGTCGTATGGCATTTTACTGTGGGGTCGAGCTGCTGACATAGAATCCATTTTTATTTTGCAAAAGAGAGCTGTCAGAGCCATGTATAATCTACGTCGCTGCGAATCTCATAGGGAACTGTTCAAAAGGATTAATATTATGACGGTACCTTGCCAATTCATTTATGAAAATATTATGTAGGTATGTAAGAAAAAATCTACATCTTTTTAATAAAATAAGTGATAGAGATAATTTTAATACCAGAAATAAAGAAATTTTAATATCAGATTGTCTAAAGTACGTATATCTTTTATGGGGTACTGTGTTAAATGTTACAATAAAATACCTTCTGATATATTACAATTAAATGAAAGTAAATTCAAAACTTATATTAAAAGCACACTTTGTAAACTAGCATATTACTAATTAGAGGATTATATCCAAGATAAGAATGCTTGGAAACATGCTGGTCCTGCTTCATAGAACAATTTATTTAGAGTCTAGACAAAATCAAACTGGTTGCTAATTTAATTGTATAATTTATATTTTTTATGACATTCATTTTATTTTCTGCGGTTAATATACTTCAACTCACACACTGAAATGGTTATTAAATGTTAAATTTTTTGGGAAATCATCTATTTTTACAATGTTTGTAAATATGTGAGCACCATGTATCTAACGCATAATTAATTTGTCTGGCATTGCTTCACTTTTCATTATTTTTACCTCTTGTGGTATAGTAATTGTATTCTAGGTAAGTGCATTGTCTTCACATATAATTAATAATTAATGTATACAAATATTGTTAACATTTTAAAAGAGTAAGTATGGAGTTTTTTTCCCATTCTTCTCCATACATAACTAACTACCTTTTGGAAGGGGCAACTAGAATATATATATATATATATATTTTTTTTTTAATTTTGACTTTCTATAAAGTGCCTTTTATGTGCCAAGCTTTTCATAAACTCGATGAAAATTGGAGCGACGACGTAGGTCCTGGGTTCAATCCCTTACAGTGTTGTTGGATTTTCTATTAGGAATTACTCAGTAGCAGCCCGGTTGATAAAAATAGGCCATAAAAGAGCCTCTCTTCCTCCTCTCTCCTCTCCTTGCCTCTTCATTTACATGGGCTTAAACATAGCTCTGACGTAATGTGGTGTACTTTACACCTCTGCCTAACCCTTTGGGGAATACAAGCGTTATATTATGTCCGCTACTGACAGGATCATTAAATCTTCTTTTATTTCTGACTCCTTATAGTAACACTACTGCCTAACCAATTTTGTTTAAATAGCGGAAATCGAGACCTCATGCGGCGCAACTCATATTGATCATACTCGATACTTTTTTTTTTCAATCTACTACATAAAACCAAAATTACAAGACCTCTGTTTTAAACAATTTTGTATCAACGCCAAGGTTCGATTATACTGGCAGTTAAACAAACATATGAAACACAAGACCAAATGAAAAAGGTTTTAAATCTATTCATTTTTATACCCACGAAGAGCTCTTTTTAAATTGGACGCCTTTCACATGACATGACCATTATAAAATGACGTATTCCTTTTTCAAATTTCCATCATTTGACAGGTATTCCTATACTGGTTACCGCGACCAATTTAAAAAGGTCTTTTTTAGAAACTAATTGTAAGGAATTAGGGGTTTATAGAAAATGGTCGGATAACGTGGTATTCCGTCTAAACAAGCCAGTTTTTGTGTACAATTTTGACAAAGGCGTTTTGAATTCGGTTAGTTAGGGCAGTCACAGTTATTTTTTTGGGTTTAACTTGTTATTATTGAACTCCTGGGTCTCGCGGGAATGTTGTTAAATGCAGTTGAACTCGATAAGGATAAGAGTTATGTTTTTATACAAATAATATGTGTTTCATAATTTTATGACAACCAGTCTTACCAAGGGATATCGTGTTACCTAGTAACTGATACATGATTTTATTTCTGTAAGTAGGTTTGTACGAACGTCACTCATATCATATTTTATTTGAAATAAATGCTTTGAGTTTGAGTTTTGAGTTTTTTTGAACCATTAACACGAACATACCTTCCACAATCCAACCGATATTGAACGTGGTTCATCACAGTCCCAGAGTTCAAGCTATGTTTTTATACAAGTTGCCAATAGAATTCACAAGCAAAACTCAAAAAAACTCAAAGCATTTTATTTTCTGGATTGTTATGGTCAGATGACCATACCCCTTGGTAAGACTATCAGACATTCGGGCTTCTGACTACCCATAACGACTGACAAAGATCCACGAAAGGTAGCCGGGACAACATATACACACAAATTCAAGCTATATAAGATGACCTCTCAATGTACGGGAATCCCATACAATGCGAGATCAGCTTATACTAGAAAAGCATACCTTCATATGTAGCCGTGTGCACTAGGTATTCATTCTATTATAAAGTAATCATTTTTATATTTTCAACAATCATTTTAATAAAATAATATGACAGTAATGTATAATGTAGCTATTCAAAAACAAATTTTATTATATTTCACATAAATTGATATTATTATGATACTTCATACAAATACGTAAATAATATTGTTGAATTATTTTATTGCATTAATATTAATATTTTATTTTTATTGATATGATATAAGTTTGAATATTTAGGACCACATTAGGCACAGTTTCTTGCATAAAATAATATAAATAACATAATTTTATTTTGCACGGCAAAGATCCAAGAATTACAGCCGGGACCAATGGCTTAGCGTGCTTTCCGAGGCACTGACCCCTTAACATACCGAGACCCCTCTCGGTATGTTAAGATAACCGATCCATAGCTTAACCTGCAGCCAGCACCCACGGCTTCAACGAGTATCCTGACCACCAGCATGCAGCGACGCGCATACCTGATCATCACTCAGTCTCATCAGCAACCTTGGCACAGCACACTGCACTCTCGGCCGGTCTACAAGCAGAGCCATTAAACCCTCTCCTGGTCAACGCCAGCAGTCAGCCTCAGCCCGGTGCTGTACCACATCCGACTCACTAGAGCATAATGCAGCTTGTCCCCGACTCACTGGAGAAACTTCGCAGACAGTTCCGACTCACCGAGAACTATGCGGCACCCGGTTCCGACTCACTGGAATCACAACTGGCCCTGGCAAGCATCATATGCACTGACTCTGCCCACTATCGACCTCCGGTCTCCGAAAGGGAGTGATGTGGCGGTATCGACAACGCCACATGTGAACTACGCATCAAAGACCTGACGTTACACAAATCCTGAATCGTGCAATCAGAGTTTACCGCACGACTGGTATTTACAGGGTGGATTTTTAAGATGGGGCAGTAAGGGCAGGTACATAAGCCGTTGTAGCTACAGGAAATTGGTCTTAGGAGACTGTCTTTATTTTCAAGAAAATGGGCCATGTTCACAAAAACAAACAAACAAAAACTTGATACCAATCATATAAAAAAAAAAAAAAAAAACAACCCTGTTTCTTATACAAAAAAACTGGTCAATTCACAATGAAGGGTTCCGTAGTTGGGATGAATTTATCCCAAGAACAAACTTAACATTGTAGTTGAGAAACATGCTCTCCTATACAGATTGTATGGGGGAACATGTTTTTTAACTGCAAATTTAAGTTGGTCGAATATTTCTCGTAAACTTGAAAAGCCTACTTAGCTGTGATAGTTTTTCTTTTAACTTCGTTATATATACTACTATCTTGAATGTTTTTACCTATGCAAAACTAACCGTTTAGCTGGCAGGGTGGGGGGGGGACACTTGACTCTAACAAAAATTAGTATTTTAAAGCCTATATAATATTTCAGAAACGGATCCCTTAATTGAAAATTGTTTTCAGAAACCCGCAATATTTTTGAAAGACCCATTCAACAATACTCCACACCACAGGGTAGGCGAAAAAAAAAAATATCATCCCCACTTTAAGTAATACGGGAGGTACCCTAAATAAATTTGTTTCTCAAGATTTTATTTTACGACTTTGTCGGTGTAGTTAATATGTATACCCATGCCAAATTACAGCTTTCTATTAAGAGTCTCTGAGTTAAACTGCGGACAGACGGACATGGCGAAACTATAAGGGTTCCTTGTTTACTACGGAATCCTAAAATGGCAGTCATAATACTGCCGACAGAAGTGAAAACACAAAACTTTGGGATAACTGTTCATTTATACATATAGCTCATGAAAAGCGTTCGGTGACGATGACGCGAGTTCCATGATTCTTGTTCACCCAAAAAATACACATAAACAGTATAATATAGCTTATGGAAAGCGTTCGGTGACGATGACGCGAGTTCCATGATTTTAGAAAAAGTGCTCAACGCGCCTAAAGAAGTTTTCACTTCAAAAATTCTACCGGACCAACTAAAGTTTGAGTACTAGAAAAGTCTGAAATCGCAGAAAACTTTTCCCATACATTTCGTAGAAAATGAGACTCCCAACTTACTTTTTAACTGTGGATAGACTGGCCGTTTGTTGCTGACCCCACGCAAAACGGACCAAATGGGAGTCTAAGTGCGGTAAAGGGAGCCCCATCATCACCATCATCAGGGGGCCAAGTCTACTAATGTACAAACGTTGCAATGGTCTCTTCATTGTGAGTTTTTGACAGATTTGCCATACAAACACTGTCAAATACTCACAATCGCGAGACCGTAACGTTTGTAAATTAATAGACTTAGGCCCCTGGTCGCTTGTTGATTGCAATAGGCTGACCCCTTATTACATGGGAAACTGGCACATAACTGGCGTAACACACACACCTCTGCCGAACCCTTCGGAGATTACCGGCGTGATGTTACAATACAAATAGTTGCCTCAACGCGGGGCTCGAACCCGCGACTCCCTTCAAGTCAAATAAGGCCAAATGGCATTGTCAGTTCCGTTACAACATTATTTTATTACGCGCAGTGCTCACAGCTTGTGTATAAAACTTTTATTTTTTCCGCAATAAAAAGTAAGTAAGTACAGTAACCCAGCGGTTATATGATACGTCGAGTGTTAGCTTTGTAACGTTGTTTCTGTCGCTCATAGTCTGTGACAATCTCTTTCTAAAAGGCAAGTATTTATGACACCTTAGAGGTTTTAATTGCGCATTTTTTTCCGCATTTACTCATCTTTTTTGCGCATTTGCGCATATTTTTTTAATCTTAAATAATTCCGATTTTGAGGTCCTAAGAAATAATATTCAACAATCAAATAAAATGAAAAAAAATTAAAAAAAAAAAATATATATATATATTGCGCTTCTTTTTGTGAATTTCATATAATTCCTAGCTGACCCGACAGACTTCGTTCTGTCAAAAGCTATTGTATAAACTCCACTACTCTACCCTACCCTACCCTACCCTACCTACCTACCTACCGACCCTACCTACCTACCTACCTACCCTACCCTACCCTACCTACCTACCCTACCCTACCCTACCCTACCTACCCTACCCTACCTACCTACCTACCTACCCTACCCTACCCTACCAACCTACCCACCCTACCCTACCCTACCCTACCCTATCAACCTACCTATTTTTTTTTTTTTTTTTACGCTGAGAAATGCATTACGCATGCCCGCTCGTCGGGGGACGAGACGGGGTATGTGGGACTCCCTGCCAAAATGGCAGAATACCCACTAAAACTCAGCGGAGTTCCCTCATCGCCTTGATGGGAGGGTCATGGGAAACCGGCACAGCCTTTACGTCCACAACCCTCCCGGCGCATGCCCGCCTAACTGGCGGGCCCCGCATGCCCCTCAGCCTGGGGGCGATATGGGAATGACCGGGAACACCTGGCCATTCCGGTCCGACACTGGTAGAGGCCTGTGCAATACAGGCAAGGGTGCCCCCGCACCCGTTGCCTGCTGGCCTCCACCTGGGACCTCGCGCCAGACGATCTCGCGTCCAGGCGCCCCTGGTCCCCCCGCAACGGGTCAGGTTAGTGGCCCCGCCGCCTACCACTTTTCGGCCGCAGAGGATAGGGAGAGCGGCCAACGCAATACCGACACTCCTCTTCCTCTGCGGCCCCACCGCGTCCGCCATTCAACGGTGGCGACCCCGTCAAGGCCGCGGAAGGTAGGGAGAACGGCTCACCGCAATACCGGCACTCCTCTCCCGCCGCGGCCTCCCACACTCAGCCGCGATGCCGCCCATTCGACATCGCGGCCCGCCTCAGTTGCGATGTCGCCAAAGCGGCACCGCAACCTACGGCCGCTACGTCGTCGGCTTAGCCGCAAAAGCCCTGACGAGCGGCCCCCTCCTCGGGTTCCTCTTAGCTTCACCGTGGCCCTCCAAGCCACGGCTACTGAGCCTCCCCGCCTCGACAATGCGGGAACCCACCGGGGGGACCCTATCAACCTACCTACCTACCCTACCCTACTCTACCCTAACCTAAAAAAAAAAAAAAAAAACCTAAAAACCATCCTTGGACTTCAACGAACATTAAAAAAAAAGAATTGGTTAAATCGGTTCGTGCGTTCTGGAGTTATAGCGTCAGGAAGGAAAACCCGACTTATTTTAATATAGTAGATTGCGCTTCTTTTTGTGAATTTCATATAATTCCTAGTAAGTAAGAAAATCTTTATCTTGCATAAAATATGGTACACAAATATAATATAATATTCGTAATAATAATATAATATTCGTTAAACATAATATTCGTAATGTCACATATTTTGCTTACTTATACAGCATGCAAAAAATACATTAAAATTAAATTAAATATAAAAACACTTCAATCGTTACTATTGTGATCATGTGGTAAAAAAATAAAATCATTAAAGTTACATCCTAGAATTATATTGTCAGTGAGATCATATTTTGAACTTCACTACCTACATATTACAAAGTCCTCCGCCGCGTCTGTCTGTTCGCGATAAACTCAAAAATTACTGCACCGATTTTCATGCTGTTTTCACCAATGGATAGCATGGTTCTCGAGGAAGGTTTTAGTATATAATTTGTTAAGTTTTAGTATTAATTTTTGTATACATTAACGCTATTTATTGGAGGTGTCGGAAAAAAATAAGCCGTCTGGGACCTTTCAACGAAAACGCTGTCTAAACCCTTAGAGATATAACGATTATGGGTTTGGAGCTTTTGACAGAACGAAGTCTGTCGGGTCAAGTAATCCATCCATACTAATATCATAAATGTGAAAGTAACTCTGTCTGTCTGTCTGTATGTTACGTTTTCACGCCTAAACCGCTGAACCGATCGTCATGAAATTTGGCAGAGATATAGCCTGGGATATGGAGAAGGACATAGGCTACTTTTTTACGCGATAACCGACATCCACGCGGGCGGAGCCTAGATTGTGTACCTGTACCAAATCACAGAGACTGTCGAAAACGAGAATAATCCTAACATATAAACTAAAACAAACAAACAACCAAAACTAGCGAATCAAAGAAATATAAAAAATAAAAAAACCAAACGTAAGCCTAACCTAAGTTATTCGGGGTACCCTAGCTTAGTTACCACGACAAACTCTGAGAAAAGGCCAGAAAGAGGATCAATATTTTTTTTTTTTTTCAAGTGGGCATCAGTACAAGGTCAATAAGTTTTTACAGGATCAGTTTAATATTTCCCTTTCTAAATTCGATAGTCCCTGCTGTCATTTGTGAAGATGATTCTAGAAGCCCAAAAGTATATCAGGCAGTCTTACCAAGGGTATCGTGTTACCCAGTAACTGGGTTGTGGAGGTCAGATGGGCAGTTGCATCCGGTTAGACTGGAAGCCAACCCCAACATAGTTTGGAAAAGGCTAGGCAACTAATAGCTAGTGACATATAATAATACTATCATTATTATTTGAATTAAAAAAAATAACATCATGGAAGCAATAAAACGAATTCACAAATTATTATGAAATAAAAAATGAATATATTTTGCATAATAAATGCATAAAATATATGTATATGTTTGCTTAAGTGTGAATATATTGATATACAAAAAGATTGGTTTATTTGTTTGTAGGTATCTATGTTTTTATTTTTTATTTTAATATTTACTTTTCAAGTTAGTTAGTTAGTTTTAGTTTTTTTGCTGGAGTGTCCCAATTGTCCGTTCGCTTGCACCCTTGACGATTTGAACAATGCCTCTGACACCGCAATAAATGTTGCCACCTACTGGGCCCAAACAGTATAGATGTGCCGTCGAAAAGAGAAGAACAAGAAGAAGTCAAACACGATCATTACTTTACAAATGAAACCACCAACTGGTATTTTATGTACTGACATAATCCTCCCGGGTGAGATCTGGCGCAGGACCAACGGCACCACATAGGCATTGGTATTACACCAATGTCCAAACTCCAGGTTGCTACTGAGAAATTCCCAATGTAAAAACCCAATGACTCTTCGCCCGACCTAGAAATCGAACCCAAGACAGCGGTCTTGGGTTCGATTTCTGGGTCGGGCGAAGAGTCATCAGTCAAGGTCTTGTGGTCGCAAGCGTGACTGAAGAGCGCTTCAGTCACGCTTGCGACCACAAGACCAACGGGGCACTGATGTATTATGTGAGGGAAGAACACGATGGATGGAGATGTCGACTGATAGAAATGTACCTATGGAAGATGAAGACATGCTGCGCTGGCCACTAATACATTGAGTTAAGGAAAGGAAGATGACTTCTTCCCAGCTAAAGCACTAGGAAGTGGTGAAGGGCGGGCGTTTTGGGAGACTGTCTCATGTAATTTTGACGTTCGAAAAGTGCTGATTCTCAGCCTAAGGAGATTGTTCTGCATCCATACATCGTTCGCCCCAGAACCAACAGCAAAGGAAAATTACTTTGCGTGTTCTAAATTACAAGTATATGCCCATGAAGACAAAGTTTAATGACGGACAACTTGCTGAAAAGATTTATTTCAAATGAAAAAAAGAAGATTTTGAGGTTATATTTAGTAAGAAACAATCCTTTCAATACTTTGAAATACATGCTAATAAATGCATGTCACTGTTATTTCTATTGCCTGTATGTGGTTAGTTAAGCTAAGAGAATCAGAATAACATTTAAGTACTTACCAATGTACCTATTAGGTATTTGGTAAATCTTCTAGTTTTTGTATTAAATAGGTAGGTAGGTAAATAAGTACTTATTTATTTAACTTCAATGCAAACGACTTTATCCTAATGTTTTTTATTATTTTATTTATTTAAACTTAGGTAGGAAGTCTTATTACCACATGTATGTTAGTCATATTATTGAAAGATTGGACATCACTAATTGTCATGTCTAATCTAATTGTCAAAGATGGCGGCATATTTTATGTGATGTCGATAGTCGCTCTTTTAAAGGCTTGTACAGACTCGCGCGATATCGCGGGCGCGACAGGCACCGACAAAGAAATTGTGCTACTAGTGTCGCGTCGCGTCCGCGATATCGCACTAGTCTGTACGAGCCTTAATTGTTCATTATGGAACACAGAATGTCCGTTTCATACAGATTTCCGCAATTAGTCTAATAAAATATATTTATAATTATTATGTAGGTCAGATGTGTGTTGGTCCTGGGGCCATTTCCGACGATGTCCTTTGAATAAATGACTTTTGATTTGATTGGATTTGTCAATCTGTCCGTCGTCTGCCACTGTGACGTAGTAGGTTTCGTGGTAGTAAATAAATAAGACAGATATCACATATAGTTCACAGATTCAGGGTAAGTTCTTATCTTAGAGTTCTTTCGCTGAAGAGAGATTAGAAGGGAGAAGTACTGTCCTGGGCTGGACCATCCGGCTGGCACCGCAGAGGCAGTGTAAGCAGGTAGCGAACGGTGCTCGCCGCCTTTGGTGTAGGTAGTGGCTGTAGTGGCCACCCAGCACGGTCGAGACGGCCCTCAAGGCCCAGACAGTATAGGGTGCGACACAGAGTACTTTTATATATACGGTGCGGTAAGGCACTCGACGGACGCTGTAGTGGCGTCCACCGTAGGTCAGCCGGCAGTGGCTGGTAGGTGCAAAGAAAGTACGTAGAAAAAGCCCTATCTCAAGGGGTTCGTTGTATAAGGTAGGCAGCTTAGATGTGGAAAGGCTTATCTCAGAGACTTTACTACTTTTTTTACTCCCCTAAATTGTAACGTTACATATTTTTCCGGGAGGGAAAAATGTACGGAATGCTGCAGGAATGCAGGTATGCTGGAAGAGATTTCGTTAGAAATAAGCATCACCTTTGTACGTATTTTTCTGTTCCTTTCTTCTTGTCTGTTTATATGTGTGTACATAAATTGTTAAATAAATAAATAAATAAGGTCAGAGAAAGAACTACCACCTACCTATCATCAGAACTGGGCCTCAAGTCTGCTATTACAATAGTGTCAGAATGGTCTATCATTGATTTCATAATTGTTGATTTTGACAAGATAGGTAATCTACTAATATAATGGCGTCATTATGACTTTCCAATGGTCAGGCACTGACACTCCATTGAAAGAATTGGTAATCTCGTACAAATGAAACTTCCTACTAAACTTCCAACTTCCCACTACTTCAGATTGTTATAACACTAATAAATAATATGTATAAATATATATAAATGAAATTTGGCATGAAAAAATGTTCAAAATGCCATTGTAATACAATTCTATTACGAGACCATTGACCGACCAATGATCGACCATTATGAATTTAGCAGATTACGAACTTTTAGCAAAATGACAATGGAATCGTGTTGGAGTGACACGATAAAAATAGCAGACTTGGGCACCTGGAGGAGTCCTAGCTTAAAAAGAAAATAAACAAGTTAAGAGTAAACAATTTTAATAAATAAAAACAATTAGATATCTATCATCAGGGCCTACCGAATAGGTACTGGAGGGCCTGATTAATCTGATATGATAGATATCTAATTAAAAATTTGCACTTTAAAGCTTAATATTACGCAAAATGGTTTTCACAAACCCGCAATTTTTAACAGCCTAATAATTGCGGGTTTGTGAAAATCATTTTGCGCTTTGTAAAACCAAAGTGCTAATTTTTGTTAGTCAAGTGTCGTCGTCCCCCGCCAGCTAAATAGTTTTATTTGGGTATGTGAAAATGTGATGTTCAAAAAGCGCCGATTCACAGCCTAATTTGAATAAATATCTTTAGTTTTTTTTTTTTTTTTTTTTTCATGGTAATTGCAAAGTCCAGAGACCTGTCTCAGACCCAGAGGTCCGCGGTTGGATTCCCAGCGGGAAAAATTATCCGCTCGGGTAGGTTGGTGGTAGAGCTTGTTCTAAGTCCGCCTGGCTAGCTACCACCATCTTATCTAAGTCTCGTAACAACAATGTTAACAATTTTTGTTGTTTTTCGGCAGTTAGAGGTAAGATAGCCAGTTCCTCTGTGGTTGAGGATTCCGGGTGAAGCTCACTTCCACCTTCGGCCTTATCATCACTTACCATCAGGTGAGATAAAAGCAAAGAGCTTACCTGTTGAGCATAAAAAAAATAAAATGGTCCTCACAGACGACGCGGACGATGCCAGGTGACAATACTAGTGTAAAAAATACAAGTAAATTTTTACAACAGTCGTTTTTTTATTGCGTATCATAAAAAGCTCTAGACGTTTTTATGTTCCTAAGGTCACAGGGGACAGACAGACATACGTCTTTTGAATACTATGTATTTATAGGTTTCTGGTATATGAGGATAGTTTTTTTTTAAATCGTTTTATTATAATGTTTGCCGTATAAAATGGCTAAATAAAGGCCTCATGGAATGGTTTGTGTGGTTAAAGGCATAGCATAAAAACATAAGTATATACATGGTCAGATCTACCTTCTGATTCATCTAAACAACATCTGCCTTCCTTTTTCTAAAATATGTTGGGGTCGGAAAGAAAACACGATACTTCTTGGTAAAGCTGCTTTCAGACTACGCTATAATATAATAGCTTATAGTATATAGCTCATAGCACAACAATATCGCGCACCATAAATTGTTATGGACACGTTCACACTGTACTGTACTATATATTATTGGAATGTATGGTGCGCGATATTGTTGTGCTATGAGCTATATACTATATGCTATTATATTACAGCGTAGTCTGAAAGCAGCATAAGACTTGTTTTCAGACTTTCGGGCTTCTGACGCTCTATGAATGACAGCCGGAACCAACGGCTAGCACGATGTCCGAAGTACGGATGATTTGTGTCCTACAATCATCATCAAGATGAGAGCCCTGGGGCCCTATTATGAACTCTTATTTCCAGGCAGTTTACAGCGTAAACAGAACTGCCTTGCAATTTCGTATTATGAACTCTTTAAACAAGCCAGTCAGCGGTCACGTGACACCCTGGCCGACTTCTGCCCGAATATTGCCTGGCAATACCGTATTACGAACGTTCGTTTGACATTTCTTTTCATATAACAACTTGTCAAAAAGTAACCTCACAATCCATTCAGTTTACGCTACTTCAGAGGAGCTTTTATTGAATTGTTTTGGGTTTATTTGCCGAAGTTATTCGAGTAATAAATAAATAGCAAAAGAAAATATTATGTGCGACGAATATGAACTGTTTGAGTTCCTGGAAAGTGACTTTTCTGATCAAAATAACGAATCAAGGAACAAAAGGAGACTACTTTGTGATCAAACTAAAGGCTCCTACAAAAAAGGCGCGACACGCGACGCGACACAAAGGCACCGCTCGTCGCGCGACACGCGGTTCCTTTGTGTCGCGTCGCGTGTCGCCTGTATGTAAGAGCCATAGTGCGTTCAACATGGATGATGTGCCATTCATTGAACGATATCAACTTAATCAAGTGAGGAGTTGAGACATGTCAGGGACTGTCATACAAAATTCACGGATTTACCGGATACAACTTTAAAATATCATATCTAAGAACTTTCTTACACTGAATAGGAAAATACTCAATAACGAGCTTACGCCATATTTTTGTTTATACCCCGAAAATTCTTACGAATGGAAGTATTAAACAAACAATAAGATAGTGTTCATATTAGTTTGTGAAACAATGAAACAATACTCTTCCATGTGGTCGAATTCCCCGCTGACCTTCAAGTGGAGTTCGTTCGGAAACCTAATCTCGCGTGATAATTTACAAACTCAAAAAATTATAATATGAATGAATTATATAGGTAGCATAATATACAGTGCATTCGTATTTTCACCTAATTTTATACTAAAGTAACTAGATTAATATAAATTGCTTATTTTTACCACAAAATATGTGATTAAATAAAACCGTAACTTACCGATAAATATTTAATTGTGTTTCTGAACGTTACGGCAGAGAATTACAAGCCAGCCATAGACAAACTACCCAGCGTGAAGTCGGTTAGAATTAGGAATGTCGTAATACGAAATTTAACCAGCCAGTGAAATGAATTGCCTGGAACTTGCCTGGTTTTTTTAAAGTTCGTAATAGGCCCCCAGGCCAGAATGCTACGCTTCAAGCGTCGCTGGCTGGAGGTAAGTAAGCAGTAAGGCCAGATTCCGGACTAAGCCGTGGCCACTCCCGAGACCGCCGCCAGTAGTAAGTACTCATCATCATTTATAAGTCCACTGCTGGACATAGGCCTCCCCTAAGCATCGCTACTGCGACCGGTCCTGCATCTAATGGATTCCTGCGTCCATCAACAATGCAACGTTAAAATATAAACATGATTTTCAACTGTAAATATAAGTTGGTCGACTATTACTCGGTAATTTGTAAAGCCTACTTAGCTGTGGTAGCTTTCCTTTTAACTTCATTATATATAGGTACTACTACTGCTGTGATTTTTTTCACATAGCCAAGTACAACCGTTTAGCTGGCAGGGAGATACGTGACTAACAAAAATGTGCACTTCAAAGCTTATTACGCAAACGGATCCCTGAATCGAAAAATGGTTTTGATTAAACCAATAGTTTTGAACGGCTTATCCAACGATATCCCACACCATGGGATAGACGAGAAAAAATCAATATTTTATTTTACCACTTTTCAGCGCAGCTTTTTAGTACTAAGGGTCTCTGATCTAAGACACGGATAGATGGATATGTTGAAACTATGAGGGTTGCTGCTTGACTACGGACTAAAAACTGTTACTGGCGGTATTCTTTATGTAGCTAACAGTGTCTCTGTAAGGCTTTTGCTTCAAATGCCATACATTGGACCTACAATAATCATTCTTGGGCAGGAGATGTGCAGGGCAGATCAGGGTGATAGTTAACAATTACACCGCACAAACTCAAACTCAAACTCAAATAATTTATTTTAAATAAACCATTAACAGGCACTTTTGAATTGTCAAGGAGTCGGTCAGTAAGAAAAATGAAGCTACATGCCCATTCCAAAGCGTAGGTACCTATGGAGAAGAACGGGCAAGAAACTCCATGGACACTCTTTTAATTAAATTGATACAAAAGTATTCGTTACATCTATAATGTTGAATTTATAACTAAATGTGAGAACGATGTAAAAAAAATAATAATAATAAAAACTTACACGTTAAAAGCGTCCAGAGTAGGTACAACCAATAGAAACAAAATAAAATAATTAAAATAACCCGTGGCAGCTAAGAGATGACCAGTCCCAACTGCCGGCGCCCGTTCACGAATATGACGCATGGATTAGCACCATTCAGCTCAACCATTTTGAAGGGAGCTAAATAATCCAACACACACGCCACCATCAGCGAGACATCTGAGTGAGCATGACATACTCTCAGCCGCCAGGGCACATTCAAGTCAATGAAAGACATATTACCCGGTCAATGGTAGCTCTATAGTACATAGGACTCACACCTGTGCTATGCAATTATATAATACAAAGGAGATTGAGTTTGTACAATGCAAAGATAGTCTTACACTCTTCAGCAGCTCCAACATTATTGTCAAATGTTAATCAATTAGCTGTGGTTGTGGAGCAGGACCAGCATTCAGTCAAGCATTTTTATCAGCGATGTGATACAATATCGCTATCGAACTTCACTATTCGTCTAATATTGACCTGCTATAAGACTGTATGGTAGCCCATCACAACTGTGTGTATGTGTGACGCACACATCAACAAAACTAGTTTGTCCATTGATTTGTATGACAAATAATTATCTTATTTAAATAATTCGGCAGTTACAGACTCACTCTACTAATAAATGGCTTTATACATGAAGTAACATTAGCGTTGGAGAAGGTATATTAATAGAATTTGTGTTATAGCTCAGGAGAGTAGTCCCACTACCACAGGGCCTCAAGTCTGCTATTGCAATAGTGTCAGAATGGTCTCTTCATTGTGAGTTTTTGACAGATTTGCCATACAAACACTGTCAAATACTCACAATGGCGACACCATTCTGACACTATTGTAAAAGCAGACTTGAGGCCCAGGTCGTAAACACACAGACTCTTTTAAAAATAATTGTCTTTTACAATATTTTCAAATAACAGTGTTAAGAGCGCTGTCTCGGGTCCATTAGCACCACTCCTATAAAAAAATATGATCTCGTAACTGAGAAGGAATTATGAAAAAACGGCTCAATCAACTGCCTCGGTATGTGTCTAGAAATTTCGAATACTTTTTATAAAGTTTCATATTGAGACACGAAGCAACAAAATTCGATCTAAAGAAAAACGGCCACATTCCTCTAGATCGTATTTAGCATAGTAGTAGATAGTTAACAGCATTGTTGTTATGGCGACTACTTAGATAAGATAGTGGTAGCTAGCCAGGCGGATTTAGAACAAGCCCTACCACCAACCAAACCGAGCAGAACATTTTGCCCCCGTTGGGAATCACACCCGGGACCTCTGGGTCTGAGACAGGTGGTCTTACCACTAGACAACAGAGACTGTAATTCTTTGACAGTTGTATGAAATAGCAATAACATGGAAAATTGACGTTGTGTTAATTTGAAAGAAAAAATGGAAAAATTCCTCTGACAGTAGAAAACTTGGAGTAGCTATCTATTTATTTTATTTTATTATAAACTATCTGCACCATGCGTGGCAATGCCAAGTAAAGTAAAAGTGTTTGGTAGTATTTTTTTTTGGCCTGAAACTCTCGCGAGCTTCCTCAGAGCACCCTACCAAAGTTTTATCACAATCTGGTGTACGAGTACGTTACCCCAGCAGGAAAGTGTCTCCTAGAGTGATTCTGATCAATGGTTTAGGAACGCATAGAGGACAAACATAAAAACATTGATTTTTATTTATATAGAAGATAGATAGATATTTAAATAGATTGTCTTCTTAACTCCTGGACAAGCAATTTGTCAAAATAGAATGTAGTGTCCGCCATTTTCGATTGAATAATGTGGCAAACGCAACTGTTTGACGGAATCATTTGATATAACGCTATTATTATCTTAATAGTATGGCAGAACTGTTATTGTAGGTGTTCGAAATATTTGGTAATTGATATTGACGTGATATTATATTTCATTTGACTGGCTGCGTAAAATTCACACATCGAATATAAACTTTTTCTTGTTTGTAAATTAGTTTACATTCGTTTGAGCAAATGAGAATCAGAGTTTCATACGATTAAGAACTTTATTTTAATATCAATAATGTTGATATTGATATGAAATGTCTACTTAGCAAATAAAAATAAAAATGCGGTCTGTGAATTTAGCCCTTAGTGGTCGCTAACTATCTTGGCTGCTAAGCGGGTTTGATCCTGGCTCGGGCAGTGTTATTGGTTTTTCAAGAAATTGACAGATAATAATCTGAATTTGTGCCCAATTAATGGGTCGCCTCTTTAATTTGTAGATTTGTTGTCTGTCAACCAGTCTTACCAATTATCGATGGCTTCAATGAAGTGAGCCCTATCTGACTCGGAATATTTCCGAATGTTAGGATCGAGGTACTGATTGAATAGGCAACCGAGGAAAGGGAATTTTATAACCCTATAAACATGTAGGGTTCATTAAATTATGAGTAATAATGATATATAATGATAATATAATAATAATACAGGGGCCATAGTCCTTCCATAGTTTTAGGTAACCAATCCATTTTAACCACCCAAAACCTTTAGGCCAATATTTTTGTTTCCATATCCTGCAATAGTCCTACACCAACCGGGGGTTGTCCTTGGGTGCACTTGCATAGTGCGTATAGGGATAGTCATCGGTTAGTGCCTCATTTCATTACAAGCATGTAACGGGCCTCTGCGAGTTGGCTTCGGCCCCTCGTACGCCTTCCAAAGGCCCGGGACCCCAGGGTCCCGAGATAAGTCAGACATTTAAAATAATAATATAATAATTGCCACGGTTTTTCCGTGCCTCGGAAAGCACGTCTGCCTTTTGTCCCGGCTGTCATTCGGATCTTCGACACAGGTCGACAGAAGCCCGAAAGTCTGACAACCAGTCTTACCAAGGGGTATAGTATTACCCAGTAACTGGGTTGTGGAGGTCAGATAGGCAGTCGCTCCATGTAAAATACTGGTATTCAGCTGAATCTGGTCAAACTGGAAGCTGACACCAACATAGTTGAGAAAATATTGAGCAGACGATGATGACGGGGCCCAAAAAGTCACTCTATCCAGTTCCACTAAATGTATTGAAGGAATGTGTGCTAAGATATTTCTCATATAGTAAGTCGGTACTTTTAGTGTCACTGCGGCGGGTGGCACTAAGCTATAGTGGCAAGTGAGACAGACGTGTCACTTTGAGACCTCCCGGAGCAAGTGGGCTTTTGGCATAGACTAAAAACTGCAGATAGGTTAGTTTTATAGGTTGTAGTCGATTTTAGTTTATTGATGTGTCTGTAGGTTAGGTTATAAATATAATATATAGGTTAAAATAGATTATTATTTTCTGTTACTACTAATTTTAATCAACTATATTTGCAGGTTATAACAAAAATCAAAAAAATTGCCTCTGCAACATTTCACTTAGGTGTACAGTAATAAGAATAATGTAGCATGGATAAACATTCAAGTATCTACAAGAACTAAGTACATAGGTAAAATAAATTTAAATATAGAATACACAGCATCATCCACAGCCTGACTTCTCCCACTGCTGGGCATAAGCCTATCTTTACTAGTGCCAATCCCCACGCTCCTATGCCAGCTGCATCCAGGTTCTACCGGCGATGGTAACAATGTCTTCCGCCCATCTCGCCGCCAGACGACCGATACTTGGTCTTCCAGTCTTTGGACGCCATTCAGTCAATGCCTTAATCCACCTGTCATCACTGCACCTTGCCAGGTGAGCTGCCCAACTCCATTTGAGTTCCATAACTCGTTTTCCGAAACCGAAAAACCTCGTATATCACAGAATCTCGACGTTTGGAACTCGGTCTACAAGCCTTACGCAAGCCCAAGCATGGAACGCTCCATGGTTCTTTTTTCTTGTGTCTAGGTCTCTTCAAAATGTTAATTAATCGAATACTTAGTAACATTTATATAAGAGTAACTGTCGTGAGACTCTCGAGCAGCTTAAAAACAACAAGGCACCGGGTGATGACGAAATAACGACAGCTCCTTCTATTTCTGAAAGAGGTAGTGAGTCTCTTCAACTCCGTCATCCAAGAGGGTACAACGCCCGAGGCGTAGAGCAGAGGTACGGTGGTTCTGTTCTTTAACCTCTCGTATGCCGTAATTACAGACACAATTAAAAATCCATTATTTCTCGCGTGGATCCACGTTAAAAAATGTGAAAAAAACCATCTCACTTCTGAGTCACGTGTACAAATTGTCCTCGAAGATCGTCAAGAACCGTCTCGGCAGAAGATTTGACGATTTCCAACCGCGAGAACAAGCTGGTTTTCGAAGAACTTCACTACCGTAGACCACATCCAAACTGTTCAGCAAACTGTACAGAATACCGAAGAGTACAACCAGCCGCCGTGTATGGCATTTGTGAACTACGAGAAAGCCTTTGACTCCATCAAAATACTAGCACAGGCAGTACTAACCTCTCTGAAATCATGTCGAATTGACTGGCGCTACATCGAAGTGTTGAGATGTTTTTATGACGCTGCCATGATGACTATCCAGATCCAGGATAAGAAAACCAGCCCCATCTCAGAGGGGTGAGATAGGGGATGTGATATTCCCGAAACTGTTCACGTTGGAGGACGTCTTCAAGCACTGGTCTGGACAGAATATCAACGTGAACGGCGAGTACACACCTTCGCTTTGCCGATGACATCGTCATAATGGCGGAGACGCTGGACCTGGATTACCATATATGCTGCATGAATTTAGACAAGACGAAAGTCATATACAACACTGCAGTTTTTGCCTACTCGAATGAGAGAAGGTGAGACTTTTTAACTGACTTCGAAAAAGTAGGAGGTTATATGTTCGACTGTATGTATGTTTTTTTTTATGTATGTCCACCGGTTTCTCCGTCAATTGTGAAACGATTTGAAAATTCTTTTTTGTTTGAAATGGTATATTTTCGAGTATTTATTTTATTGTATAATAAAAATACAGGCACAAAACCAACAGCTTAAAATCAAGTGTCGGTTCTACACCATACCTCTGTGTGACGCCATTATCAAAAGTTTTAAGATGCAGATAGCGGATGATTCATAAGGAATCGTTTTTTATTTAATGTACTCGCCATTAGGCCGTGTCCTAGCGGTGAGCCTTTAGGGTTCAGTGATAGGATTATAAAACCCTGCATGATTTTTTTAAATATATTTATTAGACATATAAAAAAATCACTTAAAATATAGGACTGCTTCAGTGCTTAAACACATACTTTACTAATACTCAGTATCAAAATCAAAATCAAAATATTTTATTTCACATAAACCTACATGGGCACTTATGAAACGTCAGAAGCTAGGTGCACGGTTCCAATTAGTCGTTTCCTATGGAGAAGAGCCGGCAAGAAACTCCACGGTTACTCTTTTAAAAATAATTGGCTTTACAATATTATTAAATAACAGTGATAATAGGTATGGGAGGACAGTGTAGGCCTTTCAACAATTACCAGGTACTTAACAAAATAGAAAAGTGCCAACAAATCTACACTCTACTAGGCCTACAACGTTCTCATATTCACAAAATATAAAATAATCTAAGTATATAAAATATTAATGACATGATTGCAATTACAACTACAGTAACATATCTGAATAAATATCATGTCCACAAAAGCGACTAATAAAGAATTGAAATTCGATTTGTAGGTAAATAATGTCAAATAATGAAAAGATTATGTCAAGGAAGTATGTAAAAAAATTAAATTAAAAATCTAAATAAACATCGATATTTGGGAGCAGTTAATAGACATGTTGTTGTTACATAGTTATGTTGTTTTAAATGAGGTACCAGGGAAGCCACATGTGCAGAAGGAATTATTGCCAAACTTCCTTGTCTTCAACGTAGTCTTTTATCTTATAATATGCTTTTTTGATAAGGACACGTTTGATGTGGGTTTTGAACTTTCCGTCGCTAAGTCGCATTCGTCGTATGATCACAAACAAAGTCTAATCTCTAATCAATCTTCAAAGTCTAGACTGTCTCATTGGTCTATGATTGCCCCAAGCGCGATTGCTGCGCATCGATCCCAAAATCGGGGGAAAGTGATAAAAGTTTTTTTTTTTTAGTCTGTTTTTGTGCTCGGCAGGTGACTAGTCTCGCCACCGCCATCGCCATGGGAAAAATAACATAACTGGCTTACTGTGTACAGTATTTTATTTCATTTCATAAATTATTAACCCCTTTCAGGGGCAGTGGAACAAAAAAAATACATACGGAACCCACTCTTAAAAAGCCCAACGTTCCTGCCACAAATACTGCAGTAATCGGTCGTTCACCTCCTTAAGTGCACGTAGTAAAGTATATTACGCTTCGTCTGAAGAGACATAACTACATGTTATCAAATTGTCTGGCAAAATGAGGGTGTATACCTCTGTCTATACCCCGTCAGAAATATATGCGTGATGTTATGTTTATGTATATTATCAAGAACTGTATATCCGTATGTCACCTTTATATTTAAAAAAAAAACCGGCCAAGTGCGTATCGGACCACGCACAATGAAGGGTTCCGTAGTTGGGATGAATTTATTCCAAGAACAAACTTAACAATGTAGTTGAAAAACATCTTCATGTTTTTCAACTGCAAATATAAGTTGGTCGACTATTACTCGGTTACTTGTAAAGCCTTCGTTATTTAAACTACTGCTGTGAATTTTTTTTCACATACCCAAATACAACTATTTAGCTGGTAGGAACACTTTTTTTTTAGGGTTCCGTACCTCAAAGGAAAAACGGAACCCTTATAGGATCACTCGTGTGTCTGTCTGTCTGTCTGTCCCTCTATCACAGCCAATTTGCTCCGAATATAATGGACCGATTAAGTTGAAATTTGTTATATATATCAATTTGAGTGACCCAAACACGGATATGAACCGTAAATAAATGAATTTAGGATATTAGGGTCAGTTTTGGGGGGCAAACAAGAAAATTAAAAAACAAGTTTTGCAAACTGTACCGTGTGACATATCAAATGAAAGGGCTTACTATGAGGGTCTCAAAGATATTTTTTTTTTTATAATTTTAAAATAAATCGTTTTAGTTGTAAGTGAAAATAGGCGAAAATTAACCATCCCCCCCCCTTATCTCCGAAACTACTGAACCTAAAATTTTGAAAAAAAATACAGAAAATAGTTCTATACTTATAGATTACAGGAAAATCTATAAGAAGTCTATGGTCTTAAAATTACATGGTAAATCTCTCGATATTGTGCGTACAAACTTACATTTGCAGTTGGAATGTATGGGAGATTATGTTTACCAACTACAATGTTAAGTTTGTTCTTAGGATAAATTCTTTCCAAGTACGGAACCCTTCATTGTGCGTAGTCCGACACGCACTTGGCCGGTTTTTTTGAGGTTGGGGAATCATCAAATGACCCCTCCCGCTCTGGGTGGAGCGGAAGGGAGTGTCAGACTCTTACTGACTAAAACCCACCCGTGTTCCTTCTTTGGCCCTTTATTTTCCGGGGCAGCGGTACCCCTTTCGGACAATCCCGCTGACCCGGCAGGCTTGGGCCCTCGTCCTTGCTGACATCTCTTTGAGGCGCGCGTGGAACACGTACGCGCCGTCCGGCGCGGGCCTGGTCCTGATCGGACGGTGAGCTAAGGGGGAGGGGGAACACTTGACTCTAACAAGAATTAGCAGTTTAAAACTTAATATTACGCAAAAGGATCCCTGAATCTAAAAATGTTTTTTACAAACCCTGAATATTTTTGAAAAGCCTATCCAACGATACCCCACATCATGGAATAGATGAGAAAAAAAAAATATCATCCCCACTTTAAATGTATGGGAGGTGGGAGGTACCCCTTTTACCACTTTGTCGGCGAGATTAATATGTACGAGTATACCCATACCAAATCACAGCTTTTTAGTACTAAGAGTCTCTGAGCTAAGCCGTGGGACAGACCGAGAGACAGACAGACGGATATGGCGAAACTATAAGGATTCCTTGTTGGCTGCGGAACCGTTATGTTGACTACGGAACCCTAAAAAGGCTGAGCAGTTTTAATATGCTTTAGTTTTATCTTAAGAATGTGAAGCGAGCATTTTAATTTGGCAGAACTTATGTGTAGTGTGAATGTTGTGATGGCCCAGTGGTTGATGCACGAGGTTGTTGGTTCAAATCATGAGTTTATCTTGGACATTACTGACATCAGCGAAGGAAAACATCTTGAGGAAACCTGGACTTATAGGTATAGTTAATATAAGTCTGAAATCGCCAACCCGTCTAGAGCAAGCGTAGTAATCATTGCTCGTGCCGCTAGTGCGTGAAGAGGGTTTTGCCCAGCAGTGGGACAGTAATAAGTTTTTTATTGTTCTCTATACAATATATAGGATGTTTATATTAATGACCTTCCTTACATGATGGCTAACTTATCGGATATAATTCTATTTGCTGATGACACATCTCTATTTTTTTAAATAGATAGAAAAGACACAGATGTCTTACATGTCAACGATAGTCTGGCTGTTCTTTCAAAATGGTTCGCAGCTAATAATCTTTTACTTAATGCGAATGTCTTAAGTTCTCATTACCAAATGTACCCCAAGTAAGTCTAAATTTAAAACTTGATGGCAAGAAACTAGATGCTATTACGGAAACTGTATTTCTAGGAATTACTTTAGATTCGAAATTGCAATGGGGCGCCCACATTAGAGCTCTTTCAGGTAGATTAAGTTCAGCTGCATATGCAGTAAGAAAAATAAGGCAGTTAACTGATATAGCCACAGCTAGGTTAGTATACTTTGCTTATTTCCACAGTATTATGTCTTATGGCGTTCTGCTGTGGAGATCGGCAGCTGACGTAGATTCCATTTTCATTCTACAAAAGAGAGCAATCCGCGCGATCTATAAAATGGGTCCTCGTGAGTCCCTTACAAATAAATTCAAAGAAATTGATATACTAACTTTGCCTTCTCTTTACATCTTAGAAAGTATTTTGTATGTTCGCAAAAACTTAGGACTTTTCAAAATAAGAAGCGATTTCCATAATATAAATACACGTAGTAAACATGAAATTGTGATACCCAAATTCAGATTAACTAAAACTAGCAAGTCATTTCTTATAAACAGTATCCGCTTTTATAACAAGTTGCCAAAGTCGGTTACAGAACTTAGCGACGGAAATTTCAAAACCCACATCAAACGTGTCCTTATCAAAAAAGCATATTATAAGATAAAAGACTACGTTGAAGACAAGGAAGTTTGGCAATAATTCCTTCTGCACATGTGGCTTCCCTGGTACCTCATAAACAACATAACTATGTCAATGTCTATTAACTGCTCCCAAATAACGATGTTTATTTAGAATTTTTAATTATTTTTTTACATACTTCCTTGACATAATCTTTTCATTATTTGACATTATTTACTTACAAATCGAATTCCAATTCTTTATTAGTGGCTTTTGTGGACATGATATTTATTCAGATATGTTACTGTAGTTGTAATTGCAATCATGTCATTTATCTTTTATATACTTAGATTATTTTCTAATTTGTGAATGTGAGAACGTTGTAGGCCTAGTAAGTAGAGTGTAGATTTGTTGGCACTTTTCTATTTTGTTAAGTACCTGGTAATTGTTGAAAGGCCTACACTGTCCTCCCATACCTATTATCACTGTTATTTGATAATATTGTAAAGCCAATTATTTTTAAAAGAGTAACCGTGGAGTTTCTTGCCGGCTCTTTTTATATTCATATTCATAGGAAACGACTAATTGGAACCGTGCACCTAGCTTCTGACGTTTCATAAAATCATAAGTGCCCATGTAGGTTTATGTGAAGTAAAATATTTTGATTTGATTTGATTTGATCTATTCAAACACGAAATATTTTAAGAGGTACACCGAGGTTCTTTTTTACGAAATCATAAAGACTACTCGTTTAGACGTGATCTTTAGTATAAAATCATTAAATGTCGGTTATCGGCGCCTTAAGTTCTCAAACTCCATCAACTATACCTCTATTCCTCTCATCATATCACGCGAGCGAAGCCGCGGGCAACAGCTATTATTATACATATAAGAGTAATGTCTGGTCGTAAATATGGCACTTCGAGTTTATGATACAATTTGTCTTTGTAGAGCGCTGTCTCTGTTACTCATACTTGTGTGACAGTCTCTTTCTTAAACTCCATGTGTTATATTT
Organism: Dryobota labecula; assembly: GCA_947523025.1. Classification (NCBI taxonomy): domain Eukaryota; kingdom Metazoa; phylum Arthropoda; class Insecta; order Lepidoptera; family Noctuidae; genus Dryobota; species Dryobota labecula. The sequence continues at coordinate 1,186,919 of OX383311.1, read as the reverse complement.
ACGCCCGAGTTTTGAAGTACATAACGTGACCCCTGTAATCCCCGAAGGGTTAGGGAGAGGTGTACTTATAGTACAGTGTAGACCCACATTTCGCCAGTTATGTAATAGTGGTTGTGTAGTTATGTAATAACGTCCTATTTAATAGGGGGCGAGCCTATTGCCATCAACCAAAGGTACTCCGGGCAGCTACTGAGAAATTCCAAATGGAAAACCCCAATAACACTTTGTCAGATCTAGAAATCGAACCCAGGACCTCATGATCAGCGCTTGCGACCACTAGGCCAATCAGGCAGTCAAATTCATGTAGTACTTATTTAAAAAACAGTAGCTTAGGAATTGGTATGTGCGGATGGTGAGCAATAGGAAGCTCGCCGTCTGGTAAGGACCAGGCCCGGGTCGACGACGCGTTGTGTTCTACGCGCGCCTCAAAGAGATGTCAGCACGAGCTGACGGGGTCAGCTAAGACCGCTGCCTGCCAGGGTTGCGGGTTTGTCCGAAAGGGATACCGTGGCCCTGGCACAAAGGCAACTGAAGGAACACGGCTGGGTTTTATTTTAGTAAGAAAAAGTCTGACACGCCCTGACAGTCTGACATGCCTCTGCAAATTAACAAATAACTTCTCCCGCTCTGGGCGGAGCGGGAGAAGTTATTTGTTAAAATCACACCAAAAATAAAAGGCATTCGTATGTAATTTAACAGCTAGATGTATGAGAGCTGGTGCTCGTGGCTAAGTAATAACAGCCTTATGGGTCGATCGATCTGATTAAGATACGTTTGTTGTGGTTGTTCAGTGGATGGGTGACCATCTTTACACAACAAGACCTCTCCCCGGTAAGCATATCAAGCCGTTCCAGCTGTCATTCGTAACGGGTAGTCAGAAGCCCGAAAGTCAAACAACCAATTGGTTTGGTCATGTTGAGAAGAGGAATGAAAGGCGACTAGCAAAAAGTAACAGGAAGTGGTTATTTTATCGATTTTTAGTTATGGTACCTACCCCACAACAATTCGATAACCACTACTCGCTACACCGCACAAACAACAGTGATACAAGATATATACGAAGTGGATTAAATACGTACATATTATCGAAGCTAACTCAAAAATTACCCTAGCAAAGTTAATAAAAATCCAATAAGCCCAACCACGGCTAGGATACATTGTTTTATTACGGAGTTCCGGTGCATACATTCCGGCTTCATCTTCAAATCAGTTCGATGGTACCATTTTCATCAGAATTATGTATTTAAATTTGCTTCATAGTCACTTAACTATCTTAATCGAGATATCTTATCGCCACCCGTGAAATACTTATCATTGAAGAGTTCCGGTGGCCATTTGTAGTCTTCTTCATCAGTTCCACTTCATAAAATGATACTTTCTGAATGCAAAAGTTGTTGATGAAAATACAAAAATCGCTATAGGTATGTATGCCTATAATACTTGAGGAGTTCCCTCAATTCCTCATGGATCCCATGGTCAGATCGTGGTTTTCTTATCATGCTACCACCCTTGGGACATCTCCTTTCAACAAAAAAATAATCACAAAATCGGTTCATAAACGACGAAGTTATCCGCGAACAAATATAGCAAAAATATATTATACGATTGAATTGAGAAACCTCCTTCTTTTTTGAAGCCGGTTAAAAATGTATTTACAAGGCCAGGAGGGAAATCTCTAGAAGGACATACAGTTACCTCAGTCAGATCAGGTGCGCAGTACTTGCAACCCGCGTGCGTGTATGACCAGATGTATGAACGTAAACGAAACAAAAGGAGTGTATGTAGGAATCGTAGCAGATGGCGTTCTGTAGTTTCTGCCTACCTCCGAGGGAAGAAGACATGAGTACAATGCGTGCCACGAAAGATGAGACTTGACACACCACGTGGTTTGACTTGCGCAGTACACGATTTTAGGTCCCTTTAGCGGTATGAGGTCTGTGCGCGGGACGGGATCGGTCATCATCGGGGCGATGGAAAGGGCCCGGGAGGCGCGGTCAAGTCTCATCTTTCGTGGCACGCATTGTATATGTATGTACTTATTTTAAAAGCAAGTTACTTAGGCATTGGTACGTAATTTACTAGCTAAATGTATGAGAGAAGGGGTGGTAGTCTAGTTCCAGGTTTCCATGCCCTCTTTCGATACCCCTATGGACTGATAAGTCAGGACAAAATTGTAAAGGATCATAGCTATTACATCAAGTGACGCTTGGCAAACGAACTTTGAAACTTATTTTTTTTATTGCGGGATGGGCCTGCTCTTAACCGCAAAATCTTGGAGGCCAATTCCCATAATAAAAAACCCAACACTTTGTCCGACCTGGGAATCGAACCCACAACCTTATGCTCATCAGTAGCGCTCAAACTCAAAATCATTTATTTCAATTAAACCATTTACAGGCACTTTTGAATTGTAAGAAATATGAAACTAGTTGCCCATTACAAAGCCTTTTCGTAGTCTTCGTAATAAAGTCAGTTTATAAGAGAATTGCTGACACTTTCTTGTTTTTTGAATAACTTTTGTTCCATTCAGGATTTAAACCTGAAACTTTCAGGGATGTTTTATAACAAAATGAACAAATTTGTTCTCTATAGTCCATCGTTTTGTATTCAGAGGGAGCTGTGTATTCGATCGCCAAAGAAACACCGCTTCAAATTTGATGAAATATCTTTATATCTTAATATCGCGTAATTTTTTTTAATCCAGATTTGTATACCTTAAAAGGGTATATGATAAGTATTTTCAACTACTTTTTATTTGTTTGGAGATGTACAAATTTACGAGTAAATCGTTTTTTTCTGATTCTTAGAAACAATTAATTACATCGACATATTTTGTTAATGAATCGAAATACTTATTTATATTTGAACAAATTTGAACAAATTAAGGCCTATAACTGGTATTTTTTTCAAACTTCTGCGACGAACAGTTTTCGAGATTTTGAAAATCCCAAAACGTTACCCCAGCAAAATCCTGAATATCTCAAAAACTATAAGATGAACAAATTTTGCTATTGGTATACATTTACAACTCATTAAAAGCTATCTTTTCATGTACTTGGTTCCAGGCTAAATGCCTTTTTTGAAAAACATTTTGCTGGGGTAACGTTACTCCAGCAAAATCAGTTTTTTTTTACTTCGAAAATACAACTTGAACAAATTTTGCTATACTTGAAGAAATTGCAACTAACTATGAACTAATTATCTGTAATACTCAATTTTCTCTAAAGCGCAATATTTTGTTGGGGTTACGCATACCAAAAAAATAAGGACAGTCTCCTCAAACCGTTTTTCTGTAACTACAATGGATAATATACCTACCATTACTGCCCCGTCTCAAAAATCCACCCTGACGCATGAAGTAGCACCATTCAGCTCAATCATTGAAGGGAGCTAAATGATCCAACACACGCCACTAACAGAGAGACATCTGAGTGAGCATGACCTACTCTCATACGCCAGGGCACGTTCAAGTCAATGAAAGACATATAATGTTACCCGGTAAGTGGTAGCTCTATAGTATATAGTACTCACACCTGTGCTATGCCATTTTTACTATGCTATACAAAGGAGATTGAGTTTATACAAAATGCTAACATAGTCTTCCAATACAGCATTTTCAAACGTTCATCAATTAGTTGTGGTTGTGGAACAGGACCAACATTGAGTCAAGCATTTTTATCAGCGATCTAATCCCCCAACTTATAATATGCATAGTGTGCGTTTTAAACAAGATTTGAATTTCGTTTCATTCAGTTGAAGTATGTGGGGAGGAATTTTATCGCTTGCGGCGACCAATGAGGTAGTCTTGTCAAGCGATGTTGTATAATGTACGGTAAAACTGTTGACTGTCATCTCGACCTGCCCTGCACATCACCTGCACTGATTCTTCTTGGAAAACAAAAGAAAAACCAAAAAAAATAATTTGAATTTCATTTATTTTTATTAAAACATACATTTATACATTTTATTTACATCGTAGTTCTTTTAAAGCTTGTGATAAACAACTGAATCACTTTATGATCAGACAATAGACATTTGCCTATTCTCTGATCATAAAGTGATTCTTAGCGCCAACTAAAGTTAACTATTTAGTTAACTATAGTTGGCGCTAAGAGGTTCAAAACGTTATTTACAAAATACAAATTCAGGGTGTAAGGTTAAACGAGGGACATACATACAGCCTGATTCAATGAAATTGTGCTACTCGTACATAATCGCGCGATATCGCGGGCGCGATAGGCAGCGACAATGAAATTGTGCTACTAGTGTCGCGTCGCGCCCGCGATATCGCACTAGTCTGTACGAGTCTTCAACCTTTATGGCGGCTCGGAACAAAAGGCGAGTCGCTGCGCAATAATGAATTCACGTGTCAGCGGGGGCACGGCGGGGGCGAGGGGTGATGTACTGCGCAGCGAGTAGCGCACTTCAGAGCCACCATAAAGTTTGACGTCTAGCAAGGGCATCGCCAAGGGGAGGAAGGGAGGGGCAGCTGCTCCCTCCTAGAGATTCAAAAAAAACTGTAGCCTTAATGCAAAGCAACCAAAATCCTAACTAAGAAGAATCATGTGGGAAAATCGCCTCAATGGTCTGGCCATGATTAGTGTACACAGAAAATTTATTTATAAAAACTTAAAAAAAATTCATAATCAAGTAGTCGAGAAGATTACAAAAAAACCATGGAAGATTATGTTTTAATTAACTCAAAAAAAGCACCACTTTATTATTAAAATATTGTAACTTTATCAAATTTTTCTAATAAATGTAATAATTTGGTTTACAAGTTTTATTAATTGTACAGTTAGGGATCTCGTGGTGCTTTACACATTGGACTTTGTACCGTTCTTATTACAATCGCCGTAGAGGTAAGACTCGCACTACAGCTTCATGTGCTCTTGCTACCTTCAATTCATACTTTCCCCATCCTCCTTATATCAACTTGCCCCCCTCTAGGCCATCGGCTGGCAACGCCCTTGACGCGTAGTACTATACTTTAAGGAGTTATGTACTACTTATTCATTAAAATTTACAACTTTTACTACGAAATCAAACCTGAAATATGAAAAGTAAATCAGCTGTTCGTTGTTTACAACCTTTGGATGGATTAAGGCCCCTCGCCCACAGCGACTTTTTGTAACGATGCAGTAGCGATGCTGTCGCGCGGTCGCATCTATACAGCCGCGATGGGGCCGCTAGCTGCTTGCCCTCGCACACACCACGATTCTCAGTCGCGATGCAAACGCGATACTGTCGCGCTTCTGTCGCGATGCAAACGCGATTCAGTAACGGCACAAAAATGCCACAGTTGCACTGATGCTCGGTTCTCCTCTCACGCGCCACCCTCCCTCCGTTCTCTCCCCGATGTCGTCCGACACGGTCGCGCGTTTGCATCGATACAGTCGCGATACTGTAGCGCGTTGGTATCGCTTCTGCAGTGCGTTGTAAATTCGACTAACGCGCGTTAGTAGCGATGCTACTAACGGCGACGAAACGCGCGACAGCATCGCCACAAAAAGTCGCCGTGGGCGAGGGCCCTAAGGGAGAGACAATACTCATAGGATCATAGGCATAAGCATAACCAGCCTATTCTGTTCCCACTGCTGGGGCATAGATCTCCTCTAAGTGAGAGAGAGTAGGCCGTAATCCACCACGCGGGCTCAGTACGGGTTGGTGGATGTCACATGTCTGCCGGTTTCCTCACCGTTTTGAAAGCAGTGCATGGTGGAGGGAATAGCAGTTTTTTTCTTTTTCTTCATATTTCAGGGTGGATCTCATAGCAAAAGTTGATCATTTTCATGAGTATTCGTTTAACGTAACATACAGTAAATTACATAAGGACATGTTATTGTAATTATATGGATCCCTGTTATGAAACGATAGACATTAATAGTTAACGAAGTCTAAGAGCAGAATTTTATCAAAATTGGTAAAAAATTCGAGAAGTCGAGCAGATATCAGACCCTTTACTTTTTGTTAATCTGTTGTCTTTCATTCGGTATCTTTCACTCGAAGTGAAACGTCTGAACACAAAATGAATGAAAAGTGTAAAATGTATTCGTCAGAACTGATTTAAACATATTTGAATCAGTTCTGACGAATACTTCATTAATGGGGACACACCATTTTTTCGGCGTCGTAACATTCCCACGAGTGAAGAGCCTATCAGCTTTATGAACAATTAATTGTAAATTTTTTTTTTTTTTTTTCGAAATACTAGCTGGATTTTATTCAATAAATTATTATTAACATTTACAGTTTTTTTTTTTACAAAATTATAAAATTACCTATCTAGGAAATATCACTTTACTTATTGGGAGATCGAAAAAATTCTATTATACATTTACGCAGTATTTTTGATAAAGAAAAAATATTGTAGTAAACCAATCAGTGAATTTGAATTTTTTTTGTAAAATTTTGAGCAGTTTTGACAGCGAATCCTTGTTACTTAAAGCTGCTTTCAGACTACGCTATAATATAATAGATAATAGACATCCATATATTCCAATAATATATAGTACAGTACAGTGTGAACGTGTTCATAACAATGTATGGTGCGCGATATTGTTGTACTATGAGCTATACTATATGCTATTACATTATAGCGTAGCCTGAAAGTAGCTTAAAATTGAAGGTGCGTTATATACAGCGTGTATCACAAAGGTGTCGTCAAAAATGGGTGTGATACAGACCATCAAACTGAACAATTATCAGCCGTCCCATACATTTGGGTCGATAAGGTATTAGAAAGAAAAGAAAAGAAAGCTTGCGGTAAACATGACGCAAAGACAGAAAACAAAAAACAACAAGCCGGGGGAAAATATGCGTCACATCCACGCAAAACGGCCATCGCTCAGCCTAATGCTGCGACAACCGGCGTTGACATAATGACGTCGACCGGTGCAGCATTGAATGAGATATAATTAATAAGGAATACAAAATAAACTAAACACTTCTTCTTCTTCACCTTCTTCCTGCCCTTGTCCCATGTTACTTGGGGTCGGCGCAACACGTTTTCTTTTTCCATTCCCCCTGTCAACCGTCACTCTATCATTCATTCACTCCCTTCTCATTCATATCATTCTTCACAAAATCCATCTAAAGAAAAAAAAAAAAAAAAAAACTATACACATAATACTTAATTCCAAATGTTGTTGTTGTTGTTGGGACAGATGATAATTTTTTCGCGATTACGTTGTTGGTCCGATGAAGAAAGTTGTTCAGTTTGATTGTCTATACTTAAATTTGACCACACTTTTCTGATGCATACTGTATACTTATATAACAAAGGACTTCAAACCTTTTGAAAAAATAAACTATTAGTAAGATGGACCGGATTTAAAGGTGTGGATGGCCCTGGGGGTACCGAAGCAGTCGTGGTAACGACTTTTTTTGGAATAGACGATAGTAAAAAATGTGTAGCTTGATGTGCTGGCGAATGTACCTTTTGAATGTGAAATTTCGTTTCTTTGAGTCCATCAAAGGAAAGAAAGTTCACATTCAAAGCATATATTTTTATGCTTATCTTAAAAAAAAATCTAACTGAGGAGGCTCGGGGCTAGAGCCCCTGTAGCAAAAGTGTGTTAGAAGATCTAAAAGCCATAAACATCATTTCATTTAATTGCAAACATCACAGACTATGCCCTTGCATTTAAACAGAGTTTTTCGACCTCACAATGACAACTGGCACATTTATTTATTTATTATTACTAGTCGTATAATTTTTACAATAAATAACAATTATTATTTGGCATCAAAACACTCCTACATTATCACTTTTTTATTTCGCACTGTTCTAAAGGGAATGAGACTATATTTTTGAAACAGAATATTGAGTAGTTCAATATGCTATCGAATTTAATAAATATACAGTCAACAAAATAATTTTGACATATCGAGCTTTAGAAAGAGACAGACATCTATGAGTGACAGAGATGACGCTCTACAAACCCTGCATTAGGGTACTAGACAGCATGCAGAAATAATTTTTGTTTGCTGTCTGCATATTTATCTCTTTTGTTAACTTTAGTAGTGATTCAACGAATACCGTATCCGTATCCGTATCCATATTCGCCGAATACCTTCAATACCGAATATTCGTATTCGCCGAATACTTTCATAACATTCGTAATTAGTGACTTCCTAGAAATCCCATAAAGATATTACGTTGCTACCAAGTTGACGGTCATAAAGATTTCATTTATAAAATCATAAAACTTTCTTATCTTTTGTTTACATCCGCAGATTGTCAGCAATTGTGGCGGTCTTTTAATTTTTGTTTGTAGCTAAGTTGATAGAGCGGGAACGTACTTAGCTATAGCTAAATATTTATATTACTTAGCGTGTTTAATTTCCTTTCACTTTCTTTGACTAATAATTGCGTGCGTAATAGTAGAATCAGGTATTCGTATTCGGCGAATAGTACAATGGGTATTTGTATTCTTAAAATAGTATTCGATGCATCACTATTGTACATACATTTATTTGAGTTCTGTTAATTACTTATTTCTTATACAATTCAAAAACTAGCCCTAATAAGAACAATTTTCAGTGCGAGATTACTAAAAGATGATGCTATCTAAAACTCTGTTCACATTTCTCCACTTGATTCAAAACTTTACCTATCCTTTCAATTAAAATCTTCGCGTTCTTTTCCGGCAAAGATGGCAAAATGTCCCTAATAACAACCGAATTCTTTTTATGAAACATGTCACCTAATAAAGACCCCACAGACTTAGAATTATAAAGTCTTTTCAGAGAGTCTATAGTCCTTTTTCTAAACACACACAAATTGTCCAACATTAAACTGTGATACACATTATATTTCTTTAAAAGTCTGTAGCCATGTAAAAGTCCTGATTCATTATCTAAGAAAATTAGAAGACCACTGTCCATTTTCTTTGCTAAATTATGTGCTGGACCATCCATAATGTTGACGTTCCATTGGTAATTGAATAAATTGTTGACTATCCTGTCCAGATTCGCTGTCAGGTAATCAAATATGATTAAATCTGACCATTGTGCAAGCTCTAAAAATCTGTCAATGGTCTTTTTGTTGAGTTTCAAATCTATGTGAGTGAAATTTTGCAATTCTTGCTTCAACTTAAATTCTTTGACTCTTAATTTGTCAATTAAGATTTGCTTATTGATCTCAGTATCGTTTTCTTTTAGAGACATTCTGAGAATGTCTACTTTATTCAAATGCCTATTCGTAGGTCTGAATATATCTGGTATTGAAGCTGATTCTAAGCTGGGAATGTATTGTGTTAATACTACAGCTCTGTTACTGCTCCATTGGGCTGTTACAATATCATTAGCCACATTTCTCCAAAGCCTATCCTTCAAATCAACAATTCTGACCACAGAAGGGGCTAGGTTTGTCAGATTTAGCAATCTTCCTACGTAAAAACTGAATATTTCTCCTTGAATTTGGTCTGTATTTTGTCTGTATCTCACACAAGCTTGCAGGCCATCCTTGAAAGTGACTAGACGATTCTGCATTCTCCCGCAACCAGCCTCCATTTTTATTACTTCAGTTTCGTCGATATATTCCTCCCAGATCTGAGCTGAGCTTTCTCCGTATCCTTGTGGCATTGCATCTTCTATCTGAGGTCCCCAGAATATATTATCATAAAGAACTGTTGAAGCATCTGGTACAAAAGTCTTATTTAAAACAAAGGGATGTTTATCAGTTTTTGTATCTTTTAGGATATCTTTCATGACTTCTGTCAATCCTTTTGGATAGATATCTTTATTATATTTGTTTTCTTTGCCAGTAAAAGACACGGCGGCAAATCTATTGCTTTCTGTTTTCGTTTCTGGTCTTACTGTGTTCATGTTACGTGGTGTTGATTGTCTATCTTTTACTATTAGTTTTTCTTCGTATTGGCCACTCATTAGGACTATCCCTATTGCTAGACCGAATACAAAACTAATTATAACACTTATAAAACAGTAGGTGACTCCTTCTCTTCTTGTTTTCATCTTATTGTTGCTAAAATCGTTGTATATTACATACGGCCTATGTCTAAAGTCTATGGTCATATTCATTTTGTCTATATTATTTTGTTTAACATTTATATCTTTAAGAGTCGGTATTCTATCGGTAAAAGATAGAGTGGGAATGTTTTCTTCTCTTGTTTTGTCCATTTTAGTTATTCTTCTTTTCTATTCTTCAACTGCAGTCATTTTTTTGAATTTCTGTAACAAATGAAAATTTAAAATTAAAATCCAAAAAATAATTTTAGCTTCAATCTGCCAAGCCTTTTCCCAACTATGTTGGGGTCAGCTTTCAGTCCAACAGAATTCAGGTGAATACCAGTATTTTACATGGAGTGACTACCTATCTGACCTCCATAACCCAGTTACTGGGGAACACGATAACCCTTGGTAAGACTGATTGTCTGGTTTCTGATCTCTGACAGTAGTTACGGGTGTAATAACTATCAGAGATCTACGAATGACAGCCGGGAGCAACGGCTTAACGTGCTTTCCGAGGCACAATCTAAAAACTTTAAACAAAATGTTTTAAATATTTTGACCTTTTTTCAAAAAAGAGATTGACTTGTTAACTAAAAACATACAAAAAATAACAGAAACAGTAAAAAATCATTGGGTAAACAAAGAATCGAATCCCTTGCTCAAATCCCGAGTTTACAGCAAGCTCAGAACATAATTGCAGGTTTAGTGTTAAAACCCGCCCACAAGACATTTCCACCGCCCCCAGTTAGTTGCTTAGCAATCATTCAATTAGTACAGTTTTTTGTATATAAGGAGCTGTTAAAACCACTTTTTGTGTTTAAATTTGTTGTGAATACCGCTACATGATAACTTTGTTATTAACCCTTAAATTGGCAGTGTACTCCACCAAAGTCATAAACTTTGAAAAAGTCGATTGTAGTACGAATATTAAAAAAAATACTATTTATTATTATTTTTAGTTTGCAATAATTGTATATTTTGGTATAAAAAATATTAGGATGTAGTAACTTCAAAAATTATCCGTCAAATTCAAAATGTTTTCGAAGCGGTCAGGTGTCTCTGCGTCACAGGTTAGTTTTTTAAGATTTTCTATACTTTTTTGGGTGAGACTGGTGGTTATTAGGCTTTACATTGCATAGTGACTTTATAAATAATATCAATCATTCGTAATTTTATGTGTAAATTACGTAATCGCAATTTTATAAGTTAGAAACTTTGTGTGTACTCCGTGAACACCGTTGCCAAGTATATAGTAAAGAACGCAAAATAGACTTCGGTATACACGAAGCACATTGCCAAGTATACAAAGAAATGCAAACAAGCTTTTTTTTTGTTTGTGTTGATATAAAATAACATCGGTGGAGGTGTGGATTGTATATTATACAGCAATTTTTTTATTTTTCTGTAGTGCTTGAACCTGACACGATCGCATAAAATTTTAGCTTTGATTACGAAAAAAATTCATGTTCCGATGAAAGTTCTAGTTCGGATGACGAATCACATTTCCTTCCACCATCTTCACCTAAGCTCAGCTCTGACCCACCTTCATTATACTCTTCATTTGAAAGACTGAACATTCTGGAAGACGACCACAACGACTCTGATAACGTATTTGACTGTAACATTGATGATGTACCACTAACAACAACGCTCCAAGAGATTTTTCCGTCTCCGTCAACTAATAATTACATGCATACCAACATTGAATTCAATACAATCATTACCCACTCCATCCGTAGAACTTCTGCAGTCACCAGTTCCTAGCATTTCAAAAGCTTCGCCTTTGCCGATCACTAGATCTAAACGCAAGAAACCTTCAGTAGTAGTAAAAAAAGTTGAGAAAACTAAATTACCATTGATCTACAGCTGGAAAAAAACTTATTTACTGCTACTGAAGGTTTCTTGCGTTTAGATCTAATGATCGGCAAAGGCGAAGCTTTTGACATGCTAGGAACTGGTGACTGCAGAAGTTCTACGGATGGAGTGGGTAATGATTGTATTGATGCAGATGCAGGAATACACGAGCTTCATAAAATACAAAACGAAACGGTATTGGAATACTTTCGCCGTTTTTTTTCATCGGACATCATTTCAGATATTATTCACAACACAACCTTTTATTCGGTTCAACAACATGGCAAATTTCTTGCAATTGAAATGTTAATGGGTGTGTTTACATGCCATACATTCATACATTGATTACTGGGCAAGAAAAACCCTATATCCTCTATCAACTGATGAAATACCCCTAAAACGTTACCAACAAATACGCCGCAATATTCACTTTGTGGATAATAGCATATAGGACTCAGATCGCTATTACAAAATACCTACGCCCTGTTATAGAGAAGATCAGACAAATAATAATTGCTTGAAAATAGAGGAAGGGCAGTACTCAATAGATGAGATGATGATCCCATATAAAGGCACGAAAGCTGGGAAAAGGAGGCAGTACATAAAGAACTAGCCGAAAATGCGCAGTGCAATAGTGCATCTGTGTTTTGTGGTAGGAGAAACTAACAAAATAAATTGCTTGTGGAAATTTCACACCCAATGAATATTGTTCAATACGAATTATTATTAATAAAGTGAAGATTTAAATAAGATGTATTTTATTGATATCTTGGCACCGTGCTCCACGTAGTACAAACATAAGAAGACATACTATACACTACAGTTGGCAATGTACTCCCCGGAGTACATAGATTTTCTCGAAAACTGTAAAAAGTAGATTTTTTTCACAATTTTTTTCAGACTTCTGGGATCATAATAAACCAGGAAATAGCAAAAAAACATTATATTTTAGAAATAAATTCATTTGCCAATTTAAGGGTTAATTAAAAAAAAATATTCATTGAGTTTTTGTAGCATGAAATTTATTGTTTAGCGTATAGAGGCATGAGGAACAGGGTTTAAAGTTCACTCATCCGCCATAGAAAAGGGAGGTTCCTTCGACCAAACGGGTGTTGTGTCAGGTGGGAAACTGTCCGACGGTTGATGTCGGGATGTTGTATATAGGGTGTATCTATTCAAACACGAAATATTTTAATAGATACACCTATATTATAAAAAAAATTAAATAATTTAAAATTACTTGATATAATATTATGATGATTAATTATCAAAATTCACCGCGCTCGTGCCGCCACTGTCGCGGCGTCGCCGCGTCCGGGCGGGTCATTCATAGAATAAGTAAATAAAGGTTTTTTTTTTGCAAAATGTCTTAAAAATTTAAAAATTATAATAATTATGTAAAAATATAAAACACTTAGATAAAAATTTTTTTTCGCTGCTGTGGTTTTTTTTACCACCTTTGGAGTAGATACACCTTATTACACCTTATATTGCTAGTCGCGCGGTAACCTCTCATTGCGCGATGCAGGATTTGTGACGTCAGGTCTTTGATGCGTAGTTCGGCATTGGAGATAACGCCACAAGCAGATTGACACACTAAGTTAAAGCTAGCGAATTTATACGAATGTGTCCGCGACTACAGATATTCCAAGGTCAAAGGTCAAAAAAACGATTTTTTACAAATTTATTGCAAATATCTCGTTTCCTATGGGTTTTATACTAATTTTATTTATTATAAATATTGTAGAGGATTAAATTCTGTACAGTTTTCGTTTAGATTTTTTTTTTATATCTTGAAGCATTTTCGAGATAGAGGGCAGAGCGCGCGCTGTGTTTGAGTATCATTCGAGGTCAACCTGTAGTCCCGATTAATCTGAACAGACTGATTTAAAATCTAAACAAATAAATTGATTATGATGATAACATGCCATAACGATTAAATGACCTAGCTAAAGTTTGTGAGTCTTTCTTAGTTAAGCTAAGTAAGTCAGAATGACCGAACGGTAGTTTTCTGTGTGGGAAATCTCTGGTATTGCAGATTTACACACGAGGACGTGTGTCATGCAGGATGGCCGTGTCGGATCTTTCATGAGTATGCACTTAAATTGAGACTTAAGTTGTGCGGACTCTAGGATTGAGTATGGTGTTCGATACGGACCATGGACCAACAGTGATCGTTTAGACATAGTCGCCGTGGTCGGGACACACACTGGCCTAAGAACTGCTTAGTGTCTGCTCCGATTCTGCGCCCACGACTGTAAATGCTGACAATATGTATGTCACTAAGTATGTTCTGATTACAATCCAAATAGCATAAAACCCATTGGAAACGAGATATTTGCAATAAAAAAATAGTTTTTTTGACCTTTGACCTTGGAATATCTGTAGTCGCGGACACCCTACAATGAGTAGGTTTTGAGACAAGTTTTAGGGTGCCAAAATAAAGGTTTATACAAGTTTATTGCTGACTATCTCCCATTCCGAGATTCTTGCCCTTATTTGACTAATATTCCTGGACTATAATTACAGTTTCGTAGTTCGAACACAGCAGGAACATAGCATATCCATCACGCCTGTATTCCCGTGTATGTAAGTACCTATAGTACTTACATCCACATATGGCTAGTTATGTTTAAGTCCCACGTAAAAGGGGGCGAGCTATTGCCATCAATCGGACATTAAGACTCCGGGCTGCTATCGATAATAAAAACCCAATAACACTGCCAGAAATGTGAATCGAAGCCAGGACTTCATCCTCAGCAGTAGCGTTAGACGAACGAGGCAGTCTTGTCATAATTTCAATCAATATTTATAACATTCATTTTCAAAATCATCTCCCATTTCTCATCTCAAATGATTACTTACAATATTTCAAACCAAAAATAGACTACTAGATAATACTGCATTCCGAAATCAGCAGGAACCAATACCAATACAAACACGCTTAATATACATACATAGCTTAACAAGACCTTTTTTGTGACCAGCGACCAACCTCGGCGACCATTTTTTTACCCTTTTTTTCGACCGGTCGGAATTAGGGATCGTTCGGAATTACAGTGGCTTGATTAAATTTGTTACACCTTGTTTGAATGGTGAGTTTTTTTAAATGTTTGATTGTAATAAGGGGTGGGTCGAGCGAGATCTCAGTTACGTTACGAAAAAGTTTTTTTTTTTTTTTTTTTGTTGTGTTTCTACAAATGTCTTTGTGAATTCGTACTGAGTCGAATGGAGAAGGTTTTTGTCAATGAATGGTTTTTTTTTTTCTTAGGAACCTCTTTAGCGGGGTAAAAGTAATTAGAATTCTTCAAGGATTTTTCAAGTTATTATTAATAAAAGGATACGCATTTAACATTGTTTTGGGTTGCACATAATTAGATTACCTGAAGACTTATTTTCATTAAAAATAGTTACATTAAATCGTGATAATGCAATGTTAGTTGTTTTTAATTAGGTACTATTAAATTCAGCCTAAATTTTTTCTAAGATAAAATAACAATTGCGTACCTATACTAAAACAAGTATTTCTAAAAAAATAATTATATAAATATCCAAACAGTCTCTGAAGAAAACAGTACAGAACCTTTTGCCTTAATTCCGACCACACTTGACATACTGTATACCTTTTTTTTCCTTTGTCAGTTTGTAAGAATTTTGTTAAACACATCGCTGGGACAACACACCGACCTTTTTATAAAAAAAACTCTAAATAATTTGTAACTATACCGATTTGGAACTAAATAACTGTGTTTTGGCGCTTAATTTGATTTACAAGTTTGACATTATTCTTAATAATTATGAATGTAGGTATTTAAAGGGGGGCTCGTGGCTAAATAAGAACAGCCCCACGAGTCGATCTTCAAGGTTAAGCAACGCTTGCCAAGGTTGGTCTGTGGATGGGTGACCGTCCATAATATACCGAGACCCCTCAGTGCCGTTAACGCATTTGCTGCCCAGTTCAAAAATATTTTTTTCTTGTAAGCCTTAAATTGTTTGGCAAATTTACATACTTAGATTTGGTGTCGCTACTCGGATCCTGGGCATGAACAGAAGTCACCTATAGCGACTGCTCGAATACGGGTTGTAGGCACACGAACGAATTATTTTTCGACCACAAATGCTGGGTGCTTTGACATCGAAAGGGGCAGTTGGTCCCGACTGTCATTCGTATTGATCTTTGACAGTCATTACGGGTAGTCAGACGCCTAAAAGAGAACCAGTCAGACAACGGGTATATACTAGCTTTGGGTAGTGGATAGTGGGTACTAATATTATCATCATCATCATCATCATTTCAGCCGAAAGACGTCCACTGCTGGATACAGGCCTCCCCCAATTGGTGGAGGTTTGCCATAATCGAGCGTGGCAGGCAACCCAACCCAACCCGCCTGGGTTGGCGATCGCAGTATGGTGTTAAAAATGCATAGAGAACGCTGGTGCCAATTCTCTAGTAAGTCCCTTAGTCGCCTTGCTTGGTGCCTTGGTGGTGTGGTGCTATTCTTTACGTCCGGCACCACACGGTACTAATAATAAATAATAAAAATGGCTAAATATCCTACTCCTACTATAATATTATAAACGCGAAAATTTGTGAGGATGGATGGATGTTTGTTACTCAATCACGACAAAACGGCAGAACAGATTTGGATGAAATTTGGTACACGTATAGTTTATAGCCTGGATTAATACAAGGAATACTTTTATCCCGATATTCCCAAGGAATAGAGACTTATGCGGGTGAAACCGCGGGGCGCAGCCAGTTAATCATATTATTAATAATAAGCCCGCTTCGCTTTTCGCTGTTCGCAGACTTAAAATGTAAGACTGACAACCGGTAGCCCGACTCAATAAGCTGTTATCTTTTAATAATTCTTAATGTCATAAAAATATTGATCGGCCGCCATTTTGTATGCAAAAAGAGACACAGGTAACCTGTCACTGTCACTCATTCTTATCGAAACATCTAATGAACGGGTTTTTCATATAATAAGGGCCCCAACACACGTAGATAGATAGATACATTTATTCAGTGCACACAAAATACATAGCACAACACAAAAAAACCCAATTAAATGATAAAAAATAACATGAATATACATATATAAAGAAAGAAAAGAAAGAATAAATATAGATACGTTTATTTGCGCTAACCATGACGCAAAAAAAAAACAAGTTAAAACAAACAGTTTATATAAAAACTAGGTGCCAATATACAAAAAAGAAAAACACAAAGAAATAAAGTGACACTATGACATAATTCAATCAAATCACAATTATACAAGGTGCGTTGTGCGTCTCAAGGTTGCACCAAATGGGAGTCCAGCTCAGCATGCCACAACTAAACCACAACGACAACACGTGGTCACTAACTTGTATGAAAATGAATAGTTTATTCACAAAGACCACATTTGCTGACAAAATCAACCGTGTGGGCGATACCGACCACATCAAGGCCACGTTGCAGTCGCAACGCACCCACCAGCGAGAACGATCACAAATATGATGGAGTATTGCAGCAGAGCTGGTTCTTGCAGATAATCGATGGTGTGGAAGCAGAAATAAAAGGCAGACTTTTGGCGATACGTGAATAGAGCGGATATTTATTGCGGACTATTGAATGACAGTTGTTTGACATAAGGAACAAGAAATGAATTTAATAAACAATATAGTTTGTTGGAGTTGCCAACATGCTGGGGGGGAGGAGAGTTTAGCATTGACAGGACTACTTAAATTAATAAAGATAGGTATATTAAACACACAAAAAAACATTGTTTCAATTATGTACCTACTTAGTGAAGTTAAGCTAAACTAAACAAAAAAACTATTAGGTAACAACCCCAGTATTTCAATTAATGAAATTGAATAAAAAAATAACCCAAATGAACACATAGCACAAATTGTTTTTCAATAAACAAAAGGGATCAACAAGTATTCCAACACTACAATGCTACATTGAGAATGTACCTACTTACTACATTGTAAGTCAACAAAAAATAATAGCTAATATTTAGCTCTGACACTGTACTTAATAACATAAACATTAATAACTATTTTAAAACTGACAAAATCAACAGTGTGGGCGATACCGACCACATCATGGCCACGTTGCAGTCACAACGCAACCACCAGCGAGAACGCGCACTAGCGGTCGGCCACATCGCAAACACAACGATCTGTCTATCTGCAAACATTAGCCAGAACGTAACCACATCGCAACTACTAGCGACAACGCAACTGCAAGAAGTTGCGGCGACACTATTCACACGTTGCTTGCTCACATTTTTTCGCTGCAATCTGGTCTTATTCTTTTCGTGTGATTAGTAACTAACCTGGTGTCAGTTTTTATGCCGCCCATAGGCTTCTAACTTGGCATCACATGCCGTCGAGAAATATCTCTCAGGCATGCTGGTTACCTCACAATGTTTTCCTTCACCGTTTTTTAAGCAAGTGATAATTATACAATACGCACATGAATCCGAAAAGTCAGAGGTACGTGCCTTGGGTTCGAACTAGAGAACTATGATTTAGCAGGCCGACGACGCACAGTGGGCTGAAACGGGCCGGTAAAGGACTTAGCATTTAAAAAAAAAAAGTTTCTTTTTCTGAAATTTTAAATATTGTGTTGGGTTTATCTATCGATTATAAGTAATTATTTCTATGAGGGTCGTTCAGATAACTTAGTATTTTCGGAGTTATAAATATCCAAAGTAATTTTTGTATGAAGCAAAAGAAAAAAATGTGAAAATCTCGAAATTCTCAAATTTTCTCAAAGAATTGACTCTACGTATGCATGGTACGTATATTTGTCCTATTTTAGCGCCTATTCTCGGGTTGCGATTTTCTGCGATTTGGTCGCAATTTCAAATTTTGTTCTCTATTCCACACCACCATAGAGGTTAAGAACTAGGCGCGTTTTTTTTTTATGTAGTGGTCTCCCCTTTAGGCCTATTATTATTATTCTTGTTGTCGTTATATCCAATAGAGCTTGTAACTTTATTTTAGCTGAGGTTTCTGTCACTGTAATAGCATCTTTTGGTGGATAGCATTTCTGTTTCGCATGTTGCACTTGGTAATAAGATGGAAATATATTACTGTCTTTTTCGTTAACACTTTTTCTTAAAGTATTGTATTGCCACTTGGTCAGCTTAAGTGATAAAAATAACCCTAAAGCCTCATCCGGAGAAAACACAGGTTTTGTTTCTTTAACAGATATGCACTTTTTAACTTTTTTTACATCTTGGGGATTCTTTAGTAAATGTTCTAGTATTTTAGCAACCTCCTCATTCCCATCCGCTTTCAACTGCTCAAAATATGCATATTTTATTTCGTCCGAAGATAAATGAAAGTTTTCTGCACGTCTTTTTTTCTGTTTAGGCGCTAATTCACAAAAAGGTTTTCTTGGGCTTTGTTCGGTGGAGACACCGACAGAAACTTTTGATGGTAATACATACTGAGTTGATGTACTCGGTGCTGGTTGATCTTCATTACTGCCTATTAAACACTTAATAAAGTTTGGCCATATTATGTTTTCTTGTAACCATTCACTATTTTTAGTTCTGAATATATTTTCTTTACGATAAGCGTTTTCCCATCTTCTATTTAAATTATAACAAAATTTTGCACAAAACAACTTTAAGGTCTTTTCGTGATCATCACTTAATTCGACAAAAAATTTAGACCTTATCTCACTACACAAACTGTCATTATGTTTAATACTGCCACTGTTTTTTAAAATAACGAAAAGATCAAGGTTTGTCACTAAATTTTCAAACATTTTCACAAATACAAAATAACAAATAAGTAAGTAATGAATGTGTGGGGGTAGTGCGTCTATTATGGTGGGTAATAGAACACTGAAGTACGTTTGAATGCAACCGAACATTCCGTAGATACCCTATCGTTGCACCAATCACGTTACGACACGTCATAACTTGTTGTTGCGCTCGCGCACTCTTATCTCTTGATTCCCGGAAATAAGTCTCAAAACAAATTACGTCATACCTACCTATGGTGGTGGAAAATGTCGAACACGGTTTTTTTTTTAAAAGAACTAAGTAGGTATTGAGGTTTTCAGGCCGTTTAGTATACATTATTTTCAATTTCAATTTAATTGGAATAAATTGCTTAACTAAAATAACATGACTCTTCATACAAATTTGATATGGCTATATCTCCGAAAGTACTCGTTAAATTAAAAAAAGTCAAAGAATAAAAACGTTTTAAATGTATGCCTAGATACCAAAAAAATACATTTGATCTCTTAAGACCCAACCTTGTAATCCCAGCCCACTGTGCGACGGTCACACCACTATGCTATTACTGTTGGTGATGATGTGGTGTGGTTGTGGTATATCTGAATGCGTCCTAAACGCAGTTAGGTATTGTGGTATGGCTATAAGAGTAGGGGAAGACCAAAGAAACGATGGATGTACTGTCTGAAAAAAGATATGGCTAGAAAGGGAGTGACTACCGAGATGAAGATAGATAGTATGCAAGAAATAGACATGTTGCGCCTGATGATGATGAACTGAAGTTAATTTTATAACCTCAATTTTCATCGATATTTTAACAATTAGTCTCGGGTTAGGAGCGCCACTCCATAAAAAAAATATTATCTCGTGACTGAGAAGGAATTATGAAAAATGGCTCAATCAGCTGCCTCGGTAAGTGTTAAGTCTAGAATTTTCTAATACCTTTTATAAAGTTTCATATTGAGACACGAAGCAACAAAATTTTATCTAAAGAAGAACGGCCACATTCCTCTAAATCATATATTGATGTCTCATACATTTTGACCGCGTAGATATTACACTTTTGTAGGAAATTTCAACGCGGTATCCAGAATCATGTACTGAATCCATGGTAAACGGTTTCGCGTCGATGTTCCTTCCACTCTGTATACAACATCCCGACATAAACCGTCGGGCAGTTGCCCACCAGACACAACACCCGTCTAGTCGGAGGATCCTCCCTTTTCTATAGAGGATGAGTGAACTTTACACCCTGTTCCTCATTACCTCTATAGGTTAATGAGTTATTGGGTTTTCCACTAAGAATATCTCAATAGCAGCCCGAAGTATGGATTTGTGCCCGACTTATGAGAATTAGCTCGCCTATTACATTGGACTTAAAACATACACCCTTCGTGGAAAATAGGCGTGATGTTGTAATACAATACTACAACGAAGAAATATAGAAATCGGTAATATCAAAATCCGAGTCGTTTCATCAAATAAAGATCGGAGTTGCAGACAAACTCGCTCGACACAGCGGATCACAATACTGATCAATTGATTACAACGACTCGATACATCTCGGGTAGATTCACAATCGATACTAGGTGGCACTGTGTAGGGAAACGCAGAAAATCAACTCCAAGAGTAGCCGACTGTAGAAGGCACAGCGAGTTGAAGAAAAGGTTCTGGGCCTCAAGTCTGCTATTACAATAGTGTCAGAATGGTCTATCATTGATTTCATAATTGTTGATTTTGACAAGTTTGGTAATCTACTAATATAATGGCGTCATTATGACTTTCCAATGGTCAGCCACTGACACTCCATTAAAAGAATTGGTAATCTCGTACATAATGACAAATGAAACTTCCTACTAAACTTCCAACTTCCTACTACTTCAGATTGCTTATAACACTAATAAATAATATGTAAAAATATATATTAATGAAATCTGGCATGAATAAATGTTCAAAATGCCATTGTATTACAATTCTATTACAAGACCATTGACCGACCAATGGTCGACCATTTTGAATTTAGCAGATTACGAACTTTTAGCAAAATTACAATGGGATCGTGTTGAGTGACGAATTTATAAAAATAGCAGACTTGGGCCCCTAGTTTGCAGAGTCGTCTCCGCCGAGCCTTTTCTCAACTATGTTGCGGTTCAGTTCCAGTCTAACTGAATACAAATATTTTGCTCTGAGTGACTGCCTATCTGCCCTCCACTTGGTGAGACTGATTGTCAGACTTTTGGGCTTCTGACAACTCGTAACGACTGTCAAAAATCTACAAATAACAGCCGGGACCAACGGCTTAACGTGCTTTCCGAGGCACGGAGGGTGTCGATATGTAATGGATGGTCACCCATCCAAAAACGGACCGAATCAAGCGTAGCTTAACGTTCAATTGAACCTTGCGGCTGTTATTATTTCACCACGAGCCCTGGAGATATAATATACACTATTAAGGCGCTTCCCTTAGCGAACGACTTAAGCGTTTTCTCTGTCCCGCTCCCTGCGGACCCAGAATTCACACAATTTTTGGAATTACTCGTAATATAATAAAAAAAGAAAGTGATCTTTTAAAATAAAATATTTAGATTTTTAAATTACTATCCATTAGTTTAATCCTCAAATTAATAGAACTTCATCTTTAGCAAAAGATGCATTTGTAATCTTTTACAAGGAGGTTTTAAATGTATTTATAACACACTATCTTCTGTCCCGCGACTTCGTTCGAAAAAAAAAAAAATTCGGCCCCTGATCCTCCGCGTAACATCCCGTTTCCCATCCGCGCTATTACGTCGTTTTCACATAGCATTCTTTCTGACTTTTTTTCTTTTTTCCCGGTTCCTTAGAGTTGCAGCGTGATTTTAAATAGCCTATAACTTTCTCCAGAAACTGGGCTATCAAATACAAAAAGAATTTTCAGAATCCGTTCAGTAGTTTCAGAGATTACCCCCTACATACAAACTTACACGAATTTTACCTCTTTATAATATTATATTAGTATAATATACTTTTAAATGTAGTTTATTTCTGTTAATTTATGAGTTAATAGCCTCTGAAAAACGCAGTATCGCAAGATTTTGCTCGGGGTAGCGCCTTAATTTCTGGGGAAAAGATTTTGATTTGATTTGAATGAGCCTTCTGGCTTTTACATACAGTGAAGCTATGAATAAGATAGGTACTCCACGACTGCTTAGAACGTGCGCTCAAAATCGTATTGTTTGCTTTAAAACTAATATCCGGGTACCAAAGGTCAGCCAGGTTAAGCGACAGTCGGCAAGGCTTTGATTTTGATTGGTGACCGTCTTCCAAAATTTTTGTTATAATTTTTGTAATAATTGTTAGATGACATTTTGAGATATTTTATGAGAATTTGTAAATGGTATATATCATATACCATATATGCTCAGTAGCAGTCCGAAGTGTAGATTTGTGTACGATTGATAGCAATTAATTATGTCTTGGGACCGATTCCCAGGTCGGACAAAGTGTTACTGGGTTTTTAGGGTTCCGTAGTCAACAAGGAACCTTTATAGTTTCGCCATGTCCGTCTGTCTATCTTTCTGTCCGCGGCTTAGCTCAGAGACTCGTAGTACTAGAAAGCAGTGGCTCAAGTCTGCTATTTTTATAAATTCGTCACTCCAACACGATCTCATTGTCATTTTGCTAAAAGTTCGTAATCTGCTAAATTCATAATGGTCGATCATTGGTCTCTCAATGGTCTCGTAATAGATTTTTTTTTAAATGGCATTTTGAACATTTATTCATGCCAAATTTCATTTATATATATTATTTATTAGTGTTATGAGCAATCTGAAGTAGAGGAAGTTGGAAGTTTAGTAGGAAGTTTCATTTGTCATTATTTACGAGATTACCAATTCTTTCAATGGAGTGTCAGTGGCTGACAATTGGAAAGTCATAATGACGCCATTATATTAGTAGATTACCAAACTTGTCAAAATCAACAATTATGAAATCAATGATAGACCATTCTGACACTGTTGTAATAGCAGACTTGAGGCTTGGGGTGTACATATTAATCACGCCGACAATGTGGTAAAATTGGGGATGATATTTTATTTCTCGTCTATCCCATGGTGTGGGGTATCGTTGGATAGGCCGTTCAAAAATTTTGCGGGTTTGTGAAAACCATTTTTCGATCCAGGAATCCGTTTGCGTGATATTAAGCTTTAAAGTGCAATTTTTGTTAGAGTCAAGTGTCACCACTTGCCAGCTAAATGGTTGTATTTTGATATGTAAACAAAACCACAAAATAGTTACTTATATATAACGAAGTTAAAAGGAAAACTATCACAGCTAAGTAAGCCTTACAAGTTACCGAGTAACAGTCGACCAACTTAAGTTTGCAGTTGAAAGATGTTCTCCAATACAATCTGTATGGGAGAACATATTTTTCAACTACAAAGTTAAGTTTGTTCTTGAGACAAATTTAATCCAACTACGGAACCCTTCATTGTACGTGGTCTGACACGCACTTGGGCGATTTTTTCCATAAAGTATCTCTCTCACCGTGTGGTGCCGGACGTAAAGAATAGCACCACCCCATTTCCTCCCGTGGCTATCGTCAAAGGCGACTAAGGGACTTACTAGAGAATGGGCAGCAGCGTTCTCTATGCATTTTTAACACCATACTGCGATCGCCAACCCGCCTGCCAAGGGTAGCGATTATGGCAAGTGGCAGTGGCAGTGGACGTCTTTCGGCTGAAATGATGATGATGATGATCTCTCAGTAGCAGCCCGAAGTCTGGATTTGTGCCCGATTTATGGCAATAGGCTCGCCCCCTATTACATGGGACTTATAACTTATACTAGGACTATAACTTAGGATTACGCAGAGGTACACACCTCTGCCTAATCCTTTGGGGGAAAACAGGCGTGATGTTACGTCAACTTAAAATTCTCCGCCATCCTCAGTGTGCACTGACCCTTACTCCCAAATCCATGTCAAGTACATTATATTTAACCATCTCCGTCAAAAAGAAGTGTTACGTGTTTGTCAATAAAATTGTCTGGTCATTGCAATTAATAAGGTGAAAGCTTTGAGTCAAAATATTGTATTCTTTCATTAATTTTATTTACATATCTTTAGATTGATATAAAACGATAATTATTAATTAATTTAATTAGTGTTTTCGAGATCTTATATGTGCTTCCGGGTCAAGAATCAAGTGTTTTGAAATCGTAGAAAGGGTTTCGTAGATAGAATTTTCTCATGACATTAAGTATGCATGTTTTCCAGAAAGTTCAGTGTCCCACCAGTTATGTAATATATTTAATGGATGCTCAAATTCAGACTCCGGACTGCTATTGAACAAGTCCTAATGAAAAAAAAGCCATGAACATTTTGCCTGGCTCGGGAATCAAACCGAGGAATCCCAGGATCCCAGGATCAGCAGTCGCGCTTACACCACGCAGTCATTTATTGAAGTCTTGAAATGACTTCAATTATTATAAATTAAATATATGTTAGAAAGAGTTTAAGTAGTAATAATGAATGTTGTAATATATTGTTATATCTTGCAATATAATGATAACTTTAGGTATTGAACCTAAATGTGCTGTTTTATACAAAAATAACAAAAGAATATTATATCCACTAAGATATCCACACATCAAATTCCATAGATCAGCTGACTTTTTTTTTTACCGACAACAAAATTTCAACCTTTTTCGCTCAGTGGGGAATTGATGGCATGTCGATATCCCGTACCGTGTATAGTCTTTCAATAAAAAAATAAACCGTTAATTTTCATAATTCCATACAATTGTCATTCAAAATATCAATCATACACCAATATAGCATAACAAACAATGAAATTTCGTAAAGGCGGAAGCTCACCCGATACCTCCCATATATTTACGACTAAGCAGAGAGTGGGTGGACAGTGTAGTTACCTGAACACAATATTATATTGAGTAAGGAGCCGTTTTGTCTAAATTATTGACTGGATTTGCGTTAAGACTGGGTAAAGATTATCTATTATTGTTTAAAATTTTGCTCGGGCAATCGGGGTGGGCTTATTTCTGTGGGGCTCGCACGGATAACGCTCATGAGCCTACACAAATAGACATTCTATCAGCGGTAACCTTGCCAACTATACTATAATAAAAAAATCCCTGGGGTCGGCTTCAGGTCTAACCGGCTGCATCTGAATTTTACAAGGAACGACTGCCTATCTGACCTCCACAACCCAGCTACTGGGTAATACGATACCCCCTGGTAAGACTGGTTGTCTGACTTTCGGGCTTCTGACGACCCGTAACAACTGTTAAAGATCCACGAATGACAGTCTGGACCGAAACGGCGTAACTTGCTTTCCGAGGCACGGAGTGGTGTTGGTATGTAAAGATGGTCACCCATCCATGGACCAACCGCGGGAAGCGTAGCTTAACTTAGCTTATTTGACAGTTTTTGTATGGCAAATCTGTCAAAAACTCACAATGAAGAGACCATTCTGACACTATTGTAATAGCAGACTTGAGGCCCTGATCGATCGACCCGTGTGACTGGTATTACCTAGCCGTATGCACTATCCATACTATCCCTAATAATCGACACAAGTACTATAAATTGTGAAAGTAACTCTGTCTGACAATTTGGCAGAGATATAGGCTGGGATATGGAGAAGGACATAGGCTACTTTTTTACGTGATAACCGACACCCACGCAGTGTTGTTATCGTAAAAACCTGAGCTGCCGTATGTCACTGTCTGGTTTGCCGTATTTAAGGGAACAAATACTAAATTTCCGTATTAAATTATTTATTTTTAAAAAAAAACCTCATTTTTTTCTTCTACATAAAGGTTTCTTATCGTTTCTATTATTTCAGATTCATGTTTATCTAGTGCGTACTTATCCTTGCTTCCCATTTTGTCGCACAAGTCGCACGACACCTTAAAATTCGCTTGCTAATAAAGTTATATTTACAGTCGATGTTACTAACTTATTCCACATCTTGGTCTTCATGTTGCTAACTTGACTGAATATCCTTTCACAGTCAGCGTTACTGTGTGGAAGACATAAAACTTCTAGAGCAAACTGTTGCAGTTGGTTGTATTATGGATGTTTTCCCAAAATTGTCGGCCGTATTGGACGTGGTGCGAGGAATTTTGGGAAGTCCCCGTAGCGAGCATTGATTTTGTGTTACAGGTTTCTTAAGTGTTGCCTTATTTAGAATATTATTAGTGAAAAAACGTTTCGTTTTGCCGTATTTTGTGATACGGCAATGAGAGGCCTGCCGTATACCGTATATTCTGAAAAAAATAATCGTGGATTATCGTATAATACGGCAATTGCCGTATCAATAACAACGCTGCACCCACGCGAGGCGGAGCCGCGGGCAAAATTTAGTATTACCTAAATACAACACATTGTTTTTAGAACTCTGAACTACACACTTATTTTTTTTTCACAGATTAAATTTTTGTCTTTTTGTGTTTATTTTTTTGATGTGTTGTTGTGTTTGAATGTAATACCTATGATAAAGTCGTTGGTCCCAGCTGTCATAAGAGTAGATTTTTGACAGCCGTTACAGGTAGTAAAAGTCAGATATTCTGTAAATAAAATAAACTTAAACATCTATCATTCATCCAAACACACATAAACTCAGTAAGGGATTGCACAAAAAAAGATGGATTCCAACAAAAAGGTAGAACGTACAATGATATTATCTATGGTACAGCGGTCCCGATCATTGACATTGTTGGCAATGATTAATGGTAACAGATGTGGCATTTTGTAGGAACGTATTCTTTATTTTATATTCTACTAGCTGCTACCCGCCCGCATGAAATTTCGGTCGCCGAGCCACCGCGTCGCATCGCATCGCCCGCCCACGCTATTGCTTCGTTTTCGCTTAACATTCTCTGACTTTTTTTCTGGCTTGGCTGAGAATCAGCACTTTTCGAACGTCAAAAATTACATAAGACAGTCCACTAAAACGCCCGCCCTTCATTCATCACTTCCTAGTGCTTTAGCTGGGAAGAAGAAGTGGCGCAACAAACTCCCCAGCAGCACCGCTGTCTGTTCAGTTACACGGCTGGTATTCCATACGTTCGTAACTTTTTTTTTTTAATTTTAATTTTACGTTGGGTTTGTTTGGTTGTGGGACTCTAGTCTAGGGCAGAGGTGACAGAGACAAAGTCGACGATAGAGTGAGATTACCCAGAAGAAGCCTGTTCACTCTCACTTTGAATAGATTAGGGTTGTATGCGTTCGGGAACACAGACGCAGGCAGAGAGTTCCACTCCTTTGCTGTGCGCATTATAAAAAACGTTTGAAAACGCTTAGTGCGAGTTGTTAACTTATACTATAATAGTTTATTAACTTCCTCCAGATTTACCATGTAATACACTCTTATATCAGTGGGCTAATTACGTAACATTGTTAACGACTTCTGGGTACACCAAGTAGAGAGGTATCCACCACCTCAAGACTTCGTAAATATGGCCACCTACTGGGCCCAAACAGTATCGATGTACCGTCAAAACGAAAAGAAGAAGACCTCTGTAGAGCAATTCTGTAAAAATCTCACGGTGAAAACTTAAGAGAGCCTTTCCCGGTCCGTCTATCGTCAACGCAAGCATGATTGAAAAGCTTGTTGTTACATCCAGCGCAATGTTAATGCTAACAGGCAAGTGAGAGCGCATTAACATTGAACGAAAAATAGTGTGCGGAAATTTCATAAAACATGTTCCAGGAAATACCTGTTTTTGAGAAAGCCTTACAAGTTTGTGAAATAAATGTGTGTCATTTAGAATCTCCATTACATGTGCGATGTTTCTATGGCGATGTTTTCTTTATTTTGACAATGTATGAGTACATTATGAACAGTCAAAGTTCAGGTAAAATGCGTGCAAAAAGCAGATTTTTGGAGGCATATACTGAATTTGTTTCTCCAAATTTTATTTTTTTGCTTTCATAGAAACCTAGATATAGTGCAAATGATACCAATTAGTTCAAATTTTTTATTGAAAGATGTATTCCAACGCCACAATCATGTACGAGCGTTTGTATGAAAAGAATGACGGGTTGGTCGCTCTTAAGTGAAGTGAGCTTGAAGTGACGTGTACACCTGATGCTTGGGATTGACACTATTGACAGCTCACTCATTGCTCACTTCACAAAGGTGAGATGGTTACAGAATAGCACTGCTGTCCTTCGAGAAATACTCACTTTATAGTACAAGAGCTTGTTAGTCTATGGCCTCCCGATCTCTATCATTAATTAAAGTCATCGACTCATGTCCTATCATCGTGATTTAACAAAAACACAATTTATTTCGAAAATCATTCCGAAAATCTTTAGCATCTGTCTCTTCGGCTACTAGGAATATAAAGTCTGCCAAATCCTTGTTTCTAATTGATATTATTTCCACTTAAACAACACAACTTTATCATAATGTAAATTAAGTTTATTTTAGAATGACTATTGAAAAACCGGCCAACTCCATGTTGGATCATGCACAATAAGGGTTCCGTATTTGGGATGAATTTATCCCAAGAACTAATTTAACAAACATTGAACATTTGAACATTGTTAGATTTATTAGTTTTATGAAGTGAAAACTCCAAAGTCTAAGTTAAAGTCAAAACGTTTATTGCGAACTAAGTGTACAATGTTGGTGTTGGTAGGTTAGTACTTATGACTTAGCAGCCTTTTACAAGCATTGAGCGTTGAGCGATTTTTGGTAGGGGAAAAACTTATAATTTCGCGATCGTCACCGAACGCTTTCCATGTGTTATATGTATAAAAGAACAGTTATTCCAAAGTTTTGTATTTTCACTTCTATCGGCAGTTATTAGTTATTAATATAGTTTTTCAATTATAAAATTAAATTGGTCGCCAATTACTCGGTAACTTGTAAAGCATACTTAGCTGTGATAGTTTTCCTTTTAACATCGTTATATATATTAGTCACATATTTGTTGAAGTTGTAGTTCAAATTGAACCTTATGTGTAGGTATTAAAGTTATTGTTACACATACTCATAAAGCACAAGTCCGATCCTGCTTGGAGTATTGCAGGCACCTTTGGGATGGCTCAGCTAAGTACCAACTTGCTGCGCTTGACTCGGTGGAACGCAGAGCCAAGAGGCTCATTGGCGACGTAAAAATGGTGGATGCCAAGCTTCACAGCTTGGCTCATCGCCGCAAGGTTGCCTTCTTGTCGGTCTTCTATAGATTGTACTTCGGCGAGTGAGCCCATGAACTCCACGACCTCATTCCGCCAGCCCTCTTCTACCATCGGACATCTAGACGCACTGCAAGTTACCACCCCTACCTAGTTGATATTCCACCAACTCGCACTAAGCGTTTTCAAACCTCTTTTATAATGCGCACAGCAAGGGAGTGGAACTCTCTGCCTGCGTCTGTGTTTCTGAGCGCATACAACCCTAATCTATTCAAAGTGGGAGTGAACAGGCTTCTTCTGGGTACGCTCACTCCATCGTAGACTTTCGTCTCTGTCACCCAGACCTAGACTAGAGTCAAGAGCAAACCCATAGTAAAATAAAAAAGTAAATAAAATTGTTTATGTTTTTGGAAACTAATAAGTGATGTTTTAAGTGATGATCGTATTTCTCAGTATTCCCGTTAGCCGAAGTATAATAATTACTGCCACTGAAATCTAGAGATCATAAGGTACAAATCAACATGCGTTTCATTAATATACACCACAATATTAGGTGGGCCTAATTACCGAAGAAAAAAAAAAAGACGTGTGGCACTCGGGGACTGCCGCGGTAAAGCTATTGCATTGCATTTTGTATCAACTTATGCAATTATAATTATTTATTTATTTTATTTATGCAGTATTTCTTTTTCTTTGATATTAATTCAAGTTACACTTTTTGAGCGTGGTGACCGATAAGAAAGTAAAGTCAATCCATAATCGGCCCAGAACTTTGGAGAACCGTTTAAAAGTGGTTTTTATAAGCTATGAAGAACGTTAATGTTTAATGTTAATTCTAGCTAGGAGAATCATAAACACGAGTAAAATTATTGATTTATAAATAAATTGCTCACATACCTCAACAACCTTTCAAAAACTTTTGAATTACGATGCCTGCCATCTAGTGGATAAAACCGACAACAAAACACAACTGAGACCACCAACAGAGCAACGCTTGTCTCGATTACGAATCACAAGCCACGCCAATGTCACCTCTTTTTAGTTAGTTCTACCTGCGATTACTAGATGGCGTTGCGTTGCGCGGTAAATCCACCACAGAGTTTCGTAGAGTCGTACAATACGTCTAATCGCACGCACACAACGCCGTGTCGAAGACTGCCGAACTGAAACGACGTTAGACGATGCACGGCCTTCAAGCCACACCTCCGTGCCCGTCGG
Organism: Dryobota labecula; assembly: GCA_947523025.1. Taxonomy (NCBI): domain Eukaryota; kingdom Metazoa; phylum Arthropoda; class Insecta; order Lepidoptera; family Noctuidae; genus Dryobota; species Dryobota labecula. Next base: position 1,155,974 of record OX383311.1, on the reverse strand, counting down.
AGTGGGGAGCGTGAGGTTTTTTCGTTACGGAATTTCTGGATTCGGTCCCCGCGCTCAAGGCCCGCGATAGAAGCTATGCAATAGCTTAAAAAACTATATCCTTTCACAAAAAAAAAAAAAACATGCGGGGCAGTCTTTGGGGACTGCCGATAGAAGTGAAAACTAAGTAACTAAAGCGTTCGGTGACGATGACGCGAGTTCCATGATTTTTGTTCACTCAAAAAGTACACATACACATACACAGTATACATATAGCTCATGGAAAGCGTCGGTGACGATGACGCGAGTTCCTTGATTTTTGTTCACCCATCAAGTACACATACATACACAGTATACATATAGCTCATGGAAAGTGTTCGGTGACGATGACGCGAGTTCCTTGATTTTTGTTCACCCATCAAGTACACATACATACACAGTATACATATAGCTCATGGAAAGCGTTCGGTGACGATCGCGAACCCATAAGTTTTTCCCCTACCAAAAAGTGCTCAACGCGCCTAAAGAAGTTCTCACTTCAAAAAACTACCGATACGAACTATTTAAAAATTGGCTCGCTATAACGGCATGCATGCTGCTACCCATACATTGCATGCTACAACATGCTATATGGATGTATATTAGCGCCTGTGCCTTCAGGCGGTTGGCAGGAAAATAAAAAAGTAGAACACAGGTATAAAGGTACGCATCAATGATATGGCTTGCTTGACGTTTTTTTGGTAGGGATAGGAGAAAAAGCGGATGCTGTTTTAATAAATTAATATTTTTTGTCATTTAACGTCCTCTGCCTAGCTTTTTGTTGGGGTCAGCTTCCAGTCTAACCAGATGCAGGTGAATACCAGTATTTTACATGGAGTGACTGCCTATCTGACCTCCACAACCCAACTCTGGGTAACACGAGATCCCTAATAATCTTCTACTTAACAAAAATCTTAAATTCATTGACAGACAACGCACAGCGTAATCTGCTGGGTCTAGAAGCATGAAAAGTTGCACAAGACTTCCTTATATAACGAAGGTTAGCACTAAGGAATGAAGTTTGAAAATTCATCCCTAAAAGGGTTAATGGGGGATGAAAGTTTGTATGTAATTTTGTCATGTTTGCGCGGGCGCACGGGACTTATATATGTATGTTTTTTTTTTTTTCACTGTTGGAGCTCAGACTCTTCTTTGTTTTTTGGTTCTGGGACATGCCGGATTGACGCCTACACAAGGTGTGATGGAAATAATTGAAAACCTCATAAGGAGTATTGTACTCATGTCACCAAACGTTAAAAGTATCACAGGATGTATTATCTCGCGCATGTTAGGCGCCGCAACCCACACCGGTTACATGCAGCAATGCAGTACAAGGCCAAATCCACGAGAAACGGCCGACCTATTTGACGAAGACTTTGGAAACAGCAACGTGTAACACAGCATAGTAGTGACACATAAAGAGTCGAGAAAGCAGCTGGATATGAGCAAAAATGGCAGCGACGTCGGTAAAAGATGCCCTCCCAATAAATATCACCCGTCTCTCCACTATTCTATTGCTTACTTTAGAATGCATATCCGGTACGGCTCTAATAATCCTTCCATATCCTATGGGGACGTCTTCCCTACCATTACCGCGCCTCCCGGTCTACTCCTTGATATGCAATGGTCTCTGTAGCACCATTAAACATGAGGCTCCAGGGGCTAGTGTGAAACTCTGGGTTCATTCAAGTAATCGAGTCTGGTCAAACCACGCTGGGGTCGGTGCATTACATTCACTCATTCATTCATTATTATAAAAAACTTCTACTATGGGACCAACACTGAAATATGAAAGCAAGAAATCAGCTATTTATTACCTTCATTTTGTCGAGTTATGCGAACATAAATAAATGTATGGAGCAACAGATATTTTTTCTCGCGATTTAAGTAAGGTCCATTTGAAAATCAGCGTCAGATTGCATCTGTCCGACATTATTTCGGAAATTAATCTATTTGACGCGGCAATGAGGCACACATAATTTGTATGCAAGGACCTCACTTGAACAAAATTAAAAACTAATAACAAGTGAGTTCCTTGCATACAATACTGTGCCAAACAAGGCAATTTTCCATCCTTCTTGGTGACTTAAACATAACTGGCAATATTTGAGAGTACTTTAATATGCACCTAATAATCCTCCTCCTCCTCATCCATTCTGTAGTCTAATATTTGTAAGCTATGATAACTATACTATCCTAATCCTAACTAATATTATAAATGAGAAAGTAAGTTTGTCAGTTTGTTTGTTACCTTTTCACGCCTAAACCACTGAACCGATCATCCTGAAATTTTGCATATACGTTTTCAGGTGAACAGAGACGGATATAGGGTACCTTTAATCCCGAAAAAAGTACTGTTCTCGAGGAAAACAACAATAACGTTCTTATGATAATAGATGGCGCCACATGACTTTGGAATCATGATTGAATTATATTAGAAAGACATAGGCTACATTGCATCCTGGATCGCAAACGAAGTCGCGGGCATCAGCTAGTTGTATTATAAATTAATTAATTAATATTGTGACCTCTGACTAATAGTACTTCAGGGAATACATGCGTCATATTATGTTAAAACAATTTTTTTTTTTAAATAAATATCCTTGCCTCCTATGCTGACCCTACTCCGTATCTCAGTCAGAAATTTTTCGAATAACTCGCCGGGCGCGATGTTATCAGCACGTAACGTACCAGGTTCGATTCTCGACCGGTCTGTTAGATGTCTCTATAATACACGCTGTGACCAACCGAAATATTCAATTTTGATTTTTGTTGAAAATTCAAGTTGTTGAAGATATACAACGTGTAACAGAATAAGCGCAAGACCTCAAACAACCCAATGGAGGCTATCTTTTTTGTGCTCAATAGTTGGCGCCACTGTTGAGTAAGGTCCTGTCAGTACTTTTATTTTATATTTTTTGGATATGTTTAAGTACTCATTACTTCATAAAATGTTAATTTTATTACATTTTAAAATATCAAATGAATATTTACATTATAATGTACCTAAAATTGACAAGCATTAAGCAGACAAATTTTATTCTTTCCCCAATAATTTATAATCATAATAATCATAATCATAATCATTTATTCATTTGCGAATATGGGTACAAAAGAAAAGGTCTTATACAAACAATAGCGTCCATTAGCCATATCCTACCATAAGGCATGCAAATTTACAAATACACAGGTACCTACGAAAACTAGAATTTAACAATAAAAATACATTATTTAATTGATCCTAAATTGTTACTTAAAATCTTAAGCCATTTATTATTCAGAAACGGTACAATCATTACAATTATGAATAATTGTTTCACATTTGACATTTCTCACACTAACGCCTCTAGCGGCGAATTCAAGCGCGTTCATCAGAATATTAAATTATAAGACTAAAATAACATCTGTAATTTAATTTAGTTAAACCGAACCATGTCATCTATACCAATATTATAAAGGCAGAGAGCGAATTTTGTGAGTTTGTTTATATATTATGTGGAGGGTAATCTCCGAAACCAATTCTCCTATTTATTCACCAAAAAAAAGAAAGGTATATTATTCCAGATGGACATAGGCTATATATTTAAAAAAATATTGTTTGTCTGTAAAGTTGGTTTACGGACGATAGTTTAACGTGACAACGTCATAACAAAACATTGATTCGGCGCAAGCGTACAATGAGCGTAACGGGACAATATGTAGCTTTAAAGTGGTATTTTTTGTTAGATATTAGACAGCTAAATGGTTATACTTAGACATGTGAAAAAAATCACAGCAGTAGTATATATAACGAAGTTAAAAAGAAAACTATCACTGCTAAGTAGGATCTACAAGTTTTTTATTTTTTATTTTGGTGATGTGCAGGGCAGGTGACAGTTAACAGTTGCAACGCACATGATACAACATCGCTTGACACTTCTCTGTTCGTCTATACTGACCTGCTATAATCCTGTACGGTAACTCCTCAGTAGCTTTGAACAAAAGTATAAACCGCTTGAAACATAAAAATATAAAATTAACATATTTTTAGAGTCGTAAAAGTACTTATTTTTATAACATTGCGGACATACTCGTAAATTAAAATACTTGAATGACTTTCCCCAGGGGGTAGGCACGATGACAAATAACATGCTTGGATGTCAAATATTTTATGATCATTATCATCTGCCTTTCTTTTCCCAACTTTATTGGGGTCAGCTTCCAGTCTAACCGGATACGGCTGAATATCAGTATTTTAAATGGAGCGGCTGCCTATCTGACCTCCACAACCCCAATAACGGGGTAACACGATTTCCCTTGGTAGGACTGGCTTTAGACTTGCGAATATTTTATGATAATGCTGACAATTCCATTGTATGTATGACCGAGGGTTACCATACACTGTATTAGATGGCAGGTTTATATAAGACGAAAAGTGAAGTTTCATGCTATGTTGTATCGATACATCTCAATGGAACTTAGATTCAACTCGGATGCTGTGCACAAACGCCACAAAATATTTTATAACAATACTTATTTTGCTTTAAAAGAGTGTCAATGGAGTTTCTGGCCCGTTCTTCTCCATAGGAACCTACTACGCTTTGGAATGGGCAACTAGCTACAGCGCGCAAACGCCACAAAATATTTTATAACATAACACTTATTTTAGATTTAAAAGTGTGTCAATGGAATGTCTTGCCTGTTCTTCTCCATAGGAACCTACTACGCTTTGGATTGGGCAACTAGCTGCAGTGCGAAAACGCCACAAAATATTTTATAACATAACACTTATTTTAGATTTAAAAGTGTGTCAATGGAATGTCTTGCCTGTTCTTCTCCATAAGAACCTACTACGCTTTCGATTGGGCAACTAGCTACAGCGCGCAAACGCCACAAAATATTTTATAACATAATACTTATTTTAGATTTAAAAGAGTGTCCATGGAGTTTCTTGCCCGTTCTTCTCCATCGGAACCTACTACGCTTTGGAATGAGCAACTAGCTTCATCCTTCTTATTGACTGACTCCTTGACAATCTTCTTATCGTGTCGATGGCAACCTAAATTGAGTCAACCCAGAATTTGGCTGCGAGTTTGGCACTTTAAGTAGCGTTCATCAAAATCAAAATCAAAGGAAATTTTAGTTGAGAATCAGCTCTTTATGAATGTCAAAATTACATAAGACAGTCCCCCGGCACGCCCGCTCTTCACCACTTCCTAGTGCTTTAGCTGCGAAGAAGAAGTGGCGCAACCTCCCCAGTAATACAGCTATCTGTTCAGTTAGATCAGTTCCTGTAACTTGCAGGCAACAGGACACGCTTGACACAATATTAAGTGCCCCAGTCTTTGACAATTTATAAGTGTAAATGGTTTATTTGAAAAAAATACTTTGAGTTAGAATCACAAATCAATTAAATTCTAGTCTCAGACCCAGAGGTCCCGGATTCGATTCCCAGCGGGGTCAAAATTTTCTGCTCGGTTTGGTTAGTGGTAGGGTTTGTTCTAAGTCCGCCTGGCTAGCTACCACCATCTTATCTAAGTCTGTTGCCATAACAACAATGTTAACAGCGTTTGTTGTGTTTCGGCAGTTAGATGTAAGATAGCCAGTTCCTTTGTGGTTGAGGATTCCGGGTGAAGCTTGCTTCCATCTTTGGCCTTATCATGACTTACCATCAGGTGAGATGAAGATCAAGAGCATCCCAGTTATGGATTAAAAAAAGACTAGGTTTTTCATTTCATCAAACTCAAACTCAAAGCATTTATTTCAATTAAACCAATTACAGGTACTATGGGGGATATTCGAATCGGCACACTTTCAAAACAAAATCCCGTGCTCATGGATCTCCACATTTGTTAACCGCCCCTTATTACGGCGACCAATAAAAAAAAAAAAAATCTCAGGGACTGTTACAATGATCACAGATGTTTGACCATCTCGGCTGGTTTTTTACGGTATTTTATATACGATACTATTGGTTGATGAGCGCGGCCTAGCGCTGCAAGCATGAATAGTCCTTATGATGGTCCGATTCGGATGTCCCCCATAGTACTTTTAAATTGTCAAAGAATCGGTCAGCCAGAAAAATGAAGCTAGTTGCCCATTCCAAAGCGTAGTAGGTTCCTATGGAGAAGAACGGGCAAGGAACTCCATCAACTGTACACCTAGCCCTAAATAAAACACACAAGCTCCCAAACTATCTAGTTCGTTCGTCTCAACCCTCGCATGCCAATATGTGCTCACAACAAAAACAACGGCTGTCCCTAATGACTCCGGAATCTCTTTGTGTCCTTCGTTCTCGGAAACCGATCGGCAACAATTATGCGTTTTGTTCATCCTGACCACGACTCTTGGACTGCGCAAAATTTTCATTGTTAGTTTTTAATTGTTCGGAATTTTTTCGTTTTTCTTGGCAGACGGTTTTTTTCCGATTTTCGGTACGGCTTTTGGTGGGTTGTCTATGATTCGGGTCGGGCTTATGGTTAAATTGTGTCGTCATCACAGTGACTTCACCTCAAGGCAAGGGCGTAGCTAGGATTTTGTTAAGGGGGGGGCAGGCGTAGACAAACCAAGAATATAATTATCTAAGGTAAATGCTGCATGAGCAACGGGGCAGGATACGTAATTTTTCTTTTTTTGTCTCGTTAAAAATGAAAAACAAAATATCAATCAGTGAATTTATTTTACAAAAAAGTAGTCGACGAGGTTCTTCACAAAACCGTTTTAACACCTCAGATTCAATTGTATCCTTAGTTTTTTGTACCATGGTTCGGTGTACACCCCAACAAACATAAATTGCTCTTGTAGCGGCTAATATTGCCAAAAATAATATTCTTATAGGAGCCGCATTATCGCTAATAAGTGTGGGTTTGGGCACAAATTATAAGGACAATAACCTTTTACCACCCTTATAGTTGCTTTATGGTCCGCTTTTTTTCCTTGTAAGTGTTAGATTATGACAAGAAACTAGGCCAATACACTTGTAAGAATCTTATAGAAAGCGTTAATACGGGCGTATCACCCTTATACGTGTTTTATTATGGTCCAATACAAGGGAGTTAAACTCATTGCGGCAAATTAAAGGCTCTTAAAAATCCGTAGGCCCTTATAGCCGTCCGTGTATGATTCTGCAATAAGACTTTTTCTTAGTGATTTACATTTTCGCAACAGTTTGGCGAATAAAGAGAAACGTCAACCATTTTACTGAACGGTAAGTTATTATTTTATGTAGTTTATTTAGCTGATTTATGTGCTCGTGTATAGTGAAAAGTGTATGGGAATTCAAATGCATGATAAAATGTGGTACGCTGTGTGTTGTAGTATCAACCCGCCTTTGAATTTAAGCTGTTTTTGTGCTACAAACGTTAGTAATTATTTAGTCAAGTTATAAACAGTGCTATTATGAGAGCAAAACGATTCGCACATCGTCTACAAGGAGTCTATGAGAGTGAAGTCTTTATAATGGCATCATTAGCTGCTTATGCTATCGCCATTTTACACATCGTTAGGGTTCCTTTCTCACGAACAAAATCCTGTCCGTAGGTATTATAGTCTTGTTCCCATATGTATAAAATTTATGTTTCACTATGGTTGGGTTGGCTGGAAGAGATCTCTTTATAAGCTTGCTTTTGTGCACTAGTCTTAAGTTTGAAATATAATTATAATTGTAAGTACACAATAAAGAATATACTTAATTGTATATATGTTTGTCCGCAGATATTGCAATGGTAGTATACATATTGGCAGATGTTGACAAATTACTACAAAGAAAAGATCTTAATTTACATAATATGCGATGGCCATGGAAGTGGACACATTTTATTTTAAGAAAGTTCAAAGAAAATTTTCATTCTCATTTTCTATAAAATAATCCTCTGCGGAACCACTGGCCGATTCGTTGGTATCGGCTTGTATTTTGGTATTTTGTAGCATCATAGGAGTAGAGGTGGTGGGTGTAATGCTCCTAACCATGTTTTCGTAGACTTTTTTTACTTTTCTTTTGTAACCACCGCTCCTTTTAAACTTCTTCCAGTCTTTTGAATCCATTTTTTAAATATAAATTCCGCTCCGTAATAAATTCACACAATCTGCTGTACTTCAAAATGGCGAATCTAGTTATGTAAAACATGTTAATGTAACCATATAGAGAATAATATCTTTATAATCACTGTACAAGGGAATACGGATTGCTATCATCCTTGTAAAGATCATATAAAATGTTAGAATTTGTTCGTTGGATAGACGTCTTATCCAATGCTCTTATAAGTTAAAAAGCATCATAGTTACCTAGTGCATTACTTTTTTAAGAATAGTTGACCATATTAAAAGCCTTTATATAACTTTGAACATTATATGGCTAAAAAGCAATGTAACTAGCCTCTATAAGAAGAACACATTTTGAACCCTTATTGTAGCCGTATTAATTGGATTTATTAACGTTTACCCAGCCAAATTATAAGAATAAAGGTAATATTAGCCAAATCTACTAATAATGTGCCACTATAAGGAACATTGACATAATAAATGCTCTTTTATAACAAGTATAAGAGTTTAGACCTTATAGACTTAATTTTATAAGCTTAGTTTGTTTGTTGGGACTGAGCATGCATAGGCCGTTCAAACGGTTTTCAGTCATCGTTGATCTCAGCCATGTTTTAACACGACGTAGTGTAAAAAAGGAGTTCTCTATGTTACTTGTAGTTACAGCTTCGTTTTGGTTTATTAATAGGCTACGTACGTAATATTACTTCACGGTTTGTGAGTACTCCTGCATCTTTTAGGGGGGGGGGGGGGCGGCTGCCCCTCCCTGCCCGTACCTCGCTACGCCCTTGCCTCAAGGGGCAAGTTACTCACCATCTGTCTCTACAGCGTGTATCAAAAAGGTGTGGACATAGTTAAGAGTACACACTATCAAACTGTACAACTTTCTACGTGGGACCAGGGCCTCAAGTCTGCTATTACAATAGTGTCAGAATGGTCTCGCCATTGTGAGTATTTGACAGTGTTTGTATGGCAAATCTGTCAAAAACTCACAATGAAGAGACCTTTGCAACGTTTGTACATTGGTAGACTTGGCCCCCAGCATCGTAATCGCAAAAAAAAATTCGTATGGGACAGAAGATTTTTTTTTTTTTGCGATTACTATGTTAGTCCCATGGAGAACGTTTTTCAGTTTGATGGTCTGTGCTACACACTTAAATATGACCACACCTTTCTGATACATGCTGTATTATTTAGATTGAAATGCTGTTTGTTGGTAATCGCATCACTTAAGAACGGCTGGACCTATTTGGTAAATTTTTCTTTTTAACTAGCTGCTGCGCTCGGCTTCCCGCGTGGCTTTTCTATACAAATAAATAAAAAGAAAAAAGAAAGAAAGAATAACGTTTATTTGGTCACAGTTCGTGAAACACAAAATCGCGCAAAAATCGCGCGTCTCGCGTCATCGTCACCGAACGCTTTCCATGAGCTATATGTATACTGTGTATATATGTGTACTTTTTGGGTGAACGAAAATCATGGAACTCGCGTCATCGTCACCGAACGCTTTCCATGAGCTATATGTAATCCTATGTTTATATGTGTACTTTTTGGGTGAACAAAAATCATGGAACTGGCGTCATCGTCACCGAACGCTTTCCATGAGCTATATGTATACTGTGTATATAGATATCTGTACTTTTTGGGTGAACAAAAATCATGGAACTAGCGTCATCGTCACCGAACGCTTTCCATGAGCTATATGTATACTGTGTATATATGTGTACTTTTTGGGTGAACAAAAATCATGGAACTAGCGTCATCGTCACCGAACGCTTTCCATAAGCTATATGTATACTGTGTATATATGTGTACTTTTTGGGTGAACAAAAATCATGGAACTAGCGTCATCGTCACCGAACGCTTTCCATGAGCTATATGTATACTGTGTATATATGTGTACTTTTTGGGTGAACGAAAATCATGGAAATCGCGTCATCGTCACCGAACGCTTTCCATGAGCTATATGTATACTGTGTATATATGTGTACTTTTTGGGTGAACAAAAATCATGGAACTCGCGTTATCGTCACCGAACGCTTTAGTTACTTAGTTTTCACTTCTATCGGCAGTCTCCAAAGACTGCCCCGCATGTTTTTTTTAATGTTAGATTATAAAAATCTTAAATTCACTGACAGACAACGCAGAGCCTAAACTGAAGTTGAAATTTTGCATAAAAGTTCCTTTTTCAACGAAAATTCACCCCTTAAAGGGGTTAAATAGGCGATAAAAGTTTGTATGTAGGTAAGTTCGACATTTCGTCAAGGAGAAATCCCATCAGACGCACAGCTTGTTGTCAAATAAACTAACTTACTCACTTCAAAAATTTCTAACTCTATTAAACCCGTTTCTGATCTTAACTATGGTATTATCTATGATCAATAAAAAAAGAATTATTGCCGTACAGCGACGCCACAGAATGAGTATTAAATAAATAAGGCCAAATACACATAATGCGACTATTTATCGCGACACACGCGTCGCAATTACAACCATCATTAATATTTATAGTCTTATTTAAATAATTGTTTATTTCTTATTAAATATAATATTATGAGGGTTTATTTATCTTTGTGATGTAACATGATAATCTATGGTTTGAGGAATCTATTCGAGATTTGAATTTAAACTTGTTTTTAGTTTGCTGCTGTTGACCAATTTGTTTACCTACCATATATTGCTGGGATATGAGTACGTTATTTTTTAAATCATACTTAATCCGTAGTGCTATTTTATCGGGCAATTAATTATTATTTATACATAGAGACGTGTTTATCGATAGCCTACCTTTGCAAACACGATAGTTTACTTGAAAAAGAAATTGGTTGTCTGTAAAGTTGGTATTCGGACGATAGTTTAACGTGACAACGTCATAACAAAACATTGATGCGGAGCAAGCGTACTATGAGCGTAACGGGACAATGAGCGTAACGGGACATGTAGCGTAACGGGACAATTAGCGTAACGGGACAATGAGTCATCCTTTTTCGTGCATGCAGCCAGCTTTCATCGATTTATTAGACATTGTCACGTCAAAAAATCTGAATGCTACCAATTTCAATCCATTTGAATGTTTTGACGTGACAACGTCTAATAATTCGATGAACGCCGGCTGCATGCACGAAAAAGGATGACTCATTGTCCCGTTACGCCCATTGTCCCGTTACGCTAAGTGTCCCGATACGCTCATTGTTCCGTTACGCTCATTGTTCGCTTGCGCCGCATCAATGTTTTGTTATGACGTTGTCACGTTAAACTATCGTCCGTAAACCAACTTTACAGACAACCAATTTTTTTGATGCGTTTTTCTTCCAAATACACACACATGACGCTGCTGTTAAAAATCCTATGCACAATTTGTCAATTTGGTGACATTTATAATACAGTATTTTTATATCACGAAGCGACGAAGCCCGCTTTACTCGTGGTAACCAAGTGTACAAGCACGCTGTGAATGTGCGTGTAAGCGCAGGAGCTCTCGATACCGTCCGAGACACAGGCGAAGTCGGAAGTGTGTGCTCCCAAGCTACCATGACTTTATTGGAAAGGATTTTTTTACTTACATGTCTACCGTGGGTGTCGTAAAAGGCGACTAAGGGACTTACTAGAGAATAGGCTGCAGCATTCTCTATGCATTTTTAATACCATACTACGATCGCCAACCCTCTTACCAAGCGTGACGGTTATGGCACAAACCCCCAATTGGGGGAGGCCTATGTCCAGCAATGGACGTTTTTCGGCTGAAATGATGATGACGATATCTACCAGTGGGACACCGAACGCATCATGACTAAGAGGGACTGTATTGGAGAAGTGATTTGTCTGATAGGAAGTCTTTTAAAGAGTAGTAGCACTTGTCTACTAGCAGTTCATGGAGATTCTTTTTAAATTTTTTCATATCCGTAATTATTCTAATCTCTAGTCTCTTTCATATCATTCCTAACACAATCTATCCATCTTTTCTTTGGCCTTCCTCTCCCTCACCATCCATCAACATTTACATTCATCACTCTTTAGTCTTGTATTAGTCGACTAATATGAAAAAGTCCTTATGTTAGCAAAGCATACTTAATATTTTTTTTATAATTTATAATATGTTAATATATACATAAAAAACGTGTCCACCCGTGTAATCGTATTATGAAAACCATTAGTTTTTTTGTGCGAATCTTGAGTTCTTAAATGGCGATATTTATTACCTATATTTGAACGTAATTTTCAATAGTTTTTATGTATTTAAGTAGTATTTTTATTGAAAAAGTATCTTAATGTTTTTATTTAAATGTAGATACAATTTTTCTACTACGCTAAACTTGTGCGACAGTGTGCATGCGTAGATTTGTAATGTGACCACAGTTTTCTGCTACAATCAGTTTATCTAATTTAATTAATAAACAATGTTTTATACATAATAATTAAACATCTGTGTATACACATAAAATTCTAATTGAGATGTTAGATAGTGTGCGAATCCTGGGACATGTTGTAGATACTCGCAGATGTAAAATGTCTATTGGCTTACATTACTTATTGGTAAAGCATATAATAGATATAAATAACATCATAAGCATAGCATCAGATACCGACTTACACGGTGTATCACTTAAGGCAAGGATCTTCGAGCGTGCATTTTTGTTCTAGAAGTGGCAGCTGGACTCGAGTAAATTGTGCCGTGAATTTCGTTAATTTTGAGTTGAAAATTGACCCGCCGGAAATTACATCATCATAGACGTTTATTTTGATGTGATTTTCAATACATAATGTGGTATAATATTGAACTAAAATGATTTTAATCTACAAAATAAGGATATGTTTGGATTTTTTTCTATCGAGCGAACTTTATCCAATTATGTAACGAGTACCCGACGTACCTACAGAAAGGTCTCAAAAGCAACATATAATTTTTTCACGTGTTTTCATTGCCGTTTCTAAATAAAATGACATTAAAATTACATTTCCTAGAGGTTAACTTGAAGAACCTCGCCTTAACAAGTTTAGAAGATCTGTCTCTGATGTACGGGAGTGCATAATACTAACCATTACACACACCCTTTTTGACCTTCCACCTTTCGTGATATCATTTAAATAATGTTATTTAGTATAATACAAATATCCATTTATTTAAATTTTGTGATTTATTGTATTTTATATCTTCATGATTATTATTTTAGTTAATTAACATGTTGGTTTGTGGCGAACGCTGTGTATACCTATAATAGGGATACCAATTCTTTTATTGCTTTGTTGTGTACATCTTTTGTATGTACTGCTCGAGCTGTTGGTGTACCAAATAGATACATAAAGCATAGGAATTATCGTAAACAGTAAACTTAATATTCAAACTAATTTGTATTGATTTATTTAAGACACGAAGGAAATGATAAAATTCTGACAAATGGGCAACTTCGTAGCGAGTAATTGCTAGTGATGGGAAAGAGGCCGAAAAGTGACAGCCGAGGGTGAACGAAAGACGAAAATTATCTTGTGTGACTTTTTTTTTTTAATAAAAGATTATGTGCTTGGAGTAATCTATTATGTCATCTAATTATTTATTGGTATTTTTATAATAAAAATGATATTAGTTTATTTCTGATTTTCAAATACTTACATTCCATATAGTTGCCATCAGGGCTTGAAATACCGGTAATTTTGGGAACCGGTACCATTGGCATTAATGCGATACCGGTACCAGACGTAAGAAGTACCTGTACTATTGGTATTTCTAATCAGTATCGGTACTGTACCGGTACCAAACAAATATTTCCGAAAGTTTGAGTGGGAAACCAGGATATAGTAAGCAAAAAGGATAGTTAATAGGCATTAGAAAATTAACTTCAAGGTTGCCAACCGTACGAGGTTTCGCGTATAAATATGAGATTTGTGGTACGCGCCGGGTACCTGAATTTGATACCGGTACATGTTCAAAATCAAAATCAAACTCGTCAGGAACCGGCACCTAGGTACCGAAATACCAAAAACCGCAATTTTTTGCAGTTGTGTTGTTCCTGTTTTTTTTCTTATATATTATATATTTATTTCTATATCTAAGAAAGAGGAACCTCTTCTCGGGTCCCTATAGGCGTCCTCTCGTCTGTTAAAATTTTCTATGTCTTAAGCAAAGCTAAATACCAATACAGAACATTCACTTTTGGTACCGGTTCCAAGTTCTTTTCCAAAGACAACATACGTTAAAAGCGAAATACTAAAATAGCTTTATCCGAACTAGTAGGTAAGTTTAAGTTTTAATAAGCAAGCTTCAGTAGCAATAATCTACAATTCAGCCGGAAGATGTCCACTGTGGCGGCATCTACAACGCCACATGCGTACTACGCATCAAAGACCTGACGTCACAAATCCTGCATCGTGCAATCAGAGTTCACCACGCGACTAGCATAATTATATACAACATCTCGACATACATTAATAATACCCGACATAACAAAATTAATATAAATAATCAATATATCACAAAAAAAATTAAAATTAATCAGAAAATGGCGCATTTTTGCAACTGGACATTTTTTTATTACAACTAAAACAGCCTATACAGCCTATTTGATTTTTGACAAATGTTGATGTGAAAAGAATTAAATAAAAACTGGTAATTAAATATATTAAACAACAATTTAAAAGACTTTTGAGAATTCAATGCTAAGACGTACTAACTTATTCATTTTTCCTCGTATAAAATCTATCCCATTTTACACTATGTATACTACGTAAACTCCTTGCTACTAAACTTTTTAAATTGTCTTATAAATTTAAAACTCTATTGCAAACCAAAATGATCGAGCTCGTAAACAAAAGTCACGACCGCGTAACAGAAAGATGCCTATGCAAAAGATTCAATTTTCGAATCATACTTATACGAGTAGCCTCTGAAAGGCGCCATATTTAACAACTGTATTGAAAAAATCTTTTATTTTGACATTACAAACAGGCATTTTAAATTTATATATCTGCATAGACGTCCATGTCCCAACACTATTCTCTCGAGGCCACAAACAAGTTTCGAGAGTAGTAGATTTAATATTAAAATTCGATCATTCGTATGACTTTTTTACTTTAAGACCAAAAATTAATACAGATATTAATAAAAAAACTTGTATTTTCTGCTTGATCATAACTGGCGTCGAATATTGATTCAATGTGTTGAAACTTTAGGTTTGTGTAAAGTATTCATTTCATGATTTAAATTCGCTTCTAATAATATTAGCACGAACTATCATCATCATTTCAGCCGAACGACGTCCACTGTTGGACATACGAGTAGACCTCCCCCAAGCACCGTCACATCGACCGGTTCTGTGCTTCCCGCATCCAGCGGATTCCTGCGGCCTTCACAAGGTCATCGGTAAATATACAGGGTGATTGGAAGATGGGTGCAAAGTTTTAAGGCGAAAATAGTACAGACAATTTAGAACCATTTAAGCCATGGTTGCCTTCGACGAAGTCTTACCAATTTTTTTTTATGGTTTAAAAAACGTATTGACAAAATAAAAATTGTCTGAATATTAAATGTCTGTTAAAAAAATGTCTAATGACACAGAAGCCTAAAACATGTTTTGCTGGATTGCTTACACATTACTTTAATTAAATATAATAAATAAAAAACATTTTTGTCATTAAATTTGGCCATAATTATGCAGTTTACACAAAATTTTGGGAATTTCCGAATAAAAAAACAAAAAATTAGGTTAAACAAAATTGGTAAGACTTCGTCTAAGACAACCATGGCTTAAATGGTTCTAAATTGTCTGTACTATCTTCGCCTCAAAGCTTTGCACCCATCTTCCAATCACCCTGTATATTATCATCACGAACTATCATAAGAAGAAAAACAAACGTAGCACGCACTTTTGTATGTTCGCAAAAACATAGAACTTTTATAAAATAAGAAGCGATTTCCATAACATAAATACACGCGGTAGACATGAGATTGTGATACCAAGATTTAGATTAACTAAAACAAGCAAGTCATTTCTTTTAACAGTATCCGATTTTATAACAAGTTGCCAAAGTCAGTTACAGAACTTAGCGTTGTGTGTGTTCAAAACCCACATCAAACGTGTCCTTATCAAAAAAGCATAGGAAGTTTGGCAATAATTCCTTCTGCACATGTGGCTTCCCTGATTACTCATTAACGGCATAATTATGTAAGTGTCTATTAACTGCTCCCAAATAATGATGTTTTATTTTTTACATTCTTCCTTAACATAATCAAATAATCATCTCATTATTTGACATTATATATCTACAATTGTAATTTCAACTTTTTATTAGTTGCTGTTTAGTAGTGGACATAGTATGTATTTAGTCAGCACTAATTCAAATTTGTTACTGTAGTTGTGGCAACCATGTCATTTAGTTTAAATTGATTTTAATTATATATATATATTTTTTTTTTATATAGAAAATTTCCTATTTTGTGAATGTGAAAACGTTGAAGGCCTAGTAGACTTGTTGACCATTTTCTATTTTATTAAGTTCCTGATAATTGTTGAACGGCCTAACCTGCCTCTCATATCTGTTATTAACACTGTTATTTGAAAATATTGTAAAAAAATATATATTTTTAACACATTGACTGCCACCGCGGTCACCGTTGACCGCTAACTATAGTTTTTCTATTGTGTCTGTTGTCTGGCAGTCAAAGCCTTAAAAGAGTAGGTAACCGTGAGTCTCTTTCAGTGAACTTTTTCGTGGAGCCTCAAAAAAATTTCATACCCCCTGGGGGGTATGAAATTTAGGTTAAACTCCATTAAAATTACGTCAGTTTTAACAACTTCTGAGCCCAATACTAAAAATGCGTCACACACTTCAATCACAATAATGATTTTGAAGGATATTGCTAATTCATTGCTTCATATGATCGAAAAATGTATCTGCTCAACAACCTAAATAACGCAATGAATGTTGTTGAACTATCAAAATGAAAACAATTCCTACTGTGTGTTACGCAATTACCCCACAGTTCATGACCAGAACCCCAGGTCACTCTTTATACTCTCAAAAAATGATAATCATTGAGAACCACATTTTTTTCCAAATTCTTTGACTCGACCGTGTCTATGTCATGTGGTCGAAAAACTACGTTCAAAAGTCACTGTTGCACGACTCGAAGATTTTCGTGACCTCAAATTTTAAGGTCTTAAGGTCAAAAGTCACGACTTGATATTGTAATAGTTTAGAGAGGGTGGCCGAGGCACAGTAATTGATTTATGTCGAATAGTTTATGACAAAAAATGTGAAAGAACGCAAGTAGAAATATTTAAGACTGTTAACAGAGTCGATCCTTTTTGGGTCAATGATCAGTTTTGTTTAAAAGAACCTTTGAAAAATAGTATATTTTATATCGAGGGACTAAACGATGCCATAATATACCAGAGGTGGTTTGACTCCCGAGCGTGCGAGGGAGTCAATGAAACCGAGGGTATATTAAGTTGCCGTTTAGTCTCAAGGTGCAAACTGTACTTTTCACTTTGAGTGCGAGAAAAATTGTCAATTTAGTACAAAAACATTCAATTAATATTACTTAAATCTTCCGCGATTTTGGCGGCAAAATATTATCTATTATGTCTTTTGCTCATTGCTCGACGTCAAACTCTTCAGTCACTGGACATTCTTAATAAATTTATTTAAAACTGAACAAATTTACACTCGACAAAAATTCTGAAATTATCGCAGTCAGTTTTTTCTTCTAAACCAGTCACAGATTAACAATTTAAAACACATGGCACCACCTTCTTTGCGGAAAAACCATGGAACTAAAACTCTCAACATTTTCGCAATGAAGATGGTCCTCACTCCACAGATAATAATATATTTACTGGCTGTTTGAGTTTGTCTATGTCACATGAAGAAAATTAAAAACCTAATTACTTTTCACTCCCTAGAGACTAAAGTGGTCACTTTAGTCCCGCTTCGTAGGGCTATATTGGCGTACTTTTAGAGCATGAGAAGTGAAAAAAATGTTGTTGGTTAAGGCCATTAACACACTGCCACGCACCACGCAGCGTAGCGCGTGAATGCGTGTTTTAACGTTGCTTGTGAGTATCTCCGTTTGTATAGAAAACACGCACAGTCCAACACACAGAAAATGCATCCACGCGCGTTAAAACGCAACGTTAAAACATGCATTCACGCGCTACGCTGCGTGGTGCGTGGCAGTGTGTTAATCGCCTTAAAGTTGTGTGAATAATATTATCACATATCTGTCTTTGATTTGAATTACATACCTGTATGTTATTCATTTCTGTCAGCATGAATTGAAATACGCAGCCGTGAGGCACATACTTTTTTGTAAAACATTATTTCCAATTTTTATTTTGTTATTTGTATTTTGTGTTTCACGAACTGTGACCAAATAAACGTTATTCTTTCTTTCTTTCTTTTATATCACCTCGCCCTAACTGAACAGACAGCTGTGCTACTGGGGAGTTTCTCGCGGCACTTCTTCTTCCCAACAATGTTTTATGTACTGTGTAGGACACACGGCCTATGATCGTCATAATCAGCCCTTTTAAGTCCACTGCTAGACGTAGGCCTCCCAAATTTCCACTCGAAACAGTTTACAGCCGTTTTCATCTAAAATGTGGCTAGATATGCTACATACAATACGAAAAAAAAAAGGTTATATATATATATAATCTATGAGTGTTGTAATATAAGTGTTGTTGAAGATGTAAAAAATGTGAAAATATTTGGATCTCCTGCATTGTTACCAGTATCATAAAATATTTTATACCAGAAAATATCCTTTTTTAATAACTTTGTTTAAAACCGAAAATTTACAAAAATAATTACGGTATGATTATTTTTAAACTATTATTTCATAAATTCAGTACTTAAAAGAAAATGGAACCTTTTTTTCGCCATTTTATGTGAATTACCATTACGAAGATATTTTTTTGATGTTATACCCTTTGTTTACATAAATTATCTGAATTTGAGACTTTATAATTTATGGGCATAGGTTAAATGAAAAAAAAAAATTGTTTTTTTCTTCTTTTGTTTCCGGATTTGTAACCTTTTAAAAGCAATAGGCTCGCCCCTTGTTACATGGGACTTAAACATAAATGGCGAAATGTGGGGGTACTATAGGTTCACCTCTGCCGTACCCTTCGTGAAATACGGGCGAGATATTATGTTTACTTAAACTTAATAAGTATGACACCATAATAAGCGATACTAAAGACACCCACATTTCAATAAAAATAAAACTCAACAAATCGATTCAAACATCAGATGTCGAGATGATATCGCGGCCATTACTAAACTCGTAATTATCATGTTTTCATAACGACTTATTTTACAACATTTTTGTTCAACAAAATTAAGATTTTAAGATGGTACTGATTACTGGTCTTGTGGTGGGTACACATTTATGTGAAATAGCTGCTGTCCGGCTTTTTGTAAAATGAAAGTAGCTTTAGTTACTCCTCCTTTTAGCATCAGCTATCTACCAATGAAAGTCCCATAAAAATCGGTCCAGCCGTTTCGGAGATTAGCCGGAAAAAACAGATAGACATTTTTTTTTTTTAATAATTATTGTTTTTTTATATAAGTACCGTAATACATAACCATACTGTTTGTAGGAGCCTTTACATACATATGAGATTTTGTCCCTCTACTCGTAGTTGTATTGGAACCAAAGCCCAGATGCAAGGTGGTTAGGTATCGCAATACATAGGAACAATAAACTGTTTGAAATAACATATATTTATAAAAATACTCCTCCTTTTAACAACAAAAGGTAGCCTTTAAGGGTCTACCGCAATAACAATTTATTATATCAAACTTATATTAAATTAACCTTTATAATAGGTAGGTGACTATAACTGTCACTTATTAATGCCAGCCGCCAGCTCAAACTTCAGCGGAAAGAACTAAGGTCGTGGGGAGTTGGAGATAAAGCCAGTACTGTTCCGATTTTAAGTTTAGATTAAATATTAAATATTTCAATATTAAAGTGTAACCTTCCAATTATTATACAAGTAAAAAGCTGTTATTATGACATTAAAACCAGACACTAAAATTTTATTTACTTCTATAAATATAAGAGTTTCCTCCGTAATCTACCACGCTGGCCCAGTGCGGGTTGGTAGACTCAAACTCAAAATCAAAACTCAAACTTAAATCACTTCACACTATCTTTCAATTAAACCATTTACAGGCACTTTTGAGTTGTCAAGGAGTCGGTCAGTAAGAAAATCCGGCCAAGTGCGTGTCGGAACACGCACAATGAAGGGTTCCGTACTTGGAAAGAATTTATCCTAAGAACAAACTTAACATTGTAAGTTGGTAAACATAATCTCCCATACACTCCAACTGCAAATGTAAGTTTGTACGCACAATATCGAGAGATTTACCATGTTATTTTAAGACCATAGACTTCTTATATATTTTCCTGTAATCTATAAGTATAGAATTATTTTCTGTATTTTTTTCAAAATTTTAGGTTCCGTAGTTTCGGAGATAAGGGGGGGAATGGTCAATTTTCGTCTATTTTCACTTATAACTTCAATACAGTTTATTTTAAAATTATTAAAAAAAAAAACATTTGAGACCCTCACAGTAAGCCCTTTCATTTGATATGTCACACGGTACAGTTTGCAAAACTTTTTATTTTAATTTTCTTGTTTGCCCCCCAAAACTGACCCCAATATTCTAAATTCATTTATTTACGGTTCACGTCCGTGTTTGGGTCACTCAAATTGATATGTATACCAAATTTCAACTTAATCGGTCCATTACATTCGGAGCAAATTGGCTGTGACAGACGGACAGACAGACAGACAGACACACTAGTGATCCTATAAGGGTTCCGTTTTTTCATTTTGAGGTACGAAACCCTAAAAAATGAAGCTACATGCCCTTTCCAAAGCGTATAAGTAGATGGAGGAGAACGGGCAAAAAACTCTATGGACACTCTTTTAAATTAAATTGTCACAAAAAAATTTGTTACATCTATAATGTTGAATGTATAACTAAATGTGAGAACGATGTAAAAATAAAAAGTAAAAACGT
Organism: Dryobota labecula; assembly: GCA_947523025.1. Taxonomy (NCBI): domain Eukaryota; kingdom Metazoa; phylum Arthropoda; class Insecta; order Lepidoptera; family Noctuidae; genus Dryobota; species Dryobota labecula. The sequence goes on along the minus strand of OX383311.1, from coordinate 1,134,911 downwards.
CCAGAGTAGGTACACACGGCTACATATCAAGCTATACATTTCCAGTATAAGCTGATCTCTAAGTAAATTGAAGAGTTTATTAACTGACAGAGCACATTACAGTATAGGAGAGTTTATGAAAGAGGACAATTTTTCCTCGTTTTTGAGATGACGATGTTATATTTTATTGACATGTTATTGTGAACTACTGTATTTTTTTTTTTGTGGAATGATTGTAATTTGTAATTGAAATTTTAATGACAGTAATTCAGATATTTATGTAATGACTACTTTGACATTTAATTTTATCTAAAAATATGTTTGCTGAATTGTAATGATACCTAATCTTAAGGGTCCGTGCACGAAAAAAACTCTTTTTTGTCAATTTCTTATCTAATTGTGAGAAAACTTGAAATAATCCAAACAATAAGTCTGTTTAACTATAAAAGTACAGTTTTCATGGTGCTAAACCATTCGTGTCAGTCACAGCAGCTGTTAATAGTTTCATCATGTTTGTGCTCTCCAAAATATCGTTTATTTCGCCGTTGATTTACTTAATGAAGATATTGTATAATCATTAAATAAAATTTTGATTATATTTCAAGGATAGCTGAAGACTAATTTGTGATTTTTAAATTTCTTAATGTGATTTGCTAAATAATAGGAAAAAATATATTACTGACGGTGTATACAACAAAAAAAAGGTTTTTTCAATATCATTTTTCTACTATATTTTGTATGGAAGTTGAAAAAAGTGGTTCCGTCACATGCAAGTAAACCATGTATTGCTGATGATGATATTTTTTTATGTTCAAAATCAAAAGTAGTTTCTTTTAGAATCATGATCAAATGTCAGTCTCGCGTCATTTTTCAGAAAACTTGTTGCGAATTAATTTACCGTGAATGCTTAATTTATTTGAAAAATCCCTTTCCGCCACATGCAAAACAAAGAACACGACTTTTCAAATCAAAAATAATTTTGTATAAATTATTTTTCCCTTTCTCACAAACAATGAACAAAATTGATCAAAATCAATCGATTTCGTGCACGGCCCCTTAATGAATAATGGTGATTTAATAAGTACCTACATAATGTCTATAAATACACAATCATACAATTGGAAAGAGCGCAGAGAGCTATTTTAAAGGTATCTTCCTTTCTACCTTTTCGATATCCCACAGCACTTTTATATAATGAGAGTAAAGTCCTTACTGTACGTCAGCTGTTTGTTCTTCAAACGGCCCTTAAACAGCACGAACTCCTTACCTTCAACTCCTCGCTGTTACAAAATAAAAGACGTTTTGACCCAGTAGATCGCCTTGGTAAACGACTTACCACTATGTTCTCCAAACGTTTCTTTTGTTACCTTGGCCGATTTCTCTATAATAAAATTAATAGGACGTTATCGATTTATGAGCTTACCAAAGCTAAGTGCAAAATGAAGGTTAGGAGTTGGCTCCAGGAATTAAATTATGAAGCTACGGAAAAACTTCTAGCTTCCATGGTATAGAAAATTGTACCTATATTTTTATTTTATTTTCTTTGCATTCAGTGCTTCCTATCATATTTCCTTACATTCACACACACACCACACACACACATACTAACCCTAGAGTAATAGTGTTACCCGTCTTTTCTTTTTTTTTTTTTTTAAATTCTGGTTTTATATAACTTACCGCATTTGTGTACGAGTGCATAATCAAAAATTAATGTAACTACTTCCTAAGGGGTGGAGTCCTGGTGTCCTGAAATACAGGCTTTACGCCTAGCTTAGGCACCAGTCTCCCACAATATTTTTTAAACCATTATTGTATTGTCCTTGATCATATTTTGAAAATGTATTACATATATATTGTGGTGAGAAATAAATCCTTATAAAAAAAAAAAAAAAAAAAAAAATGTAATTTTGATAAATACTATTTACGGTTTATGCACCATCTCTTCCTACCAATTTGTACGCCACGATATGCGGCTAAACATGTTAGAACTTTTATGTATCTCTTTATTATCTTGCATGTAATATATGTATCATGTACTCATCATGTTTAAACAAATAAAATCTTACTACTTATTCATTATACGGAAATCCTATACAATGCGAGACCAGCGTAAACTAGATTTGTATAGCTTGATATGTAGCCGTGTGTACAACAAATAGAAACAAAAAACAAAAAATATATTAAACATGCCGTGGTAGATATCACACGTCTTCGATTGTGCGCCTGCGCCTGTAAACGGTGAAGGAGAACATCGTGAGGACACCGGCATGTCCTAGAACCAAAAAATCGAAGATATGTGACATCTACCAACTAAGGAAGAGGCCCGTAAACTAAATTAAACGCCTGCCTGGGGCCCAAGTCTGCTATTTTTATAAATTCGTCACTCCAACACGATCTCATTGTCATTTTGCAAAAAATTCGTAATCTGCTAAATTCATAATGGTCGATCATTGGTCGGTCAATGGTCTCGTAATAGAATTGTATTACAATGGCATTTTGAACATTTATTCATGCCATATTTCATTTATATATATTTTTACATATTATTTATTAGATAAGCAATCTGAAGTAATAGGAAGTTGGAAGTTTAGTAGGAAATTTCATTTGTCATTATGTACGAAATTACCAATTCTTTCAATGGAGTGTCAGGGGCTGACCGTTGGAAAGTCATAATGACGCCATTATATTATTACATTACCATACTTGTCAAAATCAACAATTATGAAATCAATGATAGAACATTCTGACACTATAGTAATAGCAGACTTGAGGCCCTGGTTTCGACCTGCAGCTCGTAAGTCGGGGCCGCTACCACTCGGCCACCACTGCTCTTGGCAATAAATATAAGAACCCAATATCAGATACGATTATAAATTGACTGGTCTCGTGAGTCGCCTACGACAAACCATAAGTCAGGCATATTTTGAAAGTCTAGACGTAGTTAGGTAACATTGTGCTTAGATTCCGATCGGATTACTCACAGAACAATGGTTACACAATAGTTTTGACTAATAACTATCAACCGAGTTCAATTGAGAAATAACATTGTGAGTTTTTGAGATAAGGCTCCTACAAACAGGCGCGACACGCAACGCGACACAAAATAAGCGCGACGAGCGATGCCTATGTGTCGTGTCTGTTTGTTGGAACCTATAATCGAGACATATCTGTTGATATGTCTTATAAACTTATTGTAATCATTCTAGCCCTATCTAAAGTAATGTCCAAATCAAAATATTTTATCATCACTATCACTATCACTATCACTATCACTACATATTATAAAACAAAGTCCTCCGCCGCGTCTGTCTGTCTGTCTGTCTGTCTGTCTGTCTGTCTGTTCGCGATAAACTCAAATACTGCTGCACCGATTCTCATGCTGTTTTCACCAATGGATAGCTTGGTTCTCTAGGAAGGTTTTAGTATATAATTTGTTATGTTTTTGTATGCATTTTTGTATGAATTAACGATATTTGTTGGAGGTGTCGGAAAAAAATAAGCCGTCTGGGAGCTTTCAACGAAAACGCTGTCTAAACCCTTTGAGATATAACAAAATAATGTATGGTGGAATTGTGTATCATAAAAAGGTCTTCAAAAAAGTCAGCGATGGCATATGTCTATCTCTTAAGGATAACATACTATATCCATTTTATTGACTTTTTGTAGGTATTTGTTTGCCGAATTTTACTCTTGGAAATACGATTACGATAACAATACGCTATAATATCAGTAGCTATAAGCCAAATTATGTTCGTAGATAAAAAAGCTAGCTACTTACGTGTATTTCAAACAGTATACAAGAATATTTATCATAAAAACATTACTAAACACGGCGGCCTTATGATCAAAATTTGTGCATTCCAAAACTTTCGTTACTTTTTCACTGACATATTTATCACTTTTCGATAAACTAACACTCAATACGAAATCTACACTTATTTCTCAGTAATTCTGTATAAGATTCTTCTAAGATTAAACCGTTTTCTCATTGAATCCATTAATTTACGCACGTATAAACCTTGATGAATGTTTACATTAAGCATCGCGTCACACCGCCACACGACCACAGAGTATAGACGTATTTTGTTTTCTTTTTTCGTTCGTTTAGTGGTGTTCCCGCTAAAATGTCAACCGGTCAATTATTAGTCGATTAATCGAATTCTACATCCAGATCGTGTTTGCAAGTACAAAATAAATGTCTAATATTTCGTCCAATTGCGAACGTGACCCTGAGAAAAGTTAGTACTTACGTGAATTATTCTAAAATTATTATTTGTGTCGCAATTTTATTTCGTGTTGTATTTGGTACAATTGATTGCTTTAAGAATTTGAGTGAAATTTCGTATTTTGATTTTGTGTTTGTTATCTTTAGGTAAAGACTCATTCACGTTCAGAACATAAGTACTTTTACTATATTAAATCATTTGTTTCGGTTTCTATTCACATAGTGTTCATGAAGAAACCATAAAACCATAGTTATTATTGTGAAATGTTAAAAGTTTGATGTCAAGCTCGATAGATGGCGTTGACGTCGAAATAGATCTCGCTATGGTTTCGTTACCGCGATTTGGTTGGGGTCTCGCAATTTTAATTAAGTATACCAGCTTAGATCAGTACACTATTGTGGTTTTATTTTCAACCCTATTAGTGTGCACATTAGTTAGATAGTTCAACTCATTACCAGCTCGGTAATAAACACATAGTGAGTCACATTAAAATTAATATTAAGTTAGAATTTTGAGATATAGCCTGGGATATGGAGAGGGTAGTACATAGGGTACTTTTTTATGCGATAACCGACATCCACGCGGGCGAAGCCGCGGGCAAAAGCTAGTTTCACATAAACCTACATGGGCACTTATGAAACGTCAGAAGCTAGGTGCACGGTTCCAATTGGACGTTTCCTATGGAGCAGAGCCGGTAAGAAACACCGCGATTACTCTTAAAAAAATAATTGGCTTATATAAGTAATTTTTTTTTTCAAATTACAGTGTTAATAGTTACGAGAGGACAGTGTAGGCCTATCCAAATTTTCCAGAAAATGGACAAATCTACACTGAAAAAAATGTTTAACCAAACTTTTGTCGACATGTAACACAAAAAAGTGACCACATAACTTTATGCAACATGTAACCAAAAGGCTGTTTTGTAATAGACAAATCACTTTAAATCAAGTTAACTTTTATAAAGTCTTCTCAAATTTTGATTTTTCCGGAAATAGCCGAAGTAGTTAGGCTAAATTTTCTTTCAGTGTACAACGTTCTCAGATTCACAAAATATAAATATGTATATATTTACAAGAATATAAATATGAAAAAATAAAAAAACTATTTAAACCAAATGACACGATTGCCATTAATCTTGAGAATAATATGTTCTGTGTTGGCATTACAACTGTAACAAATCTGAATTGATATCCTATCCACAACACGTACACACGGCCACAAATCAAGCTATAAATTTCCAGTATAAGCTGACCTGTCATTGTTCGGAAAACCCGACCCTTGACTGTAAGTGAAGCGCCAGCACGCGTTTTAGCTGAGCAGCATGTAATCCAAACTCCCCACGATAATAATCAAAACACTGATTTTATCCAGCCACCGTCGGTCCCTTGCCACCCTCCCTCCGATTCAGCTGCCCTAAGCCGAGGTTCGTACCGCACAGGGGGTGGGTGCCCTTAGCGAGCAGCAGTCGTTGAGTTTATAGTTTTTACGCCCTGGCTGGAGGCATTAAGTTTCGTTAGGAGCTTAAGGCAGCCACAGGAAAGTCCGGTTAAAGAGTCGGAACCTTAGTGGTTACACTCTGAGATGCCCAAGATTAAAAAAAAAAAAATTAAAAAAAGTTCGGAAATCCAATACAATGCGAGATCAGCTTATACTGGAACAATATAGCTTGATATTGTAACGTTACATTTTTCCGGGAGGAAAAAAATTTTAGGTCGGTCGTGAGAGGGAGTGGGCTATAATCTACCACGCAGGCTCAGTGCGGGTTGGTAGTTGTCACACGTCATCGAATTTTTCGTTATAGGGCATGTCGGTTTCCTTCACCATTTTGAGAGCCTCCAGCAATGTTTTAACACAATAATAGTACATTATTGCAAAGGCCGGGAAATAGGCAATTGCAAGTCGAGTATGAGTTTGAAGGCCGAGCCGTAGGCGAGGACTTCACTAATACGAGACAGGCAATTGGCATTTCCGCCGAGGCATATATAGTGCTTTTCTCAAAAGAATTCAGGGAAATAAAACATTGCTGGAGCGTTGTAATGTTCCAAATTCAAAAAACGCTTCTGCAATGGATTTGATTTTCTTTGTCCGTAAATTTGATACTTCGTATGTTCTTTTTTCGAAAATAATGACAATATTTCCATGCATGTTTGAAAAAAAATGTTTTTATGAACCTAGACGATAAACTATAAAACCAGTTTTATTGATATTTGACAGTAAAATACCTCGATATCTGAAGAACATGTCATACTTTTATCTTAAGCATTAAAATGTATTATTTAACATATGAACGAAGCCGCGGGATGTACCTAGTAAATTGTAGATCAAGCACAAATCACGGGGGGTCTTACCTTTGATTCTAAACAATTCTTAGCTTATAAGGAATAGTTATTATAGGACTATCTTTGTAAGGATTTGTAAAATATGGATCTTATACTGCATCTGTTTAAACTTGAAGCTAACCTCAATAAAATAGGATTTTAAGACGCACTCCTAGTTTTGAGTATGTATGTGGATAGATAGAGGAAGGCTAAAGAAACTGATGTGGATAGAAAAAAGCCAAAGAAAAAGCCCTGCAGTGGCGGCAATACTAGGCTGGTTATATAGCCAATGAACTAAAATTCAAATAAAATAAAATCAGAATATTTTATTTCACATAAACCTACATGGGCACTTATGAAAAGTCAGAAGCTAGGTGCACGGTTGTAATTGTTCGTTTCTTAAGAAGAAGAGCCGGGTAGAAAGTTCACGGTAACTCTTTTAAATGTAATAGTATTTTATAATATTTCCAGATACAGTGTTAATAAAAGAAAAAACAATATTCAAAAGTCATTTATCAAATTAGGCTGAGTATCAGCACTTTTCGAACGTCAAAATTACATAAGATAGGAAGAATGGGTATGAGAGGACAGTGTAGGCCTTTCAACAATTAGAGAACTGTTTTGTACTTAACAAAATAGAAAATGGTCAACAAATCTACAGTCTACTAGGCCTTCAACGTTCTCACATTCACAAAATAGAAAACGATTTAAAGAAAGATAAAAAAAACCTATACAGCGTGTTACGGAAAGGGTATATACATATATACCCTTTCCGTAACACGCTGTATAGGTTTTGTAGGGGTTTTTTAGGGATACATATCAAATGCACGGATTCTTTTGGTGATAACCAACTACAGAGCAATATTTTTTAATACGTATACCTACATAAATAAAACGTTAAGAAACATTTAACTAAAAATCAAATGTTTCCAATTGAATTCTACACATCACTAGACCAAGTCAGCTGATCGGTGTCAATAAACTACACACAAAGAAACGGCGGTAACACTTTTGTTATGATTTAAATGTAATAAACTATCGAAATAAAGTAGTTAGTGCTTTTGAGCTGAAATTTTGTACAGAGATTCTGAACCAGACACACTCTTCACCCCGTTTGTATGGATATACCCTTTCCGTAACACGCTGTATAAACCAAAAAACATCATGTCCACAAAAACAACTAATAAATATTTGAAATTACAATTGTAGCTATATAATGTCAAAAATAATAAGATGATTATTTGATAATAGCAAGGAAGAATGTTAAAAAAATAAAACATCGTCAAGGTTCCTACAAACAGGCGCGACATGCGACGCGACACAAAGACACCGTCGGCGCGTGTCGCGCGGCAAGCAGTGCCTTTGTGTCTCACCTGTTTGTAGGAGCCTTTATTTGGGAGCAGTTAATAGACACTGTCATAATTATGCCGTTAATGAATTATCAGGGAAGCCACATGTGCAGAAGGAATTATTGCCAAACTTCCTTATCTTCAACGTAGTCTTTTATCTTATAATATGCTTTTTTGATAAGGACACATTTGATGTGGGTACTGAACTTTCCATCGCTAAGTTCTGTAACCGACTTTGGCAACTTGTTATAAAAGCGGATACTGTTTATAAGAGATAACTTTAGTTAACCTCAAGGTATCACAATTTTTTGTCTACTGCGTGTATCCATACTATACTATCCATACTAATATTATAAATGTGAAAGTAACTCTGTCTGTCTGTATGTTACGTTTTCACGCCTAAACCGCTGAACCGATCGTCATGAAATTTGGCAGAGATATAGCCTGGGATATGGAGAAGGACATAGGCTACTTTTTTACGCGATAACCGACATAACGCGGGCGGAGCCGCGGGCAAAAACTAGTAATATTATAAATGTGAAAGTAACTCTGTCTGTCTGACTGTCTATCTGTCTGTATGTTACGTTTTCACGCCTAAACCGCTGAACCGATGGTCATGAAATTTGGCAGAGATATAGCCTGGGATATGGAGAAGGACATAGGCTACTTTTTTACGCGATAACCGACATCCACGCGGGCGGAGCCGCGGGCAAAAGCTAGTTTATAATATGGAATCCGCTTCTTATTCTGAAAAGTCCTACGTTTTTGCAAACATACAAAATACTTTTCAAGATATAAAGAGAAGGCAGAGTCAGTATATAAATTTCTTTGAATTTGTTTCTAAGAGACTCGCTAGGACCCATTTTATATGTCGCGCGGATTGCACTCTTTTGTAAAATGAAAATTGAATCTACGTCAGCTAGACCAACATTTTTTAAACATAAAGCCAAAATTCTCTTAAACTATCGTCAACTTTTTTGGGCGTTTCAAATAATATGTGCTTCCGGGCCCTTGGCCCATTAAAATGCTAATTAATATATTCCATGTATCTTCACAATCTTACGGAAGTACTGTTATATCTGATAGAGAAGATGTCATTTGTTTTGTCATAAGTTGGTCATGAATAATTTGGTGGAACTAAATAGGTCATCGAATCTCTCACTTCCAAAAACGTGGATAGTCCTTACTTCCATACTATCCTAACTAATATTGTAAATACGAAAGTTAGTTTGTATTGTGAAGGAACGACTAGAAATTCCAAGGATTCTCCTTATTTGAGGAATAACTCGTGTCCGCTTTAAATCTTAACTTGAGGTAAACTTTGAAGCTTTTCTAGTGTTATTCTATACTAGTATTTTCAAATCAAATCAAATCAAACGTTTATTTGCCAGAAATACATTGTTTTGGTAAAGGTAAGATCTTATAACCTAGGTGTCATTGTATTCTGCCTGCAAGCAAGCGTGCAAATTTTTATCAAGTTTACATAAATTCTTATTATATTAGTATTATTCTTATATAAAATAACCATGCATTTTATTCACTATTAATATTTTTAAATTTTTATTGTAACTATTTAATTTTCAATTTTTATGTTCAATAAATTCCATAGTACTATAAAAACAACACTAGAAGCCATTCTGTCAGTTTTGTCTTGAACACATTACCCTGTAATAATTTTAATTCATTCGGTAAGTTATTATAAACTAAAATACACATATAAAACACATTTTTTCTATAGATATCTTTATGACAGGGTGGTTGATGCAGTGGGTTGCGAAACTATGCCCTTTTTTGTTTAGTCAGGACCTCACTACGTTGTTTAAAGTAGTGCATGTGTTTTTTTGTAAAGATACAGATATCTTTTATATATAAACAAGGAATTGGAAGAATCTTACATTTTTGAAATAAAGGTTTACAACTATCTAGGAACCAAGCCTTGTTAATAACCCGGATGCACCGTTTTTGAATTTTAAAAACTCTGTCGGTATCGGTCGAGTTTCCCCACATTATTAATCCATAGCTCAGTACAGATGACACATAACCATGGTAAGCCGATAGGGCCGCTTCCACAGAAACATTTTGTCTTAATTTTTTTAATGCAAACACAAACCTATCAAGTTTCAGACAAATTGAGTCTATGTGCCTTTTCCAATTTAGATGTTTATCTACATTAAGTCCTAGAAATTTTAAATCATCTACTTGTTCTACTTGTTTGTCTTTATAAATAATATCTAAATGTAATTGTTTTGTATTGTAAGAGTTAAATTCGATTAATTTTGTTTTGCTAATGTTTCTGTTTAAATTGTTATTTTCCATCCAATTTACTATATCTAATAGAGTCTTTTCGATAACCGATTTATACGCGTTTTTATCCTGAAATTTTATAACAACTGTAGTATCATCTGCAAAAAGAATACATTTCTGCATAGTGGCTTCCGGAAGGTCATTTATATAAAGCAAAAAAGTAAAGGCCCGAGAATGCTACCCTGAGGCACACCATTTTTATTTATTATTGCCATTGATTTAAATTTTTGTTTGAAATATACATATTTTGTTCCCTTTTTTAACAACTTCGGATATCTCTGTACACTGTTTCCTGTTTCGCAAATAGCTAGATATCCATTCATATGCTTTTCCTCTTATGCCATTTTATAGAGGAATTTATGAGTTTTTATTTAGGGGTTTTTTTTTAATATTGTTTGGGAAATTATCAAATAGCTTCTCCACCTTTGGGAGGAGCGGGTGTTAGATTTTTGCTGACTAAAACCCACCCGTTTTCTTTCAGTTGCCTGTATGCCAGGGCCACCCACAGAGGGATAAGGGGAAACCCTTTTGGACCAACCCGCAACCCTGGCAGATGTAGGGGGTAATCTTCGGAACTTCAGATCCGATCCCAAAAATTCTTTCACGAATGGGAAGCTATAAGTATTGCCGAGTGTCATAGGAATGTTAAAACAAGAACCTATGAGTTCAACTAGAATAATTAATTCTGTAGTCACAGTTATTATTGCCAAGACACTTGTTAAACGAATTTGTGATCGCTGTTTGTCAAACGACCAAAACCAGTTCTGCCTTCATGGAATTGTCTCTTTGGTCTAATGGTCCTGGGAAAGATCCCCAGTTTCAGCAGTGTTATGAGAATATTCCATCAGGAATTTCACAATAGCCAAACCAGGAATGTATCTGGAAATCGCTGGAAATCAGGATGGCAACCAACCGATTATTATTTAAAATAAAAGTTTGCGAGCACATTCGTAAGAAGCTGGCAGTATCATCACAACGGTAATGTTTTCCGTAGTAATAATAGCCGCACGGGTCGATCAATCAGGTTAAGCTACCAGTCCGTGAATGGGTGACCATCTTTACACACCAAGAACGTGCTTTCCGCCTCGGAAAGCACGTTAAGCCGTTGGTTCTGACTATCATTTGTGGATCTTTGACAGTCTTTACGGGTCGTCAGAAGCCCGAAAGTCTGACAACCAGTCTTATCAAGGGGTATCGTGTTACCCAGTAACTTGGCTGTAGAGGTCAGATAGGCGGTCGCTTCATGTAAATTACTGGTATTCAGCTGCTTCTGGGTAGACTGAAAGCTGACCCCAACTATTTTGGGAAAAGGCTAGGCAAATTCAATGTGTATCTTTTTAATTAAATAAATATCTATTCGACATTTATATTAAATATTTATACCACTGTTTGTCTCTGCATCACTCAAAGGTTGACTGGTAGAAAATATCTCAGGCATTAAGTCCGCCTTTGTACATTTCTGTGCTTGAAGTATTAAATAAATAAATAAATACCCCCCTGAGCTCGCCCCCTATTACATGGGACTTAAGAGGGTTGTCACCGACTGTCTTATTTTGTTGCTTCGTGTCTCAATATGAAACTTTAAAAAAGGTATTAGAAAATTCTAGACACACTTACCGAGATAGTTGATTGAGCCGTTTTTCATAATTCCTTCTCAGTCACGAGATAATATGTTTTTTAAGGAGTGGTGCTAGTGGACCGGTGACAACGCTCTTAATCATAACTAGCAAAATGTGAGTGTAGTATAATATATGTAATTACACCTCTGCTTTACCCGTGGAATAAAGCGTGGTATTATGTTATGTGTAATTTATAGGTAACGGAGAAATGTCTATGAAAGCGAGTTGAGCAGTTTCTGAGGCCAACGAGGACATATAAGTTAACAGTTTTTAGGTTTTTGGCACATTATTAGTTACTTTTCAATAATGTGTTGTTAACAATTTCATTTATTGTGTTTAGAACATTGATTTGAGTAAGTTTGGCGTATAGAGGTGTGGGTTGGTGTATTATTGGTATATTTTTTTATGCATTTGACTAAAAACTAAGTTTTGTTGTTTTTCATTGTAGACATTATTGTTTATTAGTAAAATTTTATACAGTTTAAATAAAAACTGATGGCCAAAATCTTAATTTATTTTGATAAAAAAATATAAATGGTTCCGTAAATTCATGCTAATAACTAAAACATATTCATAAAATACATAAATTTCAACCAACCTTTAAGAAGATTAATTCCAAAATATCTCCAGAAAAGTCAAATATATTCGTAATGTCACTTCTCACAATCACACACATCAGTTTTCAATACAACCACTAAAAAGTACCAAAAACTAAAATCCAAATATATCGTATCAGTATTTCAAACAATAAATCCAAATTCAAAATTCGAACACACATCTGCCCGCCACAGCAACTTGTTTCAAACTGAGAATGCTCGTACTTTACACCGTGGATAAAGACGTATACCTATCCCTCTTTTCCTTTCGTGGAAGTCGAAGTTAGAGCAAGATAGCAACAATGGCATGCATTATGGTAGACTAAGTGGTCGTTTTTTTTTTAATTTCTTTGAAAAATCTATAGATCTTTATAGCGGCCGTGAGTTATGCCTTCACGTTTGGATCCATTGAGTATAGAATAGACTATGATATCGGAAGACTAGTGGCCGCCCCTGCTTCGCACGGTATTTACGACTTGACAAAACAGCGAGGTTTCTTTACTAAGTTTAATATTATAAAGAGGTATTTGTTTGTAAGTTTGTATGCACTGGGTTATTTCTAGAACTAACAGTCGGATTTGAAAAATTCTTTTCATTTGATAGCCCAATTCTTGAGGAATGATTTAGGCTATTTAACATCACGCTGTGACCCTTAGAAGCCGAGTAAAAAGAAAAGAGTCAGAAAAAACGCTAAGTGTAAACAAAATAATATCGCGGGCGGGCTATGGGTCGGCGGAATAAAAAATTTCACGCGAACGAAGTCGCGGGCTGAAGCTAGTGTATTATTCACATAAACCTCCCGGAATAAATTCCCTAAATGATGGTGGAAACCGCAACAAAATCGGTTGCGTAGTTTAGAAGAACAACGCGGTCACACAGACAGACACAAATAGTGAATTTAATATTTATAATATGTCATAGATTAATATTCTTTTTTTTTTTTTTTCTTTGATATTTGTTTTCCGGGCGATGGATGGGCGTTTTTAAATCTATGGTTATAGAGCATAGATGATTGGTTTGTCCAATTAATTAATGCTGGTAGTAATATCAATTAGTCGCGGTTGTTAATTAATGGTTTTATGCCGATATTTCGTAATATTGGTGGTTTTGTTTTTTTTAGTTGTAAGATAAATATGTTTAGTTGAAATATTTTAGTATGGTTGTGATGACCTACATATAACTGACATAATTATATATTTAAAAAAAAAAATTCGTTAGGAATGTTTTGAACATGAATGTAGAGCTATAAGAGTAATGGAAGACCGAAGATGGATGGACTATGGAAGATGATATGGCTGGAAGGGGGCATACAGAGATGGCACGAGCATTGATCAAGACAGATTAGCGATTTCTGACTTATATCTTTACATAGTATAAAATGAAGACGCTTCCGCTGTATGAAAACTCAAAAAAACTCAAAACTCAAAGCATTTATTTCAATTAAACCATTTACAGGCACTTTTGAATTGTCAAAGAGACGGTCAGTTAGTCAGAGTCGGCAAGTTGAAGCTAGATGCCCATTCCAATACGTAGATCACTATGGAGAAGAACGGACAAGAAACTCCAAGGACACTCTTTTAAATCAAGATATTACATAATCCTGGGTACATTATTCTTGTTGCTTCTATATGTGAGACAATGTAAAAACTAATAAAACAATTCAAAATATAAAATTACAAATTAAAAATAAGCCCTGGCAGTCAAGAGATGACCAGTCCCAACTGACGGCGTTCGCGTATGTTCGTTTAGATCTCTTAAACTACTCAACGGATTTTAGTGCAGTTTTCAGATATACAATATTTACATCCTCGGTGTCCTTGTATGTATTTTCGTTTTTTGCCACCGACTTCTGAAATGAAAGTTATTTTTGACACCGACTTCCAAAATTAAAGTTGTTTTTCACTTATGTGTTTTTTCTTTTTGGAAGTCGGTTGTTTTTTTGTTAAAAAGTTTTTTTTATTTTTCACTTACTTTTTAGTTATGGTAAATACCCCACAACAATTCGATTACCACTACTTGCATTATCGAAGCTAACTCAAAAACTACCCAAGCAAAGTTAATAAAAATCGGTGAATAACCATTTATAGCCCGAGTGCATCTGATGACAATTCCAATAATCCCAAACCCGGCTAGGATACATTGTTTTATTACGGAGTTCCGGTGCATACCTTCCGGCTTCATCTTCAGATCAGTTCGATAGTACCATTTTCATCAGAATTTTTTATTTAAATTTGCTTCATAGTCGCTTAACTATCTTAATCGAGATATCTTATCGCCATCCGTGAAATACTTATCATTGAAGAGTTCTGATGGCCATTTGTGGTTTTCTTCATCACTTCCACTTCATCAAATGATACTTTCTGAATGAAAATGCTTGGAGATGTTGATGAAAATACAAAAGTCGCTATAGGTATTTATACCTATAATTTTTAAGGAATACCCTCAATTCCTCATGGATCCCATCATCAGATCCTGATTCTGATAAAAATGGGACCAATTTGGAAGTAAATCCTTACAAACAAAAAAAAATTCAATTCGGTTTATAAATGACGGAGATCTGAGGTAACAAAAAAAATATATATACAACCGAATTGAGAACCTCGTCCTTTTAGGAAAGTCAGTTAAAAATTATGATCAGCTTTTTAAATCCATACTTCCATACTAATATCATAAATGTGAAAGTAACTCTATCTGTCTGTCTGTCTGTATGTTACGTTTTCAGGCCTAAACCGCTGAACCGATCGTCATGAAATTTGGCAGAGATATAGCCTGGGATATAGAAAAGGACATAGGCTACTTTTTTACGCGATATCCGACATTCACGCGGACGGAGCCGCGGGCAAAAGCTAGTATTGTTATAATTTTAATTTTGTTTAGTGTTGATTTAGTCAATACTAATTATTATTCATCAAAGACTCAATTTTTTTGTTAATTTTATAATAACAAAGTCTTATTTATTTATAGTTAATTAATACGGTAAAATACCAATTAAGTACATTAATTAACATAGAAAGAAACAAAAACTATAAGTTTTTTTTTTTTCTTTCTATGTTAATTAAATTAATTGGTATTGTACCGTGTACAATAACAATTGTGTGTATTGGTATTGTAAGGACAATGCAGACAATTGTGTCATAAACAATTATTCGCTACATACTAACACAAACATTGCACATAACAAAGTCAATCACAAACATTTATTCTACAACCAAAACACTTATGAACCACTTTCAGAATGAAAATATGTATATATCAAATATGAAAATATATATCAAATATCATAAAGTCAAAGTCAAAGTCAAATAATTTATTTCAAATAGGCACATAAAAGGCACTTTTGAACGTCAAAATTTACAAAAATGATTAATTAATTGATTCTAGTTGCCCCTTCCAAAAGGTAGTTACGTATGGAGAAGAATGGGCAACAAACTCCATACTTACTCCATACATACATGCACGATATACCTTATCAAATATCGGATTCTTTTTTGACTTATATAAACGTAAATTGTATGACCGTAATAATTATGTATAATAATGAATGTAAAATGAGGTTGACTAAAACAACCAATGCATTGGATAATAACCACCAACAATTAAGAGTGTAAATGTATTATTATTAATTATTTGTGACATAGCCAATCATTATAAATGTTGTACACCATATGGGTATGTTACAGTGATACAAAATTGCTTATTGTAAGAACTGTTTTTTCACCTTTGACATAATTATGAAAGTATAAATTAATATCTAAAAAAAACTATGAAATCTCCAAAAGGCTGGTTGACACTTCCCGTGACCCAAGGGCTGGCTTTTACCTTGGCCAAAGGCTAAGCATTGCCATACAACGTGGCAATGCCGCCAGTCTCTTGGGTACATTACCAGTCCACAGAGATGCGGAGAAATTTTTTGACGCCATATTTTAGATTACTATTTAGATTATATATTATTATATTTTAATAGTGTGTTAATTAATTTAATTTTTTTGAAATGAATATATGAGAAACAAAAAACATATATTTAAAAATTTGTCTCCATGCCTGTCGATCTGTCTGTCTGTTTTTTCCAGCTAATCTCCGAAACGGCTGGACCGATTTTGACGGGACTTTTACTGGTAGGTAGCTGATGTCATAAGGAGTAGGTAACTAGGGTTACTTTTATTTTAGAAGAAGCCGCAGGCAGCATCTAATTTATTATAAATATCAGATTTTAACGAACCCTGTTTTTATAACTAAGTACAATCAACTACAACTATAAAGCGCCACTACTTGACGTTGACAGCGCATTTATTGCGTAGCGGTAAGAGCGGTTTCTGTAATTCACACGTTACTAGTACTACTGATATATGGTTGACCGTACTTACATAAATATAACTACATCATGTTTGTTTAAATAATAGACTTGGCTCTCTGTAAGTGTTGTTTCAATCGAAGGAATAATAAAAATGAGTTAGTATGGTGTACTGGTGAGTACAAAATTGTTACGATTGTATATTCAGTTTTATTGAACAGGCCCAGGGCTCTGTTCAATAAAACTTTACAAATTGTAAATTGAAATTGTATTTTACAAGTTACAATTCTACAAGTTTCTGTTTAATAAAGAATACAACTTACAATTTTACCATGAAAATTGTAAAATTGTAGCTACAGTTTTACATATTTCTGTTCAATAAACATTTTCTCGTTACAGGTGACAATTTACATATTTGTAAGGAAAACTGTTTTAATGAACGCATAATTGTAATTACAAGTTTACATATTTTGTAAATTGTAGAAAAATTTCGACAGCTGAACTCGCCTTGTGTCAGAAGTTTAAAATTTTGTAGGTGCCCCTAATACGTGAAGAAATTTTATTTTTATACATTAAAAAATGGTTCTAACAAATAGTAGTGGAAGTAGTGACAGTAGTAATGATGAATATATGAGTGAACGGCAACGGCGAGTTTTTCGTAAAAGGATAAACTTTACTTTTGATGTGACAGTTTTTACGTTCAACGAAAAATTTCGGGTCAGAAAACTACCGCCGGATATTTGGTAACGAAATAAAACATCTTTATTCTCGTAGATGTGTGCTCCATGACTGACGTTATGAATCAAACAAATAGAAAAGTAGGTACTCTGTAAACCAAATTCTAAATATTTTTAAATTCTAAGATTTTTAAAATCTACTCTTGATTTAAGAATATTCAACAAAAACTTACATTTTATGTAAATTGTAACTTACAATTGGACCCTGTTAAGCAGAAAAGATCCAACCAACGTTTCATTAAACGTTGGTTGGATCTTTTCTGCTTAACAGGGTCCAATTACAAATTTGTAGATACAATATTGTCATCGAAATCTACAGGCGTTTTCTGCACTTGTACGAGTAAACGTTTATTAAACAGCACTTGTAATGGTAATATTTGTAGAATTTTTACTTGTAAAATTCTTACATAATTGTAAGGTTTATTAAACAGCACTTGTCATAAAACTTTACAAATATGTCACTTATTTACAAAATTGTCGGATTGTAACGTTTATTATACAGGGCCGTCGGACAAAATTTTATTTGTGCTCATATTCGACCATTGTGCGTGGGCTATGGCGGCCATCGGTGGTTATTCCAACCAGCGCACTGCCCTCCAGAGGGTGATTACGTCTCCTGGTTTGTTTTAAACACTCGTCTCAGGCCTGATGTTATATTAATTTTAAATTCTCAATTAGGGTGCAGATAAGACAAGTCATCATTCATCAATTCAGCCGAAAGGCGTCCACTGCTGGACATAGGCCTCCCCCAATTGGGGGTGTTTGCCATAACCGCCACGCTTGGCAGGCGGGTTGGCGATCGCAGTATGGTGTTAAAAATGCATAGAGAACGCTGCTGCCGATTCTCTAGTAAGTCCCTTAGTCGCCTTTTACGACACCTACGGGAGGAAATGGGGTGGTGTTGTTATTTACGTCCGGCACCACACTGAACAAGACAAATAGCTGATCTGAATAGTACCAATAGGTAGATGCAGTAGGGTGTCTCGAACAAGTTCAAACATGTTCTATTTTTCAAAGAACAACTCACAAAACGGGTCATAAGTCGTTTTTTGCGTTAAAAGGGACCAAAAACAAATGACAAATGAACTAAAAACTCCCCAAAAGAAAAGGTTTATGTCCAACTAATCAAGATAAACATCAGAGACTACCTTTTATGTTTTTTTTTTAAGTTTAAATACTTAGGGACATGGTTCTACAATGAAACATGGGGAAGGAATGTCGGTAAAGATATGAAGCGCATGTTTTAAGACTATGTAGCTTTTGTTAGTTGGTTTTGAATTGTGACTTTAATTTTCGAAGTTATTTTAGTCTGTTTTTAAAATTGCGTGAAATAAAAGTGCATCCACAAGTGTTTAAATTAAATTACCACATACATCCTATAAAACGTTTTGGAATACGTGAATTTTGTCTACAGCTTAAAGAATATTCCGACTGATTTTGTTGTTATAACCTTGTCTTCGATTTTTAGGGTTCCGTACCCAAAGGGTAAAACGGGACCCTATTACTAAGACTCCGCTGTCCGTCTGTCTGGCCGTCTGTCACCAGGCTGTATCTCATGAACCGTGATAGTTAGACAGTTGAAATGTTCACATATGATGTATTTCTATTGCCGCTATAACAACAAATACAAAAAAACAGAATAAAATAAATATTTAAGGGGGCTCCCATACAACAAACGTGATTTTTTTGCTCGTTTTTGTTCGATATTGATAACGGCAACAGGTAGACGCTTGAAATATTCACAGAATATTTATTTATATTTTAACTTTAAAAATAAATAATTAAATTAAAATAAAACAAATATTTAAGGGGGGCTCCCATACAACAAACATGATTTTTTGCCGTTTTTATAGATAATGGTACGGAACCCTTCGTGCGCGAGTCCGACTCGCACTTGGCCGATTTTTTTTAGTTGTAGGTCATGCTTGTTTCATCACGATGTTTTTATTTCAAAACGGTGAAGAAAAACGTCTTGAGGAAACCTGCATGTCCTAGAACCAAAAATTCGAAGAAATGTGACGTCTACCAATCCGCACCGGGCCCGCGTGGTAGATTAGAGCCCATTCCCTCTCGAAGAGAGGAGGCCTGTGGCTGATTATGCAATAATAGGTTACTTCTAGTCAAGCGCGCACCATCGTCGACCACATCAGCGCTTACCATCAGGGCCTCAAGTCTGCTATTACAATAGTGTCAGAATGGTCTCGCCATTGTGAGTATTTGACAGTGTTTGTATGGCAAATCTGTCAAAAACTCACAATGAAGAGACCATTCTGACACTATTGTAATAGCAGACTTGAGGCCCTGGTGAGATACTGGTCAAATTATGAAAAAAAAAAGTTGCATATTTTTTAACACCCACGGAAGAGAGTTGGCTTATTTTGACAAGAACATTCATCATTCAGGCAATTCATTTTCGTCCACGAGAAAGGCAACTCCGGTCTTTGTGGCCAAAAATGTAATCTAAAAGTTATTACTAATTAATATTAAATCAGACTTCACTCCATTCTTCATAATTAGCGTAAAGACACCCAATATTGTACTAAAAGTAATTAATCAAACACTTTTCAGACCGATTTTTATTAAAGTCCGTCAAAAATATCATTAATATTGCTCAAACAGTACAATGCGGCCGCCATCTTGGATAAACTTTTATTTTTATTTTCGCCAAATCTAATTATATCAATGAATCGGGGATTCTGGATAATGATTGATGAGCAAAGGTGTTTCCATAGTGGAGTTGCCCAAGAATTTTGGGAGTCTGAATATTTCCTGGAGGTTCGGTAAGTAAGAGCTATTTACAAGAATTTCTGCAACATAAAAAAAATACAATATATTTCAAGTTTCTTTATACAGGATAAGTTTTAACCAGTGCGAATTTTTTTTTTTTGTGGTTCAGGTGCAGTAATAGAACACATTTCCATAATTTGTTCAATACTTTTTTTTTGGTCCACTTGAAATCAGCAAAATATGGATACAATCTATTCGTAATAATATCAATGGGCGAGCGCACTGCTGATAGGGACCTACTACTGCGGTCCGCTTCACTGACCGCGCGTCGCGTCACAAGTATCCATTATACCAGTTTCAAAATAAACATCTTTCGTTAACGATAACTTCATATTTTTGTACTAAGACATATCAATATAAGAAATAGGTGTATAATAAAACACGTTTAAGTTAAATTTTTCAAAATTTGCGCATTGATTATAAACTTTTTCTGTATTTGTGGTTTGTGGCGTGTTTATTTAGTTTAAATTTAACGAATTTTTGTTCCACAAGGAAAAAAATTTATTATAAGGTTTTAAGTTTTGTTATATATTTAGTGTAACTTAAAAAAATCTATTAGAACTTAGGTATTTTTCTGTATATTTTATAGCAATGTATCAATCTATTTAGCGTTATCTCAACTATCTTGAGGTCGGATTCCAGTCTAACCGGATACAGCTGAATACCAGTATTTACCATGGAGCGACTGCCTATCTGACCTCCACAACCCAGTTACTGGGTTATACTAAACCGGTAAGACTGGTTATCAGACTTTCGGGCTTCTTACGACCCGTAAAGCCGGTCAAAGATCCACGAATGACAGCCGGGACCAACAGCTTAACATGCTTTCTGAGACACGGAGGGGTCTTGGTATGTAAAGATGGTCACCCATCCACGGACCAACCGCGGCAAGCGTAGCTTAACCTGATCGATCGACCCGTGTGACTGTTATTACTTAGCGACAAGCCCCTCGTCTTTGTTGTTTGCCATCCAATAACGTGAAAAAATGGTCAGACGTTTCTTTGGCTACAAAATTACTCTCCAATCCATACCATGGAACTAAATCCAAGCTTTGAAAGGTTTATGATCAGAGTGTCTAACTTTCAATTCGTCTACGAAGCAAAATGCCTAAAATTAATGTCTACACAGCAAATTGCCTAGGTGCATACGCAAAGCCGTATGTCCTGCGCATTATCTCTCCCCGGTCGTGTCGGGTTGCCGTCAAATGGGACTATGAGAGTGAGGAAATTTTAAGGGGAGTGAACCTGTGTTTATGCATACACTAGCTTCTGCCCGCAAATTCTTCCGCGTGAAATTTCTTGTTCCCCGACCCATAGCCCGCCCGCGATATTATTTTGTTTTTACTTAGCGTTTTTTCTGACTTTTTTCTTTTTACTCGGCTCCTAAGAGCCACAGCGTGATGTTAAATAGCCTATAACGTTCCTCAAGAATTGGGCTATCAAGTGTAGAAATAATTTTTCAAATCCGACAGGTAGTTCCACAGATTACCCCCTACATAACTTACAAACAAATTTTACCTCTTTATATTATTAGATAGATAGAAGGCAGATCATGATCAGTGTCTAACTTTCAATTCGTCTACGAAGCAAAGTGCCTAAAATTAATGTCTACACAGCAAATTGCCTAAGCTGTAAATCGCCTAGAGATCAAAATGTTTAACAAGCAAAATACCTACCTAAAATCCTTAATCCCACTCTTCTCAGTCACTTTCGTCCAATTTCCATCCTTCCCTTTTTATCCAAAGTACTCGAGGCCTGTGTACATAAACAATTCTCCAACTTCATTCACAAAAACTCTCTCATCAGTCCACTCCAATCCGGGTTCAGGCCCGGGCACAGTACCAGTTCTGCTCTCCTCAAAGTGACTGACGATATAAGGCGAGGAATGGAAGACACTAAGGTTACGGTTTTAGTGTTGATCGATTTTTCAAATGCTTTCAATACCGTCAGTCACGAAGTCCTTTTATCCATCCTCTCCTATCGCATGGTCTCTCTCGAGGTTCTGGAATGGTTTTCTTCCTATCTTCGTGGGCGTCAGCAATCAGTTCTTGTTGGTGACTCTAACTCCAGCTGGTGTGATCTTGAAGCTGGCGTCCCTCAAGGCGGCATTTTATCTCCACTTTTGTTCTCTATCTTTATAGATCTCATAACTTCTGAGCTTCAGTGTGCGTATCATCTTTACGCTGACGACTTACAGCTCTACTGTCAGGCAGGTGTTGAGGGCTTATCTGGTGTGATCGAGGAGCTAAATCGGGATTTACGAGTTGTCAAAAACTGGTCTGATCGTTTTGGGGTGGCGGTTAACCCAACCAAGTGTCAAGCTATCATTGTAGGGAGCCCCTATAGCTTGAGGAGGCTGAATGGCTTGACGGTGCCACCGGTTACCTTTGATGGCACAGTGATTCCGTTTAGCTCTGACGTCAAAGATCTGGGTTTGCATATTGACACTTGCCTCGACTGGCGTAAGCAGGTCGCGATTGTGAGCAGGAAGGTCACTGGAACGCTGCGGTCGCTCTATCGGTTAAAAAATATTCTCCCATCACACATTAAGGCAATGCTTGTACAGTCCCTTATCTTCCCCATAATTGACTATGGTGATGTGTGCTACTATGACCTGAATGCAGATCTCCTCAATAAACTTGACCGACTTCTTAATAGCTGCATTCGATTTGTTTTCAATCTCCGCAAGTATGATCATGTATCCGCACATCGATCGCTTTTAAAGTGGTTGCCTATCCGTCAGCGCAGAGCTCTGAGGGCTTTGACAACCCTGTTTTCTCTCCTTCACAAACCCACTTCTCCTTCTTATCTGACTTCTCTTTGTCAATATTTATGCGCTGCACACAGCAAGAATCTTCGGTCCGAGAATAATCGTCTTCTTCGTTGTCCTTCTCATCGCTCTGGTTTTATAAAGTCTTCTTTCTTTGTCCAGGCGGTTTTCCTTTGGAATGCGCTCCCTCAGAATATCAGGACGGTAACCAATCAGTTCACATTTAAAGTGAAAGCTCGAGAACACATACACAAGAAGTTGGCAGATTCGTCTCAGAATTAAGTTGTTGTAGGTTTTATTGTTTAACTCTCATAACATTTTATTTTTTTTATATGTATGAATATATGTATTTATTCTTGTATCTTAGTTATAAATTCTTCTAAATTTGTTTTCTGTTATTGCACCTACTATGTATTATCTCTGCATCACCCTAAGGTAGACTGGTAGAAAATGCCCAAGGCATTAAGTCCGCCTTTGTACAGTTTTTACTTGTGCATAAAGTTTTAATAAATAAATAAATAAATAAATAAAATGCCTAAAATGCAATAATTTCTAAATAGTCGAGATGGTTAAAATAAACTCACACTAGGGCCTCTGAACTGTAGGTTAGGTTAGGTTAGAACTCAACAGAAACGGTACTCCCTTTCATCTCCTAAAATAATAGACATATTGCAAGGTAGGCATTTTGGTTCATAGTCAGAATAAGGCTTAGTTCAAATAATTGTAACCCTAGTTTAAGAGGCAGGGCTAACCAATTATTTGCTAACAGATTTCTGCAGCATAGATTATTCGCTCTGTACTTAACCCCTACCACTAGCTGTAATTATACCTTTTTATTACGAATACGGATAACCTTTCTGAAATAAATAAATATTATTATAATATTATTATTAAATACTGTAATATTGCAAGGTAGGCATTGTGATTCCTAGTCAATATAAGGTTTAGGCAATACTTGGCATAGACGTTTTGATTTCTAGTCAGCATGATCATAAAGGCTTTTAAACAATTGATGGTTGTCGTTTTCTCGTTTTCTGTAATTAGGCGAAAGCAAAAAGGACCAGATTTTACATAAAAATCGTGGTCCTTTTTCCCGAACTCAAGCGCATTATGCGCACACCTCAAGTCCCACAGGTGTAAGATTCATCACGCCTGCTATGTTAATTTGACACCGACAGAGTCCCGGCTCCCCAAGATTGGGAGAATAATGAGCATTGAGGAGGTAATGACATTCCCGCATAACAATGTTGTGTTAATTCTTTATTAAAAGTGTTGTACTGGGAATTTGCAAGATTCTGTATTTATTGATAGCTACATAGCATCACGCATTCACGGCTGTAATCAAAAATTTGAAGACATGTGATATCTACCAACCCGCACTGGGCCTGCGTGGTAGACAATGGCCCACTCCCTCTCACAGAGTGGAGGCCTATGTCCCAGCAGTGGGATTATTACTGGGGCCCAAGTCTGCTATTTTTATAAATTCGTCACTCCAACACGATCCCATTGTCATTTTGCTAAAAGTTCGTAATCTGCTAAATTCATAATGGTCGATCATTGGTCGGTCAATTTGTGTCGTAATAGAATTGTATTACAATGGCATTTTGAACATTTATTCATACCAGATTTCATTTATATATATTTTTACATATTATTTATTAGTGTTATAAACAATCTGAAGTAGTAGGAAGTTGGAAGTTTAGTAGAAAGTTTAATTTGTCATTATGTACGAGATTACCAATTCTTTCAATAGAGTGTCAGTGGCTGATCATTGGAAAGTCATAATAAAGCCATTATATTAGTAGATTACCAAACTTGTCAAAATCAACAATGAAATCAATGATAGACCATTCTGACACTATTGTAATAGCAGACTTGAGGCCCAGGCTGGTTATGACGATGTATCATCTTAATATATATAATTCTTCTGTACGTGTGTTTGTCACCTAATTCCTCCTAAACGGCTGGACCGATTTGGATGAAATTTTGTGTTTATAGTTCAATGGCTTCCTGGATGGTTTGAAAACACAATTGGAACCGGTAGGTGGCGCTGCAATCGGGTTCTAGGATCGTTCAGACAGGACAACGTCTGTCAGTAGATGTATCCATACTTAATATTATAAATGTGAAAGTAACTCTGTCTGCCGGTTGGTCTGTCTGTCTGTTTGTCTGTCTGTCTGTCTGTATGTTACGTTTTCATGCCTAAACCGCATAGATATAGCCTGGGATATGGAGAAGGACATCAGGCTACTTTTTTACGCGATAACCGACATCCACGCCGGTAGAGCCACAAGCAAAAGCTAGTAGATTAATACTGTAGAATAGATACAATCTTTTGTAAAACTTGTGTCAGCGACTGTACTGAATTTACTTTTTATTTATTCAGTGTGTCGATGCCTCTTCGAATGCCAGTACTTGTGTAAATAATAAGAAATTTAACTATGATGCTATTTCCTTTAGAGAGTAGGCAGAGATCTATAATCTAAAAATAATCAATGCTTTCTATATTATAAATGCGAAAGTAACTGTATCTGTCTGTTAACTTTTCATGCCTAACCCACAGAACCGATTGTAATGAAATTGACAGGTAAGTAGCCTGGGACCTGCCGGTCTACATAAATCTATACTAATATTATAAAGCTGAAGAGTTTGTTTGTTAGAAGGGGCTAATCTCAAGAACTACTAGTTCGAATTGAAAAATTATATTATTGTATGATAGCCATTTATCGAGGAAAGTTATAGGCTATGTAACATCACGCTACGACCAATAGGAGTGGAGCATCAATGAAAAATGTTTCAAAAACGGGGAAAATGTATTCTTTTTGAAAGCTTCCGTTGCGTGCTCTGCGTAAACGGTTAAAGTTACGCAACAATCATGTATGACGGAATTGTTCCTCTTAAAAAGGTCTTAAATAAAGTCCACGATAGCATACGTCTATCTTTTAAAGTTGGCTTACTATAACTTTTTTAATGAGAATCAAATGAAACTGAAGTTTGTTTCTTTTTGTTTGTATGAACGCGTTAATCTCTAGAGCTACCAGTTGGATTTGAAAAATTCTTTTTGCATTTGATAGCCCAATTCTTGAGGTAGGCTTTAGACTATTTAACATGATGCTGAGACTCTTAGAAGCCGAGCAAAAGCAAAAGTAAGAAAGAACACTAAGCGAAAACGAAGTAATAGTGCGGGCAGGCGATGCGATGCGACGGGGTCGGGTGTATACATAAAATCACGACTTCTTCCCATGGGGCAGAAACTATAGAACGCCACCTGCTACGCTTCTGACATACTCCTTTTTTACATTCATACATCTGCTCATACACGCACGCCGGTTGCGATTGCTACGTACCTGATCTTTCTGAAGAACATCACCAATTAGGTCACTATACGTCCTCCTAGGTCTCCTCCCGGCGTTTCCACTCACATGTGCCTTGTAAATACCTGTATAGAAGTGTTTGTTAAGCGAGCAGTGTCCCGTGATGATCCCCGTCACCAAGTGCAGGCCGTTTCTGTCCAGGCGTAATAAACGCCTGGTTAGCTTACCATCTAAGGATGGCATAGCCTCTCTGGACTGCCTGCAGCCCGGTGTGGAGCTCCACCAGCATGTGTGTGAGTGAACTTCTGAAGCCACCATTTTTTGTACCTATGAAATTGCCGTTTTGCCGTACTATTTCGTGTCTATTTCAAGTTTTTTTTTTTTTTTAATTATTAGTTGTTTTTTTAATGGTTAGCGTTCTGTTTTCATCTCATTTGTACGTTTTCTGTCATCATGGAAACATACAAAATTCGAGTGATTATGGAGTATGAGTACCATCGTGGCGGCAAAGCGGCAGAAGCGGCACGCTATATCAACGACGTATACGGAGCGAACACTACTAACGATCGCACCACCCGTCCTGCTTCCGTTCTGGAAATTTCGACCTAAGAAATGAACCACGTGGTCGAGTTTCGGTCGACCACGTGGTTCACGTGGTTCGACAATAATGAATTAAAGGCGATTGTGGTAGCTGATGACTCTCAATCTACAACTGAATTAGCAGCAGATTCGAAACAATCATAAAAGCACAAAAACATTAAAAAAAACTATCTTACTACCACACTATACCCGTTAGGGACTAGGGTTTTACGACGTTAACGGTCAGCATTCAATTCCTGAGTGGTGTAAAAGGACTCTAAATAGCAGTAATCTTAAATGAGTCATTCTGTTAATTCTTCTGTTTCACAGTTATTTCTAAAGGTTTTGTTTTGTGAGTAAAAAAATGCTCGGAAGTTCTTTTATGTTTTAAAGATTTTAAGACGTTATTGGCCGCTTTCACAGGCTTTTATTTAGGTTTTACAAGACTATTCCTTTTGACTTGACTGCGAGTAACGACAGGGTTATGTTCTTTTATACAGATTATTTTCTATTTTGTAAATGTAGGAACGTTGAATGCCTAGTAGACCACAGATTTGTTGGCAATTTTCTATTTTGTTAAGTACTTGTACTTGTTAAAGGCCTACACTGTCCTCCCATACCTATTAACACTGCTATTGCACACCTCATAACGCGGAGCGTCTAAGGTAGTAACACACCAGTAGTATCAGTGGTGGTGGCAGGTGGTGTGAGGTGGTTACAGTAATTTAGTGTAATTATAATTAATCAAATAAAATATTTCACTAGTCTTTTGTATATCTATGAATAAATAAAGTTTAGCTTTAGGCCGTGGATGGATGCTATAGTTAGCAGATTTTTATCAGCGAATTATTTTTTTCTTTTTTTTAAGCGAATATATATCTGGCTGCCTAGCCTTTTCCCAACTATGTTGGGGTCGGCTTCCAGTCTTAACCGCATGCAGCTGAATACCAGTATTTTACATGGAGCGACTGCCTATCTGACCTCCACAACTCAGTAACTGGGTAACACGATACCCCTTGGAAAGACTGGTTGTCAGACTTTTTTTTTGGGCTTCTGACGACCCGTAACGACTGTCAAAGATCCACGAATGACGAATGAGAACGGCTTAACGTGCTTTCCGAGGAACGGAGGAGTCTCGGTATGTAAAGAGGGTCATCCATCCACGGACCAACCCCGGTAAGCGTGCGGCTGTTATTACTTAGCCACCAACTCCTCTATTTTTTTTTAAACGAATATGATTTACAATCATTTACCAAATAGTTTTCAAGACTTACCGCTGACAATGTTTAAAAAAATACTTTTAATACTATTATTATTTAAAAGATATTATACCATTAAGGACTATTTAGAAGACAAATCAATAGAATCTGTAATTTGTAACTTTGAATAATTGACATCGCTGATTGTCAATACATTTGCACGCCATCTTATGGCAGGATATGCTGAAACAAAATTACTGTAACACCTTATGTACCATATGCCAGCAAATAAATATTTTTGATTTGATTGATTGATTGATTAATAAATATTTTTTTATTAAATATTTATTCTTCATTAAGAAGAATAGTAAAATTTAGGTTGTTACTTAGTTTAATACGACGCCTAAATAAACTAAGTGGAGTCACAAGAAATTTTATTTTGATTCTGGCTTTATAATAACAACAAATAGGCGTGTAAATGACTAAACTATAATCACTAAGTTTTTGACGTGACAACGTCTAATAAATCGATGAACGCCGGCTGCATGCACATAAAAGGATGACTCATTGTCCCGCTACGTTCATAGTCCCATTACGTTCATTGTCCCGCTACGTTCATAGTCCCATTACGTTCATTGTCCCGTTACGCTCATTGTACGCTTGCGCCGCATCAACGTTTTTTTTTTAATAAATTAAACCAGCGTTATGAGGCGCACACTTTTGGATTTTCCATTTTTTTTTTTAATATTGTAAAAGTCAATTATTTTTAAAAGAGTAACCGTGGAGTTTCTTGCCGGCTCTTCTCCGCGTGCGGGGCTTTTTCTAATATAAAAGTTACTGCTTATAACATTAGCTATCTGCCAGTGAAAGTCTCGTCGAAATCGGTCAAGCCGTTGTGGAGATTAGCTGGAACAAACCGACAGACAGACAAAAAAAAAGGTTTTTTTTATTTTAAGTACCGTATATACATTTAGTAAAAAGCCGTTATTTTGACATTACAAACAGAGACTCCAATTTTATTTATTTGTATATAAGGTGTATCTATTCATACACGAAATATTTTAAGAGAAACATCTATATGTGGTAAAAACGCCATAGCAGCGAAAAAAAATTTTTTGTCTGTTTTATATTTTTGCATAATTATTATAATTTTAAAATTGCTTGAGACATTTTGCAAAGGAGTTGCATTTTGCAATATTTTACTTATTCTATGAATGACCCGCCCGGACGCGGCGTCGCGTCGGTGGCGGCACTAGCGCGGTGAATTTTGATAATTTATCAACATAATCAAGTAATTTTAAATTATTTTTTTTTTTAAATAATATACTAAGATTTAAAAAAAAACCATGTCTTCTTCACCACCTATAAGTGTATCTCTTAAGATATTTCGTGTTTGAATAGATGATACACCCTATAAATGTCAAAACAAAAGGAAATGTCACTCCGAGTATGTTTTTCAAATAATGGATTTTCAGTGTTTTTCAATTTCGAATATTCTCATTCTCTCCTAGAGCATGAATTAGTGACGTTACTGACGGAATGTGGCTCCCTCTTCGGCAAAGTTTTTATGTTATGTCCGTGTCCTACTAAGAATCCTGCTTACCTACTAATAATAAAGAGCTCAAATATTTCAACCTTCCGACAATACTTACCCACGGGACAGATTATGTCGAAAAGAAAAAAAAACTGTTTCCAAACAAAAGTTTTATCATAAACTGACCTGCCCTAATCTTTGATGTAAAAAAATGTTTGTGAAGCGTGAAGCGCCGTTGTTTTGGTGGGTTCTGTAGCCCTCACAGTAATCATTATAATTAATAAATAAAACTTTACTAGGAACAATTTAGATATCGATGGCCCCACCGAATAATCGTACAATGCATCTTACACGATTTTTTTTTTACATTTTGCGTTTCTTTTGCCTATCCTGCACACGACTTAATTTTTTAAATTAATTTTAGACTCTAAACACGCCTATTATAATAGTGAATTTCTTTATTCTAGGGAAATAATTATATTTTAAAATTATAGGAATAATAGTTTATGTTATAATTACTTGCATTTTGAGTCGCCAAGAAAGTAAATATACAAGTCTATAGCTATTTTTTTTACAAATAATTCGATTATATATTATTTATACCTATTTACAATGAAAAGAGCGTTATTGAAGTTTAAACGTTTTTATTTTTTGATGAAAATGTGTCAGTTTTAAATAATAAAAATACCGTTCCCTTATCTCCGAAGTTTGCTTAGATAAAAAAAAAGAATAAAATCAATGTTTGAAATTATTCTTTGTGATAGAAGTTTATGTAAAGATTACAGAAAAATAAAACGATGTCTCTAAATACACACTTTTTCAGAAATCATCAGCAAAAATTACATTAGTTCCACTATCGATCAAGAGATGGCAGTGACCTAAAACTGCAATATTTTACACCGCAGTATTAAAATTCTCTGGCGAATATTGTCTCGCCGATTAAATTTGAAAAAACACATTTCACGGTTCTCAGCCAATATGTCCTCCTTCCTACCTACTCGCAGGTTGCTTTGGGTGAAGTACAGTTGTAGTTTTTTCTGGGCACAGAACTATTCAGGTACCATACGAATGAAGCTATATATGATGGTACGGAACCCTCGGTATGCGAGTCCGACTCGCTCTTGTTTAGTTTTAATCATGGAATGGCAGTTTGAGCAATTTATGCAGCCTACCCTAATGTCCTTTCTTTGATATTGTTAGACGAATCGTTGAGCTCCTTAAGTTCAGTTGAGCTGCACGATTACTGACAAATGCGTGTACTGACTGGACAGGTCAACTCAATCTGTGTGGTTCTTTCCTCATAAGACCATTTCAGACACCAATCTACATGGTCTTCACATGATCTGACCAAGATTATGTCTGGATTTTAAAAGAGTATGTGACCTCTGAGTTTGTTTCAGCCTTTCTTCTCAGAGTAGTCAGAAAGGAAATATCGACCTCATCTAGTTTTTTACATATGATGGATGTGTAAAAGTGTTTGTACGTGTAAATAAAATCATTTATAATTTTTTTATCATTTTTCAATACCTTTTTAATTAAAATGATGATGCAGACTAAAACATAACATACATAAACACACAGAAAAATACACGCGCAACTACAGAACGTCAATCAAACAAATATGAACAAAAAGGATTTTCAAACTCCAAAATCATCTCACGGAACCCTAAAAGATGAGTCACATGAACCGGAGGGGTTCCGAATAGATTACTACTTATTATGATAAACGATTGTCAGAAAAAAATATTTCTGAAGTGTCCACCACTTCTTGTTTAGGCAGCGAGCTTAGGGCATGAGCGGAGCGATTAGCGGTAGCGAGATTTAGAGGAGAAGAAACGATATTGACGTCGGAGCCAATTTTCTATATAAAAAAAATTTACTCAGAAGTTTCGAAGATAAGGGTACCATGGTCTATTAAAAATATAAGTTCAAACCCCTGTTAGGAGTAATATTTGTTTCATCTGCTTTGGGATCCTTCTTCAAGAAAAATACATAGAAAAAATATTTACTATTATAAATTTAATTCATCTTCAACTTCATGTCTCTATCAAAACACACTTTTAAACTTTTGTAAATACTGATAAATTACATGATCATTATAATAAAAAACCCTCTGAATCAAGCACACATAAATCTAAAACAGCAGTTGTACTTTTTAACTTTGACACATAAAATATAATGAAATTCAAACTAAATATTCTAATAGTTATTGCTTTTTAAAAACCTCATGGTCAATTTTCATCTATTTACTTAAATACTTCTAAGTTATTTATTTTAAATTTATAAAAAAAAGACCCTCACAGCAAGCCCTTTCATTTGATATGTCACACGATACAGTTTGAAAACCAGTTTTTTTAATTTTCCAGCTTGCCTCCCAAAAGTGGCCCCCATAATCAAAATTAATTTAATTTCGTTACACGTCCGTGTTTGGGTCACAGAAATTCATATGTGTACCAAATGTCAACTAAATCGGTCCATTAGATTCGAAGCAAATTGATATTGATATTAATTTTATTTTCTGTGATTAATATTTTAACTCACACACTGACTTATTATATGTTGTTTTTTTAATTCTTTTTTTTTTTTTTTTTTGAGAAATCATATACAATGTTTGTAAATATGTGAGCACCATGTACCTATCGCATTTATTAATTTTTCTGTTATTACTTCACTTTTCATTCTTTTTACCAATTGTGGTAAGTAATTTTGATGATTTTTTTTTTAATATTTTTTATTTTTTTATTCTAGGTACATAGTCTTCACCTATAAATATTAATTAATGTATACAAACTATTGTTATCATTTTAAAAGAGTAAGTATGGAGTTTCTTGCCCATTCTTCTCCATACATAACTACATTTTGGAAGGCGCAACTAGAATCAATTAACTATTCATGTAATTTTTGACGTTCAAAAGTGCATCTTTGTGCCTATTTGAAATAAATTATTTGACTTTGACTTTGATTGGCTGTGACAGACGGACAAACAAACAGACACATGAGTAATTCTACGATTATAAGGGTATACAACCCTAATCTATTCAAAGTGAGAGTGAACAGGCTTCTTCTGGGTAAGCTCACTCCATCGTAGACTTTGTCTCTATCACCTCTGCCCTAGACTAGAGTCCCACAACCAAACAAACCCAACGTAAAATAAACCTAGACTAGAGTCAAGAGCAAACCCATCGTAAAAAAAAAGGTTCTGTTTTTCATTCGGACGTACGGAACCTTAAAAATAACATAATTTTAGAACAAAAAGATATACAGTAACTTTACTTGTTAATTGTTTTACACCACTCAGTCGAGTCGAATGCTGACCGTTACGATCGTAAAACAGGGGCCTTACTCCCGAAAACGATTCGAGTTTGATTTTGATTCCGATTCGATTTCGTTTCTGATCCGAACTCGATTTAACGCTTAAAACTGACCGAAGTTAGTTTCGCTTCGAACCACTGCACGATCCTGCGCTAGTGTTGGATTCAAGAGTATGGATCGGCATTTAATTCGAACCCTATTCGATTGATTCAGAACTCGATGCTGTCGGGAGTAAGGCCCCAGAAGCGAGTTCGAATCGGAATCAAAATCGAATCGTTTTCGGGAGTAAGGCCCCTGAACCTAGCGGGTATTTTACAATACTGTTGTAGAGTAGTTTGTAATATTTATTTTTGTTTGAGCTTTTGTTATATATTTATTTATTTAATACTTTAAGCATACAAAATGTACAGAGGCTTTGCTTTTTTTTTTGTGAGGGCTTTTATTATACTTGGCGTCATAAAATATCGAAAACGGTTGTTTATAGTACACATAATCAGATAATAATGTTCCCACAGCTGGGAAACAGGTCTCCTCTCGTGTGAGAGGGAGTGGGCCATAATCCACCACGCGGGCCCAGTACGGGTTAGTGGATGTCACATCAATTCGCACTTCTGTCATTGAATTTTTGAAGTGAAAACTTCTTTAGGCGCGTGGAGCACTTTTTGGGTTCATGGAACTCGCGTCATCGTCACCGAACGCTTTCCATGAGCTTTAAGTATACTGAGTATTATATGTAGGTCTGTGTACTTTTTGGATGAACAAGAATCATGGAACTCGCGTCATCGTCACCGAACGCTTTTCATGAGCTATATGTATACTGTGTATTATATGTAGGTCTGTGTACTTTTTGGGTGAACAAAAATCATGGAACTCGCGTCATCGTCACCGAACGCTTTCCATGAGCTATATGTATACTGTGTATTATATGTAGGTCTGTGTACTTTTTGGGTGAACAAAAATCATGGAACTCGCGTCATCGTCACCGAACGCTTTCCATGAGCTATATGTATACTGTGTATTATATGTAGGTCTGTGTACTTTTTGGGTGAACAAGAATCATGGAACTCGCGTCATCGTCACCGAACGCTTTCCATGAGCTATATGTATACTGTGTATATATGTGTACTTTTTGGGTGAACGAAAATCATGGAAATCGCGTCATCGTCACCGAACGCTTTCCATGAGCTATATGTATACTGTGTATATATGTGTACTTTTTGAGTGAACGAAAATCATGGAAATCGCGTCATCGTCACCGAACGCTTTCCATGAGCTATATGTATACTGTGTATATATGTGTACTTTTTGGGTGAACGAAAATCATGGAAATCGCGTCATCGACACCGAACACTTTAGTTACTTAGTTTTCACTTCTATCGGCAGTGCCCAAAGACTACCCCGTTTTTTTGACGTGACAACGTCTAATAAATCGATGAACTGCATGCACGAAAAAGGATGACTCATTGACCCGTTACGCTCATTGTCTCGTTACACTCACTGTCCCGTTACGCTCATTGTACGCTTGCGCCGCATAAATGTTTTGTTATGACGTTGTCACGTTAAACTATCGTCCGTAAACCAACTTTACAGACAAACAATTTTTTTATAAGTACCGTATATACTTTTATGTGCATTTAGTAAA
Source organism: Dryobota labecula (assembly GCA_947523025.1). Lineage (NCBI taxonomy): Eukaryota > Metazoa > Arthropoda > Insecta > Lepidoptera > Noctuidae > Dryobota > Dryobota labecula. Next base: position 1,100,356 of record OX383311.1, on the reverse strand, counting down.
AAGCAGTTATTTTGACGGACACTTACACAAGCGGACACTTAAATTTTATGTATTTGTATAGATTACGTTTTTTACAAAATTATAGCTCTGTATTTATTTCTATAACTTTATGCAGAAGTAAAAAAAAAATACTGTACAAAGGCGGACTTAATGCCCGAGGCATTTTCTACCAGTCAACCTTTGGGTGATGCAGAGAGGAAACATGGCAGGTGGAACATAAGTATTAGGTAGTATGTTGATCAAAGTTATTGTTATTATAAAGTGTGATTTGCTAAAGTAATTTATAGACGACACGGTTAGCGCAGTGGTTAAGCGATTGGCTACTGCGCTGCGTGTCGCGGGTTCGATTCCCGCACGGAACAAATATTTGTATGACCTACAAGTAGTTGTTCCGGGTCTGGCTGTTTGTGTATGTGAGTTAAATGTTTGTAAACGCACCCACGATACAGGAGAAATTCCAAGTGTGGGGCAAAGTTTAAAAAAGCGCCTAAAATCAAATTTAATTATAGTTAATTATTTACTAGATGATCATAGAAATCGTCATCTACCTGCCTTTTCCCAAATCTGTTTGGGTCAGCTTCTAATCTAACCGGATTCAGCTGAATAGTATTTTACATGGAGCGACTGCCTATCTGACATCCACAACCCAGTTACTGGGTAACTCGATACCCCTTGGTACTGGTTGTCAGACTTAGAGATTTTGTTACGACAGAAATTAGAAATCATCAACAAAATGTTCGTAGCTCCTTACAAAGGACATCAACGCGCGCGCAATTGGTTTGTGTGTGTTTTTTTTTTCCAAAGAATAGTGGATTATACAACAAGTGCATAAAAAGGGGATTTAATTCGAGAGACGAAGTTTGATCCCGAGAGCAGTGAAGGATTCTAGATTAGAATCCTGAGCGGAGCGAGGGATACAAGGATCGAGATAAAAAATATTTTCACGTGTTGTGTACTCTACTTTTTACCATTGACTGTGAGAAAATAAATAGGAGCACGGTATTTATATTTATCATATTTTATTATGTAATCAGTAATAAAACAACATAAGAAGTTAATTTCGTGAAGAAACCGGCATTTCCTAAAACCAAAAATTCGAATACATGTGACATCTACCACTATAACCACGTGGTGGATTATGGCCACTCCCTTCCACCGAGAACAGGCCTGTGTAGCCAGTGGGTATATTATAGGCAGATTATTTGCAAACTAGCTTATTCATAATAAAGATATCCGCTTTATAAACCTATTTTTAGCTGTCGAACTGATTTCTCCCTTTCTGTCAAGTTAAAATGAAGTTTGACGGTTATTTTGCAAATATTGGTCTTATGCATTGGTATATTAAAAAGAGTTAGATAAGTTACGCACTAACATCGCAATCAGTAAACCTGGGCTCGGCGCACGACTACATGCATCTAAACTCACACATCTGTGATCAGTGTGATCACAGTCGCAAACCTACAGTTACCGATAGACAAGAACAGAGATAGGAGACGGCGCTGTCGTGCGAGCGAAATCGCGTTAGCTGCCGAATGTTGGCCGAATGTTTACGATTATGAATGACATTGCATGTGGTTGCACAAACATGGCGAAGCAAACATTAAATATTATTATAACTTTCAACAAATTAGCATTTTTGGCTGCACTTACGAGTGGTAAGTAATCCCGTGTGTCTTATTTTTCTTCCTTGTATTATTAAAACACTATTTAGCTGTACCAGAAGTAATTTTGATGCGTATTTATCACACAAAAAACTGTAATTATGGAGCTGTTCGATCAACGATATCCCGTGCGCGACTGAGTGCCAACTACGGGCCATCACTTAGTTTGATAGGACCAGGCGCTGTTACTAAGTCCCGTATCTACCGCTTTTAATACATCAATGGTCTTATGTTATGTTTATACTTGGGACTTTCTTGCAATATCTCAACAATGTGATACACTAAGCAAAAGCCACCTACAGCAGTCCACTGCTGGACATAGACCACTCCAATCGTAAGTCATTTAACTCTCACCTCGGCTGCTCTCATCCAGCTGTTACCACCCTGCCAAGATCGTCGCTCCTCCCGGCTGAGGGCAACCCACCTTACGTTTGCCGATACGCAGTCTCCACTCAAGAACACGTCTCTACGTAACGATACGCAGTCTCCACTCAAGAACACGTCTCTACGTAAGGGTACTATCCGTCCAGATTTGTCCGAACATGTCCGGCTTTTTGGCCCCCCGTCCAAACTTTGTATGGCCTTGTCATTTTTCCGAAATTTTCGATTTCAGCAGATTTTTGCATGAAAAAAATAACACATTGCATTTTTTTTTTGCAAATATCCTTTGGTTTTTTATCAGGACTGTTCAAATCTCGAAATGGTATCCCTACGTCTACCCTAACAATCTTCTTTGATAAACTAAATTAAGATCATTTCATCTTTTTGTAATTCAAAGCTGCATATTTTTTGCTTTTCATCAAAATGCCTCCAGCAGTTTAGTCTTAAAACCTTGCCAAACATACAGAGACACACGTTTCATTACATAACTTTAACAGCTTCTTAGTACTTACATATTGGTACAGATACCCCAGTAAAAGTATGCGCTTCGGTAACCGTCGTGTTTCCAAATTCGTATGAACGTCGCGTCACAGAGTAAAACTCAACACAGGAGTTTTATCTTTTTATTACGGACGCTTCTAACGTGCACTTCTTTCTACATTGTTCTCACAAGTATAATTTCAACATGAATGTAACCAACATTTTGTAACAATATTTTGTTTTAAGTGTCCGTGGAGTTTCTTGCCCGTTGTTCTCCATAGGAACCTACTACGCTTTGGCATGGGCAACTAGCTTCATCTTTCAACTAGCGTTTGACTCAGAGTTGATTATTAATAAATAAATTAAAATCAAGTTGTTATTCAATTTTCAAACATTGGTAATAATAAAATATATATGAGTACTTCCATGGTTGTAACAGCTCTGTTATTAGATTTCATCATCGAGCGTTCGTATTTCCAGAGATAGACGATGAATGCCGAAGCGCATACCTTTTCTGGTTTAATTGTACATGCCTATAACCGCAAATGCTGACCACATAACATTGACAGTATTTTAGCTCACTCGTATCCGTATGGGTCCCGCATTGAAAACACATTTTTACGATTTCAGAAGAAAAAAAAAAGACATAATTTTAATGCAGTTTTTCTCTCCTTGCACATTCTATTGGAAAATAAACCTTATACAAATCATATAAGGGGCATAATAGGATGTGTGTTTTCGGGGTAATTTTTGTCATAAATATAAAATCTTGGTTACACATTGGATTAGTGAGGATAAGACTTTTGGTCGCTACACAAGTGAATGTTATTCGTTGTGCTAAAAAAGGAATTAGAGACTTTTTATTGATCTAAAAAATATTGTAATGTTGTAATAAGAAATGGATATGAAAAGACAGAAATAAGTAATAACAGGGCTTATAAGACAGCAGTTTTTTAGAACAGAATAGTATACTTTCTTTCTTCTTTTTTTTGTTTTCTTCGTTCTTCTTTCTTTCTTTTATTTAGTTTTTGACAAAAAAAAATTGTAATGTGCGTGTTGTCTGTGTAGAATAAAAAAAATCTTTCTTTTGTTCTTCTTTTTTTAACTTTTATTTTCAGATAAACTCCATAGGGTTATTTATTTATTTATTATTCACAAAATCCACAGCTCTTTGAAATTATAACTTAAAATATATAAGCTAGTCCTACAGCCAATTACGGATTTACAATTTAATAGCAATACAATACATGCAGCAGAAACAAACATAGAATCATGTGAAATGCTAGCACCAACTAAGCATTTCTAAGTGTACAGTGTGTGTGCGTGTGAAGGATTGGGGGATTGTGGGGTTAGTAACAATTTTACTTAACATCTAGAGTTAGTGTAGACACATATTAACAAAACAATAATATTCAGCGTGGAGCTGCATCCTCCTCCGCAACATCAGGGAATACCACCGATCTGCGAACACACTGAGAATACTGTTGGTGTTGCCGCGAACATGCGCCATCAGGGATGCACACATTTTTCTAATAATGACAGCAAAACCATCAATGTTATTTATACGCTAACATCCCTGACGCACTACAACGCCACGGCACTGAGAGTGCTGCTGCGGTAGCACTCTCAGTGCATTATTGTATTGAACGCGTAGATCGCTGTATGCGCGCTGAGTGAACTTAACTCCAGGATGCACGTGTAGAAGACAGTAAGCTTTGAAAAGCGTTACTTAACTTTAACGTTTTGACAACATCCAACAACTATATCGTTGAGCTTCTTAAGATTTGAGTTGAGCTACACGATTACTGACAAATACGTGCTCTGACTGGACAGGTCCATTGGTCTTTGTGGTTCTTTCCTCAAAATACCATCTCAGACACTAATCTGCATGGTTCTAACATGATCTGACCAAGATTATGTCTTGACATTAGAAAAGACTGTGACCTCTGAGTTTGTTTTGGTGTTTCTTCACGGAGTAGTCGGAAAGTAAAAATCGGCATCATCTAGTTTTGAACAACATTTATTTTGGGTATTTTCTCGTGGTCCTACTATTTTGTCCTACCAGTAGGTCCACGAGGGTATGTTATTGCTGTTGGTCCTACTGAAGTTTTGAAACCTAAATATACTTTACCGGAACATGTCTAGGGTGAGGAGCCAGACCAAGAGAGATACAGAAACCCGCAGGGCAGCATGTGGCGAACTGTTGGGCAGTTGCGACCCCACGGACCCTATCTCCCGGGAGAAGTCATGTTCCTCATCTCTGGCTTGCCTTTATTGGCCGGCTGGAGTGAACACTGACGAGGAACTGAGCGCCCACCTCATTCTTGGCTTTATTGGCCGGCTTGAGTGGAGATTCGCAAGAGCAATCGTGCTTGGAGGAAGGAAGTACTCCAGTAAGTGCTTGTAGGGATCTTGACCATCTTCCGGGTTCTGGGATTGTTCTGAGAGTCGTGGAATACCTCTCCACTCCTCGAGCACCTCAGGACATGTTGCCCCCTTGTCGCTACGTCACTATGTGCTAGCGACCGTTTTCGTGGGCCCATTATTGAGTGTGCGAGTCATCCCCCGCCATTTTATCCATGTATAATTTAAAAAAAACAGGCAGCGGCCATAGTCCTTCCATAGTTTTAGGTAACCAGTCCATTTTAACCACCCAAACCCATAGTCCAATATCTTTGTTTTCATATCCTGCAATAGTCCTACACCAACCGGGGGTTGTCCTTGGGTGCACTTGCATAGTGCGTACAGGGATAATCGTCGGTTGGCGCCTAATTCAATTAAAAAGTGTCTAACGGGCCTCTGCGAGTTGGCTTCGGCCCCTCGTACGCCTTCCAAAGGTCCTGGTTATTTTATTAACACCATGAATTATTCTAATTGATATTTTAGTTGTGTAAAAGTGTTTTTAAAATCTATTTACAGAAATAAATCATTTATTTATGTTTCACAGGATGGAAAAATAAGTTTTAAACAATTTTCTGCGCCAAGAAGCGTTGCTGTGTACCGGTGTGTAGGCTATAATAGGCGACCATGTAACTACAAGCACATGCCGAATTTCAGCTTTGTCTCTGTGATGGCAACGCTTCTGTTATGTCTCTGGTATTTCAGATACCCTACGCGGCATGGCGGCAGTGTCCACTTACTATCATGTGGACCGCTTCGAGGAATACATGCGTGATGTTACCTCTACATCAGCAGGAGTTTTCATCCCCTATGACGAAACTCTAGGGTTTCTCTTAACTAAGACATAAAATTGCATTCTGAACGTATTTCTTAGATGTAGAAAAACAAAATGGCGATACTATACAGCATTTATCAGAAATGTGTATTCAAAAAGGGGATGGTATAGACAATCAAATTGATCGATGATATGAATCAAAAACTGCGCGTGTTATCGCAACTTTAATCGCCGTTTCTAAATAAAATATCTACAGGAAGATGACTATCAGCAAATTCTAAGCCAGGAACCCCACGAAAAACCTATCAAATTCCTTTACAACTAAGTATGGTCGACTTCGTAATTCCATTACCACTTTTAACAACAATTTCCAGGAAATTGAAACTTCACTAACTTCACTTCGATCTATTTTGGTAATATCTCACCGTGAAAACTTAGGTGAAGTGAGTTTGAAGTGAGCTGTCAATAGTGTCAATCTAGAGATTAAAACTATTCATGGCATCAAGTAGAATGATAGCACACTTCAAGCTAAGAATACATTCTACAAGACCCTATGTAATGTCCATAAAAATAGCTTGAGCTCCTTATGTTCTGAGTTGAGCTGCACGATTACTGACAAATGCGTGCACTGAATGGACAGGTCCACTCAATCTGTGTGGTTTTTTCTTCAAAAGACCATTTCAGACACCAATCTACATGGTCTTCACATGATTTGACCAAGATTATGTCTGTACTTTAAAAGAAACTGTGAACCTCTGAGTTTGATTCGGCGTTTCTTCTCAGAGTAGTCAGATACGAAACTCCGACTTCATCTAGTTTTAAAATATGATTGACGTGTTTGTAAAAACCTACTTACAGAAATAAAATAATTTATCATTTATATACAAAAATCTACCTGAATTCATAAAAACCGGCCAAGTGCGTATCGGATCACGCACAATGAAGGGTTCCATAGTTGCGATGAATTTATCCCAAAAACAAACTTAACATTGTAGTTGGAAAACATGATCATGTTTTTTAACTGTAAATGTAAGTTGGTCGACTATTACTCGGTAACTTGTAAAGCCTACTTAGCTGTGATAGTTTTCCTTTTAACTTCGTTATATATATATACTACTGATGTGAATTTTTTCACATGTCCAAATACAACCATTTAGCTTGCAAGGGGGGAGACACTTGACTCTAACAAAAATTTGCACTTTAAAGCTTAATATTACACAAACAGATCCCTGAATCGAAAAATGGTTTTCACAAACCCGCAATATTTTTAATCGGCCTATCCAACGATACCTCACACTATGGAATAGTCGTGAAATATATCATCCCCACTTTACGTGCCCCTACACGTAAAGTGGGGATGAATTATATTAACCCTAAAAAAATATTAAAAAAACATCATATTTTACCATTGTCGGTTTAATTAATACGTATATCCATACCATATTACAGCTTTCTAGTACTAAGAGTCTCTGAGCTAAGCCGCGGACAGACAGACAGACAAACAGACAGACAGACGGACATGGCGAAACTATAAGGGTTCCTTGTTGACTACGGAACCCTACAAACAATATGGTGGTGGCTTTCCAATTTCGGCCTCACGCCAAAATATCCTCTATATTTAACTGTCACATAGACAAATGAGCACTGGTGGCCCAGTGGTAACGGCCGCGGTTCGAATCCTGACAGGCGCTACACTTTGTTTAAATTATTTCATCACCACTGGCCAAGCCCTTTTATTGGATGTATCAAAAAAATAAAAAATAAAAATAAAGTATCACACGGTACAGTTAGCAAAACCAAAAATTTAAAAATATTAAAAAAAATCTAATTTGTCCCCCAAAAGTGACCCCCATATTCAAAATTCATTTATTTACATATAAAATACAAAGTTGCGCAGTCAATTCGCCGCGAGTGAATTTTGCAAAACTGCAACCTAAAGGTGATAAAGTAATTCCGAGTTCAACTATACATAAGTACTATGACTACACATAAGCCCTTTTTAAATTCGCAAAGGAAGCGTACGGTAATTACTTTGTAAGTATGAACGTTAAAGAAAAATGCGGATATACTCCCAAGACTAATATAGTAATATGTATGTTCTTAGAGGCATATACAGGGATGGATTGGGATCCGTATTTTATTCTATAATTTAAAAAAAAAGCATAGGCGACCCCAAATTTTACCCCATAAGATTAAGATTTGGTGTAACTATACTATATTATAAGCAATATTGTAGGGTTTTTTTTATTTATTTTCTCCGATTACTCGAAGATAGCTAGACCGATTTGAAAAATTCTTCTTTTTTTTTAAGGGTATACTTTCTTGATGGTTCCATTGTCATCAGGTCAGGATCTGATGATGGGATCCTGGAGCAATCGAAGAATCTCTTCAAATATTTTAGGCAATACAAATGGTGAAATACTAGGAGAACTCTTCAACAATTAACTTCCCTGCATCGGGAAAAGAAATATTTTGTAAAAGGTGATGAGCAAGTTGACTTAAGGCTATTGTAACTTAGATAAATTATAAATAGACCCACTTCAAAGAGAGAAAAAAAAAAACACTACTAAGTGAAAAATAACTTTAATTTTGGAAGTCAGTGGTAAAAACTAAAATACAGATCCAAAGACACCGACTTCCGAAATTAAGGTTATTTTTCACTTTGTAAACTTTTTAATTTTTTCTTTGGAAGTTGGTTCTTTATTTGTATGAATGTGAGAACATCGTAGGCGTCATCAATTTTCTATTTTGCCATACCTATTAACACTGTTATTTGAAAACATTGTAATAGCCAATTATTTTTAAAAGAGTAACCGTGGAGTTTCTTGCCGGCTCTTCTCCACACTAAACGACTAATTGGTTCCGTGCACCTAGCTTCTGACGTTTCAAAAGAGCCCATGTGTTTAGGTTTATGTGAAATAAAATATATTGATTTTCATTTTGAAAACATAGACAGGCACGTAACGAAGCTTACCTTAAATAAATTGCTTAATACTAACTTCTGAACTCCATCCCTGCCTATTAAACGCAAAAACAAAACCGCTCACCACCATACATGGCAACACTGAGAACCAACGACTGTTAACTAGCTTCGATAATATTGTTTCTTTGGAAAAATGTTGCCAGCACAAAAAAAATATTGACTAAGTATGCTAAATGGGCGTTTAAAATGCTGATTCAAGAGTTGGGAAACTATTTTCTGGATACGTGATTTCCTAGGTTGGGAAATATGGTAATTAGTTGGTTAAGAACTTGTTTGTGAGTCATCCAGCGAACGTCTTCGACAGTTTTCATTGCAAAAAACCAGACTAGGGTAGGACTCACATAGGTTCCGTACCACTTAAACTTTATTAAGCTACTTTCTATAATTATTTGTTTCTATCTTCTGCCCGCGACTTCGTTCGCGAGGAAGACAGGACATCACAATATATTATACTAAAATACTAGCCATATTTTAATAAAACTTCCCTGAATACTTCGTTTGTAGTTTTGGTCACAGCAGTCAAAATATACAGAGAGTCAGGACTGGTGACGTGGGAGCAAGCGACGTACAGTTCTATGTTCTATGGTAAAGGGTTTAGTTTCCGCCCTTAGTCCTTCAGGTGGACCATTGTACAGTCAGCAACAAAAGTCGATTAACATTTCACTTTCCTAAATCTTAATTATTGAACCAAATATTTAATTAAAATTTTAATTAAATATTTGGTATGTAGCATAGAGTTATTTTTCTTTACCTTTTACTTCTGTTCCGATTTTAATTAAATATTTGGTTCAATAATTAAGATTTAGGAAAGTGAAATGTTAATCGACTTTTGTTGCTGACTGTACATGGGCCATGGCGGCCATAAGCGGTTATTCCAACCAGCCCACCTCCCTCCAGAAGTTAATAACGTCTTCTGTTCTAATCTGGGTGACGCCAGTGCATTCAAAGTTCATATGCGCGACGGTTTCCTCAGCCTCCATGCAAGTACTGCACAGAGGATAATTGAATGTTTCTCATTGTCATTCTTACAGATTATTCTTGACGAACACCTATCACTAAAATAATATGACAGTACATTTTTTATTATAAACACTCGGGATTTCTCATTAACAGACACCTAACAACCATAGATATTTATTTTTATTATAACCATAGACGACAGAAGAGGTCTAACTTAATTACACTCCCGGACACTTGAATCGAGCCACCCTGCATATTTTTGTTGAAAGATCTCTGTCTTTTTAAATAATGGTAGTAAAAAGAAAAAAAAAATTGTAGCCAGTTACTCACTATCATTTCCGTTTGCCATTGTTCCAAATTTTAAATTGGAAAACCTAAAAAAAAAATATAGTTTAATTGCAATAAGTCGTCTTTTCGCGTTTCTCAGGGGCAAAATTAGCGTTGATTTTTTGAAGAAAACAATGGTGTACATGGAGAAAACGTTTCTTTAGTAACTTGTGTTACCTCCAAGAATATTTACAACGGCCGTCATGCGATTTGGCATGGAATTAACTAATGCCACTATGAATGACGTACTGTGCAATGTTCTCCCATGCTTCCAAACTTGCAGTTTTCAGCTCTTAGAGTTGAGCTAAACGTTTACTGACAAATGCTTGCACTGACTGGACAGGTCCACTCAAAATTGTGTGGTTCTTTCCTCAAAAGACCATTTCAGACACGGATCTACATGGTCCTCACATGATCTGACCAAGATTATGTCTGAACTTTAAAAGAGACTTTGACCCCTGAGTTTGTTTCGCCATTTCTTCTCAGGGATAGTCAGATAGGAAATGTCGACTTCCTCAAGCTTGTTTTTATATTTTTTATATGACGTGTAAAAGTGATTCCGATATCCTATTTACAGAATAAACGATTTCACTTCATTTCATTTCTTGCAAAGTTTCTGGAGCTGGCTTGTTAGCTCGAAAATGCCTCTATAGTCATCCCTTAAGTGCTCTGTTGGATTCATACAGGGCTTCTTGCTGGCCATTCCATTTCTGCGATGCTAACGACATGCAGGTATTCTCGAACAATTATTGCAATGGATGCCCTAGCATTATCAAGCACAAAAATGATTTATTTTTTATATATTATATTGAGACACGAAGCAACAAAATTCGATCTAAATAAAAGCGGCCACATTCCTCTAGATCGTAATATGTTGCTGCATGTCTCAATATGAAACTTTTAAAAGGTATTAGAAAATTCTAGACACACTTACCGAGATTCCTTATTGAGCCGTTTTTCATAATTCCTTCTCAGTCAAAAGATATTTTTTTATAGAAGTGGCACTAGACAGTCGGTACCTATTCGAGGGTCCATTTTTCTATCCTGAAAATGGAGCATGGGGTCCAGGGTTTGATTCCCGGGTCTGGCAGTGTTATTGAGTATTGAGACATGTGTGTGTACTCTACACCTCTGCTTAACTTTCCAGATAAAACAAGCGTGATGTGATGTTACATAACAAATAAACACAAAACCCCATATTTTACCCCCAACAGTCGGTTAAAAAGTCGAAAACAAAACTCAAAAAATCCACACAATTCTTTCGTAATCTTCAGAACACTAAAATAAAGGGTCAAAATGATATAATTGAATATATTTCTTGAATATATAAATTATTATTTTGTATGTGTTGTCTCAAATTATGACGGTTTCTCGGAAACTTTGGTCAAATTTTGCGTATATCTTCAAGCATGTTTTGTTATGGGGAACCAAATAAGTTCACGAAATAACTTGATTCTTTGAATAAATTGCTTTTCTGGTGTGGCTTCCGGCAATTTGTATAAGCCAATATATCATTTCCTGATGGTTTTTTTTAATGGATATCAACCTGTGTGGCATGAAACGTGCTATTTTTCATAACATCACGCCTGTACTCCCCGAAGGATTAGGCAGAGGTGTACACCCACATTTCGCCAGTTAGCTTTAAGTCCCATGTAATAGGGGGCGAGCCTAATTGCCATCAACCGGGCACAAATCCAGATTCCGGGCTGCTACTAAGAGTATTTTTTTTTTTTCTTAGGTTGTTTTTAGTCATGGTATGGCAGTTTCAGTCATTTATACGGCCTACCCAAATGTCCTTTCTTTGGTATTGTTTGTCGAATCGTTGAGCTCCTTATGTTCTGAGTTGAGCTGCACGATTACTGACAAATGCGTGCACTGACTGGACACGTCCACTCAATCTGTGTGGTTCTTTCCTCAAAAGACCATTTCAGACACCAATTTACATGATCTTCACATAATATAAGCAAGATTATGTCTGGATTTTAAAACAGTCTGTGACCTCTGAACTCCGTCGTTAATAAACCGATTTTTTTTTTTTTGTATGGATATACTTCCAGATTGGTCCCATTTTTATCAGAATCAAGTTCTGATGGTGGGATCCATGAAGAATTAAGGAACTCCTCAAATATTCCATTAGAAATCCAATCATCAAATCAAATCAATTCCCGCACGGAACAAATATTTGTATTACCTACAAGGAGTTGTTCCGGGTCTGGCTGTTTGTGTATGTGAGTTTAAATGTTTGTAAACGCATCCACGATACAGAAGAAATTCCTAGTGTGGGGCAACGTTTTAATACAAATAAAAAAATCCATTTTGAAAATTCTGGATAATTCATTCTCAGTCACGAGTTTTTTTTTTTTTTTAAAGATTAGCGGAGTACGGAGGGGTGTCGATATGTAATAGATATCCATCCACAGATTGACCTCGGCAAGCATAGCTACCAGTGCGACCCATTTTTTTGCCACGAGCCCGTCGTTTAATTACGTTAAATAAGTACAAATATACGAAAATAAAAAGAGTTCAGTATTTATAATATTAGCAAGATTCTCGCCTGAACCACAGGGGTTTCAAAAACAATGTATTTGAACGAGCGGCCTAAACAGTTTGTCAAATAAATATTAGCGTTTTATTACTGTTTTAAACCTTCACAGTTGGATAAAAGAATGATATAATAATAACAGCTTGTATTTAGGGTATAATCTATACCTACATATTATAAAACAAAGTCGCTTTTTGTGTCTGTTTGTGTTACCGCTTTGTTCTTCTACACTACGCAACGGATTTAGATGCAGTGTTTATCATTATTTTGAAAATGTATTCGTAAAGGTTTATGAGTGTAATACAAACATGAATTTAATAAAGAAAACTCGATGTTTTGTCGAGTCGTAACTAGGGAATGCAATCTCGTTCTCGCGAGATGATTTATTCCTTTCTAATACCAAAAACGACTACCAGAAACAAATATCAGTGGAATTAGTTTTTGGTATGAGAACGGAATAAATCCGCGAGATCTCTGCCATATTTACCGAGATTAATCTCAGCCCAAAAATCAAACGATACCTCGCGATATTAACGAGATTATACAAGAGCATGAATACATGTGTTTTTCGAAGCGGACGATGTGTTTTTCGGGGGTCTAAGGGAGAACTCTTAAAGTTTGCAGACAATTGATTGCGCTCTGTAGTCCCTACCAGTGTAGAGGCCCGCTGTTCTCGTGGTCGCAAGCACAACTTTTTCCATTAGGAATTTCTTAATCCTATGGCATTAAGTCCGCCTCTGTACATTTTTTTGTGCTAAAGTATTAAATAAATAAATAAATAAATAACAGTCTGGAGTTTGGAAGTTGGCGAGGTGCTACCTGATGGTCCTGCAACATCTCTCCCCGGTCATGTCGGATTGCCGTCCCATCGGACTATGAGAGTGAGGGAAGAGAGAGTGCACCTGTGTCTGCGCACACAAGCCTGCACTATAATATCTCCCGCGTCGAAGGCTGGTCTCCGCTGAGATTGGTAGCAGGGCCGTCTTTTCCATAGGCCACTCTTGGGCGAATGCCCAGGGCCCCGCGTTTCATGGGGCGCCATATTTCCTGCCAGCTTCGTAAGTAGGTGCTATCAGTGGCAGGGTACAAAAAATTGCGAGCTCACTCCGCTCGGTCTTGCATCCTAGATTCTCCAGTATCCTAAAGTGCCCAGAGTTGAGAGTGCCCAATAGTTTTGAAACGGCCTTGATTGGTCGCCATGGTGAAATTCGGTCTGAAGGACTTTTATTACCAGTCTTAACCAAAGGGCATCGTCTTACCCAGTAACTTTGTTGTAGAGGTCAGATAGGCAGTCGCTCCATTAAATACTGATATGCAGTTGTATCTGGTTAGACTGGAAGCCGGCCCCAAAATAGTTTTTAGAAGGCTACGCAGATGAATCTTCCCATGATAAAATTAATTTTGACAAGCTCAAACTCCCGGGGGTCGGTTTCAATCAATAAATAATATCTAAACTATTTCGTCCGCCATATTATTTATTTTAAATACAGATACGATCGGTAGTTTTTTTTTACTAAAGGGACACAGATGTCAAAAAGGATTTTGTTTTTTTTTTGTACTATATCTATGAATGAGGTTTTATTAGAATTCGTAGCGAGTTGGTGCGGGTTCCGTTTGTTAATATGTCATGATATGTTTAACATAACATCACGTCTGCGTGCCCTGAAGGATTGGGCAGAGGTGTATCTTTAGCACCTACACCTACATTTCGCCAATTTTGGTTTGTGAATGGGTGACCACCTCTACATATACCAAGACCCCCTCGTGCCTCGGAAAAGTACAAACATTATACGAGTCAAATTTGTAACACTAATCATTAGTTAAGTCAAACAAAATTGTAGAAGGAAAATAAAGCTTATTTTATTTTTATTTTATTAATTTTTTACTGACCGTTACGGGGCGTAATGTAACGTGTTACAGAGCGAGCGTTCGTGCAGTCAGTACGGGGTAGCAAGGCGCTCGAACAGAGCAACGAGCGGCTCGTTGCGACTTGCGGGTGCTCCACCCCGGTGTCTGTTTTTTCGTGAATCCTTTGAGTGTTACATACTTCAGTCAGTACGTCGCAGCGAGTCGTCACGAGCACACGTGGCACAAGCGTCGATTCTAGGTATTTCGGACCTTTGGTTTATAGATTACTAGCTTTCGCCCGCGGCTTCGCTCGAGCTTAAATAAAAAAAAAACTCTTAACACACTACTAAAGTTTCTGTATTAATATAATTCAATCATGATTCGGAAGACACGTGGCGCCATCTATTATCATAATAACGTTATTGCTGTTTTTTTCGGGAACAGCACTTTTTTTCGGGATAAAAGGTACCCTATGTCCATTTATGTACACCTGACAACGTTTATGCAAAATTTCAGGATGATCGGTTCAGTGGTTTAGGCGTTAAAAGGTAACAAACATACTAACAAACTAACTTTAGCATTTATAATAGTTAGGATTTGTTGTTAAAGCGACATCTTGACTACGAGTGGCAACGAATCTAGAGCACGGGCGAGCAAAGAGTTCGAAACGAGCATGTTACACGTAGTTTAGAACACGGCGTTACGTAACATGCTCGCTGCGATGATACATTACAGCCCGTAACACCGGTCAGTACCCACCTTTACCTGTCTCCTTGACATGCCCTGCTAATGATTATGGTAAAGCCTTTGAACTGTCATATTTCATGATTTCTGCTGTAATTGTTTCTTAGATAAGTTGGTCAAAATTATCATTCTCATCGTTCTCCTGCCCTTATCCCTATTTATTTGTAGTAGGCGCAACATGTCTTTTGCTTCCATACTTCTCTATATAGTTGTCATCTAGGGTCAACACAAAAAAAATATTCTAGAAAGGGGGTGACTAATAGAGTCACCCCCTTTCTAGAATAATTTTTTTGTTCAACGAAATCTCCAAACAGCTGGGTGACACTTCCCGTGCCCCAAGGGCTGACTTTTACCTTGGCCAGAGGCTAAGCATTGCCATACAATGTGGCAATGCCGCCAAACCCTTGGGTACATTACCAGTCGACAGCGATGCGGAGGAATTATTCGACGCCATATTTTAGGTTGGTAATAGTTTTAGTTATAGTTATGTTATTATATTTTTATTTTAATAGTTTGTTGGTAAATTTAACATAAGAAGTTTATCCATTGTTACTTCTGTTATTATTATTGATTTGATCATCTTTTATAACCCACATATATCGAAGACCAGTGTTCGATTTGCCAAACAACATTCTTTCACTCCAATAAAACATTTAAAACTGCCAAAGAACCCTAAATTTTAATATCGAAAGGTATCAAAGTAAACATCCTAAATATTTAAGTAATATTCATTTTTATATTTTTTACGACGGTCAGGACATGGTTTAAAAAGAGATATCTCTGTCTCTGTCTGTTTTCTAATGAGGGAAAGAGATGCAGCATCGTCGCAGGCGCAAGGGACAGAAACAAAACGGTGCGCGGTTGTTTTATTGTTAGAGTTCCGTGGGAAGATTGTGGAACCATCTGGTCTTATTATATGCTTTTTTTTTAAGTAATCATTATGTTTAAATATTGGTACATACATAACATCGCGGGTTTTCCCCAAAAGGGTAAGCAAAGATTTTCTGTGTACCCGCATTTCGCACTGTACTAGGAGGGAAGGGGGTAAACTGATTGCCATAAACCAGGCAAACGTCCAGGCTCTAAACTGCTTATGAGATTTCCAATAGAAAACCCATTATCACTGACAGAGCTAGAGGATTGACCCCAAGCCCCCACCACTCGGCAATCCTGCGACTACTAGACCAACGAGACTATCAGTTTATTTATCCTATAACATTTTTATATTTCGTTGACAGGTGACGGGCCCAGGGCACAGCGCAATATAGGCCAGGTTTTTTTAGGGTGGGTATTATTCGTCAGAAGTGCCAGCGCGTCTCCAAGACCAGAGATGGACGAAAAAGGTAACGGGATGGCTGGGCTCCCAAAGAACACGCAAGAAAAGGAGCATATTAAAAAGTTAGCTGGAATAAACTGGATTGAAACAGCCCAGTCTGGAGAAGACTGGATATCTTTGGAGGCGGCGTTCATCTGTAGAGGGGTTCTTGCAGAATAAATTATATAATACTAGCTTTTGCCCGCGGCTCCACCTGCGTGGATGTCGGTTATTGCGTAAAAAAGTTGCCTATGTCCTTCTCCATATCCCAGGCTAAGGCTGGCAAATTTCATGACGATCAGTTCAGCGGTTTTGCCGTGAAAACGTAATATACAGACAGACAGAGTTACTTTCGCATTTATAATATTACAAGCTGTTGCCCGCGACTTCATCTGCGATCCAGGATGAAATGTAGCCTGCCTTTCTAATATAATTCAATCACGATTCGAAAGACACGTGTCGCCATCTATTATCATAAGAAAGTTATTGTTGTTTTCTTCGGGAACAGTACTTTTTTTCGGGATGAAAGATACTCTATGTCCGTTTCTGTACACCTGACAACGTATATGCAAAATTTCAGGATAATCGATTCAGTGGTTTAGGCGTGAAAAGTAACAAACAAACTGGCAAACTTACTTTCGCATTTATAATACTAGTTAGGATAGTATGGATAGTACACTTTAACAATTTAACAACACTACTTTTAGTTGTTTTTTTTTTTTTATTGAAGTTAAAACTTCTTTAGCCGCGTTGAGCGATTTTTGGTTGGGGGAAAACTTATGGGTTCGCGTCACCGGAATACGCGACATGCTCGTGACGTGTAGCGCCAAACTGACAGTTATTCTAAAGTTTTGAGTTTTCACTTCTGTCGGCAATTTTTGTTTTTTTTTTTTTTTTTTTCTGCTAGGCTTGCTTTATTGGTAGTATTGGTACTATATTAATTTAACTGATTTGTATTAATTAAGAAGGACATTATAACATGTGTACTTATCAGTCTCCAAGGTTTTTGTCTTTTTCTTGGGTCCATCGCATCTTTCACATTTACTCACAAATGCACTAAAGCACTGACACAACAATTGCATAATGGTCACACATTACATCATTGGCCATTTTGTAATTTCTTACATCATAATTTCCCTGCGTTCCGAGTTGCGATAATATCGATATTCGCGTGCTAAAACCCGTACCGAATTAGCGTGAGCGCGATAACGATGTCCCGTGAAACGTCATAGATGACGTCATGACATTCGCCATCTTGCGATAACGCCGACCATGCCTTTTACTAATATCGCCGTGAGCGCTGTCAAAAATGACAGTGTGCTGTTTTGTTTTGAGTCGCATCTTATCGTATCGTGGCATTTTCAAAATTGTTCTTCTGGCTACAGTTGCTACCTAACCTAAGAAGAACAAATTTTTGGTGTATACACAGAGAAATACTCTAATATCGTTTTGACATTGCGTGAGCACCGTGAGCGCGTTCACGAGCGTTCCGACCAGCGCTGGGGCTCTGTCTTGCATAGGGTCGCAGCATAATGCTGAGCGATAGCCGTTTTGCGTGGATGTGACGCACTTTCCCCAATAATATTCTTATTTCTTTTGTGTTTATGTTCTTTTTTTTTGCGTCATGTTTACCGCAAATAAACGTATTTTCTTTCTTTCTTCTTTCTTTCTTTCTTTATCACTCAAACTGAATGACGGATTTTAAAATAAAATAAATATACGGAACCATAACCTCCATTTTAAATAGTAACATACCCTTCAAATATTTTTTGTTCTTCAGTATAAATAAAGTTGGTACGCCACAGAGAGAGTAATGCGCCTGAGTATATCACCCGCCTTCAGATTGTAGAATATCACTTATTTTACATAACATAAACATTACGCCTTATTCCCTTAAGGCTTAGGCAGAGGTGTGTAGTAGCCATATTTCGCTAGTTATGTTTTAGTCCTAAGGGGGCGAACGTATTGCCATGAACAGGACAAAAAATCCGGGCTGATACTGAGAAATTTCTAATGGAAATGTACCAATGTATGAATATGTATGTATGTATGTACTCCTGGCTTGATTTAGGGATTAACCCAAGGACTGCTGTGCTGTGCTCAATACTCAATACTCAATCTATTTATTGCTTCCACATGTGCACTTAGGTGATAGGTTTTACATAGAAATTGTCATTGTGGACACAGCATAAGTTAGAGAGAAGAAGAGGGGCTTTTATTTTATAATAATAATATTAAATAGGTATTCTGATTATTAATATAATTATAACATGTTATTTAAAATTTGTCATTTAAGTATTCATATTGTAATAGCATTTAGATAATAGAAATTGTTTTAATTTCTTTATGAATGTATGTATAAAGTTTTTGTTCTTCTTGAATTTTTTCTGGTAATTTATTATATATTTTAATTGACATGACTAGTGTACTTGTTGGGTGCATTTTTAGCTTAGAGCCTGCTAAGTTTGACCTATTTTTATGGCGCAGTGTGTATCTTGACTGTATATTTTCTCTTGTCGTGTACAAGTGTTTGTAATTACGTACGAATTTGCATATTTCTAGAATGTATAGGCAGGCTGCTGTCAATCAGTCTGTAAGATTCCGACTGCTGGGACTGGGCTGTAATCAAACACGCGGGCAGTGTGGGTTGGTGGCTGACACAATACATGTCTTCAAATTTTTCTAAGAAATTTTTCACGGTGTTTCCCTTCATCGTTATTAGAGCAGTGTTCATGAAATAAACTACACTAATGTGCCTGCTATGGTTTGAATTCACGATCTAGAATTCGTAAGTCGAGGCCGCGACCACTGGGCCACCACAATTCCCAGGTCAGGCAAAATGTTTATATAATAACTAGCTGCGCCCCGCGGTTTCACCCGCATAAGTGTCGATCCCGTGGGAATATCGGGATAAAATGTAGCCTATATGTTAATCCAAGGTGTCAGCTACCTCCATACAACATTTTATTAAAATAGGTCCATCCGTTTGAGTGTGAAGAAGAGACAAACATACACACACACTCACAAACTTTCGCCTTTATAATATTTGTGTGGTTATCACTGTTTTAATAATCCTTTTGACGTCTTTAAATAATCATTATAAGCCCCAATATTAATAACGCCGTCGTTTTAATCACAAATTATGTCATAACAACAAATATAATTAATATTTCTTGATCATCGCAATTTTTGACGCGATTACATTTTGAGAGCGAATCTTATTGCTCATTATCGGACGCAGTCCGGCCTGTTACCGAGAATTTTATAACAGGCTTATCCGAAATCCCATTTAACAGATTTGGGGCCCTACCATAATCATTCTGACAAGACACACTTACACTCACTTTGTCTTATTTGTAACTTTGTCTCATTTTGTAATTTTTATCTTTAAGGTAAACAGTATTTAAGTAAACATGGTATAAAATAATTAATTATTCAAATTTTATCACTACTTCAAGACTTCTAATGTAAATTATTGTAAAAAAAAAAAAAATTACCCTACGATTACCAAAAAGTATGTGCTCATGGCGCCTGTGATACAGGTTTATCCTAGTACAGGCATCTAACATTATAATACCTTTGGAAATTATTTCTAAGATTTTCTGTAAATATTTTACCAATTTTAATACTGAATAAATATTTATTAATTTATTTTTATTCTTGGGCAGGTGATGTACAGGCAGGTCCAGTAGTGCTATTCTATTCTTCACGTGCGCTTCACGTGAAGTGAGCGTCAATACACAGTGTCAATCCCTAGCATCAATTGAATGACAGCTCACTTCACCTAAGTTTCCACCGTGAGATTTTGACAGAATAGCACTACTAGTAACAGTTAACAGTTGCACCGCATATGATACAACATCGTGTGACACATCCCTGGTAGCATTTTTTGTTGGCATTTAGTTGGGCCACTTACAGAGGTAAGTGGCCCAACTAAATGCCAACGATTCTAAATATTGACCAGCGGGTCTATTCTGTAAAAATCTCACCGTTAAAACTTAAGTGAATTGAGCTGTCAATAGTGTCAATCCCTATAGGCATCAAATGGAGTGACAGCTCACTTGTAGCTCACTTCACTTAAGTTTTCACGGTTAAATTTTTACAGAATACACCGGCTGCCATAAGAGTGAGTGATGGAGAGAACAGTGGAGCCCTAGTAGTGGTAACGGCCCTGACTTACGAGTTGTAGGTCGTGGGTTCAAACCCAGGCAGGCGTTTTACTTTGTGTAAATAATTACATCACGGCTGCTCTCAAAACGGTGAAGGAAATACATCGTGAGGAAACCGGTATGTCCTTGAACCATAAATTCGAAGACGTGACGTCTACCAACCCGCACTGGGCCCGCGTCGTGGATTATGGCCCACTCCCTCTCGCAGAGAGGAAGCCTGCGTCCCAGCAGTCGGAATGTTATACGCTAATAATGCTTGACAGCAGCACAGCACAGCAGTCCTTCGGTTAATCCCTAAATCGGGCCAGGAGTAATAGGCAGGAGTGGGCGTTGCGACGACGAACCGTTTTCAAAGACTATTTTATGTTCTGCGACGATGAAACCGTTTTACGTCCAGCAATTTTATTCTGTAAAAAAAACTCACCGTGAAAACACAGGTAAAGTGAGCTGTCATTCCATTGATGCTAGGGATTGACACTGTGTATTGATGCTCACTTCACCTGAGTTTTCACGGTGAGATTTTTACAGAATACATCGGCTTGGTTCAACCAGCCTTCGTTGACCTCGTCAATACAAACATTTTGACACCTCAATTTCATTAACTATATTGACTCAGAATTAACGGAAATATTAAACGATGATTATGTTGGACTTTTCTTCAAAACGGGGCCCCGGGGACCAGAATGACCGAAAAAACATTTTCAATTTTAAAACATTTCCAGTATTAAAAACTTGAAGAGGGTGTGTACTTATGACCACACGAAAGAAGTGAAAACATACGAATGGAGCTAAGTACACGCGATTGAGCACCGAGTATACGCGAGTCAGCGTCACCGACCGACTGGAGCCGAGTGTACCCGATTCAGCGTCACCGACCCGAGCGTGTCGTCCCAGTTTCGTTCACTGTCCAGAAAGAGCACAAACTGCGCCTCAAGAAATTTTGACTACTTTGTGAAACATTCCTTTGGAGTGATTACGTCACCTTTTGCCAAAAATTCAATATAGGTACATAAATATGACAAAATGTCAAAAGCAATGAGAAAACAAGGACAACCGAAATATTGATAACAAAATCGACTAAAACGAGAAGAAGTAACTGGAAACAAGTTTCCTTTAAAACGTGGGTGTAAAATAAAAGCGTAATATAAGTTGTAGTTGAGCTCTTTGTGAAGGAGATCGTCTATGGAGAAATAATTGGTATACCATTTTTGACAACAATTCCCAGTATATTAAAACTTCACCAAGGTTGGAACCATTGTTACGAGCTTGGGGTTCGTGACAATAAAAACTGCCGATTTAATAACCAAAAATGACACTATAATTAAACAACACTGATAACAACTCAAAACACACAAATTATAAAACACAACTGCACTACTGATCACTATTAAGTCGCACTTGAAGATCGATTGTTTTTCGACTGACCCGGGTCGGGGTCCATACCGACCTTATAATAGTCCGCAGATAGTTCCAGAACCTTCTACTGTAGAAACATCTAGAATGTTCGAGTACATACCAGCCCCGACTAACCAGATGTCGATAATTCAAGAAAGTTTTAGCATCGACTTTCTAGAAGCATCTCGACTCTACTAGTTCTGCCACTTGATACTAGATGGCGCTAGTGGTCTACAAGTTCTGCTACTCGATACTAGATGGCGCTAGTGGTCTACTAGTTCTGCTACTCGATACTAGATTGCGCGAGTAGTACTTAATGCCACGATGTACCAGGCATAATTTGTGGCGCGCAACACTATGTAACTGTCACTAGGGCATGCAATATCGGAAGGTTCTCAATTCCGGAACTGAGTTCCAATACTGGAGATCTGATTCCGTAATTCCGGAACTGGTAACTTTTAAAGTTTGTTTCAAATCAAACAAGATTTATAATTTATATCAGTCTTTTAATCATTTTTAGTAACAAATTAAACGACTTTCTCCCTTATTACTCTAATTAAACATTTTAAACCGTAAAATCAACAAGGCTTATATATCACACAATTGAAGTCTTTAAAATCATTTTTAGTAACAAATTAAACATCTTTCTCCCTTATTACTCTAATTAAACATTGGCCGTCTAGCGGCTTGTGGAAAGTTCCACAGACTAGTTTGGTTGCGTTTAGATAAAATAATAATCAAAATATCAAAAAATTATGAATATCAGAATTCTGATATTACTCCTCTCAATTCCGGAATTGAAATATCAGAAAAATTGTTACGGAATTCCGGAATTACGAAATACCGGAATTCCGGAATGCATGCCCTAACTGTCACATAGACAAATAGACCTTGTCGTTTTATGTATAATTGCATAGCACTGGCCACACTACATACTTACGAACATAAACTCATGCCTTCTTTCCTTGAGGGTAGGCAGAAACAATACAACGCCACCACAGTAGCATTTTCCGTTGGCATTTAGTTGGGCCAACTTCAAAGGTATGTGGCCCAACTAAACGCCAACAAAAATGCTACTAGAGTACGCTCCTTACATACTCCTTTTGCTTCGTTAACGTTCATACATCTGGTCATACACGCACGCCGGTTGCGTGTACTACGCACCTGACCTTTCTGAAGAACATCACCAATTAGGTCACTATAATTATGTCCACCTAGGGCGTCCCCTCCCGGCGTTTCCACTCACATCTGTCTTGTGTTAGTCACCTTTCATTCATCCTGTCAACATGACCAAACCATCTAAGTATACTCTTTTAAATTTTTGTCACTACATCTTCTTTTAAACCGCACCGTTGCCTTACCACATCATTTTTCAGCCTTTCATTCGTAGTCACGCCACACTTACTTCACATATTAGTATTACAAAACAACTTAATATATCGTTCCTTAAATACAAAAGTCACACATTTCTAAAAATGATTTTTTTGCATAAAATGCATCTTAAACGATGAAACTTTAATGTTTCGCTAAAACAGCCGTCGTTTTATGATCAAAAACACCCATACACACGTTAGTTTTGTTTTGTACCGCTTCTGTAACTGAGTTCCGCGCAAAAGTACCATATTGTCAGTTGTCAACAGTCATTTGGCATTCAGTCATTTTTCCAGAGTCCATTCGAGGTATGGTTAAGATTACTTTATTGAAAAATAGGCTTTTTAATTACGCATCTTTTGATACAAAAAAAGTCTACGTAATACACATAGTTTATACAAAAATCATAAAATAATCCACATTATTTTTGCAAATGCCGCTCCTGTATAATTTGCTTATTTTGACTTGTGGCGCTTTTGTATTTAAGGAGCGATATTCTAGTGTTAGTAGTACAGACATAAAATGTTTACAATAATTCACATTCCACGCAGAGGACGACCAGTCAAGAAAACATGTTTCCTACCCAGATTAGGTACTCGCTCCTCGACGTGAACTACATAAATTATGCCCACCGGCACAATTGATCTTAGTCACAATCGAACTGGCGTTTGTGTAGCACATGTGTAGCACGTTATGAAAAATTACCGTAATCGTCTAAATAAGCAGCAACAACGCCTTCCTGTGTTTTCAAAATGTGCACAAATAATTCACAAACCAAAAACAAGTTCCACGGGTTTACTTTCCACTCGTACATCAAAACTTATTGTCTTTAAAATTCTCCTAAATAATATTGCTTTCTAGGTCGCCATTTATTTCTGAGTTGTTATGGGTACGTAACAGTGAAAATTACGGCTATCTCGTTCCCGCTACAGCCCACGTCATATCTCTCTATTTCGATTGTTGATGCTGATATCTATAATTGTTTCCAGTCCAATAATGTTTACGTGACATTAGAGCGATGCCTTATCTTCCTTTTTAGAGTTCCGTAGCCAAATGGCAAAAAACGGGACCCTTATGGATTCGTCATGTCTGTCTGTCTGTCTGTCCGTCCGTATGTCACAGCCACTTTTTTCCGAAACTATAAGAACTATACTCTTGAAACTTGGTAAGTAGATGTATTTTGTGAACCGCATTAAGATTTTCACACAAAAATATAAAAAAATAAAAAATAAAAATTTGGGGGTTCCCCATACTCAGAACTGAAATTCAAAATTTTCATGGATAGGTCTACAAAAATGATATTGAGGTTTCTATTATCATTTTTTTTCTAAACTGAATAGTTTGCGCGAGAGACACTTCCAAAGTGGTAAAATGTGTGTGTGTGTGTCCCCTGTAACTTCTAAAATAAGAGAATGATAAAACTAAAAAAAATATATGATGTACATTACCATGTAAACTCCCACCGAAAATTAGTTTGAACGAGATCTAGTAAGTAGTTTTTTTTTAATACGTCATAAATCGTAAACCGCGCTTACTGCTACGGAACCCTTCATAGGTGAGTCCGACTCGCACTTGGCCGCTTTTTTTGTATTTTTATATGTTCAGTACCCCTATCATATTTCACAGAATCCATCCATCGTTTCATTGATCTTCCCTTAAACTTCTAACTAATAGATAGGTACTGTAGTTCCATTTTCATACAAGTAAATCCACAGAACGATACTACTAATACAATAATACATTCTTAACAAGAATCACGAATACCATGTATGTCATTTAAAAGAAATCGCAGGGAACACCGCGGGGCGGCGCTGTGTCATTTAATTTTGTAAAATTATTTATATCTCAATGTTGCCATACAAATACTGTTTGTGATTTTTTGTTTTTACCCTCTTTTGTTAGTAATTTATGTCGATTAGTTTGGGGTTAGATGCAGTGGTTGCAATGCTGTGTTTTGTGGTAGGTATATAGGTTCGTTTTTCGCCTTTTTCGAAGTATGTTATGGTCCGCTTCCAGTCAAAATAGATGCAGCTGAATATCAGCAATTTGTCTATGCTTTCGTAATCCAAGAAAATTCAATTTATTCATAAACAATTATTTACATTGTGTTTGAACTCATTCTAAGTCCATAATAAAAACAATTAAAAATTAAAAATTCGTAATAAACTATAATAACATACACAATAAAAAAATAAAAATTACAACATAGCTCACATCATCATCAAAATTAAAATCATGATAAAAAATTAAAAAAAGATTATTCAATGTTAACTCAAAAAGAAAAAAATATATAATACCTAAGGATAGAAATCTTATAATAAAAAAAAAATAAAAAAAAAACAACCGACTTCCAAAATTGTTTACCACTACTTGCTACACTGCACAAACAACAGTCACACAAAATATACGAAGTGGATTAAATACGTATCATCGAAGCTAACTAAAAAACTACCCAAGCAAAGTTAATAAAAATCGGTTAAAAATCATTTATAGCCCGAGTGCATCTCATGACAATTCCAATAAGCCCAAACACGGCTAGGATACATTGTTTTATTACGGAGTTCCGGTGCATACCTTCCGGCTTCATCTTCAGATCAGTTCGATAGTACCATTTTCATCAGATTTTTTTATTTAAATTTGCTTCATAGTCACTTAACTATCTTAATCGAAATATCTTACCGCCACCCGTGAAATACTTATCATTGAGGAGTTCCGGTGACCATCTGTAGTCTTCTTCATCAGTTCCACTTAGCCAAATGATACTTTCTGAATACAAATGCTCGAGTTGTTGATGAAAATACAAAAATCGCTTTATTATGACAATTCAACCCTAACTCTTATTATTTTTATTTCAAGTACATTAAAATATTTATATACGAGTATTATACAATATACACCGTGACATTTTAGTTGTCTAACAAACGTGGTCCACTCAATTTATCCGACATAAAATACCTCTAGGCGCGAATAAAAAAAGAAATATTGAGATTTAGATTAGAAACCCATTTTTGCGTTAGTGTGAATGAACTCTGATAAAAAGGTCGCCGCTCCATTCCGCACCGCCCTTGGAACACAAGGCTCGGACTGCGCTCGTAACAGGGCGTTTCAAACTATGTCATGCGACATAATAAATTAAAAAAATGTTATTCAAATGTTCATTTATATCAAAAAAATAATTAATTCCTCATGGATCCCACCATCAGAACTTGATTCTGATAAAAATGGGACCAATCTGGAAGTCATCATTCTTCATTTCAGCCGAAAGACGTCCACTGCTGGACATAGGCCTCCCCCAATTGGGGGGGGATTTGCCATAATCGCCACGCTTGGCAGACGGGTTGGCGATCGCAGTATGGTGTTAAAAATGCATAGAGAACGCTGCTGCCAATCATTTGCAATCTGGAAGTATATCCTTTCAAATAAAAAAATAATTTTCCGAATCTGTTTATAAACGACGGAGTTCTGAGGTAACAAACATTAAAAAAAATACAACCGAATTGAGAACCTCCTCCTTTTTGGGAAGTGGTTAAAACTTATTCCCAAATAAAAAAAATCAAAGTCAACTTAAATAATTAATAGAAATAAAATAATATTATTTAATAGTCCTCCCATACCTATTATCACTGTTATTTAATAATATTGTAAAGCCAATTATTTTTAAAAGAGAGAGAGGAGTTTCTTGCCGGCTCTTCTCCATAGGAAACGACTAATTGGAACCGTGCACCTAGCTTCTGACGTTTTATAAGTGCCCATGTAGGTTTATGTGAAATAAAATATTTTGATTTGATTTGAATACATTTGTCACATACATAAAACAATTTTTCGTTCGGCTCTAGTAACACATATTATGTACATCTACTTGAATTATCAGGAGAAATCGCACGGTCATAATTATTACATGTCGTCAACGGAATAGAGACATCTATACTCCATTTAAAATAAGATCAGACATTTAAGTAAATCTTTTTTACAGTTCGTTCAACCGATTTTGACTTCTATTGCGTTGGTGACATGACAAATGGCGGCTGCAGTAACCACTTTTTGCTTTTAATGCCATCCTTATGCCTACGGAATAGAATATCAATATCGGTTGAACGGATTGTAAAAAAGGTTTTTTTATATATCTAATGTTATTTCAAATGGAATATAGTAGGAATGCTCGAAGCTTTGTTTTAAATGCAGATATATAAACCAAGCTTTTCAAGTGTAATGGTAGCTTGTTGAATATTTGCTCTGCTTGATATTGTGAACTGTGCTTTACAACGTTGAAGTGAGGACTTATTTCTCAATTCTATCCTACGTGTGCTTACCTTAAAATTTTAACCCTAAAATGTTGATCTCAATGTAACCAGCCTCGACGGTTTAGTGGTCGAAAGCGTGGGTTCGAGTCCCAGGTCAGCCAAAGTGTTATTGGGTTTTTCCATCAGTAATTTCTCAGATCATGGCAATCTCGCCTACTAAAACAAAAGGTAGTGAATGAACTCTTCACGTTTTGTTTCATTAAAAAGAACAACAGTGGGGCTATCGAAAACTTTATGAACTCTACCGAAACGAAAACCAATGTCTATACCACAATCCCCACACTTTGAACTCCTTATGATAAAAACACATAATATGTCTGCCTACCCTGTTTGTGAGACGTCTCTATGATAAAAAGTGCCGCTCTTAACCTGCCTTGTATTTAGGAAATGTTGCGCTTTGTAAGATGTTTAGAGGGGACGACACGACAATCGGACTAATATCATCGTTCTCGATTCGTTCGTCTATTGGTCATTAGGTTTTTTAGGTTTAAATACTTTATTCTCTTATAGACAAAAGAGCCACTTACATGAGAACATAAAATGACATAATAAACTTATTCTAGGTAACGGTCACCGACACAATACAATAGGCTTAAAGTTATTTTGCTTTTAAATTGGTTGGGTTACAAGTTCAACGGTTTTATTCAAAACTAGTAGGGTAGTAAAATTGTTAATGAGTTGTTTCAATTATGTAATTCGATAGTTTTTTTTTTAAACCGCTGAAAGAGCTTACATTTTTTATATAGGATGGTAGATTATTGTAAAATTGTGCGCCTCCATAGCTGATATTCTTTTTAGCATAGTTTGTACGTGTCTTTGGTAGGACAAGCAAGCTGGGTCGACGAAGACTGCGTTTACATATTTGAGATTTTTTGGTAAATGTTACGTTTATGTGAATGGTTACATCCGTTATTTTTCTAACCAAGATACAAGTGTTATACGTATAAAGTTGTTTCATATTCATCAGTTTTGTTTCTTTAAAAATGTTGTGCGTTGGTGTTAAGTATGGATAACGAAACAGTGTCTTTATGATCCTGTTCTGCATTCGTTGCAGTTCCTGTAGCTTTGTTTTACCATTAGCATAGCATAACGCTCTATAAAATTCTCACTGCTGGGACTCAGGCCCTCTGTGAGAAGGAGCGGGCCATAATCCACCACGCGGGTACAGGGCGAGTTAGTAGATGTCACATGTCTACGAATTCTTTAATTCATGGACATACCAGTTTCCTCACAATATTTTTCTTCACGGTTTTGAGAGCAGCGGTGAAAAAATACAAATAAATTAGGTACACACGGCTACATATCAAGCTATACTTTTCCAGACTAAACTGAACTCTTATTTGTACGGAAATCCTATACAATGCGCAGATTATACTGGAAATGCTTAGCTTGATGTGTAGCCATGTGTAAGTTACTGTTACAACCCCTAATCCAGTATCCATAAAGCAATATAATATTATAAATGTGAAAGTAAGTCTGTCTGTCTGTCTGTCTGTTACAAACCGCTGAACCGATCGTCATGAAATTTGACAGAGATTAGCCTGGGATATGGAGAAGGACCTAGGCTACTTTGTCACGGGATAACCGACATCCACACCGGCGGAGCCGCAGACAAAAGCTAGTTCATAAACTAAATATTATGAACTAGCTTTACAACACAGAGCAATACAAAAAACGATACCCCACACTACGGGATAGCCGGGAAAAAAAATATCATCCCGAATTTACGCGCAAGGGAAATAAACCGAAAAAAAAAATCGACAAATCGAATACAAGTCAAAATATGTTGGACAGACTGTAAAAAAGGTTTATTTCAAATGGAGTAAAGTTTACAATAAAAATATTTTGACGTGTAAAAGTTTTGTCAATAACCGACTCACCTATTATGGAACCAACATCGTGTCGTGTCCGTCCCGCTTCACCTAAATCACAAATAGCTCATATTATTGATGAGTCTAGGGCAGCATGCACGGAATATCTTAACCGACTCCAACAAAAAAAACGTCAAGTTATGTATTATCAATGTCCGTCGTTTTGTGAGCCCGTATCTCAAAAACGGAATCTTTGTGCAGCGTTTTGTGTTTTTTACTTGAATATCTTTTGTTGATAATAATCAGATCTTTTTAAAATCGTTTGTGGATGTTCATATTTTGTGGGTTTGTAAAGGTTTTAATGTTATAAATCATTATTTGAGGAACGTCAAGCCTGTATTCACGAAAGGGGTAAGTAGGTTTGTGTATTTGTTTTGTAAAATGTGTAAAAAAGAAAAAAAATACTATAAAAAAATATATCTTTACAATACACTAGCTTCTGCCCGCGACTTATTTTGCGTCGAAGTCGTAAGATACACAATATACTAAAATAACAGCCTCGTTTTTATAAAACTTCCTCGGTCCCAGTAACAGCACATCGCATCGCCCGCGCTTTTACTTCGTTTTCACTTTAGCGTTCTTTATATTTTTTTTCATTTTGCTCGACTTTTATGGGCCAGAGCGTGATGTTATATTATTATAACCAGAGATCGGAATAGGTATAGAGCTAATTTACCTAAAGTTCGAGTAGGGTTGTAACATAGAGTGGATAATACGTCCTTTAAAATCCCGGGATAATTATAATGACATTTAAATCCCGGGATTTAAAAACCACGAATTATTTATTGGACTTTATTTATAGTTTACAAATTATTTATCTGAAAAATCATATAACATTTTTAGGGTTACGTACTAAAATTGCTAAAAAAGCTCTTTCATTGAAGTATTATTATTATTAGTACGGAACCCTAAAAAAATTTATATGATTTTTCAATATTGATTAGAAAAATCGTATATTTTTTTTTTTTTTGGGTTTCTAGGGTATTGATTTTTAACTATAAATAAAGTCTAATAAATAATTCGTGGTTTTTAAATCCCGGGATGTAAACGTCATCATAATTATTCCGGGATTTTAAAGCAGCTGTATTATCCACTCTATGTTACATCCTTCCTACAAGTTTAGGTAAATTAGCTCTACCTATTACGATCTCTGATTATAACCTACAGCCTTCCTCAAGAATTGGGTTATCAAATGCAAAAAGTATTGTTTAAATTGAACTGGTAGTTCCAGAGATTAGCGCGATCAAACGATAAACATAACAAACTCTTCGGCCTTAAAAATATAACCCGGAACAAAGTTATCCTAGAAATAACTTCGGTATAACCATACATTATTTGACCTAGCATAACTTTATTTCTTTCTTTCTTCCTTTTCTTTCAATCAGGGATAAAGCAGCTACATTTTAGGGAAATAAATTTTAGAATCCGTTTAGTAGTTTCAGAGATTACCCCCTACATACAAACCTACGTAAAACTTAGGTACGTGTGGTGCCGGACGTAAAGAATACCATCATCCCATTTGCTCCCGTGGGTGTCGTAAAAGGCGACTAAGGGACTTACTAGAGAATGGGCAGCAGCGTTCTCTATGCATTTTTAACAGCATACTGCGATCGCCAACCCGCATGCCAAGCGTGGCGATTATGCGCCCCACCCCTCTCCCCCCCCCCCCCCGAATGACACGACCTTGTGAAAGCCGCAGCAATCCGCTGGATGCGAGAAGCACAGAACCGGTCGAAGTGACGGTGGTAGTGCGGGACGCCTATGTCCAGCAGTGGACGTCTTTCGGCTAAAATGATACTCGTATATACAACTTACAAACAAATGTTACCTCTTTATAATATTAGAATATATTACAAATACATAAAATACTGGTTCCTATTCCTATTCAGCTGCGTCCGGTTAGACTGGAAGCTGACCCCAACATAGTTGGGCCAAGAATTGGCTGGTGATGATCTGACATTACAAAACATCACATCTGCATTCCCTAAATGGGTATACAGAGGTACAGTAGGTAGGAACCTACAAGGCTACAACCACATT
Source organism: Dryobota labecula (assembly GCA_947523025.1). Lineage (NCBI taxonomy): Eukaryota > Metazoa > Arthropoda > Insecta > Lepidoptera > Noctuidae > Dryobota > Dryobota labecula. Next base: position 1,068,793 of record OX383311.1, on the reverse strand, counting down.
TCGCCAATTTATTTAAATAGGTATCGTTTTTGTGCTCACCAGTTGGCGCCACTATTGAGCAAGGTCCTGTCAGTACTTTTATTTTATATGTTTTGGATATGTTTAAGTACTCATTACATTATAAAATGTTTATTTTATAACATTTTATTAAAAAAAAAATATATATTTAGTTCCTAAAATTGGCAATCATTTATTTATTTATTTTATGTATTTTAAAAAGAACCCAGGAACCCACGCTCAGTACTAGACCAACGAGTAGGGTTGAGCAGTATTTAAAATACTTGTAATTGAAATACAAATACGTATTTGGTATTTGTATTTCAATTAATTCCTACAAATGTAATTTGTAATTGGTATTTCAATTACCTGACGCTCACGTATTTTTATAGTTGGTATTTATGCCTTCAAAATACATTTTAAAATAAAAACATTTAGCAATCTCATTATAGAAAATGAAAAATAAGTTGACTAAAAACAGGGCTTTGTACCTAGTACCTTTGTGCCATATTCCAAAATTACATGTAAGCAATATGATACTTTCAAGTGTGCAAGTTAAAAATTCGTTCTTACATTAGGGCACTAACGACAATTTCTTATATTAAAAGGCTCTGAATGTATTTTGTCATTTGTATTGTATTTTAATAAAAAATAGTTAAAATACCTACTGTATTTTGTATTTTATATTTCGAATACACGACTTGAAAATATTTTTTACCCAGGTACCTACTGCAATGCTGTCGCAATGTTTGCGGATGCGTCCATCGATGATTTCTTCTCCATCATTAGGAAAAGAACTGCATCGATGATGAGCAGGGTCCGTGGTAGCACCAACACTGTCCTCAAAAGGCTAGCGTGCAAAATAAACAGTCCTTTTACTGTGTACTGGGCAAGTGTACACCTGCACAGAAATAGGGCAAATTATTTTGTTTATATACTAACAAATTACTAACACCTTTTTATTTTTATTTTTGTGTGTACTACTAAAAATCGCTACCAACGCTATATTTGTATAAACGTATGTCTGAAATAAAGATAAATTACTATTATTATAAAAATGAAACGTCAGAAACTAGGTGCACGGTTTCAATTGGTCATTTCCTATACAGAAGAGCCAGCAAGAAACTCCACGGTTATACTCTTTTAAAAATAATTGGCTGCCAACGCCCGAGTACGAGTACTGTACCTCCGTATGTAAATCTACATTTTAAATACCACTAAACTACTGCAGCTTACAACAATGCTGTCTAAAACCGTCAACAGCCCTCCATGCCTCGATATGCCATAATCACCACGTGACTGGTGATCGCAGTATGATGGTACTGAAAGTCGGTGTGTCCCAAAAAATACCATGTTCTTGCTTTTCACAAGAAAAATGTCCGAAACGAGTTCTGAATGACAGTTAGTTTTGTTTCTGATGGAGCTAAGAATTTATTTGGAGTTGGTATTATTTAAAGACTTAACAAGGGGTATCACCTGACATCGTGAGGAATCTTGGACTTATAATAGTCCTCCAGACCGAATTTCGGCCATGGCGACTAATCCCAGCGGAGACCAGCCTTCGGTGCGGAAGATAGTATTGTGTACAAGACGTGTTTGCGCAGACACAGGTGCTCTCTCTTCCCTCACTCTCATAGTCCGATAGGACAGCAATCCGACATGACCAGAGAGAGCTCAGGCGCAAGGCCAGTGACGGATTTACCAGTAGGCTGAGTAGGCTTGAGCGTAGGGCGGCCGATTTTGGGGCGGAGAATTTTGCAACCCATTATTTTTTTTTTGCCCTAAGATGGTTTTCTGATGTCTCGCAGAAAGAAGTCTAGAATTTTCCCTCTTCCATTCAATTGTACTGCAAATTTCTATATTCTATGGTAAAACATCCAGTTCCCCGGATTACTAGTTGCGGAACTAGTAATCGGCCTCTACCCATACTTTTTATGAGTGGCAAGACAGCAAAACTGCAGAAAATATACAGGGTGACATCGATGTGTAAACTGTTACCATGATTCTAGACCCCCAGTGTAGAAATTTTTCAAATATGGAACAGCAGATTTTTATTCAACATCAACCAAATTGTTGGATTGTAAAAAAAACGGGGCAGTCTTAGAGGACTGCCGATAGAAGTGAAAACTAAACTAACTTGGGAATTGTGTCTATTAGATTATTAATTTCGACCGTTCGGTGACGATGACGCGAAATCCATGATTTTTGTTCACCCAAAAAGTACACATACATAGGTACACATTGGAAGCTCGCGTTGCTCGAAGGGTACACAGTATACATATAGCACATGGAAAGCGTTCGATGATGATGACGCGAGTTCCATGATTTTTGTTCACCCAAAAAGTGCTCAACGCGCCTAAAGAAGTTTTCACTTCAAAAACGGTGAAGGAAAACCTCGTGAGGAAACCGGCATGTCCTAGAACCAAAAATTCGAAGACATGTGACATCCACCAACCCACACATCCACGGCCCACTCCCTCTCACAGAGGCCGTGTCCAGTGGGAACATTATAGGCTGATTATGCTATAGGCTGAAAATACGTTTATTTGCGATAAACATGACAAAAAAATAGGAAAACTAAGGGGGAAAAATGCGTCACATCCACCCAAAACGGCTATCGCTCAGCATTATGCTGAGGCCCTATGCAAGACAGAGCCCCAGCGCTGGTTTTCAATGACAGCCGGCGTTGACGTAATGACGTAGTCGTCCGGTGCAGCAAACAATTATTAAAACGCTGTACCAGTACATCGTAAATTAATATAATTTAATTTAAAATGTGATAGAACATAAACAAGAATATAAAAAAAAGAAAAGGAATTATAAATGCTATGAGAATATCATCCTCAACAAAACGTTTTACGCTTTATCTTTAGTCTATGCATGGATGATGATGAATTTAATACAATGATGAAGCTGATATAGCTAGAAAGGGGATGATACTGAGATGACGGCTGATAGAGATGGTATGGAAGAAGACATGCTGCGTCGACAAATAATAAATTGAGATAAGGGGAGGAGAACGATAGTATTTTAAAAAAAACTGCATGAATGCCTGGTTGGTGTAGTGGACGCCAGCGATACTGCTGAGCGTGAGGTCCTGGGATCGATTTCCAGTTCGAGGCCACGAACCATGTTTATTTCCTTATAATTGCGAGCGAGCGTAACCAAACCACCTTTTAAAAAAACTCCACCATTTTTAACTCCCTCAAAATAAATCTTCGTAACTTCGAAACTTGAAATATTTGCACTCAAACAAAAACCGAACCGCACTGCACGAAATAATCCACGGAAAAACACTTAAACGTTACTCTGAACAAGAAACCCTACCTTAATTACTCGCCAATTGCTTCTGGCAACACCAAACTAAGTTAAACTCTTACTACCTTTAACTACCATGTAAATATCAACCTTATCTCAAAGTAACAAGGTTGTTTTTGAAAGTTGTGTTGGTTAGAGTTAAGTTGGTTTAGGGGCAAGGCCAAAATATTGTTTTTTGTGAAGGAATTACTTTTGAAGGTGGAGCAATGGTGGCCACTCCCAAATAATGATGTAGTAAAATATTGGTGGGCTTGTTTTAAATTGGGGTGGGTAGGAGTAATTACTGGTTGCAAAGGTAAGCTGCGGTTGCCGCGACCTGTGAGTGGATGGGTGACCAATCTTTCGACAGCGATCGGTCTCAAAATCGCGTTACAAATGGATTATCTGTATAAAAGATACTCACTACGCAGAGTTATCCTAAGAGTGTGTTGCGGTCATAGATTATAGACTCAAATGTCTTTGTTGATTAAACAGTTTAATTAAAATGTTACAATAAAATTCCTCCCCACATACTTCAACTAAATGAGCCTAAAGTCAAGTCTTGTGTAAAACGCACCCTATGCAGGCACAATATAAGTTGCGGGATTACATAGCTGATAAAAATGCTTGGTTCAATGCTGGTCCAGTTTCACAACCACAACCAATTGATTAACATTTGAAAATAAAGTTGGAGCTGCTGAAGATTGTAAGACTATATTTGCATTGTTTAAACTCAATCTCCTTTTGTATTATATAATTGCATATCACAGGTGTGATATTAACTATGTAGTACCTAGATACTATAGAGCTACTATTTACCTACCCGGTAATGTCTTTCATTGACTTGAATGTGCCGCGGCGGCTGAGAGTATGTCATGCTTACTAAGATGTCTCGCTGATGGTGGCGCGTGTGTTGGATCATTTAGCTCCCTTCAAAATGGTTGAGCGGAATGATGGTGCTAAACCATGCGTCATCTTCGTGAACGGACGCCGTCAGTTGGGACTGGCCATCTCTTAGCTGCCACGGCTTATTTTAATTATTTTATTTTTGAATTGCTTAAAGAAAAGAAAAGAAAGAATCAATATTTTTGTAACAGTTTAATTAAAAGAGTATCCATGGAGTTTCTTGCCCGTTCTTCTCCATAGAGTAGGTACTTACTACGCTTTGGAATGGACAACTAGCTTCATAATTTTCTTACCTACTTATGACCGACTCCTTGAGAAATCAAAAGTGCCTGTAAATGGTTTAATTGAAATAAATGATTTGAGTTCGAGTTTGACTCCGAGCGTATTTTAACACCGTAACGTCAAACGCCGGTGAAAATTTGCTTAATTTTTTATTGTTATTAGATACCTGTTATGGTATAGTAATTTTATTCTGGGTACATCGTCTTCACATGTACCTAATGATATAAGTGATGACAAAGTATTGTAAAACAGTTTAAAAGGCGGCATTTTTAAAGGTCTTCGTGGCGGTACCAACACTATCTTGAGTTTGTTCGCAGATAGATGGGCATCTCCAATGCAGCGACATAGGATGAAACTCCACACTGCTTAAGATGTAGGTACCTATAATTATGTCTACTAACACTAGTTTTTAAGACCATTGTTACTAACACTATGGGCGTAGCCTGATTTTTTTTTTTTTTCTTTTACTTTGACTTCATTCCTATTGAAAATTGTTGTAGAGATACGAAACGCTTTGAAAGCAATTGCCACTTATATAGGCCCTCGGGAAAACTGCCTCTGTGGTCTAGTGGTAAGACCACTTGTCTCAGACCCAGAGGTCCCGGGTTCAATTCCCAGTGGGGACAAAATTTTCTGCTCGGTTTGGTTGGTGGTAGGGCTTGTTCTAAGTCCGCCTGGCTAGATATCACCGTCTTATCTAAGTCTGTCGCCAAAACAACAATGTTAACAGCATTTGTTGTGTTTCTGCAGTTAGAGGTAAGGTAGCCAGTTCCTCTGTAGTTGAAGATTCCAGGTGAAGCTCGCTTCCATCTTCGGCCTTATCATGACTTACCTTCAGATGAGATTGCCTTAATTTCACCTGAAGGGAAGTAAGGCCAAGAGCTCCCACGTTGTGGATTAAAAAAAAACCATTGTACATGCCGCTGCAAACTTTGGACAACTTAGGACGACCTGAAGCTTAAGAGACTAGCTTCAGGTTCCTGAAGTTAGTACTTACAAGACATTAATCTTACCTGGCTTCTATAAGGCACACAAACATGGTGCCTCTACAATCGAGACAAGAAAACTTGACACTTTTCACCTAAGGTGTTTGAGATTCATCTTAAAAAGTAAATTCCAGGACCGCGTTCCTAATACAGAGATCATGCGCCGTTCTAACATGTATGTCATGGAGGCTTTTCTTATACAACTTCAACTCAGAGGTGGTGGGGCCACGTCCTTCGTAAGGAGGACCATCGTTTACCCAAAGTGGTGTTCTATTCTGAGATGGCAGAAGGTAAACGGAAGCATGGCGGTCAACATCTCCGCTACAACAAGGATGTGGCAAGAGGCATCTAAGCGCTCGCTCTATTAATCCAACAGGTTGGGAGAGGCGCGCTTCACATTTTGTAGACAGCAGAGCTCCAAGACCACTTAGTCTTGGAGCTCTGCTGTCTACAAAATTGTAAAACCTTTGGAAAAATAGCGACTTGATACCTACACTAAACGAAAACTCAAAATACGTAACAAAAACAAAAAAAAAATGGCCAAGTGCGTGTTGGATCACGCACAATGAAGGGTTTCGTAGTTGGGATGAATTTATCCCAAGAACAAACTTAACATTGTAGTTGAGAAACATGCTCTCCTATACAGATGGTATGGGGGAACATGTTTTTCAACTGCAAATTTAAGTTGGTCGACTATTTCTCGTAAACTTGAAAAGCCTACTTAACTGTGATAGTTTTCCTTTTAACTCGTTATATATACTATTATCGTGAATTTTTTCACCTATGCAAAACTAACCGTTCAGCTGGCAGGGGGGGGACACTTGACTCTAACAAAAATTTGCATTTTAAAGCCTAATATTTCAGAAACGGATCCCTTAATCGAAAAATTGTTTTCAAAAACCCGCAATATTTTTGAAAGACCCATTCAATAATACCCCACAAAATAGGGTAGGCGAAAAAAAAAACATTCCCACTTTACATGTACAGGAGGTACCCGAAATAACAATTTTTTTCATGATTTTATTTTACCATTTTTTCGGCGTGATAAATTATGTATGTCCATGCCAAATTATAGCTTTCTAGTACTAATAGTCTCTGAGCTAAGCTGGGGACGGACAGACGGACAGACGGACGGACGGACGGACATGGCTAAACTATAAGGGTTCCTTGGTGACTACGGAACCCTAAAAACTATATAATTCGTTCTTAACTTTTTTTTCTTTTAACTCTGCCGGCCCACTGTATTGCATTAGTTGTGACCTTAAAACAAAATTCGGTCTGGCGAGTCATAAGAAACACGCTACTTCACGCTAGGAAATAATTTCAAAGGGTCGCGTTATCGAAATCGATGAGGACTATACAGGGTATTTGATAAAACACTAAAAACCTCTCATTACTATATTAGGTAGGTACTAACATCATAAACAACAGCTTTTGTTGTATGCTGCGTATGCGACTGTGATTCTGGACAAAATGGAAAAATTTCGTTGAAATATCTCGTCGGAAAAAATAAAAATTACTGTCCCATACATTTTGACCGCGTAGGTATTGCACTTTTGTAGGAAATATTTTTTTTTTATAACCTACGAAATATTTCGCGTACTGAATTTATGGTAACCGATGTCGATGTCTCTTCCACTCTGTATAGACTACCATTTTCGTTATTTAGTTTTAAAGACTCTTTAGTCATAGGACGATTTGCTAATAGAACGAACTGCTCGTAGGACGATTTGCTAATAGGACATTTTGCTAGTGTCGTTTTGATTATAGGTCGTTTTGCTTTTAGGACATTTTGATACGGAACGGAGGGGACTGTTTCACGTGTTGCAGTAGTAACCAGCAAGCGCTAAATTCAAGTTGTTCTGAATTACTAGATTAGGCACCTTAATCTGATCTAATGATTTCGTTAAACTCAAACCATTTATTTCAATAATACCATTTACAGGCACTTTTGAATTGTCAAGGAGTCGGTCAGTTAGTCAGAAAGTTGAAGCTAGTTGCCCATTCCATAACGTAGATCTCTATGGAGAACAATGGGCAAGAAACTCATTCAAATACGACATTACAAAATACTGGATACATTATTATATTTTTGGTTGGTTGAGTCTTCACGTGACCAGAGACGCCTGCCAAATTTTTTGACCAAAGAATCAACATCGCCAACATTATGTGTATTGTTATTTCTGTTTATTTTTAATATACTACTGTTCGTTTTCCCTTAAAATAAATAAATCACCATGTAACGTGGCAATGCTGCCGGCCTTTTGGGCGCTTTTCCTGTTGACAGCGATGCGGACGAATTTGTTGATATGATTCTTTGGCCAAAAAACCTGATTATTTCCCCTTTTTTAATATACATTTACAAATTACTAGCTTTTGCCAGCGGCTCCGCCCGCGTGGATGTCGGTTATCGCGTAAAAAATAGCCTATGTCCTCCATATCCCAGGCTATATCGCTACCAAATTTCATGACGATCAGTTCAGCGGTTTAGGCGTGAAAATGTAACAAACAGACAGACATAGTTAATGGTGCCGATTCCCTTGTTCACAAACTAAACTAAATTTAAGTTCAGTGCATCTTTTTCTTTCTATTTCATTAAGAAAAAGACAGAAGATAAATTTTAGTTTAGTCCTGTCAAATTAATCAGCGCCTGTCACTACTCCATACAAGTTTAGACGTGATTAAAAACATGCCGACTAAAATTACGTCAATTTACGTCAAGCGCTGATTAATTTGACAGGACTAAACTAAAATTTATATTCTGTCCTTTTCTTAATGAAATAGAAAGAAAAAGATGCACTGAACTTAAATTTAGTTTAGTTTGTGAACAAGGGAATCGGCACCACTTTCACATTTATAATATTAGTATGGATTATTACTTTATTTTAGGTTATAACATAAATGGTATTTGTGGTGTAAAGAGAGTTGATGTCTTCATTTGTTTTGCTATAGAAACGCATATATATAGCAGCCAAGGCAATGCATTGAGGAAACTTGACTACACAGGATGTAAAAAATAAATAAACATAATTTTGTGTAAAAGCATACTTTATTCTTAATCTTACTCAACTTTTTTACATTATTTCACAGCTTTGGTCTATGTAGAGCGCGTATTCAAAAATATAACATTTTAACTCTGCCATAAATATCCGAATATTTCGACCGAAAAAAATATTTTGAAAAAACACAAAAAAAAAAACATATTTTTCGCGCTCCTTTCTTCCTTACATCTACTTTCCCACATTCCTTACTTATCTTAATTTCTAGAGTAAATAAAAGATTTTTTTTCTCAACTTGTAATCTAAAAAAAGATTTAAAAAATCTAGCGATCTTCCTACTGTGCGTTAGAAAATTCAATATTGTACTCATAAAGAAAATTCGTAGAAAAAAAATGCAAATTTGGATATATTTTAACGAGCACCAAAATTAATTAAAAATTAAAGTTAAAGTCATGTTTGACGCGCCCACACCCATAACTTTAAACTTATAAACTACATAATTTCTTAAAAAAAAATGACTATTGATCACCTATTTTTATTAACAATCAAAAAACGAAAAAATACAAAAAAATAATAAACAAAACTTTGGCAAGATTTCTTCTCAACGAAATTCAAATTTGTTGTGACCAAAAATATTTTTTTTCTTAAAAACTATAATTTTTACAATTTTTTTTCTCCACGTTTATTTTTAATTGCCATCTAAATTCGATAAATTATCACTTTTTAAAAAATATTTTATTTTCTTTCACAATATAATTTCTTTTAGAAAGTTCTTTTGCAATCATAATTTTTTCTGTTGACCAATAGTTAAAATTATAAAAAACCTGGATATCTCACGAATGACATTTGCATATTTTTTCTATGCGTTTTGGACCAAACAACTGTTTGGACTCGTGATTTAACAAAATTGGTAAATTGTAAATGATTTCTTATGAAATCGCCAACGCGCAGTTACATAAGAAACTAGCATTACCATTAATACTCGTTCCTTATCTGTATGGGAAGAGGCTTCAACCCCACAATTACTTCAAAAACTGCAAATATCATTCGTAATGGTACACAGTACTAAAAAGACGGAACTTAATGGAATCCAAGTTGCCCCGCAGTCGCTCAACAACCGTCCGACTTAACCCAAAGCTGTACCTTACAGTTGCGTTCACAGGCGATGTTTTGACTGACTCGGCTAAACGTCGAAAGTGGTCGATTATTTCCACGCAAGGGATTTTTTGCGACGAATAGGAACATAACAATAAAATTTAAATTTCAATGGTAATTTCTACGTACGTCGCGACATGCTTAAGGATACCGCGGCACCGTTGTAGTCAGAATGCGCTTGCATGTAGTGATGCCGAAGGGTCCCGGCCATGCTGACAGTGGGTGCAGGCCCTTAGTTTGCTATGCTGTTTACTGGTAACGAAACTGATGACTATACATGCTTGATATAACACGAATAAAATCGATTACATAGCGTAGTCAAGGGCAAAAATATATATAAACTTAGCTTTATCACTTTGCGGGACACTGAACGCTAGACGTAATGATAATAAAACTTCTAGTGTCTCTTTCAATGTCCTTCAACCGATTAATTTAAACGAATTTTTTTAAGAAGTTTTATCTAAGTACCTACATTCAGAGATATTATTATTATTCTCACCATAGTATTATGAGGTGGCAGATAACTTCATCATGTGACATACCTCTTATTATAAACTGAAATATAAAACGTTCCCATAAGCTTAATTGACTATAAGTTGGTAACGAAAACGAACTAAACTATTTATTTAAATGTCCAAGAGACATCGCCAAACGGTTGGTCGACTCTTCACGTGAACAGAGGACTGGCCTATTTTTTGGCCAGAGAATCAGCATCGCCATACAACATAGCAATGCTGCCAGCCTTTTGGGCGTTTGTCCTTGACAGTGATGTGAACGAATTTTTTAATGCCCTATGTTTATTTCCCCTCTTTCTTCTTTGTATAATATAGATGTACAAAATAAAATAAGTCTGTTAGCTTAAATATTACATAAAGATACTAGTAATCTGTTTCCTAAAAGGGTCGAACGTGGCCACATTTCATTGTAGATAAGTGATAAAATGATTCGTTTTAAACAAAGTGTCTATGTATAATCTGAACGAAAAATGTATGGGCGGCCCATCGGAACATCCTCCTTAAGTAATAGGCAGTAAGCTTTAAATGTCTAGATGAATTATCAGTATTTGTACACCCCTTTTAAAACCTCATTTCCTTAATATTTATTTAAAAAAATATTCTAACCACAGTCAAAACATCGCCTGTAACCATAAACAATAATAAAAAATATAAAAAGAGCATTAAAATGGCAAAAAACATGTACGATTCTGGTAACTATTTGTCGTTAATTATATACTATTTTTTTTTCTTTACAAAATAATATCAAAGAAAATCGTTACAGTAGAAAATGACCTAACTTGATATAATTTTTGAATTTATTTTTATTAAAAAAAAATCTAAATTTTTTTTTCAAACATCCTGTATTTCGCTGTGAAATGTAAAAAGGTGTATGTCGTTTTACACCTTTTTACAAAACTTTTTTTAAAGAAAAGATTTATCTAATCCTCTAAAAACTTATCACCTTCTAATAAAAAAATTTTAAAAGGATGTACGCTTTTTTAAATTAATGAACCACAGAAAACTTTTATTTACTCTACTTATGCATTTTTTTTTTAAATAATTGATCCTCTTTTAAACGTTCTGGCCTTTTCTCACAGTTGATCGCAGTAACTAAGCTAGGGTACCCCGACCAAACGGGTTGGGTTAGAACTGTGACCAACTGCTACTTCCAAGTTAGTCGCAGTTACTTAGCTATTTAGTATTTTTAGGACCCCAAGATAGGATTTTTTTGATGTTCACAAAAAGAGGCGCAATCATTAATAGAGTGTTCATTAATATTTTTAGGAAAGCAGAATTGGAATTATAAGCGATTTGATTAAATACGTGCCTTTTTTAAATCGCAGTAACATTAAAAAAATATAAGTAGAGTTAACAAAAAGAATATTTTTCTTTAAAAATATTAGCTTTAACAAAAACTTACTATAGTAAGTTAGGTCATTTTCACCCAAACGGCCTAAAATTAAAAATCCGTGTGTAAATTTCCTAGGTTTATTTAAAAGGATATTCTAATATTTAAGTGGCAAATAGGACCAGCCTATTGCATATTAACATCCCTATATGCTGGAAATAGGCATCTGTGAGAAGATAAGCATACTGCAATCAGTAATCCCCCAATTTTGGTGATTATTGAAAAAGAAGCCTATTTCCAGCCATTGGTAATTTTTATACACATGTATGTATTTTTTTTTTATCCTTTTTAAACCCATCGAAATTCCACACACGAACATATTAAAAATTCACATTAAAAAAATGCTATCAATATATACTTTTTATAATATAACAAACAAAGAAACTAAAATACTAAAAAAACAACGTGAAAAATAATCAGATTTAGTATTATTTTTTTTTCAAAGAAATTTTAAATAAAATATATTTTTTATAAAAAAAAAAGTTTTTTTTTTTTTTGACTTACGAGAATATAAATATCTTAAACAAGAGAATGGCATCAATTTAGTATTTATAAATGGTCCACAACCACCCTTTTAGATGCCTATGTACAATCGGCGTATGTGATTGAAAAGAAGGCGTGATTTTTTTTACATGATTGAAACAAAATCGTGGATAAATATTATAGTCTGTACATGTATGTTACTTATTAAAAGTTTGAAAATAGTTCATAATCATCATCAGCCTATTCCCACTGCTGGGACTAGAGGTGAGTCCGATATCATGTTACATGTAAAAATCATCGATATTTTAAAATCATTTCATCATGCAATGACAACGACAAAATAATCAATGCTTTTAAATCATTAAATGAACGCGAACTTCGGAGATTCGGACGGGCTGTCTCGCTCGGGCGCGGAGGTGCGCGAATGATACTGAAGCACGGACTGAAGTCACAATGACAGATCTCACAAGTTTCGATAAAATGCCCGGTGCTGGCCGACAATGCATGCGTTGTTTAATTTTGCGCGTGAAATGCGCGGCGAATGCTATTTATCTAGCATTTAGTATTTCATGTCGACGAGGACGACCACCCTTACCTAATTTAATTTTAATTATTTAATTAAAATTGAATTACTAATTTTACACCAGATATTTGCAAGAACGCCAGATTGCCATGAAATACTAAATAGTTATATCTTGCACCTAATATCACTGATAGTAACTTATTGATGATTTATATGATTATTAATCAATACCTAAATACACTGTCATTAATTTCGCGACCTAAGAAAAAATGAATTTCGCTTACTGACAAGTACGCCCCATGGTAGGCATGGGGCGTACTTGTCAGTTCGTTTCTTAGGTCGCGAAATTAATGACAAATGATAAGTAGTTTCAAAAGCGATCCGTGTGGTGCCGGACGAAAAGAATAGCACTACCCCATTTCCTCCCTTGGGTGTCGTAAAAGGCGACTGAGGGACTTGGCAGAATGGGCAGCAGCGTTCTCTATGCATTTTTACACCATACTGCGATCGCCAACCCGCCTGCCAAGCGTGGCGATTATGGCAAATCCCCCCCTTTTGGGAAGGCCTATGTCCAGCAGTGGACGTCTTTCGGCTGAAATGATGATGACGAATTTCAAAAGCCGTTCCGCGATCATTTCATTACTCATAAATTCATAATCAATTCAATTTCAAGTGACGCGATTTTATACTCAAATAAAAATCATTGATGATTTTGTCATTGTTCCCGTCATCGATATTTTTTTGTCATTATCATGCAGTCATTGATACGGAAAAATCATCACTCAGCCCATCTCTAGTACAGACCATCAAACTTCAAAGCTTCTCATATACAGCATGTATCAGACAGGTGTGGTCATATTTAAGGGTGTGGCACAGACCATCAAACTGGACAACTTTCTCCATGGGACCCACATCGTAATCGCAAAAATATTATCAACTGTCCCATACAAAAGAAAGAAAGAAAAAGTATTTATTCGGATTCGTACAGAAAGATCACATTTTAAACTAAACACAGTCATAGCAACATTAATAGTTAGCCCCAACATCGTACTAGCCAAGATTGCGGGGAAGGCTGGAGTTTGGATTGCCCCTTCATCCGGCATTGTTCCAGCAGACATGTTGCTGTACCAGTGTCGGAGAGAAGTTATTGATGTTGTTTTTTATTGTATTCGATGATTTATTTTGATTGAATTTATTTTAATTGAATTTATTTTGATTTACTTTATATGACTTATGTTTGGCAAAGGGTGCTATTTTACAAAAAAAAAAAAATAACTTATTATTAGTAATAAATTTCTCAGCATGATGCTGCGACTTTTAAAAATAAGTGTCGCAGCATTGGTATTCTGATAGGACCCGCTGTGATTTCACGGATAGATACAGAAATAAAAAATAAAATAAAAAATTGATATTATGTGCAACAGAACTTCAACATCTACTCGACCCAAATGTATGACCGGCTGATTATTTTTTCGCGATTACGTTGTTGGTCCCATGGAGAAAGTTGTTCAGTTTGATGGTCTGTAGCACCATTAAATATGACCACAGCTTTCTGTCACATGCTGTATAAAGTAGCATGTAGACACTTATTTGAAAACCCGTTCCGAAGTTGTGTATTATAAAAGCTTACCGCAGCAGTGGGATTTCAGCCAATAACATCGTTATTAATACACAGACTATAACATTATTATCAAAAAATAAACATTTCATTTAACAAACGAAAATTTTACAAAAAGCGACTTTTTTTAATTTTCAGGCGATTTGTACAATTTCTTGTTTAATTTTTTAATCATATTTTAAATATAAGATATTATTTATATTACTATGTTATTATTTGCGTATAGTATAAAACGGGCTGACAATTTATTTTTGTATGCTCACATCGTGAAATTATATTATTAAAACTAAGATTATTTTTACTAAAAAATTTGAGAAGTTTCAAAACTGCTGCTAAATTAGGCCAGTCTTTTGTCTTATGCGACTAAGGTATTATGTAAAGAGGGTAGGCAGCAGAGTCCTCCTAATAACAACACACTGCGATCACCATTCCTTACAAATCATGATTATTTTAAAAATAATATTAGTATTCAAAATTCCTTCACGATGGAATAACAATTACCCTTTTTATACTAAACTCAAAGATATATCACAAGTGGCATAGTAATCTAACGACTGGTCCCTCCAAAAAATCTAAATATAAAATAATATAAATTAAATAAATAAATAAAAATAATAAAAAATAGCTATAATTTCTCGACAAGGGACCTAGCGTTTTTTTTTTTTTTTTTAATAATAATTAATAATAAAAAATATATTATCATCGTTACTATTAATAATTATTACTATATAAAAAAAAATTAAATAACCATCTAGAGATTATCGTCGTAAAGAGAATTATTTTTTACAATAAACCTTCTTTTTTAAGTTTATTTTTTGTTGCGAAACTTTGGAATGTTTCTCACTGGAGAATTCTTGAGATATCCTGAAAATAAAACATAGCGATGGTAAGTAAATTGAAACATTTCTCATATCTCCACAAACTGCACTCTCGGACTCTCAAATCGACCCAACATGCATTTTTACTCGTATAAAGGCCTAAAACATGAAAACAATGATGAGTCAAAGAAAAAGTTTTGATTAAGTTTTGAAGCTGACATACTGGCCATCATTTGGGGTCATCATTGTTCCGAATTTGAATTCACGACCATTTAAAAAGTCATAGATCTGAAAGCCTGGAATACACATGCTATTAAAAAGCATGCTTGTTTGTTAGCAAGTAACTTGCTTATTTATAGCATACTCTCCTTGTATACAAAATGAACATATTTTTTTCGTAGACACGTCATGCTTATTGTGTGCGAGTATCATCTAAAAAATGCAGGGTGGCTCGATTTAAGACTCCAGGAGTGTATATTGACATCATCATCAGCCTATCATTTTCCCAACTAGGTCGGCTTCTAGTCTAACCGGACATTTTTTTTACATGGAGCGACTGCCTATCTGACCTCCTCAACCCAATTACTGGGTAGCACGATATACCTTGGTAAGACTGGTTGTCATACTTTTAAGCTTCTGACTACCGGTAATGACTGTCAAAGACCTACGAATGACAGCCGGAACCAAAGGCTTAACGTGCTTTCCGAGGCACGGAGCACGGTAAGCGCAGCTTGACGTTTGACCGACTCGTGCGACTGTTATCATCAGAGATCGGAATAGAGGATGTTATAGACTATAGAGGTATGAGGAACAGGGTGTAAAGTTGGCTTATTCCACAAATCCCCCCTGAAAAATCCCCCTTAGGACAAAAAGTGGAATATATAAAAACCAGTCTAGAATTCACCCCTGATAATCCGGCTTATTTCACTAATCCCCCCAGAGAATCCCCCTCAGTGGGGAAAACTGTACCCTAATGTAAAAAAAATCACTTTCAGGGGGTCTTGGAATAAGTTTTTTTCTTTTTTTTCTAGTTTTCCCCCTAAGCGGGATTATCAGGGGTGAATTCTAGACTGTTTTTTATAGATTCCACTTTTCCTCCTAAGGGGGATTTTCAGGGGGGATTTGTGGAATAAGCCGTAAAGTTCACTCATCCTCCATAGAAAAGGGAGGATCCTTCGACGTTGTGTCTTGTGATTTTTCAAATAAATAATTTAATAAATAAAGTCCAATAAATAATTCGTGGTTTCAGAGATTAAACTCTTTTCCGTGGTTTAAATTGCTATTGATCTTACGGTCCACACTGCAGTAAAAAAAGGCTCGTTTATAAGTTTAATATAAAGCTGCTCACCTCTGAATATCGATGCAGTAACGGGGTACTATTGTAGTGCGGGCTTTCACTATAGAAGAAAGGCCGCTTCATTGTGTTTTGCCCTGTAAAACAAATAATATTAGCATTTTATTTGAATGCCTACTGAGCAAAAAGTGCTGTGTTAGGTCCCCAAGTTGGAAGAAAAATGCCTATTGAAAAAATCCAAACAGGGTTATCCAAAACGGTTTTTTTTTAGTAGCAGCCTGGAGTCTGGATTCATGCCCAGTTGATGGCAATAGACTCGCTAGTAAGTTGGAGTCTCATTTCCTACGAAATGTGAGGGAAAAGGTTATTTTTTTATTTCTGACTTTTCTAGTACTCAAACCTCAGTTAGTCCTTCCTATATAATTCTATTCGTTTTTGCTCGCGGCTTCGCTCGCGTTAATTAGATACTTAAATAAAAATAAACTCTGAACACAGTACTAAAGATTCTATAATAATATAATTTTGACGACACGGTTGGCGCAGTGGTTAAGCGATTGACTGCTGCGCTGCGTGTCGCGGGTTCGATTCCCGCACGGAACAAATATTTGTATGACCTACAAGTAGTTATTACGGGTCTGGCTGTTTGTGTATGTGAGTTTATATGTTTGTAAATGCACCCACGATACAGGAGAAATTCCTATTGTGGGGCAACGTTTTAAAAAAAAAAAAAAAAACAATAATGATTCGAAAAACACGTGGCGCCATCTATTATCATAAGTTATAGTTATTGTTGTTATCCTCGGGAGCAGTACTTTTTTTCGGCATGAAAGGTACCCTATGTCCGTTTCTGTACACCTGACAAAGTATATGCAAAATTTCAGGATGATCGGGTCAGTGGGTTAGACGTGAAAAGGTAACGAACAAACTTACTTTCGCATTTATAATATTAGTTAGGATGATCGATTGGCATAAAAAAAAGTTTTTGTGAAAATGGCCCATTTTCTTTCTGGCTGTAAATATTTTTTTATTTTTTTATTTGAGTGGAATTCAGAATTCCTCAAAAAATAAGTAGTCTCCTGAAACCGTTTTTCTATAACTACCCTTACTGCCCCGTCTCAAAAATCCACTCTGTATACTCACATAGCTGTGTGTGTGCCGCGAGCGCGTTCTGCTTGGCTATGAGTAGCTCCGGTCCTGGTCGCGGGAGCTGGTCGTAATATCCACCTGCGGATCGAATATATTTGTGTTTTATTATGCAAAGGAAATCGAAAATCATACAGTCAGCCGCACATCAGTTGTTAAACACTTGAACTACGAGAACAGCCGGGGGAAGCGCTAAGAATATTTGAAGTTCGCGAGTTATCTTAATAGCCTCCTAAGACGTCCGCTCCCGGTGTTTCCACTGACATCTACCTTTTTCTTTCAACTACGTAGTAATTTTATCATTAGTCACTACAAAACCGATCACAAAGGACGTATTTTTTGCTTAGAACCAAAACAATGCAGAAATGTTATATGAAATCTGATGGTTGCACCGTTTTCCATTAATGCACTGTTTTTTATTAAGATATAGATTTACCACAGAGGTTCAATGCCTCCCATTAAGTTTGTTATAAAATGTATGCATTAGATCAATAAGATACTGGCTGAAAATGAAAATAGGCTAAATACAACCGACTTGGTGTAAAAAAAAAATTGTTAATTCATATTTAGCAAGAAAAGTTAAAAAAAAACCTAAACAGTCGGCGACAGCGATATGAATTCAACTCCAGAAAGTATAAAAACAGCTGCAAATGAAATTGTTAATAACCTTTTGTCGCAAAAGTCGCGGGATAAATATTTTATCCCGGTAGGTAGATTGGTAGTTGAAAGAAAAGTAGATTACGCACCTTGCTAAAGTGAGTAATTAATGAACTCGTGCATTAATAACTCACTTACCGCTCGATGCAACAATCTACTATTGTTAGTCGCCTTTCATTCATCCTCTCAACATGACAGCATGCCTCTTTTCAAATGTGTGAATTATGACAGAAATAATGTAATATAGTCGTACCTGTCACATTATTATGGTTGGCTGACTGGTAGTAAGGGCTGCCTTGTGGCTGCATCACGTTCTCACACCCTGGAAAAAATAATAATAATTTATTTACACTAAAATAAACCACATCACGAACATACCGAAGGGTTGGGTTTGAAGTTTTACGGGGTAAACTCAAATAAAGACTACTTTGAAGAAATTATGTGTATTTCTGCCTACCTCGGCACTTCCTTATTATACGAACATATTTAAAACTCATTATGAGGACTAGGACAATTACAATATGAATTAACTCAAAATATACGAATTAAATGAGAGGCTCTAGATTGTTCTAGCGAGTTTAGGAGATAATCAGACAAAGGAATGTATGCTTGCAAGGACGAACACTGAGGTAGTTGCACGAAGGCTGCGCTAATGTCCATGTTCGGGGTCACCAATTTAGAGATATGAGGAACAGGGTGTAAAGTTCACTCATACTCTATAGTAAAGGGAGGATCCTCCGACCAGACGGGTGTTGTGTCTGGTGGGCAATTGCCCGACGGTTGATGTCAGGATGTTGTATGTATGCTAGTCGCGCCGTAAACTCTGATTGCGCGATGCAGGATTTGTGACGTCAGGTCTTTGATGCGTAGTTCGCATGTGGCGTTGTTGATACCGCCACAGGTTAAATGTGCACACCAGTGTGGTTATGATGACTATCGCGCTTGAATACGCCGCTAGAGGCGCTAGTGTAGAGTGAGGTCTCCAGAAATGTCAAATGTGAAACTGAACGTTTACTGTTTGCGGGATTTTCTATCGTAAATTGTTACTAATTATTCATAATTGTAAAGACTGTGCCATTCCTTATTAATTATGGCTTAAGATTTTAAGTAACAATTTAGGATCTAATTTCGTAGCACTTAGAGGAAGAATAATATTTGTCTGCTTAATACTTGCCAATTTTAGGAACATCATAATGTAAATATTCATTTGATATTTTAAAATGTAATAAAATAAACATTTTATGAAGTAATGAGTACTTAAACATACCCAAAATATATAAAAGTACTGACCTTACTCAACAGTGGCGCCAACTGGTGAGTACAAAAACGATAGCCCCTAATACGTAACACACTATCAATAGCGATGGGTTTCATTTTGACAGTTCAACAACATTCATTGTGTTAATTACGTTGTTGATCAGATACATTTTTCGAACATATGACGAAATGGATTAGCAATATCCTTCAAAATAATTAGGCTGAGCCTGAAATACCGGTATTTTTGGGTACCGGTACCATTGGCCTTGGTGTGATACCAGTACCAGACGTAGTGTGGCGGCATCTACAACGCCACATTCAAACTACGCATCAAAGACCTGACGTCACAAATCCTGCATCGCGCAATTTTTTATCAATGCGCACGTGTTTTATTATACACCTATTTCTTATTTTGATATGTCTTAGTACAAAAAAAATGAAGTCATCGTTAACGAAAAATGTTTAATTCAAAACTGGTTTAATGGATACTCGTCGCACAACGCGCCGATGGCGCGGTCAGTGAAGCGGAACGCAGTAGTAGGTACCTATCAGCTGTGCGCTCGCCCATTGATAATATTACGAATAGATTGTATCCATATTTTGCTGATTTCAAGTAGAACCAAAAAAAAAAACACTTTTTAACAAATCATGGAAATGTGTTCTATTACTGATACTGAACCACCAAAAAAAAATTGCGCAGTGGTTAAAAACTTATCCTTTATACAACATCCCGACATCAAGCGTCGGGCAGTTGCCCACCAGACACAACACACGTCTGGTCGGAGGATCCTCCCTTTTCAATAAAGGATGAGTGAACTTTACACCCTGATCATCATCATACCTCTATAGTAGTACCGGTACTATTGATACCGGTACCAGGCGCTAGTATAAAAAAATATGCATCCTTACTAAAAACAAGTAAACACTCACTATTAGGTGTACCAGGCTCCTGTTTGACCTCATGTTGTATTGATTCTAACAAACGTTGTTGCTCCATCAGTCTCCTGCTACCATACAAATCTGCGTCTGAAACGTTAGTATAATAAAAAGTTTAATTAAGGCCCAGATATATGCCAGAGACCTTGAGTGGTTAGCTTGCTTGTTCTGTACTGAGCTCACGCAACACGTCGTACGTCCAGCCAATAATAGGACTCGCCCATCCAGGAGCGCTGTCCCCAAATAAGACGCATTATTAATTTATTACACATAAAAAAAAGATGTTAAAAAAAAAACACGTATACTAAAAGATCAATAATAAATTATCTTTAAAAAGGTTAAGGTTTCAGAAAAATACGCTTGATAGATTTTGCGTGATTTTCTGTTTTTATCCGCGTTAGACATAACTTTACAAATTAATTTCCCTTTGTAATATAAACATAATCTAAAATATTCATATATTAAGTTGTTAGGAAAATGCTCTTATTTAACATAATATATTTTTCCAAATCATTAACACTACTCGTTTAGACGTGGATCTTCAGTATAAAAATCATTAAAAGTCGGTTATCGTCGCCTTAAGATGCGCATAACATAACAGCCTGTAATTCAAGTCCCATGTAACAGGGGACCTATTGCCATCCACCAGGCACAGATCCAGAGTCCGGGCTGCTACTGAGAAATTCCTGGTGGCAAAACCGAATAACACTTTATCCGACCTGAGAATCGAACTCAGGACCTCATGCTCAACAGTGGGGCCTGCGCGCACTAGACCAACGAGGCAGTCGTATATTCGTCATTTCGTTTCAGCCGAAAGACGTCCACTGCTATACATAAGCCCCTCCCCAATTGGGGGGTGACATAAACGCCACGCTTGACAGGCGGGTTGGCGATCGCAGTATGGTGTTAAAAATGCATAGAGTACACTGCTGCCCATTCTCTAGTAAGCCCCTTAGTCGCCTTTTACGACACCCACAGGAGGAAATAGGATGGTGCTATTCTATACGTCCGGCACCACACGGTACTCGTATATTATAGTAGTAGTAGCAGTCGTATATTATTTTATGTTAATTATTCAACTAAAATATGGCCTTATTGTTGATGTTCTTTCTTTAATCGCAGCCGGCGCGGATGTATGACCAGATGTATGAACGTTAACGAAGCAAAACTAATTTACTCCTCGGCCTATCCTTTCAAATAACAAGCGTAATTATTTTTTATTTTTTTTAACCATGGCATCTCCGAGTTTACCTGGAGAGGTCGTGACTCCTTAAACGGAATTTCCTGTGGCTGCCTTAAGCGAAGCTTAAAGCCTTCTGCCAGGGCATAAAACTTATAAACTAAACGACTGCACGCTAAGGGCACCCTCTATGGGGTACGAACCTCGGGTTAGGGCAGCGTCGGGGTAGGACAGCATGGGACAGGCTGCATCAACACTGGGTTATTATTATTAACAGGGGAATTTAAAGCTACAGGCTCAGCTGCGGCGCGGGCTGGCGCTTCGTCGAGCAAGGGTCGGGGGCATTCGTTTGAATAAGATTCTCGTCACAAGGTACAATGATATCAACAATCATTGTTTTTACAAATAACTATTTTTTTTTTATACTATGAGGTCATCACTCTTTTCATGTCATAATATTAATACTAGTAAAGTAAACGTATCTGTGTTATTGTAAATTTCAATACAATAGTAACATAGTAGGGATCCGTGTGAAATATTATTATTATACCTATTACAGTATTATCTCTGTATTAATCTGTTTTAATAATACTAGCTGTGAGCTCAAAACACAGGGTGTAAAAAGACACCATCTACGCATTCTATACATAAACTAAGTACCCAAATGTCCTTTCTTTGGTATTGTTCGTCGAGTTGTTGAGCTCCTTAAATCCTGAGTTGAGCTACTCGATTACCGCCAAATGCTTGCACTGATTGGACAGGTCCACTCAAAATTGTGTGGTTCTTTCCTCAAAAGACCATTTCAGACACGGATCTACATAGTCCTCACATGATCTGACCAAGATTATGTCTGGACTTTAAAAGAGACTGACCCCCGAGTTTTTTTCGCCATTTCTTCTCAGGGGCAGTCAAATAGGAAATGTCGACTCCATCTCGCTTATTTTTTAATATGACGTGTAAGTCATTCCGATATCCTATTTACAGAATAAACGATTTCATTTAATTTCATTTTAGTAACTGTGCAAAAATAATTGTTGGTAAACGACTCCTGTTTGGTGTGAAGATTCGCTGTTTTCAGTAGTGCGCAATGTAACGCACCCAAAACATTGTGCTTATGGGTGCATATAACGGCACTGGAATCGTGGGAGTATTCAAAGTTATAACATTTAAAACTTGATTTCGAATAAACCGTCAAAAAAGTTGAAACTTGAACTTTCAACATCTCCGTAACCAGAAGGTTCCCAGGAATGGTCCTAAACAAAAAAAAACAAAAAAAAACGGGAAGAACAAGTGACGTAGTTTAGCAGAAAGGACTCAACCGACATTATGGTCAAAAATAAGTTAGGTAGAGTATCTTAACGTTACAAATAAGTATAACATGTTTAATGTCTGCATTTATTTATTGTATATATGTGAATGGAACACCACATACTACCTGTAGTATTGTCTATCCTTCCCCATTAATCCATCCAAAGGTTGTCTTTAAAAGATCGCTTTTAGCGATACGACCGCCCTTGTTATGCGTTGCGTTTATGCGTTCAGGGTGCTGATGGGGCTGCGACGATTCTGTAGTGCATCAGGGATGTTTGCTGAACATCGCGTAGACTGCTTTTACACTACGATGCGTAAAAAGTGCGCATCCCTGGTGCGTAGAGTACATGGCAGCGCTAACAGCATCCTAAGCATGATCGCTAGCCGGCTGAACTGTGGTTACATCCGTCATTGCTGCGCCATGTGTCATGGAATGGCGCAGTAGTGATTGTTGAGTTTACTTTCCTGTTGAGTTTACTTTTTTTGTTTTAAGTGAAAACTTTAGCCGCGTTGAGCACTTTTTGGGGGACAAAAATTATGGAACTCACGTCATCGTCACCGAACGCTTTCCATGAGCTATATGTATACTGTGTATGTGTACTTTTTGGGTGAACAAAAATCATGGAACTGGCGTCATCGTCACCGAACGCTTTCCATGAGCTATATGTATACTGTGTATGTGTACTTTTTGGGTGAACAAGAATCATGGAACTCGCGTCATCGTCACCGAACGCTTTCCATGAGCTATATGTATACTGTGTATATATGTAGTTAGTTTTCACTTCTATCGGCAGTCCCCAAAGTCTGCCCCCTTTTTTTTTTTTTTGTAGTTTTAAGTATTACTAACACTAGTCTATAAGAACATTGTTACTAACAAAATGGACACCATGGTCTGAAATAAAGTATTTATTATCATTTATTGTGTCACCCCTTGTAAAATTTCTACATATAAATCTGTAATTTTTATGGTGTGTAAAATATTCCATCTTAACCTGATCATACGGCTGTTATTACTTAGCCACGAGCCCCTCAATTTGTTTTATATTATGAATTGATATAGATTAAAGACTTACCTAACTGTTCCTTATTCCTGTCATAAGAGAATTTGTCATCTTCAACATTAATATCAATTTCTTGCTTTATATGATTTTCATTGAAAAAATTTTGATTTTCAGTAATCCTATGTTGTTCTTGAAGCATCTGCAGATTATGTTGTTGATTCCTCAACAACTCCACACTATCCGGGTAGCTCGGAAAACCGTATTCCGTACGAAACGGTTTCTCAAAGCCCGAGTATAAGTCATTTTTCTGGTAACTATCGACCGTTTTCGGGAAATTCTCGACGGGTTTTTCGTAACCGTTCAGAGATTTCCCGTTTCTTTCCAAAGCATATTTCTCAGCTTCTTTATTATACTCCTCATTGGTCTGTGGGAGATAATCGTCTGGTTTGGTTGTATAATCTTTAGCTTCAGAATATTTTTTATCAAAATCAGGGTCTTTCTGATAAGTCTGGCTGTATTCTGCTGCGTATTTGTCTGAGGGTTCGGCATAGCTGTTGTTGGGTTGGGAGTCATCTTCCTCCGACTGTACGGGGTCTGTCTGCATGAACGCGTCCTGTTTTTTAGGCTTGATAACTGCTGGTGCTAAATGAGTGTTCGGTATTTGTGGTGACAGATCCATTGTGTTGAGACTTGAGTAGCGGTAAGCTAGCTGTGGAGTTGAAAAGAAGGGAGAATGTTAGGAATTGGCGGTAAAAGATAGAGATACAATGTAGACTTTATTTACTACACAAAAAGGTACACATTTCAGTGGGAGCTCGAAACAAAATGTATACGTGTCGTAGCTACAGTCCTGTCCTTTCTTTAGTATTGGTCGTCGAGTTGTTGAGTTTCGTAAATCCTGACTTGAGCTACACGATGACTGACAAACGCTTGCACTGACTGGAGAGGTCCACTCAAATATGTGTGGTTCTTTCCTCAAAAGACCATCTCAGACACGGATATACATGCTACTCACATGATCTGACCAAGATTATGTCTGGACTTTAAAAGTGACTCCTGAGTTTGTTTCGCCATTTCTTCTCAAGGGGTCTGATAGGAAATGTCGACTCCAATCTAGCTTATTTTTTTTTTAATATGACGTGTAAAACGATTCCGATATCTTACAGAATAAACGATTGCATTTCATTTCAGTCAACCGCGCATCACTGGTAACTTTTAACTACGAATTCCGCCCTTACTATTATGACATAAAGGCGCTGTCAATGTCAAATTGTTACCATGGACCCACGTCCATGGTAACAATTTGACATTGACAGAATGAATTTGATTTGAAAAAAATAAGCTAGATTGGAGTCGTGTACACCCCCACGGGTGTACACGACTAAATCACAAGCTATACATTTCCAGTATAAGATGATCTCATATAAGATGATAGTCTAAGGTGAGGTCAGCTTATACTGGAAATGAATACCTTGATATGTAGCCGTGTATACGTATTTGGTTTCATGCTCTCACTGAAATGTGGAACTTTTAATTGTTTATTAAATACAGGATTTAAAAAATCTGTACCTATTTTGTATTTACAGTACCTACTTACACCTTATGAAAGTATTGTATTTTAATATTTTTAATAAACTAGAGTGTCGATTATCAGAGCGTGCGTCGGTCAATCAAACGGTCGCTTAAGAGGGCTGTCTCGGGTCCACTAGCGCCACTCCTTTAAAAAATATTATCTCGTGACTGAGAAGGAATTATGAAAAACGGCTCAAAAAAAGCTGCCTCGGTGTGTCTAGAATTTTCTAATGCCTTTTATAAAGTTCATATTGAGACACGAAGCAACAAAATACGATCTAGAGGAATGTGGCCGTTTTTCTTTAGATCGAATTTTGTTGCTTCATGTCTCAAGATGCAACTTTTTCAAAGATAGCGCTAGTGGACCCGAGACAGCGCTCTTAATTAACCGAACTGCTAGTACTGCTCATAAACGGGTAGGCTTGCTTCGACAGACGAAAATTAAGAACGTTTTTAAGCGTGAATTCGTTCCTTTTCGTGTATGTATTACATACATATATATTTTGTTTACTGGTTTACTACTTACTATTGTAATATAAAAGATACATAAAAGATAAAATATCGCACATCGACAACAAGAGTCATAAAGTCATACATAGCACATAAAAATACGAAGTTTAATGGTCAAAAATTAAAAATATCTTCAGATTTTAATTTCCATAAAAATATAATACAGCATTAAATATATTATTATCTTAAGTTCTCCGATATGCACTCTCATAAAAATTTAAATGAAAAATTTAGGTGATAACAAAAAAAAAATGTGATTCCCCAAAAACAACATTTATTGTGTTGTGACACTCTCGTTGCCGACGTATGTATGGTTTTATTGGAACAGTTTTTTATTCAGTTCGATTATTATCAGAATAAATCGGTTTTCCGAACACGCTTGTCCTAATTAGTTCGGATTATCGACGCTCTACTGTAGAATAAAATAAAGATGTTATGTATCTATACATAACATCTCGCCTTGTTTCCCGAAGGGATGGGCAGAGGTGAACTTATAGTAGACCCACATTTCGCCAGTTATGTTTAAGTCCTATGTAGGGGGCGAGCCTATTGCCATCCACCGGGCACAAATCCAGATTCCGGGCTGGTACTGAGAAATTCATGGAAAACCCCAAAATCACTTTTCCCGACCTGGGAAAAGAATCCAGGTCCTCATCCTCAGCAGTAGCGCTTGCGACCACTAGACCAACGAGGCAGCCAAAATAAAGATATTTAGAGGTCACTGCCGAGACGTAATACTGTTAGTTATTTATACTGTGGTATAGTAAAAGTGTTATTCTACTTACATTATTGTCCTGGGGATCACAAGCCATGTGTTGGTCACTGTTGAGAGGTAACGCGCCGTGTGCTGCTAGGTTTAAAGACCATTTGTCTACCTTCTCACTGAAACCAATGAAAATATAACATAAATATAATGAACTAGCTTTTACCCGAGAATTCCCGCGTGGAAGTCGGAAATTATCCCACGGAAACCACAAGGGATTAAACTCACAAGCAATTATTACAAATAAACCATTTACGGTCACTTTTGAATTGCCAATAGGTCGTTCAGTAGGAAAGATGAAGCTAGTCGCCCATTCCAAAGCGTAGTAGGTTCCTATGGAGAAGAACGGGCAAGAAACTCCACGGACACTCTTTTATAACAAAATATTGTCACAAAATTTATTTATATGGTCTTCCTCTTTCCGTGTCGCAACGAGCAGCGAGTCACGCCACGGCGACGAGCGATTACTCGATGGTATGCGTATGTACCAAGACTGCCAAGTCATAGGTCTTGACCTCTATAATCCTACAAAGTCAAAGTCAAAAGTCCAATCATTTATTTCAAACTGGCATATAAAAGGCACTTTTGAACGTCAAAAACTACAAAAATAATTAATTGGTTCTAGTTGCCCCTTCCAAAAGGTAGTTACGTATGGAGAAGAATGGGCAAGAAACTCTACACTTACTCTTTTAGAATGTTAACAATATTTTTTATAAATTAATTAATAATTATATGTGAAGACGATGTACCTAGAATAAAATAACTAAACCGCAATAGGTAAAAATAATGAAAACTGAATTAATGACAGACAAATCAATTGTGATAGATACATCCTATTGAGTGATACGACCCTATACCCAAAGTCTCAAATTCAGATAATTTATGTAAACAAAGGGGATAACATATCAAAAAAATATCTTTCGTAATGGTAATTCATATAAAATGGCGAAAAAAAGGTTCCATTTTCTTTTAAGTACTGAATTTAAGAAATAATAACCAAAAAATAATCATACCGTAATTATTTTTATAAATTTTCGGTTTTAAACAAAGTTATTTAAAAAAGGAGATTTTCTGGTATAAAATATTGCAGGAGATCCAAATATTTTCACATTTTTTACATCTTTAACAACACTAATATTACAACTCTCATTCATAGATTCATATTGTATATAGTATATCTAGCCACATTTTGGATGAAAACGGCTGTAAACTGTTTCGAGTGGAAATCGATTTTGGGAGGCCTACGTCTAGCAGTGGACTTAAAAGGGCTGATTATGACGATCATAGGCCGTTTCTCCGACACACTACATAAAACATTGTTTGGCAACGGTATTTCGTTTATATAATATAATTAATTCACTTTCATTTCATAGATGATTATTTACAACAAAAAAAAAAAGATAAAATGTTTTGTATCACTGTCCTGTCATTTTGACAGTGACATTTCTTGACATTACTTTGTTTACATAGAGAATCATCAAACCATCTGAATTAGAGACTTTGGGTATAGTAAATGACTATTTCATGAAATCATGACATTTGAGGCCAATTCTAACTTAAGGAGTTGTATTCTGCCGCGCTAACGAAGAATGCAATAACTCGATTTTGGACGATTTTGAGTTATATACTCGTTGAGTTATATATTTGGAATCAGCAAATCGAAATCTATTAACTCTCTGTAAGCAACTTTTTATTGATCCTTCAGGAACTCAGTTTTTCAGTAAGCAAGAATGCAATAACTAAAACTTCATAACAAATTCAATAATCAAAAATACAATTCTCGAAAGCGGAAAAATCGTGTTATTGCATTTTTCGTTAGTGCGGCAGTATTGCTGATTCTAATGATTATAATTAGGTAAACCATATTTGTAACGGTCACGGATCATATTTTAATGAACATACAACCTGACTGACACTGACCTGCAAATTGCAAAAAATTTAAGAAAATTTGAATTTCGCGGGCTACCTTAACGATGCACCCCCCTTAATGTGTCACATCGAGCTTTGGAAAGATACTCTCACACAGGTATGTACAGTAATTTTATTTCAAGAAGCGACCCGCGCTTTTCTTGTGGTAACCAAGTGTATAAACACGCGGTGAATTGTGCTTGAAGACGAGTAGCGTCAGCACATAATACACACACGCACTCACCCTCACACACATTTTTGAGTTCGGCATGTCTCTGACGGTACCGAGAGCTCCTGCGTTTACACATTTACGGCGTTAGCACACTTGGTAACCACAAGTATAGCGCGCGTCATCTCTTGAGTTAAAAATATTATATGAATAACAGAGAAGATACTCTACAAAGCTGTAATTACGTAACACACTAACAATGGCAGCGCCGATAGAAGGTAAAGCGGCGCTTACCACGGTCAGTTCATGGATGGGTGACCATTCATAGCATATCGAGACCCCTCCGTGCCTCGGAAAACACTGTTACATAAAAGATTTTGTCCCCCTAGTTGTAATGGAACAAAAGCCCAGATGCAAGGTGGTTATGTATCGAAGTACAAGGAAACCGTCCGTGACGATTAAGCCGATGGTCCCGGCTGTCATTCGTAGTCTTTGACAGTAGTTACGGGTAGTCAGAAGCCCAAAAGTTTGACAATCAGTCTCACCAAGGGATATCACGTTACCAACTTACTGGGTTGTGGAGGTCAGATAAGCAGTCGCTCCATGTAACATGTGTTGTTTAGCTGCATCTGGTTAGACTGGAAGCTGACCCTAACATAGTCGGAAAAAGGCAGGCAGATTAATTTAACGTACTTTCTCCACATTAAATAAAAACATAGTAATTGTCTGAAATCGCCATGACACATCTGAAATCGCCATCTTGGTGAAACATGTTCATTCCTTCCCTGTAAGCTATTTATCCATAGTTGCATCGTACATCTTTCCTTAAACTATTTTCCTTCTAAGTAATAGTTTCCTAAAATTTATGAATTGACATCAATAAATTCAAATTAAATTCAAACATTTTGATGTATTCCTAACAAGTTGGTTTATTTGTATGCACCATATCGACACTTGAAAGGCAATATTGACCAAACGACATGTTAGCAACTTTACACTAGAGCATCTTAAAGTTTTTTTTTCAAAATTAAAAAAAAAAACTTTAAAATGGAGTACTTATTTTATATTTTTTAGTGCATTGTAAAAAAAAGCATTTAAAGGTTTTTTCCCAGTCCCCAAAGACAGCCCCGTTTTTTTTTTACATTACCGGCGAATTTTTTTTTACTTACCCATGGATCTCCTCCTTCTTGCCCTCCCTGTACTTAATAGTGCGGCTCTTCCTGATGACCATGACGGTACCATCGGGGTTCAGCTTGGGCAGGTTCTGTGAGGGCACGGCGTCCTTGCTCAACGTCTTCCATTGGCCTGGAAAGATGGAAACTGTATGTTAATGTTATTTAACGTATGTATTGCTGGAAGGGGTCACCAGAGGTTTGTAAAACACCTACAAGGTGTAATAGAAATAACTGAAAAGAACTCTTCATTATGAAAAATGTATATGGGACCAATCCAGAAATTGAGAAAAAAAAACAGCTGTTCCCTGAATTTTGTTCAAAATTACCCCTTAAGTTCGTTTTCAGTTATTTTAATCACACCACGTAGATTTAAATAGTGGATGTCTAGGACACATCAACTGGTAAAATACTTCTAAAAAGAAAATACGTTTATAGGGAGTCGAAGTAGGATGTTTTTTATACCATAATTATTATAATGAACCGTGTTATCCAGTAAATAGTTTGTGGATGTCAGATAGGCTGAAGCTGCATGTAATAGTATTCATCTCCATCCAGTTAGACTGGAAGCTGACTCCAACATACATCTTTGTAAAAAGACTAGTTGATGATGAATCATTATGACGAACCCGATATCCAGCAACTATCCGGAATTCGGCCTAATTTTGCGATCGGGTCGAATACCGGATTACTTTATAGCGCAAATTGCCGAAAACTGGATGCCAGCTTATTCACTAGCGGCGGAAATCGGTAGCCGTTTCCCGGCCACCGTAGGCGCGGGCTTGCGGACGGCAAGCTATGGGCAGCTAGCCGTCCGGTAAGGACCAGGCCCGGGTCGATGGCGCGTTGTGTTACACGCGCCCCTCAAAGAGATTTCCGTTGAAGAGGGACCGGTGCCTGCCAGGGTTGCGGGTTTGTCCGAAAGGGAAACCGTGGCCCTAGCACACAGGCAACTGAAGGAACATGAGACGTTTTAGTCAGTAAAAGTCTGACACGCCCTCCCGCCCAGAGCGAGAGAAGTTATTTGATAATTTCCCACCAAAAAAAAGCTTATTCACTTGAGCACAAATGTCCCGCGACACGAGTCTCTAGAGACAACGCGGCTAGTGAGAAAGGTCGTGAGACATGTCTGGCGACATCGGCGTCGTGTCGCGAGACATTTTGTCTCCTAATTAATACATACCTAAGCGTTTCGTACCACAAGGACTATTTCAAATAAAACACTAAAGTCATGCAAATATGTTTTTTTTTATTTATATTTAACTGTGCTAAAATAACTTGGATCTTATGTCTGTAATTTTGTGCATTTTCCCCCCAAATAATGAATAAATAAATAAAACAGCCGTTTTATAAACAAATTAACATTGTCAACTACAATAATAATAATTGTATCACTTACTACGAGTACCTTATCTTTATGTCAAGTGAATCACTGAACAAAGTTCATGTATGTATGTATGTATGTGTATGCCGATATAGAAAACTACTGCTCGCGTTATAGGTTTTACCCACGCTGACAATATTTTAGAGGATAATTTACAAATATTATTTGAATATGAATTAAACTTGTAATTTTATGGGTAATTAATCAGTAGCTCTACGGTTGATTATTAAAATTAAGTGAAGTACGAGTATTGATAACAATATCAAGCTCGTATTTTCCCTTAGGCAGTGGTGATCATTTCAGAAAATAATAATTAAGTATAGTGATAGTTAAAGAAATTAAAGGGAGAAGCTTGTGGCTAAGTAATAACAGCTGCACGGCCCGATAAATCAGGTTAAGCTACGCTTGCCGCGGTTGGTCCGTGGATGGGTGACCATCTTTACATACCAAGAACCCTCCGTGCCTCGGAAAGCACATTAAGCCATTGGTCCGGACTGTCATTTGTGGATCTTTAACAGTCATTACGGGTCGTCAAAAGCCCGAAAAGTCTGACAACTCAAAACTCAAACTCAAATCATTTATTTTAATTAAACCATTTACAGGCACTTTTGAACTGTCAAGGAGACAGTCAGTAAGAAAAATGAAGCTACATGCCCATTCCAAAGCGTAGTAGGTCCTATGGAGAAGAACGGGCAAGAAACTCCATGGACACTCTTTTAAATTAAATTGTTACAAAAATATTAGTTATATCTATAATGTTGAATTTATAACTAAATGTGAGAACGATGTAAAAATAAAAAATAAAAACTTACACGTTAAAAGCGTCCAGAGTAAGTACAACAAATAGAAACAAAAAAAGTGGCAGCTAAGAGATGACCAGTCCCAACTGACGGCGCCCGTTCACGAACATGACGCATGGATTAGCACCATTCAGCTCAACCATTTTAAAGGGAGCTAAATGATCCAACACACCACAACCACAACCAGTCTTACCAAGGAGTATCTTATTACCCAGTTACAGGGTTGTGGAACCCTGTACTACTGGGTTACTGGTATTCAACTGTATCCGGGTAGACTGGACGCCGACCCCAACATAGTTGGAAAAAGGCAGGCAAATGATGGATGAGTGAAAGAAATTTAAAAAAATATAAACCGCCAGTCAAGTTAACTGGACCTTTTCTTTTCCGTGTAACTAACTTGTTGACAGAGTTTTTATGACGCCCATGGGCCTCTGACTTGGCTTCACATCATCATCATTACTTGGACTCTGACTTCCATTACCGCTTTCATCATCATCATCATCATTTCAGCCGAAAGACGTCCACTGCTGGACATAAGCCTCCCCCAATTGGAGGGGGTTGCCATAATCGCCACACTTGGCAGGCGGGTTGGCGATCGCAGTATGGTGTTAAAGAAGCATAGAGAACGCTGCACGGTGGGGTATTAAAGACAAAAAGCTGGTCATGTGTAGTTATTCTAAAATGCTCAATTACAGGACAAAAATTTGTTCTGGGAACGAAAAGGTGACCAATTTTTTCTGCCTGAATCCAAACACACGCCAACCCATCAGTCGGAAGTTACCCTTCGCTATCAGTGTACGTGTGATTTGTCGATGCGCTTAAATTTAGCACATATAAAAACCTTATATATTTTGTTTATAAGACAAGTTTGTGAAAATTGTGTTATGGATTCTCCAGAACCAGG
Source organism: Dryobota labecula (assembly GCA_947523025.1). Classification (NCBI taxonomy): domain Eukaryota; kingdom Metazoa; phylum Arthropoda; class Insecta; order Lepidoptera; family Noctuidae; genus Dryobota; species Dryobota labecula. The sequence goes on along the minus strand of OX383311.1, from coordinate 1,035,863 downwards.
TATGTACCTGTTTAATACATAGACTTTATCAACATTGATTACGAACTTTGGTCAGATAAAAAATATAGTTTTTGCTCGACTTAAGACAATTGTTTTATTTCTTAGCATTTCTAAACCTTCAGTTGTACTTCAAAATAAACAGTATTTATGTTAAAATAGGAATATATGAAAATCTGCCATCAAATGCCGCGGATGTAATTTTCATGAATTTTTTCTTGTTTTTGTAGTAAAATTGAAAAAATGGCAAATATCCGTAATTACATTATTTATTTTTTCAGGACCTTCTGGCGTGAGATTTATGAGTCGAAAATAAATTTAACGGAGAACCTAACATCTCTGCAGAACCCGAAAGTGACGAAGAACTTACGGACAATGAATAATTTTTTTCAATATATATTTTTTTCTATTTCACTCTTTCAATCGACTTGATAAACGATTAAATGCTATAATATATTATATACTAAGTAAAAAACAGCTACGGAGTATTTTTAAGTAAAAAACTATTCTTTACGTCCGGCACCACACGGTACACATGTCATGCCGTGGATAAATATCTTGCTGGCATGAATATGTTTCCTCACGATGTTTTTCTTCACCGATTTTTAAGCACCTGTTAATTATACAATACCCACCATTACCCATCCATACTTAACTTAATATTATAAATGTGAAAGTAACTCTGTCTGTCTGTATGTTAAGTTTTCAGGCCTAAACCGCTGAACCGATCCTCATGAAATTTGGCAGAGATATAGCCTGGGATATGGAGAAGGACATAGGCTACTTTTTTACGCGATAGTAGTCGCTAGTTTATTATAACTGGAACTTACCCAAACTTTTTAGAGTGTAATTTCCGTCAGATGTTGAAGACAAAACCAGTTAATTCTTTTGATATCTTATATATTATAAGTTTAATCTAAATACTTTTAAATTTATCTAAGAAAATTTATGATTTACCCTTATCTCCGAAAATACCGAGCCTAAAATATTGAAAAAAATAGTTCGTTATTAAACTTATAGATATTACAGGAAACCTATAAGAAATCTATGGTCTTAAAATAACATGGTAAATAAACCTCTCAATATTGGAGAACACGTTTTTCAACTACGATGTTGTTTTGTTCTTGGGATAAATACATTGTGCGGTCCGACACGCACCTGGCCGTTTTTTTTTTTCTCTCATCTATTTTTAATGTCATTTGTGTTCTTCCTGAACGTCATAAACTCTCACAAACTATTATGCGCAGCAGTAACTATAAAATGACGATTTTGACAACTTTATCACCTGCACTGACCTTTTTATCTTGTTACACATCCCGATAATACTTTATTATTGCATAACATAACATCAAAATCAAATTCAAATAAGTTATTTTCTCTTCACAAACATGACATGATATATTTTTTTAAACAAGCTTAAAAACTATTCGACAAATTTTGTGAGAAACTGGTGTCTGGAGTCACTAGGAATACCTGTATAGCAGATCACCAGGGTCCCACCACACGGAATGTAGACATAAGCGGAAGAGCTTAACATAACAATATAAAACATACAATACAAATCAATGATAAAACTAAATCAAAGTGAAAAATAAAAAACACCTCCTTATTGCAGCGCGTGCGGGGCAGTAGCAACAGTATCCTGCAGATGGTTGTATCTCGTGCGGATTGCCCCATCCAGAACAAATGGATGCATATTGTGATGGGTGTTGACTAACATAGTTCATAAGATTTCACTAACACAATAGGTATTTATAAGTAATGGTATTGTAATTGTAATAATTTATTTCTCTGTATTTTATTTTATTATCTGTATTTTTCTATGTATTTTTATAACTTGTATGGATTAATTTTGATCTGAAATAAACTAATTAATAATAATAATAAAAGAAAACAACAGAGAAGTGAAAAATTTCGTGAATTATGATGTATGGGGAAATTAGCGTGATGGACCATTTTGGATGAATAAGTATTTCCTCAGTTGCTTTATAATCTCGCCTGTACTCCCCGAAGCGGGTAAGCAAAGTACACACTTTTTGCTATTAATGTAACCCGTAATGGGGGGCAAGTCTATAAGCCAATAACCGGGCACGAATCGAGACTCCGGGCTGCTACTGAAAAACCCAATAATACTGCCCGACTCTGGGCATCGAAAAAAGACAGGCTCAGTAGTGTTATTCTGTCAAAATCTCACGGTGAAAACTTAGGTGAAGTGAGTTTGAAGTGAGCTGTAATTCCACCTGATGCTTGGGATTGACACTATTGACAGATCACTTCATCTACATTTTCACGATGAGATGGTTACAGAATAGCACTTCTGGAATCTTTAATCAGATGTTTGGTACGTGTGGTAACCTGATGTCAGTTTTTTGCCGCTCATGGGCCTCTGACTTCGCTTCACATGCCGTCGAGAAATATCTCTCAGGCAAGCCGGTTTCTTCACGATGTTTTCCTTTACCGGTTTTATTAACTATATGATATGCACTTGAATCCGAAAAGTCAGAGGTGCATGCCTTGGGTTCGAATCGAGACCTTGGCAGTTCGACGGTCACACCACTAGGCTATCACTGCTATTTATTTTAATAGGATCTTCATTATTATTTCAACCTGGCATCACCCTCTGCTGGATGCATAGGTCTCCCCTTTTTTCTATACTAATATTATAAAGACGTACAACTTGTGAGTTTCATCGCAACGCATTTGAAAAATTACAATTTGAGACTGATGAGACACATATTTTCCTCAAGTTGTTCGTTTTAGTGTTTCTGTGTTTTTTTTTTTGTTTTACCGTAATTGAACGTATTTTCTTTCCTATTTAGGATTCCGTATGGGGGTCACTTTTAGGAGGCAAATAAAAAGAAAGTTTTGCACACTTTGCCGTGTGACATATTAAATGAAAGGGCTAACTGTGAGGGTCCCAAAAATATGTTTTTGATGATTTTAATATAAATACTAGTTTTAAAGTTAAAAAAGTAAATAGGTGAAAATTTACCCTTCCCCCCTCCCTTATCTCCGAACTATTGAGCAGAACATTTTGAAAAAAATACAGAAAATAGTTACACATTACAGGAAAATCTTTATAAAATCTATGTCCTTAAAATAACACGGTAAATATGCCGATATTGTACGTTAAAAAGTTAGATTTGCAGTTGGAATTTATGGGAGAACATGTTTTTTACCTACAATGTTAAGTTTGTTCTTGGGATAAATATTCATCCTACTACGGAACCCTTTATTGTGCGAGGTTCGACACGCACTTAGCCGGTTTTTTGACCTGAATAAGATTTTTAAAGTTATTACATAATAATCAATTTCACAATACAATAATTGAACTCCCAAGGTCGATTAAAACAAAGAGTCGTGTTCATATTATCACTGACGTCAGGGGCCTTTCCCGTAGCGACCACATGCCATACGACCACAGAATGACCATATTTAGACGATATTATTTTGTCCTCAATGAAACTCTGTGGACGTAATTGATACGCGAAGTTTTATAATAGGTCATTAAATTATTTATTTTTATTTTTAAATAATATTTACTTACGTCAATAACACCCTTCTAGCCGAATTTGAGACGGTCAATCTCAACGAAAAAAAAAAAATTGTATTAATAGACAGAAGACTGAAAGTCTGACAACCAGTCTTACCAAGTGGTATCGTATTACCCAGTAAGGGTTGTGTGGTCAGATAGGCAGTCACTCCATGTAAAATACTAGTATTCAGCTGCATCTGGTTAGACTGGAAGCCTACCCCAACTGATAGAATAGAATAGAATAGAATACTCTTTATTATGTACACCATAAAAATTACAGATATAAATGTAGAACTGTTACATAGGGTGTCACAATGGGCGGTCTTATCGCTAAAAGCGATCTTTTACAGACAACCTTTGGATGGATCAAAAAGTAGAAGGAGAGACAATACTGCAGGTATTTAGTGGTGTACCACTTACATATATACAATAAATACATATACACAAAGCATATAGATACTTATCCATATAATCCTTACACACACAATAATAAACATGATACAAGAGCAAGGAACTTTAAGTAATGATGATGTTTAAGGAGAGAGGAAGTGATTTTTAACCAAAATTTTAAAAGTGGACAAAGATTGAGCACGCCTTATCGAGACGGGCAAGGCATTCCATAACCGTACTGCTTGAACTGTAAAAGACTTGTCATAAAAACTAGTGGAATGCATTGGCATCTCTAGTCTCAAGCTTTCCGATGACCTCAGATATCTATTATGTGTGTCATGAAGGAACTTGAAACGTTCTTTAAGATAAGAGGGGGTTTTAGGATTGAATAGAATACTGTAGAGCTGAAATAAGATATGAGAATTCCGGCGAAGACGTATGGGAAGCCACTTGAGCTTTGTACGAAACTCAGAAATGTGATCATATTTGCGCAGGCCAAATATAAATCTAATGCAAAAGTTTTGAAGTCGCTCAAGTTTATCTAGTTGTGCCTCAGTAAGATCGAGATAACTGACATCAGCGTAATCAAGGATGGGAAGTAACAGGGATTGTGCAAGCGCAGTTTTAGTGGCAGTTGGAAGAAAGTTCCGCAACCGTCTCAGGGACATACCAGATGCAAAAATTTTGCAACTGATGATGAATCTCAAAAGAATGTGTGCGTAAACACAGGAGCACTCTACTCCCTCACTCTCATAGTTCAATGGGACGGCAATCCGACTCGATCGGGGAGAGGTCATGCGCAGGACTGAGGGCTTTACGACCTTTCCGAAGCATTGGAGCATCACTCCACCAATTTGTTAACTCTTGACTACTACCTTAATAGAAATTATGAATTGAAAGAAACCCCCAATAGCTTTATATCGCCCGAACTAGGGATTCGAACCAATGACTCTATGATCAGCAGTTGCTCCCACGAGACTGACAGGGTAGTCAGACGAGTGGGGGGGGCTGAGAGAGTGCACCTGTGTTTGCTCACACACTTGTGGACTAGCCACTAACGTAAGAGATATTAATATTTAATATTTCCTACGTTAGTAACTAGTCCACTGAGATTGGCTCCAGGACCGAAATTCGGTCAGGAGCAAGAGCAGAAATTCAAAATTTCTTTGCAAAAACGGTACATCAGATTTTATGTTAATCAAAATATGATTCGCGACCATACAAAGATGTATTTGTAGAAATTTAACTATTAAAATCATAAATACAACTCTCGAAGTTCAAATTACCCCCACTTCATGACTATTTCGTGAAATCGAGTCATTTGAGGTAAATTATAACTTAGGGAGTTGTATTGACGTAATATTATCAATATTTGTTACTGTCGCGAATCATATTTTTTTGTTTTTTTTTTTAATGTTTTTCATATTTTTCAGCGCCACTTCACTATTTTTATGTCGCTCGCACATTATTGCTCGCGGTAACAGCGTGACAGGGTCGGCAGGGGAGAATATTCCAAGTCGCCGATAGTTTAAGGTGAAAATAATGGTAATAAGAAAAACATTATGTGCTTTGTATTTAGTTCAGTTATTTATTATGCAAAGTTTCATGATCTAATTTGAAGTATTAGCGGTTTATTGTTCGGTTTGGAGTTAGCTTTGTAATTTTTTTCAGTTGAGATAATTTTATGGAATCGTGCTTTCGTCTAACATAGTACTTAAAATCAATCCTCAACTTTACTATATATTTATTTCAATATTAATGCTGCAGTATTTTCGATATAACGGACGACCATGTTAAGCAATTTGAGGCATTCTAGACTCCTTAAGTAATGCTAAAATAGAGTTTGACAAAATCTCAACTTCTTATTCTCAATTCCGAAACCGGGTAATGATTAACTTCTATAGATCTACCGGAAAGTGAGAAGTCGACGGCCCGCCTCTGCGCTGCCGTCGGCAGAATAGTCGACATCAGCTAAATTGCCAAAAAAAAAAACCTGTCATTCTGCGAATAATATTTGTATTTCTGCGAAAAATTCGATCGTAGATTTCAACTGAGAACTTCCCCATCCGTTTATTTGACGACAATATTCTACTTAACATTTCCTTATATCGTACTCATCAATACTTTTTTTTTTTTCCTGGAGGGTAGTCAGTGTTCGAAGATGAATCATCTGCTGTGGCTACATTTTTAGTCACGTATTTTGTAATGCGTCTTAAAAAAGTTAAATTAAACCGAATTTATTGACATTGTATGAAAATGATGTGCTGGTTTTAAAGGCAGCGAGGGTTCAAAACCTTGATTTGAATGTTTATGTCTATATAAGAATAGAGGAAAATCAAGAAAACGATGGATATTCGGATGGAATCGTACTTATAAATCCTAGTAGGTTGCTCCCTCAGGAAATCAGGATGGCAACCTTCGATCAATAATAGCACTAGATACAGGATTAGGAACAAAAATAAGTCATTGAAGTGGCCACGTTTACACACACATACACATTTACATTTGTTACTACGAAATATATAAAAAAGTTTTATAATATTAACAACTTCAGTTCAATATAAACCTTAACACTCAACTATAAAGTTTTATTACGATTGCAAAATATGTATATTTAAGTCCTTCTATCATCGGAGAAAGGTAAATTTAAAATGTCACTTGAAAATAAAAAGTCATTTTTATAATAAGTACAAAAATATTTATTCTAAAATGAAACTTAAAACCTAAGCAATAAGGTTAAAGACATTTTGTTGACAATTTTGTGCTTACTCTATTTTGGAACTAGACGTAGTTCTTGGTATGACATTTCAATGCTCAGAACACAGTAATCATTGAAAGACGTAGAGTTGCAGAATAATAATATTATTTTTTTAAGCGAATGTTCTTTTTTTTAACCCATTTGGACCCAAATACAAACTAGTAGTAAAATTTTGATAAAAACTTTATTGACGTAACTATTGGAGGCTAGTAAGACATTTTATAAAGAAAAATTAAAAATAAATAACTTCCTTATGTATTAAAAAACACCGTCCTCAAATGGGGCCAATGGGCTTATGTATGGTATTTTTCAAAGCATACTTTTTCGATGCACAAATTTTTGATGCATTTTTTATATTGCTAACGTGCTTTCATCTGGCATTCGTTGCATCCTAGCTGGCTTGGCAGTTTCTGGGGGAAGTGTCCAACACTATCTAGATTCATATTTGGCACCACTGAAGAAGGTTTATGACGCTTTTCATCGGGTCTTTACTGAAAGAGGAGTGAGGAGTGTAGGCATTGGCCTACACTCCTCAAATAAAATCGGGCGATACTTCGCCGAAACTGGAGCTGGTCTTGATTCTCTTCAGCGGTCAGGACATGAAGATGCCAAGCACTAGCTACAGCCAAATCCAGCATGTATCTAGGTAAACAGAACCCACTACATTTTTTTGCCTCTTATAGCTATTAGGTATACTGCGATTGACTGGTCAGCTTGATCAACTCCGCCCATGCCTTTGGTGTAGTTCTGGAAGACAAAAGAGATGTCCACGTCTACCTTTCTTCCTTCTGCAGAGCTCCATGTTTTTACCTTACCAAGAGGGTAAACAAAGTCATAGTTTGTAAATGTTATGAAATGTTCACTAGTGGCTTGAGAAGTGTTTGTACCATGGGGGTACAAACACTTGTCAAGCCACTGGAGGACATTTCTTCGTCCTATTTTCCTTCACAGTACTAGTCGTACGATAACTAGCTTCACGCAAATCTCGCAGCAATGCGTGACTGGTAAAAAAGTTGACGAAATACACGATATCCTCATGCAAACGAGCGATTAATTTTTCCAACAGGCCCTTTACCTCTTTTGATCCCAAAGGCTCATTACTGGGTCCTCCTACTGATTTACCACAGTATACATCGAAGGCATAACAATAACCATCAGCAATTGCAATCATTCAGTTTTTGTTCCCAAATCGTACGGGATTGCCTCTTATGAACTGCTGCCTGGAGGAATGGCCACTATGACGTTACTAACAGCTGGATCATCCACTTCATTCAGAATGTTTTTGATAGCTTCCTCGAGTCCTCGATAGTCATTTGCAACATCAAACGATCGGTTAGTCATATTTACTAGTCGAAACTATGCCCAAGTGATAAATACAAAAAAAAAGAAAAAATATTGTAAATATAAAAAAAATATGACTTACCTTTGGTCCAACACCTATTTGCTCAATGAAGTGAATAAAATCACTTATTTCATCCACTCAATCCAATAAATCACAAAAGTATAATTTGTTTTACAAAGCCACACTCTTGGGCCCTACGAATTTGCCTGCAAACTAAGGATAGCTAAAATAAGTTAAAAAATGTGGATACTTAAAGAAGTATCCCCAAATGAGGACAGCGGGCGTAAATTGGTTACGGAAGCAAATATTTTTGATCAATTTAAAAAAGTTGGCAGTAGGACTAAATTAGTACAATAGTTATTTTAATAAGGGGGATGCGCTGTGGTAGCCCGCGAAATTCAAATTTTCTTGCGTTTTATGCAATTTGCAGGTCCGTGTCAGGTTGTAATATTGATCAGTTCAGTTATGTCCAATTTATCAAAATGAATTGAATAAATTGTTGAATAAAAAATTCAACAATTTGTTACTTATAACTGTTTCAAGGTTTAAATATTTCTTCTCCTCTTTCTTTCGCAACAATAGACACAAAAACATATATTACGATATTTTTTTATATTATGATATTTTGCATTGCGAAATTGGTCGGTAAGAAATCTACAAACAAAAATAACATATAAAATAATAATACTACTCAATGCTTTTCCCTGTTCCAAAACAGTCGATGTTTGTTACAATAGTTGGTGCGTTGTCGCAAACATTGGCCAAACAATCATAATATTTGCTAAATGATGTATAATTTACTATTTAATTGTTATTATTTTATGAAAAACACAAACATAATGATATAAACTTACCGAAAAAAAGATATTCCTTCCAAAATCTTGGTGTTACGGTGGTTATTTACACAATTTTTGAACTCGCACTGCGGCATTTTGACATCTTAACGTTGGCTATGTTTGGAGGACACTAATTTGAAATAAGACCACAAAAGTATTTGTGCTCTTATTTTCCGGGCCGTTTTTGAAGCGCTTATCGGGAATCTAGTGCTATTATTGATCGAAGATGGCAACCAAACGATTACCCTTTAAAGTTAAAGTTCGCGAGCACATTCGTAAGAAGCTGGCAGTATCACAACAACGTTAATGTTATCTCATTGTTTGTCTTATTTGTTTTAGTATATTCGTGTATTTATGTATATTTATTTGTTGTTATATTTATATATAATTAGGTATATATATCTTATTTATAGTTAAGGTAAAATGTAAAAAAACAATTTTCGTAATTGCACCTACCACTGTTTGTCTCTGCACCACTCAAAGGTTGACTGGTAGAAAATGCCTATGGCATTAAGTCCGCCTCTGTACATTTGTGTGAGAAAGTGTTAAATAAATAAATATAAATGCGAAAGTAACTCCGTCGGATATTAACGAAATTCGATGATATTTGGCACACCGGTAGACACACCATGACATGGGTTAGGAAATAGGACTACTTTTTAACCGACTTTCTCCCAACTATACGATGACGTTTGCCAACTATTTTGCAAATAAGAAAGTTTTTTTTTTGTAACCTGGACTGAACGGGGGTCTTAAAAATTCGAAGTGAGGCTACTAGGGCATGTGGAGTATAATATGAAAGAGCGCTATTTGCACATTCTCAAACATTTTTGACATGAGAACTCGATGAACGCCGGCTGCACGTACGAAAAAGCATGACTCAGTGTCACGTTCCGCCTGAGCCGACTGTGCAAGCGAGAGCGCGGAACAAGCGATAGAGAGGCACGATCGGCCTAAGCGTTCGGCTTGTGACGCAATGTTTTCTTATGACGTTATCATGTAAAATTATCGTGCGTAAACCGACTTTACAGACAACCAATTTTTTTTTTTTTTTTTTAAGCCGCATAGTTTCCGAATATACCCGAGAAAAAAAAATACCATTCTCCCCTTATCTCCGAAGTTTGCATAAAAAAAAATCTGAAATTAGTCTAAGTGATAAAAGTTTATATAAAGATTACAGGAAAAATTAAACGATGTCTCAAGTAGCACACTTTTCTAATATTGCAGTTTTAGGTCAGCGCCATCTCTTGACCGATAGTGGAACTAATGTTATTTTTTATGATGATTTTTGATAGTACGGAACCCTCGGTGGGCGAGTTCGGTTTTTATCTTTTAATTACGGACGCTTTTAACGTTCTGCATCGTTCTTTGATGTATTATTTCAAAATGAATGATGTACATACTTTGATTTAAAAGAGTGTCCATGGAGTTTCTAGCCCGTTCTTCTCCATAGGTACCTACTAGGTACGCTTGGGAATGGGCAACTAGCTTCATATTTCTGACTGACCGACTCCTTGCGTCTGCTTTGCTTGTGTGTACTTTGTGCGAGTGCTTTTTTTATATATAATATTTTTTTAATATCGTATGAGCCCAGTAGGTGGCCACGTTGATTGCGGCATCAGTGGCATTATTCAGGTCATCCGAGGTGCAGGTGAATGGGTGCGGGTGACTCCAACAAGTGGGGCATGGTCTGATCAGAAGCACCGCATTCGCACTGGGTGTTAGATGGATCAGTTATCCCCCACTTCGACAAATTGTGTCTGCAGCGGCCTACTTGAGTACGTACATCGATTGAGAGCTTTCCATATAGGCTACTGTAAATAACGCTGGGAAGCGAATGCTCCCGGGGTTTAACGAAGTCGAGAGGTAGTGGATGCTTCTCTTCCCACAATTAGCTCCTCTCATTGGGTAGTTTGTCCTGGATGACTGGCGTAGAGCGTAAGAAGCTCTTACGACTTTTAAGCTTTCTCTACCAGTCAAATCGATCTTCATTCTCTTCAGTTTATTCTTCTCTCTCTACTCTTGGGTTTGATGAAAATTATTTTACGGTTTCGGATGATAAAGACGTAACAACGCGCAACGGTTTTACTATTGCTTTTAGATAATTAACAAAAATACCCCAATTTTAATGAGTTCAGCTTCATTTGAAGTTTATCAGTAAATACCACATATTTTGTTGTTTACTCATTATAAACATGTATTGATGCAATAAAATCGTGAATAACATTCATTGACGTCCGTTAAAACATGGGTCTTTCCCTTAGATAATGCAGTAACTAATAATAATTAGGAGGATAACTTAATTCATTGCTCTACAAAGTATTATCACATTAGCTTCAGGTCGCGACTTAGTCCGCATGATATTTCTTGTATTAATCTATACATACATCATCATCTGTCTAGCCTTTTCCCGACTATGTTAGGGCCGGCACCAACGGCTAAACGTTCTTTTCGAGGCACGGAGAGGTCTTGGTATGTAAAGATGGTCACCCATCCACGGACACCACTGAACTATCGACCCATGCGGCTGTTATTACTTAGCCACAAGCCCCTCTTATCTATACATACACAGAAATAAATACATAAAATTGAAGTGTCTGTTTGTAATGTCAAAATAACAACGCGTTAAAAAAAACGTTAAATATTGTATGGTAGTGCCCTTCGTACGGCCTCTTTTCTTTTTAGACCTATTCGTAATGTATGAACCTACACCGTGTATTTTGGCAAATAAATTTCTTTTACTTCAGAAATCGGAAATATTTAAAAACAAAAACTTAAGACAACAAGCATAGATGGTAGGCTTGAATCTATGTTGAGAGAAAGGTCTTCCTAATAGACTTAAAAACAAACTTTTGCGAATAAAAATTGCGTGTACGACCAAATGTATGAACGTTAACGAAGCAAAAGGAGTAACCTTACCTTACCTACATAGGTACTCCTTTTCGATTTTGAACTTAATCATCAACATTTTCAAATTTATAATCGTTTGGAGAAATTTGACAGTTTCATGTAGTTTGATGTGCTGGCTACTGTATTATGTACAGGAAGGAGGAAGTTTGAAATTGACACCGGTGACTGAAAAGTTGTGTAGAAATCGGTTGCTATGGCATGGGCATGTGATGTGGAGGAATGAGTAAAACGTTATGAGGAAATTTTTTGAATTTAGATAGCTATCAGAGTAGGGGAAGACCAAGGAAACGAAGGATGGATGTGTGAAAGATGATTATGGCTGTCTGTGTGTGATCAACGGTGGGCTGGTTGGTATAACCACCGACGGCCGACATGTCCCACGTACAATGGTCTACCAGAAGGACTAAGTACGGAAACCAAACCCTATAACATAGAAGGAAGGTGACTACAGAGATGACGTCTAATAGTTCTCTATCCTTATGTCTTTTTCCTCCTTACTTCTGTAAGGAGGAAAAAGACATGTTGCGCCGACAATTGGGATAAGGGGAGGAGAATGATGCAACTCGACAACAACTCGGCTTGCAACATAACATCGCATCTGTATTATCAGAGGAGTATAGTACGCCTACATGAAGAGTTTAGACAGTTAAACAGTCCCATATAATAGAGAGGAGTCTATTGCCATCAACCGGGAATGAATCCAGTCTTCGGACTGCCACTGAGAAATTCCTGATGGATAAACCCAATCACACTGGCTGAAATGGTAGTCAAAGTGTGGCATGAGGACAAAAAAATCAAGTTCTTCTAAATTAACAGGCAGCTGTGCTGCTGGGGAATTCGTTGTGCCATTTCTTCTTCCCCGCTAAAGCACTAGGAAGTGGTGAAGGGCGGGCGTTTTGGGGGACAATCTTATGTAATTTTGACGTTTAAAATGTGCTGAGCCTCAGCCTAGTTTGAATAAAATCCACCTCACACATGAAGAGCCATACCACGTGCATAGCTAAATATGAAATAAAATCAAGACATTTATTCAAATTAGGCAAAGAATCAGCACTTTTTGAACGTCAAAATGACATAAGACAGTCCCCCCAAAACTCCCGCCTCTTCACTACTTCCTAGTGCTTTAGCTGGGAAAAAGTGACGTATCAAACTCTCGAACCATGACTCGAGCCAACCAATCACAGACAATTAAGAGTTATTTAAACGGGGTTTTCACTGTTAGCAAGAACGGATAAGGAAAACAAAATACGAAGTAGAGAAATGATACATTGGATGAATAAATTTTAATATTATACGTGGGGATTGCGGACAAGTGATAACAGCCGTTCGGGTCGATCAACCAGGTTAAGCTACACTTGCCTAGGTCGCTTCGTGAGTGGTGAGTATCTTTACACATCGAGACCCCTCCGTACCTCGGAAAGCACATTGAGTGAGCCGTTGGTCCCTGTCATTCTTAGTTCTTTGACAGTTAGCCAAAAGCCCGAAAGTCTAACAACCGGTCTTAACAAGGGGTGTTACCAAGTAACTTGGCTGAGGAGGTCAGATAGGCAGTCACTTCATGTAAAATACTAGTATTTAGGCAGCTAAATACCTGGTATTTTTTGGGGTCAGCTTTCAGTCTACTGGATAATTAACAGAGTTAAAATGCGCTGTCATCACCTGCCTAGCATGTTGGGGTCAGCTCTCAGTTTAACTGGATTTGCATCCAGATCATTTCTGTATTGGCCTTTCAAGTTCCCCATGATAAGATACGCTTAATAACAGTAGAACTATACCACGTCAACTTACTACTGAGTCAAATGATAAGAACGCTTATTACTATTATTTTTACAAACAATCATTTGACATAAATGTCGTAATTTGTACGTAATATGCAAGATAACGGGCAGATTAAGTATTAAAGTTTTTTTCTTGATTGTAATTATCAATGTGCGAGCTTGTTTCCGATTGCGTTGAGGTCGCAATCAACTGATGCAGCTGAATATCAGTATTTTTAACCGACTTCAAAAAAGGAGGTTTTTTTTATGTATGTCCGTCGTTATTTTCGTCAAATTGTGGAGCGTTTTTGAAAACTCTTTCATTTGATAGAGGAAGCTTGCGCAGTGGTCTCTTAAATTTTTGATTAACTTCGCTTAGATATTTTTTGAGTTAGCTTCGATAGTACGTATTTAATCCACTTTGTGTATCTTGGTGATGTTATACAACTTCCTGCCACTGTTGTTTACATAGCAAGTACCTAGTAGGTATACGAATTGGTGTGGGGTAGATACTAGATACCATAACTAAAAACGAAAAAAAAAAAAAAAAAAAAACAGCCGTATTCCAAAAATACAAATACAGTGAAAAATTACTTTCATTTCGGAAGTCTGTCTTTGGATTTGTATTTTAGTTTCGTTGCTGGGCTTTTTTGGAAATGTATTGTTTCTATATTTTTATTTTATAAGAAAGATTTATTTTTTAAATAAAATCTTTAAGTGCACTTTGCGCTTTTTCTGAAAGGTAAACGAGACTGAACCGTCAAGCTCGGAGCGGTAACGCTGAATAGGATCAAATGTATGGGACAGCTGATAATTTTTCGCAATTCGGATGTTGGCCCCATAGAGAAAGTTGTTCAGTTTGATGGTCTGTACCACACACTTAAATATAAGCAATTCACCACACTTGTCTGATACACAAAGAATGGCACAAAAGCTTCGTCAAAAAAAAAATTTAAAAAAAAAATACTATAATATATTTTTGCTCTTAATAACGTTATCAGTAACAAATGTTTTTCTGAAAAACTGGGCACAAGGTTTTACGAAAAAAAAAAAAAAAAATTACACAACATCATTCCACCCATCTGTCTGTTTCTAACTGAAAACAGCTGAGACGTTGTCTGTGTAAATTGTAAGTTTTGATAACAAAAGATAAGATCTATGACTAAGCATGATATGAAATGATTTGATATGACATAAGTAATGTTTTGGATGGATTATATGTGAGTCAGAAATTTTTGACGTTATAGTAAAAAACAGATTTGATAAAGATCTGTTGAAGACCTGTGAAACTGTTAAGTTGGCGCCATTTTCACTTAGTCAAACCAATTTCATTTTGTTAAACTATTTTCAATCTGCCTAGATATTTTTCTATTTATATTTTACTCGCTGTTGCCCGCGGCGTCGCCCGCGTGACTTGTTCTTAAAAAAAAAAGCTTTTAAGCTATTCTTATAACACCAGCTATCTGTCTGTGACAGACCCTCAAAATCGGTCAGGCGTTTCGGTGATTAGCCGAAACAAACACAGACAGATTTTTTTCTGTACATACTATCATATGCATTTAGTAAAAAGTTGATATTAAGACGTTACAAACAAACACCTCAATTTTATTTATTTGTATAAATTGCTGAATGGTCCTGTTCTTGACCTCTATGATGGAACGAGTGTACCCAGAAGATGCCTGTTCACTCATGCTTTGAAGGCAGACGGGTTATACGTGGAAGGGAACACTGACGCTGAAGAGAGTTCCACACTTTGGCTATGCGCCTAATAAATGTGGAGGAAAAGCGCTGAGTACGACTGTCAAATTTCTTGACTTTCCCAACTATGCTGGGGCGGCTTCCAGTCTAACCGAATTCACTTGAATACCAGTATTTTACATGGAGCGACTGTGTGCAAGTCTGCACTAAACTCTTTTTGATATTTTTACCTTTTTATACCTTTTGTCTATGTTTTCGCTACCTTTTGGTTTTTACCCTTTGACAAATATACGAGGGCGGCACTGAAAATCTCGGGAATCAAGGAAGAGACACAACATTACTATTTAAAAATGTATTTATTGCTTTTCGAAGTATTCTCCGCGAAATTTGACACATTTTTCCATACGATGGAACCAATCATTGAAGCAACCATTCCATTCGGAATTTGGGGTCTCCAAAATGGCCGTTTTGTAGGCGTGCGTAGCTTCTTCAGGTGATGAAAATCTCTGTCCACGCAATTTATTCTTTATTTTAGGGAAAGTATAGAAATCATAAGGGCTTAGGTCGGGGCTATACGGCGGATGGTCTAATAATTCTGTTTTCTTGCTCTAAAAACTCTTTTGTTCTGTGCGCGGTGTGAGAACTCGCATTGTCGTGATGGAGGATGATGCGGCGGTTGCAGTTCTCTTTACGGAGTTCAGAAACGACCTGTGGCAAACAAATGCTAGCATACCATTCTGCATTAACCGTTCTTTGACCCTCAAGAGGAATAGTCGTAACATAGCCGGTTTTGGAGACAAACGTGGCCACCATTTTTTTTGCAACACTCCGTGAACGAACAATTTTTGTTGGCTTTAACTCATTTTCGAACACCCAAACTCGTGACTGGTTTTTTGTTTCGGGTTCGTACGCATATATCCAGGATTCGTCACCGGATACGATGTTGTATACGGCATTTGAGGATCCTGCGTGGAATCTTTCGAGAGTTCTGACGCACCAAGTAACGCGAGCCGCTTTTTGCTCTTCACAGAGCGAATGCGGTATCCATCGGGAAAACAACTTTTTTACACCTAATTGTTCATGCAAGATTATTTGTATTTGACTCATGCCAATGTCTAAAGTTGCCTAAATTTCGCAGTATGTCACATGTCGATCTTCCTCAATCAGCTTACGCATAGCATCAACGTTTTCTTGGGTGACTGCAGTTTTTGGACGACCTTGACGGGGATCATCACTGAGCTTGACACGTCCACGTTGAAATTCAGCAAACCAGAGATAAATTGTGGTTTTGGATGGGGCTTCATCACCAAATGCAGAAATCATCCGGTCAACACACTGTTTTTGTGTTAAACCACTTCGAAAGTCATAATAAATCATCGCTCTTGAATTTTCTCGAGTCAATTCCATTTTCTCAACGACTAAACAAGTTTGACAAAACCTTGTGACAAGACCGAGAATCTTTTTTTAAATAAATAAACGGTATTCGATTTTTAAAACCAAGGAGTTTTCAGTTAAAAAGATTTTAATATGACAGGAACAGTGGAAATATTCCATTCCCGATACTTTTAGTGCAGCCCTCGTATATTTTGTTTCCCACTACCACAAACCAGTGCCTTTTCTTTTGGTAGTTAATAGACTGTCTATAACCAGTAACCCAGTTACTGGACAACTCGATATCCCTTGCTAAGGCTGATTGTCAGACTTATAGGCTTCTCACTAACCGTAAAGTAACGAATGTTAATGATCTACGTAGGACAGGCGGGACCAACGGCTTAACTTCAACGTGCTATCCGAGGCACTGTAATGTCGGATCAGCTGTGTGGATCCCAAAATACAAATTTATTCTTAATTTTCGTAGTCCTGCTTTTAGCACTATTTACACAGGGGAAGCAATAGCTCTATTGGAAGCAGTCTCTTACATTGAATCACATGGTCTCACCAAAAGCCTTATTCTCTCGGATTCTCTTAGCTGTCTACAGGATTTAATAAAATCGCCTTTTCACTCTTCGTCACAATTTTCCCCTTATCCTAAAGATAAAACACTCCTGTATAGATGCCAATACTTAGGCATAGAGATTGCACTGGCTTGATGGAGCCAGAACCTTAAAATAATAGAATAGAATAGAATAGAACGCATGGGCTCGTCGGTATGTAGGTAATGGATAGTCACCCATCCACGGTACAACTTTGGCAAGCGTTCCTTAACCTCGAAATTCAATCCGTGCGGCTGTTATTTTTAAAGAACCTAATTTATTTTATTATTTTTGAAAATAGACTTAACATTTTAGATGTACTTCTTTTTTTTTTCTATATTCAAAAGTTTTCACTTATTTGATAGTCACTTTCGCCTAATGATATCATTAATAATATCCAGGTAAATTATTTAGAAAAACAACTGTAACCACATTGGTAAGTCCCAAAAGTTGAATTCTATCCTAATAAACAAGGAAAAAATAACATTATAAATTGTTTATAAAAATTAGGGAAACAAAATTGTAGGTAAGTACAAGTTTAGATTAGTGACAACAACTGTGGACCGATTGGCATGGGTATGGGCATTAGGGCTTTCAGTCTCGCTGCATTTCTGAGTCCCGGGAAAGTAAATCGAGACTCGATGTGGTCTCGAAATTCCATTGCAGATTGAGACTATTTCCAAAGCAGGTTTCATACTTATAGGCTAGGCTTTGAGGCAGTCAAAACAAGATATTATAACAATACTATATTAAACATACAGTTACTAACTAATATTATAAAATCAAAAACGATTTATGAAAGTTTTTACATTTTTATGGTGGGTACGTAAAAAACAAAGGGTAATGTAATTTCAGACCGAGGACCTGAATTTATTACAAAAGTAACCCGCTTTAGAAAAAGCTCTTTCTGCTGCTACCTTAGTGGTAGGTATTAAGTAATTGTAACAATGTTTTAGGTATTTGCCTAAACCAATGGAGAAGTCTCAAAAGTCTCGTTATTCCCGAGACCGAGAATATCAGTCCCCTCGAAAATACCAAAAAATCGTAGTTTCGAAATTTTCGAGACCGAGATTCCCGGGATGAAAGCCCGGGCATGTGATGCGAAGGAATGCAGAACAT
Organism: Dryobota labecula; assembly: GCA_947523025.1. Lineage (NCBI taxonomy): Eukaryota > Metazoa > Arthropoda > Insecta > Lepidoptera > Noctuidae > Dryobota > Dryobota labecula. The sequence goes on along the minus strand of OX383311.1, from coordinate 1,017,548 downwards.
GGCGTGGGAAAAGGTTTGAGTATGAATGTGGATGGCTGTATGAGTAGGGGAAGACCAAAAAAACAACAACAACGACAAGAAATTTCACGCGCAGGAAATCGCGGGCAGAAGCTAGTCCGATCTATAACAACAATATTTTTTTTTTTAAACCCCCGACAAACAAAAACGTTTAAAAATAAAAAAAATAATATGTGTTGGCCATTTAAGTTTAATATAAGTTTAGGTAATATTCCAAGCGACGTCGCTTCAGGGGACGGTTAAACAATTTAAGAAATTAACAGCAGCTATGCTTTCCACAATAGCATACATTCATTATTGCTGGGTATAAGCCTTGTCATTAGCCGTCCCCCGACGCGACGACGCTTGGACCAAAATATTACCCAAACTTATATTAAACTTAAAGGGCCAACACATATATATATATATTTAATTTTTAAACGCTTTTGTTTGTGTCGAGGATTTTTTTTTTTTAATTGAATTTTTATTTCTGTCTTTAAAGTATATATACTAGTAGACACGCTACGATCGACACGTGCCTCGCCGAAATCTGCGCAGCTGTATATATTTTTTCACAGTGAAGCTAGTTACTAATTTATCCTAATTTCTATTTGCTACTCCATCATCAGACCCTGATCACCATATAACCTATTCCTTGCCACCATTCCAATGAGCCCAAACACGATACCTGAGCTGTAAGTTGGTGAGTTAGTTGAATATCCTGCAAATTCCGGGTGATGCTGCAGCATAATTTCAAGGTTACTATGTTCTTCTAAAATAATTGAAGTAACAGAATACCAAATTTCGAATCGATCAGACCTGTGGAGCATGCTCACATCCATTCATCAACTAGAAAAGAGTTGATAATCTTCATACGGCTGCACCGATTTTCTTGAATGATAGCTAAGAACACTCGATCAACTCAGATTTCAAACAAAAAAAAAACAGAATCGGTTCCGTCGTTTGGGAGCTGCGATGGCGCGGACAGACACACAGATACATGCGTTAAACTTATAACACCCCTCTGTTTCCATCGGGGGTTAAAAATGAAGTGTTTTTGCCTCGTTTCTGCAGTGGTTACAAGCGCTTCTGGTGAGCATGAGGTCCTGGGTTCGATACCGGGGTCGGGCAAAATGTTATTGAGTTTTTCCATCTGGAATTTCTCAGTACCAGCCCGGAGTCTGGATTTGTGCCCGATTGATGGCAATAGGCTCGCCCCCTGTTACATGGGACTTAAACATAACTGGCGAAATGTGGGTGTACTAAAGGAAGATCTCTGCCGCCCAACCCTTCGGGGATACAAGGCGTCGTGATATGTTATATTTGGTTTATTTGACGCAAAAGAAACATGTTATTATAAATAATAATAAATAAAAATCACATCCTGTAAAGGAATGTTAAAAGGTAAATGGCAGGAAACAAGTTATTTTTTTTCCTTAATTTATAACTCATTAAATATCTGCCGAATTACCTACGCTATTGTGTTGAATGCAATAATAAATAGTATAAACTTAAATTATCCGTAGTAGGAAATAACAAATGATTATTATAAAATGCAATTCAAAATCACTAGGTACACACGGCTACATATCAAGCTATACATTTCCAGAATAAACTGAACTCTTATATATACTGAAATCTTATACAATGCGAGATCAGCTTATACTGGAAATCCATAGCTTGATGTGTAGCCGTGTGTACTAGCTTTTTTAACCGTGGCTCCGCCCGCGTGGATGTCGGTTATCGCGTATAAAAGTAGCCTATGTCCTTCTCCATATGGCTATATCTCTACCCAATTTCATGGCGATCGGTTCAGCGGTTTAGGCGTGAAAACGTAACAGACAGACAGAGGTACTTTCACATTTATAATATTAGTATGAATGATAATCATCATATTCCTGCCCCAATCCCAATTTATTTGTGGTCGGAGCTACATGTCTTTTTCTTCCATGCTTCTTATTAGCCATCATCTCGGTAGTCATTAGGGATGTCATCCCGGGAATCTCGGTCTCAATAATTTCGATAGTCTCGAATTCAGGTCCTCTGTCTGAAACTACATTAAACGCCCTTTGTTTCTTACGTGCCCAAAAAACTATTTTTTTATCATTTGTATTTATAACTGTATGTTTAATAAATTACTTGATTGAAATATCTTGTTTTGACTGCCTTAAAGCCTAGCCTATAAGTATGTATAGTCTCGAAAGTCTCGTTTTTCCCGGGAATTTCGAGACCACATCGAATCTCGTTTTTATTTTCCCGGGAGTCAGAAATGCAGCGAGACTGAAAGCCCTAGTAATCATTTGGCATGAAAGTTGGGTTAAATAATCGAAAGAAGCCCTGAAGTCTGACAACTAGTTTCACCAAGGGGTATCGTGTTACCCAGAAACTGGTTTGTGGAAGTCAGATAGGTAGTTACACTGGAAACCGACCCCAACATAGTTGGAAAAAGGCAAGCAGATAATGAGTTGGGAAAAATAATCTGTATTACTGCACTAAAGCAATGATGAGATTTCATTTTTAACCGACTTCAAAAAGGAGGAGGTTATCAATTCGGAAGTTTATATTTTTTTTTTTTTTTATGTATGTTCGGGCATAACTCCGTCGTTTATGAACCGATTAGAAAAATTCTTTTTTTGTTTGAAAGGATATACTTCCAGATTGGTCCCATTTTTTTCAAAATCCAGTTCTGATGATGGGATCCATGAGGAATTGAGGGAACTCCTCAAATTTTATAGGCATTCATATAGGGATTTTTATATTTTCATCAACAAATCAAGCATTTGCATTCAGAAAGTATCATTTGGTGAACCGAAACTGATAAAGAAGACCACAGATGGCCACCGGAACTCGTCAATGATGCGTATTTCACAGGTAGCGATAAGATATCTCGATTAAGATAGTTAACCGACTATGATGAAGCAAATTTAAATAAATGCTGATCAAAATGGTACCATCAAACTGATCTGATGATGAAGCCGGAAGGTAGGCAATGGAACTCCGTAATAAAACAATGTATCCTAGCCGTGTTTGGGCTTATTGGATTTGTCATGAGATGCACTCTTGCTATAAAATGATGTTTAAACGATTTAAAAAAAAAAAGAGGAGGTTCTCAATTCGTGTATATGCATAAAAAATTTACTCTACAAACTTTAAGAGGTGCTTTCGACCAATCAATCTGCCTAGCCTTTTCCCAACTATTTTTGGGGTTGGCTTCCAGTCTAACCGGATGCATTATTTTACATGGAGCGACCGCCTATCTGATCTCCACAACCCAGTTACTGGGTAACACGATACCCCTTGGTAAGACCAGTTGGCAGACTTTCGGGCTTCTGATGACCCGTAACGACTGTCATAAATCCAGGAATGACAGCCGGGGCCAGCAGCTTAACGTACTTTACGAGACACTCGGAGGGTCTCGGAGTGTAAAGATGGTCCACCCATCCACGGAACGACTGCAGCAAGCGTAGCTTAACCGGATTGTTCGACTCGTGCGGCGGTTATTACGTAGCCAAGAGCCCCTCCGTCAGCATCTACCCTCGCTCAATCATATTCGGGTCGGCTAATAATATATTCGAATATTGCCGGGCCGAATCATGCCGACTCGAACATGTGTGTAGCGTCCATAACAATTCTAGAGTAGAGCTTTAAAAGCTTGAGACGTGATTTGGGTAGTTCTATAGACCGAACTTTTGAACACTTGCTGACCACAGTCGCTTTTAGGAATATGCACATTAACGTCATAAAAATATGGTTAATTTTCGTTTCAAATGCTAAGTAAAATCAAAGTTCACTGTGTAGATCTAGCCTGAATGAGTCAAGGAACTTATGCAGCTCAATGTCTAACAACAAAATAATAATATCTAAGGAAAAGAATGCTTAACAAAAACATAGCTATTTTCCTACCAAAATAGATAATTGCTCGCGAAAACAAAAAACAAAAAAATACATAACCTAATGCAAACTAAATTATTGGAAACCAATTGCTTTTTATTTGGTAAGATCTATAACATCATTATCATTTTCTTCTTCAGTCTGTCTTTCATCATCAGTTTGCCTTACTTGGAGGAAGAGACTGGACCCCAGAACACAGGGAAACCTAGTGTGGGGTCCAGAGTTTGTAAAAATCTAGCACCTCCGGCTCGTTTAAAATCTAGTACTAGTTTTTCTAAAGTTATTATTATTTTTATTTGGTGTCTTGAGGTCAGGGTCAGCATCAGGGTATCCCGCGAAATTCAAGTAAGTTCATAATTATAATCCTATTGAGTAACTGTTTCATGAAATCATGACTTTTAGGATTTATTATGTTCAATAAGACACTAATTAGGTAATTAACTGTTTTATTTCATGGATAGCATAAGCACTAGGTAGCCTTAAACTAATGTGTTATTTTTACACATGTGGGGTACTTGCACAAATCTTATTTGTCAAGAAGATTTCCAAGTACCTACATTAAAGATACACAACATACCTTTCCCCCAAGTATGCATGAACATCTTTTAGACTTAATTAAAATATAAACAAAACATAAACAAAGCATCATAATCTTTTCAATTCAACTGATATAACAATTAAGTAATCAAGAGCAAAAACAATCTTAAACACATAACATTACACCAAATAGTTGCTGTGGCTAGGCCTGGCATATGGTGACTTTGCATAAGAAGAAACTTTGTTCTTTAGTTTGCCACCTGGATAAGTGGTCTCTGCTCCACTAGGTATCCCAAGCATCTCAGCCCATTCGTCCGAGCTAGGAATTTGGATTATATGTTCATTTTCTTGACTTGACTCTTCCACCTGCTCCTGTATACTTTTTTCCTCTTCCGGATCCTTATCCTTCTTCTCCTCCTCTCCTATAGTGGAGCTTGATGGCTTCTTTTGGATCAGTTGGTCAATATGTCTGCTTACAACATCTCCGTTGTCTGATGTCACCTGATAGCTAGAAGGGCCATCCTTACTTGTTACAGTGCCTGGTAACCAACGTGGCCCTCTTCCATAATTTCGGTACATAACGCATTGACCAATGTCCGTTTGTCTGTGTTTTCTTTGTGCGTTATTGGTAATTTGTTGCTCGACTCTCATGTGCTGTTTATTGACAGGATGAATACTGTCCAATAAAGTCCTTAACCGTCTGTTCATTAACAGTTCTGAAGGACTTTTGCCTGTTCCTGAACATGGCGTCACCCGCAGTCCCAGTAACATGTTAGGTACCTTCACGTCCCATGATACATCATCCATTTTGCGCAACTTGTCCTTAACCGTCTGCACCATTCGTTCAGCCAATCCATTTGTAGCAGGATGGTATGGTGCTGTAGTGATATGCTTAATTTTATTCGAATCCAGAAATTGTTTCATTTCAGCTGAAACAAATGCTGTTCCATTGTCTGAAACCAATGTCTCACATAATCCATGAGTAGCGAATAGCATTCTTAGATGCCGAATCACAGTTTCTGAAGTCATGTTACTAACTACAAATACTTCAGGCCATCGTGAATATGAGTCAACAATTATCAAAAAGACTTTATTTTGGTATGGACCAGCAAAATCAATATTTATGCGAGACCAAGGTCTTGTAGGTACTACCCACTCGCAATTTGTCTTGGGAGGCATGTGCCTATTTTCTAGACACTTGGTGCAATTGTTCACCAATGCCTCAATGTCGTTGTTTAATTCCGGCCACCACACATAGCTTCTGGCCAAAGCTTTTGTATGAACTATACCACTGTGTGCCTTATGTAAAGCACGTAAAATATCTTTACGTAGCGGTGGTGGTACCACCACGCGACAACCCAGCAAGATACAGCCTTCATGTAAAGAAAGTTCAGTGCGATGTAACCAATAACCGTGCAAAGCTTCCTCTGTCACTTTAGATGGCCAACCAGATAACACGTAATGCATGACTCGTGATAAAGTTTTATCCGTTTTTGTGAGCAGCTCGATCTGATGAACATCAACTGGAAAGTCTTCGGGAGCCTCCGCCATCAATAAAATATCAGAAAGCTGCTGTTCAGGTTCCTCTGGCACCGGCTGTGGCCAGCGACTGAGACCATCTGCATTTCCTATTTGTTTACCAGGCTTATACGTTATATTATAACTGTGTGAAGTCAAAACAATAGCGATTCTAGTTAATCGCGGTGATATAATATTGGGTATTGGCTTCTTGGGATCAAAAATACTGACCAGCGGCTTGTGATCCGTTACTATTGTAAAAGTTCTTCCCATGATATAGTTATGAAATTTTTGAATTCCGAACATGATTGCTGTAGCTTCTTTATCAAGCTGAGAGTATTTACGCTCATGTGAATGTAACGTCCTAGAACTCATAGCAATTGGTCGTTCTTGCCCATCTTGCATCACATGAGACAATACTGCGCCTACACCATACTCAGAACTATCGCAAGTGAGTACTAAGGGCTTATTTAAATCATAGTGAACTAAAGTAATGTCTGATGATAGTAACCGTTTCGCTGCGTCGAAGCTTTCTCGTTCATGTTCTGCCCACTGCCACTTGCGAGACTTATCAAGCAACCTATGGAGCGGTTCGAGTACAGTAGCTTTGTGAGGTACGAACCTCTCATAAAAATTGTACAACCCTAAAAAGGCCTGTAGCTGCTGAACACTCTGTGGTTCTGGAGTTTTGACAATTGATTCCACTTTGCTAGGAGCTGGATGAATTCCATCGGCGTCAATAACAAAACCCAGAAATTCTACACATTCTTTAGCAACCTTACACTTACTTGCATTCAGTCGCAGGCCAGCTTTCTGTATGCGTTCTAGTACAGCATCCAGTCGTTGACTCATATCTGTCAAGGTATGCCCACTTATAATAATGTCATCAATTAGTACTGCGACGCCTGAAATACCTGCCAGTAAAGATGTCATCAACCTTTGAAAAATGCCTGGGCATGCTTTTACTCCGAACGCCAGCCTGTGAACAGTATAAAGACCTTTACATGTGTTTAATGTTAACAGTTTAGCCGTGTCTTCATCCACAACGACTTGTGTATATGCACGCTCTAAATCTAACGTAGTGAAATATCTTCCTCCAGCAATTGTAGCAAATACCTCATTAGCAGTTGGCATAGGGTAAGTATCAGACTCTGTAGCCTGATTCACTGTGCTGCGATAATCTCCACACAGGCGAATCTCACCTGTCTTCTTAACAATGGGCACCACTGGAGTTGCCCACTGTGAGTAAGAAACAGGGCGTAGTACCCCCTCGGTCATCAATCGATCTATTTCCTTTTCAACTCTGTTCTTAATTGCAAATGGAACTGGGCGAGCTTTAAGAAACCTAGGAGTAGCGTCTGGTTTTAAATGTATGGTCACCGGTTCCCCTCGGTAAGTACCAAGACCCTCTTTGAAAACATCAGAATGTTTTTGTAACATTTCATTAATCATTGATATGCCAGTACCAGACACAAAATTAATACAAACTTTTATATTAAGAGCAGAAAACCAATCACGACCTATTAAATTGGGGCCTGAGCCTCTAGCTACAATAACCGGTAAAACACACTTAATGTCTCTAACGTTTACATGCACTACTGTCTGACCGAGCACATTAACCAGTGTCGCCGTCCAGGTACGTAGATTTTTGTGTACGGCGCGCAGTTCAGGGCGCGGCTTTGTGTCGCGCAGGGCTCTCCACGTGCGCTCGTTCACGAGTGAGAAACTAGCACCGGAGTCCACCTGCATAGTTACTGGCATCCCATTCAGATGAACCTTAACCTCATAAGCTGGCACCCGCAGTTGAGTACTACCGAAGTTGTATATACCATTCAATTGAACATGTGATTCATCCTCTTCTGTGAAATTTACTTTAATGTTCGAGGCTTTCTTCTTAGCAATGCAAACCTTTTCAATATGTCCTACTTTCTTGCAGTACCGACAAGTAACTTTGGCAAAACGACATTCCCCAGCATGGCGATCACCACAACGGTAGCAAAGTTTCATGTTTGTTTGCACTGCATTGATGTCCATGGGCTCAGGAGCTGCTGGCATGGTCGTCGATGTACTCGCCGTCGAATCGAATCCGCTTGCAACGTTGCTGGTGCTCCCATTTACATTTTGTATCATGCGAACATCTCTTACCGCACTCTCGGAAGACAACATAGCCTCAACAACATTGTCATAACTAAGTTTATCTCTTTTCAATAAATCATATTGCAGACTGTGATCTTTCATGCCACACACGAGTCTGTCACGTAACATACGTTCTAAATCCGAAAAATTACAATCAGAACTGATCTTCCTCAGCTGAGCAATATATTCAGCTGCCGATTCGCTTTGTTGTTGGTCACGTTTATAGAACTTGTATGACACTGATATTTCGTTAGGTTTAGGGCTATAATGTTTAGTTAAAACGTTCACGATTTCCTTAAATGAGACATCACTAGCTTTTTTAGGTGTAATTAACGCAAGAAGCGTATCAAACACTTTCGATCCACACACTGTGTAAAAGTTTGCTCTTTTACTTATGTCCAACACAATGCCATTTGCTTCAAAGCAAAATGTTAGCCTGTCTATGTAATTGTTCCAATTGTCTGTTTGAGCATTAAATTCAGTAAACTTCACTGCCCTACACTCCATTATTTAAAGTTTATTCCTCGTCGCCACTATTATGTTCAATAAGACACTAATTAGGTAATTAACTGTTTTATTTCATGGATAGCATAAGCACTAGGTAGCCTTAAACTAATGTGTTATTTTTACACATGTGGGGTACTTGCACAAATCTTATTTGTCAAGAAGATTTCCAAGTACCTACATTAAAGATACACAACAGGATTATAGTAACTTAAGGAGTTGTATTACTGATTCTAATGATTATACTTCAGTAAATACAAATTTGTTACAGTCGTGAATCATACTTTAATCAATATACACCCAGACAATGAGCTGCAAATTGCAAAAATCGTAAGAAAATTTTGAATATTGCGTGCTCTGTTTGCGCTTCCCCCTTAATTTTATGGAAATCAGACTATTTTAAGAAACATGACAATATCCCTATTTATGTACTTGATTTGTGATCATTTTGATATTTTTATTATTATGTCCTCTTAAGGCGACGATAACACACTTTTAATTAATTTAATTAGTCCTCATGTACATTAGTGGTACATAGGCGGACTTAATGCCACAAGGCATTCTCTACCAGAGAATGCCTTGTGGCATTCAAATTGACTCCATCTAGCTTTTTTTTAATATGAAGTGTAAAAGTTGTTCCGATATCCTATTTACAAAAACAAAAATAAATATTATTTAAATATAGCATAATCCCTGATTATGATTAGATAATCAAATGTTTCATAAGCTGAAATAATCGTCAACTTAAACTATGTTAGTAAAGTTATTTACAACTGTTTTAATACATTAAGGTCTGTTTCTTAATACTAAACATAGAATGTTGCTTTAACACTTTCCAGACCCTTAACGCCCATAGACGTCATAACAATAAAACTTCTACTGTGGCTCGTTCAGTCTCCCATAAAGTGTAAACATAATGTTGCATAGTAAAATCAAAAGTCATATATTCCATCTAGGCTGAGAATCTCGTGTTATTTTGACATTCAAATAGTGCAGACTATTTGAATGTCAAAATAACACGAGACAGTTCCTCAAAACGCCCACCATTCACCACTTCCTAGTGATTTAGCTGGGAAGTGGTGCAACAAACTCCCCAGCAGCACAGCTGCATGTTCAGTTAGAAGTTGAAGTGTTTGCAAAACAATATTATTAGAAGGATTTTACAACATTAAAACTAGTGCTTTTATTTTATGTGCTACTTCTGTGACATTTTAATTGACTAAAGAGGATCCTTTCAAATGAGAATTGTGTTGAGAGAATTATGCAATGACCAATCTTTGTCTTTTAATCTTTAAAAATGCAAATGATTAGTCATAAATATTGTGTGTATCTATAGAAACTTCATATTATGCATTTACACAGATTTTTAGGTTACATTAATCATCCCATCCCAACAAGATTGCTATTAGAATATTGTCAATTTTTTCATTGCATTGTAGCTTCCTGCAATTTTTACCAAAGACAAAGCTGTGTTTGAGCAAATGACCACATCATTTCTTATTGTCTGCCAAAATTATGCAAAAAAAAAAAACAATTGCGATTATGATCATGCACAACAGAGTTCGTAACAAAAAAAGTATGGTTAATCACAAAATGAAATGCATTCGACCCTTGCATGAGTTACAAGAGGCAAAACAAATAAACTGGTGAAACTTTTATGAGTCATCGCCGAAGGAAATATTATTAATGTTGTTAGCAGAGATGGAAAAACCCGAAATACCTTTATTCTTACCCATAGTAGTGACGTTATAATCTGCCTGAGTGAAATGAAGACTGCAAACTTTTGAATACTTCGTATACGGCTTGCCTCGCTTCAAAATCAGGTTCCACTTGTCTGCCATAGTCACGTCACGAGGAAACCGATGAAATTTCACGTTTTTCGTTTTGCCGGCGAGCGACGTGCATTGTGGGACAGTGCAATAATATCCCATCTTCCTTTCTTATTTGGTTTCCCAAACTTATGAATGTTTATAGTCGGCGAAACGAACACAACACATCGATTAAGATTGTAACCTCTAGTCCCGGACACAAGTATGTTATTTAATTTATTTGTTGAAAACGTTATCACGTTGGTTTGGAAAAAAATGGAATCATCACACTGTAGCCTTGAAATATTTGACATCTATATTTCCCTTCCCACTTTTTTTTTTCGGAAAAAAAAATGGCCACTCTTATAGACCATAGACTTAGGTTTGACGTCGTTTTATTTAATAACCATGCAACAGTACTTCGGTTGTTACGCCAACAAAGAATCGACTAAATATTGCTTCAGTTTTTTCTTACTAAAAAGCGCCTTCATCCTCTATCCTATTAAAAATTTACTTTGCTGTGCCTGACAGTGTCCTGATTCGATGTTTTAACATACCAACTGTTATATGTACACATTATGGTATGCAATAAAGTATTTGAGTATTGAGTTATTAATTCAGTGGCAGAAAAAGTAGGCTGGAAGCCTAGAAGATAAAAAACGATGCGCGAATTAAACTAAATACTAAGTGCTGGCGACCAGCAACTAACCATTTTTATATTTGTTTTTATTTCTTCTTCACATTTTAGGTTTGGTTTTCTAATATCAGTTCTTTTAAAAAACGTCTTAGAAATACACCAAAAGAAATGAAAATGTGTTTCTATTAATAATAAAATCTCCGTATGGTAGAAAAAAAAAAACTTCTGTCACCTACAAGTGACACTGGGAATTGATGAGTTACTGCGTTTCCTTTTTTAATTAATCACTCAATGTAAATAATAAAGTGGTGGTGGTGTGGTGGTTAGGAAATAATAATTATTATAACGTGTTACTCTCAAAAATCGACTAAATAAAAAAATAAAGTCAATGTAGCCGATCATAGACATATAAACACATCTTCAAAACTGGCAACACTATTTTTTTCTCATCTTTGATAAATGTCGGAGCTTGGTGTTTATGCGCGAAGTTTTGTTTGTTTTTCTTTATAAAATACAACTGTTTTATTAACAGTATAATTGCTTAGATATGTTAATTTGTTTGTTTGAACTAGTTTCGCACTAACAAGATGCCTTATTACTGCACCGTGCCGCGTTGCACGTCAATGGCTGGAAAGGCTAAGAATGTATCATTTCACCAATTTCCGAGGGATGAGGAGCTAGCCAAACTCTGGAATGATATTCTGAAGCGAGGGAAACCGTATACAAAGTATTCTAAAGTATGCAGCCTTCATTTCAAGCCCGAGGATTACACAATAACTAGTGCGGGAAAAAATAAGGGTAGGTACCTACAAGCACGTTTGATTTTCTCAATAATAATTACCTACGTTTTGATTACGATACCTATACTTGTACGCGTCTATTTTTGTTGTTGTTTGAGAGTTATAAATGTAAATAATGTTATGTTTACCTAAAGTTATTTGATGGTTGTATGTTTTCTGTGTAAGATAGTTATGTTAGTATTTGGTTGGTCAATATAATTACTTAGTTAAGTTTGCAGGTGAAAGAAGCGAACGCTATAGACCTAAATTGGTCACAGTTGCTAGATTAATAAGTTCTGCTCTAACACAAATTCTTTCAATTGCAAATACTACTGGCAGAGGTTTCTTTACACTTAAATATTTAATATATTTATTTGATACTTCCATTCATCACATGGAACTTTGTCTATTTCATGGGCCTATCTTTGATACTCATTAAGATGCTATTGGTACAGAAATTGGTACAGCTTTTTTGATGTTTTCAGTCTATTAATTTTCTTAACTAGCTCAACTCATGTGAAGTTGAGTTAATACTCACTCCAGTATCATGTTGAGTTTTAGAAGAAGCACACACAAACAGGTATGAGATACAGAGATGATGTACAATACCAAACATTTTCTAAATATGTGTTTGAAACTGGTGACAGTTTTCTTTATTTTTCAATTTTAAAAGATCTTTCTTGCAAAGACTACAACTTCTAAGATACGGTAATATCTTTAGTTGGAGGGATTACCAGAAAGGGAAATATGCCACTTATACAGGGTGGATTTTTGGCATGGGGCAGTAAGAGCAGGTACATTAACCGCTGTAGATACAGGAAAACGGTCTTAGGAGACTGCCCTTATATATATTTTTTAAAGGAATTTAATTTTGAAAACTTATTTCAGAAAGATAAATTTATTTGTTCAAACATGTGTAACATGATACATGAATATGCTCATAAAGATGGAAACATAATTTTACTGGACCAACATGTGTTGCATCACTGTACAAAATGTTTATATGCTATTAATAAAATTGGCAATTTTAAATTTATTATTAATGTCAGTTTCATACATAAAATTAAGAGTCGGTGAAAAATATGGTCTATAATCTATACTAATATATAAAGCTGAAGAGTTTGTTTGTTTGAACGCGCTAATCTCAGGAACTGCTGGTTGGAATTGAAAAATTCTTTTTGTGTTGGATAGTACATTTATTGAGGAATGGGCCATTCTCTACTAACTGGAAACTTGTCTATTGACAGTTGTCCTAACCTTATTTTTCTAAAAAATAAAAATATAATATGTTAAGTCGATAGATAGTTATAATATAAATATATTTAAACAAGAAACCATTGTAATTTTCCCTTATTTGACGAATTATAGGCAATTTTGTAAAAAAACGCGGCAGAGGACTGTTTTGCCACCCAGAGGACTGTTTTTTCTACCCACATAACAGTTTAAGTCAATGTTTATATGAATAAAAACACAATATTAGTTATTAAATGTAATCAAATAAATTATCTTCTTTATTAAATACTGTATCACATACAGAAATACTTATATTTATTAGGAAGAAATTGCGAGTTTAGCTCTCTGAGTAACAAATTAAAATAATTATAATCAAAATTAAGCTTAGGTACTAAGAATCAGCCTTGTTTACTTATCAATGCAGACTTATTTCTCAAAAACAGGTACAGGTATATTAAAATAATAAAATATTCGTTTCCCTTTTAGGGCAATATCTGGGTTTGGCAACTTCTTTAATACTTGGTCAAAGGACACATCAGAAACATCATTTTCATCGACTCTGAACGTGTGTCCTTTGTCATCACAAATTTTTAAGAAGGTTACTGTTAATTAGAGTAGTTTTCTTTCAGCTGTACATTCAACACTTCACCGAATAGCGTCTTTTTGACTACTTCTCTGCGAGTTACTGGCGAATTACACATTTTGATAAGTTTAGTGTTAGGTGTGTCTACATTTTCCTTTGTCTTAGCTTTTTCCAAACGTTCTAATCTCTTCCTATACTTCTCGGATTTTTTTTTGTAATACTCGATCTTTTTGTCTTTATCCTTTATAATTTTGTCACGTTTCTTTCTAGCATTACGCTTTCTCGCATTACTTGCATCACTTCGTGGAGTGGTCATAGGACTCATAGGTAGTATTGATGGAGAGACAGAACATTGAGGAGGAGGAGAACCCTCGGATTCGGGCGTATTTTGTCGTACAAAATTGTTTGTAATTTCTTTCAAAGCTTTTTTTTTTGCGCGATAGGTAGCACAGTGCTTTCTCCACTCTTTAGTCACAGCTTTGTGTTCACGTCGACTCATATCTTTAACTAGCTTTCTTGTGCCTTTTTCCTTCTTCCTTTGGTAGTTTCGTCGTTCTTTTTCCTTCAATTGCTCTCTTTTTACAGGGTCATTTTTTAGCCGTTGATATCTTAACCTTTCAGCAATTCTTTTCTGCTCTTTTATTTCTTCTTTGGTTTTAGGTTTCTTCTTTGGTGGCATTGCGTCAATACTAAAACAATAAAATATACTTTCAAAATTGAATTTAAAACGGTAGGGTTTAAAAACAGGTAGTTATTAGGTACGTATTATTGTATATTTCAAAATCCATAATAATAGAAAACAAGACCTGAATGAGCGTGGCATGCCTTTGTAAGAAAGAAAGAGGCTATCGACAAGCAGTAGGTTAGTGCAGACTATAAGGAATATTAATAAAATACACGGACGTCAAATAAAACAGTCCTCTGTCACATTGAACAGTCCTCTGTGTTATAAATTTCCAGAGGACTGTTGCACAGAGGACTGTTATTTTTACGTAAAAATGTCATACCACGTATCAGTTTAAATATTACTTCATAACACTGAAACAGCTTTAAATTATCACACTAAGCAATTTTTTTGTTAAATAAATATAATTATAACACATAAAACACCGTTAACACTTTCAATGCCGAAAACCCAGCATATGGGTCTAAAAATAATTCTATCGCGTGCCCAAAACCCGCATCCGAGTCGTCGCTGTATGCCCACGACGCGTCATGTACAGAAGTCATCAATAGCTACCTACAGCGACGACTCGGATGCGGGTTTTGGGCACGCGATAGAATTATTTTTAGACCCATATGCTGGGTTTTTGGCATTGAAAGTGTTAAATAGACTTACCAGAGGAATGTTCACTCAACACTACAGAGACGTGGCTACCACACCGACGCGGAGTTGTCACTGCGCAAAATGGCGGCGATTTGTTTAGCATGGCGACCGAGCAAACTTCACACTGTTAACGTTCGGTTTCAAAGGCAATGTTACCAGAATTGTCTTTAATATTTTTGTGGCGCGACATTCAAATTATGACACAGGACTGTTCAAAAAATGTCTGGACAAAATTCGAACACTAGTTTTTAGTACTAAAAAAATATCTAAAATAATAATTGTTTTTTGTTCACATGCATTAAATATTCTTTATGTTTTTATAGTGTTCAAAGATTTACTTTTTTAAATAGAACTTAGAAAAACCGAACCGACTCATACTCGATCCGGAATTAGGACATAACAGAGGACTGTTTTTAGTGGCCTTTAGACCGAATTTATGAAATGATTATGATTCTAAATATTGATTAAGCTTGACTCCTTAAATAACAGGTTTTATATTATGTGTTTTAATAAATATAGCTATGCATTAATATAGCCAAAGTAAATAAAAAAATGCTTGGACCATGATTTTCCTGTTAGTAGAGAAAGGCCCGAATATTATAGGCTATATAACATTACGCTACGACCAATAGGAGCGGAGCATAAATGAAAAATGTTGCAAAAACGGGAAAAAATATTCCTTTTTGGGAGCTTCCGTTGCGTGCGCTGCATAAACGGTTTAAGTTACGCAAATATCATGTATTATGGAATTGTTCCTCTTTAAAAGTTCAAAAAAAAAAGTCCGCGACAGCATATGTCTATCTTTTAAGATTGACTCACTATGACCTTTTTTTTATAGTAATCAAATTTTTTCGAAATTAATTCATTATTTGCGAAGGAGTTTTATCAACATAATATTAATCCTTATCCAAATAAATATGTTATTAATCACAAGTATTTAAATGTAAACAAAATTGTCCTTGACATCACTTGATTTCAATCAACATCATAAGAGATATCATAATTTTAAAATAACTCCACAACAAAATAAGTAGAAAATTCATTATTTAAACAACTCTCTCTCTCTTAGGTGATGCAGACGAAGTTGCGCGGGTCAACTATATTATAAAGCTATACAGTACAGTATAAAGAAGAGTTTGTTAAAATAAATCAACAACAATATTCAAAATGTATCATTTAAAAAGTCAACAATGTTATTGTAACACTTAACAATAAGCAGCTTTTTAAGTGTTTTCTTAAATAAATTATAATTCAATTGCTTAATGTCATCTATGTTCTATGTTAGAGGGTTTGGTTTCCGCACTTAGTCCTTCAGACGGACCATTGTGCGTGAGCCATAGCAGCCGTCGGTAGTTATTCCAACGAGCCCACCTCCTTCCAGAAGTCAATAATGTCTTCCAGTCTGTCCAGAACATCAGTAAAGGATCCGGGTGCCCCGAGGGTTTCTGTCCTAATCTGGGTGACGCCTGTGCACTTGAATAGCACGTGCGCAACTGTTCAAAGTCAAATCATTTATTTCAAATACGCATGTAAAATGCACTTTTGAATGTCATAAATTACATAAATAGTTAATTGATTCTAGTTGCCCCTTCCAAAAGGTAGTTTTGTATGGAGAAGATTGGGCAAGTAACTCCATACTTACTCTTTTAAAATGTTAAAAATAGTTTGTATACATTAATTAATAGTTATAGGTGAAGACGATGTACCTAGAATAAAAACTACTTACCACAATTTATTGATAAAAAGAATGAAAAGTGAAGCAATGACAGAAAAATTAATAAATGCGATAGTTACATGGTGCTCACATATTTACAAACATTGTATATGATTATCCTAAAAAAATTACATATAATAAGTCAGTGTGTCAGTTAAATTATATTAATCACAGAAAATAAAATCAATATCATAAAAAATATAAATTATACAGTTAAATTAGCAACCAGTTTGATTTTGTCTAGACTCTAAATTGTCCTATGGAGCAGGACCAGCATGTTTCCAAGTATTCTTATCTTGGATATAATCCTATAATTTGTAATATGCTTGTTTACAAAGTGTGCTTTTAATATGAGTTTTAAATTTTCTTTTATTTAATTGTAATATATCAGAAGGTATTTTATTGTTACATTTAACACCACAAAAGATGTATTATGTACTTTAGATAATCTGAAAAATGGTTGATCTATTTTATCTTTATTTCTAGTATTAAAATTATGTCTTATCACTGATTTTATTGACATTGACATTTTTCTTACATACTAACCTCCTTACTAATAAACGTTGTATAGCGTCTGTATAGTTACACAACGCTTTGTCTTCTTCTTTCGAAAGCCAAATTACTGACGAGTGAAAGAGAGAAATCGGTGTGTAACTATACAGACGCTATACAACGTTTATTAGTAATGAGGATAATATTTTCATAAATGAATTGGCAAGGTACCGTCTTAATCATTGTTTCAAATAGTTCTCTAAGAGATTCGCAGCGATGTAGATTATAAATGGCTCTGACAGCCCTCTTTTGCAAAATAAAAATGGATTCAATGTCAGCCGTCCGACCCCACTGTAAAAAGTAGTTAAAATAGACCAAACGCGCGGCTTCTATATCTGTTAACTGTCTTATCTTTCGAACAGCATACACGGCCGAGCTTAGTCGCCCCGCAAGAGATGTTATATGAGGTCCCCATTGTAATTTCTCATCTAGCGTGATTCCTAGAAAAACCGTTTGTTAACATTCCAGTTTTTCTCTATTCAATATGATGAAACAATCGCTACTTCTAACATGAGGTAACTTAAATCGAATGCATTTGTTTTTTTATTTTATTTAATACCAAATTATTTACAGTAAACCAATTTTGGACCTGAAGAATAGAGTTATTCACTCAAGTTTTTGTGACCGTCGATCTATTAAAAAAAAAATCAATGATGTGCAAATGACACCATCGTCGGTTGATTTTGAAGTAATTGGGGTAAATCGTTAATGTAAACTAAAAAGAGGAATGGACCCAATATCGAACCTTGAGGAACGCCCATGTTCTTTCAGACCCTAATGTGTTTATGCCGTTTACCTGAACTTTAAAATTCCTCTCCGTCAGGTATGATCTTAGTAAATCAAGAGTGGTATTCTTAATCCCATAGTGGTTCAGTTTCAGCAGAAGTGTCTCATGGTTTACGCAATCGAACGTATAATATAATAATATAATAGTATAATAATAATAATATTATATTATTATTATATTATATCATTATATTATATTATAGTTGTACACCGCCCCTTGGTGAAACCATACTGTTGTTCATGAAAGATGGGAGTTTTTATTAAAGTGACGTAAATTTCTCTCTTAAAATAGTAGTTTTAAAGTTATGCTAAAAAGTTATTTGTGTTTATCACATTTGAAAGTTTATGTTACATGTTACATTATTCTTTTTATTGAACACTACAGGTGTATTTTACAGGGTTTTTTTTTTAATTCTGACCATATTTTTTTGTAAATAGCTGTAGCAACAAAAAAAAAAAAACAATTTGGTACTTAAACTGTTGTATTATCGTAATTTTCAGGGCAATGGCGAACACTACGTAAAGATGCTATACCGTCTCAGAACTTACCTTCCGACACACCAGCACCATACACAAGACGACAGTCCGGTGCCTGGGTACCCAGCAATGTACCCGCATTAGACCCACAGGTAAATATCTAACTAATGTATAGTTAAACAAGCTATTGGTATAAAAATGCGATACCGTCTCAGAACCTACCGTCGGACACACCAGCAGTACCAACACGATACACAAGAAGACAGTCAGGTGCTTGAGTAGCCAGCAATGTACCAGCGTTAGTTCCACAGGTGAATGTCTAACTAATGTATAGTTGAACAATTTATTTGGTATAAAGATGCGATACTGACCTACCGTCGGACTCACTAGCACCATAAACAAGTAGACAGTCTTTTTTTATACATAGCCTTAGTGTCCATCTAGAATAATGTACCTTTCAAATGGAGAAAGATTTAATAGGAGCTGTGGTTCCGAATGGGCATCTGGCTTCAACTTTCTGACTAACTGACCGTCTCTTTGACGATTTAAAAGTGCTTGTAAATGGTTTAATTAAAATAAATGCTTTGAGTTTGAGTTTTTTTGAGTTTATATTTTATTATTTGAATTTTTTTAATTATTTTTTTTAGTTCATTTCACATTTTTCATGTCGGTTACTATAAAATTTAGAAAACTGTTGTGCTAACGATAAATTTACCATTTGCTATAACTTTAAATTTATTGTATTTTGGCGGGAAATCTCGACGAGACAGTGTCCGTTACAGATGAAAATGTCGTTTGCTAAAAAAAAAACGCTGTTTGGAAAAAAGTGTCGCTTACGATAAGTCGACGGTAATGGCTCGACATATTGTAGCTGTTTATTGTCCCTGAATAAATAAATTAATAAATATTTACTCAGATTGAAAACGAATCAAATGCAGTTATTGAGAAGACGGTCAAGTTTGTCGAGGAGATCTGCATTCAGGTCATAGTAGCACACATCACCATAGTCGATGATAGGGACTGCACAAGCTTTGTCTTCGTACTCGTTGGTAGTAAATTTTTCAGTCGGTACAAAGCCCGCAGCGTTCCAGTAACCTTCTGGCTGACCCTAGCAACTTGAGTACGCCAGTTCAGGGTACGATCAATGTGCAAGCCTAGGTCTTTCACATCAGTACTGAATAGAACGATCGTATCATTGAAGATTACTGGTGGCAAGGTAATAGCTTCCACCTTACTCATACTCCGAGATTTACTAACTTAATTAAGGAGTTGTATTACTGATTCTGATGATTATAATTATGTAAATACATATTTTGTTATGGTCGCGAATCATATTTAGATCAACATACGCCCAGATAATGAGCTGCAATTGCAAAAATCGTAAGAAAATTTGAATTTCACGGGCTATCAAAGCGCTTCGCCCTCAAAAGAGCACCCCAATTGCGTAACACACTTTATTTCACAATCCAAATGATTTTGAAGGAAATTCATAATCCATTGTATCATGTTTGAAAAATCTGTCTGCTCGACAAAGTAAATAACACATTGAATGTTGTCGAAATGTTAAAATAAAAGGCTTTGCAATTTTATTGGTAGTATTTTACGCAATTACTCCACAGGACTTCTGAGTCATCATCCATCATCATTTCAGCCGAAAGACGTCCACTGCTGGACAAAGGCCTCCTCCAAGCACCGCCACCTCGGCCGGTTCCGTTCTTCACGCATCCAGCGGATTCCTGCGGCTTTCACAAGGTCATCAGTCCACCTTGTGGAAGGCCTTCCTACGCTACGTCTTCCGGTACGCGGTCGCCACTCCAGAACCTTTCGACCCCAACGGCCATCTGTTCTGCGAGCAATGTGCCCTGCCTATTGTCACTTAAGTTTGGCAATTCTTCGAGCTATGTCGGTTACCTTGGTTCTCCTGCGGATCTCTTCATTTCTGATTCGATCACGTAGGGAAACTCCAAGCATAGCCCTCCCCATTGCCCTTTGGGTGACTTTTAGCCTTCTAATAAGGCCCATTGTGAGCGACCACCTTTCAGTGCCATAGGTCATCACTGGCAACACGCACTGGTCAAAGACTTTTGTCTTGAGACACTGCGGTATGTGGGACGAGAAGATATTACGTAGCTTCCCGAACGCTGCCCAGCCGAGTCGGATTCGACGATTGACCTCTTTCTCGAAGTTGGACC
Organism: Dryobota labecula; assembly: GCA_947523025.1. Lineage (NCBI taxonomy): Eukaryota > Metazoa > Arthropoda > Insecta > Lepidoptera > Noctuidae > Dryobota > Dryobota labecula. The sequence goes on along the minus strand of OX383311.1, from coordinate 996,877 downwards.
TACCTAACTGGACAGTTTGTCCTAGGTAAACATACTCGTCCACAACTTCGAGTGTAGCGTCTCCAATATTCATGAGAGTGGGTGTTTGGGACTTCTGAGTATGTTTCGGCATCTCTTCTCAGGGGTCAGTCAGCTAGGCAATGACAGCGCCACCTCGTTTTAAAATATTGAACAAAAATTAGACTTATAAAAGTGTCTCATCATCATCATTTAATTTAATTAGATACTCGTCTCTTCAGCGCCCCATGATTTTAACACGACCAATCACGTGCGAGAATTGACGTTTATTTTTATTTTTACTAGCTTACCTGACAAACGTTGTCCTGTCCAAATTTCAATAATTAATAGTTAATGCACTTTTTGTTTTCCCGAATTTTCCCGGCATTTTTTCATTTTTTTCGTTCCGTAATGGTTATTTTAAAACAAAAAATTTCCAAATCGGACCAGCTGTTCTCAATTGATGCGCTTACCAACGAACATCATTTCATTTTTATTATATAAATGGTGTACAAAAAGGTAAAAAACCATTATGTAGGAAGAAATACAAAAAAAAAAAGATACGGCCAAACGTAACATTTTCCACAGAATTCACTTATAATCTTTACAAACCATGCTATACAAACTTACTTACAAACTACAATAATTTAAGTAAGGAAAACATTTTTATTAAGCTGTTGTTTATAAACTAAATAGTACCTAAAATAACAGTAAAAAGATAGAAGAGTGTGAGTATTCTGTTAGTATGGCTGGGGTCAAAATCGAAGAAATTCCAGATCGATATATGTTTTATTTATTTATTTATATATACTTTATTGTACACCAGATTATACATTACAAAAATAAAAACATTATACACTATAAAATATACAATTGGCGGTCTTATCGCTTACTGCGGTCTCTTCCAGGCAACCTTTGAATGGACAGAGGTTTTCTGGACATATAATGGGGTTGTCAAAGTTGCAAATAAAAAGTACTTATATTAGAACAATATACTATAATATGTATGATAAATTGATAACTGTATGAGAGTATTGAGACTTACTCTTTTCCATTCATAAACTCCAAAATATGAAATCTAAAAAGTCAAAGTCAAAGTCAAATAATTTATTTCAAATAGGCACGAAGATGCACTTTTGAACGTCAAAAATTACATGAATAGTTAATTGATTCTAGTTGCGCCTTCCAAAATGTAGTTATGTATGGAGAAGAATGGGCAAGAAACTCCATACTTACTCTTTTAAAATGTTAACAATAGTTTGTATACATTAATTAATATTTATAGGTGAAGACTATGTACCTAGAATAAAAATATAAAAAAAATCATCAAAATTACTTACCACAATTGGTAAAAAGAATGAAAAGTGAAGTAATAACAGAAAAATTAATAAATGCGATAGGTACATGGTGCTCACATATTTACAAACATTGTATATGATTTCCCAAAAAAATAAAAAATAAAAACAACATATAATATGTCAGTGTGTGAGTTAAAATATTAATCACAGAAAATAAAATTAATATCATAAAAATTATACAGTTAAATTAGCAACCAGTTTGATTTTGTCTAGACTCTAAATTGTCCTATGGAGCAGGACCAGCATGTTTCCAAGCATTCTTATCTTGGATATAATCCTCTAATTTGTAATATGCTTGTTTACAAAGTGTACTTTTAATATGAGTTTTAAATTTTCTTTCATTTAATTGTAATATATCAGAAGGTATTTTATTATAACATTTAACACAGTACCCCATAAAAGATGTATGTACCTTAGATAATCTGAAAAATGGTTGATCTATTTTATCTTTATTTCTAGTATTAAAATTATGCCTATCACTGATTTTATTAAAAATATGTAGATTTTTTCTTACATGCATAATATTTTCATAAATGAATTGGCAAGGTACCGTCATTATATTAATCGTTTTAAATAGTTCTCTAAGAGATTCGCGGCGATGTAGATTATAAATGGCTCTGACAGCCCTCTTTTGTAAAATAAAAATGGATTCAATGTCGGCAGCCCGACCCCACAGTAAAATGCCATACGACATAATGCTATGGAAGTAGCTAAAATAAACTAAACGCGCGGTTTCTATATCTGTTAACTGTCTTATCTTTCGAACAGCATACGCGGCCGAGCTTAGCCGCCCCGCAAGAGATGTTATATGAGGCCCCCATTGTAATTTCTCATCTAGCGTGATTCCTAGGAAAACCGTTTGATTAATAAATTCCAGTTTTTCTCCGTTCAATATGATGTCACATTCGCTACTTCTAACATTAGGTAACTTAAATCGAATGCATTTGGTTTTTTTATTATTTAGTACCAAATTATTTACAGTAAACCAATTTTGGACCTGAAGAATAGAGTTATTCACGTCGTCAAGTTTTTGTGACCGTCGATCTATTTTAAAAATCAATGATGTGTCATCTGCAAATAACACCATCTGCGGTTGATTTTGAAGTAATTGGGGTAAATCGTTAATGTAAACTAAAAAGAGGAATGGACCCAATATCGAACCTTGAGGAACGCCCATTTTCATTTCAGACCCTAATGAGTTTACGCCCTTTACCTGAACTTTAACCTTCCTATCCGTCAGGTATGATCTAAGTAAATCAAGAGCGGTATTCTTAATTCCGTAGTGCTCCAGTTTCAGCAGAAGTGTCTCATGGTTTACGCAATCGAACGCCTTAGAGAGGTCGCAAAAGATTCCAATGGCATCTTGTGCTTCTTCCCAAGCGTTAAAAATGTTCTTTATTAGGGTGACACCGGCGTCAGTTGTACAACGCCCCTTGGTGAAACCATACTGTTGTTCATGAAAGATGGAGTTTTTATTAAAGTGACGTAACATTTGATTGAGTATCAACTTTTCAAACACCTTACTGAGAACTGGAAGAATTGACACAGGCCTATAGTTGTTAGGTTCCTTACTATCACCGGATTTGAACAATGGAACTACTTTACTGTGTTTCATGAGATCTGGAAAGACTCCTTGGTCTATACTCGTGTTAAATATGAAAGCTAAATAGGGCGCAATGGTTTCGATAATAGACCTACAGACTTTTACAGACATTCCCCAAAGATCTTCTGTTGATTTAATTTTAAGATCTTTAAAAGCTTTTATAACAGCCTGGGGGTTTGTGTGTTGAAACCTGAACTCCAAAGGGCATGCCTTTACATTCTTTCTAAGTAAAGCAGCAGAAAGCGCGGGTGAGGAATTTAAAGTTTCTGTAGTTTTAAAGGGAATATTACCAAAAAAGTTTTCAAATTCCTGAGCTATTTCTACATCGGAGTTGATGGGGCCATGTGCAGTCTCTAAATTAAATTCAGTATTTTGCTGTTTTTTCCTACCTGTTTCATTATTTATTATTTGCCAAGTAGTTTTTATTTTATCATCAGCAGATTTTATTTTATTGCTAATATAAAGAGCTTTAGCTATTTTGCATACATTTTTAAATGTTTTTGAATATTTTTTAACATATTTATGAAAGCTAGTATTATTCATATGTTGCTTTAGGCCATAAAGTTCAAATAGCTTTTCCCTGCTTTTACGAATACCTGGAGTTGCCCAATCACTAAATAAGAACTTTGTATAAATACTTTTAGTCTTTAGTGGAAATGTGTCATTAATAAAACTCAATTAAGTACAGAAAATATCTCAAACTCTCTCAATTATGCAGTAATTTTACAATTACTTCATTAACACTCTAATTTCTGAACTAAACCATATCACTCCTTCATTTCAGCTACGTCATCAAGCACAAAATCTGGCACAGGCGATTTACATGCAAACAATGTTAGCAATGCAAGCGGCTGGAGTACAAGACCCTATGGCACTTACCTCCATGTGTAATGGTAAGTTATATAAATCATTAGACCGAATTATTATATAACTTATGGGTGGCACACACGCTACGAGAAATCATTACGATCGCACTGTACCGTTTAAACTGTACCGATAATCGAAAGGTGTGTGAGATAAAAACTGTACAGTTTTTACGATTTTTTAAAGCGTCAAACGGGGTACTTTGAAAATTTGAATAGATAAAACCATTGATGTTTAAAAAAGGAAGATAAGGTACGCGCTCCTCGACGTGGACCGCATAAACTATGCCGACCGGCATAATTGACCTTAGTCACAATCGAACTGGCGTTTGTGTAGCACGTTAAGTAAAATTACCGTAATCGTCTAAATAAGCAGCAACAATGCCTTCCTTTGTTTTCAAAATGTGCACAAATCATTCACAAACCAAAAACAAGTTCTACGGGATTACATTCCACTCGTAAGTACATCGAAACTTGTTTTCTTTGAAATTCTCCTGAATAATATTGCTTTCTAGGTTGCCATTTGTTTCCGAGTTGTTATGAGTACGTAACACTGATAGTTATTGCTATCTCGTTCCCGCTACAGCCCGCGTCATATCTCTTTATTTCGGTTGTTGATGCATGATGCACGACATCGGGAAATGAAGTAGTGTGGGTGTGTTTAGATGTAATTGTTTCTAGTCCAATGATGTTTACGTGACATTAGAGCGATTATTACCTTATTTTCCTTTTTTATACGTCAATGGATAAAACTGAATCGGAGGAACTGTGCCGATAATGTGTGTGCCGAGCGCTCAATTTTCGCGTGGATCGCGTATCGCGTAAAATGGCTCACTCTCGCTATCCATTCTTTAAAAAATATGCCAGTTTCTTGGAACGTCTTTAATTCCTTTAACAAATTTACATGAGAATGAGCTGCTCTTGTAAATCATATCATTATTTTGAAATATACAAATAAAAACAGTTTTTTGTTGACATCAACATAACTTTAAAACTAAACCTAGTTAAATCATAATTCCTTCCCAGAAGTTTTAGTTCTTCGCTGGATCTATACGATGAAGGGATAAAATATAGGTGACCGCAATTGAAGCAAAATTCCACTGTGTGAGGCGTTATGTTATGCATCATAAATGCACGCAATTTGCAACAAAATTGGCAAAAAGTGCCAAAATATGCAATTGAAATAAATACTACAAAATAATGTTTTTTTTTTTTTTGGGTTCAATGGTGGCCCAGTAGTATCCGTCCCGAAATACCGAGTAGCAGGTCATGAGTTCGAACCCAAGCACTTTGTGTATTTAATTTCATCACCAATGCTCTCAAAACCGTGAAGGAAAATATCGTGAGGAAACCGACAGGTCCTGGAACCAAAAATTCGAAGACGTGACATCCATTAACCCGCTCTGGGCTCGCGTGGTGGATTACGGCCCACTCTCTCTACGAGGCAAATTATGAAATGTATTTTTATTCAAACAAATCAGACATGGATACATTAAACTACAACTATCCCGAACATTGTAAATAGCTACTTTTTTAAAGTACATTCACATTCAGTCTTTGACTTCTGAAAACCATCAATATCAATAATATACTCAATGTTTTCTAGATTCATTCTCAGTAGTAAAGAATACACTGAAGAATATGAAGTACACAAAAAACTCTAATTTCACAGATACACAAGAAATTAAATAATAAGTGAAAACTTTAAAATATTTATATCTATACCACACTCACTTACAGCATAAATTAAAATTATCAGTGAAATAAACTTTAAAATATCTCTATACCACTTACAGCATAAATTAAATAGTTTATTATGGGTCCGTGCACGAAAAAAACTCTTTTGCCAATTTCTAATCTAATTGTGAGAAAACTTGAAATAATCGAAACATGAAGTCTGTGTAACTATAAAAGAACAGTTTTCATGGTGCTAAACCATTCGTGTCAGTCACAGCAGCTGTTAATAGTTTCATCATTTTGTGCTCTCCAAAATATAGTTTATTTCGCCGTTGATTTACTTAATATGGCTATAAAAAAAAAAACTACTAATATTTTTTTCAAATTTCTGGTTTTATTGGAAAGGTTGAACTTTGTAATTTAAGAATGGAACACAATATCATTCATTTGCTACCATGACTGGCTCGGCAGTACCCCATCCGATCAACCTAATTTTTTAGTACATTTTCGATTGTTTCGGCTCGAATCTCTTCAATAGCAACTTCGATTTCATGTTTCAACGCTTCAATTGTCTCTGGATGGTTTGCGTAACATTTATCCTTAATGGTACCCCACAGAAAATAATCCAAAGGGCTCAAATCACAGCTCCGAAGCGGCCAATTGACATCAGCATTTCGACTGATTATTCGATTTTCAATAACAGTGCGCAACGCAATAGATTATGCAACATCTATTGTCTGTGGTCTTGGCCTGTCATCAAGCAATGGATAACAGTCAAACTTTTTTATTTTTATTGTTACATTTAAGGTTTTGAATACGAGGCTTTTAGTTACTTTGTATTAGTATGTGTATTTTGTCTATTTTTTATGTAATGTGCGTCTTGTTTGTGCAGAATAAACAATTTTTCTTTATTTTCTTTTCAAAAGATGTAGCCCTGTTTTTGAAACCAAATGTCGTCCATGTCATCCTCTTCAATTTTTGGAAACAAAAATTCGTTGAGCATGGCACGGTAACGCTCACCGTTGACGGTAACGGCGACTCCTTGCTCATTTTCGAATAAATTCGAGCGTATAGCGTCCCATTTTGCAAATGTCAAACATAACTAGCTTCTTGTCAATGGCCCACCCGTTATAAGGTAGTCGCTCCATGTAAAAAAACTGGCATTCAGCTGTATCTGGTTAGACTGAAATCCGATCATGTTGAAAAAAGGCAAAGCAGATTGATTTTGACATTAAACTGTAAAAAATGACTACATTTTTTTTTTTCATCTCATCTTCGATCCCATATTCGAAAAGGACGACTTGGTTCGCCTTTAAGTGCACCCAAAGGTGGTGTTTTCTATAAGAAACTTTTAGCGGGCAGTAATGAGTTTCTTTATAAGTGCGCCGCAATTATCTTTGCCGCGCACTTTTTGAATTTGGAACATCTTAGTGTTCAGCGCCAAAGAAATCGAACGCAAATATTGTTTGAATAAAGACTGGCTGGTACGACGGCCCATAGTCGCGCCGCCACCGCCGGGTGAATAAAAAATTAAAGAGTAACGCGCGAACTACAGCCGGCGTTTTCGTCAATTTTCACGGATTATTACTATTAGAAATTCATGGTTTTGTTTTGAAAAATGAGTTATTCATGTGACAGTGAATAAAATATGAGGCGCCTTTTATTTTCTCATTGTAGGTAATGAAAAGTAGAGTGTATCACTCGGGCGCAAAATATATTTTTGGCTCGGGCGACGTACTTTGAATCCCTCGCTACGTTCAGGATTCCACTAAAGAATCCCTCACTTCACTCTGGATTCAAAAAAGCGCCGTCGCCGTAAAAATATTATTTTGCTCCCTTATGATACAATCTACTATTTTTTAAAATAAACGTTGCCCCACACTAGGAATTTCTCCTGTACTGTGGGTGCGTTTATAAACATTTAAACTCACATACACAAACAGCCAGACCATTTTCATTTGGTTATTTTCAACAAGACATTGAAAATTTGTTCTCGAAAATTTATTCAGCACTTTTTTGAATGAGAGAAAATATCAAATAAAATATCATATAAAATACAAGGCACAATCTTACTGCTGCAGTAAGATTGTGCCTTGTATCACTTATTTTGTTTTGGAATATTGCTATTGAGAATATAACAGCAAAACGTAATTATCCTTAGCTCGTGTTCCACTGTCACACTTGTGACCACTAGACCAACTGTTACTGTTAGCCTGCATCATCCCACAGCTGGGCAAAAGGCCTCTTCCCACGACTTCCAGCTCTTTCGATACAGGACTAATGTGAAAAAAGAAATAAATTAAATTTATTTGACCCTGGTTAAGGCACACAATATACACACAAAAACTTTAAACAGTTTTGTGTGTATTGTGTTTGTCTATTATCTGGACCACTATTCGTTTGTTTTGTCCAGCTCGTTCCTCCATATTTTACGTGGTCTGTCGCGACGCTTTCTGGCTGTGTCAGGGCTCCACATAGTGTTGTTTTACTAGAACAGTCAATAATAATTATCGTATTTCTTATCCAGGTCTACCACAACCTCCCACAGACGAACCACCACCAAACACTTCAACAACTCCAGAACCAGAAACCCACGACAACCAGGTCCACACAACCAACCAAGAATTACATAGAACGAACCACGATACCAACCAGGACACAGAAAATAAAACCTCATTCCAATGCGAAGAGTGTTCAAAATGCTTTAAAGACCCTGACGTATTTGTCTTACACAAACGTTCACATCAAAATCAGGAAGTCAACGGTAAAGAAAATTTCGATTTAAATACTTTGAAACCGGAAATGTTGAAGTCCAATCCTATACTAGCGAATTTACTGAAGAATACTATGGAGAGAAACTTCACAAAGAATCTTTTTGAGAAACAGCTTATGGTGAGTTTCTCTAATATGGAGAATTATCTGCGTAGTGTCGCTAAATACGATGAGGAATGTGATAATAGTGATTTAAGTGAATCCTTAGATGATAGTAATTTAGTTATTGATGAGAATGTAGCTTAGATTTTTAGCATTATTTTTAGGATCTGAATTCTGCTGAAAAATGTTTTTGGAATTTCGGTGTACGTTAGTTAGCTTCGGACTGGATCAGAGCCCCAACGAGTTCGAAACTATTAAGGGCTATAGCTAGCTATTTTTTGTCGTCTTTTTTTTTGCTATTTTTTTTACCCTTTCGCATTAATCACGAAAAAATACAACCTCAATAAAAATAACCTTGCATTTGACTAAATAATTCCAAAATGATTTGGAACACATTTTTATAAACTCATACACTATTTCACACTCATTTTGAATATATTTAGTCAAGTCTTGTTGGACCAAATTAAAATAAAGAGATAAATAAAATAAAACGTAATAATAATAGTAATTTTTTCAGCAGAATTTGAATTTGATAATAAGACTGTATTTTTAATAATAGTACACTTATAAAATGGCAGACTTTATAATACTAATTAATAATAATATTGGTAGTATTTCTTGTTGTGTTTTTAGTTAGAACTTTGAAAATGTATAGGTTAGACTTTTTCTAAAAATATCTACTTTGCGGTTTTCTAACAGGTGCAACAATAAGTACTTTTTTTTGTAGATTAAAAGCATATTATTGAGAATCTTGTAATTTCGGGTTTACACAAGACAATTTAGCAGCTAATAAATTTTTCGTATCTCCATAAATAAATAAAACATAAAAACACCTTTGAGAATGGCTAATAAATTAATCGTGAACTAAAAACATTATTTTAAATACTACCCTACTTACTCTACACTACTTAAATAAAATCTACTGAAACGAAGGCCCATTTGTTCACAAATAACTAAATAAATTTAGCACTGAACGAATTTAAAACATCGTTCTACTTCTGTCATGTTTGTCATAATTTCGCGTGGCTTTAAAAAAAATAAAAGTAGAATAAGTTACTTCTTCAGTTAAGTTACATCAACTATCTGCAAGTGAAAGTCCCGTCTAAATCGGTCCAGCTATTCCGGTAATAAGCCGGAACAAACAGAAACAGAAAAAAATAACTGTTATATGTACCGTATATATTTTCATATGCATTTAGTAAAAAGACACTTCAGTTTAATTTATTTGCACTTATAGATAGGAAGAAAAAAAAACTCAAAATCAAACGTCATTTTTTCAAATTAGACTAAGAATTAGCACTTTATGAACGTCAAAATTACATAAGACGGCACGCCCGCCCTTCACCACTTCCTAATGCTTTAGCTAAGAAGTGGCGCAAGAAACTCCCCAGCATTCACTGAACAATTTCCAGCCTTTGATGGTCTATCATAGTACCTACGTCATATTGGCAAAATCTGGTATCTATTCCACAAAAGCCAATACTGAAGACTTGAATTTGAACTTCGTTTAGCGCTAAATTTATTAGTGGTAAGTGGTCCAAGCGAGCTAAAGTCTGTCATTATAATAATTGTAGATACCCACCTCTAGTTTTAAGATGATGTATATTTTTTTGTATTTTTCACACACAAATGAAGAAATCACTGAAGATTTGCTATTTATAACGATCTTAAAAGTATTTCATACAGTTTTTTAACACAATATGTTAGCAAAAACTGAAGTAAAATTATGTAATGAACCAATTTGCAGGTTTGGGGCGTAAGATACGCCTAATTATGCTTCTACATAAGGTTGACTTTTCCTATGGCAACTATATATTATAGGTTCCAATTTGTGTATTGATCTCAAAATATTGGATCGACTTTCGTACAGAATAAAAATGAAAACTCAGTTTGAACCTTAATAATAATATTATTATAAAATGTGGAGAAAATACGACAATAAATGAAAACACGGGCAATTCTAATGCAAAAGAGTATTTTGGAACTATCAAGTATACAGGGTGATTGGAAGATGGGTGCAAAGCTTTAAGGCGAGGTGAGTACAGACAATTTAGAACCATTTAAGCCATGGTTGTCTTAGACGAAGTCTTACCAATTTTTTTTTATTAAGGTTTAAAAAACGTATTGATAAATATTTTGAATTTTTTCTGAACTTATAATGTCTGTCAAAAAAAAAAAAACCTAATGACACACGTCTAAAACATGTCTTGCTGGATTGTTTACACGTTACTTTACTTAGACAAAAAAGATAAAAAATCATTCATCTTTCAATTTGGCCATAATTATGCAGTTTACATAAAATCTTGGAAATTTCCGAAAAAAGAAAAAAACTTAAAAATTAGGTTAAAAAAATTGGTAAGACTTCATCTAAGACAACCATGGCTTAAATGGTTTTAAATTATCTGTACTATCGTAGCCTCAAAGCTTTGCACCAATCTGCCAATCACCCTGTATACTAGCATCGAAATTAAAATAGTGATTTTTTCAAACAAACTAAACAGTAGTAGTATCTCTAAAAAAAAAGAAAGAAAAATATTTACAGTAAAAAATGAGCTTTTGAAACTAACCAAATTTACATGAAAAAAAAAATACCTGTGCAAGGCCAAACAAAATCCTATCTCAGCATAATGCTGCTGGGCCCGCAGTAAAGCCACGGACACACCTACAGACATCTATATGTCCCTAAGGCTCGACTGGCTGTTCACAATGGTGTGCTGGTGCCTACGCTTATGTATGGAAGTGAATGTTGGGTGTGGCAAAAGAAGCATGAAAGTAGAATAAATGCTGTAGAAATGCGTTCCCTGCGAAGCATGTGTGGCGTGACTATGAATGTTAGGCTGAAAAATGATTTGATAAAGGAATGCTGTGGTTTAAAAGATGTGACTTTTTAAAGAGTATGTGGTTTTGATCATATTGAGAGGATGAATGATAGGCAACTAACAAAAGGTATTTCATGGCAGATGTGAGTGGAAACACCGGGAGCGGACGCCCTAGGAGGACTTATAGTGACATCATTGGTGATGTTCTTCAGAAAGGTCAGGTGCGTAGTACTCGCAACCGGCGTGCGTGTATGACCAGATGTATGAACTTATACGAAGCAAAAGGAGTAGGTAAGGAGCGTAGCAGGAGGCATTCTATAGTTTCTGCCTAACCCCATGGGAAGAAGGAGCGTGAGTTTATGCATGAATTGTATGTATGTAAATAGTAGTGATGGGCCATGTGTTTTGCCAAGTTTTGACTAGCTCTAGAGACTAAACTAATGAAAAAACTAATACAAACATGTTTGCATTGATATATTAAAAGGAGGAAGATATGTTACGCGCTAACATCGCAATCAGTACCTGGACTCTGCGCACGACTATATGCACCAAAACTCACACATCTGTGATCAGTGTGATCACAGTCGCAAACCTATAGTTACCGATAGACATGAACAGAGATAGGAGACGGGGCTGCCGTGCGAGCGAAATTCCGTTAGCTGCCGAATATTTGCCGAATGTTTACGATTATGAATGATATTGCATGTGGTAGCACAAACATGGCGAAGCAAACATTAAATATTATTTTAACATTCAACAAATTAGCATTTTTGGCTGTACTTACGAGTGGTAAGTAATCCCGTCTGTCTTATTTTTCTTCCTTGTAATAACACTGTTTAGCTGCACAAGAAGTCATTATGATGCGTATTTATAACAAACAAACAAAAAACTAATTATGGAGCTGTTTGATCAACGATATGTTTGATGCGCGACTGAGTGCCAACTACGGGCCATCACTTAGTTTGATAGGACCAGGCGCTGTTACTAAGTCCCGTATCTACCGCTTTTAATACATCAATGCGTGTTTGATTGAATTTTCGTAAGCAGACTGGGAACGTCATTAGTTGTACGTAGTTTAATTTATTGTCGTATTGTTGGCTCCACCTTGTATTGTGGGTCGTTTAAAATTATTCGATCTCATATGAATGCAAAATGCTGGTTTTATGCTTCAATACTATATTCGGTGTTTTTTTTATTTTTTATTCTGTAAATAGGATATCGGAATCACTTTTACACGACGTATTTAAAATAATATAATTCTGTACTTTTAATTCGCTTTTAAGAAAAATATTTTTATTTCCATTTGCAACGTGATTTGCAAATATTAATTTCGTCCAAATATGACTATTGCACTTAGTATTATATAACTAAGGATAACAAAACTAAAAAATAATATTTATTTATTATTATTCTTTGCATTAATTTTAATTACAAAGTCTTTTTACCTTTTAAATTTATACATGATCAATTTTGACTTGATGACTTTTCCCAAGTATGTCGGGGTCGGCTTCCAGTCTAACCAGAAGCAGTTGAATGCGAGTATTTTACATGGAGCGACTGCCTATCTGACCTCCACAACCCAGTTACTGGGTAACAGGATAAGACTAAGTAATCCATAAATTATCATGATGCAAATAATATTTTATCCACCGATGGAAAAAAGTAAATTGAAAATGTGAATTTTGATAGAGAAGACTGTTCACCACCGATTTTGCAAAAAGTTATACCATTTTTGGTACAACTCAAATAATATAATGTAACTAAAAAATAACTAGATTTTAGATTTAGTTTTGTATTTTAGTGCCTTAGATTTTAGCTTTTATAATAATATTAATAAGCGGAATAAAACTTTGATTTTGTATAAAGTATTTTACAAAACATAGGTTTTAGATAGCTTAGGATTTTGGAAAATTTTAAACTTTTCTAAAAATGTTTTGTGCGGAAAGACGTTTTTTTTTTTTAAATAAAACTTGATAATTATGTGTCTTATAAAAATAATGAATTCATATAGAAGCACACAGAACTCCTCTCTGTGAGAGGGACTGGGCCGTAATCCACCACGTGGGCCCAGTGCGGCCACAAATCAAGTTATACATTTCCAGTATAAGCTGACCTCTCATTGTACTGAAATCCTGTACAATGCGAGATCAGCCTAAACTGGAAGTTTATAGCTTGATTTGTGGCCGTGTGTACCTAGCTGTCACAATGTCTTGTTCATTTACTTATTTCATTGTGCCTTACCATAATCATTCTTGGGCAGGTGATGTAAAAAAGTAAGAAACAAAAATGCTCTTATTTACATTAGACAGTCAAAATACACCTACATCTTTTTACACCTTAAAACTAAAAACAGAAAACAATGATTGTAATGCCAAAAGGGCAATTAAAAGAAAACGAATAATAATGTCAGATGATAACACAACCTAACGCAGGGATGTATACGTACAGGGCAAGTCAAGGTCAAGGTCAGTTAACAGTTGCACCGTACATGTTACAACATCGCTTGACACTTCATTTTCGTCTAATATTGACCTACTATTAGAGTATATGGTAACTCCCTCATTTCTTATATTTTATGGCTAATTAATGTGTTCAAGATTCTATACGAATTCATTATTCTTATGCTATAATACACTTAAAGGGGATGACAGAGCTTCAAGTATTACAACTGATATCCACAATATTAAGGACCATTTTAATAAATATTAAATACTAGCTGCGCCCCGCGGTTTCACCCGCATAAGTCACGATTCCGTGGGAATATCGGGATAAAAAGTATCCTATGTGTTAATCTAGGTTATAACGGAGGTTGTTTTTAGAATTCCGTAGCCAAAGGGTAAAACGGAACCTAAGGGAACTAAGACTCCGCTGTCCGTCTGTCACCAGGCTGTATCTCATGAACCTTGATAGTTAGACAGTTGAAATTTACACAGATGATGTATTTCTGTTGCCGCTATAACAAGAAATACAAAAAAACAGAATAAGAAAAATATTTATGGGGGCTCCCATGCAACAAACGTGATTTTTTTTGCTCGTTCTTATAGATAATGGTACGGAACCCTTCGTGCGCGAGTCCGACTCGCACTTGGCCGGTTTTTTCGCTCTTATAGCCCATAGTGTGGGGTATTTTTTTTTTATATTACTGATTGGGCCTGCTCTTGGACTCGTTGGATAGCCCTTGCGGGTTTGTGAAAACAATTTCTCGATTTAAAATCGTTGAACATGTGTTTCAACTATAATGTTAAGTTTGTTATTGGGATAAATTCATCGCAACTACAAAACCCTTCATTGTGGTGGTCCGAAACGCACTTGGCCGGTTTTTAACGCTCTTTTAACTGTTTTTTATTCCCAGTGCGTTATTTAATTTGAAAGTAGGTATGGCATGACAATTAAAAAGTCACATCAGCGTTTCAGAACAAAATTTCCGGAATAAATAACATCTTTAGGTATTTCCTGTAACAGATTATCAAGCATATTTACCTCTGTAGTTATGAAATGGTTATTCCCCCTTAAATAAAAATCGTACAGTGAAATGTTTCTCCATATTGCATCATAATAATACATGCTTTGTGTGCATAGGGGACTTTCTCAGAACATCATGGTTATGAAAGCATCTCTTTATTTAAACAAAATAAGTGCTCACTATTTTATTGAAAGACTAGCTTCTGCCCGCGACTTCGTCCGCGTGAAATTTCTCGGTGCCTGTTCGCCAATCCGTTCTCGAGATATCATCAAAAAAGCCGTTCCATACAAAATGTATGAGAAAACGAATTTTCTGTGTATTATTAGTGTTTGGGTCACAGAAAGTAATAATGTGTAACTGAAGAAACAACAACAACTGAACAAAGTTAACTGAATCGCTCCAGTAGATTTTGGAGCAAATCGGCTGTGGCAGACAGACAGACACACGAATGATTCCATAAGGGTTCCGTTTTTCCTTTCGGGGTAACCTAAAAAATGTAACCTGCAAAAATTTACACAATCTTGAGACTTTTAACTGGTCAAATGTGGATATAAACCTGCGGACCTTGAGGGAATACAGTTGTAATGTTATGTTTGTATTATTTACTTTAACAAGTCTTAATGAGGACTACCTCGTTGGTCTAGTGGTCGCAGGCTTGACGGCTGAAATCGTTCCCTAGTTCTGGCAAATTTTTATTGGGTTTTCCATTAAGAATTTCTTAGTAACAGCGTTAGATTATAGTATATGATCTAAGGTAACAGCCCGGAGTTTGAAAAATGGCCGTGTGATATCCCCGTGCCTCGGAAAACACGTCAAGCCGTTGGCCCTGCACCTGATGTCTCCCCGGTCGTGTCGGATTGCCGTCCCATCGGACTATGAGAGTGAGGGAAGAGAGAGTGCACCATCCCGCGTCGAAGGCTGGTCTCCGCTGAGATTGGTCGCAGGACCGTCTTTTCCATTGGCCACTCTGGGCAAATAAAATGCCCAGGGCCCCGCGTTTCATGGGGCGCCGTATTTCCTGCCAGCTTCGTAAGTAGGTGCTATCAGTGGTAGGGTACTAAAAATTGCGAGCTCACTCCGCTCGGTCTTGCATCCTAGATTCTCCAGATTGGTCGCCATGGCCGAAATTCGGTCTGGAGAACAAGGTATTAGGTTTTCCATTATGAATTTCACAGTAGCAGCCCCAAGTCTTGATTTGTGCCTGGTTAATGACAATAGGCAGTTAGGCGCGCCCCCAATTACGTGGGAGTGAAACATAACTGATATGTGTGTGTACTGTAACCTCTCGGCCTAACCCTACGGGGAATACAAATGTTATGTTATGTAATTAATTGTACTTGAAGCTCTGACCACCCAATTATGATGTCATTTACATTTTGTAAAACAATATTTTTCTACATTGTTTCTCTTGAATTTGAAACTTATAGCCTACAGAATTTCTGCTACTGTTGGTTACTAGATTAACCCCCTAAAAAAGCCTGATCAAAATCAAAATATTGTACTTCACATAAACCTACATGGGCACTTATGTAACGTCAGAAGCTATGTGCACGGTTCGTCAATCGGTCGTTTCCTATGACGAAGAGCCGGCAAGAAACTCCACTGTTACTCTTTTAAAAATATTTGGCTTTTACAATATTTTTAGTTTTAATAAGTATGGGAGGACAGTGTAGGCCTTTCAACACAGCTACTTATCAAAATAGTAAATGGTCAACAAATCTACAGTCTACTAAGACTACAACCGTTCTCAGTTCTCACATTCACAAAATAGAAAAGAATCTATATATATATTTTTTTTTTATAATATTAAAATAAACCCTATTTAAACCAAATGACATGATTGCCATTTCAACTACAGTAAAACAACTTACTTTGCAATGTAAGACTTGATCAGGCTTTTAGAATGCGTAAGTTTCAATATTTTTATAGATAAAAATCAACGCATAGTAACTAAAAATGTATTTTTGTAGTACCTACTATAATATCCTTAAGTAAAGTCAGGGAAGTTAATCGTTAAGCTAATTGACACCTAGCGTCAATTTGCTGTTTTATACCCATTTCATATAACTGCTGAAGAATGACAGTTGTGATTTTACTAAACGCATAATTTAAGTTGCTAGTCAATTTGCTTGACAATTAATTTCTTTTAGACTTTAATATACTGTGTTCATTTTATGATGAGCAATATGACAAACGTTGGTTAATCGATCTTGTATTATTTTAAAGAACGAATTGTTGTCGATCTCGCTTAAAACCTGTAGGTACGCTATGTAAAGAAAATCAGCCAAGTGCGGTCCGACTCGCGCACTAAGAGCTAACTTAAACCATCATAATTTTGGTTCCACGAAAAGTTCAAGTACTTTTTTAGCACTGATATCGGTCATTACATATCGTCGGCGTAGGTGGAGAATTAAATAACTACGATTTACGTCAAAATGACTTTTTACCATTTTCGTTACACCCCAACCATGTTGCATATTTTCGCTTGACAAGCATTTTGATATTCCTGTCCAGTTTAGAAATATAGGATTTTTATGTTCCAAATGGAAAAATAAATATGTTCAAAACTATCACTAAATCGTAGAAGAAAAAGTAAATAGCTCAATAAATAAATCCATAACTATGCTTTATAATAAGTTGAGTACCTGTTGCAAGTGTTACATAAAATAAGTTGTATAGGTTTTCTTCAACTCCAAATGTTATAATCAAATAACCATGTTCAAGGAAAACGAAATAACTCAAGTTGTCTAATTTGCACATTTGAAATTGATATTTAATTGTTTTTTTTATTTTTTTTATCGGATTTAGATTAGATCTCTTCAATTTATGAATAATTTATATTATCGATTTCTTCTGTAACACAATATTAATCAAATACAAGATGCTTAGCAAACATAATTAAATAAATGAAGTTATTTATTACTTATTTGTCCTTAATTTACTCTGTCATATGCATCTGACGCATAGGAAAACAAACAATTAACCTTAAAAAGTAGCTAACTCCAGTATACTTACAATATTATGTTATGTGGCAAAATTAGATAAGTTAGTTTTTTTTTTTACTTGTAAGAGTTTCGTTTGTTAAGCATATGAAAAAGGTACAGATACCCTAAGAATATAAAATTACCCACAGTAAAAATGTCTCCCATATATTAATGACACCTAAAAAAAAAACAGTATTTAGCAATTTTCTCCAAACTAGAAAATTTTAGTTATTCAGTTCTCCAACTACGCCGACGATATTCTGTGAACATTTCAACAATCTATGTAGCTATTACGGTTTCCAAGATACAACCCAGAGACCTACAGACAGATGTCTTAGTAAAGGGTTCGCGTATTGAACCCTAAAAACGGTAAAAAGTAGATTTATATAAAAAAATTGAAACTTGCTTTTATAAGTTTTTTTTTTTTTTAAGTTGTATCTTTATCTGCCTACCTTTTCCCAACTATGTATGTTGGGGTTGGACTCCAGTCTAACTAGATGCTGCTGAATACCAGTATTTTACATGAAGTGACTGCCTATCTGACCTCCGCAACCCAGTTACTGGGTAACACGATAGCTATTTGTATGTGTCATATATCAGTATAAAATGGACTTGGTATAAAAACTGTGTTCTGTTTACCCCCAATTGTAATAATTGAAAATATGTGACTGATTTAACATTACAGTATTTTTAAAAAGACTTAATTTTTTACTCTTTTGATCTCTTTTAAAATAAAAAGCTGATAAAAAATACGTTTGTATTAAATAAAAAGTATTATTAATACCTTACTTTTAGTTTTAATTGATTAAAACCACCTATACCTACCTATTTATTTATTTACTAAAACAAGTACACAAGTAAACAAAATACCGTACCTTTGTACGCTTTGTACGGTATTTTTAGGGTTCCGTACCAAAATGGTAAAAAGGAACCCTTATGTTGTGACTCAGTCTCTGTCTGTCTGTCACAGCTGAATATCTCAAAAACTACTGATACTATCAACTTGAAAGTTTTAATAGTTTTAGATGATGTTTGCCCAACATTTATTTAGCAAATAAGAAAGAAACAAAAGTTTTTATTTTTTTTGCAACAGGGACTGAATAGTGGTCTTAAAAAATCGAATGGCGGCTACTAGGGCATGTGGGGTATCATTATGAAAGAGCGCTGTTTACACGTTCTTAAACATTCTTTCTTTTTTCTTTAGGCCGCATAGTTTTCTACTTTTGATGAGAAATGTAAAAAAAAAATACCGTCCCAAAAAATCACAGATGGCAGCATAGGTAACAATTATGAAATTAACGATCAATAAAAAGCGTTATAGAGCCGATTTTCAAAAAATCTAACCATACTTGTTTTTAAAAAAACGATTTAACAAAAAAACAACCGACATCCAAAAAAAAAAAACTAAAAAGTGAAAAATTACTTTAATTACGGAAGTCGGTGTCTTTGGTTCTTTATTTTCGTTTTTTGACACCGACTTCCGAAATTTAAATTCTATTTCAATTTTTAGTTCTTTTTTGGATGTTGGTTGTTTTTTTGTTAAGAAGAAAACATTTTAATTTAAAAAAAAAATACTGCTTTGTTTTACGAAGAAGACTGTATGGTAACTGAAACTGTATTTGAGTAGGAGTAACGGTGCAAGTTTTCCAACTGTACTGACCAGTGTTAGATTTGATTTTATGATCTGCAAAAATAAATTATTATTATTATGTAGGTCATCCACGATTAATGTGAAATGATGAAATTACCACGTTGGTTACACAATGAGGAAAAAACTGTCACACCAGGAGATAGGTAGCTGGTAGGTACCTACAACTCGGTCTGAAATCTGCGGTGTCCCTTGATGGGCTAATATTGGCTCCTATTCTAACTATGACTAGTGTCATTGAATGCTGAGCCGTGATGAAGACAGGAGTAAGGATGTGGTGACTCGGGCAGCGGAAGGAGAAGCTATCGGCCGAGCACTCACGGACGTAGGGCCTGGTCGACTCATGCTCATGCAAAGTTCCGGCTGCTTAGGAAGGTTACCAGAACGGACGTTGAGTTGTGTATTCACGGGCCAAAGGTCCATCTTCAGTAAGGAATGCAACGAGATACATTCCTCAAGCGTAACAGGACAATGAGCGTACCTAACGGGACAATTAGTCATCCTTTTTCGTGCATGCAGCCGGCGTTCATCGATTTATTAGACGTTGTCACGTCAAAAGAATGAATCATTGTCCGGTTACGTTCATTGTCCTGTTACGCTCATTGTTCCGTTACGCTCATTTTACGCTTGCGCCGCATCAATGTTTTGTTATGACGTTGTCACGTTAAACTATCGTCCGTAAACCAACTTTACAGACAACCAATTTTGTAATAAAAACAGTTCTGCTGACAACTACATAAAAAAATAACTGAAATTTTATCTTGCTTTTTCGTGCATGCAGCCGGCGTTCATCGATTTATTAGACGTTGTCACGTGAAAAACAACCAACTTCGTCGGTGTCTTTGGTTTTGTATTTTCATTTTTCGCCACCGACTTCCGAAATTACAGATATTTTTCACTTAGTAGTGTTTTTATTTTTTTGGAATTCGGTTGTATTTTTTAGTTAGCAAGAAAGGCTCCTACACACAGGCGCGACACAAAGACACCGCGTGCCGCGTGACGAGCGGTCTCTTCTCTTTGTGTCGCGCTTGTTTGTAGGAGCCAGTAGGAGCCTTGATGGTGCTACTGATAAATCTCCTACTCGTTCCTACGTTCTGTGCCGACTCAATTTAGATGTTGAGTTAGTATGTCCTTGGAATATCAAATACCTACCAGCTGTTTTGTAATTCAATAACAAACAAATAAATCTGTGGCCTAGTGCTAAAAGTGCCAATACCAATAATCCTTATTTTCAGTAATAAGCATTAGAACAATGCATCGATAGTAGAATGACAAAAAATCTCTTCCTATTATTTGATTGGAAGTTCAAGAGAAAAATTGGTAGGATTATTTGAAAATATTTGCTACTTAATCCTTTTTAACACTAACAAGAATCCTATGTCAGTTCCAAATTATAAATGAGATAGAAATGAGATTTTACTGCCAAATTATTGAAAAAGTTATATATTTATGTGTGCTAAAACTAGGACATAAGTTAACTTCGATCGTTTTAGTTGCGACTCTATTACTAAAATAGCGTACCTAGTGTTAAAAAAAGCCCTATTGGCTTATGTACACTGCAGCTCTTTTAACACTTAATATTTTTTATGTAACAGTAAGTACACATCACATTGGCCTTTTTAACTAAGTATATTTTGAGAGATTGTCTTTACACTTAACTACGCCACTATATAGTGCATTCACCAACTTACCAATTTTTCAATAATTTGGCAGCAAAATCTCATTCTCACAAAAACGTACTTTGGCACTTTTAGCACCAAGCCGCAGAAATATGGTGGTTACAGATATCCCTATCATATTGCGTAGTAACAAGAATAACGCTGTCTCTTTCACTCTTAAGCACAATGTGGATATCGACCTTGTCGTTCCCAAATTATACGGCGGGGAATCCCCGCAGCATAGAGTTGTAAAAGCTTTTTTTTGTACAGATAACAATAATTATGTTAGTAAGATTTGTTTTCTAGTCGTTGGTTTTCTTGCATAGAGAGATGTATTAATGATTTTTATGGTTAAAATGATGTAAATATATATGTTTTACTGTCGCGTATCATATTTTGATTAAGATACAACCTGATCTGGACCTGCAAAATGCAAAAAACCCAAGAAAAATTGAATTTAGTGGGCTACCACGGCGCATCCACCTTAAAATACACAATTTTTATGAAGTTTTTTTTTTTTTCAAATTTTCAATCTGGCCATGGACGATCGAGCTTGGGCTCAAGCTCTACTCTCTCCATTAGTATGGGAGGCCCTGGCGTCCGCAAAAGTTCTAGTATTAGTTTACCGGCTTTCATTTCCTCGATCCACGGCACTGAGAAATTTATCAGGAAAATCCTAGCCTCCACACTGATTAATTTTGATGTGCCAATCTTCACCGAGGCAATGGATCGACGTTTACCCGAATTCAGATCCACCCGCGGCATGTCTTTATTTCCTTGGAAGGTGGGTAGGCCTTTAGTGTGGGACGCAATGTGTGTCGATACTCTTGCGCCATCCCATCTTTCTGGCTCGGTGTGCTGTGCTGGTGCTGCTGCTGCGGCTGCTGAAAACCTCAAGCGGCGAAAGTATTGTAACCTTATCGGTAACTATATTTTTGAGCCGTTTGGGGTTGAAACCTTTAGGCCGTCGGGTCCCAGTGCTCATGTTTTGTTTTGTGAAATCTCCATAAGGCTGGTTGACTCTTCCCGTGGCCCAAGGGCTGGCTTTTACCTTGGCCAGAGGCTAAGCGTTGCCATACAATGTGGCAATGCCGCCAGTCTCTTGGGTACATTACCAGTCGACAGCGATACAGAGGAATTTTTCGACGCCATATTTTAATTTATTTTGTTATTAGTTTTATTTAGTTTAGGTTATTATATTTTTATTAACTCTTATCAAGTTTTAATAATTATTATGCAAGTTGAATTTTTTGCAAGTTATGATTAGTAGGTATTTATCTCGCAACAAGTCGATGAAGACAGCGAAGAAAGCTAGTAGTTGTACCTAATTTCATTATTTTAATCAAATGTTGAATATATATACCTATAGAATTTTCGTTCCATAAATAAGTATAAAAGGTACCTGGCTAATCTGCATTTGTAAAATATCGTCTGAAACTTTGGGTCAAACTCTAAACTTAAACTCAATTGCATGTATTTATATATAATATATAATTGTCATGGAGTCGCCTAGTCGGTCAGTCAGAAATATGAAGCTATAGTTGGTTGCCCATTCCAAAGCGTAGTAGGTACCTATGGAGAAGAAACTCCATGCATGGACACTCTTTTAAATTAAATTGTTTCAAAAATATTAGTTACTTCTAATGTTGAATTTATAACTTTTATGTGAGAACGCTGTAAAAAATACGTAGGTACCTACACGTTAAAAAAGCGTCCAGAGTACCTACAGCAAATAGAAACAAAACCAACAACCAATCAAAAATAACATAATTAAAATAAGCCGTGGCAGCTAAGATATGACCTGCCCAAGACAGCGCCCGTTCAAGAAAATGACGCATGGATCAGCACTATTCAGCTCAACCATTTTGAAGGGAGTTTAATGATCCAACACACGCGCCACCATCAGCAAGACAGCCAGCCGGATAGTGTTAGTAGGTAACACATTAGACTGACGATGACGTAGGAACTAAAATGTTTGTTCCTGGCGGGAATCGAACCCGTGACTAGGGCTTCCATTACGTAATTACGTAATTACGCAATTACGTAATTACGGACAGATTTTAGAAATCTCACAAATACGTAACTGAAGAGCTGCAGTCCGTAATAACGTAACTATAGGATAATATTAATTAATTTAGGTACCCATTTATTTAGTTCTATAGTTTCTGCCTACTCCATGGGAAAAAGGCATGGGTTTATCTGTGTATTTACAATTTACCTTAATTTAGTTAACCTACGACTTACATTATGACAACACCAAAACCCTTTCTGTGGGTATCCCCCGAATTCCCGGGGTTTATTTTATAACTTCCAATTTGAGTCCGCAAGATTTAATTTCTTAGTCGTACAGAATAGAGTTCATTGTTGACCAATCGGGAAACGAAGGGAATCCCCGTTGGTTGTGGATAGTTCGGTACGTAACACAATCAAAGTTTATAAGTGTTTCGCAAGTATTTGATCTACCTCGTAGATAATAAAGTTTAATATTGTGGATTGAGCAAGCTAAGGGAACTCCCTACATTTTTCTTTACTTTCGTGAATTTAGAAACAATCTCAATACTCGGTACTCAGTCGTCTTACGTACACCTGCGAGATACTGTCCTGCCTGGTCTAAGCTTATTTTATTGACTTTTGTGATTTTGTGTATGTGCCGCAAAGTTTGACGCTTGGTTTTCAGAAGCTTTTCATTACAAGTTTCTAAGTAGATATCACCATACACAAGTAGAGATACTTCAACGAAAATGTAAGTACCTATTTTAACATTACTTTACTTGTCTACTTACTTTGTTTCTAGGGTATTGTGTGAGAGTTTATACATATAATTTAGTAGTTGATTTTATATTGTTGACGGCACGGTTGGCGCAGTAGTTGAGTGATTGGCTGCTGCGCTGCGGGTCACGGGTTCGATTCCCGTACGGAACAAATATTTGTATGACCTACAGATAGGTGTTCCGGGTCTGGGTGTCTTGTGTATGTTAGTTTACATGATTGTGAGTGCACCCACGATACAGCAGTAATTCCTAGTGTGGTGCGACGTTTAAAAAAAAAAAAAATATGTGCGATTTTATTTTATTGTTTCTTGTTAGATGTCTGTGCAAATAGACATTGATTATGAGTTCACGGTACATATGTAAATGTATCCCGTTTTAAGTGTAGTGCCTAACTATAGATGCTATTTATATGTATTACCTAACTATTAAATTATGAAATATTTATATATTGTTTTAGGTCTGCAGTAAAGAAGACTATTTATAAGGAGTTTTTGAACAAACGCACACAATCAGCTATATGGGAACACTTTTTGAGGGCTGAAAATGGGCAAAGTGTCCAATGTAAACATTGTCAAAAATTTTTGAAGACTCCTGGTGGTGCTACTGGAGCACTACATACACATATGCGTGCTAAACATATTGGCGAGATGTCACAAGAGCAAGATGCGCAAAGGGCAAGTACTTCATCGTGCTTTCAAGCAAGAAAAAGTTTAGAACCTCCATCGAAGAAAACTAAACTAACGGATTACTTTTCCACTGAGTATTCCTTGGACGTTATAGTGACTAGAATGGCAGCATTGGATGGCATCCCATTAAGCAAATTTTGTACTTCTGAAGATCTAAGGTATATTTTCAAAAAATCTGGCTATGATCTACCGAAATCTCCTTCAACTATTACCAAAATTGTCCTGGAACAGAGTTGTGCCATAAAAAAACAATTAATAAATCAGTTTAAAGATATGAAGTCCCAAAAAAAACGGTTTACTATAACGTTTGATGAATGGACCTCTACCCGGAACCGGAGGTATATGAATATAAATATTCATAATAAAGACCTAGAACCAGCTAAATATAAAAATTTAGGACTAGTAAGGATAAAGGGTTCAATGCCAGCTCACGTTGGAACTGTACTGTTAGAAAATCATCTAAATGACTTTTATTTGAAACTTGAAGATATAATTGCATTCACAACGGACGGAGCCAGTGTTATGGTTAAAATGGGCAAAAATTTTGATGGTCACCATCAGTTGTGTTTTGCTCACGGAATACAACTTGCAGTGCTGGACGTATTATATAAGACACGGAAAAGTACAACTACTGAACCAGAACTAGAAGATGAAGCTTCAGATACTGACACTGAAGAAATTGAAGAAAACGATGGCGGACTTTTCATAGAAGTACCTAGAGTTCTAGAACCAGAGTTTCTGTACAAAGATATTATAGTAAAAGTAAGAAAACTTGTTAAATCATTCAAAAAATCACCACTGAAGACCGATTTGTTGCAAAAATATTCTTTACAAGAGCATGGTAAAAGCCTCGATCTTATACTAGACTGCAAAACGCGATGGAACAGCTTATCAGATATGGTTGGACGATTTCTGAAATTGAAATCAAGTTTATTT
The DNA here is from genome assembly GCA_947523025.1 of Dryobota labecula. Classification (NCBI taxonomy): domain Eukaryota; kingdom Metazoa; phylum Arthropoda; class Insecta; order Lepidoptera; family Noctuidae; genus Dryobota; species Dryobota labecula. Next base: position 971,540 of record OX383311.1, on the reverse strand, counting down.
AAGGCTTTATTAGACTTAAAATCAAATATAAGTTTCACAGACACAGAAATACAAGATCTACATAACATTCATCATAATTTAGATATAATAAAAACTACAGTGATGGCATTGTGTCGCCGTGACTCGAATTTGTTAGCAGCAGATGTTGCGCTTCAGTTTATGTTAAATAAGCTTGATGCTCAGTCCAATGGGCTCAGTGACAAGCTTGCTGTATCCCTTAGAAAAAGAATAAAAGAAAGGCGAACAAATGTGTCTGGTGTCTTGCAGTATTTGCATAATAATGAAGAATATTATAAAACCGAAGAAACAGAAACTTTTACAAAACCGACGTCGGATTATATTAGAACATATGTTGCAAACTTATTAGAAAGGCTCAAATTTACACCGCCTACAAGTACACAAATGAGTTTAGATTCCGAAGCAGATGACAATGATGCTAATGATGGTTGTGGCGACGAGTTGACTGTTGCACAGCAACTAGAAAAAGAAATACAGAAAACTATGTCTACAGTAAACAAATCTGGAGTAAACACAGATCTTGAATCCATCATCAGAGTTGAAATGTGTATCTACGATAGCACTGGCGGCGGTCGTGAAGTTTTCCTAACAGCAGCTTATAATTATTTACTATGTATAATGCCTACTAGTGTTGAAGCAGAACGGGCATTTTCTTCTGCCGGCTATCTTTGTTCTAAACTAAGAAGTTCCCTTGGTGACAGAACATTGCATTCGTTATCATTTATGCAGGGCCGCGCCGCCCCTGTGTGCGAAGTGTGCGGCGCACACAGGCGCCAAGACAATAGAGGCGCCGCCATCGAAATTATTTTTGTTACACTTACACAACAACATATTCTTTGTAGTGGAGTATCGATAAGTAAGTAGGAACAATAGGCGCAACATATGCCTTGTAAATAACAAAACATAATTATAATGCGCTTATTGTACAAGTCTTCTAAGATAATATTCACGTGTGTGGTTTAATTTTACGCTTTGGGTTTTAGTTAACATTAGTTACGAGCTCAGCGTTAAAATCAAAAGAACCGCCGTGAGTTTCTTTGAATGAATTATGAACGTGTAACCCGATGCGATGCGTCCGACGCAAGCGGGGTGGGGTCACGGGGATTCCCCGACTTTAAGAAACGAGAACGCCAAAACCAGTGTGACCAGATTCAGTATTTTAATACTTTTTCAGTATATTCTAACGATATTTTTGAACGTGAGTATTTTTGTAGGTATATTGAGCGAAGGCAGTACTTTTGGGTATATTTTGGATAACAAGTTATGGTAACACCGTAAATGGACGTCATGACCATAGATGTTCAGGGAATTTCCCGGATTTAGTCTACAATACATCTGTTTGTTGTCTGTGTTCATCATTTTACAGACGCCAGTACATCAAGCTACTACAATCTTTCAAATTTCTTTAATAGATTTTCAACTTTATCACTAGAGGATTAGGTTCAAAGTTGATTGCGAAAATTTGACAGTTTCGGGTAGCTTGACCTGCTGGCGTCTGTACACACGGCCACAAATCAAGCTATACATTTCCAGTTTAGGCTGATCTCACATTGTATAGGATTTCCGTACAATGAGAGGTCAGCTTATACTTTTTATTCTGTAAATTCGTGTTTTATTTTTCGCAGTATAAAACTGGAGAACATTTATTTCGGTCAAAATTAACAAATAATAAAAAAACATAAGTTGAAACATGACGATTCATGAAAAAAAGAGGCGCTTCATAGGTTTCGCACACAGGCGCTGTGGGGGGTCGGCGCGGCCCTGCATTTATGAGATCATATTATCAAGAACAAAGATTGGAAAAATAACCATATTTTATATTGTTTCTTACTTTTAAACCATTTGTGCGTGGTACATGTTTTGTTTGAATTGTTGATTGAGTTTAGTCAAAATCAAAATCGTCAATCAAATCAAAATATTACATTTTGATTTGATTGACGATTTTGATTTTGAGTTTAATTTTAAAATTATCATTTTAATCTGTAATTTACTTTTAATTCCTTAATATTATAATTTTTTTCATTTGAAGTTGTTTGATTTTTTACTTCTAAAATACGTAATAAGCCCAGAATTTATCGTGCTTTAAAAAATCAAAACAGTTAAGTACGTAATTACGTAGTTACGTAATTGAAGCATCAAAATGCGTAACTAGTTACGTAATTAGCAAATCCGTAATTTTGGAAGCACTACCCGTGACCCGTCGTAATGCAAAACCTATAGGTCCGTGCCGAATACTTTGACTAGGTAGGTATTGAAATTAAAGAATCAGAAAGAAAGAAAAATGCGTTTATTGGCATTACAGCAAAAAATACACCAATGAAAACAATGATAAGGGCCCCAAAAAGGCCTCAGCTCAGCATTATGTCAGACTAGCTGCGCCCCGCGGTTTCACCCGCATAAGTGTCGTGAGTGTCCCGTGGGAATATCAGGATAAAAAGTAGCCTATAAGTTAATCCAGGGTGTCAGCTACCTCCATACAACATTTTATCAAAATTGGTCCAGCTATTTGAGCGTGAAGAAGAGACAAACATACACACACACTCACAAACTTTCGCCTATAAAATATTAGTGTGATAAAGACGTTATAGGTTGATAGTAAAAGTTTTAAATTAAAAGTTTATTTTATTCTTTTTAGCGCATTTATATAAAAGCTTTTTAGGGTTCCGTAGTGAACAAGGAATCCTTATATAGTTTCGCCATTTCCATCCGTCTGTCCGTCCCCAGCTTAGCTCAGAGACTCTTAGTACTAGAAAGCTATAATTTGGCATGGATATACATATGTATTATATTAATCACGCCGACAAAGTGGTAAAATAAAATTATGAAAAAAATAGTTATTTAGGGTACCTCTTGTACATGTAAAGTCGGGATGTTTTTTTTTTCCGCCTACCCTTTGGTGTGGGGTATTGTTGGATGGGTCTTTCAAAAATATTGCGGGTTTGTGAAAGCAATTTTTCGATTAAGGGATCCGTTTCTGAAATATTAGGCTTTAAAGTGCTCATTAGAATCAATAATATATTATGTAATTCAATAATTTGATAGGAAACATTTGCAGTGCCCTTACAGGGTGCATGTCTTAATACTAGGTCATGAAATTTCAATGCATGCCTACTAACCAGTGTTTAACATGTAAGCAAATAAATAAATATTTTTTGGCAGAGTTAAGTCCCCCCCCCCCCCCCCGCCAGCTAAATGGTTGTACTTGGATATGTAAAAAAAATCACAGCAGTAGTACCTATGTATGTATATATTACGAAGTTAAAAGGAAAACTATCACAGCCAAGTAGGCGTCACCAGTTACCGAGTAATAGTCAACCAACTTACATTTTACAGTTGAAGAACATGTTCTCCCATACATTCCGTATGGAAGAACATGTTTTTCAACTACGATGTTAAGTTTCTTCTTGGGATAAATTCATACCAACTACGGAACCCTTCATTGTGCGTGGTCCGACACGCACATGGCCGGTTTTTTTATTTAAATTTTAGGTCTTTTAATTCTTTTTTACTTTTTAGTTATCGCTGGACAGGTTTCTCAGTCTGTTCATCTCATTCAACGCATCATTGTTGCAACGTCACATCGAACAGTCTAGCTCTTCAATAAGGAGACCTTCTAATGATTTTACCCTCTTGACCAGCAGCGAAGAGCTTCGAGCCTACATAAGTATACAACGGCATGATCGACAGCTACCCTGCATTTTGTGTACCGACGTGCAAGCCCAACATAATATAATTGGCAGCATTCTTCGTTCTGCAGTGCCTTGACTATATTTTGCTGGAAATTGCAGTATTGAGTTAAATGAGATGAACACCGTCCCAGCCGTGCCCAGCCCAGAATGGTCTGGTGCCCATCCCAGGATATTTGGCTACCGGTTCGAAATTCTAGGCTGAACATTTTACACAAAAACAAGTTCAATAAATAAATAATCTGCAACCGAGAAATACTAGTTGTAGTAGAAAATTATAGACATCATACTTTATCTGGTACGCCAAAAGGCCACCGTGCAAAAGCTGAATCACAAAATAGAGGTAACTGTTTAGAAATGATCAACTGTTCGCTAAATTTCAAACATCTCGAAAAACATGTAAGATAGGTTGGGCGTCGTCGACTCGGCTTCATCGGTCATTTCATCTCAGGGGCCAGGCTCCCGCTGGAAAATAACGCTAGATACGCTACTGACCACAGGTCGGGCAAAGTTAATTTCTCAGTACCAGCCTGAGGTGGTTATTTGTCCAAACTATGTTTAAATCACTGAATATAATATGTGATTTAAACATAGTTCGTTGGCGAAATATAGGGGACCTATACTCGTAGGTAGGTACATAGCAGAATCAGCCAATAATGTTCCTTCTGTTGGGACTTGGGACACAGACATCCACCTCCTCCTTTCGGTTCCTCTCTTCGAGAGAGAGATGGGCTGTTATCCGCCACGCGGGCACAGTGCGGGTTGGTAAGATGTCACATGTCTTCGAACTTTTGGTTCTAGGACATGGCGGGTACAGCTACATCTTCGCCCAACCCCTCGGGAAATGCAGACGAGATTTTATGTTGTTAATTATTTCTTAAACCAAACACATCACTCAATTTCATCTACGAGTATCTAAAAATTCAACCGCGAGGTTTTCGGAATTTTCCAAACTAACATCAACCCCTGACCTCACACAGTGACTTCCTCATATTAATAACATGAGTCATACAAATTATTTACAGTAGGTTTGTGTAACGTAGTAAAAGTCTAGGGGATTTACCAAGATATAAAACTTTCTCTTGATATGGTTATAAAGCGCACATACGCATATACGGTGTAATTCAATGCCTATGAAACGAAACTGTGCCTACCTATTTATCTCATAATGCCTAGCCTTTCCCAACTACGAGTATGTTAGGGTCGGCTTCTAGTCTAAACGGATGCAGCTGAATATCATTATTGTACATGGAGCGACTGTCTTAACAGACCACAACCCAGTTAGGTACCTACTGCTAGGTGACACGATGCCCCTTGGTAAGACTAGTTGTCAGACTTTTGGGATTTTTTGATTAACCGTAGCGACCATAGAAATATAACTTTTACGTATGGTAGCGACCGTCCTAACTTTTGCTATAAAAATATTCTCCAAACCGAATTTCGGTCACATTGGCCACTCTTAACGGAGACCAGTCAACTATGCTGACGTATGCAACTCTGGAAACGGTGAAGGAAAACATCGTGAGGAAACCGGCCTATCCTAGAACCTTCGATCAATAATATTGATCGAAGCCTAGAACCAAAAATTCGAAGACATGTGACATTACCAACGCGTTCTGGGCCCGCGTGGTGGATGACGGCCCATTCCTCACAGACAGGAGGCCTGAGTTATGGACTGATTTATGGACTGATTAGTGATTATCTATACTTCTATCCCTTTATGATCATGCTGACTAGAAATCAAAATGTCTATGCCAAGTATTGCCTAAACCTTATTGACTAGAAAGCACAATGCCTATGTACCTGTACAATATGTCTATACAGTATTTGAACTAAACCTTATTCATGACTATGAACCAAAATGCCTACCTTGCAATATGTCTATTATTTTAGGAGAAGAAAGGGAGTAGGTACCGTTTCTGGTACTCGCCAGCCTCTACCGCGGCACGCTCGCTCTGCTCGTGCGTTGTGTGGTCACAGTTCTAACCTAACCTAACCTACAGTTCAGAGGCCCTAGTGTGAGTTTATTTTAACCATCTGGCCTACTTAGAAATGATTGCATTTTAGGCATTTTGCTTGTTAAACATTTTGATCTCTAGGCGATTTACAGCTTTAGCAATTTGCTGTGTAGACATTAATTTTAGGAATTTTGCTTCGTAGACGAATTGAAAGTTAGACACTGATCATGATCTGCCTTCTATCTATCTAATAATATAAAGAGGTAAAATTTGTTTGTAAGTTATGTAGGGGGTAATCTGTGGAACTACCTGTCGGATTTGAAAAATTATGTCTGCACTTGATAGCCCAATTCTTGAGGAACGTTATAGGCTATTTAACATCACGCTGTGACTCTTAGGAGCCGAGTAAAAAGAAAAAAGTCAGAAAAAACGCTAAGTAAAAACAAAATAATATCGCGGGCGGGCTATGGGTCGCGGAACAAGAAATTTCACGCGGAAGAATTTGCGGGCAGAAGCTAGTGTATGCATAAACACAGGTTCACTCCCCTTAAAATTCCCTCACTCTCATAGTCCCATTTGACGGCAATCCGACACGACCGCGGAGAGATAATGCGCAGGACATACGGCTTTGCGTATGCACCGAGGCATGGGGGTGTCACACCACCTACATCCTACCCTGGGCTGCTACCGAGAATTCTAGTCAAGAAATTCAAAAAGATTTTTGTCCGACCCAGAATTTCAACCCTTATCCTTATAATCAGCAGCCGTTAAGTTAGTCCCCAGCTAGACCAACGAGGCACTCTAGACCAGGGGTCGGCAACCTTTTGTGTCGGAAGACTCAAAAATAACAATTTACAAAATTTCAAAGTTCTTAAAGAGCCACAAAAAAATTACTTGCCAACAATAAATAGTACTTGCATAAATAAAGCTTTTTGATAAAAAAAAACTAATCTATTTATTCATATATACGGCGTCATTCGAGAGCTTCCGACGGACTGACGACAGTGACGATGCGTGTCACGGGGGAGAGGTGCGGTGAAAAGCGAGTACAAGTGGCCGAGAGATAGAAATGATGCCTAATAAAAAATAAAAAATAAAAATATATTTGACCTTTTTTTATTATCTTCATTATTATTATTTTTAGTTAATTAAGATGTTGTTTTGTGGTGAATGCTGTATACACCTATAATAGGCATAGATCCTAGTACTTCTATTATTTTATTGTTCTTTTTTAAAATTTTGTATGTACTGCTATTGGTGTACCAAATAAATAAATAAATAATCCTCGTTAATCGATTTAGAACAATTTTTAAATGTTAAAAAAAAAATACTTGCGTATGGAACTAAAGAGCCGCAGCTTCACATCCAAAGAGCCACAGGTTGCCGACCCCTGCTCTAGACCTATCTTAATAAATCATAACGTCACCCCTGTATTCTCCTAAGCTTTAGAGAGAGGTACACCTAATAGTACACCCGCATTTCACCAGTTATGTTTAAGTCCCATGTAATAGGAGGCGAACCTATTTGCCATCCACCGGGCACAACCAGACTCCGGGCTGCTACTCAGAAATTCTAGATGGAAACACCCTGATGGTAATCGAACCCAGGACCTCATGCTTAGCAGTAGCGCTTGCGACCCTAGACTAACGAAACACTATACCTATCTACACAGTACTTAAATTGGAATTCAGAATCTTATGAAATTATGTTTTATGAAATCACTCAATCTGTGTGGTTCTTTCATCAAAAGACGATTTCAGACACCAATCTACATGGTCTTCACATGATCTGAAAAAGATTATGTCTGGACTTTAAAAGAGACTGTGCCCTCTGTTTGTTTCAGCCTTTCTTCTCAGAGTAGTCAGATAGGAAACGCCGACCTCATCTAGTTTTTAAAATATGATAGACATGAAAACCTACTTACAGAAATAAAATTATTTATCATTTTGGAACCACAAATTGGCAATGTTCTAGTTCTAATTACAGTGCAACCATAGGTAATTCATATAGCTTTTTTTTATTACAAGTTGTTTTCCAATGATCAACATAGATTCATCATCATCATCATCATCAGCCTATAGCAGTCCACAGTTGGACATAGGCCTCTCCAATTGCACGTCATAATCCGCCATAATCTATGCAGTAAGTCTTCTTACATATACATATCTCTATTAGCAATCACCACACTTTTGCAATGCAATAATTAAAACTAAAAGCCATTTTCTTTTTTTCTCTTCAAAACAGTTCTGTTACTTATTCTACAAACTTTCAATTTAAAAATCTGTTTAAAAATCTTATCTATGACTCTATGGAGGGAATTCCCCTGAGTTGTCATTTTTGTTTGACGTCAGACGTTCATATCGGATACCTACTACAAAATGCTAACCGTACTAATACAGTGTAACTTTTGTCTGATTTGTATTTTAAATGGAAAATTAGAAAGATCTTATTAACATCAGTGTTCATATTATCAGTAGGATTGATAAGGGGGTTTGTGAAAGTGTTAAAAACTAAATTTATATTTTGTTATTGAAATTATTGATGAATTCTTGTGATGATTCTGAAAGAACGTTCTGCTGACTTCAGCTACTAATCGGTTCTGATACACCAAGGTTTACAGTGTCGCGTTAATTAAGAATTGTAGACTTTTTTTTTACACTTTTAGTCATTTTTGTTATTTTGACTAATTTCTGTACTGTATTCAATTTCCAGTAATATCCACCTACTTTGATCGCGGGTTCCATTTATTTGATTATAATACAGAATTAAGAGCACTTTCATTATGATAATGAAGTATTTTCTTAAAGAAAACAGCCACTCTATCAACAAGATTTCATTTGTCAAATATAGTGTCGAAACTCCAATATTTTCAACTTTTGTGTTGTGTTATTGATACAAGAAGATAATAATACTGTCTCACTATAATAGTTCCCTAAATATTCATTATGAAACGTGAATAAACAAACAAAAAAATTGTGACATATAAAAATCGTAAATTGTTTTGTTTATAGGTTACGTAAGCTCAAAAACCAAGATTTTATTACTCTTTTCAGAATACAATACTAGATTCAAGCTAGGTTTAGAAATTATAAATCGCAAAAAGCCTGTACCTAAATGGAACCTTTTTATTTAGCCTTGAATAAAAAATAATACAATAATTTATTACAGGCAGATGTTGCTGATATTATATTTTTACTGATTATGTATCTCTATAAATTCTGTGCTGATAGGGTATTCTGAACGCTCACGCTGTGTTGCCAAACCTACCAAACTAAAATTAGCCTAAAAAGTCGATAGAAAACAGTAAAAACATGACTAAAAATGCGTTTGTATACAAGGTCAAATAAAATTAGCTAGTGAAACTCCACAGACATCCCTTCAGGTCTCAACTATTTATTTTACCTTGTACAATTTGAGCGAGTGTTTTTTTAGTACCCAGATTATCCATTTATGCACCATCAAATAAAAAAAAATATTTAAAATTTTTGTTACCATCGAAATATTGGAAATTTTTGGTTTTGATATTTAAACGATTTTAAAGTTTTTTTTTTTAATTCTTTCACCTATCGTTCGGTACGCTATCGCAATACTTCTAGTTTTGGTATAACAAGGTGCCAAGTAACTAAATATGATTAAAAGACCCACTGTACATTTGAATGATTAAAAAAAAAAACTAAGTAGGTATAAAAGTAAAAACGTAGTAATTGCGTAACATACTTAAAATCCAAAATGCCATTTATTTTGATAATTATGTTCATTGATTCATTCATTCAAAAATATCCATTGCGTTATTAACGTGGTCTAGCATACGATTTTTTCAAACATAATGAAGTCATTGATTATGAATTCCCGTCAAAATCTATCAGATTATGATAGAAATTATAGAGTGCCGGGGCTGCTTAAAAGACTATTAAAAACAGTAAACAGATATGTGCTAAATGGCTAAAACAGAAAAAAGGGATTTCGTTGAAAAAACGCTAAATCTACTGTGTAAATAGTAGGGCTGGCAACACTCCACTCATGGCACGAGGCCGCTAGGGGAATGCCTCATGGAAAGTTCTAAAGGCATTTTACACCGCACGACTTCGTATCAAACTAAAGTAATAAAAAAAACTCTTTACAAAAACTACCATCTGATTAATTAATCTGCATTTATATCGATACATTGCAGATAAAACATAGGGAAAAAAATATTGCTCGTGCAGGATAGAGAAACTTCCTAAAAGTAAAGACTAAGTAAGCTTCAGGCCCGCCCAAAACTAGATTCAAGCCATTTGATTGGTTAAAACCAGTTTTAAGTAATGTTTGAGTATTGAGTGTCGTTCTGTAATACGGGACTAAGCGTGAGTGACAGAAAGAGTTAAGGTATAGGTACTTTTTTTTCTTCTAATGTTACGAAACGTAGGTACAGTGGCCAGCACATCAAGCTACACGAAACTTGCAAACTATTTTAAACTTTATAATATTGAGGATTAAGTTCAAAATCGAACGCGATAACTTGACACTTTGTGGTAACTTGATGTGCTGGCCACCGTACCAAAACGTCATGCGTCTTCAAAATTTCACTCTCAATCGCCGCCCAAAAAGTTTCACTTCAAAAAATGTTTTCCCCGAAGACGAATATTTTTTTCTTAATTGTTTAATTTTAATTTTATAATTTATTTTCATAAGCCTAATACATAAGGAGAGAAAAAGGGTTGACAATGAATTACGTAACTTAGATCCTTATAGTAATTAGACTAAGTACATGCTCGATTTTGTGAAAGTCCTGACACCCCAACTAGGACGTGTCCTGTATCTCAGGTGTCAGCGTTCGTTCCTGCCAGGCACATTGTGAAGCCTAACTTATTGTTTAGCTGTTTTTCTGTGTCTATATTAAGTGTCTAGAGTAAAAAATAATGAAATGCAAGTTAGTGAACAATGTTGAGTGCTTCCGAGCTTACGAGCATCAGACACAACGGTGAGTTGAACGTTTACACTACAAACAGAGTAAAATGCGTCGCCGCGCGCCGGCGTCGAGGCGTTAAAAACGCCATCGAATCATATTATATTTGTGGTATATCCTCAGATTTACTTATTTCTGAGCTATAAATTACCATTTCATGTATTATAGAGGAATACCTACTACAATAGTATATTGTTATACAAGGGTGGGAAGTAGGTTATTGCAAACGAGCTGTCATTAACAAGCCCGAGCCGAAGACGAGGGTTTTTAATGACACGAGTTTGCAATAACCTACACACCCGTGTATCACACGACGTTTTTCAATACAGTTGTGGGAAATAGTAAAAAACAAAAAAAAAAAAAATTATCACCCATATTAAAATTTTCAGAAAATGGCGCGTTTTTGCAACTGGACATATTTTTTTTACAACGAAAACCGCCACAGCCTATTAGATTTTTGACAAATTATGATGTGAAAATAATTAAATTAAAACTGGTAATGAAATATATTAAACAACCATTTAAAAGACTTTTGAGAATTCAATGCTAAGACGTACGGACTCATTCATTTTTCCTCGTATAAAATCTATCCCATTTTATTCTATGTATGAAAACTCCTTGCTACTAAACTTTTTAAATTGACTTATAAATTTAAAACTAAACTGCAAAACAAAATGATCGAGCTCGTAAACAAAAGTCACGACCGCGTAAACAAAAAATGCCTGTGAAAAATATTCAATTTTTGAATCATAATTTAGCCTCTGAAAGTACGCCATGTTTAACAACTGTATTGAAAAACAAAATTTTACAATAAACGGACGATTATAAAAGTACAAACAAACATAACTTCGAATTATAAATTGTGTACCTTTAAAGCCCAGGTACACACGGGCGTATTTTTATCGTGCGTACCTGGACTTATTATTAAACATCGCATATTGCCTTTCAGAAAAGAAGCACGGATCGGATCGTATGTCGGTCGTAATCGTAGAGTGTAAATGCACCTTAACAGTACAAGTTCGTCGTTCCATAATAAATTTGTGACATTTCATTCAGTCCAACGGGGGTTACCCCAATGAAGTCTCGTGTTATTTAATAAAAAAAACATGAATTTAGCTTTAGTTGGTGGATATTACGCGCGTACAATCCTATAACAGGGTCAATACACAGTGACGACATAAAAATTAGTGCACAGTAGTTCAAACAGTGTTCAAAATGTCAACCGAGGAAGTGAAGCCAATCACAGTGAAAAAAATTCCACTAATATTGAATAGAAACATATTAAAGAAGCCTATGAACAGGAATATCAAAGTAGTGAAGTCGTTACAAAGTTCTGTGCAAGAGGATATTATTTACACATCGAAGTTAGGTGACTTCACTTCAGGGGAAGTCCGCAACATGACAATTGTCAATCGGCTGAATGTTTTGACGAAGGCAAGCACAACGGTCGCGAACTGCCAGAGTCACTCCGGTCATATCTTCGAGAAGACCTCGGACGAAGTAACGAAGATAATAGGCCAGGATAATTACGATATTCTGTTCAGTTCTCTGTGTTCAATTATAAGTCAGGAGCTAAAAATTCGTAGCATCAATGCTCTCTTGACGGTTCCGAAAAAAGTGAGCACAGTTGCCTGCCAGACTGAAACAAACCCAATGAGTTATAGTGTGTTACGGAATCCCGTAGAATCCTCGTGTCAGACCAATGAAACATTAAAAAAGTACACAAAGCCACGAAGACGTAATAGAAGAGTACAGCTAGCCCCGTACGTAGTGAAGGATGCTCCAGAAGTGAAACAGCCTAGAAGAATTGTGATATCACCAACGAAATTCGACACATTTTCTTCTTTGACATCCAAAGAAGAAAATGTGCCAAAGGAATCTCTAACAGAATCCTCTTTACCAGACCTCAAGTCTTTATTTGACGAAGATTCCAACAACAGTGTGAACAGCGGTCGCTTTTCTTCATTATCCGTGATGACTACACGAGATTTAATGGTTAATCCTCTGAGTATTCTAACTAACGTCGATAAACATACCAGGGATATAAGTAGCGAGGTGAACCAACATGAGGTTAATGCAAGGGAACGGTTTCAAAATTTAGATTCTCCAGGAGATTTGAGCCCTTCGAATGAGGCATTACCGTTTGGTATGCAGGAAGTCTTGCGTAGGACGCCCCCCGAGCAGAGAATTAATTTGCTTCTACGACAAGGATTTAACGATTTAAAGGTCTGCTTAACCAGGGATAGTGCCGGTCATTTGTGAGTATCTCAGCCATTTTTTATTTGTTTGCTGGTTTTTTTTAACATCACTAACTGCAAACATATTTTTACCCTTAACTGCCATATTACTTGATTCAGACGTTAATTGAAATGCCTTGTTGGTCTAGTGATAGCAAGTGCTACTGCTGCATGAGGTCCTGGGTTCGATTCCCAGGTCAGGCAAAGCATTATCATATCAGTTTCTGCAGTGGTTACAAGCGCTTCTGGTGAGCATGAGGTCCTGGGTTCGATACCGGGGTCGGGCAAAATGCTATTGAGTTTTTCCATCTGGAATTTCTCAGTAGCAGCCCGGAGTCTGGATTCCTGCCTGGTTGATGACAATAGGCTCGCCCCTGTTAAATGTACTTCAGAGCATCCATTGAAGTCCTGTGATGTTCATTATTTAATTTCGAAGATGGAATGCTTTAAAATTGAGTTATGTAAAGGGGCAGGAAGGTTTTAAGAAATATACACTTGCATGCAAAAAATTGATCCACCCGGTTCTCTTCGATTTGAAACAATATAATTCAGTGATTTTAATTGAAAATAACCTAATATATTGTGTACCAAAACCTTCCTGTATGTATGTAGATTACGTTAATGAAATAATTATCCAAACTGATTAGTTTGTTTTTGAGAAAATTGCGAATTTAAAAACATTCAGGTCGCATAAAGAACTTCCTTTTTTTTAAGTCAGCTAAAAATTCAAGTTAAGTGATCAATAAACGAAAATTAATAAACAAAATAAAGATTTTTGTCAATTTCACTGACAAAAATAAGTCATGCAGTTTTTCCAAACAAAAGTGTCTGTTTGTAATATCAAAATAACACCTTTTTACTAAATGCATATGAAAGTATAAATACGGTACTAATAACAAAAAATCAATTTAAGAAAAAGAAACTGTCTGTCTGTTTGTTCCGGCTAATCTCCGAAACGGCTGGACCGATTTTGACAGGCTTTCAGTGGCAGATAGGTGAGTACAACATCAGCTATCTGCCACTGAAAGCCTGTCAAAATCGGGAGTAACTGAGGCTAATTCGCACTCTTAGAGTCTTAGTGACTCGGACCTATTTTGTTGTTCTCTGTGTGAGTTCACAAAATGCATTATTTGTAAAAGGTAATTATAATAATAAGTTAGAATAAGATTAGATAAGTACGTTATCGCAATATATGCCCTGTAAGGATAGATGTAAGTTGAAAAATAAATTTATTCTCGACTAGCTGCTGCAACCCCGATCCAGGTGGATAAAAAATAAATAAATAAATAGTTACATTGCAAACTGACACTTCAATTTTATTTATTTGTACATATAGAAAACGCCGCGGGCCGCTAGTATTAATTTTATAACTCCTCCATACCTACTACGGTCGACTAGCTCATCTCTTTAAAAAACAATTATCTCGTAACTGAGAAGGAATTATGAAAAACGGCTCAATCAGCGACCTCGGTAAGTGTGTCTAGAATTTTCTCATACCTTTTATAACGTTTCATATTGAGACACGAAGCAACAAAATTCGATCTAAAAGAAAAGCGGCCACATTCCTCTAGATCAGTGTTTTTCAACGTGTGGGTCGCGACCCCCTAAGGGGTCGCCAAGCATCTTTAAGGCGGTTGCTATTACCTCTCCAATCTCACGCTATTCAACTCGATCCTCGACTACTCTTATGCAGCTGCTACCAGCCACCCTGTCTCGACTATTGTTATATTTTTCTATGACAGAAAGTAATAGTCCTCCAGACCGAATTTCGGTCATGGCGACCAATCTCAGCGGAGACACAAATGTACTCTCTATTCCCACACTCTCATAGTCCGATGGGAAGGCAATTCGATACGATCGGACTGAGATCAGGCGTAGGGCCAACAGCTAAAAACAAGAGCGAGTCGGACTCGCGCACCAAGGATTCCGTACCATCCATACTAATATATTAATCCATACTACTTAATATTATAAATGTGAAAGTAACTCTTTCTGTCTGTATGTTACGTTTTCACGCCTAAACCGCTGAACCGATCGTCATGAAATTTGGCAGTGATTATAGCCTGGGATATGGAGAAGGACATAGGCTACTTTTTACGCGATAACCGACATCCACGCGGGCGGAGCCGCGTGCAAAAACTAGTCATATATAGCTTCATTCGTGTCATCCTCTCCAGCACGACCATGGATGATTACCTTAATTTAATGCGGTACATATTCATGAAACAATGAGTACTTTATTGTACTAACGACTTAAAAAAATGTACCCACATATTTTCGCTGCTATATCGACCGTGGCCGTACTAGGTAGAACCTTTCTGCCACGACCACTATAGATTTAAGGTATTTTTATCAATTTTAACATGAAAAGTTATATATACATATATATTGTACTGAAATGTACTCCATTTTATTTAACATTTTAAGCAATCATTTACCCGTTTTAAAGAGATTTTTTTTCTGCGGTGCAGCTATAGCACTATGTTACGCTATTACTATTTCTAAGTAGTCATCTAAAACTATTCCAAATTTCAAGTTGATAGCATTAGTAGTTCTTGAGATATCCAGCTGTGACAGACAGACGGACAGAGTCGCACAATAAGGGTTCCTTTTTACCATTTTGGTACGGAACCCCGAAAAACAGGATTATACCCAGTTTGTCATACGACTATTATTTACTTTCGTGTTGATAAACCCATTGTTTAAGAGCTGATAAATATTTTTATCATCAACATTATTAACGTTTTTACTAGCAACCGTGACATTATTGTACTCGTGACATTATTTCGCGTGTAGATATCGGTAATTTACGAAACAAAATCAAAAGTCATTTAATCAAATTAGCCTGGAAGTCTGCTATTTTTGAACGTCAAAATTACATAAGACAGTCTCCCAAATAGGGTTCCCAGATCAATAAAATTGGTTTCCGGAGGAAAATCCGGACATTTGTTAAAATTTCCGGACTTTTCCTTCTACAGTTTTAACTCCGTGGCATATTGGCTTCAGAGGCCCGTATTACAGAACGTCACTCAATACTCAAGCATTACTTAAAACTAGTTTCAACCAATCAAATGGCTAAAATCTAGTCTTAAGTAATGTTTGAGTATTGAGTGACATTCTGTAATAGGCCTTAGTGTGACTCAATATAATGTAAAAGAAATAACATGTCAAAACTTTTACAAAACTATAATAAAAGAGAAAGGTTTGTTGCAGAATATTGTGGGGTGCCTGAAATACAAATAAGATAACCATAAATGTACTATCTCCCGCATTTCAGAAAATGTGAAAAAATTCCGGACATGTCCGGGAGATTCCGGACATATGGCATGGCAACCCTACTCCAAAACGCCCGCCCTTCCCCACTTCTTAGTGCTTTAGCTGGGAAGAAGTGGCGCAACAAACTCCTTAGCAGTAAATTGTTACAAATTGTTCTTTTGATCTTTTTAGACTCATCATCTCATCATCTGCCTAGCCCTAGGCTTCTAGTATAACCGGATGCAGCTACAACAAGATAGATAAATCTATCTATCGCTAGATACGAGCTTGTAGCTGCAGGAGTTACCGAGAATGCGCGAGAATTCTTCAGAAAACGCGCGAACTGTTATTTGGCTTGTATCTATGCTCCGTTTGAAATAAGATTAGTCATTAAATTTAAAAAAAAAATACAGTCCGTTCAACAGATTTTGACTGCTATTGCGTTGGTGGCATGACAAATGGCAGCTGCGGTATACAGTTGGTATTGTGATTACAATACCAACTTTTTTGCTTTTAATGCCATCCTTATGCCAACGGAATAGAAGTCAAAGGTCGGTGGAACGGACTTTTAAAAAGATATATTTAAATGTCTAATCTTATTTCAAATGGAGTATAGTTTGTACGTTACAATTTTGCTGTTAAATACTACCCTATGTTTAATTCCCACGTAATAGGGGGCGAGCCTATTGCCAATAGCCGTTCAATAGTCCAGGTTACCATTGAGAATTTCCCATACTAAAAACCTAAAAACATTTTGCCCGATGAGGGTATAGAGGTATGAGGAACAAGGTGGTTCACTCTTCCTCCATAGAAAAGGGCAGCACAACACGAGGATCCTCCTCCTCCACCCTTCCTCCTCCTCTTCTCTCTCTATCCTGTTGTCTCGTGGGCAACTGCCCAACGGTTGATGTGGGGATTTTGTATATTTATGCTAGATTTGTTTGCTATCCATCCATACTAATATGTGAAAGTAACTTACGTTACGTTTTCACGCCTAAACCGCTAAACCGTTCGTCATGAAATTTGGCAGAGATATGGAGATGGATATAGGCTACTTTTTACGCGATAACCGACATCCACGCTGGCGGAGCCGCGGGCAAAGCTAGTTTTCTATACAAACACATAAAGTTTAAGTGTTTTTTATGTCAAAATAATAGCTTTTTACTAAATGCTTGTGAAAGTTTGACAAAAACAAAACCCGGCCCGGCTGTCAAAGATCGGCAAAACCCATATTCGGCCTATCACTACTATTTAGTTTGTATGAAAAATCATTTTTTAATTATTATTTCGATATTAGGATTTATTTCATGGTTCCAAAATACTCTTAATGCATTAGTATTGCCAGTATTTTAATTTATTGTTTCCACATTGTTTATACAGGATGAAGTATTAACCTTTTAGTTTTTTTTTTTTTCAGACCCATCCATGTTGCTGTTCTAACGAATGACGTGGACCTGTTAAGACGCCAGTGCCTCGTTTTGAAGATGAGAGGATCCTCCGTCGATGTTCTAGCTGATGGAATTGTAAGTACAATTATATTTGTTCATGGGCACACTCGCCGAAGTATAATCTGTAGAAGACCGACAAGCAGGCAACCTTGCGGCGATGAGCCAAGCTGTGAAGCTTGACATCCACCAGTTTTACGTCGCCAATGAGCCTCTTAGCTCTGCGTTCAACCGATGCAAGCGCAGCAAGTTGGTACTTAGCTGAGCCATCCATCTGAGTATGAGACGTTTGTAGATCATCATTCTCCAGCTCTTACCCAAATTAATTAAGAGTCGGCGCAACATGCATTTTCCTTCCTTACTTCTCTATTAGTAGTCTTATCAAATCAAATCAAATCAAATTATTTTATTGTGGGCATAGGTTATACAGACAGATGTTAGGTAAATTACAGATCCATTATGTCCTGCCTAATAGGCATACAATAATAGACAACCAGTCTCACCAGTAACTGGGAATTGGAGGTCAGATAGGCAGTCGCTCCATGTAATAAATACGCATTATTGGAGCTAACTCAAAAACTACCCAAGCAAAGTTAATAAAATTTATAAGGGACAAATTCGGAAATACACAAAAAAAGAAAACAAATCGTTCCAGTCGTCTTCGAATTACCAGTGAAAAAACAAAAAAAAAAAAATATTATTTATAATGACAGATTAAATTAATCGGAAACCCAAAAGCAAATTACATTACACAACAAACCTAACACTTAAAATCATGTATGACAAATAACAACTTAGGTTTCCATAGAAACCAGTTTATCTCTTTGATAGATTCGTTATTAAAAATGATCGTACTTCTTCGCTAACTCTCGGGTTCTTCTCGTACGTGCAAATGAAATGCAAATAGCATTTGATAGATTTATCATTTTAATTGCACTAAGCGGCAACAGGTCAAATTAAGACCCTTTTTTACTGCATAGCTCAATTAAATTTCATTAAATGAAATTACAAATGGCTTTGTAACGAAGCCTTTTTAAGTACTACTTACTTCCTTTGTTAGATTTGATTTGTAAAAGCTATAGAAGCGTTTGCCAAAGTTTATGGATAACGTGAGAACACGGTGTATACACACAGTAAAATACATAGAGATACGACATAATTGTAATTAGAGTACAAAGCTACTGCTTATTTCTTAAGAAATTTCTTCCAGCAGACCCGACGAACTAAGTTAAAACTTGAAGTTAGTCAAAAATACGGGTTTTTAGCTGCAACCGGTTAGACTGGAAGCCGACCCCAACATAGTTGGGTCAAGGGTAGGCAGATGATAACATAATAATAAGAGCAAACGTGCTCGGAGGAAGGAAGTATTCCAGTAAGTGCTGGTAGGGATCTTGACCATCTTCCGGACTCTGGGATTGTCCTACACCAACCGGGGGTTGTCCTTGGGTGCACTTGCATAGTGCGTGCAGGGATAATCGTAGGTTGGTGCCTCATTCAATTAAAAAGCGTCTAATGGGCCTCTGTGAGTTGGCTTCGGCCCCTCGTACGCCTCCCAAAGGCCCGGGACCCCCCAGGGTCCCGAGATATGTCAAAAATATAAAAAAGTATAATAATAATATTTATTCAAAAATATAAGGTATAAAGTTAAATACAGTTTTCTTAAATCTATGTCAAGTTCACCCATGATTTGTGCCTGAACTAGGTCCTGTGTTTCAGGCGATTGGAGGTACATTAATTGATTAAATATTATGAATGTTATTGGTACATATATATGTATAAGGTGTATCTATTCATACACGAAATATTTTAAGAGGAACATCTATAGGTAGTTAAAAAGCCATAGCAGCGATTTTTTTTTTTTTAATATTTTTACATAATTATTATAATTTTAAAATTGCTGGGGACATTTTGCAAAGGAGTTGCATTTTGCAAAATTTTACTTATTCTATGAATGACCCGCCCGGACGCGGCGTCGGTGGCGGCACGAGCGCGGTGATTTTTGATAATTATTCATCATAATTATATCAAGTTATTAAATACTCAGATTTTAAAAAAAAAAAATCGTTTCCATGGCTTCTTTACCACCTGTAGGTGTATCTCTTAAAATATTTCGTGTTTGATTAGATACACCCTATCTATATATATTATGTGGTACCTACATGTGTATGATGACTTCTCTATCTCTATATTTTTGAAAATCTTTTATATGCCCATAAAAACATAAAATTGTTTAAAAAATACAGTGATATCCATAATATAAATACTAGGAACAAACACATGTATGTTGTACCTAAAACACGGCTCAAGAAAATAGGTGGTTCGTTCAGATGTCAATGTATACGCTTTTATAATAAACTTCCAAGCCACGTTCAAGATCTAAGCATTAATCAATTCAAATCATTCATTAAACTTAAGTTGTGTCAGAAAGCCTTTTATACCATTAAAGATTATATTGAGGACAAAAAGGCTTGGGATTGAGCTGCTCCAAATTTTGTATATTGAAACTTTTTTTATTGTGATTGCTTTATACACATTGACATGAATATTTACTTGTGAAGTATAATGTTATTATTTTAATTATTGTGAATGTGAAGACTATGTGGGTCTTTGTTTATTTTTATTTTTTTCTTCTCAGTATATATACTTTTTTTTTTTTTTCCTGATCATGGTATGGCAGTTTGAGTAATTTATGCGGCCTGCCCAAATGTCCTTTCTTTGGTATTGTTCGTCGAATCGTTGAGCTCCTTATGTTCTGAGTTGAGCTGCACGATTACTGACAAATGCGTGCACTGAATGGACAGGTCCACTCAATCTGTGTGGTTCTTTCTTCAAAAGACCATTTCAGACACCAGTCTACATGGTCTTCACATGATTTGACCAAGATTATTGTCTGGACTTTAAAAGAGACTGTGACCTCTGAGTTTGTTTCGGTCTTTCTTCTCAGAGTAGTCAGATACGAAATGCCGACCTCATCTAGTTTTAAAATATGATTGACGTGTAAAAGTGTTTGTAAAAACCTACTTACAGAAATAAAATCATTTATCATTTATCATTTATCAGCCGTTATCTCGGTAGTTACTCCTTTTCTAGCGACTTCATCTTTCACAAGTCCATTCATCGTTTCTTATGCACTTCCCCTACGTTTGAAGGTGATTAATGTATTTAAATTATGACAGGTACCTACGCTACTTTGATAAGGAACAATAGTTAAATTATATAACGAACAATACGGGGAAAACCATGTGACAACTTTTTTTTTGGGTAATTAATATTTTTATTGGGTTTTTTACTGTAGGTAAGGTTAGGTCATTCATTGCGTCCCCCCCGATAGGTTCCCGCATTGTCGAGGCGGGGGGCTCAGTAGCCGTGGCTTGACCCCACGGTAAGGCTAAGAGGAGCCCGAGGAGGGGCCGTCAGGGCTTTTGCCCACAAGCCGACGACGTAGCGGCCACAAGTAGGTTGCGGTGCCGCTTGGGCGACATCGCAACTGAGGCGGGCCGCGATGTGGTATGGGAGGCATCGCGGCTGAGGGTTGGAGGCCGCGGCGGCAGAGGACGCGGCGGCGGTGCGCCGTTCTCCCTACCTTCCGCGGCCTATACGAGTAGGGGAAGACCAAAGAAACGATGGATGAACTTGTGAAAGATGATATGGCTAGTAAGGGGACGATTACCGAGATGATGACTAATGAAAACCAGCGCTGGGGCCTTGTATCGCATAGGGTCGCAGCATTATGCTGAGCGATGGCCTTTTTGCGTGGATGTGACGCATATTTCCCCCCAACTTGTTCTTTTCGTGTTTGTGCTCTTTCTTTGCGACATGTTTATTGCAAATAAACGTATTTTCTTTCTTTCTAATGTATTGAACAAAAATACATGTTGCGCCGACCACAAATAAATTGGGATAAGGGGAGGAGAATGCTGATGAATTATGATAATGTGGTAAATAAAATGTCTTCATTTTACGTTTCAAATTGTCTGCATTGTAGATCTTTTAAAGTCGTCAGAAGTCCGAAAGTCTGATAACTAATCTTACTTAGTTTTATCATGTTACCCAGTTACAGTCCTCCGAGCTGAATTTCGGCCATGGCGACCAATCAGGGCCGTTTTAAAACTATTGGGCACTCTCAACTCTGGGCACTTTAGGATACTGGAGAATCTAGGATGTAAGACCGAGCGGAGTGAGCTCGTAATTATTAGTACCCTGCCACTGATAGCACGTCCTTACGAAGCTGGCAGGAAATATGGTGCCCCATGAAACGCGGGGCCCTGGGCACTTGCCCAAGAGTGGCCTATGGAAAAGACGGCCCTGCGACCAATGTCAGCGGAGACCAGCCTTCGGCACGCGAGATTTTATAGTGCTGGCGTGTGTGCGCTCACAGGGGCATTCTCTCTTCCCTCACTCTCATAGTCCGATGGAACGGCAATCCGACACGACCGTAGAGAGATCAGGCGCAGGGCCAACGGCTTAACGTGATTTCCGAGGCATGGGAGTATCACACCGCCAACTTCCAAACTCCGGGCTGTTACCAAGAAATTCCTAATAGAAAAGCCCAAGACCTTACGCTTATTAGTCGCGCTTGCGATTACGAAACCAACGGGGCAGTCCAGTAACTGTGTTGTGGAGGTCAGATAGGCAGTTGCTCCATGTAAAATACAGGTATTTAGCTGCTTCCGGTTAGATTGGAAGCTGACCCCAATATAGTTGGGAAAATGCTACGCAGATGATGGTGACTTAGCTAGCGAAGTTTAGGTGTAGGTACTTACATACATCCCTGCTTAACCGTTCGGGGAATTCAGGCGTAATATTATGCTATTTTTACATTTTCCGCTATGACATCAAACGATTTTGCCAACAGGATGTTTTAAATACCAATTTCGGTTATAGCCCAAACAATGAAAAAAAAAAAAAACGTCCAAGTGCGTATAAGCGATATGGCGAAATTATAAGCGTTCCTTGTTGACTGCGGAACCCTAAAAACCAATATCGATATTAAAAATCCCAAAATTAACCAACGTGAACAAGCGTGGTGATCAATGCTCTTTCCTTCTGTGACCCTATCATAATCATTCTTGGGCAGGCTTCACAAGTTATCGAGTAATAGTCGACCAACTTACATTTACAGTTGATAAACATGTTCTCCCACTCATTCCGTATGGCAAAACATGTTTTTCAACTACTATGTTAAGTTTGTCCTTGGGATAAATTCATACCAACTACGGAGCACTTCATTGTGCTTGTTCCGACACGCACTTGGCCGGTTTTTCATGGTTTCGGGTACCCGGCGTGTTTTCGTTTTCGGATAATATGCTAAAATTTTCAGAATCAGAGTTCTTTTCAATTTTTTTTTCTTTTTGTCCGGCTCCTCAAGGTCATAGCGTGATATTAAATAGCCTATAACCTTCCTCAAGAATTGGGCAAAAAGATTTTTTAGAATCCGTTCAGTAATTACAAAGTCTATTACGGACTTATGTAGATACATAGTTTGTGTTTTATTTAGATTTAATAATGATTTTAATCATAAATTTAATAATTAATGTAATACTATTAATGTAATTTTACTTTATTGCATAAAATCCTGAACCTACTGTTTGGGAGAAGACACTGGCTCCTGTAACACAGGTGCTACCTAGCGCAGCTCGCAGGAGTCTGGCCTTCACTTTGTATGTACCACGTTTGTACACATTTTTTATGCCAATAAAGAATTTATTTATTTATCGGCTCGCTTTTTTCCAAACATGTTGTGGTCGGCTGCCACTCTTACCAGATGCAGCTGAATACCAGTATTTTAGAAAGAAAGAAAAGAAAGAAAAAACGTTTATTTGCGGTAAACATGACGCAATAAAGAACACAAACACAAAAAAAAAAAAACTATGCTAACTATACTACTACTATTTACATGGAGCGACTGCCTATCTGACCGCTACAACCCAGTTACTGGGTAATTCGATACCCCGCTAATAGATGTACTTATACCTTACAGTGGATCAAATACAGGCTGATATAATAATTATACCTGAATATTTTTCCTTACTCCCATGTTTTAACAAGAGGTAAATATTAACAATATTATACTTGAACTACAAGTGCAGGGAAATTCCCGTTCTGATGACTAAGTTAGCATTCTGTGCATACTTTGAGCATGTTACATGTTTTGCTTATCAGCATCTTTTATAAAGGCGAGGATTTTTTTATTATTATTTTAAGTATGAAAAATGCAGCTGAATACCAATATCTTGTATTGATTGACTTCCACAACTCAGTTACTGGGTAAAATGATACCTCTGAGTAGGACTGGTTGTCAGAATTTCGGGCTTCTAACAGTTCGTAAGACTGTCAAAGATCTGTCAAAAATACATGTTGCGCCCATCATTTCAGCCGAAAGACGTCCACTGCTGGACATAGGCCACCCCCAAGCACCGCCACCTCGACCGGTTTTGTGCTTCCCGCATCCAGCGGATTCCTGCGGTTTATACCGCAAAAAACAAATAAAAACATGTTGCGCCCAACACTAATAAATTGGGATAAGGCCAGGTGAATGATGATGATGGTTCGAAGGGTATGTGTGTCACAAAATAATTTGACTGTTAAGCGGCTGTCTCGGGTGCACTAGCTCCAAAAGTTTCATATTGAGACACGAAGTAACAAAATACGATCTATAGGAATGTGGCCGTTTTTCTTTAGATCGAATTTTGTTGCTTCTTGTCTCAATATGAAACGTTATAAAAGGTATATTAGAAAATTCTAGACAAACTTACCGTGGTTCCTTATTGAGCCGTTATTCATAATTCCTTCTCAGTCATGAGATAATATTTTTTTAAAGGAGTGTCGCTAGTGGACCTAAGACAGCCCTCTTAAGAAATATTCCGATAACTAATTACAAATAATAAAGATTACTATTTATTCTTTTTCATGTCGCCGTTTTCTTAACAATAGTTTAATAGCTTACTTAAATATATCATTAACTAATACAAATATTTATACCCAACGTCTCTAATTCAGATAATTTATGTAAACAAATTAATGTCAAGAAATGTCACTGTCAAAATGACAGGACAGTGGTGCTAAACATTTTATCTTTTTTTTTTCTAAATAATCGTCTATGAAATTAAAGTGAATTAATTATAGGTACTATGCAAACAAAATACCGTTGCCAAACAATGTTTTATGTAGTGTGTCGGAGACACGGCCTATGATCGTCATAATCAGTCCTTTTAAGACCACTGCTAGACGTAGCTAGGCCTCCCAAAATCGATTTCCACTCGAAACAGTTTACAGCCGTTTTCATCCAAAATGTGGCTAGATATGCTACATACAATATGAATCTATGAATGAGAGTTGTAATATTAGTGTTGTTGAAGATGTAAAAAATTTGAAAATGTTTGGATCTCCTGCATTGTTACCAGTATCATAAAATATTTCATACCAGAAAATCTCCTTTTTTTAATAACTTTGTTTAAAACCAAAAATTTATAAAAATAATTACGGTATGATTATTTTTTAATTATTATTTCTTAAATTCAGTACTTAAAACAAAATGGAACCTTTTTTTTCGCCATTTTATGTGAATTACCATTACCAAGATATTTTTTTGATATGTTATCCCCTTTGTTTACATAAATGATCTGAATTTGAGACTTTGGGTATATACAGACGCTATACAACGTTTATTAGTAAGGAGGTTAATGTGAAAGTAACTCTGTCTGTCTGTCTGTCTGTATGTTACGTTTTCACGCCTAAACTGCTGAAACGTTCGTCATGAAATTTGGCAGAGATATAATAGCCTGGGATATGGAGACGGACATAGGCTACTTTTTTACGCGATAACCGACATCTACGCGGGCGGAGCCGCGGGCAAAAGCTAGTAGCTCTATAAATCTATGGCGTAATATGTCGTCGACAAGTTTTTTTTAGATTCGTTTATTATTTTATTTTTGTATAGAATCAAATTCTTCTAACTGAACATATAGCTATGCAGCTGGGGAATTTGTTGCGCCACTTCTTTCCAGCTTAAGCACTAGGAAATGGTGACGGGCGGCCGTGCCGGGGGACTGTCTTATGTAATTTTGACATTCGAAAAGTGCTGATTCTCAGCCTAATGCGAATAAATGAAGTTGATTTTGATTTCATCATCATATCATCTGCATAGTCTTCCCAACTATGTCGAGATCGGCTTATCGTCTAATCGGATACACTGCCTATCTGACCTCCACAACCAAGCTTCTGGGTAACAAGATTCTCCTACTTTTACACGATTGTGCAAAAGAGGAGTGATATGTTTTTATGGTTAATTGTGTGCGAGTGTATGAAAAACGGTTGTTATGATATGTATAGTCGCCAGCACATTAAGTTACCACAAACTGTTAAATTTTCTCATTCGATTTTGAACTTAACCACCAACATTTTAAGGTTTAAAATCGTTTGGAAAAATTTGACAGTTTAGCCTGATGTGCTGGCGACTGTACATGTGATGCAGAGAAATGAAAAACATGTGGTTCCTTGTTGACTACGGAACCCTAAAAAGAAGAAAGTTAAATTATGTATTGCCACAGGAACACGTGTATAAAAAATATATAATTTAACTTGAATTATGATATGTTTATATCCTTGTTTGACCTACATTCCTTTGTTCTTTTACAGACACCCCTTGGAATGTCGCTGTTTCAAGAGAACACCCAAATGACGGCAATACTGCTGCACTTTGGAGCCGACCCTTTGGAGTCTAATGACGAAGATAGGACTGCCTTCCATATTGCTTCAGAACTGGCGACCGACCACCTTCAGATACTGATCAATCATTGCCAACAGAATGCTAGGTGAGTAACTTCCTTGATTTGCATAGGATCATACAGGGTTATTTTAAGGAGGGGCTTGTGGCTAAGCAATACCAGCTACACGGGTCGATCGATCAGGTTAAGCTACGCTTGCCGCGGTTGGTCCGTGGATGGGTGACCATCTTTACATACCAAGACCCCTCCGCGCCTCGGAAAGCACGTTAAGCCGTTGGTCCCGACTGTCATTTGTAGATCGTTGACAGTCGTTACGGGTCGTCAGAAACCCGAAAGCCTGACAATCAGTCTTACCTAGGGGTATCGTGTTACCCAGTTACCTACGCTGCCCCACGATAGTAAGAAAGAAGTATTGTCCCAATCCTGATTAATTATGGCTTAAGATTTTAAGTTACAACTTAGGATCTAATTTCGTAGCACTTGGAGGAAGAATAATATTTGTCTGCTTAATGCTTGCCAATTTTAGGAACATTATAATGTAAATATTCTTATAAATGAGTACTTAAACATTCCAAAACATGTAAAATAAAAGTACTGACAGGACCTTACTCAACAGTGGCGCCAACTGGTGAGCAACAAAACGATACCCAACTTAAACTCGAAAAGGGGTCATTGTACTCATCATTATAAAAACAACTTTTACTGTACTCTGATTGTGCGCTTTTATAATTTCTAACGTGAAGTGCTATCGTGGACGCCCAACGTCCACGTCACGGCATCACGATAACACGGGGAAGTAAAATGTATGGAAATATATGAAGACCCTTTTAAATTTCCGTCCACGATAACTTTTTAACGTGATGATAGCGGTGGCATCATTGACGCGCAAACTGTCACCGTGAATTCAACACGTGATTAGACCCCTTTTTTATTTTATTTTTTGGGTGGGAAATTATCAAATAACTTCTCCCGCTCTGGGCGGATCGGGAGGGCGTGTCAGACTTTTACTGACTAAAACCCACCCGTATTCCTTCAGTTGCCTGTGTGCCAGGGCCACGGTATCCCTTTTAGACCCCGTCAGTGCGTGCTGAAATCTCTTTGAGGCGCGCGTGAAACACAACGCGCCGTCGACCCGGGCCTGGTCCTTACCGGACGGCGAGCTGCCCATAGCTCGTCGTCCGCAAGCCCGCGCCTGCGGTGCCGCCCAGGGTATCTCCTGCGGCGACTAGGGGTGTGAGGGCGCACAGACTGCCGCTCTCTCACGCGTTCCGCCTCCTCCTTCGCGAGTATTACTGCTTCGCACAAGGAGGTGATTCTAGACCCCTTAGCGTATAAATTTGCATCAGTTATTTAAAAAAAAAACTAGTTTCATAGAAAAGTGCAATACTTACATTACCTACGCGGTCAAAATGTATGAAACAGCCATTTTTGTTTTTTAATAACCCCGATGAATTTCAACACAGGGTTCAGACTTCAGAATCATGTACTGAATCCATAGTAATTGGTTGCTTTGCTCGTAGATGTCCCTGCCACCCTATAAACATACATTTAAAAAATCTACCTCAAACCGAAATTGATTAATAGACCACTTCCCATATACCAGACCCCTTTATATATTATTTTGTGTTTTTCAGAAAAATACTACAGGAAAATGAAAGTATATGGAGTCCAGCTTATGAGTATAAAACCGATGAAGAGTTGGCGCCGATACTACTGACCCACATCAACAAATTATATGACAATCAAGGTATTTTATATTTATTCAGACAGCTCAGAATTTTAGTTTAATCCCATAAAACAAGGGGGGGGGGGCTTTTGCCATCAACCGGGCACAAATCCAGACTCCGGGCTGCTACTGAGAAATTCCAGTTGGAAATAAAGTTGGCCGTCACGGACGCCCCGCAGATGTGAAACATCTATGTTTGTATTAGAATTCATAATTAATAAAAACCTGTAACGAAATAAGGTGTAAAATAAAGATAGTATAGAGGTATAAGGATCAGGATATACAGTTCACACATTCTCTATAGGAAAGGGAGGATCCTCCGACCAGACGGGTGTCGTGTCTGGTGGGCTACTGCCCGACGGTTGATGTCGCGATGTTGTATATATGCTAGTCGCGCGGTAAACTCTGCTTGCGCGATGCAGGATTTGTGTGACGTCAGGTCTTTGATGTGTAGTTCGCATGTGGCGTTGTAGATGCCGCCACAATAGACTCGAGAGCGTTGGCGTAGAGGGGGCATCACGGCATACCAGCGTCATGCCGTTTGCCGTCACGGCATACGAATCGGTTTGATTGCAAAGGCGCGCCAATAAATGTTTCACATCAAAAACCCTTAGCCCAACCTGGGAATACAACCCAGGACCTCATGCTTAGCAGTAGTGTTGCGACGAATAGACCAACGTGGCAGTAAAAAAATAAACAATAACTCAACTCCTTAACTCTCCATTCCAGGTTACACTCCCCTAATGCTGGCCAGTAAAGTAGGGAAGTATAACAACGTGATGACGTTAGTTGAGAGTTGTCTGGCGACCGTGAACCTGACGATGCCCAACAGTGGGAACACAGCTCTGTACCTGGCTGTGGGCGCCGCTTGTATGGATGCTGCTGGTAAGTTATTTTGGCTTATGAAAATAAAAATATTAGTTTCAGAGCCATAAACTACATTTGGTTAGTATAACAGGGTGGATTTTTGAGATGTCGATGAGGGTAGGTTTCAGGAGTCTCTCCTTATTTAAAAAAAATATATATATATGATCCCAGTTAAAAGATTTTGAAAAAAATGTTAATGAAAAGTCAGCAAGAAAATGGACTACTTTCACAAAGCTTTTTTGATGCCAATCGATCCTGTTTCTAATAAGGATCAAAAAATTCTATTAGACCAATTGAAGTTTGAGTACTAGAAAAGTCAAAAATCGCAAAAAACTTTTACCATACATTTCGTAGGAAATGAGACTCAAATTTACTTTTTTATAATGGATAGACTGGCATCTACAAAGGCCAGAAATAGCAAAAAACTTTTCCCATAACAGTCTAAACGTTCTAAAACTATTGATGGATTTTTATTTTCAGAATTACCGAAATCACACGAACTATCTAAATTCTGTTCTCGATATCCGAAGTTTTTTTTTTTGTTCATTTACGGCCTATTTTTTTTTTAAGCCCTCTAAAGCGCGCTGAAGGCTCCGTAGGTAAAAAAGTAAGTTGGGAATCTCATTTCCTACGAAATTGTTTTTCTAATACTCAAACCTCAGTTGTTCCGATAGTTTTTTGGTCCATATAAGAAACAGGATCGATTGGCATCAAAAAATGTTTTTGTGAAAATGGCCCATTTTCTTGCTGTCTGTACACTTTTTTTCAAAATTTGTGAATGGGGATCGAAACTCAATAAAATATGGACTGTCTCCTAAGACTGTTTTCCTGTAGCTAAAACGGTTAATGTATGGTCAGTTGCAGATACAGCTCACCCCCAAATTCTCAAATTCAGTAAACAAACAATATGTATATGTATTATGTAAACAAAGGGGATAACATAACAAGAAAATATCTTCGTAATGGTAATTCACATAAAATGCCGAAAAAAGAGGATTTTAAGAAATAATAATTAAAAAATAATCATGCCATAATAATTTTTATAAATTTTCGGTTTTAAACAAATTTATTAAAAAAAGGAGATTTTATGGTATAAAATATTTTAAGATACTGGTAACAATGCAGGAGATCCAAACATTTACAAATGTTTTACATCTTCAACAACACTATTATTAGAACTTTCATTCATAGATTCATATTGTAATTAGCATATCTGCCACATTTTGGATGAAAACGGCTGTAAACTGTTTCGAGTGGAAATCGATTTTGGGAGGCCTACGTTTAGCACTAGACTTAAAATTAAAAGCCTGGTTATGACGACCATATGCCGTATCTCCGACACACTACACAAAACAATGTTTGGCAACGGTATTTTGTTTGCATAGTTCTTATAATAGATTCACTTTAATTTTATCGATGATTATTTACAAAAAAAATATATGATTGAATGTTTTGCACCACTGTCCTGTCATTTTGACAGTGATATTTCTTGACATTACTTTGTTTACATAAATTATTTGAATTAGAGACTTTGGGTATAGCGATGTATTTATTAATTACTAGGGGGTGAGATTTCTCTGCAGCTGACTGTACCTGCCCTTACTGCCCCATCTCAAAATCCTTCCTGTATACACAACTTGGAAACTAGTGTTAGTACTTACATACAGGGTCAAATTAAAATACCTAACGAAATTCCGCAGACATGCTTTTGACGATAAAACAAATTATTAATTACTAGCTCCTGCCCCTGGCTTCGCCCGCATGGCTTTTTTCTAAAATAAAATTAGCTAAGTTACTCCTTATAACATCAGCTATCTGCCAGTGAAAGTTCGGTCAAAATCGGTCCAGCCGTTTTACGAAATTTAAAAACTATGTATTTCTTTCTTTTTAAGAATTTTTTTAACAACCAAAAACCCTAAAATGCTACTCTACAAGAGTATACTCAACAAAAAATATAAAATACTCCATTTTAAAGCTTTCTGTTTTTTTTTTTTAATATATTTTAAAAGGCTTATTCCAAAAATCTCCCCTGAAAATCCCCCTTAGGAGGAAAAGTGGAATCTATAAAAAACAGTCTAGAATTCACCCCTGATAATCACGCTTAGGGGGGAAAATTATAATAGAAAAAAAAAAAACCTACTTATTCCAAGACCCCCCTGGAAATTGTTTTTTTTACATTAGAGTTCAGTTTTCCCCGTGGAGGGGGATTCTCTGGGGGATTAGTGAAATAAGCCGGATTATCAGGGGTGAATTCTATACTAGTTTTTATATATTCCACTTTTCCTCCTAAGGGGAGTTTTCAGGGGGGATTTGTGGAATAAGCCACTTTAAAATGCTCTAGTGTAAAGTTGTTGTACATGTCATTTGGTCAATATTGCTTTTCAAGCGTTGATATGCATTTAGTAAAAATTGGTACTTAGACATTACAAACGGTGTCTGTTTTGCTTTTTAACATCATCGTTCACTCAAGAAAATTAATATATTTAATTATTTATCTTTACAGAACGAGGCAACAAAGCGAAAATAGTGGATCATTTCAGTAAAACCGTCGAAATTCTTGTAGAAAATGGCGCAGACCCTGGAATCGATAACTTTGCAGGCTCCAGTGTTAATGACCTATTAACAGAATTCAACATTGCCGAGCTATCAATGTTAATAGCTAACAAACTTACATCAAAAATATATTTTGACGGACAGTTACCGAACGGTATAAAAAGCAGTAATTTCATGCTCTTCAAAGACGATCAGGGGAAAGTTGGCTTAAGAGATATGAAATGGGAAAAAGGGAGGAAATATCTCTCAACGTTAGTAACTCCAGTTAAAACGAATGTTACTAAACTAACTGTAACCAAGACTAAAACTTCCCCAATTATTATTGAAAATGTTGAATACAAACTGCCTGTCGCAGTAAAAAATTCTGCAGCTACGGCCTCTAAACCATTAATAAAGTACACGGTCAAAGTTGGTCCGGATAATGTTGAAAATACCTCGACCAAACCTGATCTCGTGAAAGTAACGCAAAGCACCCCAACGATAAAGAGTTTCAGATTAAACAAACCATTATTAATTACTACTGAAGTAACAAATAATAAAAGAAAATTGGATATTGTTGTTGACTCGGGCAAAAGTAAGAAACTCAATAAAGATGACTAACAATATTTCAGAATTTGAGAAATGACAGCTGTCATTTTTTGACACATGAACGTGAAATATAACAACAAGAGAAAATAAAGATTTCTTGGGTTTATAAAAGATAAAAGAAGTCGCTGAACATCTTAATATGAGGAGTATGAACATCAAATCAAATCATCATCAGCAATAAAAAAAGTACTGCCAATAATAGATTAATAATAGGAAGTATTAATAAAAAATTATGCACAGACCAGTAGAAAATTATGCACCAAATATACAACATATGTCGGAATGTTGAGCTCGTAAAGTTTAAGAGTTGAGCTGTTGAGCTACACAATGACTCTTCGAGCTCACAGAGCACCGAATCGCCGCACCGGCTTCGTCTAGAGAAGGCAGTACTAATAAAATTCGTCGAAAATGTATTGAGCGCACAATAGACTTCTGTCACAGACGACACAATCAAAACTAAGAGTCAGCACTTATCGAACGTCAAAATTACACAAGACAGTCCCCCAAAACGCCCGTAGTTAGTGCTTTAGCTGGGAAGAAGTGGGGCAACAAACTAGCCAGCAATTTCTTCTTCTTTTTCTTACGGTCTACGCAAGCTATCCCAGAACAAACCATCCAAAAAGAAAAGCAAGTTGTGGGAAGACAAGCAGCCACCACCTTCAATGACATCGTCATACCCCAGGAACATTTGCTCGGGCGTGATCTGCAGTGGCCTATATGGGAAGCTCTCAATCGGTTGCGTACTCAGGTAGGCCGCTGCAAACACAATCTGTAAAAGTGGGAGATTACTGACCCATCCACCACCCAGTGCGAGTGCGGTGTTTCTGATTAGACCGTGTCCCATTGCTGGAGTGACGTAATTGCCCGTTCATTTGCATTAAAGAAGACCTAATGAACGCCATTGATACCGCAATTAACGTGGCCGCATACCGGCCTCAAACAATATAAAAACAAAGTACCATCGACTCAAAAAGAAGAAGAATTTCTATAAGTCTCCGTGTGGGTTGAGCTACACGATGACTCGTGCTCACCCACTGTCACGACAGCTCCACTTAAATCTGTGTTGTATAATATGAAAATATACAGAAAAAACGTCACCACAACGCTGAAAAACCATAACCTTTCTTTGCAGTCGAGCAAAAACTGGCTAGGTATACTTATTTGAACAGCTTAGTCAGTACAATGAATTTATAGATTTTGAAATAGTTCCTCTATACAACGTTTTTTTACCTGGTTGAAGTTTACAATTAAAATAAATTTACTTAGGTTGTGAAGTTAAGTCTTACTTATACAGACACATTTCGACCGTAGCAATTAACATTGTCGGATCTACATTTTTGCGATTTTCATTTTATTGCATTAAAGGTCTTAGAATAAGTTTATAAAAATGCCCCCGCAAATGATTAAATTCCTAAAATAAAAAAAAAATAAAAAAAAAATACATAGATGGTTGATTTTAGGAATTTAATAATTAGCGGTGGCATTTTTATAAACTTATTCTCGAGTCGATTTATGTACTGTCATGCGTAGTGTTATGTTGCGGTGCTGCTTGTACAGTTTCTAAAATGTCAATATATCTATTTTATTCAGTAACACGACAGTTTTAAGATAATACTAGGTCATGCGTATAAACAAAGAAAAACATGTTGAATTTTTTTTGCATAAAAGGAGCCTCCCCGAGCCGCGTTAATATAAATCGTACTGCGATTCGAAACTCCTGGCGCATCCTGGACTGCTAGCACTCGGTAACGCAGTCTAGCTGACCCATCCTTTCACGACGATGGTACATGTAAAAAATTATGAAGAAAATTAATTTTCTCATAGATTTTGTATGGAACGGCTTTTTTGATGATAACTTGAGAACAGACTGGGGAACGAGGAATAAGAAATTTCACGCGGACGAAGTAGCGGGCAGAAGTTAGTAATAAAATCAATTATACGAATTGACCACTGAATAATGAAAATTGCGCGAATTGACTGGAGATAAAACAAAACGGGTATTATGAGAAAATTAGGATAATTATTTTGTGTCGTAAATTTAGTGTGTAAAAGGTTAATATTTAAATCGTTAGATTTGCCCTAAATATCGTCTAAGATAGTCGAGTTTCTGTTTTACACTTCTGACACAATGTCGCAGGGACTTGATTGTCATGGCAACACTATTAATAATGTGTGAGCTCGAGTCTTTTCAGTATGGATACTTTGCGTGAGTAAGCCCCATGAGGGCAAATCTAGCGATTTAAATCTTTGGTAAAAGTTATTTTGAATTAAATATTTAATGGTTTTTTTTGGATTGGCTGTTAGGTACCTTTTATTTTAAAATGTCTGAATACCTATTAATTTTAATTATACAGGGTGAAATTGAATTCAAAGGCATCCTCTTAAGGGGTCATTGTACTCATCATTATGAACAACTTTCACTATGGGACCAACCCTGAAACCTCGAAAAAAGACCCTACATTTTGACGAGCTATGCGAACATAAATGTAGGGAACAGCTGATTTTTTCACCCTGTATAGACTCGCGGAAACCACATACAATTTATTAATAAAAAAAAAAAATACTTGTTGTTTATTTTTTTACATATTTTGGTTTATATTAGGAATTTTTCATTGTGACTGCCGAGTTTCTCAGTAAATTTTTAAATTGTATAATATATACTTATTAATTTATTTTTATAATACACCATACACATAATATTGTACAACATACATGTCGTTTCACATTTTGTCCACGGAATATCATAAATAAACAAGGTCAAATTATATTAGCTGGAAAAACTTCACAGACCATCGGGTATCGCTAACTAATGATGATAAAAAAATCACGCAGTACTACCTAACCCTTTGGGAAATACAGGCGTGATGCTATGTAGGTATGTGTCAGAATTTCAAGTTGCTGCCAGCGGTCGGTTAAGATTTTTTTTGTTTTATCGACGATATCATTGTCAAGTCTGTGGAGTTTTGCTAGCTAATTTTATACGACCCTGTATGGAGTTTTCATTTTAATAACTAATTATTGTATTTGTTTTAACATTGAGTGACGTGATGATATATATTTTTTATTGTTTTTTTCTTTATCTGCAATACTTGGAAAATTTTAGGTTTATGAAATTAATATGTAAATCTTGGATTTAGGTCAAAATTATAATAATATTTATACTTACTTCAATTTAGTTAGTTAAAATTTATTTTAAGAATTTGGAAATATTGTCAATTTTTTGTTTTACTTTTAAAGCTCTGGCCAAACAGGCGAATCCCACGCGGGATGCGGATTCGCGTCAATTGTGACAACTAACTTGTATGGAGGTGTTCAAACTCGCTAATGTGTATTCACACAAATTTAAGCGTGAAGTACAGACCATCAACAACTTTCTCCATCGTATTCGCGAAAAAATAATCGGCTGTCATACATTTGGGTCGAGTAGTTATTGAAATAGAACATGGGTGTACAAAGTTGTTTTAAAAATACATTATAGAGCATACAGATTTTGCTTATAAAGCAATAATATTACATTGTTACATTACAAAATGTTACCAGTCAATAAATTATTTCATGCTGTTTTGTGTTTAACCATATTTTTTTTTTAACAATCTGAGATCTAAATTTTTTAAATCACTTGGAATTTTATTATTTTACCGAACACACATGGCTAAACAGCTTTTACTATATTTAGCCAGTCTTGGTAAGTCAATTAATATAAGCTTGTGAGGATCTCTCCGGTTTCGAGGATATACATATTCTGCCTTTTTAATTTTTTTATGTTTTGTATGGGACAGTTGATAATTTTTTCGCGATTACGATGTCAGTCTCATGGAGAAAGTTGTCCAGTTTGATGATCTGTGCCACGCCCTTAAAAACATGCTCTGTAACCGTGTTAAGAGGAAAGCGCTAAAGTAGTCAGCGAATTTTAATTTTTAGGGTGTTGCAGCTTATTGTCTGGGTGTATATTGATTTATGTATGATTCGTGACCGTAAAAAATATGTATTTACGTTACACCTGGCCATAATGTGAGTTTTACCGCATGCTACGCGTACAGTAAAACTTGCATTGTGGCCAGGTGAAGACGTTAAGTTGTGTACTCATCACGGGCAGTAAAAAAGAAAGACCTCTGCCGAATATTTACAACCCTCGCCTGCGGCTCGGGTCACAAATACCTGCGATTTCGGGCTTTCTTTCTTTTACAGCCCTTGGTAAGTAATGTACTATTACAGAATTATTATCATTATTGGTTCTTAGAATTCCTTAACTTAGTATAATCCTAAAAGTCACGATTTCATGAAATAGTCATTCAATAGAATTAAATGATCTTAGAGACTTGTATTGATGATTTTTATGATTATAATTCTACAAATGAATATTTGGTACGGCCGCGAATCATATTTAGATCAACATACAACCTGACCTGCAGATAAAAAAAAAACGTAAGAAAATTTGAATTTCGCGGTCTACCCTGACGCTTTCGCCTTGCCACTAAAGGAATTAGTATCCAGTTTACCGTAAGTCAGGGTAATGCTGACGGTTGCATATTAGAAAATCAAAACTTTCCTGAGCAAATTTCAAAAGAACAACGTACAAATCAACAAAGTTTAAAATAACGATGTTCATTTGATCAAAAGTTCAGCTGAGCAAAGTCTGGAATATCAATGTTTAAATTATTTATTACACTATTGACCAAATCGTTTAAAGGTCAAAATGGATTACTGGATAAATTATTAATTATCAAATGGATTAACTGAAAAGGGTACGTATTAAAATCCCGAAATTTCATAATAACTATGACTGAAATACCGACGTCCAAAACAACGAAATTCAAAATACCGAAAGTTTTAAATGCCGATAGCCGTTATATCGAAACATAAAATACTGATGTCCAAATGCCCGAAAGGATGAAACCCCGAATGGAGGAACTTGCTGGAAGTAGCGTTCGCCGGCCGCTACCGCGGCACCGCTCGCTACGCTCGCTCGGCTCACGCGTGGTTGGTTACAGTTCTAATCTAACCTAACCTATTTCATCCAGTTAAAATAACGAAGCGTAGGTACCTACAATCTGCCGCAGATTTTTTTTCACTATTGTCTAATTATCTAGGTGCAGGCAGATTGTATGATTCATCATTATGAACTGGGTGAAATAGGTGAGGTTAGGTTAGAACTGTGACCAACCGCGCGTGAGCCGAGCGAGCGTAGCGAGCGGTGCCGCGGTAGCGGCCGGCGAACGCTACTTCCAAGTTACTCGCAGAATTTTATGGATCTTCGGGATTTTAAGCTTTCGAGCAAATGAACAAAAAGACATGTGGGTTTTATAGATTTGATATTCTAAAATTACATCTAGCAACTTTTGATCAGTCGTTCATTTGATGTCACATACATTGGGATTCTAAATTTTTTCTAAATAAAACATTATTTGATCATTTAAATTTTGTTATTTCGTTTATTGTTCTTTTGAAAGCTTGAGAAAGTTTTGATTTTCTAATATGCAACCATGCTGACATACCGGTTACTGCTTACGCCGTTTTATATTTATTTTGAAAGTATGTATTTTTGTATACCTAATGATTAAGGTATTTTTTTTTTTTTTAGTTTAAGCAAACTGAAGTAGTTTGGTAAATACATAGTGTTTGAGCATTATAATAATATTATGTTATGTCACGCAGCTACGCTATAATTATAATATAATTTTAACACTTAATTTTATTTTTATTTTATTACATCCGACTACTGTGAAACATTGATTTAAGGCGTAAGCGCCAGGGTAGCACGCGAAATTATTTTGCTCAGATCAGTATCAGGGGCCTTACTCCCGAAAACGATTCGAGTTTGATTTTGTTTCCGATTCGAACTCGTTTCGATCCGAACTCGATTTAAAACCTTACTCCCGAACCAATTCGAATCGTAAACCAAGATCGACATAGGTTCGAGTAATATCAGCGTCGTTTTATGCGTATCCGGCGGATTACGTCATCGTCAAGTGCTCTATGTGTTTTAGGTGTTATCTCGCTCGATCTGAATAAAGTAGCTTTTGTGATATCGTGTAATTTGACGTTTAGTTTTGATCCAACAACTTGATATCTATCTGTCAGATGGCGTGCGGAGTACGAACTTTTCGATCCTAACGAATCTTTCGATCGAAGTTAGTTTAGCTTCGAACCACCGCACGATCGTGCGCTAGTGTCGGATTCAAGAGTCAATCAATCAATCTGCCTAGCCTTTTCCCAACTATGTTGGGGTCGGATTCAAAAGTATGGATCGGCATTTAATTCGAATCTAATTCGATTGATTCAGAACTCGATGCTGTCGGGAGTAAGGCCCAAGGTTGTATGGTTGATCTGAATAT
The DNA here is from genome assembly GCA_947523025.1 of Dryobota labecula. Lineage (NCBI taxonomy): Eukaryota > Metazoa > Arthropoda > Insecta > Lepidoptera > Noctuidae > Dryobota > Dryobota labecula. Next base: position 933,201 of record OX383311.1, on the reverse strand, counting down.
GATTTGCGACCATAACAAATCTGTATTTATAGAATTAAAGTCATCAATACAACTCTTAATTTCATATTACCATAAATGATTATTCCATGAAATTTTGACTTGTGGATTATAGTAACTTTATAAGGAGTTGTATTACTGATTCAAATGATTATACTTCTGTAAATACATATTTGTTACGGTCGCCAATCATACTTTAATCAACATGACCCAGACAAAAGCGGCAAAATGCAAAAATCGTAAGAAAAATTATATTTCGCGGGCTACATTAGCGCTTCCTTAAACTATTATCACAGATTAATACAGATGGTACACTCCGCAGTTTAAGTATAAAGCTACAAGTACGCGGCGGGCCCATCTCACTGGGACAATTCAGTAGGACTGACGCGCGCCGCCGGTATAAGAGTTACGCGATAGAAAGAGAGGCAAATTGTAGGTAATAAGCGTTGAGACCTGAATTGCACTTAATTGTGTCGCTTTTTATTTAAATGATTTTGCGGAGTGTCCCATCTGTATTAAGTGCTGTTACATACTTTACAAAAGTTATTGTTCAAAGGCGATTCCACCAAAATTATAATCGGCACATTTGTTCACAAACATTGTATGCAGAACTCAAACTGAGCTGCAATCCGTTTCCACCAGCAAAGCTGTACGTAACTTTTTTAAGCGTACAGTTCATCACATTTGTAAATCTTCATCTGAGTGAGTCCTCCAAAAGCAACATTTGTGCCGAATACTCAGCAGTACAGTGTCGCACAGTGCCCGCACACTGGTGGAATAGCGCCTTTATAAATTACTTAATACACGTAGATAAGCAAGAAATGTAAACTAAAGCAAGAATTATTACTAGTTTTCCTTCTTTGGAATTAATAATCTCCATTTCTTTAGGTGTGTAGTGTAGTGTGAGTTTGTGTCTGGTAATCAAACCCCTATATTTTACACATTATTAAACTTGTGTATCAATGTCTAAAGCTAGGATTTTTAAGGGTGCGGTGGCCGCCAACTTTATACAGGGTGTAAAAAGACCCATCACATAACCGTTACCTATGCATTCTGTACGTCAAACTAAGCATCATTGAGTAAAAATTATTGCTGTGAAATTACTTTTATTTTTGGTTTGAAAAATCGCTGTTTACTGCAGCGCACAAAACATTGTGCTTATGGGTGCATGCAACCGTACAAGAGTTGTGGGGTTATTTAAAATTAATTTTTAACATTTAAAACTTGTTTTTCTGAAAAAAATGTGGGAACTTTGACCTTCAATACCTCCATAATGTCCCAGATATGGTCTAATACAAAAAAAATATCACAATGACAGTGAGTATAAGTGACTCTCGGCTTCGTTATGTATTTACACCTGATAAAAGAAAGTAAGTTGGTGTGTTTTATGACACCGTAAAGTCAAACTGCCATCATTTTCATGACGGCCGTCACTGAAGCCGCTATATGGCGGCCACCGCTCTTCTAAAAAAACGTAGTTTAACTAGTTTTATTTTAATAATCAATTTAAAAACATATTTTCAGATTTTTTATTTTTTACCTTGGATCCTACTGAAATAGGTACTTACAAACTATGCATGTGAGTGAGTTTGTAACTAACAAAACATTAAAAAACAAAACCGGCCAAGTGCGTGGTTGCAATTCGTCCCGACTGGGACGAATTTATACAATGAACAAACTTAACATCGTAGGTAGTATTCGTAGTTGAAAAACATGTTCTCCCATACATTTCAACTGCAAATCTAAGTTGGTCGACTACTATTAAGGAAAACTATCGTGTACGTTACCCCAGCAGGAAAGTGTCTCATAAAGTGATATGAGTTGGCCAGCATTGTCAGGACGGGCGGGTGTCTGGCCGAACAGGTGAAGGCGGGCACCATACGTCCTGAATTCGCAGGTATGCGAAACGTAACGGTAAGCTGCCCTATGACGGCGGCCAAAAAGATCGTGGAGGGCCGTAGGCTTCTGGTGGGCTGGGAGTCAGCGCAGGTAAAACTGCTGGAACCCAGACCTCTGAGGTGCTTCGGATGCCTTGTCGTTGGCGCCCAGTGCACCTCGGGGGTGGACCGCAGCACTCTGTGCTTCCGCTGCGGTCAGCCCGGACATAAGGCCGGCTCGTGCAAAGCCGCGCCGCACTGCGTAGCATGTGCGGCTGCTGGCAAGCCGGAACCAGTAGGAAAGGCAGGCCCTCCGCCGCCGTTGCCACCACCACCGTCGCCGCTTTCACTGCAACCAGCGCCGCCGCCTCCACTGCTAAGGAGCCCTCACAAAGGGCCCGGGAGGAGGCTGAAATGGAGGAGTAACGGCTCCATTACGACTCTTCCAGGCGAACATCAACCACTGCGCCTGCGCTCAGGACCTGTTGCTCCAGAGCATGGCGCAGTGGTCGATTAACATTTCCGTGGTCACTGAGCCGTACTTTGTCCTGCCCAGGGATGACTGAGTGGAGGACCTGAGCGGTTCAGTGACCATAATTTCGTCGGCCGCCGCCGGTACCCCGTCCCTCGAAGGTGTCACGAAGGGACAGGGGTGCGTAGCAGCACGGTTCGAAGAGATCGTAGTAGTGGGAGTGTACTTCTCTCCGATCCGAACTCTCGCCGAGTTCCAGAACTCTAACAGAGTTGAGTGTTGTCGTCGCCGGAAACCATCCCTTCACTTCAACGACTTGGACTTCAACGCCAAAAATCTGGCCTGGGGTTCCCGTTACACGGACGTGCGGGGCAGGATGGTGGAGGACTGGGCTCTGGAAACAGGCCTGGTCGTCCTAAATCGGGGTTCTGTTCCCACGTGTGTGCGGATGCGAGGTGAGTCTGTGGTGTGCGTTACTGGCAGGTAATTAGTATCCCATCTCGTGTAAATGTGCCCGAAATTTAGAATTTGTGCGTCCAGCCGATCCAAAGATATTCACAAAAAACAGATTCCGCTGGAGTAACGTTACCCCAGCGGCATGTTTTTTAACCGGTGGTCGTAGCTGAGTACAAAATAGCTACTTAGTTAGATCAAATTCGTGCCTAATTATGCCCAAAAAATGAAATTTGTGCGTCTTGAGGTTTCAGAGTTATTCAAGATGCCGCTGGGGTAACGTTTAACAAATTGCTGTACCTCTCAAACGGCATGACACAACTACGATTTTTTTACTACGGTGGGTCTTAATTTGTGCTTATGCTGTGCAGTTTTATTTTTCTATAATCGACACCGTTGGAAAATAAGTAATTGATTTTCAAAAACCCTAAAATCGATCCTTGCGCTTCAATGAGAAACCCTAGAAACTTACCAATTATGGTGGTTTGTACCTTTTATGAACTCAAAGCATCATGCGAAATTAGATGTTTCTATTCCAACTCCTCAGAGAGGTATTCCATTTTAATTAAAATCTGGCTTCGCTAAAATGTAACACTCCATTATATGAGTTAGTATTAAGTGACGGTAATTGTGATTCGACAAATAATTAGTACCTTTATTCAATTGCTTATCCTTAAAGTTTCAGCTGAAAAATCCTTGTAACTACACAGATATAAAAACCATAGGAAAAGAAATTTCACGATTAACCGAACAAATTCGAATGACTGTCTAAAAGCGGGCGCGCAGTACATTGTGCCAACCTTCTGGTGTTATATTTTGGTCTTTTATTAACGGTTGGGTCATGCCAGTTTTGATGTATTCTTTCTTTTGCATACTCAAATGGACTCAGACGGAACTTGACACTCTGGATAGGAAGGTCCGTTCATTGCGAAATAAACCCGGCACAAACCTGCAGTGGGTACTAGATACTAACGATCGTAAGGAAGTTTGGCAAGGCAAAGAGCTTCACGGACGCTTCAGCGTCCCCTTCGGGAAAACCGAAGGATTTGTCGGTGTAATTATGGATGAACTTATCATGACGAATAATTATCGGAAATACATTTTCAATGACGCACAGTGGAACGAATGTATGGGAGCGGTTGGACGTAGACATGTCCGAAAAAAAAGAGTAAAATTATGCCAAACTAATGATGCCATCTTATTCGATTACTTAATGCCTTCATAACTTGTGGTGATGAATTTCTTCATAACTCCCATATTTCGGGAGTAATTTGAGAAAATGTGAAATTTTACTATGAAAATGAGTGTATCGAGCTCTCTCCCTCCTGATTCCGGGCTTGTTTCAAGTAGCGGTCTCTAATATCATAATGCTAATACTAAGAGCTATATTTAATACTAAGACACATAGTGCGCCAAATGTGCACTTTCTGGGATAAAGAGTGATGTTTATTTTATAACACAATTTTTTTATTTTTTGTTTATTTTGTTGATTAAAACCGTTTTTCTAAAGGTTTACCTTATTACAATAACATTTCTGAGCAGCCAATTAGAGAAGATATAAGCTAATTAGGATATATAATTAGGGACTTAAGGTTTACATATAAAACTGATGCACTAATGATTACTGATAAGAACATTGCTATTATTTAATTACTAAATGGCTCTTAATACACTAATTTAGCATGCATCATTTACTAATTATCACAATAACTAATCACCTTGCAATATTTAACAAACGATACCTGGGATACCTGGATTTTATATAAATAGGTCACTATTAGTAACTTTAAAATCAGTGTTGATTTACACCTCGTTGTATCCAAGCTAATCTCGCAATGTATTTTCCAAATTTTAATACAAATCTTGATATTCACGTTGCTTTATGCGCACGCGCACATAAAGATTTACGCGACTTTAACTATTTGTTCAGTGTTTTAAAAGATAACAGTTGTGTTCAGTTATGTGAAAGTGCTGAAACAAGTTTAAAAGACTGGTGTCGTCGATTTTGCTACCGCATTTATGCAAAATGGACACAGTCTGGAAGAAGCACAGATAAGTTTCGGAAGAAACATGAGATTTGGCTACAGGCTGCAATTCAATGGCCGGAATTACAGAATGAAAATATGGAACCTTCTACAGAAAATATAAGTGACGTCATCGAGCCCATAATTTCTCCTGCTAAATCTGATGCTTCAACTTGTACACATCCTAGTCCTCGTAAATCTTTTGAGGACCTTAGTAACCGGCAAAAAAGAAGACGCACTGAAGATAGTCTTTCATGCAGCAGTAGCAGCGCTGAAATTATGTTTTCGGCCGAAAGGGCGCTTCAAAAGGCAGGACAAAGCGATACAGCTTATGTTATGAAATACTTGACGGAGAATCCAGAAGAGGCCTCAAAAATCAAAGCCTTCATTGAAGGTAAATCAATTCAGGTACGGGAAATATCCCCTTTGAAGGCATTGGCTCTTTATGTATCGATGAACTTATCGAAATGGCGCTATAACACTCTTCGGGATTTCAACACTCAAGAAGGAGCTCTTCAATACCCGAGTTACTACATGTTGGTTAAAGAAAAAATTAAGTGCTATCCGGCCAAAGAAGATCTCACAGTTACAGAGAGCTCTGCAAAAATCAAATTACAAGCCTTGATGGATTTAACCTCAAGAAGACTTATTAGGTCGTTAGAAACCCCTGTTGATCCCAATCAACAGCTCGTATTGACCAGCAAATGGGGTTTTGACGGATCATCTAGCCAAAGCATTTATCATCAAAGGACGAGTGAAGATGAGCAAATCGATCTTGCTAGTAATTTTATGATTAGTCTTGTACCACTGCGGCTCGTCTCAAAAGGTGTAACAATTTGGGAAAACGAGCGACCATCTTCCACTTCATTTTGCCGGCCAATATTGTTTAAGTTTATAAAGGAAACCAAAGAAAATGTGCAGAGAGAGATGGCTGAAATCGAAGCAGAGATTGAAGCCTTAACTCCATCCACCATCACTGATGGAATTAGTGTCAAACACCAACTGCTGTTGACAATGATTGATGGTAAAATTCATTCCATTATATCCAATACAGCAGCTTCAGTGTGTGACATATGCAAGGCTTGTCCTAAAGAAATGAATAATTTAGAGTTAATCAAAGATAAACACGCAAACGAGGACATGTATAAATATAGCTTAAGCACCCTTCACGCTTGGATTCGCTCAATGGAATGCTTATTACACATTTCCTACAAATTAGACATAAAATCATGGCAAGTAAGGGGTGATATAGCAAAAAGGCAAGTTGATGACAGGAAGAAAAGAGTTCAAGAGGCTGTAAGAAGAGAAACGGGCTTACTTCTCGATGTTGTGAAACAAGGCAGTGGATCCACCAACAATGGCAACTCGGCAAGGAGATTTTTTGAAAACTACACTAAATCTGCTGAACTGACCGGAATAGATGCTATGCTTTTAAGAAAAATCTGTGTGATCTTGCAGTGTATTTCATCAGGAGAGAAGATCAACGTAACTAAATTCCGAGAGTTCTGCTTTGATACTGCTAAGCTTTACGTGGAGTTATACCCATGGTATTATATGCCTTCTTCACTTCATAAAATTTTAATGCATGGGCCAGACATAGTTCAGAACATGTCAATTGTGCCCATTGGTTTTCTATCCGAAGAGGCATCTGAGGCTAGAAATAAAGATTTTAGAAAATATAGAGAGGGGCATTCTCGAAAGCATAGCAGTATCTCATGCAATGAAGATATTATGCACAATCTTTTACTGTCTTCTGATCCACTTGTTACAAGTATCCGTCCAAAAGGAAATAAGTTTGTAAAAAAATCTTCTTTTAAGGAATTTTATGAGCTTACGGATTCTGAGAAAAGTGATATCGAATTTGTTAACATAAATGATTTAGCGGACATCGATTCTGAATTTGAATTAATTGATGATGATGATGATGACGAAGATAATTAAATGATGTTATTGTTTTAAAATGTGTAACTTAGTAAATTAGAGCTTACATCTTAATTATTTATTGTACTTTTAATGAAACTAGGTAATTTATTATCAACTTACTTAAAAGTCATACTCTCATCAGTTCTTGTGAATATTTTTGTTAATATATATTTCTGTATATATATAATATATTTATAGACCTCTTAATAAGTCTGTCTGCGGTTTAAAGTAAATACAAATGGGGAAAAAACGTTTTTTTTTTTAAATTTTCATTTCCTTTTATCCCAGAAAGTGCACATTTGGCGCACTATGTGTCTTAGTATTAAATATAGCTCTTAGTAATAGCATTACGATATTAGAGACCGCTACTTGAAACAAGCCCGGAATCAGGAGGGAGAGAGCTCGATACACTCATTTTCATAGTAAAATTTCACATTTTCTCAAATTACTCCCGAAATATGGGAGTTATGAAGAAATTCATCACCACAATTTATGAAGGCATTAAGTAATCGAATAAGATGGCATCATTAGTTTGTCATAATTTTACTCTTATTTTTCGGACATGTCTACGTCCAACCGCTCCCATACATTCGTTCCACTGTGATGACGGTACGGTTGACATCTGTCGGACATGCCACCATCCCGGTGAATCAATCTTAATTCCGATTCCAATATTGTTTCCGGTTGTTCTCGTCTTGCTAACAGCGAGAACTTGCAGTTATAATCTAGGCTAACATTATCCACCAGCAACTTGTCTTGCAGTACCTTCTAGTGGAGTCCGACGTACCATTCTACAGGTACCTATGTGGCCGACTCAGTTCTCGAGAATGGTCATGCCACATTGTACTGGGATCGATCTATCATCACTGACAGGACTATTGTGGCCAATAAGCCTTATATTGTAGTGATAGATCGACGAGAGCACCGTGTAATGATTGTTGATATCACTGGCCCTCATGACAAGAATCTCGTGAAAGACAATAAAATCAAGTATCTTGACTTAGCATACAAGGCTGTCGACATGGGGGTCGTGGACTCTCAATAATTGTACCGATAATCGTTACGGTTAATGGCTTAATAAAGGAGAGCCTCGGCCAACACTTCAAGAGGCTATTTCATTACGTGGGTGGCTCTGGGTCAAGGGCTTGATTCAGAAAACAGTACTCCCGGACACGGCACGCATAGTGCGGACGTTCTTTTCTCTAGAGCCCAATTACCATCGGCAGTTTGGACCCTGTTCCTGAGTTTGTTCGCCATTTCTTCTCGGGGGTAGTCAGATAGGAAATGTAGAAAATCGTAAAAAGGAATCCTTATGGTGCGACTCAGTCTGTCTGTCCGTCTGTCACAGCTGGATATCTCAAGAACTACTAATGTTATCAACTAGAAATTTGGAATAGTTTTATTTGCCCAACTATTTTGCGAATACGAAAGAAAAAAATATATTTTGCTACAGGGACTGAACGGGGGTCTTAAAAATTCGAAGTGGGGCTACGAGGGTATGTAGGCCACTGTATACCAAATGAAAGAGCGCTATTTGCACATTTTTTATTTAATTTTTAGGCTGCATAATTTTGGACTTTCGACAAAAAAAAAAAAAATACCGTTCCCCCCTTATCTCTGAAGTTTGCACAGAGAAAAATCTGAAATTATTCTGTGTGATAAGTTTAAAGATTACAGGAAAAATAAGACGATGTCTCTAAATATCACACTTTTTCTAATATTGCATTTTTAGGTCAACGCCATCTCTTGACTGATAGTGGAACGAATGTATTTTTTTTTTTCTTGATGATTTTTGATGGTACGGAACCCTCGAGGCGCTAGTTCGACTCGATCTTGACCGGTTTTTTATATTTCGTGTAAAAGTGAGTCCGATATTCTATTTATAGAATAAACTATTTCATTTAATTTCATTGATGCCGATGGGCCACTATTTTTTATTTCTTTAAATGTATTTTTCATAACCATTTATACGCATTTATTAAAACCTTATTCTAAAAATCGCAGTAGCTACCTAGGTATGTATTTTTGCAAAAAGTTTCATATTGAGACACGAAGCAACAAAATTCGATCTAAATAAAAAAGGCCACATTCCTCTAGATCGTATTTTGTTGCTTCGTGTCTCAATATGAAACTTTATAAATGGTATTAGAAAATTCTAGACACATTTACCGAGATAGCTGATTAAGCTGTTTTTCATAATTCCTTCTTAGTCACGAGATAATTATGTTTTTAAAGGAGGGGCGCTAGTGGACCGGTGAAAACACTCTTATTAAGGTTTCGACACCAGAAGAAATGTTGATATCCTTGTCAAAGCTTTGGCAAAATGCATAATTTGGGTATTTGCTGCTTCGCTTCAACCAGCTTGAAAAATCGGGGCGTAGCTCTCATTCGTTTTTGTATTGTTGAGCAAGTAGGCACCTACCTAGGAATCCATAGTTTTATGCCCGCCGTACTAGTAGATGGATAGGATTCCACTATCAGACATGACTCAATAAGTTTAAAAGTTTCCCAAAAACAAAAAAAAAAACAAAAACATTTTTTTTTAGTTTAGTCCTGTCAAATTAATCAGCGCCTGTCACTAATCCATACAAGTTTATACGTGATTAAAAACTTGCCAACAAAAATTACGTCAATTTAGAATTTACGTCAAGCGCTGATTAATTTGACAGGACTAAACTAAAATTTGTCCTTTTCTTAATGAAATAGAAAGAAAAAGATGCACTGAACTTAAATTTAGTTTAGTTTGTGAACAAGGTAATCGGCACCATTGTAAGAAAAGTTGTAATTATTCTGGGGAATCCCTTCACGGCTAGGATTTGTGTCGCCACGTAGGCCACGTTTTTAATATTTCCATCCTTACTTCCTTACTATTATAAATGTGAAAGTAACTCTGTCTGTCTGTTTGTATGTTACGTTTTCACGCCTAAACCGCGGAACCGATCGTCATGAAATTTGGCAGAGATATGGAGAAGGACATAGGCTACTTTTTTACGCGATAACCGACATTGACGCGGGCGGAGCCGCGCATAAAAGTTAGTATCAATATAATTATGACAATAAAGTTATCTCAAACCTAAATATAATATTTTTTTTAAATAGAACATTTACGTATTTTTTCATGCATGATATCGGTAGATGATAGCTCAAAATGTGAGATCTCATGTTAAATCGAGCACGAACCAACGTGTGGCTTTTGCAACACTTTTAGCACAGTTGATAAACTTGCAACAAACAAATAAGGCCTTGATTGCACGGGTAACAAAGAGGAAAGAGGCAAGGCGCGGTTGTTACATCGAGACTTGCGCCCATAGACAAATACTTGATGTCTTAATGTAAGAAAGAAAGAAAGAAAGAAAAATAGGTTTATTTGTCACAGAAACACGTGCATACAAAAAGATAATTAACTTGATTAGATGGTATAAGAAAAATAAAAAATAAAACTAAATAGATCTACATTCCAATCACGAGCACAAAACAAAATAGTCGGCAGCTGCACGTCATGACTGTGACAAGAAGGCTTCCACTCAGCATGATGCTGTGCTATGAGGGACCCACAGCACAGCGCTGATTTTCAGTGGTTACCCGGAAAGGACATACGGAAACCAAGTCAGGTTTAAAGAAATGAACATAAATAGGCAACTAGATAAAATAAAACAAACAGTACTCAGAATATAATCTAACTATACAACCTGATATACCAATAAATATTATTAGATAAAAATAAAACACAAAATAATCCGCAGGCATCACGCGCGTGTAGAAATAAATAAAAATAATGTCTATCAGCGCCGGCTCTAGCCTATGTAGCGCCCGGGTGTAATCAATACCCAGGCGCCCTCTAGTTGGCGCGCGATCAAAATGGAATACTTACACACATTATCCCTAGTGATCGGAAATTTAGGTGAAAATGGTGCAATTTTTTTTAGAAAAGGGGGACTTACACTGCCGGTCAAAAGTTTGAGACCACTATAAAAAAATTAAGAAAACAAATAAAAGTCAACATATTTAAAACTTTATGAAAAATAGGTTTTATTTTCATGTTAAACCAGATTTAAAATTAACAAAATTACATGAAGTCTTGACGAATACCATATTCTAAAGAAAATACACACAAGAGAGTTTATACAGATTTTTCATCAAAATATCCTCCTTTGCATTTTATGACCTGTTTTACCAATCTTGGCATGCGGGCAATTAATTTATTTATAGTCTCTTGCGAGATATTTCTCCAACTTTCTTCTAATACATTCCACATGGCCTGCTGTGAAGAAGGACATTGTTCCCGAACGTTTCGGTCAAGCTCTTCCCACAAAAGCTCTATAGGGTTAAGATCGGGGCTTTGGGGTGGCCATGTCATGTTTTCCAACACTTTTTCCGACTGTTTCTCGTCTAAATAGCCCCTACATAAATTTGAACTGTGCTTTGGATCATTATCTTGTTGGAAAATAAATCCTTGGCCGATTAACTTTAGTCCGGAGGGAATAGCATTTTTCTCCAAAATTTATACTGCTCCTTTTTCATAATTCCTTTAAATTAGACCAGATTTCCAGTCCCATAGCCTGAGAAACAACCCCAGACCATAACAGATCCGCCACCATGCTTGACAGTCGGGACTACACACTGTGGCATCAACTTTTCTTCGGCGGAACGTCGAACGAAAATTCTTCTTTTTGAACAGAATATTTCAAATTTACATTCGTCACTCCAAAGTACTTTTTTGAAATCTTCTTCGGTCCAGTCTCGATGGGCTAGGGCCCATTGCAACCGTTTTTTCTTATTCTGCGGTTTTAGAAGAGGTTTTCGAACAGCAACGCGACCAAACAACTTGGCTTCTCGCAATCGTCTTTTCACTTTAGACACTGACACAGGTTTTTCCCGAGATTTGTTGACTTCAACACGTATTTCTGGGGCTGTTAAGCGTCTATTTCGCTTGCTGGTTACCACAATAAATTTGTCTTCACTAGAAATCGTAGTCGTCGACGATCTTGATTACAGTCAGTTTGTTTGTACCGCACAATAGTGCGATGAACACAAGTCTTCGATAACTTGAGTTGAGATGCAATCTCACGTTCAGATTTGCCTTCATTATGGAGAATAACGATGGCAGATCGTGTTTCAATACTAATTTCTCAAACTTTTCCCATTTTAGAGACGTCTTGACTGTAGGATCCCAAAATCAGAATAACTGCGGATATTCGTATATAATCATGAAAATATCGGGTTAGAATAAACTTTGAAACTATTTTAAGAATTTAGAACAATTGCATTGTAAGTTGATGTAAAATAAAAGAAGTGTCAGCTGCGGTAATGAGGTAATAAAAATTTTACAATCGATTATCGGACTCGAATCTTCCTCGGTTCACATTGAAGTATGGAAACAATGCTTGTTTATTGCCCTTTCCTTGGCTAATATATAAAGGAATAAGCTTTTAGGCAGTCTTTATAAACAATAGAATATGCAGGTGTGCAGATGACTTTTTATCACCGATATTTTGAAAATATTTACTAATAACAAAAGTTTTTTATTAGTGGTCTCAAACTTTTGACCAGCAGTGTAAGTACAAGAATAAAAAAGCCCACACAGCCACAGCGGCACACTTGTCGTTAATCCAAAAATATTGAATTGCGGCCGGTGCTCGGCGCCCCCAGAGACTGCGCCCGTGTGCACCGCACACCCTGCACCATAGGTAAAGCCGGCCCTGATAACGTGAGATAGTATTTATCCTTCCTACGCCGGAACGTAGATCCACACGAGATACAATGGGTTTTTAATTGTGTCTGTAATTACGAGAGGTTAATACCTACTATGATTGTTTGTACCGTGATTTCAAAATTTTGAAATTTTACTCGGGCAGTGCTGCCAGCCGAAAAAAGTTAATCAACGTTGTCTTTATTTAGGAAAGTAAAGTGCGGTCTATGAATCTCAGCTGTAATGATAATGGAAATAAAAAATAAAACACATTCATATAAATCTTACACCTCCATTTATTTACAAATTACGAACAATTTTAATGTTAAAAAATATAGTTAAGTGATGTTCTAAATTACTGAATTTGAGCAACAATCGTTTAGTTCCGTTTACTTGGCCCGTGACAAAAACTTGGCCAAGTTACATAGTCGAGTTTACAATATTCACACTTGGTCTTAATATGTGGCCAAGAATATAGTGATGGAAACGTTGTATATTAGGTAACAAAAAAAAAATATATATATAAAACCGACTTCAAAAATAATAAAATACCATTTCGTGGCACAATTTAATCTCATGTTCGTACAAAAATATTTAATTATTAATCTGACCAATGAAGTGTGTAAATATTTTTGTAATTAATTAAAAATGAATTTTCATAATTATTATTTTGGAAGAACATTGGTCAATTAGGTCGTGAAAACCAAGAGTCGGTCTACAGTCAAACGATAATACTTTTTTTTATCAAAAATATAAGTTGTTTTAAGTTTTTTTTTTACGAGATACATTCATCTTGTTTATGAAGTAAGCAAAAGTTTGGAAAGCACGAGTAGGATTTTCAGATTTTTTTAATGAGTTTCTATTAAATAACAGCATTTTTTTTGTAATTTGTGTCTGTATAGGCGCCTTATTATTACAACAGAATGATGGATCCTTGACTTCTGCTTACACTGTAGGAACAAAAGTATTTTCAACATTGTTATTGTAAAATCCGAGTAAACGTAATCTCTCTCTCTCTCGTCGTTTTAGCACCGATTTTGATGCAACAAATCATCATAGCATGGAATGCATCAAAGTTCCCAAACACCAAAAGTCCGAAAACCAGTCTGACCGCGTAGTATTGTGTTCCACAGCAACTAGGTTGTGGAGTTCAGATAGGCAGCCGCTCCATATGAAATACTGGTATTCAACTGCATCTGGTGAGACTGGAAGCCAACCTCAACATAGTTGGGAAAGGCTAGGCATTGATTTGAATTCATCAAAGTTATTGATCGACATGGTTTAGGTATTAGCGCGTCTGTCAAATTCAGAATTTGCAGGGGCACCTAACGATTTCAATCCCTGCGCGTTAATATATGTGACACATCGAGCTTAAGAAAGAGACTGACCCACAAGTATGAGTGACAGAGACAACGATGCTCTACACAGTTGAACTTTTTCTAAACTTGATGCGCCATATTCGCGGCCCCGGCCCGTTCTGTAAAAGTTATAGTGAAGTCAAATCATATTTAGCGCCGGTTTTAAATAGCACCTTTATTTAGGTTTAGCTTCCTTTAAAATATGAGTTTAAAATAGAACTTTTTTAAATTCCTAAGTACGTATTCCGAAACAGTTTTTGATATTTTCTAATTGATTAACTATTCGTAAAAGTCTGGACGTGAAAATGTTAACTTGGCCAAAACTTGATCAGGGAATTCCGGGATATAATTAATGTTATAATAATATGTAATTCTAAAATACTATTTGTTCTTGGAAAATGTGCTGCCAAGTTATTTCAATATAACATTACACTTGGCTTCATCAACTCACTCACTTGGCTTCTTCTTGGACTAACCCCGCGCGTCGATGGCTAATTATAGTTTGGCCGCAATGGCTGAAATTCGGTCTGGAGGACTGTTTTTTTATTTCACGCGTGGCCAGGAGTGCCTATTTGATAAAAAAAATTACTAGACCAAGTTATATTGGGCCAAGTTTTTACAAAATGGGTTTTTTCAACATTTACACGCCCATAAAACTTAAAACATACGTAGTAACCGCTCCTTTTTTATAACTACAAAACTTTGATAATGGTAAAAATATATTAAGCTAAGAAATCTAATGGACGGACCCACAAGTAATAGACTAGCAACTATCGGTAAATTAGTTTTTTTTTAATAAAAAATTATAATTTTCTAACCGCTACAATTTTATCGATACATCGACTAAATTTTTTAGTCGAGTTTTAGAGTAGTCCAGAGTCAAGTTTAAAAGAAGAAGTATAAAGTTTTTTTTTGTAACAGATAGACTAAATAATTTAGTCGATACAATATGTATCGATATTCTCGCAGTCCCAACTTTAACACCTTTCTTATTTTATAACCGATACAATAAGATTTTAATGGCAACCCGAAGCCCAGAGAATTAAAAATAAAGTAATGTTGCCCTACTGCTGGCTATGATTACGGCTATAAATGTTTTATAGCCAAAGCAACTTTGAAACTATTTTGAAATACTAATACAAAAAAAAATAACAATTTTGTTTGTTGATTATATTTAAAAAACTACTTTAAGGATTATTTTAGCTTGTATTATATGAAGCAAAGACTTAAAAAATCTATAAACCATTTAAAGCCTTAATCATAGCCCCAGCGAGCCCCACCGATTAATATTTACAGATTAAAAAATACAGTCAAAGTGATATGTTAACGTGTGTCTAAAAAAATCCTCATTAATAAAATGTCAAATCGTAAATAACGTTTTACAATATTTTGTTCATTAAAATTCTACTAATTTAATACAAAAACATGGAAAATTTCTTATCACAAATTCGAAGACACCTAGTTATATAAAGGTTTTTAGAGCTTTATGAACTGAAGGGGATATTTTCAATAGTATTGTTTGTTCTTTTTTTTTTGTTTTTTTTAAAAACGTTGCCCCACATTAGGAATTTCTCCTGTATTGTGGGTGCGTTTACAAACATTTAAACTCACATATATACAGTCATATATTATTTGAATTATTACGAACCCAGTTTGTTTTTGATTCTAATGGTAATCGTTACAGGCATCGTAAAGTGTTGATATTCTAGGAAAGCTGTGCCTTCACATAAAAATCATGCCGTCATGAAATCTGTAATTTTTATCAGTATTTGACAAACTGCTCTGTATTTGGACAGCCGTTAATGTGTGAGCGATCACCGCTTTCTTACGCAACCTAAGTTCGATCGTTTATCGATCTTGAGGCCGTAACAGCCTCACACAGTACGGTTTTGGCCAGGTCAGATGCATCTGAAGATAGAACTGACCATTTATGGAGCTCTTTACTAAAAGCGTCACCGCCTTCATTCAGTTCATAAGCTCTCACTTAAAAATTAAGGTGGTACAAAAATAATCGCAAATGCGTTCATAAAATGTCAAACTACGAGATATTGTCTCTTTGAATGCTGCTTACACATTTGCGATTTAAAAACGCGATTAGGTAAATGAAGGCTCTTCTATGAGGTTAAAATAATATAAAGTGATGTCTACACATAGGGACCCAGTTTTTTCAAAAACCATGGCATACAAATATAAAATTACAAATAAATAAAAAAAATGTCTCAAAATAATGTCAGCAATAATAAAAAAATATTTACATCAAAATATAAAAATCCTTCTTAAAAATTAAATAAGTCACAAAATCGCGCGACTAAATCGCAAATGCATGACAGCCTTAACAGTGTTACAAACTGGAAAAACCGTATCATAGTAATTAAATTATAAAAATGATATTTTCTATTCGATGTCTTGATATTTTTCCAGTACTTACTGATATTTTCTTTAGGATGTTGAGTACATTTTTCTTTGATATTGCAAAGAATTGTATCTTTGATAGCCGTTGTAGGTACGTTTTGATACGTCGATTATTCACAATATCACTAATGTCAAATAAAAATATCAAGCAATAGTAATTGTAATAAAATCACTGCCTTAAGACTTTAGTCGCCATATTGGAAATATTTTTTGGTCTGGCAACACAACTGTAATATAGATTAAAAATACTTTGTGACTACAGATTATAATTCTAAAAATAAAACTAGGTAAGAAGGTATTTCAGCTATATTTTTTATAATCGTTTAAAAAAATCACTTTATAAAGATCTTTTAAAATCGCCTCATCTGAGACTCGACTCTTACCTAGGCAAGTGATTTCTCTAAATACGAAAATAAAAATAATCGTAGTCTTAAGACAGTTTTGTTTTAGAACGAATTTCTGAAAAGCTGCTATTTGGAGTACAGAGTTAAAAGGCCTAATGTCATTTTGCAGTGTCACGCGACACGCCCAAATGCCGCATGTCAAAACATTTAATATTTTTATGTGTATGTTAGTTGTTACCATTTCGCCGTTAAAGCATGATTAAATAAATCATGCTTTAACGGCGAAATGGTTTCGGCTGCCATTTGGTACACAGGTAGACTATGATCTGGGTACATGGTTTTTTCGGATGGCTTTCTAAAAGGACAGAAAATCTGAGTCTTTTTTAAGTTTAGTTGCTCTAAATGGTCTCAAATAAGCTTCTGTAACAATGATTAAAATTTAAACAATTATTTAAATTTAAAACAATTCAAATTAACATTTAACAACCAACAAATACTGTCTTTTAACTCTGCCCAACAATTTACAAAACCACCTTTCACTTCAACTAAATTTACAAAAAAACCTTTCAACATCAACTAAGTTTACAAAATGACCTTTCAACATCCACTAAGTTTACAAAACGTCCTTTGACCAGCTGACCAGAAATTCGCGATGAACATTACATTACGATTGATTGGAGTATACTTAGATTATCTTCTACTGTTCAGCTCGTAGCCGTTCGTGTCTTTGCTCGGGGTTTTGGCTGGCGGAGGCTTCGCGACCACGTGACCTTCTAGTCTTAACGTGCTTTGACGGTGGGATGACCTGGAAATGTAAGCATTGAAATATGAATAGGTACTATAATATAAGTGCAAATTGTATTCTTCGAAGGGTCATGCAGAAATTATTCAACCTCATTTCACCAGTTATGTTTAAGACTCATCAAATAGGGGCGAGCTTATTGCCATCGGCGATAAATCCAGACTCCGGGTAGTAAACCCGGGTGGTCGGCTTTTTGGGTTCTTTCAAACCGACCGGGTTATTGGGTTCTTTAAAATGTATTGTTGAAAGAACCCAATAACAGCCAGATCTCGAACGAACCTAGGTCTAGCACCTCATGATCAGCAGTTTAATGAGGCAGTTCGTTTAAATAACATTTATGTAGCGGGTCCCAATCATAAAATCAGGGACGATACCAAAATGAACCATCTGGTAGCTGATGCACAGGGCAGGTCAAGGTGACAGTTTAACAGTTGCACCGCACATGATAGAACATCGCGTGGTACTTCCCTTGTCGTCTAATATTGACCTGCTATAAGACAGTATGGACTTGAAGGTTACTCTACTGTCTTGTTTTTGGTAGTGTGGGTACTAAGCAGAATCCGTTTGAAATTTCGGCTCTATTTCGAGTTTAAGCAAAGTTCAGAGTGCCACACTATGTTTGTTATATTACTATTTAGTTCTTATGGCAACACTGAAAGTGTAAATTTAAAATAAATCAGTGAGTATAGGTTAAACTAGATTCTGCCCGCGACTTCCGTTCGTGTGGATGTGCAAGTTAATTATACGAAAAACATCACGTGATAGTATAGTTTTCTTGACACTATCAGTGCGAGATTTTTGTAATCGGAACAGTACTACCAGAGAGGAACTCTTACAAACAAACAATTTGACCACTTTGTAATTAGATTTAGTTTTCGGATGTAAGACTTACCTAATAAGACAAGTGACGGCTAACAGTATGAGAAGGATCCCTAGAGCGGACAGGCCCCAGCCGAGCGCCGAGCGCGCGATGGGCGGCACCTTGGTGGCCAGCCGCAGCAGCGACGACACCTGCTCGGGCAGCTCGTCGATGCCCTGCGGGGTTAGGGGAGTTAGCATTTTTCTAGTGTTACTGATCAACAGATCATTACGTTTCAAACTCGAACGAACGTCGTAGCTTTTTCGAGACAACATTTATACCAAACGGAAATTACGTGACGCAGCGAAACAACCTCAAAATGGCGGCGGTTCCCCCTTCACCGCGCGCGATGCGTTACAGTCATCACTCAATGTAACGAATTCTTTGATGCTTTAGCTATCGAGTGGTAGTAGACGATAGATATTGTGTAGCTGGAACACCAAACTGTATCCCCCGATTTTGTTATCATCAATTTTCTAAATTGCCTCCCACTATAGTAGCAAATTTATAGACGTATTCACGTCAAAACACAATAAGGTAGGTACAGCCCGATTCAAACTTTATGGCAGTTCCGAACATGAGACGAGTCGCTGCGTGCAATTCATGGGTCAGCGGGGGCGAGGGGTGCGGTACTGCGAAGCGATTAGCGCACTTCAAAGCCGCCATTTAGTTTGACGCGTACTATTCAATCCGCAAAAATGGCGTAAATGACATTTGTGTTTTTGTGATTTGGTTAAAAATAACACATTTACACATCTTTTTAAAATGAATGTCTGCTTACCTCCTCAAACCAGAGAATAGGGAACACGATATCGGGGAAGTTGGCAACTTGTTTGATGTCGATAACTTGCGACACAGCCAAGTTGATCTGGATACGAGCGCGGGCGCGCATCGCTATACCCATCTCCTGGAAACGGAACATGGAAAGTGCTTGTTAGGTGTAAATTATGAAGAATTAAAAAACCGGAAAACGTTGAATTGTAAAAAAACAGGGAAATGTTGTTGAAAAATATATAAAGGCGGGATCGATTCTGGAAGTTCTTTATGTGTTGTGCAGATGTCGTGGACATTATTAAATACATATAAAAATTTAAAAATACAGGTCGTTTTTCTTAAAATTGTCATCGACCGGCAATTTTATTTTTTTAACCGACTCCAGGAAAAGAGGAGATACTGAATTTGACTTTATTTTTATCGTATTCTTTATTTATCAGTTTGAAAAACAAAACAATAATAATAATAATAATTTAATTTTTTACTGAGAATAAAAAAAATCTTTAAATGAGAATAACGGTTTTAGAGTTTTATTGGTAATCCCGGTATTTATTATTAGTAGTTATTGAAAATTTTGTTACTGATACTCCCGGTATTTCGATTGGTGTTTTTATTCGAAAAAAGAACCGAAAAAAAGTAGTTTTAGTAGACAGAAGCTTCCTTACCGGTTGAACATCGATGAAGAGTCTGTGTTTCTCTGGAATCGGCGGGGAGATACCTTCCACTTGCTCTCTCAGGCTAGGGTCAGCCAAGTAGAAGTGAGGGAACGATAGCATTATCGGAGAGTCTAAAAACAAAGAAATATATTTAATTACATAACAGTACACCTGTATTTTAGAGGCTCTTGGCTAAATAATAACAGCCGCAATGGTCGATCTTCGAGGTTAAGCAACGCTTACTGAGATCGGTTGGTGGGTGACAATCCATTACATACAGAGAACCCTCCGTGCCTCGGAAAGCACGTTAAGCAGTTGGTCCCGGTTATCATTCGTAGATCTTTGACTGTCGTTGCCGTTGCGGGTAGCTAGTAAGTAAAATCTTTATTGTACATAAAATATGGTACACAAAAGGTCTTAAATATAAATATTAATAGTTTCACATATTTTGCTTACTTATTTCAGCATGCAAAAAATACCTTAATATAAAATTATAGGTAAATAAAAAATCTTTAAAATTACATCATAATATTGTTAGTGAGATCATATTTTGAACTTTCCTTATAGTTTAAAAATTCACTTATTGTGTAGAATACATTATTAAAAAGCCATTTCTTAAATTTATTTTTAAAGAAGTTTAGTGGCAGCTCTCTGATCTGTTTAGGAATTTGGTTGTATATTTTGATTGACATCATTATTTCTGGTATAGTGTGCTTTTACTCAAACTCAAACTCAAACTCAAAGCATTTATTTCAAATAAACCAATTACAGGTACTTTTGAATTGTCAAGCAAGGGGTCGGTCAGTCAGAAAGATGAAGCTAGTTGCCCATTCCAAAGCGTAGTAGGTTCCTATGGAGAAGAACGGACAAGAAACTCCATGGACACTCTTTTAAAATATTGTTACAAAATATGGGTTACATCATTCATGTTGAAGTTATACATGTGAGAACAATGTAGAAAGACGTGCACGTTTACATCTTGTGACAGCCAGGCGGGTTGGATCTCTTGAAAGGTTTTTTTATTTTCTGCTAGTCTAACGAAGCGGTATCCTGTTGTCCCCAGTAACTGGGTTGTGGAGGTCTGATAGGCAGTCGCATTCGGTTAGACCGGAAATGAACTCCAAAATATTTGGGGAGAAGACAGGCAGATGATGAACATACCGTATTGACACAGAGACACGTTAAAGAGTCCGTTAGGTGCGCAGGGCGGGCCGGCAGGGCAGAAGCACCGGTTATGTTCGTCGTTCGCGAACACATCCTCTGGAGGAGTGAAACGGTAACCTTGGATGCCACCTATTTCTACTTCTTCTAAGAACCTGGAAATAATTAAGAAATACGTGAAATATCAGGCCTCACCAAAGAAACGATGGATGGACTGTGTGAATATGAAAAGTGCAGATAAGAAAGATGGAAGAGAAAGTCATGCTGATAATAAATTGGGATAGGGGAATGAGAATGATAATGACACAGTATCAGTAATACAAATTACTAGAAGAGGGTAGGTAAAGGTATGTAGTACACCCAAAATACACCAGTTATAGTAAAGTAAAGTAAAAAATCGTTTATTTTAACATTCAAAATTACATTATTGAGGTATCGTTGGTCCTTAACTAGGCATAGCCTGTATCTTGGGCACCATTAAGTAAACAAATTTTGGCGATTTAAAAAATAAAAGTTGGAATTGGCTACAGACATTATAGTCAATAACTAGTTGATGCCCTAAGCAATCCACGCCTGTGGGCCCCCCCTATCCGTATGTCAACTAGAATCGGTCTTTAAACCTTTTCCGCCTAATAACATAAGTTTTTTTTAAAATAAGATGATGAGATGTGACGTACCTTAGAAGTGGAGTAGGTGCGACAACAATAAAAACCAAAGCATAATTTATTTATTTATTGAAATGCGCCTTGCGGCTTTTTCGGGCATTGAATTCACGCACGATAGTACCTATTAACGTCTAACGTTTTTAACATATTGGATTCTATGTATGTATAATATCGATAAATTATCGAGCCTTGTATCATCTTTGTCCTTATTTCATTTTTTTATATTTTTTTTGAAAAAGAACGTTCCCCTAAGCAAAAATATACGCAGGGCTGTTTCCACATTAGGGAAAGCTGATTCAATTTTATCATCATGTATTATTTTATATAATTGTGCGTGAGTTTGTGCTTCTTCTGGTGCCCCCCAGACGTGATGCCCTAGGCAATTGCTTAATTGGATTAAGGGTTAATCCGTTACTGCTCAAAGTCAAATTCACCAGTTGCGCCTGTTACATATTGTGGTACAATAATTTTATTCTAGGTACATCGTCTTCACATAATATCCTAACTTAATATTATAAATGCGAATGTAAATTTGTTTGTTTGTTTGTTACTTTTTCACGCCTAAGCCACTGAACAGATCATCTTGAAATTTTGCATATATAATACGTTGTCAGGTTTAGGTATAGAAACGGACATAAGGTACCTTTCATCCCGAAAAAAAGTACTGTTCCCGAGGAAAACAACAATAATGTTCTTATGATAATAGATGGCGCCACGTGTATTTTATATTAGAAAGATATAGGCTACATTTTATCCTGGATCGCAGACGAACTCGCGAGCAACAGCTAGTATAGTAATATTATAAACGTGTAATTTTGTGAGGATGGATGGATGTTTGTTTTGTTTTTTTTTTTATCAATCACGACAAAATGGTAAAATGGATTTGGATTAAATTTGCCAGACAGATAGTTTATAACCACATAGGATACTTTTTATTCCGATATTCCCACGGTATCGAAACTGATGCGGGTGAAACCGCGGGGCGCAGCTAGTAATTATATAAATAATGTGTACAAAATATTTGAAAACATTTTAAAAGAGTAGGTAAATGCCCATGTGTCCCCATACGAAACTTCCTTTTGGAAGGGGCATGCCATAATCGGCCTATAACTTTCCCACTGCCCGAACACAGATCTCCTCTCTGAGAGGAGGGAGTGGGCCGTAATCTACCACGCGGGCCCAGTGCGGGTTGGATGTCACAAGTATTCGAATTTTTGGTTCTAGGACATGCCAGTCTCCTCACGATGTTTTCATTCACCGTTTTGAGATCAGTGGTGATGAAATAAATTACACAAAGTAATGTCCCTGTCTGGGTTTGAACCCACGACACGTAAGGAAGGGAAGGGGCAACTAGAATCAACTCTATTTTCTTAGATATTTTGACGTTTAAAACGCCAAAACGCCTATTGAAATAAATGATTTGACTTTGACCACTAGAAACTGCGACACCGAAATGGAATTTCGTTCAATTAACATAAACTATCAAATTCCTATTAAACTCGATGACTCAATACAGTCATTACAAATAATAATGTGCGCATTATGACAAGACATTCAGTCGATGATGCATCATTAGGTACGCGAGTCTAAACAATCGCTCTTGATAGTGTAAACAAAACTTCATAAAGGCTCCTACCCACAGGCGCGACACGCGGTGTCTTCGTGTCGCGTCGCGTGTCGCGCCTGTTTATAGGAGCCTTAAATTGTAAACAACGAGTACGACACTAAACGTCCAAAAGTGGTGGTTGTTAGAAAGATATTATAATTATACAATATCGACTAGCATAATCAGCCTATAATAACTGCAATAAAATGACAATTCTCACATTTTATTTTTATGATGCCAATTGATGCAGCATCATCGTCAAAGGATTAAAAGACTTGTGGATCAACTGAGGTTGAGACTTTTCCAATACATTTTATACATTTTTACTTGAATAATATCTACATCTTCAACTTACTTGAGCGGCAAAAGCCTGCACAGATCTTTATCATACACAGCCAGGGTATCGTTAGCACTGATATGCGGCGGGAAGATGGAGCCATCAGAGCCGGCGAGGCTGTTGCACTGATCCGTGGTCCAGTGCTGCAGCTTCTCCCTCATGTTGTAGCGGTTGATGATGCCGTATTTTGACATGTCCGTGGCGCCAGTGAACATTGTGACCACGTCTGGACTTGTGCCGTTTTTCTGTGGATGAGAATTAAGCAATTAATATAATGTTCGAACAAAAAATGGTTGTCAATTCAAAGAGCCTTATTTTTCTGTATACAGTACTATCCTTTTCCTATGTGATAATCAGATGTAGTTTATGAATTTGTACATATCAGGCAAACTTCCCAATTCTGGGCGGCTACTGAGAATGTCTTGCCAGAAAAATTCAGTACCTACCTACTAATTTTATTTTTGGGCCAACCTGGAATTTATAACCTCATGGTCCACAGCAGTAGCCAATAAGTCAACGGGGTAGTCCAATAAAACCAGTTGAAACTACAGTAAATAAAAATCTGGAGACGTTAATAGTACCTTTGAAAGCGACTTTTAAATACATGGGATGCCAAAGGCGAAAGTCAGTAGGGAGACCTACGATTTAATGCTTTCACAGATAGGCGCGACGCGACAGCGTGATTCGACTTTAATAGAACAACTTCTATGAAAACTTCGTGGAAATTGTTTGTCAACCAGAATCGCGTTGCACTGTCGCGTCGCGACGAGTCTTTAGGGTGTAGGATTTCACTGAATATCTTGAAGCAATACGTAGGTACCAAAGCAGATTGTAGAAACAGGTGCTCTTAATATTTTTCAGCTAATCAATAAAACGTTAACTTCGTTATCTCATCAAAACTCACCCCATAGAACAGCCCAAACTCTTCATACGGCAACTTCTGCTCCTTAGGCACCACATCCTTAGCTAACTTGAGGAGAGGATCCTCGTACCCCCAGAGGAGCTGTCCCACTGACACTTCGACGAACGGCTTGATCTTCAGGATGTCCATAATGGATGCCATCGCAAGCCGGAGGAAACGCGCTGCGTGCTTCGATTGGGAGGTCGCACTCTGGAATAAAGAAAGTGAGATGTTAGATTCTTATAAAATTTGAATGAAAAGCTCGTGGCTAAGTAATAACAGCCACACAGGTCGATTCATCAGCTTAAGCTATGCTTGCCGCGGTTGGTCCGTTGATGGGTGACCATCTTTACATACCGAGACTCCTCCGTGCCTCGGAAAGCACGTTAAGCCGTTAGTCCCGGCTGTCATTCGTGGATCTTTGACAGTTGTTACTGGTCGTCAAAAGACCAGAAGTCTGACAGCCAGTCTTACCAAGGGGTAAGGGGGGGGGGTTACTGGGTTGTGTGGAGGTAAGATAGGCATTCGATCCATGTAAAATACTGGTATAAGGAACATTAATTTGTACATTTGGTTAGACTGGAAGCCGAACCCAAACAAAATTGTGAAACGGCTAGACAAATTGATAGATTGGTATAAAACAAACGTTGCGATGGTCTGCATTGTAAATTTTTGATAGATTTTGTTTGGCAAATCGGTCAAAAACTCAAAATGGACAGAGCCAGACTTGGCCTTCTGAAGCTTTGACCACAACGTCAGCTTGACGTCAAAAATAACGCAATGGATGTTGTAGAATTATGGAAATGAAAGGTGTTGTCATTCAGAGTGTTGTAAGAAACTTTGCAGGGCTTGATCACAGCTAGCACAGCTATGTGTATTTTTGCCAATAAATCTAAAGTGTAAAGTGTAAAGGTACATATTTAGTATGTTTTTTTATTGGTGCCTGCACTAAGCTCAAGGCTTGTATCGCAGAAACCAAGCTAGGGATAAAAAAAAAACTTAAAATGATTAAGAGGGCACTCACCGGTCTAGCGCCACTACTTTAAAAAAATATTACCTATCTCGTGACTGAGAAGGAATTATAAAAAACGGCTCAATCAGCTCCCTCGGTAAGTGTGTCGAGAATTTTCTAATACCTTTTATAAAGTTTCATATGCAGACACGAAGCAACAAAATTCGATCTAAGTTCGAATTTTGAAAATTCTAGACACACTTAATGAGGGAGCTGATTGAGCCGTTTTTTGTAATTCCTTCTCAGTCGCGAGATAATATTTTTTTAAAGGAGTGGCGCTAGTTAACCGGTGAGCGCAAAATTATATCTATTAAACTAAGTAGTAAACAAATTGAATAAACAAAAAAACACAAGTAAAGCTGAACACATAAAATGTTGTTGGATGGGCAAAGTTATTGGGTTTTTCTATTAAGATGTTCTTATGTGTCTCAGTAGAGGTCAGATAGGCAGTCGCTTTATGTATAATAGGTACCAATATTCAGCTTTCCCTTGATTAATGTTCTCAATAACAGTCCACTCGCTGCAATAGATTAAAAAAAAAAAAAACTTTAATTCAGACCTTGATCCATATGATGTTAGTAATACATGTATAGACTTATAATCTATGTTAGTAAGTAACAATGTTGGTAATAACCATTATTATTATTTTAATTCATATATTTGTTGCGCTCACCTGATGCACTGGGTACGTGCACATGTACATGCACCCAATGCGCCATAATGGCGCAACATGACTTCTCATGATAAGCTCGCCCCTTAGCATAATCAGCTATAATGTTCCCACTGCTGGGACATAGCCCTCCTCTCTTCATGAGGGAGTGGGCCCTAATCTACTGCGCGGGCCCAGTACGGGTTGGTAGATGTCACATGTCTTCGAGTGTTTGGTTCTAGGACACGTCGGTTTCCTCACGATGTTTTCTATCACCGTTTTTGAGAGCAATGGTTATGAAATTATTTACGCAATATAAAGAGCCTACCTGGAGTGCCTGGGCCACGACCTACCTATATAACTCATAAGTCGGGGCCGTTACTGACCACCACTGCTCTCCCCTGCTTGCCCCTTATTACATGGGATTCAAACATAACATACATGGTGAAATGTGGGTGTAACACCTGCATTTGCCCAACCGCAGAATACATTCAGGATGGTGTTTATGGGGATTCATTATAAGATAATTATTTTTATCAAACCAACAAATTGACCTTCGGCCTTTACGGAATAGATTTATTATAGACCAACATTAGGTGTCTATTTACTTGTACGTATAAAAATACTGGATTAATCAACTTTTTATGAAGGTCATATGAAACACGAAAAACCTGTAAAAAGTTATCGTGCAAACCTTGCCGAGTCAAATCTTTGAAGTACTTAAATTAATCCTTTATCAATTTTAAGCATCCTTGTTCGGTAACAAATTAATAAAATGATTATAGTAGTAAAAAATCTTTCTTATTGCAAAAACATTTGCCTTTTTAATCCTTAAATGTTGCGGTAGAACCTATTCAAATTATTAAATAACAAGCTTCTGCCCGCAACCTATGACTCTCGGTAATACTGTATCTTTTCTCATTCATTAGTGAAATAATTTTTGGAATCAGATCAGTTGTTTCGAAGATAGCGGGTCCCGACATACAAACTCATAAACCTCTTCATAATATAAGTATACATAATATTAGATAATCTAAAATGGCACATATTAAATTATCAATTACGCAATCTTGTTTTAAATACCGGTAAAAATCCGACGCTACTATTAGAAATACCGGTACCAAATTACCAGAAATTATCGGGAGAATTATTAACCTACAAACTTTGAACTTAAAAATTATAATAGGTAATTATTTAATAAAAAAACCTCGCCCTTTGAACTCCATTAAAAATACTAAGAAATAATCTTGAACTGTCTATGTAAGGTCACTTGTAATTGCGAAAACTTAAGTTAAAATTGAGGAAGTATCTACTTGAACTTTACCTACACCTACTTATACCTACTTAGTTCATGACCATGACGTAGGTTGATCAGTGTAACGCCAATAATAAAAAATACCATGAAGTTTTTAAAATAAAGATGATAATTATCATGGCGTCTCGAAAGGTACATATGTACAGAAGTAACTAGTTGATGAAAACGGTGATCTTTAAACAAAACATTTCCATAAGGCGCAGATATACGATTTCTAATGATTTTAAATTGAACAACACGTCTTAACGACTAGTCTTATTTCTTTGAAAAACAAAAATGTTATACTACACAATTTTCTTCGTTATTTGATATGTGAATATTTCAAATGTTATTTTTATAACATAGTGTAATTAATTTGTAAAGTAATGTCTAACGCGAACGATAATCTAATCATGCAAAAACTATCCGGTGTATTTTCATGTTCAAGTTGTCTATATAGCAACGGAAAAACATCAAAAGTGATAGCATCTTTTTTTTTTTTTCTTTTTCATTATTTGCCAACAATGTAGTACAGGTATAAGATGTTACATTACTGTTTACGCAAAATTCTACCTTACGGCATGCAAAGTTATAAAAACAAAAACACAAAAAACAATTTTCAAATAAATCATGCAGTCGTAAAACGGCTTAACGTGTTTTCCGAGGCACGGAGAGGTCTTGGTATGTAAAGATGGTCACTCATCCACGGACCAACCGAGGCAAGCAGCTTAACCTGATCGATCAATCGGTGCGGCTGTTATTACTTAGCCACAAGACCCTCCAAAAATGAAGAAGTTTTTTTTTTTCAGCTTCATCTCAGAGTTAACCTTGAGAGGTTGAGACTCTTTAACCGGTCTTTCCTGTGGTTGCCTTAAGCTCCTAAAAACTTGAAGCCTCCAGCCAGGGCGCAAAAACTTATAAACTAAACGACTGCGCGCTAAGGGTGACCCCAGTGGGGTACGAACCTCGACTTAGGGCAGAGTCGGAGGGAGGATGGAAAGGGGCCGACGGTGGCTGGATAAAATCAGGGTTATGATTATTATCTGGGGAATTTAAAGCTACAGGCTCAACTATAGCGCGTGCTGGCGCTTCGCTTACGAGCAAGGGTCGGGGAGGACTATTTAGTCGGGGATTTCGTGATGGGCCTCGGCGGCGAGGTCGGAATGACGGTCGTGTATTATGTTTGCGAGCTACTGTACTTGTTTCCCTACTGCTCTCCTGGAGGAGAGTCGTGGGGTCGTCTGAGTCGGTCAGTGCATGCCTTGGACGGCGGGTCTTACTGATGCGAGAAGGGGTGTAGTTGGCGGCCTGCACAACTAGAGTGTTGTGATGAGTGGCTGCGGAATCGAAGAAGCGCTTTGAAATGCGCTTCATGAATTGAGCTATAGTAGGGATTTTGAGTTCTAAATGGAGGTTTTGGTTCCGAACGAACCAGGGTGCTCCCGTGATTTTACGGAGGAAACGGTTTTGGAGGGTCTGCATCTTATGGATAAGATAGGGTGCGTGTGTAAAGATTAGACTCGCATAGGTCATGATCGGGCGGATACACGCCCGATCATGACCATTTGCTTCTTGAATTTAAGACGGAATGGAGCCTATATAGAGCGAAAGCGGCGCGCGAACGTATCTTCTTTATATGCTCAAAAATGAGAGATGAAGATCGAGAATCACACATAGATATTTGGCTCGCTTCTCCCAAGGGATAGGCTTGCCGAACATGGTGATCGGTCGGAAAATTGAAGAAGTATCTAGGTACATGTTCTTTATATACCTAATTAGTACATGGCCCTGATGTTTTTAAAATAAAGAGGTTGCTTTTGTGGACATGATATTTATTCAGATTTGTTACTGTAGTTATAGCGACCATGTCATTGTCATGGTCTAAAAAGATTACATTATTTTTTAAATCTTTATATTGATTATTTCCTATTTTGTGAATGTGAGAACGTTGAAGGCCTAGTAGAGTGTAGATTTGTTGACCATTTTCTATTTTATCAAGTTCCTGGTAGTTGTTGAAAAGCCTACACCTTCCTCCCATACCTATTAATACTATTTAATGCCTTCGGAGAAACGAAACGTGGTCATATGTTATGTTTAAAACAACAGACGGCAAACATTATTTTACAATATTATTATAATATACCATGATTAATAATAACAGAGAAAAACGACGATTTACATATTAAACGGTTGTCATGTCGGTAAAAAATCTTACAAATAAATTACAAGATTACCTACGTTTTCAAAGTTATTACGGCAGTATGTTATTACAGCCAAGAGATAGAAAAAACTATGGACAAGCAAAAGTGTACCTATATATTTTTCCTAAACAAGTTCTTAAAAAAAAAATATAACGCGTTTTTTAATGTTATTTCATACCGGGTTCCATAGCATAGAATTTTGGTGTCGCAGGACAAACAAGAGTAGGTAACACCATTTTTCAGGTTATTGGTTTGTCTCCACCTGCGATACCGAAATTCTATAGATTATAATGTTTGTTTTTCTCGTTTCAGTTATGTGTTTTTGTAGTCGGGTTTTTTTGTTTGATTAAATAATTTGCTTTTTTCAAGCTTTTTAGTTTTATTAATTATATATATATATATATATATATATATATGTAATTTATTTAAAAAAAAACCTTCCCCTCCCTTTTTTTTGTATTTGTAGATGTTACCATATAGCCTAAGTCACTCCCAAAATTATGACGAATCTAACGACACCTTATATGTGTAAATCCATCAAGCTATTTAGGCTACAGAGCGTGCTAAAGAAAATAATAGACATACCAACATACGAGTATGTACATACATAGGTACATGCTCTCAAAAAACATTACTCTCCTTTTGGCGCAGTAGGGTAATAACGTAATGAATATTGCTGAACTGTCAAAACAACGCATGTAGCCTGCGGGTTCCATAGCGTAACGATAAAAATAAAATTTATTGTAGTACCTATAACACACGACATCACTTACATAGTCCCACTCTTGCAACGGAACCCTAAATCTGTAGTATCAAGTAAGGTCGACGAGTTTACAGATCTTCCTGTATACTGAACCTTGACGATGTCACGTGTGCGAGTTAACTATAAACTGAAGGTTACTCTTATGTAACTGTCAGATTAAAAACTTTTTACAACAAAACAACCGACTTAAAAAAAAAAAAACACTTTATTTTGTAAAAAGTTTTTCATTTTCTCTTTTTAGTTGTGGTACCTACCCCACACCAAATCGTATACCACAAGTTCAGTGACAGGAAATATAACATCATGAACATACACCGAGTGGATTTAATACCAGCTAAATTAAATTTAATATAAAAATAACTGCTGTAAAACATTGAGGAGCTCGTGGCTAAGTAATAACAGCCGCACGGGTCGATCCGTCAGGTTAAGCTACGCTTGCCGGGGTTGGTCCGTGGATGGGTGACCATCTTTACATACCGAGACTCCTCCGTGCCTCGGAAAGCACGTTAAGCCGTTGCTCCCGGCTGTTATTCGTGGATCTTTGACAGTCGTTACGGGTCGTCAGAAGCCCAAAAGTCTGACAGCCAGTCTTACCAAGGGGTATCGTGTTACCCAGTTACTGGGTTGTGGTGGTCAGATAGGCAGTCGCTCCATGTAAAATCATCAGTAAAATCAGCTGCATCCAGTTAAGACTGACGAGTTGTAGGTTGTGGGTTCGAACCCAGACAGGCGCTTTACTTAATGTAAATTATTATATATATAATCACCACTTCTCTCAAAAAGGTGAAGGAAAACATTGTGAGGAAACCGGCATGTCTTAAACCAAAAATTGGAAGACATGTGACATCTACCAATCAGAATTGGGCCCGCGTGGTGGATTACAGCCGTGTCCCAGAAGTGGGAACATAAAGGAAGGAAAAAAGAAGAAAGGAGGAGGAGAAGGAGAGAAGAAAGGAGGAGAAGGAAGAGAGGTGGGAAGTGGGCTGAATATGCTATAGTCATTGTGGACCCTATCGGGCACAGCAAGGTAGAAGAGAGGAAGAGGGCTTTAATCTGTTAAAAGGTTGATTATACAGGTGTACCAGAAAGAATTTGTAAAAGGGTGTGGTCTGTGGTAAGACCACCTGTCTCATACCCAGAGGTCCCAGGTTCGATTCCCAGCGTGGGCATAATGTTCTGCTCGGTTTGTTTGGTGGTAGGGGCTTGCTCTAAGTCCGCCTGGCTAGCTACCACCTTATCTAAGTCTGTCGCCATAATAACAATGTTAACAGCATTGTTGTGTTTCGGCAATTAGAGGTAAGATAGCCAGTTCCTCTGTGATTGAGGATTCCGGGTGAAGCTCGCTTCCACCTTCGGCCTGATCATCACTTACCATCAGGTGAGAGGCCACGAGCTTGCACGTCGAGGATTAAAAAAAAACAACTTTCTCCATGAGACCAACAACGTAATCGCGAAAATATTATCAACTGTCCCATACAAATCTTCAATACTTATTCGACCCAAATGTATGACGGCTGATTTATTTTTTGACGCCATTTGCGAATAGCCAGCTCAGGCTAAATGAACGTGATCATATTTAGTATTTAGTCTTACATCATAACTACATGTGTAGTTATGATGTACTATGTAGTAAGTATCTACATTTATGTATAACTACGCTGACGTCATTGTATTACGTCTGACTGTGTCAATAAAAAACGTGTTGTACATTTGAAGTAGCTTAACATGGCCAGTACAGATAGGCACGTGGCGAAATTTTATGGTATATTTCTTCTTTGTCATGTCGGTGAATTCCCGGTGTCTCTACTCTACCACCCGTGTCCCCATTAATGCAGCCGCACTAACAATGACTTTATAATTCTCTTTGCGCACTAACGAAAAATGCAATATAACTCGATTTTGCCGCTTCCAAGAATTGTATTTTTGATTATTTAATTTGTTATGAAGTTTTAGTTATTGTATTCTTGCTTACTGAAAAACCGAGTTCCTGTAGGATCAATAAAAAGTTGCTTAGAAAGAGTTAATAGATTTCGATTCGCTGACTCCAAATATGTAACTCAACGAATATATAACTCAAAATCGTCCAAAATCGAGTTATTGCATTCTTCGTTAGCGCAGCAGAATGGTAATCCACATAAAATGGCGATACTAAAGGTTCCATTTTCTTTTAAGTACTGATTTTAAAAATAATAATTAAAAAACTTACGTCTAAGTCTAAATCTATGCCTGATATGTGACGTCTAGGTATATTCTTTAACGGTAAAATATGCAAATTTTTACCGTTACACGTATTCACGTGGGTGTCACTATATTGACCAATGGGTTAATGACCATACCTTATTGGGAATATCTGACTAATAAGACCTTACAGCTGATGAGGGGATCACCATACAGTAGGGTTGCCATAGAAGCTTAAGTACTGACCGGGACATTAGCAGTAAGTGACTTAAAATATTCAAGTAAAAGAAAAACAATCATATTTATTACCATTTAATTTTATTACCTTCATGTTCTTAACCAATCAGCTTAAATTTATTAACAATACGATTCTACAAATCTAATTTACTGTCTTTACAACATCCTGCCACTGCGGTGGGGCAGCAAGATTCATCCACGAAAATATATCATATTTGTGGACAACTCCACTGTTGTAAATATTCCAAACCTGTTTTGTAATAATTATCAATTTATTCGTCAAATGACTTTATTAAATTTGGATGCTGAGGATTTTTTGCTATTTTGTCATATCCAGTTTTAGTTTGAACCACAAACATTTTGCTGCAGCACGTTCTGACAGTGTTTTTTCAAGAGTGTTAATATGTAAGTTCTTTAACTTCAATAATGCTTATTGGATTTTTCTATTTTTTTATTTGTTTCTCAAATAAAAACGATTGGCTATGTAAAAATAGAAAATAAACTTGTGCCAACGGGTGGTTTAAGAAATCGACTATCGCTTTGGGGCTGTAGACCTACAATTTTAATTTCGACTCTTTATTAGTTGCTTTTGTGGACATGCTATTTATTCAGATTTCTTACTGTAATTGTAATGGCAACCATGTCAGATTTTTATATTTTTTTTATCTTTATATAGATTATTTTCTATTTTGTGAATCTCACATTCACAAAATAGAAAATAATCTATATACGTTTGTAAGCCTAGCGGACTGTAGATTATATGTTAACCATTTTCTATTTTGTTAAGTACTGGTACTTGTTGAAAGGCTTACACCTTCCCCCCTTACCTCTGTTATTTGAGGATATTGTAAAAGCCAATTATTTTTAAAAGAGTAACCGTGAAGTTTCTTGCCGGCTCTTCTCCATAGGAAACGACCAATTGGAACCGTGCATTAGCTTCTGACGTTTCATAAGTGCCCATGTACGTGTAAGTGAAATAAAATAATTTGGGTTTGGTTTTTTGATTTCGTGCGCACTTGGCTACTCGCCGTTGAGATTGGTCGCCGTGTCCGAAATCCAATCGGAAGAAGGTGGGCTACAGGCCTAAGAAAAAGTATAACATATTCGTAGAAAGGTGAAACTCGACGATGTGTGTCCGCAGTTGACCGGGTATCACAAATTGACACTTTTCTATTTAATGCTATAGCCGATACGCTTTTAGAACATGTGGGGTAGATAGAGGCGTAGGTTTCATTCATTAACATACAGAACATCACGCTGGTATAAACCGAAGAGATGGGCAGAGATTTTTAGTGCACACACATTTCTCTGGTTCGAAAGTTTGACTTTGACTTTGAATATTTTCAAATGTTAATCAATTAGGTTTGTACCACACCCTCAAATATGACCACACCTTTCTGACAATGTAATTATGCTGTATTTAACCATGCGTTAACACTAACAGTATGTAAGTTAACTGTGTTGTTCCAACACAATGCTTTCTTTTCATACGACTGCACATTGCATATTGTTGATAATGTTATTATGTTCACGGGTTTTTAAGTTTATGTGGTAAGCAGTGAGCACATATTGATTATTATGTAATTGTTATGAAAATTACAAACAAATAAAGAATTAATAGCTTAAAGATCCATACTTAAGAGGGTTGTCACTGGTCCACCTAGCGCCACTCCTTTAAAAACATTATCTCGTGACTGAGAAGGAATTATGAAAAACGGCTAGAGATACGATCTAGAGGAATGTGGCCGTTTTTATATAGATCGAATTTTGTTGCTTCGTGTCTCAATATGAAACTTTAAAAAAGGTATTAGAAAATTCTAGACATACGAGTACTTACCGAGATAGTTGATTGAGCCGTTTTTCATTATTCCTTCTCAGTCACGAGATAATGTTTTTAAAGGAGTGGCGCTAGTGGACCGGTGACAACGCTCTTAATAATAATTAGAAGCGAAAGTAACTATGTCAATCTGTCGGTTTGTCTGTCTGTTAAGGGTGCCTGACACGATCAATTGCAATTAATTGCAGTTGTAGTAATATTGTAAATCGCTTCAATTGCATTCGGTAGATGATCAGTTTGCGCATCAATGTGTATCAATCACGTAAAAACTTACAATTACAATTGATCGTTTCGGGAGCATTTATCTGTTCCTGACTTAACGGCTAAACGGATTTCGATCAAATTTGGTACAAGGGCAAATAATAAGGGGATTGGAATGATAATAAGTATCCTACGTGCTCCTCACCCAGGGGAGGATATAGGATACTTATTATCCTGGTAGTACTTTATAATAAAATATATAGATAATAAAAAATACTTTATAATACATATAATTTCCGACATCCACGAGGTCGACGCTGCGGGCAAAAGCTGGTTGTTTATTAACGACTTGTTTTGAGGAGACCTATAAACAAATAAATAGCGTCTTTTGCAATACCTATATCAAATAAAAACAAAGAAAAATAATACTTACTTTGTCTCCATAAACCACAGATTTCTCATTTTGACAGTCACATGATATAAAAAATATGTGTATATAAAATCACAAAATTATTTAGTTGCAAAATATACCTACGAATCAAGTTACAAGAATAAGTTTTACGCAATACGTAAATAATACCACGTTAAAATTTTAGCTATCAATATTATCTAATTTATTACTTTTATTTTGTCTTGAAATAAGTATTTTAGATTCTAATACACAAATACACGAATTTGGTCTGCAGATCTATACTAATATTATAAAGAGATAAAAAAATTCACTGAGAAGTTACAGTATTGCCGAGTGTCATCATAGGATATATTTTATGTTAAAACAAGAAGTTTCACGCGAACGAAGTTGCGGCTAGAAGCTAATCTGTCATATTTTTTAATTACAGTAATGTTCCAATGTATCCAATTAGTGTAGTGTTGTATATAGTACCTATACCTCTTGTCAATGAAAGTTAATGATCTATTATTTTTATGTAACGCTTTTATATTACCTACACAAATTTTAGGCGCTAATTTACCTACTGAATTTCGCTTGATTTTTTAGTATTTTCGCTCATCTTTCAATGGGGTTAACTTTCAAACTTTAACTTTCAAAGTCAAATCATTTATTTCAAAAAGGCACATAAAAAGCACTATTGTACGTCAAAATTTAGAAAAAATAAAATAAAATAAAATTTAAATGTTGCCCCTCCAAAAGGTAGTTACGAATGGGCATGAAACTCCACACTTACTCTTTTAAAAAGTTAACAATATTTTGTCTACATTAATTCTTTAATTATACGTGAAGACGATTTCAAGACTAATTTCAATTTAACGCCTTCTATGATCATTTCCCTGCCTCTAAAACTCCAAAGCTACCTCAGAAACAGTCATCGTCATTGTAGCACAGCACAGGCCAGTAAGTGAAAGTGGGCCACACAACGACTACATTCGTTGGCTCATGGCTTGTCCGTAGTTTGTGATTATAAGTACAGTGTTAAGAAACTGCTGAGTATTTCAATTGAAGTATCATATTTGTTGTAGTCCCTTAACGGTCAGTAGAAACTCCGGTTAAATAAGTTTCAATTAAAAACCCTTTTATTTTAACCAAATCGGCGGTTTACTGCAAGAACTCGTTAATGGCAAAAATCATCAAGTAAAGTTTATAACGCCTTGAACTCGTCTTGACGAGTTTTGTATAATGCAACAACTCATTGTGTTTAATTTTCCTTTAACATAATCATAATGAAGATGATAATAGGGCAATCAATACAACTAAAACTAAATAATTGCTTATTTCAAAGTTTTGATTATTTCACTGAGTTCTTGCAATAAGCCGACGAAATAAAATTAATTATAAAATGGTTTTTAGGATTATAATTATGAGGGTAAGGTTAGGTTTTTTTTAAAGTGAACATCATACTGAGCATTATCCTTTTTAGGGTTCCGTACCCCAAAAGGACAATACTGAACCCATACACAGGATCACTCATCTGTCTGTCTGTCTGTCCGTCTGTCAAAGCCCATTTGCTCCGAATCTACTGGGCCGATTAAATTAATATTTGGTGCACATATGAATTTACCTGACCGAAACAAACGTCACTTCTCGGGGTAAAATAGCAAAAAAAAAAGAAGTTTTGTAAACTTTATCGAGTCAAATATCAAATGAAAGGGCTTATTGTAAGGATTTCAGATATATATACACTTACATACATATAAATACTTTTAAAGTTATCTAAGAAAATAAATGAAAATTGACCATTCCTTATCTCCGAAATTAGCCTAAAATAAAAGAAAAAGTACAAAAAATAGTTCTTTACTTATAGATTCCAGGAAAACCTATAAGCAGTCTATGGTCTTAAAATAACATGGTAAATCTCACAATATTGTGCGTACAAACTTATATTTGCAGTTGGAATTTATGGGGGCACATGTTTTTCCACTACAATTTGCTGGTTTTTTTATAATTTCATAGAGCAGCGGTGGCTCAGCCCAGTGGTAATGGCTCAACTTAATGTCTGTTCCAAAAGTGTCTAATGAAAGTAATCAAATCCTGTTCAGATTAAAATTCAATTCACCTCATTCACCAACGATAATTGGACCCTGTTAAGCAGAAAAGATCCAACCAACGTTTCATTAAACGTTGGTTGGATCTTTTCTGCTTAACAGGGTCCAATTAGTAACACATTCATCTGTATTTAGAAGGTTTCAACTATTCTCACCACTTTTTCCAACAATTATCAATTAGTTGAATTCTATTATTAATTGTCATTGAAAAATCCTCGATCGAAATTGAGGTTATAAAATTAACCACAATTGTCAAATAAATAAAAAACAAAGTTGACGGTGATTTAAAATTAGAATTGTGGGTTTTAGTATTCAAATAATCATGGTCAATGAAATCTCCAAAAGGCTTGTATTGTGACTTGTGTGGCTTGGCTTGTGTTGTGGATTGTTTTTTTTTTTTTTTTCATACAACGGGGAAGCTCTTGGCTTTCAATTCACCTGATGGTAAGTGATGATAAGGCTGAAGATGGAAGTGAGCTTCACCCGGAATCCTCAACCACAGAGGAACTGGCTATCTTACTTCTAACTGCCGAAACACAACAAATGCTTTTAACCAACCAAAAATGTGTGTTGTTGTTGTAGGCTTGTTGTAACGTCCCGTGTCCCAAGGGCTGGCTTTTACCTTGGACAGAGGATAAGCATTAGCCTCTAGCCAAGGTAAAAGCCCAAGAGACTGAAGAACTAAGAGACTGGCGGCATTGCCACGTTGTATGGCAATCCATACAAAGTGGCAGTCTCAGTCTCTTGGGTACATTACCAGTCGACAGCGATGCGGAAGCATTTTTCGACGCCATATTTTAGTTTGTTAATAGTATTAGTTAAGAGCGTTGTCACCGGTCCACTAGCGTCACTCCTTTAAAAACATATTATCTCGTGACTGAGAAGGAATTATAAAAAACTATGAATATTTATGAATTATGTTGCTTCGTGTCTCAATATGAAACTTTATAAAAGGTATTAGAAAATTCTAGACACACTTACCGAGGGAGCTGATTGAGCCGTTTTTCATAGTTCCTACTCAGTCACGAGATACTTTTTTTTTAAAGTAGTGGCGCTAGTGGACCCGAGACAGCGCTCTTAATATAAAGAAGCATAACGATGCCCCCCCAAGCAATAAGTCGGTAATGTGCTATTATCCCTCGTTTTTTTTGGTCTTCTCCTACTCATAAAGTCCTTCCCCATACTATTTCATTCTTTCATCAACTCGACTTGCAACTCTACTGATCCTCCATCGAACTATCGGTCGTAAACTTACGAGCTCACTAGCACAATATGAGCGCTTAATCAATTACCCAAGAACATTACACCTGAGTTTACATAACAGACCTGAAATCAACTCTATTCTTTTCCTATTACACTTGAATTTCCACTAAACAAATACTCCTGATAGAACCTCACATTTATTTTTAGAAAATCTACTTTGTAGCTAAGAAGTAAGGTGTATTTTCCCGTGTTATGGTGTTTCCCTCGAGTTGAACGCCCGGTCATGGTATATATTGTATGTTTGCATATTTCATTATGTGTTTATATTAGATCGTGATCAGGAATGAAGACGTGGGTTGACATTCTAAGTAAGTTGCATAACTTTAGGCTTAACAGTTTTATAGGATGAGTAAGCCTTATCATAAAGCACGTTAAGCCTTTAGTCCCGGCTGTCATTCGTAGATCTTAGACAGTCGTTACGGGTCAGCAGCCCGAAAGCCTGACCACCGTTTATAGATCGTCATCTGCCAGCTAATTCCCAACTGTGTCGGTTCGGCTTCCAGTCTAACTGGATGGAGTTGAATACCAGTATGTTATTTGGAGAGATTAGAGTAACGTTGTGGCTTAGAGGTTGAAATATCCGCTCCTTGAGCACAAGGTTGCAGGTCTTAAGCTGAGAAATAGGTACTAGTATGACTTTTAGATTCTCGGGTTGGTTAGTGTTATTGAGTTTTTTAATTAGACTATTCTTAGTTGAAGCTCAGAGTCTGGATTTGTGCTTGGTCAATGGCAATAGATTTATTTAAGGTCGCTGCATACTGGACGGTGTTAGGACGTGGTGTTTAATGCACAAACCGCGTCAGTTACGTGAAACTAACGTGCTAACGTTAGTTTCACGTAACTGACGCGGTTTGTGCGACTAGCGTGTGGAGAACAAAAGATGGACGTATTTTTCTGTTCCTTTCTTCTTGTCTATTTATATGTGTGTACAGACGCCAGCAGGTCAAGCTACCCTAAACTGTCAAATTTTCGCAATCAACCTTGAACCTTATACTGTAGAGATAAAGTTGAAAATCTATTAAAGAAATTTGACAGATTGTAGTAGCTTGATGTGCTGACGTCTGTACATAAATTGTTAAATAAATAAATAAATGGACCGGACTACGACCAGTTATATGTATACGCCGCGGAACCACGGGCGGGACGCGGCGCGGGCGGAACTTGTCTAAAAATCGTCACCGATTATATTTTTCCCGTCCCTTGGATGCCACGTCGCCATCCCGGCCGTGCACCCGTGACGCCTCTTTTATATACATTTTCTATGAAATGATGTTTCCAAAAATTGCCGTCCCGTTCCGTCCGTGTTAAAACACGTTACGTATGCAGCGACCTTTACAGTAGTTGAGCTCTCTGTGAAGAACCTTGTCCAGGGAAGTACTATACTGCCACCATACCTAATTCTGATGACAAGCGGCGTTGCTGTGTTCCAGTTTGAAGGGTATGGGGTGCCGGTGTAGTTATATGCGTATATGTACGCGATAGTATATATACGCATATAACTACACCGTCACGAACATCTGACCATTGTAAGGACTATTCCTGCTGGCAGCTCTCGGCCGCTATATTAACAAGCACATGAGACAACTCGCCTTTATCTCAAGCATGGCAACTCATCCACGATGCCTCTGGTATTACAGACGTCCAAAGACGACCGTGACCATTAGGCAGGCCGTCGACTTGTATGCCATTCAGTCTATCATAACGCTCGA
This sequence comes from Dryobota labecula, assembly GCA_947523025.1. Lineage (NCBI taxonomy): Eukaryota > Metazoa > Arthropoda > Insecta > Lepidoptera > Noctuidae > Dryobota > Dryobota labecula. The sequence goes on along the minus strand of OX383311.1, from coordinate 893,048 downwards.
TAAAAACCGAAAATGTACTTGAAAACAAATGACTGAAATCGCTCATTGAGCCGTCGCGCTTGGTCTCCTCATCACGCTCTGTTAATAGCCAGAGAGAATAGAATTTAGCCGTATATCACGTCTTAGTGCATTTTTGTGTTAACGCGCCAATTACTCAGGCATTATACGCATAAATGGTATTTGCTTTCAGTTATTTAGGCTCTTATTAACTAGTGACGTCTGTTAACGTCATAGCGGTTTTTTTTAACAGCAGTGATAGCATATTTTTGTGACCGTTGGACTGCCAAGTCATCGGTCTCGAGTTCGAACCCAAGGCACGCACCTCTGACTTTTCGGAATCATGGGCGTATTGTATAATTATCACTTGCTTAAAAACGGTGAAGGAAAACATTGTGAGGAAATCTGAGAGATATTTCTCGACGGCATGTGAAGTCAAGTTAGCGGCCCTTGGGCGGCAACAAAACCCTGACACCAGGTAAGTCACACGAAGAAGAAAGCAGCGTTTTTATGTATCATCATCATCAACTTATTGCGTTTGACCCATGTTACTCGGGGTTCTCGCAATACGATTTTTTTTTTCATTCTGCCCTGTCAACCGTCCAGCTATCATTTTTTCTACTCGCAATTTTGTACTCGGGTGGCTGCGCGAGGCCCCTGCAAGAGCTAGGCCCTGGGTGGTTGCCCTGCTCGCCACCCCCTAAGGCCACTACTGCTATCAATCATATTTGTGACAGTCTCTTTATAAAGCTCAGAAACAAGCAACAATAGGTGATGTGAAGTGGTGGTGAGGTGTGTTGTTTCAGTCGAACAAGCTATTTGGTATACAGGCAAAAATATTTATCTTTCCACTACACTGCCAATTTTCAATTTTATTGTGTTTGAGATAAATCTTTAGCTCATGCATGGCATACATAAGAGAGTGATTGACTAAGTACTCAGCACACATTGTTTAAAAGTAGTTAAATATCTTGTTCGACCGTACCATATCAACGACCGCGTACTATAGGTGGATTAATTTGCACCTTTCTATCACACCAACCTGCCTACCTCCACAGTAATAACAAGTGTGATGATACATTAATTCAGCAGAATCAGAGCGCAACGATTTCTCTGTTCGCGCCTATAAGTAACGCGATTACGTAGTTTTTCTGTTTTTGTTACTATAGTATCTTAGAAACACCTAAGAAAATGGAGGCTTGGTTTAAAACATTGAGGCTGAAATACATTATCATCGTCCTTCTGCATAATCAACCTATAATTTTCACAAAGTGCCTTCCAACGCTACGTCTTCCGGTACGCGGTCGCCACTTCAGAACCTTTCGGCCCCATCGGTCAACTGTTCTGCGAGCAATCTACTTATATATTTTCCAAATTATGCTGTAGTAGGCTTCCAGTCTTACAGCTTACTGAATTGAATACCAGTATTTTACATGAAACGACTGCCTGTCCGACCTCCACAACCCAGTAACTGGGTAACACGATACTCCTTGGTTACTTATTAACAGACTACGAAAAAGGAGGAGGTTGTATGTTCGACTGCATGTATGTTTTTTTTAATGTGTGTCCACCGATTTCTCAGTCAATTTAGAACCGATTAAGAAAAATATTTTTTTGTTTGAAAGGGTATACTTTCGAGGTGGTCCCATATAAATTTTATAAACTTTGCTTGGATAGTTTTTGAGTTAGCTTCGATAATACTTATTTAATACACTTTGTGTATCTTGGCGATGTTATAATATGTACTTCCTGTCACTGTTGTTTACATAGCAAGTGGTAGTATACGATTGGGTATATACCATAACTAAAATGAAGAAACAAAAAAAAAAACGATATAGTGCTTTTTTGGAAGTCGGTGTTTTTTTTTGTAAATAAGTTTTTTTTTAACTTTATCTGTAATTTGGTAACTAATAACAAAATCATTGTCGTTTACACTGTCTCAGTCAGTTACTCAGTACAAAAACTATCTCGTATTCTTTCAAGGCCCACTTTGCATATTTGCGTAATCTTGCCAGTAGCTACTGATTAGGTCATCAAAGTTAAGCAACGCGCGTCGCGGCCGCGAATTAGAAGGTGACCGCGCGGTAATTACTTTGGCAAGCTGTAAGTACTTGAATGAATGTTTTAACATACATATTATCACTTCTGTAATTTACCAAAGAAGTAGGCAGAGGTAGTATGGTACACCCAACATTTTGCCAGTTATAAGATAAAACTCCTTCGCAAATAATGCATTAAATCCGAACAAATTTGATTACCATAAAAAAAGGTTATAATAAGTCCATCTTAAAAGATAGAAATATGCTGTCGCGGACTTTTTTATAGAACTTTTAAAGAGGAACAATTACATCATACATGATATTTACGTAACTTAAACCGTTTACGCAGCGCACGCAACGGAAGCTCCCAAAAAGGAATATTTTTTCCCGTTTTTGCAACATTTTTCGTTTATGCTCAGCTCCTATAGGTCGTAGCGTGATATTATATAGTCTATAACCTTCTTCGATAAATGGACTATCCAACACAAAAATATTTTTTAATTTCAACCAGCAGTTCCTGAGATTACCGCGTTCAAACAAACAAACAAATTCTTTGGCTTTATAATATTAGTATAGATAAGTCCAGGTTTCCTCACGATGTTTTCCTTCACCGATGTCAGTACCTAATGTCCAAGATAAACTGAGAAAGTACATATGAATATAAAAAGTTACATCGGTATTTTCCCGGATTTGAACTCACAATCTCGTGCTTGTAAAGGCAATGGCCAGGCTTTATAATACTACAAACCAGATGCAAAAATTGCCTCGTAACAAATCTTGCATGCAAATAATTCTAGATAATATTACTAAAGACGTTTAATTACGACACATTAGTTATTCAATCTCTCGTTTAAATTCACTGACTTTGCAAAATTTATGTTAATGGTGCTAACTTTAAATATTTCTTAATTGTTGTCGGTAGAACTAAAAAACTAAAAAACTCAAAGCATTTATTTCAAATAAACCAACAACAGGTATTATTATTAATACGAGTACGAACGCGATATTTACCATGTTTATTATTTGTTGTGAGTTCCACAAAAAACTGAGAATCACGCAAAATCTATCAAGATTTTTAAAGATAATTTAATTATTGATCTTTTAGTATACGTGTTTTATTAAAATACCTTTTGTTTTATATACTTACAATAAATTAATAATGCGTTTTATTTGGGATAGCGCTCCAGGATGGGCGACTCCTATTACTGGCTGGACGTACGACGCGTTGCTTGAGCTTAGTACAGAACACGCAAGCTAAGCACTCAAGGTCGCTGGCATATATCTGGGCCTTAAGTTGAGTACTTTTAAAACAAAAATTGAATCGACAAAACACGTCACTTTTTATAAGTGCCGCCATGACAGTGACAATTTGTTAGATAATTAACTTTAAGTTAAGGTTAACATAGTTTAAGTTACACGTAGTGCTGTCGAGGAATATGTCGTGATTAAAGTTTTAAGTTGGCTGTAAGAATAGGGAATCACCTAAGTAAGTGGCTTTTGTGGATATGACATTTATTCCTATTTGTTACTGTAGTTGTAATAGCAAGCACGTCATTTGTTTTAAATAGGTCAAATTTTTTTAAATCTTTTTTACAGCTTCTTTTCTACTTTGTGAATGTTTTGTGTGTGTATTAGTCCTAGTAGACTGTAGATTTGCTGACCATTACCTATTTTTTTAAGTACTTGGTACGTGTTGAAAGGCCTACACTGTCCTCCCATACCGATTAACACTGTTATTTGAAAATATTGTAACAGTCAATTATTTTTAAAAGAGTTACCGTGGAATTTCTTCCCGGCTCTTCTCCATAGGAAACGACCAAAAGTGCCCATGCAGGTTTATGTGAAATAAAATATTATGATTTGATTTGAAAAGAAACGATGGTTATGTTTAAGTCCCATGTAATAAGGGCGAGCCTATTGCCATCAACCGGACACAAATCCAGACTCCGGGCTGTTAACTTAGAAACTCCAGATGGAAAATCCCTATAACACTTTTCCCAATCCGGAAATCGAACCCAGGACACTACTCATACTACTCTACCGGTACTCTTACAACTACCATAAAATAAAGTACCTAAAAATTACAATTTTCCTTTCAAAGTTAAATTGTCAAAGTTACTTCCGCGAATTAAGTTGACGACCTTTACTTACCATATTTTGAAAAACCGATGTTTTTACAATTTATTTACGGTTTTTGTTTAAAACGTATATGGTGGTGAAGAAGGAAGGCTATTTAAAATGTCTTTCTCGAAAGTTTAAAGTGCTCATTCAACGATTTATATCATAGTGCTTATTGTAATTTTAAATTAAAAACAGCTTCGTCGTAAAGATCATGGCGGATAATGCGTCGAGCTTCTCCGGTCAATGAGTGTGGAGTCTGTCAAGGAGTGATTGATTCACGAATTATACGATGCCGTTTCCCCGTTTCCACTGCTCTCAAAAAACATCTTGAGGAAACCGGCATGTCCTAGAACCAGATGCCTGTTCACTCTTACTTTAAGGGCAGACAGGTCATATGTGGAAGAGAACACAGACGCTGGCAGAGAGTTCCACACTTTGGCTGTGCGTATAATAAATGTGCAGGAGAAGCGCTGAGGACTGGACGTGATATCAACCAAGTACGCATGGTACCCTGCAGTACGTTTTGTAGTCCAGTAATAAAAGGGCGATGGTGGGATCAGGTCGTGGAACTCCTGCGCACACTCTCCGAAGTACAGTCTGTAGTAACAATAATAAAGTAATAATATAATATAATGAAGTATTTACTCACCAACATGGGTATATTCGGTACCACGACGGCATCATCGTCGAACCCCTTGCTCATCTCTGGCTGGAACGTATACGTCCTCTTATAGTGGAATGATAGCGTGCCATTTTCGTTGTCTGTGATGTTCACCTTCTCCCATTCTTCGCTGTGAAGGAGAAACAGAATATGAGTAGCTTGAAAATTATGGATTTTCCTTTAAATATACAGGGTGTAAGGGATAGCCCACCGCAGACTGATGGGGTGAATTCAATAATATCATACTAAGAAGACCGGTACATGAAATTATTTCAGGAACATTATGGGAATCCAATAAACCTGATTTGTTTTATTACCTCACACGCAATGTATCGTTACCGTGGCAAAACGCACGTAGCGAACGGCAGCGCAGCAAGTGAGTTCGATGAACTCTGTAGCTAGGCAGAAAGTGAACAGCTGATTTCGCGCGTCGTTTGTTAGAGTATTTCAACATCCATTGCTTTTGCTGGTTCTTTGATTTTAGCTGTTTTATTTACATAAATGGAGTGCTTCGTACAGAAATGAAAAAACGATAAAGAAAATGAAAATTTTCCTGAGCAAATTTCCTCTGAAATATGATTCAAAATAAGGAGCTGAATGCACCCTGTTAGTTTGCGGAGAGCTGTCCCTTACACCCTGTATTTTGTTTCGTTTAATTATACTGTGACCACTGGCCAACAGTCACCACACGGTGGGTGCCTGAGGATGGACGCCGCCGCCGAGGACGGCCAAAGAAGAGGTGGCGAGACGACCTAGACGCGTACCGCAAGGGCTGGACCGAGGTGGCTCTAGAAAAGGATACCTGGAAGGATCTGGGGGAGGCCTTTGCTCAACCTGCAGTGGGACTGTATAGACTAAATAAAAACATGCGGGGCAGTCTTTGGAGACTGCCGATAGAAGTGTAAACTAAGTAACTAAAGCGTTCGGTGACGATGACGCGAGTTCCATGATTTTTGTTCACCCAAAAAGTACACACATATACACAGTATACATATAGCTCATGGGAAGCGTTCGGTGACAATGACGCGAATTCCATGATTTTTGTTCACCCAAAAAGTGCTCAACGCGACTAAAGACGTTTTCATTAAAAAAATTGTTTCTATTTTTGACTTGCTGAGCAAAATTTTGCCCATTATGCCACCAGTAACGACTAAATTTTGACAGACTGTAACAATTTATATAATCCTAAAAGTCATGATTCCATGAATATGATCAGATTATGGAGTTGTATTACTGATTCTAATGATTATAATTCTTTAAATACATATTTGTTACGTTCGCGAATAATATTTAGATCAACATACAACCTGATTACTGACCTAAAAATAACAAAAAACGTAAGAAATTTTTTATTTCGCGTTCTACCCTGACGCTTCCCCCTTAAGTTTAAGCATTATTTTAATTAAGATTACTTATCGTTTACTTCCAATCCAGTTTGAAAGGAAGTAAAGACTGCATTTATGTCAACTCAATTATTTTATATATTTCGTCATGTAATGAGCGCTTTCCGTTATGCTAGGATCAACGAGGTCATGTTTCGATTTTAATTTTATCAATCTTTAGCTAAGACTAGGCTTTGGTTAGGTTGTTTTTAGGTACTTATAGCTAAATTAAGTCTAAAGCAAGTTTCTGATCAGAAAATCTGTAGAATAATGTAAGTACTGAATTTATGGTAACTGTTTGCGCATCGATGTCCCTTACATCCTTTATATTATTTTCATTAAAAAACAGTGATAGCCCAGTGGTTTGACCGTCGGCTGCCAAGTCCATAGGTCTTGAGTTCGAACCCAAGGCACGCACCTCTGACTTTTCGGATTCGTGTGTATATTGTATAATTATCACTTGCTTAAAAATCGGTGAAGGAAAACATCGTGAGAAAACAGCGTGCCTGAGAGATCCTCACTCACACACACCCCCACTCACAATACACCTTCACTCACACACACCCACACTCACACTCCCACTCCACTCTGCACCACACCTACCAAGATACAAAGTTTGCATTTGCATTGTTTCTTTATTTCTTTTTGCATTTTTAATTTTTACCTTATTCCAAAGCTAGCTAAACTGTACCCATGTCACAGTTATGTAAGTCTGGAACAATCTGTTTCTTATGTTTAGACGGGCGTTGATAGCTGCGACACAGTTTTTAACTTTTGTAGCTACCACCGTTTCTATTGTAAATATGTCGATTTATTGTTGTTACAAAAAAAAATAACTCGACGGCATGTGAAGCCAAGTCAGCAGCCCATGGGCGGCATAATAACCCTGACACCAAGATAGTCACCATTGTTAAAAGATATATGATGAAAGATAGATGTATATAGTATAATCTAGAATCTTTTGACATTGGTGCCGATTCCCTTGTTCACAAACTAAACAAAATTTAAGTTCAGTGCATCTTTTTCTTTCTATTTCATTAAGAAAAGGACAGAAGATAAATTTTAGTTTAGTCCCGTCAAATTAATCAGCGCTTGACGTATTTTGTCGTAATTTTAGTCGCAAGTTTTTAATCACGTCTAAACTTGTAAGGGGTAGTGACAGGCGCTGATTAATTTGACAGGACTAAACTAAAATTTATCTTCTATTAATCATTCATAGTTCTTTGTATTTGTATGTAAAATTGCATGTTTATATGTATATTCAACACAATGTAAATTGTTTTATGAATAAAAATAAATCTAAATCTAAATCTAATGATATAAGTTACTCACGAATAAACGTAAGGCCCCAACTCATCCAGGACAGGTTTGGAGCCATTGTTGAGGAACTCATCCGCATTGGTGACATTGTACACGTAGACTTTCACGAAGGGCCGCACAGGGGGACGCGCCCACCACTCGAACGTCATCGAGCCTTGTCTGAGGACCAGCTCCTGAGGATGAGAGGAATACGGAATTAGTTGATGGAGTTTGAGAACTTAAGAGATGGAAGAGTGTCGTGAATAAAATACTTTAAAAACATAACATAAGACGCCTATATTTCCTGAAGGATGTGGAACTCTCTGCCTGCGTGTGTTTCCGAACGCATACAAGCGTAATGAATTCAAAGTGAGAGTAAACAGGCTTCTTCTGGGTAAGCTCACTCCATCGTCAACTTTGTCTTTGTCACCTCTGACCCAGACTATTAGAGTCAAGAGAAAACCCATCGTAAAATAAAATAAAAATAAAATAATAAGGATGAAGTAGAAATTCCTTTAAACATAGAGAGCGAGCCTGTTGCTGTATTTAAATTATATACAATTAGCTTTTGCCCGCGGATCCGCCAGGGTGGATGTCGGTTATCGCGTAAAAAAGTAGCCTATGTCCTTCTCCATATCCCAGGCTATATCTCTGCCAAATTTCATGACGATCGGTTCAGCGGTTTAGGCGTGAAAACGTAACATACAGACATACAGACAGACAGATAGACAGACAGAGTTACTCTCACATTTATAATATTATTATGGATGGTATGGATACTAGCTGCTTCGCTTTTTTTTTTTAAGTAAATTAATGTAGCCTAAGTTACTCCTTAGGGTATCCTCCACATCAGCTATCTGCCAGGGAAAGTCCCGTCAAAATCGGTTCAGCCGTTTCGGAAATTAGTCCGAAACAAACAGACGGACAAAAAAATTAAAAGAAAAATTTGCTATGCATATGAAACGGTACATCGTTTCATATGTATTTAGTAGTTTAATATTACAAGCTTTTATTTTATTGACATTTCAAACAGAAACACGGATCACCTGATTCAGCCGTAAGCTTTCCTGTTTCCCAGACAAGGGGTATCTAACTTTTCACGTAAAAAGTACACTTTGTCTAACCTTGATATATAACTAAAAACGATGCCTACAAAGTTCAATTGCAAAACCACTGGAAGACGTATAACTTCACAATTGTACTGTAATTCTTATTTTACGACACTAAAATTATCTAAAAACATGACTAAATGGCATTGATCGACTGTTGTGACGGGAGGCAATGGATGCATTCACTTAGGGTGAACACACACTTTGCGACGCGCGCGCGTTTAAGAAATTCTTGGTGGTTTTAATGGCGGTGAAGAAATGGTAAATATACAATGTTACGTTAGTATAGCTAACGTAACCATTAAAACGTGATAATTTAGTACTTTTACTTTTTAAGTCCATAAAAATTTTCAACCATATTCCAAAGCTAATAAGAGAACTACCATTTCAATTCGACAAAAAAAAAAACAAACATGGCTTCTCCAAAAAAAAATTTATACAGTTAAATATTGTTTTCAATAAAAGGGTATAGATTATTAGGAACCTACTACGCTTTGGAATGGGCAACTAGCTTCATCTTTCTGACCGACCGACCCCTTGACAATTCAAAAGTGCCTGTAATTGGTTTATTTGAAATAAATGCTTTGAGTTTGAGTTTGATTAGATTTATTTAGTTATAAATTTTGTTTTTGTTGTTTTCCTTTTTTATTGTAAAATAGATTCATGTCTATAGTCTGTGTTTTGTATTGTTTATCAGAGTATATAAGTTAGGTTTTATGGCCATGTGTAATATTTAATAAATATTCGTATGCCGCTTTTAGCGGCGGATGTGACCTGAACATAACTACACTAAAAACTTTGTAACTACCTTAAACGATGAATAAATGTCTTTGTCTTTTGGCTTTATGTCTATTTCCCAAAAACTGCGAGACGGTGTAAAATAATTCGTATAAGCAAATTTTAGGAGAAAATACACGGTGTAAGGCACATCGACGTGCTAACTGTAACCATGAATATTCACCACATGATTCTAGACCAGCGTAGAAATTCTTCGTCGGTTATTAAGAGTCTATACTACCTCAGCGCCACCTCACTCTGTATCTCGCTCGCACACTATTGCTAGCGGTCACGCGAGCAAGCGAGACAGGGCGGCAGGGAAAAGACTCCAAGGCGCCGATAGTTTAGGTAATATCGTTTTACGGTGAAAATAATGGTCATTTAAAAAAGTAAATAACATAAGACCTGCTTTTTAGTTAGTTCAGTTAATATGCAAAGATTCATTATCTAATTTGAAGTATTTTTTGAATACCAGCGGTTCATTGTTCGGTTTGGAGGTAACTTTGGATTTTTTTTCTATCGAGAAAATTTTATGGAATCGTGTTTTCGGCTAACATAGTACTTAACATTAATCCTCAACTTTACCATATATTTATTTCAAAATTAATGCTGCAGTATTTTCGACATAACGGAGGATCATGCTAAGCCATTTGAGGTAGTATAGGCTTAATTAAAATATGTATATGGAACAGGTGTTTTTTGTTAAATAACTGACGTCTTCTTCTGTTCGTGCCGATGGTACTCTTATAAGTTGTGTTTTATTTTTTATTATTTTGTATTGTATGAGCCCAGTAGGTGGCCACGTTGATTGCGGCATCAGTGGCATTCTTTAGGTCATCCGAGGTAAAATAACAATAAAAAAAATATAAAATACACTTAAAACCGACAAGAAATTTTAACGCTGGTGGGACTATCTGAATGATGTGTTAAAGAGCGAGAGAGTACCATTACACAATACTTTAGTTAGTTATAGGTACTGTTATGCATGCTTAAATCAATAAATACTAATAAAATTACAGTTTGACATGCAAAAAATGCGCATAACCAAATCGCGTGTTGCGTGCGTTATCAGTCGTTACGGCTCGTCAGAAGCCCGAAATTCTTTCAACCAGTCTTACCAAGGGGTATCGTGTTACCCAGTAACAGGGTTGTGGAGGTCAGATAGGCAGTCACTCCATGTAAACCATCATAGACTACGCTGATTCCTGTTATTTGGAAGCCACCGAGCAGATTTTAAATAAACTTGAGCGTTTGCGAAATACCTATTTAGTTTTGTTTTTAATCTTAAAAAGTATGATCACGTTTCTACAAGGGGCTCCCTATTCGAACTCTCGGATATTGTGTCTTCTATTTATTATTTTGCAGGTCGCATCTATGAGATCTTAAATCCCCTCCTCGCACAACCGACTTCTACTCTTACTCCTTCTGTGTGCACGCGGTTCGGTTTTGGCTGACATTAGAGACTGCCAAATTGTTGCAGTTTTTAAAAGAATAGTGAAAGAATACTACCTATCTTTCCATTTCGTCATAGTTGCATATTATGTATTTATTATTTTATACTACATATACTACATTATAATTATATACATTTTAGTGATATTTATTTTAGAAGTATGTACGGATTTAAGTATATTCTCATATTGCATGTAATTATGTAATTTTCTTACTCTTCTTCTACTTTGTATATATCTCTTTTTCTACTTTTCTTTCGCAGGTATGCTGGAAGAAATTTTCTTAGAAATAAGCATAACCTTTGTACGTATTTTTCTGTTCCTTTCTTCTTGTCTGTTCTGTTCTGGCCAGCACATCAAGTTACCACAAACTGTCAAATCTCGTTCGATTTTGAACCTATTTAAGTTTAAAATCGTTTGGAGAAAGACAGTTTTTTTTTTTACGATGGGTATGCTCTTGACTCTAGTCTAGGTCAGAGGTGACAGAGACAAAGTCGACGATGGAGTGAGCTTACCCAGAAGAAGCCTGTTCACTCTCACTTTGAATTGATTAGGGTCGTACGCGTTCGGAAACACAGACGCAGGCAGAGAGTTCCACTCCTTTGCTGTGCGCATTATAAAAGACGTTTGAAAACGCTAAGTGCGAGTTGGTGGAATATCAACTAGGTAGTTTGAGTAGCCGGAGTTTCATGTAGCCTGATGTACTGGCCACTGTACATAAACTGTTAAATTAATAAAATACTGGTATTTAGCTGCTTCCGGTTAGACTGGAAGCCGACCCCGACTTAGTTGGGAAAAAGCAAGGCAGATGATGTGGAACAAAATCGCGTGTCTACAAGTCCGTATGAAGCCTTAAGCTTACTGTATATACCGTACATCACACGCCTAATTATAATAATATTCGCGTGGGAACGTCTGCGCATGTATGATTAATTTACATCATACAATTTGCATGAAATTATTCGTTTTGAACAACAAAAGAATAATTCTTTAGGCCGTGAGTGTTTTAAAAGGTAAGTCAAGGGGATGGGATCATACCCCTGAGGACCTATAGTCCGTTCCAAAAGTATGAAATGAAAGTTTCAACAATCGTGATGTTCTTTAAAAATCATCGACAAAATTTGAGGTTATAAAATAATTATTATATGTTTTTTTTTTTTCTATCGCATTTATAAATTTGTCAGTCACTACCTACTTCACTTTTCATTCTTTTTAATAGTAATTTTATTCTAGGTGTATCGTCTTCACCTATAATTATTAATTAAAGTATACAAACTATTGTTAGCATTATAAAAGAGTAAATATGGAGTTTCTTGCCTATTCTTCTCCACACATAACTACCTTTTGGAAGGGGCAACTATAATCAATTAACTGTTTTTGTAATTTTTGACGTTCAAAAGTGCCTATTTGAAATAAATGATTTGACTTTGACTTTGAAACCTCGATTGCCAAATGAAAAACATCTTTAGAGGTGATTTAAAATTTGAATTTCGGGTATTCAAATAATCCAATCGCTACCAATTGGCATCCATTGTTTACCTTGTCATCAGTTAGATACTTTTGGAACAGACCATATCATAATCATTAGCAGCTCAGGCAATGTGCTTGACAATTCAAAAGTGCATGTAACTGATTTTAAATAAATGCTTTTAGTTTGAGTTTGATATAACTCCTCTCTTCAAACCTTTGAATCGGACGGCAACATGACATGTGTCATCATCATTCTCCTAACCTTATGCCAATCTATAAGTGGTCAGCGCTGCATCTGTTCTTCTTCCATACATGATTTCTATCATCCGTCATCTCGGTAGTCACCCCCTTTCAAGCCATATCATTTTTCAAAACAGTCCATCCATGGTTTCCATTCTGTGTAATGTGTAAATATCGTGTATGTGTCATATCCTTTGACGTAAGTTCCTGAGTTCGTTTGAAAGAGTACGAGTTTCCGCCAGTTTCCGTGATGTTGTAAGTAACACTTGTAACATACAGACGTGTTTAATTATTTGTTACATTATAGTTATAACCACAGAGCATGGAAGAAGCTAGTGTAGCTATACAATTTGACTTTAAAATAAATCGACATACTTAGAGGGGTGATCTACCCATCAATATTAACAACTTTGGGAAAACTCCGAATTCGCAAAAAAACAAATTCTCCTGAATAATATTTCTTTCTAGGTCGCCATTTGTTTCTGAGTTGTTATGGGTACGTAACAGTGACAATTACTGCTATCTCGTTCCCGCTACATCCCGCGTCATATCTCACTATTTCGGTTGTTGATGCATGACTCACAACATCGGGAAATGTAACAGTGTGTAACGGTGTTTACCAGTATTTGTTTGTTCAATAATGTTTAAGTGACATTAGAGCGAGCGGTGCCATATCTTCCTTTTTAGGGTTCCGTAGTCAACAAGGAACCCATATAGTTTCGCCATGTCCGTCCGTCTGTCCGTCCGTCCGTCCCCAGCTTAGCTGAGAGACGCACTACTTACTAGAAAGCTATAATTTGGCATGGATATACATATTAATCACGACGACAGTGGTAAAATAAAATCATGAAAAAAATAGTTATTTAGGGTACCTGCTGAACATGTAAAGTGTGGATGTTTCTGTGTTTTCTCCTACCCTATGGTGTGGGTATTGTTGTATGGGTCTTTCAAAAATATTGCGGGTTTGTGAAAACAATTTTTCGATTTAGAGATCTGTTTCTTGTACTTGAATATGTAAAAAAAAACACAGCAGTAGTATGTAATATACACCGTGAAATTTAAATGGTTGTTTTCCCGCAGCGAAATGGTTTTGTCTTGGTAATACAATCGTTTTATAAACAAATTAAATGTTAGAAACAAAAAATGGCAGATTAACCATAGTGAAAAATCACCACGTGCGAGAGTTTATTTTGCTTTGAACATTTATGAATCGCTGTTCCCTTTGTTGGCGGCGCGTGCGATTCGAGTAGTATCTACAAGTTACCTCTAGTGTTACTATTGATTCTCTAGTTTTCGAGTTGATGCATATTATTTAAATTGTTTTTAAAACAAAAACATCTTAATTTTTTTACTTTCACTCTATATTCCGAAAGTACTCCTTATGGCAAATTGTTCTGCTGCGGGAAAACAACCACTAAAATTTCTCGGTGTATAAAGAAGTTAAAAGGAAAACTATCACAGCGAAGTAGGCGTCACAAGCTACCGAATAATAGTCAACCAACTTACAAAGTACAATTACGATGTTAGGTTTGTTTTTGGGATAAATTCATACCAACTACGGAACCCTTCATTGTGCGTGGTCCGACACGCACTTGGTCCGTTTTTTTTTACATAAAAGTGTCTGTGCTTTATATATTTTTGGAGCTGACTATAGTATAGTTTATTCCTCTTACAGTTAAAACCAGCGTTCCTAGGTTACCTTATGACCGTTCGGCACAATGCCGTTATTTCGGTCAAGGCGCCGATCGGGTCACACGCTGGTTTCGACACAACACCTGAGAAAGACAATGCTGAGTACGTCAATATTTGTGGCACACTGTTAGGAGTACTTATGGTCTTTTAAATTTTTATTTATACTAATAATACAGCTGAAGAGTTCGTTTTTAGGGTTCCGTACCCAAAGGGTAAAACGGGACCCTATTACTAAGATTCCGCTGTCCGTCTGTCACCAGGCTGTATCTCATGAACCGTGATAAATAGACAGTTGAAATTTTCACAGATGATGTATTTCTGTTGCCGCTATAACAACAAATACTAAAAAACAGAATAAAATAATTATTTAAGGGGGCTCCCATACGACAAACGTGATTTTTTTGCTTCGTGCGAGAGTCCGACTCGCACTTGGCCGGTTTTTTAATTTGTTTGTTTGAACGCGCTAATCTCTGGAACTACCAGTCGGATTATAAAAAAAAAACTTTGTAGATCTATTTTGTTATATTTTTCTGTTTACCTACCTACTCGTGTTAATTATCTTTTTGTATGCATGTGTTTCTTTGACAAAAAAACCTATTTTTTTTATTTTCTTCTTTCTTTCTTTTTTCAGACTAATACGTAGTCCCAACATTGAGGAGCTCGTGGCTAAGTAATAACAGCCGCACGGGTCGATCCGTCAGGTCAAGCTACGCTTGCCGGGGTTGGTCCGTGGATGGGTGACCATCTTTACATACCAAGACTCCTCCGTGCCTCGAAAAGCACGTTAAGCCGTTGGTCCCAGCTGTCATTCGTGGATCTTTGACAGTCGTTACGGGTCGTCAGAAGCCCAAAAGTCTGACAGCCAAGGGGTATCGTGTTACCCAGTTACTGGGTTGTGGAGGTCAGATAGGCAGTCGTTCCATGTAAAATACTGGTATTCAGCTGCATCCGATTAGACTGGAAGCCGACCCCAACATAGTTGGGAAAAGGCTAGACAGTTCGATAAGGTGACATACGCCCGCTATGTAGGGACGGAATTTGTATAAAAAAATTGCTTTAGATTATCGCTCCTTGACCGTACGTACAACATACCATAACGTAACGCTTGTAATCCCCGAATGGTCAGGCAAAGGTATACCTATAATTCATTCACATTTCGCCAGTTATGGTTAAGTCCTTTGTAATAGGGGCGACCCTATTGCCATCATAGGACACAAATCCAGACTCCGGGCTGTTACTAAGAAATTCTTGATGAAAAACCCAATAACACTTTGCCCAACCCGGTAATTGAGCCCAGGACCTCATGCTCAGCAGTAGCGCTTGCGGCCACTAGACCCACGAGGCAGTTACTGTACCTACTAGTTAAAAGTAGGTTACAGTTGAGAGGAAAACATAAACATATAATAAAGTTAATATTCTGTTAACTCATCATCTACAAATTGTTTCCAATCACGACATGATATTGTTTCTGTGAAATCATGTAACCGGATGGGAATAAATATAAAATTTACTTAATACATAAAACTCACGCTTACGTAAAACTGCATAAAAGCATACATAATCGGCCTACAATGCTGGGACAGGCCTCTCTGTGAGAGGGAGCGGGCCACGTGCGGTTGGTGGATGTCAAATGACTTTGATTTTGAGGGTTCCGTACCAAAATGGTAAAAAGGAACCCTTATGGTGCGGACTCAGTCTGTCCGTCTGTCTGTCACAGCTGGATATCTCAAGAACTACTAATGCTATTCTTGAAATTTGGAATTGTTGTTGCCCAACTATTTTGCAAATAAGATTTTTTTTTTTTTTTTTGCAACAAAGACTGAACGGGTTTCTTAAAAATTCTAAGTTGGGCTACTAGGGCATGTGGGGTATCATATGAAAGATCGCTATTTGCACATTCTCAAACATTTTTTAGGCCGCATTGTTTTCGACTTTTGAAGAATAAAAACCGTTTCCATAGAGAAAAATCTGAAATTATTTATTTATTTATCACATGGAAAACCAACAGCTTTACATAAACACAATAAATAAACTAAAACTATTCTACATATGTGATATAAATCTATGTAAAGATTAGGTACAGGAAAAATTTAACCATGTCTTTAAATAGCACACTTTTTCTAACATTGCAGTTTTATGTGAGCGCCATCTCTTGGCCGATGGTGGAACTAATGTGATTTTTGATGGTACGGAACCCTCGGTGCGCGAGACCGACCCGCTCTTGACCGGTTTTTTTTATTTCTAGGGACATGCCATAGAAATACAGATGATTTTGTTAATACTAGCTTCTGCCCGCGACATTCGCGTGGAAGTCGTAAGACACCACAATGTCTTAGAAAAATCAGAGTCAAAATTAGAGTCACATTCCTCGCCCGCGCTATTATATTACTGTTTTCTTTTTCTCAGCTCCTTAGGGTCGTAGCGTGATTTTAAATAGCATATAACCATCCTCAAATATTGGGCTATCAAATTCAAAAATAATGTTTCAAATCCGACTGGTCGTTTTAAAGATAAGCGCGTTCAAACAAACATACATACAACAAACTCTTCAGCTTCATTAAATTTCCCCGTTACCGAGTCATTGTGTTAGAATGATAACAAAACCAGTTTGTTTACATTTCTATCAAATTGCATTGAAACATGTTTTACTAGCTTCTGTATCGGTGGCGGTGGAAAGCGATGCGTTTGAGCGCGCTCGAGCGCAACCATCCTTGGACACCGACACACATACATACATACAGACATAGTTATAGTGATACCTGTATCACTGTCTTCCGGCCGTAATGGACCGAAAACGTCATTAGTGGCATCAAATCACCATCATCATGTACAGAACCTCTGCGATATGTGTCTGCAATCGTTTGTACACACGGCTACATATCGACGCCGAGTGAAAACCTCGTATATGCGAAAAAGGCCAACTTTACAAGAGGAAGAAAAAACTGCGCCCTGCAAAATTTTATTACCACAGCTTCTTCATTTATATCTTTTAGTGTGCATATTCAACAAACTTGTCATAGATGGCGTTACAGGTTGCAAAACTTTTTTGTGAGGTTTTGTTTCTAAAAATGTAATAAAATAAAAATGACCAAAATTGCATTCCCGAGGTATTCACTCTAAGGCGACGATATCAAGCTATACATTTCCAGTATAGGCTGATCTCTCATTGTACGGAAATCCTATACAATGTGAGATCAGGTTATACTTAATACTCAATCATTTATTGCATTCCACAATGTACATATATGCTTAGGTGGGAAGTGTACATTTTGTTGTAACAATGGTGGACCCGTCGCGTCGGGCACAGCAAAGAAAAATTTGAAGGAAGAGGACTATTTATAATGCAAACTAACTTATTCTAAGTAAAGATTATTAATTAAATCTAAATTTATTATTCATTTATATTATTATGTCTATTCTATGGATTTGTCAATTAAATATTCATTTATGCTATAATAACATTTATTGAGTAATATTTTTATTTTTTTTATTTGTAAAAATAGCAATCTTTTTCTCACTTCTGAGTACCTCGGATAGTTTGTTGTATACTGGAAATGTATAGCTTGATATGTAGCCATGTGTGCCCGGCGATAAACAACATTTTTATTGCAGAATATGGCCAATAGTCTGTCTAATACAGTCCATGTGACCATATCCCAGAACTGAAAATTCGAAGACATCTACGAACCCGCTCTGGACCTGCGCTGTGGATTACCATAACAGCCCCACTCCCTCTCCTCCCTCTCACAGAGAGGAGGCTTGTGTTCCAGCAATGGGATCATTATCCGCTGATTATATATGCTATACTAATTACATTTTATTTTGTGTTGTATTTATACCATTACTTAGCAACATATTGGTTTTTGCGTGTCTTTTCAATCTGTAGACGATGCCTGGTTTTTGTGGTATGACATAATTAGTACCTACCTATGTTTACAGATGAATATACATGTACAAGTACCTACCTACATACTGTTTGTCTATATCTCAAAATACACTACAGTGGCCAATTCTTATAGATCTGACAAAAACCCACGGAAATAATATTTTTTCTGTTTGATAATAATCCCCTTAATTTTGAAAATCCCACAATATCTATTGGGATTTTGTAATTTTACTATAATTTTTGCTTCCGTCTAAATGTTAATCTAAACTTCAATACTAATATTATAAAGAGAAAGAGCGAATTTTGTGAGTTTGTGTGTAAATATGGAGGGTAATCTCCGGAACCGCAGCTCCTATTAAAAAAAAATCTTTCACCATTTGAAAGGTACTTACATTATTCCAGATGGGCAAAGAAAATTGCGACAGTGCGAAGCCGGGGCGAGTCGCTAGTATTAAGTACGAAGAGGTAAATTTTGTGAGTTTGTATGTCATGTAGGGGGTCTTTGGAACCATAGATCCGATTTCACTCATTCACTAATGGGAATCTACAGTATTACCGAGTGTCCTAAGATATTCATTATTAAGGGTCCGTGCACAAAAAAAAACTCTCTTTTGGCAATTTCTTATCTTATTGTGAGAAAACTAGAAATAATCAAAACATTAAGTCTGTGTAACTATAAAAGTACAGTTTTCATGGTGCTAAACCATTCGTGTCAGTCACAGCAGCTTTTAATAGTTTCATCATTTTTGTGCTCTCCAAAATATAGTTTATTTCGCCATTAATTTACTTAATGAAGATATTGTATAATCATTAAATATTTTTTTTATTATATTTCAAGGATAACTGAAGACTAATTTGTGATTTTTAAATTTCTTGATATGATTTGCTAAATAATAGGAAAAATATATATTACTGACGAGGTTTAAAACAAAAAAAAGGTTTTTTCAATATTATTTTTCTGCTATATTTTGTATGGAAGTTGAAAAAAGTAGTTCCGTCACATGCAAGTAGACCATATAATGATGTTGATGATATTTTTTAATGTTCAAAATCAAAAGTAGTTTCTTGTAGAATGATGATCAAATGTCAGTCTCGCGTCATTTTTCGGAAAACTTGTTGCAAATATTAGTGATTTACCGTGAATACTTAATTTATTTGAAAAATCCCTTTCAGCCACATGCAAAACAAAGAACACGACTTTTCAAATCTCAAATAATTTTGTTTAAATTATGTTTCCCTTTCTCACAACCAATGAACAAAATTGATCAAAATCAGTCGATTTCGTGCACGGCCTCTTAACCGACTTTCCAAAAAGGAGTAGGTCCTCAATTCAGTTGTATTTTTTTAAAATTATTATTGAAATCGATGAACGCCTGCTGCACGCATGAAAAAGCATGACTCATTGTCACCACAGTATAAAAAGTTGTCACGTTCCACCTGAGCCGAGTGTGCAAGCGAGAGCGCGGAACAAGCGATAGAGAGGCACGATCGGCCTAAGCGTTCGGCTTGTGACGCAATGTTTTCTTATGACGTTATCACATAAAATTTTATTATCGTCCGTAAACCGACTTTACAACAACCAATTTTGTTTTAAAGAACTCCGTCGTTTGTATTCATCGTTCATCATTAATCAATAACTCAATCATTTGCATTCAGAAAGTATCATTTGATGAAGTGGAACTGATGAAGAAGACCACAAATGGCCACCGGAACGCCTCAAAAAACCATTTTGATTTAGGTACTCACGTGATCTATGAACATCCGCACCCATGACCCGAAGAAGATGGCACAGATGATGCCCGCGAGAAGTAACACTACCGCTGACGCCAGCACAAACCCTGGAAAATAAGAATGAAACGTTAGAAAACATACGAAATTTTGCGAAGTTGTCACTTTGCGAGGTGCGGTGCTATTCTGTAAAAATCTCACCGTGAAAACACAGGGATTGACTGACACTGTGTATTGATGCTCACTGCACCTGAGTTTTCACGGTGAGATTTTTACAGAATAGATTGGCTGGATACTTTGTGAAGTTGTCATTTTGCGACTTTGTCACTTTTCGAGGTGGATATTTTGTGAAGTTGTCACAGGGCCGGATTTAAAGATGTGGATGTGGCACTGGGGCAGCCAAGAAGTGGATGCCCTGATTTTAATTCGAAACAGATGGAAACATAAAACAATTTAAAAAGGTACCTTGTGAATGTGAACTTATTTCGTCTTTGATGGACACAAAGGATGTATTTTTTTCTTAATTAAATAGGCAGCCATAAGGACTACCGACAGAAGTGAAAACTCGAAACTTTGGAATAACTGACAGTCTGGTACAACATGTCACGAGCATGTCGCGCATTTCGGTGACGTGAACCCATAAGTTTTTGCCCTATCAAAAATCGCTGAACGCGGCTGAAGAAGTTTTCACTTAAAATATTCAAATTGTGGAGGCTATAGCCCCTGTTGCCCTGCCCTAAATCGGGCCCTGAGTTGTCACTTTGCGATTTTGACGTTTTGCGGTTGTGTTGGCATGTTTATAAGTGACCTGTCTGCGTCAGATTCGTCATTAGGGATAGGTCATGGAGAAAAATTACTTTTTATCGCTTTTTCTGCTTATTTTCATAAACTTATAAAATTGTGAAGTTAAAAATACTGAAGTGCCTAATATTATTCTTTACCTCCTTAGTTTTTATGAATGAATCAAAGTCTAATGTTTAAAAATGACGTCTGTTAAATAAAAAGACTTTACATTAAAATAAAATGTTCAATGATAATATTATATGAATTTAATTTATCATGATTAGCGTGTTCTTATAATTTCAGGGTCATAGGTTGATTTGGACTTGCTATAAACCCTAGGCTACGTAGAAAGCGGAAAGCGGCCCTGCTTTTTCATAATCAGACTTTAATTCCTTGCTTTCCGTCTATGTCGACTCTGTCTGGTACTTGTTGATAGGTTTACATTGTCCTCCCATACATATTAACACAAATTTTTGTACATTGGTAAACCAAATTATTTTTAAAGAGTAACCGTGGAGCTTCATGCCTCTTCTCCACAGGTAACGAGTTAACGACTAATTGGAACCGTGCACCTAGCTTCTGACTTTTCATAAGTGCCAATGTAGGTTTATCCATACTAATATTATAAATGTGCTAGATAACTCACTGTCTGTCTATCTGTCTGTCTGTAACGTTTTCACGTCTAAACCGCTGAAATTATCGTCACGAAATTTGGCAAAGATATAGCCTGGGATATGGAGAAGGACATAGGCTACTTTTTTACGCGATAACCGGCTACCACACGGGCGGAGCGGGAAAAGCTAGTTTGAAATAAAATATTTTGGTTTTGACTTATTCTAACGGTGACAAATTGACAATAATAGTCAATAGCTAGGTTATTTGGGTATCGTTCCAGCTTCCGGTCACAGGCGATAGATTTTGGATGCAGGTACGGATTTTGTTCAGATCAGACGGATCTGAAGGTAGCACTGACCACGTCCGGTAGTTTTTAGTATGTTGTTAATACAATATTATTGTAATATCTTGATTTTAAGTGTCCATTAAGTTTCTTGCCAGTTCTTCTCCATAGAGATCTATGTTTTGATATCGGCAACTAGCTTCATCTTTCTGACTAACCGACTCCTTGACAATTCAAAAGTTTCTGTAAATGGTTTAATAGAAACAAATGGTTTAAGTTTGACAGGAAGACACTGCTGACCATAGTGATTAGTGACCATCCTCTTGATGTAATCCCTAAACGTCGTCTTTTACTAAACCCTAGGGATAGAATATTACATACATGGATACATAAACATACCCGTAATAGTCTTCTTCCCATGGAGGTAGGCAGAAACTACAGAACGCCGCTACGATCCTTACATACTCGAACAGAATATTCTTAAGCGAAATCGCTTTCTAAGTTACAAAAGCCTTATATCAGAAGAAAACTTGTTTCCTACCGAATGGTAAGTGAAGTTATAAATGAAGTAATAGACAAGTTACATAACACACTGACCTTGATAGTTACAAGTTATTGCTTAGCCAATGTCATAGAAATTAATGATATAGGTAATTTACAAACACCAAAATGTGTCTGTTACTTTGCAACGTTTTCATTGCTAAACTACTGAATAGATTTTGATGGGATTCGGCATAGATATCGCTTAGCTTTATTGTAGTGTAGAAATAGTAATCGCTAACTAATATTCTTAATGTATGCCAATCTTAAGACCATATTATAATGTACCATAATTCTGAAAAATAAATGACTATGATCATGAACACTTGGCCGATTCTTGAAAATTACCCAACTCACTCTTGAGTTCTGCATACACGAGCAACTTAAATTGCTCACTCCCGGGCAATATTGGTCAAATATGGCGTCAAGAAAACATGAAGCTATTTACTGAGATGCCATTAAGTAGCAATTTTTACTTGCTAGTGATACCACCACACCATATTGAGCTATATGGAGCAATTTAATAAACTAGCTAGATAATACATTAAATTACAAATAGCAATATATGGAATACGAAGCAAAATTACTGAGACCGTCGAGGCAATTTTTAGGAGTTACCAGCAAGCTCGGGCAATAATTTGCTAAGAATAATTGCCCGTAAAAGTTTTATACTCATCTTCATAAAATCGTCTTTAACAAATACACACACTTCTAAATAGTTTTGAAATCTTATACAGTATGACATTTAAAGTTAACGTTATGAAACGTTGTATTCGGGTCACTTTCGAATGGCGGCTAGCAGTTTTCAAGATTAACCATGATAGACACGCTGACAGATTATGATTCCGTGCTTACAAGCATGAGAATACATTATTTGCGTGTTTTTTTCCTAATTAACATAAAACATATATAATATGATCACGGCTAGCGGCTGTATTTCATTAAGGGTTTGGCAGAAGTGTAAGGCGTCAACATAATTATCGCCTGTCTTCTTCTTTTTAGCGTGTCGATGGCATAAATAACATGCAAAAATCTATAACTAATATTATAAAGCTGAAGAGTTTGTTTGTTTGTTTGGTTGAACGCTCTATCTCAGGAACTACTGGTTCGAATTGAAAAAATATTTTAGTGTTGGATAGCCCATTTATTGAGGAAGGCTATAGGCTATATAACATCAGGCTACGATCCTTAGGAGCCAAGCGAAAAGAACAAAAGTCAGAAAGAACGCTAAGCGATAACGAAGATATAGCGCGGGCGAGCGACGGGGTGTGACGCGACGGGGGGCCGAAATTTCACGCGGACGAAGTCGCGGGCAGAAGCTAGTATTATATATAGTTTTTAGAGTTCCGTACGTCCGAATGAAAAACGGAACCTTTATAGGATCACTCGTGTTTTTTATTTTTTTTATTTCTTCTGTTAGGTAGGTAAACCTAATTTGCTCTGAATCTTCTGGACCGAGTTAAGATTTGGTGCAACACGTCCTTTTCTGGGTTATAAATGAATTTTGAAAATGGGGAAAATTAGAAATTAAAAAAAAAAAGTTTTGCAAACATAAATGTGACATATCAAATAAAAGGGCTTATTGTAAGAATTTCAGATATAATTTTTTTTTCATAAAAAAAAAAAGTTTTAAAGTTATCTATGAAAATATATGAAAATGTACCATGAAGTTTCTCCGAAACTGCTGAGACTGAAATTTTGAAAAAAGTACGTAGGTACTTATGGTAAATTTTCATATATTGTCTTAAATAACTTTAAAATAACTAATTATTTTAAATTTTCTTATTTGTCGCCCAAAAGTGACCAAAAAAGTATTCAAAATTCAATTATTTGTGTAACACGTCCGTGTTTGGATCACAGAAATTAATATTATTATGTGTACCAAATTTCAACTTAATCGGTCCATTAGATTCGGAGTAAATTGGCTGTGACAGACGAACAGACAGACAGACACAGACACACGAGCGATCCTATAAAGATTCCGTTTTTTCATTCGGACATACGGAACCTTAAAAAATATCATAATCTAAGAAAATTGATACCAACAACCCGCCATTACATAGAATCTGAAGGAAACGTCAATTGGAACACGAGACTATTTTGAAAACATCGGCCATCTTGTTTGAAGAACTTACGCTTGTTGTGACTTTATGTTGATGTTCGATTGTTATTGGAGACTGCTCGTGTTGACGGATAAGCGAAACAAACAGTAAACTTGGTCGAAATGTTGTTATCTGAGTGCCTCGTTGGTCAGTAGCAGCCCAGAGTCTAGATTTGTTCCCGGTTGATAGCAATAGGCTTGCTCCCTGTTACATGGGACCTACACATAACTGGCGAAATGTGGATGCCCACCATTGCGAGACATGCAGGCATCATGGTTATTACAACAGCGTGGGAATAACAGACAATGTTTGTCTTGTCTTGTATTTAACTGGAGTACAATCAAGTCAGCTGACCCACTGAGTGATAACCAGCGTGAAGGTAAGCGAGCGTTTACGCAAACTCCTTTAAAGGTATGTAGTTTAAAAGCTAGGGCTGGCTCACAAGGTAAACCAGGAAAAATTAAAACATTTGACGTTTTTAAAATAGAAAAAAAAAAATCCTTTCCGAACGATTTTTTCCATAATTGGTACACATAGGCCGGGGAAATCGATAATAAGGTATTCGTGAGTGAGCAGACTATGTGAGATTACGAAATGATGTGTTTAATTGACATAAACACATTTCTCTTAGTTATACATATTTGAAGAGAAAAGTCATGTTTTCATGACATACTACCTGTTTGGGCATTTTCTCTGCAAATATAACTCTGAGACATAATGTTGATGTTTTGATTATGATCAACAAATAATAGTTACGATGAGATATGATGCAATGATGTAATAAGCAAAAAAAACTAATTTAAAAAAATCATTGAGGGTAACTTTAACTTGGTAGTGAGCCACAATTTGTGGCGTAATTTTGTATGCGTAAAAAAGGATTATTAATTCCTATCTACCAATATAATAAAGCTGAAGAGTTTTTTGTTTGAACTACCTAATCTCTGGAACTACCAGTCGGATAAAGATAAATCTTTTTGCTTTTGATAGCCCAATTCTTGAGGAATGTTACAGGTTATTGAACATCACGCTGCGACCCTATGGAGCCGAGCAAAAAGTTAAAAAGCCAGAAATAACGCTAAGCAAAAACGAAGAAACAGCGCGGGCGGGCGATGCCATGCGTGAGGCGACGCGGTCGGTCGGGGGCCAAAATTTTACGCCGACGAAGTCGCGGGCAGTAGTCAGTTCAGTATTAAATACTAAATAAATACTCATGCGTGACAACTGACAACCCTGTCCCCACTACCAGTGAATGGGACCTAATGAATGCCCTAGATTTCCAAGTAACGAAGTTAGAACTTAGACTAACCGACCAACGTTAGTACTACTAGACCGGTTTATATTAACATAATATATTCACGGTATTACCGAAAGAGACTAGGTTATTATATTACTCCACGAATAATGTCATACATCGTTAGGAAAGTCCAAACAGGTAGAACAGCTGTAATAATTACTGCACAGACGAAAAAAAAGAAAAATTGGCAAAACTTATTTATAATAATGGCAACATTATCATTTGGGTCTACTTTTGTTATGTCACAAATGTGTCATTCAAATGGTCAAGTGAGAGTTGTAATGGCTATTTTTGGAAAGATCTCTTTGTTCTGTATTAAATGCCTCAAAAACTGGGTCGGTTACATAACCTTTAATAGTATGGTACTTGTAATCCATTAAGTAGTTGCTGATGGATAAAACCAGCTACAAAAAATATCGAAGGTATGTGACATCCACCAACTCACATTGGGCCCGTATGGTGAATTATGGTCCACTCCCTCTCACAGAGAGGAGGCCAGTGTCCCAGCGGGTGGGAAAATGCGATGCGATCTTAGGAACTTGATTATTTCTGTACCGCCGTTAGTAGACGAGAACAACCAGAGATTATCCATACTAATATTATAAATGTGAAAGTAACTCTGTCTGTCTGTCTGTATGTTACGTTTTCACGCCTAAACCGCTGAACCGATTGTCATGAAATTTGACAGAGAATAGCCTGGGATATGGACAAGGACATAGGCTACTTTTTTACGCGATAACCGACATCCACGCGGGCGGAGCCGCGGGCAAAAGCTAGTGTCATAATAATTATCCTCCTGCCCTTAGCCCAATACATATTATTTATTTGTGAAAGAAAAGTAAATTTTATTTATTTGCATAGATTGTAGGTAGGTAGTCGCCAGCACAGTTTCAAATTTTCATATTCGATTTTGAACTTAACCATCAACATTTTAGGGTCAAAATCGTTTGGAGAAATGTGACAGTTTCGTTATCCTGATGTGCTGGCCACCGTACATGACATAAGGTAAAAACGATTGTGATCCTTGTACAATCTACCCAAGATTAGGCATGCAAACGAAGGCTCGCGCAGACTGGTGCGATGCGATATCACGGGCGCGACAAACAGCTCGACCATTGTCGCGCCCGCGAAATCGCGCCAATGTGTGAGAGTCTTGAAGTGAAAACGGGTACAGTTGGTATGACATTAAATTGCTTAAAAATGTGACATATAAATTAACTATCTTAAATTAGACATTTACATTAGGATAAATTTAAGTCATTGTCATTTAGAAAATCGTTAATCGAGTAGTAACATTTTTCAATCAATAATGCTAACTTTTTTTTTTATTGCGTGTTGTGTCATCTTTTATTATGTCAGGTATTTTGTTACATAATGTAGGTCCCATAATAAGTTTTTTTTTTTTAATATAATTCAGCAATTGCAACTCTCAACTCGTAAAAGGTTTTTGTACTGGCCTCTGATTGGTCTCGCGTACTACTTTGTGATATAGAGGTATGAGGAACAAGGTGTAAAGTTCACTCATCCTCTATTGAAAAGGGAGGCTCCTCCGACCAGACAGGTGCCTGTCTGGTGGGCAAATGCCCGACGGTTGATGTCGGGATGTTGTACGTTACACGGGTGGCGATAAGATATCTCGATTAAGATAGTTAAGCGACTATGAAGCAAATTTAAATAAATAATTCGTAGCCGGAAAGTATGCACCGGAACTCCGTAATAAAACAATGTATCCTAGCCATGTTTGGGCTTATTGGAATTGTCATGAGGTGCACTCGGGCTATAAATGGTTATTAACCGATTTTTATTAACTTTGCTTGGGTAGTTTTTGAGTTACGCTTCCATAATACGTATTTAATCCACTTCGTATAGGTAGGTATCTTGTGTCACGTTGTGTTGTTTGTGCGGTGTAGCAAGTAGTGGTAATCGAATTGTGGGATAGGTATCATAACTAAAAAATAAATAACTATTTAACTATCTATCCATAGTATTTTTGGTCTTCCCCTAACTCTCATAGCCATCCACATTCATACTCAAAACTAACCAGACCAAATATAATATTGTGAAGGTCAGATTTTTGTTAACTTGTACTAAAAAACAATAGGTGTTTATCGACAGATCTAATTATATCATGGACCGTCAATTTTGTGTCACTGCTTTTAAAAACATTGACATTGTTTTGATGTAACCTTGATGAGAAGTAGGTACGAATACTTTTCATTCAATAATAAGTCTACAATGTTTTTTTTTTTTAATTAAAATTTTATGCACACACAGGTATAAAATACTGTACAAAGGCGGACATAATTTTGCTTCTAGCAAATTACGGTAATTACGGTTTTCGTGATTTGTAAATTACGGTCATCTTATAGGAGACCGTTTCCTCACGAACCTAAAGAACCTATTCTTGCTTTTACTTAACACTAGCTTTAGCCTGCGGCTCCGCCCGTGTGGATGTCGGTTATCGCGTAAAAAAGTAGCTTATGTCCTTCTCCATGTCCAGTCTGTGCTACATGAGTTAACATTCATCCCGACTACGGAACTCTTCACTGTGATGGGCCGACATGCACTTGGCCGGTTTTATTTTCAAGATCTTTGCTAATATTCTACGCCGTATTTATAGTGGTTCTAATTTCGCTGAAAAGTGAGACAGTCAAGACTAAATCATACCTTGTGTAAATTCTTAATATTTTCACTTACACAAGTTACGCAATAAATAATGACGTGCTTAGCTAATTTATGAAACAATTACCTACACTAATTGTTTAACTGTGTTACTAATTAAGGAAGTGTAGTAACCTTTTACTATAGTTTTACAAACTTTTTATTCAACTGTTGTTTTCAAAGCATAAACCATGTTTTCTTATTTAATTTTGTGTTTTGTTATTCGTCTGATGAAACAGTGAAAATACATAGTATCTACTACTAAAAAGCAAAGTGGCCTATTCTTATCTTAATTTTTTTTTTATTTGTTCAGTATTCGCCCCACCTAGTTTCGCCCCACACAACCATTCCTTGTTCGCTCCACTTTTTTTTTTGAATTTGTGGAATGTTGCATTTTCGATTAGGTAGTCTTTTGCTGTAGGATAGTATATTTTTTTGAGTATGGTCATCGAAAAAATTTTTTTAGGTATAATAAAAATTGTCGCTACGTACTCAAAGTTCACCACAGAAGAAACATGTTTTAACAAACTCATCACGTTTATTACATAAAACGTAGTCAACATGTCATTGTGGTCGACATTCTCAGAATATTACATTTTTCCGTTTATTTGTACTTATGCAATGTTGACATTACTTATTGATGTATCACGAATCGGTTTAACTGCTTTTAATATTCTTATGCCGTTTCTTTTGCAGGTGGGATAGAGGTCTTGAGTTTTTGTGTACAATACTCACTTACTTTATACATTTCATTGAACACGATTGATAATAATCTTACACAGGGCCGATTTAGTAATCGTCTGGCATTTCTCTAGAAATTTTTTTTCATCATCATATGCCCAGCTTTTTCCCAACATAGTTGGGGTCAGCTTCCAGTCTAACTATGCAGCTGAATAAAAAATAAAAAATAGTATTTTAATGGAGCGACTGCCTATCTGACCTTACACAACCCAGTTACTGGGTAATACGATACCCTTTGTTAAGACTGGTCGTCAGACTTTTGGGCTTCTGACGACCCGTAACGATTGTCAAAGATCCACGAATGACAGCCGGGACCAACGAACGGCTAGAAAATGTATTTAAACCCACGTTAATAAATTATTCATCACATCAGACGTCCGAAAATTGGCCGTAGTTAAATCAGTTAGGGAAATTCAATATTGAAATTCCATACGACTTTATTTATTTATTTATTTAATACTTTAAGCACAAAAACATGTACAGAGGCGGACTTAATGCCATAGGCAAAAAGCATAATCAGCTTATGCGTCAGTTATCAACTCATCAGTAGATAGATATCATTTATTATGCGCACAGCCAAAGTGTGGAACTCTGCCAGCGTCTGTGTTCCCTTCCACATATAACCCGTCTGCCTTCAAAGCAAGAGTGAACAGGCATCTTCTGGGCAAGCTCGTTCCATCATAGACCGAATCCATCGCTTTCCATCAGACGAGATCGAGTTCCCACTGCTGGGACACATGCCTCCTCTCTATGAGATAGAGTGGGCCACAATCCACAACGCGGGCCCAGGGCGGGTTTCCTCAGGATGTTTTCCTTCACCGTTTTGAGAGCAGTGCTGATGAAATAAATGACATAATGTAAAGCACTTGCTTGAGTTTACGACCTACAACTCGTACGTCGGGGCCAACACCATTCTGGGCCACTTGGAAAATTGGACAGGACGTCTGTCAGGTCAGCTAGTAATTAATAATTACTTAAGAAGAATGTTCTTGAAAACCATATTTTCTTACGTTTCCTGAAAATTGCAGTTGTGTCTAATGATCAAGAGAGCAGTGTTGGCCCAGTGGTAACCGCGACTTACGATTTGTATGTCACAGTTTCGAACCCCGACAGGCGCTTCACTTTAAATTATTTCATCACGACAACTCTTTAAACGGTGAAGGAAAACATCGTCATCGGCATGTCCTAGAACCAAAAATTCGAAGACGTGACATCCACCAACCCGCACTGGGCCGGCGTGGTGGATTACGGCCTACTTCCTCTCACTCAGAGGGTCCCAGCAGTGAGGACATTATTGCCTGCTATATGAGTGTATGGTAACTCCCAATAATGGGCTTATTCCACTAATCCCCCCTGAGAGAATCCCCTCAGTGGAAAAAACTGAACCCTAATGTAAAAAAATCACTTTCAGGGGATCTTGAAATAAGTTATTTTTTGTTTTTTCAATTTTAGTTTTCCCCCCTTAGCGGGATTATCAGGGGTGAATTCTAGACTGTTTTCAGATTCCACTTTTCCTCCTAAGGGGGATTTTCAGGGGGGATTTGTGGAATAAGCTCAATAATGGATGCTTCCTTTGTGTGCCACAGTGCAGCAAAATCAACACGACTGTTTCACAAAAACACTGGTATTAAACAACTGTACATTTGTATCAAAACATAGCTACACTGTATTATTACTATAATTGCAATCTCAGACAAATATTTCAGTAATAATTTCTTTAGATTTTTTGTTAGTCTTAAGCTTAGGTTTCGCGGTTGGCTGCCGTTCAGCGGCTAGTGTGCCTTTTACTTTCCCGTACGAGTTTGAGCGGAAATTATCAAGAACTGGGTCATTGGTAGTCTTTGGTGAACTGGTCATGCAGCTAAATGCTGGGCGTGAAATATTTATGAAAAATATTACGTGTTTTTGACAATTTTTGACATGGTTGTATGTGTGGGTATCGTGTTACCCGATAACTGGGTTGTGACTTGTGGAGGTCAGATAGGCAGTCGCTTCATGTAAAGTACTAGTCTTCAGCTGCATCCGTTAAGACTGGAAGCTGACCCCAACATAGTCGGGATAAAGCTGCCGCACTTTGATATTTGACAATGTGTTCTTGTAAGAGTTTCTCATAGTTATTTATTTATGAAATAATGGGATTTTTTTGGACAATACTAATGCATATTTTAAAAGAGAATAAACCCCTTTCCTTACCATCCTAAAACAGGTACCACACTAACATAAAATTAACCGTAAGAAGCGGTCTGTGCTCGATTCGAACCTGTTTTCTTAAAATAAACTTGCTGATAATCAAAAAGTTTGCCATAAAGAAGTTTTGAGAAACAGAAATTCGCAATTTTATACCGTTATACACAATAATCAAAATTCCTCTTTTATTACCAAGAAATAATAAAGTTCCTTAGAAATGTGATAGAGTGAATAAGAATACCAAATAAACTAATTCCAGGCACTTTTGAATGGCATATTCCACTATTCCCCTTGAGAGAATTCTCCTCAGGGCGGAAAACTGGACCCCAAAGTAAAAAAAAAAAACCTGAAAGTCCCCTTGTCATTTTGAGTTATTCCACTAGATCCCCCCTAAAAGAGATTCCCTCAATCAGTCCTTTTTTTTTACAGAATTTAGTTATAATAAAATGTGATGAAGAGTAAAAACAATCACAAACAGACAGTGATGATCATTTTATTTTAGTAAAAATAATAATTAAAACAGTTTAAACAAAGTACCTACCTAGAAAAACTAATAATAGCTCATTGCCCATTACAAAGCGTAGTAGGTAACTATGGAGAAGAGACCCCACAGACACTTCAAAACTTCTAGTTACATTATGATAATATTTCCACAGTTGGAAAGCTAACCAAATTCTTGTAGATATAACCCAAAAACGCTCTATTAGTTACAGAAAATCTCAACCAAAACTAGGTCAAAACCCAGTAAAAACTCGCAGTTAAGCAAAGCAATGACATTTAATTGCAAATCAAATTGGTAAGCCAAGAAAAAACCAATGATTTCCAAATCCTCACGATTACTTCTGAAGGTTGAACACCAAATAGTGTAATTTCACTACAAAACTCCGTTAAAACGTGAACCACACATTAAACTATTACCAAAGGTCACAAATTACTCAACATCTAACAATTCACGCAACAAAGCTAAATTAAACTAAGAAAAAATTCGCACATTCAAAAAAATAACACTCACTTATCTTTCTATTAGCTTTCACATAATCGATCATACGTCCTAACGAGCGGATAGCCATTGTGAAAATGAGCGAAAATTTTGTAAATTTTTCAAATTTTGAATTTTCCGCGATTGGTTCAGCGCGGCATCACGCGGCCCGAATGCGCGAGAGTGACTGGCCGCTGCCACTCGAAACGTTACATTTTACGTTATTCTGTTGTATTTTTTTTTAGAGTTCCGTTTAGGTTGGTTTTGACGCGGAAACTTGTGTTTTGTGTTTACGTTTCGAACGCGTTAAAATGTGGATATATTTTGCTGATCGAGTAAGGTGTCATATTAATTAGAAGGTCAGTACTCATACGCAAAGTACCTAGGTACGTACATGGTACGTCATACATAGATCA
This sequence comes from Dryobota labecula, assembly GCA_947523025.1. Taxonomy (NCBI): domain Eukaryota; kingdom Metazoa; phylum Arthropoda; class Insecta; order Lepidoptera; family Noctuidae; genus Dryobota; species Dryobota labecula. The sequence goes on along the minus strand of OX383311.1, from coordinate 860,595 downwards.
TGAACGGAGTAAATATTATAGTTATAAATACAGTATTAAGTACAATAATTACTTCGGATTGTACTGCGAACTGTACAATTATATGGTTAATTTATGTGTAGAAATAAACACCATCCATTACAAATCTTGAAGTGTGCAATTAAGTTCGACGCGAGAAAAACGATTAAAGTGGAGATCATGCGGATGTCAAGTTCGGGAAAATTATTGCTTAGCGAATCACCAAGTTTCTGTCTTTCTTTAAGTCTCATGAAATAAATAAAAAAACAATTAAGTTCGACGCGAGAAAAATGATTAAAGTGGAGATCATGCGGATATCAAGTTCGGGAAAACTATTGCTTAGTGAATCACCAAGTTTCTGTCTTTCTTTAAGTCTCATGAAATAAATAAAAAAAGAAAGAAAGAAAATTCGGTTTTTGCCATACCAACTTAAGTTAAAAAAAAATTGCCTTCGTACGTTCAAAAGTGCTCTTTAAGACGCAGATATATGCCAGTGACCTTGAGTGGTTAGCTTGCGTGTTCTGTACTGAGCTCACGCAACGCGTCGTTCGTCCAGCCCGTAATAGGACTTGCCCATCCAGGAGCGCTGTCCTAAATAAGACGCATTATTTATTTATTATACATAAAACAAAAGGTATTTTAATAAAACACGTATACCTAAAGATCAATAAATAAATTATCTTTAAAGAGGTGACGGTTTCAGAAAAATACGCTTGATAGATTTTGCGTGATTCTCTGTTTTTTATCCGCGTTAGAGATAACTTCACAAATTAATTTCACTATGTAATATAAACATTCTAAAATATTAATATAATATATGATTAAGAAAATGCCCTAACTTAACAATATATTTTTTACAAATCATTATCACTACTCGTTTAGACGTGATCTTCAGTATAAAATCATTAAAAGTCGGTTATCGCCGCCTTAATGGTCTACTTGGAATAATTTGACTTTGACTTTGACTGCAACAGATAATATCCCTGACTGTGTGTATCTCTTTCTATTGTAAAGGATAGATCTTTCTAAACCATCCTCCCAGAGTTCCAGAATCCTGGAAAGTCATACTAACAAAATAGATCATAAGACATCAACACGCCTGTATTTCTAGGCAGGGATGTTAACTAATATACCCACATTTCGCTAGTAACTTTTAAGTCCCAATTAATTAGGACGTGCTTGTTGCCATTACCCAAGCATAAACTGGAATCCGGGGTGCTACTCAAAAGTTATTGACGGAAAACTCAAAAACACTGCCAATGTTACCAAGAGAGATCGTATATCGTATCTGTAAATTATATAGGTGTACATAATCAAGAGTGCGTACTATCTATCTATCTATCGAACCTAGGAGGCTCAGCAGTCCTTTGCAAATGCGACCACTACACCAGTGAGGTAGTCTAGATAAAGATTTTTATCATCATCTGCCTAGCCATATACCAGTATTTTACATGGAGTGACTGCTTATCTGACCCCTAGAACCTAGTAGGTAACTGAGTCCCATAAGGTGTACATGATAATCAAGAGTATACGATAGTGATGAATATAAAAGTTGATGGATGGACAGGGAGAGGAAGGCCAAAGAAAAGATGGATGGATTGTGTGAGGAAAGGAAAAAAGGAAAAAAAAAAACTGATTCTGAATTTGAATGATATGAAAGAAAAGGGAGTGAATGATAGCGTGATGGTTGACACGGGAGAATGGAAGAAGAAAAAATGTTGCGATGATCACAAGTAACATGGAACAAGGGCAGGAAGATGATAAATAAAGAGTGTATTATCTATTAATTATCCATCGAAACCCAGGATGCTGATACATAAAGATAATTTTATTCACGCATATAAAGGATTTATACAAGGTAGGATTTGCAGCAAAGTAGAAAATACATTTGCAGAGAAAACTCTACGAGGTAGCTATTCTTCCGTGCTTAACGTACGGCTGCCAGACTTAATCTTTAAAGAAAGAAAACGAAAACGCACTAGCCATTTACCAAAAAATATCGAACAAAGCGTGTTGGGGATAAAACGGAAAGAAAGAATTTTTAATTAAACTATTAGATAAAAGACAAAATTTGTTGACATCGTCAAAACAATCAGGTTACTCAAGTGGAACTGGGCGGGCCATGTCTGTAGATTGGAATACTCGTACAGTCGATGGACCAAAAAAGTAACTGAATGGATAACAAAAGACCAAAGCAGATGTAGAGGTAGGCCAAGGAAAAGGTGGGAAGACATATTTTGAGAAGGGAGGACCGGGATAGATGACTAAAGCTAGAGACAGGAATCAGTGGAAGGAAAAGGGGGAGGCCTACGCTAAAGAGTCGAGACCCACACTAATAATATCATATGTAAATATTGTGAAAGTAGTAGATTATAAGCTTATTTATTTTTAGTTTATTTTAGGATTTGCAGCAACAATATTTCTGTACCCAGTTCACATTTCCGTTGGGGCTACAGTCACTTCATTTCTTAGAACTGCCACAACGTTTTGAAAACAATACCTATATGAATATAGTATTGTCTTCATTCTACGCCAGTTGTGATTTCAAGAATTAATACAACAATAGGGAGTTTTATCTGACATACGTGGCTTCCAAACAGTGACGGATTAAGACTACTTGATGCCCTAAGCAATCCACGCCTGTGGGCCTCCCCAACTAGAATCGGTCTTTAAACCTTTACCGCCTAAAAACATTATATTTTTGTAAAATAAGATGATGAGATGTAACGTAGGTACCTTAGAAGTGGAGTAGGTGCGACAACACCGCACCGGTCCGGCACAATTACTCAAAAAACAAAACATTTGATTGACACAGATTTGCGGGGGCGCCAGGCGGGGGGCTCGCGGGGAAGGGGTGGTTTGTGATTGGCTGATCGCAATTCCGGTGCATTCGAATTGCCGAATGCACTAGTGGGCAGCGAGTGGGCAAGCGGGAGCGGGGTTATGAGTCTAGGTCGGACTCTTATGTCAACTTAAAACGCGCGAATGTTCAAATTAGTCCTAGAAACTTTTTTTGGTGTGGTTTTTGGTGACGTGAGAGTGAGACGTGATGCCCTAAGGCCGGATTTTTTTTTGTGCTTCTTCTGGTGCCCCCCCAGACGTGATGCCCTAGGCAATTGCTTAATTTGATTTAGGGTTAATCCGTCACTGCTTCCTAACGATGGCTATAAGAAAAGAGAAAGACCTAAGAAACGATAGATGGATTGTATGAAAGAGGTTAGGAATGTTTGAAATTTCACCCCCTACAGGGGTTAAATAGGGGATGAAAGTTCTTATGGGAGGAGTACGTCATTTTTGCCGATGAGAACAGAGATTGAGACAGAAGAATTCCGCTAGTTATAATCTAAGCATGATGTTCATTCATCCATCGATATTTTGATTGATCGGCTTGACCTTTGCCACTTTTTTTACCAATGACGTTTCTCTGACATTGTCTTAATTTTTTTTTCTGCAAATTTGGCTGCGGCCAACAAATTGGATTGACCTGACAGTTTTTGTAGTCAAGACAAATAATTTGTTCACGTGATGTAGAAATTTGTACTCTGTAGACCTCAGAGTGACCATAGCGTGAAGATTAGTAATTGTGCAACAAGCAAATTGAATTTTGAGCGAGATTATTCAAATCTTTTCGTTGCTCAAGAGTTCAGTGGCGTCGAACCCACGACCTTTAGACAACAGTGAATCATTTGAACCGCTACGCCAATAAGCTTGAGTCACAGAATTAACTTTTGGAAGGAGGGACTATAGAATCAATTCAATTTTCTTGTAAATATTTTTTATTTTTATCGCCAACAGTGAGGCTCTTGGCTTTCATCTCACCTGATGGTATGCGATGATAAGGTGGAAGAGAGCTTAACCCGGAACCCCTCAACCACAGAGGAACTGGCTATCTTACCTCTATCTGCCGAAACACAACAAACGCTGTTGACATTGTTGGTATGGCGACAAACTTAGATAAGATGGTGGTAGCTAGCTAGGCGGATTTACGAGTAGAACCTTTTGAACGGATTGTAAAAAAGGTTTATTTAAATACGTGTCCTTTCCACACCTAACGTCATTGCCATACATTTTGACATTAGCATCTGGCGTTTAACGCTACAGAAAAGTATTTTGTCTAGGCCTTCCGATGTGCTCTCTTTGAGACGCTCACTGCAGCTCGCTGCGACTTCTTGCCAGCTAAAGCACTAGGAAGTAGTGAAGGGCGTTTTGGGGGATTGTCTTATGTAATTTTGACGTTCAAAAAGTGCTGATTCTCTGCCTAATTTGAATGAATGACTTTTTTTTTTGCTTTCTCAGAAATACTATGTGACGTTTACGCTGACGTCAGATGTCACCCATAGCGGTTAATAGGTGAACCCAGCCTTGACTTAAAAATTTTCCTTATCACTTATGTAACTAATATTATTCTAAGAAATAAACTAAGTATAAAAATAGCTAAGTAACCTTGACTAAAATAGATTCGTATTGTCATCCAAATCTATTTTTGCCTAGATGCAAATGAGTAGGTTTCTAGAATCGAATTTTCATAATATACTATACTAATGTACTAGCTGCGCCCCGCGGTTTCACCCGCATTAGTCTCGATTCCGTGTGAATATCGGGATAAAAAGTATCCTATGTGTTGATCCAGGTTATAAAGTGCAACGTGATCAGTTATTAATCACGAAATTGGGAGTACAATGATATTTCTGAATTACAATTAGATAAGCAGAGATAATGACGAACCCCACTGACATAGCGAACGCTTTTAATAATTATTTTATTGACTCGACAAATACCTTAACATCCAATAATTTACATAATGACTAACAAGGTGTCAATTCCTAATTCCATGTTTCTTAGCTTCATGACTCGAGATGAAGTTAAAAAGGAGATAATGGTGCCGATTCCCTTGTCTAAACTAAATTTAAGTTCAGTGCATCTTTTTCTTTCTATTTCATTAAGAAAAGAACAGAAGATAAATTTTAGTTTAGTCCTGTCAAATTAATCAGCGCTTGACGTATTTTGACGTAATTTTAGTCGGCAAGTTTTTAATCACGTCTAAACTTGTATGGAGTAGGGACAGGTGCTGATTAATTTGACAGGACTAAATTAAAATTTATCTTCTGTCCTTTTCTGAATGAAATAGAAAGAAAAGATGCACTGAACTTAAATTTAGTTTAGTTTGTGAACAAGGGAATATGCACCAATGGCTTTAAATAATACTAACTCACAAGCAACACACTATCTAACGCGCTTTCGTTCGAAATCCGAAGTTTATTTTTTAAAATCAATTTTCAGCATGTTTTTATCTCAGCGGCCAGTCTATCCATAGTAAAAAAGTAAGTTTGAGTCTCATTTCCTACTACAGCGGTTAATGGTACTTGCCTTTACTACCTCATCACAAAAATCCACCCTGTATATAAAAAGATGTATCTATTCATACACGAAATATTTTAAGAGGACCATCTATAGGTGGTAAAAAAGCCATAGCAGCGATTTTTTTTTTTAAGTGTTTTATATTTTTACATAATTATTATAATTTTAAAATTGCTTGAAACATTTTGCAAAGGAGTTGCATTTTCCAAAATTTTACTTATTCTATGAAAGACCCTCCCGGACGCGGCGAAGCGACGGTGGCGGCACGAGCGCGGTGAATTTTGATAATTAATCATCATAATTATATCAAGTAATTTTAAATTATTTATTTTTTTAAATAACATACTCAAATTAAAAAAAAAAATCGTTTGCATGGGTTCTTTACCACCTACAGGTGTATCTCTTAAAATATTTCGCGTTTGAATAGATACACCCTTACACACACTGAATTTGTATTTTTATGTATAAAACATTGATTACTTATTTATTATACTCCATTTACAGCATATATTATTTATAGTATTATAGCATCAGACAAATAACGGCTAAATAACGATAGTTATTGTGTAATATTGTTGAAATAAATGAAATAAATAAAATAAAATAAATTACTGCACTTTAGAGTTATTTTTTTAATGTAAATGGTAAATAGATTACAGTGCTTTGTATATATCGTGAAATAACGGAGTTTGTTAAACGTTTACATCGAAATAACGAAAGGGTGAGAACAGTTATTTGTCTAATCTATACTAATCTATACTAATATATAAAGCTGAAGAGTTTGTTTGTTTGTTTGTTTGAACGCGCTAATCTCAGGAACTACTGGTTGGAATTGAAAAATTCTCTTTGTGTTGGATAGTCCATTTATTGTGGAATATTATAGGCTATATAACATCACGCTACGACTAATAGGAGCGGAGCATAAATGAAAAATGTTGCAAAAACGGGAAAAATTATTCCTTTTTGAGAGCTTCCGTTGCGTGCGCTGCGTAAACGGTTTAAGTTACGCAAATATCATGTATGATGGAATTGTTTCTCTTTAAATGTTCTAAAAAAAAGTCCGCGACAGCATATGTCTATCTTTTAAGATTGACTCACTATAACCTTTTTTTATGGTAATCAATTTTTTTCGAAATTAATGCATTATTTGCGAAGGAGTTTTATCAACATAATATTATTCCTTATCCAAATAAATATGTTATTAATCACAAGTATTTAAATGTTAACAAAATTGTCCTTGACATCACTTGATTTCAATCAACATCTTAGGAACTATCATAATTTTAAAATAACTCCGTAACAAAATAAGTAGTAAATTCATTACATAAACCACTCTCTCTCTTAGGTGACGTAGACGAAGTTGCGCGGGTCAGATATATTATAAAGCTATACAGTACAGTATAAAGAAGAGTTTGTTTGTATGGTTGAACGCGCTAATCTATATATACTGGTTCGAATAGAAAAATTATTTTAGTGTTAGATAGCCTATTTATCGAGGAAGGCTATATAACATCACGTTAGATCCTTAGTTCCGTGTGGTGCTGGACGTAAAGAATAGCTCCATCCCATTTCCTACCGTGGGTGTCTTAAAAGGCGACTAAGGGATTTACTAGAGAATGGGCAGCAGCGTTCTCTATTTATTTTTAACACCATACTGCGATCGCCAACCCGCCTGCCAAGCGTGGCGATTATGGCAAACCCCCCCAATTGGGGGAGGCCTATGTCCAGCAGTGGACGTCTTTCGGCTAAAATGATGATGATGATGATGAGATCCTTAGGAGCCAAGCGAAAAGAACAAAAGTCAGAAAGAACGCTAAGTCATAACGAAGTTATAGTGTGGGCGAGCGACGGGATGCGACGCGATGGGTAGCCCGAAATTTCACGCGGACGAAGTCGCGGGCAGAAGCTAGTGTTATAATAAATGGAGTATAAATTAGTTATACTGATTGTGGTTTGTTTAAACTGTACAGCGGAAGTGTGACGGTAATTTAAGTAAGTTTTAATTATTTTTTTGATAAAAAAAATCATCATCATCATCATTATTTCAGCCGAAAGATGTCCACTGCTGGACATAGGCCTCCCCCAAGCACCGCCACCTCGACCGGTTTTGTGCTTCCTGCATCCAGCGGCTTCCTGCGGCTTTCATAAGGTCATCGGTCCACCTTGTGGGAGGTCTTCCAACGCTACGTCTTCCGGTACGCGGTCGCCACTCCAGAACCTTTCGGCCCCAACGGCCATCTGTACTGCGCGCAATGTGCCCAAAATAACTATATTAAAAATGACATAAGCTGATTCAGTTAAATATTTTACTTATAGTAGGATAGCGCTGCAATATACTAGCACAAGGTTGTTAATCGATTGTCGCTCAACCAGTTTTACAAACCGCGATCGTCGGTCATCTTGAGCCTCAACATCGACCAAGGCATCGATAAAACGTCGATCGTAAACTCTACTATATTACTCCGTTTGAAATAAGATAAGACATTTAAATAAAACCTTTTTTATAGTCCGTTCAACTGATTTGCACAGCAGTAGTGGGACAATACACGTAGAATTTAAAAAAAGATAACCTACTGAAAAATTCTTTTGAAGTAAAAACGATTAAAATAATAATCCTTTAACAAGCACAATCGAGTATGTAATGCAAAAAAAATATTTGAACACCTGTTCAATAGTCAACACAGAAGTTATTTTGTTCAAATAAATTATTGAAACTATGTTATTTCTACATAATTTGATACCTACGTTATTGTATGGACCTCCATAAATTTTTTATATGGAAATTATGTAATCGCATTTTAAGCTTGTAATCTTGAAAAGAAATAATGAAAAATAGGTTTATTTGTCAAAGAAACACGTGCATACAAAAATATCAGATTATAGGAATCGAATAAAGAAACATAAAAAAAAAAGTAAATAGATATACATATAATCAAGAGTCGGCAGCTGCACGTCATGACTTTGACAAGAAGGTTTCCACGCATGATGCTGTGCTATGGAGTATGGGTGACCCATAGCACAGCGCAGATGCTCAATGGTCACCCACCACATGAAAATTACGTACCAAGCCAGGTTTAAAGATTTGTACACAAATCAACAAAGTCGAGTTATTTACACCACACTCAAGAAAGGCAGGACTGATTTTCTTGATCCTGGATTTGTTGGATTTGTCTCCGCCCCGAATAATTATTAAAACATGCGAAATATTCACGGCAGAAAAAAATAATGTAGAAAATTCACTTTCTGTGATAAAGAGGGGAATCTCCCTCGATTCAAGAAATGAAAACAAAGTGGTCAGCGTCATTTGTTATCTGCGCTGGCGTATGGGTAACCACTTTAGAAGCGACCGATGCGCAGAGAATAAATATATTCAATAAAACATCATCTTTAGATATCCGTGATTTATCATTTCAAGCTAACATCCAAGGTGTGTGCAACCCATTCATCAGCGCATACATAGGTATTGAAGTTTTGTATGGAACAGCTGATTATTTTTGTATAGTTAACGTTAATCTAGTAAGTAGGTACGAGAAAAGAAGAACAGGGTATCAAACACTCGAACTCGAGCTCGACAACCGACACCTTAACCAATGGCCTATTGCCGCTCAAGCTTGCAATGTTTTGTTAACCGACTGCGCGTAGAGAGGTGCTGCTTTCATCACCTGCCATTACTACACAAGGTCGTTCTAAATTGACTAACTCTCATTAACATAAGGTATTTGCTTGCTAAATATTAAAGTTGTTGAGATTTGTGATTAGAGTTTGGAGGTCAGGAGAGGGCTCATGACTCATGGCTAAGTAATAACAGCCACACGGGACAATCGAAGGTTAAGTTACGCTAGCCGAGGTCGGTCTGCGAATGGGTGACCATTCATTACATACTCAGACCCCTGCGTACCTCGGAAACCACGTTAAGCCGTTGGTCCAGGGGCCTTACTCCCGAAAACGATTCGTGTTTGATTTTGTTTCTGATTCGAACTCGTTTCGATCCGGACTCGATTTAAAACCTTACTCTCGAACCAATTCGAATCGTAAACCAAGATCGACATAGTTTCGAGTAAAATCAGCGTCGTTTTATGCGTATCCGGCGGATTACGTCATCGTCAAGTGCTCTATGTCTTTTAGGTAGTTATCTCACTCGATCTGAATAATGTGTGTAGGGGAGACCGGGGCTGGTTCTAACGGGGGTAAGAATTAACTTGAATATTCCCGCTAAACGGTAAAAGTTACAATCATAATACTCGGTTTCCTAGCACTATTTACGCCGCCAAACGTGTCACGAATCGTCAGTCCGCGGGTAATCGCCTCTTGTGGGAGTTGTGTGCATCGAGTCCGGATTGCCAGGTAAACGAACTTTTCGTGGTTTACAATAATTTGACTCAAGATGTAGTTATTCACTTAATCGAATATACTATTGCCTAGAATGAAGCATAATTTTATTGATAATATTACTGTGCTATGCGTAAGTTATTATTCCTATTGATTGATTTTATGTGATTAACTTTGTAAAAAAAGTGACCTTGGGGCTAAAACTAACAAATTGACCGGGGTAAGTATTAACATGTTAATACATACCCCGTATGTGGGGCAAGTATTAACAGATGATTGACGAGCATAATACCTAAAGTCGTGTCTTTTTTATAGAATGAGGATTGCCGGTGATTCTTCAGCTAATCCGGAAGACATGTCCTTAATTTTTTAAATTTAGAGTCCTCAATCATCCCAGAAATTGTAAATGACATGCCTGATATTGAGCTAAGTGTGTCGGAGGTTATTGAGCAAATGTCCCAAGAACCACGCCCAGAAGAAGCAGGACCATCAAATCCAAATCCTGAAAGAAATTTCAACCTAGAATTTGTAAGGCCACTTCCAAAAGCTCCACCACGTGTTGGATCCAAACGAAGACGTCTAAGAAAGTCCACTATTCTTACTGATACACCTGAGAAACTGGCCTTAGAGGAGGAAACTAAATTAAAGTTATCAAAAAAGAAGAAAACTAGTCAGGAAGAAATGAAGAAGAATAAAGGGAAATGAAGATAATAGATAAGATATATAAAATCTGGAAAAGTAGAAGCAAAAAAGGTGAAGAAGAAAATTCTGCAAGGGGATAGTGACACAGAAGAAGATGACTGTTTCTGCTTAATTTATGGCGAACTCTATAAAGAAGATACAACTGGATTTGATTGGATACAGTGTATACAATGTAAGAGATGGGCTCACATCACTTGTATCAGAGGTGACACTAGAAGTTACGTGTGCCTAAACTGTTTCTCAGACGATGATTACGAGGCATAGGAATCATCGACAGATATTGCTAACTCGTTATATTATGCACAAATTGTTATATTTTTTATACAAATTATTTACTTTGACTGATTGAAATAAGTTCCTAAAGACATAAGTAACTTGACTAATAATATAAGACTGATTACATTATATTTGTTAAAATGTCAGTTATTTTACGAGATAAAAGTTGTTTTACTAGTTGTTTTAATTATTGTTAATGACCACTTAAGGCTGCTCAAACATTTTGCATCTTCATACAAACTAAAAATCGCTCTAAATTAGTAAAATTTGTGTTTTTTTTTAAATGGTCGTAATTTTATATCTTTAATATCATGAATGTAAAGTTTCATTACTATCCGCCTTTTCATTTTTAAGAAATTTAATGATAAAGTTTGTATGGGGACCCAATATGTTCGAGAAGCCTTAACGGAATAGATAGTGCAACTTACATTTTGAATCTGTGATTGAAAATAGGTTAATTTGATAGAATCTAAGTTATTAAAGATATTTATGAATAAAAATGGTGTTTTCTTGGAATTATTTAACTGAAAAAGTCCCATGTTACATCTTGCCCCTTGCGTTAATACTTACCTCAGCCCTGTTGAAACTTACCCCCAATACGGGGTAAGTATTAACAACTGACTTTTTTATTTTAAATGCATCTAATTCTGAAAGTATCTGTGTTATTCACGTTTTCTGTAACTTTATTAATAGCTGAATAACTAACGTATGCTATTAATCGAAAGCAATGTCGAAAAATCTATTATGATAGAAAATATAAACCAAAATACAAATTTTGTTAGAACTGGCCCCGGTCTCCCCTAATTTGACGTTTAGTTTTGATCCAACAGCTCGATATATATCTGTCAGATGGCGTGCGGAGTACGAACTTTACATCCTAACGAATCTTTCGATCGAAGTTAGTTTCGCTTCGAACCACTGCACGATCGTGCGCTGGTGTCAGATTCAAGAGTATGAATCGGCATTTAATTCGAATCCAATTCGATTGATTCAGAACTGGATGCTGTCGGGAGTAAGGCCCCTGGTCATTTGAGGATCTTGCTTGAGACAGTCATTACTGGTAGTCGGAAGCCCGAAAGTCTGACAACCAGTCCAAAGGGAGGTATTACCAAGTAACTGGATTGTGGAGGTCAGATAGGCAGTCGCTCCATGTAAAATACTTGAATTCAGCTGCATACGGTTAGACCGGAAGCCGATCTACATAGTTTCATTTATTTATAGTTAATTAAAACGGTACAACACCAATTACATTAATTAACATGACCAGATCTATCCGAATAATTTACTCCATTCGTCCGCAAACACATCACATTCAGGGTTAGCAGTCAGAAAGGCTTAAAGCATCTTCAAAGAATGACACACTAGGGATTCAGCTCTGACGACAGTTTTGGTTGACGGTTGCGCAAACAGATTATGTCGGCAACTCGGACGGTGTCCGATGTATTTGTCGGGCAAAAATAGTCTGCAGAAGAGGCCATGGAGCTCTGTCTTACAGGGTACCGTGACCTGATCAAAACCTCTTCTCACCTTCAACGAGTTAAGGCCTAATATCCCTAAAAGATAGTTGAGGGTACACATAGGGAAAGAAATTGTATTACCTTTGGAAGAGGTATCTAAGAAAGGTTTTCTGGACCTTTTCGAGCATGTTTTTGGGTCGCGGTATAGGGATACCAAACACAGGCATTGGATTCGAGTTTGCTTCGAACTAGAGTGGTGTACAAGAGCCTGTAATTGTTGGTAATAGTTGGGGAAAGGAAAGGCTAGGCAGATAATTACGTTAGAAGAACTTTTAAAATTTCAGAAAAATCATTGTGGAGCTTTGACAGTCGTCAGAAGCCAAACAGTCTGACAAAAATATTGTGGGTTTCTGAAAACCATTTTTCGATACCCACAATATTTTTAAACGGCCTATCCTACTGTACCCCACAAAATGGAACAGACGAGAAAACAATTGAATTGGCAGTCATAAGGACTGCCGACAGAAGTGAAAACACAAAACATTGGAATAACTTGGGCATCTTAGAGTGTAACCACGAGGGGTTTAGACTCTTTAACCGGGCTATCCTGTGGTGCCTTAAGCTCCTAATAGAAATTTAAGGCCTCCAGCCAGGGCATACTTATAAGCTATCCGACTGCACGCTAAGGGCACCCCCTGAGGGGTACGAACCTCGGCTTAGGGCAGAGTTGGGGAGGGGGGAGGATGGAAAGGGACCGTCGGTGGCTGGACAACATCAGTGTTTTGATTTTTATCAGGGGAAAGCGCGTGCTGGCGCTTCATTTGAAAGCAAGGGTCGGGGAGGACTGATTAGTCGGGGATTTCGCGCGGGGCCTCGGCGGCGAGGTCGGAATGACGATCGTGTTGTGTGTACTCTTTTTCGAACATTGCTAGTAGACTTATGACTCTCCTGGAGGAGAGTGATGGGGTCGTCTGGGTCGGTTTGGAATAACTGTTCTTTTATACCTACATCTAGTTCATGGAAACGTTCGGTGACGATCGCGAACCCATAAGTTTTTCCCCTACCAAAAAGTGCTCAACGCGCCTAAAGAAGTTTTCAGTTCAAAAAAATACCAACCTCACTTTACGTGTAGGGGGGGTACCCTAAAAAAAATATTTTTCAATTTTTAACTTCCTATTTTGATAAGCCGACCCCCGAAGCGACGACGCTTGGACCAAAATATTACCTACAACTTATATTAAACGGCCAAAACATATTATTTTTGTTTGTATCAGGGGTATTTTTAATTTTAAATTTATATTCTAGGTACGGTTAAATTTCTCGTTCGATTTTGAACTTAATCATCAACATTTTGAAGTTTAAAATCGTTTGAAGAAATTTGACAGTTTCGTGTAGCTTGACGTGCTGGCCACTGTACATCATCTTCACATGCAAAATATTGTAAAACATGTTGACGTTCAAAAGTGCCTTTTAATAGCCTTCTTGAAATACATACCTACAATCATGTGATAGACTTTTCATTGACGGTTGATGACTATATAGGTAGGAATAGCCTTTGAATATCTTTTTGAGCGGTCAGCAAATCATTAAATAAGCCTCTAGTGCTAATATTTTATCTCTTTATACTCTGAGGTCTTTTTTAAACCTTAATCTTCGACGGTAACTTGTAAAGCCTACTTAGCTGTGATGGTTTTCCTTTTAATTTCGTTATATTATATATACTCGTATGTATACTACTGCTGTGAATTTTTTCACATATCCAAGTACAACCGTTCAGCTGCCAGGGACACTTGACTCTATTAAAAATTTGCACTTCAAAATTTAATATTACGCAAACGGATCCCGGAATCGAAAAATGGTTTTCACAAACCCGCATTATTTTTTATCGGCCTATTCATCGATACGATACTTTTTATGACAGTACTACGTTCCTATGGGATAATTTCCGACCTACAAGCAGGCGAAGCCGCGGGGTAAAATAGTATAGTACACAGGACTGTCAAGAGACAATTATTTACAAAATACATTATGCTTCACGTAGATACTAACTTGTGACGTTGTTACGATCATTTTGAATGCCAAATATAACACTATGATGGATGAAGCATGTTAATTTACAAACATTAAGGCGGTATGATCCGGCTCGAGTCGATTAAAGTAGGCTCGCGAAGTCACAAGTGCTTACCTCGCGCATTTGGTAGATATTTAAAACAAGTAATAATTTTAATCATTTTGTCAAGAGAAACTCAGCGAATTATGCTAAACAATCTTATTACCTTTTCATTAATAAAAAAAGTCCGTTTTGTAGCTATGAGATTGATTAGACATTACGATAGGGGGTAATTTTTATTATATTTTTTATTCAGCAATGTTTAGAATAACATTGCTGAATAAAAAATAATCGTGTTAGTTTTAAAAGCAACTGCATGTCTGCCAGATCCTTAAATAAGATATATGTATCTTTTTCACTGTTTTATGTTTCCCATGGATTCAAAAAACTAGAAGCGCAATCTCTGTCGGGTCATACCGCCCTAAGTTGAGTTGGCCTCTTACCGCCTTACATATACACGCGGAATAAAGTTATACTATGAATAACTTCGGTATAAACATCCATTTTTGACGTTTAGACCTAGTCTAACTTTATTCCGCGTTTATAAGTAAGGCGGTTATTCTATAATGGAATTTCAATTTTATTTAAGGCTCCTGCAACAGGCGCGACACGTGACGCGACACAAAGGCACCGCGGCTTTGTGTCACGTCGCGTGTCGCACCTGTTTGTAGGAGCCTTTATTTGTATAGATAATTCCATTTTTCTTTCACCGATGTCAGTCATGTCGAAGATAAACTCAGAAAGTACATATGAAAAGAATGTTTTTTAATTTCTTATATAAACAGTAATAAGTAATATCAAAACGCCTACACAAAATACAGTAGCATCAAAATTCATAAATAAAATAAACTGCTATTAATAACGAAAATGGCGGCTCTCACGGAGTCACGGCGCGTGCCGTGAATACGTGATCGATGTTGCAAAAAACGACGTGAACAATAACTGAGGAATGCTCGCGTGTAGAATATTGTTCCTATTTGTCTTTTCAGAAAAATGTAGATGGTCTACATAACGGTATATATCACGCTTGTATTTTCCTGATGGGGAAGGCAGAGATGTATAGTATACACATGAAAGATGAAGGATGTAACCAATATTTTGATTTAAAAGAGTCCGTGGAGTTTTCCTGTCCGTTTTTATCCATGGGAACCTATACTACGTTTTGGAATGGGCAACAAGCTTCATGTTTCTGACTGACTCCTTGATAGTTCAAAAGCGACTGTAATTGGTTTATTTGAAAAAATACCTTGAGTTTGACCAACATTTCGCCAATTACGTTTTAGTCCCACGTGGAAGCGGGTGAGCTTATTTTATCATCGAATGGGAACAAATCCAGACTCCGGGTTGCTACTGAGATAATGCTAATAAAAACCGGCCAAGTGCGTGTCAGACCACGCACAATGAAGGTTTCCGTTGTTGGGACGAATTTATCCCTAGATCAAACTTAACATTGTAGTTGAAAAACATGTTCTGCCATACGGAATGTATGGGAGAACATATTTCTCAATTGTAAATGTAAATTGGTCGACTATTACTCGGTAACTTGTAAAGTGTACTTAGCTGTGATAGTTTTCCTTTTAACCTTGATAAGTATATTACTGCTGTGAATTTTCTCACATAATTATACACACGTACAACCTTTGCTGGCGGGGGGGGGACACTTGACTCTAACAAAAATTAGCACTTCAAAGCTTAATATTACGCAAACGGATCCCTGAATCGAAAAATGGTTTTAAGAAACCTTCAATATATTTTAACGGCACCATACTATGGGATAGACGAGAAAAAAAAAATATCATCCCCAATTAACGTGTATTTATTAAAATTACTTTAAAAAAAAATGGCAAAAATTTGTTGTGATGTTATGTTTTTTACGCGACTGTTTTAAAGGAAGGTATGCTTTTAATCTACCTAAATATTTTTAAAAACCCTGAGTTTTTAAATGAAAAAACACACAGTATTTGCCTTCTACACATTGCGTAAACGAACTTTGAACCGACAAAATTTCCTAACAACAACTACTCAGAGAAACCAGTTCTACGATTTATTTGAACAAGAAACTTTAAAACTGTCGTGTTTTTACAAACGTAACTGATCTTTGAAAGAGCAGATCACAAATAAAATAATAATATATTATGCCGCGTCTAGAATCCTGCCTAGATTTTTCTCAACTATGTTAGGGTCAGCTTCCAGTCTAACTAGATGCAGCTGACATGGAGCGACTGCCTATCTGACCTCCACAACCCAGGCAGTGGGTAACAATATACCTCTTGGTAAGACTGTCAGATTTTTGGGCTTCTTATCTGACGTCCCGTGACGGCTGTCATAGATCTAGGTATGACAGTCGGCCCCGACGCTGGCTTAAGGCGACGATAACAGACTTTTAATGATTTTATACCGAAAATCACGTCTAAACGGCTTATTCCACTAATCCCCCCTGAGATAATCCCCCTCAGTGGGAAAAACTGAACCCTAATGTAAAAAATCTCTTTCAGGGGATCTTGGAATAAGTCTTTTCTTTTAATTTTCAGTTTTAGTTTTCCCCCCTAAGTGGGATTATCAGGGGTGAATTCTAGACTGTTTTTTATAGATTCCACTTTTACTCCTAAGGGGGATTTTCAGGGGGGATTTGTGGAACAAGCCATCTAAACGAATAGTGATACTGATTTGAAAAAAAAAAAAAAATACAAAGTTATTTTCTCAATAACGTATATGTAATATGTTAATATTCTAGATTATAAATTATCTTTATATTAACATAGTGAAATTAATTTGTAAAGTTATGTCTAACGCGGATAAAAAACTGCGAATCATGCGAAATAATATCAAGCGTATTTTTCTGAAACCTTCACCTTTTTAAAGATAATTTAATTATAGATCTTTTAGTAGATATACGTGTTTTATTAAAATACCTTTTGTTTTATGTATAATAAATTAATAATGCTTCTTATTTGGGACAGCGCTCCTGGATAGGCGAGTCCTATTATTGGCTGGACGTACGACGGTTGCGTGAGCTCAGTACAGAACACGCAAGCTTACCACTCAAGGTCTCTGGCATATATCTGCATCTTAACGTGCTTTTCGAGGCATGTCAAAAAAAAATCAAAATCAAAATATTTTATTTCCCATAAACCTACATGGGCACTTATGAAACGTCAGAAGCTAGGTGCACGGTTCCAATTAGTCGTTTCCTATGGAGAAGAGCCGGCAAGAAACTCCACGTAGGAGACTCGGTATGTAAAGATGGTCCACGAACGGACGCGGCAGGTGTAGCTTAACCTTCGATGGACCAGTTCGGCTGTTATCATTTAGCCACGAACTCCTGGCGTAGCGTAGCATAATCAGCCTAGATATTGTTCCCACTTCTAGGCCCGCTTTGTGAGAGGGAGTAGTGGGACCACACGGACACAGTGCGATTTGATGGATGTCACATGTCTTTGAATTATTGGTTCTAGTTCTAGGACATGCCGGTTTCATCAAGATATTTTCCATAACCGTTTTGAGGTGTCTCTGCCTTCCAAGAAAATGTACTAGACATGCATTTAATTAAAATGACGCACCACAGTCTTGTCTAATTATTATTTAACGAGTTAACAGGTCGAATTCGTCTGTACCCAATTTTATAGCAATTAGTTAATCGCTCGATTAACATTTTATGGTTTTAAGGCGAATTATTTAATTTGTTAAAAGCTGGTTTCAGTGACGAGTGTTTTAAAGAATTTAGTCGTTTATCTATAGCCTTGAAGACATGATACGATTTTGTTGAAATTTGAAACATAAAATAAACTAATTTTTTTTTATTACTGTTTGGGCCTGCTCTTGACCTCTATCTAGCTTGATGGAAAGCGATGGATGAATTCTATGATGGAACGAGCGTACCCAGAAGATGCCTGTTCACTCTTGCTTTGAAGGTAGACGCTGGCAGAGTTCCACACTTTGGCTGTGCGCATAATAAATGTGGAGGAGAAGCGCTGAGTACCTGGACGGGATGTCAACCAAGTGTGTATGGTACCCTGCAGTACGTCTGGTAGTCCGGTAATAAAAGGGCGATGGTGGGAACAGGTCGTGGAGCTCCTGCGCACACTCTCCAAAGTACAGTCTGTAGACGACCGAGAGGCAAGCAACATTACGCCGATGCCCTGGAGACTTTGAAGCCTAGCCACCAACGTTTCGCCGCCCTATAAGCCTTTTCGCTCTGCGTTCCATCGACTCAAGTGCAGTAAGTTGGTACGTTATATTATGTACTTACATAACATAATAATACGCCTGTAATCCCCGAAGGATTAGTCTTGCATACTCATTGTTAATTTTTGGGGTGGTACTAGCTAATAACGTATCCATGGATTTGTAAAATATGGGTGTATGTACTACTTAACACAAGGAGCTCGTGGCTAAATAATAACAGCTCCACGGGTCCATCGTAGGCTAAGCTACGCTTGCCGCGGTCGATTTGAAGATGGGTGACAATCCATTACATATCAAGACACCCCATGCCTCGGAAAGCACGTTAAGCCGCTGATCACGGCTGTCATTCGTAGGTCTACGCCCCCGAAAGATGTTACAGGCTACCGTGACCTGATCAAAGCCTCTTCTCACCTTCAACGAGTTAAGGCCCATTATCCCTAATAGATAGTTGAGGGTACATGTAGGGAAAGAAATTGTATAACCTTTGGAAGAGGTACCTATCTAAGAAAGGTTTTCTGGACCTTTTCGAGCATCAGTGTTTGGGTCGCGGTATAGGGGTGCCAAACACAGGCACTGGATTCGTGTTTGTTTCGAACTAGAGTGGAATGATTTCAGAAAAATAATTGTGGATCTTGGACAGTCGTTACGTGTAGTCAGAAGCCCAAAAGTATGTCAACCAGTCTTACCAAGGGATACTGTGTTATCCATTAACTGTATCGTAGAGGTCAGATAGGCAGTCTCTCCATGTAAAATACTGATATTCATCTTCATCCATTAGATTGGAAGCCGTTGGGATTAGTTGCTTTTGTGGACATGATATTTGTTTAGATTTGTACTGGAGTTGTAATGGCAACCATGTAATTTGGTTTGAATAGGTTTTCATTAACTTTTTATCTTTATTATTTTCTATTTTGTGATTGTGAGAACGTTGTAGGCCTACTAGGCCAGATTTGCTGACCATTTTCTATTTAGTTAACTACCAGGTACTTGTTAAAAGGCCTAAACCTTCCTCCCATACCTAATATCACTGTTATTTGAAAATATTGTTAAAGCCAATTATTTTTAAACGAGTAACCGTGGAGTTGTTTGCCAGCTCTTCTCCATAGGAAACGACCAATTGGAACCGTGCACCGCATAAGTGCCCATGTAGGTTCATGTGAAATAAAATATTTTGATTTGATTTAATTTAAACATAATCTAAGGTTACATTAAAAGTGCCACATTTGTACTGCGATGTAAGCTTGCATCATATAAAACTTTTTATACTCAGCCTATTGTATGAAGTCAATGATGAAAAGAAACCATGGAATGCAGTGTTATATCTTAACATGAGGAAGTTACGAAATGGAGAAAAAGAACCGTAATATAATAGGGAAACTATGAACGGAAGTTGTAAGAAAAAACTTCATAGACACACATTCCACCGGTGTTTAAAAGGGAAATCTTTATCTTCTTTAAACTTATTGACCTACTAATGATGGCCGATTTTTTTAATAATTGAGCCTCTTTTTAAGTATTTGGTATTTTTCACAGTTGGTCTACCTTACTAACCTTATTAAACCCGTTTGGTAGTAAGGTTAGAACTGTAACCAACTGCGCGACATCTATGTTGGTCGCAGTTAATACATGGGACTTAAACATAACTGGCGGAAGGTGGGTACATGGGAAACAAACAACACAAACAGGCGTGATGTATGTTTGATAAGAACAAACAGGCGTGATGTATGTTTGATAAGAAAAAATATAAATCATGTTACAATGAAAAACTAAAAAACAGAAAATCATTCGATTGTTTGCTACAAAAAAAAAGTTGCAAAAACGCGCGTGGCTTGTAAGCTGAAGGCAAAGAATGTACAATGTTAAGATGAGTATCTAAAACAAAGGTAGTATCCTTCTAAGAAAACTGACATACAGTATTAGGTAGTTGTTAGTTATTTTATCGTATAGGGACAGGTTGGTAGGTTGTTATGCAAAAGCTATTATTGTAAACACAACTACCAAGAATTGCTCAGAGGGAGGAGGCATAATGAGGAAAATGACGAATGGATGGCTATCATCATTATATTAGCCGAAACACGTCCACTGCTGGACATCATCCTATACCAAACACCGCCACTTCGACCGGTTCTTTGCTTCCTGCATCCAGCGAACCCTTCTTCCTTCTTGAAAGAAAGCCTTCACAAGGTCATCGGTCCACCTTGCGGGAGGCCTTCCAACGCTTCGATGGCTAAATGAGTAGAGAAAGACCAAAACGATGGAAGGATACTATGAAAGATGATATGGCTAGAAAGGGGCTGACTACTGAGATGAAGACTGAATGAGTGATAGAGAGGGATGAAAGTTATGTGCCGACCACTAGTAAATTGGGATGAGGGCAGGAGGATGATGACAATTGGGTTATAGAGGTATGAGGAACAGGGTGTAAAGTTCACTCATACTCTATGGAAAATGGAGGATCCTCCGACCAGACTTTTTTTTAAATATATTTAAAAAATCATTTTATTAATGGTCGATGCGAAATCCCGTTATTTTTTTTTATTTTATGTATTCATCATCTGCCTTGCCTTTTCCCAAGTATGTTGGGGTAGGCTTCCAGTCTAACCAGAGGCAGCTGAATACCAGTACCTATTTTAAGTATTATATTTAATTTTTTTCATTAAAAAAAAAATTGTTAAATTTTTTGAAATAATCACGCAACTACAAACGCGCCTCGACTGGTCACCATGTTTGTGACGTCATATGTTAAAGGAATTTCTCGATAATTCAGTGTAAACGGGTTCTACATGTAAATTGCCTAAAATTGCTAAAATTTTGTGCAAAAAATATTTATAATAATTGCTTTTGTTTTAAATGTCGAATGGATGGCTAGCAACTAAAAGTTTTGAGAACTTCTGATTCTGCTTATTTGACTGAGCTACAAACAGTTCGAATAATTAATAATTACAAGACAAGTGCAACTGACCTTGAACTTTACAAGTTGAGGCCAGGTGTATAATAAACATAATTATTTACAAGTTGCAAGATACGGATATATTAAGAGAGGTCAGCTCAGGTATGAGGAAGTAGTATCCATTTCTGACCGTCCTGATGAATTTTCAGGTTACCGTTCTGCCGCACTAACGAAACATGCAATAACTCGATTTTGCCGTTTCCAAGACTTGTATTTTTGATTACTGAATTTGTTATGAAGTTTTAGTTATTGCATTCTTGCTTACTGAAAAACCGAGTTCCTGATGGATCAATAAAAAGTTGCTTAGAGAGAGTTAATAGATTTCGATTCGCTGACTCCAAATATATGACTCAACGAATATTAATATAACTCAAAATCTTCGAGTTATTGCATTCTTCGTTAACACGGCAGCGTTCCCCCGTCCAAAGTAAGCTGTCAATAAAGTTGCCAACATTTTGTACAAGAAATAAAGTATATTATGGTTAACATACAAATATTTATACATACATAATCTCACGCCGTTTTCCCATTGGCAGAAACCATAGAGCGCCACATACTACGCTCCTTACATACTTCCTTTTGCTTCGTTTACATTCATACATCTGATGATACATGCACGCCGGTTGCGAGTGCTACGCACCTGACCTTTCTGAAGAATATCACCAATTAGGTCACTATATGTTCTCCTAGGGCGTCCCCTCCCGGCGTTTCCACTCACATCTGCCTCGTAAATACCTTTTGTAAGTCGCCTTTCATTCATCCTCTCAACATGACCAGACCATCTAAGCATACTCTTTTCAATTTTTGTCACTACATCTTCTTTTAAACCACACCGTTGCCTTATCACATCATTTTCCAGCCTATCAGTCATAGTCATATATACAGGATGATTGGAAGATGGATGCAAAGCTTTGAGGCGAATATAGTACAGACAATTAAGAACCATTTGAGCCATGGTTGTCTTAGACGAAGTCTTACTAATTTTTTTATCAAATTTTTAAGTTTTGTGTTCGGAAATTCCTAAAATTTTATGTAAACTGCATAAAATGCGGCCAAATTAAATGATAAATTAATAATAAAAAATAAAATAAATGTTTTAGGCTTCTGTGTCTTTAGATATATTTTTTTACAGACATTTAAAATTAAGAAAAAAAAAAAAATACAATACGTTTTTTAAACCTTATTAAAATAAAAATTGGTAAGACTTCGTTTAAGACAACCATGGCTTAAATGGTTCTAAATTGTCTGTACTATCTTCGCCTTAAAGCTTTGCACCCATCTTCCAATCATCCTGTATATTATGGTTAAAGTGAAAAATAAACGGTATTTCGGTAAAATGTACAGTATTTTAAGTATTTTTTTAATGTTTTAAATATATACAGTATTCATTAATGCTACTCGAGTAACTTATCAATATAGCACCAATTTTGAAGGCCTCACCGAGTAGACGAGGAACAATTTAATATTAAAAAATGTATTGAAACTCTATTTCTATCGTCCCACCATTTAGCATTCATCACTGAAAAAACTCATTCTGTGAATACTAAGGTGGCAGTACTAATTATAAATACTATTATGGTAAAATATTCTGATAACAAATATCTATTTACTATGACCCGAAAATTCGGAGATTAACTCTTTCTGAACCATCCGCGCCCATGCCCAGACATGATGTTCTCGTAGTAGATTTTTGATGTGTAACATTTTTCCTCTCAGTTTCTATGGGAGTGATTTCGTATAAAGGGACGGAAGTGTGTGACAGGAAGTTGGGAAAGTGCGCGCTACTTGATTTGACCAATGAGCGCGCCGTCAGATGTGGTGGTGGACCTTTATTTATAAATGCGCGTCAAACAAAAATTTGGTTAAAATAAATAAAATAAAAACCAAGACGGCGGCGATTTTTTAAATATTTTTCTTAATAGGTATCGTTTTAATGGTTTTCGAGGGTGCTAAAGCCGATAGTGAGGTCAAAATGAAAATCTACGAGGGCAGCTGTGAAAATTTTAAAATTTTCTTTAATGGGTGTCGTATTCATAGTTTTCAAGGGTGCTTATTATCAAGGTGAGATGTTATAAATGTTACACATCTTATGCGACTCGTTTTTTTTATACTGTTTACAGTTTTAAATATTGCACTAATTTAGCACATTACAAAATTGCACCATGGACCTATTCAATTTAATTTAACATAACATCACGCCTTGGTTCCCCGAAAGGTAAGGCAGAGGTGTAGTCATAGTAGGAACACCCACATTTCGCCAGTTAAGTCCCATGTAATAGGGGGCGAGCCTATTGGCATTAACCGGGCACAAATCCAGACTCCGCGCTGCTACTGAGAAATTCCTAATGGGAAAACCCATTAACACTTTGCGCGACCCGGGAATCGAACACAGGACCATGCTCAGCAGTCGCGCTTGCGACCACTAGACCAACGAGGCAGTCAATATAATTATATATTCTTTTAAATCGAAAGTATTCTTTACTCAATGAAGTCTCTTCATCTAATTTATTTATTTTATTTTATTTTTATTTCTTCAGGATAACAAACAATTGCGCAATAATGCTTAACATTTAGGTACAGAATTTTATAAAACACTAAAGTAATCACGCAATCAGCATCGTTATCCACAAATCGACACTTCCCGCGCATAAGGTCGTATGTTTAAATTTATGATTTTTCAGGAGACATTTTTAACGTCATCTATGTGTTGATCAGCTGCAAACATAATATGATAAGACTATTAGCGGGTTAGAAACTCGGTTTTTAGTGAAAATATGAAAACATCGTTTTTAAGAATGTGTAATATTTACATAATATTTTTTTTTTTTTTTATATAAAATCTCATTTTACTAATCAAAAATGTTACGACTTTTTGCGAGGGAGGTATCGAAATTAATCCAACAATAAAATAGTATCTTAACTGAGCAACTGATCATATTGACATTTAGTTATGTTCTTGTGTAAACTATTACAAACATACAAAACAAAATTATACGGTATGGTCATTCTATAGGAGCTTATGTCATCTCAGCATAGGTCATCATCAGAGTAGTGGTGGACTGGTAACTCCGGGATAACGGCTGCGACTGACGTGTTGTAGATCGTAGGTTCGAACCTGCACAGGCGCTTTTATTTGTGTAAATTATTTCATCACTACTGCTCTTAAAACGGTGAAGGAAGACAAACCCCTAACAAACTACTAAAACTAAAAATTCTAAGACCTGTGTCCAGTGCCGGTTTTAGCATTACCAGCGCCCTGGGCGAGGTATCTATGGCAACCCCTTTCTACTTGCCAATTCAGACATGTGAAAAAAAAACCAGGGGTTCTTTTTCGTTTATTTAAAAAATACTTTTTTACCCTTTACATATCGTCGCCTTAGAGTGAAAACCTCGGGAATGCAATTTTGGTCATTTTTGTTTTATTACATTTTTGAAAAGAAAAGCTGGCAACGCACGTCCTAGTTTCACACAAAAAAAGTTTTGCAACTTGTAACGCCATTTATGACGAGTTTGAATATTGCCCTATTACGGAACGTCACTCAATTCTCAAGCATTACTTAAAACTAGATTCAACTAATCAAATGGCTTGAATCTAGTTTTAATTAGTAATGCTTGAGTATTGAGTGGTGTTCTGAAATACGGGCCTAAAAGGCACATATTTGAAGAAGCTGTGGTAGTAAAATTTTACAGGACGCAGTTTTTTCTTCCTCCTGTAAAGTTGCCTTTTTCGCCTATACGAGGTTTTCACTCTAAGGCGACGATATATCGGAAAACTGTCGTATAAAAGCATCGAAGTCTATGCTTTCTGAAATTTCATTTTCGATTGACAAAGTTGCCAAGTTTGTTAATCTCGATTGAGATATTGTCGATCGCAGATAGGTTTGTATCAGCTTAAGCTTCGAAAAAGTCCTTTCCCCACTTGCTACCGCTACAGGGCCTCAAGTCTGCTATTACAATAGTGTCAGAATGGTCTATCATTGATTTCATAATTGTTGATTTTGACAAGTTTGCTAATCTACTAATATAATGGCGTCATTATGACTTTCCAATGGTCAGCCACTGACACTCCATTGAAAGAATTGGTTATCTCGTACATAATGACAAATTAAACTTCCTGCTAAACTTCCAACTTCCTACTACTTCAGATTGCTTATAACACTAATAAATAATATGTAAAAATATATATAAATGAAATCTGGCATGAAAAAATGTTCAAAATGCCATTATAATACAATTCTATTACGAGACCATTGACCGACCAATGATCGACCATTATGAATTTAGCAAATTACGAACTTTTAGCAAAATGACAATGGGATCGTGTGTCGTGTTCGGAGTGACGAATTTATAAAAACGGCAGACTTGGGCCCCAGGTATAGTGACCAATATTCTTAATGGAAGGACGAGACGGGAAACCAGACATGAAGGGGCGCCCCTTTATGGCTGGCGCTCTTGGGCAGTCGCCCAATTGCGCCCTACCCTAACGCCGCTACTGCCTGTTATATCTACCAACCCTCACTGCCCTTGTGGTGGATTACGGGCCACAAAGAGGAGGCCCATGTCCCAGCAGTGGGAATATTAGCCCTAAAAAGCTATTATTTTGACATTAAAAACAGACAATTCAATTTTATTTATTTGTATAGTTGAAACTACAACCCCTAAACAATCCTTTCTTAATGCATCCCTAAGGATCTGCCACATTCAATGTTCATATTTCCAATAGTTTAGTCTGTGCATTGCCTGTCACAGAACTATTCTTTGAGTATTCTAAACACGCAGGTACATAAACCTACTTATATGTAGATGTTGGACATTCCAAGTACAAGAGTTATACACACAGTTGGAAGTACCGACAAACGTACAGATTCCAAAGTTTAAGTATGTCCGTCATTTCATCACGCAGAAATTGCCGGATTGTTTTTGGTGAAATTTTTGTTTGATAAGGTGAAGTGTTATGAAGAATATGAATTATACTAATATCTGGCTGGAGTTTATGTTTAGTATTTGGATTTTTATAAAGTAATGAACTAATGAGTTAATGACATACGTAATATCATTAAGTTAGCTAGTAGTTGTAACTATAACTAATTTAAAACGAACGTTAACTATGTTCTATTAGTAGTAAAACTCTAATGAATGGAAAATTTTAAATTCATAGAAAAAGCTTGCTTAATACTTACACCACTTCCTCAAAAAAGCGCTGGTGAGCTTGGCACACAACTTATCACGCCCTTGCATTTTGAATTAATTAAAAAAAAAACTTAAAAAAATATTTTTACAAAATAAAAAAAATTCACTGCCACTCAACACTCTCGCATTGCTTCACTACACTTCACTATTTTTTATCCATTTATTGTTATTTGTGTTGGCGACCGGCACGTCCCACTCGCGAGGCGTCCTGATTTCGACTGACGCTCGACGTGTATAGAGCGTCGCGATTCGTGCGTACGCGCAACCTGTGAACAAGATAATGTTATTGAGAAAAATGTTATAGTATAGTAGGGTGACGCGGTTTCGCTTGCGTGGATAAGGTCGTGAAAACAATTAGGTAGTTGAAAGGTGGTGTAAAACAAATTATAGTTTGGCTTCCTGTATGACATTTATGCTTCCTTGACATTTTTCTGTCTTTTCCTTGCACTTTATCATCGGAGTCCTTTTTAGGTGGCTCGAGAAAATGCCTACACCTACTTCATTATAATTAAAACTTATGTTTATTTATTTTCTTTTCATATAATTTTATTTTTCATTTTGTATACCGATTGGACACATTAAATATCTCCAAGCTATTTAAAACACACGCATCAACTAATTAGACAAAAAAAAAAAAACAACTAAATTGTTACTAACTAATTACTAACAATCTATGGACTGTAACGACAGAAAAAAAAAAAAATTTTTTTTTTAGCTGCTAGTGTGTCTTACAAATAATAATACTCTGCGAGTTGGGTTCGGCCCCTCCTACGCCTTCCAAAGGCCCGGGACCCTAGGGTCCCGAGATAAGTTAAAAACATAAAAAATAATAATAATAACTTTTATTTAAAAAAAAACATTCATCATTGTGTGTTTAGTTTAGTTTGTAATCTTCCTGTGCGAGTCACAGTAAATACTTTTTCTTTCTTTATTTCTTTTCTTTAAATCCATTGCGATCAATTGTCATTTTATGTGTTTTACGCAATTATCCCGTAGTTCTGCTGTTAAACAACAGGGTGAAAGCCATTACTCATGACTAGAGATCGGATATTCGGTTGCATATTCACCTAAAGTTGAGATTTTGGCTAATATGGAATGCGCTTTTGTATCGAAAAAATCGAAATTTAATAGAGAAATTTTAATAATACCATCGATAGAGCTGGAAACTCTGAATCGAATGATATATATAATTAATTTTTGCCAAAACGTCCCTTACGTTAATTGATACTTCTGGTAGGCATCGATATTACATGGAGCGACTGCCATCATCTGATCTCCACAACCCATTGACTGGGTTAACACGACACCCTTTTGCAAGACTGGTTGTCTGGTAAGCTGACAGATTGTCAAACTCATGTCAGGTGCTGAGCTTGACTGTTTGTTTTATCCAGTTAATCTCAGCCAGCATCTAACCCAAGTTTGACAAACAGTAAACAAAATGTCTTGAAGTTTTTCACCACTTCCGTCATGAGAGTTTTCGTACAGCACATACCGACACGACATAAGAACCGACTGTAAATATGTGCATGAAAATTTGTAAAATTGTAATCAAAATTTTATAAAAACAAAGTCGGGTTGGTTACACCATTTATAACTCAAGAACGGTTGGACCGATTTTTATGATCTTTGATTTGTTGGATGTGTCTCCGCCCGCATAGCGAAATAACTATTAATTTTGCCAGCGCTGCGGCACTTATTTTTAAATGTCGCAGCATCATGCTGAGATAAGAGCCTTGTGGCCTCGTACAGGACTCTGTTTTTATTTTTTATACTTTTATAATTGTATGTTTATTAGTTTGTGATCTTCCTGTGCAAGTCACAATAAAATAATACTTTTTCTTTCTTTCTTTCTTATTAAAACAAGTGAAAAATTCACGACAAAAAAAAAATATTGTCCAAATCAGGTTCTAACTGAAGGAAAAAAAATTTTAGTTGCCAGGTACTTGGACAATTCGGGAAAACTTAAAGTGCACTATGGGATTTTTGTATGAATTATTGAAATTTGGACAGGAACCTGTCGGGTCGGTTAGTGTTAAATAACAGTTATACGAGTACTGACCGTGTCCTAACCTAACAAACCGTGTATTGATTAACACAATTACTCATAAGAATGGCTTTTTTGCCTTCTATACGTGACTAAGCTAGGAGTGAATGAACTTATTGTATGTGTAAGTATTGCAAGGCTTGGAATTTACTGAAGGTTTTAAATAAATGAATAAAAACGTTTATTTCGACCAACACAGGATCACAGCAGGCAAAATTAAAATTAAAAAAATAATTAAACATACGATTTAAAAGACTTCACATAAATATATCAAGCTCACACATACACACACACAGATGTTTTGAAACTCTTTTTTAGAGTTCCGTAGTCAACAAGGGTCCCTTATAGTTACACAAAACATGATCTAGAGGAATACCTTTTATAAAGTTTCATATTGAGACACGAATCAACAAAATACGATCTAGGTACTAGCTTCTGCCCGCGACTTCGTCCGCGTAAAATTTCGGCACACAACCCACCCCGTCGCATCGCATCGCCCGGCGCCCGTCCGCGCAATTACTTCGTTTTCGCTTAACGTTTTTTCCGACTATATGTCGTTTTGCTCGACTCCTTAGGGGCGTAGCGTGATGTTAAATGGCGGTAAAAAAAATAAAAACGGCCACATTCCTCTAGATCGTATTTTGTTGCTTCGTGTCTCAATATGAAACTTTATAAAAGGTATTAGAAAATTCTAGACACACTTATACCGATATACTTATTACCGATATAGTTGATTGAGCCGTTTTTCATAATTCCTTCTCAGTCGCGAGATAATGTTTTTAAAGGCGCTAGTTACCGGTGACAACGCTCTTAAATCAGTCAGCCAATCAAAGAAGTTACATGAGTTCGTCAACCTGTCAGCTTATTTTTGTATTGTGTGGCCTCCCAGAAACCGGATGCTACTCGCTTCTATTTACCCGACTGCGCCAGAAGGAGGGTTATGTTTTTCGAGAGTATGTATGTATGTTTTTTTGCGTCATGTTTACCGCAAATAAACGTTTTTTCTTTCTTCTTTTCTTTCTGTATGTATGTATAATTGTATGGCACGCTCTGCGGCCTGAACGGCTCGATGGATTTTAGCTTGAGAGGTGTCGTTAGATTCGTATTTACAGTGAGAGTGACACTGCCACACTGGGTATATCAAAAGAAAATAAAAACAAAATGGCAGATTTTTGGCTCCAAATTCAAATGTTTGGCACGCTCTGCAGCCTGAACGGCTCGATGCGGCTGGATTTTAGCTTCAAAGGTGTCGTTAGATTCGTATTAATTGTGGGAGTGACATAGGCTATATATTTTTTATATAATATACTATTGTATCGCAAATACAAAAAAAAAGGAGGGGAAGGTTTAAAAATAAATTAAATCAATATTGTACAATTAATATACCTAATTAATAAAACTAAAAAGCTTAAAAAAAAACCAAATTATTAAAGAAAAAACCCGACTGCAATTAGATCTGCAAAAGAATTTTGGTATGGCAGGCGGGGGGACAAACAAAAGTTTCATCATATTTCAGGGTATTGGTTTGTGCCTGCCATACCAAAATTCTATAGATTATTATGCTTGTTTTACTCTTTTCAGTTATGTTTTAGCAGTCGGGTTTTTTGTTTTTTTAAATAATTAGTTTTTTTTTTCAAGGTGAATTTGTATGAAGCCAATATTTAGTAGAAAATATTTTGGCGCTGATAAATTTGTTTAATTTTTTTATTGTTAATTAAAATGGTAACACAAATTACATTAATTAACATAGAGTTTCAAACAAGTAGTAAACAAAAATATTTCAAATACTATACATAATAGAGGACAACCTAGCATGCTCACTCTCACAAAACATCAGACATACATGCATAATTCTGCTCCATTCGTCGGCAAACAGATCACATTCAGGATTGGTGATCAGGGCATTAAGCATCCCTAAAGTACGATACATAGGGGACTCAGCTCTGGCGAGTGATCCCGCAAACTGTGAACGTTCAGTTTCACATTTGACATTTCTAGAGACCTCACTCTACACTAGTGCCTCTAGCGGCGAATTCAAGCGCGGTAGTCCTCATTAGGTGACATCGAAAAAGTACCCGTAACGACTGTCAAAGATCTACTAATGACAGCTAAGACCAACGGTATAACGTGCTTTCTGAGGCACAAACATAAAAAAACAAACGTAAATATATTAACATGATCTATATATACTTATTAATATGTAATATGGTCGATCTACAATCTATTTATAATGACTACCGATAAAATATTAGTTGCTCTATCAAGGTAATCTTAAGAATAACCAGTTGTGTTTTTTTTTAAATCCAAGATGGCTGACATGATTTCTTTACTGTATTAATTAAAGGTTCATACTTAATTATTCTTAAGTAGCTGCCGGCCCGCGGCTTCACCAGCGTAGCTTTTTTTCTAAAACAAAAGTAGCCTTTTTTTTGGGTGGGAAATTATCAAATAATTTCTCCCCGATGAAAATTTAAAAACATTTCACGGTTCACAACCAAAATGTCCTCCTTTCTACCTACTCGCAGGTTGTTTTGGGTGAAGCACAGTTGTAGTTTTTTTCTGGGTACAGAACTATTTAGGTACTTATACGAATGAAGCTATATAATGATGGTACGGAACCCTAGGTTCACGAGTCCGACTCGCCCTTGACTGATTTTTTATATTTTTTTACTGTAATTGTGATAGTTCGAGGAAATGATCAAATAACTTCTCCCGCTCTGGGCAGAGCGGGAGGGCGTGTCAGACTTTTACTGATTAAAACCCAACCATGTTCCTACTGTTGCCTGTGTGCCAGGGCCACGGTATCCCTTTCGGAAAAACCCGCAACCCTGGCAGTGTAGCTTAAGCGGGTCGCATTTAGCCACGATGTCAAAAATTGGATCGTGTCGGCAAGTGTAGCTTAAGCGGGTCGCATTTAGCCACGATGTCAAAAATTGGATCTGGATCGTGTCGGCAAGTGTAGCTTAAGCGGGTCGCATTTAGCCACGATGTCAAAAATTGGATCTGGATCGTGTCGGCAAGTGTAGCTTAAGCGGGTCGCATTTAGCCACGAAATCATAAATTGGATCTGGATTGAGAATTAATTTCGGGTATTAACATATAACGTGTTTCTCTAATTATGTGA
Source organism: Dryobota labecula (assembly GCA_947523025.1). Classification (NCBI taxonomy): domain Eukaryota; kingdom Metazoa; phylum Arthropoda; class Insecta; order Lepidoptera; family Noctuidae; genus Dryobota; species Dryobota labecula. The sequence goes on along the minus strand of OX383311.1, from coordinate 828,873 downwards.
CATTGAAAAAGTCACGTTGATACTTTGCCAACCAGTTTTTTACTAAAACCCAGCTTCTTAAGCAAAAAAATTGTTATTAATTGAATAACATCCCCACTTTACGTGTACGGGTACCCTAAATAAATTAACTTATCAAGATTTTATTTTACCACTTTGTCGGCGTGATTAAAATAAATTATAGCTTTTTAGTATTAAGAGTCTCTGAGCTAAGCTGTGGACAGACAGACAGACAGACGGACGGACATGGCGAAACTATGTATAAGGGTTCCTTGTTTACTACAGAACCTTAAAGAGGAAGAGCTCATTGGGCATCTATAAATTTGTCAGCATCGCTGTCAGTGGGAAAAGTGCCCAAAAGGCTGCCACCGTTGCCACGTTAAATGGCAATTTCGATCCTTTGGCCTAAAAATAGGCCTTTTGTTTGTTTGCGTTTTTTAAGTGTCAAAAGTTTTCTTGTTATTATTTATTAGCTTCTCTCAAACGTTGTTAATCTTTTTCATTCTGCCTGTTATTTAATCTATACATACAAAAACTAAATGACTTATGTAGGGTGGTAACTAAATCAAGATAATAAAAATAAATTAACCTAAACTAAATAAAACTAATACCAAAATAAACTAAAATATGGCGTCGAAAAATTCCTCCGCATCGCTGTCGACTGGTAATGTTACAATAAAATACCTTCTGATATATTACAATTAAATTAAAGAAAATTTAAAACTCATATAAAAAGCACACTTTGTAAACAAGCATATTACAAATTAGAGGATTATATCCAAGATAAGAATGCTTGGAAACATGCTGGTCCTGCTCCATAGGACAATTTAGAGTCTAGACAAAATCAAACTGGTTGGTAATTTAACTGTATAATTTATAATTTTTATGATATTAATTTTATTTTCTGTGATTAAAATAAATTTAACTCACACACTGACTTATTATATGTTTTATTTATTTTTTTGGAAAATCATATACAATGTTTGTAAATATGTGAGTACTATGTACCTATTTATTAATTTTTCTGTCATTACTTCACTTTTCATTCTTTTTACCAATTGTGGTAAGTAATTTTTATTTTTATTCTAGGTACATCGTATTCACCTATAATTATTAATTAATGTATACAAACTATTGTTAACATTTTAAAAGAGTAAGTATGGAGTTTCTTGCCCATTCTTCTTCATACATAACTACCTTTTCGAAGGCGCAACTAGAATCAATTAACTAGTCATGTAATTTTTGACGTTCAAAAGTGCATCTTCGTGCCTATTTGAAATAAATGATTTGACTTTGACTTTGAATGTACCTAAGGGTTTGGCGGCATTGCCACGTTGTATGGCAATGCTTAGCCTCTGGTCAAGATAAAAGCCAGCCCTTGGGTCACTTGTGGCGGTGGGGGTGATTATTATTATAATTATTATTTTTCTATTTTTTTTTTACTGCGATAGTACACCTCTGTCTAACTCTTCGGGGAATACAGGGATGTTGCATGTTAAAAGTTGTTATCCTTCTGTGTTTTTTAGTCGGTTAAAAAGAAATAAACAGCTTATTATCATGCTTTGCATGTGCCCCATTAAAGTAATGACCTTCTAAGGAAAAATACTGCTCGAACTTTGTACGCCATCTTGTTATGTAGTTATGCTATTATAATAAAGTTAAGTGTCTCATTCTGTTTGTAGCATTTTTCTACTGAGACCTACTAAATAGATTTTTAAGTCAAAGAAAGAAAAAAAGAAAAATAGGTTTATTTGTCACAGAAACACGTGCATACAAAATAATTAAAAAAAAAAGGATTTTTATATAGCATTTTGGCTTCGCCCGCGTGGAAAATAAAAGTAGTCTAAGCAACATCAGCTATCTGCCAGTGAAAGTCCCGTCAAAATCGGTCCAGCCGTTTCGGTGATTTATTTAATACTTTAGCACAAAAAAAAAAAAACTACAGAAACGGACTAAATGCCATAGGCATTTTCTACCAGTCAACCTTTGGGTGGAGCAGAGACAAACAGTGGTAGGTGCAATTATGAAAATTGTAGGATTAATTGTATACATATTGTAGGTATATCCTTAGATATACCTATAACTGAACTATAAATAGCCAAATAGCTATTAATATATTTATAGCTAGATATATTAATAGTAGTTTAATTGTACGCTTAAACGCAAACATAGACGGGACTCTTATATTTAATTGTAACACCATTTAAAAACCTATGTTTACAAATAAAGATTTCATTCTCATTTTCATTTTCATAATAGTGATTAGCCGGAACAAACAGACAGACAGACCGATAGACGGACAAAAAATTTAAAAATTGTTTTTTGTTGTAAGTACCGTTAAATGCTGTTATTTTGACATTACAAACAGACACTTTAATTTTATTGATTTATATAGAAGATAAAATTCATTTTGATGATATTATTATTGCATAGACGTACTTAAATGTATAGAATCAAGTTTTTCTAACTGAACAACTGACAGCAGACAGCTGTGCTGCTGGGGAGTTTATTCCACTACTTCTTCTTCCCAGCTAAATTACTAGGAAGTGTTGAAGGGCAGAATTTGAAAAAAATACTTAAGATTTTGATTTATTTTTTAACCATATCGGGAAATCTCGGACAAACAAACATAAATCTAGTCAAAGTTATCATGCGTATCGAAAAAGTAAACAATTATACGCCTCCGATTATACCTGCTCAGTACCAAAAAAGTAAAAAGCGTGAAGATAATATGTCTCACTCATAAGCATAAACATCACATAAGACCCTTATTCCTTTCGCATAAAGGTGACATTTGAATGGCAAATCACACAAACCGGTACTGCCAACTTTCACATTGGTTATGTGGTAATATGACATAAGACATATGTCAGGTTTTATATTATTATGTATTTAAAGTGGGACATGTTGAATTTGACTTACATTTCTACACCCTTTTATCATTTAATTTACATTGAGGTGCTCGTGGCTAAATAATGACAGCCGCACGGGTAGGTTGAAGGTAAAGCTACGCTTGCCGGGGTCAGTTTTAGGATGGGTGACGATCCATTACATATCGAGACCCCTCCGAGCCTCGGATAGCACGTTAAGCTGTTCTGGCTATCTATAGACGTGTTGTGGTCAATTTTGAGCACAATATAAAAGCAGAATAGGTATTTGTGACTGATAGTTGCATACCCGATAAAATATACGATTTGGTGAGAATCACGATGAAAAGCGATCGTATTTTGAACCAGTAAAAAGTTGGGAGATTTGGCGGAAGTTTTGTTGCTGTATCTCTGATATGTAATTATGGGATAAAACCTAGTTATTTTCGTTTGTAATAAAAATAATACAGCAGCAATATTTCAAATTCGGGAAAAACTGAACGTCGTTTTTCTATGGGATTTTTGTACGAATTACTCGTGTTGAAAATTGGACAGGACAACGTCTGTTGGGTCAGCTAGTAATTAATAATTACTTAAGGGGAATTTGCTTGAAAACCATATTTTCTTACGTTTCCTGAAAATTGCAGTTGTGTATTAGATCAAGAGCGCAGTCTGTGGTGGCCCAGTGGTAACAGCGACTTACGAGTTGTATGTCGCAGGTTCGAACTCCGACAGGCGCTTCACTTTGTGTAAATAATTTCATCACCATTGCTCTCAAAACGGTGAAGGATAACATCGTGAGTAAAACGGCATGTCCTAGAACAAAACATTCCAAGACATGTGTCACATGTGACATGATATGACGTGACGTGTGTGTCTACCAACCCGCTGTGCCCGCGTGGTGGATTAAAGCCCACTCCCTCTCACCGAGAGGTCCCAGCAGGGTCAGCTGGAAGTGTACAACTTTAATTTAAATTATTTAAAGTTGTACATTTCCGAGTTGGCCACCCTATATTTTCGTTTTCTTGCCACCAACTTCGAAATAATACGAGTAGTACATTGTGATACGAGGGTGGAAAGTAGGTTATTGCAAACGAGCTGTCATTAACAAGCCGGAGCCGAAGGCGAGGGTTTTTAATGACACGAGTCCTACACACCAGTGTATCACCAGAAGTTTTGCAATACAGTTGTGGGAAATTGTAAAAAAAAAAAAACAATTTATCACACTAAAAATTTTAATTTTCCTAAAATGGCGCGTTTTTGCAAATGGATATATATTTTTTTACTATGAAAACAGCATAAACAGGCTATTCGATTTTTGGCAAATCTTGATGTGAAAATAATTAAATTAAAACTGGTAATTAATTATATGAAACAGCCATTTAAAAGAATTTTGAGAATTCAATGCTAAGACGTACGGATTCATTCATTTTTTTCTTTGTATAAAATCTATCCCATTTTATTCTATGTATGAAAACTCCTTGGTACTAAACTTTTTAAATTGACTTATTTTAAAACTCAACTGCAAAACAAAATGATCGAGCTCGTAAACAAAAGTCACGACCACGTAACAGAAAGATGCAATAGTACACAATTTTACGTCTTCACCTGGCCACAATGGGAGTTTTACTGTACGCGTAGCGTGCGGTAAAACTCACATTATGGCCAGGTGTGACGTAAAAGATTTAATTTTCGAATCGTAATTATAGCCTCTGAAAGTATGCCATGTTTAACAAGTGTATTGAAAAGGATATTTTTCACTTTGCAGTGTTTTTTTGGAAGTCGTTTATTTTTACGGTGTGTTCCCGCTGTCCCCACCGCCCGTGTCCCCATTTATGGTAATTCACATAAATTGGCAAAACTAAAGGTTCCATTTTCTTTTAAGTACTGATTTTAGAAATAATAATTAAAAACCGGCCAAGTGCGAGTCAGACTCGTGCGCACGAAGAGTTCCGGTATCAGAAACCTTAGTTAAGTTTGTTCTTGGGATAAATTTATCCCAACTACGGAACCCTTCATTGTGCGTGGTTCGACACGCACTTGGCCGGTATTTTTATTTATAAAAAAGTTGTGTTTTGAAGTTGGTTAAAAAGTTGAATGCATGTTGCATGTGTGAGAGATGAATGAAAGGGAGTGAATGATACTATGACTGCTAAAAAGGAGAAAATGGAAGAGAACAATTTTTTCGCCGAGCACAAATAAATTGGAATAAAGAAGGGACAATAATGATAAATTAATTCCATAAGCACATGTGGCTTCCCTGGTAATTCATGAACGGCATAATAATTATGTGTCTATAAACTGCTCCCAAATAACGCTGCTTTATTTTTTATTTTTTACATTTTTCTTTGACATAACAATCATCTCATTATTTCACATCACCCTAGTAGCAATTGCCGTTGGCTTCCATACGCCAACAGTTGGGAATGTATTGGCAGACGGTTAGTTATTCCGCCAACCTAAACTTAAAATAGGCCCATTGTTATAAACATGCACTATTTGCCCAACGTATAGCCAACGACGGGCCTGCTGTTACTATTCCTACTGTTGGGTGATTTTTGTAGGGATTTAAGGTATAATGACAACATTGGGCCAACTAACGCGGGCCTGCTGCTTCTATTCCTACTGTTGGTAGATTTTTGTAGGGATTTAAGGTATAATGACAACATTGGGCCAACTAACGCGGGCCTGCTGCTTCTATTTCTACTGTTGGGAGATTTTTGTAGGGCTAATTACTGCTACTCCAACGGGGTGGCAGCGGGGTGCGCGGGGAGCAGGCGGCGGCACGCGTCGCCCAGCTTGCCCGCCATTTTGTTATTCATTTGTGCACCTGCGGCTGCGGAGTGTTTGTGAGTGTTTGTTTTGTTCGCATTAACAAAGATATTAGCCTGATATCAAGCTGGCAGGCTGTGTTTTAGTTTAGTTAGTTAACCTTTAGTGGGGAACTCGGTGTGGTGCGTGAAGAATGGATGACGCCACGGAAGACTCATTGAATGTGTGTTACAAAACGTGTAAAAATCGTCGCTGCACATGAACCTTATCGGCTTCAAAATAAGGTTGGTTTTTCAACACAAATCGCTAAAACCAACCTTATTTTGAAGTCGATAAGGTTCGTGTATAGCGACGCGCGTATGGCCGGCACTGACGAGACGCGTCGCTCTGAAACCAGCCATAGAACCAACCAACATACAACCGCTTGCCTAAATGTATTATGTGTAGTTGGGCCTACCCATAACACGTTTTCGTCGGGCCTTCGTAGGGCAATGTACGTTGGCCCCATCGCAAGTTGGGCCTTCGTAGGGCAATGTACGTTGGCTCCATCGCAAGTTGGGCCTTCGTAGGCAAATCCACGTAGGCCATCAGTTGTTGGCCCAACCGGCAAACTGCCCGCCAATTGTATGCATTTGCCAACTAACCAGAGGTAAGTGGCCCAACTAAATGCCAACAAAAAATGCTACTAGGGCATATATCTATAATTCTGATTTCAACTCTTTATTACTTAGTTGCTTTTGTAGGCATGAAATATAACTTCCAGATTGGTCTCATTTTTCAAAATCCAGTTCTGATGATGGGATCCATGAGGAATTGAGGGAACTCCTCAAATTGTATAGGCTAACATATAGCGATTTTTGTATTTTCATCAATAAATCAAGCATTTGCATTCAGAAAGTATCATTTGATAAAGTGGAACTAATTAAGAAGACCATAAATGGCCACCGGAACTCTTTAATGATAAGTATTTCACGGGTGGCGATAAGATATCTCGATTAAGATAGCTAAGCGACTATGAAGCAAATTTAAATAAATCATTCTGATGAAAATAGTACCATCGAACTGATCTGAAGATGAAGCTGGAAGGTATGCACCGGAACTCCGTAATAAAACAATGTATCCTAGCCGTGTTTGGGCTTATTGGAATTGACGTGACATGCACTCGGGCTATAAATGGTTATTACCCGATTTTTATTAACTTTGCTTGGGAAGTTTTTGAGTTAGCTTCGATAATACGTATTTAATCCACTTATCTTGTGTCACTGTTGTTTGTGCGGTGTAGCAAGTAGTGGTAATATAACTTTTGTGGGGTAGGTACTATAACTAAAAAGTGAAAAATAAAAGCCTTTTTAACAAATGAACAACAGACTTCAAAAAAAAAAAAAAACCACTAAAGAGTGAAAAATAACTTTAATTTCGGAAGTCGGTGTTGTTGGTTCTGTATTTTCGTTTTTTGCCACCGACTTCCGAAGTTTTTAAACCACGGAATTTGGTTTAAAACGTTTATTTACAACTATACTTGAACAAGGACACCGACTTCCGAAATTAAAGTTATTTTTCAATGTTTAGTGGTATTTTTTTTAAAGTAAGTTGTTGTTTTTATATTTTTTTTTATAAAAAAGGTTTTGTGATTAATTTTTTTTTGTGAATGTGAGAACGTTGTAGGCCTATTAGACTGTATATTTGTTGACCATTTTCTATTTTGTTAAAAGGCCTAGATACACTACCTACCACTAGGTGTAGATACCTATCAACACTTTTATTTGCAAATATTGTAAAAGCCAATTATTTTTAAAAGAGTGGAGTTTCTTGCCGGATCTTCTCCATAGGAAACGACCAATTGGAATCGATTAACTAGCTTCTGACATTTCATAAGTGCCCATGTAGGTTTATGTGAAATGAAATATTTTAATTTTGATGGTGCAATATTAATACAAGCTCCATTTAAATCTTTAACGAGTTAAGTTATTTAGTAGAAAATCATTAGTGTATAATTACCGTAATGATTATAGTCATTATGAAGTGGTGACGTCATTGAAACAACAACAAGCGAATGAGTGAGTCAAGAGTGTGAAAGTTTTAAATTTAAAGCGATCGGTTGTAAAATATTAATAGAATAGAATTGTTTATTTCATTGGTTACGTTATGTTACAGTCATATCCATACTAATATTATAAATGTGAAAGTAACTCTGTCTGTCTGTATGTTACGTTTTCACGCCTAAGCCGCTGAACCGATCGTCATGAAATTTGGCAGAGATATAGCCTGGGATATGGAGAAGGACATAGGTTTTTTTTACGCGATAACCGACATCCACGCGGGTGGAGCCGCGGGCAAAAGCTAGTCAATTTATAAAATATTATTTTACAAGAGCATTAGATGTAATTTTATTTTGGCGCAGTTTGTCCGGGAATCTTTTGCAAGCTATTATTGAGATTGTTGAATTATTTTCACACACGGTTGAGTTATACAGGAAAGGTTTTTAATCAGTGCGCAAATTTTGACAAATTTAACTAAAACGTTTTTTATAATACACCTATTTCTTATTTTGTTATATCTTAGTTTAAAAAAAAAACTGGTCAAGGAGCGAGTCGAACTCACGCACCGAGGGTTCCGTACCAGCCCGAAAAACTACAACTGTGCTTCACCCAAAGCACACATAATATAATACTACGTACAGATACCCAATCCCATACAAAGAAATGACACCTCCCTAAGGCTGGCTATTGAGCTGGCTATTTTTTTTCCTCGATTTTTTAACACATGGCAGCATCAGCGACTCACTAATTGCCAGAGACTGTAGTTTTACAACGCCATCTAGGAGTCGGCCTAGGTACTAGGTCTCATTCTCGTGATTTATGAGTGTAAATAGATAAATCAACATTTAACAAGGAAGTTTTTTCTTCAGCCAAAATTGGCCCTATAACGCTTTTTATTGATTTTTTATTTCATTTTGTTACCTATGCTGCCATCTGTGAATTTTTTTCAAGACTAATTATAATTTGTTGAGATCCCATGCCCAAAGCAACCTGCTACCTACTAATATGTAGGAAGGAGGACATTTTAGTTGTGAAACGTGAAATGTTTTTAAATTTTCATCAGCGAGGAAAAGAAAAAAGAAAAGAAAAAAAAACAGAAAGAGAAAAAGAGAGAGAGAGAGAGAATTTTAACACTGCGGTGTAGAATATTGCAGTTTTAGGTCAGCGCCATCCCTTGACAGATAAAGGAACTAATGTAATTTTTGTGATTTCTGAAAAAGTGTGCTATTTAGAGACATAGTTTTATTTTTCCTGTAATCTTTACATAAGTTTCTATCACATAGAATAATTTCAGATTTCTCTCTATGCAAACTTCGGAGATAGGGGGGGAACGGTGTTTTTTTAAATTTTTCATCAAAAGTCGAAATCTATGCGGCCTAAAGAAAAAAGATTTTTTTTTTTTTTTTGAGAATGTGCAATCAGCGCTCTTTCATAATATGATACCCCACATGCCCTAGTAGCCGCATTTCGATTTTTTAAGACCACCTTTCAGCCCCTGTTGAAAAAAAAAATAAAAAACTTTTTTGTTTCTTTCTTATTTGCAAAATAGTTGGGCAAACGTCATCTAAAACTATTCTAAATTTCAAGTTGATAGTATCAGTAGTCCTTGAGATATTCAGCTGTGACAGACAGACAGACAGACTGAGTCACACATAAGGGTTCCTTTTTACCATTTTGGTACGCAACCCTAAAAATTAAGTTATCGTTAACGAAAGATGTTCATATTGAAACTAGATGAGATTGAGACTAGATGTATAATGGATACTCGTCGTGCAACGCGCCGGCGGCGGCGGTGGCGCGTGGCACGGTCAGTGAAGCGGAACGAAGTCGCCCATTTATATTATTACGAATATATTGTATCCATATTTTGCTGATTTCAAGTGGAACAAAAAAAAAATTGAACAAATAATGGATGTGTTCTATTACTGATACTGAACCACAAAAAAAAATGGGGTTAAATATAATGACCACCATAAAATATATTCGAACACCAAATGTAGTAAATGATCACCAAATCTTAGCGAGCAAATTAATGCGCTATTTCTGCCTAAATAAACCACTGTGATTGCCATAAAATGTAGGCTTATTACCAAATAAAGTATTATGATGCCATATTAGGTTAGGTTAGGTAAAAACTGTGACCTCCTAAGCACGAGCCGAGCGAGCGAAGCGAGCGCTGCCGCGGTAGCGGCCGGCGAGTGCCAGAAACGACTAGATTATATTAGAAAAAAAAAATGGATATAACTTATCCTGTATAAAACAACTGTGCGAAGTTTTGGGTTTCGGATCCCATCGGGTCTATTACTTATATGCTAGGAATGACTTTACGAGTCAAAGCTTATGCTGACGGGGGCGGCCCGTTCTCTTGTGGAGCGGTTTGCCCCTCTCCGTTTTGTTTATGTATTCGTTATCGCCTATTCTGTTTGAGAAAAGGGATGGATGGAATTGTCCATATCTCGTATACGCGGGACCAGGATCGTCGAGGCCGCTGATCGTCAGTGAGGTGAGTTTTTCTATCATATCGTGGTGGAGATCGTGTGCTCTGAGATGCCAGGGGTCTTGTATTGTAAAATATGAATGAATTTTGGAGGTTGGAGAAAGTACTAAGTATCTGAGTGTTGATATGGCAAGTCGAATGAGTCTCTTACACAGGTCATCATCATTATCTGCTTAGCCTTTTCCCAGCTACGTTGGGGTCGGCTTCCAGTCTAACCGAATGCAGCTGGATACCTGTATTTTACACAGAGCGACTGCCTATTTGACCTCCACAACCCAGGTACTGGGTAAAACGATACCTCTTGGTAAGACTGGTTGTCAGACTTTCGAGCTTCTGACGACCCGTAACAACTATCAAAGACTTACAAATCACAGCCGGGACCAATGGATTAACGTGCTTTCTGAGGCACTAAGGGGTCTTGGTATGTAAAGATGGTCACCCATCCACGGATCAACTGCGACAAGCGTAGCTTAACCTGAATTATCGACCCGTGTGACTGTTATTACTTAGCCACAAGTCTCTCACACAGATATGAGTGACAAATATGACGCTCTGGAAAGTCCAAATTTTGGGAAATATTTTTGTTTTTTCCTATAAAAACTTATTCGTCTCCTAATTAAAAAAAAAAAATAATCCCTAATTTATTCAAAGTGAGAGTGAACAGACTTCTTCTGGGTAAGCTCATTACATCGTCGACTTTGTCTCTGTCACCTCTAACCTAGACTAGAGTCAAGAGCAAACCCATCGTAGAAGAAAAAAAAAAAAAAAAATGTCTTTTTAGCTTTCTGGAATTTTCTCAAAGTTGGCCGCATTAACAAAGGTTATTTTAGAATTGTCGGGTCGGCGGACTAAAGCACATAAGTCAAAATATTGCTTTATTTTTTCTTAGTACCAAAATTATAAATTTAAATCAATACATCGGCAGACTAAAACACATAAGTTAGTTCGCTTGTTCGGGCTTGAATATCAAGGCTTGTTCGGGCTTGAATATCAAGTGGCGTCCATTTTCAACCTCTTGATTCGCACGAATCTTGCGACGTTATAAACCACATAAGTTTGACTTATGTGCTTTAGTCCGCCGACCCGACAATTGCGACAATCGCGAGCTGAGCAAGCGAAGCGAGCGGTGCCGGGGCAGCGGCCGGCGAGCGCTACATCTAAGTCGGTCGTTACTAATTGGCTATTTAGTATTTGTAGGACCCCAAAATAGGAATTATTTGAGGTTCACAAAAAGAGGCGTAATCATTATATTAGTGTCCAATAATATTTTAACGAGCGCAAAATGGGAATTATTAAATGTTCGATGAAATACATGCCAGAACTTTTTTTATAACTGGATGTGTTATTTTATTTGGGATACGCACAGGAAATACAACAATAAAGAATAGGCAGAGTCATAAGGATTGCCGGTAGAAGTGAAAACTCAAAACTTTGAAATAATTGACATTCTGACGCAACACGTCACGAGCATGTCGCGACTTTCGGTGACGCGAACCCAAAATCGCTCAACGCGGTTAAAGAAGTATTTACTTAAAAAAAAGAACATTAATACAAACAAAAACATGAAAACAATTAAAAAAAGTACCGTAGAGTAAAAGTACCGTACTATTTGGATTTTCGGGGGTTATTTGGAACAAAGCAATTGTAAGATTTGAGTTGACATAAATTCGAATTGTGATCTTCGTACGAAAAATCGTAAAAGTAAACAAGACCAGAAATAAAATTAAAGCTGTCTATGGTGTTTTGGTAGAATTTATGTCAACCCAAATCTTACCATTATTTTATTCCAAATAACCCCGAAAATCCAAATAGCCCCGTTCTGCCGGTACATTAAAACTAAAAAAAAATGTGAAAGCAAAAAAAAAATTAAGATTTGTGTGAGGCCAAAAAGGTTCCTGTCTCAGCACAACGCGCAACGGTGGGATATTTGAAAAAAAAAAAAAAAAAAATCGCATCGCTGGTATCCTGATAGGGTGATATAGATATACACACCTACGAAAAACAACTAAGCTGACGCAGCTATAAGCTGACGTAGACCTACTGTAGGTATCTACGTCAGCTTATTTCAACACAAGGAAACTGTATTCCTTCAGCCCGGACGACGAAGCAATTATACTCTTTAATTATTACCAGCGTTTGGAAATACGCCTCCGTTGCGTTATTCCTGAACGCACAAGGTTGCCTTTCGTAAGTACGCGTCCAAAATGGAGGATGAAGGCGTTATAATGATACAGGCCTATTGCCATTAAAGTCAAACTCAAACTTTGAATTGTCAAGGGTTCGGTCAGTTAGAAAGTTGAAGCTAGTTGCCCATTTCAAAGCGTCCCATGGAGAAGAACGGGCAAGAAACTCCACGGACACTCTTTTAAATCAAAGTATGGTGAAGGGAGCTATTTTGATGGCAGATCTAAGGCGATTAACACACTGCCACGCACCACGCAGCGTAGCGCGTGAATGCGTGTTTTAACGTTGTTTGTAAGTATCTCCGTTTGTATAGAAAACACGCAAACCCCAACACACAAAAAATGCATCCACGCGCATTCATTCAGATGCTGATGCAGCGCAATAATTGTTACAGTTACGTACCCATAACAACTCAGAAACAAATGGCGACCTAGAAAGCAATATTATTCAGAAGAATTTTATAGAAATAAGTTTTGATGTACTTACGAGTGGAAAGTAATCCCGTGGAACTTGTTTATGGTTTGTAAATTATTTGTGCACATTTTTAAAACACAGGAAGGCATTTTTGTTGCTGCTTATTTAGACGATTACGGTAATTTTACTTAACGTGCTGCACATGTGCTACACAAACGCCAGTTCGATTGTGACTAACGTAAGTTGTGCCGGTCGGCGTATGTTATGCGGTCCACGTCGAGGAGCGTGTACCTAATCTCCCTTTTTTAGACATCCATGGTAAAAACCAGTTATTTTTAAAAGAGTAACCGTGGAGATGATCGCCAACCCGCCTGCCAAGCGTGGCGATTATGGCAAACGCTCCCAATTTGGGGAGGCCTATGTCCAGCAGTGGACATCTTTCGGATGAAAAGATGAATGAATGATAATGAACCATGGAGTTTCTTCCCGGCTCTTCTCCATAGGAAACGACCAATTGGAACCGTGCACCTAGCTTCTGACGTTTCATAAGTGCCCATGAAGGTTTTTTTTTTAAACGTTGCCTCACACTAGTTATTTCTCCTGTATCGTGGGTACGTTTACAAACATTTAAACTCACATACACAAACAGCCAGACCCGGAACAACTACTTGTAGCTCATACAAATATTTGTTCCGTGCGGGAATCGAACCCGCGACAGGCAGCGCAGCAGTCAATCACTTAACCACGGCGCCAACCGTGTCAAATATTGTGATATTGATTTTGATTTTTGAATGGGTGTTATAAATTCGTCAGGTTATAGAGAACAATAATAAGTTATTGTCAAAGAATAATGGACCTTATCATAATAATCGGAAGCCAATGAATGGCGTGTTTAAGAGTCAGGAGCAAAAATAATAAACAACTGTCCATTTTGAGTTTTAATGTTAAGAAATAATAATGTTCAATAACCTTTCTGAATGTCGAAGGAAGTTTAGTACTCAAGTAAGTTCATTTTGGTATACCTACTACTTACCGCACGTACTTTGAGACCTTGACAAGGTTTTGACGCAGTGCGAGTAAGCTAGCGTATTACACTAAGTGCAACAAAAAAATTGGCAATTTGATGTATGATGTCGTTAATTGAAAAATTCTGCGCATCTAACGATTCTTGCCAAGTTACCTGCCCGGCGACTACACTGATTTATACAGGATGACTTTGAAAACAATCGACAAAAGAGAAAAAATCGACCATATACAAAACGGTCAAATCAAAATCAAAAGTCATTTGTTCAAATTAGCTGCCCTTTTCGAACGTCAAAATTACATAAAAGAGTCCCCCAAAACGCCCGCCCTTCACCACTTCCTAGTGAAGCTGCTAGCTGGGAAGAAGAAGTGGCGCAACAAACTCCTCATCGGATATATAGGTACCCTTATATTGGCAGGTGATTTTTTTTCTGCGAATTCGTCTTTATAATCGTAATATTAACCTTTAAAGTTCTAATTTTTGTTAGATTCAAATCCCTTCCAGCTAAATGGTTATTTTTGGATATAAGAAAAAATTCACGGCAGTAGTATATTATAAAGAAATTAAAAGGAAAGAAAAACTATCACAGAAAAGTAAGCTTTACAAGATAAAGAGTATAATTATATAGTCAACCAACTTATACATACGAGTATTTACAGGTGGAATGTATGAGAGTCAGAACATGTTTCAACTACAATCTAAGTTTGTTTTTGGGATAAATTCGTCGCAACTACGGAACCCTTTATTGTGCGTCCGACACGCACTTATTTTTAAGATATAATTTGACGTGTAAAAATGTTTGTAAAACTTACAGAACTATAATGATTCATAATTTGTAAGTTTTCCTATAGAAACGCCATTCCATTGTTCTGAGGTTTTCCGATACCTGTTCTGACAAACGGACTGAATTCTTTTGTTCGTCATTAGTCATTCGTCAAGGCCATAGGGTCAAAGTTTGGTCCTTGACTTGGTGTATGACAAAGAAAATGTGCTGTCAGAATTGAGATGGCTTGTTTGTTTGTTTGTTTGAGGAACTACCAGTCGGATTGAGATTTAAAAAGGTTATAGGCTATTTAACATCACGCTGTGTCCCTTAGGAGTCTGGCAAAAATAAAAAAGTTAGAAAGAACGCTAAGTGAAAATGAATTAATAACGTAGGCTATGAAATGTGGCTGTTATTTTAGTATATTGCGGTGTTTTGCTTGTGGTCGCAAACACGCCTACTGAGTGGGAAACTTTTACGAGTACTGATTAAAACCCACCCGTGTTCCTTCAGTTGCCTGTGTTCCAGGGCCACGGTATCCCTTTCGGACAAACCCGCAACCCTGGCAGGCACTGATCCTGGCGGACCCCCTCAGTGCGTGCTGACATCTCTTAGAGGCGCGCGTGGAACACAACGCGATGTCGACCCAGGCCTGGACCTTCCCGGACGGCGAGCTGCCCATTGCTCGCCGTCCGCAAGCCCGCGCCTACGGTGGCCAGGAATCGGCAATTGATTCCCGACGAGAGCGTGGGATCCTGGGTTTCGATTCCCGGGTCAGGCAAAGTGTTAGCACGTTAAGCCGTTGGCCCTGCGCCGGATCTGTCTCTGGTCGTGTCGGATTGCCGTCCCATCGGACTATGAGAGTAAGGGAAGAGAGACTACACCTGTGTCTGCGCAGACATGTATGCACTATTATATCCCGCGCCGAAGGCTGGTCTCCACTGAGATTGGTCGCCATGGCCGAAATTAGGTCTGGCGGACTATAATTTATTTTTTATAAAATTGCAGTGTCAATGTATTCGCGGACAAAAGCTAGTCCAGAAGTATTTGTCATTCCGAAAAGTCATTGACCGAAATGTATGGAGCAAAGGTGTCCTCTTTTTGGCCGCCATTAATGCATCTTTGGAAATTAGGTACCTACAATATAACTAACGAATGAACGGAAGCGCTCGTGGCTAAATAATAACAGCCACACGGGTCGATTGCAGGTTAAACTACGCTTACCGCAGTCGGTTCGTGGATGGGTGACCTTCCATTACATATCGAGAGTTCGAGAGCACTCCGCGCCCGGGAAGGCACGTTATGCCGTTAGTCCCGGCTATCATTCCTAGATCTTTGACAGTCGTTACGGGTAGTCAGAAACCCAAAAGTCTGACAACCAGGGTTATTAAGGGGTATCGTGTTACCTAGTAACAAGGTTGTGAGTTATCTGACTAGTACAGGTGTGAGTACTATGTACTAGAGCTACCATTTACCGGGTAAGATGTCTTTTATTGACTTGATTGTGCTCTGGCGGATGAGAGTATGTCATGCTCACTCAAATGTCTCGCTGGTGGTGGCGTGTGTGTTGGATCATTAAGTTCCCTTCAAAATGTTTGAGCTAAATGGTGCTGATCCATGCGTCATGTTCGTGAACGGGCGCCGTCAGTTGGGACTGGTCATCTCTTAGCTGCCACGGCGTATTTAATTTTAATTTTTGAATTGTTTTTATTACGGAAGCTTCTACAGTGCACGTCTTTCTGCATTGTTCTCACATGTATAACTTAAACATGAATGATATATTTTTTGTAACAATATTTTGTTTTAAAAGAGTGTCCGTGGAGTTTCTTGTCCGTTCTTCTCAATAGGAACCTACTACGCTTTGGAATGGGCAACTAGCTTCATCTTTCTGACTGACCGACCCCTTGACAATTCAAAAGTGCCTGTAATTGGTTTATTTGAAATAAATGCTTTGAGTTTCAGGTTTGACTCTGGGAAGAAAGGCCGAAACAAACTCAGCAGAGATCACAGTCTCTTTTAAAGTCCAGATATAATCTTGGTCAGATCATGTGAAGACCATGTAGATTGGTGTCTGAAATGGTATTTTGATGAAAGAATTACACAGATTGAGTGAACCTGTCCAGTCAGTGCACGCATTTGTCAGTAATCGTGTAGCTCAACCAACGATTCGACGAATAATAAGCGTCAGCAAAGAAAGGACATTTCGGTAGGCCCGTCTATATTATTGTAACTGTCAGACCATGATTAAAAATAACTGAGAAAAAAAAACTAGATATACAACATATCAGCACGGTATCTACCTACTGCATAATTAAATAAGTACGCATATATGCGCTCGCGCCGCTCGACTGGTTGCGTTCCAAATCGGAGCGTACGCGCCATTGGTCCACTTGTTTTGGGGTTCCGTAAGCATAAGTTACGAAATCGTGAACTTGTGTGCTTGCTTATTGGGCTAATTATCTGGTTCTTGTAATCGTGTAAGTTACTTGTTTCATTATTAAAGCGTACTGGAAAAGTAGAGGACGAGAGCTAGTAGACCAGGGTCGTAATTTATGAAAACAACAAAAAAATTGTAGGAACCCTTTGGAAAAGGTAGAGAATATAACAAAAATGAAAGGAAAAATAATTTACGGTTGAATCGTTTAGTGGGGTCTAGCAAGAAAAGAATAGTTTATTCATTTATTTGCATTTTCTGAGAAAATTTACCATAGTAATGTATGTTTTTTTACACCATCAGAAAGTAGAGATTTCAACGAACAAAAAGCCCAACGACTTTTTTATTAAAGCAGATATTTTGACGTGAGAATTTTCGATTGAAAATTAGGATGCTTATTCGATATTAAGACAAAATAAGGTGAAAACATAAATATTTTAAATCAAATAAATTAGTGTGTTTGGGACATAAAAAGGTAAGTTTTCACTAAATTTCGCGAAAAAAAAAACCAAAATATTTTGTAATAGATAAAAATAAAAAACCAAAAATTTGGTTATTTGAATTTTTCACATACGAGTAGAAGTTATGTGGAAAAAGTGTAAATACAAAAGTTGTAATTTACAACTTTGCCATTTAAATTTTTTCCATAAGACTTGTAGTTTTGCCGGAAATCGAGGTAAACTGTTTTTTACCCTTAAAAGCTCACCCCCTTCCACATCCCGATCTCAGATCTCTAGATCTCTTAGAGATTTTTGTTATATTCTCTTCCTATTCCAATGGGTTTCATCCTACAATATTTTTTTTTTTTTCACTTTTTACCATTTTCAGCCCCTGGTCAAATAAAATTGAAGTGTCTATTTGTAATGTCAAATTAACAGCTTTTTACTAAATGCATATGAAAATAAAAAGGGTTATTTAACAACCTTGCAGGACTGTACTAGCATCATCCATACTTATCCACACTATCCATACTTCCATACTAATATTATAAATTTGAAAGTAACTCTGTCTATCTGTCTGTCTGTCTGTATGTTACGTTTTCACGCCTAAACCGCTGAACCGATCGTCATGAAATTTGGCAGAGATATAGCCTGGGATATGGAGAAGGACATGGGCTACATTTTTACGCGATAACCGACATCCACGCGGGCGGATTCGCGGGCAAAAGCTAGTAAATTCATAACTAATAACTTTTCTTCTATGACACTGTGGCGGTATCAACAACGCCACATGCGAACTACGCATCAAAGACCTGACGTCACAAATCCTGCATCGCGCTATCAGAGTTTACCGCGCGACTAGCATATATACATGTCGCATGAAATACAGTGTTGCTGACTGAAGTACTTTCAGTCGGTGCGCTATGACGGAGTCTAAGGACCTACGGGCGAGGGCGCGGGAAACAACAGGAGCGCCAGTCACCCTTCAGCCCTAGGAACTGTCAGACGTTCATGAGACGCGTGCGCACATTAATCTTCCAAAGTTTTTATTATTTTATTTCTCGTATTATTATTATTGGACAATATTAATTAGGACATTCGTTATTAATTGTGATTTGTGTAACCATAGAAACTAAGTGTTCATAAACTAAGTGTAACAAGCTGTTATGTCAGAGGACGGAAGCATGACCCCTCCTCGCTGTCCTGAACCGACATACATATATACAACATCCCGACATCAACCATTGGGCAGTTGCCCACCAGATACAATACCCGTCTGGTCGGAGGATCCTCCCTTTACTATAGAGTATGAGTGAACTTTTCTCCCTGTCCCTCATACCTCTAAAACACCATACGGGATCACTCGTCTCACAGCCAATTTGCTCCGAATCCACTGCACTAATTAAGTTGACAGGTACACTTATGAATTTCTGTGACCCAAACACGGATGTGTCCGTAAATAAAATAATTTTGAATATTGAGGTCACTTTTGGTGGCAAATTAGAAAACAAAATCGTTTTGCAAACTGTACCGTGTGACGAATCAAATGGAAGGTTTTATTGCATTGATGTATTAAAAGCGGTAGATACGGGACTTAGTAACAGCGCCTGGTCCTATCAAACTAAGTGATGGCCCGTAGTTGGCACTCAGTCGCGCACGGGATATCGTTGATCGAACAGCTCCATAATTACAGTTTTTTGTGTGATAAATACGCATCAAAATTACTTCTGGTACAGCTAAACAGTGTTTTAATAATCTATATATATAAAAATGAATCCCTATTTCCCTTGGTCACGGCATCACGCGTGAACGGCTGGACCGATTTCGCTAATTATATTTTTGTTGTGTTTGTTATTGTCAGGAGAAGGTTCTTATGTAAGAAAAATTTAAGAAAGTAAAAAAAAAAAAATTGTAAGAAAACGACCATATTTACATTTTTATTGTAATAATAAGTAGGTAACTCTATCTTCTAATGTAACTTTATGGCGTTTGACATAACTTGTCAGTCATCATTTGGTAGGTCTGAGAATAGATTTTATCAAAAAAAAATAAAAAAAAATATTGAAGGTTTTAGTTAGGTAGGGTAGGGTAGGTAGGCTTGGTAGGGTAAGGTAGGGTAGGGTAGGTAGGTGGGTAGGGTAGGGTAGGGTAGGTAGGTGGGATGGGTAGGGTAGGGTAGAATAGGGTAGGGTAGGTAGGTAGGTAGGGTAGGGTAGATAGGTAGGTAGGGTAGGATAGGGTAAGGTAGGGTAGGGTAGGTAGGTAGTTTCCTTTGCGCGTAGACAAACTGCCACAGTCAAATAGCTTTTGACAGAACGAAGTCTGTCGGGTCAGCTAGTACAAGGAATAAAAATAAGACACGGGATTACTTATCACTCGTAAGTACAGCCAAAAATGCTAATTTGTTGAAAGTTTAAATAATATTTAATGTTTGCTTCTCCATGTTTGTGCTACCACATGCGATGTCATTCATAATCGTAAACATTCGGCCAACATTCGGCAGCTAACGGAATTTCGCTCGCACGGCAGCCCCGTCTCCTATCAATCATCCTATTGCAATCATGTCATTAATATTTTATATACTTAGATTATTTTATATTTTGTGAATGTGAGAACGTTGTAGGCCTAGTAGAGTGTAGATTTGTTGGCGGTTTTCTATTTTGTTAAGTACCTGGTAATTGTTGAAAGGCCTACACTGTCCTCCCATACCTATGATCACTGTTTATTTAATCATATTGTAAAGCCAATTATTTTTAAAAGAGTAACCGTGGAGTTTCTTGCCGGCTCTTCTCCATAGGAAACGACTAACTCGAACCGTGCACCTAGCTTCTGACGTTTCATAAGTGTCCATGTAGGTTTATGTGAAATAAAATATTTTGATTTTGATTTTGATTTTATCTCTGTTCTTGTCTATCGGTAACTGTAGGTTTGCGACTGTGATCACACTGATCACAGATGTGTGAGTTTTGGTGCATGTATGTAGTCGTGCGCCGAGCCCAGGTTTACTGATTGCGATGTTAGCTCGTAACATATCTTTCTCCTTTTAATATATCAATGGCTTATTAGATTTCAGATTTTTTTCAGACAACTGATAAAGTTTGTTACCTTGACCTGCCCTGCACAAATTGCAACAGTAACCAGATGTACCGTGAGTTATAGAAGGAAATGTTAATACGTTTCCTTCAATTACTCTTTCCATACACGGTAATGGACGCGGTCTATTTCACAATGCACATAATCAGCCAGTAATGTTCCCACTGCTGGGACTCCACCACGCGGGCCCAAAGCGGGTTGGTGGATGTCACATGTCTTTGATTTTTTAGTTCTAGAACATGACGGTTTCTACACAATGTTTTCCTTCACGGTCTATTTATTAATGTCTGGATAACTGCCATGGTTTGAAATATGGCTTGGCCTTGTGGTGTGACCGTCGCAGTACGAAGTCATACGTCTCGAGTTCGAACGCAATGCACGCACCTCTGACTTTTCAGATTCATGTGCGTATTGTATAATTGTCACTTGCTTAAAAAAAACGGGGCAGTTTTTAGGGGACTGCCGATAGAAGTGAAAACTAAGTAACTTGAAAGCGTTCGGTGACGATGACGCGAGTTTCATGATTTTTGTTCACCCAAAAAGTACACATTATAAACAGTACACATCATTATAGCTCATGGGAAGCGTTCGGTGACGATGACGCGAGTTCCATGATTTTTGTTCACCCAAAAAGTACACATTATAAACAGTACACATAATTATAGCTCATGGGAAGCGTTCGGTGACGATGACGCGAGTTCCATGATTTTTGTTCACCCAAAAAGTGCTCAACGCGCCTAAAGAAGTTTTCACTTCAAAAACGGTGAAGGAAAACCTCGTGAGGAAACCGGAATGTCCTGGAACCAAAAATTCGAAGACATGTGACATCCACCAACCCGCACTGGACCCACGTGGTGAATTACGGCCCACTTCCTCTCACCGAGGTCTTTGTCCCAGCTGTGGGAATATTATTGGCTGATTATTTATGTATGTATGTCGGTTACCTTGGTTCTCCTGCGGATCTCTTCATTTCTGGATCGATTGGTGCAATCGAATAATTCTCACAATGTCATACAGTATGTTTGACCTTCCAAATTCACACTTACTTTCGACAAACCACCACATCGGCTTTGCAATCACAGTTGCTTAACACAGATCACTACAACTTTTGAATTGATTACAGGCAGCGTGTGATCTTATATTGTTTTCTTAATTACCAGCAACTATTGTTTCTGAACATATTTGTCTGCTACTGAATTCTCACGTTATTTTGTAGTTTTATTAGCGTACTGGAGTTGCAGGAAGAGTTTTTTGAATACTTATTTGCTTTTGCGGTACATTTTTTGTATGATAATTATTTAACTGATCCGCAAAAAACTTATTAACCTTTTAATGCCGTACGTTTTTTTAATAATACGTCCCCAAAATGGGAGTTAATTGAGGAACGATTAAATGTATGGAGAAGGAGAGGAAGAAGAAGACCAAAGAATAGATGGAAAGGTTTTGTGTGGGATAACATGAATGAAAGAACCGGCCAAGTGCGTGTCAGACCACGCACAGTGAAGGGTTCTGTAATTGGGGTAATTGTAGGTCGTAGGTTTGCACTCAGACTGGCGCTTTACGTATCAATTATTTCATCAGCACTGCTCTCAAAACGGTGAAGGAAAACGTGAGGAAGCCGGCATGTCCTAGAACCAAAAATTCGAAGACATGTGATATCTACCGACCTGCACTGGGCCCGCGTGGTGGATTATGGCCAACTCCCTCTCACAGAGAGGAGGACTGCAGCAGTGGGAATATTATAAGTAAGTCGATTATGGCTAAGTAACATGCGGGAAAAAGGTAGGTAGAAGAAGTAACGAAACCTGAATTATGCAGTCTCAAGTATTAAAAGCGGCCATCTCGTCATACTTTTCATACCAACGCTCGTACGTGATTATGGCGTTGGAACACATCTTTCAATGAAAATTTTGAACGAATTGGTATCATGTGCTATGTTTAGGTTTCTATGAAAACAATAAAATAAAATTTGGACACATATTTTTTCTTTTTTTACGTAATCAAAACATTACGGCGATACATTGAGTTCAATTGTGGCATGACGTCACTTCTCAGTAGATTTTTTAGGTAGCTGTGACGTAACGAGTCCCCACTCCCCAAGTTTAATGTGTTTTATCTGTCATTTTTTATTAATATGATTTTTTTTAATAATAGCAAAAAATACGTGTCTAATATTTTACGGACAGTTTTTCTTTTTTTTTACCCAGGACACATCCCTATTGGTTTATTTGAAATTTTGAGTTTGAGTTTGAGTGGTACTGTGGTACACACGGCTACATATCAAGCTATACAGTTCCAGTATAAGCTGACCTCTTATTATACGGAAATCCGATACAATGCGAAATCAGCTTATACTGGAAATGTATAGCTTGATATGTAGCCGTGTGTACACTAACAAGTTGTAATTTTAACAACGAAATTAGTGTCATTTCTGTAAGAAACTGGCGCCATCTACAATACAATGTTTACTCACAATAGCTAGGTATTGGCTGTAATAACCCTATTGTCTGACTCAAGGTAACAGTTGTTATTAAATTTACATATTATATGCGATCAGATCTTCCTGTTTCTGTTCTTACAAAATATTTAAGAATTACCGAAAATATATCCAGTTTTGAGAAAATGTCATAACTTATTTTTATGTAAAGTATAATTGGCTGGGACAGGCTGGATTCACGATTTGCTAATTACTTTATAAGTCATTTTTACTCTTTTTTTCTTTTATATAAATGTCTCAAGATTGTAAACGCTCAATTAAGGGAAGGAGCGAGACAACCCCAACACAAGTATTATTAATTTCTTACTGGGGCTGTTTCATTCACATGTGTAATGTAACCGTTTGAGACACAATAAACAATTTTATTATTTATTATTATATTCAGAAGGCGGAGGACAGGGTTTTGAGGCGCAGCCTACATGATGTCTAGTAGTAGACTGCTATAGGCTGAGTTGATTTTGATAGGGTAATAAAAAAGCCTACTAGATTATAATAGAAGTACACAATCCCGTGCTAATGGATGTCCACATCTGTTTACAGCCCCTTTTTACGAAAAACATTAAAATAAAAAAGTTTTTTTTTAGGGTTCCGTATCCCAAAGGAAAAACCAAACCCTTATTGGATCACTCGTATATGTCTGTCTGTCCGCAGCCGTGTCGCAGCCGATTTGCTCCGATTCTACTGACCAATTAAGTCGAAGTTTGTTAGACATATTTATGAAATTTTGTGACCCAAACACGCATGTGTAATCCATACTATCCATA
Organism: Dryobota labecula; assembly: GCA_947523025.1. NCBI lineage: Eukaryota > Metazoa > Arthropoda > Insecta > Lepidoptera > Noctuidae > Dryobota > Dryobota labecula. The sequence goes on along the minus strand of OX383311.1, from coordinate 805,088 downwards.
CTAATATTATAAATGTGAAAGTAACTCTGTCTGTCCGTCTATCTGTCTGTCTGTATGTTACGTTTTCACGCCTAAACCGCTGAACCGATCGTCATGAAATTTGGCAGAGATATAGCCTGGGATATGGAGACGGACATAGGCTACTTTCTTACGCGATAACCGACATCGAGCCGCGGGCAAAAGCTAGTGTATAATAAACAAATGAATTTTGAATATAGGTTTCACTTTTATTTTTACACAACGATGGGTTTGCTCTTGACTCTAGTCTAGGTCAGAGGTGACAGAGACAAAGTCGACGATGGAGTGACCAAAAAAAAAAATATGCAAACTGTACCGTGGGACTTAACAAATGAATGGACTTGTTAATATGATTTTTTTTTTTAATAATTTTGGAATAACTAGTTTTAAAGTTATTAAACCCGGCCCTGGTATCCGAAACTGCTGAGTCTAAAACTTGAAAAAAGTACAGAGAATAGTTCTTTACTTACCTATAGATTACAAGAAAACCTATATGAAGTCTATTTTCTTAAAATTTCATGGTCAATGCTTTGAGTTTGAGTTTCAGTAATGAGGCAGTCAATAGGGGAATATTCCGTCATTTTAAGTTTATTCAGCGCAAACTGTGCACATGTTTGTTGACGCCATTTTGTTTCAAGTCGTTATCCTTCAGTGTCCGTGAGTCAAAAGTAAATATTACGCATTGTTTTATCTTTTATGTGGATCAGCAGAGATTTTGGTGAAGATAAATATTTATTCATAATATTATTATGTTTTACACGAGAGAGGCTTGTGGCTAAAGGCGCAGATCCACCGCGGCGCACGAAGAGGCTACGCACGTGTGTTAAGCTTCGCTTTGCAAGGAAATGTACATATCGCACCTTTAGAATTATAGAGACCTAATGTCTTCAGAAGTTCTGAAGACATTAGGTCACTATAATTCTAAAGGTGCGATATGTGATTGTGTCCACTGCAACCCACGGACACGCTAAGCATCAATTGACGTCATTGATACATGCGTGGCTTGTTAAAATAGGCGCTTACATAGCTCAACGCTGTCAACGCCATGCACGCTGTGCATGTGCTACACGGCTTGTGTATCTCATCACTGCGCATGCTGTGCACGAGCACGCAGCGCATTTTAGCTGCGTGGATTCATTTATTTGACCACGTGGGTCTATGTTTCCACTGCAGTACACACTATACACGAATATTAACCCACGACTATACCGTGGCCCTCCACAGCGCACAGAGAGGCTATGCACGTGTTTTCTGCAGTCCACGGACACGTTATGCATGAATTGACGCAACGTGGCTTGCTCGAATATGTTTTGCCTATGTAGCTCATCGCCATGCACGCTGTACACGGGGTACCAAGCGTGCGTAGCTTCACTGAAGCTAAAATGCGTCGCGTGCTCGTGCACAGCATGCGCAGCGATGAGATACACAAGCCGTGTAGCACATGCACAGCGTGCATGGCGTTGAGCTACGTAGGCAAAACATATTCGAGCAAGCCACGTGGCGTCAATTCACGGTGGATCTGCGCATTAAGTAAAAATAGCCGCACGGGTCGATTAATCAGGTTAAGTTACGCTTGTCGCGGTTTGTCCGTGGATGGGTGACCATCTTTACATACCAAGACCCCTCCGTGCCTCAGAAAGCACGTAAAGTCGTTGGTCCCGGCTGCCATTTGTAGACAGTCATTACGGGTAGTTAGAAGCCCAAAAGTCTGACAATCAGTTTTACCAAGGGGTATCGTGTTAGTCAGTAACTGGGTTGTGGAGGTCAGATAGGCAGTCGCTTCATGTAAAATATTGTTATTCAGCTGGATCCCGTGAGACTGGAAGCCGACCAATTGAAAGTTGAGGTCAGTTTTATAAGTTTAATTTTTATAGTTTTTTTTAGTTAGTCTTCTCTGTCAAACTGCTGATTAAAGGCCTCCCCCAAATCCTTCCAGGCATCCTTTCATAAAGCCACCGTGGTCTAGCCCTTGCGGTCCGCGTCTAGGTCGTCTCGCCACCTGTTCCTGGGCCGGCCTTGGCGGCACCATCCAACCTCAGGCATTTTTCCATTTACAATTTAATAAGTTATTCAAAAAACCGGCCAAGTGCGAGTCGGACTCACGCACGAAGGGTTCCGTACCAATATATATAATAAAAAAAACTACTTACTAGATCTCGTTCAAATCAATTTTCGGTGGAAGTTTACATGGTAATGTACATCATATATTTTTTTTAGTTTTATCATTCTCTTATTTTAGAAGTTACAGGGGGAGGGACACACATTTTACCACTTTGGAAGTGTCTCTCGCGCAAACTATTCAGTTTAGAAAAAAATGATATTAGAAACCTCAATATCATTTTTGAAGACCTATCCATAGATACCCCACACGCACCCATACGGGTGGGGTATCTATGGATAGGTCTGAAAATGATGAAAAAAAAATTTTAAGTTTCAGTTCTAAGTATGGGAAACCCCAAAATGTATTGTTTTTTTCTATTTTTGTGTGAAAATCTTAATGCGGTTCACAGAATACATTTACTTACCAAGTTTCAACAGTATAGTTCTTATAGTTTCGGAAAAAAGTGGCTATGACATACGGACGGACAGACAGACAGACAGACATGACGAATCCATAAGGGTTCCGTTTTTTGCCATTTGGCTACAGAACCCTGATAAAAAGTGTTGAAAAAGTGACGAGACATAAAATTGAAACCTAAATATAGACGAATATGTTACAAATCACTTTAGTGAGTGATTGCGTCACAATTTGAACCGAACCAACAGGCTTATTAAGGCTCATATAGACTAATGCGATATCGCGGGCGCGACGCGACACTAGTAGCACAATTTCTTTAGCATAGTTGCTGCCTGTCGCGCCTGCGATATCGCGCGAGTCTGTACGAGCCTTTAACAAACGGCAAGCGATTAGCGAACGATTTTTAGATAATACCGATTTCTATAACGTAAAGCTACGCTACGCTACGCTTGATCGCGCGATGACTTCGCGATATTTCTGATAGCTATTTTATCTACACCTATACAAATAAATAATTTTGAAGTTTATTTTTGTAACGTGAAAACAACAGCTTTTTACTAAATGCAAATGAAAGTGTATACGGTACTTATAACAAAAAAACATTTTTCTTTTGTCTGTCTGGCTGTCTGTTTGTTCCAGCTTATCTCCGAAACGGCTGGGACCGATTTTGACGGGACTTTCACTGGCAGATAGCTGATGTTGCTTAAGCTACTTTTATTTGAAAAAGACACGCGGGCGAAGCCGCGGGGAGCAGTTAGTACCTTATAAGCCTGCGGGTTGGTTTACACTGTCACCAGCTTCTTTTGGAACAGACAGTACGACGTGAAGCACGACATCCAACCAAGCGAATACCCAATCAACAATGAACCAGTTAAAACCAGAAATATCTGGTTTAGCAACTTATTTCCAGTTTAAAGGGGTCATCTCGAAATTTTTTAAATATTTAAATCAATTGCGAAACTCTTCATAGTTAATGCGATTGCGATTAAGTTCACGCTAGTCTTCCGTATCGGGTTGGCAGAGAAGGTCATTGAATTATATTATACTAGCGATCCGCCCCTTCGTAGGTACGGTTTTTACGGCTTGACAAAACATCGCGATTTCTTTTTTGATCACGGACATTCGAATCGGACCACCATACGGACTATTCTTGCTTGCAGCGCTCGGCTGCTATAGTAACGCTTGTCTACGCTCATCAACCAATAGCATCGCAGCATCATTTGTAAATGAAAAAAAAAATAAAAAAATAAAGACCGTAATATACGAGTACCAGCCGAGGCGGTCAGGCATCTGTGATTATTTTAACAGAGCCTAAGAAATTAATTTAAACAAAGTTTTTTTTTATTGAGCTTCGCAAAAAGGGGCGATAAACAGATGAAGACGTGTGCCGATTCGGATGTCCCCGGTAGTACCTATGAAAGTTTAATATTAACTAGTTGCTGCCCGCGGCTATGCCTGCGTGGCTTTCTCTAAAATGAAATTACCCTAAGTTAATCCTCATAAAATCATCTATCTGCCAATGTAAGCGTCGTTAAAATCTGTCATGCCGTTTCGGAGATTAGCCGGAACAAACAGACGGGCACGGTTCCTTGTTGACTACGGAATCCTAAAAAGGCTGGGTCAGAGTTATGCACTGCCAAGCAAAATGATCGAAAAAGGTTTGGAAAGTTTCTTAAAAATTGATGTCGTAATAATCATTAAATCAAATTAAAGTACGGTCAACCGAACATCAGTAGTTCAAAAAGAAAGAACGCTTGATCTACGAAAATCGATCTTAATGCTACGAAATAAAGATTGCCCTTGATGCTTCTTTTTTGCTTCTTTTTTTTTTGTTTAAGACAAACTGTTACCATGGACGTGTCCTTGACTGTACTTATGCCCATAGATTGTTACCGTATAGATTGATAAGAATAAAGTATTTAATTGTTAAGTACCTAAGTAATTACTAACATTTTTTAAAGGAAGGTTTCTACCCAATTTCATACCAAATTAAAATCATAATTTAATCTGAAAATAACCGGTTAAGTGTATGTTGAACCACGCACAATGAAGAGTTCCGTAGTTGGGATGAATTCATTCAAGAATAAACTTAACACCTATTTGAAAAACATGTTCTCCCAGACATTCCAATTGCAAATGTAAGTTTGTACGCACAATAATAATATCATAATAAGTATTTATTTCACAAATAAAAACATAGCACTTTGCAGTTTGCACTGTATACAATGGTGCCGATTCCCTTGTTCACAAACTAAACTAAATTTAAGTTCAGTGCATCTTTTTCTTTATATTTCATTAAGAAAAGGACAGAAGATAAATTTTAGTTTAGTCCTGTCAAATTAATCATCGCCTGTCACTACTCCATACAAGTTTAGATGTGATTAAAAACTTGCCGACTAAAATTACGTCAATTTACGTCAAGCGCCGATTAATTTGACAGGACTAAACTAAAATGTATCTTCTGTCCTTTTCTTAATGAAATAGAAAGAAAAAGATGCACTGAACTTAAATCTAGTTTAGTTTGTGAACAAGGGAATCGGCACCATTGTTTGAAGTTTTTACATTATTGTGCAATAGTAGACTATTTTTTAAACTGGAACTAGCCTGTATCTTAAAAGATAGGGTAAATATTGAGACATTAACCATGTTATTTTAAGACCATAGACTTATTATAAGTTTTCCTTATCTATAACTATAAAACTATTTTCTGTATTTTGTTTTTCAAAATTTTAGGCTCAGTAGTTTCTGAGGTAAGGTGTTCAATTTGCATTTATTTTCTTAAATAATTTTGAAAAAAAAAAAAATTTGAATATTTTTTTTTTAACCCTCACAGTACCTAAGCCCTTTTATTTGATGTCACACGGTACAGATAGCAAAACGTATTTTTTTTTTTTCTTATTTGTCTCCCAAAATTGACCCCGATATTCAAAATTAATTTATTTACGTAACACATATTTGAGTCCGTGTTTGGGTCACAGAAATTCATGTGTACCAAATTTCAACTTAATCGGTCCATTAGATTCGGAGCAAATTGGCTGTGAAAGACGGACAGACAGATACATGAGTGATCCTATAAGGGTTCCGATTTTTTTTCGGATGAAATTGTATATTTTTTAACCACTTACTCCATCAAAGTAATTAAATTTAAACTTTCTGACCACCTACCTTACCTTACGTTTGTAAAAAAAAAAAACGTTTAAAAAAACTAGATACCTACAGCATTAATAACCCAATTAAAACGAACATAATCCATCAAAAACAGAACGACCACATAAAACAATACAAATAAAATCACCTACCTACTTTTGACACTACAAAAAACCATACCGACCTACTTATACACCGTGTTTTTACTTCGTAGTAACAAGTGTTTTTAAGAATATAGACAAAATGTAGTTCCAATGGAAGACAAGTAGTTTAAGTTCAAAACAAACGCGGAGAGAATAACAATATTTGGAGAGACAGTCAGTGTATAGTACAAGGGACAAGCGGTAGCGAGTGACAATAAAGTCAAAGTTAAAGCCAAATCATTTATTTCAAATAGGCACGTAAAAGACACTTTTGAACGTCAATTGCGATTATTATAATATAATAGCGATTAGTTTTTTTTTGGATTGGGGTCTCCTAATTACACTAAATTTAAACTGGACTAGCCACGCCCCACGGTTTCACTCGTATAAGTCTCGATTCCGTGGGAATATCGGGATAAAAAGTGTCCTGTGTTAACCCAAGTTAGAAACTATCTGTGTGCCTTTCATCCAAATCCGTTCTGACGTTTTTTCGTGATTGAGCAAAAACATCCATCCAACCTCACAAACTTTCGCGTTTATAATATTTTTAGTAAGTAGGATAGACGACATCATGGCAGGTCACGTGAACAATCTGTGACTCTCGCATTCCCTTTAATACAATGGTTATATAGTGCTGTCTTGTATGGATCGGAATGTTAGGCCACAAAAGGGATGAATTAGAGACAAATGCGACACGATTGGCGCAGTGGTTAAGCGATTGACTGCTGCGCTGCGTGTCGCGGGTTCGATTCCCGCACGGAACAAATATTTGTATGACCTACAAGTAGTTGTTCCGGGTCTGGCTGTTTGTGTTTGTGAGTTTAAATGTTTGTAAGCGCACCCACGATACAGGAGAAATTCCAAGTGTGGGGCAAAGTTAAAAAAAATAAAAAAATTGCATGCAGCTGAGAAGAGAATGGGATGTGTGGTGTTACGCGAATAAATAGAATTTAAAAAAATCTAGGCAAGTGCGTGTCGGACCACTTTCATCTGTAAATGTAAGTTGGTCGACTATTATTCGGTAACTTCTAAAGCCTTACTTAGCTGTGATAGTTTTCCTTTTAACTTCGTTTTAAAAACTACTGCTGTGAAATTTTTCACATAGTACCCAAATATGCATAGGACAGATAGACGGACATGGCGAAACTATAAGGGTTCCTTGTTTACAGAACCCTAAAAAAGAGATAAAAGCGGAAGTTTGAAAGTGGAAGCCTGAAATGATATCGCTGACATCTGGCGTCAGTGTAAACGTTACAGAGTATTATGAAGTTGCAGTGAGCGTTTTAAAGAGAGCACATCTGTTCAGTACATTACATAGCAAGTTTCTTGAAGCGGCGTACAACACGCTGTACGATAAGCCGTCGATAACCCTACGTCCAGCCTAATAATGATGGTAAATTATCGAATCAACAGAGAGATCAATTATTTTTAGAGAGAGAGTAACCGTGGAGTTTGTTGCCCGTTCTCCATAAGCACGGTGGTCAGCACATCAAGTTACCACAAACTGTCAAATTTTCTCGTTCATTTTTGAACTTAATCGGCTACATTTTAAAGTTTAAAATCGTTTGGAGTTTGGACAGCTTCGTGTAGCTTGATATGCTGGCCACTGTACCTACTACGCTTTGGAATGGGCAACTACTAGCTTCATCTTTCTGACTGACCGACCCCTTGACAATTAAATAGTGCCTGTAATTGGTAAATATTGGTTTAACTGAAAAACATACTTGAATGCTTTGATTTTTCAGTTTGGGTTTTTTGCTGACTCTTCTACATACATAGGAATCGACCAATTGGAACCGTGCAAATAGTTCTGACGTTTCATAAGTGCCCATGTAGGTTTATGTGAAATAAAACATTTTAAAGTTTTTCTTCTATCAAACTATGATAGAAGAAAAACTTTAAGTTTGCCACCATATTTAAAAAACTAGTTCAACATAGTGATTCATTAATAGTAGGCAGTTAAACCACGTCAAAGTCGTCACATAAAAACAGTTTATATTTGTTTTAATATTAATTTATGATTATATAAACGTTTGTATAATACATTGGTACACGTTCTGATTTAGAAATAACATTTATGTATATACATAAATTTACAATATTTAACATAATAATATTAAGGCTGTTGCTACTTGATTTTTATGTTAGTACTCGTAACATAAAAAAATTACTAACACAAAACTAAATATGGATTAGGAAAACAGAACTTGGGTCTATTTCGAGATTTCTACGAGGTTTTGACGTTTTGAAGTAAATGCTCAAATTAAATTTGCATTTTAGTATCGGGGAAAAAAGCGTGAGTCTATTTAAATGTAACTACATATTATAAGGTTTACATTAAAACAAAAAACACATTTACATTTGCCAATTTTATTGTATTCCACTTCCGTCCCTACACAAAGGTTTCCAACGGAGTCTAATTACTAAGTGTACGTCTGTCTTTATATATTTATTTTTTTGTCTATCTTTCCGTCTGTCTGTCTGTCTGACCATCTGTTACAGGGGGTATCTTTATAAAAATAAAGCTTTTGTCTTTCTGTGACCTAGGTACACGGCGAACATGAACAGAAAACTTTTATCGGGAAAGCCTGACATACAATACAAATAAATCGTAATTAAGTAAGTAATCATTTATTTACCAAAAAACTTAGCCTAGGTAACATCAGTGCTGTTTCAATAAGGGATGGGTATGGCTATTATAGATGAGTAAGACCCCTGCCCTTCAAACTAGGAAAATACTGTATCTTGAAGGACAGTGAACTTTAGTGAGATCGAAACGTTTTACAAAATTATTTATGACGTATAATATTATGGGTGATAATTCTTATGTTAATGTGATGTGATAAAATAAGATGTAAATAAAACTAAAGTGCCTGTTAGTAATATCAAAATAACAACTAAGTAGTGAAAGTATATAAGTCCGGTACTTATAAAAAAAAAAAACCATTTTTAAACTGTCTCTTTGTTCCTCTCTTTCTTCCATTTCTTTATTGAGTTAGGAGTTACGTACAATCAATACGCCTATAACTTAGACCACACTAGAAACAGCTTTCACCGATAGCGGCATATTTGTCCGGCGCATCACTTTCTGATAAATATTTAGTAATCATGTCAAGTACACGCCGAAGACAATTGTTGCGGGTTCTGTTCTAGATTCTATAAATTACTCTTTTTTAAGTTATTGGTCGTGATGGCCCAGTTGTTAAGGCCTCACCTCTCATGCACGAGGTTGGGAGTTTAAATCCGAACTAGTACTATGGGGGACATCCGAATCGGACCACCATAAAGACTATTCTTGCTCGGCCGCTATAATAACGTTTACCTACGCTCATCAACCAATAGCATCGCAGCATCAGATTTTTGCTGAGCCCCTAGCTGTAACTGTGAGGTTGGCAAATAAAACAAAATGATATGATAAGTTAGCAAATGATTATTCGGCGAAATAAAATTCTGCGAAACGTTAGTTGGCAAGTGAAAATCTGGCAAACAATTTTCGGCGAAAAGGCAGAGAACCTGTATTAACCTTATCTGTTAACAAAGACCTTTAAAAATCAATCAGATCAATACCAGAGACATCGTAAATGCGTTGCCATCTCAGAGACAAAGCGACAGAATGGCTGATTTGTACCTTTTATTTGCATATAATATGTTATACACAGTTTTTGTTTTCTTCCTTTAAGTACTGTATAGGTATTTGACGCATCTTGCATTTAAAACAGAGAATGAGTCACTTTTTTAAATTATTGTGTTTATTGCAATGAGTTAATCATTAAAGTGACGAAGAGGAAGCAATGGAAAATGATTAATTAATTATTCATTGTTGTTATTATTTCAGGGATGAGTAATCTTCTTTTTTTATGCCGCGACCGCCCAAAAAGGTAAAATGGGTTCTTTATTCCACTACAACTTTAAAAAACCGAAAATACATACCTACCTTTAGCACTTATGTACATATTGTACGGTATTTCCATCGATTTAGAATACCCAAATCGACGGGTATTTCTTAAACATTATAAAAGATTACAACTAGTTGAATAAATTTTTAAATAAGAATTTTCTATACTACAAAATTTTTACTGAAAATTATTTGAAAGTACCTATAAATTAAAGTTTTTTTTTTACTTTTGGTTAATCACCAGAATCAGTAGACCTTGTTTGTACTCACACGAAAAGCAAGAGACAAGCATTTTGGATTTTTTGCTTCAGATGACACCTAAATTATTTGCACACCCCATGTAATGGTAGAATGTAAATGGGCCACATTTATAATAACATCCTAAAATACTTTGTACACCTACATTTTGGCAATTAAAGTATTATTTTTATAAAAATACAAGAAACAGCAGAAATATGGACTAAAACAGAAAACAGGATTTCCATTGACAAAACAGTAGACCTACTATATAAACAGTAGGGTTGGCTGTTGGCAACACTGCATTCGGCCGCGTACGTTATCAAGCCCTTGACCTAATCGAACGAGAGCCACCATAATGAGACTCTTGGCCCTCAAGCCATAGACTGTCACGATTTGACACAATTAGATACAGTCAAACCTAACTCTGCCAAGTAAAGTTATTTAATTATTACAAATAGGAGGTGCAGCGTGGGAAAAGAGTGATGAATATAAATGATGATGGATGGAGAGGAGGTAAAAAACTTTTTAACAAAAAAATAAAAATAAACAACTTCAAAAAAAAAAAAAAAAAAAACACTACAAAGTGAAAAATAACTAAGTTCGGAAGTCGGTGTATTTGGATCTGCATTTTAGTTTTTTGCCACCGACTTCCGAAATTAAAGGCACCTACAAACAGGCGCGACACGCGACGCAGCACAAAGACACCGCGTGCCGCGCGACGAGCGGTCTCTTTGTGTCGCGTCGCGTGTCGCGCCTGTTCGTAGGAGCCTTGTCTTTGTCTTTGGGGACTGCCGATAGAAGTGAAAACTAAGTAACTAAAGCGTTCGGTAACAATGACGCGAGTTCCATGATTTTTATTGTTCACCCAAAAAGTGCTCAACGCGCCTAAAGGCTCGTACAGACTAGTGCGATATCGCGGGCGCGACGCGACACTAGTAGCACAATTTCTTTATCGGTGCCTGTTATTTGTTTTGTAATGTGCGTTTTGTTTTTTTTTTTACTTTTTTTCTTTCTTTCTTTGCTTTTTTCTATGGTGAGGAGGTGCAGCGTGGAATCGGAATTATAATAAAGTTAGGATACAGAATTTTTCTTAAGTTTTGAACTACCTGTCTCTCCTTTTCATGACAATTTTAAGTTATCCTGCATCCCGCAGTCAGACCCGTTTCCACTTTTCTGATTGGCTAACCATGGCATAAGCTCTTAACAAAGGAAAATGAAGCATAATCATATTAATCATCTGCCTTGCCTTTTCCCAACTATGTCGGGCTCGGCTTCCAGTCTAACCGGATGCAGCTGAGTATATCTGACCATCACAACCCTGGGTATAACAAGATACCCCTTGGTAAGACTGGGTATCAGACTTTTGGGCGTCTTGACTACCCTTAACAACTGTCAAAGATTTACGAATGACAGCCGGGACCAACGGCTCGAGACTTCCACATTTACCTTCCGAAACCCACCCATTATACTTCGGACACGTACAATATTATCTTTAGCAGTATTTTCCCGTTGTGCGCGTCATATGTTTTTCATGCCCGTCACGTCTCCAAGTCACCGAGGTGATATCACGCAACCGCTCTGCCGACCCTCAGATAGCCTAATGGGTGTGTTGCGACGTGTGCTCAAGGTTTGAGAAGACAGGAGCCAAACAGGACAGGATTTTGTTGGTTGAGGCTGTTGCAAAATGTTTATAAAGGTTCTCGGTGGGTTGGGGTTTTCCATTAGGATTTTTTCAGTAGTTTTGAATTGGAATTTGTGTCCGGGTGATGGCAATAGTTTTTGCAAAAAAAAATATTAAGCATTTTCTAGTTAGTGCTTTTGAGCTGAAATTTTGTACAGAGATTCTGAACCAGTTACATTCTTCACCCCGTTTGTATGGATATACCCTTTCCGTAAAACGCTGTATAGAAGCATCAAGAATAATGTACCCAGGCTTTTGTAATATATCTTGATTTAAAAGAGTGTCCTTGGAGTTTCTTGCCCGTTCTTCTCCATAGTGATCTACGTATTGGAATGGGCATCTAGCTTTAACTTTCTGACTAACTGACAGTCTCTTTGACAATTCAAAAGTGCCTGTAAATGGTTTAATTGAAATAAATTCTTTGAGTTTGAGTTTGAGCTTTCTCCTCACACAAAGAGTCTACTACTAGAAGAACACTATCCTCACATGATCTGACCAAGATTATGTCTGGACTTTAACAGAAACTGTGACCTCTGAGCTTCTTTCGGTGTTTCTTTTCAGAGTAATCAGATAGGAAACATCTTCTCATTTCTCTTTCGTTTTATTGGTGTTCGCAAGAAGTTGCGATAAACAGATGTGGCCATCGTGTGCACGGGATTTGGTTTTCAAAGTGTTCAGATGTCCGTGGCCGTGATTGTACATAGTACCTCCACATTTCGCCAGTTAATTGAAGTCCCAATGGAACAGTCTGTGTGTCTATTGCCATCAACCGGGCACAAATCTCCGGACTGTCCACTACACATAAAGAAAACATATAGCCACGCATATAAAATGGAAATGCGCCAATAGTTATGCTCTAATAACTAGTATAATGGAGACATTGCGTGCTAGTCACAGCGGTATTCTCTGCTGTTTGATAGTTATGACACTTGGATCTCTGCCGCGCATGTTGTGGTGTCAGCGTGATGTTTGAGAGACGACTCTGCGATTGGTTGGTCTGTTTTAAATCTTTTATATAGATTATTTTCTATTTTGTGAATGTGAGAACCTTGTAGGCCAAGTAGACTGTAGATTTGTTCACAATTTTCTATTTTGTTAAGTACCTGCGTACTTGTTGAAAAGCGTACACTGTCCTCCTATATCTATTAACACTGTTATTTGAAAATACGTATTGTAAAAGCCAATTTCTTTTTGAATTGAAAGATGGATGCATTGTGTGAGGAATGATATGAAAGAGAAGGTAGTGAATGATAGCGTGACGGTTGACAGGGGAGAATGGAAGAAGAAAACCTGTTGCGACTACCACAAGTAACTATATTCTATGTTACTTGTGGTAGTCGCAACAGGTTTTCTAGAGACGAGGGCAGAAAAATGATGATATTCCTCTGTATTTAGAAGGCTGCAACTTTATATCCCCAGTTTTTCCAACAATTGACAGATAACATTATTAAATTTTAATTGAAAAATTTTCGACGAAAATTGAGGATATAAAATTTACCGAATACCATATGCACGTAATTCAAAACGTATCCATTTACATTTATTTGTTGGAGTTTCATAATTTATTGAGCGACAAGCAGTAGTTGAATTTAACTTTTAATACTTTTCTTGAGTTAATATTTATATTGATATCGTAGAAAAAAAATACTAATTAATATTTATTTATTTATTTTAACTTCTCACATACAATAAGGTACAAAAGCGGACTTAATGCCATAGGCATTCTCGACTCACCGTTCGACCTCCGCCCTGGACGGTCGTTACGCTGCTCCCGCTCCCTGCGCCCGCCCCGGTGCGCTTGTTCGGTCATTCCGCGTCGCGACACCGTTCGGAACGGTCGTGTGCTGCAGCTCCGGCTCGCTGCGCCCGTGCCGTGTCAAGTGTCCGCCGCCGCCGCCATCCGGTAATCGTTACGCCCAGTCGTAACGATTGCACTAGTAGTCCGACTACTAACAATAATATCAACTATTGTCTTTTTCAAGACAGGTTGGTATTGGTTTCTTTAAACCTTGTCGTCAAAAACGTTGCGCGCGTTTTTACCCCGTCAGGGAAAAACCACAGTTTCGTGGTCCTTGGTTGAAACCTAACGGTGCTAACGAATCCAAGGGGGTGTTGACCCAATCACACCCGCCGAACCCCATCAGGGCAAGGCAGTCAATTGGACGGGTCCCAGAGTTAACCGGCCTTGGGGGATCTCCTAGTCGGCTCTGGTGACAGTTTTCCCTTCACAGCTACTCACCCGGTGTCTTTAGGGTGTGTCTACACCCTTCGCACCGGATTTGTAGGGCCCCGTTCGCACAATAAGACTGGCGACGGGTTACAAGCTTAGGGCTCACCATTAGCACACATCTCCCTGCCTGACCCGGCAGGGAGGCTTCACTCATCCCCGGGCAAACCCACCCGGGGAGTTAGGGATATAGTCGTAGGGATAACTTCCCCGCCGCCATCATGGCCCCCCCCCCCGAATATAAGAAAAACCCCGTCATCGGGACCGTTCTGATCGACTTTTTGATCGGAGTCGTATTAAAGGACCCCGTATTCCAGTCCAAATATGGACAGGAATACGGAGCCCTCGCGGCTGCCACCCTCTCGGCGTCCGTTCGCACCCACTCGACGGATAGCCCCCGCTCTCCTTCTCCTTCTCCATCGCGTTCGCGTTCGCGTTCTCGCTCGCCTCTATCGCAGGCTGGCTCATCTGTTTCCGACATGGAAACAGAAGAGTCAGTCAGTGGTGGAAGAGCCGACACCCCGCGTCCCGCTGGTTCCGACTCAGAATCGGACCGTACCGTCACGACACGGTCGGCAGCGTCCTCTGCCTCTTCCCCCTCCACCTCGGACGAAGGCTTCAGCCTAGTCTCGGGACGGGGGGGCAAGAGGAAGAAGACGAAAGCCCAGAGAAAGGCCGCCAAGAAAGGGAAAGCAGAGGCCCTCAGCCCTCCTGCGTCCCCCACTCCGTCTACCGCGTCCGCGCCCTTCGCGTCGCAGGTCCCCACCCCCACCCCGTCTACCGCGTCCGCGCCCTCCGCGTCGCAGGTCCCCACCCCCGCCCCGTCCACCGCGTCCGCGCCCCTCGCGTCGCAGGTCCCCACCGCCGCGCCCGCCGCCGCGCCCGCGCCCTCCGCGTCCGTTAAGAAAATCCCCCCCCCACCGCCGGTATTTATCCAGGACAAGTCCAAATGGACTGATATATCAAAATGGTGTGTCGAGCTCCGGGTAAATTACTCGCACGCCAAGTCAACTCAGACCGGCATCAAGGTTACGGTTCCCACGTCCACGGACTACAGGAGCCTAACTAAAATGCTTCGCTCTAAAAACGTGTCTTTCCACACGTATTGCCTCCCCGAGGAAAAGGAAACACGCGTGGTAATCCGCAGGATCCCCCGGGAGATCCCTTGCTCCGAAATCATAGCCGATCTTAGGTCGCAAAACGTCCCAGTAAACGAGGTCCACCGTATGCACCGCGCGCGACGCGGTGAGGCCTTTGATATGATCCTCGTGATCTGCCCACCCTCCAAGGGTCATAACCCGATCTTCCAGATCAAATCGATCTGTAGCCTCTCGGGTCTCGAGATCGAGAGACCCCGCAAGTCAAGCGTGATTGCCCAGTGCCACCGTTGCCAACTCTACGGGCATACGCAGAAGCACTGCTATGCGACACCCAGGTGCGTAAAGTGCCTGGGTTCGCATAGCACTGCGGAATGCGAACGTCCAAAGGACCGCGCACTTTGCACTGAGCCACCTAGCTGCGTGCTATGTGGCGAGGCAGGCCACCCCGCGAACTACCGTGGCTGCGCTAAAGCCCCAAAATCCGCGCCCCCTCGCTTAGCGAAGCGTACCGACGCGCGTCAATTCCGCGAATGCCCGTCCTACTTGGAACCAGTAAGACTGAGTCCCCAGAGACCCAGTCCCTGGAATTACCTGCACCATCAGCAGGCGTTCCCTAATCTCCAGACTAGACACGCCCCTCAGGCAGTCGCTCCCCAGGCCCCTCAGGCCAGTATACCCCGATTAATGGACCCGCGAACCCGATTCGAGAACTCGCAATCGAGACCCGCGACCATCGCGCCCCCCACCGCACCCGCGCCCCTCGCCGCCGCGCCCGCGCCCGCGCCCGCGCCCGCGCCCGTCGCCGCCGCTCCGTACGCGCGCCCCCCTCCTAACCACACCCCCACTCCCGTGGCCGGTGTCAACAAAGTAGATCCCTTCCAGGTGATCTCTTCCACCTACATGGTCTTCCTCACCCCCCGCGCGAGGAGGATGGCCGATGAGATAGTCGCCGCGACCAACGCCGGTGACTTATACCAAATTCAGGCAATCTACAATGCGTATCCCGAGATCACGCAAACATTGTCTAGATTCGCGAACAACACCCCTAGACCACTTAATGGATACTAGGTCCCCCGCTAGAAACAAACCCCGATCCCTAATGTTAGGTTATTTTAACGCCAATGGCTTGGACGGCCAAAACTCAGAGATCACCGAATTCCTCGGCGATCATAAGGTAGACGTTTTCCTAATTCAAGAGACCTTTTTAAAACCCAGGCACCGTAACCCGTCAATTGCGAATTATCGTATAATTCGCAACGATAGGTCGCGGTGCCACCTGGGAGGTACTCTTATCTATTATAAATCAGAGCTCTATTGCACGCCCATAGACCCTCCTGTCCTAAAGTCCCTACTAGAAGTCTCGATCTGCCGAATCGGTATGACGGGCCACCCATCTATAACGATAATATCAGCTTATCTGCCCCCTACCATTACAATTGATCCCATCCAAGATCGACTACTGACCGACGACCTTAGCACCCTCTTGAGCATGAGTGATTCCGTCATCATGGCGGGTGATCTCAATGCCAAGCACCCAGCCTGGAATAGTAGACTCACCTCCCATAGGGGCAAAGCCCTCTTTGACCTCTGCCCCCTCCTAAATTTTGATATCATCGCCCCGATGAATCACACCCACTATCCGCATAATCCTGACCATGCCTCTGACGTGCTCGATGTGGCACTTCTAAAGAACATCAACCTACGGTTGGTCTCTATAGAGGTGCACCACGAGCTTCACTCTGACCACCGACCTGTTCTCGTAGAACTGGCCCCTCGCATAGGTCTCCACGACCCCAATATCCCCCCGCGTACCAAAAGGATAACGGACTGGAAGCGAGTAGGCGAAAGCTTGAAAGCTAACACGTCCCCCCAATTGGATTCGATCCCCGACCAGTTCGACTCTATCGCAGACACGACGACCGCGATCGACTCTCTCACAGAGCACGTACAATCTGTCCTGAACACATGTTCAAGGGAGGTTCCGGCGACGGATAACCGTCGCGGGAAACTGCCGGACGATGTACGTGCACTGATGACGGAGAAGAACGCAGCCGTCCGTGCGTACAGTAGCTTTCCCTGCACGGCTAACAAAATCCACATGCGCTACTTGCAGCGTGCTGTAAGTAAACGCGTGAAGGAATTTCGTGACGCCGACTGGGATAAGCTACTGAGCAGCCTAGAGCCGAACCATCTAGCATTCTGGCAACTCCAAAGGAAACTCAATCCCCGAGGAGGTGGCTCAGCCTCAATGCCCCCACTGATCCGCCCAGACGCGTCTCTCGCTTTCGAAGACATCGACAAAGCCGAATGCTTAGCCGACAGTCTAGAGGCCCAGTGCTCGCCCAGCTCTCAACCAGTAGACCAGGCGCACCTCGATGAGGTCGACGCTGAAGTCGAACGTAGAGCCTCCCTCCCGCCCGTCGAAGACCCTGAGTATCCTCTGGCTCCCGTCACACCGGCGGAAGTGCACGAGCTCATAAAGGGTCTGAAACCTCGTAAAGCCCCTGGCTCTGATGGTATCACCAATAGGGTGGTCCAATTGTTCCCCGCCCACCTGATAATGCTCTTGGCCACCATCTTCAATGGAGCCATGAACAATAATGTCTTCCCGCAAGTGTGGAAAGAGGCCACAGTAATCGGTATTGCCAAACCCGGTAAACCCAAGAAGGAGCCCGCGAGCTACCGCCCCATTAGCCTGCTCACAGTCATGGGCAAACTCTACGAGAGGCTTATTTATAAGCGTCTCAGAGACTACGCCGAGACTAAGGGCCTTATCCCCCACGAACAGTTTGGATTCCGTACCAAACATTCGTCGACCCATCAGGTCCACCGTATAGTCGAGGACATAAGCGCCGGCTTTCAACGCGGCCTTATGACAGGAGCTATCTTCTTTGACATAGCGAAAGCGTTCGACAAAGTCTGGCACAACGGCTTGATTTACAAGCTGTACCAACTCGGTGTGCCCGAGCGTCTCGTGCTCATCTTACGAGACTTTTTGTCGAATCGCACCTTTCGCTATCGCATAGAGGGAGCCCTCTCCTCCTCCCATCCCATACGCGCAGGAGTCCCTCAGGGCTCTGTGATATCCCCCCTGGCTTTTACGCTTTACACCAGCGACATCCCGAAGTTTAAAAAGGCTCAGTTGGCTCTGTTCGCAGACGATACGGCCGTTTATTACAGAGGGAAGAGTCATAATGTCATCACCAACACTCTCCAGACTGCAGCCGACAAGCTCGGTGCGTGGTTTAGAAAGTGGCGGATCGAAGTCAATCCTGACAAAAGCCAAGCGGTTCTCTTCATAAAACCGAGAATGTTCGGCAAGCCTATCCCTTGGGAGAAGCGAGCCAAATATCTAGGTGTCATTCTCGATCAACGCCTCTCCTTTTCTGAGCATGTAAGTAAGGTGCGTTCGCGCGCCGCCTTCGCTCTCTCTAGGCTTCACTCCCTTGTCCACGAAAATATCAAATTGTCACTCAAGTGCAAATTGCGATTGTACACCGCGTGCATCCGCCCCATCATGACCTATGCGAGTCCGGTCTTTGCCCAAGCAAAATCACATGTCATCCATAAGATGCAAATCATTCAAAATAGTTTCCTCCGTAAATGCACGGGAGCCCCCTGGTTCGTTCGGAACACAAACCTCCATGTAGAGCTTAGAATGCCTACAATAGCCCAATTTCTGAAACGCTCTTCCAAGCGATTCTTCGACTCTGCCGCCACCCACCGCAACACTCTCGTTGTGCAGGCCGCCAATTATACCCCCTCCCGCATTAGTACGATCCGCCGTCCAAGGCACGCACTGACCGACCCAGACGACCCCACCACTCTCATTCAGGAGAGCCGTAGGGAAACTAGTACAGCTCGAAGAGTACACACAACACGAACACGATCACAATTCCGACCTCGCTTTAGAGGTCCCGCGCGAAACCGACCCCGATTAATAAGCCCTCCCCGTCCCTTGACGACGCTTAACGATGTGCCAGCATGTGGTTTAGCTGAGCCTGTAATCCAAACTCCCCCGATTAATAATCAGAACCCTGATATTATCCAGCCACCGACGGTCCCTTGCCACCCTCCCTCCGACACTGCCCTAAGCCGAGGTTCGAGCCCCACCTGGGGTGCCCTTAGCGAGCAGTCGTCTAGTTTAAGTAGATCTTAGTGTAAACCCCCTGGCTGGAGGCGTAAACTTCGTTAGGAGCTTGCGGCACCACAGGAAAGCCCGGTTAAGGAGCAGGAACCCCCAGTGGTTATACCTCCGAGATGCCATTACAAAAAAAAAAAAAAAAAAAAAAAAAAAAAAAAAAAAAAAAAAACAAAAATAGGCATTCTCTACCAGTCAACCAAGGGTAGTGAAGAGATAAGAAGAGGAAAGAAGAATGAGAAAGAAGAAGAGAAGAAAGAAAGGAAAAGAAGAAGGAAGGAGAGAAGGGTGGTGATTGTTAATATTTAATTATATTATTTTATTATTAATTATATTGTCAATGACATATTTATGGTGATTTAAAATTAGAATTTCATCGTTTAAGTAGGTACGCATTCAAATAAACAAATCATAGCAATCAATTGGAAGTACAAATTGACATCCACAGTGTACATTTTCAATTCCATTTGTTTACATTTTTATCAGATGCTTTTGGACAACACAGGAATGAGAAACTTGGTCAATGTAAATAAATCCAGATAGATCCAAGGACAATATAACATGACATCACGCCTGCATTACCCGAAAAGGAGTAAGCAGATGTGTATGATAGGTACACGCTTAATTAGACAGTAACAGACTCCGATCTGCTACTGAGCAATTTCTGCTGAAAAACACCAAAGTTTTCACTAACCTAGAAACCTTGAATCAATTATTTGTAATGCTAAGTAAAGAATTTGTACTTCAACAAAAAATGCTTAAGCCTATGTTATCCGCTTAAAAGTTACCTCATCTTCGATTGAAAAAACTGGCTTACAATGGGTTTACAAACTGTGAAGGTTGTAGGTACAAAAGTTACAAATTAAGTAATGACAAAGTAAACTTCACACCTTTCTTGTAGATGGCTAGAAGTCAGTACTTATAGTCTGACAGTAAAACTATTAAGGCGAGGTTCTTCAAGCGTGCGTTCTTGTGCTGGAGGTGGCAGCGGGGCGCGAGTAAATTGTGCCGTGAACTTCGTTAATTTTGGGTTGAACATTATGTTTTACGATATTAACAATGTTAAACCCGACGGACATTACATCATCATAGACGTTTATTTTGATGTGATTTTCAATACATAAAATAGTATAATATCGAAATAAAATGAGTCTTAATCTACAAAATAAGGGTATTTTTGGATTTTATTTCCCTTTGCTCGCTGTATACCTATAACGTAGTGTGCCCAAGTCGCGTTATGCCTAAACATCATTTCAAATAAGCGTTTGGTCTATATCTTACTATCGAGCGAACTTTGTCCAATTATGTAACGAGTACCCGACGTACCTACAAAAAGGTCTCAAAAGCAACATATTATAATTTTTTCACGTTTTTAATCATTACCGTTTCTAAATAAAATGGCATCAAAATTGTATTTCCTAGAGGTTAACTTGAAGAACCTCGTCTTAAGGCGAGAGCGTCAGTGTAGTCCGCGAAATTAAAATTTTCTTACGTTGTTTGCAATTTGCAGGTCAGCATCAGGTTATATCAAATATTTATTGATAGAATTATAATCATAAATGTCATCAATACAACTTGCTGAGTTCATATAATCCTATTGAACGACTTTTTCATGAAATCATGACTTTTAGGATTATACTAACTAAAGGAGTTGTATTACTGATTCTAATGATGCCTCAATCAAAATAATGCCTCAGGCATTAAGTCCGCCTTTGTACAGTATTTTTTTACTTGTGCATAAAGTTTTAATAAATAAATAAATAATGAGTATAATTCTCTAAATACATTATTGTTACTGTCGTGAATCATATTTTAATCAACATACATCCAGACAATGAGCTGCTAATTAATGAATATGAATTGAATGATTATGAATATTATAGTCGTAAGACAGCACAGTCGTACACTAGCCGTTATTCATGTCACTCGTGTATTTGTAAATCACCATAATTTTAGTTATTGTTTATACACCGTGTTTAGGTAATAACCGTTATTATTAAATTCACTGTGTAACACTAAATGCACATTTTATTGCATCACACTATGGAACCTATACATCTCATCAAAAGTTCTATAACGGTCCACTCCCTCTCACCGAGGGAAGGCCTATGTCCCAGTAATGCTATTTATGCTATTCACATTCTTATATAAACTCTTCACACGGGGGTAGGAAGAAGCTACAGAACACCACCTGCTAGGATCCTCATATACGTACTCCTTTTGCTTTGTTTACGTTCATACATGGTCATACATGCACGCCGCCGTTTGCGAGTAGGTACTACGCTATTATGCTATTTCTTCCTACTTAAATCATACACTTAAGCCGGTCAAAGATCACTTATGTTCAAAAGTATGTAAGTACATGGCTATAACGCAACATAGGTAGGTATCTATTTCTATGATCAATTACCAACACGCATAGAAGAATTCAAGGAAAAACAAAAGCTGACGTAAATTGCGGTGTTGCAATGGACAGATTGAGAGGCACGATCGAATAGAATGTTTCTTGTAAGTAAGGGGTACTACACACATGTTCGAGTCGGTACGGAGTAGGTATTTCTTGAACAGACAACAGGAGGGAGTTTGTTGTTGACACTTCTTCGCAGCTAAAGCACTAGGAAGTGGTGAATTACAGGCATTTTGGAGGACTACGCTGCCTTAGGTAATTATGACGTTCAAAAAGTGCCGATTTTCAGCCTAATTTGAATAAATGACCTTTGTTTTTTATCTAAGACACAAAAGAAAATACATTTTTTAGCTCTGAATAAAAGGCACACAACATATTCTGCAAAACAAAACCGACCCGAAGCAATTAGGTAGGTACTATACCCAAAGTCTGAAATTCAGATAATTTATGTAAACAAAGGGGATAACATATCAAAAAAATATCTTCGTAATGGTAATTCACATAAAATGGCGAAAAAAGAGGTTTCATTTTCTTTTAAGTACTGATTTTAAGAAATAATAATTAAAAAATAATCATACTGTAATAATTTTTATAAATTTTCAGTTTTATCAACGTTATTAAAAAAAGGAGATTTTCTGGTATAAAATATTTTATGATACTGGTTACAATGCAGGAGATCGAAACATTTTTAAATTTTTACATCTTCAACAACACTAATATTACAACTCTCATTCATATATTCATATTGTAAGTAGCATATCTAGCCACATTTTGGATGAAAACTGTTTTGAGTGGATATCAATTTTGGGAGGCCTACGTCTAGCAGTGGACTTAAAAGGGCTGATTATGACGATCATAAGCAGTGTCTCCGACACACTACATAAACATTGTTTGGCAACGGTATTTTATTTGCATAGTTTTTATAATTAATTCACTTTAATTTTATAGATTATTATTTACAAAAAAATTAATGATAAAATGTTTTGCACCATTGTCCTGTCATTTTGTCAGTGACATTTCTTGACATTACTTTGTTTACATAAATTACCTGAATTAGAGACTTTGGGTATACATAATTATGTTCGGCTCGTGCGGATCGGCTAACTTCTTTCGGTTTCTACCATCGCTTGATCATATTCGACTCGGTTTGGTACAATTCTAAGTAACCAAAGAAAATAAGAAGAAATAAAATGCGTTTAATTGCATGATGCATAAAAAAGAATACAAACATAAAAAGAACAAGTTGGGTGAAAATATACGTCACATCCGCGCAAAACGGCCATCGCTCAGCATAATGCTACGACCCTATGCAAGACAGAGCCCCGGCGCTGGTTTTCAGGGACAGCTAGCGTTTACGTGATGAATTCAACTGGTGCAGCTTAAAATGACAAAATAAGACATACAAAAGAAAATACGGCTTTTTCCCGAACATAATATCTACAATATTCGATGATGCCGCCGGCAGTGCCGAATCACGCCGAACAAGTGTGTAATACGCCTAAGCGACGCCAGGGGCTCAGGGCCCTTGGGCTATCATAATCATTCTTGGGCAGGTGACGTGCAGGGCAGGTCAAGGTGATAGTTAACAGAGTTGCACCGCACAAGATACAACATCGCGTAAATCTGACGTGCTGTGCTTCTGTATCGTGTAACCCAGTAAGTGGGTTTTGGAGGTTAGATAGACGGTCGCTCCATGTAAAATACTAGTATACAGCTGCATCGGGTTAGACTGGAAGCCGACCTTCATATAGTTGAGAAATTGCAGGCAGATGATAATGTCTGACCTGCTACAATCTACTGCTGCTCTGTCTAGGATTAATGTTCACTGTTGTTGTTAAAACGTTCACTTTTTACCCGACCGCCAAGCAGTGGCGGATTTACCAGCAGGCTGAGTAGGCTTGAGCCTAGAGTGGCAGATTTAAGGGGCGGCAAATTTGGCGTCCGATCAATTTTTTTGCCTTTGTACAGATCATAAAGATTTCTGTAAGACGGTTTTCTGATGTCTTGCAAAAAGAAGTCTTTCCGATGACTTTTCCCTCTTCCCTTTTATTGTACATTCAACGGTACCGCAAATTTCTATATTCTATGGCAAAACATCGACTTCCCAGCCGCCAACAGTGACAAGAGAGCGAAGTTGCGGAAAATAAACTGAGTGGAAGTAAAATCGATTCACAAACTGTAGTATGTGCTGTAGGGGCGATAAGGACGGCAAAAATTGTACAGCCTATACTTGGAAAATGTGTAAATCCGCCACTGGAGCCAAGGAAGGGTTTAGTTGCAATTTAGTAGCAGGCGGGGCCCAATTGCAAATTATAAACCGAAAGAAAATTAATGGGTTCGCTTACAACTAATTAGCTCATAATATAGATAGATAGAATACTCTTTATTGCTCACCATAAAAATTACAGATTGACATGTAGAAAATTTGACAAGGAGTGACACAATCTGGTCTTATCGCTAAAAGCGACCTTTTAAAGACAAACTTTGGATGGATTAAGGGGGAAGGAGAAACATTACTGCAGGTAGTTTGTGGTGTACCATTTACTTATCTATATATATAAAAATGAATCCCTATTTCCCTTGGTCACGGCATCACGCGTGAACGGCTGGACCGATTTTGCTAATTATTTTTTGTTGTGTTTGTTATTGTCAGGAGAAGGTTCTTATGTAAGAAAAATTTAAGAAAGTAAAAAAAAAAAAAAATTGTAAGAAAACGACCATATTTACATTTTTATTGTAATAATAAGTACGTAACTCTATCTTCTAATGTGACTTTATGGCGTTTAACATAACGTGTCAGTCATCATTTGGTAGGTCTGAGAATAGATTTTATCAAAAAAAAAAAAATTGAAGGTTTTAGTTAGGTAGGGTAGGGTAGGTAGGGTTGGTAGGGTAGGGTAGGGTAGGTAGGTGGGTAGGGTAGAATAGGGTAGGGTAGGTAGGTAGGGTAGGGTAGGGTAGATAGGTAGGTAGGGTAGGGTAGGATAGGGTAAGGTAGGGTAGGGTAGGTAGGTAGTTTCCTTTGCGCGTAGACAAACTGCCACAGTCAAATAGCTTTTGACAGAACGAAGTCTGTCGGGTCAGCTAGTATACAATAAATACATACAGACATATAAAGGCTCGTACAGAGTCGTGCGATATCGCGGGTGCGACGCGACACTAGTAGCATAATTTCTTTGTCGGTGCCTAGGCCTGTCGCGGCCGCGATATCGCGCGAGTCTGTACGAGCCTTTACATGTTATACACTTTATAAATATTTACAATAATAATCATGCGACGATGCGATGCGATGCGATCATGAAACGCTTCCTCTCTCCTAACTCACTTATTTTGCTGTGCCCGACAGGGTCCATAATGATCTAATTATAAGTTTACCACCTAAGAATAACTACATGTGGAATGCAATAAAAGTATTGAGTAGATATTGAGCAAGTGTAAATAACAAAACAAAAAGAAATTATGGTTAAGGAGATAGTGTTTTTTTATCATAATTTTAAAAATGGACTAAGATTGGGCACGCCTTATCGAGACGGGCAAGGTATTCCATAACCGCACTGCTTGAACTGTAAAAGATTTATCATAGAAGCTGGTGGAATGCATCGGCATCTCTAGTCTCCAGTTTTCTGATGACCGCAGATATCTAATATAGTCTTTGAAAGCGAAGTAGAGTTTAATTTGTTTATAGTTTATTTTAATTTTGTTTTCTATTCTCAATATTGTTTCGGTCTTTTTAGTGCATTACTTTTGAATTATCTTCTTTGCAGTCGAGGTATTTTTTTTTTTAATTTGAAATCAATTTTATGTATTCTTTCTTTGTATAAAAAAAGACGTGTGGCACTCGGGGACTGCCGCGGTAAAGCTATTGCATAGCATTTTGTATCAACTTATGCAATTATAATTATTTATTTATTTTATTTATGCAGTATTTCTTTTTCTTTGATATTAATTTGTTTTTTTTTTTTTCGTTACGGAATTTCTGGATTCGGTCCCCGCGCTCAAGGCCCGCGATAGAAGCTATGCAATAGCTTAAAAACGAAATAAATAAGTGCTGAACGTCGTAAAAGTGTATAACTACGTAAACAAAGTCAAATACTATTCAAATATAAGCATAATAACTACTTTAAAATAGACGAAAGTGTTGAACCTAAAGTAATTTTAAATAAAAAAAGAGTGACAAACTGTTTTGACAGCGAAAAAATTCCATGTACATGAGTCATTTCCAACCGTCTAGTCAAGTTTAAAAATTGTTCAACTGGAATGGTATCAACTATTTGGCAAGATTTAATTAA
This sequence comes from Dryobota labecula, assembly GCA_947523025.1. Classification (NCBI taxonomy): domain Eukaryota; kingdom Metazoa; phylum Arthropoda; class Insecta; order Lepidoptera; family Noctuidae; genus Dryobota; species Dryobota labecula. The sequence goes on along the minus strand of OX383311.1, from coordinate 779,282 downwards.
GTCATTGTAGCCTTGCGGTGCAAGAGGGGAACTGAATGTACTCGTAATCGACTGGTCGTGAGTTCAAACCCCACTATCAACAATCACTTTTTGTGAAGATCATAATTTTATAAACTAATATTTATAAGAATAAAATACGCAGTACACAGAAAAAAGAACTGCCAGAAATTATTAGATCACTAGAGGATACTGGTGTAGTAAAACCGTCGGAGTGGGGAGCGTGAGGTTTTTTCGTTACGGAATTTCTGGATTCGGTCCCCGCGCTCAAGGCCCGCGATAGAAGCTATGCAATAGCTTAAAAATAAATCTGCCTGGCCTTTTCCCAACTAAGTTAGGGTTGGCTTCCAGTCTAACTGAATACCAGTATTTTACATGGAGCGACTGCCTATCTGACCTTCATAACCCGTTTACTGGGTAAGACGATATTCCTTAGTAAGACTGGTTGACAGACATTCGGGCTTCTGACGACCAGTAACGACTATCAAAGATCCACGAATGACAGCCTGGACCAAAACGGCGTAACGTGCTTTCCGAGGCACGGAGGGGTCTCGATACGTAATGGATGGTCACCCATCCACGAACCGACCTCAGCAAGCTGCGATCTTCCCGAGCCTATAAGACTGTATGGTAACATAGTACATAACCTCCTCTTACATAAAAAAATATATTTTAAGCTAGCCCGCCATTGTTATCCGGTAATGCTAGTAAAATTACACACACATCTACTTCGTATCCATAAAACAGGAAACTAAAGGAGGACAGAGACGTTTTAAACGATATTATTACGTGACGCTTACGTTGCGTTACGTACTGTTGCGGGTGGCGCAACACTAGTAAGTAGGACTCGTTTACATCACTAGTGGGGGGGGGGGGATAATTTGTGGAGCATCTTTGATAATCGAATATCAATTTAATTGTTGTTAATTAACACATTTCAATATTTTCAACAGCACTGGTGGCCCCGTTGTAACAGCCGCGACGAGTTGTAGGTCGTAGGTTCGAACAAACACAGACAGGTGCTTTACTGTGTGTAATAGTACATTACTTACCAAGGGCTGTAAAAGAAAGAAAGCCCGAAATCGCAGGTATTGCAATTGCCTCTATCGCATATTGTAAATATGCGATAGAGGGCTTTCTTTTTTACTGCCCGTGGTGAATACACAATTTTACGTCTTCACCTGGCCACAATGCGAGTTTTACTGTACGCGTAGCGTGCGGTAAAACACACATTATGGCCAGGCGTGACGTAAATTATTTTATCACCACTGCTCACAAAACGATGAAGGAAAACATCGTGAGGAAACCGGCATGTCCTAGAACCAAAAATTCGAAGACATGTGATATTTTTCTAACCCGCACTCTGCCCGCGTGGTGGACGGCCCACTCCCTCTTAAAGAGAGGAGGCCTGAGTCCCAGCAATGGGAACATTATGGGCTGATTATGATAACTATGTTGAGGTCAGCTTCCAGTCTAACCAGATGCAGCTGAATTCCAGCATTTTACATGGAGCGACTAAGTGTGTTACAAAACTGGTAAGTAATCCCGTGTGTCTTATTTTTCTACCTAGTATTATTAAAACACTGTTTAGCTGCACAAGAAGTCATTTTGATGCGTCTTTACCACAAAAAAAAAAAAAAAAAATATGGAGCTGTTTGATCAACGATATCCCGTGCGCGACTGAGTGCCAACTACGGGCCATCACTTAGTTTGATAGGACCAGGCGCTGTTACTAAATCCCGTATCTACCGCTTTTAATACCTTCATCAATGGATGAATTATTTAAGTCATAGAACAAAAGTTGTTGTTTATGATGTTAGTATCCATAGTCCTGAGAGGTTTTTAGTGTTTCACTTATGACCCTGTACCTATATGTTTTTAACCCTCTTCAAAAAAAGGAGGTTTCTCAATTCGACTGTATAATATATATATATATATTTATTTTTATGTGTGTTCGCGGATAACTTCGTCGTTTATGAACCGATTTTGATGATTGTTTTTTTGTTAGAAAGGAGATATCCCAAGGGTGGTACCATGATAAGGAAACCAGGATCTGATGATGGGATCTATGAGGAATTGAGGGAACTCCTCAAATATTATAAGCATACCTACATATAGCGATTTTTGTATTTTCATCACACGGATGAAGAAGACCACAAATGGCTACCGGAACTCCTCAATGATAAGTATTTCAAAGGTGGCGATAAGATATCTCGATTAAGATAGTTAAGCGACTATGAAGCAAAATTAAATAAATTATTCTGATGAAAATGGTACCATCGAACTGATCTGAAGATGAAGCCGGAAAGTATGCACTGGAACTCCGTAATAAAACAATATATCTAGCCGTATTTGGGCTTATTGGAATTGTCAGATGCACTCGGGCTATAAATGGTTATTAACCGATTTTTATTAACTTTGCTTGGGTAGTTTTTGAGTTAGCTTCGATAATACGTATTAAATCCACTTCGTATATCTTGCGTCTTGTGTATAGTGGTAATCGAATTGTTGTGGGGTAGGTACCATACCTAAAAAGTGAAAAATATAAAACTTTTTATTAAAAAAAACCGACTTCAAAAAAAATAACACTACAAAGTGAAAAATAGCTTTATACAAATCCAAAGAGCGACTTCCGAAATTAAAGTTATTTTTCACTTTATAGTGTTTTTTTTTGGAAATCAGTTTTTTTTTTTTTTGTTAAAAAGAATTTATTTTATTTAGTACTGTAGGAGAATCTTTGTTGAACTTCACTAAGTAATACCATATTCCTGACCTTGACTATACTTGGAATTAACTTTGTCGCTAACTTCAAGCATGTTGGTGTCAAGGACCTCATGTTACTGTGCAGTGCCACTCATTTATTTAGTTTCTGATAAGTACGGTATTTGTAGAGGCACCTTGGTTTTATTGGTAAAATGAATGTACGAAATAACGTGTGTGTAAATTCGTTGTAACGCAATTTTAGAATTTCAATCAGGCAGGCATCAGAATTTCAATCAGGCAGGCATCGATGAGCAATAACATAAGTTCATAGCTCTGGACTCGGGTTGCTGCCCTAGCCGGGCTATTTATAGCCCGAGTAGGTACTAAGAGTCCTTGGGACAACCTTTACTAACTACTTTAGTCGTCAAGTAAGTTTGTGGTAGGAATGTGGAAAAAATATAAACTTAGAATCTGAGTTGAAGAAGCCTGTAACTATCCTACTGTGACTGTAGGGTTACCAACTTTTTACCTAAAACGGGTGTACAAAGACGGTTAACGAAGCCGAGAGTCACCTATTACCTACTCGAGCGGGAGGGCGTGTCAGACTTTAACTGACTAAAACCCACCCGTGTTCCTTCAGTTGTCTGTGTGCCAGGGCCACGGTATCCCTTTCAGACAAACCCGCAAACCTGGCAGGCACAGGTCCTAGCTGATTCCGTCAGTGCGTGCTGACATCTCTTTGAAGCGCGTGTGGAACACAACGCGTCGTCGACCTGGGCCCGGTCCTTACCGAACGGCCAGCTGCCCATAGCTCGCCGTCCGCAAGCCCGCGCTTATCTACGGTGGCCGGGAATCGGCTACCGATTCCCGCCGCCCAGGGCGTCTCCTGCGGCGACTAGGGGCGTGAGAGCGCATAGACTGCCGCTCCCTCACGCGTTCCGCCTCCTCCTTCGCGAGTATTACTGCTTCGCAGAAGGAGGTGAGCTGGACCATACCTGGAAACCTTCTAGTTACAGAGATATTGAAGGTCAAAGTTCCAACTTTTTTTTACTTTTTTTTCACGAAAACAAGTTTTAAATGTTATTAATCAAATTTACGTCACACCTGGCCATAATTAAAAAAGAACTGGCGCATTGTGGCCAGGTGAAGACGTAAAATTGTGTACTCACCACGGGCAGTAAAAAAGAAAGCCCTCTATCGCATATTTATAATCCTCGCCTGCGGCTCGGGTCATAAATACCTGCGATTTCGGGCTTTCTTTCTTTTACAGCCCTTGGTAAGTAATGTACTATTAAATAACCCCACAACTTTTGTACCGTTGCATGCACCCTAAGCAGTTTTGCGTGCTTAACATTACTCGTACGCGCTGCAGTAAACAGCGATTTTTCACACCTTAAATAAAAGTAGTTTCCCAGCAATAATTTTTACTCAATGTTGCTTGGTGTGATGTATAGAATGCGTAGGTAACGGCTATGTGATGGGTCTTTTTACACCCTGTATAATATAACTATAGGTATATTATGGTCGAACTGGGAAAATAAACAGTATTTCAGAAAAATAAACAGTATTTTAAGTACTTTTTTAATGATTTGTATAAATACATCATACTTTAGTGCTACTCGCGCAACTCATCAACTAAGCACCAATTTTGAAGGCTTCGGAAGCCTCACCAAATAGAAGAGAAGCAATTTTGTTTATTGAAAGCCTCCGCTGTTCTATCGTCTGACTGTCAGCGGGCTGTATCTTATGAACCGTAATTGGTAAACAGTTCAAATTTTCACAGATTATGTATAACAGCAAATAATAAATAAAGCTAATAAGTGAGGGGTCCCCACTCCCCATACAAAAAAAGTATTTTGTTCGATCTTAATACGGTATGAAACCCTTCGCGAGTATGTGAGTCCGACTCGCACTTGAACGTTTTTTTTTTTTTTGTAGTTGAAACGTCTTTACTTTTATACATTTATATATTTCACATACCACAAATAAACCATTTAGCTGCTACACTTGACTCTTGCAAAAATTTGCACTTTAAAGCTTAATATTACGCAAACTTACCCCAAAATCAAAAATGGTTATGACAGACCCTCAATATTTTTGAATGGCCTATCCAACGATACCCCACAGTAAGGGATAGATAAGAAAAAAAAATATGCTCCCCAGTTTACGTGCAAGGGATGTAATGTACCCTACAATTTTTTTTTGTAAGATTTTATTTTACCACTTTGTCGGCATGATTAATATGTATACCCATGCCAAATTACAGCTTTCTAGTACCAAGAGTCGTTGAGCTAAGCAGCGGACAGACAGGCAGACGGACATGGCGAAACTATAAGGGTTCTTTGACTACGGAACTCCAAAAACTGCAGTATCTACAGCGACATGCCAAGGCAAAAATGCGCTTAAAACAAAAGCTTGCGACTGTGAAGTCTGTGAACTACTTACATTCTGGTAAAAGTTTCAATGCTTTTCGTAGTATTGTTCACGAGATTGGAAAGGACATGCGACTGTATGCCGCTTGTAATTGAGAACTTTTGTGTTGAAACTAAGTCGATCGAAGGTCGTAGCTTACACTTGCCGCGGTCGGTTCATGGATGGGTGACCATCCATTAATTATCAAGACCCCTCCGTGCCCGTACCAGCTGTCATCCGTAGATTTTTGGCAGTCGTTACGAGTAGTCAGAAGCCCAAACGACTGACAACCAGTCTTAGTATGGCATATCGTGTTACACAGTTACTGGGTTGTGGAGGTCAGAAAGGCAGCCGCTCCATGTAAAATACTGGTATTCAGCTGCAAATTGTTAGACTGGAAGCTGACCCTAACATAGTAAAGGCAAGGCAGATTCAGTGTTGAAACTGCTGGAGAGCTGGCTCTGAATAAGTTTCAATTGCTATACAGGGTGGAATTTTGTAACCTCACCTGGAGGGAAAGTAGGTACTCTAAATGCTGGAGACAGCAAATTTTACTCAAAGGAAACATTGTGCGTTTGTGCAGAATAAACAATTTTTCTTTCTTTAGGATTTTCTATGAGGAATTACTCAATAGAGAGCTACCTGGAGTCTGGATTAAGGTATGCCTGGTTTAGGCCCCCCCTATTATATGGGACACCACGCGCTTACCGCTTTGTGGAACACAAGCGTGATGTTCAGTCATCTGCCTGCTTATTGATTATGGCAATCCCCTCCAATTGGGGGTGGCTTATGTCCAGCAGTAAATGTCTTTCGGCTGAAATGATGATGCGCGAATGATGATAAGGTGTATCTATTCAAACACGAAATATTTTAAGAGGTACACCTACATAATAGGTGGTAAAGAAGCCACGGTAAGGATTTTTTTTTAAATCTTTGTATAATTAAAATAAAATAAAATTACTTGATATGATGATTAATTATCAAAAGGCACCGCGCTCGTGCCGCCACCGTCACCGTGTCCGGGCGGGTCATTCATAGAATAAATAAGTAAAGGTTTTTTTACGAAATGTCTCAAGCAATTTTATAACAATTATGTAAAAAAAAAAACAGATAAAAAAAAAAAAAAAAATCGCTGCTATGGCTTTTTTACCACCTATAGATGGTTCACTTAAAATATTTCGTGTATGAATAGATACCTACACCTTATATGTTTTGGCGATTTCATAACAATATTGTAATTGATTATTTATTATTTTGCATTTGCATGAAATTCTTATTTCGTTATACTTATGTCACGATAGGAAAGTTTGTTTACTTTGCATGCTTTCTCCCGGTAAATGGTTTATGGCCTAGTGCTGTGACCGTCGCAGTACCAAGTCTCGAGTTCGAACCCAAGGCGCGCACCGCTGACTTTTCGGATTCATGTGCGTATTGTATAATTAGAATTAGGTATCACTAGCTTAAAAAACGGTGAAGGAAAATATCGTGAGGAAGCCGGAATGTCAAAGAGATATTTTTCGAAGCATGTGAAGCCAAGTCCATGAGGCCCATGGGCGGCACAAAAATTCTGACACCAGGTTAATAAATAAAATAATACGAATGTACTTTTATGTAGACACCTATATTAATTTCAGTGTTTTTTCTCAAAGGAGTTGAATAGGAAACACCGACCTCATTTAAAGATTTTAAAATATTATTACTACGAGTATGTATAAACGTTGTATGTTTGTATAAACTCAAACTCAAAGCATTTATTTCAAATAAACCAATCGCAGGGACTTCAAGGAGTCGGTCAGTCAGAAAGATGAAGCTATAAAGTCTCAAATTCAGATAATTTATGTAAACAAAGGGGATAAAATATCAAAAAAATATCTTCGTAATGGTAATTCACATAAAATGGCGAAAAAAGAGGTAACATTTTCTTTTAAGTACTGATTTTAAGAAATAATAATTAACAAATAATCATACCGTAATTATTTTGATAAATTTCCGGTTTTAAACAAAGTTATTAAAAAAAGGAGATTTTCTGGTATAAAATATTTTATGATACTGGTAACAATGCAGGAGATCCAAACATTTTCAAATTTTTTACATCTTCAACAACACTAATATTACAACTCTCATTCATAGATTCATTTATTGTAAGTAGCATATCTAGCCACATTTTGGATGAAAACGGCAGTAAACTGTTTCAAGTGGAATTCGATTTTGGGAGGCCTACGTCTAGCACTGGACTTAAAAGGGCTGATTCTGACGATCATATGCCGTGTCTCCGACATACTACATAATACATTGTTTGGCAACGGTGTTTTGTTTGCATAGTTCTTATAATTAATTCACTTTAATTTTAGCAATGACTATTTACAAAAAAAGAATATGATAAAATGTTTTGCACCACTGCCCCGTCAATTTGACAGTGACATTTCTTGACATTACTTTGTTTACATAAATTATCTGAATTAGAGACTTTGGGTATAGTTGACAATCCAAAGCGTAGTAAGTTCCTATGAAGACGACGAACGGGCAATAAACTCCACAGACGCTCCCTGTAATATGTATTGGCCCTTTAAGTTGTAGGTAATGTGGTAGGTGGTCGTTTTGATCCAAGCGTCGCGTCACATCGTCGTATCGGGGGACGGCTAATGAAAACGCCAAACAAATTGAAGAATTGTAGAAAGGATAACTGCTGGTAACTTCCTATTTTCATTAGTTGTCCCCCGACGCGACGACTTAGATCAAAATATTACCTAGAATTTATATTAAACTTAAAGGGCCAATACACTTTTTTTTACACTTTTTATATGTTTTTGTTTGTGTCGGGGGTTTTTTAAATTTTAAATTTAAGTTTTAATTACTTTAGCTGTTATCCGCGATTGCGTCTGCATTTATTTTGTATCCCATCATTTTTTAATACAAATATCCAGGTTTAAAAGCAGCCTATGTCCTTCTCCAGTTCCCAGGCTATTTGTCTTTTGGTTTAGGCGTGAAAAAGTAACATACAGACTGAAGTTACTTTCGCATTTATAATATTATCTATCTATCTATACTAATAGTAATAATAGAGCTAAAGAGTTTCTTTTCTTGTTTGTTTGAACGCGTTTATCTCTGGAACTGGCAGGCGGATTATTTTTTTCATTTGTTAGCCCAATCCTTGAGGAAGGTATAGGCTATTTAACATCACGCTAAGGAACCGAGCAAAAATAAAGTGAGAAAGATCTAACACTACATATTGGCTATTTGAGGTGTTTTTAAAAAACCCTTGTGTCTATTTCCTTCACTGTAATTCAGTGGTATCTTCTAGGAAAAACTCAGACGTAGATATATGCCAGTGACCTTGAGTGGTTAGCTTGCGTGTTCTGTACTGAGCTCACGCAACGCGTCGTACGTCCAGCCAGTAATAGGACTCGCCCATCCAGGAGCGCTATCCCAAATAAGACGCATTATTAATTTATTTTACATAAAAAAGGTATTTTAATAAAACACGTACGTATACTAAAAGATCAATAATTAAATTATCTTTAAAAAGGTGAAGGTTTCAGTAAAATACGCTTTATAGTATTGCGTGATTTCCAGTTTTTTATCCGCGTTAGACATAACTTTACAAATTAATTTCACTTTGTAATATAAAAGTAATCTAAAATATTCATATAATAAATTATTAAGAAAATGCTCTAATTTAACATATATTTTTTCCAAATCATTAACACTACTCGTTTAGACGTGATCTTCAGTATAGAATCATTAAAAGTCGGTTATGGTCGCTTAAGAAAGGAATCTTATAGTATGAAATTGAAAAATTGTATTGGTATCTATGCAGGTTGGAATTTTTCGATGGGGCAGTATGGGTAGCCACAGGAAAACATTCTCAGAAGACTGTCTTTAAATTTTAGAGTAACTGTCAACTGCATTCACAGATTTTTGAAAACTTGTACAGTTAGCTAAAAAAACGTCAATTCTCACGTGCTAACGATACCAATTTCGTATATGATTAAAGACTCTTCTGGATTTAACAGAAATAGTTATAAAAGATAAGACACAAATTGCAACAAAAAAACTCATACCCTACATTAGAAATAATGTAGTTTTTCTAAATGTGTCTCGTGCTTAAAAGCCGGCTGCCACCACCACCAATGTACCTACCACTGGCTCATTATGATTACGATATCACGACATTTCGATACTTAGCAATATTCTAATTACAATTTACTGTGGTTCTTTTTTTTTTCAGATTGTGGGTAGTTTTATACTTACTTAATTTATGATGTTTAAAATACACAGTAGATAAATAATAACCCCCGAGTTTTTAAATATAGTATGTACAGGTAAACTAGATAGGTGTATATAAAACCAATATTATACACCGACATTTCAGCATATAATAATTACATTTTTACAACACAAGTAATAAATAAATTAAAACGAAAGGTAACTTACAAAACGCAAGCGAAACCGGTCGAATAGCTTATAATAGTAAGTACCTACTACACATATTCTAGTCACACTAAGTACATACGTAAATTCTTAGTCAAACAACATAAACCCATCAACTTACCTCCGCGATCCGGTCAGTATTTAAAAGACAAATATTTAAAATCCAAATACAACGGACACTATAATTATTAATGTTAATTTTTCGTACACAAAATACCACTGGAAGCATACACAATGAAATTTTGACAGCTGTCAAATGCACCACTAAGTAAATTTTTTTTTTTCGAGTCGAGGCAGCGACGCGTCTTCGCCGTTCGGCCAAGTAGCCGGACTAAAGTCTCGTGTCCACTTTCGAATCTTGCGCTGCAGTGTGCTACAAACTTGTAATGTAATTTAGAAAATACTTTCCCTATCTTATTTCAACGTAGGAACGTTTAAAATTGCATGTTGACTACTCTTTTTGATGGCATAGTTAACATTGTATGGTTTTAATAACAACTGTCAATGCATAGTACAAGTTGGACTTTGTTTTATACTGCGTAAGGTTAGTTATTGATTAAATAAAGTATGTAGGTAGTACATCCGTAAAGGTTTTGTGGTACCATCGTTAACACAGTTATTTTTTATGTAAAATTATGTGAACTCTATGATATAAGAGCCTATGGATCCTCCTTTAAGATGAATCGAATAATAGAGAAACATAACATCACGCCTGTATTCCCCGAAGGGATCGGCAGAAGTGTATAGGACAACCCAACCACCTACTTACATGAGTATTAACACCACTTGAAAAATATAATCCTCTTACTAAAGCAAAATGCAAGCAAGTTCTCACCACCTGAACCTTTATTACGATGGCACTGAAAGCCTCCTAATTGCCTATCACGCCTTGATTCTCCGACGGGTTGGGCAGAGCTGTAAAGAAAAAAAAAAAAAACATTTGGAATACGCACAAGAAATACAAACAGTAAAAAAGGAGCATTTAAAACTAGGTAACAATATTTACATTGTAAACAACAACAAAAACATAATAGAAAAAGACCTGTGCGAGGCCAAAAGGCTCCGATCTCAGCATAATGCTGCGATATTTTTTTTTTTTTTTTTAAAACGTTGCCCCACACTAGGAATTTCTCCTGTATCGTGGGTGCGTTTACAAACATTTAAACTCACATACACAAACAGCCTAACAGCAGGTTTTATTAAAAAAATAAAAACTGTAGCGCTGGTACCTGTAGTACACCCACATTTCGCCAGTTATGTTTTAAGTCCCATATAATAGGGGGCGAGCCTATTGCCATCAGCCTAATCCGGGCTTCGGGCTATTGAGAAATTCGTGATGGAAAAACCCAGTAATACTTTGCCCGACCTGGGAATCGGAACCCAGGACCTCATGCTCAGCAGTAGCGACCACTAGACCAACGAAGCAGTCTCAGCCTCTGTTATTATGTTGTTGTTTTATTGTAATCCTTGAAACGGAGCTTAATAGTGGCCACTATTTTCCATTTTAAGGCTCGTACAGACTAGTGCGATATCGCGGGCGCGACGCGACACTAGTAGCACAATTTCTTTGTCGGTGCCTGTCGCGCCCGCGATATCGCGCGACTCTGTACGAGCCTTTAAGGATTACAATAAAACTTAACAATGTAAAACTACTGTTTGTAATAATAATAACGTATAATCTTCTGGAGCACAACATAACATGCTTATTTTTTGCATTTTCATTCTAAAATAAAAGAAATCACCAAAGAAACGATGAGGGCGCCACTGCGCGCTCGGTACTCTCTTAATTGTTTTAAAATAAATGTGCTTTCAGCCTGCCCATCACATCACACTACAACACACTAAAATACACTACATCACACTTCCCTGGTCCTCATAAACAACTTTAAATTTTGTACTCATCGCATTGTATAGGATTTCCGTATAATTAGAGATCAGCTTAAACTGGAAATGTAAAGCTTGATATGTAGCCCTGTGTACCTTTTCTTCCTTTATTTTTGTTTCCTGCCAAAGGTTAATAACTTACCATCACGCCTATATTCCCCGAAGGGATATGTAGAGGTGTACCTATAGTATAGGTACCCACATTTCGCCAGTTATTTCTTAAGTCCCATGTAACAGGGGGCGAGATTATGGGCACAAACCCAAAGGTTAATATAATTAGCTAAAATTACTTCATAATTCATACACACACAATGTTTTGGGGGGCGGGGGTGGGCTGGTAATCTGTATGAAAGGTTTTTGCTAGTGTAGATGCCAATCTCAGGGCCGGATTTAGGGCAGGGCAACAGGGGCTCTAGCCCCGGGCCTCCACAAAGAAGGGGCCTCCATTTTTAAAGGGGCCTAAGAGAAAATAGATACATCCTTTGCGTCCATTTCGTAAAAAAGTAGCCTATGTCATTCTCCATATCCCAGGCTATATCTCTGCCAAATTTCATGACTATCGGTCCAGCAGTTCTAACACTTTCACATTTATAATAATACTAGGTTCTGCCCGCGACTTCGTCCGCGTGCAATTTCGGCCCACCCATCGCGTCGCATTCGCATCCCGTCGCTCGCCCGCGCTAAAACTTCGTTATCGCTTAGCGTTCTTTCTGACTTCCGTTCTTTTGGCTGAGGCCCTTTTGGCATTATAATCATTGTTTTCTGTTTTTTATAGTTTCAAGGTGAATTTTTTGCTGTAATGCCAATAAACGCATTTTTCTTTTTTTCTTTTGGCTTCTAAGGATCGTAGCGTAGATAATTATATAGCCTATAGCCTTCCTCGATAAATTGGCTATTCAACACTAAAATATTTTTTCAATTCGAACCAGTAGTTCCTGAGATTGGCGCGTTCAACTAAACAAAAAAAAACTCTTCAGCTTTATCCATACTAATATTATAAATGTGAAAGTAACTCTGTCTGTCTGTTGTTATGTTACGTTTTCACGCCTAAACCGCTGAACCGATCGTCATGAAATTTGGCATAGATATAACCTGGGTTATGGAGGACATAGGCTACTTTTATACATACACACGCACATAGGCGCGATAACCGACATCCACGCGGGCGGAGCCGCGGGCAAAAGCTAGCAAATTATATAGCTGACCCGCGCAACTTCGTCTGCGTCACCTACTCGTAAGAGAGAGAGTGGTTTAAGTAATGAATTTTCTACTTATTTTGTTGCGGAGTTATTTTAAAATTATGATATCTCCTAAGATGTTGATTGAAATCAAGTGATGTCAAGGACAATTTTGTTTACATTTAAATACTTGTGATTAATAACATATTTATTTGGATAAGGATTAATACTATGTTTTTGCCCGCTAAGACGAAAACTATGCTTGTGCAGACTTTGATTTTCCCCATCATCGACTATGGTGACGTGTGACAGATTGCTCAACAATGGTATCCGGTTCATTTTCAACCTGCGGAAATATGACCATGTGTCGAGCTATAGATCTGAGCTCAAATGGATGCCTATTCGCCAAAGAAGAAGTTTGCGCGCTTTGACCACGCTTTTCTCCCTTCTCAATTCTCCCACCCCTCCTTATCTTATGTCTCACTTTCAATATCTATGTTCTTCACATGCTAAGAATCTGCGTTCTTCCGCTAAGACGAAATCTATGCTTGTGCAGACTTTGATTTTCCCCATCATCGACTATGGTGACGTGTGCTACTTTGACTTGAATGCGGTTTTGCTGGATAAGCTCGACAGATTGCTCAACAATGGTATCCGGTTCATTTTCAACCTGCGGAAATATGACCATGTGTCGAGCTATAGATCTGAGCTCAAATGGATGCCTATTCGCCAAAGAAGAAGTTTGCGCGCTTTGACCACGCTTTTCTCCCTTCTCAATTCTCCCACCCCTCCTTCTTATCTTATGTCTCACTTTCAATATCTATGTTCTTCACATGCTAAGAATCTACGTTCTTCCAACAATCTTCTCCTACTCTGTCCTTCTCATACTTCTGACTTTGTTCATTCTTCCTTTCATATTCAGTCCATTCTTCTCTGGAATGCGCTTCCTCTGGATATCAGGACGGCCACCAGTCGGTATGCATTTAAGCGGAAATTGCGGAGTTATTTTCACAACAAATAGTGTAGAGTCATCTCAATCATCTCTTCTCCTTGAATTTTGATATATGTATATATATATAATAGTTAGGTATTTATATATTATAGTAATTTATATGTATGTCTATTATAAGTTTATAACATATTTATGTACTTGTGTATCTATTTTATTTGTTATCTTTTTAATATTTTTATTATTATTATTATCTCCTCTTAAATAGAGCACCTGCCATCTTATCTCTTCACTACCCTTGGTTGACTGGTAGAGAATGCCTATGGCATTAAGTCCGCCTTTGTACCTTATTATGTGAGAAGTTTAAATAAATAAATAAAACTGCTTCGCAAATAATGAAATAATTTCGAAAAAATTTGATTACCATAAAAAAGGTTATATAGTGAGTCTATCTTAAAAGATAGACATATGCTGTCGCGGACTTTTTTTAGAACTTTTAAAGAGGAATAATTCCATCATACATGATATTTGCGTAACTTAAACCGTTTATGCAGCGCACGCAATGGAAGCTCTCAAAGAGAAATATTTTTTCCCGTTTTTGCAACATTTTCATTTATGCTCCGCTCCTATTGGTCATAGCGTGATGTTATATAGCCTATAGCCTTCCTCAACAAATGGACTATCCAACACAAAAAGAATTTTTCAAATCCAACTAGTAGTTCCTGAGATTAACGCGTTCAAACAAACAAACAAACTCTTCAGCTTTATAATATTAGTATAGACTAGCTTCTGCCCGCGACTTCGTCCGCGTTAAATTTCTTGTTCCCCCGACCCACCCCGTCGCAACACATTGCCTGCCCGTGATTTTAGTTCATTTTCGCATAAACTTTCATTTAAAAAAAATTGTGTCCTAGTTAATAGGGATGTTATTCTTCCTCAAGAATTGGGCTGTAAAATGCAAAAAGATTTTTCAAATCCAACTCGCAGTTCCAGAGATTAGCGCGTTCAAAAAACAAAAAACCGGCCAAGTGCGAGTCGGACTCGCGCACGAAGGGTTTCGTACCATCCATACAAATCCTTACTAATATTATAAATGTGAAAGTAACTCTGTCTGTCTGTCTGTCTGTATGTAACGTTTTCACGCCTAAACCGCTGAGATACCGCCGATAGACCGCCTGGGATATAGAGAAGGACATAGGCTACTTTTTTACGCGATAACCGACATCCACGCGGGCGGGGCAAAAAAAACGGCAAAAAAAAATCATGTCCGTTGTATGGGAGCCCCCCTTAAATATTTTTTTTTTCTGTTTTTTAGTATTTGTTGTTATAGCGGCAACATAAATACATCATCTGTGAAAATTTCAACTGTCTAACTATCACGGTTCATGAGATACAGCCTGGTGACAGACGGACAGACAGACAGACAGACAGACGGACAGCGGAGTTTTAGTAATAGGGTCCCATTTTACCCTTTGGGTACGGAACCCTAAAAACTAACTCTTCAACTTTAGAATAGACTACCTCGCAGAGTTGATCATTATTTTGCTGCGGAGTTATTATAAAACAGTTATATCTCCTAAGATATTCATTGAAATTAAATGATGTAAGGGCAACTTTGTTCAAAATTAAATACTTGTGATGAATAACGTATTTATTTGGATAAGGATTAATACCATGTTTATGAAAACTCCTTCGCAAATAATGCATTAATTTCGAACAAATTTGATTACCATAAAAAAGGTTATAGTGAGTCAATCTTAAAAGATAGACATATGCTGTCGCGGACTTTTTTTTAGGAAATTTAAAGAGGAACAATTCCATCATACATGATATTTGCGTAACTTAAACCGTTTACGCAGCGCACGCAACGGAAGCTCTCAAAAAGGAATATTTTTTCCCGTTTTTGCAACATTTTTCATTTATGCTCCGCTCCTATTGGTCGTAGCGTGATGTTATATAGCCTATAACATTCCTCAATAAATGGACTATCCAACACAAAAATAATTTTTCAATTCCAACCAGTAGTTCCTGAGATTAGCGCGTTCAAACAAACAAACAAACAAACAAACTCTTCAGCTTTATATATTAGTATAGATATAATATAGTATGGATAAAGGGAGTGTTGAGAAAATGTTCAGGTGTACAAAATTAAAAGTCAAAACAATTTTACAATGTAAATTGAGCTTTATTCAAATAATAAAGATTAAGGTCTTAACTCTTTGCTATTTGTACATTTAGGGTATTTTTCACAGTATCCAGACAGGCACCAAAGAAACTCATAAATATTATAACAGAATATAAACATACATACATAAACTCATGCCGAATTCCATAGCGGTAGGCAGAGACTACAGAAACTGTATGAAATTATGTGCCAAATAAATTTAGCGGAAGTTATCCGGAGTTTATGAGACGGAGTGACTCACAGTAAATAGAAAGAAAACAAAAAAAGAAAGAAAAATTGTTTATTCTGCACAAACAAAACGCACTTAACAAAAATAAAATTATAAAATTTACACACAATAGCTGGGCAATATTTACCTGATAAATTAAAATATGCAATTACATCTGTAAGATAAATTGACCAGAACTTAAATCTGGAGTGGTACAATAGGCTAATAGAATTGCTTAAATTATTTTGATTTTGATTTTTGAAAGGTTATGCCAGCATCAAAATAATTTATTTTCGTAAATAGAGTACAGCAAGTTCTAGAGATAAATACATACAAATGTCCCAGAATAAACGCATACGACCAAACACCTCAATTAGAATATTATGTTATAATTATAATACATACACTGAATTTGTATTATTATGTATAAAACATTGTTTATTTATTGAATTAGTTAGACAGATTGTAGGAGAAAATTGTGGTCACATTACAAATCTACGCGCACACACAGTCGCACACGTATAAGGATCTATAACGTAGTAGGTACTTCGTCCATTTTGGTTTGTTTACACTGTACAGTGGAAGTGTAGCTGTAATTTACGTAGTTGTCATGCTATTTGGGATTTAAAAATTACGTATATTAAAAATGACAGTAATCGATTCTGAACAAACTAGTTTTACCTATAATGTGCATTAATTCGATTACACATTGTATACCTCGATCTCATAATATGCCTTTAATTTCAACGTGAACATTTTACATACTTCCATTTTTCCAACAAGGAACCCTTATAGTTTCGCCAAGTCCGTCTGTCTGTCCTTTTGTCCGCGGCTTAGCTCAGAGACTTTTAGTACTAGAAAGCTGTATTTGGTATTATACATACCTATTAATCGCGCCAACAAAGTGGTAAAATAAAATCTTGAAATATACATTTTTTAGGGTATCTCCCCTACATGTAATGTTGGAATGCTTTTTTTTTCTTGTCTATTCCATGGTGTGGGGTAGCGTTGGATGACCGTTCAAAAATATTGCGGGTTTGTGAAAACCATTGTTCGATTCAGGGATCCTTTTGCGTAATATTAAGTGCTATTTTTTTTAGATTAAAATCAAAATCAAAATTATTTTATTTCACATAAACCTACATGGGCACTTATGAAACGTCAGAAGCTAGGTGCACGGTTCCAATAGGTCGCTTCCTATGGAGAAGAACCGGAAAGAAACTCCACGGTTACTCTTTTAAAAATAATTTTTGTTTACAATATTTTCAAATAACACAGTGTTAATATGTATGGGAGGAAGGTGTAGGTCTTTCAATTACCAGGTATTAATAAAATAGAAAATGGTAAACAAATCTACAGTCTACTAGGCCTTTAAAGTTTTCACATTCACCAAATAGGAAATATTCTATTTATAGAAAAAAAAAAATATAATTAAAATCAATTTAAACCAAATAACATGGTTGCCACAACTACGGTAACAAATCCGAATCAGTATTGACTAAATATTGGGGTTTATTTATAAACGCTGCTTAAAGTTAAGTAATGATTAGCGACTGTTTAACCATACATTTTTGACGTTTGAACGTCACTTAACTTTAAGCAACGTTTATGAATAAACCCCATTATGTCCACAAAAACAACTAATAAAGAGTTGAAACTACAATAATTGAAGGTATATAATGTCAAATAATGAGATGATTATTTGATTATGTCAAGGAAGAATGTAAAAAATAAAACATCATTATTTGGGAGCTGTTAATAGATACTTACATAATAAAGGCTCGTACAGACTAATGCGAAATCGCGGGCGCGACGCGACACTAGTAGCACAATTTCTTTGTCGGTGCCTGTCGCGCCCGCGATATCGCGCGAGTTTGTACGAGCCTTAATGCTTTTAATGAGTCACCAGGGAAGCCACATGTGCAGAAGGACTTATTGCCAAACTTCCTTGTCTTCAACGTAGTCTTTAATCTTATAAAATCTTTTTTGCACATTTCATGTGGGTTTCGAACTTTCCATCGCTAAGTTCTGTAACTGAGTTTGGCAACTTGTTATAAAAGCGGATACCGTTTATAAGAAATGACTTGCTAGTCGGGTCAATTGTAAAAAAGTTAAAAGGTAAACTATCACAGCTAAGTAGGCTTTACAAGTTACCGAATAGTCGACCAACTTACATTTGCAGTTGAAAAACATGAATACTGACTGACTAATTATGAGAATATGATTTTCGACTACAGTGTTAAGTTTGTTCTTAGGATAAAAACCCCCAACTACGGAACCCTCCATTGTGCGTGGTCCGACACGCACTTGTTTAAGTATCCCCTTCAGAACCTTTTTCAATTTTAATCTTATGTACTTTCATTTGATGTGTTTTTAACGTACATTTCTTTAAATATTTTTTATCGCATAAACCACAGTCGAACGTCCTGCCAAAATGCTTTGAAGACTTATGCCTGTTTAAAGCACTTGTATCTGGGTAAGTCTTCCCACATATATCACAAGCACATAACCTATTATTATGCTTATCCATATGTACAACAATATTCTTAAAACTACGGTTACAAATATCACATTTCGTCTTCCCTATATCAATATCTGCGTCAGGATTATGTTTTCGAAATATATGACGATTTAAACTTACTTTTTGGGAGAATTTTAACCCACAGACATCGCAAGGAAACTTTTTGATGCCTTTATGCTCATCGATATGACGGTTAAGAGAAAATTTGCCCGAAATAACCTTCCCACATATTGGACACGACATCCATGGGAGCTCCTTGTTATGAACAGCTTTAACATGCTCTATTTTCAAACCTGCATCATCAAATATCTTAGGACAATACCTACACATGAATTTGTTGTCATGTTTCAGTCTATGGATCTTCATTGTCTTTGGACAAGATATTGTCTGGTCACAAACGCCACATTTATAAAGTTTTTCGTCACCGCTATGTAGTTTTAAATGGTCTTTTAAATGTCTTTTATTTGAGTATGATTTTTGACATATTTTACAATGAAAAGGGCGTAATTTTTCATGAACCGTTCTTATGTGAGCGTTCAAATTGGATTGGTCGTTAAAAGACCTACCACAGAGATCACATAATATTGTTTTATTAGTACCAGCATGTACTTTTAAATGTCTGGTTAAAGTTTGGTTATACTTAAATTCTTTTTCACACAAATGGCATTTGTAGATTTTTTCCTTAGTGTGAGAATTTAGATGATCTTTCAAAGATTGCTTTGAAGCAAATTTTTTCGAGCAATAACTGCATTTAAATTCTTTTCCTGTGTGCAATTTGAGATGGTTTTTTAAAGTGTCAAATGATTTTAATTGTTTTGGGCAATATTCACATTTAAATAAGGTAGAGTGGGCTTTGTCAATGTGTTTGTTGATATCTTTTTCTGTATGGTACAATCCCCCGCAATCTTTGCAAGAGAATTGGGTGCCTGTGTCTGTATCCACTTGAATTATCAGATAACGGTCCGGGTTAATGCGTGTTTCACCTGAAAAGTTAAAAAAATACATTTAGGAGACATAGTATCACGTGTGAGGGTCTCGTGGCTAAACAATAACAGTCGATCGAAAGTTAAGCTACGTTTGCCGCGGTCGGTTCATGGATGGGTGACCCTTCATTACATATCGAGACCCCTCCGTGCCTCGGAAGGCACGTTAAGCCATCGGTGCTGGCTGTCATTAAAAATATGATGAGGTATAATTAATTAAACTTACGTTGTTCTCCTGATTTAATAAATGTCTGCTTATTTCCATTTCCTTTATTATAAAATTTTTTCTTTGGTATTTCTGACTTTTTTTCCCGAACATCTTCGGTTACCATATTTAATATCTCAGTTTTTGGTAGGTTTTCTAAAAAATAATAAAAATAACATAACCTTTACGCCTTTATTCCCCGAAGGGTTAGGCAGACGTACTATCGGGGACATCCGAATCAGCATACTTTCATAACAAAATCCCGTGCTCAGAATCGGGATGTCTACATCTATTTACCGCCCCTTTTAGCGACGACCAAACGAAAAAAAAAAAATACTTTTCTTTAAATAAATTTATCAAGCTCCGTTACCATGATCACAGATATCTGACCACCTCGGCTGGTTTTCAATCTGCCTAGCCTTTTCCCAACTATGTTGGGGTCGGCTTCCAGTCTAACCGGATGCAGCTGAATACCAGTATTTTACATGGAGCGACTGCCTATCTGACCTCCACAACCCAGTAACTGGGTAAAACGATACCCCTTGGTAAGACTGGCTGTCAGACCTTTGGACTTCTGACGACCCGTAACGACTGTCAAAGATCCAAGAATGACAGCCGGGACCAACGGCCTAACGTGCTTTCCGAGGCACGGAGGAGCCTCGGCATGTAAAGATGGTCACCCATCCACGGACCAACCTCGGCAAGCGTAGCTTAACCACCCCGTGCGGCTGTTATTACTTAGCCACGAGCTCCTCAGAAAAAATTATGAGGTATAATTAATTAATTATACCTCGGCTGGTTTTAACCTTTTTTTTTTTAAGGGGCTCTGCAAGCATCTGATGCTGCGATATTATTGGTTGATGAGCGTAGGTAAGCGTTACTATAGCGGCCGAGCGCTGCCAGCAAGAATAGTCCGATGGTGGTCCGATTCAGATGTCCCCCATAGTACCTATAGTAACACCCACATTTCGCCAGTTAATTTTAAGTTCCATGTAATATTATAATGAAAATTGTTTAAAAACAATCGTTCTTAGATAATGCTCCCATTGCAACGGTTTTTAACTGGATCTTAGTGCTTATAATCGGCCTATATAATATTTCCACTGCTGGGACAGTGCGGGTTGGTAGATGTCACATGTCTTTGAATGATAAGTTTTAGGACAAAAGTTAAGAAGCTATTGTTAAAATGTTTATAAATAGCGAACCTTTTTTTACTTCTTCAATGGGGTGTTTGATATCAACTTCTATATTGTATTCTGAAAAAGAAATGATAACACAATTTCTCACAATTATAATTATTCCTTTAGTGCCAGCGCAAACTGTGCTTCTTGCTGCTGCCTCTAGTCGCTGCAACAAAATCGCACCCGTACAGGTAAAACCGATTATCTGTTAGGTTAGGTTCATGTCAGATAATCGATTTTACCTGTAAGGGGGCAAATGCAGTTTTTTTATTACGATGGGTTTGCTCTTGACTCTAGTCTAGGTCATAGGTGACAGAGACAAAGTCGACGATGGAGTGAGCTTACCCAGAAGAAGCCTGTTCACTCTCACTTTGAATAGAGTAGGGTTGTATGCGTTCGGAAACAGACGCAGGCAGAGAGTTCCACTCTTTTGCTGTGCGCATTATAAAAGACGTTTGAAAACGCTTAGTGCTGTCGTGTTTTGTCGTATGCGTCTTGTATTTTTCTTGTGTTTTTCTTTCTTTCTTTTCTTTCTTTCTTTCTTTTCTTTCTTTTCTTTCTTTCTTTCTTTTCTTTCTTTCTTTCTTTTCTTTCTTTTCTTTCTTTCTTTCTTTTCTTTCTTTCTTTCTTGTCGCTGCAACTAGACGCAGAGTTGTAGTTTGCGTTTGCTACTATAACATTACGACTATAATTGTAAATAAACCGTTTTAATCCAAATTCCGTACTAAGGAGTACACTGGAGTGTACTCCTTAGTACGATTATCACCACCGATTGTTGCCAACACACACACACACCTTTTGACAGAAATATAATTATATCATTTTATTACCTTTTTTGACATCCAGTGCCAGATTTTCATCTTTTCCTATTTCATGATCTGCAAAATAAATAATATATTTTAAATATTAAAATCGATGTGAGACTTAACCCCATTTGCATCATAAATTGCTGAATACATTCAACGCTAAACGTATTAAAAATTGTTATTGCCCGCGGCTTCGTCTGTGTGTCTTTTTCTAAAATAAAAGTAGCCTAAGTTACTACTTATAGCATCAGCTATCTGCCCGTGAATGTCCCGTCAAAATGGGGCAGCTGTTTCGGAGATTAGCTGGAACAAAAAACACGACAAAAAAAATTAAATTTGTATTTTTATTAAAGTATCTTATGTACTTTCATATGCATTTAGTAATAAAAACCGGCCAAGTGCGTGTCGGATCACACACAATGAAGAGTTCCGTAGTTGGGATGAATTTATCCCAAGAAAAAACTATAACTGCAGTTGAAAAACAAGTTTTCCCATACATTGCAACTACATATGTAAGTCAGTACGCACAATATTGAGCGATTTACCAGGTTATTTTAAGATCATATACTTATTATAGGTTTTCCTGGAATCTATAAGTAAATAACTATTTCCAGTATTTTATTTTTCCTAATTTTTTGCTCAGTTGTTTCGGAGATAGGGTCATAATGGTCAATTTTCATCTATTTTCTAGGTTTATAATTTTAAAAGTATATAATTTAAAATAATTAAAAAAAAAAAAAACTAGTTCGCCTCCAAGTGATCCCCATATTCAAAAATTAATTTATTTACGTTACACGACCGTGTTTGGGTCATAGAAGTTCGTATAATATGTACCAAATTTGAACTTAATCGGCCCCGTAGATTCGGAGCAAATTGGCTGTGACAGACGGACAGACAGACAGACACACGAGTGATACTGTAAGGGTTCTGTTTTTTCCTTTTGAGACACGGAACTCTAAAATGCTGTTATTTTGACATTACAAACAGACACTTCAATTTTTTTTTGGGTCTTGTACTTCTAAAGGAAAGAATGGAACCCTTATAGGATCACTCGTGTCATCGTGTGTCTGTCTGTCTGTCTCAGTCAACTTCAAACGATTGACAGAAATAGAACAGTTTTAAATTCGTTTAGCGCTAAATGTATTTAGTGATTTCTGGTTCCAGGGGGCCTTAGAACGAGATTCGAGGGTTAACTAAGCGTTTCGTACGAATATGAACTTTATTCATATGCAGGTTATGTTCATATTCGTAAAAGCGGATGTGAGCAAGCGTTTCATATGAATTTGAACATTAGTTTTTTAGAAATAATGTTCATATTCGTATGAAACACTTAAGATCGTTGTCATCGGTCCACTAGCGCCACTCCTTTAAAAACATATTATCTCGTGACTGAGAAGGAATTATGAAAAACGGCTAGAGATACGATCTAGAGGAATGTGGCCGTTCTTATTTAGATCGAATTTTGTTGCTTCGTGTCTCAATATGAAACTTTAAAAAAGGTATTAGAAAATTCTAGACACACTTACCGATATAGTTGATTGAGCCGTCATTCATAATTCCTTCTCAGTCACGAGATAATATGTTTTAAAGGAGTGGCGCTAGTGGACCGGTGACAACCCTCTTAAGAGTTCGGTTTTTAATGTTGCCCTTAGTTAGAGACTAGTACAATAGAAAGAAAGATAGGTTTATTTGTCACAGAAACACGTGCATACGAAAAGATAATTAACTCGAGTAGGTATAGGCTAATCCTATAATATTCCCACTGCTGGGACACAGGCCTCTCGGCGAGAGGGAGTGGGCCGCAATTCACCACGCGGGCCCAGTGCGGATTTGTAGAGATGTAACATGTCTTCGTTTTATTTATTGCAGGGTTTCCTCCACCGTATTGAGAACAGTGGTGATGAAACAATTTACCCAAAGAAAAGCGTCTGTCTGGATTCGAGCCTACGACCTACAAACTCGTAAGTTGCGGCCGTTGCCACTGGGCCACCACTACTTAGAGAGGAACAAAACTTTCATTTAATGCTTACCATTACTTATGCCACTTTCATCATTTTCTCCTTCTGACTTTATATCACATTTAATAACGAATTGTTCATCTGAAATGAAAATATACCCAAAATTATTAATGATTTTGACATTATTAATGGAGATTTTGACATTATTATTATTGATTTTGACATAATTATTGGTGATTTTCACATTATTAATGGTGATTTTGACATTATTATTATTAAACTAAATAAAATTATTAATGGTGATTTTGACATCATTAATGGTGATTTTCACATTATTAATGGTGATTTTGACATTATTATTAATTACTAGCTTCTGCCCGCGATTTCGCTCGCGCCACATTTTAATAAAACTTCCCTGAGTACTACGTTTGTAGTTTTAGTCACAGCAGTCAAAATATACAAAGTCAGGACTGGTGACGCCAGAGTAAGCGACATACAGTTCCATGTTCTATGATAAAGGGTTTGGTTTCTGCACTTAGTCCTTCAGGTGGACCATTGTACATGGGCCATGGCGGCCATCAGTGGTTATTCCAACCAGCCCACTTCCAGAAGATAATTACGTCTCCCAGTCTGTTTAGAACATCTGTGAAAGATCTGGGTACCCATAGGGTGTCTATTCTAATCTGGGTGACACCTTTGCATTCACAGAGCATATGCACGATGGTTTTTTAAAATTTTATTTAGTTTGCAAGATTTGACCAATACAAACTAACAAGGAAAGTTAAATAAAACTTACTATTACAATATAACTTGAACTTCTGTTCACACATGAGCACTTGGTTCTTGAATTCAGTTGCATCTCTCAGCTTAAAGATACAGGTATCACATATTGTGTAGCTCGCTTCCAGTGGTGCTGGTTGAGATGACATCTAAAACATTTGGGTGATCAAGATAAATAAATATATTTGTTGATGTACTAAATTTAGTCTTCAATTCAGAATAAATTCAGGTCATTATATAACTTTGGAACAAATAAACTCAAAATTAGACGACGCTCTGAATCAAAGCAATAGCTGCTGTTATACTTCCATAGATATACTCACATTTACAAAAACATGCATGCATACACTAAAAATATTAATAATTATATCACTCTCTGCCATTCTTATTTTTCTGTGTACCTCGTTATTGGCGTAATGTTATAATAATAATTAATGATAAACTAACTATCAGTTGTGAAGCAACCTTAAATAAAATAAATAAATAAATACTGCTTCTGTAGGAATAAGCACTAACTCGACAACCGCACATTGCCATTTTCTAATACCAAAGGAAAGAATATAAATTATCATATCATACTATAAATAAAACCCATGAGCTGTTGTCTGTGACTTTGTCTGCATTACATATGCAGACAAAGTCACAGACAACAGCTCATGGGCTCATGGGCTCAGAGTTCTATCTTAGAGGGTTTGGTTTTCACACTTAGGCCTGTGTTCACCAACATTTTAATCAACTGTTTAGATATTTAATCAGTTGTTTACTCAAAATTTCATAGGAAATTTGACATAAACCAACTGTTTAAATACCTAACCGGTGGTTTGCATGTTGGTGAACACAGGCCTTAGTCCTTCAGGTGGACCATTGCGTGTGGGTCATAGTAGCCATCAGTAGTTATTCCAACCAACATTATTATCTGCTTATATTTTGTTTCTATATTTTTCAATACTATATCTATCGAGGATGAAAAGTAGCCTATGTCCTTCCCCAGGCCCCAAGCGTGAAAACGTAACAGACAGACAGTTATTTCGAATTAACAATATTAGAATGGATACCTAGTTTGACAGCCTTATAGGGGTATGAGGAACACGGTGTAAAGTTCCATCATCCTCTATAGAAAAGGGAGGATCCTCCGACCAGATGGGTGTAGTGTCTGGAGGGCAACTGCCCGACGGTTGATGTCGGGATGTTTTATTTATGCTAGTCGCGCGGTAAACTCTTATTGCGGGATGCAGGATTTGTGACGTCAGGTCTTTAAAGACCTGAGAAGCAGGAGTAGACCAAAGAAACAATGGATGGGTTATATGAAAGATATGGCCAGAAAGGGGTGACTACTGAGATGATGGCTTATAGAGATGTATGGAAGAAGACATGCTGGGCTCTCCACTAATAAATTTGTGGTTAAGAACAGGGAAAAGCTGATTAGGGCAGCAATTTTCTCTCCTTTACTTTGTTACGTTTACAAAGTAAAGGAGAGATAAATGCTGTCTGGATTAAATATTCGTTAGAGAAGTAATTAGACAAAATAATACTTACAAAGATACCCAAAGTTTCACGTAACATAATCTCGTATATTTCGACATAATTTTTACCTTGATACGATAAATTGAGGCTCTTGAACTGGCCATCAGTGTGACAACAACGACATAGTGTACTTAAATTCCATATTTCAGACATTATCTATCGAAAAAAACATTGGAATTTTCAGGTTTTGCAGTAGATTTTTGAGAAGTATTTTTGTAAACAATTTGACAGCTGATTCACTGACATCAAGTCTGACACTGACAGACACCTTAGGGATGAGTCATGTCATCTTTAACTACGAAAAAAGATTAGTCGATAAAAAAGACGCCTATTTTCGGACTCGACGTTCGGTTATATTTAGATTATTAATTAAGTTATTCTCTGAAACACCCAAACAAAAGTGAAAAATACAACATTTTGCATAGTACGAAATGCAACCGACAATTGCAAAAAAAGTTTGCGTTTGTTACATATTAGGTCTACTTTACACAAAAAGCGTAAAAACTGAATGCCATAATTCGGAGGCCAAGCAGGCAAATATAAAATGATTTAATTCTAAAATGTACAGTGGCTAGCTGCATCAAGCTACACGAAACTGTCAAATTTCTCTAAACGATTTTAAACTTTAAAATGTTGTTGATTAAGTTCAAAATCGAATGAGAAAATTTGACAGTTTGTGGTAACTTGATGTGCTGGCCACCGTACATAAACACACATTGAAACTAATAGTTTTTTCTGTCTGAGACAGTGATATTATAAACAGATATGTTGTGAGCACGCAATCGTGAAGACTCGAAAACGTCCTAATTTGGACGTATTGACTTTAAACTGCGACACGTATATCGCTAGGAGTATATGTATTCTGTGCACGTACGAGTATGGCGACGAGTAATACCACAGAGTACTTTTATTAAAAATAAAATAAAATAATAAAAAGTTTATTACGGAACAATAACACAAGACAAGTACAACAAGTAGAACGATGATAGCCGCAAAAGTATAAACTGTGGCGCAGCTATCAACACCCCTCTCCAGATACAGAATGGAATGACGTTCCACACAAAATAGGTAGGTAATTAAGTTAATTTCGATTTAGATAATTAATAATAAAAACAAAAAATAAGTTAAAAATAAACAGTACAGAACATATTATAGTATAATTTGATTTGGGGTGTATTTTGACGTTTAGTTAATGTGGTGAGTGTAGAGTGAATGAGTGTGTGGGTAAGTGTTAATGAGATGTGCGAGGGGTGCTTGTGGTGTTTGTGGCATGTGTGTTGCGTGTGGTTTTGTTGGGGTGTGTAAGGGAGTGACGTGTATTTAACACTTCCACGATTTTCTCTGTTCCATCGTAACTTTGTGATTTTAACCAGGAGTTAAGTTTCATTTTGCATTTGCTCTTGGTTAATGGGTAGATGTGCAAGCTTTTGTTTAACTTGTTGTAGATTTTTGAACTTAAGTGTTTGTAGTGACGACTTGCAGCTACGGTTCTATGAGACTCAGTGTTACAAACCCTATTCGAGCGACGTGTAGAACAGTATTTAGGATCAAAGGTAAGTTGGCTGTGTTTTAGAAGAATAGTTTGGAGGATAAATAGCTGTCTGACGGTGAGGACTTGGCAGAGGGTATATAGAGAGGATGTCGAATATTGGATCGGTTTCCTTGCCAGCACGTTCAGAACAGCTCTCTGCGCTCGTTCGACCCGTAGCATCACTGTTTTTCCGGCACCACCCCAGACCGTAAGGCAATACCCCAGAACAGACTGAGCTAGCGCAAAGTAGACGGTTAATAGACAGCTGAAATCGGCAGTGCCTCTGAGCTTTTTAAAAATATAAATGAGTTTTCTCACACGAGCTACAGTTGAAGCAATATGTTGCTTCCATTTCAGGTTCCTATCAAGAGTGACTCCGAGATATTTAATAAAAGGGGTAGTTTCTAATTGTTGACAGCCACAGTCTGCGTTTAAGTTTGGGCAGGTGTGCGCACGAATTTCGGTCGGTGTAAGGGGCTGACTTAACTTCGTAGTAGAGAATGTGATAAATTAGGGCTTATTGACATTTAGAGTGAGAAGATTTGTGGTCAGCCACCTCATGACGGTGCTCAAGGCAAACTCCGAGTTGAGGCGAGTTTCAGTCCAGTCCCGGCCATGAACAATCAGAGCTGTGTCATCGGCTTAAGCTTTAATTTTGCAGTTGGGCAAGGATAACTGACATAGCTCATTCACGTATATGAGAAAAAGTGGGGGTCCCAGGACACTGCTCTGGGGGACGCCAAAAGTAATCGTCTCCTGGTTGCTGAGGTAGTTTTCGAGTTTTATTACTTGTTTACGACCTGTAAGATAGCTCCTGAAGAGATCGTGGGCCGTCCCGCGAATACCAAGATGCTGTAGCTTCGAAAGAAGCCAGACAGAATTGAGACAGAGTCGAAGGCCTTGGATAGGTCTAAAAAGATGGCAAGAGTTTTATATTTATTCTCCCAATGCCCAATAATCGTATCTGTAAGTTCCAGTACCGCATTTTCGGTGGATTTTCCAGTCCTAAAGCCATACTGATTAGTAGAAAGAAGGTTAAATTTATTAAGGTATTTGGTGAGTCTATAGTTTATAACTTTTTCGAATAACTTTGAGAGGGTACTCAACACTGAAATGGGTCTGTAATTTGCAACATTGTCCTTATCTCCTGATTTATAGATAGGGTGGACAACTGCAGTTTTGAAAACATCTGGAAAAGTTCCTGTTGAAAAGCACAGATTGAAGATGAAAACAAGGATCGGAATAAGAGTGTGACGAGTCGCCTTCACGATCGAGGAGGAGATACCGTCAAATACGCTAAGGCTAAGCAAACAATATCTGTGTCTTTTTTCTTGTTGTTATTATCAAGCCATCTCTTTTCTATCATTTTTACTTGTAATGAAATGTTTAATGGTAAATTTTTACGTATAATTTAATGGCTTTGGGTAAAATGATTGTAAAGTGGGTATGTGTGCTGCCGCTGTTGCGCGGAACACTTTTCGGTTGTTTTGTGAGTGCATAACATAATCTGTTATTACGAGTATAATATCATTGGTCTGAGACAAGTTTTGCTTTAATTCCGTTTTCGATATTTATTTACCAGATTTGAATTATTATTTTTTTGTTGTACCGGACGTCACAGTGGAACGAGTGTATGGGAGAGGTTGGACTCAGGCATTTTCAAGAAAAAAAAAGTCTAATTTTGAAAAACTAATAATGCCATCGTATTTTGTTATCACATGCCTTCAAAACTTGCACTGACTATGAAAATGACTGCATCGAGCTCTCTGCCGCCTGAGTCCAGCCTCGTTTCAAGTTGTGGCCTTTACTATCGTATCACACATAGCAAAAGGTACATTTTATCCAAAGACCCATGGTGCGCCAAACGTGCACCTTCTGACATATAGGGTGATGTATTTTTTTACTGATTCGAGCTTTCTGCCTCCTGAATCGATCCTATTTCAAGTTGTGGTCTTTACTAGCATAATAAACATACCAAGAGCTTCATTTAGTGCTAAGACACATGGTGCACCAACGTGCACCTTCTGACATATAGGGTAATGTATAGGGGTGGATGAACATAGGCATTTCCGAGAAAAAAAGTGTCATTTTGAAAAACAAATAATGCCGTCGTATTTAGTTATCAAATGCCTTCAAAACTTGTACTAACCAATTTCTTTCTATCTCTCGTGTTTCGGGAGTTAATTGAGAAAATGAAAAATTTTACTATGAAAATGAGTGAATCCAACTCTCTGCCTCCTGAATCCGGTCCTTTTTCAAGTTGTGGTCTTTACTACCTTATTAAACATACCAAGAGCTGCATTTAGTGCTAAGACACATGGTACGCGAAACGTGCACCTTCTGAAATATGGTGTGCAGTCACTATACTAACTCAAATATGTAGAAAGTATAGGTATTGATAGTGCTACCTAGCAGATAAAATGTAATCAAACCGCAAAACCGCTTCGCGGCATTTAGGCTCGATTAGGTAGGCATTCTGAAGGGCTAGATTTCAGGAAGTTAGGTCCAGGGTTAGGTCTCGGTCTAGGTGACCTGGATGAAATAAATTATTTTAAGTTTTGACTGTCAAACTCACCTAAGCGAGGCGTACAATGTTCGAGTTTACGACTTTTATGAAAATTGTCATTTTGATTACATTTTATCTGCTAGGTAGCACTATCAATACCTATACTTTCTACATATTTGAGTTAGTATAGTGATTGCACACCATATTTATTGTTTTATTTCGCATTATTGCGACATGTTTTTTTTTCTATTTATAGGTGGGGCATGTTGTGTGTAAAAAAAGTGTGCAAAATATGGGTACCTAGATAAATAGGAACATTTTTCAATAAAACTAATTTCTGATGACGCATCAGCGTGCACATCATCGATTCTACGTGATACACGCTATTATTACTCATCTTGACGAAGAAGTTATATTTCCTATTATATACATAAGCTAAGTTAAAATAACTGATTTTATACAAGCTTAATTGTTGGTGACGCATCGTCGCGAACATTAAGCTTAAACCACGGATTGAAAATCGGATCTGGCAATACTGGTCACCTCCCGAGCGATAGCTGAATCTATATATTTTAACTAGCTTTTGCCCGCGGCTACGCCCGCGTGGATGTAGGTTATCGCGTAAAAAGTAGCCTATGTCCTTCTCCATATCCCAGGCTACCTATATCTCTGTCAAATTTCATGACGATCGGTTTAGCGGTTTAGGCGTGAAAACGTAACATACAGACAGACAGACAGACAGACAGAGTTACTTTCACGTTTATAATATTATGTAAGGAAGTAAGGATAAATTATAAGAGATCATAATTTTTGTATGAATATCGACGCTAGAAAGGCAAATTGTATGAACGACCACTTTGGGCAAAATTTAGTTATTTACATCGTTGGAATCGGCAGATTTTTCTCTTTCGAATGGTCTAGGTTTCAGTTAAATCCGAGCACTATTGTGGTCGTTAACGGTGATTTCAGTCATTTTCGTATTGAAATTTGGTTTAAATCCAACCATTTTCGTCATTTGCTTCATAAACCGTACATTACGTTAGAAAAGCCAAAATGACAAAGTGGTAAAATAAAATAATGAAAAAAATAGTTATTTAAGGTACCTCCTGTACCTACATGTAAAGTGGGGATGTTTTTTTTTCGCCTACCCTATGGTGTGGGGTATTGTTGAATGGGTCTTTCAAAAATATTGTGGGTTTGTGAAAAAAAAAAAAAAAACGATAAAAAAATCACAGCAGTAGTATATAACGAAGTTAAAAGGAAAAGTATCACAGCCAAGTAGGCGTCACAAGTTACCGAGTAATAGTCAACCAACTTTACAGTTGAAAAACATGTTCTCCCATACATTCCGTATGCAAGAACATGTTTTTCACCTACGATGTTAAGTTTGTTCTTGGGATAAATTCATACCAACTACGGATCCCTTCATTGTGCGTGATCCGACACGCACTTGGCCGGTTTTTAACATTGTTTTTTACAAATCTCTATCTCTTTTCTCTAGTAGGCCTATCTATCCATACTAATATTATAAATGTGGAAGTATCTGTCAGTCTGTCTGTAAAAGAAAGGTTATTTATCAGAGACTCGATACCTCGCTGCTTTGTGCTTGACCAGGGGGCCAAGTCTACTAATGTACAAACGTAGCAATGGTCTCTTCATTGTGAGTTTTTGACAGATTTGCCATACAAACACTGTCAAATACTCACAATGGCGAGACCATTGCAACGTTTGTAAATTAGTAGACTTAGGCCCCTGGTCTGCTAACTCATTGGGCTCCTGCAAGCGCTTACTAAATCGAACACGCGATCGTGAAAATGTAACAAGACTTAAAGAGTTACTACCTATCGCATTTATCATATTAGTGTGGATAAAGTTTCAGTATGATAAATACAAACATGAAAATAAAAGCCACAAATGAAGTGTATAACAATTATATTCTACAACAATATATTAAAGAGAACTGGTGGAATCCTTAATTCGTTTCAAGTCCTTGCAGAGGTCGGAGTCATTACTTGAGGAACACATGGACACGCGGGAGATGTGCAGTAACTCTAAATCTGGATCAGGCTTGGACTTCTTCAAACCCGGGTCTGACGAGGGCCCCTTACCAGTCCGGGATAAGAAAGGTATAAACTTTCTCATCACATTATTCTTCGATGTTTTGCTCGAGCGAGAAGAGTTGTTCGCACTCGACCTACTGCTGAACGAGTACTTGGAAGCGTTGTCGCCAATGAACAACCCTCCTCTCTCTGACAGGAAGTCGTCGATCGAGTCATTGGAGAAGTAAGCCTGAGCTCCTTGTTCTATAGAGTCAGTATTCTTCTCTTGTTTGTAAATACCGAAAGTCTTACCGTGACCACTCTTCTTGAAGCCCATCATGTTGGAGCTGCCCTCGTAATTGTAACTGTGACATCTGATCACTTTCTCAGAGGAGTCGCTCATTGTTCCCCCATTGCTTCTGTCGTCAACTTTCTTCACGATACTCTTTACAGATTTAGGTTTTTTAGCATCTCGTTTCTCGTCTTGGAAGTTAACTTTAGTGTCAGTCAGTTTTCTTTGTTCTAATATTTCTTTATGATCACTCACGTTTAGATCGTCGTCCATGCGTACTTCGGGAATTGTCTCGGAGCGCGGCAGGCGGTGCCAGTCACGCCTCGTGACACACTTGGACAGGATATCATCTGACATGCTCAACTTGCAGCTGGTTTTCCGTTCCTTCTGGCACGCTTTGTAACACCTGATCTTCTTGTCGATGTAGTTGGAAGACTCGCTGAGGTACTGATAGTCTGTTGTTTCTGTGTCAATGTTACTGGTGCAGATCAGCGGCGTGGTAACGGACGCGTCCTGGCGGTAGTTGAAGAACTTGTTGACGACTTCTTTCTTCTTGCAGCAGGCACAACTTCTCGCGAAGCAGTAGACCATGGTGCAGATGAGGCAACACTGCACAAAGATGACCCCGCTGAGCACCAGCAGCGTGTGCTTATTGGTCATCACGTACGTCACTAAACAATTGAATCTGGGAACGGTCGGTGCGAGCTTTGGTTTCTTTTTGGTGCAGAAAATAGTACGCGGCCATGCTGTCTGTGTCTTCATCCCTACGATCTTCGATATGGTGTTCGATTTGAAGTCTGCCTCCGTATCGTTCGGTGACACCGAGCA
The DNA here is from genome assembly GCA_947523025.1 of Dryobota labecula. NCBI lineage: Eukaryota > Metazoa > Arthropoda > Insecta > Lepidoptera > Noctuidae > Dryobota > Dryobota labecula. The sequence continues at coordinate 746,181 of OX383311.1, read as the reverse complement.
GTTCTTATCCATCGTCTTGATGATCAGTATATCTTTCGTTGGCCTCCCCTTCCCTCCCTTCAGTCCTTTGATAAAGTTGATATCTTCCTTGCTTATAGCTGGCTTATTAACACATTTGTTCGAAACAGGATTGTAAGCACTTCTAGGGATTTCAGTGTTAGTGTTTGCCAAACAAGCGGGTACTTCTACGCAACGTTTTTTTAACTCGTTAAAATAGGATTTCCTGCCATTGTAATAGGTGTCACAATAGACTGGTTTGCAGTCGTTCAGTGGGTCCTCGTCTATGTGTTTGCATATCCTGGCGTCGTTTGGAGCGTTTGATCTCTGTACAGTTGTATCGAACTTTATCTTGATAGTATCGCGGATGAATTTCTCTGGCCTGGACTTGGAGTTGTAGTCGACGTAGATGGTGCAGAACCCCCTACGGTCGTAGGGACCGAGCAGCGGCGCCACTAGGTGCAGGGTTGATGTCGATCCTGTAAAACATAATGAAAACTAATTTAGATAGCTGAGCAATGTGTGCTGAGCAAGCTTAGTAACCGTGTACATTACAGAACCTTGCTCAAGAATCAAGCATTACTTAAAACTGGTTTAAAGCCATTTGTTTGGTTTAAATTAGTTTTAAATAATGTCTTGAATATTTATTGAGGTTCTATACAAGGCCTTAATACATACATACATACATACATATCGCACATCCTCTAAAAAACTGTCGTAACACAAAAAATACATTACATTCATTATTTTCATTCATTTCATTTACATTTTACATTCTGCAAATAGTTTTATAAATCCTTTGTTGATTAAAATAATAAAAAGCTAAAAATCATCTCTAATCAAACAATACTTTATTGGAAAATAATTAAAATCGGCTTTTTTTCAAAACTTGTTTTCGGCGTGTTAGGTACAGACGCCAGCACATCAAGCTACTACAATCTGTCAAATTTCTTTAATAGATTTTCAACTTTATTATTACAGTATATAAAGTTCAAAAGTTCAAGGTTGATTGCGAAAATTGGACAGTTTCGGGTAGCTTGACCTGCTGGCGTCTGTACAACAGTTTTTTTAGAGGATGTGCGATATATACATATACTCACGCCTTTTTTCCATGGGGGTAGGCAGAAACTATAGAGGCCTTAATCTCTATTCAAAATAAAAATCAAAAGTACGTAATTTATTCAAATTAGGCTGAGAATTAAAACTTTGTGAACGTCAAAATGACATAAGATAGTCCCCGATACGCCGCCCAGCAGGGTGGCACGATTCAGGGTGTCCGGGAGTAAAATTAAGTTGGCCCATGTACAATGGTCCAATGGTGATACAATATATTGAACAAAGTGTGGCCGCACCTGCTCGGAGGGCATCTCATGGGACCAGTTGGTGGCGCTGACCACCAGCCGCGGTCGTGGCAGCGTCGTGCTCGAGCTCTAACTACCCTTCACTTACGCCTACCTATCATTTTTAGGCTATGCGGTTAACCATTATTTACACGGTTTCATTTAATTGCCTGTGGCATACTATAAAGTTGAAGCTACAATAACAGTTGCACCATCTAAACAGTGTTTAAACGATGCAAGCTAGTTGTTGCACAATTTTATCGTATGCCACATGCAAGACACTTGCATCGTGTGAATGGGGCTTAAGGCGGAACCTCAGGAGTAGCCCGCGAAATTCAAATTATCTTCCGTTTTTTGCAATGTGCAGCAATTTTCAAAAATCAATACCCGTTTATAGAATATATTGAATGACTTCATTAATGTAATTTGAACTTGATTATATTATACTGATACATATTTCAGTACTCTTTGCAATCCGGAGTTTAGCTTTAACTATATTGGCAATAGGCTCGCCCCTATTACTGTATGAAACTTGAACACAACCACTTATTATTTACCCACGGTCCAAGAAAATAGCATACCTTCAGGAACAGTGTCAAAGGCGCTGCCAACGACCTCAATGACATTGCACCTGGTATCGTCGGCCTCCAGGCAGCACTCGTCGGGGTGCACCTCAACCGAGACTTCCTCCCCACTGGTGTTGTTGATCTCGGCAAAAAACTGAAGCCCGACCGAGAACGGCAGCACCTGCACCAGACCTGACTTCGTCACAATATTCTTACTAAACGCACACATAACTATGTTAAATAATATAAAACATATGTAAAAATTCATCGGAATAGTTCAGTAGTGTCATCGTATCAGACTGTCTGAACTGTCAGTGATAAATTGGCAGATTGGTAATGTCTATAAGATAAGTATGGACACAGACTACTTAGAGATACTACGTATAGTATGGACCTGTATGGACCTTAGTATGGACAAGGTATGGACACAGAACACTATACTCCTAGAGTGTGGAAGACCATTGACAGAAGATTTTTTTTTTTTTTTATGAATAGACACTTGTCGAGTACTAGCGACAGTAGCGACACTTACGTCGACATTTATTTATTACTAGCTGCACCCCGCGGTTTCACCCGCGTAAGTTTCGATTCCGTGCATTATAGGCAAAATGTTGTTACTTTGGGTTACATTATTGCAATTTTCTTAAGGATCTTATTTTATTTAAAAAAAATTGAGATCTACCATAAGAAGAATCTGCCGTAACCAGAATCTGTCCTTAACCGAATAAAGAAAACAAACAAATAAAAAACCTTTCGTCTTTATAATATTAGTATAGATAAAATAAAAAATAAAAACGGCTTTTTTTAATTCCTTGCAGTTATGAGGTTTTTACACTTGGAGTAACGTTTATGAAAAACATATGTTTAAGTTGTTAGTGTGTCAAATAAAATCTTAACTTTTTATTAGTATTGTGTATACCTATCTATATAAGTATAAGTACCTATCTTCAAAGTTTATGTTTCCTCTGTGTAAGGACCGCCTGAGGCGGTAAAAGCCTCCTCCAAATGTTTCTATTCATCTCGTAGTTTGGCTGTTCTTACCCAAAGTTTGCCAAATATTTCCTCAATTGCATCCTCCTACCTTCTGAAAGGTCTGTCTCTTTTTCTTTTCTTATCTCGGGGGTCCAGTTTGTCCCGATCTGGGCCCAACTTTGTGGTTCTATCCTCTGAATGTGGCCTTCCCATCAAGCGCGTAGCTAGGATTTTGTTAAGGGGGGACCAGGCGTAGAGTACCAAGAATATATCTAAAGAAATTGCTGCATGAGCAACGGGGCAGGTTACGTTAAAAATTAACAACAAAATATCAATCAGTGAATTTATTTTACAAAAAAGTAGTTGTCGCGGTTCTTCACAAAACCGTTTTAACACCTCAGATTCAATTGTATCCTTAGTTTTTTGTACCATGGTTCGGTGTACACTGAGCATGCATAGGCCGTTCAAACGGTTTGCAGTCATCGTTGATCTCAGCCATGTTTTAACACGACGTAGTGTAGAAAAGGAGTTCTCTATGTTACTTGTAGTTACAATTTCGTACGTAATATTACTTTACGGTTTGTGAGTATTCCTGCATCTTCTAGGGGGGGTTTTAGCTGCCCCCCTGCTCGTATCTCACTATGCCCTTGCTTCCCATCTCCATTTCAGTTGAAACGGCACGCCTATTTTGTCTAGAAGTAGAAAATATGTGCAGTTTACGCTTGGAAATCTTTTGCATGAAGTGCGTGAAGCGAACACAAAGCTTGCAGGCGCCAACAGTATTTTAATCAGAGTTTGTACTGCCTCGTTGGTCTAGTGGTTGGAAGCGCGTCCTGAGTGACAGGACCTGGGTCGGATCCCCAGGCCGGACAAAATGTTAATTTCACAATGTTTTTTTTTTTACTAACAGCCCAGAGTATGGATTTGTGCCTTGTAGGTAGTAGGGCAATGAAATGTGTCATTGCACTAACGATATGTATGTACTTACTGTCTTTTGTACCGCATTTATTGCAAATAAATGACTTTGGCTTTGAATAGCCTCAACCCCTATTACATTAAATGGGACTCTGAGCGAGAGGTGTGAAGCATACCCTAGGTCTAGGTACCTACTTCCGCCGTATCCCAGTAGTTCCATTCTCTAGTTCCATTATGGGACTACTGGGATTTTCCCAGTAGTTCCATTATGGGACTACTTGGATTTTCCCAGTAGTTCCATGGAACTGGCATACAGGCTGTGACGTAAATAGTGGTTCAACTTTTAGGGGTCGATACACCTATATTCAGCTATCACCTATCACAATTTAAACAACTCATATACTAGCTCTAATATCTAGAAATTACATTATTTTTTAATATTTTTTTTTGTTTATTGTACTTTTAATTTCATGTATAGAAATTACAGTCAAATTACTAAAGCAAGCTGTAAATTTAATTAAAAAAAAAAAAAATCGGATAACTAAGATAAATAGTTCACATTGTGGTATGTGATAGCTGAATATACGGTGTATCGACCTCTTAGCGGCGGACCACTATTTACGCCACACCCTGTAGCCAGTGGAACTACTGGGAGAAAAAAATCCCAGTAGTCCCATAATGGAATTAGAGAATGGAACTACTGGGATACGGCGCCTACTTCACACTTCTAGGTACGATCCCTATCGAGCAATATAGGTGTAACCGCATGGTTATTATGTTCTGTTTATTACTGTATTTATTGAAAACCTCAAGTCTCAACAGGGGTGCTATGCTTATTTCCATTGACTAATCTCCAATTTTTCAAATTAACTTGGAAGATTAGTTTAGTAGGTACGTAATATGGCTGGCTGTGTGGCTGGCTTCGAATAAAACAACAAACAATTTTTCATTAAATTATTTAATCATTATCATTCTCATTACGAAATGGCATTTGTATGTTACACAAACTCAACTGAAGTGTCGCCACAACGACCGGTCCTGTGCATCTCGCATCCAGGGCATTTCCATTCATCAGCATTTCATTACTACTTTCGGCAATAATAATGATGTGCCCATGAAGTATATTGACGTGTATCTCAAGAACAATTTCCCTATGAATTAAAAATAAAAATAGTCAAATATTATGCTCGAGACTGTACCTATTATAATTATTATCTTAAAAATATTTTACACTATTTTTGTTTTATGTTATTTTATTTACATCATACACTAAAAATTACCCATTTCTTTGGGTACTTATAATCTTTATAAAATACTTATTTTTCTAGCCAGACCAATTTTTTTTAAATGTATACTCAGGGAATTTAATTGTTTAGCGGACTGACACACTACGTCAATTTACGACTGTCAAAGTCAAAGAAATATAGTAAGTGGTGATTTGAATTTATGGTGCCAGTCAGTTAGCTAAACAATCATTTCCCCTGACAGTACATAAGTGTACACTTATTATACTTATAATATTTATTGTGATAGCACACCTACTATATTTTCATTTAGCACCCAAATTGGAAAAGTCTTAAAAATGTTATGGTTGTTGCTTAAAATGTTTCACAAACGCGTAAAAACCATTACTATGACATTATTTACATAAATTTTTTGTTCTTACTAAATCATTCGCGATTACTTTCCGTATGAGAGAGACTGTAGAAAGAAAAGCATAATATTTCCTTTCTTTCTGGTTTCTTTGTTTTACACAATGACTACGCGAACCAGTCTTGCGAATATATCACAAAAAGCAAAACCTTTCACACCCTTAAAAAATCGGCCAATTTCGAGTCGGACTCGCGCACGAAGGGTTCCGTACCATTATCTATAAAAACGAGCAAAAAAATCACGTTTGTTATATGAGAGCCCCCTTAAATATTTATTTTATTCTGTTTTTTTTGTATTTGTTGTTATAGCGGCAACAGAAATACATCATCAGACAGACAGACAGTCGGACAGCCCTTTGGGTACGGAACCCTAAAAATCACAAAGAAAGACTAAAATCCTACAACAAAACTGGCAAGCGCCCACAGGAGCCTTAAGAACAGCATCCCTAAGATGCCACAGAAGGTATAGTGGAGTAGCTTGAGCCTGTTGAGTTTTTTGAGGCCGTTAGGGATGGTGTCCACGGGGTCCTTCAGCAGGTACACCCTGATGCCCCTGACGTAATTGTAGAAGTACTCGTTCCAATCCACAGCACTCATGTCGAAGTCAAACATCTTCTTGTCGGCCGCACAGAGTTCACTGAATAACTTTTGAGTGTTGGTGTTGTCGAATTTCCACTCTCGAGTCGCGAAGTAAGCCATCACTTCGGAGAATTTTGTTATTTTTGCGTAGGTTTTTTTTAACCTGTTGAAGAAGAAATGGGAGTTAGCTAATTTATGGTTGGCCTGAGAATACACTCATATACCTGATCGATATTAGAAAAAGACTACCAAGTGATTTGGATGTACTGATGTGGTCTCTTTGAAACGCTAACAGCAGCTTAATTTTTTTTTTTTTTTTGGAATATCCAAAAGTGCACTCCTCATAATGTTCGTTTCATTTATTAAAAAAAAAACACCTAGTGAGTATAGTTTTGTCAGTTACATAGTCGACCACACACGCCTATTTTTCGATATAATTAAACTACATTGAATTACTGTGATTTTTAATAGGCCATAATTTATGAGGATAATGAAGAGTATGAAAAAAAAAAATGGACTCGATACGTTAAGTTTTTCGGGCGTTATCAAAGTCAAAGTCAAATCATTTATTTCAAATAGGCACGTACTCGTAAAATGCACTTTTGAACGTCAAAAATTACATAAATAGTTAATTGATTCTAGTTGCCCCTTCCAAAAGGTAATGTATGGAAAAGAATGGGCAAGAAACTCCATACTTACTCTTTTAAAATGTTAACAATAGTTTATATACATTAATTAATAAAATTATAGGTGAAGACGATGTACCTAGAATAAAAATTACTTACCACAATTGGTAAAAAGAATGAAAAGTGAAGTAATGTTAATGACAGAAAAATTAATAAATGCGATAGATACATTGGTGCTCACATATTTACAAACATTGTATATGATTTTCCTAAAAATTTAACATTTAATAAGTCAGTGTGTGAGTTAAATTATATTAATCATAGAAAATAAAATTAATATCATAACAATTATCATGACCACATATGTACATGGATTCATACATACAGACAAACCGACGTCCACGGATTTTTTTACGTTTTTTCCTTATATTATGTCAAATTAATGTTGTTTAGGAGTATCTATTATAACAAAAAATGTGTTACTCTTTATAAATAATTATGTGAACTCATACTACCTTTACCGTAACCCACCCGTGTTCCTTCAGTTGCATGTGTGCCAGGGCCACGGTATCCCTTTCGGACAAACCCGCAACTCTGGCAGGAACTCATACGATAGTATGAGTTCATGCCAAAGTGCTGAAAGTGTGATATATATGATAGAAGCAATTTAAATCGAGAGAATCGCTTGACCTTGACACGTTGGGAGAAAAGCACTACCTCGAACGCTCCGTGTTAATACTTTGTGTCATTTCCGTTCGCAGACGTAACAAGTAACGACGGGACAAGTTGTAGCTTAAAGCATTTCGTGAAGGAGTTTGTCCGGGGGAAAACTATAGTCGGTTCGAAAAATATCTGATGAAAGTGTATACAAACCATGTTTAGGTTAAATTTAAACATCATAGAGGTGATTTTAAATTCGAATTTCGGGTTTAATTATTTGTAAGTGGCACTACACATTGGCATCCACAGTTACGGTTTATGATCCATTTGTTTACATTTTTATCAGACACTTTTGGAACAGACCACATATCTATTTCTGTCACCAAGCAGCGTTGCTGTGTTGTTGCAGTTTAAAGGCTATTTATTGGTGGGCTGTCGGTCTGTTTGAGTGAAAAAGATTGGATGTACACACATATTATGGGCTTCTTGCCGATGCACGATGATGAAAGCTGTAGTGTCGATGATGTAGGCGGTGATCTAGTGCAGCAGGAAGCAGTGCAGCAAGTACTGCGTCTTGGACGACGTCGGCGTGAACAGATAGCAGTAGATCGAGAAGATAAAGAGGTACTCACATGGGCTTCTTGCCGATGATGACGGCTATAGCGTCGATGATATAGGCGGGGATCCAGTGCAGCAGCAAGCAGTACAGCGAGTACAGCGTCTTGGACGGCGTCAGCGTGAACAGATAGTAGTAGATAGCTTGGACTGTCGGCACTTGGAAGCCGTATACTTCGTTGTACTTCATGAATTTCTCTGGAAGAGGGGAGAGGCTTGTTAGATGGTACATAACACAATCATCAACACACGCAAACATAAAGATAAAAGTGTACAGAGAATTAAACTCTTTTTCTACTGGTAATTTTTCAGTATCAGCCCGGAGTGTGGACTTGTGCCCGATGGAATAGAATCGAATAATATTGTTGCTTTAGAGGTGGTTAACAAATAAAGTTAGTCAAAACTAAAATCAAAACATCGTTAGAATACCACTAGCGTGTAAGAAAATACTTATACCCCACAACCTCCTTACTAATAAACGTTGTATAGCGTCTGTATAGTTACACACCGATTTCTCTCTTTCACTCGTCAGTAATTTGACTTTCGATAGAAGAAGACAAAGCGTTGTGTAACTATACAGACGCTATACAACGTTTATTAGTAAGGAGGCAAGTCTCTAATTCAGATAATTTAGCGCGGTGGAGACAACGGTTGGGGTTGCAGATTTTGACAGTACAGATCGGCAGTTCTACGGCTAAATGCTGTCCAGCCCAGCTCGCTCGCCCGTGCGGAGCCAGTAGCGAATCTCACCCCACGTCAGCGGGCGCTGCTCGCTGGACACGTAGTTGTAGACGGGCGGCGGCAGGTCGGCGGGCGGCGCGGCCTCGCGGTTGCAGAGCGCGGCGCCGCAGTCGCGCGCCGTGCGCCACGCCGCCGCGATGCAGGCGCCCACCACCATGTCGCCGGGCACCAGGTCGGCCAGCACCTTGGGGTTGCAGTTCAGCACGTGCAGCAGGCCCACGGCGGCGCCTACGACGACCTGTGGCGAGGGGAGACGTCATGGCTTTGCTTTCCTCGATTTATAAGACTGCCAATGAATGTCTGTGAATGTTGGGGTGGCAACAGAAGCATGAAAGTAGAAGAAATGCTGTGGAAATGCGTTCCTTGCGAAGCATGTGTGGCGTGAATGAATGAAAGGCTGAAAAATGATGTGATAAAGCTACGGTGTGGTTTAAAAGAAGATGTAGTGACAAAAATTTAAAAGAGTATACTTAGATGGTTTGGTCATGTTGACAGGATGAATGAAAGGCGACTTACAAAAGTTATTTACAAGGCAGATGTGAGTGGAAATGCCAGGAGGGGACGCCCTAGAAGAACATATAGTGACCTAATTGGTGATGTTCAGAAAGGTCAGGCGCGTAGCACTCGCAACCGGAGTGCATGTATGACCAGATGTATTAATGTAAACGAAGTAAAAGGAATTATGTAAGGAGCGTAGCAGGTGGCGCTCTATAGTTTCTGCCTACCCCCATCGGGAAGACGGCGTGAATTTATGTATGTATGTATAAGACTGTCGAAGAATGACAGTTGTGATTTGTATTTACGGACAGTTTAGTTGATAGTCAATTTGCTGAACAATACTAATTTCCATGATTCCATGACCTGCTTGCACCTAATAGGATATTATCTAAGTTTTTTTATTTTTTATTATTAGAGATTTCTTTGTTAATTTGAACAAAGATAAATAGTATGTCATGACGGAAAAATATTTTACTATCATTATATTAACATAATAATATCACGCCTGCGTTCCTCGAAGGGTTAAACAGAGGTGTACCTAGCACTCCCACATTTCACCAGTTATGTATTTGTCCCATGTAATGGGGGCAAGCCTATTCTAACTATTTATAGTACTTACACCAGTGGGTCCGTATACGTTGTCAATCCAGCCCGAAACTGGCTCCCTGGCGGTACCAATAACTGCAAACAAATTGATATTTATAAGTCCAAGCATATTGGAACTGCAGCCATATAATAATATGCTTTGTACGGTCAACCCCACGTTAGTGGTAATAATTAAACTAATCTGACTGCCACGGCATAAAGGCACCGTCAATGTCAAATGTTGCCGGTGACATACTGTTGACAGTGCGGCATAATTATGAGAATCAGGGGCCTTACTCCCGACAGCATCGAGTTCTGAATCAATCGAATTGGATTCAAATTAAATGCCGATCCATACTCTTGAATCCGACACTAGCGCACGACCGTGCGGTGGTTCGAAGCGAAACTAACTTCGATCGAAAGATTCGTGAGGATCGAAAAGTTCATATTCCGCACGCCATCTGACAGATAGATATCGAGTTGTTGGATCAAAACTAAACGTCAAATTACACGATATCAAAGAAGCTACTTTATTCAGATCGAGTGATATAACTACCTAAAAGACATAGAGCACTTGACGATGACGTAATCCGCCGGATACGCATAAAACGACGCTGATAATACTCGAACCAATGTTGATCTTGGTTTACTATTCGAATTGGTTCGGGAGTAAGGTTTTAAATAGAGTTCGGATCGAAACGAGTTCGAATCGGAAACAAAATCTAACTCGAATCGTTTTCGGGAGTAAGCCCCAGACTTGTTTGTTGAGACTATAATATCAGTCTGGGTAGGTACCCAGACACTGCAGAATAAAGCTCGTTTAGGAACACACCATTTTAAGAGAGAAAAAGCGTTTTCTTTTAGTAGAATAACATTTTCACAAAGAAATACTTACCAATGGAAGGTCTGAACAGAGCCACGGGTAGTCCCTTGGAGTACTCTAGCACAATATTCTCGGCGACCGCCTTCGTGTATGCGTACGTGTTCGGGAACGCGCCTAGGAGACTGGAAAAATACAACATTACATATCATTGACTGGTCTATGCTCCCAAGCGGGATTTTTTTAGATTTAAAAAATAGACAATGCCGTTTTTGGTCTTAAAATATCCTTATATTCATATTTATTTATTTATTAAAACTTTATGCACAATAAAAATAAAAATAAACCGTACAAAGGCGGATTTAATGCTTGAGGCAATTTCTACCAGTCAACCATAATATGGTTGTCTGGTAGAAATTGGTAACAGGGATAGATATTATCTATCCCTGTTTTAGAAGAGCAGGTAACCGTGGAGTTCTTTGCCGGATCTTTTCATAGGAAAATACCAACTGGAAGATTGGAACCGTGCACCTAGCTTGTGACGTTTTATAGGTGCCCATGTAGGTTTATGTGAAATAAAATATATTTTGAATTTGAGTTTAGGGGTGCTGGCACATGACACAATTATATTCACACTCTGCGAAGGGCGGCGGTAACCGCTAACATAAGGTGGCCCGTCGTCGGTTTGTTTGCCATTCAATAGCATTACCGTCTTGAGCAAGCGTGGTGATTAATGCTCGTCCCTTATCTGTATGAGAAGAGGCGTTTGTTCTGCAGTGGGATAGTTACAAGCTGGTTATCTCTTACCCGGGCGTGATGTCGTTGATGACCTTCTCGTCCATGGTCTCCACCAGGTCTATAAGCTTGTCCCCCGGCAGCGGACTATCGTAAAATTTCTCGCCGATCGCGGTTTGAGGACAGTTACTAAAAAAAAAAAAACATGCAAACAAACCCGTTAAAATGATTGATGAATTGGTAATCTCGTACATAATGACAAATTAAACTTTCTACTAAACTTCCAACTTCCTACTACTTCAGATTGCTTATAACACTAATAAATAATATGTAAAAATATATATAAATGAAATCTGGCATGAATAAATGTTCAAAATGCCATTGTTATACAATTCTGTTACGAGACCATTGACCGACCAATGATCGACCATTATGAATTTAGCAGATTACGAACTTTTAGCAAAATGACAATGGAATCGTGTTGGAGTGACGAATTTATAAAAATAGCAGACTTGGGCCCCTGTGCACGTTTGCGCCTTCTATAATTGTTCTGTATTCTCTATCTGCTGCGGATCGCTATCATCAGTCCCCTCGTTACAAAAGTAAGTCAGTGGCGTGTGTGTGTCTGGTATGGTTTGAACATCTCTGTGGTTCCTCTCACTTTGATCTCTACTGCTGTTTTCAGTGGCTCGTCGATGCGGGTTGTGACGGCGTGTGTGCTTGTCTGTGTGTATGACGAGTTTGGTGTAGTTTTCACCTGTACGCGGTAGAGATGTGAACGAAAGCCTTCAGCTTGGTGCAGCCGCGCGCCAGTTTGAACATTTCTCTGGTTCCTCTTACGTTGATCTCCACCGCCGTCTTCAGCGGTTCGTCAAACCGGACTGTAGCGGCTCCGTGGAAGATTACCTCGACCTGTGAGTAGAGAGATTATAGGATTTAACAATGTTTTAGAAGAGATTGTGAGCGGTAACATAGGTAGTGAGACATGGATGTCTACATGAGCTTGGTTGTCAGCCGTTGGTCTCGGCTGTCATTCGTAGATCTTTTTACGGGTAGTCAGAAGCCCAAAACTCTGACAACCAGTCTTACCAAGGGGTAAGATTGATTGTTTACATTTTCGTCAGACATTTTTGGAACAGACTACAGGTATATTAAAGCAAAACCACATCGTCATAATGTCACACGGAGCTTAGGTCATAGCTTTGTTACTTGAGTTGCGTCAACACGTTGAAGTGCAAAACTTGAGCATACTGGTTTTGCTAGTATCTAGTAAGTATGTAGTATGTAGGTAAGTAAATGATGACTCGTTTTACTTGAACAGGTAAGTGCCTGCTCTGTGGATATTATCAACGGCTTAGGAAGGAATTGCAGAATAATAAATATGAACTAGGTATGTAGATTCGCCGAGAATGTGCAAAAAGAAAAGAAGTGGTAAGTACTAAGAAACTACGTTGTTGTTAAGGATTGTGTTTGTAAACTTTAATAAATAAATACACGCTGGTAAGCCACATCAACGCGAAAACTGATACCATGAATTCAGTACATGATTTTAGGTCCACCAATGATGACATTATGTTATAATAAAACTAACTGCTATTTTATATACATTACAACACAACATTGTTTTATTTGCTCTTCTACTGCAATTTGACCTCGTGGCTATTGCAACTTTTTTAAATGAAAAAGCAGTTTTCTTAATATCCGATTAAAAATCTCTATCCTAGGTCTAGAATAGGGATGATGAACAAAAAAAAAATTTTTGTCCGTCATGTAGATTATTAAAAAATATTGGACACGTATTTTTTATTTTATTACGTAATCAAAACATTACGGTGATACATTAAGTTCAAATGTGGTGTGACGTCACTTCTCAGTAGATTTTATACGTAGCTGTGACATAACGAGCCACTCCTCAAGTATAATGTGTTTTATCTAAGTCATTTTTTATTAATATGATAAAATAAAAAAAAATACGTGTCTAATATTTTTTTATTATCTGATTGACGGACTGAACAGTTTTTCTTTTTTTTTTTACCCAGGACACATCCCTATTATAATAATGCTGGATTCATGGTAACGGTCGGCTCGTTGATGTCCCAAACACCCTGTTTACATATAAAATTATAACGAAGTCAAAACTGTACACTGAATATTTTTGACAAACAGTAATTCCTACGAGGTCGAGAACGAGTCTGATGACGAAAATATAGCATAAGCATAAAAGCATATTTAGCCTATATTTTTCCCACCGCTGGGACTGCGGCTTTCTCTCTGTGAGAGGAAGTGGGCCGTAATCCACCACGCAGACCCAGTGCAGGTTGGTAGATGTCAAATGTCTTCGATTGTTTTGTTCTAGGACACGCCGGTTTCCTCACGTGTTATCCTCCACCGTTTCGAGAGCAGTGGTGATGAATTTAATTACACAAACTGCCTGTCTGGGTCCCACGACCTACAAATCGGTAAGTTGGGGCCGTTACCACTAGGCTACCACTGCTCCTTTGAAAATATAGTTTTTAGAATGTTTTTCTGTTCGTCTGGATGTATGTTCCGGATTGGCTCCAAAACTGGTGGATGCTAAGCTTCACAGCTTGGCTCATCGCCGCTAGGTTGCCTGCTTGTCGGTCCTCTACAGATTGTACTTCGGCGAGTGTGCCCATGAACTCCACGAACTCATTCCACCGGCCCCCTTCTACCATCGGACATCTAGACGCACTGCAAGTTACCACCCCAACCTACTTGATATTCCACCAACTCGCACTAAGCGTTTTCAAACGTCTTTTATAATGCGCACAGCAAAGGAGTGGAACTCTCTGCCTGCGTCTGTGTTTCCGAACGCGTACGACCCTAATCTATTCAAAGTGAGAGAGAACAGGCTTCTTCTGGGTAAGCTCTCTCCATCGTCGACTTTATCTCTGTCACTTCTGGCCTAGACTAGAGTCAAGAGCAAACCCATCGTAAAAAAAAAAAATACGGCGCTGGCGGAACGGATTTGGACGAAATTTGGCACACAGATAGTTTATAACCTGGATTAACACATAGGATACTACTTTTAATCCCGGTAGTACGTTCCCGTTGACATGTTCCGACAACACGCGGGCGAAGCCGTGGTTAAAAGCTAGTGATTAAATACGCACGCATGAAGGCTCGCGCAGACCGGTGCGAGATCGCGGGCGCGACAAGGGTCGCGCTGCCTGTCGCGCTCGCGATATCGCGCCAGTCTGTGTGAGCCTTTACGTTTTCATATCGCTAATGGTAATGGTGCGTACAGAAGTACTGCGCAAGTGCGCGCCAGAGCTAATATTTAACTTGTTATTTTTTACACGAAGACCTCTTGAATCTAGCGACCGCGTAGAATATTAATGAGAACGCAAACATTTTAGTACTTTACATCGTTATTTTCCATGATTTTTACACTATAATTATACTACTTATTACATTAAAAAATGGTATTTTTGCTGTAGAGGTTTATAAAACGAGTTCCGTCAGTGGATAAGAACACTCGTCATGTCAAGTTTAACGTTTTATTTAGATAGGAAACAACTTGACCGCCAGCTGACAGTAAGTGGTCACTGTTGCCTGTGGAGCGTTGGAGGCGTCGTAGAAGCGTTGCTGGCACAGAGACAAACAAAATGTCATGTACATGTTGCACTGTTGCCTTCAAACCGGAACACCGCTTAGCGACAGAAACAAGTGTGGTGGCTCCTAGTACTTCTCCGGACGAGCCCTAGGTAGGACCCATCACATAACCGTTATCTACGCATTCTGTACATCAAACTAAGTAACATTGAGCAAACATTATTGCTGAGAAACAAGTTTCATTTTTGTTGCGAAAAATCGCTGTTTACGGCAGCGCTCAATGTAAATAATGAAATGAAAAAAAATGGAAATAAAAATTGTGCTTATGGGTGCGTGCAACGATACAGAGTTGTGGGGATAGTAAAGTTATTTATAGACACTTAAACATTTAAAACTTGTTTTCGTAAAAAGTGCCCGTCCTGTACCAAAAAAAATATCACAATAATGGGACTCCCCATTATTGTGATATTTTTATAAGCGACTCTCGGCTTCATTAAAAGCGTCTTTTCACACCCCACATGTATGGTGGTACTGTGGTAGTACTGCCCAGGACGAAATCCTACACAAAGAGCTCTGCAATTACACTGACGCGTTGTGTTCCTTACCTCGTTCATGATCTTCACTCGGTCCTCAGGACACATGCCGAGGTCCGGCAGCCCCATGTCGCCCTCAACGATGCTGATCTTTTGGATGAAGTCTGGACATTCTTTGCGTAATCTATCGTAGAGCTGAAACATACAACAAACATTTTTTTTTAACTAAAAGAAATGTAGTGCTATTCTGTTAAAATCTCAACGAGAAAACTTGATAAAGTGAGCTAGAAGAGAGCTGTCGTTACACCTGATGCTAAGGATTGACACTATTGACAGCACGCTTCACCTATATAAGTTTACATTCATGGTGAAATTTTTGTAGAATTTTTCGATTTGACATACGAAGAGGTTTTAAACGGAGGTACCCGTTTAACACCTCTCATTCATCTAAGTCATAAGTCATTTATTCATGAACAATAAATTGTATCTGAAATTACATGGTAAAAAAATAAAATCAAATTACATATCTATGGAAAAAACACGTCAAATATTACAATGCATAAATATAACATTTATAGGATTTTCGCTATAGATCTATGACAGCATAGAGACACTTATTCAACAGGAAACTTTTAAGTTGATTGTCTATAGTGTGTGCCAAATAAGGTGGCAATCGTGGTCATTGACCCACCTACATATCTGCATAAATATTAATTTACTCAGATCGTCTGTATCAACAGAAGCTTTTAAGCACCGGTGGTAAATACACTTGCTTTGCCATGTCACCTTAGACATTCGCAGAATTTTCGACATAAAAATAGCAAAGAATAGACCGTCCTAATACTTTTCACAAACTCTAGAGCAAAAATAAAATCTTTATGTATCCTGCATCGATTCATAACGTTGACATGAACATCGAATGAAAAACGAACTATCAGAGTACTTGCGATTTCCTTGCGATAGTATTCGGGAATGTTTAAATAAACGATTATTATTATAATATTATTATTAATTTCCCGGTTGATCTTATAAATGTAGATTGTTGTACGGATAATATTAGGAAAAGGGCTAGGCCGACAGCTGCCACCCTATTTGGCACCAAATATACTATTAATACGTGGGAAGGCCTTCCACAAGGTGGGCCGATGACCTGGTGAAGGTCGCCGGAATCCGCTGGATGCGAACACAGGACCGGTGAAGTGAAATTAAATCAAATGAAATTGTTTGTTCTGTAAATAGGATATCGAAATCACTATTACACGTCATATTAAACAAAAATAAACTATATTATGGAGTTGACATTTCCTATCTGACTACCCACTGGCGAAAGAGACTGAGACTGTTTCACCATTTCTTCTCATAAAAATGGCGAATCAGACTCAGTCTCTTTTAAAATCTCGTTCAAATCATGTGAGGATCATGTAGATCCGTATCTGAAATGGTCGTTTGAGGAAAGAATGACACAAATGTGAGTGCCTGACCAGTCAGTGCAAGCATTTGTCGGTGCGCGCAAAATCTAGTCATTATCCTACACTTATCCTAATTTATTTTGGGGTCGGTGCAACATGTATTCTGCTTCCATAGGTATTTCTCTATTTGTCGTCATCTCGGTAATCAATCCCTGTCTTGCGATCATCGCATTCATGCTTAAATCTTTCCTCACGACATTTCCCCACATTCCTCCGCATCACATGCCCATACAATGACAACCGATTTCCAAACAACTTTTTAATTACCAGTGTCACTTTCAGATTTTCACTTATCTTTCTGATGACGGGATCCCATGAAAATCGAGGGAAATCTTTAATTTTTATAGAAATATCACCGATTTCTCCAACAATTGTGTACCTATTTTGAAAATTCTTCTTTCATTTGGTAAAAGAAGCTAGCGCGGTGGTCCCATATTTTTTTTATTAACTTTTATTAGGCTTTTTTTAAGTTAACTTCGTTAATACGTATTTAATCCAGTTTGTATATCTTGATGATGTTATAATACTTCATTTTACTGCTGTTTACATAGCAAGAAGTGGAAGACGAACTGGTGTGGGGTAGGTAGGAACAATAACGAAAAAGTGAGTACTTACTATGCCAGCTATGTACGGTGGCCAGCACATCAAGTTACCACAAACTGTCAAATTTTCTCGTTCGATTTTGAACTTAATCATCAACTTTTTAAAGCTTAAAATCGTTTGGAGAAATTTGACAGTTTCGTGTAGCTTGATGTGCTGGCCATTGTACATCTACAAGACTGCTTTGTTTGTTAAACTTAAGTTACACCTTTTTTAAAAATTATCCGATGTAAAGAAGACTCCGATGCGTTCTCAATACATAAATAAATTGTGCGGCATAAAATGCAGAACCGCTTTGACGAAAAAGATTTTTTTTTGGAATGGCTTCGAAAATACCCGATAGAATAAAAAATATGCCCCTATTAAAGTTTAAGAAAGTTCTCACCTCGCTACTAATTGAAAAATGTTATTAAACTGTTTCAGATTTTATAAATGATGGTTTTTAATAAATTTTCGTTTATTTTTGTTTTGTTTTATTGTTTGTTTTATTTAGGTTATAAATATTTTAGTTTTTAATTTCATTTTACTTAATATTTGTACGCCTTCACGGCAAAACATAGCGCCCAAATATGTTAACCTAACACCTTTATGTAAATATCTATGTTTAAAAAATAAATATTCTGATTCTGATTCTGATTATTCTATCCATTCGCGTATCACCACACATGCCTCCTAGCATTCTTATCTCAGCTGCATGCAATTGCCTTGCTAGTAATTGTGTTATAAAAAATAAAATATCAATATAAATATCTCACCACGTCGTCAAACTGTTCCTGTAGCCTCTTGGCGATGTCTTTGTTCTTCTTCGGTCGCGCTAGCAGGAATATCTTTTTTAGGTCTGGACATGATCTGGAATAAATAGAAATTGTTAAAACTCTAATC
Source organism: Dryobota labecula (assembly GCA_947523025.1). NCBI lineage: Eukaryota > Metazoa > Arthropoda > Insecta > Lepidoptera > Noctuidae > Dryobota > Dryobota labecula. The sequence continues at coordinate 727,820 of OX383311.1, read as the reverse complement.
TCCCCAATTCACTCACTGATACAACGCACAGCCTAAACTACTGGGCGTACAAGCATGAAATTTTGCGCAAAAGTTCCATAATATTATATTAATGATTGATCCGATAGAGGGGTTCATTAATTTAGGTATGGAAGCTCGTCATTTCTGCCGAAGAAAAATCCCATAGGGCGCATGGCTTGTGAAATAAATAAATCATCTGCAGTTATATTTATTCATAGCGGGTTAAAGCACTAAAAACGTTGAGTTGGATTATTATAGGCGAAGTCAGTGTGTTTACTATACATAATGGCACTGTCTGCCTCATATGTCGAGTAGTCACAACTTCACAAGCGCAACTACTGAATAAGATGTCTAAGGTTCGATTCCCAGGCCGGGCTTTTCATTACTAAAAATTCCTCGTACTAAGCTAAAATATGTGCTTATGCGTTGTGGACTGGCCATGTCACACGAATGCACCCGGACAGATGAGCAAAGATCTTCACTCACTGGAAGCCTGAGGGAGGACATCGCCGTCGAGGTAGACCGCAGCGAATGTGATGTGACCATCGAATCGTGTTTGCGGAGCCAACATGGCCAGAAATCGCACAAAACAAAGAGATTTGGAAGGAAAAATGGGAGCCTTTTGCCAAGCAGTGGGACATAATAGTCATATCTAAGGACTGCCGACAGAAGTGAAAACACAAAACTTTGGAATGGAATAACTGTTCTTTATACATATAGCTCATGGAAAGCGTTCGGTGACGATCGCGAACCCATAAGTATTTCCCTTATCAAAAATCGCTCAACGCACTTGAAGAAGTTTTCAGTTAAAAAATGCGTTGTCTGTCTGAAGAATTTTGTGAACATTATGAAGCAATGGTTGTTGTACCTACTGTCGACTTGAAATGGTTTGTCAGTCCGGTGAGTTACGTAATTAGGGTGCAGTTCACTTTGTAAGTAGTCTATCGCCTGATCGATGTAGTACCAACAAGTAGTAGGCATCTGTGCAGCTGCAGGCAGTGCCGTAGTGCTAGCGGCGTGTCCTGATCAAGATTACGTAGTGTGATTGATATGCCGCTCGCATCTCGTTCAGCCGAGTGTAGTGACAGACGGACTGGTGGTACAAAGTGCAGTTACGTACGTAGAGAACTTGAGTATGTTGAGAAAGGAACCTACGTTATAAAAAAAAAACAGTGTAGGGGAAATATTACGCCTGTATTCACGAATGGGGTGGGTAGAGATGTATAGCAGTTATATTCAAACGTTCACTGAAAAAATGCACTCCAATCAAGTTGATTGACGATATCTAGTTTAGATTAATCAAAGTCTTAGTTAAGTTGATCATTACGACATGATTGCAGCAATACTACTTCAAATGATTGAACGCTCATACAAGTTTCTCGATTACCCTTAACGTGACATCATTGTAGAAGAGTTAAAAAAATGTTAACTGTAACAAAGTAAGTTAGTTGTGTCAATCAAGCATTTTGATTACTTCAATAAAGATCATTGAAACTTTAATCTAATAATCTTGGTTGGAGCAACTATGTTTTAACTTGATTGCTGCAAATAGGTTTTGTGATAACTGCAATCAAGATCCCGTTTCAAATCTCAATCAAATAAAAGTAGTAGCTGTGATCATTGTGCTTAATAGGCTCAGATGCAAACAAGTTACTTAGTAAATCTAAACAAAATCTTGATTGTGGCAACTACTTTTTTTTTCAATGTTATGTTTAAGTGCCATGTAATAGCGGGCAAGCCTATTGCCATTTCTCGCGTATTTTGTGAAATTTCTGATGAAAAAACCCAAAATTATTTTATCCAACCTGGGAATCGAACTCAGTACTCGCACCCACGTTCCGCAGACGCGCTTACTTTCACTGAACCAACGAGGCAGTCGTTGCATATAAATCAGACTGATTTCTATGTAACGTAGGCTGAGAATCAGCAGTTTTCGAATGTCAAAATTACATAAGACAGTCACCCAGCACGGCCGCCCTTCACATTACTTATTCGATACTTAACCGAACTTATTCTTAACTTGATGTTTCGTGTAAACCGGGTGGTGGTTATTCCCACAGAATTTTACAAAAATCTCACGGAAAACCAAAGGACAAAGCTTCGTCATAATATTAGGTATTAAAATTTGTGCCAATTGACATTCAGTACGGGAGCTCTAAAGCTCTAAGTGATACATAAGTGATGAGCTGCGTCACTTAGCTTCAGTTTGAACACTGGGTTCATTCCCCACCGTGAGAGCTTTTTTATTTTTACCCTAAACAAACTATACTGGACAGTCAACTGCACGTCTAGGTTACAATATTTTATTTCAAAATCAAATCAATTTATTTGTAAAACGTAGGTGTATACAGATCTGTACAGTAATTGCGTAATATAAAACCAATCTCAATCTGAATGATCTTTAAACAAACTGCTAATCCATTGCCTCATATGTTCGAAAAAATATGTCTTATCAACAACATAAATCACGCAATGAATGTTGTTGAACTGTCAAAATGAAACCGATTCCTACCGATAGGGCGCTTGTGCACTACAAGGAATTTTACAGTCCGATTTTTTACGGTCCGATATGGCACGCCGTTTTATATGTTTACCTACTAGCATGTGCACTAAGTATAAGTAATTTCACCGTCCGACATTTTACTTTTCCCCATTCCGGGCCTTTTTTTTTCCGGTCCGAGATGACAGCAATGAAAAACGTGTTTATGCGGGTGCACTGCATCCGCGATCGGTATTATTTATGAGCGGGGAAAGGGGGCACGTATGTCGAATTTTTGGATGAATCCAAAATTATTTTTGTCTTCTACGTCTTTGCACGTAGAGTAATAAAGCAAGCAACTACCGACGTTCCAAGAAACTCATCGTTTCTAGAGTAATTACGCGTGCGCGTAGTTTCAAAGAGAGCTACCCTAAGCTGCGCCGCGCCGCACCGATCCGAGTAAAGACGGACAAGTGCACAAGCCAATCATCTGTTTTTTTCATGCCACATCGGACCGTAAAAATTCGCAAAAATTCACAAGCGCCCATAGTGTGTTACGCAATTAGGCTTCTGGATATGTTATTCGTATGTATAATATGGCTCAGTTTGTCTTAGCAGCAAGGGAGGTTGTCGTTGTAACTACAGAAGTACGTTTGACCGTACCTACTTATTACAATTCTACACGGCATTTATGAAGAAACATTTTGCGGTTTTTATATAATACAAAATGTATAACAATGTAGGTAGCTGGTAGGTATTTACAAGTAGTGGAGCTGAGAAGTAGCCGACAGTCGTATGGACATATTAAGTGATGCAGCTGATGCAGAGGAATAACGTGACAAGAAAAGGTTTTCAGTATGAATGTGAATGACTATAAGAAAAGAAACGATGTACCTAGGGATTGTGAGAAAGATTATATGCGGGTGACTACTGAGGTGACGGCTGGTGGAGATAGACCAGGGTCGATAATTTTTTAAACAAAAATGAAAATTATAGTAGGATGAAACCCATTGCAAAAGGAAGAGAATATAACAAAAATTAAAGGAAAAATAATTTACGGGCGATCTGAGGTCAGGAAGTGGAAGAAAAGTGGTTAAGGGTAAAAAACGGTTTATCTCGATTTCCGGCAAAACTACAAGTCCTATGGAAAAAATTTAAATGACCAAGTTTTAGGTAATAAAAAGATCTGCAACTTTTGTATTTACACTTTTTTCACATAACCTCAAAATTTATGTGAAAAATCAAAGGCTTCAGCCCTGGTCTTAAGATGAGTGGAAGAAAACTGGGATAAGGGCAACAGGATGATGATGAACTCGTTTTTTTTTTTTTTTGTTTCAAATCAAAAATGTTTATTAGTTTGGTTATGGTACAATAGATGTTACAAATATTGGTTCCAGCATACCCTGCCATAGTATGGCGTACAAATATTTCCAAAACAAAGCCTATATTACTAATCTATTAATTATTATGAATAATAATGAATTAGAGAACAAATAATGAATGTATAATAGTTAATGAATTGTATTGTATTGATTGTATTGTAGTTTGATATAATAATTAATAATTAAATTATGAAGTTTTTGCATTTAGTGGATTAAAGGCTATTTTTACTTTATTATATTACTAGTTTCTGCCCGCAACTTCGTCCGCGTGAAAATGCGGCCAATCGCAGACGGGATGCGCCGCGTGCACCGCGCGGCGCATCCCGTCGCTTGCCTGCGCTATAACTTCGTTAAAGCTTAGCCTTCTTTCTGACTTTTGTTCTTTTCGCTTGGCTCCTAAGGATCGTAGCGTGTTGTTATATAGCCTATAGCCTTCCTCAATAAATGGGCTATCTATCATCATCATCTTCCTGCCCTTGTCCCATGTTACTTGGGGTTGGCGCAACACGTTTTATTTTTCCATTCTCCCTTGTCAACCGTCACTCTATCATTCACTCCCTTCTCTTTCATAAATGGGCTATCCAACAATAAAATAATTTTTCAATTCGAACCAAACAAAAAACCTCTTCAGCTTTATAATATTAGTATAGATTCATGATTTATTCTCTAAGTATTTTTGAACACTGTGATAATTTTTTTCTAATACCTAACAATCTGAACAATAACCCTTTTGAACAACGGCAATAGTAAATCTTGAGTACTATTTGGCCAGTGTTACCCAGTAACTGGGTTGAAGAGGTGAGATAGGCAGTCGCTCTATGTAAAATATTCAGCTGCATCTGGTTAGACTAGAATCTGACCCCAACTTATTTGGGAAAAAGCAATCAGATGATGATGAAGTGCAGTAGGCTGATGATGTTTGATAGGAACTGGTGAGTATTTCTCTACGATCGATCACTTTAGTCCACGTACAGACAGCCAACGTCGCCGCTTGCGCAATGAAGGCCGCGAGTGTACGTGCTGAGGACGAACGCGGCACAACTACTCATTAACAATCAAAGACTTATATAAATCAACAGACAGCTGACGACGAGTACTGGTCAATGTACACACCTCCTTTTGTTGACGGTGATCTGAATGTTAATTTGATGAGCGCAGGCAATCCGACATGGTTCTAAATCAATGGTTTCCAACCTTTTTCAACCAGGAACGCCTTTGAAATATTTGTTGTTAGTAGTAGTTCCACTGATTTGGAAAGTGCGTTCAGGGCGGAAAAAAGATGCGTAAGAGCTATATGTAACTTAACATAAACGGACTCATGTGAGCCTCATTTCAAGCGATTAAAAATATTGACACTGCCCAGCATCTACATCTTGAGACAGCACTATTTATCTATTGCAATCTAGAACTGTTTGAGTATCGCACAAGAGCGCGTCACGCAGATTAACTATGCGTTCCACCAGGGAAAACCGCACTCCTTTCTAAAAGCTTTGTTTGCATGGACCCTAAAATATATAATAAACTACCCTTAATTATACGCAGTTCAAGTAATGTAAATCTATTTAAAAATAAACTTCAATCTTTACTTATAGATGAGGCTTATTATTCAGTTAAGGAGAACCTCGAAAATAAAATCTAACGCTATCATTGTTAATAATTAATTGATGGTAATCCAAAATTTTAATTGTCATTGAAATAATTTGTAATCTACCCAGAACAATTCTTAATTTAATCTAAATAATTTTACTCTTATTGAATTTGACCTTTTATTTTAATATCATGGTGACTATTTGTAATGGGATTGACTATCAATGTATAATTTATATTTTCAAGGATATGATCTAATTGTTTACATATTATGACACTATAATTTGCATGCTAACATAAGCTACGAGTATATATGGATGCAAAGATGTTACACAGGTACGGTTCGGAATAAACCATGTCAATCTAAAAATTTCAGTCAAAAATATTAACATCTTGTTAAATTAAAAAATAGCATGCATTAACAGTATTATAAATAAAATTATAGTGTCTGTTTGTAATGTCAAAATAACAGTATTGTACTAAATGCTAATGAAACTATTTTACGGTACTTACAAACAAAAAAAAAAAATGTTCCTGCTAATCTCCGAAACGGCTGGACCGATTTTGACAGGACTTTCACTAGCAGATAGCTGATGCCATGAGGAGTAACTCACATTTATTTTAGCAAAAGCCAAGGAGCCGAAACCGCGGGCATCGGCTAGTTGTACCTACCTGATATAAAACACAACGTATTTAGGTAATAAAAAATTTACTTTGGGTTTATATCAGTGTGATTTTTGCGCCAGCATCTTCTACAAATTAAAAAGCACGAATAAAATGTTGAAATTTTGATCCTGTCGTGATCCTCTATACGCGGACCAATCCATAGATATCGCGGACCAATGGTTGTAAATATTGGATAATTAAGATAGGTACTAATTTATTGTTTCAAAAACAGAGTTACAGTTATTTTTCCACTAGTTACGGATAAGCAAAAACTGTGCAATACAATGGTACTTAACTTTAGTGGAAAAGATCACCTGTATCTGTATTAGTTGAAAAACTGTATCACAGAGGACAGGGTACACAGTGTTCTAAATGAACGAGGTGAAATACAGAACTAAAGTGAAATGTACTGAATTGAACGTTTTTGACATCTTTCATGACAAGCAGTGCCGCCATGCACGTTCATTTAGATTTAGATCCATGTCGCACTGCGCACTACTAAGTCGGCCTGACACTGCTTGCATATATAGAAATTATCTTTAAAATTGGCGTTAATAATGGTCTCCTTGAATGGTATGGTTTAATGTACCTAGTTAGTTCCGGTAAAACAGATGCTTTGTGATGTCTATACGAGAGAAACAGATCCAATGGAATTAAGTAATGATGATAGGGTTAAATTCAAACCATGTGATCATAGAGAGAACAAAAATCGATATAGACCACAGAATAATCAAGCTGAAGAGGCAATGGGCCGGCCTTATTAGCCGTAGAACCGATGTCCGTTGGGGTTGAGGTGTTCTTGAGTGGAGACCACGAATCGGCGAACGTAAAGTAGGACGCTCTAAGGCTAGATGGAGAGACGATCTTCGCAGGGTGGTTGGTAGCAGATACGAATACCAGCACTGCGGCATTTATTTTTCAAATATCGTAGCATTATGCTGAGATAGGAGCCTTTTTGGCCCTTTTGTTTAATTTAAATTTTGTTAGTTTTAAATGCTCTTTTTTACTGTTTGTATTTCAAATAAAATATTTTTCTTTCTTTCAGATGGATGAGAGTAGCCGAGGATCGAGCTGAATGGCGTGCGACTGGAGAGCTGATGTCCAGCAGTAGACTGGTGTAGGCTAACGATGATGGACAATAATACAAGTTAATTAGAGTGGTTTGTTTTTGTTTTTGTTAAGTACTAGCTTTTGCCCGCGGCTCCGCCCGCGTAGATGTTGGTTATCGCGTAAAAAAGTAGCCTATGTCCTTCTCCATATCCCAGGCTATATCTCTGCCAAATTTCATAACGATCGGTTCAGCGGTTTAGACGTGAAAACGTAACATATATACAGACAGACACAGAGTTACTTTCACATTTATAATATTAGTATGGATATCAATTTCAAGGTAGCAATATATTGTGGTGAACGATATGTACGCCTTAATAATGTCATGCTAGTGTGGCGGCTTTTACAACGCCACATGCGAACTACGCATCAAAGACCTGACATCACAAATCCTGCATCGCGCAATCAGAGTTTACCGCGCGACTAGCATATATACAACATCCCGACATCAACCGTTGGGCAGTTGCCCACTAGACACAACACCCGTTTGGTCGGAGGATCCTCCCTTTACTATAGAGTATGAGTGAACTTTACACCCTGTTCCTCATACCTCTATACTAGTTATTAAGAATGTTTCAAGCATAAGTTTCATGTAAGTGCTGTGGCTGTGCTTTTTTAAATTAAATAAATTATGGAGGATGCTATAAGGATAATGTAACGGTTTTCTAGGAAATAGTGACAGGAAATTCAGCTTTATTAGTATTTTAAGTAACGAACATTACACAAAGAACTTACTGAAGTGGTTTAGCAGGACACCTTAAATATCTATGCAAATTGCAAGGTTAAAAACAAATAGCGCGAAATATTTGTATAACTACGAGCAAACTTTGACACTAACAGCGCCTTTAGGACGTGAAAACGAGACGATATTGTATTTCAACCGCTTATAACTACGAGACTTTTAAGAGCGCTGTCCCGGGTACACTTCCTTTAAAAAATATTATCTTTTGACTGAGAAGGAATTATGAAAAACGGCTAAATCAGCTGCCTCGGTAAGTGTGTCTAGAATTTTCTAATACCTTTTACAAAGTTTCATATTGAGACACGAAGCAACAAAATTCGAACTAAAGCAAAATGACCACATTTTTCTAGATCGTATTTTGTTGCTTCGTGTCTCAATATGAAACTTTATAAAAGGTACCTATTAGAAAATTCTAGACACACTTACCGAGGCAGCTGATTGAGCCATTTCTCATAATTCCTTCTCAGTCACGAGATATTTTATTTTTAAGGCGTGGCGCTAGTGGACCCGAGACAGCCCTCTTAATGCTAGTGTAATGGTTGAGCATTCAAAAGATACATAGGTCATCTGTGCCAATTTTGGAAGCGTTTCATTTGCCTATGATGCCACATCGCGAGTACAGGCACATGCGCGCGACCCTCTATTTTCGTAGCAGTAAGTATGTTTTGCGTAGTTCAAATGTTAATACTGATCACCGATTGACCGTACCCAAGTCAATGCATTCACTTTATAATAACTAGTTACCATATACTTCCATACCATATTAATTTTATAACGCATAAATGTGTACTTTACGGCGCAATCAAATTCAAATAAGTGGTTAAATTGCAAATGGCAATTATAGCACAAGAGTAAATACCAATCAGAGACTAGCTTTATGAAAATAATGAACAATTTTTTTTTGTTATTAACGACATTACGCTAGTAGGAATCTTAATAGACACACACATTTCATGGAAGCCCAATTTAAAAAAAAGTATGATCAAAACTCAGATATCCCTACGCACTTCTAGAAGTCAAAAACTACCGTTTTGCCAACTGCACTTCTATTACGCCTACGCTCATGCATAGCATTATAATGTCACAGGCTTTTTTTTTCTAATTTTATACCTTTTGCTATGCTTTATAGGGTCCGTAATGGTACCTAAGTCATTGCAACACCTTTAAACATTGTGGAATGCAAAGATATCGCATTGAAATTGGTAGGTACAGTCAAACGCACGTCCATTGTAACAGTTTAACTTTGACAGCGCCTTTTTTGTAGCAGTCGCACCCACGAGAACCACTCTGGTTCCCGTGGTCCCCCTCTCTGATCCCCTCCATTGTTGGTGAATCATTTGGGTTAGGTTAGGTTAGAATAGTGACCATTTTAACTATATAGGAGTTTCTATCATTAGACTAAATAGTTTCTATGTCTTTTGAGTGGTATATCAAACGATTTTATATTCAATGTATATTATGCTTATAAAAAAATGTTATTTTAAAATGATATTAATCGTTTATTATATTAACTGATCGTTATATTAAATAAAATTATAGATTCAGTTATTATATCTTGTAAATATTAGAGTTTTTGTAACTATACCATATATTACTTACCCAGTTCTCGTAGTAAGACTGGGATCTTATAAAAGTTACTTAGCTCATGATTTTGCTTAGACATGTTCCTGTCTCTATCTTGCACTTGTAGTTTGACAGTTGTGCGACAGTGACAAGAAAAACGCTTAGCCAAAGTACTTGCTAAGTAACGTTTATAGATTTCGGCCTATGGGCAAAATTCACAGACCGCTCTTTGTTATGTAAAGTAAGCGTCTCATACGAATATGAATTTTATTATTTTGTGGCGATCAGTGTTACTGACGTGCGGTTGACCGTACCGCACCTATCGCAGGGTGATCGTTTGAAGTTCGCTCTCTGTGTATATCTCATATCACTCATGTCGCTTTAAATCCAACTAGCTAGATAAATAAAACACTGGGGTTTTTCCATAAATATATGGCACAAAGAGGAAAATCCTCAGTGACTTCTGTGAACCATCGAAATGTTAATAGTTTAGTAGGTATATAATATTATATATCTGCTTGTGATTTATTAACGCAGGGCAAATGCCTTCTTCACAGGCAGAACCATTAAGCTTGGATCGTATCATCAACGGTATTGGTTGTTTTTATTTCTCAATGGATATTGTAGTATTGTCAGATTAAAAGGAATTGTCATTCCTGTGTATAACACAATTAAAGAAATTATCATTCCTGTGTGTAACGCAATTACATTCCAGAGTGTAACACAATTAGTGTGCTGGTTTATTTAGTTAGTCTTGTTTTTGTTTTAGGTTTTAATTATATCTGTCAGGGTTGTTAATACCTATTTCTGTAAAAAGAACGTAGGCTATAGATCATCATATATAATTATCATCTTAATATATAAAACAAAGTCGTGTTATTTACACCATTTATAACTCAAGAACGGCTGGGCAGATTTTTATGATCTTGGATTTGTTGGATTTGTCTCCGCCCCGAATAGCAGAATAAATTTTAAAACATGCGAAAAATTTACGAAAAAAATATGCAGAAAATTCACTTTCTCATACATTATGTACAGAACGACTTTTTTGATGAAACGAAAACGGATGGGGGAACGGGGGAAGTCGCGGGCAGAAACTAGTAAATTAATAAATTGTATCCTTCTTTAGTGCTTTTTCAATGCAAAAGTATCCTTATTCCTTGGTAAAGTACCAAGTAGGTAGGTACTCTAAGATCCGAGCACAGTTCACAGAAAGAAAAATTTACTAAAATATAATAATATTAAGTAATATTTTACCTAATCCGAGGACAAAAAATGTCCTGTGATATCAACAAATTGATTTCTACTGGTGTACCTAATATTTTGCATTAACCAAATTAAAAACTTGTAAATAAGTACCCTTTCATAGAAAAAAAAGTTTGTTTTTCAGAATTTACAAAACATTTATAAATTGTGATTTGCAATTAACATTAAACTGTGTAATATTTTGCAATTCGATTTTTATGAATTACATTTAATAATACAAGGCTGTAGTAAAACATAATAATAACTGCAAATACAGCAAAACTTTGTTTACTTACATAATAATTAACTTTTATTTTCGCAAATAAATACAATTTTTAATTTTGGGTGGTGATTTTTGTCTCGTGTTCTTACTTCTGTTACCATTCCGTCTACCACATAGTTATTACATACGACCCGGTTTCGCCTGGCAACCAGCAACAAGTACATTGTGCTTTATGATTATGATACACTTCCTTAAATTATAGTGATTCAAGTGTTATGAAATCCATAAGTACGTCACATGCACTACACGTAGCGCTTGAGAAAGTGTTTTACTTTTAAACGAGATTACGGCCGTGCGGTGAAAACATGCATTTTTAAGTAATATGTGGTAACAAGCTAAGTACGGTCAACCGTCTCTTAGTAACATAGTCACACTTTAACAAAACCGGCACTTACTGCCGCCACGAAATAAAGCCACTATCAATGTCAGAGATGTTACCTCAGACGTGTAAGACTACCACAGTACATATTTCTGGCGCTAAGCAGTGCTGCTGGTTGCGGTGTTCCAGTTTGAAGGATATGCATGACCGGTGTAGCTACAAGGCCTAGCGGCATATGAGACATTTCAGCTTTGTCTCTGTGGTGGCAACGCATCTGCGATACCTGTGACCTCTGCCTCATGTCCATGAAGGTGACTTCTCCTTACCTCAACAACTTCTCCACGACTAGTTTCCCCAGGAAGCCGGTCCCCCCTGTCAGCAGTACTGCGGATCCCGCGAACAGCTTCTGTATCTGCGAGTCCCCCAGCGGTTGCTCTTCGTCCACCATGTCCATAAAGGTGATGTCTCCTCCTTGCTTCTCTTCGGACAGCTGTGTGTGCGTCAGCATTTCTACTGCCATGGCTGGAAACAAGGAAAAAAAGTATATTAGAAGAAATATACAAAAAATAAACGTGTGGGGTCGGGGGACTCCCGTCTGGAACGAAGATCCTAAGTCGAACTTTATGCGGCATAAAAAAAAAGAAAATGTTTGAGAATGTGCAAATAGCGCTCTTTCATATTATGCCCCATATTAGCCCCATTTCGATTGTTTAAGACCCCCGTTAAATCCATGTTGTAAAAAAAATAAAAATAGTTGGGCAAACGTCATCTAAAACTATTCCAAATTTCAAGTTGATAGTATTAGTAGTTCTTGAGATATCCAGCTGTGACAGACAGACGGACAGACTGAATCGCACCATAAGGGTTCCTTTTTACCATTTTGGTACGGACCCTTAAAAATAGCCTCCTAGTAAATATGGTTTGTTTAATATTATTATGACGGAAGTCACCATATACTCTTATGGTATACTTAGGTCAATGTTAGACGGCACGTGATACAGCAGCATGACACTTGTCACATGAGGTGTAACTTCACCTGCCCTGCACATGACCTGCCCAAGAATTATTCTGGTAAGGCCCCTGATCGCTCCAGTGACCTGGCTACGTTGTGGTTAAGTATCCCTTTGGAGAAACGGAAGATCTTCCCTTAGCAAAATAGGAGATGGCAGTTTGGACAGATTGGTAGATCCATACAGTAGCCGTATTCTTAAAAATGTATCTTAGATTTGAATTAGATATAACCTAGATTGTTGATCCGTTTTGGTAAATCTACCCTAAATGGTCAATATTAATTAGGGATGGCAATGAGAAATACAGAAATTCACGTGGACAAAGTGTGAGGCAAAAGCTAGTATCGCTTTGTATCGCTCGTCCTATCTATGTACATGCGATAACAACTGACATACGAAACATGTGACGGCACCGCTCGTGATTAGAATATGTGATGATCACATACATAGAGGGAATATCCACAGAATGTAACTGCACACCTTCAAATACAGCGAACTAACGGAACTTCTATTGTTACGAAATAACCGATAGACATTATATAGCAGACGTTAAAGGATAAAGATATTTAGCTAAAACACTACGGTTTGAGTAACTAGATTGTGGAGATCGGATAAGCTTTCGCTCCATGTAAAATACCGGTATTTAGCTGCATCCGGTTAGATTGGAAGCTGACCCCAACATAGAAAAAGACTAGGCAGATGATGATGAGTAAGGCTTGAGTTTCCTATATACCGCATCGGCTGCATATAGCGTGTGGTCATGCGCCACGTCAACATACAATGGAGCCGATTCCATTTTTCACAAACTGTGAACCGTGAAAGTGCATCTTTTTATTTCTATTTTATTAAGAAAAGGACAGAGTATAAATTTTAGTTTAGTCCTGTCAAATTAATCAGTGCCTGTCACTACTCCATGCAAGTTTAGACGTGATTAAAAGTGCCTACTAAAATTACGTCAATTTACGTCAAGCGCTGATTAATTTGACAGTACTAAACTAAAATTTATCTTCTGTCCTTTTCTTAATGATATAGAAAGAAAAAGATGCATTGAACTTAAATATAGTTTAGTTTGTGAGCAAGGGAATCGGCACCAATGTGTGGTCATCATCATCATCATCCTATAGCAGTCCACTGCTGGCCATAGGCCTCTCCAATTGCACGACATTCAGCTTGATTCTCGGCAACTCTCATCCAGCCTGAGGACGTTCTACCTTACGTTTGCCGATTCGCGGTCTCCACTCAAGAACACGTCTACCCCAGCGGTCATCGGTTCTATGGCTAATACGACCGGCCCATTGCCACTTCAGCTTGCTTATTCTGTGAGCTATGTCGACAACTTTGGTTCTCTGCCGGATCACCTCGTTCCGGATACGATCCCTCAGAGATGAATGTGTGGTCATGCACCGCGTCAACATACAGCGTGTGATCGTACGCCGCGCGCCGCGTTAACATACAGCGTGTGATCGTACGCCGCGCGCCGCGTCAACGTTCAGCGTGTGCTCATGCGCCGCGTCAACATATAACGTGTGGTCATGCGCCACGTCAAGCTACAGCGTGTGGTCGTGTGCCGCCTTAACATGGTTGTTACGTGAATGTACTGATGCGCTCTCTTTGATGCTTGGTACAGTCCCCGATTAGGGCCCAGAACTTAAGACTTACTTCAGCGCGACTACTGTTGCTAATGAGGGGTTAATAAAACTAATAATTACTGTAACAGCCGCTCCGCCGTGACATATTTTGTAGATATTGCCTTCCTCTCTAACATAACCAAAGACAAAATACCTGTAATTTCTAGAATATACCAATAGTCCTGGGCCCTACCAGCATCATTCTCAGACAAGTGATGTGCAGGGCAGCAGCTCAAGATGACAGTTAACAGTTGCATGACTTTTTTACCGGCTTCACAAAAAGGAGGAGGTTATCAATTCAGTTGTTTTTTTTTGAAAATTTGTCACTTCAGGTCTCCGTCGTTTATAAACCGATTTGGTAAATTATTTGTTTATTCAAATCAAATCAAATCAAAATATTTTATTTCACATAAACATACATGGGCACTTATGAAACGTCAGAACCTAGGTGCACGGTTCCAATTAGTCGTTTCCCATGGAGAAGAGCCGGCAAGAAATTTGAAAGGATATACTTTCAGATTGGCCCTATTTTTATCAAAATCCAGTTCTGATGGTGGAATCCATGAGGAATTGAGGGAACTCATCAAATATTATAGGCATACATATAGTTATTTTTGTATTTTCATCAACAAGTCAAGCATTTACATTCAGAAAATATCATTTGGTGAAGTGGAACTGATGAAGAATATCGACAGTGATAGCTCACTTCTTCCAACTTTGCATGGTGACATATGTACTGACTGGCTGCTAAACATATAATTAATATAATTATAGGAACCCCCAAAACGTTCGTCTAATCCTGTTGATCGCATACGTTGCCCGCAGTTGTTTGAACCTTCTCAATATTGAACATCTGACGGATGTGTTTATCTGTTAACTTAGCGAGACCTTACACTACTAAGACGAGTGTAATGATAATAACATGTAAGTGTCAGTTTTAGCGTAAAGCGTGTTTGTTTATGCACAAGAGGCTAAATCGAACAGAGACTGAGGTTCATACCATCTAGCTACAATGTAGCACGCCACTTCGGGTTTTAGAAAGAGACTATCACATGAGTATGAGTGACAGAGACGACGCTCTACATAGCAGCACATAACACAACATAACATAACATCACGCCTGTTTCCTCCAAAGGGTTTGGCAGAGGTGTACCCATCGTACACTCACACATCACCAGTTATGTTTATATCCCACCAGCTTCTGTCCCGCGACGGCAAGTTCAAATAAATGGAGTTAATTGACTCGGCTTAAGAGTAAAAATGGGTGTGCCACAAGGCTCGATATCGGGTCCTTTCCTCTTTTTAGTATATATTAATGATCTACTTATTGATATTTTTAGTATATCAATGGATTTACCCCATTTATTAAAAAACCCACCACAAATGGTGTTATTTGCTGACGATACTTCCTTAATTTTTGAGATAAATAGACGTGCATCAAATCTTGACGACGTAAATAACACCCTACTGCAGGTCCAAAATTGGATCACTGCTAATAATTTAGTATTAAATGGAAAAAAAACTAAATGCATAAGATTTGCTTTACCGAATGTTAAAAGTAGTGATTGTGACATAGTATTGAATAGGGAGAAACTAGAATTCGTCGATACAACTGTTTTCCTAGGGATCACGCTCGACTCAAGGCTGCAATGGGGTCCTCATTTAACATCTCTTGCAGGGCAGCTAAGTTCAGCAGCATATGCTGTGAGAAAAATCCGTCAATTTACTGATGTAGATACCGCGAGGCTAGTCTATTTTAGTTACTTTCATAGTATCATGTCTTACGGTATTTTACTATTGGGACGGGCTGCAGATATCGAATCTATTTTTATTCTACAGAAAAGAGCCATCAGAGCAATATATGGCCTCCGCAGGCGCGATTCTCTAAGGGAACTGCTTAAAGACATTAACATCATGACGGTACCTTGTCAATACATCTATGAAAACATCATGTACGTAAGGAAACATTTAAATATTTTCAGTAAAAGAGGCGAAAGACACAATTATAGTACCAGAAATAGGGACCAATTAGTTCAACCAGGTTTCAGACTGGCTAAAGTAGACTCATCCTTCATGGGGTACTGTTTAAAATGTTACAATAAAATACCTCCCCACATACTCCAATTGAACGAAACAAAATTTAAAACTTGTATAAAACGCACAGTATGCAGCCAAGCATATTATAAGTTGGGGGATTATATCGCTGACAAAAATGCTTGGCTCAATGCTGGTCCTGCTCCATAAGGGCGCATAAACTAATTGATTAGCATTTGAAAATATTATTGGAGCTGCTGAAGATTGTAAGACTATCTTTGCATTGTATAAACTCAATGTCCTAGAATTATATAATTGCATAGCACAGGTGTGAGTACTATGTACTATAGAGTTACCATTTACCGTGTAATATGTCTTTTATTGACTTGTATGTGCCCTGGCGGCTGAGAGTATGTCATGCTCACTCAAATGTCTCGCTGGTGGTGGCGTGTGTGTTGGATCATTAAGTTCCCTTCAAAATGGTTGAGCTAAATGGTGCTGATCCATGCGTCATGTTCGTGAACGGGCGCCGTCAGTTGGGACTGGTCATCTCTTAGCTGCCACGGCGTATTTAATTTTAATTTTTGAATTGTTTTTATTACGGAAGCTTCTAAAGTGCACGTCTTTCTACATTGTTCTCACATGTATAACTTCAACATGAATGATGTAACCCATATTTTGTAACAATATTTTGTTTCAAAAGAGCGTCCGTGGACTTTCTTGTCCATTCTTCTCCATAGGAACCGACTACGCTTTGGAATGGGCAACTAGCTTCATCTTTTTGACTGACCGACCCCTTGACAATTCAAAAGTGCCTGTAATAAATGCTTTGAGTTTGAGTTTGAGTTTAACTTCGTTTGCATGAAATTTTGGCTTCCGACGTCACATCCCGTTGCCCACCCGCGCTACTACTTCGTTTTCACATAGCGTACTTTCTGAATTTTATTCTTTTTGCCCAGCTCCTTAGGGTCGCAGCGTGATTTTAAATAGCCTATAACCTTCTCCGGGAATTGGGCTATCAAATACAAAAAGAATTTTCATAATCTGTTCAATTGTTTCAGAGATTACCCCCTACATACAACTTTACAAACAAATACCTCTTTATCTATCTATACTAATACGCGGTAATCTCAGAAACTACTGATTGGAATTGAAAAAATAATTTAATTGATGTGTTGGATAGTACCATTTATTGAGGAAGGTTATCTACACTATCTACACTTCTACATCTACACTAATATTATAAAGAGGAAAGATTTGTACCTATTTTTGTATGTTTGTATGTTTGTAATGAATAAGCTCAAAAAGTACTGGGCCGATTTAAAACATTATTTCACCAATAGAATGCTACATTCTTCCAATTTGACATAGGCTACATTTCATTTTGAAAAAGATTAGGGATCCTTGGTAAAATTTGAACAATGTAACCGAAGGTGTAGAAAAATGAGTCTTAAAATGTCTTTCGTCGAATGCGCTGCCGAAACTATTAGCGATAGAACAAAATAATGTACAACAATATTGAAGAACATCATAATGTCTACAAAAAACTCCGCGGTAGCATATGTCCAACTATTGTAGTTATGTCACTACAACAACTTTTTTCATTTTAAACATTAATGAAAATGCTAACCAAATTCAAACCATGCTATTTATGTGTTTATATTAATCCTTATCCAAATAAATTATTTTATGGTCAAGACCATTTAACTACCTATAAAATAGTTTTTAAATTATTTAAATTGGACTTTCCATTCAAAAGATATTACGAATTAAAAAATTCAAACAGTAAACAAAACCGCCATAGCGCCGTGGCCGTTGTTTGCGATGCAGTCTGAAAAGCGCGCCGGGCATCGCGGCGGGCGGGGTGGAGGGGGCACTGAAATACAGGAGTGGGGCGTAAAAAAAATATTTGTGAAAAAAAGTGTTTTATATCCAAATTTCCAAAAATAAATAATTGTCTACCCCGTGCGAAGCCGGGACGGGCTGCTATAGGTTATATAACATTACGCTACGACCAATAGGAGTGGAGCATAAATGAAAAAAGTTGCAAATACGGGAAAAAATATTCCTTTTTGAGAGCTTCCGTTGCGTGCGCTGCGTAAACGGTTTAAGTTATGCAAATATCATGTATGATGGAATTGTTCCTCTTTAAAAGTTCTAAGAAAAAGTCCGCGACAGCATATGCCTATCTTTTAAGATTGACTCACTATAACCTTTTTTTATAGTAATCAAATTTGTTCTAAATTAATGCATTAGTTGCGAAAGAGATTTATCAACATAATATTAATCCTTATACAAATAAATATGTTATTTATCACAAGTATTTAAATGTAAACAAAATTGTCCTTGACATCACTTGATTTCAATCAACATCTTAGGAGATATCATAATTTTAAAATAACTCCGCAACAACAAATAAGTAATACTTTTTAATGCATTTTCATTTTGTAGTAGTTTTCTATTGGGTATTGTTTTGTGAATTCTTTTAAAGGTTGGTTTTTTTCAAATATTTCAACAACATTGCTTTTGTTTTTTTTTTTGTTTTGAAGTTTTTTTTTTCGTTTTAAATTAATAGGTGTCACCTACATAATTATTTATCTTATGTTTTTGTTTTCTTAATTATACGGTTAGTTTACCTAATTGCCTACGTTCAAGTAACCAAATAATTAAATTGCCTTTATCTGTTTGGCCGTTGGGTTTTTCTGTTTAGGTGACGCAGACGAAGTTGCGTGGGTCAGCTAGGTATAATTAAAGCTGAAGAGTTTGTTTGTTTGGTTGAACGCGCTAATCTTAGGAACTACTGGTTCGAATTGAAAAATTATTTTAGTGTTGAATAGCTCATTTATCGAGGAAGGCTATAATAACATCACGCTACGATCCTTAGGAGCCAAGCGAAAAGAACAAAAGTCAGAAAGAACGCTAAGCGATAACGAAGTTATAGCGCGGGCGAGCGACGGGATGCGACGCGATGGGTGGGGCGGAAATTTCACGCGGACGAAGTTGCGGGCAGAAGCTAGTAATATTATATATTATATAGGGTGTATCTATTCAAACACGAAATATTTTAAGAGATACACCTATAGGTGGTAAAGAAGCCACGGAAACGACATTTTTTTTAAATCTGAGTATATTATTTAAAAAATCAAATAATTTAAAATTACTTGATAAGATGATTAATTATCAAAATTCACCGCGCTCGTGCCGCCTCCGCCGCCGCGTCCGGGCGGGTCATTCATAGAATAAGTATTTTTTTTTTGAAAATGCAACTCTTTGCAAAATGTCTTAAGCAATTTTAAAATTATAATAATCATGTAAAATTATAAAACACTTAGATAAAAAAAAATTTTTCGCTGCTGTGGCTTTTTTACCACTTAGAGATAGTCCTCTTAAAATATTTCGTGTATGAATAGAAACACGTTATATATTCTACACTTATATATATTATAAAGATGAAAGATTGTTTTGTTTGTTTGTATCGAATAAGCTCCGAAACTACTGGACCGGTTTTAACCATTTTTCACCAATAGAAAGCTTAATTATCAGGAAGTAACATAGGCTATAATTTATTTAAAAAAAAGTTAGAGATCCTTAAGAAAATTGCAATAATGTAACCCAAAGTAGCAAATTTTTCCCTTTAAACGACGGAACCGAAACTTACGCGGGTGAAACCGCGGGGTGCAGCTAGTATTATATTTATATCAGTATAGATATAATAGCAGAACTTTTTTTTTACTCCCTGGCTTGCACAACCAGCCCCCTGTTTCTAGAATCTTCATACATTATGATTATCTTAACATCATGCTTATCGGCAGCTGTTCTTGCGATTACTAGCCCGACGAGGCACTCAACAAGAAATACTGTGTACAATATTGACATTCCATCTTTGCACAGCAGTTATGGGGCTTATGGCCCTCAACACATAGCCTTATTTAACTCAAATAGTCATATTATGGTCAATAGTGGGTAGATGCATAACCTTACGTGTGAAGTTCAATAGATTAGGCCTTTGACTTACAACGCTACAAGGTTCTTTAGGCATGCGGCCAAAATCGGAACTAACACAAAAAAATCGCGAAATTTTCAAGGTCATCAGATAACTTGAAGCTTAAAATGCCCATGCATTCCACAACTTTCCTTGACAAGTCTTCACTGTCCAGGGCGCTCGTTTGTGGAATGCATGGCCAGATCCAATAAAACGCGTGCAATCGTTGCCTGTGTTTAAAAGACTCGTGAAGGAACATTACTTGTCGTTTTGATTTTGTTCTCGTTGTTAGCTGTAATAATCTATATATCTAATAGTATTTTCTTTGCTTATATAGTTAGTATGTATGTATCTATGTATCTATTATATAGCATATATCTGTGTATCTAATATAGGATATGTAATTGTACTGTTATACTTTTTATTTGCACCAATGACAACCCCATTGTATGTCCAGAAATTCACTGTCCATGCCAAGGTTGCCTGAAAGGGATCGCAGTATGCGATAAGGCCGCCCATTGTATATTTTATCCATACTAATATTATAAATGTGAAAGTAACTCTGTCTGTCTGTCTGTCTGTATGTAACGTTTTCACGCCTAAAACGCAGAACAGATCGTCATGAAATATGGCAGAGATTATAGCCTGGGATATGGAGAAGGACATAAGGCTACTTTGGCTACTTTTTTACGCGATAACCGACATACACGCGAGCGGAGCCGCGTGCAAAAGCTAGTAGTGTATCAGTTTTTCTTTTCTTTTGTAATGTGTAATCTGATGTACAATAAAGTACATATAAATAAACTAGCTTTTGCCCGCGGCTCCGCCTGCGTAGATGTCGGCTATCGCGAAAAAAAGTATCCCATGTCCTCCTTCTTCGGGGGGTATTATTGCAAATTCTATTGGCCATGGCTCTAACTCGGAAAATAACAAGTTGTAAAATGTTGCCAAGACGAGACCATACACTGAAAAAAATATTTAGCCTATTTACTTCGGCTATTTCAGGAATAATCAAAGTTTGACAAGACTTTATAAAAGTTAACTTGATTTAATAAAAGTGATACACAACAGCCAGCGCAGGTTTTGGTTACATGTTGCATAAAGCTATGTGGTCACTTTTTTGTGTTACATGTTGACGAAAGTTTGGTTATGTACATATAAGTAAAAATTGTTTTCAGTGTATGGCTCGCACTGTCAAAAAGTTATCAGATCTCATGTAGAGCAAAGCTTATAAATCTACACGCCTTAACTCTACAAGCCCTAACTTCATAAACACTACACCCTAGTCATTTATGTGGCTTGGTCGTTTCGTCACATGGGCTTAAGGTGAAACATTTTTCACTGTTCATTATTTTTCTGTTATACAATAGTTCTTGTAGGAGCGAAACGGCCCAGGCACATATTTTGACTAAGTTGTAGAGTTTGTGAAGTTAGGGCTTGTAGAGTTAGGGCGTGTAGAGTTATAAGCTTGGCTCTACAGTCATGAGATCTGATAACGTTGTTTGTGTACTAATACTAGCTTACATACCAAATTTCAGCTTTCTAGAACTTCAGGAAGTACCCTAAGAATTTTGATGATCATCAGTGAATGAGTGAGTGACAAAATCGGGGTTTTTTAGATATAAATAAAATCTAAAGTATAAGAGGTATGCAATTGAAACTTTATATTTTAAGTCTACTATTAACATCGTATCCCGAGAATTTTGATTATCTGGTATAATCCAAACCCAAGTTATGAGGGTTTAAAAAAACGACGAAGCGCTTCGAGAAAAGGTAGGTAGTGCCTTAGCGCTCCGCTTGGCTCGTCTTGCCGGGGCACTCCCGTGCCCCTATATACGGCGTTATTTTTTGGGGCAACTCGTGTGATATAGAACTAATCTTTAAGTTACAGAAAAGGTATACTCGTATCAGAGCGATGTTTGGGCTGTAATGTACTGATACGTGTAAGCCATATTTCATCAAAATTAAAATATGAACAATGACTTATACATTTATGAGGCTGCGGTCTTCGTTAAAACAAACCCAAAGCTTTTTAAGAACCTTTCAGATACCCAAAGTCGATATCAATACCCGAAATCGACGGGATTTAAATAATAGGTTATGTGTAAGAAAGTCCAATACAGAACTAATGCATAAAAGTGCAACAAATAACCTAGTGCGCTTCAAAGCCGCATAATACGATAAAATTGCAACTTTTGTCTGACTTAAAAAAAAAGAAGCAAGTTATAATTTAATCCTCCTTGTAGCACGTGTATCTATAATTGCGGTTTAGGCGTGAAAACGTAACCTAGAGACAGACCGACAGAGTTACATTTATAATATTAGTATGGATTAAGGTCTTTAGATTTTGTGTTTCAAGTTGAATCAAGTTTTTCTAACTGAACAGACAGCTGTGGTGCTGGGGAGTCTGTTGCGCAACTTCTTCTTCCCAGCGAAAGCACTAGAAAGTGGTGAAGGGCGGCCGTGCCGGGGGACTGTATAATGTGATTTTGACATTCGAAAAGTGCTGATTATCAGCCTTGTTTGAATAATTGACTTTTGATTTTGATTTTATGACTAGGTACTGACTGGTTGACTGTGCACCAATATTGAATGTTTTCGATCAAATGTTAGCTCGACGAATAATTAACATAATTATTTAACTTACGTCAACCTAGGTACAACAAAACACATTCAATATTAACATAAACCTACGTATTCTTTGTTGACTTGTTAAAGTCTATTTAAAATAATAATATGTATTATTAAAGTAGTCTCACAGTTTTACCCGCCGTTTAATTTCCGCATCGAATCGTATCGCTCGCCCGCGCTGTTACTGCGATTTAGATTACCGTTTTTTCTGACTTTTATTCATTTTTCCCGGCCCCTAAGGGTTGTAGCGTAATTCAATTCGATTCAATTCAAAACATTTCAGACATAGTCCATATACTGTTAGTAACACAAAAAACCTTATAAAGCTATTGTTAGTCAAAAACAAAGCCACAGGAAGAAATAAAAATAAAAATCACAAAGTGGCACCGCTGCCGCACAGGAGTGCCGGCTTAAGCCAAGCCCTGGACGCGTCCACCCACCGTGTGTAGTCGCATCCAGCCTATATCCTTACTCAAGAACTGGGCAGGTACTTCCTGACAGTGATACAGTCGTATGCGCCGACTTTGACATGCTCTGACGAGACAGCCGAGGCTATGAGCGAAGATATTGCGAATGCAATGCACAGTACGACAAAGGTCCACTACAACGTGGTTATGGGGGACTTATAAAACTTGACATAATTAAAAAATAAAAACATTTTAATTTTAAAGTAATTTATAATTATATTAATGGGAAATTTAATTGTACTCTAATTTTAATATTTGTGCACCGGCAACGGTAGTATATGTGAAACTGTTAATTAATATTAAGATTTTAATGTACTCAGAAATAAATAAATAAATAAATAATATTCAATGCCAATGTAGAGGTACTAGAACTCGGTGAATCGAAAGTTGGACTGTTCGGTTTGGGGTGCAGGGTACAGGGTACAAATGCTGGTTAAATTATTAGAGTCGCAGTCGCAGGGACTCTTCTTGATAAATTCGTTCTTCGAAAAAAAAACCCCAAAGGAAGTGGACCTGGAAAAGCCCTGATAACGTGATAAGAAACGAGGTTAGACGGATAAGAAGCACATCTTTAGAGATGTCTCCGTGATTAGTAGGTTTAATATCGGAAGCGATCACAAGCTTGTGCGGGGCACTTTATATACCAACTTTCGAGCTAAAAGAATCCGCATGATGAGGCCTACCCTCCGACCTACGCAGCTTTAAGCCGCTTTAGGATCTAAAAAGTTCCAAATGGAACTTCAAAATCGATTCGCCCTACACAACACACGACTAAACTTTAAGAAATAAGTCGACAAAAGAATCCAGTTGGGTTGGCTAGATGGGAGACTTCATCTTCTCGTCGCCTATCCCGCAGGTTGAAGACTAAAGTCTTCAACATGTGCGTCCTGCCCTTCATGACACACGGTGCCGAAATGTGGACACTGACAGCGGCCTGGTCCACAAATTCAAGGTCGCTCAGCGCGCTATGGAGCGGGCTATGCTCGGAGTCTCTTTGAAGGATAAAATCAGGAATCATTATTATCCGGAAAAGAACCGGAGTTAGCTTGCAGAGTAAGCAAGCTGAAGTGGCAGTGGGCTGGCCATGTTTGTTGAAGGACCGATGGCCGGTGGAGCAGGCGAGTCCTGGAGTGGAGACCGCGTTGGCAAGCGTAGTGTGGGACGCCCCCCAGCTAGATGGACCAACGTCCTTAAGAAGGTGGCTGGGACAGACTGGATGCGGAAGGCGGAGGACAAGGTGTTGTGACGCAGCCTGGGAGCGGCATATGTCCAGCAGTGGACTGCGATAGGCTGATTTGATAATGATTATAAATAATAAATTTAAATTTTACGCAAATTTTCATTTAATAATCATTATCGAGTCAGGTCAATAATTCGAAAACCAGGGAAAAGCGCGATTAATAACATTATTATTTGAAAACAATATAATTGATTGATTTGTTATTGATATAGTCCTCGTCGGAATTTAATAATTATTTTAACTACAACACGATACGTATAAGATAACATCACGCTTGTATTGCTCTGAGAAGAAGGCAGAGGTAGGTGTTAGGTTAGGTTAGTTAGGGTACCGATCGCTACTTCACTTCAGTAGTAGGAAATGTCATTCGAGCGGTCATAATATTATAACTAGAAATTAATATGATTCATTCAACAATAGTACAATTACAGACAATATCGGCAATCTACCGGCCCTTCTACGGCGCAGTCATTAGGGGCCTCTAAACAATGTACATTTTTTTAATTAAAGCAACTAATCGATCTGGACGTGCGATGTACTAACAGCAAAGATTTAAATTATAAAAATTGTCAATACGGAGAAGAGTGAACTCACATATCCCGTATAATATGGCGTATCCATAGCATTTGACATCGTGTGTGTCAGAGGTGTCAAAACGAAACAGAAACGCGATCATCTTTTGAGGAGGAAGGGCGAATCTAACGATTTAAATCTTTGAGTTAAAGTTCCTACCAGAGTGTCAGTTTCTGTCACTCATATCAGCATGTCAGTCGTATTTGAGTCTTTCGTACCGTATAAACGGCCGGGTACGTGTACTGTTTTTTAAAATAATAAGTATGTATACATAAGTGGGTTCATATCTAGGCTAGCACCAATGTGACTTATTAATTTAATTTATGTTGAACTTTCTAAGTTTATCTGTAGTACTAGCTTTTGCCCGCGGCTTCACTGGCGTTAATTCAGAATTTGACAATCAATTCGGATTAAAAACACACTACTAAAGTTTCTATAATAATATATTTCAGTAATGATTTGAAACACACGTGGCGCTATCTATTATCATTAGAACGTTATTATTGTTTTCCTCGGGAACAGTACTTTTCTTCGGGATGAAAGGTACCCTATGTCCGTTTCTGTACACCTGACAACGTATATGCAAAATTTCAGGATGATCGGTTCAGTGGTTTAGGCGTGAAAAGGTAACAAACAAACAAACATACTTTCGCATTTATAATATTAACTAGCTTTTGTCCGCGGTTCCGCCCGCGTGGATGTCGGTTATCGCGTAAAAAAGTAGCCTATGTCCTTTTCCATATCCCAGGCTATATCTCTGCCAAATTTCATGACGATCGGTTCAGCGGTTTAGGCGTGAAAACGTAACATACAGACAGAGTTACTTTCACATTTATAATATTAGTATGGATAACTAGCTGACCCGACAGACTTCGTTCTGTCAAAAGCTATAGTATAAACTCCACTACTCTACCCTACCCTACCCTACCTACCTACCTACCTACCTACCCTACCCTTATTTTTCTCGCCGTAAAAACCATCCTTGGACATCAACGAACATTAAAAAAAAAGAATTGGTAAAATTGGTCCAGGCGTTGTTGAGTTATGCGTTTACCAACACATTTTGCGATTCATTTTTATATTATAGAAGATTATTATTAGGATAGTTAGGATTAGGATATTACTGACATTGGTGACGGAAAACATCATGAGGAAACCTGGACTAACAGTTATAAGTCTAAAATCACCAACCCTTCTTGAGCAAGCGTGGTGATCAATGCTCTGCTCTGGCCTTCTCTCTATGAGAAGAGGCCTTTGCCTCGCAGTTGGACTATAAAATCAATCAGTTGTGAGGTCAACTAAGAGGGTAACAAGTATGTTGGGGTCAGCTTCCAGTCTAAACGGATGCGGCTAAATACCGCCTATCTGACCTCCACAAACCAGTTACTGGATAACACGATACCCCTTGGAAAGACTCATGGTTGTCAGACTTTGTGGGACAATAATAGGCTGGTATTCTTTATTTCTTTCTTTCTTAATTTACTTAAAATATCAAGTCAACAGAAACCTCATAGGATCTGAGTGCGGTGTTTCCGCGCCATACTTGTCGATCAAGGCTGGCCGTGTTGAATATTGAGCTATTTGTCCGGTATACATTAACTTATTGGTTGAAAATAAATAGCTTGGATCGACTAGTTTGTTGAATAAATATGAATATTTATTTCCGTGATTTCGGATTCTTTAAATAATAATGGATGCCCTTGGTAACATCATTTAAGCAGAGATGTACTCGTATGGTACTTTTCGACAGTTATGTCCAATGGAATAGAGGGCGCGCCTATTGCTACCAATCGGATTGGTATAAATCTAGGCTATGGGCCGCTAGTCTTCCTGTTTTGCTTCCCAGAAAAAAAAAAAAGAAAATAAAAACATATGGGCCAGTCTTTTGGGACTGCCAATAGAAGTGAAAACTAAGTAACTAAAAGCGTTCGGTGACGATGATGCGAGTTCCATGATTTTTGTTCACCCAAAAAGTACACATATACATACACAGTATACATATAGCTCATGGAAAGCGTCGGTGACGATGACGCGAGTTCCATGATTTTTGTTCACCCAAAAAGTACACATATAAACATAGTATTACATATAGCTCATGGAAAGCTTTCGGTAACGATGACGCGAGTTCCATGATTTTTGTTCACCCATAAAGTTCGGTTAATCTGAAGATGGAACCTATGACCTGGCGGACACTGGCAGAACCCTATGACCTGACGAGCACCATTCGAGCTTTCGACCACTACACCAACGAGGCAGTCTGATCAAGTTTTGGAACGTGATTATTAAAAGTTGGGATAGTATTTAAATCTACTTTACTGACTAACAACCATAGATATACATAGATAGACCTAGATAACGCAAGAGCAACTACTTCGCGTGCCCAGCTTACGAACCAAAAATCGTAAGTTACTACTATATCTACTGTGTCTTATTACTCTGCCACAAAATCGATTAATTTATCTATTTAAACGATTCTTAATAATTCTTTAATGTACACTATTACTCAATAGATAGTATTCGTACATTATACGAACTTTCCCATCACTAAATAGTGCTTGTGACGTCATTAGTAGGTAGTCAAAAAATGGCACGCTTGGTTTTCATACAGATCGTAATTATTGCGTTATCTAGGTCTATCTATATCTGTGCTTACAACGCACAGCCTTAACCTTTGCCTCGAGAAGCATTTTTGCACAATAGTTCCTTATGTATTATAGAACGAAAGTGAGTACAAAGAATTTTTTTAATATTAATACCCTAACCTGTTTAGGCACAGGGACATAGATGACAGGTTGTATGGACATTCGTAATGTTTTCCGATGGAAATTCCCATCGGCCGCATCGAGCTTATTTACGTATTTGAGTTTCGGCGGTAACATTTTTTAACCATATTATCTCTACAGTCATATTGTTTATTTATAGTATCACAGTGATAAAAAATTGCTGCCATATTTTTTGTGCTGTGATCTATAAATAAACCACGTTTTTTAACACAGTTACCAGCAAAAATATGTAAACTCATAATATGTACAAATATATAAAAAATATGGGAGGGGAAAGGATCAAAGGGCATCAAAAAATTCGTCCGCATCGCTGTCAACAGGAAAAGTGCCCAAAAGGCTGGCAGCATTGCCACGTTGTATGGCAATGTAAACTCATAACGAAATTTCAATAGCATGTTTTCTGTCGAGTTTAGCTAGGTAGGTAGTACAGTCAGTATACACAATTAGCTGACCCCCCCTTGCATGAATGGTTGAGATTTTTTTACCAACAAATCGTACGATTTTATTTTTTTTTCTAGTTGTGGGTAGATTTCGTATAAGTATTTAAATTAAATTAAGAATTATAATATTCTAACGATCCGTATTCAAAAAAATCTCAACTATATGCAAGGGGGGGTCAGCTAATTGTGTATACTGACTGTACTTACTTTTATAATTTCAACGCTGTTGTTTTTTATGTTTTTGCCCCTGACTAGACCGGTAAGTACTGTTACATATAAGATTTTGTCCCTCTGAATGTAAAGGAACAAAACCCTTGATGCAAGATGGTTATGTATTGAAATGCAAGAAAACAACAAACTGTTTGAAATATCCTATATTTATAAAAATATATCTCCACCATACAACATCACACGGTAGCCTTTAAGGGTCTACCGCAATAATATATTATGACATTAAACCCTTACAATTTAAGTTAACATGTAAAGTAGGTAGGTGACTATAATTGTCACTTACGAGTATTAATGCCAGCCAGCTTAAACTTCAGCAGAAAGAACTAAGGTCGTGGGGAGTTGGAGATGAAGCCGAATAATTAGTAGTTTAAATTAAATATTATAAATTTCAGTATTAAAGTATAACCTTCCAATTATTATGGGTGTAATGAATTAATTAATGGGCGCCAGGGATTTTGAAAATTCTGGATCCCAGAGTCGGCGAAGATGTCCAATATACTTCCAGATCCAGATAAACGTAGGTGTCTAAGATCGAGATTAATTTACACTCTTGCACCCTAATAGCAAAAACAAACAGGTAGGTATATAGCATAGGTATATAACAAAATCCAAAGGGATTTATTGAAACTAGGCTGAAAAACTGCACTTTTCGAACGTCAAAATTACATGCGATAGTGCCCCAAAATCGCCCACCCTTCACCACTTAGTGCTTTAGCTGGGAAGAAGAAGTGGCGCATCAAACTCCCCAGCAGCACAGCTGTCTGTTCAGTTAGATAAACTTGATTTTATACAATCGTATGCAAAGTTTTCAACATTAAGAAACACAAAACATTAAATTAAATTATTTGCTCTATGACATCTAGTACACGCCAATAAATCAACAAAAATAATTAAATCTGTACTCAAGCAGAAATGAAAAACCGGCCAAGGGCGGGTCAGACTCGCGCACTAAGGGTTCCGTACCATTATCTATAAAAACGGCAAAAAAATCATGTCTGTTGTATGGGATATACTTAAATATTTATTTTATTTTCATTTCATTATTTATTTTTAAAGTGAATATATAACAAAAATTGCTGTGAATATTTCAAGCGTGTAGACGTAAATTTTTGTTATATCTGTTGCCGTTATCAATATAGAGCGAAAAAAATTACGTTTGTTGTATGTGAGCCCCCTTAAATATTTATTTTATTCTGTTTTTTAGTATTTGTCGTTACAGCGGCAACAGAAATACATCATCTGTGAAAATTTCAACTATCTAACTATCACGGTTCATGAGATACAGCCTGGTGACAGACGGTCAGCGGAGTCTTAGTAACAGAGTCCCGTTTTACCCTTTGGGTACGGAACCCTAAAACTAAAAACTTAAATAAAAGTCTCCAGGCAAAGAGGGCGTGTAGCTGTAACTCGAAGTCACAAATGATAAACTAGGACTATCGACGTAAAATAAATAAACAGTTATTAATCACTAATAACAATAACAAAACCATGGTCAGCAAGACGACCAGTCACCTCAAGCAGCCCCCTCATCATAATATTATTATAAATGAGCTAAGTATCTTGGTGAAAGGGAGCACCCGGAATTACAATCCCACGGGGTAATTACGTAAAACACTTACAATGGCGATGCCTTACATTTTGGACAGATCACAACTGTCACTGCGTTTTTAACGTTGCGTACCAAAGTCAGTGACGGATTAAGACTACCTGATGCCCTAAGCAATCCACGCCTGTGGGCCTCCCTATCCGTATGTCAACTAGAATCGGTCTTTAAACCTTTACCGCCTAATAAAATAAGTTTTTTGTAAAATAAGATGATGAGATGTAACGTACCTTAGAAGTGGAGTAGGTGCGACAACAATAAAAACCAAAGCATAATTTATTTATTTATTGAAATGCGCCTTGGGGCTTTTTCGGGCATTGAATTCACGCAAGATAGTATTAAAGTCTAACGTTCTTAACATATCGGACTCTATGTATAATATCGATAAATTATCGAGTCTTTCTTGTATCATCTTTGTCCTTTTTTATTTTTTCATATTTTTAATTTTGAAAAAGTACGTTCCGCTGAGCAATTTGTGATCATAAGCGATAAAAATATACGCAGGGCTGTTTCCACATTAGGGAAAGCTGATTCAATTTTATCATCATGCATTATTTTATACAATTGTGCGTGAGTTTGTGTTTCTTCTGGTGCCCCCCAGACTTATTGCCCTAGGCAATTGCTTAATTTGATTAAGGGTTAATCCGTCACTGACCAAAATCCTTCAGATTGTGATTGAAATTAGGGTGCCGTTCACTCTGGTAAAAGCTAATTCAAAGTTTTAAGAGGCACTCACAGGTCCACTAACGCCACTCCTTAAAAATATTATCTCGTGACTGAGAAAGAATTATAAAAACGGCTCAATCAGCGACTTCGATAAGTGTGTCTAGAATTTTCTAATAGCTTTTATAAAGTTTCTTAGTAAGACATGAAGCAACAAAATTAAATCTAAAAATCGGCCACATTCCTCTAGATCGTATTTTCACTACAAGTTGTTGCCAGATAGCCTAGGTCAAATGTCAGAAAATGTTAAATAAGTAGGAAGCTTTTGTTTTAAATTCAAATATATTTTTTTTAGTCTAATGACTAGTTTATACATAGGTCGCAACATAGATACATAATTCATGCCGTCTGTCTTTTCATGACTTCATCCGCGTGAAATTTCTTGTTCCCCCGTTCCTCAATCCGTTCTTGAGATATCATCACAAAAGCCGTTCTGTACAAAATGTATGAGAAAGTAAATTTTTATTATTTAATGAATATAATAAAAATAGTTTTATAATATAATTTTTTATTTTTATTATTTTTATTTTCTGTTCGTCTGTCTGTTACCTTTTCACGTCTAAAATTGTAAATTACTGACCCGATCGTTATGACATTTGGCAGATAGGCAGTCTGAGACCTGGAGAGGGAGTGAGGGAAATAGGTAGCCTGGGACCTGGAGAGGGACATAGGTAGCCTGGGACCTGGAGAGGGAAATAGGTAGCCTGGGACCTGGAGAGGGACAAAGGTAGCCTGGGACCTGGAGAGGGACATAGGTAGCCTGGGACCTGGAGAGGGACATAGCTAGCCTGGGATCTGGAGAGGGACATAGGTATCCTGGGACCTGGAGAGGGACATAGCTAGCCTGGGATCTGGAGAGGGACATAGGTATCCTGGGACCTGGAGAGGGACATAGGTAGCCTGGGACCTGGAGATGGACATAGGTAGCCTGGGATCTGGAGAGGGACCTAGGCTACTTATTTTCATCCAGGATTATAGACGAACAGCTAGTACAATATAATCAATAAATTGTATCATATTACGTAAGGCAGAATCTTGTTAATATCGTAATTATGCACAATCCTTGTGCTGAGCAATCTAAATGTTAATATTACGCTAGACAAATCATTATCTGCGTGATAACCATGCATCTCATGAATTTTGTATGCAAGTGTGTGAAGTAAGCAGGTAGATAAATAAGATAACACATCAAAAGTGTCGATACTAGGTATGATTATTGTAGATAAGACGCTATAGAGTCTATTCAAGTTCTTGTTTCCAATATATGGTACGCGTCACTATAAAGTAAGTTGATTACGGAATAACTGGTACCTAACTATTGAAAGTTTGAAGCAGTACCGCAAACTGAACTTAATGTGAGAGACAAAGTTGATTTTCCAAAAACACCTATTTGTTTACATTAGGGCATGCAATATCGGAAGGTTCTCAATTCCGGAACTGAGTTCCAATACTGGAGATCTGATTCCGGAATTCCGGAACTGGTTCCGGAACTGTTATTTTCTATTTTTTTGTTGGATTTTCTATAAAAATGTGTGTTTTTTTTGTGTGTTTTTTAGAGTTCAAGTGATCCCACTGAAGTGCGTTCGACTGTACAGTTATATTTAACCGCAAACTGCTAAGAACATGACTATGCATTATATTAAATAAATAATAATTACCCAGTATGAATTGCGAAATCTGAATCGTTCACAATAAGACAATAGTAATCATCCCGTATTTCCGTGTATTGGTATTAACGAGCTCAGTGGCTAAGTTTGTGGTTGAACTTGTTTCACTGTATAGGTATTTGTGAGTTCGATTCCCGCTCGGAACAAATATTTCGTTGTGTTTTCGTAATATTTTGTTGAGGCGAATGGAGCAAAGCCACAATTTTTGCGAAATGGAGTTAAGCGTTACCGTGTTGAGAAAGAGCCATAGTCTATATTAGTCAATAAATCTAACAAATGTCATGATTGTAAGCAGGGGCTTTACTCCCGAAAACGATTCGAGTTTGATTTTGATTCCGATTCGATTTCGGTTCTGATCCGAATTCGATTTAAAACTTAAAACTGACCGAAGTTAGTTTCGCTTCGAACCACCGCACGCTCGTGCGCTAGGGTCGGATTCAAGAGTATGGATCGGCATTTAATTCGAACCCAATTCGATTGATTCAGAACTCGATGCTGTCGGGAGTAAGGTCCCAGAAACGAGTTCGAATCGGAATCAAAATCAAACTCGAATCGTTTTCGAGAGTAAGGCCCCAGGTTTTTTTAACGCTAAAGACGCTGATTTATGTTAAAATAACTGTTTTAAGGCTCGTACAGACTCGCGCGATATCGCGGGCGCGACGCGACACTAGTAGCACAATTTCTTTGTTGGTGTCTGTCGCGGCCGCAATATCGCGCGAGTCTGTACGAGCCTTTACGCGCATCATTTATTTTTTAAACGTCTATAACTCAGAAGTGTCGTTCTGTGGAATAGTTCCCTCTAAGGCGACGATTTGTATGATTTAAAGAAGGCTGTCACAGGTCTTGGTTCTTTCCTATGTGAGCTAGTGTGTCTGTATTCACTGACAGACAACGCATTGCTTAATCCGCTGGAATTTGAAGCATGCAATTTTGCACAAGAGTTCCATAAACTACTATGACAGTGAGCAACGAGGAAGGATTATAGAAAATTCATCCCCAAATGAGTTTAAATAGGGGTTTAAAAAACCGTTTTTTAGTGTGGAAGATCGTCATCGTTGACGATGGGCAGACCCGTGAGGCACACAGCTGTCGAACAAAAAAACTGGCCAAGTGCGAGTCGGACTCGGGCATGAAGGGTTCCTTACCATTATGTATAAAAACAAGCAAAAAAATCACGTTTGTTGTATGGGAGCCCCCTTAAATATTTATCTTATTCTGTTTTTAGTATTTGTTGTTATAGCGGCAACAGAAATACATCATCTGTGAAAATTTCAAATGTCTAACTATCGCGGTTCATAAGATACAGCCTGGTGACAGACGGACAGCGGACTCTTAGTAATAGGGTCTCGTTTTACCCTTTGGGTACGGAACCCTAAAAATTATCATATTTAAATAAAAAAAACGCGTCATTACCTACATTTTTATTAATTGAAAAAGTTTTGCCTCCTTTTACAAAAAAGCCTGATTTTGTTTTTTCCTTAAGTGTTTGATTATTTTGATTAATTAGTTGATTGGTCCATGCAACCGGGATTGACCGTAATACAACATAATTAGGTGTAAAAAATAAATATTAAACCGAAATAATGCATAATTAATAAATCTTTTGTGCAATAAAGCTTTGTGTTGTGAGACCGCACAGGCTGACAATAAATAAGAATGATAATATAATATAATTTAATTAGGTATGTGATTCATTCAAGATTTTATATAGATTCAAGTAGTACCTATTTTACCTAATAAATGTTTTTAGATGAGTACTTGAATTTACACCTACCTACCTAACTTTTCTTTTTCTTATTTCCTTAACTGCATAAAGGACCATAAAATATATTAAATTGACCATAACTTTTATGTGTTAACAAACGACATAGTAAATACACAACTATGTAGGTATGTTAAAATTATATTGCCATTTTTCCACTATAAATTAATGTTTCTTAGAAAACTGCCTGACATACGGACATAAGATATTTATTAATGTAAACACATCATGATAAAACGCTTTTACAAAACGCTTTTCTCATAACCAAATAAAAATCAAAATCAAAATATATATATTTAAAAAAAAAAAAAACTTTACTCACCTATTCACTCCAAATTAAAAAAAAAAGCACAAAAAAACAGAGTCCTCAAAAATCCTTACTCTCACTTTCAAACACCACTTTTATTTAATTATCAAAAAAATAAAAAAATAAACAACTATTATAATTCCTTGTTATTAATCACACGATGTTCCACATCGGCTGCGCCACACAGACTAGATGCTGACTGGACATTTCACAACCTACGGTAAGGTACGTGAGTTTTGCCCGCGCATGCGCACTGGACGCTCGCTCTGACGTCACGCGCTCGGAAAATCCGCTCGGTAATTTTCGGCCGTTTCCGGATAGGTCATTGAGTAAGACCTGTTTTGGGGTTCTGTCCTCCGTGGGTACGAAGGACTGTTTTGTATAAGGGCCCGAGCAGACGAACAATTTGTGCGGATCAAGTCTGTGACGACAGTAAAATCTGAGAAAATTTTCGCGCCATGTGTGCTCTTAGAACGGGGATGGAAACAGTGAGGAAATCAACTGGTCCTAGAACCAACAACTCGAAGACATGTGACATTATTTAATTACCTACGAGTTACGAGGTATGTAACGACTTTTTTATTTGAAGGAACACTGACTCCCAAGTCACAGGTATAAACCTGGGCAATTTGTGTTTCACACACTATTTCGGTACCTATGTTGCAAAATGTGACATGACTGAAACAATACTCGTTACTTTTTTTTATATTATTGTTGTTTTGTAATTAAGAAAAAATATTATTATTGTCCATCAACTTGCACTGGGACCGCGTAGCGGACTATGGACCACTCTCACAGAGAGGCTTGTGTCCTAGTAGCAGGAATGTTATACCTAGACTTATTATTGAGTTATTATGTGCTTCTATGAGTATGTTTCAGTGTTTCTTGTCAGAATAGTCGGATTTAAGAGAGACCTCATCTAGTTTTTACATTATGATTGACGTTTAAAAGTGTTCGTACAAACCCAGCTACAATAAATCATTTATTATGCAATTCACGAAATTATGTCTATCAAAGGGCAAGGGGGGGGTTATATAATTGCAATAAACATTTTTTTTAAAGGGACAAATATCCATTTAATTAAAACGAAATTCAGTGCAGTAATAAATATGTAAATGAAAGTCTATCACAAATAACAGTGCAGACTTTAAATACTTCGTACACGGCAAAATCGAGGTACCTTAGGTACTTACCTAAGGTAAAAAAAAATATTTTTGATTGATTTTTTTTGTCATACATATATAATGATAAATGATAAATGATTTTATTTCTGTAAGTAGGTTTTTACAAACACTTTTACACGTCAATCATATTTTAAAACTAGATGAGGTCGGCGTTTCGTATCTGACTACTCTGAGAAGAAAGACCGAAACAAACTCAGAGATCACAGTCTCTTTTAAAGTCCAGACATAATCTTGGTCAAATCATGTGAAGACCATGTAGATTGGTGTCTGAAATGGTCTTTTGAAGAAAGAACCACACAGATTGAGTGGACCTATCCATTCAGTGCACGCATTTGTCAGTAATCGTGCAGCTCAACTCAGAACATAAGGAGCTCAACGATTCGACGAACAATACCAAAGAAAGGACATTTGGGCAGGCCGCATAAATTACTCAAACTGCCATACCATGATCAGAAAAAAAAAAATACTGAGAAGAAAAAAATAAAAATAAAGACCCACATAGTCTTCACATTCACAATAATTAAAATAATAATATTATACTTCACAAGTAAATACTCATGTCAATGTGTATAAAGCAATCACAATTAAAAAAGTTTCAATATGTAAAATTTGGAGCAGCTCAATCCCAAGCCTTTTTGTCCTCAATATAATCTTTAATGGTATAAAAGGCTTTCTGGCACAACTTACGTTTAATGAATGATTTGAATTTATTAATGCTTAGATCTTGAACGTGGCTTGGAAGTTTATTATAAAAGCGTATACATTGACATCTGAACGAACCACCTATTTTCTTGAGCCGAGTTTTAGGTACAACATACATGTGTTTGTTCCTAGTATTTATATTATGGATATCACTGTATTGTTTAAACAATTTTATGTTTTTATGGGCATATAAAAGATTTTCAAAAATATACTGAGAAGGCACAGTCATAACATTAATTTCCTTAAATTTCTCTCTGAGAGAGTGTCTCGAACTTAATTTATAAATTGATCGAACAGCTCTTTTCTGCAAAACAAAGATAGACTGAATGTCGGCGGCATTTCCCCACAACAGAATACCGTACGACATTACACTATGAAAATAACTAAAGTACACTAAACGGGCTGTCTCTAGGTCAGTTAAATTACGAATTTTTCTAACAGCGTATGCTGCGGAGCTCAGCTTCTTAGACAATTTATCTATATGTGGGCCCCACTGAAGCTTAGCATCCAAAGTTAAGCCCAAGAATACAGTGCTATCTTCAGGATTCAATTCTTCGCCCTTTATCAACACATTATTTTTCACCTGCCTCACGTGAGGCAGCGTAAACTTAATACACTTGGTTTTTTTTTCATTAAGTAGTAAATTATTAACATTGAACCAATGAACTACTTTTGAGATCGCGCTATTTACATCGTCAGTAACCAGCTCCTGACGTTTAAGTTTAAACAAAAGTGAAGTGTCATCCGCAAACAACACTATTTCATGATTATCCTTTATGAGGTAAGGCAAGTCGTTAATATAAATCAGAAACAAGAAAGGACCAAGAATTGAGCCCTGTGGGACTCCCATTGTTACTAAAGATCCGGGAGATCTTTTCCCATTAACGTCAACGCTCTGAAACCTATTACTCAAGTATGAAGCAAGAAGATCCAGAGCGGTGTTCCGGATCCCGTAGTGGCGGAGTTTCCTGATTAACGTTTCATGAAGAACACAATCGAATGCCTTGGACAAATCACAAAAGATGCCCAAGGCATCACATTTATCTTCCCATGCATTATAAATATGTCCTAAAAGTTCAACACCAGCATCAGTAGTTGAACGACCCCTTGTAAAACCGAACTGTTTACTGTGTAATAATTTATTTTTATTAAAAAATCTTTGCAATTGGTCTAACATTAATTTCTCAAAAATTTTACTAAAGGTAGGTAGTACTGAAATAGGTCTATAATTTGTGGGGTCTGATGTACTACCTGATTTAAACAATGGTATTATTTTACTATTTTTCATAAGATCGGGAAACTCCCCACAGTCGATACAATTATTAAATATAAGAGCTAAAGTAGGTGCTACAATGTCAATAATAGACTTAGCAACTTCTACAGAATTACCCCACAGATCCGTTGTCTTTTTGACGTTTAAAGTGTGAAAGGTTTTAATTATATCTCTACAGGTAATATGTTCAAAATTAAATTCTGAATCGCAAACATTAACATTTTCCTTAAGCAAAGACTCAGCAACAGAAGGTGAAGAGTTTAGGGATTTAGTCGTTAAAACGGGAATATCCGAAAAGAAATTTTCAAAGGCCGCGGCGACTTGTGAGTCTGATTTTATTATTTTGTCATTAATTGATAGGCTGTAGTCAGTATTTCGGTTGCTAGACCTTCCCGTTTCACTATTAATAATATTCCAAGTCGTTTTAATAACAGTACTACTGTTTTTAATCTTCGAACTCAAATAACGAGACTTGGCCATACAACAAACTTTTTTAAATAATTTTGAATAATTTCTAACATATAAATTAAATTCAGCGGTATTTACACAAGTCCTTTCATTGTACAGCTCATAAAGCCGCGTTCTACTTTTATGAATACCAATGGTAGCCCAATCACTGAAAGATGCGTTACTATTAACTGAGATAGTTTTGGGAATAAACGTGGAATGAAATTGTTTACAGTATATATAAAAAAAATCATCATATAGATGAATAGGATCAGCGTGAATAGACAAAGCTGGTAATTTATTAATTAGTTTAACTTTAAAAGCTTCCAAGCGACTTGCAGTTTTGGGATTAACAGTGATATCCTTTTTTGCCATTTTGTTATTTTGGTTTTGGATAGTAATCCGTTGCCCGCAATGATCAGAATCTAGTAAATTTATAATTTCTTTGTGGCTTGGTATAATATCCGTATAAATATTATCTAGGCATGAGGCGCTAGTAGGGGTTATTCTTGTGGGCTCCGAAAATAGGTGTACAAGATTGTAGGACTGGAACAGACTTATTATTTTACTGCAAGAACCTGATTTTTCTAATAAATTAACATTAAAATCACCACAAGTGATAATGGACTTGTTCGAGTTACAAATCTTGTGTAACACTTCATCCATTACCTTTTCAAAGCAGTCATATAATCCTGAAGGAGGTCTGTACACACTTAATACGATAAACTGCTCCAATTCTATACAGGCTATTTCAATTATCCGCTCAACAGATAGGCTCACAATATCTTTACGGTCTTTAAATTTAAGCTGGTTACTTACTAAAATTAATGAGCCACCATGTATAGCATTTACTCTGCTGAACGAACTACCAACCTGGTGATTACTAAAATTGAACAAGAACTGGTGGCTTTTAAGCCAATGTTCAGTTATACAAAGAATATCAATACTGTTACAATTCATAAATAATTCTACTTCTAAATCTTTGTTCATAAATCCTTGAATATTTTGATGCACCAGGTTGATACTATTTACTGATTTTAAACTTTTATTTTTGCAATTGTGTACATTATTGCTAGAGGTTGCCTCTGTTGTCTTAATTTCTAATTTAAATGATTATCAATGTCAATTTTTGATACCAAATTATTGGCTGAATTATTTAACATGTCATAGCATTGCTCAATAGAAGCAATTTGTTTAGCCAAATTCTTGGCTGTAATAGAAAAATAATATGATAGCGACACAGCTATCTGTCTTTTACAGTACTTTGAAAGATAGTACCTATCCATAAAAAATCTATCTTTTGTCAAATATAAATGATTACCAACATAATTGTTAGTGTCAATTAAATGGAATGAATTGTTATTATACATCAAATTATGCAATGTCATATTCATTTCAGATCTAAAGTTGTTTTCTTCCTGTGGCAAACTTTGGCTGTATGGGAATGTGAACATCACAATTTTTCTTAAACTAAGGTTACATAATGAACTATAATATTGGAGTAATTCTCCTTTATTCACATTACCCCTATTACCAACAAAAATTATTAGAATTGTATCCTGGTTAAAATTGCATTTTATAATTTTTTTCATTATGTCAAATAAAGAACAACCAGGCATACAGTAGTTCATTATTGAGTGTCCCGGATACTTATTTGTCAACAAGTGGCCTAGATCCTTTCCAATTTCATCACAAAATAAAACTATTTCTTTATTTACACTCTTTATATTTCTATTCGTCATATAAAAATCCGTTGCCGTGTCGTGCCGCCAGTGAGCGCCGGCCCTTACCGTCCTATTTCTTAGCGCTCGTCTTTCTTGAATCCTAATTAGGTTTTCTGAATTCAGTGAAGTGCCATTGTCTGTGGATCTGTGGGTCTGTCTGTCACAGTCATAAGGCTGTATCTGTACGAAAATTATCGCAAAATTAACGTGACAAGCGCGCGTAATAAATAAATAAATAAAAATAAATAAAGAACAGGACAGATGATAAATTTTAGTTTAGTCCTGTCAAATTAATCAGCGCTTGACGTAATTTTAGTCGGCAAGTTTTTAATCACGTCTAAACTTGTATGGAGTAGTGACAGGCGCTGATTAATTTGACAGGACTAAACTAAAATTTATCTTCTATCCTTTTCTTAATGAAATAGAAAGAAAAAGATGCACTGAACTTAAATTTAGTTTAGTTTGTGAACAAGGGAATCGTATTTAATAGGGAAATTATCTCCCGTAAGTTTTGCGACAATTTCCGTTCAAGAAACTGGCTCTAAGCGAGTCAGGAAGGCGGGAACTACTTTGACTGGCTAATTAGGATCCTTCTTCTTCTTAGCACTTTTCAGAGCGCTCGTGGTCTGATGTGATTTGCCACACGATTACTCACAGAGTATTTGAGGATCCGGTAGGATGTATTAGGTATCCTTACCGTCCTTAATATTTTTTTATGACACTTTTTAGCTTCTTTTTTAATAATAGCTGTAAAAGGATCTTTTGGTGCATGGCCAAAATCGGAACCAATGCCGCCATCTTGTTTTTAGGGTTCCGTAGTCAACAAGGAACCCTTATAGTTTCGCCATGTCCGTCCGTCCGTCCGTCTGTCCGTCCTAAGCTTCGCTCAGAGACTCTTAGTACTAGAAAGATATAATTTAGGGATTTTAAAGGATCCGTTTCTGAAATATTAGGCTTTAAAATGCTAATTTTTGTTAGAGTCAAGTGTCCCCCCCCCTGCCAGCTAAACGGTTAGTTTTGCATAGGTGAAAAAATTCAAGATGGTAGTATATATAACGAAGTTAAAAGGAAAACTATCACAGCTAAGTAGGCTTTTCAAGTTTACGAGTAATAGTCGACCAACTTAAATTTGCAGTTGAAAAACATGTTCCCCCATACAATCTGTATAGGAGAGCATGTTTCTCAACTACAATGTTAAGTTTGTTCTTGGGATAAATTCATTCCAACTACGGAACCCTCCATTGTGCGTGGTCCGACACGCACTTGGCAGGTTTTTTTTTTTTTTTTTTCTATACGTTTCACAAAACAATGTCACAAATTTAATTAACCAACAGCGCCGACCTGTCTACGTCTATCGAGCGCCAAAAGATCCTCGTAGCAGTGTACTCAGGATCCTGAATTCATTGTAGTGTAACAAACGTCTAACCGACCACCGTCCGTACCGACCGTCTATAGGGACCCGTCCCGCTGGCACAGTCTGGTACAGATCCGTGTCGAAAGAAGAAGAAAACAGTCGAAATAAGGACATCTATTGAAGTCAGCAAAAAAAAAAAACCAATTAAGCATACTGTACCTATTGTTTTCGTCAAAATCAACTCATAGTTTTTTTATGAAAACATTAATGACAGCATAGAGCACACATACTGTTATTGATTCTCTGGTAGTGAGGTCTATTGTCGCGCGTTTATTATAAAAACCGGTTTAAGGGTCATTAGTTCATTACCGACATCACGACTAATCGAGCCTTCCAAGTACAGTCAACCGCACGTCAAAGTAACACTTGATTCAAATGATACTAATAATACCCAGTGACGGATTAAGACTACTTGATGCCCTAAGCAATCCACGCCTGTGGGCCCCCCCAACTAGAATCGGTCTTTAAACCTTTACCGCCTAAAAACATTAGTTTTTTGTAAAATAAGATGATGAGATGTAACGTACCTTAGAAGTGGAGTAGGTGCGACAACAATAAAAACCAAAGCATAATTTATTTATTTGTTGAAATGCGCCTTGCGGCTTTTTCGGGCATTGAATTCACGCAAGATAATATTAACGTCTAACGTTTTTAACATATCGGACTCTATGTATAATATAATATGGGGGATATAGCAACTGTTAGTGGCGGCCTTATATACATTATTGTAATATCAACAGTATACTTAAGGTAATAAAATGTGCACAAATAAATCTATATATATAAAAATGAATCCCTATTTCCCTTGGTCACGGCATCACGCGTGAACGGCTGGACCGATTTCGCTAATTATTTTTTTGTTGTGTTTGTTATTGTCAGGAGAAGGTTCTTATGTAAGAAAAAATTAAGAAAGTTAAAAAAAAAAATTGTAAGAAAACGACCATATTTACATTTTTATTGTAATAATAAGTAGGTAACTCTATCTTCTAATGTAACTTTATGGCGTTTGACATAACGTGTCAGTCATCATTTGGTAGGTCTGAGAATAGATTTTATAAAAAAAAAAATTGAAGGTTTTTGTTAGGTAGGGCAGGGTAGGTAGGGTTGGTAGGGTAGGGTAGGGTAGGTAGGTGGGTAGGGTAGGGTAGGGTAGGGTAGGGTAGGGTAGAATAGGGTAGGGTAGGTAGGTAGGGTAGGGTAGGGTAGATAGGTAGGTAGGGTAGGGTAGG
Source organism: Dryobota labecula (assembly GCA_947523025.1). Taxonomy (NCBI): domain Eukaryota; kingdom Metazoa; phylum Arthropoda; class Insecta; order Lepidoptera; family Noctuidae; genus Dryobota; species Dryobota labecula. The sequence goes on along the minus strand of OX383311.1, from coordinate 685,390 downwards.
ATAGGGTAAGGTAGGGTAGGGTAGGTAGGTAGTTTCCTTTGCGCGTAGACAAACTGCCACAGTCAAATAGCTTTTGACAGAACGAAGCCTGTCGGGTCAGCTAGTAAATAATAAAATACATACTGCTGGCTTTATGATAAAACTAGCTTTTGCCCGCGGCTCCGCCCGCGTGGATGTCGGTTATCGCGTAAAAAAGTAGCCTATGTCCTTCTCCATATCCCAGGCTATATCTCTGCCAAATTTCATGACGATCGGTTCAGCGGTTTAGGCGTGAAAACGTAAAATACAGACAGACAGACAGACAGATAGACAGACAGAGTTACTTTCACATTTATAATATTAGTATGGATAAATGTATTGAACGGACCAAAGGTTGACTAATATAAAAGAGCGAGGGAACAGGCGATGACCGCTAATCGTTTTCTAATTGTTCAATTAACATTAATTGATGAAGTAAGGTAAAAAAAAATATTCGTCAGTAGTGTGTGGTTCCACCGTAAAAATGGAATAGATTTTTTTGTTGTTACACGTGCATTAAAAAAAAAAAAACGGTCAAGAGCGGGTCGGACTCGCACACCGAGGATTCCGTACCATCAATAATCATCAAGAAATTACATTAGTTCCACTATCGGTCATGAGATGGCGCTGACGTAAAAATGCAATATTAGAAAAAGTGTGCATCATTTTATTTTCTTGTAATCTTTACATAAACTTCTATCGCATAGAATCATTTCAGATTTTTCTCTATGCAAACCATTGGATATAAGGGAGGGGAACGGTATTGTTTACACATTTTTCGTCAAACGGCGAAAACTATGCGGCCTGAAAACAAAATAGAAAAATATTTGAGAATGTGAAAATAGCGCTCTCATATGATACCCCACATGCCTTAGTAATACCACTTTGAATTTTTTAAATCTTTCTTATTTGCTAAATTGTTGGGCAAACGTCTTTTAAAACGACTCCAAATTTCAAGTTGATAGCATTAGTAGTTCTTAAGATATCCTGCTGTGACAGACGGACAGACAGACTAGTCACACCATAAGTGTTCCTTTTTACCATTTTGGTACCAAACCCTAAAAATTTAAAAAAATAAAAATAATAATTTATTAATTATCGACTTACCCCCGGGTCCCTATCCCTATCGAGTGTACAGTAATAAGAAAATAAAATTCTTGCGTGAACTTAAAGAACGAAAACCTAACCCACCTATTGTTAAGAATTAATGCGCTGTCAATGTAAAACTGTAACATTGACGTGCACTTGACTGTACAACTCTGTTTGTGGTCATGATATCTTTTTGCTTGTTTTTATGACTGTTTCCGCCGCATTCTTTATTATACTGTGTTGTGGCTAGTGGAAAAACTAGTATCACTAGGTAATAATTATTCAAGTCTGTGTATTGCCAGTTACCAGGCACTGATCTACTCTCCGGGCTGATAAATATAATTTACTTTCTCAGTATCAGCCCGGAGTCTGGATTTGTGCCCGGTTGATGGCAATAGGCTCGCCCCCTATTACATGGGACTTTACATCTGGCGTAATGTGGCTGTTCTTACTATAGGTACTGCCTAACCCTTCTGGGAAACAAGGCGTGATGTTATGTTATGTTAGATAGATAGATATTTGAATCACAACAAGTAGTTATTAAGGAAAAAATATTCTACAAAACCGGATTCTACGAAATCACATAATTCACATTACGTATGGTGGACAGATAACAGGTGATATAGTGGACAAATTCGAGCCACGACACCAACTGCTTACCATGAGACGCCAAGTGCTTACCGTGAGACGCCAAGTACTTACCGTCAGACGTCAAATACTTACCATGAGACGCCAAGTACTTACCGTGAGACGCCAAATACTTACCGTGAGACGCCAAGTACTTACCGTGATACGCCAAGTACTTTCCGTGATACGCCAAATACCGCGAGACGGCAAGTACCTGCCATGAGACGCCAAATACTTACCGTAAGACGCCATTCTCACCGTGTAAACTAAGGTGAAGTGAGCTTGAAGCGAGCTGTCAATAGCGTCCATCCCTAGCATCAGGTGGAATGACAGTGACAGCTTACTTCATGGTCACTCGTCATCGGATACGTTACTTACCATCGGATATCAATTAGATCTTAGTCTCAAAGTTTGTAGCGATTTTAATTGGTTGGAAATTTATAATTATCATTCACGAAAGTTGAACGAGCTACCCTTTAGGTACCTTTTTACATAAAAAAATGATAAAAAAAATTAATGGTTGCACAGTGCAAGCGTTAATTATTCTTTTAAAAGGTTAAGATGCAAATGCATATTAAATTAACAAAACATTATGTGCTGCAATAACAACGAAGGGTTATCGATCTTAAAGGTTATAATATAATGCAAAATTGTATGCACAGAATTCCATTCATGTTTTAACATTTCTTTTTTAAGAAAGGTAAGCAAAAGCAGTATGTAAGCAGTTTGTAAGGCATACATGCGATGTTCTGTAGTCTCTGCCTACGCCAGTGGGAAGAAGGCGTGAGTTTATGTATGTATGTAAAAGTTTTTTTTTTTTTTTAGACTTTGCACCGCACTCGGAATTTCTCCTGTATCGTGGGTGCGTTTACAAACATTTAACTCACATACACAAACAGCCAGACCCGGAACAACTACTTGTAGGTAATACAAATATTTGTTCCGTGTGGGAATCGAATCCGCGACACGCAGCGCAGCAGTCAATCGTTTAACCACTGCGCCAACCGTGACATAAAATTAAAAATGTGAGGTAAAGATTTAAGGGTTCCGTACCAAAAGAGATCGGGACCCTTTGATAAAGTCTACGCCATCTGCCTGTCTGTCACAGGTCAGTATCTGGAAACATAACGCCTGTTACAATTTTCACAGAATATGGGCAGTCTTAAAAAACGTTTACCAGACGCTAGGCTCGTTATTTTTGCGGATGACACTAATGCAATAGTGTCTGCAAATAACTTGTATAAACTATAATTCAAAATTACTAACTTATTAAAAGCTTTTGTACACTGGTTTGTTACAAACGATCTTAAGATCAATGTAAATAAAACAAAGAGAGTACTATTCAAGTCAAACGTTCGGAACAACGCTAGTCTACTCTTGAAGTTTTGTCATGTGGCAACAAAGTTGAAGTGGTTGACTACGTAAAATTTCTATACCCAAAGTCTCAAATTCAGATAATTTATGTAAACAAAGGGGATAACATATAAAAAAATGTCTTCGTAATGGTAATTCACATAAAATTGCGAAAAAAAAGGATCCATTTTCTTTTAAGTACTGAATTGAAGAAATTATAATTAATAAATAATCATACCGTAATTATTTTTATAAATTTTCAGTTTTAAACAAAGTTATTAAAATAATGAGATTTCCTGGTATAAAATATTTTATGATACTGGTAACAATGCAGGAGATCCAAACATTTTCACATTTTTTTCATCTTCAACAACACTAATATTTCAACTCTCATTCATAGATTAATATTGTATGTAGCATATCTAGCCGCATTTTGGATGAAAACGGCTGTAAACTGTTTCGAGTGGAAATTGATTTTGGGAGGCCTACGTCTAGCAGTGGACTTAAAAGGGCTGATTATGACGATCATAGGCCGGGTCTCCGACACACTATATATAACATTGTTTAGCAACGGTATTTTGTTTGCATAGTTCTTATAATTAATTCACTTTAATATCATAGATAATTATTTACAAAAATTAATATGATAAAATGTTTTGCACCACTGTCCTGTCATTTTGACAGTGACATTTCTTGACATTACTTTGTTTACATAAATTATCTGAATTCGAGACTTTGGGTATAGGTGTCACATTGATGCGTTGTTGAGACATCGTCTGTACCGAAGTCAGTTAGCTCAGCATGCTATGCAATCAGAAGCCTGAGGGAAGAACTGACCTTGGCCCAGCTTAGGATAGTTTACTTTGCCTTGGTTGAGTCTAGGCTTAGATACAGTATTGAGTTTTAGTGCAACAGCTATAAGTACAATATCCACTCGGCATTTTTAATTCAAAAAAGAGCCTTAAAGACAATGCTCCGGATTCGCGCAGAGACCATTTTATAAGACTTAATATTTTGACAGTGCCATGTCTTTATATACTGGTGCTGCTAACCAGTTTTGTTAAGAACTTGCACAAATCTGCAACTGATGACCAACGACAAGTTAGAGTTAATACACACAGGAAAGACTTGCCTAACACAATCCAACCGAAAATAAACGTGGTTCATCACAGTCCTAGGTACCAATCAGTACTTCTATACAACAAGCTTCCCTTAGAATTTAAAAGCATAAATAGCGCAAACTTATTTAAAAACAAATTGAAGACATACTTATTGAGGAAGGGCTATTACAGCGTCGATGCGTACTTAGATGATAAGCGACAACCGTAATATTAATATTATTGTTCTAGATTGGAATTAATTTTAAATGATATGTTGACTATTATTTTATTTTGTTAAATTTGAATGGTTCTGTTTTATTTTACAAAATTTCTACACAATGTATATTGTTCCGAAATAAATTACTTATGACTTGGGGGGTATCGTGTTACCCAGTCGCTCCGTGTAAAATACTAGTATTCAGCTGAGTCCGGTTAGACTGGAAGCCGACCTCAGGCTAAGGCTAGGCAGTCGATGAATATCAATTAGCCAATGAGCACATTTCCACACATTCTTTGTCTGCTATGACATTACAAAAATCATTAAAACCATTCATATTTAATACGATTTTAATCATTCATATTTTTAGTATCCGTGTCAGGCATTCATAGAATTATCAATGAAGTATTAGGTAATTATTAGCATTGTACGAAAATTTTTAGCGCTGATTTTTTTTCCATTCCAGATGGGTATTGTAAGTGGGGATTGACACCTTTGCTCTTCGGTCTGTATGTTAATGCACTGATTGAGCGACTCAGCAGCAAACGTGTCGTCTGCTACGTGGATGGAGTTTGTTTTAATAAAAAATGAAATGAAATCGTTTATTCTGTAAATAGGATATCGGAATCACTTTTACACGTCATATAAAAACAAGCTTGGTGAAGTCGAGTGAATATTAGCTACTCAAATGTCATGGTGCTGCTGGCTCCCTCGATCGGTACTCTCCGAAAGCTACTCAGTGTGTGCGAGTCGTAAGCTGCGACCCATGGGTAAATTTATAATAGCAGTAAAAAAAAAAAAATTGAATGGGCTCATACTGAACGCATGGCGAACTGGTCTTCAGGTCTGGTACCAGGTATCTCACTAATATCCCTCCTCTCCTATTGAAAGATCACCGGTTAAACAGGGTATATAAATTTAAATACCAGGGCCATCTGGTTAATGATGACCTGAAAGATGATATGGATCTAGAGAAGAAGCGCAGATGCCTGTTAGCGAATATACTGGCCCGCAGATTTTCTCGATGTACGAATACAATTAAAATAACCCTTTTAAGGCATACTGCACAGCATACTACTCGGGAGCCCTGTGGTTCACATATATCCAAAAGGCTTACAATGCTCTGCGTATCCAATACCATAACTAATTCATAGTATTGTTGCGATTGCCCTGCTTAGTTTTGTGCCTCTGCAATGTTTGCAGAAGCACGTACTGACGGCTTTGATGCACTGTGGCGTAAGAAATCTGCCTCGCTACTCTTCAGGCTGCGTGACTGTTTTAACACTATCCTGCAATCAATAGCCGCCCGGGCAGATAGCCCACTAGTGTGGGCGCTTGCTAACTGCACCTGATCTGTATTAGTTATTAAGTACGGTGGCCAGCACATCAAGTTACCACAAAATGTCACAAATTTTCACGTTCGATTATGATCTTAATCATCAATATTTTAAAGTTTAAAATCGTTTGGAGAAATTTGACAGATTCGTGTAGCTTGATGTGCTGGCCACTGTACTAACATAGGCTATTTGATACTAACATTGTAGACCGCATTATATATAAATAAAGAATAATAATAATAATAATCATCATCATCATTTCAGCCGAAAGACATCCACTGCTGGACATAGGCCTCCCCCAAAAGGGGGCGAATTTGCCATAATCGTCATGCTTGGCAGGCGGATTGACGATCGCAGTATGGTGTTAAAAATGCATAGAGAACGCTGCTGCCCATTCTCTAGTAAGTCCTTTAGTCGCCTTTTACGACACCCACGGGAGGAAATGGGGTGAAGCTATTCTTTACGTCCGCCTCACACGACACATTACCACTATCTCTAACTACGTCACACAAAATAAAAATGTATGTACATATAAATTGTTTTTGCGTATTTTCTTGAATTAATTCCTTATCATTATTTGTATTGGTAACGGCCTCGACTTACACGTCATAGGTCGGATCAAACACAGGCAGGAACTTAACTTTGTGAATTTTATTTCCTCACCACTGTTCTCATATCGTGAGGGAACTGGTAGTTATTTATTTACTAGCTTCTGCCCGCGACTTCGTCCGCGTGAAATTTCGGCCCACCCATCGCGTCGCATTCGCATCCCGTCGCTCGCTCGCACTAAAACTTCGTTATTGCTTAGCGTTCTTTCTGACTTTTGTTCTTTTCGCTTGGCTTCTAAGGATCGTAGCGTAGATATATAGCCTATGGTCTCCCTCGATAAATGGGCTATCCAACACTAAAATATTTTTTCAATTCGAACCAGTAGTTCCTGAGATTGGCGCGTTCAACCAAACAAACAAACTCTTCAGCTTTATCCATACTAATATTATAAATGTGAAAGTGACTATGTCTGTCTGTCTGTTGTTATTATTATTATTATTTTTACATTATTATTCATTTAATTCGAACACAAGCGATTCATATTGTTGTCAGTAACACTTATAAAACTATGTTAGTAACATTTTTCATTAAAATAAATAAAACATGATATAAAATTAATCAATTTAAAAATCTATAACTATGCCCGCTTCCCGCTGCACCAGACCTGCAGCTGTGCATACGGGTCCAGTGCCCCAGGAACGGGCAATCAGGCTTACTGACAATTACCTTTAAAATACTGTTGGTGCTCCCCCAAATCCTTAGCATCAGGGATGCCGTTCTTTTCCGCATGATAGCTTGAAAGCTATCTGTATCTGCTTCAGCAAACATGCCCGATGCGCTACAGAACCGCGGGAGCCCCAACAGCACCCTAAAAGCGTTATTGTACTGCACGCGAAGAACGTTGTAGGCCCTCTGCGTATGTCTAACCCACAGGCTGCACGTGTAGAAGGACTGGCAAGACGCCTTGAACAGAGTGAGTTTTACTTCTCTAGTACATCGTGCAAACCTACGGGCCAGCATATTACATCGGATCGACAACGCTCTTCGCTCCCTTTCCATGTCACTGTCATCATTCAAGTCTTCCAAGTAGGTGTCGTCCAAGGTACCTAAAATGTGACAATCTATTTAGTGGTACACCATACAGAAACACCGGAGGAATTGTCCTAGGCTTTTTAGTACCTATCCTAAACACCACAAGCTCACTCTTCCGTACATTGTACAATAAACCATGAGACGTGGCGTTTCTTTCACATACCTCCTGCATCCGTCTGAGTCCATCAATCGAGGGACTCAGCAGCAACATATCATCTGCATAACATAAACTATTAATAATTTTACCGTCAACAGAGCATCTGATACCGGTGCTGCTGAGCTCCTCGATCAACTTATTGACGTATAGACTGAAGAGCGCCGGGGAGGTCAAACCTCCCTGTCTCACCCCACACTCCAACCCATACGCCCTAGACAAAGCACCCGACCATCTGACCTGGTTGATTTGGTGGTCATACCAGTAGTCTAAGAGATTAATGAGCTCATTAGGAAGACCTTGCTCACGCAATTTCGACCATAAGATATTATAAACAACCAGGTCAAATGCCTTGGAGAGGTCCAAGAAAGCAGCATACACGGGTGTGTTTCTATCAGTATAATACCTGACCGTGTGCTTGAGCGCTAGAATAGCAGTTTCCATGGACAGCCCTGCTCTAAAACCGAATTGTGCATCATGTAGATGGAGCTGTCCAGTTACTCTCCGCTCAAGCATACCGTCAAGAACCTTTGCTGTTACAGTGGCCAACGATATTGGCCTATAGTTATCCTTATCTGAGACATCGCCGGTCTTGTTCTTGACTATAGGAACAACTATCGTCTTCATCATATCAGCCGGTAGATACGAGTGCCTCAAACAAAGATTATACAGCACAGACAGGACTCTTGGGAGATGCGGACCAGCACATTGAAAATGTTCTATGCTGTGAGGCCATCGTGACCCGGAGATTTGCCCCCAGTCATCGACTGTATGATGTCCCGTAACTCGTAACGTTATGTTACGTTTTCACGCCTAAACCGCTGAACCAATCCACATGAAATTTGGCAGAGATATACCTGGGATATGGAGAAGAATATAGGCTACTTTTTTACGCGATTACCGACATCCACGCGGGCGGAGCCGCGGGCAATAGCTAGTAAATTATATAGCTGACTCGCGCAACTTCGTCTGCGTCACCTGCTCGTAAGAGAGAGCGTGGTTTAAGTAATGAATTTTCTACTTATTTTGTTGCGGAGTTATTTTAAAATTATGATATCTCCTAAGATGTTGATTGAAATCAAGTGATGTCAAGGACAATTTTGTTAACATTTAAATACTTGTGATTAATAATATATTTATTTGGATAAGGATTAATATTATGTTGATAAAACTCCTTCGCAAATAATGCATTAATTTCGAAAAAAAATGATTACCATAAAAAAGGTTATAGTGAGTAAATCTTAATAGATAGATATATGCTGTCGCGGACTTTTTTTTTGAACTTTTAAAGAGGGCAATTCGATAATACATGATATTTGCGTAACTTAAACTGTTTATGCAGCGCACGCAATGGAAGCTCTCAAAAAGGAATAATTTTTCCCGTTATTGCAACATTTTTCATTTATGCTCCGCTCCTATTGGTCTTAGCGTGATGTTATCTAGCCTAAAATATTTCTCAATAAATGGACTATCCAACACAAAAAGAATTTTTCAATTCCAACCAGTAGTTCCTGAGATTAGCGCGTTCAAACAAATAAACAAACAAACTCTTCAGCTTTATAATATTAGTATAGATTTATTTTAGTTTACCAAAAATCGTTTACACAGGTTTTATGTTAAACTTAACATGCAACTATGCTTATTGTTCGATTCGAGTTAATGACGATGCGTCACCAAGTAGTGTTTTTGATATTAACTTAAATTCAGAGTGATAACAGTGCTAGTTAAACATAAAGAATCAGTGGTGAAAAGTGTTTAGTAGGTACATGATAAAACCGTAACAAACCTCAATTAAGTGGCTATATAGCCGTAATTTATAGTTTTTTTAGTGCATCCAGGTAACCTTGACCGAGACCTAGCCCTGGACCTAACTTGCTTGTATCTAGTCCCTAGGAAAGTCCATTTAATTAAGTTTGTATTGTCAATCTTGTTTTTTGTTTGTTTTGCCAATCGCCTTTTCAGGTCGCGTCATGCCCTGAAAAATATAGTTGTAACGTTTTAAATATCAGATTGTTTCAGTTCTATGGACCAGCCTGAGGTATCTATAATTAGACTAGCTTTTGCCCGCGGCTCCGCCCGCGTGGATGTCAGTTACCGCGTAAAAAAGTAGCCTATGTCCTTCTCCATATCCCAGGCTATATCTCTGCCAAATTTCATGACGATCGGTTCAGCGGTTTAGGCGTGAAAACGTAGCATACAGACAGACAGACAGACAGACAGACAGATAGACAGACAGACAGACAGAGTTACTTTCACATTTATAATATTAGTATGGAAGTATGGATAGTATGGATTGAAAATGGGTTTAGTAGTTTAAATAAAAACAATGAGTAAAACAATTTTAATTAAACATAATAAGATTTTTCCTGTTTCCTCTGAAATACCCTTTCACAGGAAACAGATATTGCTGATACAGATACCTCAGGAGACAGGGAATTTTATAGAGAATCCAATGTTATGTAACATGCCATATATATTCTTATATCTAATAAGCAAAAATGTGTAATGCAAACTTACACAAATTTATTAACTTTAAAACAGGAAGCAATTAGCGGCTCTCGTTAAGGTAAAGTAGGCCTGTACGTAAGCGAACATGTAAAATACTATAGTTTGCAGTCACCGGCGAGGTACTTATTATGTCTTAAAAGCTTTAATATAGTTCAAGTGGTGTTCCTAAAGAGTCCCGAAAATTGCTTCCTGGAAATTCGTGAAGACTTGTGTTATTATTAAAGGTAAAATATTTCATTAAAAGGGCGTTAAAACGTTCTCCTTAAACAGTTGTCAAAACTCTTCCCGTCAAAAACACTGGTATGTAGAAGCTGTAAGTAGCCGTCTTGAAGATATCTGGAACTATAGGTGCAGGATGTCAGCGCCGTCTGGATTGGAAGGCCTACCATCACATTGGGATAAACCTGAATAGGCATACACCCTCTCTACACACCCTTCGTGTCCAGTGATCACGCCCGTCCGACATACTTATGCTATATATGTGACGTAGAACGGGGCTATTTGGATTTTCGAGGGTTATTTGGAACAAAGCAATGAGTTGATCTTATAAATTCGAATTGTGATCTTCGTACGAAAAATTGTAAAAATAAACAAGACCAGAAATAAAATAAAAGCTGTACATGATGTTTTGGTAGAATTTATGACAACTCAAATCTTATAATTACTTTATTCCATATAACCCCTGAAAATCCAAATAGCCCCGTACTACGGTAGCTATTTAAAAATTCTATATCACTCGCTATATTTCAAACAATCGAAATGAAGAGTACAGCCCGTATTAAATAAATGGATTACATTTGAAACCTCACTCATAAAAAACCTATCGAATTAAATATATAAAATAACTACACTGTTTCCTCAAAGTGTCAAAAGTCAATGCGAACTTGACGTAGGCGTCGCAAATGACGCATTTAATCAACTTGGTGCATTTAAATTGACCAGTCGGTCCCTCACAGGAAACTTTCCACATCCCAAAACAACACAATATGACCAACAACAATATGTACGGTCAACAGCACGTATGCAGTAACACTTGAACTACGAAAACTATTGCGAAACAAAGACGCTGTCAAAGTTAAATTGTAAGAAAGACATGCGGTTGACTGTAACTTGTACATTGTAATGCACTGGAGAAAGTGCGAAGTGCGCCAAAACATCGTGACGTAAGTAATGTCCACTCCAGATTAAGTGTTGACATTGCAAGACTTAATGTAGGCACGAATCATGTTGACGTACAGTCAACCGCACATCAGTCGTAACTGGATCATAAGGGCCGACCAACATAATGTCTGGGCTTTAAAAGAGACTGTGACCTCTGAGTTTGTTTCGGTCTTTGTTCTCAGAGTAGTCAAGTTAGGAAACACTTAAATTAACTCATCTAGTTTTAAAAATATAATTGAATTTTGACGTGTAAAGTGTTTTTCTGAACCAATTTACACAAATAAATATCATTATTCATTTTATCGTTAACAATTTGATATTTTCCCAGTCCCAGTCCCCTTATGTTGTAGCAGTAAGTGTTACCACTGATGTGCGCCTGACTGTACGTACGTATGTATAATTAGTACGTGCAGTCAATGAATTACAATTTTAAGTACTTTAAGGGTAATCTGCGGTCTCTTCATATCTTAGACAGTATTTTGTATGTTCGCAAAAACTTAAGACTTTTCAAAATAAGAAGCAATTTCCATATCAAAAATACACGCAGTAGACATGAAATTGTGATACCCAACTAAAGGGGGCATACTTCGGTCCACCAGCGCTACTCCCTTAAAAAAAAATTATCTCGTGACTGAGAAGGAATTATGAATAAAGGCTCAATCAGCGACCTCGGTGTGTCGAGAATTTTCTAATACCTTTTGTTGCGAATCGAAATTATTTGCAGCATATAACCTTTTCGGAACATTAATTGTATTCTAAATTCTAGTATTACGGTCGTTTTGACACTTGTCACTTTTTTCCTTCTTCATGATTCACGATTTTGCAATGGTAATGAAATAAACTGTGGCTACTTTACCCAGCGCGTTTTAGTTATTAATTACGATTGGTAATATTTTGGCCGTATTACTAGAATTTAGAATACAATTAATGTTCCGAAAAGGTTATACCTTTTATAACGTTTCATATTGAGACACGAAACAACAAAATTTGATCTAAAGAAAAGCGGCCACATTCCTCTAGATCGTATTTTGTTGCTTCGTGTCTCAATATGAAACTTTATAAAAGGTATTAGAAAATTCTAGACACACTTTCCGAGATAGTTGATTGAGCCGTTTTTCATAATTCCTTCTCAGTCACGAGATAATAATGATTTTAAAAGAGTGGCGCTAGTGGACCGGTGACAGCGCTCTTAAGGTGTATTTTTTGCTGTAATGCCAATGAACGTATTTTTCTTTCTTTCTTTCTTTGATGTGGTCGACGATAGTGCTTGCCTAGAAGTAACCTAATCACTCGAGACTTGAAGACTCCCAGGTTATTGCATTTATCAGCATAACAATCTAACTGCTGGCAGTCAGGGCTCGCTGTGAAAAGGAGTGGGCCGAAATGGCCGTAAGCCACCATGCGGACACAGTGCGTGTTGCTAAATGTCACTTGTCTTACTTTGTTTTGTTGTAAGACATACCTCACAATGTTTTCTTTCACCATTTTAGGTACAGGCAGATTTAATGTAGGTGTATCTTAATTTCATTTATAATTTGGTCTAAGGTCTCCTCTTGCTATACTTGACCGCACATGTCATTGTGAAGATATAGTCATCGAACCCTATATGGTTAGGCCTTAATAAAAACAACGGATGAATATGGTTAAAATTATTATAATTATTAACTAGTAGATACGATCTGAATGAAGACTTTCAAAGGTTCTTAAATTCAAGTGTAGGTATTCTTTTAAGAATAGGCTCAAAATTGAGTACTACTACTACCTAACATTATTCCAAGTTTTCATAGAATAAAATGAGTGTGATGTAATCCATTGCTTCAGGAATGTTAGAAAAAATCGTATGGGCAATTAAAATAACGCAATGAATAGTATTCAGGTGAGATAGTGTTCAAACGTAAGACTATCACATAACGAATATCTTTACGAAGTAAAATACATAACTAAGCTAACACGGATTTAAGTAAAAAACGATCGCATTTCATCTTTGATTCAAGGCCGCCAGGATCGTTAACGACGTACTATTGCGTGAAGGTTATACACATGAGTAGATAGGCGACAGAGACAGAGACCAAGCTTACTACGAGTAAAAAACACAAATAATACAATCAAATATAAGGAGTATTGTAAAGGAGTAAAGCTCTAAGGGCCGATTGTTTCAAACGGTTAGTTAATGTAACATACGTACATACGTCAAATAATAACGATTACCTACTTAAGATGTTTAACGTTCGTTAAATAAAAAGCGTTGTTTCACTGCATTAAAAACCGATCGTCAAAGTTAATAACATGAGTACATGAGTAACAAGAATTAAATATTTAAATAATTAATTCTTTCGTCACTATTTATATCATAATCACTATCGTCGAAAAAAGGAAACCAAAAAAAAAAATTGAGTCCATAAAGTTTTACTGTTTGGCGCAGGTGTTTGAGAATAAAATGTCGGTGTCAGTGGGTATGACACCGGCTACTGTAATGGTTATTTTAAACAAACATTTAGGGCAACATTTTGTAAAACAACGCTTTTTTTGGTTTGACGATAGTTAGCGCCATTTATGACGTATACGCGTGCGTCAAGTGGACGTGAAACAACCCGCCCTTAGGGTAGTACCAACCTTACCTTACCTTTTTTCTTCCTTTTGTAGTTTCATGGTTGGTGATACTTTATTGTTAATACAATCTAGCCGATTCGCTAATACGTAATTTAAATATAACTAAAACTGCTATCGGCCAATGACGTCTTTCTTATTTACTTTATGTTAGGGATACAGTACAGTTTAGAAAGAAAATGTGAATTAAGTTTAATTCACGGGTTCTTTAGCAGCAGCACTTGCATTGAAGTTTGAGGTCTTTCGACTTGTAATAAAATTGTTATAGTTATTTAAAATAAGGCTCATCCACCTTTATTGCGTAAGCTACAATGTGCCTGCAGTACGTCAAGCATTGGAAATGAGAATAGAAACGTGATACATTTTTTTATTGCAAAAAGGGACAGTACTTGACCTTGATCTCGTCTGATGGAAATCGCTTAATCTTTTCATTCCCAGAGTGTACATATCCACGCCATCTAGTAGTATTATTACGTAAGCTATTATGATTAGACGATGCAGACATAGAGCGAAAACGTAGGGCGTTGTCTGTAAAGGCGAATATGATGGTCCGCAGGTTTGCTCATTGTACCACTGAACTGTAGACTACATTGTTCAGAGCATATTTTACATCTTTCTACACAACCAGCCTGTGGAACTCATACACGCGCAGACAGTACAGCGCCTTGCGGGTGCAATATATCTAATAATGTATTCAGGGTGCTGTTTCTATTCTACTATGCGGAAACGATGCACGTCCCTAGTGCGCAGGGTTCCAGCTAGTTCCAACGGTATCCTGAGGGCATTCGCGCAGAGGTTCGATTGTCAGTACCTGAACCGTTGCTGTATAGTTCCCATACTGAGCAATCGAAGTAGTGATATATTTGTGTGGTCTTTTTAATTGTATGTGTTTTTTTTTAATTTTCTTAATCTTTATATCCTATGATCCTTTGTTGGTCGAAATAAACGTGTTATTATTATTATTATATGCAGTTGTTCAAACGCTTGGTCTCTGTTATATATCTACTCATGGTTCAAGTGAGGCGAGTCAATGTATTTGTGTATTATCTACGTCTACAATATTATTGATGGCTTGCTTGAAAAAAGCAAGTCATCAATAAAGTATTATATATAATTATTAAAACACCTGTCTAATAACTACTAATTTGTCAATTGTTTCTAAATAAATATATTACAAGCCTTCGCCGCACCGATGGGGTTCCCATAGGCAAAAATGATGAACTTTCATACGAAATTTCATCCCCTATTTAAACCCTTTGGGGGGGGGGGGAATTTTCAAAAAATTTAAACTTTAAAATAATAAAATACATACACAGATAAACTCACACCTTCTCCAATCTGGGCTTTTGTAAACAATTTTCGAATATTTATAATTAAGTTTTATAAAAAACTAGCTTTTGCCCGCGGCTCCGCCCACGTGGAAGTCGGCTGTCGCAAAAAAAAAAATTTGCTTATGTCCTTCTCCATATTCCAGGCTATATTTCTGCCAAATTTTATGACGTTCGGTTCAGCGGTTTAGGCGTGAAAACGTAACAGACAGACAGACAGACAGAGTTACTTCCTTACTGCTGGCCGGGACTAGACCGACCGGCACCCGGATTGTGTCACACACTATGACTCGACCGTGTTTTTAGATGTAGCACAAGCTTTTGATAGAGTTTGGCATAAGGGCTTGATATACAAGCTAAGACTAATGCTGCCCAATGATTTTTCCGATATCTTGGACTCATACATTACATATAGAATGTTTCGAGTAAGGCACGAGGATGCCTATTCAGAGTTGAAAATGATTAAAGCCGGCGTGCCCCAAGGTAGTGTGCTGGGTCCAGTACTCTACCTGTTGTACACGTGTGATATACCAGAGCTGGAGAATAATACAATTGCAACCTTTGCAGACGACACTGCCATTATGGCTATAGGTTCATGCCACAAGGAAGCAGTTAAAAATTAAAAAGGTGCAAATCGCTGTAAATAAGGTTCATGACTGGGCACAAAAATGGAGAATCAAATTGAATGAATCAAAGTCACTTCATATTGATTTCACCAACAAGAATTGTGATTACCACCCTATCTTCATAAATGGCCAACGAGTGCCATACTCAAACACAGCGAAATATCTTGGTATAACGCTTGACGCGAAACTGCGCTGGAAAGCGCACGTCAAAAAGAAGAGACAAGGACTAGACATGCGTTTCAAAAACATATATTGGTTGATGGACGGAATTCCTGCTTATCGATACATAATAAAACGTTATTGTATAAGCATATTTTCATGCCGATATGGACGTATGGCATCCAACTATGGGGCTGTACTAAACCGACCAACATCAAAATGCTACAGACATTCCAAAATAAGGTACTCAGGAGTATTGTAAATGCACCCTGGTATAATAAGAAATGATGACCTCCATCGTGACCTAAAAATGGAACCAGTCATCAATATAATTCAAAAATTTGCTGACGCCCATGAACACCGACTCCACCGACATGTGAATGTCGAGGAAATTCAGCTGCTAGACAACACAAATATAGTGCGAAGACTAAAACGAATAAAACCCTTTGAGTTAGTGTAGTGTAAAAAGTGTAGAAATAAAGGTGAGAATGACACACATATAACACATGAACAAAGTGTTTTTATTATTTTAATTATCAGACTCTAAGAAAGTGTAACGGACTTGTGTAAAGTGCAATAAACACTATTCTAAGTTTAAAAAATAATTATATCACGTAAAAAGTTAAGTTAGATTAAAATTGCTTATTAGTCTTAAAGGCTAGATTGTAATTAATTATTAAGAACCTATACCCAAAGTCTCTAATTCAGATAATTTATGTAAACAAAGTAATGTCAAGAAATGTCACTGTCAAAATGACAGGACAGTGGTATAAAACATTTTATCATTATTTTTTTTTGTAAATAATCATCTATGAAATTAAAGTGAATTAATTATAAGAACTATGCAAACAAAATACCGTTGCCAAACAATGTTTTATGTAGTGTATCGGAGACACGGCCTATGATCGTCATAATCAGCACTTTTAAGTCCACTGCTAGACGTAGGCCTCCCAAAATCAATTTCTACTTGAAAGAGTTTATAGCCGCTTTCATCCAAAATGTGGCTAGATATGCTACATACAATATGAATCTATGAATGAGAGTTGTAATATTAGTGTTGTTGAAGATGTAAAAAATGTGAAAATGATTGGATCTCCTGCATTGTTACCAGTATCATAAAATATTTTATACCAGAAAATCTCCTTATTTAAATAACTTTGATTAAAGGCGAAAATTTATAAAAATAATTACGGTATGATTATTTTTTAATTATTATTTCTTAAATTCAGTACTTAAAAGAAAATGGAACCTTTTTTTCGCCATTTTATGTGAATTACCATTACGAAAATATTTTTTTGATATGTTATCCCTTTTGTTTACATAGATTATCTGAATTTGAGATTTTGGGTACAGTTCTTTTTAATAAACCACAAAAAAAAAAAACAACAACAGCAAGTCGTGCAATACTTGTGAGCGGTTTACTTTTTGAAAGTCTCAGAATATTAAAACAGCTTTTTAGGGTTCCGTACCAAAATGGTAAAAAGGAACCCACAAGGTGCGACTCAGTCTGTCTGTCCGTCTATTTGTCACAGCTATAGGATATCTCAAGAACTACTAATGCTATCAACTTGAAATTTGGAATAGTTTTAGATGACGTTTGTCCAAATAAGAAATAAATTTATTTTTATTTTTTTATTTCAACGGACTGAACGGGTGTCTTAAAAATTCGAAATGAGGCTACTAGGGCATGATGTCTCACAATAGGAATGTGTCCTGGGTAAAAAAATAGAAAAACTTAAAAAACTAAAAATATTAGACACGTATTTTTTTTCCTTTATCATTTAATAAAAAATGACTTAGATAAACACATTAAACTTGGGGACCGGGGGCTCGTTACGTCACAGCTCCGTATAAAATCTAGCGAGCAGTGACGTCATGCCACATTTGAACTCAATGTATCGCCGTAATGTTTAAATTACATAAAAAAAGAAAAAATACTTGTCTAATATCCACGTGTCTAACCATATTATGGCCTAAATTGTCTGAAATAAAAATATTCTGTTCTTTCTGTTCTAATATTTATTAATAATCTACATGAAGGACAAAAAAATTTTTTTAGTCATCATCCTTATTAAAGATTTTATTAGTCCGCAACTTAACTATACCCAAAGTCTCTAATTCAGATAATTTATGTAAACAAAGTAATGTCAAGGATTGTCACTGTCAAAATGAAAGGACAGTAGTGCAAAACATTTTTTCATTATATATTTTTTTTGTAAATAATCATCTATGAAATTAAAGTGAATTAATTATAAGAACTATGCAAACAAAATACCGTTGCCAAACAATCGGCTGTCCAAAATCAAAACCTAGCAAGAGCATCTGAGCAAATTTTATAGGAGAAGGAAAAGAAACATTTTCTTTGACCATTAACAACACAACATCTTTTTTGTACTGTTTTCATTTTCATATTAAGAAATACAACTTGCTTTACATTATAGGTTAGTTTAATTCAATTTAAGTCTAATTGTACAAGTTTTATGTGCCTTACTGAAGTTTGATTTGGGAAATCCAAATGACTAACAGCAGGATTGTAACCGAGTATATGTTTCTGGATAAAATTTCATTTCTTTTCTTTTGCCACCTCTGTTTTCGCCTATCATAGAAGCAAATTATTGCCCTTTTCTTACAGCTTTTGAAAATTCTGTTATAATACCGTCACTTCTCAGGCCAATCAATTCCCGCGCCTACTTCACAGTTCACACTGAGCGACTTGCTATTATTTACTATAGGTGGTCATTGGGAATTTCGTTCCACACTTCAGTAGTTTTGTTAACCAAAACCTAGTATGACACAATTCCAAGTTCAAAAACCTAGCATAGGGCCTATCGCAAATTCTTAAATCTAGTAAGTCACATTTACAAATTCAAAAACCTAGTATGTACCGTACTTAATAGGGTTTTGGACTTGGAAATATTACTTGCTAGATTTTTGACTTTGTTTTATTGGTACTAAGACGTGCACTTGCTAGGTTTGGCATTTTCATAACTCTAGTCCTAATTATGGTAGAAATATGGTTGTTTTTGCATTAGCTCCAGAACAATTTTTTGTGTAGATTGTTTTTAAAAAACGTATTTTGCCAAAAATTTCCCTTGTTAGGTTTTGATTTTGAACAGCCGCAATGTTTTATGTAGTGTGTCGGAGACACGGCCAATGATCGTCATAATCAGCCCTTTTAAATCCACTGCTAGACGTAGGCGTCCCAAAATCGATTTCCACTTGAAACCAATTTACAGCCGTTTTCATCCAAAATGTGGCTAGATATGCTAATCATAACTATGAACGAGAGTTGTAATATTAGTGTTGTTGAAGATTTAAAAAATGTGAAAATGTTTGGATCTCCTGCATGCCTCCTCTACCAGTATCACAAAATATTTTTTACCAGAAAATCTCCTTTTTTTAATAACTTTGTTTAAAACCGATACCAAAATAATTACGGTATGATTATTTTTTAATTATTATTTCTTATAAATTCAGTACTTAAAAGAAAATGGAACATATTTTTTTTACCATTTTATGTGATAAGTGATCCCCTTTGTTTACATAAATTATCTGAATTTGAGATTTTGGGTAGGATAGTAACAGCAATGTTGTTCGATATAACATGATACCATGTTATGATCAAATACGTTTCCAAATACAAAGCTCAAAGTCCAAATGCAAAATACCTATGAATTATTAATATAATAGTAGTATAATTAGTTACGAGTTTAAAAATAAGTTCAACATCCATCTATTGACTTGAAATTCGCGCTCTGGCCTTTGCCCCACTTTGTAATGCAGACACAGAGTTATCAAGTAAATTGAATACTGTTTTCTGAGTTAGTATATATTTTGGTTAGTTATTTTTAACCGATTTCCAAAAAGAAGGAGGGTCTGTGTTCGTAGCGTATGTATTATTATAATGTATATTTTATTAAATTTTTTGCCGCCGATTTCTCTGTCAATCGTAGACCGATTTTGAAAATTCTTTTTTTGTTTGATATGATATACTTTCAGATTGATCCCATTTTTATTAAAATCCAGTTCTGATGTTGGGATCCATGAGGAATTGAGGGAACTCCTCAAATTTTATAACTCCTAAAATAAAATAAGCGACTATGACGAAGCATATAAATAAATGGTTCTGATCAAAATGGTACCATCAAACTGATCTGATGATGAAGCCAGAAGGTAGGCAACGGAACTCCGTAATAAAACAATGTATCCTAGCCGTGTTTCGGCTTATTGGAATTGTCGTGAGATGGACTCTTGCTATACTTATAAATGATTTTTAACCGACTTCAAAAAAAGGAGGAGGTTCTCAATTCGTGTGCCCGCGACTTCGTCCGCGTTAAATTTCTTGTTCCCCTGACCCACCCCGTCGCAACACTGCCTGCCCGTGCTGTTACTTCGTTTTCGCATAAACTTTCATAAAAAAATAATTGTGTCCTAGTTAATAGGAATGTAATTCTTTCTCAAGAATTGGGCTGTAAAATGCAAAAAGATTTTTTCAAATCCAACTCGCAGTTCCAGAGATTAGCGCGTTCAAAAAACAAAAAACCGGCCAAGTGCGAGTCGGACTCGCGCACGAAGGATTCCGTACCATCCATACAAATCCTTACTTCCTTACTAATATTATAAATGTGAAATAAAATGTATGAATGTGTAAGTGTGAATATATGTTCAGGCATAATTTGAGGGGCTTGTGGCTAATAACAGCCGCACGGGTCGATCAATCAGGTTTAGCTACGCTTGGCGGGGTTGGTCCGTGGATTAGTGACCAACTTTACATACCAAGATCCCTCCATGTCTCGGAAAGCACGTTAAGCCGTTGGTCCCGGATGCCATTCGTGGATCTTCGACATTCGTTACGGGTCGTCAGAAGCCCGAAGTCTGACAAACTGTCTCACCAATGGGTATCGTATTACCCAGTAGGTAACTGGGTTGTGGAGGTTAGATAGGCAGTCGCTCCGTGTAAAATACGCTGCACCCGGTTAGAGTGGAAGCCGACTCCAACATGTTGGCAAAAGGCAGGTAGATGATGTTCAGGCATAACTTATTTGTTTAGGAAACGATTTTTATAGATGATTCATTTGGTAGATTGGTTCATTTGGTGGCTTGTGCGGTGGTCTAGTTAATTCTTATTAACTTTTCTAGGACAGTTTTTGAGTGAGCTTCAATAATAAGTATAACACACCTAAAAAAAAAAATTTCTGAAAAAAAAAAAAAAAAAAAAAACAACAGACTTCCAAAAAAAAAAAACACGATGAAAAATAACTTTAATTTTGGAAGTCGGTAGCAAAAAATGAAAATACGGAACCAAAGACACCGACTTCCAAAATAAAGTTATTTTTAATTTGTTTTTATTTTTATTTTTGGAAGTCGTTTGTTTCTTTTGTCAAAAGTTTTTTTAGTGGAAGCAAGTGTACAAGCGTTATTGTTTTAAAATAAAAGTAAGTGTTTATCGCAGTAAAATTATTTTTTATTTTAGTAGGTAAATGATAAATGATATTATTTCTGTAAGTAGGTTTTTACAAACACTTTTACACGTCAATCATATTTTAAAACTAGATGAGGTCGGCGTTTCGTATCTGACTACTCTGAGAAGAAAGACCGAAACAAACTCAGAGATCACAGTCTCTTTTAAAGTCCAGACATAATCTTGGTCAAATCATGTGAAGACCATGTAGATTGGTGTCTGAAATGGTCTTTTGAAAAAAGAACCACACAGATTGACTCAAACTCAAACTCAAAGCATTTATTTCAAATAAACCAATTACAGGCTGTCAGATTGGCTGACTGATTGAGTGGACTTATCCATTCAGTGCACGCATTTGTCAGTAATCGTGCAGCTCAACTCAGAACATAAGGAGCTCAACGATTCGACGAACAATACCAAAGAAAGGACATTTGGGCAGGCCGCATAAATTACTCAAACTGCCATACCATGATCAGAAAAAAAAAATATACTGAGAAGAAAAAAATAAAGACCCACATAGTCTTCACATTCACAATAATTAAAATAATAATATTATACTTCACAAGTAAATATTCATGTCAATGTGTATAAAGCAATCACAATAAAAAAGTTTCAATATGTAAAATTTGGAGCAGCTCAATCCCAAGCCTTTTTGTCCTCAATATAATCTTGAATGGTATAAAAGGCTTTCAGGCACAACTTACGTTTAATGAATGATTTGAATTTATTAATGCTTAGATCTTGAATGTGGCTTGGAAGTTTATTATAAAAGCGTATACATTGACATCTGAACGAACCACCTATTTTCTTGAGCCGAGTTTTAGGTACAATATACATGTGTTTGTTCCTAGTATTTATATTATGGATAAATTATGATTAATTTCCTTAAATTTCTCTCTGAGAGAGTGTCTCGAACTTAATTTATAAATTGATCGAACAGCTCTTTTCTGCAAAACAAAGATAGACTGAATGTCGGCGGCATTTCCCCACAACAGAATACCGTACGACATTACACTATGAAAATAACTAAAGTACACTAAACGGGCTGTCTCTATGTCAGTTAAATTACGAATTTTTCTAACGGCGTATGCTGCGGAGCTCAGCTTCTTAGACAATTTATCTATATGTGGGCCCCACTGAAGCTTAGCATCCAAAGTTAAGCCCAAGAATACTGTGCTATCTTCAGGATTCAATTCTTCGCCCTTTATCAACACATTATTTTTCACCTGCCTAACGTGAGGTAGCGTAAACTTAATCCATTTGGTTTTTTTTTCATTAAGAAGTAAATTATTAACATTGAACCAATGAACTACTTTTGAGATCGCGCTACTTACATCGTCAGTAACCAGCTCCTGACGTTTAAGTTTAAACAAAAGTGAAGTGTCATCCGCAAACAACACTATTTCATGATTATCCTTTATGAGGTAAGGCAAGTCATTAATATAAATAAGAAACAAGAAAGGAAAGGTACTTTATTGAACGTGACACTCACACTGTTACCAAAGACATGCAGTTGACTGTACCTTGTTTATAATATTTCCATTTTTTTGGGTTTTTTGGTTAATTATAATAAAACAGAAACAAATTCTTTCTTGAGTAGTTCGGGTTTTTCGACAATAAACTTTATCTTATTCTGTGTATTTATTATAATTAGATTCGTGCGTCATCTTGTGGTTTAAATAATTTACAAATATCAAAAACACGGAACAAAGGAGCCTGACCAGATAGTTTTCCTATAATTGTATTAATTAGGTTTTAGTATGATCGGAACCGTGTGGTGCCGGACGTAAAGAATAGCACCACCCCATTTCCTCCCGTGGGTGTCGTAAAAGGCGACTAAGGGACTTACTAGAGAATGGGCAGCAGCGTTCTCTATGCGTTTTAAACACCATACTGGGATCGCCAACCCGCCTGTCAAGCGTGGCGATTATGGCAATGAGGGGAAGCTTATGTCCAGCAGTGGACGTCTTTCGGCTGAAATGATGATGATGATGATGATGATAGCCGGAAAAAATTATAATATTTTGGTCATGAATTGAAATATTAATTTTTGAAATGTCAAAATAAACAAGTCACTGTATTACTTACGCCCGTTTTCAGAATTGAGAATTTGTCAAACTGATTTTTTTAAAATGTTTTTACAAAGATATCGGAGTTTCCCGGCTTTCACCTTAAGTAGGTACCTAAAGCTACAGTGTGACATGTTATCAACTTCAAACTCTCTAATCAGAAACCGCGTGTTATAATAAACTTACCTATTTAAAAGGTTATAAAAAATCAATCAATCTGCCTTCTCCCAACTACATGTTGTGGTCGGCTTCCAGTCTAACCGAATGCAGCTGAATACCCTTTATGATCATGCTGACTAGAAATCAAAATGTCTATGCCAAGTATTGCCTAAACCTTACTGACTAGAAAGCACAATGCCTATGTACCTGTACAATATGTCTATACAGTATTTGAACTAAACCTTATTCATGACTATGAACCAAAATGCCTACCTTGCAATATGTCTATTATTTTGAAAATCGCAATAATGTAGCCCAAAGTAGGAAAATGTTGCCTATAAACCACGAAATCGAAACTTATGCGGATGAAACCGAGGGGCGCAGCTAGTATATATATATATATATATATATTCAGCTACGAGCCCCTAAAAATCCTAACTGCTAATTATTTTATAGTGCGACATAAAATGTATCCCCTGAATTTTACCATTTCTGCAATTTCTAGTAGCCATTCACAACTATGTTTGTTTGACTATGACGTCCAAGTTTTTTTTTAAACTTGAATTTCCTTCATTCTTACACAGATTCTTGTCCTCCAAATTGTTGAGGAAATAAAAGTCAACATTATAAATTGTTGCTAAAATTCCACTTTCAAGGAGACGAAGAAAAAGGATTTCACGGTTGACATTCGAATATACACTCTCGAGCAATAAACTGGGCCTCAAGTCTGCTATTACAATAGTGTCAGAATGGTCTCGCCATTGTGAGTATTTGACAGTGTTTGTATGGCAAATCTGTCAAAAACTCACAATGAAGAGACCATTCTGACACTATTGTAATAGCAGACTTGAGGCCCTGGAATCACTTCATCGTGCGTTGCTCATGACAATTTTTTACAATTTCTATGCAATGAGCTGTAGATTGTGGTATATCACCTGAAAGGTAATTTTGTTAGCTTTCAAATGATATCAAAAAGATTTAAAATTAATTAAAATTTCTACCTAAATTTTGAGAATTATTGCAATAGGTCGAAGTTGTGGACGTCTAAATGAATAGGAAGTAATATGAAAAGATAAAATGTTTATTTAAAATTTATGTTATTTACTCCTTAATATTTTGTGTTACCCCCCCTGGCCCTAATGACTGCCTGTAAACGGTTTTTCATTGACCGAATGAGTTTCCTGATGGAATCCTTTGGATTTCCTGCCACTAAAGCAGTTTTCAGGTCTTATATTGACGCCGGAGCTGGACATTTTCCTCATACCCGCCTTTTCAGCTCGTCCCACATATGTTCCATCGGATTTAAGTCAGCCAGTCTAGTGTGGGAATCCCGACTTCTACAAGGTACTGTCTAGTCACTGCAGCGGTGTGGCAGCGGGCATTATCGGGCATTAGCAGGAAATCTTCGCCAATAAACCCAGCGTAGGCGAGCACATGGCCTAGCAGAATGTCGTTGATGTATCTTTCTGCGGTTAGCCCCCCGACCTCTGTCAGGTACGAATATCAACTCCGTTTTTGCTTCAATAGATATCCCCGCCCACATCATACAGAACCAACTGTTCACTGGTTCACTGTGCCACTGTTTCCGCAAAACAGCATTGTGCGAATCGCCCCCCGGTCTCCTATAGAATGTCTGTCGTCGGTCGGAAGTAATAGCGCGGGTGGGCAACGGGATGTGACGAGGAGGTTTGGTGGCTGAAATCTCACGCGGACGAAGTCACGGGACAGAAGCTAGTACTATACTCGACTTTGGGTGCAGTCACACACGGCTAAAACAGCACTTCTAAGAAAAAGTGTAGTATGCATGGCCCCATTAAACAATAAAATTCCGAATGACATTAAACAATTGAATTATAATTTATTTAAGAAAACACTTAAAAAGCTGCTTGCTGTTAGGGTATTGACTTTTTAAATGATACATCTTGAATTTTATTGTTGGTCTAATTTGTTTATTATATTGACATAATAATTTTGTTTGTAATTAATATTGACTACTTTTTGTACTGACTCTGATTGTATATTGAATTATTGACCGTATTTTGCATCGATTCTAATTTTATGTTTGAAACTGACATTAATAATTAATTTATAATAGCCAATTTAATTCATAGCATATAAACATCCTGTACGCCGAGTGAGGCAAAACATGTTGGTCCGGTAAAATTATGTTTCCATCTGTATGTGCATATTCATGTATCATATAACCATGTTTGAACAAATAAATTTATATTTATCTTTAGAAATAAAGATAAAATAGACCAACCATTTTTCAGATTATCCAAAGTACATAGGTACATTTAAAGGGGTACTGTGTTAAATGTTACAACAAAATACCTTGTGATATATTGTAATTAAATGAAACAAAATTTAAAACTTATATTAAAAACATAACCTTTCCTTGGCAGTCGGATAAAAATAGGTAGGTACCTACACTAAACAAACTTACTTTACTTACTTTGCAAACAAGCTTATTAGTAATTACAGGATTTTATCCAAGACAAGAATGCTCGGAAACATGCTGGTCCTGCTCCATACGACAATTTATGTGGAGTCTAGCTAGCCGTGAAAACCTATAATTGGCTTCATGTTTCTTATGCCAGTATATTTATTGTGTTTATGTAAAGCTGTTGGTTTTCCATGTGATAAATAAAATAAAATAAAATAATAAAATATCAACTGATTAATTGAATTGTATAATTTATTATTTTTATGAAATTGATTTTACATTCTGTGATTAAATAATCACAGAATGTAATTTTCTTTTAAAGAACTCACACACTGACTTACTACTTGTTATATGATAAACATCTTCTTTTATAATGTTTGTAAATATGTGACCAGTTGAGCAACATGTATCTATCACGTATTTAATTTATCTGTCATTGCTTCGTTTTTTATTCATTTTACCTATTCTGATGTAGTAGGTAATTTTATTCTAGGTCTTCACATATAATGATACAATTAATGTATACAAAAATATTGTAAAAAATTGTGGAGTTTCTTGCCTATTATTCTCATACAAAACTACATTTTGGAAGGGGCAACTAGAATCAATTATAATAATTATTTTCTGCAAATTTTGACGTTCAAAAGTGCCTTTTAAAATAAATTGAAAATAAATTGTTGAATTAATAGAATTGATTTGAAATAATTGATTTGACTTTGGCTTTGACTTGGACTCGGATCATGATTTACCTGTGTGGCAAACATTGAAATCCGTTAAAGCGTGAAAAGGAAATAGATAGACAGGCAGAGTTACTTTCGCATTTATAATATTAGTATGGAAATTAATGATGTTACGATTGTATTAGTATCATCGTCGTGCATAATGCATTTGTATCTTTACTAACTACCCTGCTTACCTTAAACAACCAAGATAGCTTCGTAGTAGCGACCGTCGTATGACGTACGGGAACTGGTTTACATAACCTTATTTATTTCAATTAAAACATTTACAGGCACTTTTGAATTGTCAAGGAATTAAGATAGTTAAGCGACTATGAAGCAAATTTAAATAAATCTTTCTTATGAAACTGGTACCATCGAACTGATCTGAAGATAAAGCCGGGAGATATGCATCGGAATTCCGTAATAAAACAATGTGTCCTAGCCCTGTTTGGGCTATTGGAATTGTCATGAGATGCACTCGGCCTACAAATGGTTTTTAACCGATTTTTATTAACATTGCTTGGGTAGTTTTTCAGTTAGCTTCGATAATACGTATTTAATCCATTTCGTATGTCTTGTGTCACTATTGTTTAACTACTATTGTGAACGGACGTACCGATCGCGCGCGCGTGCTCTAGTTAAGAGTATTTTGCAGACGCATCACAACACCGTCGTCGCGGTGTACGTCGATCTATCGGGGCTACCGTGATGACCCAGTTACAAGTGCGGAAATCGTCATGAAGTGTTTATTATAATTGTTTAGGTGTCATCGCCTTAAAACTTTATAATGGCTGCGAAGCAGTCTATTAAAATAAAAACTGACCTGGAAAAGCAGTTGTATGACTGTTATATCCAGGAGAAAACGGACAGAGAAAACCTGCAACATATGGTATGCCAGCTGAATGGTCACATACAAAGCTTGCAGGAACAAGTACAAGGGCTTCAAGGAGAATTAAAATGCTTGAAAGCACAAGAAAAAAAAGAATCCTCAGAGAAACAAGAAAGTGAAACCATATCACCTGCTCAGCGTCCTAAAAGTGACGTAGAGTACTGCACGGATGAGGATGAGCTCGCCAAAGAGACTGGGTGGATTAGGGCGAAAAACAGGAAGAAAAGGAAGTTGAACACCTCCCTCACTCCATCACCACTACAACAAGCTAGCGCTAGCGCTCAGCAGCAGCAAGTGAACAATAAAGAGAATGCAACTAATAAAAAAATTCTAGCACCGCCTCCAATCGTAGTGGACGGTGTTAAGAATTATCAAACATTCTACGACTTTTTGACTGAATCTCAGCCAGTAGAATCATTTACTGCAAAAATGTTAAGCGGGATTAGTGTTAAAGTAAATGCCAGATCTGAAGAGTCCTACAGAGTGATTGCTCGACGCTTAACAGAGAATAACTGTCTTTGGCACTCCTACGAGGATAAGCAGACCAGGCCAATAAGAGTAGTGGCGAAAAAATTGCATTCATCCTGCTTGCCGGATCGGATCAAAGACGACTTAACGTCGCAAGGATTCCAGATAGAAAATGCAATCAACAAGTTAAGCTGGAAAACTAAAGAACCGCTGAACATGTTCATACTGTCATTCAAGAATGATGAAGATGTCGGTAAAATATACGGTATAAAACATATCCTAGGGTGTAAAGTTGAAATAAACCCGCTTCAAACTTCAAAAATAATACCGCAGTGCAAGAGATGCCAGGCTTATGGTCATACCCAAAAGTATTGCTCAAAAGAGCCAAGGTGTGTTAAGTGCACAGGTAAACACCTAACGGCTGACTGTAAAAAACCTGCACTAGAAAAACCTAAGTGTGTCCACTGTGGCTTACCTCACCCAGCCAACTACAGAGGGTGTTTAGTTGCTAAGGAGATGCAAATGTTAAAGAACAGAAACTCAAAAAATAATCCAGTTACACCTGCCGTTAAGCAGATTGTTAGGAATACCGACAAACAGACACCAAAACCAAGTGCACAATTTGCACAGACAACCGCGATAACTGAACATGCATCTAAAAGTGTTTCTTATGCACAAGCAGCAAAACCAAGCACACAACCATCAAGTCTTGAGGACAAGCTTAACCAGATCTTGAAGCACATATCCTCATTTGGCCAGAGACTAGAGAAATTAGAATCAAGCACTATAAAATATCAATCATGAATAACACACTTAAAATAATGGCTTGGAATTCAAACGGACTGCTGCAACACCAACATGAGTTGCAAGTAGTCCTGGACTCAGAAAATATTGATGTGTGTTTGATCTCTGAAACTCACTTCACTAAACAATCATTTGTAAAATTTAAAGGCTATAAAGTTTATAATTCGCTGCACCCTAACAACACCGCCCGAGGCGGTAGTGCGATTATCATTAAAGAAAATATCTGTCATTACGAACAATGCAAATACGAGGAACCAGACACGCAAGCTGTGGCGATATCAGTAAAAACAAATAAATTTAATGTTACAATAGCGGCCGTATACTGTCCCCCAAGACACACGATAAACAAAGAACAATATACACAGTTCTTCAGACTCCTTGGACAGAGATTTATATTAGGCGGTGACTTTAACGCAAAGAACACTCATTGGGGATCGAGATTAACTACAACAAAGGGAAGACAGCTTCTTAGTGCAGTTAAAGACATGCGCTGTGAGGTCATAAGTACTGGAAAACCTACATACTGGCCGACTGACCACCAGAAACTACCAGACCTAATCGACTTTTTCGTAGTGAAGAATATATCAGCCAATTATCTGAGTGTAGAAGAGGGGTACCACATGAACTCTGATCACTCTCCGATATTATTACAATTAAGTCACAAAATATTACTCCGAGAAAACCACTTGACATTAGTTAACAAGTTTACAGATTGGGAAAGTTTTAGCTTAGACCTACAAAATATTATTGACCTAAATACTTCATTAAAAAGCAAAAGTCAGCTCGATTCTGAAGTAAACAAGTTTAGCTATAATATCCAACAATGTGCATGGAACAACACACCGCAGGTTATTAAAAAATATAGAGGAAATACATACCCAAAGGAGATAATAGACCTATTATATGAAAAAAGGACTCAAAGAAAAAGATGGCAGCAAACTAGATTCCCGCAAGATAAAACGTTACTAAATAATCTTACGAAAAGATTAAAGAGAAAAATACAAGCTTTTCAAGATGAGGCTTTCAATACTAACCTACGTCAGTTAACCAGCGACCATACAACGCAATACTCTCTTTGGAAAGCGACAAAGTCACTCAAAAGGCCAATTACACAAATTCCCCCTATCAGAGATGATAACGGAAAATGGGCCATAAGCAATGAGCAAAAAGCCCTAAGATTTGCGCACCACTTAGAAGAAACCTTTCAGCCAAATGACGGCTCTGTAGACAATCTACAGTTTGCCAATATTCTGCAAGATCAAAGAATTAAGCTTGTGACCCCGAAAGAAATTTCAAAGGAAATACAGAACATTAACCTGAAAAAATCCCCAGGATATGACCTTATTACGGGAGAAATCCTGAATCATCTCCCACGTAAAGCCATCGTCAAACTTACCAGACTCATCAATGCTGCATTCATGTTAAAACATGTACTTGAGCCGTGGAAAGTTGCTGAAGTGATTATGATTGCAAAGCCGGGTAAACCACCTCACGAAGCATCATCATACAGACCTATTTCCCTGTTGCCTATACTATCAAAGCTGTTTGAAAAATTGTTTTTAAAACGCCTAAAACCTATTATAAACGAGAGAAACCTGATCCCTGACCATCAGTTTGGCTTCAGAGAGAAACACTCCACGATAGACCAAGTACATAGAATTACCAACATCATTGAGAGAACGCTTGAAGATAAAAACGTCTGCTCTACCGTATTCTTAGATGTAGCACAAGCTTTTGATAGAGTTTGGCATAAGGGCTTGATATACAAGCTAAGACTAATGCTGCCCAATGATTTTTCCGATATCTTGGAATCATACATTACAAATAGAATGTTTCGAGTAAGGCACGAGGATGCCTATTCCGAGCTGAAAATGATTAAAGCCGGCGTGCCCCAAGGTAGTGTGCTGGGTCCAGTACTCTACCTGTTGTACACGTGTGATATACCAGAGCTGGAGAATAATACAATTGCAACCTTTGCAGACGACACTGCCATTATGGCTATAGGGTCATGCCACAAGGAAGCAGTTAAAGAGGTGCAAATCGCTGTAAATAAAGTTCATGACTGGGCACAAAAATGGAGAATCAAGTTGAATGAATCAAAGTCACTTCACATGGATTTCACCAACAAGAATTGTGATTACTACCCTATCTTCATAAATGGCCAACAAGTGCCATACTCAAACACAGCTAAATATCTTGGTATAACGCTTGACGCGAAACTGCGCTGGAAAGCGCACGTCAAAAAGAAGAGACAAGAACTAGACATGCGTTTCAAAAACATATATTGGTTGATTGGACGGAATTCCTGCCTATCGATACACAATAAAATGTTAATATATAAGCATATTTTCATGCCGATATGGACGTATGGCATCCAACTATGGGGCTGTACTAAACCAACCAACATCAAAATGATACAGACATTCCAAAATAAGGTACTCAGGAGTATTGTAAATGCGCCCTGGTATATAAGAAATGATGACCTCCATCGTGACCTAAAAATGGAACCCGTCATCAACATAATTAAAAAATTTGCTGAGGCCCATGAACACCGACTCCACCGACATGTGAACGTCGAGGCAATTCAGCTGCTAGACAACACAAATATAGTGCGAAGACTAAAACGAACAAAACCCTTTGAGTTAGTGTAGTGTAAAAAGTGTAGAAATTAAAGTGATAATGACACACATATAACACATGAACAAAGTGTTTTTATTATTATAACTATCAGACTCTAAGAAAGTGTAACGGACTTGTGTAAAGTGCAACAAACACTATTCTAAGTTTTAAAATAATTATCACGTAAAAAGTTAAGTTAGATTAAAATTGCTTATTAGTCTTAAAGGCTAGATTGTAATTAATTATTAAGAACCTAGTTCTTTTTAATAAAGCATAAAAAAAAAAAAAAAAAAAAAAAACTATTGTTTGTGCGGTGTAGAAGTAGTGGTAATCGAATTGTTGTGGAGTAGGTACCATAACTAAAAAGTGAAAAATAAAGCAGACTTCCAAAAAATAAACATTTAAAAGTGAAAAATTACTTTAATTTCGGAAGTCGGAGTCCTTGGTTCTGCATTTTCGTTTTTTGCCACTGACTTCTGAAATTAAAGTTATTTTTCACTTTTTAATATTTATTGTGTGGAAGTTTTTTCGATACAAAAAAATCAAACACAAAAATTTTTCCTCCTTGTAATATTAGTATAGAAAGGTGTTTAACAGTACTAATTCGTCAAGGACAGGTATGAGTACTGTAAGAATACCAATTTCTTTAAAATATGGTCGACATGAATCTCGTTGAGAAATACGGATAATGGATCACCCTTTTTTGGAGAATGAATGCCCTATGCCAGTTGTGATGGTAGCAATTTCCCCAAAACTTTATGCTAGGTATGTCTCAGTTTGGACTCAATCAGCGCATAGTATACCATTTTAAAATGTTTTATGCTCACTTCTTCTCTAAGAGTTCTTTAGGCATACCAAGCAGATGACAGATGAATTCAAAACTCATCCAATCCTTCCCAACCCCCAAGCCGTGTGCCGTGTGCCGTACGAGGTCCCATCGGCAAAAATTACGAACTTCAATATAAACTGCCATCCCCTACTTAACCTGTTCAGTATAATTTTATTGTGCAAAATATCATGTTTCTTATATGGTTAGACCCAGCGGTTTAGTCTGGTTGCTGTCATGTTTGTCAATGAATGAATGAAGAATTTAATTAAGTAAGATGTACCTAGTACAGCCTCGTTGGTCTAGTGGTCGCAACTAAACGCGCGACTGCTAAGCTGAGGGTCCTGCGTTTACGTCCCCAGGTCGGTTTTTCCGTCAAGATTTTTTCAGTGGCAGCCCGTCAGGATTTGTCCCCGGCTGATGGCAATACGCTCGTCTACTATTATGTACCGTCAAGTATTTTATATCTCCGTTACTTTTCTAATTATTTCCTTAGCAACTCAAGATACACAATACCTTTTGAAGCTAGGGCACTGAGGAGATAATTGCATAGAAAATCATATTTTATTATCTACGTGATAACA
This sequence comes from Dryobota labecula, assembly GCA_947523025.1. Taxonomy (NCBI): domain Eukaryota; kingdom Metazoa; phylum Arthropoda; class Insecta; order Lepidoptera; family Noctuidae; genus Dryobota; species Dryobota labecula. Next base: position 652,418 of record OX383311.1, on the reverse strand, counting down.
AATATCACAATAGCATACACTTGTCAAGTTGAGATCAACCTAAAATCTTTTTAATGGTCTGGCCATCGAAATGTGAGCAGGTGCGTAGTGCCCTGCTGACCCAGAACCTGTTAAACTAAAGACGTCATACGACGGGTCATTTGCCCCGTAAAAGCCTTTATGACTTTCGGGAACCGGTTTACATAACCTTAAACCTAAATAATAGGGTAGCGGGCTATAGCTAGCCTTCGAAGGTTGTGTCGTCGCCTGGGAATCCCAGACAGTTGTGGTTGGCTACTTTTGATTTTTATTGGAATACAAAAAGTATTGACGCACATCAGGGTATGTGAAGTGCACGAGACGACTAATGACCTTGTTCACTCAAACTGGGTTTGGTTAGAATTGTAAACGAAAAACATTTTCGTGGAAAAACTTGATCACAATTCTGACCTCCATTTTTATATTTAATCGGGTTAAACCATTACGTCCAGCACTCAAATTGCACTAAATTACTTGGAATAAAAATCTCTTTTAACTTCCATCCATAGCATATCATTATTAGCAGGGATGGACCGAAATTCGGTTCACATCCGGTTCAACCGAATTTCGGCAGCTTGAACCGAACTTCGGCATTCGGCCGAAATTCGGTTCAGATGCCGAACATTCGGCACATGAAAAATAATACCTACATATGTACTTGCACTATTTTGACAGAAATTTAATAGAATTAGAATTACTGTAAAATAAAAAATAATTATGTCTTTTACTCACTCATGGTCATTTATTTTAGTTAGGAACATTGTAAATGTAAACCTTAATTGATAATTGTAAGAAACTGCAACTATTTCACTCGACAAAAACCGAATTCTATTTCATGTTGGATAAGTTTCGTCGTCCGTCATTCGTTTCATACCAGTTGCAACGACGACCGTTTTTTGCAACCGTTTTCGTTGTCGGGAAAACGGTTGCGTTTCGTCCGTCAAAAATTCGACAACGACCCACTACTAGTCCACTGGGCTACGAGTACCACTGTTCAACATCCATTCATTGCTTGAACATTCACGATGCTTGACAAAAAATTACAAAATGTAAGAGATTGTCATTTCGACTTTTCCAACTACTGATCCTAGCCAATTAGGGTTTCTTTACGATGTTTTAGTGCACGGTAATAGATCAGGCAATTCGAGTACCTTTGAGAAGGTACTCGAATTGCCTGATCTAGGTACCAAAAAAAAACTTTTACGAACAATTAATTGTTAATGTCAAGCCAATTGACTATGTTCTGAACTGTATTATTTATATCATATTCATAATTTTTTGCGTCAGTGCATTTTATGAATGCGGTGCTATCATCAGCAAATAAGCCCCTCTGATGCTGGCGATGCAGTGAGTAGTTGATCAATAATAAAAGGGTAATGGGTGGATCTTTAAAAGATTACGTTGGTATTTCTTTGTCCGAAATCGGTGTCCCAACCCAACTGCGACTGTTATTATGATTTGCAGATTTACCATTATCATTGTACCTTCCATTCATATCGGAATGCTTGCGTCATGTTGAGTGCCTTAAAGACTAGCGCAGACTGGGGCAGGCCGCACCGCACTTTTTTGTATGAAAATGCGTTGCGCTGCGGCCAGTTGCGGTTGTGGCTGTTATGTGCGCTTGGATTATGAGGTTCTACACGATAATAATATGATTAAAAGTGCCTACAGAATTCCTCGATTTTTAACAATCGACACGTGATCAAACAAATTTGAATAAATCTGTAAGCAACAGACAATCGTATTTATATTTTTCCGTAATAGGTATATCTGTATTTGGTCGACTATTACACGGTTACTTGTAAAGACTACTTAGCTGTGATAGTTTTCCTTTTAAATTCGTTACATATACTACTGCTGTGAGTTTTTAAACATATCCAAATACAACCTAGCAAACAGCGGGGAGGGGGAAGCTTTAGCACTTCAAAGCTTAATATTACGCAAACGGATCCCAGAATCGAAAAATGATTTTGACAAACCTAGAATATTTTTGAACGGCCTATCCAACGATACCCCACAACATGGGATAGACAAGAAAAAAATATAATCTCCACTTTACGTGCAGGGGGTACCTACCTACACAAAAAAAAAAAAAACGATTTTATTTTACCACTTTGTCGGCGTGATTAATGTGTATACCCATGTCAAATAACAGCTTTCTAGTACTAAGGGTCTCTGAGCTAAGCCGCGGACAGTTTTTAGGGTTCCTTGTAGACTACGGAACTCTAAAAACGCTCCGAAATAAACCAACCTCTTTTACGTCCTTTAATGTTTTACGAAGGCAGGCTACCGATAGTCAAGTTAAGTACGTACTTACTCGCTATTTCCACCTATGATGCTTGTGCTCAGGGCCATGGTGTAAGGGGTTAGTACAGTACAACTGGGCAACACTAGTGTTCTTAGATTACCTGCGAAACAGGATCACTGTCGTTTTTCAGTATTCCTAATGGCATTTTTATCTATTTGCTGTTCTACTAGAACCAGTCCTCAGGGATACAGGAATAACCAACGCTTTAAGCTGTGTACATACTTGGGCAATACAAGTTGTCAGCAACAGCAATGCTCAGGGTTGAGATCTTGTTAGAATATCCTCAATGAAACATAATAATAATTTGTATAAAAATTACATTGACGAAATAAATTGTAATAATGTAACTTATAATAATCCATCTGACATTTGCAATACATAACTTATAATAATCCATCTGACATTTGCAATATATTTAATGACTATTTTATTAATTTGACATCTAATCAACCATTTAATTCTAATAATATTAAGCTTAATCAAAATAACAAAAATCTTAATACTATTTTTCTAAATCCTATAGATGCAAAAGAAGTGAATAAAATTATAATGTCCCTAAATAATAGTAAAACGGATATGACGGCGTCGCCACACAAGTTTTGAAGACTTGTGCTAGTTATATATGTCATCCACTAGCACATGTTATCAAATGAAATCAAATCAAATCAAATTTTGTAAAATGTTATAAACCTATCATTTTTGGGGGTATTTCCTGATTAGCTCATAATGTCTATCGTAAAACCACTATTTAAAAAGGGAAACACGTCAGACCCAAATAACTACCGGCCTATCACAATAGTACCCATCATATCAAAAAAAATTGAGAAGGCAATGCATATTAGGTTAAACAATTTTCTTAGTACATATGACATTATGCAAAGAGCAGTTTGGTTTCCGTAACTTCTCTTGCCATGTTTAACTTAAATTAAGCTTGTAACAGAAAATATTAACAATGGCAATCCAGCAGTGCCATTATTTTTGGATATGAGTAAGGCCTTTGATTTTGTTAATCACTCTAAGCTATTAAAAAAATTAGACTTTACGGCATAAGGGGCAAAGCATATGAATGGATATCTAGTTATTTAAGAAATAGGAAGCAATATACAGAAATATCCAAAGTCATAAACAAACGTAACAGAATATATTATAAAGAGAAATATTAATCAGTAGCAAAAATAAATAAGGGTGGTGTGCCTCAGGGTAGCGTTCTCGGTCCTTTGCTTTTCTTACTTTACATAAATGATCTTCCGGAGGCCACTCTGCAGAAATGTATTCTTTTTGCAGATGATACGACAGTTATTATAAAGTGTCAGGATAAAATCAATTACAAATCAGTTATCGACGAGATCCTGTCAGCTATAATTAGTTGGATGGTAAGTACTGATTTGAATATAAATGTTAGTAACACCAAATTAATACAATTTAATAGCTGTAAACCTCTCTTTCAAAATAATAAAATTCTTCCACTACCATGTACAGGTACACACGCCTACATATCAAGCTATATAAATCCAGTTTGCGTTGGTCTCGCATTGTATAGGATTTCCGTACAAAGATAGATCAGCTTATACTGGAAATGTATAGCTTGATATGTGGCCGTGTGTACATACGAGACATCTGCGTCTTTACAAAGAAACACATGCATTACTTTAGGCAACATAGCGAAGTTGTGCTAAGACAAAAAAGGGCTTAGTTTCACAACTTATTATATCATCCATCTGGTCCTAAAGATATTTACAATAAAAATGTGTATAATATGTGTATATTGATTTATAATAACATACCAAATGAATTCAAATTATTGCAGGGAAATGTTTTTAAAATGAAATTAACAGAGTGGCTACAAAATAGTTGCTTCTATATATAGCCTTAGGGAATTTATAGAACATAGACATGGTTGTTAATTAATGTAGGTATTAATTATTATTTATGAGTAATTCGACAACTAATTGTATTTAATAGTAATTTTCATTACTAAATAATGGTTTTTAAAATTTTATTGACATTTTTAATTACAGTTACTGACATATACATTTATCAGATTGATATTTCTTATTTTAATTATTTTGATTAAAATTTATTGCATTGACATTTTTATTTTAGTTTTTATTTTTTTTTAATTTTTATAATCGTACAATTTAAAGTATTGAAATGCATGAATGTTATTTTGGTTTGGTCTGTTTTATTTTTATTTATTTAATGTTTACAATTTATATTTTGGGTACGATGTGAAAATGAATTACTTTATTAGTGAATGTATGTAATTTGCACGCTTGCTTGCAGACACAATACAATAACTTTTAGGCTTTATATCTTTCCTTGTTAAACAATGTATTTTCTGGCAAATAACTTTCATTTTCTATTTAACCCCGTTAGTGGATGAATTTTCTAAAATTCCTTAGTGCTCTCGAGGAACTATTGTGATAGATTTCATGTTGCTAGACCCAGCGGTTTGGGCTCGATGCGTTGTCTGTCATTGAATGAATTTAAGATTTTTTAGGTACATACCTATTCCATGAGGAAATACAACATACTCTACTGACAAGAAAATAACTGATTGAGCTATTATTATGGAGAAGACTTTTAGGACAGCCAGTGAGACTGATATAACTGACAGTCCGCGGCCCGCCATTGCCGCAAATCTTCGGCATTATAGGTTCCACGCTCGCCCGGCCCAGCGCGCAGCGCGAAATGTTGAAGATCCAGCAGCGCGGATTTAGTTAGTAATTTAGGTGTCGCATGTCGCCTTGTTTTACAGAAAACAACTACGACTGTAAGTAATTGCCTTGTGAGAACACATCCTTAGTTTACTCCCTGTAATTGCCTCGGCCGCCATGTTGTATTTATTAATGTTTTGGTTCAACGAACCTTTATGATTTACAAGCTTTAGCCCGCGGCTTCACCCGCGTGGATGTCGGTTAAAATCCAACGGGAACGTACTACCGAGATTGAAAGTACTTTTGAGTAATTCAAAAACTTATAAAAACTTAATAACCCCTCATTCCCCTGTTTGGGATAAATTCTCAAAAACCCCATATACTTACTAAAGAATGAGCACCTTTTGAGGGGATGTTTTGAAAAACGAATCATGACAAACTTTTTGTCTTATTTAAGAACGCATTTTTGCCGAGTTTCAAGTTCATGAACTAAAAAACATTGATTTTTCGTACAGTCTAAATCCCATTTTCACCCTTTTAAAGCCCTTCTTGGAGCTCGCCGTATGGAATGTAAATTTATTCTGAAATAGATCAGTCCGTTACGGTTATTTTTTACATACAATCTTTGACATCCCCCAATCCCCCCTTGTGCCAAGTTTAATGTTTATAAAATCAAAGAATAAGATTTTTCAAACAAACGAAATCCCCCCTTTTTACACCCTCAAAGGTTGAATTTTCAAAAATCTTTCCTTAGCTGACGTCTTCTACTCTATATCCTAATCTAATCTAACCTAATCTAACTATCCTAATTTATATCTATATCGATTCTCCCAGAGGCCTCGGATGGGACGGGGCTCTCCGGGGGAGGGGCCCGTGGGTAAATAATAACAGCCGCACAGGTCGATCGATTGGGTTAAGCTACACTTGCCGCGGTTGGTCTGTGGATAGGTGACCATCTTTACATACAGAGACCCGTCCGTGCCTCGAAAAACACGATAAAGTTTATTATTTTTTAAGTTAAAAATCACTAATATTTCGGCTTATGTTTGGAAACTAACACAACGTAAATCGTTGTTTTTTTTTTTAATTTCAACCCATAAGGGTCTGGGGGTCTACTCCCTAAGCACGAAGTCCGTCGTTTCGGGCTTCGTTTCGGGCGTTTCCTACTCCCTATCACCAACGGACGGACGATTCGTTCGAGGCCCGACGAAGAATGAATGACAACACGATTTGACAACTGTCCCTACTCCCGATGCGTTTTTGCCCGTCCGAAAAGTTGAACTTGACGCTTGTTTTGACGGAACCTTAAGTCAGTTGATACGACATCAAAATAGTTATCGTTCTGTCGACGAACGATTATAATTGTTTACACTATTTAGAGACAAAGTAAGGAATTCCAAAGTATGGCTGCTTTTTTATTGCTTGACGAAGCTATATAGGAAGAGCGGAGGCAACGTCGACAATATTTACGCCAAGAATTTAGGTTGGCGAGTATTCCCGACGTTACTGACTTATCTTAAAGCTATTTGGCAATTTTGCTATTCTGAATTTGACGTTTTTAAACTAAAATTTAGATTTTCTAACTAAATCTGACTATTATTAATCGCGATTAAAAAGATGTAGAATAAAATCAATTAGTTGTCATGAACTAAACTTCACACCAACATCTCGACTACTTGTACAAAATCAGTACTGTTGCTGTATATATTTTTTTCTTTTCTTTTGCTTATATCTCGAAAATGGTGCGTCCTATCGCAAAAATAATGAAAATTTCGACCCCCTTTTAGACACCCCAAACCCCTAAAATTCAACATGTTAGAATGTTTTTTTTTTTTTTTCCACACCAAAAGTGAAAAATTCTATATAAAGCACGTTGGCCTGCTGCCCAGCTCTTACGCGCCTCCGGCCAGAGTCCGTGTCCGTGAGTTTCTGCAGCGGTTGGGGCCATTTTACGAAATGAATAAGAAAGAAACTAAAATAAAATAATTTTAAAACTTCCCGGCTAGTATCGTTGAATTAATTTGAAAATTTCCGTCAAAATGTCAAAAAAGAAAAACGCAAAGGTATCAACAGGATAATGCCGGTTTCCGGACAAAAATGTCAAAAATAATTCTAATCTTTATAACAAAAAGTATATTGTTAAAAATGTAGTCATTTTCTTAGGAAAAAATATTGATTTTTGTTTATTTAGCTTGAAAACCACAAAATAATTAAACCGGTAATCGACCGGTAAAATAGCACAACTCTATTGTCATCAATCGCCATGCGTCTTTCGTTCACGAATATTGTCTACGATTCCGTTGGAAACTGATGAATCCGAAATTACTAGGGAGTAGGGTTAAGTCCGACGTGTCGGACTACTAACGGACGGGCCCGTTACTTCGTTGACGGACTTAGGGAGTAGACCCCCTGAACCGAGAGGAAAGGTGTTACACATCAAAAAACTTACATGCATCTCAATAGTCTGTCTACTGTTGTATAAGAATTTGTTCTTTTTTCCCCCGAGTCGAATATGAGTTTCATAACGAAAGTTGTTTAGTATGAAAGGTAGAATCACCCCCTTGATGGATACAGGTGGCTAAAGGCTTCTTCAAACAGGCGCGACACGCGACGCGACACAAAGAGACCGCTGCTCGCGCGGCACTCGGTGTCTTTGTGTCGCGTCGCGTGTCGCGCCTGTTTGTAGGAGCCTTTGACTTTACTAAGTAAAGTCAGCGTCGCATACGAATGTAAAACTATTTGTATGTATAGTTTAACATTCATGTGTGTTACTTTATTATTATGTAGCTACGCTTTCAATATCGAGAATCCTACATTCCTAAGATGAAAAGGTGAACGCCCAAACCGCGTACTACGTAAGGTCAATCAACATTGCCGAGGTCAGATTATGTTATTTTCGCTGCTGTCGACATTGAAGTTAAATAACTACCTTTGTAATTATGTCTATACTTAGCTTCTTGGGTTTATTTATAGTTTTTTTTTTTTTTAATAATGGAAATGGAATTATAAAAACTTCAATATTGTATCTATGGACGAATATGAACCTTATTCGTGCATAATAATGTTCATATTCGTTTAAGTAATAAGCGTGAGCAAGCGTTCATTCAAATTGTACGAATGTTAAACTATACATAGAAATAGTTTTACATTAGTATGCGACCCTTACTTAGTAAAGTTTTGAGGCTTCTACAAACAGGTGCGACACGCGACGCGACACAAAGACACCGCGTGCCGCGCGAGTAGCGGTCTCTTTGTGTCGCGTCGCGTGTCGCGCCTGTTTGAAGAAGCCTTTAGCCACCTGTATTCATCAAGGGGGTGATTCTACCTTTCATACTAAACAACTTTCTTTATGAAACTCATATTCGACTCGGGGGAAAAAGAACAAATTCCTATGCAACAGTAGACAGACTATTGAGATGCATGTAAGTTTTTTGTTGTGTATTTCCTCTCGGTTTCTGTGGGAGTGATTTCGTGAAAAGTGACGTAAGTGTGTAACAGGAAGCCGCACGCTATTTGTTTTAAGGCGAGTTTCTTCAAGTTAACCTCTGGGAAATGTAATTTTAATGTCATTTTATTTAGAAACGGTAATGATTAAACACGTGAAAAAATTATATGTTGCTTTTTAGACCTCTCTGTAGGTACGTCGGGTACTCGTTACATAATTGGATAAAGTTCGCTCGATAGAAAAAAAAAACCAAACATACCCTTATTTTGTAGATTAAAATCATTTTATTTCAATATTATGTATTGAAAATCACATCAAAATAAACGTCTATGATGATGTAATGTCCGTCGGGTTTAACGTTGTTAATATCGTAAAACATAATTTTCAACCCAAAATTAACGAAATTCACGGCACAATTTACTCGCGCCCAGCTGCCACCTCTAGAAAAAAATGCACGCTAGAAGAACCTCGCCTTAACCAATTAGCGCGCGCGGTAGTAGAGTTGGCCGTCAGATGGAACCAACCCATTTTTTATAAGACCTTTTTTAGGGTTACGTAGTAAACACGGAAATCTTATATTTTCGCTATGTCCGTCGGTCTGTCCGTCTGTCCGCGGCTTAGCTCAGAGACTTAGTACTAGTAATCTGTAATTTGACAGGACTAAACTAAAATTTATCTTCTGTCCTTTTCGTAATGAAATAGAAAGAAAAAGATAAACTGAACTTAAATTTAGTTTAGTTTGTGAACAAGGGACTCGGCACCAGTGTATGGTAAACTAAATCTAAACCAGTTTTTAATGGGCATTATTAGAGTTGACAGGGCAGGAAACTAGATACATATTTAGAATTTGTATTGGAACAGGTGCACAATGGCCGGACGGTGGACAGTTTTGAATAAATTGTGTTAAGGGAATATTCATGATCTTCCTGGGATCATGAATATGAGTATTCAATGAACTTTGATCGACAGACTGTGATCGCTATTGGCGCAGTCGGAGCTATAGTTTCGCACCTATTCAATGTATTATTTCTTTATAATGCTACTCGCTTTTTCCCGTGGCTTCGCCCGCGTAGAGGTCGGAAATGATGCCACGGGAACGTACTACCGGTATAAAAAGTACCCTATGTGTTAATCCAGCTTATAAAAGATCTGTGTGCCAAATTTAATCCAAATCCTATCACCCGTTTTTGCACGATTGAGTAATAAACATCCAAACATACAAACATATTATATTAGGAGGATTGGTTGCCAAAATAAGGGCAAGATATACAGGGTGGCGATTAAGTCACCTGCCCCCGTCAAGGGGGTCATGCTTCCTGTCATACTGAACAACCTTCGATATGAAACTCATACACGATTGGTAAAAAAAAAGAACAAGCGAGCCTTACTAGTCGCATATGATGTGTAACATCTGACATCTCACTTTGGTATTAAGCAACATTAACATTGTATCTTGAAAAAAATATTCAGGTATCACTTGAATGATTTTTTGTAATGATTGATTTGATAAACCAAGAAAACGGCACCCATGATGAAAAATTTGTGAATTTTCGCAGCCGCCATCTTGGATTTTCATTCTGACCTCACTATCAGCTTTAGCATCCTCGAAAATCATGAAAACGACACCCATGATAGAAAATTTGAAATTTTCGCAGCCGCCAACTTTCATTTTAATTTATAGGTGGTAATACAGTAGTACTTTGAATAGGTGCGAAACTATAGCACCGACTGCGTCATTAGCGATCACAATCTGTCATTCAAAGTTCATCGAATATTCATGATCCCAGGAGGATCATGAATATTCCCTTAACACAATTTATCCAAAACTGTCTACCGTCCAGCCGGTACATTGTCACAATATATAAATGGACAGTAGAAAGACTACGAAGAAACGTTCGCAACGGCACACACACAGACACGCGCATCTGCGAGAGATAAAAGGGCGCGTCACTGTGCTCTCAGTCGCGGGCACAGAACAAATATTATAATCAGGATAAGAACGACAACTTCATACAAATAAAACGCTTACACGAGAGCATACTAGAACTCCAGTTTATTCCATTAAAAACTTGTGAGGCGCTTGTGAACAGATAGGTACATACCTACTATTTATTTTTAGTTTAATATATACATATCTACAACGAATTCTCATTTCGCAGTTTATAAAGGAATATGTATTTTATGTAATGCATTTATGCATACTTAATGCATTGCATTAAGTATTCATAAATGCATTTTAACTGCAAAATTACATTGCAAACTGAAAATTCTGTAATAGAAATCAACACTAATGTAATGGCAGACAACAAAAAAAACACAAAGCTTTTAAACATGTTTAAATATATTGGGTGTAGTTTTCATGGTTTTCGAAAACCATGAAAACAACATCCAAGACATAAAAATTGAAAATTTTCACAGCCGCTATCTTAGAATTATATTTTGACCAAAGAAAAAAGTCGCATAGAGGGCAGTGTCGCATAATGTGTAGGAACGCTTTTTTGCGTGACGATTTCTACCTGTCAACTCCTACCGCCAGCTGCGTTAAAAGAACTTCGTTCCAATAAAATACTTTTAAATTTTACAAACATTAAGAGTGCCAACCCTAACGATAACGCTCCAATGGAGTGTATGTAATTATTTCTACAAATAGGCCTAGATTCTATACTGTTCATATTTATACTGTGACATTGTGCACGTGTTCCAATACAAATTATAAATATGTATCTAGTTTCCTGCCCTTTCAACCGTTCACTAATATCACTAATAGTTCTTTTTTCCATATTTTCTCACCGTTTAAACCTTCCTTGGACTACGACAAACATTTCAAAACCAAAATCAGCTAAATCGGCCCAGCCGTTCTCGAGTTTTAGCGAGACTAACGAACAGCAATTGATTTTTATATATACAGCGTGTTACGGAAAGGGTATATACATATCAAAGGCAGGGATTCTTTTGGTGATAACAAACTACAGGGCAATATTTTTTAATACCTATACCTACATAAATAAAAAGTTAAGAAACATTTAACTAAAAATCAAATGTTTCCAATTGAAGTCTACACATCACTAGACCAAGTCAGCTGATCGGTGTCAATAAACTACACACAAAGAAACGGCGGTAACACGTTTGCTATGATTTAAATTTGATAAACTATCGAAATGAAAATAATATTAAGCATTTTCTAGCTAGTGCTTTTGAGCTGAAATTTTGTACAGAGATTCTGAACCAGATACACTCTTCACCCCGTTTGTATGGATATACCCTTTCCGTAACACGCTGTATAGATACTTTTCAGAGTAAATATTCATGTCATTTTGTATATAATATTTAATGTCAAGTTTTACGGTTTTATCAGTAGGCTTAGCAGTATTTTGTGTACATACAATAGATTTCCAAATATATATTGAGAGGCTACAGTCAGAATATCTATTTCTTTAAATTTTTCCCGAAGGGAATCTTTTGCACCTAGGTTATAAATGGCTCGAACAGCCCTTTTCTGTAAAATAATGATTATATTAATATCCGCACAGGTTCCGCAGAGAAGAATCTCATATGACATAAGCCTATGAAAATAACTAAAATAACAATTCTGGCTGTATCTACATCAGTTATCTGTTTTTTTCGTTCCGGAGAAGATTACCAATAGACAACTTTAGAGAGTGCATCGTTAACTTGTTCAAAGTTGACTAACTGACGTTTGATAAAAAAAATGAGGGAAGTGTCTGCAAAGAATTTAATGTCTTTGTGTCTATCCATATCATCTTTCACACAGCCCATTCATCGTTTCTTTCCACATTCATAGTCAAAACTTTTCTCACGTAATTTTCTTCATTCCTCTGCATTCCATACCATGCTTTAAAAGACTCCTTAGAGAATAATTTTAAAATTTCCTTATGCTTAATAAGTTTTTTGGGATGTTCCTATTGCCGAAATAGCCTCCGCGAAAATCTCAGTGGAAATGTCAGACTATTCGCCGAAAAATTAATAAAATTAGGATTTTATGTAAATTACAAGTAATTCCCCCGACCGATTTCGGTCACGGTGGCCAGTCTCAACAGCGATTAGCCAAACACAGGTGCACTTTGTTCCTTTACTTTAATAGGGCTTGTACACACGCTCAAACTATACATTTCCAGTATAAGCTGATCTCGCATTGTATAGAATTTCCGTATAATGAGATGTCAGCTTCTGGAAATGTATAGTTTGATATGTAGCCGTGTGTACGCACAAAATTGCGATGCGACGTCGCGTCGTAAAAATCTACGAGCTCGGACGATGCATCGCAAGAAATTCGCATCGCGCATTCCTGCGATGTTGCGTCGTCATCGTCGACGTCTCTATCCTCCTATATGCAAATGTACTTTGTGGGAATGGTCACCCGAATCGTGGAAGGGTGACGCCTTGTCGCACGAAATCGCATCGCAGCAATTCGTGTCGCAGTTGTCTGCGTTGCAAATTCGCATCACGCCGATTCGCAGTTATGTGTACAAACCCATAGTCCGATGGGACGGTAATGCGACACGACCGGGGAGAAATTAGGGACAGTACCATCAGTTTCACGTGCTTTTCGAGGCACGGAGGTGTCATACCATCGAATCCGGGCTGTTACTGAGAAATTCCTAATAGAAAAACCCAATAACACTTTTCCTGACCCGGGAATCGGGGGATCCCACGCTCAGACCTCACGCTTGCGACCATAGATATAAGAAATAAGGAGATATAAATGGCAGCTAAAAATGTATGGAAACCCGGTGTCTCCAGTCTATCCCTTCCACTCGCCACAACTACACATGCAGTTCTGTAAAAACAATAGATACGAAGTCGCGCACACACTCGCAATTCATAAATCGAAACTTACTACACAATCAATTATAAACTGTATCGCATCAAACACAATGCGCATCTACCATGCACCGTACAACTCACTCACACGAAAACATCGGGCTCTATCGTTGTGCTGTGCAAAAGCCATTTATTTTACATATACGCTAATGATTGACTAAATCGAAAAGTTATCGATTCTTCCATATATTATTGTATTAAAACTTTTGTGGGGGACCTGAAAATAAAATAAATAATAAACGGTATACAAATAATAAAATTATAACACAAATAAACAATATTTTGCTAAAAATAAAATATTATTAAGTAAATTAAAAAAAAAATAACAATATGAGAAAATAAAGATGTGTAATAAACATTATTTCACATGGGTCTTCCAACCGGGTTAAAACGGTTAACAAATTGAAGAATGTTGTTTGTGTATGTGAGTTTACATGTTTGTAAACGCACCCACGATACAGGAGAAATTCCTAGTGTGGAGCAACGTTTTTTTTTTCTTCTAATTAATTCTTGTAATTTGTCACGATAACGGTCGAAAGCGCATTAGTTCGCGGAGACCGCCATTTGCCTACTTTGCGAGCATTTTGGTCATTGCGCGCGGACACAGACACGCCCCCTTGCCACTTCTCCTGTTTTTCATATTTCTATGCTTGCGACCATGAGACTAACGGGGCAGTTAAAACCTAGGGACAGGTAAATTACAAGTATGTGGCTGTCAGAGTATGAAAAAAAAAAATAAGTAGTAGGTGATTGTGAATAAAATTGAGCTTGTCAACTGGGTAGAAAAGTCAGAAATCGCAAAAAACTTTCTCCCAAATATTTTGTAGGAACAAAGACATTGAGACTCCTAGAGATGACATCAAGAATAAGTAAACTTAACAAAAGTATGGCGATTGTTTGCACGATATTTTTTCATACATGGAGTAACGAGTTTTACGACAAACAAAAAAGGTTACTTTAAATGTTACGTAGATCTATCCATAATTACTATATGTTCGTACAAGTATACTCAACCGCACATCACACGCACAGTACACTACACCTACCACTACCACTTGCACTACGAATATCGCACTTAAGTATATTACAAAGTATAATTATGTAAGTATCTATTCAAACCTCAAATGCCCCCATTTTGCTTTCGTAAAAATATTATTGAACACTAGTAAAATGAATGCGCCTCTTTTTGTGGACCTCTAATAATTCTTATTTTGTTACTATATAGTCAAGTAAGTGCTACTAAAGTTGGAAGTAGCGCTCGCTCAGCTCACGGACCGCGCGTGTCACAGCTAACCTAACCCGTTTGGACTTAGTAACTGCAAACAACTGTGAAACGGCCAGAAATTTCAAAAGAGGCCTATTCATTTTAAAAAGTGTGCATCATTAGAACCCCAAAAAGTTTTTAGATGATCCGGAAAGAAAAGAAAGAAAGAATAACGTTTATTTGAACACAGTTCGTGAAACACAAAAAAAATAAAAAATAAAAAGTGAAAATAATGTTTCATTAGTGTTTGTTTGTTGTCAGTTCATTAATTTAAGAAAGGGTTTAGAAGATCAGTTAAATATTTTCCTTAAAAATAAAGACGCTGTTTGGTCTACCGGACACCCAGCTGTGCGGTTGAATGTACAAGTAGTAATTATTCATAACCACGAAGTTTTTCCACTTTTAATCATTAAGTTAAACTGTAACTTTCCACACCGCTGTGGTTTTTAGCCTCGGCCAATTATATATACATAACATCATTATATCTGTACCTACGTCAGACAGTCTGTGGTTAAAACCCATTCTTTGCCAAACTTTTTGTTGTTTTTTTTTTATATCGAAGTGGGATCTATGTTGAGTTTGACGCCGACATCTATAAACGTTACTTAGCTCGTGCTTTGGCTGAGAGTGCTACAAGGAACTGTTGACGTCTGGAATGACATTGACAAGAGGGCGTTTTTTAGAAACATTGTTGACGTGAAACTTCTTAGGCGGCGATTCGATAAGTAATTGGACGAGAATTGAGAGTGACATCTCAGGGACGCGTCACGTTTAGGCATTCGTTAAATGAGAGAGAAGAAATATATACCTCTCTCTGTCTCTCACACTAAATCTCTCTTATTCTCATTGACATATATATTACTGCGTAAGGACTGGGCGGACCGCATGTTATAATGACGCCTCGAACTTGGTCCCAAAATGGTCTTCCCTATAACGAAGTGAACTAGAACGCGTTCGGCTGTCTTCGGGAGCGGTCGTAAAATTTTACAAGCAAAAATGCCAAGTTGTGTCGTGAAGGGTTGCGTGAACTACGACAAAAAGCACAATAAAACAATTGATAACATTTCATATCACCGATAAGTTAAACATATGTAATTATATCAACTTCTAACATTATTTAAAACAATTTTCTTTCTAATTTGTCTCAACGTTTGGCAAAGACGAAGCGAAGCCGCGTAAAAGTGCGACATAACATTGCAGCGGCGCGCGTTTTTATCCGATGAAATGAAAAGATTTATTATTATTACTATATGATTTAATTATGTATAAAATTATTTTAATTGTTTATTAAAAGCAAATTAAAATGTGTTTTTATGTACTTACTGCTAAAAAATCTGTAAGTACAGTAAAATACGTATTTATTTTGCAGATTTCCTTCTGATTCCGTGCGAAATAAAGTTTGGAGTCGTGTCATAAGTTTAAAAAAATAATTTTTCAAAATATTGTTTTATTCGAAGGCCAATGGAAATTTTATAACACAAACAAACTGCAATAAATATAAATTTCGAAAAATAGAAGGTTTTTTTATTTCTCGAAAAATACCCGCTCTTACAAGTTTACGTCTAGGAGCAGACCACGCCGATTGACATCGTAGTTCTAATAGATGGCGCTAGTGTTTTTGTATGGCGACCGTGTCCGGCAAACGTTCGGACGACCGTATCTTTACTATTTATATCAATGCTTATTCTTAATTTTTTAAGCAGTTTCACTGTTTGAGGTGTGTTCTTGGTTTGGTTAATTAATTAAAGACGAGTGAACCGTATATTTAGGTATATATTGCAAAAGGGCCAAATTATTCGCCGTTCGCTAATGAAATTTAATATGAAGTGACGTACGCCGGCGTCGGTCGGCGCTGATTGGTTCGCGCTGCCCCGTCGTCCTGTGCGTCTCCCGTACCCCGCGTTCATCTCCCGCGGCACGGTGTGTACGCTTGGATGAACATTCACTTCTATCACGTGTACGGTGCTGCACATGCAATAAAAATAAAAATTGTCACAGAAATCGTATTGAGTAACAAGATGGTGCTGTGATGATGATTAGTGCTAGTTCCGGTGTTGGGCACGCGTGTATATAATAACTTTGTAGCGTTATCGTAGATACAATAATATGGTAGAATGTTCCCGTCACTTTATTATAAACTTTATTTATACAATATTAATGTTGATATTTGTATGAAACGCTTGCATTCATTCACATTCATCTATTTACAGTACGTTTATGAATATTATGTACATGTGACTATACTTTAAATTCGTATGAAACGCTTACTTAGCAAAGTAAAGCAAAGTGCGATCTGTGAATCTTGCCCTAATCATAATTACGTAAGGTTTACCTGACGTGTTAATGTTTTTGAACAAAACTTATTCAATTTTTAACCGACTTCACAAAAAGGAGGAGGTTCTCAATTCGTTTGTTTATTTATTTTTTCTTTTTTTTAATGTTTGTTACCTCAGAAATCCGTCGTTTATGAAGCGATTACTTCCAGATTGGTAGGTACTATTTTTTTCTGAATCCAGTTCTGAATGGGATCCATGAGGAATTAAGGGAACTTCTCAAATTTTATAGGCAAACATATAGCGATTTTTATATTTTCATACAAAAATGATGCATTTGCATTCAGAAAGTATAATTTGGTGAACCGGAACTGATGAAAAAGACCACAGATGGCCACCGGAACTCGTCAATGATACGTATTTCACGGGTAGCGATAGTTAAGCGACTATGACGAAGCAAATTTGAATAAATGCTGATCAAAATGGTACCATCAAACTGATCTGATGATGAAGCCGGAAGGTAGGCAACGGAACTCCGTAATAAAACAATGTATCCTAGCCGTGTTTGGGGTTATTGGAATTGTCATGAGATGCACTCTGGCTATAAATGATGTTTAACCGACTTTAAAAAAAAGAGGAGGTTCTCAATTCGTCTATTATATGTATAAGGTGTTAAAAAATTAACTCTACAAACTAAGAGGTACTTTAGTTAGACCATCAAACTGAATAACTTTTACTATGGGACCAGCTTTGAAATCGCGAAAAAATAAACAGCTATCAGTACAGTAGGTTAATAAACTTTAGTATGGAACAGCTGTTTTATAATAATTAATTTAAAATAGCTGGTATTTAATACACTTGGTGTACATATTTTCATAATGTTATAAGATTTCCGGTCACTGTTGCGGTATACGAGTGATGTGACCACAACAAAAAAGTGGAAAACGGAAAATAAAGAACTTTTTACAAAAAAAAACAAACGACTTGAAAAAAAAGAAATACATTGTAAAATAAAAAATATTCTATAATTTTGGAAGTCTGCGGCAAAAAACGAAAATACGGAACCAAAGACACCAACTTCCAAATATATTTTTTTTATGTCGCTTTTTTTTAAAGATTTCTTCAATGACTGGTTTAATTCTCTTTGGATTTCTTAGTAGCCTTCTACATAATTATGTGAATACCCACCAATACACTCTGAAGCACGAAAGGGATATTTTTTATGAAGATTCAGTAATACAAATAATTATAATTATGCATAGCGCCTCCAGACTCCAGACTTCCAGGGGCGACGCCGACATACCATCGGAACAACGACTACTTGAGTTTACTGGGGATCGAAATTTTACACGGACGAAGTCGTGGGCTGAAGCTAGTATATCATAAGATAAAAACATTACAAAAAAGCGTACCTACCTATAGTCTCTTTGATGAACTTTAAAAAACAATTGATTCAAAATGAGAATTTAATCGAATCGTTGTTGTTTAACAATAAGTACAAAAAACCCGACTGCTAAGGAAGGGTTATATTTGCGCGCGTATCTTGTATGTATGATTGTTTGTTTGTAAATTTCTTTATTACCTCGTATCTTCCAAACGGCTGCATGGATTTCGATAGTTAAGCTATCTTTATATTCGTTTTAAAAACCCAAGTGTCACTAGATAGGTTTTTGAAAAAAAAAAAAAAAAAAAAATTGCGTATTTTTGGCTCGAAATAGTAATAAGTAAATTTATTTTATTTATATTACAATTAAATGAAAGAAAATTTAAAACTCATATTAAAAGCACACTTTGTAAACAAGCATATTTCAAATTAAAGGATTATATCCAAGATAAGAATGCTTGGAAACATGCTGGTCCTGCTTCATAGGACAATTTATTTAGAGTCTAGACAAAATCAAACTGGTTGCTAATTTAACTGTATAATTTATAATTTTTATGATATTAATTTTATTTTCTGTGATTAATATAATTTAACTCACACACTGAATTATTATATTTTATTTTTTTTGGAAATCATATAAAATGTTTGTAAATATGTGAGCACCATGTACCTATCGCATTTATTATTTTTTCTGTCATTACTTCACTTTTCATTTTTTTTACCAATTGTGGTAAGTAATTTTTATTTTTATTCTAGGTACATCGTCTTCACCTATAATTATTAATTAATGTAGGTATACACACTATTGTTAACATTTTAAAAGAGTAAGTATGGAGTTTCTTGCCCATTCTTCTCCATACATTCCTAACTACCTTTTGGAAGGGGCAACTACGGCAACTAGAATCAATTAACTAATTATGTAATTTTTGACGTTCAAAAGTGCATCTTACGTGCCTATTTGAAATAAAATGATTTGATTCAGACATTAAAAAAAAAAAAAAAACAATCGTATCGAGTAGGGTATCAAAATAAAGGAAATTAAAAGGGGATTACAAAAATATATATTATATAAGTAATACGTTTAAATTTAAATTGTAATTTTCATTTGTCTGTTTTGTTTGGCACGCAATCAATCATCATTTTGTCTGAATTATATAAGTAACACAGTTTTTGTTCATAAGAGTGTGCCGGGACACTAAAACGTCTAAAATAAAATAAATAATTTAAAAAATCAAAAACCCGACTGCAAAAAAGAAAATTTTAAAGTAATGCACTAAAAAGATCGAAACAAGATGGAGATAAACTATAAAAAAGTAAACTCTGGTTTAACAGACTATATTATGTGAGCTGAAAGCCTAAGTTAAATACCCGCATTAAGTTTAGTAGCAGGCGAGACCCAATTGCAAATTATAAACTGAAAGTAAATTAATGGGTCCTGCCTGCTACTATAATAATAATAACTTATCCCACCGTATCTCTACGTTGACGTCGTAGTGGGACTTGCGTGCTCCAAACTTTAGGTCTGTGCCGGTAGAGTTTACTTTACTGGAACAAGTCTAGGGTGAGGAGCCAGACCAAGAGAGATACAGAAACCCGCAGGGCAGCATGTGGCGAGCTGTTGGGCAGTAACGACCCCACGGACCCTATCTCCTGGGAGAAGTCATGTTCCTCATCTCTGGCTTGCCTTTATTGGCCGGCTTGAGTGGAGAATCGCAAGAGCAAACGTGCTCGGAGGAAGGAATTATTCCAGTAAGTGCTGGTAGGGATCTTGACCATCTTCCTGGCTCTGGGATTGTTCTGATAGTCGTGGAATACCTCTCCAGTCCACAAGCACCTCAGGATATGTTGCCTCCTTGTTGCTATGACACTAAGTGCTAGCGACCGTTTCCGGGGCCCATTATTGAGAGTGCAAGTCACCCCCTGCCATTTTATCCGTGTACAATAAAAAAATATTCAGGCAGGGGCCATAGTCCTTCCATAGTTTTAGATAACCAGTCCATTTTAACCACCCAAACCCATAGTCCAATATCTTTGTTTCCATATCCTGCAATAGTCCTACACCAACTGGGGGTTGTCCTTGGGTGCACTTGCATAGTGCGTACAGGGATAATTGTCCGTATTGTTGTGTGTTGGCAGTCCCCAAAGACTGCCGATAGTTTTTTTTAATCCGTAGAGTTCTAAGTATTTAAAATTATAAATCTTTACACTCAGGCCGTCTCTTACTTCGAAATAAATTATAGTGTCACTTAATAGTATTAAACTGGTTTTCATTCATTACTCTTCAATATTGTTTACGTTTGTATGTTTAATAAGTATTTGTTTTCACCTTCCATGGTTAGATAAGGATTTTAAGTAACCATTAGAGTAATATTATTAACAATTATGTCAGTTGACGTCTGTAGATAAACTTCTGTTTCTGTTAATATACGTTCAATCGCGGTTTATGAGAGCGTTGTGTAAGAAAAAACCTAGTTTATCGTTATGCACTAAATATTTTGAGTTGCGTTTAGTTAAAACCATTCTATCCTTTCCCCAACCCAGAGATTGGTTACTTTTTTAGTTGCATCAAATATTTGGCAACTACTTAATTGGTATTCAGCCTGTTCAGCCGATTTTTACCTATTCTTTCGAATATTGAGCCTAGCTATACCTATTTTAAGTCAGGTTAACCGTTAAATTATTTATGTGTTTTTGATAGGAATTGATTGATTTTATGTAGGAAACCATCTTAAATCTTTTGAATTAGGTATTATCTACCTGTTACTTTTGATATTACATTTTATGAAGGCGTTTGTTTTTTTCTTCTTTTACATTTGGAAAAGGGTTATTATGTGTTCTCGGATCCTGTCTACAATGTAGTACGGTTAACCAAACGCTAGTTGTATTACCTGAACTTCAAAAACCACCCTTACTGTCTCGAAATAAAGGCTCTATCAAAGTCAAATTGTTACCTCAGACATGTGGTTGAATGAAAAAAAAACTTCTATACCACTACCTAAAGAAAAAAAAAAATACTTATAATATTTAATAAATAATTAATTAAATAGTTACAATAATTACATTAATTACATTAATTAAACATTAAACTTTAAACCCAAGCAAAAATATAAAAAATTGCATACAGAGCGAAACAGAAAACCTTATACAAGACATAGACATACAACGCAGCGACAACATAATGTAACTTATGTAACCAGTACTGCTTCTTCCTCGCATACTCCGTATCTTTGATCCCATCCTTCATCAGATACTTCCTGAGCCCCACACACCACAAAGTGACGTACTCCATGATGTTTATGTCTGTGGTGTCAAAGTTGAAGATGAGCTTGTCATCAGGTGACAGAGTTTGGTACAAACTGTCAGTGTTGTCATCTTTAAAGACCCAGCTGTGGGTCGTGAAGTAGGAGAGAGCCATGGAAGCTCTGTAGACACGGTTGTAGAGTTTTATGAACCTGGAATTGTAGACAAAATGGCTGTTGTTAATAAAGTGTTTCGTTAAAATGATTGATCATCTGTTAATGATTGTCGCTTCGCTATAATAAAGTTATTATTGAAGACAAATTGCAAGAAATATCTCTTCCAAAAACGAATACCCTTTTATGGTCGGCTAGTTTAGAACAAACGAGTGAATGCACGGCTATCCAATCTAAGATCAGAGCAGAGTGTATAACTCGGGTATAAACGAGCCATTTCACTTCTCGACTTAACTATCCACCCTCGCCTGCGGCTCGGATAGATATATACGTCTCGGGGTAAAATAGCTTATTTAATGCACTAGCTGTACATGTGTCATGTGTGTCATTTGTCAATTGAGTCTCAACTTCCGTCGATGATTTTTCAATTACAATTTAATAACGATAATCTAACAATAACTGTTGAGAAAAGTGAAGAGATGAGATATAAAGTTAAAAAAATATATTGCCAGTCATAAGGACTGCCGACAGAAGAGAAAACACAAAACTTTGGAATAACTTTTCTTTTATACATATAGTTCATGGAAAGCGTTCGGTGACGATGACGCGAGTTCCATGGTTTTTGTTCACCCAAAAAGAGCTTAACGAGCCTAAAGAAGTTTTTACTTCAAAAATCTAAAAACTAAAATTAACGTGTTAGTAATCCTATTTAGTGGGTGCTTGCGATTGTGTAGAATTTAACCAGAACCGGGTTTCTTTATACCTAATTTCATCACATAGTTTTGGCACAGACAATAGTAACAATACAGAGAATAGTAGTTACATCGGCGGCTTGCCCAGCAGCACACAGCCGCCGTCCAGGATGTAGCCGGGGATGTAGTGCAGCAGCCACGTGAGCAGCACGAACAGCGGCTTGTTGGCCGTGTTGATGATGAACATGTACCACACGGCCAGCGGGGTGGGCAGGACATGGCCTATCTCTCGGATCTTTGTTGAGACGGGTCCTGTGAACAATATTGAAATTGAATACATGTTTTATGTTTTTCAAAGTCTTGTCTAATCAGGATCTGGAGGATATGACTCAATGATGTTGTATTTTATGGTCAACGCAGGGATGCCCCTCGCCATTAATATCGGGAAAAATTTAAATTAAGGTCGAAATTATCTTACTTACACAGATAAATAGACCTTGTCGTTTTATGACGGTGCAAGTGACATTAAATTTTAGGGCAGTGATGAATTAAGAAGTCGACATCAATACAATAAAGTGAAGTATTATATTACTTGAACTTTATTGAATGTGAGGACTATGTGGGTTTTTTTTTCTCATTTAGTTTATATAGTTATAATATTGTGGTCTGACCGTTTGAGTACTTTATGCGGCCTACCCAAATGTACTTTTTTTGGTATTGTTCGTGTTGAGTTCAACTACACAACTACTGACAAATACTTGCACTGACTGGTCATTTCAGACAATAATCTACATGGGTCCTGACATAATCTGACCAAGGTTATGTCTGGACTTTAGTTTTCCCTTAATTAGTTAATTTGTTTGTATAATATATTTTACTACTTGTGTAAACTTGTGTCGTCTCGATGAGGCTAACTAGCTTGTCTGTAGCCAATTTCAACTTTTATTTTATTTTATTTTCGATATCACCAAAATATTGTTTAAGTACTTAATGGTGCAAGATACAGGTTGTGCCAAGTTTGGGACCAACGATACCTCAATATTGTAATTTTGAATGTTAAAATACCCGATTTTACTTTACTTTAAGAGACTTTGACCCCTGAATTTGTTTCACCATTTCTTCTCAGGGGTAGTCAGATAACGTGTAAAAGTGTTTCCGATATCCTATTTACAGAATAACATTTTTTCATTTCATTTTACTGTAGTTATTAAGCTGTCGAATACTGTCAGATTTGCCACATACATAGCTGTACAAGGATCTTTTGGCGCGTGGGTAAAATCGTAACGAACGCCGCCATCTTGTTTTTTCAATGATCTCTGTAAAAAAATCACTAAATTCCTCCTGTCAAACTTGTCATACTTACGCCAATGAAACAGGTTCCTCGCGCTGGACACTGAGTAGATCTTGACATCAGTGTCACTTTTAGTGCCAGTGTGCCAGCCAGCCGCTAGGATGGCGTTGTTCACGTAGTCCACCGGCACCAGGCTGTAGCGGGCGTTGTCGCCGGCGTACGTGGCGTGGATCAGGCCCGTGGCGGGACCTAGGATAAGCTGGAATTGCGAAATAAGATGGTGAGTGCAGGTAGATAACGGTCTTTGTTCTCCATGTAAAAACTCATAAATAAGCTTTGTTTCATTTTGGTGTACAATAAAGAATATTCGTTCCGTCTCGTCTGTCTAATCATACCTATTATCAAATATTCATATATTTTTTCAAAGAAATAGCACTACTCGTTTAGACGTGATCATCAGTATAAAATCATTAAAAGTCGGTTATCGGCGCCTTAAATAGCTAAATACTACTTAGAGGTACTGTACCGCCCCACCACATGTAGTGCAATGGAAAAACTTTTGAGTTGATGGGACAGCTTCATAAACAAGACAATCATTAATTTATTAATTGCCTTGTTTATTAAGCTGTCCGATAAACGCAATAATTTCCATTATTGGTAATTACCAGTAATGGAAAATTTGGAGAGAGAACTATTACCGGAACAAGAAGTCTCTACTGATCGCATTATTCACCACTTCCGACAAATGTTGCCGGACAATACATCTGAACTAAAATTGTTTGATTGTAAATGGTAATCTCAGGGAGAGCGGGACTGATCCGATAAAAAAAAAATTGAATTAAAACCTGATAGTTTTATATAGCGCTAATAGATGTCGCTACATACCCCACTGGCGCCGTACGCGCAGCTTGTGTCAGCCCAGCCAGGCATCGGCTCCCGGTATGATGATATCACTGAAATTATACAATGTAAGACTTTCAGCCGTCTATTGTGTGTAATTCAAAGGTTCTACTAATTACATATGACACATTTCAGCTTTGTCTCTGGGATGGCAACGCGTCTGCGATATCTCTGGGGCCGTCCGATTGTTTGCCGCCCTCATCATCATAAGTTCAGCTGAAAGGCTGCTGGACATAGGTCTCCCTCAATTGGGGGGGGTATGCCATTATCGCCACGCTTGGCAGGCGGGTTGGCGATAGCAGTATGGTGTTAAAAATGCATAGAGAACGCTGCTGCCCATTCTCTAGTAAGTCCCTTAGTCACCTTTTACGACACCCACGAGAGGAAATGGGGTGGTGCTATTATTTACGTCCGGCACCGCACGGACCACGGACTTTGCCATACAATAACATAAAAAAAACTTATTTCTTACCAACTGCAGGTCTCACGATGGTGATGGGCATGTCGCCAGCTCTACTCCTCACCACCTCCTCAGCTATTGCCTTCGCGAAAGTGTATGTGTTTGGGTACCCCTTGATGAGACTGGAAACAAAAAAATAATTTTATTGTAACTTCTACCCGCGACTTCGACCGCGTGAAGTTTCTTTTTCCCCGTTCTCCAATCCGTTCTCGAGATATCATCAAAGAAGCCGTTCTGTACAAAATGTATGAGAAAGTGAATTTTGTACATTTTTTTTGTGACTTTTTCGCATGTTATAGGTAGTTATTCTGCTATTGAGGGCGGAGACAAAACCAAAAAATCCAAGATCATAAAAATCGGTGTTTTAGAGGTATGAGGAACAGGGTTTAAAGTTCACCCATCCTCTATTAAAAAGGGAGAATCCTCCGACCAGACGGGTGTCGTGTCTGATGGGCAACTGCCCGACGGTTGATGTCGGGATGTTGTACCTACATATATATATTCTAGTCGCGCGGTAAACTCTGATTGCGCGATGCAGGATTTGTGACGTCAGGTCTTTGATGCGTAGTTCGCACGTGGCGTTGTAGATGCCGCCACAGTGTAAATAAACCGACTTTGTTTTATATATTAATAGATAAGATGTTGAAGTGTGTTTATTGGTTTGTGTTTTTTACACGCAGCAATGGAGCGACGCGACGCGCGACGCCGCGACGGATCGACGTGATTTTATGGTCCGGAAAGAAACAAGCTCTACGGCACGGTCTTTGTGGGATAAACCATGACAGTAAACGCACGAATAAAGCTAGTTTGATAGTTACATCATTATGTATGTTTGTAACGGAGTCTTTGAACGCGATTTTTTTACATTAACATTAATTTTTTCGTTAATTATTTTTATTATTTTACTAAAAAAAAAAAACTGTTTAGTTCAGTTTTCCATTAACATTTTTTTTTATGTCTCTCTTAGTCGTATAAACTGAAGTATCATCACAATCTGACAATCATTTGAACTCACTGCTTGGCAATAGCATCGAATCTCCCCTGGTCGAAGGTCTCCACCATGTTGATCATGAGCTCGGGCGGCACCGGGCTCTCGTAGAACTTCTCCAGCACCTCCTTCTCTACGAAGCGGTCCGTCGCGTTGGCGTACGTCGTTGAGACGTAGACGAACGACCTGGAACATTGACATAATACTACGGCTGTATTCTCCTAAGAGGCAGAGACATTTCGCTAGTTATGATTAAATCCTATGTAATAGGGCGCGAGTCTAGTGCCATCAACTGGGACACAAGAATCCGGGCTGCTGTTATACATACAATATTAATGTTTTTATGCCTAATGTTAAGTAGATTGTACAAGTTTAACCTATTTATTGTTATGTACACACGGCCACAAATCAAGTTAATACCTATATTCCAGTATAAGCTGAGCTCTCATTGTACGGAAAACCTACACAATGCGAGATCAGCCTAAACTGGAACATTAAAGCTTCATTTGTGGCCGTGTGTACCAACAATATAAGCAAATTTTATTTACTTGAGTAAACCCTGGTGGCAAAACACAACATCACTTTGCCTGAAATTAGACACAAACACAGGAGGGATCCATCGTTTCAGCCGAAAGACATCCACTGCTGCTGGACATAGGCTTCCCCCAAAAAGGGGGGAGGGTTGCCATAGTCGCCACACTTGGCAGACGGGTTGGCGATCGCAGTATGGTGTAAAATGTATAGAGAACGCTGCTGCCCATTCTCTAGTAAGTCCCTTTACGACTTCACTTGATGGAAAGCGATGGATGTGCGAGCATGCCTACAAGACGCCTGTCATTTACGTAATAGCAAAGTGCACTGTTTATGAACTTTTTGCTTTCTCTTTTTTGTAAGGCGCAATTTTTGTAGTGATGTGGTGTTTGTAAATCTTTTTAAAATAAACTAGCTTCTGTCCGCAACTTTGTCGCGTGAAATTTCATGATCCCTCGACCTATAGCCCGCCCACGATATTATACTGTTTTCACGTAGAGTTTTCTTCCGATTTTTTTCTTTTTACTCTGCTCCTAAGGGTCACAGCGTGATGTTAGCCTTCCTCAAGAATTGGGCTATCAATGCAAAAAAAAAAAACCGAGTGCGACTGTTAGTTCCAGAGATTTACCCCTACCTACAAACTTACAAACCTCTTTATAAAATACCTCTTTATAAAATTAGTGTAGATTCACCCTTTTTACATTGAGAATTTGCTCTGTACAATCAATTTAAAATTAAAGTTCAATGTACACATGATCGTTTAATAAAGCAGATTTAATTAAGGCCCAGACTTACCGAGAGGTATCGTCTTACCCAGTAACTCGGTTGTGACCCCAATATAATTATGAATCTAGGAAAAGGCTCAGATGATAATGATTTACTTGAGCTTCTGGCAAGCCTTGCCGAGCAGGACGGCCTCCCGGGTGCCACGCACGTTGATCATGGTAGCAATGTGGAGCGCCTCGTCGAACCGCGTCGTCGCCGCCATGTGGAATATCACGTCCACCTGGAATGTAGCACGTGACTATAATCACTGGCAAAGCAGGGAATGTGCAGGGCAGGTCAAGGTGATCGTTGATCCAATGTCGAAATGATAGAGTGAGCTGAGAAAGCTGCATTGGAAATATATCATTTTGGAACAAAGAGCAATCTTAATTCTGTAGGTTGTAGTACGTACTGAGATTAGATAGCAAACTCTATCCATGCATTATAAATCCATGGCGTAGACAGAGTATAGCAATAGACAGTCAGTAAATATAATAATGGATGGAAAATAAGTCCGTTACTGTTCTAGTATTGCTTGACTTTAGTAGCGCCTTCAACTCAGTAGATTTTGACATCTTACTAGGTATCCTCAAATCTATTATGATAATTTCTCTTCTTCCGCTTTAGCTTGGTTTAGTTCTTATCTTCGGGGACGCTCTCAGTGAGTCTTTCTCTGATTGGTGTAGCCTCACTGAGGGTGTTCCTCAGGGTAGCGTTCTCTCTCCTCTTCTTTTTTCAATTTTCATCAACTTTGTTACCCGAGTAATCTCCTCTAGTTTTCATCTCTACGCAGATGATTTGCAGCTTTACTGACATTTTACTGTAGCTGACGCGGGATCTGCAATTGCTGCTATGAATCATGACCTGGCCTGCATCAGCGTTTGGGCTAAGTCATTTGGTTTACAAATTAATCCAACTAAATCCCAGGCCATGATCATAGGCAGCAGATTCATTCGCAATGCGGCTGATGTTACTTCTCTGATGCCTTTATATCTCGATGGTGTTCGCATTGACTATACCGAAACCGCCAAAGATCTAGGTGTAATTATTGACTCCAATATTTCGTGGCGTGCTCAGGTCAATGAGGTCAGTCGAAAGGTACATTTCTCCTTTCATTCGCTGAAAAGCCTTCAAAGTCTCCTGCCCTTGAAGATTAAAATTACTTTGGCACAAACACTAATTCAGCCGATTATAGATTACGCCGACGCCTGTTACCTAGATGCTACTGAGGAGCTATTGAACAAGCTTGAGCGCTTGCAAAATTTGTGCATTCGCTTTGTTTTCGGTCTTCGAAAGTATGACCATGTTTCTCACCTTCGCAAGGAACTTAAGTGGCTCCCAATCCGCCTTCGTAGGAATACTCGGATTTTATGTCTCCTATTCAACATCTTACACAACCCGTCTTATCCTTCCTACTTACGTGAGCGTTTTTCATACGCCCGTCCTAGCGACGCACCGTGTAGATCACACCTTAGATCCCTCCTTAAATCTCATCCTCATAAAACTAGCTACTATTCTTATTCCTTCTCTGTCCATGCTGTA
This sequence comes from Dryobota labecula, assembly GCA_947523025.1. Classification (NCBI taxonomy): domain Eukaryota; kingdom Metazoa; phylum Arthropoda; class Insecta; order Lepidoptera; family Noctuidae; genus Dryobota; species Dryobota labecula. Next base: position 623,645 of record OX383311.1, on the reverse strand, counting down.
AGATTATGGAACTCGGTTCCGCCTAGCATTCGCGATTTAAAAACTATATCTCTATTCAAACATCGAGTAAAAGAGCATTACCTTTCCTCTCAACTGTGAGTATTTTATGTATATATTTATAGATATATGTATTTATATGTTTGTAGCTTTATTTAAGTATATGTTATATTTAATATTTTAGTTTAAGACTTCGCATATTCATATCATTCTCTTCATGTTCTCACACACTATTGTCTACATTTCTTTTTCATTTCTCCTTTCGCAGGTCTGCTGGAAGAAATTTCTTGAGAAATAAGCAGTACCTTTGTACTGAAATTATAATTATGTCGTATCTCTATGTATTTAACTGTGTGTACATAAATAATAAAATAAATAAATAACAATAATAAAGACATTGACACTCTTATTAGATCCAGTAGTAAAACATAGATTCTTTGGAAAGTATTACCCGACTACATTAGAAATAAAAAATGGTTTATTACACTGTCAAGGATAAAGATGGCTGATTTATTCTCGTTCTACGATCCATAGATTCGTGAGCTGATAATTGAGCTGTAAATATCAATGTTAGATTGGCACAAACTGGGTCTGAATTGATTATTAATTTCGGGAGTAAGAGCAGTAAGATCCCATATTTACCTGAGTAGTGATGGTGGCCCAGTCCTGGTCACTAAGGCCGAGCCTTATGTCAGACACGTCGCCTTCCAGCGGCACTATCTTCTCTGCAAAGTTCGGTTTCTTTTTTCTGACCATGCAGTATACCTATAAATGATAAATTGTGTAGTTTAATATCAAAACCCAGTAGGTATGTCCACTCTATGTGAAAAGTGAGAAATGAAAGGAAAATGATTTTGGCTAAAGATTATTAAGTTATGAGGTTTTTTATTAAACGATCACTCATGTATGAGATTGTGTTTATGGGAATAAAAATAAAAATAATCCATAGTAATATTATAAATCTGAAATTAACTCTGTCTCTCTGAGTTTTCACGCCTAAACCGCAGAACCGATCATCATGAAATTTGGCAGAGGTATAGCCTGGAATATGAAATAGGACATAGGCTACCTTTTTACGCGATAACCGACATCCACGCGGGCGGAGCCGCGGACAAAAGCTAGTACTCAATATGCCCTGGATCACGGGACTCTAACATAAGTGGCCAAATGCGAGTGATAAATGATTCTGTATTTTGTGTGATTTTAGAAATACATTTACACTGCAATAATATTGTGTAACTAAATGAGGTGTAACTCTTAGTGTTACTTACTATACGTATACAGATCTGTCTCTCCTTTCTACAGATTTTAATAACATTAAACTTTTAAATTTTATTTAAAAAAAAAAAATTGTTTTTGTTTTTCGAGTACTGGGCTTGTGGTTTTAGCATTACCGAGTATATAACTTTTGTACAGAATAAATTAAACATTTTCCTTTTCCTCCCCCGTCGGGGAATACGGTCGTGACGTTATGTTTATGATATAAAGTCATCGGTTTGTTCTACTTACCGGATCCTGCAACATGTCCACCACCCTCTCCTGTATGGTCATCCCTTTTTTAGGTCGTAACAGAATGTAGATCTTGCCAATATCGCAGGCTCTGAGAAGTTAACATTTCATATTTAGCACGAATCTATTTAACAGGGTGGATTTTTGAGACCGTGTATTCCTGTTCATCTCACTGCCGCATGCCGTCGTATATTTTTAAGTCCCATTGGTCCCACTAAATAATTTAAGTCTGGTTGTTTAAGGACGGGGCAGTAGGGGCAGGTACTTTTATCGATAGACATACAGAAAAACATTCTTAGGAAACTGTCCTTTACTTTTTGATTTAGGTATTGCTATACTGCCGTACTAAGCACAAAAGCGGTATCTCAAAAAAAAGAAAGTTTTTTTTATTGCATCGCATAGCTTATGGAAATACGCATTTAATTAACTAAGCCAAATAGCGGTATCTTATTTAAAACATAGTAAATAACCCTTAAAAAAGTATTCCCTATATCATTTTCACCCGACTGCCAAGGAAGGGTAACGAAGCGGAAACTCAATTCTTAATTCTATAAACACCTAGCGGGAAGGCAGTATCTCATGAAAAAGGTGCATATTAATGCATTTTTGATATTTTTTCTCGAAACTAGCTTTCCCTGAGATACCGCTTTTGCGTTTAGCACGGCAATACAAACTGCATTCACAGATTTTGCAAAAAAATAATGCAAAACCTGAAGTTTAATGATACCAATCGATGCAGTTTTGTTTAAGGACTAAAATACTTCTAGACCAAGGTAAGAATACTAGAAAAGCCTCAAATCGCAAAAAACTTTCCCATCTACTACGCGTTCCGGTGCGTGGTCGCCACTCCAGTACCTTTCGACTCCATCGGCCATCCGTCTGCCACTTAAGTTTTTAGTTTGATAATATTATTCATCGATCTTGGTGCAACTGTTGATCTTCTTATTTCAGTTTCGATCACGAAGGGAAACTCCGAGCACAGATGGCTATGCTTAAAGTTGAGAAGTAACCTAAAGGGCAGTGGCTCTCGATAGCCTTTTGAGTGCCTTCTTCTGGTCTAGAAAGATGTTATAATCCTCCTCACCTGAAGAGTTTCTCGATGAGCTGCTTGCCGAGGAAGCCGGAGCCGCCCGTCACGAACACGGCGGCATCGCGGTAGAACTGCTGCACGGCAGACTCTCCGCGCTCCGTGGCTTCGTTCATCGCCTTCTGTCGCGTCAGCGCCTCTACTTCCACTGCTAGCGCCGGGTCCATGGTGTACTGGTTGTCCTGGGTTTCCTGTGGTAGTAGGATACTTAGATTTAAGATAAGAGTCTACGGGTTGCCTACATGAGAGATAAAATGAAACAGACACTTTTGTCCGATCGATCTAATGCTACGAAAATGCTATGAGATCTGTATTATCGATTTTAAAAAATGTTTCGATTTTACGTTAAGTTTACTCCAAGGACGTAGGCGGTGCTATGCTGATCCCCCGCTCGTCGGTGGTCACACATTGACCTTGAGCTGGCCTAGGAGTTTCAACTGAATCAGCTGGTCAGCTTATACCGGTATATACCATAGACTTGCAGACTACCGTACTTACATTATATTGACCAATAAATCTTACTTACAGATGACAAACCAATCACTGAACGTACAAAAATACTTTTATTTCACTGTAATATAATTATTATTGACACTCATAACTCACGTACTTACAAGACACAAAGTAAATCACGGCAAAGTATCTTAAGACATGTTTGACTAAATTCTTGCCCTCCGATACTTACATACACAGATTGACAAGCAAATGGAATAAAAGGGCTTGAATCTCCTAAACGTCATCGGCTATAGACAGTGTGTTGCCGTACGCCCCGATAAGATTGCTTACTATGTGAATGTTCTCATGAGTCGTTCACTGCATCTTGACAAAACTCTGTAACGTTTACGCTGACGTCAGATATTATCAATTACGTTTCCATTGTACACACAATGTACACCTATTTATCAAATCAAATCAAAAACTTTATTTCGAGCCAAGACTCATAAAGGGTTACTAACAATGTTCTTACAACTACGTGTTAGTAAACAACACAATACGGTGACACATGTAGGTAACTGACAACAGTGAACTATATAAGGACAGTACACTCTGTCCGCTATCATTTTCAGAACCCTGTTGGGGCTGGCCATGACTCGTGCCACCATTGATGCAGCGCGCTTGCGCATTATATATGAAAATAATCCACACGTGCCTCCGCAAACATCCCTGATGCGCTACAACGCCATGGAAACCACATCAGTTTTCTGAACGCGTTATTAAATTGGACACGAAGGGCTCCATACGATGTTCGCGAATACTTCTCCCACAGGCTGATTTATGAAGCAATGTTTAGGGTTCCGTACCAAAATGGTAAAAAGCAACCCTGGTGTGACTCAGTCGGTCTGTCAGTCGGTCAAAGCTGGATATCTCAAGAACTACAAATGTTATCAACTTAAAATTTGGAATAGTTTTAGATGATGTTTGCTCAACTATTTTGCAAATAAGAAAGACATTTTTTTTGGAATAGGGACTGATTGGGGTCTTACTTAAAAGTTCGAACTGGGGCTACTAGGGCATGTGGGGTTTCATATGAAAGAGCGCTATTTGCAAATTTTCAAACATAATAATTTTTTTTAGGCCGCATATTTTTCGAATTTTGACAAAAAAAAAAATACCGTATCCAAAAAAATACGGTATTTTTTTAATATTTTTATTCAAAAGTCTTAAAAATTTGCATAGAGAAAAATCTGAAATTATTCTATGTGATAGAAGTGGTGGTAGTGGTGGTATTCTGCGTATTGAATAACCTTTCGGGTGTTGCGCCCCATTTTGCGAATTTTGCGAAATCGCCGTGGGTGGTCCCGCGGAATACGCCGCGGCTACGCCGCGTATCAAAAAAATTAAAATATCTCTGTATTGTATGGAAGCTACAGAAGAAGCATATGTCGTTGAAATCGTCATGAAATTGTCTAAAAAAATAAAAATGGGTTATTCCAGTTGTTTTTTTTAATAAATTCTCCATTTTAATGTAAAATCAGGGAATTAGTCAATTTTTCTAGCATAAATTGAAAAAAAAAATACTATATATATACAATATCAAAAATTAAATTACTTAAATACCAATATTTTCCACTAATCAATAAAAAAAAAACCACCCCTCTCCATACATTTTTTTCACCCCACACGCTTTACAAAAACATGCATTTTTTAGGGTGATTTACGTGCCGGATTCTGAGCACACAGTAAGTCAAGTGGCTAAGATTAATAACACAAACGATAGTCTGGTTCATATATTACAAACTTACCTAAGTTTCAGCTTTTAAAAATGTTTAGTTTACGAGATATCACAGAACACGCACAAAGCACTTGAAAATTATTGCAAAAAACATCATCTAAAACTTTGATTTATTGACCAAATTTTATTGCACGTATTTCAAATGAAAGATAACGTTCTATCACTTGAATAGTTATTCTATGAAACGAAAATATGAGATTTTTTTTATGTGAAACGAAATTCTATAAAACGATTAGCTATAAAACAACGTAGGTACAACCCGAGAATTTACGTCTCACATTTGTCACTATAGAAATCACTTACTCCTGCGATATTGTACTTTCACGTAATCACTCCATTTGCAAATAACTCCGTGTCATTTACAGACGACACTAGTACTTTCTCCGTAATACCGAATATGCAAGCTAGCAGAACGATTGTTTTATATATATAATATTTTATTAGCTCAGCATTATTATTGCGTCAAAATCACGTGCGAGCATGTACTGAGATTCAAGTCACGCGTTTAGAATTTGTTTGAGCTGCAATATCATAGGATATTTTAAAGTTTTAAATCAAAAAATTGTCCGACTTGACTCACAAGGCTTGCCTGCCTCGTTGATCTAGTGGTTGCAAGCGTGACCGTCTAGCATGAGGGCCTGGGTTCGATCCCACAATCGGAAAGTGTTATCTGTTATTGGCTTCTTTCATAAGGAAGTATAGCAGCCCGGAGTCTGGATTGGTGCCCGGTTGATGACAATCTCGCCTATTACGTGGGAGTTAAACGTAACTGGCGAAATGTGGGTGTACGGTGTACCTACTAATACATTGTGAGTAACCTCTGTCTAACCGCTTTGGTTAAAATAGGCGTGATTTTATGTTATGTTATGAATATTCAATATGTAACCAACGTTTGACACTTGATAAAGGGCATCTCGTAGTTGACCTTTAGAGATCGTGACTCCATAACCATACTTTCCTGTGGTTGCCTGAAGCTCCTAAAAACTTAAAGCCTCCAGCCAGGGCATAAAATACGTACCTATAAACTAAACGACTGCACGCTAAGGGCACCCCCTGTGGGGTACGAACCTCGGCTTATGGCAGCGTCGGAGGGAGGACAGCAAGGGATAGGTGGTGGCTGGATCAAATCAGGGTTTTAATTATTAATAAGGGAATTTAAAGCTACAGGCTCAGCTACGGCGCGGCTGGCGCTTTGTCGAGCAAGGGTCGGGAAGGACGTGTTGGGTTAGTCACAGATACATATTTCAGGGATGTGTGACATGAAAGTGATCAACAATTACTAAAGGGACTTACACGACGTCTTCTATTACATAGTTTTATGTATCTATATCAAAATGAAGACTATTCTTTTTATTTTTCTTATTATTGTACATTATTGGTTTATTGTAGAGATACTTTTTTTAATTATTGACCAACTTTATTTGTTACCAACAAAAAATTATACATACACACAAAACCTCACGCCTTCGTCCCATGGGGCTAGACAGAAACTATAGAGCGCCACCTGCTACGATTCTTACAAACTCCTTATAAATAATACTCTGTTCTGAAAGATATTTCTCCCTGATCTGATCCAGCCACCTGTCCCTTGCTGTCCTCCCTCCGACTCTACTCTAAGCCGAGGTTCGTACCCCACAGGAGGTGCCCTTAGCGTGCAGTAGTTTATAAGTTTTATGCCCTGGCTGGAGGCCTTAAGTTTTCGCTTAATTCAGCCACAGGAAAGTCCGGTTAAGGAGTCAAGACCTCTCAAGCTCAACTCCAAAATGCCACAGTAAAAAAAAAGAAGATATTTCTTTCATATTGATGACTACACTGAGACTTCTTTCGATCTCATGTTGACGATTTCAGCCCTTGGCCTTAATTGTAACCTGATTTATTGAAACTTATAAGGCCATACAGCAGTACGTACGTATGTGGACAGTACGTGTGTATGTGGACGACCCGAACTTGACCGCATTTCCTAAATTGTTGACGAATCACGAAAAACAACAAAATCAATTTTAAAAAGAAGGTAATTATATGGCCTTTGGAATAACGGGTTGGTCGTCGGTCTGGCGGGTGGCGCGTAGAGATCGTCAGTTCGAGCCTCACAACGTAACATCACACGTGTGTCTCCCGAAGGGGTCGGCAGGGGTGTTCATTACACACACATTTCGTAAGTCATGTTTAAAGTCCATGTAATAGGCGGCGAGCCCATTGCAGTAGTGCATATAACGAAGTTAAAAGGAAAACTATCACAGCTAAGTGGGCTTCACAAGTTACCGAGTAATAGTCGACCAACTTACATACAGTTGAAAAACATGTTCTCCCATACATTCCGTATGAGAACACATGTTTTTCAACTACAATGGTACGTTTGTTCTTGGGATGAATTCGTACCAACTACGGAACCCTTCATTGTGCGTGGTCCAACACGCACTTGGCCGGCATTTTTATTTTCCATTCAGGAAAAGATCGAATTCGATCTTGATAATCATTTTGTACAATCAGGGAAATGAATTGTGAAGCAAAATAAAACTGACATTTAATTTTTATATTAGTCACTAGCTTATTCTCGCGTCTTTTTCCGCGTGAAATTTCTTGTCTCAACATAATAAATATCCTTTGACACTCGGAAATACTGTAGCTTCCCAATTAGTTCCGAAAATTACCTACCCCATACAAACTCACTACACTAGGTATATGAAATCTTAGATAAAATAGAAAATATTTAATTTGTCCAGGTACCTAATACAGTAAGCAGGTTTGCAGGTTAACAGCAAGTTGAGACGACATGAGTAGGCTAGTAGGCTAGGTTACAATTTATAATATAATTTGCCAGTGAGCCCCAAACTAGAGAGTTAGTCTGTATCTTGTGGCTCGGGGTACGATTACCATAGTGGAGACTAGAGAGATTTCAGATGGAAATGACTGTTATTACACTTTCGTAGTGTGTCACTATGCTTAAAAGCGGTCAAAAGCGAGTCGGACTCGCGTACCGAGGGTTCCGTACCATCAAAAATCATTTAAAAAAAAAATAGTTCTACTATCGGTCAAGAGATGGCGCTGACCTAAAACTGCAATGTTAGAAAAAGTGTGCTATTTAGAGACGTCGTTTTATTTTTCCTGTAATCTTAACATAAACTTCTATCACATAGAATAATTTCAGATTTTTCTCTATGCAAACTTCGGAGATAAGGGAAAAGTATTTTTTTTTTTTAACTTTGAGTAAAATGTCGAAAACAAAAAGATAAATTTTTGAGAATATGCAAATAGCGCTCTTTCATATGATACCCCACATGCATTAGTAGCCCCACTTCGAATTTTGAAGAAACCCGTTCAGTAACTATTGCAAAAAAAAAAGTTCATTTCTTTCCTATTTGCAAAATAGTTGGGCAAACGTCATATAAAAGTACTAAACTATTCCAAATTTCAAGTTGATAGCATTAGTAGTTCTTGAGATATCCAACTGTGACTGACGGACAGACAGACTGAGTCGCACCATTAGGGTTCCTTTTTACCATTTTGGTACGGAACCCTAACAATACATTTGTCTGACTTACTTGCTAATATGAAAATAAAAATATATACTAACCTTTTAACTGACAAATCCTTTGCACCTACTGGAAATCAAATCTACACTCACTATACTTGTGTTTCACCAAGTTTTATTAAGTAAATAAACATTATATTATCACTTTTCTTTAATATTGATTGACTCACTGATTGTCACCTGCGCTCAATGCAGTTTGCCAACTGCCGCTGCCTTGACCGACAAAGCTGCTTTTAAGCTTTTTTGGTTGCTTACATACAGGGTGTTTCTGAATACATGGTATTTAAGTGGATCTTTATACATATTAATCTACACTTGTCGTAAAATCCAGAAGATCTTTGAAATATGAATGACATAGCCACATAGGTGCCTACATTTGTATTATGAGACATAAGTACCAACCTACAAAACGGAGGGATTTCTGATCCATCAGAGGGGCTCGTGGCTAAGTAATAATAGTCGCACGGCTCGATTGGAAGGTAAACTACGCTTGCGGAGGTCAGTCCGTGGATGGGTGACCATCCATTACCTATCGAGATCTCTCCGTGCCACGGAAAGCACGTTAACCCTATACTGGACACTGTGAACTTAAATGCACATCTCGTTCAGATTTTTTTTCTGGCAAATATTATCATCGAATCGTTTATTTTTCATGCAAAAATAACCGTTTATTTTTCACCAAACGTTTTTGAACCCTAGAAAGAGAAAACTATATCTATTTTAATTACGCTCTGTCAGTGGTGATCAAATTGGCGAACAGACTGTCTGCTCCCACGCACTTCAAGATAAATATTCATTTTTATCTAGATTTATATAACTTAATCAACAATAATGGTCTCAGTTTTACTTTCTATAAACCCTAAGCTATTGGTATGTATTATATTTTTGCATAATATGTTTATAATTTCTCATAATTTACGACTTTTATATCGTGTGCATTTAAATTCATACCGCGTGGTCTATGGTAATGCGGTAATCCCTTGATTATTAAAATTAATTGTCATCAATTATTTTAAAAACATAATACCACAACGCAAATAACGCCTTCAACCAAATCCACGCCTCTTAGCTTGCACTGCTTTGGTTTCATAGTAGGTACTAGATCACAAAAAATTCTCGCTTTGGTGCCTAAATCCCGCTTTGGAGCTAAATCTGATGAAGAATCCAGCGAATCTTCGGAAGATGAAGTCAAAATGTACAGGCCATGCCCCGATGCCGCCGAAGAAAGTTCCCCTGCGCGATCACTGGCGTCTCTTCTGTTGAAAACATAAACATCTCCGATAGTGATGACGGCGAATATCGAGAAGTTTATACCATTGCTGCCATCGATTTGGTCGATAGAGGCATGGATTTGGTTAAAGGTGTTAAGAAGAAGCCGGGGGGCTCCTAGCTGCACGCGATTGGTACGTCAGTCGATACTCGTCGTCTATTGGACTCTCGCGTGTCATTTTTATGTAGCCGAAAGTGTACATACGCGAGCTTGCCCCCACTACTGCCCATCTTTGCTTACGACTCGTGCCGGTTATTATACTTAAGCAGATGTTAATCATTACTTAATCGAAAATATAGATTTTTGTTTGTGGACCAACCTGTATAGGTGTGCAGGTATGTTAAAAAATCTGTAAAAAATACACTAAAAGAAAACCAGTTTTACTCTATTAAAATAATTTATTACCTAACTAAATTCTAAACAGCGAACATCATAGCGAGGGTCGAGTACACAAAGTACACAAGCCTCCAAATAATGTACAAGTACACTGCTATAAACACCAAGTTCGCGTAGTACAACCATTTCTGTTTCCTGTAGGCGGCCGCACTGCCTTGCAGACCGTCCTTCAATATGTACCTGAAACAATCATTCATTCATTCAATCACTGACACACAACGCACGACCTACACCGCTGGGTCTAGAAGCACTAATGAAGGATTTTTGTAAATCCATTCCCTAAACGGGTTCAATAAGGAATGACAGAATGGAAGTTCGTCGTTATCAATCGTGTGTATTTATTTATTTTATTTCTTATTTCGTATCTCATTTTATGCTGCACCGGTTAACGTCATCGCGTCTCGCACGTTTTGCGGGCATGTGACGCATATTTTCTCCCTGCCTATTTTATTTTGCGTCATATCCTAATATTATATCTTACTGCAAATACCGAGACGTATTTTCTTTCATTTTGGCCGATGGGAAATCCCACCGTGCGCACGGTTTGTCTAGTATAAAAAAAAACCGGTCAAGGGCGAGTCGACACGCGCACCGAGGGTTCCGTACCACCATATATAGCTTCATAAGCTTAATTCGTATAAGTAGGACCTAAATAGTTATGTGCCCAGAAAAAACTACTACTGTGCTTCACCCAAAGCAACCTGCGAGTAGGTAGGAAGGAGGATATTTTGGTTGTGAACCGCGAAATGTTTTTAAATTTTCATCGGCGAGGCCTTTATTCGTCAGTTAATTTTAACACTGCGGTGTAGAATATTACAGTTTTAAGTCAGCGCCATCTATTGACAGATAAAGAAACAAATGTCTTTTTTTTTTCTGAAAAAGTGTTCTATTTAGAAACATAATTTTATTTTTCCTGTAATCTTTACATAAGCTTCTATCACATAGAATAATTTCAGATTTTTCTTTATGCAAACTTCGGATATAAGGAGGGAACGGTATTTTTTTTTACATTTTTCATGATAAGTCGCAAACTATACTGCCTAAAGTAAAAATAAAAAAATGTTTGAGAATGCGCAAACAGCGCTCTTTCATATGATACCCCACATGCCCTAGTAGCGGCATTTCGAATTTTTAAGACCACCTTTCAGTCCCTAAAAAAAATTAAAACTTTTTGTTTCTTTCTTATTTGCAAAATAGTTGGGCAAACGTCATCTCATTCTATTCTAAATTTCAAGTTGATAGCATCAGTAGTTCTTAAGATATTCAGCTGTGACAGACAGACAGACAGACAGAGTAACGCCATAAGGGTTCCTTTTTACCATTTTGGTACGGAACCCTAAAAAAGACTGACTGACTCATCAACGCCCAAACCGTTGGATTTTGAAAGGCGACGTTTTGCACAGAGGTTCTGTTAATTATGATTACGATGTAAAAAGGAATGAGACTGGAGAAATTGTCTTGCCATAGAGAATATAGGGCCGACGAAGTCGCTGGCAAAGTGCTAGTACAATAATAATTTTATTAAACACATACAAACACACACTCAAACACAATAATTTTATTACAATAGATATTATAAAAAAAGTGGTGTAATTTGTGGAAGGAACCAACCCGCACTGTGCCCGCGTGGTAGATAACGGCTTACTCAATCTCACACAAAGGAGGCATGTGTCCCAGCAGTGGTATGCTTTTAGGATCGGCCCGAGGATTAGCATTTTATACCGAGACCTCTCCGTGCCTCGGAAAACACGTAAAGCCATTGGTCTTGCGCGTGATCTCTAGCCGGTAGTATCGGATTGCCATTATAGGTACACCTGCGTCTAACCCTACAGGGAAACAGGCGTAAGGTTATGTTATATAAGGGTAGAAGGATGACGATGATGATGAACCAACCTTCGTATGCCAACACACATCGCTTGCAAGTGCTCCTTGGGTTCAAGACGGCTGACATCGCAGTTGTAGATGACTCTGTCGGTGGGAGACAGCCTGGCCCTCATGTTGGCCAGGTTGTCATCGCAGAAGTTCCAGTAGTTCGACAGGAAGTAGCGGTATACCATCGTCAGCTTGTAGACTTTGCTGTAGACCTTAACGAGCCTAGCGAAAACAAAAAATAAATTAATCTGACTCTGGCAGTGCAAGATTTATTATAGACCGCACTTTGATTTTGCTTCGGTAAGTAAATTAAGTTATACAAATGGGAACTTTATTCGTATACAGGAAAAGTTTGTAATCAGTGCGCAAATTTTGACAAATTAAATATAAACCTGTTTTATTATACACCTATTTCTTATTTTGATATGTCTTAGTACAAAAAAATTAAGTTATCGTTAACGAAAGATTTATTTATTTATTTATTTATTTATTTATTTATGTTTATTTTGTTTATAAGGGATAGGTACTCGTCGCGCAACGCGCGGTCAGCGAAGCGGAACGCAGTAGTAGGTACCTATCAGCTGTGCGCTCGCCCATTGATATTATTACGAATAGATTGTATCCATAATTTGCTGATTTCAAGTGGACCAAAAAAAAGTATTGAACAAATAATGGAAATGGGTTCTATAACTTAACCACCAAAAAAATTTTGCGCACTGGAACAAAGCTTATCGTGTATGGTTAATGCTCATATTTATGTGAAGCGCTTGCAAATATATTCGCTTATAAGTACGCATAAAGTTCACATTCGTATGAAATGCTTACTTTACTAAATAAAGTCAAAGCCCTAGTAGCAATTGCCGTCGGCTTTCTTTCATACGCCAACAGTTGGGAATGTATTGGCAGACGGTTAGTTATTCCGCCAACCTAAACTTAAAATAGGCCTATTGTCATAAACATGCACTATTTGCCCAACGGATAGCCAACGACGGGCCTGCTGTTACTATTCCTACTGTTGGGTGATTTTTGTAGGGATTTAAGGTATAATGACAACATTGGGCCAACTAACCCGGGGCCTACTGCTTCTATTCCTACTGTTGGGAGATTTTTGTAGGGATTTAAGGTATAATGACAACATTGGGCCAACTAACGCGGGCCTACTGCTTCTATTCCTACTGTTGGGAGTTTTTTGTAGGGCCAATTACTGCTACTCCAACGGAGTGGTAGCGGGGTGTCATAAACATGCACTATTTGCCCAACGGATAGCCAACGACGAGCCTGCTGTTACTATTCCTACTGTTGGGTGATTTTTGTAGGGATTTAAGGTATAATGACAACATTGGGCCAACTAACGCGGGCCCGCTGCTTCTATTCCTACTGTTGGGAGATTTTTGTAGGGATTTAAGGTATAATGACAACATTGGGCCAACTAACGCAGGCCTGCTGCTTCTATTCCTACTGTTGGGAGATTTTTGTAGGGCCAATTACTGCTACTCCAACGGGGTGGTAGCGGGGTGCGCGGGGAGCGGGTGGCGGCACACGTCGCCCGGCCCGCCCGCCATTTTGTTTTTCATTTGTGCACCTGCGACTGCGGAGTGTTTGTGAGTGTTTGTTTTGTTCGCATCAACCAAAGATATTAGCCTGATATCAGGCTGGCAGGCTGTGTTTTAGTTTAGTTAGTTAACCTTTAGTGTTTGTGAGTGTTAAATGTATAAAGTTGTGGAGTTTTACGACGATGATGGTAACGGTGGGGAACTCGGTGTGGTGCGTGAAGAATGAATGACGCCACGGAAGACTCATTACACGTGTGTTACAAAACGTGTAAAAATCGTCGCTGCACATGAACCTTATCGGCTTCAAAATAAGGTTGGTTTTTTAAAACAAATCGCTACTCTAGTAGCATTTTTTGTTGGCATTTAGTTGGGCCACTTACCTCTGGTTAGTTGGCAAATGCATACAATTGGCGGGCAGTTTGCGGGTTGGGCAACATTTTTTTTTTTTGAAAAATCAATCTAATTTTGAAGCCGATAAGGTTCATGTATAGCAACGCGCGTACGGCTGGCGCTGGCGAGACACGTCGCTCTGAAACCAGCCATAAAACCAACCAATATACAACCGCTTGCCTTAATGTATTGTGTCGTTGGGCCTACCAATAACACGTTTTCGTTGGGCCTTCGAAGGGCAATAAACGTTGGCCCCATCGCAAGTTGGGCCTTCGTAGGGCAACGTACGTTGGCCCCATCGCAAGTTGGGCCTTCGTAGGCAAATCCACGTAGGCCATCAGTTGTTGGCCCAACCCGCAAATTGCCCGCCAATTGTATGCATTTGCCAACTAACCAGAGGTAAGTGGCCCAACTAAATGCCAACAAAAAATGCTACTAGGGAGTGTAGTCTGCTAATCTTGCTCTAAGGTACGTGTTGACAGGTCTCGTCCGGACAGAAGGCTGAGTCAAACACACTCGTACACATCGGTATCAGGTCCATGAAACTTAAAGCTTAACTGTCTCCATGCACGAGTGTAATAGTCATTGACTTTCCTCTGAAGCGAAATGCACTATATCTGATATTCTATAGAGTTACAACAGGACAGCACCGTTTTACTATTTTTTCATTCATTTCTTCATATTCATTCAAAAATATTATAGGTTAATATGATAAGATAGGACTCGATACAGACCACAAGGGAATTTTATACGTCTGGTGCGCTTATCGGATCTTTGGGATACGAGCATTACCAGCAGGTAATAATCACTATGATAAGTGGGTTATGTAGACCTTGACCGATAGATCATCCAATCAAATACCGTTTAAGAAAAGAAGTAGTGTATTGGTAGAGAATACTCACGAAGGCACTCCTTTAGGTCTGACTCTGAGCAGAGAGACCACAGCGTCGACGAAGTAGCCGGGAATATAGTGCAGGAACCAGGTGAGCAGCCAGTACACCACCATATTGCTGGTTTCGATAGCATAGCTGTACCACAGGGTCTGCGGGGAGCTCAGCCGGTAGAACTCGTCTGTTTTCAAGTGGCCAATGACTGCTGCTGTGTAACATAGTTGAGGAGGTTAGGATCAAAACCACTACATATCCACTTTTTAGGGTTCCGTACCAAAATAGTAAAAAGGACCCCTTATGGTGCGACTCAATCTGTCCGTCACAGCTGGATATCTCAAGAACTACTAATGCTATCAACTTGAAATTTGGAAAAGTTTTAGATAACGTTTGCACAACTATTTTGTTAATAAGGTTTTATTTAAGAGGGATTGTCGGGTTTCTTAAAAATTCGAAGTGGAGCTACTAGGACATGTGGGGTATCTATCATATGAAAGAGCGCTATTTGGACATTCTCAAACATTGTTCTTTTTAGGGTTCCGTAACAAAATGGTAAAAACCGGCCAAGTGCGTGTCAGACCACGCATAATGAAGGGTTCCGTAGTTGGGATGAATTTATCTCAAAAACAAACTTAACATCGTAGTTGAAAAACATGTTCTCCCATACATTCTGTATAGAAAAACATGTTTTACAACTGTAAATGTAAGTTGGGCAACTTACTCGGTGACTTGTGAACCTTTCTTAGCTGTAATCGTTTTCTTTTTAACTTCGTTATATGGCATCCCCTGTGCAACACTGTTACTTATGCAAAAAGTAACTTTTTCAAGAGAAGTATATTTATTTTAATTATTTGGTTTCATTTATTTTGTTTAATATAAACTTAAAAGAACCCTTCAGGATACAACCTATATAACTTATCCATCTTCCCTAAATCAGGAAGTGTCATCAATTTATAGGATACTAAAGTTTAAAATACTTTGCCTGAAAACGTTACTTTTTGCATAAGTGACGGTGTTGCACCGGGGCGCGGGGGCGCGGGGGGCGATATACAGTGTGTCTGGTCTGGAGTTTTTGATAAACTTTTTAGTGTGAACTTATATTGCCTACTTTTGTAGCTATCGAACGAAACCACATTTATGCCTGTGAAAAAATTCAAGTTGCCACCATTTCAAAACACTAGGGGCAAAATGACTTATTATGGTGGATTTGTCGACAAAATTGATCATATTGCTTCGCCTTCAAATTCAAATTCAAATTCATTTATTGGTGTGATTTTTGGTACATTTTACATGAGATCTTCTTAATAAATAAATAGTTCCTCAAAAATCTACCTTAAAGGTGTACACTCTTTAACATAATTAGTAATTATTATTTAAAAAAAAAAGAACAATCAATATATTAAAAATAAAATAATTACAACGAAACACAACATAACAAGCAATTGAATATACATATAAATAATGAATAGAAATATAGATAACTAGCTGACCCGACAGACTTCGTTCTGTCAAAAGCTATAGTATAAACTCCACTACACTACTCTACCCTACCCTACCTACCTACCTACCCTACCTACCTACCTACCTACCTAACTACCTACCCTACCCTAACCTACCCTACCCTACCCTATCTACCTACCCTACCCTACTCTACCCTAAACTAATTTTTCGTAAAAACCATTAAAAAAAAAAAAAAAACGTTGCTATAAACCTCACGGAGTTTCCAACGAATGCAAAACCGTGGAAATCGGTTCGTGCGTTCTGGAGTTATAGCGTCAGGAAGGAAAACCCGACTTATTTTTATATAGTAGATAATACTTTGTCAAAATTAAATAAATAACTTACAATTATTTATCACTAGCCTTTGCCCGCGGCTTCGCGCGCATGGATGTCGGTTATCGCATAAAAAAGTACCCTATGTCCTTCTCCATATCCCAGGCTATATCTCAAAATTCTAACTTAATATTAATTTTAATGTGACTCACTATGTGAATAGAAACCGAAACAAATGATTTAATATAATAAAAGTACTTATGTTCTGAACGTGAATGAGTCTTTACCTAAAGATAACAAACACAAAATCAAAATACGAAATTTCACTCAAATTCTTAAAGCAATCAATACAACACGAAATAAAAGTGCGACACAAATGATAATTTTAAAATAATTCACGTAAGTACCAACAATGTGAAAACAAAACGAAATCCTCCGAAATGTCGCATGATACACCATTTGTGTTGATAAAACGCTCGAAATATATAATGAACACCATTGGTGCATAACAAAAAATATTTGACGTTTATTTTGTACTCGCAACACGATCTGGCTGTAGAATTGATTAATCGACTAATACTTGACCGGTTGACATTTTAGCGGGAACACCACTAAACGCACGAAAAAAAAAAGAAAACAAAATACGTCTGTACTCTGTGGTCGTGTGGCGGTGTGGCGCGGTGCTTAATGTAAACATTCATCAAGGTTATACGTGCGTAAAGTAATGGATTCAATGAGAAAACGGTTTACTCTTAGAAGAATCTTATACAGAATTACTGAGAAATAAGTGTAGATTTCGTATTGAGTGTTAGTTTATCGAAAAGTGATAAATATGTCAGTGAAAAAGTAACGAAAGTTTTGGAATGCACAAATTTTGATCATAAGGCCGCCGTGTTTAGTAATGTTTTTATGATAAATATTCTTGTATACTGTTTGAAATACACGTAAGTAGCTAGCTTATTTATCTACGAACATAATTTGGCTAATAGCTACTGATATTATAGCGTATTGTTATCGTAATCGTATTTCCAAGAGTAAAATTCGGCAAACAAATACCTACAAAAAGTCAATAAAATGGATATAGTATGTTATCCTTAAGAGATAGACATATGCCATCGCGTACTTTTTTGAAGACCTTTATAAGATACATAATTCCACCATACATTATTTTGTTATATCTCAAAGGGTTTAGACAGCGTTTTCGTTGAAAGCTCCCAGACGGCTTATTTTTTTCCGACACCTCCAACAAATATCGTTAATTCATACAAAAATGCATACAAAAACTTAACAAATTATATACTAAAACCTTCCTCGAGAACCAAGCTATCCATTGGTGAAAACAGCATGAGAATCGGTGCAGTAGTTTTTGAGTTTATCGCGAACAGACAGACAGACAGACGCGGCGGAGGACTTTGTTTTATAATATGTAGTGATTAAGGAATTCGTCAACAGTATAATAACATTTTTCCAATAATAGATGTCTTAATTTGTTTTTAAATTGAATAATATTTAAGTCCTTAATTCCATTGGTAATTTATTAAATATTTTTGGGGCCATGCAAAGTATGCTTTTGTGCATTAAGACGGTCTTTGATGGTCGAACGCATAATTCATGTCTACATATATACTTGTCTAATCATTTTATAGCGATGTTCGGATGCTTTTCTGAATAGATGCATGTTCTTTTTAACAAATAAAGCAGTCTCAAATATGTACAAGCAGGGTAAAGTCATTATTTTTAACAATACAAATTAAGGTTTGAAACTATCAGTTATTTTTATACCGGTAATAGTTCTAATGCCTCGTTTTTGCGATTTGAACACCATGTCCTTATTGCAGGAGTTACCCCAAGACAGGGCTCCGTAACGTAGTATAGAATCGACATATCCAAAGTATGCAATGGTGCCGATTCCCTTGTTCACAAACTAAACTAAAGGAGATTGGCCGGACGTAGTATCGTTATTTGTTCTGCGGTGATTTAAGTTTGTAATGTTGATAATTCTTGTTTTTAAATATAATGATTTTATCTAGTAACGCGAATCCTTAAATTCTCCGCATAAAAAACTTCATAAACGTATTAGTTTTTATGTCGATTTCCGATTTTACCCTTACATACTTTTTTTTTTTCACGCAAGTATTTTCACGTGTCATTGGCATGGCATTTAAAGAGTATGCAAACCATAAAACCTTACGCAAAATAATTAAATTACGCATCCGATTATTGAACTTATAGTTGAATAATTATTATAGTAACAACAGATATTAATAACAACTAACAAATTATTTATTAATTACATTGTAATAACAATCTGATAAGGTGTTAAAAGTAGCTAAGCAAAACTTTTGGTTAATCGAAAGGCAGAATGTTTTCGAGACCTTTGCCTGTTTTATTCATCATTAAAAAATCTTTGAAAACATTAAATGCGCGCGCATCCCGAGCAGAATATGCTGGCGAACGAACAGCGGGCGTTCTCTTTCTAGCTTATAAGTACGTCACATTCGTTTTGTTTTAAGTACAGTCTCGAACGGTAGGTATTTACTTTTATTATTAGTTTATTATTACTGTGCAATTAATTGAATGATTTCATTTATATTTTTTGTTTTAATGTAAATAAATCTTACTAGGCTATTATTATTTTGCAATTTGGAGTTAGTTTAATTAACTATATTTATGTCTTAAGTCACATAAATTAATTGAAGTGAAGACTGAAATAGTGACAAGATTTACGGCAAAAAAAATGTACCTATATTCTGATTCGCTTTAACTTTGTGCTTACAAAAACAAGTAATTAAATATTGTAAAACCATTTGGGTTTAAATAACCATATCAAGAAATAACTTACGTGATGACATTTTGCATAAAGATAAGGTCTGCTCTGGATTAGTACCTGTATATGTAGGTACATAACCGCAAGCAAGTACATATAGCAATTAAAATAAATTGGGTGCGGATGATTCCGCGGGCAGAAACGAATATATGGTAGAAAAAACATCGATTGCGTTTTTTAAGCGACTGTACATGCGCCCATTTTCGGTGCTAATTTTTAATGCACGGATTGCTACTGTGATTTCTTGCATTCTTTCTACCGCTTGTTTATTTATTTATTTTTTATTTGAGAATATTTTAATTTTTTGAATATCATTCGTTTTGATTTATGTAATAATAACATTTTATTTGCGTTACATTATTAAGTTGTTCAATATGGAGGACTCAGTTCGTCGGTGTATTAACTGTTCCATTCTACTGCGGTATTTACGGTGGCAGTCGTTGAGAGAAGTTAGTGAAAATGTGTATGATACTCTGGCTTCTTGAATTTCTCAAACACCGTTATGTCAAACAATTAAAAGTAGCGGGCCACCGCACTAGGTTGAACGGCAATAAAGCGGGCGGCAGCTACATAGGTAATTATTATTATGATCATAATTATGTTTAATAACTTCTTATCTATTCTTTCTACATGTTTAATAACGTTGATATTGCCACCGCGTAGGTACGGACGCCGTATTTTCTCATCGCAATATTACTGTAAAGTGGATTGGAATATGATTGGGAAATAACATAATCGCGTCTATATTATTCTCCAAAGGGTTAGTCAGAGGTGTGTTAGATATACCTACTCCCACATTTCGGCAGTTACGTTTAGTCTCATGTAATAGGGGTTGAGCCTATTACCATCAAGCGGGCACGAATCCAGGACTCCGGGTTGCTACTGAAAAAATCCTATTGGAATAGCCCAATAGCACTGTCTGACCTGGGATTTGAACCTAAGGCCCCAAGCTCAGCAGTCGCGCTTGCGACCACTATACCAACAAGATCAACAAAACAGTAGCGTTGAGCGTAATTACTGTTATTGAGTTGGAGAAGTTGGGTTGACGTTAAGGTATCTACCAGGACACAATTCGATTCATCTAATTTAATTATTTGGTTTAATAGATTTTACGTGATGACATAGTCAGCATTGGCTGCTTTGTTTGTCTAAATGATGCTCTCCAAGCTGGGTCAGCATCAGTTCCTTCATTTAGCCATCGAAGTGTATGCTTTGCGTGTGGCAAATCTATAGGTACTAGTTACGCGTACGTGCAATTAAGAGTGCCTCCAAATGACGAAGAAAGGAACACGATTCTTAGTTTGATATCTCCTCACTTTGGTATGCATCTTATTTCATTTGACAAGTCTAGATTAATTAACGAGTATTGAAAATGCTCAATCGTCATTTTGACTAATTCTTATTTTGAATTTACCAGCATACATTATGACAAAAAGTCACTAAGAGATTCGATTCGAAACTTAGATTTTTATACAGCTAATTACTGTGTAATACTGAGAATTATGATAAAATAGTAAATAACATTTGAAAGCCCTAAAATCATTCTTTAAATTAAACCATAAATCTTTGAGTCACCGCATGTTTCATACCGATACTAGGTTCCTTAGACATTTGGTCAATGTCCTTTAAGTTCAGTGCATCTTTTTCTTTCTATTTCATTAAGAAAAGGATAGAAGATAAATTTTAGTTTAGTCCTGTCAAATTAATCAGCGCTTGATGTAAATTGACGTAATTTTAGTCGGCAAGTTTTTAATCACGTCTAAACTTGTATGGAGTAGTGACAGGCGCTGATTAATTTGACAGGAATAAACTAAAATTTATCTTCTTTCCTTTTCTTAATGAAATAGAAAGAAAAAGATGCACTGAACTTAAATTTAGTTTAGTTTGTGAACAAGGGAATCGGCACCAGTGACTGCCGCTGCGTGATTGACTACTTTCTTTAGTTTATGCAAAGCAAAGGCAAACTTACTAATTTTTGTAATTAATATTGAAGTATGTTGCTTTCAATTAAGTTGTTTGTCGATTGTTAAGCCTAAAAATGTTGTATTTGCAACTTCTTCAATTTTTGCATTATTAAAGCTTACGTTTAGTTCCGAATTAGCTACTCTTTGACGAAAATTCATAATTTTTGTTTTCTTCAAATTTATAATTAAGTTGTTATGTTCTAGCCAGTTAACGGCTTGTTCTAATGCATTGATTATGTCAGCTTCAAAGTCTTTGTTATTTTTGTCATGTTTAACAATGATAGTACTGTCATCGGCAAACAATGTCATAGGATAGGGTATATTCTGGGGAAAGTCATTGATATATGTATATAAGAAATAATAAAGGCCCTAGTACACTGCCTTGGGGCACTCCATAAAATATTTTTCGTTCTTTAGATAGATATTTTATAACGGTTTTAATTGATTTACAAATTCGACTTATTTCTGTACGTTGTGTTCTATTTTTTAAGTAATAATTTATGGGTGATAAAACATTTCCCCTTATCCCATACGCATTTAACTTGCTCAGCAGTATATCATGGTTGACCAAGTCAAATGCCTTGGTCATATCCATGTATATTGCTGATATTGGGACTCTCTCATTCATGTTGGCTATGATACCATTAAGAAAGTCATACGAGTATATTGCCATATTTATTGAATGATCTTTCCTAAATCCTTTTTGTTCTTTCACAAGTATATTATGTTTGTTGAGGTATCCGTCTATGGACCTATAGATCCATTTTTCGAATATCTTGGATATTACCGGAATAAGAGCTATTGGTCTGTAATTTTTAATGTCTTTCTCATCGTCTTTTTTAAATAAAGGTTTTATGACAGTTGGTTTAAGCTTATCAGGGTAGGTTCCAGATTCAATACTTAAATTAATTATGTAGCTAAGAGGATCTGATATTATTTCTGAAACATACTTTAGAACCTTTGTTGAAATATCGTCGTATCCTACACTATTTTTATTCTTTAAGTCTTTTATAATTCTATTTACTTCATCTGGTATGATAGGGGCTAAAAACATTGACTGTGCAAAGAAATTTATTTTAATGTCAGTGGTCAGTGGTGGCCTTAACGGGTCGGACACCGGTGACCAGATACACTGTATACTACTGCTGTGAATTTTTTCACGTATCCAAATACAACCATTTAGCTGACAAGGCCAAAGCCCATTATAATTAAGATTAAAAAATTTTAAATTTAAAAACACCCAACGCAAAAAAGAAAAGCGAACATTTAAAAAGTTAAAAATTATAACTACTATTATTTTTAATTTTTTAAATGTTGGCTTTTCTTTTTTGCGTCGGGGGTTTTTTAAATTTTAAATTTAATTTTAAAATTTTTAAGCGTAATTATAATGGGCTTTGCGAGTTGCAAACCAATGTGCGACAGCAAAACGACTGCCAATTTATAGATATTTTGAACAACCTTCGAGTAGGTGACTTAGGTATGGAGCAATATGAAATGTTGCTAGAAAGAAGTCGTGTGCCGTTGATTGGCGATTTTGCCTACGGAGAAGCGGTGCATATTTTCCCTACAGTCAAACTCGTAAATGATTATAATGAGAAAATGGTGGCACTAATGGCCAGGACTGTGAAGATTTATACGATACATGCTCGTGATGAATCTAGGGAACCCGCTACTTATGGCCAAAAGCCCAATCTTTGTTCCATTCCCCAAGAAACGAACTGTACAGGTGGATTAGTTGGTTGTATTAAAATAGCAATAGGCGCGCGGGTAATGTTGCGGATGAATTTAAAAGTGTCAGAGGGTTTAGTGAATGGAAGCATGGGAATAATAAAAAAACTTGAATGGAATGGACTTCGAAGAGACCAATTGGAAGGGACCTTCCAAAACTTATTTTCATCGAGTTTGATGATAAGTCGATCGGTAGGAGTTTTAAAGATAAAAATGGATGCGTTCCAATACAGCCGCAGAGCTTAACTTTCCAGGGCCTGAAGGGGTATTTAAGCCAAAAAAACGTTTGCTAAAGGCCAGGCCTATGTAGCGTTGAGCCGTGTAATTTTTTTTACAGGGTATACGAGTAGTAATTTGTGAATTAGATAAAAAAAACTATTCAATTGTCCTCACGATAAATTAGCATTGGAAGAAATGCAAAGAATTAGACATCGAAACGAAAACTAAATATTATTGTTGAGAATAAAAGCTTTGTCTCAATAATATTTAGTATTGTTTTGATTTCTTATTCGTTACAGATAAAAGCTTTATCTCAACGTCTGCTGAATATAAGTGAGGAGTAGGTTATCCAGCATATCTATTGTAGGTCATGTTGCAGCATCAGTTCAAGGTTACTAATCTTTCTATAATCTGTTCACTGAAACCATTCCAATGTGCCCAAACATGATACCTCTGCTGTAACTAAGCGAGGAGTTCGGTTTCTGCAGACCTCTGGTCATGCTGCAGCATCAGGTTAAGGTTACCATATTCTTGCAATACGATTGAAGTAATAGAATACCAAATTTCGTTACGATTAGACCCGTAGAAGTTGCTCACATTCCCTTCATCAACGAGAAAAGAGCTGATGATCTTCGAACGGCTGAACCGATTCTGATAAAACATACCTAAGAACACTGACCATTAAATTACCTTTCAATTAAAAAAAAATCGCTCTCTTTTTACTCTATATCAATGACGTGTGTCAAGCACACATTCCAAATTGCGGCATTTTTACGTACGCCGATGACACCGCGTTGATAGTCTATGATACTGACTGGGCAAGAACAAGTGAAAGGGCGGAACAGTCGCTCCACTGGAATCAGATCTTAGTATAGCGCACATTCGCTCAAGTGACGCTCCCAATTGCAGCTGCCCATTTCTGTCCTCGGTTCCAGACATAAAGTATTTAGGAGTCCACATAGATCACGAACTTAGCTGGCAACCCCAAATCGAATCTCTATGTATAAGGATCAGAAAATGTATTTATATATTTAAGGAATATATAAATACCGATCGCGTACTTTGATCGATTGGCGCGAGGAGGTGAAACGCCGAGGCATAACTCCGCTGCCGCGAGAAATCACGGCACAGCGGACAGAGCTCCGGCGGGATCTCATGGCGACATGGAAGGTGTGATTGTCGCAACCCAGCGCTGGGCATGCCACAATGGTGGCGATAAGTCCCCTCATTGAGGAGTGGCTAGAGTGGTGCCACGGCGGCATCCTTATTTTCCGTCTGACACAGGTCCTCACCGGACACGGTTGTTTCAGGGGGTACCTGTTTCGGAACCGAATTAGGCGGGAGGAAACGCCCAGATGTTACCACTGTGTGGATCGCCCGGAGGACACGGTGGAGCATACGGTGGAGGTCTGCCCGTCTTGGGCAGAGCACCGCCGTGTCCTCACGGAGGCGATCGGCGGCGGCGATCTCTCGCGTCCGGCCCTGGTCCAGGCCATGGTAAGGAGCGCGAGTGCATGGGAGGCCGTCACCTCCTTCTGCAAAGCAGTAATGCTCGCGAAAGAGGAGGCGGAACGCATGAGGGAGCGGCAGTCTGTGCCCCCTCACGCACCTAGTCGCCGCAGGAGACGCCCTGGGCGGCGGGAATCGGTAGCCGATTCCCGGCCACCGTAGGCGCGGGCTTGCGGACGGCGAGCTATGGGCAACTCGCCGTCCCGTAAGAACCACGCCCGGGTCGATGTGTTCCACGTGCGCCTCAAAGAGATGTCAGTACGCACTGACGGAGTTCGCTAGGACCGATGCCTGCTAGGGTTGCAGGTTTGTCCGAAAGGGATACCGTGGCCCTGGCACACAGGCAACTGAAGGAACACGGGTGGGTTTTAGGCAGTAAAAGTCTGACACGACCTCCGCCCAGAGCGGGAGAAGTTAATTGATAATTTCCCACCAAAAAAAATGGCAATCTGCTGATCCCGATTTAGCTTTGCTAGTTTATCAGACCCTTTGCCAGTCAATTTTTTTATATTGTATCCCGGTTTGGGGTGGAACTTACAAAACCTCCTTACTTAAAGTTGAAAGGGCTCAAAGAGCGATCTTAAAAGATATATGCATTTTAAGCGCAGGGACTTTTCGACCAATCAACTTTATTTAGAAACCGACTGTGAAACACCTTTTTTTGCTCCGCGCTGTGCTTCGGAAACACTCATTGCACCTAGATCATGCCAAGCTGAAAAGACGCAAAGGCACTCCTGTGTGAGATTAAGTCCAATGCCGTTCCAGGTTTGCCAGCCGACAGTATGCGGCAACTAGCTCTCGACTGTATAATAGAATAATTAAACTTATACACATTTACTCCCTGACTAAACACGAAGTTAAAATCAAACTCTCAAATTGGTTGCAGAAGTTAACGTATGACGAAACTGAGAATCTTATTACTATTGTCTCATAATAGAACAAATACTGTTATTAAATTAAGGCACTATTTTGTATAATTTATATTGTTGTTTCTTATAAGTACTTGCACGACACTCAATACCAGTTGTTGCTATTATATTTGGAGGAACATTGGCTCCTAAAACACAGGCCTCTGGCGTAGTTTAGGAGG
Organism: Dryobota labecula; assembly: GCA_947523025.1. Lineage (NCBI taxonomy): Eukaryota > Metazoa > Arthropoda > Insecta > Lepidoptera > Noctuidae > Dryobota > Dryobota labecula. The sequence goes on along the minus strand of OX383311.1, from coordinate 597,809 downwards.
CATCAGTTCGCCCTTTAATGTTATCTATTGTACAACATTTCTTTAATCCTTGTGTACTTGTGTATATTTTTAAATGTACTAATAAACATTTTATTATTATATTATTTATTATTTACTAGCTTTTACCCGCGGCTTCGCCCGCGGGCAGGTCGGAAATTATCCCATGGGAATGTACTGTCACTACACACTGTAATATGCAAAGTAATTTTAATAAATTTATATATATCTTATTGTAAACAGCACACTAAGTGCAAAATAAATTATTTTTGAAACCTAATGAATTAACTAAAAATACGTCTTAGAATAGGTACACTACTTATAAAACAACATAATAAACCTAGCGCAGCGTTGTCACATCTACCAACTTTGTGGTAGATCTTACCTATTTTACCTCCCATCTATCTGTCTACCAACTTCGGCCTCAAATCTACCTATTTTTCAAAATATTACAATCGAATTATTTTTTAGGAACACACAATTTGAGCCATGCATGCGTCTTGTACATGTAATGGAACGGTACCGTCTTGTCGGATAATGGAACGTTACCGTCTCGTCGGATCGCGCTATGACACTTGAAACCAGTGTTGCCATATATACAGATTTCTCCGTATTTATACAGATTTTCGATACAGAAAACACAGATTAGCATTGGATACAGATGTTTATACAGAATTTTCACATTCTGTTGGCTAAATTGCCGTAATCTGCTTAAAACGGCACATAACAAAATAAGTAACCCCACTATAACACTGCAGTCTACCTCATTCTAGTGCAGCCGTAGAGATAATCTTTTCATCTATAAACAAAGCAACTGATTGGTGAAGAATCTTGCTATAGCCTAGAGATTGATGATATTACTGCTAAAATTTAACAAAAATATATTTTTTTTATTTTTTTTTATTCTACTATGAGTTTGCTCTTGACTTTAGTCTAGGTCTGGATGACAGAGACAAAGTCTACGATGGAGTGAGCTTACCCAGAAGAAGCCTGTTCACTCTCACTTTGAATAGATTAGGGTTGTATGCGTTCGGAAACACAGACGCAGGCAGAGAGTTCCACTCCTTTGCTGCGCGCATTATAAAAGACGTTTGAAAACGCTTGGTGCGAGTTGGTGGAATATCAACTAGGTAGGGGTGGTAACTTGCAGTGCGTCTAGATGTCCGATGGTAGAAGGGGGCCGCTGGAATGAGGACTAATTAAGAGTCTATACTACCTCAGCCCCACCTCGCTCTATATCTCGCTCGCACACTATTGCTACCGGTCACGCGAGCAAGCGAGACATGGCAGCAGGGAAAAAGGCTCCAAGGCGCCGATAGTTTAGGTAATTTCGTTTTACGGTGAAAATAATGGTCATTTAAAAAAAGTAAATAACCTAAGATCTGCTTTATAGTTAGCTCAGTTAATATGCAAAGTTTCATTATCAAATTTTTTGAATACCAGCGGTTTATTGTTCGGTTTGGAGGTAACTTTGGTTTTTTTTTCTATCGAGAAATTTTTATGGAATCGTTTTCGGCTAACATAGTACTTAACATTAATCCTCAACTTTACCACATATTTATTTCAAAATTAATGCTGCAGTATTTTCGACATAACGGAGGATCATGCTAAGCCATTTGAGGTAGTATAGGCCCTTAATGCAAATTATAAAGTAATTTATATGTTTGTTCGTTGCAAGTTTTGATTTGATAACTTGTTGTTTTAATTATATTTTTAATTTTAAGAAATACATAATTATGACAATTTCATTAATAATTTGTGTCTATTTTTATTTAATCCTACCTAACCTATTCCCTTGATTTTCAAGAGAAGCAGAACAGAGTAACTAGGCCGCTTATGGTAAATTGGTTCTATTTTGGTTATTTTGACCATACAGATTGAATACAGATTTTAGCAGTTTTCACTACAGATAAAAGGTTCAATGCATCTGGCAACACTGCTTGAAACGGAACTCTGTGCTTGTGACGGATGGACGACACTGACACTGACACTTAGCAGCGTTCCGAAACGATCTGTGCTCCGGTTTTGGCGCGATATTTCTCTTTCCGTCGCGTCAGTATTGATGTGAGCGGGAGCGGAGTGAGTGTGACAACGATACATTATGGGTTGTTTGTGGACAAAATTATCACGAACCGGAACGTTTGAGATTTTTTATGAAAAGTGAGTTCGCGCGTTTTGTTTATATTTCGTTCGCGGCCATTTGAATTTTGTATTAACGTGCTTTTTACCTATTCTCGTCTCGTTATCATTAAATCACAATGGATTCTAACAGCAACAATGAAAATGATAGTAGAGGAGAAGGAACACGGAGTCAAAGATCCGAACTAACATCACCAATAAAAGCATAAAACCTCTTTAGAACAGAAAACCTTTTTATTTACTCGAATTGTTAATTCTGAAAATGTACTGAAATTAGGGTGGTAGGATCTACCAATTTTTCATTTAAAATCTACCTATTTCTACCTACTTTTGATATGCCATCTACCGATTTTCTAAAATCAGGTGTGACAACACAGCGGTTGCGTTTCGTCCGTCAAAAAATACAGTTAAAATTCGACAACGACCCACCACTACAATATTCAACTAGGTATCTATGAACGAACAACGATTATTTTTAGAGACGAACGACCAACAAAACACTTTTCATGAATGAGGGTTACTATCCTACAGATGGTCTTAACACCGCGATTCAGAAAATCGCGTCATTGCACAGCGTCATCTATCGACCACACCGGTAAACCTAAACTCTCTGTTCCACCAACCTGTTGCAAACGTAGTAATAACTTCGGACGGAGTGGACCGATTTTAATGAAATAAAGACTAAATGTCACCTCCAGATACCGACTATGACTATATTTCCAATCCTTTAAATCTCTTGAAAATAATTACACAAAAATATCAATATTACATGTGAATTTTAAAATCATCCCCTATTTTAACCGCTTGAGGGATCATTTTAGAAAAACGATGAAATACGTACTCGTAATTCATTATTTGTTACCAAAAGCATAAATTAGAATTTACATATCCCTAACATAAGAAATAAAAGATTTCCCATACAAACTTTCATCCCCTATATCCCCCCCTTTAGGGATACTTTTGAGAAAAAAGTAGCCTAGGTCCTTCCCCGGGATGCAATATATCGCTCTGCCAAATTTTATCGAAATCCGTTCAGTGGTTTAGGCGTGAAAAGGTAACATACAGACAGACAGACACAGAGTTACTTTCGAATTTATAATATTAAGTATTAAGTATGGAAGTATGGATTAGTATGGATAGTATGGATTTAAATAAATGCTTTGAGTTTTGAGTACTCACCCCATTTTGTCTTATAAGGCGAGCTACTGATGGTGTACATTGGAATGCTGTCCCAGTGATGTCTGTTCTGCACGGAGTCCCAGCCCGCTGCGATGATAGCGTTGTTCACGAAGTCCACGGGGGCGTACGATACGACTGTATGCTTGTCCGACAGAATTACATGCATCACACCCAGACCAGCGCCTAGGAGATACTGAAATCGAGAAATTAATATTAACTCAACTGCCAAACCCAAAGCATTTATTTCAATTAAACAGGCACTTTACAAAGTATTGGTTTCTGTTATCTGCTAAGTAAGCGTTTCATACGAACACTATTGGTATAAGACTAAAGACAAACCATTTATTTCAAGTAGGCCATTAAACCATGGCCATGGCTATGTTAACCGCAAATAAACGTTTGTATTTTTTTTATTTTTATTCTTTCATAAGGCACTTTTGATCGTCAAAAATTACAAGAAAATGGAATTGGTTCTAGTTGCCCCTACCCAAAAGTAGTTTCGCATGGAGAAGAATTGGCAAGAAACTCCATTATTACTCTTTTAAAATGTTTTACAATGTGTTGTAGACAGTTGTTGTATGAATGAAGACAATGTACCTGGAATAAAATGACTAAACTCATGACTATTTTTCCTGGGGATCTCGCTCGACTCGAGGCTACAATGGGGTCCCCATTTAACTTTTCTTGCAGGCTAAGTTCAGTGGCATGTGCTGTGAGAAAAATCCGTCAATTTACTGATGTAGATACCGCGAGGCTAGTCTATTTTAGTTACTTTCATAGTATCATGTCTTACGGTATTTTACATTGGGGACGGGCTGCAGGCATCCAGTCTATTTTTATTATGCAGAAAAGAGCCATCAGAGCCATATAATAATCTCCGCAGGCGCAATTCTCTAAGGGAACTGTTTAAGGATATTAACATTATGACGGTACCTTGTCAATATATCTACGAAAACACATATACGTAAGGACAAATTAATTAGCAACGAACAGGTCCCTATTTATTGGACCTTGGGGTTATATACTAGAAATATGGACCAATTCGTTCAACCAGGTTTCAGACTGGCTAAAGTAGACTCATCTTTCAAGGGGTATTTGTTTAAAAGCTATACATATCGTAGCGAAGTCAAAACTGTACATTGAATATTTTTGAAAAAAAGTAATTGCCACAAGGTCTGCGAACGATTCTGATGCCGAAAATATAGTTTTTAGAATTTTTGTCTATTTGTCTGAATGTATGTTCCAGCATCACGCAAAAACTACTGGATAGATTATGTTCATATTTTGCAAAGATATTCCTTATAGGTCTGGTCAAACTGTAGGGTATAAATTATTACGCTATTTGCTATGGGTGAAGAGCAGTATTGCATTATGTTTTGAGACGGGTCAATAAGGGCAGGTACCTTAATCGTGGTCGCTACAAGAAAACGGTCTTAAGGCCGTCCCCTGACCAAATAACCTTGAGCATTCGTTCTCTCTTTGCCGCACCCCACCTCTGCAATACTTCGTAAAACATTACTAGCGCCATCTGGCGAACAACTTATGAAATGCAAGTAAAAATCAAGACCTTAGAATTCACAGACGCGGCATATTTTTTTTTTTACCCTACACACGCTCTACAAATTGTGCCAGTTTTGAACAGTATTGTTTTGCAGTTACGTACCCCTATTGGCGATGCCATAATTGTTTGGGTGTCTATCCATCCTGGTGAAGGCTCAAGGAAGGAACTAACCACTGAAATAAACAAAGAAATCAGTTATTATAGGTAAATCAAGCACCTTCACGGCCATGCAAATACTCTAAGAACTTATTGACCTTCTAATAATGCTCGCTTTTTGAATAAATGTGCCTTTATAAAGTTTATGTACTTCTAATGACGTACGCTTTTTTGTTTTCTACGAGCCTTTTTTAACTTTCTGGCTGGTTCTCAAAGTTGGTTGCAGTATCTAGGAACCCCGACCGGGTAAGGTCAGGTTAGAACTGTGAGCAAACGCGCCATCCGAGGGAGCGCCGCGAGCCGCCACCAGGCATCCATCAAGTTGGTCGCAGTATCTAGGAACCCCGACCGGGTAAGGTCAGGTAAGAACTGTGAGCAAACGCGCCATCCGAGGGAGCGCCGCGAGCCGCCACCAGGCATCCATCAAGTTGGTCGCAGTATCTAGGAACCCCGACCGGGTAAGGTCAGGTTAGAACTGTGAGCAAACGCGCCATCCGAGGGAGCGCCGCGAGCCGCCACCAGGCATCCATCAAGTTGGTCGCAGTATCTAGGAACCCCGACCGGGTAAGGTCAGGTAAGAACTGTGAGCAAACGCGCCATCCGAGGGAGCGCCGCGAGCCGCCACCAGGCATCCATCAAGTTGGTCGCAGTATCTAGGAACCCCGACCGGGTAAGGTCAGGTTAGAACTGTGAGCAAACGCGCCATCCGAGGGAGCGCCGCGAGCCACCACCAGGCATCCATCAAGTTGGTCGCAGTATCTAGGAACCCCGACCGGGTAAGGTCAGGTTAGAACTGTGAGCAAACGCGCCATCCGAGGGAGCGCCGCGAGCCGCCACCAGGCATCCATCAAGTTGGTCGCAGTATCTAGGAACCCCGACCGGGTAAGGTCAGGTTAGAACTGTGAGCAAACGCGCCATCCGAGGGAGCGCCGCGAGCCGCCACCAGGCATCCATCAAGTTGGTCGCAGTATCTAGGAACCCCGACCGGGTAAGGTCAGGTTAGAACTGTGAGCAAACGCGCCATCCGAGGGAGCGCCGCGAGCCGCCACCAGGCATCCATCAAGTTGGTCGCAGTATCTAGGAACCCCGACCGGGTAAGGTCAGGTTAGAACTGTGAGCAAACGCGCCATCCGAGGGAGCGCCGCGAGCCACCACCAGGCATCCATCAAGTTGGTCGCAGTATCTAGGAACCCCGACCGGGTAAGGTCAGGTTAGAACTGTGAGCAAACGCGCCATCCGAGGAAGCGCCGCGAGCCGCCACCAGGCATCCATCAAGTTGGTCGCAGTATCTAGGAACCCCGACCGGGTAAGGTCAGGTTAGAACTGTGAGCAAACGCGCCATCCGAGGGAGCGCCGCGAGCCGCCACCAGGCGTCCATCAAGTTGGGCGCAGCTTTTGAGTATTTTAGGACAACGAAATGGGCATTACTTAACACTCACAAAAAGATACACATCTATTATATAAGAGAGTACATTCATATTGTTGGGACATCAACCGGCAAATTATTTGGGGTACGATTAAATACATGCGAATAATAAACAAGGTAGAAGAATTACCTACGGGTGGCTTGACTACACAGATGGGCAGATTGCCGGCGTTGATTCGGATCAACTCTTCGGCGACCGCCTTCGTGAACGTGTACGTGTTTGGCCAGTATTTGATTAAACTGCGAAAAAAAAAAAAAAAACATATCAGGATTAGCGTAGATTGACGCAGAGGCGGTGCGGTCTATTCGGTGAAAAAAATTAAAATAGTTTCAAAGTTTTTACTTACGCAGGCGTTATACTAGTGAGCCGGTCTTTGTCAATGCTATCCACCATATCTAGGAAGACGTCAGGAGGTATTGGGCACGGGTAGAACTGTTCCTTGAGGTCAGTGTTTATTCTGTTGTCGGTGGCGTGCGCGAAGGCTGTCGATATGTGGTTAAAGAGTCTGAGGACAAGTTTATATTCATTAGGATAATCGTATGTCGTACCAAGTGGTATCCAGTAACTGGGCTGTGGAGATCAGATAGGCAGTCGCTCCATGTTAAAAACTGGTATTTAGCTGCTTCTGGTTGACTGAAAACACCACCTGCATTCCTTTAGCTGCGTACACAATTGTGACATTTCAACGGACATTACTTCGTACAAAGCGGCGTTAGGTATCTGTTATCAGTCATGCTTATCGTGGACAAGGGTGCCTGCCTGTGTTTTTGATCTAATGAGGAGGATTGTTGTGTAACAATAGTTTTTGTCACGCGCGCTTGTCATGGTCACGGTGTCTGATTCGTGTAAATGTCACAGTACAAAGCTGGTATTCTTCCTTTCCTTCTAGGCCGAGATCTATAAACGATACTTAGGTCGTGTTTTGACATAGATATCTTCCAATTGTTGTTTGACAGCTGCGTGACAGTGACGGGAATAAAGCTTAGCCTAAGGTTCACGGCCTCAAGCGATGCGATTTACGTCAAGTGCCAGGCGCGTGCGTCACGTCAGTGTCTCTGTCCGTCGCTCCGCAAATCGCATCACGGTGACTCGTGGCATGCTAAGCAACTTCTTTCATTATTTTGTTTTCCTTCACAGTCGCCGACGCAAGACGCGTGTCGCTTGAGCTCGTGGCCACGGAGTAAGGCTGAGATGTATACAGCGAACTTTAACTTTACTCAAGCTAAGTGCAGAAACGTTTCATACAAAAATGAACCTTATTCGTAAAATTTAACGCTTGATCACAAAAGTTTATAAAAAATATGCACATTAACTTCATATCAATAAGGTTTATTTTCGTAAAAAATGCTACTTTAGCTTGAGTAAAGTCTGAGTGAGCTCTTTAGATCTGAGTCTACACTGCTACATGGATCTTTTGGCGCTCGAATGACATTCACAGGGGGGCGCTGCTGATAAACATTTGTTCAATTGTTTTGTGACAAGTATTGAAAAAACAAGATGGCGGCGTTAGTTCCGATACTGGTCACCCGCCAAAAGATTCTTGTATCAACAGCATTAGTATTGTGTACATAATAAAGAGTATTTTATTGTATATGTGTTTTGTACTCACTTAAGATTAGTGCACTGCTTGCCGAGTGCCAGCATCTCTCTGGTCCCTCGCACGTTGATGAGCCCCGCGACATGGAGCGACTCGTCAAAGTTCACCGTCGCCGCCAAATGGATTATAATGTTTACCTGGAGATTAATCGAGAGTAACTAAATAGGTACCTATTATGGTACAGGAAGAAGGGTAGGAAGGGGAGGTGGGGGTACGTATACGTACAATACGCAACCAGCAAGGCAGATCGGTTTAATCGACGGTCGAGAAGTAAGATTACGTACGATCAAAAAAAAAATGAGTTTTCACTAAACAGTAGTAAAATTTAAAAAAACCAGCCAAGAGCGTGTCGGACCACACACAATGAAGGATTCCGTAGTTAACATTGTAGTTGAAAAACAAGTTCTCCCATACATTCCAACTGCAAATGTAAGTTTGTACGCACAATATCGATAAATTTGCCATGTTCTGTCCATGTTTCATTCATCTATAAGTATAGAACTATTACCTGTATTTTTTTTTTTTTTTTTTTAATTTTACTCTCAATAGTTTCTCAGATAAGGGAATGGTAAATTTTATTTATTATTTATTTAAACTTCATGTACAATAGTGGTACATAGGCGGACTTAATGCCACAAGGCATTCTCTACCAGTCAACCTTTGGGTTAAATATAAAAACAGTGGTAGGGTACAAAAATAATGACAAAAATACTAACTTCTTGATTCTTAATTTTCATATATTTTTATAATTAACTTTAATAGTATTTATTTTAAAATTATAAATAAAAATATCTGAAATCCTTACAATAAAACCTTTCATTTGATATGTCACAAATCGACTTTTTTTTTCTCATTTGCCCCCCAAAAGTGTCCCCCATGTTCAAAATTCATTTATTTACGTTATACATACCTATACACGTCCGTGTTTGGGACACAGAAGTTCATAATTATGCTTACCAAATTTCTAAACTAAATCGGCCCAGTAGATTCGGAGCAAATTGGCTGTGACAGACGGACAGACAGATATACGAGTGATCCTATAAGGGTACCGTTTTTTCCTTTTGAGGTATGGAACCCTAAAAACCTGGGATCCGCTTATTTTCACAAGACAGTTATGTTTTATTTTTTTGTAAAAAGATTTTATAAAACTCGTTACCTCATTTGTGATATTGTTCCAGTCTTTCTCACTGAGGCCGACCCTAATATCAGATACGTCTCCTTCCACGGCCACGATGCTGTCTGCGAAATTAGGTTTCTTCTTACGTAGAGTGTCGTATAACTGGGAAAAAGAAGAAATACACATAACATAACATCACGCCTTGTTTCTCCGAAATGTTGGGCAGAGTGGTGCCTGACCTCTATAGGATAACATCCACATTTAGCCAGTTATATTTAAAAGTCCCATGTAATGGGACGAGGGACGAAAGGGGGCGAGTCTATTGCCATCGACCGGGCACGAATCCAGACTCCGGGCTGAACTAAGAAACTCCAGATGGAAAAACCCAATAACACTGTGCCCGACAGGTGAATGTCGCTCAGCAGTATCGCTTGCTGCCACTAGATGCACGCTGCAGTCTATTTATTCTACTACATAAATAAATAATAAATAAAAAAGCCTTTATTCTACTACTTTCACAATATTTGCCCCTAAGCAGTAGTCGCCTCTTTGGCGTAGGCCTCCCCCATTTCCTTCCACTGATTTCTGTCCGTACCTTTAGTCTCCATCCCGGTTCTTCCTTTTCCCAAAATATGATGAGATAGGAAAACGTATTCTACAACCCTTTTATTAATTAAAAGCAAAATTGTACAAAAACTAATATTTTTATAAATTCTCATTCTTCTCCGTTAAAGATTTATGGATAGGGCGATTCTATGTTATTTTTGCAATTTCTAATTTTCAAAAGTCTAAGTGCCAATTTAACCAATGAATCTGAACGCGTTCAGCACATAAACCACGTTTAAGAGCTGGCAGTGTCATTATTTCCTTTGGAATATTGACACTGACAGCTCTAGAACTCGGTTTAGATGTGCTGATCGGGATCAGTTTCATTAGTGAAATTGGCCCTAAATGAAATAAATGATTTGACAATAAATAAACATGAAAAAATCAGTCTTAAAGTCTCCGAAGGGGTAGCATGTGTATGGTACAATCAACCGCATGTCGGTGGTAACACTGACCTTGAGCTGGCCTAATGTAGTACAGAGTTTCAATTTAATAAGAGACCCTTATACTGGTTCTGACGAGGACGCGCGGTCTACTGTACACTTCTCGCCAGATACTTTCTAAGAGCCATGTAATAGAGGGCGACGCTATTGTCATTAGACAGGCACAAAACCCATTAACTCTTTGCCCGACCCGGGAATCGAATCCAGCCGGTCTCTTCTGTGAAAATCTTGAAACGAGCTGTCAGTAGTGAATATTATCAATCCATAACATCAGGTGGAGTGACAGTCCCACGCGCACTCGTCGCATTTGCGACCACTACACCAACAAGGCACTCTAACTACGACAGGTGCCTGGTTTTAGAAAATCCATGTTGTGGGATGATGTACTTTTTTTGTAATATGACGTGATGAGTAATACGATATGTGACATATTTCCTCTCGGTTTCTATGGAAGTAATTTCGTATAAAGGGACGGAAGTGTGTAACAGGAAGCCGGGGAAGCGTGCGCTATTTGATTTGGCCAATAAACGCGCGCGGTAGTAGAGTTAGCCGTCAGATGGGATGGAGGACCTTTTTTATTTATTAAATGCGCGTCAATTTGGTATTACCATCTATAAATTGAAATCCAAGATGGCATCTACGAAAATGCTCAATATTTTCATCATGGGTGTCGTTTTCATGGTTTTCGAGGGTGCTAGAACCGATAGTGAGGTCAAAATGAAAATCCAAGATGGTGGCTGTGAACATTTTAAAAATTTCGATCATGGTTGTCGTTTTCATGGTTTTCAAGGGTGAATATTGCTTGTAAGGTGAGATGTCAGATGTTACACATCATAATGCGACTACTGTAAGGCTCGCTAGTTTATTTTTATTACATAAAAATAAAAATACTAACTTATCTACTTACCGGTTCTTTAAGGATATAGGTTAATCTTTGTTGAATGGTTTTGCCTTTCTTTGGTCTCAGTAACATGTACAGTTTCTTGATTTCACATGATCTGAAACAGATTATAGAACTTTAAAAGTCTTCGTTCCACATTGACAATAAAATGGGTCTCTGAGCCAAATTTATTGATAGAAGACCGTACACATTATCCATACTAATATTATAAATGTGAAAGTAACTCTGTCTGTCTGTATGTTACGTTTTCACGCCTAAACCGCTGAACCGATCGTCATGAAATTTGACATAGATATAGCCTGGGATATGGAGACGGACATAGGCTACTTTTTTACGCGATAACCGACATCTACGCGGGCGGAGCCGCGGGCAAAAAGTAGTTCATTATAATCCTAGAACGTGGGCTACGTTCTAGGATTATAATAAATAATGTATACGGTCTATTGAGTCGCACTATTGAAGTCATGCCATACTTTAGAACGGGCTATCATAATTGCGTAGACAATATTTCGTGCCTGTGCTGTTGACCGATGAAGAGATGTCTCGTATGGAGCCAATCCTGGCTGCTGCGCCAGGTTATAGTGGACTTTAGAACGGAGTATCATAATTAATCATGTATAAACAGTAGACAGGTGGCGTGTACACACGGTAGCAACGAACATCCATTCACATTTGCACAATTGGCGAATGAGAGGTCACGATCACGACACTTTTGTTACTTATAGATTGTTGGTACTTAATTTAATTGTATTTTTTTAAACATAATTAAATGATTGATTTCATGACCAAAACACGCAAGGCAAGCGCCTGCAGTGCCTGCTGGAAGTGAGTTTGATGTCCTCGTTTCAATTGCTCGAAGAACGGATCGCCGATGGGGCCGAAAGGTGCTGGAGTGGCGATCGCGTACCGGAAGACGCACCCTAGGTAGGCCTCGCTCAAGGTGCCTCTTTTAGGTGGATCAGGTGTTCTTTGGTTGAATGAAGATGATTCCTCACCTGAAGAGTTTCTCGATGAGCTGCTTGCCGAGGAAGCCGGAGCCACCCGTCAGAAACACGGCAGTGCCGCGGTAGAACTGCTGCACGGCAGAGTCTCCGCGGTCTATCACGGCGTTCATTGGTTTCTGCTTCTCTAGGATTGCCAGCTCGGTCTTTAGTGCGATGTCCATTGCTGTAGAACATATAAATGTTAAACTTACTTAAATAATCCCTCTAACACAAATGCGACAGTAACTCTGTCCGTCTGTCTATCTATTATCTTTTCACGCTTTTACGGCTGAACAGATTTCGTTGAAATTTATCACAAAGGCATGACGCGGGTCAGGACTGGGGTTGCTGACTTTTTGTACAAGAAATAAAGTATATTATGGTCAGGGATAAAAAAGTATCCTATGTCCTACATAGGATACTTATTTATCCCAGTAGTACGTTCCTGTGGGGTAATTTCCGACCTCCACGCGGGCGAGGCGTAACTTAACAATACGCTGGCAGCAGAATATGTCTGAAAAAGGAGCGAATGATACCGTGTCATTCGGAGAGCAGAAAACTATCAGTGAAATTGCTGCGATCCCATAAGAGAACCTATACCCAAAGTCTCTAATTCAGATAATTTATGTAAACAAAGTAATGTCAAGAAATGTCACTGTCAAAATGACAGGACAGTGGTGCAAAACATTTTATCATTAAATGTTTTTGTAAATAATCATCGATAAAATTAAAGTGAATTAGTTATAAGAACTATGCAAACAAAATACCGTTGCCAAACAATGTTTTTTGTACTGTGTCGAAGACACGGTATATATGATAGTCATAATCAGCCCTTTTAAGCCCAGTGCTAGACGTAGGCGTCCCAAAATCGATTTCCAATCGAAACAGTTTACAGCCGTTTTCGTCCAAAATGTGGCTAGATATGCTACTTACAATATGAATCTATTTATGAGAGTTGTAATATTAGTGTTGTTGAAGATTAAAAAATGTGAAAATGTTTGGATCTCCTGCATTGTTACCAGTATCATAAAATATTTTATACCAGAAAATCTCCTTTTATTAATAACTTTGTTTAAAACCGAAAATTTATAAAAATAATTACGGTATGATTATTTTTTAATTATAATTTCTTAAAATCAGTACTTAAAAGAAAATAGAACCTCTTTTTTCGCAATTTTATGTGAATTACCATTACAAAGATATTTTTTTGTTGTTTTATCCCCTTTGTTTACATAAATTATCTGAATTTGAGACTTTGGGTATAGAACTATAGATCTTATTGATCATATAATCCTATAAGGACAGGTGCGTACTTGTAGTAAGTACTTGCAAGCGGCGTGCGTTTATAAGCAGACTAGCTTTAGCGCGCGGCTTCGCCCACGTGGAGGTAGGAAACAATCCCACTGAAACGTACAACCAGGATACTAAGTATCCTATGTCCTAACCCTAGCCCTGGTCTACCAGTGTTTGCCAAACATTGTAGTCAGTGCATTCGTTAAGGCGTGGAAAGGTAATAAATAGGCAGACAGACAGACAAAGTTACTATCACATATCGTCGTATCCTACGAATAGTGCCCGAACGAACATAGGGGCTTTCTTTTTTTATTGTATAATTCAATTCTGCTCATCATACCACATGTAACCAGTTTAACAAAACAATTAAAAACGGGATTTAAAGGTCAAAATGCGTATAAAATATAAAGATAATTTATTGAAAAAAATCCTAGACGAACCTTAAAATACCAATACACATTATAAGAAATCACCAATACATATTTTTTCATATTTAATTTAATTAAACACAAAAAAGTGTCTCCTGAAAAGTAGCTATTATGCAGTTACGCCCCTGTTCGCAGGATACGACGATATACACCGTGACATTTTAGTCGTCTTACAAAGATGGTCCACTCAATGTATCCGACATAAAATACCTCTAGGCGCGATTAAAAAAAGAAAAATAGTAATTAAGATTAAGTAGCAATAGTAAGAAACAAATTTTTGCGCTAGGGTGAACTCTGATAAACTCTGATAAAAATGTCGCCGCTCCATTCCGCGCCACCCTTGGAACGCAAGTCGCTGACTGCGCTCGTAACAGGATGTTTCAAACTACGTTATGTGTCATAATGAGTAGTTTTTTTTTTTTTAATTATACAAATTATCATTAAAAAAAAAATATATATATATATATATAACAAGAATGATTACTAGGCATTGGATACATGAAGTGGGCTGCCCTTGTAAGACGGTTACAATGGCATAAGGTATAATATTAGTATGGAAAATCAGTACGGATGTGTGAACATGAAAATACAAAATGTGTTCGCGACGATGCGTCACCAACAATTTAGCTTGTATAAAATCAGTAATTTTAACTTAGCTTAAGTATATAGGAAATATAATTTCTTCGTTAATACTAGTAATAATAGCATAAATTATGTAGAATCGATGATGTGCGCGCTGAGGCGCCATCAGAAATGAGTTTTATTCAAAAATGTTCCTATTTACGTAGGTGCCCATGTATTTTTGCACACTTTTTTTCCACACAATATGCCCCACCTACAAATAGGGAAAATTTCATGTCGCAATAATGCGTAATAAAACAGTCAAAATAATGTGCAATGACTATACTAACTCAAATATGTAAAAAGTATAGTCATTAATAGTGCTGCCTAGCAGCTATAATGTAATCAAAATGACAATTTTGATAAAAGTCGTAAACTCGACCATTGTACGCCTCGATTAGGTAAGTTAGATAGACAAAACTTAAAATCATTTATTGTATCCAGGTCACCTAGACCGAGACCTAGCCCTGGACCTAACTTCCTGAAATCTAGCCCTTCAGGATACCTACCTAATCGAGTCTAAATGCCGCGAAGCGGATTTCGTAAAATAAAGGCTACCCAACCTGTATTCAGAGGCTCATAGCGGGCTGAAAAATCTAGGTACGAAAACTAAAATACTAGATTTCTCTAGGGCAATAGACTAGCTTGAGGTTTCTTTTGGTATGGTAGAGATCGGTTCAGTACTTTGCCAGTAAAGTCACTTGCAAACAATTTAATATTTAATTATTCACATAAATCCCGTTGTAACTGAAATATCTTTTCAGTAGGGATAGGTAGAATCATGATAGAAACCTCATTAGAAAGGCCATTATTTTACGAATCTTATGATGTATAACACTTTATGTAAAGTGATAGAAATAAGGGTGTTTAGGTGTGAAACACATTAGAACTTAAGATATTTTAAACCAATAAAGTTTCTAAAACGGGAGGCGATTCGCGGCTCTCAGTAAGGTAAAGGAGCACTACTACCTTAGTGAGCGCGCCACCTATAAATTTCGTAGTCATCGACATGGAACTAATTCCATCTAAATAGTCATATAGTAGTGCTGGGGAGTCCTGAAATCGCTTCCTGAATATTTATGAAGTCTTATCAGTAATACGGTCTTATTATTTCTTCCGTAAACCTGTAATTCTTCAGGAGTAATGTCGCAGTGAGTATTGAAGATATCCTGAACTATTGGTGCAGGACGTCAGCGCCGCTTGGACTGGGATAGCCTTACAACCTTCCTGATTTTCGAGTCAAGCGATCACGCCCGTCCGGTACATCTGTTGGTCCTGTCGAGCCGGATATCTTCGAAGAAGGAATATTCCTGGAATCAGAGGACCTGTTCCTGAAGAATTATTTTCGAATCCTGAAGACTTATGGCTGAAGGATTATTGTCGACTCCTGAAGAATTAACACTGAAGAATTATTTTCGAATCCTGAAGACTTATGACTGAAGAGTTATTATTTCCTGAAGGATTATTTTGAAGGCTAAAGAATTATTTTCGAATTCTGAAGAGTTATGACTGAAGAGTTATTATTTCCTGAAGGATTATTTTGAAGACTGAAGAGTTATTTTTTCCTGAAGAGTTATTATTTCCTGAAGGATTATTTTGAAGACTGAAAAGTTATTTTTTCCTGAAGAGTTATTATTTCCTGAAGGATTATTTTGAAGACTGAAGAGTTATTTTTTCCTGAAGAGTTATTTTTTCCTGAAGGATTATTTTCGCGACCTGAAAAATTATTTTCGAATTCTGAAGACTTATGACTGAAGAGTTATTATTTCCTGAAGGATTATTATGAAGACTGAAGAATTATTTTCGAATTCTGAAGACTTATGACTGAAGAGTTATTATTTCCTGAAGGATTATTTTGAAGACTGAAGAATTATTTTCGAATTCTGAAGAGTTATGACTGAAGAGTTATTATTTCCTGAAGGATTATTTTGAAGACTGAAGAATTATTTTCGAATTCTGAAGACTTATGACTGAAGATTTATTATTTCCTGAAGGATTATTTTGAAGGCTGAAGAATTATTTTCGAATTCTGAAGACTTATGACTGAAGAGTTATTTTTTCCTGAAGGATTATTTTCGTATCCTGAAGAATTATTTTCGAATCCTCAAGACTTATGACTGAAGAGTTATTATTTCCTGAAGGATTATTTTGAAGACTGAACAGTTATGTTCTCCTGAAGTATTATTTCGAAGACTGAAGAGTTATTTTTTCCTGAAGAGTTATTATTTCCTGAAGGATTATTTTGAAGACTGAAGAATTATTTTCGAATTCTGAAGACTTATGACTGAAGAGTTATTATTTCCTGAAGGATTATTTTGAAGACTGAAGAGTTATTTTTTCCTGAAGGATTATTTTCGCGTCCTGAAGAATTATTTTCGAATTCTGAAGACTTATGACTGAAGAGTTATTATTTCCTGAAGGATTATTTTGAAGACTGAAGAGTTATTTTTTCCTGAAGAGTTATTATTTCCTGAAGGATTATTTTGAAGGCTGAAGAATTATTTTCGAATTCTGAAGACTTATGACTGAAGAGTTATTATTTCCTGAAGGATTATTTTGAAGACTGAAGAGTTATTTTTTCCTGAAGGATTATTTTCGCGTCCTGAAGAATTATTTTCGAATTCTGAAGACTTATGACTGAAGAGTTATTATTTCCTGAAGGATTATTTTGAAGACTGAAGAGTTATTTTTTCCTGAAGAGTTATTATTTCCTGAAGGATTATTTTGAAGGCTGAAGAATTATTTTCGAATTCTGAAGACTTATGACTGAAGAGTTATTATTTCCTGAAGGATTATTTTGAAGACTGAAGAATTATTTTCGAATTCTGAAGACTTATGACTGAAGAGTTATTATTTCCTAAAGGATTATTTTGAAGACTGAAGAATTATTTTCGAATTCTGAAGACTTATGACTGAAGAGTTATTATTTCCTGAAGGATTATTTTGAAGACTGAAGAATTATTTTCGAATTCTGAAGACTTATGACTGAAGAGTTATTATTTCCTGAAGGATTATTTTGAAGACTGAAGAGTTATTTTTTCCTGAAGGATTATTTTCGAATCCTGAAGACTTATGGCTGAAGAGTTATTTTTTCCTGAAGGATTATTTTCACGTCCTGAAGAATTATTTTCGAATTCTGAAGACTTATGACTGAAGAGTTATTATTTCCTGAAGGATTATTTTTTGAACTTTGAAGAGTCAACATTGAATATAGAAGAAATACTTTGACGTTTTGAAGATTTGTTTTGAAGATAGAAGAAACGTCTTGGAAGTTTGAACATCTGTGTAAAGGATTACAGTTTAGTGCACATATAGTGAAGTGACGTCCCTGAATCTAAACCAACATGCCGGTCACGAGGTCACAAGGCAAAGCACCTGAAGCATGGATGGTGGAGTTGGACAGAGCGCGTACCTCTACAGCTATACGTCATGAGTTACCTCCACGTTCGCCATCCACTACGGAAGGGACCGAGCAGCCGCTACCGCCGCCGCCACCCCCTGCCACCAGCGGGGGTGAAGACGTACCTGTTCCAACACAATCAAAGGAAACAGAACAGATAGAACAAATAGAACAACCGACTACATTCAGGAAGGAATCCAGACTGGAAGGAACTTCAGATAGGACATTAAAACCTTCGGATAAATCAGTGAATCCGGACAAAACAGTGAAGCAATCAGCTGATACAAAGGATGGAACTTATAGAGGAATCATGCTAATGACTACCCGGGGTGACGCCCGTAACGAACATAGAGGACCGCCGTCCATAAGTAGGACGATACGGTCGAATAGGAAAATATTGAGAGCACGTGAAGACTTATTGAAAATTAGGTTGGAACTTGCTCAAATAGCACTTCAAAGAGCCGAAGAAGGAGATTCTGATGGCTACATGGATGATCGAAATTCGAACAAGGAGTATGTGCGATCGTGGCTAGAGGAGGCGCCTGAGCCTGAGCCATTGAAGGAGGACAATGCCGCCGAGGGGAACCGCAGTTTATATAGAAGCCACAAGGCCGTCGAAACTCAACCGCCCCCGGAGGACAATGCCACCGAGGGGAACCGCAGTTTATATAGAAGCCACAAGGCCGTCGAGACTCAACTGCCCTCGGGAGAAGATGCCAATGGAGGGAACAAATACCCCTCCATCGAAGTCGGATCAATAGTGAACCTCCATCAAACGCAAGTACCCATGTTAACTCATCCTATAGTGAACGAAGTGAAAAATATAGTACCATCGAAGGATCCGGGGGAAGCACAACTCCGTCCATTCATAACGGAGTTGACGTCCGCTATAGCGTCGCTAGCCGACAAGAAAATAGAACAGTGGTCATCGAATAACCCCTCGGCGTCGAAGGTGATTATGACCCTTCCAAATTACAGTGGGGCTCATACAGAATGGCTGTCGTTTCGCGCCATTTATGAAACAACTCGTCGATATTTCAACGATGTTGAGAATACAGCTAGGCTGAGAAGGAGCCTGCGCGGACGAGCACTGGAAACAGTGAGCTCAGAACTCATCGGTCATGCAAGACCAGATGACATCATGAGAGAACTCGACCTGCAGTTCGGCCGTCCAGACTCAATTGCTCAAGCTGAAACAGATAGGCTCCGTGGGCTGCCGCGCTGCAGTGAATCACCAAAGGATATCTGCACGTTCGCAAGCCGAGTTAGGAGCGGCATAGTCACGCTACGTGCGTTGAAGATAGAACATTCAAACTCAAACTCAAACTCAAACTCAAACTCAAACTCAAAGCATTTATTTCAATTAAACCATTACAGGCACTTTTGAATTGTCAAAGAGACGGTCAGTTAGTCAGAGTCGGCAAGTTGAAGCTAGATGCCCATTCCAATACGTAGATCACTATGGAGAAGAACGGACAAGAAACTCCAAGGACACTCTTTTAAATCAAGATATTACATAATCCTGGGTACATTATTCTTGTTGCTTCTATATGTGAGACAATGTAAAAACTAATAAAACAATTCAAAATATAAAATTACAAATTAAAAATAAGCCCTGGCAGTCAAGAGATGACCAGTCCCAACTGACGGCGCCCGTTCACGAACATGACGCATGGATCAGCACCATCCAGCTCAACCATTTTGTAGGGAACCGAATGATCCAACACACGCGCCACCATCAGTGAAACATTTAAGTGAGCATGACATACTCTCAACTGCCATGCTCTTTCAAGTCAACATAAATCATAATAACTCCATGGTATTCACATTTACAAAATTGAAAAAAAATGCTGCTAAATTATACAGAACTATAGTTTGCAATGTATTTGAGAGATTAATAAAAATTTACTACCAAAAAAGAAAATAATTATTATCTATTGGAGTATTCATCAATAAAAACATGCTTAAATAAAAACAAAATAAACATTAAGTTCGTAATGTCAGAAAATAAAATAAAATAAAAAAAGGGGGAAGCAACTTCCAAGTATTCAAATTTTATCTAGTGAGCCCAAGTGGCAGTGGAGCAGGACCAGCATTTAGCCAAGCATTTTTATCTACGATATAATCATCCAACTTATAATATGCTTGTCTGCATAGTGTGCGTTTAATGCACGTTTTAAATTTCTTCTCATTTAGTTGAAGAATATCGAGTGGTATTTTATTATAACATTTTACACAGTACCCCATAAAAGAAGTGTGTACTTTAGACAATCTGAAGCGTGGTTGATCTAATTTGTTCCTATTTCTAGTGTTAAAATTATGCCTGTCACTTATTTTACTAAAAAGATGTAGATTTTTTCGAACATACATAATATTTTCATATATATATTGACAAGGTACCGTCATAATGTTAATTTTTTTAAACAGCTCTCTCAGAGATTCGCGTCTGCGGAGGTTGTAGATAGCTCTGACAGCCCTCTTGTGCAGAATAAAGATGGAATCAACATCTGCAGCTCGTCCCCACAGCAAAATACCGTAAGACATGATGCTATGGAAGTAACTAAAATAGACCAGTCTCGCGGTATCCACGTCTGTTAATTGGCGGATTTTCCAAACAGCGTAAGCGGCTGAACTTAGCCGCCTTGCAAGTGATGTTAAGTGAGGACCCCACTGTAGTTTTGAGTCAAGCGTAATCCCCAGGAAAACCGTATTTTCGATGAATTCTAGTATCTCCTTATTCAATACAACGTGACATTCATTACTTCTAACGTTCGGTAAAGCGAATCTTATGCATTTAGTTTTCTTCTCATTTAATACCAAATTATTTACAGTAAACCAATTATGGACCTTAATCATAGCGTTATTTACGTCGTCAAGGTCCTGGGCATGTCTGTTTACTTTAAAAATCAGTGATGTGTCATCAGCAAATAACACCATTTGGGGTCGGTTTTTCAGTAAATAAGGTAAATCATTTATATATACTAAAAAGAGGAACGGACCCAGTATTGAGCCCTGCGGTACACCCATTTTGACTTTTAAACCCAATGAATTAACACCGTTTATTTGAACTTGCTGCAATCTATTATTCAAATATGATTTTACTAAGCTAAGCGCAAGTTTACCCAGTCCGTAATGTTCAAGTTTCAAGAGCAGTGTTTCGTGATTCACGCAATCAAATGCCTTTGATAAGTCGCAAAAGATGCCTATTGCATCTTGTGCATCTTCCCATGCCTTATAGATGTGTTTTAATAAAGTAACCCCAGCATCGGTTGTGCAACGTCCTTTGGTGAAACCATACTGTTGATCGTGTAGGATGTTATTACAATTAAAGTGAATGAGCATTTGATTTAACATTACTTTTTCAAACACCTTACTGAAAACTGGCAAAATCGAAACGGGTCTATAATTATTAGTGTCTTTGCTGTCCCCGGATTTGAAAAGTGGAATAATTTTACTGTATTTCATTAAATTACTTAATCAACGCCGAATTGATGCGGTTACTGACTGAGAAGTTGCCAAATTCCCTTCGGGTACAATGGTATAGGACCTATACCGAGAAGTACCAATCGCTGGCAGACTTATCACTGCTCAGCGACTTTAAGGCGCCCAAAACGAGCACACCAGGTAGAATGTGGTACCTACCACATTTCGACGTGTTCAACCCAATGAAGCCAGACAAGGTCCGCATAGTACATGACGCTGCGGCCAAATCGAGAGGATTGTCACTCAACGACTTCCTTCTAACTGGACCAGACCTGCTGCAGTCACTGCCCGGCGTTATGATGAGGTTCCGACGACACTGCATAGCCATTTCCGGTGACATAACGGAGATGTTTATGCAGCTAAAGGTGCGAGCTAAAGACCGAGATGCACTTCGATACCTATGGAGAGGCTATAGAAGGGAGGGAGCGCCTGAAGAATACCGAATGATGTCCATTATATTCGGTGCGGCAAGTTCGCCGTGCACGGCTATATTCGCAAAGAATTGGAATGCGAAAAGGCACATAGAGGAGCATCCAGAAGCAATGGAAGCTTTCATCCATAATCATTATATGGATGATTACCTCGATAGTTACAGGACGGTCGACGACGCAACGCGTATCGCAACGACGGTGAAGAACATACACCTGAAAGCAAAGTTCGAACTCAGGAAGTGGGTATCGAACAGTGCGCAAGTTATCGAAAAGATAGATCCGTCACAGATCCGAACTGAAGTTGTCAGCATCGGAGATACAGAAAACACCGAAAAAATATTTGGTCTAATATGGAAACCGGGTATAGACAGCAAGAAACAATGGCGGCGCTCACAGATACTCGCCGACATGTTCTGGCGACGCTGGGTGCGCGAGTACCTGCCGGAGTTGCAAAACCGGCGGGAGCCGCATAGCCGCGGGCCAGGACTACAGGTGGGCGACCCTATTCTCATTGCCGACGGCCAGCTGCCTCGCAATACGTGGCCGCGAGGCCGCATAATAGCCGTGTTTCCAGGGGCTGATGGTGAGGTCCGGACTGCTGAGGTGCGCACCGCTGGCGGCACCCTGAAGTGTCCGGTGAAGAAACTCGTCCCACTACCGAAGTAACGAGGCGTCGAGACGGCGGGCGTCGCGGCGGCGAGCGTCGCGACTACGGTCGTCGCTCACTGGCGTGATGCAGCGCCGTGCCGACGTCGCTACGAGTCGCCACTGCGCTGCACGGCGGGAGAGATGTTCGCGACGATGCGTCACCAACAATTTAGCTTGTATAAAATCAGTAATTTTAACTTAGCTTAAGTATATAGGAAATATAATTTCTTCGTTAATACTAGTAATAATAGCATAAATTATGTAGAATCGATGATGTGCGCGCTGAGGCGCCATCAGAAATGAGTTTTATTCAAAAATGTTCCTATTTACGTAGGTGCCCATGTATTTTTGCACACTTTTTTTCCACACAATATGCCCCACCTACAAATAGGGAAAATTTCATGTCGCAATAATGCGTAATAAAACAGTCAAAATAATGTGCAATGACTATACTAACTCAAATATGTAAAAAGTATAGTCATTAATAGTGCTGCCTAGCAGCTATAATGTAATCAAAATGACAATTTTGATAAAAGTCGTAAACTCGACCATTGTACGCCTCGATTAGGTAAGTTAGATAGACAAAACTTAAAATCATTTATTGTATCCAGGTCACCTAGACCGAGACCTAGCCCTGGACCTAACTTCCTGAAATCTAGCCCTTCAGGATACCTACCTAATCGAGTCTAAATGCCGCGAAGCGGATTTCGTAAAATAAAGGCTACCCAACCTGTATTCAGAGGCTCATAGCGGGCTGAAAAATCTAGGTACGAAAACTAAAATACTAGATTTCTCTAGGGCAATAGACTAGCTTGAGGTTTCTTTTGGTATGGTGGAGATCGGTTCAGTACTTTGCCAGTAAAGTCACTTGCAAACAATTTAATATTTAATTATTCACATAAATCCCGTTGTAACTGAAATATCTTTTCAGTAGGGATAGGTAGAATCATGATAGAAACCTCATTAGAAAGGCCATTATTTTACGAATCTTATGATGTATAACACTTTATGTAAAGTCATAGAAATAAGGGTGTTTAGGTGTGAAACACATTAGAACTTAAGATATTTTAAACCAATAAAGTTTCTAAAACGGGAGGCGATTCGCGGCTCTCAGTAAGGTAAAGGAGCACTACTAGCTTAGTGAGCGCGCCACCTATAAATTTCGTAGTCATCGACATGGAACTAATTCCATCTAAATAGTCATATAGTAGTGCTGGGGAGTCCTGAAATCGCTTCCTGAATATTTATGAAGTCTTATCAGTAATACGGTCTTATTATTTCTTCCGTAAACCTGTAATTCTTCAGGAGTAATGTCGCAGTGAGTATTGAAGATATCCTGAACTATTGGTGCAGGACGTCAGCGCCGCTTGGACTGGGATAGCCTTACAACCTTCCTGATTTTCGAGTCAAGCGATCACGCCCGTCCGGTACAAAATGAGTATGTTAAAATGATGATTTTACGTAGGTACGCATGTATGTACAATAAATTATAAATCGATATTTTCCCATAAACAGTCAATAATTAAATCATTTCTACAAAAAAATTAACCTGCCTGCCTTTTCCCAACTATATTGTGGTCGGCTCCCAGTCTAAATGGATACAGCATACATGGAACGACTGCCTATCTGACCTGCACAACCCAGTTACTGGGTAACACGACACCCCTTGGTAAGGGAGATTGTTAATCTTTCAGGCTTCTGACTATCCGTAACGATTGTCAAAGATCTACGAATGACAGCCGGGACCAACGGCTTAACGTGCTTTTCGACGCATGGAGAAGTCTCGTATAATAATATGTAATGGATGGGCACCCATCCACAAACCGACCGCGGCAAGCGTAGCTTGACCTCGGATTGACCCATGCGGCTGATATTATTTATTTCTAGAACTAACAAATTAAATTATAATTTTTAATCCACGACATACGTACTTGCATGTTAACCTGTAAGTCATGGTTGGTTCATTTTTTCTTTAAAAATAAATAATTAAAAACAATTGTTTCTGCAAGTCATGATTATAAGTTAGGTTTTATTGTAATAATGTGATAAAACGGTGGCACTCGCGCGCCTGAGCGAGTTGCAAGGTTTCAATTTTTGCTAGTATGTATTATGAAGTATCAGCATCATAAAGTCGAATTATTAGTTCACTGGAGGAAACTGACAGGTGCTAACTGTCACATTTTTAAATAATAAGGTATTCTAGACTTTTACACTTATACAATACATATATTATACATTTATTTTACAACTAGCTTCTGCCCGCGACTTCGTCCGCGTGAAATTTCGGCCCACCGCACAGTGGAACGAATGTATGGGAGCGGTTGGACGTAGACATGTCCGAAAAATAAGAGTAAAATTATGACAAACTAATGATGCCATCTTATTCGATTACTTAATGCCTTCATAAATTGTGGTGATGAATTTCTTCATAACTCCCATATTTCGGGAGTAATTTGAGAAAATGTGAAATTTTACTATGAAAATGAGTGTATCGAGCTCTCTCCCTCCTGATTCCGGGCTTGTTTCAAGTAGCGGTCTCTAATATCGTAATGCTATTACTAAGAGCTATATTTAATACTAAGACACATAGTGCGCCAAATGTGCACTTTCTGGGATAAAAGGAAATGAAAATTTAAAAAAAACGTTTTTTCCCCATTTGTATTTACTTTAAACCGCAGACAGACTTATTAAGAGGTCTATAAATATATTATATATATACAGAAATATATATTAACAAAAATATTCACAAGAACTGATGAGAGTATGACTTTTAAGTAAGTTGATAATAAATTACCTAGTTTCATTAAAAGTACAATAAATAATTAAGATGTAAGCTCTAATTTACTAAGTTACACATTTTAAAACAATAACATCATTTAATTATCTTCGTCATCATCATCATCATCAATTAATTCAAATTCAGAATCGATGTCCGCTAAATCATTTATGTTAACAAATTCGATATCACTTTTCTCAGAATCCGTAAGCTCATAAAATTCCTTAAAAGAAGATTTTTTTACAAACTTATTTCCTTTTGGACGGATACTTGTAACAAGTGGATCAGAAGACAGTAAAAGATTGTGCATAATATTTTCATTGCATGAGATACTGCTATGCTTTCGAGAATGCCCCTCTCTATATTTTCTAAAATCTTTATTTCTAGCCTCAGATGCCTCTTCGGATAGAAAACCAATGGGCACAATTGACATGTTCTGAACTATGTCTGGCCCATGCATTAAAATTTTATGAAGTGAAGAAGGCATATAATACCATGGGTATAACTCCACGTAAAGCTTAGCAGTATCAAAGCAGAACTCTCGGAATTTAGTTACGTTGATCTTCTCTCCTGATGAAATACACTGCAAGATCACACAGATTTTTCTTAAAAGCATAGCATCTATTCCGGTCAGTTCAGCAGATTTAGTGTAGTTTTCAAAAAATCTCCTTGCCGAGTTGCCATTGTTGGTGGATCCACTGCCTTGTTTCACAACATCGAGAAGTAAGCCCGTTTCTCTTCTTACAGCCTCTTGAACTCTTTTCTTCCTGTCATCAACTTGCCTTTTTGCTATATCACCCCTTACTTGCCATGATTTTATGTCTAATTTGTAGGAAATGTGTAATAAGCATTCCATTGAGCGAATCCAAGCGTGAAGGGTGCTTAAGCTATATTTATACATGTCCTCGTTTGCGTGTTTATCTTTGATTAACTCTAAATTATTCATTTCTTTAGGACAAGCCTTGCATATGTCACACACTGAAGCTGCTGTATTGGATATAATGGAATGAATTTTACCATCAATCATTGTCAACAGCAGTTGGTGTTTGACACTAATTCCATCAGTGATGGTGGATGGAGTTAAGGCTTCAATCTCTGCTTCGATTTCAGCCATCTCTCTCTGCACATTTTCTTTGGTTTCCTTTATAAACTTAAACAATATTGGCCGGCAAAATGAAGTGGAAGATGGTCGCTCGTTTTCCCAAATTGTTACACCTTTTGAGACGAGCCGCAGTGGTACAAGACTAATCATAAAATTACTAGCAAGATCGATTTGCTCATCTTCACTCGTCCTTTGATGATAAATGCTTTGGCTAGATGATCCGTCAAAACCCCATTTGCTGGTCAATACGAGCTGTTGATTGGGATCAACAGGGGTTTCTAACGACCTAATAAGTCTTCTTGAGGTTAAATCCATCAAGGCTTGTAATTTGATTTTTGCAGAGCTCTCTGTAACTGTGAGATCTTCTTTGGCCGGATAGCACTTAATTTTTTCTTTAACCAACATGTAGTAACTCGGGTATTGAAGAGCTCCTTCTTGAGTGTTGAAATCCCGAAGAGTGTTATAGCGCCATTTCGATAAGTTCATCGATACATAAAGAGCCAATGCCTTCAAAGGGGATATTTCCCGTACCTGAATTGATTTACCTTCAATGAAGGCTTTGATTTTTGAGGCCTCTTCTGGATTCTCCGTCAAGTATTTCATAACATAAGCTGTATCGCTTTGTCCTGCCTTTTGAAGCGCCCTTTCGGCCGAAAACATAATTTCAGCGCTGCTACTGCTGCATGAAAGACTATCTTCAGTGCGTCTTCTTTTTTGCCGGTTACTAAGGTCCTCAAAAGATTTACGAGGACTAGGATGTGTACAAGTTGAAGCATCAGATTTAGCAGGAGAAATTATGGGCTCGATGACGTCACTTATATTTTCTGTAGAAGGTTCCATATTTTCATTCTGTAATTCCGGCCATTGAATTGCAGCCTGTAGCCAAATCTCATGTTTCTTCCGAAACTTATCTGTGCTTCTTCCAGACTGTGTCCATTTTGCATAAATGCGGTAGCAAAATCGACGACACCAGTCTTTTAAACTTGTTTCAGCACTTTCACATAACTGAACACAACTGTTATCTTTTAAAACACTGAACAAATAGTTAAAGTCGCGTAAATCTTTATGTGCGCGTGCGCATAAAGCAACGTGAATATCAAGATTTGTATTAAAATTTGGAAAATACATTGCGAGATTAGCTTGGATACAACGAGGTGTAAATCAACACTGATTTTAAAGTTACTAATAGTGACCTATTTATATAAAATCCAGGTATCCCAGGTATCCTTTGTTAAATATTGCAAGGTAATTAGTTATTGTGATAATTAGTAAATGATGCATGCTAAATTAGTGTATTAAGAGCCATTTAGTAATTAAATAATAGCAATGTTCTTATCAGTAATCATTAGTGCATCAGTTTTATATGTAAACCTTAAGTCCCTAATTATATATCCTAATTAGCTTATATCTTCTCTAATTGGCTGCTCAGAAATGTTATTGTAATAAGGTAAACCTTTAGAAAAACGGTTTTAATCAACAAAATAAACAAAAAATAAAAAAATTGTGTTATAAAATAAACATCACTCTTTATCCCAGAAAGTGCACATTTGGCGCACTATGTGTCTCAGTATTAAATATAGCTCTTAGTATTAGCATTATGATATTAGAGACCGCTACTTGAAACAAGCCCGGAATCAGGAGGGAGAGAGCTCGATACACTCATTTTCATAGTAAAATTTCACATTTTCTCAAATTACTCCCGAAATATGGGAGTTATGAAGAAATTCATCACCACAAGTTATGAAGGCATTAAGTAATCGAATAAGATGGCATCATTAGTTTGGCATAATTTTACTCTTTTTTTTCGGACATGTCTACGTCCAACCGCTCCCATACATTCGTTCCACTGTGCACCGATCGCGTCGCATGCCGTCGCTTAGCGTTCTCTCTGACTTTTGTTCTTTTCGCTTGGCTCCTAAGGATCATAGTGTGATGTTATATAGCCTATAGCCTTCCTTGATAAATGGGCTATCCAACACTAAAATATTTTTTCTATTTGAACCAGTATCTAGTTCCTGAAATTAGCGCGTTCAACCAAACAAACAAACTCTTCAGCTTCACTACATATTATAAAACAAAGTCCTCCGCCGCGTCTGTCTGTCTGTCTGTTCGCGATAAACTCAAAAACTACAGCATCGATTCTCATGCTGTTTTCACCAATGGATAGCTTGGTTCTCGAGGAAGGTTTTAGTATATAATTTGTTAAGTTTTTGTATGCATTTTTGTATGAATTAACGATATTTGTTGGAGGTGTCGGAAAAAAATAAGCCGTCTGGGAGCTTTCAATGAAAACGCTGTCTAAACCCTTTGAGATATAACAAAATAATGTATGGTGGAATTATGTACCTTATAAAGGTCTTCAAAACAGTCCGCGATGGCATATGTCTATCTCTTATGGATAACATACTATATCCATTTTATTGCCTTATTGTAGGTATTTGTTTGCCGAATTTTACTGTTGGAAATACGATTACGATAACAATACGCTATAATATCAGTAGCTATTAGCCAAATTATGTTCGTAGATAAATAAGCTAGCTACTTATGTGTATTTCAAACAGTATACAAGAATATTTATCATAAAAACTTTACTAAACACGGCGGCCTTATGATCAAAATTTGTGCTTTCCAAAACTTTCGTTACTTTTTCACTGACATATTTATCACTTTTCGATAAACTAACACTCAATACGAAATCTATACTTATTTCTCAGTAATTCTGTCTAAGATTCTTCTAAAATTAAACCGTTTTATCATTGAATCCTATTCCAGAACGGTAATCAATCTATACTCAGCTGAATCGAGACTCAAATCGAGCCTCAAGCAGAGATGTGTATTGTCTATGCATCAGCCTGTTTTCGTTTACGATTTATTTTATTTACCAACTTTGTTCTGATCTTCATTGGGTTCGAAATATTAAAATATACCTTAGATTGCGCTTCTAAGGCTTAGGAGCGCAATTATTTAGGAAATCTGCATTATTATTTTGGTTCTGAATAGTACAATCCCCTATTTATTGAAACTAAAGCTCTTCGAAGTATATTAATTTTGTAATCAAAATTGTCAAGCCTAAAAGACTTTTACTTGACTTGAAATGTCAGCATGTCAATTATGTGAAAATAAATACATCAGTTTGTAAACAACTTACGTATAATTTAATGTCCTTGTATACAACGTTGTTTGCTTTGATGATTAACAAAAAAACATAAAACGTAAACATACAAGAATTTGTAATTCTGAGGCTATAGGATGCCCACGGTTGTGTGATTTTATGAAATCGTGGTATATTATACCTTGGTAGAATTTAATATTTTACCACATCTGTACCTCTTTTTGAAGTTTTCACAATTATATGGGTCCTGGTCCTGAGTATCTCTTAAATATCTGAGAGGAACGCTAAAGTTCAACCTTCTATTTAAATCCATAATCCAAATATACGTAGCAATAATTAAAAAAACAACAATAATATATGAAAACTCGACAACGCAGATAGACTTGAACAGAACAAAAACATAACAATCTATACTCAAGCGCGGTCTCGACCACACTTGAGTGATTACAGATCGAATCTCTGCTTGGGCTCGATTCACGAATTGAGTAACGATCTAAAATAAAGCCAAACTCAGCTGAACTATGATCAATGAATCCATGCTTGAGGAACGTTCTAAAATTAAAACTATCCTCAAAACTAGTTTTAAACAGAGATCAACGCTTGAGTTTCCTTCTGTAATACGGACCTAAGATTCTTCTAAAATTAAACCGTTTTATCATTGAATCCATTACTTTACGCACGTTTAACCTTGATGAATGTTTACATTAAGCACCGCGCTACACCGCCATACGACCACAGAGTACAGACGTATTTTGTTTTCTTTTTTTTTTCGTTCGTTTAGTGGTGTTCCTGCTAAAATGTCAACCGGTCAAGTATTAGTCAATTAATCGAATTCTACAGCCAGATCGTGTTGCAAGTACAAAATAAATGTCAAATATTTCGTCCAATTGCGAACGTGACCCTGAGAAAAGTTATGCACCAATGGTGTTCTTTAGATATTTCGAGCGTTTTATCAGCACAAACGGTGTATCATGCGACATTTCAGAGGATGTCGTTTTGTTTTCACATTGTTGGTACTTACGTGAATTATATTAAAATTATTATTTGTGTCGCACTTTTATTTCGTGTTGTAATTTGGTACAATTGATTTCTTTAAGAATTTGAGTGAAATTTCGTATTTTGATTTGGTGTTTGTTATCTTTAGGTAAAAACTCATTCACGTTCAGAACATAAGTACGTTTATTATATTAAATCATTTGTTTCGGTTTCTATTCACATAGTGAATCACATTAAAATTAATATTAAGTTAGAATTTTGAGATATAGCCTGGGATATGGAGAAGGACCTAGGGTACTTTTTATGCGATAACCGACATCCACGCGGGCGAAGCCGCTGGCAAAAGCTAGTTATAATATATTATTATAGCTGACCCGCGCAACTTCGTTTGCGTCACCTAAGTGAGAGAGAGTGGTTTAAGTAATCTTATTTTGTTACGGAGTTATTTTAAAATTATGATATCTCTTAAGATGTTGATTGAAATCAAGTGATGTCAAGGACAATTTTGTTTACATTTAAATACTTGTGATTAATAATATATTTATTTGGATAAGGATTAATATTGTCTTGATAAAATTTCTTCGCAAATAATGCATTAATTTCAAACAAATTTGATTACCATAAAAAAAGGTTATAGTGAGTCAATCTTAAAAGATAGACATATGCTGTCCCGGACTTTTTTTTAGAACATTTAAAGTGGAACAATTCCATCATACATGATATTTGCGTAACTTAAACCGTTTACGCAGCGCACGCAACGGAAGCTCTCAAAAAGGAATATTTTTTCCCGTTTTTGCAACATTTTTCATTTATGCTCCGCTCCTATTGGTCGTAGCGTGATGTTGTATAGCCTATAATATTTCCCAATAAATGGACTATTCAACACAAAAAGAATTTTTCAATTCCAAAAAGTAGTTCCTGAGATTAGCGCGTTCAAACAAACAAACAAACTCTTCAGCTTTACAATATTAGTATAGATTAGTATAGATTTATAAATCAATTAAAATATACGATTACCATTACAATAAATATGACCATTTTATTACACAAAGTGACAGCTAGCACAAATGTCAGATTTCTCCAGTGAATTAATTATTCGACTTTAGTAAGTGACACAAATTCTTTTTTTTTTTTTTTAATTTTTGAGAATTTTATTTATTTATTTATTTATTTAATACTTTAAGCACAAAAACATGTACAGAGGCGGACTTAATGCCATAGGCATTTTCTACCAGTCAACCCTTGGGTGATGCAGAGACATACAGTAGTAGGTGCTATAGCGAAAATTGAGGAATAAATATTCATTTAAATATAAAGATATACATAAACCTATTACAAACTATAAATTCAATATATAAATCTTATTATATATAAATATAAGCACAAATAAATACACATAAATATGTATACTAAAACAAATAAGACACACAATGGGAAAACATTACCTTTATGATGATACTGCCAGCTTCTTGCGAATATACTCACGAACTTTTACTTTAAAAGATAATCGGTTGGTTGCCATCCTGATTTCCTGAATTTTACGCTTATACCTACCGGCTGTCTTATAACTTTGATTACGCATTGTGTAAAATAAACAAATTTATAAGCGCTGCTGCTGAACATGAGGTCCTGGGTTCAATTCCCAGGTCGGGCAAAGTGTTATTGGGTTTTTGTATCTGGAATTTCTCATTAGTAGCCCGGAGTCTGGTTTTGTGCCCGGTTGATGGCAATGGCGACCAAACCCTGCGGGGCGTGATGCGATGTTATGTAAACAACTTCATGACCTTTGACCTTGAATAGCTTAAAAGGTATCTTGCAAGTCACCGCAGCGTCGTACGTGTGGACAGTCAAGCCTGTCAGCTATCATCGTCAACATCGTTACCACAATAGTCCGACTGGTTAAAAACAAAAACACATTTCTCCTGTAAAATTTGAGTTTTACGATTACCGACTTATTGCTTGGGAGCGTCGATATAATATTGTATGTTAATCGACGTGTTTCTTGCAACAAGCGGACCAAGTCGCGGGCATCAGCTATAGTTTATGAAATTAAATTCAGAAGCTTATTAGTCTGGATTGGTGTACCTATCAGAAGACCAATAGTTGAGACGAGTCTATCCCAAGAACAAACTTAACATTTTAGTTGAAATACATGTTCTATAAACATTCCTACTGCAAATGTATGTTGGTTGACTATTACTCGTTATCTTGTAAAGTCTACTTTTCTGTGATAGTTAACTCTTAACTTCGTTATATAGACTACTGCTGCGATTTTTTTCAAATACCTATCAAAAAACAACCATTTAGCTTTCAGGGAATTTGACTCAGCTTAGTACCTACCTTTTAGCTTATTTTTGAACGGCCTATCCAACGACACCCCACACCATGGATAGACGAGGAAAAAAAACATTTCCACTTTACGTGCAAGGCAGGTACCCCACATTTTTTTTTCCAGATTTTATTTAGAAAAAAAGAAAAATAGCTATAATTTGGCATGGATACATTGTATCCATGACAAATTATAGCTTCTAGTCTCTGAGCTAAGGCGCGTATAGCCAGACAGACAGACATAAACAGACAGACGGACATGGCGAACCTAAAAGGGTTCCTTATTATTGGCCACGGAACCCTAAAAACGATTGAATGTAGTAAAAATGTGAGCTATTTTTGACAGATTGAGATTAGAATGCGAATGTTCATAAATACGGAAATTGCCCCACTAGTCAAAGTGATTCAACATATTTGAAGATGTTACTTTTAATTCAACTTTGATAGAATTTGCATTTGATTAGTTATGTCGTGAAAACGTCATTTTGTTCGTTATATAAGTACTTTTCAGATGAGATTTCAATTGCAAATACGCTAATAATTACATTTAGTTCGAATATCACTAACATGTGTGAATGAAAACATCGTTGCATCGTGAGGAAACCTGGACTTACATGTACCTAATATAAGTCTTAGGTATGTACAGTAGACCGCACTTCACGTAAGGTCAAAGTATTACCACCGACCGTCGTTTCGTGTCGGTTTTGAGCTGGCCTAGCGTAGTGCGGAGTTTCAATACAACGCGAAGCCAGCTTGTACTGGGTTTGTTACCACTGACGTGTGGCCTACCATACACTACCAACCACCCCCTATTCAATTGTCTGTCTAAATCCCATCCAAAGGCAGTCAAAAGACGAATGCGCTTGTGGAACGTGGATACGAAGAGTAAGGCGCATTTCCACTGAGGCAAAGACGACCTGAACGGAGAGGAGTGTCCTCGATGACGGGGCTGGCACAAAAAACAAAGCAATTTGGGAACCAATCGTTTTTGGCAAATTATCATCACAGATTCAAAATCATAGTCACCACACCAGCAACGTCAACTGGGCTGTAGAGGTCAGATATGCTTTATGCAAAATACTAGTGTTCAGTTGCATCGGTTAGACTAGAAGCCGAACTTGAAATTGGTAAAATACAGGCAGATGATAAGCCACCAACATCATCATAACCCATCCGAATCAGCCAAACAGCCAGTAAATATACTATTATCTGTGGAGTGTGGACCATCTTCATTACGAAAATGTTGAGAATTTTAGTTCCATGGTTTTAAAGAAGGTGGCGCCATGTGTATTAAATTGTTAATCTGTGACTGGTTTAGAAGAAAAAACTGACCGCGAAAGTTTCGGATTTTTTGTCGAGTGTAAAGTTCGGTTTTAAATATTAAATTTATTAAGAATGTCCAGCGACAGTGAAGAGTTTGACGTAAAGCAACGAGCAAAAGACAGAATAGATGATCTTTTGCGCCAAAATCGCGGAAGATTTACCTTAAAACTCACGAAAGTTTTATGGACTGGAGGAATAATATTTATTAAATGTTTTTGTAGTAAATTGACAATTTTTCTCGCACTCAAAGTGAAAAGTACAGTTTGCACCTCGAGACTAAACGCCAACTTAATATACCCTCGGTTTCATTGACTCCCTCGCACACCTCTGGTATATTATGGCTTCGTTTAGTCCCTCGATATAAAATATACTATTATAACATTATTTTGTTACATAAAAAGTGTTTTAATATGATTCTATTTTTAAATTTCGGCATTGTTTTTAAAAAGTATGTCAATATAAACTCGTTTTGAAGTTTATAATTTGAATTTTACGATATGAGAGTAGATAAAATATACTTACTTTCTGATTCCATGATAATCTTCACGAATTATAATAACTCGTTGACAATCTTGAAATGTAACACCGTTTATTAAGTTTACCCGATCACTAGTAGCTGCGTTTGGGCATCACTTGTCAAGAAAAGATGTCTGGTGGTCCAGAATTTAGTACAGAAGGACCAATCTTTTGTTTAGGTTTTAAACTAAAATAGATAAAAGAAGAAATAACGATCAATTGATCTTGCAATTTATGCGATATAATAACTAGAACGTATTAATTTTCAGATTGAGACTAGCGCCGATGTCGGTCGAAGCCTCTACTGAGCCATGGACAGCGATAGACTGAATTCGAATTAAATGTTACAAAGTATTCATATAAGTATACTTTCAATGGACAATGCGTTAGGTTTAACAAAGTTTTTTTTAGCGGAATGATTGTCAGTTTCAACTTATTAAATCATTCTAATGCATATTTTATCGTCATTGATTAATACGTCATATTATTTACATGTTAAATAAAAACATATAATTATTATATGGGCGAACAAGTACGTAAAATACAATGACACATTATAACGACAACAGCATTCCCGAGGAATAATCGTTAAGTCATCATTATATTTAAAAAAAGTTCGGCGTGCGGTCCAATTTTATCATAAACTATACCCAAAGTCTCTAATTCAGATAATTTATGTAAACAAAGTAATGTCAAGAAATGTCACTGTCAAAATGACAGGACAGTGGTGCTAAACATTTCATCATATTTTTTTTGTAAATATTCATCTATGAAATCAAAGTGAATTAATTATAAGAACTATGCAAACAAAATACCGTTGCCAAACAATGTTTTATGTAGTGTGTCGGAGACGCGGCCTATGATCGTCATAATCAGCCCTTTTAAGTCCACTGCTAGATGTAGGCCTCCCAAAATCGATTTCCACTCGAAACAGTTTACAGCCGTTTTCATCCAAAATTTGGCTAGATATGCTACATACAATATCAATCTATGAATGAGAGTTGTATTATAAGTGTTGTTGAAGATGTAAAAAATGTGAAAATGTTTTGATCTCCTGCATTGTTACCAGTATCATAAAATATTTTATACCAGAAAATCTCCTTTTTTTAATAACTTTGTTTTAAACCGAAAATTTATAAAAATAATTACGGTATGATTATTTTTTAATTATTATTTCTTAAATTCAGTACTTAAAAGAAAATGGAACCTCTTTTTTCTCCATTTTATGTGAATTACCATCACGAAGATATTTTTTTGATATGTTATCCCATTTGTTTACATAAATTATCTGAATTTGAGAGTTTGGGTATAGCTTTTGCTCGCGTGAAATTTCTTGTCCACATCTACACTAATATCCATATCCATACTAATATTATAAATGTGAAAGTAACTCTGTCTGTCTGTCTGTATGTTACGGCAGGGACTTAAAAACACCCTCATAAAGGTTACAGAAATATAAGTATTACACTTTGAATTGATAACAGAATCAAAGTGTAACACTTATAAATGTGTTTTTGAATGTGTTAACCCAAAACACTTACAAAAGTGTAACCGTAATATATCTGTAACAGATATAAAAGTGTTAACAGTGTTCTTAAGTGTAACAGATAAACGCGGCGTTGCCAAATTTACTATGTACTTATTTATGGTTAATAAGTATTAGATAGCCGCAATCCAGTCTCCGTCGTGCAAAACACGTGCTCCGAATTATTTAATATATTCGCGATTTAAAATTCAAGTTTATTTGAACACTTTTATGTTTATTTGACTGCAATGGGTCAATCAATCCTTTCTTCAATAAAAAAACTTCGTCTGGATCAACGCACAACTTTAACAAGAAGTTGTGCGTCCTGATCCTGATAGTCCCGATATCTTGATAGATCCGGAAGTAATATTCGAAGGTTTATTCTCAATTAATCCTTTCTTATAAGAAAAAAACCCGTCTGGTTAAGGACGAAGACTATCCTAAATCTAGAAACTTACTTACCACTTCAACAAGAAGCTGTGCATCTTGACAATCCCACATTATTTGAAGATGATGCGGAAGAAATTGGAAAACAGAAATAAGTAATTCGGATTCGGAAACGAACACTTCGACTGCAGTGAATTATGGAGATAAATGTTCGGAGTGTGCGTTGCATAGTGACGGTTTAGTTGAACCAAGAAACAAGCATTTTGGTGAATTAATTACGATTAATATTATAGACACAAATTGTAATAATCGACTATAGGAATAGATGTATGTTGATCTATCAATTAAAATTGTGAGTTTCATTGATTAGGTACAATTTTTTATTGGTAATTCTATCTCTGCCCTGCGGGGCGAGCACGGCCTCTGTGTTAGGTTTAAGAGCGCATACATCGGTCCACTAGCGCCGCTTCTTTAAAAAAATATTATCTTGTGACTGAGATGGAATTATGAAAAACGGCTTAACAGCGACCTCGGTAAGTGTGTCTAGAATGTTCTAATACCTTTTAAAAAGTTTCATATTGAGATACGAAGCAACAAAATTCATTCAAGAAACACGGCCACATTCCTTATTATTGTACCTCACAGGCACAATTAACCACCCGCCTCTATGTTCTATGTTAGAGGGTTTGGTTGCCGCACTTAGACCTTAAGATAGACCATTGTGCGTGGGCCATGGCGGCCGTCGGTGGTTATTCCAACCAGCCCACCTCCCTCCAGAAGCTAATCACGTCTGGGTCTGTTCAGAACATCGGTAAAGGATCTGGGTGCCCCGAGGGTTTCTGTTCTAATCTGGGTGACGCCTGTGCATTCGAAGAGCACATGTGCAACGGTTTCTTCCCCTCCATGCAGGCCCTGCACAGAGGGCTGTCTGTTATCCCTATTGTGTGCAAATGTTTGTTTAGCGAGCAGTGTCCTGTGATGGTCCCCGTCACCAGGCGCAGACCGTTCCTGTCCAGGCGTAAAAAGCACCTGTTCAGCCTACCATCCAAGGATGGCATAGCCTCTCTGGACTGCCTGCAGCCCGGTGTCGAGGTCCACCAGTTCTCCGCTTGTGTGTGGTTGAAATCCTGTAGCCACCTCCGTCATTGGTTGAAGGGGATGGGTATGAGAGGCTCGGGTCCACAGACTGACGTGCTGGATGCCCTTCTTGCTAGTTTGTCAGCTGTGTCATTACCCAGAGATCCGATGTGTCCTTTTATCAATTGCAGTGTTACTGTGTTGCGGTTGGGCGCCGTTGCTCGTTCTAGTGCATTGTGACATTCTAGTATCAGTTTCGAGGTGATATATCTTTTCCCTAAGGATTGGAGAACTGAAGCACTGTCGGAGAGTATACGAATATGATATGGGTGTCCGTGACTCTCCTGGCTTCTATGGCGTGCGCCGCTTGTTAGATGCCCACACACTCTGCCTGGTAGACGTTGTTGAACATTTCCAGCGGGCTGGTTATGTTTATATTAAGGTCTTTTGAGAAAACTCCGACTCCGGTCCCGGAGTCGGATTTTGATCCGTCGGTGTATACTCTCAGCTCTTTCGGGCCTGAGTAGTCACATCGGTCTTCTGTTCGTATAATGTTGTGGTGCTTTTGAAAGTAGTGTACTTTCGGGGCTTTGTCGCAGGGTGATGCCATCATTGACGGACGTTTGATCGCATCTTCCTTTATGCGTTTATGCTTGACTAGTCTTTGCTCAAGGTTCCTGTTATGTTGAGCCTAAAGGCGGCCAGGGCCACCCAAGGATTGTCTGTAGTGCGGCAGTAGGTGTAGTTCGCATGCAGCTAGTGTAGTATGTTCACTCATACTGACATTTCTCACCTCAAAAAGACGCGTACGAGCTTCAGTGGCGGTGCAAAAGCGATATCTCAACACGTTGCGGAAAACGAAACGGTTATTTCGGGTTGAAGTGTATCGATGTCGGCCTTGACCTAGCCTGCGGATGGGTCATCAGACAATTTCAGGAGACAAACTCATGTCTCCCGAAATTGTCTGATGGCATCCCGTACCGTGGTTCGAGGTACAGCGAGTGTACGAGGGATGCGACGTTGGCTGTACCCAGCGTCAGCTAAAGCCCCTACGTACCTACCAATTCGTTTACCACAACAGTGACAGGAAATCTCATAACATCATGAACATATACCGAGTGGATTAAATGCTAGCAAAATTAAATTAATTAATTTAAAAAACAGCTGTTCTATACTAAAGTTTAATACCTACTGTTCTATACTGTATGGGACAGCTGTATATTATTTCGCGATTTCAAAGCTGGTCCCATTGTCAAAGTTATTCAGTTCGATGGTCTAAAGCACCTCTTAAAGTTTGTAACATATAGACGAATTGAGAACCTCCTCCTTTTTTTTAAGTCGGTTAAACATGATTTATAGCCAGAGTGCATCTCATGGCATTCCAATAAGCCCAAACACGGCTAGGGTACAATGTTTTATTACGGAGTTCCGTTGCTGACCTTCCGGCTTCATAGAATAGACTAGAATACTCTTTATTACACACCATATAAATTACAGAATATCAGATTAGTTTGATGGTACCATTTTGATCAGCATTTATTTAAATTTGCTTCGTCATACATAGTCGCTTAACTATCTTAATCGAGATATCTTATCGCTACCCGTGAAATACGTATCATTGACGAGTTCCGGTGGCCATCTGTGGTCTTCTTCATCAGTTCCGGTTCATTAAATGATACTTTCTGAATGCAAATGCTCGATTTGTTGATGAAAATACAAAAATTGCTATATAAATATCTATAAAATTTGAGGAGTTCCCTCAATTCTTCATGGATCTCATCATCAGAACTGGATTTAAAAAGAATTTTCCAAATCGGTTCATAAACGACGGAGTTACGAGGTAACAAAAAAAAGTCGCAGTCGGAAGTCGGAATCGGAACTGAATAAATATTATGTTTTGTTGTGTGTGCGTGTGTGTGTGTGTACTGAAGATCGTAGTGGGCGTTGACGTCGCTCGTCGTCGCACCGCGCGTTGTTGCCGTACTGTGCAATTATACCTAAAACTACGCTAAAACTTTTTATATCGGTTACACATATTAACACTTATTAACACTTATAAAAGGTTACAGTTTCATTCGGTAACATTATTGTATCTGTTACATTTAAAAGGGTTTTACTTTTAAAACTGTTTCAAAAAACAGTGTTAAAACCCTTATTTCGGTTACAGGTTTGAGTCCCTGTGTTACGTTTGCACGCCTAAACCGCTGAACCGATCGTCATAAAATTTGGCAGAGATATAGCCTGGGATATGGAGAAGGACATAGGCTACTTTTTTACGCGATAGCCTAAATCCACGTCCTCTCTATTCGTTCCATTGATCAGATTGTGATGAAACTTTGGTAGGGTGTTCTGAGGACGTCCGAGAAGGTTACTGGCCATTAAAAAAAAGTTTGACCATACACTTTTTACAACCAATACGTGGCACTGCAACGGTGCAGCTAGTTAACAAAAAAAAAAAATACAGTCACATTTTTATATGACTTCCCTGTATCCTACGTTTGCAGTTTTGGTCTCAGCAGCCAAAATATACAGAGTCCGGAATGGTGACGCGGGAGCAAGCGACGTACAGGGGCCCAAGTCTGATATTTTTATAAATTCGTCACTGCAACACGATCCCATTGTCATTTTGCTAAAAGTTCGTAATCTGCTAAATTCATAATGGTTGATCATTGGTCGGTCAATGGTCTCGTAATAATAGAATTGTATTACAATGGCATTTTGAACATTTATTCATGCCAGATTTCATTTTATATTTTTACTTCCTATTAGTGTTATAAGCAGTCTGAAGTAGTAGGAAGTTGGAAGTTTAGTAGGAAGTTTAATTTGTCATTATGTACGAGATTACCAATTTTTTCAATGGACTGTCAGTGGCTAACCATTGGAAAGTCATAATGTCGCCATTATATTAGTAGACTAGCTTTTGCCCGTGGCGTCACCCGCGTGGATGTCGGTTATCGCATAAAAAGTACCCTATATCCTTCTCCATATCCCAGGCTATATATCAAATTTCTAACTTAATATTAATTTTAAAGTGAATAGAAACCGAAACAAATGACAATGATTTAATATCATTAAAGTACTTATGTTCTGAACGTCTGATGAGTCTTAAAGACGTCTTATGAGACCTAAAGATAACAAACACAAAACCAAAATACGAAATTTCACTCAAATTATTAAAGCAATCAATTGCATCAAATTACAACACGAAATAAAAATGCGACACTTTCACGTAAGTACCAACAATATGAAAACAAAATGAATTAACATCCAAAATGTCGCAAGATATACCGTTTGTGCTAAGAAAACGCTCGAAATGTCGAATGAACACCATTGGTGCATAACTTTTCTGAGGGGTCACGTTCGCAAATGGACGAAATATTTGACATTTATTTTGTACTTGCAACACGATCTGGCTATAGAATTCGATTAATCGACTAATACTTGACCGTTATTAATTCGTTATAGCGGGAACACCACTACACGAACGAAAAAAAAAGAAAACAAAATACGTCTGTGATCGTGTGGCGGTGTGGCGCGATGCATAGTGTAAAAATATTCATCAAGGATAAACGTGCGTAAAGTAATTAATTCAATGAGAAAACGGTTTAATCTTATAAGAATCTTATACAGAATTGCTGAAAAATAAGTGTAGATTTCGTATTGAGTGTTAATTTATCGAAAAGTGATAAATATGTCAGTGAAATGGTGACGAAAGTTTTGGAATGCACAAATTTTTATCATATGGCCGCCGTGTTTAGTAATGTTTTTATGATAAATATTCTTGTATACTTTTGAAATACACATAAGTAGCCAGCTTATTTATCTACGAACATAATTTGGTTAATAGCTACTGATATTATAGCGTATTGTTATCGTAATCGTATTTCCAAGAGTAAATTTCGGCAAACAAATACCTACAAAAGACAATAAAATGGATATAGTATGTTATCCTTAAGAAATAGACGTATGCCATTGCAGACTTTTCTGAAGACCTATATAAGATACATAATTCCACCATACATTATTTTGTTATATCTCAAAGGGTTCAGACAGCGTTTTCATTGAAATCTCCCAGACGGCTTATTTTTTTCCGACACCTCCAACAAATATCATTAATGTTATAAAAATGTATGCAAAAACTTAACAAATTATATACTAAAACCTTCCTCGAGAACCACGCTATCCATTGGTGAAAACAGCATGCAAATCCGTGCAGTAGTTTTTGAGTTTATCACGAACAGACAGACAGACGCGGCGGAGGACTATGTTTTATAATAGGTAGTGATTACCAAACTTGTCAAAATCAACAATTATGAAATCAATGATAGACCATTCTGACACTATTGTAATAGCAGACTTGAGGTCCTGTTGTCCGTGTGAGAAGCAACTCGTCCTGAGGTCGACACCGGCAGCCTTCAGCCTTCAGTAGCAATTTCCCATTGCTTGCGAAGCTTTTCGTTTTTAGGAACGAATGAACGCCTGCGTTCCTGCTAACAATATAGCGCAACCCTGATACACTGAACGATGCTTGTAACATTTATTCCTGACGAACACCTTTCACTAAAATAATATAACAGTAATTGTAATTGTAAACACACGGGATTTCTCATTAACAGTCGCCTAACCATAGATATTAATTTTTATCATAACTTTATACGATAGAAGTGGTCTAACTTAATTACACTCCCGGACACCTGAATCGAGCCACCCTGCATATTTTTGTTGAAAGATCTCAAAAAGATATCAAGATAAGATATTTATAATATTTATATGATAAATAATATTATAGTAGTCAAAAGAGGAGCTCGTGGCTAAGTAATAACAACCGCACGGGTCGATCCGTCAGGTTAAGCTACGCTTGCCGGGGTTGGTCAGTGGATGGGTGACCATCTTTACATACCGAGACTCCTCCGTGCCTCGAAAAGCATGTTAAGCCGTTGGTCCCGGCTGTCATTCGTGAATCTTTGACAGTCGTTAAGGGTCGTCAGAAGCCCAAAAAGTCTGACAACCAGTCTTACCAAGGGGTATCGTGTTACCCAGTTACTGGGTTGTGGAGGTCAGATAGGCAGTCGCTCCATGTAAAATACTGGTATTCAGCTGCATCCGGTTAGACTGGAAGCCGACCCCAACATAGTTGGGAAAAGGCTAGGCAGATTGATAATAGTAGTCAAAAGAAAAAGAAAAAAATGTTTTTGAAGCCAGTCACTCACTATCATTTCCGTTTGCCATTATTCCAAATTTGATATCGAAAAACCTAAAAAAAAAAAAAATTTACCTTACGAACATAAAAACGATATGTAGCGAGACATGGTGACGTCACAAAAACAATGTGAGTAAAATACTCGATTCATGCCGTGTTTTACGTGGAATCATGGTTGAATCGAATGAAAAATCGATATGTATTCTCTTCTGTATCTCAAAGGGTTTAGACAGCGTTTTCGTTGAAAGCTCCCAGACGGCTTATTTTTTTCCGACACCTCCAACAAATATCGTTAATTCATACAAAAATGCATACAAAAACTTAACAAATTATATACTAAAATCTTCCTCGAGAACCAAGCTATCCATTGGTGAAAACAGTATGAGAATCGGTGCAGTAGTTTTTGAGTTTATCGCGAACAGACAGACAGACGCGGCGGAGGACTTTGTTTTATAATATGTAGTGACTGCTGTGAATTTTTTCACATTTATCTAAATATAACCATTTAGCTGGCAGGCGGGGGCTCTAACAAAAATTGCATTTTAAAGCTTACGTAAATGGATCCCTGAGTCGAAAAATGGTTTTCACAAA
Organism: Dryobota labecula; assembly: GCA_947523025.1. Taxonomy (NCBI): domain Eukaryota; kingdom Metazoa; phylum Arthropoda; class Insecta; order Lepidoptera; family Noctuidae; genus Dryobota; species Dryobota labecula. Next base: position 554,466 of record OX383311.1, on the reverse strand, counting down.
CTTGCAATATTTTTGAATGGCCTATCCAAAGATACACCACCACACCATGTCCACACCATGGGATAGACGAGAAAAAAATATTATCCACATTTTAAGTGTCCCCTACACTTAAAATGTGGATAATGCTCGTCTATCCCATGAAAAAAAAAAAATTGTCGGCGTGATTGTATCGGTCTGTGATGTATACTCATACCAAATTACAGCTTTCTAGTAAAGCTAAGTCGCGGACAGACAGACAGACGGACATGGTGAAACTATAAGGGTTCCTTGTTGACTACGGAACCCTCAAAACAACTGCAGCGCACACGTTGGTATATGATAATGAAGATCAAAGGTTGAATGGTCACTATACCTGTTAATTTGATTAACACAAATAATTGGTTTTAATTTACATTCTTTAACATTGACATAGACCTTGTAAACGAACAAATAACGTACCTACTCGTAGTAACTGATGTACGTATATTGTGACTTAACCGATAAGTTGGTCTGTTCCAAAAAGATTACATGAAAGTGTAAACCAGCCGGTGTATTATTCTTTAAAAATCTCACCGTGAAGATAGGCTGTAAATAGTGTCCATCCCTAGCATCAGGTGGAGCCGCGGCGTGACAGCTAGGCTAGACAATAGACCGACTGTTCTGGGGCCCAAGTCTGCTATTTTTATAAATTCGTCAGTCCATTGTAATTTTGCTAAAAGTTCGTAATTTGCTAAATTCATAATGGTCAATCATTGGTCGGTCAATGGTCTCGTAATAGAATTGTATTACAATGGCATTTTGAAGATTTATTTATGCCAAATTTCATTTATATATATTTTTACATGTTATTTATTAGTGTTATAAGCAATCTGAAGTAGTAGGAAGTTGGAAGTTTAGTAGGAAGTTTCATTTGTCATTATGTATGAGTTTACCAATTCTTTCAATGGAGTGTCAGTGGCTGACCATTGGAAAGTCATAATGACGCCATTATATTAGTAGACTAGCTGACCCGACAGACTTCGTTCTGTCAAAAGCTATTTGACTGTGGCAGTTTGTCTACGCGCAAAGGAAACTACCTACCTACCCTACCCTACCTTACCCTATCCTACCCTACCCTACCTACCTATCTACCCTACCCTACCCTACCTACCTACCCTACCCTATTCTACCCTACCCTACCCTACCCTACCAACCCTACCTTTTTTTTTTTTTTTTTTTGTTCCGCTGGGAAAAATGCATTACGCATACCCTCCCGTCGGGGGACGGGAGGGGTATGTGGGACTCCCCGGCAGAGTGCCGGTATACCCACTAAAAAACCCAGCGGTGTTCCCTCAATGCCGTTATGGGAGGGCCATGGGAAACTGGCACAGCCTTTACGTCCACGACCCTCCCGGCGCGTGCCCGCCTAGCTGGCAGGCCCCGCATACCCCCCAAGCTGGGGGGCTACGGGAATGGCCGGGAACACCTGGCCATTCCCATCCGACACTGATGGAGGCCTGTGCAATACAGGCAAGGGTGCCCCCGCACCCGTTGCCTGCTGGCCTCCACCTGGGAGGAGTCGGAGATGACTGTCATACTGACGTCTTCTTCGACCCCTCCTCCGCCTTCGGAGCGGCGCCGCGAGAGGGTCGTCCTCCCGCACGCGCTCCGCCTCCTCCTTCTGCGACATCACTTCCTCGCAGAAGGAGGCGACCGCTGCCCAGGCCCCCTCGCTCCCCAGCATGGCGCTGACGACGCCGGGAAGCGAGAGGTCCTGCCCGACCGCTGCGACCAGACTATGGCGCAGCTCGGACCAGGCAGGGCACACCTCCAAGGTGTGCTGTGCCGTGTCCACCGCCGCGCCACAGTCGTGGCACGACGGGGTCTCCTCCCTTTGGATCCGATGCAGGTGCGATCCGAAGCATCCATGCCCGGACAACACCTGCACCAGACGGAAAGAGAGGAAACCATGTGACCGCTCGAGCCAATCCTTCAGGACTGGCCCGAGCGCGTCCAGGGTTCGGCGGCCAAAAGTGGCAGAGGCGAGGTCCTCCGTCCAATGATGGACGATCGCGTCCCTCGCCTCTTGCCGCACGGCCTCCCGCTCCTCCGGGGCTGGGTGTTCCCCTCTCGCCCTCCACCTCGCCGTATATTCGTACACTCTGGTCAGCACCCATGCCTCGAGCTCCCAAGGAGGGGTGCAGGCCAGAGCGCACGCCGCCGAAAAGCCTACTGTTCGGTAGGCCCTCGCCACCCGCTGAGCTATAGCCCTTTGGGGTGCCCGCAATGCGGCGGCGTTCTCCCTCCTGCGGAGGGAGTCCTCCCAGATTGGGGCCCCGTAAAGGGCCATGCTCCTCAAGATGCCGGCGTACAGTTGCCGGCATCGCGATTTGGGTCCCCCCAAGTTGGGGAGCAACCACGAGAGGGCGCCCGCGGTCTTCAGCAGGCGCGTCGACAGCCCGCTAAAATGCGGGCCGAAACGCCACCTGCTGTCGAGTACAAGGCCCAGATATTTCATCTGGGCCTTCACCTCAATTCGGACGCCCTCTACGTATACGTGGGCGTCAGGTGGGGGGCGCTGCCGAGGCCCGTGGAAGAACACGGCTTCGGTCTTGTGCAGCGCCACCGTCAATCCTAGGCGGCGGATCCTCCCTGCGACCAAGGATCCGCCCGCCGAGGCCAAGTTGGCCGCCTCCCTGAAACTCCCCCCCCGGGCGGTGAGGAGAGTGTCATCCGCGTAGCAAATGACACTCGTGCCCCGGAGGAGAGTTCCCCGCAAGAGCCAATCGTAGCCGACGTTCCAGAGGAGAGGTCCTATGACTGACCCCTGTGGAACGCCGGCCTCGACTGCGTACCGCCGGACTTGGCCAGCCCTGTTCACGAGGACGATCGACCGATCCTCCAGGTAGCTGGCCAGTAGACGCCGCATGTATCGAGGCACTCCGTGAAAACGAAGTGCCTCTAGGATGGTGGAGTGGGGAACAGAGTTGAAGGCGTTGGCTATGTCGAATGACACCGCCAACACTCCGTCCCCCGCCTCCATCGCCTCCTTCACCTGGCCCTTAAGGCGGGCCAGCGCGTCCACCGTGGAACGCTCAGCCCGAAATCCGAACTGAGCGTCCGACAAGTCCGGCCCCACACTCCGCAGATGGCTCTTTAGGCGGGCAGCGATTATCCCCTCAAACATTTTGCCGACCTCATCGAGCAGGACGATGGGTCGGTATGCCGAGGGGGAGTCTGCAGGGCGGCCCTCCTTGCGAAGGAGGCACAACTGCCCCTCCTTCCATGGTTTCGGGAACCTCCCAGACGCAAGACATGCGCTGAAGAGGTCCCGAAACCGCTCCTCCATTTGAGTGGCAGCTATTGCCACCACTCTCGCCGGGACACCGTCGGGTCCCGGAGCTACCAACCCTACCTACCCTACCCTACCTAACTAAAACCTTATTTTTTTTTTTTTTGATATAATCTATTCTCAGACCTACCAAATGATGACTGACACGTTATGTCAAACGCCATAAAGTTACATTAGAAGATAGAGTTACCTACTTATTATTACAATAAAAATGTAAATATGGTCGTTTTCTTACAATTTTTTTTTTTTTTAACTTTCTTAAATTTTTCTTACATAAGAACCTTCTCCTGACAATAACAAACACAACAAAAAAATAATTAGTGAAATCGGTCCAGCCGTTCACGCGTGATGCCGTGACCAAGGGAAATAGGGATTCATATATATAGATTAGCAAACTTGTCAAAATCAAACAATTATGAAATCAATGATAGACCATTTTGACACTATTGTAATAGCAGACTTGAGGCCCTGGTTAAATTCATGCGCAATCACTCATGAAAATGAGTTACATATTCATCTATATTTAGTAGGTTTCAACTTTATTGTCTCACCTTTTTTCGGACAATTGTTGGAATAACAAACATTATTTAATCACTAACTTTTGCCCGCGGCTCCGCCCGCGTGGATGTCGGTTATCGCATAAAAAAGTAGCCTATGTCCTTCTCCATATCCCAGGTTTTATCTCTGCCAAATTTCATGACAATCGGTTCAGCGGTTTAGGTGTGAAAACGTAACATACAGATAAACAGAATTACTTTCACATTTACGTATGGATAAACGTGAAAGTTTGTATGTTTGGATGTATGTTAATCAATCTTTCAAAAACGCCTGAAAGGATTTGGATGAAATTTGGCACACACAAAGTTAAGTTAAGTTAATTTATAACGTGGGATAATTTTCTTTTAACATCGATGCGGGTGAAGCCGCCGGCAGAAGCTAGTTGTAATATAAAATTATCGACGAAAATAGAGGTTGATTAACCTTTTATTGACAAATGAATACCATTTTAAAGGTAGATTAATAAGAGCACTGATTTCCAAAATACAGGTTTTTTACCCAGCAGTTTGGAAATCAGGAGTTCACATAGTTTTAGCCGTCTACTCGCTTACATTATTTGTATCCTTTTATTAGGAATATAACTGTATTAGGCTATATTTTATTGAGTCCAAATAAACGTTATAAATATTATTATTTTAAATTTGATTTAAAATAAGAATTTCTGGTTTAACTATGCAAATAATCAAATTAAAGCACTAAGTTAATTTGATTATTTGAATCGTTAAACCAGAAATTCTTATTTAAGGAATTCTTACCTATTTAAATAAGAATTTCTGGTTTAACTATTCAAATAATCAAATAGCACTGAGTTAATTTGATTGTGTGAGTATAAAAGGTTCATTTCTTAACCTCAATTTTCGTCGAAGACGAACGATAGCGCTACATATTGGCATCGCCAGGTACATTTTCTTTTGGAAAAGACATTAGCTTACATCAAAATATCTTCCACGTTTTAAACAGTCTGATATTTATTTATATATAAGGAACGTAATACTGGGATAAACAGTATCCTATATCCTAATCCAGCTCATGGTCTACCTGTGTGCCCAACATCGAAATCCGTTCAACCGTAAGGGGCCGTGCACGAAATCGACTGATTTTAAAATTATTTATGATTTGAAAAGTTGTGTTCTTTGTTTTGCATGTAGCTGAAAGGGATTTTTCAAATAAATTAGGTATTCACGGTAAATCACTAATATTTGCAACAAGTTTTCCGAAAAATGACGCGAGACTGACATTTGATCATCATTCTACAAGAAACTACTTTTGATTTTGAACATTAATAAAAATCATCAACATCATTAAATGGTCTACTTGCATGTGGCTGAACCACTTTTTTTAACTTCCATACAAAATTAGCAGAAAAATAATATTGAAAAAACCTTCTTTTTTTTTGTTTTAAACCCCGTCAGTAAGATATTTTTTTCTATTATTTAGCAAATCATATCAAGAAATTTAAAAATAACAAATTAGTCTTCAGCTATCCTTGAAATATAAACAAATATTTATTAAATGATTATACAATATCTTCATTAAGTAAATCAACGGCGAAATAAACTATATTTTGGAGAGCACAACAATGATGAAACTATTAACAGCTTCTGTGACTGACACGAATGGTTTAGCACCATGAAAACTGTAATTTTATAGTTAAACAGACTTATTGTTTCGATTATTTCAAGTTTTCTTACAATCAGATAAGAAATTGACAAAAGAGAGTTTTTTTTCGTGCACGGAGCCTTATAGCGTGAAAAGATAACATACACACAGACAGAGTTACTTTCGCATTTATAAGTTAGTATGGATAAGTATTCCTTCCCATGGGGGAAGCAGAAACTACAGAACGCTACCTGCTCTACGATCCTTACATACTTCTTTTGCGTTCATCGGTTGCTACTGGTGCGTAGTAACGCACCTGACCTTTCTGAAGAACATCACCAATAAGGTCACCTTAAAATAATGCATAATTTGTAAGTCCCTCAAAATATGGTCTTCTAGGGCGTCCCGGGCGTTCAACTCACAATATATCTCATTTGTTCTTATTTTGATAATATTATCATTCTAAATATATAATCATATATTATTAATCTAAATAATTCATAATTAAATAATTAATGCAAAAAACTGCAGGTTTCAAGTTCGTGACGCTGGAATGCTTCTGGATTGATAGTCTATACTAATATTATGAAGAGCAAAGATATTTTTGTTTGTTCGTGCCGAATAAGCTCCGAAAATACTGGACCGATTTTAACCATTTTTTCACCAATAGAAAGCTAAATTATCAGGAAGTAACATAGGCTATATTTTTTTTTTTTTTAATGAGATCCTTAAGAAAATTGCAATAATGTAACAAGCGCGGGCGGGCGATGTTGCCACCGACTTGCGAAATTAAAGTTATTATTTTTTTTTGTGTTATTTTTTTTTTTTGTAAGTAAAAAGTTTTTTACCACTTTTTAGTGGTTTTACTATACCGCACCAATTCGTATACCAATACTTCCTAAGTAAACAACAATGACAGGAAGTTTTATAACATCATCAAACACGGAGTAGATTAAATACTTATTATTGAAGCTAACTCAAAAACTACCCTAGAAAAGGTAATACAATTTAACGGGACCACAGCGCAAGTTTCATCTACCAAATGAAAGAAATATAATATAAAAATCGGTTCATAAATAAATAAGTTATGCCAGAACATATTTTTCAACACACTTGCTCGTAAAGTGGCTCTTAAGGCGAGGTTCTTCAAGTTAACCTCTAGGAAATGTAATTTTAATGTTATTTTATTTAGAAACGGTAATGATTTAACACGTGAAAAAAATTATATGTTGCTTTTGAGACCTTTCTGTAGGTACGTCGGGCACTCGTTACATAATTGGGTAAAGTTCGCTCGATAGAAAAAAATCCAAACAACCCTTATTTTGTAGATTAAAATAATTTTATTTCAATATTGTACCACATTATGTATTGAAAATTACATCAAAATAAACGTCTATGATGATGTAATGTCCGTCGGGTTTAACATTGTTAATATCGTAAACATATAATTTTCAACCCAAAATTAACGAAATTCACGGCACAATTTACTCGCGGCCAGCTGCCACCTCTAGAACAAAAATAAATACACGCTCGAAGAACTTCGCCTAATGAACCGCTTTTAGGTCCTTAATGCGGTGTATTAAAAACGCGTGCTTTTTACTTTACGTTACCGCGCTAGTGCTGTAACGCCACAGATAACTATTTACTAGTAGGATAATTGCGCTTTTTTTAATCTCATCAAAGAGACTTCCATAAAGCTGGAGCCATAATGCCATATTTCACTTTTTTTATAGTCTGAATTGTCCTTGGTCCCAAAATGAACAAAAAGTTTACCTTAAATCGTCTGTGGTTCCTTCCGGAACCAAACGAAAAAGACCCTGACTGGCGTTCTATTATTACGGATTCTCACTGAACTAATGTATATTTCTCTATGCCAATAGCACTTTCTAATTCCATACTAAATAAACTACAAATATTTTGACATACGACAACACTATGATAATTATGTGTTTTTTATTTTTACATAGGCTCTTTAGCGGTTTTGCCAGTGCCTTTATTAACACCTGCGCGCGCATCGCTAGCGCGGCGCGCGGAAAAACAAAACCAGCGCCATTTTCCATAAAGTTAATAACAATACAAGTCTGTTTTTTTTTCTCGCAAGTGTTTTGAAAAACGTCGTATGAAACGCGTGTGCATTGATCATTACACTCTCGGCTTCCTTATCCTAATAAGAATAATACCGCCTCCAGCGCAATGGTCAACTTTGCACACAAATATCATAATGTACAGACGCCAGCACATCAAGCTACTACAATCTGTCAAATTTCATTAATAGATTTTCAACTTTATAACTATATACAGTATAAGGTTCAAGGTTGATTGCGTAAATTTGACAGTTTAGGGTAGCTTGACCTGTCAAAGTCAAAGTCAAATCATTTATTTCAAATAGGCACAAAGATGCACTTTTGAACGTCAAAAATTACATGAATGGTTACCTAATTGATTCTAGTTGTGCCTTCCAAAAGGTAGTTATGTATGGAGAAGAATGGGCAAGAAACTCCATAGGTACTTACTCTTTTAAACAGTTAACAATAGTTTGTATACATTAATTAATAATTATAGGTGAAGACGATGTACCTAGAATAAAAATAAAAATTACTTACCACAATTGGTAAAAAGAATGAAAAGTGAAGTAATGACAGAAACATTAATAAATGCGATAGGTACCTACATGGTGCTCACATATTTACAAACATTGTATATGATATTCCACAAAAAAAAATAACATAATAAGTGTGTGAGTTAAATTTATATTAATCACAGAAAATAAAAATTAATATCATAAAAATTATAAATTATACAGTTAAATTATCCACCAGTTTGATTTTGCCTGCTGGCGTCTAATCTGTAGGTACTATAATCCATACTAATATTATAAATAACTCTGTTTAAAGTAACTCTGTCTGTCTGTTACGTTTTCATGCCTAAACCGCTGAACCGATCGTCATGAAATTTGGCAGAGATATAGAGAAGGATATAACAGGCTCCTATTTTACGCGACAACCGACATCCACGCGGGCGGAGCCGCGAGCAAAAGCTAGTACATTTAAAGATGAATTGAGAATCTCATTCTTTTTTTGAAGTCGGTTAAAAATCACCTTAAGCCAGAGTGCATCTCATGACAATAGGGATGTGTCCTGGTTAAAAAAAAGAAATACTGTTTAGTCCGTCAATCAGATAATTAAAAAATATTAGACACGTATTTTTTGCTTTATCATATTAATAAAAAATGATGTCCTCTTATTTCGCAGACAGAAATTTCATAGAATTTCGTTTCCCAGAAAATGTTTCATATAATATTTGGTCTTGTATTTTTAGTTCGAATATTATTGTTTCAAAGACTATTTACTTGAATGAAACATATTTCACAGAAACACAATTCAATGAATTTTTTATCACATTTTTTTGTTTAACAAACTTATCAAACAGTAGAATTATGTTTTAACGAATATTATTTGTTTGGTATAAGTTAGTGATAGAAACGAATCGCTGCAAAACCGACTCCACGTAGTCTTGTCTGCCCTACCCCTAGAGTGTAATTTAAATCCGCGTCAGCGCAGAGGGGCGAGGCGGCCCGCGAGCTGAGGAGCAGGTGGTTTTATCGCTCGCCTCCGCGGCTGAGGCTGCGGCAAGCCGAAGCTGCGGTGGTGAGCGTGAATACCATCTGCGACGATAAGCTCGCGGGGCTCCGGCACGCCGGAGCCCCGCAGCGCCGGAGCCGTGACAGAAATCATGCATGCTGCATGTTGCATGCTCGCTTGCATACTGTATGCTTGCTTGCATGCTACATGCTTGCTTGCACGCTGCATGCTGCATGCTTGCTTGCATGCTGCAAAATGCAAAAAAAATGCAGTTGAAAAATTGAAAATGGATAAAATGTTATTCTTGGTAATAAGTTTTATATTAAATAAACAGTATAAAGATAAAGAATATTTGTTTTGTTATTCTATGATATGACTATTCTAACATTAAACTTTATGTGAAACAAAAATCAATGATTTAAAAATCTTCAAAGTAAGTACCTATTCTGCGTATTGATTATTCTATGAAACGAAAATATGAGAAAAAATGTATGTGAAACGAAATTCTATGAAACAATTAGCTATGAAACAACGTACAACCATAAAAATAACTTAGATAAAACACATTAAACTTGGGGAGTGGGGGCTCGTTACCTCACAGCTACGTATAAAATCTACTGAGAAGTGACGTCATGCCAAATTTGAACTCAATGTATCGCCGCGCGCCGTAAAGTTTTGATTAAGTACGTAAAAAAGAAAAAATACGTGTCCACTATTTTTTAATAATCTACATGATGGACAAAAAATATTTTTTTTTCATTGTCCCTATTCCAATAAGCCCAAACACGGCTAGGATACATTGTTTTATTACGGAGTTCCGGTGCATACCTTCCGGCTTCATCTTCAGATCAATTTGATGGTACCATTTTCATCAGAATTATTTATTTAAATTGGCTTCACAGTCGCTTAACTATCTTAATCGAGATATCTTATCGCCACTCGTGAAATATGGCCCGTGTAGTGCCGGCCATAAAGAATAGCACAACCCCATTTCCTCCCGTGGGTGTTGTAAAAGGCGACTAAGGGAACAGCTGGAGGAGTCTATTGTTCTCCTCTGTGTGGTACGAACAACACACATCCAAGCTAAGGCTGCCGTGCCGAGACCTGCATGGCTAGTCGCGAGCGTGCCTGTTGTCTGGGATCGGGCGTCCCCAGGCACTAACACCAACATTGTACACTTAGTTCGCAATAAATGTTTTGACTTTGACTTTTCCAGCTTACTGGAAATTAATTCCTCAAAACGCTTTTTATGGATCTAATTTGATTGGCCTATGACGCAAGCCGCAAGACATGTCCGTTATATTGCATAGCATCCTATATTTTGGCGTCGCTTGTCTCGGCTGATAGTTTTGGTGTTCCTTCGACGTCACATGTTTGTGCTGCCACTTGTACAATTATGCCTCCCACAAATTATCACATATATTTGTCGTCATATATTAATGGATGAATCATGAAATCAGATATTATTGCCGAGCTGTTCATAGTAATTAGATTAATGCTCGTGGCATGCCCCGCCGCGCTGTCTGTACGAACAATTAGAAAAGTGCTTTCCTGTATAATGACAACTGTCAAAAGCTACGTAAGAAGTAAATAGTTCTTAGAAATAAAAATAAACTACCCACCTTAAAAATATTTATTACCTTAAAACCAGACTTTAAGCAAAAACAAACAAACAAATTCTATGAAAACAACAATACAACATAAAAATAAACAAGACAGTTATAACGTAAGTAGCTATTTTAAAATAGAACTGCTTTTTCATCCCCCAATCAGTGTGTTTCAGGCCATCTTTCACGATATATTTTCTTAGACCCACACACCAGAGAACTATCTGTTCTGTCCAGTCTACATCGGCGATGTCGCAATGATAGATGACTTTGTCACTGGCTGTCAAATTGTTGAACAGTCCAACAGTGTTGCTGTCATTAAAAATCCAATTGTTGTTTGTGTAGAAAGCAATCGTGTTGGCCATCTTGGTTATTGTTAAGTAAGCTTTTTTCAAGCTGTAAAAAACATTATTCACGTCATAAAAAGTAGACTCACTGACCACACACCCACGTGACCACATACATTTACCTGACTACACATACATTCATGTGAGCGTGGTCACGTAAATGGTTGTGTAAAAGTCAGGTAAATTCACAATCTCGCGACCACATGATCACACTCATGTGATCACACTCACGTAAACACACAACTCACGGAACGAACTCACTTGAACACAGAAAGTCACGTGACCGCAGACACTCACGTGACCATACACACTCGCATGACCATACACGTATGGTCTGTTTCTAAAAGTATCTGATGAAAATGTAAACAAACGGATCCGAAAACGTACCTGTGGATGCCAATTTGTAGTCATCATATTCTGCCTAGCCTTTTCTCAACTATGTTGGGGTCAGCTTTCAGTCTAAACGGATGCAGCTGAATACCATAATTTTACATGGAGCGACTGCGTATCTGACCTCCTCAACCCAGTAACTGGGTAATAAGATACTCCTTGGTAAGACTGGTTGCCAGACTTTCGGGCTTCTGACGACCCGTAACGACTGTCAAAGATCCACAAATGACAACTGAGACCAACGGCTTAGCGTGCTTACCGAGCCACGGAGAGGTCTTGGTATGAAAAGATGGTCACCCATCCACTGAACAACCGCGGCAAGCTTAGCTTAACCTAATTGACCGACCCGTGCGGCTGTTATTACTTATCCACAAGCACCTATTACAATATGAAATTATTATTATTATTAATTTATTTATTTAAACTTCTCGCACATATTATTGTACAAAGGTGGACTCAATGCCTTAGACATTCTCTACCAGTAAACCAAGGGAGTAAGATGAATGAAATATAGGAAATAATAATTATTTACTTAGGCACAAAAATTATACTTCTAACGTGTTATTAATTCCAGTGAGTGATTGCGTTAGTATTTAACCTAAAGAGGGTTTGTTTACTGTTTCATTAGACACTTTTGGAACAGATTATAGACACTCATGACCAAGTAGTGTACGTTACCTACCGGGGTGGTTTATTGACCATTACGCAGGCGCCATCAGCGAGGTTAGCAGGGATGGTGTGCAGTAGAAAGCTGAAGAGGAGGTGCACCCATCGGTACGGCGACTGGATTACGAAGCAGTACCAGATCGCTTGCGGAGAGGTTATAGTCCTGCGGGCCACGTTGTTTAGTATGTAGGAGAGGCCTCCTAGAAAGTGATAAATTATATTTATTCTGTTAAATAAAATTTAAAAAAAAATAATATATATTAAAAATAAATTATATATTCTTTTATAAACTGATTCTAAAAAACACTTTTATACGTCAAAAAGGAAGGTAGTTTTTAACTTAAGTATTTATTTTAAAATCAATATTTACTATAATATGCGTTTTATAGTGAGAATTTTGCAAGTGGGCGTTGATGGCCAAATCAAAAACTAGAATATAAGAAATTGCACATACACGAGTGATCCTATAAGGGTTTTTTCCTTTTGAGGTACGGAACCCTAAAACACTGTCTCGGTGGTGTTGTCGTCGCAAGCGTAACTGCTAAGCATGAGTTCCTGGGTTTGATTCTCAGGTCAGACAAAGTAGTGTTCGGTTTTTCAAATACTTTCACAGTAACAGTTCGAAGTCTAAATTTGTGCTCGGTTAAACGTTGTATTGTTAATTAAAGCCTGTGCGTAGTCCTATTGGCATCGGTGTATAAGTGCACTCACATTTCGGGTGCTATGTCCCTTTGGGGAATACAAGCGTTATGTTATTGACATACCCCAAGTGATAGGATTCCTTTTGCTACTCCCAACATTATAAACCCTGCCATGTTTGCCAGCAGTAACGGCAGTGGCCGCGGCGACGATGGCCGTGTTGTTGACATAGTCCACCGGGATGAAGTCGATCCTGATGCCCTGGACTGACTGCAGCGAGTGGATCACACCCAGCATGCAGCCTAGGGTTATCTGGAACGGGACGAACATCATTTACCTAGATACCTACTATAAATAACTGTGTATACAGGAAAGGTTTTTAACCAGTGCGCAAACTTTTTTGGTGGTTCAGTATCAGTAATAGAACACTTTCCATTATTTGATCAATATTTGTTTTTGGTCGTTCTTGAATTCAGAATAATGGATACAATCTATTCGTAATAATATCAATGGGCGCACAGCTGATACTCGTAGGTACCTACTACTGCGTTCCGGCGCGTTGCGCGATTAGTATCCATTATACGTTTCAAAATAAACATCTTTCGTTAACGATAACTTCATTTTTTTGTACTAAGACATATCGTTCCTTAAATACAAAAGTCACATATTTCAAAAAATATCAAAAATGTTTTTTTTGCATAAAATGCATCTTAAACGATGAAACTTTAATGTTTCGCTAAAACAGCCGTCGTTTTATGATCAAAAACACCCATACACGCACACACGTTAGTTTTGTTTTGTACCGTTTCAAAATTTTAATGTTCTCGAAGTCAAAGTCTAAAACTAACTTATTTGCATTTTTTCCAGAGTCCATTCGAGGTATGGTTAAGATTGCTTTATTGAAAAATAGGCTTTTTAATTACGCATCTTTTGATACAAAAAAAGTCTACGTAATACACATAGTTTATACAAAAATCATAAAATAATCCAAATTATTTTTGCAAATGCCGCTCCTGTATAATTTGCTTATTTTGACTTGTGGTGCTTTTGTAGTTAAGGAGCGATATCAAAATAAGAAATAGGTGTATAATAAAACACGTTTAAGTTTAATTTGTCAAAATTTGCTCACTGGTTTTTTTTCTTGTATAAGGTTATTTTACATTGTCTAGCTAAACTCCGCAGACGCGATCAGTATCGATATCTATGTAAACACGACAAAATAAAAATAAATAAGTTTTTTTGGGAGATCTACGACCGCTCTTTATATTCTTATGAATTGAGAAAAACTGTTTTGTTATGTTTTATCGTATTTAGGTATTAATAAAAACAGATTTTTTTAACTGATATGTCAAGTGACTTCAATTACAGAACTGTGGTCGAGTACAACACAAAAAAAACTTTCAGAAAAAAATCATCTATTTTGTTATTAGAGTTCCGTAGCCAAATATCATTATTTTCTAAACTGAATAGTTTGCGCGAGAGACACTTCCAAAGCGGTAAAATGTGTGTCCCCTCCCCTGTAACTTCTAAAATAAGAGAATGATAAAACAAAAGAAAATGGAAGCAATCAAACCAATTTTCGGTGGAAGTTTACATGGTAATGTAAACTTCGTTTGTAATGTAAAATTGGTTTAAACGAGATCTAGTAAGTAGTTTTTTTTTTAATATGTCATAAATCGTAAACCGCAATTTACTTTTCATTCAATCAACTCAAATATAAAAATAAAATAAAAACCGACCAAGTGTGTGTCAGACCACGCACAATGAAGGGTTCCGTAGTTGGGATGAATTTATCCCAAAAATAAACTTAACTAACTAAGGTTTCTGATACGGAACCCTTCGTGCGCGAGTCCGACTCGCACTTGGCCAGTTTTTTATTTTGTTTTATTATGTTTAGAGTTTTAACTAGCCAATTTAAAATAGCTGGTCAACATAGCTTGATTTACGCGGTGTGTGGCAAGCAACTGACGAAGTGACGACACGTTTGGCGCAGTGGTTAAGTGATTGACTGCTGCGGTACGTGTCGCGGGTTCGATTCCCGCATAGAACAAATATTTGTATGACCTACAAGTAGTGTGAGTTTAAATGTTTGTAAACGCACCCACGATACAGGAGAAATTCCTAGTGAGGGGCAACGTTTAAAAAATAAAAACAATAAATAGACGACTTCCGTCGTCTAAGTCTTCAGTGTTTCGAATAGATGCAACTCATTTGTAGCTTCAAGTTTATAAATGCAACATTACCCGCCCAAGTATGTTATAAGGAAGAACCCCATGTCTTTTTAATTTTAATTCGTACTATGGTCGCTGAAAGGTTCGTATTTTTCTCTTCGTGATACTCCTGTACATAATATATTTGTGCTGCAGAAACGAGTCAGTAGAACAATTTATAACCTAAGTTGTAGGCATTCAATGAGGGATGTAAGGAAAAAAACATACTGACAGTCGCATCTCAGTATTATGTATATGAACACCTGAATTATGTTAATATAAAAAGAATATAATTCTATATTCTTAAAACAGCGGCATTCATAACATAAATACTAGAAACAAAGATTTACTTATTCTACAGTTAGTTTTATAGTCCAGAAATATTAGTCAAATAAGGGCAAGAATCTCGGAATGAGAGATAGTCAGCTTTAAACTTGTATAAACCTTTATTTTGGCACCCTAAAACTTGTCTCAAAACCTACTCATTGTAGGGTGTCCGCGACTACAGATATTCCAAGGTCAAAGGTAAAAAAAACGATTTTTTATGCATTTATTTCAAATATCTCGTTTCCAATGGGTTTTATGCTATTTAGATTGTAATCAGAACATACTTAGTGACATAAGTGTCAGCATTTACAGTCGTGGGCGCAGAATCGGGATACGGGTAAACGAGAGAAATAGCTCTTTTAACGTCTACACAGTTTATTGTTACAGAGTCAATTACTAACACTACTGTACTAATGAATACTCTGAACTTAAAAGGAAACACTGAGCAGTTCCTAGGCCAGTGTGTACCGACCACGTCTAAACGATCATTGTTGCTCCATGGTCCGTATCGAACACCATACTCAATTCTAGAGTCCGCACAACGCTAAACAAAGGCGTTTGTGTCTCATTTTAAGTGCATACTCATGAAAGATCCGACACTGCCATCCTGCATGACACACGTCTTCGTGTGTAAATCGGCAATACCAGAGATTTCCCACACAGAAAACTACCCTTCGGTCATTCTGACTTACTTAGCTTGACTAAGAAAGACACACACACTTCTCTTATTACCAAATTATCAGTTTAGCTAGGTCATTTAATCGTTATGGCATGTTATAATCATAATCAATTTATTTGTTTACATTATAAATCAGTCTGTTCAGATTAATCGGGACTGATGAATGATACTCAAACACTACGCGCGCTCTGCCCTCTATCTCGAAAATAGTTCAAGATATAAAAATAGAAAAATCTAAACGAAATTTGTACAGAATTTAATCCTCTACAATATTTATAATAAATACAAATAGCATAAAAACCATAGGAAACGAGATATTTGCAATAAATGCGTAAAAAATCCATTTTTTGATCTTTGACCTTGGGATATTTGTAGTCGCGGACACCCTACGATAAGTGGGTTTGAGATAAGTTTTAGGGTGTCAAAATAAAGTTTTATACAAGTTTATAGCTGACTATCTCTCATTCCGAGGAGAACCCCTAATTTTTCTGGGCTATTAATCATTAGTATGAGTATTTTATGCGGCCTACTCGAATGTCCTTTCTTTGGTATTATTCGTCAAATCGTTGAGCTCCTTAAGAGGGTTGTCACCGGTCCACCAGCGCCACTCTTTTAAAAACATATTATCTCGTGACTGAAAAGGAATTATGAAAAACGGCTCAATCAACTATCTCGGTAATTGTGTCTAGAATTTTCTAATACCCTTTTTAAAGTTTCATATTGAGATACGAAGCAACAAAATTCGATATAATTAATAACGGCCATATTCCTCTAGATCGTATTTCAATAAAATACCATTTCAGACACCAATCTACATGGTCTTCACATGATCTGACCAAGATTATGTCTGGACTTTAAAAGAGACCTCTGAGTTTTTTGGCTTATTCCACAAATCCCCCCTGAGAGAATCCCCCTCAAGGGGGAAAATTGGACTCTAATGTAAAAAAGTCCAGAAAGTCCCCTTATCATTCTGAGTTATTCCACTTTTCCCCCCTGAGAGATTCTCATCAGGGGGGAAAACTGGACACTAATGTAAAAAAAATCCAGAAAGTCCCCTTATCATTTTGAGTTATTCCAATTTCCCCCCCTGAGAGATTCTCCGCAGGGGGGAAACTGGACACTAATTTAAAAAAAGTCCAGAAAGTCCCCTTTTTATTTTGAGTTATTCCAGTTTTCCCTCTAATATTAGTTTTGATTTCTACGCTCTTAAAGTAAATAAAATCAATAGTGATTAGATCCAATGTAATAATAATAATAATAACCCCACCGCCGTATCTCTACGTTGACGTCGTGGTGGGGCTTGCGCGCTCCGAACTCTAGGTCAGTGCCGGTAGAGTTTACTTTACTGGAACATGTCTAGGGTGAGGAGCCAGACCAAGAGAGATACAGAAACCCGCAGGGCAGCATGTGGCGAGCTGTTGGGCAGTTGCGACCCCACGGACCCTATCTCCCGGGAGAAGTCATGTTCCTCATCTCTGGCTTGCCTTTATTGGCCGGCTGGAGTGAACACTGACGAGGAACTGAGCTCTCACCTCATTCTTGCCTTTATTGGCCGGCTTGAGTGGAGATTCGCAAGAGCAAACGTGCTCGGAGGAAGGAAGTTTTCCAGTAAGTGCTTGTAGGGATCTTGACCATCTTCCGGGCTCTGGGATTGTTCTGAGAGCCGTGGAATACCTCTCCACTCCTCGAGCACCTCAGGACATGTTGCTCCCTTGTCGCTACGTCACTATGTGCTAGCGACCGTTTTCGGGGGCCCATTATTGAGTGTGCAAGTCACCCCCTGCCATTTTATCCGAGTATCAAAAAAACATTGATCAGGCAGGGGCCATAGTCCTTCCATAGTTTTAGGTAACCAGTCCATTTTAACCACCCAAAACCCATAGTCCAATTTAGTTGTTTCCATGTCCTACAATAGTCCTACACAAACCGGGGGTTGTCCTTGGGTGCACTTACATAGTGCGTACAGGGATAATCGTCGGTTGGTGCCTCATTTAATTAAAAGCGTCTAACGGGCCTCTGCAAGTTGGCTTCGGCCCCTCGTACGCCTTCCAAAGGCCCGGGACCCCTGGGTCCCGAGATAAGTCAAAGACATTTAAAAATAATAATAATAATAAACAAAAAAAAAAAGACCGTATAATATACAATAATCAGTCTTTTTATATTTCACACAATTTTGTTATAATTGCCTAAATTTGGCACATGGGTAGACCATGACTTGGATTAGGACATAGGATACTTTTTATCCCGATATTCTTACGGGATCCAGACTTATACGGGTGAAACCGCGGGGCGTAGCTAGTTACTAATAAATAAACAACAACATGTCTGCTTACTTATAGTATTTAAACTCGAATAACAGAAAACAATTCAGCATACATTTTATATTAGCTATTTTGACTATGTCGACGAAGGCCCCCTTCGGTGCTCCTAGTGGTGTTTGAATGGTCATATTAGAAAACAAATTTAATTTGATTAGGTTTGTGGCGGCATATACGTTGCCACATGCGAACTGCATCAAAGACCTGACGTCACTCAAAATCCCGACGTCACACAAATCCTGCATCGCGCAATTAAGAGTTTACCGCGCGAACGACATATATAAGACTATCCAACATCAATCATTGGGCAGGGAACTGGGGATCTCACCTAGCAGGGGTCTGGTCGCACGGGAGTCGTGAAGCACTTCGGGTGCTCCTACAGTCACACCCCCAGAATTACACTTCAGACCGCTGAGGGGAATCCCCACTCAAGCGACTAGGTGTGCAATAAAGCACTCCCACCTCCTCCCACGAGAGGGGGAGGAAACCCAACGACGGGTCCCCAGTTATGGGGACCGAGAGACAAATGCCTCGGGCAAGGGGTCAAAAAGCCCCAAAACCGACGACAAAAGAGACTACCACCGACGTCATTTGCCAGTTGCCCGCCAAACACAACACCCGTCTGGTTGGAGGATCCTCCCTTTTCTATAGAGGATGAGTGAACTTTACACCCTGGTCCTCACACATCTAAAGGTTTGACTGAGCTGACTACCAAATTCAAGTTGTTAGTATTCGTTCGCACATTAAATTTAATTATTTAAAGAGTGGTATCCGTTCGGAATCCATACTTATAATACTTATCTATACTAATATTATAAATGTGAAAGTAACTAGGTCTGTCTGTCTGTCTTTCTGTCTGTCTGTCTGTCTGTATGTTACGTTTTCACGCCTAAACCCCTGAACCGATCGTCATGAAATTTGGCAGAGATATAGCCCGGGATATGGAGAAGGACATAGGCTACTTTTTTACGCGATAACCGACATCGACGCGGGAGCAGCCGCGGGCAAAAGCTAGTAATATTATAAATGTGAAAGTAACTCTGTCTGTCTGTCTGTCTGTATGTTACGTTTTCACGTCTAAACCGCTGAACCGATCGTCTTGAAATTTGGCAGAGGTATAGCCTGGGATATGGAAAAGGACATAGGCTACATTTTTACGCGATAACCGACATCCACGCGGGCGGAGCGCGGACAAAAGCTAGTAGAAAATAAATATGAGTTGAAACAAATACCAGTTGTATTAGTTGTTGGTATTAGAACGGATTAAATCAAAATTATTCCCAAGCTCGCTTCGCTCGCTCCTACATTCTAGGTTATGAAAGTAAAATATCTGCCGGCGCCCGCGGTAAATATTTTGGCAACCAACACTGGCGAAGAAATAGGCGCTCAGCGCCGCGGCCGGTAGCAGAAGAACTCCTTAAATTTTAAGTATTTCAGGGGGGATTTCTGGACGTTGGTTTTTTAGATTCCAATTTTCCCCCGTAAGGAGGATTTTCAGGGGGGAATTATAGACTTTTCTTTTTTTAGATTCCAGTTTTCCCCCTTAAGGAACATTTTCAGGGGGGATTTGTGGAATAAGTATTTTTTCGATTCCAGTTTTCCCCCCTAAGGGGGATTATCAGGGGGGAATTCTAGACTTCTCTTTTTTCAGAGTTCAGTTTTCCCCCTCAAGGAACATTTTCAGGGGAGATTTCGGGAATAAGCCGAGTTTTTTGGGCCTTTCTTCTAAGAGTATCAGTTTTCAAAATATGATTTACGTTAAAAAGTGTTTGTACAAACCTACATAAAGAAATAAAATCATTTATCATTGAAAGAAGTTTCGCGCCCTCAAAAAAAAATAAACTGCTTACCCCACTCGGTCCAAACACACTGCTCAGGTCGATCCAACCAGGATACGGTTCTCTTCGCGCGCACACCACTGTAAAACAAATTAAACAATTATTAATGTGGTTGGATTATAAACACAAGCAGGCGGCACAGCTGGTGGTCAGTGGTCACGGTGGACATCTGTAATACCAGAGGCATCGCTGATGCGTAGCCATCCCAGACTTAGCTGAAATACTATTGTGATAAAACATGAAATCAAAACAACCTTTGACTGACTGTCTCACTGCTGGACAAAAGCCGTTTGTTTCACAGAGAAAGGCGAGCAGTAAAAGATGATAATTATATTATAACTAGCTTTTGCCCGCGGCTCTGCCCGCGTGGATGTCGGTTATCGCGTAAAAAAGTAGCCTATGTCCTTCTCCATATCCCAGGCTATATATCTCTGTCAAATTTCATGACGATCGGTTCAGCGGTTTAGGCGTGAAACGTGACAGATAGACAGAGTTACTTTCACATTTATAATATTAGTATGGATATACATATACTATGGATTGCGTTCACGATTAGTCTTCCAAACCTGTAAACAAATAATACAGGAAAAGTTTTTAACCAGAGTGCAAATTTTGAAAAATTAAACTTATACGAGTTTTATTAACCACATATTTCTTATTTTGATACGTCTGTCTTAGTACAAAAAAATTAAGTTATCGTTAACGAAAGATGTTTATTTTGAAACTAGTTTATTGGACACACGCCGCGCGATGGCGCGTGCAGTGAAGCGGAACGCAGTTGTAGGTACCTATCAGTTGTGTGCCTGCGCAATTCGCCGATGTATTTAAGCAACTTTAAACGCAATTTTATATATATTTTTTTTTAATAAAAAAAAGTATAGTACAAAATAATGGAAATGTATTCTATTGCTGATACTGATCCACAAAAAAAAAAGATTGTGCACTGGTTAAAAACTTTTTCTGTATGTGTTTGGAGAAACAAATTTGAAAACCACACATATAATTATGTATACCCAAAGTCTCTAATTCAGATAATTTATGTAAACAAATTAATGTTACTGTCAAAATGACAGGACAGTGGTTAAAAACATTTTATCATATTTTTTTTGTAAATAATCTATATATATAAAAATGAATCCCTATTTCCCTTGGTCACGGCATCACGCGTGAACGGCTGGACCGATTTCGCTAATTATTTTTTTGTTGTGTTTGTTATTGTCAGGAGAAGGTTCTTATGTAAGAAAAATTAAAGAAAGTTAAAAAAAAAATTGTAAGAAAACGACCATATTTACATTTTTATTGTAATAACTAGCTGACCCGACAGACTTCGTTCTGTCAAAAGCTATTTGACTGTGGCAGTTTGTCTACGCGCAAAGGAAACTACCTACCTACCCTACCCTACCTTACCCTATCCTACCCTACCCTACCTACCTATCTACCCTACCCTACCCTACCCTATCTACCTACCCTACCCTATTCTACCCTACCCTACCCTACCCTACCCTACCCACCTACCTATCCTACCCTACCCTACCCTACCAACCCTACCCTACTTAACTAAAAGCTTCAATTTTTTTTTTTTTTTTTTGATAAAATCTATTCTCAGACCTACCAAATGATGACTGACACGTTATGTCAAACGCCATAAAGTTACATTAGAAGATAGAGTTACCTACTTATTATTACAATAAAAATGTAAATATGGTCGTTTTCTTACAATTTTTTTTTTTAACTTTCTTAAATTTTTCTTACATAAGAGCCTTCTCCTGACAATAACAAACACAACAAAAATATAATTAGCGAAATCGGTCCAGCCGTTCACGCGTGATGCCGTGACCAAGGGAAATAGGCATTCATTTTTATATATATAGATAAGTAGGTAACTCTATCTTCTAATGTAACTTTATGGCGTTTGACATAACGTGTCAGTCATCATTTGGTAGGTCTGAGAATAGATTTTACCAAAAAAAAAATAAAAAAAATAAGGTTTTAGTTAGGTAGGGTAGGGTAGGTAGGGTTGGTAGGGTAGGGTAGGGTAGGTAGGTGGGTAGGGTAGGGTAGGGTAGAATAGGGTAGGGTAGGTAGGTAGGGTAGGGTAGATAGGTAGGTAGGGTAGGGTAGGTAGGGTAGGGTAGGTAGGTAGGTAGGGTAGGGTAGGGTAGGTAGGTAGGGTAGGTAGGTAGGTAGGGTAGGTAGGTAGGTAGGGTAGGGTAGCGTAGGGTAGGGTAGGTAGGTAGGTAGGTAGGGTAGGGTAGGGTAGGGTAGGGTAGGTAGTTAGGTAGGTAGGTAGGTAGGTAGGTAGGTAGGTAGGTAGGGTAGGTAGGTAGGTAGGTAGGTAGGTAGGTAGGTAGGGTAGGTAGGGTAGGGTAGGGTAGAGTAGTGGAGTTTATACTATAGCTTTTGACAGAATGAAGTCTGTCGGGTCAGCTAGTCATCTATAAAATTAAAGTGAATTAATTATAAGAACTATGCAAACAAAATACCGTTGCCAAACAATGTTTTATGCAGTGCGTCGGAGACACGGCCTATGATCATCATAATCAGCCCTTTTAAGTCCACTGCTAGACGTAAACCTCCCAAAATCGAATTTCCTCTCGAAACAGTTTACAGCCGTTTTCAACCAAAATGTGGCTAGATAAGCTACTTACAAAATGAATCTATGAATGAGAATTTTAATATTAGTGTTGTTGAAGATGTAAAAAAAATTGAAAATGTTTGGATCTCCTGCATTGTTACCAGTATCATAAAATATTTTATACCAGAGAATCTCCTTTTTTTAATAACTTTGTTTAAAACCAAAAATGTACAATAATATTTACGGTATGATTATTTTTTAAATATTATTTCTTAAAATCAGTACTTAAAAGAAAACGGAACCTTTTTTTTCGCCATTTTATGTGAATTACCATTACGAAGATATTTTTTTGATATGTTATCCCCTTTGTTTACATAAATTATCTGAATTTGAGACTTTGGGTATAGTTCAGGTTTCGACACGTCAAACTTTTTTTGACCCTTTTAATACCTACTAGTACCTACTTCACTAGTCATTCAAAATTAACTTAAATTTCTCTTGCGTAAAGTTGATGAAATAAAATAATTGAAATCAAGGATTTCGATAGACTTTAGAAAGGGAGTCACTACTGAGATGACGGCTAATAGAGACGCATGGAAGAACACATATTGCGCCTACCACAAAATAAACCGGTATGAGGGCAGGAAAATGGCAGGGTTTTGGAGATCAGGTAGGCAGTCGCTCCATGTAAAATACCGGTATTCGACTGCTGGTTAGTCTAGAAGCTAACCTCAACATAGCTGGGGAAAGGCTGGACATGACGATGAGGGCAGAGTAATGATGATGATGCTCTCTCAATATACACTCTCTCTATTATATTGAAACCATTCCATTCTATTACGACCACCTCTTATAGCAGTATTATTTTAGTCTTACTTCAGTGTGGGTAAGAGATGGAGCTTTACGTCCGGTATAGCTCCATCTTTTCCCTGGACTCACCAACTGTGGGTCTGATCACGCATATTGGCAGGTCTTCTGAGCTGCAGCATACCAACTCCTCAGCTAATGCCTTCGTGAAAGAATAAGTGTTTGGCCAGTCCATTATTAATCTGGAATCATTTTAAACACCAGCGCAGTGATCACAGTTCTAACATAAACTGACTTGACGACAGGGGTCGGTAATACCTAACAGAGCTTAAATAAATATGCTGGCGGTACTACAACAGTTTTGCTTATAACAACCGAAATTATGCTCCGCGTTTTCTACAATTTTCCTGTCGCTTGGCATAGTTTGCAGCAGCCAAAAATGAATTGTTTTTTTAGAAAGCCCTCAATTAAGTTAGGATTGTGACCACTGCTCACAATTTGAGCGAATGGAGCACGCGTGTTCAAAAAAGGGTGAGCTGAGCGTGCCTTCTCACTAGATAAGTAGATAAATGGAACGACCCTACTCTCAGCTCGACTTTCGAGATCTTTTTGTCTCCTGAACTACCCACCCATCCTTGATCTTATTAAGCTGGTCTTCATCCATGATCTCTGCCATGCGTATCATGAGCTCGGGCGGCACCGGGCTGGGGTAGAACTGCTCCAGCACCTCAGTATCGCGGCGGCTGAACGTCGCGTGGGAGTAAGCCGTCGATATGTGGACGAATGTTCTGGAAAATTAAAGGTGGTGTATAGACTAAGTTTTAACCAGCTTTAGGGCGCCTTCAAATTGGCCGCAATCAATCGTGCGACAACAGCGCTGCAGTCGCTCTATTGTGTATGCTTGAGGAACGTTTAATATTTAGATAATTTTGTTTCATTTTACATTTTAAATTCAAACTCGGTTTCAGAACTAGATTTAAATAGAAATCAGCGCTTGAGTTTCCTTCTGAACTAACTTTTTGTTTCTATCAGCTACTATAATTTTTTGTTTTATGTATACAGCCGTAGACGTCGCGATAAAGCATGAAGAAGATGGCGGGACGAGCTAGACAAAACGAATAAGAACAATGCTTCTTACTAATACAAAAAATCTTTTTATTTTTATACCTACATTTACATTAATAAGCAAACCTTTCTCTATTTCACTAGCCCTGGACTAAAATAGCTGGAAGTCATGGGCAGGCCTTTTCCCAGCTGTGGGAAGATACAGGCTCACTCTGGCTCACCGTAACCAGTAATAGCAGTAAAAAAAAAAACTTGAGTAGGTTTGATTTTAAATACTCCCTGTCACTGCCTAATTACTAATGATACCTTAACTTCCTGCATTGCTTAGCCAGAGCGAGAAGGTCCCTGGTCCCCCGCACGTTGGTGAGGGTGGCAGAGCGTAGCGGCTCTAGAAACGATATCGTGGCTGCCACGTGGAAGATCACGTTCACCTGTTTAGTAATAATAATTGGAACGAGAATGGATGAGATAAGGAATGAATATAAGGCCTCGTCCAGGATGAGCGAACGCACCGTGACTGGGATGGTAGCGGTCGCACTGGTGGATGCGATTAGGTGGCCATATCCACTGCATCGCGAGTTTTTGTAGCAGGCAGTAGAGGCTAGATGTGTTTCCACTTTGTGGGTGAAATAATAGCGATCGCTCGATAGCTTTAAGCCCTTTGTACACAGCCCGGTTTCTTTACGGTAAACCCCACCGTAGAAGAAACGTGCCTCTCAACAAGCTTCCATAGTGATCCATACAGCACTGCCGACCGTGCCTACATACGGCGAATATACCCTAGTTTTTCACAGCAAGAAAAACGTGTGTGTACAAAGGGCCGGGTGTGTATTGAATCGAACCCCAAATAATTCCCAATTTGATTTCCTGATAATGGACAGTGCTATTATAATAAAATGCTGTCGCGGTTCTAACCTAACCAAACCCATTTGGTCGGGGGGCTAGCTTAGTTACTGTGACCAACTGTACGCTTTTTTAATAAAAGAGCCTCACTCTTTTATTAAAAAAGCGTACGTATTTAGAAGACCGAAAAGTTTTTAGAGGCTCATTTATTTAAAAAGCGTACATCATTAGAAAACAAATGAACGTAGTGGTCCACTTTAGCCCTGAATCGAAAGAGCTGAAAGTCATAAGGGGGCCTTTGCCCAGCAATGCAGGTTCAGGGCTATAGATAAGAATAGAGAAAGACCAAAGAAAGGTATATAGATTTCGTGGAAAATTATATAATTAGAAAAGGAAACAGGTGAATTCGGAGATGACAGCAAAAGATGTGTAGGTTCAGCATGTCTCAGTAAGGTGTGCTCATATTTAAGGGTGCGGTACAGACGATCAAATGGAACCACTTTCTCTATGGGACTAACCGTCCCACACACTTGGGTCCAGTATATACACTTAAGTATAGTTTGTATGGGGACTAAAACGAAAAAATTATCAACAAATTTTTTCGCGTTTACGATGATGGTCCCATGAAGAAAGTTGTTCAGCTTGATGGTCTGTACTACACCTTTCTGATACATGCTGTAAAAAAACACATTCTGCGCCGACAATTAGCAAATTGGAATAAGGGCAGGAATATGATATAACGAACCTCCTTGATTAGAACCTCTCTGTCTTCTTCACTGATGGCAAGATTCTTCTCAGCTACATCTCCAACTATTGGCATTATACGATCCACAAAATCTGGTTGATCTTCACGGAGCATGTCAAATAGCTGTAAAATATATGTAAGTACTAGCTTTTGCCCGCGGCTCCGCCCGCGTGGATGTCGGTTATATCGCGTAAAAAAGTAGCCTATGTCCTTCTCCGTATCCCAGGCTATATCTCTGCCAAATTTCATGACGATCAGTTCAGCGGTTTAGGCATGAAAACGTAACATACAGACAGACAGACAGAGTTACTTTCACATTTATAATATTAAGTATGGATGTACAGTCAGTTAATGCAATTAACTGATGAATACAATTAACTGACCCGCCCTTGCATAAATGGTTGAGGTTTTTTGGAATACGAATCGATATAATTTTATAATTCTTAATTTTATTTAAATATCTATACGATATCTACCCAAAACTAGAAAAATATTAAAATCATACCATTTGAGCAAATCAGGTCAGCTAATTACAGTAACTGACTGTACCTACATTCTATGCATATTCGAGGGAACCAGAACAATAATTTATTCGATTTCAATCATTTTAAATTTACTTAGACTTTAGAGTTTTACAGAGTAAGAAACTGTTACACAGACAGAGATATGAATGTCAGAGACGAAACTCTACAAACTTTTAACTCTGTACTTATGGCATACTAGCTTTTGCCCGCGACTTCGTCTGCGTGAAATTTCGGCTCCCGAGCCACCGGGTTGCATCCCAACGCCTGCCCGTGCTATCACTTAGTTTTCGATTAGCGTTCTTTATGACTTTTTCCTTTTTGCTCGGCTCCTAAAGGTCTTAGCGTGATGTTAAATATGTTAATAGCCTATAACTTCCTCAAGAATTTGGTTATCAAAATATGCAAAAAGAATTTTACAAATCCGACCGGTAGTTCCAGAGGTTAGCGCGTTCAAACAAAAACGCAAACTCTTCAGCTTTTTCATTAGTATATTATACGAGTACAGTATGGAATTTTTTAACCTCATCCCTCCTCAAGTACTCTTAATACTGGAGATAGCAAATTTTACAAAAAAGCAAATCTGCATTCAAAGATTTTCGGAAATTCGCTTGCCACACTCAAGAATCGAACCGGCTAAAATCCGAAAAGTTTACATCCTATATTTTTATGGTCTCGAGTGAATCCAGTTCATGTTAAGGAAACTAACTAGTCAAGTAAGATTCTCTTTCAACGTTTAGTGCGGAATTACGAGAAATATTGTTGTGTTAGTCCACGTATAGGTACGAAGGTCATCTAAACACTGTCAAGTATCTTGAAATACTGGACCTCTTAAGAAATCTGTTAAATATTTTACCCGAGGAAGAGCGAAACCGTATAATTCTACAGAAAGATGGTGGTCCGGCCCATAACAGCAGAATCACCACTGCCTATGTTAATAACCATTTCAATACCTGGATTGGTACAAACGGCATAATCAGATGGCTTGCGAGATCACCAGACCTTAATTAACACTTTAGTTTGTTTTTTTTAAACCTATGCAGCTGTAAACGAGTTAAGAACAGGTTCACACTACGATTTTCAATATTCATCATAACTCGCTATTAAAACTGAATTCCTTAAAATAATAAGTTTATGTATCCAACAAAATGGAGCTCATTTCGAGCAACTAATTAGATAGTTTACCCTTTTTTTTCGTTCCATTAAAATAAGTTAAGATTATTTGGTTTTCCTTTCATTTAATTTATCATGTTTTTTTTTTGGTTTTGTTTGTTTGAGAGATTCGATCCTCATTATTGACCATTGATATAAATAGTAAAGATACGGTCGTTCGAACGTTTGCCGGACACGGTCGCCATACAAAAACACTAACGCCATCTATTAGAACTACTATGAACTACGATGTCAATCGGCGTGGTCTGCTCCTAGACGTAAACTTGTAAGAGCGGGTATTTTTCGAGGTACAAAGAAATAAAAAAACCTTCTATTTTTCGAAATTTTTATTTATTGCCGTTTGTTTGTGTCATAAAATTTTCATTGGCCTTCGAATAAAGCAATATTTTTAAACTTATTTTTTTTAACTTATGACACGACTCCAAACTTTATTTCGCACGGAATCAGAAGGAAATCTGCAAAATAAATACGTATTTCACTGTACTTACAGATTTTTCAGCAGTAAGTACATAAAAACACATTTTAATTTGCTTTTAATAAACAATTAAAATAATTTTATACATAATTAAATCATATAGAAATAATAAAAAATCTTTTCATTTCATCGGATAAAAACGCGCGCCGCTGCAAAGTTATGTCGCACTTTTACGCGGCTTCGCGTCGTCTTTGCCAAACGTTGAGACAAATTAGAAAGAAAATTGTTTTAAATAATGTTAGAAGTTGATATAATTACATATTTTTAACTTATCGGTGATATGAAATGTTATTAATTGTTTTATTGTGCTTTTTGTCGTAGTTCACGCAACCCTTCACGACACAACTTGGCATTTTTGCTTGTAAAATTTTACGACCGCTCCCGAAGACAGCCGAACGCGTTCTAGTTCACTTCGTTATAGGGAAGACCATTTTGGGACCACGTTCGAGGCGTCATTATAACATGCGGTCCGCCCAGTCCTTACGCAGTAATATATATGTCAATGTGATTGACCCTATCGATTGATGCCCTAAAAGCACAGGGTGTTATTTCGTCGGATTTTAGCCGAGTGTGGCAACCGAATTTTCAAAAGTCTTTGAATGCAGATTTGTTTCTTTGAAAAAATAAAGGAATGTGACCCTTGAGTAAAATTGGTTATCTCCAGTACTTTCCCTCTAGGTGAGGTTAAAAAATTCTAGCCTGTAGATTGTCATATTCTGATGCTTAACATATTTTTTGTGGTTCGTTCTCCTTGGTTCCTGTCAAAAATAAAAACATCTTCTTTCTGCACACGGCAAAACTTAGACTGTGGCAAAAGTAACTCTTTCAATCCTTTCATTAGATACTTACAAAAACAACTACAAAATATTACTATAATACTATTACGTAGTGTGTGTTGTGTGTGTGTATTATAATACACACACACAACACACACTACACACACACCCTCACCCTCACTCTCAAACACACACTTTTATACTATAATATTATTATTTTTTTTTATTACTCTTACAAAATATTGTCAGTTTAATGGTTTAAAAGAGATCCTAAAGATCATGGTTACGAAGTCGGGGATATTGTGAGCAAAAGAATTACTTGCACTTACAGAATCTTTCAAAGTTTCAGTAAGTCTTTCTTCAACGGATTTCCCTTTCTTGGCTCTCATCAGCATAAACACTTTGCTCAGTCTGCAAGACCTGAAATGCAAGGTTTTATAAGGTTCTGGTTCTTTTTTAGGTTTCCTTTTTTTTGGTTTTGTTTAGGTTTTTTTTTACAAGTTGAATGGATTGTTTCATCACATGCGTTATAGGTAGCGAAATTTATATTAGTGTATAAATGGACCTCAGAATTACTAGTACTATTGAATAAAACCGGCCAAGTGCGAGTCGGACTCGCGCACGAAGGGTTCCGTACCATTATCTATAAAAAACGGCAAAAAATCATGTTTGTTGTATGGGACCCCCATTAAATATTTATTTTATTCTGTTTTTTTAGTATTCGTTGTTATAGCGGCAACAGAAATACATCATCTGTGAAAATGTCAACTGTCTAACTATCACGATTCATGAGATACAGCCTGGTGACAGACGGACAGACAGACAGACAGACGGACAGACGGACAGTAGATTCTTAGTAATAGGATCCCGTTTTACCCTTTACGTTTTTATTTACTTTATGTGTGGATGTTAAAGTTGTTTTTCCATAAATAGGTACATATTTGTTTAAATGTTTTTGGAAACTATATAATAAAACAAAACAAATATCAAACCAACTAAGTTGGGGTCGGTTACCAGTATTTTACATGAAGCGACTGCATATCTGACCTCCACAACCATCGGGGCCATCGGCTTGTTTGCTACACAAACAAGAGATAGATGCTCCTCCTCACCTGAACAGTTTCTCGATGAGCTGCTTGCCGAGGAAGCCGGAGCCGCCCGTCACCAGCACTGTGGCGCCGCGGTAGAACTGCTGCACGGCAGAGTCTCCGCGCTCTGTTACATCTTTTGCCCCTTTCTGTCGTTCTAGTGCCTTCCAGATCACTGCCTCTCCTGCATCCATCTCTCTCCCTCTCTACAAGGCGAAATTAAATTAGCTAGGGAAACTCCCTATGCGTGATGAGTATTGACATGAACAAACAAACAAAAAATAATTTGATGTTTTTTTTTTGGGACACAGACCAACCTAGTGTATTTACTTGAAGTATGAGTTTAAAAATCTTCTTCTTTTTTTGTTTATTTTAGGTACTTACCGTATTGCGACATCAATACTTAGAATCACGTCTGTGGAATTTTTCTACTTAATTTACTTTTACCATGTGTATGAACCTTTTTTTAATGTCAGATTGAATTCTTCATTCTTGATGGCCAAACATTTGGCACATCCAGTGTGGCGTCAATGTACTACTACGAACCCATGATTGATCTCGATGTGGTCTTGTGTCACTTTTGGAGCTGACTGTACCGTACAAAAATTACGTCAAACGAACTGTTTATGAAACGAGACTGGATGTATGAAGATCAAAATATATTAGTTACCAAACGAAATTTATGTTTACGTAAACGGTAAGTAGCCTACGTTCCTGCATCATCATCACCATCATTCTCAAGCCCAATTTATTTGAGGTAGGTTTAAAAGGATCTTTATTTCTCATAAGAACATGATACAGTTCTCCTAAATGAGATTTCATTTTTAACATAAATAGTCGTCATCTAATGACACAATATGTCTGTTTCTTCCATACTTCTCTATTAGTTCCTGCATATACTTCCAAATGGCACAACACTGATACACTACTAAAGCATTTTTACAGATTATACCTATCTATAGCTTTATTGCCTTTTAACCGCCTCTGTGGTCTAGTGGTAAAACCACCTGTCTCAGATCCAGAGGTCCCGGGTTCGATTCCCAGCGGAGGCAAACATTTCTGCTCGGTTTGGTTGGTGGTAGCGCTTGTTCTAAGTCCGCTTGGCTAGCTACCACCATCTTATCTAAGTCTGTCGCCAAAACAACAATGTTAACAGCATTTGTTGTGTTTCGGCAGTTAGAGGTAAGATAGCCAGTTCCTCTGTGGTTGAGGATTCCGGGTGAAGCTCGCTTCCATCTTCGGCCTAATCATCACTTACCATCAGGTAAGATGAAGGCCAAGAGCTTCCCCGTTGTATGTAAAAAAAAAAAAAGAGCGTGTAGCTTTAAATTCCCCTATTAATAATCATAACCCTGAACTGATCTAGCCACCACCTGTCCCTTGCTGTCCTCCCTCCGACTGTGCCCTAAGCCGAGGTTCATACCCCACAGGGGGTGCCCTTAGCGCGCAGTCGTTTAGTTTATAAGTTTTTGCGCCCTGGCTGGAGGCTTTAAGTTTTTAGGAGCTTAAGGCAACCACAGGAAAGTCCGGTTAAGGAGTCACACGATCTCTAAAGGTCAACTTTGAGATCCCTAGTAAAAAAAAAAAAAAAAATGGCCATTTTTTTTAAATTACAATTTTATAACGATATTTAATTTTTAAACAATAATTATTGCTGGAAAAAGGGATGAGATGTAAAATTGAAACCTCCTCATGACAGGTTAATGTGTTACTAATTCATTTTAGTGAGTGATTACGTAAAAATTTAACCTGAACAGGTTTTGTTTACACTTCTATCAGATATTTTTAGCACAGAACATACCTCTCCACGATCCGTTTATGTTTATTGAAACCGTCGATAAAATACTAACATTATTTATTAAAAACTTTTATTTCTAACTTACGAATAACAATCAGTTAAATATAGAAATCCGATAAATAGGACTTGAAATAAATACGATGGCGATGCTTTACACATTAACCTCGCGAGTCCCTTATATAAACTAGATCTCATTCATATTAAATTATTTCTTGAACCTAACCTTTAGTTGACGCGTTGTTTTTTAATGCCTGTGACCTAGACATTGACTAGTATTTTTTTAATTAAGTAGTTAACTGTTTCCGGTCGATCGGTAGGTAATATCAGAGGCGACAGTAACGAGTATCCATACTAATATTATAAATGTGAAAGTAAATCTGTCTGTCTATCTGTCTATATATTACGTTTTCACGCCTAAACCGCTTAACCAGGCAGAGATATAGCCTGGGATATGGAGAAGGACATAGGCCACTTTTTTACGCGATAACCGACATCCACGCGGGCGGAGGCGCGGGCAAAAGATAGTGTATTAATAAGATAATAATCATTAAAATGTACTACACTCTGATTCGGGTCGGCATGATTCAGTACAGTCAGGCGGCAAAGTCAAATATGAGTTGAGCATTTATTTATGTAAAAAAAAAAATGAAGTAATCGTTAACGAAAGATGTTTATTTTGAAACTGGTATAATGGATACTCGTTGCGCAACGCGCCGGCGGCGGCGGCGCGGTCAGTGAATCGGACGGAACACAGTAGTAGGTACCTATCAGCTGTGTGCTCGCCTATTCATATTATTACGAATAGATTGTATCCATATTTTGCTGATTTCAAGTAGACCAAAAAAAAAAAAGAATTGAACATATAATGGAAATGTGTTCTATTCCTGATAACAAGCACCACAAAAAAAAAAAAAAATTGTGCTTTCGTCAAAAATTTAAATAAAATAATTAATTTTAATATTATATATTTAATATTATAAAGCTGAAGAGTTTGCTTGTTTGTTTGTTTGTTTGTTTATTTGTTTGTTTGAACGCGCTAATCTCAGGAACTACTGGTTAGAATTGAAAAATTCTTTTTGTGTTGAATAGTCCATTTATTCAGAAATATTATAAGCTATATAACATTACGCTACAACCAATAGGAGCGGAGAATAAATGTAAAATGTTGCAAAAACGGGAAAAAATATTCCTTTTTGAGAGCTTCCGTTGCGTGCGCTGCGTAAACGGTTTAAGTTACGCAAATATCATGTATGATGGAATTGTTCCTCTTTAAAAGTTCTAAAAAAAAGTCCGCGACAGCATATGTCTATCTTTTAAGATTGACTCACTATAACCTTTTTTATGGTAATCAAGTTTGTTCGAAATTAATGCATTATTTGCGAAGGAGTTTTCATAAACATGGTATTAATCCTTATCCAAATAAATACGTTATTCATCACAAGTATTTAATTTTGAACAAAGTTGCCCTTACATCATTTCATTTCAATGAATATCTTAGGAGATATAACTGTTTTATAATAACTCCGCAGCAAAATAATGATCAACTCTGCGAGGTAGTCTATTCTAAAGCTGAAGAGTTAGTTTTTAGGGTTCCGTACCCAAAGGGTAAAATGGGACCCTATTACTAAAACTCCGCTGTCCGTCTGTCTGTCTGTCTGTCTGTCCTGCTGTCACCAAGCTGTATCTCATGAACCGTGATAGTTAGACAGTTGCAATTTTCACAGATGATGTATTTCAGTTGCCGCTATAACAACAAATACTAAAAAACAGAAAAAATAAATATTTAGGGGGGGCTCCCATACAACGGACATGATTTTTTTGCCGTTTTTATATGTAGATAAGGCCCGCGGCTCCGCCCGCGTGGATGTCGGTTATCACGTAAAAAGTAACCTATGTCCTTCTCCATATCCCAGGCTATATCTCTGCCAAATTTTATGACGATCGGTTCAGCGGTTTAGGCGTGAAACGTGACAGACAGACAGAGTTACTTTCACATTTATAATATTAGTACTCGTATGGATATACATATACTATGGATTGCGTTCACGATTAGTCTTCCAAACCTGTAAACAAATAATACAGGAAAAGTTTTTAACCAGAGTGCAAATTTTGCCCAATTCTTGAGGAAGAATTACATTCCTATTAACTAGGACACATTTTTTTTTTTTTAAATGAAAGTTTAAGCGAAAACTAAGTAAAAGCACGGGCAGGCAATGTGATGCGACGGGGTGTGTCGGGGGAACAAGAAATTTCACGCGGACGAAGTCGCGGGCAGAAGCTAGTCCTGTATAAAAGGCAAAAGTGATTGACTGATGTATCACTATCAACGCACAGGCCAAACCCTGTGCCCCAAAGGGTAGAAAATTTGAAATTTCGCACACGTATTCCTTATATGACGAGGAAGGATTTTTCAAAATTCAAACCCCCTTGGGATGAAATAGAGGATAAAAGTTTGTATGAAACGTTTTATTCCTTGGACATATTTGCATGAAAATCCGTATGAATTGAGTACTGCAAAAATAATGAGTTACGTATTTCAGCGTTTTCTAAAATTGAACTCCTAAGAGGGTAAAATAGGGGATGAAAACTTTAAATAAACGCACAATCCAAACCCTTAGGGCTGGAAACTTAAAATTTCGCACTCGTATTATATCCCTCTTATTACGTAGGCATCCACTAAGGAAGGATTTTTCAAAATTCATAGAGGATGTAAGTTTATATGGAACTTTATATTCCGTTAAAAGGCTTACTTAAAATATTTTATAAGAATTCATTTTTTTTTTATATATTAAACTTCAACTTCTTTGTTTCCTCGAATATCGGACATTATAATACGTACGAGTAATCGCCGGGATAATAGTAAAATTCGTGTTCAGCCAGCTAAGACAGCGCTACTGTATAAAAGCGTTGTATGCAGAGCGCCAATAATTTATAATAATATCCCTATCTGTGTTAAGAAATTAAATATAGACCAGTTTAAGAAAACATTAAAAAAATACTTATAGGAAAAGCCTATTATAATGTTAATGAATTTTTAAATGATAAATCGCTCTGAACTTGACTGACTGAATCTATTCTATTTATTTTGAATCGCATGACTATGGACGTATTTAATTTAATATTGTTGTTAATTGTTGATTTACTTATATTATTGTTCATTGTATCTTAATTTTCATATCCTGTTGTCTTTCGACCTAATTTGTTAACCAGCCATGGTCAAACATCTTGAGCCAAAAAATACCTTGTTACACCTATAATAAGCATCATACCATGTATATTATCTACACATGTTTTTGCAAATAAATAAATCTGAATCTGAATCTGAATCAAGCGTTAGATCCCATACATCCCATAGACCCATAGATCAAACGACTGAATGAATTGGGCTGAAATTTGTCACACTGATAGTTATTATGAAACTGTTATGTTATATGAAAAATAAGTAAACGTAAATGTCATAACATGTTTTTAATTAAAAAATATATATCGTTACGGGTCTGTTTCGGCTTCGACTTCGGCTTCGATTGTCGCACCGTTTTCGGGTATACCTTCCACGGTGGTCGCATCACCGCCCGCATCTGCGACGGTGGTCGCACCTCCGTCTTCGCCCGCATCCGCAACGGTCGTCCTGTCCGCACCATCCACGACGGTTGTAGCATTCGCGTCGCCCGTCGCATTCCCTTCGGTCGTCCCATCCGCCTCGGAACCCGCTTCCGTCGATGCTTCCGTTGAAGAGGACCTGTTCTTAATAAATTCTACCCAAGGTCTGCAATC
This sequence comes from Dryobota labecula, assembly GCA_947523025.1. Taxonomy (NCBI): domain Eukaryota; kingdom Metazoa; phylum Arthropoda; class Insecta; order Lepidoptera; family Noctuidae; genus Dryobota; species Dryobota labecula. The sequence continues at coordinate 518,757 of OX383311.1, read as the reverse complement.
AAGAAATTTGTTAATAAGATTTTTTTTTATTAGTTTTTTTTTACTGCCTGGTTAGTCTAGGAGTTGCAAGCGCTACTGCTGAGCATAAGGTCCTGGTTTCGATTCCCAGGTCGGGCAAAGTGTTATTGGGATTTTCCATTAGGAATTCCTCAGTAGCAGCCTGGTGTCTGGATGTGTGCCCAGTTGATGGCAATAGGCTCGCCCCCTATTACATGGAACATATAACTGGTGAAATGTGGGTGTACCTACTATGGGTACACCTCTGCATAACCCTTCGGGGAAACAAGGCGTGATGTCATGTAGTTGTTTTTACGACGTTTTAACGCTTCCTGTCTAAAATTCGGAAAATAGGAAAATATACAAGGTTATTGGTAAAACACTAACAGACTTGCAGGACTACTAACACCATAAACAACAATTTTTGTTCTATGACTTTTTACAAAACATAGTACATTTACCGGGCACACCCTAATACTCTGAAATATTTTATTCTGAATTTCGATGTTCCGATTAAAAAAAAATCTGAATTTCATAATCTATATACTCGTACATATATAAAAATCAATTGCTGTTCGTTAGTCTCGCTAAAACTCAAGAACGGCTGGGCCGATTTAGCTGATTTTGTTTTTGAAATGTTTGTCGTAGTCCAGGGAAGGTTTAGACGGTGAGAAAATGGAAAAAAAAAATACTATTAGTGAACGGCTGGACCGATTTCGCTAATTATTTTTTGTTATGTTTGTTATTATCAGGAGAAGGTTGGACGGTAGGTAGGGTAGGGTAGGGTAGGTAGGGTAGGGTAGGGTAGGGTAGGGTAGGTAGGTAGGTAGGTAGGGTAGGGTAGAGTAGTGAAGTTTATACTATATTTCCTTTGCCCTTAGACAAACTGGACGATTAGTTTTAGATTATTATTAGATTTTTTAGTCAAATAGCTTTTGACAGAACGAAGTCTGTCGGGTCAGCTAGTATATGATAAATATAATGTATATTATTAAAATCACGAACTTTATTTTAACGATACTCGTAAAAGTGATTTGTACGTTTTACGATTTTCATACGTTCAAAGAATCAAATGCTCGATGGGTTCTCAGTCCGGAAAACGACATTCCGATTTTCAATATTTCGACTATATTGCTAAAATTTGGATTCTAATACTGATTCAATTAGTATAATATTCATGGATTAGCTAAATAAGTACGCAAACTGACAAGGTTTGTCTTTTTTTTAGCTGCAATCCTGTTATACTGCAGCTACATCCGGTTAGATTGGAAGCCGACCCCAACATAGGCAGAATACAGGAACAAGACAGGAGGACGGATGATTATGATGAACTTACATGATATGTGTTGTGCTCGGCATTTGTCTCGCAGCTCGCGCTCGTGCTTCCAGGATCTCTCTGCAAATTATAACGTGATATCTACACATATTTTTGAAGTGAATACTTCTTTAGGCGCGTTAAGCACTTTTTGGGTGAACAAAAATCATGGAACTCGCGTCATAGTCACCGAACGCTTTCCATGAGCTATATGTATAAAAGAACAGTTATTCCAAAGATTTGTGTTTCACTTCTGTCCTAATAACTGCCATTTTTAAAAATTAAGTAATAAAAATAATAAAACATAAAACTGTACATTGGATATTTTTGAAAAAAAAAAAAAGTAATTGTCACGAGGTCTGGGAACGATTCTAATGCCAAAAATATAGTTTTTAGAAATTTTGTCTGTTTGTCTGAATGTATGTTCCAGCATCACGCAAAAACTACCGGATAGATTTTGTTCAAAAGGTACAAAATGAGCAGTATTGCATTATGTTTTGAGATAGGTCAATAAGGGCAGGTACCTTAACCGTGGTTGCTACAAGAAAACGGTATTAAGAGAAAATACTTAAATTTTAGAAAAAAAAAAAAAATCTGCTTCAGAAACTTTGAAAAAAATGTGGGCAATTTTCTCAAAAAGTTTTTTGATGCCAACCGTTCCTGTTTCTTACATCGATAAAAAAAACTCTGGGACCAACAGAGATTTTGAGTGTTAGAAAAGTCAGAAATCGCAAAAAACTTTTTCCATACAGTTCGTAGGAATTATACTGAAATGAGAGCGAACACGCAACATACCAGTGTATGACAACAGTCTTAGAGTTTAGACTAACCTGAGCAGCTTGACGCTAACCTAAGTAGCTTGACGCTGATTCTGGCACTCGGTAGGCGTGGCTGACGACCAGCACCACCCGGTCTTCGGGCACGTGGGGGGGCTGGGCGGGTTGCGTAGTCCACGTCGCAGTAGAATGTAGCAAACCTGAGCGGCTTGACGCTAAGCTGACCAGCTTGACGCTCACCTGGGCAGCTTAATCACCTGAGCAGCTTGTCGCTTGCCAGAGCAGCTTGACGCTAACCTGAGTAGCTTGACGCTGATCCTGGCGCTGGGAAGGCGCGCCTCCACCGGGTTACTGACGACCAGCACCACCTGGTCTTCTGGCACGGGAGGGGGCGCGGGTAAGTTACCCTCCTCCGAGCTGGTGTAGTCCACGTCGTAGTAGAAGGCGTTGCCGTCTTTCTGTAATAAGTACATGGACTTAATGAGGTTCTCAAAGGGGAAGGGGGAACTGATGGTGGCGCGTGTGTTGAATCATTTAGCTCCCTTCAAAATGGTTGAACTTAATGGTGCTGACCCATGCGTCATGTTCGTGAACGGATACCGTCAGTAGGGACTGGTCAACTCTTAGCTGCCAAGGCTATTTTTTAAAAATGTATACTAATATTAGAAAGCTGATGAGTTTGTTTGTTTGTTTGAACGCGCTAATCTCAGGAACTACTGGTTGGAATTGAAAAATTATTTTTGTGTTCGATAGTCCATTTATCGTGAAAGGTTAGGTATAGGCTATATAACATCAAGCTACAACTAATAGGAGCGGAGCATAAATGAAAAATGTTGCAAAAACGGGGAATATTATTCCTTTTTGAGAGCTTCCGTTGCGTGCGCTGCGTAAACGGTTTAAGTTACGCAAATATCATGTATGATGATATTGTTCCTCTTTAAAAATACTAAAAAAGTCCTCGACAGCATATGTCTATCTTTTAAGATGACTCACTATAACCTTTTTTATGGTAATCAAATTTGTTCGAAATTAATGCATTATTTGCGAAGGAGTTTTATCAACATAATATTAATCCTTATCCAAATATATGTTATTAATCACAACGGGACTTGAAAACACCCTAATAAAGGTTACAGAATTATAAGTGTTACACTTTGAATTGATAACTGAATCAAAGTGTAACACTTATAAATGTGTTTTTGAATGTGTTAACCCAAACACTTACAAAAGTGTAACCGTAATGTATCTGTAACATATATAAAAGTGTTAACAGTGTTCTTAAGTGTAACAGATAAACGCGAAGTTGCCAAATTTACTATGTACTTATTTATGGTTAATTAGCATTAGATAGCCGCAATCCAGTCGCCGTCATGCAAAACACGTGCTCCGAAGTATTTAATATATTCGAGATTTAAAATTCAAGTTTATTTGAACACTTTTGTGTTTATTTGACTGCAATGGGTCAATCAATCCTTTCTTTAATAAAAAAACCTCGTCTGGATCAACGCACAACTTTAACAAGAAGTTGTGCGTCCTGATCCTGATAGTCCCGATATCTTGATAAATCTGGAAGTAATATTCGAAGGTTTATTCTCAATTAATCCTTTCTTATATGAAAAACAACCCATCTGGTTAAGGACGAAGACTATTCTAAATCTAGAAACTTACCTACTACTTCAACAAGAAGCTGTGCATCTTGACAATCCCACATTATTTGAAGATAATGCGGAAGAATGTGACGTTGTGGATTTAATGGTACGAAATAAAGAAGGCAGATACCACTTACGTTTATTATTCAGCACAGATTCAGGGTGTAGGTAAGTATGTATCTTAAGAGTTCTTTCACTGGCAGAGAAACTAGAAGGGAGAAGTACTGTCCTGGGCTGGACCATCCGTCTGGCACCGCAGAGGTAGACTAGGCGGGCGGGGAGCAGACAGTGCTCGCCGCCCTCGGTGCAGGTAGTGGAGCAGTAAGTGATGGCTGTAGTGGCCACGTGGCTCGGCGTCACCACCCTCGGTGAAGGTGGAGTGGTGGCAGTGACTGTAGCGGCCACGTGGCAGTCACCAGTGGCCCACAAGGCCCAGGCGAAGTAGGGTGCCGGCTGTTTACGGCTAACGCTGTAGCGGCGTCGAGCCGTAGAACAGCCGACAGCATCAGGTAAATGGTAGGTAGTGAAGCGTAGGTAGAGAAGCGTAGATAGTGAAGCGTAGATAGTGAACCGTAGGTAGAGAAGCGTAGATAGTGAACCCCTATCTCAAGGGGTTCGATGTATTAGATAGGCAGGTTACATGATGAAAGGCATGATTTACAAGTAGCGAGGACTTTTATAGTCTTGGAGATCTTTCCAGACTATTGAAGAGAAGCTTGAGAAGTAAAAGCTCTTGTGTCATAGACTAATAACTGCCATAGATAATTAGTTATTTTAGTAATCGACTAATTATGCTACAAGAAATTGGAAAACAGAAATAAGTAATTCGGATTCGGAAACGAAAACTTCGACTGCAGAGAATTATGGAGATAAATGTTCGGAGTGTGCGTTGCATAGTGACGGTTTAGTTGAACCGAGAAACAAGCATTTTGGTGAATTAATTACGATTAATATTATAGACACAAATTTTAATAATCGTCTATAAGAATAAATGTCTGTTGATCTATCAATTAAAATTGTGAGTTTCTTGATAAGGTACAATTTTTTTTGGTAATTCAGTCCCTGCCCTACGGGGCGAGCACGGCCTCTGTGATAGGCTTAAGAGCGCATGCATCGGTCCACTAGCGCATTTTTTTTAAGGAGTGCCTTTAAAAAAATATTATCTTGTGACTGAGAAGGAATTATGAAAAACGGCTCAACAGCGACCTCGGTGTGTCTAGAATGTTCTAATATCTTTTATAAAGTTTCATATTGAGACACGAAGCAACAAAATGCGATCTAGAGGAATGTGGCCGTTTTTCTTTAATGAGTTTTGTTGCTTCTCAGTCACGAGATAATATTTTTTTAATGGAGTGGCGCTAGTGGACCCTTGTACGCCCTCTTAAGTTACGCATTTTATCACGGTTTTTGCTCCCAAACTGTGATAACAATGTATGACTCAAGCACAGTAGGTATCATAGTAGGCCGTGCTCGCCCCGCTGGTCTATACCTCACAGGCACAATTAACCACCCGCCTCTATGTCCTATATTAGAGGGTTTGGTTGCCGCACTTAGTCCTTAAGTTGAACAATTGTGCGTGGGCCATGGCGGCCGTCGGTGGTTATTCCAACCAGCCCACCTCCCTCCAGAAGCTAATCACGTCTGGGTCTGTGCAGAACATCGGTAAAGGATCTGGGTGCCCCGAGGGTTTCTGTTCTAATCTGGGTGACGCCTGTGCATTCGAAGAGCACATGCGCAACGGTTTCTTCCCCTCCATGCAGGCCCTGCACAGAGGGCTGTCCGTTATCCCTATTGTGTGCAAATGTTTGTTTAGCGAGCAGTGTCCTGTGATGGTCCCCGTCACCAGGCGCAGACCGTTCCTGGCCAGGCATAAAAAGCGCCTGGTCAGACCATCCAAGGATGGCATAGCCTCTCTGGACTGTCTGCAGCCCGGTGTCGAGGTCCACCAGTTCTCCGCTTGTGTGTGGGTGAAATCCTGTAGCCACCTCCGTCATTGGTTGAAGGGGATAGGTTAGATAGGCTCGGGTCCAGAGACTAACGTGCTGGATGCCCTTCTCGCTAGTTCGTCAGCTGTGTCATTACCCAGAGATCCGATGTGTCCTTTTATCAATTGCAGTGTCACTGTGTTGCGGTTGGGCACCGTTGCTCGTTCTAGTGCATTGTGACATTCTAGTATCAGTTTCGAGGTGAATATATCTTTTCCCTAAGGATTGGAGAACTGAAGCACTGTCGGAGAGTATAGGAATATGATATGGGTATCCGTGACTCTCCTGGCTTCTATGGCGTGCGCCGCTTATTAGATGCCCACACACTCTGCCTCATAGACGGTGTTGAACATTCTTAGCGGGTTGGTTATGTTTATGTTAAGGTCTTGTGAGAAAACTCCGACTCCGGCCCTGGAATCGGTTTTTGATCCGTCGGTTTATACTCTCAGCTCTTTCGGGCCTGAGTAGTCACATCGTTCTTCTGTGAATATAATGTTGTGGTGCTTTTGAAAGTAGTGTAGTTTCGGGGCTTTGTCGCAGGGTGATGCCAACATTGGCTGACGTTTGATCGCATCTTCCTTTATGCGTATATGCTTGACTAGTCTTTGCTCAGGGTTCCTGTTATGTTGAGCCTAAAGGCGGCCAGGGCCGCCCAAGGATTGCCTGTAGGGCGGCAGTAGGTGTGGTTCGCATGCAGCTAGTGTAGTACGTTCACTCATACTGACATTTCTCACCTCAAAAAGACGCGTACTGAAGCTCGTACGCGTCTTTTTGAGGTGAGAAATGTAGCGGTGCAAAAGCGATATCTCAACACGTTGCGGAGAACGAAACGGTTATTTCGAGTTGAAGTGCAACGATGTCGGCCTTGACCTAGCCTGGTGGTGGCCCATCAGACAATTTCAGGAGACAGGCTCATGTCTCCCGAAATTGTCTGATGGCATCTCGTACCGTGGTTCGAGGTACAGCGAGTGCACGAGTGATGCGACGTTGGCTGTACCCAGCGTCAGCTTAGCCCCTACACCAGTTGCATCGAGTGCCATTTTTAGAGTTCCAAACAATAAGCGAACACTACAAACTTAAATTAAACAATATTCACAAACTATGGCAGAAAAGAACAGGAAATGTTAACACGGTAACGCAACGGCAACAATGGTGTCGATTCTCTTGTCACAAAATTCTCTAAAATCACTAAAATTTAGTTTATTTCTGTCAAACGACGATTTCCTATTCTGAAATTGACTAAAGTGACAAACTTAACTATATTTTGATTTGACAGCACTAAGATGGCACTGAGTTTTTAATTTAATCAAAAATTGCAAGTTTGCTATTCTGAATTTGACGATTTTCACCTAATATTTAGATTTTATAACAAAATCTGACTATTTTTAATCGCGATTAAAAAGGTGTGGAATAAAATTAGTTGTTATGAACTAAAATTCACACCAACACCTCGACTTCAGGTGCAAAAACAGTACTGTATCTTAATTTTTCTTTTCTTTTGCTTATATCAAAACAGCAGTTCCATACTAAAGTTTAATACCTACTGTTCTAAACTGTATGGGACAGGTGTTTATTTTTTGGCAATTTCAAAGCTGGTCCCATTGTCAAAGTTATTCAGTTCGATGGTCTAAAGCACCTCTTAAAGTTTGTAACATATAGACGAATTGAGAACCTCATCCTTTTTTTTAAGTCGGTTAAACATCATTTATAGTCAGAGTGCATCACATGGCAATTCCAATAAGCCCAAATACGGCTAGGATACATTGTTTTATTACGGAGTTCCGTTGCCGACCTTCCGGCTTCATAGAATAGAATAGAATACTCTTTATTGCACATCATAAAAATTACAGAATATCAGATTAGTTTAATGGTACCATTTTGATCAGCATTTATTTAAATTTGCTTTGTCATACATAGTCGCTTAACTATCTTAATCGAGATATCTTATCGCTACCCGTGAAATACGTATCATTGACGAGTTCCGGTGGCCATCTGTGGTCTTCTTCATCAGTTTCGGTTCATCAAATGATACTTTCTGAATGCAAATGCTTGATTTGTTGATGAAAATACAAAAATTGCTATATGAATGTCTATAAAATTTAAGGAGTTTCCTCAATTCCTCATGGATCCCAGCATCAGAACTGGATTTAAAAGTATATCCTTTCAAATAAAAAAATAATTTTCCAAATCGGTTCATAAACTACGGAGTTACGAGGTAACAAACAAAAAAAGTCGCAGTCGGAATTGGAATTGAATAAATATTGTTTTGTTTAATGCGTTAGGGTGTGTGTGTGTGTGTACTGAAGATTGTAGTGGGCATAGACGTTGCTCGTCGTCGCACCGCGCGTTGTTGCCGTACTGTGCAATTATACCTAAAACTATGCTAAAACTTTTTATATCAGTTACACATATTAACACTTATAACAGGTTACAGTTTCATTCGGTAACATTATTGTATCTGTTACATTTAAAAGTGTTTTACTTTTAAAACTGTTTCAAAAAACAGTGTTAAAACTCTTATTTCGGTTACAGGTTTGAGTCCCTGGACTTTAAATGTAAACAAAATTGTCCTTGACATCATCTGATTTCAATCAACATCTTAGGAGATATCATAATCTATACTAATATTATAAAGCTGAAGAGTTTGTTTGTTTGGTTGAACGCGCTAATCTCTGGAACTACCAGTCGGATTTGAAAAAATATTTTTGCATTTGATAGCATAATTCTTGAGAAAGGCAGTAGGTATTTAACATGACTCTTAGGAGCCGAGCAAAAAGTAAGAAAGAACACTAAGCGAAAACGAAGTAATAGCGCGGGCAGGCGATGCGATGCGACGGGGTGAGCCAGGGGTTTCAAGTTTCACGTGGACGAAGTCGCGGGCAGAAGCTAGGATAATTATATTTTAGAATTGCTTTTTTTAATATTTTTATTACAAATGCTTCTAATGTTCTGCATCGTTCTCTCATGTATAATTTCAACATGAATGATTTAACCATATTTTGATTTAAAAGTTTGTCCGTGGAGTGTCTTGCCCGTTCTTCTCCATAGGAACCTATTACGCTTTGGAATGGGCAACTAGCTTCATCTTTCTGACTAACTGACCCCTTGACAATTCAAAAGTGCCTGTAGTTGGTTAATTTGAAATTAATGCTTTGATTTTGAGTTTGAGGGAATACGACAGGTAAAAAAAAATCTAAAAAGTTTGCAAAAGAGTAGGTAATGTGTTTTTTTTTTGGTACATCGACCCTTTTCCACTGCTGGGCAAGGGCCGCCCCCAAATTCTTCCAGGTATCCTTTTCTGAGCCACCTCGAACCTTAACTTTTTTGTAATTAAAACAATGTGAAGTTCTAAACGTAATAAAGTCTACCTACTAGCTAGATTTTTGAAACAAAACTACTGTGATTTGAAGTCGCCAGATCAACACTGTTGTAAAACATAGAAACCGCTCGTCTTTCTCAGCGTAAGCATCATCAATATAAGAAAGGATATAGGTACATATTTCAATGGTAACCACATTGGTCGCCTACTTACAGTAGGTATACTGAGGTTGTGAAAACTACCCGTCATACTAAACTGCTTTCGCTATGAAACACATATCTGATTCGAGACAAAACAAATTCCTTTACAGCAGTAGACAGACTATTTCGGCGCATGTATGAAGAGTTTTTTTTAAGAGACGGGAACTACCCCCTTAACGAATGCAAGTGACTAAATCGCGACCCTGTATTTAGCAGTATTTGGCTTTTGTTTTCTTTCCTATGTATTTCTTACCTTAATGCTTGGAAACCTGTTCATACTTTCTTTCATGGACATCATAAGACGTCTGGTGGGTTGGAGCATTCTTCTCAACGCCTTATGAACAGGTTGCGCTGTCTCGCTCCCTCTTATGAGAGTCAGAAGGCGTAGGACCGAGTCGTAGTCCCAATGGGTTGAGTCTTCGTAACCTTCTGGTTTTGATCGGATCTCGGCTGCGAACAACGTTTAGGCACAAAATAGATATTCTATATTTAAATCCTTGTTTCCATTATTGATGCGATTTCCGCCTAAACAAATATAGGTAGTAGTGTAGATTAAAGGTCGAAACACATTTATCAAATCGGAAAGGGATCGTAACCGTATCGCCTTTCGCGTCGCCGTCAAACAGTCGTCAACCTTACGTAAGCAAGTAACCAAAGCGGATCAGAAGCTCCGATACGTCGACTCGGCTACGGCTAGGCGACGCCGCGCTTACGGCTCGCCGACCGCTGGTTGATGGCTAGTCATTGATTCTATGTCACATCTCTTGTATGGAGACGATCCACTGTGCGCGGGAGGGGCGTGGACAAAGAGACGTAAGCTAGGGTACGGAGAGCCGTAAGCTCCGCAAGCGCGGGAACTGCAAGTCGACCACGCACCGCACCGCGGTTGTGAGCTTGTCCCGAGGCGAGGCGATTACGTTACGATTCCGATTAGTGTGCGTTGCAGTAGGGAGTTTCATACAAATAATACTGAACGGCTCGAGTTGATACGGTGACGATCCCTTTCCGATTTGATACGTGTGCTACGAGTCGATTTCTGAATTACTAGTACTATTAAAAAAGTCATACAAAATTAGAGTTGTACCGCAAACTGAACTTTATTGTGTAGGCTTTAAAGTTATGCATTTATATTTAATGGAAACTTCGTGGCAAACGCAGTTTTGTGGTTCAAAAATTCATTTTGTTTATTAGAATGCTAAATTTTTACTCGGACGAGTTCGTTGGAGACGAATATTACTGTTTAAAATTGTTTTCAGGATGAGCCGTTTAATAAAATAATGTATAATAAGGCTATTTTAGTCAACTTTCAACAAAGCAAATAGCTTAGTGGTTCGGCGATTGCTTTGCAAACCAAAGTTCGTATTTATTTTATACCTATTTTTTTGGGTTCCGTACCTCACAAGCAAAAACGGAACCCTTATAGGCCACAGCCGATTTGCTTTGAATCTACTGGGCCGATTTAGTTGTCGTACATGTATTAATTTCTGTGACCCAAATACGGACGTGTAACGCAAATAAATGAATTTTGAATGAAGGGGTCGCTTCTGGGGGGCAAATAGGAATAGTAAAAAAAAAAATGTAAACTGTAGGTACCGTGTGTGTGACTTATAAATAAAATGAATGGACTTGTAAGGATTTCATATTATTATATTTTATAATTTTAAAATAAATACTTTTAACATTATTTAAGAAAATTTATGAAAATTGGCCATCTTTTTCAACATTTTAGGCTTAGTCGTTTCGGAAATAAGGCCCCTTATCTCTGGGCTTATCTCAGAAACTACCTGCTGAGCCTAAATGTTGAAAAAAATGCAGAAAATTGTTCTTTACTTACAGATTCAGGAAAACCCAATGATATTGGAAAACCTATAAGAAGTCTATGGTCTTAAAATAACATGGTACCTAAATCTTTCAATATTGTGCGTACAAACTTAGATTTGCAGTTGGAATGTATGGGAGAACTTGTTTTTCAACTACAATGTTAAGTTGGTTCTCCGGATAAGTACATTCCAACTACGGAACCCTTCATTGTATACATTTTGTAATGCCTACTATTATGTGATAGTTCGATAAAATAAAACTTTTTACTTTACTTTTCTGTCATCTATGGTTATAATAATAATAATAATAATAACCCCACCGCCGTATCTCTACGTTGACGTCGTGGTGGGGCTTGCGCGCTCCGAACTCTGGGTCTGTGCCGGTAGAGTTTACTTTACCGGAACATGTCTAGGGTGAGGAGCCAGACCAAGAGAGATACAGAAACCCGCAGGGCAGCATGTGGCGAGCTGTTGGGCAGTTGCGACCCCACGGACCCTATCTCCCGGGAGAAGTCATGTTCCTCATCTCTGGCTTGCCTTTATTGGCCTGCTGGAGTGAACACTGACGAGGAACTGAGCTCCCACCTCATTCTTGCCTTTATTGGCCGGCTTGAGTGGAGATTCGCAAGAGCAAACGTGCTCGGAGGAAGGAAGTATTCCAGTAAGTGCTTGTAGGGATCTTGACCATCTTCCGGGCTCTGGGATGGTTCTGAGAGCCTTGGAATACCTCTCCACTCCTCGAGCACCTCAGGATATGTTGCCCCCTTGTCGCTACGTCACTATGTGCTAGCGACCGTTTTCGGGGGCCCATTAATGAGTGTGCAAGTCACCCCCTGCCATTTTATCCGTGTATAATAAAACATTGATCAGGCAGGGGCCATAGTCCTTCCATAGTTTTAGGTAACCAGTCCATTTTAACCACCCAAACCCATAGTCCAATATCTTTGTTTCCATATCCTACAATAGTCCTACACCAACCGGGGGTTGTCCTTGGGTGCACTTGCATAGTGCGTACAGGGATAATCGTCGGTTGGTACCTCATTCCATTTAAAATTGTCTAAGGGGCCTCTTCGAGTTGGCTTCGGCCCCTCGTACGCCTTCTAAAGGTCCGGGACCCCAGGGTCCCGAGATAAGTCAAAGAAATGTAAAAATAATAATAATAACCCCACCGCCGTATCTCTACGTTGACGTCGTGGTGGGGCTTGCGCGCTCCGAACTCTAGGTCTGTGCCGGTAGAGTTTACTTTGCCGGAACATGTCTAGACAAAGTAAACTCACCTCAGGACATGTTGCCCCCTGGTCGCTACGTCACTATGTGCTAGCGACCGTTTTCGGGGCCCATTATTGAGTGTGCAAGTTACCCCCTGCCATTTTATCCGTGTATAACAAAACATTGATCAGGCAGGGGCCATAGTCCTTCCATAGTTTTTGGTAACCAGTCCATTTTAACCACCCAAACCCATAGTCGAATATCTTTGTTTTCCATATCCTGCAATACCTAGTCCTACACCAACCGGGAGTTGTCCTTGGGTGCACTTGCATAGTGCGTACAGGGATAATCGTCGGTTGGTGCCTCATTTAATTAAAAAGCGTCTAACGGGCCTCTGCGAGTTGGCTTCGGCCCCTCGTACGCCTTCCAAAGGTCCGGGACCCCAGGGTCCCGAGATATGTAGACATATATAAATAAAATAATAATAATAATCCATAGTTAGGTGACTAATGAGGAATCCCCTGTGTTTACAATCTACTGTTATGTTATTTTTGCTGTTACGATATATACGCCTCATTCCTACCTTAAATTGTCCGTGGTCCCTCCCGGAACCAAACGGAAAAGATCCTGACTGACGTTCTATTATTGCGGATTCTCACTGAACTAATGTATATTTCACTATGCCAATAGTACTTTCTAATTCCATACTAACTAAACAACGATCAGACTAAACATTTTTTTTTATAAAGGCTGTGTAGCGGTCTTCCAGTGCCTCTATTTACACCTGCGCGCGCATCGCAAGGGGGGCGCGCGGAAAAAATAATACAAAACCAGCGCGCCATTTTCCATAAATATTTATTTTGTTAACGTTTTCGTTGTGTTGTTATAAGTTACTATCGAAAATACGAAATCTAAAGTATTGTCACCAACTGACGTTGAACAGTTGTTAAAAAAAACGTCCGGATAGTCAGTACCTGGCAACAAAGGTCAGTTGAACTTTATAAATCTAAATGTATCATCTCTATAATTATGTTATTGTAGCATAAGTATTTACAACAAGTCTGTTTTTCCCTCGCAAGTGTGTTGAAAAACGTCGTATGGAACGCGTGTGCATTGATCATTACACAGTCGGCTCCCTTATCGCGCTCGTCTACGACTCGCGCGAATAATACTGCCTCGAGTGCAGTGACCAACACAGCACACTTGTATCATAATGTACTATTTCAACACACTTGCTCGTAAAGTGGCTCTTATTGAACCGCTTTTAGGTCCATAATGCAGTGTATTAAAAACGCGTGCTTTTTACTTTACGTTACCATACGAGTGCTATAACGCCACAGATAACTGTTTTCTAGTCGAAAACTTGCGCTTTTTTTTTTAAATCTCGTCAAAGAAACTTCATGCCAAAAGGAATCTGCGCGTTCACTTTTTTTTTAAATAGTCTGAATTGTCTTTGGTCCCAAAATTAACTAAAATGTATTTATCTTAAATCAGGAGTGGGTTGTAACCGGTACAATCCCACATCTGTTCCGCCTGTTTCTGTTCCACGTAATTAACAGTTCCAAAATCCTGTTACAAAATAGCAGGCTGTTATTTCATACTATGTGGGAACAAACTATTGTGTGTTCTCTGTTACCACAGCTGCACAGTTATAATACACGGAGGTACTTTTCTTTCTAACTATGGTGTTAAACCTATGCGAGAAAAGGAAAGAGCTTTGACGGACGATGTAACAGGGTGTGACAGTGTAACAGTAACATTTATTATCTATATTCTAACTAAGGTAACTATCATAAGCATGAATAGACAAAAGCTTGTGACTGGATGGATTCTGTTATGTCGTCGTGGAACAGAAGCTTTTTTTTTCAGTTTATTTGTCACAGTTACAGTCTGGTATCTTGTGATACCTGTTGTATTTAGCTGTTACGATATGTACGCCTCACTCCTACCTTAAATTGTCCGTGGTCTCTCCCAGAACCTAACGGAAAAGATCCTGACTGACGTTCTATTATTGCGGATTCTCACTGAACTAATGTATATTTCTCTATGCCAATAGTACTTTCTAATTCCATACTAACTAAACTACGATCAGTCTAAACATTTTTTTTTATAAAGGCTGTTTAGCAATTTCTCCAGTGCCTTTATTTACACCTGCGCGCGCATCGCAAGCGGGGCGCGCGGAAAAAAAAATGCAAATCCAGCGCGCCATTTTCCATACAAATTATTTTGTTAACGTTTTCGTTGTGTTGTTAGTTACTATTAAAAATACGAAATCTAAAGTATTGTCACCAACCGACGTTAAACAGTTTTTAAAAAAACGTCCGGATACGACTACGGATTGCCAGTACCTGGCAACAAAGGTCAGTTGAACTTTATAAATCTGAATGTATCATCTCTATAATTACGTTATTGTAGCATAAGTTTTTACAACAAGTCTGTTTTTTTTCCTCGCAAGTGTGTTGAAAAACGTCGTATGAAACGCGTGTGCATTGATCATTACACACACTCGTATCTTATTGTACTATTACGTCACACCTGGCCATAATGTGAGTTTTACCGCACGCTACGCGTACAGTAAAACTCGCATTGTGACCAGGTGAAGATACACAACTATCTGCGATTTCGGGCTTTCTTTCTTTTACAGCCCTTGGTAAGTAATGTACTATTAGTTTACAGATATTTGTAACAAACAATAATATTTCACACCGGAAGTTCCGCTAAAGAGTAATTGAATCAACAGTTTAGAATTACTATAAAACAAAGGAATGTAATGTACATAATTTACTTTTGATATTAATTGATACAGTTGTTTATTTGAAATTAGTAAGTGATAGTTTTAATTTTTAACAGAACAAAGGAATGTCATGCTCTTTATTATTGTTCGTATTTTATTACATAAATATACAGAACCTGTCACGTGCAGAAACTACTAAGCTATTTTGAAATAAATGATTTAACTTATACTCTATTTATTATAACACTAGCTTTTGCCCGCGGCTTCGCCCGCGTGGATGTCGGTTATCGCATAAAAAAGTACCCTATGTACTACCCTCTCCATATCCCAGGCTATATCTCAAAATTCTAACTTAATATTAATTTTAATGTGACTCACTATGTGTTTATTACCGAGCTGGTAATGAGTTGAACTATCGAACTAATGTGCACACTAATAGGGTTGAAAATAAAACCACAATTGTGTACTGATCTAAGCTGGTATATTTAATTAAAATTGCGAGACCCCAACCAAATCGCGGTAACGAAACCATAGCGAGATCTATTTCGACGTCAACGCCATCTATCGAGCTTGACATCAAACTTTTAACATTTCACAATAATAACTATGATTTTATGGTTTCTTCATGAACACTATGTGAATAGAAACCGAAACAAATGATTTAATATAGTAAAAGTACTTATGTTCTGAACGTGAATGAGTCTTTACCTAAAGATAACAAACACAAAATCAAAATACGAAATTTCACTCAAATTCTTAAAGCAATCAATTGTACCAAATACAACACGAAATAAAATTGCGACACAAATAATAATTTTAGAATAATTCACGTAAGTACCAACGATGTAAAAACAAAACGAAATCCTCCGAAATGTCGCATGGTACACCGTTTGTCCTGAGAAAACGCTCGAAATGTCTAATGAACACCATTGGTGCATAACTTTTCTCAGGGTCACGTTCGCAATTGGACGAATATTTGATATTTCTTTTGTACTTGCAACACGATCTGGATGTAGAATTCGATTAATCGACTAATACTTGACCGGTTGACATTTTAGCGGGAACACCACTAAACGAACGAAAAAAGAAAACAAAATACGTCTATACTCTGTGGTCGAGTGGCGGTGTGACGCGATGCTTAATGTAAACATTCATCAAGGTTATACGTGTAATAGATTATTGTGATTATAGGTATATTGTTGTTATGTTATGAGTATTCATTTCACTGTTAAAACTTGATGAAATTGTAATGATTTGCATAACCTAAACTTGTAACAACTGTGAATACCTAATTTACTTTATTCCAATAATTCTTTAATTATTTATTTCAGTATGTCTGTAAAAGTAGATTAGTTAAAATATTAAGGAATAATGTAGCTGTGGCTAAAACATTTATGTCGTTGATATTTGATATTTTGGATGACGGTAGATTGAAACGTCAAAGTTGTTTGTTCGCCACTATAAGAGGGGGAGCTCCGGTTGTCAGAGCCCATTCTGGATCCAGACATCGACCAAAACGGAGCTCCGGCCTACAGGTAAAAGTTTAAGTACTTAATTCGATATTATACCTTAATTATTGCCTATTATGATTATGTTGTTGTGTAAAGCATATTTTTGCCAATATTGCTAATGTGTTAAATTGTTTAATGGAATACTTATGTTCTTCCTTTTGCCATTATTATAATGTTGCTATTAATCTGAGTAAAGGTCCAATAGATAGAACTATCCGTTTTAACGGTAATTTATGGAAATGTAATATGTAAGTTAATTGATATTATATCTTGATTATTGCTAATGACTATGTTGCTCTGTATGTGTTAAAATATGGCTAATATTGTATTGTGTTTAATCAAAGGAATATTCATGTTCTGTTTCTTTCCACTGGTAAAGTTTCTATCTTTGAGAAATGATCCTAGAGATTTATGTTGTAACTAAGTATATTATGCAAATGTAAAAATGTGTTGATAAAATACTTTAAACCAAGTTTCCGTGGAGTTTCTTGCCGTTCTTCTCCACGAAGACCTAGTTTTGGAACGGACAACTAGCTTTCTCAAATAACATTACTTTGACAAGCCTAATTGAAATAAATGCCTAGTCTTGTCTTTCTGTGCTTTTCTTTATAAAATCCTTTCCCTAACACCATATTCATAGGGACTTTCATATATAGTAAACTACTAGTTACCATTCTGACACACAATGCTTGCTAATAAAGTGGCTATCAATACCTATATATAAATGTAGTTTACATCCACTTTCTAACACGTGCGTAAAGTAATGGATTCAATGAGAAAACGGTTTAATCTTAGAAGAATCTTATACAGAATTACTGAGAAATAAGTGTAGATTTCGTTTTGAGTGTTAGTTTATCGAAAAGTGATAAATATGTCAGTGAAAAAGTAACGAAAGTTTTGGAATGCACAAATTTTGATCATAAGGCCGCCGTGTTTAGTAATGTTTTTATGATAAATATTCTTGTATACTGTTTGAAATACACGTAAGTAGCTAGCTTATTTATCTACGAAAATAATTTGGCTAATAGCTACTGATATTATAGCGTATTGTTATCGTAATCGTATTTCCAAGAGTAAAATTCGGCAAACAAATACCTACAAAAAGTCAATAAAATGGATATAGTATGTTATCCTTAAGAGATAGACATATGCCATCGCGGACTTTTTTGAAGACCTTTTTATGATACACAATTCCACCATACATTATTTTGTTATATCTCAAAGGGTTTAGACAGCGTTTTCGTTGAAAGCTCCCAGACGGCTTATTTTTATCCGACACCTCCAACAAATATCGTTAATTCATACAAAAATGCATACAAAAACATAACAAATTATATACTAAAACCTTCCTCGAGAACCAAGCTATCCATTGGTGAAAACAGCATGAGAATCGGTGCAGTAGTATTTGAGTTTATCGCGAACAGACAGACAGACAGACAGACAGACAGACAGACAGACGCGGCGGAGGACTTTGTTTTATAATATGTAGTTTTATGATACACAATTCCACCATACATTATTTTGTTATATCTCAAAGGGTTTAGACAGCGTTTTCGTTGAAAGCTCCCAGACGGCTTATTTTTATCCGACACCTCCAACAAATATCGTTAATTCATACAAAAATGCATACAAAAACATAACAAATTATATACTAAAACCTTCCTCGAGAACCAAGCTATCCATTGGTGAAAACAGCATGAGAATCGGTGCAGTAGTATTTGAGTTTATCGCGAACAGACAGACAGACAGACAGACAGACAGACAGACGCGGCGGAGGACTTTGTTTTATAATATGTAGTGATGATAGTGATAGTGATGTAGTGATGATAGTGATAGTGATAGTGATAGTGATTAGACAAATAACTGTTCTCACCCTTTCGTTATTTCGATGTAAACGTTTAATAAACTTCTTTATTTCACGATAAATACAAAGCACTGTAATCTATTTACCACTAGCTTTTGCCCGCGGCTTCGCCCGCGTGTATGTCGGTTATCGCAATAAAAAGTACCCTATGTCCATATCCCAGGCTATATCTCAAAATTCTAACTTAATATTAATTTTAATGTGATTCACTATGTAAATAGAAACCGAAACAAATGATTTAATATAATAAAATTACTTATGTTCTGAACGTGAATGAGTCTTTACGTAAAGATAACAAACAAAAAATCAAAATACGAAATTTCACTCAAATTCTTAAAGCAATCAATTGTACCAAATTACAACACGAAATAAAAGTGCGACACAAATAATAATTTTAATATAATTCACGTAAGTACCAACAATGTGAAAACAAAACGAAATCCTCCGAAATGTCGCATGATACACCATTTGTGCTGATAAAACGCCTGAAATATCTAATGAACACCATTGGTGCATAATCTTTTCTCAGGGTCACGTTCGCAATTGAACGAAATATTTGACATTTATTTTGTTCTTGCAACACGATCTGGCTTTAGAATTCGATTAATCGACTAATACTTGACCGGTTGACATTTTAGCGGGAACACCACTAAACAAACGAAAAAAAAAAGAAAACAAAATACGTCTGTACTCTGTGTGGCAGTGTGGCGCGGTGCATAATGTAAACATTCATCAAGGTTATAATTGCGTAAAGTAATGTATTCAATGTGAAAACGGTTTAATCTTAGAAGAATCTTATACAGAATTACTGAGAAATAAGTGTAGATTTCGTATTGAGTGTTAGTTTATCGAAAAGTGATAAATATGTCAGTGAAAAAGTAACGAAAGTTTTGGAATGCACAAATTTTGATCATAAGGCCGCCGTGTTTAGTAATGTTTTTATGATAAATATTCTTGTACACTGTTTGAAATACACATAAGTAGCTAGCTTATTTATCTACGAACATAATTTGGCTAATAGCTACTGATATTATAGCGTATTGTTATCGTAATCGTATTTTCAAGAGTAAAATTCGGCAAACAAATACCTACAAAAAGACAATAAAATGGATATAGTATGTTATCCTTAAGAGATAGACATATGCCATCGCGGACTTTTTTGAAGACCTTTTTATGATACACAATTCCACCATACATTATTTTGTTATATCTCAAAGGGTTTAGACAGCGTTTTCGTTGAAAGCTCCCAGACGGCTTATTTTTATCCGACACCTCCAACAAATATCGTTAATTCATACAAAAATGCATACAAAAACATAACAAATTATATACTAAAACCTTCCTCGAGAACCAAGCTATCCATTGGTGAAAACAGCATGAGAATCGGTGCAGTAGTATTTGAGTTTATCGCGAACAGACAGACAGACAGACAGACGCGGCGGAGGACTTTGTTTTATAATATGTAGTGATTTACATTAAGAAAATAACTCTAAAGTGCAGTAATTTTAACAATATTACACAATAACTGTCGTTATTTAGCCGTTATTTGTCTAATGCTATAGTAAATGGAGTATAGATTTCTGGCATTTCAACTGACAAAGATATACGCGACGAGTACGATCGGATGGCCAAACATCGGCTTCCCACGCTGTCAATAGGAGCAACAGACTAATTCTGCAAGCGAGACTTCCTAGCCAAAAGCATTGAAGACAGGGGCGACGACCTACCCCGACGACGGCAACTAGTTTTGATCGTCTCTGCTTTCAATACACAAAGTTAGGTAGCCCATGCGGGAGATATTGAGAAAGATAAAATATTAAAAATTCCGGCTGTATGGCAGTTCGCAATTAGACACTGTGAAGCTCAATGGCTTCGAACTAAAAGTAATCAATAACACCTCGGCTGCTGGCGCGAGTTTCTGCAGCCGGAGCTTCCGCAATCTATAGAATCCTACAGAGCTCCACGAGCTGCATCGAAATCATCGGCAATGCTATCAGGTCATGCGATAATTCCGTCTTGAGAAAACATAATGTCGGTGACATAGTAATATGCTTTATGGACGTGATAGTCGAAGATCGTACGCTGTTTGGTGCCGTATCTATCTATCTTCTATATATACTATATTATCTATTCTATCTATATACAGGGTGTTTGGCAGAACGTTGAACATACGAAAATGGTGGATAGGTGGGGTCATCTGCTACTTACTCAGCCCTAATTTATTTGGCCCTGGCCCCCTGAATATAAAAAAAAAATTTGTTTGCTTTCTTTTAGTTTCACCACTTTCTTAACTTTAAAGTGTATTTTTTTATTAAAAATGGGTAAAACAGGCAATATTTTAGTTTATTTTTTTATCTTTAATATTGGCAGATTCTTATAAAATTATTGCTTTATTCAGATGTTAGCTAGAAAAAAGTTATGACTCCTCAAACTTACAGAAAGATGTAATAAATAAAAATATTGCCTGTTTTACCCATTTTTAATACAAATTACACTTTAAAGTTAAGAAAGTGGTGAAACTAGAAGAAAGCAAAAATTTTTTTTTTTAATATCCAGGGGGCCAGGGCCAAATAAATTAGGCCTGAGTAAGTAGCAGATCACCCCACCTATCCACCATTTTCGTATGTTCAACGTTCTGCCAAACACCCTGTATATATACTAGCTTCTGCCCGCGACTTCGTCCGCGTGAAATTTCTTGTTCCCCCGACCCACCCAGTCGCATCACATTGCCTGCCCGTGCACTTAACTACACGTGCACTTACTTACTTATTTCTGCCGTGGCGTGTACTTAGTTTTCGCTTAAACTTACATTTAAAATAAAATTGTGTCCTTGTTAATAGGAATGTAATTCTTCCTCAAGAATTGGGCTGTAAAATGCAAAAAGATTTTTTCAAATCCAACTCTCAGTTCCAGAGATTAATTTGAAAGTAACTCTGTCTGTCTGTATGTTACGTTTTCACGCCTAAACCGCTGAACCGATCGTCATAAAATTTGGCAGAGATATAGCCTGAGATATGGACACGCAACGGAAGCTCTCAAAAAGGAATATTTTTTCCCGTTTTTGCAACATTTACTTTTATGCTCTGCTCCTATTGGTTGTAGCGTAATGTTATATAGCCTATAATATTTCTGAATAAATGGACTATCCAACACAAAAAGAATTTTTCAATTCCAACCAGTAATTCCTGAGATTAGCGCGTTCAAACAAACAAACAAACAAACAAACTCTTCAGCTTTATAATATTAGTATAGATAAAATGGTAAACTGACTGACTGACTGACTGACTGGGTGATATATCAACACACAGCCCAAACCGCTGGTCCTAGAGACATGAAACTTGGAGGGTGTGTTCTTTAAGAGTAAGTATCCACTAAGACAAGATTTTTGGGAATTCCACCCCTAAAGGGGTAAAATAGGGGATGGAAGGTTATATGAAAGTCCGTCAGTTTTGAAGTTAGGATCTTCACTTTTTGTGTTTAGGCTGACGACAAAAAATTAACTTATACGTATCTCAGCGTTTTAGATAATTCCACCCCCGAAGGGTTAAAAAGGGGGATGAAGTTGGAAAGTCCTTAATTTTCGAAGAAAAATCACTAAATTTACTATTTAGGCTTATGGTTGGAAGCTAACGCAACGGTGTTGTTAGAATTTCAAACCTTAAGGGGGTGAAAAGGGGGATGAAATTTTGTTATAAACATTAAAGTTCTTTTTTTTATGTTAAAAATCACTAATATTTCGGCTTATGGTTGGAAACTAACACAACGTAAATCGTTGTTTTTTTACCACAAGTGTCAGAAAAGAACGTTTTGTATTGACGTTGTTCATTCGCAAAATTTTGTATTCAAGTAAAAATAATATAAGTACACGTGTACTGTTTCTAACTTTACAGTATTTTATATGGAGCGACTCCCTGTCTGACCTCCACAACGCAGTTACTGAGTAATACGATACCCCTTGGTAAAAACGGTTGCCAGAGTTTCGGGCTTCTGACTTCTCGTAACGACTGTCAAAGATCCACGAATGACAGCCTCCCGGCTGTCATTCGTGGATCGCCGAGACACGGACGGGTCTCTGTATGTAAAGATGGTCACCCATCCACAGACCAACCGTGGCAAGTATAGCTTAATCTGATCGATCGACCTGTGCGGCTGTTATTATTTAGCCACGGGCCCCTCCCCCGGAGAACCCCCTCATTCCCTTCTCCGGGAGAATCGATATAGATATAGATTAGGTTAGATTAGATTAGGATATAGAGTAGAAGACGTCAGCTAAGAAAGGATTTTTGAAAATTCATCCTTTCAGTGGGTAAAAAGAGAGGATTTCGTTTGTTTGAAAAATCTTATTCCTTGAATTTATAAACTTGAAACTTGGCACGAATGCTTATGTAATAAAATAATAAAGTTTGTTCATTTCCGTTTTTTTTAAACTACCCCATAAAGGAGGATTGGAGGTATCAAAATTTGCATGGAAAAACTGATGGCTATCAACACATAGCTTAAACCACTGTACGGATTTGGCTGAAATTTGGCACACAGATAGTTATTGTGACGTAGGCATCCGCTAAGAACGGATATTTGAAAATTCAACCCGTAAAGTGGTAAAAAGGGGTGATTTGGTTTGTTTGAAAAATCTTATTCCTTGAGTTAATAACCATTAAACTTGGCACAAGGGTGAATTGGGGGATGTCAAAGATTGTATGGAAAAAAAACCGTAACTGAATAAATTTACATTCCATACATTGTAGGCGAGCTCTAAGAAGGGCTTTAAAGGGGTGAAAACGGGGGGATTTTGATTGTATGAAAAATCATTTTTTTTAAATTCATAAACTTAAAACTCAGAACAAATACGTTCTTAAATAAGACAAAAAGTTTGTCATAATTCATTTTTTACTAACATACTACTTTTGGTTTTCCTCAATAAATTGGGATAAAGGCAATAGAATGATAAAAGTTTTCCCTTATGAAATAAAAGGGAATAAAACCAGTCGTACCATTAATATTGATGGGCGCCAGTTCCCTGACTTCATTGAAGAGCTTCTCTTTCTGGTACTGCACCACGCGGTCCAGCCAGCCGGTGCGTTGCCACCCGATCGCCGCCAACGCAGACGACATCAGTAGCATGGTGATGACACACGTCTGTACATGACAGCTAATATGTTTATCTATACATTTATAGAGGTATGAGGAACAGGGTGAAAATTGCACTCATCCTCTGTAGAAAAGGGAGGATCCTCCGACAAGACGTGTGTTGTCATGTGGCAAAAGCTAGTATTCATATAAATGTATATTTTTATGATTTTGGCGCCCTCCCCTGTTCTTATCACACACATTTGTGTGAACCTCCCCTTGTGTGACGTCACGTATTTTCGAGCCCTCCCCGTCCTTCTCAAAAATATTTGTGTGAACCTCCCCTTGTGTGACGTCACGTATTTTCGAGCCCTCCCCGTCCTTCTCAAAAATATTTGTGTGAACCTCCCCTTGTGTGACGTCACGTATTTTCGAGCCGTCCTCCGACTTTGTCACCCATATTTATGTGACCCTCCCCTGGTGTGACATAATATACTATACTAGACTGTCCGTTGGCTTAGTAGTTGCAAGCGCTACTGCTGAGCATGAGGTACTGGGTTCGGTTCCCAAGTCGGGCAAAGTGTTATTGGGGCATACTCTGGGCTGCTCTTGTATTCCAGATAGAAACATCTGGTATTTCTCAGTGGCAGCCCGGAGTTTGAATTTGTGCCGGCTTGAAGGCAATAAGCTCTCCCCGTGATGTTATGTTATTTGAAAAAATACCAACTTACATGCTGTACCTTCATTGCACGACAACCGAAGAAAAGGAGTATTTTTATTGTTTTCAATTATTAACTCATTAACACATACGCGTGCAAGTAATTAAAACCTCACTATAAGGTTTTAATTGTGTTTTTACTGAAGGAATAACAAAATTTTATACACAATAAACTCGCCTTCTTCCCATTGTGGTAGGCAGAAACTATAGAGCGCCACCTGCTACGCCCTTACATACTCCTTTTGCTTCGTTCACATTCATACACGCACTCCGGTTGTGAATGCTACGCACCTGACCATTCTGAAGAACATCACCTTATGAAATCAAAATCAAAAGTCATTTATTCAAATTAGGCTGAGAATCAGCACTTCTGGACAGTACAGAAACTACGAACAAACGTTCGAAATGGCACACACACGCAGACGCACGCATCGATTGAAAAGCGAGCGTGGCAGACTGGCAGTGCTCACACTCACGCACACGGGTGCCGTATCGAGACGAGTGGTCATGTAATACGTTAAACTCTTGCGTCACGGACCGACCGCGACCTTTTTAAGTAAATTAACTTAAAAAAAAAAACATAAATGTAAATCTAATAATGTTAATTATAACGTTTGTAATGTAAATTTTAATCTATTATTATTTATTTATTTATTAACCCATCATCACTTATCATTACAGGAATTTCCTAATTCAATAGTGTGGCCATAATTACAGTTTTATTATTTACCATAACATATTATGTACATCGTGGTTTTTGTGAACTCACTCAGAAAACAAGTAAAAGATCTATGCTGTCTGCTACGTCATTAAGTACACGCAAGATACGCGTTATAGGGGCTTTACTCAGTAGATTGGTCCTACTACTGGGCACCACCAATAGACATGGCCGTCGCCTTCGCAATATATAGGTAATTGTCGGGCACACACGGGTTTATTTCTTTCAATATAACTGGGTTTGAAGTCTTGTCACACAATAATTTAAAAATATAGGTAGCAAGAGCTATGTCCCTCCTTGTTTCCAATTTATTGTATCCCACCATGCCTATAACAAACAAAGTTAGATACATCAATGTATAAAATAGATATACTCTCGGCCTGCACATCTAGTTTTGATTTCAGGGGACTGACGGACTTGAAAAAATTTGCAAACTCGTGAACACATTCGGTGTCCGATAAAATTTGACAATTTTTTGTGATTTTTTTACGGTTCACGCGTTACCTTTGTTGCTTCTCACATAATCCCAGAAGGATTTAGGATCCTTTTTGAGATTGTGTTGTCTATCTACACTTATAGACTAATATATGTCGGAGAACGGAAGGTTTCTCTCGTTATCATCAGCCATATTTTAACTACTGTGGGCTTACTGTGGGTAATGTTAGTTATTGCGCAATAGAAAAACCGAACTAAACTCAAATCAAAAGTCATTTACTCAATCTAGGCTGATATTCAGCATTAACTCTAACTTTAAATTTACACAAGACAGCTCCCCCAAAACACCCATCCCTTCACCACTTCCTAGTGCTTTAGCTGGGAAGAAGAAGTGGTGGAACAAACTCCCCAGCAGCACATCTGTCTGTTCAGTTAGAAGAACTTGATTCTATACAGTAATGGGTATGCAAAGTAATTAATATTGGTACACGACACAACTACGAGTATACCGAACACGCAACAATTCCTTGACGTCTTCACTGCTTGACCGCCACCTATGAACTCCCCTTGTCGACTGTGCGGCGGACACTTATAGCCGGTCGAACGTTATGTCATAGGCTGTGTCATGCGCCGCTAGGCAGCGCTAGCGTTGCGATTAGTCAAGAACCGATGGCGCGAATCCATCAACTCCATCGAACGCCAACAGATGGCGCGAATCCACCAACTTCATTGAACGCCAACAGATGGCACTGGCGTACCGGATACAACTCGTCTCCGACATATATAATTATGTATTATAAAGAAGTCAAATTTGTTTGTAACTTTGTATGAAGGGGGTAATTTCTGAAACTAATAAACGGATTCTGAATATTAATTTTGTATTTGATAGCCCAATTCCTGGAGAAGGTTATAGGCTATTTAACATTACGCTGCGACCCTAAGGAGCCGGGCAAAAAGATAAAAAGAAATAATGCTATGTGAAACCGAAGTAATAGCGGGGGTAGGCAACGGGATGTGAATGTGACACGGGGGGTCGAGGGTAGAAATTTCACACGGACGAAGTCGCGGGACAGAAGCTAGTCTGATATAAATGAATTTAATCCAGACTCCGGAGTGCTACTGAGAAATTTCTATTGGAAATAACACTTTGTCTGACTTGGGAATAGAAACCAGGACCCCAGCTAGTAGCACTTGCGACCACCAGACTAATCTATACATATTCTATAGGTACAAATAAATAAAATTGAAGTGTCTGTTTGTAATGTCAAAATAACAGCTTTCAGTATTTTACTAAGTGCATAATTATGAAAGTATAAACGGTACTTATAACAAAAAAAAAATATAAAAAAAATATCACTTCAGTAGCTCAAACATGTAGGTTTTGTTGCCTGAATCCGTGAGCAAAATGCTATTTTGCTCACTGAGTGAGACAAAGTAACTTTATAAAAAAAAAAAAAAAAAAACAGAAAGCCCCGAATATCTTATTCAGCCTTGGGTTAATCATACAATTCGAAACATGCACACCATTAGAAAGAAAGAGAGACAAAGACCAGCCCTTTCGAAGCACCGATTTTGAATTCGACCTCAAAGACAAACACGTTCGGAATTTCGTACTAACAAAAGAAATTTTGCAATAATAAAATTATTACTTTTAATGTAATTTTTTTTGAATTTTTAACTTATTACTGTATTTAAACGAAAATAAGTATTTATTGCAAATAAAACTGATATTTAACCTGTAAATATTTATTATCTCCTAAAGTGCTCTCGCGGTTTGTTCCCACTAGTTCTACTGAACAGTTCTACAGTAGAAATAATCGGATTTTTTTTCTCACTAGTACTACGATATTAGGTATAACAAAATAGTAGAACTATTGGGATTCTCTATTCACTCTACTCCCACTTGTTCTACTGAACAGTTCCACGGTAGAACTAATGGGAGTTTTTGTTTTGTTCTCACTAGTACTACGATATACTATATTACAAAATAGTAGGTACAACTAGTGGGAGTCTCTATTTCCCACTTGTTCTACCTGTTCCATCGTTAGAACTAAAGGGATATCGCTGCTGAAGTGAAAAGTTATGTGTGTTACACGAGAGCAAAGTTTTTTGCATCTCGTGCCTTTGAATCCCTCGCCACACTCAGGATTCAAAATCAGCACTCGCAGCAAAAAAATGACTTTGCACTCTTGTTGCACAAATAACTATTGTCTGTCTATCTGTTAGTTCCGGCTAATCTCCGAAACGGCTGGACCGATTTTGATGGGACTTTCACTTGCAGGTAGCTGATGTTATAACGAGTAACTAAAGCTACTTCTATTTTAGAATCAGCTACGCAGGCGAAGCCGCGGGCAGCAGCTAGTTGATTATATCTTCGTTTTTTATGTTTATTATCTTTTTAAGAAAGTCGCATGGAGCCCCCTCCATGCTACTTTCTTAAAAATATAAAAAATAATATCATGGCGTCGCATATCATGTAGGAACGCTTTTTCGCGTGACGATTTCTACCTGTCAACTCCTACCGCAAGCCGCGTTAAAGAAATTCGTTCCAATAAAACACTTTTCAATTTTATAAACATTAAGAGTGCCAACCCTAACGCTCCCGTACGTACGCTCATGAGCGTAGGTAATTATTTCAACGAAGGCCTAGTTTCCATACTGTCCATATTTATATTGTGGCTGATTTTCAGCAACTACCTACCTCTCGAGTGACATAATTCGCACTGTGTGACATAATAATTCGGTTATGTACATTTTTTTACAGAAATGATTGTGATTCGAAATTTAACTGAATATAGTTTGTAGGTACTTATAAATAAAACTTAAAATCTTTATTTTAAAATCATAATAAAATGAAAATACTTACCGCCTTACTTAAAAACGCGGAATAAAGTTGTACTATCAATAACTTCGGTATAACCATACATTTTTGACGTTTATAATACCTAGTATAACTTTAATCCGCGTTTATAAGTAATGCGGTTAATAATTAATCTAGACGTTGACGTTGTAATTACAGTACATTGTACTGTTGTAATTACAGTACATTGTAATGTGTTTCCCATTGAATCTATCTATCTGTCTATTGTTCCACCTAGATAATGCAGCTTGGGCAAGATCGATAATTGAGAACTACCACTCCTCTTGTGAGGATGACACAGGCCGGACCTAAAACAGGGAGAAATCATACTGAGGCTACTTGCACTGCTGGAAAAATATCCATTGCCCGTAGGCCGTAGCACTTGAGGTAGGTGCAAAGAGAGCATTTATTACTTTTAGTTCAAATTTACAAGTATGTGGATTGTTGTATCTGCATGAAATATCTCTGAAAAACATTCAGAAAATACTGATTTGTTGTCAGGACTCTCACTGGTGGAGGATGGTTATCCCAACCGTGCGAAGCGGCGTATTTCAAGCTCCCCCTGAATGCTGCTGTCCTATGTGTTGATGTATAAAGAGGTTTAGTAGTAAAACGTGGTTCGTATTTGCATTGTTGTATTTTGTATTCGTAGTTTGTATTTTGTCTCCAACTTCTCAAACAGATAGTGTCGTTTTTGAGTAGTGACTACACCAAAAAGTAAACTAACCTTATGTAACTTTCTCCTAGACGCCATTTTCAAAATATTATTCTCATGTGTACAAGGAGTGACATGACCTACGAGGTACCTTTACACAGAAACGTGTACATGCATTTTGTATGCGTTGTATTAGCTTCTTTGTCCTTGCTAAAAGGCATGGGTCATACACGGTATCGCAAGCTTTGATAATGTTAGGCTATCCATTAGTTGTTTACGTAGATTAACACTCAGGTACTCTCGAATTGTATAAAGGAGTTTCAATCTATAAAAACAAATCGTCATTGAGTTACTGATGTGCTTCTCAAATCGTAGTTCTGGATCCATGGTTAACCCAAGATTGCATTCTATCTCTACCCTATCTATCCCCCCCCCCCTTATAACAAGGGTCTGGCTTAAACTGGCCAGTTTAAGCCAGAACTTGTCAGAAACATACAGTTCTATCCAAAGCTAGTAGCCACTAGCTTTGGATACAACTGTATGTTTCTCATGTGGAGCTGTTATTGAACTGGGAGATTTACGATGCAACATGCTATAAACTTTTCTCATTGTTTTTATTTGAACGCTGTGAAAGGAAGAGATTATATCAATATGTGTCTGAATCAGAAATGAAAATGTTAACTTTAAGTACAGGCGACAATTATTTGTTCCAATGTTAGACATCGCACCGTTGAATGAAATGCAAATATTCAACCCGTGGAGCCCAAGTTACTTTAAATTACTTACAGTCTATGCGACATTAGATTCCTATAATAATTGTAGTCGAAAAGTTTGAATCAAAACTGAATTAAATAATTTAAAAATAAATTAAATTAGCTACAATGCAAGATTCAGTGAAATATACTTCTGAAGGAATTTGTAAAAAAAAAAATATGAGGAACGCTAAAGTGTGAGGCTATATTTTATCCGTGATATGCAGCCCGCTCATAAAAAGTCGAGCCCAGATTCGTCAAAACCTCAGTTCAGAGATACAACGCAAGAAGAATTATTCCATCAAAACATGTCATTTATACCTATATATTATTTTTTATTTTTATAAAACGTTGCCACACTAGGAATTTCTCCTGTATGTGGGTGCGTTTACAACATTTAAACTCACATAAACAAACAGCCAGACCCGAAATAATTACTTGTAGGTCATATTTGTTCCGTGCGGGAATCGAACCCGCGACAGGTAGCAGCAATCAATCGCTTAACCACTGCGCCAACCAGCGCCAACCGTGCCGTCAGACCGACGCGACGCTAAAGAGCTAACATTCTACCGAGTTAACGATATGTAGATTGGTCCTGAAAATTGAAAGCGGGTTCAGCAAAGTATTGGGGCACTGGCACATTAACAAAGAGGAACATAATGCATGATTTATAGTTATACATGATTCAGAAGACATTATAATATGCTACTAGATTCTACCGGAAGATGAATTTCTTTTTATTCAATTCAGGTTGAAAGACATTTCAATTCTCATCAGATGAAAAGTGATATCTGAGGTTGAACAGATAAAACTGCATTGCAAACTAATTGTATCGTAGACCGAAGATAGAATTGGGGTTATTGCACCACGGTTCGACCGCAGCAAGAACAGGTTATTCAGAACCCCCATTTCTAACCTACTAACTTACACACAGCCGGGTTGCTGAGAATCTACTGAACCAATCAGTAGCTTCTCAGCAAACCGGCTGTGATAGACGGACAGACAGACACACTAATAATCCTGTGGCGGTATCAACAACGCCACATGCGAACTACGCATCAACGCAGCGCTACCCCGACTCACTGGGGCATCACCGCAGACAGTTCCGACTCACCGTGAACTATGCGACACCCGGTTCCGACTCACTGGAATCACAACTGGCCCTGGCAAGCATCATATGCACTGACTCGGCCCACTATCGACCTCCGGTCTCCGAAGGGGAGTAATGTGGCGGTATCAACAACGCCACATGCGAACTACGCATCAAAAACCTGACGTCACAAATCCTGCATCGCGCTATCAGAGTTTACCGCGCGATTAGCATATACACAACATCTCGACATCAACCGTTGGGCAGTTGCCCACCAGACACAATACCCGTCTGGTCGGAGGATCCTCCCTTTACTATAGAGTATGAGTGAACTTGACACCCTGTTCCTCATACCTCTAAAATCCTATAAGGGTCCGCAACTCTAAACATCTGTCAAAAACACAAAAAAAAAACTGTTTTTTTCCTAATAAAATAATTTATTAACTAGAATAACACCAAAGCAAGGATCGAGTACACAAAGTACACGAGCCTCCAAATAAAGTACAAGTACACCGCTATGAACACCATGTTCGCGAAGCACAACCATTTCTGTTTTGTGTAGGCGGCCGCACTGCCTTGCAGACCGTCCTTCAATATGTACCTGAAACAATCAATCATTCATTCATTCATTCACTGACACAAAACTCAGAAGAGTAAACGGGTTCATTAAGGTATGACAGTATGGAAGTTCGTCATTATCAATCGTGTGTATTTCTTTTTTATTTTTTATTTCTTACTAGTCTTTGCCTGCGGCTCCGCTCGCGTGGATGTCGGTTATCGCATAAAATCTCCATATCCCAGGCTATATCTCTGCCAAATTTCATGACTATCAGTTCCGCGATTCAGGCGTGAAACGTTACAAACAGACAGAGTTACTTTCACATTTATAATATTAATATGGATACTGATGGTATGGATTTCGTATCTCATTTTATGCTGCACTGGTTGACGTCAACGAGTGACGTCTTGCGTGCATGTGACACATTTTTTTTTTGTGTATGTGTTTCTTTATTGCGTCATATCTTACCGCAAATAGACGTATTTGCTTTCATTTTGACTGATGGGAAATAACATCGTGCGCGCGGCTTGTCTAGTATTAAAAAAAATCCTTACTCACTGACTAACTCATCAACGCCCAAACCCTTGGACCAATAAAGGTGACATTTTGCACAGAGGTTCTGGTATGATTTATGATGTAGACAAGGAATGAGGCCGACGAGGACGAAGTCACTGACAAAGTACTAGTACAATAGTAATATTACTACCTATATTGAAGGTGGTGTGCTTTGCGAAGGGAACCAACCCGCACTGTGCCCGCGTGGTGGATAACGGCCCGCTAAATCTCACACAAAGGACGCCTGTGTCCCATCACTAGGATAGACAGATCTCAAGGTAAAGTACGCTTTTAAGGTTGGCCCCAGGATTCCCATTTTATACCGAGACATCTCCGTGCTTCGAAAAACACGTATAGCCGTCGGTCTTGCGCGTGATCTCTTTCCTAATATAGGTACACCTCTGTCTTACCCTACAGGGAAACAGGCGTGAGGTTATGTTACATAAGGGCAGGAGGATGATATGACGATGAACCAACCTTCGTAAGCCAACACAGATCGCTTGCAAGTGCTCCTTGAGTTCAAGACAGCTGATATCGCAGTTGTAGATGACTCTGTCGGCGGGAGACAGCCTGGCCCTCATGGTGGCCAGATTGTCGTCGCAGAAGTTCCAGTAGTTCGACACGAAGTAGCGGTATACCATCGTCAGCTTGTAGACTTTGCTGTAGACCTTAACGAGCCTAGCGAAAACAAAAAATAATAATACTCTGTCTCTGGCAGTGCAAGATTTATAGACCGCACTTTGATTTTGCTTCGGTAATTAAGTTATACGAATGTGAACTTCATTTGTATAAATTTAATGTTCATATTTGTGTAAAGCGCTTGCAGACATATTCGCTTATAAGTACACATAAAGTTCACATTCGTATGAAACGCTTACAAGTAATTACACATAACTAATTAAACACAACTAATTAAAGTCAAAGTGCAGTCTGCTAATCTAACTCTAAGGTACGTTTTGACAGGTCTCATCCAGACAGGTCGTGACGTCAAGGCTGAGCCAAATACACTCGTACACAGCGTTATCAGATCTCTACTAGGATCTACGCACGGGCGCAATAATCATTGACTTTCCCCTGGAGCGGGATGCATTATATTTGATACTCTATAGAGTTAGAAGCAGATAGTACCGTTTTACTATTTTTTCATTCATTTCTTCATATTGTTCATTCAAAAATAAGATATGTTAATATGATATGATATGACCCGATACCGACCACAAGGAAATTTTATACGTCTGGTGCACTTAACGGATCTTTGGGATGCGTGTATTACCAGAAGGTAATAATCGCTGTGAAAAGTGGGTTATGCAGACCTTGACCGATAGGCTAACCGATTAGACAAAGATCTGAAGGCAAACTGTAAGTCACCTTTAAAAAAAGTAATGCATTGTTAGAGAATACTCACGAAGGCACTCCTTTAGGCCTGACTCCGAGCACAGAGACCACAGCGTCGACGAAGTAGCCGGGAATATAGTGCAGGAACCAGGTGAGCAGCCAGTACACCACCGTATTGTTGGTTTCGATAGCATAGCTGTACCACAGCACCTGTGGGGAGCTCAGCCGGTAGAACTCGTCTGTATGCAGGTGTTCGCTGAATGCTCCTGTGGACCATAGATAATTATTTAATTACTAAAAAAATACACAGTATTATAAAAAGACCCATCAGAAAGCCACGATCTGATTCACGATTCTGTACATCAAACTAAGTTATATTGTACAATAACGGGTGTAAAAAGACGCTTAACGAAACTGAGAGTCACATAAACTCCCCTTTCCTCCTCCTTTTAACCGACTTTCCAAAAAGGAGGAGGTTCTCAATTCGGTTGTATTTCTTTTTTAATGGTACGGTGGGCTGCATCAATTGGGTACCTACATTTGTGTTAAAAGCTTTCAAGGGGGGTACCCACATCGTGACGCTGACTGTACCTCAGAACTCCGTCGTTTATGAACCGATCTGGAAAATTCTTTTTTATTTGAAAGAATATACTTCCAGATTGGTCCCATTTTTTTCTTGTTATTAAGGGCCCGAATCCAAAGCAGGCATATTAGCCGAACATATTAAGTAGCCGATTATACTTTGACTATATTTTAATAAGAAATAATGCCACTGGAAGAGCAGCCATATATCAGTACTGCTGTAATTACAGCAGTACTGATATATGGCACCTCTTCCAGTGGCATTATTTCAATACAATACAGTTGTATTGTAGGCCGGAGGACTGTAGGATGCTGTGCCCACGTTATGTCTGTTATCTGGTATCTTGGGTGGGTACGGCATCAAACCAATATGGTTCCTTCAGCTCAGATATTAGATAGTGTCTTATTGGTATATGATGCTGATGATAGTACAGAATAAATATAAATTTTTCTTTCTTTTTTATAATATTACCAGCAATGTGTAATTACTTGTGATATTCTTGTTGACCTCTCCAGCTAAGCTAACTAAACTTTTGTTAGGAGTGGATCCGCGTCAATAGTGCAACTCCACCCGTTCCAACTTTCGACGTCTCGCTCGTTAGTCTGACGGCTTCACCGTGTGGCTGTTGCCGCTACAAGCTGATATTTATTATGTACGGACATCAGCATCATTTAATTAGATAGCTTTTTGTATTGATAGTGGTATTGTTAGGGGTGGTGGTATCAGGGAGGCACTCCGGTATCACCGGATGTCGACCTACCTCTGTCGAGTGGTCGATGCCTATTTGACGAACAGGGCTTGTATATACCCCGGTCACCGGGGAGAGTGGAACCGACGACGGCGATAGTTGTCGTGCGGTGTCCCACAGGGATCGGTCCTGGGGCCGTATCTGTGGGACATCGGATACGGCTGGGTGCTGCGCGTCGACCTACCTAGCGGCGTCAGCGTAGCTAGCTACGCTGACGACACGCTGGTCCTGGTGCAGAGTAGGTCGCACCAGGCGGGGCGGCCGAACTAGCGACACGTGGGGTTGCGACAATTGTCGAAAGAATCCGGCAACAGCGACTCGAGGTGGCCTTGCACAAGTCCGAGGCTATGTGTTTTCATGGTCGTCGGAACGCACCACTGACGGGTTCCGAAGTAACTGTAGGAGTTCACTTCGGAGTCGAGTCGTCGATGAAGTACCTGGGACTCGTCCTCGACAGCCGGTGGAACTTATGATCTTTCTGTATAAAAATAAAATGGACTCCCAAATCGTGAAATGGTAAAGCGAAACTTAGCCAGTGCAACCCCTTCGCCCTTGCGTAGCCCCAAAGTAGACATTTCCAAATTATATTAAACGTTACTTATAGATTTTGAATATTTTAGCAACTGAATATTATATTAATTGAATATTATTTCAAATGTGCATTATATAAACTGTTCATTATACCATATGAAATTAGGTATAATATATCATTTGATCGTTATATTAAAAAAATATATATTAAATGAAATTAGGTCATATGATCATTGGAACTTTTGTTATTATATCAAACGTTACACACCCCGTTTCACCTCCTCGCACCACTCCCATAAGAGCGCGAGGATTTTTGCCTCTAGATCCCAAGGCGACAATCCGGCAAGGAGGCTCGCCGCCTCACGGGAGACCGTGCGGTATCCCCGTACCAGCCTGATGGCCGTGACCCTTTGGGACGCGTTCAGCCGGCGGGCAGGTCACCGCCTCAAGAAAATCGCCCACCGGTGCCCCGTAAAGGGCCATGGACCGTACGACCCCCGCATAGAGCCTCCGGCATGAGGCGTTTGGACCCCCTAGATTAGGCAGGACCCGCTTCAAGGCAGCCCCGGCCCGCTCCAGTCTGGAAGCCAAACGTCGGAAATACTCCACGATGTTCCATCGGCTGTCGAGGACGAGTCCTAGATGAATATATTAGAGAAGCATTTTCCTAAAAACACAAATTTTGTGACAGCTTTTTACTAGAAAAAATCTCCAGGCGTGGTCGTAACATTCTCCCTTATCTATGGACACTTTCTATAAGCGGCACAATATTGTTTTCCGACATCCACGCGAACGAAGTCGCGGGCACAGCTAGTAGTAAAATAAAAAAAATTACACGATCCAAATGGAGATGGTTTGTAATTGATTTAATTGAAATAAATGCTTTCAGTTTTGAGTACTCACCCGATTTTGTGTTATATGGCGAGCTACTGACGGTGTACATTGGAATGCTGTCCCAGTTATGTCTGTTCTGCACGGAGTCCCAGCCCGCTGCGATGATAGCATTGTTCACGAAGTCCACGGGGGCGTACGATATAACTAGATGCTTGTCCACCAGATGTACATGCATCACACCCAGACCAGCGCCTAGGATAAACTGAAATCGGGAAAGTAATATTAACTCAACTGTCAAAGTCAAAGCATTTATTTCCATAGACCAGTTATAGGTACTTTTGAATTGTCAAAGAAGGCGTAATAGATTCCTATGGAGAAGAACGGGCAAGAAACTCCATGGATACTCTTTTAAATCAAAATATTTTTACAAAGTAGGTATTAGTTTCTGTTATCTGCTAAGTAAGCGTTTCATACATAGTTTGAATATGATTGGTATTAGAATAAAGACAAACCATTTATCTATTTATCTGATATTATGCTGAGCTGCGGCCCTTTTGGAATTAAAATCATTGTTTTCTATTTTTTTTTTATAGTTTTAAGGTGTAAACTGTATGTTTTTTTTTTCTGTTATATCAATAAACACATTTTTCTCTCTTTCTTTTTTATTTATTTCAAGTAGCCCATTAAAAGGCACTTTTGAACGTCATATATTACAAGAAAACGGAATTGGTTCTAGTTGCCCCTTCCAAAAGGTATGTAGTTTCGCATGGAGAAGAATTGGCAAGAAACTCCATTGTTACTCTTTTGAAATGTTTTACAAAATGTTGTATACAGTTGATATATAATGAAGAAGACAATAAAATACAAAATAAATAATCAAATTTATTAAAAAAATATAAGGTATAAACGTTAAATACCTACAGTACAAATGATTTGTGCAAGTATTTTTTTTTTTTTGAAAAGTTCACCCATGATTTGTGCCGGAACTTGGTAGGTAATCCTGTATTTCAGGCAATATTGGACGTGACATTAATTGATTAAATAATCACATAGAATATCATATTATTCTTATTTATTTATTTATTAATTTAACATGGTAAGTACTTAACTTATAAACTTAGCCCCACAAAACCATTGCAATGGTTTGACTGTGAGGTCAGTGAGTCTCTAGACAATAATACTTAATCACACATATCTAAATAATATTTTTTTAACTTACTTTTAAATCTATTTTTATTTGTTTCACTCCTTATGTCTGCCGGTAGACTATTTAATAAGTATGGTATACGTTTCTTTAGAGTTCTGTCACCAAAGTAATTGGTGACTCTGGGAACATTGAATCTGTCAGCAGCAACAGATCGTGTGTTATGGTTGTTGAATACGTGATTTAAGCTATATTCTTGGGTACCATGATGGTTTACTGCTAAAAGATATTTATGTTTTTAAGTGATAGGTAGAATTTTACATATTTTAAATAGTTTCCTATATAAGTTTTTAAACTGTCATGGTCACTAACATTATTATTAACATAACCGGGATATTTACCATGTTCCATGTACCATGTTCAGTTTCCTATAATCTCCTTTGGAACTGTTTTTATTTTTTTTTAGTAACAAGTAGTTTTAAGAATCGAATTTGAAGAGCTTCTAATATATCCAAGTTAGTTTTGAATGTTAATCCATAGCTGTCAAGTGCATAACTCATAATAGAATCTACTAATGATTCTATTATGAGTTATGCACTTGACAGTATTAGTACATATCTTATTAGTACATATGTAAAAAGGAGTATAAAATTATAATATCTTAACTTATAAGCTAATAACAATGTACCCGGAATAAACTTATTAAACTCCAATAGGCATAAGTATTAAAAATAATGCAATGACAGATAAATTAATTATGTTGATAGACACATGGTTCTGACATTGACAAATATTTTAACCGCAGAAGATTTTACCTAACATTTTTAAAATAACACTAAGTAACAAGCTATAATTTATTAGAGTGAGGGAAGAGAAGAGAGAGCGCACATGGGTTTTCGCTTTGCGCCCTGCATATGCACTATTATAATATCTCCTGCGTTGTTTGTTACACACGCTCTACAAATTGTGTCAGTTATAAACAGTATATGTTTGCAGTTACGTACCCCTATTGGCGATGCCATAATTGTTTGGGTGTCTATCCATCCTGGTGAAGGCTCAAGGAAGGAACTAAGCACTGAAATTAACAAAGAAATCAGTTATTGGTAAATCAAGCCACTTTCACCACCATGCAATCCTCTAAAAACTTATTGACCTTCTAATGATGTTCTTGTTTTTAATAAACGTGCCTCGAAAAACCTTATGTGCTTCCAATAAGATTTTTTTATTGTGCCTTTTTAAGTTTCTGGCTGATTCTCAAAGTTGGTCGCAGTATTAAGGACAGGACACCCCGAAAAAATCGGTAAGGTTAGGTTAGAAATGTTAGTAACCACGAGCGGGCCGAGCGAGCATACCGAGCGGTGCCATGGCAGCGGCCGGCGAGCGGTACATCCAAGTTGGTCGCAGTTTATTACCTATTTATTAGTATTTTAGAACAACAAAATGGGAATGATTTAAGACTTACAAAAACAGGGCACATTTATTATATTAGAGTGTACATTAATATTTTTAGGACATCAAAATGGACATTATTTGGGGTACGATTAAAAACATGCCATTAATAAAGAAGGTAGAAGGATTACCTACGGGTGGCTTGACTATACAGACGGGTAGATCGCCCGCGTTGATTCGGATCAACTCTTCGGCGATCGCCTTTGTGAACGTGTACGTGTTTGGCCAGTCTTTGATTAAACTGCGAAAAAAAAAAACTCAGGATTAGCGTAGATCGACGCAGAGGCGGTGCGGTCTATTCGGTGAAAAAAATCAAAATAGTTTCAAAGTATTTACTTACGCAGGCGTTATACTAGTGAGCCGGTCTTTGTCAATGCTATCCACCATATCTAGGAAGACGTCAGGAGGTATTGGGCACGGGTAGAACTGTTCCTTGAGGTCAGTGTCTATTCTTTTGACGGTGGCGTGCGCGAAGGCTGTCGATATGTGGTTGAAGAGTCTGAGGACACGTTTATATTCATTAGGATTATCGTATGTCGTACCAAGTGGTATCGTGTTACCCAGTAACTGGGCTTTGGCATTAAGATAGGCAGTCGCTCGTTGTTAAAAACTGGTATTTAGCTACTTCTTATAGTCACCTGCATTCCTTTAGCTGCATACACTTTTGTGACATTTCAACGGACAATACTTCGTACAGAGCGGCGTTACCACTTATCAGTCATGCTTAATGTGAACGGGGGAAATGACATTGCCTGTGTTTTATCTCATGAGGTGGATTTTTGTTGACAATGGTTTTTGTCACGTATGTTTGTCATGGTCGCGGTGTCTGATCTGTGGAAATGTCATAGCTGATATTCTTTCTTTCTTATACTAGGCCATCACTACATATTATAAAACAAAGTCATCCGCCGCGTCTGTCTGTCTGTTCGCGATAAACTCAAAAACTACTGCACCGATTCTCATGCTGTTTTCACCAATGGATAGCTTGGTTCTCGAGGAAGGTTTTAGTATATAATTTGTTAAGTTTTTGTATGCATTTTTGTATGAATTAACGATATTTGTTGGAGGTGTCGGAAAAAAATAAGCCGTCTGGGAGCTTTCAACGAAAACGCTGACTAAACCCTTTGAGATATAACAAAATAATGTATGGTGGAATTGTGTATCTTATAAAGGTCTTTAAAAAAGTCCGCGATGGCATATGTCTATCTCTTAAGGATAACATGCTATATCCATTTTATTGCCTTTTTGTAGGTATTTGTTTGCCGAATTTTACTCTTGGAAGTACGATTACGATAACAATACGCTATAATATCAGTAGCTATTAGCCAAATTATGTTCGTAGATAAATAAGCTAGCTACTTATGTGTATTTCAAACAGTATACAAGAATATTTATCATAAAAACATTACTAAACACGGTGGCCTTATGATCAAAATTAGTGCATTCCAAAACTTTCGTTACTTTTTCACTGACATATTTATCACTTTTCGATAAACTAACACTCAATACGAAATCTACACTTATTTCTCAGTAATTCTGTCTAAGATTCTTCTAAGATTAAACCGTTTTCTCATTGAATCCATTACTTTACGCACCTTGATGAATGTTTACATTAAGCACCGCGCCACACCGCCATACGACCACAGAGTACAAACGTATTTTGTTTTCTTTTTTTTTTTCGTTTGTTTAGTGGTGTTCCCGCTAAAATGTCAACCGGTCAAGTATTAGTCGATTAATCGAATTCTACAGCCAGATCGTGTTGCAAGTACAAAATAAATGTAAAATATTTCTTCCAATTGCGAACGTGACCCTGAGAAAAGTTATGCACCGATGGTGTTCATTAGATATTTCGAACGTTTTATCAGCACAAACGGTGTATCATGCGACATTTCGGAGGATTTCGTTTTGTTTTCACATTGTTGGCACTTACGTGAATTATCTTAAAATTATTATTTGTGTCGCACTTTTATTTCGTGTTGTAATTTGGTACAATTGATTGCTTTAAGAATTTGAGTAAAATTTCGTATTTTGATTTTGTGTTTGTTATCTTTAGGTAAAGACTCATTCACGTTCAGAACATAAGTACTTTTATTATATTAAATCATTTGTTTCGGTTTCTATTCACATAGTGAATCACATTAAAATTAATATTAAGTTAGAATTTTGAGATATAGCTTGGGATATGGAGAAGGACATAGGGTACTTTTTATGCGATAACCGACATCCACGCGGGCGAAGCCGCGGGCAAAAGCTAGTGATCTATAAACGATACTTAGCTCGTGTTTTGACTTAGATATTATGTTCGCGTCTCTATCTTGCATTAATTGTAGTTTAACAGTGGAGTGAAAATAACAGGAATAACGCTTAGCCTAAGGTTCATAGTCTCGAGCGATGCGACTTGCGTCAAGTGCCAGGCGCGCGTGTCACGTCAGTGTCTCCGTCCGTCGCTCCGCAAGTCGCATCGCGGTGACTCGTAGCATGCTCCAAACAACTGATACACACAATCGCCGACGCAAGACGCGTGTCGCTTGGACGAGTAGCTCGTGGCCATGGAGTAAGGCTGAGATGTATATAGCGAACATTGACTTGACTCCAGCTAAGTACAGAAACGTTTCATACAAAAATGAACATTATTCGTATAAAGTTAACGCTTGATCACAAACGTTTATAAAAATAGATATGCACGTTTACTTCATATCAATAAGGTTTATTTTCGTAAGAAACGCTAGTTTAGCTTGAGGAAAGTCTGAGTGAGCTCTTTAGATCTGAGTCTACACTGCTACATGGACCTTTTGGCGCTCGAATGACATTCACAGGGGGGCGCTGCTGGTAAACATTTGTTCAATTGTTTTGTGACAAGTATTGAAAAAACAAGATGGCGGCGGCGTTAGTTCCGATACTGGCCACCCGCCAAAAGATTATTGTACCTACACCATTAATATTAATAAAGAGAATTCTATTGTATATGTGTTTTGTACTCACTTAAGATTAGTGCACTGCTTGCCGAGTGCCAGCATCTCTCTGGTCCCTCGCACGTTGATGAGCCCCGCCACATGGAGCGGTTCGTTGAAGTTCACCGTCGCCGCCAAATGGATTATAATGTTTACCTGGAGATTAATCAAGAGTAAAGTAAATAGGTACAGGTACAAAATTAAGGGCAGGAAGGGAATGGGGGGGCGGGAGTAAGTATACGTACAGTAGACGGCCAAGTAGCGATTGTGACTAACTAGAGACTAGACCAACAAGACAGACAGTTACATACATCGATGGGTGAAAAGTAAAAATGACTACCGATAGATCTAATAAACATGAATTTTCACTACAGCAGTAGTAAGATAAAAAAAAAAACAGCGTAAGTGCGTGTTGGACTGCGCACAATGAAGGGATGCAAAAACAAACTTAACATTGTGGTTAAAAAACATGTTATCCCATACATCGATATACGTCACAGTCAATTCTCCCACTGCAAATGTATGTTTGATATCACAGAAAAAAAAAATGTTATAAAACTACAAATTAACTATTTTCAGACATTTTCCTTGACTTGTGCTGTGAGATCTTGCTTTTGCCAAATTTTATGTTTCTAGTTCAACGGGAAGTACCATAGGTTTTGCTTTATTTGCGAGTATCAAAATATGTCGCATAATTTGGCCGTATTTTTGATTGCATTAACTTTGAAGCTTGATTTTTTCAGAGCTCCAAGGAACCTTAGACCTACGTATTTGATATTAATTTCAACTTGATACCTCCACGCGTTCCTGAGAAAAAGCGTTATTGACAAACAGACAGACAGACGGACAACGAAGCGATCCTATAAGGGTTCTGTTTTTCCTTTTAAGGTACGGAACACAAAAAAAAAAAAAAAAAACGGTGGCATTTTGGCAATATACAAAAACAAATAAAACCAAAGCCAGCGACTTTCCAAACTAAAATTATTGTTCACTATGTAGTCGCTTTTTAGGGTTCCGTACCCGAAGGGTGCCAACGGGACCCTATTACTAAGGCTCAGCTGTTCGTCGGTCCGTCCATTCGACCGTCTGTCACACGTTTGAAATTTTCACAGAGTGTGTACTATAACAACACATAATAAAAATAAAATAAGGGTAAAAATTAAAGGGTCGGACTCGCACACGAAGGGTTCCGTACCACCGTACAATAGTTAACATCACAAAAAAGTAAATACTTTAGTAAAAAAAAACGCGAGAGGTGCAAAACGACAAAGACATTTCTTGTACAGAAACCTTCGTGTGCGAGTCCGCATCCCGAAATGTTCCGCCGTGCCAGTCGGCAACTGGAAGGGAGGACCCAGCGGGCATCTTCGGGGGGAGGGGGTCCGGGCGTCCCCGCAGTCTCCACGTGAATTTCCTTCTTGCTGAATTAAGCTCTTGGGAGCTGTTAAGCCAATTGGACTCGCCTCACTTTCTCTCAATTCCTTCGAGACACTCAAACCCTATGAAGCACAAAAATAAAAGAAACAAGTTTAAACAACGGCGGCACTTCCTCTCCTAAGTGCAATTCACTAACATCCGTTGATTGCACTCAAATATCAATCCGGCCCATCACCACCTTGAGACCGTGAAGCCGCAGTTGTTTTTTTTGACGAAGACGAAGATAGCGACCCCGTTAGACGTGGCGTACCTCAACTACCCAGGATACTCACTTGAGCATAAGTTTAAGAAGCAGGCTGGGGTCTGTGTGTACGTTCACGATGACATATGCTGTCAACGTATCCGCTGCTATGAGGTTACGGGTTTTTCCACTCTGTGGCTGCTGGTGGACACCGGCTCTCATAGGACAATTTATGTCGGTGTTTATAGGCTGCACAGCGGTGATCAGAAGACAATAAGACTCTGACCATCTTACAGAGGCAG
Organism: Dryobota labecula; assembly: GCA_947523025.1. NCBI lineage: Eukaryota > Metazoa > Arthropoda > Insecta > Lepidoptera > Noctuidae > Dryobota > Dryobota labecula. The sequence continues at coordinate 475,474 of OX383311.1, read as the reverse complement.
CCGAATTGGGAAAACACAAATATCCGACAGGGAGCTTGTTTTTCTGGGCGATTTTAAGGTCCATCATAAGGAATGGTTGTTCCCGTACCAGAAAACTGACCATACTGAAAGAGAGGTACGCAAGTTCGTGTTATTGCTAGATCTCCACCAACTGGTACCAAGCTACCCACATTCCGGATGTTGATTTCCATACAGCCAACTGCTTAGACCTTCTGCTGATAACAGATCCGGACAGGCACTTTGTATCGGTCTGGGCTCCGCTCGGATCGTCTGACCACTGCCTGGTTAAATACGTGTTTTTCTGTTCTCCAGATTTAAGCCCTAGAGGCACGAGGCGAGTATGGAAGTACGGGTCAGCAGACTGGGATGAGATGCGGCATTTCTTTGCATCTTACCTACGGTGGCGAACTTTTTTCTCTTCGCGCAACCCTTCCGAATGCTGCGGTGACGCAATTTTTGACGTGATATGTCAGGGAATGGAATATTTTATCCCATTCTCTGACGTCCCACTTGGCTGCGAGGCTCAGCTCTAGTATATCACGTCATATGCGCAAGCCGATTTCCACAAGGAGTCAGTAAAGGCGCTCGCGCAATGAAGAGAGCGTACAATTCTGCCGCCAAGGATTGCAAACGGCTGTTACGGAAGGCAAAGGCGGAAACTGGATTGCCGACTTCCTGAGTGAGCGATCGATCAGAGTGGTCATAAATGGCTGCTCATCAGATCATATGGCTATTGACGCTGGTATTCCTCAGGGGTCGGTTCTTTCTGCGACTCTATTTTTGCACATCAATGACCTGCTACAGCTTGGTGTTAGCTGGTACGCAGATGACAGCAAAGTTTCAGAAAGATACTTGTCCAGTGCAAGAGCCAACAGAGATGAAACAGCCACTCTTAAAGAGGCCATGGTAGAGCAAATGAATTTGACTTTAAATCTCGTTTCTCACTGGGGCGATGACAATCTGGTCAAATTCTATGCTCTGAAAACACAGGCGTTTCTTTCACTGCTAAAAGGAGCCAGTTTCAGTTATCTCCTGCTTTCCGAGGTGCATCTGTACCAGTTACTGACCGCCTAGAGCTTTTGGGTATGGAGTTGAGGTCTGATCTCAACTTCGGCTCATCCATCGAGTCAAACGCACAGACTGCAGCCAAGAAGCTGGGCATCCTAAATATGGTGAGGCGATACATAACATCTGGAATCTGGATATCTTTTAAGTTTGTACAAAGCACAGATCCGTTCCTGTATGGAGTATTGCAGCCATTTATGGGATCGCTCAGCAAAATACCAACTTGCTGCACTCGACTCGGTGGAACGCAGAGCGAAAAAGACTTACTCGTATAGGCGACGAAATGTTGGTGTGTCTAGGCTTAAGTTTTGTGGTTTCAATTCTGTCGGCAGCCCTTATGACTGTCTATTTCTTAGTTGTAAAAAGTGTTTACAAAACTCGTTACCTCATTTGTGATATTGTTCCAGTCTTTCTCACTGAGGCCGACCCTAATATCAGATACGTCTCCTTCCACGGCCATGATGCTGTCTGCGAAATTAGGTTTCTTCTTACGTAGAGTGTCGTATAACTGGGAAAAAGAAGAAATACACATAGAAAATAACATCACACCTTGTTATTCCGAAGCCCGAAGGTCAAAGTCAAAGTCAAATCATTTATTTCAAATAGGCACGAAGATGCACTTTTGAACGTCAAAAATTATATGAATAGTTAATTGATTCTAGTTGCGCCTTCCAAAAGGTAGTTATGTATGGAGAAGAATGGGCAAGAAATCCATACTTACTCTTTTAAAATGTTAACAATAGTGTCTATACATTAAATAATAATTATAGGTGAAGACGATGTACCTAGAATAAAAATAAAAATTACTTACCACAATTGGTAAAAAGAATGAAAGTGAAGTAATGACAGAAAAATTAATAAATGCGATAGGTACATGGTGCTCACATATTTACAAACATTATACATGATTTTCCAAAAAAAAAAAAAATATATATATAATAAGTCAGTGTGCGAGTTAAATTTATATTAATCACAGGAAATAAAAAATAATATCTTAAAAATTATAAATTATACAGTTAAATTAGCAATCAGTTTGATTTTGTCTAGACTCTAAATTGTCCTATGGAGCAGGACCAGCATGTTTCCAAGCATTCTTATCTTGGATATAATCCTCTAATTTGTAATATGCTTGTTTACAAAGTGTGCTTTTTATATGAGTTTTAAATTTTCTTTCATTTAATTGTAATATATCAGAAGGTATTTTATTGTAACATTTAACACAGTACCCCATAAAAGATGTATGTACTTTAGATAATCTGAAAAATGGTTGATCTATTTTATCTATATTTTTAGTATTAAAATTATGCCTATCACTGATTTTATTAAAAAGATGTAGATTTTTTCTTACATACATAATATTTTCATAAATGAATTGGCAAGGTACCGTCATAATATTAATCGTTTTAAATAGTTCTCTAAGAGATTCGCGACGATGTAGATTATAAATGGCTCTGACAGCCCTCTTTGTAAAATAAAAATGGATTCAATGTCGGCAGCCCGACCCCACAGTAAAATGCCATACGACATAAAGGGTTGGTCAGAGGGATATCTAACCTGTATAGGTTACACTACTACACAACCACATATGCCAGTTATGTTTAAAAGTCCCATGTAATAGGGGGCGAGCCTATTGCCATCAACTGGGCACAAATCCAGACTCCGGGCTGCTGCTGAGAAATTCCAGATAAAAACATCCAATAACACTTTCCCCGACCTGAGAATGTCCTCATGCTCAGCAGTATCGCTTGCAGCCGCTAGACCCACGCGGCAGTCTACTTATTTTACAACTCTTTTAATAATTAAAAGCACATATTATAGAAAACCGAATCTTTTTTTAAATTCTATTTATTTTCCTTTATAGATCTCCAGATATAATTTTTGAATTTCATAAGTATAAATGAAATAACTTATTTGACTTTAATTTTGACTATAAATAAACATGAATTAATCAGCCTTGTAGTCTCCGAAGCCGAACACTGGTGTACTTGACGATATTACATTTTATAAATTATCAAAGCGGTACTTTAACTAAGTCAAAGTACCATGTGCGGTTGCTGACCATACATCTTGGCGGAGCAAAGGGTAATAATATATTCCAATGTAAAAATAAAAGACGTGTGGCACTCGGGGATTGCCGCGGTAAAGCTATTGCATAGCATTTTGTATGAACTTATGCAATTATAATTATTTATTTATTTTATTTATGCAGTATTTCTTTTTCTTTGATATTAATTCAAGTTACACTTTTTGAGCGTGGTGACCGATAAGAAAGTAAAGTCAATCCATAATCGGCCCAGAACTTTGGAGAACCGTTTAAAAGTGGTTTTTATAAGCTATGAAGAACGTTAATGTTTAATGTTAATTCTAGCTAGGAGAATCATAAACACGAGTAAAAGTATTGATTTATAAATAAATTGCTCACATACCTCAACAACCTTTCAAAAACGTTTGAATTACGATGCCTGCCATCTAGTGGATAAAACCGACAACAAAACACAACTGAGGCCACCAACAGAGCAACGCTTGTCTCGATTACGAATCACAAGCCACGCCAATGTCACCTCTATTTAGTTAGTTCTACCTGCGATTACTAGATGGCGTTGCGTTGCGCGGTAAATCCACCACAGAGTTTCTTAGAGTCGTACAATACGTCTAATCGCACGCACACAACGCCGTGTCGAAGACTGCCGAACTGAAACGACGTTAGACGATGCACGGCCTTCAAGCCACACCTCCGTGCCCGTCGGAGTGGGGAGCGTGAGGTTTTTTCGTTACGGAATTTCTGGATTCGGTCCCCGCGCTAGGCCCGCGATAGAAGCTATGCAATAGCTTAAAAAAAATATGAAATGAGAACAATGTGAATAAAAATTATTACAAGACAAATGTTCAGTGGTCGCGTACCTACGCGACAACTAATTCTTTGAACATTTGTCATTTGCTGCAGCATCACTGAAAACATAGAACTTACCTAAGTTCTATGTTTTCAGTGGATGCTGCAGCTTTTGGTGGCTTCCATGGCGGTAATCTGGTGGACGCGCCGGAGGCGCTGACGGCGACCTTGCCGCAGCGTTTGTAGTACACTGCTCCTGCGACGACTATTGACAGATAGATATTTGATCAGCAGTGCTATTCTGTAACCATCTCACCGTGAAATCTTAGGTGAAGTGAACGTGGAGTGAGCTGTCAATAATGTCAATCCCTAGCATCAGGTGGAATTACACGTCACTTCAAGCTCACTTCACCTAAGTTTTCACCGTGAGATTTTTACAGAATTGCTCTACAGAAGTCCCATCGTAGAGTATGAAACGATGTACTGATGCACATGGTGTTGCGTCATTTCAGCCTGTTTCGTTTGATCTTCCAATTTTTTCAACGAATCATGAAGTGTCTTAATCGTTTCATATAAATTGCGTGTTCTGTTAGTCCAGTTGATAAATCAAGCGGCTGGACAGTAGTTAAATTGTTGATGTCTTCCAGATCTATCAGTGGTATTTCCGTGTTGACATACATTTTGTTTGTGTAGTAAACTTGTGTGTAATGTTTCTTCGTTGTTTCTAATTATATATCCTTCTTTGGCTTCTAAAATTCCCGTTAAATGTATTGCCTTAGTAGTCATACGACCTTCACAGATGATTTGCAGTTGGACATCCGTGCAGCCGACACAGGTGTTAAGGTGTTAGGGTTCTGTCCATTTGGTGTCAAAATGTTTGTTATTGCGCCGATTTCGTATGGAATTTGATGATTTCTCATGTTACGTGAACATACATATGTACAGTATCGGTCAGAAGTGCAGTAGCAATCTTACAAAGTTATAGAGTATCAAAACCAGTCACACTTATGACCTTCTTCTATAAAGACATTTCAAACACATTCACACACACCCATGTAACGCACTCTTTCATCATTAGTCAATCAGAAAGAGCACTACAAACGTAGTACAGAGTTTCAATAGAGACCCTTCTTATACTGGTTTTGACAAGGACGTGCGGTCTACTGTACACGCACTTTTCGCCAGATACGCTATAACAGCCATGCAATAGAGGGCGACGCTATTGTCATTCATTAGACAGGCACACGTCTAGACTGCGGGTTGTTACTAGGAAATTCTTAAAGGAAAACCCATTAACTTTGCCCGACCCGGGAATCGAATCAAGCCAGTCTATTCTGTGAAAATCTCACCGTGGCAACTTAGGTGAAGTGATCTTGAAGTGAGCTGTCAATAGTGTCAATCCCTAGCTTCAGGTGGAATGACAGCTCACTTCACTTAAGTTCACACGGTGAGATTTTAGACGTCCTCACGCGCACCAGTTGCGCTTGCGACCACTACACCAACAAGGCAGTCTGACTACGACAGGTGCCTGGTTTTAGTAAATCCATGTTGTGGGATGATGTGGTTTTTTTTTTGTAATATGCTTATTATATTAGATTAAAATTAAAATATATTGTACGTTGTGTAAACTACACCTAACTTATCTACTTACCGGTTCTTTAAGTATATAGGTTAATCTCTGTTGAATGGTTTTGCCTTTCTTTGGTCTCAGTAACATATACAGTTTCTTGATTTCACATGATCTGAAACAGATAATAGGGCCTTAAAACCTTCGTTCCACATTGACAATAAATTGGTCCTCCGAGCCAAATTAATTGATAGAAGACCGTATGCATTAATTAAAGTAGGTAGAACGCAAGCCTATCAAAAAAAGTATTAATTAAAAAAAAACCTTTTTTATAACAAGCTTTTAATTAACTTTAAAGTACTAAATGTTTCCGTTAACATAGAACTTTAATATTTTCCTAAAAGCTAAAGACTTTCACGACTCCCACAAAAAATAATTTGAAACAAAATCAACATGACATAAACTTTCAACTCCGTAAGTTAAGAGGAAGTGGTTTAAATTCGAGAGTGGATTGAGAGAGCATTGGTGGCCCGTGGTATGGCCACGACTTACGAGTTGTAGGTCGCGAGTTCGAACCCAGGCAGGCACTTTACTTTGAGTACTTAATTTCATCACCACTGCTCTCAAAATCTGTGAAGGTAAACATCGAACTTCGTTCCAAAAAAGATTGTCGGTACCTACTTACTTAGTTGGATTTTTTGAAAAAATATAACTGCATTAATGATTCAATGACCAAAACACGCAAGGCAAGCGCCTGCAGCGAAAGCTGGAAGTGAGTTCGATGCCCTCATTCAAATTACTCGAAGAACGGATTGCCGATGGGGCCGAAAGGTCCTGAAGCGGTGATCGCGTACCGGAAGACGTAACCTGGGTAGGCCTCGCTCAAGGTGCCTCTTTCACGTGTTCTTTGGTTGAATGAAGATGATTCCTCACCTGAAGAGTTTCTCTATGAGCTGCGTTCCGAGGAAGCCGGAGCCACCCGTCAGGAACACGGCAGCGCCGCGGTAGAACTGCTGCACGGCAGAGTCTCCACGGTCTATCACGGCGTTCATCGGCTTCTGCTTCTCTAGGATTGCTAGCTCGGTCTGTTGTGCGATGTCCATTCCTGGAGGACATAGACTTATGTTAAACTTACTTAAATAATTCTTACTAACACAAATGCGAATTCTGTCCGTCTGCCTATCTATATCTTTTCACGCCTTTACGGCTGAACGGATTTCGTTGAAATTTATCACACAGCTAGACCATGACATAATGGGTCAGGACTGGGGTTGACGACTTTTTGTACAAGAAATAAAGTATATTATGGTCAGAGATAGGATAGTGTTTTTATAACATAACATTACGCCAGTAACAGGATATGTCCAAAAAAGGATTGAATAACATTCATTTAATTCATAACATTCGGATAGCATTAGACAGAAGAAAACTATCAGTGGAATTGCTGGCCATAAAAGAACGTAGAACTCCTGTCGATGATAGATCCTGTTGGCCATATCCTCCAGTAAGGTCAGGTGCGTAGTAAGTACTTGCAGGCGGCGCGCGTTTATAAGCAGACTAGCTTTAGCCCGCGGCTCCGCCCGCGTAGAGGTAGAAAACAATAGGGATCATGATTAAAAAAGAAATATCCGTCATGTAGATTATTAAAAAATATTGGACCCGTATTTTTTTCTTTTTTTACGTAATCAAAACACACTCCCCAAGTTTAATGTGTTTTATTGTCATTTTTTATTATGATAAAGCAAAAAATACGTGTCTAACAGTTTTTCTTCTTTTTTTTACCCAGGACACATCGCGATTCTATGGATACAAAGTATCCCATGTCCTCACCTCACCCTAGCCATGGTCTACCAGTGTGCCAAACATTATAATCCGTTCATCCGATAAGGCGTGGAAAGGTAGGCAGACAGACACAGTTATTATACTTTGACATTCATAATTTATTTGTATGGAAATTAGTACGGATGTATGAACATGCACAAACAAAATGAGTAAGTATGAAAAAAAATATGATTTTACGTAGATATGCATGTATTTACAATAAACTAGAAGTCGATCGTTTCCTTATTAAGAGGCCGTGCACGAAATCGACTGATTTTGATCAATTTTGTTCATTGGTTGTGAGAAAGGGAAAAATAATTTAAACAAAATTATTTGAGATTTGAAAAGTCGTGTTCTTTGTTTTGAATGTGGCTGAAAGGGATTTTTCAAATAAATTAAGTATTCACGGTAAATCACTAATATTTGCAACAAGTTTTCCGAAAAATGACGCGAGACTGACATTTGATCATCATTCTACAAGAAACTACTTTTGATTTTGAACATTAAAAAATATCATTAACATCATTATATGCTCTTCTTGCATGTGGCGGAACCACTTTTTTCAACTTCAATACAAAATATAGCAGAAAAATAATATTGATAAAACCTTTTTTTGTTTTAAACCTCGTCAGTAATATTATATTTTTCCTATTATTTAGCAAATCATATCAAGAAATTTAAAAATCACAAATTAGTCTTCAGCTATCCTTGAAATATAATCAAAATTTTATTTAATGATTATACAATATCTTCATTAAGTAAATCCATGGCGAAATAAACTATATTTTGGAGAGCACAAAAATGATGAAACTATTAAAAGCTGCTGTGACTGACACGAATGGTTTAGCACCATGAAAACTGTACTTTTATAGTTACACAGACTTAATGTTTAGATTATTTCAAGTTTTCTCACAATTAGATAAGAAATTGCCAAAAGAGAGTTTTTTTCGTGCACGAACCCTTAAACATTTATTTATTGCACTTCCACTGAATATAACGGTCTGTTTGGTACACACGTTTGGTTTTCGTGACAATGCACGATTACTTAAATGCCGCCATTTTTTATCCAATATGGCGGACGGTCCAAGATGGACGGACTAAGTAGGTACTTATTTTTTGTGCACTCCTATAATAATATATGACACACTACTGATTTCTGCAACGCTACTAGTGAGTTCCTTGTTGACCAGGAAGCCAACACCGCCTTGGGAGAGCTGATCTCTGAGATACTTACCTTCGCGTAAGTAGAATATAGGTGGCCGGACTCCAGGGTTATCTTATCCTCCCCTTGTCTTCGGACTTCAGAAAACCCCAGTATATATGAACTAACTCTACCTCAAGTTGAGAACGTCCATTGTACGAAGCCAGATGTAGCCTGCCGTTACCGTGACCGCTACCTTGACCAGGAATAGCGGGACCACCGGGAACAGGGTGCCACTGTTTTGGCGCTTTATTCATGGGAGTTTTAATGCCCCTAGTCACTACGCTCGGCAAGTCATTTGGAACCTTTCGCAAAGATGACGCTGCTGCCCGTCATTGTTCTGGAGAATTTAGGTTGGCTTGCTGGATGACCGCCATCGGTCGGTCGCCAGCGCCGCCAGGGCCTCGTCTGTCAGTGGCAGGGTGTACCGTGCGCGGATAAGGTTGACATTTGGGGAGTCATGTTGTTGTGTGCTCTCTCACACCCAAATCATCTGCATGCCTTTTCCCAACTATGTTGGATTCGGCTTCCAAACGGATGCAGCTGAATACCAGTTTTTTACATGTCTGACATCCACGACCCAGTTACTGGGTAACACAATACCCCTTGGTAAAACTGGTTGTCAGACTTTCGGGCTTCTGACTATCCGCAACGATTGCGAGGTAGTTAACTAATACAAGAAAAAAATAAAAAAAATACTTACTTTCCGACTCCATAATAATCTTCAAGAATTGTAATAACTCGTTGCAAATCTTGAAATGTTACCCTGTTTATTTAGTTAAAGTTAATTAACTTTACCCTAGATTAACATGATAGGACTCCAATCACTAGTAGCTACGTTTGGGCATCACTTGCCCAAGAAAAGATGTCGGGAGGACCAGAATTTAGTACGGAAAGACCAATCTTTTGTTCAATTTTTAAATAATATAAAGTAGATAAAATAAAATGGAAAAGAAAAAATGACGACGAATTAATCTTGCAATACGCGAGCTAATAATTAGAACGTACCTATTATTTTTCAGATTGAGACTAGTGCGGATGTCGTTCGAAGCCTCTACTGAGCCATGGACAGCGATTGACTGAGTGCAAATATGACAAAGTATTAATCATTTGCTTTCAATGGACAGTACGTCAGCTCTAACAAAGTTGTTAGCGGGATGACTGTCAGTTTATACTAAACTAGCTTCTGCCCGCGACTTCGTTCGCGCGGAAATCGTAAGACGACACAATAAACTAAAATATCAGCCACATTTTAATAAAACTTCCCTGAATACTACGTTTGTTATAGTTTTGGTCACAGCAGTCAAAATATACAGAGTCAGGACTGATGACGCGAGAGCAAGCGACATACAGTTCCATGTTCTATGGTACCTAAAGCTTTGGTTTCTGCACTTAGTCCTTCAGGTGGACCATTGTACATGGGCTAAGGCGGCCATCAGAGGTGATTCCAACCAGCCCACCTCCCTCCAGAAGATAATTAAGTCTCCCGGTCTGTTTAGAACATCTGTGAAAGATCTTTCCCCGAGGGTTTCTGTTCTAATATGGGTGACGCCTGTGCATTCAAAGAGCACATGCACGACGGTTTCCTCAGCCTCCATGCAAGCCATGCACAGAGGATTGTCCGATATGCCTATTTTGTGGAAGTGTTTGTTTAGCGAGCAGTGTCCGTCCCGTGATGGTCCCGTCACCAGGCTGGAGATGAAAATTGCCGAATGTTGTCGGCAATATTGGGCAATATTGCCGGAAAGTTGCCAAAGTTGCCAGATTAGGTACTTAGGGTTTTACAAATGCCATTTTATATGTTTATGCGCTCATGAGGTTTTAAATATGTAATGGTGTAATTGTATGTATTACTAGTAAGCCTGTATAATTAATTGTTTATTATAATTAATTTATAATTATCCATTATGTGAAGATAACGTTAAACTATGACACTGGTAACTTCATAATAGCTGACCCCATATTTTTTTAAGAATGTCACTAATAGGTACATTTTATTAAAAAGGACACAGGGTATTGATACCGAGTGAAATAAAAATATAAATCATACAACTGTGTAGTGTTATTTTGTAAATATTTTGGACTTTTCTTTAACTTCATCTGTTTGTACTTAATAACATCGACTTTAATCTATTTCCTGAAGTGCTGAAATTGTACATACCTACTTATGTTAGTCCGGTGAGAACGCAATGTTATGGTAACACTGTGCCAGCCTGATGATGGAGTTGGAAGGTGGTCATAGGATCTACGCTCTCGTAAACGTAAACCTACCGAGATTTGGCTTGTTAGATTGCTCTCTTGGTGAGTACGCAAGGCTACAAGTCAAGTTATACATTTCCAGTATAAGCTGACCTATCATTGTACAGAAATCCTATACAATGCGAGATCAGTTTATACTGGAAATTACAGCTTGATTTGTAGATGTGTAATAATAATATAATAATAATAATAATCGTTTATTTATAAAAAGGGCACATTTACAATAAGTTCCTTAACAATTAAAATAGAACACAATTGCTTATTTGCCTGAACTAGGTTGAACCTGTGCTTCAGGCTAGGAAGTGCATAAATACTTAATGTAATAAATTAACAATGAGTATAAAGTGAAAACTAAATCTAATTAAGGTTAGTAACAGTAAAATTGCATGTAAGCGTTTCTATTTGCAGACAACAAGTAGCTCTTCTGTCTGTGCATAGGCGATGGTTAGTAAATATTTAAGTATAATTTTTTTACAGCTAAAATAATTCAATTTATAGATACTTAGTTTTCTATTTAATCTATTGTACAGAAATGGGCCTAAGAATGTAAAAAATCTTTCCACAAAGACATGTTTTGAGGTAAAATTTGATGCGCATACTATATCATTCCGTCTCTTGTTAGTAATGTCAGCAGTGTAGGTAAGCATGGTGTGCTGTTTTAATACTAAGTGCATAATGAAAAGTTGGCGAACAGTCAGCACGTTGCAGGATTTATAAAGCAGATCAGTGGGAAAGAAAAAGGGATGGAAGTTTGCTACCTTTAAAATTGCTCTCTGAGCTCTTTCAAGAGGAAGTAAATTGGTTTTTGCTGCGCCACCCCATGCAGTAATGCAGTATTGAATTATAGATTGACATAGGGCTAAATAAACTTGTGTTATTAGTTTTGAATCTGCAAATGTTCGCAATTTTTTAAAAACATATATTAATTTGCGTACTCTTTTAACTAAACTATCAATATGTTTTCTGAAAGACAGTGTGTCGTCCATTATTACTCCGAGGTATTTTATGTTGCTCGTTTCGAGGATAAAAGGGCAATTACACATGTTGACTGAACGGATACCACATTGATGGGCATATAACTGAGGGTTAGCAATGTTAAGTTGAGGCTTGCGCATGGAGAAGTGAATATATTTTGTCTTGTCAGCATTTAGTGTAAGTAAATTGCTTTGAAGCCAGTTAGTCACATTATTAAAACCTAATTGAGCGACTTGGAACAGTTCGCCACTGGTTTTAGCGGTAAATATTAATGCAGTGTCGTCGGCATATGATATAATTTTGCCGTCTTTAATATTAAGATTGCACAAGTCGTTAATATAAATCAGGAACAGCGTGGGGCCCAGAATACTTCCCTGAGGAACACCAAAACCAGTACTTTTCTGCTCAGCGCTCGTGATATTATCTATTCTAACACATTGGTATCGGTCATCTAAGTAGTCAGCGAATAGTTTCAGCGGCGTTCCCCTTATTCCAATGGCCTGTAATTTGTTTAGAAGAACAGAAACGGACACCGTGTCGAAGGCCTTTGCTAAATCAAGGAAGACTCCGAGGGTCTGGTTCCCTTTGCCGAGTTCTTCTGAAATGTAATTGGTCAGGCTATGCACCGCATCGGCTGTAGATAATTTTGCTCTAAAACCAAATTGCGCAGAGGACAAAAAGTTATTTTTTTCTAGATAGTTAACCAGTCTACTGTTTACAATTTTCTCTAATATTTTTGATATTGAGGGGAGTAATGATATTGGCCTATAATTATTAACTAAGTCTTTAGTTCCAGATTTAAAGACAGGGATTACAACTGCCTTTTTTAGACAAGTAGGGAAAATTCCTTTGGAAATACAGATTCGAAAAATATGCGTTAAAGGAGGTACCAATATATGCTTAAAAAGTTTAAGGATCTTATTGCTTATGTTATCCAATCCAACTGCACAGTCATCTTTTAGCCCAGAAATGATTCGAGTAATTTCGTCTTCGTCAGTGTCAAGCATAACAAAAGATTTCAGGTTACAGATATTGATTGATTTTTGAAAATGTTGGTCACAATAATGTTTCTGAATCTGTTCGGCAAGAGTTTTCCCAATATTGACAAAAAAGTTATTAACGTTGTTAGCTGACAAGACTGGTGAAGGATTAGTAAGCAGTAAACTCGAATTTGCTTCACGCTGTTTAGACATATTGGTGACGTTTTTAATATGTTTCCAAAGTTGCTTACTATTGTTTTTAATTCATTTTTATCGTAGTTATTTTTTAAATTCTTTAGAAGATTGTTGCAGAAATTCCTGTATCTTTTATAGGTAGTCTGAATTATTAGATTATCTGGGTATCTCTTAGTTCTCTGATGAAGTTTATCTCTGTGTCTTATACACCGAATTAGTCCAGGAGTAATCCAAGGTTTAATATTATAAAGTTTCTTATTCACTGTAGAAACTATCGTGCTACGTAAAATTGCTTGTTGGACATGTCTCCCTCTCTCGCTCACTGCTCAGTCGCCTCAAATCTACTCTATTTCTTTATTTTATTGAAAATTCTAAAAATCCTGATTTACTGAGATTTCCAAAATCCGGCCGCAATCCTGAGAAGAGCCTGAAAATCCTGAGATCTCAGGACAAATCCTGAGATATGGTAACCTTACCTGCGAGTAGGTAGGAAGGAGGACATTTTGGTTGTGAATCGTAAAAAAAATTAAATTTTCATCGGCGAGGCCTATATTCGTCGGGTGTGTAACGTTCGATATAATAACAAAAGTTCTAATGATCATAAGACCATTTTTTTTTTTTTTAATATAACGATAAAATGGTATAATGAATTATTGATATAATATCATTTTACCTCATTTCATGTGGTATAATGAACAGTTTATGTAATACACATTTGAAATAATATTCAATTAATATAATATTCAGTTGCTATAATATTCATAATCTATAAGTAACGTTTAATATAATTTGGAAATGTCTACTTTTATTTTTGCAATAACTGATTACATTTTAAACGCCTGCTACTTTCATTCTAGCAAAAACAAGCACCCTTGTTTTTGCTAGCACGTAAATGGCTGGCGTTGTTATTAGTTTGCTTTTATGAGGGTGGACGGATATTTTTTATTTTTGTTTCTGTTATACAGGTAAAATACTTATTGCAAGTCTTACTATTGTGATCACGCTATTAGTCCTTCCAAATAAAATGCCTACTATAAATAATTGCAGTACATTAAAAAGTTCCAAAGGTAAAAATTTAAAAAAAATTACTACACTAAGGCGACAACATAATTATACATCGGCTTGTAGTTAATAGGTTGAATCTGTTCCAAAACCGAATCGGGGCACCCCGACTTTACGCTCCTACCCTAGTGTATATAAAAACCGGAGGCGCGGAGGGAGAGTAACCCCCGCCCGCTGTGGGTGTGTAATGTTTGGTATAATAACAGATAGTCTAATTTCATTTGACATAACTTTCATATGATATAATTTTCATATGCTATAAAAACATTTAACCTAATTTCATATGATCAAATGTTATAATTGATATAATTTAAATTTTCTCTAATTCATTTAGTTTAACGTTAATTTCATATAGTTTTCAAATAGTATAATGCTCTTTTTATATAATGTTAATTTGACCTAACTTTCATATTAACTAATTTTCTAAGGTAACTGCATCGTTCTTGAGAAAAGCAAATTATATTGTAACCTAACCTCACAACAATAAAAGTTGCTTCTGCATCGTCTCCGGCGCTGCGGGAAGTGCAACCCCTTCGCCCTTACGTAACAAAGCATAGGCACCCATGCTCACCTCCGCAGCTTCGGCTTACTGAGCCTCAGCCGCTGCGGCTCGCACGGGTGCCTATGCTTTGTTACAGCGGGCGGGGGTTGCTCTCCCTCCGCGCCTCCGGTTTTTATATACACTCTAGGGTAGGAGCCAAAAGACTACGTAAAGTCGGGGTGCCCCGATTCGGTATTGGAACAGATTCAACCTATTAACTACAAGCCGGTGTATAATTATGTTGTCGCCATATCGTAGTTTTTTTTTGTTTTTTTTTTCGTACTAAACTTGGCCATAATAGTATCATGAAATGGCCAATTCTACGATACCTATAGACACTACATAATAAGGAGAAGAAGAAAACACAAAAAATAATAGTAAAAAGGTATACATTTCCAAATTATATTAAAAGTTACTTATAGATTTACAACTGAACTGAATTGCAACTGAATATTATATTAATTGAACATTATTTCAAATATGCATTATATAAACTGTTCATTATACCAATGAAATTAGGTAAAATGAAATTATATCAATAATTCATTATATCATTTGATGGTTATATTTAAAAAAAATATTAAATGTAATTAGGTCTTATGATCATTAGAACTTTTGTTATTATATCAAACGTTACAGATCCGCCCGCTGTAACTGCTGAGGTAAAAATTTAGTATCCGGTGGCACGAAAACGAGGGGAAGGGGATGGGGGGGTACCCCTCCCCCCTGGTACCACTCCTATCAAATGAGGACGCACCAATCTTGAAAAAAAAAAAAAACTAATTATTGTAACCTAACCTTAAAATTTTGTTTAGGTACTAACCTTGTTTTCAAAACAAAATTGCTTCTGCACGTCTCCGGCACTGCGGGAAGTGCAGCCCCTTCGCCCTTACGTAAGCTCACCTCCGCAGCTTCGGCTTGCTGGTCGCCTCCGGCAATCAGCCTCAGCCGCTACGGCTCGCACGGGTGCCTATGCTTCGTTAGTACAGCGGGCGGGGGCTGCCCGCCCTCCGCGCCTCCGGATTTTTAAATACACTCTAGGGTGCAGCCAAAAGGACTAGGTGGAGTCAGGGTGCCCCGATTCGATTTAGAGACAGATTCGACCTATTCTAACCATAAAGTGGGTAAAAACAAATGACAATATTGACACTGACACAGTTCTTTTTTACTTTCCGTTTCAACGACTTTACACGACATTTTACACCACAGAAAATATACTGGTACAGATTTGGTTGTCAATCGCCCATTTTAACGTTTCGTTACACTATTTCTGATTTGAGGTTAGAAACATTTTTTTTTTATTTTTCTCGAAAATTATGCATTCTCTGTTAATAAGAGTGATAACGTTATAATCAGGAACTCAACCCCTACCACCTTCAACCACTGTCACCCCTCACTTCATGCCACTGAACACTAAAGTCAAGCCGATAATATGAAAGTTAGGTCAAATGAATATTATATAAAAAGTGCATTATACAATTTGAAAATTATATGAAATGAACGTTAGATATAGGTATAATACCTACTAAATGAAATTAGAGATAATGAAAATTATATCAAAAATAACATTAGATCATATGAAATTAGGTTAAATGTTTATATAGCATATGAAAATTATATCATATGAAAGTTATGTCAAATGAAATTAGACTATCTGTTATTATACCAAAAATTGCCAACACACCCGTGGATTAAAAGTATTACTTAATAATGAAGCTAACTCAAAAACGAACCTGGAACAGTTAATAAAATTTAAGGGGACCACCGCGCAAGCTTCATCTACCAAATGAAAGAAATATAAAAATCGGTTCATAAACAAGAAGTTATGCCCGAACATATTTAATATATTATATATAGAGACGAATTGAGAACCTCGTCCTTTTTTTAAGTCGGTTAATAATCATTTGTAGCCAGAGTGCATCATATGACAATTCCAATAAGCCGAAACACGACTAGGATACATTGTTTAATTACGGAGTTCCGTTGCCTACCTTCCGGCTTCACCATCAGATCAGTTTGATGGTACCAATTTGATCAGAACCATTATGCTTCATCATAGTCGCTTAACTTTCTTAATCGAGATATCTTATCGCCACCCGCGTGGAATACGTATCATTGACGAGTTCCGGTGGCCATCTGTGGTCTTCTTCATCAGTTCCACTTCACCAAATGATACTTTCTGAATGCAAATGCTTGATTTGTTGATACAAATACAAAAATCGTTATTATGTAGGCTATAAAATTTGAGCAGTTCCCTCAATTCCCCATAGATCCCATCATCAGAACTGGATTTTAATAAAAATGGGACCAAACTGGTAGTATGTCCTTTTAAATAAAAATTAAAAATTCAATTCGGTTCATAAACGACGGAGTTCTGAGGTAACAAATATTAATATACAGCCTTCTTATTCACAAGGCGAGCTTATCTTGAAGACTTGTAACGAGTAATATATTTAATCGAATTTTTTGAACCTTCAGCGGTGTAATTACATTTTGGATGTAGATGATAGATAGGTACCGTAGAACGGGGCTATTTGGATATTCGGGGGTTATTTGGAACGAAGCAATGAGCTGACATAAATTCGAATTGTGATCTTCGAACGAAAAATTGTAAAAGTAAACAAGACCAGAAATAAAATAAAAGGTGTCTATGGTGTTTTGGTAGAATTCAACTCAAATCTTACAATTATTTTATTCCAAATAACCCTCGAAAATCCAAATAGTTCTACGTTCTACGGTAGGTATGTAGCTGAAACGCCACACTGTATCCCTCGATTTTCTTATCATCAGTTATTTGAATTGCCTCCCACTATGGAAGCAAATTTTGACGACGTATTCACGTCAATAAATAAAAACAATTTCGATACTCTATTTATGCAGAACAAAACACATACCTAACGAAATAACTATTGACATGCTTGTTGTTCCTTTATTAGCGACCAAACTCCGATTTTCTTATCTTTTTCGAATTCGTGAATTCAAATATGGAACAATGGGGAGTCGTATGTCAACTTAAAACTGCATAAAAACTTTTTCACTTCAGTAGCTCAAACATGTAGGTTTTTCTGCCTGAAATCAGTGAGCAAAATGCGATTTTGCTCACTCAGTGAGACAAAGTAACTTTTTTTTTTTTTTTTTTAGAAAGCCGCGAATGTCTTATTCAGCCTTGGGTTGATCATACAATTCGAAACATTCACACTCTATCTCTTTCCCGCCATTAGAAAGAAAGAGAGACAAAGACCAGCCCTTTCGAAGAACCGATTTTGAATTCGACCTCAAAGACAAACACGTTCGGAATTTCGTGCTAACTAAAGAAATTTTGCAAAAAGATAATTATGTCTTTTAATGTAATTTATTAAATTTTTAACTTATTGTTGTATTTAAACGAAAATAAGGATTTACTGCAAATAAAACTGATTCAGTGTTCTCGTAGTTTGTTCCCACTAGTTCTACTGAACAGTTTTACGGTAGAAATAATGGGATTTTTTTTCTCACTAGTACTGCGATACTAGGTATAACAAAATAGTAGAACTATTGGGATTCTCTATTCCCTCTATTCCCACTTGTTCTACTGAGTAGTTCCACGATAGAACTAATGGGAGTTTTTGTTTTGTTCTCACTAGTACTACGATATACTATATTACAAAATAGTACAACTAGTGGGAGTCTCTAATTCCCACTTGTTCTACCTGTTCCATCGTTAGAACTAATGGGATATCGCTGCTGAAGTGAAAAGTTATGTGTGTCACACGAGAGCAGTTTTTTGCATCTCGTGCCTTTGAATCCCTCGCCACACTCAGGATTCAAAATCAGCACTCGCAGCAAAAAACGACTTTGCTCTCTTGTTGCACAAATAACTATTTCGATGAATTATCATTATTTTGATGTTTGGCCTATAAACATTTGCGAATTTGTCCGAAAGGGATACCGTAGCCCTGGCACATAGGCAACTGAAGGAACGTGGGTGGGTTTTAGGCAGTAAAAGTCTGACACGCCAATAGACATAATGTCTTGGTGTATCGATTTGGGCGTGTCCTTTATATTATAAAAGACACGCCCAAATATCGATTTGGGCGTGTCTTTTATCTATCTTTAAAAATGCTCGGTGTATCGACACCGAGCATTTTTATGTTTATAAACAGGCCTTTTTTTTGGGTGGGAAATATCAAATAACTTCTCCCGCTCCGCCCAGAGCGGGAGAAGTTCTGCTAAACCCCGGGTGTCGCCGGAAAGGCGACACTTATAGTAACTTCGGTCAACCCCGGGAGTCGCCGAAAAGGCGACACCTGACTCACCCGATTGCAAGCTCAATTTCACCTTCTATACGTGCTAATATCGTCTGTGCGACGGTTTTACTCCCGGGTCTGATAGATATTCTCGTAATTTAAACTGATCGGAACCAAAAATATCACACCGAAAAATTTAAAAAAAATATTGAAAGTGACATCAAGCCCCATTGTCGCCGAAAAGGCGACACCTGACTCACGTGCTTGCAATCTCTATTTCTACTTAGAATTTCGGGTTTAGGTACGTATCAAAATAATCAAATCGAAGCACTCAATTTGTAAGTGTCACTACGAATTGAGATCCACAGATGCGTTTTCGGATCCGTTTGTTTACATTTCCACCAGATAATCTTTAGAAACAGACCATACGTGACGAAGTTGGAACCAGTGATCTAGGGCACAAAAGTATGTTTTCGAGAAAAATAAGGAAACGCGTTGTCAGGCTTTGTTGTAAAAAATTTATGAGCAATGATAATTTATTGTTTCTTTATTGCACTTAGATCACTTTGGTTTTCCACAAACGTTAAGAACTCAGTAGTAAAATTGGGACCATTAGTGATCTAGATGCATCTCATACTTGATCAGTGTGGCATGCCTTCACTTTGCAGACCGTACCAATTCTATAGTGACATGTTGTGATCCCTCAAGGCAGAAAGCACTGAAGAGCGCTTAGATCAGTGTGGCATGGTAGAATTATGGTTTTTCTATGCCATTGTGTAATAACCTCAGTATTGGAAAAAATGTCACTTCGATCACTCTGGTTCCAACGTCGTCACGTGTGGTCTATAGTCATGCGAGTGTGTATGGTCACGTGAGTGTCTGCGGTCATGTGAGTTTCTGTGTTCACGTGAGTGAGTGTGGTCCTGAGTGTGATCCCGTGAGTGTGGTCACGTGTGTGTGGTCAGTGAGTTTACTTTTGATCACGTGAATATTTGTTTTTGCACCTTGAAAAAACTTTCGCAACAATAACCAAGCTCGCCACCGTGGTTGCTTTACCTACACAAACAACAATTGGATTTTTAACAACACTGTTTAGAACAATTTCATCATTGCGACATCGCCGATATGGATTGGCAGAGCTGATAGTTCTCTGGTGTGTGGGTCTAAGGTAATATATCGTGAAAGATGGCCTAAACGCACTGAGGCTATATCTATATTTAAACATTACAAATTAAAGTCGCTTTTTGTGTCTGTCTGCCTGACCGCGCTTTTCGTCTACAGTACGAAACGGATTTTGATGCAGGTTTCACAACTATTAACCCTTAAATGCATAGGGTCCCAAAAATGAATCAATAACTTTTCGAAGTGCTATCCGAAAATAATATTGAGTTTGACAGATAAGCTTTATGGTATGAATGCCTTTACTCCTTACATATCGTCGACCGTAGGTTCAATTGACGTAAGGGACAAAATACCCAAAATGAGCTAAAAATACAGTTTTGTTCAGAATTTTTCGCTCTTTCGAATGGTTTATATGAAAAAATTCTAGCTTAAGAAAAATGTCCCTTACCCTACTGATTTTTTGGATCCAAATTTCGAATCAGCCCCATAATAACAATGTATCTGAAAAACTATGCAATATAGCAACTTGAAATGGTGTATTTACCGCCGCCAATCGAATCAAGTAAGGTAAGATAAGGTAAGGTAGGTAACGATTTCCAAATTTAAGATATCCATACGCCAAAAGCGTGTACTTAATTTTCTGTCAACAATCTCTTTACACTGTATTTCTTTTCATAAATTTTTTCAACAAGTGATTTACACTATCTTTTCACAATTTTTCCACAATTTTTGATCCAACGTAGAGGTCAATTTAATGTAAGGGACGGGACTACAAGATACTTGATCAGTAAGGGACATTACTAACAAAATACGTTGGTGTAAGGGACATCTATTTTCTTAAATAGATAACTTATTTAAATAAATTTTACACAGGTAGATAGAGCACTAAAATAAAAGATTATGTGCGAAATCAGATCCGAAAAAGGTTAATAACAAAAAAAGTTATGGGCGATTTAGTCCGAAAAAAAACTTTGTCGGCCTCTCCTGAAAAATCGTATTTTGTCCCTTACCGCAATTGAACCTACGGTCGACGATATAAAAAAAGAACTAAAATAGTGACATGGGACGTCACTAATTGTTGCGGCACGTCATTTTACCGTTTCGCGCACTTTTTTAGAATTGGTCTGATTTTACGATACTTGAGCTGCGTTATTATACGGAGATATTTCGTGATTCCGTGCAACAAAAAATATTTTCTAAAGGTGAGACTATTATTTATCTTATTTCCTTTGCTATTTTCAATATTTTGTAACTGGTATGTGAAGAGGAAGCTTATTTTGTTTTGATGCAAAAATGGGACAACATGCACTAATGGTATAAATTACGACTTTTATTTAGTATTACATATATTCCTGTTTTGTTGGTTTTGCTTTGGTGTGATATGCATGCGGTTGCTTATTTTGTTGTAGAAATGGCACAAAATAATTACAGAGATGGTGACATCGAATTTTGGTTGAGGCAGCTTGAAGATGGCGCCATTTCCGAAGACGATTTAGAGTCAGATGGCGATGATCTTGATTTTTATCCTAATATAATAATCATTTACCAACAGATCATCCCCAGCTTGATCGACTTCACAAGCTACGCCCAATAATTGACCATCTCAATGAAAAATTCTCCAGCATTCCACTTAGTCAACGTTTGTCCATTGATGATCAGATGTGTGCCACCAAGATAGGCCATTTTTTGAAACAGTACTTGCCTAACAAACCCCATAAATGGGGCTTCAAATTATTTGTACTTTGTTCACTGACAGGTTTTGCTTATCGCTTTCTTATTTACGCTGGCAAAGAAAAAGATGATCATTTGCCTAATGAGCCCGATATAGGAGTTGTGTCACAGACAGTAATAAAACTTGCAAGAATAATTCCCAGACATGTCAATCATATTATATACCATGATAATTTCTATACCTCATTGCCCTTGATGTACTATTTCGCCAAACAAGGGATACAATGTGTGGGAACTGTGCAAAGAAACCGCCTTGGCAAAAATTGCAAACTACCCTCAAAGCAGGATGTTATGAAAAGACAAGTGCCTAGGGGGTCGTATGTGGAATATACTACACATGTTGACGGAGTCGACATTTCTTCTGTTAGCTGGAAAGATAATAAGCAGGTAGTACTGCTCTCGACCTACGTAGGAGCCGAGCCAATCCAGACTATCGAACGGTATGACAAATCCGAAAAGAAAAAGGTAACTATAGACTGCCCAAAAATCGTCAAAGAGTACAACGCCCACATGGGGGGCGTTGACCTCATGGATGCTTTTTTGGGCAGATACAGGATAAAAGTTAAGACTAGGAAGTGGTACATGAGAATTTTTTACCACCTTTTAGACCTCACTATAATAAACTCTTGGGTCCTGTATAAGTCAGTGGAGACGAAAAAAGGATTGGAACCGAAAAAGCTCAAGAATCTGGGAGAGTTCAGGTCAGAGCTTGCTGACGTTTTGTGTACCTATGGCTCCACGAACCAGGCTATAAGAGGGCGTCCAAGCCACAGCAGCATCAACTCTATGGAACCAGAAATAAAAAGAAGAAAAGGGTGCCAAGTTTTACCAGCTTCTGACATCCGTTATGACAACGTTGGTCATAGCCAAATTAAAACAGACCAACGCATGAGGTGCATGAGACATGGCTGTAAATTACAGTTTCATCAAATGTATAAAATGTAATGCATTCCTTTGTGCAAAGAAAGGAAACGATTGTTTTAATTTATTCCACAAACCCTGAATTTTTTGTACCTATTTTGCATACTGTCCCAAAAATGACTCAACATTTTTTTTAAATTAAAAACCATAAAAATATTTATTATTATTTTTTTTACTATTTTTCCCTCTTTTTACAGCTTCCAAAGAATATAATACAATTTTAAAATAAAATTAAAAAAAAATCATGCATTTAAGGGAGAATTTATTTCTGAAGGATTATGTTATTAAACTTACATAATAAAGAAAACTCGATGTTTTGTCAAGTAGTAAAAACCGTGCGAAGCAGGGGCGAGTGGCTAGTCTGAATTAAATAATTAAATGCATTTGCGTTGCATGCCTCGCACTATTTGCACCGTTACTTGCATAAGCCCGCATTAGAAAATGACTTTTTCAAATATAAAGCTGTTTTTAAGAACACAGTGATAAAAACATGGCAAACATACAAAATATATAATATATTTGGAAAATAATAGATATTTATGTACAATTTCATTATTTTGGTTGGATTTTGTTTCATTTAGCATCTTCCGTCTTTTCTTGGTAGGATATCACACCTTTTTCTATCAGCTCCGGAATTTCCACCGCTAACCAGGGTCCAAGCTGGGGAAAACAAGAAAAAATTGTTCGTTTGAAATTAATGCTACAGTACTTTCAGTTATTATACCTCTGACAGCAACCCAAAAGCAACCTTATAATAACAAGAATAAAGATCACTGTGATGCAAAATATTACGCGCTATTACTTCGTTTTCACATAGTTTACTTTCTGACTTTTTTTCTTTTTGCCCGGCTCCTTAGGATGACGATGGAATGTAAATTATCTGAGATTATGATATTACAGTTGAGGTGAAAAATAACGTTAGTTCCAGAACTTACCCCTAGCGCCATAGCATGGGCTATACCAAACCTAGGTATATTCCTCGCCCACAGAGGCTTGAAATGGTCTGTTAGACAGATCTTGCCTCCTCGGTACATCTTAGCTGTCTTGCCATCAAGACCAGGTAACGCTAGCTCAGGAGCTGTAGTTGGATAGGTGATGGGAATCTGAAAATACAAATATACATAACATCAGGCCTGAATTCATTCAAATAGGTGGGGGATAAATGTGAATACTGTTAGCATTGGAATATCTGACATATTACCCGGACAATTGACCGGGTAATGTGTCTTTCATTGACTTGAATGTGCCCTGGCGGCTGAGAGTATGTCATGCTCACTTAGATGTCTCGCTGATGGTGGCGCGTGTGTTGGATCATTTAGGTCCCTTCAAAATGGTTGAGCTGAATGGTGCTAATCCATGCGTCATGGTCGTGAACGGGCGCCGTCAGTTTGGACTGGTCATCTATTAGCTGCCATGGCTTATTTTAATTGTTTTATTTTGTTTTTTTTTTTTTTTCTATTTGGTGTACCTACTCTGGGCGCTTTTAACGTGTACGTTTTTATTTTTTATTTTTACATCGTCCTCACATTATGTTATAAATTCAACATTATATGTGTAACTAATATTTTTGTAACAATTTAATTTAAAAGAGTGTCCATGGAGTTTCTTGCCCTTTCTTCTCCATAGGTACCTACGCTTGGAATTGGAATGTAGCTTCATTTTTCTTACTGATCGACTCCTTGACAATTCAAAAGTGCCTGTAAATGGGTTAATTGAAATAAATGATTTGAGTTTGAATGCTAACAGTACCACAATACTATGTGGTTAAAACAAAAGCAATATTAAATCATCACCATTTATTTCAAGCAACTATTGTTTCTTCCACTACAGCACTATTATTGTTTATTGTTTCCATTAGGAATTTCTCAGTAGCAACCCGGAGTCTGGATTTGTGCTCAGTTGATGGCAATAGGCTCGCCCCCTATTACATGGGACTTAAGCATAACTGGCGAAATGTGGGTGTTCCAACTATGGGTACACCTCTGCCTAACCTTTCGGAGAAACAAGGCGTGATGTTATGTATTGTTTCTTCAAAACGAAACCTGAATAATCGAGTTTGAAAACGAATCCTAAATTCGCTTGAATGTTCGAATGCAACCAGAGTCTTTTGCAGACAAATTTTACAATATACACTCCAGGCTGCTACTGAGAAATTGTTGATGAAAAACCTGAATAATATTTTGCATGCACTGGGTTTGAAACCAGCAGTGTTATTCTGTAAAAAACTCACTGTGAAAACACAGGTGAAGTGAGCTGTCTTTCCATTGATGTTAGGGATTGACACTGTGTATTGATGCTCACTTCACCTGAGTTTTCACGGTGAGATTTTTACAGAATAGATCGGCAGGACGCCCTGCTCAGGGGTTATGCTTGTTAACACTAGACCGATGAGGCAGTCATCATAATAATATTATACTGGGTGGAAAATAAAGGAGCTCAGTGGTAAAGTACCTAAAGCAAAGAGATCAATAATTTCTTAACAGAGTAGGTATGCAGAACGCTTGGTAATTTTTGCACTTCACCTCGGATATGTTCATTCATACAAGGAGAAATCATATCCATATCGTAAAAAAAAAACTTTTAATACATTCATCGAAATAGTCTTTCTACTATTGTAAAGGATTTTTTTTTTTTTTCACAAATCCGATATGATTGTCATAACGAAAATTGTTTAGTATGATGAGTCACCCCTTTAAAGAATGCAGGTGACTAAATCGCCACCCTGTATATTAAGTTATATGTAGATTAAGGGCCTTACAAATAAACACGGAATAATGTTATCCTAGGAATAACTTCGGTATAACCATAAATTTTTTGTCGTTTATACCTAGCATAAGTTTATTCTGAGTTTATTTGTATTAGGACAGATATTTTTTAATTTCTGAATATTTTTGTACCAATATTTTATTTTAGAGCCCCCTTCCCGCATCCCCCCAGCGCTTATGTATCCAATTAGCTCTGATTTACAGTGTGATTTAAGTAATTGCCAATGTCAATCCTGTTGAACAATAAAAGTTGTACCGTCTAAACAGTGCTTAGTGTTTAGATGCAAGTCATTTGTTGCTTCAATTTTATTGTATGCCACAGAAAATAATCTTGCATCATTTAAATGGGGCTTTAATAAAAACTAAATTATATAAGAACTTACATCAAATTCTAAGTCAAACTCGTACTTCAGTAGGTTGTGCACGTACCAGCATTTCCCGAACCACTTGGTGCCAGTCTTGTCAGACTCCAAGCGGAACCAGTCATTGTCAGCTGTTTTGTTATTCTGGACATACTGGAAAGTAATAAAAAAGTGGTGAGATTTTAACTTAAATCTTATAAAATACAGGTCTAGTACCTGTATTTTATAAGATGTTGCCATTTCACTTAAGTGACTGGTTGTAACCACTACGAAGTGAAAAATAAATAGTTTCAGAGATACATGTCTTTCTTATTTGAAACATCTAATGCGGTGGGTCAGACCAGCTATTGGCGTGACGACGCGGCCAACAGCCAATATCCAAACGTAATTTAAATAAAGTTTTTTTTTTTTTTTACTATTTTGTTTTTTGATTATACCTTATTTATTCCCCTAAGATGACCCACTGACCATTTCCTTTAAAGCAAATTTTAATGCCAGGCGTCCCGCGACGGCTCAAATTTGTATGTCGCGCCGAATGCATAACCTCCTCCTATTTTCGAAGTCATGTCTTTTCTTTTTCTAGAAACAGGTTTCTCTAATTTGAATGGAAATATGGTTTGAATATGAGACTTGAACATATTGTGTTGTACCAATGAAGAAGTGGGTTACATTAGAGTTTATTAATTATATTATTGTTTTAGTTGAAAGAAAGTTAATGTTATCTAGGGGTTTATTTATAAACACTGCTTAAAGTTAAGTAATGATTAGCGACTGTTTAACCATACATTTTTGACGTTTGAAGTCACTTAACTAAAAGCAACGTTTATGAATAAACCCCATTATGTTTAGTAAATCAATACATAACTTAGGCCAGAAGTTTAAACTGATACCTAAACATTATTAATTAATAGTTTAATAGGTCCTTAATGTCCCTATGATAAATTTTTCTTACCTTTATCAGTGCCTGATATTCTTCTTTCAGTCTGGTAGGCCATAATTCCTTGTCTCTAGGTCCTGCTTTAGTTTGAAGCAAGGGTATGCTGCTTAACGTTTTCCTAGTACTTTCGTCTACCATTTTAAGTATGTTAATTTATTAATTCATAAAATTTCCTCGGAGAAAGTTTCAAAAATATTCGCAATTCACAGAATTTCCATGGGCACTAAACCTAAACGTCAACATGGAGTGAACGTGTCACTGTGTCACTGTCAAAGTGACAATTTGATGAGGTAGAGTTGGGCTTTGCTTTGGCTTACTAAAGATTTGTGTAACATCGATAAAACTGGATAATACGACCACTATTAATTTTAATTATTATGTGGCATTATGAGACATTTAGTTCATAAACTTTATAGTGTAGCAAGCCAATTTTGTCCCTCAATGGTAGCGCTGTCGGTAAACTAAATTTACAGTCTTTGTATGCCACTCAGTCATGTTTTTTATTTAGATTTAGATGCAATTAATGCCACTGGGTACACACGGCTACAAATTAAGCTATACATTTCCAGTAGGTATAAGCCGATCTCACATTGTATATGATTTAGGTACAATGAGAGGTCTGCTTATACTGGAAATGTATAGCTTGATTTGTAGCCGTGCGTACACTATCTTAGTAAGCTGGTCCTAATAAATCAGATTATTTTTAAATCATCGTAGTCAGTTTTTAGTCGACTAAAAAACGATTTCTGCGTAATCTGCGGAATCTTCCATCTGTATTAATCTGTGGTTATTCGATGCTATGCATCCAACACTATAAAAAAACGAGTGTCAACTGTCAAGTGTCAAAGTGACTGATGAATTCATCAGTTTTGTTTTGTGGTGTATGATTATTATATTTTATTAAAATATATTTAGCAACAAACAACTATTGATCTGTATGTTCAAAATTGGTTAAATGTAATAGATATACTTACCTGTATACATACGTAAACTACGTGAGTAAAATTGCATGTTTTAAAGTCTTTCCCTTTCAGTGGCTTGCATTTCTATCCCAAGTTATTTATTATCAACGAAAAAAATCAGCCGCCCCTTGCTTAACTGTGTCCATTTGAAAACTCTGACCAAAATCATTGATAATTTAAATTTTAAAGAAGCTATTATTTCACATAATTAACATGTATTTTATCTCTGTCTAGCATCACTATGGGTTCCGAACAGTCTAGCCTGCCTCCTAAGAAGCAGGCACAGAGAGCGCCGCCAGTCAGAAGGGGTCACACTATCGCTGTTTCTAATGTATCAGGTACACACAATTTTTTAAGTATTTTAGTACCTATTTAATTACTTTGCACATGCTGGCAATGTTCTTTTAATAAAATCAAAAGTCATTTATTCAAATTAGTCTGAGAATCAAAAAGTTTCGAACATCCAAACTATATAATAAAGTCCACCTAACACCTGCCCTTCACCATTTCCGAGTGCTTTAGCTACATTACGAAACACAGAACAGCCAGTGTGTCAGCTAGCACACCCCCCACATATACCAACAATTATTCACATAGCAAGTAGTGGTACACTACCAATTTGGTAGTCCCAATACAGTGCAAGTTACATATCACCTAAATTGACTCAAATCTATATTTTGATATAGTGCTGTAGAGCATTTCTTGTAATTAAGTTAACAGTTTAAATTCAATTCTATTTATTTAAACTTCCCACCCACAATAAGGTACAAAGGCAGACTTAATGCCTTAGGCAGTGAAGAGACAAGATGGCAGGTGCTCTATTTAAAAGGAGATAATAATAATTAAAAAAAAAGATAACAAATAAAATAGATACACAAGTACATAAATCCATATCCATACTCCATACTAATATTATAAATTCGAAAGTAACTCTGTCTGTCTGTATGTTACCTTTTCACGCCTAAACCACTGAACGGATTTTGATAAAATTTGGCAGAGCGATAGATTGCATCCCGGGGAAGGATATTGGCTACTTTTTTTCTCAAAAGTATCCCTAAAGGGGGGGATATAGGGGATGAAAGTTTGTATGGGATGTCTGTTATTTCTTATGTGATGAAAATTCAAATGTATGCTTTTGGTAACAAATAATGAATTATATATTTCATCGTTTTTCTAAAATGATCCCTCAAGCGGTTAAAATAGGGGATGATTTAAAATTCACATGTTATATTGACATTTTTGTGTAAATATTTTCAAGAGATTTAAAGGATTGGAAATATAGTCATAGTCCGTATCTAGAGGTGACATTTAGTCTTTATTTCATTAAAATCGGTCTACTCCGTCAAAAGTTATCACTACTTGCAACAGGTTGGTGGAACAGAGTTTAAGTTTACCGGTGTGGTCGATAGATGGCGCTGTGCAATGACGCGATTTGCCGAATCGCGGTGTTAAGACTTTCTGTAGGATAGTAACCCTCATTCATGAAAAGTGTTTTGTTGGTCGTTCGTCTCTAAAAATAATCGTTATTCGTTCATAGATAGTTGAATATTATAATGGTGGGTCGTTGTCGAACTTTAACTGTATTTTTTGACGGACGAAACGCAACCGCTGTGTTGTCACACCTGATTTTAGAAAATCGGTAGAAATAGGTAGATTTTAAATGAAAAATTGGTAGATCCTTTTTTTTTTTTTTTTGGGTGTGAAATTATCAAATAACTTCTCCCGCTCTGGGTGGAGCGGGAGGGCGTGTCAGACTTTTACTGACTAAAACCTACCCGTGTTCCTTCAGTTGCCTGTGTGCCAGGGCCACGGTATCTCTTTCGGACAAACCCGCAACTCTGGCAGGCACCGGTCCTAGCGGACCCCGATGGCGTGCTGACATCTCATTGAGGCGCGCGTGGAACACAACGCGCCGTCGACCCGGCCTGGTCCTTACCGGACGGCGAACTGCCCATAGCTCGCCGTCCGCAAGGCCGCGCCTACGGTGGCCGGGAATCGGCTACCGATTCCCGCCGCCCAGAGCGTCTCCTGCGGCGACTAGGGGCGTGAGGGCGCACAGACTGCCGCTCTCTCACGCGTTCCGCCTCCTTCGCGAGCATTACTACTTCGCAGAAGGAGGTGACCGGACCATGGCCTGGACCAGGGCCGGACGCGAGAGATCGCCGCCGCCAATCGCCTCCGTGTGGACACGGCAGATTTTTATTTCAGTACATTTTCAGAATTAATAATTCGAGTAAATAAAAAGGTTTTCTGTTCTAAAGAGGTTCTATTCTTTTATTGGTGATGTTAGTTCGGATTTTTGACTCCGTGTTCCTTCTCCTCTATTCTCCTCTATCATTTTCATTGTTGCTGTTAGAATCCATTGTGATGTAATGATAACGAGACGAGAATAGGTAAAAACGCACGTTAATTAGTTACATAGGTACAAAATTCAAATGGCCGCGAACGAAATATAAACAAAACGCGCGAACTCACTTTTCATAAAAAAATGTCAAACGTTCCGGTTCGCGATAATTTTGTCCACAAACAACCCATAATGTATCGTTGTCACGCTCACTCCGCTCCCGCTCACATCTCATACTGACGCGACGGAAAGAGAAATATCGCGCCAAACCCGGAGCACAGATCGTTTCGGAACGCTGCTAACTGTCAGTGTTAGTGTCGTCCAGTGTTGCCATGTACACCGTAATTACGGTAAATTCACCGTGGCACCGTATTCAGCAAAAATTTACCATCTACCGTCGAGGCATGACAACGGTGACAAAATCTACCGTAATCAGGGCCTCAAGTCTGCTATTACAATAGTGTCAGAATGGTCTCTTCATTGTGAGTTTTTGACAGATTTGCCATACAAACACTGTCAAATACTCGCAATGGCGAGACCATTCTGACACTATTGTAATAGCAGACTTGAGGCCCTGGAAGGATTAAGATTCCTGTTGTAAAAAAAAATTAACTAAATCAAAACAATTAATATGTATTATGAACGCACTCTGATCCCTAATATTTTTGTCCGACCGACACTACAATGGTCACACCAGACAAGTTCGGGTATTCCCCCTGTTTCGGGCCCTCTATTATTCGGTACCGAGCGCCTCGGACTGTGAGCGGCTTCAGCGAGATCTCGATAAGGTGGTACAGTGGAGCCAGGAAAACAAACTAGTCTTCAATGTGACCAAATGTCGTGTGATGACGTACAGTCGCGCGCGAACCCCGCTACAATATCAGTATGAGATGGACGGCGCAAGGATGCCGCGTGTCACACATAAGCAGGATCTCGGTGTTTATATGGTGGCCGAGTTGACGTTTCGGAACCATATTATGGATCTGTGTAGCAAATCCTTTAGGAATTTTGGTTTTATACTGAGGCAATGTACGGATTTTAAAAGTACAGCTGTAGTAAAAATACTTTATAATGCTTTAGTTCGTAGTCATCTTGAGACAAGTGCCATGATATGGAATCCGCATGAGGACAAATATAACCTCATGGTTGAAAAAATACAAAATAAATTTATAAGGTATTTATATTTAAAGCAATATGGGGTTTACCCATACTACCCCTTGATGTATCCGAGCCTGTTTGTGTTGGGCATGGTCGGGTACAGTAGGCTGGCAGTTAGGAGGGACGTCGCATTAGTAAAGTACGCGGCGAGGGTGCTGCGCGGGCTGGTGCACCACCCAGAGGTGCTGGAGGCGCTGCGGCTGCGTGTCCCGGATGGGTATGTGCGGGCGCGACGCCGCCCCGCTTTGTTAGATGTGCCAAGGGCTAGGACGAATTTATTAAGGTTCGCCCCTTTGTCAAGGGCTGCACGTGTCATAAATAATATGCCGTCGGAAGATGTGCTCCATAACCTGCCGAAATTTGTGTCAGGAGCACAAAGGTCCATTGAAGGAGGCATGCAATTATAAAAAAAAAAAAATATTATGTTAGTTAATTTTATGGTGAATTTGAATGTCTAAGTATATTTTATAAGTAGTATAATGTCGTTTTGGTATCTACTGTGAGATGTTGTACGTATCGGTGTGAAAAAAAAAAAAAAAATGCTATCAAATTGAGTTAACGTTTATAGATATTAATTTCGAGTAATATTACGATCATTTCATTTAATTACCTACTTATCATTCGTGGAATTTAGTTTGTTTTTTGTCTTTTGTACTTAGTGTGCTGTTTACAATAAGATATATTTAAATTTATTAAAATTACTTTGCATATTTTTATGGGACATAGGATACTTTTTATCCCGACAGTACATTCCCGTGGGATAATTTCCGACCTCCACGCGGGCGAAGCCGCGGGCAAAAGCTATAGTATGTTATAAACTTAAAAACTTTAAGACATAAAGTAACTCTGTCTGTCTGTCTGTCTGTACGTTCTCACGCCTAAACCGCTGAACCGATCGTCATAAAATTTTGCAGAGATATAGTCTGGGATATGGAGATGGACATAGGCTACTTTTTTACGCGATAACCGACATCCACGCCGGCGGAGCCTCGGGCAAAAGCTAGTAATATATATGTATTATATATATATATACAACATTAGTTTTAGTTTATGCGAAACCCGAAACACGTGTCTAGTATTTTTATGTAAAGAATTTATGTACAAAATTTCAAAACTGTATCATGAAAAATAACAAAGTTATAAGCTTGTTATGTTACCTGGTTGTCCGTACAAAAACATGCTCACCATGCGGCGCACTCGCGCCGCCCACGCCTTGCGTTCATTAATAATAATATTAATTTGGCAGTAGGTATCTAACCGTACGACGATTGTATTGTAATTAACTGGTGATAACATTTTCCATCACACTTCAGGCTTTGGACTTTTTCGTAATGGTCAAGTACTTAGTGTCGCTCGGTGTCCAACTTGTAACCTTTTTTAAATATTTTTGGGAAAAAATATAACATGGTGTAAAAACTATTGGAATAGATTCAGTTACTTATTCTGAACAAACTATATTCAGGTTTTGCATATACTAAAAATAATGTTGTATATATATATTGTATTATAATATATTAATATATTCAACAAACAAATTATACAAACACACACACATTTATTTTACAAATTCAAGGGAAAGAGATGATTGAGATGACTCTATACTATTTGTTATGAAAATAACTCTGCAATTTCCGCTTAAATGCATACCGACTGGTGGCCGTCCTGATATCCAAAGGAAGCGCATTGCAGAGAAGAATGACTGACTATGAAAGGAAGAATGAACAAAGTCAGAAGTATGAGAAGGACTAAGTAGAAGAAGATTGTTGGAAGAACGCAGACTTAAGAGTGTGAAGAACATAGATATTGAAAGTGAGACTTAAGATAGGAAAGAGGGGTGGGAGAGTTGAGAAGGGAGAAAAGCGTGGTCTAAGCACATAAACTTCTACTTCAATTTTATAGCATGGAATCATATTGTTTTGAATTTTGTATTAAATAATATTGTGATTTGAATAAAACTGAAGTAAACTGACTGAATCGACTGTCATTGCGGACTCTGCCACTACTGCAAGGAAAAATGTTTTTGTTTTAGAGTTCCATACCTCAAAAAGAAAACGGAACCTTTATAGGATCTCTTGTGTGTATGTCTGTCCATCTGTCACAGAGAATTTGTTCCGAAGTTGGAATTTGGTACACATGTCAATTTCTGTGACCCAAACACAGATGTGTAATGTAAATAAATGAATTTTGAATATGGGGATCACTTATGTGGATTAAACTATAAAGTAAAAAAAAAAGAAGTTTTTGCGTACTGTACCGTGTGACATATTAAATGAAAGGGCTTATTGTAAGGATTCCAGATAGGTATATATATTTTTTTTATAATTTTAAAATAAAAACTTTTAAATTTATTTAAGAAAAAATATATGAAAATTGACCATCCCACCCTTATCTCCGAAACTACTGATCATAAAATTTTGAAAAAATACAGAAAATCGTTCTTTACTTACACATTACAGGAAAATCTATAAATAATAATAATCTAATAATTTTTTGTTAAGACCTGTAACAAACATATGCCCACAATAAAGATATTTTGAATTTGAATTTTGAATTCGAATTTGAAGTCTATGCTATTAATATTATAATAATTATGGTAAATCTCTAAATCATCGGTTTACTGCAAGAACTCATTAATGGCAAAAAATCATAAAGTTTATAACGCCTTGAACTCGTCTTGGCGAGTTTTATATAGGTAATGCAAAAACTCTATTGTGTTTAATTTTTCTTTAACATAAGGATAATGAAGATGATATAGGGCAATCAATACAACTAAAACTAATTTATTGCTTATTTCAAAGTTTTGACTATATCACTTAATGAGTTCTTACAGTACACCGACGAAATATTGTGTGTACAAGCGTATATTTGCAGTTGGAATTTATGGGAGAACTTGTTTTTCAACTACGTACTATGTTAAGTTTGTTCTTGGGATAAATTGATTCCAACTACGGAACCCTTCATTGTGTGTGGGCCGAAATGCACTTGTTTTTTAAATTGTTTGTTTTTTCTGTCAAGTAAAGAACATTTTTGTCAATAGTTTCAGATATGATATGACTGTAAATAATATGTGTACTTATGTGTGTAAAAATATAACTATTTCAGAGCCCTCAAGATCCACTGATATTCCTACCAGTGGCAACAATTCTCCCGGCACCAGCATATGTTCAGATTCAGAGCTGCCGTATATCTCTTATACCGTGGACCGGCCCATTGGAGGTATGTTCAGTTACAACATTGATTTATATTCTGGGGCGTATGGCTAAGCAATAACTGCCGCATGGGTTAATCGATCAGAGAGACAGAGATAAGACACGACAAACACATACATAGACAAGACACACGTGGTAAGCACATTAAGCCATTGCTCCCGGCTGTCATTTGTGGATCTTTGACAGTGGTTACTGGTAATCAGAAGCCTGAAAGTCTAACAACCATTCTTACCAAGGGGTATCGTAATAGGTAATACGGGCTGGTGTCCGCAACTCCACGACAATGCGCATATTTTGCGTACGGATGGGAATCCGATTATTCGATCCATCCCAGCTCCTCAAAGAAGGCCAGCAACGACTTGGTGTTACTGACAATCTCACGTAGGGTACCTACCTGGGTTACCGAAGTACTTGTCCTGTGTGTGGTGACCACCGGGCAGTTTACGAGCACATGAGCTGCTGTCTCGTCGTCCTCCAAGCAGGCCCTGCACAGCGGACTGTCTGTGACTCCTATGACAAAGAGGTGTTTATTAAATGACCCATGGCCAGTTATAGCTGCTGTAACTGTATGCAGCTGTTGTTTCGTTAGTCGGAGAACCTGTTCCGTGAGACGGCCATCAAGGGGTATCGTATTACCCAGTTACTGTTGCGGAAATCAGATAGTCAGTCGCTGATTGTAATATACTGGTATTCAGCAGCATCCGGTTAGACCGGCTTCCCAACATAGTTGGTGAAAGGCAGGCAGATGATGAATATTTTATTTATATACATAGATATATTTTCAGGCTTTGAAATACGGGTATTTTTGGGAACTGATACCTTGGTGTGATACCGGTACCAGAGTAATATGGGTACCGGTACCAGATGTAGACCTTGTACTATTAATTGGTATTTGTAATCAGTATCGATACTGTACTGGTATCAAACAAATATTTCCGTAAGTTAGAGTGAGAAAACAGATATAGTAAGTAAAAAGGATACTCGTAGTGCATTAGTAGTAGTTTTTTTTATTATATGTTATTGTATTTTGTTTATATGAAAACTTTTTTATTTTTCATTTTTAAGTTTTGTTATACATATTATTGAAGCTAACTCAAAAAAATACCCTAGAAAAGTTAATAAAATTTTACGGGACCACCGCGCAAGCTTCATCTATCGAAAATGAATGAAATATAAAAATGGGTTCATAAAGAAATAAGTTATGCCCGAACATAATAGGTTGGGGAAAAAGTTTCTTCGCATTTTTTAAGTAAATTCAATACATTTTTTAATGTAGTTTATTTACATTTAACTATAGTATGTAGGTACCATTTTGTTCGATAACTTTTTGCCATCTTGTAGGTAGGGACATGATCCCATTGCTATAGAAATTTTGGGACTTCTGATCAAAATACCGCGACAAGTGGTTTTGGCAGTCCTCTCGTGATGTTAACCTGACACTGCCTAAAGAATTCTGAAGAGACCGAAACAGGTGGAAATCTGAAGGTGCAAGGTCAGGACTATACGGCGCATGCATTAACACCTCCCAGCCAAACTCTCTTAATTTTTGCTGAGTGGCTAAAGATGTGTGAAGTCTAGCGTTATCATGATGAAAAACCACACCCCTTCTGTTGATTAATTCCGGCCGCTTTCTCTCAACTTCTTGCTTTAATCTCATTAGTTGTTCGCAGCAAAGTTCAGAATCGATGGTCCTGCCTGGTGGTAACAGCTCATAATGAATAATGCCCTTCCAATCCCACCACACACACAGCATCACCTTGTTGCGAGTTAACCCGGGTTTCGCCACAGTTTGTGAAGCCTGACCGGCCTTTGACCACGACCTTTTTCGCACGTTCTTGTCGTACGTGATCCACTTTTCATCACCAGTTATCCGCTTCTTCAAAAATGGTTCGTTTTCATTACGTCGTAATAAAGAATCACAAATGAGTACATGGTTCATTAGGTTTCTTTCAGTGAGCTCGTGAGGTACGTACTCAAATATCGACCTTTTTTGTGTACCCAATTTTTTTTCAAATGTGCCAAAACTGTTTTGTGGTCAATTCCCAGTTCTTCAGCTACGTCGTAACTACTGATATGCCGATCTTGCTCCACTTTTTCAAAAATGGCATCCATTTTATCCGTAATAGGGCGACCAGAGCGACGTGCATCTTTGACATCAAAATTTCCGGATTGAAAACGCTTAAACCAAATTTGTGCTACTCTCACAGACACTGTACTAGGTCCATAAACAACGCAAATTTATTTCGCGGCTTGCATTGCATTTTTACCTTTTTTGTAGTAAAATTTTAAAATGTATCGAATTTCTTCATTAGATTTACTCATCTTGACAGTACGAAAAACAAATGAAAATCACACATTTTCCTAATTTGAATTTGGAATTATGTTCTTTAAAATTTAAACTTTCAATGATACCAAAACCAGCCAGATACAAATAGTATAGCCAAAGAGATTTTATTACAAGTTCATACATACTATAATGCGAAAAGACTTTTTCCCCAACCTAATATATCATACTAAAATACACGAATTGAGAACCTCCTTCTTTTTTTGATGTCGGTTAAAAATCATTTATAGCCAGAGTGCATCTCATGACAATTCCAATAAGCCCAAACACGGCTAAGGTACATTGTTCATTTTTACGGAGTTCTGTTGCCTACTTTCCCGCTTCATCATCAGTTTGATGGTACCATTTTGATCAGAACCATTTAATCAATTTGCTTCGTCAAAGTCGCTTAACTTTAATCGAGATATCTTATCGCCACCCGTAAAATACGAATCATTGACGAGTTCCGGTGGCCATCTGTGGTCTTCTTTATCAGTTCCACTTCACCAAATGATACTTTCTAAATGCAAATGCTTGACTTGTTGATGAAAATACAAAAATCGCTATACAGGGTGGATTTTTGAGATGGGGTAGTAAGGGCAGGTACCTACATTTACCGCTATAGCTACAGGAAAACTGTCTTAGGAGACTGTCCTTATTTTTTTAACCGACTTCACAAAAAGGAGGAAGATCTCAATTCGGTTGTATATTTTTTTACAACCGTTTATTTTGATGATGTTATAAAACTTCCTGCCACAGTTGTTTACATAGCAAGTATATGAATTGGTGTGGGGTAGGTACCTACACGAAAAAGTGAAGAAAAAAAAAACCGAGGTCAAAAAAAAATACAAAAAAGTGAAAAATAACTTTAATTTCGGAAGTCGGTGTCTTTGGTTC
Organism: Dryobota labecula; assembly: GCA_947523025.1. NCBI lineage: Eukaryota > Metazoa > Arthropoda > Insecta > Lepidoptera > Noctuidae > Dryobota > Dryobota labecula. Next base: position 438,021 of record OX383311.1, on the reverse strand, counting down.
TGTATTTTCGTTTTTGCCATCGACTTAAAGTTAAAGTTATTTTTACTTTTTTGTGTATATTTTTTGGAAGTCAGATGTTAAAAAAATAAAAAAATAAGAAGTTTTTTCAATAGTACTACTCATTCTGTAGTCAACTTAATTTAACACAACCGTGACGTTGACATTTCTTCAAGTGAAAATAACAAAGATCGGCACAGACTTTAAGCAACTAGTATTACTTTACAGATTCACCAAAAGCCTCGGCAAAGTCCGCACGCGGTCCAGACAACAAGAAGTCCTTACTTCAACGTAGACAACTAAGCCTCCAGGCTAGAAAGAGCAAGCGGACCCGGGACATCGTAGTTGTCAAGCAACCCACGGACGAACTGCTGGACGAACACATACAGAGACTGCAGGTAATTTCTTTGACAAACTAATACCTGTTAATAAAATTGCAATACCGTGAATAGAGAAATAAATATACTTGGTAACATAAAAAGCTTTAGCAAAAAAAGAACCAACTTCAAAAAAAAAACACTACAAAGTGAAAAATAACTTTAATTTTGGAAGTCGGAGTCTTTGGATCTGTATTTTAGTTTTTTGCCACCGACTTCCACAATTAAAGTTATTTTAGACCTTGTAGTGTGTTTTTATTTTAAGTTGTTTTTTTTTTTTTGTTAAAAAGTTTTTATTTCTCGCTTTTTTGTGGGTCTTTTTATAATTTATCTACTTTACAATAGCCTAATGTCAACTTGCTCATCGCCTTTTACAAAATATTGCTTTTCCCGAAGCAGGGACGTTAATTGTTGAGGAGTTCTCCTGGTATTTCACCATCAGCTCCATTTCACCATTCGTATTGTGATGAGCATAAATTGCTTAGCAACCATTTTAAAGTAATTGAATCGCAACCCGTGATATACCTATTTATTATTAAGTAGTTCCGGTGGCCATCTGTGGTCTTCATCATCAGTTCCACTTCACCAAATGGTGCTTTCCGAGAGCAAATGCACGAGTTACTATAAAAAATACCCAAATCGCTATTGGGGTGCCTATAATAAATGAAGAGTTTCTTCGATTTCTCCAGGATCCCATCATCAGATCCTGACCTGATGACAATTGGACCACCTAGAAAGTATACCCTTTCAAACAAAAAAAAGGATTAATCAAATCGGTCTAACCGTCTTCGAATAATCGGGGAACATAAATTAAAAAATATATATATTATAAAAGATTCCGACGAACTGAGAACCTTCTCCTTTTTTTTGAAGTCATTTAAAAAGCAAAACTGCCCAGGCAATCGGCATCTCTGCTGCAATTTTATGCCCAGGTGCTAGAAGCTATAATATGTGCATAGATTTTGAATGCGTTTGAAGCAGGAGTTTCGTTTCCATACAAATTATCTTTAAGGATCCGTATGTTTAAAGGGTAAAACGGAATCTTTATAAGATTACTTTTAATTTGAAAACTATTGAATGTATAATAACAAAATAATTTAATTTAATATCTATTTCATACTTAATTTAATTAATTTTCGGATACTATGGGTGTGTGTTACAAACTTGCCTGAAAGATTTTTTTTTTTTTTTTTTAATCTGCTCGACCTAACAAAGAGTAAGGAAAAATATAATTTGTGCGGGTGAAGCTATAATTTTCCAACCTAGTCTGTGATCCGCCCTCTCAAAGATTATAGTTAACTAATTCATGAATAGGTTTTTGGTTCACAAAAAATAGATTGAATTGTCAAACTTAGCTGTCGAATATTGAATCAAGAAATTTTCGGGTGTAAGTCCAACTTCACCATCATAAAGATAAAGATAAAGATAAATTTATTTGTTCAAACATGTGTAACATGATACATGAATATGCACATAAAGATAGAAAATATTAAGTAAGACCAACATGTTTTGCCTCACTTGGCGTACAAAATGTTTATATGATATTAATTAAATTGGCAATAGCCTTTTCCCAGCTATGTTGGGGTCGGCTTCCAGTCTAACCGAATGCAGCTGAATACCAGTATTTTACATGGAGCGACTGCCTGTCTGACTATAAGACTGGTTGTTCAACTTATAACTATTAAACGTGTTTTGCAGGAGATATCCACATTCCTGCCGATAATGAGGGGAACCCTAGGTCTGCCCGGTGCGCGGGACCCCGAGGTGCTGGAAGGTAAGTCATAAGCAGTGATCGAAAATAGGTGAGCCCTAAAGTGGTACCTAAAGTTCAAAGAACAGAGACGAAAAAAGTGGAGACTTCGTTACGACAAAAATATTTTTTCGGGACTAATGTTGGGGTTTCGGGACATCACTTAAGTACATTTAATATTAATGTTATTAATAGAGTAAACTAATTGAATTCATTCTCCTTATTAACCGACTTCAAAAACAAGGAGAACGTTCTGAAAAAACCAGTTGATACTTTTTCTGTTGGTATTAATTCATGTAAAGAACTGGGTCAGCCTCATGTTTTCGTTTCCCACAATAGCCAAAACTTGCTGTCTCTTTCTATCCTTTGTTTGTCATTGGTAAACAATGACAAAAGGGATGAGGGCTAGAGAGGTGTTTCGCATTCCAAGCGTCATCGTGCGTGCATCACTCACTCCTGTTGTTCCTCAAGTTGTGTACGCATATTTGACTCGTGAATAGTTTTTTTTTTTCTTTTGACCTGTGCTTGTTTTATCGTTTATTGGATCTGCTTCACATGACCACCTTGGCTTGATTTTATGGACTACGTTTTACCGCAACTGACATACTGACATTTGCTCTGGTAATCAAACTGCTTGGTAACTTTATTAATTTTACATGACTTTTAAGACATTCTAAAGATTAAATTATTCTTGATTAATTTTCCAAATTCAAAAAATGTTATTCAACAGCTAGCTTCTGCCCGCGATTTCGTCCGCGTGATATTTCGGAGCCCGACCTACCGCGTGGCATCCCGTCGCTCGCCCGTGCTATTACTGGAACGAACAAACAAACTCTTCAGCTTTATAATATTAGTATAGATTTCAAGAATGTATTCGTGCTAGTTTAAAGTTTTTTTAACTTAAGAAATAAGGTTTTGCATACGCTAGAAATCCCCCTTTTTATCCCCTTTAAAGGTCGAATTTCCGAGATTATAAAAAATCCGATACAAAAGTTCTGATATGTCAGTCATTCATCACTTTGCCCACAATTTCGTTCGCGTGGATTTCGTCCCCCTCCACCCCCTTTAATGGTACTAATAATGATTAAGATATTTATTATTTATTTATTTATTCATAATAAACATAAACATCATTTATTGCATCCATGTAGTTTACAAGTTTTTACAAGTATATAGGTTCCATACAAACCCTGCTAGGGCATAGCAATATAAATAATTAAATCACCCCCGCGTCGCTTCTTTTTGAACGAGAGGCTCACCAAGACGAACAAGCACTTGTTTTATCGGGTGCGTGAAGCTGGTAGCCGTCTCGGGTGGAGGTACACGTGGACGAAATTCGGCCGCATTCTGGCTAAGCAGGGTGATGGCAAGCCTACCCACTGCATCCGGTCAGAGGAGGACCTTGCGCGTGTTTTTGGTTGTGAGGTTTCTACTCCAAAGGATGTTTAATTACTTGGCGCCTGGCAATCTCTATACTGTGTGTAACAGTGTAACTTCAAAACTTCACTTTTTTTTATATTTTTTGTTTTCACTTAGATTTTTAAGTTTGTCTTGTGCGAGGCCTCTTTTTTTCTTGTCTCAGTATACTTTGGTTTCTTATGGTGGCCCAGCTGCTCGATCGATGACTATCTGTGTACATTTTATTAGTATCACACTTCTGCTCACTATCTTCACGTCTTCAATATTTATTATGACATATTTATTTTTACGGACTTTATATATTATTATATTTTGGTTGACTATGTACATTCCTGCAATATTTACAATACTTCACTTTATTATTTTACGTATTTCACCACACACTACTTATTTCAGTACATTTACATCTCGTATTATTATGCAAAACTCTACACTACATAACACTTTTTATACTAATTGCAATCAACATAATTATAACTATATACTACACTATTTACAAAAATGCTTAAAACAAGAAATCTAAAAGTTGGATTATTTAATGCGGGGTCGCTAGGTTCGCGCCATGATGAGTTTCTAGTTGCCATGGAGAACCTCTCGGTAGACATCATGGCGATAAATGAGACCTGGCTCCGGCAGGGAGAGGAGGGTCGCGCGCCGACAGTGCCGGGCTACCGGCTGCGCCACGTGCCGCGGCCGCGCGGCGTGCGCGGCGGCCGCGGGGGCGGCGTGGGCTTCTACGTGCGCCAAGGGGTGCACGTGCGTGCCGCGCCGCACCCGCCGGCGCCGCAGGTCGAGCAAATGTGGCTCAGGCTTAACATCAACTCGCATTCAGTCATCATTGGTACTGCATACAGGCCTCCGTGGCTTGATGTGAATGTTTTCCTGGATGCGGTTACCGATTCTCTCTCCTCCTTTGCTAGCGCGGACAAGGTTGTCTTGCTTGGCGACTTCAATATTAATGTTTTAAACCAAACTGATAACAAATCAAAGCTACTGAACAATTTTATACATTGCTGCAAACTAACACAAATTGTTACTGAACCAACCCATTTCACAGATCATAGTGAAACTCTAATTGATGTTGTGTGCACTGATGCCCGTGTATGTGGGGTCTCTGTATCACACATACCGGAGCTCGGTCACCACGCAATTATATCTGTTGAAATCAATTTTAAATTAGAGAAGCCTTCCCCTCACTGGGTTACATACAGGCCGCTTAAAGACATCCTCCCCGATTTTTTTAGTGACGACCTCAATAAAATGGACTGGGAACATATTGAAAGTCTGGAAGATGTGAACTCCATGGTTGCAATGTTTAATCAATACCTTTTGACACTTTTTGATTTGCATGCTCCCCTTAAAAAAATCTTAATTAAAGAGAAATCTTATCCCTGGATAACAGACACTGTTAGGGAAATGATGAGGCTGCGTGACAAATGTCATCTGAAGTCCAAAACCACAAAATCCGAACATCATATTAAATCCTACAAAGAGTTAAAATACCTTGTTAGAGCTGCTTTTGATAGTGAGAAGTGTGCATATTTTAAAACATATATTAATAATAATATTAAACAACCTAAAAAGTTATGGAGTCATATTAAATCAACTATAGCCACCTCAAAAAAACCAGAGCATAGTCTGCCACATTTCTATAACAACCCTGAATCTATCAATCAACACTTTTTGGATGTACCAGGCAGTGGTAAGGTCACTACTGCTGATTTGAGTTATTTTGAACACCATAGACACAATAACAGTCATTTCCGTCTTGAGCCTGTCCAGCAGGATGTGGTGCTGAAGATTTTGCGTGGTCTTAAGTCCAATGCGCAGGGCTCAGACCATATTTCTCTGGAGATGCTGATGTTGACACTTCCTCGTACACTCGCAGTTATCACAGCTATCATCAATCGATCCATAGTCACCTCTTCTTTCCCTGATCTGTGGAAAATGGCAATAGTTAGACCAATCCCAAAAGTACCTAACCCCACTAGCGTGAAAGACCTCCGTCCGATAAGCCTTCTACCATGTCTGTCTAAGATTTTAGAAAGGGTTGTCTCCGACCAGCTTAGGGCATACCTCGAACTCCATAGTATTTTGCCTCTGGCACAATCTGGATTTCGCAGGGGCCACAGTACAGCGACAGCACTGCTGGATGTAGTCGGTAACATTCTTGAAGCTAGAGACCGGGGCATGGGAACCCTGCTTGTCCTACTAGATTTTTCACGTGCTTTCGACTCTATTAATACTTCACTTCTTCTTTCCAAGCTGTCTTACTATGGGTGTGATGTCGAATCAGTTAAATGGTTTGAGAGTTACCTTAGCAATCGATCACAGTTTGTCCAGGTGACATGTGACAGTGGAGATACTATGTCCTCTGGTCCAAAGCGCGTAGACAGGGGCGTACCGCAGGGATCGATCTTAGGCCCGCTTCTTTTCATCCTGTACAGTGCTGACATCGTCAACTGTCTGATTAACACCAGGTTTCACCTTTACGCTGATGATTTGCAGTTGTACCTCTCCTTTCGCTCACAGGATTCTGCTGAAACTATAAAAAGAATAAATGAGGATTTGGAAAGGATCTCTGCTTGGTCCAGAAGAAACTCCTTGGTCCTGAACCCAAATAAGTCCAAGTATCTTGTGATGGGATCTAGAGATTTCCTGAACAAAATGCTTGCTTGCAACCTGGACCTCCGGATTGATGGTTGTGGTGTGGAAAGGGTTCTGGAAGCTCGTAATCTTGGGGTAGTATTTGATGGGCAGCTGCATTTCGAAACTCATATACTGGAGGCGGTGCGAAACTGCTTCTACCGACTCAAGCTTTTGTATCGTGTCCGTCCCTACATAAGTGTGGATATGCGTGTCATGCTGTGTGAGTCACTTGTCCTATCCAAGCTGAACTATGCTGACACTGTGTATGGGGCTTGCATTCTCGGTAGAAGCGAAAAACTCATCCAGCGGGTTCAGAATGCTTGTGCAAGATTCTGCTACAATGTCCCACCACGATCCCACATCACTCCGTTTTTAAACAAAGGTAATTTGATGAGAATGTCAGCACGCAGAAGGCTTCACTTGGCTACGCTACTCTTTGGCACTATTCTCACAAAGAAACCAGATTATTTATATAAGAAACTGTCTTGGTCGCGCGATGTTAACAAGATTAAAACTAGAGCATCTTCATACCTCATGTTAGCGTCTTCGCACAGAACTGCTGCATTCCGTGGTTGTTTCAAATTCGCTGCCTCTCGATGCTGGAATGACTTGCCACCTCCTTTTCGTGCTATAAAGACAGTTGGTACATTCAGTATAAAATTTAAACAGCACTTACTAAAGCTTCAAAAAGATACCACACTGTGAACGTACCCTTGATCTGCACGCAGCTGTCGATGGTGGCGTTCGTTTGGCAGCGATTGCTCACACACACGATCACTGAACACTGAACATCAGAACAAGCACAACAGTTTTGTATTTTTCGATTCATTGGTGAAACTTGAATATTTCATACCACTCATATCTTTGCTGTTAACTGACTACCACAGACACAGAACATAAATATACTCAGAGACCACAGAGCACCTTTTATGGCGTTATTCACTGATAGTGATAAACTGTAGAATTAAACAGTCGTAAAGTTTTTTATTTTATACATTTTAGCCGGAGACGCGCAATGCCAGCGCCTGCGTCTCTTTACTTGTCAAAGCAATGCCACAGACACTAAAAGCATAGATAAGTAACTGTTGTTACGTCGGGTGCTGACGCGGATTACAATGATTTTTATTTTAAATATATATATATATACTTTAATAATTTTTTTAAATGTTATTTTACACATCTATTTTTTATTTTACTTTTATTTCTGTATCTGTCCGTGACATCACAGCGGGCCCTATCGGAATACCAGCGCTGCGACACTTATTTTTAAATGTCGCAGCATCATGCTGAGATAGGAGCCTTTTGGCCTCGTACAGGTTTTGTTTTCATTTTACTTTTGTTTTTATTTGTGTTACTATGAGTGTGTTTAGTTTAAAATGTGAACTTCCTGTATGAGTCCCAATAAATACTTTTTCTTTCTTTCTTTCTTTCTTTCTACAGTGTCACAATATTAAAACCACTGACATACATAGATAAGTATAAGTACACATGTTGCACCGACCCCAAATAAATTGGAATTAGCTCAGGAGAATGATGATGAAGTATTCTGGCCAAGTTTCAAATTAATAGATCCACGAAATAATATTTTTTTCATACAAACTGTGTTCCTTCTTTTTAACCCCCAAAGTTTAAGTTTAATAAAAACAAAATCTTTTGTGACGTTTTCTTTATTTGACAGTAAAATCCTCCTCTATAAAATTGACAACCTCTTTTCACCCTGTTAGGGGTAGATTTTCGAAAAATATTGATACTTGTTTCTTATTTTTTTTTTTTTTTTTTTTTTTTTGTCTTGCCCAACCAAGACGACATTTTCGTTTGCTTCGGCTTCTTTGATTGCAGTTTGTTCGATAAGCAAATCGGCATCGTCGGTAGCAATTAGTGTTATCATTCCTTTGTGATTTTGTCTGTCATTGAGTTGAGACATGAATCGTTATTTTTGTTAGATATTAATTAGAAAAAAAAAAAAAAAAAGTGGTCATGTGCGTGTCGGACAACGCACCGAGTTGGGATGAATTTATTCCAAGAACAAACTTAACATTTTAGTTGAAAAACAAGTTCTCCCATACATTTCAACAGATTGATTTACCATGTTATTGATCATATTGTGATCATAAACTTCTTATGTGTTCTTGTAAAGAACAATTTTCTGTAGGTATTTTTTTTGGCTCCAATATTTCGTAGACAAGGCTCAATTTTCATAAATTTTCTTGAAACAACTTTACAAATATTTATTTAAAAAGTATTTCAAAAAAATATATATGGAATCCTTACAGTGAGCCCTTTCCGATGAAAGTTCACACGGCACAGTTTGCAAAAACATTTTTTGAAATTTTCTAACCCTCAAAAGTGACCCCCATATTGAAAATTTATTTATTTACGTGACACGTTCGTGTTTGGGTCGCAGAAATTCATGTGTACCAAATTTCAACGTAGTAGATTGGCTGTGACAGGCGGACAGACAGACACTCAAACACACGCGTGATTCTATAAGGGTTCCGTTTTTTCATTCGGACGTACGGAACCCTACAAAGCCTAACGCGCGAGTTCAAATTGTCAATTCAAACTTTTAGGCGTTTTTGGTCATCCTTGTAACGCGTTTGCTCGGAAACTATAACTTGTATCACAATGTATGTAGGTTCTTATTTGTAGGTAATTTTATGAGGATTAATTCACACTTTGGCCATTTATCCGTATCACGCACCGTTTTTCTACAAATTACGAAATGGGGAGCGGGGAGGGTCGCCTATTGTAATGTACTTATAAAAGGGTACAATATAATGTGTCATTTTTTTGAGCTTATTTCTTTCTTAAACGATAAAGACGTTTTTCCGCTCCTGAAAGTGGTTTTGGTCGATCCCAAATGGGATTAATCCTTTTAATTTTGACTATCTATAACTTTCTTACTTTCGGTCTCGCCTTTTCGGCGTGACAATTAAGTCATAACTCTATTAATCGATTTTTTTTTACGATAAAATACAGATTACACTTTAGTATCTCAAATACAGTTTATTTCGTTAAAATCCAACAAATAGTTTTGATGCTATCACGAGTTATACTGAGCGTCGCCCGGGCGACATCCCAGTTATAGCGCTCATTCCCGGGGTCTATGACGTCATCGCGGGGGGCAGACGGGAGATCAAACATATATTTTTGTGTTATCGCCAGATGAATCTTCACAACGATGTAACTATCACTTTTGTAACTTTTAAACTTTAAGGTGATCAAGTAGAAAAAGTACACATTATTGGTAACGCTATTTTTCTGGTATGCCCGCTAGGATGACGAGGAAGACGTTCATCGAATTCACGTCAAACACAAGATGGCGGCGTTCAAAAGCAAGATGGCGATTTTGGACACTCTTGTACAGCTGTACCTACATCAGTTTACTTATGCAGATGTTTGTGTGACATAACAGGTTTAGACTATCGTCCGTGGGTGAGAGTCACAACTCGTCTTCAAGCACATTTGGCCGCGTGCGCACATCCGCTTGCCAGCATTGAGGTCGGAATAGCTGTGAAGATTAAAGAGGTAGGCATTACTTTATCTTATGATGTTTATATTACCTATATCAAGATGTGTTTCAAATTCGAATATTAAAATTGGCAAAGGTAAACAGCTATTTATTTTTATTTTTTTAAATGACACCATCTGCCAAAGCTGTTAAACATTGATCCAGACTACCAGTCTAGCAATTCAGTGAAACTGGATCCTGTATCCAGCGCTGCATAATACAGTAGTCGCTAGTTGGCTGAAGGCCGATCTAGCGTCATTGGATTTCAACTTTCAAAGCTGGATTTAAATACTGGATTCATGTTGATCATTCTTAAGAGTCCTATACCTCACATTGCTCAGCATGATCCTCCGTTATATAGAAAATACTGCAGCATTCATTTTGATGGGCACTTTTTACCTTTATATTCTATGTTCCTTAGGTAAGTACACTAGGTAGAGATCGTCTAATTTAAAAATGCACGCCCCGCCACTAAAATGTATATACAAACATTAGATATGTGTATGCAACAAGCAGTTGAGGGGCGTGCAATTTTAACATAGACGATTTCCACCTAATCTCTATCTATGTACATATAGGTAGCGCAGCAAAATTAAGGAACTTTAACTTGTTTTACTATTCTTAAACTGTGGGTTCAAATTAAATGTATTTTGGGGATATACATAGTTATATTATGCCTTCTTGGTAACTTAAAATTCAGGCTTCTAACTTTACCCACAACGATGTTACTGAGAGTTCGAAAATGTTCTGAATGGCTTCGAGAAAAGATGGTACGGCTGTGCCTTTTCCTTTTTTTTTATGGTGGCACTAAACATGTATTTTATTTTTTCACCGAAAAAAAAATTGCCTAAACTATCGGCGCCTTGGAGCCTTCTCCCTGCCGCCCTGTCTCGCTTACTTGCGTGACCGCAAGCAGTAGTGTTCGAGCAAGATAAAGAGTGAGGTAGCGCTGAGGTATTATGGACTCTTAACATTATGTTAGTTTTTAGGGTTCAGTAGTAAACAAGGAACCCTTATAGTTTCGCCATGTCCGTCTGTTTGTCTGTCTGTCCGCGGTTTAGCTCAAGTGCTAATTTTTTGTTAGAGTCAAGTATGCCAGCTAAATGGTCGTATTTGGATATGTGAAAAAAATCACAGCAGTAGTATTATATAAGGTGTATCTATTCATACACGAAATATTTTAAGAGAAACATCTATAGGTGGTAAAAAAAGGCATAGCAGCGATTTTTTTTTTAAATCTAACTTTTTGTCGTATGGCATTTTACTGTGGGGTCGGGCTGCCGACATTGAATCCATTTTTATTTTACAAAAGAGGGCTGTCAGAGCCATTTATAATCTACATCGCCGCGAATCTCTTAGAGAACTATTTAAAACGATTAATATTATGACGGTACCTTGCCAATTCATTTATGAAAATATTATGTATGTAAGAAAAAATCTACATCTTTTTAATAAAATCAGTGATAGGCATAATTTTAATACTAGAAATAAAGATAAAATAGATCAACCATTTTTCAGATTATCTAAGGTACATACATCTTTTATGGGGTACTGTGTTAAATGTTACAATAAAATACCTTCTGATATATTACAATTAAATGAAAGAAAATTTAAAACTCATATAAAAAGTACACTTTGTAAACAAGCATAATAATATTACAAATTAGAGGATTATATCCAAGATAAGAATGCTTGGAAACATGCTGGTCCTGCTCCATAGGACAATTTAGAGTCTAGACAAAATCAAACTGGTTGCTAATTTAACTGTATAATTTATAATTTTTATGATATTAATTTTATTTTCTGTAATTAATATTTTAACTCACACACTGACTTATTATATGTTGTTTTTATTTTTTATTTTTTTTGGGAAATCATATACAATGTTTGTAAATATGTGAGCACCTTGTACCTATCGCATTTATTAATTTTTCTGTTATTACTTCACTTTTCATTCTTTTTACCAATTGTGGTAAGTAATTTTTTTTATTTTTTTTTATTCTAGGTACATCGTCTTCACCTATAAATATTAATTAATGTATACAAACTATTGTTAACATTTTAAAAGAGTAAGTATGGAGTTTTTTGCCCATTCTTCTCCATACATAACTACATTTTGGAAGGCGCAACTAGAATCAATTAACTATTCATGTAATTTTTGACGTTCAAAAGTGCATCTTCGTGCCTATTTGAAATAAATGATTTGACTTTGACTTTTTTTTTTACATAATTATTATAATTTTAAAATTGCTTGAGACATTTTGCAAAAAAACATTTACTTACTTATTCTATGAATGACCCGCCCGGACGCGGTGATGGTGGCGGCACGAGCGCGGTGCCTTTTGATAATTAATCATCATATGAAGTAATTTTAACTTATTTAATTTTTTAAATAATAATTACTCGAAAAAAAATCTTTTCCATGGCTTCTTTAAAAAAAAAAAAAAAAAAAAAAAAATATATATAAAAATATAAATATTTTAAGAGATACACCTATAGGTGTATCTCTTAAAATATTTCGTGTTTGAATAGATACACCTTATATAACGAAGTTAAAAGGAAAACTATCACAGCTAAGTGGGCTTCACAAGTTACCGAGTAATAGTCGACCAACTTACATTTGCAGTTGAAAAACATGGTCTCCCATACATTCCATATGGAAGACCATGTTTTTCAACCACAATGTTAAGCTTGTTCTTGGGATAAATAATTCATACCAAATACGGAACCCTTCATTGTGCGTGGTCCGACACGTACTTGGCTGGTTTTTTTTTTAAGTTTATTTCTTCTACTTCGACTGACAACATTCCTACAAGCGATTACAGCATCTTTTGTGATGACCCAGTCTTGGAAATATGCGTGCTATCATTATTTGTTCCCAGGCAGACTCAGAAATCTGTCGGCTGTACTCAGTAATGGTGGAGAAGCAGAGAGCCAACGCGCGCCACGCCGAGCGTCTCGCGCGCGTTCACGACGTGTCGCACCAGCTCACGAGGTGCTACTCGCTGCTCAATCAGGTGGGCAGGACAGACAGGCTAAAAATATTGTTCGACAATGTGCAAGTAGCGCTCTTTCATATGATACTCCACATGCCCTAGTGCCCCACTTCGAATTTTTTTAAACCCGTTTCAGTCCCTGTTCGAGCTATATTCGAGCCAAAGTCCAGCTCACAATAGCCAGTACTGTAAGACGCTCCGTGGCACTATTTTCGCGCCTGATCTGCGTGCTGTGCTAGCTCGCTTCTTTGTCCCAGACAGACCGTTTGCGCGAGCTAAGTCCCCAGTACCTCGGACTAGTCTGGCCGCACATACATGATCCCTAGGATTCTAATCCAATAAACAAGCTGTTTGCGGACGAATTAATGAAGATTTTATTGGCATGTCAGAAGTACTGTGAGAGGGATTTTTGAAAATGTTGTTAACTTTTTACCTGAATTTGATGATTTTATATTTTCCCTTTTATGTGCATGCGTATAAGCAAACTGTCTTTAATTTTTGTAATCGATTTTTAACCATCTTAATAAAAAAAAAATAAGTATAAGTTTTCCTTGTATTTGTAAGACAATACGAGTATAGTTGCGATGATGGAATCGAATGTGTTTGAAAATTGCTCTACTCCTACTGTATGATACGTACACGCTGAAATGTTAATGGTTGTTTTCCCGCGGCAGAACGATTTGCCCTCAATAGTAGATACTATCGATTCATTGAGCTTAAAAAATAAAAATGTGTTTCGAGTTAATGCATATTTAAAAAAAATAAAAATATTCATCAACTCGAAGGCGTGAGCAACAATATTAATCCACTAAACATAACGTAGGTACTCGAACCGCACGTACCGTCGCCCGCTGCCGACAAAGTGAAGAGCGATTCGTAAATGTTCAGCATTGATAGCCCGCACGCGGCGAGCGTCTCTCTCTTCTTCACTTCAGTTGCCCGCGACCGTCGGACGCGCAATGCGATATCGTGATTTTCAAAAATGGATCAATATCACAGTTATTGCAATTTGGAGTGCGTTGCTATGGTGCATCAGAACACAGGGGCTGATCGTAACCCAGCGCTGGGTCGGCCGCGGCGGGCCAGTGCCTTAGCCAGCTAGGAGCGTGAAGATCACAAATCTCGTGACGCGTTAAGAACTGCGATAATGGACGCAATTAATATCGCAAGACGTGACTGAGACACTAAAACAATTGAAAAAAAAAGTGCTCGATTGTGTATTGAACGCAGTGGCTTCACTATTCGAACAATTACTCCGTTACCGGGAAGTGTAAGTACCTACTCGTACCTTTGTAAATAGCGACCATTCAGAAGTAGGTTAGTTAATTAAAATCATCGTAAATAAGTTGATTCCAATTTGTTTAATACACAGTAATCAGAAAATTATTTTTGCGTAGTCGGCCGTTCGCAATGTAGTACTATTGGTTCGAGGTAGCTTTCAAGTTTTGTTTTTCACAATTGTAAATTTGCCATTTTTTTTTCTATTTCATTTTTTATTTTTTTTTATAAATCGATTGTAAGTACTATCAAGATAAAATCATTCCTCTGCGGGAAAATAATCATTAAAATTTCAGCGTGTGTATCAGGCATTACTCACCTGAATTGGATGATTATTTGTAGGAAGATTTATTTGAAAGGCGAAGATCTTGGGAGAAAAAACGATGAAACTAAAAATAATTTCTCTTTTCAGACTCTACAAGACATAGAAGAAATAAATGCTTTGCTACCAGAAGATAAACGCTTAGAACCGTTTGTGTGGAACACATAATGATAGAATATAAGCCAGTGAACAACCCTACCTCTGGATATGCTAGCACATAAGCCAGTAACTATCCCAGAGCTGGTTAAAACCTCTTCATATTTAATATATACCCATCATCTCTGTAAAGTTTCACTAGTTAATTTAATGTGACCCTGTATACAGCATGACTGTGTGAATGACATACTTAAAACATGATCATCTAAGCTCACATGTTCATGTAATGAATAAGAATATAAATACATTGAAATGTATAAATCACTATGAAAACTCCAATTGAAATTATTATAATATGAGATTTGCACTTGCATGGACTAGGCTTGAATGAATGGAATCAATCTATACAAATAAATAAAACTGAAGTATCTGTTTGTAATGTCAAAATAACAGATTACTAAATTCAAAGAGTAGTGTGTGTGTGAAGTTTATTGTAAAAGTGTGTAGTAGATCAAAGTATATACTTACGGTATTTAAACCAAGAAAGCAATTTTTAAATTTTATGTCTGTCTGTCTGTTTGTTCCGGCTGTGGTTTCGGCTAATCTCAGACACGGCTGGACCGATTTTGACGGGACTTTTACTGGCTGATGTTATAAGGAGTAACTAAGATACTTTTATTTTAGAAAAAGCCACGCGGGCAAAGCCGCGGGTAGCAGTTAGTGATAAATAAATTACGTTTGAGACTGTTCTTCTTCGCTTCGCTTGAGAGGGCCGGTCGTGGTCATGGTGAAAATTGTGTCCATTGTGTCTAATAGCAGGTGTAGTCGTAGCTCGCCTCACGATCTCTGATACGGTAGGGACTGAGATATAGTATGTACAGTCGACCTCGTAATTACCACTTCTGACAACAATATCAAGTAAATTGAAAATTCAATACCAGTAAATTCAAACTTTACTACCAGTAACCTGAAACTTCACTAAGGTTGAAACTATCTACCTCTAAGGCAGACAAATGGACCTGTCGTTTTATGACGTACAAGCGACTCAATTTAGGGTGGTAAACCAATTACGACGTCAAGTAAACTTGAAAGATACGATTTGCTTGTACTAGTAATTGTTCAGCTGTCGCAGGCGATCGATCTTGAGCCCGTAACATCCGCACATGCAACAGATTTTGGTCAGATCAGAAGGATCTGAAGAAAGAACTGACCATTTATAGCCTTTATCATACTAAGAAATGGCTGTCGCGATGCCGTTTGCTTTTCCGAACTTAGCTGACACACTACCGTGTGTCCAGTTTAATTGTTTGTCAAAGTACTTATTAAGTATAATAATTATACACAACAGTACTACTGTTGTATACTGGAACTAGGAAACCCGTCGTTAATGCAATAAGGTGTTGCTAATAGTTGTGTGGTTGACTGTATCAAGGCTTAGATCTCATCATTATATTATATCCTATTAGGTATTATAAGTAGGTATGTTGTTACCTATAAGTATAGAAAATAAGTAATATATTACATAATTGACATAATACATTCGTAGTTTTATGTTTTATCATCCCCTAACTTTCCTGGTTTTCAAATCGACTGATCCTGTTTCTCGTAACCAGCGGAAACCCGCGACCTGATGGTAAGAAGCACTTGTACATTCACGGTAAGTACTTATAGACAAAATAAATACACTAGTGGCATTTTTAATAAACTCAAACCAATGTTAAGGACCCGATCACACGTACCACATCACCCCGCAGCGACAAAATGTGAGCAAGCAGTGGTTACGTGTGCATAGTGACTCTGCAGCTTCTTGCAGTTGCATTGTGATAACTAGGTACAACATTTCGATGTGGTTAATTGTGGCTAGTGTTTATAGTCAAACAGATCGACTCGGTCTGTGAGTGTCGTTGCGTCGACGCAACGTTGTGTTTGCGATGTGGCCGGCCACTAATGCGCGGTCTCGCTGGTGGTTGCGTTGTGGCTACGATGTGGCCTCGATATGGTCGATATCGCACACACGGTTCATTTTGACAGCCAAATGTGGTCCGTGTGAATAAACTATTTTCATACAAATTAGCGCCCGTCCACAAGTTGTCGTTGTGGTGTGCTTGTGGTACCTACGTGTGATCGGATTTTGGTGTGACTGGGATTTAATGACGTTATGAGAATATGGATAAGCCACATATAATCCCGCTGCTCCGGGAATAGCAAATTTGACATGAACTGGTTTTTATTTTATTTTTAACTTGACATTTCTCGGGTCCCTGGGCCTTGAACCTTTGGGAAGCGTACGAGGGGCCGAAGCCAACTAGCAGAGACCTGTTAGACATTTTAAATTAAATGAAGCACCAACCGACGAACCCTGTACGCACTATCCAAGTGCACCCACGGACAGCCGCCGGTTGGTGCAGGACTATTGCAGGATATGAAAACAAAGATATTGGATTATGGGTTTGGGTGGCTAAAGTGAACTGGTTATCTAGAATTATGGAAAGACTCGCCCCTGCCTGACATACGAGCATACATAATCTCACCGCCAAAGCACTGCATCCTTCTGTATGTCGTCGGCATCCTTAAGGTCAGTTGTTACAATACGAAGTTGTAGGTAATGTTGGCTAAAGAAGTCAATTTTATCACATTAAATCTCGGTAGGTAATTGCGTTTGAGAATTCTAGGGTACCTACCTAGGTCCTAAATGCTGTGCACAGTAACGGATTAAGACTACTTGATGCCCTAAGCAATCCAGGCCTGTGGGGCCCCCCTATCCGTATGTCAACTAGAATCGGTCTTTAAACCTTTACCGCCTAAAAACATTGTTTTTTTGTAAAATAAGATGATGAGATGTAACGTACCTTAGAAGTGGAGTAGGTGCGACAACAATAAAAACCAAAGCATAATTTATTTATTTGTTGAAATGCGCCTTGCGGCTTTTTCGGGCATTGAATTCACGCAAGATAGTATTAACGTCTAACTTTCTTAACATATCGGTCTCTATGTATATATAATATCGATAAATTATCGAGCCTTTCTTGTATCATCTTTGTTCTTTTTTCATTTTTTTTTATTTTTAATATTGAAAAAGAACGTTCCGCTGAGCAATTTGTAATCATAAGCGATAAAAATATACGCAGGAATATTTCCACATTAGGGAAAGCTGATTCAATTTTATCATCATGCATTATTTTATACAATTGTGCGTGAGTTTGTCTTTCCCTAGACGCGATGCCCTAAGCAAGGGTTAATCCGTCACTGGCTGTGCAACTGTTGTTCAAGTAAGGAGGTAGTATTTTGTCAGAGCTTTCCTATTATTTATTTATTTATTCATTTATTGCACAATGTACACACAGTTACAGGCTTCGCTTAAAACTAATGAGTACATGACCCCGTTAGGGCGCAAGCAAGATAACTTAAAACTAGAATATTGTGACGTTATCAATTAGAACATTATTTTCATGAGGTTGCATTATATTTTAATATTATCATTATTTTTTGTTATTATTCCATTTATAGTATTATTATAATCTATTAGTATCTAGTACCTACATAATATCACATAACATCACTATCACTATCACTATCACTACATATTATAAAACAAAGTCCTCCGCCGCGTCTGTCTGTCTGTCTGTCTGTCTGTCTGTCTGTCTGTTCGCGATAAACTCAAATACTGCTGCACCGATTCTCATGCTGTTTTCACCAATGGATAGCTTGGTTCTCTAGGAAGGTTTTAGTATATAATTTGTTATGTTTTTGTATGCATTTTTGTATGAATTAACGATATTTGTTGGAGGTGTCGGAAAAAAATAAGCCGTCTGGGAGCTTTCAACGAAAACGCTGTCTAAACCCTTTGAGATATAACAAAATAATGTATGGTGGAATTGTGTATCATAAAAAGGTCTTCAAAAAAGTCCGCGATGGCATATGTCTATCTCTTAAGGATAACATACTATATCCATTTTATTGACTTTTTGTAGGTATTTGTTTGCCGAATTTTACTCTTGGAAATACGATTACGATAACAATACGCTATAATATCAGTAGCTATAAGCCAAATTATGTTCGTAGATAAATAAGCTAGCTACTTACGTGTATTTCAAACAGTATACAAGAATATTTATCATAAAAACATTACTAAACACGGCGGCCTTATGATCAAAATTTGTGCATTCCAAAACTTTCGTTACTTTTTCACTGACATATTTATCACTTTTCGATAAACTAACACTCAATACGAAATCTACACTTATTTCTCAGTAATTCTGTATAAGATTCTTCTAAGATTAAACCGTTTTCTCATTGAATCCATTAATTTACGCACGTATAAACCTTGATGAATGTTTACATTAAGCATCGCGTCACACCGCCACACGACCACAGAGTATAGACGTATTTTGTTTTCTTTTTTCGTTCGTTTAGTGGTGTTCCCGCTAAAATGTCAACCGGTCAATTATTAGTCGATTAATCGAATTCTACATCCAGATCGTGTTTGCAAGTACAAAATAAATGTCTAATATTTCGTCCAATTGCGAACGTGACCCTGAGAAAAGTTAGTACTTACGTGAATTATTCTAAAATTATTATTTGTGTCGCAATTTTATTTCGTGTTGTATTTGGTACAATTGATTGCTTTAAGAATTTGAGTGAAATTTCGTATTTTGATTTTGTGTTTGTTATCTTTAGGTAAAGACTCATTCACGTTCAGAACATAAGTACTTTTACTATATTAAATCATTTGTTTCGGTTTCTATTCACATAGTGTTCATGAAGAAACCATAAAACCATAGTTATTATTGTGAAATGTTAAAAGTTTGATGTCAAGCTCGATAGATGGCGTTGACGTCGAAATAGATCTCGCTATGGTTTCGTTACCGCGATTTGATTGGGGTCTCGCAATTTTAATTAAGTATACCAGCTTAGATCAGTACACTATTGTGGTTTTATTTTCAACCCTATTAGTGTGCACATTAGTTAGATAGTTCAACTCATTACCAGCTCGGTAATAAACACATAGTGAGTCACATTAAAATTAATATTAAGTTAGAATTTTGAGATATAGCCTGGGATATGGAGAGGGTAGTACATAGGGTACTTTTTTATGCGATAACCGACATCCACGCGGGCGAAGCCGCGGGCAAAAGCTAGTTATTATATATAACCTTTTGACCGCCACGTCAAAAAGAAAAAACGTGCCCTCTGCGCCAATACGAGTATAGGTACGAATTCATCCTTTCGAGTTATTGTCATCATATTATGTTACCTAATAGGTAGATATAGATGAAATATAAAGAAGTTCAACTAATATAAATTAGTCAAGGAACATACCTAATTATAGTAAAGGAAATAAAAAAACAATGGTGTTTTATGAGCTTTATTTACAGACTAGCTTCTGCCCGCGACTTCGTCCGCGTGAAATTTCGGCCCACCCATCGCGTCGCATTCGCTAAAACTTCGTTAGCGCTTAGCGTTCTTTCTGACTTCCGTTCTTTTCGCTTGGCTTCTAAGGATCGTAGCGTAGATATATAGCCTATAGCCTTCCTCGATAAATGGGCTAGCCAACACTAAAATATTTTTTCAATTCGAACCAGTAGTTCCTGAGATTGGCGCGTTCAACCAAACAAACAAACTCTTCAGCTTTATCCATACTAATATTATAAATGTGAAAGTAACTCTGTCTGTCTGTATGTCTGTCTGTCTGGCTGTTGTTATGTTACGTTATGTTATGTTTTCACGCCTACACCGCTGAACCGATCGTCATGAAATTTGGCAGAGATATAACCTGGGATATGGAGAAGGACATAGGCTACTTTTTTACACGATAACCGACATCCACGCGGGCGGAGCCGCGGGCAAAAGCTAGCAAATTATATAGCTGACCCGCGCAACTTCGTCTGCGTTACCTACTCGTAAGAGAGAGAGTGGTTTAAGTAATGAATTTTCTACTTATTTTGTTGCGGAGTTATTTTAAAATTATGATATCTCCTAAGATGTTGATTGAAATCAAGTGATACCGAGGACAATTTTGTTTACATTTAAATACTTGTGATTAATAACATATTCATTTGGATAAGGATTAATATTATGTTGATAAAACTCCTTCGCAAATAATGAATTAATTTCGATAAAATTTGATTACCATAAAAAAAGGTTATAGTGAGTCAATCTTAAAAGATAGACATATATTATGTTGTCGCGGACTTTTTTTTAGAACTTTTAAAGAGGAACAATTCCATAATACATGATATTTGCGTAACTTAAACCGTTTATGCAGCGCACGCAACGGAAGCTCTCAAAAGGAATCATTTTTCCCGTTTTTGCAACATTTTTCATTTATGCTCCGCTCCTATTGGTCGTAGCGTGATGTTATATAAGAATATTTCAATTCCAACCAGTAGTTCCTGAGATTAGCGCGTTCAAACAAACAAACAAACAAACTCTTCAGCTTTATAATATTAAAATATAAGTATAGATTTAGGTACGTATATATACGTGGCGTGCTGGGCACATTTTGGTTTGTCATCTATACACGACTGTGGCGGTCAAAAGGTTTATTTAACCTTTCTTTTAAAGGGCTAATAGTTCTAACAAGTTTCGACCAATTTTAAAAGCTCTACACAAGACTATTATACGATAAATAGGATGTGAGCCATGTGAGGTGGAGGTTGTGGCCTTGACCGCACAGTGACGTAACTACCAGTACCTATTAACAAACCTATTATGGAAAATACCTTGTAGAGGAAGTAGGTACCTACGTCCAAAATTACATACGGTTTTGTTTTTTAATCATAAGTGGGTATATATATTTTTAATTAACATAAGTACCTACCTAGTTACAATCGTTCTTTTGTTTTAATCATCTTTGGTTCGTTAGTTGTAAAACTTGTAAAAAATATAATTAATCAATCACAACCTTTAAGGAAATTAATTTGTACAGTACCTACGCAGGTATTTCACGAACGAAGGTTTTGGTCTTCGTGGGTACATCAGCACATGTACCTATAATTATGAGCCCAAAGTCAAGACATTCCCTAAAGCTATGGGAAAAATTTTCAAAGAAAAAGCCTTTGAAGCAATTTGCAAAGGACATGTCTGGTGGAGAAATGGGCGATTGTCTAGGTAGTCAAAGAAAATGTTCAGTAATGATTGTTATATCAAAATAAGGTTTATGCGCTGGGGATTTTCTTAGTTTTTTTTTAGTATAACGCCATCTGTGAGCGAATACAGGTACTAATAGGTATAAAACATTTTAATATTTTGTTGGTCTGAAATCATAATCTGCAGTTTTTTTTATATATTTCTATTTGTGTAATAAAAATGTAAAGCACCTTTTGTTTATCTATTAAATACTTACTAGTGCTACTAAGAGCTTAACATTTTTTTTTTATTCATTAATCATAAAGCATTCTTATTCTTTACTGTACACATAAATGCACATAATAATATGATATTGGTATCATATTTAATTCCGTATTTTGGTTTCTATCTTCAATACCCATAATACTATTTATATTTAGCTACTTGTTGGTAGGTACTGAATTGGGATTATAATAAATAAAACTATGTATGTATTTATTGCCAAACTAATTATTTTATTGTAGATACAACATGCGTAAATAAAATGTAAAAAAAAATTCAATGTCTTCTAGAGACACCAAAACATTGTCCAAAAATTGGGTACTAAAGGGTTGTCCACTGCGACAGTATGGAAATATTTCTGAGTCCGACTGAGATACCACATCCACGGCAGACCATTGTATGAATGACCTAGTAATCTCTCATTGTCAGCAGCTTCGGTATTTAATAAATTATAACAATCGTGACAAGCGTATCCATCTAATGGGAGCTGGAAAATAACAAATCTCATTGTAGTTTTCAAATTATAACACAAATGCTCAATGTACTGCCTTTACTGCAAGGTTTACCTACGCGACTGCCGTAGTATAGAGGCGTACCTGATTTGATAACCATCGAGCAAGTCTCACTTGCAGGGGTAACGCCAGTCTTGACACGATATGTCTGCGAATCCGCAGCACAGCGATACCTCAATTGATGCACCTCATCATAATATCTAAATCGAAGGGAAAAGCATATAGAAGAATAGCAATAATCGTGTCTAGATGATGTTAGTCCGTGTAGAATAGCAATGGTCGCTATAAGAAAATATCAGTAACACAAAATAATCGCACAGTAAGCAAGAAACGCATACACGCAACTTACTACAACTGCAATGCAAACCTCCTTTAAATAAATGTACTCTGTGATGCAAACAAAGAAAGCAAAAAATGACTGCTAATAGGTATGTCAATGTCATGTCAAAAAAGTAACAAATACTCACCTTCATGTTAGGAAGCGGGTATTCAAAGAAAAACACGTTTGATGTGTACACAAAAATATTTTATTAATATTATACGCAAATACGTCAATATATTCCTTTAATCTAAAATAAGCGGCTTAAAGGTAATTACGGGATAAAATGGAACGTCAAAAACATTTTTAGTACTTCCCGTTACAAATGGCAAAACGGAAGCTACGATTGAGAACTGTTTTTTTGAGAATTATGTTACGCAAGTAATACTGAATTAATAAATACATAGTAATTTAGATCTAAATTTTTAAATCTTACTGTAAAACCTTAAATCATGAACATTTATCGAAACCAGAATTACCAGAGGGCAGAAACTGGACATGTCCTTTCACCGCGCTTGTGCCGGTTTTGCAAAATGTCTCAAGCAATTTTAAAATTATAATAGTTATGTAAAAATATAAAACGATTAGATAAAAAAAAATTCGCTGCTATGGCCTTTTTACCACCTATATATGTCTCTTAAAATATTTCGTGTATGAATAGATACACCTGATATATGAAGTTTTTGCCATTGAAGTTTGTCATCCAAAGTTATGCCTAAGAACACTGTGGTATCTTCGGGTGTCAACTCTTCACCCTTTATAAGCACATTAGTTTCTACTTGTCTAACATGAGGTATCGTAAACTTAATACATTCAGTTTATTTTTTACTTTTTGTTATAGTATCTAATACAAATTCATTTCACCAAAATACACAAACTGAATTAAATACGTAGGTATTATTGAAGCTAACCCACCCACATTTCGCCAGTTATGTGTAATAGGGGGCGAGCCTATTGCCATCATCGCTGCATCGGGCGCAAATGCCAGACTCGGCGCTTTTTTTTTTTGTGGATTGGAAATCATCAAATGACCCCTCTCCCGCTCTGGGTGGAGCGGAAGGGAGTGTCAGACTCTTACTGACTAAAACCACCCCGTGTTCCTTCCTTAGCCCTTTATGTTCCGGGGCAGCGGTACCCCTTTCGGACAATCCCGCTGACCCGGCAGGCTTGGGCCGTAATGGGCCCCCTCGTTGAGACTCGCCGGGCTGCTACTGAGAAATTCCTGACAGAAAAACCCAAAAATCCGGGTCAGTCCATCTAGTTATACTAGTAGTTATACAATATAACAGAATGGACAAAAAAAGTCCTACTTGTTATACTGCTCAATATAACATATTGGATTCGCAAAAAATTTTAGAGGTTTGTCCATGTAGTTATTATACCTACTGCAGTATTAGAAAATCCTGCATGTTATTATTTGTCATCCATCCTTCCTATATAGAGAATAAATATGTAACCTTTTTTTGTCTGCGTCAGGATAACTGGACCAAGAGAGATTTTGGAAGTTTGGGCAATACCAATTTTAGTACCTATTTGGTACCAGACATCAAATAATTGGTACTTCGCTAAAGAGGGTAAACTATTGGCCATGGGAATGGCCATTGCCTGGAGGTTAAGCATTCATTATTTATTTTTTTATAATTTTTATTTTCTTTCTTAGCCAGGAATATAATAATTGCTTATCTTTGATAATAGAAATCTTATGAATATTATTTTGTTGTTTAATTTTAGCTGTTTATATGTAGGTAGGTATAACTACATGGACAAACCTCTAAATTTTTTTGCGAATCCAATCTATATCTATATTACTTAATATATAAAGCTGAAGAGTTTGTTTGTTTGTTTTTTTGTTTGAACACGCTAATCTCAGGAACTACTGGTTGGAATTGAAAAATTCTTTTTGTGTTGGATAGTCCATTTATTGAGGAATATTATAGGCTATATAACATCACGCTACAGCCAAAAGGAGCGGAGCATAAATGAAAAATGTTGCAAAAACGGGAAAAATTATTCCTTTTTAAGAACTTCCGTTGCGTGCGTTGCGTAAACGGTTTAAGTTACGCAAATATCATGTATGATGGAATTGTTCCACTTTAAATTTTCAAAAAAAAAAGTCCGCGACAGCATAATATGCTGTCGCGGACTTCAAATGTCTATCTTTTAAGATTGACTCACTATAACCTTTTTTATGGTAATCAAATTTGTTCGAAATTAATGCATTATTTGCGAAGGAGTTTTCATAAACATGGTATTAATTCTTATCCAAATAAATACGTTATTCATCACAAGTATTTCATTTTGAACAAAGTTGCCCTTACATCATTTAATTTCAATTAATATCTTAGGAGATATAACTGTTTTATAATAACTCCGGAGCAAAATAATGATCAACTCTGCGAGGTAGTCTATTCTAAAGCTGAAGAGTTAGTTTTTAGGGTTCCGTACCCAAAGGGTAAAATGGGACCCTATTACTAAAACTCCGCTGTCCGTCTGTCTGTCTGTCTGTCTGTCCGTCTGTCACCAGGCTGTATCTCATGAAACGTGATAGTTAAACAGTTGAAATTTTCACATATGATGTATTTCTGTTACCGCTATAACAGCAAATACAAAAAAACAGAATAAAAATAATATTTAAGGGGGGCTCCCATACAACGGACATGATTTTTTTGCCGTTTTTTTTGCTCCGTCCGGAGTGGATGTCGGTTATCGCGTAAAAAAGTAGCCTGTCCTTCTCTGTATCCCAGGTCGATCGGTTCAGCGGTTTAGGCGTGAAAACGTAACATACAGCCAGATAGACAGACAGACAGACAGACAAATAGACAGACATACTTATAGACAGAGTTACTTTCACATTTATAATATTAGTAAGGATAAGGATTTGTTTGAATGGTACGGAACCCTTCGTGCGCGAGTCCGACTCGCACTTGGCCGGTTTTTTGATTTTTGAACGCGGTAATCTCTGGAACTGCGAGTTGGATTTGAAAAAATCTTTTTGCACTTTACAGCCCAATTCTTGAGGAAGAATTACATTCCTATTAACTAGAACACCATTTTTTTTAAATGAAAGTCTATGCGAAAACGAAGTTAAGCACGGGCAGGCAATGTGTTGCGACGGGGTGGGTCGGGGGAACAAGAAATGTAACGCGGACGAAGTCGCGGGCAGAAGCTAGTAAGTTATATTGAGCAGTATAACAAATAGAACTTTTTTTGTCCATTCTGTTATATTGTATAACTATTAGTATAACTAGATGGACTGACCCAAAAATCCTGCCCGATCTGGGAATCGAACCCAGGACCTCATGCTCAGCAATAGCACTTGCGACCACTAGACCAACGATGTAATGGGTACACCTCTCCTTAATCCTTCAAGGAAACAAAGCGTGATTTTATGTTATGTTATGTTAGATATGTATTGAAGCTGACTCAAAAACGACTCAATCAAAGTTAGTATTTATATGGGACCCGCGCGGGCTTGCTCTACTAAATGAAAAAGAATCACATAAATCGGCCCAGAAATCACAGAGAAATCGGTGTACATACATGAAATTAAGTAATCATTGTAACTAAGTACACATTGTGGAATACAAATAAAATATTGAGTATTGAATATTGAAATAAAATATAGGTCAAAATCTTTTTTAAAAACAAGCTTTCAATGAACTAAAAAGTACCTACCTACTAAAGAAAACTTATGTAAATATAGAACTGTAATATTTTCCTAAAAGCTTGAAGCTTTATCTTTAAGTTTGGGAAGGACGTCCAAGCCTCAGGCTCAGATCTGGACTACCTTGGGATAGTAGGTACATACCTACTTTACAAGACAGTACACGACTCCAAACAAAATGGTAGGTACTATCTTGTTGTATTGAGGAGTTCCTATGGCTACCTTCCGGTTCCATCATCAGACCCTGAACACAAACTAGTGTAATCATAGATATAATATGAGTGTAATAGTATTTTGTCAACCATTTCATCATATTTTTTTAATTTTTTTAAACTTTACCCCACAATAGGAATTTCTCCTGTATTGTGGGTGCGTTTACAAACATTTAAACTCACATTAACAAACTGCCAGACCCGGAACAACTACTTGTAGGTCATACAAATATTTGTTCCGTGCGAGAATCGAACCCGCGACACCGACGCAGCAGTCAATCGCTTAACCACTGCGCCAACCGTGCCGTCATCATAACCAATGAGTCGAAATACATATTTGCTATCTTGTTTGATTGAGGAGTTCCTATGGCCACCTTCCGGCTACATCATCAGCCTGAGGCCTGGACACCATCTGAGGCTATAGTACCTTCTTGTTAAGCCAAACCAACGAGTTCAAATTCAACGACGCTATCTTATTTAGTTGAGAAGTTCCTATGGCCATCTTCAGGGTCCATCATAAGACCAGCTCCATGGTATCATATTTTTGCGTTGTCACCGAAGTTATATAAGTATGCTAAGTTTCAGCTCAATCGGATGCCAGGAAGTGCTTGAAAAGTGGATGACAATGGGAGTAACTGGAAACGCATACGTACGAAGCAAGCTAATATAAAGCTTTTAAAAAGAAGTTGTTAAAAATTCGTTTGCTCGACAACGCAATGAATGTTGTTGAACTGTCAAAATATTTCCCCGCTCTTTAGCAAATAACTTGTCCATATCCAAGTTTAGTGTGCTTACGACTTCTCAAAGTGAGTATAGTTGCGAGGTTGCGACAGACAAGCAAACTGGCCGCGTTCGCAATCGTGTGGCAATGTGTAGTGCAACCCGACAGCCGCCACAGTAGACCATCTAACACTTAGCCAGCGTGTAGTGCTCAAGTTGATTCAGGTTTTTTGGAACACTCGCGATTTTAAATGTGAGTATAATAATGTATTTTAAAATTGTTGGCATAATTTTTCTGTGATTATCGTTTGTGGTTTAAAGTTAGGTTCCTAATTAGCGTTGAGCCAATTGCTTTGTTATTTTATTACGAAAAGTGTGGTGATAATGTGGTATTTTATTATCTATGGTTTAATTTATTTATCTAATTACTTACCTATTTATTTAAGATGTAACTAACTGTTGTCTTTTCGTAGTCATACTTTAGATTCCTTACGTGAAACTAGCTATTATTATAATTCTTTGCTTTAACGTGACGTCTCGTCTACAGGAACTTCATTACACGTTGATGCCAAAATCAAATGTTTAATTATACAGCTACGTAAATGAACTTAAATAAGTACAAAGGTAGGATGCAAAGTTCATATTATTCAGCCCATTAAGTACTTGGTCCTTTTTTGTAACGTTGCGTAAGATAATAAGTAATTCTTAGAACTTACTAAGTCGTCCTTGAGACTGCTTGTCTTCTTGTCATAATTTGAATGTTTATATCACGTACTAGCTTTTGCCCGCGGCTTCGCCCGCGTGGATGTCGGTTATCGCATAAAAAAGTACCCTATGTACTACCCTCTCCATATCCCAGGCTATATCTCAAAATTCTAACTTAATTAATATTAATGTGACTCACTATGTGTTTATTACCGAGCTGGTAATGAGTTGAACTATCGAACTAATGTGCACACTAATAGGGTTGAAAATAAAACCACAATTGTGTACTGATCTAAGCTGGTATATTTAATTAAAATTGCGAGACCCCAACCAAATCGCGGTAACGAAACCATAGCGAGATCTATTTCGACGTCAACGCCATCTATCGAGCTTGACATCAAACTTTTAACATTTCACAATAATAACTATGGTTTTATGGTTTCTTCATGAACACTATGTGAATAGAAACCGAAACAAATGATTTAATATAGTAAAAGTACTTATGTTCTGAACGTGAATGAGTCTTTACCTAAAGATAACAAACACAAAATCAAAATACGAAATTTCACTCAAATTCTTAAAGCAATCAATTGTACCAAATACAACACGAAATAAAATTGCGACACAAATAATAATTTTAGAATAATTCACGTAAGTACTAACTTTTCTCAGGGTCACGTTCGCAATTGGACGAAATATTAGACATTTATTTTGTACTTGCAACACGATCTGGATGTAGAATTCGATTAATCGACTAATAATTGACCGGTTGACATTTTAGCGGGAACACCACTAAACGAACGAAAAAAGAAAACAAAATACGTCTATACTCTGTGGTCGTGTGGCGGTGTGACGCGATGCTTAATGTAAACATTCATCAAGGTTATACGTGCGTAAAGTAATGGATTCAATGAGAAAACGGTTTAATCTTAGAAGAATCTTATACAGAATTACTGAGAAATAAGTGTAGATTTCGTATTGAGTGTTAGTTTATCGAAAAGTGATAAATATGTCAGTGAAAAAGTAACGAAAGTTTTGGAATGCACAAATTTTGATCATAAGGCCGCCGTGTTTAGTAATGTTTTTATGATAAATATTCTTGTATACTGTTTGAAATACACGTAAGTAGCTAGCTTATTTATCTACGAACATAATTTGGCTAATAGCTACTGATATTATAGCGTATTGTTATCGTAATCGTATTTCCAAGAGTAACATTCGGCAAACAAATACCTACAAAAAGTCAATAAAATGGATATAGTATGTTATCCTTAAGAGATAGACATATGCCATCGCGGACTTTTTTGAAGACCTTTTTATGATACACAATTCCACCATACATTATTTTGTTATATCTCAAAGGGTTTAGACAGCGTTTTCGTTGAAAGCTCCCAGACGGCTTATATTTTTCCGACACCTCCAACAAATATCGTTAATTCATACAAAAATGCATACAAAAACATAACAAATTATATACTAAAACCTTCCTAGAGAACCAAGCTATCCATTGGTGAAAACAGCATGAGAATCGGTGCAGTAGTATTTGAGTTTATCGCGAACAGACAGACAGACAGACAGACAGACAGACGCGGCGGAGGACTTTGTTTTATAATATGTAGTGATACACTTCGTTGCAAAATAATTGGCTAAGAACTCGTGTTTTTCGCCACTCGAAAATCGGATCCATTTTTGCAAACCAGAACCAATGTTGGTTGGTTCCATCTAGTATAAAAAGAAACAATATTGTGTTAAATGTAAGAAAATGAATCACTATCTAATAAATGGCACTAAAAAGTATCTTTACTATAAAGAATTACTTTTTTTAATTATCACAACAATGAAATAATAAGTCCATTTTGCAAGAAGGAACTAAGCAACAAAATACATAATGTTTTTGCAAGAAAGAACCAACCGTGGGTTGAACGATTTACTTTATACCTACTATAATTTTATAAAATTTATAAATATGATATTCCTAGATAAGCTATGCTACAATATCCCACATAAAGTTAAGAGCCTTGGCACCGGTCCACTAGCGCCACTCCTTTAAAAACATTATCTCGTGACTGAGAAGGAATTATGAAAAACGGCTCAATCAACTATCTCGGTAAGTGTGTCTAGAATTTTCTAATACCTTTTTTAAAGTTTCATATTGATACACGAAGCAACAAAATTCGATCTAAATAAAAACGGCTACATTCCTCTAGATCGTATCAACGTTCTTGTTTGCAAAAATGGGTCCAATCGTGGTTTTATTGATTGGAATATTTCGCTATACTTTGGGACATCTTGGCAAGTAAAAATTTGCATATCTACCTAAATCGATGCCATAATCAGATTCAGCTTATTTTCCAAAGGCAATTATTTTTCAGGATTTTTCCTTGCATTTATAAAAGAACGGTATGGTATCAATCTAAACTAATATTTTAAAGCTGAACAGTTTGATTGTTTGTTTGGATGAACGCGCTAATCTCAGGAACTAATTAATGGTTTGAATTGAAAAATTATTTTAGTGTTTGATAGCCCATTTATCGAAGAAGTCTATAGGCTATATAACATCACGCTACGACCTATTGGTCGCGTATTGGTTGCGGAAACGGGGAAAATGTATTCCTTTTGAGAGCTTCCGTTGCGTGCGCTGCGTAAACGGTTAAAGTTACGCAACAATCATGTATGATGGAATTGTTCCTCTTAAAAAGTTCTATTAAAAAGTCTGCGATAGCATAGGTCTATCTTTTAAGGTAGGCTCACTATAACTTGTTTTGTTGGTTTGTATGAACGCGTTAATCTCTGGAACTACCAGTTGGATTTGAAAAATTATTTTTGTATTTGATAGCCCAATTCTTGAGGTAGGCTTTAGACATAACATGACGCTAGGACTCTTAGGAGCCGAGCAAAAAGTAAGAAAGAACACTAAGCGAGAAACGAAGTAATAGCGCAGGCAGGCGATGCGATGCGATGGGGTGGGTCGGGGGAACAAGAAATTTCACACGGACGAAGTCTCGGGCATAACCTAGTTTATAAATAAACCTGCCAACAAAATTAATTTACTAGAAGGGTTTACCCAACGCTGATAAAAACAATATTATAAGGTACAAAGTTCACATGCGTTGTTGTTTCATTATAATTATTGTAATCATTCTATCGTACACGGAGAGTTAAAACTGAACTGTGGGGTAATGCTGGGTATTTTCTCGTAGTCCACCATTTTGTCCTACCAGTAGGTCCACGATATTTTGGTTTCAAAACTTCAGTAGGACCAACAGCAATAACATACCCTCGTGGACCTACTGGTAGGACAAAATAGTAGGACCACGAGAAAATACCCGTAATGCTTAGCACACATAAATTGACAATTGATCGCAATGGGTTCATTTTGACAGTTCACCTACGTTCAAATTTATGAAGCAATGGATAAGCAATATCCCTCAAAACTCCCGGATTGTGATTGAAAGTGTGTTATGCAATTAGGGTGCTGGTCTGACCACGGATCTGATCGAATGCGTGCATAATAAACGTATTTTTTGACGTGATAACGTCGTATAAATCAATGAACGCCGGCTGCACGCACGAAAAAGTATGACTCATTGTCACGTTCCGCCTGAGCCGAGTGTGCAAGCGCGAGCGCGGAACAAGCGATAGAGAGGTACAATCGGCCTAAGCGTTCGGCTTGTGACGCAATGTTTTCTTATGACGTTCTCACGTAAAATTATCGTCCGTAAGCCGACTTTACAGACAACCAACTTTTTTTTCCTGTAAAATGGTTTAAAATAAACTGTTTTACACGTCAAAATTAAACTATGTTTTAAGTTCAGTGTTTCCTATCCGACAACTCTGAGAAGAAAGACCAAACAAACTCAGAGGTCAGTCTCTTTCAAAGTCCAGATATAATCTTGGTCAGGCTGTCTGGGATGGTCTTTTGAGGAAAGAACCACACAGATTTGAGTGGACTTATCGTAAACCAAAATGTCTATGGGACCAATAGTCACACATCATCATCTGCTTAGCTTTTTCGGTCGGATTCCAGTCTAACCGGATGCAGCTAAATACCAGTATTGGACATGGAAGTACTGTATATCTGACCTCCACAACCCAGTTATTGGGTGACATGATACCCCTTGGTAAGACTGGCTGTCGGTCTTTCGGGCTGCTGACTACTCGCAACGATTGTTAAACATCTACGAATGTTACACTTTAAACTTCTACTTACCCGCTGTCGTTTAGCGGCTGGATGCAGTTTGATTTGATTTTTAATGATTTTAAACCGAAGGTCACGTCTAAACGAGTAGTGTTAATGATTTGGAAATAATATAAGTATGTTAAATAAGAGCATTTTCTTAATAACTTAAATATAAAGTAAATCTTATGTATAACGAAGTAAAAAGGAAAACTCACTCGTCTTTCGGCTGAAATGATGATGAATGATGACACATTGATATATTCTTAGAATTTGTATATCAATTATTGTACACATAAACATTCCGTAATAAGTTCTCTAACTAAAGAAAGAAAAAGTATTTATTGTAACTCGCACAGGAAGAAAAACAGTGTATCGGTTATGAATTCATCATTTTTATTAAAGTTGTGTTGTAGTTCAGGTATGACTATGTTTTTGTTCCCAAGGATGGAATAATTTTTTGCTTATGAATGAGTAAATTATATTGTATGCAACTGATGGTTTTCATTTTCTATCGATATAATCAGAAGTCCGGGAACAATCCCTAATACCATGGAACCACGGGTAATTCAAATTACCATGGACCCGGTAATGGGTCGACCCACCGGGACCAAGGGTAACGAGTGGTTATTTTTGTTTTTCGAGATAGGTAGGTATCTATTCTGTGCCACTTACTAAAATAAAAAACCACTAAACCTTTTACGATCAATCCCAAAACTTTTTAGCACCACCAACGGGTTGAGGTTTCTTTCTATTTTGAGGTATGAGATACCTATCATTCTATCCACTACAAATTAAAAATAATTAATTATAATCAATAGTTCAGTCATTCAAAAATTATGTTTTTTTTCTTCAACGATTGTTCATACACACCGTACAGTAAACCATATTTACACTTTTTTTAATAAACTCAAACTCAAATCATTTATTCCAATTAAACCATTTATTTATTTATTTATTACATTTGGGAAAACAAACAGTAGTATATTAAGCATAAACAATGTTGTATTAAAATTAAACTTAACAAATATACTACCCACAGCATTTTCCGCAGATTACTATATTATATAATAAAAAAACAAGCTGTTAGCAAACGTTAACTGTAGCAGGGCTAACTCAATGAAAAATAAGCTAAAAGAAAGGAAATAAATAAATAAAGAATAAATTTACAGGCACTATTGAATTATCAATGAGTCGGTCAGTAAGAAATATGAAGCTAGATGCCCATTCCAAAGCGTAGTAGGGACCTATGAAGACGAACGGGAAAGAAACTCCATGGACATTCTTTTAAATTAAATTGTTACAAAAGTATTAGTTACATCTTTAAGTAATGTTGAATTTATAACTATATGTGAGAACGATGTAAAAATAAAATAAAACTTACATGTTAAAAGCGTCCAGAGTAGGTACAACAAATAGAAACAAAATAAAATAACCCAAAAAAAATATATAATAAGCTGTGGCAGCTAAGAGATGACCAGTCCCAACTGACGGCGCCCGTTCACGAACATGACGCATGGATTAGCACCATTCAGCTCAGCCATTTTGAAGGGAGCTAAATGATCCAACACACGCGCCACCATCAGCGAGACATCTGAGTGAGCATGACATACTCTCAGCTGCCAGGTCACATTCAAGTCAATGAAACCCGGTAAATGGTAGCTCTATAGTACATAGTACTCAGTACACCTGTGCTATGCAATTATATAATACAAAGGAGATTGAATTTATACAATGCAAAGATAGTCAGTTACAATCTTCAGAAGTTCCAACATTATTTTTAGTTGTGGTTGTGGAGCAGGACCAGCATTTAGCCAAGCATTTTTATCAGCGATATAGCTAATCTCCCAACCTATAATATGCCTGCCTGCATAGTGTACGTTTTATACAAGATTTAATTTAGTCTCAACCAGTAGAAGTATGGGAAGGAATTTTATTGTAACACTAGCTTCTGCCCGCGACTTCGTCCGCGTTAGTCCTAGTTAATAGGAATGTAATTCTTCCTCAATAATTGGGCTGTAAAATGCAAAAAGATTTTTTCAAATCCAACTCTCAGTACCAGAGATACAAAAAAAAAAAAGCTGCCAAGTGCGAGTCGGACTCGCGCACGAAGGGTTCCTTACCATCCATACTAATATTATAAATGTGAAAGTAACTCTGTCTGTCTGTCTGTATGTTACGTTTTCACGCCTAAACCGCTGAACCGATCATAATAAAATTTGGCAGAGATATAGCCTGAGATATGGAGAAGGACATAGACACAGATAAGGACATTTTTTACGCGATAACCGACATCCACGCGGGCGGAGCCGCGAGCAAAAGCTAGTAATCTATAAAAACGGCAAAAAAATCAGGTACGTTGTATGGGATTTTTTTTTCTTCTGGTTTTTAGTATTTGTGGTTATAGCGGCAACAGAAATACATCATCTGGGAAAATTTCAACTGTCTAACTATCACGGTTCATGAGATACAGCCTGGTGACAGACGGACAGACAGACAGCGGAGTTTTACTAATATGGTCCCATTTTACCCTTTGGGTACGGAACCCTAAAAACGAACTCTTCAGCTTTAGAATAGACTACCTCGCAGAGTTGATCATTATTTTGCTGCGGAGTTATTATAAAACAGTTATATCTCCTAAGATATTCATTGAAATGAAATGATGTAAGGGCAACTTTGTTCAAAATGAAATACTTGTGATGAATAACGTATTTATTTGGATAAGGATTAATACTCGTACCATGTTTATGAATACTCCTTCGCAAATAATGGATTAATTTCGAACAAATTTGATTACCATAAAAAAAGGTTATAGTGAGTCAATCTTAAAAGATAGACATATGCTGTCGCGGACTTTTTTTTAGAACTTTTAAAGAGGAACAATTCCATCCTAAATGATATTTGCATAACTTAAACCGTTTACGCAGCGCACGCAACGGAAGCTCTCAAAAAGGAATATTTTTTCCCGTTTTTGCAACATTTTTCATTTATTCTCCGCTCCTATTAGTTGTAGCTTGATGTTATATACCTAACCTTTCACGATAAATGGATAAAGGCAATTTAATAAGGTATTTGGTTACTTGAACGTAGGAAATTAGGTAAACTAACCGTATAATTAAGGAAACAAAAACATAAGATAAATAATGATGTAGGTGACATCTACTAATTTTAAATCGAAAAAAAAAAAGAAAAAAAAAAACAATGTTGCTGAAATATTAGATCGAAATTCAAAACCAGTCGCGGGACTCCGTTGTGAATTTTTTAGAAAAAAAAAATACCTTTCAAAGAATTCTGAAAACAATAACCAATATAAAACTACTACAAAATGAATGTACATTTAAAAAGTATAATTTGTTTTTGCGGAGTTATTTTAAAATTATGGTATCTCCTAAGATGTTGATTGAAATTAAGTGATGTCAAGGACAATTTTCAGTAAATTGACGGATTTTTCTGAAAGCATATGTTGCTGAACTTTGCCATCCTCCAAGAGATGTTAAATGAGGACCCCATTGTAGCCTAGAGTCGAGCGTGAACCCCAGGAAAACAGTTTTATCGACGAATTCTAGTTTCTCTTCATTCAATACTATCTCACATTCACTACTTTTGACATTTGGTAAAGAAAATTCTATGTAGTTTCCATTGAATACTAAGTTATTAGCAGTAGAGCATTATATATTTACGTCATCATTTGTAGCACATCTATCTAAAATTAAAACACTATTATTATTTTTTACTCATTTGCTATTTATTAAATGAAAACGTGAAACGTAAACGCGACGCGCGACGCGTACGCGCATCACTGAGCGATTCAACTGGCCGAGCCGGTATAAACCGGTTTCTCTTCGTACAAAACTCAAAGCCTCCAGTAACTCGCACGCACGCGCCTCATGCTTTTAGTAGGGTACCTATCATAGCACGGTTTGACTCTGTTCCGTTACTTTACTCATCTGACGACAGTGCGTCATTGATTTACGCAAAAACCAGTTAAATACAAATATTGTAATATGTTCATTCTAGATTTGAGTGTATGGGCGAAACGGCATAATTTATACGTTTTTGAAAGCGATGGTTTATTGTAAGTACACATACATTAATATAGGCAGCCCTGCTCCACCTCCGCACGACGCTTCACGGGGACCCTCCTATAAAAAGTCCTCCTTAAAGTTTCTTTTTTACGATTGTTCATAATTTGTATAAAAACGGTCTGTGTGAAATGGCCAAAGAGTTAATCCTGGAACGGAATGGAATTAATCCTCATAAAATCACATACAAATAGTTCCTACAATCATTTTGATACAAGTTACAGTTTTTGCGCAATCACGTCACAAATTTGACCAAAAATCGCTTAAGTTTGAAATGACAATTCGAAACTCGTGCGAAGCTCGTGCGTTAGGCTTCTTTCAAAGTTAATCCAAATAATTAAGTAAGTAATAGGTATCAAAAACAACAAAACGATTCACATATCAACTCAATGACCGTCTAAATCACAAAGATGATGTCGATTTGTTTATCGTACAAACTGCAATCAAAGAAGCCGAAACAAACGAAAATATAAAGCAAGAAGAAAAAAATATAAAGCACTCAAAAGAAATTGCAGTGTGATGTGTAGTCGCAAACTGTAGAGAATCAATTATTTTTCTTCACGCGACACAACTTCGGCATTATACGGGAAAGGAAAACTTCAGACCTTCCAGCTTTTTCGTAAGAATATCGACTTGCAAAATAAAATCGATTTATTTAAAAATGTCGACAGTACGTACGAGCAAGTAGAAGAAGCTGTAGAAAAATGTATAATTAAATTGTATGGGGCCATGCAAACAGTGCTGTTATTTTAACAAAGTTACCGCCAACTTCAGCCGCAGCTTTTCAACACTCAAGGCGCTTATCATCATGTGCAATCGTGGCAAGGGAATGTGCCCAGAACAACGGGGATAGAAAAGAAATGATAACTTTTATCAGCCATATTTATAACAAAGTCCGCACCCGAGTACAGCACCAGCACCCTATCTGGAGATAATATCATGTGGTTGCAAAAAGGGTTGCGGAAAAAGATGTGGTTGTGTGAGAGCTGATTGCGTTGCTCCACAATGGGTAGAGGATGTCAAGGTCTTAGTTGCTTCAACAAAACCCTAAGCTATGATGATGTTGAATTTGATTAAGTATTTGTAATAAGTAGTATTTTTTTATAAATATTATTGTGGACTTTGCATTGGTTTTTTGACTTGTGAATACGTATGTTATTACGTTTTTTTTGTGAAATTCCGATTTTTTGTCAACTTTGATAAACGATTACTCGGAAACTATATCTTCTATCAAACATAATGTATGGTCTTATTTGTAGGTAATTTTATGATTTAAGGGTACCTACAACAAGATTTCACAAAATGATAAATTATGCTGTTAAAAAATCTAGAATAAATGTACCTAAAATGTAGGTAGTATAGCGATATAAAAATGAAAATGCACTACTATAACAAGTATAAGCACTTATTAAAAAAAATGGAACCAAAAATATAAAAAACTTAAGTAAAAAAATTAATTCCCTTTTGGGACAGTCGAGTAATATGACCAATACTATTACTGAAGCGATGATTTGGCCTAAATGCAGAGAGATTATGAGAAAACTTAAGGTACATTAGATGGT
The DNA here is from genome assembly GCA_947523025.1 of Dryobota labecula. NCBI lineage: Eukaryota > Metazoa > Arthropoda > Insecta > Lepidoptera > Noctuidae > Dryobota > Dryobota labecula. The sequence continues at coordinate 400,323 of OX383311.1, read as the reverse complement.
AAATCTTAGTCACGCATTTGGTTTCCGAACCAAGGAATTGATTACAAACGGTTTTAAGTTCGGGAACCCTAAATTACGTAACCTTTCAAATGAATATTATCAGGTACAGACGAACCTATGTTATTCCGACCAAAATGACCTGGATTAAAAAAAATCTGATAGTAATAAAATTTTAATGCAGTAAGTACTAAAAACTATAGAAATTAAGTGTAAAATTAAGTTTAAAGTCGCTCCTGACGAACTACTACAGACTGCAAAGCGTAACGCGCCTACAAGGATTCCATGTGGCTGGTAAGGACGAAGCAAGGGTACGCATGCCTGTTAGGTAGTCCGAAACCCGGAACCAAAAGACCGAAAGCGGCCCTTTTTATCCGGTTTTATACCTAAGACAAATAAATAGGGTATTACACTAGAGGACAGGCTACAACTTCCGTTGATAGAGCAAATAGGGGAATAGCACAAACCAAATTCGAAGGAAATCTTACACCATTGTCACCAGCATTTGCAGAATTCAATAAACTATAGGATATTATACTCGTAATAGCTTATACTCTTGATACAATTTCAAATTATACCGGATGACTTTTTTTACCGTCTCGAAAAAAATTGGGTATACTAGGTGAACGGAGTAGAAGCCTATGGCATAGCAATATATATTTTTTTTTTTTTTTCAGAAATAAAACTAAAATAAAAGATAAAAATATTGAAATTTGGGTGCGTATGATTTAAATTTAAATATTATTTATCGTATTTATTTATTGAATTATGTTTTTTGTTAAATTTCTGTGTTTATTGTTATAGTATGATAAGTTTACTTCAAATGTGTGGTATTTATCCATAGATCAATTTCTTTGTAGGTTAAAGAAAAAATAATAAAAACTATGCCATAGGCTTCTACTCCGTTCACCTAGTATACCCAAATTTTTACGAGACGGTAAAAAATGTCATCCGGTATATACGTACATTATATATAATATATAGATAGCGTCAAAAATGTATTAATGCATGACTTGATTTGGCTTCGTATTGTTAGAACTGACGTTTTTTCTATAAAAAAAATTGACAACCTGGATCACGTCATATTCGAATTTAAAAATAAAATAATTAAGAATAAAAAATTGATGGCCAGCTAGGGTAGGCAAACTAATAGGTAGGTTTAAACCACAGAGGTGACGCTGCAGTAGATATAATTTAGTAAATTACTTATGTATAAAAAAGTTGCAAAACGTGTTGGGATTTTCCGTCAATGGTTGTTTACTGTTTTTTTTTTTTACTTACTAAGTAAAGGGTAATCCCCTAGGTATTATGCATTTATGTAGCTTAAATAATGAGTTAAATATGAAGTTAACTTGATGTGTATCCATAGTAGATATGTAAACAATATCTCATGCACATCAGCCTGCAGCGAGGTAGCTGTCACTAATGTCAACTGTCAGTTCACCACGATTTACGAATGGCGTGAAATAATTGTTAGTGAAGCGGTGCCTGCTCGAGAGGCTTGGTGTGGTGATGAGAAAGTGTGGTTCCGTTGGAACCCATTCGCTGCCCAGTACCCACATGCGGGATCAAGAGGATTCATCACAAATTGATTTATATTTGACTCCTAAACGTCTTTTCGCTCGGTGATTACCGTTCAACTTTCGTGAATGACAAATTATCGTCGATTTTAATCGCTAATACGTAAAAAATTCAAGACAAATTGCTACTTGAACAAACGGTTTCACTTCCGAACATAGAAAGATGACAATCTTAGGGTTTCGAATCAGATAATCTTTTGTTAGGTTCCTAATTATTGTTGGGTGGTTGAGTTGAGCTACGCGATTACTCACTCTGCACACATAATATCGACGGTGGAAATTTCAAAAGTCGTTATGACGTCTAAATCCCTGTCCTTTACGACATTTAAAATTTTTCACTGTCGATAATTATGTGCACTGTCTGGACAGGTTCACTTAAACCTGTAGGTGAGATGGTCCGACGTAAAATCAGCATGGTTCTATCTATACTCAAGAAACAATCTCAGACACTGCACTAGGTACATAGTCCTCACATGATCTAACCAAGATAATGTCTAGTCTATAAAAGAGACTGACTTCCGAGTTCGTTTCATTGTTTCTTCTCAGTAGTAGTCGGATCGGAAATACTAATCTCATCTAGCAAATAATTATCTTGAGTCAAAGCGTTATTTTGTCATTTCAAACTCATCATCATCATCATCCTCCTGCCCTTATCCCAATTTACTTGTGGTTGGCGCAACATGTTTTTTCTTTTCTTTCATACTCCTCTATTACGTAGTCGTCGACTCACCCCCTTCCTAGCCATATTATCTCATTTAAAAATAACTTTTAAAGTATTATAATTCGACGTAATACTTTTATATTTGTAAACCATGTTAAAAAATTAAAAAGTTGAATGCCAGAAATAATTAGGTAGCAACCAGCGACTTTATAATTGGAAATCCAAAATACCAAAAATTCTGCACATACAAGGTCAACATTTAGCAAAATCCTATTTCGAGTCGTATTACCAATGGTATTACCTAACTACATAACCACTCAACCGTCCGACTCACGCGAGCCGTTTAGCTCTCTAAAGGCGGAGACTGACTTGCAACGTTTGTTTGTTACGATGTATCATACGAGGCGAGCTTGGTTACAAAACGACGATACACAATTTAAGGCGCGGCGAACGCTCGCTGCGAGCACTTGACTCAAGCATCGTGATTTTTGGGTTCCGTAGTAAACAAGGAACCCTTATAGTTTTCCGTAGGCCTAGGCATAAGGATGACATTAAAAGCAAGCAGGTTACAATACCAACTGTTTACTGCAACTGCCATTTGTCATGCCACCAACGCAATAGAAGTCAAAATCAGTAGAACGGACTGTAAAAAAGGTTAATTTAAATGTCTTATTTCAAACGGAGTATAGACTATTTTAAAATTAACCTGAGGAAACATTTACAAAAATCGATCACAATAACATAGGTAATAGTTATAGTTAGTTTGTCTTAGTACTAACTATTATCCTATCACTTTTTTTTGTTATCAATCTAAGTATGTAACACAAATACTGAACCATTTAGATGCATCCTGTATGTTCCGAATTCCAAATTCCGATGTTCGTTCTTAGACGGGGAACTATCTTACCTAAAAGTATATTCAAATTTGGAAAGTCCCCTAAATAATTCAAAGGTACTAGCTGACCCGACAGACTTCGTTCTGTCAAAAGCTATAGTATAAACTCCACTACTCTACCCTACCCTACCCTACCTACCCTACCTACCTACCTACCTACCTACCTACCTACCTACCCTACCCTACCCTACCCTACCTACCTACCTACCTACCTACCTACCTACCTACCTACCCTACCCTACGCTACCCTACCTACCTACCTACCCTACCCTACCTACCTACCCTACCCTACCCTACCTACCTACCTACATACCTACCCTACCCTACCCTACCTACCTACCTACCCTACCCTACCCTACCCTACCCTATCTACCTACCTACCTACCTACCCTACCCTACTCTAACCTACCCTAATTTTTCGTAAAAACAATAAAAAAAAAAAAACTTTGCTATAAACCTCACGGAGCCCGAGACCTTTCCAACGAATGCAAAGCCGTGGAAATCGGTTCGTGCGTTCTGGAGTTAGCGTCAGGAAGGAAAACCCGACTTATTTTTATATAGTAGATTACCACTTTTTGGCAAGCGATAGAATGGGAGTTTGGCAATGAAGTATAGATACACACTGTGCACCTATGTGCACAGTGTGTATCTATATACAAATAAGGGGAATCCCCAAAATAGTTGCGGGGAATTACTTCATTCCAACGAAGTGTATAAATAGGTCGAACTCAAACTGATGAGCATTTATTTCAAATAAACCAATTTTTAAATGTCAAGGGATCGGTCAGTCAGAAAGATGAAGCTAGTTGCTCATTCCACAGCGTAGTTGGTTCCTATGGAGAAGAACGGACAAGCAACTCCACAAACACTCTTTTAAAACCAAATATTGGTACAAAATATTGGTTATATCATTCATGTTCAAATTATACATGTGAGAACAATGTAGAAAGCCGTGCACGTCAGAAGCATCTGTAATAAAAACATAAAACAATTCAAAAATTATAATAAGCTGTGGCAGCCAAGAGATCCAGTCCCAACTGACGGCGCCTGTTCACGATCATGACGCATGCATCAGCACCATTTAGCTCAACAATTTTGGGGTCAGTGACATCTCAACCCGTGTCAACTCATTCCGAATAATAATACCAGATACTTAGATCATATCTAAGACCAGATACTACGTCATGAAAACGCCTTGTACCGTCGGCATGAGAAGTATATTGTTTTCTTTTTATAGAATTTATTTATTTATTTTTATAAATGAATACTGAATGCTATGAACTTGTTCTATAATAAATACTGCTTTTATTTATTTAAATATTTAGTTATTATTCATATAAGGATTTTAAAGGAAACAAATATTTGTGTGTCAATCAGCATAAAATGGGTAATTTTTATTAAGGGTTACAAAAAACTACCGTAATTTACACAATATTACAACAATCACAGTATTAAATAATAATAATAATAAAACGTTTATTTTGACCAACAAAGGATCAAAGGACACAAAGATTACAAAAAAAAACACGTGTTTTTTTTAAAAGACCACATAAAAGTATCACATACTTCGATTGCTCCGTATGTGAACCATACAGTAATGGTTCAGGTACTGACAATCGAAAACAATAATAACAATAATGGCTAACAATTATTTTTGTCAATCATTATTTTATATATTCTTTTTTTTAATGCAACATAATCAACGATTTATACAAGGTGATTTTTTTGTATGACATTTTCGCCCTTGTCTTTGATGTTGCTAGGCTAGACTATTGTAAATTTGATGTGCAAGAGTGAGATAGAAAACTTTTCAATTGTCATCAGATCCGATAAGAAAAAAAAAAATCTTAGCAAAGGAACGCATGTCTTATTTAGTCCAGACAATTTAAAAAAAACGAATAAACTTAGGCTACTAATATATATAGGTATCATACATAATTGAAATAGGCGTTGTAGATAACTATGTTTTCTTGCTTTGTATGTAAATAGAAAAACAAAAACTTGGAAATAAATAAATAAATTGATTTATTTTAAAATATCGATGTTGTGCCTGACCGTACAAATCACCGTAATCGGGAGTTAAATATCTGGTATTATTATTCGGGTTGAGTTGACACGGGTCGAGTTGTCACTGACCCCAATTTTGAAGGGAACTTAATGAAATAACACACACGCCACCACCAGCGTGTCATTTGAGTGAGAATGACATACTCTCAGCTGCCAGGGCACATTCAAGTCAATGAAAGACATATTACCAGGGCCTCAAGTCTGCTATTACAATAGTGTCAGAATGGTCTCGCCATTGTGAGTATTTGACAGTTTTTGTATGGCAAATCTGTCAAAAACTCACAATGAAGAGACCATTCTGACACTATTGTAATAGCAGACTTGAGGCCCTGGGGCACAAGTCTGCTATTTTTATAAATTCGTCACTCCAACACGATCCCATTGTCATTTTGCTAAAAGTTCGTAATCTGCTAAATTCATAATGGTCGATCATTGGTCGGTCAATGGTCTCGTAATAGAATTGTATTACAATGGCATTTTGAACATTTATTCATGCCAGATTTCATTTATATATATTTTTACATATTATTTATCAGTGTTATAATCAATCTGAAGTAGTAGGAAGTTGGAAGTTTAGTAGGAAGTTTTATTTGTCATTATGTACGAGATTACAAATTCTTTCAATGGAGTGTCAGTGGCTGACCCTTGGATATTTATAATGACGCCATTATATTAGTAGATTACCAAACTTGTCAAAATCAACAATTATGAAATCAATGATAGACCATTCTGACACTATTGTAATAGCAGACTTGAGGCCCTGGTAAATGGTAGCTCTATAGTACATGAGACTCACACAGTCACACCTGTGCTATGCAATTATATAATACAAAGGAGATTGAGTTTATTCAATGCAAATATAGTCTTACTATCTTCAGCAGCTCCAATAATATTTTCAAATGTTAATCAATTAGTACAAGCGCCCTTGTGCAGCAGGACCAGCATTGAGCCAAGCATTTTTGTCAGCGTTGTAATCCCCCAACTTATAATATGCCTGGCTGCATAGTGTGCGTTTTATACAAGTTTTAAATTTTGTTTCGTTCAACTGGAGTATGTGGGGAGGTATTTTTTTGTAACATTTTAAACAGTACCCCATGAAGGATGAGTCTACTTTAGCCAGTCTGAAACCTGGTTGAACTAATTGATCCCTATTTCTAGTACTAAACTTTCATTCCGATATCGAATTTTCTAATAATAAAATTAATCTAACCTACTATCCAACCTTTTTAATTTCTTTTCGAGCTATTTGAAGTCCTGAACATTTATGTCCTGAGTCCTGAGTTTCTTGCCCATTCTTCTCCATACATAACTACCTTTTGGAAGGCGCAACTAGAATCAATTAACTATTCATATAATTTTTGACGTTTAAAAGTGCATCTTCGTGCCTATTTGAAATAAATGATTTGACTTTGACTTTGACTTTATAATTATAACTTTTCATTTATTTCCTTCATTCGCTATTAAAATTTGATTTACGACCATGTTTTTTTCTTAATGTTTAAAACATTGTTAGAAGCTCGTTTTAAACTGTGATTTTAAACACTTAATAGAAAACATTGTATTATTTCAAACTGTTTTAAACATTGTTTAAGATACGTGTTTTAAAACAACTTGTTTATTTTATGCCAACCCTGGCCTACATGTGCTGTCTTTGGTATTGTTCGTCGAGCCGTTTGAGCTACACGATGATATAATAGAGCTTGCGTTATTTTAAAACTCACTAATATTTTATCCCCATTAAGCTTGCATAAAAAAATTCGGAAGAAGGGATTTGTATGAATATTAATAATGCCAAATTGCGTAAAAAAAAAAAACTACACATATACAATTATTTAATGTACCTAATTAACTAATATAATCCGAAAAATTACGATTTGAAAAAAAAAAGATGTGAAACTACAAAAACATCTCATTAAATATAGGTAATGATTACAAAATCATACATGATAATGTAGGTACTGACATTGAAAATCCGCGCTGAGATGATAATATCGTCGACCGTAGGTTCAATTGACGTAAGGGGCGAAATACCCAAAATGAGTTGAGTATACAGTTTTGTACAGATTTTTTCGCTCTTTCGAATGGTGTACCTATATGAAAAAATTCTAGCTTAAGAAAAATGTCCCTTACCTACCCTACTGATTTTTTGGATCCAAATTTCGAATCAGCCCCATAATAACAATGTATCTGAAAAACTATGCAATATAGCAACTTGAAATGGTGTAATTACCGCCACCAATCCAATCAAATAAGGTAAGGTAGGTAACGATTTTCAAATTTAAGATATCCGTACGTCAAAAGTATGTACTTCATTTTCTGTCAACAATCTCTTTACATTGTATTTTTGTCATACATTTTTTCAACAAGTCCTTTACACTATTGTTTTCATTAAGAAAATAACGATGAGGGCGCCACTGTGCACTCGGCGCACCGAGTGCGCAGTGGCGAGTGGCGCAAATTGTTATGTTTTATTGTAATCATCAAAACGGAGCTTAGTGGCCACTATTTTCCGTTTTAATGATTACAATAAAACATAACCATTTAAAACTACTGTTTGTAGTAATAATAACGTATACTCTTGTGAAGCACAATTTGACGAGCTTATTTTCTGCATTTTCATTCTAAAATAAAAGAAATCACCGAAATAACGATGAGGGCGCCACTGTGCACTCGGCGCAGTCTTAATAGATTGGATTCAACGTAGAGGTCAATTTAATGTAAAGGACGGGACTACAAGATACTTCGTATTACTAACAAAATACGTTGGTGTAAGGGACATCTATTTTCTTAAATAGCTAACTTATTTAAATAAATGTTACACAGGTAGATAGAGCACTAAAATACAAGATTATGTGTGAAATCAGGTCCGAAAAAGGTTAATAAAAAAGTTATGGGCGATTTAGTCCGGAAAAAAACTTTGTCGGCCTCCTGAAAAATCGTATTTTGTCCCCTACCTCAATTGTCGAAGTCAAAGTCAAAGCATTTATTTCAAATAGGCACATTATTTATTTATTTATTTATAACATAAATGAAATAAATGGCACTTTTGAACGTCAAAATTGACACGGAAATAAAATTGATTCTAGTTGCCCCATCCAAAAGGTAGTTTCGCATGGAGAAGAATGGGCAAGAAACTCCACCATAGATTGGGATTTGGATTTATTTTGATCTACATAAAAAAATGCCCAAAAGTCCTCACGGTTAACACACGGCAAACATTCATTCTCAAAATTTTATTAGGTACAACAAAAACCTCACACAAAAACTCAATCCTCACTTAGGCGAAAGCTCAGGCGAACGAACGTTTGCAAAGTATCCTTCACACGACTTGCTTTTACTCAACTTTTCTTTTATTACTTTGGGCCATTTTGCCCATTGCCCCCCCCTCCCCCCCTTATATCTGAAACTGCTGAGCCTACAATTTTATACCACATTTTTTTTTAATAAACACATTACATATTTACATTACATTACAATAAAATAACAAATTACATAAAATAACATAAAACATAATACATTACATTAATAACATATTACATTACATTTTACATATTCCGGCTCACGAAGTCGCAGTCAAAGGCCGCGCAGTTCGAACTCAAGATGAGTTAGAGCTGAGTAAGTTCAAAATTTAGGTACATCACGCCTGCAATCTTAAAAAAGGTAGGCAGAGGTGTGTAGTAGGTAGGTAGTAGGTACTTAAACCTGAATTCAGAATATATGTTTTGTATGGTTTAAATCCCATGTAAATAGGGTGATTGTGAACATCAACCGGGCATAAAATCAGACTGGACGAGTAGTGAGAAATCACACTATTGAAAAATACAATAACACTGGGTACCTATCGAACTCTTGTAATCACTGTCTATGGCGGCTGTGACCTTACCATCTGGTGGACCGTTGAGCCGGCGCGGCGTCGCGTCGGCTTGTTTTTCGCCATCAACTATCACAAAAAATTGCTTTCGGTAATATTGTACGTCAATGGGGGCCGGTAAGTCAAGGTCAGTTGCCAAGAAACCACGACACAAATAACTGGATTGTACCTACCGACATATCTCAAAGTACTATAGGTACCGTGAACCACACGTTACGTTAGTTTTCGTCCAAAACCAGTCTATGCTGTAACTGGCCCCTTATTTTATTGTAAAACTGTACCTACTACGCTAGGCCAGCTCAAGCTCAGTGTCTCTGTCTCCGTGTTCTAATATGTCTCATAACCAGCCTTTAATGTTCCCACTGCTGGGACACAGGCCGCTACTCTTCGAGAGGGAGTGCTCTGTACCTAATTTAGCACGCGTGGGCTCAGGTCACATGTCTTCGATTTTTTGGTTCTAGGACATGCCAGTTTCCTCACGATGCTTTCCTTCATCGTTTTGAGAGCAGTGGTGATGAAATTATTTACACAAAGTAAAGCGCAACCCGTTTTTTTTAAAATTATATAAAGGAAAATTATCAAATAACTTCTCCCGCTCTGTGCGGAGCGGGAAGGCGTTAGGGCGAGACTTTTACTGACTAAAACCCACCCGTGTGCCTTCAGTTACCTGTGTGCCAAGGCCACGGTATCCCTTTCGGACAAACTCGCAACCCTGGCAGGCATCGATCCTAGCGGACCGCATCAGTGCGTGCTGACATCTCTTTGAGGCGTGCGTGGAACAAAACGCGCCGTCGACCCGGGCCTTGTCCTTACCGGATGGTGAGCTGCCCATTGCTCGCCGTCCGCAATTCCGCGCCTATGGTGGCCGGGAATCGGCAATTGATTCCCGCCGCCCAGGGCGTTTAGGGGCGTGAGGGCGCACAGACTGCCTCTCCCTCACGCGTTCTGCCTCCTCCTTCGCAAGCATTACTGCATCGCAGAAGGAGGTGACAACCTCCCATGCACTCTCGCTCCATTTTTTTTTTAATGATTATTTTTGTTTGTATGTACCTCTGCGATAATTGAACATAATATTGAATTCTGTGTCTCTCTTGATTGATTGCGGCTTTCGGTTGTTTGGTTGACGAAACTTTGGCTGGTGCAAAGCTTCTTCTTTAATTTTAAATAAGTGTTCCAATAATCGCGGTTTCTTTGGGTTCTCGTTATTGAGCCTACGATGCCATGATTCTACTAAGTTTTTGTTCGGTCTTTCTCCCGAAAAATTCCAAACTGTAAGTATGTCTAAACCATAACCATTAACCAACCATAACCAACATATAAACCATTGCCAACCATATTTAACCATTGATCAACAAAGTAGCGGAGACCCGGGGTTGGAAGTCACATTTTTTTTCTTTTTCGTTTTTATTACTATTGTTCTTAGATAAGAATGGGCAAATTATATTACATGCATAAGGTATTTATTCTAGTTTATAAATAAATACGTTTTTTTTCGCTATCACTACGTGCGGAGGAAATATTAGTTTTTTTTTTTTTATGAAAAAAGAGAAGTGTGACATTTAACCCCGTTCAGGGATGGTTGTCACAAGTGTTGAGGTAGGTAGTCACGTTGTAAAATAAGGGAGAAAAATAATAATTAAAACCTATTTATATCAAATCAGTTTTTTTATTGAAGATATAAATGATTTACGTAACTAATTGTACCCAGGAAAATCACAAATGTCTTGTTTGTATTAAAATAAGAAAACAAAAACATAATTCGTTTTTAGCGATAAATGACCTCAAAATTCTGGTAACAAAAATGTAATCTTAATTATCCAAGTAAGGCATTAATCTCTTTCGACGTAATATTAAGAAATTAAAATTAGGTAATTTAATTTAATCAGTTTACATATCAGTCTGAATATTCAGAATCACAATTCTGGCAAGTGTAACTGGTAGCCCAGGTGTGCATGCTTCGTGAACAACTTGTATTACCGGCACGAATTCAAGACTTCCTTAGACTTGTTAGCAGAGTATGGAGATAAGCAGCCCAAGCAAAATACTTCATCCTCTTCCTCATCGTCGTCATTGAGCGATGACTTTTGTTTTTTCCTTTAGAATTTTTTTTTTCTTTTCCGATTTGCACTTAATGTAGGTACGTTCCAGTACTTTCTTCTTCTTCGATTGCTGCTCTTTTTTGTCTTCCAGCACACGTTTTGAAAAAACCCCCAAACAGCCAAAAGGTTGGTTATCACATGTGACTACCAGCCCCCGTCGACCTGAGACAACCTGCCTCAAAACAAGTTTTCGCAAATAACCTTCAAAAATAAATTCAAATAAATTTTTACCCCAAAAACCTAATAATATTAATATGAAACACATAATATTTAACATTAGCAATACACTAAGAATCATATTAATATACATTTGAGTATACTTACGAGATTTGCCATAGATGCGCAAAAAATACTTTAACTGGCGGAAAACAATAAGCGCACGTGGCTCCGTCACGGCATTCTGGAGCGAACTGAGCGCTATATCTCCCTACTTCCCGTAGGGAGGGAGATATAGCGCTCGCGATCTTTCTACACCGGTCGATGAACTCATTCGTTCGATCAGTTTTCTGTTATGGCCGCTGTGACAACCAACCCGTGTGAAAACCATACCCAGTCTCCCCTAATCATTAAACTTGGAAATTGTTATTATTATTATTGTTTATTCATAATTAAGTACTTAACAAAAGACTCATACTAATTATTAGGCACACAATTTCAATAACAATACAAACATACAAGACATTAATTTAAATTAAATTAAACTTATTCATTACATTATTGGTCATAAAAAAAAAACAATAATTATATATTTTTTTATATTATCACTTTGTGAAGCTTCTGCTATGCGACACCAGCGCCATAAAGTGCGAAATGGCCTTGATCATTTTTGACACACGAGATGAAACCACGGTAAAAAATACTACCGATAATCATCAATGTACCGATATTTCTATTTGTGTATAACCACAGTATAACAAACAAGTTATGGTTTGAATTTTTGCTGATTCTATAAGTTATTTTGGAGCGCTGTGGAACCATTTTGGTGCTTATAATTTTTTAAATATTATAGGTAATAAAAACTTGGAGCGCAGTGGAATACATTCCTAAAGCGCAGTGGAACTACCCAAGTCGGGGCCGTTACCACTGGGCCACCACTTGACTGCTCTCCTTGTAACAAAAGAGTCGGGGCGGTCAAATCGTTTTTGCGGTCCAGCTCTCATTCGCCAGTGTGCAAAAGCGAAAGGAACTTCATTCCAAACGGGTGTCCCACGACACACGGACAAACGGTGGTTCGAAACTGCTATATGAGGGACATTGGGTTTTTTTTTTTATAAATTCCATTTCCGATCAAACCGATTCAAATCCGAAAGATCTGTCATTTTGATGAATAATTGATAGTAAACTTTTTTCTGTAAAACTGATAGTGCCCCTTCGATCAAGTTTGCCCGGAAAAAATAATTTCAATTTTTGTTGTATGGAATGAAACATAAACTGCTAAAATTTGGCCAAGTCTTGACAGGTCTTGCTTTAAAACTACTTTATTCTTATTCTTTGGCTTGTTGGCTATAATTCTACATTATCAGCGCGCGCCCATACTTGCCCGTTCAAGAGTTATGAGGTTCAGTAAAATTGATTTTGATTTTGATTTTTGTTCAGTAAAATGAAAAAAAAAAAAGTGAGTAAAAGGTACTGTTTTATTAATGATATCATAGGTAAAATAATTGTGTTACATTAAAATACTATAATTAAGGAATATCAATCATTTCAAAACACCTCTCGACTGTTTTTGTAAGAGGATCAGTATTTCCAGAATAGAATAGAATAGTTCTTTATTTGCACAGAAAGTATGTACAAGTTACAGATATTAAGTTTAAATTACCTTGGCATGCAAATAGTTTTAGCTATAATAATAAAGACTCATTCTCATTAATATTATTATCTTTTATTTCAATAATACTTACATATACATTACATTTTTAAATATAAAAAATATAAAAACATTTAAATAATAAAAAATAGTGGCCCATCGGCATCAGGAACAGGGTCCAAGCTGCCGATGGTCATGGCTCTAGAGAGAGGAACCTCCTCACTATGCGTGCCGTGTCTAGGAGTACTGCTCTCTGAATCAAGCCCTTGACCCAGCCGCGCAATGAGAGCCTCCTGAGGAGTTGCTCGAGACTCTCCGCTATTAGGCCATTAACCGTAACAATTATCGGTACAATGATTGCAGAGTCGACATCCCACATGTCGACAACCTCGTGTGCTAAGTCAAGATACTTGATTTTTTTATCTTTCTCAGCTGTCACGAGATTCTCGTCATGAGGGACAATATCAACAATCATTGCACGGCGCTCTCGTCGATCTATCACCACAATATCAGGCTTATTGGCTACAATAGTCCTGTCTGTGATGATAGATCGATCCCAGTACAATGTGGCATGACCATTCTCGAGAACTGGGTCGGGCACATACCTGTAGCATGGTACTTCGGAGTCCACAAGGTTGTACTGCAAGGCTAGTTGCTGGTGGATAATCCTAGCCACTAGATTGTGTCTGTGCAAATATTCGCCGTTAGCAAGACGTCATTAATATTATTATTAACACATTCAATCAAATCAATATAAGTTTACCATGTCAAGACACATAATGTCAAGTTTAATAAAATTAGATTATAATCTCGTCAAGTTCGAGGTCAAAACTGTTAAATTCGTTAGTTAAAATAAAATTATGTACGTGATGATATTAGGTATGTTTTGACTTTGTGTTGTGGTGGTGAATGATGTTTGTGCATGTGATATTTGTACGTCAATGTCGTATTATTTGAGGAGTTATTTCCAAATCTTTCTAGATATGCGTTAACTTCTTACGTAAGATTGTCACACAATTCCTCTCACGCTAATCAGAACAGCACATGTGTAACTAGAGTCGCTTCGAAGGGAAACCTGCGAATGTACGCAGTTGACCAAGTAATGTTACGTAAACTTAGCAAATAGAAAACAGTACAAGTTTGCTGATTACGAATTATTGAATCAAGTGGTTTACAAGGAGGAAAGAACTTGACATGGATGTCATAATTGCAAAGAACTCATCTGACTACCTTTTCCGAACTAGCCTATCTGACTTCCTAAACCCAATTACTGGGTAACACGATACTACTCCTGATAATTCCAATAAGCCCAAACACGGCTAGGATAGGATAGGCTTATTATTTTATTATGGAGTTCCGTTGCCTACCTTCCGGCTTCATCATCAGATCAGTGTGATGGTACCATTTTGATCAGCATTTATTTAAATTTGCTACGTCATAGTCGCTTAACTATCTTAATCGAGATTTCTTATCGCTACCCGTGAAATACGTATCATTGACGAGTTCCGGTGGCCATCTGTGGTCTTCTTCATCAGTTCCAGTTCACCAAATGATACTTTCTGAATGAAATTTTTATTTTTTTCATCAACATATCAAGCCAAATGCTTGATATGTTGATGAAAAAAATAAATATTTCTATATGTTTGCCTATAAAATTTGAGGAGTTCCCTCAATGCCTCATGGATCCCATCATTAGAACTGGATTTTGAAAAAAAATTAACCAATCTGGAGGTATATCCTTTCAAATAAAAAAAGAATTTTCCAAATCGTTTCATAAACGACGGACTTCTGAGGGGGATCCCCTTAGCGTGTAGGTAGGCCTTAATTTCTTGAGGCACCCACAAGAAAGTCCGGTTAAGCAGTAGACAACCTCCTAGGTTGAACTGCGAGAAGCCATTCACAAAAAAAAAACTTTCATAGCTAAGTAGGCTTTACAAGTTACCGAGTAATAGTCGACCAACTTACATTAATTACAGTTGAAAAACATGTTCTCCCATACATTCCGTATGGAAGAACATGTTTTTCAACTACAATGTTTAGTTTGTTCTTGGAATAAATTCATACCAACTACGGAACCCTTCATTGTGCGTGGCCCGACCCGCACTTGGCTGGTTTTAGAATTATTTGTAATTATTTATTTGTGCATTATATAGCTACACCACTGATTAGCTAATACCTACTTTAGTAGCATTATCGCTAGGTACAGGTTAGTAAGAGCTTATATGGCTTAATGTAATATTTAGCTTCCAAGGACTTTTCTTATGGGCAGCATTTTCACTGCGCAACCATTTCGTCATTGGGTTTATAGTAATATTGCACACAATATTTCCTTTAATCTGATACTACGTTACACCGTTACAGTCAACAGTAGCACGGAATCTGAGGAAATTCTCAGTACCTATATCCACCTATGTACCTACCGTTCAGCTTATCAAATCAAAAATCAAAAGTAATTTATTGAAACTAGGATAAACTAGGCTGAGAATCAGCACTTTTTAAATGTCAAAATCACCACTTATTAATGCTTTAGCTGGGAAGAAGAAGTGACGCAATAAGTCCTGAATTATTATCATGTAGTTGTGAAACATGTCGCCTTATCATAGTCCTATATGCAAAGCTGATGAAATATGGCAGGGGGTGTACGTCATACCACACACACATTTCTGTTCTCGGAAATGCCTATGTTGAACCTCCCCCATACATCGCCCTATATGTCAGAAGGTGCACGTTTGGCGCACCATGTATCTTAGCACTAAATGCAGCTCTTGGTATGTTTATTATGCTAGTCAAGACTACAACTTGAAATAGGATCAGATTCAGGAGGCAGAGAGCTCGATTCAGTAAAAAAATACATCACTCTATATGTCAGAAGGTGCACGTTGGGCGCACCATGTGTCTTTGGATGAAATGTACCTTTTGCTACACGTAATATGATAGTAAAGGCCACAACTTGAAACGAGGCCGGACTCAGGCAGCAGAGAGCTCGATACAGTCATTTTCATAGTAAAATTTCACATTTTCTTAATTAACTCCTGAAATACGAGAGATAGAAAGAAATTCGTCAGTATAAGATTTGAAGGCATTTGATAGCTAAATACGATGGCATAATTAGTTTTTTCAAAATTAGACTTTTTTTTCTCCGAAATGCCTAAGTCCAACCTCTCCCATACACTCGTTCCAATGTGCGTGGGTGCGAAACGAGGTAGCCGCGACTATGCGACATGATCACCGCGCTTTTACAAAATTGTACACTCGCTTGTCTCACTCTCTCTTGTACAGTCACGTCAATCGCTCTCGTTTCGCAAACGCGGCGGACACGTTGCGTTCACGTGGCGTGCTCGCGACGTACACGCCGACAGCGCGTTGAACAATCGCCTCACTGGAATCACGCTCGCAAATCGCCAGTGTGATAAGGCCCTAAGTATATTAAAATAACTTCGTGCCTAAGTCGTGCCTTACGCGTATTATTTTTATCATGTGCAGTGCAACTGTTAACTGTCACCTTGACCTGTCCTGCACATCACCTGGCCTGCTTATGATAGGCCCCAGGCAAAGAGTCGCAACCACAAAGTCCGTAATACCCTATAGTTTAAAATATAGAAGGTCAGTGTTACAAGGTCATACTCTTGCCCAACCGTGAGCCACCAGTCAGCCAACATTGTAAGTACGGATGTTGCAGTCATGTTTGAAATTTTATGACGTAGCAAAGCATTGAAAGTGCATATTTCACATCTTCGTTTCGATATTTTGTAGGTTGTGGTTACATTACCTAACTTGACTGAGCTGGACAGACAGCTGTGCTGCTGGGCAGTTTATCAAGCCAAAAGCACTAGGAAGTGATGAAGGTGGATGGTAGATGGGTAGTCAGAAGCCAGTCTAGTTTCCATGTTAATTTCCGGGTTTTCTGAGTACCTTGCTAGTCTAGTGGTCGCAAGCGTGACCGCTGAGTATCGCGTCCAGTATAGCAATTCTGTAAAAATCGCACGGTGAAAACTTAGGTGAAGTGAGCTTGAAGTGAGCTGTCTTTCCACCTGATGCTAGGGATTGATACTATTGATAGCTCACTCCGCGCGATTTTTCACGGTGAGGTGGTTACAGAATAGCACTGCTGGGTTCGATAGCCAGGTCGGGTAGTGTTGTTATTCGTAGGTTTTTCCATCATGAATTTCTCAGTAGCAGCTCGGAGTCTGGATTTCTGCCCGGTTGATGACAATAGGATGCCCCTTTCTATATGGGACTTAAATATAATTAGCGAAATGTGGGTGTACTTTACATCTAGCCCTGCTTGACCCTTCGGGAAATACAGACGTTATGTTATTTAGGTAGAAACTCAACAGTAAGATAACCAGTAGCTATTTTAATTAAGGTGTATAGCGGAGGTCAATAATATTAAAAATAAAAAGCGGCCAAGTGCGAGTCGGACTCGCCCATGAAGGGTTCCGTAGCAGCAAGTAACATAATATAAAAGTTCTTATAGTTCGTTGTAACTTTGATCGATGTTTTAATGAAAGGTAAATTGTGGTTTACGATTTATGACGTATAAAAAAAAAACGACTTACTAGATCTCGTTCAAACCAATTTTCGGTAGAAGTTTACATGGTAATGTACATCATATATTTATTTAGTTTTAATCATTCTCTTATTTTAGAAGTTACGGGGGGGGGACACATTTTACCACTTTAGAAGTGTCTCTCGCGCAAGCTATTCAGTTTAGAAAAAAATTATATTAGAAACCTCAATATCATTTTTGAAGACCTAAAGGTGTCTGCACACAGCGGGCGCGGCGCGGCGGGGCGGGACGCCGACGCGACGCTGAGCAGTTGTGATGTACTAGATATTACGGACGACGCCACACAGAGCCGTCCGGCTCGACGCGACGTGACGCGACGCTCTGTGTGGCGTCCTCCGTAATATCTAGTACATTACAACTGCTCAGCGTCGCGCCGGCGTCCTGTCCCGCCGCGCCGCGCCCGCTGTGTGCAGAGACCTTTACACGTATGGGTTTCATGAAAAAAAAAAAATTGCGTTTCAGTTCTAAGTATGGGGAACCCCCAATATTTACTGTTTTTTTTTTCTTTTCTTGTGTGAGAATCTTAATGCGGTTCATAGAATACATCTACTTACCGAGTTTCAACAGTATAGTTCTTATAGTTTCGGAAAAAGTGGCTGTGACATACGGACGGACAGACAGACAGACATGACGAATCCATAAGGGTTCCGTTTTTTGCCATTTGGGTACGGAACCCTAAAAAAGCTAGCGCTCCACGTAAAATCTAAACTTGTTTGAAAATTTCATCCACTATTAGTAACGATCGAATCTGAACGTTATACATGTAAAAGAATTAAGGTTCATAAAAAAAGAAAGAAAGAAAAATTGTTTATACAAAATAAATGATTGATTGATTATTATGCACAAACAATACGAACATAACAAAAAAAAAAAAATATATATATATATATATATATAATATCATACAAACTTGCGAATTAGCCAAAAGCCTCGTATCACTTACCACTTATAGGAACGTTATTTTCTCAAAAGTTATATAATAATTATTATTATGACAATAATTTATCCCAAGAACAAACAACATTGGGGTTTATTCATAAACGTTGCTTAAAGTTAAGTGACGTATAAACGTCAAAAATGTATGGTTAAACAGTCGCTCATCATTACTTAACTTTAAGCAGCGTTTATAAATAAACCCCATTGTAGTTGAAAAACATGTGAAATTGACCATTATCTCAATTTCTCCTCTAACATTTTAGTTCCAGCAGTAAAGTTGCGCCCATCAACTGCTTAGCCCAAAATTTTGAAAAAAAAAAAAATACCGAGTCTAGTTCTATGTATAAGTACTTATAGATTACAGGAAAACCTATAAGAAATCTTTGGTCTTAAAATAACATGGTAAATCACTCAATATTGTGCGTACAAACTTACATTTGCTGTTGGATGTATGAGTGATCATATTTTTCAGCTACAATGTAAAGTTTGTTCTTGGGATAAATTCATTCCAACTACGGAACCCTTCATTGTGCGCAGTCCGACACGCACTTGGCCGGTTTTTAATTTTTGAGGTAGAATTTACACTGACTTTTCCCAATGATCCCATTATCTAAGTTAGTTTCTATATTGTTCACAGAACCACAATGTCTACGGAGACTTTATCGAGCGCGGAGCTCGACGCTCTGCCCGATAGGATCGCAGACACCTTCTCAGGGCTGAAGGTCCTCATCACAGGAGGAACCGGCTTCATGGGGAAGGTGCTGCTCGAGAAACTACTCAGGTAAATAAATTTCTCATCCCACGGGATACACATAAATGACGTAAACTCACGACTGGTTCCAAAAACGCCACTTGCATACTTTTTGCCATATATGTACTTACATAGCAATGGCGTAACTATACCGTTCGAGGCCCGTGGCAAATTCATCGGAGCCCAATATATATATAAAGAACCTTTTTTTTTTAACCTTGCCCAACACTAGGAATTTCTCCTGCATTGTGGATGCGCATTCAAATATTTAAACTGTCATACACAAACAGTCAGATCCGGAACAACTACTTGTAGGTCACACAAATATTTTGTAATAATAATTCCAGTTTTGGAAATGATCGCTCGGCACTAGCTGTAGTCACAGGAATGATGAAAAATAACAGAAATACAGTGCAAACTTCAGTAAAACTTAAACAAAAAAACGGTGTCATTGGTTCTGTATTTTCGTTTTATGCCACCGACTTCCGAAATTAAAGTTATTTTTCACTTTTTAGTGTTTTTTTTTAAAGTTGGTTGTTTTTTTCTTAAAAAGTTTTTTATTTTTCATTTTTTAGTTATGATACCTATCCCACAACAATTCGATTACCACTACTGGCTACACCACACAAACAATAGTGACACAAGATACCTTTACGAAGTGGATTAAATACGTAGGTATTATCGAAGCTGACTCAAAAACTACCCAAGCAAAGTTAATAAAAATCGATTAATAACCATTTATAGCCCGAGTGCATCTCATGACAATTCCAATAAGCCCAAACACGGCTAGGATACATTGTTTTATCACGGAGTTCCGGTGCACACCTTCCGGCTTCATCTTCAGATCAGTTCGATGGTACCATTTTCATCAGAATTATTTATTTATACTTGCTTCATAGTCGCTTAACAATCTTAATCGAGATATCTTATCGCCACCCGTGAAATACTTATCATTGAGGAGTTCCGGTGGCCATTTGTGGTCTTCTTGATCAGTTCCACTTCATCAAATGATACTTTCTGAATGCAAATGCTTGAGTTGTTGATGAAAATACAAAAATCGCTATATATTTGCCTATAAAATTTGAGCAGTTCCCTCAATTCCTCATGGATACCATCATCAGAACTGGATTTTGAAAAAAATGGGACCAGTCTGGAAGTTTATCCTTTCAAATAAAAAAAGAATTTTCCACATCGGTTCATAATCGACGGAGTTCTGAGGTAACAAACATAAAAAAAATACAACCGAATTGAGAACCTCCTCCTTTTTGGAAAGTCGGTTAAAAATGATTCTTTATTATTAATAAGTCAGCAAGTTCTCTTATAGAAGATGACGTTTCAATTTCGTGTCAAAAAAAAATAAGTGTCAAATTACCACATTTTTTATTAAAAAAAAGTAACAAAAGAATTAGTGTTTATTTGAGAAATATTTATTTAATGAACACTTAAAAATACAAGTATCTATTATTATAATAATCTACATTTGTTTTGAGATAAATCAACTAATTTTAATAATAATTTGTAATCATAAAAAAGTAAAAAGTAAATTATTCTGAATTGTAGTTTTTCGCTACGTGTTGCCAGGGGAAACATTAATCTCCAAAATTTTTAGTTCAGAAGACAGGAAAAAATCAATTGATATATATCAAGATAAAAATCAATTGATATATATCGTGATATATATCATGATATATATCGGCGAACCCTGAGTAGAAGTATGTCGGCTGAATGATGATGATGATGATATTATGCTATTAGTAGAAAGAGATGTGACTGACAATTATTATTATCTATCTCTTTCAGAAAATGTCCGGACATCGATCAGCTTCTTCTCTTCGTGAGGTCAAAGAAGGGAAACAACCCGAAACAGAGACTGGAAGAGATCCTCAATGGAGTTGTAAGTACCTACATCATTACACCTGTGTAACCTATATTCTCACCGAGAGGACAGTTCCTGACACCTGTCAGTTGGACACGACTAGGAAATAATAAAGTTCAAATTAGTTAATCACGTACCGTCATAATCATAATAAACAGGACAGCGGACAGCGTTGTGGGTTACATTATTACAACATTTGTTTTTGTTATACTACCTAGTTGTAAGTTCTTATAAAAGAGCAAGCAAAAAAGGAAAGAAAGAAGAAGAGAAGGAGGAAGGTTTGCTGTATAAAAGAGTGCTATAAGGATCTTGTGGCGCCTGAATGATATTGATAGGGGTGTCACTATCGTTCAGGAGCCAAAAGATAATTGGAGCACTCTATTATACATCTGCTAGCAACCTTATAGCTACGAAAATAAATATCAGTGTGATGCAAAATCAGAGGGAAAATAACTGTAAAAGGACTGCAAACGCTGAGTACAAAAGACTTCCCGTCTTATTCATAATAAAGTTATAATCTGCTTCATAAACATATTTTAGCTATGTTGGTAATCATTGTGAAATTGTGTCACAGAAATTGTATTGACAACAAAATGGCGACGTTCGTTCCGATTTAGACCACGCGCCGCAATAACCTTGTAGCGTTCTAATCTGTGAAAGGACTGTACATAACTGACAGGTGTCAGGAACGCGTTTTCTCATCGAAAGGCGTGTAGGATTCAGTTTGCAGTAGTTGCATGAGTCGTATCCTTATCTTATGCCCCGACGTTGGGCTTAGATGATATTCATATTCATAGCACATTGAGAACTTATTGGATGGTATTTTTAAACGCTTACCCGAAATGTACATAAAGTACCTCTACCTAAATATAGATACATGTTATCAAAAAGGATTAGAAATAATTTGGGAGTTATTTATTTTATTTTATTACCAGCTTCAGCCCGCGACTTTGTCCACGTGAAATTTCTTGTTCTCCCGACCAAGCGTCGCATCGCAACGCTTGCCCTGCCCGCGCTATTACTCGGTCTGCTCGGCTCCTAAGGGCCCTAGAATAATATTTAATAGCCTATAGCCTTCCTCAAGAATCAAAAAAATCACAGCAGTAGTATATATAACGAAGTTAAAAGGAAAACTATCACAGCAAAGAAGGCGATACAAGTTACCGAGTAATAGTCAATCAACTTAAATTACAGTTGAAAAACAATATCTCCCATAGAATATATGGGAGATATTGTTATGTATGGAAGAACATGAACATCCTTTGGATAAATTCATCCCAACTACGGAACTCTTCATTGTGCGTGGTGCGTGGTTTTTATATCTTTTAAACGGATATGAGTTTGATAGCTAATAGGGTTCATTTTAAGGATGAATGGAAACTTATGCAAAAGGATTTATTTCAAACCATAGCGTATATTTTTCTAAAACGTGACTCACTAACCAACGGACGCGCGGTGGCGGTGCATATATTTTTTAATGATTTTTTTGTTGATACTAAAGTAAATTAATAAAAAATACATTCACATTATAATTTCATATATGTAATTGTAAAAATATCCCTTTTTGTGTGGATTTAATGTCTAACTTAGGCTATAAGGATCATTTTACGTTGGAAAATTGTCACAAGGTGTCATATCGAGAGTAGAGCACACCCACACGCTCGCGCGTTGTGAGGCGTGCAAAATAGGTACAGCTATTGATTGTTTATTCATAGGAAAAAAAAAATGTATATGTATAAAATAACTTAGTATTTACATTATGTAATTAATCTAGATTAGATTACTTTAATGAACATACATCACAAATTATACTTTAGTGTTTCAGGTCATGTTCATGATTATGAGGGAAAGCATTTTTTTTTTCCTATTTTATTTTTTGTAAAAACAACAAATGACTGTACCTAATTAGTTTCAAACCCCACTGCTAGGCGAAACATCCAGCAGCCTTATTGCGTAACAATTAAAATGGCGATGCCTTTCGTTTGAACAGTTCAACAACGTTCATTGCGTTGTTAACGTTGTCGAGCAGACGAATTTTTCAAACAAAGGAATGGACACACTTTTCTATCCAATGGAATTCGAATTTCCTTCAAAATCCTTTGGATAGAAAAGTGTGTAGTGCTGCAGGCCTCCTGAAGCATTGTTGGTTAGAAATGAGTAACTTACTATCAGCCCAGAGTTTAGATAAGTGCTCGGTTGATGCTGTGGTGGCATCTACAACGCCACATGTGAACTAGATACGCATCAACGACGTGACGTCACACAGCTCCTGCATCGCGCAATCAGACTTTACCGCGCAACATCCTGACATCAACCGTCGGGCGGTTGCCCACCAGACACATCACCCGTCTGGCCGGAGGACCCTCCCTTTTCTATGGTGGATGAGTGAACTTTACACCCTGTCCCTCATACCTCTATAATGCCAATAGCTAACTACTAAGGTACTTAAGTACTCTTACCCGTTTCCAAAAAAAATATCATTTACCTTCAAACTGCGCTTGTTACCTATTATGCTTACGCTTAAGTGTGGCTTAGTAACGGCGTGATATTGTGGGAAAACAGCACAGATGCACTGATACTTTCCACATTGCAAAACAGACATAAGAATCCTTGTAAATATAGAAGATACCGCCAGCTGTAAACCTCATTTCAAAGAACATAAAATAATAATCGCCGCCTGCTTTATACATTCTAGAAATATGCAAATTCGTTCGAAATTACCATCACTTTTACAGTCAAAGTATACACTGCGTCATAAAAATAGGTTAAACTTACCAGGCTCTAAGCTAAAAATTCACTCAACAAGTACATTAGTCATGTCAATTAAAATAATTATATAATAAATTACCAGAAACAAGAAGAACAAAAATGTATACTATACATTCATAAATGAATTAAAACAATTTCTGTTATCTAAATGGTATTACAATATCAATGAATATTTAAATGAGAAATTTTAAATTACATGTATTATAAAATAATCTATCACAGTTATATAATGTAACTACTACCTAAGTAGTCAAATAAAAGCCCTCTTCCTTTCTCCTATTTTTGCTGTGCCCGACAGGGTCCACAATGATCACATTTTTGTAAAAACTACCACCTAATTTCACATGACAAAGCAATAAATATATTGAGTATTAAGTATTGACCTGGCGAAATGTGGGTGTAGTATCAATACACCTCTGTGTAAGTGTATACACCTACAGAAAATACAAGCGTGATGTTTCTATGTGCATGAGTCAGGTAAAAACAAACTGGAAGGATTGCATTTCCTAACGCTGTGAGTATGAACAGTAAACTTATTTCATCAGAGCGTAATATACTTAGTAAGAACTTACGTTCATTGAGCAGAACATTTCTCAATGACTACTCAAAACATTATTTAGCTCAGTAGGTCACCAATGCTTGCAATTTTATTGTAGGCATCTTAGAAATGTCTTGATGGCCCAGTGGTTACGGCCTCTCCTCCTTGCCTGAAAAGAGTCTTGTATTTAAAAGACTCTTGCAGGAACATTGCTTGTCGTTTTCATTTTGTTCTCGTAACTGTAATTATCTATAGTCTTCATTTATTTTCGTTGCATAATATATTTAGTATGATGTATTTATGTATCTATTATTTAGGATATGTTCATCTGTGTATCTATTTTAGTATATTGTGTAAGTTATTATTTGCACCAACCACAGCCTCATTTTATGTCCTGGCAAATCATTATCCATTCCATGGTTGCCTGGAAGAGATCGCAAAAAGCGATCGGCCGCCTGTTGTATATTTCATATTGTTTGATTAATTTTTTGTTATGTATTTTTGTGGTGTTCAATAAAGTATATATAAATAAATAAATCAATAATAACACTTTGCCCGACGTGGGAATCGAACTCAGGACCAGCAGTTAAGTTTAATGAAGCGTCTAATATTGCCAACATTAAAAACATCACGCCTGTAATCCGCGAAAGGTTAAGCAGAGGTGTACCTGTAGTACAAACACATTTCGTCAGTTATGTTTAAGTCTCATGTAATAGAGGGCGTTATATTATATTATTTATTGTCACCAACCGGGCACAAATCCAGACACTGGGCTGCTACTGAGAAATTACACAATAACACTTTGCCCGACCCGCGCATCGAACTCAGGACCTCACTCGACCAACGAGGCAAAGACAATTTAAAAGCAATGCACTAAAAAGGCCGAAACAAATTTGGTCGCAATCGCAAGCGCAACCCATTTTTCTTTCGGTTTATAATTTGCAATTGGGTTCCGCTTGCTACTAAACTTAATTCGGGTATTTAGGCTTTCAGTTCATAATACAGTCTGTTAAACCGAAGTAGAGTTTACGTTGTAGGTATAATTAGTTTATTTTAATGTTGTTTTCTATTCTCAACCTTGACCCTTTTGAGGTACGGAACTAAAAACGGTAAAAAATTACTAGTATCCCGGTTTTTTCGATAATACCGAATACCGGTATCCATGCTCTAGACGTGTATTATTTGGTATACCTCTGCCTTATTCTACGGGGAAACAAGGCGTGCTGTTATGTTACTTATAACATGTTTAGTTGTTGCAGAATCGGTTTGGTGAATTATTCACCAAACCGATTCTGCAACCACTAAACATACTTCACAAACACCTTCGTTAGTCAAAACTAAGTAAACAAACTCGACATTTTGATCTTTCCAATTGCGCAAGCCCATTGAGAAGCATCCATCTGTTTCTTAGACCGCACTGACATACGTACACACAGTCTGTGTGACAGCAACGGGGTTAACGTGCCAAGGTTGAAATAACTGGTTGTAATGACCCGACGAGAGTTATGGGTTTGTGGTCTTTGTACTGCGGTAGGTATAGAATTTAGATATTGTTATCATAATTATCTTTGAAGTAGAATCATATTCTGAACGATGACTGAGGGAGCCTGGAAGGGTTTCCCACATTTTATAGTTATTTTTTCTCATGCATGCTCTTCGTAAATGAATTCGAACACAAACTACACAAAAATATCGAATAACCAAAAAAAAATATCAATAGCGGACAAAAGCGATTTGGTAATTTTTATCCTACATTGTAGTTATTTTCTCACTTTTTTTCTCGTTATTACGATTTCTTTGGTTCTTGTAAGTAGTTCCGGGCTTTTGCTTTTCCCTCTTGAGGTTTTATTAATAACTCCATCAGTATTAGTATTTCATCTTCCTGCCTTCGTGTTTTGGGGTCAGCTTCCAGTCTAACCTGGGCAGCTGAACAGCAGTATTTTACATTGAGCAACTGCCTATCTGACCTCCACAACCCAGTAACTGGGTAACACGATACCCCTTGGTAAGACTGCTTGTCAAAATTTCGGGCTTCTGACGACCCGTAATGAATGTCAAAGATCTACGAATGACAACCGGGACCAATGTCTTGGTGTGTAAAGATGGTCACCAATCTACGGACCCACGGCACGCGTAGCTTAACCTTATCGATCGACCCGTGCGACTGTTATTATTTACGCCACGAGCCCTTATCCCATTCAGTTACTATTTAACTTTATTATAGATTGGAGTTACATCACCATTATTATTCGCTGCTCTGTCTCAATAGTTTCAAAACGTATCGCCTTCTGAAGCAATATTGTACAAAACAGTACTTAGCCCAGGCCGGTGATGCGTAAACCGACAGAAATGTATTGTTTTTACTAAGACTGTACCTAATAATGGGCTATTTGTTATTGGTGAAACAATATGGCAAGGGCTTGGAGGAATAAGACTGCAAATGCACAAGGGGCTCGTGACTGAGTTAAAGTCGCACGGGGTGATCGATTAAGAGATTACTCTTTCCGCGGTCGGTCCTCGGATGGGTGACCATTTATTTCATACCGAGCCCCCTGTGAAGAAAGCACGTAAAGCCGTAGATAAGTCCCGCTTTTCGTTCGTAGAACTTTTAAAGTCGTTACGGGTACCTAGTCAGAAACCCGAAAGTCTAACAACCAGACTTACCAAGGGGTTGCGTGCTACCCAGCAACTGGGTTGTGGAGGTCATAGTTGGGAAAAGGATGCATGGTCAGGTAGATGATGACCTCCAAAGTACCAGCTTGTATTAGGCTTAACCGACTCAAATATGAGAGCACTAATTTTCCTATAGGTCCCATACACGACTTAACTTGAGCTTCGTTTGCTGTTCCGGCCATCATCGCAAGGTAGGAAGAAGCTCCTCCCCTTATCCATTGGAATAAGGGGAGGAAACCCCCTGTAAAGGGGGTTACTACTGAGATGTCGGCTGATAGAGATGTGTGGAAGAAAAAGCCATGGTGTGGTCGGCGCACTAATACATTGGTATTAGTGTGCTGACCACACCATGCCTTTTTCTCAGTTTCTTTAATCTCAGTAGTCACCCCCTTTCTAGCCATATCATCTCCCACATAGTCTATCCATCGTTTCTATGATCTTCCTCTACTATTATAAACAGTTTTTGAAGTGAAGCTTCGTAGGCGGCGTTTAGATATTTGGACGAAAAACGTAAGTAAAATTTCAAGGACGCGTCACGTTTAGGCACATTTCGATACATGAGAGAGAAGAAAATCTAACTCTTTCTCGCACTAAATCTCTCTTATTCTAAATGTTGTAAGAAGTTTTGCTTATTTTAGGGACTTTTATTCTTTAACAGAACATGTCAGTCCCGTAATTCCTTACTTAAACCGACAACACGTAAAACCACTTATCCCAATGTAATGTTTTTAAGTTTATTCCTTTCTTTGTTTCCAGCTTTTCGAACAGGTCCGCACAATGAGGGGGGGCGTGGAACCCCTGTTGGATAAGGTGACCCTCGTGAACGGCGACGTGTCGGAGCCCGACCTGGGCATGAGCGAGGAGGACAGACAGACGGTCATCAATGACGTGCATATCATCATACACGCTGCTGCCACTATCAGGTAACTTCATCTGCTCAACCTTTTTCCAACCCTTGAAATCCGGTCAGATGGTAACTCTAAGCGCACCCTCAGCTCATCTGGTGTTTGACTCGCGCTTGAGGCCTTTGACCGCAAACTCGTGCGCCGAAAAACATTAATAAACATGATTTTGAGTTACGAATGGGTTTATAAAACACTGCCAAATAATATCTTAAAATTACACCATATTTCGCATTACGTATTTACAAAAATTGTTAATTTTATCAATTTACTAGCTTCTGTCCGCGACTTCGTCCGCGTAAAATTTCTTGTTTCCCCGACCCACCCCGTCGCACAGTGGGCTGAAATCGATCTTCATAGACTTAGGGATAAACTTAGTAAATCTTTTATTTTTTGGCAGAAATGGGCTTAGGTATCGTATATTGATCAATTTAATGCTATTTCAGATTTTCAATGTATAAAAGTTGACTTGATCGAGTATTCTTATCTTTGATTCAAGAAAATCAGTTCATTCGTTTGAAGATGATCAACTCTTTTCTAGTTGATAATTGGATGTGAGCATCTTCCACAGGTCTGATCGAGTCGAAATTTCGTATTCTGTTACTTCAATGATATTAGAACATAGTAACCTAGAGCAGATGCAGCATCACATGAAATTTGCAGAATACCCAACTCCCTCACCAACTTACAGCAGAGATATTGTATTTGGGCTCTGTTTTGGCTATTGTATTTTTGTAATAGTCCAAATAAATAGGTTATAGGTAATCAGAGTTTGATGATGGAGTAGGAAAGAGAAGTGAGGATTAATTAGTAACTATACCCAAAGTCTCAAATTCAGATAATTTATGTAAACAACGGGGATAACACAACAAAAAATATCTTCGTAATGGTAATTCACATAAAATTGCAAAAAAAGAGGTTCTATTTTCTATTAAGTACTGATTTTAAGAAATAATAATTAAAAAATAATCATACCGTAATTATTTTTATAAATTTTCGGTTTTAAATAAAGTTATTAATAAAAGGAGATTTTCTGGTATAAAATATTTTATGATACTTGATACTCAGTAGCAGGTTTTACGCAATTAAACACGAACTATGATTCACACTCAGTCTGTATTTGGGCAGAGTAACGTCCTTATCACTAGTTCACAATATAATGCATGTTAAAAATGATCTGCTTGCCATTTTATACACCTAACCGCCATATTCAAATCAACTGTCAGTTATTTACTCGAAATACTAAATTATTGTTATAAAAATCAAATGAATGACTTATTATGGGAAAATAAATATAAAGAATATTATTTAGATATTAATGACAATATTTGAAAGTAATTTAGGAATAACTAAGCAACTACTACGTCATAACCGTCGAGTATCTATCTAGTAGTTGTTAACATACTGGTAACAATGCAGGAGATCCAAAAGCCTACGTCTAGCACTGGGCTTAAAAGGGCTGATTATGACTATCATATACCGTGTCTCCGACAGACTACAAAAAACATTGTTTGGCAACGGGATTTTGTTTGCATAGTTGTAATAATTAATTCACTTTAATTTTATCGATGATTATTTACAAAAACATTTAATGATTAAATGTTTTGCACCACTGTCCTGTCATTTTGACAGTGACATTTCTTGACATTACTTTGTTTACATAAATTATCTGAATTAGAGACTTCGGGTATAGCTTCACTGTGGGAAACATAACAAACTCTTTTTGCGTTTTTACTTTATTATTTCTCAGTAGCAGTCTGGCAATAGACTCGCCCCTACTACATGGGACTCAACTATAACTAGCAAAATATGGATGTAAGACTGTAGGTACTACTTTCGCCTACATCTTCGAGGATTACAAGCGTAATGTTATGGTTGCAGGTTCGACGAAGAGCTAAAAAAGGCTGTTCTGCTGAACGTGAGGGGCACCAAGCTGATGGTGGAACTGGGGAAGGCCTGCAAGAACTTGAAGGTATTGTTAAACTCAAATTATCTAAGTTAATTATAAGTAGGTAGTACCAATTTGTGTCTGCGCCTTTATGTCGAGAAAAGTTTTCGTAACTCAAATATTACTAGAAATTCACAATTCTATAGTGCATTCCATAATGTTGGTAAAACAGTTGGTGGCTTCAAATACCAACACCGCCTCTGTGGTCTAGTGGTAAAACCACCTGTCTCAGATCCAGAGGTCCCGGGTTCGATTCCCAGCGGAGGCAAACATTTCTGCTCGGTTTGGTTGGTGGTAGCGCTTGTTCTAAGTCCGCTTGGCTAGCTACCACCATCTTATCTGTCTGTCGCCAAAACAACAATGTTAACAGCATTTGTTGTGTTTCGGCAGTTAGAGGTAAGATAGCCAGTTCCTCTGTGGTTGAGGATTTCGGGTAAAGCTCGCTTCCACCTTCGGCCTTATCATCACTTACCGTGAGGTAAGATGAAGGCCAAGGGCTTCCCCGTTGTATGTAAAAAAATATGAAAAAATAAACAATTATGTCCCTGTCGCACAGCCTACTAGGAGAGGAGGATGAGCGCTTTTTTGTGTTTATATTATTTATGTATTCTGGTAATTGTATTTTTATTTTTATTATATTTAATTTCTTCTTCTTCTAATATTTAATTTAATTAAGTATTTAAGTGAATATTTTGGCTTTATCTCTTTAAGTTATAAATAATACCTGTTTGAGTAAGAGGTTTTATTAAATGTTATACCTTTACGTAGATTCAGTTAGTTATTCCTGTTCTTCAATATTTGTTAACTATGATATTTGGTTATGATATATACTTAATTTATTGCACGATTCTAGCATTGATTCTGGCTCTTGTGATACAGGTAATCCTAGTACAAGAGTCAGGGCTACACAGATGTTTGTGTCTTGAAGTGAATTAATAAATTATTATATTATTATTAACATAACCGGGATATTTACCATGTTTATTCATTTTTCTGAGTTCCCGATATTTCGGCGCTGTTGCAAGCACCATGATCACGGATAAACTGAAGTCACTGCGAAATGCGATAATGTTAGTGACCATGACAGTTTAAAAATTATTATATTGATTATTAATTGAAAATAAGTTATTGCACTATGTATTTAATATATTTATTATGAATTACAATTTAGATATTGAAGTAGGTTTTTATATTAATTGATTTTTATGTGCCGCTGTCTGAATGTCACAGTCGCAGCCAAAATACTCGTATGTTCGTACTCTTAAGAGCAATTTTTGTATGCGAATCTACTTTATTGACTCAGCATTATTAGTTATGTTGCGACGTAATTTTAATAACGCAGAATGACATTCAGCTATCTTCTTTATATGTCAGACCGAATTAAATGTAACACTAACAGATCATTTATAACGGGTTTTAGAATCAGAATCATTTATTTGTTAAATATAGGTATCAACATTAAGGATATTATAAGTAGTAAAGGTTCTTGCTAAGTTTTGTCATTACCGACATACAAATGAAAATTATAAAAAACCAATTTAAATCACAAATATAACAAATAACAAAAAAATTGTTTTAAATAATATGTATTTTACTATTACGTTGATGTCAACTCGACATTGGACAGACAAATACAGTTTAATAAGCTACAGTCTCCTCAGTGCCGCAGCTCCAAAAAGTATTGTGTCCTGACTGATAAATGAAAGGATTTTAAAAGTTACGAAGATATTAAAGGCTGGATGATAAAGTAATCGTCGTTCCCCTCAGCTGTTCATCCACGTGTCCACGTCGTACTGCCACCTGCACGAGAAGCTCCTGGAGGAGAAGGCGTACCCGCCGCCCGCCGACCCGCACCAGGTCATCCAGGCCGTCGAGTGGATGGACGACGAGACCATCGCCAGCCTCACGCCCAAGTATGTACAAGTTCCTCACCAGACGGTAGATAGACGGCGATGGTGGCGTAATGTATTCACTCGAGGGTTGAAAACTCCCAGGCTATAACTGTCGGGAATTATAGACTACCCTTCCCTTTGCTGTAGTTATTTTTGATAAATTAATATTACTGTACATAATTTTTTTGTAAATTGCGGATTGGTCGTTTGATGATCCAAGTGTGATTCGCGACTAGTATTCTCCAAGTTATTCTATTGCCTTTGGTTCGTCTCCAATTACTGAAAGTTGAGTACCATCAACTTCGAATATTTCTCCTTGTCACCAAGTTATTATGAAAGTATTATTTATTACTGTCGAAAATCTGATTTTAATCTACTACCTAGCCCACTTATACTGAACTACTATTTGAAAAAAAAAAGTAAAAAATAAATAATCGCAGCTTCCACATCCCATTCACTTAGTAAGTTTAGTGTCAATCATACAATCAGAAAGGTATTTTATTTTTACAAAATAAATGAGATAGCATATAAAATATAGCAAGTTTTGTCATTGTGATTATAATAATACCAGCCTATAACTGTCCCACTGCTGGGCAAAGGCCTCTTCTCATACAGAGAAGGCATGAGCATTGATCACCATGCTTGCTCAAGACGGGTTGGCGATTTCAGACTTATATTAACTATAAGTCCAGATTTCCTCACGATGTTTTTCCTTCACCGATATCAGTAATGTCCAAGATAAACTCAGAAAGTACATATGAATTGAAAAAGTCACATTGGTACTTGCCCAGATTTGAACCCACAACCTCATGCATGAGAGGCCATCATGACACTACTACATTGTGATTACTAATTAACTAATTCAAAGAATGCAAGAGCGAACGAAGCGCGCTCGAAAATTGCAGCTTGGATAAGTAGGTTAGATTTTGCAAGAGCTCGAGAATTTAACCGCACACCTGTAGCTTGAATCCTTTGCGAGGTATAGACAAGTAACGTAATTTTTTTTTTCGTATTTTCATTAGGTATTCACTCATCACGGGCCTCGTATCAATAAGAATTTGAGGTTTTAGATAATATTTTACGATTTTTGGCGTAAACGCGTCGGGGGGCTTTTTAGCTTGGGGGGCCCGTATCATTGATACGGCGGTAGCTACGCCCTTGCATACAATTCATTCATGTCAATTAAAACCACATAAACCATGTTCTATGCGTTCTATGGGTCAAGGCCATACCTGTTACTATGGCTATGGCATGCAAGAGTGGTACCGGCGAGGTCGTCGACCCACATCTCGAGGCCACTTAATTTTTGATTAGTATAACGTAGTCGGGCGGTGAATGGCACTGTTGCACCAATGTGCCAGACAGAAAAATATTGCTCAAAGAATTCGGTCTGACTTGAATTTTGAGTTTTTTTAGTTCGTTGGTTCTAAAACTTAACAGTTGTGAAGGAAAAGAAAGAAAATTAAGTATAAGCGGGGCAAGGGAGATCGACGCGCTAATTGTTACCATGAATTCAGGACATAATTATTTCTGTACATATTCAACACAGAAAACTATTATGTAGCCAAAAGCCCAGTATTCTAAATCTGTAACGGACCTAATTTGAAAGAAAACAAATGCATTTATTAGGATATAGAATGGCCATCACTCAGCAATCAGCATAATAATCCCATCCAGTCCGTCCCTTGCTGTCCTGCCCCAGCGACGCCTTAAGCCTAGGTTCGCACCCCACAGGGGGTGGATTTAGCGTGTAGTCGCTTAGTTTATAAGTTTTTTGCCCTAGCTGGAGGCCTTAATTTATTGAGTGACCGACAGGAACGTCCGGTTAAGCAGACGACAACCTCCTAGGTTGACCTGCGAGATGCCATTTAGAAAAAAAAACAATCAGCACAATGCTGTAATTTCTAGTAGGTACTTAGCTACAACTAATCACGGGGTAATCACTCCCAATCACATAAGTATGTGAAGTTTGGTCAAATAATTAAAAAAAAAAACACTGTTTATGTATTTTCGATGGGTCTTGAGTTCCTTCCCTAGGTCGGGAAAAGTGATTAGCGGTTCCCAGCAAGAATTTCTCATTTATAATAAATTCTTAATTAATTCCAGGTTACTGGACAAGCTGCCCAACTCCTATGCCTTCACGAAGGCGCTCGGCGAAGCGCTTGTGGTGGAGTCCATGGCCCACATGCCCGCTATGGTGCTCAGACCTTCCATAGGTAAGTCAATTAGGTGGTAGGTCTGGTAGGGTATTTCGGGTAAGTACGGTGCTGGGGTAAGACCGTACAAATCAAATACACGGCTAATTTGGCAATATTGTTTAATGCTTACCTACTCGTACAACTGTATATTCTGTGCTATTTTATTATGCCCAGGCCTCTAGTTCCCACCAGTAGGTAATTCTTTAAAGAAAAGAACAACCGATTAAAAAAAAAAAACTTAAATTTTGGAAGTCGGTGTCTTCGGTTCCGTATTTTCGTGTTTTGCCAACGACTTCCAAAATGTAAGATATTTTTCATTTTTTTTTTGAAGTCAGTATTTTTTTTTGTAAAAGCTTTTTATTTATCACTTTTTAGTTGTGTTGTACTTATTATTGAAGCTAACTCAAAAACTGCTGTAGAAAAGTTAATACAATTTAACGGGACCACCGCGCAAGCATCATCTACCAAATGAAAGCAATATAAAAATTGGTTCATAAACAAATAAGTTATGCCCGAACATATATAATATTTAGATACACGAATTGAGAACCTCCTTCTTTTTTGAAGTCGGTTAATAATCATTTATAGCCAGAGTGCATCTCATGACAATTCCAATAAGGCCAAACACGGCTAGGATACATTTTTATTACGAAGTTCCGTTGTCTACCTTCCGGCTTCATCTTCAGATCAGTTTGATGGTCATTTTGATCAGAACCATTTACCTATTTAAATTTGCTTCGTAATAGTCGCTTAACTATTTTAATCGAGATATCTTATCACCACCCGTGAAATACGTATCATTGACGAGTTCCGGTGGCAATCTGTCGTCTTCTTCATTAGTTCCACTTCACCAAATGATACTTTCTGAATGCAAATGCTTAACTTGTTGATGAAAATATAAAAAACGCTATATGTTTGCCTATAAAATTTGAGGAGTTCCCTCAATTCCTCATGGATCCCACCATTAGAACTGGATTTAGATAAAAATGAGACCAAACTGGAAGTAAAAATCCTTTCAAATAAAAAAAAAGAATTTTCAAAATCGGTTCATAAACGACGGAATTCTGAGGCAACCGTATTGAGAACCTCCTCGTTTTTAGGCAGTTGGTTAAAAAAATCGCTTGTATTCAAATTAAATTTTTCATCGTGTTGAAATAAAAATACTGTATTTTCTTCACACACATAGTACCTACAAAGCAGAGACAGTTCAGTGTACAAAAACAAAATGTATTCAAACCTAAACTACATTTAGGCATTAGCCATTTGCGCCATATTCAGGTAATTTGAAGTACACTGATGACGGGAAAATAAAGTTTTTGCAAAACTGTTTCAACTTGTCGAAAATCCGTCCGATATTACCCCAACGCGCCTTATTGCAGGCAGATGTCCATAGGCGGCTTTGATCAGTTTCCATCCGGAGTCAGATTGTTTCTCCAACAGTCATGTGGCTGCCTTTTGCCTATACTATATACTATACTACTATAACTATTGAGGTCAGCTTCCAGCGTAACCGTGTACAGCGGAATATCTACCAGTATTTTACATGGAGCGACTGCCTTTCCAATAATGTTATTTTGATGTGAAACATCTATAGGCGCGCTTTGGGAGTAAAACCGACTCGTATGACGGCAAACGGCATGACGCTCTCTTTATGCCGTGATGCCACAGAGTCTATATTGAAAATAATTTATTTGTCTTGTTTTTATATTCTGTATGTCGGTATCATTCTAATAAGAATAATAAGAACAATATATTTATTTTTTCACCTCTTTCTCTTTAAGTCTTTAATTATAAATTATTCAATAACCATCAATTTCGACGTTTCACATCTGCCATGCGTACCGTAACAGCAAAATAAAAAAAATAAAAACTTATATAAATAAAGAATATTTCTCTTTGTATTTTCCAGTGATTCCAATCTGGCAGGAGCCTGTACCAGGTTGGACTGACAATATCAACGGACCTACTGGATTACTTATTGGTAAGTCTTTAACATCATTGTTGCATGAGAACAGCACGCTAATTGCATAACAAACGGAATGAGGATATTCCTTTCATTTTAACAATACGACAATATCCATTATAGTTTATTTTTGCTGTCCAGCAGACGATTTTTTTTTTCTAAAATATGAAGCAATGCATTTTGTTGTTGTGTAAAAATGAAAGGGATTGTCATTCCGAGAGACAGTTACGCAATTAGGGCTCTAATTGAATTCCCAAAGTAATTGAATTTGTGTTACATTTGATACGCAATTTGCAGGCTTACTTCCTGAAATGATTTAAAAAATAGTTTCCGTTGGTACCTTTTTTATTTCATTGTAAATAAAAATATTCCTACTTTAAAATCCGATAGTTTCCGAATAATTATACCTACATGTGGCAAGATTTAATGTAGCGAGACGATTTAACGTTATAGGTACCTACTTATTTCTTAAAGCTTCAGTTAACAAGTAAATGATTTCTGTTTCTTTTGCTATAGGTGCTGGCAAAGGGGTGATCAGATCTATGTACTGTAAGAGCAACAGTTACGCTGACTATCTGCCGGTCGATGTATTCATCAGCGGCATCATGATCGTCGCTTGGAACTATTTGAAGAATGGGTGCGTTTACTTGTATTATTACGGTATCATAAATGAGCAAATAGGCGCGGCCACCAACTTCTAGTGAGCACGCGGTTACCTCAGAACTATTATCTATTCCACAGTACACTTTACTGTACTGTGCCTTGTGCGTGTAAATACTTGCCGAGCGGCCGTAGGTAGGTAATTATTTCAAGGTCACCGCCGTGACAAAAGCTGCTTCTTTGCTGTGTCGCGGGATGCGTGCGTCGCCGGCGCCGTCGCGTCGTCATAAAGGATTCTTTAGGCTCTACTACTACAGACAATGTTACGACCACCGTCCAAAGACTTGACTTCTAGCCAAGCCTTTGGCGGCCAAGTAATGCTCAAGGGGCTCTGATTCAAAAGCTACGCCACGCTAGAATCGTCGCTTTTTATGGAATATTGTCTGTCTGTTATCAAAAAATACTCCTCATATTATAAATGTAAAAGGAACTCTGTCTGTTACGTTTTCACGCCCAAACCGCTGAACCGATCGTAATGAAAGGCAGAGATATAGCTGGGAATATGGAGAAGGACATAGGCTACTTTTTTACGCGATAACCGACATCCACGCGGGCGGTGCCGCAGGCAAAAGCTAGTAACTTATAAGATCTTATCTAATTGTTAATCTGTTCCAGTGATACGAAGTGCAACATAGTAAACTTCACGTCGTCTGCCGAGATCAAGGTGACGTGGTCGGAGATGATCGACGCCGGCCGAGAGATCATCATGAACAGGGTCCCGCTCAACGGAGTCGTGTGGTGAGTGTACCTTCTGCACCTCACGATAACTCATTTCATTCTGATGTTTGATTCGCTCAGGCTGCAGTCTTCTAAGTGCTTCTATTAAACGCTATTGGTGGCATCTGTCATATTATTTAAGCTGTTGTGAGCGTTACAAAGAGAATACATCAGTAAATAATAATAATAATAAATTTATTTATTCACTTCAAGACACAAACATCTGTGTAGCCCTGACTCTTGTACTAGGATTTCCTGTATCACAAGAGCCAGACCTCTCAATTTACAGGGAATATGTTATAGAAGCGCGATAGACAAAATTGTGATACGTTATAGTTATGGCATGCATTAAAAGGCAGGTTTACAAGTATACAAGAGTAATAATTAAAAAAAAAGAGTTTAAATTACCATTGCGTTCTTTGGAGCTAGCATAAGCTGAACTTAGCAAGAAAAATTCTTTGTTGTGTGTTTTCTTTAAATCCCCCAAAAATTTAGTAATTAATCATAATGCAATTGTAACAGAAATTTGATAGAAAGAAAAAGACTGTTTAACCAAACTTAAACAACAATTTATTAATAAAAGGTTTATATTCAATATAATATAACTCCTCCCCTGGCTCGAACATATACGGTGATCCTCCTGGGCATAGTGGGCATGCTGAGAATCAAGTTATCCAGCATTTCTTGAGGTAACCTGTCCCATTCTTGATTAGCGGCTTCCCTGAGCTCTGGCACTGTCTGGGAACGTGGCTGACGGATCCAAACAGCTCGCTTAAGAGCATCCCACGCGTGCTCTATTGGGTTTAAGTCAGGCTAGCCGGCAAGCCAGTCTAACCTTGTGATATCGTATTCTCGGAGAGCAGCATTGACTCGTTGAGCTCGATGGGCGGGCGCATTATCATCGACCAGTACAAATTGATGCCCATGGTTTACTCGGAATGGTCTGACAATTCCATCAATAGCAACTGCTCTATACATGTCTGCTGTCGTGGAGCCTCGATACGGGATCAAAGGCGTTCTAGCTCCAATCATAATGCCACCCCAAAAGGACACCGATTTCCCGCCTTGCTGAACTGTTCCAGTGGCAGTTCTTTGCCTTTCACGGTCTCCTGGTCTTCTCCAGACACGGACACGTCGGTTATCTGGATGAGTACTGATTCGCGATTCGTCAACGAAGAGACAGTTTTGCCAAATGTTTTCTTATTCATTTTGCCGAAGCCAATGCAATGACAAAATGGCCATGACAACAACAATACAGAACAGCAACATGGCAACAATACAGCCAAAATGGCAATGACAACAATGCAGATTGCAGTGGGCTACCACTGCAATCTGCATTGTTGTCATTGCCGGGAGTTCAGAGGAGCTCGCCAAGACCTCCGTGCTCGTAATCCAGCCTGATGCAAGCAATTCCGAATGGTCTGAGTGCTAACTTCAAGCCCAGAGGCGGCTTGAACTTCTGCTTTTATTTTAGTAGCGTTGATTGTTGGGTCACGGGCTGCCAGCAATCTAATATAGCACTTTTGGGCAGCAGTCAAAACAGTTGGGCAAAATTACCCATCCCATGGTACCTCTGCACCGTGGTGGAATCTAATAAATAAATTAAGTTGAAATTTAGTACACCGCTTACCACCTGGTGGCAATCCATGTGAGGGCGATTGGGAATAATCGCATAATGTGACCCAAACACGGAAATGTTACTTTTATAAATGAATTTTGAATATGTCGCTTTTGGATGAAAAGAGCAACTTTAGAAAAAGTTTTGCATACTGTATCGTGTGACATCAAATGAAACGGCTTACTTTTAGGGCCTCAAGTTTTTTTTTATAACTTTAATATATTTATTTAAGTAAATATATGAAAATTGACAATTGATCACCACCCCCTTAACTCCGAAAATACTGAGCCTAAAATTTTGAAAAAATACAATAAATAGTTCTATAGTTATCGGTTACAGGAAAACCTATAAGAAGTCCTACTATCACTCAATATTATGCGTACAAATTGACATTTGCAGTTGGTTCATGGTGTAATTATGTCTCCCAGGTACCCCGGCGGCTCCATGAAGCACTCGCGGCTGTACCACAACATCTGCTTGGTGTTGTTCCACTGGATCCCCGCCTGCATCATCGACACGCTGCTCTTCTGCCTCGGATACAAGCCAGTGTAAGTAATCATTTATGTATTTCCTGCTTGTATTGAGAATGCTGGATAGCCTGTAATGGGCGACCGTGTAAGTCCGAGGCTATTGTTACCCATAGTACTTAGGCCTGAAACCCGCCCGCGAGGTACACGCAAGTGGTCCGTTCGGGACCCGCGAGGCACCGCCATCCAGCACCAATTTCGCTAGTAACCGTTTTGCTACGCAATAATATATTGTTCTCCATCAACACGACTGTACATGCACACCGTTAAAATGTAACTACTGGTAACTAATTGCGATGAGCACCCGCGACGAGGACCGTCGCGTGTCCACGCGCGGAAATAGGTACGACGCTTTACGCAGTTTCAGGCCTTAAGATATATTAAATACTGAAGCTGATGGTCGACCTTTATAAATAAATAAATCAATGTAGACAGTATACACCACACATACCTACAAGTTTTCGGCCAAATAGAAAATACTTACCTAAGAAATAACAAGAATTCGTAAATAAATAAAATTGGGGGAGCAGTTTACTTAAGAGTGGGACCACAGACTAACTGACCAAAGTTGCGGCTACATTTGTATTATTGCAAAATTTGCAACGGACCAGGGGCCTGTGTCTACTAATTTACAAACGTTGCAATGGTCTCGCCATTGTGAGTATTTGACAGTGTTTGTATGGCAAATCTGTCAAAAACTCACAATGAAGAGACCATTGCAACGTTTGTACATTAGTAGACTTGGCCCCCAGACGCCGCGACCGTGACAATAAAGCGTAGCAAAAAATTATAAAATCTGTGAAACGGTGGCCCCAGTCAGGATGGTCACAAACTCACAACAAACGATATATGTACTTGCACTTTAATTTAATTCCTTTATTATTTTTTAAATCGGATAGATTTACACTTACCTAGTGACGGTTACATAACGACAGATTCGAACTGCCTAACACGGCATTTATAGAGATCCTCATTCGGCCCATGCCCCCCCCCCCCACCCCACCCTCGCGCGACTACCTCAGTCGCTTTGTACGCGGAGTGTTGTCTGTTGAAATGTGACAAATGTGGACGCAGCTTCAGGGAACACCGAAATTCTTTAAAATACCAGCCAATGGAAAAGGCTACCTGCTCGATATTGCATGTAATTCCTTATTACCTTTTGGAGATTCATAAATAAGTACCATTAATTTTGCAGGCTATGTCGCGTCCAGCGCCGTATCGCCAAAGGGTTCGAAGTGTTCGAGTACTACACGACCAACCAGTGGGACTTCAAGTCAGACATCGCACAGAGTGTACGACAGAAACTCAATGCGAGAGAGAGAAGGGACTATAAAGTGGATGCTGTGGGTGAGTAGGACAACAAGCTTGTGGTATGCGGAGATAAAACACAAAAGACACGGGAGCAAATAAGAAATTAAATTAAATTGTTTATTTTGTAAATAGGATATAGGAATCACTTTAATACGTCATAAA
Organism: Dryobota labecula; assembly: GCA_947523025.1. Lineage (NCBI taxonomy): Eukaryota > Metazoa > Arthropoda > Insecta > Lepidoptera > Noctuidae > Dryobota > Dryobota labecula. Next base: position 359,335 of record OX383311.1, on the reverse strand, counting down.
AAAAAAAAAAACTCAGCAGTCAAAGTCTGTTTTAAAGTCCAGACATAATCTTGGTCAGAACATGTGAGGACTATGTAGATTAGTAAAAAAAGAACCGCACGTGGACCAGTCAGTCTGTGCAAGCATTTATCAGTAATCGTGTAGCTCAACTCAGAACTTAGGAGCTCAACGACTCGACGAACAACACCAAAGACAGGAAATTTGGCCGCATAAGGTCAAATCAAATTCCTTATATCATCAAAAAAAAAATAAAAAAAATACCCACATAGTCCTCACATTCGCAAGAAATATTAGATTGACATTAGACGTCTGAATGGATAAGGGCTGAAACTGCGTGAAGCGGACGTCCGCGCGGTTCCATACAAAGTGCTCCGTCGCGGAGACCCGCGCAGGCTCCGTTGCGGGGGTACGCGCGGGGCCAGCTTACTGGCTGTCGTTTATTTTCTGCTAGTCGACGTTTTGCTAAGTTCTCCATCGACACGACTGTACATGCGCACCGTTATAATTAAACTACGGGTAGTTAATTGCCCACGGAGGCCATCTGGGTGCCCATACACGTAAACACGCGACGGTTACCCGTCGCGAGCGCCCGCTTCACGCAGTTTCAGCCCTAAAACTGTTTTGGACAAACTAAAACTCTTTTGTCTACTGCTCGCAAGCCCGACTGCTGAGCTGTGGTCGAATCCCAAGTTGGGCAAAGTATTAGTGGATGTTTACATCAGGAATTTCTCTGTTTAATGCAGCCCGGAGTCTGTATTAGTGACCGATCAATGGCTCGCCCGTATTACCTTTGCAAAATTTGCCTTTATATACTATTCAAAACCGCTACTTTTGCCTTTAGGGAATACAGGCGCGATGTTATGTTGTGTTTGTGCTTCAGGTCTGGACATCTCCAGTTACTTCGAGGACTGCATCAGAGCTGCTCGAGTGTTCATCCTAAAGGAGTATGATGATACGCTACCTGCTGCCAGGAGGCATATGAGAATGTGAGTATAATTTAATATCTATTAATCCAACACTAACTCCAAAACTCCACAAACACATTCAAAATTATTGTTAGGATGTTATTGAATACATTCTTACTAAATAAATAATAATTATAATAAATTATAACACCTTGTGGCGGCATCTACAACGCCACATGCGAACTACGCATCAAAGACCTGACGTTACACAAATCCTGCATCGCGCAAGCAGATTTTACCGCGCGACTAGCATATATATACAACATCGCAACATCAACCGTCAGGCAGTTGCCCACCAGACACGTCTGGTCAGAGGATCCTCCCTTTTTAACAGAGTATGATTGAACTTTACACCCTGTTCCTCATACCTCAACCGCGACCCCGAACATGGACTTCACCGCAGCCTTCGAGCAGCTAGTTCAGCGTGACGTCGTCATCACTTTCTTAAGCTTTCGAGCGGCGAGTCACACAGCCAGCCAGCACCCACGGCTTCAACGGGTATCCTGACCACCAGCATGCAGCGAACGGCATACCTGGTCATCACCCTCAGCCTCATCAGCAAAACTTGGCACAGCACACTGCACTTTCGGCTGATCCACAAGCAGAGCTCTTCAATCCTCTCTTGTCGACGCCAACAGTCAGCCTCAACCCGGCGTTGTACCACGTCCGACTCACTGGAGCATAACGCATTGCCACCCTTACTGACTGGAGAAACTCCGCAAACCTCCAACTCACTGGAATCACAAGTGGTCCTGGCAAGCATGATAATATGCTTACTTCTTACTTTCTCAGCCCACTATCGACCTCTGGTCTCCAGAGGGGAGTGATGTGGCGGCATCTACGACGCCACAACCTTTTTTCTTAAGTGGCATCCCATTGGCCGACCCATGTCATTATAAACTAGAGCTACACACGTGAATACATTCGTTGTTTTAGTAGCTAGCTGATACGGCTGCAAATCATGAGGTCCCAAGTTCGAAAGCCATGTTGGGCCAAAAAATGGTTATCCGTCAAGAAATTCTAAGTAGCCCTTGCTGTGTAATACCATCCACGCCCTCGAAGAGTAGGGTAAAGACGTCGGCGCTGCGCCTGATCTTTTTGTAGCCGTCGCATGTTCAGATTGACTACTACCTCATTTTACCATGGCATAGACGGTTCTTCTTAATTATTTAGGAAACGGAGCCATCAAGTATAGGCCTGTACTTATTAGTGAAAACAACATACAACCAATATAAATAAATGCTTTATTTGGTTATTTTGATCTGTTTCCTTTCAGAATGTACTGGGTGGACGTGATCGTGCGCTGCCTGTTCTGGGCCCTCGTGCTGTACTGGTTAAGCGGCTGGTTCACGTCGTCCGCGACAATCGTCGCCGACCACAACGCGGCTCCGACTGTCATCGCCATGGATGCTTAAAGCGACCATTTTGATTTCTGCTCAAAATGGTTTGTTATGTCACAGGTTTTCTGAAAACTGAATGATGAATGAATCAACGTCTTCCCTTGCCATTTTCCAAATTGATTTTGCGTCGTAGCATGTTTTGTAAGAATCAATAACATTTAAATATGAAAACTTAATCTTAATTTTTTTTTTATCGAAGATAGTTACTACTGCAAAATCTGTTATTCATATTTCTACTGATTCTCTGTTATTTTATTCTTCTACGCTACGATGTTTTATTAATGAAGATATATTTTAAAAGGTTTAAAACCTCGTGACATAATAATTATTTGTACCTACTTCAATCAGACTGCAAACTACTCTAGTGTATAATTAGTTTAATATTTTTAAAGTAAACTGGTACTTCACTGAACCCACTGACAAGTACCTATACTTCAGTCAGTGAACCTTAGTATCCTCAAACGATGTCAAACTTGCCTTTTGAATTATGGATTTTCGCCAATTCCCCTTCCGTAAGGAATTGATATGAGCTGTCAAACTGTCACGTAGATAGCTGTTGAGTTGTCAGTGTCACTTTATTCTTCTAGATGTTTCCATGCCATGACGATTGAAACTTATAATCTTTTGCAGTCATTGTGTGATATAATTAGAGTCCACTGGATATAACTGTGTTATTGTAACTGTCAAATAAATAGCTATGATGTTCCTTGTTTAACATGGTGTTGGTCAAGTTGTATAATGTATACAATTTATCGAAATTCTAAAGTGTTTCTATTCTTTCATTTTTCGCGGTAAATCTAATCTTAAGGTGTAGGCTTGTTCTAATAATTTGCTTACAGTGTAAAGACATAGAATATAGTTTTTATTAAATAAGTAAGTATATAATTATTAAAACTTAGAATAAAAATGCTCAAAAGACTTTATGTACCTATGTAATTGAAAAAATGTGTAAGATTTCCTTAGTATTTAGATAAAGAAGATTATTTTTGTATCAAAATAATGAATTTTTTATGGAATAAAAATTGATAAAAAAAAAATACTGATTAATTATTATATAAAGTTGTACCATATTACCTACCCTACAGTTATATACTTCAAATCCCGAGTCATCATTCTCCTGCCCTTTTCTCAATTTACTCGGGGTCGGCGAACGCGTCACACGCACAGACGGCATAAATCTTCGATTTTGTTGAAATTTCACGAGGGGATGGCAGGTACCCAAATTGTTCTATTTAGTACCTACCTCCTTCATCAATACAAATTAATCAAGGCCAAACACCAGATAATTGCTGTAAATCGTTGAGGAGTTCCCTCGACTTTCTTTCGTCTCCATCATCAGATCGACTCCAGACCTTCATTAAATAGTAGTGCTTTATAATACTTAATGATTTTTTTTTACAAATGCACTATAGTCGCCACTACGACTTTCGAAGGTTCCCCTCGATTTCTCATGGTACCACCCTTGGGATATCTCCTTTAAAACTTATATTTATTTGTACTTTATGAAATTCAATTGTTTTTTTTTTTATCCACAACAGCATAGCTCTTGGCCTTGACACTTAGACCCACTTGCAATGCATTAAGGGCCTATACTACCTCAAATGGCTTAGCATGATCCTCCGTTATGTCGAAAATACTGCAGCATTCATTTTGAAATAAATATATGGTAAAGTTGAGGATTAATGTTAAGTACTATGTTAGCCGAAAACACGATTCCATAAAATTTTCTCTATAGAAAAAAAATCCAAAGTTACCTCCAAACCGAACAATAAACCGCTGGTGTTCAAAAAATACTTCAAATTAGATAATGAAACTTTGCATATTAACTGAACTAACTATAAAGCAGGTCTTATGTTATTTACTTTTTTTAAATGACCATTATTTTCACCGTAAAACGAAATTACCTAAACTATCGGCGCCTTGGAGTCTTTTCCCTGCCGCCCGCCCTGTTTCGCTTGCTCGCGTGACCATTAGCAATATGTGCGAGCGAGATACAGAGTGAGGTAGCGCTGAGGTAGTATAGACTCTTAATAACGGGGACGCATACTATTGCGACTCAACGCCTATACGAGTATAGCATTGGTTCGTTCACAGATATTGAATTCACGCCCATCCGCCGGCTGTGGGGTACTTTTTAATTAAATCCCAATCAAGGCCAAAAGTTCTGTAAGAAGCAGTTGGAGATTACCTACTTAAGCAAAATTTTAACACAGGGTGCTAAAAAAGTGGGCCGTCCGTAGCGTATCGCGCCACAGACGGTCCTTCAAGATTTTCATTTTTTAGCGAAACCCAAGAGGTACAATTTTTTTTAACGGAGGTGGTGGTGTTCTAAATAGAACAATTTGGGTACCTGCCATCCCCTCGTGAAATTTCAACAAAATCTAAGATTTGTGCCGTCCCATGACGTGATAAGTAGCCGTGTGTATTCATTTCTTATTCCAACCAGAGCAGGAGCATTAACAAAAAAAAAACCTTTTCATACTATCATTGGTTTATTTTTACAGAACTGATAAAGATAATTATTTTCTTAGGTTAAACAATATTATAGAATTTATTTGCGACACTGAATCAAAGACAACAGTAGTGCAACCTATTAATATTTTTTCAAGCTTTCTATTATACCAAAACTGTTCTTAATACACAATACTTTACTGTGATGAAGATTCAATTAAAATAAATCTAGTAATTTACAAGATCGCCCCAAACATACAGACGGAGATAAAAAAGAAAGTTTTGATTATTTTTAATGTCATTACTTACGCCGTTAAAGAGATATTTTGGCGGTCGAATGACGTTGACAGGGGAGCGCTGCTAAACGTTGAATTGTGACATTGTTTTGTGAAATGTTTTGAAAAACAAGATGTTGGCGTTAGTTCCGACTCTGGCCACGCACCAAAAGATCCTTATACAACTATAATTATGCTGCCAAATAAACCGAAACAGATTGAAAATAAGGGCTATGGAATTTTTTTACACAGTCAATGAAGTTACTAATAAGTAGGTACTTACATATAAATATTTCTACACTGTGAAATAATAACAAAGTACAATATTTTCACTTACATGATAAAATCAATTACCTTATTTAATAATAATGTAAGTAAAAAATAATAATTTATAAATGTTTTCTGACTTTTAAACATAAAATCTGAAAATCGACATGTTTTTATTAAAAAAATGTGATACAAAAAATATGTTAAGAAAGTAAATAAAATACAAAAATACGATTTACAAATTACAATATTTGGTAAATATTCTGAAAGAATTAAAATAACAGAATTTTATTTTTTATGTTAAATTTAATAATAATTTTATTTTCTTACAGGTACATCAATATTTATTAAATCTATAAAATGAGGTTCCATACAAGCTGGTTTTCCATTCTGATCATATTTTTCTCTACGATCCTTTTTACACATTAATATTGTAAGTATTTATGTGTCAAATAAGAATCTGCACTACCTGGATAGGTTCATTTATCCTACTTTTAAGGGCCCTATTAATGTTATTTCTCATTTGACAGCTCACTTAACGGTTTTAATCAAGTAATAAAACATAAAGCATAATCGCCTATAATATTCCCACTGCTGAGACTCAGGCCGCTAGGAGAGGGAATGGGCCGTGATTCACCACGCGGGCACAGTACGGGTTCAGCGGGTTGGTGGATGTCATTATGACTTCAAATAATAATAAAGTAGGTAATATTAAGCATTATAAGTAGTTATTTAATAATAATTATGAAATACTGATGACCGTTTTTTTTAAGATAGCTCTCAAATGAGAGTCTGAAATAATAGTCAATTTTGCAGTCCATATGCCTCTGTGTTGTCCAGCATAAAGTATTACTTATGTAACTAGATCAAATTGACCAATTGTTACCAAAATTTATTTTAAATTCTACCGAAGGCGACCCGCAAGGAACCTGAATAAATAATATCCCGTAGCCGCTTGGAACAGTTTGTGCACCCAGTATAATCTGAAACATGAACAATATTAAAATTATCGTCTGACTGGATAGTACTAACGCACCCTATTTCGTAAAAACCGCGTTTATTTTTAACCGACTTCAAAAAAGGAGGAGGTTCTTTAATAATTCAATACCTACTTTGTACACAGTATGTTTTCAAAGGTTTACTAATGGTAAGCATAAACTAAGTTGTCATAATTTACATAGGCATAACGAAATTCAGCATAATGATCATTAGGTACGCATAATATTATCACCGTCTATAACATAATTATACTGTGATATTTTTAAGCATAAATGTTTTGCCATAAATACTGTTGGCATAATAACAATGAAGCATAATGTTATAAACGCAAAGGAGTGGAACTCTCTGCCTGCGTCTGTTTTCGAACGCATACAACCCTAATCTATGCAAAGTGAGAGTGAACAGGCTTCTTCTGGGTAAGCTCACTCCATCGTAGACTTTGTCTCTGTCACCCAGACCTAGACTAGAGTCAAGAGCAAACCCATAGTAAAATAAAAAATAAATAAAAATGATGATGTTTACACAGATCTTTGGAAAACAACTCTACTCAACTGTTCTTTAAAAATAATAAACTCTAATAAATAACTCTGTACGGTAGTATACACTATATCGTATTATTGATTTATTGCTCCAATTTTGGAACCACTGTATTTTAACACCCGTCGCTTTTGCATTTTTTTTTAAGGTAGATACCCTGGTAGGTGGAGGCCCTTTTTAGGATATATTTGATAAGATAAGATATTTGAAAACCCCAAAGTAGGAAAAACTATACCTACGTGCCGAGAAAAAAATCGCTGTGGGATAATGGGAATATTAAGGTTGGAGTACATCACGTGGTGGGTCTTTTGTTTCCAAGCAATAATAATTCGTAAAAAATAACCACGAAAGGAATGGCGGGGTCTTTGACCGCTCACTTCGCTCGCTCACTAGACCCCGCCATCCCCTTCGAAACTAACCGGTCCGAATCGGGGTGCTGCAAATCCCGAGCAAAATATCATTGACCACAACTGAATTTCATTACATAACATTCAACATAACATTATTGGCTACATGCACCCAATCACCCAATTATGACTTTTTATATTTATGGCTCATGATTAATAGACGAATATTAATAATTATGTTAAAAAATTATGCTTAAAGTTATGCCAAACAATATTATACCTAAAAGTTTTATGTCAAGAGGGAGATTCTCGTTATCAAATCGTATACTGGCATGTCACTTGGCGTAATACAAATTATACCTTGCTTTCATGAAATAAGTTCACAGTGATGTTATTGGTGATGTTCTTCAGAAAGGCAGGTGTGGTTACTCGCAACCGGCGTGCGTGTATGACCAGATATATGAACGTAAACGAAACAAAAGGTGTATGCAAGGATCGTAGCAGGCGGTGTTATGTAGTTCTGCCTATCCTCAAGGGAAGAAGGGGTGAATTTATGTATGTATGTAAGTTCATTTTGTATCGACGGAATAACGCGAATATTTGTGCAAATACGCCAAGTGCAGTGCCAGCATTAATGAAACAACAAAGAGCAGTAGAAAAACTCACCTCCTTAACTTAGTCCGCGCAACAGGCAACGACTCCGCCGTATCCTTCAAGATATACCGCCTGATGCCGAACATATAAGCGCCGATGTACGAGTCCCAGTCGAAGTCCGCGGGCCACTGGGGGAAGGCGCCCGAGTCCGCTGCGACGGAGGCGTCGTCGCGGAGCGCCTTCAGCTCGGCGACGCCGAACTGCCACTCGTGGTTGGCGAAGTACTCGCCTGTGGCCGCCGCCATCTTGAAGCGGCGGGCGAGTTTCATCATTCTTGGGACGGAAAGATATGTTTTTAATCAATCAAGTTCGTGACTAGCAAAAGGACTATTATGCAGATAGACACCTTTTCTTTTCATCATCAGCAATGTTATGTCTTTGGATGACTAACAAGCCGGCGACCCAAAAGTGGTCACTGCCGCTTATGGGTACCTGAAAACCAAACAAACCTAAACTGTCTCGTGCCTGTAACTATATCGGCACCCATAACCTTCAAACCGGAACACAGCAACGCTGCTTGGCGGCAGAAATAGATATGGTGGTAGTACTTCCCCGGACGAGCTCCTTCACAAAGAGCTCTGCTATTACTAATTAGTTCCGTGTGATAACGGACGTAAAGAATAGCACCACCCCATTTCCTCCCATGGGTGTCGTAAAAGGCCACTAAGGGACTTACTAGAGAATGGGCAGCAGCGTTCTCTATGCATTTTTAACACCATACTGCGATCGCCAACCCGCCTGCCATGCGTGGCGATTATGGCAAACCGCGCCAATTGGGGGAGGCCCATGTCCAGCAATGGACGTATTTTGGCTGAAATGATTACCAATTATTACTAAAAGTTGGTGGTTCTCGTATGAAATAAATGGCCTTCCTCCCCTGAGGTGCCATTAGGAGGTCGTACATGAAAGCTGGCAGGAAGTGGCACGTGATCTAATATACTGACATTTAATGACCAGTCAGATACTTACATGGCCTTCCTCCCCTGTGCCCTTAGCAACAGATCGTACATGAAAGCTGGCAGGAAGTGGCACGTTATCTCCCAGAACGTGTTCATGAAGCGGGACTCCGTGAACGCGAAGTTTGGGTACCACATCACGTATCTATAAAAGAAAGAAAATGTTTTTATTTAAGTACAAAAATCAACGTACACACGGGGAAATAACAAGCTATACATTTCCAGTAGGTGTTCCTCAAAAGCTGTCCTCACATTCGCGTCGTTGTGTACAAAAAAAATAATATCAGTAAACACCGAGTAAATAAGCGCAGTTTTGGTCCACATCATCAGCTTTTAAAAAAGGAATTCACTGATGGACATATTATCTCTCCAATGCAATCGTCCGAATTCTAATCCAGCTGCTACTCGTACCAACCACTCCACGAAGATCGTCGCTTTACTTAGCTTTGCGACTTCGTTTGCCGTTTCACGGTCGGGCTCAAGAACACGCCTACAAAGCTGAAGCTTTCATATTCTGTGTCTTATGTCGACTACTTTTGATTCTCTGTCGGATCATCTCCTAAGCTGGTCATTATAATTTCAGCCGAAAGATGTCTACTGCTGAACATACCTAAGTCTCGCCCAAGCATTGCCACATTTACCAGCCCTGTTTTCCCGGTATCCAGCAGATTCCCGCGAACTTCACCAGGTCATAGGACAGCCAAAAATTGTAAACTAATAACTTACTTGGTGGGATTTTCCAGGGCCCATTTGATGCATAGTTTCGTGAACTGTCCCCATTGGAGCGGGTTGATAGATCCTGACGTCACATTGTAGACTGGGCAACGACCAGGCCTGGAATATGAATAGAACGATGTTTTTAGAAGATCCATGAATAATAAAGGCTGCCTCGACAGAATTCGGAGAGGAGCTTATTGTTATTATAAATCCTGACTGAATTCCGCCGCGGCAAACCACCTCAACTGAGATTAGCCAGCTACGCCGAAGATATTTTACTGCACAAATGTGCGCAAATACAGGTGCACTTTCTCTTTATGGGACGTCAATCCGACACGACCAAGAGGGAGAGATCAGGCGCATGGCTGAGATTGCTTTACGTGCTTTCCGAGGCACGGGGATGTCACAGTCCGTTGGGGCTGTGACACCCGCTAACTCCGGGCTGCTACTAATTCTTGACCAAAAACTAGACTGAGAAACTTTTAGTCCCCAACCCAGGATTCGAACCCTGATGATCCCTACCAGCCTGTCTGCGTTTAGGCTAGCCACTGGCTAACAGCTCGACCAACAAAGCAGTTTGATTTGAGTATATTAAAAAATTATAACGGATGTTAAAAAGCCGAGAGTCACTTGTTCTTCCCGACATTGTGATAATTTTTTTGTACTGGACCATACCTGGGAACTTTCTGGTTACGGAAATTTTATAAGTCAAAGTTTTAAATTTCTTAACTTTAAATACCCGTCACGACCCTTGGCCCCAGAATGCGTAGTTGACGGCTATGTGATGGCTCTTTTCACACCCTATATACTCACTGCTTGACACCCTGCCTCCACGCAGCCAGGATGCAGGAGTTGACCACCATATCGACGGGAACCAGATCTACCACGTACCGCTCGCGGCAGTATCCGGAGCGGTAAGTGCCGCGGGATATCTCCATTATGATACCTGCAAGATAGGTATATTCAATAGTTAAAAAAGTAGGTATTGCAACATTGGTGTAAACGTAAAATCAGATGCCAATTTCCGTACATAAAAAACATTCAAATTCAAGTCGTAATCTGATCTCAGGGAAAACCAGTTTTTTTTTTTTTTTGTTTTAGTTTTTTGATACGAGTAATAAATACAGGAATTGTATAATTGTTGTGTGGACGGATGCTTTGCGACCCATCCGGGGATATCACGATTGATTCTTCACAACTGTCTTCTCTTTAATTGCTGAGACTGGTGTACATACCTATAATATACGTCTCATTCAAATGAATCAACATATTTTTTCCAAATAATATTTGAGGAGTTCAAACGTCATGATTTCATAAAATAAACTGTTATAGTCATTTATTAATTTGCAAAGTAACCCGCAAAATTATCAATTTTTACAAGAATTTTGAGGGTTACTTCGGACTATACGCCTTAAGGGCTTTTCATATTATGAAAGCTGTTTCAACTCACCAGTGACTCCGTAGACGTTATCGATCCATCCAGGGTAGGGCTCTTGAAGGGCAGCAGTCACTGGAAATAACATAAAACCATTATTACTAAGATCAACATTACAAACCAATTTAAATGACGAATAAAATGACCCTGGACGAAGCAAAATGAGTAGCATAAAGTTGTACAAGGGTATTATTTTTAGCGCGTGACCAATATCGGAACTATGTAATGCCGCCATCTTGTATTTTCAATAGAATTTTACAAAACAATTTTACAAATGTTTTTACAATAATGTAGCGCATCAGGGATGTTCACCGAGTCGCAAATAGACTGATTCTATTCCACTATGCGGAAACAATGCATATCCCTGGTGCGCAGGGTTCGGGCTAGCTCTAGCGGCATCCTGAGGGCATACGCGCGGAGGTTCGTTTGTCAGTACCTGAACCATAGCTGTATGTTTCACATACTGAGCAATCGAAGTCTGTAATATGTACATATATGTGCTATTTTTAATTGTACTTGTGTTTGTTTTAATTCTGTAATTTGTGTGCCTATGATCCTAGCTGTGTTGGTCGAAATAAACGTTTTATTCTTATACCATCAGCGCCCCTATGTCAATGTCATTTAAGCGCCAAGAGATCCAACTCCAACTCCTTGTTCGTATAATCTGATTGAATGACTACCTATTTCATGAAATCATGACTTTTAGGATTATACTAACTTATAGATTGTATTACTGATTCTAATGATTATAATTCTGTAAATACATACTTGTCGCGTATCATATTTAGATCAACATACAACCTGATACTGAGCTGGAAATTGCAAAAAACGTAAGAAAATTTGAAAATCGCGGTCTACCCTGACGCTTCCCCTTTAAGGCGCTCGAACCGACTGAAATAGGCTCGCGAAATTGCGAGTGGTTGCCTCGCGCATTTGGTATGTATTCCTATCTCCACTTTACGTAGGGGAGGTACATTAAACATATATATTTCAAGATTTAATTTTACCACTTTTTCGGCAAAATTCTAATTAAAAAAACCTATTAAGCGCGGTCTCTGTCGCATGCGCATCATACCGCCTTAAAGTGCGTTATTTTGCGTAAACGCAGAATGTTGACATCGAAGAAATGTCCACTTTCTCGACTCCCCAACCTGTTTCATGGTAGGTATTACCTAAGCTTACCATGGTTATTGAGAAATAGGCAAAATATTTATAACCGGTCTTACCGCAAGTTTCTAATTATCGACTACCTACATAGGTGGTAGAGGGGCTCGTGCCTAAGTTGTAATAGCTGCACGGGTCGCTCGATTAGTTTAAGCTATTAATCTGGCCTAGAAACCTAGAACCGCTTGCCGCGGTTGGCCCGTGGATAGGTGACCATGGTCATGGTCCACGTTGTGGTGGTCATTCTTTTCATTTGTAGATCTTCGACAGTCGTTACGGGTAGTTAATAGCCCGAAATTCTAACAACCAGTCTCGTGTGACGCAGTAACTGAGTTGTGGAGGTCAGATAGGCAGTCGCTCCATGTAAAACACTGGTATTCAGCTGCATCCGGTTAGACTGGAAGCCGACTCCAATATATTTGAGAAAATGCAGACTGATGACGACATAGTTTGTTAATCTGACATTAATATTTCATTTGCAAAGTCCAAAGGGCAAAAATACATTGAGCGAAAAGAAGACTGCCTCGTTGGTCTAGAGGTCGCTAACACTATATTGCACAGCATGAGGTCCTGGGTTCGATTCCTGGGTCGAGCAACGTGTTACTGGGTTTTTCTGGATCTGTGCCCGGTAGATGGCAACGGGCTCGGCCCGGGGCGCACTTACTATATGTATACTCAATAATAATGTTTATTGCTTCCATAATGTGGACGTAGGTGATAGGTTTTACAAACACATGATCATTGTGGACCCTGTAGGAGTAGAAGAGAGGAAGAGGGCTTTAATTTGACTTCGGTACAATTCTGCCAAACCTTTAGTGAAATACAGGCGTAATGTTATGAAATATTCTTTTTCACTATAAGCTGTTGCCCGCGGCTTCGCTCGTGTTGCTTTTTTCTAAAATAAAATATAGCCTTAGTTTCTCCTAATAATATCAGCTGTCTACCAGTGAAAGTCCCGTCAAAAACGGTCCAGCCGTTTCGGAGATTAGCCGGAACAAACAGACAGACAGACAAACAAACCGGCAATTTTTTTTTTTTTTTGTTATTACTACCTACCGTAAACACTTTCTCATGCATTTAGTAAAAATCTGTCATTTTGACATTACAGATACTTCAATTGTATTTATTTGTACAGATAGTTAATGTGCACGAATCTTGAACGGGCTATTCTCATGTTTAAGTATAGAATCGTCGCAAATCAATATTTTCGCGTTTCTTAGTAATCAGCATTACTAGGCACATACATTTTTAATTAAAATTATTGGAAAACCATACCTCCATGGCATGTCAATCGATATGATGGCTGTACGTCAAAGGTATATTGAATCTATGATGTGTTTTGCTTTCAATTCAAGTGTAAATCTTTACTCATCAAAAACCGGCCAAGTGCATGTCGGACCACGCACAATGAAGGGTTCCGTAGTTGGGACGAATTAATTAATTAATTTCTTAATTTTTTTTTTTATACATGTTCTTCTGTACATTCCAACTGCAAATGTAAGTTGGTCGACTATTACTCGTTATCTTGTAAAGCCTACTTTTCTGTGAAAGCTTTTCTTTTAACTTCGTTATATTATACATTATATTACTGCAATGAATTTTTTCACATAATCCAAGAACAACCATTTAGTTGGCGGGAAGATGACGACGACGACTCTACCCTAGTAGCATTTTGCGTTGGCATTTAGTTGGGCCAACTTCAGAGGTACATATGTGGCCCAACCAAACGCCAACAAAAATGCTTCTAGGGTATTTGGCTCTAACAAAAATTTGCACTTTAAAAAAAAAACCCGCAATATTTTTGAACGGCCTACCCAACTATACCCCCTATCATGGGATAGACGAGAAAAAACAAAATCATCCCCGCTTTACGTCTAAGGGGGCAATTTACCCTAAAATTTTATTTTACTACTTTGTCGGCATGATTAATATGTATACCCATTCAAAATTACAGCTTTCTTAAGAGTCTCTGAGCTAAACCGGGAACAGATGGACAGACGGACATGGCCAAACTATGATGGGTGTATAAACATGACGTTCCTTGTTTACTACGGAGCCCTAAAAATATAAGTAAATGTTAAAACAGTGTTAACGAATGTTTTCGATGATAAATCCCTTAAACTCACATAAAATACACAAAACATGTTTTATTTGATTTTATTAGAATAAGTTAAACGATAAGTCGCCATCTCTACCTACTATCTGTCATTCGCTGTGCCCGACAGGGTCCACGATTGTTTTTTTAATCTAATGATTACCACCTATAAGCATACACATTGTGGAATGCAATAAAGAATTGAGTATTGAAACGTTCACGAACGCCGCGCCAGAACATAATGAGTAACCGTCGATACACTTTTTAACCGACTTTCCAAAAGGAGGAGGTTATCAATTCAGTTGGTTGTTTTTTTTATGTTTGTTATATACCTCAGAACTCCGTCGTTTGAAAAATTATTAATTTTCAAAATCCAGTTCTGATGGTGGGATCCATGAGGAATTGAGGGAAATCCTTAAATTTTATAGGCCAACATATTATAGCGATTTTTGTATTTTCATCAACAACTCAAGCATTTGCATTCAGAAAGTATCATTTGATGAAGTGGAACTGATGAAGAAGACCACAAATGGTCACCGGAACTCCTCAATGATAAGTATTTCACGGTTGGCGATAAGATATTTCGATTAAGATAGTTAAGCGACTATGAAGCAAATTTTAATAAATAATTCTGATGAAAATGGTACCATCGAATTGATCTGAAGATGGAGCCGGAAGGTATGCACCGAAACTTCGTAATAAAACAATGTATCCTAGCCATGTTTGTACTTATTGAAATTGTCATGAGATGCACTCGGGCTATAAACGGTTATTAACCTATTTTCATTAACTTTGCTTGGGTAATTTTTGAGTTAGCTTCGATAATACGTATTTAATCCACTTCGTATAAGTATCTTGTGTCACTGTTGTTTGTGCGGTGTAGCAAGTAGTGGTAATCGAATTGTGGTGGGGTAGGTATCATAACTAAAAAGTGAAAAATAACTTTATTTTCGGAAGTCGGTGGCAAAAAACGAAAATACAGAACCAAGGACACCGACTTCCGAAAATAAAGTTATTTTTCACTTTATTGTTTTTATTTTTTTTAAACCATTTTTTTGTTTATTTATTTTAGTTTCTTGCCGGCTCTTCTCCATAAGAAACGACTAATTGGAACCTTGCACCTAGCTTCTGACGTTTCATAAGCGTCCGTGTAGGTTTATGTGAAATAAAATGTTTTGATTTTGATGCGTTGCTATCACAGAGACAAAGGTGAATTATCTCACATGCCTGTAACTACACCAGCACCCACAACCTTCAATTCAAACTGGCGCACAGCAACGCTGCTTGGCAGTCGCAGTGTGCGCCGGCCCTCGGGTAGAGCGAGAGGAGCGGTCGCAATAGACGCCAGATCATAAGCTTGCCTTGCTAAGATAAATAACGTTCGTGATGCGTGTCATAGGTTTTACAAAATAAATGTCACAGAGTACTCTCCCCGCGCTCACTCCTGCACGCGTGTCCCTTCAAAATACTTATATGAAAAGCCCTTATTGCGAAGTTAGGGCTTTTT
Organism: Dryobota labecula; assembly: GCA_947523025.1. Taxonomy (NCBI): domain Eukaryota; kingdom Metazoa; phylum Arthropoda; class Insecta; order Lepidoptera; family Noctuidae; genus Dryobota; species Dryobota labecula. The sequence continues at coordinate 343,566 of OX383311.1, read as the reverse complement.
ACTGTGGTCAATTTAAAGGTTTTGCTTAGTTAAAAAGCCCTAACTGGTAACTGCGGCCTTCCAGACTAGCAATACGAAAATACTAACACAAAAGGCCGTTATTGTGTAATTAAGGCTTTTAGGCTAAAATCCTTATGATATCTCTAATCTAATAGGTGAGTTACAGCTTTGTGTGTAAGACCATAAGATATCATTTTTTTTGCTGATTCTGAATATGTTAACAACTCATTTTTGACAAAATTGTAAGTTACAGCCTTCTGTTTTTTGACGACAGTATAGTGGTAGTACCTCCCCATCGAGCTCCTTCACCGACAGCTTTACCATTATGGGTGTATAAGAGGCCCCCAAACAATTAGATACATAGACAACCATGACAGATAGCCATTTAAAGCTGTTACGCCTAAACATAACATGAATTATATTCATAGTGATAATCGAATTTAAATAAATTCATTGTATGCATAGTACGACTCTAAATCGCTTTGTCCCTCCAAAAGGACTTGCCGAATTAAGTTATGTCCTTGGAACAGGTCAAGTGTGTTGTGCTAGTCGCTGATTAACTGACTCAAATCAAATCAAAATATTTTATCTATACTAGCTAATATTATAAAGAGGTAAAATTTGTTTGTAAGCGTGTAAGTTTGTATGTAGGGGGTAATCTCTGAAACTACTGAACAGATTCTGAAAATTCTTTTTGTATTTGATAGCTCAATTCTTTTTGTATTTTTCTGGTGGTGTGTTGGTGAAGGTGTTACTGGGCAAAAATAAAATGTCAGAAAGAACGGCATGTGAAAACAAAGTAAACGTGCCTACAACGTGCTCACCTTCACAAAATAGAAAAGGATGTATATGTAATATATTAAAGATTTGAAAAAAAAAATATACATAAAACTTATTCAAAATCAAAATATTTTATTTCACATAAACCTACATGGGCACTTATGAAACGTCAGAAGCTAGGTACACGGTTCCAATTAGTCGTTTCCTATGGAGAAGAGCCGGCAAGAAACTCCACGGTTACTCTTTTAAAAATAATTGGCTTTATAATATTATCAAATAACAGTGATAATAGGTATGGGAGGACAGTGTAGGCCTTTTAACAATTACCAGGTACTTAACAAAATAGAAAAGTGCCAACAAATCTACACTACTAGGCCTACAACGTTCTCACATTCACAAAATAGAAAATAATCTAAGTATATAAAAGATTAATAACATTATTGCAATTACAACTACCATATCTGAATAAATATCATGTCCACAAAAGCCTCTAATAAAGAACTGGAATTCGATTTGTAGGTAAATAATGTCAAATAATGAAAAGATTATGTCAAGGAAGTATGTAAAAAAATTAAATTAAAAATCTAAATAAACATCGATATTTGGGAGCAGTTAATAGACATGTTGTTGTTACATAGTTATGTTGTTTTAAATGAGGTACCAGGGAAGCCACATGTGCAGAAGGAATTATTGCCAAACTTCCTTGTCTTCAACGTCTTTTATCTTATAATATGCTTTTTTGATAAGGACACGTTTGATGTGGGTTTTGAACTTTCCATCGCTAAGTTCTGTAACCGACTTTGGCAACTTGTTATAAAAGCAGATACTGTTTAAAAGAAATGACTTGGTAGTTTTAGTTAATCTGAATTTGGGTATCACAATTTCATGTTTACTACGTGTGTTTATATTATGGAAATCGCTTCTTATTTTGAAAAGTCCTAAGTTTTTGCGAACATACAAAATACTTTCTAAGATGCAAAGAGAAGGTAAAGTTAGTATATAAATTTCTTTGAATTTATTTCTAAGGGACTCACGAGCATCCATTTTATAAATCGCGATATTTAAACCAAATTAAGTGATTGACATTACAACTCCGTTAATAAATCTGAGTAAATATCATGTCCACAAAAGCCACTAATAAAGAGTTGAATCAGGTTTATAACATCAAATAATGAAAAGATTATGTCAAGGAAGAATGTAAAAAACCAAAAAAAAACTCGTTTTTGGGAAGCATCTAATAGACATTTACATAGTTTTGCTGTTAATGAGGTACTAGAGAAATTTTCTGCTGCTGAGAAATTTTAGATAGAAAAACCCAAAATGAATATGGGGATCGAAGCCAGGACCTCTCTCGGTAGCTGGCGTCACTAACCCGCAATAAACCGCATGTCATTATACTCATTATAATTTAATTTTTGTCCACCTTGAGTACTAAATAGTTTCCTAATAAGATTAGACTAAATGACGGGTCATGAATTACAATTGTGTTTTACGTCGCTTCTAAACTGCTAAGCTGATTTTTATGGATATCGTCTACCGCAGTCCGTGTCGTTATTATTTTTTATTTGGCCTCGTAATTAATTAACTACTTTTGCCAACAATTCCCGGTAAACTGAAACTTCACCAAAGCCTTTTCTAAGAAAGCAGTGAACGGTCACACAATAACGACTGTCCGAATACAGAGCCAGTGATAACGACCCCGACTGACGAGTTGAGGTCCTTTACATTGTGTACATAATTTCATCAGCACTGCTCTCAAAACGGTGAAGAGGAAACCCGCATGTCCTAGAACCAAAAATTCGAAGACATGTGACATCTACCAATCCACATTGGGCCCGCGTGCTGGATTACAGCCGAAGCCAGTGTCCCAGCAATGAGAACATTGCGTATAGGCTGTTATGCTAGCTGATTATGCTGAACAGGTTCGTTCTGACTGTACAGCGGAAGTGTGACTGTAATTAGCGTAGCTTTAATTATTTTTGGGATACAAAATTACGTATATTAAAAACGACAAACATCGATTCAGTAAACGATTCTGAACAAACACTTGCATAACGTGTATCAATTCAGTTCCACATTGTACTTACACTCGGCGTGCCATAATACTCGTAACGTTCAGATACTCTTGTACTATTTTGCTTCAAGGTCGAACAGAACTTTGCAAATACTAAGACCAACTGCCCAACAAATAAAATATTGATTGACAAAACATAGGTTGCCTGCGAGCCAATCATAAGCCCAATCGATCGCTCATGACTATTTGATGAATGCCATGAGAAGTAGGGCAAGACGGGCGCCTTGTGGGAAACTGCACACATGATGATAATTACTAGGGACTGTTAGACCTACCCGTATTCTCAGTAAGTTAGACGGAATAGGGCGTCTCTCCTAACTTTTGGTATATTATCTCGGATTTTTTATTCATAAGGTTTTTTTCAAGGGCTGCAATTTAAACGCTCACCAAAATATTTTTTAATACATCAAAATAAAATAAATTAGTCCCGATTTACAAATAATTTAGGTTGGGCTGGTTTTTTTTTTGGTAATTCCGTTTTGGTAGTCCATGATGGGAGGTTTTACAAAAAAAAAAAAAACCACATTTCTGAGGGAAATTAATTGTTCGCGATTTCATACGACTTGTAAAGAAATAATAATTATTATTATTGTTATTTATTATTTATTTATTTATTTTATCACAGTTATTGTGCTACACAGACAATTTAAGTTGTTATAGTATTTTTATTTCACGAAACGACCCGCGCTTTACTTGTGGTCACCAAGTGTACAAACACGCTGTGAATGTGAGCGTGAAGACAAATAGCGTCAACACAACACACACGCACACACATACTTTCGACTTCGCCATTGTCTCGTACGGTACCGAGGCCACCCTATTTCCTCCCGTGGGTGTCGTAAAAGGCGACTATGTCTATGCATTTTTAACACCATCCTGCGATCGCCAACCCGCCTGCCAAGCATGGCGTTTATGGCAATCCCCCCCCCCCCCCACTTTGGGGAGGCCTTTGTCCAGCAGTATACGTCTTTCGGCTGAATTAATGAATGATGATGATGTATCGAGAGCTCGTGCGCTTACACACTTATTCACAGCGTGTTTGTACATTTGATAACCACAAGTAAAGCGCGGGTCGCTTTGTGAGGTAAAAATCATCATCATCATCATTCATCATTTCAGCCGAAAGACGTCCACTGCTGGACATAGGCCTCCCCCAAGCACCGCCACCTCGACCGGTTTTGTGCTTCCCGCTTCCAGCGGATTCCTGCGGCTTTCATAAGGCCATCGGTCCACCTTGTGGGAGGCCTTCCAACGCTACGTCTTCCGGTACGCGGTCGCCACTCCAGAACCTTTCTGCCTCAACGGCCATCTGTTCTGCGCGAAATGTGCCCTGCCCACTGCCACTTAAGTTTCGCAATACTTCGGGCTTTGTCGGTTAATTACCTTGGTTCTCCTGCGGATCTCTTCATTTCTGATTCGATCACGTAGGGAAACTCCAAGCATAGCCCTCTCCATTGCCCTTTGGGTGACTTTTAGCCTTCTAATAAGGCCCATTCTGAGCGACCACGTTTGAGTGCCATATAAAAATACTGTAAGGTGAGGTAAAAATACTGTAATCAAATTGTTAAGAGATTGATTGGTAATCAATCTCATTTGGTTTGATTGAATAGAGTCACCACATTGCAATTTTATTTTTTGTGAGTTATACTGCTCACCTATTGTCGGTTGATGGTAAATTAATACTATAACTAACTTACCTATAGAAGGTCTGACGATGCAGACAGGGAGGTTGGTGTGGCTGTACACGATGGACTCGGCCAGCGCCTTTGTCAGCGTGTAGGGGTTCGGATGCTCGCCCTGGAAGATAAGGATAAATATTACTTTGGTTGCTATAGCTTGTCAAAAAGCATAAAAAATGTAAGTGCTTTGTAAATGGTTAATTAAAATAAATCTATTTGCAGCACATTTAGTATCGCGGCTCGTGGAGGCTTTTCAAATGACGAAAATTGAACTGGCGGAATATGGGAGTACATTATACAATATGTTCCGGAATTAATGCACACCACCAAAAACGCCGATTAGAATACCTATTATGTTATAATCATAATACATACACTGAATTTTTACTATCTTTAGGTACATAGTATAAAATGAAGTCGCTTCCGTTGTTTGTTCGCTTAGATCCCTTACAACTACTCCACGGATTTTAATGCAGTTTTCAACAATAGATAGAGTGATTCAAGAAGACGGTTTATATGTATAATAAATACATATTATAGTACAGAAAAGCCGAAAAATATATTTTTGTGCGCTTAAATCGCAAACGCTGGCTAAACCTTACGAGTAAGATCAAATGAATGTACTACGGAATTGTATATCTTAAAAAGATCGATAAAAAGTCCACGATGGTATATATTTATCTCCTGGATAACGTAACCATTTTTATCTTTTACATAATTATTATTACAAAAAAAAAGTTATTTTCAAGCTATTTTATACAATACAGTATTATTCCCTATCCAATTAAATACATAACATACGTTGTACATTTCATGTAGATCAAAACTGCCATTAACAGCATTTTATTAAAATGGATATCTTAGAAGATTTAAAAAGCAGAGGCATAGCGGCTGGCGGGCCGTACGTGCCGTCGCCGTTGGCAGCGGTACTGTCTCATGAAAAATCTGCTGTAAATACTGTACACAAAGATATCCTGCACTATAGATTAATCATAATATTATTAATCACTCCACACTGCCCCATATTAGTATCTACATTGCAGCCGTGCGAAGGCGGGGCGAGTCGCTAGTCTATACTAATATTATAAAGCTGAAGAGTTTGTTTGTTTGTTTGTTTGTTTGTTTGAACGCGCTAATCTCCGAAACTACTGGTTCGAATTGAATAATTCTTTTTGTGTTGGATAGTCCAGTTATCGAGGAAGGCTATAGGCTATATAACATCACGCTACGACCAATAGGAGCAAAGATATAGTGGTAAATGTGTAAAAAACGGGAGAAATTATTTCATCTTTGAAGCCTTCCGTTGCGTGCGCCGTGAAAACGGTTCAAGATACACAAAAAATATGTATTAAAAAATAAATAGCTCTTTTAATGATCTAAAAAACAGTCCGCGATAGTATATGTCTATCTTTTAAGATTAACTCACAAAAACCGTTTTTATGGTACCTAATTTGGTGGAAATAATTTGTTTAAGTTGTATCAACATAATAATATTAATTTTTATTCAAATAAATATGTTGTTGGTTAAGAGTACTTCATCTATACTAATATATAAAGCTGAAGAGTTTGTTTGTTTGTTTGTTTGTTTGAACGCGCTAATCTCAGGAACTACTGGTCGGAATTGAAAAATTCTTTTTGTGTTGGATAGTCCATTTATTGGGGAATATTATAGGCTATATAACATTACGCTACAACTAAAAGGAGCGGAGCATAAATGAAAAATGTTGCAAAAACTGGAAAAATTATTCCTTTTTGAGAGCTTCCGTTGCGTGCGCTGTGTAAACGGTTTAAGTTACGCAAATATCATGTATGATGAAATTGTTCATCTTGAAATTTTCAAAAAAAAAGTCCGCGACAGCATATTTCTATCTTTTAAGATTGACTCACTATAACCTTTTTTATGGTAATCAAATTTGTTCGAAATTAATGCATTATTTGCAAAGGAGTTTTCATAAACATGGTATTAATCCTTATCCAAATAAATACGTTATTCATCACAAGTATTTAATTTTGAACAAAGTTGCCCTTACATCATTTCATTTCAATGAATATCTTAGGAGATATAACTGTTTTATAATAACTCCGCAGCAAAATAATGATCAACTCTGCGAGGTAGTCTATTCTAAAGCTGAAGAGTTAGTTTTTAGGGTTCCGTACCCAAAGGGTAAAATGGGACCCTATTACTAAAACTCCGCTGTCCGTCTGTCTGTCTGTCTGTCTGTTCGTCTGTCACCAGGCTGTATCTCATGAACCGTGATAGTTAAACAGTTGAAATGTTCACATATGATGTATTTCTGTTGCCGCTATAACAACAAATACTAAAATACAGAATAAAATAATATTTAAGGGGGCTCCCATACAACAGACATGATTTTTTTGCCGTTTTTTTTGCTCCGCCCGCGTGGATGTCGGTTATCGCGTAAAAAAGTAGCCTATGTCCTTCTCTATATCCCAGGTCGATCGGTTCAGCGGTTTAGGCGTGAAAACGTAACATACAGACAGACAGACATATAAATAGACAGACAGACAGAGTTACTTTCACATTTATAATATAAGTAAGGATAAGGATTTGTATGGATGGTACGGAACCCTTCGTGCGCGAGTCCGACTCGCACTTGGCCGGTTTTTTGTTTTTTGAACGCGCTAATCTCTGGAACTGCGAGTTGGATTCGAAAAAATCTTTTTGCATTTTACAGCCCAATTCTTGAGGAAGAATTACATTCCTATTAACTAGAACACCATTTTTTATGAAAGTTTATGCGAAAACGAAGTAAAAGCACGGGCAGGCAATGTGTTGCGACGGGGTGGGTCGGGGGAACAAGAATGTTAACGCGGACGAAGTCGCGGGCAGAAGCTAGTTGTCTATAAAACATTGTTTATTTACTGATTGTGGGAGACAATTTATTGTGGTCACATTACAAATCTACGCACGCACACAGTCCCACTCGTTCATGGGTATAGCGTAGTAGGTACTTCATCCATTTTGGTTAGTTTTGACTGAACAGCGGAATTGTGACTGTAATTTACGTAGTTTTAATTAAAAAACTGCCTAATTTAAAAATTACGGGATCGATTCAGTAAACGATTCTGAACAAACTACCTTCATAATGTGCATTAATTCAGTTCCACATTGTGTATACTATGTAGGTTCCCTTCGGGGAACACATTCGTGATTTAATGTTAAGTTGTACAATTTGCTCGGCTGTTAAAGGTTGGAGGGGCTTGTGGCTAAAATAATAACTGCCGAACGGTTCAATTGATCAGGTTAAACTACGCTTGCTGCGGTTGGTCCTTGGATGGGTGACCATCTTTACATACCAAGATCCCTCCGTGCCTCGGAAAGCACGTTAAGCCGTTGGTCCCGGCTGTTGTGGTTCTTTGACAGTTGTTACGGGTCTTCAGAAGCCCGAAAATCTGACAACCAGTCTTACCAAGGGATATCGTGTTACCTAGTAACTGGATTGTGGAGGTCAGATAGACAGTCGCTCCATGTAATATACTGGTATTTAGCTGCATCCGGTTAGACTGGTAGCCGACAATGACGTAGTTGGGAAAATGCAGGCAGATTATGATGTTAAGTTGTAAAATTTAAAACAGTGTTGAAAGGGATAGAATATTTATCCCAATTTAAGTGCAGGTGTACCTAAAAAAAAAACCCTTTTTTGCCACTTTGTCGGCGTGATTAATATGTACACTCGTACCAAATTTCAGCTTTCTAGCACTAATAGTCTGAGCTAAGCCGCGGACAGATAGACAGACAGACGGACATGCCGAAACTATAAGGGTTCCTTGTTTACTACGGAAACCTAAAAATGAGAAAGAAAATACGTTTAAATTTGCGGTAAACATTACGCAAGAAAGAACACAAACAAGAAAATAACAAGTTGGGGAATATATGCGTCACATCCACGCAAACCGGCTATCGCTCAGCATAATGCTGCGACCCTATGCGAGACCGAGCCCCACAGCGCTGGTTTTCAGCGATCTTCAATATTTAAGGTACTAATGTCCCTTCAATGACCGTCTTTTTCCCAGTTTTCAGAAACCTAACTCTTCTGTACCAACCTGTAAAGTCTCGGAGATGACTTCCACAGTCTCCGGCGGCAACATCTTGGTGCACCTGACGATGCTGTCCGGGTCGTAGGGAGGCGGGTACACTCGCTCCTCAATGAGGGAGCGCGGCGCGTTGCTGTAGGCCGTTGATACGTGCACCAAGGCCTGGTAGAGTTGATATTTAAAATAGTTGAGCTGCTTATATTATGCTATCCATGCATCATGTTCGTGATTGGGCACCGTTAGTTGGGATTGGTTGGTTAGGGTTGATTAGATTCCCATGGTGTGACAATCAGGGGAACAATCAAGTTTTCTGACTATACATTATTCTCGCAATCATAATAAATATTGTCATTTTTTTTACGTCACACCTGGCCATAATGTGAGTTTTACCGCACGCTACGCGTACAGTAAAACTCGCATTGTGGCCAGGTGAAGACGTAAAATTGTGTACTCACCACGGGCAGTAAAAAAGAAAGCCCTCTATCGCATATTTACAACCCTCTCCTGCGGCTCGGGTCACAAATACCTTCGATTTCGGGCTTTCTTTCTTTTACAACCCTTGGTAACTGATGTACTATATTGAAATGACTAAACATAGAGCTTGCTGCCTGTTTTGGCCGTCATAGGTAGGTACCTTGAGGACGCAACAGCCACTAAAGTTTGGTTCAAATATGTCGAATCTGACGGTTGAGCTGACCATGTATTGTAGGTTTAGAACTATAACGTACCTTCAACTTATGCATATCCTCAGCCAACTTCAGCAGCGTGGCAGTTCCCTGTACGTTCAGGGTAGTGGCAGCATGCAGCGGCTCCGTGAACCTCACAGTAGCAGCAGAGTGGAACAGAGTGGTCACCTTCCCCAACAGTTCTCGCTGTTCAGGGCTCACTCCGAGGTTGGGTGCAGAGACGTCGCCAGTGATTGGGTACAACTTGCCGAGACGTTCGGGCCAGCGGGCTCTGATGCGATCGAAGACCTGGGGAGGAGAGGGTGTTCGATGTCTTTGTTTAAATGGAGTATTTTTCTGAGTACAACGTCGGGTGTTGTCACAAGCGCAACTTCTGAGAATGGAGTCCTGGTAATTTTAAAGTGTTATAAGGTTATTTAATCAAGAATATCTCCGCAGCAGTTGCAGCCGGAATTCTGATTCGGATTTATGCCCATTGCTCGCAGAACAGTTGGCTGATGGGGCCATAAGGTTCTGGAGTGGCCTCCGAAGAAGATGTAACGTTAGCAGGCCTCCCACAAGGTGGACAGATGTGGAGGCCGCAGGAATTCGCTAGATGCAAGAAGCTCATAACCGGTCGAAGTGGCGGTGCTTGGGGGAGGCCTTATCCAGCAGTGGACGTCTTTCGGTTGAAATGATGATGGCAACCGGTTTTATTGGAGCGACTAAGGGCTTCATCCTTTTGTTCTTGCTTGTTAAAGTGTACACATACAAAGAAAATATCTTAATTTTTTTAAATGTCGTAAGTCTGGCAGCTGTGGGAACTTATTATTCTTATAAAATACGCCTTTGTGGTCAAGCTATTCGGAGAATACAAAAAGTGATTTTTAGAACTAAAGCCAAACTAAAGCATTAACATGTGATGTTTTCGGATTTCTTTTTACGTACCTACCCGATTTACCCGACAAAAAAACGTTACATAATTATCATTCTTCGTGGAGAACCATGTTGTGACAAGAAAGGTGAGTAAAAATGCGATGTTTCTCCATAAGAAACGATCAATTAGAACCGTGCATCTAGCTTCTGACGTTTCATAAGTGCCCATGTGTGAAATAAAGTATTTTGAATTTGATGATTAAGATGGATGGACTGTGTGAAAGATGATAAGATGATATTATATGGCTAGAAAGGGGATGACAGCTGGTACAGATTTATGGAAGAAATAGACATGCTGTGACCCGTTCCATATTTTGAAGGCTCCTGCCTTAAAAATATGGAACGGGTCATTGTCCTTCTGGACGATGAGATTCAAAACAAACGTAACTTCCCAAAAAAAAAAAAACACCAACCTGATTCTTAAGCAGTTCCTTATACCTTTGCTCCACAGTCAGACCTCTCTTCGGCCGCATCAGCACATAGATGGTCTTGATCCCAGGACAGCTCCTCAGGAGCTTCTCCAGCAGAGCCTTGCCAACGAACCCTGTTCCTCCAGTGACCATAACCACAGAGTCTTCGTAAAAGTCAGCGATGGCTTCGGAGGACTTGTCGGGTTGTTCCAGGTTTACGTGGTTACTTTCATAGTTCATGTTGAGGGTGTTTAAGTCATTTCCGTTCAGCATCTCTATGTGTTTTCTAGAATAAAGGGTGGATTTAGTTGAAATGGAAACTTTTATTTGTTAACAGACTTATGTATCTATACTAATATTATTATAAAGAGGTAAAATTTGTTTGTAAGTTTGTATGTCGAGGTAATTTCTGAAACTACTGAACGGATTCAAAAAAATATTTTTGTATTTGTTAGCCCAATTCCTGGAGAAGGTTATAGGCTATTTAACATTACGCTGCAACCCTAAGGGGCCGGGCAAAAGAAAAAGTCAGAAAGAACGCTATGTGAAAACGAAGTAATAACGCGGGTGGGCAACGGGATGTGACGCGGAGGGTCGGGGGCCGAAATTTCACGCGGACGAAATTCCGGGACAGAAGCTAGTTTTCAATATAATTATTTTGATTTGTTATGGATGTTTTCATCTTTAGCCACATGAAAGCAATATAAAACCAGCCTACTACTGTCTCACTGCAGGGCAAAGGCCTCTTCTCATACACAGAAGGCACGAGCATTGCTCACCACGCTTGCTCAAGACGGGTTGGCGATTTCAGACTTATATTAACAATAGGTTTCGGATTCCTCACGATGTTTTCCTCCACCGATGTCAGGAATATCCAAGGTAAACTCAAAAAGAATATATAAATTTTATAAAGTCACATTGGCACTTACCTGGATTTGAAACCAAATCCTTAAACCTTGCGACTGAAGATGAAAGAAAAACGAGCAGCTTAGGATGCTAAAACTAAACGTAATGGAGTAAGGTTTTAGAGGATTAGCTAAACATGAAATAGATAATTTATTGAACTTACTGATATTCGTCCATTTTCGCTGATTTGAATTTTGCGTCCATTTTGAACCGAAGTCGCTTCCAAAATATTATGTCTGTAACAATAATATATAACAGTAAGAGTTTCATCTTTGTATCAATTATAATCAATGGATATAGTTATATATATTATTGTTTTGTACAACTATTATTTCTTATTGAGTTGGTTTCCTGATTGATCAAAATGTTTTGTTGTATTTTACGAGAGATGCAATATTTAACTGATAAAGTATTGCTTATCAATCTATTTATCTTTATACATATTATACATTTTAATTGAAGTCGCTTTTTATGTGTCTCTGTGTCGGCGTTGTTCTTCTAAACTACGTGGCGGATTCTCAACATCATTTAGAGAATTTATTCCGGAAGTTGTATAATTCATTACTATTAATATACTTACATACAATAAAGAAATATCGATTTTTTGTCAAGTCGTAAAAACCACGCGAAGCAGGGGCGGCTCGGTAGTTAATTTATAAATCAATTAAAACCTATTACAGTTCACTGAATACATAAATGCTTTTACCAAGCAATATGTGCTAATTGTGCAACGGGTGGAGTTCAAACTTACGACCTCTAGCCCGATTGTCCACCTCCTAACCTTTGGGCTATTGCCGCTAAAGCTTTGTTAATTTAGAACCCATTAAAAATAATGATTGGTGATTCAAAGTAGGGTATATGTACAGTCAAGCAATATAACTGTTAGGCTCCTTGACCGCAGGCTAACATATATGGCGGACATATATCCAAACCAAGATAAATCGGCTCAATATTTAACACAGGAACCTATGCTGGCTCCTTGGAAGAAATTCTGTTCTGTCGATAGACAATAAACTTCTAGTGTACAACACTATCTAGAAGCCAGTTTGGACCTATGGCATCCAACTGACCTATGACATCCATATGCATGATGTGCTTACCTGTAAGCAATTGGTACACTAGTCTATAAGTCTATTGGATTGGTGTATTCAATTGTTGGTGAGCCAAATAAATACAAAATTAAATAAAACTATGGAGAATGGCTAGTGTCTCTAACATCAACCAGAGCTCCAGAGGTTTTAAAATGTGATTGTGACTGGGACTATTCGTGTATGTGAGTTTTAATGTTTCTAAACGCACCCACAATACAGGCGAAATTCATAGAACAACTTATAATAAAAAATAAAACATCACAAATGCACCATGGTTTAGCAGAAACTGTGAGTTCAAGAATACCTTAACCAAACCACAGTGCATCAGGAAGCGAAAGTCTGGGCCGAACGCTACAGAGCACACCTACAAAATCATCCAAGTCCATTGGCGAAATCCTTTACAAAGCTGGATCATAAAAAGGTGCTGAAATGGTTAGCTGTAATGGACCTTGTCAATACTAATTAGGACACGCTGCCATGAAATATATATAGAGGGCATTCTCGCTGGGGAAACCACTCTGCACTATCAAATCTAACAACAAATCTGCTCATAATCCAGAGACTGATCGCAGAAGAACATAAGAAAAAAATTGAGCTTGAGGATTTTTTTTTGCTGCACCTTACTAAAGATGACATGCGCCCGCTAAGTGGGATAGGTCAATAATTATGTTCAAACATTTCGTAAAATTTTCGTTTATCGACCGTACAAACATATTTAGCTTTAGATAGAGACTGTGACAAAGGTATGAGTGAACTCAAACTCAAACTCAAACAATGTAGAAAAACGTGCACGTTAGAAGCGTCCGTAATAAAAAAAAACAATTCAAAAGAATAAGCCGTGGCAGCTAAGACGGCGCGACCAGGCCCTAAAGACGACGCCCTTTCACGATCATGACGCATGGATCAGTACCATCCAGCTCAACCATTTTGGACACCAATTTTGTGATGGAGACGACGTGAGAGACCAAGCTGATTTGTTTGTAAAACTCCATGTGACCTTTTTACGGCCGGTTAACAGTAATATTTACACGACTGCCCAAAAAAGGAGTGTTATGTTTTTCCGTTTCTTTAAAGAATAATCCTCCCGACTGATTGCGGTTACGGTGGTCATTTCAACGGAGATTAGTCAGGTATGCAGGAGATATTATAGTACACAAGCGTGTGTGTGCAAACACAGGTGCACTCTGTTCCTTTACTGAGAGTAAGAGTAGTCCAATGGGACGGGAGTCTGACAAGACCGGGGAAAGATCAGGCGCCGGGCCAACGCCGCCACCAACTACGAAACTTCGTGCTGGTACTGAGAAATATAAAATAACTCTTTGCCTGACCTGGGAATCGAACCCAGAACTCCACGTTCAGCAGTCGGCCTTGCACCCATGGGACTAACGGGGCAGTCAAAGAATAGCTTGACTGTGATACACAAAAATGTACTGCAATCATTTTAATGGTCATAAATAAAATAAAAATCGTTTTAGAATACAATCATAAATTGCTTCATTCATATTAAAAATGAGGTTTTTGGAACTTATTAACATACTATTTCAAATGGTTTGGCTCGCATATTGGCAGATTTTACGAGCAAACTTAGGCAAGCTTGGTAAAAAAGAACTTACCTAAGATTTTACAACAATACAGGGTCAATAAACTAGCTAGCGAAACTCCACAGAATATATTATGTTAACAATAATAAAATATAATACCAGCCTACCGTTGTCCTCCTGCAGGGCAAATGCGTCCTCTCATACAGAGAAAGCACGAGCACAAATCATTATAAAACAAAAACACTGTGTGCCTGTGGAGTTTCGCTAACTAATTTAATTTGCCCTTGTATGTTGCAAGACGCCAACTTATCGTTATACGCAAGCTGACTTTAGCAACTAGATTTTATTATAGTAGGTAAAACTTGCAGCAAAACGATTGAGGGGCTCGTTAAGCTACGCTTGCCGCGGTCGGTTAGTGGATGGGTGACCATCCATTACATATCGGGACCCTTCCATGCTTCGGAAAGCACGTTAAGCCGTTGGTCCCAGATTTCATATGTAGATCTTTGACAGTCGTAGTCAGAAGGCCAAAAGTCTGACAACCAGTCTTACCAAGATTTATCGTGTTGCCCAATAACTGGCTTGTGAGGATCAGATAGGCAGCTGCTCCATATAACATACGGTATTCAGCCGCATCTGGTTAGACTGGAAGCCGACCCCGACATAGTTAACGGCAGACAGATAGATTGATTGCAGCAAAATGACTTGCAGTAAATGTTTTCATGGCGCAAGTCGATTGCAGATGACAACTTTCGCAAGTTAAGCAGACTTGTATTAGGAATTATTGCAGTGCCGTACCCGGGCGATAATATGACACATCGAGCGTTAGAAAGAGACTTACACACATAACATAGTATAGTATAGTTGTCGTATAGTTGTTATAGTATGAGTGACAGAGACCACGCTCTACTTAGCCGAACTTCTTCTGAAACTCATCACATAGCATCACGCCTGTATTCCCCGAAGAGTTAGGCAGAGGTGTATAGTACACTCACAGTTCGCCAGTTATGTTTATGTCAGGGGGTGAACCTGTTGCCACCAACCGAGCACAAATCCAAACTTCCGGCTGCTACTAAGAAAGTCCAGATGGAAGAACCCGATAACACTTTGCCCGACTTGGGAATCGAACCCAGAACCTCGTGCTCAGCAGTAGCGAGCATGAGACCGAGCATGCGACCACTAGACCAAAGAGAAACTCGATGTGATATATTGACGGGAGCTTTGATGCTGTGGTTGGGTGGATCACTTTCTGGTGGGGCCCGGAAAACGTGGCTATAGCTTTATACTAGCTACTACTTATACATAGGTACATATGTCATCACCACCATTTCAGCCGAAAGACGTCCATTGCTGGACATAGGCCTCCCCCAATTGGGGATCCAAGTGAGGCGCCTGGGTTGGCGATCGCAGTATGGTGTTAAAAATGCATAGAAAACGCTGCTGCACATTCTCTAGTAAGTCCCTTAGTCGCCTTTTACGACACCCACGGGAGGAAATAGGGTGGTGCTATTGTTTACGTCCGGCACGGGATAGGTATGTATGACAAAGTTATTATAACACAGTTTTCTTTGCGCGGTAAACGTGTTAAAATATAATTTATGGTTCAGAAAATAAAAAATATGTCTACTTTGATAGGTTATCAGCAGCAGTGGTACCTCGGCCAGGTATAGCTAACGTAGAAATATTCTAGAATTAGGTATTTAAAAAATGAATTTAATAAATCTTGAATCAATTCACTTCATCATTTTAACACAAGGAAATAAAAATAACTCACAGCAGAGAGATAGGTCGATTACTAAATATTTGTGATTATACATCTAATTATACTGTTTTTCAGTTACACAACACTACATACCTACGGGATCAATAAAAATAGAAATAAACTTATTGAAAATTAATATATATAAAAAACTATTCAATAATTTTAAATGAAAAAAGAACACCTGAAAAACTTTACAAAATTACGAAAAATGTTTTCCATTATTTTTCCCGAAAAAATTATGAAAACATACGTACCCAAATAGATCGAAGCACCGCGACGTTCGGGAAAGCGGACTCAAGATATGATTTTTATGAAATTATATCATTTTTTTTGTTGAACGCACAGCAACTGCCTCGCGTCGCGGCTCGGCTTTCACTGGCGAGGCACTCACGTAATACCTGCTGTAACGTTGCGGACACATACGGGGAGGTATTGTGTACGGGTACGCGGGTATTGACGGTTTGGTTGAGAACCATCGACCCCTATGGTGCGATAGCGGTAACACGATGAAAATTATGAAAACATACGTACCCAAATAGATCGAAGCACCGCGACGTTCGGGAAAGCGGACTCAAGATATGATTTTTATGAAATTATATCATTTTTTTTGTTGAACGCACAGCAACTGCCTCGCGTCGCGGCTCGGCTTTCACTGGCGAGGCACTCACGTAATACCTGCTGTAACGTTGCGGACACATACGGGGAGGTATTGTGTACGGGTACGCGGGTATTGACGGTTTGGTTGAGAACCATCGACCCCTATGGTGCGATAGCGGTAACACGATTGCATGATAACTCAATCGATACATGCTAATTGTCTCCACACCTAAAAGAAGGCAGCACAGCCATTACCAGTAGTTCCCATCTACGATTAAACGAGGGCGTTACATACAAGGCATAATGGATCTTGAACAGAACATCACATATCGCACTAGCAAACCCCAACGAGCAAGCTCACTTGACGATCTCTCAAGAAGTGGGTCTGCTCTTTTTGATACCACTATGATGAGCCTCCCGAACACGTCACTTAACGAAAGTCAAACAGTCATTGAATTAAATGAGAAAATAATTGAACTCACAAACCAATTGACGAGTGCTAACAATGAGATTGAGAACCTAAACACTGAGAACTTTCGCTTGAAGTCTGACCTCAACAAGAGCTTGAAAGTTGTCGAAACATACAAAAAACTTAGTTTAACAGATAACACAAATCGAACACCAAATCGGAATAGGAAGAGTAAAGCGGGAAAGTCTACCCCAAGCAAAGAAAACAATTCTTTGCAGAAATTCCACCAGGCGACACAAACTGATGATGTAACTTCACCTGTCAAAATATCACAACATCACGAATCAGCAGTACATTCTGAAGCAGAATCTCGGCATTGTTTACAGACACAAACGAAAACATCTACCCTCGACATGCAAAATAAAACAAAAACGCCTACCCCCAACAAGCAAAGTAAACCAATTACTTCAATAACAAATCCTAAACATAAACAAAGATTACAATTAGGAACGTCAGATTGTCAGATATGCATCTTGAGTACGAACAACAAGAACAAAGTAAGAAACATAGCAGAAACGACACTTACTAAACATTCTAAAAACATATGTCATTATGTAATGCCGAACTGTCAAACCGAACAGTTATTAAGTGACATTGACAACAAATTAAAAGATTTTACCTCTCATGATTTTTGTATTATATTGATAGGGGAGGAAGATTTCAACTCAACAAAGGACTATTTCGAGCTCGGACTGTATATTCGGACGGCCCTACAAAAAACCACACATACTAATATTATACTCTGTGCTCCGACATATAAATTTACTCACTTTAAAACTATGTACAATTTTAGGATCGAATTATTTAACAACCTACTTTATTTAGACACATTGACACATGAGCATGCATACTTTTTGGACTCAAATAAGAATCTGTCAAATGATTATACGATGTTTTCAAAACGCACTGGAATGATTAATAACTTTGGCATGCATACAATTTTCAAAGATATTGACAACTTTATTCAAGGACTAAAAACATATGACCTATTTATCCAAACTGAAGGCACTTGTAAAATATGCAAAGGTTATAATTTTAATTTAAGTAAAATATGTAAGTGCAATAATGCTAATCCTGAACAAACATTAATGAATGATGATTTTATACAAAATACGACTTCTAATACTGATCGTAATTCTAATTTTTTTCTCGTATAACTATATATTTATTTTACATCAGAATATTAATGGTTTAATAAATAAATCGGACTTATTTGCCTATCACTTACAAGAACTTTCTCATGAAGGTAAGCCATTGGACATGGTTTGCATAACAGAACATAATATGAAGGATGGTGACGATGTTCACCTACATATACCTAACTTTAGACTTGCATCCTCCTCAAATAGAAATTCTCGAAATGGGGGGGCGTGTATTCTAATTAATCATAAACATAAATTTAAAACTATAGATTTAAAGGAATACTGCTGTCCTAATTATATCGAATGCTGTGGAATTGAAATAATAGAACACAGGCTAAATATTGTATGTATTTATAGATCACCAAAGAATAGCATAGATGCTCTAACCACATTTTTCTATAATTTCGAAGGTATGCTACAAAAAGTCTGCACCAATAACAATAAAAAAATTGTGATATGTGGTGATTTTAACATAGACACTCTAAAAAAAACACGCGTTGCATCACAATTCGAAAATCTATTATTGAACTATAATTTAAAATTGAGTGTTAAACAACCTACTCGGATAATTAGTGGTACATGTATTGATAATGTTATACATAATATTAGAGGCAGTAAAGGTGAGGTTTTAGAGCTGGCTTTATCTGATCATACAGCACAAATCGTGAAATGTCCAGTAAAAAAAACATATACAATTACTCATTGGTACTCACTAAAGCGAGATTATAGCTTAGAAAATATAAACAAATTTAAAAATGCTATACATAGCCTAACCTTTAATAACGTTTATGAATGTCTAGACCCTGATGAAGCCTTTAACGAATTTAACCATTTATTTAAACTTTTCTATGATTTATGTTTCCCCATAATTAAAATTAGGATCTCTATTAGAAAGAAACTTAACTGGGTGACAAAAGGTATCAAATTGTGTTGTAAACGCAAGCGAGACATGTTATGGCAATTAAGAAGACATAAAACTCCGGAAAATAAAGAAAAACTAAAGTCATACACTAATCGGCTCAAAAAAATCATCTATCTCACACAAAAATCAAGAAATAACTTTTACATAAATAACTCCAACAATAAAATGAAAGCAACCTGGCAGACCATAAATAAAAATAAATTAAACTGTCCAAAAGAATATATTTCTAAAATAATTATCAATGACAAAGAGATAACGGATCCATTAGAAATTGCAGAAACGTTCAATAATTATTATATTGATTTAGTTCAACCGCTAAGTAATAGTAAAAATCCTGACTTATCATCTATTACCAACACAGCTAAGTCAATGTTTATGCCTGCTACAATACCTATTGATATACACAAAATTATCGGAACCCTAAAAAATACCAATAGTGCAGGTTATGACGAGATTATCACTAAAGTAATAAAAAGTGTAGCTGTGGAAATATCTCCTGTTCTCAGTTTTATTATAAATTTATGCATAGAAAATGGTACATACCCTAAAGAATTAAAGATATCTGTAATAAAACCACTATATAAGAAAGATGACAGACAAAATCCTAAGAATTATAGACCTGTAGCGTTAATTCCAATTTTCTCAAAAATTTTTGAAAAAGTCATTTATAATAACCTGTATCCTTTTCTTGAAAAACATCAAATATTTGCGGAAGAACAGTACGGCTTTAGAAAATGCAAAAATATTAATATGGCAATATATAGCCTTGTAAATAAAGTGGTAACAAATATGGACAGACGGACACCGACGACTGCTTTGTTCATGGATATGACCAAGGCATTTGATTTTGTAGATTTTAATATACTTTTGTCTAAATTAGAAAAATATGGAGTAAGGGGCAACGTATTAAAATTAATTGAATCGTATTTAAAAAATAGGTATCAAATAACGAGTACAACAAAGATTTGCCAAAAGACAAAATTAGAACTAACGTACCATTCAAAACCAAGAAAAACGAACTTTGGTGTACCTCAGGGTAGCGTCCTCGGCCCCCCATTGTTCCTCGTATACATAAACGATATGCCGAGAGTTATTCAACATCCAATGACCTTGTTCGCTGATGATAGTACAATTATTTTCACAGCACAAAATAGGGAGGCACAGTGTCATGAAATGGATATAAATCTAAATCTAAACAGGTTAATAACATGGTTAAATAATAACAATCTTAATGTAAATTTAGATAAAACTCATATTATGTCATTTAAACAAAGAATAAATCAAGATAAACTTACTATAAAATACGCTAACAAAACGATAGAAGAAACAAAGCACACAAAGTTCCTGGGACTCTATATAGACGAGAATATGAAATGGTGTAATCATATTGAACATTTAATAAAAAGACTAAATCAGTTCCAGTACGCTTTGCATAAACTCAGTAAAGTAGCAAGCCGCGAAACCGTACTGACTGCATATCATGCATACGTGTCTTCTACATTACGCTATGGCATAATATTCTGGGGAAATTCATCAGATAGGGAGCTAGTGTTTAAGGCACAAAAAAAGTGTTTGAGAGCTGTGTGCCAAATAAAAACTACTGACAGTTGTAGACCACACTTTATTGACCTAAGAATAATGACTTTTCCAGCCCTATACGCGTTTGAAGTAGCAATGTTCGTTAAAAAACACTTATATTTATTTGAAGCCCTGACTAGTAAACGTCACCAGGACAAAATTCACGCTGTGCCTCATAAAACAGCATTATATGCAAAAAGTTTTCTGGGCATGGCTCCAAAAATTTATAATATGATACCCACGACTGTAAGACTTGAGAAGGATGTTAACAAGTTCAAAAGAATGTTAACAGACCTTATGGTTAAAAAAGCGTACTATTCCATTGGTGAATTCTTAACAGATAAGTTGAA
Organism: Dryobota labecula; assembly: GCA_947523025.1. Taxonomy (NCBI): domain Eukaryota; kingdom Metazoa; phylum Arthropoda; class Insecta; order Lepidoptera; family Noctuidae; genus Dryobota; species Dryobota labecula. The sequence continues at coordinate 322,608 of OX383311.1, read as the reverse complement.
TAAATAATAATTAGATATGTCAAATGACCGATTTATTTAAGCTTAATTCTATCTAAATGCAATTATATAATGTAATTTGAATGTTTATTTAGTATATATTTTTAATTTCAATAATAATTTTAATATTACAATGCATGTTAAATTATAAATTGGTAAGTTCATTCATTATTTGGACATTATTTATTCTGACATTACTTATAATTTGAATTTGTGACATTATTTACTACTATTTATTAATTTGAATGTATATTATTGCACAGGGTATTACTATTCTGTCGAATTTATGACATTATATAACCGATTAATTGGATTTTATGAAATTGTCTAACTATAATTTTTAATTTTGCATGCCTGAATTGGTAAATGCAGTGAACTGCGCATTCACTTAACACCTGGAAATGCATATATGTACTGTGTTTTGCAATAAATATTTGAATTTGAATTTGAATTTGAATTTGAACATTTTTGTTTGGTTACATTTGTGGAATGGCCAAGTATTAAAAAAAAAAGGTAATAGGTTTGTTAATATTCAACATGTTTTTAAGAAATAATAGTAGTGGTCAACACAAGTAACTTACAGTTATTTCACTGTAAATTACTTGTGTCTAATATTTGTCAAAACTACCAAATAAAGTTGTAGAAAATTTATGAACAATGGAAAAACTACTGGAAGTTTAATAAATGATAAAATGATTAAAATAAACAAAAGTTGACAGTTTTATTTATCACAATGTTTACTCAGTATTTCTCCTAGGTTCTAGGGGACTTTCCTAATATTGAACCTATTTCCCGCTATCTATTGTTCCTCTTATTGCGTCTTTGTGTTTTATTCCCTACGAAAATCTGCAATACCTAAGAGTTTTCTCCCATGGAGCCCACATACGGCCACATATGGCCATACTTCAATAAAATTTTGAATGTAATGTCTCATATTTTTAAATGGAACACTGCAGTCTTTGCTTTAGGGTAGAAAATAGTGGTGGGATTTCTGCAAAAAAATATGCAAATACACCACTGCCATATACCTTTCAAGCTTCACACCATTTCACTTAAACAAGGAAAAACATCTCAACGTGCTCTCACAAAACACCCACCCATGTGTTTACAAATTACGCGTAGCTTACGTTCAGAACCATTCATTAGTTATTTGCCAATGCGTAGGGCTTTTCCAATTTTGACATCATCTTACGTCACTTTATGGTGTCCGGTTTATTGGCACAAAGTGGCCCAGTGCTGGACATAAGCTGGTCCTAGAGATTTATGTTATTGGATGGCAAACTAGCCGACGGCCCAATTGATGGTTCTATGTTCTATGTTAGAGGGTTTTGTTTCCGCACATAGTCCTTCAGTTGGACCACTGTACATTAGGGTGTCCCTTATATGACATTTTTTTTTTTCGATGCGCATAGCCTCTAATTTTTTTATAAATGCTAAAATATACTCAAATATGAAATTTCAGCTTTCTAGCATGATCGCAACCCGTGCCGACTGAGTTTCAAAGTTTAATTAAAATCGTGTTTTGTCCTATTATTCCGATCTGCTATAAAACTAATATAAATGCAACAAATTTGGTGAGTATGAGGTAAAATAAAATAAGGTAATCATTAATCTTTATTTCAAAACATAAAATTATAACAATCAGCCAGGGTAACTTCTCTTTAGTGTAGTTTTTTAACAGTCCAGATAGTAATTTCTATGTTCCTGGGCACAGCGCAAAAAGCATTGTTTTTGCTCTTCTTCTGCCGTGTTAAGTAAGGTTTTGAGTTAGGAATGCATTAGACTGTTTTTAGGACGAATTTATAAACATGATGACGACAACCGAAAACCAAAAATTCTCTCTCTAACGTCTGCTCCAAAACAGCACAAGCTCCATTAAAATGACCAGTATTTTAAGCTTTTGTATCGCAGCACATTATTTGAACTTTATTATTAAGGTTCTAGTCAAAGAGAGCAGATGAGACGGCTTTAGCTTGATGCTATCCAGAAGAACTCTCTAGTTTTGGCACTGCAAGAAGCTGTTCTCTATCGTCAAATGAATGAGAATATCTCTTCATTGTGAGTTTTTGACAGATTTGCCATACAAACACTGTCAAATACTCACAATGGCGAGACCATTCTGACACTATTGTAATAGCAGACTTGAGGCCCTGACGTAGTCACAGTCCATTGGGATGGAAAACTATTACCTGGATTGGATGTACGAAGTTCAAAAGAAGAACGTTTGCCCCATTATTGCTTCATTTGACGATAGAGAACAGCTTCTTGCAGTGCCAAAACTAGAGAGTTCTTCTGGATAACATCAAGCTAAAGCCGTCTCATCTGCTCTCTTTGACTGGAACCTTAATAATAAAGTTCAAATAATGTGCTGCGATACAAAAGCTTAAAATACTGGTCATTTTAATGGAGCTTGTGCTGTTTTGGAGCAGACGTTAGAGAGAGAATTTTTGGTTTTCGGTTGTCGTCATCATGTTTATAAATTCGTCCTAAAAACAGTCTAATGCATTCCTAACTCAAAACCTTACTTAACACGGCAGAAGAAGAGCAAAAACAATGCTTTTTGCGCTGTGCCCAGGAACATAGAAATTTGTATCTGGACTGTTAAAAAACTACACTAAAGAGAAGTTACCCTGGCTGATTGTTATAATTTTATGTTTTGAAATAAAGATTAATGATTACCTTATTTTATTTTACCTCATACTCACCAAATTTGTTGCATTTATATTAGTTTTATAGCAGATCGGAATAATAGGACAAAACACGATTTTAAATAAACTTTGAAACTCAGTCGGCACGGGTTGCGATCATGCTAGAAAGCTGAAATTTCATATTTGAGTATATTTTAGCTTTTTAAAAAAAATTAGAGGCTATGCGCATCGAAAAAAAAAAAAATGTCATATAAGGGACACCCTACTGTACATGGACCATGGCGGCCATCAGTGGTTATTCCAACCAGCCCACCTCCCTCCGAAAGTTAATTTCGTCTCCTGGTCTGTTTAGAACATTCTGTGGAAGTTCTGGGTACCTTGAGGGTTTCTATTCTAATATTGGTGACGCCTGTGCATTCAAAGAGCACATGCGTGACGGTTTCCTCAGCCTCCATGCAAGTCCTGCACAGAAGACTATCCGTTATGCTATTGTGTGGAAGTGTTTCTTTAGCGAGCAGTATCCCGTGATGGTCGCTGTCACCAGGCGCAGGCCGGTCCTGGCCAGGCGTAATAAATACCTGGCTAGCCTACCATCTAAGAATGGCATAGCCTGCATCCCACCTGGGCCTCAAGTCTGCTATTACAATAGTGTCAGAATGGTCTCTTCATTGTGAGTTTTTGACAGATTTGCCATACAAACACTGTCAAATACTCACAATGGCGAGACCATTCTGACACTATTGTAATAGCAGACTTGAGGCCCTGACGGTATGTGGTCACTACCGCCTGTGGAGTACCAGAGGCTTCGTAGATGCGTTGCCATTACAGAGACTAAGCTTAAATGTGCCTGTAATTACAACGGATTGTGCGTTTGTAACGATTTTATTCAAATCAATCATTTATTTGCTTGAATATGGGTACATGAGGTGATATATACAACCAAAATATTTTAAACAATATCCTAGCTAAACCGGTGTGCAAGTATCTATTATACTTAATAAAAAAATATTTCTTACATTATTCATTCATTTCATCATCATCACCATCATTTCAGCCGAAAGACGTCCACTGCTGGACATAGGCCTCACCCAATTGGGGGGGTTTGCCATAATCGCCACGCTTGGCCGGCGGGTTGGCGATCGCAGTATGGTGTTAAAAATGACTAGAGAACGCTGCTGCCCATTCTCTAGTATTCATTCATCTAATGATTACAAATATTAATATTAGATTATTTATGAAATTTATACAGGGCGTCCCACGACTTTGCCACATGGAGGAAAAGTACCTTATATACCAGATAGAAAAATTTACTGAATGAAGACTCTATTTTTATTTCAAAAACAATACGAACTGCATTCAAAGAATTTTAAATAATCGCCTTTCTGAACTGGAAATCGAACCTGCTAAATGTGACAACATAGAGAAAAGGCTATTCAAACAAAATTAACAAAAAAAAAACAAAAGTTTTAAATTAAATGTTAAATTTTATTATAATGATACCTTATAAAATATATTTATATAATAAAATTATATAAATATACAGGGCATCCCACGAATATTAATGAGTTAACTTAAAAATGTAATTACATTTATCATTTAATTTTCTCTGTTTCAGTTTTACTGTTACACCCGTCTAGCTTCATCGTATTCTTGTGAATTTTCACGCATTTCCGGTTATACGATTGCAGAAAGTTAAACGGAGAGCAGTGGTAACGGCCCCGACTTACAAGTTGTAGTTCGTGGGTTCGAAACCAGGCAGGCACTTTACTTTGTGTACATAATTTCATCAGCACTGCTCTCAAAACGGTGAAGAGGAAACACTGAGCTCGCGTGTCCACCACGCGGGATTACTGTAGGGCTTATTGCCATAAATCGGGCATAATCCATACTCCGGTCACTTTTTCCGATCTGGGAACCAAACCCATAACGAACCAATATGGTCTGTCGCGATTGCAACCACTGGACAAACGAGGCAGTCGCGAATTTTCCTTTGCTTTTGACAGCTAGCGATCATCAGATTTAATTTAACTCAACCTATTGTTTTATTGATAAAAATAAAAATATATATTTTGTGTCAACTATATAAGGTGTATCTATTCATACACGAAATATTTTAAGAGAAACATCTATTAGGTGGTAAAAAGGCCATAGCAGCGAAATTTTTTTTATATCTAAGTGTTTTATATTTTTACATAAGTATTATAATTTTAAAATTGCTTGAGACATTTTGCAAAAAAACCTTTATTTACTTATTTTTTTAATTCAATTAATGGCCCGCCCGGACGCGGCGACGGCGACGGTTGCGGCACGAGAGCGGTGGCTTTTGCTAATTAATCATCAATTATCAAATCATTTTAAATTATTTAATTTATTAAATAATATACTCTATTAAAAAAATATCTTTTCTATGGCTTCCTTACCTAAGTAAACTCTTCTTCTTTTTTTTTTTCTTTTTTTCTTCTTTAACTTCTAGTGATTGTAATTGTCTGAAATAAATGAATTGAATTGAATTAAATTGAATTTTACCACCTATAGGTGTATCTTTTAAAATATTTCGTGTGTGAATAGATGCACCCTATATACAGTGTTATTTTAAATTGGCTAGCTAAACTCCGCAATAGCGATATGGTTATCGATATCTAAACACGATAAAATAAAAAATATAATGATTTGATGTTTTTATGGGTGTTCGCTGTTAGTGTTCTTACTTGAAGTATGAGTTAAAGAAAACTGTATTCTTATGTTTTATCGTGTTTAGATATCCGACACGTCTGAGGAGTTTACACAAAAAAGAGTTTTTAAACAGCTATTTTTCAAATAACTAGGATAACTGCGGTCGATGACCCAACAAAAAGATCTGTTTAAATATCGTTACCCATCGCGTCTGCGGAGTTGCTAGGACATTTTAAAATAACCCTGTATACTTAGTTATGTAACTATTTAGACACATGAAATCATTAGTTTTTTTTTAATTATAAATACCTCCACAGGTGGACATAGGCCTCCCCCAAGCACCGCCACTTCGACCGTTTCTGTGCTTCCCGCATCCAGCGGATTCCTGCGGCCTTCACAAGGTCATTGGTGCACCTTTTGGGTGATTAAATAAAAAATTCAAATATCTATCACCTCATACAAGAGAATGATGATGATGATGATGTTCAACCTCCTGTCGTGATTTGATTGGCTATTACTTTTGTCTCAACCAATCACAACACTACCCTTTAGATTTGACCGTATAGACTCTCACCAATAAGAGTCCTTTTTTTTTCTTGTCGATTTTTACCTCAAAAGGTAAAAAACGGAACCCTCATAGGATCATTTGCAACCAACCTCGCGTCTGCGGAAATGTCTTCGCCTGTAGGTATATTATTTTATAGTTTACTTAGCACATTCAGCATTAAGTTTTAGCACATTAATTTTCAAAATTTGTAATCCATTGCTAGACGAGAACAACTGCCGACAAACTGTTATGCAGTTTGGCAGACTTTATGTATGTTATTGTTAATACAGATTTTGAATAAATAAATAAATAAAACAAAATCACTCGTCTATCCGTCTGTCACAGCCAATTTGCTCCGAATCTACTGGACCGATTAAGTTGAAAGGTACACATATGAACTTCTGTGACCCAAACACGGACTTGTAACGTAAATAAATTAATGTTGAATATGGGGGTCACTTTATGGGGGAAGGTTAAAAAGTTAAAAAAAAAAATTGCAAACTGTACCATGTGGTGTGACATATCAAATGCAAGGGAATATTAGATTTTTTTAAATAAATACTTTTAATGTTATTTAAGAAAATATATGATTTACCATTTCGCCCGCTTATTTCAGAAATTATAGAGAAATTTTTTCTTTACATATATAGATTACAGGAAAATCTATAAGAAGTCTATGGTCTTAAAAAAAACATGGAAAATCTCTAAATATTGTGCGGCCAAACTTAAATTTGCAGTTAGAATGTATGGGAGAACTTGTTTTTTTTACTACAATGTTAAGTTTTTTCTTGGGATAAATTCATCCCAACTACGGAACCCTTTATTGTGTGTGCTCCGACACGCACTTGGCCGGTTTTTTCAGGCTTTGGGTAACCATTAACCAGCTGTAAGTAACACACAAATAATAATATCTGCCGCTATATTCTGTAAAAATATCACCGTGAAGACTTATGTGAAGTGAGCGTGGACTGAGCTGTCAATAGTGTCAATCCCAAGCATCAGCTGGTCGATTCTATAAACGTCTCACCGTGAAAACTAAGGTGAGGTGAGCTGTCATTCCTTCTGATGCTAGGGATTGGCAGTTCACTTCACCTACATTTTCACTTTGAGATTTTAGAGAATCGACCGGCTTGTGAAATTACAGCTCACTTCACCTACGTTCTCACTGAGATTTTTACAGAATAGACCGGCTGGAATGAAACGGATACGTTCTATTAACTAAATGTAATAGAAAACCCGTTTTATTGAAAAATAATGGGAAGTCGAGCGTGAACTGGCGTAGTTTATGTACTTACGTTACTGCAATCTGTACATACTAACATACTGACCGAAATGACTGAACATCACGCATGTATTCTTTGATGGGGTTGGCAGAAGTGTAGGGCAATATTTCGACAGTTATGTAGGTACACAAAGCTCCATTAAGTCCTTACCCCCCCCAAAAGACATGTACGTTCAAATCCGTGATAGGCCCAAGTTGGTTTTTGTATTTTGCAAAAACATGTTATTACAATTAATGTATTGTTTTAGTGATTATATAAGTATTTTCTGTTTTAAATGTTGTTTTTATTCAATAAAAAGTTAATACTTTTATTAATGCATATAATGACAAGCATTATTAAGCTTAACATTTACGAAGATTTAAATAACGTCTAAGTAGTCTGGAGGTTTCAAGACCGCTTGCCGTGCATAATATTGGAGGTTCAAATCCTAGGCACAACATGTTGTTTTCTTACTAATATATAAAAATAATTTATAATCAAGAAAAATTATATTATTAATAGTAATATTTATTATTTAACAAAATTTTGATCTTACTTTACTAAAAAATATATATATTGTAAAGTAAATAATTTATATTATCTTTACAATGTTTTTATTTATATTTTCTTTTATATATTTTTTTTCTTTTTGTAAAAGTTCTGTTTGTTTTTATTTTTTTTTATCTTTTTATTGTAAAAAATTGATAATACACAGTTATCATTAGTCATTACATATTTTGCCAACTAACACAAACGGGTTCCTAGACAACGTTGTAGTTATAATTTGAGGGTATGGATTAATTTTATAAAGAAAACGTAAGTAAAATTAATAGATACCCTCAAATGATAACATCCATCGATTAGACAGAGACCCATTGATATAAATAGTAAAGATACGGTCGTCCGAACGTTTGCCAGACACGGTCGCCATACAAAAACACTAACGCCATCTATTAGAACTACTATGAACTACGATGTCAATCGGCGTGGTCTGCTCCTAGACGCAAACTTGTAAGAGCGGGTATTTTTCGAGGTACAAAGAAATAAAAAAAAATTCTATTTTTCGAAATTTATATTTATTGCAGTTTGTTTGTGTCATAAAATTTTCATTGGCCTTGGAATAAAACAATATTTTTAAACTTATTTTTTTTTAACTTATGACACGACTCCAAACTTTATTTCGCACGGAATCAGAAGGAAATCTGCAAAATAAATACGTATTTCACTGTACTTACAGATTTTTTAGCAGTAAGTACATAAAAACACATTTTAATTTGCTTTTAATAAACAATAAAAATAATTTTATACATAATTAAATCATATAGTAATAATAATAAATCATTTCATTTCATCGGATAAAAACGCGCGCCGCTGCAATGTTATGACGCACTTTAACGCGGCTTCGCGTCGTCTTTGCCAAACGTTGAGACAAATTAGAAAGAAAATTGTTTTAAATAATGTTAGAAGTTGATATAATTACATATTTTTAACTTATCGGTGATATGAAATGTTATCAATTGTTTTATTGTGCTTTTTGTCGTAGTTCACGCAACCCTTCACGACACAACTTGGCATTTTTGCTTGTAAAATTTTACGACCGCTCCCGAAGACAGCCGAACGCGTTCTAGTTCACTTCGTTATAGGGAAGACCATTTTGGGACCAAGTTCGAGGCGTCATTATAACATGCGGTCCGCCCAGTCCTTACGCAGTAATATATATGTCAATGCAGAGACCTAAAGATAAACTACTTGGACGATACTCGATAACAATTTCATCGCAATTCTCATAGGCTCGCTGGCTAGTCTGTCAAACTGCCGGTATGAGTATAACGACATTCGGTAATGCGATGGTTCGAATCCAATTCGAACTAGTAAACTCTTTTTGAAGTATTCTTTACATTATTCGTAACGAATTCAATATTGTAGCAGTGTAACATTTTAAAACTTGAGGGGTTAGCACATAATGACGCAGTGTGTACCTAATAGGATGGCTAAAACTTAGACTCAGGGTTGCTAAGTACTAAGAATTTCCTAATTGAAAAGCTTAATTACTCTTTGTCAGATCCTGGGATCGAACCCAGAGACCCCAGACTGAGTTTTCACTTTAAAAAAAGTTATTGCCGTAGTAAGACAGACAGACGGCATAGGCTTAGCAATAAGGTTCCTTTAGCCCCCTTTAGGTACAGAACCCTTCCAACAGTCAAGCTATTCTGTAAAAATATCACCGTTGAAGTGAGCTGTCATTCCACCTGATACTAAGGAATGACACTGTTGACAGCTCACTTCAAGCTCATGTCACCTAAGTAATTTTTACAGAATACACTGTGATGTCTACAGGCGGGAACCACTTTCCATCACCGAGTTGTCAACCTACAATAATGTGCCAACACCACATTAAAAGTGAACTCAGGTCCAAAGTGTTGGTTGCGACGTGCGACTGCACACCCATCCGACTGTGCCACTGACCCCGAAAACATGGCTTATGTAATCTGCTAACTAGTGTCATAGGCATTTTTTTAGATAACTCCATTATTATAAAATAAAGTCGGGTTTCATGTCTGTTTGTGATGACTAGTCAATGATTCCATTTCTGTCACGTTGTAGTTACTTTATTTAATTAGTTTTAAATGGTTGATAAGGTACGATGGGGTTGGCATATCCGTATGGATAAATACCCCCTTTTCTTAATAAAGAATATTAAATAAAAGGCTGTCTGTGTGGCCGCGTTGTTCTTCTAAACTACGCAACGGATTTTGATGCAGTTTTCCCCATCATCGAAAGTATTTATTCCGCAAGATATTTATTGTATTAATATTAGACTTACATAATATTATCTATATACCTAATATAAATAAAATCAATTGCCGTGCGTATAGTCCCGCAAAAACTCGAAAATGGCTCGACTGATATGAATATTTTTTATTCGCCTAATTACTGGATGGTTTATGGAAAAAGAAAATTAGGGACAACCCAAAGGAACAGCCGAAATACCGAAACAATCGTGGTATGTACGTAGTTCACCGGGTCATCTAATAATACATAAATCTCGATGTTTAGTCAAGTCATAAAAACTGTACGAAGCAGGGGCGTGTAGCGACACGCCCCTGCTTCGCACAATTTTTATAAATATAAAATTGACTAGCTTTTGTCCGCGGCTTCGTCCGAGTGGATGTGGAAAATGAGTCATTATCATCCCCAACAATGTTGTGGTCGGCTTCCAGTCTAACCGGAGGCAGCTGCATACCAGTATTTTATATGAAGCGGCTGGCTCTTAGACATCTTAGCTGAATAACAAGATACCTTTGATAAAACTCTACTCTACGAATATAGCCTGCTGAGGCACGGAGGGGTCTCGATATGTAATGGATGGTCACTCATACATAAACCTAACTCGGTAAGAGTAGCTAAACTTATTCGACCGATCCACTGTCACTGTTACTTAGCACGAGCCTCTCTCGAGACGATGCATGGATGTGGTGTGGATAGTTTTGCGTGGAAGTGACGCATATTTTCCCCCAACTTGTGTTTTTTTTTTTTTGTGGTTGTGTTCTTTTTTTGCGTCATGTTTATCGTAAATAAACGTATTTTCTTTCTTTCTTTCTACGCATATTAAACATTAGCTTCCGCCCGCGACTTCGTCCCCATGTATTGGCACTCCTGGCGCCCTATGACACTCGGCAATACTGTAGAACCGGATCAGTAGTTCCGAAGATTACCCCCTACATAAAAACTCAAAAATGTTCTTCTTTACAATAATTATTATAATTATACTGTATAAGCAGGGTTATTTTAAATTGGCTAGCTAAACTCCGCAGACGCGATGGGTGTCGATATCTGAACACGATAAAACAAGAAATAAATTTATTTGATGATTTTTTTGTGAGATCATCGATCGCAGTTGTTGTAGTCACTTGAAATAACAGTTTAAAAAATTATTTTTTGTTTTGCGTAAACTTCACAGACGTGACGGATATCAAAATCTAAACACGATAAAACATAATAAAACAAAAAAATTCAACTCATACTTCAAGTAACAACACGAACAAGGTCATTGACCTCCTAAAAAGAAATATCAATTTTGTTTATTTTTTATTTTATCGTGTTTAGATATCGATACCCATCGCGTCTGCGGAGTTTATCTAGCCAATTCAAAATAACCATGTATATAGTATAGATATGAAACCGCTGTCGTTTGCGTCCTTAGTGTTTTAGATATAACACATTTACAGATACTTCGTCCGCTTCATTGGTCTACTGGTCACAAGCGCTACTGCCGAGCATGAGGCCCTGGCGCCATTGGAGACACAGGGTAGGTACACGACTCCGGTATAGAACACGCGACCTCCCGTTTTGAAAGTGAATTCTAGTGCCATTTGAGCGCTTGCGACACATTTGTGTAGATTATGTTTCATGGAACAGTGTTGCAAGCAACTGTGTTATTGTGGGATTGTGATAATCCTCCTTTCTTCTTAAGTTATGGGTAGTTATGGATATCTCTAATTGGGGACGACGGAAGGGTACCTAAATGCCGTGGAAATCGACTAAAGGTCATGACGCCTTTCTTTCTCGACTATGTGGACGAGCACTACATTTCGCAAGTTAAATGTTTGGAACAAACTTATTGCTATTACTTTAATGAACGGAAACAGATCCAGACGCCGAGCTGCAACTTCCATAATCAGTGACGTGCAGGCAGGTCCAGGTGACAGTTAATAGTTGCACCGCACATGATACAGCATCGTATGACACTTCACTTTTCCTCCTTTATTGCTATTAATAAGAGTGTATTGTAAGATAGATTAAGAGAGGCAGTCGCTCCATGTACAATAGGTACTGGTATTCAGCTGCATCTGGTTAGACTGGAAGCCGACCTCAACATAGTTTGGAAATGGCAGCAGATGATGATGATGAGTTTATGAAAACTTTACGACTCGGGCATCGAACTGACGTCAAATCAATAACAACGCAAGAAAGAATAATAATAATAACTTATCGTGTTCCAAACTGAATCAGTCGGTCAGCACGAGTGTTTTGATTGCGTAACTAACAAACTGTGTTCATTCTTAAGTTGCAAGCACATACGGGCAATTTGTTTCAGCGACTGTTTTTGTTTGTTAATGACTGTATTTGTGGCAACAGTCGTGTATCAAGTGTAAAGGCACATGTCGTGAAGTTGGGAACAGATTAAGCAGTTGTCGGAGATTTGACACTTGACAAAATTGCTTCAGTATGTTCTAACTGCTCCGTACATTCTGTATTTCAAATTTAAAAAAATCGTTTATTATTCAACTATTGTTCAATAAATTAAATTATTTAAAATAGGCTGTAAATCAGCACTTTTTAATCGACTTTCCAAAAAGGAGGAGGTTCTCAATTCGGTTCAAGTTTTTTTTAATGTTTGTTACCTCAGAACTCCGTTGTTTATAAACCGAATTGAAAAAAATTGTTTTATTTGTAAGCACATACTTCCAGATTGGTAGCATTTTATCAGAATCAAGTTCTGATGCTGAGATCCATGAGGAGTTGAGGGAACTCCTCAAATATTGTAGTTATATACCTACATAGTGATTTTTATATTTTCATCAACAACTCAAGCATTTGCGTTCAGAAAGTATTATTTGATGAAGTGGAACTGATGAAGAAGACCATAAATGGCCACCGGAACTCCTCAATGCTAAGTATTTCATGGGTAGCGATAAGATAATTCGATTAAGATATAGTTAAGCGACTATAAAGCAAATAAAATAATTATTCTGATGAAAATGGTACCATATCGAATTGATCTGAAGATGAAGCCGGAAGTTATGCACCGGAACTCCGTCATAAAACAAGTTATCCTAGCCGTGTTTGGGCTTATTGGAATTGTCATAAGATGCACTCGGGCTATAAATGGTTATTAACCGATTTTTATTAACTTTGCTAGGGTAGTTTTTGAGTTAGCTTCGATAATACGTATTTAATCCACTTCGTATAACGTATCTTGTGTCACTGTTGTTTGTGCGGTTTAGCAAGTAGTGGTAATCCAATTGTTGTGTGGTAGGTATGTACCGTAACTAAAAAGTGAAAAATAAAAAACTTTTTAACAAAAAAAGTGGAAGTCGGTTCTTCATTGTTTTGTTATAAGTTTTTTTCACAAATAAACAGCTCAATCAATCTGCTTAGGTTTTTTCCAACTATGTTGGGGTCGGTGGAAGCCGACCCCAACATAGTTGGAAAAAACCGTTTATTAAGAGATAAAAACAGAGAATTTTGACGTTTTTGTGACCTCCAAAAAAAAAATGAAAGATAATTAGAAAAACGAATCAGCGCATTTTGAAGACGAGATGTTCAGCTATAATTATGCGCTGAACAGATTTTGAAAATAATTCTTAATTACCCTAAAGTAGGACTTATATTATTATATGTTCATTTCTGTGCAATAATAATATTTCATGTTATTTCTTTAATTTGTTTAAAAAAAAAAAAATACAAATTTGCGCAAATAACTCACCGCGATAGAATTTTGCAAGACTGCACACTTGACGTCAAGTTGACAACTGAAGTCAGATATGCCTGTGGACATATACGACGTAGTAACGCGTCGGTGCCATACACTGCTGATCTAGTCCTATATAAGATCTGCATTGGCTTCCCCCGTCAGAGAGATACAAGCGTGATGTTTGGTTTGTGTTTATCTGTCCTTATAAAGTACGTCAACCGGCCTGCCTTATAAAATACTAGTTTCTAATCTCCGAATCTCCTTACCTAACTTTTTTTTTGTCGTTGTGGTAATCCTCTTGGATGTCCTCCGCCCTGGAGTGGGCAGCGGAATCTGTCAGATTCTTACTGACTAAAACTACCCCGGTGTACCCTCGCACACTTGCGTCGGGGGGCTGCGGCTGCGAATCCGACTTCCGCTGTCCCGTTCTGGTGATGACCCACGTTAGGCGGGCCCCGTCCCATAGGGAGAGTGCGGGGCTGAACTACGTCTTAGAGAGGCGCGCGTGAAATACTACGCGCCGCCCTCTCGGGTCCGGTGGATTGGGAGGCGACGGATGTCCGCGAGTCCGTCGCCCCTGGACCCATTTAGAGGGGCTGGAAGAGGGCATTGGCCGGCCTCCGCCGACGCCCAGTGCTCCGGCTGCAGAACGGGAGAGACTCGTGATCACCCTTTCCGTCTCTGCAGCTTCCTTCTACGAGATAAACCTAACCTAACCGTATAATTTATAAATAGAAAACTATTTTTTAATTTATTAAGGCACATGTTTTTGAAACATTATCGAGTTACATAAGATTACAATTAATATTACAAGTGGTGCCAACAACGTTTTTGACCGAGAAATTGTGGGTTAAGTGTGTACTTATCAATTATCATTACTATTACGATGTGTGCCACTGAAATAAACAAATGAAAGCCCAGAAAGCGGTAAGAGTGCAGTGAACACAGCGCGGCTGGCTAGCAAGAGGTCGTGAGTTCGACATTATAGATATTATGTTCTCTATAGTACCTATGTACACCTTATAAGACCTTGACATTAATTTGTTTTCATTCTTTGATTGACTTTTTTTAAGTATTTGACATTATTGATTGAGTAAATTTTGAAATTTCATTCATTAATAAAAAAAAAATCGTACTTATAAAACATGACATTGTATTAAAAAAAATACTTAAATATTTTTATTTAAACTTATTTATAATTATATGAATGGGAAAATTAATTGTACTCTAATTTCTACACCGGCAACGGTAGTAATGTGAAACTGTTAATTAATATTAAAATCTTAAAGTACCTGACTCTACGACTCAGTACCTACACACTATGTACTCAGAAATAAATAAATTATTATTAAGTTACAGATATACATGTAGACATTGCACATAGGGTTACACAATGGGTGGTCTTATCGCTGAGCATGGGGTCTTGGTTTCAATTGTCAAGTGGTAAAGTGTTATTGGATTTTTCCATCAACAAGTTTGTCTTGTATTTACAAAAAAAAAATACTTTTGTATTGATGATTTTAAATGTAAATTAATATTGTTTACGGTCGCGAATAACATTATTATTATTCTGATAAACATACAACCTGATACTGACATGCAATTTGAAAAAAAACTCTTGACAATTTAAATAGCGCGGGTGACCCTGGTGCTTTCGCCTTAAACTCGGCTCTATGGCACGCAAAGCAAATGGGTACGGTTAAATTCTGGCCTACTTGTGTCAGGCGGCTATAATTGCCCAATAGGCAACATTGCTTCGGTACAATATGTATAATGTAGGTAATAACATTATGTAGGAACTTGCGCAGGGCAGTGAAAGTAGATTCGCTTCATTACGCGCGAATAGTGCGGGGACACGGTTGTTGATGTCGATAGTTTTGAAATATGAAAGTGTCGATAGTTTTGTGTCATTGAGGTCGATAGTTTTTTGTTGTTTTTTATACGTTTATACTTAGTAAATTATTGTACCATTTACGCTAGGTACTAAATTAAATGACTGTCAGTTAAAATAGGACAGTTTAAAAACATTTTATTTTAGTTGGTGGTGGTATCTAATTAGTTTTTGGGTGACGTCTCTAAGTGTAGAAATTGTAACTACATTGTTATATTGGGTTCCCACCTATAAAAACAAATATAAGTGGTAATACTATATGAATATTAAATAAATATTTCCATTTTTATCATAGTACTATCGTATAACTTAAAAAAATAAAACAATTTCTAATTCGTAGACATTTTATTGTAACTGAATGTATTTTATTAAACTATTGTTGTTTCAGTGAAGATGGCACTATAATTATCACATCAAATGCCCACTTCGCCGTGTTAAATGTGACTTATTCAATGTCATATTCTGTTTTTACATTGCATCTAGGAAACTACCAACCGTTTTTGTGTGTTTATTTGTATAGTTAAGAAAGAAAAGAAAGAAAAAGAAAATACGTTTATTTGCGGTAAATATGACGCAGAAAAAGAACAGAAAAGAAGAAAAAGAGAAAAGAAGAGTAAAGGATCACTATCTTTCCACTTCGTCATAGTTGCATATTATTATGTATTTATTATATTCCAGTACATTGTAGTTCTCAGTATATATTTAGTGATATTTATTTTAGAAGTATGTATGTAAGTATATTCTCTTATTGTATGTTTATAAGTATTTATATTAGTGTATAGCTATTTTGATTTGATGTATATATATATTTTTTTCTCTTCTACACTTACACACGTCACATCTCTATATCTACTTTCCTATCGCAGGTATGCTGGAAGAGATTTCATTAGAAATAAGCATTACCTAGGCTTTGTACGTATTTTTCTGTTCCTTTCTTCTTGTCTGTTTATATGTGTGTACATAAATTATAAATAAATAAATAGAAACAAAAAGAAAAAATCAAGTTGGGGAAAATATGTATCACATCCACGCAAAACGGGCATCGCTCAGCATAATGCTGTGACCCTATGCGAGACAGAGCCCCAGCGCTAGTTTGCAGCGGCAGCCGGCGTTGACGTGATGACTTCTGACGTCTGGCAAACTAAGTCATTACAAATAACATACTTTGTACAGTATTATATTATTTTAATTATTGTGAATCAGAAGACTATGTGGGTAGTTTAGCATAGATTTGTGTTTTTTCTCAGTTAGTTTTTATCGTGATCTTGCAGTTTCAGTAATTTATGCGGCCTACCCAAATGTCCTTTCATTGGTATTTTTCGCCGAATCGTTGAGCTCCTTAAGTTCTGAGTTAAGCTGCACGATTACTTACAAATGCGTGCACTGACTGGACAGGTCCACTCAATCTATGTGGTTCTTCCATCTAAAGACCTTTTCAGATACCAATCTACATGCTCTTCACATGATCTGACCAAGATTATGTCTGTACTTTAAAAGAGACTGTGACCTCTGAGTTTGTTTCGGCCTTTCTTCTCAGAGTACGAAGTCAGATAGGAAACACTGTCCTCATTTTTTTTATTATTATATGATAGACATGTAACAGTCTTTTTACAAATTTACATAAATAAAATCATTTATCATTTAATTTAGTACCTACAAAATTTGTTAGTTATTTAGTAAGTAATTGTGGCTCCTGTAACACAGGTGTTTTACCTAGCGCAGGAGTCAGGGCTTTCACTTTGTTTGTACACATTTTTTTTATGCCAATAAAGAATTTATTATTTATTTATTATTATTTTAATAGTTTGACGGCATGTTTGGCGCAGTGGTTAAGCGATTGACTGCTGCGCTGCGTGTCGCGGGTTCGATTCCTGCATGGAAAAAATATTTGTTTGACCTACAAGTAGTTTGTTGCTGTTTGTGTATGTGAGTTTTAATGTTAGTAAACGCACCCATAATACAGGAGAAATTCCTAGTAGGTATGGGGGAACTTTCTAAAAAAAATACGTAAAAAAATAGTTAGGTAGTAATTGAGTAATTTTATTATAAGACAAAAGAAATCAAAATAAAATTTCTCTCTCCTATTATTTTACTACTTTGCTGTGCCCGTTCTTAATGGTTTCATTATTATAAGATGAGCACTTTCATAAATACACATTGTGGGTATCCAATGAGTACTGTGACTAAGACTTTAGTAATTATAGTTCATTTTTGTTTGTATTTCCTGTGCGTGTTACAAATAAATAAAAAATCTATCTTTCTTTCTTTTTTTTCGTTTCGATTCAGTCTCGAGTACCCAAAACCAGAATATCGAGACTTTTCGATAAGCTAAGTATACGACATAATTCAACAAACAATATTTCCCTGTAAAATTTTTATCGATATCGACACACACGATAGCATGTCTGTCACTACACCCGAACCGGTCTGCGGTATAATCGCGTATGTAGACAATGTTACGTCACACCGTGCCATCGCCTCGTAATACATTACACGATTTTTTTCAACTCGCTCTATTTGTATTGGGAAACTGTACTGTGGTGAAATTAGGTACAAGTTGTAGGGTAATAAGGAACTATACTGTGATGAAATTAGGTAGATTTTGTTGCTTTTACCTTAATTACAAAAACCAGAAACCAAAAACCATGTACCTATCGCATTTATTAATTTTTCTGTCATTACTTCACTTTTCATTCTTTTTACCAATTGTGGTAATTTTTATTTTTATTCTAGGTACATCGTCTTCACCTATAATTATTAATTAATGTATACAAACTATTGTTAACATTTTAAAAGAGTAAGTATGGAGTTTCTTGCCCATTCTTCTCCATACATAACTACCTTTTGGAAGGCGCAACTAGAATCAATTAACTATTCACATTGATATATAAAAAACCCAGGTTTTTTAGTATATCATAATGACTATTCATGTAATTTTTGACGTTCAAAAGTGCATCTTCGTGCCTATTTGAAATAAATGATTTGACTTTGACAGCCAAGTGCGTGTCAGACCACGCACAATGAAGGGTTTTGCAGATATGCATGCTCTCCCATACATTCCAACCGTAAATGTAAGTTTGTTGACTATTACTCGTTATCTTGTATAGTCTACTTTTCTGTGATAGCTTTTCTTTTAGTCAATGTCAAATTATTTATTTCTAGCTTTATTTATGCATTTATTTTTAGCTTCGTTATATACTACTTACATTTGGCTCGGGCATAATATTACGCAAACGCATCCCTACTCAATAGGAGCTTTTACCCGAACATATTATATTTGATGAAATCAATAGTAATTCATCATCATCTGCGTAGCCTTTTTCCAATTATTTTAGCGTCGGCTACCAGTAACCGGATCCAGCTGAATACCAGTGTTTTACATGAAGCGACTCTCTATCTGATCTCCCCAAACCAAATACTGGGTAACACATTTATTCCTTGACAGCCGGGACCGCGTAGAAGTTTCGATATAAAAATAATGGATGGTCACTTTTCCACGGATTGACCTCAGCAAGCGTAGCCCTTATTTTTTTCTTTTTTTTTTGGGTGGGAAATTTTCAAATAACTTCTCCCGCTGTGGGCGGAGCGGGAGGGCGTGTCAGACTTTTACTGACTAAAACCCACCCGTGTTCCTTCAGTTGCCTGTGTGCCAGGGCCGCGGTATCCCTTTCGGACAAACCCGCAACCTTGGCAGGCACCGGTCCTGGCGGACCCCGTCAGTGCGTGCAGATATCTCTTTGAGGCGCGCGTGGAACACAAGGCGCCGTCGACCCGGGCCTGGTCCTTACCGAACGGCGAGCTGCCCATAGCTCGCCATCAGCAGGCCGCGCCTACGGTGGCCGGGAATCGGCTACCGATTCCCGACGCCCGGGCGTCTCCTGCGGCAACTAGAGGCCGTGAGGTGAGGGATCACAGACTGCCTCTCCCTCACGCGTTCCGCCTCCTCCTTCGCGAGCATTACTGCTTCACAGAAGGAGGTGACTGCCTCCCATGCACTCTCGCTCCGGACCATGGCCTGGACCAGGGCCGGACGCGAGAGATCGCCGCCGCCGATTGCCTCCGTGAGGACACGGTGGTGCTCTGCCCAAGCCGGGCAGACCTCCACCGTATGCTCCGCCGTGTCCTCCGAGCGATCGACACAGTGCTAACACCCGAGCGTTTCCTCTCGCCTTATCCTGAACAGGAACCTCTCGAAACAACCGTGTCCGGTGAGGACCTGTGTCAGGCGGAAGGTGAGGACGCCGTGGCGCCTCTCTAGACACTCGTCAAAGAGGGGACTTATCGCCAAAATTGTGGCGTGCCCAAGCAAGCGAAGCCCTGGTAAATTGATTGAAGTAGCTTCAGTATTTATGGTAAGTAGGTTTTCTTGACAATACACAAAACAAAACTCAAACTCAAAGCATTTATTAAAAAAGAATTTATTTACTTTTGAACTCTCAAGGAGTCGGTCAGTCAGAAAGATGAAGCTAGTAGCCCTTTCTAAAACGTAGGTTCCTATGGAGAAGAACGGGCAAGAGACTCCATGGACACTCTTTTAAATTCTTACAAAATGTTTGTTACCTACATAATTCATATTGTATCTAAGAATAATATTCAATATGTGAGAAAAATTTAATAACACGTGCAAGATAAGTGTCTAAATACTCTAGTGTAATACCCTATTTTATTTGTCTTAGGTATTAAAGCAGAAGAAAAGGGCCACTTTCGGCCTTTTCGTTCCGGCATGACTTCCTAAATATTAAAACAATAGACGCGCGCACGCAGTAGTATCCCGCATTCCGCGCGGTATTCGCCTCAGAGTGTGGTCAGAGCGAAAATACAGGAAATGCTCTGAGGGGCATTGGTAGACATTGCTTTTTGTACGAAAATCTCATTTTGCGCATGTCAATAATATCTCGGACTGTTCAAATTGACATTTCGACATTGGGATTGCCAAGTTGAGTAGGTAATTGGCACAATTGTACAGGAGATCCTGTACAATCCCGATCCCTCGGACTATGTATAATATCTATATTGCCCTAAAGTTTAAAGTACATTAAAAAAACATGAAAACATGCTATAGTTTTTTTACACTTATCAAATTTGTACTAAACAGGAAAAATAAGTTGAAACAAAATGACGCACTTGTCAACATTTGAACAAACATTAACCCTTCTTCTTCTTTTCCTTATGCTATTTAGGTTTTTTTATTGTAATTATACGAAACAAATTGTAACCGGCTTCCAAATCACATCTAAATGGTTCAAGCAATCAAGAGCCTAGCAGCGACCCAGACGAGTGATCCAGATCACTCGACCAATTGCACAACAGTGTTTTGGCCGCGGAAGGTTTAAACTAATTGGATAAATATGGACAAAATCCTGATATTATAGTTTGTAGAAGCTCGTTTTTGTTTTTTAACCAACTTCATAAAAAGAGGAGGTCTGCAATTCGGATGTTTAAATACATATTTTTTTTATGATTGTATCGATATTTTCGGCAATTGTGGACCGATTTTTAATTCTTTTTATTTGATAGAGGGAGCTTGTTTTTTGAGTTAGCTTCGATAATACGTATTTAATCCACGTTGGTGATGGTAAGTACCTATAATACTTCCTGTCACTGTTGTTTACATATCAAGTATACGAATAAGTTTTAGTGATGTACGGATTGGTGTGGGGTAGATACCATAACTAAAAAAAAATAAACAACCAACTTAAAAAAAAGCACTTTAAAGTTAAAAATAACTTTCGTTTCAGAAGTCGGTAGCAAAAAAATTAAAATACAGATCACCGACTTCCGAAATTAAAGTTTTTAGTAATTTTTCACTAGTGTTTTTTTGGAAGTCGTTTATTTTTTTAATATAAATGCTTATACAAAATAATATGATACTTGACAGTTATCATGTAAAAAAACATGTTTGGTTAATAAAACTTAAATTAAAACTTTAAAAAACCCCCGACACAAACAAAAACCTTTAAAGAGTAAAAAAATAATATGTGTTGGCCCTTTAAGTTTAATAATTATAAGTTGTAGGTAATATTTTGGTCCAATCGAGGGACGGTTAATCAATTTAAGAAATTAACAGCAGTTACTTATCCTTTCTACAATATCATATATTTGTCGTGGATTGATGGCGCCATGGTGCAACAGACAGCGCCATCTAACAATTAGTTTTGTAACTAATAATATCGTTACCGGAAACGTAAGCGTGCCTCACCGCTTGGACACGATCGTCGGTAGAGGGGACGCAGTGATAACTAGCGGATTTTCGAACTCCAAGCTCGGTCGTCACTCGAAGCCGTGATGAGGCTGACCAAATGAGGGGCCCATTTTAATGGGTCACCGCAACCCCTCCGCGGACAGGGAGCTACGCTCCGACTCCGCAGGCGCAGACATCCAACTGATGTACCAAGCTCAGTCTTAGCGGACGCTCGGTACCAACGCACGTGTTTGTTTCCATTTGTAAAACCGTTAGTGAATAAAAGTTATTTTCATTTAAATTATCTTTCGTTCAAGTACCCACGACAGTGCCCACATCTACCCAAAACTATATCAGAACGTGAAGAAGACCCGATGTGTGGCATCTCGGCCATCCATGATGCGACATATTCATTATTGCTAGATAAATAAGCCTTGTCTGTTTGGCGTTTTCATAAGCCGTCCCCCGATACACAACATAAATATGGACAGTACAGGAACTACGAACAAACGTTCGAAACGGCTCACTCATACAGAGGCTCGCATCGACGAGATAAAAAAGCCAGCGTGGCAGTGCTTTCACTCTCAGTCGCGGCTGTCGTCACGAGACGAGTGGTCGTGTAATACGTTAATCTTTTTCGCCACGGAGCATCCGCGATCTTTTCAATTATCTTCAAAAAAAAAAAACCGGTCAAGGAGCGAGTCGATCTCGCGCACCGATGGTTCCGTACCAGCCCAGAAAAACTACAACTGTGCTTCACCCAAAGCACACATAATATAATACTACGTACAGATACCCAATCCCATACAAATAAATGACACCTCCCTAAGGCTGTCTATTGAGCTGGCTATTTTTTTTCCCTCAATTTTTTAACTCATGGCAGCATCAGCGACTCACTAATTGCCAGAGACCGTAGTTTTACAACGCCATCTAGGAGTCGGCCTAGATACTAGGTGTCATTCTCGGCATTTATGAGTGTAAATAGATAAATCTAAACAAGGAAGTTTTGATTTTTACTAATTTTACTTCAGCCAAAATCGGCCCTATAACGCTTTTTACTGATTGTTAATACGGGATGAGAATGTGACACGGAGGGGCGAATAGTCTGATATAAATTAATTTAATCCAGACTCGCAGAGTGCTAATGAGAAATTGCTATTGGAAAAACCCAATAACACTTTGTCTGACTTAGGAATAGAAACCAGGACCTCAGCCCGTAGCGTTTGCTACCACCAGACCAATCTATACAAATAAATAAAATTGAAATTTCTGTGTGTAATATCAAAATAACAGCTTCCAGTTTTTTACTAAATGCATATGAAAGTTTAAACAGTACTTAAAACAAAAAATCAATTTAAAAAAAATTGTCTGTCTGTGTATCTGTTAGTTTCTCCGAAATGGTTGGACCGACTTTGACGGGACTTTCACTCGCAGATAGCTGATGTTAGAAGGAGTAACTTACTTAGGCTACTTTTATTTTATAACGCTACGCGGGCGAAGTTGCGGGCAGCAGCTATTTATTTACATTATAATCTTCTTTTTTTCTTTTTAAGAAAGTCGCATGGAGGGGGTTGTCGCATATCATGTAAGAACGCTTTTTCGCGTGACCATTTCTACCTGTCAACTCCTACCGCAAGCCGCGTTAAAGAACTTCGTTCCAATAAAACACTTTTCAATTTCACAAACTTAAAGAGTCAGCCAACCCTAACGCTGCCGCGCTGGAGCGTAGGTAATAATTTCAACAAATAGCCCTAGTTTCCATACTGTCCATATTCATACTGTACACCAATGAGGTTATATTATACTAGAGGCGCAATGTCCTACAAAAATATTCCGAAAAACGTAACCACTTACGAGTTAAAGACGTAGCTTTGAAACGGATACATAAATTATGTCAAAATGTCAAAATAATCTGTTTGTCTCATTTCTTCTTCCGTCAAACTAATTACGTTGGAACGAGACAAGACATTGTCATCGGAAAAACAGCCAGAGTTGCCAACGATCAACGTAATTACCCCAGAATGAATAAAGAAATTTTTTATTGAATCAATTACCTACTATGAAAGATTGTATTATGGAACTTTCAATAGATTAAAGATTGAAAGAAATTGAAGAATTTGGTACAAGAAAAAAAAATGTGCGTAAACGTAAATATTATATTTCAAAACTATTAAGATTGTGTCAAATAACTATTGTTTAAAATGGAATGATATTATTTCAATGTTTATGACAATCATTTATCCATACTAATATTATAAATGTGAAAGTAACGCTGAACCGATCGTCATGAAATTTGGCAGAGATATAGCCTGGGATGGAGAGGGACATAGGTTACCTTTTACGCGATAACCGACATCCACGTGGGCGGAGCCGCAAATGATAAATGATTTTATTTCTGTAAGTAGTAGTTTGTAATAAGTTTGTACAAACACTTTTACACGTCAATCATATTTTTATAACTAGATGAGGTCGGCGTTTCCTATCTGACTACTCTGAGAAGAAAGGCCGAAACAAACTCAGCGGTCACAGTCTCTTTCAAAGTCCAGACATAATCTTGGTCAGATCATGCGAAGACCATGTAGATTGGTGTCTGAAATGGGCTTTTGATGAAAAAACCACACAGATTGAGTGGACCTGTCCAGTCAGTGCACAACACTATTTAACACAATGTGATCATAAAAAGTCTAGAATTTTTCGTTTAAAAATATAACCTCACTTTACGTCTAAGATTATTCGTTGCTAATAAAATTATTATTCTTTGTAAAAAGTGGTGATTTATTAAATGTTTGGGTACTGCACAGTATGTTTAAACCAAACAGACTATATTAATAATTTAGGCTTACAGGAACATACATTCGTCATTCACTAAACTCCCAACAGTCTGGCAAAATCAAAATCGTTTTTACTGGTAACCCTGATGGCAATAAAATGTTTGATAAATGTAATTCGTCTTTTAATGTTTTTTTGGATAATCTGAAGAAAATTTAGCAAACTTTCTTGTGAAATGTAACACCACTTGCTTTATTAATCTTTTCAGACCGTAACATGCAAATTTTAACCGCACATTTCACCATTTTGATATTTTTTATCCTTAAGCTATCGTTCACTTGACGTTAAGTTGACAACTGAAGTCAGATATGCCTGTGGACATATACGACATAGTAATGCGTTGGTGCCGCACATTGCTGATCTAGTCCTATATAAGATCATTGCTGTACACGATACGACGACGCTTGGACCAAAATATTACCTACAACTTATATTAAACTTAAAGAGCCAACACATACCAATTTTGGACTTATCGTGTACACACGGCTACACATCAAGCTATTCATTTCCAGTATAAGCTAATCTCGCATTGTATAGGATTTTCATATTATGAGAGTTCAGCTTATTCTGGAAATGTATAGCTTGATATGTAGCCGTGTGTACATACACCACAGTATACTTTTTATAGCATTGCTTTTAGTCACCTATCGAGAAATAGTATAACTACTCTTACCGCCATCTATTATCGACATAACAAACCATCACTGTCATAGTTTCATCTATTCGCCACTAGATGGCGTTAAAGGCGTCGTCTGCAAAATTGCATGAAAAGTGTAATTCCGCAACGTAATTAAAATTGCAACACTGTTTTTTTGTTATTTTGCGTAAAACATTTATGACGCTTTGTTACGTCAGAGTCCAATATAACGCATGATTGGACACGAATTTGATTATCCAGTGAAGGTCGCGTTTTATGTTTATGTGTACTTAGGTAACGTCTGTTCCAAAAATATCTGATTAAATTAGTGTTTGTCTTGAGATGACCCCGATATAAAAACAGAACGCAGGACGTTAGCGGTAAGTAGCAATACGCTGCCCCGTGGGTTCGCTCGATGTTCTAAGGAAGTAAAGATAACACTTTTTAGGCCCTGTGGTTTCAGTATACGCAACGAGCGTACAACATCCAGCGTGTTCATTATAATAATGCTTTCAGAATGCTGTTGGGGTTGCCGCGGCATTTTAGTGCATTTTAGTGCGTCGCAAATGTTCGCAAATGCGTGCGCTGATAGTTGCCATGCTATGTGCGTAAGAAAGGGGCGTCGCTATTCCAAAGAAGCGCGGTACAACAATACCATTTTGCAAATGATTGCATCCCGAAGTGACTGTCCTATACACTGAGTGGGAATAGTCACAGGGTTATTTTTTTTTCTTGTGGTATGTACCTAATAACATAGATCTTAAGAAAATTGTTACTAACACTTATATGGATTCTGTCCGAATTATATAGTTATTGATTTATTGATAAAGCAATACTTTTCTCATAACATGTTCCTTTCAAACTATCGTCACCAGTAGATGTGTTTCGAAATATTAAATGTTATTGTCTGCGAGTATGCGCATATTTGGAACGTTGGTTATTTATAATAAGTATGAATTGTAGACGAAGCAAAAGCCAAAGGAGTGTGTAGATTGTAGCAGATGGTGTTCTGTAGTTTCTGCCTATCCTCATAGAAAAAGGCGTGAAGTAGGTTTGTGTTACTACGAATTTAATGATGCAATATCTGCCGACCTATTCTGGAAAAATCTCACCGTGAAGACCTAGGTGAAGCGAGCTTGAAGTGAACTGTCAATTGTGTCAATCCCTAGCATCAGGTGGAGTGACAGCTCACTTTACCGCATGCACTATAGCACTGCTGTTGTTGTGGTCTATTTCTACCACCAAGCAACGTTGCCGAATTCCCGTGTGAAGTGTAGATATGGGTGCCACACACATTGACATATTTCATATTTGTTCCCTAATTAATCTTTATCCGATCCAGCCGTCCCTTGCTGCCCTCCCCCAGCGACGCGCGACGCCCTAGGCCGAGGTCCGTACTACACAGGGGGTGCGCTTAGAGTGTAGTCACCTAGTTTATGCCCTGGCTAGAGGCCTTCATTTATTGAGGCACCCACAGGAAAGTCCGGTTAAGCAGACGACAACCTCCTACGTAAAGCTGTAGTGCTATTCTGTCAAAATCTCACGGTGAAAACTTAGGTGAAGTGAGTTTGAAGTGATCTGTAATTCCACCTGATGCTTGGGATTGACACTATTGACAGCTCTCTTCACCTACGTTTTCACGGTAAGATCGTTATAGAATAGCACAGCTGAGGGTCATTCCGAAAAAATCATTTCACCTTTGTCTCTGTGATGGCAACGTCTCTAGTATAATATTCAGTGCTGCCATTTTAGCGCTTTCGGGGCTAGATCTAGCGCTTTTTTAGGGTAATCGACTTCCATTATTTTCTTATTAACTTCTAACGGACAATCTAGCGCTTTAGCAAAATATTGGTATCTTGATAGGTATAATATATATAATTTAAACCTACACAGGTATTTATTTATTACCATTTTTAACGATAATATTTTTCAGACAGTATTTTGTCAGTAATAGTATTTTGTAGGTGTAACGGAAAACATAAATTGAGGTTGGCCCTGCGCAATATAGATACCACACAGCCAGGGCCATCTGGATCTGTGAGTTTTCAAAATCCGTCAACAAAAGTAACCGACGTCGACGATGACGATTTGTCGGTTAACTATTGATCTTGACTTTTGTATTGCATTTTTATACATCTAATATTAATTTCGACTTACCGACCGAATACGGAACACGCTACTGCGCTCTAACACACATAATTATCGCAAACGTCACTAAAAAAGCTGTCAAGCTCAAATGGGACTGGGCCGGACACGTTTGCCGCATGTCGGATGCATTGTGGGGTAAGACCACCACAGCATGGGTTCCTGAAAACGTCCAACGGCATCGCGGAAGACCCAGACGTAGATGTCGCGACGAACTTGATGCTTATGGGAGGGATTGGTCTATGTAGGCTCAGGATCGAGTTGAGTTGGAAAAGGAAAGGAGGCCTTTTCCCTGCAGTGAGACAACATACGCTGATTGTTGTTGTTGATGATTGTTGAGTATTAATTAGACGTAGTTAAACGAAAAGGATCCAATCCACACAAAGTCACTCGGAACCCTTATAGGATCACTCGTGTGTCTGTATGTCTGTCTGACCCTTTGTCACAGCCGATTTGCTCCGAATCTACTGGGCCGATCAAGATGAAATTTGGTACACATATGAAATTCTGTGGGAGATATTGACATCTGAAAGTTAGAAGATATATCATATTAGCTTTTGCCCGCGGCTCCGCCCGCGTAGATGTGGGTTATCGCGTAAAAAGTAGTAGTCTCCATATATCTGCCAAATTTCGTGACGATCGGTTCAACGGTTTAGGCGTGAAAACGTAACACACAGACAGACAGACAAAGTTACTTTCACATTTGTAATATTAATAGTACCTATGGATTTTATATTTCTGAGCATGTGTGTTAGTTCTGAGGTTGATCAAAATGATAAACTGTTGTTTTTTGCTTGGATCTCTTTTACTGGCTGATATTTAGCATCAGTACACTTAACTCATTTTTGACCATGTCGTGGATTGTATCCTTAGTGGACGTTTAACTACGTCCAATTTGTTCAAAAATATGAATTATAATATGTTTTGTAATAAATTAACTATCAATTAATATTTTTTTACGTATTCTTAACTAGAAAAGCGCTAGATTTTATGTGATTTTTTAAATAAGGATATTTTAAAAATAGCATAAAGTCTAGCGCTTTTTTTAGGTGGAGTTGGCGCCCAACACTCGAATGGACCTGGCGGCACTGATAATAATTACAGATGTCCATAAGCAGCGGTGACGGTATGCAGTATAAAGTGACATAAAAAATACACAATAACGCAGCCTTTCTGCCAACACAGTTCAAAGGTCGGAATGTAAACTGCAATCAATCGAAGGCCGCGCTCGATGACCGAACGACTCTTAACCACGGTTCAATAATGAAGCTTAATACGTGATATTAGATAGTAGAGATGAATAAAAATTAACTGATAAACTGAGCGACATTGAGATTCGCTTGGATTGTGCAAATTGCATTGAACATGTGTATTTTATTTACTTTGCACGTGCAGTCGATTTTTTATAATCCAAAACTAAGTGTGATTAGGATTTGCGCACTAAAGGTTCTGTAAAATCAAAGTTAAGTATCAAAGTTAACTTACTGTAATTTATTTGCCATGATAAAGGCCATGATATTGTCGGCACGGTTGGCGCAGTGGTTAAGCGATTGACTGCTGCGCTGCGTGTCGCGGGTTCGAATCCCACACAGAACAAATATTTGTATGACCTGCAAGTAGTTGTTCCGGGTCTGGTTGTGAGGTTAGTGTATGTGAGTTCTAAATGCTTGTAAACGCACCCACAATAAAGGAGAAATTCCTAGTGTGGGGGTAACACCGTACCAAAGTTTCATCAGAATCTGATAAGTGGTTTAGGAACGCATAGAGGAGAAACATATAAACATTGATTTGTATTAATATAGAAGATAGATAGATACAAGGTTATTGGTAGAACACTAACAACCTCTCATGATTATATTACTATCATCATAAACAACTTTCGTTTTATGACTTTTAATAATTGATCAGATTTTAATCTACACTAATAATAATATTATAAAGAGGAAAGATTTGTACCTATTTTTGTATACCTATTTTTGTATGTTTGTATGTTTGTAATGAATAGGCTCAAAAAGTACTGGGCCGATTTAAAAAATTCTTTCACCAATAGAATGCTACATTCTTCCAATTTGACATAGGCTACATTTCATTTTGAAAAAAATTAGGGATCCTTGGTAAAATTTGAACAATGTAACCGAAGGTGTAGAAAAATGAGTCTTGAAATGTCTTTCGTATTGTCTACCCCGTGCGAAGCCGGGACGGGCTGCTAGTTTATTATATTTTCATACAAATATAAAAATATTTAAATTCAGCTCTCAAATGTCATGAACTCTAAGCGTAGCAAAACAAACTGCCGCATGCCGTGTCTACTGCAAAAGGCAGGGGCCACGACAGTGCACGGGAGGCGTAGGTAGGTACAACAAAATACAGAACTGAAATGAGTTAGATGAGTGTAATCATAGTTGCGGAAGTTTTTTACTACGGTGGTTGCAGTTTCGATAACACGCTATTGCGATGTAGGTCATGTAGGAGGGTTGCTGATACTGGTCATAGTGGAAATATTATGGATATGTGAAAAAATTCACAGTAGTAGTATATATATTATATAACGCAGTTAAAAGGAAAACTATCACAGCTAAGTAGGCTTTACAAGTTAAGTCGATCAGATTACATTTACAGTTGAAAAATATGTTCTCCCAATACATTCCGTATGGAAGAACATGTTTTTCAACTACAATGCTAAGTTGGTTCATAGGATAAATTCATACCAACTACGGAACCCTTCATTGTGCGTGGTCCGACACGCACTTGGCCGGTTTTAAAAAACCGAGGATAAAATTCTGTGCGTCCTGTGAAAACTGATACATCTCGAAAATGTCAACTTTACAATATAGTAGTTTTTGTGTGTAAAAAATTATAAAATTTTGTTAGGATAATAATTTTACAAAAATAGTGACATAATTTGTATTTAGTGTCGTATTGTTTACAACCTATTATGTTCCAGCTCAAAAGGCGTTACTGCAGGAAGAGATATTTAAAAAAAGCTATATGTTGTATCAAAACACACCAAATGAATGATCGTGTATAATGATTCTAAATGAGTTGTATCGCTTTACACTTTGTGTGAAGCTTTGGTGAAAGGTGATATTGTTGCATTGTCAGGTAGTTTTATACGAAACTAAATCAACTCCTGTTCAAAGCTGTCAAACAAACGAGTAATATTTTTCAGTCGGCAGAAGCACTGTAAACACAAAACTCGTATTCTTCAAAACTTAATGTTGTCTTCATTATGTTTTTTTCATTATAAAGTTTTGTTTAAAAAAAAAACGTGTAACGTAATAAATATATGTGAATAATGATATGACTTAAGATACATCTTAAAACACAATTATTTATTTCATAACTTGAATATTGTGAACGATACATGTCAATATGTATTTATTTACACAAAAATATTTATCAAAACACGCCATTTCGTCTTAGATGTACCATACGATCTTGAAAACTAATAGACGTATCAAAATGTTAATTAGACAGAATAATAGAGCATTTTTTTCTGATGAAGGTGCAACAATAATATCACATTCGATATAAGTTGACTTATATCACTTTTCACAGGACGCACAGAATTGACCTTCTAAAGGCCAATAATCTTGTATTATATAAGAAAAAACGTAAATTGCCGCGCTGGTGTCGATGTCTTAAAAGATACTAAGTACGGTATTTTCTTTTTAGAATTACCCCATAATACGAGTAACACAACAGACTGCCTCGTTCGTCTAGTGTTCCTGAGTTCGAATCCCAGGTCGGGCAAACCGTTATTGGGTTTTTCCATTTAGGAATTTCTCAGTAGCAGGTTGGAGTCTGGATTCTTGCCCAATTGATGGCAGTAGGCTCGCCCCATGTTACATAGGACTTAAAAATACCAACATTAATATTAATACTGGAGTGAAGGTCACGATTTTTAGAGCCTGACCTCCACACAGGCTGCACGCACATCCCTATACACGTGCAGCCTGTGTGTTGACCATACTGAAGGGGCATACAGTGCCCTTCGTGTCCAGTACAACAACGCGTTCCGGGCGGTGCTGGGGCTGCCCCGTTTCTATAGCGCATCAGGGATGTTCGCGATGGCACGCACTGATTGTGTCCACGCTTCTTCTATGCGCAAGCGGTGGGCGTCCCTGTTGCGCCGGGTGCGGGCCAGCCCCAATGCTACCCTGGTAATGATCGCCAACAGGCTGGACTGCCCTTATGTCCGGCATGTCTGTGGCAGGCATGCTGCTGTTCCAATGCCGGTTAGAAAATTATAATTATTGTGTTTTTTATTTTTATTACCAATAATGTAATGAATAAGTTTAATTTAATTTTATGTCTTGTATTGTAATTGAAATTGTATGCCAAATAATGAGTATGAGTTTTGTTACTTGATTATGAATAAATAATAATCATAATCCACCGCCGTATCTCTACGTTGACGTCGTGGTGGGGCTTGCGAGCTCCGAACTTTGGGTTTGTGCCGGTAGAGTTTACTTTGCCGAAACATGTCTAGGGTGTGGAGCCAGATCAAGAGAGATACATAAACCCGCAGGGCAGCATGTGGCGAGCTATTGGGCAGTATAGCGACGCCACAGACCCTATGTACCGAGAGAAGTCATGTTCCTTATCTCTGGCATGCCTTTATTGGCCGCCTGAAGTGAACACTAACGAGAAACTGAGCTCCCCCACCTTATTCTTGCCTTTATTGGCCGGCTTGAGTGGAGAATCGCAAGGGAAAACGTGCTCGGAGGAAGGAAGTATTCCAGTAAGTGTTGGTAGGGATCTTGACCATCTTCCAGGCTCTGGGATTGTTATGATAGTCGTGGAATACCTCCAGTCCTCAAGCACCTCAGGGTATGTTGCCCCTTTGTTGCTACGGCACTAAGTACTAGCGACCATTTCCGAGGGCCCATTATTGAGAGTGCAAGTCACCTTTGCCATTTTATCCGTATGCAATAAAACATTAATCAGGCAGGGAACATAGTCCTTCCATAGTTTTAGGTAACCAGTCCATTTTAACCACCTAAACCCATAGTCCAATATCTTTGTTTCCATATCCTGCAATAGTCCTACACCAACCGGGGGTTATCCTTGGGTGCACTTGCATAGTGCGTAAGGGATAATCGTCGGTTGGTGTCTCATTTAATTAAAATATTAAAAGCGTCTAACGGGCCTCTGCAAATTGGCTTCGGCCATGGTATATGACGAAGCTAATGATACTTACTAAATTGGGACTACAGATAGATTACAACTTAAATTAGAAAGCACAAAATAACAAAAAGTTGTAAAAAATTAAGTTCGTCTGCATATGTTTTATATAGATTATCTTCCATAGTAGATGCCAAAACACTTCTTACGGCTTACCACGGTATAGTTGAAGCTGTGTGTTGTCTTTATCAGTTGAGTTCGAAATCACGTTATGATGTCATTTTCTGGGCGAACAAATAAAGACAGCATTTTAGGCCCAAAAAAGATGTCTCCGATCAATGTTTAAACTTAAAACTAGATAGTTGCAAGACTTATTTTAAGGCGCTACCCCTATAGGGACAGCGTAAAAACGTCCTCTTTTTCGTTGCAGAGTTAGCCGTATTGCTACATATTACAAGCCCAAAAAAAATACAGTGTGTATTCAAATGTAGCAGAAGGATAGGTTTCGAGGTCTGGTCCTGGAGTCGGACTGACATAGTGGCTTTTTTGTACAGACACTGCAGCACCTAATGACTAATGTCATAAGTAATGTCATAAGTAAAAGACTTATACAAAAATATTTTCTAAAAAGGATCCGCAACTATGAAAAAAAAAAAAAATATGACATTCGCGACTCCACGTGGTATTTTTTTTTTTTCTTTTGGCTTCGCAACGTTGTAGGTACTTGTTTGCCCTACCCCAAATTTTTTTTAGGAGCCGGAGGCGGGCCAGCCTCAACGTGTTATATATGGAAATTTTCACTTTTTGTATGGAAAAAACTGTGCGATATGACGCACCATTTTCGCGATATAAGGAAAAGAAAAGAAAAAAAATATACAGTACTTTTTTTGCACCAGAAGTCGAGGTGTTGGTGTGAATTATAGTTCATGACAACTAATTTTATTCCACACCTTTATTATCACGATTAAAAATAGTCAGATTCAGTTAGAAAATCTAAATTTTAGTTTAAAAACGTCAATTTCAGAATAGCAAAATTGCCATTTTCACTAAATTAAAAACTCAGTGCAATCTTAGTGCTGTCAAACTAGTCACTTTAGTCAATTTCAGAATAGGAAATTGTCGTTTGACAGGAATAAACTAAATTTCGGTGATTTTTTGTCTAGTTTAGAGAATTTTGTGACAAGAGAATCGGCACCAATGTCATACTATTTTATTCAATCCAGCAGATTCATTTTGTTCCAAATCAACCCTCATCTTTTGTGATAAGTTATATTTTGTAATATTCATTTTTGCGCGGCATGATATGCCAACCAACTAAAACCAACGATTATATACCGCGCTCTTTCTGATTGATTAAGGATGAAAGAGTACGATACACGGGTGTGTGTGAATGTGTTTGAAATGTCTTTATAGAAGGTCATAATGCGACTGCTTTTGATACTCTATAACTCTGTGAGATTGCTACTGCACTACTGACCGATATAACCGTAGTCAACTTTTAAACTGCACTGTTGTCAAGTATTTCCAACCACTTGGTAATTTATTGTAAATTACCAAGCCATACAGCCATACAGTAGACACTTTTGCGCACCAAAGTAGTTTGACACGTTTATTGCCATAATTTACTATTGACACGCCTATTTCTTGGGAATAGATCAGCTAGACGTTCAAAACGACTTGGGTTTTTGGATTTTGTTTAACAAACATAGCTACTTCGAAAATATAAATACAAGGAAGTGTCAAGATATTGTACACACACATAGATAAATTTAATGCAGCTGTTTATTCATTTTGTTTGTAATTATAAGCGTTGTAATTATATACTGTTGTTTTAATATCACACTTTTTTAAATTAAATTTATTAAAAACCATATAATAATCGGGTGATTATTTCACTGTTCTTTTAATTGCTATTATTTATTTTATTCCTATTTTCAACAATATTTGACTAAGTTGAATATAATAACTTTTGTTGCAACTAAAAAGATGATAAAATGTAAAACTCCTCTTGAGGATCGAACCTACGCACAGTGGAACGAATGTATGGGAGCGGTTGGACGTAGACATGTCCGAAAAATAAGAGTAAAATTATGACAAACTAATGATGCCATCTTATTCGATTACTTAATGCCTTCATAAATTGTGGTGATGAATTTCTTCATAACTCCCATATTTCGGGAGTAATTTGAGAAAATGTGAAATTTTACTATGAAAATGAGTGTATCGAGCTCTCTCCCTCCTGATTCCGGGCTTGTTTCAAGTAGCGGTCTCTAATATCGTAATGCTATTACTAAGAGCTATATTT
The DNA here is from genome assembly GCA_947523025.1 of Dryobota labecula. Taxonomy (NCBI): domain Eukaryota; kingdom Metazoa; phylum Arthropoda; class Insecta; order Lepidoptera; family Noctuidae; genus Dryobota; species Dryobota labecula. The sequence continues at coordinate 287,888 of OX383311.1, read as the reverse complement.
AATACTAAGACACATAGTGCGCCAAATGTGCACTTTCTGGGATAAAAGGAAATGAAAATTTAAAAAAAAAAACGTTTTTTCCCCATTTGTATTTACTTTAAACCGCAGACAGACTTATTAAGAGGTCTATAAATATATTATATATATACAGAAATATATATTAACAAAAATATTCACAAGAACTGATGAGAGTATGACTTTTAAGTAAGTTGATAATAAATTACCTAGTTTCATTAAAAGTACAATAAATAATTAAGATGTAAGCTCTAATTTACTAAGTTACACATTTTAAAACAATAACATCATTTAATTATCTTCGTCATCATCATCATCATCAATTAATTCAAATTCAGAATCGATGTCCGCTAAATCATTTATGTTAACAAATTCGATATCACTTTTCTCAGAATCCGTAAGCTCATAAAATTCCTTAAAAGAAGATTTTTTTACAAACTTATTTCCTTTTGGACGGATACTTGTAACAAGTGGATCAGAAGACAGTAAAAGATTGTGCATAATATCTTCATTGCATGAGATACTGCTATGCTTTCGAGAATGCCCCTCTCTATATTTTCTAAAATCTTTATTTCTAGCCTCAGATGCCTCTTCGGATAGAAAACCAATGGGCACAATTGACATGTTCTGAACTATGTCTGGCCCATGCATTAAAATTTTATGAAGTGAAGAAGGCATATAATACCATGGGTATAACTCCACGTAAAGCTTAGCAGTATCAAAGCAGAACTCTCGGAATTTAGTTACGTTGATCTTCTCTCCTGATGAAATACACTGCAAGATCACACAGATTTTTCTTAAAAGCATAGCATCTATTCCGGTCAGTTCAGCAGATTTAGTGTAGTTTTCAAAAAATCTCCTTGCCGAGTTGCCATTGTTGGTGGATCCACTGCCTTGTTTCACAACATCGAGAAGTAAGCCCGTTTCTCTTCTTACAGCCTCTTGAACTCTTTTCTTCCTGTCATCAACTTGCCTTTTTGCTATATCACCCCTTACTTGCCATGATTTTATGTCTAATTTGTAGGAAATGTGTAATAAGCATTCCATTGAGCGAATCCAAGCGTGAAGGGTGCTTAAGCTATATTTATACATGTCCTCGTTTGCGTGTTTATCTTTGATTAACTCTAAATTATTCATTTCTTTAGGACAAGCCTTGCATATGTCACACACTGAAGCTGCTGTATTGGATATAATGGAATGAATTTTACCATCAATCATTGTCAACAGCAGTTGGTGTTTGACACTAATTCCATCAGTGATGGTGGATGGAGTTAAGGCTTCAATCTCTGCTTCGATTTCAGCCATCTCTCTCTGCACATTTTCTTTGGTTTCCTTTATAAACTTAAACAATATTGGCCGGCAAAATGAAGTGGAAGATGGTCGCTCGTTTTCCCAAATTGTTACACCTTTTGAGACGAGCCGCAGTGGTACAAGACTAATCATAAAATTACTAGCAAGATCGATTTGCTCATCTTCACTCGTCCTTTGATGATAAATGCTTTGGCTAGATGATCCGTCAAAACCCCATTTGCTGGTCAATACGAGCTGTTGATTGGGATCAACAGGGGTTTCTAACGACCTAATAAGTCTTCTTGAGGTTAAATCCATCAAGGCTTGTAATTTGATTTTTGCAGAGCTCTCTGTAACTGTGAGATCTTCTTTGGCCGGATAGCACTTAATTTTTTCTTTAACCAACATGTAGTAACTCGGGTATTGAAGAGCTCCTTCTTGAGTGTTGAAATCCCGAAGAGTGTTATAGCGCCATTTCGATAAGTTCATCGATACATAAAGAGCCAATGCCTTCAAAGGGGATATTTCCCGTACCTGAATTGATTTACCTTCAATGAAGGCTTTGATTTTTGAGGCCTCTTCTGGATTCTCCGTCAAGTATTTCATAACATAAGCTGTATCGCTTTGTCCTGCCTTTTGAAGCGCCCTTTCGGCCGAAAACATAATTTCAGCGCTGCTACTGCTGCATGAAAGACTATCTTCAGTGCGTCTTCTTTTTTGCCGGTTACTAAGGTCCTCAAAAGATTTACGAGGACTAGGATGTGTACAAGTTGAAGCATCAGATTTAGCAGGAGAAATTATGGGCTCGATGACGTCACTTATATTTTCTGTAGAAGGTTCCATATTTTCATTCTGTAATTCCAGCCATTGAATTGCAGCCTGTAGCCAAATCTCATGTTTCTTCCGAAACTTATCTGTGCTTCTTCCAGACTGTGTCCATTTTGCATAAATGCGGTAGCAAAATCGACGACACCAGTCTTTTAAACTTGTTTCAGCACTTTCACATAACTGAACACAACTGTTATCTTTTAAAACACTGAACAAATAGTTAAAGTCGCGTAAATCTTTATGTGCGCGTGCGCATAAAGCAACGTGAATATCAAGATTTGTATTAAAATTTGGAAAATACATTGCGAGATTAGCTTGGATACAACGAGGTGTAAATCAACACTGATTTTAAAGTTACTAATAGTGACCTATTTATATAAAATCCAGGTATCCCAGGTATCCTTTGTTAAATATTGCAAGGTAATTAGTTATTGTGATAATTAGTAAATGATGCATGCTAAATTAGTGTATTAAGAGCCATTTAGTAATTAAATAATAGCAATGTTCTTATCAGTAATCATTAGTGCATCAGTTTTATATGTAAACCTTAAGTCCCTAATTATATATCCTAATTAGCTTATATCTTCTCTAATTGGCTGCTCAGAAATGTTATTGTAATAAGGTAAACCTTTAGAAAAACGGTTTTAATCAACAAAATAAACAAAAAATAAAAAAATTGTGTTATAAAATAAACATCACTCTTTATCCCAGAAAGTGCACATTTGGCGCACTATGTGTCTTAGTATTAAATATAGCTCTTAGTATTAGCATTATGATATTAGAGACCGCTACTTGAAACAAGCCCGGAATCAGGAGGGAGAGAGCTCGATACACTCATTTTCATAGTAAAATTTCACATTTTCTCAAATTACTCCCGAAATATGGGAGTTATGAAGAAATTCATCACCACAAGTTATGAAGGCATTAAGTAATCGAATAAGATGGCATCATTAGTTTGGCATAATTTTACTCTTTTTTTTCGGACATGTCTACGTCCAACCGCTCCCATACATTCGTTCCACTGTGCTACGGCCTGTGTTTATGAGTCCGATACCTTATTCCACCTACTTACGATGCTTATTAAAATAACGCGAATTTTAGCAATATACTGAACCGGCTGAAATCATGCGTTTACTGCCTGTAAAAACAAAAGTCGGCAAGACGACGACGACAGCCGGTGTGTATGTGTGTGTTGTGAGCTCTCATTAGTCATTAGGTTGACTGCGTTAAGACATCACTCACACAAACAGACGTTCGCATTGCTACGTCCGTCCATAGAAGTATGATGATTAACGTGCTACTGCACTTATGACCGCTGAATGTACATTGTTAATTGATAAGACGTACCACAGTGTGACTAGGGCTTGCAATCCGGATATCCGGATATCCGTATTATCCGGATATCCACAGATTTTCAAATCCGGATTTTACTTGCATTACCATCCGAATTTTTCGGATTTTACGGATAGTTGTATTTCTCTTTTAAATATTAAATAATAAGCTGTCACCTTTAAAGTACATAACTGTTATTACGTTATTTATTATTGTAATATAGTTAATCACTCTTGCGATTATTTATTCACTTCACAAATAACAATAAGTTAAAATATAATTTAGTGACAGAGATCACAACAACATTGAACACTTGTTAACTTTATGTTTAAACTCACATCCATACTACACGCATTTTCAAGATTGTATTGTACGAGTATTGTATCGCAAAGATTAAGTTAAGATTATTAAGATCATATTAAAAAAAAATCGCTAAAAAATAATTTAAAAATTACGTCATCATTCATCATCATTTCAGCCGAAGACGTCCACTGCTGGACATAGGCCTCCCCCAAGCACCGCAACCTCGACCGGTTCCCTGCTTCCCGTATCCAGCGGATTCCTGCGGCTTTCACAAGGTCATCAGTGCACCTTGTGGGAGGCTTTCCTACGCTATGTCTTCCGGTACGCGGTCGCCACTCCAGAACCTTTCGGTCCATTCTGCCCATTACCACTTAACTTTGGCAATTCTTCGAGCTATGTCGGTTACCTTGGTTCTTCTGCAGATCTCTTCATTTCTGATTCGATCACGTGGGGAAACTCCAAGCATAGCCCTCTCCATTGCCCTTTAGGTGACTTTTAGCCTTCTATTAAGGCCCATTGTGAGCGACCACGTTTCAGTGCCATAGCTCATCACTGACAACACGCACTGGTCAAAGACTTTCGTCTTGAGACACTGCGGTATGTGGGACGAGAAAATATTGCGTAGCTTCTCGAACGCTGCCCAGCCGAGTTGGATTCGACGGTTGACATCTTTTTCGAAGTTGGACCTACCTATCTGGACAGTTTGTCCTAGGTAAACATAATCGTCCACAACTTCGAGTGTAGCATCCCCGATATTCATGAGAGTGGGTGTTACATGGGCATTTGACGTGACCTTTGCCTTGTCCATGTTCATTCTATTCCCACTCATTTGCAAGCTCTACTGAGGTCATCGAGCATTGTACTGAGGTCTTCCATAGTCTCAGCCATGACAACTATATCGTCGGCAAACCGAACGTGAGTGATATACTCGCCATTGATGTTGAAGCCAACCCCTTTCCAGTCCAAAACCTTGAAGACATCCTCCAGTGCAGCGGTAAACAGTTTCGGAGAGATAACATCTCCCTGTCTCACACCTCGCTGCAGAAGGATAGGTTTCGAGGTCTGGTCCTGGAGTCGGACTGACATAGTGGCTTTTTTGTACAGACACTGCAACACCTCGATGTACCTATAGTCGATCTGGCACCGTTGAAGAGACTATAGTACAGCCCATGTCTCGATCGAATCGAAGGCTTTCTCGTAGTCCACAACTGCTAAGCAGAGGCAGGTTATACTCTTCGGTCTTCTGTATAACCTGCCGCAGCTTATGTATGTGATCTACGGTGCTAAAGCTTTTACGGAATCCGGCTTGTTCGGGAGGCTGGAAGTCCAGACTGCGCGCGAGACGGTTCGTGATGACTCTTGAAAACAGCTTGTAGATATGGCTCAGAAGTGAGATGGGCCTATAATTCTTAAGGAGGGCATTATTGCCCTTCTTAAAGAAAAGTATCACCTCACCTTTGTTCCATGCCTGTGGCGTTTTGCCCTCAAGTATGACGGAAGAAAACAGCTTCTGGAGGGCCTAAGAGGCTTAAGAATTACGTAATATTATAAATAAAGGGTTATTTGGTTATTTGAGATATTTTGTACATTTTTGTTTTATTATATTTTATTTATACTATTGTTGTTTAATAATTGAGCTGTTATGCCAGGGAAAGTTGTATTTTTATTTAATTATATGTTTTAAATAGGTTGATTTGAGTGGGATGTTGTGATAAATGTAAGATCACTTTTTAATTAGAATTTTTTTTAGTATGAGAAGAATTGATACAAATTATTTGTGCGGTATCGGTGTTTTATTGTATAATTTTAGAAAGTGAACTAGTTTTTTATGTGATTTTTACTTGGAATATTGGTATAATTTATTATTTCTCTGTCATTTTGCTTGAGAGACTGATTAAAACGTGTTGCAAAAGCTTATTAGTTTGATTTATAATGAAAACTAAAAAATATCCGTATTATCCGCATTATCCGGATAATCCGGATAGTAAAATATTATTATTCGTATTATCCGGATAGTAAAAATGAACGGATTTTGCAAGCCCTAAGTGTGACTGAGTTTTTATCGGAGATTTTTTTTTGCCTGAATTGCTCTGTATATGGATTTGCCTTTGGTTAGACTTAAGATTGCACCGAGTGCACAGTGGCGCCCTCATCGTTATTTCGGTGATTTCTTTTATTTTAGAATGAAAATGCAGAAAATAAGCTCGTCAAGTTGTGCTTCACAAGACTGTACGTTATTATTACTACAAACAGTAGTTTTAAATTGTTTTGTTATTGTAATCATTAAAACGGAGGTCAGTGGTCACTATTTTCCGTTTTAATGATTACAATAAAACATAACAATTTAAAACTACTGTTTGTAATAATAATAGCGTATAGTCTTGTGAAGCACAACTTAACGTGCTTATTTTTTGCATTGTCATTCTAAAATAAAAGATATCACCGAAAAAACGATGAGGGCGCCACTGTGCGCTCAGTAGCCTCTTAAGTGAATAATAATTATAAATGTTTGCGTGCTGAATGGTGAAATATGGCTGTGCTTTAATGTATCTTATCACCTTTTATGTATTACCCATATATGAAAAATAAAGGCTCCTACACACTGGCGCGATATCGCGGGCGCGACGCGACACTAGTAGCATAATTTCTTTGTCGCTGCCTGTCGCGCCCGCGATATCGCACGAGTCTGTACGAGCCTTAAATGTCTATTCTATTCTTAAACATAACCGGCGAAATGTTTGTGATGTTATTTCACTAATAAAAAGGGCCTAACTATTAAACCTACATATAATGACTTAGATACATATAGTAGTTTTAACGATGATAATAAAATATTAACAATTCAAAAAGTCATTAATAATGATGCAACGAAACAATGGTGAGTTATAAACAAACTGGATGGCTAATAGCTAGTGGCTCAGAAGTGAAAGTATATATTTGACATACCTAATAATAACCATTGTAAACACACGGTACTTAACTCTGCTTAATTATGTTGAATTTTATAACCTGCACACAAAAAGTCTGACGTAATAATTTATAATTCTGACATTTTTAATTTCAAAGAGAATTTATAAGTATGAACCTATATGTTAGTGTTTTGAATGAAATGGCCACATTCCTTAAGTTCATCAACACCTGTCTTTTCTGAATACCGGTATTTTCCATGGATCGACTGCCTATCTGACCTCCACAACACAGTTACTGGGTAACACGATACCCCTTGGTAAGATTGGTTGTCAGACTTTTGGGCTTCTGACTACCCGTGAAATTTTATAGATCTATACGAATGACGGCCGGGAATAAACGGCTTAACGTGTTAAACAGGATGGAAGGGACATCGACGCGAAACCGGTTACCATGGATTCAGTACCTACATGATTCTGGACGCCCATGCGTTGAAATTTTTCGTCGGTTATTTAAAAAAAAAAAAACACAAAATGTATTTATTTATTTATTTATTTTATTATTTATGTACACACAGTTAAATACATAGAGATACGACATAATTATAATTTCAGTACAAGGTACTGCTTATTTCTTAAGAAATTTCTTCCAGCAGACCTGCGAAAGGAGAAATGAAAAAGAAATGTAGACAATAGTGTGTGAGAACATGAAGAGAATGATATGAATATGCGAAGTCTTAAACTAAAATATTAAATATAACATATACTTAAATAAAGCTACAAAAATATAAATACATATATCTGTAAATATCTACATAAAATACTCACAGTTGAGAGGAAAGGTAATGCTCTTTTACTCGATGTTTGAATAGAGATATAGTTAGCTATACTCGTATATGTATATATTTTTTAATTATCGACGAAAAATTTCGAATGCTGGGGGTCCAGAATCATGGACTGAATCCATGGTAACAGGCTTCCCTGCCACACTCTGTATAGCATCATAAAAATACCTCTCCCCAGCTAATAATCAACTCAGCCTATACCCTTTCCTCCACCTTCCGCACCCAGTCTGTCCCAGCCACCTTTCTAAGGTCATCGGTCCATCTAGCTGGGGGGCTCCAGCCACTACACTTGCTGATACGCGGTCTTTATTAAAGAGGGTCTAGATGAGTGGCAATCGCTTTTAAATCGTTTCGTATTTCTACAACGTCTTTCAACTAGATTGATACTACGGATAGTGAAAAGGATTTTCAAACAGATTGTGGTGACCTGCGGGGCAATTGCGTAACATACTAACAGTAGCATAGGTTTTATTTTGATTGTTCAACAATTTAAGCAATGGATTAGCACTATCCTTCAAAATCATTCAGATTGTGATTAATAGATAGTGTGCTACGCAATCAGGGTGCTGTAATTCAAGTTTTTATATAAACCTACTTCAGGCACCAGTCTCTCACAAAGCTAGCTCCTTGTTCATGGACTATTGTCCAATGTTTGCGTTAAGTAGGTAAAGGATTCGTCTGCTCCACTAGCTATCGGTCCTTCGATAAAAATGGGCGGCCCACTCCTTCAGTTTAGTAATCCTGCTAGCTATGTCTTACTTATAGCTAAGATCTTGACCGGAATTATCCGGAAAAGTCCAGAAATAACACTTTCGGTCTTTTCCTGATTATTTTAATTCCTAAATGAGATGAAATCGAATCTGGAAATCTATCAATCGACTGCTGAAGTAAATCAGTCACTTCAGCCATTTCAGTAAATGGCAACCTAGCTAGCCTCTCATTGTACGGAAATCCTACACATGCGAGATCAGCTTATACTGGAAATATAATATATAGCTTCATATGTAGCCGTATGTTCACACCTAATCGCACATCTATAGTAAAAATGTGACTTTGACAGCCCCTTTATTTCGTAGAGTTCGGGCGATTTTCGTTGTAACTATTGATATGCTGTTGACATTACCGAATAAAAACCAGCCTAACCCCTCCTTGGTAAAATTGGGCATGCTTCGTACTACTTGTAGGTTGGTTGTAAGTTGTTATGTTGATACCGACTTAATTAAAATCGAGAAGAAATTCTCAAGGTCCCACGCAAACGCAACGTAATGTTGTTGTTGTTGTTTCGACAGAGCACGTGTTTAAAAGGAATAAAGTGACAGTGTTAAAACCGCTTTTATTACGCAAGTACGACTTGCACTTGGGCCGGCCAAGTGCAAGTCGTACTTGCGTAATAAAAGCGGTTCTATCCCAGCATTGGTTGCTACGGACTGGCGAGCGAACGATTGTGTTGTACTATATTATAGTATCATAAGCCGACAAGTATATCGGTAGTTAGTAGTTTATCCATAGTATATCGTAATAAATAGTTTCGACAGCCAACTTGTCGCCGATTACTATAATATGTTCTGTATGTATAGTAGTCGCTGACAAGCCGGCTGTTTATATTTCAATGCTTAAAAATAGGGTGATTGAAATTAAATCGTAACCTTCATTTTTAATCATTTTTCTTATTTTAGAATCAGCCTTACAGTTTATAGAACTTACTTATAATCTAGTATTTCTTCTTTTGGTAGTAAATAATTGAACGTAAATCAAAAATAATCATCATTCTCCTGCCCTTAAACTAATTTATTTGTGATCGGCGCGACATGTCTTTTTCTTCCATACTTCTCTATTATGACTGTAGTCATCATCTCAGTAGTCATCCCCTTTCTAGCTTTAACATCTATCCACAGTCAATACACGATTACTTTTAGAATACTCTATAAAAATTACAGATATAAATGTAGAACTGTAACATAAGGTGTCACAATGGGCGGTCTTATCGCTAAAAGCGATCTTTTACAAACAACCTTTAACCAAACCCTTGACCCCCCTTAAACTTTAACCGTTTTTTTTTCTTGTTTTTCTTCTTTTTTGTTTATTATTTATTTCGATGTCGTAAACACCGAAAGCAATGATAATTGTTTGCTACCGACAAGTCGGCCCGGCTAGTCAGCTAAAGTCATAATCGGCGCATCTCTAAATCTCACCTGATACAATATTATTGATGTGTTCCACACCTAGCTCAAGCATATTATGAGGAATGATAAACAGAATTACTTACATAAGAAGTCTTGTCTAATCCCAATCATTGACAGCCGCTTATACAACGCTATAAGGCTCTTTTCAAAATACGAACTAACGCCGCCATCTTGGTATGTCAATGGAATTTCTGTGACAATTTTACACTAACATAACTGGCGAAAGTGGGTGTACTCTAGGTGCACCTTTGCCTAGCCCTTCGGAGAATACAAGCGTGATGTTATGTTATAATAATTTTGCGTCAATGGGAATTTGAAAAACTGCCACTTGCTTACTTCAGATGTCGCTTCTATAGTCCAAGAATTTGACAGCTAGCTGCCACTATCGAGACATGTTTCAAGCGACTTCTTTTACGCGTTATAGGCAGTATAATATAATTCGTCCGTCTAGTGCCGGACGTAAAGAATAGCACCACCAAATTTCCTCCCATGTGGGTGTCGTAAAAAGCGACTAAGGGACTTACTAGAGAATGGGCTGCAGCGTTCTCTATGCATTTTTAACACCATACTGGGATTTCCAACTCGCCTGCCAAGCGTGGCGATTATGGCAAATCCTACCCTCCTTAAGGGGAGGCCTATGTCCAGCAGTGGACGTTTTTCGGCTGAAATGATGATGATGATAATGTTGCGCGCCACAATTAATGCCTGGTACCATTAGCGCCATCTAGTATCAAGTAGCAGAACTAGTAGAGTCGAGCTTCTAGAAAGTTCTATGCTAGAACATTCTAGATGTTTCAACAGTAGAAGGTTCTGGAACTATCTAAGGACTAACATTCTAGATGTTTCTACAATAGAAGAAGTTTTCCAGGGCAGAAGAAGAAGAAGAAGAAGATCATTCTCGAGTAGGTCTTTAACTACGACCAGTGGGGTAATTGCGTAACACACAGTAGCAATGGATTTCATTTTGCAGTTCAACAACATTCATTGCGTTATTTACGTTGAGGAGCAGATACATTTTTCGATCATATGAAGCAATGGATTAGCAATCTTCTTCAAAATCATTCAGATTACGATTGATTGTGTGTTACGCAATTAGGCTGCAGGTTATTCCTGCCGCACACTCCAGTCTTGAACACCACAAAATGATCTTAAAGTTAAAAAACACAAAATAATGTAAATATTCATTTGATATTTTAAAATGTAATAAATTAAACATTTTATGAAGTAATGAGTACTTAAACACACCCAAAATATATAAAAGTAGGTACTGACAGGACCTTACTCAACAGTGGCGCCACCTGGTGAGCACAAAAACGATAGTCCCCATTGGGCAAGTGAGCGTTCATTCCACCTGGAATGACAGCTCACTTCACCTAATAAGTGTTCATAGAAGATGTTTACAGAACACTCCGACTGGTTATCAGAGTTGCGGCTGTACCTGTACCTGCTAATAATACATTTCCTCATAAGGCACATCAGTTATATCTGTATCGTGAACAATGCAAATATTTGTCACGACCGGAGAATCGAACCGGCAACCTTGACATGGATGTGAAGATAATCTGTCTGTACTGCCTATCTCTTTGTGAGCTGACCAAAAAGTATGCACCATTTGTGAATATAGGCTCCTACAAACACGCGACACTAAGGTAACGCGTGTCGCGCGACGAGCGGTGCCTTTGTGTCGCGTCGCGTATCGCGCCTGTTTGTAGGAGATTCATGGCGTTTCTTAAATTAAATATATCTGTATAAATTGGAGTGCGAGTCGAGCTCGCTCACTGAGGGTTTTGTACCTACAAAAAAGTAAGTTACCCTATTCAGCTTAACCATACATTTTTCGACCTGTATTACATATATTTTAACACATACATAATCATATATTACATACATACATACATAAAGAATAATAATTATATAAATATGTATATTTTAACCCTTTATAGGGCACAAACGAAAGTAGTTGTCTAGTCTAACAAAACCGGTTACCATTGATTCAGTACATGATTCTGGACCCCCTTGCGTTGAAGTTTTTCGTCAGTTATTAAAAAAGTAAACAGTTCATAGTACAGAATCATGTACTGAATCCATGGTAACCGGTTTTGCGTCGGTGTCCCTGCCATCCTGTATATTAATATTATAAAGAGGTAAAATTGGTTTGTAAGTTTGTATGTAGGGGGTAATCTCTATAACCAGTCGGATTTGAAAACATCTTTTTTCGTGTGATAACCCAATTTTACAAAAGGTATAGGCTATTTAACATCACTCTGTAACCGTAAACCAGTCTTTCCAAGGGGTATACGATACCCCTTGGTAAGAATGGTTGTCAGACTGTCGGGCTTTTCACGACCCGTAACGACTGTCAAAGATCCACGAATGTCAGCCGGGACCGACGGTTTAACGTGCTTTCCGAGGCACGGAGGAGTCTCGGTTTGTAAAGATGGTCACCCATCCACGGAGCAACCGCGGCAAACTTAGCATAACCTGATCGATTAATTGATTCGAGAAAAAATGGCTAAAAAATGGCAAAAAATTGCAAAAAATGGCAAAAAATGGCAAAAATGGCAAAAAATGGAAAAAAATGGCAAAAAATGGCTAAGAGGGGCTTGTGGGCTAAGCAGTGGCTTAGCCACAAGCCCCTTTTAGCCATTTTTTATATCTGTTGCAATCTACGAATACCAACCGATATTAAAATTCGAGCTAATTTTCTTAACTTTACGACATTTTTTAAACCTTGAAACTAGACTATCTCTTACTTAGTCGAAAATAACAGACTGTAGTTTACCGAATTTTAAACATAAAAAAACGGTTTCAAAAGTGTTAAAAAAATAGGATCTTTTTGGTTGCTGACTTCCATAGAGTAAAGGCTTCTACAAACAGGCGCGAGACGCGACGCGACACAAAGACACCGCGTGCCGCGCGACGATCGATCTCTTTGCGTCACCTCGCGTGTCGCGCCTGTTTGTAGGAGCCTTAACCGAGGGGTTGCCCGAGCATCCTAACAGCCACTTTTGATAATTATCGTCGTAGCCGCCATCGTCATTCCATAGGTTGCAAGCGCGAAGCACGGACGGAAAGAGTCGTTTTTAAGTTTCGAAATCGTTCGATACTAGAAAGTGGATTTTGAAGTGATAGTAACTGGTGTGTGATATTGTTTTTAGTTTTAAAATAATTTTCTGTGCTATATTTTCACAGAACGGAAAAAAAATAGACGGTATGTTTTTTTTTCGCATTTTTTTTTATGGGATTGTTTTTATTTCGTTTTCGTCTGTTCGTAGTGATCATTAATTATTATATTTACTGTTTTGCAACTGGAGCTGTAAAACTTTTTTTCAAAGAAACAATTACCGACTTCCAAAAAAAACACTACAATGTGATAAATAACTTTCGGAAGTCGGTTTCCTTGGTTCTGTATTTTCGATTTTGCCACCGACTTCCGAAATTAAAGTAATTTTTCACTTTTTAGTGTTTTTTTTTGGAAGTCGGTTGTTTTTTTTGTTAAAAAGTTTTTTATTTTACTCTTTTTAGTTACGGTACCTACCCCACAACCATTCGATTACCACTACTTGCTACACCGCATAAACAACAGTGACACAAGATATACGAAATGGATTAAATATGTATTAACGAAGCTAACTCAAAAACGACCAAAGCAAAGTTAATAAAAATCGGTTAATAACCATTTGTAGGCCGAGTGCATCTCAGGACAATTCCAAACACGGCTAAGATACATTGTTTTATTACGGAGTTCCGGTGCATACCTTCCGGCTCCATCTTCAGATCAGTTGGATGGTACCATTTTCATCAGAATTATTTATTTAAATTTGCTTTATATTCGCTTAACTATCTTAATCGATATAGCTTATCGCCACCTGTGAAATACTTATCATTGAGGAGTTCCGGTGGCCATGTGTGGTCTTCCTCATCAGTTCCACTTCATCAAATGACACTTTCTGAATGCAAATGTTTGAGTTGATGATGAAAATATAAAAAATTCTATGTTTTCCTATAAAATTTGAGGAGTTCCCTCAATTCCTCATGGATTCCATCATCAGATTTTCCAAATCGGTTCATAAACGACGGAGTTGTGAGGTAACAAACATTAAAAAAAAAATACAACCGAATTGAGAACCTCCTCCTTTTTTTGAAAGTCGGTTAAAAAGAGGGTACTTGTAATTCTTTCGTATTCATTCATTCAGATATTATGGCACGGTTAGCGCAGTGGTTAAACGATTGACTGCTGTGCTGCGTGTCGCGGGTTCGATTCCCGCACGGAACAAATATTTGTATGACCTACAAGTAATTAATTTAAAAGTGGTAAGCAAACATTATTTATAAAAAAAAATGTGATTAAGGTGACGTCACTAGATCTTTAGAACTTGATGCTTTTTATACATTTGCATTTTGTCAGTTATTTCAAACTTATTGCGATATTGACTGACAAACGCAAGTAATTCTAGGAAATTATTTAACTGTGTGTCATACTTATTCTGAATTCTAATGAAATTATCACAAATCAGGTAGGTACCCATACCTACTTAGCACAAAAGAATAGCGCAAATAATTATGAAGGTAAATCTGTTTTGTGTCGCACTCATTATGTAGGTACCTACATCTTTAATATATAAAACAAAGTCGGGTTATTTACACCATTTATAATTCAAGAATGGCTGGGCCGATTTTAATGACCTTGGATTTGTTGGATTTAGCTCCGCCCCGAATAGCAGAATAACTATTAAAACATGCGAAAAATTCACAAAAAAAAAATCTTGTAGAAAATTCACTTTCCCATACATTTTGTACAGAACGGCTTTTTTGATGATACTCGAGAACGGATTTGGGATCGGGGGGAACAAGTAATTTCACGCGGACGAAGTCGCGGGTAGAAGCTAGTTTAGATAAACGTTAACACTTTAAACTACTGTTTTAACCGATCTGAGATTGCTATTAGAAACTAGCTTCTAGCCGCGACTTCGTTCGCGTGGAATTCGTAAGACACCACAATATACTAAAATACCAGCCACATTATAATAAAACTTACCTGAACGCTACGTTTGTATTTTGGTCTAAAAACTATATTTTCGATATCAGAATCGTTCCCAGACCTCGTGACAATTACTTTTTTTCAAAAATATTCAATGTACAGTTTTGAATTCGCTACGATTTTATTATATGTCTAAATGTACACATAAATCCATGTTTCCTCACGATGTTTTTCCTTCACCGCTAATGTTCAAGATAACCTCAGAAAGTACCTACATATGAGTTGAACAGTCACATTGGTACTTGTCCGGATTCGTTACAAATAGTTTTCCTAATCGTCAAATTAATTAGCAACATAAAAGTGATTCAATGGGGACTTCCTAATTAGTAATATTGTAAAATTAACAAATCACCAAACACGTTTGTCGACATTTCGATAATTCGGAAAATGAGCAATCGTTACCAAATTACATTTTACAATGTTATACATTACTTGCAGTCACAGCTACATTCATTTGTCCATCTTTTTGCGTAATAATAAGCTTTAAAGTGTTGTTAGAGTCAAGAGGTGTGGAGTGGTTGTTCTTGGATATGTGAAAAAATTCACAGCAGTAGTATATGTAACGAAGTTAAATATCAGAAAAGTAGGCTTTACAAGATAACGAGTATTAGTAGTCAACCTACTTACATTTGCAGTTGGATTTTATGTTTTGCAACTACAATTTTAAGTTTGTTCTTGGGATGAATTGATCCCAACTACGGAACCCTTTATTGTGCGTGGTCCGACACGAACTTGTCTGGTTTTATAAGTATTTATCCTCAGGCTGAGGGGTAATTGCGTAATACACCTATATTGACAATTGATCGCAATGAGTTTCATTTTGACAGTTACCCCCATAGAAATATAAAAAACATAGTTGTGGTGAGTGGAAGCGACAGACTGGAGACATCGGGTTTATATACATTTTTAGCTGCCGGGCATATCTCCTTCTTTCTTATCTATGGTTCCACCACGTTCATTACGTTATTTACGTTGGTGAGCATACGAATTTTTTGAACATATGAAGCAATGCATTAGCAATATGCTTCCAAACTAACGTTACGCAATGAGGGTGCTGTTTAGCTAAGACATTGTTTAATTAAAACTCGTTCACTTTAATAGTAGGAAGAAAACCCCAAACTTTCGACCTCTTGCATGTTATTTCTATCAAAACAACAAAGTCAAAGAGCTGTTCAAAGAATTAATTTATTACCTATGCAAACTATGATGAAATTGATTTTGATGGTCAAGTGCGTTTCCTAATGTTATTATGCCTAAATCGAAAGGTTGCACGATTTCTCTGTATTATAATAATATTTTAAAAACGTGTGGAAATAGTTGTCATGGTATGAGCATGTGATGCGGAGGAATGAGGATACAACGCGGTCGTGAGGAAAGGTTTGAGTATGAATGTGGATGGCTATAAGAGTAGGGGAAGACCAAAGAAACGATGGATGGACTGTGCGAAAGAGGATATGGCTAGAAAGGGGGTGACTACCGAGATGACGGCTAATAGAGGAGTATGGAAGAAAAAGACATGTTGCACCGTGTGATACTCCGTGGCCGCGCCACAGTAGAAAATTAAAAAAAAAAGATGTTTTCTATACCCAAAGTCTCAAATTCAGATAATTTATGTAAACAAAGTGGATAACATAACAAAAAAGTATCTTCGTAATGGTAATTCACATAAAATGGCGAAAAAAGAGGTTCCATTTTCTTTTAAGTACTGATTTTAAGAAATAATAAATAAAAAATAATCATACCGTAATTATTTTTATAAATTTTCGGTTTTAAACAAAGTTATTAATAAAAGGAAATTTTCTGGTACAAAATATTTTATGATACTGGTAACAATGCAGGAGATCCAAACATTTTCAATTTTTTTACATCTTCAACTAATAGTACAACTCTCATAAATTGATTCATATATTGTAAGTAGCATATCTAACCACATGTTGGATGAAAACGACTGTAAACTGTTTCAAGGAGAAATCGATTTTGGGAGGCCTACGTCTGGCACTGGACTTATAAGGGCTGATTATGACGATATACCATGTCTCCGACACACTACACGAAACATTGTTTGGCAACGGTATTTTGTTTGCATAGTTCTTATAATTAACTAGCTTTTGCCCGCGGCTTCGCCCGCGTGGATGTCGGTTATCGCATAAAAAGTACCCTATGTCCTTCTCCATATCCCAGGATATATCTCAAAATTCTAACTTAATATTAATTTTTATGTGATTGACTATGTGAATAGAAACCGAAACAAATGATTTAATATATTAAAAGTACTTAAGTTCTGAACGTGAATGAGTATTTACCTAAAGATAACAAACACAAAATCAAAATACGAAATTTCACTCAAATTCTTAAAGCAATCAATTGTACCAAATTACAACACGAAATAAAAGTGCGACACAAATAATGAAGGTGTCTGCACACAGCGGGCGCGGCGCGGCGGGACGGGACGCCGACGCGACGCTGAGCAGTTGTAATGTACTAGATATTACGGACGACGCCACACAGAGCCGTCCGGCTCGACGTGACGCGACGCGACGCTTACGACGTTATATCTCAAAGGGTTTAGACAGCGTTTTCGTTGAAAGCTCCCAGACGGCTTATTTTTTTCCGACACCTCCAACAAATAGCGTTAATACATACAAAAATGCATACAAAAACTTAACAAATTATATACTAAAACCTTCCTCGAGAACCAAGCTATCCATTGGTGAAAACAGCATGAGAATCGATGTAGTAGTTTTTGAGTTTATCGCGAACAGATAGACAGACAGACAGACTTGGCGGAGGACTTTGTTTTATAATATGTAGTGATTCACTTTAATTTTATAAATGATTATTTACAAAAACATTTAATGATAAAATGTTTTCTACCACTGTCCTGCCATTTTGACAGTGACATTTCTTGACATTACTTTGTTTACATAAATTATCTGAATTAGAGACTTTGGGTATAGATAAAAAATTATACCTCAACGAATAAATAAACACAATGAAGTTTTGGTGGCGCGGCTGGGAGTATGCTCCCTGGCCGCGCCACCACGGTTTTTGTAAACTATTAGGCATAGTATACACTAAAGAATTGTACTGAAATTGTTATTTTCCGTACGCTATAAAGAGATTCGATAATTTAATTACTTTAGAAATGATAGTCTTGCGTTGGTGGCGCGTCCAGGGAGTACAACACACAAAACAACACAGCACACAGCAACACAACACAAGTAACAAAAGTTATTGTTTATGATGTTAGTAATACAGTCCTGCAAGGTTTTTAGTGTTTTACCAATAACCCTGTATACGGTACAAATAACAAAAAAAATACATATTTTTTATTAATGTTGGCTCCGTCTGAGTGTTTGTTCCAGCTTATCTCCGGAACGGCTGTACCGATTCTGACGGGACTTTCACTGGCAGATAGCTAATGTTATAAGGAGTAACTAATTCACAATAAGTATTACTAGTTAATGAATAAACAATTTTTTATACATACTAGTAAAAATTCAGTGTACCTGTGTATATGATTATAACACAATATTCTAATTGAGGTGTTTGGTAGTGTGCGTGACGAGTAATTCCGGAAAATGTTGTATAGAAAGAGATAATGTATTCTTCGTAGAGTAGATCAATAGAAGTCTCAGTCTGTTCTGTAGTAGACCTGCTGGTGAAATGCCAGCTCACTTGGGATTATTATAAAATAGTCTGGGTGCTCATGCTTCTTTTGCAGAAAACTGCGGGCTTGCTTGCGATAAAATAACATTTAAAAAACCTTTGACCTTATGACCCTCTTATAATCTACGCACTTGGCCGGTTTTTTAATAACACCAACATATATTTTGTTAGTTTTAAATGCTCCTATTTTTACTGTTTGTATTTCCCGTGCGTGTCCCAAATAAAATATATTTATTCCTTTCCTTTTCCTAGAGCCTCAAAAAGAGGGTGATGCCCTATTTCCCCAAGTTCCAAGTTCCCCAAAGATTTTATTATTAACTAAAAGTTGTACGACTCTATCTTGACCGAAATCTGACGTACCTATTGTTACCCGATTGGTTCTTTCACGTAATAAGTTCAGTTCCTCTGTAGTTGAGGATTCCGCCCGAAACTCGCTTCCACTTACGGCCTTATCATCACTTACCAACAGGTGAGATGAAGGCCAAGAGATGACCCGTTGTGGATAAAAAAAAAAGAATAATACCGGTGATGCCCTGAGAAAATATCTTATAAAATAAGGTTAATTTTAACTAATTACTGATTTATGGTTCCGTGTGGTGTCGGACGTAAAGAATAATACCACCCTATTTCCACCCGTGGGTGTCGTAAAAGGCGACTAAGGGACTTAGGTACTAGAAAATGGGTAGCAGCGTTCTCTATGCATTTTTAACACCATACTGCGATCGTCAACCCGATTATGGCAAATTCCCCCCTTTTTAGGGAGGCCTACGTCCAGCAGTGGACAATTGGACATCTTTCGGCTGAAATGATGAATGATGATGATGACTGATTTTATTTCATTCTAACACTTTTGGACTCGTCAGTACGAGGATTGGTCAAGTGTGAACTTTAATTTAATTTTATAATTTGGGGACGGGACGTTGGGAATGAATGTATGAAAAAACATTTTGGGGAAATTGGAACTTTGGGAGATAAGGCATCACCCCAAAAAGAGACTTTGATTATGTTGCCGACTGTACAGTCCAACGAGTTAGTCAAAGTCAAAGTCAAAACGTTTATTGCAAACTTGTACAATGTTGGTGTTATGTAATGTTAATTTATGACTTAGCAGCCTTTTACAAGCATTGCAATTTTCATTCGCTTGCCCTTATCATCCTAAGTTAGCATGCAATAGACATCATTATTACTTAATTAATGTCTATTATACGAGTATTAGTACAATTAAATTGAGAAATTATCGTTATGTCAAAATTAAATGTCATTAATGAATACAATTATTCAGCAATATTAATGTCATCCTTTTCAGGTAGTACAAATTATAAGACTCCTACAAACACGCGCGGCACCCGACGCGACACAAAAGCACCGCGTGTCGCGCGACGAGCGGTGCCTGTGGGTCTCGCGCGTTTCGCGTTGCGAGTCGCGGCTGTTTGTAGAAGCCTTTAGGCGCGGTTCGCACCCGACCACTACAAATTACACAACATTGATTTATCGAATACAAACGCAAATCTAAAGACATTGGCTTCCTTTAAATCATAATTTACTTGTGTGGAAACTGATAGGTAAGTTCTGATGAGATAATATAAAAATCGTTGTTACTCGTAAAGGCTCGCGAAACGCAACGCGACACAAAGAGACCGCTTGTCGCACGGCACGCGGTGTCTGTGTCGCGTCGCGTGTCGCGCCTGTTTGTAGGAGCCTAACTCTTGTAACACAAGAGTTACGAGTAGCAGCGATTTTTATATTATTAAAATATATATAAATAAATAAAATTGAAGTATCTGTTTTAAGTCTATATTTAAATATGCACAGTGTTTTTGTGGATTTTATAAGTTCAGGTAACTTCATCTATATTTGGATGCTTCGGTGCTCACATTATGTACAAATATTGTTAAAGTAGACAATTTTACAAAAAAAAAAAAAAAAATACAAATAATAAGCCAGTGTGTGAGTTAAACTTACCACAGAATATAAAATTAATGTCATAAAAAAATAGCAACCTGTTAGATTTTGTCTAGACTAGATTCTCCTATGGAGCAGGACGACTAAAAACATAAAAGCCAAAAGGTAAATAAAAAGGTTATTTAATACAAAGGTCAATATTTAAATACTCCAACTCCTGAACTAGGTGTGAGTTCCTGTGAGTTCCTACTGAGGAGTTGGCGATTCTCCGTAGCAACAAAGCAATAAAATTAATGTAATTCGAAAAAAAAAAAAAAACAAAATTATAATTTCTATGAAGATAAAAAAGACAAAAATTATTATGTTTATGCGTATGATGAACCTTTGTGTAGTGTGCAGGTGTAGGGTGTGGGTGTGTATGTATAGATTTATAATTAAATATCATTATTATCATCATTGTATATTACCCAGCAGAAGATCCACAGTCCTATTTATGTTAATGTTTGAAGATAATCTTTAGGTAAGTTTTGACAATGAATCTTTAGAAGTCTGATCGTGTTCATCGCGGGAACTTAGGAGTCAGTAAGAGCTCTTTGTGAAGCAGCTCATCCGGGGACGTACTACTACCATATATATTAATTCTGCTGCCAAGCTGCGTTCTTGTGTGCCAGTTTGAAGGGTATGTGTGTCGGTGTAGTTACAGACACATGACACATTTCAGCTTTGTCTCTGGGATAGTAACGCATCTGTGATGCCTCATGTACTGCAGATGTCTACAGGTGGCAGTAGCCACTCCATCAGGTGAGCTGTTGCGTCATCTTGTTTGCCATCTAGTAACATAAAAACCGGCTAAGTGCGTGTCGAACCAGGCACAATGAAGGGGTCCTTAGTTGGAACGAATTTCCTTTGAATTTCATACATACCAACTGCAAATGTAATTTGGTTGACTATTACTCTTTATCTTGTAACGCCAACTTAGCTGTAATAGTTTGCAGATTTTTAGGACATAATATGCGTAAGCATGCCATGTCGAAACAATAATTACAATATGCATTTTTATGGTATATAAAAAGTCAGGTGCGTAACGGCGCCGCGACGTGTGCGTATGAGCAGCAGCCGTGTTCCGTTACTCACTCGGAATGTCAAAACATCTTATTTTGACAATTATTCAGTTAAATCCATTGCGTAAGTTTGAAAGGGATAGTCGTTCCAAGTTTTTCCCAGTGTCACAAGCCGTAAGAACATAACATTGTTTACTAACCGAAAGGGTTCGTGGACACTTACTGTTTTGTTAGCAAAGACACAATACCGTTTAACGCGACTCATAACATCTCCAGGAGGGGGGGGGGGGTGATTTATTGAGGTACACACGGCTATAGATCAAGCTATACATTTCCAGTATATAAGCTGATCTCTCATTTTCCGTACAATGAGAGGTCATTTATACTGGAAATGTATAGCTTGAGAAATGTAGCCGTGGTGTGTACGATGACGTGCTGTAGGACACGGAATCTAATTCTATTCTGCTTTGTAGTACTAAATCTACTATTATTAGAACAGCAGACACGTCTTCCTCGTCGGAACTTAAATTTTGAAAACAGATTTTCTAACCAAAACATTATTTAGGTACCCAAAAGTCGCAGCGTACTGGGTGTTTTGCTAACATGTTTAAATAACTTGTTTTGATAACATATTTTGTTGCAAAATTCACTCAGCGGACCCGGCTTTAGGGCAAGTATAAAAGTATAGTCGGTAAGGAGCGTTTTAGTAATTTCTGCCTACCTCCGTAGGATTAATGTATGAGCTCATGTTATGGCCTACACTATAAAAACATAAGTACCTAGGCATTTGTATTGGAAAAATTCTAGCGTTATACTTACGTCATAAGTACCTACATAACTAATATAATATTAATGAAGATACTAATTAAAATGCCGTAGATTGACACGTATTAAGATTACACATCCGTAAATCCATTAGGAATATCAATCTGTAATAATCGTGTAAAATACTGGTATTCAGCTGCATCCGGTTAGACTGGGAGCCGACCACAACATAGTTGGGAAAATAAAAGCTTCATCTTTCTGACGGACCAACCCCTTGACAATTCAAAAGTTCCTGTAATTGATTTAATTGAAATAAATGCTTTGAGTTTGAGTTTGACGTGTCATACACCTCTGCCACTTCTTTGAGGAATACAGGAGTGATGTTATAAACACCGTCTCACGACCCGATTCTTATTCCATGTGAATAAGAACAAGCTTACAAGAAAAATAACTAGATCTCACAGATGATTTCTTCTGATTATTATGTCATAGGCTACGTACGACGCCTGTCATTTCTGAATTAATTAGTGCTAAGAAAAACTCTGTAAGACCGTACAATGAGAAGCAGGTAGAACAAAAATCGTTCAAGTGCAGCAGTAGGGATGAAATGAAATGGCACTGCATAGTGGTGCTACACACGTGTACACACATTATAAAGTACTAGCTTTTGCCCGCGGCTTCGCCCGCGTGGAGGTCGGAAATTATCCCACGGGAACGTACTGTCGGGATAAAAAGTATCCTATGACCCATAACAATACCTATGAAAAGTAATTTTAATAAAATAGATATATCGACACCTCCCACGCATAAGGTCGTATGTTTAATTTGTGATTTTTCAAGAGAGAGATTTTTAACGTCATCTTTGTGTTGATCAGCCGCAAAACATAATATGATAAGACTATTAACGGGTTAGAAACTCGGTTTTTAGTGAAAATATGAAAATATAGTTTTTAAGAATTTCTAGTATTTATAGGTATAATATTACATTATGGTACTAAAATCTCATTTTACAAAAAAAAAAATATTACGACTTTTCGTGGGAGGTATCGATATCTTATGTAAACACATTTTTGTAAACAGCACACTAAGTGCAAAAGAAATTATTTTTGAAACCTAATGAACTAACTAAAAATAACTCTTATTGAATACACTACTTAAAAAACAACTTAAATAAACCTGCGAATTACTAAGGTCAACGTCAACGGAGACAACTTTTGAGATTGTGAAGGCAATTTACAATCGTCAACTGCGATCAACGGAAGTTAGATTAAATTGGTTAAAAACTCTAAAGAGTAGAGATTTAGAAAACACTCGACCGAGAAGCGAGACCTCCTGACCTCGTAATGCCTCGTACTAAAAAAAATCCGATCGATCGAACCAGAACAGAACTTCGACCAGTTCTATCGATTTTTTTTCCGAGAAATATAACAAAAAAAAAGACAAATACATAAATAAAAAAACGAAATAAGAAAATACACAACGAAGCGAAGAGAAGAACCAATAAATAAAATCCAATTTTTCAAAAATCAACTATCTACGAACGAACGACGATTATTTTTAGAAACGATTTTTTTTTTTTTTTATCTAGGGCATCTCAGAGTTTAACCACTAAGGTTCCGACTCTTTAACCGGACTTTCCTGTGGCTGCCTTAAGCTCCTAACGAAACTTAATGCCTCCAGCCAGGGCGTAAAAACTATAAACTAAACGACTGCTGCTCGCTAAGGGCATCCCCTGTGGGGTACCAACCTCGGCTTAGGGCAGCTGAGTCGGAGGGAGGGTGGCAAGGGGCCGACGGTGGCTTGATAAAATCAGTGTTTTGATTATTATCGTGGGGAGTTTGGATTACATGCTGCTCAGCTAAATCGCGTGCTGGCGCTTCACTTACAGTCAAGGGTCGGGGAGGACTATTCGTTAGTCGGGGATTTCACGCGGGGCCTCGGCGGCGAGGTCGGAATGACGATCGTGTATTGTGTGCTCTTATTTTGCGAACTGTACTAGTTTCCCTACGACTCTCCTGGAGGAGAGTAGTGGGGTCGTCTGGGTCAGTCAGTGCATGCCTTGGACGGCGGGTCGAACTAATATTAGAGGGGACATAACTTGCGGCCTTCACAACTAGAGCGTTGCGATGTTGCTGCTGAATTGAAAAAGCGCTTTGAAGTGCGCTTCATGAATTGGGCTATCGTGGGGATTTTGAGTTCAACGTGGAGTTTAGTGTTTTGAACGAACCAGGGGGCTCCCGTGATTTTACATAAGACTCGGTTCTGTAGGGTCTGCATCTTCTGGATGAGATGGAGTTTGGCGTGTGTAAAGACAGGACTCGCATAGGTCATGATGGGGCGGATGCACGCGGTGTAAATGCGCAATTTGCACTTCAGTGACAATTTGCTTTTTACATTTAGGATTGAGTGGAGCCTATAGAGAGCGAAGGCTGCGCGAGCGCGTACCTTCTTTAGGTGCTCAGAAAAGGAGAGGTGGTGGTCGAGAATCACACCCAGATATTTGGCTCGCTTCTCCCAGGGGATAGGCTTGCCGAACATGGTGATCGGTCGGATTAGAAACGAATGACCAAATGAACATTTATACGTTGCATGAACGAGGGTTACTATCCTACGGAAAGTCTTAACACCGCGATTCAGAAAATCACGTCATTTGTACAGCGCCATCTATCGAGCAAAACCTAAGCTCTCTGTTCCAACTTGTTGCAAGTAGTGATAACTTTTGACGGAGTGGACCGATTTTAATGAAATAAAGACTAAGTGTCACCTCCAGATACGGACTATGACTATATTTCCAATCCTTTAATTTCTTGAAAATTGTTACACAAAAATGACAATACCACATGTGATTTTTAAAATCATCCCCTATTTTACCCGCTTGAGGGATCATTTCAGAAAAACTATGAAATACGTAATTCATTATTTGTTACTAAAAGCATAATTTTGAATTTTCATATCCCTAACTTAAGAAATAACAGGTTTCCCATACAAACTTTCATCCCCTATATCCCCCCCTTTAGGGATATTTTTGAGACAAAAAGTAGCCTATGTCCTTCCCTGGAATGCAATTTATCGCTCTGCCAAATTTTGTCGAAATCTGTTCAGTGGTTTAAGCGTGAAAAGGTAACATACAGACAGACAGACAGACAGAGTTACTTTCGAATTTATAATATTAGTATGGATTCTATTATTTTAATTATTGTGAATGTTTTTTTTTTTTTCTCAGTTTTAATCATGGTCTTGCAGTTTAAGTAATTTATGCGGCCTTCTCTAATGTCCTTTCTTTGGTACTATTCGTCAGTCGTTGAGCTCCTGAAGTTCTGAGTTGAGCTGCACGATTACTGACAAATGCGTGCACTGACTGGACACGTCCACTCAATCTGTGTGGTTCTTTTCTTTCCTCAAAAGACCATTGCAGATACCAATCTACATGGTCTTTACAATATCTGACCAAGATTATGTATGGACTTTAAAAGAGACTGTAACGTCTGAGTTTGGTTCGGCTTTTCTTTGCAGAGAGAGTGCTCTCTTCCCTCGAAGTCAAAGTCAAAGTATTTATTTCAAATAGTCACATATAAAGCACTTTTAAACGTCAACTCACATAGTCCGATGGGACGGCTATCCGGCCCTCATTATGTTTATCAACCGGGTACAAATCAAGACTCCGGGCTGCTACTGAGAATGTCCTGAAGGAAAAACGAACAACACTTTGCCCGACCTTGGAATCTAACCCAAGGCCTCATGCTCATGGCGGCGGCGATCTCTCGCGTCCGGCCCTGGTCCAGGCCATGATCCGGAGCGAGAGTGCATGGGAGGCAGTCACCTCCTTCTGCGAAGCAGTAATGCTCGCCAAGGAGGAGGCGGAACGCGTGAGGGAGCGGCAGTCTGTGCGCCCTCACGCCCCTAGTCACCGCAGGAGACTCCCTGAGCGGCGGGATCGGTAATCGGTAGCCGATTGCCGGCCACCGTAGGCGCGGGTTTGCGGACGGCGAGCTATGGGCAGCTCGCTGTCCGGAAAGGACCACGCCCGGGTCGACGCACTGACCGACCGGTGCCTGCCAGGGTTGCGGGTTTGTCCGAAAGGGATACCGTAGCCCTGGCACACAGGCAACTGAAGGAACACGGGTGGGTTTTAGTCAGTAAAGTCTGACACACCCTCCCGCTCTACCCAGCGCGGGAGAAGTTATTTGATAATTTCCCACCAAAAAAAAAAGGCCTCATGCTCAGCAGCAGCGATAATAATAAATATTATAAGTTACCTTCAAGTTCACATTTTTGAATGAAATAAACTTAACTATTCATTTCTAATTATAAATATTTCATGTTTTCATAAGTTTTTTAAAGTTCAATACAATGTTGTTTTGTGGTAAATGCTGTGTATACCGTCCTATATACCAGTACTTTTATTATGTTACTAGCTGCTAACCGCGGCTTCGCCCGCGTGGCTTTAAAAAAAATTGGTTGTAAAACGTCATAGATTACATTGCGTCACAAGCCGAACGTTTAGGCCGATCGTGCCTCTCTATCCCTTCTTCCGCGCTCTCGCTTGCACACTCGGCTCAGGCGGAACGTGACAATGAGTCATGCTTTTTCGTGCGTGCAGTCGGCGTTCATGACGTTGTCACGTCAAAAAAAAAGCGTTAAGTCCTTCTTATAACATCTGCTATCTGCCAGTGAAATTCTCGCCGTGTCGGAGATACAAACAGAACAAAACAGGTAAAAATTAAAAAAATGTATTTTTTTTTAAGTAACTACTGTATATACTTTCATATGTATTTAATAAAAAGCTGTTATTTTGATGTTACAAATAGACTCTTCAATTTTATTTATTTGTATAGATTGTCTGTTTTAATTTTTTGTGTGTTGGAAAATAAATTAATTAAAAAAAAAAACATAACATCACGTAATGAATAAAATATGACACGTATTTAGTATTGAACTCGTGCGATCTAAGCCGAACCACCAAATTCGCATGAAGCTTGAAAGGCGAGCCAAGCAAGGCCTGTGTGTATTACATACGATTTGTAATTCCCACCATTTAATGGACGTTTCACCACACAACATGACCACGCATAACATATCTACATAAGTACCTAATCATGACACTCGCAGCACAGGTGGCCTAGTGAAAGAAAAGAAAGAAAATATTTTTATTGGAGCACGCACTGAAAATACAAACAGTAAAAAAGCTCTAACAAAATTAATACTAAAAAACAAAAAATATATATATAAAAAGACCTATGCGAGGCCAAAAAGGCTCCTATATCAGCATGATGCTGCGCAATTTAAAAAAAAACTGTAGCGCTGGTATTCTGATAGGGCCCGCTGTAATGACACGGACACATCATCGGACATCTAAAAATATAAAAAATGTAAGACAATAGAATATATTTTTTTTTTTAAAGTACAAAAAAAAGTAAAGTAGAATTTAAAAAATTTAATTTATTTATTTGATGTTTATATCCTACTAATAAGAATAACCTACCTATTTATATTTGAACGCCGTCAAGGCAAAACATGACTGCAAAATAATTAAATGTACATCCTGCGTGCCATGTGTGTGTATACTTATGTTTTGGACAAATATATGATCTTATCTTATCTTATCTTTAAAAAAAACTCAATTATGTAAGTACAATAATTATTAAATAGTGACAATGCCTTCGACTTCCGTGTCGTAAGTCGTGGGTTAGAACCCAGGCAGGCACTTTACTTTCTGTAGTTTATTCCATCACCATTGCTATCAAAACGGTGAAGGAATACATTGAGAGGAACCGGTATGTCGTAGAGCCAAAAATACGAAACGGGACAAGAGCGAGACCAGTTCACCATCTTTTTTTAATTATTTTCTACAAGATCTTTTTAAATACATGAAGCCACGTTTCCCATGGTCACATGGAGAAAGATGTTCAGTTTCAAAAATCAAATTATTATAGGTATTTCACATAAACATAATATACATGGGCACTTATGAAACGACAGAAACTATGGAGAAGAGCCGATAAGAAACACCACGGTTACTCTTTAAAAAATTATTATTATTTTCAAATCACAGTGTTCATTAGGTATGGGAGGACAGTGTAGGCCTTACAAGAAGTACCAGGTACTTTTCAAAATAGAAAATGGTCAACAAATACACACACCTGAGAGATACAGATACAGTCTACTAGGCCTACAGGCCTTAGAGAGTATGTCTCCCATACTCTCTAACGGCCTGTAGGCCTAGTTCTCATATTCACAAAACAGAGAGGAATCTATGTATAACATTTAAAAATATATATAAAAATGAAAACCTATTTAAACCAAATCAAATCAAATCAAATTATTTTATTTCACATAAACCTACATGGGCACTTATGAAACGTCAGAAGCTAGGTGCACGGTTCCAATTAGTCGTTTCCTATGGAGAAGAGCCGGCAAGAAACTCCACAGTTACTCTTTTAAAATTGAAGCAAAATTTCACAGTGTGCGATCTAAAAGCTGAAAATGATTAAATGTTGTTATTTTCAATTAGAATATCAGAAATAATACGTATGGGTTCGGTTGCAAAACTTAACGCGAATCCGAAGGCCGTCTTCCTAAATTCTTTTAATCACCGCTGCGCCGACACAGTGTTGCAATAAAGTTTAAATATGTTCAATATTAAAATGATACACCTCCGGTTTTAACCAAGTTTACATAACGGTCTTTATTGATGACATTTAACGACATAGCATTTCGACGATGTTTTAGTCATGTTGAAAGGATGAATAAAGGCATTTGCAAGGCAGACGTGAGCGGAAACGCCGGGAGCTCTAGAAGGATATATACTGACCTAATTAGTGACGTTCTTCCGAAAGGTCACCCGCAACCGGCGTGCGTGTATGGCAGATGTATGAATGTAAACGAAGCCAAAGGAGTACGTAAGGAGCGTAACAGGCGGCGTTCTATAGTTTCTGCCGTTCATGGGTAGAAAGCGTGAGTTTATGCATGTATGTATGTGTGCGACATAACTTTGCGCCTAGTTCTCCGAAGTGGAAGACAGAGGTGTATTGTATAGTACATCCAAATTTCGCCAGTTATGTTAAAGTCTCATGCAATAGCGGGCAAGCCTACTGCTGCTGGTCAGTTTGTTGCGCCATTTCTTCTTCCCAGCTAAAGCACTAGGAAGTGGTGAAGGACGGGCATTTTAGGGGACTGTCTTTTGTAACTTTGACGTTCAAAAATAGCTGATTCTCGGCCTAATTTAATTAAATAAAACTCGGAATTCCTAATTGGTAATCCAAACACTCTGACGCCAGAAAACCCGCTTGCAGCCACAAGACTTACAAGATCATTTAAATCATTTGCCTAGACTTTCCCAACTATGTCGGGGTCGGCTTCCAGTCTAACCGGATGCGGCTGAATACTAGTATTTTACCTGGAGTGACTGCCTAACCGACCTCCACAACCCAGCTACTGAGTAACACGATGCCCCTTGGGTTGCCAAACTTTAGAGTTTCTGAAAACCCGTAATGACGGAAAAATATTTACGAATGAGTTTCAGAGTACAAAACCTAGTATTTTGTTGACTGTGTCTGGTCTAGTGGCCACAAGCGCCACTGCTGTACATGAGGTCCTGGGTTCGATTCTCAGGTTGCGCAACATGTTATCAGGTTTTTCTATCACGTATTTCTCAGTAGCAGCTCTGAGTCAGAGTCTGGGGTTGTGCCCGGTTGGTAGCCAAAGGCTCGGCTATATGGGAACTGGAGAAATGTTGGTACACCTCTGTCTAACCCTTCGAAGATTACTGGCGTGATGTTATGTCATGTTAGTATCTGTTTTCTTTGTTTGTCAAACCTCAAGCAGCATTAGCAATACGGTCTTGCATGTAGTATATACGGTGTTTCAATAGAATAAGAGGCCAGGTAATACAGTGTATATCAGAACAGTGTGGCCATATTTAAGGGTGCGGTACAGACAATCAAACTCACATGATGTTTATTCAGATTTGTTACTGTAGGTAGTTGTAATATATGGCAATCATGTCAAACAAAAACAACAACATTTGATCATTTTCAGCTTTTAGATCGCACACTGTGAAATTTTGCTTCAATTGCGGTCATTCATTCATTCATTCATTTCAGCCGAAAGACGTCCACTGCTGGACATAGGACTCCCCCAATTGGGGGGTTTTGCCATAATCGCCACGCTTGGCAGGCGGGTTGGCGATCGCAGTATGGTGTTAAAAATGAATAGAGAACGCTGCTGCCCATTCTCAAACTAGGAAGTCCCTTAGTCGCCTTTTACGACACCCACGGGAAAAAATATGATCAATCAAACTCAAAGCATTTATTTCAAATAAACCAATTACAGGCACTTTTGAATTGTCAAGGGGTCGGTCAGTCAGAAATATGAAGCTAGTTGCCCATTCCAAAGCGTAGTAGGTTCCTATGGAGAAAAACGGACAAGAAACTCCATGGACACTCTTTTAAAACAAAATATTGTTACAAAATATGGGTTAAATCATTCATGTTGAAGTTATACATGTGAGAACGATGTAGAAAGACGTGCACGTTAGAAGCGTCCGTAATAGAAACAATTCAAAAATTAAAATAAGCCGTGGCAGCTAAGAGATGACCAGTCCCAACTGACGGCGCCCGTTCACGAACATGACGCATGGATCAATTGCGGTTACCTATATTTTATCCCTTCATCGTATAGATCCAGCGAAGAACTAAAACTTCTGGGAAGGAACCATAATTTTTTTATGTTTCGTTTTGAAGCGCTTTAAGCGCGAAGGCGAGCGACCGTGGGGAGCGTGCCGCGGCATCGGCCGCCGAGCGCCAGATCCCCTCTAAGTGAAATTGTTTTTTCTTTTAATTATTTATTAGGCTCTTCAACAATGAGTAGGTACACTATTAGATATTTTACAATTTGTACATGGCGAACATAAGTCTATGCGCCTCATTACTTATAGAAAAGCACAGCATGCACTACATTATGCGCAGATAATAACACAATTCATTAATTAAAACAAGTAATACATAATTATGTAGTTTAGATAAAAAATAAATTATTGAACGCTATAAAAAATTACAAAGATAAAATAAATTAAGTTAGACTAGATTTTATTTTTGGTAATAATTCTTATATAGGATAAGGTTAATACTTGACATTTTGGGCTTCTGTCGAGCCGTAACGACTGTCTACGATCTACGAATGACAGCCGAGACCAACGGCTTAACGTGCTGTCCGACGTGCGGAGGGGTCTCGATATTTATAATAATGGATGGGCACTCAAAATATAAAAGGTATTGCTAAGGGAGTAAACAAAAAATAAAGTTTAAAAAAGAAAGAAAACACTTTTCATATACCTACACCCTTTTGTTGACGTCCTGCAAAAAGTTACCCTAATAACTTTACTAATTATAATTGATCGTTAATAATTGCGAAAGCATTTTTAATACCGCATTTACACATTCGTGCGAATCGCGAGGCGAATAACGAACAAAATCAAAATCAAAATAAAAAAATCTAAATATTTTATTTCACATAAACCTACATGGGCACTTATGAAACGTCAGAAGCTAGGTGCACGGTTCCAATTATTCGTTTCCTATGGAGAAGAGCCGGCAAGAAACTCCACGGTTACTCTTTTAAAAATAATTGGCTTTACAATATTATTAAATAACAGTGATAATAGGTATGGGAGGACAGTGTAGGCCTTTCAACAATTACCAGATACTTAACAAAATAGAAAAGTGCCAACAAATCTACACTCGTTCTCACATTCACAAAATAGAAAAAAATCTAAGTATATAAAATATTAATGACATGATTGCAATTACAACTACAGTAACATATCTGAATAAATATCATGTCCACAAAAACCACTAATAAAGAATTGGAATTCGATTTGTAGGTCAAATAATGAAAAGATTATGTCAAGGAATTACGTAAAAAAAAAAAAAACTATATAAACATCGTTATTTAGGAGAAGTTAATAGACATTGATTTAGTTATGTTGTTTATGAGGTACCAGGGAAGCCACATGTGCAGAAGGAATTATTGCCAAACTTCCTTGTCTTCAACGTAGTCTTTTATCTTATAATATGCTTTTTTGATAAGGACACGTTTGATGTGGGTTTTGAACTTTCCATCGCTAAGTTCTGTAACCGACTTTGGCAACTTGTTATAAAAGCGGATACTGTTTATAAGAAATGACTTACTAGTTTTAGTTAATCTGAATTTGGGTATCACAATTTCCTGTTTACTACGTGTGTTTATATTATGGAAATCGCTTCTTATTTTGAAAAGTCCTAAGTTTTTGCGAACATACAAAATACTTTCAAAGATATAAAGAGAAGGCAAAGTTAGTATATCAATTTCTTTGAATTTGTTTCTAAGGGACTCACGAGGACCCATTTTATAGATCGCGCGGATTGCTCTCTTTTGTAGAATGAAAATGGAATCTACGTCAGCTGCCGATCCGCACAGCAGAACGCCATAAGACATAATACTGTGGAAATAAGCAAAATATATTAACCTAGCTGTTGTGGCTATATCAGTTAACTGCCTTATTTTTCTTACTGCATATGCAGCTGAACTTAATCTACCTGAAAGAGCTCTAATGTGGGCGCCCCATTGCAATTTCGAATCTAAAGTAATTCTTAGAAATACAGTTTCCGTAATAGCATCTAGTTTCTTGCCATCAAGTTTTAAATTTAGACCCACTTGGGGTACATTTGGTAATGAGAACTTAAGACATTTCGTTTTATTCGCATTAAGTAAAAGATTATTAGCTGCGAACCATTTTGAAAGAACAGCGAGACTATCGTTGACATGTAAGACATCCGTGTCTTTTCTATCTATTTAAAACATTAGAGATGTGTCATCAGCCAATAGAATTATATCCGATAAGTTAGCCATCATGTAAGGAAGGTCATTAATATAAACTAGAAATAGAAAAGGGCCAAGAATTGAACCTTGAGGCACGCCCATCTTAACTAGAGACCCCGAGGAAGTCGCCCCATTAACGTGTACTTTTTGCTGCCTATTTGATAGATAGGAAAGAACAAGATCGGCAGCTTGTCCACGAATTCCGTAGTGGCGTAATTTACAGATCAGTGTGTTGTGGTCAACGCAGTCAAACGCTTTTGAGAGGTCACAAAAAATGCCAATTGCATCCTGGGACTTCTCCCAGGATTCCAAAATGTGACTGATGAGTTTTACTCCTGCGTCAGTCGTCGACCTACCCTTCGTGAAACCAAACTGGCGACTATGTAAAATCCCATTTGAGTTAAAATGTGACAACATCTGGTCTAGCATGATTTTTTCATATATTTTACTCAATGCTGGTAGCACAGATATAGGTCTATAATTAGAAGGATCACTCTTTCTACCCGATTTAAAAATTGGTACTACTTTACTATGCTTCAATAAGTCTGGAAACGTACCGCTGTCCAAACATTGATTAAATATTCCTCTTAGGACAGGGGCAATTGTGTCAATAATATCTCCAAGAACTTTAACGGAAATCCCCCATAAGTCTTCAGTTTTTCATGTTAAGACTTTTGAATGCTTTTTTAATTGTGACAATAGAAATGGGCTTGAATTGAAAACTTGGAATATCCTTACTGAAGTTTTCTTTGAGAAGAGATTCAGCTAATATAAATGATGAGGGGAGAGATTTCGTAACCTCTATTGGGATGTTGGTAAAGAAATTTTCTAGTGTCTCAGCAACTTCTAACTTATCTGAAATGGTTTTATTGTGAATTTTTAAAGACAGTTCATTCTGATCTCGCTGTATTGTGTTTCCAGTTTCTTTGTTAATTACCTGCCACACAGCTTTTATTTTATTATTAGAAATACTAATATTGTTACTTATTAATTTAGATTTAACTTGAGCGCAGACTCTTTTAAATATCCTAGAATAGTTCCTGACATAATTATGAAGGATTTTTTCAGAAGTCAATGATTTTTCGTGGTACAAATTATATAGAAAGTCTCTGCTTTTTCTAATACCAGCAGTGTAACACGCATATGTAAACAGTGCGCTTACTATTCGCCTCGTGCCTCGCTTCGCGATTCGAGCGCTCGCGTTGGGAGCGGTTTTTCGGACGCGAATCAAAGGGCACGAATGGCGAACACGAACTTACTATTACACATGCGCCTGCATTCAGTTGATAGCTAGCGCCCGACCCAACAGGACGTGTACAGACAAAATGGAGTGGAGTGAAGTGCGAATATTAGAATTCCTAGAACTTTATCAAAAGGAACCCAAAACATCGCAATCATAAAAATAGACAAAATAATTGAATAAAATTGTCTTTTCTTCTTTCTTTTCTTTTTCTTTTTTTAAAAAACGTTGCCCCACACTAGGAATTTCTCCTATATTGTGGGTGCGTTTACAAACATTTAAACTCACATACACTTACAGCCAGACCCAGAACCACTACTTGTAGGTGATACAAATATTTGTTTTGTGCGGAAATCGAACCCGCGACACGCAGCGCAGCAGTAAATCGCTTAATCTATCTATACTCTATATACTCTATATACTAATACGAGTATACAGGGTGTTTGGCAGAACGTTGAACATACGAAAATGGTGGATAGGTGGGGTCATCTGCTACTTACTCAGCCCTAATTTATTTGGCCCTGGCCCCCTGAATATAAAAAAAAAAATTGTTTGCTTTCTTTTAGTTTCACCACTTTCTTAACTTTAAAGTGTATTTTTTTATTAAAAATGGGTAAAACAGGCAATATTTTAGTTTATTTTTTTATCTTTAATATTGGCAGATTCTTATAAAATTATTGCTTTATTCAGATGTTAGCTAGAAAAAAAGTTATGACTCCTCAAACTTACAGAAAGATGTAATAAATAAAAATATTGCCTGTTTTACCCATTTTTAATACAAATTACACTTTAAAGTTAAGAAAGTGGTGAAACTAGAAGAAAGCAAAAAATTATTTTTTTTAATATCCAGGGGGCCAGGGCCAAATAAATTAGGCCTGAGTAAGTAGCAGATGACCCCACCTATCCACCATTTTCGTATGTTCAACGTTCTGCCAAACACCCTGTATAAAGCTGAAGAGTTTGTTTGTTTGTTTGTTTGAACGCGCTAATCTCAGGAACTACTGGTTGGAATTAAAAAAAAAATTGTGTTGGATAGTCCATTTATTGAGGAATATTATAGGCTATATAACATCACGCTACAACCAAAAGGAGTGGAGCATAAATGAAAAATGTTGCAAAAACGGGAAAAATTATTCCTTTTTGAGAGCTTCCGTTGCGTGCGCTGCGTAAACGGTTTAAGTTACGCAAATATCATGTATGATGGAATTGTTCCTCTTTAAATTTTCAAAAAAAAAGTCCGCGACAGCATATGTCTATCTTTTAAGATTGACTCACTATAACCTTTTTTATGGTAATCAAATTAGTTCGAAATTAATACATTATTTGCGAAGGAGTTTTCATAAACATGGTATTAATCCTTATCCAAATAAATACGTTATTCATCACAAGTATTTAATTTTGAACAAAGTTGCCCTTACATCATTTAATATGAATATCTTAAGAGATACAACTGTTTTATAATAACTCCGCAGCAAAATAATAATCAACTCTGCGAGGTAGTATATTCTAAAGCTGAAGAGTTAGTTTTTAGGGTTCCGTACCCAAAGGGTAAAATGGGACCCTATTACTAAAACTCCGCCGTCCGTCTGTCTGTCTGTCTGTCTGTCTGTCCGTCTGTCACCAGGCTGTATCTCATGAACCGTGATAGTTAAACAGTTTAAATTTTCACATATGATGTATTTCTGTTGCCGCTACAATAACAAATACTAAAAAATAGAAAAAAAAATATTTAAGGGGGGCTCCCATACAACGGACATGATATTTTTGCCATTTTTTTGCTTCGCCCGCGTGGATGTCGGTTATCGCGTAAAAAAGTAGCCTATGTCCTTCTCTATATCCCAGGTCGATCGGTTCAGCGGTTTAGGCGTGAAAACGTAACATACAGACAGACAGACAAATAGACAGACAGACAGAGTTACTTTCACATTTATAATATTAGTAAGGATAAGGATTTGTATGGATGGTACGGAACCCTTCGTGCGCGAGTCCGACTCGCACTTGGCCGTTTTTTTGTTTTTTGAACGCGCTAATCTCTGGAACTGCGAGTTGGATTTGAAAAAATCTTTTTGCATTTTACAGCCCAATTCTTGAGGAAGATTTACATTCCTATTAACTAGAATACAATTTTTTTTGTAAATGAAAGTGTTTGCGAAAACGAAGTAAAAGCACGGGCAGGATATGTGATACGACGGGGTGGGTCGGGGGAACAAGAAATTTAACGCGGACGAAGTCGCGGGCAGAATCGCTTAATAAAATTGTATAAACTCATTAGATGTAGCGCGCATGCCGCAATTATTTTCACGTCCTCCATGTTCGTGTGCGAATGTCAAAATAATTCACCCCGCGAATGTGTGAACAGTAGTTTGCGACGGCACTCGTATACGAATGTTTCGTCGAATGTTCGTCGAGTGACGAGGCGAATGGCGAACACGATTGTGTAAATGCGGCATAAGATTTTGGCAAAAACTACATTCGGGGTTTTTACCTAAGATCATTTAATAAAAGGTAAAAAAGGTATCTTCATTTTTTAAAGGTTTTTATGCCTTCAAGGTTTTTCTCTTGATGGCACTAAAATAAATTTTAAAAGAATTCTAAATATACATACAGGGTTGCCAACTCCAATGAGTGAAGGGCGAGCGTGGATATCTTTTTTTGACAACCAACCGTTCTTTGATATCCAGTATTTAGTTAAAATGGGAAAAATTCGTAATCCACCATTTATAAGACCATCACTATCGCATTAACTTCATTAATTTTATTCTAAAGTGCCTAAAAACTCCTAAGTTTTGTCCATTTGGTGCAACCTTGAGACGTACACGGCACCTTGTATATTTGTTTTCTCATGGAATTATGTCTTATTATCACTATATTTCTTTATGTATGTTTTTCTTTTTGTATATTGGCACCTTGTTTTTATAATATTCATGTAATTTTTTATCGTTTAATTGGCTTATTCCCAAAGTACTCCAAAAAGAGTTCCCAAACTGCTCCATGAAAAATATAATATTTTTAATTAGGTTTCATTCTACTCCATGATAACATTAAAATATTCTCAAAGTACTCCACCACATTTTAATCAAAAAGCTAATTTAAATAAGTACCGGAATACTACAAAAGGGTAGCTGACGTACCGTCAGGCTCAAAAGCTTTGCAAATATATTTTTAAGTATAAATATGATTTTAAATAAAAGATTATAATATAATTCAACAATCATTTTGAGTCTTATTTTTTTTATTAAAAAATTAAAAAGATTAAAAGAAAAGATAAAAAATATGACAAAATTAAAAAAGTGGGGCTCTGGATTCAGATGTCAAAAAAACATGAAATACAAATAATAAAAAATGTAAATTGATATCTGGCAATTAAGCCTAAAATATTTATTATAATACAACAATTAAAAAATTCAAAAATCAACTGAAAAAATTAAAAAGTGGGGCTCTGTATCCAGACGTCTAAAAAAACATAAATTACAAATAACAAAAATCTAAAATGATATCTGGCAATGAAGCCTAACATAAAATATTTAAAAAATTCAACCAATAATCATTTGAAATTTTACATAAGATGGTAAAAAATCACAGTCACAAAAAAAAAAAAACACAAAAAGTCACAGTCTTTCTTATACACTGAATCCTAATAAAAGTTATCAAATTAAGTTACTACATAAGATAAAACTAAGGTGTGTGTAGTATTATTTCAAGTATGTGGAATCAGACTTAAAACTATTTTGAGACATGTATGCTAAGATTATAAATTGTTTGCGAACGAGTGATTTTTGTTGTTGTTTAATAATAATAATAAATTCGTTTATTTGCAAACAAGAGTCACTGTTACATAAAAAAGCTCTACCTCCTGAACTAGGTAGTTAACCTGTATCTCAGGAGACAGTTCCCTTCCTAGTTACATAGGACCATTTGATGACATGGTATAATGTTAATTGAAACTAAAAAAAAAACAAAGACATAAAGTAAGTAACTTTGTAAACGCACCCACGATAAATTCCTAGTGTGGGGCAAAGTTAACAAAAAAAAAAAAAATTGCCCATGTGGTGTTGTGTGTTGTGCATGATGGTGTGTTTTTGTGTGTATTCGTAAAGATTAAAGCCTACAATTTTAAATATGCATTGAAGTTATAACAAAATACTAAACTTTAATCTTTCTTTTAAGAATTTTTGTTACTGACTGTACTGAAATATATGTATTTTATAGTTAATGTAGATGGAGCACTTTGGGAATTGATAACGAATAATCGGTGGAGTACTTTGAGAATGATTCCAGATACCTATGGAGCAGAATGGGAACAAAATAATAAGTATTTTTAAATATTAATAATTCCTTGGAGTAACTTGGGAACTAATGTATGAGATTCTTATCTTTTTAGAACAAAAGAATGGAGTAGTTTGGGAATAAGCCGTTTAATTGTGCTCTTGTGTGTTGTGCGGTCTTTTGTGTGCACTGTTTTTTTTAAAAATCTATTTATCTATCTATCTCTCCTAAACGGATTGAATAACGACCCCATCTATTTCAAGAAATCAGGACGAGTATCTAATCCCATTTTAATCACAGAGGACTTATAAATAAACAAAGTTTTCACTATTTTAGTCAAAGTCAAAGCATTTATTTTAAATAGGCACATAAATGGTACTTTTGAACGTCAAAATGTACACGGAAATAAAACTGATTCTAGTTGCTCCTTCCAAAAGGTGGTTTCGCATGGAGAAGAATGGGCGAGAAACTCCACCGCTACTCTTTTTAACTGTTTTACAATACTTTGTACACATCAATTATATCATTACATGTGAAGACGATGTACCTACCCAGAATAAAATTACTATACCACAACTGGTAATAAGAAAAAATGAAGCAATGACGGATAAATCAATCATGTGCTAGATACATGGTGCTCACAAATTTACAAATATTGTTAGAGTAGATGATTTACTAAATTATTTACAAATATAAAGTCAGTGTGCAAGTTAAATTTATCATAAAATTAATGTCGAAACAATAATAATCCATACTAATATTATAAATGTGAAAGTAACTCTGTCTGTCTGTCTGTCTGTCTATCTGTATGTTACGTTTTCACGCCTAAACCGCTGAACCGATCGTCATGAAATTTGGCAGAGATATAGTCTGGGATATGGAGAAGGACATAGGCTACTTTTTTACGCGATATAACCGACATCCACGCGGGCGGAGCCGCGGGCAAAAGCTAGTACCTATTATATAATTAAATTAGCAACCTGTTTGATTTTGTCTAGACTCTACATTGTCCTATGGAGCAGAACCAGCATGTTTCCAAGGATTCTTATCTTGGATATAATCCTCTAATTTGTGAAAAGCTTGTTTACAAAGTGTAGTTTTAATATGAGTTTAAAATTTTCTTTAATTTTTCTTTAAAAAGACGTAGGTACTTTAGATAATCTGAAAAATGGTTGATCTATTTTATCTTTAGGTATTTCTAGTATTAAAATTATGTCTAGCACTTAAAAAATGTAGGTTTTTTCTTACATACATAATATTTTCATAAATGAATTGACAAGGTAGGTGTAGAGAAGAGTAACCTTGGCTGACCCACACAGGACTCCCAAATTCTTTTACCTGACTGGTTAAGTGGAGGCTTGCGCCATTTTTCCTTAAAGAGGCTACAGGACAGGTGCTGCTGTTACCGCGACTGGCAATCGCAATAGTAAAAATATTTCTCATTTTATTCTATTCCATAAAACCAATTAGATAGACACTTTGAGAGGAATGTCCCAAACAATTAATTCAAAGAAATGTTGACATTAGATAATTGACCCCTAGATCCACCAGATTCGTCAAGTCCTGACTTTTTTCTGTGGGGTCTCATCTAAAAGGATGAGTCGTGGTCAAGGTTGAACTCTA
Source organism: Dryobota labecula (assembly GCA_947523025.1). Classification (NCBI taxonomy): domain Eukaryota; kingdom Metazoa; phylum Arthropoda; class Insecta; order Lepidoptera; family Noctuidae; genus Dryobota; species Dryobota labecula. The sequence goes on along the minus strand of OX383311.1, from coordinate 247,762 downwards.
AAAGCAAAATATGTGTGACTCTGATAGTGGAATACCTAATGAAGTATACGAAATTTCGGTGAAAAACACGATGAAAAGCGATCTCATTTTAAACCAGCAAAAAGATGGAAATTAGGCGGATGTTATTTTCCATATAAAATTGTGCTATGTAATTAGGGGAAAATATTTCATTATTTTTGTTAGTTATAAAAATAATCTTAATTTAAAGTTAGGTATAAGTACAATCAAAATGGCCACCCTGTATTATGTTACCGAGGTAATACAAAAGCTGGACTTAAAAAGAATAAAACGTTTGAAAGGACACATTGACCTTGATGCTGATGTCCTTCAAAAAGGTCAGGTGCGTTACTCTCATCGCGCGCATTATGAGCAGCACCCTTACTGCTCAACGCACTCGGAATGACAATCCCTTTAATTTTGAAAAATCGACAAAATCCATTGCATTACTTTTGTCGGGCAAACTTTTCGAATAAATGAAGCACTAGATTAAGTATGTAATTCCAAGTGCATAGTGCAATTAGGGTACCTACTTACGAGCCATACACCAACACCCAAAGTAAAGTAGTCCCACATTTTTTTATGTAAATCTGGGACTCATTTTTATTACATTAACCGGTCAAGTGCGTGTCGGACCACGCACAACGAAGGGTTTCGTAGTCGGGAATTATCCTAGGAACAAACTTATCAAGTTATCATTGAAGTTGAAAACATTGTTCTCCCTTAAATTCCAACTGGAAATGTAAGTTTGTACGCACAATATTGGGAGATTTACTATTTTAAGACCATAGACTTCTTATAGGTTTTCCTGTAATTTATAAAGAACTATTAACTGATTTTTTTTCTTTTCAAAATCTTTGGCTCAGTATTTTCGGGGATAACGGGGAGAATGGTCTATTAATAAAATTTATAACTTTTTATTTTTGAACAATAAAATATAATATACTTGAGACCCACACACAGCACACAGTTAGCCCTTTCATTAGAAATGTCACACGGTAAAAGTGACCAAATTCATTTATTTACGTAATATGACCTGACGTTATAGAAATTGATATGCGTAGGTACCAAATTTCAACTGAATCAGTCCATTAGATTCTAAACAAATTGACTGTAATAGACGGACAGACAGACAGACACACGCATAACCCTATAAGGGTTCCGTTTGCTGACTCGGACATATGGAAACTTAAAAATGTACATCTGGTTTAAGAAATATGAGTAAGTAATTATTTATGAAACGCATTTGGTTCTGAACTTGTAATCCGCGCCCCGTCCTTTCTTTATTTGTACTAATACATATCTCTTACTCGTACTACGGCAGGACACAGAGACAGACAATATTATAAATTTTGTAAAACCTGTGTACGCACGGCTACAAATCAAGCTATACATTTCCAGTATAAACTGGCCTCTCATTGTAAGGAAATCCTATACAATGCGAGATCAGCCTAAACTGGATAGGTATAGCTTGATTTGTAGCCGTGTGTACACAAATAAACATAATTATTTGATTTGATTTGACCTACAGGATAGAGGTTTTCACTCCAAACTATGTGGAAAATACTAAGCTTGAAAATGACTGAATTTATTTATATAAACACAAACAAACAGACAAGAAGAAAGGAACAGAAAAATACGTACAAAGGTGATGCTTATTTCCAAAGAAATCTCTTCTAGTCCAGCATACCTGCGATAGGAGACTAGATAAAGAGATGTAGACAACCTGTTTAAGAGTAGGAGAGAAAGAAAATACATAAGACCTAAAAACTATTAGGTATTCACTAATTTAAATATAAACATACAATATTATATTAGAATATAAATACATATCTACTTCTAAAATAAGTATCACTAAAATATATATAACTAAGTTCAGCCCGCGTATTCGTCCGCGAAAAATTTCGGCCCCGGCCCACCGCGTCGCATCGCATCGCTCGCCCGCGCTGTTACTTCGATTTCACTTAGCGTTCTTTCTGACTTTCCTTTTCTTTTTTCTTGGCTCCTGTTGGTTGAAGCGTGATGTTATATAGCCTAGAGCCTTCCTCGATAAATAGGCTATGAAACACTAAACGAATTTTTCAATTCGAACTAGGAGTTCCTGAGATAAGCGCGTTCAACCAACCAAACAAACTCTTCAGCTTTATAATATTAGTGTAGATTATAATGTAGTATAAAATAATAAATACAATATAGTAATTATGCGACTATGATGAAGTGATAAGATAACAAGTGTTCTTTCACTCTTCTTTTGAAAACTGCAACAGTTTAGTCATTTTACTGTATGATCATCAACCCATGTCAGTAAACTACGAAAACTGAAATTATATTCGCTATTCCAGTCAAATTGTAACCACGCAGTTGACTGTACAGTCGTAGAACGCATCAATATCGCGTATTATCATTGCCACCTACAGCTGAATGGCCGTGAATGATTTAATAACAGATCATTGTATTAAATGATTTGTCATGTAAGTTAATAGCCGAGCACACCGCTGCTTGACGGTTAGTCATGGGGAAAATGTGGGTTAAAGACTTGAGTTAATTTCCATAAGATGGGTATAAAAACTAGTGGTACAGAGTAAAGAAACGGAACAGAGACAAAGCTTCTAAAGGGATCTCTGCCTTTTCGCCGAAAATTGTTTGCCAGATTTTCACTTGCCAACTAACGTTCCCTTCCTTACCCTTCTAAAGAGCGTGCACGATTGGTACCTATTGTGGTAGGGTTGGCACAGGAGGATAAAACTAAATGAACAGAACGTTAATCAGCTTATGTGTTTCAATTTATAAACATAATTATTCAATCGGTAGACATTAGGTACAAGATTTTATTTTACCACTTTGTAGGCGTCATTAATATGTATGTATACCCATACCAAATTACAGCTTTCTAGTACTAAGAGTCGCTGAACAGACGGACATGGACAAACTTTAAGGGTTCCTTGTTGACTATGGAACCCTAAAACTGATGGAATATAAAATATACGCAGACCTAAGTCGCAGGTTAGTACTTCATAGTTTTGAAAAATCTCTTCCATGTGGAAACAGCGCTTTTGTAGAGGTCCGTACCTTATAGTAGGGGAGCCCATGAAGGGATATCGGGATTTACTAAAGCGCGGCAGATTAATATACGGGAGGATATCTTGTACCCGGTTAGGTACTTCCACCAAATTATGAGCCTTATATATGGCCGCCCGTCGAGGATAAACGATCAGATTAGTAAAAAAAATTGATCATCTGAAATTCTCGAGCGCGTCAGATTAAGTTAAGGGTGAGTTAGTTACATGCTAAAACGTGTATATTCCACTAATCTGACAATTTGAGAGTGACGTAAAGAAGGGAGAAGTCATCTCGACATTCTCGAGCTTGGCCAGTTTTTTTTTAATTTTGAACGGTATAATTCAAGGATTACGAAAAGTTTACAATCTGACGATTTCCACAAGCCAAAGTAACAAAAATTCAATAAAATTCGTTAAATGCGTAGTGCAGCTACGTGATGCCTATATTCCCCTCTGGCGCCTGTTACACGTAAAGTATTTACTGTGTTCCGCCAATAAATACTAATGTATCGTGGTATCTATTGAACGTGTAACTAGCGTACTGATGAACGTCAATATTCAATAATGGATTTCTAGATTTCTTGATTCCGTATTGACGATCCTTCGGAATGTGATAAATATTGAACGTCTAATCTCGCGTCAGTATTTATCACGCCAGTAGTGTACTGTTGTTAAGTAATGCATAGTTAATGCTAATTTTTCTTTATTTTAGAATATCGTCGGAGCAGACCGGTTCTCCGAAAATTTCTACCGATGAAGATGATAATAAAAATAAAAAAAATACTCAAAAAAATTTAATTGCTTATAATTATTTTCTTGTTATTACAAGTATTCTACTTAAAAAACATACTTTTTTTATTTGCAGTCTATTTCCTGAGCTTTTCAATTAATTAAGTACCAACAATGATTAAAAAAAAAAAAAAAATTGTCAGATTAGGCGAATCCCTCCAGATGATCGTCAGATTATGAGACAGCACGTCTAGGGCATAGAGATGAACCAATGATGATCTTAATTTGACGCGCTTGAGTATTTCAAAATGACGAATTTTTTTGCACATTCTAATAATGGCCGTGAGTTTGCGTCTCATCCAAATCGTCAGATTATTATATAAGAGCTTTTTTTAGGTTCACTTAACGTCCCCTTAGAAAATCTGACGCGCTGGATATTTTTTTTTTTTACGACGTACGACCACCCCCATCATGGAAACAATCAGATTAACATAAGTACTTTTTTTTAAATACGTAGGACATGCGATGATATCAATATCTGACGCGCCCGAGTATGTCCGTATGTCATATAACAGTTTTTTTTTTACATTTTTGAAAATCTATAGCCGCTCCCCTGCTATTAAAATTAAAATGGGACCCTCATACCTAAAAGGGTTCCGTTTACGAAACAGAGGTATTTGTTCACGTAGATACCTACCTATTGAGTGAGTATTGCCTGAAAAAAAAAGTTCAGACGTGATTTATCTGTTGTATTGTACAGAAATAGAATATAATTATAATTTATTTTGCAAATATGGCTTAATATGTGTTACAACTTATGATTAGTTATGTGATACACTAGCTTCTGCCCGCGACTTCTTTCGCGTGGAGGTCGTAAATCACCATAATATACTAAAATACCAGCCACATTTTAAAAAACTTCCCTAAACACTACGTTTGTAGTTCTGGTCACAGCAGTCAAAATATACAGAGAGTCAGGACTGGTGACGCGGGAGCAAGCGACTTACAGTTTTATGTTATAGTCCTTCAGGTGGACCATTGTATATGGGCCATGGCGGCCATCAGTGGTTATCCAACCAGCCCACCTCCCTCCAGGAGTTAATTACGTCTCCCGGTATGTTTAGAACATCTGTGAAAGATCAGGGTGCCCCGAGGGTCTCTGTTCTAATCTGGGTGACGCCTGTGCATTCAAAGAGCACATGCGTGACGGTTTCCTCAGCATCCATGCACGCTCTGCACAGAGGATTGTCCGATATGTTTATTGTATGGAATTGTTTGTTTAGCGTGCAGTGTCCCGTAATGGTCCATGGTACGGAGCGAGAGTGCATGGGAGGCCGTCAACTCCTGCGCAGTAATGCTTGTGAAGGAGGAGGCGGAACGCGTGAAGGAGAGGTAGTCTGTGCGCCCTCACGCCCCTAGTCGCCGCAGAAGACGCCCTGGGCGGCGGGAATCAATTCGCGATTCCCGGCCACCGTAGGCGCGGGCTTGCGGACGGCGAGCAATGGGCAGCTCGCCGTCTAGTATATAAGGACCAGGCCCAGGTTGACGGCGCGTTGTGTTCTACGCGTGCCACAAAGAGATGTCAGCACGAACTGTGACGGGGTCCGCTAGGACCAATGCCTGCCAGAGTTGCGGGTTTTTCTGAAAGGGATACCGTGGCCCTGGTACAAAGGCAACTGAAGTAACACAGGTGGGTTTTAGCCAGTAAAAGTCTGACACGCCCTCCCGCTCCCCCCAGAGCGGGAGAAGTTTTTGATAATTTCCCACCCAAAAAAAGAGTCCTATAAAGTTCTTCGAACTATCACAATTACAGTAACAAAATGTAAAAAAACCGGTCAAGGGCGAGTCGGACTCACGCACCGAGGGTTCTGTACCATCATAATTGTATAGCTTTATTCGTATTAGTACCTAAATAATTATGTGCCCAGAAAAAAACTACAACTTACTGTGCTTAACCCAAATCAATCTGCGAGTAGGTAGGAAGGAGGACATTTTGGTTGTGAACCGTGAAATGTTTCTAAATTTTCATCGGCGAGGAATTTTAACACTGCGGTGTACAATATTCCAGTTTTAGGTCAGCGCCATCTCTTGACCGATAATGGAACTAATGTAATATTTGTAGATGATTTCTGAAAAATTGTGTTATTTAGAGAAATCATTTTATTTTTCCTGTAATCTTTACACAAACTACTATCACATAAAATAATTTCAGATTTTTTCTATGAAAACAACGGAGGGGGGGAGATAGGTTTTAATTTTTTTTTGCCAAAAGTCGAAAAAATTGGGCCTAAAAAATTTATGAGTATGTGCAAATAGCGCTCTTTCATACGATACCCTACATACCCTAGTAGTCCCACTTCGATTTTTTAAGACACCCAGTTAAGTCGCAGTAAAAAAACAAAAACTTTCTTATTTGCAACATAGTTAGGCAAACGTCATCTAAAATTATTCCAAATTTCAAGTTGATAGCATTAGTAGTTCTTGAGATATCTAGCTGTGACAGACAGACGGACAGACAGACTGAGTCGCACCATAAGGGTTCTTTTTTACCAGTTTGGTACGGGTCCCTAAAAAGAAGCACATAAATATCAATTCTTTGGAATCGAAATCAGATTTGTCATTATTGACTGCTTAGATCCATAAGGTATGATAATCATTTAAAAGATTAAGGCCAGTGTTCACCAACATTTAAATCAACTGTTTAGATATTTAATCAGTTGTTTACTCAAAATTTCTTAGGCCTGTGTTCACCAACATTCAAACCACCGGTTAGGTATTTAAACAGTTGGTTTATGTCAAATTTCCTATGAAATTTTGAGTAAACAACTGATTAAATATCTAAACAGTTGATTTAAATGTTGGTGAACAGAGGGCTTAGGAAATTTGACATAAACCAACTGTTTAAATACCTAACCGGTGGTTCGAATGTTGGTGAACACAGGCCTAAGGCCAGTTAAACAGTTAAACAGTTGGTTTATGTCAAATGTCCTATGAAATTTTGAGTAAACAACTGATTAAATATCTAAACAGTTGATTTAAATGTTGGTGAACACAGGCCTAAATCTGTAATTATCTGATAAATTCGTTTCCTATTCAACACAGCGACGCGCGACGTAGTAAAGGAATAAAGGCTCGTACAGACTAGTGCGATATCGCGGGCGCGACGCGACACTAGTAGCACAATTTCTTTGTCGCTGCCTGTCGCGCCCGCGATATCGCTCGAGTCTGTACGAGCCTTGATTCGACTGTTGTCATACACTGATACATTGTGTTCGTTCTGTATGGGAAAACTTTTTTTCGATTTCTGACTTTTCTAGTACTCAAACCTCAGTTGGTCCCATAGAGTTTTTTGATCCTCGTAAGAAACAGGATCGATTGGCATCAAAAAACTTTTTTGTGAAAATTGCCCATTTTCTTGCCGACTGTACATTTTTTTCAAAATCTGTGAATGCAGATCAATTTTTTTCTAAAAGTTAAGGATAGTCTCTTAAGACCATTTTCTTGTAGCGGCCACGGTTAAGGTACCTGCCCTTATGGACCCATCTCAAAACATAATGCAATACTGCTCATCCCCCATAGCAAATAGCGTGATAATTTATACGTAGTAATTTGACCAGATCTATAGGGAACATCTATGCAAAATTTGAATAAAATCTGTCCGGTATTTTTTGGTTTAGCTAGAACATACATTCAGACAAACAGATAAACAGACAAAAATTCTAAAAACTATATTTTCGGCTTTAGAATCATTCCCAGACCTCGTGGCAATTACTTTTTTCAAAAATATTCAATGTACAGTTTTGACTTCGCTACGATTTTATTATATACGTATAGATTAAAGCTCAGCCATATTTCATTATTCGGCATGAAAACATTATTTTGAACATTAACTAAGTTTAACCAAAAGCCAGAGCAATTTGGCAATTATTTTTCTCTGATCAAAACTCTGGCACACTGTAGTACGTTTTATCCATTAAAAATTTACGTAGTTTACTCATAAACAGAACTGTTGTCAAGGCTATCCAACCACTTGGTAATTTATTGTAAATAATTAATAAAAGGCCATACAATAAACACTTCTGCGCGCATCAAAGTAGTTTGACACATTAATTGACATATGTAAGTACTATTTCTTGGGAATACATCAGCTTTTCGTTCAAAATGACTTCGATAATACATAGTTGTATAGGCTCATTCATTGCTCTAGTATATGTCTAGTATTATCATTCATAAAAGTTGAACGAGCGTGTGACAAAAAGACAACGGATTTCCAAAAAATGACACTACAAAGTGAAAAATTGCTTTAATTTCAGAAGTCGGTGTCTTTGGTTTTGTTTTTTCGTTTTTTGCCACCGACTTCCGAAAAAATAATTTTTCACTTTGTAGTTTTAATGGGAAGTCGCTTGTTTTTTCTTTGTAAAAAAGTTTTCTATTTCACTTTTTAGTTATGGTACCTACCCCACACCAATTCGTGTACCTACCACTTGCTACATCAAAATACACAAAAACTACCCAAGCAAAGTTAATACAATGTAGATGCGACCACGGCACAAGCTTCCTCAATTTTTCAAAATCGGTTCTCAATATTGACGAAAATATCGATGAACATAAATAAAAATAAAATACATGCTATATGGGTTGTCTGTAAAAGATCGCTTTTAGCGATAAGACCGCCCATTGTGACACCCTATGTAACAGTTCTACATTTAAATCTGAAATATTTATGGAGTACATAATAAAGAGTATTCTATTATATTATATTCTATTCTATACATGCAGACGAACATAAATTATTATAACCTTTTTTGAAGTCGGTTAAAAATACTTTTTCACGTTAAAATCTACTGATATAAATGCATTGACTAAGAGAGAATTGGAAATACTCTATTATCTCATTTAATTTTAAAATAACATACAAATACATTTTCCCTATTTACAAAACACTTAGCACAACAGCGCTAGTCTGTTTGTTCAAACGCGTCTCGGAAACAATAAGCATAAATTTGAAGTCACGCATATGAAGAAGGAAAATCATCAAGAGCGTAGATGTGATGTCATGTAGTCAGTAGGAAATCGCAAACGCAAAATCATATTACCAAAAGTGCCAGCCGCACGGCTCGATCGAAGGTTAAGCTACGCATGCCGCGGTCGGTTCGTGGATGGGTGACCATCCATTAAGTATTGAGAATTTGAGACTCCACCGTGCCTCGGAAAGCACGTTAAGCCGTTGGTCCCGGCTGTCATTCGTAGATCTTTGTCAATCCTTACGGGTAGTCAGAAGCCCGAAAAGTCTGACAACCAGCCTAGCCCTACCAAGGCGTCTCGTGTTATCCAGTATCTGGGTTGCGGAGGTCAGATAGGCCGGTTTTTTAACCGACTTTCCAAAAAGGAGGAGGTTCTCAATTCGGTTGTATTTTTAGGGTTCCGTAGCCAAATGGCAAAAAACGGAACCCTTATGGATACGTCATGTCTGTCTGTCTGTCCGTTCGTATGTCACAGCCACTTTTTTCCGAAACTATAAGAACTGTACTGTTGAACTGAAACTAAAAAAAAACCAAACGTGTGGGATATTTATTTATTTATTTATTTAAACTTTGTGCACAAGTAAAAACTGTACAAAGGCGGACTTAATGCCTTGGGCATTTTCTACCAGTCTACCTTAGGGTGATGCAGTCATAATATGTACATAGTAGGTGCAATAACAGAAAACAATTTAGAAGAATTTATAACTAAGATACAAGAATAAATACATATATACATACAACAAAAAAAAAACATGTTATGAGAGTTAAACAATAAAACCTACAACAACTTAATTCTGAGACGAATCTGCCAACTTCTTGTGTATGTATAGGTCTTGTGGTGTATGGATATCTATGGATAGGTCTTCAAAAATGATATTGAGGTTTCTAGTATCATTTTTTTCTAAACTGAATAGTTTGCGCGAGAGACACTTCCAAAGTGGTAAAATGTGTCCCCCCCCCGTAACTTCTATAATAAGAGAATGATAAAACTAAAAAATATATATGATGTACATTACCATGTTAACTTCACCGAAAATTGGTTTGAACGAGATCTAGTAAGTAGTTTTTTTTATAATACGTCATAAATCGTACACTGGGCTTGCTGGTTCGAAACCCTTCATGGGCGAGTCCGAATCGCACTTGGCCGCTTTAAAAAAAAAAATAGTTATCTCAGAACTCCGACTTTTATTAACCAAAATGTTTTTTTTTTTTTGTTTTGTTTGTAATGATATACTTCCAGATTGGTCCCATTTTTATCAGAATCAAGTTCTAATGATGGGATCCATGAGGAATTGAGGGAACTACTCAAATATTATAGTCATACATAGGGATTTTTGTATTTTCATCAACAACTCAAGCATTTGCATTCAAAAAGTATCATTTGATGAAGTGGAACTGATGAAGAAGACCACAAATGGCCACCGGAACTCCTCAATGATAAGGATTTCACGGGTGGCGAAAATATATCTCGATTAAGATAGCTAAGCGACTATGAAGCAAATTTAAATAAATAATTCTGATGAAAATAGTACCATAGAACTGGGGCCTAAGTCTACTAATTTACAAACGTTGCAATGGTCTCGCCATTGTGAATATTTGACAGTGTTTGCATGGCAAATCTGTCAAAAACTCACAATGAAGAGACCATTGCAACGTTTGTACATTAGTAGACTTGGCCCCCTGATCTGAATATGAAGCCAGAAGGTATGCACCGGAACTCCGTAATCAAACAATGTATAATAATGAATGTGCCAATGTGTGTGTAATCAATGTGCCTTGTTTGGGCTTATTGGAATTGTCATGAGATGCACTCGGGCAATAAATGGTTATTAACCGATTTTTATTAACTTTGCTTTGAGTTAGCTTCGATAATACGTATATAATTCCCTTCGTATATCTCCATTGCATAAATCCTCGAGCTGCGAGGTAATTGCATAACACACATAAATTGACAATTGATCGCAATGTGTTTCATTCTGACAGTTCAGCAACGTTCATTGCGTTATTTACGTTGGTGAGCTGACGAATTTTTCAAACAAATGAAGCAATGGATTAGGAATTTCCTTCAAAACGATTGTGATTGAAAGTGTGTTGCGCAATTAGGGTGCCGCTCATAGGCACTGACCTTTGGGAAGTCTAATTTAATTCCGTGTTAAATCAATATAATAAACTTCCCGACTTCAAAGAGTTAGTATTCAGAGTTTGTCGTAGTCTGGTGTGTTGCCAAGGTGAACACGTGGTTCACATACAAATAGTATGTAATAATGTTATCATAGCTATAAACGACATTATATGGATTATGTCATGTCCTACTCGTTTCTGAGGGGCTCATGGCTAATTGTAAATGTTATTTAATTTTTTTATGTATTGTGTTTGTACCAGTGTAATCAATTGTTGCTGAACCAATAAAATCCCTACTTATATGACCTACATATATGTGTGTATGTATATATGTAGTGAAGGTATCTGTCTGTCTGTTACGTTTACATGCCTAAACCGCTGAACCGATCGTCATGAAATCTAGCAGAGATATAGCCTGGGATATGGAGAAGGACATTGGCTACTTTTTTACGCGATAACCGATATCCACGCGGGTAGATCCGCGGGCAAAAGCTAGCGCAAAAATAATTATATACATATATATACATACATATATACATAATTTATGTACTTGTGTATCTATTTTATTTGTTATATTCTTAATATTTGTATTATAATTATCTCCTCTTAAATAGTGCACCTGCCATCTTATCTCTTCACTACGCTTGGTTGATTGGTAGAGAATGCCTATGGCATTAAGTCCGCCTTTGTCTTATTGTGTGTGAGAAGTTTAAATAAATAAATAAATTATAACAGCTGTGCGAATCGGTCAATCCTCTGCCTGCCTTTTCCCAACCATGTTGGGGTCGGCTTCCAGTCTAACCGGATGTACATAGCTGAATTAAATATGGAGCGCCTGCCTATCTGCACTCTACAACCCAGTTACTGGGTAACCCACTTTGTAAGACAGATTGTCAGACTTTCGGGCTTCTGACTACCTGTAGCGACTGTCAAAACCTTCCTTATTGCTACGTAATAAAGACGCTGTCAAAGATAACTTTTTTACTGCCATGGACATGCGGTTGACTGTAACTTTCCCTAACTGAACTTTGATTGCACAAAGAGGTTCTAACTTCTACTATTTATGTAAGTATATGTCATGTTCTCAGATCATTAATAATCAAGATACAGTTAATTATGTTATTGATTACATAAAAACAGTAGATTTATTAAGAATAAGTAGGTAACACGCTATGCAATTCTATTGTTTATAGCACGCAGGTACAGTCGCCAGCACTAACCTGTCAAATTTCTCCAAACGTTTTTAAACCTTAAAATGTTGATGGTTAAGTTCAAAATCGAATAAGAAAATTTGACAGCTTGTGGTTACTTGTTCTGGCGTCTGTACATGTATACTATGTAGATGCCAGCGAGTCTATTCTTTTAGTCTTGTTACTAAACCATTCTGTAGTCTACTTCCCGTCCAACCAAACAGCTATATCTGGTAAGACTGGAAGACGACCCCGGGGAAAGGCTAGGAAGGTGATGGTAGGTCAGAGTAGTTTTCGTGGTTGAAGTGTTAAGGCGTCACTCCATGGCATCTCACTGCTAAGCTACGCATGTGTGCTAAGCTTCAATTCGTATGAAAATGTAAGTGGGATCGTCCACTGCGCTCCACGGCCAACAGCCATGCTACGCACGAATGCGTGGCTGGCTAACAAATGAACCACTAACGTGGCTTACCTCTCCGTGCCCATCGTACGTATCAAGTGATGGGTGACTTTACCGTACGGTTGACCGTACTTCCTTTTTTTTTGTCGGGCGGAAATCCTCATGGATGTCCTCCACCCCGGGGTGGGTAGAGGGGTCTGCCAGAGACTTACTGACTAAAACCACCCCGGTGTTCCCTCGCAAACTTGCAGGGGGCTGCGGGTACGGATGCATCTTCCACTGCTCTGGACTGGTGACGCCCGCGTGCTGCGGATCCCGTCCCGTAGGGGGAGTAAAGTGTTGAACTTCCCCCGTTACGTCTTGGAGAGGCGCGCATGAAACACTACACGCCGCCATCTCGGTTCCGGTGTGATGAGGGTGACGGATGTTTCCTGGACCCGTTTAGGGGGTGCTGGCGTTATCTTCACTCCGCCGACGCCCAGTACGCCTGCTGCAGCACGCACTCGTGATCTCCCTTTCTCTTTCTGCACCTTCCTTTTGCAAGACAACTGTTTCGCAGAAGGATACCACCGCGTCCCAGGACTCTGTACCACCGACCATTGAATATCCTATGTATTTCTGATTCTTATCATCTAATTTCTTATGCAACGTAAGTCCACCATATCCATAGCCAAAGGCGGTTTGGATTAATTACCAGTAATTAATTACACCAATGGCTTGCTTGCGAAAGTTATGTTCATGTTCATACACAGCCTTCAGTATTTAATAATGTTCAATATTACTCATTGAATATTAATTGTCTAATTATTTTCATACTACATCTGACTAGTTAAACCATGACAGTTTCACATAACACCTTTATTCCCCGACGAATGTAGGGATTTTTAGTACACACTATGTCCTGAGTTGACCTTCACGATTATAATACTGACAAATGCTTGCACTGACTGAACAGGTCCACTCAAATTTGTGTGGTACTTTCCTCAAAATACCATTTCAAACACGAATCTACATGGTCCTCACACACATGCTCATACCAAGATTATGTCTGGACTTTAAAAGAGACTTTGAGTCCTGAGTTAGTTTCGCCATTTCTTCTCAGGGGTAGTCAAATAGGAAATGTACAGAACAAACAATTTCATTTCAATTTCATTTCATTTCCCACATTTCGCCAGTTAGAGGACGAGCCTATAATCCCGATTCCTGGCTGCTAGTTCCAAAGAAAACGATTGAAAAACCTTAAAAACACTGCTCGACTTGGGAATCGAACTCTGGAAATCATGCTCAGCAATCACGATGGCGTCCACTAGACCAACGAAAAAGTAAACTTAGTTTACAATTATCCCAGATATTCGTGGTGCTTATATTGTGGCTTATCCATAAACGTTGCGTAAGACGCAGATACATTATTATGTGTTTAGCGACTCTTAAACCTTCAAATAATGCAAGTAAGAGCAATAAATATTTATGTTAAACTAGAACACGCATCAATTCTTTATGTGAATATTAAAGTTATTTAAATAATTTTTAATTCGTAAAAAATTCTAACTTTGCTTTGAATGGAAACTGCTTTGTTTGTGAAATGTAACCAACATCTATTTAAACAATGGTAAAATATGGAGAACTTTATTATCAAAACACCTATGTACTATACTCATGTTTGCAAAGAAATAAATGATTCGATTTGATTTGATAAGTATTGTAAATACTTTTATGAAATAAATTCAGGAAGTACCGTCTCACAGTGGAACGAATGTATGGGAGCGGTTGGACGTAGACATGTCCGAAAAATAAGAGTAAAATTATGACAAACTAATGATGCCATCTTATTCGATTACTTAATGCCTTCATAAATTGTGGTGATGAATTTCTTCATAACTCCCATATTTCGGGAGTAATTTGAGAAAATGTGAAATTTTACTATGAAAATGAGTGTATCGAGCTCTCTCCCTCCTGATTCCGGGCTTGTTTCAAGTAGCGGTCTCTAATATCGTAATGCTATTACTAAGAGCTATATTTAATACTAAGACACATAGTGCGCCAAATGTGCACTTTCTGGGATAAAAGGAAATGAAAATTTAAAAAAAAAAACGTTTTTTCCCCATTTGTATTTACTTTAAACCGCAGACAGACTTATTAAGAGGTCTATAAATATATTATATATATACAGAAATATATATTAACAAAAATATTCACAAGAACTGATGAGAGTATGACTTTTAAGTAAGTTGATAATAAATTACCTAGTTTCATTAAAAGTACAATAAATAATTAAGATGTAAGCTCTAATTTACTAAGTTACACATTTTAAAACAATAACATCATTTAATTATCTTCGTCATCATCATCATCATCAATTAATTCAAATTCAGAATCGATGTCCGCTAAATCATTTATGTTAACAAATTCGATATCACTTTTCTCAGAATCCGTAAGCTCATAAAATTCCTTAAAAGAAGATTTTTTTACAAACTTATTTCCTTTTGGACGGATACTTGTAACAAGTGGATCAGAAGACAGTAAAAGATTGTGCATAATATCTTCATTGCATGAGATACTGCTATGCTTTCGAGAATGCCCCTCTCTATATTTTCTAAAATCTTTATTTCTAGCCTCAGATGCCTCTTCGGATAGAAAACCAATGGGCACAATTGACATGTTCTGAACTATGTCTGGCCCATGCATTAAAATTTTATGAAGTGAAGAAGGCATATAATACCATGGGTATAACTCCACGTAAAGCTTAGCAGTATCAAAGCAGAACTCTCGGAATTTAGTTACGTTGATCTTCTCTCCTGATGAAATACACTGCAAGATCACACAGATTTTTCTTAAAAGCATAGCATCTATTCCGGTCAGTTCAGCAGATTTAGTGTAGTTTTCAAAAAATCTCCTTGCCGAGTTGCCATTGTTGGTGGATCCACTGCCTTGTTTCACAACATCGAGAAGTAAGCCCGTTTCTCTTCTTACAGCCTCTTGAACTCTTTTCTTCCTGTCATCAACTTGCCTTTTTGCTATATCACCCCTTACTTGCCATGATTTTATGTCTAATTTGTAGGAAATGTGTAATAAGCATTCCATTGAGCGAATCCAAGCGTGAAGGGTGCTTAAGCTATATTTATACATGTCCTCGTTTGCGTGTTTATCTTTGATTAACTCTAAATTATTCATTTCTTTAGGACAAGCCTTGCATATGTCACACACTGAAGCTGCTGTATTGGATATAATGGAATGAATTTTACCATCAATCATTGTCAACAGCAGTTGGTGTTTGACACTAATTCCATCAGTGATGGTGGATGGAGTTAAGGCTTCAATCTCTGCTTCGATTTCAGCCATCTCTCTCTGCACATTTTCTTTGGTTTCCTTTATAAACTTAAACAATATTGGCCGGCAAATTGAAGTGGAAGATGGTCGCTCGTTTTCCCAAATTGTTACACCTTTTGAGACGAGCCGCAGTGGTACAAGACTAATCATAAAATTACTAGCAAGATCGATTTGCTCATCTTCACTCGTCCTTTGATGATAAATGCTTTGGCTAGATGATCCGTCAAAACCCCATTTGCTGGTCAATACGAGCTGTTGATTGGGATCAACAGGGGTTTCTAACGACCTAATAAGTCTTCTTGAGGTTAAATCCATCAAGGCTTGTAATTTGATTTTTGCAGAGCTCTCTGTAACTGTGAGATCTTCTTTGGCCGGATAGCACTTAATTTTTTCTTTAACCAACATGTAGTAACTCGGGTATTGAAGAGCTCCTTCTTGAGTGTTGAAATCCCGAAGAGTGTTATAGCGCCATTTCGATAAGTTCATCGATACATAAAGAGCCAATGCCTTCAAAGGGGATATTTCCCGTACCTGAATTGATTTACCTTCAATGAAGGCTTTGATTTTTGAGGCCTCTTCTGGATTCTCCGTCAAGTATTTCATAACATAAGCTGTATCGCTTTGTCCTGCCTTTTGAAGCGCCCTTTCGGCCGAAAACATAATTTCAGCGCTGCTACTGCTGCATGAAAGACTATCTTCAGTGCGTCTTCTTTTTTGCCGGTTACTAAGGTCCTCAAAAGATTTACGAGGACTAGGATGTGTACAAGTTGAAGCATCAGATTTAGCAGGAGAAATTATGGGCTCGATGACGTCACTTATATTTTCTGTAGAAGGTTCCATATTTTCATTCTGTAATTCCAGCCATTGAATTGCAGCCTGTAGCCAAATCTCATGTTTCTTCCGAAACTTATCTGTGCTTCTTCCAGACTGTGTCCATTTTGCATAAATGCGGTAGCAAAATCGACGACACCAGTCTTTTAAACTTGTTTCAGCACTTTCACATAACTGAACACAACTGTTATCTTTTAAAACACTGAACAAATAGTTAAAGTCGCGTAAATCTTTATGTGCGCGTGCGCATAAAGCAACGTGAATATCAAGATTTGTATTAAAATTTGGAAAATACATTGCGAGATTAGCTTGGATACAACGAGGTGTAAATCAACACTGATTTTAAAGTTACTAATAGTGACCTATTTATATAAAATCCAGGTATCCCAGGTATCCTTTGTTAAATATTGCAAGGTAATTAGTTATTGTGATAATTAGTAAATGATGCATGCTAAATTAGTGTATTAAGAGCCATTTAGTAATTAAATAATAGCAATGTTCTTATCAGTAATCATTAGTGCATCAGTTTTATATGTAAACCTTAAGTCCCTAATTATATATCCTAATTAGCTTATATCTTCTCTAATTGGCTGCTCAGAAATGTTATTGTAATAAGGTAAACCTTTAGAAAAACGGTTTTAATCAACAAAATAAACAAAAAATAAAAAAATTGTGTTATAAAATAAACATCACTCTTTATCCCAGAAAGTGCACATTTGGCGCACTATGTGTCTTAGTATTAAATATAGCTCTTAGTATTAGCATTATGATATTAGAGACCGCTACTTGAAACAAGCCCGGAATCAGGAGGGAGAGAGCTCGATACACTCATTTTCATAGTAAAATTTCACATTTTCTCAAATTACTCCCGAAATATGGGAGTTATGAAGAAATTCATCACCACAAGTTATGAAGGCATTAAGTAATCGAATAAGATGGCATCATTAGTTTGGCATAATTTTACTCTTTTTTTTCGGACATGTCTACGTCCAACCGCTCCCATACATTCGTTCCACTGTGCGTCTACCCAAAACATAAAAACGATATTACTTAAAAACTTTTAAGATATTTTCATGAGTGATTTTTTTTTTCTGTGATTTTTTTTAAATATTGATATTTTCTTTACTAAAAATAAATAGGTATTGGTTGCAAGTATGGCCGCGCGTGATTAGGGAAACGCACCGCCCAGTCGCACAAGGTCACCAGCACTTACCGTCCCCTTAAACTTAAATAAAGATTAGCATCTACATAACCATACGTTTAAAAGTCTCACGAGACACAATAGAAGGTTTTATTGTTATTACTTTTGTTAAATGTTAAAAGGTAACAGTCTTAAAATAATAATAATAATATGTAGGTACAAGTATATTAAAAATGAGGGGAAAGAATCATAGGGCATCAAAAAATGTATTAAAATTAATGACTATCAAACTCCAAATAACTATATTATGTCAATAGCAACCCGCCCCGGCTTGTATGCGTAATTTTTGGGGTTCCGTACCTCAAAAGGAAAAAACGGAACCCCTAAAGGATCACTTCTCTGTCCGTCTGTCACAGCCAATTTACTTCGAATCTACTGGGCCGATTAAGTTGAAATTTAACACATGAACTTTGAATATGGGGGACAGTTTTGGGGGGCAATTATAGATAGCAAGAAAACCTATAAGACGTGTATGGTCTTAAAATAAATGGTAAATCTCTCAATAATGTGCAACTTTACATTTACAGTTGGAATGTATGGGAGAACTTTTTTTCAACTAAAATGTTAAATTTGTTCTCGGGATAACATCATCCCAACTACGGAACCCTTCATTGCGTGTGGTCCGACACGCACTTGTGCGGTTTTTTGTCGTCTGTCGTAGTGTCGTATAGCCTGTTTGGTCGAGCATGTGGGTTAGATTAAAATGTAACTGATGTTCATCCTACTTGGAGTATTTCCCATCGTCATATTCCAGCCAATTTACACAAAACCTTAATGAATACTTAAACACTTAAACCTTCCTCATAAAAAACTCCATCCATTGGTGAAAACCGTATGAAAATCTGTTCGGTAGTTTTTGAGTTTATCGCGTTCAGACAGTCAGACGCGACGGGGGGACTTTTTTATAACATGTATTTAGTGATTAAAATAGCAAAATCATTAACATTCTCTTGCCAATTACAAATTACAATCCATTTTGCGGTAACATACCTAATTTTATTTCATATAATTCGTCTTCACCAATACTCATTCATGATTGACAAATAGGTAAGTAGAACCAGTTTTTCTAATTAAATCATAGTTAGTAGGGTACCTAATTAAAATTCTGTAAGTATTTACTGACCTCAGTAAAATAAATATTGTCCTATCAAAGAAAACGATGGGGTGACGAACTTGATCAATTTATTCAATTAATGATTATTTAATTGAAAGATAACAGATTTTATCTGAAATGGCACCACAATATAATGATTATTTAAATTTTGATTTGATTTGTGTATTTGTTTATTTTTTGACATTTAATAAAAAAAAATAAGTAACTCAATTATAATGTACTCTGTATAATTTATTAATGTTGCGATTAGTACCACATGTATTAATTTGCACCTCATTAGGTTATAATACAATGTACCTTTTATACCTGTAACGCCTTTTTAACATGTATTATGCAAACAAACTATTTGATTTGATTTGCGTTGATAGTACGGAAGTAATAATGAATGTGTCAAGACCAAAGATAGTTGTAAAATTTAAGTTTAAATAGCTAGTAGCTACTATTAAGTTTCAAGCTAAACAAGTTTTTACTTTTTAGATTTTTTTGTGGTACCTATCCCACACAAATTCGAATACCACTATCTGCTACTCGTATGTAAACAACAGTGGCAGTCTGTGACAGGAAGTTATTATAACATCATCCACAAAGACTAAGTGGGAAAAATACGTAGGTATTATTGAAACTAACTTAAAAACTGCCCAAGCAAAGTTTATCAAATTTGTATGGGAACGCCTAGGAAGTATAATACCCTTTCTTTCAAATAAAAAAGGATTTTCCAAATCGATCCCACCGTCTTCGAATAATCGAGGAACATGCAATTTAGAAAAATATTCCGACGAACTGAGAACCTCCCCCTTTTTTTGAAGTCGGTTTAAAGCTCCATGATAATTTAAACCAAGTCTTTTTAAACCAAAAAAACAGGTAACAGGTAAAAGGTTATCCGTCGTTATTACTGGATAATTTTTTGAAGGCAAATAAATGGTAAACTGCCGCGGTGGTCACATGTTTGACTTACGTACGATTCCTTGGATGGGCAACGGGATAAAGGGTTTTTTCTTCAGGAAATTCTCAGTAGCAACCCGGAGTCTTGGTTTGATTCCATCCATTACATGGGACTTAAATATTACTGGCGAATTGGGGATGTACTACCCCCTGTACCTATCCTGCGGGGCGTAGGCGTGATGTTATGTTGTGTTGTGCTGATAACTCTAAGCAGTTAAACCAATTAGGCACTTTTGAATTGTCAAGGGGTCGGCTCGTCAGAAAGATGAAGCTAGTTGCCCATTCCAAAGTGTCCACGGTGTTTCTAAAATCGAAGTATTGTTAGTAACCAGTGTCCAAACCAGTGTTTTCGGTGTTGGTTTGTTTTAAGTTACTTATGGGTTTCAAGGTGTATGTTATTTTGTTTTTGGTTTCTATTGTTATTCACTCACATTTGTGTATGACTCGCATGCTTTAAGTATACTTATAAGTTTCAAAGTGATTTTTTTTTTCCGTAGGTTTATTTTCTTGTACCTTCAGATTTTATAAATGGCTAATGATAGTAAAATATCCATTTATTATCAAAACTGTCGAGGAATCAGGACTAAACTGAATACTCTATAATTATTTAAATATTATGTCGCATGCATATGACGTCATTATCTTGACCGAGACCTGGTTGACGCTGGACATTTATGTACTTACTTGTAACCAGAATGTAAAGTTTTTTTTTTTTTGAGATTAAATAAATTATTATTATATCTGATAATGAATTTATTGATCAACGCTATTTGGTGTTTAGATGCGATCGTAACCGTTTACTCTCAAACAAAAAGGATGGCGGTGGTGTCCTTATTGCCGTATCTAAAAAACTAAATCCCTCCTGTATTTCATTTTTGCCCCCGTTAACCTTGCCCGAGCATGTGATAGTTAAAGTTCCCACGAAAAGCAATAAATATCATATAATTTGTGCTGCTTACATACCCCCTAACGCTGTTGATGATACGTACTTGACTTTTCTTAATTCTCTGTCTGTGTTTTGTGATGACTCTTCCGTGGAAAATATTGTTTTAATAGGTGACTTTAATTTACCCACACTTGCTTGGGTAACAAAGTTATCATACATGGAATATGCTGCGAACACCAAACTGACAAACATAACTCGTTTTTTATCTAATTTCTGTTCACAACATGTTATGAAACAATATAACCACTTTTTCAATTCTAGCGGACGCATCTTAGACTTGTTTTTTAGTAATACTCATGCATTCACATTCGCTCCTGATGTACCTCTTTTACCTATTGACACCTATCATCCAGCCTTCTATGTACACATTTCTTTCTCTCACTCCACACATATTCCTAAATGTACAGCCAATAACAAACTTAATTATCACAAAGCTAACTATAACAAAATAAATACTGATATAAGTGAAGTAGATTGGAATGTCTTACTGGTTGACTTAACGCCTAATGAATCTGTTTCTGTATTTTATGATAAACTTTATGAAATTATAAAATCACACACACCCACATGTCGACCAAAAAATATTAATTTCCCCAACTGGTTTTCCAAATCTCTCATACATACCTACAAAAATAAAACTCAAGCCTGGGTTAGGTGGAAGAAGTATGGGAATTTATGTGACTATTGCCCAAATACTCAAACGTTACTTAACTTTAAGACGTTCTTATAAGTGTTTCTGTCGCTACAAAACAGTTTAAAGTGACAGAGACAGCATTAGACTTAACGGCGACTTAAAATTGAATTGCGTTTGAGTATTCGGTAGAGGTTCAGTAAGAGGTTGTTCTCGATTAACAGGTTTTTTTTTTTTAAATAGCTGACTTTTGCTATGTGTTGTTAACAATACTAAGACATTTTGGACGTACGTTGCTAGCCGTAAAGCTACAAATAAAATCCCATCCACGGTTCATTTCAATCAAACATCCAATGATCCTGTTCCTACTTGCAACTTGTTTGCTATATTTTGCCAGTCTGCATATGAGCCATCAACATTTGACTATAACTCTTGGGACCCACCACCTAGAAATGCTGACCACGATGTCTTCACATGCAAACTGCAACTATCCCTTGATGAAACACATATAGAATTAAAATCACTTGATTCAACCAAGGGTCCAGGTCCTGATGAGATTCCTTCGGTTTTTCTGAAAAACACATGTGGTACACTATGCTATCCTTTACTTATATTATTTAATAAATGTTTATCATGTGGTATTTTCCCTGAAGTTTGGAAACATGCAAATATTGTACCAGTTAATAAGAGTGGTTCCAAGCATGATGTAGCGACCTATCGACCTATCTCTATACTATCTGCATTTTCCAAGCTATTTGAGAGACTGGTACATAATAAATTATACCCTGCTATTCGTAGTGTTTTGATAAAAGAACAGCATGGCTTTGTTAAGGATAGATTTTGCGTTAGCAATCTCCTCATTTCACGTCCCAACTGTTTGATAGTCTCGATAATAGACAGCAGATTGATGCGGTGTATACAGATTTTCAGAAGGCTTTCGATAAACTTGACCCCACACTACTACTTAATAAAATTGCTTACGATGGCATCAGAGGAGACCTTTTACGGTGGTTTATATCTTACATAACTAACAGAACACAAAAGGTAGTTGTTAATGGCTTTGAATCTGGCTCTTTTCGGGTCACTTTCAGTGTACCACAAGGTTCCATTTTAGACCCTTTATTATTTATTTTATACATTAATGACTTAACAAAATTCAGATTTTCTTCTCTACGCGGACGATTTAAAGATCTTAAAATTATTTCTGATAAAGTCGATTTTTTTAACTTCCAGCAGGATTAAGACCGTTTCACTAGCTACTGCTCTTCCAATAAGCTTTACCTCAGTCTTCCAAAATATCATGTTATAACATTTACCAAAAAGAAAAATATTACTGAGTTTGACTATCGTCTTGCCAATACGCCTATTAGTAAAGTAGTTTAGTTTTTCTCCGCGATCTTAGTGTTCTTCTAGATTCGAAGCTCAATCTGGATGCTCATATAGAATTTTTTTTTAACAAAGCCTACCAAATGTTTGGTTTTGTCATGAGATCTTCTAGGAATTTTCGTTGACCTTCCACCTTTTTGCACTTATACAAATCAATAATTAGACCACAGTTAGAGTTTGCAGTACCTATTTGGAACCCTTTTTACGTAATATATAGTGAACGATTAGAACTAGTTCAACGTAAATACCTTCGTGCAATGAATTTTAGATGTTATCGGAATAAAATGTCATAAAAAAGATCATACTTTTTAAGAAGTACCTATGTGGATAGGTACTTCTTAAAAAGTATGATCTTTTGACCTTAAAATCAAGACGGAAACTTCTGGAAGTTATGACTCTGTTCAATGTGTGCCGCAATCATTTTGATTGTCCGGACTTAGGAGTTTGTGTTACCTGGTTCCTCGAACAGTTCATGTACGTGAGGTACGCACTCGACATCTATTTGCTACTCGCCTCTGTAAATCCAACGCTGGCTCGCGTTCACCACTTCATCGTTTGGTTGAGACATATAACAATGAGTTTAGTTCAATCGACATTCTTTTTCTTAGTAAACATGCATTTAAGAAGCAAATCCAAGCAACCCTAAAGGATCAGCAAAGTAATGTATAATGATGTAATGATTAATAATGTACGCACACAAATTTACTTTTTCTTTTGTTTCTTTTTTCTTTCATAAATTAATAAATCCAGTTATGAGTTCTAGGATAATATCTGTTGTATTGGTATTGTATCTGTGTTACTAGCTATTTTTTAAATACTTTAAATTAATCTGTGGAGAACGTAGTGGGTAGCATAATTGTTTTAAATTGTAATATTTAAGATATTATGACTGTTTCTTATTGTGCTACTGTTTGTTTTTCCTTAAATAAATAAATCCTTGTCCGCAGAAAATGGTGCCCCCTGTGAACATAGCAGAGTACTATGCCGGTAAAACGCTGTTCATCACCGGAGCGACTGGTTTCATGGGTAAAGTGATGGTGGAGAAACTCCTCAGATGCTGTCCGGATGTAAAGAAGATGTACCTACTCATGAGACCCAAGAAAGGACACAGTAGTAAAGAACGACTGGATGACTTGTTGAGTTTTCGGGTGAGTTGCTCTATCTAGTATGGAGTAGCAGAACCAATAAAAGAATATACTTTTTGAAGTTGTAATTCATGCGATACGCATAAATTGAAAAATCTTAAGAGAGTGTGAATGAGTTATCATTATCATGTAAATATGTTAGGGTATATTCAGACTGCGTACATTTGAACGAGAAGATAGCTGTTCTGCAAAATAGTAGTTCGGATGCGGTTTTGAAATGCGCAGTCCTGCACTTGCAAGCCGACTGCATGCTAGCTGCACCATCATTTTCGCAACCTACTTATTAAAGAAAGAAAGAAATTTGCGTTTATTTGCATTACAGCAAAGAATACACCTTAATTAAAACTATAAAAAACAGAAAACAATGATGGTACAATCAACTTCCGTTCGTACGCGAACACATCCCGACTTTATTACTTACATAGGATCGCAAGACAATACCTAGGTAGGTATCTACACTTTATTTCCTCAACTTTAACTAAAATTGAAATATTCCAGGCATTCGATCGTCTAAAAGCAGAGTCACCAAAACTCTTCGACAAACTGCAGGTGGTCGCCGGAGACATTCTGTCCGAAAACCTGGGAGTATCCGACGAGGACCGTCAGCTCATACAAAATGAGGCTCAGATCATCTTTCATTGTGCCGCTTGCGTCAGGTTGGTTAAATACATATGCAAATTAATATAGGTAGTATTCGCCATCTTGATCTTACTATATTCAAGGGGTGTGGGGTGTGAACAATATTTTAAATAGAACCAATCACGGTCAAGAGATATGTAGGTATGACATAGCGTATGGTATTGTTTCTTACCACGAGATGTCGCTATCAGTCCTTGAGTTCACAGCAATAGGAACAAATCAAGTTATGCTTAGGAGAAAGAAATAATATCGAGAGTACATTACTGTAGGAAGTTGCAGAAACAAAATCAAAATCATATTGATAAAAAAATATTAATATGTTTGTGTTTTTGGAAAAATTACTTTGGGTTATAAGTACAAGTATTTTTTCCAAAAACACAAACACATTAATATTAGCAAATACTACAACAAATTTTTTTTTATGACTTTTTGGCTAGTACGAGTCATTTTGAAATAAAATTTAAAAGAAAAAGTGAAAATGATTTCAATTTGAAATAAGGATTACAATAGGCTGTAAATATAATCAGCCTATAATATTCCCCCTGTTCGGACACAG
This sequence comes from Dryobota labecula, assembly GCA_947523025.1. Taxonomy (NCBI): domain Eukaryota; kingdom Metazoa; phylum Arthropoda; class Insecta; order Lepidoptera; family Noctuidae; genus Dryobota; species Dryobota labecula. The sequence goes on along the minus strand of OX383311.1, from coordinate 222,524 downwards.
GCCTCCTCTTTGTGAGAGGGAGTGAGCCATTATTTCCCACGCGGGAGAGATTTGATAGTAAGACAAGCGATTTCCTCGCGATGTTTTCTTTTGCCGTGAAAAAACTCCTGACTTCACCAAATCACCTGTGTGCTTAGCATCTTGTCTCATCTTTTCATTTTAATTTACAGTTAAGTGATAACGAAACCATTTTTGCAAACCGAAACCAATCCACAGTTTGAGTGATATTGAGTTTAATACATGGGTGGTGCTCGAATCACGCATTCTATTTCCTCAACAAAAAAAAAAAAAAATGGTTCCTTTTTACCAACTAACAACAGAGATACAACACTGTCACTTGTGGAACCATCCCACTTTGGCCACCTTTTAAAAAACTGTAAAGAACTATAACAATAATAATAATAACCCCACCGCCGTATCTCTACGTTGACGTCGTGGTGGGGCTTCCGCGCTCCGAACTCTGGGTCTGTGCCGGTAGAGTTTACTCTACCGGAACATGTCTAGGGTGAGGAGCCAGACCAAGAGAGATACAGAAACCCGCAGAGCAGCATGTGGCGAGCTTGTTGGGCAGTTGCGACCCCACGGGCCCTATCTCCCGGGAGAAGTCATGTTCCTCATCTCTGGCTTGCCTTTATTGGCCGGCTGGAGTGAACACTGACGAGGAACTGAGCTCCCACCTCATTTTTGCCTTTATTGGCTTGAGTGGAGATTCGCAAGAGCAAACGTGCTCGGAGGAAGGAAGTATTCCAGTAAGTGCTTGTAGGGATCTTGACCATCTTCCGGGCTCTGGGATTGTTCTGAGAGCCGTGGAATACCTCTCCACTCCTCGAGCACCTTAGGATATGATGCCCCCATCTCGCTATGTCACTATGTGCTAGCGACTGTTTCCGGGGGCCCATTAATGAATGTGCAAGTCACCCCCTGCCATTTTATCCGTGTACAATAAAACATTGATCAGGCAGGGGCCATAGTCCTGCCATAGTTTTAGGTAACCAGTCCATTTTAACCACTGTAAAGTTACATTTTTCCGGCAGGGGAAAATGTAAGGTCAGAGATAAAACTACCACCTACCTATTATCAGAACTGGAGGAGTTCTAGCTTAAGAAGAAAATAAACAAATTAAAGAGTAAACAATTTAATAAAATACAATTTAGATGGTTTAATAGGCCCTAACGAATGGGTATTGGAGGGTCCTAACTGAAGGATAATAAGAGGCCAGGGAAACCGGGGAGAAGTTACGTTTTAGGTCCGTCCTTAAGAGTGAGAGGTCCAGGGGTTTCTTGGAGGGAAACCTCGAGTCAGGCTTCCAAGTCGCCGACCTCGGAGGAGCAGGTCGTATCAAGAGGTCCGAGAGCCACCAGCCGTCGGAGTGTCAAGGCTTGAAGATATAATGATGTTTTCTGTAACACGAAGTAATATTAAGCACTGGCTTGTGTCCTCTTGCGTCAGGTGATAGTACTGACGCCAGGGTTAGGCATCACCAGCTTAGCAACCCTCTGGAGACGTCAAGGATTGGAAAATTGCGTAGCTTGAATGTCGTTCTTCGCTTGTAAGTGTTCTTAAAACCTCTCAAGGTCACTTATAAGTTGAGTTTGGCTTTCCATTTTTCCGGGAGGGGAAAAATGTAAGGTTACACCACCTAAACCCATAGCCCAATATCTTTGTTTCCATATCCTACAATAATCCTACACCAACCGGGGGTTTTCCTTGGGTGCACTTGCATAGTGCGTACAGGGATAATCGTCGGTTGGTGCCTCATTCCATTTAAAATTGTCTAAGGGGCCTCTGCGAGTTGGCTTCGGCCCCTCGTACGCCTTCCAAAGGTCCGGGACCCTAGGGTCCCAAGATATATAAACGTATATAAAATAATAATAATAACCCCACCGCCGTATCTCTACGTTGACGTCGTGGTGGGGCTTGCGCGTTCCAAACTCTAGGTCTGTGCCGATAGAGATCACTTTACCGGAACATGTCTAGGGTGAGGAGCCAGACCAAGAGAGATACAGAAACCTGCAGGGCAGCATGTGGCGAGCTGTTGGGCAGTTGCGACCCCACGGACCCCGGGAGTCGCAACTGCCCAACAGCTCGCCACATGCTGCCCTCTCCCGGGAGAAGTCATGTTCCTCTTCTCTGGCTTGCCTTTACTGGCCGGCTGGAGTGAAAACTGACGAGGAACTGAGCTCCCACCTCATTCTTGCCTTTATTGGCCGGCTTGAGTGGAGATTCGCAAAAGCAAACGTGCTCGGAGGAAGGAAATATTCCAGTAAGTGCTTGTAGGGATCTTGACAATCTTGCGGACTCTGGGATTGTTCTGAGAGCCGTGGAATACCTCTCCACTCCTCGAGCACCTCAGGATATGTTGCCCCCTTGTCGCTACGTCACTATGTACTAGCGACCGTTTTCGGGGGCCCATTATTGAGTGTGCGAGTCACCCCCTGCCATTTTATCCGTATATAATAAAACATTGATCAGGCAGGGGCCAGTCCTTCTATAGTTTTAGGTAACCAGTCCATTTGAACCACCCAAACCCATAAACAATATCTTTGTTTCCATATCCTGCAATAGTCCTACACTAACCGGGGGTTGTCCTTGGGTGCACTCGTATAGTGCGTACAGGGATAAATGATAAATGATAAATGATTTTATTTCTGTGTAGGTTTTTACAAACACTTTTACACGTCAATCATATTTTAAAACTAGATGAGGTCGGCATTTCGTATCTGACTACTCAGAGAAGAAAGACCGAAACAAACTCAGAGGTCGCAGTCTCTTTTAAAGTCCAGACATAATCTTGGTCAAATCATGTGAAGACCATGTAGATTGGTGTCTGAAATGGTCTTTTGAAGAAAGAACCACACAGATTGAGTGGACCTGTCCATTCAGTGCACGCATTTGTCAGTAATCGTGCAGCTCAACTCAGAAGATGGTTCTTCTGAGTCCCTCAATCAAAGGCTTGATGACATAGTTGTCATCAGCATAGCTCAGGCTGTTCACGCAGACATTGCCTAGGTGGCAGCCAACTTTGGTCCTTCTGAGTTCCGCAATCAGATCGTTGACATACAGGTTAAAAAGGTCCGGAGAAGTCAACCCTTCTTGGCAAACACCACAATCTAACCTGTAGCTACTACTGCCGCGCGTGCAACAGTAAGTATAAGTATAATTTTTGTCCAAATTTAGTTGAGCATTGATTCGGAATCAGCTCATTGCGCTGATTCCGAATCTATGTTTGACTCTATTTGGACAAAAATTATACTTACTGCTGTTATTGCACGCGCGGCAGACTAGATAGAGAGTCACCCCATTTCACTTGATTGGTTTGGCCCCCGTACCAGAATCTCAACAGATCTATAATTTGGTGAGGTACTTGTGACTTTACAGCTTGGTCCCCAAAACACTTATCAAAAGTAATTATTAAACAGACCCATGACCATTTTAATTATGCAAACCAGGGGGCCAACTGTACTAATGTACAAACGTTGCAATGGTCTCTTCATTGTGAGTATTTGACAGATTTGCCATACAAACACTGTTAAATACTCACAATGGCGAGACCATTGCAACGTTTGTAAATTAGTAGACTTAGGCCCCAGAACCAATGTTGGTTGGTTCCATCTAGCATAAAAAGTTACAAAATTGTGTTAAATATAATAAAATTATTCACTATCTAATGAATGGCATTAAAAAAGTATTTTAATTATAAAGAATTATTTTTATTTTTAGAAATATGACAACAATGAAATCTTACGTACATTTTGCAAGAAGGACCAAAGCAACAAAATATGTTTTTGCAAGAAAGAACCTACCGGGTTTTGAACGATTTACTATCCATACTTCCATACTAATAATATAAATGTGAAAGTAACTGTCTGTCTATTACGTTTTCACGCCTAAACCGCTAAAGCGACCTTCATGTTGGCAGAGATATAGATAGCCTGGGATATGGAGAAGGACATAGGCTACTTTTTACGCGATAACAGACATCCACGCCGGCGGAGCCGCGGGAAAAAGCTAGTATACTATAACTTTATAAAATTTATGAAATTGATATTCTTAGATAGGCTAGCTAGGATAGGTTTACAAGAAGTATTCATTTTCATTAATATACTATGTATACCTACATGCATTTTGCACACTGTTTACAAAAGTCTCGTTTTCTCGATACCAACCTGCTGTGGGTTGGTACTTGTTTGCAAAAATAGGTCCACGATCTATTGCTTAATCTTAGTTTATAATTATTATATTTCCAGATTCGACATGTTCCTCCGTGATGCTGTCATAATGAACACAGCTGGAACTAAGAAAGTCTTGGAATTGGCTGAAGGAGTGAAAAACTTGGAGGTAAGAACTTTAGAATAGAATCTATACTAATAATAAATATAAATATAAATATTATAAAGCTGAAGAGTTTGTTTGTTTGTTTGTTTGTTTGAACGCGCTAATCTCAGGAACTACTGGTTGGAATTGAAAAATTCTATTTGTGTTGAATAGTCCATTTATTGATAAATAATATAGGCTATATAATATCACGCTACGACTAATAGGAGCGGAGCATAAATGAAAAATGTTGCAAAAACGGGAAAAAATATTCCTTTTTGAGAGCTTCCGTTGCGTGCGCTGCGTAAACGGTTTAAGTTACGCAAATATCATGTATGATGGAACTGTTCCTCTTTAAATTTTCCAAAAAAAAGTCCGCGACAGCATATGTCTATCTTTTAAGATTGACTCACTATAACCTTTTTTATGGTAATCAAATTAGTTCGAAATTAATGCATTATTTGCGAAGGAGTTTTCATAAACATGGTATTAATCCTTATCCAAATAAATACGTTATTCATCACAGGTACGAGTATTTAATTTAGAAACAAATTTGCCTTTACATCATTTCATTTCAATGAATATCTTAGAAGATATAACTGTTTTATAATAACTCCGCAGCAAAATAATGATCAACTCTGCGAGGTAGTCTATTCTAAAGCTGAAGAGTTAGTTTTTAGGGTTCCGTACCCAAATGATAAAATGGTACCATTACTAAAACTCCGCTGTCCGTCTGTCTGTCTGTCTGTCTGTCCGTCTGTCACCAGGCTGTATCTCATGAACCGTAATAGTTAGACAGTTGAAATTTTCACAGATGATGTATTTTTGTTGCCGCTATAACAAAAAATACAAAAAAAAACGGAAAAAAAAAAAAATTAAGGGGGGGCTCCCATACAACCGACATGATTTTTTTGCCTTTTTTTTTGATAACTAGCTTTTGCCCGCGGCTGCGCCCGCGTGGATGTCAGTTATCGCGTAAAAAGTAGCCTACGTCCTTCTCCATATCCCAGGCTATATCTCTGCCAAATTTTATGACGATCGGTTCAGCGGTTTAGGCGTGAAAACGTAACATACAGACAGACAGACATAGTTACTTTCACATTTAGCTTTTGCCCGCGGCTCCGCCCGCGTGGATGTCGGTTATCGCGTAAAAAAGCAGCCTATGTCCTTCTCCATATCCCAGGCTATATCTCTGCCAAATTTCATGACGATCGGTTCAGCGGTTTAGGCGTGAAAACGTAACATACAGACAGACAGACAGACAGACAGAGTTACTTTCACACTTATAATATTAGTATGGATAGTATGGATGGTAAGGAACCCTTCGTGCGCGAGTCCGACTCGCACTTAGCAGGTTTTTTGTTTTTGAACGCGCTAATCTCTGGAACTGAGAGTTGGATTTGAATTTTTTTCACTTTACAGCCCAATTCTTGAGGAAGAATTACATTCCTATTAACTAGGACACAATTTTTTTTTAATGAAAATTTAAGCGAATAGGAAGTATAAGCACGGGCAGGCAATGTGATGCGACGGGGTGGGTCGGGGGAACAAGAAATTTCACGCGGACGAAGTCGCGGGCAGAAGCTAGTGTTATATATAAGAGAAGTGCCTTGCCAGCAAAATCTACTTTGTGAATTTTTCGTTGGTTCGTTGCAGTAATTTTGTTGTCTTTCGAGTCGAAAAATAAAAGATGAATTATTTAACAGACCTACTTCATTTAAACAAGCAATCTTAAACAGACTGTTAAAAAAAAAAAGATTTTAAAAAACATCGAGGTTTAGTGTTCTGTGTTTACCAGACTTTTTTTAAATCGCTAATTGATTTTTAGAGGTTCATCTTTCTGACTGACCGACTCCTTGACAGTTCAAAAGTGCCTGTAAATGGTTTAATTGAAATAAATATAATAATTTGAGTTTGATTTTGATAATAGGCCCTTTGAAGTTTTAAAACAAACTAATTCGCTCTTCACATTTATCCAGGCCTTTGTTCACGTATCGACCTCATACTGCCGCTGCGAGCTGGACCTGTTCGAGGAGAAGCTGTACCCGTCGAAGCACCGGCCGGAGCACGTGATGCACTGCGTCGGCTGGATGGATGACGAGCTACTGACGCATATGCAGCCCAAGTAAGACAAACGAGCGAAAAAAATATAGTGAAACTTGATACAAAAATCTGTTAGTAGGTTTTATTACCAAATATATTTTTTTTACAAAAGATTAAAAAATTATTCATGAATTATAAATTCAATTCAATTAAAAATGATTACAAAACAAATTAAATTATTACAAAACATTTCAATATTACATTACGTTACAGAATAGATAAGTATTATTTTAGCTGGAATATTAATTGCCTTATACGAAGATATAGTTTACCTTATGATCAGTAAAGTTCTTAAGAGGCCGTGCACAAAATCGACTGATTTTGATCAATTTTGTTCATTGTTTGTGAGAAAGGGAAACATAATTTAAACAAAATTATTTGAGATTTGAAAAGTCGTGTTCTTTGTTTTGCATATGGCTGAAAGGGATTTTTCAAATAAATTAAGTACTCACGGTAAATCACTAATATTTGCAACAAGTTTTCCGAAAAATTACGCGAGACTGACATTTGATCATCATTCTACAAGAAACGACTTTTGATTTTGAACATTAAAAATTATCATCAACATCATTATATGGTCTACTTGCATGTGGCGGAACCACTTTTTTCAACTTCCATACAAAATATAGCAGAAAAATTATATTGAAAAAACCTTTTTTTGTTTTAAACCTCGTCAGTAATATATATTTTTCCTATTATTTAGAAAATCATATCAAGAAATTTAAAAATCACAAATTAGTCTTCAGCTATCCTTGAAATATAATCAAAATTTTATTTAATGATTATACAATATCTTCATTAAGTAAATCAATGGCGAAATAAACTATACTTTGGAGAGCACAAAAATGATGAAACTATTAAAAGCTGCTGTGACTGACACGAATGGTTTAGCACCATGAAAACTGTACTTTTATAGTTACACAGACTTAATGTTTCGATTATTTCAAGTGTTCTGACAATTAGATAAGAAATTGATAAAAACGAGTTTTTTTCGTGCACGGACCCTTAAATAGCTAATCATTACTATAATTATCGTTTATAAGTTCATCATCACCAGTCATACCTAGAGGTATCGTGTTACCCAGTAATTGGGTTGTAGAGGTCAGTCGGTCGCTCCATGTAAAATACTGGTATTCAGATACATCCGGTTAGACTGGAAACCAACCTCGACATAGTTGGGGAAATGGTAGGCAGGTTTGTTTTATATTGTGTAACGACTGAGCATGAGTTTCTAGATTTGAAAAGTCATTATTACGTTGCTGTCCGACCTGGGGGGTCGGGCAGCAACGTATTATTGGGTTTTGATCGGTTTATGATAATAGCTTCACTCCTTATTACCTACATGTGACTATATTACTAGCTTTTGGGTGTACTTAGCACCACTACCGACCATTCGGAGCATAAAGACGTGATTTTTAGCTAAGTTTTACTTATTTTCCAGAATAATCGAGCCACAACCCAACACATACGCCTACACAAAGTCTCTCACTGAAGATTTAGTATCACAATACGAGGGAAAGTTTCCTATTGTAATCGCACGGCCATCTATCGGTGAGTAGCGGTACTAATTCACGTTTATGAACTAATATGGCGGCTGTTCTTTAGCGCGCCAAAAACCTAAGTTGTGCTGTCTTTTACTAACATGTGGAGCTACAAAGAGATAGCAAGAACTGTAAAAGTAATTTGCAACTGTTTTCACTAAGACTAGGCGACACCCAATGTAATGCTGTTTTTGGAAATTTTAAAAGTGTATAAAAAAAGAAAAAAATTAAAAATAAGTGCACTGTTGGAATTTCAACTCTTGGCTTAGCCACATAGTAAAAGAAACGGAACAGAGACAAAGCTTCTAAAAAGCGTGCAATTTTTTTAAATATTTACTGAAAAATAAAATAAAATAAACAGAACGTTAATCAGCTTTTCATTATGTGCCTGATATAATATTTTTTTACAACTTACTTACTCTACCAAATTTTTTGTTATAATTACCGATGATATAACATTTTTATGACAAAATAAACGTAGAATATCATTATTAAAAATTAATTAATCTTTAAATTTTGTAGTCCAATTTAATTTGTCATCCTATTATACATATAACCGCTAACCAGTTCTGACTTGGGTATTGAATTATATTGTCTATGTATAACAAAATTATGTTATATTTATAGTGACAGCGGCATACAAGGAGCCTATGCCCGGATGGGTGGATAATCTCAATGGACCCACAGGACTACTAGTCGGAGCTGGCAAAGGTATGTCAACATTATCGTCATTGTAGTCTGATTAAATAACGTTATTATTTTCTTTATTTCATTCACACACATGTAATTTACACTTTTAAATATTTTTATAAAAACATTTAAAAATATAAAAAATTGTAGCCGACCAGTATCGGGAACAGGGTCCAAGTTGCCGGTGGTCAGGGCTCTAGAGAAAGGAACCTCCTCACTATGCGTGCCGTGTCCAGGAGTACTGCTTTCTGAATCAAGCCCTTGACCCAGCCACGCAATGAGAGCCTCCTGAGGAGTTGCTCGAGGCTCTTCGCTATTAGGCCATTAACTGTAACGATTATCGGTATAATGATTGCAGAGTCCACGTCCCATATTGTTACGTTACAAATAACCTGAGGGGCTATTTACAAGTTAACATTTATATATATATAAATAAAAGAAAGTACATTTAAAAAAAGAATTAGATTAGGTTGAGTTAGTAGTCACCCAAATTATCAGGTGCTTCAAGAATTCTGTCACGAGCTTGTGGAATACCTATATCTTGTTGTATTATTTACTGAAGATGGACTTTGGCCTGTGAATACACAACTCTAAGTCTGTTCTGGTATGAGTCCTTGCGGAGCGGCCAGAAGTTAGCACGTGTACTGCAGAAATCGTCCAGGTTCTAAGTCCGTGAGTGCTTGGCCGTTAGCTTCCCCTGCTGCTGTTTGTGTCACTACGTCTTCATTCCTTTCTTCATCATAGCTCAACATATAATGGCACAAGTCATAGTTAGAATAAGGAACGATTGCCTATCAAGGGATATCATACTACCCATCCATACCCAGTAACCGGATTGAGGTAGTCAGATAGGCAGTCACACTTTCGGGCTTCTGACGACCCGTAACGACAAAGATTCACGAATGACAGCCGGGACCAACGGCTTAACGTGCTGTCCGAGGCACGGAGAAGTCTCGGCTACACTAGCAATCCTTAGAAATCAAACACTGTCAGTAAAACCATTAGTTTTATCTAAATAAAAAGAGAAGTCCTGACTGACTCACTGACTCATCAACGCCCAGCCCAAACCCTTGGACCTAGAAAGCTGAAATTTTGCACAGAGGTTCTCTTTATAATGTAGACAAGGAATAAGGAAGGATTTTTCGAAATTCAACCCCTAAAGGGGTAAAATAGGGGATGGAAGTTTATATGAAAGTCCGTCAGGTTTGGAGTTAGGATCTTAAAATTTTGTGTTTAGGCTGACGATTGAAAATTAATTTATAGATGTCGCAGCGTTTTTAATCATTTCAACCCCGAAGGGTTAAAAAGGGGGATGAAGTTGAAAAGTCCTTCATTTTCGAAGAAAAATCACTCACTATCTAGGCTTATGCTTGGAAGCTAACGGTGTTGTTAGAATTTCAACCCTAGGGGGTGAAAAGGGATAATTTTTTATTTTTATTTAAAGTTCCTTTTTTAAGTTAAAATCACTAATATTTCGGCTTATGGTTGGAAACTAACACAACGTAAATCGTTGTTTTTATTTTTATTTTATTTCAACCCATAAGTTTCTGAAAAGCGGGATGAAGTTTTGTATTGAAGTTGTTCATTCGCTAAATTTTGTATTCAAGTAAAAATAATAAAAGTACACGTGTACTGTTTCTAACTTTACAGTATTTTACATGGAGCGACTGCCTATCTGACCTCCACAACGCAGTTACTGGGTAATACGATACCCCTTGGTAAGAATGGTTGTCTGACAACCATTCTTTCGGCCTTCTGACTCCCGTAACGACTGTCATAGATCCACGAATGACAGCCGGGACCAACAGCTTAACGTGCTTAAATTAAACTTGGCACAAAGGGGGATTGGGGGATGTCAAAGATTGTATGGAAAAAAACCGTAACGGACTGATCTATTTAAAAAAAGGCTCAGGGTTTCAGAAAGGCTTTCGAGCTCTAAAAAGGGCTTTTAAGGGGTGAAAATGGGGGCGATTTAGATTGTATGAAAAATATATTTTTTTTAGTTCATAAACTTGAAACTAAGCACAAATACGTTCTTAAATAAGACACAAAGTTTTTCATAATTCGTTTTTCAAAACATCCCCTCAAAAGGTGCTCATTCTTTTGACAGAAAAAAAAGGATTACGAGTACATGGGGTTTTTGAGAATTGATCCCAAAGAGTCATAAGGGGTAATTAAGTTTTTACGGGAGAATTTACTGCGTGCCTTGAATAACTCAAAAGTTTTTATTTTTAAGGTTTTGAATTACTCAAAAGTATTTTTAATCCCGGTAGGACGTTCCCGCTGGATTTGTTCCGACATTCACGCGGGCGAAGCCGCGGGCAAAAGCTAGTCGTTCATAAAAACACGAGATTTTTTTTAATATCAGAGATAAATCTAATTATTAAACAATAAAATAATAATTCAATGACAGTCCCTGACACAAAAATTATATCAGAAATCGTTCCTAATAGACTAGGCTCCCAGTTGAGATCCGTATGCATAATATGCAGACCGTATTCTGACTTCTGATGTGTTGTAGTAATCAGAGATGTTACGAATGTCATATTTTTCACATTGAAAAATTGCGATTGCGAATGCAAATTTTCGGGATGCGAATGCGAATGTTTGGGTATAACATTTAAAAAAAACTTTAACTTATGTCATCATTTTCATTACTTTATAATAATAATATGAAAAAACATTAAAACAGTAAACCAGTGTTATACTTATAAAATAATTATAAATAATAATAAAAAAATCTAGTAGTCAAAGTTCAAAAGAGGCACATTGTATTTCAGAAAAAATAATTTTTCCGAATAATTTTTCTTACAAACATTGCATTTCGCGTGGTCTCAATCGGTAGGCGTAAAAAATCACATTATATCACTTTTCTTTCCCGGTGTCATGGGAAAAGCTGTCAAAATAGCTCAACACAATTTTAACTCACAAACTTTACTTACGTTTTTTAGTTACAACTGACTGACAACTAAAACAAAACAAGCCAAACTAACCAAGCAAGCCGCGAGAAAGAACACTTTTTATTGGTCGAATGAAACACGTGATGCCTGCTTGCGCCTTCTACGCGAGCGAGGATCGACCAACCGCGCGGCCGCCGGGCGAGACACGACACGACCTGTACACATTCGCATTCGCAAAACATTCGCATCGCTTGATGCGAATGCGAATGTCGATGCGAATGTTTAAAATGATGCGAATCATTTCGTAACATCCCTAGTACATACATATCACTAAGGTGAAGCCTATCTTTTAGCATAGGTATATTATTAATTTATGTCGTAGTCTATAACTGCTGGTTATTTAATTATTTTTTTGTTTTGAAATTAGATAAGTTAGTTATCGACGCGCCGTTTAGCATTTGCTTTTTGGTTCCAATGCGACTGGTGGTATCGCAGCCTGTTAAAGAGTGCAATGCAAGCAGAATATTACATATATCTTTGTGTAAATCCGTAGACAATGATTATAGGAACTTGTAAAAAAATATATAATAGCTGTGACCAAAATTACAAACGTAGTATTCAAGAAGTTTTATTTTTTAATAAAACTTCCCTGAATACTACGTCTGTACCAAACCAAACCCTTTACCATAGAACATGGAACTGTACATCGCTTGCTCTCGCGTTACCAGTCCTGACTCTCTGTATATTTTAACTACTGTGACCAGTATTCGGGGAAGTTTTATTAAAATGTGGCTGGTATTTTAGAATAAAATGACTGGAATGACTGGAATGTCTGGAATGGCTGGATTTTTTTGCTTGTGCAGAATAAACAATTTTTCTTTCTTTCTTTTCTTCTTCTATTGTGGTGTCTCACGACTTCCACGCGAACGAAGTCGCGGGCAGAAGCTAGTTCTTTAATAAATCCATGTAAATGACTATCTTACTGTCGCACTACAATACACTACTGTACGGTGGCCAGCACATCAAGTTACTACAAACAGTCAAATTCTCTCGTTTGATTTTGAACTTAATATCGCCAACATTTTAAAGTTTAAAATCGTTTGGAGAAATTTGACAGTTTCGTGTAGCTTGATGTGCTGGCCACTGTACGTGCAAAAAAGCAATACTGAGCTGTACATTTTTGTGTAAATGCGTAGACCAAGATTGTAAGAAGTTGTTTGCTTTTGTTCATATTGAAAGGGTAATTTATGCTTTCAATTTTTTTTTTTTTTTTTAATATAATAAACGTCTTAAATATGTATCTGTGTTATATTTCATCCATAAACAGTCGTTCTTAATAAAGTACCATGATTAAAACCAATAGTCTTTTGAAGTATACTAACAATGTTAACAGTGGTGGGGAGGGGGGCGGCTGCCCACTAGATATAGTCGCAGGTAACATCAGTGATATTGAAGCCTAGGATCACTACATCACATATCAAAAGTCAGAATGCGGTCTGCATATTATGCATACGGATGAGCCTTGTCTAATATAGATTTAGATGAAAAGTTCTAAACGAATAACAATTATAGAGAACGTCAAACTCAAACTCAAACTCAAAGCATTTATTTCAAATAAACCAACTACAGGCACTTTTGAATTGTCAAGGGGTCGGTCAGTCAGAAAGATGAAGCTAGTTGCCCATTCCAAAGCGTAGTAGGTTCCTATGGAGAAGAACGGACAAGAAACTCCACGGACACTCTTTTAAAACAAAATATTGTTACAAAAAATGGGTTACATCATTCATGTTGAAGTTATACATGTGAGAACAATGTAGAGAGACGTGCACGTTAGAAGCGTCCGTAATAAAAACAATTCAAAAATTAAAGTAAATTAAAATAAGCCGTGGCAGCTAAGAGATGACCAGACCCAACTGACGGCGCCCGTTCACGAACATGACGCATGGATTAGCACCATTTAGCTCAACCATTTTGAAGGGAACTTAATGATCCAACACACACGCCACCACCAGCGAGACATTTGAGTGAGCATGACATACTCTCAGCCGCCAGAGCACATTCAAGTCAATAAAAGACGTATTACCCGGTAAATGGTAGCTCTATAGTACATAGTACTCACACCTGTGCTATGCAATTATATAATTCAAGGAGATTGAGTTTATACAATGCAAATACAGTTTTACAATCTTCAGCAGCTCCAATAATATTTTCAAATGCTAATCAATTAGTTTATGCGCCCTTATGGAGCAGGAGCAGCATTGAGCCAAGCATTTTTGTCAGCGATGTAATTCCCCAACTTATAATATGCTTGGCTGCATAGTGTGCGTTTTATATAAGATTTAAATTTAGATTCGTTCAATAGGAGTATGTGGGGAGGTATTTTATTGTAAGATTTATACAGTACCCCATGAAGGATGAGTCTACTTTAGCCAGTCTGAAACCTGGTTGAACTAATTGGTCCCTATTTCTAGTACTATAATTGTGTCTTTCACCTCTTTTACTGAAAATACTTAAATTTTTCCTTACGTACATGATGTTTTCATAGATGTATTGACAAGGTACCGTCATGAAGTTAATATCTTTAAACAGTTCTCTTAGAGAATCGCGTCTGCGGAGGCCATATATTGCTCTGATGGCTCTTTTCTGTAGAATAAAAATCGATTCGATATCTGCAGCCCGCCCCCATAGTAAAATACCGTAAGACATGATACTATGAAAGTAACTAAAATAGACTAGCCTCGCGGTATCTACATCAGTAAATCGACTCCTTCAAAACTGTGTCATAGACAAGATGATGTGGTTTTGTAAAGCAAAATAACACAATATGTCGACAACCACGTGTGCTAAGTCGTTATTAATTTTCCTTGTTATCATAAACATTGTGACGGACAATTTTTTTTAAAAACAAAAGAATTATAAATGTTAATGAAACTTTTAAAATTGATACATTAGATGCATTTTAAAATAAATGAGGCTTAATAATGTGTGCCTCGTTGTATACACAATAGCGACAATTAAGCATGATATCTGGCATCCGGCCCCAGTTCGGGCAGAGATATTCGGTTTTGTCATTAGCAGCCCTATTTTGCCCTGTTGATGGCAATAAGCTCACCCCCTATTACATGGGACTTAAATGTAACTGGCGAAATGTGGGTGTACCTCTACCTCTTCGGGGAATACTCAATTCTTTATTGTATCCCATATGTATAACATATAATACGTTATGTATAACGTATAAAAAAGAATACAACATGAAAACAACATGAAATAGATGGAGTACAGGCGTGATGTTTCATTGTTTCCAGGTGTGATACGTACGATGCACTGTAACGACAGTTATGCAGCAGATGTGGTGCCGGTCGACGTGACAGTCAACGCCTGCATCATTCTGGGATACCTTACTGGTGTTGAGCAGTAAGTTGACTTATTTTAGCAATAGATATAGTATTTCATCTCACGAAGCGACGCGCGCTTTACTTGTGATAACCTAGTGTACAAAAACGTTGCGAATGTGTGTGTAAGTGCAGGAGCTTTCAGTACCGTCCGAGACAATGGCTACGTCGGAAGTGTGGTTGTGTGTGTGAGTTATGTGCTGACACTTCTCATCTTCACGCACTCATTCACAGCGTGTTTGTACACTTAGTTAGCACAAGTAAAGTGCGCGTCGCTTCATGAGATAAAAATACACGGGTAAATTAAATTGCTCGCCTTTGAACAATATTGGTTTAACGTGACATAACATCGAACGATTTACTGCGATACGGCCACACTATATTGAGTGATATGGAGCGACTTCATAAATACTGAAGAAAGGAAAGAAAGAAAAATAAGAAAAAATGGCGTACTTTTAGAGCATGAGAAGTGAAAAAATCATTTATAGCCAGAGCGCATCTCATTGCAATTCCAATAAGCCCAAACACGGCTAGGATACGTTGTTTTACTAAGGAGTTCCGGTGCGTACCTTGCGGTTTCATCATCAGATCAGTTAGATGGTACCATTTTGATCAGAACCGTTTATTTAAATTTGCTTCGTCATAGTTGTTTAACTATCTATGATAAATGATAAATGATTTTATTTCTGCAAATAGGTTTTTACAAACACTTTTACACGTCAATCATATTTTAAAACTAGATCTATCTTATCGCCACCCGTGAAATACTTATCATTCAGGAGTTCCAGTGGCCATCTGTGGTCTTCTTCATCAGTTTCACTTCACCAAATGATACTTTCTAAATGCAAATGTTTGACTTGTTGATGTATACGTCGTGTATTTGAAATGTGAAATACAAAATACAGTATTTTAACTCTTATAGGTATTAAGAGTTAAAATACTTAAAAACTAAATATTATATTAGGACAATATATTATATTAAGACCTACAAGTAGTTGTTCCGGGTCTGGCTGTTTGTGTATGTGAATTTAAATGTTTTTAAACGCACCCACGATACAGGAGAAATTCCTAGTGGGGAGCAAAGTTTAAAAAAAAAAATATATATAATATTAAAATACTGTATTTTGTTTTTCATATTTCAAATACACGACTTGTAAGTATTTTGTAATTTGTATTTTAATGAAAACAAAGCTTGTATTTTGCCCAGCACTGAACAAAACCAGCATTAGCAATACCTAGAAAATGTGGAGCATTTGGAAGTAAATTAATCAATTCAATTGATTAATTTGCTTTACCAAACTGCTCTACTCGTACTTCCTCCGGGATACAACTGCTAAAAATAATTGCCCTTGTTTGAGATTCCGTACTGAAAATAATCATTCAATTGGAGTTTATAATACCTATATTTTTCTGTTAATTCCAGGCCCAAAAAGATAAACATTTGCAACCTCACTCAGTCAGGAATCAATCCGATCACGTGGGGCCAAGCTTTGGACATGGGTAAGTTAAATGCTGATTTATTTGATGTAGACGGTTCAACCATCTACATTAAATAAACCAAAAACTTAAAATAATAATAAAACGGGGCTGTCTTTGGGGACTGCCAATAGAAGTGAAAACTAAGTAACTTGAAAGCGTTCGGAGCCGATGACGCGAGTTACATGATTTTTGTTCACCCCAAAAAGTGCTCAACGCGCCTATAGAAGTTTTCACTTGAAAAATTTGTTACAATTATACCGTATATACTTTCACTATGTATGTATTTAGTAAAATGCTGCTATTTTAACATTACAAACAGACACTTCACTTTTATTTATTTGTATTGATAAGTAAAGATATTTATGTAAGCTTACACGGGTCAGCTAAAGTCGTGCAATTCTTGGCAATTGCTACAATGTTGGCATCACATTACTCGGATACATCTGAGACATCGTTATTAGCCAGAGTGCGCAATATTAGTTGCCCGTGCAAAGTGCATGGGCAACTAAAATTGCGCAGTTCCGGAACTAAATAATGAATAATGTCGATGACCTCGGTAGAAGGTTACCCGGGTCAAAATACTTAAACAATTTATTATTTTCTTGCAGGGCGGGTCCACGTTCAGGAGTTCCCCTTCACCGTGTGCCTGTGGTACCCCGGAGGCTCCCCGAAGAGCTCGCGGATAGCGCACCAGCTCGCGCTGTTCTTCACTCACATGCTGCCCGCGTACTTTGTGGATATGCTCATGTTCCTCATGGGAAAGAAGACTTTGTAAGTCCCTTTTAAACGCTACTAGACGTGATAAACTTATGCAGCGTGTAAAAGAACCCACCACCCAGCCAAAAATGCCAAAATCCTCTGAATATTTGCGTCAATATCAACTAATCCACTATTTATTTAACATAGGTAGCAGCGCAACATTATCGCCACAAAAAGTTGCCTTAACTTGAGGTTGCGCAAGAAAGTTGCGAGATTAACAAAGACGTTACGGCAATACCAAATAATTTTAATGCGACGCCAAGATTGTCACTTGCCGGATGCCATTTGTGTTGCTAGATACCGCACCATGTGGAGCAATTAGAACAACTTTATTAAAATTGCTCCACTGAACTCCACACCCCACTACCGTAGCATTCTACGGTGGGGTGGTAGTGGTCGTGGTTTATTCCAAATAACCCCCGACAGTCCAAATAGCCCCCGTTCACGGTACTGCCGGCAACTTTTGCGAAAATAATTGCTGTAAAAGTGAACTGTGGAAATGGAGCTTTACTTCACTGTTAATAACAAAATTATGTGATTTCAGCATGATCAAAATCCAGAAGCGTATCAACTACGGCCTGGAAGTTCTCCAGTACTACACGACCAAGGAGTGGCACTTTACTAACGACAACTTTGTGGCTCTGCAGCACAGGATCTCGAAGAGTGATAACGAAACGTTCTATACTGATATGAAGGTACGCAAGTCATCTTCTACACATTATAATAAAATCGTAGCGAAGTCAAAACTGTACATTGAATATTTTTGAAAAAAAAAAGTAATTACCACAAGGTCTGGGAACGATTCTGATGCCGAAAATATAGCTTTTAGAATTTTTGTCTGTTTGTCTGAATGTATGTTCCAGCATCATGCAAAAACTATCGGATAGATTTTGTTCAAATTTTACAAAGATATTTCCTATAGGTCTGGTCAAATTACTAGGTATAAATTATCACGCTATTTGCTATGGGGGATGAGCAGTATTGCATTATGTTTTGAGATGGGTCAATAAGGGCAGGTACCTTAACCGTGGTCACTACAAGAAAACGATCAAAAAAATTGATCTGCATTTACAGATTCTGAATAAAATTTAAGTCAGCAAGAAAGAAAGTGGGCAATTTTCACAAACAATGTTTTTGAAGTCAATCGATCCTGTTTCTTATAAGGATAAAAAAATTCTATGGGACCAACTGAGGTTTGTGTACTAGAAAAGTCAGAAATCGCAAAAAAGTTTTCTCATACAGTTCGTAGGAATGATACTGAAATGAGAGCGAACACATTAGGTATACCAGTGTATGACAACAGTCGAATTATTCCATTACTTTGCTGAGTTGAACAGGAAACGAATATATCAGATAGGTACACTTACAGATTTATTATTTTAAATGATTATCATACCTTTATTATTATTATTATTATTTATTGAACTCAAAGGCAACATGGACCAATTATAAAAAACAAACAAATACAATACAAATAAATACAATTTCAATACAAAAAATACAATATACAACATAAATACACGTCAACACAATCAAAACAATATTTCCACATTAGCCCGTACATGTACCATGTCACAGTGATACATGTACTGGCAGTCGAAACGCTGGGCGAAGGCTCTTGCGCATGGTTGTATAAAACAATCCACGCGCGTTTCGGCGAACCTCCCCGAAGCGCTCCAGAAGCGAGGCAGCCCCAACAGCACCCTGAATGCATTATTGTATTGGACGCGTAGAGCGCTGTACTGCTTTTGCGTATAATTCGCCCACAGACTGCTCGTGTAGAAGGACTTATATGTTATATCTTAAAGGGTTTAGACAGCGTTTTCGTTGAAAGCTCCCAGACGGCTTATTTTTTTCCGACACCTCCAACAAATATCGTTAATTCATACAAAAATGCATACAAAAACTTAACAAATAATATACTAAAACCTTCCTCGAGAACCAAGCTATCCATTGGTGAAAACAGCATGAGAATCAGTGCAGTAGTTTTTCAGTTTATCGCGAACAGACAGACAGACAGACAGACAGACGCGGCGGAGGACTTTGTTTTATAATATGTAGTGATTTAGTTATTTCGGAATTCCGATGATGAGTGGAATTTCCAATGAAGGAAAAACTGACCATGACATTGTGATGGGACCATCGGGTGCCAGGTGCCATCAAAAGAGAACCTTGAATAGCAATCGATACATTCGTCAATACCTAGAGGCTCAAGTGATGCCATAAGCTGAATTTGTGGGCCAGGATTTAATTTTTGTGCGTGATAATGATTTTGGCGCAAGGGCGCACACCGCAATAATTGTTCGAGAATACCTGCAATTTTGGAAGCATGGGAGAACATTCCACAGCACGTCAAAGTGGCATTAATTAATCCCGTCATCAACCGTCGCGCGTCGGGCAGTTGCCTACCAGACACGACACCCTTCTGGTCGGAGGATCCTCCCTTTTCAATAGAACATAAGTGAACTTTATACCCTGTTCCACATACCTCTATAATTCTATGCCGAACCGCATGAGAGCCGTTGTAAATATTCTTGGAGGTTACTAAATAAACGTTTTCTCTATGTATACCACCGTTTTCATCAAAAATTCAACGTTAATTTTGCCCCTGAGAAACGCGAAAAGACGACTTATTGCAATTAAAAAGTATAATTTTTTTTATTGGGAACAATGTCAAACTGAAATGATAGTGACTGGCTTCAAAAGACTTTTTTTTTACTACCATTATTTAAAAAGAACTTTCAACAAAAATATGCAAAGTGGCTCCATTTAGGTGTCCGGGAGTGTAAATAAGTTAGACCTCTTCTGTCGTAAAAGGTTAAAAAAAAAAATATCTATGGTTAGGTGACAGTTCCTGAGAAATCCCGTGTGTTTACAATTACAATGAACTGTCATATTATATTAGTGACTAGCTTTTGCCCGCGGCTTCGCCCGCGTGGATGTCGGTTATCGCATAAAAAAGTACCCTATGTACTACCCTCTCCATATCCCAGGCTATATCTCAAAATTCTAACTTAATATTAATTTTAATGTGACTCACTATGTGTTTATTACCGAGCTGGTAATGAGTTGAACTATCTAACTAATGTGCACACTAATAGGGTTGAAAATAAAACCACAATAGTGTACTGATCTAAGCTGGTATACTTAATTAAAATTGCGAGACCCCAACCAAATCGCGGTAACGAAACCATAGCGAGATCTATTTCGACGTCAACGCCATCTATCGAGCTTGACATCAAACTTTTAACATTTCACAATAATAACTATGGTTTTATGGTTTCTTCATGAACACTATGTGAATAGAAACCGAAACAAATGATTTAATATAGTAAAAGTACTTATGTTCTGAACGTGAATGAGTCTTTACCTAAAGATAACAAACACAAAATCAAAATACGAAATTTCACTCAAATTCTTAAAGCAATCAATTGTACCAAATACAACACGAAATAAAATTGCGACACAAATAATAATTTTAGAATAATTCACGTAAGTACTAACTTTTCTCAGGGTCACGTTCGCAATTGGACGAAATATTAGACATTTATTTTGTACTTGCAAACACGATCTGGATGTAGAATTCGATTAATCGACTAATAATTGACCGGTTGACATTTTAGCGGGAACACCACTAAACGAACGAAAAAAGAAAACAAAATACGTCTATACTCTGTGGTCGTGTGGCGGTGTGACGCGATGCTTAATGTAAACATTCATCAAGGTTTATACGTGCGTAAATTAATGGATTCAATGAGAAAACGGTTTAATCTTAGAAGAATCTTATACAGAATTACTGAGAAATAAGTGTAGATTTCGTATTGAGTGTTAGTTTATCGAAAAGTGATAAATATGTCAGTGAAAAAGTAACGAAAGTTTTGGAATGCACAAATTTTGATCATAAGGCCGCCGTGTTTAGTAATGTTTTTATGATAAATATTCTTGTATACTGTTTGAAATACACGTAAGTAGCTAGCTTATTTATCTACGAACATAATTTGGCTTATAGCTACTGATATTATAGCGTATTGTTATCGTAATCGTATTTCCAAGAGTAAAATTCGGCAAACAAATACCTACAAAAAGTCAATAAAATGGATATAGTATGTTATCCTTAAGAGATAGACATATGCCATCGCGGACTTTTTTGAAGACCTTTTTATGATACACAATTCCACCATACATTATTTTGTTATATCTCAAAGGGTTTAGACAGCGTTTTCGTTGAAAGCTCCCAGACGGCTTATTTTTTTCCGACACCTCCAACAAATATCGTTAATTCATACAAAAATGCATACAAAAACATAACAAATTATATACTAAAACCTTCCTAGAGAACCAAGCTATCCATTGGTGAAAACAGCATGAGAATCGGTGCAGCAGTATTTGAGTTTATCGCGAACAGACAGACAGACAGACAGACAGACAGACAGACAGACGCGGCGGAGGACTTTGTTTTATAATATGTAGTGATAGGTGTTCGTCAGGAATAAACTGTAAGAATGACAATGAGAAACATATATTTTAAGTTAGAGTTATCAAGTTATCTTTGTCAGTAGTACACAAACAAAGAGCTAACTTTGTGAGAGACTGGAGTCTGAGGCAGGTTTATAAAAACCTGTATTACAGGTCTCCAGGGCCCTTCCGCGGCTAGATGCCTGTTATTTGGTTACACGACATAATTAACAATGCAAGATAATAAACGAGCAAAAAATGTTTTTGTAACATAATATATAATTTAGTAACAAATATAAAAATGTTTGAGGAAATGTGTGTTCAAATTCAATGTGTCAATGTTGTGCCATTAGTGTACACCTATGCAGGAACGCAGGCCTTGAATAATTCACTAGAAAAGAGCTGGTGGACCTCGATGTCAGGCTGCAGACAGTCCAGGCCATTCTTAGATGGTGGGCTAACCAGGCGTTTATTACACCTGGACAGGACCGGCCTGCGCCTGGTCACGGGGACCATCACGGGACACTGCTCGCTAGACAAACACTTCCACACAGTAGGCATAACGGACAATCCTCTGTGCAGGGTTTGCATGGAGGCTGAGGAAACCGTCGCGCATATGCTCTTTAAATGCACAGGCGTCACCCAGATTAGAACAGAGACCCTCGGGGCACCCTGATCTTTCACAGATGTTCTAAACATACCGGGAGACGTAATTAACTTCTGGATCAGGTGGGCTGATTGGAATAATTACTGACGGCCGCCAAAAAAAAAAATACTTTCTTATTTGCAACATAGTTGGGCAAACGTCATCTAAAATTATTCCAAATTTGAAGTTGATAGGATTAGTAGTTCTTGAGATATCTAGCTGTGACAGACAGACGGACAGACGGACTGAGTCGCACCATAAGGGTTCTTTTTTACCAATTTGGTACGGATCTAAAAGGAAGCGCATAAATATCAATTCTTTGGAATCGAAATCAGATTTGCATTGCTTTGTTGAAAGTTGACTGAAATAGCATAATATGTCATAATTGACTGCTTAGATCCATAAGGTATGATGATCATTTAAAAGATTAAATCTGTAACTATCTGCTATATTCGTTTCCTATTCAACACAGCGAAGTAGTAATGGAATAATTCAACTGTTGTCATACATTGTGTTCGTTCTCATCTCAGTCTCACCTACGACCTGTATGGGAAAACTTTTTTCGATTTCTGACTTTTCTAGTACTCAAACCTCAGTTGGTCCTATAGAGTTTTTTGATCCTCGTAAGAAACAGGATCGATTGGCATCAAAAAACATTTTTGTGAAAATTGCCCATTTTCTTGCTGACTCTAATTTTTTTTCAAAATCTGCGAATGCAGATCAATTTTTTTCAAAATCTGTGAATGTAGATCAATTTTTTTCTAAAAGTTAAGCATAGTCTCTTAAGACCATTTTCTTGTAGCGATCACGGTTAAGGTACCTGCCCTTATGGATCCACCTCAAAACATAATGCAATACTGCTCATCCCCCATAGCAAATAGCGTGATAATTTATACGTAGTAATTTTACCAGGCCCTATAGGGAATATTTATGCAAAATTTGAACAAAATCTGTCCGGTAGTTTTTGCGTGGTGCTGGAACATACATTCAGACAAACAGACAAAAATTCTAAAAACCCATATTTTCGGCATCAGAATCGTTCCCAGACCTCGTGGCAATTACTTTTTTTTTTCAAAAATATTCATGGTACAGTTTTGACTTCGCTACGATTTTATTATATGTATAGATATTGTGTCGTCTTACGACTTTCACGCGAACGAAGTCGCGGGCAGAAACTAGTTATATGTGTAATATGTCTTTCAACAGATAGTTTTGATTCACAAGATCCCAATATCAACTATGGTACATTATTTTCTACAGTATGCCATGAGTTCAATAAAGCGTGTCCAGTAAAAAAAAGTTACAATAAATGATAAACCAAAATTAAGTGAATGGGCCACTGCTGGTATTAGAAAAAGCAGAGACTTTTTATATAATTTGTACCACGAAAAATCATTGACTTCTGATCAAATCCTTCATAATTATGTCAGGAACTATTCTAAGATATTTAAAAGAGTCTGCGCTCAAGCTAAATCTAAATTAATAAGTAAAAAAATTAGTATTTCTAATAATAAAATAAAAGCTGTGTGGCAGGTAATTAACAAAGAAACTGGAAACACAATACAGCGAGATCAGAATGAACTGACTTTAAAAATTCACAATGAAACCATTTCAGATAAGTTAGAAGTTGCTGAGACACTAGAAAATTTCTTTACCAACGTCCCAATAGAGGTTACGAAATCTCTCCCATCATCATCCATTTTAGCTGAATCTCTTCTCAAAGAAAACTTCAGTAAGGATAATCCAAGTTTTTAATTCAAGCCCATTTCTATTGTCACAATTAAAAAAGCATTCAAAAGTCTTAACATGAAAAACACTGAAGACTTATGGGGGATTTCCGTTAAAGTTCTTGGAGATATTATTGACACAATTGCCCCTGTCCTAACAGGAATATTTAATCAATGTTTGGACAGCGGTACGTTTCCAGACTTAATGAAGCATAGTAAAGTAGTACCAATTTTTAAATCGGGTAGTAAGAGTGATCCTTCTAATTATAGACCTATATCTGTGCTACCAGCATTGAGTAAAATATATGAAAAAATCATGCTAGACCAGATGTTGTCACATTTTAACTCAAATGGGATTTTACATAGTCGCCAGTTTGGTTTCACGAAGGGTAGGTCGACAACTGACGCAGGAGTAAAACTCATCAGTCACATTTTGGAATGCAATTGGCATTTTTGTGACGTTTGACTGCGTTGACCACAACACACTGATCTGTAAATTACGCCACTACGGAATTCGTGGACAAGCTGCCGATCTTGTTCTTTCCTATCTACGAGTATCAAATAGGCAGCAAAAAGTACACGTTAATGGGGCGACTTCCTCGGGGTCTCTAGTTAAGATGGGCGTGCCTCAAGGTTCAATTCTTGGCCCTTTTCTATTTCTAGTTTATATTAATGACCTTCCTTACATGATGGCTAACTTATCGGATATAATTCTATTTGCTGATGACACATCTCTAATTTTAAAAATAGATAGAAAAGACACGGATGTCTTACATGTCAACGATAGTCTCGCTGTTCTTTCAAAATGGTTCGCAGCTAATAATCTTTTACTTAATGCGAATAAAACGAAATGTCTTAAGTTCTCATTACCAAATGTACCCCAAGTGGGTCTAAATTTAAAACTTGATGGCAAGAAACTAGAAGCTATTACGGAAACTGTATTTCTAGGAATTACTTTAGATTCGAAATTGCAATGGGGCGCCCACATTAGAGCTCTTTCAGGTAGATTAAGTTCAGCTGCATATGCAGTAAGAAAAATAAGGCAGTTAACTGATATAGCCACAGCTAGGTTAGTATACTTTGCTTATTTCCACAGTATTATGTCTTATGGCGTTCTGCTGTGGGGATCGGCAGTTGACGTAGATTCCATTTTCATTCTACAAAAGAGAGCAATCCGCGCGATCTATAAAATGGGTCCTCGTGAGTCCCTTACAAATAAATTCAAAGTAATTGATATACTAACTTTGCCTTCTCTTTATATCTTAGAAAGTATTTTGTATGTTCGCAAAAACTTAGGACTTTTCAAAATAAGAAGCGATTTCCATAATATAAATATACGTAGTAAACATGGAATTGTGATCCCCAAATTCAGATTAACTAAAACTAGCAAGTCATTTCTTATAAACAGTATCCGCTTTTATAACAAGTTGCCAAAGTCGGTTACAGAACTTAGCGACGGAAAGTTCAAAACCCACATCAAACGTGTCCTTATCAAAAAAGCATATTATAAGATAAAAGACTACGTTGAAGACAAGGAAGTTTGGCAATAATTCGTTCTGCACATGTGGCATCCCTAGTACCTCATAAACAACATAACTATGTCAATGTCTATTAACTGCTCCCAAATAACGATGTTTATTTAGAATTTTTAATTATTTTTTTACATAATTCCTTGAGTTAATCTTTTCATTATTTGACATTATTTTCCTACAAATCGAATTCCAATTCTTTATTAGTGGCTTTTGTGGACATGATATTTATTCAGATATGTTACTGTAGTTGTAATTGCAATCATGTCATTAATATTTTATATACTTAGATTATTTTATATTTTGTGAATGTGAGAACGTTGTAGGCCTATTAGAGTGTAGATTTGTTGGCGGTTTTCTATTTTGTTAAGCACCTGGTAATTGTTGAAAGGCCTACACTGTCCTCCCATACCTATTATCACTGTTATTTAATAATATTGTAAAGCCAATTATTTTTAAAAGAGTAACCGTGAAGTTTCTTGCCGGCTCTTCTCCATAGGAAACGACTAATTGGAACCGTGCACCTAGCTTCTGACGTTTCATAAGTGCCCATGTAGGTTTATGTGAAATAAAATATTTTGATTTGATTTGATATATATAACTGTATATAAAAATCTGGAAATAATCGTGTTTTTTTTTTAAAGATGTTTTTGACAGAGGTGTTACTTAATTCTAAACTCGCGAAACTTTTAAGTTTAATGGCGAGAGGCGCTCTTTTTCATAACAATGAACCACCTTACGTACATATTAAGGCTCGTACAGACTAGTGCGATATCGCGGGCGCGACGCGACACTAGTAGCACAATTTGTTTGTCGGTGCCTGTCGCGCCTGCGATATCGCGCGGGTCTGCACGAGCCTTTAGGCACTATTTATATATTATACTATTATGGTTTAATCTTATACAATGTATTTAGTTCTGTTTGCTATCCATACTAATATTATAAATGTGAAAGTAACTCTGTCCGTCTGTCTGTCTGTATGTTACGTTTTCACGCCTAAACCGCTGAACTGATCGTCATGAAATTTGGCAGAGATATAGCCTGGGATATGGAAAAGGACATAGGTTACTTTTTTACGCGATAACCGACTTCCACGCGGGCGGAGCCGCGGGCAAATGCTAGTCCTGTATAAAGACAGACCATGTAGATTAGATTTAAGAGGTTGTTACACAGGACATTGATCTACAAAGCCGAACTTTTTTTAAATCTTGATACATAATATTCTAATAATGTTTTGCACCATTTTCGAATACCGAACTTTTAGTTTTTTTTAAACTTTGTAAAAACTTTTACTAAAATGTTTCATGTCGTCGCGATAGGTAATAAACGTTTTGTTTCAGACCAGTACCAGTTTTTTCGTAACAATACAATCCTGGAAGCAGCATCAGAAAATCTCGATCAAATAAATGTATTGACTTATAGATCAATCCAATATAGTAAATTTCAATTCGATACCCCAATTTTTTTTTGTCAGAAACCAGTTTGCTTAAATCCAGCTTATTTCTAGGATATGGACTGGAGCATGTACATCAGGAATTACATCAAGGGCGCTCGAGAGTACTGCTGCAAGGAGGACCCCTCGACCTTGCCCGCAGCTAGGCGGTTACAGAGGCAGTAAGTAGACCTTCCTAGGCCTGTATTCCTCAAAGGAGTAGGCTTATGTCTATAGTTTACCCACGTTTCGCCAGTTACGTTGAAGTCCCATGTATTAAAGGGCTTAACCAAGGCACACTGTTATAATTCAGACTAATTGCCATCAAAAGCCTCTTATCAATTTATCATACAGAGAAGGAACGCGTTGATTCAGTTCTCATAGAGTGTCACGTCGATCATATTTTAAAAGTAGGTCGGCGTTTTCTATCTGAATACTCTGAGAAGAAAAGCCGAAACAAACTCAGAGGTCGCAGTCTCTTTAAAGTCCAGAAATAATCTTGGTCAGCACATGTGAAGACCTTGTAGATTGGTGTCTGAAATCGTCTTTTGATGAAAGAACAGCACAGATTAAGTAGACAGTCAGTGCACGCATTCGTCAGTAATCGTGCAGCTCAACTAAGAATTAAAAGTCAACAATGGCCCAAATGAAAAAAAAAAAAAAAAAAAACATGAAACGACTACATCAAGCAACTCACTGCGCTGCGACGCAAAGTAGCAAAATAATTGCTGCCAGTGATACCGCCACACATGAATTGAACTTAATAATTTAGATTGCTCCACTAACTCTGCCGGCAACTGCTGCCGGGCAAACATGGCTGGAAAAGTTGTCCGTGTGGCCTTCCATTTTGCTTTATTATTATTATTATTATTATGACTTACTTCTCTTATTATCCACAGATTATACTACCTGGACAAAGCAGTACAGATCATGGTCGGCCTATTAATATCATACTTCGCCTACTACTACTTTAATATGTTATACTCACTAATAAGCGCGTAATTAAGATTTATAATAATCATTAATGTAATTATTGTTCAAAATTTGGCTACAAAAATGTGCCTTTTAAATTGTAATCCAATTCAAGTCATGAATCTAACACTTATTATCCCTTTAAATCATAAATTAAAATAGGTACCTAACTATTTAAGACAACAATATGTCGATGTTCACGGAAACTATTTGTGTAAGAACTGTGTCTACGTCAGTAAGCGCCCTTATCTTAATATTATTGTAAATCTGTAGGTAAGGTCAAGTAGCAAAAATGTTTAGCAAGTTTCAAACAAATTCCTTTCCCACATAGCGGGCGCATGTCACAATTTTTCATGAATTTTAATTCAGAGCTAGATGACTGGACAGATGTTATCGTGTCAAAATGTCATTATGATCTGGAGTTCATACAAAAATCCCATAGAAAAAGCACTTTCAGTTTTTCCCATTTTTTTAATTTGTCGTGCAATAAAAAAAAAAACTTATTTCCATAAAAACCTTATTCGGACTATGATAAACATTTTAAAACAAAAAGTAGCTAAATCGGTCCAGCCGTTCTGAAGTGATGCGCTTACCAACGAACAGCATTTTTTTTTTTATTATGTAGATGTTGGCATTACGTAATCTGAAAAATAATAACGTGCAAGTAAATATCAACGTTAACGTGCTTAACATTTTCTTTCCTTGACTGAACAGAAATCAAATACAGGCGACCATCACCGTTTGTGTAGCGAACTTTGTAACCTGCCTAATACTCAAAGTTATTGTATTTTGTACACTAAACCAAGTCACAGTATTCGGCCGTTAAATAAGGCACATCGACTATTAGAAAAAAAATCGGTTTTGTAGA
The DNA here is from genome assembly GCA_947523025.1 of Dryobota labecula. Taxonomy (NCBI): domain Eukaryota; kingdom Metazoa; phylum Arthropoda; class Insecta; order Lepidoptera; family Noctuidae; genus Dryobota; species Dryobota labecula. Next base: position 193,717 of record OX383311.1, on the reverse strand, counting down.
GCGTCGTCTCTGTCCCTCATACCTGTGTGACAGTCTCTTTCTAATGTCCGATGTGTCATATTTACGCCTGGCACCCTAATTGCGTAACACACTGTCAATCACAATTCAAAAGTCTTGACGGATATTGCCAATCCATTGCTTCATAGGTTTGAATAATCGTCTCCTCAACAACGTAAATAACGCAATGAACGCAAATTTACGTGCTATCAAAGTAGCGAGCACGTTTCCGCTTTGCTCTTTAATGATATACAAGCGCTAAGAATACTTGAGTAAAATCCTGTAAAGGTAGAATAAGCGCTGAATAACAAGAAAAGCGTGCTGTAAAAGTGCTATAAATATTGAGTAAAAGCGAAAAAACTACTACTAGCACTATATGGTAACAAATATGCGTTTATTCGATTATATTTTCTATAAAAGTTATCAGTTTGCTATTACTCGGCAAGTTGGTTCTGTAGGAGTAGCCGGATTTTACTCAATTTATTACTTTAATTCGGCTAATTTGTGCTGTAAAAGATCTCTGGTGGCTGTGGATGAAATGTCATGTTTGTTTATAACATATCAATGTCAAAATTGTAAAAGGATAAGTTTGAATATATTATCATTTACACTTTAAGGTTAATTTTTTCACAAAGTCCTTAACATGTAATATACAGAACATGTTCGTAAGTACATATATTCAACATGCGATACTTAATTTACTGACTAAACCAGAGGCCCTAGGGCATATATATTTATGCTCCCCCATGATTCATTCAATTTAAATTATATACATTTAATAAATAAAATATTGTATGTTATAAAAATTACTTTTATAATCTAGTTTCCATTACATCTCATGTATACGATTATAACTCGAGTAAAGGGGATTTCATTACGTTTACCGCACATGATGCAGCCATGTCTAATATATTTTAGGGTTCCTTGTGTAAGTTTCATAAAAACCCTCATATTTCATTTTACTTTCGAGTGAGCGAAGTGGATAAAAAAGTATTTTAAACGTAAAAAAAATCGAGATTGAGATTTTATCTATCGTATATCGCTAACCGAGTCCGAAAACACTGAGTAAAAGGAATTTGGTTGCTAGAATACAATTTATTTTCTGAGTAAAAGCAATCCGGCTACTCCTACAGAACCAAATTGTCGAGTAATAGCAAACTGACATCTTTTATAGAAAACATAATCGAATGAACATATTAGCCGAATCAAAGCAATTAAATCGCTGTTACTCAACTAAAAAGCTGTGTAAAAGCAAGTCGGTTGCTATTATACAACATATTTTCGAGTGGTTGTATAAGTGTGCGACCACACTTATACGATCATCCATTTATATAGTAAAAAGATTGCTTTTACTCAACTTTTATGGAATCAGATTAGAATGTCGAATAGTGACCGTATAGAAGAGCCCAACTTAGCGGATCAGCTATTTAAGTAGCTGTTACAGAACTATTATAGGATAAGGAAGCTGAATAAAAGTGATTTGGTCATTTGAACTCAGCATGTTACAAAAAGCAGAGTAAAAGCGTATAAGCATAGTGCTGTTAACGTTTATTCGACTTAATTATAGCACAATTTAGTGAAAATTGCTGAATAGTCGACCCAAGCGCTTTTATACGACAGATTTGTATTTTGGCAACGTAATTTCAGCTGTTATAGGACTATAGGCTGAGTAAATCGTTTCTTATTCGACTGGTTTGCTGGTTGCGTGGGTTCATTTTATGTGTATTATTAACGCGCTGGATACTGTAAACTACATCAACGAAATGTCAATTAAAGTTTAAATTAAGTTCTGGAACCGTAATTGAAAGCATAACTTGTTTTGGAACGAAGTTCCAAACCGCACGTTATACGTCGCACACTTGGCTAATGAGAGCTAAACCGAAAAATGTGTAACATTTTGACCGTCACCTCTCGTTTTTACTGTTTTTTTTTTTCTTTCTAATTTCAATAACACTTCATTTATTTTCCTATTCTAACAACTATTCTATTTAATCGACATAAACCTGTTTACTTATAAAAGTTGCTCAACTGCAGAGCAACAGTAGCGCGACTCTTATGCAATAAAATTGTTGCTTCGTTTATAAATATCCTATGTACTTCTAATTGTATACCTCATGTATAATCGTAATAAATAATGTTAATTGGAAATATAATAAAAAAGATGGAAGATTTTTTTTTTTTTTATGGTAAAGGGTTTGCTTTCCGCACTTAGTTTTTGTTAAAAACTTTTTAGCAAAAAAAAAAAAAAAACAACCAAGTTCAAAAAAAAATATTAAAAATAACTTTAATTTCGGAAGTCGGTGTCCTTGGTTCTGTATTTTCGTCTTTTGCCACCGACTTCCGAAATTAAAGTTATATTTCATTTTTTTTTGGAATTCGTTTGTTTTTTTAACCCCCGACATAAACGGAGGGGTGTTATAAGTTTAAGTTGTGAATCTGTGTGTCTGTCTGTGTCATCGTAGCTCGCAAACGGCTGAACCGATTTTAATGAGTTTTTTCGTTTTGTTTGAAAGGTGACCTGATCGAGAGCGTTCTTAGCTATGATTCAAGAAAATTGGTTCAGCCGTTTGAAGAATATCAGTTCTTTTCTAGTTGATGAATTGACGTGAGCATCTCCCACAGGTCGGATTGAGTTGTAATTTGGTATTTCGTTACTTCTTACTTCAATGTATGAAAATAACATAGTAACCTTGAACTGCTGCTGCAGCTTCACCTGAAATTTGCAGGATATCCAACTCCCTTAACATACAGCAGAGGTATCGAGTATGGGCTGCTTGGAATGGTCTCAATGAATAGGTTATAGATAGATGGTGACCAGGGGCTGATGATGGAGGAGGAAAGAGAAATGGATCGGTTCAGCCATTCAAAGATTATCAGCTCTTTTCTAGTTGATGAATTGATGTGAGCATCTTCCACAGGTCAGATTGGGTTGAAATTTGGTATTTCGTTACTTCAGTGATATTAAAAGAACATTGTAACCTTGGATTGCTGCTGCAGCATCACCTGGAATCCAACTCCCTTAACATACAGCAGAGGTATCGTGTTTAGACTCCTTGGAATGGTCTCAAGGAAAAGATTATAGATAGATGGTGTCTAGGTCCATCCGTCCGTCCGTCTCACAGTGGACGGAAAAACAAGGTTCCCCTTCGTAGGATTTTTGAAAAATAAAATAGTTTATTTGATACTTTCAAGTATACAGTTTTCTCGAGTACATTAAAACATTGAATAAATTAGTAGTTACGGGTTTTTTTTCAAGTCTATACCATAAAAAAATGACTTTATATGTTTCAAATGTATGAAAATGGAATTAGTTTTCCTCATAACTTTTTTCTGTCTTGGATTGTAAAGCTGAAACTTTTAGGTATTGTTGCCGAGCCTATAAAAAAGCTACCTGACTTTTGACTTTGACCCCGAACTTCCCCGTTCAAAAGATATGAATGAATTAAAAATGCATATTTAGATGATGTTTTAACACGCGATAATGTACCTCAAAAATAAGTTATTTTTTATTTATTTTTACCCATTATTGATCCCTGATAGACAACAAACCTATATGACTATCGATCTTGACGAAAAGCGTACTTATTCATAATGTATGAATAAATTAATAATTGAATTTACACAACAAATAATGCGATATGAGTGAATGAATGTTTGATATATTTATTTGCAAAAATATAGGTAGCCAACATAAGTTCTTAAGATCTATAGGTTTCACGTAAATATTTGTACGGCTGAAATGCCGAATATAGTGAAACTTTCACTATATTCGGCATTTCAGCCATACAAATATTTAGATTTTATATCTTGGTTATATTAACATGCAGTACACATTTAGTAATTAGCAAAAACATAACAATAGTAATAGTAATTTCAAATATGAAATCAATTTAAGAGTATGAGTTGAGTTGTATGAGTATGAAATCAATGATTCAGGAGAAGAACTAATCACAATTAAATTAGTCAATGTCACAGTCAGACAGTTTGCCTATGTCTACAAAGTCTATATTTTCTATATCTGAACGTAAAAACAATAACATTTTGGGTTCATCTGATAGAGGTTTAGTACAAAGTTGCCATATCTTAGGTCTGAAACTAGAGAGATATATATGGGTCTGAAGATATTAGCAAATTATGGATAGTATCCTCATTTGTTGCAATTCTGCTAGTTTTCCGCAAGTGGAAGGTTCTGAATTTTTTAAAATCTTTATTGAGAGATTCCGATGCTTCTTCAGAAAAATTTTCGATTAAAATAAAGTTGTTTCACTCAATTATATCGGCACCATGCATGAGTAATTTATGCACAGTTAGGGCATATAATACCATGCATAGAGCCTAACATATGTATGAGGTGTTGTAGCACAATATTGCCGGAACTTTTCCACGTCTAAAAACTCTCCACATGAGATTACCTGAAGAATCATTCCAAATCTTCTAATGAGTTCTTTATCAACACCCGTGATCTGCGCAGTCACTTCGGGATTAGCAAAAAATGTTCTGGCAGCATTTCCATCATTGGTAGTTCCCGCACCTTGTTTAACTACATCCACAAGCAGTCTCATTTCATCTCGAAATCGTTCTTGAATATATATATTTTTTGTTGGCCAATTGTAATTTTAAACTTTTAGCTTTAAACCTTTAGCTTGCTATTTCTTGAAGTCGAGGCGGTAAGCAATGTGCAAGATGCATTCCATGCATCTAATACGTGCATGCAGGGAAAACGGACCAAACTTAAACATGTCGAAAGAATGGCTTCTCTGTGTTACCATGTCGATATTATTCATCTCTTTCGGTGTCGCTTTGTAGATATCGCATGTCACTGTGGAGGTATCTGATAGATGTGAGATTATCTTGCCATCGATCGTGGTCATATAATGGTCATAAAATTCAACTCATACTCTTAAATTGATTTCATATTTGAAATGACTATTACTATTGTTATTTTTTTGCTAATTACGAGTACTAAATCAAACTCAAACTCAAACTCAAAGCATTTATTTCAAATAAACCAAATACAGGTACTTTTGAATTTTCAAGGGGTCGGTCAGTCAGAAAGATGAAGCTAGTTGCCCATTCCAAAGCGTAGTAGGTTCCTATGGAGAAGAACGGACAAGAAACTCCACGGACACTCTTTTAAAACAAAATATTGTTACAAAATATGGGTTACATCATTCATGTTGAAGTTATACATGTGAGAACAATGTAGAAAGACGTGCACGTTAGAAGCGTCCGTAATTAAAACAATTAAAAATAAGCCGTGGCAGCTAAGAGATGACTAGTCCCAACTGACGGCGCACGTTCACGAACATGACGCATGGATCAGCACCACTTAGCTCAACCATTATGAAGGGAACTTAATGATCCAACACACACGCCACCACCAGCGAGACATTTGAGTGAGCATGACATACTCTCAGCTGCCAGATCACATTCAAGTCAATAAAAGACATATTACCCGGTAAATGGTAGCTCTATAGTACATAGTACTCACACCTGTGCTATGCAATTATATAATTCAAGGACATTGAGTTTATACAATACAAAGATAGTCTTACAATCTTCAGCAGCTCCAATAATATTTTCAAATGCTAATTAATTAATTTATGCGCCCTTATGGAGCAGGACCAGCATTGAGCCAAGCATTTTTGTCAGCGTTGTAATCCCCCAACTTATAATATGCCTGGCTGCATAGTGTGCGTTTTATACAAGTTTTAAATTTTGTTTCGTTCAACAGGAGTATGTGGGGAGGTATTTTATTGTAACATTTTAAACAGTACCCCATGAGGGATGAGTCTACTTTAGCCAGTCTGAAACCTTGTTGAACTAATTGGTCCCTATTTCTGGTACTATAATTGTGTCTTTCGCCTCTTTTACTGAAAATATTTAAATGTTTCCTTACGTACATGATGTTTTCATAGATGTATTGACAAGGTACCGTCATGATGTTAATATCTTTAAACAGTTCCCTTAGAGAATCGCGTCTGCAGAGGCCATATATTGCTCTGATGGCTCTTTTCTGTAGAATAAAAATCGATTCGATATCTGCAGCCCGCCCCCATAGTAAAATACCGTAAGACATGATACTATGAAAGTACCTAAAATAGACTAGCCTCGCGGTATCTACGTCAGTAAATTGACGGATTTTTCTCACAGCATAATTATGCTGCTGAACTTAGCCGCCCTGCAAGAGATGTTAAATGAGGACCCCATTGCAGCCTTGAGTCGAGCGTGATCCCTAGGAAAACAGTTTTATCGACGAATTCTAGTTTCTCCCTATTCAATACTATGTCACTATGTCTATGTCATGGTAAATATCCCGTTTATGTTAATAATAATATTAGTGACCATGACAGTTTAAAAACTTATATGTCACAATCACTACTTTTAACATTCGGTAAAGAAAATCTTATGCATTTAGTTTTATTCCCATTTAATACTAAATTATTAGCACTAACCAATTTTGGACCTGCAGTAGGGCGTTATTTACGTCGTCAAGATTTGATGCACGTCTATTTATCTTTAAAATTACGGAAGTATCGTCAGCAAATAACACCCTTTGTGGTTGGTCTTTTAATAAATGAGGTAGATCATTAATATATACAAAAAAGAGGAAAGGACCCAATATCGAGCCTTGTAAATGTGTACTGCATGCTAATATAACCAAGATGTAAAATCTAAATATTTGTATGGCTGAAATGCCGAATATAGTGAAGGTTTCACTATATTCGGCATTTCAGCCGTACAAATATTTACGTGAAACCTATAGATCTTAAGAACTTATGTTGGCTACCTATATTCTTGCAAATAAATATATCATACATTCATTCACTCATATCGCATTATTTGTTGTGTAAATTCAATTATTAATTTATTCATACTTTATGAATAAGTACGCTTTTCGTCAGTGTTTACAATCCAAGACAGAAAAAAGTTGTGAGGAAAACTAATTCCATTTTCATACATTTGAAATATATAAAGTCATTTTTTTATGGTATAGACTCGAAAAAAAAATCCGTAACTACTAATTTATTCAATGTTTGAATGTACTCGACAAAACTATATACTTGAAACTATCAAATAAACTATTAAATTTTTCAAAAATCCTACGTCTGTCCGTCTGTCCGTCTGTCCGTCCCCAGCTTAGCTCAGAAACTCTTAGTACTAGAAAGCTATAATTTGGCATGGATATACATATTAATCACGCCGACAAAGTGGTAAAATAAAATCATGAAAAAAATAATTATTTAGGGTACCTCCTTTATATGTAAAGTGGGATGTTTTTTTTTCCGCCTAGATTGTGAAAACAATTTTTCGATTAAGGGATCCGTTTCTGAAATAATATATATATGATGCTGTTATAGTATAATATAACGAACGGCTTTTCAAGTTTACCAGTAATAGTCGACCAACTTAAATTTGCAGTTGAAAAACATGTTCCCCCATACAATCTCAAAATCACACGCAACACACATGCCACAAACACCACAAGCACTCCTCGCACATCTCATTAACACTTACCCACACACTCATTCACTCTACACTCACCACATTAACTAAACGTCAAAATACATCCCAAATCAAATTATACTATGTCCTGTACTGTTTATTTTTAACTTATTTTTTGTTTTTATTATTAATTATCTAAATCTAAATTAACTTAATTACCTATTTTGTATGGAACGTCATTCCATTCTGTATCTGGAGAGGGGTGTTGATAGCTGCGCCACAGTTTATACTTTTGCGGCTATCATCGTTCTACTTGTTCTTGTCTTGTGTTATTGTTCCGTAATAAACTTTTTATTATTTATTTATTATAATCTGTATAGGCGAGCATGTTTCTCAACTACAATGTTAAGATTGTTCTTGGAATAAATTCATCCCAACTACGGAACCCTTCACTATGCGTGGTTCAACACGCACATGGCCGGTTTTTTTTTACACTTTCATCGATCTTTATAATTTCGTCCCGACCGTCTGTCGGGATGTCAAACAGCTATTTCACTCGGGCCCTATTTGCAATACATCAATGAAAATTTGATAAAATGAGTGCTATGCTAAACAATGGTGTAGTGAAATCAAGAAAAAAAATAAAAACAATTAGGGCTAGCTCTCCCAATACATCTAACCGAGGAGGGTTTTTTTTTTTAAATAAAGAAATATCCGTTTGTTGATGTTTCTAAGTGACTTTTTTATTCAAATCAATAGTTTGTAAGTTATAGGATATCGATTCTTACTGTGCATGCGTAAAAATTCATTCCAATCCACCTAAGAAACCTTTCACTGTGCGTGGTCCGACACGCACTTAGCCGGTTTCTTGCTAAACTCGTGGCATATTACCGACCGCGCACTGTGAATTTAGTTGTATGCTGTGTGTATGTATGCTTTAACCACCTTTGTGGTCTAGTGGTAAGACCACCTGTCTCAGACCCAGAGGACCCGGGTTCGAATGCCAGCGGGGGCAAACTTTTCTGCTTGGTTTGGTTGGTGGTAGGGCTGGTTCTAAATCCGCCTGGCTAGCTATCACCATCTTATTAAGTCTGGCACCATAACAACAAAGTTAACAGCATTTATTGTGGTTGAGGATTCCGGGTGAAGCTCGCTTCCACCTTCGGCCTTATCATCACTTACCATCAGGTAAGATGAAGGCCAAGAGCTTCCCCATTGTGGATAAAAGAAGAATTGTACAAAAGCTTGCCTACCATTAACCAATAGTAGGTATGCCTGTTGTCCATCATCAACGTCTTCCTGGCCTTGGCCCATGTTACTGGGGGTCGTCGGAACACGGTTTCTTCTTCCACTCTCCCCTGTCTACCGTCACGCTATCGTTCACTCCCTTCTCTTTCATATCATTCCTCACGCAACCCTTCCATCTTTTCGTTGGCCTCCCTCTCCCTCTCGATGTATCAACATTTATAGTCATCTATAGTCACATGCGTCCATGCCTATTATATTCTAGTCACGTCTTATAGTCGTCCAAATTGTCTAGAGGACTTATTTATGGCAAACCTCAAGGTGACGCGTTAGATTCTAATTCAACTTAAGTAGTTGGAGTCACCTTTTGTTATAGTTTTTCCTAGTACCTACAGCAGTAAGTTGCAATGCACACTATGCGATTGCGAACAGCTCGACGACTAGACGCGACGACAGGCTGCGGTCGTCATTTTTAATACATTTTGTTTAAAGCTCAACAAACTTGGTGTAAGAGTCATGTATCGTACACAAATTATAGTGTAACGCGATAGTACACAATCAGAGTTCATAGTCAGCTGTACTCGTTCACACAAAATTCATATATGTACCTAGCGTTAGTTACGTAGTGAAATATATTCAATAAACCATCGTCTATGGCTATCCGTGACTAATCATTTCAAGCTAACATCCAAAGTGTGAGCGAACCATTCAGCAGCTCATACGCTTGGAGTCGAGTTACAGAGTCGCACTACGGCGCGCGCCCGGCGTCGCAACGACTAGACGCACGGTGTACGTGCACACCCGACGACAGTCGCATGCGTCAGTCTTCGCATGATAAACACAGGGCAAAAGCAACTAAAGGCGCCATATTCACTCACAAGATGAACAAACAACACGACCGTGTACTCGCTGCACGATGCGACGTCTGTAGTAGGTAACGCCTAGACGCAGACGCATACGACCGCTCTGCGTCCAATCCTAGCGCCAAGACGCAAAGTCAGCCTCTTAAGGTTTTACTTGACGACAAACATTACCATCCGGCCAAATAAATCTGCTAGCTTCTTCCCAAATATCGGCTTCCATAGTCTAACCGGATGTAGCCAGTATCTGACCTTCACGACCCAGTGACTAGGTAACACGATACCCCTTGGTAAGACTGGTTGTCAGACTGTCGGGCTTCTGACGACCCGTAACGACTGCCAAAGACCTCAGAATGACAGCCGGCACGTCTTGGATACAGTTCGAAAATGTTTACTACTATTTCTAACTTGCCTGGTTGATCTCGTGGTCGCAAGCGCGACTGCTAAGCGTGAGGTCCTTGGTTCGATTCCCAGGTCAGGCAAAATGTTATTAGGTTTTTTAATTGGGAATTTGTTAGTAACAGCCCGGAATTTGGAAGTTGACGGTGTGCCACTCCCATGGTGTTTTATCATATTCAGATATCGATATCCATAACATCAGTGGAGCCAATTTAATTTGACCTTGTACCTATAGTACTATCACATTTCGTCAGTTGTATCTTTTATGGTGTTCTCTAATATTTTGTATTTTAGTTATTTCTATTGTAGTTATTGGTGCCGATTCCCTTGTTCACAAATTAAACTAAATTTAAGTTTAGTGCATCTTTTTCTTTCTATTTCATTAAGAAAAGGACAGAAGATAAATTTTAATTTAGTCCTGTCAAATTAATCAGCGCTTGACGTTAATTGACGTAATTTTAGTAGGCAAGTTTTTAATAACGTCTAACCTTGTATGGAGTAGTGACAGGCGCTGATTAATTTGACAGGACTAAACTAAAATTTATCTTCTGTCCTTTTCTTAATGAAATAGAAAGAAAAATATGCACTGAACTTAATTTAGTTTAGTTTGTGAACAAGGGAATCGGCACCAATATCGTTCGAAAAGTGATCATTCTCATCCTAATTAGAATAAAATAGTTTTTGCGTTCAATTCAGACTGAACCCGCGATCCGCACTTCACGTCTGGGTAATTTTAAATTAAAAATAATTCTTAATATGTATATAAAACAAAGTCGGGCTATTTATAACACAAGAACGGCTGGACCGATTTTTATGATCTTTGTTTTGTTGGATTTGTCACCGCCCCGAATAGCAGAATAACTATTAAAACATGCGAAAAATTTACGAAAAAAAAATAAGATGAATAAATTCATTTACGTCACACCTGGCCAAGACGTAAAATTGTATACTCACCACGGGCAGTAAAAAAGAAAGCCCTCTATCGCACACAAATACCTGCGATTTCGGGCTTTCTTTCTTTTACAGCCCTTGGTAAGTAATATACTATTTCAACACATTTGCTCAAAAAATGCATTTACGAAGCATGTACATATACATAGTTCGAAAGATGTAATTCTAATTTTCACCACGTGCATGTGGCGCCATTTGCAAATTGGCGCCATTTTCATATTAGAAACGTCAAAGATTGTTGCGACTTTCCGACTGATATTTATAAACAAAATAATAATTTGAGTTCAAGCGAGGAATCTGATATTAATATGGAATCTACTCCACCTAATATTTTGAATGAGGCGCAAATTGAAGAAAACGGTCTCTTGCCGCCAAAATCGCGAGAGCGCTATTTAATGATTTATAATAATTTTATAGCATGGATGACTCGAAGAAATACTCAATCATTCTCTGAAAATGTTTTGATGGCTTATTTCAATGAATTACTTGTGAAGTATAAGCCGTCCTCAATTTGGTCAATATATTCAATGTTAAAAACGACTCTAAAAACTAATAATGACATAAATTTAACAAAATACGTAAAACTACATGTTTTTTTGAAACGACAGTCAGACGGCTATAAAAGCAAGAAATCAAAAGTATTGACGCGCCAGATAAAAAATATTTAGTAACTAAAGGAACGTTTTTTAAACTTTTCTTTACTTTAAACCTTTTTGTAGGCACTTACTTATTTGCTATAATAGTTTATTAGGCAATTTTTAATTTAGTAGGTAGGTACAGTCAGGGTCACGATGTGGGTACCCAATTGATGCAGCCCACTGTACCTATAATTGATAGTTAATTATTTTTGTAATTTACCTGTAGGTACAGAACTACATAAAGCTAAATAAAATTATACTAAATAAAGCTAATTACTTACTTAAATTATTTGTATTTAATTACAGGCTGTATTAATTTTTGGTATATCTAGGGCGTACAGACGACAAGAATTAGCCAACAAATTTAAACGATATCGAAAACGCAAAAAGTTAAAGATTCTTTCAGAAGTACCAAAACGGTAAATGCATTCGGCAAGTCGTTGGCGTTAACAAAATCGGTAGTGTAGCAAAAGAAATAGCCACGTTCTTGAAATTGGAAACTCCGGCTAGTTATACCGGTCACAGCTTTAGAAGGACCTCTGCAACATTACTAGCTAATTCCGGAGCCGATATCATTACACTGAAACGCCACGGAGGATGGCGCTCTAATAATGTTGCAGAGGGTTATATTGAAGACTCGGTGCACAATAAAATTGAAATAGGCGACAAGATATCAAAGTGTATAAATATAAATAATGGTGTGGAACCGCTCCCTTCTACCTCACGCGAAAACGTCCAGCCACCGCCGCCTCCGCTGCAAGCTCCGCCGCCACCGACGCCACCGTCGCCGTCGTCGCCGACGTTTACGCCACATTCTCCCGTTCAACATAATACGTGTGAAATTAATAATGTCAGTCAGTCAGTTAAGCTTCCAAAGCAGCAAATTTCACTGAATTTCAATAATTGTTCAAATACAGTGACCTATCTGTATAATTTCTTATTTGATATTAAAAATAGTCTAATGAAAAAGTTTGTTTCATTACATATTGTACTGTTTTCTCGCAAATGTGTTGAAAAACGTTGTATGACACACGTGCAGAAATTGGTATTTACAAACTCGTGACTATGGTAAGCCCACGACTTCGTCTCGGGCTTACATTCGTCTACTCGTTTGTAAAAACCAACTTACCGCACTAGTATCATAAATAACTATTTCTCATACATTTTGTACGGAACGGCTTTTTTGATGATATCTCGAGAACGGATTGGGGAACGGGGGAACAAGAGACGAAGTCGCGCGCAGAAGCTATTTTAACATAAATATTATTTTGTGTTTAATTGATTAATTTCCTTATATTTATGTATATATAATTCGAAGACATGTGTCACACTGTGTCCCAGCAGTGAAAACATTAAGGGCCGCTTCTGCTCATTCATTTGAACTATTCATCAACACCATCTGCCTGCCAAGAACAACTACAATCTTACCGTATGCAGCTGAATACCAGTTTGTTACAGGGAGCGACTGCCTATCTGACCTCCACAACCCAGTGACTGGGTAGCACGATACCCCTTGGTAAGATTCCTAGTAAGGTCGGTCGATATGTAGTATATAAATATTATTGTAGCCTACTGGTTGTCCGACGTTCGGGCTTCCGACAGCTAGATAGATAGATAGAATACTCTTTATTACGAGTATGTATCTACACCATAAAAATTACAGATATAAATGTAAAACTGTTACATAGGATAGCACAATGGGCGTTCCTATCGCTAAAAGCGATCTTTTACAGACAACCTTTGGATGGATCAAAAGTAAAAGGAGAGACAATACTGCAGGTAGTCAGTCAGTAGTGGTGTAGGTACCATTTACGTATACAATAAATACATATAGATCATATAAATATATAAATGTATGTTACCGGCCAAACCCGATTTCAGACCAAACCGGTTTATCCTAGCTATTTTGGTTAACATCCCGACTCAGAGTACCCCGACTCGGATAGGTTAGGTTAGAAGGCTAAGGCGGGAGCTCCGCTCCGCTTCGCTCCCGCCTTAGCCTTCGTGGTAATTTTTTTTTAAACCACCCAGAAATAGGAGCCCCGCCAAGCGGGGCTCCGTCGACATATCTGAGCGCAGGTGGAGTTTGGCCTAGGCTATACTGGTTTGTCCTATCGCGTGTAGGGAGGGTTTGGCCTAGGACAAACTAGTTTGGCCTGAAATCGGGTTTGGCCGGTAACATATATACATACACTAAACATGATATAAGAGCAAGGAACTTAAAGTAATGATGATATCTGACGTCTATCAAAGATCTACGAATGACAGATCACTTTTCATGTTTATAGTTGTTCACGGATGTTTAGGTGCGTGGCAAAAATCTGAACTTACACCGTCTTCTTGAATTTAGGGTCCGTACCTCAAATGGAAAAAACGGAAACCCTCGTGTGTCTGTCTGTCCATCTGTCCGCCTGCCACAGCCGATTTGCTCCGAATCTACTGGACCAATTGAGTTGAAATTTGGTACACATGTGGATTTCTGTGACCCAAACACGAACGAGTAACGAAATAAATGAATTTTGGATAAGATATTGGAGTAAATCCATACTAATATTATAAATGTGAAAGTAACTCTGTCTGTCTGTCTGTATGTTACGTTTTCACGCCTAAACCGCTGAACCGATCGTCATGAAATTTGGCAGATGGAGAAGGACATAGGCTACTTTTTTACGCGATAACCGACAACCACGCGGGTGGAGCCGCGGGCAAAAGCTAGTTTAAAATAAAATAAATCGCACATTGTACTGTAACTAACTGTAACTGTGTGACCTATCAAGTGATAGTACTTGTTGTTATGCGGATTTTTATAACAATATCATAATAATTCGTGATAAAGTTATTAAAAAGTTTAAATACTCGTACTATTTTCTTTTTGTACCTACACCACTTTTACCATTTTATATTTTTTGTCATTGGAGAGCGGGATCTCCTAGCACAGGTTTATCTTTTACTTAAAAGGTCCCTATGTAAGATTTACTGTAAAAGTTGGACAAGATTCTGCTATAAACCTTTTTATTTTTATTATTTATTTAAAGAAAATTGATGAAAATTGACTCCGAAACTGCTGAACCTAATTTTTTTCAAAATACAGAAAATATTTATATCAAAATCAAATCAAATCATTTTTATTTCAGGAATAAAATAAATAAAATAAAATGTTTAAGTGTTTATGGAATACACCCTTATAAATTTTTTTTTTTTTTTCTATACTTACATAAAATAATAATAATATTATTTTTTATTCAGATAACCATAGATCCATCACATTTATATTGTTAGTATGAACTTAAAACTATGTTACCTAATAACTAAGAGAGACTTAGTCCTCTGGGTGAGGCTCCACACCAGTGGGCTGTCTAACTTATTGCCTATTACATTCAGGATGCATGGATGGATATAGATTACAGGAAAACCTATAAAAAATCTATGTTCTTAAATAACATGGTAAACCTTCAATATTGTACAAAGTACAAATTTTTCGAATGAAGCAAGCAAAAATAGCTTCAAAATCATTCAGATTGCGATTGATAGCGTGTTACGCAGTTCGGGTACCGATTGGTCACTAACCACACGAAAAGAAGAAGACTAATTAAGTTAGTAAATTGCGCATAAATGAAATAAACTGTATTTTCGACAGATTGAGATTAGAACGCGGACGTTCATTAAATACGGAAATTTCCTGACTCAAACTCAAACTCAAAGCATTATTTCAAATAAACCAATTACAGGCACTTTTGCATTGTCAAGGGGTCGGTCAGTCAGAAAGATGAAGCTAAAAGCCCATTCCAAAGCGTAGTAGGTTCCTATGGAGAAGAACGGGCAAGAAACTCCACGGCATGCGGCAGTGAGCCGAGAGTTCCTGGCGCCCGGTGAAAGACGAGCCCACTGAAGTGGGCTCCCGAAGTCGCAAGTGGTTGTCTCGCGCATTTGTAAGTACCGCTGATTACCGCCCCTCCTAATACGAGCGCCCTAGGCCGTCCGCGTCGCCTAGCTCGCCTATATGAACGGGCCGGCTGTGCTCCACGGACACTCTTTTAAATCAAAGCATCTTTAGAAAGTATTAGTAACATCCTTCATGTCGAAATTATACATATGAGAACGATGCAAAACGGTAAAAGCGTCCGTAATAAACAGATAATAAAAAAAAACTATTCGAAAATTAAATTAAATTAAAACAAGCCGTGGCAGCTAAGAGATGACCAATCCTAACTGACGGCGCCGGTTCACGAGCATGACGCATGGATTAGCACCAATCAGCTCAACCATTTTCGCAACACACGCCACCACCTGAGCGATCACTAACATTAATTTTTCACCTTTCTTTCTTAACAAAACGAATAATTGACCCACGCTTTTTATCCAATAAATATAATTTTACATACCTACATACAGACGGACGAACACACTTACGTATAGCATACGCAACAATGCGCTTGAGACTTGAGTTTGAATTACGACTCGCGCGCAGTCGGTCTAAAGTGTTCATCGCGGTGAACTGATTGAGTGACACGCGATATATTGGTGAGTATTCATCATTTTATTCGTTTTAAATGGGTAGGCCAGTAGGAACCATTTTTTTACCCGAGTGTGGAATAGCTATATTTTATAGTAGGGTTATATTTTTAATTACAAAACAAAAAAAGCAACATTAAGTTTAAAGTGATCTGTTCTTTTTTTAACAGACTTAAAAAAGGAGGAGCAAATACTCTTTTTTTCGATTAACTTGATTCATCTTAAATCATTATTATATTGATTGTTAACGTGAAGATTTATTTTAAATCATTATTATAACTACTGATTATTATTTTAAGTGGTCACTTTATTAGTTAAATCGTTGAATTTCACAAAGTGCATGCATATTTTGTGCCCTTGACTGTAAATATAATATAAATTATTTGAATGATCCTGTTGATAAAAACTCAGTCTGTGTAGGTTACAATTATTATGGTATTTTATTAGGTACTAATTACCGAACAGCCTGTACATCAACACTGGTATACTACTACTGGTATTCAGCTGCATCTGGTTAGACTGGAAGCCGACCCCAACGTAGTTTATTTATTAGTTTAGTTTGTTTAGTTTGGAAAAGGCAGGCAAATGATGAGTGCAGATCGATTTTTTTCCTCATAATTGTTTCGCAGACTCATTTCAAAAACTTACCCTGTACCTAATATTTTTGGCTCTTTAGTCAACTGAGGCCGCTCGAACTTACTCGTATCCCGCGGGATGAGTTGACCTAATGAATTTTTGAATCGGTCAACTGATCCCACTTTAGAAAAGATTATTATTTATATATAAATATGTACACACGTGAACAAAATTCTTTGGGGAAAGAAATAACACCCATGGCTTGGTTATACTGATATATTAAAAAATCACAGTCGTTCAATTAATAAACAGAAAACTAAATGTAAATTAGTGTCAAAATTTGAAGCGGCAGTCGACTAACCTAACGGTATCGGACTTTTGAACGAGAAGTCGCGAGTTCGATTCCCACCCATTACTGACTTGAACCCACTCCTCATTTGAAGTTATGAAAAAATAAAATAAAAAAATTCATTCTTGGTTATTATTTAGGTTCGTAAATAACAATGTAAAAGTAAACAATAAAAAATCACCGCTGTTTTATTAAAATTTGCTTAACACTGTGAAGGTAGTTAAAATTACAGTCGTTTGATTTACTAAACAACAAATTCAAATTAAATAATATTACAACTACCCTTGATTGGTATTAACGTACACAATGCAGTAAAATTAAACAACTGAAAATCACAGTTATAATGTTTGTATTCATTCAAAATCAATATATAAAACTAAAGAATCAACAAATTAGTCTTTTGATTAATATTTACTTAGAACTAGTCAAAATCACAGCCGTTTGATTAAAAGTCACGTATAACAATAAATTTAAAAAAATCAAAAAGTATTATTAGTTATTATTATTATTTTTTTTTCAAAAAACTGAAACTTAAAATTACAGTCTAATACAGTTTCAATTAAATTGATAGTACTAAAAACGAGTAAAATTCAACAAGGTTAATATTTGTTTTTCAAATGTTTCTATTAAATCAGTTTTCGAAACGATATATATTACTATACATTATAAAAAAAACAAGATCTAAGTTTTTCTAAGCAATGGCCTACCGTGATTTGGCCGATGAGTACTTGATTTACGTAAATCTAATGTCTAACACTTTTTTCGTGTCTGTACAAATCATAAAATGTACCAATGGGATCAGTTGCCCGATTCAAAAATTCATTAAGTCAACTCATCCCGCGGGATAAGTTCAAGCGGCCTCAGTTGACTAAAGAGCCATATTTTTATTAACCGTCTACAAAATAAAAAGATTTTTACAAAAAAAAAAAAAACAACCGACTTCCATACCACTACATAAGTGCCAAATAACTGAAGTTTCGGAAACCAGTGGCAAACAATAAATCCAACAAAACAACAAAAGCCACCGAATTCCGAAACTAAAGTAATTTTACACCATGTAGAGTTTTTTTTAACAGATCTGACAAAAAGCATAAGCATAATCAGCCTATAGTGTTCCCACTGCTGGGACGCAGGCCTTCTCTTGGTGACAAGGAGTGGGCCGTAATCCACCTCGCGCGGTGCGTGATCTGACTTATTCATTATTAATTAACTGCCTCGTTAGTGGTCGCAAGCGCAGCGGCTGAGTGTGAGCTACTAGATTTGATCCCCAGGTGTTTTTGGTGGTTTGGCGTGAGATAAATGAGCAAGAATTCTAGCCTCTTGGCCAGAGGTAGTTCAAGGTAGTCTGACAGAGCTCTGGGCCTCAAGTCTGCTATTACAATAGTGTCAGAATGGTCTCTACATTGTGAGTTTTTGACAGATTTGCCATACAAACACTGTCAAATACTCACAATGGCGAGACCATTCTGACACTATTGTAATAGCAGACTTGAGGCCCTGGTCACCCCAAAGCAGAGGGAGCAAAGAGTTTGAACCCACGACCTCAAGGTTCCCAGTACAACTGACAATCAAACTGAACAACTTTCTCTATGGGACCAAGCACCAACATCCAAATTGTGAAAAAATCATCAACTGTCCCATACAAAACTTCAAAATCTACTGGACCCAAATGTATGGGTCATTTGGGTCCAGTAGATATTGAAGTTTACATACAGAACACACATAGGTACATTTAGTTTTGATACAGAATATATGGGAGAACATGTTTTTCAAGTGTAAATATAAGTTGGTCGACTATTACACGGTAACTTGTAATGCCTATTTAGCTATGATGGTGTTCCTTTTCAATTCGTTATTATACTATTGCGGTAAATGTTCTCACATATCCAAATATAACCATTTAGCTGGCGGGGGGGGAGACTTGACTCTAACAAAAATTAGCATTTTAAAGCCTAATATTTCAGAAACAGATCCCTGATTCGAAAAATAGTCTGCACAAATCCGCAATATTTTTGAACAGCCTATCCAACGATACCCCACGAAATGTTCTGAGGCCGAGAGTTTTGAAGTTATCAGGTACCTAATTTGTTATAAACAGTAATGGACATGCAGTGTACATTATTAGAAAACAATTTAAGCATACGCACTTTGCGGCTGGGTCTGGATACAACATCATTAAACAAGTCAAATTCATTTCTGTTTTGGTTTACAAAGATACAAATTCAAAAATTTATAGTGCTGGAAGTGGCAGAATTTTAAGTTTTTTTAAATAGTGGAACACACCTGTCCAGTAGGTGCGCTCCGCAAATTGAGCGTAAGCATTTTTTCTGAGTTCGAAACACTCTATGCCATAGCGCAAAATTAATGAGATATAGCTACGAGTATGCACATATTGCACATGTATGCACATAGTGCCGCGTTAACACTCAAAGTCAAAGCATTTATTTCAAATAGGCACTTAAATGGCACTTTTGAACGTCAAAATTTACACGGAAATAAAACTGATTCTAGTTGCTCCTTCCAAAAGGTAGTTTCGCATGGAGAAGAATGGGTAAGAAACTCCACCGTTACTCTTTTTAACTGTTTTACAATACTTTGTACACATCAATTATATCATTACATGTGAAGACGATGTACCTAGAATAAAATTACTATACCACAACAGGTAATAACAATAAAAAATTAAGCATTGACGGACAAATTAACCATGTGTTAGATACAAGGTGCTCACATATTTACAAATATTGTATTATTTTTTACAAATAAAAAGTAAGTGTGCGAAAGTTTTAATAAAATTAATGTCTTAAAAATAATACATTATATATAAATTAGCAACCTGTTTGATTTTGTGTAGACTCTACATTGTCCTATGGAGCAAGACCAGCATGTTTCCAAGCATTCTTATCTTGGATATAATCCTCTAAAGGCTCATACAGACTAGTGCGATATCGCGGGCGCGACGCGACACTAGTAGCACAATTTCTTTGTCGGTGTCTGTCGCGCCCGCGATATCGCGCGAGTCTGTACGAGCCTTAATTTGTAATAAGCTTGCTTACAAAGTGTAGTTTTAATATGTGTTTTAAATTTTCTTTTATTTAATTTCAATACATTACAAGGTATTTTGTTGTAACATTAATCTGAAAAATGGTTGATCTATTTTATCTTTATTTCTGGTATTAAAATTATGTCTATCACTTATTTTATTAAAGAGATGTTGGTTTTCAGGGTTCCGTAACCAAATGGCAAAAAACGGAACCCTTATGCATTCGTCATGTCTGTCTGTCTGTCTGTCCGTCCGTATGTCACAGCCACTTTTTTCCGAAACTATAAGAACTACACTGTTGAAACTTGGTAAGTAGATGTATTCTGCGAACCGCATTAAGATTTTCACACAAAAATAGAAAAAAAACAAAAAAAAATTGAGGGTTCCCCACACTTAGAACTGAAACTCAACATTTTTTTTTCCATCAAACCCATGCGTGTGGGGTATCTATGGATAGGTCTTCAAAAATGATATTGAGGTTTCTAATATCGTTTTTTTTCTAAACTAAATAGTTTGCGCGAGAGACACTTCCAAAGTGGTAAAATGTCCCCCCCCGTAACTTCTAAAATAAGAGAATGATAAAACTAAAAAAAATATATGATGTGCAATTGTACATTATCATGTAAACTTGCACCAAAAATTGGTTTGAACGAGATCTAGTAAGTAGTTTTATTTTTTAATACGTCATAAATCGTAAACCGCAATTTACCTTTCATTCAATCAACTCAAATATAAAAACTAAAAAAACATTTAATTTCATAAAAATAAATAATTCGAAAACCGTAAATTTGTAGACACATTATTAAAAAAAATCCGTGATAAACTATTAACATACCTACAAATTTGTACGGAACCCTCGGTGCGCGAGTCCGACTCGCACTTGACCGGTTTTTTCTTACATACATAATCTATACTCATCTATACTAAAATATAAAGCTGAAGAGTTTGTTTGTTTGAACGCGCTAATCTCTGGAACTACTAGTTGGAATTGAAAAATTCTTTTTGTGTTGGATAGTCCATTTATTGAGGAATATTATAGGCTATATAACATCACGCTACGACTAAAAGGAGCGGAGCATAAATGAAAAATGTTGCAAAAACGGGAAAAATTATCCTTTTTGAGAGCTTCCGTTGCGTGCGCTGCATAAACGGTTTAAGTTACGCAAATAGCATGTATGATGGAATTGTTCCTCTTTAAAAGTTCTAAGAAAAAGTCCGCGTCAGCATTTGCCTATCTTTTAAGATTGACTCAATATAACCTTTTTTATAGTAATCAAATTTATTCTAAACTAGCTTCTGCCCGCGACTTCGTCCGCGTGAAATTTCGGGCCACCCATCGCGTCGCATTCGCATCCCGTCGCTCGCCCGCGCTAAAACTTCGTTATCGCTTAGCGTTCTTTCTGACTTCCGTTCTTTTCGCTTGGCTTCTAAGGATCGTAGCGTAGATATATAGCCTATTTTTGCTTCCTCAATAAATGGGCTATCCAACACTAAAATATTTTTTCAATTCGAACCAGTAGTTCCTGAGATAGGCGCGTTCAACCAAACAAACAAACTCTTCAGCTTTATCCATACTAATATTATAAATGTGAAAGTAACTCTGTCTGTCTGTTACGTTTTCACGCTTAAACCGCTGAACGGATCGTCATGAAATTTGGCAGATATACAGGGTGGAAACTTTGAGCGGGGTAGTAAGGCGAAGTACCTTATCCGTTGCAGCTACACGACAATGGTTTTAGGAGACTATCCATCATTTTTTATGGAATTTTGATCCCCATTCACAGATTTTCAAAAAAATATACAGTTAGCAAGAAAATAGCCATTTTACACAAAAACATTTTTTGATGCCAATCGATCCGGTTTCTAATACTGATTAAAAACTTCTATCGGACCAACCATCGTTGGAGTACTCAAAAAGTCACAAATTGCAAAATACTTTTCCCGTACATTTTGTATGAAAATTTTACCCTAAAGCTTTTTTAGTGACGGTTGAGATCTTTTTGTTGACTAAATAAAAAGATAAGTTTAAAAACAATTCGAATTTCGAACTCGAATTTTATTCGTCTAAATGGCGGTCACTTCGAGCACTTGATATCGTAGGGCAAGAAACAGCAAGATTTTAAATAAGAATAACATCATCAAGTTATGTTAGTTCATAAAAAAAGAAAATTAATACTTCTTTTTGATATGTGTAAAATTCTACGTGATCATTTGTCTTTTATTTTATTTTGTGTATTTCAGTTACACAAATTCTTTACAAAATGTAAGGTAAAAGTTTTTTGCAATTTTTGAATTTTTGAGTACTCCAACGATGGTTGGTCCCATAGAAGTTTTTAATCAGTATTAGAAACAGGATCGATTGGCATCAAAAAATGTTTTTGTGTAAAATGGCAATTTTCTTGCTAACTGTAAATATTTTTGAAAATCTGTGGATGGGGATCAAAATTCCATAAAAAATTATGGATAGTCTCCTAAGACCATTTTCGTGTAGCTGCAACGGATAAGGTTCTTCCCCTTACTGCCCCGCTGAAAGTTTCCACCCTGTATAGCCTGGGATATGGAGAAGGACATTTGCTACTTTTTTACGTGCTAACCGACATCCACATTAGCGGAGCCGCGGGCAAAAGCTAGTAAATAAATAACACAAGTCAAAAATGTAACGAACGTAAGAACTGCAATAATTATAATCATACCACGCGTACATAAATGTAGAATCATTACTACACTATGGTCTCGTAATGTGAGGTACCTAATAGTATCGATCTGAATAGAGCATTTGTCACTCAGAAAAAGTGCATAAGAGTAATATTGTGGCCTTCCGCCTGATGAGTGATGAGTTGACTACTCATGTCGACCAGTGTTTGAAAAACTCGGTTTATTGCCGTTGCCATCTCTATACATTTGTGAAATATGTTTGTTCGTAGTTAGGTAACTTAGCTAAATTAATCATTAGTTTCTAGCAGCAAATGTAGTAATTAAAGTTTGATTCATTTTATTTCGGCCCTGATTAAGTGTAAGCGAATCCAATTATCTGTAAGCGATATTTATATAGTAGTTGGTTGTATTTAACACAGACTTGCATCACGCTTGTTTTTTATTTTATTTTATTTATTTATTCAATATCTGTATTAACAATAACATATACTATATATAGTCTGGCAACTTGCATAACAGCTTGTCGGCAGCTGTTCTCGTCGAGCAAAGGATTAAAATGTTTAAATTTTGAAAATTAATGTGCTATTTAACTATACAACAATATACCTATAGTCGAGATCGAAAATATCACATTTTACAGAAAGGCATTTTTGTATGTATGTCTGTAACAAATTACAGACATACATACATACGTGAGTCATCCTCTCTTTCTCTCTCAAACCCTAAAGATCACGCGAATAAATTGTTTTTTCTCGAATAAATATATAAAAATGTTGCATCAAAATATTGCCAGCCTGATAGAAAAATCAAACGCACTTACTGTATGTTTAGATGAGTTAAGTGAAAAAAATATATTTATGTAGATGTTATGGAGCATTTTATTAAGGACGGGTATCAGAATCAATTGTTTGTACCACATTATTGAGTGGCTACTTATTACTGTAGAAAGGAGCAAAAGAGGGGAGGAGTATGCATCCTTGCGGGAAACGGTCTTCAATGGAAGGTATTGTCTAACTAAAATATCGAATTTATCATCTCCAGGCATATTTGAATGTTGTGCCATTGAGCTTACCGATTATAAGATGATTGTCGTCTGTATCTATAGAGTACCAAATGTGAATAATCTCAACTAATGCCTGGATAAACTTGAAACTCTTTTGCAAGAAATATCACGTTCACGCTATATGAACATTGTTATTGGTAAAGATTTCCGAATGCCCAGTGGTTTAAAATATAGCTTGTCCCTTACATTACAAAAATTTTGTTTAGTTGTCCCTTACGTTACTTATATTTCATGTGTAAACCGTCGAAGATAGTGTAATACGATGACTTACTTTATTTTTCTGAGATGAAAAAATGTTAATGTCCGTTAAATAATTTTTTTCTTGTCATAAATCGTTTTACACAACTCATTTTCGCCAAAATGTCCCTTACGTTAATTGATCAAAGTCAAAATCAAATCATTTATTTGAACTAGACACGTAAAATGCACTTTTGAACGTTAAAAATTATATAAATAGTTAATTGATTCTAGTTGCCCTTGAAGTATCGATGTGCCGCCTCGGCATGACAGGTCACCAGCCGATCACGATAATTTCGGTCTATCTCCCCCCCGCGAACTCAGCAGGAAATGACTGACTGACGACTTCCGTACCCTCCTGAGCCTGAGTGACTCCGTCTTAATAGCGGGTGATCTCAAGGCCAAGCATCCAGCCAGGAATAGCACAAAGATTTCCCCCAGAAGCCAACACTTGCATGACCTCTGCCCCCTCCTTAGCTTTGACGTCATCGCCCCGATGAACCCCACCCACTACCCCCATACTCCCACCTCCACCCCTGACGTGCTCGACGTGGCGCTTCTAAAGAACATCAACCTACGGTTGGTTTCCATAGAGGCGCTGCACGAGCTTGACTTTGACCACCGACCTGTTGTCGTAGAGATGGCCCCTCGCAACGGTTTTTACGACCCCAACCACGCGCACCATAAGGGTAACGGACTGGAGGCGAGTAGGCGAAAGCTTGAAAGCCAAAACGTCCCCCCAATTGGACTCTATCCCCGACCTCTTCGACTCTATCGCTGACACGACGGCCGAGATCGACTCATTCACAGATCACGTACAATCTGTCCTGAACAATTGTTCAAGGGAAGTTTCGGCAACGGATAACCGTCGCGGAAAGTTGCCGGACGATGTACGTGCACTGATAAATGAGAAGAACGCGGCTACCCGTGCATACAGCACCTTCCCCTGTACGGCTAACAAAATCCACATGCGCTACTTACAGCGTGCTGTAAGTAACCGCGTGAAGGAATTTCGTGACACCGAATGGGACAAGATGCTGAGCGATCTAGAGCCGAACCACCAGACCTTTTGGCAACTACAAAGGAAATTAAACCCCCGAGGTTGTTCCGCCTCCATGCCCCACTTATCCGCCCAGACGCGTCTATCGCTTTCGAAGACATCAACAAAGCCGAATGCTTAGGCGAAAGTCTAGAGGCCCAGTGCACGCCCAGCTCTCAACCAAAAGACCAAGCTCACCTCGATAAGGTCGACGTTGAAGTCGAACGTAGAGCCTCCGTCCCGCCCGTCGAAGACCCTGAGTATCCTCTGACTCCCGTCACGCCAGACGAAGTGCCCGAACTCATCAAGGGTCTGAAACCCCGTAAAGCCCCTGGCTCATATGGAATCACCAATAAGGTACTCCAATTGTTCCCCGCCCACCTTATAATGCTACTGGCCACCATCTTCAATAGAGCTATGAGCAATAATATCTTCCCACAAGCATGGAAAGAGGCCATAGTCATCGGCATCCCCAAACCCGGTAAACCCAGGGCGGAGCCCACGAGCTACCGACCCATCAGTCTGCTCAAAGTCCTAGGCAAACTCTACGAGAGGCTTATTTATAAGCGTCTCAGAGACTACGCCAAGACCAAGGGCCTTATCTCCGATGAGCAGTTCGGTTTTAGAACCCAACATGCCTCGACCCATCAGGTCCACCATATCGTAGAAGACATCAGCGCTGGTTTCCAGCGCGGTCTTAAGACAGGAGTGATCTTTTTTGACATAGCGAAGGCATTCGACAAAGTCTGGCACAACGGCTTATTATACAAGCTATACCAACTCGGTGTGCCGGAACGTCTCGTGCTCATCTTACGAGACTTTTTGTCGAATCGCACTTTTCGCTATCGCATAGACAGTACTCTCTCCGCCCCCCACCCATTACGCGCAGGCGTCCCTCAGGGCTCTGTGATTTCTCCCCTCGCGTTCACGCTATTCACCAGCGATATCCCGAAGCAAAGACAGGCACAGTTGGCTCTGTTCGCAGACGATACGGCCATCTATTGCAGTATACTATTGTATTATAACAGTCACGATAGGATCTCTAACACTCTCCAGACCGCAGCCAACAAGCTTGGCGAATGGTTTAGAAAGTGGCGCATAGAAGTAAATCCCGATAAACGTCAAGCGGTTCTCTATACGAAACCGCGCCACCGCCCCCCTAGTATCCGACCGATCATCATGTTCGGCAAGCCTATCTCCTGGGAGAAGCGAGCCAAATATCTGGGTGTGATTCTCGACCACCACCTCTCCTTTTCTGAGCACCTAAAGAAGGTACGCGCTCGCGCAGCCTTCGCTCTCTATAGGCTCCACTCCATCCTAAATGCAAAAAGCAAATTGTCACTCAAGTGCAAATTGCGCATTTACACCGCGTGCATCCGCCCCATCATGACCTATGCGAGTCCTGTCTTTGCACACGCCAAACCCCATCTCATCCATAAGATGCAAACCCTACAGCACCGAGTCTTACGTAAAATCACGGGAGCCCCCTGGTTCGTTCGTAACACTAACCTCCACGTTGAACTCAAAATCCCCACGATAGCCCAATTCATGAAGCGCACTTCAAAGCGCTTCTTCGATTCAGCAGCCACTCATCGCAACGCTCTAGTTGTGAAGGCCGCAAGTTATGTCCCCTCAAAAATTAGTTCGACCCGCCGTCCAAGGCATGCACTGACCGACCCAGACGACCCTACTACTCTCCTCCAGGAGAGTCGTAGGGAAACTAGTACAGTTCGCAAAATAAGAGCACACAATACATGATCGTCATTCCGATCTCGCCGCCGAGGCCCCGCGCGAAATCCCCGACTAACGAATAGTCCTCCCCGACCCTTGACTGTAAGTGAAGCGCCAGCACGCGTTTTAGCTGAGCAGCATGTAATCCAAACTCCCCACGATAATAATCAAAACACTGATTTTATCCAGCCACCGTCGGTCCCTTGCCACCCTCCCTCCGACTAAGCTGCCCGAAGCCGAGGTTCGTACCCCACAGGGGGTGCCCTTAGCGAGCAGCAGTCGTTTAGTTTATAGTTTTTACGCCCTGGCTGGAGGCATTAAGTTTCGTTAGGAGCTTAAGGCAGCCACAGGAAAGTCCGGTTAAAGAGTCGGAACCTTAGTGGTTACACTCTGAGATGCCCTAGATAAAAATAAAAAAAAAGTTGCCCCTTCCAAAAGGTAGTTACGTATGGAGAAGAATGGGCAAGAAACTCCATACTTACTCTTTTAAAATGTTAACAATAGTTTGTATACATTAATAATTAATTAATAATTATAGGTCAAGACGATACTCGTATACCTAGAATAAA
This sequence comes from Dryobota labecula, assembly GCA_947523025.1. NCBI lineage: Eukaryota > Metazoa > Arthropoda > Insecta > Lepidoptera > Noctuidae > Dryobota > Dryobota labecula. The sequence goes on along the minus strand of OX383311.1, from coordinate 166,407 downwards.
AATTACTTACCACAATTGGTAAAAAGAATGAAAAGTGAAGTAATGACAGAAAAAATTATAAATGCGATAGATACATGGTGCTCACATATTTACACCTCGTATTTGATTTTTCAAAAAATTTAACATATAGTAAGTCAGTGTGCGAGTTAAATTATATTGATACTTCTGGTATCGACGTATCAATGGAAATATGCGGTCATCTAAGTCTTCTAATTAACCTAATTATTAGCGCAGATATCTACCCAGTTGCCTTAAAAAAAACAATTATAAATTCACTGTTTAAGAAGGAAAATAGAGAACTAATGGAATATTATTTGAGAAAATCATAATGTCAATAAACGTCGGCCTGTCTGTGGCATATTTTGCGATATCACCCAGGCATTTGATTACGTACATTATACTACTCTGTTAACAAAATTTGAAGCCTAAGACATTACAGGCAATGTTCTTAACATCATTGAATCGTACTTAAAAAATAGAATACAAATAACTGAAATTAACCAAATTAATACAGCAAATAAGAAGGAAGAGATCGGCAGAGCGTGAAGTTAAATTTGGAGTACCATAAGGGAGTGTAATGGGTCTTTTTATATTTATAACTAGCATCTGCCCGCGACTTCGTTCGTGTGGAAGTCGTAAAACACCATAATATACTCAAATACCAGCCACATTTTAATAAAACTTCCCTGAACACTACGTTTGGTGTCAGGACTGGTGACGCAAGAGCAAGCGACGTACAGTTCTATGTTCTATGGTAAAGGGTTTGGTTGCCGCACTTAGTCCTTCAGGTGGTTAACTGTCATAATTTTTATGATATTAATTTTATTTTCTGTGATTAATATTTTAACTCACACACTGACTTATTATATGTTGTTTTTATTTTTTTGGGAAATCATATACCTACAATGTTTGTAAATATGTGAGCACCATGTACCTATCGCATTTATTAATTTTTCTGTTATTACTTCATTTTTCATTCTTTTTACCAATTGTGGTAAGTAATTTTGATGATTTTTTTTATATTTTTTATTTTTTTATTCTAGGTACATAGTCTTCACCTATAAATATTAATTAATGTATACAAACTATTGTTAACATTTTAAAAGAGTAAGTATGGAGTTTCTTGCCCATTCTTCTCCATACATAACTACATTTTGGAAGGCGCAACTAGAATCAATTAACTATTCATGTAATTTTTGACGTTCAAAAGTGCATCTTCGTGCCTATTTGAAATAAATTATTTGACTTTGACTTTGACTTTGACCATTGTACACGGGCCATGACGGCCATCAGTGGTGATTCCAACCAGCCCACCTCCCTCCAGAAGTTAATTACGTCTCCCGGTATGTTTAGAACATCTGTGAAAGATCAGGGTCCTCCGAGGGTCTTTGTTCTAATCTGGGTGACGCCTGTGCATTCAAAGAGCACATGCGCGACGGTTTCCTCAGCCTCCATGCAAGCTCTGCACAGAGGATTGTCCGATATGTCTATTGTGTGGAATTGTTTGTTTAGCATGCAGTGTCCCGTAATGGTCCATGGTACGGAGCGAGAGTGCATGGGAGGCCGTCACCTCCTTCTGCGAAGCAGTAATGCTTGCGAAAGAGGAGGCGGAACGCGTGAGGGAGAGGTAGTCTGTGTGCCCTCACGCCCCTAGTCGCCGCAGAAGACGCCCTGGGCGGCGGGAATCAATTGGCGATTCCCGGCCACCGTAGGCGCGGGCTTGCGGACGGCGAGCAATGGGCAGCTCGCCGTCTGGTAAGGGCCAGGCCCAGGCTGATGGCGCGTTATGTTCTACGCGTGCCACAAAGAGATGTCAGCACGAACTGTGACGGTGTCCGCTAGGATCAATGCCTGCCAGGGTTGCAGGTTTTTTCGAAAGGGATACCGTGGCCCTGGCACAAAGGTAACTGAAGTAACATAGGTGGGTTTTAGCCAGTAAAAGTCTGACACGCCCGCCCGCTCCCCCCAGAGCGGGAGAAGTTATTTGATAATTTCCCACCCAAAAAAAAAACAATCCTATAAAGTTCTTCGAACTGTCACAATTGCAGTAACAAAATGTAAAAAAACCGATCAAGGGCGAGTCGGACTCAAGCACCGAGGGTTCCGTACCATCATAATTGTATAGCTTTATTCGTATTAGTACCTAAATAGTTATGTGCCCAGAAAAAACTACAACTTACTGTGCTTAACCCAAAGCAATCTGCGAGTAGGTAGGAAGGAGGACATTTTGGTTGTGAACCGTGATTTTTTTTCTTTAATTTTCATCGGCGAGGTCAATATTCATCAGAGAATTTTAACACTGCGGTGTACAATATTGTAGTTTTAGGTCAGCGCCATCACTTGACCGATAATGGAACTAATGTAATTTTTGTTGATGATTTCTGAAAAAAGTGTGTTATTTAGAGAAATCGTTTTATTTTTCCTGTAATCTTTACATAAACTACTATTACATAAAATAATTTCAGATTTTTTCTATGCAAACAACGGAGATAAGGGGGAGGAATGGTTTTTTTTTTTTTTTTTTGTGAAAAGTCGTAAAAATGGAGCCTAAAAAAATTTATGAGTATGTGAAAATAGCGCTCTTTCATACGATACCCCACATACCCTAGTAGTCCCACTTCGATTTTTTAAGACACCCAGTTAAGTCCCAGTTGCAAAAAAAAAACTTTCTTATTTGCAACATAGTTGGACAAAGGTCATCTAAAATCGTCGCCTTGGTAGTGAAGGGAGCTATTCCACACTAAACTGGTTCCAAGATAAAGATAAATAAAAAATTCACCACTTGCGTTTTTGTTCCTAGTTTCATTTAACTCCTTTCACGTCTGAATGAAAAACCAAACCTCTAGTTGAGCTATCACTTAGATCTCTTCACCACTAGAATCTCCGTCTAACGACGAGTATGGTGGTGTTCATAACTCAATTTGGTCAAAAGTGTGGCTTAGCTCTCTTCACCACTAATGCGCCGAAATTATTCCAAATTTCAAGTTGATAACATTAGTAGGTAGTTCTTGAGATACCTAGCCGTGACAGACAGATGGACAGACAGACTGAATCGCACGAAAATAAAATACGTCTATGGTCGTGTGGCGGTCTGGCGCGACGCATAATGTAAACAAACATTCATCAAGGTTGTACATACGTGCGTAAAGTAATGGATTCAATGAGAAAACTGTTTAATCATAGAAGAATCCTATACAGAATTAGTGAGAAATAAGTGTAGATTTCATATTGAGTGTTAGTTTGTCGAAAAGTGATAAATATGTCAGTGAAAAAGTAACGAAAGTTTTGGAATGCACAAATTTTGATCATTTGGCCGCCGTGTTTAGTAATGTTTTTATGATAAATATTCTTGTTTATTGTTTAAAATACACATAAGTAGCTAGCTTATTTATCTACGAACATAATTTGGCTAATAGCTTCTGATATTATAGCGTACTAGCTTTTGCCCGCGGCTCCGCCCGCGTAGATGTCGGTTATCGCGTAAAAAAGCAGCCTATGTCCTTCTCCATATCCCAGGCTATATCTCTGCCAAATTTCATGACGATCAGTTCAGCGGTTTAGGCGTGAAAACGTAACATACAGACAGACAGACAGATAGACAGAGTTACTTTCACATTTATAATATTAGTATGGATTAAGTTAGGATTGTATTTAACGTCACAGAACACAATACAGTACATCTCTGACTACCCCAGTCAGAGATGTACTGTATTATGTTCAGTCACGAGCATAATAACATACCTACGCTTACGCAAGATTCAAATGCGATTTTCTTCTAAAGGAGTGATAGATATGTGGTGTTACAAACATGGTGTTACCATACTATTATAAAATAGGTCAAAGTTGCAATTAGGGTTGCCAACTTTTTACAATAGAAATAAAGTAAGTACACACATCAAAATTGTCTAGGTATCAAGTACATTTTTAACTAGAAAAAATTATCCAATTAATATTTACCAAATCTAGTCTTCCAAACTGGCTTCTTATTACCCAACAGCTTATATATTATATTACTATATTATTATACTTATACTAGCTTCCGCCCGTGATTTTGCTCGCGTGGTAATCGTAAGACGACACAATATACTAAAATACCAGCCACATTTTAATAAAACTTCCCTGAATACTACGCTTGTAGTTTTGGTCACAGCAGTCAAAATATACAGAGAGTCAGGACTTCTGACGTGAGAGCAAGCGACGTACAGTTCCATGTTCTATGGTAAAGGGTTTGGATATGTCATCCACTGGCTCATGTTATACATAAACTTGTCATTCCTAGAAGGTGTATTTCCTGAATGAACAGCTTAAAATGTGTACCGTGAAACCACTTTTCAAAAAGGGAAATAAGTTAGACCCTAACAACTATCGTCCCATCACTATAGTTCCTATTTTATCAAAAAAAAATGAAAAGGCAATGCTTATTAGGTTAAATAACTTTTTCTCTAAACATGAGATATTATGCAAGGAGCAATCCGGTTTTCGCAAGGGTAGTTTATCTGCTATTGCAATTTTTAATTTGATAAAATATTTACCAGAAAGCATCAATAATGGCAATCCAGTAGTTTCCCTATTTCTGGATATGAGTAAGGCTTTTGACTTTGTAAATCACTCTAAACTTTTACACAAATTAGACATCTATGGCATACGAGGAAAAGCAAATGAATGGATATAGCTAGCTATTTGCGAAACAGGAAACAGTGTACAGAGATATCCAAAGTTGTTAAAAAAGGCAGCAAAATATATTTCAAACAAAAAATCATTGGCAATAATAAATAGCAATGGTGTGCTTCAGGGTAGCATTCTCGGGCCTTTAATTTTTTTGCTTTATATAAATGATCTTCCGGAAGCGACTATGCAGAAATGTATTCTTTTTGCAGATGATACTACAGTTGTTATAAAATTTCAGGATAAAAACGCGTATAAATCAGTTATCGAAAAGACCCTATTAGATATAGTAAATTGGATGGAAAATAATAATTTAAACATAAACATTAGCAAAACAAAATTAATCGAATTTAACTCTTACAATACAAAACAATTACATTTAGATATTATTTATAAAGACAAACGAGTAGAACAAGTAGATGATTTAAAATTTCTAGGACTTAATGTAGATAAACATGTAAATTGGAAAAGCCACATAGACTCAATTTGTCTAGAACTTGATAGGTTTGTGTTTGCATTAAAAAAATTAAGGCAAAATGTTTCTGTGGAAGCGGCCCTATCGGCTTACCATGGTTATGTGTCATCGGTAGGTACTGAGCTATGAATTAAAAATGTGGAGAAACTCGACCGATACCGACAGAGAGAATCAAAAAACTATGGGTTACCACCCAACTTTGGTTTGAGTACTAGAAAAGTCAGCAATCGAAAAAAAGAACGATTAAGGTACGGTCGACTGCAAAAATCCATGGACAGTACAGAAACAAAATCGTGTGAAGCGAAAAGCGAAAGCTAGTTCTATTTTCGAAAATTTGAACTAAAACGTTCACTGGAAAATAGACACTAAGGTATCCATGCAATTTTACAGGTGAGTGTACCTGGCCTTATTGACTCATCTCAAAACATAATGCAATACTACTCATCCCGCATAGCAAATAGCGTGATTATTTATACCTAGTAATTTGACCACACCTATAGGGTGGTAAATTTGAACAAAATCTGTCCCCTAGTTTTTGCGTGATGCTGGAACATACATACAGATAAACAGACAAAAATTCTAATAACTATATTTTCGGCATCAGAATCGTTCCCAGACCTCGTGGCAATTACTTTTTTAAGCTATTGCATAGCTTCTATCGCGGGCCTTGAGAAATCCAGAAATTCCGTAACGAAAAAACCTCACGCTATCGCTGTCTCGCTTTAACATCTATTCGACTCTATCGCACTACGCTACTCAGCCGCCATAGCTACCGGCCGCCATATTCTTGTCTTGTTTGTTGTCAAGAACTTTGTCAACAAAGCGCTGTTTTTGTTTTTATTCTGTGTTTTGTGGATATTTATCGTAAATTAGAGTTATTGTTGTATTTATGTATGTACGTGTGACGTAATTTAAGTTGCAATGCATTACAAAACGTGTGAAATATGTGTTATAAGATCCGGCCGGTCAGATGGTCAAATGCGAATCTTCATAGCCAAATTTCCTTTGAATGAAGATAGGTAAGCATATATTTTCAATTGTTATGTTAAAAAACATTGATAAGCTCTTACAGAAAATAAATTACTTGATTTAAAGTCCAAAATTTACAAAATTACAAAGTAACCTATCAATATGCTAGTGCTTGACGCATGTTACTTTTTTATCGACTGTCGATATTTTTATTATTATAATATTCCTATTTCATTTAATTTTCTCTGTTATTCTATTAATACTGCAAAACCAAAATAACAAAGATATAAGTTTAAATACACTACTATTATAATCATAATAATGTAATAAAATGTTCCAGCTAGATGTAAAAAATGGGTTAAAGTTACGGGAAAAAAGACTTGGTGTATGTACCCATTGAAAAGCTACATCAATTGGAACATATTTGTGGCAGTCATTTTCTACCAAAGGATTTCAATAAAAAGAAGACACAACTAAGAAAAAATGCTACTCCGTCTGTAGAACTTACTGCAGAACCAATGGCAGATGAGCTGTTCGTTGGATTTCCACTACATATCTTCAAAAGTGAGCAAACAGGTAAGACTTTATTTTCCAGTCGTAATTCATCCTAACTCACCCTTTCCGATTACTTTAGTAACTCATGTTCAATTATATTTTGCAGAGTTATCTTCTACTTCGACTACTGCGATTCTTGGACTGGTACATCTAGTAAGTTTTTTTTTTTTGGGTACTGTACGTCCGAATGAAAAAACGGAACCCTTATGTACCTTCATCTACTGGACCGATTAAGTTGCATTTTGGTACACATGCAAAATGTATCATGTGACATTATGAAATGAAAGGACTTGACAAGAGAACTTTTTTTTAAATTATTTAAAAAAAAATCCTCTTGACAAGTCCTTTCATTTCATTTTACATTTTTAATGAAAATTATTAAAGAAAATAGATGAAAATTTACCATTTCCCCCCTTATCTCCGAAACTGCTGATCCTAACATTAAAAAAAAGAAAATAGATGAAAATTTACCATTTCCCCCCTTATCTCCGAAACTGCTGATCCTAACATAAAAAAAAATACAGTGTACAGTTCTATACTTAAAGATTACAGCAAAACCTTTAAGAAGTCTATGGTCTTAAAATAATATGGTAAATTACTCAATATTGTGTGTACTTACATTATTATTATGCAGTTGGAAAGTATGGGGAAACATGTTTTTCAACTACAATGTTAATTCGGTTCTTGGGATTAATTCATCCCAACTACGATACCCTTCATTGTTTTTGGAATTAGAAGTGAATGACTACATTTTGTTTTTATTGCAGTACCTTCAACATCAACTGCTGAACCATTGCCAGTAGAATGTTCAAAAGACAGGAAAATATGTTCTATTGCGGGTAAGGTTTATGTTTATTTTAAACTTATTAAATTCACTTTACTATTTGATTAACTGTATTGAATGTATCAATTGTAAATATTACAGATACTTTTTTGTCTATTACAGACCCTTTTTCAAATGAAAATGTGATAAAAAGAATGAGACTAAGCCCAAGTAACTATTCAAGACTAGAATTAAATTTGAATTCACTTGTTCATGTGTCAGTTAATAAGCAACGTGTTTTCTACATTTCAGTACCTTCAACATCAACTGCTGAACCATTGCCAATTGAATGATCAATAGAAAGGAAAAGGTGTTCTAATTATTATAAAAAAAACTTAAGTCCAAAGTTTTGTTTTATTTTATTATCATCACAGCAAATCTCATCTTATAGTCAAGTTTACCTCGGACTTGATCTAGACTATACAATGGGATTTGTCTCTGAACCCCGCTTACGCCAACGTGGAATCACAGCCGTAGCTGGTTTCTTTTTATAAGAAAATTACCACGTAACCTTAGTTCAAATCGAAAGTTACCGTTGGCCTAAGTGACCTTTGCCTTAAATTTATTAAGAATGAAACCGTAAAAATGTCAGGATCCTAAAACCCGAAATTTTTTACAGCAACATATCGATAAAAATTACGAGTGAGTAGTAGTACATCCCTATCTTGTTATTATGTTGGCAGCTTTATGTCATGTCTGCAGTCCGTGTCATTTCTGTTATGTTGGTATTCATTATTAGCTCACGTTTCATACAAGCGACGTTTTTCATTTTTATCTATGGGACTCCCGTCTCTTAATATGATATACTCTTTGTTTATTTAATAAAAGAAAAATTTGTTTTCTTATCGGTCACCACGCTCAAAAAGTGTAACTTGAATTAATATCAAAGAAAAAGAAATACTGCATAAATAAAATAAATAAATAATTATAATTGCATAAGTTGATACAAAATGCTATGCAATAGCTTTACCGCGGCAGTCCCCGAGTGCCACACGTCTTTTTTTAATATTCAATGTAGATTTTTGACTTCGATACGATTTTATTATATGTATAGATATTGGTTTTGTAAAAAATAAGAAAAATTGCAATTTTTGCAAATTGTGGGAAATTAACCAAATTTAATGTAAAAAAAAAAGGTAAAAATGATGATTTTTCACATTTTTATTGTAAAGGTTAAAAAAAAAACTGTGTTTCCACCGTTGACACGAATCACACGATCACAGCGATTTGGCATGCTTCTTTGAGAAATGGCCGCCCACGTTCTTTCTAACAAGTCAAAAAGTTGTTGTGGGATATGCACGGCATCCATACTCGGCAGAGCTCTTCTTTGGAACATATCCCATGCGTGCTCAATTGGGTTGAGGTCTGGCGATTGAGCAGGCCACGGCAGAACGTTGATGTGAGCATCGGCAAGAGTGCGTGTTATATATTCTAAGGACTCTAAACGTGTGTGGACGTGCATTATCGTGCATTAGTCGAAACGAATCACCCAACCGGCTTCGCAAAGGATGGATCACATCTGAAACAATCCTCTCCGCATAAATCTGAGCATTGAGGTTACCCCTGATCCAAATGAGATCGGTTCTTCCACTGATCCAAATACCGGCCCAAACCATTATTGTTCCCCCTACATATGAATGAACTTTCTGACAAAATTTCAAACGTTCTTGACGTCCAGAGGTCCTCCAAACTCGAGTACGTCTTGTATCCGGCATCATACCGTAACGAGATTCATCGGAAAAGCAAACACAACGCCAGTCTTCTTCCTCCCAATTCCTGTGTTCCATTGAAAACGGGCCCTACGATTGCAGGGTGCTTTAGTTTGAACTCTCAGCGGCCTTCGGGAACGCAGACCTACTTCACGTAAACGATTTCGGATGGTTTGGTCGCTTATCAGCAAGCCTGAAGAGCTGTGGAGCCTCATAGCCAAAATCATGGCGGTCATCGTACGATTCCGTCGAGCAGTATTTTGAATATATCAGTTCTGTCTGCGAGTGGTGATGCAAGATCATCCTCGTTGTCTCTCGGCCATGCTGCCCGTGATACGATAGCGTGTCCAGAGGCGGCTTAGAACGCTCTGTGTAGAGCCAAGAGCGACAGCCACAGTACGTTACCAGATTGCAACATTCCGACGGCTCTCATCATCTCTTCTAGTGTTTATTTTTTTTTTAAATGTAACGGTTTTGTAAAAACTAAGTTGAACTAAATAATTGAAAAGAAATTTAAATTAAATTGAGACAAATAATTTAAAAAATACAAAACTTAATGGTGACGGCAACATTTTGTAAAAACCCTGAAAAATTCGCCTCATCACCATAATCGGCAGGCTTGTTCCCACCGCTGAGTATAGGCGTCCTTTGTGCCATGCTTCCCTGGTCTGTGCGAGTCTCATCCAGGTCTTCCCCGCGATCTTCTGTAGGTCTCCAACTACCTGGCCTCGTGAAAAATCGCCTGAAAACTCTAAAATACCTTTGAAAATACTGAAAGCTTCTTTGGAAAACCCTGAAAACACTGTCCGGGTAGGTACTATAAAAACAATGTTTGGAAACCCTGAAATCAACCTACCTAGCCTTTTCCCAACTATGCAGGGGTCGGCTTCCAGTCTAATCGGATGCAGCTGAATACCACTATTTTACATAGAGCGACTGCCTATCTGACCTCCACAACCCAGTTACTGGGTAACTCGAAACCCCTTGGTAAGACTGGTTGTTAGAATTGGGCATTACTATACTAGGTCAAATCTTTATGCTACCTTTTCGACAGCTGCAGTCGTATCGGTGGCATATCATGGCCGTCGATCGTAACTCCTAATCGTCTGCCGGTTGATTGATGAAATTCACAGGAAATTATAGCAATGTATGTCTAATTATTTATTGCAGCGGACGTTAAGAAAGTGTTTTTGTTAACAAATGAAAAGTAAGTGATGTTAAATTATGTATGAACCTTTTTGTGGAGGCCTGTAACTAAGGAGTAAGGAAGCTTTATAACGTTTCGTCATGCCCTGTTTAGAATGACCGTCTCGGTGGTCTAGTGGCGCAAGGGTCGCAGCAGAACAGTTGAGCTTGAGGTCTTGAGTTCGGTTCCCAGGTCGGGCAGTGTGTTTGGGTTTTTCCGTCAGTAATTTCTCAGTAGCAGCCCGGAGTCGGAATTTGTGCTCGACTGATGGCAATAGGCTCGCCTTTTACATGGGACTTAAACATAACTGGTGAAATGGGGTGTACTATGTTATTACCCGTTGTGGTATAGTAATTTTATTTTAGGTACATCGTCTTCACATGTAATGATATAATTGATGTATACAAACTATTTTAAAACAGTTTAAAAGAGTAACGGTGGAGTTTCTTGCCCATTCTTCTCCATGCGAAACTACCTTTTGGAAGGGGCAACTAGAATCAATTTTATTTCCGTGTAAATTTTGACGTTCAAAGTGCATTTTACGTGCCTATTTGAAATAAATGCTTTGACTTTGACTTTAACTTCTGGCTACCCCTTTTGGGAATACAGGCCTGATGTTACGTTATTTTTTATAGGAATGCAATGCTCATTGCTATGGTCGGTCATTAAAATTGTCATGGCCGGTTTGCAACCCACCCAAATGCAACTTAATATCAGTATTTTGTATGTAAATATTATGATAATAATATTTATTTTGTTAATTTAATTAACGAAAACATACTTTTAAGTCAATAAACAATAATAGTAGAAACCTGTGATTGTCTCTTGGAGGGCAAAGCCCTTTCAATATACCTATAAAGAAAGAATATAGAATATTAGGTAGGGCTGGATCACTGCATATTCTATTTTCGGGAATCTCACACCATACTTCCTAGTTTTCCACAAGATGATTTTAGGGTTTCCAAGGAGAAGCTCGTGACTAAATAATAACAGCCGCAAGGGTTGGTCGAAGTATAAGCTACGCTTTCCGCGGTCGGTTCGTGGATGGGTGACTATCCATTACATATCGAGACCCCTCCGTGCCTCGGAAAGCACCTACCTAACGTAATATTTTTTTGATTTCGATTTTGATTTTGAGCCGACAACAACATAGTTGGGAAAAGGCAGGCAGATGATGATGATGATTTTTATCTCACGAAGCCACGCGCGCTTTACTTGTGCTTACCAAATGTACAAATACGCTGTGAATGTGTGTAAGCAGCTCTCGGTACCGTTCGAGACAATTGCAATCGCGAAGTCTCTCAATCTTTTGAAGAAGGCGTTTTTCCCGATTTATTAAAAAAAGCTTTTATAAAACCGATCCACAAGAAAAATATAAAAACCGACCCATACAACTACCGTCCTATTGCTCTCTTACCAACAGCATCAAAAATATATGAGAAAGCCATGTGCGATCGTGTTTATGCATTTTGTGAAAAATATATTCAATGATAGTCAAAATGGTTTTCGCAAAAATCGATCTACCGTTTTGGCTGTTTATAAATATATACAAGAAGCCCTCAATATAATTAATAATTAAAAATATGCTGTAGGATTGTTATTAGACATGACAAAAGCTTATGATAAGGTGCAATTCGATATATTATTAAACTAGCTTCTGCCCGCGACTTCGTCCGCGTGAAATTTCGGGCCACCCATCGCGTCGTATCCCGTCGCTCGCCCGCGCGATAACTTCGTTATCACTTAGCGTTCTTTCTGACTTTTGTTCTTTTCGCTTGGCTCCTAAGGATCTCATCATCATCATCATCATTTCAGCCGAAAGACGTCCACTGCTGGACATAGGCCTCCCCCAATTGGGGGGGTTTGCCATAATCGCCACGCTTGGCAGGCGGGTTGGCGATCGCAGTATCGTGTTAAAAATAAATAGAGAACGCTGCTGCCCATTCTCTAGTAAATACCTTAGTCGCCTTTTACGACACCCACGGGAGGAAATGGGGTGGTGCTATTCTTTACGTCCGGCACCACACGGAACTAAGAATCTAACGTGATGTTATATAGCCTTCCTCGATAAATGATAATATCCAACACTAAAATAATTTTTCTATTCGAACCAGTATCTAGTTCCTTAGATTAGCGCGTTCAACCAAACAAACAAACTCTTCTTTATATTGTACTGTATGTATAGCTTTATAATATAGCTGACCCGCGCAACTTCGTCTGCGTCACCTAAGAGAGAGAGTGGTTTAAGTAATGAATTTACTACTTATTTTGTTGCGGAGTTATTTTAAAATTATGATATTTCCTAAGATGTTGATTGAAATCATGTGATGTCAAGGACAATTTTGTTTACATTTAAATACTTGTGATTAATAACATATTTATTTGGATAAGGATTAATATTATGTTGATAAAACTCTTTTGCAAATAATGCATTAATTTCGAAAAAAAAATATTACCATAAAAAAGGTTATAGTGAGTCAATCTTAAAAGATAGACATATACTGTCGCGGACTTTTTTTGAGAACTTTTAAAGTGGAACAATTCCATCATTCATGATATTTGCGTAACTTAAACCGTTTACGCAGCGCACGCAACGGAAGCTCTCAAAAGGAATAATTTTTCCCGTTTTCGTAACATTTCTCATTTATGCTCCGCTCCTATTGGTTGTAGCGTGATGTTATATAGCCTATAATATTTCTCAATAAATGGACTATCCAACACAAAAAGAATTTTTCAATTCCAACCAGTAGTTCCTGAGATTAGCGCGTTCAAACAAACAAACAAACTCTTCAGCTTTATATATTAAAATATTAAATTAATATTAATATTAATAATTAATAACTAGCTTCTGCCCGCGACTTCGTCCGCGTTAAATTTCTTGTTCCCCCGACCCACCCCGTCGCAACAGATTGCCTGCCCGTGCTTTTACTTCGTTTTCGCATAAACTTTCATTAAAAAAAAATACTAATATTATAAATGTGAAAGTAACTCTGTCTGTCTGTCTATTTGTCTGTATATTATAAATGTGAAAGTAGCTCTGTCTGTATGTCTGTCTGTCTGTCTGTATGTTACGTTTTCACGACTAAACCCCTGAACCGATCGACCTGGGATATAGAGAAGGACATAGGCTACTTTTTTACGCGATAACCGACATACTCGCGGGCGGAGCAAAAAAAAACGGCAAATAAATCATGTCCGTTGTATGGGAGCCCCCCTTAAATATTTTTTTTTCTTTTTTTTAGTATTTGTTGTTATAGCGGCAACAGAAATACATCTTAAGTGAAAATTTCAACTGTTTAACTATCACGGTTCATGAGATACAGCCTGGTGACAGACAGACGGACAGACACAGACAGACAGACGGACAGCGAAGTTTTAGTAATAGGGTCCCATTTTACCCTTTGGGTACGGAACACTAAAAACTAACTCTTCAGCTTTAGAATAGACTACCTCGCAGAGTTGATCATTATTTTGCTGCGGAGTTATTATAAAACAGTTATATCTCCTAAGATATTCATTGAAATTAAATGATGTAAGGGCAACTTTGTTCAAAATTGAATACTTGTGATGAATAACGTATTTATTTGGATAAGGATTAATACCATGTTTATGAAAACTCCTTCGCAAATAATGCATTAATTTCGAACAAATTTGATTACCATAAAAAAGGTTATAGTGAGTCAATCTTAAAAGATAGACATATGCTGTCGCGGACTTTTTTTTAGGAAATTTAAAGAGGAACAATTCCATCATACTTGATATTTGCGTAACTTAAACCGTTTACGCAGCGCACGCAACGGAAGCGCTCAAAAAGGAATAATTTTTCCCGTTTTTGCAACATTTTTCATTTATGCTCCGCTCCTGTTGGTTATAGCTTGATGTTATATAGCCTATAATATATTCCTCAATAAATGTACTATCCAACACAAAAATAATTTTTCAATTCCAACCAGTAGTTCCTGAGATTAGCGCGTTCAAACAAACAAACAAACAAACTCTTCAGCTTTATATATTAGTATATATATATATATATATAGAGTATAGATAATAATTATAATTAGTATAGATAAACTATATAACATAGGTATCCGCGGAAAAAGTTTTGAATGGTTCACATCTTATTTAAAAAACAGAGAACAAGTTGTAGAAATAGAATATTACAATCATAAATCAAAAGAAATACAATTAGTTCGATCCCAAAATATGCCCGTAAACGCTTCTATACCACAAGGAAGTGTGGTAGGGTGCTTGCTATTCCTTGTTTACATAAACGATCTCCCTAACTACATCAATGAGCCATGCGTATTGTTCGCCGATGATATCTCTATCTTAACATCATGCGATAATAATATAAATTTTAACCAAACATTGAGTTCAATACCACTGCAACACACTGGATGAACGAACACAACCTTGAAATTAACTACAATAAGACAAAAATTATAAATTTCCACCCCCGACAAAAAATACCTTTAAGTATAAGTCATAAATACAATGGATCAAAATTAGAAGCAGTAAATAAATTCACCCTTTTAGGCCTAGACATAGCTTCACACGTAGATTGGAAATCACATATTAAAAAATAAGGACTAAATTATCCAAGTTTTCATACGCTCTCCAAGAAATCAAGAAAACAACAGACCTCAAAACAGCACTAGTGACATATTACGCGTACGCATTTGCATGGCTCAAATATGGAGTTATCTTATGGGGAAATAGTACAGACTCGCCTACATTATTTAATCTACAGAAAAAAAAAAATTTAGAATCTTATTGAATATCGACAGACTCCTGTAAGCCCCACTTTAGAGATCTAAAAATATTAACCCTGCCTCTACATACTTAAAATTTGTAAATTTGTACGAAAATATCCGCAATTCTATACCAAAAGAGGAGATATCCAAACAAAAATTGCACTTAGACATGAAAGCAGATTAAACATACCCACTTCACGATTAAAAATACACTCTTCTAGAACATTTGTTATGTCCATTAAAATATACAATAAGTTACCGGAACAACAATTTCTGATACTCAAAAGCTACTACACTATTAACGAATATTTTAGCGATAAATTTCAACAACAATAAAAACTATTTTTTACATAATACATTTCATTGTAAATTTCACTTTTAATATAAATTTATTTTAAAACACTAAAATACTGATAAATTAAAAATAAATATGCTAAACAGTTGCATAATTAATAATAACATTCTACAAGACTAAATAAAATTCTAAATATTTATTTTATTGTAATTTATAATATTAATAATGTAAATCGTGTAATATATAATATAAAAATGTTTAAATATAACTTAAAACCAAATATATAAATACTGAAGTATATAAAATAGTAATACCATAAAAGCAAACGATACTATTTTAATGATACTATTCCAATTTAATTTAACATAATTTTTGATTTTTTTCTTTCTAAAAAGCGCCTTCATCCTCTCTCCTATTATAAATTAACTTTGCGGTGCCCGACAGGGTCCATAATTGATCCGATGTATACCAACTGTTATATGTACACATTATGGAATGCAATAAAGTATTGAGTATTGATGTTTTTCTTCACCGTTTTTGAGCAGTTGATTGCTCTCAAAGTAATTGTCATTTTGAATTATTTAAAATTTTATTGACCCCTGCCGACCCATACTTAGGCTGTCCATTAAATTGCTTGAACTGCAACATGCCTGTAATTCAATCCAGTCATTGTTTCACGAAAATTCATTATTTATTTATGTAAATAAAGTTATTTATGTGGATAACGTTATTCATGCAAAAAGTTCTTACATGTACGGATCGTGAAATTTAATTTAAACGCATTTACAATTCACAGTTCAATACCCAATACTCTATACTTTATTTGCATTCCACAATGTTTAGGTACCTACTTAGGTTGTAAGAAAAAATTATATGTGATCAATGTGATCATTAAGGACCCTACCGGACACATCATAATAATTAGAGTGAAAAATTTTGCTTATAAGTGTTCTAAGTTAAATCTAATATTATTATAATAGTAATATGTACACGCACAATGGTCCGTCTGAAGGACTAAGTGCGGAAACCAAACCCTCTAACATAGAACATTATATTAGGGTTTATAATATACATATTTGTGGACATTCTGTACGTGAGAACATGTTTTTCAACTGCAAATGTAAGTTGGTCGACTACTAATCGGTAAATTGTAAAAATAAAAAAACATTTCATTCATACGAAGTAAAGCCTACTTAGCTGTGGTAGTTTTAATTTTAACTTCGTTTTATATACCTACTACTGCGCTGTGATTTTTTTCCACATAACCAATTACAACCATTTAGCTAGCAGGGGGGGAGGGGCACTTGAACCAACAAAAAAGATCACTTTAAAGCTTAATATTACGCTAACGGATCTCTGATTCGAAAAATGGTTTGCACAAACCCGCAATATTTTTATACGGCCTCTCCAACGATTCTCCACACTATGGGATAGACGAGAAAAAAAAATATCATCCCCACTTTACGTGCAGGGGAGGTAACCTACAAAAATAGGACCTACTTATGCAAACAGGAACCAATCCACACACATGCCAAAATCGAGATAAGTATACAAAAGCTTTCAAAAATGCACCTTCTATCGACCCTGTAAAGATCAAAATGATCTGACAATTTTGACAGAATAAAACATTTCATAAAACATGACAAAGTTGTCAAACCACATATATAACAATGAAAAAGAAGAGAAGAAGAAGAGAAGAAGAGAGTGGAGTTCGTAAGAAGCTTGTAGTATCATCACAACGTTTATGTTTTCCCATTGTTTGTCTTATTTGTTTTAGTATACGAGTATTCTCAATACTCAATATATTTATTGCTTCCACATGTGAACTTAGGTGGTAGGTTTTACAAAGATATGATCATTGTGGACGGGTTGTCGGGCATATCAAAAGTATATAAAGAGAGAGGAAGAGGGGCTTTTATTTGACTACTTAGTTGTTATAATAATAATATTAAATAGGTATTGTAATTATTAACATATAACATGTTATTTAAAATTTGTCAATTAAGTATTCATTGATATTGTAATAGCATTTAGATAATATAATCTCTCTCTTCTTGTATTTATGTATGTTTATTTGTGCTTGTATTATATAGAAGTTGGAAAGGAGATGTTTCAAAACCGGCCCAGTATATGTACAGTATTTCGAAAAATCGAGAAAAATCCTAGGGATTTCGGAAAAATACAGATAAATTGCATAAACGCATATTTTTCTAGTAATCATTTGATATTTATCAATTACTTTTATTGATTTTCAATATGGCGTCTCGCCAATTTAGTTACTCTGTGGTTAAAAAACAATGACAGTATACCATACATCGTGAACTGTAAATCAAAAGATCGCTACATTGAACTGTAAATCAAAAGATCGCTACATTGATGTTGTCTGAGTTAATATTTCGACGATTGAATGTATTCTGTACATTTATGCTATATGTAAAAATCTTAAAAGATATTTTTCATGGCATCTCGCAGGTCAACTGGACTGTACTTTATATACAAACCACAACTAGATCTAAATATTACAAATGACTAAAACTACGAATAACGTAAGATTCTCTTTGACAATGTAATATGACAGAAATAAACATGTCGAACGTCAGTAATCAATCAACATGACAGTTTACCGCCATGACGGGTTTTTGTTGTGTGTTGCAATTCCAAGTGTACATTATTGTGCTTTACTACCAAACAAAGCCAATTTAAAGTAATTGGATGATTGAAAACTGTTTTAATTGTGTTTCCCCATTATTTAGTATAGTGTACAAAGACCAGGCCGGGGCTCCATACATTTTGAAACATCTCCTTTGGTATTAGTATAGGTATATTACATTTATAGTTTGTAAGTATCTTTATAGTTATTCCTAGATTTTTCGTAATTGCACCTACCACTGTTTGTCTCTGCATTACCCAAAGGTTGACTGGTAGAAATGCTCTTTGCTTGAAGTATTAAATAAATAAATAAACAACAGTTGTTCAATAAACTAAAACTAACAAGATCCATGGTAACCCGACAATCTAAAGTCATCGCGTGGGTTCATTCCGTTTTGCGTAAGTAGGTCCAAATATATTTAAAAAAAAAAAAAGACGTGTGGCACTCGGGGACTGCCGCGGTAAAGCTATTGCATAGCATTTAGTATCAACTTATGCAATTATAATTATTTATTTATTTTATTTATGCAGTATTTCTTTTTCTTTGATATTAATTTTTTTTTTTTTTCGTTACGGAATTTCTGGATTCGGTCCCCGCGCTCAAGGCCCGCGATAGAAGCTATGCAATAGCTTAAAAACAAAATAAATAAGTGCTGAACGTCGTAAAAGTGTATAACTACGTAAACAAAGTCAAATACTATTCAAATATAAGCATAATAACAACTTTAAAATAGACGAAAGTGTTGAACCTAAAGTAATTTTAAATAAAAAAAGAGTGACAAACTGTTTTGACAGCGAAAAAATTCCATGTACATGAGTCATTTCCAACCGTCTAGTCAAGTTTAAAAATTGTTCAACTGGAATGGTATCAACTATTTGGCAAGCTTTAATTAAGTCGTTGTAGCCTTGCGGTGCAACAGGGGAACTGAATGTACTCGTAATCGACTGGTCGAGAGTTCAAACCTCACTATCAACAATCACTTTTTGTGAAGATCATAATTTTATAAACTAATATTTATAAGAATAAAATACGCAGTACACAGAAAAAAGAACTGCCAGAAATTATTAGATCACTAGAGGGTACTGGTGTAGTAGAACCGTCGGAGTGGGGAGCGTGAGGTTTTTTCGTTACGGAATTTCTGGATTCGGTCCCCGCGCTCAAGGCCCGCGATAGAAGCTATGCAATAGCTTAAAAATTATTTTACATTAAAATTATTTGACCTTTTTGTCGGCGTGATTAATAAGTATACTCATGCGAAGACAGACAGAAAGACAGACAGACAGATAGACGGACGGACATGGCGTAACTTTATGGGTTCCTTGTTGACTACGAAACCCTAAAAAATGATGATGAATTCAAAAAAAAATTGATGCTGCTGAGCACTATAGTACTTTACACGAAGCGACTATCTATCTGACCTCCACACACAACCCATCTTGGCAATATTACTACTGACCTCGAAAACTGTAAATCTATGTGTATACAAGAACATTTATGTACCCGCCTACTGATTGTAAAACTGTGCCTACATGCAATACATGCTGCAAACGTTTTAAGTAAATAGTCAAAAAGTCGTAAGTTGAATCGTAATCAATTTCACTTTAGAAGGTGACAACTCATTTCATAATCAGTTTGTTTGTGGAACATGTTCTTGAATAGCTTCTGCCCGCGACTTCGTTCGGAAGATATTGAATTTTTCACTAAAGAAAGTCCTGCTTCATCCCTTTACATGCTGTTAAAGGGTCATGAATCTTACAGCAAATGCTACAGTAGCTGGTCAGCCTGCCTAGCCTTTTTCGAACTATGTTGGGGTTGGCTTCCAGTCAAACCGGATGCAGTATTTTACATGAAGCGACTGCCTATCTGACCTCCACAACCCAGTTAATGGGTTATACGATACCCCTTGGTATAGACTGGTTAGTTTTCCTTTGTAGCATTTTGTCCCTGCCAATAATTTTTGTGTGACAGACTCTTTTGTATTAAACCTCGAGTTACCTATACGACACGTATCGCTGCACGAGACATCAATTGAGGTTCCATCATAAATCACTATCACATAATAAATAAAAAACAAAGTCCCCCCGACGCGTCTGTTTGTCTGAACGCGATATACTCAAAAACTTCCGAACAGATTTTCATACGGTTTTCACCAATGCGGACAGAATGAAGGTTTAGGTCTATAATTCATTACGGTTTTGTGTAAATTGGCTAAAATATGACGATGTAAAATACTCCAAGTAGGATGAACATCAGTTACATTTTAATCTAACCGTAAAGTCGTACCTATAGCCTATAGGTACGACACTACTACAGAAAAAAAAACCGACCAAGTGCGAGTCGAACTCACACACGAAGGGTTCCGTACCATTATCTAATTAAATGTTATTTTTTATTTTTATATTTCAGTTGATTGAATGAAAGGTAAATTGCGGTTTACGATTTATGATGTATTAAAAAAAAACTACTTACTAGATCTCGTTCAAACCAATTTTCGGTGGAAGTTTACATGGTAATGTACATTTATTTATTTATTTAATACTTTAAGCACACAAAATGTACAGAGGCGGACTTCATGCCAAAGGAATTTTCTACCAGTCAACCCTTGGGTGATGCAGAGACATACAGTAGTAAGTGCAATAGGTGTTACTTAGATGGTAGGCTAACCAGGCGGTTATTACTCCTGGACAGGACCGGTCTGCGCCTGGTGACGAAGACCATCACGGGACACTGCTCGCTAAACCAACACTTCCACAAAATATCGGACAATCCTCTGTGCAGGGCTTGCATGGAGGTTGAGGAAACCGTCGTGCATATGCTCTTTGAATGCACAGGCGTCACCCAGATTAGAACAGAAACCCCCGAGGCACCCAGATCTTTCACAAATGTTGTAAACAGACCGGGAGACGTAATTATCTTCTGGAGGGAGGTGGGCTGATTGGAATAACCACTAATGGCCGCCATGGCCCATGTACAATGGTCGACCTGAAGGACTAAGTCCGAAAACCAAACCCTTTACCATAGAACATGGAACTGTACGTTGCTTGCTCTCGCGTTACCAGTCCTGACTCTCTCTATATTTTGACTGCTGTGGCCAAAACTACAAACGTAGTATTCAAGGAAGTTTTATTAAAATGTGGCTGGTATTTTAGTATATTGTGTCGTCTTACGACTTCCACGCGAACGAAGTCGCGGGCAGAAGCTAGTTATCTATAAAAACGGCAAAAAAATCATGTTTGTTGTCTAGGAGCCTCCTTAAACATTTGTTTTATTTCAATTTAATTATTTATTTTTAAAGTGAATATATATTATATCTAAATATTCTGTGAATATTTCAAGCGTCTACCTGTTGCCGTTATCAATATCGAGAAAAAACGAGCAAAAAAATCACGTTTGTTGTATGGGAGCCCCCTTAGATATTTATTTTATTCTGTTTTTTAGTATTTGTTGTGATAGCGGCAACAGAAATATATCATCTGTGAAAATTTCAACTGTCTTACTATCACAGTTCATGAGATACAGCCTGGTGACAGACGGACAGACAGACAGACAGACAGACAGACGGACAGCGGAGTCTTAGTAATAGGGTCCCGTTATACCCCTTGGGTACGGAACCCTAAAAACAATGTAGTTTTATGAGCTTTATTTACAGATTTACGTATAATAGTCTGTCGTGGCCGTGGCGTGCTGAGCACATTTTGGTTTGTTATCTATACATGAATGTGGCGGTCAAAAGGTTATGGGGTCAAAACTGAAAGCTCGTCATAGGTGGCAGCACAGTTGTCCGTCGACAAACCGCCATTGTTTTGAATATGTTTTACTTTTATGTCGATCACAAATTATACGAAAACTAGATAAATAAGCGTCTTGAAGAATAAGTACGCGACTTGGAGTGTAGCACTATTAGGGCGACGATAACCGACTTTTAATGATTTTAAACCGAAGATCACGTCTAAACGCGTAGTGTTAATGATTTGGAAAAAAATATATGTTAAATTAGAGCATTTTTTTAATAACTTAATATACGAATATTTCAGATTATGTTTATATTACATAGTGAAATTAATTTGTAAAGTTATGTCTAACGCGGATAAAAAACTGAGAATCACGCAAAATCTATCGAGCGTACCTACTAATTTTTCTGAAACCTTCACTTTTTTAATGATAATTTAATTATTGATCCCTTAATACACGTGTTTTATTAAAATACCTTTTTTTATGTATAATAAATTAATAATGCGTCTTATTTGGGACAGCGCTCCCGGATTGGCGAGTCCTATTACTGGCTGGACGTACGACAAGTTGCGTGAGCTCAGTACAGAACGCGCAAGCTATCCACTCAAGGTCACTGGCGTCTTATCTGCGTCTTAAGACACGAACTAAGGACAGGGGAAGCGTCTACTACTGGTAAAGAAACTTGATCAGAGTTAAAAACCAACTCGAGGATGGTCTTCCTGACTGAAAACTTCAGAGATGTTAATCCTAGCACTGATCTAATATGATAATACAAAACACACACACCTTTGATATCACAAGTGCCTGTAAAGAAAACAGACTTAGTTCTCTTCGCAGAATCAGCTGTATACGAATTTATCCCATAAAAATCTTCAGTTTTCAAAAGAATATCTCAATAATAGTAGCAGTTCTTGACGAAGTATCGGGTTTTCATTTCTTTCTTCGGCAAGCTCTCTCCCACAGTTCTCTACCTGTAACATATTTGCGGGAGTCCCCGAATTTTTGCAGTCAACAGCTGCGCAACTGGGCATGTGGACCATTGTACATGGGCCATGGCGGCCATTAGTGGTTATTCCAATCAGCCCACCTCCCTCCAGAAGATAATTACGTCTCCCGGTCTGTTTACAACATTTGTGAAAGATCTGAGTGCCCCGAGGGTTTCTGTTCTAATCTGGGTAACGCCTGTGCATTCAAAGAGCACATGCACGACGGTTTCCTCAGTCTCCATACAAGCCCTGCACAGAGGATTATCCGATATGCCTGTTGTGTGGAAGTATTTGTTTAGCGAGCAGTGTCCCGTGATGGTCCCCGTCACCAGGCGCAGGCCGGTCCTGCCCAGGAGTAATAACAATGGCAATACGAATAAGAATGTCATAGCCTCCCTGGACTATCTGCAGGTCGGTGTCGAGGTCCACCAGCTGTTTTCTAGCGAATTATTGATGGCCTATGTTCCCGTACACTAATGGCATAGCACTGATACATTGAATGTTTCTCATTTTCATTCTTAGAGATTATTCCTGACGAACAGCTATCAATAATATAATATAACAGTACATTGTAATTGTAAACACACGGGAAGTCAAGTATAAGTCCCCTCTTTGGGGAGTGGCTAGAGAGGCGCCTCGGCGGCGGCATCCTCACCTTCCGCCTGACGCAGGTCCTCACCTGACACGGTTGTCCGTCGTGTCCTCACGGAGGCGATCGGTGGCGACGATCTCTCACGTACGGCCTTGGTCCAGGCCGTGGTACGGAGCGACAGTGCATGGGAGGCCGTCACCTCCTTCTGCGACGCAGTAATGCGCGTAAAGGAGGAGGCGGATCGCGTGAGGGGGAGGTAGTCTGTGCGCCCTTTATGCCCTTAGTTGCCGCAGGATTCGCCCTGGGCGGCAGGAATCAATTGGCGATTCCCAGCCAACGTAGGCACGGGATTGCGGACGGCGAGCAATGGGCAGCTCGCCGTCCGGTAAGGACCAGGCCCGGGTCGACGGCGCGTTGTATTCCTCGCGCGCCTCAAAGAGATGTCAGCACGAACTGACGGGGTCCACTAGGACCGATGCCTGCCAGAGTTGCGGGTTTGTCCGAAAGTGATACCGTGGCCCTGGCACAAAGGCAACTGAAGTAACACGGGTGGGTTTTAATCAGTAAAAGTCAGGAGCGGGGGACAATTACAGTAAAACAAATTTAAAAAAAAAACCGGTCAAGGGCGAGGTATGTAGTACCATCATAATATAGCTTCATTCGTATAAGTACCTAAATAGTTCTGTGCCCAGAAAAAACTACAACTTCACCCAAAGTAAGTGGGTTCACCCAAAGCAACCTGCGAGTAGGCAGGAAGGAGGACATTTTGGTTGTAAACCGTGAGATATTTTTAAATTTTCATCGGCTAGGCCCATATTCGTCAGAGAATTTTAACACTGCGATGTAGAATATTGCAGTTTTAGGTCAGCGCCATCTCTTGACCGATAGTGGAACTAATAGTTAGTTGATAGTTTTGTTGATGATTTCTGAAAAAGTGTTTTATTAATTAGAGAAATCGTTTTATTTTTCCTGTAATTTTTACATAAATTTCTATCACATAGAATTTCTATCACATAAAAATTTCTACCACAAATAGTTGGGCAAACCTCATCTAAAACTATTCCAAATTTCAAGTTGATAGCATTAATATTTCTTGAAATATCCAGCTGTGACAGCCAGACGGACAGACAGACTTAGTCGCACCATAAGGTTTCCTTTTTACCATTTTGGTACGGAACCCTAAAAAGAAGCACAAAAAATATCAATTCTTTGGAATCGAAATCAGATTTGCATTTCTTTGTTGAAAGTTGACTGAAATAGCATAATATGACATAATTGACTGTTTAGATCCATAAGGTATAATAAATAGGATAATCATTTAAAAGATTAAATCCGTAACTATCTGCCAATTGCTATATTCGTTTCCTATTCAACCCAGCGAAGTAGTAATTGAATAATTCGACTGCTGTCATTGCATACACTGATACATTGTGTTCGTTCTCATATATGTCATCTCAGTCTCAGAATCACCTACGAACTGTATTTTTTTTTTTTTTTGTTCTTCTTTTTCTTACAATCTGTCACTAATTATAATTATAACTATGACATTCAGTAATTTTGATGACTGTTTAGATGTCTTGCTTGGAATGCGTCCTATGACACATCCTAGTATTTATAAAGCATCAAGCTAAGTTTGTCTGATGAAATCCTGTGGAATTTTGTGTTTTAGCCTACGTATGCCTTTTGTATCCATTAGGTGGTTTGCCAGGTTATTTGGGTGGCGAGTTATTCTTTCTTTGTATGACATGACATAGCGTTTTATTTCCTCTTTGACGGTCGGTATTTTCAGATCATGGTGTAGTGCTTCATTTAATAAAAACCATGGGGCATTTGTGATTGTTCTTAGAATCTTGTTCTGAAAACGCTGTATGATCTTTATGTTAGAGTGTGATGCTGTTTCCCATAGCTGAATGCCATAGGTCCATATAGGCTTGATTATAGCTTTGTAAACAAGGGTTTTATTTTCCAGTTGTAATTTTGACGTTCGACCAATTATCCAGTAGAACTTTCTTAGTGTCAGTCCAAGTTGCTTCCGTTTCGTGAAAATGTGCTTTTTCCAAGTAAGACGTCTGTCGAGGTATAAACCAAGGTATTTGACATTTTCAGCTTGAGGCACTTGTATCCCATTTAACTGTACTGGAGGGCAGGTATCCTTCCTCTTAGTGAATGTGACATTTACCGATTTGGTCTCATTGGCTTTTATCCTCCACTTTTTGAGCCAGAGAGCTATGTCGTCCAAACAGGTCTGCAGCATAGCTGATGCTACTTTATGATCAGTATGGGACACCAGTACAGCCGTGTCATCCGCAAAGGTTCCTGTAGTCGCTAAATTTGATATTGGGAGGTCAGCAGTATGAATCAAATATAAAATAGGTCCAAGCACACTGCCCTGAGGAACTCCAGCAATAATAGGGCATAGTTTTGATATAGCTTCGCCAATCTGCACAAAGAAACATCTATCCTTCAAGTACGACATCAAGATTAGGAAGATGTTGCTTGGGAAGCTGTTTTTTATTTTATAAAGGAGACCTTCATGCCAAACTCTATCAGTCTCAGAATCATCTACGAACTGTATGGGAAAACTTTTTCGATTTCTGACTTTTCTACTTCTCAAACCTCAGTTGGTCCCATAGAGTTTTTTGACCCTCGTAAGAAACAGGATCAGATGGCATCAAAAAAAAAATATGTGAAAATTGACCATTTTCTTGCTGACTAAACATTTTCCAAAATCTGTGAATGCAGATCAATTTTTCCTAAAAGTTAAGGATAGTCTTTTAAGACCATTTTCTTCTAGCGACCACGGTTAAGGTACCTGCCCTTATTCACCCATCTCAAAACATAATGCAATACTGCTCATCCCCCATAGCAAACAGCGTGATAATTTATACGTAGCAATTTTAACAGACCTATATGAAATATCTATGTAAAATTTGAACAAAATCTGTCCGCTAGTTTTTGCGTGATGCTGGAACATACATCCAGACAAACAGACATGTAGACAAACAGAAAAAAAAAATCGAAATACTATATTTTCGGTATCAGAATCGTTCCTAGACCTCGTGGCAATTACTTCTTTTTCAAAAATATTCAATGTGCAGTTTTGACTTCGCTACGATTTTATTATATGCATGGTTAATTAATTAAGAGTAAAACAACTGGATTGTTTACAAACAATGTATGGATATTGACAGACGACGGACAATGGTAGTGACATCTGCAGTGAGCAAGTGGCAGTTTTTATCCACATTGGACTCTTATTGAAATAAGGTGGCCAGCGCATCAATTTACCAAAAACTGTAAATTTTCTCGTTCGATTTTGAACTTAATCGTTTCGTGTAGCAGAAGCGTTTATAAACTCGGCTGTGGACTTCCCATAGATAAATTAAATGTGCAAGTTTTTAGAGTTCATTGGCAATGCATCACTACTACTTCAGACTACTTCAGATACTTCTTGATATTGAAAAATAAAATGGTTAAAATGATTTTCCAATTTTGTAATATTTATTCTTATTCAGCATGGTATTTTGATTGTAATTTAAGTGTAAATTTTGCATGCCCAAGTGCCGGCAGAGCATGGAGAACTTTCGAAACATGTTTGTCATCTATACCCCTACCCGTGTTAGCAAAAAATTTATGATTTGATTTGATTTGCATAAATAAATAAATAATTAATCTACATTTTTTCAGCAGTCTGGTTCTAGTAGGTACCTAATTTCTTGATACTATAAATAGTAGTCTATTCTGCCCTGATAAGCCGAAAAGCGCTTACTCAGTCAGAGTAAGTTTTGAGAAAAACGACTTTTTGTAAATTAGTTTTTCCGTCATGCCGTCAAATCTCTTTAGTAATTTAGAGATATAAAAAAACTTCTTAGTGGTTTTTTTAATGTTTTAAGTTAGATAGTGCTATTTGGCTTATACCATTAGATGCGAAATTATTCTAGCTATTGAATGGTATAAAAAAAACTAAAAGGGCGTATCTCAGAGATAGCGCCTTTCGGCTTAGCAGGGCAGTATTATAGTGCTCGCAAGCGCTACTGCTGAGCATGAGGTCCTGGTTTCGATTCCCGGGTCGGGCAAAGTTTTATTGGGCTTTTCCATCTGGAATTTCTCAGTGGCAGCCCGGATTCTGGATTTACATGGGACTGAAACGTAACTGGCGAAATGCGAGTCAATATAGGTACACCTCTGCCTAACCCTTCGCAGAATACAGGCGTGATGTTTATTATACATATATAGTTCGGCCACTGCTCAATCAATGCATCGACCCATTTCATATAATATCAGAAGTAAGTAGCGGCTATGATAACGTAATACTTATACGGTTTACTAATTACAGTTACGTTATAATTCGCTAACCGTTAACCAATTATACACTAAACAACTGTGTTAATAACTAGCTTCTGTGATACATTAAACCACTGATACAAATAATATTAATTACTAGCTTCCGACTTCGTCCGCGTGAACATTCCTGCTCCTCCGATCCACCCGGTCACACCGCATCGCCTGCACGCGCCATTACTTCGTCTTCGCTTAGCGTCCTTTCTGACTTTATTCATTGTGCTTAGCTCCTAAGGGTTCTAGTGTGATGTTAAATAGCCTATAGCCTTCCTCAAGAATTGGGCTATCAAATGCAATTTTTTATCCAACGGGTAGTTCCAGAGATTAGCGCGTTCAAACAAACAAAAAAACATACCTTTCTGCTTTATTATTCGTACCTATAGATAGATAATAACTACAAGTAGCACGTTTATTAAGAATAGTGCAATGTATCTATATACCTACTATCTTTTCCCAACTATGTTTGGGTCGGCTTTCAGTCTATGCATCCGGATGTAGCTGAATACCAGTATTTTGCATGGAGCGACTACCTATCTGACCGCTGGTTACTGTATATACATCATTACCATCCCAGTTGTGGACTGAAACTTAGCATTGTTAATCCAAAAGGGCTTTAACCGGATCCAACACAATGATTATGTATGCTGGCTCCGCTCACTTATCTCGTGAATGTGCTCGCAGTAGTCACTGGGCTCACCCCGCTCCCTGGTCCCCTGAGTACGCATCAAAGGATGCTCAGTTCGCTCGGTTCAAAAGTGGGCTCACTCCACCTGACGTTTCGTAACTGAGCACGCTTCGCTCGCTTTTGTGGACTGTGGTCACCAGTCACGACATTTACTCAGTGCTTGTTTCCCATACTCCCATAAATGACGCTTCATTATCTGTTTGTTCCAGAAAAGCAAAATGGCGCCGACAGTTTCTGAGTTCTACCGAGGGAAGACGATCTTCATCTCTGGAGGAACTGGCTTCGTTGGGAAGGTAAGTCGATGAGACATGGTCATTGTCTTCCACCTTGATTTTCCCAGATCAGATTGTCGCAAGCGCGATGGGGTCCTGGATTCGGTCCCCAAGTGGGGCAAAGTGAAATTGGGTATTTCCATTAGTATCCATTTGATATCAATAAGGAAACTCCAAGCATAGCCCTCTGGGTGACTTTTAGCCTTCTAATAAAGCCCATTGTGAGAGACCACGTTTCAGTGCCATAGGTCATCACTGGCAACACGCACTGGTTAAAGACTTTCGTCTTGAGATACTGCGGTATGTGGGATGAGAAGATATTGTGTGATCGAATCATAAATGAGGAGATCCGTAGGAGAACCAAGGGAACCGACATAGCCCAATGAATTGCCTAACTTAAGTGGCAGTGGGCAGGGCACATTGCTTGCCGAACAGATGGCTGATGGGCCCGAAAGGTTCTGGAGTGGCGACCGCGTACCAGAAGACGTATCGTTGGAAGACCTTGTGAAGTCCGCAGGAATTCGGTAGATGTGGGAAGCACAGAACCGGTTGAAGTGGCGGTGCGTGGAGGAGGCCTATGCCCAGCAGTGGACGTCTTTCGGCTGAAATGATGATGATGATGATGATGATGTCAATAGGCACACCCGGAATCAAACTTAGCTGGTAAAATGAGGGTGTACCTAATACACTCTTTTCGCCCTTCGGTGAATATAGGCGTATGTTATGTTAGCACAGTTAACGCAGCTCGCTAGTCAACAACTAAACCAATTAATGACGTCACGGAGAAAGCTCAAATATGCAGTCATCGCTTTAAATTACTGTTTACGATCGTTTGATTGTTTTGTTTCGGTTGAGCGGCCATAATTTTTTTATATGTGTACATCTAGACCACAGAATATATATTTTACAGAGGCCTAGCTTCATTCAACTACTTTAAGATTGTTTAAGATAACACATAATGTAGGTATCGTTCTGTGGTTTCTGCTTACCCCCACGGGAAAAAGGCGTGTGTTTATGTATGTATGAATAATGTAGGTAGAATAGATTATGGGCATTTTAAGTGGGCTGTCATTCGTAGATCTTTGACAGACGTTACGGGTAGTTAGAAGCCGAAAAGTCTGACAACTAGTCTGACCTAGAGGTATCGTATTATCCAGTAACTGGGTTGTGGAGGTCAGATAGACAGTCATTGTATGTAGATGTACTGGTATTCAGCTGCATCCCGTTAGCCTTGAAGCCAACACCAACATAGTTGAGAAAAGGCACTAGAAAATGAAGATAATATAGGTACATGACGTGAGACGTATAAGTGGAACAAAGTCATAAAATAGTGGACAAGTACACGCTAAAACGTCTCATGTGGTTTTGTAACTACACCGGCACCCATACCCTTCAAACCGGAACACAGCAACGCTGCTTGTCGGCAGAATCAGGTAGTACCGCCCGGACGAGCTGCATCACGTAGAGCTTACTATTAACATAACCAGCGTATAATGTCCCCACTGCTGGGTCACAGGCCTCCTCTCTGTGAGAGGGAGTGGGCCGTAATCCACCACGCGGGCCCAGTGCGGGTTGATGTCATATGTCTTCGAATTTTTGGTGTAGGACATTCCGGTTTCCTCAAGATGTTTTCCTTCGCTGTTTTGAGTCAGTCGTGAATTCGTGATGAAATTAAATACACAAAGTAAAGTGCCTGCCTGGGTTCGAACTCACGAGTCACGACCTACAACTCGCAAGTCGGGGTCTCTCTCATTTCGTATCATTCACGGTTTACCTCCTCTTCGTGTATACCAGTTAATGGTGAAACATGCACTTACCTAAACCTGTATGAACATGATAAGTACTGTTTTAAAAAAAAAAAAATTGTTTTTTTTTTTACTTTGATTTTATTACATTTCCAGGCTCTCATCGAAAAGCTTCTGCGGAGCTGTCCAGAAGTTGGTGCTATCTACCTTCTGATGAGACAGAAGAAAGGAATGAATTGTGAAGAAAGACTTAAAGACCTTTGCAGTAAGCAGGTGGGTTTGTGCCTTGACTATACGCGGCCGTTAATATGGCACTTCGGGTTTCAGAAGAGTTCGGCTTTGTAGAGCGCTGTCTCTATCACCATACCTGTATAACAGTCTCTTTCTAAAGCTTGATGGGTCATATTAACGCCTGGCAAATGTCTATGTGAGATACTCCATGAGTAACAAACTTCTGAAACATACTATCCCATATCGTAATTTATTTGTGGTCAGCGCAACATATCTTCGTTTTCAGGGAGTGACACCTTTCTTGAATAGAAAGGAGACACTCTTCGAATCATCCTTCTCACTATCCATCCATCGTCTCCTTGGACTTCCCCGACTCTTCATGTCGTGGTAAAAAGTTAAGTCAGACAGACTTAACTTTAGCATTACAGGTGCATAGCATTTAGGTACTTTAGCATTTCAGGTGTGTTGCTATCAAAGAGACTAAGGTTAAATGTCTCATGTCCCTGTAATTACACGGAAACCCATAACATTCAAACAGCAACGCATACTGCATAGGTATTCACTTCACAAATAGTCATATTATTACTGTATTCTACTATGTTCAAGGGATCTTTGCTCGTATACTAATTCTTTTTCCCCGCAGGTATTTGATCTCCTACGAGAGAAAAACCCTGACAGCTTCAAGAAGATTAAGATAATCAACGGGGATATTACAGAAGATGGGCTGGGCATCTCAGAAGATGACAAGAAGCTCCTGCAGAAGGAATGTAACATCATCTTCCATAGCGCTGCATGTGTAAGGTAAGATTTACTTAAAAGATAAGACTCCTGCTAACAAGAGGCTCGTGGTTAAGCACCATCTATTACTTGCCAAACTTCTCCGTGCCTCGTTAAGCTATTGGTCCCGGCTGTCATTCGTAGATCTTTGACAGTCGTTACTAGTAATCAGAAGCCCGAAAGTCTGATAACCAGTCTTACCAAGGGGTATCGTATTACCCATTAACTGGGTTGTGGAGGTCAGATAGGCAGCCGTTCCATGTGACATGCTGGTATTCAGCTGCATCCAGTTAGACTGGAAGCCGACCCCTGCATAGTTAGGAACACGATAGGCAGCTGATGAAGACTGACTATTTACTCATACTGCTCTCTCTGCAGATTTGACCAGAAACTGAAGGACGCTGTTAACATGAACACAACAGGCACGTGGAGAATGTTGAGTCTTGCTGAAACTATGCAGAATTTAGAGGTAGGTACTTGAGCATTTATTATTATGATTGGAAGATCACCCTCCTTAAGTGTATAAGCTACTGACAGCCATTGCTCGGAGAGTATTGGCAGCCTGTCGAAAATATTCATTCATTTTCTGTAACTTGTATCACATTCAACACTAAAGTCGCAGGCGGTCGTTCTGTTAAATCTCACCGTGAAAATGTAGGTGAAGTGAACTTGAGGTGAGCTCACCTCAAGTTCACTTCACCTACATATCCACCCACCCATATCCCACTCCACCTATAAGGTGAAGTGAGTTTGTAGTGAGCTGTCATGCCTTCTGATGCTAGGGATTGGGAGCTCCCAATCCCTAGCATCAAAAGGCATGACAGCTCACTACAAACTCACTTTACCTTAGTTTTCAAGGTGAGCTTTTTACAGAATAGATCGACTGAATAAAAATATATTAATTTTTAAGAATATTTTTTTTTTAAACCTTGCCCCACACTAGGAATTTCTCCTGTATCGTGGGTCCTTTTACAAATATTTAAACTCACATCTGTACACAAACAGCCAGACCCGGAACAACTTATATAATATGGTATGATTAAAAAAAATTGTTTTGTACATTCTACCACAACATAATTATGGCTACAAATATTATTCAAATGCCATTATTATCTGTTGCATCCTCCTGTCCTTAACCCAATTTATTTGGCAGCATGTCTTCTTCTTTCATACTTCTCTAATCCATAGTTAATTTGGTATTCCCCTACTTTTAGTGGCTGTATATATCTACACCTTTATCTTAAGGCGAAGCCCAGAGTAGCCCACGATATTCATACATATTTATTAAGGTCGCGAATCATATTTTGGCCAAAACACTACCTGACACTGACCTGCAACCCCCGACCCTTGACTGTAAGTGAAGCGCCAGCACGCGTTTTAGCTGAGCAGCATGTAATCCAAAACCCCCACGATAATAATCAAAACACTGATTTTATCCAGCCACCGTCGGTCCCTTGCCACCCTCCCTCCGACTCAGCTGCCCTAAGCCGAGGTTCGTACCCCACAGGGGGTGCCCTTAGCGAGCAGCAGTCGTTTAGTTTATAGTTTTTACGCCCTGGCTGGAGGCATTAAGTTTCGTTAGGAGCTTAAGGCAGCCACAGGAAAGTCCGGTTAAAGAGTCGGAACCTTAGTGGTTACACTCAGAGATGCCCTAGATAAAAAAAAAAAAAAAAAGACCTGCAACCTGCAACAACGTAAGGGAAATTTATTTGGCGGGCTACCTTAGTGCGGGGGATGCACTTAACTCCTTACTATCACTGTTCCAGGTGTTCGTACATCTATCAACAGCATACTGCCGCTGCGACCTAGATGTGCTGGATGAGAAGGTGTATCCCGCGGTGCACAAGCCGAGGAAGATCATGGACATCGTCCAGTGGATGGACGATGAGACCCTGGCTTACTTGGAACCTAAGTACGTAAAGTCTATTTGCACTTATATCAAGTTAACGTCGTCGGTGAAAATTATGTTGATTTTAGACTGACTAGTTCATCGAAAGAGTCTTAGATATTTGTTGAAGTTGTAGCGTAAACTGGACCTTACGTAAAGGTTTTAAAGTAGTTTTTCTAAATAAAAAAATGTTGTTCTCATTTTTGGAAACTTAATTGCGAACGCAATATACAGGCCGTTCCACGAATATGCCACATGGAGGAAAAGTACCTTGAATATTGTAGATGGAATATTTTACTGAAAGAAGACATTATTTGAATTTAAAATACAATTTAAACTGCATTCATTCATTCGGGAATCGAACCCGTTACATGAGAAAAATAATCATCCTGTAGCTTTATCATACCGATCGAAAGGCTTCATCATAAGGATTATTTTTTGCTCAATAACATAGTGTCAAAAATAAAAGGAAGACCATGAATTTTAACATTTTTAATAAAAAATTAATCAATTTAACAAATGCTCAAAATGAGTCGCTTCCTGTTGAATACAAAGTCGCACTCTTTTGATTATTTCGCTCCCTGTCGATTTTTTGATCTTGTTGTGGTGGATATTTAGAATAATATGTCTAAGTTCTGCTTGTAGCTCGTGGACACTTTCATACTGGTTCTTGTAAACTAAATTTTTATGTTGTACTAGCTTCTGCCCGCGACTTCGTTCGCGTGGAAGTCGTAAAACACCATAATATACTAAAATACCAGCCACATTTTAATAAAACTCCCCTGAACAATACGTTTATAGTTTTGGTCACAGCAGTCAAAATATACAGAGAGTCAGGACCGGTGACGCGGGAGCAAGCGACGTACAGTTCTATGTTCTATGGTAAAGGGTTTGGGTCCGCACTTAGTCCTTCAGGTGAACCATTGTACATGGGCCATGGAGGCCATCAGTGGTTATTCCAACCAGCCCACCTCCCTCCAGAAGTTAATTACGTCTGCCGGTATGTTTAGAACATCTGTGAAAGATCAGGGTGCCCCGAGGGTCTCTGTTCTAATTTGGGTGACGCCTGTGCATTCAAAGAGCACATGCGCGACGGTTTCCTCAGCCTCCATGCAAGCTCTGCACAGAGGATTGTCCGATATGTCTATTGTGTGGAATTGTTTGTTTAGCGTGCAGTGTCCCGTAATGGTCCATGGTACGGAGCGAGAGTGCATGGGAGGCCGTCACCTCCTTCTGCGAAGCAGTAATGCTTGCGAAGGAGGGGACGGAACGCGTGAGGGAGAGGTAGTCTGTGCGCCCTCACACCCCTAGTCGCCGCAGAAGACGCCCTGGGTGGTGGGAATCAATTGGCGATTCCCGGCTACCGTAGGTGCAGGCTTGCGGACGGTGAGCAATGGGCAGCTCGCCGTCTGGTAAGGACCAGGCCCAGGTTGACGGCGCGTTGTGTTCTACGCGTGCCACAAATAGATGTCAGCATGAACTGTGACGGGGTCCGCTAGGACCAATGCCTGTCAGGGTTGCGGGTTTTCCGAAAGGAATACCGTGGCCCTGGCACGAAGGCAACTGAAGTAACACAGGTGGGTTTTAGTCAGTAAAAGTCTGACACGCCCTCCCGCTCCCCCTAGAGCGGGAGAAGTTATTTGATAATTCCCAACCCAAAAAAAGAGTCCTATAAAGTTCTTCGAACTATCACAATTACAGTAACATAATGTAAAAAAGCCGGTCAAGGGCTAGTCGGACTCGCGCACCGAGGGTTCTGTACCATCATAATTGTATAGCTTTATTCGTACCTAAATAGTTATGTGCCCAGAAAAAAACTTCAGCTTACTGTGCTTAACCCAAAGCAAGCTGCGAGTAGGTAGGAAGGAGGACATTTTGGTTGTGAACCGTGAAATGTTTTTAAATTTTCATCGGCGAGGTCAATATTCATCAGAGAATTTTTAAAACACTGCGGTGTACAATATTGCAGTTTTAGGTCAGCGCCATCTCTTGACCGATAATGGAACTAATGTAATTTTTGTTGATGATTTCTGAAAAGTGTGTTATTTAGAGAAATCGTTTTATTTTTCCTGTAATCTTTACATAAACTACTATCACATAAAATAATTTTAGATTTTTTCTATGCAAATAACGGAGATATATAGAATAACGGAATGGTATTTTTTTATTTTTTTTTTTGTCAAAATTCGAAAAAATGAGGCCTAAAAATAATTATGAGTATGTGCAAATAGCGCTCTTTCATACGATACCCCAAATACCCTAGTAGTCCCACTTCGATATTTTAAGACAACCTGTTAAGTCTCAGTTGCAAAAAAATACTTTCTTATTTGCAACATAGTTGGGCAAACATCATCTAAAGTTATTCCAAATTTCAAGTTGATAGCATTAGTAGTTCTTGAGATATCTAGCTGTGACAGACAGACGGACAGACAGACTGAGTCGCACGATAAGGGTTCTGGAATTTGGTACGGATCCCTATAAAGAAGCACATAAATATCAATTCTTTGGAATCGAAATCAGATTTGCATTGCTTTGTTGAAAGTTGACTGAAATAGCATAATATGTCATAATTGACTGCTTGGATCCATAAGGTATGATAATCATTTAAAAGATTAAATCTGTAACTATCTGCTATAATCGTTTCCTATTCAACACAGCGAAGTAGTAATGGAATAATTCAACTGTTGTCATACACTGATACATTGTGTTCGTTCTCATCTCAGTATCACCTACGACAAGTATCGGAAAACTTTTTTCGATTTCTGACTTTTCTAGTACTTAAACCTCAGTTGGTCCCATAGAGTTTTTTGATCCTCGTAAGAAACAGGATCGATTGGCATCAAAAAACTTTTTTTTTTTTAGTACTTTTGTTTCAAAAACTGTGAATGCAGATAATTTTTTTTCTAAAAGTTAAGGATAGTCTCTTCAGACCATTTTCTTGTAGCGACCACGGTTAAGGTACCTGCCCTTATGGACCCATCTAAAAACATAATGCAATACTGCTTATCCCCCATAGCAAATAGCGTGATAATTTATACGTAGTAATTTGACCAGACAAATAGGGAATATCTATACTAAATTTGAACAAAATCTGTCCGGTAGTTTTTGCGTTTAGCTGGAACATACATTCAGACAAACAGACATACAGATAAACAGACAAAAATTCTAAAGACTATATTTTCGGCATCAGTATCGTTCCCAGACCTCGTGGCAATTACTTTTTTTCAAAAATATTTAATGTACAGTTTTGACTTCGCTTCGATTTTATTATATGTATATAGATATAGATATATATAGATATCATAGTACGGCAATGTCAGCTTTTCTTTTTTCTGAATAAAATTTCACATCAAATGTTAAAATTCATGGTCTTCCTTTTATTTGTGACATTAAGTTACTCGTATTTAACAAAAAATAATCCTTATGATGAAGCCTTTCGATCAGTATGATAAAGCTAGAGTGATTATTTTTCTCATGTAACGGGTTCGATTCCCGGTTCAACCATGTAATTATTTAAATATCTATGAACGCAGTTTAAATTGTTTTTTAAATTCAAATAATGTCTTCTTTCAGTAAAATGTTCCATCTACAACAATCAAGGTACTTTCCCTCCATGTGGCATATCCGTGAGACGCCCTGTATATAGCGATATAATTAGAGCTCTTTGTGAAGGAGACCTTTTTAAGCCCGTGGGTACGTGGACACATGGACTTTAACATAGGTATATTATAGAGGTATGAGGAACAGGGTGTAAAGTTGACTCATCCTCCACAGAAAAGGGAGGATCCTCCGACCAGACGGGTGTTGCGTCTGGTGGACTACTGCCCGACGGTTGATGCCGGGATGTTTATGTATTTGCTAGTCGCGCGGTAAACTCGCGAACTTGCGCGATGCAGGATTTGTGTGACGTCAGTGTGATGCGTAGTTCGCATGTGGCGATGTAAATGCCGCCAGAAACATACTAACTGGCAAAATGTGGTAGATATGTGTCTAACCCCGCGGGGAATACCTTTTTTTTTTGTCGCTGAGAAATGCATTACGCATGCCCGCTCGTCGGGGGACAAACGGGGTATGTGGGACTCCCTGGCAGAATGGCAGTATACCCACTAAAACTCAGCGGAGTTCCCTCATCGCCTTGATGGGAGGGTCATGGGAAACCGGCACAGCTTTTACGTCCACAACCCTCCCGGCGCATGCCCGCCTAGCTGGTGGGCCCCGCATGTCCCCCCGGGGGGGATATGGGAATGGCCGGGCCATTCCACCTGGCCATTCCCGTCCGACACTGTTGGAGGCCTGTGCAATACAGGCAAGGGTGCCCCCGCACCCGTTGCTTGCTGGCCTCCACCTGGGACCCCGCGCCAGACGACCCTGCGTCCAGGCGCCCCTGATCCCCCCGCGACGGGTCAGGTCAGTGGCCCCGCTTCCTACCACTTTTCGGCCGCAGAGGATAGGGAGAGCGGCCAACACAATACCGACACTCCTCTTCCTCTGCGGTCCCACCGCGTCTGTCATCCAACGGTGGCGACCCCGTCAAGGCCACGGAAGGTAGGGAGAACGGCCCACCGCAATACCAACACCCCTCTCCCGGCGCGGCCTTCCACACTCAGCCGCGATGCCGCCCATTCGACATCGCGGCCCGCCTCAGTTGCGATGTCGCCGAAGCGGCACCGCAACCTACGGCTGCTACGTCGTCGGCTTACCCGCAAAAGCCCTGACGAGCGGCCCCCTCCTCGGGTTCCTCTTAGCTTCACCGTGGCCCTCCAAGCCACGACAATGCGGGAACCCACCGGGGGGGCTCGGGGAATACCTACAAGCGTGATATTATATTGTTCAACTTCATTTAACCTTGTCTTTTAAACTCCAGGATAATATCGTCGGAACCGAACACCTATTCGTACACTAAGGCTATAACTGAGGACTTGGTGGCAGAGTATGCCGGCAAGTTTCCTGTGGCCATCGCCAGGCCTTCTATAGGTTAGTATACCTAGTATAGACCTTATAGCAGCAGCGAAGGCTACGTCAAACGAAAATGTGACCTTAAGTCTAAACAGTCAAAGCCTTAAATACGTACGCTGACGTATGTACTAGCCCGTTGCCTTTTTCTGGGCTTGGAGGAGGCCTATGTCCAACAGTGGACGTCTTTCGGCTGAAATGATGATGATGATACCAGTCCACCCCTGGTGTAACTAATAAACCCCATGTTTACAGTGACTGCGGCATGGAAGGAACCCATCCCTGGTTGGGTGGACAATCTGAACGGACCGACGGGCTTGGTTATCGGTAGTGGAAAAGGTGAGTCATTTTTGCTTAATTTCTATTAAAAACCGGCCAAGTGCGTGTCGGACCACGCAAAATGAAGGGTTCGTAGTTGGAACGAATTTATGCCAAGAACAAAATTAACATTGCAGTTGAAATATATGTTCTCCCATACATCGATATACATACGTGACGGTAAATTCTCCAACTGCAAATGTAAGATGGTTGACTATTACTCGTTATCTTGTATAGCTTCTTATCGGTGATAGTTTTCCTTATAACTTCGTTATACATATCTATACTACTGCCAGTTTAAAGCGCAAATGGATCCCTGAATCGAAAAATTGTTTTCATAAACCCGCAATATTTTTGAACGGCCTATCCAACGATATCCCATACCATGGGACAGACGAGAAATAAATGTCACGCCACTTTACGTGTAGGGGAGGTACCCTTAAAAAAAGACAGCATTTTATTTTACATCTTTTTCGGCTTGATTAATATGTGTACCCATGCCAATTGACAGCTTTCTAGTACGAAGAGTATCTGAGCTAAGCGGCGGACAGACAGACAGACAAAAGGACATGGCGAAACTGTAAGGGTTCCCCGTTGACTACGGAACCCTAAAAATTACCAAGATTAAAATTGAAGAAAGTACATTTTATCACAAGTTATCACGTCAGTTTAAAATTCCGTTTTGACCCAGCCCTGAGCTACCAAGAACTTCGTGCTAGCTCAACAACGATTTAAGGGGGAAGCGATAAGGGAGCCCGTGAAATCAAAATTTTCTCATGTTTTTTTACAATTGGTAGGTCAGTATCTGGTTGTATGTTCATAAAAATGTATAATTCGCGCCCGTACCAAATAGTTAAATATGTTATAGAATTATAAACATTAGAATCATCAATATAACTTTGTAAGTTAGAATTGGCCTCAAATGTCATGATTTCAGTAAACAATTATTCAACAGCGTACTTTGAACTTGAGCATTGTATTAATGATTGTAATTTTGTGAATACATCGAAGTATCAATCATATCACGGTCGTAAACCTTATTTTGACCAACAACCTTACCTTAACCTTATTTTGGGGTGGTTTTGGATCTACCTCCAAGTGGTCCACCCCGGGCAACGGCACCACAGGCTTGCCTGTGGTACGGCTGAACGATCCTACTTAGCGGTGGTAGGCTCCGCAAGGGGCCGCCTGGCTCGCGACCACCATCGCTGTGTTCCGTCGGTGTGTGGGACTGCCAGTGCCTTTGGGGGGAAAGGAGATTGTCAGTTGCGCTGTTCAGAACCGATCTTGGTCTCTGGGCACAGTCTGCCGGGTAACTCATTTTGGAGGGTAGCGGGATCCGAAGCACGGTGCCAGCCGTTGGCCGACCTCAGTCAGTAGGCGGCCCAAGTAGCACGCCAGCCACGTGCCAAAAGCCTCCCCCCAAAAAACTCGTGAAAAATCCCGATATGCTCCACCGTGCCAGCTGGCGACTGGATGAACCCGGAAGGACCCGGTGGCCATATTCGGGGGGGTTCGGGCGTCCCCGCAGTCTCCAAGTGAGTTCCCCATAGGTTTGGCTGGCTCTAGAGTTCCACTTGGTTCACTGAGCAGTGCCTCGACAATTCGACTTTTTCCCCCAAAACTCTACACACAATGACCAAAGCCAGAAAGAAAAATAAGGTTAAACAACGGCTGCACTTCCTCCCACTAAAAGTGCACCTCACTAACATCAGGGGGTTGCACTCTAATCTCGATCCGGTCCATAACCACCTGGAGACCGAGAAGCCGCACCTGTTTTTCCTAACGGAGACGAAGATAACAACCCCGTCGGACGTGGCGTACCTCAACTACCCGGGTTACTCTCTTGAACACAGG
Organism: Dryobota labecula; assembly: GCA_947523025.1. NCBI lineage: Eukaryota > Metazoa > Arthropoda > Insecta > Lepidoptera > Noctuidae > Dryobota > Dryobota labecula. The sequence continues at coordinate 125,949 of OX383311.1, read as the reverse complement.
TTCAAGAAGCAGGCTGGGGTCTGTGTGTACGTCCGCGATGACATTTGTTGTCGTCGTCTCCGTTGCTTTGAGAAATCGGGTTTTTCTGCCATATGGCTACTTGTGGACACTGGCGTGGAGAAACCTCTCTACATCGGAGTCTACCGATCGCACAGCGGTGACCAGGAGACAACAGCGCTCTTTAATTTCCTCATGGAGTCGACTGACGTAGCCCAGCAACGGTACCCAACAGCGAAGCTCATTTTTCTGGGGGACTTTAATGCCCATCATAAAGAGTGGCTGTTCCCGTACCAGAAAACTGACCATGCCGGGTTAGAGGCGCGCAAGTTTGCTTTAACGCTAGATCTAACCCAGATGGTGAACGTAGCAACGCGGGTACCGGATGTTGATGGCCATACACCCAATTGCTTGGACCTTCTGCTGGCATCTGATCCGGACAGTCATTCGGTATCGGTCTCAGCCCCGCTGGGAACCTCTGACCACTGTCTGGTGAAATCCATGTCGACCTGTTCTCCTCCAGATGAGAGTCCTAGAGGCACGAGGAGAGTATGGCGATACGAGTCTGCAGACTGGGATGAAATGCGGCACTTTTTTGCATCTTATCCATGGCGGCAAGTGTGCTTCTCCTCGGGTGACCCCTCGTGCTGTGCTGACGTGGTTGCGGACGTGATTCGGCAGGGGATGGAGTAATTTATTCCATTCTCTGACATCCCGCTCGGTCACAAATCCCAGCCTTGGTATAATGCAGAATGCGCCCACGCTGAGGCCCGAAAAGAGTCTGCCTACCAAGCCTGGGTCAAGGCCCGCGACCACAAAGTTAGAGCGCGTAGGGTTCGCGCGAGGAAAAGAGCCTTTAATTCTGCCGTCAAGTTCTGTAAGCGGGTTTTACGTAGGGCACGTTTTGACCATGCCGGACGTATTGGGACCAAGCTGTTATCGCACCCTTCGGGTAATAAACAGTTCTGGTCCCTGTCTAAAGCGGTTGAAACGAATTTCTGTCGTCCCACTTTACCTCCAATGATGAAACCTGATGGGTCGCTGGCTCACTCTGCGTGTGAGAAAGCGAATTTATTTGCATCTCTCTTCGCAAGCAATTCACGTCTGGACTCTGGCTCCAAGCAACCACCTACTATACCTCATTGTGACTCCTCGATGCAGGAAATCGCTGTCCACATCAAAGAGGTCCGAAGAGTATTGTGCAGTCTAGACGTGAATAAGGCCAGCGGGCCTGACGGCATTCCAGCGAGAGTGTTGAGGCAGTGTGCGCCTGAACTATCTCCTGTGTTGACACCCTTGTTCCGCCTCTCTCTATTAAAAAGAACGGTACCAAGATCCTGGAAGCTTGCAAATGTACAACCAGTCCCCAAAAAGGGCGACCGAGCAGACCCTGCCCATTACCGTCCGATCGCCATTACCTCCATTTTGTGCAAGGTTATGGAAAGGGTACTGAACAGTAAGTTGCTGACCTACCTTGAAGACAATGATCTCCTCAATGACCGTCAATATGGCTTTCGCCGGGGACGGTCAACTGGCGATTTTCTTGTGTATGTCACGCACTGCTGGGGCGAAGCCATCGAGAAACACGGCGAAGCACTTGCTGTATCGCTTGATATCTCGAAGGCCTTTGACAGGGTCTGGCACGCTGCACTACTCAGCAAGCTTCCTGCTTATGGCATCCCAGCTGATTTTTGTAGCTGGATATCAGACTTCCTGAGTGAACGGTCGATCAGAGTAGTCGTGGACGGCTGCTCCTCTGACCTTATGGCTATTGATGCCGGAGTTCCTCAGGGATCTGTTCTCTCTGCAACTCTTTTCCTGCTGCACATCAATGACCTGCTTCTGCCTGGTATTGGTGGGTCCGCGGATGACAGTACCGTTTCAGAAAGATACTTGTCCAGCGCAAAAACCAGCGGGGCTGAACTTCGTTCCCTGAGAGAGGCCATGGTTGAGCGGACTGCTTGTCGGTCTTCTACAGATTGTACTTCGGCGAGTGTGCCCATGAACTCCACGACCTCATTCCACCGGCCCCCTTCTACCATCGGACATCTAGACGTACTGCAAGTTACCACCCCTACCTAGTTGATATTCCACCAACTCGCACTAAGCGTTTTCAAACGTCTTTTATAATGCGCACAGCAAAGGAGTGGAACTCTCTGTCTGCGTCTGTGTTTCCGAACGCATGCAACCCTAATCTATTCAAAGTGAGAGTGAACAGGCTTCTTCTGGGTAAGCTCACTCCATCGTAGACTTTGTCTCTGTCATCCAGACCTAGATTAAAGTCAAGAGCAAACTCATAGTAGAATTAAAAAAAAAAAAAAAAAAAACAACCTGAGTTTGCACAGCCAATACTCGCTAACGTCTCCGTAAATAATATGTATGAAATACTGTACAGCGCCCCTAGCGGTCACTCGGAGAATTAAAATGCATACCATGAGCACTATAGATTTCGATAGGTAAGAAACCTAACGTAATCTATTCGATAGTCACTAACGTTCTTCAGTTGTCGCCATACAAAACGGCACCATGAGCCACTAATTTGACAGACGCTATCGAAAAATACGCTTACGATAGTAGTTAACTAGTTACGTAACTCACTAGCATTTTGACGAGTGAAACGTAGTTTACAGTAAAATTATAATCGATTTTGAGTCCAATGAAGTAAAAATAATGTCTGGAAGATATTATTGGCATGAATTATGTTAGCGGCCGCTGAATTAGAAGACCAACGACGTGAACAACGTGAATTTCAAGTCAACATGAGAAAAATAAAATGGAATATCTATTTCATTGAAAATAAATATTAATCAACCCTGGCTACCCTGGCGCTTCCCCCTAATTATTCAAATAATTTGATAGAAAGTAGAAACATACCTTTCTATGAACTCCACCATCAGTTGAAATTGTGCCACACAGGGTCCTCATTGTATTGTTATCTTTAAACTTATTTAACTCCGCGAACCACACAACGTCAACATACTCGATAATACAACAGTGACATACTTATAAGGAATAAAAATTCGACAACCACTAAATACCTTAAGTAGCTCACTAACCGCCAACCTTTCTATTTAGTCGGATCATTGACTGTGTAGCAAGTACATTTTAAGTATATGCCTTCTCTCTTCTTATTACTTAGAAAGAAAGAAACGAAACTAATGGAGTGAAGTTAGCTAGACGACACAATCTATCGAGCTTACGTTAGCGCCCGCGTAAGACTCCGTAAAACTCATGGTGCAAGCATTATCGAAATCTATTCGATCCACGTTTATACGCTAGCGAGTTTAACGATAGCGAGTAAGTTTTCGATAACAACTCATGGTAGGGGTACTGATGCTGGCCAATGAACTGGCAAATGAGGACTATCGCGCTTGAATTCGCCGCTAGAGGCGCTAGTGTAGAGTGAGGTCTCTAGAAATGTCAAATGTGAAACTGAACGTTCACTGCTTGCGGGATTTTATAACGCAAATTTTTACTAATTATTCATAATTGTAAAGATTGTGCCATTCCTGGCTTAAGATTTTAAGTACCTAACAACTTAAGATCTAATTTCGTAGCACTTGGAGGAAGAATAATATTTTTCTGCTTAATGTTTGCGAATGCAATTTTTGGAACATTATAATGTAAATATTCATTTGATATTTTGAAATGTAATAAAATAAACATTTTAGGAAGTAGTGAGTACTTACATATCCAAAACATATAAAATAAAAGTATTGACAGGATTGACCTTACTCAACAGTGGCGCCAACTGGTGAGCACAAAGACGATAGCCCCATTGCAAAGAACGTAAGAAAATTAGAATTTCGTGAGTTACCCTGGCTGAAGTGTATACTTAAATATACCTAGTAGTAAGTAATATTGTTATGTAAGATACCTTTAAGTAGTTGGTAATAAACGCTTGTCTTGAACAGACGTGTTTCCTTTCACCTCCATACTTCATGGCGCTTTTGCCTTAAATTGGTAGCCGGGAGTCTGGATTTCGGTACCCAGCACTGTAGACAATAGGTTCGCCCCTACTAGGTACCTAAATCGAACTTAAACATAAGTTGCGTAATTTGGGGGTAATGACGTGATGTTATGTGTAACAATGATAACATTTCCAGGAGTTATCCGCACCATGCACTGCGAGCCTTCTTACAAAGCGGACGCTATTTCTGTGGACCTGGTGGCCAATGCTTGTATCCTCATAGCTTACGTCACTGCTCAGGACAAGTAAGTGCCTAGTACATAATCATTTATTTATTTATTTATTTATTTAACAATTTATGTACACACATATAAACAGCAAGCCAAGCCAAGGCATCTGTCAAGCCTTTTCCCAGCTATGTTGGAATCGGCTTCCAGTCTAACTAGATGCAGCTGAATACCAGTATCTTATATGGGCCGACTGCCTATCTGACTTCCACAACCCAGTTACTGAGTGATACGATACCCTTTGGTACGACTGTCAAAGATCCACGAATGACAACCGGGACCAACGTCTTGGTGTGTAAAGATGGTCGCCCATCTACGGACCAACCACGCCAAGTGTAGCTTGAGATGATCGATCGACCCGTGCGGCTGTTAGTACTTAGCCACAAGCCCTACCCCCCTAGTACATAATGGTTATCTTTAAAACCCTCCGATTGATCTTAAGCTATAAGACATTATCCTCCTGCCCATTATCCCAATTTATTAGGTGTCGGCGCAACATGTTTTGTTCTTCTCGTCAGGCCCAGTTGAAAACCAGCGTCAGGAAGAGTGCTGAACTGGGCCTTTTTGACGCAGCCGTGTGGCACACTTTTCTGTTAATTTCTTACATCGCCCATTACACTTTTTATTTATTTTAGAAGTGAAAACTTTTTTAGTCGCGTTGAACGATTTTTGGTAGGGGACAAACTTATGAGTTCGCGTCACCGCGTCACCGAAATGCGCGACATGCTCGTGACGTGCAGCGCCAGGCTGTCAGTTATTCCAAAGTTTTGAGTTTTCACTTCTGTCGGCAGTCCTTATGAGTGCCTATTTTTTATTTCTTTTAGCTGGTGTATTTATATTGCTTTCTTTCTTCTCTATCAGCCGTCATCAGAATCACAATGTTCACTTTCTATATTATCTTTCACACAAATTATGCATCTTTTATTTAGTTTGCCTCTTTTCTTTTAGCCTTAACTATAACGTTTAGTTGCTCTTCATGAGGGCTGGGCAATACACATGCTTTGCTTTATTAAATTACAAAATACTTTTTCGCATGTATTCAAAATACGAAATACAAAATAATTTCAAACCGCGGGTTTGATAATATAAAATACAAAAAACAGTACTTATTAATTTTATTTTGAAGTACTTACCACAAAATACCTCAGCGTGTCAGCTATTTGAAATACCAATATTACAAATTACATTTGATATACAAATACCAAATACGTGTTTGTATTTCAAATACCTACAAATACTTAGGTTCAAATACTGCCCAACCTTGTTCTTCATAATACTTTATGAAACCTGAAATAAATCGTGAATCGGTGATTACAATATGACTATGATTTTATCATATAGTTTTCGTTTTCAGGCCAAAAGATACGCAGCTATACAACCTTACATTATCTGGTGTTATACAAATGACGTGGGCAGAAATTATTCAATTAGGTAAGTTAACAAAAGAATGAGCTGTATTCATCCGTACTATACGAACCTAGGTACATACTTGTATTCCTGTTTAAACATGTCCCGCCACCAAACGCCAATTAGAATATTATGTTATAATCAAAATAATTGGGAATCAAACGAGCTTACCTGTTAAGCGAAGTCTTGATTCTAATTTTATGAACGGCGATCTGAAATATAATTAATTAAACAGAGTAGTATTTCTTATACACACATATTAACATCGCGTTTTTTTAGAAATAGAGTAAATATTTTTTTGAAATATTGTTATTCTGCAACTGGTAACACAGACAATGACATGTCACTTATTTTAGAGATCCTTAGGAACGAGCTCTGCTTTCTGTACAGAGTAGTTCCACATACCTACATTCACTAGGTTTTCCTGAAAGGATAAGTGGATTAGGTAGACTAATTATTGCAGCTTTGGGGCTGTTAGCTTGTGGCGGGTGGGTAATTATATTTCAGATCGCCGTTCATAAAATTAGAATCAAGACTTCGCTTAACAGGTAAGCTCGTTTGGTTCCCAATTTTACTTCACGGCGATCTGAAATATAATTAATTAAACAGAGTAGATGTTTAGAGTTGCCTGCAATAATTCAGTTAATAAATTATTGGTTTATAAATATTTTGGTTAATTAAGTAGGTGCTTTTATTTCTCTTCATTAGCATTGCTTATTTATGAATAATAAAACAAAATCATCAGCAAAGCGGCATAATCAACAACGGGTAACCCACATTGTGTCTGTCTCGGTTGATGCCAGTTCTAAGTTGAGCTGCTCACTTAACACAACTTACAGTCATAGAGACTTTAAAACACTCTCAGTATTTGTTTTATTAGTCCACAGAGTCGGCTTTAGGGCCATTAGGCTAGCCAGCTTCTATGTAGGTTTTCCTAGATTTTTTTCGGTATAACTGCAATCTGAATAATTTTGGAGGACAATGCCAACGCACTGCTTGACATGCCCGAGAACCTCGTCCGATCAACCAGTGAACAGCGCAACGAACGTATGGGACCTGCTGTGAGTGTGCTACACAATTACCCCGCAGGAATAATTATATTTGTGAGATTGAATACTTTAAAAGTTTTCATGGTTGAGAATATCAGTCGTAATGTCTCTGTAAGCATAAAGTTTCACTTATTTGAGATGCATTGTGGGACATAATGCATGAGTTGGCAATAAGCTCATAAACTCTTTAATGAATTATGTTGAATTGTGCATTAGAAGTTTTTTTTTTTGTTTTTTGTCAACTGCGTCATTAGTGCTAGCTGTTTTATTATGATTGTATATGTTTAAATATACTTTTAGCAGAGTAAGCTTTTATAACTTAATCAATCTTAAGTTTTGTAAGCACCATTTAATAGGTTGTTTACCACCCAACATTTAATACCATAGGTACCGTTTAGTAGGTTGTGTTGGGTAGGAGAAAGTTTCTAACTAATTTGGCTAATTTCCCTTTGTGGACATTTGACTTGCTTAGTTGAGAGCTAATGGAAAAAAGTAATCTCTTTTCCTTCGCCTAATATACATAATTATGTATATACAAAATTAAATTATTGAATGAGGTAGGTGTATAGTTTAAGTGAGGGAGTTGTATAATTAGCTACAATGTGTACTTGGTGAGCTGATGGTTTTAGTGTAAAGTAATTTGTTCATGTCCTAATCACAATCCGTCAATATTTTGTCCTCACCTCACAGTGCACTCCCGCCCCCCCCCCCTCTTTGTTTCCTTGACAATGGTGCCGATTCCCTTGTTCACAAACTAAACTAAATTTAAGTTCAGTGCATCTTTTTCTGTCTATTTCATTAAGAAAAGGACATAAGATAAATTTTAGTTTAGTCCTGTCAAATTGATCAGCGCCTGTCACTACTCCATACAAGTTTAGACGCGACTAAAAACTTGCCTACTAAAATTACGTCAATTTACGTCAAGCGCTGATTAATTTGACAGGACTAAACTAAAATTTGTCTTCTGTCCTTTTCTTAATGAACTAGAAAGAAAAAGATGCACTGAACTTAAATTTAGTTTAGTTTGTGAACAAGGGAATTGGCACCAATTTCACTTTAGTGATGTAGTTATCATTAAAGTCTATCTACTGCTAAATATTTAGAATGGTTCAATATTTGGTTCGACATTTTGATTTTATAACCATTGTATAAGATCTCTCATCTCTGCCCAACCCTTCGAGAAAAAAGGGCTGATGTTATGTAAAGCGAGTGAGGTCACTAATATTCTCACATTTGTTTTAATAAGGTATTTCAAGGCACATGTTTTAATTAAAAATAACATATTAGTCGAATCTAACAATTCAAATACTATGTTTGTCATGTGCAAACATCTAAATACGCGTAGAATGGTATTTATAGGTATTATGTTTTAGGACAGACTTGATGTATACAAGTAAATAATCTTAGTAGGTTGGTAGGAAACCTTGTTTCGGTAATTGTCACTCGCTACTGGTGATTTAGTAAGTACAGTAGAGCTATAAGGTAGGTACTGTTGAAGTATGAAAGTTCTAATATGGGAGTTATTAGAAAATATATGTATGATTAACCTTTTATTGGTTATCTCGTAATGGGAAAAATCTTGCAGGTAGTCCTAAGTTATAGGGGTACCTACCCATCGGATGAAATCATATACTTAAGTACCTATCTATATTCATAATGAACAATAATTGAATAGTGTACAATTTGTTGGTGTATCAAACTCAAACTCAAACTCAAACTCAAAGCATTTATTTCAAATAAACCAATTACATGCACTTTTGAATTGTCAAGGGGTCGGTCAGTCAGAAAGATGAAGCTAGTTGCCCATTCCAAAGCGTAGTAGGTTCCTATGGAGAAGAACGGACAAGAAACTCCATGGACACTCTTTTAAAACAAAATATTGTTACAAAATATGGGTTACATCATTCATGTTGAAGTTATACATGTGAGAACAATGTAGAAAGACGTGCACGTTAGAAGCGTCCGTAATAGAAACAATTCAAAAATTAAAATAAGCCGTGGCAGCTAAGAGATGACCAGTCCCAACTGACGGCGCCCGTTCACGAACATGACGCATGGATCAGCACCATTTAGCTCAACCATTTTGAAGGGAACTTAATGATCCAACACACACGCCACCACCAGCGAGACATTTGAGTGAGCATGACATACTCTCAGCCGCCAGGGCACATTCAAGTCAATAAAAGACATATTACCCGGTAAATGGTAGCTCTATAGTACATAGTACTCACACCTGTGCTATGCAATTATATAATTCAAGGACATTGAGTTTATACAATGCAAAAATAGTTTACAATCTTCAGCAGCTCCAACATGATTGTCAAATGTTAATTAACTAGCTGAGGTTGTGGAGCAGGACCAGCATTCAGCCAAGCATTTTTATCAGCGATGTAATCCCCCAACTTATAATATGCCTGCCTGCATAATGTGCGTTTTATACAAGATTTAAATTTAGTCTCATTCAGTTGAAGTATGTGGGGAGGAATTTTATTGTAACATTTTAAACAGTACCCCATGAAAGATGAGTCTACTTTAGCCAGTCTGAAACCTGGTTGAGCTAATAGGTCCCTATTTCTAGTACTATAATTATGTCTTTCACCTCTTTTTCTAAAAAGATGTAAATTTTTCCTTACGTACATGATGTTTTCGTAGATATATTGACAAGGTACCGTCATGATGTTAATATCCTTAAACAGTTCCCTTAGAGAATCGCGCCTGCAGAGATTATATATGGCTCTGATGGCTCTTTTCTGCAGAATAAAAATAGACTCGATGTCTGCAGCCCGTCCCCAAAGTAAAATACCGTAAGACATTATACTATGGAAGTAACTGAAATAGACTAGCCTCGCGGTATCTACATCAGTAAATTGACGGATTTTTCTGACAGCATATGCTGCTGAAATGTAATGTATAATGATAGGGTTATTACTGAGGACTTGATTTGTCATGTATCGCCAATAAAGTATAGGTAGTAGAAATGTCACAGCCCTATAAGGGATTAAGTAACTGTTTTATGTTCAAAGTGAAACTGAATTGTCTTTTTTGTTTAGGTCTGAAATATATGTTTCTTTGTTAGCCTGTAATGCATTTTAATTGATCTCAGTATTTACTAACTGTAAAAGTATTGAGAAATTAAGATATTGAATTTGATAGGAATCAAATAGTTTATTGTATTGTTGTACCCACAGTCAATGACAGGATCAGTGTAGCTGTTTTGTCAGCATTTGGTTGGAACATTCCAGGATCAGTCTTATGAATTGTTATTTTGGGGTGTAGATATAGGCCGGGTTGTTATTGAGATCCACCACAGATATTCCTTTTTGTTTTCAATATTAATTGATTGCTGCTATTTACCCACTCTTGTAGGATATTTCTATTTGTTATTTATCATAACAGAATAGCAACTGTTGTTTGTTTTACATTTTTGCAATAAGATTGGTAAGTTTTCTCTAATATTATCATGAGAATAAGTGTCTTGTGGTTTTAATGTTATTTGGTTAATTGTTATTGTTTGTATCTATAAAATTTTATACTCAAGTTTGTTATTTTATCTGTTATGTATTATACTATTTAGTAAGCAAACATGTATTATACTATTTAGTAAGCAAACAGATAAAATAACAAACTTACATTGTCTAACAAACTTACATTAACTAACAAACATTGTCATTTTTTTTGCATCAGCCAAGTTAATCAAAATTTTGTGTTTGTCTTATTTTCTTCATTGAAATAGGGTCAGTCATTGCATTCGCTATGATAGAGGTGACCAGTCCAGTTTGTTTCTGTAATATCTCAATTCCTTGTTCCCTCAGTTTAGGAGGAATCTGGGAGTAAGGCTTTCACCTCATGAATAGATAGGGGAACATAAAATAGCACTTTGTATGTTTGGTCCATTTCAGTTATGTCTGAGATCAAGGATTACCATACGTAGCTGAAGCATTTGTCGTCAGCCATTATATCACAGAATCATGTTAACAAAGTATCTTGTACTAATATTTGAATGTATGAGTACAAAGTTTATGCAATTTTGCGTTATAATAGATAGATACTCGTAGAATACTCTTTATTATGTACACCATAAAAACTACAGATATAAATGTAGAACTGTTACATAGGGTGTCACAATGGGAGGTCTTATCGCTAAAAGCGATCTTTTACAGACAACCTTAATTTTTATAATTTTAATTTGCAACATAGATATCGTTTGTCAGTTTGATTAAACCACCTAGTGCTTATACCTCATATAAGCACTGAGTATCTTGTACATGGTGATTTGTTTTAAGTATGTATATTTGTTTGGTAACAACGGTAAATCAGCATCATAGCCATAAACAGAAATATAATAGCATTTTATTGGACTGGTGTTTATGTCGGTAGCAGGTAGCAGGCATGTGTAACATTAGTTAAGGTAATCTGTCAGGACAAGGTGTACTTTCATAATATCCTCTTTGATGTGAAAGCTAGATCACAGTGTTGAGATAACATGCCATGACCATCTCGTGGTAGGCATGTGTATATTATGGTAAATAATGTCTCAGCTAACAACATAACGAGTTAATGTTGTTAAGAGCACTTCATACTCACTGATAACAATCCGGGTAGCAACTTAGTATCCCGCACTACCTAAGGGAGTATAGTGCTTTTGCTGTTGTGGATTGTCTATGTTTCATTGTGATTAAAGCAGTTGTCATCCAGATTTATCTTTCATTACACTACATGGTGACAGCGGTGAAAAGTTTATTCGATTTAAATGGTTGCAGTCGGTAATAAAACACGTTGTGGACTTTAAAGTCGTCAGGGACGGTTTAAGATCGCTATGGAACACGCGCGACCACCAACAGAATTGTGTTTGGAGGGCAGCTCCGTCAGCCGGGCTGACGCATGGCGGCGTTGGAGGTCGCAATTTATGTTATGTTTAAAAGCATCGGGGGTGCAAAAAGAAGAAACTGGTATTCAAGCCAGCTTAATGATAAATTTAATCGGACCTGAGGGGTTTGAAGTCTTTGAGACATTTTCTTTTGACAAGGAAAGCGATAAGGATGATGTCAATCTATTGCTTACGAAATTTGATGAATATTTTGGAGTCAAACAGAATATAACCTTAGCAAGGTATAATTTTTTTACAAGGGGTCAGGAAGTAGGAGAATCCATAGATCAGTATGTTACGGCATTGCGATTACTGAGCAAATATTGTAACTTCAGAAATTTGGAAGAGGAGTTGATTCGCGATCGTATTGTTTGTGGGATACAGAGTACTGGAGCACGAGATCGTTTATTGAGAGCAGAGGACCTGACGTTGGATAAAGCTATTAAAATTGTCCAGGTTGACCAAATTTCAATAGATAATCGACGTTTATTGGAGACGTGTGGTGCTGGTACTTCAGGATTGGTGCAGGTAGATGCTGTTGGTGTGCGCGGTGTACGCGGCCGCGGTGGGCGCGGCGGCTGGCGCGGCAGCGGACGTCGAAAAGGGCGCGGTGTGGCCAGTGTTACTGCTGGATCCAACACAGCGCGAAGATTTAATTCAAGCGAGATCGGAAATTGTCTCAGGTGCGGAGGCCAATGCAATGATCCCAGTCTATGTCCGGCTATTTCTGTGCAGTGTTATCTGTGCGAAAATCATGGACATTTTGCTTGAATGTGTAAGTTGAAAAAAGGAGTTAAAAAAATGTACGATCTAGGTTTAACTGAAGCAAAAGGCAATGAAGAAGATGATTGTGAGTCATTTTTTGTATCAGTTTTGTATAATGTCTCAGAGATTAACTCTTCGTCGGAGCATTGGTATGAAACACTCCAAGGGGAGTGCGGTTCCGAAAAATTTAAATTAGATACGGGTGCAGACATTAATGTTTTATCTTATAATCGATTTTTATTATTAGGCTATGACAGTAGGCTAATTACTGGCAAGCAAGGTGTTAGATTGCAATCTTATAGTGGTGATTTTATTCCTATAAAAGGTATTTGCAATTTAAAATGGTGGTATAAGGGTGTTTTGTATGAATTAAAATTTGCAATTGCGGTTAGTGATTGTCAGAGTGTGCTTGGGTTGCAAGCTTGTTTAACTTTAGGATTAGTTAAAAGAATACATAATATAAATCTTACAGATTATCAAGATTTGTTTAATGGGTTAGGCTGTTTGCCAGGTGAATATCACATTGTGGTAGACAAAACTGTGATGCCGGTGATTTGTGCAACTCGTAAGGTACCATTAGGAATTCGCGATAAGTTACAAGATGAGTTAAACAGAATGATTGTGTTAGGTGTCATTAGAAAAGTGAGTAATCCAACTCCATGGGTGAATTCATTAGTGATTGTTGCTAAAAAAAAATGGACAGTTGCGTATATGTTTAGACCCGAGGCCGCTTAATAAGGCGATACAGCGTGCACATTTTCAACTACCAACAATAAATGAATTGGCTACTAAGTTTCATGGTGCTAAGTATTTTTCAGTTTTAGATGCATTTTCAGGATTTTGGTCGGTAAAACTGGATAATGCTAGTGCAGACTTATGTACATTCAGTACACCGTTTGGGCGATATCAATATCTGCGTTTGCCATTTGGTCTTAATTGTGCACCTGAAGTGTTTCATGCGAAAATCAAGCAATTACTTGAAGGTCTAGAGGGGGTAGATTCGTTTATCGACGATATCATTTGTTGGGGAAGGACTAAAGACGAACATGATCTGCGTTTGAAAGAGTTGTTAAACAGGGCACGAGAAATTAATTTGAAATTCAACAAAGATATGTCGTATATGTGTTGAGGAAGTAACTTATTTGGGTCATATTTTTAACAAAGATGGAATGAAAATGGATTCTGAGAAAGTAAGAGCGATATATAATATGCCAGAACCGACTGATCGGAAAAGTTTAGAAAGGTTTTTAGGGGCTGTAAATTATCTTTCTAAATTTATACCTAACTATTCAGACCATATTTTTCCACGGACTAAATTATTAAAAAAAGATATGACTTGGTGTTGGGAAGTTGGTCATAAAGACGCATTCAATCAACTTAAAGAATTGATATGTAATGCACCAGTTCTATCTTTATACAATGTTAGTAGTCCGGTGGTGTTGTCAGTGAACGCGAGCAGTGTGGCACTGGGCGCTGTGCTCATGCAAGAAGGTCGTCCAGTAGAGTATGCGTCACGCACGCTCAGTGACACACAACAAAGATACGCACAAATAGAAAAGGAAATGTTGGCAATTGTATTCGCTTGTGAAAAGTTTCATCAGTATATTTATGGAAAAAGTAGTGTGGTCGTTGAATCAGACCATAAACCACTGGAAAACATTTTTAGAAAATCTTTAGACTCAGTCCCAGCTCGCTTGCAGCGAATGATGTTGAAAGTTCAAGCTTATGAGTTGGTGGTCATTTATAAGCCCGGGAAGTATATGTATATTCCTGATACATTGTCGCGGGCACCTCTTCCGGATTTGTATGACGATAAAATTAGCAGGGCTATACTATGTCAAATAAAAATGATAGTTAATAATGTACCGATGTCGCAGAATAAGTTTACTCTCGTCAAGCGGGAAACTAATAAGGATGAGTGTTTAAAATTGTTGCTAAAATATATTTTTCAAGGGTGGCCTGATAAGTTTAGAATAAGAGATGAACTGTACTGTGTAGATGGTGTAATATTTAAAGATAAACAGGTTTTGATACCACATTCTATGCGCAGGGATATGTTAAAACTTGTTCATGAAGGGCATTTAGGGATTGATCGTTGTAAGAGACGTGCTCGTTAAGTAATATTTTGGCCGGGTATGACAAGAGATATTGAGGCATATGTGAGAAGATGTACAACATGTCAAGAAACAGCAAACAAACCGTGTAGAGAACCTATGATTCCGGTAGCTATACCAGAATTGCCATGGAATAAAATTGGAACAGATATATTTGAGTATGGAAAGCAAAGCTATTTAATATTAATTGATTATTATTCTGGTTTCATTGAGGTTGCATATTTGAGAGACACTTCGTCAAACTCAGTAATATGTATCATGAAAGAAAATTTTGCACGGTATGGTATACCGGATACGGTCATCAGTGACAATGGTCCACAATATACGTAATTTTGTTAAATTTGCTTTAGAATGGGGTTTTAAACATGTCACTTCATCTCCGTATTATGCTCAATCTGGTAAGAGCGAAAGAGCAGTTCAAACCATCAAAAATATATTGAAAAATCATTAGACAGTAAATCCGATTTTTATTTAAATTTGCTAAGTTATAGGAATACACCGCGGGAAAACTTGAATTCTCCTGCACAATTATTGATGGGCCGGCGTTTAAATTGTAGACTACCAGTCCATCCAGATTTATTAAAACAAACAAATTCTGATATTGATAACTCACAACATCAAAAAATATTGCAAAAACAAATAAAAATTAAAAATTTATATGATCAACATTGTAAACTGCTACCTGAGTTGAATGTGGGCGACGAAGTTGTAATGTTAGGAAATACTCGTACAAATAAAAGAAGTCGCAAAATAATAGGAAAAGCGTCGACTCCACGTTCCTATATAGTTAAAAACAAAAAAGGTATTTATCGCCGTAATCGTCGACATTTGTTAGGACCTGTAAAGGATCCTGCAGACAGTATTTTGTCTGATAGGGATGATGAGTATTTTTCCGGGCATGATAGGGATGATGATTATGTGCCAGGCACCAAATTAAATGTATCATCATCGTACTCTCCACCTCATACCCGTAGTAAGTAAGAAGTAAGATTTAACAATTTGTATAAGTATTTTTATAATGTAGGTAGAAGTAATAATTCATTTTAAGTTTGTTTATTATTATTATGTTATCTTATTTAAAGGAAAGGTGTTGTGGATTGTCTATGTTTCATTATGATTAAAGCAGTTGTCATCCAGACTTATCTTTCATTACACTACATTTGCAAGTTTATAATGCACAAACAATGCATAGGGTTAAGTAAGGCTGTCTCGCGGCCTTTTTAGCTTAACCAGCTTTTAAGGTTTTCTTAACCTATAACACAGAAATGGGACTCACCTGTCATGTCAAGTACATACCAGCAATAGCTATGTTGAATTACATCAGTAATCAGTACTTTCTCATCCAGTCAGTAACTTTACTGAGAGCACCTCGTACTCAATGGAGAAGTGAAAAGGGGTATACTGCATGCATAATGTTGTTAAGAGTATTTCATACTCACTGATAACAATCTAGATAGCGACTTAGTATTTCGCACTCACTAAGGGAGTATAATGCTTTTGCAAGTTTATGACGCACAGACAATGTGCAGAGTTAGATAAGGCCGTCTCGCGGCTTTAATGCTCTTAAGTTAAGGCATATTGAACCACCTTTTTACATTTTCTTAACCTATATCATAGAAATGGGACTCACCTGTCATATCGAGTACATTAGGGTTAGCTAACTATGTAGAATTACGTCGCTAAATGCATCTCGTGCCACACTAGTGTAGTTTCTCACCCAGTCAGTACATTTAAGTAATGTTACTGAGAGTATCTCGTACTCGCCTGGGAAGTTAATGTAATGTTGACAATACCAGCAGCGCTATTCTGTAACCATCTCACCGTGAAAACTAAGGTGAAGTGAGCGTGGAGCGAGCTGTCAATAGTGTCAATCTCAAGCATTACAGTAGAGCAATTCTGTAGAAATCTCACGGTGAAAACTTAGGTGAAGTAAACTTGAAGTGACGTGTAATTCCACCTGATGCTTGAGATTGACACTGTTGACAGCTCACTTCACGCTCACTTCACCTAAGTTTTCACGGTGAGATGGTTACAGAATAGCACTGCTGGTATAGCTTTGAACAGTAGATAAGATAAGATAAGATAAGATAATCGTTTATTTCTCACCACAATATAGGTACATTATAGAGGTATCAATACAAAGTACGTAACAACAATAATTATACTGTGGGAGACTGGTGCCTAAACTAGACGTATGGTCTGTATTTCAGGACACCAGGTCTCCGCCCCTTGGGTAATGCTTACATTTTAATTTTTGTGTACAATAATTGGTGCGGTAAGAATTTATAAAAGCATAGACTTTTAAGTTTAAAAAAAAATTAAAAAAAATGGAGCCGTCACGGGACGCCTGGTAGATGTGAAACATCGACGTTATTTCGTAAAAGTAGTATGCAGAAAAGAACAGATTGTGGTAGGAACTAAAAATGTCAATAAAATAAAATAAAAAATATAACGATTTTTTTTTCTAGATAACGATGATTTTTTATTAAATAAACATTCATTTTCATTAAATACAAAAATTTACATATTTATTTTAAATCGAAACTACTCAATTAGTTTAATCAGTGACTTCGGTAATAGTTACATTCGATGTTGCCTCTGAGAACGGTATTACTGTGACAATTGGTCGATGGTAACTGAAGTACGATACGAAAGTATTGGACATAACATTATTAAGATATCTAATAAATACAGCATCTATTGTTGTTCCGTATCTGGTGGTAGGTTGAATGAAATTAAAATTAATAATTAATTTAAAAACATGATATGCAATGAAATTTATGTGAATTTTAATCTACCTAGAGAGTAGATTTTACATTTACTGGCGCTCAATACACACCAAATATACGCGTGCTAAATGCACAGATAAATGCATACTTTAATTATAAAAATATAATTAACTTACTGATGACTTGATAATGTGTCATAGTGTGATTTTGCTTTCTTTGCAGGAGGCTGATCACTTCCACTCTCTAAATTATCACGGTCAGACATTTTATTATCAGAACAGAAAAATGATTTATTTACCAGAAAAACACAGGTTATGAGTACTGTAATAAACAGAGTATACATTATAGGTATCCGAGCTCAGTGGAGCGAAAGAGATGGCTTAACGCCGGATCGAGTGAGAGAGAAACGCACAGTCGATTGCGCGTGGCGACGCGTCGCCACGCCAGAAATCGGTCTCACGTGCGCCTATAGATGTTTCACATCAAAAATGAAAAAGAAATTGGTAACAGTTATTGGTGCTTGGTGTTAGTAGGTATGTTTAGTAGATATGAATGTGTATCTGTGAGTGAGTAAGGTGTATGTGTGCGTGAATGCGTGGGTGTAGTGTGTGGGGGGGAGATGAATGAAATTGGCTATTTTAGCTATTTTAGGACAACAAGTAGTTTTTCTGTTTCTTCATAATTTAACTCCTGGAGCCAATTGCTTAGCTTAATTTTGCATTTGGTTTTGGTGAGGTTATAAATTGGGAGTATCTTATTTATTTTATTATAAAGAAAGCAACCAAGGTAGCAAAAAAATCGATGGGAGGAAGTAGTCGAGAGCCGGATATGATGGCGGACTATGGGATCGAATCGTCTACTTCTGTGGGAGAGTGAGTGGTTGAAGGTAGTTAGGCCATGCTGTTTTACAACCGTATGCAATATGAATTGCTGGCGAGCCGTTAACACCTTTGCTTCCCTATACAACATATCCGTTGGATATCTGAAAGGTCGGAATAAGGATACTTTCAGAATAGCTCTCTGCGCTCGTTCAAGCTCTAGCATAGAACTTTTTGTAGCCCCACCCCAGGACGTTATGCAGTAGGTTAGTAGGGATTGGGCGAGAGCCAGGTAAACCGATTTCCTTAGCTTCTCGTCTGCCACATGTCTAAGGGTCTTGAAGACAAATATAAGTTTCCGTAACCTACCACTAAGGGCATGGATATGCTTTTTGAAGCTTAGGGTGCTATCTATTATTACCCCAAGGTACTTTGCACTGTCTGTTTTCTGGATCCGGGTGGTGCAGGTACAGTTATCTGTATTTTGTTTGGAACATGTGTGGGCTACTATAGAATACAACGAGTTCATGTGTGTGGTTGATGCATTATTTTTCAAAAAGAAGGGCATGTATACGGTTTTTTCCGCGTTTAAAGTGAGAACATTATCAAGCAGCCACTCTGTCACGACGTCGAAACCCGACTGAGCTTGCATATATACATCGTGCCATGTACTAGCGCTGAAGAGAAGGGCGGTATCGTCCGCGAAGGTTATAACTTTACCCTTGGGAAGAGTGAGCATACCCAGCTCGTTAATATATATAAGGAAGAGTGTCGGGGCGATTACGCTGCCTTGAGGCACGCCGTAGGAGACAGTTCGTTCGTCACTAATGGCATCGACTATCCTAACGCACTGGGTACGCTCACTCAGTAACATCGCTATGAGCGTCTCGCGCTCCTGGCAGCTTCTCATTCAGATAGTAGCGTGGAGATAACGTTACTAAAGACATCTCGTGTCACTGAAGAGATATGCTTTAACAATATTGCAGCGCACATGCAACATACAGTGCTGAGGTTCACCACAGCGCCTGATTCACAACACCCAGCATCACGTACAAGGTGGTCAGCCAAAGCCGGGCATTCCCGCACATTAGGGTTATGGGAGGCCTCAGGATCTAAGTACATCCAATATGGGTATGGAATAAGAGTCTGCTTCTGTTCAGTTCTAATGTATCTATTTTATCTTCTTCCTGTTGAAGTCTTTGATGAATGCCGCGGCCGTCTCTAGTTTCCGCTAACGGTACACTTAATACACTTTCTATCACTTAGAATAGTTAACCTTTTGTATTTTGTAACATTTTGTTTGTATAATATATGTAAAGTGTACTTTTAAACTTAATAAAAATGAATAATTTGACGAGAAAGAAATTTTTCTTGCGATGTCTTGACGTGCGTAAAAAAAAAGTGACATGTCATTGTCTGTGTTACCAGTTGCAGAATAACAATATTTCAAAAAAATATTTACTCTATTTCTAAAAAAACGCGATGTTAATATGTGTGTATAAGAAATACTACTCTGTTTAATTAATTATATTTCAGATCGCCGTGAAGTAAAATTATATTATTAACATACACTGAATTTTTACTATTGGGTATAAAACATTCTTTATTTATTAAATTAGGTATACTCATTGTGGGATATTATTATAGATATTGTGGTCGCAGTAATACTTAAAAACCTACGCACCCTTACAGTCGCACTCGTAAGGCCCACCGTAGTAGGTACTGCGTCCATTTTGATTTGTTTTGACTGTACAACGGAAGTGTGTCTGTAATTTACGCAGTTTTAATTATTTTTGGGATAAATGAGTAAGTACAGTATTGTAATGTATAAGGACATATATTCATAAAAACCAGACAAGAGCGAGTCGGACTCGCGCTCTAAGGGTTCCGTACCATTCTCTATAAAAACGGCAAATAAGAGTCCCCTTAAATATTTATTTTATTGTTTTTTAGTATTTTTAGGGTTCAAACAGAAAAAACGGAACCCTTATAGTCTGGCTGTCTGTCTGTCTGTCTGTCTATCCCTCATTCACAGCCAATTTTCTCCGAATGTAATGAACCGATTAAGTTGAAATTTGGTATACATATCAATTTGAGTGACCCAAACACGGATGTGAACCGTAAATAATTGAATTTAGAATATTGGGGTCAGTTTTGAGGGGCAAACAAGAAAATTAAAAAAAAAGTTTTGCAAAGTGTACCGTGTGACATCTATACTAATACTAATATTAATACTAATACTAATACTAATCTATACTTCTATACTTATTACTTATACTTATATACTTATACTTATACTTATACTTATCTATACTAATATATAAAGCTGAAGAGTTTGTTTGTTTGTTTGTTTGTTTGTTTGAACGCGCTAATCTCAGGAACTGCTGGTTGGAATTGAAAAATTCTTTTTGTGTTGGATAGTACATTTATTGAGAAATATTATAGGCTATATAACATCACGCTACGACCAATAGGAGCGGAGCATAAATGAAAAATGTTGCAAAAACGGGAACAAATATTCCTTTTTGGGAGCTTCCGTTGCGTGCGCTGCATAAACGGTTTAAGTTACGCAAATATCATGTATTATGGAATTATTCCTCTTTAAAAGTTCTAAAAAAAAGTCCGCGACAGCATATGTCTATCTTTTAAGATTGACTCACTATAACCTTTTTTATAGTAATCAAATTTTTTCGAAATTAATTCATTATTTGCGAAGGAGTTTTATCAACATAATATTAATCCTTATCCAAATAAATATGTTATTAATCACAAGTATTTAAATGTAAACAAAATTGTCCTTGACATCACTTGATTTCAATCAAAATCTCAGGAAATATCATAATTTTAAAATAACTCCGCAACAAAATAAGTAGGTATGTTCGAGTTCACGTGCGAATGACGCGCACGAAAAAATTTTTTTTTTGTGTTGGATAGCCCATTTATCGAGGAAGGCTATAGGCTATATATCTACGCTACGATCCTTAGAAGCCAAGCGAAAAGAACAGAAGCCAGAAAGAACGCTAAGCGATAACGAAGTTTTAGCGCGGGCGAGCGACGGGATGCGAATGCGACGTGATGGGTGGGCCGAAATTTCACGCGGACGAAGTCGCGGGCAGAAGCTAGTAATATATAAAGCTGAAGAGTTTGTTTGTTTGTTTGTTTGAACGCGCTAATCTCAGGAACTACTGGTTAGAAATGAAAAATTCATTTTGTGTTGGATAGTCCATTTATTGAGGAATATTATAGGCATATATAACATCACGCTACAACTAAAAGGAGCGGATCATAAATGAAAAATGTTGCAAAAACGGGAAAAATTATTCCTTTTTGAGAGCTTCCGTTGCGTGCGCTGCGTAAACGGTTTAAGTTACGCAAATATCATGTATGATGGAATTGTTCCTATTTAAAAGTTCTCAAAAAAAGTCCGCGACAGTATATGTCTTTCTTTTAAGGTCAATCTTATCACTACGAGTATAACCTTTTTTATTGTAATCAAATTTGTTCGAAATTAATTCATTATTTGCGAAGGAGTTTTCATAAACATGGTATTAATCCTTATCCAAATAAATACGTTATTCATCACAAGTATTTAATTTTGAACAAAGTTGCCCTTACATCATTTAATTTCAATGAATATCTTAGGAGATATAACTGTTTAATAATAACTCCGCAGCAAAATAATGCGAGGTAGTCTATTCTAAAGCTGAAGAGTTAGTTTTTAGGGTTCCGTACCCAAAGGGTAAAATGGGAACCTATTATTAAAACTCCGCTGTCCGTCTGTCTGTCTGTCTGTCCGTCTGTCACCAGGCTGTATCTCATGAACCATGATAGTTAAACAGTTGAAATTTTCATATATGATGTATTTCTGTTGCCGCTATAACAACAAATACTAAAAACAGAATAAAATAATATTTAAGTGGGGCTAATCCCATCCAACGGAAATTATTTTTTGCCGTATTTTTTTTGCTCCGCCCGCGTGGATGTCGGTTATCGCGTAAAAAAGTAGCCTATGTCCTTCTCCATATTCCAGGCTATATCTTTGCCAAATTTCATGACGATCGGTTCAGCGGTTTAGGCGTGAAAACGTCACATACAGACAGACAGACAGACAGAGTTACTTTCACATTTATAATATTATACTAAGGATAAGGATTTGTATGGATGGTACGGAACCCTTCGTGCGCGAGTCCGACTCGCACTTGGCCGGTTTTTTGTTTTTTGCCCGTGCTAATCTCTGGAACTGCAAGTTGGATTTGAAAAAATCTTTTTGCATTTTACAGCCCAATTCTTGAGGAAGAATTACATTCTTATTAACTAGAACACCTTTTTTTTTAAATGAAAGTTTATGCGAAAACGAAGTAAAAGCACGGGCAGGCAATCTGTTGCGACGGGGTGGGTCGGGGGAGCAAGAAATTTAACGCGGACGAAGTCGCGGGCAGAAGCTAGTATTTTATAAAAGGGCTTACTGTGAGGGACTAAATTTTTTTTTATAATTTTTAAATAAATTATTTTAAAGTTATAAGTGAAAATAGACGAAAATTTACCATTCCCCCCCCCCCCTTATCGCCGAAACTACTGAACCTATTTTTTTTTTTAAATACAGAAAATAGTTTTATACATATACCTAGATTACAGGAAAATCTATAAGAAGTCTATGGTGTTAAAATAACATGGTAAATCTCTCGACATTGTGCGTACAAGCTTACATTTGCAGTAGAAATGTATGGGAGATTATGTTTACCAACTACAATGTTTGTCTTATCAACAACGTAAATAACGCAATGAATGTTGTTGAACTGGCAAAAGGAAACCCATTTGTGAGGGATGTATTCTCACATTAAGTGTGCGCTGGATTGGAGGACACTACTACTTTGTTCGCTGAATAAAACTCTATTTTTGAAGAACGTTGTTTTACTGTTCATCAATTTACGAGTATACAAATTAATTCGAAGCACTATATTTCGCTTTTTTTTGATTGACTATATTTTACTTTTTACTGACTGATTATTATCGTGGGGAGTTTGGATTACATGCTGCTCAGCTAAAACGCGTGCTGGCGCTTCACTTACAGTCAAGGGTCGGGGAGGACTATTCGTTAGTCGGGGATTTCGCGCGGGGCCTCGGCGGCGAGGTCGGAATGACGATCGTGTATTGTGTGCTCTTATTTTGCTAACTGTACTAGTTTCCCTACGACTCTCCTGGAGGAGAGTAGTACTATTCCAAATTTCTATTTGATAGCTTTAGTAGTTCTTGAGATATCCAGCTGTGACAGACAGACGGACAGACTGAGTTGCACCATAAGGGTTCATTTTTACCATTTTGGTACGGAACCCTAAAAAGAAGCACAAAAAATATCAATTCCTTGAAATCGAAATCAGATTTGCATTGCTTTGTTGAAAGTTGACTGAAATAGCGTAATATGTCCTAATTGACTGCTTAGATCCATAAGGTATGATAAACATTTAAAATATTAAATCTGTAACTATCTGCTCTATTCGTTTCCTATTCAACCCAGCGAAGTAGTATTGGAATAATTCGACTGTTGTCATCTGAGTATCATTCCTACACTCAGAAAAAAATATTGTTGGCTATAACAATAAAACTTTAACAGGGGAGAGCCCACCATAGTGTATAGTTCGTGCGTCAATGTTTTTATTGTCATGAATTAAGTTGTCAGTACAACAATATTCCTTCAACAAATATATGTATTGATACTACAACAATGTTTATATTGTCAAATTAAATCTCAGTACAACAATTATGTGTATTGATACTACAACAATGTTTCTTTTGTCAAGAAGTAAATTGTCATTGCGACAATATTCTACAAAATATATGTATTGATACCACAACAATGTTTCTATATTGTCAATACAACAGTATTTTTTCAATAAAGTGTGTTTGGATACTACAACAATGTATCTTTTGTTTGTGGAACTAATTCAATTTAACTGTCACTTTGTTATAATAACAATACTAAGTTATGAGCGCAACAGCTGTACTTTGTTAAATTAAGTATTCTGACTTTGTAACCACCATTAAAGCTTAGTCACGGTATTAAGGTTGTTTGACTCAAATCAACTCATAATTATCTACAGTAGCAAAGTTATTTGAATGCAGGAGCTACTCTACATCGTGAAAACAACAATGCTTCCTTTGTTATTATAAAAGAGCCTTCGTTCCAGTAGCAATGTTATGTAAATGCAGGAGCTACGCTACTTCGCAAAAACAACTATACTTCCTTTGTAAATATGAAAAAGCCTTTGTTCCAGCAGCAATGTAATTTAAATACAGGAGCTACGCTACTTCGCGGAAACAACTATACTTCCTTTGTTAATATGAAAGAGCCTTTGTTCCAGTAGCAATGTATTTTAAATACAGGAGCTACGCTACTTCGCAAAAACAACTATACTTCCTTTGTAAATATGAAAAAGCCTTTGTTCCAGCAGCAATGTAATTTAAATACAGGAGCTACGCTACTTCGCGGAAACAACTATACTTCCTTTGTTAATATGAAAGAGCCTTTGTTCCAGTAGCAATGTATTTTAAATACAGGAGCTACGCTACTTCGCGAAAACAACTATACTTCCTTTGTTAATATGAAAGAGCCTTTGTTCCAGTAGCTAACTCTCCTTTGTTAAAACAACTACACTTTCTTTGTTTAGACATAAAAGCTTTTGTTCAAGTAGCAATATCATTTACATACAGGAGCTACTCAACTTTGCCAAAACAATTATATTTCCTTTGTTCATATAAAAAAAAAACCTTTGTTTCAGTAGCTTTTATAAAAAACAA
The DNA here is from genome assembly GCA_947523025.1 of Dryobota labecula. Taxonomy (NCBI): domain Eukaryota; kingdom Metazoa; phylum Arthropoda; class Insecta; order Lepidoptera; family Noctuidae; genus Dryobota; species Dryobota labecula. Next base: position 101,211 of record OX383311.1, on the reverse strand, counting down.
TTGTATTTTCTTTTTTACTGCGGATAAGGCTTTGGTTCAGTAGCTAATAAATATATTAGCAAATAATGTAATATATTTGCTACTGAACCAAAGGCTTATTCTTAGTTATAAAGAAAATACAGTTGTGTTATATAGAAGCTACTCGAACAAAAACTTTTTCATAATATGAACAATAAAAATATAATTGTTTTGACGAAGTTGAGTACCATAGCTCCTGCATTTAAATAATATTGCTACTTGATCAAAAGCTTTTATGTATATACAAAGAAAGTGTAGTTGTTTTAGCAAAGAAGAGTTAGCTACTGAAACAAAGGCACATTCATATTAACCTATGAAATATAGTTGTTTTCGCGAAGTAGAGTAGCTCCTGCATTTAAATAAAATTGTATTTTATTAGTGTATTGGTACCAGTAACTAATACTCATTGAATAAACTAGTTTGTCAACATACTTATATATTTCAATAGACTAGTTTTTGTTTGAAACACAAATGAGTATTAGATACATAGGTACTGGCAGTACAATAATACGTTAGTGAAACAAAGGCTTATTCGTAGTAACAATGGCTACTGAAATTAAATTCTAAACGCCTAAAGTATAGTAAACAATATCAGCTAAGACAGAAGATAGGTTTTGAGTGTACCTAACAGTGGTCTAAATTATGATAAAAACAACATTATTTTTAAGGTATTTGTATTGTTAAACCGTAAATACAATAAATAACATATTCTCTTATAAGTAACATAATATAACATCACGCCTGTATTCCCCGAAGGGTTAGGCAGAGGTGCACCTATAGTACACCCACATTTCGCTCTTATAAGTAGGTACATAATAATCAGTTCAGTTATAAAATAAAATTAATTAATAAAATTAATTAAATTTATGATTTCTTGCAATAAAATCTAACATTACCAGTAGTAACCCAAGTCTGTTATGTCCTAAGTTTTTTTTCGTTTTAGGTTCTTTGTATTGCGAGCCCGCAGTTTTGAGTAGACCTTAATATACTACCTAAGCATGGCCAACGACCACGAGCTATCACCCTAGTAGCATTTTTGTTGGCATTTAGTTGGGCATTTTTGTTGGCATTTAGTTGGGCCACTTACCTCTGTAAGTGGCCCAACTAAATGCCAACAAAAATGCTACTAGGGCAGTTCTTACATCAAGCATTATAGATAAAATAAAATTAAGGATTGCAATACAAAATCTGCGGGCACGCACAATACGGAAAACCAAAAACGAAAAAAAAAAATCTCACGACTTGGGGTACAAATCAATTCTGGTCAATACTTTGTATACAGGGTGTTAAAGAAATTGCGTGCCATAGCTTACAGGTGAGTTCAGTATCGATAAAGGAACCCGTAAAAAATACAAAAATTTAATACCTTTAAAAAAAGTTTTCAAAAACCGAAAATTATCATAAGATGAACCTAATGTTAGTACCTACTAATTAAATAGCAATCTTTTAGAATTGATTAAAATATTGCTTAAACGTAGTTTTTATTTTGTTTAAATGCTAATTAATAATTTCCTAGAGTCACCTACCTACTACTTCGATAACGCCGGGAGAAGGGCAGGTAACCTAGGTACGTAAATTACAATTCCAAGTATTTCTTCTTCCTACTTTAGCGTGCTTATCTCCTTCAAAATTAAAACCTACGTTCGATAGTAGGTAAGTAATTAAATCATTTAAACAAATAAAATAATTTCAATTCTACACGATTGTTATTTTAAGTTAGTAGGTACTAAATTAGGTTGATTTAGCAAAAAAAAAATCCTGACTTCCGACAATCGACAAGGGTTATCGACAAAGAACCTACCCCTAAGCTATGGCACACAATTTCTTTGACACCCTGTATTAGAAAATATTATAGTAGGTATGATTACACAAAATGAATTAATCTTATAAGTAGGTACATGATAACAAGTTTAAGTTAGTACAGTTAATAAAAAAATTACGACTACACAGTTTAGCTATTGCAGCTTAGAGCCTGATTTTGATGATTCTTTTTTATTTAATATAATAATTGACTTAATATTATACTTGTTTCTAACAAATTTACAGAAACTAAAAAAAGTTGCATCATCAGTTCTTATTAGTTTTAGGTGAGTTTTTTTACTCATTAAATTATTCATTTTCAGATTATAATGAATAACAATGTTTCATCTCCTATAATATTCGTAACATATTAAAACGTCAGTTGGTTTTTAACCATACCATTTTAGAAAAAAATTAATAACGTAAAATAAAATAACCCAAAGATTATTCAAAAAACACTCAGCCCATGCATGGTTCCAGTACGATAGTAAATCCGCAGGGGGCTTTTAGTGACAAAATACAAATACTAAAAAACATACAATTAAATAATCTTAGTAGTTAAAATTACCGGTAGCTAACTCGAGCAGCTCAAGTGTAGTTTGATCTTGCCTGGAAGAACTTCCTTTCTCTGCCAGAAGTTCTAGAAGCTTTGTTTTAATAATCGGGAATTTTTCCTCAAAAATTTTGTCAGCATCTGGGTACACTGTCTGGAAATCCAGGGATAACTGCAACAAATACAATTAAAACATTATAACATGTGTAAAAATAGAACTACATTATATGTAATTCAAGATGAGGGATTAAAGATAGGTATTGGGTCTGAGCGGAATATGTCAATTTGTTGATGAGATCAGACAGGTTTTAAACGTCTAATGTCTAAAACAAATAACTCACCAGTTCATTTCCATCGGGCAAAGTGAGGGCAGGAAACCAGTCAGTGTTATTTGTATGATAGACTTTCTGCTTTCAGTTTACTGTTTCGTAGTTGAAGAGTTGTAAGCTACTTTGTCACCACTGTCTCTCGGGGCGATGATGTTCCCCGCAACCAGTTTAAACATTCTTGTGGAGATGAGGTTGATTCAAAATCAGAGTTGGCAACAGTAAAACTTTCTGGAAGAGGCCTCACACGATTGGAATTATTATTTTCAGAGCAGCTGCTATCGCTCTTGCTGCTTAAGCTCTTTTTTGTTTTTGAAGAAAGAAGTAGTCGTCGATGTGTAATCAACCTGTTGTGGAAGAGGCCACTGGCCTGCACGACTTTTCCTCCGACGACATGGTAAGCGACATAATACACTTCGGTAACCTGTCCCTTGAATAAAGACCACCTCACGTGCCCATTCTTGCCAAATATTTTTTCGAATAGTTGTTGAAATGTCTTGTGTTTTGCTATTAACGCACGGTCGCGCGAGGTGAGCTTCTCTGAATTGTCTGCTTTTTTTAGTAGCAATTGCCCCAAAGTCAGAGACGACAACAACTGACGTAAATTTTTGCAGCCGTCTGTTCCAATTCGACTTTGACTATCCAAATTTTCCAACTCTTCGTCTAATAGTGAATTCCAGTCCTGTACAAAATATATAAACAAGTCATTATTTATTCATTATCACCTTTCCAACAAAAAAAGAATAAAAAAATCATACGGTTTAATTGAGAAACCTCCTCCTTTTTTTGAAGTCGGTTTGCCTGAATTAAAACTAACTGAATACTGGTAGTTTTAATATGAAGTATGGTTTACCTGAATTGACGTATCTACTGGCCCATCATCCGTTACGAATAATATAGGAGATGAAACATTGCTATCCATTGCAATCTGTAAAATAAAAATAAATGAATAAAAAACACACCTTTAAAACGAATAAGAATAATAAAACTGATAATGCTATTTTTTTTTAGTTTCTGTTAATTTGCTAAGAAACAAGTATAATATTAAGTATTAAATAAAAAAGAATCATCAGAATCAGGCTCTAAGCTAGGAAAGTAGAAAGAGAGAAATTAATGGTCATCTCTTAGCTGCCACGGCTTATTTTAATTTTTGAATTGTTTTATTACGGACGCTTCTAACGTGCACGTCTTTCTACAAAAAATAATAAGTTGGTAGAACTGTAGTACCTATTATTTAAATGTTTTTATTAAAAAAATATTATAATAAAGTAGGTAGGTAGTTATCTAATAATTATTGAACCACCAAAAACATTTCCTATAATTTGTAAGATGACAATAACAACGTTGTGAAAACGACAAAATTACTTTGTTACGATCAATTCATTTAATCATTTCAATCAAATCTCAATGTAGGTAGTTATATACCTACCTAGCTACCTATTTAGATCATCATCATATAACAGCCCGGAATCACCCACTGATGGATAGAGGCCTCCCCTTTTTTTACCGACTTTTTTTTTATCCAGGTGTTTCCCGCGACTTTGACGATTTCGTTGATCTAACGAGCTTTAGGACGGCCCTGGTTTCTATGGCCTAACCTTGGCCACCACTCGGTGAAAGAATACTTGTACAGTGACCAGCGTATCAAGCTACACGAAACCGTCAAATTTCTCCAAACGATTTTAAACTTTAAAATGTTGAATTATGGTCAAAATCGAACAGTTTGTGGTAGCTTGATGTGCTGGCCGCACATCAAGCTACCACAAACTGTCAGATTTTCTTGTACTTTACCGTACTTTAGATGATTCGGACCATCCTTAGTTCATCTGTGATAAAAAGCTACTAAGTAAGCAAATAATAAGGAAACTTACCAATGAAACTGTCCTTTAGATGGCCCAAACGGGCAGAATCGAGAAATTCTTCCATTTTCTTTATTATTTAATATTGAACTGCCCATGCGCACGCACTCAACACAAATGGCCGGCCGCGGCGGCCGGCGGGCGCCGGCAGCCGTCCGGCCCGAAGGAGCGAGACAGACGCACGCGCACACGGCGGCAGCGGTCGGTCGATAAATATGGACCCCAGTGTTGCCAGATGACCGTCTCGCGTTCTCCCCAAACCTTATCCGAAATGCCCACAAAATTGAGGTTTTGAAGAAAAAATCCCCCACAACCCACCAAATATTTTTTTTTATAAATGAATACACGATTTTATACTATTTCAGTAATAGCTTCCATAACAGGAGCTTCAGACGACCCTCGTGAAGATGCTGATTCTGCAATGGAAGCTATTACTGAAATAAAATTGTATATAAATTAAAAATAATAATAAATAAAAAAAACTCGTATTTAATCGTTATTTAATCTTTACTCGCGTCGTCTGCAGTTCCGTACATTTTTTCCGAGTTAAATCTCTTTAGCATAAATTGAACTGGGTTTAAAAATGAACACATATTCTATCAATGAATTATCTTATTTTCAAGATAAATTCAGTAATGTAAATGGCTAATCTGTGTTTATGCTTCTCTTTAATAAAATAAATGCCACTTGGAAGAAGGCTCTTTCCACAACTGCGTTAGAAAAAGGCAACGACAAAATTAAAAATTTAATATACTAGTAAGAAAAAATATTGTCTCTGTCTGTTTGTTTGTATGTACATACACGCATCACGCAAAAACAACTGGATCAATGTTGATGAGACAGTATTAGTTAGCATAAACTGCAATTTAAAACTTAGAATGGGTTTCATGCAGGTACTGTCATCCCTTAAAACGGGTATACAGTTTGTATGGATTTTTTTAAAACATGCATGAATGAACTTGAAATTTTGCATGTTGAAATATCGGGTTAAATAATTAGACACGGGCATGTTTATTTCCTGAAATTGAACCCTTAGCAGCATGAAAAAGAGAATTACTTACAGGAATATGTTCGGAACGTAATGTGGTACCTATTCATGTGTGATCATTAGCATTCGTTTGGGTTTTTTATCTATGTTTAGTAGTTAGTTTAATTAAATACTTTATTGGATTTGTGGTGGTGTCGGCGGTTGAATGAAACTAATCGGGGGGTCCATCAATAAAACCGTTGGCAACACCGATCCTATGCGCGGCCCCGCCCCGCGCAACCAACCGCAGCGCGCGCGCGACGTGTTTCAACAAGTTTTCTTGTCTTTGCCGTGAGAACAAAATGAGTTTTGTTAAATTTCCGCATGAGTTTTTTTAATTTTAGATTTTTGTCGGAACAATGCACAGAGTACTTTTACTATAATATTTTACTTTTTGGATCAATGTATAATCGACTTAAAAAAAAAGGAGGAGGTTTCTTAATTCGACCATGCTTACTATCCTTACTTCCTTACTAATATTATAAATGTGAAAGTAACTCTGTCTTTCTGTATGTTACGTTTTCACGCCTAAACCGCTGAACCGATCGTCATGAAATTTAGCAGAGATATAGCCTGGGATAAGGAGAAGGACATAGGCTACTTTTTTACGCGATATAACCGACATATGGAGCTGCGCGCAAAAGCTAGTATATTATACTTTTTTTATAATGTGTGTTCGCGGATAACTTCGTCGTTTATGAACCGAATTTGATGATTATTTTTATGTTGGAAAGGAGATATCCCAAGGGTGGTACCATGATAAGGAAACCAGGATCTGATGATGGCATCCCAGAGAAATTGAGGGGAACCTACAACTAGCGACCCGCCCCGGCTTCGCACGGGTGCAATTCACATTACAAATCTTTGAATTTTTCGGCTTTTCTTTATTATAATATGTAATATGTAATGTAGGTATTATACATATTAACCTTTCTCTTGAATCACTCTATCTATTTATTGCTGAAAATTGCATTAAAATGCGTTGAGTAGTTTAAAAGATCTAAGCGAACAGACAGCGGAAGCGACTTCATTATGTAAAGATGTTCACATTGACACACTTGCAATGTTCCATTGTCACCACAGCGATATAATTATTGTATGACAAATGGTAGTTTAATGCACCGACTATAGTTATTTTGTAAGATTTATTTGCAATTTTCACATTGGCACACTCGCAACGTTTCATTGTCACTACAGCAAAATAAATATTGTCTGACAAATTGTAGTTTTATGCTATGACTATAGTTATTTTGTTAGAATTATTTACAATGTTCACATTAGCATACTCGCAGCGTTCCATTGTTACCGCAGCCACATACATATTGTATGACAAATGGTAATTAAATTCTACGACTATAGTTAATTTGTTAGATTTATTTACAATGCTGACATTGGCATACTCGCAACGTTCCGTTGTTACCACAGAAACATATATATTGTATGATAAATGGTAGATAAATTCGACGACTATAGTAAATTTGTTAGATTTATTTACAATGTTCACATTGACACACTTGCAACGTTCCATTGTTACCACAGCCACAAATATATAATATAATAAATGGTAGTTAAATGCTACGACTATAGTAAATTTGTTAGATTTATATACAATGTTCACATTGACACACTTGCAACGTTCCATCATTACCACAGCCACATACATATTGTATGAAAAATGATAGTTTAATGCTACAACTATAGTTATTTGTTAGATTTATTTACAATGTTGACATTGGCATACTCGCAACGTTCCATTGTTACCACAGCCACAAATATATTATATAATAAATGGTAGTTAAATGCTACGACTATAGTAAATTTGTTAGATTTATTTACAATGTTCACATTGACACACTTGCAACGTTCCATTGTTACCACAGCCACATATATGTTGTATGAAAAATGATAGTTTAATGCTACAACTATAGTTATTTGTTAGATTTATTTACAATGTTGACATTGGCATACTCGCAACGTTCCATTGTTACCACAGCCACAAATATATTATATAATAAATGGTAGTTAAATGCTACGACTATAGTAAATTTGTTAGATTTATTTACAATGTTCACATTGACACACTTGCAACGTTCCATTGTTACCACAGCCACATATATTGTATGAAAAATGATAGTTTAATGCTACAACTATAGTTATTTTGTTAGATTTAATTACAATGTTCACGTTGACACACTTGCAACGTTCCATTGTTACCACAGCCAAATATATATTGTCTGACAAATGGTAGTTAAATGCTACGACTATAGTTATTTTGTTAGATTTATTAACAATGTTCACATTGGCACACTAGCAACGATCCATTGTTACCACAGCCACATATATATTGTACGACAATTGGTAGTTTAATACTATGACTATAGTTATTTTGTCAAATTTATCAACAATGTTCACATTAACACACCTAAAACGTTTTGTTGTTACTAAATCAATTTTTTTATTAACTTTAATGTAAGGACAAAGCTAAATTGTTCCTAGCACATTAAACGACGGGCAATCAGCGCACAATAAAAAAGTTGCTAATCTCAACTAAGCTCTTTCTGTAATAGTAACAAAGAATTTAGTTGCTCTGACAGGAAATTATCAACAAAGCATTTATTGTGGCTTTGTTGACCCGTTTTTCTCTGAGTGTACGAACTGAAAAAAGTTTTTTTTCGATTTCTGACTTTTCTAGAACTCAAACCTCAGTTGGTCCCATAAAGTTTTTGATCCTCGTAAGAAACAGGATCGATTGGCATCAAAAAACTTTTTTGTGAAAATTACCCATTTCTTGCTGACTGTACGTTTTTTTCAAAATCTGTGAATGCAGATCAATTTTTTTCTAAAAGTTAAGGATAGTCTCTTAAGACCATTTTGTTGTAGCGACCACGGTTAAGGCACCTGCCCTCATGGACCTATCTCAAAACATAATGCAATACTGCTCATCCCCCATAGCAAATAGCGTGATAATTTATACGTAGTAATTTGACCAGACAAATAGGGAATATCTATACAAAATTTGAACAAAATCTGTCCGGTAGTTTTGCGTTTAGCTGGAACATACATTCAGACAAACAGACAAACCGACAAACAGACAAAAGTTCTAAAAACTATATTTTCGGCATCAGAATCGTTCCCAGACCTCGTGGCAATTGCTTTTTTTCAAAAATATTCAATGTACAGTTTTGACTTCGCTACGATTTTATTATATGTATAGATAGAGCAAACTCATAGTAGAATAAAAAAAAAAAATAGATAATGTTTTAATCACTGATTGGGTGTCCTGCACATTCCTCCCGCCGTGCCTCGTCCGCCGCTGAGGTCGCAGTGGTAGAAGCCGGTGCAGGATCGCCGTGGTCGATTGATAGCACCACTATCTTCTTTACTGGTCGTCGTAGGATACCTCCTTTCGCAGACACGTCCACTGTTCGAACCACTCCGGCTGGGCCGGGGAATGTAGCGCAGACACGACCTCTGATCCACATGTTTCTTGGCAAGTTGCCATCCACGATGAACACTAGATCGCCAACTTGGGGAATCGTACCTTTAGTGTGCGGTTCTCTACGGTTTCGTAGTTCGGGGAGATACTCTTTCAGCCATCTGGCCCAGAATATATCGGCCAGCCTCTGGGCCGCGCGCCAACTGGCTCGTAGTCATAAGTCGCTGTCGTCGAATCATCCCGGTGCTGCGATGCGCCCTGATCCGCCCAGAATGGAGTGATTGGGAGGCCTATGTCCAGCAGTGGCTGTTTTTCTGCTGAAATATGACCTTTTCTTTATAACTCGTCCCTGTTAACATAATGAAACACTTTGTTGACCTATCTATCATCCGTTATTCCCATCCGTCACACATTAAGGGACCTCCCCCTTAACGTGAGACGTATTTTGCAGTTGTCCCTTATAATATCATTCACCTATTTTTCAGGAGAGAAGTGGGTGAATGAGTTCCCCTACTCTGTGGCGCTGTGGTACCCCGGAGGCTCCATCAAGTCGTACAAGATCACTCATCAGCTCGACGTGTTCTTCAGTCATATTGTGCCAGCTTACTTGGTCGATGCTCTGCTGTTTTTACTGGGGAAGAAGACCTTGTAAGTTATGAGAGACTAAGATAATAAGCAGGTTTAGGGCTTTCTGGATTCTGGGCTCTCGGGGCCCTTTTTTTTAATTAACTGCCCGAGAAGCTTGAATATTATACATGAATGGTGGATTTTGACTATGAATTTATGGGGGTATCAGGAACAGGGTGTAAAGTTTACTCATTCTCTATAGAAAAGGGAGGATCCTCCAACCAGATGGGAGTTGTGTCTGCCGGGCTACTGCCCGACTGTTGATGTCGGGACGTTGTATATGTTTAATTATGTTAGTCGCGCGGTAAACTCTTCTTGCGCAATGCAGGATTTTGATCAGACCTATAGGAAATATCTTTGTAAAATTTGAACAAAATCTGTCCGGTAGTTTTTTGCATGATGCTGGAACATACATTCAGACAAACGGACAAAAATTCTTAAAACTATTTTCTACATCAGAATCGTTCCCAGACCTCGTGGCAATTACTTTTTTTCAAAAATATTCAATGTACAGTTTTGACTTCGCTACGATTTTATTATATGTATAGATTAAGATTAAGAACATAAGGGTGAAAAGTAGTCAATTGCCAACTTTTTCGAGTAGGTACCGGTAGGTAAACCGGCTGGTTCAAAATCGAATAAACCAATAAAACAATCAAAACAAATTATTTTAGTTCTTTTGTTCGGTCATGGCATAAAATCCTAATCCATACTCCACTATATAGGAACACTAATAATATAAATGTGGAAGTAACTCTGTCTGTCTGTCTGTATGTTACGTTTTCACGCCTAAACCGCTGAACCGATCGTCATGAAATTTGGCAGCGATATAGCCTGGGATATGGAGAAGGACATAGGCTACTTTTTTTTAATAACGACTGCAATAACCGACATCCACGCGGGCGGAGCCGCGGGCAAAAGCTAGTATATTATAAAACAAAGTCGGATTATTTACACCATCAAGAACGGCTGAACCGATTTTTATGATCTTGGATTTGTTGTATATGTCTCCGCCCCGAATAGCAGAATAACGATTAAAACACGCGAAAATTCAAAAAAAAAAACTAGAAAATTCTCATACATTTTGTATGGAACGGCTTTTTTGATGATATCTAATGAACCGAAACGGATTAGGGAACGGGAATACAAGAAATTGAACGCGGACGAAGTCGCGGGCAGAAGCTAGTTAATGTATAAATATTGTTTAATCATTTCTTCTTTCTTGTAAACTTTGACATTCGAAAGTGTATTCGAGGGTGTGTGTGTGTATTGTCTATTAGAAATGAAAAATGTGAATTTAACCATTTAATGACATCGTTTCAAAACTCTTGAAATCTTTATTTTCCAGTATGATCAACCTCCAGAAACGCATAAGCCACGGACTCAACGTGCTCCAGTACTACACTACCAAGGAGTGGCACTTCAGAAACACGAACTACAAGAGTCTTCGCAACAGGATCACTGCTGCAGACAACGACACGTTCTACACTGACCCCTCACAACTGGACCCTGAGGAGTACCTGAAGAACTACGTGTTGGGGACCCGGGAGTTCTGTTGTAAGGAGGATCCTGCCAACCTGCCGAGAGCTAGGAAGCTGCATAAGATGTAAGTTTAAGGCCCGTCCGACACTTAATGTATTGCCTTACGAGTATTAGAGCGTGCTATTGGATTTTCAACTTTCGGTCCTAAGTCAAGCGTTGAAAATCTAACGGCGCGTTTTTATGTAGGCAGGGGCTCGCGGCTAAGTAATAACAGCCGCACGGGTCGATCCCGAAAAAAGCTTGAAAAAAGTATGCAGATGGAGCAACTTTTCGTCGGCATTTACAGAGAAATTACATCTGCAAAAATTGTTAGTAATCTACCATGATATGATACGTAATTTGGTTTAGCCGTAGTTGTTCCATTGTAATGCTTAAAATGGAAAATAGTGGCTGCTAAGCTCCGATATATGGATGAGACTGTTGTTACAATAAAACATAACAATGTAAAACGACTGTTTGTAATAATAATAACGTATAGTCTTGTGGAGCACAACGTAACCTGCTTATTTTCTGCATTTTCATTCTAAAATAAAAGAAATCACTAAACAAACGATGAGGGCGCCACTGCGCGCTCGGCACCCTGTTAAGACATTTCAGGTTTCTCGCAGGGGTGTAACCACAGCATGCTGTTCGACGGCAGAAATAATAAGCTTTGATGGCACGGTCAACGACAAGTCAATTAAAACTGCTAGGTATACTTGCTTCTCTGGATTTGTGCCCGATTTATGGCAATGGGCTCGACCCCTATTACATGGGACTTAAACATAACTGGCGAAATGTAGGTGTACTATAGGTACTACACCTCTGCCTAACCCGTCGGGGAAAAAGGCGTGATGTTATGATATTGTTACGTGCCACAATTAATGCCTGGTACATCGAGACAAGTTTAATTACCACTAGCGCCATCTAGTATCGAATAGCAGAACTAGTGACCACTACCGCCATCTCGTATCGAGTAGCAGAACTAGTAGACTCGAGATTCTTCTAGAGAATTCGATGCTAGAACTTTCTAGAACTTTCGATATCTGGTCAGTCGGGGCCGGTATGTACTCGAACATTCTAGATGTTTCTACAGTAGATGGTTCTGGAACGATCTTAGGACAATATAAGGCCGGTATGCAGCGCGAGCCGACAGTCGAAACTTCAAACGATACAAGCGATATTCGAGTGCGACTTTAGAGTGATCAGTAGTGCATTTGTGTTTTATAATTAGTGTGTTTGAGTTGTTATCAGTGTTGTTTAACGAAAGTGTCATTTTTGGTTTTTTAAATCGGCAGTTTTTATTGTCATGAATCGCAAGCTCGTAACAATATGTTAATTTTACATAACATCACAAAATGTTTCGATACATTTTATTTCAGCATTTCATACAGAATGTATCAAAAAAGTGTGATCAAATTTAAGGCGACACCTTAAATGATAAAGAATAGGTTGGTCGCTGTGATTAACTCAAGACACTATTTATGTTCTTTCTCCAGAATAGCTGACCTATGACAGGTTCATATAATTGTTTATTTTATTTTATTGTATAAGTCAATTTATTTTAATTATTTTCATTTATTATTGACATGATCTACTCATTACAATGTTTTTTTTGAATGAGTTGTATTGAAATAAGTGATTAGCTAATGACCTCGGCAATTGACCATAATTGCCTGAGCAACCGGCAGGCAAATTCGTCATGCTCCCTACTGCTTGCGGTAGCGGCGGGGGTCGGGTTGCCTCTTTTCCTCAAATATGGCGAGGGGAGTAATGGCTGATCTTTGCGTTATGCTCGTGAACGGGTGCTGCTTGTGCTGACTGGGCGTCTTGCTGACCATGGTTTCGTTATTGTTATTAGTAATTAACTGTTTATTTATTTTACTTCGATGGTTCTAGTTTATCATTTGTGTTACATAATCACAATCAGCATTGCATAATTATATAAGCGGGCACGTCCTCTAAGTTCCCTGACTTTTATTAATTTATTAAGTTTTGCTTAAATTTTTAGTTTTTAGCTGGAGTATAGTTTTTATTGTATTTGTTGGTATATTGCAGGGTGCAAGCTAACATACATTCAGTCAAAAAAGTATCGGGAATGGATGATTTGTTTATGGTTCCAAATTATAATTTTTGTTTTTATTGTTGTTGTTAGATTGGCACAACTGTTTTCCATTTTGGCGCGGAGTTTGAGTTGCATCTGTTATTTATATTAAATACAGTGCTGTTTTTAGTTATATCATATCTGGTGTGTATAGCGAATTTCATTATGGACAAAAACACGGAACAAAGAGTTTGTCTTAAATTTTGCATCGCCAATGGAATTTCGTGTTCGAAGTCACTGAAAATGTTACAGAAGGCTTACGGTGAATCGACTTTATCAAAAACACGTGCTTATGAGTGGTACAAAGCGTTCAAAAGTGGTCGAGATGTGATGGAAGATTTGCCTCGCTCTGGTAGGCCATCAACGTCTGCAACTGAAGTTAACATCGCAAAAGTGAAGGAAATAGTGACTGAAAATCCTCATTCAACTTTGAGAGAGATAGCCGCCGAACTTTCTGAATCTCACGAGTCGATCCGTACCATTTTAACTAATCATTTGGGTATGAAACATGTTACCGCTCGGCTAGTTCCAAAAGACCTGAATTTTCTTCAAAAACTCAATTGCATGAGAGTCGCTGAGGACATGCTAGAACGAGTCAATTCCCATCCAACATTCATGAAACGCATTGTTACTGGTGACGAGACGTGGGTTTACGAGTTTGACATGCAAACTAGTTCGGAACTAAACTAAACAAGCTTCGGAGTGGCGCCTTCCAACTGAACCGAAACCGAAAAAACCACGCCAAAGTCGATCAAAAGTCAAAGTCATGTTCACTGTTATCTTTGACTATCGCGGTGTTGTGCACTCGGAATTCTTGCCGGAAGGTCAAACGGTAAATAAAGAGTATTATTTGAGCGTTATGCGGTATTTAAGAGAGCAAATTCGAAGAAAAAGGCCAGATTTGTGGAAAGAAAATTCTTGGATTTTGCACCACGATAATGCGCCTTCACACATGGCCATCATTGTGAACGAATTTTTGACCAAACACTCAACAAATACTATCGAGCAACCACCATATTCACCAGATAGGGCTCCAGCCGACTTCTTTCTTTTTCCTTTAACTCAAATTACCACTTCGTGGCACCCGTTTTCAATCGGTAGAAGACATAAAGAAGAATTCGCGGCGAGAACTGAACTCAATTCCGGAAACAGCGCTTAAAAAATGTTTTGATGATTGGATTATTCGTTGGCGTAAGTGTATCATTTCTGAAGGAGCATACTTTGAAGGTGATAACATTTGGATGAATAACAAACATTTTGTGTATTATTGATCTTTTCCCGTTACTTTCTTGACAGAGCAGTATGATGGCAAATAATTTAATTTACTGTTTTGTGTCTCGTAATGTTAATTACTTTGCATACCTACTATTGTGTAGAATCAAGTTTATCTAACTGAACAGACAGCTGTGCTGCTGAGGAGTTTGTTGCACCACTTCTTCTCTCCTAGGAAGTGGTGCAGGGCGGGCGTGCCGGGGGACTGTCATGTAATTTTGACGTTCATAAATGAGTTTTGACTTTGATTTTTGATTTTAAGGGTGTTGTACAGACCATCAACTGAAAAACTTTCTCCATGGCACCCACATAGTAATCAATACCTCAACCAATCAGATTACAAAACTGAAGTGTTAATCGACTTTTATCGCTGACTGTACCTGGAAGAGCTTTTTACGGTTATTAACAGTTCAGGGGGTTGCCCTGTGACGTCTACAGCCTTCGAGGACGCTCATAAGGTGACCTTGCAGATAAAATAAAACTTACTCACTTTCCCTTATTCATTTCTTCCAGCCGATACTTCGCCGACCGCTTTTTCAAGCTGGTATTCTTCGCGCTGCTACTCTGGACCCTGTACAGCAACACCCACATCTTCACCTCGTCGGTGGAGCTCCTGGACAGCACCCTGAAAAGTCTACCTCCCATCAACCAGGCTAGGGCAGAGGAAATTGGCGATATAGGGCTTTAGAACTAAAGAATATTTAGTTGTTTTTTTACTTAATTGTCAGTGCAGTGTCGTATTTCGTCGGTTTTAAGGGATTAACCACACTTATTAGTATAATAGTCTTCAGCGGAGTTGAACTTTTATTTAGGCACGCTTTTATTTTATGTAGACTGCCCCTGCCATATAATAAAAATGTTTATTGTATTCTATATCTATTCCATACATTTTATAAGTTAGGGTCGACTTTCGTGTCTGTCTGTGTGACCGTGTTGTTCTTCTAATCTACGGAACAGAGCACCCTAATTCCGAACATATATTAATCACAATCTGAAAGATTTTGAACGATATTGCTAATCCATTGCTACATATGTTCAAAAAATTCGTCTGCTCAACAACGTAAATAACGCAATGAATGTTCTTGAACTGTCAAAATTAAATCCATTGCTACTGTAAGTGTGTTATGCAATTACCCCGGGGATTACGGTTATTATGATTACGGGTTTCACCATCATTTAGAGAATTTATTCCCAAGTTACGTGTGTAAAACAAAATTAAAACCTATAATATTAAACTTAGATAATTATTTTAAAGAAATCTTAATGTTTTGTCAAGTCGTATAAACCGTGAAAAGCAGGGGCGGAACGCTAGTTTTGAATAAAAAGCTAAATTACCAACGGACTAGAGACACTGAAGATCACTATACTCCGTATGAAATAATATTAGACATTTAAACAAACATTTTTTACAGTCCGTTCAAGTGATTTTGACTTCTATTGCGTTGGTGGCAAGACAAATGACAGCTGCAGTAAACAGTGGGTATTGTCACCACTATTTTGCTTTTAGTGCTATCCTTATGCATACGGAATAGAAGTCAAAATCGGTTGAAGGAACTGTAAAAAATCTTATTTCAAATGGAGTATAGACTAAGGGTGCTTACATAAAGAAACAGGTTTCCGGTACAGACAAACCCGTGCGGGTTGGTACCGATCGGTGCAGAGTTCGGGAAAATCTGTCCTTATTGACCTGTTCCTTTAACCCGTATGGCTCGGTTCAGGTAGTCGGCACCGACAAGTTTAAACCTGTTTGTTTATAAGTGAGCGCATAAGATAACTATGACATAAATTTGACAATTATTCTCGATAAAATGAGTTTTTATCGAATCGAATCGATGTCGCAAGTATGTAACTTCTACTTTAACGATCGGTAAATAAACTCTAAAATTTTAACGAATTTAAAGAAAATGCACGAAACGACAATTTTACAGTTGAGATCGCCAATTTACGCTGTCAAGCTCGGTAATTTATCGACACCTTGTAAAAGCCCGATAAGCATAGCGATCATTAAGTACTAATACGAACAAGATTGATAAAAATGCAAACCTTAGCGATCTCGATGTCTTATCGAGATATCGTGGGCCGATTCGAGTCGTTAAGGATCGCTTGTCAAATAGCAATACTGAGGACGTCCACAGACAAAACATTTAAGGTGGGATTTCTGTGGCACGACTAATGTCCGAGATATTTAGTTTTTTTTTTTTTTTTTTCATATATTTTTGGATTGTAAACAATATTCATGGGTATAATTGAAAGAAGCTACACTGTAATTTAAGCTACGCTTATAATTTTAAAATTGCTTGAGACATTTTGCAAAAAAACCTTTACTTACTTATTCTATGAATGACCCGCCCGAACGCGGCGACTAATGGCGGCACGAGCGCGATGAATTTAGATAATTAATCATATTTTATCAAGTAATTTTAAATTATAGTTTTTTTTAATCGTTTCCATGATTCGTGTTTGAATAGATACATCCTATGCATATTTTTTCTTTTCTTTTGCTTATATCTCGAAAATGGTGCGTCTTATCGCAAAAATAATGAAAATTTCGACACCCTTTAGCAAAGCCATAAACCCGTAATACTCAAAATGTAGGTAATTTTTTTTTTTCCATACATAAAGTGAAAATTTCCATATGAAACACGTTGAGGCTGCCCCGCCCCTGCGCACCTCCAGCTCTAAAAAAAATAATGAGATAGGGCAAACAAGTGCAACGTTGCGAAGCTAAAAAAAAATACCACGTGGAGTCGCTATTGTCAAATTCGATTCACCCTGCAATAAAGTCATAACTTCATAAGTCCTAAATCCATGATTAGTAATGATCGCTATGCTTATCGGGCTATTACATGGTGTCGATAAATTACCGAGCTCGACAACGTAAATTGGCGATCTCAACTGTCAAAATGTCATTTCGTACTTGCATTTTCGTTAAATTCGTTAAAATTTTAGAGTTTATTTACCGATCGTTAAAGTACCGTAAATACTCTTTTTACGTGTTACGTACTTCCAAATTCGTTAACAAGATCGATATAAATGCAAACCTTAGCGATCTCGATGTCTTATCGATGCAAAGTGCGTACTTGCACTGCGACCGATCGGTACCGAACCGCAGAGACTCGCCTGCACCGGAAACCTGTTTCTTTATGTAAGCACCCTAAACCAAAGTAACAGACACGGTACCCACACCTATACTCAAAGTCTCAAATTCAATTTATGTAAACAACGGGGATAACACAACAAAAAAATATCTTCGTAATGGTAATTCACATAAAATTGCAAAAAAAGAGGTTCTATTTTCTTTTAAGTACTGATTTTAAGAAATAATAATTAAAAAATAATCATACCGTAATTATTTTTATAAATTTTCGGTTTTAAACAAAGTTATTAATATAAGGAGATTTTCTGGTATAAAATATTTTATGATACTGGTAACAATGCAGGAGATCCAAACATTTTCACATTTTTTAATCTTCAACAACACTAATATTACAACTCTCATAAATATATTCATATTGTAAGTCACCTAGCCACATTTTGGACGAAAACGGCTGTAAACTGTTTCGATTGGAAATCGATTTTGGGACGCCTACGTCTAGCACTGGGCTTAAAAGGGCTGCTTATGACTATCATATACCGTGTCTCCGACACACTGCAAAATACATTGTTTGGCAACGGTATTTTGTTTGCATAGTTCTTATAATTAATACACTTTAATTTTATCGATGATTATTTACAAAAACATTTAACGATAAAATGTTTTGCACCACTGTCCTGTCATTTTGACAGTGACATTTCTTGACATTACTTTGCATACATAAATTATCTGAATTAGAGACTTCAGGTATAGCTAGCTATACGTTCATTTTCTACGTAGGTAAGGTAAGATTAAAATAATGCTTAAATTCATTTATACTCCATTTACTATAGCATTAGAAAAAAGAGGCTCGTAGAAGCAGGAGTGCGAAACATTTTATTCAAAGTTAAAAGTTTAAACAATTGAACTAAAAATGTTTTAACATAACTTTGATAAATAGGTCGTAATAACATCTTCATCACACATTACTTACAACGAAACGAATGAATGAAACAAACGATTACGTCGTGATGATTTAAATTTAATTAAGATTAAAGGAAATAAAAGTCTTTTTTTTTTACAATATTTTATTTAAAACAACAACTTTCAACACACAATAGTTGATGTAACTTCTTCGTCTTCATCATATAATTTAGTCACTATCATCAGAGAATAAAGTTGAAGAAGTTTCACCGACGTTACCTAATAATAAATCTTTCTACCACATCATCCATTATGCTTTAACTTTTCCTCTTCTTTAATTGTATGAGCAACGCAAGACTGCCATCGTTCTAGCGTAATACTATCCAGATCTTGTGGGAGTAATTGTTTCTCCTTGTCTAATTTGAACGTTTTGTTATGTTGAGCCACATACCCCATCATTTGAGCCCATATTAATTCTATAGGGTTGAACTCGCAGTGGTAGGGTGGGAGGCGCAATACTGAAATACCCTTCTCTCTAGCCATCTCATCTACAACAAACTTTTGGTATAAATGTCTTTGTATTTTTGCTTTTTCTAATAAAGTTGCCCTAAGATCTTTTTCCTCAAAAGGAATATTTTTGCTTTTAAACCATTCCTGTATATCTGCCTTTCGTGTAGCTGTGGTTGGCAGCTTCTCCAATGTCCTTGAGTGGTATAGCGCATTGTCCATAACAATTACAGCGCCACTCTCAATTTTTGACAAAATTAACTTGAACCATTTTCACTTTTGTCTATCGTGCTTCTATAACATATTCCCTGTAAATTGAGAGGTCTGGCTCTTATGAAACAGGAACTCCTAGTACAAGAGTCAGGGCTACACAGATGATTGTGTCTTGAAGTGTAAATAAATAAATTATTATTATTATTAAAGTTGAAGGCGTCCATTTCGAAATGGTCATCTTCATCACCTTTCTTTGCATCAAATATTAATGCAGCATCCATTAAAAACCCTTCACAAACCCTGTGAAATAAAATTAATACAAGTCAATTATTCCGTACCCCCTATATAATTTCACTGCTGGAAATAGTTCATAGATAAATACTATAACAAAATTTATAACTTTAAAAGTTCGCTTTGCATGCGTTAATTCATAATACAATATAATATGTATTACTTAATTAATAGTCAATAACAATGGGGTGTTCATTTTTTTATGGCGAGGACAGTCCATAAAATACATACCAGTATGACCGATAAAAAGTTGGATTTTTTAAACCAGCAGATAGATCTTCCCAATGTTGGCAACACCAACAAAGCATAATATGCAAGTAAAGCCGTATATACTTTAATTTTAAGCTTGGTAACATTTGCCATTATTATTTTTTAATTAGAATAAGTTCATTCGTTCTGTTCGCTAAAATTGTGCTCACTCACTCTCTCGAATTTGGAAGCTTGTGATACAGACGTGTTTCTTGTGTGTTCGTTAATAAACTTGATAAAAGTGAAGAAAACTAGTTTGAAATTCCGCTACCAGCCTCCGCCTACTATCTCCAGCACCGACGAAAACCTACAGTCCACGATTCCTTCACCCAATGTGCTTCTTTTGAAGACTTATTATTAGTGTCATGCCATATTAGGCTTTTCGTGTGACCTGTTTGTATGATAAAAGGTTATTAATATAAATACCATTCATTTCACGAACCAATTTTATGAAATTATGTTTAACTGTATAATTAATTATAATGTTATTGAATGCAAGAGGTCATACACTGCTAAGTGCATAAATAGCTGTTAAGAAATTTAGAAGCACTGTACCTTCATTTAGCCAAGTGCCATCTAAATAATAATATATTTTCCTTCCTTTATTCCTTATCCTTTTTATTTCATGAAGATATTTTAGTCTCCAAAGGACGATCTCCTGCTTGTCTATGACTTCTATGAGTGCACTTTTTCTGCTCCGTTTGATTTATGTGAACTTTAATGTTTATTTAATTATTTTATACAGACTGCTTTTTTTTTAATCTGGCAGAGACTCGTCACTGTTAACTGCTTCCAGTATCTTGTCCAAGGTGGGCAACTCATTATTAAAGAAGAAGGAATGAATTTTCCTGCATATTCCACTAAATGTGATGTCATCAAAATCATCACGTTTCATGTGCTTCTGTTGGGGAGGGGGAGATTGCAGGCGACTTTTTATGTTGTACTCTTTGAGAATATTGGACAGAGTAGCCCGAGATACGCCTGTAAATAATAAAATCATGTGCGGAGTTTCTAAAATATAATACATTTTATCACAATGCATGTTAGTTTCAAATATTTTTATAGTAATAATTTTATGAATCATCCTTACCGGCAACTTCTGCAATTTTGTTTATCATCTCAGTCCTATAATGAGGAGTATCTGCAGGCCAGGACTCCAATTGCTTAAAAATATTTATCACATGTTGCTTTTCTACAGCACGCAGCGTTCTCTTTTTTTTGGGAGACATTATTATTTCGTCGGAGTCAACTTTTGGACCACGTATTTTTCGCCGTTGGCTTTGGTCAGACTCAGCACTTATATGTTGTAAGCCACTCGGTCCCGCACCGGGATCACTCATAGCTCAAAAAAAAGTAACGTTTTGTACAAACAACCCAATGACAACACTGATAACAATACAATAATAAAGAAATAACTAAATATTATTTTAATAAATAACAACAAAATCACGAAAATTAAACAATAACAAACAAAGTATTCACAAGTAAATGACATAGGTACATGACAATCTTAGAACATTGTCAAGTCAATTTCACAGACGACATAAACCAGTAAAATTAGAAATCCCCGGCTGTCACAGCTTATGAAGGGATTAAGTAACATTTTAGATTTGGTAGGATTATAGTGAAACAAAAAGCGTTGAAGTATTGTTGACTCCTGCTTCTTTTAGGTTTTTAGCATAGGCACTGTAATTTTAAATTGGAATGAAATAATATATCTAAATGAAAGCTACTTAATTTCATATGGTTGTTTTTTTAAATGATTACAATTAAGTGTGATAGCTGATGTATAAATTCATTTTAATCGATTTGGCGTCAATCGTAACTATAACAAGTTTATTGTACTTTTGTTATAAAGTGTGCATCAAAAATAACCTTTTTTAACTTCTGTCTAATGCTATTATAAATGGAGTATAAGTGCTTATGCATGTATGTTATCCATAAGTAGGTAATATAGATATCCAATTATATTATCGGTATTTGAGCAGGTAAGGTGTGGTAAGCATTATTGCTCCTGTGAAAAATCAGTAAAATAAATAATTGTTCTTTTGAATGCCTGCTTCTAGTAGGTACCTCCGAAAACTAACTTGTTATGAACATTGATATAATTGATAGTCAGTATCCTAAGTAATACTGTGTTGATCCGGACTAATATATACAAATACTTATTCAATTATTTTACCATCTTAACTAAGCGCCTGATAGAAGTGGAAGAGCAATGAATATTAAAGCGTAGTTAGTGTAATACTACGTAGATACTTTACAGGGGTTTTATTATTGTTTACCAAGTATTAATTTAGTTAATTACTAAGTCTATGGGTGCGTATAACTGTGATTTGCAAATGATTTGTAATGTGAAATAAAAAAATATTATTGACGTGATTTAATAAAAATGTTGAAATGAAATATTTTTTTCGTGGGTTAGGGAGCGATGCTCTTTGACCTTTGTAAGTTTGTAACAGATGACCTCATTAAACTCTATAATCTCTAAAATCCTAGTCCTAAACTCCTAAACTAATTATTACCTACTTTCATTTTCTTCTTTTTTTTTTTTTTTTCTTATAGTGTGCCCAGTAGGTAATCTATCTATACTATATAGGTATATAAAAAAAAAATGCTGTTCGTTTGTCTCGCTAAAACTCGAGAACGGCTGGGCCGATTTAGCTGATTTTTGTTTTGAAATGTTTGTCGTAGTCCAGGGAAAGTTTAAACGGTGAGAAAATATGGAAAAATTGCGAGGAAGATAGTAAAAATAACATATTCATTTTCCCATAAAAACTGTTCTGTCAAACATTTGACGTTCGTCCCTTCGGTACGGTAGACTCGGGTTCACTCGAATTGAAGCACGTAGGTATTAAATTAAGGGTTTTGAATCGACAACATATATCCACATTACTCGGATTATCGCGTATTTAAATTTTTATCTATACAGGGTGTCCAGTAAATAGCACGACATACTCCAGGGGGTGATAGCTTGGGTAGCAATACCTACCAAAACAACACAATATAATTATTTTAAGCAAAATCTTACGGATTTAGAGTTTTACAAAAAATTTCAGAAATATCAAAAAATCTCTACCTGGAAACAGATTTTTAAGCATCTCGTAATGAAAAATTCCTTTTCTAGTTATTTTTTTTTACATCAAATTATTCGTGAATAGTTTTGGTATTAGTTTTCGGTTCACCTGCCATTGTTATTTATTTTTTTATTTAAACTTCATGTACAATAGTGGTACATAGGCGTACTTAATGCCACAAGGCATTCTCTACCAGTCAACCTTTGGGTTAAAACATAGTGATAGGGTACAAAAATCATGTCTAAAATAAAAACTTCTTGATTACGAGAATTTATATAGCTTTATTGATACTAATCACTACATATTATAAAACAAAGTCCGCCGCGTCTGTCTGTCTGTCTGTTCGCGATAAACTCAAATACTACTGCACCGATTCTCATGCTGTTTTCACCAATGGATAGCTTGGTTCTCGAGGAAGATTTTAGTATATAATTTGTTATGTTTTTGTATGCATTTTTGTATGAATTAACGATATTTGTTGGAGGTGTCGGAAAAAAATAAGCCGTCTGGGAGCTTTCAACGAAAACGCTGTCTAAACCCTTTGAGATATAACAAAATAATGTATGGTGGAATTATGTATCTTATAAAGGTCTTCAAAAAAGTCCGCGACGCCATATGTCTATCTCTTAAGGATAACATACTATATCCATTTTATTGACTTTTTGTAGGTATTTGTTTGCCGAATTTTACTCTTGGAAATACGATTACGATAACAATACGCTATAATATCAGTAGCTATTAGCCAAATTATGTTTGTAGATAAATAAGCTAGCTACTTATGTGTATTTCAAACAGTATACAAGAATATTTATCTTAAAAACATTACTAAACACGGCGGCCTTATGATCAAAATTTGTGCATTCCAAAACTTTCGTTACTTTTTCACTGACATATTTATCACTTTTCGATAAACTAACACTCAATTCGAAATCTACACTTATTTCTCAGTCATTCTGTATAAGATTCTTCAAAGATTAAATCGTTTTCTCATTGAATTTTACATTAAGCACCGCACCACACCGCCACACGACCACAGAGTACAGACCGTACCACAGACTACCTTAGGACAGTGTTGCCAACTGTCAATGTCAAAAAGTCGTTAGACGTACGCTTGAAAAGTCGCCAGATGTCGCTAGCTATGGACAAAGATCAAAAGTCGCTAGAAGTCGCTAAATGATCCCAGTATTCTGAGCGCTGGATAAAAGAAAATAATTTGATTTACTTACACAGAATAATATTTGTAATCGGTATAGAACAATTGAACATTATAAAAAACATTTATTTAACAAACGAAAAGTCATGAAATTAATACTAAAAATAAAATATAAAATAAAATATTATTTATTGGCACCAAATGAAAAAAATAATTATTTCACAAATTAAACAGTCAAAAACTTAATACTAAAAATGATGAAAAAGTTTCTTCATTCATCATCAGAACATTCAGAACTATCGCTATTAATCTGAAAATCTGAAATGGTTAATGTATAGTTCTAATTTTTTTTTATTTAAACTCTAGAAGTCGTTAGAATAGTCGCTAGATTTTTTTTGTCGCTAGACACATAATTTAAGCCGCTGTAGAAAACGAAATGTCGCTAGATCTAGCGACAAAGTCGCTAAATTGGCAACACTGCCTTAGGACCGTACAGACGTATTTTGTTTTCTTTTTTTTTTCATTTGTTTAGTGGTGTTCCCGATAAAATGTCAACCGGTCAAGTATTAGTTGATTAATCGAATTCTACAACAGATCGTGTTGCAAGTACAAAATAAATGTCAAATATTTCGTCCAATTGCGAACGTGACCCTGAGAAAAGTTATGCACCAATGGTGTTCATTATATATTTCGAGAGTTTTATCAGCACAAATGGTGTATCATGCAACATTTCGGAGGATTTCATTTTGTTTTCACATTGTTGGTACTTACGTGAATTATTTTAAAATTATCATTTGTGTCGCACTTTTATTTCGTGTTGTAATTTGGTACAATTGATTGCTTTAAGAATTTGAGTGAAATTTCGTATTTTGATTTTGTGTTGATCTTTAGGTAAAGACTCATTCACGTTCAGAACTCAAGTACTTTTATTATATTAAATCATTTGTTTCGGTTTCTATTCACATAGTGAGTCACATTAAAATTAATATTAAGTTAGAATTTTGAGATATAGCCTGGGATATGGAGAAGGACATAGGGTACTTTTTTATGCGATAACCGACATCCACGCGGGCGAAGCCGCGGGCAAAAGCTAGTACACATATACAAATAAAATAAACTAATCGATATTTTAACAAATACCCCCTAATAATAATTACTATGACTAGACTATTATTTACGTCTTGGTAGCTGCGACACAGTTTTTAACTTTTGTAGCTATCGCCGTTTCTATTGTAATTATGTCAATTTGTTGTTATTCCAAAATAAAAACTTATAATTTACTTTACTATTTAAGACTAGTTAGTCGTAGAGAGTTATTTAGTCTGACTTATGTAGTGGTTACGAACTTTTCTTATAAATGGAATGAATTGTTATTATACATCAAATTATGCAATGTCATATTCATTTCAGATCTAAAGTTGTTTTCTTCCTGTGGCAAACTTTGGCTGTATGGGAATGTGAACATCACAATTTTTCTTAAACTAAGTTTGCATAATGAACTATAATATTGGTGTGATTCTCCTTTATTCACATTAACCCTATTACCAACAAAAAATTTTAGAATTGTATCCTGGTTAAAATTGCATTTTATATTTTTTTTTCATTATGTCAAATAAAGAACAACCAGGCATACAGTAGTTCATTAGTGAATGTCCCGGATATTTATTTGTCAACAAGTGGCCTAGATCCTTTCCAATTTCATCACAAAATAAAACTATTTCTTTATTTACACTCTGTTTAGGGAAACAATTAGTGATTGATACTAGCAAACTGGCACAAGACTGCTGTACGGTGGTATCACAATTGTCAATGAATGATCTGGTGTGGGTTCAACAGATGGTGGTTGACAATGTTCATATTGGTTTGTGCTCACCAGCTCATTCATTGCCAATACATATTCCCTCATTTGGTTTTCAGAGGCTGTATATTTGATGGTCATAGAAGTAAGTTTCTCTTGTAGTTGGTCAAGTTCATACTGCAAGTCTTCTGTGTCAATTTGGTATTTCCTAGTGCTTTTTTCTAAGTTAAATGAATACATATCTAATTTTTTCAGTAGATTTAACCTTTCCCTATTAAGTTTTACATTTTTGATGAAAAACTTTTGTTTTTTGACCATTTTCTTAGTTTCAACTATGTATTTGTTAATTTGTATGTATTTTTTAAGTTTATTTTTACTAGTACCTACCCTCACAAATTTACATGATTTTGAATCATCATGACTTGTTAAATCTATTGTGTAAGAGGGGTTTATTGTAGACACCATTGATGGGGCTATCACATAGGGTTTCTATTCACATAGTGATAAAATCAATCTGCCTAGCCTTTTCCCAACTATGTTGGGGTCGGCTTCCAGTCTAACCGGATGCAGCTGAATACCAGTATTTTACATGGAGTGACTGCCTATCTGACCTCCACAACCCAGTAACTGGGTAACACGATACCCCTTGGTAAGACTGGTTGTCAGACTTTTTTTTTGGGCTTCTGGCGACCCTTAACGACTGTCAAAGATCCACGAATGACAGCCGGGACCAACGGCTTAACGTGCTTTCCGAGGCACGGAGGAATCTCGGTATGTGAAGATGGTCACCCATCCACTGACCAACCCCGGCAAGCGTAGCTTAACCTGGCGGATACTTACGAATGAAAGGACAATCCGGCAATTTTCTTCTCACTATCGCTTTTGCAACAAAGAACACTGCACCTTACCATTTTGCAGCAATAGCTAAAGTCAATCCTCAACAAAAAACACAAAATAGTTAGTATTTTTCGAAATAACAAACTAAAAAAAAAAAAAGTTTTTTTGTTTTTCGAACTCGTATCAAACGTCAAACTTTGTTTAGCAAATGAAGTACTGTCCTTGAAACACGTGACACGCGATATGGGACAGAAAATGTCAGGCTCTGTCTCTTTTCTTTACAAGCATCTTGTATATATTTCTCTTTTTCTTGTGTAAGTAAGATAGAAGATGACCAGCAGTCTATAGTTTTCTCTGTCTACGGTTACTCCTCATAATATCAGATATATGAACCTAATTAGTCTGTGGATATATGCCAGTGAAGTTCCCGTCAAAAATTGTTTAAATCGGTCCAACCATTTCGTAAATTATCCGGAACAAACAGAGACAATTTTTTTTTTTTAATTGAATTTTTGCAGTACCTATTGTATTTATTTTCATTTTTGCATTTAGTTTTCTGCACTTAGTAAAAAACTGTTATTTTGAAATTACAAACAGAGATTTCAATTTTATTTATTTGTCTTCTATAGTTTTTTTTTTTGTTTTTTTTTTTAGACATCTACTTAAAGTATATTATGTTGTTTGTTACAAGTTCATACATTTTTAACTAACTATTTACACTAGATACTAAATTAAAAGACTAACAAACTATATATATAAAAACGAAACAAAAAAAAATACAAAGAAAAACAAAAAGACACTTAATACGCGTCGAAGTACTCGTCCGCATCGCTGGGTATGGGTAACTACAGTTTTGAGCCGTTTGGGGTCGAAACGCTCGGGTCATGAAGCCCGAGTGCACGTCTCCTTTTTAAAGAAATTTTTTATTGGTATTTTTATTTTCTTCTGGTAACTTCTAGTTTCTTGTAGAACATTATGTTTTGTCACCTCACTACTTGTTAGAGACCGTAGACGCAAGAATTAATAATCAATCACAAGTCAAAATCAATGTTCGTCCAATGAGCATTCCAATGAGAGTTTTTGTTTTCATTATGCCTTGCCAATCAAAATTATATATAGAACTACTGAGAACAAAACATGCGTCACAGAGAACCAATTATTGCATCAGAATATGTTCAAGGGCATCCATATTGTCTTTGTTCAGATAAATTCAGTATCGATTATAATAATTATGACTATTACTCTATTATTACATCAATTTTGTGCATTGGGTATCGAGTTTATGTAACTGTGCAATTTTTTTTAAATAATATGAACAACCTTTATGTATATAAAATTAACTTATAGCATCATAGTTACCAACCCTCCCCACGACCCTTGCTCGACGAAGCAACAGCCCGCGCCGTAGCTGAGCCTGTAGGTTTATATTCCCCGCATAATAATCTTAACCCAGATTTGATCCAGCCTGTCCCACCTTGCTGTCCTTCCCCCGACGCTGCCCTAAGCCGAGGTTCGTACCCCACAGGGGTGCCCTTAGCGTGTAGTCGTCTATTTTATAAGTTTTATGCCCTGGTTGGAGGCTTTAAGTTCGTTTAAGGCAACCACAGGGTCCACAGGAAAGTCCAGTTAAGGATTCACGGTCGTGAATCCTTAACAAGGCCAACTCCGAGATACAACTACAAAAATTGGTTGTCTTTAAAGTTGGTTTACGGAAGATAGTTTAACGTGACAACGTCATAACAAAACATTGATGCGGCGCAAGCGTACAATGAGGGTAACGGGACAATGAGTCACCCTTTTTCGTGCATGCAGCCGGCGTTCATCGATTTATTAGACGTTGTCACGTCAAAAAACATAGTTACCAACGTTATTTTACTATTTAATGCCTAAAAATAGTCAAAATATAAAAACCAATATAATATATAAGGGCTATAAAAAATTTAATAATATCAAGTAGGTACCTAACAAAAACAAGGTTAAACAAAAGAAAAAATATAAAGGAACACAATTTACACTTATAAAATACAAAATAGTAACATCTATTTCGAAACGAACAAGCAGAGGCTTGGCGTCTACTATTTATTGAACAAACAAAATTAAATCGATTCGTGCAAGATCGATTTAATGGTCATGTTACTACATCACTAGAAGCGCAAAGACAACAAAACTAATATTTTTATCTGTCATTCCCTTATTTTTCACAAAATGGCTGAACTATAGAGACGTGTATCACAAGTTATATTCGTCATAATGGAGCTTAAAAACGTTGATTATTCCTACAAAAACAAGTGCACAACTACTTTTTCGAACACAGACGTGTTGATTTGCGGAGATAAATCTTCATCAGTGTGTAAAACCGACGCGATTTCCTTCCGTGACCGTGTGTGGATTTCCCCAAGAGATTTTCCTTTGCAGTCTTTTCAGAACTTTATAAAGTGCTGCAGATTCGTTCCTAGGCCTTCTCCAGACATTGTTAAAGATTTTCGAGTCCCTACAATGTTTGCGTGAGTGAAAATGCCCTAATTGTGATCTAGTTTACTAGTATAGAAAATAGTGTAAAAAGAAAGACATAAAAATGAATTTTGCTATAAATCGCCCCGACAGGCGCCCCGTTTTTAGTCCTACACATTATTCCATCGCCAACTACAGTACAGGAACCAAAAAGGAAATGAGAACCACGTTTGGTGAAGACCTTTTTTTGAACAACCTTCATTTCATTCCCGATCCTTTGATGAAAAATTTGGCGGACACAATCATTACTGAGGAAAAAATGGCACCTAAATCTAAATTTAACAACAATATTGATGTGAAAACAAACGAAGACATGCATATTGGGCCTGATTATTCCCCATTATCAGGTATTACAAGTTTTTTTTCTGGTGTAATGAATGTGATTACCAGCGCAATGTTTAGTAAGCGGAAACAGAGTGATTTTGTTGTGGAGCCGGGCGCCCAGATGGCGGTAACGTCGATGTGGCATGGTGCCAAGACTTTGGATGAAAATAAAATTTTGCAGGATGAAAATCATTCAAATGAAAAGTCTAGTGAGCTTTTGGCGTCAGAAATGACCGACTGTAAGAAAGCAGCAGCTCATTGTCAAAATAAAATCGAGCAGGTCCGTCTGTTACTGGGTAGCAAGCCAGTTCCATGTAACTTCAGGGCTCGGAGACGTCCAAAGAGGGTTTTTGTAGAGGCAAGTTCTGTTGAGGACAGTTTTGAAGATGCCTTTTCTCCAGAAGACTTTGAAAGTATTGCTAATGAATCTTTTATTGAGTACTCGAGCCCCATATGCTACCATGACCATGTTTTCCATGAGATTAATGGACCGAAAGTCAAAACTGAGACTGCAATAACCCCTCAAAATGTCCCAAAGCATGCTCTGGTCTGTGAGACAACAGAAATTGTTAAAAATGTACCTGAGATTGTTACTGCCAATGAAAATAAATTAGAATGTGATACAAAGCCAGAAGTGGTTGCTACTTGCGAAGATAAGCTTAACAAATTAAAGGCACTACTGCAAGATAGAAGAAAGAAATCTAAACCAATTGTTGAGCCTGAACCTGTTGTTGTACCAGAACTGCCGAAACCTAAAACATCTGTTGTATCAGAACTCCCAAAACCCAAAACAAAAGTAAAGGACAAGAGATATAAGAACCCTAACCGTACTTGTGGCAAACGAATGAAGTCCAAAATGAGGAAGTCAATTCAAGATGACTTACAATTAGCTAATGACATGATTATTGAAGACACATCCAGCGTAGAAAACTCTCCATCATTGAGTTGCTTAGAGAAATTTATTACAGCAATGAAACCTGAAAAAGAATACTTTGACGAAGTATCTGGTCGTTTCCTCCCAGGTTCGGTCACAGAAAGCGAAGATTCATTCCAGATTGTGTTCAATGACTGCCCGAAACTGCGCAAAACTTCAGACTGTGAATCTGAGGACTCATTCATCGTCTTCGAGGACTCTCCAGACAGTTGTTACACATCAAACGATGTATTTGGAGAGACCAGCGATTCTGAGGACTATGATAGTGACTCGGACATGAGTGATTCGGGATGTGGCAATTATTCATTCAATTTAGCCGCTTCTCTGTCTAAAAGTGTCTGTAATTTAGCGGATGATAGCTTGTATGTGGAACGCAGTGGGGATGAGGTGGACTGTGCAAACGTGACGGATATGTCGGTCTGTGAATCTATGGACCTGGAATCTGTTGAACCTGGTGGAGTGAAGACTGGTCTGCTGATTAATGATAGGAAGAAACTGCTGAGACAAAATCTACCAGCTAAAAGGGTGAGTTTTTTCAATATTAAAGGTCTTAAGTGTGAGTTAGCAATCGTTTTAGACGTCAGACATGCACAATCCATGTCTGTTTTTAATTCCTAAGTACAGATAAAACCTTGTTTTATACTTCATTTCCATAGGTAATCGAATCCAGGTAAATTCATCAGTTTATTCTCATTTCTACGCGAATGGCGTAGTTGTTTTTTTACGTTCCGTTTCATTGATTTTGCTCGACATTTTACACAGACAATATAATGTGAAAAGAAACGTTAAAATGGGCGATTGACATCCAAATCAGTACGGATGTCAATCGCCCATTTTAACGTTTCTTTTCACTTTTTATCTGATTGAGGTGCTATAGAAACAATTTTTATTCTTTTCTCGAAAAATATGCATTACCTTGTAATAAGAGTGGTAGCGTTATAATCGGGGACCCAACTCCTACCAGCTTTAACCCATTTTACCCCCCAACTCCTCCCAAACTATTATGTTCAATAAGACACTAATTAGGTAATTAACTGTTTTATTTCATGGATAGCATAAGCACTAGGTAGCCTTAAACTAATGTGTTATTTTTACACATGTGGGGTACTTGCACAAATCTTATTTGTCAAGAAGATTTCCAAGTACCTACATTAAAGATACACAACATACCTTTCCCCCAAGTATGCATGAACATCTTTTAGACTTAATTAAAATATAAACAAAACATAAACAAAGCATCATAATCTTTTCAATTCAACTGATATAACAATTAAGTAATCAAGAGCAAAAACAATCTTAAACACATAACATTACACCAAATAGTTGCTGTGGCTAGGCCTGGCATATGGTGACTTTGCATAAGAAGAAACTTTGTTCTTTAGTTTGCCACCTGGATAAGTGGTCTCTGCTCCACTAGGTATCCCAAGCATCTCAGCCCATTCGTCCGAGCTAGGAATTTGGATTATATGTTCATTTTCTTGACTTGACTCTTCCACCTGCTCCTGTATACTTTTTTCCTCTTCCGGATCCTTATCCTTCTTCTCCTCCTCTCCTATAGTGGAGCTTGATGGCTTCTTTTGGATCAGTTGGTCAATATGTCTGCTTACAACATCTCCGTTGTCTGATGTCACCTGATAGCTAGAAGGGCCATCCTTACTTGTTACAGTGCCTGGTAACCAACGTGGCCCTCTTCCATAATTTCGGTACATAACGCATTGACCAATGTCCGTTTGTCTGTGTTTTCTTTGTGCGTTATTGGTAATTTGTTGCTCGACTCTCATGTGCTGTTTATTGACAGGATGAATACTGTCCAATAAAGTCCTTAACCGTCTGTTCATTAACAGTTCTGAAGGACTTTTGCCTGTTCCTGAACATGGCGTTACCCGCAGTCCCAGTAACATGTTAGGTACCTTCACGTCCCATGATACATCATCCATTTTGCGCAACTTGTCCTTAACCGTCTGCACCATTCGTTCAGCCAATCCATTTGTAGCAGGATGGTATGGTGCTGTAGTGATATGCTTAATTTTATTCGAATCCAGAAATTGTTTCATTTCAGCTGAAACAAATGCTGTTCCATTGTCTGAAACCAATGTCTCACATAATCCATGAGTAGCGAATAGCATTCTTAGATGCCGAATCACAGTTTCTGAAGTCATGTTACTAACTACAAATACTTCAGGCCATCGTGAATATGAGTCAACAATTATCAAAAAGACTTTATTTTGGTATGGACCAGCAAAATCAATATTTATGCGAGACCAAGGTCTTGTAGGTACTACCCACTCGCAATTTGTCTTGGGAGGCATGTGCCTATTTTCTAGACACTTGGTGCAATTGTTCACCAATGCCTCAATGTCGTTGTTTAATTCCGGCCACCACACATAGCTTCTGGCCAAAGCTTTTGTATGAACTATACCACTGTGTGCCTTATGTAAAGCACGTAAAATATCTTTACGTAGCGGTGGTGGTACCACCACGCGACAACCCAGCAAGATACAGCCTTCATGTAAAGAAAGTTCAGTGCGATGTAACCAATAACCGTGCAAAGCTTCCTCTGTCACTTTAGATGGCCAACCAGATAACACGTAATGCATGACTCGTGATAAAGTTTTATCCGTTTTTGTGAGCAGCTCGATCTGATAAACATCAACTGGAAAGTCTTCGGGAGCCTCCGCCATCAATAAAATATCAGAAAGCTGCTGTTCAGGTTCCTCTGGCACCGGCTGTGGCCAGCGACTGAGACCATCTGCATTTCCTATTTGTTTACCAGGCTTATACGTTATATTATAACTGTGTGAAGTCAAAACAATAGCGATTCTAGTTAATCGCGGCGATATAATATTGGGTATTGGCTTCTTGGGATCAAAAATACTGACCAGTGGCTTGTGATCCGTTACTATTGTAAAAGTTCTTCCCATGATATAGTTATGAAATTTTTGAATTCCGAACATGATTGCTGTAGCTTCTTTATCAAGCTGAGAGTATTTACGCTCATGTGAATGTAACGTCCTAGAACTCATAGCAATTGGTCGTTCTTGCCCATCTTGCATCACATGAGACAATACTGCGCCTACACCATACTCAGAACTATCGCAAGTGAGTACTAAGGGCTTATTTAAATCATAGTGAACTAAAGTAATGTCTGATGATAGTAACCGTTTCGCTGCGTCGAAGCTTTCTCGTTCATGTTCTGCCCACTGCCACTTGCGAGACTTATCAAGCAACCTATGGAGCGGTTCGAGTACAGTAGCTTTGTGAGGTACGAACCTCTCATAAAAATTGTACAAACCTAAAAAGGCCTGTAGCTGCTGAACACTCTGTGGTTCTGGAGTTTTGACAATTGATTCCACTTTGCTAGGAGCTGGATGAATTCCATCGGCGTCAATAACAAAACCCAGAAATTCTACACATTCTTTAGCAACCTTACACTTACTTGCATTCAGTCGCAGGCCAGCTTTCTGTATGCGTTCTAGTACAGCATCCAGTCGTTGACTCATATCTGTCAAGGTATGCCCACTTATAATAATGTCATCAATTAGTACTGCGACGCCTGAAATACCTGCCAGTAAAGATGTCATCAACCTTTGAAAAATGCCTGGGCATGCTTTTACTCCGAACGCCAGCCTGTGAACAGTATAAAGACCTTTACATGTGTTTAATGTTAACAGTTTAGCCGTGTCTTCATCCACAACGACTTGTGTATATGCACGCTCTAAATCTAACGTAGTGAAATATCTTCCTCCAGCAATTGTAGCAAATACCTCATTAGCAGTTGGCATAGGGTAAGTATCAGACTCTGTAGCCTGATTCACTGTGCTGCGATAATCTCCACACAGGCGAATCTCACCTGTCTTCTTAACAATGGGCACCACTGGAGTTGCCCACTGTGAGTAAGAAACAGGGCGTAGTACCCCCTCGGTCATCAATCGATCTATTTCCTTTTCAACTCTGTTCTTAATTGCAAATGGAACTGGGCGAGCTTTAAGAAACCTAGGAGTAGCGTCTGGTTTTAAATGTATGGTCACCGGTTCCCCTCGGTAACTACCAAGACCCTCTTTGAAAACATCAGAATGTTTTTGTAACATTTCATTAGTCATTGATATGCCAGTACCAGACACAAAATTAATACAAACTTTTATATTAAGAGTAGAAAACCAATCACGACCTATTAAATTGGGGCCTGAGCCTCTAGCTACAATAACCGGTAAAACACACTTAATGTCTCTAACGTTTACATGCACTACTGTCTGACCGAGCACATTAACCGGTGTCGCCGTCCAGGTACGTAGATTTTTGTGTACGGCGCGCAGTTCAGGGCGCGGCTTTGTGTCGCGCAGGGCTCTCCACGTGCGCTCGTTCACGAGTGAGAAACTAGCACCGGAGTCCACCTGCATAGTCACTGGCATCCCATTCAGATGAACCTTAACATCATAAGCTGGCACCCGCAATTGAGTACTACCGAAGTTGTATATACCATTCAATTGAACATGTGATTCATCCTCTTCTGTGAAATTTACTTTAATGTTCGAGGCTTTCTTCTTAGCAATGCAAACCTTTTCAATATGTCCTACTTTCTTGCAGTACCGACAAGTAACTTTGGCAAAACGACATTCCCCAGCATGGCGATCACCACAACGGTAGCAAAGTTTCATGTTTGTTTGCACTGCATTGATGTCCATGGGCTCAGGAGCTGCTGGCATGGTCGTCGATGTACTCGCCGTCGAATCGAATCCGCTTGCAACGTTGCTGGTGCTCCCATTTACATTTTGTATCATGCGAACATCTCTTACCGCACTCTCGGAAGACAACATAGCCTCAACAACATTGTCATAACTAAGTTTATCTCTTTTCAATAAATCATATTGCAGACTGTGATCTTTCATGCCACACACGAGTCTGTCACGTAACATACGTTCTAAATCCGAAAAATTACAATCAGAACTGATCTTCCTCAGCTGAGCAATATATTCAGCTGCCGATTCGCTTTGTTGTTGGTCACGTTTATAGAACTTGTATGACACTGATATTTCGTTAGGTTTAGGGCTATAATGTTTAGTTAAAACGTTCACGATTTCCTTAAATGAGACATCACTAGCTTTTTTAGGTGTAATTAACGCAAGAAGCGTATCAAACACTTTCGATCCACACACTGTGTAAAAGTTTGCTCTTTTACTTATGTCCAACACAATGCCATTTGCTTCAAAGCAAAATGTTAGCCTGTCTATGTAATTGTTCCAATTGTCTGTTTGAGCATTAAATTCAGTAAACTTCACTGCCCTACACTCCATTATTTAAAGTTTATTCCTCGTCGCCACTATTATGTTCAATAAGACACTAATTAGGTAATTAACTGTTTTATTTCATGGATAGCATAAGCACTAGGTAGCCTTAAACTAATGTGTTATTTTTACACATGTGGGGTACTTGCACAAATCTTATTTGTCAAGAAGATTTCCAAGTACCTACATTAAAGATACACAACACAAACAATACTAGATCCAACCCAAAATTAAAGTCATTATTATCTACCTGCCCATTCCCAACTATGTTGGTGTCAGTTTCCAGTCTAACCTGATGCAGCTGAATACCATTATTTTACAT
This sequence comes from Dryobota labecula, assembly GCA_947523025.1. NCBI lineage: Eukaryota > Metazoa > Arthropoda > Insecta > Lepidoptera > Noctuidae > Dryobota > Dryobota labecula. Next base: position 65,173 of record OX383311.1, on the reverse strand, counting down.
GAAGCCACTGCCTATCTGACCTCCACAACCCAGTAACTCATCCTCTAATAAGGAGAATACGATTTTATGAGTTGAAACTCGGCAGGGTCTCAATAAATCAATCAAGCTAACTATGTTATTCTTAAAATTAGTATATTTATGATGAAGCGACAATACAAGTAAGTTGGAGTCTCATTTCCTACGTAATGTTTGGGAAACGTTTTTTGCGATTTCTGACTTTTCTAGTTACTCAAACCTCAGTTGGTCCAATAACATTTTTTTATCTTTATAAGAAACAGGATCGATTGGAATCAAAAAAGTTTTTGTGAAAATGGCCCATTTTCTTGCTGACTGTATATTTTTTTCAAATCACTGAATGGGCATTAAAATTAAAAAAATATATATAAATAAGGACTCTCCTGAAACCGTTTTCTGTAACTGCAATGGATAAGGTACCTACCCTTACTGCCCTGTCAAAAAAATCCACCCTGTATATTTCCTCGATTACCTATAAAATCATGCTAAATTTCAATGACTATCCAGTTTCCTTGAATCATTTGCTGGCTTTTATGTCTAAATAGGTGTTTAGACTAATGCTCATTTTCACGAATGCCAGGCCATACCTAAATGTTAACTAAAATATTATTCCACTATTGGATTTTTTTACTTTCGATACTGAGCCGAGTGATGAAAATTCAACAGCACGCTTTTATTTAGGTGTCGCCTAGTATTGGTGAAAACGGGCATAAGGTATTTTGTCTACATGAGAAAAACCATGTAAGTACCCATAATTACTCAAATAATATCTATGGGAAGTATGGGATTTCTAAATTGCATAATTGTTTAGCATCATAATAACAATATTTGGGACAGTTTTCCTCAAAACGTAGGCTTGTTCAACCGCAGGTAACAAAGTAACAGTTTGACTTTGGCAGCGCCTTTATTCTGTAGCCGTAAGAACGGTTTTCGTAATTCAAGTGTTGACGTGCGGTTGAACGTACGTCATTTATTCAATAGATAAGTGATCCAATTTACTCACTGATAAGAGAATGTTTTCCCTGTTTGTAAATAGGTATGGCTTTAACCAACAAAAGAAGTTTGTTCGTAACTTTATTTTTATTGCATAGCTTCTTTGAGACAACAAAGTGCCTCAAACACTAATTTGACATGTCAAATTCCAAGTCAGTCTTACCAAGAGATATTGTATTACCCAGTAACTGGGTTGTGGAGGTCAGATAGGCAGTCGCTCCATGGAAAATACTGGTATCTAGCTGCAGCCGGTTAGACTGAAAGCTGACCCCAGCATAGTTGGGAGATAATCATCTGCATAGCCTTTTCCCAACTATTTGTAATAAGTATGTACCTATTTTAGTAAGACTGGTTGTCAGACTCTCGGGCTTCTGACGACCCGTAACGACTGTCAAAGATCCAAGAATGACAGGCGGGATCAACGGCTTAACGTAAAGATGGTCACCCATCCACGGACCGACCGCGGCAAGCGTAGCTTAACCTGATGTGTCGACCCATGCGGCTGTTATTACATAGCCACGAGCCCCTCTTTTATTTATCAATTCTACTCTCATTGACGTCGAAAGATATTGTTTTAGAAATGGTGCGACATTCTTTCTGATTACAATACCTCCTAGATTAGATTTCTAGAATGTAATGTGATAATTTTAAATTGCAATGTGATAAAGTTTTAAAATCCTCGATGATTATGTTTAATTAATTGTTTAGATAGCAGTAACAACCATTCAGACAGATAGTTCTGCAAGGTTAGCGTCGCTTCCGGCGGCTCTTAGACACCCCGTGCTTCGGAGACCAGACTTGCTTATCCGGAACGTAACTACGCAACTCAACAACACTGTCTAAATTATTAACGTGCCTAAAGATTTGCTCATTTTTGAAGAGCGATACGCGTTTTCTTAATCCTCAAACGAAATAAAAAAATTAAACGTCATTTTCTTATTCATCATTTTTTGAACGCCAAAATTACATAAGACAGCCCTCCAAAAGGCCCGCCCTTCACCACTTCTTAGTGCTTTAGCTGAGATGAAGTGGCGCAACAAACTCCCCAGTAGGTACTTATATTCGTTGGATTCCCCAATGTAAACGTAGGTGGTAAACTGGTAAGACATGATAGACCCTGTCGGGCACAGCAGTGGAGGAGAGAGGAAGTCGTTGTTGTTCATTAGTACTTTTTCGTCAATAGGGGCAGAAGTACTAAGGAAAACACGTGTTGATTGTCAAAAATCGAGCATATCTGTGTGGGTTTTAACCACGGTATACCACGGTTTACCTGGTATACCTTGTTTATTTTCAATAAATAATTTTCACTAAACTAAGTAGAAACTAGAAATATGATTCATAATCTGCTAAATTTAATCATGCAACTCTTTCTTGCTATAAATATTGATGAAAACAAAAAAAACTTGCTTAATTTCTTACAATAAAGACCTGATTTCTGATTTTAATATATTATTTTAATACAAAGTTATCACTGATGCCCGAAACAGCTGCATACTTATATTTTGTTTTTAATAACATGGTTTTTATCTACTGTTATCTATATATACTAATATATAAAGCTGAAGTTTGTTTGTTTGTTTGAACGCGCTAATCTCAGGAACTGCTGGTTGGAATTGAAAAATTCTTTTTGTGTTGGATAGTCCATTTATTGAGGAATATTATAGGCTATATAACATCACGTTACGACCAAAAGGAGCGGAGCATAAATGAAAAATGTTGCAAAAACGGGAAAAAATATTCCTTTTTGAGAGCTTCCGTTGCGTGCGCTGCGTAAACGCTTTAAGACTGCATCGAGCGCGAACGGAAAATAGTGGCCACTAAGCTCCGTTTTAATGATTACAATAAAACATAACAATTTAAAACTACTGTTTGTAGTAATAATAACGTATAGTCTTGTGAAGCACAACTTGACGAGCTTATTTTCTGCATTTTAATTCTAAAATAAAAGAAATCACCGAAATAACGATGAGGGCGCCACTGTGCACTCGTTAGCCTCTTAAGTTACGCAAATATCACGTATGATGGAATTGTTCCTCTTTAAATGTTCTAAAAAAAAGTCCGCGACAGTGTATGTCTATCTTTTAAGATTGACTCACTTATAACCTTTTTTTATGGTAATCAAATTTGTTCGAAATTATTGCATTATTTGCGAAGGAGTTTTATCAACAAAATATTAATCCTTATCCAAATAAATACGTTATTCATCATAAGTATTTAATTTTAAACAAATTTGCCTTTACATAATTTCATTTCAATGAATATCTTAGGAGATATAACTGTTTTATAATAACTCCGCAGCAAAATAATGATCAACTCTGCGAGGTAGTCTATTCTAAAGCTGAAGAATTAGTTTTTAGGGTTCCGTACCCAAAGGGTAAAATGGTACCCTATTACTAAAACTCTCCTATCCATCTGTCTGTCTGTCCGTCTGTTACCAGGCTGTATCTCATGAACCGTGATAGTTAGACAGTTGAAATTTTCACAGATGATGTATTTCTGTTGCCGCTATAACAACAAATACTAAAAAACAGAAAAAAAAAAATTAAGGGGGGCTCCCATATAACGGACATGATTTTTTTGCCTTTTTAGGGTTCCGTACCTCAAAAAGAAAAAACGGAACCCTTATAGGATCACTCGTGTGTCTGTCTGCCTGTCTGTCTGTCCGTCCGTCCGTCCGTCTGTCACAGCCAATTTTCTCCGAACGTAATGGACCGATTAAGTTGAAATTTGGTATACATATCAATTTGAGTGACCCAAACACGGACGTGAACCGTAAATAAATGAATTTAGAATATTGGGGTCAGTTTTGGGGGGCAAACACGAAAATTAAAAAAAAAAGTTATTCAAACTGTACCGTATGACATATCAAATGAAAGGGCTTACTGTGAGGATCTCAAATTTATATTTTTTTTATAATTTTAAAATAAATCGTTTTAAAGTTATAAGTGAAAATAGACGAAAATTGACCATTCCTCCCCCCTTATCTCCGAAACTACTGAACCTAAAATTTTGAAAAAAATACAGAAAATAGTTCTATACTTATAGATTACAAGAAAATATATAAGAAGTCTATGGTCTTAAAATAACATGGTAAATATCACGATATTGTGCGTACAAACTTACATTTGCAGTTGGTTTTTTTTTTTTTCTGTTTTTTTTTTTTTGCCCCACACTAGGAATTTCTCCTGTATCGTGGGTGCGTTTACAAACATTTAAACTCACATACACAAACAGCCAAACAACAGGAATGTATGGGAGATTATGTTTACCAACTACAATGTTAAGTTTGTTCTTAGGATAAATTCTTTCCAAGTACGGAACCCTTCATTGTGCGTGGTGCGACACTCACTTGGCCGGTTTTTTTTATAGATAACTAGCTTTTGCCCGTGGCTCCGCCCGCGTGGATTTCGGTTATCGCGTAAAAAGTAGCCTATGTCCTTCTCCATATCCCAGGCTATATATCTGCCAAATTTTATGACGATCGGTTCAGCGGTTTAGGCGTGAAAACCTAATATACAGACAGACAGACAGAGTTACTTTCACATTTATAATATTAGTATGGATGGTAAGGAACCCTTCGTGCGCGAGTCCGACTCGCACTTGGCAGGTTTTTTTGTTTTTGAACGCGCTAATCTCTGGAACTGAGAGTTGGATTTGAAAAAATCTTTTTGCATTTTACAGCCCAATTCTTGAGGAAGCATTACATTCTTATTAACTAGGACACAATTTTTTTCAAATGAAAGGTTAAGCGAAAACGAAGTAAAAGCACGGGCAGGCAATGTGATGCGACGGGGGTGGGTTGGGGAACAAGAAATTTCACGCGGACGAAGTCGCGGGCAGAAGCTAGTTGGAAATAAAGCTACAGTGTCGACAAAAACATAAAGCTGCACTGTAAATTACTTACCTAATCAAAATAACTCATTTAACACTCAACTCATGATAAATCATACACGGCTCAATAGTAAAAAGTTTGAGTACCATTTTGCCGAACGTTCGGCTGTTTGCGTATGTGAGTTTAAATGTTTTTAAACGCACCCACAACACAGGAGAAATTCTTAGTGGGGCAAAGTTTAAAAAAAAAAAATTATCTATACTATCTATACCCATTCACAGATTTTCAAACAAAATTACAGTTAGCAAGAAAATTGCCATTTTACACAAAAACATTTTTTAATACCAATCGATCCTGTTTCTAATACTGATTAAAAACTTCTATGGGACCAACCATCGTTGGAGTACTCAAAAATTCAAAAATTGCAAAAAACTTTTACCTTACATTTTGTAAAGAATTTGTGTAACTGAAATACTAAAAATAAAATAAAAGACAAATGATCACGTAGAATTTTACACATATCAAAAAGAAGTATTAATTTTCTTTTTTTATGAACTAACATAACTTGATGATGTTATTCTTATTTAAAATCTTGCTGTTTCTTGCCCTACGATATCAAGTGCTCGAAGTGACCGCCATTTAGACGAATAAAATTCGAGTTCGAAATTCGAATTGTTTTTAAACTTATCTTTTTATTTAGTCAACAAAAAGATCTCAACCGTCACTAAAAAAGCTTTAGGGTAAAATTTTCATACAAAATGTACGGGAAAAGTATTTTGCAATTTGTGACTTTTTGAGTACTCCAACGATGGTTGGTCCGATAGAAGTTTTTAATCAGTATTAGAAACCGGATCGATTGGCATCAAAAATGTTTTTGTTTTAAATGGCTATTTTCTTGCTAACTGTACATTTTTTTGAAAATCTGTGAATGGGGATCAAAATTCCATAAAAAATGATGGATAGTCTCCTAAAACCATTTTCGTGTAGCTGCAACGGATAAGGTACTTCCCCTTACTGCCCCGCTCAAAGTTTCCACCCTGTATAGCCGAATATTCGGTAAACCTTGCGCTAAAGATTACTCCTTAGAAGCACGCCATTCTAGACCCTATTGCGTTCGCACAAGGATTCACATCAGTAACAAGTCACGTCACGACCTTGATCACTGTGTTATGAGGAAACCTTCCACATAATTATTTTTAAACAAAGTAGGTACTGTTTGTATTAGATGTTCAAGTAAACGACAAAATCAGCTGATTGACAGAGCATGAGTCAAGTTTGACTAATGGGTTGACACTAGGGCTTTCAAATACCGGTATCAATACCGGTATTGAACGCAAGTTCAATTATGACATTAATAAATGTTTTTATTGTCAAATCAGTGTTTATTGATCTTATTTTTTTTATTTTGTAATAAATAAATATCTTATATACTTCTAGCTCTCTTATACACTCAGCGGCACAGAATTTGGCCCAAGCGTATTATGTAGTTTATTGTCAAAATAAAGGACATGTTTTTTTTAAATAAAACTTAGAGGATGGTCTGATACCTAAAATTAAATCACAAATTTTTAGGTATCATACCATCCTCTTAAATCACTAATTTCGAAAAAAATGTGAAAACTTTATTAAAACTTAATTAAGTTACAAAAGTGGCAATTAACACAAACTTTAAACGAAAGGTTTTGTTACAAAAAAACACAAAATAAAAACATTTTACAAAAAAATAATAACGTGTCTTTACACCTCTGGTTCTGATCACCGCCAGCATGCGATCAGGCATGCTCTGGATGATGTTCTTAATGTTTATTTGGGGAATTTCGTCCCAGGCAGCTACCAGAGCGGTTTTCAAATCATGGAGGGTCTGAGGAGAGTTGAAACATGTCCGGATTCGCTTTTTATGCATGTCCCATTTATAATTATCCACGCAATGTGCTGTGTGCTGGCGGGCCTTATCTTGCAATAAAAGAAACTCCTCACAACCAATGTATGGTAAAACATGTTCTTGGATGACCTCTTCAACGTACCGCACTGCAGTAAGATGACTTTCAACTACGGCCATCCCTGTGCGAGCATCCAAACTTAGTCCTCCAAAAATCATAACAGACCCATCATGAAAACTGACGGTTTGCCTGGTGGTGATCGGTAGAAACCGCGCCCCACACCGGTTCGCGACTGTTTGGAACTCTTAAGGCCACTCTGGATTCATCTGTCTATAGAACTTTATTTCACTGGTCGTGAGTCCAATTTGTGTGTTCGCGAGCAAACCGAAGTCGAGCTACACAATGGTGCCGGGGGAGTTCTGGACCTCAAGCTGGTCTTTGAACATGCAGGTCCCGTTCCTCTATTCTCCTTCTAATTGTCCGCTCACTTCCGTTGACCCCTTTTGCCACTTGTAGGCGCTGCCGTATCTCGACTGCAGTGTGGAACCGATTTCTTAAAATTGCGAGACCAATAAATCGGTCATCATTTGCTGAAGTGCACCGAATTCCGCCACTTCCTGGTCTCCTCGTGTACAAACCTGTCTGATCGTACCTGGTGAATGCGTACCTGAGAGTTGTACGCGGTACATTCAAAGTTGCAGCGATTTCTTGCTGCGATCGCCCTTGATTCCGAAGCAAAACAGCTCGAGCGACTTGAGCTGAAATTAGAGGCATTATTTTTTTAATTCTGGAAGCAAAAATGAGTGCAGATTAATTAAAAAATAAAACAATTGACTTAAATTGCACGCCCAATTTAATATCGAATTTTAACTTACCCGTCTTCTACGCGTTCCAGCAACGAATTTAAGAAAAGTGTCAAAAACGTTAAAGAAACGAACATTTTTTTGTGCTTACTGTCTTAAATTAACATTAACAAACATTGTAACAAACTGCCACTTCAAGTTGCCATACGCGGTAGTAAAATTCAGCTGATAACGGGTTGTTTGTGTTTGGGCCACATTCTGTGCCGCTGAGTGTATTAGGTCTTTACCTATGAAATTGCCGTTTTTTCACGAAATAAGTTAACGCCCTTGTTTCTCTATATTTTTTTATTTTTATTAATCAAAGTGCCGGTGCATTCAATGCATTTTTGCCAACGAAGTGGTAGCTTATTGTTGCCCTTTTTGAAAAAGCCTGCTGGACGGGAGGCAACAAATTCTTTAAAGGCATTTTGAACTGCCTCTCGGTTATTGAATTTTTTCCCCGCCAAGAAGTTATCCAAATTCTGGAAAAAGTAGAAGTCTGTAGGGGCAAGGTCTGGTGAGTACGGTGGACGACGGCGAACTTCCAACCATAGCTCTGTAACTTGGTGACCGTCTGCTGTGCAGTATGAGGTCGCGCGTTGTCGTGCAGGAGCAGCGGAGCCGAACGATTGACCTAAGCTGGTTGGAGATGTGCGAGCTTCTCCATCATTATGTTCAGTTCTTCACAGTACACATCTGCAGTAATGCACCACCCGTTTGGTAAGAAGCTGTGATGCATGACAACGGCGCTAGACCACCAAACATTGACCATCACTTTTTAGGGAACAGTTTTCGTTTGGGGCATTGTTTAGGTGCTGAACCAGGATCTAACCAACTTGTTGAGCGCTTGCGATTGTCGAATAGAATCCATTTTTCGTCGCAAGTAACAATGCGAATCAATACGCCTTCGTTTGTGTGCCTGTTGAGCAGTGCAAGGCTCAACTCGACGCGTGCTTCGCGCTGGCGATCATTCAATTCGTGGGGCACCCATTTGTCAAGCTTTTTTACCTTGCCAATTCGACGCAAATGGACCAATATTGTTTTGATGCTAACATCGAAAGCGGCTGCTAATTCAGCTGTAGATTGAGAATCATCAGCTTCCAAAATCGCCTTCATTTCGTCATTGTCGGCTAAAGTTTTCGATCAACCACGGGGTTCATTCCTTAGGTCGAAATTTCCAGAACGGAAGCGGGCAAACCAATAACGGGTGGTGCGATCGTTAGTAGTGTTCGCTCCGTATACGTCGTTGATGTTGCGTGCCGCTTCTGCCGCTTTGCTGCCACGACGGTACTCAAACTCCATAATCACTCGAATTTTCAATGTATCCATGATGACGAAAAACGTACAGTTGCGATGAAAACAGATCGCTAACCATTAAACAAATAACTAATTTTCAAAAAAGAATTCCATATTTTAAAAATAAAAATAATTTGAACTTAGAATTCTTAGTGAAAAAATGAAAAATTAGACTTGAAATAGCCAGAGTACGGCAGAACGGCAATTTCATAGTTAAAGACCTATTATAACAATTTGGTATTGGTTGATTATTTAGGTAGGACTAGGAATTAGGAACATAATCAAAACTTAAACTTAAAGGCAATTCACATAGACTTTGTAAAGTACTTTTTTTTTTTATAAACTTCTTATATTATCTAAATGTCATAATGTCTCATGTAAAAATCAACATAGGTCATCATTTTTATTTCGGTAGGCATAATTATTTATTGAAATGTAAGTATAACTTAATTAGCTAGCAATCATTTGGTGTTCATTTTAGTAACATTCTTATAATTATGCAATAAAAAACGACATAAGTACAGCTTGATCTTCTCAGGCGGGGTGCGGGAGGGTGAGCTAAAGATAACAGCGGGACGCTTACGCTGGTGAAAACAAGTGCGAGAAAAAGATCACATCGAATGTTTGTAATACCGTAACCACGGTATTGGGGCGTCAATACCGGTATTGAAAAAAGCCATAATAAAATCCGTGATCACGGTATTACAGGATCCCGGAATACCGGTATTTAAAGCCCTAGTTGAGACTAGAGATCATCATAATAAGTAGGTACTTTTTCTACTGCTGAGGATGAGGTCTTTCTTTTGGGGTTGAATTCCCCATTCCCTTAGGCCAAAGTGTTATTGGGTTTTTCCATCAGAAATTTCTCAGTAGCTTCTCGGAGTTTGGATGTGTCCCGGTTGATGGCAATAGGTTCGCCCCCTATTACACGGGACTTAAACATAACTGACGATTTGTGGGTGTACCCACCCACCCTCTGCTTAACGCTTTGGGGAATACAGTCGTGACGTTGTGTTGTTATTATTCATACAAAAAAAGCTGCATCATCGAATTTCCACCATTGTTTATAATTTTTACACTACACAACAAAAAGTAGAATTAAACTTTGAATGAATCACTGTTGATTGGACTTTGTAAGGTCTTTGGCCACGAGGCCAAAGACCTTACAAAAAACAAAACAGTTAATGATAGTAGACATCACCTACTTTAGATACGAATCTAAAGTAGGTGATGTCTACTATCATTAACTGTTTTGTTTTTTGTATGATGACGTAGCTCAATGTGAAAGAGTTGGTCTGGACAAGGCTTACATTCTTATCATCATTATCTGCCTAGCCTTCTCCCAACTGTCGGGGTCAACTTCCATTCCGACGCATAATCAGCCAGCAGCCTTTAATGTTCTCACTGCTGGGACACAGACCTCCTGTCTTCGAGAGGCCGTGATATGTAATCTACCACGCGGGCCTAGTACGGGTTGGTAGATGTTACATGTCTTCGAATTTTTGGTTCTAGGACAGGTCGGTTTCCTCAAGATGTTTTCCTTCACCGTTTTAAGAGCAATGGTGATGAAATTATGTACACAAAGTAAAGCGCCCGCCTGGGTTCGACCCACGACCTACAACAACTCGTAAGTCGGGGCCGTTACCACTGGGCCATCACTGCTCCTTTGCTCAGTCCACCCGGATGCAGCTGAATACCATACTTTACATGGAGCGGGTTCTGACCGTTAATATAGCAGGTCAATATTAGACGAAAAGTGAAGTATCACGCGATGTTGTATCCGTGTATGTATGCCGGACAAAACTTACAAAAGTGTCCGGGATTCACCCAGACACTTTAAAACCCCTTCCGGACGCTCCCCGGACGCCCTCTAAACTAGGACGGATGGCAGCCCTAGATGCAACTGTTATCTGTCACCCTGACCTGCCCTGTACTGTACATCACCTGCCCAAGAATGATTATGGTAGAACTCCTTGATACGGATTCAGCTACTTGGAATACAAAACTTTTTCAATTATACAAAGGAAATATATTTACTCATTACACAATTACACAATGTAAATTAATTGTTTCTTCACTTTACAATCAATGGCGATTCGACACGTAATCCTACCCAATGGTTACTATCTGTCTGTTTGTTGCTCAATTACTCGGAAGCGGCTGGAGCAACTTTGAATTGAACAATTTTTGCGTGAGTTTGTAGAAGACATGCAGTCTTGTTGGCAGAAGTCGTCTGATCCGTCGGAGGCATAAAATATGAATTTCATAAACTCACATTGAAGTTGCATGCCGTTGTGTACCTTGGGTGCCAACCAAAAATATTTTCTGTGGTGCAACATAATTTAGAAAGTACGGTCTTATTTATCACAACATGATCTTATCGATCTTGTCACATGTGACATAGTACCAACCTGCACTGGGCCCCCGTGGTAGATTACAGCTCACTCCGTCCAGCACTCTCGAAGAGAGAAGGCCTGTGTCCTGACTGAGGGAAAATTATAAGCTGAACAAGCATGCGATCTTATGATGGCGGCATGCCACGAAATATTTTCATGCATTTCTTCCCCTTTTTAGCGTTCCGTACCTCAAAAGGAAAAAAAACGGAACCCTTTTAGGATCACTCGTGTGTCTCTGTCCGTCTGTCACAGCCAATTTGCTCCGAATATAATGGACCGATTAAGTTGAAATTTGGTATGTAACATATCAATTTCAGTGACCCAAACACGGACGTGAACAGTAAATAAATTCATTTAGAATATTGGGGTCAGGTTTGGGGAGCAAATAAAAAAATAAAATAAAAAAGTTTTGCAAACTGTACCGTGTGACATAAATCAAATGAAAGGGCTTACTGTGAGGGTCTCAAATATTTATTTTATAATTTTAAAATAAATTGTTTTAAAGTTATAAGTGAAAATAGACGAAAATTTACCATTCCCCCCTTATCTCCGAAACTACTAACACTCAGCCTGAAATTTTGAAAAAAAAAAAAAATACAGAAAATAGTTCTATACTTATCTAGATTTCGAGTAAGAATACGGACAACTTTTAGATTGAAACTTTTTTGATGCACCCCTAACTTGGGGAGGGGGTTGAAATTTCCAAAATTTTTGGAAAAAAAAAATCATATCCGAAACGGTAAACATTTTTGCCTTACGCAAATATATTTTTTTAAAGAAAATTGTTTACTCTACAATTTTTGACTTAAAAGTCTAGCGATAAAACTTATAATAGTTTTCGAAATATAACATTAATATAACTGAAAAATTGAGGGCTTTTCCATGCTAAACTCGTTGCCTTGACGACCAAGTCTTTTGTTAGTATTCATAATGAAGATACTTCTAAATAGTATTTAGTCGCAACATGGAGGCAGTCATGTGACAGACCTCTTTGGTATTTTTTTTTTTTCTCTTTGCTAATCCAGTGGGTACAGAATGCGTGTGCAAGGTTTTGTTACAATGTGTCGCCCCGAATCCATATCACTTCATTTTTGAAAAAGGGTAATTTGATGAGAATGTCAAAATCAAAATATTTTATTTCACATAAACCTACATGGGTACTTATGAAACGTCAGAAGCTAGGTGCACGGTTCCAATTAGTCGTTTCCTATGGAGAAGAGCCGGCAAGAAACTCCACGGTTACTCTTTTAAAAATAATTGGCTTTACAATATTATCAAATAACAGTGATAATAGGTATGGGAGGACAGTGTAGGCCTTTCAACAATTACCAGGTACTTAACAAAATAGAAAAGTGCCAACAAATCTACACTCTACTAGGCCTACAACGTTCTCACATTCACAAAATATAAAATAATCTAAGTATATAAAATATTAATGACATGATTGCAATTACAACTACAGTAACATATCTGAATAAATATCATGTCCACAAAAGCCACTAATAAAGAATTGGAATTCGATTTGTAGGTAAATAATGTCAAATAATGAAAAGATTATGTCAAGGAAGTATGTAAAAAAATAATTAAAAATTCTAAATAAACATCGTTATTTGGGAGCAGTTAATAGACATTGACATAGTTATGTTGTTTATGAGGTACCAGGGAAGCCACATGTGCAGAAGGAATTATTGCCAAACTTCCTTGTCTTAGTCTTCGTAGTCTTCGTAGTCTTTTATCTTATATGCTTTTTTGATAAGCACACGTTTGATGTGGGTTTTGAACTTTCCGTCGCTAAGTTCTGTAACCGACTTTGGCAACTTGTTATAAAAGCGGATACTGTTTATAAGAAATGACTTGCCAAAATACTTTCTAAGATATAAAGAGAAGGCAAAGTTAGTATATCAATTACTTAGAATTTATTTCTAAGGGACTCACGAGGACCCATTTTATAGATCGGGCGGATTCCTCTCTTTTGTAGAATGAAAATGGAATCTACGTCAGCTGCCGATCCCCACAGCAGAACGCCATAAGACATAATACTGTGGAAATAAGCAAAGTATACTAAACCGCAAGGGTCACTCCGCAATATAAGTCGATGTATACCCAGAAAACTTCGTTTTAACATTTACAATTCACTTGTCAAAAACTGAAACAAAACTGATGAATATGAAACAACTTTATACGTATAACACTCGTATCTTGGTTAGAAAAATAATGGATGGAACCATTCACATAAACGTAACATTTACCAAAAAATCTCAGATATGTAAACGCAGTCTTCGTCGACCCAGCTTGCTTGTTCTACCAAAGACACGTACAAACTATGCTAAAAAGAATATCAGCTATGGAGGCGCACAATTTTACAATAATGTAAACTCTTTCAGCGGTTTAAAAAAAATATATATCGAATTACATAATTGAAACAATTCATTAACAATTTTACTAGCCTACTAGTTTTGAATAAAACCGTTGAACTTGTAACCCAACCAATTTAAAAGCAAAATAACTTTAAGCCTATTGTATTGTGTCGGTGACCGTTACCTAGAACAAGTTTATTATGTCATTTTATGTTCTCATGTAAGTGACTCTTTTTGTCTTTATGAGAATAAAGTAAACCTAGCTGTGGCTATATCAGTTAACTGCCTTATTTTTCTTACTGCATATTTAGCTGAACTTAATCTACCTGAAAGAGCTCTAATGTGGGCGCCCCATTGCAATTTCGAATCTAAAGTAATTCCTAGAAATACAGTTTCCGTAATAGCATCTAGTTTCTTGCCATCAAGTTTTAAATTTAGACCCACTTGGGGTACATTTGGTAATGAGAACTTAAGACATTTCGTTTTATTCGCATTAAGTAAAAGATCATGAGAGATTCGCATTAAGTAAAAGATCATGAGAGATGTCAGCGCGGAGAAAGCTTCTTCGTGGAACCTTCTTCGAAATCTACCTCCTCCTGCAGCTTGCCGAAGGAGGAGGTAGCTTTTCTAGCTGCGTAAAAGTATTACCACAGGAAAGGCCCACTTTCCTACAAAGTTCAAAATAAAAAAATGATAGCTCTGCTACTTTATTTATTATTTTGTTTTTTTTTTTTCATTGAGCAATATGCGAAGTGATTGAAAAAAAAACAAAAATTGGTCATAACTTTTGAACTGTAAAAAAATTGCACCAACATTCTCAGGGTTAAAAAGTTTGGAAATGACCTTTGCCCACGCCCCTATTCGATTTGATCCATACTTCCAGGGACACCCTGTATACACTCGGCAGAGTTATCGCCTGGGATATGGAGGACATCTAGGCTACTTTTTTACGCGATAACGGACATGGTAGGGTTATGTCCCGCTGTATGGTCCCATTTCAGTTTCGCAGTCTTTTGAGCTACGTCAGGAATTATGAATAAAATGATGCAAAAATGCTGCTCCAAAATGTAATATCTGATGCAATTTGATCAGTATTTAGATCACAAACATGATACAACTCAGTGCTCTGACACAATTTCTTTGTGGCTTTCCCATCGTGCAATAATGTTGCTGATTTTCATCATTGTTCAATCCTTTAGAATTTTCTAAATATCTAACACTGTTTTTGTATAAATCTGACGATAATTTTATCAAAAATGTACATTTCTTGCTATTTCTTTCTTATATGAGTGGGAACATTATCAGAACAAATTATAAAAGATGATTTGTTTAAGAGTTCCTGCCTCATCATCTGCCTAGCCTTTTCCCAACTATGCTGGTGTCGCATTCCAGTCTACCCGGAAGCAGCTGAATACCAGTATTTTACATGAAGCTGATCTGACCCCCCACAACGCAGTTACTGGGTAACACGATACATGATATATCTAGAGCTCCTGACTCTTAAGATCAAACCTCGGGTCGGGATTTTTTTTAAATATTCTATGGAATATGGACAATGGACAATGCCAGAAACTATCATCTTTGACTCGTCAAAATCGTTCACAAAACTTGTTAATGGCCTCCCAAACTTGGAACGTCTACGTGCACAGTGGCATGCCTCTAACGACACCCTATTCGATTAAATGAGATCACTCATTAAAGTTCCAACAAATTTCCTTAATGTTTGTTTACTGTCAAGAAGTCACGTGGGAACGGGGAACTACCTTGTTTAGTCGGATTAAAGATAGTCAATAGTATCTTCAATGTTGACAGAACATTCACTTGGATATCACTCTTGCATGGTGCGAGAAAAACTATAACGGACTTGATTTGTTTTAAACTTCATTCCGTGATTGTATTTGTAAGGCCTAGCCCGCATTTTGAAATTTCACCGCGCGGTTTATATTCAGTGTACGGAGTACGTTGCAGCGCAAATTTTAAATCGCTAGTGCGTGTTGATACATGTATAAAGAGACCTTAAAAAAATCATGAATTCTTCAATTAATCAAATACAAGATATCAAATCAATTTCGCACGATTTTTAATCGCATTGCGGACTAGGCCTTCGTTTAGTACGCTCTACTCTAAATTACACTTGCGCACAGTGCTTTAGACCTGATTTTTCAAGTAATAACTAAAAACTAAACAATATAAACTGATATGACAGCGAGCAACACAACAAAAGAGACAATCAACGACCGTATGGTGTGGCGCAGAAGTACAAGGAAGGGTGACCCCAAATAAATTGGTATAAATAGCCAGGAGAAAGAAGAAGACAAGTCACGATCGCGTGCGTTTACAAAATCTTTCACCATTTGGGCATTCAAGGGTCGAACATTTTCGTGGGTCATTTTAAAGTAATCAAGGACCAACTAGAGCGTAACACTGTTTTAAGAACCCGATTTTTGTTTCATTCTGTTTTTATTCAAATAATCGATAGATAGGAACTATCGATTATTATCGATCATTTCTGGTACGAGAGTTCAACTCCGGCTTTGCTACGACTTGTAATTTATTTAAAAAAAAAAAAAACAAAGTTTTGTAATATCCGCATCATGAAAAACGAAAAAAAAATCTTATTTAAAAAACAGAACGACGTATTCCAGTTTCTATTTATTCCATTAATTGTATATACAGTAAACTACCGTTCCACCAATTTCTGTTGGTTTTTTATACTCGTAAATGGGACGCGAGATATGATTTTTTTTTTCTCATTTTTCGTTTTTTATTTTTTTATTCACAATCCGTTTTAGTTCGTGATTATTAGGTACATCAAAATATTGCTTATACTTTCTATTATGTGTAGAAATAAAACCACTTCAAAAGTTAGTGCAAATTGTATTTTTTCTTCAGGGCTGTCACTTTTGTGAATCCAAAAAAATATTAAATAAAATATATCCAACAAAAAATAATTAGTTTTTAATTTATATTAAGTGGTTAACTGATCCTCATCCTTAACATGAGAATAATCACCGATTTCTGGATTTTTTTCGTTAACAGGTCTCAACAAAGACAATGCGGTCTGCAGGTAATGGAATTCTTTTTGCTTTGTTTTTCTCCTCTATTAGGTTGAAATCAGATATAATTGGATCAGATGAGACTAAGGGCTCTTTGAAAAAGGTCAAACATGGTTGCTTTACGAGAAATCTTTCTGGCATGGTGCTCTCCGTCAAACCTCCAAAATTTTTTCCGAGACTCAGCCGTCTGTTCAGAGAGCATGCCTTCTTCTATTTTCGCACTATGCACTAAAATTTTGTGAACCGTGACAGTCATAGGATGCCATTCATACTTTGCAACATATTTGTATGTATTTGTATGTTTTGTTGTTTGTATTTGTATGTAGCATTTTTTTGTTAACATTTGGTTCGTTGTCTAAGACTTCCGAAAGTTTTCGCTTAGATCTATATTTTATTATTCTCTTGTCACAAAATTCTCTAAACTAGACTAAAAATCACCAAAATTTTGTTTATTCCTGTCAAACGACGATTTCCTATTCTGAAATTGACTAAATTGACACAACTTAACTATATTTTAGTTTGAAAGCTCTAAGATTGCACTGAGTTTTTAATTTAGTGAAAATGGCAGTTTTGCTATTCTGAATTTGACGTTTTTAAACTAAAATTTAGATTTTCTAACTGAATCTGACTATTTTTAATCATGATTTAAAGGTGTGGAATAAAATTAGTTGTCATGAACTATAATTCACACCAACACCTCGACTTCTGGTGCAAAAACAGTACTGTATATATTTTTTCTTTTCTTTTGTTTATATCTCGAAAATGGTGCGTCATATCGCAAAAATAATGAAAATTTCGACCCCCTCTTAGAGACCCTTAAACCCCTGAAACTCAACATGTAGGTAATATTTTTTTTTTTCCTTACAAAAAGTGAAAAATTCTATATAAAACACGTTGAGACTACTCCGCCCCAGCGCGCCTCCGGGTCTAAAAAAAAACATAGGGTTAGGGCAAACAAGTACAACGTTGCGAAGCCAAAAGAAAAAAAAAATATCACGTGGAGTCAAGATTGTCAAATTCGATTTAAGTTACAATAATGTCAAAGTAATTTTTAAATTTAGAGAATTTTGTTTGCAGAATAGCTTTAAGATTCTCATAGCCAAAAGTAAGGAGTTTTAGTGATAGTTTAGTTAGTTTAGTTCGGTGTAAAAGAGAATCGGCACCTATATCATATTGGGTACTAGTTAAGTCCTTTGGATGAGAATTTATTGACTGTTGAGAAGGTGTACTAGCCCAACATCATACCATTTCCTCCGCTCGTATCCAGAAAGGGCCAGTAGACGTTGAGCAGCCGTGGAGGGACTCGACCAAGAATTAGACCGTAGTTTTATACCGTAGTCATGTTATTGTAGTTTGACGATTGTCTTAACAGTTGGTTGTTTTTTAAATTTTCGTTAAACATTCACACAATTTTTGCACGACACGAAATACACAAAAATAAATATAATTTAAAAAAGTTTTGGTTGTTGTGACAGCCGCAACTGCAGATATACACATCAAAAAAAGTTTGTGATCACTAGAATAAACTGATATAATTTTTTAAATTGAACTTTATCAAGAAATAATATTTGTTGCTTGTTGCTTATCATAGTAATGTTGCTTCTAGACTCAGATATGCAATCATATTCTGGGGAAATACTACCTACCAACTGGGATAAAGTATTTAAATGTCAAAAAAGGTGCGTGCGGGCAATGTGTGTTCTCTACAGAACTGACAGCTGCAAGGAATACTTTAAAAAATTAAAAATACTTACCGTGCCATCTTTATATCTTCTTGAAATGACCTTGTTTATTAGACATCATCCATCACTATTTACATTAGAGCTCAGATCGCGAAATAGAAGTCATTTGTATAATAACCTTACCAGTCAATATAGAACTATCCTCTTTGGGAAAAGTGTCTTTGCTATGGCCAAGAAGATCTACATTAAAATTCCTAATGACATAAAAGAATGTAGCAATATTAATGTCTTAAAAATAAATTGTTCCAATTTCTTATGGACAAGTGTTATTACTCTGTAGATGAATTTTTATCGACTAGAACTTTTTGAACGTTTCATGTCTGCTTGACGATAATTTATTGTTGTTGATTCTCTTGTGTCTGTCATGCATGACTAATAGTAGGTAATAATATAATTTGTATTTAATCTTAAATGGTATTAGAATTTTGGACTTATATTTTGATTATGTTACTAGCTGACCCGACAGACTTCATTCTGTCAAAAGCTATGTATTATACATATTTGACTGGCAGTTTGTCTACGCGCAAAGGAAATATAGTATAAACTCCACTACTTTACCCTACCCTACCCTAGCCTACCTACCTACCTACCCTAGCCTACCTACCTACCTACCCTAGCCTACCTACCTACCTACCCTAGCCTACCTACCTACCTACCCTAGCCTACCTACCTACCTACCCTAGCCTACCTACCTACCTACCCTAGCCTACCTACCTACCTACCCTAGCCTACCTACCTACCTACCCTAGCCTACCTACCTACCTACCTACCTACCTACCTACCTACCCTACCCTACCTACCTGCCTACCTACCTACCTACCTACCTACCTACCTACCTACCTACCTACCTACCTACCCTACCCTACCCTACCCTATCCTACCTACCTACCTACCTACCCTACCCTACCCTACCTATCTACTCTACCTATCTACCCTACCCTACCTATCTACCCTACCTATCTACCCTACCCTACCTACCTATCCTATCTACCCTACCCTACCTACCCGACCTACCCTACTTACCCTACCTATCCTACCTACCTTACCCTAACTACCTTCCTACATAAAACCTTTAAAAAAAATATATTGATAAAAACCTATTCTCAGACCTACCAAATGATGACTGACACATTATGTCAAACGCCATAAAGTTACATTGACGAACGTCAAATGTTTGACAGGAAAGTAGGTAGAACAGTTTATATGGGAAAATGAAATTGTTGTTTTTACTATCTTCCTCGCAATTTTTCCATATTTTCTCACCGTTTAAACCTTCCCTGGACTACGACAAACATTTCAAAACCAAAATCAGCTAAATCGGCCCAGCCGTTCTCGAGTTTTAGCGAGACTAACGAACAGCAATTGATTTTTATATATATAGATTTAATAATTTATATGCCCTCAAGTGGCTGATCATGGAATGAACATTATTAGTATGTAATTATGTAATGAACACCTGTATTTAACCCATGTATCACAAATAAATGATTTGATTTAGAAATACCCTGTTTGAAATTAAAAAATTAAACTATTTTTTTTATATAAAAATTGAGTAAGTAATCATAATGATAAAATTTATACAGAAATTTGATAGAAAGAAAAATACTGTTTAACCAAACTTAAACAAAAATTTATTAATAAAAGGTTTATATTCAATACTAGCTTCTGCCCGCGACTTCGTTTGCGTGAAAGTCGTAAAACACCATAATATACTAAAATACCATCCACATTTTAATAAAACTTCCCTGAACACTACGTTTGTAGTTTTGGTCACAGCAGTCAAAATATACAGAGAGTCAGGACTAGTGACGCGGGAGCAAGCGACATACAGTTCTATGTTCTATGGTAAAGGGTTTGGTTTCCGCACTTAGTCCTTCAGGTGGACCATTATACATGGGCCATGGCGGCCATCAGTGGTTATTCCAACCAGCCCACCTCCCTCCAGAAGTTAATTACGTCTCCCGGTATGTTTAGAACATCTGTGAAAGATCAGGGTGCCCCGAGGGTCTCTGTTCTGATCTGGGTGAAGCCTGTGCATTCAAACAGCACATGCGCGACGGTTTCCTCAGCCTCCATGTAAGCTCTGCACAGAAGATTGTCCGATATGTCTATTGTGTGGAATTGTTTGTTTAGCGTGCAGTGTCCCGTAATGGTCGATCGTACGGAGCGAGAGTGCATGGGAGGCCGGCGCCTCCTTCTGCGAAGCAATAATGCTTGCGAAGGAGGAGGCGGAACGCGTGAGGGAGAGGTAGTCTGTGCGCCCTCACGCCCCTAGTCGCCGCAGAAGACGCCCTGGGCGGCGGGAATCAATTAGCGATTCCCGGCCACCGTATAGGCGCGGGCTTGCGGACGGCGAGCAATGGGCAGCTCACCATCTGGTAAGGACCAGGCCCAGGTTGAGGGCGCATTGTGTTCTACGCGTGTCACAAAGAGATGTCAGCACAAACTGTGACGGGGTCCGCTAGGACCGATGCCTGCCAGGGTTTCGGGTTTTTCCGAAAGGGATACCGTGGCCCTGGCACAAAGGCAACTGAAGTAACATAGGTGGGTTTTAGTCAGTTAAAGCCTGACACGCCCTCCCACTCCCGCCAGAGCGGGAGAAGTTATTTGATAATTTCCCACAAAAAAAAAAAGTCCTATAGAGTTCTTCGAACTATCACAATTACAGTAACAAAATGTAAAAAAATCGGTCAAGGGCGAGTCGGACTCACGCACCGAGGGTTCCGTACCATCATAATTGTATAGCTTTATTCGTATTAGTACCTAAATAGTTGTGCCCAGAAAAAAACTACAACTTACTGTGCTTAACCCAAAGCAATCTGCAAGTAGGTAGGAAGGAGGACATTTTGGTTTTGAACCGTGAAATGTTTTTAAATTTTCATCGGCGAGGTCAATATTCATCAGAGAATTTTAACACTGAGGTGTACAATATTGCAGTTTTAGGTCAGCGCCATCTCTTGACCGATAATGGAACTAATGTAATTTTGGTTGATAATTTCTGAAAAGTGTATTATTTAGAGAAATCATTTTATTTTTCCTGTAATCTTTACATAAACTACTATCACTTAAATAATTTCAGATTTTTTCTATGCAAACAACGGAGATAAGGGGGGGGGGGGGAATGGTTTTTATTTTTTTTATCAAAAGTCGAAAAAATGGGGCCTAAAAAAATTTATGAGTATGTGCAAATAGCGCTCTTTCATACGATACCCCACATACCCTAGTAGTCCCACTTCGATTTTTTAAGACACCCAGTTAAGTCACTATTGCAAAAAAAAAAAAATACTTTCTTATTTGCAACATAGTTAATTATAATTATGTCGTATCTCTATGTATTTAACTGTGTGTACATAAATAATAAATAGTTGGGCAAACGTTATCTAAAATATTCCAAATTTCAAGTTTATAGCATTAGTAGTGCTTGAGATATCTAGCTGTGACAGATAGACGGACAGACAGACTGAGTCGCACCATAAGGGTTCTTTTTTACCAATTCGGTACGGATCCCTAAAAAGAAGCACATAAATATCAATTCTTTGAAATCGAAATCAGATTTGCATTGCTTTGTTGAAAGTTGACTGAAATAGCATAATTATTATACATTCAGACAAACAGATAAACAGACAAAAATTCTAAAAACTATATTTTCGGTATCAGAATCGTTCCCAGACCTCGTGGCAATTACTTTTTTTCAAAAATATTTAATGTACAGTTTTGACTTCGCTACGATTTTATTATATGTATAGATAATATAACTCCTCCTCTGGCTCGAACACATGCGGTGATCCTCCTGGGCATGCTGAGAATCAGTTATCCAGCATTTCTTGGGGTAACCTGTCCCATTCTTGATTAGCGGCTTCCCTGATCTCTGGCACTGTCTGGGGACGTGGATGACGGTTCCAAACAGCTTGCTTAAGAGCATCCCACGCGTGCTCTATCTAGGGTTTAAGTCAGGCGAGCCGAATCTTAATTATAATCTACCGTACCTAACAAAAAATATTGCGATTTTTCAAAGTGATCGCAAACTTTTTTTTGATTCGTGTATTTCGGACATAACTATTTGTAATAACTTTTGAATAACATGGAATTATGTTTTGGTTTTAATACTACACATAATAGAAAGTATAAGCAATATTTTGATGTAATCACGAACTAATACGGTGTTATAGGTGAATAAAAAAAAAAAACATATCTCACGTCCCATTCATACTAAAGCAACAGAAATTGGTGGAATGGTAGGTTACTGTACATACAATTAATGGAATAAATAGAAACTGGAATACGTAGTTCTGTTTTTTAAATAAGATTTTTTTGTTTTCGTTTTTCATGATGCGGATTTTACGAAACTTTGATATTTTATTTAAAAATAAATTACAAGTCGTAGCAAAGCCGGAGTTTAACTCTCGTACCAGAAATGATAGAAACTATCGATTACTTGAATAAAAACAGAATAAACAAAAATCGGGTTCTTAAAACACGGTGTTACGTTACGCTCTAGTTGGTCCTTGATTACTTTAAAATGACCCACGAAAATTTTCGACTCTTGAATGCCCGAATGGTGAAAGATTTTGATCCACGCGAACGAGACTTGTCTTCTTCTTTCTCCTGGCTATTTAAACCAATTTATTTGGGGTCACCCTTCCTTGTACTTCTGCGCCACACACAGTACGGTCGTTGATTGTCTCTTGTTGTGTTGCTTGCTGTCATATCAGTTTTTATTGTTGGTAGCCAAATTATTGGTGGTTGTCCACGGCCTCTTTTTCCGTCTTCTATATTCATGACTTAGTCATATGGTCATCATCTCGCCTCATCACAAATGTCCGTATCAGCGCAATCGGTTTTCACTAACGTCTGCGCGATATTTTTTAATGCAATCCAGAATTAAAAGTACCTATATGTAAAACATAACGATCCGGTCAGTGGTTTAGGCGTGAAAAGGTAATAGACAGGCTTTTCGTTTGGGAAGTCGGGGTTTAGTAGGTTATGATAAAACTTACCATTTGGCTGAAAAATGCAAATAACCCATTTTTGCGACCTTTGACCTTGAATAACTTTTTTTGCACATGCTGGATCGATGGGGACTTTTCACATTTCTTTTATACTGGTGTTCCTAACATTAGCACCAATTTTCAGCTTTATGCAAATTAATGTAACCTTATCCCTATTTTTAAGGCTAACTTGACCGGACTACAGTGAATGTTGTTGAACTGTCAAAATGAAATCGATTCCTACTGGTAGTGTGTTACGCAGTTAGGCCTCTATATTAGGTGGTCTCTTATTCTATTGAACTTCGTACTACGCTACGCCAGGTCAAGGTTATTTATTTATTTATTTAATACTTTAAGCACAAAAAAATGTACAGAGGCGGACTTAATGCCAAAGGCATTTTCTACCAGTCAACCCTTGGGTGATGCAGAGACATACAGTAGTAGGTGCTATAGCGAAAATTGAGGAATAAATATTCATTTAAATATAAAGATATACATAAACCTATTACAAACTATAAATTCAATATATAAATCTTATTATATATAAATATAAGCACAAATAAATACACATAAATATGTATACTACGAGTAAAACAAATAAGACAAAACAATGGGAAAACATTACCGTTATGATGATACTGCCAGCTTCTTGCGAATATGCTCACGAACTTTTACTTTAAAAGTTAATAGAAAGTTAAACTGTTACCACTGATGTGCTGTTGACTGTACGCCTATCGCCCACTTAAGAGATAAAGTAACCATTCCTACCCATCTATATGATACAATAATTCATACAAAAAATCCAAAGAAAAAGCACTTTCAGTATATTAAACAAAAAAATTGCCAACAATAACCTATTTTAAAATGTTCGTAATAGTCTAAATAAACTGAAAGTGCTTTTTCTTTGGATTTTTTGTATGAATTATTGCAATTTGGACAGGACGTCTGTCGGGTCAGCTTGTTCCATAATAAATGACCGCATCTCATTTTAACACATCCATGAAAAACTGTAACAAATCACGCGGAATAATAAACTGAACAGCTGCAGTATTTCTGTCACATTACAATCATCGTTTAAATTAAATGTTTTGGCGGTTTGGCTCATCAAAATAAAGCTGTTTTGTATCGTAAAATGTTCATATTGTGTATAACTTCATGTCACCGCTTTTTAACCGACTTCAAAAAGGAGGAGGTTATCAATTCGGAAGTTTATATTTTTTTTTTTATGTATGTTCGGGCATAACTCCGTCGTTTATGAACCGATTTGGAAAATTCTCTTTTTGTTTGAAAGGATATACTTCCGGATTGGTCCCATTTTTTTCAAAATTCAGTTCTGATGATGGGATCCATGAGGAATTGAGGGAACTCCTCAAAGTTTATAGGCATTTATATAGCGATTTTTATATTTTCATCAACAAATCAAGCATTTGCATTCAGAAAGTATCATTTGGTGAACCGGAACTGATGAAGAAGACCACAGATGGCCACCGGAACTCGTCAATGATACGTATTTCACAGGTAGCGATAAGATATCTCGATTAAGATAGTTAAGCGACTATGATGAAGCAAATTTAAATAAATGCTGATCAAAATGGTACCATCAAACTGATCTGATAATGAAGCCGGAAGGTAGGCAATGGAACTGCGTAATAAAACAATGTATCCTAGCCGTGTTTGGGCTTATTGGATTTGTCATGAGATGCACTCTGGCTATAAATGATGTTTAACCGACTTAAAAAAAAAGAGGAGGTTCTCAATTCGTGTATATGTATAAGGTGTTAAAAAATTTACTCTAATAAAAACTGTAAGAGGTGCTTTAGACCAATCAATCTGCCTAGCCTTTTCCCAACTATGTTATGGTTGGCTTCCAGTCTAACCGGATGCAGCTGAATACCAGTATTTTACATGGAGCGACTGCCTATCTGACCTCCACAACCCAGTAACTGGGTAACACGATACCCCTGGGCAATGAGCCCCTGGGTAAGACTGGCTGTCAGACTTTTGGGCTTCTGACGACCCGTAACGACTGTCAAAGATCCACGAATTACAGTCGAGACCAACGGCTTAACGTGCTTTCCGAGGCACGGAGGAGTCTCGGTATGTAAAGATGGTCACCCATCCACGGACCAACCCCGGCAAGCGTAGCTTAACCTGACGGATCGACCCGTGCGGCTGTTATTACTTAGCCACGAGCTCCTCAGAGGTGCTTTACACCATCGAACTGAATAACTTTTACTATGGGACCAGTTTGAAATCGCGAAAAAATAAACAGCTGTACCATACAGTTTAGAACACTAGGTAAACATTGCTATGGAACAGCTTTTTTATTAATTAATTTAATTTAGGTGGTATTTAATGCGCTCGGTATATGTTCATGATGTTATAAGATTTCCTGTCACTATTGTGGTATACGAATTGGTGTGGGGTAGGTACCACAACTAAAAAGTGAAAAATAAAAAACTTTTTACAAAAAAAAAACAACCGACTTCAAAAAATACACAAAAAAATTGAAAAATAACTTAAATTTTGGAAGTCGGTGGCAAAAAACGAAAAACCGGAACCAAAGACACCGACTTCCAAAATTTAAGTTATTTTTCAATTTTTTTGTGTATTTTTTGAAGTCGGTTGTTTTTTTTTTGTAAAAAGTTTTTTTCTGTTGTCGAATTTAGTTCATAAACTGTTAAACCCCTTTGGATGGAAGTGTTTTTCGGTGTAAGGTGTAGACTCGCCCTCGCGCTAGGTGTAGACGTAAGACTTCGTCGAAATTTGGTTGTATCTACTGAAGATCTCTGCCTACCTTCGGGGAAAACTTCCAATCTAATAATACTTCACAAACGTAATACTGTAATTTTAGTTTGTCGCTGTTGGCTGTTGTTGGCTGTTGGCAGATAGAGGGGCACTGTCCCTTGAAGCGATTAACGAAGGGAGGGCACAGTTTTGTATAACATCGAATAGACAATGACCATTTATTTGCAGATAAGTAGGAATCTAGTAAATTAATAAAGCCAAGCCTCATGTTAATCGCATGACGACACCTGCAACGCGGCACGGTATGACGGTAGCAATCTGATAACAACTGTCTACATTGCAAGCGTCTTAAGGGGCGGGACACACAGAAAAGACGTAAGACGAGGTCTGTGCAGTCGTCGAAGCGTTGTGACCGCTTCTCGTCCGCGGCCTGTCTTTTCTGTTTATTTTGTGTCGCGACGCTTCTATACATTTTTAACCCCCGACAGAACGGAGGGGTGTTATAAGTTTAACGTGTGTATCTGTGTGTCTGTCTGTGTCATCGTTGCGCACAAACGGCTGAACCGATTTAGTTTTTTTTTTGTTTGAAATGTGACTTGATCGAGAGTGTTCTTAGCTATGATTCAAGAAAATCGGTTCAGCCGTTTGAAGAATATCAGCTGTTTTCTAGTTGATGAATTGACGTGAGCATCTTCCACAGGTCGGATTGAGTTGTAATTTGGTATTTCGTTACTTCTTACTTCAATGTATTAAAATAACATAGTAACCTTGAACTGCTGCTGCAGCTTCACCTGAAATTTGCAGGATATCCAACTCCCTTAACATACAGCAGAGGTATCGAGTTTGGGCTCGTTGGAAAGGTCTCAATGAATAGGTTATAGATAGATGGTGACCAGGGGCTGATGATGGAGTAGGAAAGATAAATGGATCGGTTCAGCCGTTTGAAGATTATCAGCTCTTTTCTAGTTTATGAATTGATGTGAGCATCTTTCACAGATCGGATTGGGTTGAAATTTGGTATTTCGTTACTTCAGTGATATTTGCTGCTGCAGCATCACCAGGAATCCAACTCCCTTAACATACAGCAGAGGTATCGTGTTTGGGCTCCTTAGAATGGTCTCAATGAATAAAGGTTATAGAAAGATGGTGACCAGGGGCTCATGATGGAGTAGGAAAGAGAAATGGATCGTTTCAGCCGTTTGAAGATTATCAGCTCTTTTCTAGTTGATGAATTGATGTGAGCATCTTCCACGGGTCGGATTGGATTGAAATTTGGTATTTTGTTACTTCAGTGATATTAAAAGATACCGTCGAGCTAGTCAGATGATAGACCTGGACGCTAGTTCAAAATCATGTACTCATTCATGGTTACAGTTTGCGCACTGGTTAAAAATTTATCCTGTATATAAATAAGCCATAATATTTGGACTTGTATCATTAACCAGGGAGAAAATATAGGAATACGTTAGTATGGAATGAACGCCTACGACCACGAGTAACTAGCTTCACTGTGGTACAAATACGTACAGCTTCGCAGATATCGGCGAGGCACGTGTCGATCCTAGTATTTTTACTAATGATATCATCACTACATATTATAAAACAAAGTCCTCCGCCGCGTCTGTCTGTCTGTCTGTTCGCGATAAACGCAAAAACTACTGCACCGATTCTCATGCTGTTTTCACCAATGGATAGCTTGGTTCTCGAGGAAGGTTTTAGTATATAATTTGTTAAGTTTTTATATACATTTTTGTATAGATAAACGATATTTGTTGGAGGTGTCGGAAAAATTAAGCCGTCTGGGAGCTTTCAACGAAAACGCCGTCTAAACCCTTTGAGATATAACAAAATAATGTATGGTGGAATTGTGTATCTTACAAAGGTCTTCAAAAAAGTCCGCGATGGCATATGTCTATCTCTTAAGGATAACATACTATATCCATTTTATTGTCTTTTTGTAGGTATTTGTTTGCCGAATTTTACTCTTGGAAATACGATTACGATAAGAATACGCTATAATATCAGTAGCTATTTGCCAAATTATGTTCGTAGATAAATAAGCTAGCTACCTAAGTGTATTTCAAACAGTATACAAGAATCTATATCTATCTATTATCTATTACTAATATATAAAACTGAATTACTAATATATAAAACTGAATTACTAATATATAAAACTGAAGAGTTTGTTTGTTTGTTTGTTTGTTTGTTTGAACGCGCTAATCTCAGAAACTACTGGTTGGAATAGAAAAATTCTTTTTGTGTTGGATAGTCCATTTATTGAGGAATATTATAGGCTATATAACATCACGCTACAACCAAAAGGAGCGGAGCATAAATGAAAAATGTTTGAAAAACGGGAAAAAAAATCCCTTTTTAAGAGCTTCCGTTGCGTGCGCTGCGTAAACGGTTTAAGTTACGCAAATATCATGTATGATGGCATTGTTCCTCTTTAAATTTTCAAAAAAAAAAGTCCGCGACAGCATATGTCTATCTTTTAAGATTGACTCACTATAACCTTTTTTATGGTAATCAAATTTGTTCGAAATTAATGCATTATTTGCGAAGGAGTTTTCATAAACATGGTATTATCCAAATAAATACGTTATTCATCACAAGTATTTAATTTTGAACTAAGTTGCCCTTTAGTTTTGAACTAAGTTGCCCTTACATCATTTAATTTCAATGAATATCTTAGGAGATATAACTGTTTTATAATAACTCCGCAGCAAAATAATGATTAACTCTGCGAGGTAGTCTATTCTAAAGCTGAAGAGTTAGTTTTTAGGGTTCCGTACCCAAAGGGTAAAATGGGACCCTATTACTAAAACTCCGCTGTCCGTCTGTCTGTCCGTCTGTCACCAGGCTGTATCTCATGAACCGTGATAGTTAAACAGTTGAAATTTTCACATATGATGTATTTCTGTTGCCGCTATAACAACAAATACTAAAAAACAGAAAAAAATAATATTTAAGGGGCTCCCATACAACGGACATGATTTTTTTGCCTTTTTTTTTGCTCCGCCCGCGTGGATGTCGGTTATCGCGTAAAAAAAGTAGCCTAAGTCCTTCTCCATATCCCAGGCTATATCTTTGCCAAATTTCATGACGATCGGTTCAGCGTTACTTTCACATTTATAATATTGGTATGGATAAATGATTGTCATAAACATTGAAATAATATCATTCCATTTTAAACAATAGTTATTTGACACAATTTTTAATAGTTTTGAAATATAATATTTATGTTTACGCACATTTTTTTTTTTCTTCCTATATGTATCAAATTCTTCAATTTCTTTCAATCTTTAATCTATTGAAAGTTCCATAATACAATCTTTCATAGTAGGTAATTGATTCAATAAAAAATATATTCATTCTGGGGTAATTACGTTGATCGTTGGCCGACGCCGTTGGCAACTCTGGCTGTTTTTCCGATGACAATGTCTTGTCTCGTTCCAACGTAATTAGTTTGACGGAAGAAGAAATGAGACAAACATATTATTTTGACATAATTTATGTATCCGTTTCAAAGCTACGTCTTTAACTCGTAAGTGTTTACGTTTTTATGAATTTTTTAGTAGGACGTTGCGCCTCTAGTATAATATAACCTCATTGTTGATGAATTTTTACATCGCGTCACACCGCCACACGACCACAGAGTACAAACGTATTTTTTTTTTGACCCTGAAAAAAGTAATGCACCAATGGTGTTCATTCGATTTCGAGGATTTCTCAGCACAAACGGTGTATCGTGCGACGTTTCGAAGGATTTCGTTTTGTTTTCACATTGTTGGTACTTACGTGAATTATTTTAAAATTATTATTTGCGTCGCATTTTTATTTCGTGTTGTAATTTGGTACAATTGATTGCTTTAAGAATTTGGGTGAAATTTTGATTTTGTGTTTGTTATCTTTAGGTAAAGACTCATTAGACGTTCAGATCATAAGTAGATACTTTTAGTATATTAAATCATTTGTTTCGGTTTTTATACACATAGTGAATCACATTAAAATTAATATTAAGTTAGAAATTTGAGATATAGCCTAGGATATGGAGAAGGACATAGGGTAATTTTTATGCGATAACCGACATCCACGCGGGCGAAGCCGCGGGCAAAAGCTAGTAATATTATAAAGTTTAAAAAGCAAGAAGTAAAAGTAAAATAATTTTTTTTTAAAACCCCCGACCCAAACAAAAACCTCTAAAAACTAAAATAATAATATAATATTGACCCTTTAAGTTTAATATAAGTTGTAGGAAATATTTTGTTCCAAGCGTCCTCGCGTCGGGGGACGGCTAATGAAAACGCCAAATAGAAGAGGCTTATACCAAGCAATAATGAATGTATTCTATTGTAGAAAACATAGCTGCTGTTAACGTCCAATCCAATTTTCATTAGCCGTTCGCCGACGCGAGGACGCTTGGATCAAAATATTTCCTACAACTTATATTAAAGGGTCAATATTATATTATTATTTTAGTTTTTAGAGGTTTTTGTTTGGGTCGGTGGTTTAAAAAAAAAAATTACTTTTATGTATGAAAATTTATTGAAGGGGCGCCGCACGGTGGATCGAAACCGCTATATGATCGCATTGGGGGTTTTTTTTTTTACAAATTCCATTAAAAAAATACTTATTGTAAGATCTGTCCTTTTGATTAATAATTGTTAGGAAACTTTTTTCTGTAAAACTGATAGTTTGACCGGAAAAAAATTATTTCAATTTTTGTTGTATGAAATGAAACAAACTGGGCCAAGTCTTGACAGGTCTTGCTTTAAAACTACTTTATTCTTATTCTTTGGCTTGTTGGCTATAATTCTACATTATCAGCGCGCGCCCATACTTGCCCGTTCAAGAGTTATGAGGTTCAGTAAAATTGATTTTGATTTTTGATCAGTAAAATTAAAAAAAAAAATGTGAGTAAAAGGTACTGTTTTATTATTGATATCATAGGTAAAATAATTGTGTTACATTAAAACACTATAATTAAGGAATATTAATCATTTCAAAACATATATTTAATATTTTTTCAAAATTAAAGCAAATGATAAATTTAAACAAAATTGTCTTTATTGTTGGAAAGTAATTACAAACAGTGAAAAATTAGCTAATCATCAGATAAGTATAATAGTTCATTTGCTGTTCTATTCATTACGAATTATCTCTTCTACGAATTATTTGCTAATAACTACATATTCGTAATGTAATTAAAGGGTCATGCCCAATTTTGGTGCCTTTTTTTTTGATGGCACACTAACGCCACCTAGTTAGATGTGTGGAGTACTTCCATTCAAACAATAGTTACTATGGCAGCTCAGCTCTAAAGTACATCCGTCTCGAGTTATGCACCCTAATCTATGACGCGTATTTAATTAGGAAAACTGAAAATATGAGTTATCTATACTTACTATTGATTTCATAGTACAAACTCTATTGGACTCAAGGTGCATCATATTGGCGTAAATGCCATAGTGTGACATCAAGTTACTCTTCACCGTAACAATGTCATGAGTATTTTATTAACAAAACTGAAAATATTACTGCTTCTCATTATTTGGTCTATTTTATAGTTTGAACACTATCTGGACCCAAGTTACGTTACGTTTGCGTAAGTGGCATAGTGTGAAACTAAGTCACACTTCACTACAGCTATGTTACGACTATTTTATCAATAAAAATTAAAATATGATTTCTTTTACGGTCTTTTTTATTTCATAGTGTAAACACTATTTGGACTAATGTTGCATCATGTGGGCGTAAGTGGCATACGAAAAAGAAGAGAAAAGAAGAGCCAAGTCAAGTTTAGATAAATCAGTAAAATGGATGAAATATACGTGCGAACTACGAAAGCAGAACAATCGGTATGAAGATTGCAACGAACAAGAATGGCTAACCTAAATATGTAAATAAATAAATACTACTTCGATTGAGGTACTAAAATCCTCCTATCATCCCAACTGCTTGACAACGTGCCTATATCATACGATTTTAAATTCTTTGCATCAGATAATGCCAAGGTCAGGCATTAAAACAAGTTAACATCGATTTTAAACTAGTTCTGAGATTCTAGCGGACGACGACTGTTTTTTTATAAGTAAAGATTACAAGAGACAGCTGTGACGGTCACAGCGGAAAATCTCAACGGAGACTAGCTTATTATACAAGAGATATAGTGCACAAGTGTGTGAGCAGACACAAGTGCACTCCATCTTCCCTCACTCTTTTCTCTTACAGCATAATCAGCCTATAATGTTCCCACTGCTGGGACACAGGCCCCAATCTGTGACGGGCAGTGTAATACACCGTCACATGTCTTCGAATTTGAGAGAGATCTTTCGGAGGATCCTGCCGATTTACGTGTTTTCTGAGGCTCGGAAGTGTCACACCGCAAACTCCTAAGAATCTCCTGAGAATTTATCGACAGGATAAACCCAATAAATAACAAAACGTCACTGTGGTTGGGAAAGCTAACAGACACAATGACAATGAAATTAAAATAGTGATTGAAAGAACTAATATGTACCTACTTACGATAACCAACTTGAGTTATTAGTACTTCATAATAGAGTATCATTCATTACAATATTATAAGTCAGTTTTATTCTTCCATTTCGCCGGTTACAAAGGGGCATCGTGTTACCCAGTAACTGCGTTGTGGAGGCCAGATAGGCAGCCGCTCCACGTAAAATACTGGTATTCACCTGCATTCGGCTAGACTGGAAGCCGACCGCATAGACCGACATATAGTCGGATTTTCCCAACTTTTAGTCACCCCTTCGTAAGACTGGTTGTCAGACTTTCGGGCTTCTGACGACCCGTAACGACTGCCAGAGATCCACGAATAACAGCCGCGACCAACGACTTAAGGCTCCTACAAACAGGCGCGACACCCGACGCGACACAAAGACACCGCCTGCCGCGCGACGACCGGACTCTTTTTGTCGCGTCGCGTGTCGCGCCTGTTTGTTGAAGCCTTTAACGTGCTTTTCGAAGCATGGAGGGGACTTGGTATGTAAAGTTGGTCACCCATCCACGGACCAACCTATGTGAAAAGTTTTTTGCAATTTCTGACTTTTCTAGTACTCAAACCTCAGTTGTTCCGATAGTTTTTTGATCCTTGTAAGAAAACTAAGAAACAGGATCGATTGGCATCAACATAAGTTATTGTGAAAATGGCCCATTTTCTTGCTGACTGTGCTACATTTTTTTGTTTTTCAAAATCTGTGATTGGGGATCAAAATTTCTCAAAACATAATGGACAGTCTCCTGAAACCGTTTTTCTATAAGTTCTACAACGGATAAGGTACCTACCATCACTGCCCCGTCTAAAAAATCCACCCTATATAGGATTTGATTTTTTCTTAAAGTATTATGTTTAGACAGGTGACTCAAAATCAAAAGTCATTTATTCATATTAGACTAAAACAAAAACTTTTTGAACGTCAAAACTACTTATCAGTCTCCAAAACGCCCGCCCTTCACCACTTCCTAGTGCTTCAGCTGGGATGAAGTGACGCAAAAAACTCCCCAGCTGCACAGCTGTCTGTTAAGTAAGAAGAACTTGATTAAATCGCCACCCTGTATATGTTCATTACATCACATTTGTTAATATTTCCGAAAAATCGACCATATAGCGTCATGATCATGAATCCGTGACTCACAATGATGACGCTCTGACTGACGCAGCATTTCGTCATTTGTTTATTGTTGTTAACAGACTTCAATGAATGAGTAGCTGTAATAGAACTTTTTGCTTTCCGTGGGATTTTTTGGATGAAGGCCCAACGACCTCGATTTACATAGCGTGGCAGAAAGCAATGATGGTGGAATTGTTGCAAGGTCTTCACTAGATTTAATGTAATAGGTCAATATTATAGTGGTCATGGAATTTAACCATAAACCGTCCATAGACACATGCAACAGAAACAAATTGAAACGTTTTTTGTGTCTGTTTTACACCGATTTTAAAAGCGGACCTAATCTATGACTGCTGCTGTAATAAGCAGAAACCACTTTACATTAGTAGGGGAAGAACCATATATTATTATACAGGATGTTTGGTGCATCGTGTGCCAAATTGAAATGGTCAACTGAAGGGGTCATCTGCTAGCCTTTCAGACCCCTTAACACCTCTCATGCTCTGTGATTTTTTTTTTATCGACTTTTTATTGTTTTACTAAAAAAAGACCCAAAAATACAAATTAAAAAAATAAGTATAAGGCGTAGACTCTGAAATTTAATTTAATTTAGATGTGTATTGTTTAAGAGTACTTTTAAATACAAAATTAGTGACATTAGTCATCTAGTTTTTTT
This sequence comes from Dryobota labecula, assembly GCA_947523025.1. Classification (NCBI taxonomy): domain Eukaryota; kingdom Metazoa; phylum Arthropoda; class Insecta; order Lepidoptera; family Noctuidae; genus Dryobota; species Dryobota labecula. The sequence goes on along the minus strand of OX383311.1, from coordinate 30,712 downwards.
TTAAATTTAGTCGCAAAGGTAAAACTTAAGGGCCTTAGTCCCGTTTAGTAGCGTAAAACGGTCACTTTATGAACCGTACTGCTCATTAACGGCTTGTCTTGAAGATTTGAAAAATATATGATTTTGCTATAGATTCATGTACAACATTTTTCCGAAAGTACTTTTTTTGTATGGTTAATACTTTTGCTGTAAAAAAATATTTTCCTACACGCAATATTTTGGCTTCTATTCCATATTCCTACTAAACGGCTTTGTTATTTGGAAATATTTTTACACTGAAAAATAGGTAGTTAGAGGTACCGCAGAATCACCAAAGCACAATTGTAAATTAACCAACAATTGCCAAGGAATTCACCCATTTTGAGATAAAAGCCAAGAGGTGCCCTGCGCCGGCGCAGGCGGCAGCCGCGGCAGTCGTGCTTTAGCACTCAGACGGGGGGGTTGTGTCGCTCGTTGCTCCGCTCCGGCTATCGATCGACTACGCGTGGTGCGTGTGTTAGTGCAAATACTTACGAACGTATTACTTACGAAACCTATGATAGATACGAAGCAATGAATTAGCATTTCACAGAATTTCGCAACTACATTTCATTTGTGAAATGCTAAATGAGCATTCGCATGCTAACAATGAATACGAATGCTAATTAATTCATCACTAGATCGCTACAGAGAGGCTAATTCGATTATGCGCCAGGACGCTTTATAAGTGGTGCCATTCCTATTGATTAATTATTGATAATTATTCATAATAATTATGTGTACAACAATTTACAATTTATAAAAAAAAAAAATATATCCTACATGCACGCTTTTACTCTTGTTTGTACATGTTTGCAAATAAATATATTAAGTATCAAATCTTACTTTAATCACATACTTATCTATTACCTACATGTTAAAAAAAAATGTACAGTACAAACTTTAAAAAGTTGCGTCAATCTTTCTGGAAATGTAGGCAAAAATGCCGAACTACGTGGCATATCTGCGCCACGGCATATTCTTTGGTCGTCGTTTTAGTGTAGTGCGCCGCCGCCACTCGTTACGTGTGTGCGGGAGTATTGCGCTTAGCTCCGCCCACATGCGCAAGGTCGATGATGATACTAAGGTCCTTAAAGCTGTACATGTTACAGCTGTTTTTTTTTTTTTTTTGTAGCCGTGTATAATGGCTACAAAAAAAAAAAAAAAAACAATAGCGACCGGGATCTTCCAACTCCCTCATTAATTATCTAGTCTATTCTCTTGCTAATGATGTGCCACATGCCATAAAAATCTTTTAACAACATTGTGAATTCGCTAGAACTGTGAATCGAGTTACAGAATATTCAAAATTATGATTTAAAAAAGGATGTTTGCTTAAATGATACCTGACAAACCTATTAAATCTGTTATCTCACTCTTATAAGCTAAAATGTCTCGTATCTCTCTTCGTGGGATTTACTTGAAATAAAAAAAAACAAAATTGCATTTTTAACATTTATTTCATAATTTTTACAAATCCGGCTCAAATTTTTGGCCTCTGTTGCAAATGCAAGCCCGACATCTGTTTCGTATTTCGACAGTTGTTGTACGAAGTCTTATTTCCTCCTTAATGGTATTGAATGCCGTTTCTATGCGTTGGACTAGTGCCTCTCTAGTTGGAACCTCCGTGGCGTATACCAGCTCTTTGACATGTCCCCAGACAGAAAAAGTCTAACGGAGTCTGGGGAACGTGGCGGCCATGGTATAGGGGCATCGCGCCCAATCCACGCATTGGGGAACACATTGTCGATATTCCCTCACAGTCAAATGCCAATGCGCGGGACAGCCGTCATTCTGGAATACTATGGGCACACGGGCACCTTGGCCACTAATTCGGGCAGGTCATTTTGTAGGAATTCCAAGAAGCCATCGCCATTGAGATTATCGGGCAGGTAACGCGGTCCAATTACCTGATTCCCAATCACTCCTGCCCAAACGTTTACACTAAACCTTCTTTGAAAAGATTCCTGTCTTTGAACACGTGGGTTTACCGTTTTCGTTGTCCAATCGAGAATCCCATCTTTGGTAAATTTGGATTCATCCGTCCACAGTATTCTTTAAAAAACAATCAGGATCATCCACATCCGTGTGTAAAAGGAACCGACAAAACGCCACTCGTCTGTCAAAGTCGCCAGCCTCAAGACCTGCAACAAACAAAAAACTCTTTTTAATTCCTCTTGAGCAGTAAGTAATTGCACAGTAGCGTTGTAGCGTTCTATAGTTTCTGCCTACCCCCATGGGAAGAAGGCGTGAGTTTATGTATGGGTGTATGCGTCTAACGTAATAAAAGCAGCAATTTGCAAAAAAGAACGTAAGACAAATCAGGGCAATTCTGCGTACTAGCTTGGATCATCCCCCTAAATGAACGATACATGACACTAACATACCCAACCAAATAGGGAAATCTGATGAACTCGCCCACCAGTATGAATGGCGACCACAGGATGATCATGGCGACTTATTTTTAGACGGGATTTCACGGTATTCACTGACGCAAACGTGATATTACGTCATCGGTTTGTAGTTAAACAGTATAATACCAAAACTAACCATGAGTGATGATGAGTCAGTACAAATGATGTGTTTTATACATAGTTTGTCTTTTCTTGGTGTACATAAAATAAATGTCCATTATGTCCATGTATGACTAATAATTTCATAATAGTGTCAACTTATTTATTGTTCCGCTGAGGGCAAAAGGCGAATGGAAACATCATCACCTTCCTGCACTTGTCCAACGTTACTTGAGGAGGGCGCAACACGTTTTCTTCTTCCATTCTCCTCTGTCAACCGTCACGCTATCAATGACTCGCTCTTGTTTCATAGGTATCATTCCTCACACAATCTATCTTTTCTTTAGCCTCTCTCTACCTCTCTACCCAACAACATTTTATATTCATCACTCTTTTAGTCACATGCGTTTGAAAGCATCACAACAAAAACAACTGGACTTGTTGGCTTAAAACCGCTATACGGAGTACAAAAGTATTGGTCAATGCACGTTCCTTCTCGGTATGAGAAGGAACGTCGTACGAGGCTGTTGCTATGTAATTACGGGTTGACATTAAACTGCCCAGGGCCCTACCATAATAATTAGCAGGGCGGGTGATGTCCAGGGCATCACCCTTATTGCGTAACGCACTTTTAAATTACATTCCGAGAGCATAAAGCATAATACTAATCCATTGCTTCATATGTTTGAAAAATTCGTTTGCTCAACAACGTAAATAATGCTTGAACGTGGGTGAACTGTCAAAATCAAAACCCATTGCGATCAATGTTCAATATAGGTGTGACGTAATTACCCCGCTGGCCAAGGTGACAGTTAACAGATCCACCGCACATAGTACAACATCTCATGACAATTCTCTTTTCGTCTAACATTGACTTGCTTTAAGAATGTATGTAGCCTCCTGATTACTTGGTCATATTGAAACAGCGTCTTGTCTTCACTGACAAGATATTTGACCAATTAATGACATTTCTGTCTCGCTATACCATTAATGCCCGTTTTCACTAACGCTTAGCGACATCAACATGAATGCCTAAATAAAAGCGCACTGTTAGTATTCAACGCTCAGCTTAGCGTCTTATGATGAGAATTCAACAGCGCGTGTTAGTAAAAACTGGAATAATTAAGACGAGTATTATATCCAGCTCGTGTCATACAATTGGCCACAATTCAATTCGTTTAGCAGTCGTGAATATGTTTCATGGCCCGTTAGGAATAAGAGCGCGAACTGGTCGTTAAGATTTGTATCTTGACATAGTGACCGACATAGAATGTTGGTACTGAGTTCACTGGCATTAACCCCTGAATGATTGACATGTTCTATGTCGGCTGGGCGGCCGAGACAATAACCACAGAGTATGGAGACGCCTCAACGGCCGCTGCTAAAGACGAGATTGTCCACACTTCAACCTCAAACTCAAAGCATTTATATATTATTAATTAAACCATTTACAAGCACTTTTGAATTTTCAAGGAGTCGGTCAGTCAGTACGATAGTTGTCTATTCCAAAGCGTAGAAGGTTCCTCTATGGAAACGAACGGGCATGAAACTCCATGGACACTCTTTTAAAACCAAATATTGTTACATCATAATCTGAAATTGGACGTAGTTAAGCAGTAAGGACTCAACCCACGTTGTGGTCAGGGATGAGTTGTATATATCAAAGAGGTCCTAACGGTTAACGGAAGGTACCCAGCTATATGTGGGTTGGTTCCCAACATTAAATAAGAGCGATTTGGTCTCTCGCACCGAGGGTTCCGTACCATCAAAATAAAAAAAATAGTTTCGGTCGCAATGGCACTGACCTAAAACTGCAATATTATTATTATTTAAAGACATCGTTTTATTTATCCTGTATCATTTACATAAACTTCCATCACATAGGAATAATTTCAGATTTTTCTCTATGCAAACTTCGGAGATAAGGGGGGACGGTATTTTCTTTTAAATTTTTCGTCAAAAGTCGAAAACAATGCAGCCTAAAAAAAAAAGGAAAATGTTTGAGAATGTGCAAATAGCGCTCTTTCATATGACATGCTCTAGTAGCTCCACTTCGAATTTTGAAGAACCCCGTTCAATCACTGTTGCAATAAAAATATTTTTTTTTTTTTTTTTGCAAAATAGTTGGGCAAACGTCATCTAAAACTATTTCTTTCAAGTTGATAGCATTAGGAGTTGTTGAGATATCTAGCTTTGACAGACGGACAGACAGACTGAGTCGCACCATAAGGGTTCCTTTTTACCATTTTGGTACGGAACCCTAAAAATCAACCTTATCTTTGAAGAGTCACGGATCTTTTTTCCTGAGTGAAAGAACCAACCCTTAGGACCTCATTGGTATATAGGTACAACTCATCCCTGACCACAATGTGGGTTGAGTCCTTTCTGCTTAACTACGTCCAATTAAACTACTTACTTTACTTAAATTAAACTGCTTTCTATACAAACCAAGCGTGTCACCGTTTACTTGCACTAGGGCACAAATGACGTATGGAAACTGACGGCGTTTGGCTGGTAGGCCGTAACAGAAGTTGTGCTCTCAACTTTCGGCGCCACGAATTTGATTAGTACTGCTGTCTCTAGACGCTCTATACTCTATACCCTAAGTCTAATTCAGATAATTTATGTAAACAAAGTAATGTCAAGAAATGACAGTGTCAAAATGACAGGACAGTCATTCAAAACATTTTATCATATTTTTTTTTTTGTAAATAATCATCTATAAAATTATAGTGAATTAATTATAAGAACTATGCAAACAAAATACCGTTGCCAAACAATGTTTTGTGTAGTGTGTCGGAGACACGGCCTATGATCGTCATAATCAGCCGTTTTAAGTCCACTGCTAGACGTAAACCTCCCAAAATCGATTTCCTCTTGAAACAGTTTACAGCCGCTTTCATCCAAAATGTGGCTAGATAAGCTACTTACAAAATGAATCTATGAATGAGAGTTGTAATATTAGTGTTGTTGAAGATGTAAAAAAAATTAAAATGTTTAGATCTCCTGCATTGTTACCAGTATTATAAAATATTTTGTACCAGAAAATCTCCTTTTCTTAATAACTTTGTTTAAAACCGAAAATATATAAAAATAATTACGGTATGATTTTTTTACCATTTTTATTACCATTACGAAGATATTTTTTTTGATGTTATCCCCTTTGTTTACATAAATTATCTGAATTTGAGACTTTGGGTATAGAATTATTTGTCTTGTAGAGACAAATGATTGAAAGCTGACAGTATTTTGTCATTCACGATAGTTGAATGGGCTAAATACACCGAGTGAAAAATAATTTTCTCGTCAAAAGAATAGTAGTTTCTTTTTGGCATTTAGTTTAATGAAAGAAATGCTCTAGTAAACAAGTATTGTCGGTCAGCCAGCAGTAGCTATAAATAACAATGAATGTGTTTTAACTTCAACATCTGTGTGACTGACAATATTTTTTTTCTGTGAATGTAATCATTATAGACCAAAATCTATCAATAATGGAATATTTAAAATCTTAAAACGCTTTATTTTTACTGTTTGAAATTGTTATCTGTTCATTTGAACCGTGAATCCGCTGGATGCGACAAGCACAGGATCGGTCGTTGTAGCGATGCGAGGCCTTACATAGATGGTAGAAAATAATGTAGATCAGGTAATCTTATTTTGTTAGAGGCAACTGGCCACACAAATTTTCAATCACGCGTAAACTGCTGCGATTGGCTGTTGATAAATCATTTATCAGTTTACGCGCGCTATACTACACACCATTTGTCACATTAATTTTGCGAAAAATTTATTTCTAGAAATTGGCTCTCAGGCTCGCAATAAGCTTAGAATCGTTCACATGTTCATGTCAAAGTCACGAACTAAGATTTAACGTCTGTATCCTCTTGTCTCCAGGTCCAGTTCTCCGACCAGCCTCCGAAGGTGCACGTGATGAGGGTGTGGTCGTTCGCAGCAAGGCAGGCGCGGGCAGGGCATTGGGAGAGATACGCTCTCGATAGGGAAAGGTTTAGGCGAAGGTACGTTGCTCAAACAGTTCAGTTTATGTGTATAGTCAACCTCGTTCTAAGGTTGATGGTCGTCATGGTATATTTTTGCTTGAAGACCAATGTCCGTTACATTGGTCAGATATTATCAACCTTAGTGAAGTTTTAATTTAATTCGAGTTGTTGACTATACATCTATCCCGTATTTCCCCACTGCAGGGCCAAGGCCTTCTTCTCCACACACTTCTGTTCTCTGTTAATACGGGCCAGTACTAAACTATAATGTATACAATATGTAACTGAATTAACGCACATTATGAAAGTAGTTTGTTCTGAATCGTTTACTGAATCGATTTCTGTAATTTTTAATATACGTAATTTTTGTATCCCAAAAATAATTTAATCTATGTAAATTACTGTCACACTTCCGCTGTACAGTCAAAACAAACGAAAATTGACGAAGTAACTACTACCACAGTATATAAATGGACAGTAGCGAATCTAGGAAGAAACGTTCTCGACAGCACCTACGAGACATAAAAGTCCGCCTCGCGGTGCTCTCAGTCGCGGGTGCCGTGCTGAGACGAGTGGTCGTATAATATTAATCTCTGTCGCAGCGGACCGTCCGCGATCTTTCAAAAAATGCCACGAATGTATTGCGTATTAAACGGCTGTTTGAACTCGACTTCTTCAAAACCGGAGCTTCGTTTTTTTAAACTCCCGGGCTCCCTGCTGATCTTGAAAGGTAAGAATGATAATTATATTGTTATAATCAGAAAATTATGGTCCATATGATCGATCATTATGAAATTCGTGAATTTAGATTTTCTAACTAAATCTGACAATTTTTAATCGCGATTATAAAAGGTGTGGAATAAAATTAGTTGTCTTGAAAAAAATTTAATATAATTTTATTTTTCTTTTCTTTTGCTCATATCTCAAAAATGGTGCGTCCTATCGTAAAAATAATGAAAATTTCGACCCCCTTTTATAAAACCGTAAACCACTAAAACTCAACATGTAGGTAATTTTTTTTTTTCCATTCAAAAAGTGAAAAATTCCATAAAAAACACGTAGAGGCTGCCCCGCCACTGCGCGCCTCAGGCTCTAAAAAAAAATCATGGGGTAGGGCAAACAAGTACCTACAACGTTGCGAAGACAAAAGAAAAAAAAATACCACTTGGTGGCGTGTGTCGCGTGGAGTCGCGATTGTCAAATTCGATTTTAGTTGTGTCAAAGTTATTTTTAGATTTAGTGAATATTGTTTTCAGAATAGCTTTAAGATTCCCATAGCCAACGGTAAATATTTTTTGTGATAGTTTAGTTCGGTGTACAATAGAATCGGCACCAGTAACATTTCAATGTACATCCAAGATTGCGGTTGCGAAAATTTTCTAATTGATCGTCATGGGTGTCGTTTTCATGGTTATCGAGGGTGCTAAACCCGATATTCACTATCGGGTTTAGCACCCTCGAAAACCATGAAAACGTAAATGTAAATTCAAGATGGCGGCTGTGAAAATTTTCAATTTTATATTTTAACGAAAGAAAAAGTCGCATGGAGGGCGGTGTCGCATAACATGTAGGAACGCTATTTCGCGTGACGATTTCTACCTGTCAACTCCTACCGCAAGCTGCGTTAAAAGAACTTAGAAGAATTTTACAAACAGAGCGTAGGTAATTATTTCTACAAATAGGCCTAGTTTCCCTACTGTCCATTTATATTCTGTGCTACTACGCTAGGCCCTTATACTCGTACGTGTGCGACTGCGTGCGTGCGTGATTTGTAATGTAACCACAATTTTTTCCCAAAATATTTATTATAACTAATTTAATACCATTGATTTAAAAATAATAACAGTAAAAATACAGTGTATGTATTGTGATTATAACATAATATACTAATTGGGGTGTTTGGTTGTGTGCGTTAATTCCGAGACATGTTGTATTTATGTCTACAGTAATACGAGGGCTGCACTATAAGTATCGGGAATGGAATATTTCCACTGTTCCTGTCATAATAAAATCTTTTTAATTGAAAACTCCTTGGTTTTAAAAATCAAATACCATTTATTTATTTAAAAAAAGATTCTCGGTCTTGTCACAAGGTTTTGTCAAACTTGTTTAGTCGTTGAGAAAATGGAATTGACTCGAGAAAATTCAAGAGCGATGATTTATTATGACTTTCGAAGTGGTTTAACACAAAAACAGTGTGTTGACCGGATGATTTCTGCATTTGGTGATGAAGCCCCATCCAAAACCACAATTTATCGCTGGTTTGCTGAATTTCAACGTGGACGTGTCAAGCTCAGTGATGATCCCCGTCAAGGTCGTCCAAAAACTGCAGTCACCCATGAACAACGTTTTCTTGCTGTGCGTAAGCTGATTGAGGAAGATCGACATGTGACATACCGCGAAATTCAGGCAACTTTAGACATTGGCATGAGTCAAATACAAATAATCTTGCATGAACAATTAGGTGTAAAAAAGTTGTTTTCCCGATGGATACCGCATTCGCTCTGTGAAGAGCAAAAAGCGGCTCGCGTTACTTGGTGCGTCAGAACTCTCGAAAGATTCCACGCAGGATCCTCAAATGCTGTATACAACATCGTATCAGGTGACGAATCCTGGATATATGCGTACGAACCTGAAACAAAAAATCTGTCACGAGTTTGGGTGTTCGTTCACGGAGTGTTGCAAAAAAAATGGTGGCCACGTTTGTCTCCAAAACCGGCCATGTTACGACTATTCCTCTTGAGGGACAAAGAACGGTTAATGCAGAATGGTATGCTAGCATTTGTTTGCCACAGGTCGTTTCTGAACTCCGTAAAGAGAACTGCAACCGCCGCATCATCCTCCATCACGACAATGCGAATTCTCACACCGCGCACAGAACAAAAGAGTTTTTAGAGCAAGAAAACATAGAATTATTAGACCATCCGCCGTACAGCCCCGACCTAAGCCCTAATGATTTCTATACTTTCCCTAAAATAAAGAATAAATTGCGTGGACAGAGATTTTCATCACCTGAAGAAGCTGTGGACGCCTACAAAACGGCCATTTTGGAGACCCCAACTTCCGAATGGAATGGTTGCTTCAATGATTGGTTCCATCGTATGGAAAAATGTGTCAAATTTCGCGGAGAATACAAAAATAATACAATACAATACAAAATACAAATACAATTTTTTGTACTTCGAAAAGCAATAAATACATTTTTAAATAGTAATGTTGTGTCTCTTCCTTGATTCCCGAAATTTTCAGTGCCGCCCTCGTAAACAGTTTACAAAAGAATAATATGTACAGTTTAAGAATACACATTGAGAAAGAACTTATAACATAACGTCAGGCATGTAAGTATACCAAAAGGTGCAACCCGAGGTGTGCAGCCACAAAACAAATCATCATCATCTCGCCCTTATCCCCAATTTATAAGTGGTCGGCGCTGTATGTCTTCTGCTGTCCTTCGTATTTACGGCTAATAAAGCCGTCATATCGGTAATCACCGCCTTTCTGGCCATATCATTTCTTTCACACAATCCGTCCGACGTTTCTTTGGTCTTCCTCTACTTTCATACCAACTAAACACTTCAAAGCGTGCATTTAAACGCCGACTTTTGGCAACGTAATTTCGGTAGCTGTGTCGCTACAGAGTCACAGTACCTACATAAGAAAAAAAAAACCGGCCAAGTGCGAGTCGGACTCGCGCACGAAGGGTTCCGTACCATTATCTATAAATAAGCTGAGGTACCTATCATGGACTCGTAAGTCGAACGAATAGTAGCAATAAATTAGGTATCCCAAGAACAAACTTCACATTGTAATTGAAAAACATGTTCTCCCACACATTCCAACGGCAAATGTAAGTTTGTACGCACAATATCGAGAGATTTACCATGTTATTTTAAGACCATAGACTTATAGATTTTCCTGTAGGTAATCTATAAGGTATAGAACAATTTTCTGTATTTTTTTTAATTTTAGGCTCAGTAGTTTCGGATATAAGGGGTACCAATGGTCAATTTTCGTCTATTTTCACTTATAACTTTAAACAATTTATTTTAAACTAGCTTTTGCCCGCGGCTTCGCCCGCGTGGATGTCGGTTATCGCATAAAAAAGTACCCTATGTACTACCCTCTCCATATCCCAGGCTATATCTCAAAATTCTAACTTAATATTAATTTTAATGTGACTCACTATGTGTTTATTACCGAGCTGGTAATGAGTTGAACTATCGATCTAATGTGCACACTAATAGGGTTGAAAATAAAACCACAATTGTGTACTGATCTAAGCTGGTATTTTTAATTAAAATTGCGAGACCCCAACCAAATCGCGGTAACGAAACCATAGCGAGATCTATTTCGACGTCAACGCCATCTATCGAGCTTGACATCAAACTTTTAACATTTCACAATAATAACTATGGTTTTATGGTTTCTTCATGAACACTATGTGAATAGAAACCGAAACAAATGATTTAATATAGTAAAAGTACTTATGTTCTGAACGTGAATGAGTCTTTACCTAAAGATAACAAACACAAAATCAAAATACGAAATTTCACTCAAATTCTTAAAGCAATCAATTGTACCAAATACAACACGAAATAAAATTGCGACACAAATAATAATTTTAGAATAATTCACGTAAGTACTAACTTTTCTCAGGGTCACGTTCGCAATTGGACGAAATATTAGACATTTATTTTGTACTTGCAACACGATCTGGATGTAGAATTCGATTAATCGACTAATAATTGACCGGTTGACATTTTAGCGGGAACACCACTAAACGAACGAAAAAAGAAAACAAAATACGTCTATACTCTGTGGTCGTGTGGCGGTGTGACGCGATGCTTAATGTAAACATTCATCAAGATTATACGTGCGTAAAGTAATGAGAAAACGGTTTAATCTTAGAAGAATCTTATACAGAATTACTGAGAAATAAGTGTAGATTTCGTATTGAGTGTTAGTTTATCGAAAAGTGATAAATATGTCAGTGAAAAAGTAACGAAAGTTTTGGAATGCACAAATTTTGATCATAAGGCCGCCGTGTTTAGTAATGTTTTTATGATAAATATTCTTGTATACTGTTTGAAATACACGTAAGTAGCTAGCTTATTTATCTACGAACATAATTTGGCTAATAGCTACTGATATTATAGCGTATTGTTATCGTAATCGTATTTCCAAGAGTAAAATTCGGTAAACAAATACCTACAAAAAGTCAATAAAATGGATATAGTATGTTATCCTTAAGAGATAGACATATGCCATCGCGGACTTTTTTGAAGACCTTTTTATGATACACAATTCCACCATACATTATTTTGTTATATCTCAAAGGGTTTAGACAGCGTTTTCGTTGAAAGCTCCCAGACGGCTTATTTTTTTCCGACACCTCCAACAAATATCGTTAATTCATACAAAAATGCATACAAAAACATAACAAATTATATACTAAAACCTTCCTCGAGAACCAAGCTATCCATTGGTGAAAACAGCATGAGAATCGGTGCAGTAGTATTTGAGTTTATCGCGAACAGACAGACAGACAGACAGACAGACAGACAGACAGACGCGGCGGAGGACTTTGTTTTATAATATGTAGTGATAGTGATAAAAAATGGTTATTTTGGTTACGTTTTTTCCTTTTGAGGTACGGAACCCTAAAAACACATCGCTTCCATAACAAAAACAGCCCAAACTTATTATCTGCCTGCCTTTACTAACTATATTGCGGTCAGCTTCCAGTCTAACTGGATGTAGGTGAATACCAGTATGTTACATACATACCACCATTCTCAATATAATTTCTCGAATTCCAGGATCGCTGACGTAGAAGTGGCTATTTCTTGGGTCCTGAAACCACAACACCGCTCCAGAGTCATGTTCCAACGGTTTATGCCTTGGTGGAATGCACAGAAGAGAAAAGAACTGGCTGAGAAGAAAGAACGAGAGGCTCAGGAGAAGATGAGAAGAGAGGAAGAGGTACTAAGAGCTACAGAAGATGAGAAACAGAAGGCGATCACAGGTGAAGATGCTGTTGTAGTGCCTTCAGAAGACTGTGATATGAAATTAAGTGAAACAAATAAGGTTTTAGTAAATGGAAAAGTATCTAAGAATAACGTCACAGACAAATTAAAAGAATTAAGCAAGGCGGCTGACGTCAAACAATCGAAGAAAAATTCAAGTAAGAATGATGTTACGAAAACTGAAATCATTTGTTTCAATGATAAAGATTTTGATTTGAAAGTTGATTTTGTTAGGCAGTCCATTTTAGACACTTGACAGGGCAAAATACATTTTTGTCGGTAATAGTATAATATTGGGTACTATAACATAGCATAAATAAAACAATGTTTTGAATAAAAAAAGTTTGTTTTGAAATGAGATGAAAATCTTAAGTATTTAGTATACTTAGAGCTGATTTTTCCATCTCCAGATAAAAGAAGAATAAGAAAAAAATATTTTTAATCAGCCCTTAAAAAAATATAGGTACTTTATACACGCTGAAATTTTAATGGTTGTTTTTCTGCAGCGAAATGATTTTGTCTTGGTAGTACAATAGATTTATAAAAAAAGAAATAAAAAGGATAAAAAAATGGCAGATTTAGAATTGTGATAAACATAACTCGAAAGCGATCTCGAACCAATAGTACAGCGCGAACGCCCGACTGCGCGAGAAAGGCGCGAGCGACGCACGGTCGTTGACCCTCGCGCTACAGCTGGTAACTACCTACTCCTGAGTTAACGAAAGACAATTTGTTATTCCAATTTTTCCTTCATACTTTTACGGGCTTAGGACCGTCAAAAATACTTTTTTTACCAACAACCTACTGAACTCGAAACTAAAAAACAAGTTTATTTTCTTACAAAAAATAATTTTCGGAATTAGTTAATGAAGTATTATTGGCGTAATTAAAAAATTGGAACCAACTTATTCACATTGATTTTAATTAAGTAACCTACTTTTAAATGTTTGCTATTTACAATGTTTGCTATTTACCCTTCCCGGTAACGTAGTAATTGTTCGAAGTGCAAGCCACTGCGTTCGATACATAATCGAGCACGTTTTATTTCATTGTTTTCAATTGTAGTAATAAACTGTCTGTCATGTCTTACAATATTAAAACCGTCCACTATCGCAGTTATGAACGCGTCGCGAGTTGCGTGTTCTTCACGATACACCAGGCACTTGAGCTCAGACCACAAGTAAAAGTTCAACGGAGTCATGTCCGGACTTCGGACGCACGGCGCGCTGATAATGAGCCGGGCACCCGTCATGCTGGTAGTACAGATTGTGCACGGGCACCGTCAGCGGATCGTCTTCTAATAAGTCCGGGATAACGCTACGTAGCATTTCAAGGTCACGAGCCCTAGCGTACAGTTGTACCATAGCGATGTACTCCAAATTGGGATAATTATAATGCCGATCGATTTTTGCACGTTTCGCATCGCACGATGCACATACGACGGTCGCCGCGGGAAAACTGGGAACTGAGCGAGCCGGCGCGGGGCGGGGGTGCGTGGGCGCTCGCCGCGTTGTGCCGACTACATTATGCCGTATCACTACGCACAACAGCTTATTTTGCTCTGAACATTTACAAATCGTTCTTCGCTTTGTCGGTATCGCGCAGCCGCGCATTCGGTTCGAGTAGTACTACGTCATGTCTAGTGAACTACTACTATTGTTTCTCACGCTTTCGAGTTGATGCATATTTTTTAAATTATTTTAAAACGAAAACATTTATATTTTTTAACTCTATGATTCAATAGTACTGCTTAAGGCAAATCGTTTTGCCGCGGGAAAACAACCATTAAAATTTCAGCTTGTATATTTTAAAATGTAGTGGGAAAAAAAAACGCGTCTTTTAATAATAAGTTTTTTCTTTGATTTCTTAAAGGGTGATCTTGAAAAAAACTATCGTAAATGCAGGCCTATTAAATACAGTTTAAAAAAAACAGGACATGCTTAATAAAAAATCTTGGCCACATTTGAGGCCAATTTCACTCCTAAAACACATTGCTGGTCCATTTTGTGGCTTTACAATATTTTGAAAATAGGCAAACCACCTTTCTTAAGTCTTAGAGATAACACCAGCCTATTATTGTCCCACTGCAAGGCAGAGGCCTCTTCTTAAACAGAGAAGGCACGAGCCTTGATCACCACGCTTGCTCAATACGGGTTAGCGATTTCAGACTTATAGTAATTCTAACTCCTGGCCTGACAAATAATGTTAGTAATAATTCTGTAGTTTAAGTAATTTGAAGCGTGTCTTGCTATGGCAGGCTTTTACTGCTTAAACTATGTTTTATCCAAACACGGGGTAATGCCAGGCCTAGACAAGATTCACGCACATTGCACCAGTTACATTCAAGTCCCATGTAATAGGGGGCGAGCCTATTGCCATCAACTGTTTCCCAGTTGTGATGTTCTACTGCTTACCCAACATCTAGACTTACTACTGTCAAGTGCCTGAAAATATCACAAACAAGAGACTGATACTATCTGTAGAGCAAGTGCCGAATTGTAACTAAAATGGTACTAAGGGCAAGATTTTCAAACCACACTGTGACTCTACTATGCTAGCGGGTGAACGTTAACGCTATACAAATAATGTTCACATTCGTATGCGACGCTTACTTAGATTGCTCAATCTTCAGATAACTTTTATCCTAAGAATTGTGGCGACATCTACATTGCCACATGCGAACTACACTACACAGTGACGTCACGCAAAATGCTGCATCGCGCAAGCAGAGTTTACCGCGCGACTAGCATATACAGGGTTATTGGAAAACACCAACCTTGTCGGACTGTATTACTAACATCATAAACAACAACTTTTGTTCTGTGATTTTTACAAAACATAATACATTTACCAAAAACTAACTTACATTTAGAGCGTTGAATTTAAATAATTTTATTTTTTAATGAAAGTCTGATGAATTAAAACTTCAACCGTCGGGCAGTTGCCAACCAGAAACTGCACCCGTCTGGGCGGAGGATCCTCCCTTTTTTGTGGAGGATGAGTGAACTTTACACCCTGTTCCTCATACCTCTATAGAATAAATATGGAGATTTGAAATTGTTTACAAAAGCTGTCAAAACGCCTTATTTATTTTATTTTGATAAAAGTTATCATCTGACGATTGAAAAAACTAAGTAAGCGTCGCATACCAATATGAACATTATTTGTACAGCGTTAATGTTCATATTCGAATGAAACAGTTGCTCGCGTTCATTTATACGAATATGAACATTATGGCGATTTAAATAAGGTTCATATTCGTATGGAATGCTTATTTTATTTAGGAAAGTTAAAATGATCTGTAAATATTGTCCTAACACTAGTTTTACAAAGACATTATTCTTAAATACAGTTCTTTTGCACTTATTCACTTAGATTCATATTTCTTCAATTGAATTTTTCGGGGTCGGGTCGATCGATCAGGTAAAGCTACGCTTGTCAAGGTCGGTCCGTGGACGGGTGACCATATTTATATACCGAGCTGTCTGCTGTCATTAGTAGATCTTTGACAGTAGTTACGGGTAGCTAGAAGCCCGAAATAAAATGTGACAAGGCGTATCGTGTTACCAGGTAACTGGTATCCAGCTACATCCGTTTAGACCGAAAAAGGCAGATGATGTAAAAACAATAATTGTTTTTACTTATTTCATCAATTACGGACTCGCCCAGGCTATTTGTCTGGCAGTGTTTATTCAAAATTATCTTAAGAAAGCAGAAAAGCCCAATGTTGGAAAATTCAATAAAGTATAAAATATTCACTTATATTTTTGCAATGGCAGTCCACATTTTGTTAATATTTCTTCCTAAATTGTACATAAGATGATAATATATAATATAAACATTGTATATATATATATGTATAAAGAGTTGTTTTAACGTTTTGTATTTATACAAACTTGCTTTTTTGTTTAGACAAATCATTGGCCTGACCCAACATCGAATAAAATACAAAAGGATATATTTTTTATTGATTACATCGTATTTTCTTAAAAATAAACATTTTATAGGTACATAAATAAAATTACAAATGTATGTACTACATAACTAAATTAATAGAAAACTCGTATTTTTTTTTTTTTTTCAAAATTTATTGATAAGGCGATGGCGTAGTCCAAATCAATTTATATAACTTATTGGCCTGGCCCGCCATTAAATGGCCGACAATTTTACAAAGTTGAATAATCACTGTAAACAACAGGCAAAAGGCCTGTACTCTCTAAATAAATACTGGCCCAGACCAAATATCACTACATATTATAAAACAAAGTCCTCCGCCGCGTCTGTCTGTCTGTCTGTCTGTCTGTCTGTCTGTCTGTTCGCGATAAACTCAAATACTACTGCACCGATTCTCATGCTGTTTTCACCAATGGATAGCTTGGTTCTCGAGGAAGGTTTTAGTATATAATTTGTTATGTTTTTGTATGCATTTTTGTATGAATTAACGATATTTGTTGGAGGTGTCGGAAAAAAATAAGCCGTCTGGGAGCTTTCAACGAAAACGCTGTCTAAACCCTTTGAGATATAACAAAATAATGTATGGTGGAATTGTGTATCATAAAAAGGTCTTCAAAAAAGTCCGCGATGGCATATGTCTATCTCTTAAGGATAACATACTATATCCATTTTATTGACTTTTTGTAGGTATTTGTTTACCGAATTTTACTCTTGGAAATACGATTACGATAACAATACGCTATAATATCAGTAGCTATTAGCCAAATTATGTTCGTAGATAAATAAGCTAGCTACTTACGTGTATTTCAAACAGTATACAAGAATATTTATCATAAAAACATTACTAAACACGGCGGCCTTATGATCAAAATTTGTGCATTCCAAAACTTTCGTTACTTTTTCACTGACATATTTATCACTTTTCGATAAACTAACACTCAATACGAAATCTACACTTATTTCTCAGTAATTCTGTATAAGATTCTTCTAAGATTAAACCGTTTTCTCATTACTTTACGCACGTATAATCTTGATGAATGTTTACATTAAGCATCGCGTCACACCGCCACACGACCACAGAGTATAGACGTATTTTGTTTTCTTTTTTCGTTCGTTTAGTGGTGTTCCCGCTAAAATGTCAACCGGTCAATTATTAGTCGATTAATCGAATTCTACATCCAGATCGTGTTGCAAGTACAAAATAAATGTCTAATATTTCGTCCAATTGCGAACGTGACCCTGAGAAAAGTTAGTACTTACGTGAATTATTCTAAAATTATTATTTGTGTCGCAATTTTATTTCGTGTTGTATTTGGTACAATTGATTGCTTTAAGAATTTGAGTGAAATTTCGTATTTTGATTTTGTGTTTGTTATCTTTAGGTAAAGACTCATTCACGTTCAGAACATAAGTACTTTTACTATATTAAATCATTTGTTTCGGTTTCTATTCACATAGTGTTCATGAAGAAACCATAAAACCATAGTTATTATTGTGAAATGTTAAAAGTTTGATGTCAAGCTCGATAGATGGCGTTGACGTCGAAATAGATCTCGCTATGGTTTCGTTACCGCGATTTGGTTGGGGTCTCGCAATTTTAATTAAAAATACCAGCTTAGATCAGTACACAATTGTGGTTTTATTTTCAACCCTATTAGTGTGCACATTAGATCGATAGTTCAACTCATTACCAGCTCGGTAATAAACACATAGTGAGTCACATTAAAATTAATATTAAGTTAGAATTTTGAGATATAGCCTGGGATATGGAGAGGGTAGTACATAGGGTACTTTTTTATGCGATAACCGACATCCACGCGGGCGAAGCCGCGGGCAAAAGCTAGTTCAGATATAAAATGTAACAGCTACATAAATGTACATACTAATATGTATACCTATTCTAAAAGAAAATGGCTTTAAGCCGTTAAAATACACTTTCTAAGGCCGTATTCTGTACTACAAAAATGTTAATATTTTGAAGCTAAAGTTCCATTCATGGTACGAACAAAAGTTGCAAATTGCAAAACAATGTTGCATCAACATGACTGTCACTGGAAACATGTGTCGTAGTGCAGTCAACCACACATCAGTGTTAAGGTGGTAACACATGCACTTCGAAAATCACCCTTACTGTTACAACATAAAGGTGCAGTCAACAAAAAACATGTTGCTGCAACAATTTTTTGCAACTTTTGTTCAACGTGAATACGAGGTGCCTTTCGTTGCCAAAGGCTTACACAGGAAAATGTAGCGATTGTTGATTGTTGTCTAGTGTGCACTCGGCTTTATCGCTCATAGTTTTGTTCATGTAAGAAACCTGACTTGAATGCATGTTAAAATAAATGGGGAATCACATTTACGTTTTATTTATAAATAACTAGCTTTTGCCCGCGGCTTCGCCCGCGTGGATGTCGGTTATCGCATAAAAAAGTACCCTATGTACTACCCTCTCCATATCCCAGGCTATATCTCAAAATTCTAACTTAATATTAATTTTAATGTGACTCACTATGTGTTTATTACCGAGCTGGTAATGAGTTGAACTATCGATCTAATGTGCACACTAATAGGGTTGAAAATAAAACCACAATTGTGTACTGATCTAAGCTGGTATTTTTAATTAAAATTGCGAGACCCCAACCAAATCGCGGTAACGAAACCATAGCGAGATCTATTTCGACGTCAACGCCATCTATCGAGCTTGACATCAAACTTTTAACATTTCACAATAATAACTATGGTTTTATGGTTTCTTCATGAACACTATGTGAATAGAAACCGAAACAAATGATTTAATATAGTAAAAGTACTTATGTTCTGAACGTGAATGAGTCTTTACCTAAAGATAACAAACACAAAATCAAAATACGAAATTTCACTCAAATTCTTAAAGCAATCAATTGTACCAAATACAACACGAAATAAAATTGCGACACAAATAATAATTTTAGAATAATTCACGTAAGTACTAACTTTTCTCAGGGTCACGTTCGCAATTGGACGAAATATTAGACATTTATTTTGTACTTGCAACACGATCTGGATGTAGAATTCGATTAATCGACTAATAATTGACCGGTTGACATTTTAGCGGGAACACCACTAAACGAACGAAAAAAGAAAACAAAATACGTCTATACTCTGTGGTCGTGTGGCGGTGTGACGCGATGCTTAATGTAAACATTCATCAAGATTATACGTGCGTAAAGTAATGAGAAAACGGTTTAATCTTAGAAGAATCTTATACAGAATTACTGAGAAATAAGTGTAGATTTCGTATTGAGTGTTAGTTTATCGAAAAGTGATAAATATGTCAGTGAAAAAGTAACGAAAGTTTTGGAATGCACAAATTTTGATCATAAGGCCGCCGTGTTTAGTAATGTTTTTATGATAAATATTCTTGTATACTGTTTGAAATACACGTAAGTAGCTAGCTTATTTATCTACGAACATAATTTGGCTAATAGCTACTGATATTATAGCGTATTGTTATCGTAATCGTATTTCCAAGAGTAAAATTCGGTAAACAAATACCTACAAAAAGTCAATAAAATGGATATAGTATGTTATCCTTAAGAGATAGACATATGCCATCGCGGACTTTTTTGAAGACCTTTTTATGATACACAATTCCACCATACATTATTTTGTTATATCTCAAAGGGTTTAGACAGCGTTTTCGTTGAAAGCTCCCAGACGGCTTATTTTTTTCCGACACCTCCAACAAATATCGTTAATTCATACAAAAATGCATACAAAAACATAACAAATTATATACTAAAACCTTCCTCGAGAACCAAGCTATCCATTGGTGAAAACAGCATGAGAATCGGTGCAGTAGTATTTGAGTTTATCGCGAACAGACAGACAGACAGACAGACAGACAGACAGACAGACGCGGCGGAGGACTTTGTTTTATAATATGTAGTGATTATTTTCTTTTGTTTTAAAATCATAAGAAACATGACGTCTGTTAACCTCGAAAGGTTAGGCAGAGGCATAATTATAGTACACCCACATTTCGACAGTTATGTTTATAAAATTATGTTGAAAAAATTAAATGTGATCATTTTCAACAAGCTATGGAACATTGTATATTTTGAATTATTTACTATGGAATAAATTACGACTGCCGAATTGGTTAGTTGTTCATTTATCTTGTTTTCACATCAAATCACTGTAGGTAGTCATATAATTTATAAAGATATGTAAAGTCGCAATTGTCTTAAAAGATATAATGTTCTTGTAATTTGCTAGTCCATTGTCAAATCTTATGTCGAGATCCTTGTACAGTTAGGGAAATTTATTGTTACGCAAATTGACTACCAACACAAATTGTGCGTATATTCAAATCAAAACCGTCGTTCGTTGACATTTGTATGAAATGGTAGGGTGTCCATTTTCTTAACAATTAATTTCTCAATCTATAGATGCTTTTTTATATTCAACAAAGCTTTATGTTGATATTACTTTTCGAACCATTATAAAATTGCATTAAAAATGTTGCCATTCAAAAAATTGGTTTGATGTTGCCACTTCAAAAGTGACATTTTTGTATATTTCTCTGATTTATGTTAATTAAATTAAATTTCGATAGTATGTATATTGTATAAAGGTTTTGGTGTTCGTAAATATAGTGTATGTAATGTACTTTTTGTTTTTTTTTTTCACGCCTGGTTTCCTTGGAGGGTTAGGCAGAGTCGTACCTTAGTACATCATATTTCGCCAGTTATGTTACCGGGGGGGTATTTTACTTATAATTATCTAATAGAGGCGAACTTAGACTACTCAAGCTAAGTACAGAAAGCGTTTCATACGATTATTAACCTTAGGTAATAAAAGGTTAATTCAGTAAACAAACACAACAAAGATTAAAACTAAAATCAGTAAAACTTTAAGAATCAGCAAAATAAACCAAGAAGGGTAATTAAAAAAATAAAAATATATTAAGATAAGGGTCTGATCATGTCAGAGGGACACTGAGCAAAGGTAGGAGTGGGTTTTAGCCCTTGAGTCCGGCACTGCCCAGACTGGCTCACCAGTGAGGCAGTCTGGGCGTCCATGAGGATTTCTCACTACTGGCAATACAAAAATAAACCTGAGCGAACCTAACATCACAAAATCGCTTCAGGTGTAAGGGAAGCCCGTCGTGCATCTGTGAGCCGGATGCGCTGGAGACAGTCCCTCAATTTTTGACAGATTGTGCTGTGTTTGGAATGGAGCGTTGAATGCGGAGACGAGACTGGAGGTAGAAATAAACAGGAATAATATAGCTGGGGACTAAGTAGTAAAACGGTTTGCGGCTACTTTGGGGACCGTGTCAGTTTACTGTCACTTGACCTCAATGGCGTCTGGCCTCTATAAAACTTTGTGGTCGAGTTACTTACTAATTCCATATGGCTTTAAAATGATTCTATAATAAATTCCGAGCATTTTGATATACGACAACCCTAGAACAGCTCGTAAAACATAAAAAACTGATACGCCTCAGAGGAAATAATAGTTGGAGGCGTTTCTGTACTAGCATTGAAAGTAACAACCAGGCAATGAGGGTCAAAACCTGTCTTGCTAAAGAGACAGACCACTCAATAGGATGCCTGAAAAAACCAGGTAACACCTACACAACAAACGACGCTGAGACAAGCGAACTACTACTAAGCACCCACTTCCCAAGATGCCAGATTGCCACCCAGCAAAGCTGGGAACCGCATAGGGAGAGGTCCACGAGTAGCCTAGATTGGGAAGTGGCGTTAGAGGTAATCGACAAAGAAAAAAGAACGTGGGCAATCAACACCTTCCTACTTTTCAAGGCAGCAGAACTGGACGGTATTTTGCCGGCTCTGCTCAGGTGGAGCCGAGATTTACTGGCTGATTACCTCGTTGAGGTGTTTCGAGCCTGCCTGGCACACCGCTGCATTCCCTTGTAATGGCGGGAAGTAAAAATAATCTTTATACCGAAACCTGGTAGGGGCGACTATACCCAGCCCAAATCTTTTAGACCTATAAGCCTCTTCTCGTTCTTCTTGGAAACACTGAAGAGGCTGGGAGATGGGAAGATCAGATCCCAAATCTCGGTACAAAGACCTCTACATTCTAATCAACACGCCTACTAAGAAAAAGAGCATTTCCTATGCGTGACGCTACTGTCACGCATAGGAAATGCTCTTAAAGCCAAAAACCCAACCTTAGGCGCCTTCATTGACATAGAAGGTGCTTTCGACAAAACTCACTTCGCCAGCATCGAACGGGCACTTGCCACGCACGGTGTTGCGCGAACACTCATAATAATAAAGCCATTTATTCCCAAAATATAACAGATTACAATTTTATAACATTCTTTAAATATCTATTTCATGCAGTAATAAAATCACATGCAACAATAAAATAAAATAAAGTTATAAATGTTTAAATACGTAATTATCTACCATTTGATTTAATTATACTCATTTATTTAGTTTTTTTTTTTTTAAATTGGTAAATACTAATTGATTTAGTTAAAATAGTCTCATTATAATTTCAAATCTTGATAAATAACAATATATTTAAAATAATATGATACACTATTGAATAAAACAATTAATAAAATAAAAACTCAAATTTGATAAATAAATAAATTCCAAAAATGAAATAAAATAATTAGTAGCAGTTGATTCAACATTTCAAATAATAATAAGGATTAGATAAAAATTTAGTTTTGGGGTACCCAGTTTTGGGCAAAGGCCTCCTCCATGCATTTCCATAATTTCCTATCTTTGGTGATCCTGGTCCAAGTGGGTCCCGCGACTCGCGCGACGTCGTCGGCCCAGCGGCGACGCGGGCGACCGCGGCGGCGTGCCTCACCGCGCGGCCACCAGTGCAGTACACGCTCGCTCCAACGTCCGTCGTCTGCGCGCGCCGCGTGACCTGCCCATCGCCATTTTAGCCTACAAGCTAAGTCTGCTACGTCTATTAGTTT
The DNA here is from genome assembly GCA_947523025.1 of Dryobota labecula. Classification (NCBI taxonomy): domain Eukaryota; kingdom Metazoa; phylum Arthropoda; class Insecta; order Lepidoptera; family Noctuidae; genus Dryobota; species Dryobota labecula. The sequence goes on along the minus strand of OX383311.1, from coordinate 7,248 downwards.
AGTGTTCATTCTGATCTGAGAGTTTCGAATTCTGTCTTGCAGTTTCAATCCCAACATACTTCGTTCGACGGCCCGCTGGAAGACTTGGAGTTTGACTAGGATTTCTTTTGTTAGTGCCCAGCTTTGGCATCCGTAGGTAGAGTAGTGTGAGAGACACGACAGTTTCGAATGCTTTTTTCTTTAGTTTGATAGGGAGTTTGGATTTGAAAATGTGCTTTAATGACCAATATCTTTTCCAAACAAGTTTTATTCTACGCTCTACTTCACCTGCAGTTTGCTCTTTGAACGTGATTCTCTGTCCTAAATATACATAATCTTCCACGTACCTACTCTATTTCCTTTGATGATATTTTTACGGGCATGTTTTCTCCGTTGGTCATTATGCGAATTTTCTCCAGATTCATAGTCAATCCACATTTTCTACTCTCTATATCTAAAGATTGCAGCATGTATTCTAGGTGTGTGTGGTTGTCGCAGATTAGTACGATGTCATCTGCGAAAAATAGGTGGTTCAATGTTTCTCCATTTATGTTGATCCCCACAGAGTCCCATTTTAAGGTCCGGTAAATGGTTTCGAGGAGAGCAGTGAAAAGGTTCGGTGATATCGGGTCGCCTTGTCTGACTCCACGTTGAACTTCGAAAGGTCTTCCGTGTCTCTCTAATTTTACTTTGGCTTTACCCCTTGGAACGAGAAGAGGCTATCTATTTATATCGACGGCTCCTAAGTATACTGAGTCAACTAACAAATTTCGGCAATTGTACTTTTTAGGATATTACAAACAATTAAATCATTTACTACCCATCTGTGTTAAAAACGTTCATATTATTAGAAGTACAGTTGACTCAGTATACTTAGGAGCCGTCGATATATTCTATGCTTTGTCATACATTTTACTGCTGTTATATTTTACACCTAATGCTTCACCTTTATAAGTTTAATCTAAATTTATGCTTATTTATGTTTGTTTATTTTTGGCTATATATTTATTTATTTATTTCTGTTTTACGGGAATCTATGCTTTCATCTAAATATCTTTTCTTTTTGGGAAATATCTATATTTGGAAAAGAATAGATTTTTAGGTTTTCTTATTACGCTGGATGACTTTTGCGGCAACTGTAACACAGTATTCTAAAAGGATTTGTCTCAATTTAGTTTCAGACATTATTTTATTTATGTTGTTTACGCCTAAACTTGTCTGTATTCTTTGCTCGGCTTCATACCTTTCTTTTCCAAAAACTGGGTATTCTGTCAGGATATGTGCGATCGACTCCACCTGGTCCGGCTCACAGGTACACCATGGGTTCTCCTTACACTTGAAACGGTGCAGGTATTCGGAGAAACCACCGTGACCTGTTAAGATCTGTGTCACTATACCGGTTGGTTTAATCTTCAACACTATTCTGTGGGCGTCGATCGCATCGGGAAAGAAGATTTTCGTCACGGAAGCCGTTTCCCCGTTCTGGTACTTTCGGTTCCATTCGTCGAGCGACCCCAAACGGATCTGCCGCTTGACGAATGAGACCGGGCAGCGGTCATAGTCCGGCCTTTTTCTGGATCGGAGTGCAGCCTCCTTCGCGAAATGGTCTGCACGCTCATTGCCCTCCAGCCCTGCATGTGCCTTTATCCAGAACAAAGAAATATCTTGCTCAGAGATAAAACCACGGCAACGTTCGCTCTCGCCTCCACGGCCAGGGCGTGGAGGGAACCCTGGTTTGTGACTGTTTGTAGTGCAGCCTTGGAGTCACTATAGATACCAAAGGTCCCTCTTTGCGCTTGAGGATTTCGCGCGTGGCTACACATATGGCCAGAAGTTCAGCCTGGTACACCGTGCAGTACGACGGCAGGCTAAGTTTGACGGACTTGGTCTCGGCATCACCCTCCCAAAGTGACAGTGCTGCTCCGACTTTGCCCGCAATCTTGCTGCCGTCGGTGAAGACTCTGACTGCTTGGGTATTGTGAGTGTCCACAAGCGTCCGGTCCTCCAGGCATAAGAACTCCATGGCCGTATGCTTCGCCGGATGTGGAATCTCTGTAAATGCCACCACCCGCTCCACCTCCCTGCCCGCGAGTGCTGGCTGTGGTACCCCTCTCCTTGCTTCGTACAGAGCAGCTGCTTCCTGTATTCGGAGGTCGAGTGGGAGTATCCCAGCCAGCACCAGGGACGCGGTCAGCGATACGGTGCGGTAGGACTTGCAGAGCTTCTGTGCGAATCCTCGTTGGACCGTGTTGAGGCTTTTCTGCACACCGATCTTTTTAGCGGCCGGCGCCCAGGCGCTCGCCGCGTATAGTATCACCGGCTCCACTGCTGCCGTGTATATCGTGTGGATGATCTCCGGGTGAAGGCCCCAGCTCACTTTTGCCGCACGTGCCAGCTGCTTATAGATATTCAAAGCTTTTCTGCATACGTTTGCGACATGGGTATTGAAAGTGAGCTAGTGGTCGACGGTGAGCCCCAGCATTTTGATTTCCTTAGACAAGCCAATGTCTACCCCGCCCATGCTCAGGAGTGGGATATCGTACTTCAACTTCTTGGTGATCACCATTGCACAAGTTTTTGCGGTGCAAACTTCAGCTTGTTTCCGATGCCCCATACCCGAACATACTCGAGGGCGGCATTGGCCTGTCTCTGGACTTCCAACGCTATCCCACCGTCGAAGATCATCACTACATCATCGGCGAACGCCTGGCAGTGGACGCCTTTCTCCTCCAGCCCCTTTAGGAGGGGATCAAGGATCAGGTTCCACAGGATCGGACCGCCAATAGACCCTTGCACACACTCCTTGTTCGTGTCTCTCCGACACTCGGCACCAGCGTATCTAACTCTGACACTCCTACCAGTCAAATAGCTATCCACTAGCCTCCTGAGGTTTACCGGGCACTTTTCCTCAGCCAGTCTGGTCCTGATGGCTGGCCACCATGCGCTATCGAAGGCTCCCTCTATATCCAACGACACAACAGTGATCAGCTTCTTTTCACTGAGCTTTCCTTTGATGTGTTGCATCATGGTGTAGAGGGAGTCTTCGGTGCTTTTCTGTGGCATAAAGCCATACTGGCGAGTACTGAGCCGCGGGATCAGATGCCACTTGAGCCTCGCTACAAGCATCTTTTCTAGGATTTTGCCTAAAACTGGTAGGAGGCCGACCGGCCTGTACGACTTAGGGGTGGTGTAGGATTCCTTGCCGGGTTTACGGAGGACTACCACCGCTCAGGCTAGGTTCGCTCAGGTTAGGTTTTTTTTTTTGTATTGCCAGGAGTGGGAAATCCTCATGGACGCCCAGACTGCCTCACTGGTGAGCCAGTCTGCGCAGTGCCGGACTCTCCGGCTAAAACCAACTCCTGCCTTTGCTCAGTGTCCCTCTGACATGATCAGAGACCTTGTTTTACATTGTTCTGATTGTAGTTCTTCTAATTTATTTTTAGTTTTTGTCGGTCCTGTCTAGGGAGTGGAGGGTTCCTGAAAGCAGTTGCCTCATTTTTTCATACTTTTTATTGATTCTATTAATTATCTCATATAGTATACTATAGATTTTTAACAGCTATCTTCTTAATATCTAATAACTTATTACATTATTTCACTATATATTATTTTTGTATTTTTGTTTTTTATTTTATTTCAAGTTTTTTAAGTCTACTTTTGCTAAAGCCTATGACATAATATTTAACTTAATCTTTATTTTCCTATTTTATCTTATGGCTATCCTAATATATATCATGTAGACATAATTTCTTACTCTATTTGCTTATATTTATTTCTTATTTTAAAAATGTTAACTGCTAATTTTATATATGTTTCTCTTAGGTTACGTTTCGACAATCCTGGCAGACTCATAGCTGCTACTCTTAATGCGGTTTTCACCTTAATTTTGGACTGCTTTCCTCTGAGGCATTCCCAGCTCTCGACCCGTGCTTGCTCATACTTCCCTTTTTGTTCCAAGTACTCCACGGCAACCCGCGCACTTCGTATTGTCGCAGAGCTTTGATTTTGGTTCCTCAAGGTTATTTCTTCTTTCTTAGCATCAACGAGTTTGTTTGACTACCACGGTAAGGTTAACTTGTCTCTTATTTTGCTTATGGCATCTGTTCTGAAATTTTCGTTAATTCTACTTACTAATTCTATTTCATTATTAAATTTGTTGGATTCTTGATTTAATTTCGTTTCTGCTTTTAATTGGGCCAATTTCTCGCTCAGGTTAGGTTCGCTCAGGTTAGGTTTTTTTTTTTTTTTTTTTTAATTTAGCAGAAGTGGGAAATCCTCATGGACGCCCAGACTGCCCCAGCCAGTGAGCCAGTCTGGGCAGTGCCGGACTCTTACCGGCTAAAACCCACTCCTGCTTTGCCAGTTACCTCTGACATGATCAGAGCCTTTTTTGTTACTTTATTTCTTGTGATAGTGCTTTTGTTTTGTTTGTTGTTATTCGTCTAAGTTTAAAGGAAAATGGAGATTTTCAAAGCTGTCTAGTGTTCTTTTCCTGTGTATTTTAAAGTATACTCTTAGTATTTTGTCGTTTTATGTTTATATTTATTGTTTATTTTTATTACTTTTTTCTATTTTGTTGAATCTATATTATATTATATATTTACTACTTTTATCTATTCTATATTAATTTATCCTATGGCTATCCTAATATATATAACAATATATCATATAGTCATATTTCATCATCTACTTTGCATGTTTGCTATTCTTACAATATATTCTAGTTCTTTGTTATATACTGCTCAGGTTAGGTTCGCTCAGGTTAGGTTCGCTCAGGTTAGGTTCGCTCAGGTTAGGTTCGCTCAGGTTAGGTTCGCTCAGGTTAGGTTTTTTTTTTTTTTTTTTTTTTTTTTAATTTAGCAGGAGTGGGAAATCCTCATGGACGCCCAGACTGCCTCACTGGTGAGCCAGTCTGGGCAGTGCCGGACTCTTACCGGCTAAAACCCACTCCTGCTTTGCCAGTTACCTCTGACGTGATCAGAGCCTTTTTTAATACTTTTGGTTTTTATTTTATTTTATTTGTTTTATTATTTTGTTTGTTTCAGGGAAATGGAGAGTTTCGAAGCTGTTGATTCTTTTCCTGTGGTTTATTGTTATTATTATTATTTTTATCGTATTTATATATGTATATAGGCTTACCCTATTGATTTAGTTTACTTACGTTTATCTTTAAGCAAAAATTTAAGTAACTTATATTTAATTCTAACACGATCTTATAATGGATTATTTTATTATTATTTTTTTTTTTTTGTCTTGTTTTTAATGTTTTTATTTGTATTTCTATTTTTGTTGAGTCTATTTTATATGAGTAATTTTAATCTACTTTAAATTACACTATGTCTATGGCTATTCTAATATATATGACAATATATCATATAGTCATAATTTTATGTTCTATTTTTCTATTCTTAACTATGCTAATAATATTTCCTACAAAATGTATAAATGTTTTTCTGTTTTTCCGTTTCATAAATCCTGACAGACTCGAAATTATTGTTTTCTCACGACTATCGGCCCGTGCTCTCACTGCGTCTTGCTTATTGTTTTTGTCATATTCCGCAAAAACCCCCGATCTCTGGACAAGCGTGGTACGACTGCTTCTTGTCTTCTTTTTTGTGGCGACCTTCTTCTTCAAACCGGCGAGTTTATTGGACCACCACGACATATTTTTTAACTTAAATTGAGCCTTTTTCTTATGAAACTGACACCAATTTACTCTTGTGTCTCTGTGGTCAATTCCTCTATAACCTAGTATCGTCAAGTCCTCCACAAATCTCCAGGAATCTGTTTTCGCCAGCATGTCCGGTATACACGTTGCAACATCAACGCAGTTGGTGTGGCGCCGTTGTCGTCTTACAGCATTGAGGGAATTCGCAGGGACATCCTTAGCAGTACGCTATTGAGGCTCGGGCCAATGAATCCCACTTCCTCCGTACCGGGCATTCACTGTTGAACGCATTGTGCTCGTAGTTCCCCGTCTTGGCTCTGGTACAGTTAATGCACACAGCTGCTTCGCCTAGCTGTTTGTCTGGGCAGTCCGCTCTGAGATGCGGGCCGCCGCAGTGGCTACATAGGTCGGCTGGCTCTTGGCAAAAGCGTTTTCCGTGACCATATCCCAAACAGCGCGTGCACTGTACCAGTGGCGTCTGGTCTTCCACGCGTACTCTCTGGAGGTCGATTCTGAGCTTCCCTCCTTCTAGCGCCCTCTTCCAGATCGTTGGGGACACACTGAGCACAATATGGTTCATGTGAGGGTTTCTTGTTTTCCTCCTATATCTTATTTTAGTTGTTCCTTGCTCACCCCCGAGGTCGTGAAAGATCTCCCGGTTCTGATTCTTGAGGGCTTTGAGGACTTCCTCGTCGCTATGGACCAGCAACACGTCCCTCAGAATCAGAAGCGGGTCTCTGTTCGTCACTTCCTCGACGATGAGGTTCTCTCCGACCGCTTCAAGTCTCTCCTTAATCTTTCTTCGTTCCTCTTTTGTTGTGCAACCCATTATAATCTTCCTATCTTTAGCTTTTCTCACTCGTTCCACCTGCACCCAGCCTTCCTTTGCATCTACTGCCTTTCTTATTCGTTCAAGAACCTCTTCACCCGTGTCTAATTCCTGTTTTGAGGAGACAACCACGGAGTGCAGCGTCGCTCGCTCCAGGGTCTGACCCCTGGTCTGGCTCTTTTGCGGTGCAGCTACACTAGCGTAGGTTTTCTCCTCAAAATTTTCCCGATTCTTCAAAGCTTCTTGAAGTTTCTCCATTCGCACCGTGTTTTCCTTAATCAGAGAGCTGTGTTCTTGCATCATTTTTGTGAGCTCGATCTGACAAGTACTACTCTCGCTGCGAATGGACTTGCAACTGTCGACGGCAATAGCCCCAGCAACTGCTGGTGTGGCTGCAGCCACGACAGCAGTCGCTGTGACTGATGGTTTGTTCTTCTCCGACTCCTTAACGAGTTCATAGAGTCTGTTTATGGCGTTGAGCACCGCCGACTTTATCTCGGTCTTTAAGTTGCGTGAGTTGCCCAGATGAAGTTTTGCTTTACCTAGGCAAGCTCTCGCCTCCGCTGTGCGACTGGCGTACCCCGACTCAGGCACCGTTGGAGGTCTAATGGTGTCAAGGGTTCCTCGGTGCGTCTCGGGAGTGCTGGGAGCAGGTGGTGTGACGGTACGCGTTGAGTTGGCCGGGGACTTGGCCTGAGGCTCAGTTTTCCCGGCCTCCCATTCCCCGATGCTGCGCCTCACGCTGGGAAGCGAGGGTCCAGCCTTCTCCATT